>CM067561.1:29416645-39416645 GCA_034509755.1 Anisodus tanguticus | reverse complement strand
CGAAAGAGGGACATATGTGAGAATTGTCCATGATCCTACAGTATGGGTTATCGAATATAAATGGGCTCAAGTGGAATGGGGCCTGGACTTGAAACTTCTTAGCTTGGAGTGGGCCACTGGAGATTTTCGACTGGTCTCCTAAATGGGTCCTTGAGGGTCATTACTTTAAGCCTTCGAGGTATTCTTTTAGACATAGCTATATTTTTGCTAATTATAATTCGTAGATATGGTAATATGTATTCTAATTCGGCTGTATTTCGTTGTATTCGATTGAAATGTACTCAATTCAGTTATATTCATTTATAGCTACTTTTACATTGTATTCAACTTATCATATTTAAATTCGATTGTATTCAAACAACATAAAGGGAAAAAAAAAGGGATATTCAGCCATATTCAAAAAAATAATGTATTCATTTGTATACAAAAAAGTCTCATTCGAAATATAGGCGAAAAATACATAATAAAAGAAAACACTCTATTTTACATTAAAAATAACGAATACATTCAAATCTGAGATGCAAGAAAAAATATGCTTAGATCTAAAAAAATACACTTAGATCTAAGATATACCGTCTGAGCATTGGGTTTCGCCGAAGCTGGTTTTGGACGAAAATGACAGTGAGGAGTAGGATCAGCAGTGGTGGCGTCCGATGATTTTCCGACAGTGGTGGCGTCCAGAGAGGACGGTGTGGTGTCTGGTAATGCTCCGATAGTGCGAAAAGAACAGGGAGAGAGACGGCAGTGATGGCGTTCGGAGATGGCAGTGTTGGGATCGACAGTGGTGGCGCGGAGAGGGAATATCTGTATACACTCATATCTATATTCGTCCGGTTATGCTCCGATAGCGGCGAGCAGAACAAGAGAGAGACGAGAGGGAAAAGAGGGAGCATTGGGTCTCGCCGGAGAAGTGACAACAGTGGAGATGGTAAAAGAAGAGAGAAGCAAAATTGAAAGAATTTGGGAAAGATACGTTTTAGTTACCATGTGTAATTGAAATACAATATTTAGCTACTAGATATAATTAAAATAAAGTGTAGTTACTAAATATAAATATTTCTTATAGGTTCTCTACACTATAAAAATTCCAATGCCCTTATTTCAGGGTGTTCTTGAATTTTTGTCCCTCAATTTTGTAATCTTTAATATTTGCCCTTCAACACTTTTTGGCGCGACATAATTTATATTTAATTTCTACATATGTGTCATAACATCTACACAAATTATGTCGGACAAGACAAATTTTCAACACTCAACTTAATAAGAAAAAAACATAATTTTAAATTTCGCTCGGCATATTTCAGCATATGTATCGTAACAACAACAACAACATATCCAGTGAAATCCCACAATATGGGTCTGGGGAGGATAGAGTTTACACAGACCTTACCTCAGAGGTTGTTTCCTAGCATATGTATCATAACATCCACCCAAATTTATGCCGGCCAGAGCAAAATTTTCAACACTCAACATAATATGAAAAATACTATAAAATTTATGCCGCATAACTTAATTCCTACAAAATTTGTACCGAGCGAGACAAAAATTCAATTTCAGAAGATGCAAATATTACCAAAATTATATTTTGCAAAGCAGGTCTGGATATTTTTATTAAATAAATAGCATAGGTAAAAATTAAAGACAAAAAATATGAGGGGCAAAAATTAAATACCAGTGCGTTTGAAGGATAATCCATGCAGAAAGAAAGGGTCCCGTGACCTTAACGGCCTGTATAATTTTGTTTCATGGGCTATGAATTATAAAAACTTATAGATGAATCAACAACAAATGCAGTCAGCTTTGTGTATCTTACAATCACATTGCATTGCACCTTTTCAAGACGATTTTTTCCAAATGAAAGAGGCAGAAATATACTTAATTATATGTATAACAGATTTAAAGAAATAAGTATTTATATGAAATATGCGCAATAAATCTATATCAAACGTCACAAATAAGTATTGAATGCAATAGTATGTTGCATCGACTAAATCAAGATCCTTATTTCACCTCGGCTTACGGACTAAGGTGATTGAGAGCTACTATTAGTATTAAGCAACAAATGTCGATGATGAGTACTTCAATTTGATCCTTGTAATTATCTGATTTAATTAATCGATCGTTTGAGGTGCAGAGTTCTTGTTTCAGTAAACAAGTACACTGATTAAAAAAAAATCAGATTCACGTGATGATGTTTCTGTTTTTGTATGTTGTGCATTAATTCTAAAATTGTCCGTTACTACTAGTTCAAAAATATTGGATGAAGTTAAACAAATGAGTCAGTAGCTAATTTAGAGTACATATTTTCACCTATACCCCACAATTTCTTAATGAGAGAATTCATGATATACACGGCATTGTATATCACGGAAATAATGGGTTTATTGTTGTAATCAAATTAGTGTACAAACTTATCATAATTATAGAATTCTTGTACAAGTACAATTATGATATTATATGTATAGTAGAAATAAGATTTTCCATATTTGAAGATTGTAAATTGTATATGGCATTATCCGCGATATACAATATCGTGTATATCACGGATTCTGTCACTTAACTTACTACTAATATTACTTTGATTGTTTCTTAAAGACATGCAGAATCCAGATGCAGAGACTCGTTCGTTTAAAATACAAAATTAACCAATCCTCATTTACAAGGATTAAAGACGACATTTCTACCTTCAATATTAGAGTTTGGCAGCTCAAGACTCGAGAGTGGGAGCCATGTGCAGTGTTCAAATTTTGAAATGTCCTTAAGTGTGCTGAACCTGCATTAATAAGTAATTAATAATATTTGGATAGAAAATAAAAGTGCATTAAATTTTTATCCTATAGTAAATGATTAAAGTAGAATGTTAGGTTAAAACAACCTAAAAATACTTTTAATAAGGTGTGATTAATTAATACTTTTTCAAAAGGTCACACACCATTAAGATTATCTTTACTATATATATATATAGCTTACGTTTCATTTTAGCTTCCAACGTGGGGATTTTGTTTGCACATGCAACAATCTCTTCATTGTCATCGAACTATGACCATATGACCCATCACCTCATGAAACTTATCTGAAGATTAATTGTGTGCTATCTATATCTATAGAGTATTTATGACCATCAAAACTCATTAACTTTTTTTTGTGTGTGTGTATGACTTCAGTGCTACGGATAAAGGTATAAAATCGGCCTGCCCGTAGACTATTCTATTTTATAAGTAAACACTTGAACGGTAGTTGATACAAAATTTTCTATAAAATTCTAACCCCATTAATATCTTCAGTGATGGTAAAGATAGAAACTTGTAAGTAGGTAATTCATCACATCAAATGTACTTCCCATGAATAATCTCCTTCTCCACTAGTGTTGACTTCAGTATGAAGCAATTATTCGACTCAACAAAACAAAATTAGATACACAAGCATAATCTATAAATTGAATCTTAAGTTGCCCTTAGCTCTTGATCACTCTTATAGAAGCTTTTATCAATCTTCCACAAATATTTGCTAATTTTGTCTTCAACCCCGTCTAATAGTTCAACCAATGACAAAATTCAGTAACTTTCTGATTAATGAAATGAATTCTATAGATTATACTTTCTATAGCTATCAACGAACATCAATGTTTCTGTTGGTTACATTTCCTTCTTCCAACTTGTGAGTGAATGAGAGAATTTCAACGGCCTCAACACATATTCACCAAATGAAATTTTATTTTAAAGGGAAATCTAACATGTTCAGTTGTACTATAATATTGTCAGACTAAAACATGATTCCCACAAAAAAAAAAAAACAGCTCTACTTTGCATTGTACAAGACAAGTTGATTAATATCTTAATGTGTTTTGACTAGTTTGAATCTCGGACTACGACTAGTACTTAGCCAGTCCTTGTTTACATGATTGCAGATGTGGTTTTAAGTTGTTAATGTGGGGCTGCATAATTAGGTGCAACCTAAGATCTAAATCATTTCTTAATTAGCGCACACCATCCCATCTTAACAACTACTGAACTACCTAATCCAACTTATATATATACTACACGTCAGCCAGACGACCCTCATAATAACTACGATCTCTCTCTTTAATCCTTTTTTTGGCTTGAATACATGGATATCCCTTAAATTTCCCTCAAATTTGGTACTCCCTCCGGATAAAAAAAGAGTGTTCAGTTTGCCTTTATTTTTTTAGTAAAAAAAAGCATCCACTTAGAAAAAAAAAATAATCTTACTTTTCCAGATTTGCCCTTATTAAGTGTTAGGTGACAAAATCTCAATACTTATTTAATTAGGGTCATTTTAGTAAATTACTTATTTTTACTGCAAATAGCTAAGTGAACACTCTTTTTAATATGGAGGGAGTAGTAGATTTCATTTAGACGGTCAAACTACGGTTTGTTTTGATTGAGCACCTGAGCACACGATAAAATGTTTATATTAATTATTTTCGATTCAAAATTTTGGAAAAGCTTATGCACATGTTATCAATCGCCCATTTCTAAATAAGTTAATCACTTAAAATTTATCAAAAAAATTGCACCATTTTCCCTTCAAATGGGCTGGTCTTTAATTTTTACCCTATAAAATCGAACTTATATATGCTCACTCCCTTAAAGAATTTGTACCACGCTAGACATAACTTGTGGATATTATGATACGAAAATATAAACTTAGCCTGTAGAAAATTATTTACATTGTGGGGGTAAAAATTAAAGACCATCGCAAAATAGTGTCAAAAGTGTATATGATCCTAATACACCTCCTCTAATAATACACAAGCAAAAATGGCACAAGCAAAAAGAGCTCAAAAACTATATCAAATCTAATCATATCAAACTTGCAGGCCTGGTGGAAACAAGAGTCAAAGAGCATAAACAAATTAAGATCACTAGAAATGTTTTTTCTGATTGGGATGTTATGTGTAATTATCAGGAAGTTGTGAATGGTAGAGTGTGGATTTCTTGGGATCCTAATATCTATATAGTGGTAAATCTATGCTCAACTGCTCAGCTTATTCATTGCCAAGTTGGTAGTCATTCAAGCAACTTCACCTATCTGCTTACTGGTATATGGCTACAATTGTATAGAGAGTAAACAGAGATTATGGAGTAAATTGGGCAAGGAATCAATCAGCCTTGGTTATTTGGTGGAGATTTCAATGCAGTATTGAATCCCAGTGATAGAATCTTTGCAGCACCTATTACTGCTGCTGAGTTGAAAGATTTCTCTAATAAGCAGCTAGGCCAGGACAGGATTTGTAGCAAAATTGATAGAATGTTTGGTAATATGGACTGGATGATGAAGTGAGGACATGTCACTACTCACTATGGCCTTCCTAATGTCAAGTTAAATGGACTCCTAAAACTCCATTCAGATTCTTTAATATTTGGACTGAGCATTCTAAATATCAAAGTTTACTTGCTACTAGATGGAGCATACATCTTTACAAGGGGAGAATGGAAGGGCTGTGGCATAATCTTAGGGCACTGAAAGTTGATCTCAAGAAAGTCATGAATATTGGTCCAAGATTGCTATGGCTAGACTAGAATTTACTAATGCACAAGAATAAATAGTAAGGCATTGTACTGATGATTTGCTACTAAAAGAGAATCAATGTTTGATGGATATAAAAAAGTGAAACCTTATTGAGGAGAGTATACTGAGGCAAAAATCAAGAGCCCACTGGATTAAACTGGGTGATGCCAACAATAAATACTTTACTGCCACGTTGAAGGATAGAACTAATATGAAGTAACTACGGAACTTACCGCTGATATAGGCCGTAGTACTAATGATAATAATTATTTAACTGTTACATGTCATTGAATAGATGATAATTGGTCTATGCAAAAATGTATATTAGTATATAGATATATTGATGATATACACACTGGAGCTTTTATTTCAAAAAATATGCATGAAATTTGTGAATATTATGGAATTACTGATAAAATTATTACTATTACATTAGATAATGCTTCTTCTAATGATTATGTTGTAAACATTTTTAAAACTCAATTTATTCCATCTTTTTTTCCCGATATTTTTCATATTAGATGTGCATGTCATATTTATAACTTAGTTATAAAGGATGACCTAAAACTTTTTAAAAACATCCTTGATAAAGTATAATTTGCTATAAATTTTATTTTTAAAGGTAATAAAATATAAAGACACAAAGAGTATAAAAAAAACTTATCATGATTGTAAATTAACTTATAAAAAAATTTAGAAGAAATTGCGAATCAAATCCCATCATTCTTTTTTGAGCAAATTCAAGTAATACTTTTATCCAATATTACTAAATGTGATGAACAATCAATATGTGAAATTTACTGTGGCACTTCAATCAAAAGTATATAAGGAGTATTAATTAAAAATAGAATAGTGGGTGGAAACATCAACAAGAAGGAGCACAAAAACTTTTGGGGGAGAAAATGTATTAATGTGTTGTTTGAGTTAAGAATCTTACATCAAAAAATAAATAAAAATATAATTTTTTTATATGAAATTAGATAATAGTCACCTACAAGCTTACAAGCTTTTTTTTGAATTAAATCAGGCAAAAGATATATTTCTTCCGTTTGTCTTTTCCACTCGATAAAGACGTACTATTTGTTGCAGACGAAGTTGCGAAATGTTTGTTAGTACTAGTAAACCATTTCCCATTATTTTTTTGTACCAACATCTTCTTCCTTCTACTCAACTCTCACCTATAACCTACCCTGTCTCTCTCTCTCTCTGTTCAAGATTAGTGTTATACAAACATGAAGAAAAGAAAACAACGCCACCATGAAACTTTGTTTCTTGGAATTATCCAAATCATTCTCCATACTCTGTTATTCAGTAGACGCCGTCGTATTCACCGCCTTCTTCCTCTTATCTCTGCTTTATCTGGCTCTCTTCTTTTCTTCTTTGTGTTTTTCTCTCCTCCCATTACTTCTCACCACCATCACCTTATCAATCCCATCTGGGTATGTTAAATACATATAAATATTCATTTTATATATCAACCATTGCATCTTCTTTTTATGGGTCTGTTTTGATTTTGATTTGTTCTGTTTTGTTACTGTGTTTAGTTCAATAACGGGACGGGGTTTCAGATGAACCTGCAAAAAGAACACGTCTTTCGCGTTCCGGTGAGCGTTATTAGTACAGCTATAATGCTGTTTTAACTGTTTCCACGTATACGTAAGATTGTTTCTTTATTTGAAGCTCCTGATTTTGAATGCGTAGATGGGTGGAGGAAGTTTAAGCAGAGATGTATGGACTTCGAAGCAATCTAAATTCTACCACGCCTGCAGTCATTCCACTAACAAATTTCTAAGTGGGTGCATTTTGTTTTAGCCCTTTTTATAATATTTGTTTTGAATCTTGATATAGTCTTAAAAGTTAATGAAAAGTTACACTGCTTTTGGTGCGTATTCGTTTTGATTTGTGAGGCTGTAACATTTGCAGGTGCAGAGGTTAACACTCATCCCAATAGGTACTTGATGATTGCAACTAGTGGAGGCTTGAATCAACAGAGAACTGGGGTAAATTCTCTTTTTTTCATGACATATTTCCCCTAGTTGAAGGTCAACAACATGGAGATACTTAACGATAGGTTTTATGTCGTTTGAATGTTGTTACTTAGAAGGGATTTTATTTTCTAGTCAGACTCCACTGCATTTAAGATATACTTCTACCAGATACTTTTTGATGTGCATTTTTGGTAGCTTATGAAAAAAACAAGCATTGCAGATTTGGATAAGATACAAGTTCAAATGTTCAAAATTTTAAACCTTTAATAAACCATGTTCTTGCTGATACCTGAATGACATATTCGTTATTAGTGTTCTATGAGACCTCGTTTAAAATGCATAGTTGTCAATTGTTGGCATTGGTATAGTGAAAAAGCAATTTGAATATTTTAGCTTCTACTTTCTAATTTTTTTTTTTAGCTTCTATCAATATAGTAAAGAAAGAACTAGAAAATGGTCACTTGGAAATTGGCATAGTGATCTGGTGCATCAGTACACCAGCAAAATATTATTGATGGGAATTGCGAGTTGTAGCTTGTGAATAATACCATGATTTAATAGTCAAGAGACTACTCTTTTCCGCTCCCTGATCCCATGATTTTGCAAAAGGGCCCCTGTCCCAATTTTTAGCCTTTACTGTTACTCAGTTTACCTTGCTTGAATCTCCTTCCTTTGACCTGGAAGAATCTAATTAACATCATCATTTTGATGGTTAATGAATTAATTTACTTATTCATGGTCTTGTTATTTGTAGTGGTGGATCTAGTTTTCTGTTGACACTGACTTGTCTTGCTTAACTGTGCTATCATGAATCAAGAAGTCCATTTCTGGACACTGTAAGAGTTTATATTAAATCTGAGATACTACGAGCAGATTTTTTGCCATTGGAATTCTAGTTATTTTCCGTTACATTTTATGAGACTGCTAAATCAAATTTGAGTTTCAAATCATATTCTTGCTGGACGCAGATTGTAGATGCTGTTGTTGCAGCTCATATCTTGAATGCCGTCCTTGTAGTTCCAAAACTCGACCAGAAATCCTACTGGAAAGATTCAAGGTTTTATTTGGAATAATCTATGCACAAAGGCATTATGTGAGCTATCTTTTTATTTGTTATAGTACACTAAAATTCATGAGACTTAATCATTCCTTTTTTCGTGCAGCAACTTCTCTGAGATTTTTGACGTTGACCGGTTTATATCACACCTCTCAAAAGATGTCAAAATTATTAGGGATCTTCCAAGGATCGGAGATAAAGTCATAACTCCATATAGAACACGTGTTCCAAGGAAGTGCAATGCCAAGTGTTATGAAACTCGCATCCTGCCTATTTTAAAGAAAAAACATGTGAGTCCTTTATAGAGCATGTTTGCCTTGTCTGATGCAGCTGAACATAATATCATCCCATGACATGAAAATTTGTGCACAGCACATGATTCCCTATGTGTTGCGTCTTAGTATTATGTTGCTCTTGTTGCATTAGACATCTATGTGGCAAACTCGTGCTGAAATGTAGTATTTTCCCCACCCATAGCTCTAATGCACAACTAAGTCATAGTAGTTTAAAATTTGGAAGTTCAAGCTAAAGAAATTTACAGATAGATTTACTATCCATACAACACAAGCTCCACCTTATTTCCATGAAAATTTGCAAGTCAGGTATATCTTCTTGATGTGTGTGTAGTTGAGTAGGCAACCTGCCAAATTTCTGCATGAACTATCCATGAAGTCTAAGTTATTTATGCTGAAGAACAAAAAGTTTGGGGGTAGATTTGATGTCTTCTTGTTAGCAGAGTTGCGTTACTGAATCATTTTCGGCTCATTGCTTTTTGGTGTTATTAGAATCGTTCCTTTAAACATATCCAGATTATCTAGTTTGTATTTTAGTTGACTCTGATTTTCTTGACTCTTTCCTCTGTTCTGGTGCAGGCCGTTCAGCTAACAAAATTTGACTATAGGCTTTCCAATTGGTTGGATACAGATTTGCAGAAGCTGAGATGCAGAGTCAATTATCATGCATTGAAGTTTACTGATCCCATTATTGAAATGGGCAGAAAATTGGTTGAAAGGATAAGAATGAAAAGCAAGCACTTTGTTGCCTTACATCTGAGGTAATTTGATTATCTCTTATGGCCAAAAGATGTTTTACACAAATGTTCTTTTCTTTGTTCATGAATTTATTTAGAAGACATTTTTAATTGAACACAAAAAACAACAACCGCAGAGAACTGCTTGTACACAATAGTAACTTTGTTGCATAAATCTGGTGTTGCCTTTAGGATGTCAATGTTGATCTTCTCATTGTAGATTGTGTACTGTTGGATATTCTACTGTTGGAATATGCTTTCCGAAACATGTTTACTATGTGCTAGGTTTGAACCAGATATGCTTGCATTTTCTGGATGCTATTACGGTGGAGGAGACAAGGAAAGGAAAGAACTAGGTAAAATACGGAAGAGGTGGAAGACGTTACACGTGAGTCACTGCCTATTTTAATAACCATTAGTCCATACATTGCCCCTACTTATAGTTAATATGATATTTTCTTCTTTGGCATAACTTGCAGACAAGAAACCCAGATAAGGAACGAAGGCATGGAAAATGCCCTCTCACTCCTGAGGAAATTGGACTTATGCTTAGAGCACTTGGTTTCGGTAATGATGTTCATATTTATGTGGCATCTGGAGAAATTTATGGAGGAGAGGAGACATTGGCTCCTCTTAAGGCTCTTTTTCCAAATTTTTATTCCAAAGAAACAATTGCCAGCAAGGAGGAATTGGCACCATTCTCTTCCTTCTCTTCTAGGATGGCTGCGTTGGATTTCATTGTTTGTGATGAGAGTGATGTATTCGTGTCCAATAACAACGGAAATATGGCAAGAATTCTTGCTGGAAGAAGGTAAGCTACTTGATGTTTCCGACCTAAATCGATTAGCTTACTTCTTAAAAAACATTGACAAAATGATCTTCAAATGCCACATTCTTTACTCAAATACCATGCTACTTTATTTGTTAAGTCTCTTTCTCCAGGAAAGGGCAACTTCTTAGAAATCCTTTTTGTGTTTCAGGAGATATTTTGATCACAAGCCGACTATCCGCCCAAATGCTAAGAAGCTTTATAAGTTGTTCGTTAATCGAAATAACATGACATGGGAAGAGTTTACCTCACAAGTTCGAACATCTCAAATAGGTTTCATGGGAGATCCAATGAAGGTAAAGCCAGGCAGCGGAGAGTTTCATGAAAATCCATCAGCATGCATTTGTGCAGATTCTGAAATGGATATCGGTTCTGCTACTAATAGTGGTAGGAGAGATATGGTTGAAGTAACTGATAGTCAGGTTAGTGAAGAAGAGCAAGAATGGTCTGATACAGAATATATGGAGATCAATGAAGTTGAAATTCAATGAAGAGATTCTGGTAGACCTTTTAAAACATAACAGCCAGAAATGGAAGAGATTTTCGCAGATTAAAGAAGTGTTGCAGATGGTACAGGTTCTCATTTTGAGTACTAGCTGCCATTAATGGATAACAAGATGACAGTATATGGAGCAGAAATTTGTACATAAAGGCAAGTGCAAACTAAGAGCTTGGTTCTCAAGTCGAGAGTCAATGGTGCAGTTTTAAGGCAAGAGAATCAACTGCCGCATCATTAAAATTTTATGCATTTAAATACACAGAGAGCAGGATAAGTTGAGGAAAAAACAATTAACTCTTGGAATATTAAGGAGAGGTAATGCTCAATATATAGGATGTTGGCGTTTCATGTTTAAAAGTGTTTTTTTTTTTACCTTTTTAGTTTCTTTTAAAAGAAAAATTAAGTTGTATATAGTACTCAGCTTTTCCCTTCCATTTCTTTCGATTCGATCAGCATTGCTAGTTAGTCTAATCTAAATGTATATCAACTGCTTAATATAGTAATCATTTTTCCACTGTTCATTGCCATTGGTAGAGTTGTTGACCATGTTAACGGCATTAACTCACATTCATGCAAAGGTCTATTATAATAGAGAGGAATATTCGTAGAAAAGCCATTTTCTTGTTCTTTTGGTTTTCTTTCTAATATTACTTTTGTCAACACAGTTAATTCCTTAAATCGTCCCAAATTATGGAAATAACTCATTAAAGTTATTTTTGAGTTTTTCTTATCTCTAAAGTCATCTATGTATAGCTTTATCTTTTAGAATGTAATGCTCGTGGGAAAAGCCTCCCTCTTACCTGATTACGGAGTCCTCAGACAATCATATTAATTGTTTAGCATACGTACGTTGCACGTGTTTATAAATTATTTTTTCAGTATATAAAATGAATAAATTATGTAAACTAGCAATGAACGTTAAAATAGATGCAACATTCATTTAAATGACAAAAAAAATGTTATTACATACTTAGTTGCTAACTTACATGTAATAAGTATTTTGACTTTGATTTATTTTCATTTTTATATTCAAACCTTTGTTTTTCTTTGTCAAATTTTTTTAATTGTTTAGATTAAGTATAATACTTTTAAGCATTAATAACTACTTAATTTTATTTTTAAATTATTTTATAATATAAATTAGGTACTGTTACATTATCATAATTCTCAAAGGATAAAACAAATCAATTTCACATTTTACTTTGGATATTTATATTTGTAGAATTATTAGTGTTATTGACTCATGACATTATTTCTATCTCTATTAAATTTTTAAACATTTTAAAGTTATTTCTTATAATTACTGAGTGTATTTTTCAAGTATTACAAAGACGATAATAGAAAATAATGATTGCCTGAAACAGTTCAAATATAATGTGGAGTTGACCAGTAAACATATATTCCATCATTCGTTGATATCATGACTTTCAATTGTATATATTTATATATCGCACTTATAATTTAGGCTTCAAATAGTAATTGATTTCTGATATCAAGTAAATAACCCCTTTACAATTTCATTCATGTTATTTAATTTCAACAATATTTTTGATAAAATTAGGAAGAGAAAATGAAAATACATGGTTTTCATTATTATACTTGCTGCCGGTTCCTTAATTACTCCCTCCGTCCCAAAATACACGTCGTCTAAGTAAAAAATCAAATTAATAAATACAATGTTGAGTTTACTAAACTACTCCTACTTGTTAGATGTTTTTCGAGAATTAAGCAATATTAAAGAGGACTGACTACTTCTTTAATACTAAAGGGATAGTTGAAAAGACTTGTTAATTCTCTGTTTTGAATTCTTAAAGTGACACTTATTTTAGGATAATTTTTTTTTTGCTAAGATAACACTTATTTTGGAATGGAAGAAGTAGTTTCTTTTTAAGCCTTGTCATAGTTGTTGTCCCAAATTTCTAAGTGAGTAATTATACCCAACAATCGTTCTTAAGTCCTACTAAGTAAAGGGGATGTGTTCAGTCCCAAACATCTTCCTTAGTATTCCATCTGTCTGAAAATCGATAAAAACTTACTCACACTTAGTGTTTACATCAAATTTAATTAAATTAACTACAGGAGACAAACTAAGATCTTTTAGAATATTTATTTTAACAAATAATTTTTTAAAAAAAACTATAGTAAGTTAATAACTACAGTTACAAATTCCTAGGGTTGCCGTCACCGTCATCTTCTAGCATTGTTGCTGTATGTTGTGGCTTGAATATTATGTAGTGAAGAGATTCATAGTCCTCACCCTCTCTTATTCTTTCTAAATTCTAGTCCTGCTTCTTTGTCAAATACTCTGGCAAAACCTTGTCTTCTTCTACAATAGTTACACAAAAACCACCATTTGACCACTATCAGATCAGGAGTATGTTGATTTACTAATTGTTTAAGTTCGGTAGAGCGAAGAAACAGAAAAAGATGATAACTTTGAGTGTTTATGCTCATAATTTTATCGTTTAACTATTACTATAGAATATCAAAAGCACAGGATCATTGCCCAGTTGAAGAACAAAAAAAAACATCATGGATGAGACTATGAAAGAGGGAGAATTTTGCCTCACTGTTAGACTTAATATTTGCTCTCCCATTTAGTTGACGTTACCACTAGGAGTATAATGGAATAACTAGCTAGATTATTAAGTATATATATTTAATTATTATTTTAGATATGTGCAAAACAAATGAAAGTTAACTACGGTTAAGCACTAATAACTTTAGGTAGATTAAGGGACAAGTGTTCTTTATTTATTGGTTTTGTGTAAACACCATGATAAATTTTTACCCCGAAAATCCTTTGTTTATCGTACTTTTATATTTTTTTGTAGTGTAACACAATCTTTTTATTTCCTAAAAATTAAGAGTTCTAAAATACAACAGATTTAATAAATTTTACATATAGATAAAAGAGTTAATATGACCAAGCTTCTAAAATCAACTTATTTTAGAAGCAGTTTGTCTTTGACCAATTAATTTAAAAAACACATTTGAAAAGCAATTAGTGTTTGGTCAAATTTTTTTAAAGTGTTATTCAAAAAAATGTTTTTGAGAAAATTATTTTTTTATATTCTGAAAAACAGTTTCTACTATTCCCAAAATCACTTATTTTCTCTTAAAAACTTGACCTAACACCTCATATTTTTAACTAAGCAATTTTTGAAGAAAATAAGTACATTTGACCTCCGAGAAGCTTTGATCAAACGGCTATAACTTAGGATAGCCTATTATTTAGAAAATTGAACCTGACGTACTATTACAATTCAAAGACTAAAGAAGGATTAAGTGTTTGTCTATATGACTGCAAAAAGAAAAGGATTCACGAAGTTAAAATTGTTTATAGTTCAAATCCAAATATAAAAGAGAGAGTGTGGGTAAATATTTACCAATAAGTAGTTTACAACTTTGGATATGAAAGTATAACATGAAAGTAAATATGCTTTACGAAAATTTGTAGTAAAATTTTAATACAAATAATATAAATAATGAGATATATCAAGATTTGAACTTTAAAATAAAAAAATATACATTTTAAAATATATGCAATAATCTAACTCATTTTTATCCATTGATTTAAATCAAGAGATTTATTGTCCCATTTAACATGTAAAGGGGGTATTGTTTTTCAAATCAATATATTAAGGGGTAAAGTTAACTTCTTATATATGTTGCTGGATGTAATACTCGTTATAATAAGTAGTATTTGAAATTACAGTTGCAATTTACAATTCATATTTATACATCTTTTCAATTAATCCCCAGCTAAAACTTACTGAACTCAACAAAAACTAATGAAAAGTCTTCGAATTGTGTATACGATAACAAAAGTAGCTCAAAAGCAGAAATGTGAGTAAAATAAAAGGTTTGACCAACATATTTTTGGTGTGCTGGATTAAAGTGGGCGAATTAATTAAATGGTTAAAATGGATATTTTTTATTTCTTACAATTTTCTTTTTAAATAAAAATAGGTAAAAGATAATTAAAAATTACTTAATTAGATTGAGTAACTTTTAAGTGAAACATTAATAGTTGAGTGATTTTTTTATTAAAAAATAAAATAAAATGACTTTCTAAATAAAACAGTAATAATTGAGTAATTTTTTAATTAAAAAATAAAATTAGTGATTTTATAAATAAACTAAATTCATAGTTGAGTTTATGTCGTATTGGGATGAAGGTAGAAAAGTAAAATGGGAGATGAGAAGGGGGAGGAGGGGTCTTAAAAGTTTAAAAGCGGGAAAGCTGAGGTGGAAAGCGGGGAACCATAGCCTCATTGCCATCTAATAACTCCATCCATACACATTTGAATAACATATCGACGACGTGGCCTCTTCTTCCCCAATCTATACTATTATACAGTTCCATTCTCCCATTTCTCACTCTCTAATGGCTTCCACACTCTACGCCCAGTTAGCTTACCCTACTAATCTCACTTCTCTTCCCTCTTGCAACCTCTCATGGCGCACCATGTTCGATTCCACCCTCAATCCTCCCATCACCAGTACTAAAGGTAATTACACTCTTTTCGGTTGTTAACAAAATTTCATTACCCACTTATCCCCCCCCCCCCCCCTATTTTCCCATTAAATAACTCTAGTAAAGGTAATTGGAGTCTTATGGGGCACTAGAAAAACATGATTCCAATATCACCCACTATCTTTTTTGGTCTCTTCCCCTTCCAATTTTCCCATAAACACTAGTAAAGGTAATTTCAGTCTCATGGGGTGTTAACAAAACATGATTCCAACATTACCCACTAATTTTCTTGGATTTTTTTTTCTTTTGAAATTTTGGCTACGCAGGCAAACATTGTTCGATACCTAAGGTGGTGTGCAATGCTCAGACTGCTCCGGCAGCAGTGAATTTAGCTCCGGGAACGCCAGTGAGGCCGACTAATATACTTGTTGTGGGGGCCACGGGCACATTGGGAAGGCAAGTAGTGAGGAGAGCACTGGACGAGGGGTACGACGTTAGATGTCTGGTGAGGCCTAGGCCTGCTCCTGCTGATTTTCTTCGTGATTGGGGCGCCACTGTTGTCAATGTAAGTAGAGCCAGTGAACTACATTCAAACCTCTCTATAACAGCGGCCCCAATATTTTTTGGTTGTTAATAGCAAAATGTTGTTATATAGGACATAGCTTGTATGTAGAAATGTTGGCCGTTAAAATGAAATGTTGTTATAGAGAGGTCTGACTATATTTGTAACGTTCATTCTTGTTTTTCTTTTATGTTGTGAAAATTAAACTGATTTCTGGACAGGCGGATTTAAGCAAACCTGAAACAATTCCAGCAACATTGGTTGGAGTCCATACAGTTATTGATTGTGCTACTGGACGCCCTGAGGAGCCTATAAAAACTGTAAGCATCCATAATGACGAAAAGGGGTGAATAGTTGATTCATACTATACTTATGTTCTCATTGGAATGAAAATGCTCTGATTATTTAACTGTCTCGATTCTCTTATTTACGTTGTTGTTGTGGTGGCTTGTCAATCTTATTTACTTTAGCCGTTCATTTTAGGTAGATTGGGAAGGAAAAGTTGCCCTAATACAATGCGCTAAAGCCATGGGAATTCAAAAATTTATATTTTTCTCGATTCACAACTGCGACAAGCATCCTGAAGTTCCTCTGATGGAGATCAAACACTGTACAGAGAAGTATCTCCGAGATTCAGGCTTGAACCATGTTGTAATTCGATTATGTGGCTTCATGCAGGTATCATCCTCTAATTATTTTATTTGGTATGGTGAAAGTATGCATTATATATGAACATTTAGACCACAATGCTGAAACAAAGATCATTGAATTTGAAAACTCCTCAAAGGTATTTCAGTAAGTTAGATTCATGAATTTTTTTTGGTAAACCTAATGAAAATAGGAAAGCATTTCTTAAGCTCAAAAGATGTGTAAATCACGGTTTTATATATCACAGCATTGTAAATGGACACCTTAGAGCGTCAAAAGCCTATCAACATACTAGTTGAAACACCGAGATGTTGCTACTTGAAATTTGTAATGTAGAAGCAGAGAAGCTTGTCACATTATGTTGTTATTATTGACAAAATTAAGAGCTTTGTTTGAGTTACAAACAAGCTCTACATATCTTAGAAGGGGAACCTAGGGTACTGTGACCACATGTGTGCCCTCTGAGAACTTTAAAATGGAGTGCCTTTTTGATCCTATTGATTAACTCAGCGGTTGGAAAAAATACAAAGGTGCCCATACAAATAGGTTTTAAACCAATTGATAAGGTGTTATTCTCATATTTCGTTTTGCCATGTCTATTGTCCTTTAGTCATATTATTCACTGTCTTAGTACTTTAAAATTCATTTTCTTCAGGGCCTTATTGGTCAATATGCAGTGCCTATATTAGAAGAAAAGTCTGTATGGGGAACTGATGCTCCCACTCGAATAGCATACATGGACACCCAAGTAATTTTTCCACTTAATTTCATTTGAATTTTTTAATATAATCAGTAAATAATTCTATGCTACATTTCTTCCAGGATATTGCTCGCTTGACATTCATAGCTTTGCGCAATGAGAACATTAATGGGAAGCTTCTCACTTTTGCTGGGCCTCGGGCATGGACGACCCAAGAGGTAAGAAGGATCTCTATTTTAAGCATTAAGATTAAGTTTCTTCGGCAACTTACAATGTAGCCTTTTGTGGTACTTTTTGTTTCTGGTATTGGGGTAAGCAACACCAGATACTGTTAATATCGAAATCTTACCTCAAAGCCAAGTTCATTTCGAAATTTCCTTAGGAGTTGGGCCATCAAATTTCTGCTAAATATACTCTAGATCTTTTCTATATACTAGACAATAAGAAAAAAAAGGTCAATCCACATTTTCGAAATCACAATACCATTTCCCATCGCCAAACCATTACTAATTATTCTGAACTTAGATCATATACCTTTTTTTGTTGCTTTTTCTGTCTATTATTCTCCTTTCTCCTGTTTGGATGATGTCTATTACCTTCTTGTCAAGTAAGTACTCATTGAATCAGGTGATAACATTGTGCGAGAGACTTGCTGGCCAAGATGCCAATGTGACTACAGTGCCTGTCTCAGTTTTGCGATTTACACGCCAGCTGACTCGGTTGTTTGAGTGGACGAGTGATGTTGCTGATAGATTGGCATTTTCCGAGGTTGAAATTTCTTCTAGCTTTACATTTAGTATTTTTTCTTCTGTCTAATGAGTGTTTCTTCATTATCAAATGCAGTCTGATGCCACTAGAATATCAGTCGTGTCTTCTTGTTCTGGCTGTTCATTATATCTACTACATCATTTCCTTTCTTTTAGTTGTTTGCAATGTTCTTTCCAAAAAATCAACCTATTCTTAAGGTAATGGAAAAGGTAACTCTTTTAATAAATGAAGAGTTGAGAGACTGTGCGAGGATGAAATTTTAGAATGTGCTATTATTAGTGTCCTTTGAATAGATAACTATATATACAGATTGTATTCCCTTTGCTGCATCATTCCTTAGAAATTAGCTGCCATGAAATTTTTTGCTTGTCAGTTTGTTTCCATGTTTGACAAATCTCTATTGGAATAAGTAAAAGAATCAATGTTGCCTGGTGTACATTCAGATTCTGGTGACATTTTACCTGATATTTAACAGGGGATGTTCTCAGAATAAGATGTTCGAGAACAACTTTTGATCTTTTTTAATTACCAAGTCATTCATATTGAGGTATAGTACTTGTTTTGATTGATTTTACTTGACCATATTTTCCCATTTTCGTTCGCATGAGAAGTTACTCATATTTACTTGAAACACTGCCTCACTCTCTCTCTCTATTTATTAGTGAAGACTGTGTCGTTCTTTTTATTTTTTCGTCTGCAACAGCTTTCTGATCTGTGACCAAGCAATAGAAAAGAATGATAAAACCATGTATAAAATGGTGCATGTCCCGCATGTTGGTGGGTCAGATAGCAAAAGACAAAGCTAATGTTATTGGTCTGTGTGGCAATTTCCAGGTATTGACAAGTGATACTGTCTTCTCAGTGCCTATGGTTGAGACATATAATCTTCTAGGTGTGGATGCAAAAGACGTCAGTTCACTGGAGAAATATCTGCAGGATTATTTCACCAACATACTCAAGAAGTTGAAAGACCTTAAGGCTCAATCGAAGCAAACTGATATTTTCTTTTGAGATGAATACTTGTTTATGTTGTTGTACAAGTAATATACACTGTAACACGGATATATCAGCAGAGGCATGTTCCTTTTGGAACTCCCAATCTTCCTTTTTCCCCCCCAGTCTGTTCCTCATGTATTCATGTATTGTAAAGAAGGTAAAGAAAGAAAATGACTGACTTTGATTCAAATGAAATTTTGGAACTACTTTTCCGATCCAGTGAGTAATGATAATTGGATATGATTAATTACTATGAGAGCAGCTCCTTTACCAACAGCCTCGAGACAATCAATGCATGCAATTTACTGCAGTGGGACAGCAGGCAGAAGCTCATCAAGTATTCTTCCATGTTTTTTTCCAAAAAGCTGTCTCAATTATATTACAGCGTTCAACCACAACTTTATCACGCGCAATATCATTTCGAGTTAGTTTCTCCTCCTATATCAATAAGCAAAATAACATATAGAAATAAGTGAACAAGCATTCCATCATTTTCATCTCCACAGAAAGTCAAAAGCAACGGTACATATTGCCAATGAACCTAAAGTACCAAGTCTAGCTGCTGGATGGAAACAATATAGATGACATTCAAAGGATATTAATGATATCATGAAGAAAATTTACAAATTTGCGGTTGAGACATCTGCCTGATTTAAACCAACATATGATTGTGACCGAAAGTTAATTATTACATTAATGATAAGAACAAAGAGCGAAAGACACTTTTAAGAAATACAAAAGTTGTTTCCAACTGATGCAGATCTAATATATTCACACAAAAGTGATTAACGTTCAGTTTATTGTCCTTGTGGTGGTACAAACCTAAAACTAATGAAATTCAGCTATGATCTGCAATGTCGTCAAACACAAGATAAGGTGCTTTAAGCAAAAACAGAGCAAGTTCAATATAAATCATGCAAAACGAGAGAGCGATTACCTTGTCCCGGAAAACAGACGAACCCATCCGAAACATGATTGGTAGCTATCGTAAATCAATGCCAAACTGGGCAAGTAATTCATTCTTTTCTTGAGTTTGAGTACCCCGCAGAACAAAAATGGTTTTAACATTGTCATTGGAACCTTTTTCAGAAAAAGACTACATGATAAAAGTTAATGGAATAACAAGAATAATCTCAACAGGTACCTAATGCCAAAAATGGTTTTAACATTGTCATTGGAACCTTTTAGAATGTAACGACTTAAAAGATTTTTTAAAAAAAAAAATTTACAATCAAGACTTTTTACGTTTGGATTTTAAAAGATTTATCAAGATTTGGAAGACCACATGAATTTTTTACTTTTATGCTAACCTAATATTCGTCAAGCTCATATTTTCCATACAAAACAACACATTTTTCTTCCGGCGCCATTAGAAAAAAGTGAATTTTATGAAAAAAGATTGAAAAGGGTGTTCGCTTTTGTAAAAAAAGATTAATGGGTCAGGTTCACCGGTCTGACGTGTTTTCCGGTGAATTTGGAACAATTTAAAATTATATTTTGAGCAATTTTTCTGAAAAAAGATCGAAAAGGGTGTTTGAATTTGTAAAAAAAGATTGATGGATCAAAAACTACCCGTCTTCGACGTGTTTCCGGTGACAATTACGGTGACAATTACCACCTCCGGCAAGGTGAATTTGGGGCTTAGCGCCTCCTAAGATGAAATTAGAAAGAGGGGTTTTGCTTCTCATCTCTCTGCATTCCTAAATTAGAAAGAAAATTGGGATTTGTTAATATCAAAGATAGATTTGTTTGGTTTCTGTGATTTCTGAAAAATGGTGGCAAAGAACATGAATAAAGCAGCAATACCTTGTTAACGAAAAAGAGTTATTTATGAAACATAAAATTGCCAAGTTTCATATTTAAAAAAATCTTTGGAATTTAGCAAGTGTTTAAATACTAAAAGACTTTTTATTACTTGTTTAAAATTCTGATTGAATACCACTAGATTTGGACACCTCTTTAAAAAAATTATAATAGTCTTGATTAAATAACACAAGACTTGTTTATATTATTTAAAAGTCTTAATTGAATACCACAATACTTATTTATTCCAAAATAGTCTTTTAAAATTCTAATTAAATATACCCCTATTAGTTTCGTGCCGTGCTCAGAAGGATGTAAGATGTTTTCTACTATGACAATCATTTTTTCTCTGTCAATATCAATAGGTTGTAAAAGTGGCATAAATAAGAATGTTCTTTTTCTGGCGCTAAAGCATCTAATTAGTTTCTTTTCTATTTCAACCTAGTAATTTAGATAAATGATGAATCCCTAAAGGCATTAATCAACTACACAAGCCAATGCATCCATCCACTGTCTAAATTCCATCTAACACAGAGAAAGATGTAATTGCCGAGTTTAGACGAAGCTTGAAGGAATGCCAATTATACTAGATCTTGGTTTACTTCTTTTTGTAACACATGTGATCTCCAATTTCTTGAAGACTACTCTATCTTGACTACACACAGTGCCTCATTATGAGTACAATGCGTCTTTATGCACTCCTCTCCGAGTGCCCCCAACTGCACCGCAAGCCGGGAAGGGCACTTGAAGGAGTGTATGTCACACTGTCATAGCCCTTACGAATTTACTACCTAAGCGCACAAGTTATTGCTGAATATATCTCAAGTCGAAGAATTCTGGTAGCAAAATCTAAGTCAGAATAAACACCAGAAATGTGATGCCAACAAATATTCAGATGCTTCGCCACTAACAAGTACTGCAAAGCTATTTCTTCAAGGGGGACACATGGAAAACAAACTGATATATATGGACATAGCAGATCCAATGTAGTCGACATACAACTCATTGCTCAATAACATGTTATATATGGACATAGCAGAACGCGGCGCGCGTGTGGATTTAGCCTTGAACCCAAGCACATCTAGTTCCTCCCTCCTTCAAACACATGGGTTACCCCTTGGGGTCCCAAACCCTTAGCCAATTTTGAGACTTATAAAGAGAACAATTCTTCCACCGATGTGGTAGATTTGTCCCCCACCATATTTCCATGTCTCAAACACCTTACTTCGTGGACCAATATTTCTTTCATTTCTCAACGAAATTTGACGATACTTGGCCCTGCGGTCATCTACTCACTTAGTAGATTATGCACGTGTGAAGAGACAAAGCCTCCAGCATGCGGAACCCTAGTGTTTAAGTCAATAAATATGGGTGGACGCACCTCCCCAACAAAGGCAAATTTACAACATTCTATTGAGACATTAAGGCTATTTACATAGCTTTCCAGCTGTTTGCTTTTATTTGGTTTTGCTGCATTATGCCATTTGTGTCATAACAATATAACATGGTGACTATCCTTGTTTATATTCTTCAGATTCAGCTTTCAACTTCTGCTTTTCTTGTATTTTCAGTGCCCTTGAGAGGTTATTGACTTTACTGTCGAATTTCTGTTTGTATAGGTGGAAGAAAAAGGTCATCATCATTCGACTATGACATTTGGAATGTCAACTACTTGTCTAAAATCAAATGGGATGATGTTACTGCTGAAATTGGTATGCTGTTATTTTTAATTTATTGTGTAATGTTGCATTCTTCAATCTCCATCCGCAGCTTAATTGATGCCTTACAAACATTTTTGCAGCACAAAAGTATGCAGTGCGTGAGCAGAAACTAGCTTTGGAGCTTTCTGGTGCCAAGAGGGAGCGTGATTTCTACCTTACAAAAGTTGATAAATCTCGTGCTTTAAATTCTATTGAAGAACGAATGAAGGAGGTCAGTGATCCATATTTAATGGATTCTTTAGCATGGAAGTAGTTGTTATGCAGCAGTTTTTTGAACTCCCTTGAATTAAGTTTCTTATTTATCATCTCCTTTTTGAGTTTTCATTCTTTAAATAGTAGTTATAACGTGAGACAGCTATAGTTTTTCATCGATAACTTCTGACGTATATTGCTAATACATCAATTGATGTTAGAAAGTCTCTTTTAGCAAAACTAAAAAAATAAAGATGTTACTTTGTGTGCAAAATAGAGGGAGGGGATGGATGGGTAAATTGAGTTACCATCTTCTCCTCACCCCAAGTTACTATTACTTGGTGTAATGTATTATAGCCTAGGTTCAGTTTTAGTTTAGGTATTCGACCACTCAGTTTTATCTTACCTTAATTCGGAAACATACGCCAGGGCGGTTGGGTGGGGAGTCAGATCAGGCCAACGGTCCTGCTCCGCTTTATACTAAGAGAGTGTGGTTGGGCTTTATACTAAGAGCTCCGTTATAGGGCTAGTACGCCGAGCAGCTTCGAATTCTGCTGTGCCGGTGCACAAAGCAAGCACACAAGGACTGCCAATATATCGTTCAGAATTGAGTAATACAATCCTATACTTTTCAACTGTTCCATCTTTTCAGAAGCAAAAGGTGCAACAGGAATCTGGGAAAATTTCTGATTTCCCAAGTGAACAGTTTGCGCCAAAGGTGATACGACAATTTGCCCAGAAAAAACCTGTGGCAGATGAAGCCGGGAAAATCAAGCCTGGGCTGTCTAAGGACATTTTGGCCGGAGTAAGTTACCTTTCCACACCCATTCACCCCCATTCCCTGCTGCCGAAAGAGGAAAAAAAAAAGACTTGCTA
Source organism: Anisodus tanguticus (assembly GCA_034509755.1). Taxonomy (NCBI): domain Eukaryota; kingdom Viridiplantae; phylum Streptophyta; class Magnoliopsida; order Solanales; family Solanaceae; genus Anisodus; species Anisodus tanguticus. Next base: position 39,392,964 of record CM067561.1, on the reverse strand, counting down.
ATGTTCTGATGGAAGCTGTTCATTTACAGGTATTTGGTGGTCATTAATAAGGGCGTACGAGTGCACACATTTCAGAAAGTGTGCTTGCTAACGACACATTTAATTGTGCCGCCTTCATAAAATTTTATCCCGGCTGTTATTAGATGTTGGAATTATAGGTGAACCTCGAGCAAAATTTTATCTTTATTTGCGGTTGGTTGTAGATGTCATATTAATTATGTGTGTTGTTTAAATATATAGATCAACTTTATCCAAATTTAAATGAATCAATGTATTTCTCATGGGTCGTTGTGTATGAATCATAGTAGCTACAGCTCTTGAACTGCTAAGTACTATTCGATTGTGCAGTGTCCAAGAAGTATTTAGCTTATATATGCTTAACTATCCTTCCTTACCTTAGAACCAATCTTGATCAAATACTTAAAACGTTAACTTGGTAATAACCCTGTCAGTCAAGGTAAGAAGTAAAAGATGAAAGCGTCTTAGCTACTTTTTCCAAAGGATCATTTTATTTTGCAAATTAAAAATTTAGAGCAAGGCTGGCATTCAATGTGTGTAAAGTTGTCAAGGTTCATTTTTTTCGCAAACCTTTGGATCAACATCACCATATTATAATGCCTTTCTTTTAATTTAATCCCGTGCTTATTTCTTTGAAATTAAATGAACAGCACGAGTGTCATTTATAGATGAGAACTGTCAAGATTAACGTTTATGAAATTTAGATCGTGATATAACAATACAAAGAAGTTTTAGACTATAAACTAAAAGGTTCATAAATTACGAGAGCAATTAAAAAAGGATCATTTACTAACCATTATCTCAAAATGAGATACGCAGCAAAAAGTTCTGCTACATAATCACCTCAGAATTTCTGATTCTAATCGCACATGTGAGCTATAATTAAGTTGTGTAAGGAGACATGCAAGGATTCAGGGACGTGCTTCTGAAAACTTACATGCATGAACTAGAAAGCCATAGTATATCTGGATGGAATTATTTAATTCTCTATTCTTTCTTTTCTCTTTTTTTTTTTTTTTTTTTTTTTTGTCACTATGTAAATCACATGACAAGTGTTTTTGGTATCTCCTTACTAGTCTATATGTTTATCTCTAGAAATTATCCATCTATAGCAAAAGAACACCCAAAAAGGTCCCGGGTGTTATGGTCTTAAACTGAGCATTTATTTGTAGATCAATATTAAGATGGCTTAAGTAAGTATTTTCTTAAATTAACATTGATCAAAGTCAACTAACCAATGAGATCAAAACTGTTAATTAATTGCAGGATAAATGCACTGGAAGAAAGATATATCATAATTCAATGTTGTGGATGGCGAAAAGAATGTGATGTTATATAGTAATATTTTAACCGTTACATATTCAGTTTCTCAGAAAGCATTATTAATACGACTTAAAGAAGAAAGAATTGGAAATAGTCTAAGAATTTAATTTGTATCCCTATATGTCTACACCAACAACATCAATCTACAATTTTATTATATCTTCTTTGTGCTTTTAATGTGTATTCACACAGATTGTTACAGTTAAAGAAAAAACAAAAAACTAATGAAGTTTCCAGTTTCCATCATCACATGGAGAACAACCCTCTTGAGCAATGTCAGTGATTTGAAGTCCAGTGTCATAAATCACTCCATTTTTCCAATCTGCTGGCAACACTGATTTTGCCCAATTCCACTTGCCATCATACCCTGCTGTCACTACAAACCTAAATTGCAATGCCCCACTTGGTACTCTGCTTGTGTCCCATATTGCTCCATGGTTTCGGGTCATGAAATTCCAGCTAGACGATCCAACCTATAACATATTAACAAATTTATTGATTTAACTTACTTTGACTCGTTCAAATTTGAAACAGAGGGAATGATTTTTACCTGAGCTACATCAACACCAACAATTTCAGTTTGACCGCCTTTGTACAAGAAGCTTATTGCTAGATAATTTGGCTTCTGGCTTGATTCTTCTACTCGAATAGCCAAATTCTTGCCTTTGTAATCACAAGGAACTCTGTCCCCACCAAAATAAGTACAATATTAGTAATATAGTATTTGCACCATAAACTCTTATCCATTTAATTAATTTACTACTCAATAACACGTATGCACATATAATTTTTTGAATTGAATTAGACATATTCAATTGACCGTTACTGTTTTAAGTATGGACTAGTACTATATGTCTGGTCAAGTGGGGCATGTTAGATGCCTCCTTATGCCAAATTTTGCAACTTTTTTATGTTTAATGTTTTAGCAGTTGCAACAAAACCACCAAATATAACATTATAGTATTATACTACAGTTGACAAGAAAATTCAGACAAGGAACGTAAAATTCGTATCGTAGGAGTAAACAGAACAACTATTAAACGAAAGAAATATCTTTTTATTTTATTTTAGAAACTCATACATATCCATTTTTCTTATCTTCTCCTCTTCACAGATGTGCAATTGGTCTTGGCCCATTGTTTGATATTTTTTTCATCTCTTTTGTGCTGCTATTTTTATTTTAGCTGAGGTCTCTTGGAAACAACCGATCTAACTACTAAAGTGGAGGTAAAGTTTATGTACATTCTACTTTTTCTAGACGTCACATTGTGGGATTTCACTGAATATGTTGTTGTTGTATACATATCCATTTTTCTTATAGTAACATTTGTTTAGTGGACAAAATTATGTTGGGATTATAACGTAAAAATTGTGGTGATTCTGAAATAAATATCGTGTAATAATATAAAATATGTGTTTGGTTTTACGATACGGACCTTTTGTATTCCACGTCAGCGATTCCCAATTTGAGAACATCTTTAGCTTTTCCTGGATTGGCCATAGCCATAAAAGCTCTGCTACTGATCACAAAATCAGTTTGGTTATTGGTATTTAGATCAGTTACAATTACAGTTGTGCCCTCTTTCGAACAAATTTTCGGGTCCTTGCATCTAATCTGCAAATCAGACAAATGTATTATTCAAACACGTAATTTAATCATCAATTTTATCAGAAATTAAATTGTTAATGATCGAGGATTAACCTGATAGCAAGCACCACATCCAGCACCGTCTTTGTAAAGACTAGGAACAGCAGCTGCAAGTCGACCGCCATTGAAGCCTATTGCTAAATTTCCATAACCACAGGCACCAGCTGCAAAAATTTAGAAATGAAAATTAGATTAAAAAAAATATATATATATATATATGTTACTCCCTGAGTCCCTCCGTCCCAAGTCCAAATTTATATGAGTATTGATCAGTTTGGAAAGTCAAACATAGATTTTTTGAGTATTTTATAATAAATTTATATATTTAAAAACTAAGTTAAAGTAATATAAATCTGTATAAATTTACAATATATAAAAAGAGTCTGAAGAAAATCATAATAAAAAAATGAATTGTTTGATTTTCCAAACTGATCGACTCTTGTATAAATTGGGACGGTATACTTAATTTTAATCGAAATTAGATTAATTAAAAGAGACTTACATTGAAGGGCAGAAGCACTAGAAAAATAAGCAACTTTGGATTGATGAACACAGCGATCGCAGGCTGTAACAGAGGAGACAAGAAGGAAGAGAAGAAAGATGACAGCCATGTTAATGTTTTTTTTTTTGGATGTTTTGACTTACTAAATGTTAGAGTGCTAAGGCCCCTATATATAGTAGTCTGAGATAGTGGAGATTGATGGAAAGTTGGGTTGATTAATTAATGGGTGCACTGAACTATCTTTTTTTTATTGCTGTTTCCATAAATATAAGAAAGTAAAACGGGTAAATAAGCGCAAAACAGATACTCCTATGATGGAATAAAAGGAAGGGATAATGCTCAGTACGCGGTGAAATGAGATGTAGATAAGGAATAATTATAATGCCTTGGTGTGTGTTTACTGTTTAGTATGGCGGAAATATTTTTCATTGGTGTGACCGTGTGAGTAGGGATAGTGCTGAATTTAAGAGTAAAAATTGGATCACATTAATTTATGATCACTAGACTAAAATCGATATATTATGTGTATAATATTTAAAATATATATAATATTATCTGAAAAAATCCATGGTCAAAATTTATTGAATGGTGCGCTGTTAAGATGTTAGGTTTAATTTTTGAAAGTTGACGGATCAAACCCAACTTGGTGTTCTATAATATTTTTTTATTTTATCTTAAAAGCAATAGTACATTCATCCACTTAAAATCCTAAATTCGCCTCTAACTAGGGTGAATAAATTTCATGAGTGACAGTTTACACGGATTATCTCTCACCGCACCATTTAAACCCACCTCATTTTTGTTGAGTTTGACTATATTATACTCTCGTCTGTCGGTTTTAGTTGTCGTGATTATTAAAAATAACGGATTCAAAATAGTTACTCGCTCCGTTCTAATTTGTTTGAAGATTTACCAGTTTAGCGGCCAAACAACTTTTTCTTTAACTTAATTTTAAACATAGATTTTTTGAGTATTTTATAATAAAATTTACATTTTTAAAACCACATAAAAAGTACTATAATTCTGCATAATTAATAATTCATAATATATGAAAAGAGTTGGAAAAAATTCTAGTCAAAGAAAGAGTTGTTTGACTCTTAAACTAGTCAACCTTCAAACAATTTGAGACTGAGGATGTATCATTTTAGATAATCAAGATATAATTAATTATTAGTTTTCACGTTTGTCTTACTCAATTAATATGGAGAGAGATTAATATGGTGAAAAAGCGAGTATTATTAAATTGAGATTAAAGAATAAATATGATACCCTTGGAGTTAATGTTTTTCTAAGAGCGTGTAAAAGAAAAACATGATAAGTAAAATCAATCGGTATAAATATATAAATATTTATAGAATAATATTTTTTACATACTTATCATAAAATGTCAGAAAATAAGTAAGAAAACATTTATTTTCCATAATATTTTTTTCTTCGTGCCAAACAGTCACACACACACACTTATTATTATTGATTGAAAAAAGATATAGTGGGGTGTGGACAGTTGACACTTGGCGCCGACCAGCTGCGTATGCCACATTTACAGCTGTGGAGTGAAAACCACTAATCGCCACTCTTATATTCCGCATTTACAAACTTGTATTATTCTTTTTCCCTTTAGAGTCACACATTTTAGTTATTGAATTGTGTGTGTAAGCCGTTTTATCTTAAAGTTTAATTTGGTAAAGAAGTTATAATCTTATCTAATTTAATGTGGGTTTATAATAATTTTGTATGCGTGAGTTTGTTCATATGGCATATTTCAAGTAATGGATAAAGGAGGATGATAGTAACATTAGTCAATCTTTGATGAAACATTAGTCGATTTAAATTTGTTTGGCATTAAGATAGTGTTGTTGTATTGTAGTTTTACAACATGTATTTCCGTGTGCGAGCTTTTAATTTACTTATCAAGCATATAAATATATTTTATTTTAAAATTATGTAAAATTGTGTGAATTCGAGGATCTATCGGATACCGTCTCTCTACTCCACATAAGTAAATGTAAGGTCTGCGTATATTCTATCTTCCCCAAATTTGGATTACATTGGATATGTTGTTACAACATACCCAGTAAAATCTCACACCGTGGGGTCTGGACACTGGATATGTTGTAAAATGAATCGCATTATTTGATGCAATGAGTTTCGTGTTCAATTTTGAATACATTATACATAAGAACCTTATGCCATCGTTTGAAAGTATTTATTCTTGTTTAGATTAGAAAAATAATCTAGTCTTGAGAAAGAAAAAGGTGAAACAAATTTGGGATCTTTCGGTATTTGCGCGTTTCTCCCCTCAAAGTGAGAAAAAATTGGCCCACATTTACGAGTGATGACGACTTTCTTTGTCATGTTAGAATTTAGATTACTTGCCTCCACAATGGAACAAGAAGAATTGGATGTATTACGAAAATTAACATGTATTCTTTTCTTAAATTGGAGATATTCGAAAAATGAGAGCTGAGAACAAGAAGGCTAATGGAAAGTTACTTTAGAGGTTACTCAATAAAATAATAAATATGATATTGCTTCAAAGCAACTACAGAAAAGAACACCATCATTATCGTAAAACCAACATAATAGCAAACAGCTTGCTTTCTTGTTCTTTGGTTACATTCATTTGAAGAAATAAAGTAATGGGATGTTTTATAGATGAATATTCCAAACTTAAATCAATTTATATTGTAGAGACATACTTTTCCAAAAAAAAAGGTGGAACTCCCACCCCAGGAGCCCCACACCTCGGTCCGACAGGTCTGTGAATGAGGTAAATCATGATGATTCAATTGATTTCAAAGATTAGACCAAGTCTGCACGCTGCGCACAAGGGGCCCTCCTTTATTTCAAGAAGTAACCCTCACACTGCCGCTGATGGGATTCGATCCTTGACCATTTTCCAAATATCCCCTTTGATAACCAATTGAGCTGTTCAAGCGGACATTGTAGAGACATACTTGATACTACTTAAAGTTCACAATTCTTGTATGCACATCTAACCAAGTTGGTTGGTATGAAGAAACAAGACAACAAGGCAAGAAAGAATCCAAAAATTGGCGACGCAGGGATGGGCCACAAATTATTGACTTTCAAACTAAACAAAGCTAAAGCCAGCTAGATCCTTTATGTTATTTTCTTGAAGTCTAAATCTTATGCCCGACTGTTCAAACCTTAATAATTGCTAGACTAATAAAAAATTGGGATAATAACATTTTTGGTTCATAAGTTATTGATAAATTTTGTTTTTGACCCGTAGTATACAACAATACCAAAATGAGCAATTTCAATTTCCGACGAATTCTTATTCCGAGACTTTGTGCCCATAACAGAAACATATATTTCACCGCCTCATTGGATCAACCAGCATACCTTGACCATTGGCGTCATCTTCTATTACCAAAACCTCTTATTTTATGTACTAAATTTTACCTTATTAACGGGAAGAAATCAGAATTTAGCAGAATTCAAAAAATCAGGGGTTGACCAAGGGGCACATATCAAAACAAAATCCATTAAATAAGCACCGGAAGTCAAGTGCATATGATTTAAAACATATTCAATATAATGTCACATGGCACTTAAAATAAATAATAGTACTAGTTAAGTACTAAGATTTGTACGAGCATCCAAGATTCAGCTTAGCTGGTTTTCATGACAAACTATTAATAGTTGCAGATATGCCTCGTGTGAACTACAAGCACAGAAGGTTCTTTTAATTCACTGTCGAGCCTCAACGGCTAGTGCCACCAGCCCAGGAATCACATACAGAGTCGTATCACTAATCAAGAATATGAAACTATGTAATATATTCTCTAGAAAATCATGATGGATTGGCAAAAGAATTGAAAGAAATAATCGCTCATTATTTTCATTAATTAAAAGACTATATATACAATTTACATATTTTCATAATAGGAGAATCATATTCATATTCTACTCCTAAAACTTTATTCTATTTGGAGACTAACTATACAATTATGGTAAGTGTACAATACTAATTACACTACAACATTATATTACATAATTGTACATGGAAAGGAGACTGCCCACGGGTGGACAGTAATACCGAGAACCGAGACCGAGAGTATACATAATATACACATGTATATTGTGTATATTATGTATATTTAACACACACCCGCAGTCATAGCGGACGGTCTTCGAACGCTGAGACTGTCCCTAAAATCTTCAAAAAGGACAGAGGGAAGACCCTTTGTAAAGATGTCGGCAATTTGATACCTGGACGGGACATGGCAGACACGTAGTTGACCCGATCAACCTTTTCGCGAACAAAGTGAATGTCCATCTCGATATATTTAGTGCGCTGGTGCTGAACCGGATTACCAGAAAGGTAGATGGCACTAACATTATCACAATAAACCATGGTCGCTTTCTGAAGAGGACAATGAAGCTCTAACAGCAAATTACGTAACCAACATGATTCCGAGACCACATTAGCTACCCCTCGATACTCGGCCTCGGCACTGGAGCAGGACAAAGTCGACTGACATTTCGTAGACCACGAGACCAAGTTATTGCCAAGAAACATACAATAGCCAGACGTAGACCGTCTGGTGTCCGGACAGCCACCCTAATCAGCATCAGTGTACGAGACAAGTGTAGACGTCGATGACAGATATAAATGCAAGCCATAGTCAAGTGTCCCCTGGATGTACCGAATAATGCGTTTGAGCGCATTCATGTGCTCAACCCTGGTATTATGCATAAACAAACACACATGTTGGACGTCATATGTAATATCTGATCTCGTGAACGTAAGATACTGAAGGGCCCCTGCAAGACTGCGTATCGAGTCGGATCCTCGTAAGGGGAACCAGCTGCAACACCCAATTTGGGTTTAATATCAACTGGAGTGGAAGTGGACTTACAGGATGACATCCCATTCCTCTCAATGATCGCAGCTGCATACTTCCTCTAAGATAAGAATAATCCACCAGTATGACGAGTGACAGCAATCCCCAAAAAATAGTTCAATGGTCCTAAGTCTTTCATAGCAAACTCAGAACTGAGCATTGTCATGATAGACTGGCGTAAGGCATCGGAAAAAGCAGTCAAGATAATATCATCCACATATAATAGTATATAGGCCAAGGAAGAACCACGACGATATATGAACAAGGAATTATCCGACCTGTTGTGAGTGAACCCAATAGTCGAAACATAGTCGACAAACCTCTTATACCAGGCCCGTGGAGACTGCTTAAGCCCATATAAGGACTTTTTCAACAAACAAACATGATGAGGATATTTGGGATCCCTAAACCCCAAGGGCTGATGCATATAGACTGTTTTCTTGAGATCACCATGTAAGAAAGCATTCTTCACATCTAACTGATGAATGTGCCATGCTTTCGAAAGAGCCAAGCTGAGCACAGTGCGAATGGTAGCTGGCTTGACCACCGGAATAAACGTCTCCCCACAATCCACACCAACTTGCTGAGTCTTACCATCACCCACAAGCCGAGCTTTATGCCTTGCAAACGAACCGTCTAAATTATCCTTATGAGCAAAAATCCACATAAACCTAATAATATTAATACCAGATGGACGGGGCACCAACTCCCGCGTCTTATTATCAATAAGAGCATTATATTCATCGGTCATAGCAATTTTCCAATTCGAGTCATTTAATGCAGACACATGATTACGGGGTAAGGGTGATTTAAGAGCATTATAATTTAAATTAAAATGTCTTTTTGATTTAAAAATACCCCGTTGACTACAAGTGACCGATCTATGACTCGGGGAAGAATTGGACGTATTTTGGAAATTTTTTGGACTCTGGACGGACTGGCCAGCAGGCAGTGAGCCTGCTGGCCTAATTCGGTAATGGGATGGTGAAACAGGGACTGGACCAGTGGCGTTAATGGGCTGGGTCACTGGCCCAGTTACCGTTATTGGCCCAGTAACTGGATATGACCCAGTTGTGGGCACTGTAGCTAGTGACGGGGCAGTGGGCCCGCTGGTGGATTTGGGGTGCGGGAGACGTCCGAAAAATGGTGAATAATAAACGGGGATATACCATCATCCAAAAAATTAAACGAACTAGGCACGGGAGTACTAACCTTAGCAAACGGGAATTGAGATTCATCAAAAATTATATGACGACTAATGATGATTTTATTAGAGAATAAATCAAAACATTTGTAACCACGATGATTAGACGGAAAACCCAAAAACACACACGGAGTAGACCTGGCCTGAAGTTTATTAATTGTGGTGGACGGAAATAACGGATAACATAAGCACCCAAAGACCCGAAGATATGAATACGAAGGAGTCTTATTATATAAAATTTGAAGAGGGGAAGAATATGTCAAACCTTTGGAAGGAAGAATGTTAAGGAGATATGTAGCCATTTGTAGAACATGATGTCAAAACGAAAGGGGTACGGAAGCATGAATCAATAAAGTTCGGACAATGTTATTAATGGTACGAAATTTGCATTCTGTTTTCCCATTTTGGTTAGACGTATGAGGGCAAGAAAAATGAAAATTGATCCCATTAGTTGCACAAAATTCCTGAAATACCCTGTTGTCATATTCTCTGCCATTATCACATTGAATATTTTTTATTTCTCGTTCGAATTGGGTTCTAATGAAAGCTCTAAATTTTAAGAAGATGGAAAAAACTTGAGATTTTTTCGCTATCGGAAAAGTCGATAAAAATTTAGAATAATCATCCAAAAAGAGAACATAATACCGATGACCCAAAGAACTAAGAACATGAGATGTCCATAAGTCGCTATGAATAATATCAAATGGCATTAAAGTATGAGAATTAGAGTCTACAAACGGCAACCTAACAATTTTTCCTAAAGAACAAGATTGACAATTAGGAATACTACGCGTACCCTTACATGAAATAAAATTATTTTTATCTAAGGATGATAAAATAGACGACCCCGGATGACCAAGACGAGCGTGCCACAAGGAAGGAGCAAGGGCTGCAAATGTTGTCGGCAAGGCTTGACTCGATAGACCGGAACTTGGCGTAATAGGATAAAGATTTCCCCTACTATCACACCTCATGAGAGAACTCCACGTCTTGAAATCCTTCACAGAGAAACCAAACGAATCAAATTCAGTAGGCACGGAATTGTCAGTGGTGAATTTACGGACATACACTAAGTTTTTAATCAATTTGGGGGCATGTAGGGTATTTTTCAAGATAAGGGGTGGATGGGGGGAGACAAAGTTTTATGACCATAACCACGAATTAGAATATAATTACGATTACCAACAATTATGCCACGGGGGTTGCTCAAATTGAAATAAGACGAGAGAGTACCTGAATCAAATGTCATGTGGGTAGTGGCACTGGTGTCCATATACCAATTTGGGTCCGGAGGATCCAAGCGGGTGCATTGCGGCTTCGATGTCGGTAGAAGTGGAGGCCACTGCGTGATGGGCTTGCGGGGGCCGAGGCCCAAGTACCCCTGCTTGCTGCCTCGACCCAGATAGATTACTGAAATTGGGCCACTGCATGTTGGGCCTCGACTGATGTTGGCCAGCCCATTGCCAGTGAGGATGAAACGCTAGGCTGCCACTATTTGGTCCAAACTGTGGGGCCCAAAACTACTGATGTTGTTGACCGCCCCGAGGGCCACCACCGCCACCACCACTGTTCCAGCTACCGCTAGTGTTGTCGCTGCGATTCTTGCCATTATTTTTCTTATTTTGTCCTTTTTTGCCGCCACCGTTGTTGCGGTTTTGGCCCGAGTTGTTAGAATCGATAAGATGAAAAGTGGACTCGGTCATAATGACTACGGGACTAGCACCGGTAAACGCCTTTTTGGCCGTGCATGCTTCTTCGGGTGTAAGCATAGAACGAGCCTGATAAAATTGCGGGAGAGGATTGCTTTGACAAAGAAGCGTGCCAACACCACTTTAGGCCTCGGAGAGGCCTGAAACCATTTGGAGGACCAAACGAACATTCGAAACCGGCGCGCCAACGTTGCGGAGTTGGTCTGCCAATTCCTTCAATCTTTTGCAATAAGCCGAAATATTAGGGAAGTCTTCCATGTTGACGTGGGAGAATTCCTGCTAAAAAGTAACAGCTCTAGAATTTTGATTATCTTAGAATATATCACGTAATCTATCCCAAGTTGCATGCGCCGTAGCGTCAGGCTCAATAATTGTTTGCAAAAGGTCGGTAGAAATCGTAGAGTATATCCATTGAAGGACAATGGCATCAAGAGTCGTCCACAACTTAGGATCATCCTCGCGTCTTGGCACCTCCGTATCCTTAGGATCCGCGGGGATTATGTGATGGATGACTTGATGCGAGCGTGCGTGAATTTTGAACAGTTCAGCCCACGTCGCATATTGGACGTTTTCTATTTCAAGAACAAGAGGGATGTTATTCTTGATGTTAGAAACTGCAAGGGCATGATGAAACGTGTTCCTTGATGTAGACATACTGTTAGAACAATATGTGATTGAGGAATTTGGAAGATAATTTTGGGATGAGAGGAGAGACCGTCGGCACGAATTTCGAGGAGAATGGGCTCGGAAAACAAGGCAGGGTGACAGAAACTATGAGGGAATTTGTGAGAGGATTTTAAGACCTAGACTTCTGATACCATGAAAGAAATAATCCCTTGATTATTTTCATTAATTGAAAGATTATATATACAATTTACATATTTTCATAATAGGAGAATAAAATTCCTATTTCTACTCTTAAAACTTTATTCTATTTGGAGACTAACTATACAATTATGGTAAGTGTACAATACTAATTACACTACAACATTATATTACATAATTGTACATGAAAAGGAGACTGCCCACGGGTGGGCAGTAATACCGAGAACCGAGACCGAGAGTATACATAATATACACATGTATATTGTGTATATTATGTATTATGTATATTTAACAAGAATCAAATCTGATTTTTTTGAAGATTTTTCCAGCCGAACCCCGTACATTTGATTCCGACTATATGCGTTACAAAATCTACTATGCACAAATATTAAATTTTAAAACCAGTAACAAATTGTCAGTGAATTCCATGGCATTCCGAATTCATAAAGTTCAAATCTTGTATCCACCTCTAGTGACTCGCGCAGAGTTGAGTAGCAAAAGGTCTTCAAACTCAAAGTAGAGACGAATCCATATAAGGATAAATGCGAACAGTTTCCATAGGGGATCCAAATTGATAATTATTACAACAACAGTTTAAGCAATCTTTGTAAAATCATTTTTAACAATATAACATGAAGTTTCACTTGATCAGACCCTATTTCTGCAAGTGTATTGATTGATGTTGTATAGAATCCATTTACAATACTCCCTCCTCTCCTACCTAGATCAATTACAACTCTAATCACATAAATGAGGGGCGGGAGTGGGGGTGGGGGTGGGGGTGGGGGTGGAGGGAACTACGGAACAAATGAAAGGTAGGAAAGATAGTCTTGAATTAGTTACATGTGAAATGTTGTGATGGAAGCAGATGCACTTGCATTCATGTTCGTTTTGTGCGTGGCGAGAGCTACTCATTCCAAAGATCGATACATAACGACTTCCAGCTCTGCTTTCACCAACTGAAAACTCAAGCTGCTAACATTAATCATCATTTATCAAGCAGTTTTTTAAGCTGTTCTCGAGCTTCTTCAAGAGCGCCTAGCAGGTTCTCTGGTTTCCTCCCACCTGCTTGAGCGAAATTAGGCCGACCACCGCCTCCACCACCACATGATTTAGCTAGAGGCTTTATAACTTCACCAGCTTTAATTCCAAGATCAACAACTCCAGGGCTTAAAGCAACAACAAGACTAACTTTTCCTTCTCCTGGACATGATCCTAGAACCACGGCTGCCGGATCTTTCAACAAATCCACCAGATATTCTGCCGCACTCTTGAGTGAATCGGCATCAATATCATCCATGGACTCAACTAGGAGCCTAGAAAACATCAATTTTGACAAGTTAGAAGAATTCGTTACTTATTAATGACTAAGCAAATGAACAAAAAGATAAAGCAGCAGAAGAATTGCAACCATATCACTGACTGAGAAAAATTAGTTCCATGTGCATATGTGTGCTGATTTCACTGTATTAGAATTACAAAAATTGTTTATGCGTCTTTTGTTTGAGATATTACTCTACAGACTACCACTTCCAGATAATCAAATGAAACAAAACGAAGCCTACGGAACAGTTAATTTAATTGGAAAAAATGTGAAGTTTTCTACACAAGGACAATGGATATAAAAACAATTGGTTACCTAATACTTTTTGAAGTTCCAACTGTAGATGCTCTGCTAGAAAGTGTTGATGCCTTATAGATTGCTGCTTTTGCCCGAGCAGCTGAAACTTCATTTCTTGTCAATCGTAGTTCTTCCAAAAGTGCGTCTACCCTGCCAGTTACTTCTTCCGCTTTTACCTTCAAAATGTATGATTTTACTTCAATATCATAGAATTAATCAAAAGTAAAAGAGATGTTACCACAAGAGCATTTAGATGTACAACGGTGACTTGCTTACTATCCTAATTACATTATTTATATTGAAAGAACCAAACAATTTGTTCAGGTAACTTGCCTATCAGTTTAGCAAAATTACAAAAACTCTTTTCAAAAGGTGAAACCAACTTAATGTTAACAAGTGTTTGGTTTCAAAAATCAAATTATAATACTTTTTCAGAAACAACCAAAAATTATTTTCAGAAAAATTAATACGGAAGTTACAAAAGATATTATTAAAAAAAATCCAGACATAAATCCTAATATTGTTCTACAAAAATTATTTTCAAACAGAACAATTTTCATTGAAACTTAGCTTGATTCACTTGCAGTTATTTTTTCCTGTACCTATAACATTATCTCCAAAAACATGTTGAACAAGAAAAATGTAGAAGAAATTTTCCACTGAAAGGGTGTCCATGAATCCTTACTTTGAGAGTGGAGCATAGCTGCTTCATGTAGTTATCTCTGGCAAGGACATACTCAATGAAAGCATCTCCAGCTACAGCTTCAATTCGCCTAACTCCTGATGCAATACCCTGTTCCGATATGATTTTGAAGCCACGTATCTCAGCAGTATTGCTGACATGGGTACCACCACATAATTCCATCGATACGCCAGGAACCTCGACTACACGTACCTATATAGGTTTTCATTAGGGAACTCATGAATCGAACAAGTTGAACTTAAATACATGGTAAAACCTTATTGTCAGACTTAATCCTCAAAATGGATGGATGAACAATTTATAGCCTGTTTGGCCAAGCTTATGTGAAGGCAGAAGTGTTTTTTTTTTTCTTTCAAAAAGTGCTTATGTCAGAGATGTGAGGTGTTTGGCCAAACTTTTAGGGAAAAATAAGTGCTTTTAGGTAGTAGCCGAAGCTATTTTACAAAAGCTAAAAAAAGCAGTTTTCCCCAAAAGCACTTTTGGAACCTTGGCTAAAACACGAAATATTGCTCTAATGTTGGCAATATGTGCTTTTCAAATTGATAGCGAAACACAAACCGCTACTCTCCAAAAGTACTTTTCCGAGAAGCACATCTAACAAAAAACAATTTTCAGAATAAACAGATTTTAGAAGCTTGGCCAAACAGGCTATTAATCTCTATGTTTCACATACTTATAAAAGAGAAGGGCTGTTGGTCACTCCATATCAGCTTTAATAGCATAAAATAGTAAAAAGATAGCAGCCAGAAAAATCTCCCCTGCTATATAATCATCGTGTTCTTAAGATAAAATGGGTAAGAATTGCCACCTGTTCTCCATATTTTTCCCCAAACATTGCAATGGCCCCAGCTCCTTTTGCATCGGCCAAAGACATTACTTTCGTTTCCAGAATCGCGGCATCGCCAATCCATTGGTTGATCAAACCTTCGATTTCTACAAGTTCCTTGTCTTGAAGAGGTCGATGGAAGTTGAAGTCAAATCTAAGACGACCAAAAGCAACCAATGATCCTGCTTGAGATGTTTCCTGACCAATTACTCTTTTGAGTGCTGATTGAAGTAAATGAGTAGCTGTATGGTGAACCTGAAAAGAATCACAAAGTTAGAATAGATAAACTTCGATGTTCTGGAGACAAATGGTTAAAATCAACAAATATTGAAATGCAATAAAGGCTAAAAAGAGATGATTTAGGAATCCATGCTACTACAGAATCTCACATCAATCATTTCTTCTTTCCTCAATATGATGCATATCCATTCATTTTCTACATTATACAGTATAGTACCTTAGCCCGTTGCCTCAAGTTTGCATCAACAGCAGCTTCTACTTCTCGGCCAACCTCTATAGTACCTTCTGTGATTGTCCCTTTGTGGACGAATATATTACCCATAGATTTTTGGACGTCTTTTATCTCTACAATAGCTGTGTGTTCATTTTCAGCCTCCGTCATGTATAGAAAACCATTATCCCCAATTTGGCCTCCCGACTCAGCATAAAATGGAGTCCTGTTCAGCAAAATTTCCACTTCACTTCCTTTGGAGACTTTTGCTACAGGACTACCATTTACCAACAAACCCTCAACCACTGACTTGGAATGGAGAGTGTTGTAGCCAAGAAACTCGGTATCAGGGATGTCTTCAGCAAGGCTAGCACCATTTTCAACTGATAGTTTAACTGTATCATGTGCAGCCTGAGATAGCTGTCTTTGCTTCTCCATTTCTATGTCAAAGCTATTCATATCTATACTGATTCCACGTTCTTCAGAAACTTCCTTTGTTATCTCCACCGGAAAACCATAGGTGTCATACAATATGAACGCATCCTTGCCCGACAGACAGGGTGCAGTTCCAGTTCCCTGAGTATTTAATAGTGCATCTGCCAGCATCTGTTCAAGAAGTTTTTCTCCCCTTTCTAGAGTCAAGACAAAACGAAGCTCCTCCCTTTTCAATTCCTCAAGTATGCGGGATGATCTTGTCTTCACATCAGCATCTATATTGGTGCTTAGTTCAATCACTTTTTTGGCAAGTATTGGCAAAAATGCTCCTTGAAGATCACCCATCCCATCTCCCTTTACACCAAGTAACCTGCCTGTTCGAACAACCCTTCTAATGAGGCGTCGTACCACATACCCCCTCCCAATATTTGATGGGTTGACACCATCAGATATCAGATAAACAACTGCACGCATATGATCTCCAATTATCTGGATTGATCAGAATTAGAAGGCTTTTAACATATTAGAAGGTAAATCAGCTCACAAACAAAATGACTTGTATAAATATTGCAATCTTTCAGTTGCGACGTACTTTAAGCTTTGTTTTTGTAGAAACATCCGCAAGAGCATATGCGACATTTGCCAATTCTGCAGCCTTCTCTATGATGGGAAATATTAAGTCGGTTTCGTAATTGTTGGGGACCTGTGAAATATGAAGAAAAACCTCTTAAGTTGATCCTTTACTTTTTCTTGGGGGGGGGGGGGGGGGGGGGGGCTTTGTTCCTACACTGACTCAGAAATGTTGTTGTCTAACGATTACCTTCTGCAGAATCCTGGCCATACGCTCTAAACCAAGTCCAGTATCTATATTCTTTTGCTTTAAAGGCTCAAGTGAACCATCATCCTTCTTATTGTATTGCATAAAAACAAGGTTGTAGAACTCTATAAATCTTGTATCATCTCCAAGATCCTGACATTCAGACAACAGGATTAGACAGAACGAAGAGGAGCAAAAAAGCAAAACAGAAGAAAAAGAAAAGAAATTATGAGACCACCTCATTTGAACATGAAATGAAAATGAAAAGGTAAAAGGGCATGTTAAACGTCTAATACTTACAACATCGGAAGTGCCCCTCTCGGGATGGAAATCGTAATAAAGTTCAGTGCATGGACCGCACGGACCAGTAACTCCACTTGTCCAGAAGTTGTCATCTTCTCCAAGTCTTATTATTCGCTCTTTAGGAACACCTAGCTGCAGAATTAAACAAGGATAACTGTGTTAGCACTTAGCACATCTGCCGGGATTCTCACAGTAGAATACTATCTGTAAGTATTTTAATTTTTTTTGATAACCGTGGTGTAGGGCCAGCTTTTGCGCACCTCGACTAATTCCACGTGGTACCTGCTATCACCCACCAGCACATGTACCGGGTAACTCTGTCCCAAGGCTTGGACAGATGTGAAGAAGTCACCTAGTGTTTTTTTTTTTGCCTCCACTGAGATTTGTACTTGAGACCTCATGGTTCTTAACCCACTTGATTGACCACTAAGCCATACCCTTGTGTGCTAGTACTATCTGTAAGTATTGAAGGTTAGAGGGTAGAAGACCAGACAACGTCAAAGATGTTCCATTCAAGTTCAAATGTTGACTAAATGCAGTTATTCTTAAACTTGGTCTCTATAGACTTCTCATATTTGGCAGCACCCACTCCAATGTACAAGATGTTCCTTTGAGTTAAACTGAGGTAGTTGAACTATAAAATGTGTTCTTTTAACTTATCAAAACAAATGTGTTCTTCTAAGTCACTAACTGAGTTAATCCCCAGGGAACCTAAGCCGTAATGGGGGAGACATTGTTCAGCCTTGAAACTCATCTAAGCTTGAGGATACATTGGTAGTTCACATATGAACACAGTATACATATTTCAGGACCCTAAAATATAGTGTTTGGTTGTCTGATACACTTTACTTCACTTGAAAAGCGAAGAAGTTCTCTAGGTATCTTTGAATGACCACAATACACCTCTGTTCAGTTTAAATGGAAGGTCGTGCTCCAGCATTTATTTACCAGATCCCTAGCATGCATATCTGGTTAATTGCATGAGGATTTGATGTTACCACTTTACTGAAGATATAATACATCAGACAAATCTTTAAGTGCTGTACCTCATCATGCCATATCGCAAAAGTTTCATCATCATCTTTGTAAACACTAATCCATAATCTATCAGCTGGGAGTCCATATCT
This sequence comes from Anisodus tanguticus, assembly GCA_034509755.1. NCBI lineage: Eukaryota > Viridiplantae > Streptophyta > Magnoliopsida > Solanales > Solanaceae > Anisodus > Anisodus tanguticus. The sequence goes on along the minus strand of CM067561.1, from coordinate 39,374,578 downwards.
GCAGGGAAAGACTATTTGAAAGTCAGTTCTTTTCAGTGCAAAGAACAAAAATTGGTAAAACTATACATATGTTTGCATATATGGATGTAAGGTCTGCATACACTCTACCCTCCCCAGACCCCACATTGTGGGATTTCACTGGGTATGTTGTTGTTGTTGTTGTTGTTGATGATGATGTAAATGCTGGGTTTCGAAGATGCAGCAGCAAGAATGTTGAAAAATATGATAGAAAAAATCTCTTAAAATTTAATTAACAAGTTTTAAATAGCTAGGTGGGCTGTCTGAATCCTCCTCCTAAAAGGATCTATTTCTTCATCACAATGCACAACATAGAAAGGTTTATTGTAGTATTTCCAAGAGAGCAAGGCATTATGTTCTAGAGGTGGCAACCAGGACATATGCAGATGTAGCACTTATTTTTAATACATCCGGCTATCACACACTCTATTAAAATGGCTAGAAATATTGACCCAACTGGTCCTGTTAAATGGGTTAAGCTATTAGACTCACATAAGAACACAAAAGGTAGAGCCTAAGCAGCTAATCAAAAAGAGTATCCACTTGTGTAGTTTGGACAGTTAGCCCTCCTGCTGTATAAGGCACTATTTTTTTATAAGAAAAGCGCTCTATTTCACATTTGCTGATGAAGGATAATGACACTTTTCAATTGGTTGTTAAAAGGACTTTAATTTGAACCGACAAAGTTGTTAACAAATAGCCAAGTTCATTTCTGTCCTTAATTATATGCCTGAAACCATCATATAACAACGTTTTAGATGCTTTTGTCTCCAATCTATGGCATTCTAATCTTCTCATTCTTGAGAAGGGGTCTACATTATGCTGCCACAATAATTTTCTACTGGGATATATGGTATCATCATACTTCAATCAAATAGCATACAAAGTAGCTGATTATGAGACTGCATAGACAGGACTTTTCGTACTCTGAGGTGGAGAGCTCCCATGCCCACTTAATAGCTTCCTTCTTAAAGTAATCTCCAAAACTAAAATTTCCAAGCATCTCAAAGAATGTTTGATGTCGGGATGTTCGACCCACATTCTCAATATCATTTGTCCGGATGCATTTCTGAGAAGTAGCTGCACTAGGCGCTACCCTGGGCACCTGAATAAAGTAAACCAGCATTTCTTGAAATCAAATAAGTATTCACACAATTCCATCAGCTTGATATCAGCTCCAACAATAAAATATGGAAAGAGAATCAAACATTTTTTGCGGATCTTTTAGTTTGTAAGAAATCAGTAACATTATATGGTTCCCAAGTGAGATAATTAATAGAGCTTCAGAGTGCTATATTTTCATGTAGAGTATTACTCCTCTCATTTGTTTTTTCAAAAGATAAAAAAATGATACAAGTAATAATAAAAAGTTCAGTCTAACCTCATAAAATCAAAAGAAGCGCTCAATTTGAAATGGATGGAATAGAAGGTTTCTTCTGTTTGAAGCAGTTTAAGAGCAACAAAACACTTGCAAATATGAACAAGAATAATCAAGATATGGAGCCAGCCCATGTCGCACTCAGAAGTAATTCCATGCATGGCATTACTAGCTCTATGTCTTTTAGCTTTCAAAAATGCCTTCTAAATTATAAACCAATTTGACAACCTTTGCAAAAGGTCTTTTTTTTTTTGCAAATACTTCTTGGAGAAGAAGGTTTCAAACTTTGGTTGAACAGCTATCATTTTGCTGAAGTTTGTGCGTCGAAGAAGGGATTCTCAATGAAAAATGCCCTGAAAGACCTTCATTGAAAGAGTCTTTTGAGAAAACCTCTGGAAGAAAAAAACTTAAACAAAAAGAACTGGAATGCTTGATATTCGCAACTTTGTGGATCAAGTAATGGTAGAAAGGAGCTTTAAACACAAGCATACATATGTCATAGACATATTTGCTTGATGTCCTATAAAGTTTTGTCAGACATATGGAGAATTAGATTTCATCACATACATTTAATTTTCAACCGAATGCTTTTCACAATTAGATGTTAGTAGAAGTCAACCAAGACTTTAAAGTTGGGGAATCTCATGTAGAACCTTTCCAAGGAATATAGGTTTGAACTGAAGCATTCCTGCAATTGTCAATAGAACTGTCGGATCATCTGGGACAAGAGAAGCACTTGGAAGAACCTTGTGACCTCTTGCAGCATAAAAGTCAAAGAAGCGCTGACGTATAGCATCACCACTTGTCTGGGGATCCCTTAACTTATCCTCTACAAGTTCCTCAGCCACAGCTTGTGCTGAAGGTGAAAATGAGATCCTATAAAATTTATATACTTCCCAAAATGAAAGCTGACAAGAGAAAGAAGTTCTTATTATCAACAAAAGAATGGATATACCTTTTGTGGCAAACTGAAATTCTCTTGGTCCCTTTATACTAGCGTGTCCATGGGATAAACTACTAGCATAAATTAACGTCTGACTCCTTATAATCAAACCTGATGAATACCTATAACCTGTATTCAATTGTCAGCTTGGTGGTTTAATAGTTAGAACAACAAAAATCTTTCATATTTTCCAAAATTTGTGGTTGATTGAACAATCAAAACGAGCAAGTCTTTCAAAAAAATTCTTTCAGGAACATTCCAAGTTCTGTTACATAGGAACAAAACTTATGCGAGTTCGAAACAATTTTCAAGCTATTTGAGTAACCTACATATATGGGTCTCAAATTCAAATTTCTGGCACACATAACCAAAATGTCTCTAAGGGAAAAACTATCACTCACAAACTGTTAAATGAAAATTGGGCAAAATGTAATAGTGGAAGAGGAACCTAATTCCTCAAAACAAAACTTTTCAATTTCAAAAAGATAAATACATGAGTTACATTTAATCATTAACGATGGATTAAGAAATTGAAACTGCCTAAACCACAATTTTTAAAATTCACTTGATTGATTTTGATTTTTAGAAATTTAGATACCAAAATCATAATATACTAGTTTTGTCCAAAACAGTGTCGTTAAGGTATGAAGATGTATTTCCTATTATCATTCGACTCAAAAGAACTGGCACGGTATGCCTAATCGATTAGAATTTAAAATTTCTATTCCTATTGTTACAAACATACTATTCATTGGGAAGATAAGGAAATTGATGGAACCAAGTGCATGTGTCTTACTGTTCCAGATATGTCAATGGAAGCAATCGTGATTCAATTCTAGTTTCCGACATAGATACCAGTCTAAAACCAATCAAATAAAAAAAACAAGTGAAAGGGGAACTAGTTATGAAGTACAAACATGACACTTTAAAACCTCACCATAGCTATATACTGCTACCTATGAAAGAGTACAAAATACTACTACAATACTTAATCTCATACCATCAAACCCACAAAAACTCATTTGAGCTCTTAAATGGTGGGTTAATTTGATGTGTAGTCATTGAGCTTTATTCACTGCAATAAAAATGTTGTAAGATTATTTTTTATCGCATTAAAATAGCTTTGATCTGTAGTTACAATAATTGTTCTCATCTTTATATTTATTTTTAATATCAATAAAATAATCCATCTTAAGTTCCAAAAAATGGAATTGCTCAAAAACGAAAGCACACCAATAGCATATGTTCACACATTACATCAAAATGCTAATTGGAGAAAAAGATTACCTCTTGAAAAAGGTTTTGATTGGAAGACTGAAGTGGGAAATAAGAGTAGAGAGTCCCTCCCATGGCTGGTCTTGAAGGAATAAGGAATGTTAAGGTTTGGCATGGAGTTTTCTTGGCAGTTATGCAGATAAGCCTCTTTGTGGGTGTGGTTTATGACATAGCCACAATACTCTATTTATCCTTTGATTTCTCCATTTATTGCAACTTTAGCGTAAAGCTCCCCTCGGATGGACGGGACACGGGATTTGGGCCTACAAGAAAATGGTTCCACTTGCCTGCCCCAACTATAGCTTCGCACTTCATACTATTTATCTTATGAAAATATTCAAGTTTATTTTCGAAAACTGAATTTTTAGCTCGCACTTCATAAATCATGTAGGAATTAAGTTATGCAATATATTTTTATAGTAATTTTTTAAGTTATATTGAGTGTTGAAAATTATGCATTATCCGATATAGTTTGTGTGGATGTTATAATACATATGTTGAAATTAAATGCTAATTATGCCTGTCGAAATCTGAAATTATGTTTTTTTTCATATTATGTTGATTGTTGACAGTTATGCCTTATCCGGCATAATATGTGGATTATATATGATACATATGCCGAAGATAAACACTAATTATGCCGAACAAAATTTTAATTATACCGCGCCAAAATAATAAAGCACAAAAATTTAAAGGACAGAAATTAAATACCATCCCAAAATAGTGACATTTGTGGGAATGACCCGACCCGATTAAAACCCATGAGGACTACTCCCAATTTTCAGGGAGAAATGAGCAAATTTCCCCTTTTTAAACTGCTAATTAAGCTTTAGTCAATATTTTTAAAATAATTAATTTTAGAAATTTTTAACATCAAATATCATTAGGACGATTATACCTCTAAAAAAACTTTAAAAGCTTCAGACACCTAACTTGAAATACAAGGATTCCAAGAAATATTCCCGAAGTTGGAACTCGTAAGGTTCAAACTGAAGGGAAAATTGAAGTATACCGTCCAAACATTAGAAAAAAATTCATGAAATTTCAACTTTTATCAATTCAAACTTCAAGAATTTTCATGAAGTTTGATTTCATTTTTATAAGTTCGAACTCTAAAATTTTTATTAAATTCTATGACAGTCCTCAACTGTACAAATTTAAACATAAGGGCACACCATTTATCAAAAAAAAATATAGCAAAAGCTTATTCGAATTCAAAGACACAGTCACATAGTCCAAAAGAAATATCATTTATCATACTTATTTCAAAATTTATATGTTTTATCATTATTTAACTCATAATATATATTTTAAGTTTTAATCACGATGTACTATAAGTGAAATATATTGTCATTCCTGATACCTATTTCAAGCTCCAGGAAGAAATGTTGGATTTTGAACTGCCACAGTTCAAAACTTCATGAATTTTTCTACATTTGTAACAAAAGTTTTGAACTTCAGCCCTTGTTGAAGTTTCGAACTCTAGCACCATGTGCTAAACATTTTCCCAATTTTAGGTAGAAATATTTTGTTCAAATATTATTTCACCTTAAAATAATTATTTCTCAATTACATTAAAATTCTGGCTAAATATTAGGGGAAAGAATGTGCGTCCCCCTTAAATCAAAATAATTATCCGCCCCTACCCCCCCCAATACTTTCATACTCCTAGAAAAAATTAAAACTATTTATCTGAGATGCCCCTAATTATGATATCATCGTGATATATAAATATAATGAGATGGTATCATGGAAGACTGCTTTAGTCCTTCTCTTAGTCCTCCATAATAACATCATAATATATAAATATACTGAAATGGTATCATGGATAATCACGTTCATTTAATAAAAAGGACACTTTTCTCGAAAAAAATCTCTATGATACTATTGTCTTATATACATATATTGTGATGGTATCCTGGAGGATTGCTTCAGTCCTTCAATGAGGCACTCCTCATGACCATGATACATCGTGGTATATAAATATATTGAGATGATATCATGTTTGACTGTTTCAGTCATTCTCTCAGTCCTCTATAATACTATTATGATGTATAAATATACTGCGATGGTATCACGAAGGAAGAGATTTGGGCGAGGGAATATGCCGGGTAAATAGTTTTGGGCAAGGAGGTATGACGGGTAATTAGTTCAGAAGGGGCGTAGGACCGATAATTATTTTATTTTTGAGGTATTTCGATTAGTTCCCTAATAGCAAGTGGACCAATCTAATTATCACGATTAAATAAAAAAAATATACTGTGAGTATGTATAATTAGTTACATAATTTAGTAATAACAATGTTACATCATGTAATTATTGATTTGGAATACCAGGTGAAAGTAAGTCTTCTTTTTTTACCTTATTTTGGTTAATCTATGTAGGCATGAAATTGTTCACACTGTTGTGAACTCTGTTTTCTACCATTTCCCAAGTTTTAACATCATTATATTGTTATACCAACCGTGTCAACGTATACAACGTAATTAATACTAGTTAGTTAGCACTGAAAATTAGGCAGATTGCATCAAATACTATTTCCACCGGCTACCTTCTGGCAGTGGTGAAAGATTAAACGTAGGCATGCTTGAATCATGATGCCATGCAAAAGTATTGTGATTTTTTGCTTGTTGACGCTGGTTTAATAGTATAATCACTATTTAAAAAATTATATTTTTTACTGATTTTTTTATTAAAAAATATTCAGTATTTCGGAGGGTAAAACCTAAATAATAGTGTTTTTACACGAAAACATTAAAAAGTTTTCCAGCATTTGAAAGGAAACTTGTTTCTCATCATGCATTTTCAATTGAGTTGGTTCGGTAGGATTGGAACATGTTTTATAACACAAATTTTTTATTGAACGTCGGTGAAAAAAATCTCTATTTCTAGTAGTGAATCTTTTACTTTTTTTTTTTCCTTTTCCCAACAATATAACTCGATCTATTTGACATCAAAACCTTAAAAAGTATAGTATGTAAATAATTTAATCCGTTCATTCATTGTCGTTACCGTGGACTTTCGAAAGCTTTGCCTACATATTTTCAACTTCCTTTCATCTTACTTTTGAAAAAATGAATCAAATCACAATCCATTTCCAGTATTGTCTTTTCCTAGTGCATTAGTCAACATTTCACACGACTATTATGATTCTTCTTGCGACTTATTATATTCCCTGTTTCAACTTTAAATACGACATCTACTAACCATCTCACAACACTATTTTTGGTGAGTTTTTGTTGGCTTCACGTGCCTGTCACGTGAATATTGCATTGGGTCTGTTGAAGCTACTAACTGACGTTGTTTGTTTAAATTTTAACGAAGATCAAAAGTGTTTATTGTAAATTTAAAGAACTAATATATATGCTTAGGAATAAACATAAAGGATGACTATATATACCTATCTTTTTTATTATTTCATCACAAATGTTGTAACCACTGATACACGTATTTGCACATGCCCCGTTACTTGTTAATTATGTAAATAACTTAATTTGTTCGTTGTCATTACCATGGGCCTAAACTGCTGTGCTCTTTTGAATCTTATTTTGATTCTGCTTTTCTCAACTACCTTTCTTTTTCAATTTAACGACTAATTGTAGTTTTACTACTTTATTGAAATTGAAGCTAATGCTCCCTTAAGATTAATTTTTTTAAATTATATCATATTTGAAAATAATAATTATCTGATTAATTTAGATTCATATTGTGAAAAAATTACTATGAGGAGTTTTAGCTCCCCAACCAATCAAAACAGATTGAAATTTCGAATTCAAGATTTTCAATTAAAGATGGTGTAATTGATACAATTATTCCACCACGTATAGCTCCTTTCTTCTCAAGATTCATACTCTACAATAATCTCTTGCTAGAGTAGTACACAGTTCACACCACCATCAATTCTTTTTCTGACTTTTTATAATTGTATTGTTTTTTTGCAACTACGAATACGACTTTCATGAACCTGCTCACAACACTTTCTAATCGTATCTTCTTGTATATGTCAAAAGTTGAAGTTGTTGGAGCTCTGATAATTTGGTAAAAGATAATCATTAAATGGGAGGTCCGAAACCACCTTTGGTAGACCATAATGTGGCATCAACTTTGTGGTCAACACCTTATCTTTTTGTGTTTTGAATGGTCTACTCCGATGAATATAATGTCAATACATTAGGAAGAGACAAATTACAAGAAATGTAGCATTTTTCTGGTGGTATTAAATAATATAAATTTACTCAGCAGTGATGTTTTCTTGAGATTTAGTTTTATAAGTTCATTACAAATGTTATTTTAGTTATGTGATTCTTTTCACAGGAGATGAGTAAAAAAACACAAGAGTATAAGAACAATATTACAAGGCAATTTATATAGAATCATTTTTTCCTATTCAACTTGTTAATGACATAGGAGATCACTTTGAAAGTATATTTATGTCCTAGAGACAATCTGTATTAGGACAAATGTACTTTATAAACATTCGTATTATTATTAATAAAGATTAATATTTTGGCATTTGCAATTATTGAATTATTAATTGATTGTTTGTAATATTCTATAATATGCATCACTGGAGGTTACGTTGTTATTAATAGTGTGAGATATTAATATTATAACGTAACTCTTAAAATAGCCTCGACTAATGATCATCGAGAATGGGATATCGATGATATGTGATAAGTCGACATGTGGTCTGCATCACATCCTTGGAGGATGTAGTATGTCTCACCTTCTACGAGTAATGGCTACTCGTGATGGACACATGGATACTTTGGAAGTATTGGTATACCCTGCTGATATATTGTTTGTTATACTTGTCTAAAGTATGATCAACGTGTGGGAGATAGAAGTCCTTAGACTTGAGGTCAATACGCGCCTTGTCTACAAATTAATGTACTATGATCCCGTCCTAAGCTCAAATGCCTTATAGGTTGAGATACGGCTTGTATTGGGTACATTACGATGTGGATTAAAGGTGGTAGTTGAGCCAAGATTAGGACTCACTCCTCGAATGTATATTCGAAAGAACACTCGAATTCTCAGTGATGTTAGGTTGACTAAGTCGTTGGCCAACGCAATAGACGTATTTAGAATATGGTCTAGTTATCAACTAATATAGATGAGATACAATGATTAAGCCATTTGGATAGACACTTGACAAATCCTATGCTTGATCGGGTGTGTCGTGAATAAAAGGATTTTATCTTACCACATAAAGGTTAAGTTTACTAGATTCGCGTAAACATACTTCACATATTGAGTTCGTCTTCCGGTGCCGTCTAGGAGTTCCGCGTAGACCTTAATTTGATTAATGTCGATATTAGAAGGACTGTAGGGTCACACTATGTCGATTGTCCTTTCGATCTAAGGATGTATTGAGAAAGTAATTAAATGTTTGATTTAGAGTCGAGATACTTATTTTAATTAAGTCAAAATTGGATTTGGATTTAATTAAGAATGCACAGAAAATAATTCGACACAATGCAGGAGCACGTCGAGCGCCGCGACGCCCATACCCTAGGGTCGCGGCGCCTCTGCCTCGAAATTTGGGCCAGGCCCAAGGTCAAACCCTAATCAGGTTTTGACCTATTTTTCAACTATAAATAGAGGCATTCTTTTCATTATTCATACACTAATTTTCATATTATAATTCTAAGCCTCTAAGCCTTGGAGACTTAGAATTAAAATACTCTCTAAAACCTCTACCGGATTTTCTAACTTTCCGAAAGAGAAATACATTGAAGCTTGCAATCAGAAGGGCAACCGCGTGTCAACCTTATAGTAGATAAAGATTCCAGATACTATAACCTGTAAGTATTATGTTTTATGTTACAGGTTTGATTGTTGTATAACCATACCAGAAAACTTTTTGGGGTAAGTAAGAAACAAAAAATTTAAACTTTCGTTGTGCCTTACTTATGTGTTTTGAACCCAACAAAACCCTACACACTTCCTATAATTATTCTTTGACCGAATAACTCTGTATAATTTTTCATAAATTTGTACTAAGTAATTAGTTCTTTACCTATTAATTTTAGAAATTTTAATCATGGAATGTGACTAAAACAACATTACTTTAGTCCATCTTTTTATAAGAACAAAAATTGTATATTTCTTTTAATTTGTATGTATAAATATTTAGTCATGATTCCATAAAAAAAATATACTTTACTTTATGATAGTAGCTAGCTTAGCTGAACTACTAACTATTCTCTACTATAATCACATTTCATTTTTTGGACAGTCTAAAATTAATTCGATTGTTTGTACTAGTGTTATTTTATAAACGGTGGTTAAAATAGTAGAATTGTGTTTTCTCTTTTATGATTTCTAAATAAAAATACACAAAGAGACAAATACGCGCTCCATAATTTTGGGAAATTTTATTAAACTAAAAATAAAATATATTTGGAATGGAGAAATAAAAGATCGAAAACTAATTTAGTAGTTGAGATATTTAAAGGCTATAATATTGAGACTCTCATAAGTAATATGAATATTAACTTTCTGACAAGAGATTTAGGAATATATATTGCGTCACAATTGGAGGTCGAAGTATTATAATTGAAATTCTAAAATAGGATGTAGAATAATTTAGTAGGCGCGAAAGGACCAGAAGAGGATGACTAACTTGGACTTCAAATGTCATACATGTATAAATATATATTTGAATATTCCAAATTAGCAGCCAGACGTAGGTCATAAAATAGGAATCTGTTTGTTTCAAGCTTGCATGGTTGGCCTTTTAATTATTTTTTATTCAGCAATAGATTTATCGGAGATTCATCATTTTTCTTAACTCTTAGCTGAGAGAGGCGCTAAAGGACATTAGTGATTAGTTATTACCAACTACTACCAAGTTGCTCAACCTAAGCTCTCTCATTTTATAGCGGTAGTCAAAATCAATCACATTCAGATATCAGATAATAGCAAAATCTTTTTGTATATATATATATATATATATAAAACTCGTAAAATTAAATATGTACAAACTACAATCATAAGGTTAGGTAATAAATAGCTAGTTGCCAGGGGCCGAGTTAGTGTTTCGTTTATAGATTTGACCGAACACAGTAGCTCTGGTTCAAATCTTTATTTTTATTAAAAATATTATTAAATATGTACAAATTATTAATTTAGAATTCAGTAATTTTAAAAGATTAGAATGGATCCGCCGATGTTAGTTGTATCGGGATTGTTTATTGTAAGCAATATGGCAACTTGAAATAATAAAGGTAACGCAGCCTACTGTATAATAATAGAAAATATACCTATAAAACTAATTTAAATATTTTCTCTGCCCATTTATATAACTTAATTTAGTACGTTAATATTACCCTTGTTGTCTTTTAAAGTATTATTAGAAAGTCTCATAAGTTAAAGAATATGTTAAAAGAAATATCGAAAAGTGAGAAAAGCAGCCAAGTTTGTCAAAGTGTCACAGGTTGCGTTCCTAGCTACTTCCTTGTTAGACCACGTTCAGTTTGTTAAAATCATTTATATTAGCCAATTTGTAAGTCAAAGACTTTCTGGTCAAATTATCCCTACTAGCTAGATATGTCATTATATATATATATATGGATCCACATTTCACATTTCCCATGAATTTTTAGCATACACAAACTAATTAGAGAAGTAACCAATCGAGTTATCTTAGGCTCTTTTGCGTTTGTGACTTCTTATAAGTCGAGAGAAAACTTGGAAACAAAAATGGCTAATGTTGATGAGGTTAGTTCATTACCGAGCTCGTTACCAATAACGCCACGAACGGTAACGATAGCTCCAACGTTTCATCACGATGATCAATTCGGTTCTTTACCAATAACTCCACGGACGGCGTCGGTAGCACAAACGCCGTCCATAGTATCATTGCCAATAACTCCACGGACGGTGTCAATGGCACCAACGCCGTCCATAGTATCATTACCTCCTTCACAATTCCACTCACCATCGCTTTCTCGATCACCATTACTTCACATGGGAGATCACGCTACAAATCGAGCCGTTAAAACTCCACGGTCACGCGGATTGACGCCGCGTTTCATCACTCCTTTGGGTAGTCCTCTTAGAAAGGCGCTTAAAATGACGAGATTAGACCCGCAAGACGCGTGGCTCCCAATCACTGAGTCGAGAAATGGAAACGCATATTACGCTGCGTTTCATACTCTTTGTTCTGGGATTGGTATTCAAGCTCTTGTTCTGCCTGTTGCTTTTACCATACTTGGCTGGTAATTTAATTTTTTTTCTACATAATATACCAAATTAATTTTCTGGTTTAAAATTTTTCATTGACTAACCTATGATGTGTTTTTTTTGTTACTGTTGCAGGGCTTGGGGTATCACATGCTTAACTATAGCATTTATATGGCAGCTGTATACGCTGTATTTGATGGTTCAACTTCATGAAAATCATGAAACAGGACTACGTTACAGCAGATACTTGCAACTGGCATGCGCAACATTCGGTAAGCATCTATTTAGATTCTTTTGTCAAAGTAGCGGAGGGGTTGTCAAATTTGATGTTTTTTTTGGTTGATCAGGTGACAAATTAGGGAAACTAATTGCAGCGTTTCCAATCGGGTATCTCTCAGCGGGTACATGTTGTGCGTTGATTATTATTGGTGGCTCAACGGCAAAGCTATTATATCAGACTTTATGTGGAGCAACATGTAGTAATCCCAAGCCATTAACAACAGTTGAATGGTACTTGGTGTTCACTTGTGTGGCAGTAGTTTTAGCGCAGTTGCCAAATTTGAATTCTATAGCTGGAGTTTCATTAGTTGGTGCTCTTACAGCCGTTGGATATTGTACGGCATTATGGACGGTCTCAGTTGCTGAGGGTAGACTACCTAATGTGTCTTATGATCCAGTAAGAAAGGGAAGCCAAATTAATAGGATATTTGATCTTCTTAATGCTCTTGGTATTATTGCTTTTGCTTTCAGAGGCCATAATCTCATACTTGAGATTCAGGTAATCATCATCGCTCTTCCTAAGTTGTAATACAGTTACATGTAATAATCTTTTTGGCTATTAGATATGAAAAAAATATTAGTAAACTGAAAAAGATGACTGAAGATTTAAAAATTGATTGGTAAAGTGGGTTGAGGAACTTACCTAATTAAGCCTCGAAAGTAGTCGTAAGAGTTAGAATATAATTTTACTACATGAAGTTAGGTACCGCCAAATTAAAAAGTTTGTTGTTGACTTTTGACGACCGTTTTAGTCGAACACTTTGAAAGTTGTTTGTTTACCAACTTTTGGAAATAAAACTAAATTAAGTAAAAAATAAATCAAAAGGAAAAACTCAAGACTGATCCTATTTAGACAGGTTTAACTTCATATCCTCAAATTAGTTGCAAAATATGATCTACTTAATAAACATGATTGCTTAAATTGGCAGTATGAAGGATAATATTATTTTATAATAGGTAAAATTTATATTCATTTAATGCAGGCCACAATGCCTTCAAGTGAGAAGCACCCATCGCGAGTGCCCATGTGGAAGGGTGTCCAATTCTCATATGTGCTCATAGCAATGTGTTTATTCCCTCTTGCAATTTGTGGCTACTGGGCTTATGGTCATTTGGTATGCTCCCTTCCTCTCTCTCCAACTCTTTTACAAATTATGTTACAACATATACTTGTAGTTAAATTTTAAATGATTAATAAAAATCTTAATATTCATCTTGCATTGTTTTATTTCAGATTCCAGCAAACGGGAGCATGTTAACGGCATTATTTGCATTTCACAATCAAGACGTTTCACGATCGGTGTTAGCTCTAATAAGTATTTTTGTGATAATAAATGCGATAAGCTCATTCCAAATCTACGGAATGCCAATGTTCGATGATATGGAATCAGCTTACACTACAAGGAGCAAAAAAGCATGCCCGTGGTGGCTCCGTTCCCTTTTCCGGGCAATTTTCGGGTTTGTGTGCTTCTTCATCTCCGTGGCAATTCCATTTTTGGGTAGCTTTGCTGGGCTTATTGGAGGAATTGCTCTGCCTATTACATTTGCTTATCCATGTTTTATGTGGCTTAAAGTCAAGAAGCCCAAACAATATTCTCTAAGTTGGTGGGTAAATTGGGGACTTGGGCTTTTGGGAATGGGCTTAAGTGGAATCTTGGTTGCTGCTGGTCTGTATGTTGTCATTGACACTGGTGTGAAAATTAGCTTCTTTAATCCTCAGTGACCAGTTTTCTACAACAAAAATGTGGAGTAAACTGTTACTAGTATGAACATATTGGCCAACTTTGAAATTAGTAATACTGAAGATTGGTGAGGGTTGGTTTGAACAAGAATTTAATTTGTTGTTACTTTTTTTTTTTTTTTTTTTGTAATTCTGTATGGAAATTCAAAGGAATAAATTCGTGAAGAATTTCTTGATTTCACTTGTACGGTTGGATACGTTTGAATATTCTGCTTTTGGTACTCCACAAACACAGATTATCCAAATATTCAACTTCCTGAATTATTTAATTGCTGACCTTACTCATGGGTTTGGTGTAGATCTAGATCAATGTATATGAAATACGAATTACAACTTTACAATACATATGGAAATATAACATTAAGACTAATCACAGAAGTTGCCTAGAAGCCTATAATTGTCCTGATTCAAAAAAAAAAAAAACTTATCTGAGGAGAAGTCTTTGGCTAAATTGTCTGCTAAGTTGTTTGAATTCTTAAAAGTTGTCTATATTAATGAAATTGTGTAGAACATTTGTCAAAAGCAAAGGAGTGTCACACTGAATTGGGGACACATGAAATGTGTTTCTTTTGTTGGTCAAAAGCTGAATAAATATATATATATAAGGCTTAAAGTATTTCTGACAAAGTATAAACAAAATTGATGCAATTGAAGAGGTGGTAAATGTACTGTTGGATATAATTGTTGGAATCAAAGCAATACGGGAAGTAAATAAATATTACAAGTGTTCGATAGGATAAAGAAACAACCAAGATGGCCTCGATTACTTCGACACATACTCCCCTGTGTCTAGATTAACGTCCATAAAGGTATTCATAGCCATTGCAGCTTTGTGTGACCTTGAGATACATCAAATGGATGTTAAGACATCCTTCCTAAACGGAGAGTTGGAAGAGGAAATATACATGGAACAACCGGAGGGGTATGTGATTCCATGACAAGAAAAGAAAGTGTGTCGACTTATTAAGTCCCTATATGGACTCAAACAATCCCTGAAACAATGGCACGAGAAGTTTGACAATACTTTATTATCAAAAGGCTTCTCCATAAATGAATGTGATAAATGTATCTATACAAAAGGGAACTCTAAATCATTTGTCATGATATGCCTTTACGTAGATGACATGCTCATCACCAGAAGTAGTCTAAACTTGATAATAGAAACCAAGAATATGTTGAAACAATGTTTTGACATGGAAGATATGGGCATAGTAGATGTAATCTTAGAAATTAAGATTTCTGAGACATCTGACAGGCTGGTCCTATCTCAATCTCACTACATTGAAGATGTTTTGAGAAAATTTGATGTATTTGACAGTTTCCTTTTAAAGTCACCAATGGATATGAATCATAGAATTGATAAGAATTATGGTGCACCCGTATTCCAATAGCGATATACACAGGTCATTTGTAGTTTGATGTACATTACAAACTGCACCCGACCCGATATCGCTTATCCAGTCAATAAGTTGGCTAGGTTTACTTGTAATCCTGGAAATGATCACTAGAAGGCATTAAATCGGATACTACGATATCTGAAATATTCACTGACTTACGGATTACATTACTCAAGATATCCAGTCGTATTGAAAGGATACAGTAATGAAACTGGATATCTGATATAAACAACACCAAATCCCCCAGTGGGTATATTTTTACGATTGGTGGTGGGGCTGTGTCTTGGAAGTCCTCTAAGTAAACATGCATCGCCTGATCCACGATGGAATCGGAGTTTATCGCCTTGGATAAGGCAGGAAAAGAAGCAGAGTGGCTTCACAACTTCTTAGAGGATATCCATTGTTGGGATAAATCCGTACCTTCAGTAACGATTCATTGTGACAATCAATCGGCTTTAGGAAGGGCACAGAGTAATATGTACAATGGTAAGTCTAGACATATTCATCGAAGACATAAGACCGTTAGGCAATTGATCACTACGGGTGTCATTTCCATTTATTACATCAAATCAAAGGATAACTTAGCGGATCCATTAACTAAAGACCTACCCAAAGATCAAATATTCTGTCTGTCTAGAGGAATGGGCTTAAAATCCAAACAATAAGAATCTTTATGGTGGTAACCAACCTTACTGACTAGAGATCCCAAGAATTTGGTTCAATGAGAAAACTAAGATATAAAAGGTTCAGTTTAGCGCTTCACTTGAAGTAAGAGCATTTCAGATTATCATTCTTTAAAGAACGATAACTCCAAAGTCGTTCCCGCGATAGACATTAAGTGCTACCTGCATAATGGGTAAATGATAAGTTTCTGAAACTTTTAATGATTCCTAACGCTTGCGAGTGGGGTAGAGCAATATACTTTGTAGGAGATCACCTATTTAAGTGCGAAGACAGGCCGCTTCAAATGTACGCACTTAAGAATCCAAGAGTTGTCCATGGCCAAAACGGACAAAACATTAAGAAGAAATGAAAAAGGAAAGTTATTCTGTTGATATCATTGTCTTGGTTTACACTAAACACTGACGGTTCAAGACATCACGTTCACCACACAGTAAGTAACTTTCGATGGTAATTGACCAAGGAAGGTTCAAAGCCCAAAGCTACCTTTCCTGATGCAATATCTTTTCGCTGAAAAATTACTGAACGTTGGCACCATGTGTGCACCAATTCTCTTTCAAGAGGGGATTGTTGGAAATTTATAAATGTGGGATTGAGTTTATCCCATCTTTAATGACTTAAACCACGTGGGCCTCGCATGTCGAAAATATCGTTTCTTCGCATATGCTTAATCTACTAAATGAGTAGATGATGTTAGTGTCAAGAATCGTCAAATTTCGTTAAGAAATGAAAGATATATTGGTACACAAAGTAAGGTGTTTGAGACATGAATGGATGGAGTGTTCTTTGGCCAAAAATGAACAAATCTCCCACATCGGTAGAAGAAGGAAGAATTGAGCAATATATAAGCTCTAAGTTTGAGTAAGGGTTTGGGGCCCCAAGGGGTAACCCATGTGTTTAGAAGAGGGAGGACCTAGGTGAGCTTGGGTTCGGGGCTAAGCCCCACATGCGCGCCGCAATATGTTCGTATTTATTTTCTTCGATAGAATCATCTATATTTGCTTTGTATAGTTGATTATTATTGTTTTATCTTGGGAGACTATTGTCCGTTAACGTAAAAGCATATATACGGGGCAATCTTATCTTAAAGACAGAGAATCATCTCTCTACTCAACAAATTATTATTTCTGTTTCCATCTTTCAGAAACACCTGTTTTTTTACCAACAAGTCCACGGAGGTGAAACAAACGAGAAGAAAGGGTTACTTGACAAAATTAAAGAGAAATTGCCTGGACATGGCCACAAGAACAATGAGGATGAAGAGAAGCAGAAGTCTAATTGAAAATGAGAATTAATCATCTAGCTTCTGCAGTTAATTTCACTTGTATGAATTAGCATTTTTAATGTTTTATTTGCATAGTCTTGTTTGGAGTAGTGATGTGATCCTTGTAATTGGCCTCACGTGCCATTGCTTTTCTATTGTATGTGACGTAAATTAAAGTGAAAATGAATACACATCAACTGATTACGGTTAAGTAATAGTAACAATTTGTTAGATTAATTTTTTTGATGAGCAAGCACATCCTAATTTGTTTCATACTTAATTAATAGAAGTTTTAATGCCTGAAATGAAAATTGTAAGTACTCACACAGTCCCATTACTTTTTGTGGAATTATTCCAAATAACTTATGTACAAAATAAAAAGACCTAAATTTTTTGGGTATATTAGTTTTGACAAGTCTAACATATATAATCACAAGATGGAAAATTTAGACCCTTGAGGCACATTTACTTACTTGTTAGGAAGTGAATTATTCATGTATTAAAATCAACAAAATTAATACTTACCATATTTGATAGTAGCATTTCAGTTGTCATGTATAAAATCAATAGATCAAGTATGTTGTTTGGTTATCAATTTACATCTTGCATAACTAATACATGTATAAGTTATGAATGATTTATGTATTGTTTATATAAGATAAAAAATAACATAACTAATACATGTATAATTAAATTCGCATAACTAATCTATGCATTATTAATAATTGCATAACTTTAACGAACCACCAAATAACGAGCCCTTAGAGGTTGGGTCCCACCATTAGCATTGAGACTACGGGAAGTATACGGAAGAAAAACAAGTGAAAATGCATGGTGGGGTCAGTTTACAACTAAAAAACAGCATGAAGAAGCTCTCTTTTTAGTGTTCTTAAACTATTACTCATTCATACACGCACCAAGATTAATGGCGCTTCTAAACCATATGTCACGGATGCGTGTTTTCCATTCCGTTACTAATTAAACCATACTTTAAGATGCTTCTTTTCTTCTTGCTAATCCCATAGAGCCACTTAATCTTCACTTCTCATTTTCATCTGTGCATTTTGCAGTACTTGGATCATATTCTATATATATATTAGTCGGATTATTAATACATACACATCGACGACAATCATCTCCGATAACTACTAGTTGTACGTACTGTTTATCACTTTGTACGTATATATTACTACACAGTAGTATTTCTTAGTTGACGAGATGACGCTGGAAAATGGAAGAAGGTGGTGTAGGATTGCGCTAGTACTGGCTGTGTACATGGCAGTTTATGAAGTAGTTGCGGAGGATCCTTACAGATACTTCGACTGGAGAATCAGTTTCGGCGATATATATCCTCTCGGTGTCCGCCAACAGGTACTTTTTACTACTCTCCTGATTCATTTTATATAACAGTATTTGACTGAATACATAAAGAAAAAACTACTAGCTTGTATCACATAATACCAAAGTACTATTAGAAATTGTCGTGTTATATGTAAGTTTTCTAAACGTATAAAATGGAAAAAGAATTACTAATATAAATCACTCATTCAATTTAAGTGATTTGTTAGAAGTAGTCCAGGACGAAAAGCCAGTACATAAGTGAAGATAATATAATATTTCCCGAATATTCTTTCATTAATTGTATATCTCTTATTTTAAGTAGAATTGTATTCCTATTGTTATTAGGTCTCCTATTTTAGATAGAATTATATTTCTATTGTAATTAGGTTGATTAGTTACCTAGTTTAAATATTCTTGTACTGCCATACATATTGTACATTATTGATGAATACAATCAATGGAACATATTCCTTTATGGTATCAGTAGCCTAAAAATACTTTCACCGCCGCCGACCATAGCTTTCGGCCGCCACCCCCACAGAACCCTAGTGTTTTTTTCCCAGTCATTCTATCTCCCTTCTCCTCCTAAATTTCATCCTCCATGGCTGACAAAATCAAATTTCATCCTGCATTTGCAGTAAACAACATCAAAACTTCATCCATATCACCCTTGAGATGGAAAAGGGTCAATACTCCTTGTGGGCGGAGCTTTTTAAGATTCATTGTCGTGTTTACGAAGTTATCGACCATATCATGCCTCCTACACCGAAGTCCACAGACCTACCCTCGGCTTCGACTTCTAATGATGCACTCTAGTCTCGTTTGGACGTAGTCGTCCTCCAGTGGATATACGACACAATCTCTAATGATCTGTTGCACACCATCATTGAGACCGATGCCACTGCCCGCAAAATGTGGGAACGTTTAGAAAGTATTTTCCACGACAACAAAATTCAACGAGCGTTATACCTTGAAAATCAGTTCAAGGACGTTCATCAGAACGATTTTCCAAACGTGTCTGCATATTGTCAAGAACTCAAGATGCTTGCTGATCAACTCTCCAACGTCGGCGCACCAGTCACTAATCAGCGATTGGTCATGCAACTTATTGCAGGCTTGAACGAATCCTATGACGGCGTTGCCACCATACTTCAGCAATGCACGTCATTACCTCCATTTTATGAGGCCCGTTCGAAGCTTATTCTTGAGGAAACCCGAAAAATCAAGCGCAGCACCACTCATGCCGGCATTGTCGACGCTGCCCTTACCACCACCGTCGGGCCCTCCGCCGACGGCAGGGCCTCCAACTCCGGCAACGTCGGCCTGAGGACCCTGCCCGCATCCACCCGCAACAACCGCCGGAGCAGGCAGTCCGGCAAGGGCCGCGGTAGATGAAATTCCAGAAACAAAGGTGGCGGAAATGGGCAGTCCCTACCGGCAATAAATAGCCAGCAGCGACCGCGACAGTGGCAGCAGCCTCCGTCATGGGCTGCGTAGGCCCACCATCATGGGCCTCTCCTCCTAGCTCGTATCCGACATCCTCTTGGACTCCACATCAGATCCGACAGGCCCACCCTGGCATACTCGACCCACATCCCCAACAGGCCTACACAACACAACCCTCCTTCAACTTATGCACCGATTGACATTGAGGCAGCTATGAACACAATGTCACTCAACGCTCCAGACGAAAATTGGTATATGGACACAGGCGCCACATCTCACATGCGGCATAACAAGGTACTCTCTCATCTTATTCCAATTTGAGTTATTTAAATCGGAATATTATTGTTGGTAGTGGACAAGGCATTCCTATTCGCGGTTTTGGTCATTCATCATTATCCCCACCACATCCACCGCTAATCTTAAAAAATATCCTACATGCTCCTAAACTCATTAAGAATCTAATCTCTGTACGACGTTTCATAACTGATAATAATGTTTCCCTTGACTTTGATCCTTTTGATTTTTCTGTGAAGGATTTTACGACAGGGATACGAGTACTGAGATGTGACAGCACCGGAGATCTTTACCCTATTTCAAACGCCGTCAACAATCCAGCCTCAGTTCCATCAACCTTTGTTGCTTTTTCGTCTTCCTTATGGCACTCTATATTAGGACATCCGTGACATTCTGTTTTACGATCCCTTATGAAAAATAGTTTTATTAATTGCAACCGTATTTCTAGGACTCCTATATGTGAATCCTGCGTTTTTGGAAAACATG
Source organism: Anisodus tanguticus (assembly GCA_034509755.1). Classification (NCBI taxonomy): domain Eukaryota; kingdom Viridiplantae; phylum Streptophyta; class Magnoliopsida; order Solanales; family Solanaceae; genus Anisodus; species Anisodus tanguticus. The sequence continues at coordinate 39,353,845 of CM067561.1, read as the reverse complement.
TTAAATTACCATTTTCTGCATCCACAAATTGTATTTTACTACCTTTCGATATCATATATAGTGATTTGTGGACGTCCCTATTTTAAGTACGGCTTGCCATCGATATTATGTGTTATTTTTTGGACGACTATTCCAACTTTCTGAGGACTTCCGCGCATGCTATTTGATGATTTCGAGTCAGTCTCAGTGTTCGTGAACCTCCCGCTTCGACTGCGGGTGTGTAATAGAATATTTCCCGAATATTCTTTCATTAATCGTATATCTCTTATTTTAGGTAGAATTGTATTCCTATTGTAATTGGGTCTCCTATTTTAAGTAGAATTATATTTTCTATTGTAATTAGGTTGATTAGTTACCTAGTTTAAATATTCTTGTACTATTATATATATATTATACATTATTGATTAATAAGAGAATATATTCCTTTAGAAGAAACAAAAGAGAGCCACTCTTTTATCTGTCAATAGAAATGCTTACTGTTGCGACTTATAATTTCCTTTCTTTTTTTCACCTGAAAATTTTAAGTTTTCTAGATGGATCATCGGCCACTTGCCCACTTTCATCTAATAATATCAGCAAAACAAATGAAAAACATTCTTGATGAGTTGAGAAAATAGTACAGTAGTATAATTAATTACCAAAATAAAGCATAGACACCATCATTTTTTTCTTTTTTGACAAGAGATATTATCAAGTATAAGTTTAATTGACCGAATTTGTATTTGAATTTTTCATAAATAAGAAAAAAAGTTACTCTTACTAACTAGTATAAGTAATCAAGATAACAAAAGTCATCAAAAGCCGGCAATAAGCATTAATTAGCAGCATCTCGGCTCCAGATTAGAAGTTTCTACTACAACGCTAGAGTAAAATTTTTGTTGTCTTTTAGTTTGTTCGGCACCTAATTAATAGCCAGTGGCCAAATTTTCAAATTTTGTTTAGTTTTTGTCTGACTAATCAACTTTAAAAATTAGTCGTTAATATTAGAGCAAACATTATGAGGAGAAACTATTTTTTTCAGCTTCTCAAAAATATTTTCTACTACTATTGAAAAGCAAGTATTTACTTATGAAAACTCATCAAACACATCAACTATCTAAGATAAGCATTTTTGTCTCTAAAAGCTTGGCCAAACAGACTATACCGTTGTAACAAAATTTTAAAATATACTGTTGGAAAATATGCCAAAGTAGTCAAAATGAACCAAATTAAGATTCATGAATTAATTGCATTTGCCAGTAAGAATAACATTGTGTAATTAATTTACAATGCACGAATGGACTCTAACAAAGGAAAAAATCGTTTCAAGACGGTGTATGGAACAACGTGTCCTATACCTCCAGAAAAAAAATTCACATACATAATGCAGGTGAAAGATCAAATAGGAAGTTTCTTCTATTTCCCATCACTCCAATTCCATAAAGCTGCTGATGGATTTGGAGGAATTAGGATTCTCAGTAGGCCAAGAATTCCAGTCCCTTTTCCTGAACCTGCTGAAGATTTCACCGTTCTTATTGGAGATTGGTACAAAACTGATCACAATGTAACTAATCCAACACCATTTTATTTCACCCTCCGAGTACATTTGATATGACGAAAGTTATTTTTCATGAAAAATATTTTTCTTAAAAAAAATACAAACTGGAAAATATATTAAAGATAAATATTACCAAATTGAAGAGCGACTTGATGAAATTTCATTTCTGAGTAATAGAGATTGATAATAATATTTAAGTATGTTTAACAAGTAACATAAAGGGCAGCCTGGTGCATTAAGCTCATGTTATGCGCAGGATTTCGGGAAAAGGCCGGACCACAAGAATTTATTATACATCGGGCATTCCAAGAATTGAACTCGGGACCTCTCGCACCCTAAGCGAGAATCATATCACTAGACCAAATGGCCTGTTTTTCTCTTTAACAAGTAATATGAGGTTGGAAATTAAAATAGTTGTGAGGAAAATAAAATTTCAGAAGAAAAAGAAAAAGGGATGAAAGATAACTTCCGCCCCCCAAGAAGTCATTTCCCCTTTTTTAATAAAAAGAAATTCCTTGAAAAACATTTTCTCATAATCAAATATCAGAAAGGAATAAATTTAATTTGCCTTGACAATGTTTGAATTGTTGATTTTGGATATATTTCCAGGTATTAAAAACAATTTTAGACCGTGGAAAGATGCTTAAATTCCCTGATGGCATTCAGATCAATGGTCTTGGTCGTGATGGTGCAAGATTCACTGTTGAACCAGGTATGCCAAATAAACAAAAAGGATTATCTCTGTTTCAACAACCATTTGTTAGGCGGAGCTACAGTCCGATATAACTCAGTAGCTTTTGCTAGACCCTGTATTTGTAATAAAAAGCCACTTAATATGAGAATAGACTCCAATAAGCTTCATTTTTCTAGAATTTAGAACCCATGGATTCAAAACCTTATGTTTCGTCTATGGGAGTAATGATCTGAAAATGGATGATAATTTTCCAGGGAAAACATACAGGTTAAGAATATCCAATGTGGGGCTTCAAAATTCATTGAACTTCAGAATTCAGGGACACAGAATGAAATTGGTTGAAGTTGAGGGAACTCACACAATTCAAATTACATTGTCTTCTCTTGATGTACATGTTGGCCAGTCCTACTCAGTGTTGTTCACTGCAGATCAGCCTGCTCAAGACTACTATATTGCTGTTTCCAGCCGCTTCACTACTCAAACTCTTAATTCCACAACCATTCTTCACTACAGCAACTCGAAAAAGCCGGCTTCTGGACCGCTCCCTCTAGGGCCACCAACAGGCATTTCTTGGTCCCTAAATCAGGCTCGTTCTATCAGGTACAACACCTTTTTTGAATTTCTTGTTGAACTGCGTGACAATCTCATCTAAAAGCTTTTAAACTGTTAGAGAGAACACACTTAATTATGTCATGTCACAAACGTCCCTATGTGTGGACCTTATGGTATTGTTCTATGGAATTAGCAAAGAAGAAAATCAAATTCTAGGTCAAAAGAAAATGCTGGCAATGTCATTAAAGGAAAATTCTTCAACATATTTCTGAGGCGAAAGACAGAATAGAGCTTACACTTCAGGAATAGTGTTTGACAACATAATGACATTTCTATTGGTACTCTAATATCACTCTGACATAGAACTCCTTTTCGTCTTAGTGACTGGGTTGAGATAGAGTGGTGGAATTGGTGAACAAACAAAAACCCAGTATGTACATTCCAATATATCATGGAGAACTCAAGAATATGTGATTAGCTGTCCTCTATCAACATGCCCTCATCAGAATCTGATCCGTAATATCTGCACAAGCAAGTTTCATCTTCTGAACCAATTCCATCAAGAAGCTCTTATGTCTTTCTCTGCAGCTCTAACCAGTGCTCTGGCTCCTCAAACAAATTCAGGATCTGCAAACCAGCAAATTCTAAATCTCCCGTCTATTTCATCACCATTCACATTATTTTTAGCATCACTCATAAACTTCGATAGTCTCAACTATTTTAGGTATTGAGAATGTATTAAGTAAATAAAAATGTGCTCTCTAATAGCTTAAGTTTTTAGATGAGATGGTCACACAGTTCAACATGGTATCAGAGTAGGTAGAGGTCCTGGGATCGAATCTCACCGCCACCCATTATCAAAAAGAATTTTCACGTGCTTGACCCTTGAAAAAAAAAGAATCAGGCTAGCACGTGAGGGGCGTATCGAGAATATAATTAAATGAATAAAATTTCGCTCTCTCTTATAGCTTAAGCTCTTAGATCAGAACAGATGGTCACCACTAGACCTGTCCACCGGGTCGGGGACCCGCCCGACCCGGCCCGAAAAAACAGGGCCAGGGTCAGCTTTTAGCTGACCCGAGAGCCACTCGACCCGATCAGGGTCAGGGTCGGGCCATTTTACCCGTCTGACCCGGCCCGGCCCGCATATTTCTTTGATATAATTTATATTAGTATTCCTTCATTAATATTTATTTTGTACTTATATATATTTTTGTCATTAATAAGTGATATAATGCATGTTTTTATATATATATGTATTGCTCTAATCTACATTGAGCTCAACATAAATTAAGATAAAAACGGTAGCTGATTATTAATTATATATTTATATTATTAGTCGTTTTGTTAATATCACGGAAGCATAATGTAGGGAGAGAAAGTAGTTGTAAATTGGTGAAACTTTAAATGGTCATAACTCTACGCTCGGATGTCCGTTTTACCCGATTTTTTTTTTGATTTTGCATATTTTTTCGAGACGGGGCCGGCCAAACGCCGCATGGCGGTTTGGCGCAGCCAATTTTTACGAAAACGTTTGTTTTCCCAATCAATTTGTGTTTTTCCCCAAATCGATTTCTAATTTTCTTTTTCTTTAGTCAAGATCTCACGATATACAATACATTTCAACGTCGAAATTTAGTGGTAATGTAGGGGTGAATACCAATTTCAGTTTTGGAAATTCAATTTTTTTTTAAAAAAAAAAAATACTCTACCCGGCCCGACCGACCATGGCCCGCCAAAAAAATCGTCGGGTCAAGGCCGACCCACCCGTGACCCGTAGGGTCCCCGAAGGGTCAGGGCCAGGGTCGGAATTTTTAAAAAAATATAGGGTCAAGGTCGGGCAAGGAAGAAAAAAAAAGCCATCCGACCCGGCCCGACCCGACCTTTGGACAGGTCTAGTCACCACACTTCAACATTCGGTTTCCATCATCATGACTCACAAGTTTGTGTCAGCATATCCCTGGTAGTTCATGCCATGTATATTTAGTTTATCAAAATGAGAAGCAAAATTTTAAGTATATACTTTTGGTTTCTATTGGTGTAGAATGGGATTTGTAAATGAGGATGAAACTTCCTCAGATCTTAAAATCCCTGCCAGGATTTGCATTTTGCTGAAAATATTACAGCACGTTCTTAGAGCTGAATATAATCGCATAAAATGTTACTTTATTGATCAAGAAAATTAGAAGACAACAACAACACGAGTAACTTTCTCTAACAATTAGTTAGCAGGCTGTTGAAATGACGTAAATATAAAGGAATAGGTTTCAAAGAGAAGGCCTTACTGTTTTCATTGTTGGCCTCCTCGAAGATGAATGCAAGAGGCAGAGACGTGCTGCAAACATTATTGTTTTCATCTCATCTTTGTCGTAGTTCTCATTTAAGTCAGGATCAACAAGACGGTCACTAAGACCACAACTGAGCGGAGACCTCGCCTGCATTTCACATTATCTATAGTCAAATCATTGAAGAAACATTGTTTATCTTTTTCTGTAAGCATACATTCATATTATTACCCACAGCACTAAACTTTCATTATGAGATTCCAGGTCTTTTTGGATGGCCCGTTTTCCTGTGATCAATTCCAGCAGGACTACCCCATAAGAGTATATGTCTATCTTCTCATCAACTTTGCCATACATGATGTACTCAGGTGCCAGGTATCCAAATGTCCCAACTACGTTAATTGGTTTCACAAAAGCTGAATCTTGTTGAGTTTGCTGGTGTACCACTGCTGCTCCAAAATCTGATAGCTAGGTTTCAGCTTCAAAAATCATCAAGTGCAACAAAAGTGGATGTAGCAATTTTATCGTCTACAGGCTTCAACTTATCATAATTGAGGATCTTGGCATCGGACGTTCATAAAAGTTATTGAAGTAAGGAAAAATCCAATCTTCACCAATTTGGCCTAAAAGCAACTAATAGACTTAGAATTCACCAAGTACTGTAGGAACACCATGGTTCTGTCATTTTTCTTAATCTTAAGGGTCCCAATATGCTTTAGGTATGCTTAAGAGGTTTATCATAGTTATAGAGGGGGAAAAAAGGAACTAGATAACCCTTGCATCTCTTAGACTAGTCAGCAAGCATCTTCCTATAGCATAGTTTCCCAATGGCAATCAATGGAACTCACAGGCAAATTTTTGGGGTGGCAAAAATACCCCACAAAATCATGACCAGCCCAACCCGTTCAAGTTAGGGTGGGTCAATGACCCGCCCATTTATTAATTCCGTCCATTTTACCCCAATCCATTTCAGCCCATCTAAACATTAGGCTGATAACAATAACAACAACATATACAGTGTAATCCCACAAAGTGGGGTCCGAGGAGGGTAGGATGTACACAGACTTACATCTATGTAGCCCAAATATGACCAATAGAAACCTTGTCAAAATATTTTTAAAAGACTTTATGTTTGATATGTTATATATATTTATAATAAAGAAAAAAATAATTTTATTAGGTACTTAATTTATTTAGTTTTGAGAGGTTAACATTTGTATATATTAGGTACTTAAAAAATTATAAAAGAAATTAAAACTTAGTAAGGATTGAGATGGTTGGGTTAGACCCGCTTTTTAGCCCATTTCAGCCCAAGTAACTTTTGGGCGGGTCAATGACAATCCCATTTCAACCCGCCCAAATCAAGCTCAACCCGCCCATTTGACACCCCTAGGGCTAATGAATATGAGAAGTCATCTAATGTAGGAATGCGAGCTAAATAAGAGACTTACTTGTGGGTGGCAATCGTCAGATAAGAGAATGTTTGATGATTTCACATCTCTGTGAATGATAGGAGGGGTTTGAGAATGGAGGTACTCCAATCCCCTCGCCACTCCTATCGCAACTTGCATCCTTGTTTTCCAATTAATCTGTTTTAGTCTTTGCTTCAGACTGTCCTTCAGTAGATTATACACGATTGCTCGCATATCCTTACTGTAACAGTAACCGACAAGCTGAATTACGTTCTCGTGCTTCAGATTACTCAATATTTCGACTTCCCCGAAAAGATCATCTTCAGAATATTGTGTCTCTTTAAGGACCTTCACTGCTGCAACCTGGCCATTCTCGAGATTGGCTCGATAGACTCGACTAAGTCCACCTTCTCCAATCAAAAGATTAGGACTGAAGTTGTCTGTTGCACATTTAAGTTCGTCCAATGTGAAGCGTTTGGCACAATCCTTTATTTCCAAGCAAGCTAATCTCTGAAATAGACTCTTAGCTGCAGCATTATTGAGCTTCTTGATCCTAGGAAAAGATGCATTTCTAGTTGGCTGTGATGTCGTTGCTGTTGAGGAACAAGGCATTGACAAAGATTTTTTAATCTGACACTTATTTCCTGATTGCGTAGAGCACTCAGATGATCGAAAAACTTTAATTGGAGTGCCTTCTTGGGAAGTCCCAAGCCTCTGGAGCAAGATTTTCCCTCCATTATCCATTACTAGAAGGGAGCAAGTAGGAGGCAATTCTTTCAACATTTTTCCAGCAATCTGATCATTTGGCCTGAAAATCAAAAGTCAAAATGAGACAAATAGAATGCGAAGAACCGGTCCCGTAGACAAATAGGAAAGGGACTATATATACCAGGAGCTGCTGCATCCGACCGCAAGCATTGTGGCATAGTTTATACGTAATTGATTACTCAACTCAGCAACATACGAATCCCCTGAACAAACCTTGATTTGAAAATCCACCTGAAAGAAAAATATTTGTACACTATGGAATTAGAAAATTAGCAAACATTCGGTGGGCATGAACAATATGGAAAGTGAAATTTGAGAATGTAAAATGACCTGCTTGGATTTGCATAGATCCTCATGGATGTGAAAAGTATTCAGATCAAACGTATCATTTGGTTCTTGTACATGAACAGCCAGTACTAGTCTCCGGGCGTTACAACTAAATTGAGCAAACGAAGCAGCATTTCTCTGCTGCTGTTATCGGATTTGAGACCAAAAATAATTGTTCGCTTCTTTGCCTTAGATATTCCCCTGCATCTCAGGAGAGAGGAAACTCCTCCTTTGGCACTTGAATTACCAAACATTGTACACACTCAGGCCATTGCTAACTGCATGGAGCATAGGTATATATATGAAAACTTACTAAGAATCTAACCACGTTGAAAATACAAAAACTGAACTCATCAAAATTGAATTTTGAATCGTCGTCAGGGTTCATATGGAGGTGCTATTTTGTTTTAAGTTACCTATTAGAGAAACTATGACGTATACAGCATAAATTCTGCCGGTTGATGCGATTTGTGGACCTTCACCATAAATTCCAGTAGCTCGTTGTTTGGTATTAACATTTACTATAAGGTTGATAGGTACCATACTACCATTAAAACAGAAGTAGACAAAATTTAACTCGCTCGTAGTGTGCCGACACTTTAATTATTAGTTTAAATGAACTTCCATTTATCACAACTTGTGAACCATTTCCTCCTCAATATAACCAAGGAAATTTTCAATGCATTCGCTTGGTGCCATAGCAGCATACCTTTAAACTATGCATCCAAGGATGCGACCTAACAATCAATGAAGTCGGTTAATATGTAAATATCGTCATTCAACATCCAAGGATTCGACCTAACAATCAATGAAATCGGTGAAAAGTATAGAAAACCAATAATCACATCCCAATGTAGACAAAAAAAAAATACGTTGGGCAGACTACCCGTGGTTTGTGCTGGTATGTGCGCGAACTGTTATTAATATGCTCGGAATAAATCCTTGTAATCCGGTCCTTCTCGTACCCCGCCCATAGCGAGAGCTTGGTGCATCGGGCTGCTCTCTTTTTCGGAATATAATACCACTAAGGATAAAACTATAGCTTCTTAATTGCTCAAACACGTGAAGATATTCTCCAGGCATATCTAGTTACTTCGGCAGATTCTGCACACGATGCAATAAAAGCGAGTTTAATGGGCATCAGAAGTTAGTTAGTTATTAAATCATATAAATGCAACTGGTATAATGAATAACAAACTTCATTGCGTGCAGAAGCTCCATTCTGACTATGGCTCTCCTTTAATGTCCCTTCATTGTATTTTATTTACTACCTACTCGTGTGATACCCAACAGAACATAGAAGCTCTTTCTAAGATGAGTCTCTTACCCCTTTATTCAATTATTTGTGCTCAACCTAACAAGCTTACGTACACCTTTGTTCTCAAGCATCAATTCCACAAAGTGCTTTTACACTATTGGATTATTCACTGTCAAATACCGAGGACTTATTATGTATGTTATTTACTGTTAAGCGACAGAAGAACATCATGAGTACCATGGTGCAGACATTAATTTCGTAATAATACAGAGGGCATTGTATCTAATTAGGAAGCATTACACTTCAACCAGAAGCAACACACTATTAGCACACCCCAAATGCCTGTGGCAGAAGACTGTCAACACCAACCGGGTCACACTATATACCATCAACGTATTCCCAAAGCTGCAACACCTTTCTCAGTCCATAGGACTATTGCCAGCCACATCAGCAATAAGTGCAATGCACCTATGATTTATCTGCAATCTGCACAAAATTGAGATCATAAGACCAAGCAAAGCTCCGTTGTAAGCACTGCAAAAAGTTAAACATGACAGTAACTACATAGGAGGAGAAACTGAAGAACCCCAACTCCGTAAATTATCCAGCACCCATCGCCTACAGATCAAATTGTGACCAGTGACACTTGATCCTTCAGCAAAGCTATTCAAATGTCTCTTACATGGAAATCTAAAGTGTACAACAACATCATACCCAATGAAATCCCACAACATGGGGTCCGGAGAGGGTAGAGTGTACGCAGACATTACGCCTACTAAGGTAGTTGTTTCCGAAAGACCCTCGGCTCACTATTTCTAGCATCACTAGAATTGTTTTCATAAAGGTAAAACTAGACCAGGGAAAGAAATGCAAGGCTTTTTAATAACAAGAATGAATCTGTAATTATAGTAAAGTATCCATACTTCCTTTTTTGGTGAAACATGGCTCCAACTAATGATGTAGAAGCAACAGGTTGATTTTTTAGTACATAGCACATGTAGCTTCTGACATACTGCTCAGCATACTGTTAATGCTGGTAGTCAATAAAATTACCTCACTGATGTAAAAGGTAAAAATAGACTAGAGAGTAAAGACCATGATGATCTGTAGGAATTTTTTACTTACAACTTTTTCTCATTACCTTATTACCCGTCATAAAAAAGTGACAAGTAACTAAGTCACTATAAGAAAATTATGTAATCTAAGCAATATTTGCCAACTATTAGTTTTAAAGTGAATTCTCATCATGCAAAGATTTTTGAGTTGTTGCTTTTCTGACCTAGAAACCCCTATCCTTCTCCTTAGTTTATAAACTAGGAGAGCAGTGGGACATCAAAAGAGGGCAAGTTGATTGTTGGCTGTTATTCCTCGCCCTCATATAGGTAAACTTGGTTCACTCTATTCTTGGGGATAAGAAAGATCCAATGGAAAGATTGGAGCAGAATATTCATTAGAAGGAATTAGTCTCCACTAGCATTTAGAAGAATGAAGAAATAAAGTTTATTGTTAAGATAGATTAGATGCATGTGGCCCGATGGCGAAAGCTCCACAAACTTCAAGTGCACTGGACTCTCTTCTCTTTAGGCTCCGAATTCCTTTTGGGGGATGATCTTAGCTCTACTTGAACTACATCCATAAAAGTAGAAATTGTACTCGTGCAAAAAAATATTAACAATAAAAACAAAGTAAAAGAAATTAATAAATAAGTGATATGCTAATTACAAACATATTCCAATATGTGTGCTACATCACATAACATCCATGAGCATAAATGTTATTTGTTCACACCTCAATCTATTTCATTTTTTATTACATATTAATTTGCTCATAAATTGTTTTCTATTCTTAGTTTCTTACGTTTTCATTTGATATGAAACTGCAAAAACGTTAAAATAAATCTATGTAACAAATTGGACTTAAAGGTTCTTGTCCAAGACCAAATCCAGGCAAAAACCAAACCACATATTGCTGATATGTAAGCGTGCAGCCAGAAACCCTAAATGATTTTGTATCTCAAAGAACCACAAGTCCCCTTTATGACCAATCCAAAAAGGAAAGAGAACATATTTTCAGTGTATTCATGTTTACTCAAATGTGATTCAACGTTTCACTATCAATGAACTCCTTGAATCCAAATGGAAAAGCAATTAAACTTACAAGTAGCCTTGAAGCTAAAGATAGAATGAGAACATCCAGCAGCTGGATATGACAAATCCAAACACCACATTAACCGTCAAAATTAACAAAACACTGGCACATGATTTGGAAAATGAACTCAGATCATTTGAATAATCAGATGCACGAGCCTGAAATCGCTAATTGCGGAATTGGAACATCATATGAACTATCTATTTGCTATACGCTTTGCCTTTTACTGGAGAAAATTTGTCACTCACCACCAAACAATTATTTCCATCTAAAAAATCAGTTTGAAATATTTAGTACTTCAAGATAATGGCTTCACTTCAATCAATCTGTAGTCAATAGCTCAGGTCAGGTAATTAATAAGTAGTATGTCATTGACTATGCTAACCTTGGAGGATAATAATCCAATTAATCACAAGAATTATTCAATTCTCACCTATGGAACTCGTGTACTTGAGACAATGTCAGGAAACTAAGCATAAGAACCATTTGGAAAATGAAACCAATGTAAAGATCATTTTTAAAGACAGTCCTGGATTACGATCCCTCTTTTTTTTTTTTTTTGATGAAGCTGGATTAAGATCCCTCTTTTATCCAATTCATACAAAAACTCCGTGAAGCTTAAGTACCTGGTTAAGAGGATTATCGGGAGATTTCTTCCACATCTTCCAAATCAAGTCTTTGTACTGAGTATGTGTCAGACCTGGTTTCTCCTCCTTCAGATTACGAATCTCAGCCTCCTCATAAGCCTACAAGTACCAGAATCAACACCCAAAATAAAAATCACTGAATCGTAACATGTTAGTGTAAAGTCAGAAAGCAAAAGACTGAAAACAGTGTATACAACTACTGATCTATGAATCAAATAGTCGACTGTCACTTAAAAGACCCAGCATAAGACCAAGTTGGACATGTTAAGCAGAACTTCCAAATAAAGAGGTTCAACTTCTTTTCTCGCAAGTTGCTCCAACAAAAATCAATCAACCAACCAAACAATGATACATTGGTTATATGTATCCTCTATATCATTCTGCTCTATTCCGCCCTTTAATTTTTATTTTTTCCTCTGGGTATTATGAATCGCAATCAGCGGTTGCGGAAGTCTCTTTATCATTAGAGATATATCTAACGACTTGTTTGGATGGTTGTTACCTATTGTATTGTATTGTTACAAGAAAAAGTCCAATTTTGTGTAACGACCGATTCGGTCGGATCACGTCGTTACCTTATTTCTTTTTCTCATTTTGTCTTTACTTATTATCTAATAATCCTATTTTATCCATTACCCTACCTTACCCCGTACCCTACTTCTCTTGTAGGTTTATCTTCAAATTATTGATGTGTGACATTAAGTAACAATCAATCCAAACGTTTTGTATTCGTAAAACAATACCGTACGATACAATACAATATAGTACGATACATTATAAAATAATATGTAATAACCACCGAAACAGTGTGAAGAATACCTTAAAGGCTGCCCTGAGTCTCTTCTCAGGATGCCTATCCGGTGGCAAACTATCTGAAATAGCCAAGTGAGCAATGGCATCATCCACGGTACTAGCCTCTATAATCGAATCATCACGATTCCTATTAGTTACAAGCACCATTTTCTCATACTCCTCCTCCTCCGCCATACGACTCTGTCTTCGCTTATCCTCCTCCGCCTTCTTCTCTAATGCTGCCTGCTCCGCCTCCTTTCTCTGCCGTAGTTCCGCCTCAGTCACCTTTGGTACCTGTTGGGGGGAAAAATCAAAGTTGCACGAAACCAAAATTGATTAGGATTTGGTATTTTAATTCACCTAAATAGGTATTATAGTCAGAAATTATATAGGAATAGGTTTTCATGTTTTGAATTACCGGAATGGCGACACGATTGGCTTTCTTATCCGGCTTCTCCATCGACTTCTCGAGCTCTTTCTCCTCCATCTCAGCAAGCCGACGCGCCTCGGCTTTCTTCGCTGCGGCCTCGGCCCGCTTCTCGGCTTCTTCTTCGCGTTTCTTGGCGGCGCGTGACTTGGCTCCTTCGGCCTCACGCCAATACTGATCTTCTTTTTCTCGAGATTCACGATCTTTGCGCTCGGATTCGACGGCGCCTTTGCGAGCCCTAGCCGTTTCGGCTTTACTATTCACTCCCATTTTTTTCGGCATCTTTCTTTGTCGATTTCACGATCAATCTCCCCTTTCCTTTTCTGCGATTTCGTGAAGTGATTTCGTCTAGTGCTTCTACAGAAATTTCTCCGTTACCGACTTGGAGAAGCGGCAGATACAATTGGGCCACCACATAGGGTGAGCTAAGCCCATACTTCATTGGATTTGTTTGTACGATTTTCGTCGGGTAACCGATTTTATACAAGTTTTTGCGCGGGTTTTCCTCAAACGCACTGGTCTTTAATCCTTCAAATTGTTGGTTTTTAATTTTTAACCCTTTGCTTAAAAAAGTGTGGCGAAAATATCTCGAGTTTTCAGGTTAAACCCCGCTCGATCAAAAAAAATCTCAAAGCATAGTTTGAATTTGCCAGGCATAGTTTAACTGCAAGCTCTCAAAATTTAACTTCTATTTTCAAATCTCAGATCAGTCAAAAAAAAAATAATCTGCAAGGCATAGTTTGAATTCGCAAGACATAGACAAACTCTATCCTTCAGGCAAACTCTACATTAAGGATATTTGTGCGGATTGCGCGATTTTATATGTGTTATTTAAGTTATGTCAAGTTTTTCCAAAATATTTAAGTTTTAATCGGTATTGACAAGCTTCGACATATGTTCTTCCTCCTGTTCTTTCTTTTTCTTCGCTCACTACATAGCAATTCCGTATTTTCTGTCAATATACCAATTAATAGCACTACAAAGTATGAAAAGACACTATTGATTTTGTGGCAAGACTACCTATTTGTATTTCAACAAATACTGGGATCACCTTCAGCCATGGAGGTTTGAAAGGAACTTTGCAGCATAAAAATAGAGAGTATTCAAATTAGATGCAAATTCATATATTGTCTATTTCATAAAAAGAAGACAATTACACTCAGTGTGCCTTTCATATTAACAATCAAAACTTGGCAACCAAAAAGCGATTTCGTGAGTTTATTCCTCAGAATTAAGTTAGTCGTTAGGTTAAGGTTGAAGTTATGCCAACTTCAAATTTCAGATTCGGAATTTTCAACTTCAATACGACAGATCTATAATTGATCATGAAATGGCTAAAAATTAAATACTTTGATCGCTATTTGTGCGCTTGCCTCAATTTGTTTTCCCTCTTCTTTAACATAATATTGGATATTCTATAATATGACTCAATCATAGATAGATTCCATTTATTAATTTTAAAATCAAACACATATGCACTTCACCCTCAAAAGTATGCTAGCTAGTCAATGTTGAAGATTTATGAAATTAGTGGACAACATAGCTAAAGTTAAGCTATCGTGTCATTAGTCAAGAATAAGATAAGGCAAGCTTGTGTAAGCGCCTGAAAAAGTGTTCGTGTTTAGCATCACCTAATGTGACACTTATTACGATCTATGCTTCACATCTTTTAGGAGCTTGAAAGATCGTTTTCTTTCAAATTGTACCATCATAATATTAGTCGACATTTATATACGATTGATTATGTAAAGATTTTTTACGCCATTAGCGACTAAAATTGAAATGACGTATAGAATTAGGTTAGAGCAAACAACATAATTCAATAATATACTTATTTTCTTCTAAAAGCAAAAGAAATTACTTGGACAAAGTAATAATTCTATGGACTTAAATACGAGGGGAAAAAAAGGAAAACAAAAATGGTTTATCCGATTCCCCATTGATGGAGTTAATTATTTAACTGGAAGTTTGGAACGGACGTATGGCCGATGATAAGGGCAAAATAAGAAGTAATGATCAATTAGATAGTTACAATAAATTAATATAATGGGTTTAATTCATAGTGATTCCTTCTACGACAAAGATGAATCCAGAAAATCGGATTATTATACATATGTTATAAAAAAAAAAAAATGTTATCTATGGCAATGTATAGTCTGCTATCTATGTAAGTCGATTAAAAATATTAGAATATCCAAATTAAAATTTAAAACCATGACCTAAATTATTTTTTAATTATCCTCTTTTTTAGAAGAAAAAGAATAATTTAACTCGTTGGCTCTACATATCTCTGCCCCTATGCCTATTAGCGGTTTGGTGCTTGTTTGCTTGAGATGATTTTGTAATTGACTCAACGTTTGATTTTACTTAAGACATGGTGTGGTCGGGATGGTCGTATACTGCTTGTCAAACAATGAGTTGGTGAAAGACATAATAAATCGAGCAAATTACATGAGTAAGAAAAGTTGGGACAGGAAGTCGTAACCATAGAAGTCAACTAAAATGGTCTCATCGCGGCACTAGCGTAACCACTACACAATAATCTCTAATGTATCAATCACAAATACTATGAACATGAAGAATTCACATATAATAGATGAGGCGACATGATTCACAGTGATTGTCCAAAGTTCCAACCTCAGAAGGAGGGGGAGAAAGGTTGTCCCCTATTGTTTGTTTTTTTTTTCTCATTCCGATATCTGATTAATTCAAATTTTCATCGCGTAAGGTCCATTAAAAAGGTAAGGTAAGCACTCCCTACCAAACATAATTCATTGGCAAATCCGAATCCTATTATTTGTTGATCAATGTTGCCCGTGCTGGTGGTGTTGCCATTGTTACCATTCTTTTTCTTATTTACTTCACCTGTGACGTTTGTTGTGTCAATTGATTTTTTAACCTAAAATTATTTTATATTTGATATCTTTTTTACAAGAAAATTTTAGTTTACACATAAAAAAACTGAAAATAAAACACAAAGAATTTTTACAAAATTATTTTCTTCTATACAAATTGTAAAAGGCCTACTTGCCAATTTTCATATTTTAGCTTGGATTGTGAACCAGGTCGGTAGGTTTTGTGACCTATTACAGTTATTTTTTAGTTTTATAGTAGTATCAAGTATCTCAAAAGATTGTATTTGTATATAAGAGTACTACAATGAAACCCAGAATATATAATTTTCTTTTATTCAAATTATAATGGGTCATGTTTGAATCACTTTCTCTCAGGAATTTAGTGCTTAGCTTACTGCTATAGGTAAATCTAAAGGAAGACTATTATTTCTGATACTAAGATAATATGCATGTAGTTTACTATTATTTCTGATACTTCTCCTATTCTATATTTCAAAGCACAACAATTTAGATAATGGATTCACATGTTTCTCTAACAATACTTGCGCCAAGTCTAAGTAACAGAGTAGATTCGGAACACCTAATTAAAGTAGCAACTTGCAAATAGGGGGCTATTGGAAATTGGATCAGAAAAAGTAACAATAATAAGTACTCCCCGTATCCCAATTTACGTGATGTATTTTTATTTGACATGTGTTTTAAAAAATAAAGGAAATTTTTTGAATTTTATAATTTAAAATAAGCTAAAGATATTTGTATCGTTATAAATCATCTTGTTTTGCGTAAAAGAAAAAAAACTTAAAATTAAATTATTATCAAATAAAAAATTATATCATTATTTTTAGATGAATTAAAAGGAAAAGTGAGTCATTCTTTTTTAGACACAGTGAGTAATATAATAAATGAAAATAAAGGAAGAAGGGTTTAATGCACATGGGAATCAGCATCATTAAGTCAGTCATCCAGTTGACTGATCATGTTTACAACTTTTATTTTCCAAGTAATTAACTCTTCACCAAATTATTGATTGCACACCGAAAATAGCACGAAACTCCTCAAATTCAACAACTACAAGCCTACGGTGACCTTTCATTGGTAAAATAACGACATTAAATTCATTTGTTTAATTTAAAGCGCCATCATTCGATCCTGGCTTCAATATTTTTTTTTATATTCAGCTTCACCGGTTACGCCAGATTATTCCTGGAGATATTAGTTTCGATCCCTCAGCACTACTATTAATAAATCGCGGGATGTGCCTGAATGACCAGAGTTTGAGAACAGAATAACTGATATCACCTACAAAGTTTTACCCCATAAGATAGCAAACTGCTCTTATCAGGATTCGAACCCACGCTGCAGGCCTCCAGCTTTGAATTTTAAGTTCCTCTCTTTTATCATCCAGCTGTACGCGGGGACCCTTGCATCAACATTATTGTTCTCACAGCCCCTAGTAATGCTATGCTAGTTTATTTTCCTTCACATATTTGATACTCAGTACTCGTTTAGTCCTTTTAAATATGGTTTAAGGCTTTGATATATTCATTAAGAAAAATCTCTTTATGGTACTAATCATAGGGATTATTTAACTACTCCTAAAGAAATTACGTACCAGCTTTTATCCTTTTTATTAACATAAATAACAATATCATCGAGGTGACTAACATTCCTTTCCACCATGTATGTCTCACATGTGTAGAATATGGTCTTTTTCTATTCCAGCCTAGCATAGGTAGAGACTCTATCGTAGAGTTGGGTGATAATTGATAAATGAAAGATAATAATTTCTTGATTATTTTCATTAATGAAGTAGTCTATATATACAATACATAATTTCTAAGTATGAAAAAGCATATTCATACTATAATACTAATATCCCAATTATACTTGTACAATAATTTTTACAAAACCTAAATATATACAATTTAGATGCCTACACGGTCGGTTTCTATCAATAAATAGTCCCCTATCTATTGATAGGCTTTTTCAGATAACTGTATGTCATTTATTAAAGTAAGGGCAATTTTTAAGAAAAAAAATAATTAACCCATTTCTAATTAGTTCCATAAAATAACACATATTTTGAATTTAGTTTGTTTGACTAAATAGAGATTTAAAATGGACAGAGTGTATAAGAATAATGGTGAATATGGTGTATTAGTAATGTTTGTATTGGTAATGGTGACATTAGTTATGCAATTATTATTTTTTATCGCTGTTTAGTTTGGTGTATTAAAAATAACATGCATTGTATAATTTCTAAAAATAATTAGTTGTTTACAAAAATATCCTCCATACTATACTATGTGAGGGACTTCATGGGCAATTGTGTCTTTAATTATGCTAATGCATGTATTAAAACGCATTGCATTGTTAATATCATGATTTGTTAGGTATTAGTAATGCATAGCATAATACCAAATAGAGCTTGCATTAGTTATACACATGATGAAAAAGTGTATCAAACAAGATATTGTTAACACATAATGTTAATATATGCATTATTTTTTCTAATACACTCCGCCAAATATCCCCTAAGGTAGCAAAGGTATGAGAACTTGCATCGCAAGTTGTAACACTACTATTGGAATATTGATTTTCAAATACGTATAAATGTATATTGCTAACAGTGGGTGCATGCATATTAATTGTACTCCGTATTTACTATGAACTTTATGTATGATTGAAAGTTTTAAACTTAAAATTCGTATCACTATTTCATTGTTTTCCCAGTTTTAAACTTAAAATTCATAATTCAGTCGTAACTCTCTCTGTCTCAAAATTGACCGAATTTCTAATTATAATATTTTTCGTATAAATTTTAAATATTTTAAATATAAAATTAATATAATTTAATTTAGCTTTGATAATTAACTAAATTGATTCTAAAAAAATTAGACGTGACAAGTATTTTGGAAGAGCGAAAATGAGTGACATTTTAAAATTGTTTTTTACTGGAACGATCCGCAAGGAAATTCGCTTTCCCATAAGCACGCTGGACAAAGAAGGGTCCATCACGCTAACTGCAATCCTATGAGTCTCCGACCAGCCGACCTATCGTTTCTGCAACGAAAAGCTCCGTCACGTGCAAACATGGCTCAATTCTTCCAATTTGAGTAGCAATTATGCACTATTCAATCATACGAGGTCCCATTTATGGCCTAATTCCATTAATTCAGGGGAATAAAAAACTTATTTTCATGATAACTGTTCATCCTATTTTCCTCCGGTCAAACTGAAAGCCTTATCAATACTATCACGTCGGAAAAATCTCTACTCAGACCCCGAGATATATATTATTCCACTGCCATTTTTTATTTACATCTGTGTTAATATCTTCATGGTTATCATCATCTCTAAAGCTTAAAGAAATATAAAATCTAAAAAGCAATTTCCTACTGGCATTTTTCATCTTCTCTCGGGAAAATAACAAAATTTTCAAAGCGAATAAAATCTCCTTCTGGCTTAAAGACCGAAAAAGAAATAACTTTCTCGTGAATGGAAGTATCTCTGCATAGGAAGTAAAAGAAAAGAAAAAATTTAGGAAAACCAGAAGAAATTACTCGTACAAAAAGCAAGAGGAAAAAGTTGCAAATTCCCAACAGATTCAGAGATCCGACGCCTAGGAAGGGGTGCTTTAATTAAGTAATCCATCGGTTCATTTTTACTTTTCATTTTGAACTTTTCACGCCCCTTGAAAAATAATAATTAATATAGATATTTTATCATAATATATCTATTAATGAATATAAATCTCAATAATTGAAACCAAATTTCATACGTAATTATTAGAGCTAGTATAAAATTTCAAGGTCTAATATTAGGTTTTTATAGATATTAATAGAACTTTAAAATTCATCAATCTCTTTAACAAGAGGTGTGTATCAATCCAAATATAAAGTATTGATTAGCTAAAATTGACTTACAATTTTAAGAAGTCTTTGTAGTAAATAAATTAAGGATAAAGCAGGAAGAAAAAAAATTGTGTTCTCTTAATATGCAAAAAATGACAAACAAAAATGAAAATTTATTTTTAAAATAGTTGACAAGTAAAAATGAACGAAAAATACTTAATATCTTAATTATCACTGCTTCACAAGGATACCAGTTTTTTATTTCGTCTAATTCACACGTAATTTTCTCCAGATTCTTTTGATTTTCGCTATTCAATTCCCCGCCATTTATGACTTGCTGCAGTGATTTTAGCATCTCTTTTATGACTTTTCCCCCTAATTCAACAAAATAGTAAGAGCAAACAAACTACTCCCTCCGTTCATGTTTAGCGGTTCATTATTGACTTTACACACTCTTAATGTTCTCTTAATATTGAGAAAAGAAAAATTATCTTTTCTTAATATTTTAAAAGTGAAAAGTAAAAATAAAATTTTATTTTTAATATAGTTGACAAGTAAAAGCGAATGGAGAGAGTTTTCTAATCTTTTGGACTTCCAAAGGAATGTGAAATGTACGATTTTAAGTCATGGTCAGATAATATTCCGTGAAAATCCATTATCCAATATTAATTTACATCAAATCAAATAATTTAATTTTAACGTTTAAAAATAAAGTTAGATTGTGTACGCAAATTTATGTTGAAACAATGTCCATCCATGTTTATTTTGATGACTTAAATAAGTAAACGATATTGTTGTGGTTTTCTCTAGTCAAAACCTATATGATTCTGCTACATGCTAATTCACACAGCCAACTGACAGTTTGAGATGCGTACAAATTTTTGTTAACCATGAATTAGTGTAAATCGTTAAACGAATAACACATGTAACGCGCTCATGCTTCGATGTAAGACTGGCCAGTGGACCGGTCCGGCCCCGAACCCGACTTTTTTTTAAAAAATAATTACGGTATCGGGACTCGAACCAGGACGGGACATGGTCTCGTCCCGGCCCGCCCCAATCCCGCCAGACCCGACCATTAAAATCAGATGCATGAATATTTTTTGATAGGGACGTAGAGAATCAAGTAGCTAAATGTAAAATTTGTAAAGATGTTTTAAAATTTAAAACTTGAAAATGTCACGGTGGGACGGGGGTTTAATGAGACACGTAGTAAGGGCTCATCCAGCTAGGTATGCCCAATACGAGGCTTCAAACCGCAAACGCCCGCTCCATCGGGACAAGGTTCACATACTGATATTGTCCCGGACCAAGTACATGGTCAAATTAACCCTATGATGGGGGGAATTGTAGGCCCTAAATACGATAAACATAGAGATAGAGAAGCAATAACAAAATTAGTTGTTGTGGAGGGTTTGTTTTTTTGATTTCCTTCATCTCCCGGTTTTATTCATTACATTAGAGATATGTATAATCCTGCTTTTAACGATTTTCCTAGATCAACTGTTAAGAGAGATGTATTTAAATTCGCACATGAATATCAACATTATTTACGTTATTCATTATATAATTTTAATGAAAAAATGACTATCACTTCTGATATAGGTCATAGTACTAACGACCATGATTATTTAAAGGTAAATTGTCATTTGATAGATATATAAATGGTCTATGCAAAAACGTATCTTAGCGTATAGATATATAGATGATAGGCACACTGGTACTTTTATTGCATAAAAAATTTATCAAATGTGCGATTATTACGGAATAACTGATAAAATTATGACTATTACATTAGATAACGCTTCTTATAACAATTACGCTATTACAATTTTAAAAAATAATTTAACTTCATCTTTTTCAGATCATTTTCATATAAAATGTGTGTGTCATATATATAACTTAATTGTAAATGATAGTCTATCACTTTTTGAAGACATTCTTAGTAAAATACAATTTGCAATAAACTTTATTTTAAAAAATAATAGAATACAACGAATAAAATAATATAAAAAACTTGTCACGATTGCCAACTACCTTATAGAAAAATCCAGAAGAAGTACCCACTAGGTGAAATTATTTATACGAGCAACTACTTGTTGCTTATGACTATAGAAAACCTATAACTTTATTTTTTAACTCTCATAATCAAAATCTAGTTGATATGGTTGTAGATAGCGATTGGGGGAAAATTTTCGAACTTATTGTATTTTTAGAGAAATTTTTTCAAGCAACAAAAGAATTTCCGGTATATATTATCATACTATTTCAACTATGTTGTTTTATCTAGCTCTAATATTTTTACTGCTTAATGAATATATTGATAAACCAGCTTATAAGGCAGTTATTAAAAAAATATTTATCAAAATAAAAACATATTTTATTCCTATTCCACTATTTATATTATTGGTGTTGTATTAAATCCAACTATTAAAATAGACGGTACTAAATCACTTATTGAAACTATTTACGATTGTATAGCAGTACTACCACCTCCAAGTCCCAAAAATCCAAATCACCCACCACCTATTGAACAAACTAAAGAAGAAGTATTGTCTAGCGTAGAAGACGAATGCAAAAAAATATATAGGTTTTACCAACAAGAAAGTGCTAGCAACCTATAGGCTTCCATACCTTCTTCTTCTTCTTCAAACACAACCTCACAAAAGATATGTTGTTTCTGCGGCTAGTATTGAAAGCCTCAGAAATAGAATGTGCGGCCGTACCGTTACTAACCAAATTAACGAGTTTGATATTTTTGTTTTGCAGGGTTTTGTACCGTACCAAACAGTTCTCAATGAAGAAGGACGTGAAGACTTGCTGAAATACTGGAGGGGGAATGAGAAGACATTTCCGACACTTTCAATAATGGCCCGAGATGTTTTGAACATTCAAGCGTCATCAACGGCGTCTGAAGGCGCTTTTTCTGCCGGTAGATATCAAATAGGAGAGCATAAACACTCATTAGCCGAAGACAACTTGGAGATTGTAGTGTTATTCAAAGATTGGATACGAGCGGAGCGGAGAAGATGCGGTCAACCGGAGATCAACGAAGAAGAAGACAAAAACTACAACGAAATCTTATCCGAAGGTGGTGGAAGCGACGTGGATTAATTTGACCAACAAATACCAATTCCAACATAAGAACCACATGAAATTATCAAGAAACTAGAACATGTTTTTTTCAAAATGTAATTTTTTTAATTGCAATTTGCAACTTTTGAACAACACCACAAAGTTGCAATTTTGACAATTGTATTTGTATTACAAAAAAAATCATATGTCTATTAAATAATATAAGAGGCACAAAAACAGCCTTGAGATATTTTTATTATACTATCTTGTTTAATTACTGAGTTTTTTTTTATATATATGTGATTTTTTAAATTAAGTGCAAAAAAAAAAGTCCCAGATCCCGACCGCCCGACCCAATCCCGCCTCGACCCGATTCCGA
The DNA here is from genome assembly GCA_034509755.1 of Anisodus tanguticus. NCBI lineage: Eukaryota > Viridiplantae > Streptophyta > Magnoliopsida > Solanales > Solanaceae > Anisodus > Anisodus tanguticus. Next base: position 39,330,835 of record CM067561.1, on the reverse strand, counting down.
CGGCATCGGGACGGGACTTTGGCAAATCCCGCCTATCCCTATCCCGCATGGCCCGACCCAATCCCGCCCCTTCCCCTCCCGCCCCGACCCGATCCCGCCAAAACCCGGTCCGACAGTTCCGAGCCCGGCCCACTGGCCACACTTCCTTCGGTGCATATGCTTGTCTGGATTAATGTTTATCATATATCTATCATAATTATACAATACTAAATATTACAAAAAAATATGGTGTATATTTGTGAAATATACGTTAATAGTCACTACCACTATCTAGTTTACACGAATAGTGTAAGTAGCAAACATCAAAATTCAACAAAAAAAAAACACATCAAAATTCATCTATAGGACAAACTTTTCAATATTTGTCAAAATGTAGGATAATTTGTTTGATAAAGAATATTTATTTATAATAAATTATATTAGTTTATCTATAATAAAATATTTAATGAAGTAAAAACATATGTTTATCACTTAAGAATGAGAAAAATTCGTATAGTAAATTAGTATATCAAGTCGAGGTAATATTTTCATGTATTTCTTAAAAGTTAAAACACATATGTAAGACGCATCCAATAAATTTTCCCAAGTCACCAACATTCCATCGGATGAGGTGTCATCTGGCAAAGGCAAATGCTCCGCAACGAAGAAAAGGACGGTGTCGGGTGGTTGTTTACCATAGTAGGTAAACACCGTTCTTTTCACCCAAACGTACATTCGGTTAAGAGTCTCACATCGAAAATGAAATGAGAACATGAACTCCTTATATGAATTTTGACAATTCTCACCCTACAAGTTAATTTTTGGGTTGAGTTAAATCCAAGATCCATTTTTATATGGTATGAAAGCCAAATCCATTTCAATTATTTGTTTATCGATGTTGGGTTTCCAAATTATATTGTTCATGCTCCCCTACAAGCTATGAATATTGTCCACGCTCCTCAACAAGCTAGGAATGAGAATATAAACTACTTATATAGACAAACTAGGCATAAAAACATGAAATTCTTATATGAACTTGGAAAATCCTCGACAATTATCACATACAAGCTAAAATTTGAGTTGGGTTAGGCAATGATACATTTTTTATATATAACGCCGTCTCATCGTACAGTAAAAATTTCCACGCACGACTCTCTTTTGTCACAGTGACTGTAATAGTACACTGTGTGTGAACCTGCTCTTTGCTTTGCTTTGCTTTATCTTCTTTCTGCTTTTTCACTCTCCAGTCTCCACCATTTCCTCTTCCTTCTCCACCACTACCATATCTGATACTCTCCCATTTTTTACTGTTTATTACTACAATCGGTTGCATCTAGATGAAAGTCATTTGAATCGAGGATCTTACTATTTTCTACTTCAAGTAAAAGCATTTTATTGGGATTTACTATGGGGAGTGTATCATCTGAAGAAGGTTCTAGTGAGAGATGTGGAAGCTACAGTTTAAGTGCTGATGTGAGTGAGTCTGAGAGTTCTTCTAGTAGTTTCTCTTGTCGGCGATATGATGCTGAAGGCGCGTCTAGCTCATTCGCGTCTTCTCCACTCGCTTGTCGGAGTTTCGCCGGTAAATCGGAGTTTCCGGCACCAATGAAACCTCCATTCATGTTCCCGGTCATTGGCGGGAAAGATGTGGTGCTCTGCAATGACAAGTCCGACAAACGCCAAGCAGATTTATCTGGTCTGTGCATTCTGTTAAATTGGTTTAACTGTGCGGTTTCACGCTAATCTGGTTTATCTTATTTACTTCAATTCCGATAAACTAAATACTTATTATATTCGCTAATTGAACTTAGTGCTAGTCGGATTAGTCTAACATTTATTACTTTCGATGCAACAACAAGATCTATTTATGGAATTTGATGTTTAATACTTGTAATGGACTTTATTATTACCTTCATTGACTAGATTTATTACTGTACATCTGTTGATATGTGTGGACATTTTGCTGTTTTTTTTGCCTTAACTCTTATTTCTGTAGAATGTAGGTTATGATTTTTGACTTTTTGCTTCTGTTTGATCTAGAAATTGATATGATGAAGGAGAGATTCGCCAAGTTGCTTCTTGGTGAGGACATGTCTGGAGGTGGTAAAGGGGTTTGTACGGCACTTGCAATCTCAAATGCTATTACAAATCTATCTGGTTAGTTTACGAAGAAAAACAAAATAAGATAAAAAAAAATTGGGAAAATCACAGCCAAAATACATTCTGCCATCTAGTTTACCAAATATGTACACAACCTATAGATAGTGTATACCTATACATTTAATATACATACCTATACAATATACAGTGTATTTGGTTGTATATAGGTAGTGTATACTTCAGCCATGTTTGGTAAACTAGATGGTCAAAGGGTATATTTATATAAGTTCCCCTAAAAAAATGCGTCTGATTTTGCATTGAAATTGTTTTTTTTCTTCTTTATGTGATAATTGTAGCTACTATATTTGGGGAACTGTGGAGGTTGGAGCCACTGGCTGCTCAAAAGAAAGCAATGTGGTGTAGGGAGATGGAGTGGTTGTTATGTGTTAGTGACTCCATTGTGGAGCTTGTGCCTTCTATTCAACAATTTCCTGGAGGAGGCACATATGAAGTAATGGCAACGCGACCACGTTCTGATTTATATTTGAACTTGCCTGCACTGAAGAAACTTGATGCCATGTTGATTATCATACTGGACGGATTTCGTGACACGGAGTTTTGGTATGTGGATCGAGGGATAGTTTTAGCTGATGGAGAGGATTGTGACTCTTATTCTGGAATAGGGTTTGGTAGGCCTTCGGTTCGGCAGGAAGAGAAGTGGTGGCTGCCTTGCCCAAAAGTTCCCCCAAGAGGGTTGTCAGAAGATGGTAGAAGGAGATTACAACAGTGTAGGGATTGCACAAACCAGATATTGAAGGCAGCCTTGGCAATCAACAGTAATGTGCTTGTTGAGATGGAGACTCCAAGTGCCTATATCGAAACTTTGCCCAAGGTTTGCATCTAGTTGAATGGCTTACTTATAGTTAAATTTAAATTTGGTGGAAAATTTCGTCTGATAAAAAGAGCTGGCATCTAACAGTTACTTTAAATATGCTACTACTCTATCTTGAGTCTTGACTGCCTGCATTTCCTTTGCCTTCTTCATTGCACCAATGGTTATTGTTGTGTATCTGTTATTAAGATCATTACTTACACAAAATGAGATGAAGAATGTTGCCTGTTGTTTAATATAAGTGGTAGCTCAACGTTTATGCTTTAGAAAAGAAAATCCAGTAAAAGGAAACAAAGTAAAGTTTCCTAATTAGATAAACAATAAATTTTCCTAATTAGATAAACAATCTCTAAAATTAATTTTCAGAAATGTGTTCCTTTTCCCCTGCATTGGCCACATGAGTATTCCGATATCCTCCCAAGGACAATTTAGGGTACTTGTCTGATGAAAATAAATGTTCGTTTACTTGTCAATTGAACTTGTTCATTTCTTTAATTGTTTCTTAAATTCTTATTGCAGAGTGGAAAATCGTGTCTAGGTGATATCATCTATCGCTACATCACTGCTGACAATTTCTCACCTGAATGTCTTCTTGATTGCCTGGACTTGTCATCAGAGCACCATACACTGGAAGTTGCAAATAGAATTGAGGCTGCTGTGCATGTTTGGAGACTCAAGGACCAGAAGAAACATCCACATAAAAGAAAATCTAAAGGCATGTCATTGGGAGGGAAGGTCAAGGGCCTTGTTGCAGATGGTGATAAGAATCAATATCTGGCAGAACGAACAGAAACACTCTTGCATAGTCTCAGGCTTCGCTTCCCTGGCCTTCCTCAAACTGCGCTTGACATGACCAAGATACAGTATAACAAGGTAGGGTGATACACAATCACCTGAAGATTAAATGACAAAGTAGAGCAGATACGGACGTAGTGTGATATTTATTTTGATAAGAGGAGATATTATGAGATTTCTTACTTAATAATAATAAAATTTATACAATGGGACGGGTAGGCAGTAGGATTCTAGTCATACATGGTCTCATTCTATATTGCTGAATATTGATATCCTGAAATGTTTCTGATGGCATCAGTAGCAGAGACAAAACTGTTCATCTACTGTGCTCTCTGAAAATTTAATGTGTTCTTTACTTGATCAAAAAATGAAATTTTAATGTGTTCTACTGCAGGATGTTGGGCAGTCAATTCTCGAGAGCTACTCAAGGGTCATGGAGAGCTTGGCATTTAACATTATGGCGAGGATTGATGATGTGTTATTCGTGGATGATGCAACAAAACGATGTGCTGCAGCAGAGTCCATATCCCTTTTCAATAGGGGAGGTTTGGGTGGTCTTCCAGTCCAAAAACGGATGTCACCAAGCCCCTTCTCTATACAGCATTCCCCTTTTACTTCTCCATTTGCTACACCAACCTTTTGCTTATCTCCCCTGATTGGTAGCCCAGGGAAGACAGTTTCTCCTTCTAGGACTGGTTCCAAGGTACGACCAACAGCTAAACTGGAGAAAGTGACGCCAACTGATTTGGATAAATTCTGGTCATATGCAGGGAACCTTAGTGCAAGAAGACCTTCTAAGGATGCTCCTGAACGGGACTGAGAACTAACAGATGACTATTCATGGATATGCTTTGATCTCAATTATGTTCTTTATCATGTATATTTCTTTAGGATAGTGCGGTTGTTCAAAATTCCCAACCTGATCTTCATCGGTTGTTACATTGAGAAGGATAGCAGTAATGTAATTTCTCAGTTTTCGCCTGGCAATTGCGAAATAGCAGCTTTCTTGTGGTATAGAAAAGAAATTGCTGCTTGAGTAGCTACCATTAGATGTAGCAAAGTGATTGCTCCATGGCATAACCTTTTATATTTCAGTCTATAATGTTTGCATTCTGACATACTAGCCTGATGCGAAGTAGGTGTTTTAGTACTTGTCAAATATCTCAATATTTTCATCATCTCTGATAGGCTGTTTGCGTGGGGTGTACTTCCAATCTTTTCAATAATGATCGTCCTACTATCATCTGCACTCTGTTTAGTGTCCCACACTAAGCCCTGATAGATTATGAAAATGTGACAGCTGTGTACTATGTGAGATTTATGCGTGAGAAACGTTTTAAAAGAGACTCGAATTCAGAAAGCATGTTCGAGTATATTAGCCTAGAATATCCGTGCAATTATTTAGTAAGTATACTGATTATATTTATCGCGTTAAGACATCTGTCAAGTGTTAAAAAAGCATAAACTAGTTTACTCTATGCTCGCCATGGGAAAGTTGTTAACTTCCTAGTATGGATGTCATTATTGTGTCGTTTGGGCAGTAGAGTTGTTAACTTCCTAGTATTGTGTTAACGTGATGAGAGCACTGTCTTGAAGAACAGAGCTATTATGTCGTTTGGGCCGTACAGTTGTTAACTTCCTAATATGGATGTCATTCTTGCAGATATCATATTTCTCAGATTTCTTCTATTCTTTCCGAAGAAAGAACAAAGTAGACTTGTGAGCACAAATGACTGTATCCTGTTGCAAGAATGAAGTCATGAGCCTGATGATTTGTTTGCTTTCAGCCCAATTTAGTTTCTGTAATCTTCTAGAACCAACACATGTAGCCCATCCTTTACTATTTCAGCAAACGAGAGACGAACATTACTGCTCAACTTATGGAAGAAACCTATAGCGAAAGCAGTATGACCAATATGGCTCTCATTCTCCATATCCAGAATATCAATATCATCATCCGTTTCAACGAACCAAATGCAATAAGCAACTCCCTTCCTAAAGAAAACCTGAGCTCTCTTCCTATTCCTATTTCGACCATTGTTTTGCAATCATCATCAGTAGGCACCTCAACAGCTCGCCAGCAATAAATATTTCCGACAAACCCAACATGAACTAGGGTTTTGTTGATTGGGGATTTCAATATTGGCTTATGCGGCATCTCACAGGAGAATATGAATATTGCCTCAGTACTCTAGCTTATGGAGGTAAGAAACCATGTTTTAAACCATTTAAACGAATAATCTGAATCCCGATGCCGAATGTGAAGGTAGGCGAAATTAGAAATTAGGGTGTAGAAGTAGGGCATTCCAAAGCTTCCGATTAACTAATTTGAATCTCTTCATATACTTAAGGGGCACGTAGCTTAAGATGTCGAAAATGATTTCATCTGGAAGGCACGAGTTAGTCAAGGTATCTTCTGACTCATTCTTCATGATTTTGCCCCGGTTCGTATCCATAATTTTTGCTTCCAATGTATCACAGATGAGATGACAAACAGGTATTCAATGTACATCAACAAGGAATACTCCAAATCCAAACAACAATAGGTAATACGGTTTGCAAGTCCAATATCAATAAGGTTTCAGATTAACATCAGACCTTATACCTTAAGTGCTAGAAACCATTTCCATTTTTTTTTGGTAACTAGAAACCGATCCAAACTAGATTGTAATTAACACGGTTGTTACTGAAGTAGAAGCCAAAAGTAGTTTAACAAGTTATGCAGTGCTTCTAAAATATTAGAACCTACAAAGAAAACCGGTTAAATTAAGTACATGAAAAGGAATCACTTATTTGTTTGTAAAATATTCTTAACCAGCGTCTTAGAACTCAATGCAATTGAATTCCATGAATCTTACAATTTACTCATATGTCACATAATCAAATGATCAGAGGGAACTAACATGAATCTCCAAATTTAGCAGAATCACACAATCTCCATTCAATAACTGCTAAGCATATGCACTGTACTTAAAAGAAGTTGAAAACACGAGATGATCCTTGTTTCTTTACCATAATACCAACAATGAAAATAATTTATCAACTTACCCATTTATTTGTGCCAGTCAGTGCCTCATAAGCACGTCGCTATGCGGGTTAAACCTTGAAATAAATGTCAAATTCTGAAGAAAACCATATGTACAGTTTAAAGAAGTCCAGCATATCATCAAGCTTCGGCTAGCTCATTGTTTCTTTTTATCTCCATTCAGCTCCAAAAGAGTTAGATTTTCAGCTCATTCAACTCAGCCTGCATGAAGTAGCAAATGTAAGTAAAAATATATATAAAATTTAAGCCCTTCAGTGGTGAGGAATAAACCAAAAGATGGAGAAAAAGAAAGGCAGGATAGTTGCTGTGGCAGCAGAATGTAACCCCCAAGCTCACATTTTTTGGGGGGAGTTGCCATAACATTAGGTGTTTGAGCAATATTTGATTGCAGTTAAAAAGAGTATTTGAAGTTGAAAAGGGTGTTTGGAGGTTGTTGTGTTTCGACATGAGTTTCATTTGGAGAAAAATGTTTGAAGTCCTGTGAGTAAACACCATGAATTCAGTTAAAATACTCCTCAAAACAAGTATTCCAGCTTTACATTCTCTATAGTTGAAATAATGAACCAAATTGTAAGACAATCATTGATATGCAATTTTTTTTTTGAAATGGAAAGAGTATGGGTGATTGATATGCAAATAATATTTCAAGTTTGAAGTTGAAGATGTAATAGTATTCAAGGGGGAATGGTTCTTGGCCAGTAATATATACTCCTAGCACAAAATGTCTTTCCACAAAGGAGCTAGGGCAGCTGGCGACTGTAAGTGATTCGACTTTCAGTCTCATTAAGCCAAAATACTATTTTCGTTCACAGGAAGACTAATAGCTAGTTTATCCATCTTCAATTATTTCAATAGTTTCATTGCAAGAGTATCATCCAAAAACAATAGGTCCAACCACTAGTCTAAATCTAGATAACATGGTGATGACCAGATAAATAAGATAGAACATATATAAAGAACCAAAGCACAAATGAGAGCAAAAGAAGAACCTCTATCTATCCCACGTGAACCAGCATAAAAGTATCACATTGCCTAATCAAATGCACAATCTTATAGCATAAGCAGTGTAAATGCAATCAGACTTAAAACACCACTTACATCAATGGGCTGAGGAGAACAGATCCACAGTGGAGGAGGCCAAAACAACTCGGCATACCCATGGTAATTACTTACTGGACCAATGCTGCCATTTTCCAAACTAAAAACACCTATACCGTGATTCTTCCACAATCCTCCATCATCCTCCGTGCTACAAAAATACTGATCCGCGAAGAGTATACAGTTCCCTTTACACCTAGAGTCAAGCTCGGACACCAACACGGAAAACGTACAATTATCCCCCACAAACAACATCCTATCTTCCAAACTAGTAACCTCAACCCACCTCTGCATATCTCCATCCAACTTATAAACTTTAAACTTCACCGTCCTTTCACTCATGTAACAATCAAATTCCTCATAAAACCCAATATTCTCATTATATCCAAGATCATCTTCCGGCCCAATACTCAAATACTTATCAACCATCAACAACTCCCCACAAGATTCTATAAGAAACTTTTTATCTCCACCAAACACAGAATTAGCAACAACTTTTAATTCTGGAGTTACCCCACAGCTCAAATTAACAACCACTCCCTTCCCAGTATTATCAACAGCATAAAAGTTTCCATCTTTCATAATAACATCATCATAAGGCAATGATAACTCATCAACAATTTCCCACTCGGAACCACCAGATCTATACATTATCAATTTCCCAGATACATGTATTGTCAATATCACAAACCCGTCATTCTCCAAACGAACAGCAACTTTTTCCATGTATAGATTCCCAGCATCGTTAATCGAAGTAGCTGTAGGTCGATACTTAATAAACTGAATAGTATATTCTTGACACAATTTAAGAATTGGGTATTGCGAGGAATCAAGAATCTTGGGGAAATTTAAAGGAAGGGGTTTGAATTGGGATCTGGAAATCGGATTAAGTAAACGCATTCTTTGTGGATTTTCGCGATCGAGTTTGATCATCCATACATGGTTGTTATTAGACAACTGGTTCGTTTGATTAGGTGAACGGAGAAGGTAAAGGGGTGATTTAGAAAGTTTAAAACCCCAGCTATCTTCAGTGATACTCATACCGTTATTGGGGAGAATGGGAAAACGGGAAGGGGAAGAAGGGTAGGGTTTAGGAGGAACGGAAGAACGCCATGAAGAACAAACGGAACGGAAACGGAGTAAATCGATTTCCGTTGAGAGATGTTTGGATATTAGGTCTACAAGTTCTCGGGGTAGTCGAGACCATTCAAACATTATAGTAGATTGATTGATGCCCCTGGTGAAAGAGAGATTTATAACTCTACTTGTAGTAATATTATTGTGAGTGCAAATCTCAGAGGATACTTCCTGGAAATACCTTCTGCAAATTGACACATGGATGAGATGTACAAGGTTGTTTTGGGCCTTGTAAACCCTTTTGGGCCAGCCACGAGTGGAGATATGGGTCAAGGGTTCCGATGTTTTTTTTTGGGTCATTTGCACTTTTGATATCCCTCAAATAAAACTTATGCATGGTATGCATAAGTTATTTACTGAATCCGTCACAACTTGTGTTGGATCCATAAAAACTTATGCTCCAGAAGGGAAAAATGAAATACTTTTTATAATTATATTTTTTCTTTTTCTTCCTAATAATATTTTTACTTTGGGAGATCTGGAGCACTCTAACAGGGATCAGGATTTTGGGTATTGTAGAAATATTAAAATTGAGGAGGTTCAGGGTGTTGTTCGCAGGATGCACAGGGGACGAGCGACCAGGCCTGATGAGATCCCAGTTGAATTTTGGAAGAGCGCTGGTAGGGCAGGTTTGGAGTGGCTGACGGAGTTGTTTAAAGTCATTTTTAAGACGGCAAGGATGCCCGAAGAATGGAGGTGGAGTACAGTGATTCCTTTGTACAAGAATAAATGTGATATCCAGAGTTGCAACAATTATAGATGTATCAAGCTGCTAATCCACACTATGAAAGTTTGGGAAGAGTCGTGGAGATGAGGGTGAGAAGAGGTGTGTCTATCTCCGAGAATCAATTTGGATTCATGTAGGGGTGGTCGACTACAGAAGTCATTCATCTTATTAGGAGGTTGGTGGAGCAGTATAGGGAGAGGAAGAGAGACCTACATATGGGTTTCATCGACCTCGAGAAGGCGTACGACAAAGTCCCTAGGGAAGTTATATAGAGATGTTTGGAGGTTAGAGGTGTACTTGTGGTATACACTAAGGCAATCAAGGATATGTATGATGGAGCCAAGACCAGGGTACAGACAGGAGGAGGAGACTCGGAGTTCTTCCCAATGATGATGGGGCTACACCAGGGATCAACTCTTAGCCCATTCCTATTTGCATTGGTGATAGATGTACTGACGCGGCAAATTCAATGGGAGGTTTCATGGTGTATGTTATTCGCAGATGACATAGTCTTGATTGATGAGACTCGCAGCGGAGTAAACGCTAAGCTGGAGGTTTGGAGATTATCATAACTGAAATACCGAACATAATAATCTGACCTCACAAGGGATCTGGTGTGTAAGTGTATAGCCCCAAATGCAAATGTAACTAAATGGCCCCGAAGGCATGTGTAACTGAATGGCCCCGAAGGCAAATTGTATCCATGTATAGCCCCGAATGCAATGCGCATATATGTATAGCCCCGAAGGCAATGCGCATATATGTATAGCCCCGAAGGCAATAATATCTCTGTATAGCCCCGAAGGCAACTGTATCTCTGTATAGCCCGGAAGGCAAGCACATGTATACAACAACAAGCAAACACTCTGTAAACTAACTACTTGCATCAATAATTGACAATTCATACTTATTATCTCGTGATCTACTCTCTTTAACTCTTAAGGTGGACTCGTACTATCTTTAGTCTCGTTTGACTATCCTGTTATATTACTCTATATATCTTTTAGGATCTACATATCTTTACTTTCCCTCGGCTTGAAAGACACCTTGTATAACTCATATTCCTTATTCTTCAAAGTGACTCATCCCATCGTACCTCACACTTTATGTCTCTTGGCTTTAGGGAGTCTCTTAGTCCTTCTCGGATATGTGTACACGCTCATCTTGCTAGACTATTACAACCTGAGTTTATAACTAGTACAACTTTATCTACTCTATATTTATATCCTGCTACTAGCTTATTAACTCGTTCATTCGATTATCAATCTACTAGTGACTCTGGCTTATATATATATATATATATATATATATGAGGCGTTACAAATTCTGATTCTTAGGACTTACACTGGAGCTCTACTCAGTGTCAATTCATCAATTCTTAGACAATCTTAATCCGTCACTATGGAACATAGATGTGAATTAGCCCCTTCGGCTTCTAATAAAGGGGATATACTTACGGATTCATGCCGAAAAGAAGGAAAGGCAGCCCTTACATACCTTGGAGTGGAATCTTCGATGACGATGATGCAATCCGCCTCTTCACAATCCATCTACAACAATAAACAATACTTATGTCAACAAGAAGGGATATACCCACTAGTTATCAAGTGACAAGCTCGTTCTACGACAAATCCGATAACATCTCCCCCGAATTCTTACCTCATCCACATCAACAACAACATCATAAGCAACAATTCCCTATAATTTCCAGCCACTTCAACATCAAGAAAATACTCCCAAAACAGTCCAACAACTGAAGATTACATAATGGAATTCTGAGTTGAAATTTTATGTCTATTCATTACCCAGACTCGACAAGAGAAAGCTATTAAGACATAGCAGCATCACGTGCACTGATTCGACTTCATCACATGCAAGTATGTATCCTTCCAAATAATGTGGAATTTCAGTATAACTTACCATAAATTCATTTAGACATAATTTACTACATATAAAATCTGAAATTCATAAGCAAACAATTTTTACCATGCCTTTTATCGGATGCCCCAGAAGGGACAAACACTTTCTACCTTGTAACAAGTGTTAATAATCAAAATACACCAAACAAACGACTGATAATTCACATATTTAATTTCTTCACATCTGTTTCTCTCCTCTTCACATGCCTAAATCATCTCAGTCTCGCTTCCCGCATTTTATCCTCCACTGAAGCCACTCCCTCCTTGTCCCGGATAGCCTCATTCCTAATCCTATCTCTCCTCGTGTGCCCACACGTCCATCGCAATGTTCTCATCTCCGTAACTTTCATCTTTTGAATGTGAGAGATCTTAACTGGCCAACACTCTGCTCCATACAACATAGTCGGTCTAACCACCACTTTGTTGAACTTATCGTTAAATTTTGGTGGCACCTTCTTATCACATAGCACTCCGTAGCGAGCCTCCGTTTCATCCCCTTGCACCAATATGATGTGTGACATCATCGTTAATCTCCCCATTGCCTTGTACAATAGACCTAAGATACTTGAAACTATTTTTCTTCTAGATGGCCTGGATACCAATCTCCACTTGCACGTCAGCCTCTTGAGGTGTGTCACTGAACTTGCACTCCACGTACTATGTCTTGGTCCTACTCCTTTAGACACTAGAGTTTGTCTCCAGCCCTCCATCTTAGCGTTAACTCTATTGCAAGTCTCATCGATAAAAAACTATGTCATCTGCGAAAAGCATACACCATGACATCTCACTTTGAATTTGTTGCGTCAATCCATCCATCACCAAGGTAAAATAGAAACGAATTAAGAGCTGATCCTTGATGCAACCCCATCACAATTGGGAAATACTCCGAGTCTTTTCCTACTGTCTTTACCCTAGTCTTGACTTCCATCATACATGTCATTGATCGCCCTAATATATATACGCCACATATACACTTCTACTCTTAATTAATACTATTATATGTTCAATTAATTGGGTTCTTACTATAAAAAACGGTGACATATTTTATAAAATGAAAAAGAAAAAGTGAAGCCTAATTTAAGGCAGACTTAAAGTCTTTTAAAAGAAAAAACAGAGAGAACCAAAAAGGTGTAGAAAGGAAAGACATAAAGAGTCCACATTAGCAGACGTGGCAGTCCCATATGAACACATACATTTTGCGCTCCAATTTGCAGGGTGGATCTCATCTTTGACGCGAAATGCTTATCATATCGCGCTAACATTGTCGAACTTCGTTGAGGGATGATTCCTTCAATCCATGACCTTCAACCTTCCGTATACCTTTTTAACGTCCACCTAAGTCGTAAGAGACTCTCGGAAAGGATCTCAAATCACTGGCTCATGCCATCCAACTATGCTCTCATCCGCGCACCAAACTTCGAGGCCTAACATAAATAATTTTTGTTAACTTGCAATTGATGCATTGCAATAGTGTTGTCGTACAAAGTAGTTGATATTAAGGATGTTTTTAATTATAATTGACAAAAAAAATGAAAATGTAGAACACCTTTTGATAGCAAGGTAGAATCTTACTAACACTATTGCAATTATTTTGGTTGCAAAGTTTTTTTTTGGTAGAAAAGACTTTTATTCATTAATATTATGCATCAATACAAAAAATGCTGCCGGCATAGTTGCTAGCTCTTAATTGTTCAGGATGGCTGATATTGCTATCACTATTACATTCTGATAAGCAAAATGACACGAAAGGCCTAACAAAAAGAGTTCCATCATTGGTTTCCCCAAGGCAAACAAAGGAGGAACTGTCCATTCCACATAGTGAGCATCTTGCTGCATATTAAGACCATCCTTAGCTAGCACGTCCGCAACCTGTTTCTGCTTCTGCTTCTTCAAACTATGTTGGATGTGGTGGTTTCCCAGCTAGCGAAGTAGATCCCTGCACTCAACAACAATATTTTTTGGTTGCAAAGTTACTGTTAGTGAAAGTTAGAGTTAGTAATTATTATTCAAGCAAGGTAAGTGAGTTCTAGAATTCATCTCAAGATTCGATAGTTGTTTGTTTGAAAGGATAAGGGATAATAATTCTAGAATTAAATTCGAGATTATTTTATCTTGTATTTGAATTTAAATTTTATTCTAGAATTCTAGTAAGTATTATTTTTATATCTCACTTAATAACAATTTCGAAATTACTAATTTCGAATAAAACACCATAATTGACAAAGATGTCATTCTCCCAAAGTCCTTTAAGAAAGCAAAAGCTAAAACTAAAATAAAAAATTATTCAAATTAATCTAGTGTAAAAAATTACATGATTATATTATACTAAATATATCTCATTTTTAATCAAATAAATTAAGCATCTATCAATAAAAAATAAAAATAAAAATAAAAAATAAATTGTTAATAAATAAAAAAGTATGTCATTATTTCCGGGACGGGGACAGGACCGACAAAAAACGAAAGTTAATTGTATAAATTGAGACAAATGAAGTATATATTAGCAATTACCTTTGACTAAAAACTTGGTGGCGCACTGTATTTTCAAGATCAGTCTCTTTCTTGCTTGCTTAAACCCCAATACCTTCAATACCATATTACTGTTATATTTCCAAGATTATAAAAGAGTGTATCAATGAAGAACGTAGACCCCAAGAAACCCACAACTCAAAAGATTTTTGGAACTGTTATTAATGAAGATGATGCTTCCCATCTCGTGGGCGGCATAGTTGAAAAGGGTTTTTCAGAACCACTATTAAAGCCACCTACAACTTGGTCCTCTGCCCCTCGCACTACCGTTCTTCCCTTTCCTGTTGCCCGTCATCGCGCTCATGGTCCAGTAAGTTTCCCCTCTTTGCTAATATGTAGCTAATCTGCATTTATTTTAATTGACAAGTTTAATTTGAGTTCCGGCTTTCGCAAAGATTTGATCTTTATTGTCATTACAAGAGTTTGCGAATCTTTGTCAGTTTCTAGTTAGTAGTAACAACAATAACAACTAAGGGTGTGTTTGGTTTGAAGGACAATGTTTTCTCTGAAATTTGGATTTATTACTTATTTTTTAGTGTTTGGTAAGTAAGCAAAATAATATTTTCCCAAGAACATTTATATGTGATCTAGCAAAATACTGTAATGGTGGGATGGGGTGGGGAGTGGGGGTTCAAGGGGTGGCGAGGGTGGGATGGTCAAGGGTTGGGGTTGGGGCGTTGGGTGGGGAAGAGACAATGAACTTGGAATGTCACTTTTGCAAAGATTTGATCTTTATTGTCATTATATAAGAGCTGGTGAATCTTTGTTCTCTGTAATTTCTGTTTAGTAGTAACAACATCAACTAAGCCTCCATCGAACCATGTTTCTCTATTTAAATTCAATCTCAGACCAACATTAAACAAAATAATAAAAAAAAATAGGAAAATAAGTGGGTTTCTTATTTTCTTGTGTTCGGTATGTAAGTATAAAATATTAACCTAAAAGCATTTGTATATAGTCGAGGCAAATACTATGGGAGGTGGGGGTGGGGATATGAGTGTGGGATGGTGGGGATGGGGCTACGGGGTCGGGGTGAAGATGCTGTGTGTTGGAGGATGGGGAAGATACAATCAATGTGGAATGCCAAGATCGTCTCTTTCTTGCTTTGCTTAAACCCCTATACCTGCAAATCTTGGAATGTCAATGTCACTTTGGCAAAGATTTGATCTTTATTGTCTTTATATAAGAATTGGTGAATCTTTGTCTTCTGTAATTTCTGTTTAGTATTAACAACATTAACTAAGCCTCCGTTACAACCATGTTTCTCTATTTAAATTCAATCTCAGGCCAATATTATACAAAATAAATATAAAAAAGACTAGGGGTGTGTTCGGTATGATGGAAAATATTTTCCAGGAAAATAAGTGTGCTTCTTACTTATTTTCTTGTGTTCGGTACGTACGCAAAAAACATTATCCTAAAAGCATTTGTAAATAGTCTAGACAAATACTATGGGATGTGGGGGTGGGGGTATTGAGTGTGGGATGGTGGGGATGGGGGCTACGGGGTGGGATGAAGATGAGGTGTGTTGGAGGATGGGGAAGACACAATCAATGTGGAATGCCACATGTGTAACTTGTTTTTCCTACTTCCACTAAGGTCATTTTTCTCATTTTTAAGGAACTCGTTTTCCTAGAGAAAACGTTTTCCAAAAAATTTGACCTACCTAACACACCCTAGAAGTTCTCTATATTTCTACTTGCATAAAATCCTCTAATAGGGCTAAAAAATACCTAAAAAGCTAGACCTAAAGTAAATGTACTAACAATCCCCATAATACAAATATGAACTAACAAAGGAATACTACTAGATATTGAGTGTATTACATACACTCATATGCATTAATAGAAAAATATGCTTTTTTTTCGTGGCTATGATAAATATGCTTTTGTTTTGGCACATTATAGTATAAAATAACCTTCTTGCTTTTTTAGTTATATATTTGTGATGTTATGGATCCATGTGAAGTTGGGATAGGATCTTGATGAATGCGTTCAAAACTACTTTTTGAACGTCATATGTGTTTCTCTTGCTTTGCTTGTGCTTATGCTTTGTCTTGAGCCGAGCGTCTCTCGTAAACATCCGCTCTACCTACCAAGGTAGAGGTAAGGTCTGCGTACACTCTACCCTCCCCAGGCCCCACGTTGTGGGACTTCACTGGGTATGTTGTGTTGTTGATGTGCTGTAGGAACCATGAACCTTTTGGTTATGTGGGTGTAGTTTTGTTACTTGAACTAATATGTGCATCTCTCTCCATATTTGTGTAGCATTGGGCCCCAAAGGTCGGAGATGTTCGTGGTAACAATGATCACGATGGTGAAGAGAATGAGGAAGAAGAGGAAGAATTCACTGGAATGGACCAGATTGGAGCTTTTGCTAAGCCTGTGGAAAGAAAAGAGAATAAAGGGCTGGATTTTAGTCGGTGGCGGGAGATAGTGGCTAGTGATAATAGTTCTGTACCATACAAGAGGGAAGAAAGTGCTCACAAATTGAAGTCAACATCAAAAGAGCAAAAAGCTATTGCAGAAGTATCTCAAAACAAAAACAACTCAAATGAACGTGCTCCAGATAAATATGGAAAGGGTGCTAGTTTATCTGTAGAAGATGTAATTGAGGATATGCATCCTACTACCTTACAGGTTAAAGCTCAGAAACATAACATTTCTGCAAACAAAACCGCTGCTAGCCTTGACTCCCAGGAAGTGGAAGGAAGGCAGAAGGCCAGCAGTCTTGAGAGTGAAATTGATGTTGAGAATCAAGCTCAATTAGCGAGAATGTCAGCTGCTGAAATTTCTGAAGCACAGGCTGAATTAATGGCAAAACTTAGTCCAGGAGTGTTGGAGGCACTGAAGAGGAAAGGCCAAGAGAAGTTGAAAAGAGGAAAATCTAGTAAATCTGGTCCTCATCACAGTGACGAAAAGGGTAGTTTGCTGGATCAACAGATGAAGAATGCAACCTCACAAGGCACACGGAAAAATGTGGAAGATGATACTCCAAAGTTGAGTACAAGTACCTGTGTATGGGATGATTGGAGTAGAAGAGTTGAGAGTGTCCGAGAATTAAGATTTTCTTTGGATGGCAATATTGTGAAGAGTGAATTTCATGTCCCAAAGAGTGGTAAGCCTAAATATGTTTATACCTTCAAAGCTAATACTATCTGGTACTGCAGGTTCCTTTTTTTTAAATTTTTTCCTTCTAGTGTATGATTCATCCGAGGAAGAATAAGTTTACCAAGCATCATTAGTGAGCACTGAAAATTACGAGTTTAGTGGCAGGCGTACTTAAGCTGGTCGAAACAGTCAAAGATGACTAGTTAGATCAATGTTATGTCTAATATGAATTACATTATATTCACGATGGATACCACTTTGTTGTAGTGGTATCTTAGTATTTTTTTTGGCAAAAGCTGTTTCTTCGTACTACTGGAGAATTTCCAAAGGAGCTTCCTTTTCCAGATCAATTCTTTCTGCTTTCATTGCTCGCCAAGGTGTCAAATGTATTTTAATGTCGGAAATCTTTTCCAGTTTAACATGTCTCATTGGGATTGATTTTTTTTTATCGGACACACCTTAATTTCTTATATACTGTAGAATGTGATGGGTATCTGCATGTATTTGAGACCTGCCAGGTTCCAACCAATGTATTTGTTCGAGGGAGGACATTGTTGCTCTTGTCAACACTCAAAGTTGAGAATTGACCTTGTGTATTTGTACCCTAACTATAGACATGTATACAACAACAACAACATACCCAGTGAAATTCGACAACGTGGGGTCCAGGAAGGGTAGAGTGTACGCAGACCTTACCTCTACCTTGGTAGGTAGATCGGCTGTTTTCGAGAGATCCTCGGCTCAATACAGAGCAACAACAAAAGCAAAGCAACAACAAAAGCAAAGCAAGAGAAATGATCAGACCCGGTCAGAAAAATTTTAAAGCAGTATGAAAATGCTGGTATCAAAAGCGAATAAGACATGATAGGCCATTCTGAAAAAGTAAGCAATAACTAGTGCAGGTAAATAAGCTAAACAAAGTACACTAAAGGACACATAGCAGCAGAAATCAAACTACATGGGACTATAAAGCAATACTGTGCCTATTAGTATGATAGGCTAAGCGGGCCTACAATAATAACACTACAACTACCAATTTGCAAGCGTAAGTACGACTACGCTCGACTACTTACTACCCTTCTACTCTAATTCGTGTCCTCCACAACTCCCTATTTAAGGTCATATCCTCAGTAAGTTACACCTGCGCCATATCCCGTCTAATCACCTCTCTTCAATACTTCTTCGACCTACCTCTACTCCTCCTGAACCCGTCCATAGCCAACCTCTCACACCTCCGCATTGAGTCATTTGTGTCTCTTCTCTGCACATATTCAAACCATCTAAACCTCGCTTTCCGCATCTTATCCTTCACCGAGGCCACTCCCGCTCTGTCCTGGATATCATCATTTCTAATCCTATTCCTCCTTGTATGCTCGCACATCTATCTTAACATCCTCATCTCCGCAACTTCTTTTGGATGTGTGAAGTCTTGACTGTCCAATACTCCGTCTCATACAACATAATTGGTCTAACCGCCGTCCTATAGAACTTGTCTTTAAGTTTTGGTGGTACCTTTTTGTCGCATAAGACTCCAGATGCGAGCCTCCATTTCATCCACCCTACCCCAATACGATGTGTGACATCGTTATCAATCTCTCTATCCCATTGAAATATAATAGACCCGATGTACTTGAAGCTTTCTTTCTTTGGAATGACCTGTGTACCAAGTTTCACCTCCACGCCTGGCTCAAGGTCGCTCCTGTTACTAAACTTGCACTCCAAGTATTCTGTCTTGGTTCTACTCAGCCTGAACCCTTTAGATTTCAGAGTCTGTCTCCAAACCTCCAGCTTAGTGTTCACTCCGCTGCAAGTCTCATCAATTAGGATTATGTCGTCTGCGAATAACATACACCATGGCACCTCCCTTTGTATTTGTCCTTAGTCCATCCATCACCAAGGCAAATAAGAATGAGCTAATAGTTATCCCTGGTGCAGCCCCATCATCACTGGAAAGTGCTCCGAGTCTCATCCCATTGTTCGTATCCTGGTCTTGGCTCTATCATACATATCCTTGATCGCCCTAGTGTACGCCACAGGTACACCTCTAACTTCCAAACATCTCCATAGAACCTCTCTAGGGACTTTGTCGTATGCCTTCTCGAAGTCAATGAAAACCATATGTAAGTCTCTCTTCCTCTCGCTATACTGCTCCACCAACCTCTTAATAAGATGAATGACTTCTGTGGTCGAACGCCCCGGCATGAATCCAAATTGGTTCACGAAAATAGACACGCCTCTTCTCACCTTCATCTCCACGACCCTTTCCCAAACTTTCATAGTGTGGCTTAACAACTTGATACCCCTATAGTTGTTGCAACTCTGGATATCACATTTGTTCTTGTACAAAGGGATCATTGTACTCCACCTCCATTCTTTGGGCATTCTCGCCGTCTTAAAAATGACGTTAAATAACTCAGTCATTCATTTCAAACCTGCCCTACATGCGCTCTTTCAAAATTCAACTGTGATCTCATCAGACGCGGTCGCTCGTCCCCTGTGCATCCTGCGAACAACACCCTTAACCTCCTCAACCTTAATGCTTCTACAATACCCAAAATTTTGATACTTACCAGATTGCTCCAGATCTCCTAGCACGATGTCTCTATCTTATTTTTTTCTTCAAGAGTTCATAAAAGTAAGACTGCCACCTCCGCCTAATATGTGCGTCCTCCACTAGTACTTTGCCGTCCTCGTTCTTGATGCACCTCACGTGATCCAAGTCACGAGCCCTCCTCTCCCTCACCTTGGCTAGTCTGTACAACTTCCAATCCCCGACTTTCTCCTCTAATTCCACATATATGCGTTCAAAAATCGTTGTTTTCGCCACCGTAACCGCAAGCTTTGCATCCTTCCTCGCCATCTAATACAGTTCCTTATTCGTCCACTTCTCCACATCATCCTTGCTCTCTACCAATTTCTCAAACGCCGCTTTATTTGCTTTCACCTTCTCTTGAACTTGACCATTCCACCTCCAGTCTCCTCGATGCCCACCACGGCTACCCCTCGAGACCCCAAACACTTCTCTAGATACCTCTCGAATGCAATTGGCCGTCCTGTCCCACATACCGGTCGCATCCCCACTACTCTCCCAAGTCCTCTTGGCCATCAACCTCTCTCCCATCTCCTTTGCACTAGCCATGATCAAACTCCCCCATTTGATTCTTAACTTGTCATCCACAACCCTCCTCTTCTTCTCCATCTTGATCTCCAAATCCGTCACAAAAAGCTTATGTCGAATTGTAAGATACTCTCTCGGAATAACCTTGCAGCCTTGCAGTCTTTACAAAGACCGTTGTCAATCTTCCTAAGGAGCAAAAAGTCTATCTGAGTCTTAGCCACCGAACTACGGAAAGTCACCAAGTGCTTCTCCTTCTTCGGAAATCTCGAATTGGCTATCACAATCCTAGAAGCTTTAGCGAACTCCAAAAGTGAGACGTCTCCCCCATTTCTGTCCCCGAGGCCAAAGCCTCCATGCACGTCGTCATACCCCCTGAAGTGACCCGATATGTCCATTGAAATTCCCTCCTATAAATAACTTCTCAGTGGGTGATATACCACCCACCACCTCGTCCAAATCCAAATTCCCTCCTATAAATAAAAAAAGTGTAGTTGGTTGCAACACATGCTACTGCATTTCCAGCAATTTAATGATATGCCACGACACCCCCCCCCCCCCCCCCCCCCCCCCCCCCCCCCCCCCCCCCAAAAAAAAAGGAAGGGGAAAAAAGTAAAAAGAACCGTTCTTATGATATTGTCTTAGTTAAGATCTTCTGAGTTGGGTCACCGAAGGTTTCCTTCCATAACTGACTCTGCTAAGGAACTTTATTGTTTGTACTTCTCTTATATGTAAAGCTCCGTATAACTGGCGTAGCTTTAGTGGACCTACCAAAGCTCCTATCTGCTTAGTCATGAGGCCACAACTTCCCTTTCGCCTCGTCAAAACATCAGGGTTTCTTCCCTGAGCACCGTTATATTTGCCAGCTCCAGTAACCTCTGTTTTGTCTCTCTGTAGATTAGGCAGGTTTTTTCCTCCCTGAGCACTGCTCCCAGCTTCCCACTCTCATTTTCTCATATCCATTTAGCAATCTGGGCATCGAGTGGGTTGATAATACGACATAATATCTGCTTATTCTACTTAATAGGTGATGTTCAAAATCAACTTCCTATAGATTTGTAGAGTGCCTCTCGTGTTATTATGTATCTCTCTGTTGTGTCTCACCTAAATTTGGGGTTTTCTGAATCTTCCACTTCTAGGATGCCTCGATCCATGAAAGTTTTTGATGGTATGCCCCATTTTGCTGCAGGTAATAATATATCAGCTTGTGCTGAGCAAAGTCTTTCCGAGCGTGACTATCTACGAACTGAAGGTGATCCTGGCGCGGCTGGTTACACCATAAAAGAAGCAGTTGCTCTCGCAAGAAGTATGG
This sequence comes from Anisodus tanguticus, assembly GCA_034509755.1. Taxonomy (NCBI): domain Eukaryota; kingdom Viridiplantae; phylum Streptophyta; class Magnoliopsida; order Solanales; family Solanaceae; genus Anisodus; species Anisodus tanguticus. Next base: position 39,309,076 of record CM067561.1, on the reverse strand, counting down.
TTAGTATATTTAATTTTGAATCATTTGGATATTTAATATCATGCCTTTTTGTGTCTGTTTAATGTATTTGAGCTCCTTGTCTACAGGTACCTGGACAAAGGGCATTTGCATTCCATCTTATTGCATCTGTGCTTGATAGAGCAATACACAATATTTACCAGAATCAGCTGGGGTGCATCTTAAGATCTCAGGACAGAGATGGATTTAATAACTGGGAGGCCATTTGGGCTTTTACACTAGGCCCAGAACCCGAGCTTGCTCTATTATTGAGGTGGATTTAAGAGCTTCCTCTTTATTTTTCTTGGCCTCCTCTTCCTTGTGATATGCTAAATAATGGCTTGTCTATGAGATAGTACCATACTTGTTCGGTGCACTAAGTACCATGCTTGTTCATTTCGGTGAAATAGATATTACCTATCCCCCCCCCCCAAATAGCCAATTATTCATCTTTTTCTCCATTTGTCCGTGATCTTCTTTGTTTTTAGATTTTGTTTCACTTGTTTCTTTTGCCTCCACTTGGAATGAGAGTAAGAAGGCTGTTGTGGTGGAAGGGCAAGGTGTTGCCTGTTTTAGAAGGCAAAAACATCAAACAAAGTGTAGTCTTTTTTCATAGGTGAAAGGTAAAAACCTTTGGGTAAATGACTAAAATGATTTTGTTTACTTCTCAAAGTTATTTGAAAAATGACACTAAAAGAATATAGTGGGTAAATAGGTGGAAATTGTGAAGAACTTTTGAGAAAAGGGGGAGAGTTGGGTAAAAAAGTGTAAAGTTGATTGCAGAACTAGCAAGTAACAGAATTATCTCCCACAGTTTTTGTTTTTGATGAACCTCCTTGTAGAGAATCTCAGTTTCTGCAGTACATAGATTCCTCTCCCCACCCCATCCCACCCCCCTTCTTTTGGATTTTAGTGTGCCTTATAGAATTTTAGAACCAAACTAGCCCTTTAAAATTTTTGAAACCCGGAAAGATTGTGGCTTGTTTCAAGGGAACAAAGTTGATTGCACAAATCGGAAAATGGTCCTAAAAGGAAACAAAATTGATTGCATTTGGCTTATTTGTAATTATTCACAATATAGTTGAAGGATATGGACTAGGACTAGTTGGATCATGGATGACAGCACTTCGATCTGAATATAATGTACTTCAATATATCTCGTGTTAAATTAGGATTCTTGGAAATAGTAAACTTTGCTATGCATGGAACAAGATCAATTTTCTTTGAGACTACAATTGTTGCATTCTTTCTTACTCTTAAGGAAGTGTTTGATGAAAATGCATTTTTTTACTTGTAGGATGTATCTGGATGACAACCACAATTCTGTGGTTCTGGCTTGTGCTAGAGCCATTCAGTGTGCTATTACCTTTGAGATCAATGAGGAGTTTTTTGAAATCGTGGAGGTGAGACTATGAATTTTATTGCCTCTATGAACTGTGCATTGGGAGATGGTTTATTCTTGACCTCTGTGTTTTTATCAGAGGATACCTACTCTTCAGAGGGATGCACCTACTGCTCCTATCTTTAGAAGTCGACCAGAGATCGAAGATGGTTTTCTCCATGGTGGTTTCTGGAAATACAATGCAAAACCTTCCAATTTACTTCCTTTTACCCCGGATTCTCTGGACAATGGCGAAAGTGAACACACTATTCAGGATGATGTTGTTGTTGGTGGCCAAGATATAGCTGCAGGATTGATTAGGATGGGGATCCTTCAGAGGATTCAATATCTCTTGGAGGTATGTTTCTTCTGATGGACTCATGCTTCTTTTTCATTCTAGCTTGTGAAATCTAACTCATGAATGCCGACTGCGGGTTGTGTACTGTAGCATGACATGTCATCTTTTTTTATGCCAGACTGAGCCATCAGCAGCTTTAGAAGAATGCCTGATTTCCATATTAATTGCGATAGCTAGGCATTCGCCAACATGTGCAGCTGCAATTATGAAGTGTCAACAGCTCGTTCAAACGATCATTGACATTTTCACTAGTAAAGAGCAAATGGAGATTGATACCTCAAAGATCAAGTCAGTTACACTCCTGAAAGTAAGCATCAAGAATCTATGCTTGAAACATTTGTGCCTGAAATAAATCTCTATCCAAATTTTAAGTTGATTCTATCGTTTAAATTTTGTTCCTTAATATGTGACAGATTCTGGCTCGATTTGACAAGAAGAACTGCCTAGAATTTATCAAGACTGGAATAGTTCAAAAGATGACATGGCACTTGTATCGGTATACCTCTTTTGACCAATGGGTAAAGTCTGGAAATGAGGCTTGTAAGCTTTCATCAGCTCTTCTGGTTGAACAGTTACGGTTGTGGATGGTCTGCGTACAACATGGATATTGTGCGTCATACTTTTCTGATCTATTTCCTGCCTTATGCATTTGGTTGAATGTGCCTGCATTTGGAAAGCTGGTTGATAACAATGTCCTCAGCGAATATGCCGCCATTGCCAAGGAAGCATACCTTGTACTGGGTGCTTTAACTAGAAGATTGCCCAATTTTTATTCCCACATGCAACAAATGGATGAAGGTACTACAAAAGAAGCAGAAAACTGGTGTTGGGCCCAGGTTGATCCTATGATTGATTCCGCCCTAGAGTCGATTAGGATAAAGGAGATGCCACTCCTATCTCGTCTATTTGAGTGGCAAAATGAGGAGAAATTGAATGGTGATATGCAGGATTCAGCAGTTTCTCCCTTGCTGTGGTTGATATCCTCTATTATGGACATGCTTTCTGCAGTGCTTGAAGCTGTAATCCCAGAAGATAATGCAGAGTTGTGCCATGGGACTCTTCCATGGCTGCCAGACTTTGTCCCTAAGATTGGGCTAGAAATTTTAAAAAATGGACTTATGAGTTTTGATGGTGCTGCTGGCAACGGTTCGTTCGTTGAGTGTTTGTGTTATTTGAGAAAAATAAATCAACAAGAAACATCAATAGCATCCAGTAGTTGCCTTCAGGGATTGTTGCGAGTTGCTTGGTGTGTTGATAAGCTGATCTCACTAGCTAACAATGAACCTCGGAATCTGTTTCAATACCAGCGTTTCACAAGAGAGGAAGAAACTCTTGCTGCTGGGATTCTGCACTCCTCTCTGCCTGAGTTAACAACTTTAATGACAAGTTTAATGGAATCAAGTGGTTCTGGATGGCGTCATATGCAATCAATTGAGACATTTGGTAGAGGTGGTCCAGCACCAGGAATTGGTGTAGGCTGGGGTGCTCCTGGTGGGGGATTTTGGTCTAAAAATATTTTATCAGCTCAAGTAGATGCACGATTGTTCATTTACTTGCTTGATGTTTTTCCCATTGTATCTGTCAAAAATCAGTTTACAACTGAAGGGATGAACTCTATAATACAAAAAATAAATTCTGTCATGGGAGCGTGTTTATTGCTGGGGCCAATGGATAGTTTTGCAGTAGATAAGCTACTTGATTTCTTGTTTCAAGTTCCCACTCTAAAGTACATGGATTTCAGTATCCGCCAATTTCTTAATCTTAATCAGGGTTTTCAAGAAGAGGACTATTTACTGTTGAGTGATGTCTTAGCTTCTCACTTTAAGAAGAAATGGTTGTCTGCAAAACGGAAGTGTAAATCTGCTGCTGAAGATGAGCAGCAAGTATTCTGTAAGAATTCTAACAAAAGAAGTGTTTTATTGGACACCATTCCCGAGGAAATTTCCGAATCAAACCCCGCCAGCCAAGAACCTAAATGTTTGGTGGCTGAGTGGGCTCACCAAAGATTGCCTCTTCCATTGCATTGGTTTCTCAGTCCACTCTCAGTGCTTTGTTCTACCAGTCATGATAAGTCTCTGGATTTTCTTAAAGTTGCAAAAGGTGGACTCTTCTTTCTCTTAGGGATTGAATTAATGTCCACTTCTCTTCCTGCTGAGTTGCATACACCAGTTCGAAATGTGCCTATAGTATGGAAATTACATGCATTGTCTGTGGCTTTACTTTCTGGAATGGGCATTTTTGAGGACAATAGCAGGGATCTCTACAAAGCTTTACAAGACGTCTATGGAGAACTTCTTGATAGGGAAGAAAAAGTTGATGCGAAGAACCTGAAATTTAAGACGGACGTACATGAGAACTACTCCACATTCATTGACAATCTAGTAGAGCAATTTGCTGCTGTTTCTTATGGTGACATGATATTTGGTCGTCAAGTAGGAGTCTATCTGCATCAATTTGTTGAAGCTCCTATAAGACTTGCTGCATGGAATGCACTGTCTAATGCTTGTGCTCTCGAGCTTTTACCTCCTTTGGAGAAGTGCATTGCTGCAACTAGTGGATATCTTGAACCTGTTGAGGTATAGCTTTCTTAAACACTATCAGTAAATACATTTAACACTTGACAATCACATAATTATTAAGTTGTCCTCAGTGTGTTGAAAGCTATATAAATTCCTTTTCACCCTATGGATGTTTGTTAATTACTCAATACCTTCCAAGTATATAGTGTATTATGTTGACTATTGGGTAAACCAGGATTCTGGAAAGGCGTCCATACAGGAAAAATTGTTTTCTGTTTAAGGATATTAAATATAATTTCATTTTGATCCAGAACAATGGGATATCCAATACTAGATTCTGAAACAAAAAGGAAATGGGAAAGAGACACAGGAAAAGGAAGGGAGAGGAAAAATGATGTTTGAAGGGAGGGGCTGCTTTTGGCCATGTAACAGTTATAAAAATATCTTGTATGTTATGGATGGTCAATAAGGGTAGCACAAGATTTCTAGTACTTGTATGAGTTGTTCAGGATGTCCTCATATATAAATCGAGATAGTAATTGATCTTGTTCTCAGTATCCTGCCTTGAGCAAGACTCTGACACCTGAGAGCAAGGCAGTATGGCAACAAAAAGTTACAAGGTAAAAGGGAAGGTTATTGGAAATATGATGATAACTATGGCATTACTAAACATTGTTTGTAAAAGAGTGAATCGAGAGATTGATTGATTTGTGCTGTCCAATTTTCATACGACGACCAAGTGGAGTTGAGGAAAGCTCTTAGTCTCTCCGTCCCAATATATGTGACAGTATTTGACTGGCACGAAATTTAAGGAAGAAAGGAAGATTTTTGAAACTTTTGGTCTAAAATTAGCCACAAATATTTGTGTGGCTATAAATCATTTCATTAAAGGTAGAATGGGAAGTTTGAACTTAAATTGTTACTAAATATAGGAAGGTGTCATTTTTGGGCCTGGCTAAAAAGAAAAGAGTAACACATAAATTGGGTCGGAGGGAGTACAGATTTTTTGCTGTAAATAAAGAATTAATTATACTTTGCTTACTTGTGGCTAATTAATACTTCGATGCAGGATGATGAGAGGATCTTGGAAGCATACTGTAAATCATGGGTTTCAGGAGCTCTAGACAAAGCAGCACGTCGAGGATCTGCCTCGTTCACTTTGGCCTTGCATCATCTGTCATCATTTATTTTCCAGACTTGCTCTGGGAACATGCTTCCTTTGCGAAACAAGCTTGTCAAATCTCTGCTACGAGACTACTCCCGTAAGAAGCAACATGAGGTATGCAAATTTGTAATTGAACTGCTTAGTTAATCCCTTATTTGGTTGTAAAAGGCTCATCGTGAGGTGTGATTTAAGTCTGAAGCAATCACATAATGTGTGCTTTGCGCTGCTTACATATATGTCTAAGGCTCTGAGTCGTGTACCTTAACAAATTCCGGCCAACCAATAATTTGTTTTTTTTATATTTACAAATTAGGTAAATCTCTAAGGCTTATGACCTTCTTGAAGAGGAGATATCTAACAGATAGATATATATGGTAAAAAAATATACCACTAATAAGGAAACATTATGGATGCATACATTATAATTAGGACATGGAAATTAGAAATCTAGATTAAGCAAAACTTATTCATCTTCACTTAAAAACTTAAATGCTCTCTTTAGTTGATTCAGAATTTCAAATGGGTTCTGAACTCAATTGACATGGTTTTTCTCCATAGAAACTTAATTTCAGTTCTATATTTTTTTCTTCATTTTGCGTCGTTATTCACCAACACTCGTGCTTCAATGAGCTTTGTCTGTAAGCCTAGATAGAACTCGACACTTTCTTGTGTCTTTTCGCATTTAACAATGCTCCCTATTTCTGATTTAATTTGCCCGTTCAGAAACTTGTTGTCATGCACATTAACAATGAAGTAGAGCAAAGGATTATGAAATTCTGCAATTCTATTGCCATCTTTGCTTTTTCTCCATGACTCAATTATGTAATGATAGCTTGAGTAAAAAATTAAGCCAACGAAAACATGACCCGTCCAATGACCCGCCCATTTATTGCTCAGCTCATTTTGAAACCCCAATTCAGCCCATCTAAAACATGTGTTGATATATAGCCCAAATTGACCCATATGAAACCTTGTCAAAATATTTTCAAAAAGACTCTTTTTTATTTGATATGTTATATATAGTCATAATAAAGGAAAAAAAGTTTTATTAAGTACTTGGAAGTTATAAAAAACAAAAAAGAAAAATTATATCTCAGTAAGAATTGGGCGTGTCGGGTTATGACCTGCTTTTTAGTCTAACCTATTTGAGCTCAAGTAACTTTTGAGCGGGTCATTCCAAACCTATTTCAGCCAAGTCACTTTTGGGTGGGTTAATGACCGCCCATTTATTAACTCAATCGATCTTGACCCGCCCAAATCCAGCACATTTGACACCCCTAGCTTCACAGATATAGTGTTTTTCTGGAAGTGCTGTTTCTGGTTCTGTGATTCTATTTTGAGTTCTGGTTCCTACTTGTTTTTATCCAATTACAGGTCCTTTTTATTAACTTGCTCGAGTACCAAATGCCGGATACCCGATCCAAGCCCTCCCTGGCGAAGGAACGTATGCCCCATCACAGTGACGATGTGGTAAATAGATTACAGATTTTGAAAGAAGCTTGTGAAGGAAATTCCTCATTGTTGAGTGAGGTTGAGAAGCTCAGCTCTGTAATTACTAGGAAACAGCATGTGGACAGCTAAAATTTTCTACATGGTGGAAATTTACACCAGAGGTATATATAAGCTCATTTGATGATAGGAGATTAACTCTCTCTGCATCTTCCTTTAATTTTTATTATATACAAGTCAAAAGAAAATGAAAACTTGGATGGAAACAGAATTTGCGAATTCTCCCCCGAACTGGAAAAGATCATTTCGAGGTTGAGATTGGGATTTCATTTTGATGTCATTCCTTTTTCTTTCATTTATGCTTGAATCATTGAATTCATTAGATATTGATTCCTATCTTGAAAACGTGTTCCTCTTTTTTGATTTTCTTAACTATCTTCAATATTTTTTTGTGTAATCACAAATGATTTTATCATTTCGAAATCTGCAATTCAATATAAATGGTTAAATAATATTTATTTTGAAAGAGCTCATTGGAAGTCGACAGAAACTGCTGATTGTGGATCACAACTGCCACCACTGAAAATTATAACATCAGTGTGACTATTTTTTTTCTTTTTAAAAAAAAACTTTTTTACCTCTTATTTATTTCAATATTTGGTGGCTTTTTATCTGCTCACCATTTAGCAAGCAGTTAAATAAATAAAAAAAGATTTAAAATTAAGAAAGAAAAAGTGATCATACATTTTTATGTACGATAATTTAACATTTTTATGTAGACGTTCAAGAATCAAGACTCCATTTGGGAGTTTCCAGTATACCGCAGTTGAGAAACTAAAATAAATTTATATTCAACAAGTCACAAGTGGAATAGTCGTACAATATTTAGTAGACAGTTTAAAAGTTGGAAATCTTCTAGTAAGATCTATCAAAGAAGCGCAATTTGTCGGATAATGCAGGAATATATGGTGGCCAAATTTTTATTTTTTATTTTTTTGACAAAAAACTTTCAAAGTTGATATGAAATTTTCCAGAAAGAGGCTGGCCCAACTTAACTGAGATATGATAGCTTCTTTATGATCTAACATTTTTGTCAATACATTATCTTCATTTTGCTTCGGATTGTAATTTCTAATGAAAAATATAGTTCCAGGAGCAAAAGCTCGTGTCATGATGAATCCTGCTATATATCGGTGGTGGGTATATGATGCAACTTGAGTAGTAAAGTCTTGTGCTATGAATGCATAAGCAGGTAAAGAGTACATGTATTGAGCTATCAAAGAAGTAATAACCCCTGAAGAAGCTAGAGCAAGACCTAATTGAAAATGAAGTAAATTGTTGATTGTGTCATATAGAAGAAAATGTTCTCTATTGATTCAAACACTATACCTATGGGATAGGGATCGAGGAAGGGGAAGTGGAAAAATCAAAGATTTCACATGTTGCTTTTATCAATCTAATTTATTTCATACCTTTCGTTCAATGAGAAAATGAGTCAATTCTACAGGATCAAACCTATGAGGCTTAAGGAATGATATAAAAAAAGAGGAAAATATTCATATTAAATAAATATGAAGTAGAAGAACCCAGATTCCAAATGAACAAATTCAAACTTGAAAAAGATCTTCCTTATTCTTCAAGAACGAGGGGCAAAGGGATTGCTTAATTATAAGCTTGCATAGTGCTCTTCCTATTTGTTTTCTCGGCAGAGGACTCAAACCTTCACTCTCTTTAGCACGAGATTTTGAGTCTCGCGTGTCTACCATTTCACCACTATTTCCGGATCTAGCAGCAGACGGGCGGACCGTGCTTGAATTCAAACCCGACTAGATTCTTCTTTGTTTGAGATGCTCCCAGGCACGCATACCGAAGTGACGATATTGGTCATGACCTTGATACGGAGCTGAAACTACTAACTAGGATGAATGGGCTGACTATGGATATGATGCCGGAAATAGACCGATTTTATATCACCCTTCAATTCGAATTAGGAAAAGCAATGTATGATTGCATAATATGAATTCCAAACGTTCATGATCTGAATGTGAATGAGTCGAATGAATTATCACTCGATCTATTAGTGAACCATCTCTCTAGGTATTGTGAAAGATGTTCTACTAGAATATTCTTGTTATTGCTTCGACTCATATTCCCCAAAAAGTGGATCCCGCTCTAATAGCTCCAAATAAATTAAATACGTGCATTAAGATACGAAGACTTCTTATTGCAAAACAACGAAAGATGCATTAGCACTACTTCGTAAGAGCAGCGTGTCAACCGATTCACCATAATGACCTTTCCTGAACTCATAATAGCCTATGAATAAGCAATCATCGAGATTGAGGAAGCCATTTTAGTTTAGTAATGATTCAAGTGGATCACTAACAATAAAAAGTTGTTCAAATAGGAATTTGAAGTTGAAGGTTCATTATTTTCGATTTGAGTTTAGAGTCTTAGTTTTTTTTATTTAACCTGGGGCTTTCCTATAATTTATGCTTTCCTCGAATTGAACTCTTATAAATAAACCGTTTTATACTCAATTGAAGAATAGAGTTCAAAAAGTTTTTATTTTCATTGTTTAATAAGTTATTTTTGTTGGGAGATTTTGCTCTATGGTACTTTATAAAGCAGTACGGGAAGTATTTAACTATTACAAGTATTCGAAAGGATAAACAAAGATTCAATAATTCAACATGGAATCTGAAAATTACAATAGTTACACAAGTAAAAACTGAAAATTCCAGTTTTATAGAAGACGGAAAAATATAAATTGGTTTTTGCTGAGTCGAGTGTAGCACTCTGTCCTTAAGACAATATTGCCCCGTATGTATCCTTTATACGTCCTGGACAATTTGTCTCCCAAGATAAAACAGCAATGGAACCCTTGAGCAAAGGAAACTCAAGAGCTACCGTGAAGAATATTGAGTAACGAAATGATGCTTGGAAGTTGTAGGAAGAAAACTATTTCGGTTGTTTATTTTCGTGCAATCGTTTTTCGCATCTGTTTCGTATTTTCGTGCATATGTCTTTGTGCTCAACAATGGTGTAAGGGGGAGTTTATATAGGTGAGGGAGGGGCTGATTACTGCCCTCCATAACAGCCAAATAATGACCATTATGAAGGTAGTAAAGCCACCAACATAAATGGAGAAAAGACCAACGGATTTGGCCATTATAGGAGGAGTAATTCAGCCAAAATAAATGGCTGAATTGAGTGCTTGGCAACATCGCTTTTGACTGTCCGTTTCTCGGAAACTTGAGGGACCAAACCGTACATCTTGAAACTTCGGGGACCAAACGTAAATCGAAAGAATTCTGGTCCGAACTGTACATCTGGAAACTTCTGGGATCAAACTGTACTTCTAGCAAAGTTTTCTGGACCCACAACCCACAGCCCACGACCCGAGAACCCGGAACCCGGAACTCGGAATCAGAACCGGACCGGACGGGACGGGCGGGCGGCGGCGGCGCGCGTGTGGTCTTTCCTCGAACCGAAGCACATCTAGGTCCTCCCTCCTTTAAACACATGGGATACCCCTTGGGGTCCCAAACCCCAAACCAATTTCGAATCTTATATACACAACGATTCTTTCTTCCTCTACCGATGAGGGAGAATTACACACAATACCACACTTTCCATGCTTCAAACACCTTACTTCGTGAACCAATATCTCTTTCATTTCTCAATGAAATTTGACGATTCTTGGCCCTACGGTTATCTACGTACTTAGTAGATCATGCATGTGTGAAGAACCGGATTCTCCAACATACGTTACACTAGTGTTTAAGCCGTTAAAGCTGGTCGGTCGCAACTCCCGCCAAAGGCAAATTTCCAACAATTTTCTATTTATTTTATTTTAAAAATCTAAAACAAAAAATGGATTTTGAAGACAAAATAGAAAGAAAACCTATTTTGTATCACTCAAAATTGACAATTCGTCATACAAAATTTTATTAAGCAATTTTTTCTATTGGGTTAAGGCAAGATATACATGGGGTCTATATAATAATTCAGAGAAAATAAAAAGATTTTAAAATATAATCAATTAGTTTAATTATATATCAACGTTCCAATAAAAATACTTGTATGCATAAAAAACTCCAGGTTCCTCGGGGTAAATGCATTAAAAAAGGATAAATTTTAGCAGATGGTTTATGATAGAACTCAATTTTTCAAATTCGGCGGTTCGATTTATAATTTATCATTCATGGACGTTGATAAGATCCATCCATTTAGCAGCACCTTAGGATGACATAGCCTTAAAAGTGAAGGACGAGGTTCAAACGCAACAGGAAATACTACAACATTTAGTGCAACTCATGGAAAGGATGTGTGGGAGTATGCAAAAACCAATCTAGAGCATAGCAAGTTGATCAACAACGCTCTAGCTTGCCATGTACGAGTGACAATGCGTGCCATAATCGATAATTATACGGAGATATTCAAAGGGATAGAGTCATTGCCTCATTGGTAGATGTTGGGAGAGGTAATGGAACAACTCTTGGTATGTTGGTGAAGGAATTTCCTTGGATTAGTGGGATCAACTTTGATCTTCATCATGTTGTGTTTGTTGCTCCTCAATGTCATGGTGTTCTACATGTAAAGAATGGATCTTCGGCCTAACTCAATCCCAAAAGCTAGCTTGTAGGGTGAGGATTGTCCAACTTCTAGTTCATGCTCCCATTCCATATCCAATGTGAGACTCTTAACACTCCCCGTACGCTCAGACCTTGTTAACTGGAGTGCCGATAATATAATTTGGGGGCCCAACATTGGTGAACAAAGAATTGGAATTAGTCTGACTCTGATACCATGTAAAGAATGGATCTTGGGCCTAACTCAGCCCCAAAAGCTAGCTTGTAGGGTGAGGATTGTTAAGTCCATATAAGGAGTCTATGTTCCCATTCCATATCCGATGTGAGACTCTTAACATATTCTTTCCCAAAGCTCATGCTGCTTTCCTCATTGTAAGTAGTGTAAATTAATTTAACTGTACTTATATTCACCAAAGCTGTCTATTAAGAGGATGTTCGTAAGTTTATAATCTGGTAAATTGGCTTATTTATGCGTTTGGTAAATACTCAAATAATTTATAAGTCAGAGAGTTTATAAGTCAAAATCAGTTAAAAGTCATAAATTGATCATCCTTAACTTGTGACTTTTCATAAATAACTATTTTTTGTCAAACTAAGGCATACATGCCTTTTTAATCACTATAATACTATTTTAATTTTTTTTAAAGAAATTATTGTACCCCAAAAGATCTTGTGTGCACAATCTCATAAAATGAAAATCAATGTAATTTTTAGAAGGAATAGAGACAAGGGCGAGCATGGTGTGGTGGTTAGAAATTTTTCCTATCTGCTAAAATCTCCAATACAGCCGTATATGGTAAAATGCAGTTATTTTATGGAAATACTATCAAATTTTTTACAAACTTGTTTCTATTTTCGGTACAATGAAAAACAATATCAGATTTTTTTGGTATGTTTTTCACCTGGTGTCTGATATCCGTTTTGGGGCTGACTAATTCGGATTCGCGCTGAAAAATTATATTTTGGGCGATAAAGCACTCCTTATCAAAGACGAGTTCACACTATGAACTCGGACTCAAGACCTTTAGTTAAGGAGGATGGAGTATTTACCACCTCACCATAACCTTTAGTGATAAACAAAAATAAAAAATGAATGCATCGAACTTTTATATGCCTATTTAATTAATGTACGTTATTTATTTCTATTTGATTATTGGGTTTTATTTTATTTTTTTCTTGTGAATATCAGTCGGTCTTACATGATTGGAGTGATGAGGAATGCATTCAAATCTTGAAAAACTGCATAAAAGTTCTTCCAAAAGACACAGGAAAAGTGATAATTGTGGAGGCAGTTCTTGAGGGGGGAAAAGGCAATGAAAAAAGCCTCAAGGATGTTGGTTTCATGCTAGATATGATAATGATGGCTCACACAACTAATGTAAAAGAGAGAACTACCAAAGAATGGGCTCATATTTTGACTGAAGCTGGTTTCAGTAGGCACTCTATTGTGGACATTCCTGCCATTGAATCTGTTATTATAGCTTATCCATGAGTTGGATCTTCTCTTATAATCTGTTAAATTGTTATTTTGTATTCTGAATAATGTTGAAAAATGTTGTGTCAATCTTGTTGCTTGTTTAGGATAACTATTTGAAACAATTTTCTTTTTTGTACTTACTGATTTAGAATAGCATTACTTATGGTTCATTAAATAAGCGCTTTCTATTAAGATATTTTTTATTTTCAAGACTCAAAATTGACATCTATAATTAGTGATGGAGACTGCAGAAATAATGTTATATGTCACGATCAAAACACTTGAACAAGCATGTCAAAAAAACCATACAAGATTCTTATGACTATGAGTCATCTACCAAATGTAATAAAGAATACAATACAACAGATAACATTGACCATACATTTTGTTCTTTCATGATGAAGAGTTTTGAATGTTTTGCAAAATTTACTCATACTTTATGACATCATTTCAAACTTAGTGATTCGTCTTTAACATTGATTATCAATAAGATCACACAAATTACATGCTATTGATAAAACATGCTAGTATTATATAAGTGCACTCGTGTTATATTAATAGGCTCAAATGAACTTATCTTATGACATTACGTACCCATAATTATAGAGTAACTTTAAGTTAATTAGCTTAAATTATACACACCACCAATTTAGCATATATTGCACCTAGCAATATAATTTTGCTAGTAGTAAAATATCACTTGCCATATTTTATGAGTTATCATCTTATGATCGCTATAGAAAATTATCAATAATAATTGGTTTAAAGTGATTCAATTGATTTTGTATCAATATATACAACAACATATTCCACTAGTGGAGTCCGAGGAAGCTAAAGTGTGCGCAAACCTTATCCCTACTTTGACAAGTAAAAATATTATTTTCAATAGACTATCGGCTCAAGTAAAGCAGAAATAACACCGGGATAGCAAGAAAATTAAAGAAGATATATTATTAATATATAAAAAGTTAAATCCTAATGATAATTTCTATTGGTCGAATAACCAAAAATGACAAGGACCTAACAAGTTTAATAACCATTACAATGGGTGATTTAACCCATAAAGATCCAAATTATTAAAATTACTATAATAAATTAGAAAACTTCATTAATTATGAAATTTTCTTTTTCTAATATTCGAATATAGCACATAGAAAAGGTGATAAATACTTTTCTTGCTATGTCAGCAATTTATATTTAATAAAATATTTTAATTGAGATTGAAGCATCTAAGAAGCACAATTTCATCAATCGCCTCACTCTTCTCCGACGAACTTATCAAGAACATCTTTATCTGGTAAATATGTTATTTTTAAGTTTTCTTTTTCTGTGTCTTTCGGGTCCCCCCAGATTGTAAATTCTATGTGTTTTTAACTTGAGATTTCTACAACTTGTGATGGTCAAGTGGAGAATAATTGTTTGTTAGAAATTAGGGTTCAATGGATTTTGTTGGAAATTTAGCACTGGAAAACCTGCATGTTAAGATCTTATTAGCTAAACTACTGTGAAAAGGGGGTTGGGAGAAATAGAGATGCAAGAAGTTAATCTGTCAAGACTTCGCTTTTGGGGAAATATCATTAATTAACTAGTTTGATAACAATTTACAAAGGAAAGAAAAACTAGCGTGATTACAAAATAATTAATGGTAACTTCTGTAGGAGGAAATGGGTATGCATATTTGTCAGTGTCACTATTTTTTGAGCCTCTTGTGTGAAAATATCTTACATGGTCTGCATAAAATGTAGACTCCGCTGAGATAATCCTGTTGTTGACCTTAAATATCAAATGTACTTGGTTCTTTTTCCAAACTCGTGAAGTCGGGAAAATTTTCAATTTATCGGAAAAGCTAAGCTATTGTGTGTGTCCCCTAAAAATGGGGAGATGCGGCTCTTCTTCCTTTGGAGATCTTTCTACTCTTTCACCGATTTACCCCATTACCCTTTTCCTCTTTTGTTCACTTAGATTCAATTCTAGTACTCCCTCCTTCCCTATTTATATGAGTGTTAACCTATTTTGGGAGTCAAACCGCTCTTTATTTGACTACGATTCTCCAACTCTTTTCATATATTGTGAATTATTAATTATGCGGACTTATAGTACTTTTTATGTAATTTTCAAATATGTAAGTTTTATTATAAAATACTCGGAGAATCTATGTTTGAAATTGAGTCAAAGTAAGAGTTGTTTAACTCTCCAAATTGGTCAAACACTCATATAAATTGGAATGGAGGGAGTAGCTAACTATTTATAAAGATCAAATACATTGCCTTTTGCTTGTGCGGAAATTTGTTAAATTGTAAATATTCCTTTCAGAAAATTTTCCTTTTTTTTGTTTTATAAACTTGTTTGCAAATTTGATATCCTAACTAAAAGAAAAAGTAACTGCAAAATTTAGAGAAGAATTGGACTATTTTTGGTTCTTTTGAAACTTGATACGAGCTTCTCATAAATGGAGGTTACAGTATTTATAACTTTTCTTTGTAGGTTTTATGTATGTTCCTAATAACTTTGTCCGACAAATGAAAAAGCAGAAGAGAAACACAACAAATGTTGCTTTGTTTGTGCCGAGAAAGAGTATCTGACATCCTCTTTCCATTGCCAAAAACAAATTGATTGGAGCAATCGACATTTCCAGTTTCGTGCCCTTATCCGCACCTTACATCTCATCTACACATCAACTCAATTTGTTGCCGCCTCGGAGTCCGGTGTGGCAAAGAGGAAAAAATGGCTACGTCTTCAGATTCTGGTGCACACCAGCAGATGAGCCTGGACCTTCTTCCCTCAGCACTGTTGGCTACTGTGATGACGAAACTGGACATAACTTCAATCCGTTCCCTGGCATGCACTTGCAAGGCCTTTCATTCATGTGCCTCACACATGCTTTGCTTCATTCCCAATTTCCATCTCGCCGTAAGTCTATTTCTAATGTTCTTCTACATGACTTAGCATCAATTATCGTTCTCTAAGTTAGTCTGTTCTTATCAGGATATTGCTCCGTCTGCTGAATTTCTAAGGCCGTTGTTACCTTCTAATCCTTACCTTCGGAGCTTGAAGGTAGATTGCATGCGACTTGATGATTCATCCCTTGATTATCTACTTCAGCCGACTTTACAAGAGCTTTGCCTCCATAACTGCGCTGATTTCAGTGGAAGGCTTCTGTCTCAGGTCGGCCAGTACTGTAAAGACCTCAGGTTCTCTCTCTCAAAGCTTTGCTTGTTTTTTCTCTTTCTAAATCCATGTATGAGTTTTCCCTTAGTTTCTCTTTATCGTGGAATGAAATAGAGTCTAGTTTGAGCTTGTATAATCATTAGAAAAAGAAAAGCGAAAAAAGAAGAAAAACAAAAAACTCATTTGATGTTTTGTTCAGTTGGGCATCAGCTTGTTTGTTATCTTTAATTTTGCTCTTCAGGTTTCTTTATTTGAGCTCTTTGGCGGAGAAGAGAGGCAGATCAATTGACGTATCTGATCTAGAGGTCTTATTTGGCGGATGCACTCAGCTGGAAGTAAGGCTTCTTGAAAGTATAGCATAATAAAGATATAAGTTAGTTGGTGTTACCTTTATCAAAATAAAATAAAGATATAAGTTAGTGGGATAATGAATAGGCTAAGCTATTACTTCACTATATAAATAATAGACTAATCAGCATTCTTTGTAAGTTAAAAAACATTAGCTAAGATATTGTTTGAACAACATATCAAACAAATGAAAAAAATTGAACTCGAGCATAGCATTTAAAGTGGTACTACTGTAACTTTAACTTAGATGGGGGGTATCAATGTTGTAACCGTCCCAGGGTAAATATTCTCTGTTGCTAGAATTCTTCCCTTTTTATGGTTTCTATCATAGCATTTATGCCAGGGTGAATTCTGGGTGAGTTTCTCTGTTTTGGTTCTCTCACTTCATGATGGTTTGGGCTAAGAGTAACCAATGCTGATACCTAGTCCAATTTCATAATAGTAATTGGCTAGATAAAAATAGGTTAAGGGGTGGGCAGTTATTCCAGTATTTCACCATTAGAATTTTGAGTTTTCTTTTGCTTTTTCTTCCTTCTTTCTTCAGGTTTTAAGAAAGACAGAAGCATTTTGAACTTTATGCCTAACTTTCCTTGAGAGATAGTGGGAATAAACCATAATTCTTTTAATAAATTAAATAGACGGGTCCAGTGATTTTTATAAATGAACTTATTGGCTAATTGCAAATGACAATATGTCCGCTTGTAATTTAGAGAAAGTAGCATATCAAATTAAACAAATAAATTTATCATGTGACAATGCCATTATACCTTCTGTTTATGAATACATGTATACTACTCTCTTCATTTATATGACAATGTTTAATTGAGCATGGAATTCGAAAAAGAAAGGAAGTCTGAACTCTGAAGAAAATGAATTGAGTCTAACTCAACCCAAAAGCTAGCTCATGACATGAGGATTGTGCAATACCAGATAAGGAGACAAACAACCAATTCTTCCATCATTATAGGACAGTGGACACTTAAACTCCCCCGCAGGCCCATGCCTTCCTTCTAAATATCCAAGTGAAAAGAGTCTCCTCCCCTGTGACATCATCCATTATAGCTCGAACCATCTCAAAATCTCACACTGTAAACTAGTTCTATGTGTCAACGTAGGAGAAGGTGGTTCACATCTTTGCCTGAACATTTGCACATGAAGCACCATAGAATAGAAATGTCAAATTTTAGGAGTTCTTAAATATTGAATGTCTGGCAGTCTCTTGTCCCTATTTCCAAGTTGGTGGAATTAGATCCAGAACTGCGGACCATATTTTACCCTATATTTATCAACTTACGTCTTTGCACGTTCGCTTCATCTTCCTCTTCTCTCACAGTACGTGCACAACCTTTCACTTGTGATTCCGTCTCAATTAGTGGAGGTGGATGAAAGGTTGGCATATGAAGAAATTCCTATAGCCATACTTGTTGGACAAGTTTTGTAGCATGTTACATCATTTAACATAGTTTGATATTATTCTCAACAATGTTCAATACCTTATTTAACATCCAAACATGCCAAAAGTTGGGTTTTTGTATGCTTGGTTGTCATCAAAAGATTGGTAAAAAAAGAGATAGTGTCATTAAAACGGAACAAATGAGTAACTTTTATAGATCTAGCTAGCTGCCATACAATTGTTGGAAAGGTTAACTAGGTCATTGTATTATTAGTTAGGAGATATTCTTTTGTTAGGATGAGAATAGGGTCTTGGAATATTGGAACTCTAGCAGGGAAGGTCATAGAGCTAGTTAATATTCTTAAGAAGAGGAAGGTTAATATAGCCTGTGTCCAGGAGTCCAAATGGGTAGGACTTGGCTAAGGATGTAGACGGGTATAAGCTATGGTTCTCGGGTAGGTCGAAGTATAGGAATGGGGTAGGCATTTTGGTAGACAGCGAGCTAAGGGATCAGGTGGTAGCAGTTAGGAGATGATGACGATTAAGTTGGTAGTTGGAGGGTGCACTATGAACATTATTAGTGCGTATGCGCCGCAGCCGGGCTTGAAAGAGGAGGAGAAGAGGCGTTTTTGGGAAGATTTGGACGAAGTGGTAGGAGGTATACCAACCACTGAGAAGTTATTTGTAGGAGGGGATTTCAATGGATATATCGGGACATTTCGGGGGGTTATGACGACGTGCATGGAGGTTTTGGCCTCGGGGACAGGAACATGGGAGGCGTCTCACTTTTGGAGTTTGCTAGAGCTTTTGGGATGGTGATAGCCAATTCAAGGTTCCTGAAGAAGGAGGAGCATTTGGTGACTTTCCGTAGTTCGGTAGCTAAGACTCAGATAGACTTTTTGCTCCTTAGGAAGGTTGACAAGGTCTTTGTAAAGACTGCAAGGTTATTCCGAAGGAGGATCTTACAACCCGACATAAGCTTTTGGTGATGGATTTGGAGATCAAGATGGAGAAGAAGAAGAGGGTTGTGGATGACAGGTTAAGAATCAAATGGGGGAGTTTGACCATGGCTAGTGCAAAGGAGATGGGGGAGAGGTTGATGGCCAAAGGAGCTTGGGGGAGTAGTGTGGATGCGATCGGAATGTGGGACAAAACGGCCAGTTGCATTCGGGAGGTTGCTAGAGAAGTGCTAGGGGTCTCGTGGGGTATCGATGGTGGGCATCGAGGGGACTGGTGGTGGAATGGTAAAGTTCAAGGGAAAGTGAAAGCGAAAAAAGCGGCGTATGCGAAATTGGTAGAAAGCAAAGATGAGGTGGAGAAGTGGACGAATAGGGAATTATATAAGATGGCGCGGAAAGAGGCAAAACTAGCGGTTACGGCGGCGAAAACGGCGGCTTTTGAACGTCTATATGTGGAATTAGAGGAAAAATGAAGAGATAAAAAGTTGTACAAACTAGCCAAGGTGATGGAGAGGAGGGCCCGGGACTTGGATCACGTGAGGCGCATCAAGGATGAGGACGACGGAGGTGGCAGTCTTACTTTCATAAACTCTTGAACGAAAAAAAAGATCGAGACATTGTGCAGGGAGATCTGGAGCACTCTGGTAGGTACCAGGATTTTAGGTATTGTGAAAACATTAAGGTTGAGGAGGTTCAGGGTGATGTGTGCAGGATGCGCAGGGGACGAGCGATCGGGCCTGATGAGATCCCAGTTGAATTTTGGAAAAGCGCAGGCAGGGCAGGTTTGGAGTGGCTGACGGAGTTGTTTAACGTCATTTTTAAGACGGCGAGGATGCCCGAAGAATAGAGGTGGAGTACAATGATTCCTTTGTACAAGAACAAAGGTGATATCCAGAGTTGCACTAAGCCACACTATGAAAGTTTGGGAAAGAATCGTGGAGATGAGGGTGAGAAGAGGAGTGTCTATCTCCGAGAACCAGTTTGGATTCATGCCGGGGCGGTCGACTACAGAAGTCATCCATCTTATTAGGAGGTTGGTGGAGCAGTATAGGGAGAGGAAAAGAGACTTACATATGATTTTCATCGACCTTGAGAAGGCATACGACAAAGTCTCTAGGGAGGTTCTATGGAGATGTTTGGAGGTTAGAGGTGTACCTGTGACATATATTAGGGCAATCAAGGATATGTATGATGGAGTCAAGACCATGGTACGGACAATAGAAGGAGACTCGGAGTACTTCTCAGTGATGATAGAGCTGCACCAGGGATTAACTCTTAGCCCATTCCTATTTGTCTTGGTGATGGATGGACTGACGCGACAAATCTAAGGGGAGGTGCCATGGTGTATGTTATTCGCAGACGACGTAGTCCTGGTTGATGCGACCCGCAACTGAGTGAACGCTAAGCTGGAGGTTTGGAGACAGACTTTGGAGTCTAAAGGGTTCAGGCTGAGTAGGACCAAGACAGAATACCTGGGGTGCAAGTTCAGTGACGGGAGCGACCATGAGACATGTGTAGAAGTGAGGCTTGGTACCCAGGTCATTCCAAAGAAAGGTAGCTTCAAGTACATCAGGTCTATTATCCAAGAGAATGAAGAGATTGATGACGATGTCACACATCGTATTGGGTCAGGGTGGATGAAATGGAGGCTCACATCTGGAGTATTGTGCGATAAAAAGGTGCCACCAAAACTTAAAGGCAAGTTCTATAGGGTGGTAGTTAAACCGATCATGTTGTATGGGGCGGAATGTTGGCCGGTTAAGACTTCACACACCCAAAAGATAAAAGTTGCGGAGATGAGTATGCTAAGATGGATGTGTGGGCATACAAGGAGGGATAGAATTAGAAATGATGATATCAAGGACAGAGTGGGAGTGCCCTCGGTGGAGGATAAGATGCGAGAAGCTAGATTGAGATGGTTTGGACACGTGCAGAGGAGAGACATAAATGCCCAATGAGGAGGTGTGAAAGGTTGGCTCTGGACGGGTACAAGAGGGGTAGAGGTAGGCCGAGGAAGTATTGGGAGAGGTGATTAGACGGGATATGGCGCAGGTGCAACTCACTGAGGACATGACCTTAGATAGGAGGTTATGGAGGACATGTATTAGGGTCGAAGGATAGTAGGTAGTCCAGCGTAGTCCTACCTACGCTTACAAACTATTATTATTGTAGGCTCGCGTAGCCTATCATATTGCCTTGTAGTCCCTTGTCGTTTGATTTAGGCTACTATGTGTATTTTGTTTGTCTTATTTACTTGCATTAGCTTTTGCTTTTTTCTTTTTCAGAATGTGCTGTCATGACTTGCACTTTGTGTGTCTTACTTTGCTTGGGCTTGTGCTTTGTCTTGAGCCGAGGGTCTCTGGAAAACAGCCGCTCTACCTACAAAGGTAGAGGTAAGGTCTGTGTACACTCTACCCTTCCAGACCCCACATTGTGGGATTTCACTGGGTATGTTGTTGTAGTTATTCTTTTGTTCCACTCTTCTTCTTTCATCACCCACTGTTCTACTGTATTTAGGGAAATTATCTTACATAACTACATTTTTTGCACCCAAAGATGTGGCCTAGCGTCAATGAAGTTTGTTTAGAATCTTGAGGTTTCAGGTTCAAATCCCAGTGGAGGCAAATACCTAGGTGATTTCTTCCAATCTGGTGAGGCACGCCAAGCTGGCTGGAACACCAGCTTTGGTCTTCTAAGGCACCACAAATTAAGCGCACTTACTTTGTTTTAGTTTTTGGCATTTTAACTTTCTCACTTGTCGAAACCACGAGAGAGACAGAAACTGGCAAGTTAACATAGTGTTAGGTTGACGAGTATTATGGCTTTTTAGTTTTCTATTCCTCCATAAACAGACAAAATGGTAAAACTTATTGGCAGCTTTGTGATTGATAATTTTGCTAATTATTTTAGATAACATAGGCTTAAAGTGATTCATATTGGAAATAACACCTAGGTTCTTTTCTTAGATTTCCGCTGAATTTGAGAAACTCGGGCTTACGTTTTGGTATAATGACGTATCTTCATGAATCTGCTTAACCTCAATTTCCTTCGAAGCTGCAGAGCAACACCATATCCATTTCGTCGTCAATCCTTTATCAATGATCCCATCCCTCTCCCTTTGGAACTCCAACCTACCATCACCGTCGAAATCTCTATGTTTGTACTTCACTTAAGCTTGTGATCTCCCCTTCTGTTGATTCATAAGTGGGCAAGTAGCTAAGTTTCTTGTGATCTGCTACGCTCCTTTCTTCCATCACTACTGTTTTGTTTCGGATCCATTTCCTTGTTAACTAGTCAAAATTTGTGTTCTGTTTTTGGTTTATATGGCGTCATCATATGCAGTTTTGGCCATTGGCTTATTCGTAGAGATTCGAGTGGGAGTGGTGAATACATTCTTTCTGTTTCTGAATAATTTTCTGCAAATTTACAAGTTCAAATGATAAATGAAAAACTGAAACTCGAAAGTACTCATGGAGAAAGCAAATGGCAAAAGTTCCCTGAACAGACCTTTGTTTTCGTAAGTGGTCTTTGTTTACCACCCACCTCTTCTAGCAAGTAGGATGGAGGACTTAGGAGGTCTGGGTTTTTATTGCAGTTCCTTTTATGCTTTTAATGATACAGTTTGTGCTAATCATGTTCTTTTGCTTTGTAGACACTGATCCTGATGTTTGATGTCTCAATGTTTTTGCGGCACAATTTTGCTCGTGTTTGGTCTATAGCCCCTGCAACTCTGTCATCTCTTGAAATGGGTTACATTTCTTCAGTAATGGTAACAGAATTGCTTAGCCCGCCTGTGGTAGCCTATCAGTCAATGGAGCATATTCAGCCATCCATATTACTAGGACTACAGAAGTTATGTCTTTCAGTGGATTATATTACTGACACCATGGTCAGCACAATAACTAATAATCTCAACTGTTTGACACATTTGGACCTTCGAGACTCGCCAATTATGGAACCAAGATTGGCATTTGATCTTACCAATGCAGGTATTCAACAAATTAATCTGCACGGGAGATTGAAACATCTGTCATTGGTGAGAAGTCAAGAGATTTTTCCAGCTTACTTCAAGCGAGTTAATGATCTCGGTATTCTTCTTATGGCTGATAGATGCTCAGACATGGAAAGTATTTGTCTTGGTGGTTTTTGTCAGGTTACAGACACAGGTTTTAGAACCATTTTGCATTCATGTGCTAAAGTTTACAAGCTGAGGATCTATCATGGGCCCCACTTGACTGATCTTGTATTTCATGACATTGCTGCAACTTCACTTACCTTGACACATGTAAGTTTAAGATGGTGTAATCTTTTGACGAACCATGGTGTTGCACGATTGGTTTCCAATGGAAATCTTAGTGTGCTTGACTTGAGGGACTGTAGGAATGTTGGGGATGAAGCCCTTCGAAGGATTAGCAATCTTTCAAAACTGAAGGCTTTACTTATTGATGGTTCTGATGTTAGTGATATGGGATTGTCCCAGTTGTCAAAAGGGGCAATGAGTGCGCTTGTAGCGTTGTCTATACGAGGGTGCAAGAGACTAACAGACAATTGCATTTCCTTTCTCTTTGATGAATCTTCTAATTGTGAATTGAGAGAACTGGACTTGTCGAACATTCCAAACCTATCTGATGTGGGCGTACTTTTGCTTGCAAAAAGACGTATTCCCCTACTTGAGCTTAGAATGCGTCAATGTCCGCTGATAAGTGATACTTCAATTATGGTGTTAGCATCAATGAAGGTTGATGAAGAAGGATGGTATGGAAGCAGTTTACGGCTGTTGGATCTCTATAATTGTGGGGGTATAACTCACCTTTCATTCCAATGGTTAAAGAAACCTTATTTCCCGAGATTGAGATGGTTAGGGGTATCTAGTAGTGTGAGCAGGGATGTGCTGGACACTTTATCCCGGAATAGACCATTTCTGCATGTAGCTTTTCGTGGGGAGGAGCTGGGGACGACTGGTCAATGGGATAATTCAGATGATCTCTATA
Organism: Anisodus tanguticus; assembly: GCA_034509755.1. Taxonomy (NCBI): domain Eukaryota; kingdom Viridiplantae; phylum Streptophyta; class Magnoliopsida; order Solanales; family Solanaceae; genus Anisodus; species Anisodus tanguticus. Next base: position 39,285,276 of record CM067561.1, on the reverse strand, counting down.
TGCATGACTATGATGAAGTTGATGAGTTGGAGCAATGGATTGAAGGAGAAAATGAGGGTGATGATGAAGACATTCAAGAAGCAGAAAACAATGCATATCCCATGCTGTAGGATGCCAGTTATTTTATATAAATGTATGATAAAATCAACATCTCTGGTTTTATATATGTTGTTACAATTTTACATCCGTACCTAGCTCTACTGTTGTAATTGTATGACAAATCTTGATTCCGAATGTTGTATAGATTGTCATAACATAACGTTATGTATCTGGCTTCGCCTACCCTTGTAACAATCAGTTTATCAGTTTGAATGGTTGGTTCAATTGTTCAAATTAAAGCTTTGATGTGGGAATAAGCTGACTCTTTGCATATATTTGGTGAGCATCATCTAGTGCACTGCTGCAAAGTGAGAATGTAAACTGTCCGCGAGTAGTACCTAAGTGGGAAAATCTATATTGTTTCCTTTCACACTTTGGCCATATCTGTTTCTTTTTATCCATGTAGCTGATAGAATTAGTATTTGTTGCTTGCTTTTATTCATGTCCAGACAAAGTGGATTTTAGCACAAACACCCAAAAGGACTGGAATTTTGATGTATAGATGACAATATGGCTGGCAGGATATCCAGTTATGGCACTGGAGAACTTGTCAGCATGTTTCCTTTGGATAAGCCCAACAACAAAACGTGAAGACTTTGCTCCTATCACATGGCAAGTGCTGTTAGAACTTGGAAATATTTGTTGGTCCCATGGATCCCAAGTGGTTTCGTGGCGTTTGTTTGAGTTTTTGCAAAAACAGTTGGAATTTGAGTGACGAGGTTTTTGCGGAAAAAAAGAAGCTTCTATTCATTAATAACAAGATAGGAATAATAAATTTGTCTTTCCGTATGACATATAGGTCACGGGTACTCGCGTCAAGATAGAACGCTACGTTACACCCCTTTGAATTGCGATCATGAATGTGAAATTATCGGTGCATCGAGTTTTTTTTCCGTAAAATATACTAAATTTCACCTGAGGAACTCTCTTTTAATTTAAACTTGCACGGCTAAACTTCTAATTAGGGAGACTCAGATTTGAGTCTTTTTCTTACTAAGTTGAGACTCAAATTTTAATCAGTTACTATCAGAAAACAAATTTGTTGACATCTCAAGATTTTACCAACCCGATTTATCTATTTAATGCCTTAATTGGTGATTGGTGTATAGCTTCTGTCATTACATATAATCTTAAATAAAGAGAAGTCAAATATCACATATAATGTATTTTGTCTTTAAGCAACAATTAATTTCAATTCCATTTAATTTCCTATATTATCCATTTATCCTACTAAAGAAATAGCTTTAAAGAAACATCTACATCTCCAGGTTCGGGAAAAAAAAAGAACAAATATTGGATGATAGGTGATTGAGTTCGTTTATATTTTGACTGTTCGAGAAATTTGTGATACGAATGTTGTAAAATGAATATAAATAAACAAAATAATAAACTGTTGACGTCCATCTTTAGCATTGATATTTTACTTTGATGGGAAAAAATATATATATGCATCAAACTGAGAGTTAACTATGTATTGTTGTTAGCGGTGGTTTTTTTTTCTTTTTGCAATATAAGGGGAGTATTAATTAACATACGTGACTGATTAATATAGTAAAAAAAGACATTTATTAGCAGGACTATATTCTCTTTCTTGACTAAAAGTAGTAGTAGTAGTATTGTTAATTGTTGATTAAGTTTATAATGTGAATAATATGTAAATCAAATGGTACTTATAAAAATAGTGTCTAAATTCAATGTACTTTAGAAACTCGTCTAGATTCAATGAACGTACACAAGGCCACCTTCCTTCTTAATTAATTGTATACGCTGAGCCGTGCCAATAAATACATATCGTTGGCCTTTAATTTTTCCATTTATCTCTTCATTTGTTTGGATTTATTAACCCTTTTATCAAATAAAAAAGGAAGACTTCATAATTTGGTTTCACAAATTCAAGGGAGAATAACTATCCTAACAATTATTGAAGGCACGACCTAACACTTATTTGTTTCAACCTACCTATAATGTTGTCAAATTTGTCAAAAGACATTTCCTTTCTTCCTTTAATATTGTTATTATCTTTCCATATGTGTAACATGAATGAATAAAAAAGGAACGTGCTAGGTGCAAACATGTGTTGTGTGTTTTTCTTAATTTAATTAAATAATATATTGTTCTTTACTTTTTGAATTTATTTATTCAAAATTGGAAGAGATTAGATCAAATTTTCCAAGGTGGAACCAAGATCCAATTAACAAAATCTAATTGTGTGAATTTAGTGTGTCTCAACTCATGACTTTTGTTTCTTTTATTGATATCCATGCAAAAATCAATCAAATCAACTGAATTAATTGGGACCGTGAGAGCAGGAGACATGTGACCCCTGCAATAAATTAGTAAAAAAATTCATTTGCCCCCCCCTTTCACTTAATTATAAGCTTTTCAAGATTGTCAATAGAATATGAAACTAACATTTAATTTATTGATTGTGAGTTTCATTTTCTTTTGGGACCTCCTTCCTCCCATGATCCTCTCATTGTTTTAAGTAAGCAATTATGAAAACTTGATTGGAATAAAAAAATATTTAATCTTGTGAAATCGTTCTATAGACTCGTCTTTCCGAGTCTTCCGGAATCAAAATTTTCCCATTTGTAGATTACAATGGTAGCAAGAAACGAAAAATAAATAACTGCTAAGTATTACAACAAACTGAAATTTTAATAAACTGAAACAAGAAACTGAAATTACAAACACTTTTGATTTGCTAGGTCGAGTGATGACACTCTGTCTTTAAGACAAGATTGTCCTGTATATATCCTTTTACGTTCTGGACAATAATCTCCCAAGATAAAATAGCAACTCAACAAATGAGCAAAGAAAACACAAGTGTTACTTTGAAGAACTTAGTGTAATGAAATGATGCTGGAAAGTAGTAGCAATATTTCTGTTTTTCGTTTGTGTGTAGTCTCAACAATTGAGCTAAAGGCTTCAATATATAGTGCATGGAGGGGACTTGTCAACTGCTCAACTAATTGTTGTTAATGGCAATTAGTGAGGAGTAATTCAGCCAAGTAAATGACTGAATTAAATGTGCAACGTATTAGAGTTTTAGTGAGGAGTTATTCAGCCAAGTAAATGACTAAATTGATGGGCAGATTAATGGAGGTTTAACGTTCCAAAAAACCAACGCAAACAGCATAAGTCCTCTTTCCAATTTTATCTTACCTGAAACTTCAGGGATCAAACTGTAAATATGAAGCAATTTGGGTCCAAAAAGATAATATCAGAAGAAGCCCAAGACCGGACAGGCGGGCAGCGCGCGCGTGGACTTAGCCTCGAACCAAAGCACATCTAGGTCCTCCCTCCTTCAAACACATGTGTTGCCCTTTGGGGTCTCAAACCCTTAGTCAAATTTGAGACTTATAAACTAAACAAATCTTCCTTCCCCCACCAATGAGGGAGAATTGGTCTATACCACATTTTCATGTTTCAAACACCTCACTTCGTGGACCAATATCTCTTTCATTTCTCAACGAAATTTGACGATCCTTGGCCCTACGGTCATCTACTCACTTAGTAGATTATGCACGTGTGAAGAATCAAAGTCTCCAACATGCGGAACCCTAGTGTTTAAGTCATTAAATATGGGTGGACGCAACTCCCACCAAAGACAAATTTCCAACACCATTCAACTAAGCCAGATTTTTACGAGTGACACGGTTAGGCTATATGCTTAGCCTAGTATTCTCGGAGTAGACATTTCTCCCCCCCCCCCCCCCCCCCCGGACTTTATAATGAAATAACGTGGTGAGATAAATAGACGTCCAATCCTACAACAACCAGTTGCTCGATATATGACAACTCTTAAAGAAACGTGATACAAGCATGTGGAGAATCGGTACTATTACTGATATATATATATGATCAAAGGATAATGTGGTCCTTGCTTGTTTCCCTTTGTTTTATTACAGCTCAAGAACACACATTGAAAATGCGTGTCCTTATATATGATAGCGATATGTCGTTTGGCGTGGAAACATAACTCTTTGCAATTTAAATAAAAGAAAATAATTTTATAAATATATTTTATGTATTATTTTCAAATCTCTTATATATAAAAATGAATATCTCTCATTAAAAGGACACAAAATTAAAACCACATTTGTAACTGACTATAAAATCAAGGACTCATTTGGTTATGGTATTGTAATAATTAATTCATACGTAAAATCTCACACTAAATAATAGTATATTTGTTGATTGGTGGCATAAGAAACATTATCGTTGCATAAGTATTTAATATTTGGTTGGTGGTATTAAACAATACACGTCTATTAAGTTATATATGAATTTATATAGTATTATTTTATGCAAAAGCAAATGAGTAATAAAAATATGTATATTAACAATGCATAAATTAAACTATATTTAAACAAATAAATGCACTAAAAATAGTATTTCATAGATAATAATATTTTTCTTATTATTAATTATCGCATAAAAATTTCAGTCATTACTGATCACACTATTATAGCTAATATGTGAATGATCAAACGACCATTTTTCATGTTCTTTTGTGACGCATAATCTTTCCATAGCAACAATACACGAGTTACACTACTAGATTCACAATCAAAAGTTTATATTAACTTCTACCATGAAATCATAAGAAGTGACACAACATATCAAATGTAATTTTATAAATGGAGTCTAGAGTTGAAAAAGCACTATCTCGTTGAAAGGTTCTATACATATGCCCTTTCTCAACGCATTTCTTTAGACAAAGACTTCGTTTTTTCCTCTTTTCGGATGATAAATCTTTCTCAGAACATGGAGTGTGGAATAATTAAGTCATAATTCATTGGTTGATTGTATCATTAACCATTTATTTTTTTTGGTACGAGGAACTTATCATGAATCCACTGGTTTCTGCCGCTTCCATTACGAAATCTTAGTGAAACACTGGATTTCTTATCTCATGTCTGCTTTTCGTGAAAAAATACCAATTGAAGTGGAAGGTTTCTTCAAACAACAAGGGTGTACTAATATAAGGCCTATAAACTTGGAAAGTTCAAAATAGTGTAATTTGATTTTAAGGCTATGGAGTTTAATTGCATTATTAAAGAATGTGGGGTTCAAAAAATGTAGGGTCGTATTACCACGAGCAGCCAGCTAATTGAAGGCACATTGGAAAAACATCAACTCAACTTTTCTAGTTATTGTTGGTCATAATTAGACCTCAATCTCTCTGACTCTATTCCACGTTAGCATATGGAAAATATATTAATTTGACCGGATAAGGTTCGTATCTATACTTTATTGTATAGCATGGTAATATAACTTGGGCAACGCCCGCATATTCCACCGGCTACATGTCTCCGCTTAAGCTTTGTGTAAATGACCTTTGAAGACTCCCAAAGGTCATGTATAGCCACGTGTACTTCCTCATCCATTCACGTGCTTCCCTCCTAACAAGCCGCTGGATTTGATCCTGCTTCGTGCGGTACATTTTTCAATTTAAAAATGATCTTTTATAAATTACGTCGAGATAAGTAAGATAATTTATTTTATTTAAATCATTTTTTTTTCTTTATTAACAAATCATATAATTATTAGGTGCAACGTCATTGAAGACGATCAGAAAGAAAAGTATATAGTTGTGCCAAGTCCAGAAGAAAAATATAATTTTATAAAAAAGAGACAAAATAGTTGAAAGCGGTAATCCTATTATATTTCTGAAATCTAAGTATTGTGCTCTTTAATTACACACAAATAAATTATGTTAAGCGTAGTATTGACTCTCAATTATATGTAATTAAAATTAGAATATTGGAGCACCTAAATAACTATGCTACCACACAGAATTCTATATGATACAATATATCTATTGTTAAAAAAATGATTTTCTTTTTAGCTAAACTTCTAAACTTGCAAATATAAATAATGCATGGAACACATTTAAAATATGAGAAAGTTGATCTTCTTTCTTCATTTTTATCAATTGCTATGTAGAATCCAGTTTCACATACTTTGTAGTTGTTTGTTATGCAATTATGTTCACATTTTTTTCATATAGAATTAAATATGAACGAACTGCAACAAGACAGAGAATTAGAAAATATGTAATGTTTAACTTATATTAGAATTTTTCATTTGGTTAATTAATCGATAATTAGGGTTTATTCCTTTTGTTTATGCGCATCTAGAGTTTGAGCAATCAAGTCCACTTTATTGGCATGGGATACTGGATTATTCTACTCATAAACTTCTCATAATAATATGATTAATTAAGCATAAAGACTACACATATCATCCCAGCCTCTTTGCTCCTTTATATTTTATAGAAAACAAGTTGCAAGTTGAAACAAATCTCATAGCATCGAGTCATGGTTTTCTTTTTCATTTTGTCAAATAACTTTGCACTTTATTTTCCTTAAAATATTAAAGAAGTTTAAAATTGTAGATAAAAGACCCTTTTTCTCATTGATGGAGGATCTTACACTTTTAGCAAAATTACAATGGAGTATCTGAAATAGGATTTTTTTGTCAAATTTGTTCGACAAAAATGATAATGATGATGTGTGTTTGCAATAAATAAGAAAAAACAGAAAAATAAAATAACAAGAGTTGCATAAAAAGTAACCTTGGAGCTAGGTGCATGCATGGATATCAAAGGTAATTCCTCATTCAGGAAAAAATATCCCTAATATTAACTCCATAAAACACCTAATTAATGGAGTACCACTCTCCTTACGCCAAAGTCAACAATTAAATATTACAATTTTCCGGCACTTTTTTTGAATGTCAAAGTTTCCCAGAGAATTAACCTCGTCATTAGAAGGAGGGTTTAGTACGCCTCAATTTTCAATTTAATTAAATCTAAAGGCTTAATATAATTAACAAATGCACTTCAACTTTAGTTCTAGCGTTAATAGAACGATAGTTACTATGCTTCAAATTCAGTCTCAAGCTTTAGCTGCAGTTAACTACATAGAATTTGTACGTGATGAAACTTTTTATTAAGGCATTTGTTAAGTTATAATTAATCTTGGTCTATTTTGCAAAAATAAGAGTTTTTATTCATACATTTGCATGAGTAATATTCATGTGTTGATGACTCGATATGAAACAATAAACATTTTTTGATTGTATTATGTTGTCACATAGACCAATAATTTGCAAAAAGTATTAAGGATCTCTCGCTTTCTCATATCTGCATTTCATATATTTCCTATGAACTTAGACCAATAAGGCATGCTCGTTTTCGACCCCAAAGTTCACAAGCAAAAGGAAGCCCTAAAATTGACCTTTATAAAGTCTCTTATTATAAAAGGTCAAGATAATCATTTAATAGGTAACATTTTCCTGATAAGTATATAGTGGTAAAGTTTATAATGCGCCCACTCATTTACTTATTGTAACTAAGAAGTAATATGAATTTAGAACATATATAGTTTAGATAGATTCAAATTTAAATTAACAATTATTGTATTATTATTCTTTAAATCAAAATCCATGTATTAGTATTAATTCGACAATAACAATCTCTGCATTATATCCATGGTATAACAATCTATGTATTACATGAAGTGATTTGAATATATTATCGAAATGATTAACTTCCCCTAAAAAGTTTTTTTGTATAAAAATCATATTATTTGATGGATTGGAATAAATTTTTAAAGGGTGTGCTTCTTTCAATCAATAGCGTTATTTCAGAATATTCATAACAGCCTTTCTAATATAATATCATTTATTCTTTCATTTATAAACAAGTTATATGTATATTACTATCCAAACAACCGATTATTATAGTGTAATTTTTTTAAAAAGAAGCACCTACTTATGTACAATTCGTCTTAAAAGAGTATATACACTCACGCTGTTGCGGCAATTTACCTGAATTCTTATAATTCCAGTGGATCCGTCGATCCCGTTTATGTGAATGCTCATTGGCTATTGTTGCGGTGACACTTTGGCTTAATATCCCAGCTACTATTCTCGGAGAATATCTATAATATATGTTCTTTTAGGGGTCGATGTGTAAAATGGAATTTACACGGTATAAATTTGATCTCAAATTTTGATCCTGAATATTCTATATTATTTTATCAAATTTAAAATTATTTTATTCACCTTTCAAAGTTGAATAAATTAATCTAAAATTATAATTCCGAATAATTTAGTCCGCAAATTAAACAATCCCTGACATTTTTCTCTCCATTAACTTTACTATTATTATACTCCCTCCCTCCTTATTTGTTTAAAAGTTGATAGTTTTGGGGGTTAAATAGTTTTTTTCTTTGATTATGATTTTCTTCAACTTTTTTCATATATTGTGAATTATTAATTATGCAGATTTATAATATTTTTTATATAGTTTTTAAATATAGAAATTTTATTATAAAATATTTAAAAAATTTATATTTAAAGTTAAATAAAAAAAGTTATTTGACTTCTAAAATTATATTCATATTCAAACAAATTGGGACGGAGATGGGGGAGTACTTATTAGTTATTAGTAGGCCAGGCCAGTGGGCCGGGCTCGGGTATGGCGGGCTGGGTCTGGCGGGGTCGGGGCGGGACGGGCGAAGGGGGCGGGGTCGGGTCTGGCGGGACTTGCTCCAGTCCCGTCCCGATCCCGATCCCGTCGGAATCGGGTCGGGGCGGGGCGGGGTCGGGATCGGGGCGGGTTCCGGCGGGTTTTCCTTCTTTTTTTTTTTAATAACATATGTATAAAAAAACTCAATAAACAAGACAAGATAGTGTAATAAAAACATCTCAAGGCTGTTTTTGTCACAGCCTCTTATATTATTTAATAGACATATGATTTTTTTGTAATACAAATACAATTGTCTAAAATCTAAATTACAACTTTATGGTGTTGTCCAAAAGTTGCAAATTACATAATAAAATTGCAATTAAAAAAATTACATTCTCAAAAAACACATGTTCTAATTGCTTGATAATTTCCTGTAGTTCTTCGGTTGGAATTGGTATTTGTTGGTCAAATTGATCCATGTCGCTTCCACTACCTTCGGATAAGATTTCGTTGTAGTTTTCGTCTTCTTCTTCGTTGATCTCCGATTGACCGCACCTTCTCCGCTCCGCTCGTATCCAATCTCTCGAATAATACGCAATTTCCAAGTCGTCTCCGCTAATGAGTGTCTCGTGGTCTCCTATTTGATATATGCCGTGAGTAAAAAGCGCTTTCGACGCAATTGATGACGCTTGAATGTTCAAAACATCTCGGGCCATCATTGAATGTGTCGGAAAGGTCTTCTCATTCCCCCTCCAGTATTTCAGCAAGTCTTCATGTCCATCTTCATTGATAACTTCTTGGTACGGTAAAGAACCCTGCAAAATAAAAATATTCAACTCGCTAATTTGGTTAGTAGCGGTACGGCCGCACATTCTATTTCTGAGGCATTCAATACTAGTCACGAAACAAAGATGTCTTTTGTGAGGTTGTGTTGAAGATGAAGAAGATGGTATGGAAGCCGGTAAGTTACTAGCATTTTCTTGTTGATAAAACCTATATTTTTTTTTGCATTGGTTTTCTACACTGGACAACACTTCTTCTTTAGTTTGTTCAATAGGTGGTGGGTGATTTAGATTTTTGGGACTTGGAGGTGGTAGTACTTCTATACAATCGTAAATAGTTTCAATTAGTGATTTAGTACCGTCTATTTTAATAGTCGAATTTAATACATCACCAATAATATAAATAGTGAGAATATGAATAAAATATTTTTTTATTTTGATAAACATTTTTAATAGCTGCCATATAAGCTGATTTTTCCATATATTCACTAAGTAATAAAAATATTAGAGTTATATAAAACAACATAGTTGAAATAGTAGGATAATATATACCGGAAAATTATTTTGTTGCTTGAAAAAATTTCTCTAAAAATACAATAAGTTCGGAAAATTTTACCCAATCACTAACTACAACCATATCAGCTGAATTTTGATTATGAGAGTTAAAAAATAAAGTTATAGGTTTTCTATAGTCATAAGCAACAAGTAGTTGCTCGTATAAAGAATTTCACATAGTGAATACTTCTTCTGAAATTTTTGTATAAGATAGTCCACAATCGTGACAAATAACTTATTACTAACACTTGTGGGTTTAATCATCACGAATTAAGCCATCGCCACTTAAATAAACTTTATTGCCATAGTTGAGATTTGATAATATGAAGCAAGATTATATAGGGAAGGTAATTAACACGCAAAAAAAGTGGGAAGATCAAGCAAATCCACGTCAACTTGACTGTGCGCCGCGGTTACATATTCATCTTTCGAAAACCAAACCCCTTCTCCGCCTCCGGGTCAAAAAAAGGGACAATTACATACATACAATATATGATTCATTCATAAGGGAAAAAAACCCGATAGGACTAATAGAATGAAAAAAACCACTCCACCGCCGTTTGTTCCTTCTTCAGCAAACATGCATCTTTGATTGATACGAATAAACATTACTACTACATACATATATTCATAAAGTAGAATTCAGTTTACGTAAACTGCACCGGTACTAGGAAAATGGCGATGGAGGATAATAAGGAGAGTTGTGGAAGTAGAGTTACCAGTGGTCGTCATCACAGAAAAAAATTAGAGGTTTACAATGAGGTTCTTCGGAGGCTTAAAGAACAATCCAACAACAACCACGAGGCTTTACAACCTGGCTTTGACGATCAACTTTGGGCTCATTTCAGTCGCCTTCCCACTCGGTATTATAACTTTACCTTTTTTTTTGTAGACAGATAATATTTTGACATATGATCTCCAATATATGTGTGTTTATTTGAATATTGAGTGCCGTTTTTATTGTCGGATATGTAAAGCAGTACGGGAAGTAAATAAATATTATAAGTGTTCAAAAGGATAAACAAGTAGCCAATATTCAGAACTGCCGCAAGCTTGTTGAGCGTTGGATCTTGATAACCTAAAATCAAGAAACACTAAATCTGGATTGTTACAACTGTGTGCTGAGTCGAGAGAGTCTTTAAGACAAGATTGCCACGTATATATGCTTTTACGTTAACGGGCAACAATCTCCCAAGATAAAACAACACTTAATCAACACTACAAAGCAAATAGGTTGATTCTGACGAAGAAAACAAATACGAAACGACTTGCTGAAGAACGGAAAAGGAAGGAAGAGTTTTCTGTTTTCGTCCCAACGTTTCTGCTCACGTTTTGGACTGACTTTCTGTTTCTCTTCTGTTTGTCTCTGTGTATATATGTTGTCTCATTTTTTCCTGTATCACACAATTGAGCCAAAAGACATCAATATATAGCATAAGGGGAGACCTCTCAACTGCCAATACATGGTTGTTTATGGCCATTGAAGGAGGGAATTAAACAGCCAAATAATGGTTGTTTATGGCCATTGAAGAAGGGTGTAATTCAGCCAAGTAATGGCTGTTAATGGAGTGAGTTAATAAGCCAAGTAATGGCTGGTTAATGCACAATAACGCCCCCAAAAATCAACTCCAACGATAGGCAGAAACTTTCTGCCTTCCGTCGTTCCCACATTCAACATCCCAGAAACTTCAGGGACCAAACTGTAAATATTAAACAATTTGGGGTCTATTAGAAGAAGCCCACGACCCGTGACCCGTGACCTGTGACCCGAGCCCGGACAGGACGAGACGGACGGGCGGCGGCAGCGTGCGTGTGGGCTTAGCCTTGAACCCAAGCACATCTAGGTCCTCCCTCCTTTAAACACATGGGTTACCCCTTGGGGTCCCAAACCCTTAGCCAATTTTGAGACTTATAAAGAGAGCAATTCTTCCTTTTCCCACCGATGTGGTAGATTTGTCCCACACCATATTTCCATGCCTCAAACACCTTACTTCGTGGATCAATATCTCTTTCATTTCTCAACGAAATTTGACTATTCTTGGCCCTACGGTCATCTACCCACTTAGTAAATTATGCACGTGTGAAGAGACAAAGCCACCAACATGCGGAACCCTAGTGTTTAATTCATTAAATATGGGTGGACGCACCTCCCCACCAAAGGTAAATTTCCAACAATCCCCTCTTGAAAGAGATTTTGGCGCACATACATGGTGCCTACTTTCAGCAATCTTTCAGCGAAAAGATATTGCATCAGGAGAGGTGGCTTCTGCTTTGAACCTTCCCTAGTTGAATACCATCGGACTTACTTACTGTGCGGTGAACATGATGTCTTGAACCGCCAGTGTTTAGTATAAGCCAAGACAATGATACCAACACAATAACTTTCCTTATTCATTTTCTTCTTATGGTTTTGTCCGTTGTGGCCGTGGACACACTTGGACTCTTAAGTGCGTTCATTTGAGGCAGCCTGTCCTCGCACTTAAATAGGTGATCTCCTACAAGGTATCCTGCTATACCCCACTTCACGAGTGTTAGGAATCATTAAAAGTTTCCCCAACCTTAACCTCAACCGTTTGAGAATCGTTAAAGGTTTGGAAGCTTAACCTTTACCCACCATGCAGGTAGCACTTTAATGTCTATCGCGGGAACAACTTTGGATTCATGTTTCCCTACAGAAATCATCATCCGAGGTGCTCTTGCTTCCACCGAAGCGCTCAACTGAACCTTTTGCAACTTAGTTTTCCCATTGAACCAAATTCTTCGGATCTCCAGTCAGTATGGTTGGGTTACCACCGCAAAGGTTCGTATTGTTTGGGTTTTAAGCCCATTCCCTTAGACAGACAGAACACTTGATATTCGGGTAGTCCCTTAGTTAAAAGGGTCCGCTATATCCTTTGATTAGTAATCAAGGAAGTGACACCCATGATGATCAACTGCCATACGGTCTTATGTCTCCGATAGATCCTGACAGATATGTCCAGACGCCATCATCGTCCTTCCTGAAGCCGACCGGCTAGCCACAGTGTATAACTGCTGAAGGCACGGGTTTCTCCCAATAAGGGACGTCCTCTAAGGAGTCATGAAGTTACTCAACTTCTTTCATGCTTTGTATAAAGCGATAAACTCCGATTTCATCATGAATCAGCCGATGCAAGTTTGCTTAGAGGATTTTCCAAGACCCACCATACACATTTACTTGTGGCTTTGGTGTTCTTCACATCTGATGTCCAGTTTGCATCACTGTGTTCTCCCAGAACCGCTGGACATCCAGAATACCATGATCCGTAGATAAACGAATATTTCAGATATCGTCATATCCGACTTGACGCCTTCTATTGATCATTTATTAAAATCATCAGTGAACCTTAGTTCAACTGATCTTCTTTGTAGGCCGATGCCAGGTCAGTTATAGTGTGTGACATACATTGAACTACATGTGGCCTGCGCATATCGCTCTTTGTATATGGGTGCACCATGATTTCAATCAGTTTTATGATTCATATCCATTGGTTGCTTCAACGAGACTGTCAGCTATCTCATAACTGAGTTTGGAGTTAGACCAGTCCGTTAGATGTCTTAGAAATCCAATTCCTAAGATGTCATCTGTGATACTCATATCTTTTGTTTCAATATAATTTTCACTCTCAGACTGTTGGTTTTCCAACTGTTGGCTTTCTAACTTCAGAGTCAATGTTTCTTTGGTCAGATTCATTGTTTATGTTTTATCTGAAACTTCCAGGACCAAAATGTAAACATTTCAGGGACCAAAATGAAAGTTCAGGAAAAAGCCCAACAGTCCGGCAAACCAACTCTGATTCTCCCCTTCCAACTCTCCGGTTTCGAACGTTGTTTCAACATCCATGCCATGCAAGACTGCAATAACCCTGGATGTTAAGCTATTCACAGGGAAGCACGTGTACAAGTAGCCGAGGCCTTATACTTGTCAGTAGATCCATCTACTTTGTACTCACTTTTGAGTATCCTTTTTCACAACCCAAAGGTTCTTTTCCCAGAGGAAGATCAACCATTACACAAGTATGGTTCTATATGATGGAATCTATTTCTCTCTTTAGCTTCTTTCCAAAATAACGCTTTTGGAGATGACAAATATTTGTTAATTGTCCATGGTTCATTCTCAACCATACAAGCTAAAAGGCATGGAACAAGTCTTTGTCCCCTCTTTGCTCCGTCTCGGTTCAACATCTAGAATCCCTGAGTTCTGTAGATCTGGAATATTAAGTTCTGGATAGACAACAACTTTCGAGTCCTGTAGATCCGTGGGTTCTTGTTAACCTCGAGCAATTACTCCTTTTTCCTTTTCAAGGAAAGTTATCTTCAAAGAATTCAGCATTTTTTTATGCCAAGAGGCGATAAGCACTAATGTTATTTGCAGTTCCAGTGGATATGCAATTTACAGGCTTAGGTCCAACTTGACCTGTTTCGGTATTCTAACTTCTACCAAACCACCCCACATCACAACATTTGTATGTGAGATCCTTTTCATGTCTCACACGGAGGGTTATCCTTATCCTTATGCGGAGTTCTATTGAGAATCGCATTAGCGGTAAGGATCGCCTTGCCCCACATAATTTGGGGGTACGGCTTTGCGCTTGGCTAACACCGTTAGACTGAGGTGAGTAATGAGCAGTCGTTTAATGAACGATGCTTCACATTCTCCCCCTCTATCACTACGAATTCCTCAATCCGTAGGCTTAGTTGATTTTCAACTTCTGCTTTGTAGCGCTTATCCGCTTCAACAACTTTATCTTTGCTTTTCAACAAACAAAGGATACAATACGTTGTACCATCATCAATGAAGGTCACAAAGTACTTGTCTCCCCTCTCTATTTTGTATAAACTTCAAATCACTCATGTAGGTGTGACTAAGTTCTAGAGGAGCGGTGCTTCTTTCGCTATTCCTTTGACGGAATTTGGAAATGTGATTTTGCCTCTTCGCCTACCTTACATTTATTTTGAGGGTTTATGTCGACAAAAGGCAACAATCTCAACTTCGATAGCTTTTGAATGACTTTCTATTTAACGTGTCTTAATCTATGATGGCATAGATGCACGGATTACAAATATATCATTCATTTGGCTACAAACATACTGTACCATTCTTAGTTATTACAAGCCTGTTGGACTATTCTCAAACCAACTTGACCAACATCGTCCCTTAAACCAAGTTTGGGACATGTGTCACCTCATCTGAGAGTGATCCCATTCCCCGAAGTCCTATTGAGGACAACCTCTCCAACCCCTTCTACTTTAGAGGTGGCATTGCTTCACATAAACAACCTCTTGCTCGTGGTTGTGGCGTAACCGGATCATATGTGATCCGGATACTCCGCCCACTCCGCTTGCTTTGCGATCGAGTGTCCAATTTCTATTCTGCCTTTCTTTTGGCCTTCAGATCACCTGGAAATTCTGGCCCACTCCAGTCGCCCGTAGGCTTTGTATGACTGAGTGTCCACTATCATCTTATCAAAGGAATTTTGGCCCCAATCTAGTCGCCCGTAAGCTTTGTATGACTGAGTGTCCAATATCATCCTATGAAGGATCTTCTGCCAAATAGTGTGACAGGCTCAACGTCTTTAGTTTTTAGTCTTCTTCCCTTATGATTGGTGCCCAGACAATTCTTGGCGCTTACTTAAGAGTGGTAACAGTTTTCGCACAGTCAGTGGATCTTTCTCCCTCGTATGTGCGAACATACTTTACACACTTTTAATAATTACACTTAAAAGAACGGATCTTTTTAAGTCGTTTACAAAATTCAATCTTTAAACGGGAAGGAAGATGAGATTAAACTTCTGATTTTAAAGCGTAAGGAATATAAATTATTTCGGAAAACATTTTCATATTCCTCATTACTTTAAGCCCTTTTTAATCAGACATCATTTAATCTTATTCTTGACAATGAAGAAAAATTACTTATCCCAATTTCGGATTCTGGCCCACTTCAGTCACTTCATCGGACTGAGTGTCCATTTCCTCCTTACCATAATTCGGATCCTTTTCACTGGGATAGATATAGGCCTTCTGCTACAAGATAGAACCACATCTTCAGCCTTCTCCTCTTGTCCCAGTTGACATCCTCAGCCTCTCGTGGGCGCTTGTTCCCACCACTCTCAGGAGCGGTGACACCATGAACACGTTGACCTTCAACAGCATAATCGAAAGTCTCTTCTACCAGAAAACCACAGCCATATCCAGATTTGGTCACACAACTTTCGACCGACATCTTTCGAACACTAATACAAATCTTGTCTTAAACTTGTCGGATATGTAAAGCAGTACGGGAAGTAAATAAATATTATAAGTGTTCGAAAGGATAAACAAGTAGCCAATATTCAGAACTGCCGCAAGCTTATTGAGCGTTGGATCTTGATAACCTGAAATCAAGAAACACTAAATCTGGATTGTTACAACTGTGTGCTGAGTCGAGAGATGACTCTCTGTCTTTAAGACAAGATTGCCCCGTATATATGCTTTTACGTTAACGGGCAACAGTCTCCCAAGATAAAACAACACTTAATCAACACTACAAAGCAAATAGGTTGATTCTGACGAAGAAAACAAATACGAAACGACTTGCTGAAGAACGAAAAAAGAAGGAAGAGTTTTCTGTTTTCGTCCCAACGTTTTGGACTGACTTTCTGTTTGTCTCTATGTATATATGTTGTCTCATTTTTTTCTGTATCACACAATTGACGAGGGAATTAAACAGCCAAGTAATGGTTGTTTATGGCCATTGATGGAGGGTGTAATTCAGCCAAGTAATGGCAACTCCAACGGTAGGCAGAGTCGTTCCCAAATTCAACATTCCAGAAACTCCAGGGATCAAACTGTAAATATTAAACAATTTGGGGTCTATCAGAAGAAGCCCACGACCCACGACCCGTGACGCGAGCCCGGACCGAACGGGACGGGCGGCGCGCGTGTGGGCTTAGCCTTGAACCCAAGCACATCTAGGTCCTCCCTCCTTTAAACACATGGGTTACCCCTTGGGGTCCCAAACCCTTAGCAAATTTTGAGACTTATAAAGAGAGCAATTCTTCCTTTTCCCACCGATGTGGTAGATTTGTCCCACACCATATTTCCATGCCTCAAACACCTTACTTCGTGGACCAATATCTCTTTCATTTCTCAACGAAATTTGACGATTCTTGGCCCTACGGTCATCTACTCACTTAGTAGATTATGCACGTGTGAAGAGACAGAGCCTCCAACATGCGGAACCCTAGTGTTTAATTCATTAAATATGGGTGGACGCACCTCCCCACCAAAGGCAAATTTCCAACAGTTATTCGTATTTGTTGTGCATTTAGGAGATTTGAGGAATTTTGTTCGTTAGTTTCAATCTTCTTATCATATTTATATCCAAGTTTTAGAAGTTGATAATAGTATCACTTATTGTTTCGTTAAGATTTCGTTGAACCAAATGAATTTGATAAGCAGTTCAGTACTGTTCGCCTGAATGTGTGGGCTTTTAGATGCACGAAGTTGTGAAATGCTGAATACTAGTGCCACAGCCAAAATTGATTGATCAATTAATTGATTCTTTTTTTTTTTGCATTCAAGGTATGCATTAGATGTGAATGTTGAAAGGGCAGAAGATGTACTCACACACAAGCGATTACTACATCTTGCACGTGATCCAGCTAATAGACCTGCCTTTGAAGTCCGGTTGGTACAGGTAAGTTACTTTGTCAAGATAACACACCTTATAGTTGCTTTTGCTTTTGATATGGTGTACATTAAAATACGCCTTTTATTGGATTTAAGGAGGTGTATTAAATGTTCTTTTACTCTTAAGTAGTTTATTCGACCAATGCTAGTTTATTAGACCATGTTATCTTGGTCCTTTGTAATTTATTTTATAGTTGCTTGTTCAGTATCTAATTAATCCCAGTTTATGCTAGTTGTGGATTGAATCGAACTTGACATCACGCAGGTTGCTCTCGTTCCTGATGAAAACTCAACAGATTCTGTTTATTCGAGCTCTGCAAAGAAGGAAGTTAGCAGAAGGTAATTGTACTTTCTTGACTACCTAGTGATTAATTGAAGCCCTTTCTGTTGTTTAAGTCTCCTTCAGTATAATTTTAAATTCTTAGTTGTCATGGACTATGCTAAATAATTACCTCCCTTTCGATATGTAGTGTCCATCCTCCACCTGCCTTTGGTTCTTCTCCGAATCTTGAAGCCCTTGCTTGCGAAGTTATCAAATCTGAAGTTCAAGATGAGGATGCTGCTGCTCCTTGTGCGAATATTTCACGGTAAAATTTTGAGATTTCACACTTTTTTCTTAGTTTGTGTTACTACATTTATCCTATATAGCACCCAGTACTGCTTTTAGGGTAACACAGGGAGGACGCCTATAACACTCCTTGAAAAACCTATCCAATTTACGCCAAAATCTATGTATCTCATCATTACTGTGATGTCCAAGTATGACTATCACCCACTTGACAATTCTGGTATCAAAATTCATTAAGTACTTTCACTTCTTTCCCGTTATTTGTCATGCCGCTTTGATGAGTATGAAGCATAAAATTTAAATAATTATGCAGGCCCATGCATGAAATAACATTCTCAATGGATGACAAGCCGAAGCTTCTCAGCCAGGTAATTGATGCGCTTAATTTATTCAATACACTTTGTGCTTGATAGAGATGCATTCCATTTGTTGGTAGACGTTAGATACAGTAAGCATTTGATTTGACATAAAGAAAGGCCTATTTATTATTGAAACCAATTGTTGACCAGTGAACATGTATAGTTTTTAGTTCTTTATGTAGTGATATAATTCAGGGACCTTGATTTATGAATGGCAAGGCTTTGTGTGTTCCCTTTGTTTCATGAAATAGACAACTCTCATCTTACTACAGATTTCAAAATGTTGCATGTCTGGAATGCGCAAGTACAGCAGACATACTCATATTTTAATGTGCACTAGACTTCATAAAAATTGCCAGCCTTCTTGGCATTGTTAGGTTGTGTAGTGAGAAAGGAATGTGTATTGCTAGAAAACAAGTAGTGCTTAGTATTAGTTTATATCTCATGAAAAAAAAATCTGAGACGATGATGAACCTCTGAATATGACAGTTAACTTCCTTACTAGCTGAGCTTGGGCTGAACATCAAGGAAGCACATGCCTTTTCCACTGTGGATGGCTACTCCCTAGATGTCTTTGTTGTTGACGGTTGGCCCTATGAGGTATACCTCTGACATTATATCCTCATTTGCTGACCAGGTCACTTTGATCTGGATTCACGCCTGTTATGTTTTGTGACCTAATATCAGGAAGTGACAGAAAATGTATGCATGGTGTAAAGTTCTGTTTCCATTATCACCTACCATGGTTTCTAGGGCATGGTCGGGGTCGTCTGTTATTCCTTCTGATCTCATGTCCCCTATGGAACTTTTGTTTCTCTTTCTTATCAGGAAGTTGTGCGACTTCGAACTGCATTGGAGAGGGAAATCTTGAGAAATGAGGTACTTTCCTGTTATTTTGTTGTATACAATGACATTGACATTGTGCCGAGATTACTGTATATGTTTTTTCTTCACTAGTCAAATCCAACTAATGCATACAGGAATTTGGCATTGATTCTTTAAAAATAGAAGTATCATTCTCCATTCAGAATTACTTCCAGAACCTTAGACTTTCTTAAAGCTGTTTAGCACTGGGGTCCTTCAGTCAAATATTCTTTCCTGGTTATCAAGTGCTGTATCATGCTGGATAGAATTTGTTTGGCAAACCGTGCTGTTATTACTGTCACTCCTTGGGACTAAAGCCTTCTGTTGTTTTTACTTATTTTTTATGGTTCTTTTTTTTCTTTGCCGAGACAATTGTTTTCAAGTCCTAAGTTTAAATATGTTGCTAGATTCAGTTTTCAATACGGTTGCTTCTAGCAAAGTTTGGTTACACAAAATGCATGAACATCTGAAAATCTAGTTTAGTTATTTATATGAATTATAAAATAATATGAAGATAGATCCACAATTGCATTTTGCTCCCTGTTAAATTGTGAAATGCTAGCTTACGAGCTCCTGCTTTTAGTACTTTTAATGTGTTTCATATTCAATAAGAGAGAAATACCATGATTTCTTGCTAGAGGCGCCCTCATGATCTTAAGGGACATCTGCTTAAAAGACATGGCGTAATGGATAAAGAGTGGCTTGCACATGATTGGACTCCCAAGAATTAGATTCAATTTTATGTGTGTGTCCAAACCTATCGGCTTCTGGATGCTGCCATGAGATCCTGGAACAGGGAAAGGAGCAGTCATGAGTTAACCATTTGTTAATTGTACATCTGATGCATCACACATGAATGTGCACTTATGCTTATTTGAGTGCGGAATTATATTTTAGGGCTTCAAACCTAATGCCGCAGAAGTTACTCATGCTGTCCTCACTCTTGTGCTTATAATAAGCAGGTTCTCGTGACCCGATGGTTTGCTATCTGTAACGACAGATTCATGTTGTAGTCAGGGGCGAATTTACATGTAAAAATGGGTCACGTGAATCCATGGTCACTCGACAAAACTCGGTATATTATGTGTATATTTCTTATAAATATAACCAATATTAACTTAAGGAACACATGGTCAAAATAGACCATGTGGAGCACTGGTTGGACGTCGAGCTTATGATCTCAAGGTTGTGGGTTCGAATCCCCTGACCTTTTGCTGTGCGTTCTTTAACTTCATCTTATTTCTTCATTTCCCCTTTTTAATGCAAATAAAAATATAGTGGTGGGGATTTGAACTTGGAACCTCAAGGTAAATTTTGAGCCCTTTAAACCACTAAGCCGACTTCTAGTCTTGTGCTTAGGGGATTCAAAATTTATATATGTCCATAAAGAATAAAAATATTACCTTATATATATCGTGTAATTTTTTGCCAAGGGGGTTGGGGTGAACACCTTCCTCCCCCAACCCCCTCTCCCGTAAATCTTCCTCTTATGGTGAACCCATCCTCTTGAAATCCTGGATTCGCCTATGGTTGTAGTCTTGTGGATAACTTTTGAATTATATTTCATATCTCCTGGAATAATATACTAGAAGTTGTACTAAGAACGGATCTCTTGCTTTTTTCTTAATGATGATAGTTCTGTAGTTACTAGGATAAGTCGTTTCCTTGCTCTCCTTCTGAGTAATATAAGTTTTTGCCAGTTGTCTGTAACTTCTGTGTACTTGTCATTTAACAAGGGTAGCTCCATGCAGAAATCATGGCCAAGCCCATCACAATCACTAATAAAGCAGGAGCAAGACTTGATCAAATGTGAATTTGACCATTTGACAATACCTTTTGATGGCATTGATGTCTGGGAAATTGATCATCAGCTTCTAAAATTTGAAAACAAGATTGCATCTGGTTCATATGGTGACTTGTAAGATTGTTATGAGCTAAATCATTCCTCTGACCATTTTGGTTTCCTTGAGACTTAATCAATTCGGTAATTGTTTCAGATACAAAGGTACATACTGCAGTCAGGAAGTAGCTATCAAAATCCTAAAATCTGAGCGCTTGAACACAGAATTGCAGACGGAGTTCGCCCAAGAAGTGTATATCATGAGGTCTGTCTGGTTACCTCCCTATGAAGCTTATGACTATTATCTTTGATGTATTTATCTGTGCTTAAACTGTTTTCAATTTCCAGTATCCTTTACTTTTCAGGACAAATAGAAGATTATGCACCATATCAAGTCGTTATCTTTCCTCTGATACTGTTTTTCATTTGTACTTGCAGAAAAGTTCGTCACAAGAACGTTGTACAATTCATAGGGGCTTGTACTAGGCCTCCCAACTTGTGTATAGTAACAGGTATTAAATGTTGACTCAACTGGCAGATTTGTTTCAAAATCCCGATTGTTACTATTTTCAAGACCATTTCCCCATATCTGTTTCAGTCTGAGTTTCTTATTATTGTTTATTTTACATTTCTTTGGCTGTAGAGTACATGTCTGGGGGAAGCGTATATGACTATTTACACAAACAAAAGGGCAGTTTTAAACTACCTACTCTGCTTAAAGTAGCG
The DNA here is from genome assembly GCA_034509755.1 of Anisodus tanguticus. Taxonomy (NCBI): domain Eukaryota; kingdom Viridiplantae; phylum Streptophyta; class Magnoliopsida; order Solanales; family Solanaceae; genus Anisodus; species Anisodus tanguticus. The sequence goes on along the minus strand of CM067561.1, from coordinate 39,263,312 downwards.
ATTGATGTATCCAAAGGGATGAACTACCTGCATCAAAATAATATTATACATAGGGACTTGAAGGCTGCCAATCTACTGATGGATGAAAACGAAGTAAGACTCTACCTTCAATTGGACTGAAAACCGTATACTTTGTTTGTGCTGTATTATTGCTAAATGTTTCAGTTGCTGTGGTATATTAATGATTGATTAATTTGTACTGGTCTATTTTGATCATGTCTAACTATGCTTGTAAATATTGGTTTCTTATTTTCTTTTGCGCAAATGTATAACTGTTGGCTAGCACTCAAGGGCCAACAACATGAAATATGCTTATTTCTTTAACGAATATAAGGTAGCTATCCGAGATGTCACCAAGGATACAGAAAGCTGCTTATTTTATAATACCTCTAATTACATTTTGTTATTCACTCTTGTGCTTAGCAATTATGGGTCACTTGAACTTGGGACATTTGACCAAGGTTTTATTATCAGCCTATAGGAAATCTGCTAAAGGCGAATCATTCTGGTCGCTGTAGATCTATAAAATAGTGATATGACTCTGTTTACTTCAAGTTTTTTTCATGAAAATGTGTTGCTTTTCTAGAAAATATTTGAGACCACAAACAAGTTTTAAGGCTATTTTGTTAGTAAATGCTATGATGGAATGGAAGTAACAAAACATTTGTGAGTCCAAAGCCTCCTTGAATGAAAAACACCAAGGGTCTAAAAGGCTGACATGCTGTAATTCAACATGTAGTTTCAGTTACCTCTATGTCTGAGATTGTAGAATGACTCCACTTCTCCCTACAGACGTAGTCTAACATTGGAGACAAGGTGTGCAAAATGAATTAAGGATGCAATTGCTTCCTTTTATCCAAACTTTTCATTCGTTACATCGTAATTTTCAATTAAGCTTCACCTTGAAATTCAGCTCATAACATCAAGTTCAAAGGTGCCAAATTAAGGCAGTAATCTTTCATTTATCCTGTAACATTTCACTTATATTCTAGTTTTCAACTAAGTTTCACCTTGAAATCCCTTTTAATTTGAGTTAAAACATTTGGTCAACGTACCTAGGCTTACTAAAATGTGTTTTGGGCATGCATGGTTCTATTATAGATTTATTTGTTGGCTTGTAATTAGTGCTTCATCGGCCTTGTGATATTATAAAATCAGTTGGTGGAATATTTTGAGGCTAAAATTTGATTTCAGTTATTTGTAATCAGGAATTTGCTATCATTTTCTCGGAAAATATGTGGATCACGTTATTGTTTCAACTGAAAGAACCACTCCGTGATGCTTGACCATCCAAACGGGCTCTAAATGTTAAATTGCCCAATATACATCTTTTATCAGCTTTATATTTTCTGAAGTGGGTATCCGAAAATAATTATATTCAAGCTGTATCTTTTGTTAGTTTAGTCAAGGTCAATATAACCCTAATTAGTCAGTTGCTTATCATGTTTTACCTAATGTCTTTTTTCAGGTCATTAAAGTGGCCGATTTTGGTGTTGCCAGGGTAAAGGCACAAACCGGTGTCATGACGGCAGAGACCGGGACTTATAGATGGATGGCCCCTGAGGTATGCCTATTGTTACAAACTAATCTTAAATGCTTACATTGGGAAGAGAACACAGTTATGGAGCATAAGTTTTGTTATATTTCCATCATTGGAATTGGAGGTTGAAATTATGTAGCACCTATCATTTTTTATTTTATTTTTGTTTAATTGGAGTGTTGTGGTTACAAGCACTGGATATCAACTCTCCGGCCAGTTGATTGATGAATTCAAACTCTAATATGTTGACTATAGTGGTGGCTCTGGGGAAAAGGCTGTTTGAAGTGTGGCTGTAGAAGTGTGAGGTATGTCGTTGGTTGTTACTGGCCAAAGGATCCAGAATGTGTTAGGTATAGCTCCTAGGTGTCAGTGGTGGTTGATGAAACTTAATGAGGTTGTGCTTAGTGAGTACATGCAGCGGTTATCAAGGATTTTATGGCTGCTTGAGGCAAGTCCGTGGTGTTAAAGATTGCCTGTTATTTGGTATAAGATGTGTCATCGTTAGAGTCACTGAAGTTGCTTGAATAGTAGTTAAACTAGATGGAGCATGGGAAGGGTTATAGAAACTCAGGCAGTAAACAACCAGTTAGTTATTTGTGACACTCGTGAGTGCTTTTAAAAGCGGGAGTTACATCCTTATTTTCTCCAAAAAAATAAACTAGTTAGATGGTTAGACTAGCTGCATTGGCTTATTTCAGATCTTTCTTCTTGAAGGTAATAGAACACAAGCCCTATGATCACAAAGCAGACGTATTCAGTTTTGGGGTTGTGCTATGGGAGTTGCTGACAGGAAAGGTACTAATATGTGATTGGCAATTTTTGAATTAGCCCGTGTTGTTTGTATTCTTGGTTTATACTTATGTTTACTTGATGTGGTTTACCCAGCTTCCATATGAGTACTTAACCCCATTGCAAGCTGCTATTGGAGTGGTCCAGAAGGTAATGTTTCTTTTATTTGGTTTTCTTTGTAATGTCATATGACTATAATGGTTGATTGCACATTGCTTGCTCATCACTTGCATGTGGAGACGCATAGAAAAGATATGCACAAATTATATGGTATTAATTTTCTAATTGCTTCCAGGATTTGCGACCAACTATACCCAAGGACACTCCTCCCAAGCTTGCTGAGCTGCTTGAGACATGCTGGCAGCAAGAACCAACATCCAGACCTGACTTTTCTGAGATAGTAGATATTTTGCAGCAAATAGCAAAAGAGGTATGTGTTCTCTGGACAGACATTAATAATTTATTTGTTTTTCTTTGTGATAAATGTACAGTACACATCATGAATTGGATTTACTGGGAGTTAAAAGGGGATTGATTTGCTTTGTTGAAACATCTTTTAGTTAACTTTAAATTGATTATTTTCTGTCAAATCACCAACTCATGCTGATAATATATTTTTTCTTAAAACATGCTTCTTTCATTTATCATGGTGTTGTTTTTTGCTTTTAATTTTCATAATTTGCCCAAGGTCTCTGCCCCCAGATACATTTGAACATTTAGCAGTCTATTATCTCGGTAACACTTAAATATGTGATCAGGTTGGACATGAAAGAGCAGATCGTTGCAAGGAGAAGTCAGCTGGAGGATTTTTTTCATCTCTTAGACGTGGACATCATTGAGTAGATGCAACACTCAATACAGAATGTTGATAATTTTTTTATTTACTCCTAATTACATGTTTTAACCTTATAATTTATCCATACTGTACAGATTATTTTCCCTGATCAATGTCCCAATAGTGAAAAGAGTTTTTTTTTTCCAATTCTTTGAACAAGTGCTTGTTATCAACTGTCTTTCGGCTGCTTGGAAGATTTTAGAATTGGACCAAATTAGATCTAATCTAGTTTTGAGAGTATTCCATCAACATCCGCATCATTCATTTTCCATATGTTTCTTCTTTCCTTAAAGTAAAGGTTTATTTCACACGCTTAACTTTAGATTTTCACGTGAAACTTCCTTTGAGTAGTGAAAATTTTTCATCACCAAACACTTAGCTTCTTGAGAATGGTTGGTTCAACATCAATTATTAAGTGTTAAACACTACATATGACTTGCAATCTGAACAAAAAATAGACTTTATTTATAGTTGTATGCAAATGTGTATTTGGGTTTTGTTCTCGTGTATATTATTGTTTCAGCTTTCTAGTTATTTTGTGTGTTTAACTGTTTGTTCATACTAATCTTAGTATATGTGCATTGCGTGTATCCTCATATTAAGGAGAATAAACTTTATAAATAACATAAATTATTATATAAAAATTAACAACAAATTGCAAGTTCCAAAATGAAAAGTGTTAATTTCGTTTTAGGGTTTGATCATTCTAGTGGTTCTCTCGTATTATTGAGAACAAACTTTTAATAACAATATAAATAATTACATAATATAAAAATTAACAACAAATTGCAAGTTTCAAACTGATAAATGTTAATTTTATTTAGGGGTTTGATCATGTTAGTGGTTCTTCCTTCAATTTGTTTTGGTACTTGCTTCATTGCACAGAAGTGTTATAGGAGTAGCGCTTCATTGCACAAAAAGTGTTATAATCAAGGGATTAATTCTTTCGTGGTATCAGAAGTCTAGGTTTAAAATACTTCCCTTTTCAATTTTCTTCGTCTACTCTCGGCTCAAATTCCGAGAACCCTTCTCGGTTTCCAGCCGTCTTCTTCTTTCTCTCTTCCCAAATTTTCTTCGAAATCCCTAATTCTCATATTATTCTTTCGTTATGTCTACGTCAAAGAACATGTTTCATCAAGCCCTTACAGTTTCCAACATCAGGAATCACATCCCTATTGTTCTTGAGATGGAAAACGTCCAATACGCGACATGGGCAAAATTATTCAAAATTCACGCACGCTCGCATCAAGTCCTCCGTCACATAATTCCCTCGACACCTGGTACACATGAGGTGCCTAACCCCGAGGAAAATCCTACGTTATGGATGACACTTGATGTTACCGTTCTCCAGTTAATTTATTCCACTTTTTCTACCGACCTCCTACAAACGATCATTGAGCCCGACGCTACTGCAATGGAAACTTGAAATAGGGTGCGTGATATATTTCAAGATAACAAAAATTCCCGTGTTGTCACCCTCGAGCAGGAATTTTCACATGTCAACATGTAAGATTTTCCTAATGTTTCGGCCTATTGTAAAAGGCTGAAGGAATTGGCAGACCAACTCTGCAACGTTGGTGCACCAGTTACCAATGATCGTCTTGTTCTCCAAATGGTTGCAGGCCTGTCTGGGGCCTATAACGGCGTTGGCACACTACTTCGTCAACGTAACCCTCTACCACCCTTTTATCAGGCTCGTTCCATGCTCACGTTAGAAGAAGTCGGCTTAGCTAAAAAGGAAACTACATGTGCAAATTTTGTCATAATGATAACCACGTCATATGACCCTCACTCATTCTCCGAGAATTTTGGCCAATACCGCAAAAACGGTGGTGGCAAAAAAGGTCAAAATCGTAAAAATAATGGCAAAAATTACGGTGGCAATCGCGGTGGTAACGGATGTGGCCGAAACGGTGGTGGCAGCGGCAGTGGGCCGCAGGCCAACTAGTCCCAGCCTAGGCCCCATGACCATGGAACTAGGCTAGTGGCTATTGGCCCAACAGTCCCTATTTTCCTCTCAACCCTTACCCGGGTAACTAGGCCCAGTTCCAGCAACATGCCAGGCCCAGTTTCTTGGGTCCGAATACTGGCAGCAGATTCACTTCTGGACTGGGACCACAAGCAGGTTTGCTTGGGCCTTGGCCTCCGCAGGCGTTCCAGGCAGTGGGCCCCACACCAACTTCGACATATATTGAGGCCGCAATGCATACGTTTGGATTAAATCCTCCAGACGTGAATTGGTACATGGACACCGAAGTCACTTCTCACATGAAGTCTAACCAAGGTACTCTCTCGTCTTATTTCAATTTGAGCAAAAATTGTGGTATTATTGTTGGTAATGGCAATTCAATTCCGATTCGCGGTTATGGATATACAACTTTGTCTCCGCCACATCCACCTCTAGTTTTGAAAAATGTCCTCCATGCCTCTAACTTAATTAAAAATTTGGTGTCTGTCCGAAAATTCACCACTGATAATTGAGTTTCTATTAATTTTGATCCCTTTGGATTTTTTGTGAGGGATTTCAAGACGGGGATACCTCTAATGAGATGCAATAGTAGGGGCGAGCTTTATCCTCTCACAAATACCACCACTTCCGCGAGTCAAGTCATGCCGTCTACTTTTGCCGCCCTTGCTCCTTCCTTGTGGCATGCACGTTTGGGTCATCCGGGGTCGTCTATTATTTCTTTTTTGCATAAAAATAACTTTATTTATTGTAAGAGTACGCGTAGTACTTCACTTTATCCTTCTTGTCTGTTAGGGAAACATGTTAGATTACCATTTGTAGCCCTCACTTCTAGTACTTTGATGTCGTTTGACATTATTTATAGTGATTTATGGACATCACCCGTGTTAAGTTCTGTGGGTCATCGTTATTATATCCTATTTTTGGATGATTATTCTAATTTTTTGTGGACCTTTCCTTTATCGAAAAAGTCTCATATTTTTTCCACATTCTTAAAATTTAGAGCATTCATCCGTACCCAATTCGAACGGGAAATTAAAAGTATTCAATGTGATAATGGCAAGGAATATGATAATGGGTTGCTTCGGGAATTTTGTGATGCTAATGGCATAGTTTTTCATTTTTCTTGTCCTCATACGTCCTCACAAAATGGGAAAGCCGAACGAAAAATTCGTACCATTAATAGTATTGTCCGAACTTTATTAGCCCATGCTTCTGTACCCCCTTCTTTTTGGCATCATACACTGCAAATGACTACTTATCTCCTTAACGTACTTCCTACCAAAGGATTAACATCTAAATATCCCCTTAAAATTCTCTATAATAAGGATCTTTCGTATTCTCATCTTAGGGTCTTTGCGTGTTTATGCTATCCATTTTTTCCGTCAACTACAATTAGCGAACTTCAGGTCCGTTCTACCCCTTGTGTGTTTTTGGGTTATTCGTCTAATCATCGTGGTTACAAATGTTTTGATTTATCATCTAATAAAATCATAATTAGTCGCCACATTTTTTTGATGAAACTCAATTTCCTTTTGCTAAAGTGAGAAGTCTCGTGCCGAGTTCGTATAATTTTTTAGATGACGAGGTCTCACCATATATTATCCATAATTTTTCCGACTTGTCCCGTAACCAAAATACGCCAGCAGGCCCACTGCCCGCTGGCCCACAGTCTACCGCAACCATTGTTCTGCCCAGTGGGCCTATGACACGGTCCAGTACCAATCTCGGTATTGTTCTAGTGTTTCAGCCCAATCCCAAGCCTAATACTGTTTCGATTTCAGTTGTTGGGCCAGCATGCCCAATGCTTGCGGGCTAGTCAGTCACCCACACAAACATTGCCCAAAATCCACCCAATTCTACCTCGAGTCAAGGGCCCGTTACTCATAGTCAACGGGGTATTTTTAAATCAAAACGACATTTTAATCTCAATTCTAATGTCTCTAAATCCCCACTACCACATAACCATGTGTCTGCACTACATGACCTGAATTGGAAATTGGTTATGACTGACGAATATAATGCTCTTCTTAAAAATAAGACGTGGGAGTTAGTGCCCCGTCCATCTGGTGTTAATATTATTCGATCTATGTGGATTTTTACTCATAAAGAAAATTCTGACGGTTCTTTTGAGAGGCATAAGGCTCGTCTTGTAGGTGAGGGTAAAACTCAACATGTTGGCATGGATTGTGGTGAGACGTTTAGTCCGGTGGTCAAACCGGCTACTATTCGTATTGTTCTCAGTTTGGCTCTCTCAAAAGCATGGTCTATTCATCAGTTGGATGTGAAGAATGCTTTTTTACATGGTGATCTTAATGAGATGGTATATATGCATCAGCCCTTGGATTTTTGAGATCCCAATCATCATCATCATGTTTGTTTGCTGAAGAAGTCCTTGTATGAGCTTAAGCAGGCCCTACGGGCTTGGTATGAAAGGTTTGCAGATTATGTATCTACTATTGGTTTTTTTCTCACAGTCGGTCTGATCACTTTCTATTTATATATCACCATGGTACTTCTCTGGCATACATTTTATTGTACGTAAATGATATTATATTGACTGTTTCGTCTGATAATCTGCGCAAGTCTATCATGTCACTTCTCAGTTATGAATTTGCTATGAAAGACTTGGGACCCTTAAGTTATTTCTTGGGCATTGTTGTCACACATCATTCAAGTGGCCTATTTTTATCTCAAAGTATGTTGCTGAGATTATTGAGAGAGTTGGTATGTCATCTTGTAAGTCTACTTCCACTCCGGTTGATATCAAACCGAAGCTCAGTGCTGCGTCAGGCACACAATACGGGGATCTCACCCACTATCGCAGTCTTGCAGGGGCACTTCGGTATCTTACTTTCACAAGACCTGATATTACTTATGCAGTTCAGCAGGTATGTTTTTTTCATGCATGACCCACGGATTGAGCACATGCATGCACTCAAACGCATTATACGGTACATCCATGGCACACTTGATTATGAATTGCATTTATATCCTTCTTTCGTCTCTACTCTTGCGTCATATACATATGTTGATTGGGGTCGCTGTCTTGATACCAGACGCTCGACATCTGGTTATTGTATGTTTCTTGGGGATAACTTGGTCTCGTGGTCTGCAAAACGCCAGGCTACATTATCGCGATCCAGTGCAGAGGCCGAGTATCGAGGCGTGGCTAATGTGGTAACTAAATCATGTTGGTTGCGTAATCTTCTATTAGAACTACACTTTCCCATTCAGAAAGCTACCTTGGTCTATTGTGATAATGTTAGTGCAGTCTATCTCTCTAGCAATCCGGTCCAACATCAGCGCACTAAACATATCGAGATGTATATTCACTTTGTTTGTGAAAAGGTAGCTCGTGGACTAAAAAAACAAATGAAGCCTTAGTGGCTCCTGGCTAGTGCATTTAAGCGAGGTGTTTTAAATATAGTTTAATATGATCTTGGTCCATTGACAGGAAAAAGAAGTGGCATTATACATTTCTCTTTTTGAAACCTCTCATTTTGTTAATGCTATCTTAATCTAACAAAAGAAAAAATCGCTTGCCGAAGTGCAAGAAATAGAAAAGGTCAAATTTATAAGTGGCCCCGTATATTTGTCGGATTATTTCCTTTAACACTTGATCAACACCTAGTTTCAATTTAACACATGCACTATTCAAGATATGTAGTCATTAGACACTTTTTGCTGATAAAGCATATTGAGTGGAGTTCAGTGAAACAGGGTGCGCCATTAGGGAAAAAGGCCCCAAATAATTATAAAATAAATTTTGAGCAAAGAAAAAAAGAAAATTTTTTTTTAACATAAACTCTACCCAATATAATTATAAAAAACCTTTTTTACATACTCTTCCCAACAATTATATTAGTTTCCTGAATTTCAGTGATATGATTTTTTTTTCTCAAATCTATTTGTTATTGAATTTGATACCAGTTCAAGGCCTTGGATTCGATGATATCTGTGACAAGCATGTTGGGGTTGATATCAATTAGAGTATTTTGCTTCAAATACATTAGTCAACAACAGCTACAAAACAAAATTTGTTGCTCAACTTCTCATTTTTCTCCAGCAAATTTCATCTTTTACTACACAAAAGAGAGTTTGTTTTCCTTTGATCTTTTTCTTCTAACAAAACCCACTTACTCAATTTTGTGTTTTTAGTGGACATCTCGCCCAATTTTGGTGGAATTGATATATGCGGATTTCTCTTCTTAAACGACCAGTAGTTTGCTTTGATCGATAAAAGAAGAAGTAATTTTATAACTGGAATGTATTTCTCGTAGGGAAAGGAAAGTGGAAGAAACATAGAAAAAAGGGAATCGAAAAAGAAAAGTGGGAGAACAAGTTCTCTTACGTGAATGTATTTCTCGTATGAAAGAAAACAAAGACAAGCCCGGAGGTGGGGTAGGCCAATTATGTTGTATGGGGTGGAGTGTTGACCAGATAAGACTTCACACATCCAAAATATGAAAGTTATGGAGATGAGGATGTTGAGATAGATGTGTGGGCATACAAGGAGGGATATGATTAGAAATGATGATATCAGAAACAGAGTGAGAGTGGCCTCGGTGGAGGATAAGATGCGGGAAGAGAGGTTGAGATGGTTCGGACATGTGCAGAGGAGAGACACAGATGCCCCAATGTAGAGGTGTGAGATGTTGGCTATGGACGGGTTCGGGGGTAGAGGTAGGCCGAAGAAGTATTGGGGAGAGGTGATTAGACGGGATATGGCGCATGTGCAACTTACCGAGGACATGACCTTAGATAGGGGGTTGCGGAGGACACCGATTAGGGTAGAAGGGTAGTAGATAGTTGATCGTAGTCCTACTTACGCTTACAATCTGGAATTGGTAGTGTCAGTATTGTAGGTCTGCTTGGCCTATCATACTAGTAGGCGCATTATTGCTTTGTAGGTCCATGTCGTTTAATTTATGTTGTTATGTGTTCTGTAGTGTACTTTGTTTATCTTATTTACATGCGTTGGTTACTGCTTATTTTTCCTCTCTTGCTTTGTTTGTGCTTATGATTTGTCTTGAGCCGATGGTCTTTCGAAAACAACCGCTCTACCTACCAAGGTAGATGTACAGTCTACCCCCAAACCCCATGTTGTGAGATTTCTCTAGGTATGTTGTTGTTGTTGTTGTAAGCCGGAGGTGGGGTAAATTATTAAGAAAAGTGTAGAACAGTGTAATTCTCCCTTGGTTGGAGGTTTCTCATTTATTCAATATATATAGGTGTTTACAATTACAAACCTAATTGTATAAGGATCTCTACTTTACCTAATTACACTAGAATAATAATTACAGAATATATGGAGAATATTTATTTATTCTCAATCACACCCCTCAGTTGGAGAAGGAGGAGGTCGGACGCTCAAACAGGATCTGAAGTCAAGGAACAGCTGCCGAGGAAGTCCCTTAGTGTATATATATGTGTATTGATAGGAAGAAGGAACATGTACACCCGAACATGGCCCATGACAACCTTCTCACGAACAAAATGAATATCCATCTCAATATGTTTGGTTCGATGATGCTAAACCGGGTTATGAGATAAGTAAACATCAGATATGTTATCATAGTAAATAAGAGATACATTACGTAAGGGACAATAAAGCTCTAGAAGAAGGTTTCTGAGCCAGTAGATCTCAGCAATAATGTTCGCAACGCCTCTATATTATGCTTCTGCACTCGAACAGAAAAATGTGGCCTGTTGTTTGGCAGACCACGAGATGAGATTATCACCCAAAAATACATAGTAGCCAGAAGTAGATCGACGCGTGTCCAGACAGCCGCCCCAATCAACGTCTGTATACGATATCAGCATGGTCGGTGCAGATGGATAAATATGTAATCCGTAGTCAAGAGTATCCTTAACATACCGAATAATACATTTAAGAGTGGTGAAGTGAGGCTCTGTGTGAGCATGTATGAACAAACACACCTGCTGAATGACATAGGCATTATCGGGTCTATTGAAGGTAAGTTACTAAAGTACATCAGCAAGACTTCTATAAAGAGAAGGATCGAGCACCGGATCCCCGTCATCGGCACAGAGTTTCAACTTCGAGTCGACTGAAGTGGGCATGATCTTACAATTTGCCATTTTAGCCCTGTAAACAATTTCTTCGGCATACTTACGTTGACACATGAAGATTGCATTTTCGGATTTGGTCACTGAAATCCCAAAAAAATAACTCAACTTACCCAAGTCTGTCATAGCAAATTCGGATTTGAGCAGGGTAATGATCTCGTGTTTTAGCACATCAGATGAGGCAGTCAGAACAATATCATCCACATAGAGCAAAAGGTATGCAGTGTCATTACCGCGATGAAAAATAAAAAGTGAATTATCACTTTTGTTGCACACGAACTCGATCTACATGATGAAAGTGGCAAAGCGCTCATATCAAGCCATAGAGTGACTTTTGAAGACATCAGACATACTGAGGAGCATTTGGATGCACAAAGCCAGACGATTGATGCATATATACGGTTTCTTTCAAATCCCCATGTAAGAATGCATTTTTCACATCAAGTTGATGAATCATCCAGTTCTTTCCCATAACTATGCTCAAAACAGTGCGAATGGTGGCTGGTTTAACCATTGGATTAAATGTCTCACCACAATCAACTGCCTCTTGTTGCCCCGTGCCATTTGCCACAATTCTCGTTTTATGGCGTTTAAGCTCACCACTATCTCTGAATTTGTGATGATATAACCACATGCAACAAATCACATTAACCCCTAGTCTCGGGACAAGATCTCAAGTGCGCATTAAATTCCTTACGCATGGCCGCATTCAAATTCGGGTCAAGTTTGGCTAATTTTGAGTTTTTATGTATATGTGAGATAGTATGAGTGAAGAGGTTAAAGTGGACTTTTGGTCTGAAAATCCCGTGTTGGGCACGAGTTTCCATACGGTGGCTCAGAAGCGGGACTATTTGGGTCACGGACAGTGGGGTGGTTTGGGACACAATTTTTTTTTGTGACTGACCCATGTGGGGTAGTGACTGATTACAGTGGGTGGTTAACAGGATGGGGGAGGGCAGTCGACGGTGGGACAATGGGCTGAGGCAGTGACGTGATAGGGGGTAGTCGACGGTGGGCAGTGACGGGACGGGATGGGTGGCACAATGTATGGCGTTTCTAATGAGAGGGGACGTGTATGGATCATCAAGAAAGCCGTAATCAGAGACTTGAATTTTTTGGATGTTTGCAAATGGGAAAATGTTATCCTCGAATGTGACATGTCGAAAGACTAAGATTTTATTTGTTAACAAATCATAGCATAAGTATCCCCTATAATTTGACGGGAAACCTAAGAAAATAAAAGGGGTAGTTCTAGGTGTTAATTTGTGAGGGGCCGTGGAGACGAGATTCGGGTAGTATAGACAACCAAAATCCGAATGTGATCATAAGAGGGGATTCAACGGAAGAGAATTTCGGTTGGAGTTTTATTTTGAAGTGTTCGTGTTGGTAATATATTAAGGAGGTATGCCGCCATGTGTAAGGCGTACAATGGAAGCATGTAAGAGTATAGTGCAGCTCTTATTGTTGATGGTGCGTAGGATTCTTTCGGCTTTATCATTTTGAGGAGAGGTATGGAGGCAAGAAAATCGAAACACCATGTCGTGGTCCACACAAAATTTATGAAAGGGAAGGTTGTCAAACTCACGATCCTTATCTCATTGAAAAGTTTTGATGGTCTTTTCAAATTGGGTTTTAACATATGCTTGAAATTTAAGAAAGATTGTATAAACTTGGGACTTATATTTTAGAGGATACACCCCAACAAAGTGGGGAAAAATCATCCAAAAACACCAAATAATATTTGTGACCCAGTTTGCTAGTAATGAAAGATGTCTACAAATCCGCATGAATAATATCAAAAGGAGAAAATGCTACACTTTATGAAGATTGAAAAGTAAGTCTAACATGCTTTCCTAAAGGACAAGAGTAGCAAGCGGGGGTAAATTTGACGTTATTACATTGAATGAAACTCTGACTTCTAAGAAAATTTAAAACTGGTGCTCCCGTGTGACCGACTCTATTGCGCCAAGTGGATAGAGAGATGGCAACTAGATAGGTTGGTGGATTGACACTTGCAGCGGAATTGGATGAAAAAGGATATAGGTCCCCTACACTATTGTATCCCGTAAGAGTTGTCCCGTACGTAGGTCATTTACAGAAAAAGCAAAATGATCAAACTCAATAGATATGGAGTTGTCACTAGCAAACTTCCTAACAAATATTAAGTTTTAATTATGTTAGGAGCATATAAGACATTTTTTAGGGTAAAGGGTGGGTGATGTGGTTGTGTTTGAGTGGTGTCATAACCTTGAATTGGAATACGATTGCCATTGCCAACCAAAATAAATTGAGGATTGTTCAAATTGAATAGGTGAGGGAGATTAACAGAGTCGCGAGTGAGGTGGGATGTGACACATGTATCCATGTACCATGCATCGTCGGGTTGCTGATTCATAGTGTTGTAAGCCCGATCCACTACACCTAATTCTCTAGTGGTAATAAAAAATAAAGAGACGGGTTTCCCGCCAAATCCGACGAACGCAGGCAACCCGGGAAATGCGAATCCGGGTCGATCCGATTGAATTAGGGAAGACAGAAAAATTACAGTTTGAAAAAGGAGGGAAGCAACTCAACTCAATCAAACAAAGAGTGCACAATCGCGACCATGGCGAATCTATCGAGTTTAGTCCACGAGCTTCGAGAACGCATAGCAGCTTCATCATCTACACCTCCAAACATACGAAACGACGACGCATTGGAAGTCCGATTTCGTGCCGTACTTCCCAATCTTCTCAATGCCTATGTCGTTCCTTCTTCTTCAGGTCTCTCTCTCTCTTTTTCTTCTAGAATCTTCTTTTGTTACTCTATATATCTCTGTAAATAATTTTGATTCTTCCTTTTTCTGTTTGTAGCGAACGAGAGAGAGGTTTTTGCAGTGCTAAAGCTCATAGCACACACTGCTAAGAACTTTCCTGGAGTATTTTATCATGGCAAGGCTGGTGCTGTTCTTCCGGTTATAGGACGCATATTGCCATTTTTGGCTGAACCTGCTTTCCGGTAGTTGCTTTGAAACATTATTTTTTGCATTACATTTTCATATTTGAGTAACTGCTCCCTGACTAAAAAAGTAATTCAAAGTTGTAGGAAACCAAATTAGGTTTAATACCGTTATAATTAGGACTGGTGCTAGCTATTTTCACATAGTAGGTAGTGTGGAGATTGTAGAAAGCAAAGATTTATTAGTTTATGAATAAATTATTTTCCTTCAATTTCTGAGTGTTGAGGCCTAGGAAAGAGAGCTGGAGATGTTAGGTTTGAATTGTGGCTATAACTCTCCATTTGAACTCATTTGCCCCAGCCTTGGTTGGTGGCAACTGTGCTTGTGGTAGTGGTAGATTGCCATGTGAATTAGTCGAGGTGTGCCTAAGCTGACCGGACATCAATGATAGAAGAAAGCTTACTTGAGTTTGTTATTCTTGCCTTGTGATACTCTTATTATCTGTTGCTAAGAAACACGTATCCTCTTTAGTCATTGGAATTTGGACCTTTGATGAGAGCCCATTTTTTCTTTCTTGCATATTCAATATTCTGAAGAGATAGGGAGTTATAATTGAAGTTTTTATGAGAGTAACCTCAGATTATTTCCATGTAGTTAAGAGTAACAGCTAACAACCATTCTGATCGTTCCAGCTCTACACACAGATTATCACTATTGTTATAAAAAAAGAAGCTTGAATCTGTTAGTCTTGCCTTGCGATAATCTTTAATTATCTGCATGCTAAGAAACCCATAGCCATGCTGTTAACCTCTTTGCGATGAGAGTGATGAGAGCCTATTTGTCCCCTTTTTGCATGTGTCAAGATACTGAAGAGATAAGGAGTTAGAATTGAAGTGTTTTTTTTTAAAACTAGTTAGAATTGAAGTTTTATGAGAGTTACCTCATATTAATTCCATGTAGTTAGGAGTAACAGCTAACAGCCATTCTGATTTTTCCAGCTCTAGACACGGAGTGATTATTGAAACAATTGGCGCGCTATTATCCACTCTTCGTACAGGAGATCGAGATGTTTATCGGCAATTCTTTATGGACACGTTATTGGTGGTTGAAGGTACACATTGAAAATTGTTTTCAAGTAGTTCCAGTAGATCCACAAATTGCCATATATATTGATGGTAGATAATCAAACAAAAGTTTCAGTGTGAATAGAGTCGGCAAAGTTTAGTGCCTTTGTGAGATAAACTATCCATAGATACATTAAGATTATTTCGATCAGGTCAAAGGGAGCTCAAAGAAGAAACATCAATGCGAAGAATGAGTGATGAGAAATGCCAGATAAGACGGGAAGAGATAAGTCGAAACAATGTTTTGACTTGTCTAAGATAGAGTTAAATGGAAACAAGAAAATAGATTACTGTGACTACCTGGTGACTGGACAGAGTTGGCTAAATGATTTTTGATTTATTTGGATTCTATCATAATTATAGTTAAGATTGAGATGTGTGCTTGAGGTTTCTAGATTGTTACTATGCTCTAACTGTCATGAACATTTCTCTAGAATTTCACTTGCACAACTAATATGGTGATGTTATGCTTATCTTCATTGAGCTTGAGATATGTGCTTTTTCCTAACATCTTTTCTGAAACTCAAACGATCTAGCAGACAACTTTCCTCCTCATTTGATTGCTATTACCAGAAAACCTGACTTGTTTTTTCTCCATATAGATCTTGTTTATGTTGCTTCATTATGTGATAAAGCAAGCTCTACAGAACCAAGAGAAGTACTTTTGAGGTGTTTCAGTGAATCATTCGGTGGAGGTTGGAGCAACCATGACACAACGATATTAAGTGATCTCCCCTTGTGTTGTAAACCTTCCGAGGGCAATGGCGTTCTGATTAATGTCAAAGGCAAAGAAAGGTGGCAGCCTTTTACTTCTTCTTCCATCAAGATTCTCTGTAAATGTTTAACTGAAGGAACTCTATATGTTGAAGGACTCCTTGAGACCTCATCTGTTTTGTCTGCATGTACACTTCTGTGTTACGGGGATGCTGATGTGCACATGGTTTGTACTTTCACAGGAAGCTATCTTCATAACACGCTTTGTAGTTATTCAAAGCTTGAGGTCCTTTATTCTCTGTTCTTTACTTTTTTATCTGATATTTTCCTTTTCAAAATTTCAATCAAGGCATGTTTTGACTTTCTACGAATCACTGGAGCAGCTATGAATCATGAAATCATTCCTGCTGAGAGATTGATTCAATTGATTACGGCCATATTACGCGGAGATGAGGACGGGCTTCCAGTCTTCAGGTAACGTTACTTAACTTTTGACTTTGGAGTTCTGACGCTGCAAAGGAAAAAGGGCGAACCTCCTCTAATAACATTGCTATTCCTCTCCTCCGCATTTGGCTCAGTGAATATGGATACCAGCAGAATGTAGTAGGCGTGCCACTTATGTTAAAAAAAAAGAAGAAAATGAAGGAGATGGGCCTATTTGACTTCTCTGCTTAGTATAAATTCAAAATCCTTTTGTGTATTCTTTTGCCATCAATCCAGGGATATACGATATTTGTTTTGCTAGTTTGTGGAGTTAAGTTTATGAGAATCCGTAGTGTTTCTTGATCTAGGTTGAGGTTATCATCCCGACACACTTTAGCAATCACATAGCAACTTCGTGGCAACTTCTTCCAGAAATGGTTATGAACATCTCTTAAACTCGCACTGGAAGTGGTTAGGGCTCAAAGCTTAAGTTTGTTGAAGAGCAACATCAGTGTTTAACAAAATCTTGAAGCCATCACCAACCCATTTTCTGAAGCCATAGGAAGTTACTTGAGTCGCCAGGTGAGACATTCGGTTCACGAACTGGAAACATGTCTCCACAACAAGCTCCTCAATTTGACCCGGTCCGTCACGTTTTGGACATCGCCATCGGGATCGTTGAGGCCCCATGAAGACGACTCTACTTCACTGGGAAGACGCGATACTCATTAGCGAGCGTCTTTTGTAAATACGTAATTATCTTGAATATATTAGCCATTTCTTTATTTTTCGATCGCCTGGAAGGGACAAAAGAAAGATCTTATTGTTTCTTCAAGGCTGCACCGTCCGCTCACTAATCCCTTATCCTTCACTTACTTTCCTGAGTCATCGTTTGCTAGTACCGGAGCAGCTTACTCCTGAGATGGATTTACCGATTGAACTAGATTTATCCGCCTTTTTCACCCAAGCGTATTTCCCCGTGCTACCGAGTTTTGAGCAGACTATGGATCCATTCGACGCTCTTTTTGATAATATATGTGAAAGAATAATAGTGTTAGTCCAACCATTTTCAGTTCAAATGGAATTCTTGGTACCGGTCAAGCAGAAATAATATGAATAGCGAGCCAGTACTATATTTATAGATTGAGCTGATGAGCAGGGAATCTCCGCAGAATGGAGATTGCAATTCCATTTTTTTATATGAAAGGGGTGGCATGTGAAACCAACAATCCCATATTGTGGAATAAGAGCAGTGGCACTTGCGGAAATAGGTTTTTAGGAAGGGACTGATTGAACTAAGGAACTGAACTAATGGACGAGGAGGAATAATAAGTCAATCTTGGTCGGAATTGAAAGGGGGAGAGCGCCAGGAGAACATTTTTGAAAAATCCAAACATCTCACAGAGGTAGGAATTTCTCGAACGAACCGCACTCCTTCGTATACGTCAGGAGCCCAGGAAGAAAAACATCGTCTTGGCGTTCCCTGTTGCTCCGATCTCCCCTACGCATGCAGAACACGGCGATCATTATAAATTCACGAATTAGAAATGCTGTAATATACTCTTTCCCATAACTTCTCATATCACTAGCAGCCCGCATTTCTGACCCGAAAGGAATGGAAAATGAAAGAAGAGTCTGAAAACTTTAGTATACGGATATTCTTCTCTACATTCCTTTTTTTTCAGCTGCTTCATTAGGATAAGGAATGGGACTTCCAGGAGACATCATAGATGTAACGAAAGAAGCGAGGTTTCTATTTAATAAAAGATAGCGTAGCGCGAACCCTCGAGAATCCGCGTACCGCCACGGGAGAGCATTCCTTGGAGGATTTTCATTTTAGGCAAGCAAGCTGTAGCGCGAGTACCCTTTTTTTGAAGGGCTTATCGCTTCTCTTGCTGCTGCTCCCGGCCCCGCCCCGCAGCCGACCGATCTGCTGCCAACACTTTAGAAAGAAAAAGCACAAAGCTTTCCTGTTGAATGAGGCTATCTCTTCTATCGTTCAGAGGCCGCAGCGGTAGTCCGCCCCCGCTAGCTAACATAGACATAGAAAGAGATTCCCGGATAGCAGTATGCAGTTAGCTCGACTCCAGGTATAGCTCTTAATGGGCATGTAGCCGTAGGCGGGAACTCTTCTTTTTATCTTATTCTTGTTCGTATCAGTATACACGACCTTTCCCTCGCGTTCAGCTATAGAAAGAGCCCCTGAATCTAGAGCTGCTTGTCGTTCCAACCCTGTTCTATGAATTGAACCCCTGAATCTAGAGCTGCTTGTCGTTCCAACCCAGTTCCATGAATTGAAGTTTTAAGTCTAAATTCCCATTTACTCTGTTTATTCTGAATCTCTCCTTGCTTGATTTTTCGTGTTTCACATAATGTCTTTTTCGCTGCAGCAATATAGCTTATGATTCGTCCATTGGTGGATGCCTTCATGTATTATACTCCAATTGTCCTGCTGACATTGTTAGATCGACGTCTGCCGATTTAGTAAATATCTTTCCCCATTCGTTGCTTAAAACAAGAAGTCTTGACCTGAAGGTGCACTGAATTTTCTTCCTTCTTCCTTCTGTTTATATATCTCTATCTTTAGCAAGTAAACTACTTCGCTGTATAGTCTAAGCAACCTAAATGAATTGATTTTTGCCCTCTGATTAATTGTTCTAATAGTTACAAACTTGTTTCAGGATGCTTTATGTCTTGCTTATACTCGTATTGCAAAGAGTTGCCCTCCTCATATCTGGAGACCTGAATCTCTTATACATTTGCTTTACTCACCCACACCTATCATGCCTTTAATCGAGTGCTTTCAAGTGGCTTTATCTAGGCTTTTCCCTGATCTTACTAGAGATGAAAGTGTTAAAAATGGCGGAAAAGGTTTATCTGACGTGCATGAAAGTCCAAGGGCTGCAGAGAAAAGACCAGGTGAAGTCTTGGAGATTTCAAATGCCAAACATCAGAAAATTGATGATGAAAATCAATATTCCAGTATGAAATGTGAAGATATGATTAGGCCTAGCTATGGATTTGGCTCTTTTGGGGAGAAACAATATGCTGATCATATGCATAACTCATTGACTCTGTTTATTAAACTTCTAAAGCCTCCAAGTCAAGAATCCAGTTCTTTGGGCCCAGAAGTTGCATTGACAGCTCTTAGTACACTCTGTATTGTTTTCTGTAGATATCCTCAAGCGGAACTTTCAATTAAAATATTCCATCAGATGTATGAATGGGTCCCTTGGGTGTGTGAAGAGGTTGGTTGTCAGTTATGCTTGTTCATTTGAATTATGCACTCCTACGTCCCCATAATTATGGTCATCGTCATGCAGGCAAAGCAGAAGTTTCCAATCCCTATTGATTTGCATATCTTTCTAGAAGCGATTCACAACCTATTGACCATAGCAGGTAAATGGTAGATCTATGCTAATTCATTCTGCATTTCCGGTAACTTTTCATTGCTTATAATCTATCAGGAAAAAATATTCATTGCTTGTAAAAACAAGGTCGAGTGAAGAAATAAGAGGTCCAACATATTTTGTTAACAACTCATGCCTAGTCAATTTGTTACTCTATGTATCTGTGTGTCAATCATACGTCCTAATTGGCTATTTTTGATTGATGTGGCTCTGTTAATTTGTACTGGTATTCAAATTCTGGGAAATTGGAATCACTGACAATTTTTGACTTGCTTGATCTTTCGATGCTGATATATCTTGAAGACGACATATCAATTAAACATGTTTCAGTTTGTTGGTTATTAAGGCAGTAGCATGTTTTGTACTAATTCTTAAACTTCTGCCAGAACAAATATTACTGCTCAGTCCAAATTCTTAAGTGATATCATCCTTGTGAAGTAATTGCAGTGGGAATAGGTTTTTAATTTAGGTTGTGACATCTTGGTAGTTTACAGATTAGTTTTATCGGTTTAGTATTTGATAATTCTCTCCCGTTGCTTCTTCTCATTGTGTTCCATTTATTGAATTAGCTTAATGCTACTGCGCATATCAACATAACTGGTTGCTATGATCATTATCTACATAACTGGGGATACCTTTGTGTTTTCAATGTGAATTGCCGCTGAACTCTACTTGCTTTGTTTCATAGCAATTAGAGTAATTGGAAAGTTATCTGACTATTTATGATACCTCAAAGAAGGTGTGTCTGTGAGTCAACGAAAAGATAAGTATCAACCTTCCATTAACTGCGTTCTTTCTTTCCTTTTTAATATGTAAAATCTATTTAGGCTCCCTTTCCAATGAGAGTACATATTTCAAGACCAAGGGTGACAACTTAGCACTTATGCAGTCATTGCTAAGGCTACCATGGACCAGATCTCAATCTACTGATACCTACTCATCATCAAAGGCAAAGATCCTTTCTCTGTGTGTGCTGTCTAAAATTGGGCCTGTACTGCAAGGTGGAAACGATCTTGATACATTGGACTTGGGACTCCGTGATACTGCTGAGGATGTTAGAATTGAAGCTGTCATTTCCATGCCGGTTATATTAATGTGGTCTGGTTTTGGTTTACTGAATCACATGTTCAAGAGGCTGGAGTAAGTAAGAAAAAGCTATATATGTTATGTTATAATCTATATTTTGTATGAACAAGGCTGCTTTACATAACAATCAAAAGAGGTTTTTTAACTTTGGAATATTATAAGTTGTCACGTGGTTTTGCACTTATCTGCTCATATCAAATTAGACATACGAGCTTGTGCATATGGATGTGTGAATGAAGTTGGAGTAATTTCATCAATTTCTGCTTCTCCATGTCTATAATGTCAAGCAATCTAGCCATATCATTAATGTATTAGTTATTTTCTTATATTGGTTTGCAGGATCCTGGAAAAAGAGTCACATGGTCGAATTAACAAAGTAATCCCAGGGTGTCTTGGTTATTTGGCATGCCTTTATGGATCCTGTACAACTGGTGTGCTAAGGGAATGCCAATGCAAATTTTACTTGCCAAAGGGTAATATAAGACTAAATATGACAATGGATGACCTTGTGGGAGGATTTTGGTGTTCAAAGTGTGACATAAATGCTGGATTCGTGAACCGATCAAATTCAACTGTTTTGCGTAGTCCTGATATACACAAGAAAGAACCTACTACAGATCATGATTATGTTCATTTAGAATCCATCTTCTTCCGTCTTCTTTTTGATGAATCATCAGAAGATGTTCAATTATCTTGTGTAGGTGTGCTTCAGAGAATACTCCTCCATGGAACTGAAAATATTCTGCTTAAAACAAGATCTGAATGGTTAAAATGTGTTGATTTCCTACTGATTCACAGGAATAAGGCCATTCGAGAATCCTTTTCCAAACAGATTGGTTTCTTCATTGAGGAACCTATTCTGAATTGTTTGTTCTTGGACAAGGAGGGCCACGAGGCTGCTAGCAGATCCAAAGAACAAAATTTCATGGACAAAATAAAACACGCTGTGGAAACAGCGGATGATCCTCTGGTTTTGGCAACTCTTCTAGAAGCTACAGCTGAGATTATGAAGGTGGTTGATGTGCAGAGTCAGTCCTTTATGTTCTCTCTTATTTTATTGATTGATCAGCTTGATAACCCCCATGTGACAGTTAGAATAATTGCATCAAGGTTGATAATAAAGTCTTGCTACTTTCATCTTAGAGGAGGATTTGAATTAATCCTTTCTCGATTTCTTCATTTTCGAAATGACTTATTTGATTACCTGTCTATAAGGCTTGCTAGCCGACCAAAAATAGTTGAAGAGTTTGCGGTAGCTATTCTTGGCACTGATACCGAAGAACTTGTCAAGAGAATGGTTCCTGTCGTCCTCCCGAAGTTGGTTGTTACTCAACAGGATAATGAACAAGCAATTTTCACTTTATATGAGCTCGCCAAGTGCTTAAATACAGATATGGTGCAACTAATTGTTAATTGGCTACCTAAAGTACTTGCTTATGCTCTCTATCGAGCCGATGGACAAGAATTGCTCTCTGTTCTTCAGTTCTACCACGAGCAGACTGGTTCTGACAAAAAAGAAATTTTTGCTGCTGCACTCCCTGCTCTTTTGGATGAGCTTGTATGCTTCACAGATGAAGATGAGTCAAATGAGATAAGTAAAAGGTAATATAGCTTCAGAAAGTACAAAGATATTACATTGTTGAGTTTGTTAAAGCATAGATTCTAATTTCTGCATTCATTTTCTGTTAAAGAGGCAGTTTTCGGCCTTTGTTCTTTATTTCTTATCTTTTCTAATTTGCTGTTCTTTTTCTTTATTTCACTCATTTTAGCTTTTCTCTGAGGGTGGGGAGCAGCTGAGGTGAGGTTGGATAATTCTGTACTTTTACCTTTTTTCTAGTGGGTTATTCTTTCTGGAGATGGAATCACAAATTGATAGTATCTAAAGCAGGTAGAGGTCCTGGTTTCTAGTATTACTATCATGGTGCCACCAGTTAATTGTAATATTCCATTCTGCTTGGCCCAAAAAAAGGAATTGAGTTGCAAACGATGGATGATGTTGGAGATGGATTTACACCTCTATTTCGTAACCACTTATTCCTCTTTTGGTTTGGGGTAGGGGGTGGGGGTAAAGTAAGGATATAATTTACAAAACCAGTAGTTGAGGTAGTGCTGGTTATTTCCTATGTTAAAATCGAAGGGAACTAATACAGTCTAGCACATATGTACAATCATTTACAATTACAACATCAACAGTACACGAAAAAATAAGAATTATTCAACATTTTAGTTTCAATATTTGCTTGAATCGAGCTACTCCTCAAGGCACCCCTGGTTCCTTTACCCGCATAAATGCAGAGTTGTCTGGTATGCAATATTTTTCAAATGGTCTTGCTGTATCCCAGAAATAGTTAACAACATATCCCACAACCCATTGCCACCCGATGTAAGCAAAGATGATTATGATCCTTCAATTAACGCAAGAAACATCTGTTTCACGACATAAAACCCCTTTTCAACAGCTCTGTTTCTCTAGAAAATATGCTAAGACAAGGCTTAGAGAAACTCTATATTTTAAGCAAGTTTCGATAACAAGCCTTAATAGTAAGTTCCCTATTCTGTCACCTTTTCTTTTCACAGAATCAGCCTTTTGACAAACCCCCTCTGGTCCATTTTCTTTTGCAAAGAAGTCAGACTCTCAAGCTCCCTATCTTCACAGTAGCTGCTGAAAGTGACTTTCCAGATTCCATCTGTTCGTTAGTCTATAGTAGTATCTGGTTAAGTGGAAAATCTGAAAAGATCATGAGAGTATTTCTTCCTTCACAGGAATGTGACTGAGCAAATATCCTGCCAATTTTTTTCTTTCTTTCATCTCCCTATTCTAAGTATACATCTGTTCGGAACTCTTCCATAAATTCCTGATAACTCCCACTCTATATGTATTAGAAACAACTTTACCGCACCAAGAACTTTCCAAAAGATATTTAGCATTCGTAACCTTTCTCCACAAGGCATCTTACAACAACAACAACATAACCAATGTAATCCCACAAGTGGGGTCGGGGAGGGTAGGATGTACGCAGACCTTACCCCTACCTTTGTGGGGAAGAGAGCCGGTTTCTGATAGACCCTCGACTCAAAAGAAGTGAAATCAAAGCAGGATTGAAAGGAAAATAGCGACAACAAAATAGCAAGATACAACAAGTAAAAGTACAAATTGAAGAATAAAATACTACGCGAATACTAAATAATACTACTAGATAAGGAGAAGATGAGAGGAGACTAGCCCCCCTATCTCTCCCACATAAAAGTACGACAATGACTACCTATTACCCTTCTACCCTAATCCTCGACCTCCATACCTTCCTATCTAGGGTCATGTCCTCGGTAAGCTGAAGATGTGCCATGTCCTTGAAACCTCCTCTCTTGGGTATGACTTGTGTATCATTCATTTAAAAAACATCCGATCAAGATTATTTAAAATGAAAAGTAGCTAACTGTACTCCAGAAGTCGTGAAAATTACTGTCAGCTTACATTGTATGAATGATGTTGCTAATTTCACAGGTTAATGAAGGTGCCTCATGTGATAAAGGAAGTTTCTGGGATTCTAACTGGTGACGAAGATATTCCTGCATTTTTAAGGAATCATTTTGTTGGTCTCCTTAACAGCATTGATAGGAAAATGCTGCATGCTGAGGATATATCACTGCAAAGACAAGCTATCAAGCGAATTGAGATGCTGATAAGTATGATGGGTTCCCATCTTAGCACTTATGTACCAAAACTTATGGTTCTTCTCATGCAGGCTATTAATAAGGAATCACTTCAGGGTGATGGTCTTTCTGTCTTACATTTTTTCATAAAGCAGATAGCGCAGATATCGCCATCTAGCACGAAGCACGTGATTTCTCAAGTTTTTGCAGCTCTGGTTCCATTCCTGGAGAGAGAAAGTGAAAGTTCCTCCTCCCATTTGAATAAAATTGTGGAGATCTTGGAAGAACTCGTACCTCATAATAGAGCAATTCTAAAGGAACACATTGGGGAGTTTCCTCCTTTGCCTAGTATTCCTGCTTTAGATAGGGTGAACAGAATGATAAGTGCAGGACGTGGAATAATGACCTTGAATGATCAGTTGCGGGACATTATTGATGGTTTGAATCATGAAAATTTGAATGTCAGGTATATGGTTGCATCTGAGTTGAGTAAATTGCTCAACCTTAGGAGGGAGGATATCATGGCTCTAATTACTAAGGTAGGAGATTCAAACATGGATGTAATGAGTGCTTTGATCACATCTCTGCTTAGAGGATGTGCAGAACAATCAAGAACAATGGTTGGTCAGAGACTGAAGTTGATATGTGCAGATTGTCTTGGAGCACTTGGTGCAATAGATCCTTCAAAAGTCAAGGGATTTTCAAGCATGCGATTCCAAATTGCTTGTTCAGATGATGATTTAATTTTTGAGTTGATTCATAAGCATCTGGCCCGGGCCTTCAGGGCTGCTCCTGACACCATTATTCAAGATTCTGCAGCCTTGGCAATTCAGGAACTACTAAAGATTGCAGGCTGTGAGGCATCTCTTGATAACAACGTTGTAGCTTCTACTTCACAGACAAGAGGGAAACGACCGGTGAAGTTGCCTGTATCCGTGGTGGATGGTAAGTACACTGAAGTGCAGGGAAGGGGTCAGAGATTGTGGAATCGTTTCTCTAGTTACGTGAAGGAGATAATAGCCCCTTGCTTAACCTCCAGATTTCAGCTGCCAAGTATGTCGGATTCAACATCTTCTGGTCCAATCTATCGCCCTTCAATGTCATTTAGAAGATGGATATTTTTCTTGATCAAGAAATTGACTGCACATGCGACAGGTTCTCGAGCAAGTATTTTCTATGCCTGTCGTGGTATAGTCCGCCATGATATGCAAATAGCAATGTATCTTCTTCCATATTTGGTCCTCAATGCAGTATGTGATGGTACTGAAGAGGCACGCTGTGGCATAACAGAGGAGATTTTATCTGTTCTCAATGCTGCTGCATCAGATAATAGCACTGATGTTGTTAACGGTATAAGTTCAGGGCACAACGAAGTTTGCATTCAAGCTGTATTTACTCTTCTTGATAATCTTGGTCAATGGGTGGATGACGTACAACAGGATCTTTCACTTTCCCAGTCTATTCAAACTTCCAGTTCGAGGCAACAAGCTCTCAAGTCGAAGGAGAAGACCATCAACCTGTCAAGTGATTCTGATCAGGTGCTTATTCAATGCAAACATGTTTCAGAACTCTTGGCTGCAATTCATAAAATGACTCTTGCAAGGGCATCTTTCAGATGCCAAGCTTATGCCAGGTCCCTTTTGTACTTTGAATCTCATGTTCGGGAGAAGTCAGGATCATTTAATCCTGCCTCTGAGAAGAGTGGCCTCTTTGAGGATGAAGACATCTCATTTCTGATGGAAATATACAGTGGGCTGGATGAGCCAGATGGCTTATGTGGATTTGCTTCCTTACGCAAGTCAAACAGCTTGCAAGATCATCTATTGATAAATAAGAAGGCAGGAAACTGGGCAGAAGTATTGACTTCCTGTGAGCAGGCTTTGCAGATGGAACCAACTTCTGTCCAGAGGCATTCAGATGTTGTCAACTGCTTGCTAAACATGTGCCATTTGCAGGCCACGGTCACCCATGTAGATGGATTAATATCTAGAATACCTAAATACAAGAAGACTTGGTGTATGCAAGGTGTTCAAGCTGCATGGAGGCTTGGAAGGTGGGACTTGATGGATGAATATCTTAATGGGGCCGATGAAGAAGGTTTAGTATGTAGCAGTTCTGAGAGTAATGCATTATTTGACATGGATGTCGCTAAGATTCTTCAAGCAGTAATGAAGAGAGATCAGTTCTCCGTTGCTAAGAAAATTACTTTGTCGAAACAAGCTCTGATTGCTCCTTTGGCTGCTGCAGGCATGGATTCTTATGCGAGAGCTTACCCCTTTGTTGTCAAGCTTCACATGCTTCGGGAGTTAGAGGATTATAGCTCTCTCCTTGGTGGTGAGTCCTTCTTAGAAAAATCATTCGTTCTATGTGACTCAGATTTCTCAAAACTAATGGAAAGCTGGGAAAATCGGCTCAAACTCACTCAACCATCTCTCTGGGCCCGGGAACCACTCTTGGCTTTTCGGAGATTAGTTTTTGGTGCAAGTGGTCTTAATGCTCAAGTTGGGGAGTGCTGGATTCAATATGCAAAGCTCTGTCGTTCTGCTGGTCATTACGAAACAGCAAGTCGAGCAATTCTAGAAGCCAAGGCCTCAGGTGCACCTAATGTTCACATGGAAAAGGCTAAGCTTCTGTGGAGCACCAGACGAGCTGATGGTGCCATTGCTGAGCTGCAACAGACCCTTCTGAATATGCCTGTTGAGGTTGTAGGCTCTGCAGCAATATCATCAATCACTAGCCTCTCATTGGTTCCATTGAACCCACAGCCTCTACTTTGTGGTACTCAGTCTTCCAACGAGAATAGAGGTGTTGCCAAAACTCTCCTACTCTATTCAAGGTGGATACATTACACTGGTCAAAAGCAGAAGGAAGATGTGATTAGTCTGTACTCTAGGGTGAAGGAATTACAGCCCAAGTGGGAAAAAGGATACTTTTACTTGGCAAAATACTGTGATGAACTACTTGTTGATGCCCGAAAACGGCAGGATGATAAGGAGCCATGTTCAAAAGCAGTCCCAGCAAATTTGGCCCTTGTTGCTGCCACCAATATGAACACTGAGAGAAGTTGGTGCTCATATCTTCCTGATGTGCTCTTATTTTATGCAAAGGGCCTTCACAGGGGCCACAGGAATCTTTTCCAAGCCCTTCCTAGACTGCTGACACTGTGGTTTGATTTTGGTAGCGTTTGTCATATAAGCAGATCTTCAGCCAATAAAGAATTGAAAACAATCCATGGGAAGGTGATGTAACACACATGCTTCCTTTTTTCTTGTGATGCTGATATCTTTGGATTCTTTCCATAACTTGTCCTCTTTTGCAGGTTATGAGCATCATGCGAGGTTGTTTAAATGATTTTCCAACATATCAATGGCTAGCTGTTCTGCCTCAACTGGTTTCCAGAATTTGCCATCAGAATGAAGAAATTGTTCGGTTGGTGAAATACATAATAACAAGTGTTCTCCGGGAATACCCCCAACAAGCCCTTTGGACAATGGCAGCTGTTACAAAATCTACGGTTCCTTCAAGGAGGGAGGCTGCTGCAGAGATTATAAATGCTGCAAGAAGAAAATCCAATGAAGCAAGTGTCAGTTCTTTGTTTGCACAGTTTGCTATGCTCATTGATCACCTAATTAAGCTATGTTTCCATCCTGGTCAAACAAAGGCAAGAACAATCAATATTGCGACTGAATTTAGTGCTTTGAAGCGGATGATGCCAGTGGAAATCATAATGCCAACCCAACAGTCCCTTACTGTTAATCTACCTACATATGATGTGAATACACCTGAATCCATTACATCTGAAATCTTCTATTCAGCAGACCTTCCTACAATTTCAGGAATTGCAGATGAAGCTGATATTCTTTCCTCGCTTCAGAGACCAAAGAAAGTAAGTCCTTCTCTTTTTGATGCTTTTACATTTGATTTTCTCCGAAGATATTCTTCCTTCTATTTTGTTGAACCATGATGTGAAGTCCTTCAGACTGGAAAGAAAGGAATCTAAGAAGCTTGGAAAGCAAAGTTGAGAACATACATAAACTACAAATGTCTCTCTTATGGCTTTTTGGTTATAATATAAATGAAAGGAGATAGAATTTTGGAATTTCTTAGTCACTTTACATTGTGAAGAAGATGATCACTACTGTAAGCACTACCTGAGTGCTGCTTTTTCCAGTACTAAGATTCTCCACTTACCTATCAGAATAAAAAGTCTGCCAGGCTTCTTTAATGTTCCATTGAAATGCTTCACCTTCGACTAGTAATTCTTCTTTCTTCCTCTTTAATTATAGCTAACTTAGTATAGATACTAAATGTTTAACATAATGCGATGCCCTATTAATTTTATACACCAAAGCTGTTGCTTAGCCCAAATAGGGATACAGCGGCTATAGATGACTGCTTGATCACTGATATTTTCTTTTATAAATGGTGAGTTATTATTAATTCTAGCACCAAAAAAATGCTATTTGGAGCAAGTACACTGTATAAGATTTACACGCTATTTTTAATTGGGTAAGTAGCAAATAAAGTCTCACATGATTCCATCTAAAAAAGTCTTGACAGTTGATATATACTATTTGTAACCTCTTGTTTACACCAAAAAGCAGATACCGGGAACTGATATACTTAAGTTGATGCACTGGTTTTATGCTTCCTTGAAAAAAGTTACTATTTCTCTCCATAGCACCCAGAGGCCAGAGCATGCCGAATGGGATTGTGCAGAGTATATATTACGATTAGGTGGATCTTCTTGCAGTGGCTCATGGTATTATGTCCTTCATATTTGAGCAAATCCTCTTTTTCCTTTTTTTTTTTTGGGTTTTGCAGATTATTCTTTTGGGAAGTGATGGAATTGAGCGCCCATTCCTTTGCAAACCCAAGGATGATCTCAGGAAAGATGCACGTATGATGGAATTCAATGCTATGGTTAATCGTCTACTATCTAAGTGCTCTGAAAGTCGTAGGAGGAAGCTTTATATTCGCACATTTGCAGTGATACCACTGACAGAAGATTGTGGTATGGTTGAGTGGGTTCCTCATACCCGTGGGCTTCGACAAATACTCCAAGACATTTACGTAAGCTGTGGGAAATTTGATAGACAGAAAACAAATCCTCAAATTAAGCGTATATATGATCAGTCCCTGGGTAAAATGCCAGAAGATGAAATGCTGAAGAACAAAATCCTTCCAATGTTCCCTCCAGCTTTTCATAAATGGTTCTTGAACATGTTTTCTGAACCAGCTGCTTGGTTCAGGGCTCGGGTTGCATATGCCCATACTACTGCTGTTTGGTCAATGGTTGGTCATATAGTGGGCCTTGGAGATAGGCATGGCGAAAACATCCTCTTTGATTCAACCACTGGTGACTGTGTTCATGTTGATTTCAGCTGCTTATTTGACAAAGGTTTGCAGTTAGAGAAACCAGAACTGGTTCCTTTCAGGCTAACACAGGTAAGAAGAAGAGAACACAGATCTTTTGACATATTAGCATTGGTGAATAGTTTGAAATTTATCTTGGTAATCAGGTCGGAATTGAATTTTGTGGGGATATTCTCGTTTTGCGACTTACTGGTTACATTGACTACATGCAGAACATGATTGATGGCTTGGGCATTACTGGTTATGAAGGGATCTTTCTAAAGGTTTGCGAGATCACACTTTCTGTATTACGGGCACATAGAGAGACGCTAATGAGTGTCCTTGAAACTTTCATCCATGATCCTCTGGTGGAATGGACCAAATCTCATAAATCTAGTGGGGTGGAGGTCCAAAATCCTCATGCACAGGTTGGAGCTTTTGTCACTTGTCATTAATATGTGTGTTACAGTTTCAGTCATGCTTTTTTGATAAGGCAGTTTCAGTCATACTTTTGTCTGGTAAATGATATTAATTATTTTTGATAGGCAAAATTGACTTTTGTTTTGTGGCAAACGTTGTTTTACCTTATCTTCCAAATTTTGGCGCTTTTGACCTTTTAACTGATCGAGATACCCAATCCTGATGCCCACTTGACGGAAAACCTTACTGTGCCAATCAAATCAAACTGAAATGAGGTATTCTGACCATTTTAAACTCTTTAAACAACGATTCACAATTTTTTCCAACTTCACCTTTCTTGTGCCCAAACCCATCTTTTCCTCTCCTTATCACGTTCCTAAATCTATACCCTAGACGTATGCGTGGAGCACAGGTGCTTGATGGTTGGTTGGCTATGTCATGTTTGGATGAAGATGTTTGAAAGTGTCATGAGATGAGAGTAGGGGTTGGTAGTAAATAGGGAGGCAGTGATGGGGTTTGGGGTGAAGGTAGAGGGCAGTAGATGGGAAGGAGAAGGTGAGCAGATGGATGAAACGTGGAAGGCTGGCAGGAGTGGGAAGAAACAGAGGTCTTGTGGGAGTGAGGTGCAAGAATGGAAATCTTGCAGAAGGAAGGGGTGGAGGATGATTTTGCTGATGTATGAGCTTGTTAGCCTGTTGGCCTAGAAGAATAGAATACCTCACATAATTACTAGTGAATGACGTGTGATATTATCTGCCAAAAATTATTGGGTTAAGAAGTGGCATTAACTCTGAGTTAATAGCTGCTGTGCAAACAAAAACAAATAATTACCCCTCACTCCTAAGTCGGCTATATGAATCCTTCTCCATTTACAGCTCAACTCATGTTATCATCATACCAAATAAAAATAAAGTGAAAAATAAGTTTATTATGTATAAACTAATAGTAGTAATAATAATAATAGAAATTCTCTAGCAAGACTAAAACCTTTCCCAACTTGTAGATATCACCTATATATATCTTTTTTTTATGCGTTTGGAGCCAAGTGCCAATCCTAATATCACCGATATAGATATTTTTCTTCCATTGTGTCCTATTTTTAGCTAAATCTGCATAGGTTCCAAGCATTGTAGGTCTTTCACGACAATTTCCTTCCATATGCTTTTAGGTCTGCCTCGTCCCCTTTTAATACCTTCACTCACCACAGTTTCACACCTAAGAATCATTGCATTTATAGGTTGACGCAGGACATGACCAAACCATCTCAACCGACCTTCCTTCATTTTATCCTCAATACGTGCTACTTGCACCTTCTCGAGCGTGAGTTCATTTTGTATGACCACATACCCATCTTAGCATCTGCATCTCTGCAACACTCAATCTTGTGGATATGTTGGACTTTAGTGGCCCAACATTCACTACCATGTAACGTCGCCGGTCTTAAAATTGTTCTATAGAACTTACTTGTCACTTAAGTAGGCATCCTTCTAACGTATAACACCCTGGTAGCACTTCCCCGTAGCTGATGTGCAGTAGAATGATGCAAGCAGTGCCATAGACAGGGCCATAAAGTGCATTTTATTCCAATTTCCGAAAAATGCAAAATAGCAACCAACAACAACAACAACAACATACCCAGTATAATCCTACAAGTGGGGTCTGGGGAGGGTAGAGTGTACACAGACCTTACCCCTACCTTAGGAGGTAGAGAGACTGCTTCCGAAATAGCAACCATCTTCTTCTTTTTAATTAAAATCAAGTAAGGAAGCTTCGGGTATCTTGGGTCTATACTTATTAAAAAAAAAGTATCTTGGGTCTATATTGTTCAGTCACACATCACAAGAGGTGGATGGGGAAGTGAGGATTGATACACAAGTCATCCCCAAGAGAGGATCCTTCACTGTACCAGGCACATTATCCCAGACCATCTCAGAGTCTTCTCCCACTAAAGTCGTGATGCTACCTCACAATTCAGAAGAAAGTGGTCCACGTTCTCCCACCACAGCCATATTCTGCTAGTTAATCTAAGTGTTATCCTTTTGTGTTAAAGTTCGTAAGGTAGCAATTTCTTGTGGTGATGCCTTCACAAGATTGTTATATATTTAATGTGTTACGACAAGTAAAAACTGGGTTGAGTGGGCGAATTGCATTGGTTGCCTTAAGCATAGGGATTCTTTCTACTATTACTCTAATTGTACTTTACCTTATAATATTTTTTACGTAACTGCTAAACGGATTTAGTTGAAATTTTCAGCGAGCAATCAGTAACATAGAAGCACGGTTGCAAGGAATTGTTGTTGGTGTTGGAGCTGCACCATCGTTGCCTCTTGCTGTGGAAGGGCAAGCTCGTCGCCTGATTGCTGAAGCTGTTTCACATAAAAATCTTGGCAAAATGTATATATGGTGGATGCCATGGTTTTAAACCTCTGTGATGCCCATTATTTGCAATACATATATCTATGTTCTCTTTGAATTCTGCAAAGTTGGTTGAAACCTTCAGCGTCGAATTCTGAAAATTGGTTGTGACCTTGAACAGTAAGGCATCTCTGGGAAGATACAGTCTGTAAGTAAACCTTTTACTTTTCTAAATATAAAAAAAGTACATGCTCTGCCCTTTCAAATGTTCTGTATAGTGCTCTTCATGTCCATGTGATCATTTGATGAGCTTGTGTGTACATGAAATGATACAGGGTGTAAAAGGATTTTGGAAGCTCCTCACATGGTTCTTATTAGCACTTTTGTACTGCTAGTTTTCACAAATCTGCTTGGGAATTTTGAGACGGCCCAACTCCTGATTATGTGATTTTTGTTAGCACCTGTAATTGGTTCGACTGATTGCTCTTGGGAGCTTTAACGGAAAGTTAAATTTCCCTACTGCCTAGTGTCTGAAAGTCAATGCCAACTCATTCAGTCATAAGAACAAGAAATCTTAAATGTTCATCAGTCACCTTTTTCCAACAATGGCTTTTCGACAGGGAAGTTTGATAAGGAAAATATTTTCCTTATAATGGCGGTGTCCAGGCCAGCATTGGTGCACCTCGACTAATTCCACTAGGTACATGTTACCTCCCATCAGCACAAGTAGGAGATAACTCTGCCCTCCAAGGCTTTGGTGATGCCAATGAAACATCTACTATAGCGGTATAGCCTGAACTCTCGAAACAACCGTACGATTGCCATAAAAAAGACAAAATGTGTGATTTTTACAAGGGTTAGACATGGGACCTATCTGCAAATAAAAAAACTACAGTAACATATTTGCATAATTGCAATCAACATGTCTTGTTGATTCTTGATTTATCTAGCTAGTTGTGCAGGTATAAGCAATTGATTTAGGATAGGACTGATTATCACAAAAATCTTGGTCATTTCTTCGTGGCGTAACTTCTGGATAACATATGAGAAACTAGTTGAAGTGGCTTTCGCCCTTATTGCCCTGGAAATCTTGAATACACTTCTGAAATCTTATTTCTTTTTCTGCTGATGGATCTCACCTTTCTTCACACAGGAGGATGTGGTTGAATAGTGACTTGCAGGTTGTAATACACTTTCAGAAGACAGTATGACTATATTCTTGTAAGAAGATCCTCCAGTCTTCCTTGGAATATGCTCACGTGCCCTGAGTAGATATTCCAGCACCTGTAGAAATTTTGGTTGATTGGTTGGGTAAGAGCAATCTGTGCTACAACTTGG
Source organism: Anisodus tanguticus (assembly GCA_034509755.1). NCBI lineage: Eukaryota > Viridiplantae > Streptophyta > Magnoliopsida > Solanales > Solanaceae > Anisodus > Anisodus tanguticus. The sequence goes on along the minus strand of CM067561.1, from coordinate 39,229,275 downwards.
TTTTGCAGCTGTCTTTATTTTACTCATGATTACTCGTGAATGCTCCATCCATACTTGCTCAATGACTTTGGAGTTTGCTTATGAAGCTATCAAGAGACAAGACTTCTGTATGCTTCTTACACATTTGCTTGATATCTTGCAAATCCCTCTGATTGATTACTTCTTATCTACGCTGTTGCCGTTTGATTTGTTCAGCCGGACTTGCAATTGCTGAAGATTATGTCCACATGTATCCCCAACTTCATATGATAAACCAACCAAATATTAGGTGCTTGAATAGCTCTTGAAGAGCTGATGGTTCAATGACCGAAGATGATTATTCGACACGAGTTACATACTTCTACTAAGCTGTCTAGTTGATTATGACGATAAAAAGCAGTTGAAGGGTATTAGGGAAATGGCGACGATTAGCAAAATGGATTTGAAAAGCCACCCTGTTTGCCAATTTGGCGTGGATGTAACACCTCAGACGATGAGTCAGCCATGGCGCAGTTCGAATTTTAGCCCCGCCTAAATAGTGAAAAACCCTCAAAAAGGTGATGCCGGAACGTAGTATTGTGGTGATGTATTCCAATGTTGTGACTTGAATAATGCGTTGAAATGAAGGTGGTGATATTGGTCTTGCAAAAAGTTGCCATCTTTCTTAACTCCTATGCCCTTGAGCCCCATATCTAAATTTATTTTGCTTTTCCTTGAGGGTGAATTCTGGTTCTTTTGATCCCTGCGACTAACGAACCTATATAACTTTATTTGTCCCTCATGTTGTAAAATATAAACCTTAAAATTTTTAAAACCGCCGGTCCTCTAATTGGTTTTCAAGCCTATCCATTTTATACTGGTGAAACACACATCCATTTTGAATAGAATCAATCCACGATGATTGTTAAGATTTATACCAGTGGAACACAAGCATCCGACTTGAATTGAATCGACGAATGGTATGAATAAAACCCAATTTTCAGAATATTGAGTTCTTGAAATGGGATATTTTGAAACTGGCCATTTATTTATTCTTTACTAAAAGGAATGAGTTCATTTTTCAACGATGATGGGAGGTAGTAGCGGTTTTCAAAATAAGAAAGGAGAAGAGGAAGGGTATTTCTCAATTTATAGGGTAATTTTAATCTAACCAATAGATTTGAGGTTGGAGTTGTGTGTGTGAATGTAAGTGGGGAATATGACTTATTTGGAATAAAAAATCAGATCTGATAAGAAATTCCCTTTTTGTGGCGTTTGGAAAAAGTAATTCAAAGTTATAAGAAGTCAAAATTAGTTGGGATTTGTTATTTTAATTCATATCTGATTAGGATTTATAGTCAAATTTATATAGAATATGTTTTTCTGTTTTGTATAAGTAGGTTTTGCACAATTATAAATAGGGATATTACTAACTAATTTAACATATTAGTGAATAATAGAAATTGTAGAGAGTATCAAAGATTTATTAGTTCCCGAATAAAATAGTTTTTTTCAGTGGCGAAGTTGAAGATCACAGAATCCACTAGAAATAATAATTTGCTTTTACTTGATGACCTGTTATTCGAAATTCTAGAAAGATTACCGCGCAAGTCACTGTATGTATGTAAGTCTGATTGCAAGGATTGGTTCTCAATCATCTGTCGCCCAGAATTCATAACATGGTACAAAAATCGACTAGAAAAAAATCAAGGCTTCTCTTTTCAATTCGTGATGGCAAGGGGTTGTTTTCAAATCGGAGATATTTATGTGCCTCTTCAGATTTAATAAATATCGAAGAGTGGCTAAGTGTGCCGTATACCAAATATTATGGTGTCACACAGGTTATTAATAGCCTTGTTTGTTTTTACGTAGCATGTCGTGTGCGCCTTTGCAATTTAAATTTTAACCACCGGTGAGATGTTGGATCTTCCTTTATTCCATTATGATGGTTGGTCCCTAAAATTCCGATATTTTTTTGGGTTTGATCCGATTAATGCTACTTATAAGGTGCTTAAACTAAATCACCATAAGTTCGAGATTCTTACACTAGGTGAAAATATGTGAGGATTCGTGGAAGAGTGTTGATGTAGAATATTTTCCTTTTAATTCCGAACCGGAAGAAGCTTATTGCGTCGACGGTGTTCTTTATTGACTACAAGGATTAATAATAGAAAGGTGATTTCTTCTGGTTATTGATTTCTCCCTGATCAGTTAAATTCAAGTTATACAATTGGTGCTGCCTTTCAATTCAGGGGATGTTTGGCTTTTGCAAAAAATTGTGGCAGTCATTATTAATATATTCTCTCTTCAATCGCGGTGGGAAAAGCGCAATTAGACATTCGAATTACATAGGGTATGTTTGAAAAGCCACGTGGTAATTGAAATTGGTGTAATTATCGGGGTAATAATTACACAATCTAGTAATTATATAGTAAAGTAATTACGACGACATGTTCGTTTGTCATAACACATTTACATTGTAATTACAAGCGTGTTGTTTGGTTGCACAAGTGTAATTACATAGTTAGATATTTGAAATTTCTAAAACAAAAGTTAATTGTCAACAACTAAACGTTAATATTTGACAAATATATGTTTATATAAGTAATATTACTTAATTTTATCTATAACTATTTACTCAAGATACGTATTATTTCAAAAATATAGAACTAAATAATTCTAAATTTGTAACTACTATTGTAAAAAAAAAGGATATGTACAAAATAAATAATACTTTAATTGAACCAATTAATAAGAACTTCTAACTAAGCACACATTTTGCAATGACATCATGGACAATATATTCAACAAAAAATATATTTACAACCATAATTTCATGATATTATTTAAATGTTAAAAAGTAACCTAGCAATTCTAACGTCAATCAATATAAGCTAAGTTTGCATATAACATCATCCAACAACGAAATTTGTTCATCTTTAATGATATTATAAGTCAAGCTTGTGGATGAGTTATTCGTTCTAAGATTAGGAGGTATAATTTATTTTTAAAAAAAATTAGAATAATAACATATCTAAGCGAAAAGAAAAAATAAATTTAAAAGATAACATAGCAAGTAAAATTAAAAAAATAAGAAAGAAGTAAAATATGAGAAATTAAGTAGAAGCACGTGCAGTAAAGGTTAAGAAATACGAAATAAAAAAATTAATAAAAATGTAAAAATATATTTTTTTAAATAATTTAAAAAGAAAAAAAATAGAAATAATTTTTTTTAAAAAGAAAAATATTAAAAATAACATTGTAATTATACCATGTAATTACCAGCAATTCTCAGCCCCTTGAGATTGTAGAGTATAATTACACCCCTTCCATTACACCCAATTAGATGAAACATGCCAATACTATGTAATTACACCCAAATTTAATTAAAGTGTGGCTTTCCCAACAGGCCCCTAGTGAATTGATTCAACAGTGGAACAACTTGATCCCTTTTGCAAGTCTTTCTACTGGTGAAATTATGCTGGTAGATGTCTATCATTTCTTCTTTTGAACCAAATTTCAGTCCACTGAGTCTTATTTTGAAGCATACTTAACGACTTTTATACCTTTTTTCCCCCTTAATTTGAGATAACTCCTTTCCGCCGAGGATCTCTCCGAAACAGACGCTCTACGTACCAAGGTAGAGGTAACGTCTGCGTACACTCTACCCTCCCAGACCCCACGTTGTGGGATTTCACTGGGTATGTTGTTGTTCTTGTTGTTGAGATAACTCCTTTCCAGTATTGTCATTACTTTTATGTACTCTCCATGTTGCAAGTGTTAAATTTATTACTACTAATATATTGGTGTGTAACAGATTTAAACTGCTTTTGCCTTTTGTTTATATAGTATTTGAAAATGACAAACTTGGTATGTCGTAGAAGGGATCAGAATTGGGATTCTGAAACAAATTCTTAGAGCACAGGCTCATCAAGCTTGCAGCTTTACAGATGAATTCTCGGCGCCTCTGAGGTACTTTATTCTCTTTCCTTCTTCATTTTTTTTTGAAGTTCCGATGCAATTTTATGTATTATTTTGTGGAGTTGTATGATATGCTGAATTTTTTGATCTTTACTGTCTCAGTTGTTTATTGCATGAGTTTATGATCATTGAAAGATGCCGAGCTGAACTTGTGACACCTTTCTTATTCTCCGCTGGAAATATATAAATTGTATTCCTCGTATTAAGCTGTATGATATTCCCTGATTTTCTCATTATTATACTTTACTGATTGTTCAGATGAGTTTAGCATCCTTAAGAGATGTAAAGGTGAAGTGTTTTCACCTATTATATTTATCATTACTATTGGTGTTAAAACAATATCATTGTAGTAATTGTTGTTGCTGCTAATGCTGCTGATGTTTTGTGTCATATCATGATTATGTAGCATTTATGCACCCAATGATTTGTCCTAGCGGTCAATAAAGTGGGTTGAGAACCATGAGATCTCAGGTTCAAATTTCCGTAGAGATAAGAATACAAGGTAATTTTTTCTTATTTGTTCTAACCTTAGCAGACAGAGTTATCTCGTACCTGTTTGTGGTGGGAGGTGACATGTGTCCCATACAAATTAGTCGAGGTGCGTGAAAGCTAGCCCGGACATCACGATTATAAAGAAAAAATAAATTATGTAGCATTTGTTATTTCACCGAATGGAGCTTAGGATAAAGGTAGAGTAGGTTGTTTTGCTGTCTCTCAGCTCTTATGTTATTTCCTTTTCTTAAGTTTGCGTTCTTGAGAAAATTTGAAAAATCTATTTCATCAACGAGTAGAAAGAGAGAGGATTGTAAAGAAAATAACAATACTCAAGGAGGAATATATGTATAAGTGAAAGATTCAATAATGACTATATGGAAGAAATTTATCAAGCTAGAGAGAAGGTATGAGGCGTTATTCAATAACTCAAAAGCTCTTGTATCTTCCTACAATCTAAGCTATCTCTAAACCTAAGAAAATATGTAACAGAGCACCCCTATTTATAATACTAGAAAATCAACATAGACTAGGACTAGAAAATCTATTCCTATATGACATCCAAAAATAAATTTTAACTAGACTTGAATTAAATAATCTATCAAATATCAAATTTTAATTATTAATCTTGATTTAGTTCCAACATAGCCCCCCTTAAATCAAGATCTTCAAACTTGAGCGTGCCATGAACAATATCATATCTTGCAGAAGTCAACCACCTTAAACTCTCGAACAATTTCCTGAAATATGTAGCATCAATAAAATTGCAGGCCATCTTTGATCAACTTCAATTTCTCTTCAAAATGATTCAAAGTTAATTTGAACTTCTCCATGTTAAACATCTTCGAAATATCATCATCACATTATTTCTTCTTGTTGTACCCTTCAATAGCTAGTCTTGATTTAAAATCATCTATTTATCCAATTGATTTGTATTTGACCTTACGTGCCCATTCAACTTCACTTCGCCTTTTTGTATGTGGTAGAGTAGTATCGTCAACTAACAATTTTTCATGCTCTTCAAAACCTAGAATGTCTAATAATGGCTCAAAGTTTATTGTATCTTCAATATCCATAATCATGCACATCAATTGCGGATCTGAACCCTTAATTTCTGCTTCAATTTTGGGTAGATCGTCAAAAACTTACTTTTGGTGAACTCTTTTGCTTCTTTCATTACTAGTTTCACTTTCAATACCTTCAAACAATTTTTCTTGTGAGAGATGGATGATATTTCTGTTTCTTTTTTAATACCCTCACCTTGTGTACACCAATCATATCTATTACATGTCTCATTACTTAAAAAACAATTTTAGCCTCTATCGAAAGAGCATAAGTTCCATCTAAATTATCCGTTTTCACCATCCCAGAAATCATTGATAAATCAATTTGGATATTATTGGAGTCTGTTTTGCAATCAAAGACATCTACACCACAACAAAAATTACCTCTATTTTTTCTTCTTTTCTCCACTATCTCTGAATTCTGACCTCCTTCATTTATTTCTGCCAGATTCAATGACTCTTCTTTTTCTTTTGGTTGATCATCCTTTGTTTGCAATCTCATACGTCACCAATTCATCTTCTAGATTATCAAGTCTCAAAGTATTAATTTTCTAGGTGGGCTCAAGAACTGTCTTTTTGGTGTAAACTCTAATCTTAGAGATTGCAATATATTTTCAACAACTTTAACCTCTTCCAATTTTTCTCCATTGACCTTCATACCATTAACAATTTCTCTAATTCTTATAAAAAATTCTTTGACAGATTCCGTTGGTTTTATCCGGGCCAACTCATACTGCCTCTAAAGCTCTTGAAGGTTTTCTCTCTTCACGTTTGCAACACGTCGATATGATTTCACCTATATTGTCCAAGTCTCCTTTACTGATTTTGCATGCAAATATTTATTATATACATGCGATTGGACTTTGCTATTGAGATAGTGAAATGTCTTATAATCCGATTGTCTATTTTTCTCCAAATGTATAGCGGCTTCACCAGTCAATTTTGTGTCTTTTGGGGTTTCTACGAATCATTTATCAATGATGGACCATAGTCCAACAACTTTAAAAAAAATTATTCATCTGTTGATACCAACTCTCAAAATTATTTTTACCGTCAAACACAAAAAAGAAACAATTTGATAAATATGAAATATTCATATTCTTTTATATGTGTTGAATCTCACACGAGGCTTTCGGATCTCACACATGCTTTGATACCAATTTGAAGGAAATAAAAATACTCGAATGAATAATATCAAAGATCCAACAATAGATTTATAGAAGAAATTTGTCAAGCTAGAGAAAGGAGGTAGGAAGCTTTACTCAATAACTCAAAAACTCTTGTATCTCATTACAATCTAACCTACCTCTCAACCTAAGAAAATCTATAACAGAGCACCCCTATTTATAATACTGGAAAACCAACATAGACTAGGACTAGAAAATCTATTCCTATATGATATCGAGAAATAAAGTCTAACTAGACTTGGATTAAATAAACTACCAAATATCAAATTCTAATTATTAATCTTGATTTAATTTCAACAGATTGTAAATTTGAAACAAAATCAATTTGCTTAATTTTTGCATCGACTTAGATGCTGACTGTAAATTTGTCCAGGGATACTTAGCTAAGGGTGAAGTGATTTTTCAGTGCAGGGGCAGATCTAGGGCACCCTCTAATAGAACTGGGCTGCTGGAACTTGTGTTGGGCCTGCTGAAATTTATAGGATGCCTTCGGCTGCTGCAGATAATAGATGGGGTTGGAGGCCCAGGGTGCAGTATTGGGCCATTGTCCTGGGCCAGTCCAAGTAGCTGAAACCCCCGACTGTTCGTTGGTATTTTTGCCTCCACGACCTCCTCGGCCACGGCCACCCCTTCCATTCCCGTGACCCTTACCTCCTTTGCCACCGTCGCGACATACCACTGTTGGTTGTCCGACGGTGGTTGGCCGATGGAAGGGGTGACGTTGATTGTGGACGTATCAACAGATAATGCTTTCTGGTTGTGTTCGTCTTGTTTAGCACGACATGTTTCTTCTAATAACAATTGTGACCGAGCCTTATTGAAACTTGGTAAGGGATCAGCCTGTTGGATCATCGTGGCTAAGGTATCATACTCACCCTTCGGAAGACCTGTGACTAGTTGAAGAACCATCTTTGTTTCGGAAATGGGTGTACCCACGTTTGCTAATTGGTCTGCCATTAGTTTCAATTGCTTGCAGTATTCGAACATTTTAGAGAAATTTTCAAGGCGTGTATTATTAAACAGTTCCTCCAAATACACAGCACGAGTGTGCTTATTATCTTGAAAAAAATCTTCTAACCGAAGCCATAATTCTCGGGCTGAGGCGCCGGTTTTCAGGATAGTGAGGAGCAAGTCTTGAGAGATAGTACCATATATCCACTGTATGACAACGGCATCGAGGCGACATCATGTCAAGTCATCAACCTTAATGGGGCGAGGGAGGGAGTCGTCGATATGGTCAAGCACGTTATAGACACATACATGAATGTGGAATAGTTCAATCCACGTAGAGTACTGACTGTTCTCTTAATCAAGAATTACGGGGATGAAGTTCTTGATGTTGGTAACGGTGAGTGTTGGATGAACAGAGGGTGAGAAGGATGATTTTGGTATGGCAGAAGTGACAACGGATGAGCTTGAGGTTGCTGTGGAAGGGGTTGGAGGAGTCATTATAGTGGATTATAGTTATGAAAGAAGGAGAAAAGAAGGCAAAGGGGAACAAGGGTGGTTCTCGGCTAAGTAAGCAGTCGCCGGTTGGTTGCAAAACCTAGGTTGTCGGTGGAAAAAAAAGAAGGAATTGGGGTTTTGGATTTGACTCTTGATACCATGTAAGATTGTATTAATTTCTCTTGGGAGTCATTTCATTAATACATAATATATACAGTTGTACAAAGGTGGAATTCTAATACGGTAAGCATCCTAATCTACCATAAATATACAACAATCATAATTACACAATATATGAAAATATTCAGAGAATATTCGTTAATATAATATCCTATAGATTATGGCGCGCTCTTTATGTTTCACAAATGTTCTAAATCGTATAAAAAATTGACGTTGTATATCACAATTGTAAATGTGAGTTTTTTTTTGGGTAACCCTATGAAAAGAAGGCCCCATGCAATTACAGTTGGCCTTTGGTCATAGCTTTAGAATTACAGTTGGCCTTTGGTTATTCATAGCTTTAGACTTGTGGTCTAAAAGTTCTCTTTTTTTTTTTTCTCCTTTCAAACCCTTGATAGCTTGTAATTTTTCTATTTTGAACTTACCAAAAACTTACTATTGAATTCTGTTAGGACCATAAACTTTTAAAAATATGATCATACATGCTCTTAACATCTTATGACACCACGAGATATATTTACAATAACTCTACTAAAGACAAACGAGTTTATTTTTCAATATGAGAGGTAGAAGATATTTATGAAATTAATTGAGATGCGCGGAAGTTAATTCGGATATCATGATAATAAAAAAAAGAAGAAAGGAAGGGTGTTTCTTAATTTATCGGGTAATTTTAATCTAATTGATAGATTTGAGGTTGGAGAGTAAGAATATAGGGTGAGTTCGGTAGGGAGGAAAATATTTTCTGTAAAATATTTTTTAATTTCTTATGTTTGGTTGATCAAAATATTCTATTTAAAAATGTTACTTAAAATGAATCTTAGTATAAGTAGGGAAAACAAGTTACACAACTAAATTCACGTTGACAGTGTTCTCCCTACTCTCTATCATATCTCATCGTCACCTGTATCCCCGTAGCCTCCCTTTCCACCACCCTAGCCCATCCCATCTTTCATAATATTTATATATATTATATACATAAAACTTTTAAAATAATATCTTTCACTTATGTATCAAATAATCAAACACAACAAAATAAACAATCACGCCCTATACGTAAAAACAAAATCTCGGGGAGAAAAGGTAAAAAAGGGGAAAAGCGAGAAAAATTAAAATAGGGAGAGAATTCAAAGGGACGTAGAGTCTCTTCAATTGTTTCCCTTGTGGCAGTAACAACCAAAGCGTATAGTAGCGGCGAGATCCTCTATGATGTGAAGTTAATCAAATACAGTATTAATCATTCCGATTGCAATTGGCTCGTCTGCATATATATAGAATTCGAGTCCCAGTTATTTATATAAAACAGTAGAAGAATCAAAATTCAGTGTATTTGTGTATGCGATGATGAGAAGTAGCGTCGATTGTGCAGTTGTGGATGTTTGGAAACGTGAAGTCGGTGAACTCTCTTCCAGAAACTTCGCACACCGTCTCGGTGCCTCTGAGGTACATTCTTCTCTTTCCTTTGCAATTTTATGTATTATATTATTATGTGCAGTTGTATGATATAATCACTTTTGATTATTATTACTGTATTAGTTGTTGTTTATTATTAACTCCATCTCAATTTATACGAAGGTATTTGACTAGTCACATAGTTTAAGGAGGAAGGAGAGACTTTTGAAACTTGTGGATCAAAATAAGTATATTTTTGTGCCTATAATCATCTCATTAAGGTAAAATGAATGAGAAGTTTAAAGTTAAATTGTTAATGAATATAGACGGCTAAGAAGTAAATAGTGTCACATAAATTGGAACAGAGAAAGTATGTTTATTACATTAATTTAATTTTCTGCTGGAAATACATAAATTGTACTCCTAGTATTAAGCTGAATGATATACCCAGGTTTTGTCATTATTATTCTTCTACTGATTGTTCAGATGAGTTTTAGGATCCATAAAAGATGTTATTGTGAAGTGTTTTCGCCTATTATGTTTATCATTATTATTGCTGTTAAAATAATAACATTGTAGTAGTTGTTGTTGTAGCTACTATTGCTGTTGCTTTGTGTCGATTAATGCTTATATCTTTAGTGTTGCTGACAGCTGACCATATTATTGTTAGGGATATAGATTATGTAGCATAAGTTATTATACTGATTGGAGCTTAGTGAGTATGTTGTTTTGCTTTTTCTCGGCTCTTACCTGATTTCCTTACTTTAGTTTTGCGTTATTGAGAAAGTTTGAGATATCCATTTCTTCAGCAATTAGAAAGAGAGAGAGAGGATTCTAAATTTGAAACAAAAGCAATTTGCTTGATTGTTGCATTGACTTGAGGGTAAAGTGATTGTTAAGTGCACTGTTATTCTCCATTTGTGTCCTTAATTGTTCTGAATACATACTGAATATGACGTCAGCTGTAGAGCTTATTTTCATTTGAATAAAGATTCTTTTAGCTGTGTCCTATTTATGTTCCAAGTAAGTCTCAGAACCCAGAGCGTGCTAACTGTTGTACCAGGATCTCGTGCTCCGGCTTGATGTCTTCCGGAAGCTGGAGAAGCACAGGGGCTGCGTGAATACGGTTAGCTTCAATGCTGATGGTGATATAGTCATATCAGGCTCTGATGACCGAAAGATCATACTCTGGGACTGGGAAACTGGGAAAATTGTGCTCTCATTCCATTCAGGTCATCATAACAATGTCTTTCAAGCAAAAATAATGCCATACACTGATGATCGAAGCATTGTTACTTGTGCTGCCGATGGCCAGGTAACTTCTTTTTGTTGGTTTCTTTCTTCATGATGATTTATGTAGGTCATTGCTTTTCTATATGGTATGCTATCTTCGCCTTACATTTAATTGTTCTTTTCCTTGATATTCCTGATAGGATGGCACTTGTTTCCTTCTTGGGGGTTGCCAATGTGCTTTGAAATTACAAAAGGATTATAGTTCATTTCTGCTACTACATCCATTGAGAAAAAAGACATTGTTTTTTTACCCTTTGAAATGATAACAATCATGCAGGTGAGACACGCACAGGTTCTAGAACATGGGAAGGTGGAAACAAAGTTGCTGGCCAAACATCAAGGACGGGCTCACAAATTGGCAATAGAACCTGGAAGTTCTCATATTATTTACACTTGTGGAGAAGATGGATTAGTTCAACATGTGAGTTACTCCGTACGTGGTTCTTGTAGTTCTATAGTCGTTTCCTTCTTCTCTGTTTCCGTTCAAGTTGTTTTTGTGTTAGAAGGGCTTGGATAGTGTGGTGCAGCAGGGAGAATGTATTAAGAAAAACAGTTAATACAATTCTCATGGATTAAGCTCTCTTGAAAACTGACATTTTGGATATTACTTAAAAATAATTTGCATCATGTGTGCACATGGTAAAAATAGAGAACAAAAAGTTAAAATAATTCATTTATAAATGTAGATCTATTATGTTTAAATTGTCTAATTTTGAGAAATTATAGAGTATTGCTTCTTTTCATCTTTTTTCCCCATTTCCCATTTCTCAGAACAACATCATCCTTCTTCTGTTTGGGAACGATATATATATATATATATATATAAAAAAAACATTAGTCGAGGCAAAAACACCAGGTCAAATCACAGTAGAGGCAAAAAAAATTAGGTGATTTCTTTTCATCTGTCCAAATCTTGGCGGATAGAGTTATCCGGTACTTGTGTTGGTAGGATGTAGCAGGTAACTCGTGGAATTAATGAGGTGCGCAAGCTGGTCTGAAATACCAGTGATTAAAAAAAAGAAACATAGTTATAAATCAAACTCTTAAGGAGTAGTATGTTGCGGTAAAATATGCTTTTTCCAACTCAAAAAAGTTTGTTGCGGTAAAATAATGACATAATGTCCTTTTTTTTTGCTGTAAATGATTGCTAAAATGCTAAGGGTTTTACGGGAATAGGAAGAGCTAAAACAGAAAAACTAAACACTGAAATACCAAGAGATTGCGATCTTGACAAGTAGGTATAGACTTGTTTGAGGTTCCCCTCAGCTTCTTTTCGATTGAGCGTAATATGGCTAATGGTGTGATTCATTGTGTTCTTACAGATAGATTTGAGAACAGACACCGCGACAGAGCTTTTTACTTGCCAACCCCTGCGGGTGAGGAGATATATGTCTGTACTTCATCTAAATGCGATTACGATAGATCCAAGAAATCCCTATTTGTTTGCTGTTGCTGGATCGAATGAATTTGCTAGCATTTTCGACATTCGCAAATATAAGTGGGGTGGATCCACTGATTTTGGCCAGCCGGTTGACTATTTCTGTCCCCCACATCTAGTTGGTGATGAGAATGTGGGGATAACAGGCTTGGCTTTCTCTGACCAGAGTGAGCTTCTTGTTTCATATAATGAAGAGTTCATTTATCTTTTCACAAAGGACATGGGGCTGGGACCTGATCCGTCACCTACTTCGCCATTGTACAATGACAGCGATGAGAGTGAAATAGGCCAAGATCATGAATCTGATGCATCTGCAGCTGACATGGAGTCTGGAGCAAATATTGGTCCACAAGTCTACAAGGGACACCGGAACTCTGAAACAGTAAAGGGTGTGAACTTTTTTGGGCCCAAGTGTGAATATGTTGTGAGTGGATCAGATTGTGGTAGAATTTTCATATGGAAGAAAAAGGGTGGAGATCTTGTTCGTGTTATGGAAGCAGATAAGCGTGTAGTGAACTGCATTGAATCCCATCCTCATACCGCAGTGCTTGCCAGCAGTGGAATTGAGAATGACATAAAAATATGGACTCCAAAAGCCATTGAAAGAGCTATTTTACCTAAAAATATTCAAAAGGTATGTGATATCAAATAAAAACTCAATTATGATGCACGTAAATTTCATTATTGTAGGTTCTTTAGCTTGTTCGTCTTAACCATTTTGTTGGAAATAATACACGAGTCCCTTCTGTTGATAGACGATGTAAGGAAAATATTTTAATTGTTCTCAATATCTCAAGATTTTATCATTGGGTCATTAAAAACTTGGTTCACCTTTTTCAGGTATACCCAAGATTGTAGGGGTAAATAGTACATCAGCAAGTTTTTTTTTTTTAATTTTAGCTGCCTATATATTCTGATCACATGAGTAAAGCTAAGCTAGTAATTGGAAAACATTTAGTGGGATTGCTACTTATTTATATATTACAATACGACAAATGGTCGATAATTATATATATTCAGACTTCGTACCTAATAGATATCGAAACTAGTAGAAATATCATCTCCTGAAATTTTAATGGTTCTTAATTCAATTGCATCCCTTTTTAAACCTCATTTAATGTGATGATATTTACGAACACTCTCGAACCTAAGTTATAGGAGAACTGGATTTTTACCCAAAAACTTTTATGAGGATGTGTAAAGATGTTAAGCATTAAACTAAACACTTATTGTTGTAAACTTATTTCAAGCTCGTTCTGAACATTTTACTAAGAGATGAACGTAAGGCTGTTTCAACCTTGAAGGATGTTCTTGTTATTATTATTGCATATATCCAAAATTATCCAAATATTATGGTAGCTATCATCCAGAAAGCCATAAAGCTATAGTGCATGGATGAGGTTCCACCGTTCCAGTTGTTACAGATGATTGAATGTTATTTGTAGAGAATCATATTTCTGTGTAGATTCATCGCTTTTTGCATACCTCTTGTATTCTTGGGAATGTTCCTGCAACATTGCTAGAATTTATCACCTTATTATGAAAAGAAAGCCACAAAGGTAATGAGGTTTCCTTACCCAAAAAAAGATACATGAGGTTTCACTGAAGATCTTACTGAGAAATGATCTTATGTTACCAGAAAAAAAAAACTAAGGAATGATACTTGGAAAAGTAGGATCAGGTGAATCTGGAAACCGGAAATTTTAAAAAAAATTGGGTATTCTTTCTGGGGGATTGTGGGGTTTAGTGGGCTTGGAAAGATTGATTTCGTAATTTATTTTATTCCTTCAACTAATTTAGATTCTTCTATTTCTGGAGTGTAGTCCTAATCCATGTGTGTGCATTGTTCCATCGTTATCTTTATGCCACACTCTTACATTGACATTGTGTATGTCATAGAAAAAAATTAGAATAAGTACTCTTGGTAATGCGTTAATCTGTCCCGCTGTAGTCAAATATCCCAAAAAGGGTATATCGTTTAAGCTAGAACCGACAGAGTCGTGGTTTATCTTTGTTTGTTATCCATTGTGGTCCTGATCCCTTTGCGTGTGTTAAAGTTCATGCATGTGGTAAGGATATTAACCATGACTTATCCAAGAAGAAAATGATATTAGATCCCAAATCTGTGCTATTGATCTTATGGAAGCATACGCAGCTCTATTTAACTGCTAATATTCTATCAATCAAGGGTTCAACCCCTCGCCGATTTCATTTGTTCGGTTATGGAGGCGATGAAGATAATAGCTTCTACTTATTTGGTGACCGAAGTGACGATGATTATGGTGGTAGTAGTGACAATGAGGATGAAGATGATAGTGATATGGATGAAGATGAAGATGATTTCTCCGATGGTATGGATGATGATGACGACGACGAGGAGAGTGATGATGATGATGGCAATGACAATGATGATGATACTGATGGTTTTGAGGATTTAGATATCCACGAAGCTGGAAATGGTGATGAGTTCTTTGACACTGTAGGAGACCCTGATTTTGACGATTCCTTGGATAATGACCAAGATGATCCTAGCGATTCATGCTATGACGATGATGATTCCAATGACAATGACATTGATGAATGATGATGTTGCAACAGTAACAGGGATTATGTTACTTCTCGTGAAGATAATAATGCCTCTTACATGTGCTGATGATTTTGCACTTTCTGTTTCCAGCAGAGACCTAAGGCAGTCTATCCTCTGCAAACAAGTGTTAAGGCAGTCTATTCTCAGAAAACTCTTAATTTACTTAAATGTGACAAATACGATATTTTTCAGACATCTACTGAATCTTACTGCTGGATATCGTGTTAAGTATTAGAAGAACCTGTATCGTTCGCTGGATATCTCTCTTTTTAACTTCGTTCTTCTTAATTTTTGTTTTCGGATAGGTGAAGAGATTTGATCCACTTTCAGGTCTATATTTGTTCTTAGAAAGGATGATGCTATGATGTTTTTACCCTTTTCAGGCACAGTCTTTGCTCTTAAAATGATGATGCTACGATGTTCTTTCTTTCTCAATATAGGTGTCTCATTTCATTTGGCATCGATATGAAGGCAAATTATAGTATCAAAAGCGTAGAAATTGATTCAATATTATTAACTCCCAGCACTTAGTCTACTTACAACAATAACAATAACAATAACGACTATGTCTTACTCCCAAATAAATTGGGATCAACACTTAACCTACTTATTTTATGTGAAATCCTACAACTCTTTCTATAGATCAACGCAGGACTTGCCCCACGAAAAGTTGAGCGAACATTAACCATGTAAGTGTTGAAAGCTTGCTTCCAATATTTATGACATATAAGATGTGTGGTGATATTCCAGAAGTTTTTTTTTGTTTAACTACTTACTCTAGTAATACAGAACTAAATGCTATGCCTCGTGTTAAAAAGAAAAAAAGAGAAACAGCGATGAGAACTTGGATTGGCAGTGGATTACAACGTGAACTTATGCTTCTTGATACTGGAAGTCGTCACGTTTGGTGGCAATGTGATGAACAAAACAAATGAGCCATGTACTGTATGACTCAACTGTATCCAGTACTTTCGAACAAATTAATTGTGTCACCGACACTTCAAGTTGGGCAGTACAGTTTGGTGCTCTACAAAAATGCCTTTATGAGATAAGCTATGGAGATTCTGGATATAATGGTATTGTCACTTCTGGATTTATGGCTTATGAAAAAATAACATTTAGCTCAATCCAAGATTATTCAAAAATAATATTTGGTTGTGGGAAAGATCAAATGAGAGGGCTTAGGAAATACCCTAGAAAATTCAGTGGAATTGCTGGTCTATATACAAATGGATTTGAGAAATATTCATTACCATCACAACTTGGTACCAATTATTCTCTTTATGCATTCCTAGTTCAACTTCAGGGAAGCCATCTACACTAACTTTTACGAAACCCCATGGAAAACAGTTGAGTTTTTAATTTGGACATGATTTTTTTTTTCTTTTTTTCAAAAAATATTTTCAAAAACAATGTTTGATTATACATTAAAATAATTTTGGACCGTTTTTCAAGTAAATTTTTTCCACCCACAAATATTTAAACCTTTTTCAAGTAAAATGTATGTCCAAATACAACTTCAACATACGGTATCGTTTTTCAACTTCAACTTCAAATATTACTCACTGTCCCAAAAAGATTGTCCTACTTTTTTTGTTAGTTTGTCCCAAAAAAATTGGCACATTTTTATAGTTAAAAATAATTTAATTTTATGAGATAATTTACAGTCACACAAATATCTAAAACTTATTTTAGATCACATATTTCAAAAGTCTTTTTTATTTATTTTGTAAATTACATGTCAAGTCAAACTAAGAATTTTTTTTTGGACGGGGAGTACTAATTTTTTCCTAATATCACTTAATTCTTGTCCAAGCGCCTGCTAAAGCAAGTGAACTACTCACTATAATAGTAAACTTACTAAACTTTGCCCGTAATAAGTTTATAATAGTAAATTCATAGGTTTTGTCTTATATTAGGTAGATTTTAGTTGTGACTATGCTTATCTGTTAAAATAAAATTTAATGACCATACATGAAATTAATTTGACAACAGGTATAAGGGTAAACATGATGAGGAACAACAGATTTCCACCATTTTACTACATACAAGACTTGAAGAAAATTATGATTAACAATAGGGTAGTTCCTATTAATCCTTCTCATTGGAATTTGGGTCGAGATAAATCTAGTGAAGTGTTTGTTGATACTGGAACCCCTATTACTCAATTTCCTTACGATGCTTATATCCAATTTAGGTCCATTTTTAGGTCAGAAGTTAAAATTGTTAATTGGGCCAATTTTCCAGTTGTAAGGTTTTATTTATTTTAAAGGCAATGTAATACCTCTTGATATGTGGTGGTTGACATTTTCCCCAGATGCCTACGAATGAAAAATGTAAAAGTTCTTGTTATTGTATTGAAAATGTAAAAGGTTCTTGTGAATGAAAAATGAAAAAAAAAACAATGTATGTGTTGGAATGATGGTATCGTTTGTTTATATAGAATGTTACTTCCATCCACACTATGTATATAAGCTCAAAAAGGCTTTGTATGGGTTGAAACAAGCTTCTCGTGCATGGTATGGTCGTTTAACTAACTTTCTTCTTGAATTTGGTTTTAACCGTGGCGAAGCTGATCGTACTTTATTTATTAAACGACACGGTGTAGATATTCTAATTTCTCAAATCTACGTAGATGACATAGTTTTTTGGTCGACCTCACAATCGTACCTAAATTCGTTTGTTGAAGCTATGTCATCAACATTTGAAATGAGCATGATCGGGGAACTAACTTTTTTCTTAGGCTTCCAGCTAAAGCAAAGTGATGATGAAATTTTCATCTCACGGAGTAAATATGCCAAGAATCTAGTCAAGAGATTTAGTTTGGAGAAAGCTAAACAAATGAAGACGCCAATGGGTTCGTCACAGAAGGTATGTAAGGATAATGTTGGTGAGAATGTCGACCCAATATTATATCGATCTATGATATGTAGCCTTCTTTACCTTACTTCTAGTCGCCCAGATATTATGTTTAGTGTTTGTGTTTGTGCCCGTTTTCAAGCATGTCCCAAAATATCCCACTTAAATGTCGTGAGACGTATTATTCGATATGTTGTTGATACATGTGAGTTGAGAATTTGGTATTCCAAAGACACTAATACTAACTTAATATGATTTAGTGACTCAGATTGGGCTGGAGTTATGGATGATAGAAAGAGTACAAGTAGATGATGTTTTTATCTTGGCAATAATCTTGTTTCATGGTATAGTCGTAAACAAAACTGTGTCTTACTTTCAACTACTGAATCTGAATATGTAGCAGTTGGAAGTTGTTGCTCTCAATTAATATGGCTAAGACACATGTTAGACGACTATGGATTTACTAGCAACATTTTGATTTTGTATTGTGATAACTTGAGTGCTATAAATATTTCCAAAAATCCATTTCAGCACTCACGTATAAACCATATTGATACTAGACATCATTTTTTAAGAGTTTTAGTTGAAAAACAGCTAGTTAAAATTGAACATGTTGACACTCTTCATCTACTAGCTGATATTATTACAAAAGCTTTTGACCATGAGAGATTTTCTAGTTTGTAGAAATCTCTTGGTCTTTGTAATCTCTAAAAATAAGACATTTTTGGTGAATGTCAGCTGAAACGTTGTCTAACATTTTGGGTGACATTTACCTATGTAATATCACTGACTGATTATTGTTGTTGTATATTGCATAACTTTTGATCACACGAGCATGATCCTTCAATAAGAATATGTTATAAAAGTGATACAGTTCTCTGCGATGATATATATATATATATATCATAAAAAGAGAGTATCGAAATAAGGTAAAGCCTTTACAAATATTTGGCAACTGTGAAAAATGGGCAAAACCCTTGAAAAGATACCGTTCTTATTCTATGAGAGTATCGAGTGCTTCAAAAGAACTTTGAGAATACTAAAAAAGTATTCTTATTTTTTACAAGAAAAAATCTTTTGTATGTATTTTATGATTAGATCAAGGACACGATGGGAAAATGTTACATTGGTCAACTGGTTAAACTCATAAAATACTTATAAAATGTGTCTTGATTTGTTGGCAAAGCGAAAAAAATTCTTATGGGATCAAAATATTAGTGTCGCCCAAAATGTAGTCAACATTGATGTTGACATTTTCAGATTTTGATATTTGTTGGGATGTTCTTCTTAACTGATTTCAAAATCAGATTTTTCTCCCTATATCTATGCCTTGTTTTAATAGAAATTTCAAACTTTAAAATGATAAGATTAAATTGAATTCTTATCGTGATGTTTATCTTTTTATCCCAGGATCTTAAGTGTAAGTTATTGAGTAAATTTGAAATACCTAAAACTAAGGGATTCTTTTTTCTTAAAAAGATTTGCCATGTATATAAATTCCTCTCAGTTGCAATTTTTTTATCATTTCAGATTTTCCCTAAAAAATAAAAAGGAAAATCACACCTCAGGTATAACCCTACCTACCAGATGTAATCCTCTCCATTTCAAACACCATCCTCGATCACAAATCCTAATTCCTCAAAACCTTCACCTCAATTCTCACCAATAGAAACTTCTCCAGTGTCAGAACCTATGTCAGCCAACATTCCATCTAACACACATATGAGCATCAACCCTCATTTGTTAGATGTTTTTGATGGATTGATGTGGATAATTGTTGACAATGGTTTATTTCTTTTTCGGTTGTACATAGAATGGATGATGTGTGTATATATGTGCTTATAATTTTCTTCTTCTTCTAATCTTATGGAGTGGTACACATTTGTTTGCTTGTATACCATCACAGGTTAAGGGGGACAGTTCTGTAATCACAGGTGTTGGACAACATCCGTGACAAAGCACTAATCTATACATTTTGTAATGTGTTTTGTGAAGAAAGGCAAAAAGGGGGAGATTGTTAATGTTGGGTTTGGTGTTGTGACATTTGACCCAACGTACCCTCTGAAGTATTGTTGTTGAATGCATAAAATGTTGGGACAAATGTTACAACATCCAGACCAACATTTTTATATAACAGTTTTGCCTTACTTCACGTTAAGCGGTAATATTTTTTATTGTGGGGGTAAAAATGACTTAGGCTTGGTGAAATGGAGCTGTGTAAAACGTAGGAGAAAGAGTCAAAACTTGGGGAAGAAGTCGAGTGAAGAACAAGTCAAAGTTGACATTTGGACTCCATGATCTTCTCCAACAAACACATCAGCTGCCCACCTTTTCCTCAACCTCCACAACCAATCGATGCACTTTTCAAGGAAGACTCTCAACTATAAATAGAGATGCTACTACAGTGAATCGATATCTAGAATTAGACTGCAAAAATACCAAGAGAGCTCTCGGAATTTCAACTAGAAATCTGGATCACAAGTGTTGCCTAAGTGTGTCGACAACATTCTGTCCAACATTACAATTGTTGTTTAGATTCTATATTAGTTTTGTATAGAGCGATTGTAATGAGAGATTGTCTATATCTACGTAGTTAGATTTTTCAAGCAGAAGTCGTTTGCGACTTCAACTTTTAATTCTTTTTTATTTTATATTGTAAATCTGTAAGAGAGAAATTTGTAATTTTGTATATAATATATATACAATACTTCTGGTAATTGACAATCATAAGTTATATCAACATATAACTTATGAAAATATAAACATTTGTGTTCTTTATTTTTCCGCTTCATTTTACTCTTGAAGGTTTTATGTTTTATCGAAGTGTAGTCACTTGTGTCATGTGACATTATCACTGACATTCGAAAATAAAATTAACATTCGATTTATTTCATATATTTTTTTACTTTCCGTAGCCTTTGACACCCTTCACTTATATTTTCTCTTTTCAGTACAATTTTACATGTCTATTCAAATGTTTAAAATATACAAAAGTCAAATATGTCATAGCATATTCACGGTAAGAATTTATCCGCACTCATTATTTACATCAAATTCACAATAACATGTCACGTGTCTTATGTGTACTTTTATATTATCTGATTATAGTTAATTAATATGTATTTTTATGTTATTCATTACTTAACAATAATAAAACATATTTAATTTGATATAAATATTGAATGGGAGTCTTTTTTTTTTTTTGGACCTTTTTCTCTATAATCTTTGCTAAATCAAAATTCCACAATTAATTTGGGATGGGAGGATATTTATTCCCTATCAAGCTGTCACTCACTTCAATTTGGGGGAAACGTCTCGTGCACGAAAGGTCCTTACAAATATCAACAAATGTTTTAGTAGAATAATCTTTTTGTGTTTATGGAAAATGAGATATTAAAATGGAGCCCACAGTGTTCAAGATTCAAACTTTATTAAAGTTTGATTTTTCTTTCTAAAAGTAATCCTTTTTGGAGACTCTGGAGTCTGGACTGGGATTTTATTAAATTCAAAATTCATAATTTCTAAAATGAACTCATCATATTCAAATTTTAGATTCATGTTTTTGTGGTGCAGACATTATTTACCCAAATAACCAACAAAGGTTGTGCTTGATGTGAATGAATATAATTCTTCCACTCTATCAAGAGGTATATGGTTAAATTCTAAAAAATTCTATTAGAAATTATTTTCACTCTAAATGAGCTTTACACAAACATATATTCAAATTAGTCGGACTCTCATTCAAATATCTAAACTATTTATCCAAATATGAAATACCTAACGGGCCCCTTGCTGTACCAATGGCTAGTTATGTTTGACGTGTCATTAGCTGTTCAGCTGGCTTTCATTGTCATGAAGCCTCTGTTAATAGTATGAATCTTCACACGCTCTCTTCATAATAGCCCACTCCTTCTCACGCTTCACTTTGCTCTTTCCTCACTCTCCCAACAAAAATGGATTCTTTCGCTGTCATCTGTACCGCCTCTCTTCTCGCCGGCGGACTCTACTTTTTCGTTTTTGGATTTGGCTCCGCCGAGGTTAAAGGTAAACGCGCCGTCAATCTTACCGGCGGGTCAATCGACAAAGAAAAAATCCAAGACAACTATAAACAGTACTGGTCTTTCTTCCGTCACCCTAAAGAAATCGAAAAAGCCGATAAAGTCCCCGCATTCGTTGATACTTTCTATAATCTCGTCACTGATATTTACGAATGGGGTTGGGGTCAGTCTTTCCACTTTTCCCCTTCTCTCCCTGGCAAATCTCACCGTGAGGCTACTCGTATTCACGAGGAGAGGGCTGTCGATATGTTAGGCGTGAAGCCCGGAGCCCGCATTCTTGATGTGGGCTGTGGTGTGGGCGGGCCGATGCGGGCTATAGCGGCCCATTCTAAAGCTAATGTTGTTGGTATTACTATTAATGAGTATCAAGTGAAACGAGCCAGGATGCATAATAAAAAAGTCGGGCTCGATACACTTTGCGAGGTCGTTTGCGGGAATTTCCTGCAAATGCCCTTCGCAGACAATAGCTTCGATGGAGCTTATTCCATCGAAGCTACATGTCATGCTCCTAAACTTGAAGAAGTGTACAAGGAGATTTACCGGGTTATAAAACCCGGATCCTATTATGTTTCTTATGAATGGGTTACAACCGAATTGTACCAACACGAAGACCCGGAACACGTGGAGATTATCCACGGGATCGAAAGGGGTGATGCTTTACCAGGGTTGAGAAGTTACAAGGACATTGCTGAAGTTGCTAAGCAAGTGGGGTTTGAAGTGGTGAAAGAGAAAGATTTGGCAAAACCACCATCAAATCCATGGTGGACAAGGCTTAAAATGGGTAGAATTGCTTACTGGAGGAACCATATTTTGGTTACAATTCTTGCTTTTCTTGGAATTGCACCAAAAGGTACAGTTGATGTGCACGAGATGTTGTTCGTGACTGCTGATTATTTATCTCAAGGTGGTGAAAAAGGCATATTTTCTCCTATGCATATGATTCTCTGCAGAAAACCAGAAGAGTAAAAGGCCGATTTGAATTTGAAGTATCGCTTGTAGGGATTGACCATGGAGGTTAATTTCGCTCTGTTGTTCCTCTTTTTTTTGGTCGAATTTAATTTAATGTCGTTATTTTCCTTCTTTTTTCTTGTTAGATCTCTTTCTTTTTTGCTTCTGTTTCAACCTTAAAACTAGAAAACATCAATCTTTATGTGTTAATCACTTGGAAATTTGATTTTAATTTCGGAATTACCGATAATTGTGCTTATGAGGATGTTCTGTTTCAATTTCTATGGTCTCAGTTGTTTCTTCTGGGTTTGGTCAGATATTTTTTTCTAGTTTGTGATCAGGACATTAGGTGTTGTGCGTGACATTGGCTTTTGTTGTTTTCTTTGTTGTGGAACTTCTGTACATATTACAACAACTTAAAGAATCACACGCCGTGGAGTATTGTACACCGATCTTACCTCTATTTCGCTGATATCTTAATAATTTGAGTGGACATTGCATCTGATTAAGTTAGCTGTATGATCTACTTTCTCATTAGTCCCCTCTTGGTGGTCCTCCAGTACCGTCAAAATGAAGTCACATATGCAGTACTTGTTAGAAAAATAATATTTTTTATTTAATATCTCAAAAATAAAAAGACTATTTCTAACGTTTTTATGGACTTTAATACATTAAATAGATCTAATGATGAAATTATTATTTTGTGACAGATTTATTGTATACGTATTTGACTATTTTAAGTGCCTTAATGGCTAGTATATTAAATCAATTTGAATGGTTATCATGACATTAAATGTGGTAAAGCTTTTAATTGCTAACCTTACGGTTGGGCTATTGAGTCAACCTTGAATCATTTGAGGTCTCAACCTATATATACATATAGCATTTTACTTTTGAAGATATATGGATCAATACTTCATCTTCCTACCGTAGTTTGATGGGTTATCTAACTTCGTGAAATTTTTGTTAGATTCTGATTCCTAATTTTATATTAGAAGTATTTGTTGAATTTTGTGAATACACTTATATCGGATGAAATATCCTTAATGACATTATCTTCGGACATGTTTCAAGCTTTCAAAAATTTTGTGCAGTGTTCGTGATCAAGTATTTTTCGTAACATTTCCATCACTACTTTCACATAATTCGAGTATTTGGGTCCAGTAGATTAGCAAACTGTAGTTTGCATTCACCAACAAAGATATTTGATGGAAACTGAAGATTTGTAGCAGCAGTATGATGTTGATGTTATATTTTCGATTGCTAGATCTCCGGTGGGCGGAGACTTCTAGGTCAATTTGGAAATGTTTTTGAATTTTTTGCATAGTTTCAATATGGGTCCACCATAATATTTTTAAATATTTTTTACTAAAAAGATAGTCCTTCGTTATAAATTACGTGACACCACACCAAATTTAAAAAATTTAGAAGATCTAAATAAATCTTAAATATTTATGTGGTTATAAATCATTTCATTATGGTAAAAGATAAATTCTAAAATTAAATTATTTATAATTATAAAACAGTGACATTCAATTTGACATAAATTACAATAACAACATAAATGTAATCCCACAAATAATACGGGAGGATAGAGTATATACACACCTTATTCTTAACTTGGGAGATAGAGAAGCTGTATCTGAAAGACCCTAGTCTCAAGATGCAAGACTATGATTAGTTTGCTCACCCAAGGTGAAACGTAATGAGTGATTCAGACGTGATCGACGAGGTCGGTGTAAATTTTGGAGATCAAATCTTGAAAGACAAGTTATATGTTGGACGGTTTGTTTCCATCCACCTAAATTTTAGTGGATAAACGATATAATCGAGGTGTGTTCTATTTGTTTTGAACACATTTTCCTTCTACTGTAACCCCGAATACCACCATTATTTAAAAAAGGGTATGTTGCACACGAGCTTTCGTTTGGTACGGTAAAGGCTGCTTGCTTTAAAGTTGTTTGCACGGAAAATATATTCATGTTCTAAAGACAATTTATATTAGCATAAATATACTTTATATGTATTCGTATTATTATTAATGAAGATTAATATTTTGGCATTTGCACTTATTGAATTATTAGTTGATTGTTTATAATATTTTATAGTATGCATCCCTAGAGGTTACATTGTTATTAGTAATGTGAGTTATTAATATTATAATATAACTCTTAAAATAGCCTCGACTAATGATCATCGAGAATGAGATATCGATAATATGTGATAAGTCAACATGTAGTCTGCATCACATCCTTAGAGGATGTAGAATGTCTCACATGCTACGAGTAATGACTACTCGTGATGGACACATGGATAATTTGGAAGTATTGGTATACCATGCTAATATACTGTTTGTTATACTTGTCTAAAGTATGATCAGCGTGTAGGAGATAGAAGTCCTTAGACTTGAGGTCAATGCGCACCTTGTTTACAAAGTAATATACTTTGATCATGTCCTAAGCTCAAATGCCTTATAGGTTGAGATACGGCTTGTATTTGGTACATTACGGTATGGATTAAAGGTGGTAGTTGAGCCAAGATTAGGATTCATTCCTCGAATGTATATTCGAGAGAACACTCAGCTTCTCAGTGATATTAGGTTGACTAAGTCGTTGGCCAACACAATAGACATATTTAGAATATGGTCTAGTTGTCAACTGATATAGATGAGATACAATGATTAAGCCATTTGGATAGACACTTGACAAATCCTAAGCTTGATCGGGTGTGTCGTGAATGAAAGGATTTTATCTTATCACATAGAGGTTAAGTTTACTGTATTCGTGTAAACGTACTTCACATATTGAGTTCGTCTTGCGGTGCCGTCTAGGAGTTCCGCGTAGACCTTAATTTGATTAATGTTGATATGTGAAGGCCTATAGGGTCATACTATGTCAATTGTCTTTTCGATCTAAGGATGTATTGAGAGAGTATTAAATATTCGATTTAGAATCGAGATATTTAAATGAATAATGATTGTTTTAATTAAGTTAAAATTGAATTTTAGATTTAATTAAGAATGTGCGGAAAATAAAATGAGACAGTGTAGGGCCACGTCAGCGCCGCGGCGCCCACACCATAGGGCCACGACGCCATGACCTAATCTGTCTCAAATTTTGGGCCAGGCCCAAGGTCAAATCATAATCCGATTTGACCTAATTTTTCACCTATAAATACAGACCTACAATTCATTATTCGTTACATTTGATTTTCATATCATTATTCTAAGTCTTAGAGACTCAGAATCAAAACACTCTCGAATCTCTGCCGGATTTTTCTAGCTTTCCAAATGAGGAATACATTGAAGCTTGGAGCTTGCAATCGAAAGGGCATTCGCGTGCGCACCCACAGTTGATAAAAATTCCAGATATTGTAAACATATAAGTACCATTCAAGTCTTATGTTTATAATTTAAAATTATTCTATAGTCAAACAACTCTACGTTTGTTGGGTTTAAAACAAGTTTTCAATATCCGCTGCGTACAATAATCCAACAAAAACCTTCACGCACTAGACGCATTTTTTGGCTTATAGTATTTGTATTAGTTTTTGTGTGGTACATAAATTCGGACCGTTGTTGTTAAAGGGGTAGTATGTATGTTTATGGTTGTGATGAGGGGAATGATGTTAACCGCACTTTCAACAAGTAATTAGTTACTAGTACTACTATAATATTGGTGGCATGTGCTCCGATTTTGCAGTGGGTTAATTTAATCAAAGTATTTGCAAATCTCGATCTACTTTTGTTAGGTTAGATCCATCCAGTCCATACCCCAAATGTTTGATTATAATAAAATAATCACTTCTCTCCAGCTTCACTCTTTAAAAAATGATATACTCTAGGTCCAGTGCTCCTTGTAAATATCTGTTATAAATGCTTCGTATTATTATATATGATCGGCATAAATTTCTTTAGTTCACTTCATTAAGAGTTTTCTAGTAGATGATATCATAGTGTATCTTGGAAGTTGTAAGTTGTAAGTTGTAATTGTGAAAAATTGAAGTTATCGGAGAATTCATGGGTGCTCAAATCTTTGAATTTAGCCATCTGAATTATTAATTGTTTTAAACTTCAATTATGAGTGTGTGTAATTAGCTTAACTATACTCCATTTGTCTCAATTTATTTGTTATGGTTACTAAAATAGTTAACTCAAATTATTTATCATTTTAAAAGTTTAAGGCTTAATTAATTAGATTTTCTCCATTTTACCATTTGTCATTAATGAAGATGACACATAAATAGAGTAAATATTTAATTGAGAGAGATTATAATTTAGACATAAGGATAAAATAGGTCAAATACTCCTAATTAATATTTTTTAAGGGACGTGTAAACAAAAAAAAATGACAAATAATTTGAGACAGAGGGGTTAAAGGTCTTATATCTACCATACATTTGCGTTGTGTTTCACATTACAATTAGGGTTGTACAAAGAAAACTGATAAACCGCACCAAACCGACAAACCGAATCAAATCGGGAAAAAAAATCAGACTAGTGGTTGGTTTGATTTGGTTTGGTGTTGGAAAAAACCCAACATAATAGGTTTGGTTTTGTTTTAACTAAAAAAAGTTAAACCGAAATCAAATCGATCCAATTATATGTATATTATTTTAAAATTATTTTATACACAACAATATTTATTAGAATGTAATTTATAAGTATTTTCCTAAATTTTTTCATAATTTATGTATTTTACATTCAAGTTTTGACTTAATTTTTTAAACGGTCCATACGTTTAAGCCCATAATTCTCAAAAGCCCAATAAAAACTAAGTGGAAAATGTCTCTAATAAAAGAAATCCTATCCAATTCTCAAAATCAGAAATCTCTTTCCTCTCAAAATTAGAAATCCTACCGGACTCCAACTTTCACAATAAAAAATTCTCATTTTACATCGTAAGCCTCTTACTTTTCCTAATTAGCTATAAGAATTTGCAGATCTATTATTCATAACATTTCACTTGAAATAGTTTTCAAATAGTAACTTTTTAAATGTTTTTATTAGTACGTGTTTGAATAATATTTGAACAAAGTTGAAAAAAAATATGTGAAAGTAATTTATTTGATTACCGTGCCTTTTTCCAGTTTTTAGTTTCTAACGTGAAGTGCATTTATTAGTTCTCTTAATGTAAAGATGTAGTCTTTTAATTTATTTTATATTTTAACTTTTTGTGTGCGTCTGATTTGAATAGAATTTGCTGACCGATTCTTTATCAAACGTTGATTGTTATTATGTTTTATTTTACAATGCCTTATATTGTTATCGATTTGTTAAATTTATTTGCTTATTTTATTTCTATTACATGATAAAGTTGTATAATTGACTGTCATGGGAAGAAATATGTGAGCTTTTGATCTTATTCTTTGTCAATTTGATATAATAACATGAATTGTGCAAAACTTAGAGCTATATATTTCTTGCATTTGAAAACGAGGAGTTCAATTTTCGTCATATTTTGCATCTTTTGTCACTTTAATATGGTTCTTTTTACTTTAAGAGAAGTTTAAATGTAGTAACTGAATATCTTTTTACGTTATTGCTTCTTGCTCATAATTTGTTGCTTAATGAAATTACAATTTTTTTTATTATATGCAGGATTCTCTTTCCGGATGGAAGCTACAACTTCTGGAACGAAATCACTTGTGATTGACAACAATCCTTTGACTACGGCAACAGTATCTCAACAACAACAAGGTAAAGACATTCCTCATCGACGCACTCCTCCGAAAAAGCAAAGAAGAACAACTCCTAAAGAACCTTCTAAATCTGGGAATACTGGTAGAGAGATTTCTGAGATTTGGGATCACTTCTCCAAATTTAAAGCTAAAGGAGGTAAATGTAGGGTAAAATGCAATTACTGTCCTAAAACGTTTGCTTTCGAAAGCAAGAATGGTACTACTACATTATGGTCACATCTGAATGAGAAATGTCATAGATCTCCCTTTAGAATAGTTGATAAGAGACAAAAAACATTAGAACCTATTAAAGAAGGATGGACGGAAGGTGGTTCGGGTTCTAATGAAAGGGTGTTATATAATGTAGATGATATTCGGAGGGCAATTGTTATAATTATCGATGAGCAACCGTTTAGAGTTGTAGAGGGAGAAAGATTTAGGAAATTCATAGCTAAAGCCTTACCGAAATTTGTATTACCTTTTCGGGTAACTGTTGCCAGACATTGCTTGAAGATTTACGAAGAGAAAGATAAGCTTAAAATTCTTATCAAGAACCAACGTATTTGCCTCACTAGTGACACATGAACGTCGCTCCAAAATTTGACTTATGTGGTTGTGACTGCACATTGGATTGATGACCAATGAAATTTACAAAAGAAAATTCTGAACTTTTTCCTAACACCACAAAAGTGAAACTATTGCTAAGGGAATTGAGGAATGCTTGTTGGGTTGGGATCTTGAGAACTTGTTTACAGTAACTTGGGATAATGCAACTGCCAATGATACTGTCATTAAGCATTTGAAGGTGCTGATGGATGATTGGAACAGAGTAATATTTGAAAATGAATTTTTACATGTGAGATGTAATGCTCACATATTGGACTGGATTGTAAAAGAAGGGTTAGATTAACAAATTGAGCCCATTTCTCGTGCAAGAAATGCGGTGAAATATGTTAGATCCTCCCCTTCAAGGTTTGCTTCTTTTAAGTCATTTGTTGAAAAAGCTAAGATAGACACTCATGGTCTTGTGAGTCTTGATATTGAAACTAGATGGAACTCGACATATACAATGTTAGATACGACTATAAAATTTGAAAAAGCCTTTACAAGAATGTATCAGGATGACCATAAATATCAAAAAAGTGCATTTAGAGGAAATCCACCAGCAGATGATTGGAAGAATGTGAGAGCTTTTGTCAAGTTTCTTGACCTTTTCTATCAGACCACTTTAAAATTTTCAGGGAGTTTGTATGTTACTTCCAACTCTTTCTTCCGTGAGTTTTTTACTCTTCAAAGTGCTATTAATAAGTATTCTACAAATGAAGATCTTGTTTTGGTTGATATGGCGGCAAAAATGAAAAGCAAATTTGAGAAGTATTGGGGTAAGTTTGAGAATATGAATATGTTGTTGTTGGTTGCTGTTGTGTTAGATCCCAGATATAAGATGAAGTATGTGAACTTCACTCTTACCAAAGCATATGATTCTTTGTTGGGAAGGTTAGAGTCGGCGGATGTGGCAAGTGTTTTAACTCGTTTGTATAATTCCTACAGTAACTCTGTCACTGATGCTTCTTCTGATGACAATATTGGAGGTGACATTAGCATGATGAGTGAAGTCGGTGATTTGTTGCAATTTGAGTGGGAGAAACATTTGGAAGATGAGGAAAATATTGTAAAAAAATCTGATCCTGAGATATACTTGATGGATGATGTGGTGCAGGAAAAAGATTTTAATATCTTGACTTGGTGGAAAATTTCGTCTAGTAAATATTCAGTTGTTTAAAAAATTGCCAATATAGAGACTTTGAAATTGGATAAGATACTCAATTTAGTAAACCTCCACATGCATGTATCTATCGAAAACTCTCCTAAAATCATATGCTCTAATCTCTCTGATAAAAATAAAAAAATACGCTTTGTAAAAGAAAAAATGATAAATAATAGGTTCTCATATATGTCAAAAAATATGAAGTTTGTATGTCATCACTGTAACTCATATGGACACTTAAAATCATAATGTTTCAAACTTCAAAATTCTGTGAGCAAAATGCTGCCTAAATTGTTGTCCAACATTTCGGATAACAATCGGAGCAACATTTCTGAGCCAAAAGGTAAAAATGTTTTAAGAGAGTTTGGGTTCCTAAAATGAATTAAACTTATCATGTATGTATAACTGCATTAAGAACTAACATTTTAGGCTCTTGGTACTTTGATAGTGGATGTTCTCACCACATGACAGGTACAAAATGATTTCTAAGGAACTATGAGTCATTCAATGGAGGAAATGTGACTTATGGAGGTGGCAGTAAAATCAAAATAATTGGAAAATGGATCTTGAATGTTCCTGGTTTTCCAGCCTTAAGGAATGTCTTACACGTTGAGGGTTTAATGGCTAATTAGATTAGTATTAGTCAGTTGTGTGATCTATCAATTTACACCCTCAGTCATAAACCATTGTATGGGACTTGATGCTGCAGAGAGAGATAGAGATGCAGTATTAGTGACAGAAAATAGGGATAGAATAATTGAATACCTCACTGGGGGTACAATAAAAAAGTGGATCCTTAGATGCCCAGCTTAAAAAACTAAATGTCTTATTCCGACCCTCCACAAAATTGCTATTCACAATTGTCTTTCTTCCTTGAATGAGTCAGTTGTAACATCTGAACAAGCTTCCTTATTGTTTAAAATTGGGAAAGGTTTAAGAGTTGATTTAGGAAAAATAATATTTTATCAAGTTACCAACTTGACTGAAAAGGAATCAACTTTAATCCTCCCTTATCCCTCTCTAATTTACCAAGTCTTGACTACCCAAGGCTTTGAACCTAAGAGAATGATATTATAGGAAAGGCTCCCGAACTGTACATAGTAAAGAAAACAATTCTAAAGAGCAAAGAAATAGTGACTGACTTGCCCTGGAAGAAGGAAGCAGAAAGTGAGAATGTTGCCAGGAATGTCACCAACATTTAGGGCAACACTGGTTCAGGACAACCAAAACTATTAACAGACTGGCTAGTGGGTCAAATAGCTAAAATCAACCAATAGATTTCAGAGATTTATACTGCCAGGGATGCCTTGGTTCAAGCCAGATATCATTTCTTGTTGTTACTTTCTTCACAAAAAGGGGGAGATGACTCTATGCAGGGGGCAGGGAGAAGAGGTTGAAGGTGCACATGCTGCTGAAGAAGCTGTTGATGCTGCTTTGCAAAAGAAAGAAGCTGTTGGGAGGAAGGTGTTGCTGAAAAGACTAAGGCTGAGGGCTGAAGCTGAAGCTGAAGCTGTTATGCAGAAGTAGAAAGCTACTGGAAGCTACTGCTGCTGCATAATGAGCAAGGAGAAACAGGCTGATGTGATGCATCATGAACTTTTAATATTTGGTTGATGATTGGTTGGATTATGAAGTTTTTTTATTTCAGTTAATGGTTGATGTTAATTTCTGACAATGGTTTATCTGACAATGGGTTCTTTCTATTTGTGTTTTGTATATATTGGATGATATGTGTATATATGCGCTAACATCTTTCTTCTGTTCTAATCCTATGAATCGGTACACACATGATTACTTGAAAGACGTCACAGGTTAAGGGGGAGCATAACATTGATATTATTGTACACAAATGTCGGACAAACAGTTGTCTCAATATTCTAAGTCAGTTTAGGTTTGTAATGTGTTTTTTGAAGAAAGGCAAAAAGGGGGAGATTGTTAATGTTGGGTTTGGTGTTGTGACATTTGACCCAACATATCTTCTGAAGTACTGATTTGAATGCATAAAAATGTTGGGACAAATGTCATAACATTCAGACCAACATCTTTGAAAAATAGTTTTGCCTTACTTCACGGTAAGCAGTAATATTTTATTGTGAGGTAAAAACGACTTAGGCGTGGTGAATTGGAGCTGTGTAAAACGTGGAAGAAAGAGTCAAAGCTTGGGGAAGAAGTCGAGTAAGGAACAAGTCAAAGTTGTTGAGATTTCCACTCCTTAATCATCTACCACAAGCTTCCCACTTTTCCCTCAACTTCCACAACCGATCGATGAGACTTTCAAGGGAACTCTCTACTATAAATAGAGAGGCCACAACAGTGAATCGATATCCAGAATTAGATTGCAAAAGTACCAAGAGAGCTCTCGGGATTTCAACTAGAAATCTGGATCACAAGTGTTGCCTGAGTGTGTTGACAACATTCTGTCCAACATTACAATTGTTGTTTAGATTCTAGTTAGTTTTGTATGGAGCCATTGTAATGAGAGGTTGTCTATGTCTACTTAGTTAGATTTTTCAGGCCGAAGTCATCTGCGACTTCAACGTTTAATTCCTTTCCAATTTATATTGTAAATCTGTAAAGAAAGAACTTTGTAATTTTGTATATATATATATATATATATATATATATATATATATATATATATATACAATACATCTGGTCATTGACCATCATGAGTTATATAATATATATAACTTATGAAGTTTTTTAAACTTTTGTATTCTTTAAATTTCGCTGCATTTACTCTTTAAAGTTTCTGTTTTGCTAAAGTGTTGTCACTGGTGTCAGACGACATAACCAATGACATTCGGAAACAGAATTGACATACGGTTTATTTCATCTTTTGTTTTTATTTCCCATAGCACTTGACACCCTTGCAGATTCGTTTGATAAAAAGAAAACAATTTAGCAATTATTTCATGATGTAAAATCTAATGTTTTTCTACGTAAACCCTTAGCCTTAAAAAGAACGTAGTTTAAACATCGATGCTGCTTCAGCCTTTAGCTTCTTTGAGCTTCCCATGTGCATTAACACATAGCTATACTTAAATAAAATTTCAAATTGAAGGAATGGCAGCTAGCATTTTATGATTATTCACAGTTGTATAATCGCGTTTCAGAATATTGACATAATACGTAATAATAGACTTTGTACCCGTTTGACAGATGAGCACTTGAACATTATTTAATTTCTAGGCGAATGCCAACTTATAAGTTGAACTTCTTGATAATCATCTCCAAAGTCAAATATTTGTTTATTAACGCCAGATATCTCAGAATGTGGGGTACTTATAATAGTACAAATTTAATCTACCGACTTCGCATTTCTGTATATTTTATAGGTATTTCTGTTATTCCTATCAAATTGTCAAGCTATATAGGCGCTCCTAAAGAAATTGTAGCAAAGCACTTAGTCATTGTCATTCCTATCAAATTGTCATGAACTCATTATTACAACTTTACAAGACGTACGTAAAATGGATGTGAAATTTGCAGAAGATAGATGTGCGTGGCCAAGGAGATCATCGGAATCAAAGATTTCAAGAACAAGGAGCCAAAAAGTTAATGTTATCAGTAATATTTTGGATGCAATTGCAAAAGGTAATAATAGAGATTTTTCAGGTCAAGAAAAAAGGGAGGTGGTGAGAATGAAAATTGTGGTGAAAAAAGAAGGTTTAAAGCAAGTTCTTGAAGCATTAAGAGATGATAATAATATCAATGAAAATAAAAGCCAAATTTCTCCTTCACAAGCTGCTGTTATTTCTTTGGAACAACGTTTGAACTTCATGAGAAAAAGGCAAATAATTAGAAAAGCTAATCAACTCAAGCTGAAAAATAATTCTTCTTGGATGCCTGTGCTTCAAAGCATACCTGAGGAATTTTAATCTTTAATTCCTCTCATTTTTTTGGGGTTGTCAAGTTTTAATCTCCATTTTTTGTACTTATATCACTTATATACTCTCCACAAGTACTAACCGAAAAAGAGTTGCACATTTTATGTAGTACTCTTTTTAATGTGCTAGCTTTTTCGGTTTTTTCATGTTATTAAATTTCTTTTGCAGTTTAATCTGCTTGTATCATTGTATTTATCTTCTCATTAAATAGAAGGGAAAACTACACTTAATGCCCTTAAAACCTAAACTATTTACGCGTTATGTCCCCTCTCAAACTATTTACGCGCTATTCTAGCCTAGCCTAAAGTATTTACACGCGATACCCCCCCCCCCCCCCCAAACTGGCCCAAACGATGTCTTAATTCGGCCCAAGTTCTAATTGTACACAATTCGACCCAATCTCTCTTAGTCAGTTTTTGCACATTTCTTCATCAGCGATTTTTGCGGTGTGTTTGAAATTTGGGAAAAGTGACAGTTGTTCATGTTTCTTCATTGCTTTAACAATTAGTTTCATAAAAATTTCAAGGCTAATTGAGTTTTTTAGTAGTAGTTTCTCCTTTTTAAAAAAATCTTTTAGTGTGTAGCTTTTGTATTGTATGCATGCGTCAAAAGCACGTTACAACTCGACGGAGGGGCCATCTTCTTCAACATTTGACTGATTTTGATGATTCTTTAGATGAAGATGTAGGTAAACAAAAGTGTATTTCGTCAGTGATGTTGGGCCCAAGTTTTTCATTGCATATTGATGATTCACAGTCGATTTCTGTTGGCAGCCCTAAACATAATCAGGGTGACCCCAAATCATGTGATGTCCCAAAAACCCGACACTCAAATGAGGTTGATGAAGCAGAGACGGGTAAAGATGTTGACAATGTCAAAAGAAAGGGGTAGAAAAAGTGGTAGCGGATGATTCAGATGATGAGAATGTGACAAAGATAAAGAAAAGTGCAGTTAAATCACAAGATATTCCTTGTGAATCAATTCTTGGAACATGACCTGAAACAGTCCATGCAAAACCCGATGATGTTGATGATACGAAAGTAACTTAATTTTTGTCTTTTGTTACCTTTAATTTTTATACTTTATGCAAAAATGTGGTGAAATCAAAGTTGTATATAATGTAATTTATGTAGGTACAGTTAATAGTGTGTGTGTTTGAAATATGACACTCGAAACATGTTTGAGTTTCGTACACTTCCTGATTTAAGACTCCACGTGCATTCTTCTTTGACAAAAGCAACATAATACCTGCATATAATGGTTGCATCATGAGAATATTTTTTAGAGCAAAATAGGGGGGCGTGCACATGGGGTAAATGACTAAAGCAGTCCTTCATGATACCATCTCAGTATATGGATAGACCATGATGGTATCATGAAGGACTAATGGAGTTTTACATTGATGAACTTCACACGTCTATTCATGATACCAAATCGGTATATGAATATACCATGATAGTATCATGTGTGGACTGAGGGGAGTCTCTCATTGAAAGACTGAAATCCAGTCCTTTATGATATCATCTCAGTATATTGATAAACCATGATTGTATCATGAAGGACTGAGGGAGTCTCACATTAATGGACTTAACACATTCTTTCATGATACCATATCAGTCTATAGATATACCATGATGGTATCATGTGTGGACTGAGGGAGACCACACCCAGTCCTTTATGATACCATCTTAGTATATGAATAACCATAATGGTATTATAAAGGATTGAGGGTAGTCTCACATTGATGGACTTCACCCAGTTCTTCATGATACCATATCATTAGATGGATATACAATGACAGTATCATGTGTGGACTGAGGGAGTTTCTCATTGATAGACTTCACCCATTCCTTCATTATACCACATCAGTATATGGATATACCATGATGGTATCATGTGTGGACTGAGGGGAGTCTCTCGTTGAAAGACTTCAATCCGATCCTTCATGATATCATCTCAGTATATGAATATACCATGATGGTATCATGTGTGGAATGAGAGAGACCACACCCAGACCTTTATGATACCATCTCAGTATATGGATATATCATGATGGTATCATGAAGGACTGAGCGGAGTCTCACATTGATGGACTTAACCCATTTCTTCATGATACATTTTCAGTATATGAAAATATCATAATGGTATCATGTGTTGACTGAGGGGAATCTCTCATTGAAGGACTGCAACAAAGTTCTTCATAATATCATCTCAATATATGAATATACCATGATGGTGTCATGTGTGGACTGAGGGGGAGTTTCTCATTGAAGGACTAAGTTACAGCCCTTCATGATATCATCTCGGTATATGGATATATCATGATGGTGATGGTATTATGAATGACTGATATGGAGTCTCACATTGATGGATTTCAATAGGAGCACGCACGCGTAAATACTTTCGTTTTAGGGGCATTTATGTAGTTTTCCCTAAATAGAATCCTAAGCAGGAAATATATTCATTTTCTTTTGTTTTCAGCATTTCGAAGTGAAGTTTGTGTTTCCTTCTTCAGAATCCTTAATTGATCATCTCCATTTAGATATTATGTTTGCTACTAAAAAATGTGAATTTCTGAAGAAATAATATTGCAAAATATTGGATGACGAGAATATGCTCTCGGAAATATTAATTTCTGATGGCTTCCTTTTAAATATTTTCGTCGGAAATAACAGTAACATCAATAGGAACTTAATTTGTTATGCTATCGGAAATATTAATTCCCGACGAGTTAATTTCTGATGGCTTCCCTTTGTATAGTTTTGTCGGAAATTAGCTTTTTTTAGTAGTGATTTCATCATCATTCAAATTAAGTTCCTATTGATTTTATTTTTATTACATGCTTGCTTCTAAGATGAGGGGATTGATCTTAATCCATAGCATTAATATTAACTAATGAATATAAGAAGATTAAATAGAAGAAAAGATTAAACTTTAAATAAGCTAACTTTTCAAAGTTCTTTTAAACAGTGTTATACAGACGACTAGGCTTTGATCTATAGATTATATATATAGGCATGTAAAAAATTCGATTTTCTTATCTTCTTATTCTCCTAATACAGTATATATCTCAAGTCCAGTCTTAATTGTAGTTGCTCACGCATCATTCTAATCTCCAATTAGAAAAACATAAGTTAATATAACGAAGAACTTTTTTTTTTCTTTCTTCTACATTTTTTAAACCTTATCCTTCCACTATTCGATTTCGTGATTTTCTTACGAGTTCATTATGCATTGACTTTGTGATTGCATTTAGTCTTATTTGGAGCTTGGACATGAATTTCACTAGAGCAATAGTTTAAGTTTTATGAGCGAAATAATTATTTCACTTGAAACACTACTTAAGCAATTGTTTTTATATATATTTTTCCAGTTTTTAAATGTTAGTTCAATATTTGCAAATAATAGTTTTGGACACACACTGATGGCTGAAGCAGACACATAAAAAATAATAGAGCTGGCTGAGCTAGCTGCAGACAAATTGTTGTCCTCTTATTAGAGTATGGTAAACATTTAATGCTTCTATGTTGCTTTCTAAAACATATCTGCTGAAACTGGGAAATTGCAAGATGTCCAACAAATTTGTGTCTTTTATGAACAGCAAAGTACTAAAGATCGAACCACTTGATGCAACACAAAATTGGGTGACAGGTAAGGTTCTCTATTCATCAAGTAGCCAATGTTCCCATGTTCCATGGTGTGTAAGATTCCCTATCCTATGATTTAACATCAGCATTGATCGAACAGACGAACACAGCGCGGCGAATATAGCTAGCATTAGCATACAATCAATTAGTTCATAGCATTTTCGACACAACCAATGTCATTAAAAATTCATGCAAAGTCATTAAAAATTCAAAAAATATCAAAATTTGAATAAACTCCCATTTTAAAACTATAATGGTTTTTGTAACAAAAATTTAAAGAATAAACCCATTAAATTTAATTAGCTTTTGAATTCGCCTATGTTCACACACTCTACTCAGACGATGCGTGAAGATTGCCAAATGGCAATAAAAATAAGATAAAGTATCAGTTTTATATAATAAGATGTATCACAATGTTAGATTAAGGGAATAAGGTTGGTGGGAGAAGAAGATTCATATGTAAACGACTCTATCAAAAAAGTGACATTGTCTTCAGATAATACAATTGGTTTGTGCTACTAATTCTATCTTAGCATTTTGCATTATTGCATTTGTCGTTTAACAATAACAACGGACCCATTGGGTGGAATTATATTCATGGTTAGGAGCAATGCATCCAAGTATTAGATGCAAAACCAATTTGTGACCAACATTTTAGCTAGAGTATGCAGCCAAATCAAAGTATATTAGTATTGATACTGCTGTTTTTAGCTAATTGCGACGTGATTTATAGGATTTGGAGAGAGAACACCGATTCATTTATTTATTACTACTGCTGATCTTATTTTGTTTTATTTTTCATTTTTTTGCAGGTGAAACGGAAACTCCGCTTGTGTGAGCTTGCTCAGTATTGTCGGACTCAAATTAATTTTGGTGGAGGAGTATAAGTGTCGGTTCCTTTTGGTCAACCTATATAGAGGAGGAGGTTATAATAGATTGACAATCAGCGTAAAACTAATTAATTTTCATGAATCACCACGTAACAGAATATATTGTCCCCCAAATTAGGGAGTGGGATAATGGAACTTTATGTTAAAGAAAAATACAAAATAATAGTGACAAGGATTGTGCAAATTATTACAGCAAGAATGGTGCACGTTACTTCAATATCCTTGAAGTTGAATTATGTATCACATCATTGATAGACAAATTTGACAAAAATTAGGCTCATTTAATTGTGTAAGAGAGAAACATATTGAGGGTTAATAATTGGCTAAAGCTGGGTTCCAGCTCCCAGGCTGGCCATTGTCTCTTCCATTTCTATTCTTTGGCCACAAATTACAGCCAGGCTGGTTGCGTTCTATGGTAGGAGAACCAGCATTTTGCAGATTAAAGGAACTCTGATTAAGATAGATTTGCATTTAATGTGGTTTAAACTGATTTATCTACAAGAGAAGACTCAAGATTGAAGGATACAAAATGTATTTAACCAAAAAAATAATTATTTAGCTCTATAGTCATCTATATGACATCACCTTCTCGTGCCACCAATAAAACATACAAAATCAGTAATGAGTTAAATTGGGCAAAATAAAACAATATCATAGAGGGTAAGTTTAAATTTTGTAAAAGTAATGAGTTAAGTTGGATAAATTGAGGTATGATCCATCATTTAGTCATCTTAGCCCAAGTAAGCTTTGAATAAGGTTGGGCATTACTCATCTATTGATTCAATTCATCTTAACCCGTCCAACTTCAGCTCAAACGGCTCATCTGACACCTAATCATAACCAGTTCCACTAAAAGAATTATTGCAATACCCTCCACCTTTCTTCTTCATCTTTGCTCCCCTTTCTTTTCTATCTTTTCCCCGCTCTTCCAGCAAAATTATCTCAATCATTTCTTTCAATTTTTGTATCTTTCTCAAGCTCTCACTTTCACCCAAACTCTCCTTAATTCCAAAGGTACCAATTACTTTACCGGTGTTTAAAAATCTGATTTTGTCGCCCAGAAAATCTCATAGACAACAGTGGAGAAGGTGGTCGGCGGTGAGTTTTGAAATTAAATTTCTGGTGGTGATTTTTGGCGAAGAAGAAGGTAGTTAATGATGGCTCCAATGGTGGCGGATATGGTGTTTCCTGGTGAGATAAGAGATGGGTGAGTGGGGTATGAAGAAGAATAATTATTGGATAATTTTAATGGTTAATTAATAATTATTTAGTGTAAAATATAATTAATAAAAGAAAAATCAATGAATCAAGAAAAGAAAAAGAATATAAAAATTAAAATTTAGAATATTTCTGGCGTGGCGCTAACGTGACGCTGACATGGCGGGGAGTGTTTAACACCTCCCCTTATGCAAGTGGTTATATGTGTATGAGTGGTTAAATAAATTCACTTTTTAATTGTACATGGCTAATAGATTACCTGATTAATTAGAGTGCGAACTCGACTTTTTGGATATAGGTCGAGTTGTCATCTATGTCTTTTGCCTTTCTTTTTTTTTTTGTGATATCGAATGTGAACGTAATATGTCTCAAATACGTTCAGACTGAAGATTACGTCTGCAATGAGTGTTGTCATAGCACAAATATTGAATGTTCCAAGAGAAAATGATAGACGGATAAATTAACTTATCCATCGAACATAAGCAACATTGCTACTTTTGATTTGAAAAAACAAATAATACACATGGAGTTTCCAAAACCCCGATTGCAATTTTAGCAAATAGAAAACATTAATGTCCAAACTGGAACTTAATTGCTAAGATAGAATTTATGACACGAAAGCAAGAAATAATATTATTGTGTCATGATATCTGTGTACTAGTAACATAATGTACTGTCATTGTCCCAAACATATCTACAAAAATTATGTGAAGTATAAATCAATTTTCTCCTCCGTTTAATGTCCTGAATCATGATGACACTCTAGCTAATAAGACATAAATACATTATCTGTTTCAAAAGAATGACATAATTTAAAGTGCAAGACCACAAGAAATAACAAACAACATATCCAAATTTTGACATGAAATATACATTAGAATTTACCTAGTAAGCACTATAAATAAGTTTCTTTGTCGTTGAAGAAGTTCTATAAGTATTGGACTAAATCACGAAGGAAAGCCTTGGCACATTTATAAAGTTGAGCCATGTAACAAGGATGTCACGAGATTAAGCCGTAAAAATAATCTTCTTTAAAAATACAAAGTAAGGAATTGTGCATATAAGATTGTCACGCAAAAATAACCTTCCGCGGAAATACAAGGGAATGAATTATGCATATAAAGCGTATTGTGGTCTGACCTCTCCTTGAACTCCATACCTAGCGAAAGCTTAATGCACTACACTGCTTTTTATTTGACTTCCGACATAATAATATTGCCATTTATTTTGACGTAACAATCTTGAATGAAATATATTTACATATCATCATTCATCAATCAATTAATCACGCTTCAATTTCATACTAATTTAGATCGGCTATATAAATCATCTATATCCACCACTAATCAACTTTCCCGGGAAAATTAATCAAGTAATCAAAGCAATGCTATGAAATTTATAAAATTAAAAAAAAAGTTTTAAAGAAGAAGGTATATACATGAAATGAGCTTCCTAACAACCAGTCACACAAAAAATGCCGCTCTTTGCTAAATCAAAATCTGTTCTCAGTCAACTGTATGATCTTCTCCATTCCGATGATTCTCCGATCCCGTCGCCGGTGGAAACAAACGCCTAAACATGACGAAAACGACATCATTGAAGCAATCAAACATGCCAAAACACTTCTCCTTCACCTTCTCAGAGAAACTTCGATCAACCTCCGGTATCTCCCCCGGCTGAAGGTACGCCCACGCTGCGTGCTGTAATAGCGGGTCCTTCATCGGAATCTCTCGCCAGCTGTATTTCCGGCCGTTCGTCGGCGACAAAATCGCCGGCGACGACGCCGGCAAGAGATCCTTGAGGCTTGTGTATGTCAGGGACTTGATAGTAACCATTTCTAAATCGGAAAATTTGAATTGGAGAATGCCTCTGTGTATAGGATCATACATGTACTTAATTGAAGTACTTTCCATATTAGCAAGAGATTATGATTTCCATATAAGACTTAATTCTAATTAGGAAAGTCATTTAGAGATGTTTAATGAGATGAGTGTGTATCCATGGTTTTGTATATTGGGTTGAAGAGGGAGTTTTTTTTTTTTGGATGTGAAGAGCTGCTTTATAACTCTAAAATATTCGAAATTGTCAATTTTGCTCTTGCTTACGCTTTTTATATTCATGCTCTTCGCGTCACAAAAACATTCTTTATTTATTTGCTCTCGTCATTGACGAAGTTTCAACGTGAGATAGGTTAATTTTACGTGTTAGATTTTTCAAAAACAATACTTCATTCGTTAAATTTTATACGAAGGTCTTTGACTCGGTATAAAATTTAAAAAATAAATGCAGACTTTTAAAATCTATGTTTAAAATAATTTATAAAACTTTGTGTGGCTAAAAATTATTTAATTAATGATACAAAGATAAATGTAAAGTTGAATTATTACCAAAAATAGAAATGTGTCCTTTCTTAAACTGGCTAAAAAAGGAAGAGTGTCATATAATTTGAACGGAGGAGTACTTATTAAATTTAAACTTGAACTTTTAATTATATTAATCTTAAATTAGAGTTCCATTAAAAGTTAAAGTCAAAATCACCATGTGAACTAAAACGCTTTCTAACAAAGATGATTTTATACTCGGGCTCGAAA
The DNA here is from genome assembly GCA_034509755.1 of Anisodus tanguticus. Lineage (NCBI taxonomy): Eukaryota > Viridiplantae > Streptophyta > Magnoliopsida > Solanales > Solanaceae > Anisodus > Anisodus tanguticus. The sequence goes on along the minus strand of CM067561.1, from coordinate 39,186,709 downwards.
TCACGACCAAGATTAAAAATTGCTTAAATGTGATGAGAGGTAAATGTGACCCCTTTTACCCATTAATAACTTAAAATAATGAGAAACGAGTAAGAGAAGTGACGTAGCATAGTGTTTTATGTGTGACTGTGTGGAAGGACGGGGGTCCACGCGCAATGTAAAAGGGTTTTAAGATAGGACAGGTGGCGAGTGAGAACACGCCGTGACCAATGGAGTAAACTCTTGTCCTTACTGGTAATTATGCCACGTCAACTACCTGTCACCAGGAGGATCTTGCTAAATTAGTTGACACATTTAGACCTCTTTTCTTTTAGTTGTAATTTGATTAAGTTAATAATTTATCTATTTATACTATAAAAGGTACAGGTGTGAATAACTAATTAGGAAAATAGATAAATGAGATGAGCGGGAGTTGCGTCAATAACTTAAATCAGTCGGCAATTTTAAGAAGGGTTAATAGCACTTATGATCCCTTTATTTATTGGTAAAATTAAATTTAGTCCATGTGGAATTTGTCTAAATAATTAAACCTTCAAATAGTTGAATTTTGCTTTTTTTTAATTCTTTTACCTGTGAATATTCACAAATTTATCATAATCATTAACCGTCAGCAACCTAATTACTCATGTATTGTGTCAAGTTTGTACTGTTACTTCATATAATACTCCTATATTTTCTACACGAAGGACCAAAAATGCACATTTTAATTAATTGAAGGTTAATTATGTTAGTAGTATATCACAAGGATAAAAAAACATAATTTACCAATAATATAAAGATCAAAAGTAAAGTTATCCTTTTTAAGAATATATTATACCAATAGTGAAGATGTATAATAGAAAATAGAGTTTTTATTTTTGATAAGTAAAGTTATTTTATTTACCAAAATGTACATAAAAATAAAAAATAAAAAGACAGCAGAGCTTACACACCAATTTTATTTGCTATCAGCGTCTGTCATTACATCTCAGCACTCCTATACAGCTTTCTGGGGATAGTAATTTAAATTACCCAACATTCTAGCTGCAGCAACAGTCTTTCTTCCTCTGCAATGCAGCTCTTGAATGATCAACCTAACAATCTCAGTAGCTCATCTTGACCTGTGTTGGAATACCCTCGGGTTCCTTACTTGCCAAACATGGTATACACAATATGCCAATCCCATTCTATATACCTCTGAATAGTCAGTTCTTCCTGATAGTAAATATATATTGGGGTGAGTATTGTCCAAGTCCATATAAGGAGTCCATGTTCTCATTCCATATCTGATGTGGGACTCTTAACACTCCCCGCACGGCCAGACCTTGTTAAGCATAGACCTTATTAACTGGAGCGTGGATAATATAATTTGGGACCAACATCGGTGAACAAAGAATTGGAATGGGTCTGGCTCTGATACCATGAAGGAATAGATCTTAGGCCTAACTTAACCCCAAAAGTTAGCTTGTAGGGTGATGATTGTCTAAGTCTATATAAAGAATCCATGTTTTCATTCCATATATGATGTGAGACTCTTAAGACTTCTCATGACATGACCAGTTGCCCATTGAACTTACTGATGCCAAACCATTGGCCCCCTCTGTATGCCTTGCCACTGCAATATCTTCTCACAAACAGTTGCAGAGAAAGGTCATGCAAATAACAAGTGATTTGTATCTTTATCTATATTTTCACAGAGTGGGCATTTCACCTCATTTATAACACCCCCATTTTGCAAGTCTGATTCTTGTAAGCAACCTTCAAGAGAGTGCCACATACCAGATGAATATTATCCCCGTCCGAAATGTTTGTCGTCTATCGACTGACAAAATTGAATGACAAATTGATTCCTTAACTAAGTGGTAAGAAACATAAATACAGCTAGAGTGCAGTAAATGCGATAAAGATAAGATGAAAATATGTAAAATCAGTTGTTTGATTGATTGGTTGTGTTTTTTATTATGTACAAATGATCCTATATTTATAGTATAAGAAAATAAAGTGTGATCCCCCTATGTTAGCCATTAAATTACCCACTAAATCCACTAGCCAACTATGAGGAGGTGGTGCCGATTTTTACTCCTTATTTTCCTCTTGCACGATAAATGACACTTTCTTCTAGCTGTTGTTGGTTGTTACCATTTCTTTGAGTCTAGAAGATTCTTTGACTTGATCTTCGAGGCGTCCAAATATGTGTGGGTCTCCGTCGTTCCTCAGAATTATGACTCGGCTAGGCTACCATAATAGCCGATGAAGCTTTTCTAGTCGAGGGCTAGGACTACTAGATTCGGCTATGAGTCGGTTCAGTTATCGACTTAGAATTATGTTGCCTGCTCATTTTGAGGTTTTCACCTTCGGCTGTCACTTGATTCGGCTAAAACACTTAAAAGTATTTTTGAGTGTTAACAATTGCCCCCTGCATTAACTCGAGTGCGGCTGTTGAGTTGATGTATTCAAAAATATATGTCGTTTCATATGGCAGCATTTCAATCATTTTTTCCCTAAATGCATGCAATGATGATTTTCTGTTTGCCCTTCAGAGACCACAACTAGTAAGACGCAGACGGCCGCAGAAAGCGTTCGATGCCCCTCTTCATATTGAAGGGTCGTCCTCTTCGGCTCATGCTTCCACGCATCTGCAGGATCCATTATTGGCTGTCCAAGGCCAAAATTTCTTCTGTCAAGGCAGCCGAAGATTTTTATGTTGATGCAGCCGTAGAGGTATACCCTTTCTCTTATTCTTGGTCCTTCACTGTTTCCAAATCCTTGCATTTATTCTGAACCTTCTTTCTGTACAGGAGATGGCTGGAGATAATCCATCGACTGAAACCAACCCAATTGATGACTCAGAAGCGCCAACCGAGATCATCCCTGAAGACGTGCTTCTGCAATATTTTGGCTCAGTCGACATTGCACCTTCACCATCTTCGCATGTTGGCATTCATCGAGAGCGAGTTGAGGAGTCTCTTGCTTGGGGAATCTCTACCAGCAAAAAAAAGTTTCATGCTTTGAGGGCTTCTCTGTTCCGATTGTCAAAAGAAGCAAAGGATTCCCCAATTTTGGAAACCACATATAATGACATGGCTTTGGCTCTAAATGACTTATTTGCTTTACATAAAATGGCCAAAGATAGCCATGATGAGGCGGTCGCTGATATGCAACACTTGGGGTCTCTTCGGCAAGAGAAGAACCACATTTAGACTTCTTTCTATGAGGTGAATACAGAAAGGCAGCAGAGTGTCAGCCGAAGGAATGAGTTGCAAGAGCGACTGTCAAAACTGCGAGCCAATTTGGAAAGGATCCAGGCCGAGGTAAAGGTTATTACTCCGGCCACAGGATTCCTCCCGCTCTTCTTTGTTTCGGCATGGCCCAAGAAGAGCGACTATTAAGGCCCAAGATTTCTGAATACTAATTTAGATCGACTATTAAGGCCCAAGATTCATCTCACTCTTCTTTGTTTCGGCATGGCATTCCTTTGAGTAACATGATTCGGGAACTTGGTAACCAACAGGTGGTTTGGGAATTTGTTAAAAAAACGGGCAGTGAACGACTGGCCCAACTGGAGAATAAGTAGACTGCGTGAAAAAATAGAGTTGCTCAAGCAACGCCAACACTCCCTGCTAGTTTTTTCGAAGTGGTATCCGTGGGAACTTATTCTTCCGTTATGACTACTCTTTTGCCAGTTGGTCCCGTTGCTCAGTTGTCAGCCGACATCCTCATAGGCTTGCAATCCGAAGCCATCGCTACTTTTGTTACTCAAGAGGTATTATCAGAAGTCGAACAGCATCTAGAGGACACTCTAGCGGCCGACACTCAAGCTTTTACCGAGACCCCATCAGTTGTAGTGGCTGAGCCTTTGCTGGATGCGAAAAGGGGAGTCCCAGAAGAAGTAGGAGTGGATGAGGTAGTAGCCGTTGGTGCGGTTGAGGATGAGAAAGAGACTGCGGCTACCCAAGACGACCAAACAGCCGTAGATTCAGCTAATCTTGAGACCTTTGTAACTGATGATTAGCGGAACCTCTAGCTAGTGAAACGCCAACCAACTTGGCTTCCTAGTTTTATTGATCCCAAATTGAAGGGTCTGTTTTGTGACCAGGCAGTCGTTCTGTGGTTGTTGTTTACTCCTGCCTTCCCCAAATCAAAGGGAAGTACTTTTTGCCTTTTGTGTGACTATGACAAGGCCTCCGGTCTGTGGCTATCATTCATTCATGTATTCCCCAAATCGAAGGGAATTAGTTTCTTCTGTACGGCCAGACAGCCAGTCAGTCGTTGTTGTTTACTCATGCATACCCCAAATCGAAGGGTAATACATTTTTAAGTATTTGCCATTTACGTTTCTGTCAAGCTCTTCATCATGCATGTCTATTAGTCGATACGCGTTGCCAGCAATTCGTTGTCTTACTACGAAGGGTCCTTCCTAATTTGGCAACCATTTGCCGAATTTACGATCTTTCATTCCAAGCGGCAACACGGTTTTCCAAACCAAGTCTCCTTCGGCGAACCTCTTAGGCTTAACATGTTTGTTGTATGCTTTGGCCATTTTCTGTTTACCGACTTCGATTCTTTCTAGGGCCATCGGTCGATCTTCATCTAACTGATCTAACTCCATTAGCATGGCCTGCTGATATTCTTCTAAGCTTAAAGAATTCTATTTGGCCACCCGTAATGACTTAACATTAACCTTCAAGGGCAACACTGCATCGTGGCCATATGTTAGCCGATAAGGTGTTATCCCGGTAGTTGTAGACTTAGAGTTTCTGATTGCCCAAATAGCTTCATCCAAAGTGAGATGCCATACTGCGGGCCTATCCTTCATATTTTTACTGATTATGTCCACAATAAGCTTGTTAGCTGCCTCGGCTTGTCTATTCGCCTGTGCATAATAAGGCGAGGATGTGATCATCGTGATCCCAAATTTCTCAGCAAAGGCTGTTACCTTAGAACCAGTGAACACCGTCCCTTAATCGGTTGTAATCATCTCAGGAATACCATATCTATTTATGATCTGGTATTGGATAAACTGAATGACATATGTCTGATGAACCATCTTCATCGGCTGTGCCTCTACCCATTTAGTGAAGTAATCGGTAGCCACAATAATGAAATTATGTCCTTTAGCCGATTGCGGGTGAATCTTGCCGATGAGGTCCATAGCCCATCCTCTGAAAGGCCAGGCTTCACAATCGGGTGCAATAACTCAGCTGGTACATATTGAATTAGTCCATGTCTCTGACACTCTTCACACCCTTTTGCGTATTGAAAGCAATCAGTCGTGATGGTAGGCCAATAATATCCATGAAGATAAATCAACCACTTCATCGTTGGCCCGGCTCTGTGCGATTCACAGATTCCTTCATGAACTTTTCTCATGACTCTTAAGGCCTCTTCCTTATCAATGCACTTGAGTAGCACTCCACTTATGCTCATTTTGTAAAGATCATCATCAACGAGCACATACTTCAATGCTTTCCTCCTAACCTTAAGGTCCTTGCAAGTGGAAGGATCTTTTAAGTAGCCGATTAACACCTGCTTTCACGAGTCGATCTGGTCCATGGCTAGCACTTTGGATGGCAGCTCATCATACTCTAGAGTGAGTAGAGACTTCCTAAAGCCAGAAGATTCTTGTGCTAAGTCGTTAACCTCAACATTCATGCCCCTAGAACATAACTTAACGTAGATGATGCGAACCCACTAAGTAACCTGCTAGCCGTTCTGTAACGGGCCAACAAATTAAGATCTTTGCAGTCATATTCTCCAGCATGCTGCTTGATAACCAGCTGAGAGTCTCCACGAATCTTGATGCACTTCGCCTTCATAGAGACTAGGAGTTTGAGTCCCATGATGAGAGCAACGTATTCAGCTTGGTTATTTGTCAATTTAGAATCTAGCCGATAAGAGAACCTCCACGTTTTATCTCTAGGATTGGTTATCGTTATTCTGGCTCCGACTCCTTTCTGGGTTCTTGACCCATCAAAAGTTAACGTCCAAAGGACGACGTCCATACACGCAGTAGAGGGGGCGCATGGGTCCTCTGCATCCACACAAGGGTGGTTTGCTAAGAAATCAGCTAAAGCCTGACCTTTGACAGCCTTGAGTGGCCTGCACTCGAGAGAAAACGCAGTGAGCTTGATTGCCCATTTCATTAGTCGTCCTTGCAAAACAAGTATATTCTATAAGTACCGGACGATGTCAATTTTGCACAAAACGTGAACCACATATGGCATTAAATAAAGTTTAAGTTTTTTACAAGCATATAACAAGGACAAGAAAAGCTTCTCTATAGGGGTATATCTAGTTTCAGCCTCATTGAGCATTCGGCTAAAGTTGTAAATTGTCCTTTCGGTTCCATCATCAGCATCCTATGCTAACAGGCAGCCGATAGACAAATCTGCAGTCGAGATGGACAACTTCAACGGTTTCCCTGGCATAGGAGGCACCAGCACAGGAGGAGTTGCTAAGGCCTTTTTAATTTGGTCAAATGTCTCTTGTTGTTCCGGGCCTCATACTAGCTCTTCTGACCCTTTAAGCCTAAGCAAAGGTGAGGAAGCCTTTATTTTGCCATCTGAATTAGATATGAACCTCCTTAGGAAGTTGATCTTCCCTAACATGCTTGTAACTCCTTCTTTGTTCTGGGTGGTGCAGATTCCATTACTGCCCAGGCTTTGTTATGATCTATCTCAATACCTTTCTTTTGTACCAAGAAGCAAAGGAAGTTGCCAGCCGATACTCCGAACATGCACTTGGCTGGATTCATTTTAAGATTATGAATCCTCATTCTTTTTAGTGCTTGTTCAAGATCGGCTAAATGATCTTTGAAGTCTTAGACCTCACCACCACATCATCAATGTAGACCTTCATAGTTTTGCCGATCAAATCATGGAAGATGGTGTTCATTGCCCTCTGATAAGTAGCACCAGCATTCTTCAGACCAAATGGCATAACTACCCACTCGTAAATGTCCAAGGCTCTTGGACACCTAAAAGCAGTCTTGTGAATGTCCTATTCAGCTACTGCTATCTGATTATAGCCGGAGTATACATCCATGAATGTAAACACACCATTAGCGGCTGCCGAATCGACTAGCATATCGGCTATAGGCATGACGTATTCATCTTTAGGAGTGGCTAGATTTAGGTTCATGTAATCAATACATACCCGATCCTTGCCATTCTTCTTCTTGATTGGCACAATATTTGCTAACCATTCCACATACCTAGCCGTTCTGATGAACTCGACCTTCAGCAGTCATTCAATCTCAGCATTAATTTAAGGCATCATATAAGGGTGATATCTTCTGGACGGTTGTTTATGAGGTGTGAAACCCTCCTTAATTGGAAATCTATGCTCTACCAAAGTACATGACAGCCTAGGCATCTCATGATAATCTCACGCGAAACAGTACTTATACTGCAGTAGAAGAGCCATTATGCTTTGCTTATCCTTCTCCTTCCGCAAACCACTAATATGTGTTAGCCGAGGGACTTCCTCAGTACCCAAGTTGATATCTTCCAAGGGATCCTGAGACTCAAAACTAGGCATAGCCCTTCTTATGGGCGATTCAAGTTCCATCGGCAACTCAATGTCATCGGCTGCCAGTGTTGGTTCTCTGTTGTAGTCCTCTACCTGTAATACCTCGGCTATCCTTGCTTAAGAACTTAGAGTAGTCAGTCGATGCCACAAATCACGTACGATTTGGGTCTCCTCAATCATCTAACTCTTCCAAGGTATGTCGTGGTTCGGCTAATTTTTTTATTTCAAAACTTTATGAAGTAAGATTGCAGTATTCCCAAGATCCTTCTTCGTATTGCTCCACGACAGCTATGGGAGTCACATAGGGTGAATATAAGATAGCCTTCAAGTTCTTAACCCTTGCTTGAAATGGGTTATCATCGGCTGGGATGATTTCTATCTTGTCTCCTTCCCAGAAAATGAGCTTTTAATGCATGGTAGAAGGAAGGCATCGGCTGGTGTGAATCCTATCTCTGCCCAACGAAATGGCGTAGGACGGCTTGTCATCTATTACAAAGAAGGCAGATCTTACCATTTTAGGACCTACGATAATTTCTGCTACTAAGATCCTCAAAGCTTTAGAGGCCTCTCTCATAAAGCTAGCCATTTTCATGTTAGTTGGGATGATATCCTCCCTGGTTTGTTGAGGTTTTTTAAAGTAAGCAGCGATATCACATTCAACATAGCCCCATTGTCGACGAACACTCGGCTGATAGCTTTGCCGTTAATGTAAGTCTTAACCTAAAGTGGTTTGAGGTGTTTAACCATCTCTTCCGTAGTGCACCAAGTACAGTGCTCAAAGCGTCCCTTGTTGTGGTATCGGCTATAGTCGCCTATTCAGTGTCTTCCACACACACATCACCTTCTAGGCTATCCAACATAGAGCGGCCAACCAAGAACTCACATGGAATCAGGATGACCATTTCAATAGTTGCCCAAATCTCATCGGCCGAATCATGCTTAAAAAAATCAAAGATGGAGTCTCCCACCTCATCCAATTTGGTTGACAAAAAGTTAATATCTTCCATCTCCTGGAGACATATAGGAATCGGCTGAGGTTCTAATGCTTGGATCCTCTGCGCGATCTGTGGAACCGTCTCGGCTAGGGATTCCTTCAGGATAGTAGTCTCACATCGATGTTCCTCTGTCGGGTTGTTATCAGGTTGTATATTCAGCTCTGGTTGGTCCAAAGTTTCTTCTTCATGCAGCACTGTCTCTAAAGAGATTGAGTCGAATGCTCGCTCGATAGCCTCAGCTGCGGCAGACTCAGGAATTTCCTGTTTAGCGGTCGCCTTAACGCTGGATATCATGTGCAACATTTGCTTCATCTTGCGCAAGGCTTTGGCACGCTGCATCCTTCTTTTTTTATTCCTGGATACGACACTCGGTGGTGCCTCTTTCTTTCCAGAAACCTGATTGACGAACCACTTCCCTTCCTCTATATTGGCGGTTGGCTTAATCATCTTTCGGGGTTTTAGCTGACCTTCATCCCTGAATGTGATACACAAAGAAGAAACGCCTTCTTTTATGTTGAATTCAGCCACTCTCTGTTTAGCTATGGGGAGTGATTCCTCATCTATCTTGGGCACGCTCGACTTCTCATCGACTGGCAGCCATGCTTGCCCTCCAAGCCTGCGCTTGGGGTCTGATGGGTCCCTTTTGAATTTCGAGTACTGTTTGTGAGATTCCCAAGCAATGTGCTCTAGTTTATAAGGGCGGCCACAAAAACTGCTTCCAGTTGGCTGCCTGTCTGTGTCCTCATAGATGTCACGTAAGTTGCCTAGCCGATCAAACACAGAGGTCCCTGTGGCCTCCTCCTTACCAGTGGGCTTCTTTGGGACCCATATATTTTTCATCAGTTGTTTCCCCTTGACATCATTTGATTGATCTGGCTTAGCAAATGACACCATAGATATCGGTACTGCGGGAAAGGGATCAGTATCGACAGACATTTCAGCTATGCTTTTATCGGCTAGCTTGAACATCCCCTCTTTGATGCCCTTTTGAATTGCCTTAATGAAGACCACACAATTAGAAGTAGCGTGGCTATATGAGTTGTGCCATTTACAGTACTTCTTATCCTTGAGCTCTTCGGCAGGTGGAATCCTATGGCCATCAAACAACTGAATTTGTTTATCTTTAAACAGATGATCAAAGATCTAATCTGCCTTTGTAATGTCAAACGAGTAATCGACCATGTCATCAGTTGAACTCGTCTCCTTGCCTTTCGTAGCTTTCAAGGCTGAGCAAGAATAAACCTTACCCCTGACAATCTCGGCTACCATTGTGTCTGCCGTGTAATCGGCTGACTCTGAGTCAGACTCACCTGCCTTAATAATGGATCTAAATTGGAGCCTTAGTTTCGGTTAGATCTTCTTTTCTCCTTCTCCTGGATAAACTGCTCTATTTGGTTAGCCTTATCGGCTAACTGGCTTAAGTCAGAGCAGGATTGTCCTACTAATTTCTTTTTTAGCTGAGGATACATGTTGTTGATTATCATATGGGTGCATTCCAATTCAGGGAAGTGTACAGTGCATTTCCCAACCTTCCTTCTGAATCTCTCGATATAATCGGTAGCCGACTCATCGACATGTTGCTTGAGATTTGTCAAATCGGTTACAATGACTTGAGGTTGGGGCCAATAAAATCTATCATGGAAACAACACTCCATGTCAGCCCAGCTATGTACGGAGTTAGGGGTCAAGGATGAGTACCAGGCAAATGTTATTCCGGTTAGAGAAACGGGGAACAACTGCAGCTTGTGATACTCATTTTGGCCAACCTCGCCACATTGGGAGGTAAATCTGTCGATGTGCTCAATGGTAGATTTGCCATCATTACCCGAGAAGGTGGCAAAATCATGCATTTTGAAGCCTTTTGGCAATGGTGCTATCCGATCTACCCAATCGGGGTAGGGCTTTATGTAAACATGCATGTCCAATGGTTTTAGTTGGATGCCAAAGTACCTCTTTATGGTATTCACGATAGTTTCAGGGTTCATCAGTTGTGAAGTCTCCTGCTGGTAGGCGTTCTGAATTGGAGGCCTCTATTTTGTACCTTGTTGAGCAGGGTTTTGAAAGTTGTAGGTATTCTGCTGGCCATTACCAATAGGTGGGGTATATCCCCATTGTTGCTGTTGGCCATAGCCACCAAAGCCTGCAACCTGAGCTTCTGGAATAGCCGACGGAGCTTGAGGATAAAGTGGAACAGTGTTCCATGTCTGCTCTCCCCAGACATCAGTCGTTCTTGGAAAGTTTGCGCTTCTTGGATGGTATGGATTGGGTATCGACTGTGACTGCTGGAATGGTGTCTCGCTGTAGACAGCGTCACCAGATAGCCGAGCAGGGTCATAGCCAGGGGCCACCGGCTACCAATTCAGCTGGCCAACATTGGTCACCTGTACCGTATGGCCGTTTGCAAGAGCGTACGGCATAACGGGCGGCAACCCAAGGTGTCTGGATGCCTGAACTGGTCTCCGAGCCATATTGACCTGCCCATACTGTAGACCCGCTTGATCGAGTGGCACAGTTTGCCCCCAGCGTTTGGTGGCAACCATACATTAGACTGGTTACCAAGTGACTGGGCTTGTGCTCCTAGGTGTGCTATCGGTTGTACCTGAGTAGGTACTGACTGATACACATTCGGCTGAGGAACAACACTTGGAGTCACAGTTGCATGTTACATAGCGCCACTCGTCAGAGGAATGGCAAAACTAGTCGAACATTTTCCTGGATGCAGTCGATTGACTTCTAGTTCCCTCGCCTGCTGAACCTCATTATGCACCATTGACTTGACAATGGCAGCCAACTATTTGGAAACTTAGTACATAATGTCGTGGATACCTAAGTCAATCTGTTGTCTAATGAATGATGTGGTCATGACAGTTGGACCTTCAGGTTGGCTAAGTTCACCCACACCTTGGATTGATGGAGGAAGTAGAGGGGTATCAACCGATGTAGGCATACCTGAGGAAAATGGCAGCTCGTTGTTCCTTCTGGGAGGATTCTGTTTAGGATATGGACTGGACTCTGGGTTCATTTTCTTACCAGACCTTAGGCGCATACGCCAAGCGTGATCCTGACCTGGAGAATTAAACTTTGCTATGGAGTCACCTATGGTCTCACTGGGCGTGCCAAATTTGTTCCCGTCCGAAATGGCTGTCGTCTATTGGCTGACGAAATCAGATGATAAATTGATTCCTTAACTAACCGATTTCGGCTGGAAGCGGAACTCTACTTCCAGCAATGGGTTTTCCAACTACTCCAGAAAGCGTTAGGACAGTGATTGAGTAAATTAAGTGGTAAGAAACATAAAAACAGCTAGAGTGCAGTAAATGCGATAAAGATAAAATGAAGATATGTAAAATCAGTTGTTTGATTGATTGGTTGTGTTTTTTATTCTGTACAAATGATCCTATATTTATAGTACAAGAAAAATAAAACGTGATCCCCCTATGTTAGCCATTAAATTACCCACTAAATCCACTAACCAACTATGAGGAGGTGGTGCCGATTTTTACTCCTTGTTTTCCTCTTGCACGATTAATGGCACTTCCTTCTAGCTGTTGTTGGTTGTTACCATTTCTTGGGGTCTAGAAAATTCTTTGACTTGGTCTTCGAGGCGTCCAAATATGTGTGGGTCTCAGTCGTTCCTCGGAATTACGACTCGTCAGGCAACTGTAATAGCCGATGAAGCTTTTCCAGCCGAGGGCTAGGACTAATAGATTCGGCTACGAGTCAGTTCGGTTATCGACTTAGAATTATGTTGCCTGCTCATTTTGAGGTTTCCACCTTCGGCTGTCCCTTAATTCGACAAAAATACTTAAGTGTTAACAAATATCAACTTAGGTGCTCCTTGGTTGTTACATACTAATTTCACCGGTCCACATTAGGCATCACATCTCTCAACTTACTATAGAGAAGCTTCTGAGCCTTAGAACCTCATCTGCATCATAACCTGCCTTGTCAAAATAGACTTTTTCGAGTTGACTAATTTTTGCACTTTCTCTTCGACGTCAATTATAATTGGGATAATTATCGATGCGTTATCAATAAAGTCACATAGAATCATTAGATTACTAGAATGTCTCATTTGTTATATTAAACAATACAATATTAATTTAACACTAAAGAAATAACAATTTTTTGTGTTAAAAGAAAACATATAAGTAGCACTTCTTTCAACATATACTAAGATTTTTTTATACATGTGTTATGACTACCGTCATTTGAAAGTTTTGATTTCTGTTAATATTGTTCGTCGGATATCATTTGGTACATCATTTGAAATCTAATTATGAACACGGCTAATCAAAGGTTTAGAGTTCAAACTTTGAGAATGAAATCGCCCTAATTTTTAGGATTCTCCGATACAAAGCAGATTGATCAGGCTCCAAAACAATTATCAAACACTCATATAATTCGATAAACTACATCAATTATAGTGCGCATTACTCTTCCTCTATGAGCGAGAATCTATCCAGATGTATGAATCTCATCTCTTCATTGAATCAAGCAATTGAAACCGATCAAACTAACTAATCCTGGTATTTATACCAAGAAAGACCATTTGACAGTTTATTGGCTAATGTCGTCAAGCCTTACTATTTGTACCGAGAACCAAAATGTTTAGTTTTTTATCCTTTCACGTAACTTTGCGGTAGATTACTACTCAAATAAATGACAATATTAGTGGAATTGATCGATACTGCGTACCTCTATTTCATTTTTGGCCACTGATTGAACCATCGAGAGGCCCAGTCCCTAGTGATAAATGTTTATCAACCACATGAAAAGAACCAAATTTAAACATGTGCTGAAATAGATTAACTCCCTCGCCGATAACTGACACGTGTCCTGAAACTTAATCACAACCGTCTATTCTACACGAGAATCACGATCCCCTCGTGCTAATTCTGGCATGATAAAAAATCTTTTCTTCTTCTTCACATAATTAACTCACTTATAAACAGTTGACTTCCTCTGCTTGTGTTTGTGTGTGAATCTTTAGAGGTAATATATTCTTCTCATTTACTTCTAAAATTCTTCTTTTCTCAACTGTGAAATTTATAATTTTGATGCTCTGTTTCCATGTATGGTTTAAACAAGCTTTTGAGCTATCTAACTTAACTTAACTTTGCACCGACGATGTAATTAGTGATTGATAACTTGAATAAAATAGTACTAAGTGATTTTATTAGTTAAACTACACTGATAAGTGATAACATTAATACAGTATAGCTTAACTTCAAAATTTTCCTTGTTTTGCCTGATTTTCATACTTTCTTGATTAGGCATAGGAAGGAAAGTATAAGAAGCATAGATAGTGTTGGTTTTTTAAAAGATGGTGCAGCAAAAAGAAGAATAAAAATGGTTGAAAATTGTCTCTAAATTTTTATTAAGCATAGAGGGCTTTAAATAGCTAACTTAACAACAGAAAAGTTGCAAATGCCTAAAATATCTCAACTAGACTAATCTATGCAATAAAAAATTTAAAATTCAAAAGTAGATTCATCCTAAGCCTAACTAACTTATTATGCTAAAAATAAAATTACTGCACTAACAAAAAGCAATTTTCAACTGCTTCGTTAGTTTTCTACTGCTTTATTGTTATTGTTGTATTGCTTTATCTTTAGCCAATGGTCTATCGGGAACAGCCTCCCTACGGTAAGTGGGATTACACTGCGTATGTTGTTGTTTGTTTGTTGCAGTAACAGAAAGCAATTTCAGTGTATTGGTGTATAAAATTTTGTTCCCGCAGCGACCTCAAGTTAATAGGAGTATATGATGATAATTGTGTCTACAGTTAAATACATAGAGAAAGTTTATGTAAAAGCTACTGGGTTCACATGAATCCGTCGCTTACATGGTAAATCCGCCTGTGTAGAAGAAAGGAAAAACAACAATAGGGAGGGGGGGGAAAGAGGTATAGTGTGATGTCTTTTAGCTAGATGAACGTGGTAAGTACTATCAGGAATGCAAGAGAAAACTATTATATTATTCTTTATTTCCATTTAATTTGTCTAACTACTTTAGATTCTCTTTTATAAGATCTGTATTAGATATTGTCTGATTCGTGGATAACTTATACAATAGATTATGCGGAAAATAATAAACACTGATTTTATTTTGATTTGTTATCATTTGCTTAGTTCAACAGCGCGAAAAACTTATCAAATGGGGGCAGAAGATAATGCTGAATATTCGAGTTTACAAGGAGGAACTTCTCCAAATGTGAAGAACTTCACTAAGGTTTCATTTATTCCTCTTACATTCCTCATATTTTACGGTGTTTCTGGTGGCCCTTTCGGTGTTGAAGACACTGTCCGTGCAGCCGGTCCTTTTTTAGCACTTATTGGATTTTTAATCTTTCCTTTTATATGGAGCATTCCAGAAGCCTTAATAACTGCTGAATTATCCACCATGTTCCCGGAAAACGGAGGATATGTTGTTTGGGTATCGACTACTTTTGGTCCTTATTGGGGATTTCAGTTAGGATGGGTGAAATGGATGAGTGGTGTAGTTGATAACGCGTTGTACCCGGGGTTGTTTTTAGACTACATTAAATCTGCTGTACCGGAATTGGCAAACGGTCTTCCAAGAACAATCGTGATTCTTGTGTTAATTATAACACTCACATATTTGAACTATAGAGGTTTAACTATTGTTGGTTGGGTTGCTACAGTGTTAGCAATATTTACTCTCCTTCCTTTTGGAATTATGGGACTTGTCGCGCTTCCTAAGTTAGAGCCTTCGAGATGGTTTGTATTGGATTTGGAAAATGTACAATGGGGATTGTATCTAAATACACTTTTTTGGAATTTGAATTATTGGGATGCAGCGAGTTGTATGGCAGGGGAAGTAGAAAATCCTGGGAAAACACTTCCAAAGGCTCTATTTTACGCACTTCCTTTAGTTGTTTCGGGTTATTTTTTTCCACTTTTATTTGGCACGGGAGCTGTTCCGTTGAATCGTGACCTTTGGAGTGATGGTTATTTTTCGGATATTGCTAAGATCATCGGAGGAGTTTGGTTAAGATTTTGGGTTCAAGGGGCTTCGGCTGTGTCAAATATGGGAATGTTTTTGGCGGAAATGAGTGGCGACTCTTTTCAGCTTTTGGGTATGGCAGAACGCGGGATGCTTCCTGATTTTTTCGCGAAAAGATCGCGTTATGGAACCCCACTTATCGGAATTTTGTTCTCTGCATCAGGTATTGTTTTGATGTCTTGCCTTAGTTTTCAAGAAATTGTGGCTGCAGAGAATTTTTTGTACTGTTTTGGAATGATTGTGGAATTTATAGCTTTTGTGAAGTTAAGGATAAAATATCCAGCAGCATCAAGACCTTATAAGATTCCACTAGGCACAGTTGGTTCAATTTTAATGTGTGTGCCACCAACATTTTTTATTCTTGTGGTTATGGCCTTATGTTCATATAAGGTCATGATTGTCAGTTTCTTGGCTATTCTTGCTGGGCTTATTATGCAGCCATGTCTAGTTTATTGTGACAAAAAGAAATGGTTAAGTTTCTCTGTTAGCTCTGATCTTGTTGATCTGCAGTCCAGTTATCATCAGGTTGGTGAGGCCTAAAGTGATGAATGAGACCTCTATTTTCTTGATATATGAAGCATTGAATTTGTTGTATTTTTTCATTTTTGTTGGGATTGGAATAATATAGCATGTTGAGCCCATGGCAATTGTAAACATATAGTAATTCACTCTGCTTTGATTTGTATTCAAGTGTGTGAATCATTATCTATGATTTGTCTTTTACAATGCAAACAAGTTGTAATTATGAAAAAGTTCATGTAAATTGCCTATGCAGATATTTTAGCACTATTTATATACTTTTACAAGTTTAATGTTACACAATCATGAAATGTTACTCTTTAGTATAACCTAGTTTCTCTCAAATCCAACTAGTTGGACATCAATGGTAACCAAGTGTGCCCCTTCACGAAGATGATTAAAGTGCAATGAAATGTCTTAAAAATAAATATGATTAGCATTTGGCTTACCGACTTTAATAACTATAACATATTAGAATTGAGAAGTTGAGGTGGTTACATGTACACCGAAATGCTCCCAACGGAATAATGGTTAGACCTAAATCCTGAAATGCTCCCAGTATAGGAGTCTATGGTACCATTCTTTTTGATAGATTATGTATTGTCTTACTTCAATTTATAAATTAAAAGATAATAGAAAAAGGAATATCCAACTATGTGCATAGTTTGTTTGATGACTAAGTAATGAGACATCAGTATCTATGAGAAACCTATTGATCAAAGAAGAGCTGGCCGCTAACATTCCCAAAAACAAAGTTTACCTTATCTTTACCTATCTGTCTTAACTTTTAAAAACCTCTTAATCATCGGACATTTCCAAGAGTCTTTCCTCTTAAACATCGTATTTCTTGTTCCTGTTTTACACAACACAAGATAGAACTACCCTAATCTTTGCTTTAAATAAATCATTAACCATTCACTGCCACTTCTGCATATGCCTCCAAATACTTTTTTGAGGTAGGTAATGACATCAACTTATCCCAATCTTTAAGGAAGAGATTGACGATCTCAAGTTCTTTAATTCAATTTAGAAAGTCTTTTCTGTTAGACTCGTAAAGAAAATGGGTGGGTTAGTGGAAACAGCCCAAGAAACTCTCCAAAAGCTTCTCCAAGGAAAACATTTAGCCCAAAACACTCTCCAAGAAAAAACAAACTACTCTAAAACAACTCCTTTTAGATTCTAGGAACATGCAAAATTTTCTTGATTCTGAAACAGAAGAATTGCTGTCTCTAATATCTTACTGTTCTTTCACATATACTTTCACTGATCCACAAGAATCCCCTTCACAACAAGATTTAAAGAGGCTAAAACTCATCCAACTCCTTTCAATCATCAAAACTCATAAAACCACTTGATGACAAGTACTTTCACCCCTTTTCAAAATGTTGTCATTTAATCTTTTTAGGCCACTCCCTCCACCAATTCACTCAGTTGTCTCAATACTACCCGATGATGATCTTGTCAGCAATCCTACACCCTCACGGCCACATTTGCAAATCGTTTACGACATTTTCCTCAGGATTGTCATTAGAACAAGTGTTGAATCGCTCCGAATTTATATTCACCATTCTTTCCTTCAAAATCTCATCACGTTCTTCCAGTCCGAAGATCAAAGGGAACGCCACAACTTGAAGAATGTTTTCCACAAGATTTATTCCAAATTACATTTCTATAGACCATTCATGAGAAAGGCTATGCATGATTTTATTTTATTTTTTTGCACTATGTTTTTGAGACTGATCAAAGGCGTCCTGGAATTGGAGAGCTTCTTGAAATATGGGGCACTTTGAAAGAAGTGCATAAACTTTTCTTAGTTGTTCTTGTTCCTTTGCATAAGCCAAAAGGGATGCAGGTTTATCACAGGCAGTTGGCCTATTGTGTATCTCAGTTTGTGCAAAAAGAGCCTGAACTTGGTGAGGTTGTTATTAGAGGCATATTGAAGTACTGGCCAGTTACAAATTGCCAGAAGGAAGTTCTGCTTATTGGCGAACTGGCAGAGCTTGTGGAGACTGTAGATCCTCAACTGTACAAGGAACTTGCCCTGCCTTTGTGCACCAAAATCAGCAAGTGTTTCCCCAGTTGGAACTCATAGATAAAACCATTCCCTTCCCTTTTGCTTGATTGATACGACGGAAGTCATTCTCTGGAAAATGTGTTTTGATACATGTTAAGGAGCAGAATATACTGTCCAGAAAATACAATTATTAAAAATTATTACTAAGGAAGTAGTATTATTGTGGTATACCAGCCACCTATTTTGGAACTTCCAATTACAATTGAAACATATAGATCCATAAATAAATTTGTATGTATAGTCACTTCAGTCATGCTCATCCTTTCTCAAAAGTATCTTTATATTAACAAACTAAATAGTGTTTTAATGAGATTTTTTGAGTATAAAAGCTTGAAAATAATCTCCACATGGTGGTGAAAAACGTTTCTCCACAAATTATATTTTGGCAACCACGTACAAGAAAAAGACTTATTTTCTGAACAACACTTTTAATCATACCAAACATACCTTATTTGGATAACAATTAAATAGGAGATGATTTTGGAGTAAACTAAGGATTCTGATTTTAGGTAGCGGAATGCGCATTGTACGTGTGGAACAATGAGCAATTTTGGAAGATGGCATCACAAGCAATGGAAGAGGTTTTCCCAGTTCTAGTTGAAGGGATGGAGAAGAATATGCAGGGACATTGGAGCAAGCAATGGAAGAGGTTTTCCCTGTGCACTAAGCTCCCGGGATGCGCGGAGTCCGGAGAAGGGCTGAACCACAAGGGTCTATTGTACGCAGTCTTACCTCACATTTATGCAAGAGGTTGTTTCCATATGCCTATAGACAGGGAACTGAAAAAATTATAGCAGGATAAAAATGATTCAAATATTTTCTTTTAAATGATACATATGATTTAAACCCCTCCACCAACAAACCACAAAGTAGAGAACAATTATTTCTCTCGCCCACCATCGAGATCATTCGACCTCCCAACAGACCAACTCTTCCTAAAAAGGTGGATCAACAAATTCTGAGACATCTAGCTATGATATCGTAGTCTTAAACCAATGGGACCTTATAATGGAAAGATAAAATCAGGAAAAATTGCTCCTTAACCCAATGATGAAATTGTCACACCCAATTGTCTAAGACTTTAGGATCGCCCTTTCAGGACAGACCACAAAATCAAAATATAATTGTTGCATAGCACACCTGTACACTAAATTTGTCAAACCTCAGCTCCAAATTTCCAGTTAACTGGTGTGTCGAAAACCAGCAGCCCGTGTGAAGCTTTGGAAGAATATAAAAAGCTTCAATCTTCAATTAGAATGTTCCCTGGAGGAAATTGAACCCTCAATCTTCAATTAGAATGTTCCCTGGAGGAAATTGAACCCAAGACTCTGTTTGCTCAACATGCATGGCAACAATAACAATCTGACAATGTTAAGATTGACACCAACACAAAGCCAATAGATCCATAGATCTGAAGTGTCATAGAGCTGAGATGACAACATGCATTGGAACTTGGAAAACGTTCACCGTCACTAATTAATTAAACTTGATACTTCGACAACTTGTCCTTCACTGAGGGCTCCAAAGCTGACATGAACTGTTCCCAAGCACCATCCTTGAGCATCTGACAAAATATTCCCAAGCTCAGAATAATACATTGGACATCTTTATACCCCAAATACTATACCACTGAGAGCCATGAGAAAATGAGATAATTCTTTTTCTAATAATAATGTTCGCATTTGACCAGGCTTTTTGGACGTTCCATGATTAAACCGACTAGAGGCACTTTCGAGATGCCACTCTGAAATATCAAAAAAGTCTTTTCTCTTTATTTCCCATTTTTTCACCTGGTTCATCTCCAGATGAAACTAACAAGACAATTCATGATGGGATCAAAAAGATAATTTTACTAAACCAGATGTTAAACTAGTGGAAACATAGGAGCAAGAAGGTAGAGTAAAAAAACCCTAAATATCTCCAGAACTTTTGAGAGGAAGCAACTCAAAAAGCAAAAAAGAGGAAGGAAAAACAAAAGATTGTGCAAAAGAATTACTCTGCGCAAGTGTTTTCCTAATTTATAGATAAAAAAGGAAAATCCATTCAAAATATTAGTGAGTAAAAATTCAGAAAGACGTCATGATAAGATACTCGTCTAGAGTGGATGAATAAGAAAGAACTACAGTATCAGGCCTTGCTTACTTGCTTATATCCTTGCAAAACCAAGCAGATTTCATTGCGTAGATCTTCACTTCTTATCTCCTGAAAAGGATTACAACATGAGGATAACAAAGAAAAAATTCTCTGAATTTCTCTTCAACTGTTGAAAATACAGAAACTGGAAATAGAAAGCTTACATGCCAACTTGCAATGGCTTTGCACATAAAGACGAGTGAATTTAATGCACCGGATGGATTTGCCTTAACCTGAATAAATTTGAAACCAAGTAAGACACTCCTGCAGTTAGATAATAACTTTTAACAGGTTTTAGAAAAATAAAAATTTATTGGTTTCCAATTTATGAGTTCTTGCATTTTCATAGTATAAAGTATAGCACTTCTGGTACAAAATTCTAGGTTGGTATAAGATCATGATTACTTTTCTATGCTAATTCTGATTCTAGGATGCCGCTATCTATAGTGGTCCAGTTGGAGAACAAAAGAGACCAATTTAAAGCTTTCAATCATAGGAAATTTATAATAATTTAGCAGTATTCAGCTCATTGTGATCTCTGAACCGAAGAGGCAATATCAGAAGACAAAACTACCATTGCACATAAACCACGAAATGTGTCCTCCTTCTCAATATCATCACGTATCCTGCCAAAAAGTGAGCACAAGTTGGAGGTCATCAATGAGGCATTTTGTGCGCTGTAATATGCTTACATCAATATTTGGTGTGAAAACCCCAAGACTAACACGACAACAATGATAGATGCAAGAGGAGAGTCAGGAATGGGTGGATTACCAATCTGAGTTCTTTCCCACATTTTCAGTTCCATGAATTGGAAAAGGAGAAGACAAGGAGCTTCACATTGTGAATGCAAGTTTTTTTTCTTATCAGACAAGCTTGACAAGTTAGTGTACTAGTATTGCAGCAACGATGAATGGCTGCCAAAGATTCTATCACCTTTTTTCCTATACTTTTTCCTCTCAAAACTTGATGAGCTTGAAAAGAAAAAAAACACTATGAAAGCTACTGACATTCAGCCATCTGGAGCAAGACCTCCAACATGCATGTCCATTCTCATTACAGAATAATAAAACACAAAGGCATACCACGGCTTCAAAGAAAACATTCGTACTTTTTACCATGTGGTATCAATCATCAAAAATAATACTGTCTGGTCCTTATCTGTCAATTAAGGCTTTGACACACCCATTACGAAAGTCATTTAATAGCATTAATCATAAGTGTTATACTGTAATATGACTAAATTATCCTTATCTTTTTCTTAAATGGGTAATAGTGATTATATGGCTTTCTTGGAATATTTTGGACAAAATTCTTTTGGCTAAAATGACACATAGAAAGGACCGGAGGGAGATTTACTTTGGTGTTCGGCAAAGTTAACAAAAAAAATTGCTATAGCATGTCTCAAGAATTAGCAAACCAACTTCAGGTTAACTATGTTAAGTGCTGGCATGGAGGTATTTCAAGTGTCATCATCAAATATATGGGGAAGAGTAGCCAAAATAACATACTTTAGACAAATTTGGCCAGCATGACCACATTACTCTCTGTTTAATGCAAAAAGCCTACAGTTCTAAAGTTTTTAATGCATGAGCATGTACAACCACCAGTCACAAACGAATGAAACAATTGCAATTGGAGTTAACTTACATAGACAGAGCAAAACACCATGGTTGCAGAAAATGCTCCATATGTGGTGACACAAGCTCCGGACAAACCCATGCAAGTCTTCCGAGGGTGATTGCGCTGTTCTCTATCAGTGACTTGTTGAGACCCTTCTCAGAAAAAAATATAAAATGAGTGTGACAAAACACAACACAAACTTAGGCACAGCATATATGCAATTTATGCATATACTAACAGGATAAACCAACCAGTCATCAAATATTTCATGCTTAGATACGAAACAAATAATTACCTCAGCGTGTTGAAGGATTGGTACTAAGCATGAGACCACAGTCAGGACTACCGGAGCTATCTCTTTTTGGACCTGAAAATATGAAGTTTAACATCACACTTGTGGTCCATAAAACAAGATTAAACAACAACATACCCAGTGAAGTCCCACAACGTGGGGTCTGGGGAGGGTAGAGTGTAAACCTCTACCTTGGTAAGTAGAGAGGTTGTTTCCGAAAGACCCTCGGCTCAAGACTAAATAAATTCATATTATCTATTGGTAATTAAGTTGACACGAAACAAGGAGCACAAACACAGTCGAAAGAAGAGCACCTCAGTGCAATCGACATATATGATTTTGTAATCTCAAAGATATATTTACAGCGTATATCATTATCAACGATAAGAATCAATGACAGATAATAACCAGTAGGCATCAGTGGCAAATTCAACAAGACCCTTTTTATTTGGATTTGCACCCGTAAACTATTCTTTGGGAGATTGTTTGTTTAGTAATCCTGTTCACATGGGGTAAAGATTATGCTGAAAAGATGTATCACCTATGCATGTTGTTGAGGGTTTTGTTTTTCCTGGGTGTCTCAAGTTGCATGGCTACACCTCCACCAACGTCAATTATCTGAAGGAATACACCACCCTAGGTGCTTACTCCCTCCGTCCCAATTTATGTGATGTAGTTTGACTGGGTACAGAGTTTAAGAAATGACGAAATACTTTCGAATCTTGTGGTCTCAAGCAAGCCAACGATATTTGTGTGGTTATAAATTATCTCGTTAGTAAAAGGTTAAGTTTAAAGTTAAATTGTTGCTAAACAAGGAAATGTGTCATTCTTTTTGGGACCGACTAAAAAGGAAAATGTGTCGTATAAATTAGGACAAAGGGAGTATTAAAATTGCCTACATGAACTTGCTATGATTTTTTAGTATAACCTAGCAATTTCTATCCAGTGGTGAATGCATGATTTTTCACAAGCGGAGTCAAAATTTAAATATAATATAAATCGTAGATCAAAATAGTAGTATTAATTATGGCTCATTCAGCCACAAAAATATCCTCTACCCTATTGGTTTGTAGGTTTCTTACTATAGGGGAAAGTTTGTGTTTCGTATCCTCTTTGCCTCTGTATTTTAGAGACAAAAAAGGTAAAAAAGGCTCAAACAATAATAAATGGAGTATGCTAACCGGTGTCACTTTTTCCTATCTATACTCATTTGTTTTCGCATATTAATATTCCACATATATATATTTAGTGAAAATTTCCAACGAAGCAATGTCGGATGACACTGCTTCGGCCAACATAAATCTGCCCCTGTTCTTATCCCATGCATGCTCAATCATTGATGAAAGTGAGCGAATGTATGTACATCCTATGCTAGGAGGTAGGGGAGGCTTTAATTATGTTACGACAAACAAATACACCTTCCCAAACACAGTTTTCACTCGGTACAACTATTCTATGCTAGCATAGCATGCTTCTACTTATGTTGTGTTGCAAATTCCGGATAGAGAATTATCAGATATCAGAAAAGTATCATACTGAAATTTGAATTTTGAATTGAATAGAAAATGGAAAAAACAACTAAAGCAAAAGCAAATTCAACCTTAGCCGATTAGAAGGCCTTGAGGGTAATGTCGGAGCCTCTGCCTAGCCCACACCAAGGCGAGGCACGTCCCGGTACGGTGAAGAGAGATTAGGCTTATGCCCGAGGGTTCTTTCTTGTTTTATATTTTCTAGTTAAAGTTGTCCTTCCTTCCGTTGGTCATTCTTCCCTTATTTACTTTCTTTTTATTTACTCCCCGAGTCAGGGGCATCTATCTTTATTTACGCAAAGCTATTTATTGATGTCGATTTAGATATGTTCATTTGGCCTGCGACAGATCTCATCGTCCGTTTTCCCCCTCTTTCCTATTCAAGAGTTCTATGGAGTCGGCTATATGAATCTTCACTGACCATGATATCCCATTTAAACTCCTTTCATGCCAATATATTTTCAATTATGTTATTCAAATGATATTTCTGGTTGAATTTTAACAATTAAATCAACTAATTAAGATTTGTTTCTGGTTGTCACCATGTCTTATTGCGAGCAGTCTCCTCCACACAGCCTTGGATCCCTCCATTCGGCTTTGATTGGACAAGGTTCTATACTGAGTGAGCTGAGGAGACCTATGAAGAGGGCTGAGGAAGAAGAAACCTTTTGCCAAAAGGCTGGATTGATTTGGAGGAATTGCGAGTTCACCAGCCTCTTATTTACCAAAACCAGTTTATTCACCATGGCTAGACATGGTTTGGCGAGGACCCTAATGAATTTCATGTCACCCTTGTTCATGAATTCTAAGTGAACAAGTGTAATCAGAAGGGAGGCAGAGTTTATGTTCGCACAGAGTAGGTTAACACGGGTCATGAAGCGATAAATGACTAGTTGGACGTGCCAGAGAATCTGTTTGAAAGGGAGTTTTAGCACAATCCAGATTTAGAGTGCACAAGATCTTGGGTCAACCTAGGATACATCATACGCTAACTATTGAAGACAACTGTTGACTTTGAATATGGCACCCACCACAGGAAGTACTTGCAGCTAGAGCTCTACTAAGGTTGGGGGTGATGCACTAGCGGTTGATGCCGAGCAGACATGTTATGACCATAACATTTGGTCTGTATCTAATCTGTTACACGAAAAATAGTGGGATGCCAATTGACGTTGGTTTTGTGAAATCATAAGATGATCAAATCTGCCAGACACAACAAGGTAAGCAAGTTTTTCCCGTGTTTGATTATGTCAGATTGTCGGCGTGCAAGATAGGCCTAATGACGCCGTTTGATGGAGCGGCAGGAAGATTTCTGTACTTCCTGCCTATATCGAAATGACGACTGAGAATAAAATGCCAGTGGAGATGCCACACCAGATGAAGAAGGAGAAAATGGTGAGGCTGCTTATATGATGGAACCTGACCAGCTGTCTACATCATATCAGCACCGCCGGCTGGTGCCTAGGACAAGTAACAGCTTACCTGGACCAAAGATTAACTACTTCTAGAATATTTTTGTATAGGCTCTCTGTTTTTGATATATTTCTTTTCTACTGATTTATTCCCATTTTCAATAAAAGTACCGTTACTTGATTAAAAACACATCTTTTCAATTGAATTATCTACACATGTGATTTTAGTCACAAGACCATGAGAGAACAGTTCTGACACTAGAACCAATTCTTCAAACAGGGAAAATAACAATAATCAGATATGAAATTGGGATTACGAAACACAAAAAGGTCTTTCTTGTGTTTTGACTCCTTAAATTTCTTTTTATTTTGATAGTGGATGTTTTCATGTATGACTACATCCTAACTTACATTCAACTACTTCAGCTAATCCTGATCAAATGATCTCAGAAAGCGACAAATCTGTCAAATTTACCTTGATTGCTAATTCTCCAATTGCCCAACATGCATTGTTGGCCACAGAAATGGTCTCCTTCAGCTTGGAAGTGTTCTGTAAGAGTATCTCTCAAGTAAATGATGGGGAATCAAAGAGCTGGAAACACGTTAAAAAGAGAACAGTATTCCATACCAGTTGCTTAGTGGCAGCATCAAGAAATTCAACCAACCGAGGTCGCAAATGAACAGGACAAACCTAAAAGCAACAAGCAAAAGTATGTTAGCAACAAAAAAAGACTTCCTTTTCAAGGCATTCAGTTTTCCCAACAGATATCACAACGCTGACCCTATTAGGACCAGTACTAAAGAAACTCAAACACAACCTGAAGCCTATGAAGTGGGTTAAGCTCAAAGGTTACATATAAACTTACCCTTGCAAGATCACCAAGCAAAGCAAAAGCACTCTGCCGCACATCAGGTGCATCATCCAAGCAACATTGCAGCAACAAATCCCTTAAATTACTTTGTGAAACCTACAGAAATTAAGTCCATATTGAAGAATAAAGTAAAATTGCCCATGCAGCTTGATATCACAATACAGAAAGTACTCTATCAAAGACAGAAAACAAAGCATGAAACATCAACATTGTGACATCTGGTGATAAGAAAGAAGAGAAAAGCAACTTGAAACTCAACGCATGCAGCATTTTTGGAGGAAAAGGAATTACCAAACTCTCGACACCACTACCAAGACCTTCAGCAAGTCCAGACAGCAGGTCCAAGGAACAAACAATGAATTCTCGGTCATATTGTAATCCAGCTGAAACGGGATCAACCTGCAATCAGACTCTCAGTAAAAGTGGACAGAGAAGAGAGCATATTAGAAGAGGTTCAAAAAATAAATGATCAAATTGCTTATCAAGAATAAAAAGCATGAAACTGAACATGATCCTCTGACTTTGCAATGGAAAGGGTTCAACCTACCCACTACTGTCACCATAAAATGCAAATATAAACTATATTAAGAGTTGAAAGGCGACACCCCAAATTTGAAAAACTACCACTATAACATACTATTGTAAACTAAATAGAAGACTTGAGAGGATTCCCCATATTCCAAATACAAACAGAATAGATTTATTATAGAGATACAACAACAACAACAACAACATACCCAGTGAAGTCCCACAACGTGGGGTCTGTGGAGGGTAGAGTGTACGCAGACCTTACCTCTAACTTGGTAGGTAGAGCGGTTGTTTCCGAGAGACCCTCGGCTCAAGACAAAGCATAAGCACAAGCAAAGATTTATTATAGAGATAGAGAGGGAAAAAGCGTACACTCTACCCTCCCCAGACCCCATGTTGTGGGATTTCACTGGGTATGTTGTTGTAGAGGGGAAAAGCAAAAGCAACAACAAAATCAAGATAGCAAAACTACAGTCTTTGACTTCCAAGGCCGACACCCACCAAGGCTCTCAAATCTCTATCTCTCTGGGTTTTTTTCATTTGAGTTGAGGGAGGAGGGGGGTTGTTGTGCAATCGCGTGCGTGTAGGTGACTGGGAGGATGACTTAGAACATCTAATCAAAACAGTGTAAAGTTGTCTTTCCTATAAAGTATTGGCCTCTACAAGTGCGCGCGCAAACGCACACGCACACATAACAAGGATAAAAATGAAAAGCAGTGAAGGTCTCAGATCAAAGTCAGAAGCAGTATG
Organism: Anisodus tanguticus; assembly: GCA_034509755.1. Lineage (NCBI taxonomy): Eukaryota > Viridiplantae > Streptophyta > Magnoliopsida > Solanales > Solanaceae > Anisodus > Anisodus tanguticus. The sequence goes on along the minus strand of CM067561.1, from coordinate 39,159,444 downwards.
GTATCATATAATACCTTTGCCAACTGTTGTGACTGGATGATGGTAATACACCTCTGAAATACCGGTTGAGCAAATTGTGCAAATCCAGTACCCAAAGCCTGAAATAAGAGAATGGTTATCTACAATATATAGTCCTATGAGACTCACTTCTGACGGTAATTGCATATCTAGTTTTTTCCAACAGTAAACATATATCCAGTACAAACAAACATGGTCACATTCGTACTACCCATATAAAAAATGAAACAAAAGGTATTCTTCAAGAATATGAAGGCATGGACCAGATTCAGGACTAAACAGGGAGGTTCTCCGCCAAATAATGAAAAGCTAAGAAGTATCAAGCTTAGCTTAGTGAGGAAGTAACCATATTGATAAAGATCCTACCACCTAGCCATATAAATAGTACGTAAACCTCCAAATTTTGTCAAACAGATTCTTCATGTACCTCACCCCCTTTCTCTTTTTATATCCCTGAAGTTCATGATATTCTTCTTGAGCCGAGGGTCTATCCAAAACAGTCTCTCTACAGTCTACCCACAAGGGTACCGGTAAGGTCTAAGTACACCTCACCCTCCCCATACCCCACTTGTGGGACTATACTGGGTATGTTGTTGTTGTTTAAGTTCTGATATTCCAACAGCATCATCGACAAAGATACTGCAGTCACTTTGAAGCATGCAAAATAAACAAATAAAGAAACTCCTGCTAAATTTTTAAAGCTAGAATAGCTGGTGTAAATCAGAGATGCAAGAGATCCAATGCTCAAATAGTTTGCAGCTCGTCAACATAGGATGAACCAAATGTCTAGTAAATGACCATTATACTTAAAAGTCAGAACTCCACCAACCAACCAACCCCTCAAAACCAAAACAGATAAAAAAGAAAAATAACAAACAAATGCATCTATTATTACCGTCCAGAAACCATAAGATGCAGAAAGATCAAACCAAAGGCTTACAAATAACAATAAGTCAAGATATTCATGCAAAAATTCCTTCATACGAACAACCATAAATACCACTACGACCTTTTTTCAAATAACAAAATCAACCTGAGCTATTGAAGTAAAGCACTCCAGCAGTGGGAAAAGATCCTTGTCTGAATTTGGGAGTTGCTGCCACTTCCCAATTAATGGGGGCATTAAAATCTCAAGATACTTGGGCTGTAATAACCAGCAAAAGAATCAAAGGCAAAAAAAAGATATCACAAGCCCACTAAATTTCCGTAAACATAACTTGAAATCATAAAATAAAAGGAGTACTAACGCGTTATGTTAAATAAAACAGAAAGAGTGAGCTCCATGATTAAACCTACCTGATTGAGCTCCCCTCCAACTGCATCTGCTAATGTTCCAATGGCATCATAAACGATTCTAAGGTTCCGTCTCTATGAACACATAAAAAGTCAGACACTGTTAACAAACAGAAAGAAAATATGGTGTCACCAATGTACGGAAGACAAAAGGACCTGGTATTTTCCGAAAGCACACATCAAGTGTTGCAAAATGATTTCCAAGCATGGTGCTAGCTCTTCTGCAGCCTCCTGTAAAAAGTAAATCATCAGTTAGCTGTACATAAAGCAGAACCTGAATATTACAAACAGCTTATCACCGACCTCTTCAAGAGTAGCAAAGGCTGAACAAGCAGCTTCTTGCACTCGCTTATTATCATCCAATACTCTCCGTAGAAGACCCATTAAAATCTTGTTGAATTGTTCACGGCCTTCTTGATGATCAGTACCCTAAAAGAAAGTCAAACAAATGGCAGGAAAGACTTAGAAGTTATCTAGAGACAACAGCATATCACAACAGAAAAAATACTTAATTTCAGTCAAACAAAGGAACTGTAAATAACAAAAAGAAAAATGAACTCAAACAGAAAATAGAACTTCAACAGTCGGACAAGAGAAGTAATGCAGGATAATTTTTTTCTCAAGGGGAATTGGTGCAAGACAACTTCACCAAGCTAATATATAAAACTAAATTTATATGATCATTATTTGATAATTAAAAAAGCACACCAGTCAATATAACATTCAATATTACGGCATCCATATTAGTCAGATATGCAAGACCACATTGGACCAGTTCATCTGAATCTCACAATATTCCTTACTTTAAGATCAACACATGCAGATGTGTCAATAACAGAAGCAACAACCATACCCCTGCCGCCAGGCATGGCTCAAGGCTGAAAACTATATTTCAGTTTGTTAATATAGCTATATCCATGATATATTACAACCGAACTATCACAACATTCCTACAACTATGTCCACTTTAGGGGAACAGCAATAAACCCTGAAACCAGAACGTACCATAACATTGTGGAAAATTTGACCCAAGAAGGTTTGGTGTAGGATTGCTAGACTCTATACAAATATGACGGCCAGTACAATCACAATTATGATGATGTAGCTTTGAGCTAGAGAAAGAGCACAAATTACCAACCTGAACAATATATTTGCTGAAGCGGGACAGCGTCCAACAGGAAATGCTTCGTATTAGAGGAAACTTGTCATCTAAAAGTGGGATGAGAAAGCTAACGATCTGAATGGGAAAAAGAAAAAAGAATGAAAAGGAAGAAATTTTAGAAAACAAGTTTCTTCAATATGTGCATATCTCAGATAATATCTATTAATCACTTCCAATAATAAACCGTACGCTGAATTACTGTAAAATTGCAAAGAAAGACATGATGTGGTGGTTCACTCAAAAAACAAACTTTTCAAACATTATATGCACAAACTCCTCCATTAACATGAAATTCTTCTTTAGGAAGCTTGTCAATAATAGGATTACCTCCGATAAATGAGGGAAAAGTCCATTTATGCAGCCCTCGGCTATAGCACCGAGAACAAGCACAGCTGCTTCCCTTTCCTTCCAGCCTTCATCATTCGTAGTTGACAATTTAGCCTGTCCGATACAAGAAAGTTGATGCATATCAGATCCATTTATCGCGAACTACTAACACAAAATGTAGAAGGAGAATAACTTCAATTCCTAGTTTTCTCTTGTTTCCTTTTATTCATTAGCATGATCAGCGGTACTTCCAAGATAATACAACTTTACGTCGTCAGATTCATGCAATACTGATCCTCTGAGAGAATTACAGCTTAGAGGGAAGAGTTCTGCCATTGTCATAGCTAGCAACCACGAGTATAATGAGAACAGGTAATATACACCATAAATGACAATTACTTCTTCCCTTTATTTTAAATTGAACTATTACTATTTTCACAATCATCATTTATCCATAGAATATTGACATATAAAACCTCGAATGCTGACCAATTTCTTAGAATTAATACAACTCAACATCAGGATGTGCACACCTGAGTGAAGAATTTCCTTTCTTACAAACAGACACACACACACACAGATGAAAGCAGGAAAAGGATAGCTGGATTAATATTAGACATATTCAATCACCTGAATAACAGGCATCAACGTGGGTAGAATATCATCACCAAACACGTTAGAGAGAATGTCCAGAGCAGCTGCACTGCACTTACGTAAATTCCACACATTTACGATGTCTTCATCCTATAATTAGGAAAGGAAGCATAATACTGGTGTCAAAGGCCATTCAAAAGGTGAGCACTAATTAAGAAAATGATTGGTTACAAGTAAACCACATACATCGTCTTCACCATCCTCGTCACCATGAAAACGAGAAGAATGAAATCGAGGTTTGATGTCCTGTCCACAATGATTTCCAATGTAATTATTTCTGAGTTGTCAAATGGGTAAGCATTAGTTTTCAGCTAAAAGAAAAAGAGAAATGCTGACTAAACCTGATCGCGATCTGGCAGAGATCCATCCTCCTGTAATAACATAATAATGTTTGGTTAAGAAAAGTAAATCATAATAAACTATTTCCGACTTTCTTGAAATCTAAAGATGAAGCAGACACCAAACCTCAGCCTCCAGAAGCGACTCGTCATCATCAGCATAAACCATGTTAGACAGCAAAACCTAAAAAGTGGTGTCAGAAACATTACGCTTACGCATAAGAATATTCTCTCACAGAAGACACACAAATACCCATATGGCTTTGGAAACAAAAAGAAGAAAATAAACAGCTTGTAAATAAAGCATACCGGAATCAACCGTGGCAAGAATTCTCTCAAGTTCTCAGGTGGCAACTGAGCATCACAGTATGCGGACCTGTCAATGACACCCACATTGAATCAATTTAACAAGTGAAATAAAGTCATAACATAAGATCCCCAAATTATGCATAAAATAAATATTCAATTCATAATTAAACAAATAAAATGTGTTTCCTCTAACGGCCTAAGCTTTTAGATGAGATGGTCACGGATTTCAACATGGTATTAGAGCCAGACTTATCGCTCTTGTTGTTCTGTTTCTCAATGTTGGGCCCCTTAATTATGTTATCCACGCTTCAGTTGTCTAGTCCTAGGCGTGTAGAGGAGTGTCAAGTCCCACATTGGTTGGGGAAATGGGTTATGATCTCCTTATATAGACTTGGGCAATCCTCACCTCATGAGCTAGCTTTTGAGGTTGAGCTACGCCCAACGTCCATTTTCTCACCTGTGTTTCAAGTCTCACCGCCACCCGTTATCAAAAAGAATTTTCACATACTTGGCTCATAAAAAGGTTCAGGCCCACAAGTGAGAGTGTGTTGATGACATAATTAACCAAATGAAAGTGTGATCTTTCTAACAGCTTAAGACTTAAGATGAGATGATCACACACTTCAACAAAATCAATAAATTCTCAACCGGAACTTGAGATTTTCAGAGCCAAAAAAGAAATAGGTAAAAGCAAACTACTGGAAGCACACAAGAGCATAATTCATTCATGAAATATAACGCAACTCCAGCCATTAAAAAGAAGAAGATATAACAGATAGAACTAAACTTAAGCAAATCAACCTTAAGCTCGAATAATAGGAGATTCTTAGATGCCATAATATTTTTGACATAATTCACATAACGAACAATAAAGATCCTTAGTGGGAATACTTTTTTAGGCTCTACCAATTTTCATTCCTCACATTATTACTTTTTTTATAAGGTAAAGTGACCATTCTTCACATTATTTCTATGCTACACTTCCATATTACAAGGTAACTGATGAGGTTTACAATGCCATTGGATCTAAAAGACTAAAACAATCAGTATTATTTAACTCATTCTCCCTCTACCATAGTATCTAAACAATTCCTCTGGCCCATCCACCCCAAATATGTATTTCTTTATTCCTTTTTTTTCATCATTTCCTTATTCCTTTAACTCCCTATTCGTTGGTTTACAAACAAATTTATTTTCCCCTCCATCAAAGGAAAGTACTTCTATCCATATATTTTTGATCGCCAAGTCATGCTTTGCCCATTGCATTATTGAAATTGAGATAATACCCCAGAGAAATTTGAGTTTACTTTTTATCATTTCAAAAAACAAATTGACTTTACTTTTTTGTTTCCAAGTAACTCTCACCAACTAGCACTTGTATAAACGATACCAACTAGTTGAGATAAAGGTTAGTCGTTATGGGATCAATTACACTAATCCCCACGCTTGACAAAGATCTTTCAAGACTACTTAGAGCTTATGACAGTGTAAAACGGGCAACAGATTTAGAGAATCCCTAGTTTTTGATAAAAGATAAATTGTGATTACTAGAATAAAACAAGACCAAATGAAGCAAAACTTATATTAAGGATTGATATCACCGACCTCAATAAGCTTGAGATTAAGAGGTAGTTGTTGCATGTTCTCTCTCTTCTATCCTAATTTATTTTCCATTTACTCCTTGTATCCTAAAATGATTTAACTACTATGTTTACAAACATATCCTACCGACTCTCAAGTATGATAGTCTAGTCCAACTTATTTGCCTACTCTCAGTGCTAGCTAACATTCTTCTAACAATATGGATGTATCCATATTATATTATGTTGAAGATGCATGGAGCTCATGTGGGCTCTAAAATTTCTATAGATTTAGAACAAATAAATTTGAAAATTGAATTTGGTCCATTCAGGCAGATGAAACCTAGGCATGCTTTAAAAAGCTAGAACTTGTATTCAATTATACCTGAAGGCTATAAAATCTTACTATCAACATAAGTAAATAACATGTCACCAAAGCTTCCCAAATCATGTTAACTAAAATGCCATCTTTATGGTTCCATCATTCATTTTATCAACAAGAGAAATGAAATCTATTGCATAATTGTGAAAGATAATTTGCTCTCAAAGGAAAGGTTACTAAAGCATCCCAGCAAAATGTTCTCCATCCACGCTTGACATAATTATGATGCCAATCAGCAATATCAATATTTAAAAATGAATCATCGGGAGGAGTTACCAAAATTCACAAGCTTCAAGCGCCACTTCTTCATCTGGATCCTTGTTGACTTGCAGTATATATTCTAAAACATTCCTCAAGTGTGGCTGTGTCAAAGAATCAGAAGTTGATCAAGAACATGTGAAAATATAGGAGTATGATGTTCCATGTTCCTCTCAGGCAAGACCACTAAAAATCGACAGACTGTTCAATTTTTCCTAAAGCTCACTGCATATCATATCATATATATGTAATACCTAAAGGGGAAAGAAGAAAATGGAACCAGTAGTTAAATCTTCCATAATGAATTTAACTTCCACGCAGTGTCCTAATATGGAGGATTCATATCGCCAACACTAACTAGTTTGAAAATGATGCATTGTTGATTGCTTAATTGATTGACAGTGTACAAGTGATGCTACATTTTGCAACCAGCCCCTGGAACCCAAAAGACAAGAACTAGACCTTCTTGGTGCAATTCAATGACATCTTCACTTAGTTAGAGGAAAGAGAAAAGACAACAATAAGACCACAAACAATCAAAAAGTACAAATCATTATACTGTTAAGAACCTATATACCATTCTCCATAAAAAAAAGGTACGGTTAAGAACCTACTTCTTCATAATGTTTATTTTATTTAAAATTCCAAAAACTTCTAGAAATCTAGAACAGTTATCCATACCTAAAAGCAAGTGTGAGAGGAAAGGAGATGTGACAAAGAGAATAGACACAATTTAGAATGGAAAAAAATGCACCTCCAAAATGGCAGGACGAACTTCAATTAGTTGAACAAATGCCGAACAAACCTGTTGAACGAGGCAAACTGAGTAATTGGTTGCAGCAGAAGAGAACTCTCTACAATGGTGAAATGTGTAATTGATATTCGCAGGAAAAGAGTCCTGAAACCCCCTTTGCAAGTGTGGGATTTTGTAGAGGTGTAATAAAGCAAAAAAGTGATAACATAAGCAGAACAATCAGGCCAACTGGCAAAACATCAATTTATTGACAATTGAATGTCCAACGCTCATCATACTTGACATGGAAAATTACAGGCTAAACACAGCAGATATCTAAGCTATAATAGACATACAAATTTACCATCTTATGACCAAGCTAAATAACTCAGAAAGTAAGGTGTCTACTACAAAGGACTGTTTCTAGCCGTTAAAATTTCATCAGAAACATGATCTGTGAACTAGAAGTCATAAATTTCTTGACAGAATTAGTTCAGTCTTACAAGATCAATCTATCTTGCTGAAACAGTCATAAATAACTGTAAACTGAATGATATTAACGGTATTTTTTGTTTTGTGCATCACTCTACTCTAAACATGCAGCTCATAAGCATCAGTGACACCACCCAGCAAGAAGGAAATACAAAGAATAGAATGTACTCGTAGTCTAGTACTAAGCCAAAGAAATTACAACAAAAGCAAACTCAGCACCGATGAGGAGAGATCAAACATGCAGATTGGATATTACAGCAGTCAGTTACCAGCTTCCGCACTTCCGGTGCAGGGTCATTGGCGAGAAGAAACAAACCTTGAAGGTATTTATCCATGGATAGATGCAAAACCTAAAACAAGGCACTAACCAGATGAGCAAAGAGGTAAAAATGGCACATGGCAACAGAAATGGAAACAACTGGAAAGTCAACAGAAGAGGTACTCACTTTAGGCATCAGCATTAGATATTGATTCACAGAACTCAATGACATCTTTCTGAGAGAAACATGAGGTGACTGGAAAAGCTGTCCATTGCAAGATCAAGTTAGAATGATACAATCCAGCATTGAGTAACAGCAAACTATATGATAAAATAAGCAACCAAATCAAAAACTGGGCAAATAAGTGAATAACAATAAGGAAAGAATTAGCTAACCTGGAGAAACCTTGGTAGGAAAACAGTAATGGGTCGTTCAGCTAATCCAGAAATATCAGAATCAAGGAGTTGTGGGACATCCTCGCAGATCTGCATTACTGAAGATGTTCAGCGTGCCAATTAAGTATTAGTTGTACAAAACACATATCTGACACATGTCCACTGTGGCAACTTTTACCACTGTTACCAATTCACATTCACATTGACTGACAATGTAAGGAAAGACTCAGATCATTACCTTTACAGCATATGCTGCAAATAGAATTTAGCAATCCTGAGGGTCTCATGTATTGAAACACAATACAGAAGAATTGCTTGATTAAAGTTATGCAACAATTTGCTATATAGACACTGGCACCAAGGTTCACACTGTATCATGTGGGATACTATCAAGTATCAAGTGAAATGCAAATGCATGTTTAATTAACAGAAAAATGGTACCTTTGATAAAGCATCCATGGCTCCTTCCACGTGATTTATGTCACTACTATCCAAGCTACTGACAAGTGCCTGTAGCAACTCTGGCCATCCAGCAACTCCGTCTATCTGTACTAGAACACTAATGATGGTTCCAGCTGTAGACCTAAGGTGTCTATCTGCTGCCCCTAGAGAAGGTAGCAACTCTGATTTTATGTATTGCTGGTTAGCAGGAGGCATGTTTTTGAATGCAGATCTCAGATTATTTTTCAATAGCAACCCAGCTGCTTGCCGAATGTCAACTGACTTCCCCTGTTATATGAACCAACCAAATAGTTGAGATAACAAAATAGTAGTTTTCCAAATATCAAGCACATTTAGACCAAAACCAATTCACGTAACAATATGCACAAGACCGCCTTCCATACATTAAAATCAGGTGTCAATACAAGCCATCTTCTTACTGTTATGAAATCTACAATATGTTGGGGACATAATAAAGTTGAATTAATACTCCCTCCATCCATTTTTACTTGTCCATGTTTGACTTGACACACCCTTAAAGAAGTAATTAATAAAATGCATGTTTACTATATCACCCTTTAAATATAATAAATTCAATGTCTTGGAAAATGCATTGGGAAATGATTATAGTTAATAATAAGGGTAAATTAGAACTAAGAGATAAAGTATGTAGTTTCCTATCCTTCGATTTTTGTTACTATCGACTATCTTTTGTTATTTGCTTAGCGTACTGTTTTGTTGTAGTTACTCTTCCTTTTTCCTTTTTGACCTACTTTTTTCTTGCTTTATCCTGAGTCGATGGTCTATCGGAAACAACCTCTCTACCTGCTAGGGTAAGGTCTGCATACACTCTACACTCCTCAGACCCCACTTGTGGGATTATACTGGGTATGTTGTTGTTGTTGTTGTTGATAAATTATGTCTTGGTTTTCCAAGCTGGACAAGTAAAAGTGGACGAAGGGAGTATAGAGTATCAGGGAATGAAAGAAGGAGAAAGAGATAACTCACAGTATCGCCATAAAGAAGACAGAGAACTAATCGCAACATTTAAATTTAATTGGCACTGTCCAAAGATCAAATCAACTATCAAGAAAGCACATACGGATGACTGTGCTAACTCCATAAAGACAACATATAACTTATGCAATAAAGATAACATATAATTTATGCAACAATTAAGTTTAATACACATTGTCCAAAAGTCATTTAAGCTTTAAATCCAAACCAGAGCTACATTCAAGCTTCATACAAGTAAAAACCTCACTAAGACAAATTCAATTCCCTCAATAATCGAATTTATTCAGTAAAAATCAAAGAAATTTATTTATAAGTAAATAGAGACAATGAACTAATAATAATTCATAAGCTACCTGAGCACGAGCGAAGATAAAAACGAGATAGTTATTGAAATCAGGGAAGTGAGAGTAGTGTTGAAGTTGTTGCCAAATCTGAGACTTATCTGAAGTCGGAGACATTTGCTGCTCCAATAATCCACAGATCTCTTTAAACCCTTCCTCTTGTGGTTGCCATGTTCCCGTACCCGCTGTCGCCGCCATATTCCGGTCACCGATGATCGGAGCAACTGATTTTTCGAAATTTAATAATCAGCGAAAAAGGAGAGGCTTTGTGTTTTGAAAACAGGGGTTTGGGGGATTTGTAGGAAGTAGGATCAGGTGTGTGAGGATTTACACGTCTTTACGGTGTGACTATGTTCGTGAGTGGGACCCAATTTAAGGACCGTGTGGGTCAATCATTAGTGCGGAGCTTTTGTCCGAGTTGTCTTTTATTCCCTTACTTTTCAGTTTTCTTTTTTTCTTTTTAGTTAATCTCTTTTGGTTTTAACCATAATTACTGCAAGTTTAGGGAATTTTTATCTGTTTATCTTTTTTTTATAGATTGTCGATTTAACACGCTTACATAGGGATCAAAAGTTTGTCATTAAGCTTTAACCTAATTGATTTTCTATCTGGTATTCGATATCCTCATTAAAGCCCAGTTATATTTGGATTCGTGCCGCATAGGGTCATTGGGGGAAGCATTCCATGTCAAGGATTTTCTTTCATATTCATAGCTCGAATTCGAGACCCTGGTTAAGAAAAGAACAGTCTCATTCGCTGCACCATATCATTTGATGGTCAAATATGTTAGCTTTATTTTATCAATTTCAACCTTTTCCTTAGATTTCTTTTATGGGTTTGAATTTAAAATAATTAGTACCTCTTTGACGAATTATTGCACAAATAGTATGCATTAGTGAGGGGTAACGTTATTTAAGTGGACATAAAAAATAAAAAAAAAGTGTTGGGATCTAAAGGAAGTGGAGTAAGAGAGTGAGGAAGAACAACATAGAGACAAAAGAGATATTTGGAAAAAAATTATAGTTGAGTTATTCGTATTCACAATATAAATACTTGTAAACTCTAGTGGGTTATTTTCATTTGGGTCTAGCTGGTGATTTTCATTTAGTTTATTAGAAATAACATCCTATCAATGTTCTAACCAAATAACGTTACTACTTTGATTAATATAGAGTGACATTTTCAGAGAATACTTATTTGTTGGTGAGAAAATATCTCTAAAGTTGTACCTAAACTCCCATGAAACTGGATCACGATATCTTCTTAGCGACACACTTTGAATACACTATTGTTTTGGTAGTCACAAACTCATACAAAGGCATGAAGCTCACTATTCGAGTCGAAGAGTTTGATGGACAACATATTATAAGTTAATTCACTAGAAAGACGTATCTCTGAAAATCAGTGATTAGACATATTAAATATTAATTCCTTGGATTTATTTTATGGGTTTGAGTTCAAATAATTAGAACTTATTTGACGAATTGTTGCACGAATAGTATGCATTAGTGAGGGTAAAATTATCTAACTGGACGTAAATTTTAAAAAGTGTTGGGATATGAATGGAGTAAAAGAGTGAGCAAGAACAACTTAGAGACGTAACAGATTATTGAATAAACATAGCAAAAATGTTGATAAATTGGACATGATAAGCTTTGCAATTGGGATTTTCAAGAGATAATTGTGATCTTAGTTATAATAGAATGAAGATCTCACCCGAACAATGCGTTATTTGGACATTTTTGTCGTTTCTTTTGGAAAGAATTAGTCGTCCACATATTTATTTTGTCCAAATAAATTAGCGAAACACTTAGGCGCCTGAGTTAGGCATAATAAGATGTGCAAATTGAAGAAGCTTGTTCTTACTTTTTAACGATCGTGTTTTTAGAAAGAATATAAATATACTATTCATATAATTTGTCAAAAAAGTCTCAAAATATACAATAAAGATTGATAATATGAAAAAACATTCTCATAACATTATTACATCAACCAAGTGTGTGAAATATCTTAAATAATTCATTAATGTAATTTAGGGATGACAACGGGACAGATGCGGGTTGAGCCTTAACCCGCGAAAAATCCAACCCTCTTCGCCCAGTTTAGAAGTTTTTAATATCACATGCTTTTAATAGAAAAAAAAATCAAAATTAAAAATTATGTGTCCGTTTGACCATAAATTATCTACATTTTTTTGAAATTTTATTCCAAAAAATCATTTTTACTTTTTCAATTGAAGTTGAATTTCGAAATTCAAAAAACTCTAAAAAGCCATCTTTACAATTTTCACTCTAAATGACTCTCAAAAACCCCCCAAAACGCCTCCATTTTGTTTTCATATCTAAACACAATTTTAGTTTTTAAATATTATTTTCTACTTAAATATATACTACTATTTTTTCTCTCCAACATATTTTGTTTATGGGGTAAATCGTAATAATGAGCATACTGTAAACGGCGTCATTAAGCTCTATAACAATAGTTTTCTTTATGGCGTAAATCGTAATAATGGGCATACTGTAAACGGCGTCGTTAGGTGCTCTCTTCAGCAAGATCCGTCGGCGTCACCGCTCTTCACCATATTTTTGCTTTCTTCTCCGATAGCTTCTGAATCAAGAAAAAACGCACTTTTCCCACTCAACAATATATAAATTGGTATTTGACACAAAATCTGGTAAAAGGAGATACAAAAGAAGCTGTTTTTCCTCAGACTTTCAAACTGAAAGGTACAAATACTCAAAACCCATTTCAAATTAGTCTTAATCTTGATTAATTTTCGAATGTGGGTTGCTTATATAATCCCTTATTTGCGTAGTCGGTGGATCTTGTGTTCGAAGCAGTAGTAAGTTGACCATTCAAATAATGCTGCATTGAGTGATGGGCAGTAATTTCTTGCGGTTCATTTCTTTAAGAGCTAACCGAAGACCAGACCGTAACCATCTTCAATCTAGAGGTACATCCAAATGTTGGCATACTGATAAGTTACATACTCTGTCCAATTTATATGTATACTCTTGAAATGTCCAATATATTTGACACTATTCAGTTAGTTAAATGATTTTGAATTCTTCAGAATTGTTAAGGACCCGTTTGGCCATGATAACTATTCACTTCTTCCTTGTATAAATCTTCACTTCGTATTACTCTTGTGTTTTTTTTGTCCTTTGATTTATGTCATTATAGGTTGACTTGCACTTTGATGGTCCTATGATTTGGTGGTAGTTACGTTAGTATTTTCAGCCTGCTTTGTCATGCTTTATTTAGTATTTTGCTGTGACTTCTTTACTTCTATTACTCCTTTTTCGGATTGCTTTGGTTTGCTTTCTTTGAGCCGAGGGTCTATCGGAAAAGGTCTGTGTACACTCTACCCTCTTGAGACCCCACTTGTGGGGTTACACTGGGTATGTTGTTGGTTATAAATTTTCGAAATCCAACTTGGAGTTAGATTCCAAATTTGGAGAAGTGCTTTGTCCATCTTCATAAATTCCAAATAAAGTGCTCTATTCTCTCATTTGCAAAAAGTATAACCACACATAACTCCATCTTCAACTCCAAATTCATAAATTCTAAATAAAGTGCAAATAGTACTTGAAATCTATGGCCAAACACCTACTTAGTTATATGGAGAAATCTATTCTCTGTGTCACATAATTATGATAAAGGGGTGCCCTGCATTCCAATGGTGCCTCTATCACTGTTGAAACCGTATTTGAAATTAGTGCAATTATGATAAAAGACATCTTGCATTGTGGCACTTCAATGGTAATGCCCTGTGTCACTATCGAACATGAACTGGATATTAGTACAGTCAATTTCTCTATTACAAGGTCCTTTTTTCTAATATTTTTTGGCTGCTATAGCGAAATGTTGTTATAGAGAACATATAATATAACATAACGAGAGATTGGTTCCACGAATACATGGCTGTTATAGTGAAATGTTGTTATAAAGGATGACTGTAGTAGAGAGTTCTGACTAAAGGGGTTTCTTGCACCGTTACTGTTGAAATTGAATAGGAAATATTAATTGTGAATGCAGATGGTAAGGAAGGCTTCCTTGCAAGTGGGAAGTTATACCAAGACTCCCCGATGAAGATTATATGGAAAAGGGGGTTCATTCGGTTGGTTCTCGTGGCCGGAATTATATGGGGTTTGCTCATTCTAACTGCATTGTTATTTCATGCTTGGTCTTGCCAATCATCTATTGCTTTCTTTTCAGGTAACTATTTCACTCGTTCTTGCTTTCTTTTCCTTTACCATATTTACGGTAGTATTCACTTTTGCTTTTGTTTCGAGTTACTTTAGAGGATGAGGGGATTGCAGTAACAATGTGATTTATCATTGCCTAATCCAATTGGTAAACCTAGCATATTTAGCATGTCATGCCCCGAACTATGGTATGGCCGGACACGACACTCGGTGCCTAGTTGCATGTGATCGAGCGAACCACATAACTTGCTTGTCAACATGGCCATCAAAACATACACTAAATATGATAATGAAAACATGTAAATCAAAATACGGAGTTTATAGTTTGAAAACATATCGGGGATATATTCTGAAAATATAAAAAAGGGCAGCCCAGTGCATTAAGCTCCCGCTATGCGCGAGGTCCGTGGAAGGGCCGGAACATAAGGGTCAATTGTACGCAGCCTTACCTTGCATTTCTGCAAGAGGCTGTTTCCACGGCTTAAACCCGTGACCTCCTGGTCATACGACATCAACTTTATCAGTTACTCCAAGGCTCCCCTTCATGCTGAAAATATAATAAGTCTGACCTCTGAGGCTCTGACAACATGAGTCTTTAAAACTGTCTACCAGGACAAGGCCCTAAGTAACATACCTCAACTAATAAAATATAATCATAAAATACTCGACTGACACCCTGAATGAAGTGGGGCTCACCAAACAGCTGGTACTGAAGCAATCCTGTCGAGCAGATCCGTCTCCCTGAAACATAGCACCTGCACCGTGAAGTGCAGGACCCATGCAAAGGGATGTTAGTACATTTGAATTGTACCGTATGTAAAACAACCGAAGGAAATAAGCGGGCACATGACATGATATAATAGGAACATGAAACTGGAACTGAAACACGAACATGAGTATAATAACATGAGTAAAGTTTGAAAAATTGCATGTCTGTATATATATAACCGTATATCTGTGGGAGTGCAGTAGCATAACCGACAACATGAAACACCACGTGGGTACGTGGAGTCTGGTACCTGGACCGACCAGCAAAGCTTTCCCATACCTTGCCAGGGTATGAGACATGAACATGATAAGAAATGATCCAATCAGTAATCTGAAGGTATCGTCCTCCGGTGGGGCGACCCTTATCACTATGGTGGCATACATAGTTTTAGGCTATCCGAGCCTTCTCGGTAAACTATGCAACTCTCGAAACATGTAATTGAAAATAGTGTCTTGTAAGCCCATGAATTTCATGAAATATCTTGTAAACATGATATGAGATAGTTTAACATGAACATAATTTCATAATATATAACTTGTGAGAAAACATGTATAATTTCATAGGTTAGGTAATAATAATTTATGACTTGATAATTAAGAACTCATGGAATTCAAAGCATGTGTTCATGGATTACGGACATGTTCATGACAATCACAACGACACATCATGAATATAATGAATGCCAACGTGATATAAATATATATAATCGAACATGTATAGGGTTAATATGAACTTGAGCAAAACCCTAGGTCTAAGGAATTCTTGTTTCATGGATTACGTGTGGCGTGGGGAAGAACAATGATGCCCCTACGTGGATAGAAGTTCTACATACCTGAATCGCTTTCAAACTTGTATTAAAGATCCTGACTTTGAAGAAGAACTTCAAAGATTGCACCTTGAAACCTTAAGTTGGATTTATCTTGAAAAACCTAGGTTAAGAATAATGAAATTCACTTAGAAATTAATTATACTATGATAGAATCGCATGGAAATACATGGAAAAGACTTACCTTGATGTAGGAGATGGTTGGGAAGAGAAAACCTTCATTCTGGGGCATGGGAATATGAAAAACTGATTCTGAAATTAAGTCTGCGTATTTATATTGTTTGCTGTCGGAAGAGTTTGACGGTCAATTCGACGGTCCGTAAAATCGGACCGTACTGTTATTTTTCTGAAATTCCAGAAAGTTGTGAAATCTGGACTTTAGGGACGGAGAATTTGACGGTCCGTACAATTGACCAATTTGAAATTGATGGTTCGCTTTGACGGGCCGTCGAACAATTGACGATCCGTATAATTTACAGTTTGACCGTCAATTTCAAAAGTGAAATTGACGGTTCGTTTGACGGGCCATAAAACATTTTACGGTCCTTATGATTTGCTGCCAAATTCCATCTGCAGAACTGGACCTGGGTTTTCAATTTAAACTCCCCGTTTTGGTTTCTTACCCTCGTGGATCATGAACAAGGTTTGGTTTGAAGGTACGAGGTGTTACACAGCACATGCACTGTAAATGTGAACTTAACACTACCCTCTTTCACAAGTTCTCCAACTTTATGGTTAATGGAGCCATGACGTTTTTGAAGCTGGAAGTAGTATGTATGATCTTGTTACTGCCATTTTGTTTCAGAAATTTAATAGCAAGCTATACTTTTTACCTTTTGAAAATGGGATTCTGCATTTATCTTCCTTTCTTGACGTGCAGCCCTTTGTAACAAAAGCAGTGTAATTTATGGAGCAATACAGAGCCTGGGACTTGTGACACCTCCACATCGTGAGTTTCGCAAATTTATCAAATTCAAATTTTTGTATCTAAATGTATCAGAGAAATGTTGAAGGTTACTCTTTTATCTCTTGCAAATGTATAGGTTGTTCTATTCCTGTAGCGGATGACCCAAATAAGATTGTCATTCCGAAAAGGGGATCTCCGGAAAAATATGTGCAATCACTTTCTTACATTATGGAGGATGTTACAGCAACCAATGAATCTCAGTCACCACCTTTATTCGGAGGACATATAACGTGGAAACAGAGAGATGACAGCTTTAAAGTAAAACCAAACATGAAGGTAACTATAGATACCGTCTTATCTAACTTAATTTTAGGCTTCGGCTGTTTCTGTACCTGTTCGTTGCATTTACCAGGCCCAGTTTCGTCTCCTTTTTTTAAACTTTGGTAAAGACCAAAATTTTCTCATAAAAGGAGCAGTGAACAATGAGTTGAAAATAAAATCTACCTTTAGCCTTTGGCATAGTACTATACTTTGAGTACAATCAGGTTCAACTTTTGGCATTCTCAAGAACAGTTTGAGTTTACTGCTTCATATATTTCCAGCTTTGATATATATATTCGTCTATAGGTGCACTGTGGATTTATAAGAAATGGTGGTGCAGAAATGGTTCAGAGAGACATCAAATATGTCAAGAAGTGTCGGTTTGTTGTTGCATCTGGTATTTTTGATGGATATGATACACCTCACCAGCCATCAAATATAAGTGCACGTTCTCAGAAGCTGTTTTGCTTTCTTATGGTTGTCGATGAAGTATCCCTTGAGTTCATCAAGAAAAATGTTACTGTTAGAGAGGACAATGAAGGGGGAGAATGGGTTGGTATCTGGCGTTTGATTCTATTGAAGCATCCTCCATATGATGAGCCCAGAAGGAATGGAAAAGTCCCCAAAATATTAACCCACAGATTATTTCTTCAAGCACAGTACAGTATCTGGATTGATGGTAAAATGGAGCTGATAGTTGACCCATTGCTATTACTTGATAGGTATGGTACTAGTTATGATATCCCATAATCCGCTTATGTTGCTCTCATTTTTATGTTCCTTATCACCTCCCCCCTCCTCTTGTGTGAAATTGATTTCTAGTATTAGGAGTGACAAAATTAGCCCATGACCCATTCAAGTTTGACCCACACATTTATTAGTTCGGCCCTTTTACCCCATCCCATTTCAACCCGTCTAAAAAATGGGCTTATAAGTAGTCCATTTTGATCCACAGAAACCTTGTCAACATATTTTCAAAAAGACTTCTTTTTTCTGTTTAATATGTTATATATAGTCATAATAAAAAGAAAAAAAATAGTTTTATTAGGTACTTAAAAAATTATAAAAGAACAAACAAATTAATTAAATCTTAGTAAGAATTGGGTGGGTTGGGTTATGACCCACCTTTTGGCCCATTTTAGCCCAATGAATCTCAGCCATTTTGACCCCTCCAAATCCAACCCAACCCGCTCATTTGACACCCCTAGCTAATATTGTCAGATTATTGGATTCACCGGAATAGTATGTGGTTAAGTAATAATAGGTAGATTTAGGAGCCTAACCCAGTATAACTGTTTGCCTGATACATAAGCCACAACTGAGCAACAGTTATTACTTGGTACATCAATTTCTCTCTTGTTAATCTCCTTTTTTAAGTTTTAACCAACCAAAGAAAAGTCACCTTTGTTTAGAAAGTATTAAATCTTGATTGATCATGAGTGGTCTAACATAGACGGTGGCTACTTGAAGATACTTGTGGCGTGAGAAGAATACATTTGCAATTGCTCAGCACAAGCATCACCGCAATGTCTACGAAGAGGCCGATGCAAACAAAAGGAGAAAACGATATGCTCGTCCGCTGATTGATCTTCATATGAAGATATATCGCTACGAGGGAATGGAACCATGGAATCCACAGAAAAGTACTCCTAGTGGTAAGCTTAAGTGCTTTGGTTTATGTTCCAATTGGTGACCATGCTAATATTTTTCTAATCACTATTAGGAGTGTCAACTTCTCCAGCACATCAACTTTTTCTTGTTAGTCACTTCTCATTTATTTCCATTATAGTGAAAACTCTTTGGTATTTGTAGATATTCCAGAAGGAGCCGTTATCATACGAGAACATACTGCACTAAGTAATTTGTTTAGTTGCTTGTGGTTCAATGAAGTTCACCTCTTCACACCGAGAGATCAGCTGAGCTTTGGATATGTTGTCTATAGGTTAGGAGGCCTGTTCAAAATTTTTATGTTCCCTAATTGTGAGTATAACTCCATCTTTATTTTACACAATCATACCCGCGAACATTCATCAAAAGTAGAGTGGGTAAAATCTTTGGATGAATTTAAGAAGGATAAAACTGGTGGTTTGAAAGAGAGTAGGGGAGGATTAGGCTTGTGGACTCCTTATCCAGGGAATCTTGATTCAGTTGTATTACCACCTGTAAAGAGAACTTCAAAAGCTGGATAAGATTGGAGTTTCATTTCTGGTTCACATTTGGTTTGTAGAGTTACCTCTCCACCAAATTCTGAATAACATTGTAATACATTGTGTTATCCTCCATAAATTTGAGGTTTTGTTTGGAAGCAAACATATGTGCATCTATTATTCGTTCATCTGAAAAACAAGTTTGCCTCCAACTGATGTGTACTATATATAGGACTCAAGAATACAATAATTGTTTGCTTTTTGGACATGGAAGGTTGCATCTGCACATAACAAGTGCATAACCCTGCAGAAAGATGATTTGTCCTTTGAGTACGATTTTTTCCTTTTTTCCCTGACAGGCCAAATCACGAGTGCCATATCTCATTTAATAGTTCTTGATTCCATAATTATAGGTGCAAATTGGGACTATTCACACCAAAAGACAACACGCCCACCTATGGAAAAAGAAAAAGAGAGTCAGTGAACTATATGTTTGCTTCTTCTGACGTTGGTTCTTTTATCTTACAGTGCCAAATACAGCTAATTTTAGGTTAAAAAGCCTAATGTTGCTTGAATTATCCTAGCAATATTTATAGCTGTTATCGCTCTACCAAATGTGGAAAATATCTTGCATTTGTTGAAAGCAACATCTTTCCCTCCAGTGATGCAAGCTCCAGTAAATCTCAATAGTCCTCCCGAAGAATGCCAATGATGCAATTACAAGGATTGCAGCAATGGAACAATATATAAAACTAAGGAAAAATAAAGTAAGAAAGCTAAAAGTAAATCTATACTACAATTAGCTAAACATATTTTCATTGATGAAGAGAAAGGACAAGGACAATGACCTAAATAGCCTAAAGCAGTTTGGACACATCTGTCACAACTAGTTGTAGTGTACGAAAAAACAATAAAGACAGTAGGACCAAAAGTGTCCTATTCTGGGAATGTACTGGACCTAAGTGTCAATTATTAAACAACAACTAAGGACTAAACTGTAACTTAGAAACAAGGCTGCAATAATGAAGCCCTAACTAATTTAACTACCATGTACAATCTCGCAAGCTTGGAGTACCATTCAATTCAACTATACTTCTTCATTCTTGCATCATTTCCCATTCCTTAAAAACTTTCTTTACCTCAAGGAAGCAATTGAGGAAATCTCAGCTTCATAGTAGAGTAATCTTCCTATATTGCATCTTCTTTGGGCATATGAGTCCACTGAACAAGGATCGCCTGAGGAATGGCTTTACTTCCTCTTTTGATCATCCTCCTTTTCGAATCTCTTGTGGATGCACACAATGATGAGATGATATGTCTAATGTAAGAGGATGATTGATGGTTGTTGGCACTTTATGACAAGGCTTCAATTGTGAAACATGGAAAGTATGATGGACAATAACTTGAGATGGAAGTGATAGCTTATAGGCCACTAGTCCAATCCTTTGAAGCACCTGATAAGGACTATAGTACTTGGCTGACAATTTTTAAAATGACTGATTGGAAATTGAGAGTTGCCTATAAGGTTGAATCTTCAGGTAAACCCAATCTCCCTCTTCAAATTGGCTATCAGTTCTATGTTGGTTGGCTAAGGTCACCATTCTCTGTTGAGCCCTGGAGATATGAAACTTCAGCAGCTCCACCTTAAACTCTCTAGTGATAAGACTTTTGTCCACCTCTTCTACTGATTCTTCAATAATGTAGGGAATATGGATAGGTGGAGGTTGTCCATATAGAGCTTCAAAAGGAGTGGTTTGGATGGCTGAATGAAATGTGGTATTGTACCACTATTCTGCTAGAGACAAGTAACTGGCCCAATCATTTTGACTATCAGAACAAAAACACCTTAAAAAGGTTTCTAACGTCTTATTGAGCACCTTTGTTTGACCATCTGTTTGAGGATAGTAAGCAGTTGAAGTGCTTAATGTTACCCCCTGCATTGCAAACAACTCCTACCAGATCTTACTCATGAAAATTGGATCTCTATCACTGATAATATTCTCAGGCATTCCATGTAGTCTATACACATAATCCAAGTATAATTGACTCACATTTGTAGTTGTATATGGATGACTAATGGACAAGAAATGTCCATACTTGGTGAGTCTGTCAATCACTACCAGTATAGTAGTCTTCCCCTTAGATTTAGACAACTCATCTATGAAATTCATGCTTACACTGGACCAAGCAGTAGCTGGTATTTTCAATGGTTGGAGTAACCCCGGGTAGGCAGCACTGTCATCCATGCCATTCTTCGTAGTATACCTGACAAATCGGGAGGTGTAGCCGCAATAGCACCAGTTTTTATACTTGCTCTTTTGACAAATTGCACATTTCCTTACAAATATTGTTACATCTTTCTTGAGCCCTTTTCCAGTAGAATAAACTTGCTATTCTTTTATATGTGTTTTCCATGCCAGAATGACCACTCACATGCTTGTCATGCCATATGTGAATGATTTCCTGCCTTAAAGATGAATCATCACCCACGACCAGCTTACCCTTCATTCTTAACTGTTGGTTCACAAAAGAATACTCCTTAATTTCATCACCTTGAGCCTGTACTTTGATGAGAAACTCCTGGATGATTGGATCATTGTCCCAGCTTACCTTGACCTCCTGAAACAGTTCATTGACCATATGATTGAGCACCATACTTGCTAATTCTCCTATGTGCATTCTTGATAAAGCATCCACAACTTTGTTTTCTCTCCCCCTTTTGTATTCAATCTCAAAGTGAAATTGCATCAACTTGGCAATCCATTTCATCTGAGAGCATGTATGTAGCTTTTGATCCAACAAAAACTTCAAAGCTTTTTTTATTAGTTCTCACAATAAATCCCCCCCCCCCCCCCCCCCCCCATCAGATATTGTGCTTATTTAGTGACAGTCATGGCTAGAGCTAGCATCTTCTTGTCATATACTGATAGAGCTTGATGCCTTATGGACATGCCTTTGTTGAGGTAAGTAATTGGATGGCCTTCCTACATCAACACAACCCCTACTCCATAAAGCATCAGTTTTTACTACAAAAACAACAGAATTATTGGGTAAAGCCAACACATGAGCTGAAGTTAGTGCCTCATTCAGCTTCTCAATGGCCTGAGTTGCCCTTTCAGACCACTGAAAACCCATCTTTCTTTAACAAATCAGTAAGAGGCTTGCTTATCATCCCATAATGTTGGATGAACCTTTTGTAGTATCCTGCCAGCCCTAGGAATCCTCTTAGTTCCTCACATTTTTAGGTATTGGCCACATCTTAACTGGATCTGTGGCTACTCCTTGAGCAGAAATAACATGCCCCAAATACTCCACCCTACTGGCCCCAAAAGAGCACTTAGATTGTTTCACACATAGCTTATGTTTCACCAATAGATCAAAAGTTATCCTTAGATGAATCAATTGTTCAGACAAGCTACTACTGAACACCAAAATTTCATCAAAGAATACCAATATAAACTTTCTAAGATGCTCTTTGAATACATAATTCATTAAACTCTGAAAACATGAAGGAGCATTAGAGAGCTCAAAAGGCAATACCAGATACTCATAATGTCCCTCATGTGTCCAGAAAGCAGTCTTGGCAACATCCTCCTTGGCCATTCTTATATGATGATAGCCTGCTCTGAGATCTATTTTAGAATAGATCTGAGAGCCTCCCAATTATTCTAGCAGCTCTTCAATGATAGGAATAGGAAATTTATCTTTGATGGTCACCTTGTTAAGACCTCTATAGTCTAAACAAAGCCTTCAACTCCGATACTTTTTACCAACCAATATAACTGGTGAAACATAAGGACTGAAACTTGACTGCACAATTCCTTGCTCAAGCATGTCTTGAACCAGCTTCTCAATCACATTTTTTTTGTGAGGAGTACCTATAATGTCTCAAGTTAACAAGATTGCTTCCAGTTACTAGAGGTATTTTGTGATCAGATGATCCCCTAGATGATGACAGTCCTTGAGGTTCAACAAACAATTGAGGATATTCATTAGTCAGAAAATGGATAGCCCCTGGAATAACAATTTCACCCCCTTTCAGATCATCTTTCATATATACCACCCTTATCATGAACAATTAAGCTCCAGAACTAGCCATCTTATCTAGTCTTTTGGCCTCCACAGTTCCTTTGAGAACACATTATTGCCCTTGATACTAATCAATGGTAACCTTATGTCAGTTCCTCAAAGTTCAGCTTAAGATCTCCCAAGGATAATAACCATTGTACCCCCAGAATCAGGTCACACGATCTGAGAGGTATTAGTAGAAAATCAATTGTATAGATCATACCTTGCATCATCCATGAGAATGCCTTGCATATCTCATTGGTCTGTCTATGATGACCATCAGCTACATTAATAACATGAGGTTTGACCACTTGGATATTACTCTAAAGTTCCTTTGCTAATCCTTCATCTATGAAGTTATGTGAACTTCCAGGATCAATGAGAATGTGTAATGCCTTCCTCTGACAGTTCCCTTCCACTCTTAAGGTGTGGAAAGTGGGAATGCCATGAAGAGCATGCACTGAAATTTCACAAACTCCCCCTATCTCTTCCTCTTTTTTTGGCTCAGGATCATGTATTTCCACCACTTTTTTTTTATTATTCTTCACCTCCTCTTCTACTTCTAACAAATACAATGATTTATTTCCTCCACATTTGTGCCATGGGAAGAACTTCTCATCACAGAAAAAACATAACCCTTTCTGCCTTTTTTCATTCATCTCAGCAAGAGTTAGAGTCAACCTCCTGGTGTTGTTTCTGTTCAAACTTAGGGAGGTGCCTTTTTTAGATTGGCTGAAATCCCTTTTACCCCGGAGTTGTATGAACTCCCCTTATATTGAGAACTTCCAGTAAAGGTTGATGGTTTGGTGAGTTTAAACTGAGCATTAACTTGTAACTCAGTGTTTCTGGCCAACTGATAGGCTTGAGGAAGAGAAAAGGGCATATGGTCCTTGACAGTATAATCTATCTTAGGTTTAAGACCTGTAATGAACCCATTAATAACATATTCTGAGAGGATAGTCAGCCTAGTTATAATCTTATCAAATTGATTTTGATAATCCTTAACATATCTAGTTTGCTTAACATTTTTAAGCTCAGCCATGGGATCTTCAAACTCAATTACAAACATGTACATGAGAGCATACATATACTCTTCCCGAGTAGGACAAGGTAGGTGTTGCATACTTCTAAGATAAGCTACATGCCATTCTATAGCCAACCCATCAAAATGTAAGGAAGCAACTCACCTTCTGATTAGGTTGAACCTAATCAAGAGAATATAATTAATCCACCTTGTATATCCAAGATCTGAGATCTGTTCCATTAAACCTTGGAAACTCTTAATTTAGATAACATATACATGGGGTTGAAGAAATGACCCTGAGCATGATGATGAACTGCTCATCCTCCCAGAGTTCTAGTTTGTGTATGTCCATGAAAACCTCCATAAGGCATTTGGCTTGGAGTTCCTGTTGGTATTTGGAAAGGGGTAGAAGTTCCAGCACCCATTTGTCCTGCAGATCCAAACCTCATATTATGAATTTGAGGCAAAGACCCCATTTATGCTTCAGATGTTGTTCCTATATCCGGATTTTGAGAGTGAGGGCCTCTTAATAGTGATTGGAGTTGGGGTAAAGACCCCATTCCCAACTGATAATCACTAGGTGTGACCATAGCGGGAGTTCATCCCGAATGAGATGCAGAAAGTCAAGTCATAGGTTGTCCAGAAGGAGTATAGATCTCATTCACTGCATTATCTTTTTCACGATTCTTTCCTTTATCACTTCTCTTCACAACCTCTAATGATTCTTTCAACTCAGCAAAAGATTTTTCATGCTGACTTTCTATTTGATTTTGGATGACAATGGAGTTAGCTAACTCCATTGTCATCATGTCTAGTATGTCCTTAATCTCTCTTGTTTAGTTTGCCATTTTTATCCACAAAGCTCAAGAAAGTGCTCTGATACCAAATGATGCAATTACAAGGATTGCAGTAATGGAACAATATATAAAACTAAGGAAAAATAAAGAAAGAAAGCTAAAAGTAAATCTATTAGCTAAACATATTTTCATTGATGAAGAGAAAGGACAAGGACAATGACCTAAATAGCCTAAAGCAGTCTGGACACATCTGCCACAGCTGATTGTACTGTATGAAAAAGCAATAAAGACAGTAGGATCAAAAGTGTCCTATTCTGGAAATATACTGGACCTAAGTGTCAATTGTTAAACAATAATTAAGGACTAAACTGTAACTAAGAAACAAGGCTGAAATAATGAAGCCCCGAGTAATTTAACTACCGGGTACAATCTCTCAAGCTTAGAGTATCATTCAATTGTAACTTTCCTTCTTCATTCTTGCATCAGCCACCTGGACATAAGAACTTTTGAAGGCTACATTTGTTTTTCAATTAGTTTTCTTTATATGAGTAATTTGTTATGTTTTCATTAATTTTTTAAAGTAACAAAACGAAGAAGTGTTGTACTGCCACCATTACATTTTCTTTTTTCCATCACTTTCAGCTCCACTATATTTCCATTACAAACATTACAGTTCTCCCTATATAATCTCCAAATAGACACCAAAAATATATATATATAGGAAACATCAGCTCATTCTCATCAAACAAATGGGTGTATTCTTTAAGCTTCAATAAATTAAAATTTCTTAAATTGACTTAGGTGAAAAAACATGAGTAATGTGAAAAAGAGAACGAAATGTAATCTAGATTTTTCATGACTTAAACCGAGTGAGGGTTAAGCACTTCTGTTTTTTGTTTTCTGTTTTGGGATTTTGAAGAACTGTTTGTGTGAAAAAAAGTTACGTTGCTGATTGAAAAACAAAGTAGGTGCTGGGTAGAGGTGGAGAAGCGAAAGTTGGTGACGAGTCTAGCAGATATATAATCTTGGAAAAGGCGGTTAAAATAATTGAAGGAAAATTAAGCAGGTGTGCTATACATTATTTGCAAATCAAAGTTTGTTTTTCACTAAATTAATGTCCAAACACAGCTCCGTTTCAACTTATATTTCAGACACTCATTATTTAACTTCAATCAATAATGGATCTAAGAATGCAACCTTAGATGTGTGTTATAACCTAACAGGCAACAGCATTTTCAAAGCCTGCAGCTATCTGTGGCACAATAAATAGAGTGAATGCAAATAATTTTCAGTTCTATGTTTCAGCTTTGTAGAAAGTCACAAAAAGTCTGAACAAGATGTCTGGAAGAGTATAAAATCCGATGCAGAATGGACCTAAGTTGCCATCATTTAAAAAGAGTACATATTCTACTTTCATTTTATGTTTACCTGAAATATCTTAAACAGAAGTTGCCAGTATAAAAGAAGTTCACAAAAGTAGCATTAGTCAAAAAGGATGCCAAAGAATTAGCTCATGGTCCACATAAAACAAATAAATGAGCACAATATATAAAAAGGGTTTTGTAATTCCTAGAAACCCCTACTGATGTAGAATTTTAAAAGGAACCCAAACCCTGCCATGTGTGCAGACAACACAACACAATAAATTACACCATGATTTAACTGGTTCTCAAAAGAATAAAAATGTCTTGCAAATGCCGGAGAGCCTTGGTTCTGGGAACCCAGTAGACACAGCTTTTATTGTTGAGCTGAAAGGAGATTCATAATTTAACGAGGAAAATCACATGATACGTATCATCAAGCTCATACCAAGGCAATCACACAGGTAGTTAAGTACAAAGCTGGCTCCTTCAATTAGAAGCATCGCGGCTGTAATACTGATCCAGGGTCTTTGCAGGGATACGGTGGAGAAGCTCACGAGGGAAGATGCGAAGGAGTGTCCAAGCTAAATCAAGCGACTGGAATATGTTGCGAGTGTCATAGGCTCCTTGGCTAACAAACTTCCTCTCGAATTTGTCAAGAAACTCTAAGTAAAGCTGTTTTATTCAGAAAGGATTCAATTAGTCAAAACTTGTTGATATTAGGGAGAAAACAAAGCTCAGCTAAATTATCTGAAGTTACAAACCAGGTCCTCAGAAGATAGTGCTTCTTCTCCAACCACAGCTTTCATTGCCTGGACATCCTTGCCAATAGCATAATTTGCATACAGCTGAAATTTTTAATAATACTACAAATTAAGCATCATTTATTGCAAATAATTGTCAAGTCTTACTGAACAGATGACGACGAAGGAACAGTAATGAAACACATCTTTACTGAAAGTTCATCTTACCTGGTTGGATACATCAGAATGATCCCTCCTAGTCATACCCTCACCAATGGCACTCTGCAAAATTTTAATGGTGAATTAATATGTCACACCTTTGGTGTCCCCTTAGTTCCTGAAAAAAATCTGAATAGATTCATATCCAAACATATCCATAAGCTCACCTTCATCAACCGAGACAAGGATGGAAGCACATTGATTGGTGGGTATATCTGTTACAATTCAGACAGGAAAAACAACCATTTAATATTTTTTTCTATGCATAAGCCAAACACTGTTCAAAATGAAAACATATCCAATCCATCCACACTCGTAAGCTTTATTCATAGCTAATCTCAAATTAAGAGAATCTTCCACTGCTGTGACTTGCTGGTTGGCCAATTTGAGGAATAACTTGACTCAGCAAGCAATGGGTCACTTATCCAAAAGCAAAACCTTTAGACTAAATTAGTTTTAGTTTTTTAAAAATAGTAATGCTAAATTGTATCCTCCTAGTATAAATGCCGAGGTTTTTGATGCTTTCTCTGCTGAGATACCAAGTAGTTATCCAATTCAGTGAGAAATCTCAGGTTATGCACAACCTAATTCAGATGATCTATAATCAAATCAAATAAAAAGAGCTAGAATCAAATAAGAATGAGCAAATTAAGAGAAAAAAAATATTGAAAAGGCAAAAGGCATACACTTCCTATATTAGTTTGAACAATTGCTCATTTTCTAATACTTCTCTCACATTCAGAAATAATTCCCCTTCACAACTGTGCGACTGTGCGTAACATACCTGCCGATTGTGAAGCTGTCGATCAATATATATTTGTCCTTCGGTGATATAACCTGTAAGATCTGGAGTTGGATGTGTAATATCTGTTCAAATTATAAGAGAAATTAGAGATTCATCAATATATGTTAGAAAGCAAAGTAGTAATAACAGCAAAGTGTTGCTGGCTAGGATTTAGTGATTTACCATCATTAGGCATGGTCAGAATTGGAATTTGTGTGATGGAGCCTGTTCGTCCCTCAATACGTCCAGCTCGTTCATAGATTGTTGCCAGATCAGTATACATATAACCAGGATATCCACGTCTTCCAGGCACTTCTTCTCGGGCAGCAGATACCTGTAGGACAATTAATAGTTTTATGGTGCCAGAAATCTAAAAAAAAAGTCCCCCAAAAAAGGTAACAGGTAAACGATTTGTATCTATTGAAAGGTCCAAAAGTGCTTCATAAATACAGAATCATGATTGGTGCAATTGAAAAGGTTCCGAGATACACTTCATGAACAATACCTCACGAAGAGCATCAGCATATGAACTCATATCAGTTAAAATTACAAGCACGTGCTTTCCACATTCATATGCTAGATATTCTGCAGTTGTCAGAGCAATCCTGGGAGTAATAATACGCTCTATAGTAGGATCATTTGCCTGCAAAAACATAATATTCCAATCAAACTTGACATTCACTTTCAATAACTGTGTTTGTTTCCACAAAAGAAATATCACTCTAAAAATCCGAGCATTACCAGGTTTAAGAAAAGTGTCACTCTCTCCATAGATCCATTTTCCTCAAAATCACGTTTGAAAAATTGTGCTGTTTCCATGTTGACTCCCATAGCAGCAAAGACTATGGCAAAATTGTCCTCTTCACCACCCTTTGGCATCAGGCAGAAAAAGTGAGAATTATGTCAATTTGCATATAATAATCAACATGCATAATGAACACAGATACATAAAAGCGCCTGTCCAGCTATTCCTGGTAAATAGAGAAGCAACACACGAGGAACTAACTAGCTAAACTTTCTAAAGGGTTAACCTCTAGTTACTTTGGACAACAAATGTGGCTGTTTTTGAGGTATATGTTAATGAACTCCATCAGAAGGCAAAAAACGAAAAATGTGGACACATATTTTGGTCTTGCGGCACTTGGACGTAATCTGGTGACCAGGTCCTCTAAAATGCAGCAAATGTAAGTCAATCAAGTCAGGATAGTGATAAAGTTTCAAACAAAAATCAGAAACATTTAGCTAGGTGGAAGACAAATGCCTCCATTCAACTCTCAAGCACTGTAGCAGACATCCATTATCAAGGTACTTAAACTACTCCATTATAATAATTGGATAATCTACACACAAGCTGACCTTGATACCATCGGAAAAAATAATAGACAAACTACTAACCTCGAGAAGGTTGTCAGTTTTTTCCAACCTCTTCACCAGTCCAGCCTGACGACAGATCTGGGCTGCAATTTCATTATGAGGAAGACCAGCAGCAGAGAAAAGAGGAATCTTCTGCCCTCTAGCAATTGAATTCATGACGTCTACTGTGGAAATTCCTGTCTGTATCATTTCTTCAGGATATGTTCTCTCACTAGGGTTGATAGAACTTCCTAAGGTTGACAAGTTACAGCTATGATGAGGTTAGAGGGAAATCACAAATAAAAAACCAAAATAATGGACTATCCAGAACTCACTACTTGCCTGAAATATCCCTGTAAGCCTCTGGTAAAATGGGAGGACCATTGTCAATTGGCTTGCCAGAACCATTAAAGATGCGACCAAGCATATCCAAAGAAACTGGTGTCTTTAAGACCTGAAAGCATATTTCACACTATTATTAAACAGTATAAACACGAAATGACAGAACCAAACAAAAACATATCCAGTACTATAAACAAAATTAAATAGTCCAATTGTCTCCATCTTAGGATCCATCTGGTTTTCCACTATTTTCTCCAATTGCAAATACATAACTACTCTGACAAACATTTTCATGTTTACTATTGACTGCTCTCTGTAATATAAAAGTTTGTAAAAAGAAGAAATGCAAGTTTGAAAATTAAAGGCTAAAGTAAGTTGAGTGTGTGAAATTTTCAGACCACTGTTTGTTAACCATCAGAGACACGAGGAAACTAGAGGACCTATACTCAGGATTTACATATTTGGGTTCTATAATGAAGTCTAGCAAATACTAGCTGCTGTGTACCTCCCCAGTAAACTGCACGGTTGTGTATTTGTTGTCAATTCCAGATGTTCCTTCAAAAACCTGGGAAGAAAGGAGAAAATGACCATGCTTAAGAAGATTGAGCTAGCCTATAAAAAGTTTTAACATAAAGGGACATATTTATAAATTGTGGACAACTAAATCGGCCCAAGTGATTCCAAAGAACCTGGACAACAGCTTTTTCACCATCAACTTCCAGAACTTGTCCACGCCGGGTAGTTCCATCTCCCAAACGAATGTTAACAATCTCCTGGTACTTGGGTCCCTGATGAGATCATACATGAGCACATCGTTCCAGTTGCATTAACACAAACAAGTACAATAAAAGTATCACACTAAGGAAAAACCAGAAAAGGGCATTAGCAAAGCCCACAAAAAATTACCTTCACTTTGTCTAGGATGACCAGCGGTCCAGCAACACCTGAGACAGTTCTATATTCTGCAATTGTACATAATGTTAGAAATCTGCATCATACTTTTAACTGACAGGTTTAATAATTTAAGAGTTTATATATAGTACAAAAACAATGCATCGACATCAAACTAGTTGAGTTTGGTTACATGAAGCCTCAATATCCACTCCACACATAGGAACCTGTTTCATTCCAATACCCAGGCAGTCCTGACAAACATTAGACCTATGTAAGAGTATCAAAACAACTAAGCATTAACCTCTACTAGTTAGTATCGATCATTTGCTACAACTATGTCTTGTCCTTCACTAAGTCCAAATAAATTTCAAGAGATTGTACGACTTTTGTGAATCTTCATGTGATTTTAGCTCTACCTTGTTCGCTTTTAACCCCCTCAATCACCATAATGCCGCACTTCCTTAAAAGAAGAAAAATAAATCATAGTATCGCACCTAAGTAGCGTTGTCTTCGGAAGTACATGTAGAACATAGTCAAACCATCTCAAACAATTTTCTCTTATTTTATCCTTTATGTATGTTACTTGTACCTTCTGTCGGGTCTGATGAGTTCTAATATTGTCTAATCCTGACATCAATTTTTCTACAAATTCAACAAAAAATAGCTGCAAAATGTGTGATTTAACTTGATGATCCACTGGATAAATCAAATGCATATGAATCGTCCCTCCGATGACATCCCATAAAATTGGAACCATAAAGAGAAGATTAAAAGAATTGCATATGAATTTACATAATCCCATTGACCTCAACCGTAAGATATTCACCTTGTATCATACAAGAAGAAGGTTACCTTTAACATCAATTCTTTAACTGTTATTTTCTAGTCAAGTTTTTTAGCCATAATGCACATACAGCCATACCTCTCTATAACAACATTTCAATATTACATCCATTTTTCCTGTGGAGCCGATCTTTCATGTTATGTCATATTATTATATGTTCTCTCTAACAACATTTCACGGTAGCAGCCAAAAAAATATCAGAACAAATGATGTTGTTATATAGAGTTTTGACTGTACAACATCATCCCAATGCTAAATAGACTTCTACTCTAGCAAACAGATTGCTTGGAGACAAAAAAAAAAGAGGATCAAATAAAGTTACCCATTCCAACCTCCAGGGTTCCCTCCTCCATCTCAATATTGTTTGGTGCAGCACCCATATTTTAACCTGAATGTCACAACAAAACGACAAATTACAATCAATGGCAGAAAATGAGACAATATTTCAACTTCGATTGTCAGATCACAAAAATGTAAAGGAAGAAATGCAGTTCAAACGCATAAACAGTCCAGAAACACATCCATTTAGTTCATTCAACATCAACAATTAATACAAATTCTAGCAAATTAACCTGAATGTCACAACAAAATCACAAATTACAATCAGTGCCCGCAACTAGTGATAATCATTTCAACTTTGATCATCAAATCACGCACATCTCTTAGATAAACAACACAGCATCAAAATATCAATGAAGAAATGCAGTTCAAACGCATAAACACATCCAATTACTTCACTCAACATCAAATATCAATATTGTTTGGTGCAGCACCCATATTTTAACTTGAATGTCACAACAAAATGACAATTACAATCTATGGCCGCGAAAATAGACAATAATTCAACTTCGAAGTTGGATCGTCAGATGACAAACATCAAAATGCCAATGAAGAAAGGCAGTCCACAAGCACGCATCAAAAATCAATACAGATTTTAACAAATGAACACAAACACAAAAATCAACAGTGAGAATGAAGAATACAAGTAAAGTCAGATGTGAGTAGAATTACCAAATCGAATGGATCTAAGAAAGGTACCTGTGTTGTTTTTCTCAAGAGAGCAAGGTGGACCGTGGAGAAACGATATTCAGATCTAATGCCACAGATAAATAATTGGGGACTATTTTATATAATAATGGAAATAAAATTAATATGGGAACATAATACTTTGATAGACCATTGAATAATTATTTTATTTAGATATTCAATTAATAATGTTCTGATTGAACACATGATAAAATATTTTCAGCTCAAATTCTACAAAATATATAAAAAAAAATGATTCAAGCTATCATTAGGCAGATAAATGGAATTTACTACTAGCAAGTTTATATATTCCGTCTTTATTTATTTATTTTATTCCTCTAAAAAGAAAGAAACTTTATGTTATGGTCTCATAATTAAAGGTTATGGATTCTGAATATGAAAGAATATTTGATACAAAATGCTGTATAATCAATTTACAATAACAATAATAATAACATACCTAGTGTAATCGTAAGTAATTCTACACAATAAGATTTTGAGAGGATAAGATGTAAGCAGGCTTTATTTCTGCCTTTGTGGGCTAGAGAGTTTGTTTCCGACAGACCTCGACAAATAAAATTTCATTGCCGGGAATCGAACACGGGTCTTTGGGTGAAAGCTAGATATCCTAAACGATGAATTTATAATTAATTTATTGAAATAAATTTAAATTAATCGTACTAATAAATTATGAATATCAAATAATTAACAAAAAGACATTGTTGCCGTCACGGGATTCATGAAGGGACAGTCCCAACGAATGTTTTTCTGTTCATTTTATACATTATTATGTTGGTTGAGATACATTGATATAGTCTTACTTTGAAGTTTGAAGTACTATATATCTAAAATTCTTAATTACAAAGTTGGTTTTATGGACAAAATATCAACTTTGAATTTTGAATATTTCAATAAATTTAAATTTCTGAAAATTAAGAAAATTGTTCAATTGAAATAGAAAGTAGTGGTAGATGATCCAAGAGTCCAAATGTCTTATTCAAAATATAAATGGTGACACGCCAGTTGAGCGCTTGGTTGGCGGGCCCTCTTCTAATTCTTGCAATTATTTTGGACTGGAATATTGTGATTTGGAAACGCTCAAAAAGTCTGAACAGACAAAAAAAAAATGAAGCGAAATGGCCGATTAATTTTATGATTGATCACCTGAATTTTAGTTTATTGCACTAAATTATAATACATTTTATAACGATAAATTGATTAATTTTACTTAAATATCACGAAAGTCACTAAATTATTTTTAGTAACAAAAAGTAACACATTTTTGCTTAAATATAATGTAAAGTCAGTAGAAGAATACATTAATAAGACTATTTTTATGATACTTAAGTAAAGTTAATTGACTATTTTATTATAAAAAAATTCTTAGTAACTTTTTGTTGGAAATTTACTAAATGTGGAATTAAGTATATCCCATTAATTTATGACTCGAACAATTGGGGCCCGCACGTCGGAAACGTCGTTTCCACACACGTGCACACGTATTGCCAAGTATCGCAAATTTCATTAGTGAAAGAGATATTGGTACGTATGTAATACTTTTGAGACATAGAATTATGGACGGTTATTGGCCAAATGACAAAGTATTCCACGTTGGTAAACGAAGGAAGAAGTGTACGAAGTGTAAGATGAAACGAGTCGGAAATCGCCGCGGAGCCGTGAAGGGCCGCGACGCCTCCCAGGCAGCGCCGCGGCGCTAATTGGTTGGCCAGTCACTGGAGCCGCGGCGCTTCGGAGACAGAATGCTGCGACGGGAAGTTGGAAAGACCCGACCTTTGGGTTGGTTTTGGAGCATTGATTCTCCATTACTTGGCACATGAATTATTTGGTTGAATGTAACCCCTCAATCAAATGCGTCATTAGTTGGCTAGTTGTAGGGTCTTCTCCTTACACTATAAATTGAGGCATTTGGCTCAATTGAACAAAACACTCTAACACTTTAAAAATACTCCAGATTTTATGAATTCATCTTCTTCCTCTCTAGCAAAGTTACTATACTCAAAGTTCTTCAAGAGTAACACTTGAGTTGCCTTTGCTCATTTGTTAAGTTGTTGTTGTATCTTGAGAGACTATTGCCCAACACCGTAAAATGAGATATACGGGGCAATCTTGTCTTAAAGACAGAGTGTCATTTAAATAGCTTTTCACACAAACAATTTATTAAGTTCTTGATTTTCAGTTTATTGTAACATTTAGTTTATCTTTTTTTACTATTATAATAGTTACTTACTTCCCGTTCTCTGCAACAATTGTATATCAACACTTTTTGAACAAAGTTAAATAGCAAAAAAAAAAATGTACGTAATAACTTTGATAAAATAAAATGCAAACCGAATGACCATGAAGTTACTCCAAAAATCGGCAGTGTCTTGATTTTCAATTGTTATAGGCTTTTGCCCATCTTTTTAAAATTTTAAGCAGCAAATTGTTGTTTCTAAATATAAAATTGACCTTTGTAAGCCAAGTGTTTCTATTGAGTTCAAAAGCATAATTTCATTGCATTTTTTTTAAAAAAAATTATGATTCCTTAGAAAATCTTATACAAGTGTTGTTCCGACATCTTTATGAGAGTTTGACTAATTTTGAACTATGGGTGGCCGGGGCGGGATGGGGAGGGTCGAGACGCGGCTTCGGCGGAATTAGTGGGTCGGGATTGGCGGGACGGGAATAGGTCTTGTCCCGTCCCACATCCCGTCGGAAGGGGGGACGGGTTTTGGGGGCGGGGCGGGTCGAGTCGGTAGGTTTTTTTTAAACACTTAATTTTAAAAAAACACTTCAATAATTGAATAAGTTATTGTAATAAAAACATCTCAAGACTGTTTTTGTGGCTCTTATATTATTTAATAGAAATATAGTTTTTTGGTAATACAATTTCAAAATTGCAACTTTGTTTCGTTGTTCAAAAGTTGCAAATCACATAGTAAAATTGTAATTAAAAAAATTATATAGTTAACCATACTTTTTCTAGTTTCTTCACAATGTCTTGAGGATCTTCGGTTGGAATTGGAAGTTGTTGATCATTGTTCGATGTCGCTTCATGTTCCCTCTGACAAGATTTCGTTGTAGTTGTAGTCGTCTTCTTCGTTGATCTCTGGTTGACCGCACCTTCTACGATCTGCTCGAATCCAATCTCTAAATAGAACTGCAATCTCCAAGGTGTCTCCCACCAATGAGTGTATGTGCTCTCCTATTTGGAATCTTCGAGCAGAAAAAGCGCTTTCAGACGCTGTTGATGACGCTTGAATGTTCAACACATCCCGGACCATCTTTGCTAGTGTCGGAAATGTCTTCGCATTCTCCCTCCAGTATCTCAGCAAGTGTTCACATCCATCTTCATTGACAACTGATTCGTACGGTATAACATCCTACAAAACATAAACATCAAATTCGCTAACTTGTGAAGAAGTTGAACTACTAAATAATTTATTTCTAAGGCCTTGAATACTAGCAGCAGAAACTGCATGATTTTTATAAGGTTGCAGCGAAGTAGAATAAGATGATACATAAGTCGGTTGATTATTTGCACTTTGTTGTTGGTAATACATATATACTTTTTAGCATTCAGTGTGTCTGCTAAACGTAACTTCTTCTTTAGTTGGTTCTTCATTTGGACTTGGAGGTAGAAGTACTGCTATACAATCATAAATCGTTTCAACAAGTGTTTTACAACCGTCTATTTTAATAGTCGAATTTAATACAACACCGATAATATAAAGAGTGAGAATATGAAAAAAATATTTTTTAAAAATATATGTTCAATAGATGTCTTATAAGTTTGTTTTCCATACATTCATTAAGTAACAAAAATATTAGAGTTATATAAAATAACATAATTGAAATAGTAGGATAATAAATACCAGAAAATTCTTTACTAGCTTGAATTTTTTTTCTAAAAATTGAATAAGTTTTAAAAAAAAAATCTCAATCATTATCTACAAGCATATCCCTTTGATTTTTAATATGGACGTTAAATAATAAAGTTATAAGTATTCTATAATCGTAAGCAACAAGTAGTTATTCATATAGAGAATCTCACCTAGTCGCTACTTCTTCAGAAATTTTTCTATAAGGTAATACACAATCGTGACAAGTTTTTTTATACTCTTTGCATCTTTGTATTTTATTAACTTCAAAAATAAAGTTTATAGCAACTTGTATTTTATCAAGAATGTTTTCAAAAAGTTTTAGCCATTCTTTACAATTAAGTTATAAATATGGCACACACATCTTATATGAAAATGATCAGAAAAAGATGGAGTTAATTGAACTTTTAAAAGTCTTATAGCATAATCATAGAAATATCATTATCAAATGTAATAGTCATAATTTTATCAATTATTCCATAATAATCACAAATTTCATAAATATTTTGTGCAATAAAAGTTCCATTGTACCTATCATAAATATATCTATATGCTAAAATACATTTTTGCATAGACCAAGTCTGATCTATCCAATGACATATAACGGTTAAATAATCATTACCGTTAGTACTACAGCCTATATAAGAAGTGAGAACCATTTTGCCATTAAAATGATATAATGCATAACGTAAATACTGTCGATATTTATGTGCAAATTTAAAAACGTCTCTTCTAACAGTTGATCTAGGAAAACCGTTAAAAGTATGATTATACATTTCTCTAACGTAATGAATAAAACTAGGAGAGGAAGGAAATGCAAAAGGCAAACCGTCCACCGCAACTAATTTTGCTATATTTTCCCTATCTTTGTGTTTATCATATTTATGACCTATAATTCCCCCCGCCATCGGGTTAATTCGATCATGTACTTGGTCGGGGACACTATATGAACCTTGTCCCGACTCAGAGGGCGTTGGCACACCCAATGTTTCAGGCTGGTATTGATTTCACCTAAATGTGTGCTCGCACTGTACATGTCTCAATAAACCTCTCGTCCCACCTTAACCTTTTCTGAATTTAAATTTATAAACATTTTGACAAATTTTACATCTAACTACTTGATTCTCTTTGTCCCTATAAAAAAATACCATGTATGTGATTTTAATTTTCGTTGTGTGGGACCTCTACTCATACTAGGGGGAATATGAGGCATTCCAGTTTCAGTTTGAGGCTGAGACTCAGTCTGAGCCTGAGGTTGAGGTGCACTAGTGTGTGTGTGTCATCTACATTATCGTCAAAATTAAAGTCTAGTTCAGATGCATAATATACCTCATCATCTAATGGTATATCATTAAAAAAGTAGTTTCATCTATATGAGTGGAATCAATCAAATCATCGGGACTAGTAATAGGATTACTAGAAGAAATTCTATTATCTCTACTAGAAGAAGCACCCTTATCCTTACCCTTAATCATACGTCTAAGGCGTTACATTATAATTATGCAAATAAATAATTCAAGTAAATGAAATTAAGTGCGATAATTAAAATTAAGTAACATTAATAATTTAAAGAAGGAACGAAGGTACTAGACACCGATGTGTAATCGAGGTCGAAAATTGAAATTTTGCTCGATGGATGATCCTAAAGTTAGTTACCAACTTCACTCCCAATTTTTGAACTTTGATATAATTAGCAAATAAAATATAAAATTTAGTAGGCAATGTAGAGTTGTAGAGAGAGATAGAGAGATGGTAGGAAGATTTGTGAAAAAAATGAAGTATTTATAGTTGAGAAATAGAGTTAAAGTGTAAATATACTAACTTAGGGGTTAAAGTGTAAATATTAAGGGGTAGGGGGCATTTTAGCTGTTATACCCGTTGCACAACAGCTAAAATAAAAAATGACCATTGTGCAACGACTATTTTTACAAAGGGGGTGGGCGGGTCGGGATTGGGGCGGGGCGGGACGACCCCTGATCCCGTCTCGAGTTCGAACCCCGACACCATTTTTTTTAAGGGGGATCGAGACGGGGCGGGTATCGGGACGGGGCGGGTCGGCCCACTGGCCAGCCTTACTTTGAACGCATATGATTTTCTGCTCATACTATTTTAAATTATAATGTTTAAGATATAATTCTCAGATGAATTTGAACCACCTAACCTACAAAATTATATTGTCTTTATTACTATTGGATTAATCAAATTGACGAAGAAAATAATTTAATATTCAAAAATATTAAAATAACAAAATAAGATTTTTTTTGATTTTGTTTAAATAAAAGTAATTCAGAAACGTTTGAAAAAAAAAAAGAATCGTAAATTTTTTGACGCCAAATAATACAAGTACTAGAATGGAGATCCTTAAAACTAGATGGACGAATTAGGAAGGAACACAACTTAGTGGACCAGAATAGCAATAAGTTAACTTACACATCACCAGTTGCCTAACTAGAAACGCCACAACATACACACACTTGAGTTGCTTCAACCGTTTGGTTTCCTTTTTTTGTACGCTCGGTTAGTCACACGTTCAGATATTCACTGTGCCTAAACAAAATATGGCCACATCTCTCTCGGTCCGGCCCAACCGTACTATCATCGGCAGTGACCCGGCCGGTTCAGCCCGGCCTACGCCAATCCGCCGCCGTCCAGCCTCCTCTCATTTGCCGAAAATTCCGAACTCCGATTGCTCCCGGCGGAGGTTGGCGTTTGCTTTCCACCGCCGGAAATTGGATACCGCCGTTCAAGCAGGTTCTAGAGCTGACGATTCGGCTCCGTTCGAGATGTCGGTAGAGAATGCCTTGAAGTTGCTAGGTGTTAGTGAGGGTGCGAGCTTCGATGATATTCTTCGTGCTAAAAAATCAATTATCTCTACTTGTAAAGATGATCCAGATACTATTGCGCAGGTCTGAGTGTTTATTCTGCTCATCTTTTTCTTCAATTACTGTAGAATTGTTGTTTTTAAATACCTTTTAAGATAATTAGTATCTTCCCTGCTGATCGTCTGTGTTTTTTGCATTTGTAACTCCATAGTTCTGTTTGAAAATTTAATTGATACGAGGTATTACAGAATGTTTTGATCCGGAGGGAGTATCCAGTAGTCATTAATCAATCAATGAACTTTGCCTCAGTCCCAAACTATTCATGATGGCCTATATGAAGAACTTTACATCCGTTCTGCACGTTCTAGCAAAGTAGATGTTTAGAGGATTCATGATAAGTTGTGACTATTTTTATCCTGACCCTCAACCTACGTCCTTATTTAGAATTGGGACCAGCTATGTGAAACTCACCTTGTTGGAGTTGTTTGAATCAGCAACAAGTCAAAATTGTTGGGATGAAAAGAAATAAAGAATAGATCTTTGAGTGCAAATTAATCTCTGCCTTTCTCCTCCTCCATGTGTATGTGTAACTGACAATATGAAACGGCACCTTTCAGGTTGAGGCTGCATATGATATGCTTCTCATGCAGAGCTTATCACAGAGGAGAGCTGGAAAAGTTGTGGATAGTAGTGTACGCTTTGCTGATGTTAAAGCTGCGAATGCTTCTGGGATGGGATCAATGCCCAAGTGGCTGCAGACGACTGTCAAGAGCTCACCAGTCTCAGTTGCAGCACCAGCAGCTAAAGAGCTAGGTGTTCAAGCAGGAGTCTATGGAGCCTTAATGGTCTTAACATATGTTAATGGAGCCTCAACACCTTCAGGAGTATCATATGGAGCTGATGTTCCTGGACTAATCTTAGCCACGAGCTTTGGGGCCACCTTGTACTTCATGACCAAGAAAAATGTCAAGTTGGGTAAGGAAAATAGGTTGCTTCTCTTTGTTTTTTCCCTAGGTTAAATTTAATAAAGTTGAGAGTCCAAATAGAGACATCAGTATATGATTTCAGTCACGCTAGAGTAATGGCCGAGCTGTTAGTTGAAGTATACGTGTTAAATTTGTTCATTGACATTATATACTAACTGGATCTTAAGCATTATTTTTGGATCACTTAAGCTTTCACAATTACAACAACCCTCAAGAAAAGCATAACTAGATATATGTGTTCCATAGATCTAGCCAAAGCTAGTTACAACTTTTAACCTTGTGAGATGAAGAGACCTTGTCTCAATGAATTTTTTTGGTGGGTAAGAAGCGTCTTTCTCATCAACAGTTACTCAATATAAAACACGAGTTTTTTCCTATGTTGCTATTTGTGTTTATTTTTCAATTAATACGACTGGGGTCATTGTCAATAGTTGAATGTGTTTTTTTTCTAGTTAGTCATGGATCTACGTCTTTTATCATCTTGATGATGAACATACATTTCAGTCTCCAATTCCTAATACTCCCACCTTTGGTTTAAGTTAAAGTTGTTGACTCTTTGATGAAGACCTCCGTTGGTCTTTCCTATTATACAAAAACTATGTGATGATTTGACTTAGTGAAAGTTATTAAGGTGAGAATTGGGGAGTCCTTTTAAAAAAAAGGAGATGAGAATTCGAATACGTATCATGCAATGTAAACAAGGAAGAAGTTTGTCTTGTATACATGGATTCTTCAAGTGTTATGAACTGCATAATTGTTTTAATACAATTGTTGGAAGAAATATTTAACAGGGAAAAAGTAGGTTCCTTAAAGTTTGTGTCTTGACTTTGAAAAATAGATAGGGAAAATCCACATTATACAATTTTTCCATTTTGCAGAAGTGGACAGCATTTTAAGGTAGTTGAGAGTGAAGACCATAATTTTTTATTGAAAACTGGTTTAAATAATTCTTATATTTTATATGGCAACGACATAAGTAGTAGCCACATGAGAGCCAATGAAATTTTGAAGGAGTTGATACGTGCCGATATACTGGCTTATGGATAATGCGAACGAGACTTTGGAAATAACAATGGAATTGTACTGCTGTTACCATTTAAAAAAACAGTGGAATTGTACTATATTATGGTTCTGCTTGGTGCTTTTTTCCCCATCTAATGTGTATTTCTGCCAAAATATGTATAACTAGATATTGGCTTTCTGATGAAGGTGACACGAACTTTACTTGTGAACAGGGAAAGCAAGTGTGATAACAATTGGCGGGCTGGTTGCTGGTGCGGTGGTAGGTTCAGCAGTAGAAAATTGGTTGCAAGTAGACATTGTCCCGTTTCTGGGTATACACACTCCTGCTACGGTTGTGAGTGAATTAATACTTTTCTCGCAATTTCTGGTCTCGTTGTATCTGATATAGGGCAACACAAAAGCTTGTATGAACTGCTACTGCAAGGTCTGTCGCTATTTGTTACCTACTCAGGTGCTTATCTAGGACCAGTAATTTGTCAAATGTACAAAAAGAATGTTCCTAAAACTCTGGAAGTTCTGATATTTGTTTTATAAAGCTAGTATAGATTCTCTGCTTTGCTTCTTCTATCAACTGTATTTTAATCCCCCGTCTGATCTGATGAAAATTTGTGGCTTTCTATGTTTTAATTGGGATTAGACAAATTCTGATTATTTTCTCACAGAAGGGATACATAGATGATAATACTCCTGCAGTGAAATGCAGCTGTTAACTCCTTTGCAAAGTTATCCGTTTAGAGTATGCTTTCATTTATTTTGTTAAGATTAAACTCCGTTTAAAAGGTTAGATACAACGCATAGGCCAAGTCAAGAAAAAGATTTACTTTTAATTTGATTAAGTTTTCTTAATGACTAGTAGTTTGAAGTTTAAGAAATGGTTTTCTTTTGGCTCTCATTTCATGCATATAGCAATGAATGAAGTCTATATATGCAAATAGGCAGGAACGGCGGTATTTGGACCTGTGACTTCTATCTAAGGGTTCTATAAACTGGTTTCTTGGGCTAATTATTAGTTTATAATGTGAGCTTCTTCATCACATGTCTGGCAATTATCACCTTTGAGCCAAACACCGCAGTAGTGTTTGATGGGAAGTACATACTCTATTTTTTGGGAGCTTTGACCGAGCAATCCAGAACACGCTCTTGTATTTAGTTTATTGGGACTATGGCCACTTAAGATGTAAGAAAAAGGGAATTATAAACTATCCAACGAAATTTGGCCTTTGACCTTCAAGAAACTCAACCAATACAAGTGATTACATCTCAGCGAGCTGCTTTGATGGCTCCTTAATATACAAACTAGCAGTTCAACCTATGCATT
Organism: Anisodus tanguticus; assembly: GCA_034509755.1. NCBI lineage: Eukaryota > Viridiplantae > Streptophyta > Magnoliopsida > Solanales > Solanaceae > Anisodus > Anisodus tanguticus. The sequence goes on along the minus strand of CM067561.1, from coordinate 39,116,781 downwards.
AAATAAGGAAATCTAAACCAGCCAAAGTCATCTTTTGACATCTTCGCCAGCTTGGGAGCTCTCTATAGATGGTGGGTTACCGACTTTCTGAGCTTTCTCACTGCTGCTTAGGATCTCAATGTACATTTTTAGTGATGCACTGGAAAATTCTGTTATAGACTCAAAAACTCTGCAAAACCCAGTCTGAAAGCCGTTCAGAGTAGTCCTCTGAGTTTTTTGCATGCATTTCTGGTGTTCTTCCTTCTCTAGATCAACCCTTTTACTGAAGTTGTCCAGCAAGTCTTTCCTCTCCTTCAGATACTCAGCTCTATGGTCATCTTCGAGCTCTGAGCTTCGATCTGTGAGCTTGAACTCACAAAGCTTGTTCTCTACCTTTTGGAATGCCAGTGTTTTCCTGTCTAATTCTTTTGACATGCTGTCAACTTTTCGTTTTTGTTTCTGTTCCTCTCCCTGCTGAACCCACAATGCTCTTACATCCTTTCCGCAGCCTTTTAAGGCAACAGAAACTGCTCTATCTGGCAACTTTTTCATGGCAGACAACCAATCGTGACAAATCATGAGAAGTGGAGGACCATTAGCTCGACAAACAAGAGTCGAATTCCTACTTTTGGAGTAAAATGCAACTTCAGGGACTGTGAACTTGGACAGCCATCCATGGAGTGCCTCCACGTAAGCCTTCTGGGCAACAATATAATCTTGGAAGCGCGCGCGCCAATTTTGAAGCTCAATGTCAATTTGGATCGTGGCAAGCCGATGAGAGTCGTTGCAGAACTTCCCATACGTAGGACAGGTGAAACTTTTCACATCGAATATAATCTTGTTCTGGATCTCATGGGATTCCAGCATGATCTTCCAGGTTCTCATCATACTGTACCAAAAAGAAAGAAAAGGGTCAAAACTTCAGTAAATGAAGATCTTGGATTAAGTGATATTTTGCTACCCAGGTAAATCCTCCTTACCCTTGAAGCAGTTCAATGATTTGAGGCTGCAGTTCTTCATCTCGTAGTTCCTCAATTCTTTTTGATATGGTCTCAGCACTTCGAATTGTGACTAGGATCCTGCTATATAGTTCTTTTACTGCTGCTCTGGTTTTGTCTGTTGTCCGTCCTTCATGTCCTCTGGCATAATGATTTCTTAGTTGATTGCACTTCTTCTCATATAATTTCCAAGTGCCATCTCCAGCCTGAGGATAAGTCTAGATGTAAGAAATTGAGCCAAAATGAACAGTAGAGAAACAATGACAGGACTTGACAACTTAATATATTTGTGGATTTGGCATATCTAGCAGTTGAAGACATGGCGCGAAATTGAATCATTATTTTAACCATGTGTAATGTCTCCCTAATAGCAGCCCAATTAGGTAGATATCATTGGACGTCCTATAGCTATTTAATACTCTTTAATAACATTCAAAGTTCTGTACTATTATTATAGTACCACCTTGGCACCAGTGACTTCACAAGTCCAGGGCCAAACACTGTGATTGTTGCTATTTTAGGGGTCACATGAGACTGATATGGGGTCAAGTACTTGCACATATTGACAGCATATACCAACTTATGTACAGACAGACAAAGAAGCCCCAAGTCCCATGACAACCAAGTGGTGATCATACCCAAGATCTCAAAATATAATTAGCCTTCCATATTTATGTGAATTCTTCTGCAAATTTGACAAGAATACTGATAGCTAGATGCCTATGCAGACTTTGATCGACTTCAATCAAGAAATTAAATTGTATTGCTGGAATGACAGGCGAGACACTTCATAGTGTTCATATATGACAAAAAGATAGTAGGCTTGGCCAATATGGATATACCTTAACCTCTTCATACAGCTTCTTCTCCCAAGCATATAGTCTTCCTAGTGTCAGCGAATGACTCCCAGAACCCATTCCACCATAGTCATCAAATAGATCATTCTTGAATTCTGTCCATGTGGAAGAACTTTTGGAACTAGACGCTACAAGACTCTTGCATGATGGCGAAAGAGATGCAGGAGACTTCCAAGTAATAGCTGGGATAATTTTCGTTGAGTACATGACATAATTGAACAAATTCAGAAAACAATGAAATAGAGACCCTTGAACCTGAAAATTTCAAGCATACTCCAGATACCAGAACTAGGTAATATGTATAATTAAGCAATTCAACTCCCATCAGGTAAGACCAACTGCAACATCTCTTTCTTAACAGGAAATATTAATGGAACCAAAAAACAATCAAAGAGGACCATAAAGCTAAAGTAAAAGATTATCAGATAAGCCCAATAGCAACATATCATTAACAGGAAACAGTAGTGCAGCCAAAACAACAGAAGAGGAACATAAACCTAAGGCAAAAGAAAAGATTTCAAGAAAAGCAATTCAATGACAGATTAGGACTTTGTTCAAGAAGTTCAAAAATGAATTTTCTCACTACTTTTGGGTTCCCCCAAATTAGGCTGTGAATGCACCCAATTTGTCTCCAACATCCTTGATACTTCCTTGCCAGCATCATATGCCTTGACAAAATGGTCTTCAATGTCTCTCAATGCTTCAAGTAACTCCCTCCCCTGTAATGGATTATTCACAACTGTCAAACCTTTTTTCTGGTCCTCTTGGCTTACATTAGCAGTATCCACTGTTTGTTGTACAACTTCACTCCCATTTTCTCTTTTCTCCACATTTTCCTTTTCTTTAGTGGCTACTACCTTATTCTCTTCCTCTTCCTCATATTCCTCCTCTTCTTCTTCTAAATCCGGAATTCCTTCTTGCTCCCTTATCAAATCCTCCTCAGAAATCCTATGATACCCACTAATTATCTCTGGCCTAACACTATTAAAAGGGTTGAAAAAATCCCAACCAAAATCTGTTGGTGGTGAATGCACCATTTGGTGCATTTGAGGCATTTCCATGTAAAAATAGCCGTACCCTTGTGGCTGCTGCTCCTGTTTCTCAACTTTCTCTTCTCTATCTTCCTCAGAAGAATCTGATGGGGTTGTTGTAGGTTTGTTGCATGCCTCACCACAGCAAATGGTTTCTTGGGTTGGTTCAGTAGGTGTTTGCTGAAGAAACAAAGGATTTGATACCACATTATTCTCTTTTTTTGGAGAAGAAGAGGGACAAGAAGGTGGTGGAGAAGTGATGAGATATGGAGAAGTTGGTGTAGAATGGCGAGCAACAAAGAGTTCTAAAGCTGCTGAAACTCCATACAATGCTTGACAGTACTTGTAATGTGCATCAGCTAAAGTATACCTTCTCTCAACAGCTAATTTCAGGTAGTGTTTTCTCTCTTTACATATGGAAACTACCTGTTCTTCTTCTAACTTGGATGCAACACACCCCATTTCTCCCCCTACTCCTCAGAGCTTGCTGCAAGTTTACAGCTTTGCAAAAGAAGATACCAAAAATTAGGAGATTCTTGAGAAAAAAGAACCAAAAAGGTGGGTTTCTTGCAAAGAAGATACCAAAAATTAGGAGATTCTTGAAAAAAGAACCAAAAAAGGTGGTTTATTGGAGGGGTGTGGGGGTAAAAGGGGAGAAAGTAAATTTCTTTTTTGTTTATTTTGGAACAGAGATTCTACTGTAGAGAAACAAAACAGGTAGTAAAAAAATGTCCCTTTTAAGGATGGTTTTCAGTTTTCACACAACCCATTGAAACATAAAAAGAGGTTTTCAGGTAAAAAAGCAAGTGTTACTGGGAAAAGCAAGAGTAGTAGTAGTACCCACTTGGCCTAAGCCATAGCCATATTTACCTCTACAAAGAGAGCAAATTTCTCATACAACTGAAACAAGAAAGAGAGAGAGGAAAAAAAACTGTCAGGGAAAGAGGATGTTTTTTCCTTTCATTTCTTTTTCTAAGAGTAAAAATGCTGGAGTTGAATGGGAGATTTGAGAGAGAGAGAATCAAAAGGCGGGTAAGAAGAGATACACAGAGTATAAAAATATTAATAAGACCTATAATTTAGTTTATTCTTTATTAGAGATTTTGAGTTCTTGTTAAGAAGCGCTCTAATTCCAAGGTAGGATTTTCCTGCACGTATCTTGATTAATCGATGTCCAAAGCATGTACAGAATATAGGGTGAAAATTCAAAAATAGGGTAGTACTCATAATTTAGTTGTCATAATGAGTTATTTATATTCATTTTAGGTTACTAAATAACTTTTTATGATATAGATAATGTGCAATTTTATTTTAATGATCTGATTATGTAAGTATTCTTTACGCCAATAATGTATAAAAATTAATCGTGGTAAAAAAAAAAAGAGAAGTGTACTTTGCATTTTAATTGTGCTTGAAGTCCGTCACAAGTCTGCTAGCTGAGAATCTAAACGACCTTCTTTCTTTCTCACTGACATAATTTAGCAGAGATTTTTTTGTTTTTTTGGGGAAAAGAGACAGAAGAGAGTCTGTGACTCAGTGAGAGAATAGAGGAGTCAAACTTTGGTCCAACCTCAAAAGGGTATTATAGTCCATTCATTATCCCAGGTGGTACATGTAAGAGCTAATCTTGCAATTATTTTAATATAATTAGGGTCTTTCCACTTGTCAGCTTCTTAGCTAGGCATTAACGATTCGATTCTTATGCACTGTCACTCTCAGTAATGTAAAATGACGGTTAACCTCCCCTTTGACGGCCTTATTTGAAATAGTTAGCAATAGCATTACTTATTGGCAATTTAATTTACTTCGATTTTGGAGTTTGTTTTTACTACCTTTCTTTTTTAGTACTTGTCGTTTTATTTGGGAGTAATGTCTTGCAATTGGGAATAGTGCATCATAAAACAGTGTAAAATATTACTCCGTACTACCGTTTCATTAAATTGTGGATGCATTGTTAGTGGGAAACGTTGCTGTCTTTTTTTATTTATTTAAATTTTATGTTTTTCACAAAATGGAATGTACTTGCACTTTCACATTTTTATGACGTTTTTGAAATGTACCTTGTACAAAATACATACTTATGATACTTCCGAAGTTTCCAATGACTATACGTTTTAATGGTAATTTGATTCACCACGCCAGGGCCTGCAATGACTAAATAATCTTACCATTATTACTGATAAATATATAAGTTATACCGTGATATACACTTAATGTATATCACGGTTTTATGCATAATTGTGTGTGAGTTTTAGGTAAGGTTTTGTACATATTGTGTCCGTGAGTTTTAGGTAATATTTTAATACAAATATTACATTAATTAGTATTGTACACTTACCATAATTATAAAAGTCTTATACTACTAGAATATAGTTTTGGGATTAGAATAGGAATATGTTTTTTATTATGAAAAATTGTAAATTATATATTTACTCTTTCATTAATGAAAATAATCAAGGGATTATTTCTTTCATGGTATCAGAAGTCTATGTTTCACTCTCCTCTCCCAAATTTCCGTCGACCTTGCCTAAAAAACCGAGCCTCTCTTCTCGGGTTTTGTGTCCGACGATATCCTCCTCCTTCCCAATTTTTTCTTCCAAATTCCTACATCACGTCTTGCGTTGCTATTATGGCTAAGAACACGTTTCACCCTGCCCTTACTGTTTCTAACATCAAGAATCACATCCCTATCATTCTTGAAATAGAAAACGTCCAGTACGCGACGTGGGCCGAACTGTTCAAAGTTCATGCACGCTCGCATCAAGTCCTTCATCACATTACTCTTTCATTAATGAAAATAATCAAGGGATTATTTCTTTCATGGTATCAAAAGTCTATGTTTCACTCTCCTCTCCCAAATTTCCGTCGACCTTGCCTAAAAAACCGAGCCTCTCTTCTCGGGTTTTGTGTCCAACGATATCCTCCTCCTTCCCAATTTTTCTTCCAAATCCCTACATCACGTCTTGCGTTGCTATTATGGCTAAGAACACGTTTCACCATGCCCTCACTGTTTCTAACATCAAGAATCACATCCCTATCATTCTTGAAATAGAAAACGTCCAGTACGCGACGTGGGCCGAACTGTTCAAAGTTCATGCACGCTCGCATCAAGTCCTTCATCACATTACTCTTTCATTAATGAAAATAATCAAGGGATTATTTCTTTCATGGTATCAGAAGTCTATGTTTCACTCTCCTCTCCCAAATTTCCGTCGACCTTGCCTAAAAAACCGAGCCTCTCTTCTCGGGTTTTGTGTCCGACGATATCCTCCTCCTTCCCAATTTTTTCTTCCAAATCCCTACATCACGTCTTGCGTTGCTATTATGGCTAAGAACACGTTTCACCCTGCCCTCACTGTTTCTAACATCAAGAATCACATCCCTATCATTCTTGAAATAGAAAACGTCCAGTACGCGACGTGGGCCGAACTGTTCAAAGTTCATGCACGCTCGCATCAAGTCCTTCATCACATTATCCCTACGGCTCCTACATATACAAAGGTGCCAAAACTCGAGGATGATCCTAAGTTATGGACGACACTTGATGCTACCGTTCTTCAGTGGATTTACTCCACTATATCTACCGATCTGTTGCAAACAATTATTGAACCAGACGCTACGACGATGGATGCTTGGAATAGGGTGCGTGACATATTCCAAGATAATCAAAATTCTAGAGTTGTTACTCTTGAACAAGAGTTCTCCCACGTCAACATGGAAGATTTCCCAAATGTTTCAGCTTATTGCAAAAGGTTGAAGGAATTGGCGGACCAACTCTGCAACGTTGGCGCGCCAGTTTCGAATGATCGTTTGGTCCTACAAATGGTTGCAGGCCTATCTGAGGCCTATAGTGGTGTTGACACGCTTCTTCGTCAGAGCAGCCCTCTTCCGCAATTTTATCAGGCTCGTTCTATGCTTACGCTCGAAGAAGCCGGATTAGCAAAGAAAGCGGCCACAAAGACCCCGCCTGTCGTTATGATGTCCGAGTCTAATTTTCTCCCTCCGGTTCCAATAATTCCGGCCAAAATCGCAACAACGATAGCGGCAAAAGGGTCAGAGCCACAAAAATAATGACGAAAATTGCGGCGGCAACAATACTAGCGGCCGGAACAGTGGTGGCTCTTGGGGCAGTGGACAACAACAACAAATATTGGGGCCCACAGTAGGCCTCTATGTTGTGGAACTGGGTCAGTCTATATGGGCCGAACAGTAGCTACTTTCCATGTAATTACCCGGGAAACTGGGCCCATTTTTAACAACAACCCAGGCCCAGTTTCTCGGGTCCAGTCTCGGGAAACATGCATTTTCTGGGTCGGGGCAGTGTGCTTAGGCCTCGACCTCCGTAAGCCCATCATGCAGCGGGCCCCACACAACCCGACATTGAAGCTGCAATGCACACACTTGGATTAAATCCATCCGACACAAATTGGTACATGGACACCGGCGCCACTACCCACATGGCGTCCGACCAAGGTACCCTCTCGTCTTATTCCAATTTGAGCAATAACCGTGGTATAATTGTTGGTAATGGTAATTCAATTCTAATTCGTGGTTATGGCCATAAAACTTTGTCTCCCCCCATCCACCCCGTATCTTGAAAAATACTATTCATGCCCCTAAATTGATTAAAAATTTGATGTATGTCCGTAAATTCACCACTGATAATTCCATTTCTGTTGAATTTGATCCGTTTGGGTTTTCTGTGAAGGATTTCAAGACGGGGAGCCTCTCATGAGGTGTGATAGTAGGGGAGATCTTTATCCTATCAGGCCACGCTCCGGTCTCTCGAGTCGAGCCTTGCCATCAACTTTTGCAGCCCTTGCTCCTTCATTGTGTCATGCTCGTCTAGGTCATCCGGGGTCGTCTATTTTGTCTTCCTTAGATAAAATAATTTTATTTCTTGTAAGGGTACGCGTAGTACTCTGAATTGTCAATCTTGTTCTTTAGGAAAAAATGTTAAGTGTTCATTTATAAATTCTAATTCTCATACTTTAATGTCATTCGATATTATTCATAGCGATTTATGGACATCTCCTATTCTCAGTTCTTTGGTCATCGTTATTATGTTCTATTTCTGGATGATTATTCTAATTTTTATGGACTTTTCCGATAGCGAAAAAATCTCAAGTTTTTTCCATTTTCTTAAAATTTTGAGCATTCATTAGAACCCAATTCGAACGGGAAATAAAAAATATTCAATGTGATATGACAAAGAATATGATAATGGAGTGTTTCGGGAATTTTGTGTTAATAATGAGATATATTTTCATTTTTCTTGTCCTCATACGTCTTCACAGAATGAAAAAGCCAAACGCAAAATTCGTATAATTAATAATATTGTCCGAACTTTATTGATTCATGCTTTCGTACCCCCTTCTTTTTGACATCATGCTCTACAAATGACTACATATCTCCTTAACATACTTCCTATCAAAGGCTTGACATATTTCTCTCCTCTTCATATCTTATATAATAAGACTCATTCGTATTCCCATCTTAGGGTCTTTGGGTGCTTGTGTTATCCACTCTTTCCGTCCACCACAATTAACAAACTTCAGGCTCGGTCTATCCTTGTGTGTTTTTGGGTTATCCGTCTAATCATCGTGGTTACAAATGCTTTGATTTATCGTCTAATAAAATCATCATTAGTCGCCATGTGATTTTTGACGAATCTCAATTCCCGTTTTCTAAAGTAAGTAGTCCCGTGCCTAATTCGTATAATTTTTTAGATGACGATGTCTTCCCGTATATTATACATCATTTTTCAGACCTATCCCGCACCCAAAATCCACCAACGGGCCCACTGCCCGCTGGCCCTACAGTACCACTTCACCCCTCGATTTCCGATTCCCGGACTTGGGCCGATCCGGTGCTTCAAAGATCGTTTCGGTGTTCCAGTTCTGGGCCAGCTGGCCCACTACCTGCTGGCCAGTCCGTCCCGTGTCCTGAAATGTTCCAAAATCTTCCTCGAGTCATAGACCAATCACTCGTAGTCAACGGGGTATTTTTAAACCAAAAAGAGATGTTCTTAAATCCCCTCTACCCTGTAACCATATGTCTTCTTTAAATGGTCCGAATTGGAAAATTGCTATGACCGACAAATATAATGCTCTTATTGCTAATAAGACGTGGGAGATGGTGCCCCGTCCATCTGGTGTTAATATTATTCGGTCTATGTGGATTTTTGCTCATAAAGACAACTCTGGTGGTTCTTTTGCGAGGCATAAGACTCGTCTTGTAGGTGATGGTAAGACTCATCAAGTTGGTGTGGATTGTGGTGAGAAATTTAGTCCGGTGGTCAAGCCGGCTACCATTCGGATGCCGTACAGCAGGTGTGTTTGTTTATGCATGATCCCAAGATTGAGCACATGAATGCGCTCAAACGCATTATTTGGTACCTCCAGAGTACACTTGACTATGACTTACATTTATATCCTTCGTCGACGTCTACACTTGTCTCGTATACAGATGCTGATTGGGGTGACTGTCCAGACACTAGACGTTCTACGTCTGGCTATTGTATGTTTCTTGGTAATAACTTGGTCTCATGGTCTGCAAAGCGTCAGTCGACTTTATCCCGCTCGAGTGCAGAGGCCGAGTATCGAGGGGTAGCCAATGTGGTCTCTGAATCCTGTTGGTTACGTTATCTTCTATTAGAGCTGCATTGTCCTATTCAGAAAGCTACCTTGGTTTATTGTGATAATGTGAGTGTCATCTACCTTTTTGGTAATCCTGTTCAACACCAGCGGACTAAACACATTGAGATGGATATTCATTTTGTTCACGAAAAGGTAGCTCGTGGACAAGTACGCGTCTGTCATGTCCCTTCCAGGTATCAAATTGCAGACATCTTTACAAAGAGTATTCCCTCAGTCCTGTTTGAAGATTTTAGGGACAGTCTCAACGTACGAAGACCACCCTCTATGACTGCGAGGTGTGATAAATATATAAGTTATACCGTGATATACACTTTATGTATATCACGGTTTTTTGCATAATTGTGTCTTTGAGTTTTAGGTAAGGTTTTGTACATATTGTGTATGTGAGTTTTAGGTAATATTTTAATGCAAATATTACATTAATTAGTATTGTACTGGGATTAGAATAGGAATAGATTTTCTATTAAGTAAAATTGTAAATTGTATATATAGTATTTCATTAATGAAAATAATCAAGAGATTATTTCTTACCTGAATACAATAAAATCATAATGTTGCGAAAGAAAAATTCAATTCGATTGTTGAATCAAATTCAATATTGTTTCTAAAATGGGTAATTAGAACACTCAATGTTGATGTGTTCCCACTGTTTTAATTTATGGTTTTTTTAAATCTATTTAGAAAATAAATTGTATATATAATAATGAAGATTTCACATGATATGCTTAGCACCATAAAATTCAAAGATCATCTTTGTACATTTTTAATTTAAGATCTCATTTTTTTACTTTCTTAAACTAACGGTAATATATAGCATATGAGATGGTGGGAGTATGTTTTAGTTCGCAATCTGACTAATTAATTGTTGTTTGTGTGATAATCTTTCTGTTTTTATTTATTACTCCTATATAAAAGAAGACTTTTAAATCTCAGACATACATAATGGGATTATAATGACGAACAGCGAATTTGGAAAACTAGGATCAATAAAAAGAAAAACTATAGTTTGTGAAAAATATGACGAGTTATTAAAAAAAGCATTTCGTTTCACCTTACACGAGAACAAGGTTAGAGGATATTGACCGAATCTGCACCTTTTTTGTGGTTGAACAGTTGAACCAAACTTTGCCCGCTAGCCATGCACTGCTTACTCCTTCAGCTACTCCTCTTCTTCCTTTTTTCCCCTTTCCAAAATACATATCTTCGGAAAAGTTAAACTTAATAATAACATATTCAGTATAATTTCATAAGCGAGATCTAGAGAGTGGTGTGTAACCCCTACTTTGTGAAGGTAGAGAAACCGTTGGTAATAAACCCTCGGCTAAAGTAAAGAATAATCAAAATCAGAAAGAAAAGAAAATACATTGGTGAAGCCATGTAAAAAAATAATGGAGAAAAAATTAGTAATAATAACAAATAATACGATAATCGAATAACAATAATAATAAAATTGAAGAATAAGATATCAGGAGAGTAATAATAATAATAATGAAAAAGCAACTTGCGAATAAAGAAAAGTAAGAAGAAGAAAAAATCCTAGTGAAATTTGGGTTGCTGCACCCACAATATCAATAGCTTCTAATTTATGTATTTTACATGCTGCTCCCCTGCATCAAACTGCGGCGGAGCTAAAGGGTCAGAATAGGGCTTATTCGAATACTTGTCGATACCGTATATGTAAGCCAAAATATATACTATGAATCCTCTTGATAGATATTCTACCTACACCATTGCCATCATGAGACCTACTTAGCTTGTTTCTCAAAAGGCTTAAGTCATCGGCAGCCCCTTAAACTTGTCCACATAATCTATTTAGACACCTCAACTTGGACTTGTTCCGATTGAACACATGCACTATTCAAAAAGTGTACCTATTGAACACTTTTTGATTGTGCATGTGTTCAATCGGAATAAGCCAAGTTGGACAAGTTTAAGGGGCCGCGAATGACTTAAGTCTTCTCAAAATTATATCCATTCCCCATCTAGTGCTGTGGAGTGTATCTAGCTAACGTGGTTTATAAGAAACTACAAAGTGAAACATCTAAGCAAAAACATGGAATTAGAAACACTTGAAAACTAGAGTTGTTCTTAATATCTTACTGAAATGTAATCTCCTCTGCGTTCTAGTCCTTTATATTCTTAAATTTTAGTTTGGGTTGAAGCTAGAGTTAAGCACATGACCAGGTACTCTTTATAGGTATTAGCCGTGTATAATGTAACATATTTACCATATTTAGTGTTATTTAATTGGTAAAATTAAGATCATTATTGTATAAGGATTCCACATTATACACCTATATATATTTTGTATTAATGAGAAAGGCTCCCCAAGGGAAATTAATACAATTCTACATGGTATCAGAAGCCTAAGCCACAAAACCTAATTTTCTTCTTCCGCCACCGGGCCATGCCTTCGGGAATCCCGCAGCTGGATTTTTGTGTTTTCCGTCACTCTTTTCCCCCTCTCTTTCACAGTTGTTTCCTCCGGTCAGTGGCTACCATGTCTGCTCCCACCTCACCCAAAGCTTCCGCATCTTCTACGGTTGTCCTTGATGACCACCCTCCCTCCTCAAATTCCTCATTCCATCCGGCGTTTACCGTTACCAATATCAAAATTTTCGTCCCTTTAATTCTTGATCAGGAGGAGGGTCAATATTCTTTTTGGTTTGAACTGTTTTATATTCATGCTTACGCATACAACGTGCTTGACCACATTGATGAGTTCGTTCCTCGCCCTCTTGACATCCCCGACACGACATGGCGTCGTCTTGACGCTATTGTAAAACAATGGATTTATGATACTATCTCTAAAGATTTGCATCATACAATTATGAAGTTTGGTGCCTCGGCACGTGAACTTTGGGTCTGTTTGGAGGAGATCTTTCAAGATAACAAGCATACCCGTGCCGTATATCTAGAAGAACAGTTCAAGAAAACACGCCTAGAAAACTTCACCACCATGTCCGAGTATTGCAAACAACTAAAAATTATTGCAGACCAATTATCCTATGTGGGGACACCAGTTTCTGCGACAAAAATGGTTCTCCAACTTGTTGCAGGATTACCGAAAGGTGAATATGACACACTCGCAACAATGATCTAACAGGCCGACCCTCTTCCCAGTTTCAACAAGGCTCGATCGCAATTGTTGTTGGAAGAAACACGACGTGCAAAACAAGACGAACACAACCAAAAAACATTAATGGTTTACGCTCTCGCCAATTTCGCCGCTCCCTCCACCGGCCAACCACCGTCGTCCAGCCACCAACAGCGGGGTGGTCGCGATGGCGACAGAGGTGACAATGGGCGGGGCGGAGGGCGTAGTAGCAAGGCCAGCCCCAGCAGCAGTCACAACCTTTATCAAATTGGTCCGGCCCAGGGCAGTGGCCCAACACTGGCCCCTGGGCCTTGGTCCAGCCATATTTCAGCCAGCAGCAGATGGGCCAAACACCCTTTTAGTTTCAGCAGCAACCCGGCCTACTAGGGCCAGTTCCCATGGCCCACCAGATGGCCCCTCAGGCCCATTACATCCAAGCCCAGTCGACGCCATCATATAGTGGCCTGGTTCCATCCGAATTGGGTCAGGCCTTCAGCAGCATGACCATGCAACAACCCGACAAAAATTGGTACAAGGACACAGGGGCTACATCTCAACTCACCCGGACTACATGTAATCTTTCCAAACTGTTGCCACTAAAGTATCCTCAATATATCACTGTGGGTAGTGGCCGTCGCATTCCAATTTAGGGGTATGGTACCACCTACACCCAACCACCATTCTCCCTAAATAACGTCCTATATGCCCCCAATATTATTAAAAATCTTATAATTGTCCGAAAATTTACTCGTAACAATTTCGTCTCTGTTGATTTTGATCCTTTTGATTTTACTGTGAAGGATCTTCATACGGGACACCTCTCACGAGATGCAATAGCACAGGGGACCTATATCATTTTCCATCCACCTCCGTTGCCAACTCATGCTCTCTTATATCTCCGTCAATTTGACATAATAGGCTTGGACACCCAGGAGTCCCTGTCTTTAATTTTCTTAGAAGCAATAATTTTATTCATGGAAAACTTGCCCAAAATTGTGTTTCTTGTCAATTAGGCAAACATGTTCGTCTTTCATTTAAATCGTCTCTTTATGTTACGCTTGCTCTGTTTGATATCATTCATGCTGACTTATGGACATCTCTCATTACTAGCTCTCTTGGTAATACATATTATCTCGTCTTATTAGATGACTACTCTCACTTTATCTGGATTTATCCTCTTAAATTTAAATCAGAAGTCTTTGCCAAATTTCTTGAGTTTCGTATTTTCATCCACACACAATTTCAAAAGCCATTAAATCTTTTCAATGAGATAATGGCCGTGCATTTAATAATTCCACATTTCACAAATTTTACGAAAATAATGGCATGGTGTTTCGTTCTTCGTTTCCCCACACCTCCCCTCAAAATAGCAAAGCCGAGCGAATCATCCGCACTATAAATAATATGGTTCGCACTTTACTGTTTCATGCTTCTTTACCTCCCGCATTTTGAGCCTATGATGTTAAAATGGTAGAATACTTCATTAATATTTTACCCACCAGTACACTCTATAACATGACCCCAATCAAAATATTATGCCTACGGATCCCCTCTTATGACCATCTTCGGATTTTCGGTTGCCCGTGTTATCCCAATCTCGCGTCCACCGCCCCTCATAAGTTAGCACTCTAAGCCACTCCATGTGTTTTCTTAGGTTTCCCACCTAACCATAGGGGATATTTGTGCTATGACTTATCCACTTGTAAAATTCATGTTTCTCGTCACGTCACGTTTGATGAAAAGGTTTTTCCATTTGCAAACATCTAAAAATTTCGCAACACGGACTACACCTTTCTTGACAAGACTGACACCTCCCCCGATATTCTTCATGAACTCCAACGCACTGCCACTACAGTCCCAACGTCACCGCTGGTAAAGGTGTCCACTGTCAGACAGTCTTCTGGTCCACTATCACCGTCGGTAACGACGTCCACTGTCAGACAGTCTTCTGGTCCACCATCACTGCTGACAGCCCCTGTCACCACTGGTAGTCCGTCGAAATCATCTCTGCCACAGAACACCGCCCCACCTTCCATCTCTGCACAGTCACCGCCCCCGACAACCTACCCAACCCAACTAGGTCCACCCTCCAGCTCGGCACCAACGTCACCTCCGACAACCTAACCAATACCCTCACCGCCACTCATCGACACCCACCCACTGCCAAATCCAACCACTGACAACTAGCAGATACCAATCCCGAACCAACACCCTGGCCCGACACCCAGCAGACCCACCCCGCACACCCCTGCCCCTTCGCACCATATGAAAACCCGTGCCCTACACGGGATTTTCAAACTCAAAGTCCACTTTAACCTATCCACTTGGACAATATCCCCAATTTCCAAAAACCCAAAATTGGCCAAACTAGACCCAAATTGGAATGCAGCTATGTGTGAGGAGTTTAATACTTTAACGAAACAACACACTTGGGATTTGGCTCCTATACCTGAGGGGGTGAATGTGATCCGATGCATATGGCTTTTTCGCCACAAATACAAAGACATTGGTGACCTTGAGAGAGATATAAGGCAAGACTTGTGGCTAATGGCATATATCAGCATGATGGTATTGATTGTGGTGAAACTTTCAGTCTGGTTGTGAAATCAGCCACTATTCGCACAGTTATGAGCATTGCTATGGGTAAGCATTGGCCGATTCATCAGCTTGATGTAAAGAATGTCTTTCTACATGGGGATTTAAAAGAAATTGTTTACATGCACCAGCCGCCTGGTTTTGTCCATTCAGCAGCCCCTCAGTATATATGTCCTCTCCGCAAGTCACTTTATGGCCTGAAACAACCCCCTAGAGCGTGGTATGATCGCTTTGCCCAGTATATCATGCATCTTGGGTTTGTATGTAGCAAGTGTGATACTTCTCTATTTATTTTTCATAGAGGTGGTAACATTGCATATTTATTATTGTATGTGGATGATATTGTGCTTACTGCCTCATCCGAGTTGTTGAAAAATGAGATCATTGCATTGCTCAAAACAAAATCTGTTATGACTAACTTGGGTAAATTGAGCTATTTTGGGGGGATTTCAGTGACTAAATCTGCAGATACTATGTTCCTTTGTCAGCGTAATTATGTAGAGGAGATTGTGTACAGGGTGAAAATGGCAAATTGCAAGATCATGTCTACTCCAGTTGATTCTAAATCAAAGCTCAGTGCTTTGGATGGTGATCCAGTGTCAGATCTCACTCTCTAACGGAGTCTTGCAGGTGCACTACATTACCTTACTTTCACCAGACCTGATATTTGCTTATGTTGTTCAACAAGTATGTTTATTCATGCATGCCCCGTGGAGCCTCATTTCACTGCCCCCAGACGTATCATTCGATATGTTAAGGGTACACTTGATTATGGAGATTTTTTCAAGCGATTGTGTGATAACTTTTTCTTCTTCTCAATCATTCAAGATATTATGTGAATTAATATATTACTGAATCTAATGAGTGAAACAACAATGAAAGTCAAAAGAAAAAGTTTTCTAGTTTAGTTTTCCTCTACAGCTGATCTTCCTCAACAAATTCAGGTTTCTTCTCTAAAAAAAGTGGGCTTATTGAATATCATATTGGTTTGGCTTTGTTCACTTTCATTTTATTAGCAGTAATGTTTTTGGCTGTCTTGTAGCTCTTTGTTCTACCTTCTGCTTCGAGCCCGGCCGAGAGTGAGCTTCCCGATAGTCTCTTCCTTCCTAGAAATAGAACTCTAACTATCAAATCCGTCCCATCTCCTTACTCGAGATATCTGGTCGGTTGGCCCACCTAACAGATGATGAGATTCTCGATCGATTTGATTGAATTTCATTCTTTCTCACTATTCAGAACAGTGGAGATTGTATCTCTACCCATCAGCACCAACTAGGTTATTATCATATACGGATGTTGATTAGGCAGGTTGTCTGGACACGCGACGATCCACATCAGGCCATTGTGTGTTCTTGGGAGATAATCTCATTTCGTGGCCTGCCAAGAGACAAGCCATATTATCCCGTTCGAGCGCAAAAGCATAGTACATAGGTGTTGCTAATGTTGTTGCTGATATCTATTGGCTCTGAAACATTCTTTTGGAGCTCCAATGTCTGTTGCGTAAGGCGTCTTTGGTTTATTGTGATAACATATCCGCAATTTATTTATCTCATAATCCGGTTCAACATCAGCGAACCAAGCATATTGAGATGGATATTCACTTTGTTCGTGAACATGTTGCTCTCGGTCACATCAAAGTTTTACATGTGCCCTCCTTTTATTAGTATGCAGATATATTCACAAAAGGCGAACCTCCTCCCGCTCAGACTGAGGGGGTGTATTAGCCGTGTATAATGTAACATATTTACCATATTTAGTGTTATGTAATTATGATAGAATTAGGATCCCTATTGTATAAGGATTCCACATTGTACACCTATATATATTTTGTATTAATGAGAAAGGCTCCCCAAGGGAGGTTAATATAATTGTACAATAGGTTCATGACTTTTATGTTGTTGTTGCACTCATTACATGGAATACTTATTAAAATTAGGGTGATCTTTAAGGAAACACGTTGAGATAAAATTTATAAATAGCCATTTTTCAGTCCCTGTAATTAAAAGTAGTCACTTGTCGTGAAGTTCTCCATTTCGTAGGTAAAATTCCAGCACAATGACTATTTTTTAATCATAAAAACTGAAAAAGTTAAAAGTGGCAAGTAAGCGCTTCTACTATATATATTCACACTCCTTGACAAAAACACAAAATTCAGTTGACCACCACCATTAATTATACGCCGCATCTATCATAGTTCAAGACCATGATCGTGCTATATACCACAGAAGGGTGTGGCGCGATTATTATTATCCCTTCATCCTTAATCAAATATTTTGTCTTCGAAACTTGAAAATGGAGCTTTCAATAAAGGCTGCTATGGCCCTTTTATCTTGAAGCATAAATTCAGATTAGTCGAGACAATAAACTCCAAATACTTAATGATTGGAGAATAAAACTCCAATACTATACAGAGTCGTTTGATATGCGGGATATTCTAAAATTAAATTTGGGATAAAATTTATTCTTGTTAGGTTGAATGTATAAATTATTTATACCTTTAACCAAACAAGGTATAAAATGTATCCCAAACTTAGTCTTGGATAACCCATCTTATCCCATCAAGCTTGGTACTATTTTATCCCATCTCCCAAGTGGGATAAATTAATCCAGGGATTATAATTCCAGAATTATAAATCCGGAATAACTTAGTCCGCATACCAAACGACCCCACCATTTATAGTTTGCACAACCACGTGTCAATATTGTTTCTTTACGGCCATTGGATAGTAGATTAAATAAAAGAGTAAAGTAGGGTCTGGATTGGTTTTAAAGGATGACTCAGCCATAAAATAAGTAAAATAATCATTCTTTTACCTGAAAATATACAATGATGGAGTCGTTGATAATTGGCCCTTGATTTAGTTTTACCAAGGTATTAACAACTTATAATTTTGACCGTTTACTGACCACTCCTCGAAAGCATACTGTAAAGAACGTCTTCTTGTGGTAGGGGGAATATGCCTGACATTCTGACATCTTGTTTATTTAATCCTACAAAAATAATAAAGAAGCTCTCTCAATTCCAAAAAATGGATACTGCTATTAAAGTTATTCCAGAGTCCAGACAGTAATTTCTTTAATAAACATATTAAAACTACTCCATTTGCCCCCGAAAAAATTGACGTTTTTGGCGTATAGAGAGTTACTAAAATGTTTAATAGTGGTTCATACACGACTTAAAAATTCTCTTTATATGATCTTAAACGATATACAATGTATAAATTTTTTAATCTAAGTAGGAATACTCAACTCTTCGATATGAAAAGTAATACCTGAAAAAAAGAATGCTTATAAAACATAGTTCATATTTATCTTCTACGTATCAAAGAAGACACTAAATATTAGTGAGGATTCACTAATATTAGTCACACATAAATTAGTTGTAAGATTTATTTGGTCTGGATTAATATTCCTAATTTAATTAGATTTTTGAATTTAATGCAGTCATAAAATCTGACAACCTAACTCTAAATACTGTATTAAATATAGATCACATACCAGTATGAGTGGTTTGGTTACAAGGATAAAAAGATAACAATGTCAGAACAAAATGTAAGATTATTTTATACTGTATTGTATTTGGTTAAACTTTATGTTCTATATAAGCAATCCAGAAATTATTTATATCACAATTGAGATATTTTATATAGTACACTCTAATGGGATAACAATCCTTGGAAAACTAATCTTGAAATAAAATAAAATGACAAAGATGGTCTTCTCCAAAGCTCTTCCTCCAACATCCTTTAAGAAAGCAAAAGTTAAATTGAAAAATGATAATTTAGTCAATTTTTTTGTAACACCAATCAAACACATGTTTTATATCATAACCTGTGTCTGCCCTTTTTGTCCAATAAATCAAACATCTACCAAATAAAAATATATCCATTAATACAACAAAAATATACTCAGTGCAATCCCACAAGTGGAGTCTGGAGAAAATAGAATGTACGCAAACATTATCCCTACCTTTGCGAGATAGAGGTTGCTTCCGATAGACCAAAAGAAATATACCAACGCAAGATGGTAAAAAACTAAAACAGCAAGATAACTGTCATTATTTAATCTGTAATATAATCCCTACACCACAATCCCAATTTAACCTGTTTACAAACCAATTGTTCCCTAAGGATAAGAAGGGTTTAAGGGATTTACATTCTCCAGGTTAACTACATATTATACAAAAGCAAATAGAATTAGGAAAAAAAAAGATGGACAACCTGAGGAATATTAGAAGCAAAAACAAATTACTTCAAGGAAATAACTCAACTGATATTTGTGAAGATACTTTTTTTTTCCCAGTCCCTTTCTTGGGAACAAGAACTAAATCCAAGTACTAGTCTCAGTTAGATTACAGTTTAAAAAATTGTTGGCCTGCTTTTGGAACTTTTAGAAGCTACCTGGTAGTCACAAGATACATAGTACAACATCTGCAACAGCTTCATAAAGTTTGCACCAGCTTATGTTGGAGTAGTCTTTGTAGGCAAACTAATGCCACCTCCTTGTACAGATATATTAGGACTCTTCACAGAGTTAGCCCGGCTCACGAGATTTGAGTCGAGGAACACAACCGCCACGGAGATGTCATCGTGGAAATGTCGACGAACTCCACGATCGATTTTCTTCAAGTCTGAATACCTCATTTCCCTTTTCTTTGCTGCTTCTTGTAGTGCAGTTTTCACTAACCTTCTAGCTATCCCCTGTCAAGTGGCAAACAAGCCTCAAGTTTTGATCCAACTGTATTTTTTTCTGAAGGAGTTAAGACATATAGCTTTTTCACTACATATTTAGACTAAACGACACTATAAAAGTAATAGTGGTCAAATTGGTAATTAGGGGTGTCAAATAGGTGGGTTGGGGTGAATTTGGACGGTCAAAATGGGCCGAGTTAATAAATGAGCGGGTTATTGACCCGCCTAAAAATACTTGGGCTGAAATGGGTTAAACACGGATTGAACCCAACCCGTCCAATTATTATTAAGTCTTAATTTCTTTATTTGTTCTCTTATAATTTTTTTAGTACCTAATAAAACTATTTTTTTCTTTATTATAGCTAATATATATATATATATACAAATAAAAACAATGTCTTTTAAAAAATTTGACAAGATTTCTTATCGGTCAATTTGCGCTACATATCAGGCCCAAATTTTTTGACGAGTTGAAATAGGTTGAGCTAATAAATGGGCGGGTTGAGCGGATCATGTTTTCAAGGGCTAGTTTTGCCACCCCTAAAGGTAATTATGTCATTGACAGAGTGGCTGCAAATTTCAGTTAAATGACTTCTATTGCTCGGCATTTCAGTGTCAAGTGCATCACCAGATCATTTTACGACCAGCTATATTTCACTAAACTCTTTTTGTGACCTATCATGTATAGGAGAGAAGCAAGATGTCATCCAGTATAATGGACTAGAGAGATCCATGAAGCATGACGAGGACAGATATCTTACATTTCGTGGGTGATTTTGTACAATGTCAACTGCTCCTTGGTTACTTAGGTGCTCCCACAGACCATCCGACGCAAATATGATAAACTGATCATGAGGTTGTAA
Source organism: Anisodus tanguticus (assembly GCA_034509755.1). Taxonomy (NCBI): domain Eukaryota; kingdom Viridiplantae; phylum Streptophyta; class Magnoliopsida; order Solanales; family Solanaceae; genus Anisodus; species Anisodus tanguticus. The sequence continues at coordinate 39,096,011 of CM067561.1, read as the reverse complement.
CTGGTGCACTGAAATTGCTGGGTCTGAGCTCAGTATGGGCTTCACAAATGGTTCTCGAAGGCGAAACTTAGCATACAATGGCTCCCTGTTGAATTCAGTTTTCTTTAAGTAAACATCACCAATGGATCTTGAAATCTGCAAAATGAAATATTCAATCATCTTGGGAGTGCAAATCGATAAGATATTCATGCAGCTCCTAAGAATGTTTTTATCAATTGCAATGAAATAGCACTTTTATTTCACGTGTAACAAATTGAAGGTTCATATTTCCATTCTAAACAATCCAAATATTATGACAACATTCCGGAGGAGGGGAGCTTCCCTTGTTCACAATGCATTCATACAATGTATGACTTAAGGTGACAAGAGTACAACAATAAAAATGAAAGGCAGAAAAGCAATTTCCATACATATGGGAGGATTTTTAAGAATTAAGAGGATATATTAGGTTTACTTGGAGCTTTACCAAGAATATCAAGAAGTGTAACTGAATGAAGGACCCTTTAAGTCACCCAGCAGTAACTAATTATCTTGAATTTTCCATACTCTTTAGTCATAAGTATATCTAGGGAGGAGATTCTCTGTAAGTTAGAAGCAACAGTCAGATTAAAAACTTGAAAAACGCTGGGGCCTCATTTCCTATTACTACTAATTGATTAAAAAGCTAAAACTTAAAAGTACCACAAGCTTATACTATCTTATGTCTGCTACTCTCACTCATATTGCTTATGCATTTGGGCACACACTTAAAAAATACTACATCTGCTGCTAAATATCATAAAGAGTCAAAGATATCAAACTGAAAAGAATAAAGAAGCCTCTCCATAAACAACGACAAACATTCCTCTAAAGTCTAAACATATAAATATAAACGCAACCAGTAAAATTACATGTTTTACCAAAAATATATCACGTCTACCACCTTTATCACAGAAAAGGGTACCATTTCCACCACATAAACCATAAAGTGGTAAAAAGGAAGCGTTTAGTTATAAAAATACTCCTTTTACGGTTTCTATTTATCAATTCATTTCTCATATTGAAGTATAGAATCTCCGATTTTTCTTCAGATAATCTCGTTTATGAAGGATTTCCTGCTTGAAAGAATCACTTGACATTAGGACTTTTAGATTTAAGCTTTTCAACTTTGTCTCGGCCCTTCGACGAAAGTTCAATTGCTATATATGAAGGCAAAGAAATGTTCATAACTCAAGCGCAATGAACAAAAACCCTATTACTAAAGGCTACTTGAATGGAAACTTCCTACAACTCCCAAGAAAAGGAAAATACAAGGACATCAGAAACCCCCCATCTAAAGTTCCAAAAAGGCATAAACAATTAGACGTAATGTGTACTCCCTCCGGTCCAAACTAATTGATGTTTTAGGCTTGGGCACATGGATTAAGGAAATCACTTACTCCTTAAAAAATAGGAGGGATTTTGCCTGAGATACTCCTAATTATGATTTTCTTTTCTTTTTAGTTTGAATAATTATCATGGAGATTAGAAATGTGTCAAGGGCAATTTGAGAAAAAGAATTAACTACCTTCTTGGTTTCGTGAAAGATCAATTAATTTTGGACCAACTTTTAAAGGCTAAAACATCAATTATTTTGGACGGGAGGGAGTATATTGTTATTGAAAGGACACTCATTAATAATAAGATCAAATCGGTACTTTGAGCAGAGCAAACATAAAACAGAAACTGCTTAGGAAGATGGAATAGAGGTTACCTGTATAAGCCCCTTGACACGCCAGACATTGTGCTTTAAAACTACAATTTGTGAATCATCTGGATGCAAAGATAGCATCTCCTGTCTTACAGATTCAATGCTCACATTGTGTTCTGCAGAGAGCTGAATCGAGAGAACCTCACCAGTTGACTTAACAAGTCTCCCTAAGACTGCCCTTGAGTCACCAAGGTTGGCTATATATAAGGTTCCACTGCAGATAACTCCAACAAGACAGCACGATCCAACAGCAGCAATCTGTGGTTTCGTCGGCCATTGTTTAGTCACAACAGAGAGGAAACCTTCTTCTGTTGCTTGAAATGCTTTCCGAATCACCTCAACAGACATAGACTGGTGCTCGGATGTGAACCCTACACAATTTTGGAGCAAGCCATTTTAGTTAAGACTTTAAAAGGTATAAAAATCATACATAGTAGTCCATGATATTCCACACAATAATATACAAAAAAAACTATGCTTCAATCAGAAGCAAGTTGGGGTCGTCTTTATGAATCCTCACTATCCATGTCTCTCCATTTATTATTCCACAGAGAAAAATAGATTGACCAAAATGGCTACCGCTTACTGCTTACTGCTATATATATATATATATATATATACTTAGACTTCTAATTAGTCAACCATAGTCTATGAAAGGTAAATGTTAGTAATAAACTTCTAGGACTTGGACATTCTTGAAATATATCAAATGTAACAACAAACAAGTAGAAACAGATAAAATTCAACCTCTTTATCCGTGAAATATATAAAAAGGTGTGATAATTGTATGCTAGAAAAGGGATTAATTCAAATTGGTTAGAAGAACTCACTCTTGAGATTTTGAAAGAGGTGTTCATTGATGAACCTTGAAGTTTCAGGCCCACCATGCCCATCATAAATTCCAATAAAAGTACCATATGGCCCAACAGAATCCTGCAAGCTCAAGCACCCTGATTCAATTTGGCTCTGATCTTCCAGTAGATTATTAGCTTGAACTACAGCCATTGAAAACTCTCCATTTACATGTTGCCCTGTATCCTTATACCATAAAAGCCCGTCTTGACGACCACTGGCATCTGAACTTGTATGAACATGTCCATTTGCCCTTGGCTGAAAACAAGCCCTTAATATGTTCATTAATCCAGATATCATACCTCATCTCATCCAAAACACCATCCAATTTCTCCACATCTAATACAACTCACTTCCAAGTTTGCTCTTAAAAATCTCAACTCTGCATTTGTTGTGTAATGCTACAAGTCCTTAATAATACCAATGACAAATGTAAGATAAAGAAAAATAATGAAATTAGCAACTATTACAAGTAAATGATGCACCAAGTAGCCACCTCTAGTTTAATACTCCTTATGTCCCAATTTATACACACTCTTCCCTTTTTAGTCCATCCCAAGGAAAAAATGACAATTCTTTTCTATATTTAGTAACAATTTAACTTTAAACTTCTCATTTTATCCTTAATGACATGATTTATAGCTACACAAATATCTATAACCTGTTTTAGACCACAAGTTTCAAAACTCTTCCATCCACTCTTAAATTTCATAGCCAGTCAAACACCAATCCATAAATTGGGATAGAGGGAGTACTAAAAATGAGCATTGATTTATGGTGTACTTATAAATGAAAAAAACATGACAATGAATCACTCTAAAAATGAAAAGTTCAACAAAAACACAACATAGGACTTCCAAAGTAGTCAAATTCAGTTTTTTCAATATATGACAATATGTTCAGCCAGTTTGAATCCAGAAGGTCTGACCTTAGCAAACAAAATAAAAAACAGGATAAAGAAAGACAAGAATCACAAATAAACTATATTTGAAGCCAATTATAGTACTAATATAGCTGAACATAAATAAGATATTAGTTCAAAAAGTGAAATAAAAAACTCACCTTTGACGATCTGAAAGTGAAAAGGTGTTTAGATCTGTGAAACAATCAAATCAAAGGAAAAGTAAAGTGTATATTTGAACACTTGTTTTTTTTGTTTGTTTTTCAATAGCTTTTATTTGAGGATGATGAAGAGATTCAAGAAAACACATAGATAGAAAGAAAATAGTGAAAATAAAAAGAGTGATCAAAATTTTGAGAGAGAGAGAGAGAAGAAGAAGAAGAAGAAGAAGAAGAAGTGTTATTTGTTTAATTTGGCTAAACTGAAAACTATGGTCTCACAAAGCAGACAAAATCGCATTAAAAACCAACAATGGAGAGCTTGAAGCCAGCAAAGCATAGGACCATTTTGGGCTCCACCCCCACCCCCACCCCCCTTTAACCCCTACCCCTTCAGCTTTATTAAGGTTAGTGGTAAGAAAATCTATAGAGAAATGAAATACCTCCTTATCAAGTCCACGTGTCTTGGATTTCATAATACTACCACTGTATCATCTCTAAAATAAAATACTCTTTTCCTTTTTTTCCCCTCCTTTTGTAGATTTTTAGCATTAGCTATTGACCCTCAAAACTGCTTTATTGGAAATTTTATCCTAGCCTCCCTGAGTTTATTTCTGTTTCTTTTTCTTGTTTATCTAGAAAAATGGTTAATTAACAATTGTGTTTGATTTACAATTCGAGCATAGAGTGGTTCGGTCCTAGAAAATTTTCAATTATTTTACGACCTCTATACATATATCATCAGACTTCTTTATAACATCATTTATTTTTATATAATATATATATAATTTATAATAGCATTTTACTATAGCAGTAAAAGAATATCGGGACAAGCAATACTATTATTGAAAAGTTTGACAGTAATTCATTTTTTAGTACTTTTGTTATTTCAATCAAATAATTTGTAATATTCTGGTCATTTGTATTTTTAAGCAATGCATACATAGTTAAGTAATTATAGTATGACAAAAATAACTTTATGACGCATTATCTTAGTGAGTAAAGTTTAATTAGTTTAGTATAACAAACATAATTTTTTAACTTTACTGTTTTTAGTTAGCAAAATTCGATAACCATAAAAGACATTTATTATACTACTACTAACATATTAGCTTAGTGGAAGACCACTAAAGTTGCCAACTTTTTTCAAAAGGTGAGGGTAAAGGGAGAAGCAGAGATATGGTATTTATTCACAAATGATAAATGCATTAGCATACACATGTCGAAGTGTCAACCCATGAATTTAGGTCCAAGCAATTTGTTGTTAAATCCATCATCCACTTGGGTCGTTGTTGAAAAAAAAAAAGGAGGTAAGCCATAGAGACCTAAAAACAGTAACAATATGTGACACCATTTGGAAGTTGGCCTGCCTTTCCTATTATTAATAATTAATAAGTGGCTTCTCATATTATGTTTAATATCTAATCCAGTTGTTCATATAAATAGGTATACACTTATATATTAATTGGAGTTGGACCACAAAAGATGTGGTGCAGCGGATGAGACTATTTCTCCCTTAATCAGAGATTTCGAGTTCGAGCTCTGAGTATGAAAAAAATCTTGATACCAAATCGGTCTTACGCGGCGTCAATCCAGATATAGTTGGACTCCAACGCTTGTACCACACACCGAGTCAAAAAAAAAAAAAACTCGAGCTGAAAGTGTTGGGGTGTGCGAACAAAGTCTCACATCGGAAGTGGAAAAAAAAACCTACATATAAGGTGTATGATTCTCTTAATGGTGTGAGGTATTTTGGAGAAAATCGTGCGGGCTTGACCCAAAGCAGAAAATAGCACACCATATTAAGAGTATTCTTGGGTCGTTTAGCCCAACAACGGGTATTAGAGCCAATGTTTCGCGAGACAAGTATGAAGATGGCGGAGTGCAATGGCGTGGGGGTGTGGCTTTAAGAGTGTCTTTGTCCGTCGTCTAGTGGGCCATTGTACTACCGTTACCCGGTGCAGTATGTTATCCGAGATTGAAGACGCTTACACAACAAAGTTGTTCGAGGGGGAGATTGTTGGGGTGTGCGAAAAAAGTCTCACATCGGAAGTGGAAAGGAAAAGAAATCTACATATAAGGTGTAGGATTCTCTTAATGGTGTGAGGCATTTTGGGGGAAAACGTGTGGGCTTGGCCCGGAGCGAACAATATCACACCATGTAAGAGTGTTTTCAGCTATTTTAGCCCAATAGGAAGTAGGAAAAATAATCGTGGGTTAATACATAATAGAACAATGAATAGTATGCTATTGAATGCGTTGTTGTTGGTCTTACTGGTCTTGGTGGTAGGACAGTAGGAGTAAAGGCAATAGAATCAGTATTAGGGCTTAAAAAGAATGTCCTGTCAGAGAATAACTAATAGAATAGATGAATCGATTGCAAGTCTTTTAGCTACAGACACTCTTTCGGGAATAACCGGCAATGATAAACTATCCATTGTCAAAGTCTCCATTCTTTTGATGCTATCGTCATATATATATATATATATATATATATATATAATACAATAGACCACGCCTCTAACTATAACATTAACAACACAAAATAACCCATGTATTGTGATTTCTGAAGTATATTAGCAGTAGTGTTTATTGTTAATATTTAGTATCTGAAATTCAGTGGTCTAATTAATCTGGATTCTATGTTTGATATATGTAGGCTCATTAAGAAGGTATTAAACACTCGTTATTAAATATTTTTTTATTTTTAAAACTAGAACTTGAAACGTCTAGTAACAATAGATCCTAATGGCATATTTAGCTCTGAGAATATGACACCGGTGCTTTGTCCTTCCAATCTCATGTTCCAGTTGGCTAAACTTAGATTATTGTTTATTGATCATTGATCATAACTAAATAAATGAAAGCACGTACCCTCTAACAATTAACGATTTTAAATGAAATGATCATACGATTCAATAAATTTTAAACTTAAAAACTTCAAAAATAAGTAGTTTTGGTCATCATATATGGTTGTAGTTTATTACAGCTACGGTATATGATGACGCGTGCGTATGGGATTGAAATAGGAAAAAACTTAAGTGGCCGTTTGATAGAGTGTATAATGATGAATAGAATGATTAGTAATGTTGTGGTTAGTTATGCATAGATTGATATGGTGTATTAGAAATAACATGCAAAAAATTAGTTGTTTATAAAAATATTCTTCATACTATACTATGCGAGAGACTTCATGGCAATTATGTCTTTAACTATACTAATGCATGCATTAAAACTCATCACATTGCTAATACTATAGTTTGTTAGGTATTAATTATGCATAGCATAATACACAATAAGGTGTATAACTAATGTACATATAATTAAAAAAAAATCAAATAAGATATTATTCTTTTCTCTGATACACTCCACCAAACCAGCCCTTTAGATTTTGGTAAATAGAATAAGTAGAAATATATTTGGAAGTAAGTTAAATTTGTGAAGGTACGATTACTTTTTGGTTTGCTCTTTTTTCTTCTGTCCTTTTAGACGTTGAACTCTTTCTGGCATTAATTGTGCACACGTTTGCACATTCATGACTTGCGTCTTATTTGAGCAAGCAGTTTAATTAATGAGCTTTGAAAAGTTTCATGCATACCTACATATATTAATCGATATATGCAAATCTGATTTCGATATATATTTATTTATTTGTTGTGTATTTGTTTTAAATTTAAGTCTGTTTTTATTATCACAAATGAATAATGAGGTGTAAGTAAAATACCCCTCTGCCTCAAATTACCAATATTATTTTTATTTTATATGCCCCTTAAGAAATATTTAAGAAGGGTATTTGGCATAATTTACTCTTATTTATGTCCAAGTTATAATTTCTCTATTAAATGTTAACTCTATTTATATGTCATCTCCATGGTAAGATTGTATTAATCTCCCTTGAGGAGGCTTTCGCATTAATACAAATATATATAGTGTACAATGTGTAGAACCCTAGTACAATAATAAATCATCTACTTACCATAATTCTATAACACTAAATATTTACAAAATATATGAGATATATTCTAATTATGGTGGTGGGATTGAATTGGATTCTATGACAAGTGGTACACGTTAATACACCCCCTCAGTCTGAGCGGAAGGAGGCCGGACCCTGAGACTGGATCCGAAGTCGAGGAATAGTTGTCGAGGAAGACATTTCGTGAAGATATCCGCGTACTGATATGAGGAAGGCACATGCAACACCTTAACATGACTGAGAGCAACCTTCTCACGAACAAAGTGTATATCTATCTCAATATGCTTGGTCCGCTGATGCTGAACCAGATTATGAGATAAATATATAGCGGATATGTTATCACAGTAAACCACAGACGCCTTACGAGGGACATTGAAGCTCCAAAATAAGGTTTCTGAGCCAACAGATCTCAGCAACAACATTGGCAACTCCTCTATACTCTGCTTCTGCACTCGAACGGGATAATGTGGCTTGCCTCTTGGCAGACCAAGAAATGAGATTATCTTCTAAAAACACACGGTAGCCTGAGGTGGAGCGTCGCGTGTCCGGACAGCCTGCCCAATCAGCATCCGTATATGCTAACAACCCGGTCGGTGTTGAGGGATATAAATGGAATCCATAATCAAGGGTGCCCTTAACATATCGAATGATACGTTTAAGGGCAGTAAAATGAGACTGCCTGGGGCATGCATAAATAAGCATACATGTTGAACAGCATAAGCGATGTCAGGCCTGGTGAAAGTAAGATATTGGAGTGCACCTGCAAGACTCCTGTAAATAGTGGGATCGGACACTGAATTACCATCAACAACACTAAGCTTTGATTTAGAGTCAACCGGAGTGGACATGATCTCACAGTTTGCCATTTTATCCATGTACATTATCTCCTCTGTATACTTGCGCTGACATAGGAACATAGAATCTGCAGAACGAGTCACTGATATTCCAAAAAAATAGCTCAACTTCCTCAAGTCAGTCATAGCAAATTCGATCTTAAGTAGTGTAATAATCTCATTATTTAACACATCAAAGGAGGCAGTAAGCACAATATCATCCACATATAACAACAAATAAGCAATGCTACTACCTCGATGGAAAATAAAAAGAGAATTATCGCACTTGCTGCAGACGAACTCAATCCGCATAATGTACTGTGCAAAGCGATCATGCCACGCTCGAGGGGCCTGTTTCAAACCATAAAGTGACTTACGAAGACGGCATACATACTGAGGGGCTGCTGGATGGAAAAAACCAGGCGGCTGGTGCATATAAATAGTTTCTTTCATGTAGAAATGCATTTTTCACATCGAGCTGATGAATAGGCCGATGCTTACCCATAGCAATACTTAGAACTGTGTGAATAATGGCCGATTTCATAACCGGACTGAACGTCTCCCCACAATCAATACCCTCATGCTCATTAGTGCCATTTGCCACAAGTCTAGCCTTATACCTTTCTAAGTCACCATTGTCTCTGTATTTGTGACAAAAAAACCACATGCACCGGATCACATTCACCCCATCCGATCGCGGGACCAAATCCCAAGTGTGTATTTTCGTTAAAGCATTAAACTCCTCACACATGGCCGCATTCCAATTAGGGTCTAGTTTGGCTAGTTTTGGATTATTGGGAATTAGGGATATGGTTTGTGTAAAAAGGTTAAATTGTACTTTAGGTTTGAAAATCTCGTGTTAGACACGGGTTTTCATACGGTGATGGGGGTCATTTTGGGTATTTGTGCTAGGTATCGGTTCTGGTTGTCGATGTGGCGGTGGGTCCGTATTGGGGTTTTGCGGCTCAAGTAGGTTACTGGGTATGGTTGCTGATGGTGCAGGTGACGGGTTTGACGAAGGGAGGTGGGATGGCACCGATTTGGGAAGATCGAGTTGTGGTGAGATAGAGGATGTAGGGTAAGGAGTGGGTGGAGGGTTGTGACTATAGGGTATGTTCAGTGTTTCGGTAGTGGTATGGGGTTGATTTTCGGTGGTTTGGGGGGGTTACGTGAATGCCTTGGGAATTTGTCGGTGACACCGTAACTGGGACAGGGATCGGTGGTGAAATCGAGATGGTGGGTAGATTTCCGGTAGTGGTAATCGACTCGAGTGATGACAGAAAACATGGAGGTGATGCAGACACAGAGAGACTGTCAGTGGTGGTAGCTAGAGGTGGCAGAACCGTAGACAGTCGGTTGGCGGTGTCAGTTGTAGGTGGCAGAGGTAGTGTTTGGGCGATGGACTGACACAGATCGTTGAGAATGACGGGGAAGATGTCGGACTCATCAAGAAAGGTGTAGTCTATTTTTCAGAACTTGTGAATATCCGAAAAAGGGAAGGTGGCCACGTCAAATGTGACGTGACGAGAGACGAGGATTTAACGGTTAGACATGTCATAGCATAGATAGTCCATATGATTAGACGGTAAGCCTACGAAGACACATGGTGTAGTTCGAGATGCTAATTTGTGAGGGGCGGTGGAGGCAAGATTGGGAAAACAAAGGCAACCGAATATTCGAAGGTGGTCGTATGAAAGGATCCGACGGTACAAATTTTCGGTTAGGGTCATGTTATGAAGGGTGATGGTAGGTAAAATATTTAGGATGTATTCTACAATTTTGACGACATAGACCCAGAAGGACGGAGGAAGAGAGGCATGAAACAGTAAAGTATGAACCATGTTATTTATGGTGCGGATGATTCGTTCTGCTTTACCATTTTTAGGTGATGTGTGGGGACATGAGAAATGAAAAAACATGCCATTGTTACGACAGAATCGGTGAAACATGGAATTGTTGAATTCACAACCATTATCACACTGAAAAGATTTAATGCATTTTTCAAACTGTGTTTTGATGAAGGTACGAAACTCAAGAAATTTGGCAAACACTTCAGATTTAAATTTGAGCGGGTAAATCCAAATATAATGAGCAAAATCATCTAACAAGACAAGATAATATTTATGACCCAGTGAACTAGAGATAGAAGATGTTCACAAATCAGCATGAATAATATCAAACGGCGAAAATATAACACTGGTAGATGATGTAAAAGGAAGACGAACATGTTTACCTAAAGAACAAGAAACACAGTGTTGGGCAAGTTTCCCATTATTACATGTAATAAAATTATTGCCTCTAAGAAAATTAAAAACTGGGGTGCCTGGATGACCAAGCCTATCATGCCAAGTTGACGGAGATATAGCAGCTAGAGATACGGTAGTGCAGGAGCTGGCAGCGAAGGTGGATGGGAATCGATATAGATCCCCCGTGTTGTTGCATCTCGTAAGAGGTATCCCCGTACGAAGATAGTAAAACCAAAAAGGTTAAAGTCAACAGAGACAAAATTATTACGAGTAAATTTGCGGACATAAATTAAGTTCTTAATGATGTTCGGGGCATACATGACATTATTAAAGGAAAATGGTGGGTGAGGCGGTGGTGTGTATGCGGTACCATAGCCATGAATTGGAAAGCGATGACCATTTTCAACAGTAATGTATTGAAGATGCTTTAAATGAAACGGTTTGGGAATTTTACTTGCAGAGCGGGTGAGGTGAGATGTGGCGCCCGAGTCCATGTACCAATTTTCGTCGGGATGCTGCAAGTTCAAACTGCTAAAAGCCTGACCCAATTCAGAGGGGCCAGATTACTGGGATGCTGCTGCGAGATGTAGGCCTGAGCGAGATGGGCATGAGGTTGCTGGCCTGTTGGAAATGCAGCCCAGTTGCAGTGATGGTAAGCACATGTTGGGCCGGCCCACGACGCTGAATGGCTAGGCTGTTGTTGATGTTGGCTGGCCTGCTGTCCCTTGTCGCCTTTGCCACGGCCCTTCCCGTTACGTCCATCGACGCGACCTCTACCGACCCTGCCGCCGTGGTTAACTATTTTCTGCCAGTGGCTGATGTCCGGTGGCGATATTATTTTGTGTGGACATGTCAACCGCTAACGCCTTTTGGTTGTGCTCGTCTTGCTTCGCATGCCATGTCTCTTCCAATATTAGTTGCGAACGAGCTTTGTTAAAACTAGGTAGGGGGTCAGCCTGTTGTATAATCGTGGCTAACATGTCATATTCACCCTTTGGGAGGCCTGCAACCAGTTGTAACACCATCTTCGTTTCGGAAACAGGTGTGCCGACGTTGGCCAATTGGTTAGCCACCAATTTCAACTGTTTGCAATACTCCGACATATTGGAAAAGTTTTCAAGACGGGTGTTGTTGAACTGTTCTTCCAAGTACACTGCGCGAGTGTTCTTGTTATCTTGAAAAAATTCTTCCAAACGTGTCCATAGATCACGGGCGGAGGCACCCGTTTTCATGATTGTGTTGAGTAAATCCTTGGATATAGTGCCATATATCCACTGTTTGACCACGACATCGAGGCGACGCCATGTGATGTCGTTCATATCAGGAGGACGAGGGAAATAGTCGTCTATATGATCAAGCACATGATATACACATGCATGGATTCGAAACAATTCCACTCATGACCAATATTGGACATCTTCCTGATCAAGAATTTCCTGTATAAAATTCTTGATGTTAGTAACGGCGAGAGCCAGATAGAAAGACGGTGAGGAGAGGGTTGTGGGTGGTTGGATGACGACTGGGGTAGAAGCGGAAGCATCGGAAGATGTGGGAGTAGCCAAGTTCTCCATTACAATGGTGGGGATTGGGAAGAAAAATAGCACTAGTGCCGTCGGCCGAGAGGGGGGGGGGGCAAGAAGGAGTATTTTTTAGGTTAGGATTTTGGCTTTTGATACCATGTAAGATTGTATTAATCTCTCTTGAGGGGGCTTTCTCATTAATACAAATATATATAGTGTACAATGTGTAAAACACTAGTACAATAATAATTCATCTACTTACCATAATTCTATATCACTAAATATATACAAAATATATGGATATATTCTAATTATGGTAGTGGGATTGAATTTAGATTCTATGACAAGTGGTACACGTTAATATCCATTAATGACAAATTTATACTAAGGGTAATAGAGAGAAAAAAGAATTTTTTATTTATTTAACTTCTAAAATGACAAATAATTTGAGTTAACTATTTTTAATTAAGTGGTAAGTGGTCCAAATTGAAGTGTCTTTCACAAAGAATTTAGTTCCAACTTAAATTACTTCTATATATATATATATATATATATATATATATATATATATATATATATATATATATATATATATATATATATATAATAATCCTAATCCGCGGGCAAGTTTATCATATGAACAATTAAACAACACGCAATTTATTATATCCATTTGATTGGCCGAGTACGAGTCCCAAGTCCTTATATATTCCAATTAGAATAAAGGGAACAGCCACCTTATATATAATGTCACCACCATTAGTTTGGTGGTGTTTTCAACTGTTAGCATTTTAATGTGATCGAGGAAATATTTTCCGTAATAATTTTATTCCGTAATGTAATATTATATATAATATTACAAGTCTTAATTTAGGTTATAATTATGATATAATATATTAATAATATACTAATAATATTTACATCTAAATATAAATTATTTACATTAATTTCTATCATTGCCCCGAAGTCTTAGCGAAATGTTCTCGTACGCTGAGATTGTCCCTGAAATCATTAAAGAGTATCCGCGGAAGACCTTTTGTGAATACATCAGCTATCTGATAGCGAGTCGGGACATGGAGAACACTGATTTGTCCACGTGCAACCTTTTCACGGATAAATAAAATATTTATCTATATATGTTTAGTGTGTTGATGTTGTACTGAGTTTCCTGACAGATATATCGCACTTACATTATCACAATAAACCATGGTTGCCTTTTTTTATTGGACAATGAAGCTCCAATAGCATATTACGGAGCCAACATGATTCAGATACAACATTCGCTACACATTTATATTCAGCTTCAGCACTAAACCAAGAGAGCGTGGGTTGGCGTTTGGACGACCACGAGATCAAATTGTCTCCGAGAATTACACAATAACCAGAGGTGGAGCGTCTGGTATCCGGTCATCCACCCCAATCAGCATCGGTATAAGACGTGAGATCGTAGATGGCTGACTTGTACAGATGTAAGCCAAAATCAAGAGTACCCGCATAATTCGTTTGAGAGTTCCTCCTTCAGGTCATGCATATGTAAACATACCTGTTGAACAACATATGAGATATCCGGTCTCGTAAATGTGAGATATTGCAATACCCCTGCTAAACTGCGGTAATGTGTCGGATCACCGTAGGGAGATCCCGAAGAGTTACTCAACTTAGCCTTGGTATCCATCGGTGTAGGTGGCGACTTACATGAAGACATGTCGGTTCTGTCATAATTTTTTGTTTGGCAAAGAAATAGACCACCTGCATGTTGAGTTACAACAATGCCCAAAAAATTGTTTAAATGGCTCAAATCCTTCATAGCAAATTCAGATTCAAGCATGGAAATAATTGACTAGCGAAGAGAGACAGATGATGGTATGATGATGATGTCATTAACATAGAGAAGAAGGTATGCCATGTCATTCCCTTTCTGATAAATGAACAAAGACTGATCGGATTTGCTATGTGAGAATCCCAGTGTGGAAACAAATCCAGCAAACATGTTATACCATGCTCGGAGGGCTTGTTTGAGACCATATGAAGATTTCTTCAACAAGCAAACATAATCAGGATGAATAGGATCTCATAACTCCAAAGGCTGGTGCATGTAAACTGTTTCTTGTAGGTGATCGTGTAGAAATGTATTCTTTACATCCAACTTATGAATGGACCATGATTTTGACAGAGTTAGGCTAAGAATTGTCTGGATAGTTGCTGATTTAACCACTAGGCTAAAAGTTTCATCACAGTCCACTCCAACCTGCTGAGACCCCATCACCAACAAGACGGGTCGTGTGCCTCTCAAATGACCCATCAGATTTTCTTTTATGACAAAAAATCCACATAGAGCGTATTATGTTTACATTAGAAGGACGGGGCACCAACGCCCACGTCTTATTTTTAATAAGAGCATCAATTTCATCTAACATGACAGCTTTCCAATTCGGGTCTAATAAGACAGCTTTTGAATTTTTTGGAATCGGGGATGGTTGGACCGAGGATGTTAGATTAAAATGACTCTTCGGCCGAAAAATCCCATGCATGGCATGGGTTTCAATGAACCGGGGTGGGGCTGAGATGTATTGCTGGGGCAGTGAAATGCTATGGGTTTGATTTTCGATAACTGGACTAGGTCGAAAGAGACTGCTCAGGTGGGCTTGAGGCATTGGGCTAGGGACCCGGGTCGGTGAAAAGGAAGATGGAGCAGTGGGCTTCCTCATTTGTGCTGACTGATTGGGTAACTGGACTAGGCCGAGGTTGATGGTGAGGAGCAGTGGGCTCCCTCATTTGGGCTGGCCCAGTTCGGTTTGGTTGCTTTGGACCGACGATAATAGAGAGGGGGCCGTGGGCCCCATCATTTGGGCTTGTGGAGATGAGTTGTTTAAATGATATTGCATTATTGGATGTGACCCATCGTCCAAAAAATCATATGAAGGTGGTGAAGACGTGTGTACGTTGGAAAATAGGAATTTGGACTTATCGAAAACAACATGACGAGAGATGATAATTTTTCCACTAGACATATCATAACACTTATAGCCCCTATGATTTTGTGGGTATCCCAAAAATATGCACGGAGTGGAACGGGTCTGAAGTTTGTTTATGGTTATGGAAGGAAAAAGAGGATAACACAAACATCCGAAAGTCCTCAAATATGTGTAGGAAGGAATACAATGATAAATGATTTGTGTGGGTGATAGGTTTGAAAGTAGCTTGCTAGGGAGAATGTTTAAGAGATATGTGGTTATTTGAAGTGCATGATGCCAAAATGATGGTGGTATTGATGAATGAGCAATAAGTGTGCGAATTAAATTATTGATTGTTCGTATTTTTCGTTCGATTTTTCCATTTTGAGGAGAAATATGCGGACATGAGAGACGGAATGGCATACCATTTTTGTGACAAAACTCCTTAATTGGTTATTTATGAATTCCCTCCTATTATCACATTGGAAGCATTTAATAAACTTCTCAAGGTTTGGATGAAAGTACTAAATTGCATGAAAATAGAGTGAACCTGCGATTTTTTCCAATGGGAAATGTCCATAGAAAATTAGAGTAATCATTCAAAATAAGCATGTAATATTTATGACCTACCGAACTTAAAATTGGGGATATCAATAAGTCACTACGCACGATATCAAATAGCATAATAGTGTTTGAAGTAGATAAATAGAAAGGTAGTTTAACATGTTTCCCAAAAACGCAAGACTGACAAACAGGAAAACCCAACGATTGTTTACAAGTAATAAATTATTCTTTCTAAGAGAATTTAACACAGGTGCTCCCGGATGTCCCAAACGATCATGCCATAACGTAGGAGAAAGAGCAACAAAGGTTGATGGAGATGTGGCTTGGTTGCTGGTGGTGGTGGTGATGAGATACATATCCTCAGTGCTAGTACATCTCATTAATGGCATCCCCGTCTGAATGTTCTTCACAAAAAATCCAAAATGATCAAATTCAACAGAAACATTGTTGTTAGTGATGAACCGACGCACATATATCAAATTTTTAATAAGTTTGGGTGTATGTAGGACATTTTTTAACTGTAAAGATGGGTAAGGGGGGAGGGGGAGGTTTAATTGCCGAATACCACGAATTGGAATTTTTTGTCCACTGCCAACCATAATATTTTTATTACTGCTCATATTAAAATAAGATGAGAGAGTACCTTGATATGCCGTCATGTGTGAGGTTGCCCATGTGTCCATGTACCATGTGTCATCGGGAACATTGAGAGTCATATTGTTCATGACTTGCTCGATGTCCGTTGGAGCATAACTCGAAGAAGATGGTCCATGGGCTGAAAATGCTTGTTGTGGACGACTGCCAAGGACCCCGGGCTACCGGGTTGGTGTGTTAGGCCTGGCTCACTGGGTTGTCGGGTACGGGCATAGAGTGGCCCACTACTGCGGGTTCCAGGCCCAAGGCGGGAATTGGCCCCACTGCCTGTTGTCGATGTACTGATGCAGCTGCCAGTGGGGACGATTCTGCCCCTGCTGCCCGCGGCTGCCACCTCCGCCGGAGTTGCTCCCGCCGCCACGGACTCGCCCCCTTCCATAATTTTTTTTCCTCTGTTGTTGTTGCGATTTTGACCCCGTTTTGATCCATTGTTGTTGTGATTTGAATCAATGCCCGAACCAGAATTTTGAGGGCCAAAATCATCCGCAGACGCGTTGGTGGAAAGGAGGGCGGTGCCGACATTGTTTGCCGTTGTCGCCTCTTATTTTAATTTCCAGGTTTCTTCAATAATCAACCTCGAACGAAACATTATATTCTTATATAATTTTCGACAATTATCATATTTCTTGGGCTAGTTTTTTAGGTTTAATTAGGCCAAAACCCATTTCTTTGTTGATTAACTTGACATATTTTGAACCAATCTGTTCATTTGTCATTTCTAAGTGTCCTCGTGCAAACCCCAATCATCACACACCTACAT
The DNA here is from genome assembly GCA_034509755.1 of Anisodus tanguticus. Taxonomy (NCBI): domain Eukaryota; kingdom Viridiplantae; phylum Streptophyta; class Magnoliopsida; order Solanales; family Solanaceae; genus Anisodus; species Anisodus tanguticus. Next base: position 39,078,864 of record CM067561.1, on the reverse strand, counting down.
CTCAAACAAGAGATAAACTACTCCTATAAGATATGGTTTAATTTGACGGATGAAAATGGATAAGAGTAAAGTAGATATGTCCCCTTACCAAACTAAAAACACAGTAGTGGTATATTTTCATTATATCACATGACTAAAGGTCCACCACAACACAAAAAACGACAGCCCTACCTTATGAGTTCTAATTGGACTGGTTCCCGTTTTCTCTATTCCTCTGTATAGTTTGAATTGTTACAAAATAAAGTAAAAACTTTTGAATTTCTGAATTAAAATATATCATAGAATTGATGGGTTTACAATTGACTTTAAATATGTCATAACATTATTATAGTTATAAAAGTTTTCAATAAACGAGGAGTCTTATTCATTCATTTATGAAAGTTATTCTAAGTTCACATTCTCCACTTGATCATTAAGTGATTAATCTAGCATCTCTCTATCTATTCAAAGATCCAAAACTGATAGTGTTGTTGATGATATTGGTTTCCCGTCCCTACCCTCCTACCTATCAAAAATATAAAATTAACTATTCCTAAATTAAGAACTATATCGTTCTTTTTTTAGTTAATTTAAAAAATACAAGTATCACATGAAACAAAAAAATATATGGAGTATATAGGAGTAACAAGATTAACCACTCCTATCTATCTAGAAGATGATAGAGCGTTTGTGGCTTACAAGTCTTTATCCTAATTATATACCTAACCTGACACACTGATGTATACACTAGTTCTTTTCGTAACCTAGCTATCATAATGGATGATGTTTTCGGCATTAGTTTTTAAATTTAATTAAGTTATATATATTGATCGTTTAAAATTTATTTTATAGTATTAATAAATTTTAATTACATGTGATAGCGGATTAGTTATAATTTCTATCCGATTGAGAGGGTAAATTTCACGGATGATCACTTAACTATCACTTCCCCCCCCCCCCCCCCATAAAAATCACTTAACTATAATTTATAACACGAAAGTCATTTAATTTTGAACAACTAACACAAAAGTCATTAAAACCACTTTAGGTGTCACTAAACCACTTTTCATGAATAACTTATTTTTTACTCTTTTTTTATTAAAATCTAATATATAAAATATTAATCTAAAATATTTAATCCGACCCGACTCAAAATTCATATGAAAAATGTAAATAACCTTTCATATTCTTCACTTTCCCTAACATTTTAACATGTTTGAAATATCAGAAAATCCTGGAAGTCACAAAATCAAACTTTTTTATCTGCTAAAATCAACATGTTTCTTCTCCTAACTAAAAGTCAACCTGGTTTATAATTATATTCCCCCCCTTTTCAATTTACGTTGCACCTTTAATTTCGATTCATGACAGCCAAATAAATTAATTTTTTAGGCTAAATTGGATATTAAAAAATATAACAAAAGTATTACTCCTATAAATTGCTATTTTTCTCATGTCATGATGAAATATACATTATAAAATATCGGTTAAAGCGTACATAATTTAAATCTCGAAAAATAAAAAGTATCACATAAATTGAAACACATGAAGTATTTCTTACATGCAAGTCTAGAAAGGCTCTTAGTAAAATGTTATACCGTCATCATAAATTTCAAATTTACTTGATATAAGAACTTACCGGCCTTATTTTTAGCTTATTAATTTTAGGAGTTATGACCGCTTATGATATGTTAAATAACTTTTACACTATAAGTATTATTGTTGTAGCGAGTCATTGCCTTATGGTTTAAATTGCTAATTTCACAAATTATTGACGATCATGTATAGAGTAATAAATTTTTAAAAACTTAAAAATGTAAAAAGAAAAATATAAGGTAAAAGATACAGTAATTTTAAAATAGTAAGAAAAAGAAAAGAATATGAAAGGTTATTTACATTTTTTATATAGGGTTTGGATCGGATCAAGTTAAACCTTTTACATTAAAATTTTATTTATTAGATTTTAATTAAAAAAGAGTAAAAAATAAGTTATTCACGGAAGAGTGGTTTAGTGACACTTGAAAGTGATTTTAGTGACTTTTGTATGAGTTGATCAAAGTTAAGTGATTTTTGTGTTAGAAATGATAGGTAAGTGACTTTTATTTAAAAAATATGATGTTTAAGTGACCATCTGTGAAATTTACTCCGATTGAGAGTTAATATTTTTTTTAAAAAACTTATCTGTAAGTATTTAATAAATATCTGATTGCGTAAATATTTTCTGCAGTTACATAAACTTAGAACTTTTGGAAGTGCATATGTAGTTCTCATCAAAAACATTTTGAACTTGAGCATTGGTCCCAACAATTATAACCTTTACGTAGTTTAATTGTATAGAGTCGACCATTGCAGGTGCATTATGGTTTTTTTAATATGCAATGAGTCTCCCTGACATAGTAGCACACGAAAGAAAAATACTTATCACTCATATAATAAGAGAGTTCAATTCCTCTCATCACCCTCTTGAAAAATTTAAATATTCTATGCAATTGATAAAAATGGTCTCATATTTAATCAAATTATCGAGATAAAATAAATCTAAATAAATAAGTTATCTGTAGTTGTTCAATAAGTAATATTCTTTAATGTGTGTGATCTTATCAAGGAATGAGAGGTGCCACCATGCAGTAAGAAAGCAGTGGTTGCAAAATTAAAAGAAATTGGCTTTTTCTTCACTGGCAGCTAGCAGTGAAAATGATTATCATAAAAATAGGAAAAAAGTGCATAAACCCTCATATTTTCTTGGCATTTTTCTCTTTATTCTGATCTTCGGGGTGAAAGAGGGATGTAAAAGTTCATTTGAATTCTTTTCATAAAAATATTATATCATAATATAAGATTAAAATTATTTTATAGGTATAAATAGCATATATTAAATTTCTTCATTTCTTCATATATATTTTTTTACTGAAAATTCTGCGTACGCTGCTAATCTAAACCACCGGAAGAGGAGGAGAAGCAACCAACACGAGTAGGAGACCCATCAAAGTCGACGGCTATGGGGGTAATATATAATAAAGTTAAATATAAAAATAATTGTAAATGATAAATTAATGTAATAATGTTCTTCTTGTTCTTCCGGAATTATTATATATATATGTACTACCTGAATCTAGCTGCGAGAAGTCATGTCTTCATTAAAATTAATGTTTTTTGTCCCAAGTATTATTGCTGCATTTAATATGTGGACCCCGAAATATTTTAAGTAATTTCTTTTGTGGCCCATGAATTTAATGTTCTTGGCTTTGATTGAGTCAGGATAGAATTACCGCACCTGGAAGGTAGCCAAGTTGGTGTAGCAGTAGAGCGCGAGATCGCAAGGTCACGAGTTCGATCCCCTACATAAACCTTCTTGGTTGAGTCTGTCACGCATGTCTTGCCAAGTGTGGTTAATCGGATGACGTGGTTTGTAGGCTATTGCGTCAATCCGGGGTTTACCATGTGCGCATTCGAGAGAGTAGCGGCTGCGGGTTTGTTCGAAAAAAAAAAAAAAAAAGGATAGAATTAACACTGTTTAGTAAACAACCGTCTAGCACTCCTAAATATAATAAATTAAACAACATTGATTATGTCTTTCTTTGACTATTAATTTGAACTATTGTTTGTACATTGCACGGGATGATCATTCGAAATTACTTCTGCCGTTAACTTTTACTTGTTCACTATTTCATAAATAGATTTTCACTTTTATTTGTCATATTTAACACATTAAAATATTTTTTTTTCCTATTTTACTAATAACATTAATTACTCATTTCAAATCATTTTATAAGTCTCATTAAGACTATGTATTAATTAATATAGACATCTTGATAAAATATGCATTCCATTTATTATTTCTTAAGAGGTGTGCAAAGTCAAAAGTGAACAAGTAAATGTAGGAATATGTTCATTGCATTTCATTGATTATTGTGTACAATATTTATTGTGTTACATAATTACAAACTAGACAACTAAATCTTCCTAATTACAATTGGAATATAAATTTATTTAATATAAAAGATATACGAAATATGGTAATATTCTATCAATAGTAATATACAAGATATGATAATATTCTATCACACTCCCGCAGTTGAAGCGGGAGGTTCTCACACGCTGAGACTGGCTCATAAGTCATCAAAGAGTATGCGCGGAAGTCCTTTAGTGAATATGTCAGCAATCTGATATCGAGAAGCAGCATGAAGAACACGAACTTGTCCACGAGCAACTTTCTCACGTACAAAGTGAATATCCATTTCAATGTGTTTAGTGCGCTGATATTGAACGGGATTGCCAGAAAGATATATCGCACTTATATTATCACAGTAAACCATTGTATCCTTATGGAGTGGACAGTGAAGCTCAAGTAGAAGGTTGCGTATCCAACAAGACCCAGAAACAACATTCGCTACACCTCTGTACTCAGCTTCGGCACTTTGGGGTGGCCGAGAAGTGGAGTCGGGACTGGGTGGACTGTCAGGAGTAGGGAGGCTGAAAAGGGGCAGTGGCATCGGGGAGAGGGGGGGTCGGCCGAGAGACAGCCGAGATAGAAAGTCGTGACGGGCTGTTCCGAGGCTCCCATTACGAGGCTGAGTGTATTGCCTGCCTCGGGATGGTAGTAATGGGTATGGCTGCCGGTGTCGGTGACGACTAATTTTACAAGTGATGAATTAGAAGGGGATTTTGGCCATTATTTAGGAATTCATAAAAATTTGGGGATGGAGAATTGAGTTTGGCAAAGGGGAATTGGGAATCATCGAATATGACATGTCGAGAAATGATTATTTTTCGGCTTGACAAGTCGTAACAATTATAACCTCGATGATTAGGGGGTATCCATGAAAGACGCACGGGGATGACCGGCGTTGCAATTTGTTGATTTGTGTAGAAGGATAAATGGGGTAGCACAGACATCTGAAAGTTTGTAAATGTTTATAGGAAGGATCTCGAAGATAGAGAAGTTGAGTGGGAGACTTGTGTTTGAGAGAATTATTTGGGAGAATGTTCATCAGATAGGTTGCCATTGATATAGCGTAATGCCAAAAAATGGGGGGGGGGGGGGGGGGGGGGGGGGGGGCGTGAGCAAGGAGGGCGCGAACTAAGTTGTTTATGGTTCTAATTTTTCGTTCGGCTTTGTCATTTTATGGAGAGGTGTGGGGACATGAAAAATGAAAAACAAGGTCGTGTTTAGCGCAAAAAAGTTTGAATTGATTATTATCGAATTCCCTCCCATTGTCACATTTGAAATATTTAATATTCTTTTCAAATTTTGTCTTAATGAAAGTGCTGAATGACGAAAAAATAGAATAGAATTGAGACTTATTACCAACGGGAAACGTCCATAGGAAATTTGAATAATCATCTAAAAACAACATATGCTATCGATGCCCGATCGTGCTTAAGATAGAAGAAGTCCATAAATCACTGTGTATTATTTCAAAAGACATTAAAGTACAAGTGGATGAAGAATAAAATGACAACTTGGAGGATGGTAGCGACGCCTTCATAATTTTTATCAAACCCGCAATAAGTTGCATCACCAATCGTTGATTAGTGACCGGTGCACCGATGTTGGAGAGTTGATCATCAATCATCTTAAGTTCTTGACAATAGGCTGACACATTAGGAAAATCATCCTACTGAATGGCTTGAAATTAATTTTCCAGATACAAGGCATGTTGTGTCTTGTTGTCATGAAAAATACTTTCCAAGCGCTCCCACGTTTGTTGTGCAGCGGCATCAGTTTCAATGATTGTATGCAATAGATCGTTGGAGATTGTGTCATAGATCCATTGTAGGACAACCGCATCTAAGCGGGACCAAAGTTCATCGTCAGAAACATCAGGTCTTTCTAGGGACTTTGATGTTGGAGGGATGATATTGTCGATGACTTTATATACACGACAATGAATCTTAAATAATTCTGCCCAAGATTAATACCAAACCTTTTCCATCTCAAGAGTTATGAGAATAAAATTCTTGATGTTGTTAAGTGCAAGAGCATGCTGGAATTTAGGTTGTTCAGCCATTGAAAATTGGAGAGAAAGAGAGGAAAGTCGATGAAAGAAGGGAGAGGGTTGCCGAGGAAGAGGGCTGCCGGGGGGGGGGGGGCGACGGCTTAGGGAGAAAAAGAAGTTAGAGTTTGGCTTATGATACCATGTAGGAATATGTTCCTTGCATTTCATTGATTATTGTGTACAATATATATAGTGTTACATAATTACAAACTAGGTAACTAAATCTTCCTAATTACAATTGGAATATAAATTTATCTAATATAAATGATATACAAAATATGATAATATTCTATCAATGATAATATAAAAGATATTGTAATATTTTATTAGTAAAAGTGAATGGATAGAGTATAATTTAATCAGATTCAGAAAACTTTTGAGGAGAAAGAGAAAGACTTTTGTTCATCCCTATCTATATTGCCGGAACTGAAAACTTTACTTTATGTACCGAATATTCGTACCAGAATAAATAGTATAAGATATGTATTATTTATATAATCTTTTATCACTTCATGATCAAGTAATATGTATTTTAACTTTAGTTAATGACACCTAAAGATAGATAGGTACATTTAAAGATGGATCTAAAATGGGGCAACATGAGATGCTAATTGATTAGTACGTAATTATCTATCTAAGTATCACAATCATTAGTCATCTATTGCAAGAGTCAACAACAGGGTTTTTTGTTTTCATAATGGACGACAAATATTTGAAAATGATTAGATTTCATATTAAAGGTTAACTTATAATTACTAATTAGAAGTTTGGCATTGCTAATCATAGATGTCAATCCTTGGAAATTATTGCAATTTTCGTGGTGTCCGAAGTTTTCTTAGTAGCAATCGTGGACCATACATATTTCAAGACTAATATCCTAATGATCTGTTTGATTACACATTTTCTATTTTTTTAATATCTATAATATTAGTATATGTTATGTCAAGTGTATTTGGATATTGCTTCGTTAGTTTGTGACTTTGTTCTAACTAAATACGTATAATATAGGTGATAAGTCAAATGAAAATATCAAATATAATATAAAAAATAACATCATTTGTTATTATATCGATTTTATTAATTTTGTTCACTTTTTCAAATATTGACTCTACTTATGAAAAATTCTGCATAAAATATTTTCCTTGAATTTTTGCTATGCAAATGACATCATAATAGTATAATTTTTAGCTTTTCGATGATATATCGAATCGAAGTTAGTTTTGTTTAGTTTGATCTTGCTCGATCGATTTAGTTTCGATTCTTCGATATGGTGCTGATATATTGAACTATTTTATGCTTATAAAATAAGCTATTTTCTACTTAGAAAACGAGTTTCACTTAATTTGATAGTGACTGCTTCATCTTGTTTACAACCATCAAAATGTTAAATTTTTTGAAAAGCCCTCCTATTGAATTTGAAACTCATAATCTATTGGAAAAGCTAGGACTTTCTTAATCAATTTCATCACTTATAGTTAGTCTTCTTACATAGTACATACCTCATACCACCTCTATCAACACTCAACAAAAATGTGCAGCGGCTAATGAGGACTTTCTCGAACCAACAACTCTCAATTTCCTCATTAATTAACCGAAGAATCGAAGAACTAAATTAATTCGTTTCACCTCTATCAACACTCAACAAAAATGTGCAGCGGCTAATGAGGACTTTTTCGAACCAACAACTCTCAATTTCCTCTCTAATTAACCGAAGAATCGAAGAACTGAATTAATTAGTTTCACCTCTATCGACACTCAACAAAAATGTGCAGTGGCTAATGAGGACTTTCTCGAACCAGCAACTCTCAATCAGTTTCCTTTCTTATTAACCGAAGAACTGAATTAATTCGTTTCAATTTGATTTTTCAATTTTTATGTTCACCCTAATTTGGCCTTTCATATACTGCCTAGAAATTTATACCTCTCATTTTCAAAATGAAATATCCGCCATCCTGCATGTTGAGTATCATCCCGATCTATCCATTTTTTTTCTTAATTATTATTGCTCTATATGACACGGCAAAGGTATATCTAAAGAACAAGCTTAAAATTGTTTTTCAGGATTTGATCTCTTATATATAAACCACTTACAATTGATATCAAGATGGAGAAACATCCAGTCATAATGTAGAATTTTGGGTGCAAATCAATATCAATCGGGAGAAACATCAAGTCATAGCATGTGATTGACATGCCTAATTAGTGATAGCATAGGAATGAGTCAAAATGAAGAACACGGTTTCACAATTGATTGGTTCATACTAGATGTGGATTAAACAAATTGGATAAACAAAACAAAAAAATTGGCACGACCAACAAATTAAAGATTTGTTTGGTTAACAATCCACTTATTAAGATTTAATAAATGAAGCTTTAGAAGATGGGATTGGTTAGTTATTTTTTCCAACGGTTAGTATTATTTTAATATACATCAGTACATATAGTTTGAACTTTTAATATACTTAAATGGTTACGTAGGGGCCAATGAATTTGCACAATTCTTCCTCAGTTATTTTCTCCTGGGTTGTACTTAGTCGTAGATAACGACACAATATGTTTCCCCCCCCCCCCCCCCCTTAAGATGACACTGTATTGACATGATAGACAAATAATATAATCACACTGAACTTAATCTTCTGCAACTCAGTAATCTCTCATAACTTATTCACGGATTGACTTGCTCCGTGTGTCATCATTATAATTAATATATTTTTATACATTCTAATCAATTATGTATGGTGTTCGAAACAAATAAAAACATAAACAAAACTTGAATTAATCTCGAGCTCACTGAGTTTATTGTATGTCATTAAAAAATTTGATCTCCTAAAAGTACTCGAGCTATTGAATTATTTCCTCTCATAATATAACGTAGGGGTGGCCAATGGGCCGGGTTCGGGGGCGGGGCGGGTCCCGACGGTACGGGAACCGACGAGACTGGTCCTCCGACAGGACTGGAGGGCCGTGACTTTATCTTAATGAGCTTATAAAATAAAGTTTTATAGCAAATTATACTTTATTAAGAATGTCTTCAAAAAGTGATAAACCATCATTTACAACTAAGTTATATAAATATGACACACACATTTTATATGAAAATGATTAGTAAAATACTAAAATATGGAGTTAATGGATTTTTTAAAAGTCTCACAGCATAATTATTAGAAGAAACATTATGTAACGTAACAATCATTATTTTGTCAGTTATACCATAATAATCGCAAACTTGATGAATATTTTCTGCAATAAAATTTCCGGTGTGCCTATCATCAATATATCTATATGCTAAAATATGTTTTTGCATAGACCAATTATGATCTATCCAATGACATGTTACAGTTAAATAATCATGACCGTTAGTACTACGACCTATATCAGAAGTGATAGATACTTTGCCAGGAAAATGATATAATGCATAACGTAAATATTGTTGATATTCGTGAGCGAATTTAAAAACGTCTCTCCTAACAATTAATCTAGGAAAACCGTTAAAAATCATGATTATACATATCTCTTATGTAATGAATAAAACCAGGGGAAGAATGAAATGAAAAAGGCAAACCCTCCACCGCAACTAATTTTGACATTACTTCCCTATCTCTATGTTTATCGTATTTAGGACCTACAAATCCCTATCGTCGAGTTAATTTGACCATGTACTTGGTCCGGAACACTATGTGAACCTTGTCCCGACTGAGAGCGCATTGGCGCACCCGACATTGTAGCCTCGTATTCATCCCACCTAGCTTTGTGAAAGCTTTGACATGTCTCAATAAACCCCCCCGTCCCACCTTGACCTTTTCCCATTTTAAATTTATATACATTTTTACAATTTTTGCATCTAACTACTTGATTCTCTTGGTCCCTGTAAAAAAAATCCCATCCAGGTGATTTTAATTTTTATTGTGTGGGGCCTCGTCTCATACTATGGGGAATAAGAGGCGTTCCAGTTTCAGTTTGAGGTGCACTAGTGATTGTGTCATCTACATTAGTGGGTGTGTCATCTAGATTATCTTCTAAATTAAAGTTTGAATTAGTTGTAGAATATATCTAATTATCTAATGATATATCATTAAAAAAATCAATTTCATCTATATGAGTGTAATCAATCAAATTATTATGTCTAGGAATAGGATGACTAGAAGAAGTACCCCTGCCATTGTTACCTCTACCAGAAGAAGCACCTTACCCTTAAACATACCTCTTAATCCTTCCATTTTAATTATGCAAATAATAATTAAAGATAATGAAAATAAGTGCGATAGTTAAAATAAAGTAACAATAATAATTTAAAGAAGGAACGAAGGTACCAAACACCGACGTAACGTCTACTTGTAATCGAAGTTGAAAATTGAAACTTTGCTCGATGGATGATCCTCAAGCTAGTTGCCAACTTCAGTCCCAATTTTTGAACTTTGATACGATTATACAAATGAACAAATAAAATAAAATATAGTAGATAATGTAATTGTAGACTTGTAAAGAGATATATTGAGTTGAGAGATTGTTATAGGAAGATTTGTGAGATTAAAATGAAGAGAAAATGAGTTATTTATAGTTGAATTTTGGGTTAAAGTGTAAATATAACAACTTAGGGGTTAAAAATAAATATTAAAGGGGTAGGGGGTTTATGGGGTGGGGGGTAAAAAATGGCCGTTGCACAACGGTTAAAATATAAAATGGTCGTCGTGCAACGATCATTTTGCAAAGAGGGTGTCGGGGTCGGGGCGGGTCTGGGGCGGTACGGGCCTGGGCGGGACGAGCCCAAGTCCCGTCCCGATTTCGAGTCCCGACACCGTTTTTTTTAGGGGGATCGGGCCGGGACCGACCCGACCCGACCCGACCCACTGGCTAGTAAGGAACTTACCTTGTTGGAATAATCGCACTTCAAATTCCAACAAACTTCGGACGCCAAGACCGAAGTAAATTATACGACTTTGTTATCTTGAAAATAATACAAAGAAGAGCGGAGAGAGAGATTTTGAAAATCAGTATTCGGATCTGAGACTTTATTTATAGCTAACGATTGGGTGTAGTAAAAATGTGCGAGCCTTTTCCTTGTCGCCTATTATGCGAAAGCACGATACCTTTACTAAAAAATATGCGAATAAGAATTCAAAACACTGAATAATTTTTGTAAAATCTAAAATCTATGAACTCAAAATCATAACTCCGCTTTCTGGGCTTGGAATAATGGACAAATCAAAAGTCTCCTGATTTTACTAAAGTTTTGCGCACCCAAAAGACTTGCATGTGTAAAAGAAAAGTCATGTTCACAGTAGGAGAGAGGGGCCCAATTGAAGCCCAAAACTGAGTTCAGATTAATTGATTGAAAAAATTGGACTTTTGTCAAACGGGATGGTATTTAATTTTTGTCCTTCAAACGGTATGGTCTTTAATTTTTTCCCTTAGCAATCGAACTTATGCCTCACGGGTGCGGTTACTTGAGAGATATTATGATACGATAATATAAACTTATGACCGTCGAAAAAGTTGTTTGTTATGAGGGACAAATTAAAGAGCAGCACAAAATAAGGGGAAAGTGCCAATGAACCGAATTGATTTGAGAAGGCCCAAATTTGAATTCAGATGTATTGATTTGAGAAGGCCCAACTATATAAGTTTCTACAAAAGCAGTTCGGACCATCCAGCATATCGGAACAATATTTGTCCACCTTCCGATGGCACTGTTTAGGGGCTAGGGCACGTGAAAGTAGAACGATGGCGTTGTGGTGTAGAGTGAAGAACTCCATAATCAAAACCCTACCAATTCATCTTACAAGATCTTATTTTCAGTGCCATGTTTCCAATTCGCTCATTGCCAGTACTTCACACCTTTCACCTCGAATTCTCAGTAACTCTAGCTTAATTATCCCGAAGAGTCCTTTCGAATTTACACAAAGTGTTAGGTTTTTCGCAGCACCTGTACAGGTAACTAAGTAGTTAAGGTCATGTAGTTATTTTATGTCCATTGATACGCACACGAATGTTGCGTGTAGTGATTAGTGTAATTGATTTTGCAGGCGAAGACGAGGAAGGAAGAGAAGGATACGAGTGGTCCCAGATTGAATCGCGAAATCACCGCAGATGTTGTTAGGCTTGTTGTTGATGAAGGTGATTTTATTATGAACTTCAGCTTATCCTTTTTCTTTTTTGTTGTTGTTTTCTATATGTTTCAATGAAGAAGGAAGGTCGAATTTTATGAAACAAGATGCTAAGTTCGTCATAGTAGAAAGACATGATTTTTGTGTATTTGACTTAAATTTTTACTAGGGGTGTCATATCAGATGTAATATGACAACCCTAGTAAAATTAAACTTCTGTGTGGACAGCACTGTGATCTAGTTACCCAGAGACATGCATAATATGTTCATGGCCTTTTTGTTGTACACTTTTCTTGTATTACTCTGCGTTAAATTCTGTATAAAAAATCAATTAAGTGAAAGCCTTAGTTTTTGGTTTTGAATTTTCTCCATTAGTATGTTAGATGAGAAGAAACGAGGAAGCTTTGTATTATGGGGTTAAGGCAAGCAGTTGATAGTGTTCGAACTGTTATATTCATGTCTCAGAATTCAATGTTGTATTAATTGCTATTATACGATACAGTTTTTGTCCTTTCCCAGTATTTCCTTTCAGGTCTCATTTTTTGCATTTTCACAGTTCATCGGGTAGTGTCGATACGCGAAGCTTGGGAACTTGCAAGAAGTCTCAAACTTGATTTGGTGGAGGTAAAGAAGTGTCAATCATGAGGCTTACTTACATTAACAAGAGCGATACTACTGCTAGGAAAATGTAATAGGATAAACTAACACAACCGTCAAGTGAGTGCTTATTATAATACGACAACACAATGAGGGAAATAAACTCTCTTGCTGAAGATCTTTTCTGGTTCATAAGCAGCAATTGAGCTTTTCTATTGTTTTCCTTGTTACCTTGGTATGGTGATGACTGAGCAAGTATATCATATTGATCTTGCTCGTTTCTTGTTTATAGGAAAGTTGCTCCCTTTATCATTCTTCCCTTTCCTGACTGATTCTGCACTCTTCATGTCATGTATTGTGTACTGAATTATGCACTCCTCATTTCTGATTTCACCTCAAAGCAGCTCAATATGCAATTAAGCGGCTCGAAAAAAAAAGATGATTGCTCAGGAAGCTTTATCGAAAAAAAAGATGATTGCTCAGAGAAGATTCGAGCGTAAAGACGTATAGTATGTAGAAAAACAATAAACTTATTGTTGTTGAAAGAAATGTATACCAAGATATTTTCTTGGCTTTCTTGCTACTAGGAGAATATTATATTGAAAAGGTAGTCTTATTTTAACACAAGCCCTTAAAAGTAGTTTTACAACCAATTTTGAGTACTATTGATATGTGAAGATTAGGTGTTTGAATATCAAGTGTGACATTTTTGGCTACTGAAACTTAAGAAATCAGGATAAGGAGGATGTACCTACGTCCGTTACTGGAAGTTCGTATGCTTCTCCCTATAATTTGTGGCAAGACAAGTAAGAAAATGTGAAGCAGTGAGAGTGAATTAATCATTTTTTCATAAATATTCTTTACTATATACCGAATTGGAGGTCAAATAGGGAAAAGAAAGCTTGTTCTTTAGTCCAGATTGAAGATACTTCGAATGTGAAATATCCCTCTAACGTTACAACTTCTCTTGCCAAATGATAAGCCCGGACCTTAATCTTTGGGAAAAAATGGCGTTGGTGATCCATTTTTCTGCAATTCTCTGTACCCTTCTTTGCTTCTGCTTTTAACTTTTATCCAACATTAATCGGAAAGGAAGAAGGTAAGGGGTTGAATAGGTGTAAAATATGGTTATCCCGATAAGGCAGAACTGCTTAATAATACGTGGTTCCATATGAGATGCTGTATTCTAATTTGGGTTTTGTGATTTTGCAGGTGTCACGAAATGCCAAACCACCTGTCTGCAAAATTATGGATTACCACAAAGAAAAACATCAACAACAATTAAAGGACAGTGCTAAAAAAAGCAAGGCACGTTCTGCCTTCATAATACTTGTGTTTTTGCGCTGTTGCTAGCATCAGTTAATTGGTGTTTTATGTTCTATCTGTTTCAATCTTTAGCTTCAACATCATATGAATGTGATATTGATGGTGAAGTTAATATTGTTTAAGTTTGAAAGCCTATCAAGTCTAGTTGAAGCTCGACTTTGGATAAGTTTGATGGAGTCGAGGTCAAAGAAGCTACCTCCATTCTTTTGGTTCGAGTTAATTCCTTAAAGTCAAGTGACCTCAAGAATTGAAGCGTGGATCCGCTTGTTCAGATATTTTGTCTTTAATGATGATATTCATACTTGATGTATGCTTATATTTAGAAAAAGCAGGTGTATTATCAAATTTAATGGTAAAATCTCTCCCTATCACATAGAAACTGACCTTGAAAGTCCTTGGTATTCTTACTGATGGTAACTTTGGTTAGTCTACTGGAAATTGCAGTGTTAACATATTCTGGATATATTTTAAGGTCACATAAGTCTCTCAGATGCAGAGCTGCTTCCACGATGTTGAAAATCTGAATATGCATGATTAAAACTGTAAAAAATGATCATAACCAATAATAGTAGTTCTTATTATCAAATAAATAAAATAATAATAGTTCTTAACCATGTCAAAGACCCATGTCCAACTGTCAATTTGAGGTGCAATATTGACTTTTTACAGTCGTATGCATAAATGGTTTTTCATTTTCAATGTTGTGGCAGTGTTTTGTTTGCCTTGAAATATGCAATATTGACTTTTTACAGTCGTATGCATAAATGGTTTTTCATTTTCAATGTTGTGGCAGTGTTTTGTTTGCCTTGAAATAATAAGCAAGAATCAAATAAATCTGGCATGCATAAAATTCAGATGTAAAGGGGCACTATGCAGTGGCTAGCTTTTTTGCCTCTGTTTTAATTAACTGTCTTCAACACTTGATTTTTCTTGTAATATTTTGCAGTCTGAGTTAACTTTGAAGAAGGGAGATTGTAAAGAAGTTCGATTTGTTGGTAAAATTGTAAGTCTCTTGCTTGTTTTCCTCCTTTTATAGCATTCCCATGACCTATCTTGATTTTTCAGATCAAGTTCCTTGCGCATGACTACACTACAATAGAACTAAGACTTTTGTCAAACTCTGCACACAAAAATGGTATTTTTATATCAGTGGGGTTCTTATGGCAACTGTTGATGGTGTTTTTCTTATAAATGAGATGCCAGATCCTTAGAGGAGCATATGATAAACTTTTGTTAGATATGCCAGAGTGTAAGTTCTTTATCAGGTTTCATATTGTGAATAAAAAGGGCAGCCCGGTGCACAAAGCATCCCGCATTAGCAGGGTCCGGGGAAGGGCCGCACCCCAAGGGGTGTGATGTAGACAACCTACCTAATGCAAGCATTTAGCATTCTGATGCCTTTATATTTTTTGGTGTTGTACAGACTATTTGCCAATGACTAAGTGATTGGTTCTGGGTAGCTGTTAACTTGAATAGGAGAAACTTAAAAAGGATACCCACCTTTTGATGAAAATAAACCATGGAATCACACCACATAATTGAAAATTGTTTAGATTTTGTTATAAAAAAGATTGTCTGAGATTTTGCAGTTCTTCGTTTTACGATGCGTTGAAACTAATTGTGGGATCTTTCTCTTTGACGCAGGAAAAAAAAGACTTGCAAATTAAAGCAGATACAGTTAAACGAATGATGGAGCGTGGCTATCGGGTGAAGGTACTTGCGTAGCCTTTAAAATCTCTCCACCCCAACCCTCCAACACACATAGGAAAAAAGCCTCCCAATGTTGTGTTTTCTTCTTTTGCTGCAGCTATATTCAATTTGTTTTTTGTTGCATCATGTCATCTTCTGTTTTAACTTTTAAGAAAACCTTGCAAATAAAAGAGGGTCAGTGGGTGTCCCCTTTTTTTTTCTAACAGTAAAAGTGCAACATGTGACGTGTGGGTAACGTGCACATCACGAGTTCAAACCCTGCCACAAACAAAACACAAACTAAAAGCCTGATATTTAAGTGGAGATCGGTAGAGGGATGACCCATTATCCACTGAATTTCTACCCGTGCTCCACCGACACTCGGGGATTTCTCGGTTAACAAATAACATAAAATGGTCTAAAAAATAACATGAAATGGTCTCTTGTTGAACGATCGATTTTAACTCATAAAAAGGACGGAGGAAAATAGCCCCTCATTTTCACTCAAGTGCTTCAACGTGTTCTTAGTGGCTCAAAAGGTAGAAGATCTCATTTAATTGATTAGGTAAAAGTTTGAATATAATCAATTGCTTAAATTTGCTAGACTTAGAGATTGAAATTTGAAGACCATCACATGCTACAAGATGTCCCTTTTTGTGCATGTCATAATGCATTTAAAACTTTTAAGGTTGACAGGCTGGTTTGGTAATACATGCATTTGAATTTTGCTGAATTTAATTCAATCTGTTTGCATATGTTCCTTTGATTTTTCTGAAACATATTAAAGCCGCTTTTAGGTAGGATGCTGGTTTTCACTATTTTTTTCTGTTTGTTATTTTCTGTGACGATCATTATGGAGCTGAGCCGGTCTGCTGTTACATGCATGTTTGGGAAACTAGGGTGCGTAATAAGCAACTTGGATCGGACTTCTTGTTCACCTGAAGTTTGGCCTCGAGAAATTTCAATAAAATTGCCTTTGTTACTTTGTGAGAAATCTAAATCAGCTTTGAACTGGTTATTTTGGTAGCGACGTCATGTTTTTTCCTAATGTGAAATTGATTTCTTGTGGATGTATTGTCTTCAATGTTTTTTGCTAAAGCAGATAATGTTGATTGCAAGAAAATGTATACCCATTTATCAAAATGCAATCGTACAAATTTAATCAATTATGATCTTGTGTTCCTGAACAGTGTACAGCCATGTCCATGGGCAATGAAGGAGAGGATTTGGGAGCAGTGCTATCACGTTTCTCTCCCCTGGTATGATATACTGGTATTCTGTTTGTAGCATCCTGTGTGAAGCTATTGTTAATTGGTGTTTTGTTATTTTGTTCTGTGCATGGCATGGATGTTGTTTTCTTTAGATTGAAGATGTTGCCTATATTGAAAGTGGACCAAGAGTGGAGAAAAAGCAGGCATTTATTGTTGTCAGGCATGTTAAGTTTGGTCCATCAAAGAAGGGCTCTGGAAAGAAAGCGTCCAAGGAATACAAGGCTTCCAACTCTGCAGAGGATGCTGACGAGTCAGCATCAACAGCACCTGAAAATTGTGATGCAGCTGAATCTAGCATTGAAAGTGACGATGATAGCTGTGTGGAAGAGACGACTGATGAAGATCTTGATGATGCCAGATCAGATTGGAGAGTTTCCGGTGCAAATTGTGATTCTGACAAGGTTTTTAATTTTGTAGAGGGCGAAAAGGTGGGTGCCAAAACATTAGGTTCTGCAAATATTTCTTCAGATTTTGTACGCGTGAGATCTCCACATGATTCTTCTCAAACTGGAGCAGCTGCGCCTTCGTCTGGAGGGCAAAGCAGTTTCAGAAGAGAACCAGGAAACACGTTGCAGGGTCTGTCAGGGGAAGAAAATAGGTATAGAAGAGACCCAAGTTCGAGGAGCACAAAGATAGGGGACACCCTGTCTGATATAGGAAGGCAAATACCACTGGACAGGAGTACCTTGTCACATACACATACTAGAGACCTTGGATCTCAGTTCCTGAGGAAGTCTCCTCTTAACGGATCTCCTGAGCAACATCCTTCTCAGTCTAGTGTTCGAAGTTCTCCATCCTCTGGTTTTGGTATTTTTAGCTCTTCACAAGCAGACAGGACTCCAGACAAGGAGAACAATGTTGTAACACAAAATAGGTACAAGAAAAGTGAGCAATTTAATTCTGGAAGGAACCCTAGTGCTTCAGATTCTAGAGGTTTACCTATGGCTAATGCTCAAACTAGAAGACCCGATCTTGGTAGGAGGGAGTCAAGGGAAATACCCGATCTGTGGTGAGAGCTTGAAAATGAAGCCAAACCACAACTCGGGAACTCAACACTAAGTTGCATAAATGATATGATGTGCTTCCAAATTTAGTTTCTACATTTTGAGCAGAGCAAATAATCTGATTTACACATTTCATATTGAGGGGATGCATCTGACTTACAGTACACCTTAGGCTGATTTGCTCTTTTACCTTGTCAACCGCGCCCTCATTTAGTCAATCTTGATAGTCAGAATACTGGAAGTGTGGTACAACATTCATTCTTTTGAATATGCGGGATTTCGTAGTGATAGAGAGGCAGGGTGTGAGAGAGGGGGTGTCAGTGTTGGAATAAAAAAGCATTGTTCTGTTGTGTCAAAATATTGCATTTTGGAGTTGATTTGAGTACAGTGGACCTCGGGCCTCAGATCCGGTGGTGCATGCTGCAGTCTCCTCATCAATTTGTTTGTAATTCAGTACGTTAACATTATGTGTAATGTCTATTGATATCTCTATTAGATGGAAATATGTTTCTAGCAATGAAACAATACTAACTCTGTTTCAAACAATAAAAGTACTTTTATCTCAATAAATGATTCAGAACCAATTCTATTGATAGTGTAAACTTTAGTATACCCATTCATATTTATGCTATTTGAAGTTTTTATTTTTTATTTTACTCCTTTTGATAAGGCTAGATGAATTCATTGATATGTTTCTTAAACGTTTATCATGTTTTCAGCAAATAAGAAAGCGGTTAGAATCCAGCAATCTTTGAGCATTGAGATAAATTAAAGAAAATTAGAAAAATACCACATTCCGGAAATTAGGTTCGCTTGATTTTATTTCTTACATTAAATAAAAAAAATCAAGTCAGCTCATTTTGACAAAATTTTCCATATAACTCTTGTTCATATACTTGAAATTGTTCAAAGTCGCAAATGCATACACCGAATTTTAAATCATGAACTATATAAATTGCCAAATGCATAAAGTTATTTTGCCAAATTGGTATCATTCCAAATTCCCAATAACAATATAAATTGCCAAATTGGAGTAGTTTTTAACTTTTCTTATGTTTGGCATATAAAAGAAGCGTAGCTATATCTCTATTTCCAATACAATCAAAGAGTTATGACATAAATGCAAAAACAAGCTATCATTATAAGTATATTTATCTAGTGAAACAAAATAAGGATATTTATCTAAATTATCATTTATCTCTCGCTTCAACGTCTCATTTAATTGGTTAGAGCAGTAAAAGTGAAGATGGAAAAAAGCAGTAAAAACTTGTTATATTTTAAAACAAAATCAATTTATTAAAACAAGGAATTAATTTTATCCTTTCACTAGTGACTAGACACATTCAAGCAAGAAATACAGAGAGAGTTATAAAAGGGGACCATGGGTAAAATGGTCAAAAAGAGCGTTTGCAGTGTGTGAGGTTTATCAGAGCATCGACTCGCTGAATTGAACATTGTTAAAGAGTTTCTTCTTTGTTTGTGTATCCAGATTTCTTCTGCAAGACAAAGATGACTCAAGACGTTGAGATGAAGGAGCAAACTCCTCCTTCCAATTCCCTTTCATCCACTACCCCTTCCGTCTTGCACCGTAAGTTCAATCTCAATCGATGTGTCATTTATGTTATACGGTCTAATAGATCCAAGTTGTTGTTTTTATCTTTTGGGTATGCTTATTTTTACTGGAAATTTCTGGGTTTTCAATTTGAAACATCAATGTAGGGGTTTTGAGGAATTGGAATCTGGGTTATCGATTTTATGCATCATTTATGTTATATGGTCTTAATCGATCCAAGTTGTTATTTTTATCTTTTGGGTGTGGTTATTTTGACTGGCTATTTCTGGGTTTTCAATTTGATACATCAATGTTAGGGTTTTTAGGAAGTAGTCATCTTTGTTACTGAAATCTTGGGGCTTTTTCTATCTTGGGTTTAGGGTTTTTTTGACTGGAAATTATGGGTTTTCGATGTTGTAGATCAATGTTAGGGCTTTTATGAAATAGTCAGCTTTATTGCTAACTTGAGGCTTTTTTCTATTTGGGTGTAGGGTTTTTTGGGTGGAAATTTGATAGATCAAAGTTTATTTTTGAAGTAATGGACATTTTTTTATTGAAAAATTTTGTGTTTATTTAGCCTTCTGTTTTGGGTGTTTTTATCAGATTTGAAGGAGATAGCTTCATTGATTGAGACTGGGGCATATGCTCGTGAGGTGCGGAGGATTTCGAGAGCTTTTAGGCTGACTATGGTACTAAGGAAGAAGTTAAAGGCCTCTTCACTATCTGCTTTTCTCAATTATGTGCTAGTGCCTGGATCCGAGGTGCATTCCAGGCTATCTTCCTTCTTACCCAAGGTAATGTAGTTATGTGGTACACGCGGATTTGGTCCTCCTGGACATGTTTTGTTATATTTGATATTATGACTTTTCTTCAATCTACCAGTTTCATGTTGTATATGCATGAATTCTTATGCAAGATTTGTATTTTGGCAGAAAATGTAAGAGGATCCCTAGTGCTAGAGAACCCCAAAGTATTGAACTTACCACTAAAGGAAAAAGTAATAAATGCCCCAAATCATCGAGTAATGGAATGAAACAAGCTCAGTTTAAGCAAAATGGATATTGAGGCTTCATATGGCTGGCGCTAACCAGTTTGGCATCGAGGCCTAGTAGGAGTAGTTCTGTTCTTTCTCTTATGCACCATTAGTCACTGTGGACTTGTGGAACTTACTTGAAGTTCAGTCCACAAAGGACTTTGCACTTCCTTCAAGAAAATAATGAATGAAGTGCATATTTTACTATAATATCCATGACTATTAGCATTTCAAAAAATCTTGGGAAATAAGTAGTTAATGTTAAGGGTGAAACAAGAAAAAAAGATTGTTTTTCTCTTGATATGATAAAGTGGATAAGTAAAAGTGAAAATTTATTTTTAGGAGTGTACAAGTATAAGTGAGAGGAGGGAATAGTACCTTAGAAGCAAGTTCCCCTCATAAATTGCTTATAAAATATAATCATATGCACTTAACTTTCATTTGGGTTCTCGAAGTTCAGAGTACTCTTGATTTTTCTCCCCTTAGCAGCAGATGCGCAAGTACAGGAGCTTATGACAAAAAGCCTTTTGGATAGGGTGAGTGGTGTGTGTTATGTTGGTTATGGGGTGGTTTTTGCCTTACAAATTGTTTCTTTCTTACAGGAAGATGATCATGATATGGAAGTTGATACTGCAACATCTGGACCTCAGATGCCGGTCAAGCATCCTTTGCCAGAGCTTGAGATCTATTGCTACTTGCTTGTCTTGATATTCTTAATTGATCAGAAGAAATACAGTGAGGTGGGTTAAATTATGTGTTCTACGTCAAATTGCCTTTTCATGTTAAGTTTGTTCTTTATGGAACTACAATCTATTCCTGGTTCATTTTCAGGCTAAAGCATGCTCCTCAGCAAGTGTTGCTCGTCTAAAAACTGTCAACAGGAGGACTGTTGATGTACTAGCTTCTAGGCTTTACTACTACTACTCTTTATGTTATGAACTTACTGGTGATCTTTCCGAAATTAGAGGGTGAGTTTCAGTTCTATATGGTTCAAGTTTGCATGTAACATCTATGCCATGTTATGATAAAAACAGGTTTTCCACACGAGACATTAGGGAAGAGAAAGTATAGAGTTAGTTATCTCTTCATTTACACCTATTTTTTTTTTGCCTTCTTTTAGACTTTTATAATCCTGTCTCTGATTAAACCATTACTTTACCATCAGTAATCTCCTTGCGTTGCATCGGATTGCAACGCTGCGCCATGATGAGTTGGGTCAGGTTTGTCATATATCAAGGATCCCTTAAGTGTCTTTCTGTTTTGGATATGGTGTTAAGTACTTGATATTATTGTTTTGGGTGCAGGAAACACTTCTTAATCTGCTGCTGCGGAATTATCTTCACTACAACTTATACGATCAAGCAGAGAAATTGAGGTCAAAGGCACCCCGTTTTGAAGCTCACTCAAATCAGCAGGCAATTCTCGACACAATTCATCTCCTCTTTGTGCTTATCTGTTTTTAAGATCCATGATAGGCTTTTTCCCTTTCAATATTCCTTTCACTTTTGCTTATACATGACCCACCATGGAGTTAAGTTTAGAGTCAGGGGTGGATGCAACTATTTAGCTGTGGAACCCACTACTTTTGATACAGAAGATAAATTTATGTTTAAAAATCCATTGAAGTGGCAAGAAATAGTAGTCTCAACTATAGTATTAAAAATACAAAGGTGCAATGCTAAAAGTAAAGGCATAATACATAACACATGCCCTCAAACTTAGCATCAGGCAAGTATGCCCTCCAAGTTTGGATGTGCACAATTAGGCACCTCAACTTGTCTCCACTTTGTCAGTTGAATGCTCCAACTTATGAAATGATTATCTAGACACCTCAAAAACTTATCTGTCACATTAGTGCCACATCATCATTTGTGTTTACGTGTTCAACTTTATAAAGTTAAGTTGGTTACTTGTGCACATCCAAAGTTGGAGGACATACTTGCCAGCTGAGGCTAAGTTTGAGGGCTTGTTTATATAGTATGTCAAAAATAAAGGATAAACCCATAAAATTTAAATTCTGGATCCCTGCCACTGTTCAGAGTGTAAGAATAACTGCTGCGTTAGAAACATTTATACGTAGTTTAGACAGTGCTGATTGCTTTGCAGATTAATATCAGTATCTTTCATTTTTGTGATCAGTGCAAGGATCCGTATCCTAGTTTTGAATTTATGGGGCAGCTTGAATTTAGTAGTTGCTATTAGTGCACTTGCATTTTTCATTTGTATTTCTCTAACTTGCTCAAAAAAATTGTCTAGAATGCTTATTCTTGCAAATTGATCCTTGTTCACCAACGTCCCTTCTTTCTTGTATCCTTCAGTTCTGCAGGTACCTATTTTACCTTGGAAAGATCAGGACAATCCAGCTGGAGTACACTGATGCTAAAGAATCTCTACTTCAAGCTGCTCGTAAAGCTCCTCAAGCTGCTCTTGGTTTCCGAGTTCAATGCAACAAATGGGCTATTATTGTCCGGTTGTTGCTTGGAGAGATTCCAGAAAGGACTGTCTTTATGCAGAAAGGCATGGAGAAAGCATTCAGGCCATACTTTGAGCTGACAAATGTACGTAGTATGTTATTAACATTTAAAAATTCTTTGAGATCACATTATCAAAGTTGACTTTCTTGGAGTAATTCATTTTATTGACCACAAAAGAGTAGCTCAAGATGTCTTTGCGTTCTTTTTGTTTTACCTATCACATGTTATTTAGAAGCAAACTCGGGAGTACATCTGACTAGATATGGATCTAGCACAATATGTAGCATATTGCATAATACTCTGTAGTATCATTCCGTGCATAGCTTGTAGCATGAGTCAACTCCAATGTAAGCATATGCTTATATGATTTTATTTACTTGCTTAATATAAGAAAGACATGTTTATGAGCCTTTTGTATAGAAGATTGGGTTTCTTTTGTAGAGAACCATATTCTGGTGTAGGTTCTCTACTTTTTTTTGGGTAGATGGCTTGTATACATGGTTATTGTGAGTAACATTATTTACCTTATCAAAACAATATTTATGAACCATCCTGACACGGGCCGGTAGGGGACAATCAACTAGTTTAGGGTGTGTTTGGTATGGAGAAAAACATTGTGTGTTTGGTACGGAGGAAAACACTTTTCAAAAAACGTTTTCCAACTTTTGCATGTTCGGTTGGTCAAAAATTTTGAAAAACATTTTCTCTAGCTAAGCCTTTGGTGATGAATTTGGAGATCAAGTTGGAGAAGAAGAAGAGGGTTGTGGATGACAGGTTAAGAATCAAATGGGGGAGTTTGGCCATGGCTAGTGCAAATGAGATGTGGGAGAGGTTGATGGCCAAGGGGCTTGGGGGGAGTAGTGGGGATGCAACCGGTATGTGGGACAAGACGGCCAGTTGCCTTCGGAAGGTAGCTAGAGAAGTGCCAGGGGTAACCGTGGTGGGCGTCGAGGGACTGGTGGTTGAATGATAAACTTCAAGAGAAGGTGGAAGCGAAGAAAGCGACGTATGTGAAATTGGTAGAAAGCAAGGATGGGATGGAGAAGTGGACGAATAGGGAACTGTATAATATGGCGAGGAAGGAGGCAAAGCTAGCGGTTACGGCAGCGAAAATGGCAGCTTTTGAACACCGATATGTGGAATTAGAGGAGAAAGACGGGGATAAGAAGTTGTACAGACTAGCCAAGAAAGGGAGAGGAGGACCTGTGACTTGGATCACGTGAGGTGCATCAAGGAAGAAGACGATAAAATATTGGTGGAGGAAGCGCATATTAGGCGGACGTGGTAGTCTTACTTTCATAAACACTTGAACGAAAAAGGAGATGGATATATTGTGCTGGGAGATCTGGAGCATTCTAGTAGGTATCGAGATTTTGGGTATTGTAGAAGCATTAAGGTTGAGGAGGTTAAAGATGTTGTGCGCAGGATGCGCAAGGGACGAATGACCGGGCCTGATGAGATTCCAGTTGAATTTTGGAAAAGCACAGGCAGGGCAGGTTTGGTGTGGCTAAGTTGTTTAATGTCATTTTTAAGACATCAAGAATGCCCGAAGAATGGAGGTGGAGTACAATGATTCCCTTGTACAAAAACAAAGGTGATATCAAGAGTTGCAACGACTATAGGGGTATCAAGCTGCCGAGCCACACTATGAAAGTTTGAGAAAGGATGGTGGAGACGAGGTTGAGGAGAGACATGTCTATTTTCGAGAACCAGTTTGGATTTATGTCGGGGCGTTCGACTATTGAAGCTATTCATCTTATTAGAATGTTGGTGGAGCAGTATAGGGAGAGGAAGAAAGACCTACATATGATTTTCATCGACCTCGAGAAGGCATACGACAAAGTTTTTAAGGAGGTTCTATGTAGCTGTTTGGAGGTTAGAGATGTACCTGTAGCGAACACTAGGGCGATCAAGGATATGTATGACGGAGCCAAGACTAGGGTACGAACAATAGGAAGAGACTTGGAGCACTTCCCAGTAATGATGGGGCTGCACCAGGGATCAACTCTTAGCCCATTCCTATTTGCCTTAGTGATTGACGGACTGACGCGACAAATTCAAGAGGAGTTACCATGATGTATATTATTCGTAGACGACATATTCCTGATTGATGAGACTTGCAGCAGAGTGAACGCCAAACTGGAGGTTTGGAGACAGACTCTGAAGTCTAAAGGGTTCATGTTGAGTAGGACCAAGACAAAATATTTGGAGTACAAGTTCGGCAACGGGAGCGACCTTGAGACAGGCGTGGAGGTGGGGCTTGGTACTCAGGTCATTCGAAAGAGAGGAAACTTCAAGTATCCAGGGTCTATTATCCAATGGAATGTAGAGATTGATGACGATGTCACACATCGTATTGGTGCAGAGTGGATGAAATAGAGGCTCACATCTGGAGTCTTATGCGACAAAAAGGTGCCACAAAAACTTAGCAAGTTCTATAGGGTAGTGGTTAGACCGACTATGTTGTATGGGGCGGAGTGTTGGCAAGTCAAGACTTCGCACATACAAAAGATAAAAGTTGCGGAGATAAGGATGCGGAGATGGATGTGTGGCATACAAAGAGAGATATGATTAGAAATGATGATATCCGGGACAAAGTAGGAGTGACCTCGGTGGAGGACAAGATGCGGAAAATGAGGTTGAGATGGTTCAGACATGTGCAGAGGAGAGACACAGATGCCCCGGTACGGAAGTGTGAGAGATTGGCTATGGACGGGTTCAGAAGGGGTAGAGGTAGACCGAAGAAGTATTGGAGAGATGTGATTAGACAGGATATGACGCATGTGAGGACATGATCTTAGATAGGGAGTTGTGCAGGACACGGATTAGAGTAAAAGGGTAGTAGGTAGTCGAGCGTAGTCCTACTTACGCTTATAAGATGATAGTTGTAGTGTTATAACTGTAGGCCCGATTAGCCTATCACACTTATAGGACTACGCTTATAGTGCTCTGTAGTCACATGTAGTTTGATTTCTGCTGCTACGTGTTCTTTAGTGTACTTTGTTTATCTTATTTTGTTGTACTGCTTCCTTTTGTTAGAAGGCGCTACCATGGCGTATTCGATTTTATTATCAGCATGTTCATACTGCTTTAATTTCTTGTCTGAGTCCGATTGTTTTTCTTGCTTTGCTTGTGATTATGCTTTGTCTTGAGCCGAGGGTCTCCCGGAAACAACCGCTCTACTTACCAATGTGGAGTTAAGGTCTGCGTACACTCTACCCTTCTCAGACTCCACGTTGTGGTATTGTATTAGGTATGTTGTTGTTGTAAACAAGTTACTTAAAAATGAGTAAAATGACTTCCTTAGTGAAAGTAGGAAAACAAGTTCCACAAGTGTCATTCCACTTTGATGGTGTCCTTCCCATCCTCCGACTCACCTCATCTTCACCCCCACCCCCGTAGCCCCCATCCCCACCACCTCAGACCCCTACCTCCCATTGTCTATATTATATACTAATGCTTTAGGAATATTTTTTTACTTACGTACCGAACACAAGAAATAAATAAGAAATTCACTTATTTCCCTGGAAAACATTTTCCTTCATATCAAACACACCCTTATTTACTCGCTCAGTAAACCAGAGACATATCTCTGAACCATCGTGACATGTGTCTGGTGCGTTGAAGATTGACTTCACTTTTTTTCCTGAAGAATCGGTGTGTCGTATGTCATTAGGGTAACAGGGGATGATATAGTGCTCCTGCTTAGGTGTTAGGAGGACAGTCCCCCTTCCCTGGCTCTTTTTTACTTGGATTTCCTATCAAATCCTGAATTATATGGATGGTTATTTGTTTTTTCAGGCTGTTCGCATAGGAGATCTGGAGTTATTTAAGAATGTTGCAGAGAAGTTCTCCAGCACTTTCAGTTCAGATCGAACCAACAATTTGATTGTGAGACTCAGGCATAATGTCATTAGGACTGGGCTACGCAACATCAGCATCTCATACTCCCGGATCTCACTGGTTGATGTTGCTAAAAAGCTGAGGTTGGATTCTCCAAACCCTGTTGCTGATGCTGAGAGTATTGTGTCCAAAGCAATTCGAGATGGTGCAATTGATGCCACATTAGATCATGCTAACGGATGGATAGTATCAAAGGAGACTGGAGATATTTACTCCACAAATGAGCCTCAAATTGCTTTTAACTCAAGAATTGCTTTCTGTCTTAACATGCATAACGAGGCTGTCCGTGCTCTTCGATTTCCTCCAAACTCCCACAAGGAGAAAGAAAGTGCTGAGAAGAGGAGAGAGAGACAACAGCAAGAACAAGAGCTTGCTAAACACATAGCTGAAGAGGATGATGATGACTTCTGAAAGAGTTTATGATCAGCAGCATCATGAGATGCACAAGGATGATGCCTTTTTAAAGATTTCCTGCCATTCGAAATTTGGATATTCAACTTTTTCCTTGGTTTAAACAAGATTTCCTGCAATTTCTCTTGGCCTTCTAGATTCTGATACTTGGTCTCTTGATTAATGTTACTGTTTTAGTAAAATATTTACTGCCGGATCCTGCCCTCATTTGCTTCTCTCCAACTAGTTCTTGTTTATCCATTCACTTTTGTGAAAAATCGCCATCCTTTAATTTTCTAGTAGGTTTCTTGTCTTCCTTTAAAAATTACTAGAATGAAGCTTTCCTTAATGTCTGGCGTGGAAGACAAAACTAGTTCATTCAAAAAGAATGGTGGATGTGTAGTATGACAGTTAACTAATCATTCTATTTCAAGAACGGTAGATTTTGGAACTAGTTGAGGGCTAGCTTACAAGAAAAATAAAGGTTGATCTTGCAGAATGGAAGTCAGAATCTATTGTCATTGTAAATCGGGATACCAATTCCTTATCCTTTAATTATAGCCACGACTTAAATTTTTATAGTTAAAAAACTAAAAGGTAATAAAGAAAATGAAATCAAATAGAAAATCATTAAACTTCATAGATGAAAATAATCTATTTTTTTAAATATAAAAGATGGTGAAGCCATGCGCTGTCTCATTGCTTGGCCAAAAGGAAAGCGATATCTTCATCCTCAATCAAAGAATTTCAAACTCAGCTCATCTCCCACTTTCTCATTGTTTATGGATAATATTCTCTTATTATACTTGCTACCAAAGCAAGTCATCGAACCATTCTAGTTATGATGGAAATAATAAGTCGGCATACAAAACTAATAAATCAGACTATAAAAGATAAAAGAGAAATATATCAAAGGGAACAAAAGAATTGAATATAAGGGAATATAAAAGAGAGTACAAAAATACCTAGCTAACAAAATAATCTTATAAAATTCAACATTAAAGAGCTTCGATTTATAGGAGTCCATAACATTTTCTTCCAATAATGAAAAAAAAAACACAAATAAGGAAGATTTATACTTTCCTTTTTAGGAGGAGCACAAAAAACAGTAAATGTAATGTCCTTTTCTTTTTACCTTTTCCATTTAATAATTACACGTAAGTTCAATTATTTTTTTCTACATATAAGCTAGTTCATTTTTCAGTATCTGACAACACCCTGCACTTCAATCAACCATGGAATTTTTAGTTGTAATCTCTATTTTCTATATTTCAATGGTTGTTGTTTTGATTTCTCAGGTTTTCTTTAAAACAAATCGAGAAATTAAGATTGGAGAGCAATCGGCTGATTCTGTATATGACTGCTCAGTTGATCCTTCTGTTTTGCAAGGTATATTCTTATTTCTTCGTACATGCATAAATATTCATGTTAAACATGTGTATGTAAACATTCGATAGCTCCATATGAATATTTGTTTAAATAACTGAGAAATTTCCGAGGATCAGCTGGCGTACTGTCAAAACTTGATTCTCCACTTAAATACTGGGATTTTGTATGCAGTATGAGCTCTTACCACTAGACCAAAGCCCCGGGGCTTCCACATGGAAATGTTAAAGCATGATGTATTCATATACCATAGATTCAAGCTAATACCTTTCTGTTGTATATTTCTTTTTATATGTACTTTCTTCATCCTAATTGTTCTACCTAAAAAAAAAGGCAGCTCGGTGCACAAAGCATCCCGCGTTAGCAAGGCCTATTTAGTTGAAATTGTAGTTAAACTTTTGGATATTTAACTTTTTTAATTTTGAAATTAGATTTGAAGGAGATAGCATCACTGATTGAGAGTGGAGCATATACAAGTGAAGTAAGGAGGATATACAGGGCTATGAGATTGACCATGAAACTCAGGAGCAAGCTGAAGGCTTCAATTCTATCTGCTTTTCTGAAGTATGCTCTTGGCCCTGGTTCTAAGGTCCATGCGCAGTTATCTTCATACATTCCCCAGGTAAATTAGTAGTCAAAATAGCAACTTGACTGTTGAGCGTGGAAATAAACATAAAATCCACCAATTGTCTTTTAAATCCCATATTAATGGAAGTCGTAGACGTGTCTGACCCCCTCAATCTTTCTTTCCGAAATGAGTCAGGCAGCAAAGATTTTACGTAATAGTTTTCTCATACGCTTCTAATGTATATACACGTATTACTAGAATTCCTATTTGCTGAACCATATCAAAAAAGCTACAGTACAATCTTTCTACCTTTTTTACTCCCATACAACCATCTTTCTATTTGTTTATCTTTCTAAATTGTTGAGTTCTCTCACGTCGGTGAGATAAGTGGTCCTTGGTCTCCTTATATGGCTTGGGCAATCCTCCTCCCTTTGAGCTAGCTTTTGGAGTTGAGTTAGGCCCAAGATTCATTCTTTACATGGTATCAGAGCCAAACCCGTCCCAATTTATTATTTCCGATGTTGGGCCCCCTCTTATATTGTCCATGCTACAGATGTCCAGCCTTGGGCGTGAGGTGGGGTGTTGAGTTCTCCCACATCGATGGGATAAATGGTCCTTGATTTCCTTATATGGCTTGAGCAATCCTCCTCCCTTTGAGATAACTTTTGGGGTTGAGTTAGGCCCAAGATCCATTCTTTACATAAATGATTCAATCAATGTTCAGAGGATTCAGCGGTCAATCTTTTGTTTGTCTTGTTCTTTGGAATCTAAACCAGTGCACCACTTTCATGTGATGGTACTATTGTCAATGTGATAGGACATATGATAATTATTTATCTGGTGATGTACATTAATTATAGTCTTATCATAGTGAACATTGTAAATTATGGTGGGATACCTATACAGTTAAATGACATGCACTGTGTATATATACTATCAATATGAAGTATCTGTTCTCCGAGTTCTTATATTGCTTACAACAGGACAGACATGACAACCAAGTTGATGTGGAAATGTCTGAAACTGAATCCCAATCAAAACGTCTGGTGCCTGAGCTTGAAATCTATTGCTACTTGCTTGTTCTAATATTTCTTATTGATCAGAAAAAATACAATGAGGTGAGGCAAAATGGCTGTCTTTTACTCAGTCTCACTTTTGTAAGGATGTATCTACTCAACTTCATGAATTACTGAGCATTTGTCTTACCTTCAGGCTAAGGCTTGTTCCTCAGAAAGCATTGTTCGCCTAAAGATTATGAATAGCAGAACTAGTGATGTTCTTGCATCAAAGTTCTACTTCTACCATTCTTTAAGTTATGAACTTGCTGGTGATCTCGCTGAAATTCGAGGGTAAGTTTGTTCCAACTTTTTTTCTCTTTTAATGAGTTCGAAATGCCTGTTACTACTGTGTTCTATCTAATAGAAACTCTTCTTTACCAACAGTAATCTGCTTGTTTTGTACCGAAGTGCAACAGTACGCCATAATAAGTTGAGCCAGGTTTGTGAAAATTTTGGCTCATGTATTTGGTGTTTGTTCTAATCTGAAAACTATTATGATACTGGTTATGCCGCAGGAAACACTTGTCAATCTGTTACTGCGAAATTACCTTCACTACAACTTGTATGATCAAGCAGAAAATTTTCGTTCAAAGGCCCACCAAGCCGAAGCTCTTTCTAACCAACAGGTATGTTGTCTAAGCCAGCTTTTCTAGGGCGTATATAATGTTTATGGAATTAACTTACATACACTATCAGTGCAAACAATTTTTACACTATCAATATATTTTAACATGTCGTAGCAGGTAACATGCCTTATTTTCCAGATTACTAGTCTCACTCCTTGTAACTACTTGTCCTCACTGCATTGCCTTTCTTTATCTTTACAGTTTTGCAGGTACCTCTTCTACCAGGGAAAGATAAAGACAATTCAGTTGGAGTACACAGATGCCAAAGATTCTTTTCTGCAAGCTGCTAAGAAAGGTCCAATAACTGCTGTTGGTTTCCAAATATTATGCAATAAGTGGGCTGTTATAGTCCACTTATTGCTTGGAGAGATCCCTGAGAGGACTGTTTTTACACAGAAAAGGATGGAGAAAGCATTGAGGCCATACTTTGAGCTGACAAATGTGAGTATTGGATGATCAAACTTGAAAATTTGGTAGGATAGTATATTTTCAGCTTACCATTACAAAATGAAACACTTAGCTATAAGCTGAAAAAGGGCCCCCAAAACCAGGAAATCATAGTATTTCAATTACTGAAGTTCAAAATTTGTAAATACTGAAATATTATATATGGCTAAACGACAATAACTTATTCTGAGCTTTATAATTGATTGGTGTAATATTTGTCTTTGCAGGCTATTCGTGTAGGAGATCTAGAGTTATTTAGAACAGTAGCTGAGAAATTTTCCAGCACTTTCAGCCAAGACAGAACAAGTAACTTGATTATCAGACTCAGGCATAATGTCATTAGGATAGGGCTCAGGAACATCAGTGCCTCGTACTCTCGCATTTCACTGGCTGACATTGCCAAGAAAATAAACTTGGATTCTGAAAATCCAGTTGATGATGCTGAAAATATTATAGCAAAAGCAATTCGAGATGGTGCAATTGATGCCACATTGGACCATGCCAATGGATGGTTGGTATCAAAGGCAACTGTAGATGTTTACTCCACAAATGAGCCTCAAATTGCTTTTGACTCGAGAGTTGCTTTCTGTCTAAATATGCACAATGAGGTCGTCCGTGCTCTTCGATTTCCACAAAATTTGAGAAATAAAGAAAATGTGGCGAGGTAGAGAGAGGCTTTTAATAGAAACAAAGCCTTGTAGGATTATCATTTGGATTTAAATTACATACACTGAATGTATAGAATTTTACAATATCAATGCAATTTAACTTGATGTACCAGACTGTTATTCTATTTTCTAAGTTATCACATCAGACTCTCTATGAAAAGTTAACCATTAGATTGCTTAAGTTTGATGGTACAAACAATTTACACATTGTCAATGCACAGAACTTTACTCTTATCATTTTAAATTTCCAGAAATTATACCGATTAACCACATGTTTCACATTTTATTTCCTGAAAGAATTTCAGACGAAATAATATGTACTCAACGTGTTGCCAAACAATCATCAAGTCTTTCTGCACTTGTATAATCTCATTTTTGTTAAGATGAGGAAAAGAAATTGGATAAGAGGAGATTATGATACTGCTAGTATCAAGTGTTCTCCTACGAGGCATAGCAGAATATTAAATGCTTATGGTGGTTTTATGAGAAAATATCTTCTATTTGAACAAAGCTGTCTTGCAAGTACATATGACTACTAAACGAAACTAGTTATTACCCATAACAGAGTGGTTCAGTAAATCTTAAAATCAATGAGATGAAATACACGAAATGTACTTGTCTATTCTGGTTACTGTCCTGCGACGGAGACAAATACCCTTCAGCTAGTTTGCAAAAATATGCTCTTCATTCATACTTTGTTCATCTGCTTGGGGCATAGGTACACTGGAGTGCCTTGCAAAATGACTTTCAAAGCAGTCATTCAACTAGCTGAACTCAAACCAAAGGACTTGACGATAGTGCTAACCCTTTCAGCAAAAGTTCTGGATGTTATCTTTTTGCCAGGAACATGAAATGGATTCGACACAGCATCAACATATGCAGCGTGAAATTTCCTGAAGAACTGTTGAAAAAATTTCCACCAAAAAAATAATATTAAGCAAGGCTGCTATGCTAAAGGCCAACTATCACATACATCATGCTGTAGAACATCTGAAACATAATGTGCTTCAACAGTATTTCTTGGACATATAGCCATTGGTATCATTCAAACAATGTATTCTCAGTACCCTTCGTCCCAGTTTTCCTGTAGAGGGAATATTTAACCAATTATCTCGTTTACATTTTGTTTATTTATTATGTTAACGTGCTTTTGTGTTTTACTTTAGGAGACTGGATGTCCATTCTTTCCGTGCCATAAAATAAATTAATGTAGTTTTACGTATCAGGGACTACGTTACTGTTTTTTACAGTGGAAAATTGATCCCTTTGGCAAATTGCAAACTGGTGTAGCTGTTTCTGTAACATATACGCTAGCAAACCTGGGACTCTAGATTGTCTTAACATTTCTCTCCATAACTTTTTCCTAAGTGCACTGATTTGTAAGAATGTGATAACAACAATATTCTATCAGTGTTACACTCTTCACGTGAAAGTTTACCAATTTAAGGAAATAGCTAATGTTTAGAAACCGTGATAAAAGAAACCCATCCTAAATACAACAAAAGGAGACTGTGAAAATGTAGTTTCCATTCCATTCCATTCCAAGATATCAGGTAGAACTGGCTCTGACTTCTTTCGCAACACACACACACATATACTGATCCTCTTGATTTTAGAGAACAAGATTGAATGGCAAGCGACAAAGAGTGGAATAATGCAAGTAATGATAATATCTGAGGAGCTAGTCAGAGAGTTTACCAACAACAGGATTGTGAAAGAGACAAGTCATCAAATGTAACAAGATGCATGCTAAAGGATCTGAGACACAAGAGGAGTCTGTTTGTCAACGTTTTTTTAACTCTATCAAGAAGTCGAGAAGTTCAAGTTAGTGGAGAGATTTTAGGGTTATGTCGGTCGATGTGTTGGTGTATGATTTAGGAAAGTGACTTTTAGCCTTTTCCTTTTGCTTTTGTTGCTTTGTTTTTTCCCCTTATGTACTTTATTTATTTTAATAAAACAACCACTTAGGACAACTTAGTGGTAATTAAATAAGAAAAAACCCTTGTCTGCTATGCAGAATATACCTAAATGGGCCAAGACAAAATTTTCAGATATTTATTTTCTGTCATAAGCAATAAAAAATAAAAAAGCCTTCCAATAATATGGTATTTCCTAAATACAGATCATTTCAGAACCCAAGTCAGAAAGATGAAGAACAAGTCCACTTCTTTCAGATTCTTATCACCCTCGGATAACTAAATTTTATTACTTTAACTCAAAAAGGCAATAGGAGTATATATGTTGGTTTGGAACAGGGAAAGAGGAAGTAAATCAACCAATGTAAGAGCAAAACAAGGAGAGAATCAGCACTTACATTTCTCACATCGGCATCTCGAACATCAAGATCTGTTGTGACCAATATGAGTTTCACCTTTGTATTAGTCAAATAACCATACCTGAAAACATATTATCAGATATATAATAGCACATGGAGGAAGACAAGGTTAAATATCAATGATCTTATGTATTCACAAAGGCTATACTATAGTTCATATCAGTGCATCTGCAGTTACTCATTCTACATCCATTTCTAAACAAGTTTTTGGTGTATTTAAAAGATTAATATGAAGCAGACACCATACCCATTTTACGCAGATATATCAAGACAAATCAAGAGTTTATGTAAAGTAGATAAAAAATCACACCACCAATTCCACCAACTTCACCAATCACCAAAAGAAGAGTTTCTCTATGAAGAAAAACTAAGCACATGTAACTATTACTCACACTTTGTAGTTTTCAGTTGGATATAGCAGGCCAAGAAATGTCTCGTTGAGAGTGGGGCTGGATTTTTTTGGATTGTTCACTGTAATAGACAACAGAGGAGTTGTCAAAAGAAATCAGATGCTAACTGAGTGTTGATATCAAGATATGTTAATTAAGCAAAATTCTCAGGAAAAGAATAAATGGCTAGAAAATATACAGGTCCATAAAGTACAATCAAACAATAAGAACTCTATAACACAATCGCACTGTCCTGGATATCAGAGTAAATCCTCTTTTTTCCTATTGAACAGCAAATCCGTCCAAGAAAAACAGGATACCTGATAGGTCAAGTAGTAGGTAGTAAACCGGTCAATCAACAGTTGTCTGACTGTCCAATATTCTCTGGTAACCCTAAGACTTTAGTCATGAAGACATAATAGGTCAGGATCATGATTATCTATAGGATAAACAGCTCCATATGCAGCAGCTTCCTTTTGGTTTCCACATAATACAACACAAGAATCAAATCTGACAAGAACTGTATGCCTTGACAATAGACCTAAACATAGTAAAGTCTCTGCTGCCATTCAGTAATTTAAGATCTAATAGTGGTCCATTACCATTAACTTGATTAAATGTGGAGACTATCTAACAATATCCCCCAACTGCTATTGTCCAAGTAGTTTGACTTTTTCTTACTGAGTTGGTAATTGGAGTATTCGACTAGACAACAACAACAACATACCCAGTGTAGTCCCACAAGGTGGGATTTGGGGAGGGTAGGATGTACGCAGACCTTACCTCTATCTTTGTAGGCCAGAGAGGTTGTTTCCGATAGACCCTCGGCTAGACGTTTAACAAAATGGTATCTTTTCACTCTCTTTTTGTCCCCGATAAGTTAAAAGGTTGGTGTCTAGAGAAGGCCTTCAACTCGTTGAGGTGAGAACCACATGCTATGTTACAAATTTCTTCCACACGATCACGCCTTATTAGACTATTCAAGAAGGAAAGTTTCCTGTTTCTGCAATTTGATAGCATTTTACTGGAGATAATCAAATGAAAAACAAAAAAAATAAAAATAAATGAAAAGACAGCTTCTTTAGTCTCACAAAAAGCAGATACCTATATCATTCTACCCTTTTCTAACCCAGATCTTACTGAAAGTACTCGCTTTACGATCTAAGGAAGGATCTCCTGAATCAGCTGTAACTATGCACATTTCCCCCAAAAAAGCCCTACTTATAATGGCGAAACTTTCCAAATCCATACAAACCATAGCTAGAAATCAAGTGTAAACCTTTTAATGGCTACACTAAGTTCTATTCTTATAGCAAAAATCAAGTAGTGCAAAATTTTAAGGCGTCAGATCAAATGATACAAAAACTTTAAGCTATATCAGCAAAATTATATAATTGGGCGTTTGCTTGTATGTTAGTGAGAGAAAGAGAAACCTCTTTCGTCGACAACATCGAGGGAGCAATGGACAATGTGATGAAGCTTTAAAGCATCATCTGCTTCAGTGAAGCTCTGTATGTAAAGCGGATTGTTCTGTCCCATCACATAGTCAAAATTTAATTCAGTTATTGAAAGAAGAAAGAGAGAGGAGATTGAAAGAGTGGAGTACCTGGTGACCGACGACGGCAACGCAAACGATCATCTTCTCCAACGGGAAGATCACCGGAAAGAAAGAAATTTACAAATCTGGTAATTCAAGGGGACAAAAAAGTATTAGTCCTGTTGTTTTACTTTTAACAAGGATTCGTCATAAATAGTTAACACTATGTTATTTCAAAAATCAATTTCTTAATTTAAATACTCTAATTATAAATTCGTTATAATTAGTATTTTTATACTTAGTCAGCCTGTCAGGTAATTTAATTTTTTCCTTACTCATATAATTATAATTTTCTCGTGCACCATTATAAACCCGCAAGGATAGCCAAGTTGGTGTAGCAGTAGAGCGCGGGACCGCAAGGTCACGAGTTCAATCTCCTGCATAAACCTTCTTTGGTTGAATTTCTGTCACATATGGCTAACTGTTAAAGTGTGTTTAATCGGCTGACGTAGTTTGCAGGCTATTGCGTCAGTCCGGGGTTTATCCTGTGCGCACTCGAGAGAGTAGCGACAGTCCGGGGTTTATTCTATGCGCACTCGAGAGAGTAGCGGTTGCGGATTACTTCGTCAATTAAAAAAAAATAAAAAAAATCATACAAGTTCTTGTTGGTTTAATCAACAATAAATGTAGTAGTGCACGGTTTTTTTTTTAAAATTCAAAGTATGACAAAAAAAATAAAATTAACATTTCCTAAAAAGACGAAATTTCAATAAGTCATAGCATGATGATAAGATTGCTCGTACTATATTTTTCTTTCTTGTAATTATAATGCACACAACAAATCCTCCAAGTCCTACCACAATCCTTCTTGTTAGTAAAGTAATATATATATATATATATATATATATATATATATATATATATATATATATATATATAATTTTTATTTTTTAATTCTTCCTCATAGTTTTTCTGTTTTAGTTTTGAAGTCGATTTGGTCAAATAAGTGGTGTTCCAATAAATCAATAACTATGTTTTGGAGCAAACTGAATGCCAAATTACTTTGGATAATAAAACTAATTTATTACCTTTAGATGGTGAAGGGCCAATTTTAAACTTGTAACTTTTTATTTTTATGTTTCATATATTGTTTAAGGACTCAATAAATACATATGAACTTTGAATTAATCAAGTAATTGCTAACTTATAATTAACTAATACACAATGTAATCTTAAATTTTGACTAAATCATAATTATTTTATTATGATTTGGTATAAATATGGAATACAAATAAATTTTTATTTATTAATAAACAAACTCTCTGATTCCCCATTTCGTCAAATAATATAGTAATATACTTAACTTGTTGAGGGAAGCGGATTTCGTAACAAAATTGTCTTTGCTTCATATATATATATATATATATATATATATATATATATATATATATATATATATATATATATATATATATATATATATATATTCACGATCAAATTGGCCGTCCGTTCATTCCGAATACAATCGCAATAGCTTCCACCTTCGTGCCCTTACCATCTGCTAATTCTCCGATTCCGAGGGTATATTCCATTCATCCTCTATTGACATTGTTGAAATTTAATGGATAAAAAGATTAAATTCTTATTTCTTACTTGGAACTTTTTTGTTTTTTTCTTCTGGTTACGGATTTTTAGCGGTTTATTCAGTTGGATTTTGTTGTTTTTGATGTATGCGGAAATATTTTGATCTCAATGTGTGTCAGATAAAGGGATACTTCAAGCTCGCTTTGGTAAATTTCCAGGAATGATCGGGTCATTCTGGTAAATTGAAGCTAGGGTTATATGATTGGATTTGGATGGAGGCTGTGTTTGGCTGATGTAGGAATCTGAGAAAAGATGAAAATTTTGACCAGAATATGTATTTAAACCTTTTCTATTAGTACTTCTTATTTTAATCAGGAAATTAGGGTGAGGTGAATTCCAACTGAGCTTAACTATTTAGTTGTTCTGTGCCATTTGATAGAGGCATTCCTGTACTTTTTTTTGGTCAATACTAGTATATGGTGTCTCTATCTTCATGGTTGTTAAGGTCTGCATACGCTCTACCCTCCCCGGATCTCACTTGTGTGATTGCACTGGTATGCTATTGTTGTTGTACTAGTATATGGTGTCTCTTCTATAAGTTAGTCAATCTTCACACCTCTAAGCTAGCCCTAGGTGGTTCATTTGGTTAGGGTCATTTCTTTTTTAATAGGTACATTAGATAATTTGACTGAGTCCTTGGTTTTATAATACAGACAATGTTTCATTTCATATCATGATTGTGAGCTTGAGAATGCAGTGATGCTCTTCTCGGAGGGACACTAAAAGTTTGCGATTGTATTGCATTGCATTGTGGTGAAGTTGCTTTTATTAGTGGCGGTTCCTTTTTCCTTGTTAAAAATGAACGAGCTTCTTTTCTAATATTTCCAATGATCGAACTGAATATGCAAAGTTATAACAAGTTTTAATTACATAATTTTTGTTGCTTCATATTTCTTAGTATCGATAGATTTATTAGTAGTTCTTATCTCTGATATTTTTGGACAAAATGGTCAGGTTATAAGGTTTTGTTTTTGATGAAGGGGGTTATAAGGTTGTCTTTCTTTTTTATAAACCAAAATAAGTGAATATTCCTGTCCACTCTCATTCGCAAACTTGACATTTGTTTGAATTATGGGATGTATACTAAGGTTTTTGAATGAATTTCTTATAGTGTTCTTGTTTGTGATTGTTAGATGGAAGCTGGCCAACATCATGATGCTTCCCATAATGCTGAGCCCACCGCAAATGCAAACGAATATAGCAATGTGATAGAAGGCGATTTTTTAGCAACTGGGACCAGCATTGATCCAAAAGTTAGATCAGAATGCAAGCCGGGAGAGATTCTGCGGAACTTAGAGAATGTCTCCTATATATATAGACAAGATGTCGTGAAAAGCAAAACTTATGATAAGATTGGGATTGTGACCGAGGTTGCTGGTGACTCAGATTCAGATAGCAGCTTAACTAATGATGAAGATGAGGATGAGGATGAGGATGATGGAGAAGAAGATGACAATGACGATGATGGTGGTGGTGGTCATGATGATGATGATGATGGTGATTCCAACACAGAAGGCGATAGGGATAACAATGAAAAGGCTGAGGAAACTGATGATGGGAACAAAGACCGTAGTAACTATAAGAGTGATCCGCTTACTGCAGACCATGTTCGAGTCATCTGGATGGATGAGTCTGAGTCAACAGAGAGTATTAATCATGTCATTGTAGTCGACAGAGGATTTCTACATGGTGATTATGTCGCTGCTGCTTCTGATCCAACAGGTCAAGTAGGACTGGTGGTTGATATTAATATATCTGTAGATTTGTTAGCGCATGATGGATCTATTTTTAAGAATGTCTCATCTAGGGAGTTGAAACGTGTTCGGGATTTTACAGTTGGTGACTATGTTGTCCTTGGCCCTTGGTTGGGTAGGATTGATGATGTTTTTGATAATGTCACTGTGATGTTTGATGATGGTTCTGTATGTAATGTTATGAAGGCTGACCCTTTACGTCTTAAACCAGTTGGTAGGAGTCGCCTTGAAGATGGACATTTTCCTTTCTATCCTGGTCAGCGTGTAAAAGCAAGCGCATCATCAGTTTTCAAGAATTCCAGATGGTTATCTGGCTTGTGGAAAGCAAATAGGTTAGAAGGTACAGTAACTAAAGTTACTGTTGGTTCTGTTTTCATCTACTGGATTGCATCTGCTGGATATGGGCCCGATTCCTCCACTCCTCCAGCTGAAGAACAACATCCAAAGAACTTGAAACTGATGTCTTGCTTTTCTCATGCAATCTGGCAACTGGGTGACTGGTGTCTTCTTCCTTCATCATCTTTTGCCTTGGACAAGCAATTGTCAAAATTACAACTTTGTGACTCCACCAAAACTGTAGCAGAATCTTCTCAATCTTTAGCCGATTGTGATTCAGAAGTTGTCAATTTGGAGGAATCAACAGGGAATAGTGAATGTATGGAAATTGATGTGGAATCTTCTGTGGATGGCAATTGTGAAACTTTAGAGCATGATTCCCTTGCAGAGACCAGTACATGTGCTAATTCATTGTCAGTTTCCAAGGAATCAGGCCAAGAGTCATGGCCCCTTCATCGTAAAAAGATCCGCAAAGTTGTGGTTAGGAGAGATAAAAAGGCACGCAAGAAAGAGGAAAATTTTGAAAGAGCTCTTCTAATTGTGAATACGAGGACTTCTGTTGATGTTGCCTGGCAGGATGGAAAAATAGAAAGAGGTTTGGAATCTACATCCTTGATCCCTATTGAAAGCCCCGGAGATCATGAATTTGTTGCTGAACAGTATGTTGTAGAGAAAGCTGCTGATGATGCTGATGACTCTAATGATGTTAGGCGTGTTGGGGTTGTAAAAAGTGTTAATGCAAAGGAGCGTACAGCTTCTGTGATGTGGTTAAAGCTAGTTACCAGGGCAGAGGACCCCAAGGAGTTTGACAAAGAGGAAATGGTCAGTGTATATGAGCTGGAAGGGCATCCTGACTATGACTATTGTTACGGTGACGTTGTTGTTCGTTTGTTACCTGTTACTCTACCAGAAAAAGTGGGTTCTGTTGTGAAATCTACAGAAGAATCAGAATGTTTGTTGGTTCCAACTGAAGCCAAAGAAGACAAGCAAAAGCATTCGAGATGCAATGAAGCAGAAGCTGCTCCGAGTGATGATACCTGTTCCGAGTTTTCAGATCTCTCTTGGGTTGGGAATATCACTGGACTCAGAAATGGAGACATCGAAGTCACGTGGGCTGATGGGATGATATCCCTGGTACTTCCCAATTTTTTTTATTCTTTCTCCAATTTCTAATTGCATGTTCAGGATGCCCCTAGTTTCTAATAATGTTCACTCCATGGCTAATGTGAAGACTTTCACCTTTTATCTTTATTCATCTATCATCCTTTATAACTTGTATGTCCGTGATTGTTTTTTTCTGTGATTTACTTTTTGGCTGGGTATTTACTATTGAAACTGAAAAACCGATAGGTCAATTCATACTCTTTCTGCACTGTTAGACTGGGAAAAGCAAAAAAGAAAAAAGAAAAAAAAAGGACTTGCATTAACCATGCTGGTGTACATATTTGATCACTATTCCTGACAGATTTGGTTTTCTTATTTGTATGGATGCACACATCTCACTGATAACTAACATTAGAACATCAAGAGAAATTACTGTGTACTTTATTTTATTTCTTCATATTTCCTTTTCTTAGGTGGCGGTGCATTCTTATATGACAGTTGCCACCAATTTCAATTCATATTGTGATGCTGCCTTTCTGGTTTCTTCAGGTTGGGCCTCAAGCAATTTATGTTGTTGGTCGTGATGATGATGAGTCTATCACTGCCGGAAGTGAAGTTGGGGATGATGCAGCTAGCTGGGAAACAATTGAAGATCATGAAAGGGAGGCCCTGGGGAATGTAGAAGAGGTTGGTGATTGCTAGAATGCTGTTATTAGTTATCCGATCGTGATCTATTCTGTTTGATTTAAACGTCATACTCAACCAGTATCACGTGTTTTCTGTTCGTTTCTATTCCATCATCTTAGATCTTCAAAAAAATTATACGCCCTTGATGGTGCAAGAAACTGTCTTTTTCAAAGTAAGTACAGACTTTATAGTATGGCTGCTTTTGAATTTTGGTGCAAATAATCTATTTCAATAATCAACTATTTATCAAAAAGAGGATTGCAAGTAACCCTGCAAAAGGTATGCACATCACCAGCAATCTCTTGGTGCTGGCACAATAATAAAATGCTTTGTCACTGATTGCAAGAAAAAGAGTAAACCCTTCAAAGGGTGGAGCTATTGTAGACACAGATGCCTTCTTTCTCTTTCCTCTTAATTTATTTTCTTTTATCTTTTGGTTGATAAAACTAAAATAACTTTTTCAGATGTAATGTCTGCAGCTTAGCTTACAACTTCACATAGAGTAATCCCCAGTCTTGTTAATATAAATTATGTATTAATTGTGAAGAAAGTTATCTTATTTTATCTTGAAGGCCAGTTAGGAGATTAACTAAAATAGTACCTATTTCAACTACTTTGTGAGAATAAGTGGTTTGTTTCTGTTTGTATTAGTATGTAATAGCGGAATTTCCTTCAGGAACTTGGAACAACAAATGCTACTGACATCAGTAT
The DNA here is from genome assembly GCA_034509755.1 of Anisodus tanguticus. Classification (NCBI taxonomy): domain Eukaryota; kingdom Viridiplantae; phylum Streptophyta; class Magnoliopsida; order Solanales; family Solanaceae; genus Anisodus; species Anisodus tanguticus. Next base: position 39,036,293 of record CM067561.1, on the reverse strand, counting down.
TGAAGATGAAGATGAAGATGGTCCCATGGCCACTGAAGATTCAGGAAGGAATGGGGCTCTGGCTATTCCCCTGGCTGCACTAGGATTTGTGACCAGGCTGGCCTCTGGAATATTTTCTAGGGGCCGTAATCAAACTGATTCTTCGAGTTTAGATTCCAGAAGTGAAGATGAAGAAAGGGAGGGAGCATTGGCCAAAATATATACCGGTGATGAACCGTGGTCCCAAAGGTCTGGAGACTCTGATAATTCTCCAAAGCTACCTGCTGCCGGAAAGGGAGAAGTACATGACACTATGGAAGTGACGGCGTTGGATGTCATTGAAGCTAACTTGAAGCCAGGAATAGGAAATTCCTCAGATCAACATGATAACCAAACGTATAGTTTTAAACGCTTTGATATCACAACAGATCCTTATGATCATCATTTTCTTGGTTCAAGTGGCCAGGTTAGTCTTCCCAATAGATTGTTCCACTTCTTGACTAATGGTCTAGAAAATGTATTCTGTATTCTGGTTGTAAATACGTCATTGCCCTACTTAAATTTTTTAAATGAATCCTTGATCCATCACACTTTTCCATTTGCAAGGTGGTTCAAAGCTTGCATTACACTACTTTTTCTCCATTTCTCGACTAGTTTTAAAGAGACAGCGTACCTTTTTCTATTTGGGTCAGGGGGTGGGGTTGGAGAGGGCAGTTTGGTGTTGCATGATGTCATGGTTACTTCATTTCACGGTTTCTAAAGGTGAGGTAGTTATGAGTGACTTGGTGAGCGTTCTTTACTCTGAGTCCCTCGCGAAGACTAGTTCTATCCCATTCCAATTTTAAAAGAGGTCTTCTACTGAGCCTTGCTGATCATTATGTGCAGAATAATGCTGGGAGGAAGTGGCTTAAGAAAGTTCAACAAGATTGGAACATCCTCCAGAATAACCTGCCAGGTATCTTATCGGATAGACTTTTTTTTTTTCATAAGTAGGTATATTATCCCAGGATTCATGCCTTTTATAATTGCTCTCTAAACATGTTATTTTCACATTCAAGCGACACCATAGACTTTAACATACATTAACTGCACCTCAATCTCAAACTTGTTGGGGTTGGCTATCGAATTATCTGCTTTAACATTCAGACTTCTTTTATCAGATGGAATATATGTACGTGTTTATGAAGATCACATGGATCTTCTAAGGGCTGTGATTGTTGGAGCATATGGGACTCCTTACCAAGATGGCTTATTCTTCTTTGATTTCCACCTTCCACCTGAGTACCCTGATGTTCCACCAGTAAGCATACTTAATGTCGCTTTCCTTGAATCCTTCTCTTGTCTAGAGGGTTACAATTTGCATCTCTAATCTCCTTTTAGCTCATGACTTCATTTTTAAGTTATTTTTTCAAATGTTTATGTTGTATTGCAGTCAGCATATTATCATTCTGGTGGCTGGCGGATAAATCCAAACTTGTATGAGGAAGGGAAGGTTTGTCTCAGCCTTTTAAATACTTGGACGGGCAGAGGGAATGAGGTCTGGGATCCTTCATCCTCGAGTATACTTCAAGTCCTAGTTTCACTTCAAGGGCTAGTCTTGAATTCCAGGCCATATTTCAACGAAGCTGGTTATGACAAGCAAGTTGGGACAGCTGAAGGAGAGAAAAATTCACTATCATACAACGAAAATACCTTCTTATTGAACTGCAAGACAATGATGTATCTGATGAGGAAGTCTCCTAAGGTAATTGATATCTTTACTTTCTTATGTTTGGCATGCCATTTTATATATTCTAGTTCAACATGCCATTTTGCCTTGTTTTATGTGCCGAGATGAATGACTAGCTGATAATCTTCCATCTCTTACAACATCTACTGTCAACATCCTCGATTAATTTCCATTTTGGATTTCATCTTTGCTTTTGAGGTGTTTGAAACCAATTATAACGTCATTATTTGAAAATTTAAAACCAATTATATGGGATCTATCTTTTTCTCTTCTTTTTTCCCATACAAGAACTTAATCCATAATTTCAGGCTTGGAATGTCTTCTCATTTTGTTATATTTCAGATGGATCAACTTTACTAGTCATCTATTTGTGCATGAGCTCAGTTGATGTCAGTATCTCTTGGATCAGCTTGTTTTGTTATCCACTTGGCATTTCTCTGTTATCTAATCCATTTGAGAGGAACTGCTGTATATTGTATCATTGACTCAGGTAGAAAAATGAAAATGCTGACCCCTAACTCAAAATTCCCTTTCTAAATGCTTGTTTCACCTTAGGGACAAGTGTCACGGCAATGCTTGTTTTTTTTTCTTCATTTTTTGTTGATTACTTCCATAATGCCAATTGACTTAATTGATATATCATGATGTCATATATGGTCTCTTGGCTATGTTATGTTTACTGGGCTAGTAAAACTGCAACAGTGATGATAGTAGTTTGACTAGGTAATGTTACATCCATCAAATAATGGTATATGCTTCTGATCCGCCAATTTCCTTCTCAATACTGCCATATGAAGCAGGCGATCGATGTCTTTACTGTCAGCAACTCGACATAATAAGTTTCTAGATCGAACATAATAATAGGATACAAAATATGTAAAGATAAATAAGAAAGAAGGGTGTCTTTCCATATCAGGTTGATGTAGCGTTAGGTATTCCTCTCCTGTATCCCTTCCTCATGATGTCAGCCTCAATGGGACAACTTCCTCTCCATATCCCTTTATCAAGATTAGCCTACATTCACCACCTCACTAAACCCACCAAGCACAGGACGCGCACGATACTGTAACCATAGGCTCTTATTTATGGACTACCAACAAACTCCGAATAGTTAAAAGTATAAATAAAATATTTTAAAAAATAATGTAAGTCCATTTTTCTGACATTTACATCTCTTTGTGTTTTCCATGGTTTCAATGCAACATTTCACATTTTTCGCGAGAGAATCATATCTATATCTGCGCAGAGGAAAAATAGGTCATGGAACGTACTTTTTCTTAAATGAATACTAGGAACAAAAGAATGGGGAGCATTTGTTGTTTATTGCTTCTCTTGTTTGTTTGTAAATTTGGCCTGCTTTGTTTTTGCTTTATCCCGAGCCGAGGGTCTACCGGAAACAACCTCTCTACGTCCCAAGGTAGAGGTAAGGTCTGCGTACACTCTACCCTCCCCAGACCCCAGTTGTGGGATTATACTAGGTTTGTTGTTGTTTGTTGTTTGTTGTTTGTTGTTTGTTGTTTGTTGTTTGTTGTTTGTTTGTAAACTTGTTTGGTATATTGATCACCTTTGGCACTATGGTTTACTGATAAAACAACTCATTCTCCTTAACTGATCAATTTGATAGTGACTTGTTGCAAAATATTGGATTGAAATAGGATTTTGAAGAACTTATCAGAGAACACTTCAGGATGCGTGGTTATTACATCCTCAAGGCTTGTGACGCTTACATGAAGGGATTCCTTATTGGCTCGCTCAGAAAAGATGCTTCCATAAGCAGTAACAGCGGTGCTAATTCAAATTCAGTTGGTTTCAAGCTAATGCTGGCTAAGATTGTACCAAAACTTTTCTTGGCTCTGAAAGAAATAGGAGTGGAGTGTGAAGAGTTCAAGCATCTCCACCAATTGTAGCAGGGATCTTGAAGCATTTGGTGTATATCATTGTCCAATCCAGCAAGGTCAGCCTTTTAAACATTTCCGAATGTCAAAGGCATTTGATGGTTTCGTTTTTGGTGTACTTCTGTTTGGGATATGATTTGATAGTTAACATGGCTGATACCTGGGCAATGTCATTTTTGCATAGGACAGAATGCAGGGATTACTGCTATACTATAACATTTCCTTAACTAACACAGGTGATTAGGAATGAGTGAGTAGGTTGTGTTGGACTTGGCTACTTGTTTTGTCCTTGCCTTTTAACTTTTTATCATTGTTGTAGTCCCCTCCAAATTTTGGGGAGGCAGTTTACTAGTAACACCTTTTGTGTTTTCCCTGAATGATTGATGACGTCGTTAGTTTAGCTCAAATTCTCTGTTTGGAGAATTCTGTAAAAACATTGTGATTCTTAGATGATGATTCTTTTACAAGCTAATTGTACTTGTCAATAGTTCATTAAACCTTCGATTCTATATTTGGTGGGTAGACTGCTAGCTGGTTTTGCAAGGCATGATGAATTGGATGGCTAACAAGGATTTTCTTTGTCTAATGCTTGGGTATTTCTTTCATGGCCTGCCCATCCATTCATTTTTGATGATTTTAGTAAAGGCCCCTGAACATTGACAGGGAGATAAGTACCGTGAACTTTGTATGTCATTTCAAGCATATAGTTATAACTATTTATTGTGGTTGCTGGGGCAAAGAGACGATTGCTTAAGGTTAACAATGGAAAGTAACATGAATCATACATAGCAAGTGCAAAGATGGTTTTTCTTTTTGTTCTTTGCTTTTGAATAGAGGCATTTGTATCTCGTCTGTTCTAGCAATAACTTGAACGAGCTCAGTTAGGGATGTCTAAGTCCCTTTTAACACTTGAAACTGTTATTTTGCATGATAACAGAATAAAATCAGCCAGATATTCGTTCTTGAGGCATGTCTTTCCATCTTTAACAGTTCTAGTCCGGATGACTCCACGTCTTCCACTTCACAAATGCTTAATCTTTTAATTTGCATTTTAATGATTTCTGTATGTAAAACAAAGCTAATTAATCAATGTGCCAACGTATAATATGCAAGGGAATAACATCAAATGATAGTGACACATTTTCGTTCTTTATTGTTCCCCAATTTGCAGCAATATAGCTGGCTGATGTAAACACCAACTAGAATTTGATTTGCAGATCTTACGTTCTTGAATGCTCTAGTCACGTGCTAACATCCTAAAGTATTTGCATGATATTAGGATGGTTAACATTTACCACATAAACAATGTTTTTTACAACGTTCTTGAATGCCAAGTATTGAAGCCGGTTTGTGTGTACACTAACTAATGTATTGGATACACGTCACCTCCTGCTAGTACATGCATCAAAGATCAGCTAATAGATACATGTCCTGCTAGTACAGGCATCAAAGGTTGACGTTTTTGTCCATTTTGAGATATGAATTCATTAATGGTTCAGTTTTACCATTGGCAAACATCTTTTATAACTGGGTAGCTGAATCAACTTACATGTATCAAGATTAATTCACCTGAGTATTTGTTTCCCCCTACCAACGCATGTTTTAGACAGATGAGAACAGAGTTTTTTCCCTTTACTGGGATTTGAACTCTATTCTCCCTATGGCCTATCCCAGTTCCATTGATTGCTAGGCCACACAAGCAAACAATTCTTGTACATGGTGAAGAATGACGATGACTTAAAGGAAAAACAGTCATCGCAACAACTATTTCAAAACTAAAGTAATGAGCTTTACAACTGACTAATTTTCGTGCTTCTGAATTTTTTTTGGACGGTATGCAAGTGCTCGACCAAGCTAGCTTAACAAACCCTGAAGGGTCAAAGGAGACAATCCAGCGCCTTCAAGATTATATTGTGTCAGTAGATAAATCCAGGAAAATGTAACTCAATCATCATGTAAACTATTGGTCTAAAGTACGTCAAAAAGTATAATGGCAGTCATTTATAATCAAAGCTGTTGCTTTACCAACTAATGCCTAGAAACCACTCAGTTCTTTCCAGTTCACCCCATTAATCTGATCGGCTGCTTCAGAAAAAGAAACAATAACTAATGCAGGTAAATAAGACAAATAAAATATACATAGCAGCATAAATCAAACGACAGTGGACTATAAAACAATATTGTGCCTACTAGTATGATAGGCTATGCGATTAGGGGTGAGCGGGTCCGGATACCCTAACTTTTTTGAACTACCCGGACCCTACCTAATAAAAGATCAGTTCCTAAATTTATTATCCGAAACCTACCCGTAGCAATCATTACCCGGAACCTACCCGGACCCTGCGATTCCGGGTAGGTTCCCGGGTACCCTGTAAATTTTTGTGTTGCTTAAAGAGATATATCTGATTATCACTGTAATTGTTGATATACGATCTCTAATTCCCCACTCAATTATACTATAATTCCTCATATAGGTACCAAAAACCTCAGAATTTTCAATCAACACCTATGTGGGAGTTCTGATTTTGGTAATTTATGAATTAATTCCGAAAAGAAAAAATGGGTGAGCCAATGAGAAATCGATTTTTTTTCTATCAAATAGGATAAAACTCATTAAGAAGCAATCAGAACTCAAAAGAGAAAGAGGGGGGATGACTTACCTCGTTCATGGTTGAACCGCGGTGGAGGGTGGGTGAGAGAGAGGTGAGCATTTAATGCTATTTCCCATTCTGGGCACGAACAACACATAGAAAGGACGAAACTATGTGTTATTGCAAAAAATGATGGATGAGAAGAGAGAGAAGCGTGTGGGGGTGATAGGTGTGATGCTAGGGTTCCATGACCTAGCGGATGTATCGTTACAAATGAGGGGGGAAAGAGGGTCTTATGCCCTTAATAGCCGAAGTGGGCCGGGTCTGGTCCAAGAATGGACTAGGTTCGGCTATAAAAGTAAAGTAAAGGGGCCCAAATTCGTGAAATAGAAAGGGGTGGGGTAGAAATATTTAATATTCCATAGGTTTCGGGTATCAATTCTGGGTCCGGGAACCCTGTCTCTATTTGTCGGAACCGGAACCGGACCCGACATTGATCAGTTCCTAATTTTACTACCCGGAACCTACCCGTTATTATAATATATCTACCTGAAACCTACCCGTTAGTGTCGGTTCCGATCGGTATCTGGGTACCCTATACCCGTGTTCACCCATATATGCGATCCTACAATAATAACACTACAACTACCAGTTTGTAAGCCTAGGTAGGACTACGCTGGACTACCTACTACCCTAATTCATGTCCTCCATAACCCCCTATCTAAGGTCATATCCTCGGTGAGTTGCACCTGCGCCATATTCCGTCTAATCACCTCTCCACAATACTTCTTCGGCCTACCTTTGCCCCCCCTATACCCGTCCATAACCAACCTCTCACACCTCCGCACTGGAGCATTTGTCTCTCTTCTGCACGTGCCCAAACCATCTCAACCTCGCTTCCCGCATCTTATCCTCCACCGAGGCCACTCTCACTCTGTCCCGGATATCATCATTTCTAATTCTATCCCTCCTTGTGTTCCCACACCTCCATCATAACATCCTCATCTCCGCAACTTTCATCTTTTGAGTGTGCGAAGTCTTGATCGGCAACACTCCGCCCCATACAACATAGTCGATCTAACCATCACCCTATAGAACTTGCCTTTAAGTTTTGGTGACACATGTTTATCGCACAAGACTCCGGATGTGAATCTCCATTTCATCCAACTTGCCCCAATACGATGTGTGACATCTTCATCAATCTCTCTATTCTCTTGGATGATAGATCTGAGGTACTTGAAACTTCTTTTCTTTGGAATGACTTAAGTATCAAGCCTCACATCCACGCCCGTCTCAAGGTCGCTCCCGTTACTGAACTTGCACTCCAAGTATTCTATCTTGGTCCTACTCAGCCTGAACCCTTTAGACTCCAGAGTATGTCTTCAAACCTCCAGCCTAGCGTTCACTCCGCTGCGAGTCTCATCAATCAGGATTATGTAGTCTGTGAATAACATACACCATGGCACAAAAAGCATGGTGAGGGTTAATAAGAGACATTATATTCAGATTTCTGTAGTAATGTTCATGAAATGACTGCCACAAAAAGCATTAGTATGCCAGTCCAAGATTTGTTTCTATGCAGCAATAGCAAAACATGAGTACTTCAAATTGAAATTCAGCAAAGTACCGAACTGTCAATTGCATATATCTATGACTATTTCTCCTTAGGTACTAGTATCAAAATACATCTCCAACAAACCAAATATCAAAATTTTAAGACTGATAAATCTCCCAGGTACTTTCTAATTTGTTAATTCGTGACAGTGTAAGGGAAATCAATTTACAGTAATGTAGAGAGATTAACATTATTCAAAAAAAAAAACAAAAAATCAATCAAAAAGAAACATAACAAAAATTATATATTCATTCATACACTATTGTTGATAATTTTTCGCCTTGCAAGGAACCTAGCGATCGGCGGCGTAAGACCTAGGGTTATCGGAACCCTAACTGGAAACAAAGCCTTATTAAGCAACACCGCAACAGCTAACGCGCCGCCACTCGACGCCGCCAGCTCAGCCGTACGATTCCTCTGCTTCGGCGGCGCGCCGTCAAAAGGTTCTTCGGTAATAAATCCATCAGGTGAGGGTAAATTAGTAATTTTATCACATTCTTCTTTTTCTTTGGATAGACCGATTTTTTCGAGCATTGCTTCAACGTCTACGTTGTTTTTGACTGCAACATAAAGGCCTGTAATTGAAGCTGCTGAAACAGAGAAGTGAACGCCTAATGCTACCTTACCGTATTTCTTCAATAATGCTCTGAATCGACCACCTGCCATTGCAATAAGGTTTTAGTTTTGAGTAAAATGATGGAGTTGTTGGTTTTTGCTGATTTAGGGTTTTTGGGAATTTGAGTGAAACGATGTCGTAAGGAAGGATCTTGTTAATAGTTGAAGACTTGAGAGCCACGTTGGTCCTTGTAATTAGTTACTTTTTGCAATTTGATCCTAATATTTCAACATACCAAGTAGTTGACTAGTTGTGGAAATGGATTAATTAGACCCGTTGCAATTGAATAGAATAAAAATGACCGTGCAAAGATTGATGATGTGTTATTTTCAGTTCTCTTATGTGTAGTGATATAGATTTGGTGTAAAATAAATAGTTCTCCCACATGTAATGTTACTTCCTAAAATAGATATAAAACCTGTCTTTTTATGAGTATTAATCCAGAATTCCTTTGTAATCTTATTTTTTATTTCTATAACATGAAACACAATTTTTTCGCTAGATGGAAATGGGATTATTGTCCCTTTCACGATTATTCTATAAAAGATGACAAATTATTATGATCAACTATGCATTTGTCACTTTCATTTTTCTAGAATCTCCAAATTAACGGAAACGTTGATCAACTATGCACAACCTTAAGGATATTTTTGATCATTTTTTAGGCAAATGACAAAAATTAAAAACCATTAATTTGAGGGGCAAAAATTAAAGTGAAAGCACAAATTTATAATTTCTTACACGATGACCCTTAAAACAATTTAATGCATCAGCAATAATTTAATGCTACAAACTGAATGTCGAAACACTACATGCACCTTTAACAGCCCCAGCATTACAATCCTAATATAACTTGCAGACGAACCAAATGACTCCTTAATGCTCCAACCGTACACCGTTTGCTCAAAGCCTCTTTTCAAGTCATTGCATTTTAGAGAAATCGTACAACTCAAGTGGCCATTGTTAAATAGCAACGAGGCTAAGGTCGGACTCAACAGTTGGAAACTGGATAGTGAGACAATGACCTCAGATTCTACAATTGGCAGCTGCAAATAAAAATAAAAAGAAATGCCATTAGAAAACAGGCGTGCAACATTGTATCATTAGCATAAGCAAAAACATATCTCGCCCAGAAATGGATGACAACCACTGACACTGCCAAGGGAGATATAAACAGGTGGCTTTAATTGAAAACTTATACTTCAATAATCTCACCCCCATTATAAATGATGGATGTAACATTTCCTAAATTCTCTTAGAAATCATTTCCTTTCTATTGTTCCTTCTCCTGGCACACGCATCATACATATATGCCGAGGATAGGGATGGTGAATAACTCCATGGGCATGTGAGACAGGCCTAATATTTTGGAAGGCCAACATACTGAACCACTACGATTATCTGCATGAATATCACAACCTTCAACAAACAGTTGAGCTTTATCCTTTCATGGCTTCAAGAAGATAGTACATTCATAACATACCAAAAAATGAGAAGACCTCTGGCATATAAGTGAGGCTTGTGGGTTCACCACTCAGATTGGATGAGTAAATGTTACCGAAAGCCAACTTATCCACCCCTGAATGGACTAATTGATGGAAGTCTCCCATCTCTACTACAGATACCAATTAGTGGAATGCAGAAATTAAACGCGGTATCACAAAGATTAGAAAATAGTGAAAGGTAGCGCCCTCTAAATACTCACTGCAGTAGATAAATTGGTTAAGATCAAGAGTCACTCGGCCTTACTTGGTTGTGTCAAATGAGTCAAAAAGGTTCCTGCAAAGATCAAGAAGATTATTAAAGATTTTGCTAAGAAGTTCAACAGTGCATTAACAACTGAGAACTATTAGAATTGCAGCTCCACTGAGTCACATTTTAGCCTCATCAAGAAATACAAATCTTGGTATTGAAGTGACTCTCTAACTCAAACACTAAATTGGATACAATGTGTCTCTCACAACATATTGATCAAGATTCATGAATATTATATATGCAGTAAGAGAACCATTTTGATAGAAATGTTTCCTTGCTTATTTCATTGAATTCATCAACATTATATACAATATTACAAGCCAAGATTATGACTGAGATTGTGCTAAATCAAATCTGAAATTATGCTAAATCTAAATCTAATCTCATATGAAATTATGCTAAATCTAAATCTAATCATGCTAAATATACACATTCTAAATATATGAAGATTCTTACTTTTACTGAATCGTATCTACTGATTCTAATATACCCCTTAGTTGAAACGGGAGGTTTGCGTACGTTGAGACTATCTCGAAAATCATCGAAGAGTTGCAGCAGAAGTCCTTTAGTGAAAATATCGGCAATTTGATAGCGTGAATGGACATGTAGGACGCGTACTTGACCTCGAGCGACTTTCTCACGTACGAAGTGTATATCCATTTCAATGTGTTTAGTGCGTTGATGTTGAACTGAGTTGCCGGAGAGATAAACCGCACTAACATTGTCACAATAGACCCAAGTGGCTTTCGTAACTGGACATTGAAGCTCCGGAAGTAAATTTCTAATCCAACAGGATTCAGAGACGACATTGGCTACTCCACGGTATTCGGCTTCAACACTGGATCGGGATAAGGTAGGTTGCCTTTTCGCAGACCAAGATATCAAGTTATCTCCAAGGTAGACACAGTAACCAAAAGTTGAGTGTCTAGTATCCGGACATCCTCCCCGGTTTGCGTCAGTGTATGGTATGAGTTTGCTGATGGAAGATGGGTAAATATGTAGTCCGAATTCGAGTGTACCGTGAATGTAGCGAATGATACGCTTTAATGCAGACATGTGTTGGGTTCTCGGGTCATGCATAAACAAGCATACTTGTTGAACCGCATAAGATATATCAGGTCTTGTAAAGGTTAAATATTGTAATGCGCCTGCAAGACTACGATATTTCGTTGGATCATGATAAGGATTACCGGAAGAGGTACGGAGTTTTGCTTTCGTGTCAACCGGTGTAGGAGATGGTTTGCTGGAGGACATACTGGCCCGCTCAATAATCTCCTTTGCATATTTCTTCTGTGAAAGAAATAAACCTCCTGAACGTCGGGTGACATAGATACCCAAAAAATAGCTGAGTGGGCCCAAATCTTTCATAGCGAATTCAGATCCAAGCTTAGACATAATAGATTGTCGAAGAGCTTTTGAAGAAGTAGCTAGAATTATATCATCCACATAAAGGAGAATATATGCCATGTTTGTGCCTCGGCGATAAATGAATAAAGAATGATCTGAAATACTGTGAGAGAAACCCAATATGGCCACATAATCTGCAAAATGTTGGTACCAAGCACGAGGGGCTTGTTTAAGTCCATATAGAGATTTCTTTAGCAACCATACATAATCAGGGTGTTGAGGATCACGAAAATCCGGAGGTTGGTACATAGAGACAGTTTCACTGAGATGTCCATGTAAGAATGCATTTTTGACATCAATGAGTGAGACACCAAGATTTTGATAATGCAATGCTAAGTACTGTCCGAATAGTAGTCGGTTTGACCACCGGGCTGAATGTTTCCCTGCAATCTACACCAGTTTGTTGTCCTGCACCATCACTTACAAGTCGGGCTTTATGCCTCTCAAAAGACCCGTCAGATTTCTTTTTATGCCTGAAAATCCACAAACTTCGAATAATATTAGCATTAGTCGGTCGTGGTACCAAGTCCCACGTCTTATTTAGAATAAGAGCATCGTGTGGAATTATTGTCTATTGCGCCTGTTGGTGATTGGGCTGGAGTCGGTTTTTTGGTTAGTAGCCATGGTGACGGTGAAGGAAATCAGAGAGAAGGCCGTAAAGAGAAGTGAACGTCGGCTGATTTGGAGAAAAGGTAATCAAATTAACCTAAGCTCTTGATACGATGATAGAAATGATAGAAATGTTTTCTTGTTTATTTCATTGAATTCATCAACATTATATACAATATTACAAGCCACAATTATGGCTGAGATTGTGCTAAATCAAATCAGAAATTATGTTAAATCAAATCTAATCATACTAAATATACACATTCTAAATATATTAAGATTCTCACTTTTACTGAATCGTATCTACCGATTCTAATGCATTTCATATAAATAAATATCTACTCACCGTGCAGACTGTACAAAGATACAAAGAGATATGAAGTCATCAAGCCTGAATTTTCCATTCTTATTCCGATCAAAACTCTGCACAATTTACCCAGAAAAGAAATATATCAGTTCAAAAGAAGAGGACTAGAAGGAACTCTTATCATATCAGTTCAAACCAATTAACATACGAAGCTTCACATAACATTCCGCATGCATATCTTATTTACAATTTACAAATGTCATCCCGCGAGTAACCCGCCATGTCTATAACCAAATGGAGTGTCCCTGACTACTTTGGTAATAGCAAGGTGGCGTAATGAAGATCATTAAGCTGTGTTCTTTTGTTTTTCAGTGAAGACAGAAAATCAAGCTATGTTTTACCATGAAATTTTATCATCCTGCACTCATGAACCTCAAAAGAGAAACCAGGGTACGTCTTGCAATGAATTTCGTGAGTTTTTACTATTTCATTCTTACCATCTGCCACGATCCACCACTTACCCACAACATAATCAACACAATCAGCGCTGTATATAATTATGGTTTGCCAGCTATAGCAAGCCATTAACTAACACCTTTCTCTCATTCATTTTTTTCTTTGTTAACATGTTTATAGTGCCACCTTGTGATAGCCTCCACTGTAGCATACCTTCATTGAATTTGACGGGCGTCAATGGAAAATTAAGAAGATGCTTATCGTGAAGAAGTGTTTAAAAATGAGCTCAAGAAGATGCTTATCATGGAAGAAGTGTAGAGCTCAAAAAAAAAAGGGCCCACATGGAGCCCAACAAAAACCCAAGAAAGAAGCTGAAAATTCAGCCCACAAAGGAGTGAGAATCAAGCCCAAAAGGGCTGCATGTCACGCCCAATGTGTGGCTGGAATGGACTTGAGTTTGTCCAATAATTGGCTGATGTTTCACGTGGGATTTGGGTGCAAAAATGACGGTGCAAAGATTGATGATTATTTTCAATTCTCTTATGTATAATGATATAGATCTGTTGTAAAATAAATAATTCTCCCACATGTAATGTTACTTCCTAAAATAGATATAAAACCGTCTTTTTATGAGTATTAGTCCAGAATTCCATTGTAATCTTATTTTTTATTTCTATAACATGAAACACAATTTTTTCGCTAGATGGAAATGGGATTATTGTCCCTTTCACAATTATTCTATAAAAGATGACAAATTATTATGATCAACTATGCATTTGTTACTTTCACTTTTCTAGAATCTCCAAATTAACGGAAACGTTGATCAACTATTCTACACCTTGAAAGGTAAAAATATTCAACATTAGATAAAATTGAAAATAACTTTGATATTTTAAACTATGAAATTATGAATTTGTGCTTTCACTCTCCTATAATAGGGCAATTCGCATGATTGCCTTTATTTTAGGGTGGTCTTTAATTTTTGCCCCTCAAATTGACGGTTTTTAATTTTTTTCATTCGCCTAAAAATATGACCGAAAATATCATTAAGGTTGTGGGTTCGAATCTCAGCAGAGTAAAAAAGAAAAAAAATTGCAAGGCAAGATTTCATTAAAAATGTCTATTGGGCCAAAGTTGTATAGAAACTATGCCTTATGTAATTATGCCTCCGAAAATACCTTTGAGGTAATGAGTTCGAATCCCAGCAGAGTAAAAAAAAACCTCAAAACAAGATTTCATAGAAATTGTGTCTATTCGGCAAAGTTGATAGAGATTATGCCTTAATGAGCATAGTTTCTATGTAACTATGTCTGGAGGCAAAGTTTCGTTGAAAAATTAATATTATGTCTTGTCCGGCTAGTTACATAGAAACTATGTTTCAAGAGTCACAATCTCTATATAACTTTGGCCGAATATGCATAATTTATATGAAAATTTTGTCTTGCGATTTTTTTTTTGCCTCTGTTGAGATTCGAACCCAGAATCTCTGATTTAGTAGACTCGTGAATAAATGATACGTTGACCCATAAATTTTCATTAAATGATAAGTAGGGGTAAAATTAAATACCAGCGAATTGAGAGATAAAATTTAAAGACCAGCCCGTACCAGGGAAATCCACGCAATTTTTTGATAAAAGTGATTTCAAATAAAGGGCATGCCAGAGCCCATCTAATTTTTTTTTATATGGGCCATATGGCTGACTACTCAAACAAGACGTCTTTTGATTCTTCGTTGATTCTTTTATCATACTTCATGTAGAACAGAATTCGTTTTTCCTGCAGTCATTATTAAAAGAATATGCTTTGATAAAAAATTAGATGAATATCTATGTTATTGTATAAAGTTAATGAGATGATTTACTTGGAATAGTTGTACTCGTTTCTGAAATTACTAAATAACTGTGGAGTTGTAGAAGTAGATGTACTCATGTCTGTGGGGGTGAATTGACCTTTGTCAATAAGGAATTGTCAATCAACTTCTAGCTTCGCATCTTAAGGCCAAAGTTAAAACTTACATGTTATTTTCATGTTTCATGTCTATATAATTTATTACTTTCACAGTATTTGTACTGATAAAAGGTATAAGTACTCGTGAAATAGCTGAAGTATGTGTACCGAAAGAAATAACCACTTGATTATTTTCATTAATGAATTAGTATATATATAATTTATAAATTTCATAATATGAAAAATCATATTTCTATTCTACTCTCAAAACCCTATTCTATTTGTACAAGAATTCTTTAATTATGGTAAGTGTACAATGCTAATTATATACAAATAATATGTTACCAAATATACTCCAAACCGTGATATACTTGGCATGTATATCACAGACTGTTTTGTCTTGTGTTTCCGTGATATACACAGTATACACAAGGCATTGTATATGTCGTGTATATCGTGTATATCACGGTATACTTTCACACCACCGCAGTCATAGCGGGTGGTCGTCGTATGCTGAGACTGTCTCTAAAATCTTCAAACAGAACCGAAGGAAGACCCTTAGTAAAAATGTCTGCAATTTGATACCTAGAAGGGACATGTAAGACGCGTACTTGTCTACGAGCTACCTTTTCTCGAACGAAGTGGATATCCATCTCGATATGTTTAGTGCGTTGATGTTGAACAGGATTACCAGAAAGATAGACATTACTAATATTATCACAATAAACTAAGATAACTTTCTAAATGGGACAATGAAGCTCTAAGAGAAGATTACGTAACCAACATGATTCAGATACCACATTGGCTACCCCTCGATACTCGGCCTCTGCACTGGAGCGTGATAATGTATAGAATAGCGCTTTGCAAACCATGAGACCAAGTTATCACCAAGAAACATACAATAACCAGACGTGGAGCGTCTGGTATCTGGACAACAACCCCAATTAGCATCTGTATACGAGACAAGTGTAGAGGCCGTCAAATGATATAGATGCAAGCCATAGTCAAGTGTTTCCTGGATGTATCGGAATGCGTTTGAACGCATTCATGTGCTCAACCCTAGGATCATGCATAAACAAACACACATGTTGTACGACATACGTAATATCTGGTCTCGTGAAAGTAAGATACTGAAGAGCCCCAGCAAGACTGCGATAGTGGGTGGGATCCTCGTAAGGTGAGCCAGCCGCAGCACCCAGCTTGGGCTTAGTATCAATTGAAGTGGAAGTAGACATACACTATGACATACCAGCTCGCTCAATTATCTCAGCGGCATAATAAGAATAACCCACCGACAGGACGAGTGACAACAATCCCCACGAAGTAACTCAAAGGCCCCAAGTCCTTTATAGCAAACTCAGAACTGAGTAGTGTCATGATAGACTTGCGTAAATCATCAGAAGAAGCAGTCAAGATAATATCATCAACATATAATAGAATATATGCCAAGGAAGTACCACGCCGATATATGAACAAAGAATTATCAGACATGCTGTGAGAAAATCCAATAGTAGATACATAGTCTGCAGATCGCTTATACCAAGCCCGGGGGGCCTGTTTGAGCCCATACAAGGAATTCTTCTATAGATAGACATGATTAGAATATTTGGGGTCTCGAAAACCCAAGGACTGATGCATGTAGACCGTCTCCTTAAGATCACTATGTAAGAAAGCATTCTTCACATGTAGCTGATGAATGGGTCATGCCTTTGAAAGAGTCAGACTGAAAACAATGTGAATGGTAGCCGGTTTGACCACCGGACTATCCACTTCAACCTGTTGAGTCTTACCATCACCTACAAGACGAGCCTTATGTCTCGCAATAGAATCATCAGAATTATCTTTATGAGTAAAAATTCACATAGACCAAATAATATTAATGCCAGAAGGATGAGGTACCAACTCCCACGTCTTATTTTCAATAAAAGCAACATATTCATCGTGCATAGCCAATTTTCAATTCGGATCAGTTAATGCAGACATTGGGTTACATGATAATGGGGATTTAAGAACATTAGAATTAAGATTAAAATGTCTTTTTGATTTAAAAATATCGCGTTGACTACGAGTAACAGGTCGGTGACTCGGGGGGAAAATTGGGTGGATTTTGGGAAAAATTCAGATGGTGGATGGACTGGCCAGCAGGCAGTGGGCCTGCTAGCCCAACACTGGAATCTGGACCGGGAACTGGAGCAAAAACATGGGCAATATTGGGCTGGATGAGTGGCCTAGTTGCTGGACCTGGGACAGGATGGGGCTGTGGGTGTTGGTGGGCAAGCAGTCAGTGGGCCTGCTGGCTTTTCAGGGGTACTGGATTGGCCCAATAAGTGGTGCATAATGTACGGTGAGACTTCGTCATCTAAAAAATTATACGAACTAAGTACGTGACTACTCACTTTAGCAAACGAAAATCGGGCTTCATCAAAAATAATATGGCGACTAATTATGATTTTTTAGATGATAAATCAAAATATTTGTAACCACGATGATTAGATGGATAACCCAAAAATACACAAGCGGTAGAACGGGCCTGAAGTTTGTTAATTGTAATTGACGGAAATAGAGGATAACATAAACACCTAAAGACCCTAAGATGTGAATACGGATGATTCTTATTATAGAGGATTTTAAGAGGGGATGAATATGCCAATCCTTTGGTAGGAAGTATATTAAGGAGATAAGTAGCCATTTGTAGAGCATGATGCCAAAAGGAAGGGGGTACGGAAGCATGGACCAATAAAGTTCGGACAATATTATTAATTGTATGAATTTTTCGTTCGGCTTTCCCATTTTGTGAGGACGTACGAGGACAAGAAAAATGAAAAACTATGTCGTTAGCATCACAAAATTTTCGAAACAACCCATTATCATATTCTTTGCCATTATCACACTAAATATTTTTTATTTTCCGTTTGAATTGGGTACGGATGAATGCTCTAAATTTTAAGAATGTGGGAAAATATGAGATTTCTTTGCTAATGGAAAGGTCCATAAAATATTAGAATAATCATTCAAAACTAGAACATAATAACGATGACCCACAAAACTTAGAATGGGAGAAGTCCATAAATCGCTATGTATAATGTCAAAGGCATCAAAGTACGAGAAGTAGAGGCTACAAATGGTAATCTAACATATTTTCCTAACGGACAGGAATGGCAAATTGGAGTACTACGCGTACCCTTACAAGAAATAAAATTGCTTTTATGCAAGGAAGAAATAATAAACGACCCAGGGTGACCCAAACGTGCATTCCACAAGGAAGGAGTTAGAGCTGCAAATGTCGATGGCATGGCTTGACTAAAAAACTGGAGGCGGGCGTGATTGGATAAAGGTCTCCCCCACTATTACATCTCATGAGAGGTATCCCCGTTTTGAAATCCTTCACAAAAAATCCAAAAGGATCAAAATTAACAAAAACTCAATTATCAGTAGGGATGGCAACGGACCGGATCTGGACCGGATCCTACTAGATCCAGATCTAGATCGAGATCTGTTTTTCATACCTGGATCCAGATCCATCGGGCTCATAAAAATCAGATCCAAATCCGGATCCATAGGATCCACCGGGTCCAAGGATCGGATCTGGATCCACATGTAAAAAAATTTGCCTTGCTAAGATTTTTTTTTTGAACTGACAAACGATTTTTACTTAGCTAACAGTTTACTGTATTTCAATTTTAAAATGTTCATATGAGATATTTTGTTCGTTGTCTCGTTTTGATTGTGAGCTATTAATTAAAAATGTTGGACTATGACAATAGTTGTGGAAAATGCTGACTAGTATTTCCACAATGCAGAACTTGCATGTGCTTGAAATCTTCACAAATGAAGTGAATATAATTTTAACTACTTGTCTATGAAGATGTTAGTCATTCACTAATATAACATTGATTTTATTATCGAAGTTACCTCTTTATTTTTTGGTTTTTGAGTTAACGCGCGGATAAATTAAACTTGTTTTGAGAATTAAACTTGCAAGGATGTGCTTAGCAATTTTAAGAAAATACTTATAAAATTACATTCTAAGTTATGAATATATTTAATAAAAAACGGATCCACGGATCGGATCTGAACCGGATACCAATCTCAAATACAATATCCAGATCCAGATCCGATCCGTCAGAAATGGATCCGGGTCCGATCCGGATCCATCGGGTCCACATTTTGAAGATCCATATCCTATAAAATGGATCTGGATCCACCAGGTCCAGGATCCACTGCCATCTCTAATTATCAGTGGTGAATTTTCAGACAGTCACCAAATTTTTAATTAAGTTAGGGGCATGAAGGGCATTTTTCAAGACTAGTGGTGGATGTAGGGGAGACAAAGTTGTATTACCGTAACCACGAATTGAAATTGTATTGTCATTACTAATAATAATTCCACGATTTTTGCTCAAATTGGAATAAGACGAGAGAGTACCTCAGCCGGACGTCATGTGAGAAGTGACGCCGGTGTCCATGTACCAATTCGCGTCTGGAGTATTTAATCCAAGTGTATGCATGACGGTCTCAATATCGGTGGGTGTCGGCATCGGATTCGGGCTAGCAACATTGAAGGCCTGCTAGGGCCTAGGACCAAGCACATCAGCCGGTTGACCCAACCCGGAACATTGTTAGTAAGAACCCGAGTAATTAGGCATGTTATGGGGCTGGATCGGGGCCCAAGGTGGCTAGAAATAATTGGGAGGAGGGCGGTAGGCGGGACTGGGCCACTGGTCTAGGCCCACTGCCAAGGGGCCCAAGGCTGGGACCAGGCGGGCGGGGGCCCAGAACCCCGAGGCCTACCCCCAGTGTTGTTACTGTTCCCGCCGGTGTTGTTACTGTTTCGGCTGTCGCTGTTGTTGCCGTCACGATTGTTGCCATTATTTTTACAGTGTTGACTCTTCTTGCCGCCAGCGTTGTTGCATTTTTTGCCTGAATTGTCAACAAACTCGTGAGAGTTATTGGATGAAGTCATCATCGCCACGGAACTGGCGCCGGTAGCCGCCTTTTTTGCCAAGCCAGCTTATTCTAACGTGAGCATCGCACGGGTTTGATAAAAAGGGAGAAGCGAATTACTTTGACGGAAGAGAGTCCCAACGCCATTATAGGCCTCGGATAGGCCTACAACCATTTGTAGAACAAGACAATTATTGGTAACAGGCGTTCCAACGTTACGGAGTTGGTCCGCCAATTCCTTGAGCCATTTACAATAGGCTAAAACATTCGGGAAATCTTTCATGCTAACTTGTGAAAATTCTTGTTCAAGGGTGATAACTCGGGAATGTTGGTTATCCTGGAAGATATCACGCAATCTATTCCAGATAGCTATAACTGTAGTGTCTGGTTCAATGATCATCTATAAAAGGTCAGTAAAATAGTTGAGTAAATCCACTGAAGGACGGTAGCATCAAGAGTGATCCATAACTGAGGATCATCCGCGGGTGTAGGAACAGCAGGAGGAATTATGTGATGGAGGACTTGATGTGAGATTGCATGAATTTTGAACAACTCTGTCACGTCGCATATTGGACGTTTTTCATCTCAAAAACAATAGGGATGTGGTTCTTAATGTTAGAAACAGTAAGGGCAGGAAGAAACAGGTTATTTGACGACATAACGAAAGAACAAAGGCATTTGGAAGAGAATTTGGGAAGAAAGGAGGTAAGATTGGCACGAAATCCGAGAAGGGACGCGAATTCCGAGGCAGCGGAAGAGAGGGAAAATCGAGAAGTAAGTTTAGACCTAAACTTCTAATACCATGAAAGAAATAATCTCTTGATTATTTTCATTAATGAATTAGTATATATATACAATTTATAAATTTCATAATATGGAAAATCTTATTCCTATTCTACTCTCAAAGCCCTATTTTATTTGTACAAGAATTCTACAATTATGGTAAGTGTACAATGCTAATTATATACAAATAATATGTTGCCAAATATACTCCAAACCGTGATATACTTGTCATGTATATCACAGACTATTTTGTCTTGTGTTTCCTTGATATATACACAGTATACACAAGGCATTATATATGTCGTGTATATTATGTATATCACGATATAATGTACTTTAATCAAAACATTATATTGCCGTTGAAAAAGAAGGGAAATTTGTGGTTATCCGTTGACATATTTCGTTAAGCAAAAATCTCATATAGATATGGACCTGCCATTCTCACACATTTTTAACTTTCATTTCCATGGCCCTTCACCTCACATGATGTAATGTGTATTCCAGAGTGGTTTTTTTGTCCCATATCATGTCATCTTTAATTCTCATTTCTTACTCCAAAAAGTGCGCACAAGGGTCCTCCTTTATTTCAAGAAGAAACCCCCCACACTTCGTTGACAGAATTCGATCCTTAATCCTTACTCCAAATATCCCTCTTGAAATCAATTGACTTGTTCAAGCGAACTTTTAATTCTCATTTCTCTTCCATCTTCTTTACCTTTCTTTTTCGTCCTTTATATACTGTAGTTTTTTACTATTTTATTACGCTGTTGCTTGCTTTTTCCTGTTAACTTGGACCTACTACTGATCTTCATAGCCTAAAAAAGGCCAGGCACTTGTCATCTCAGCCCTGCAATTAATTTCAGACCTTTCCAGAACCCCCTTAGCATGAGGGACCAACCACAAGCCCACAACATAGAAAATTATTTTTAGTGACCTCCAGAAATAGTTTAGCCTAAGCATGAATATAAAAAAAAAAATCTTTCCTATTGGAGACACGTGGCATCATGCATATGGATGGTTGCAATAATCAAGAAAGATAAAGGGATTTATACTACTACGACAACCCCAAAAAATACGCCCCCCCCCCCCCAAAAAAGCACTAACCTTTCTTGTTTGTTTTAAACTTTTATATAGATATTGTTTGTTTAAAACTTTTATAGCTAGTACTATACATTATACACTGTGTATACATTGATTATACACTTGTTATAAAATGTTAAAATTCCAAAGATATAAAGTGTTGAAAATAAATGAAATTCTATGGCATACGTTCCACGGGTTGCATCTTACAATGCGCTAGAGATTAGAGTAATAATTTAACATGCAAAGTTATTGGTTTTATCTTTCAGATTAACTAATTTTACTGATTATAGATAAATAGTTACTTTTAAGTACATTTGATACGATATTATTATTATTATGTAAATATATGAAGAGAAGGAGGGGGGGGATCCAAGTCCAACTATAATTTATAAGAGATTAAAAGGAATAACATCACCAACACTACTAATCATGCAAATAAATACACATCCAATGCTAACATTAAACTATAATAAGCAATACATAATAAAAAATAAAATAAAAAAAGAGTTCCATACGTTCCTCTTACACTCATAGAATTAAATAAATAAACAAGATACCAAATCTGGACAGATGAATGCAATCCTTTTTTGTGTTTTTTCTTTTTTTCTGGTTGTGGTTGCAAGCTAAGGTTGTTTAGTTGGTGGCGTTACTGCGGAAAGAACCCAAGGCCTTAATTGCTGCAGCTCTCAAAATGTATTGGTGATATGCTGCTGCTGCCAATGCTCCTACCATTGGTCCAACCCAAAAGATCCACTGCACCAATACACATATTTATCAACACAATTATTTATACGAAGAGTTGGCTTAAATAATTGCCCACACAAAATAAACATTGAATAGGGCCAGCTATTTATGGAAAGATCCCCCCAATTATATCAGCTCGGAGCCTCTAATAAGCTATTCCATCCGTCCTAAAAAAAAATATTCTACTTTTCTTATTGGTTTGTTTCACAAAAATTGATAATTTTTATATTTATAAATAATTTAATTTTATGAAATGATTTAAAATTATACAAATATCTAAAACTTATTTTGAATCATATATTTTAAAAATTATTCTTTATTCTTTAAACTCAGTGTTAAATATTACTAAAATAATATTTTTGAGACGGAGAAAGTGCTCCATTACTGGCAATAAACGTTAACAAAAGGGTGTGTTTGGTATATGACAATATTTGTCGAAAATGCTTTTCAGAAAACAAATCATTTCTAGTGGGTAAACATTTTCCACCAAAAGGCAGAAAATGACTTCCCTCGCTTTTGCAGAGGAAAGTCATTTTACTTCATAATTACCCCCATCTAAATTTTAACTTCATATGAGTTACTGTTTTAACCAACGGTTAGATATTATATTAACGATCTTTAATATTCACATATTTCATCAAAACACTAGGTATCTGTTGTGCAAATATTATTAATCAGATTTTTAATTAATAATTTTTTATGTGGAGAATATTTTACACTGTTCAAGTAAACACCAAAAGAAAAGATATATGTTGGTTTCAAAAAATTATTTTCTGAAAATAACTTCAGTCGTACCAAACTTAAAAAGTTAGCACTATTTTAGCAGTAAAGAACTCACATGGTCATCCCAGACTTTTTTACTGTTGTAAATGACAGCAGCTCCAAAGCTCCTAGCAGGGTTAATACCAGTTCCAGTAATAGGAATAGTTGCCAAATGAACCATAAAAACAGCAAATCCAATTGGCAAAGGTGCCAACACCTATCAAAATCCAAGCAAAATAAAAATCAGTATCTAAAGTTCTGTTTCATATCACTACTTAATAACAGCGAATATTTTTTGAATTTCTCATCGAAAATTGGCTCTTCGTTAAGGTACTTACAGGGATATGGGAGTCACGGGCACTTCTCTTAGGGTCAGTAGCAGAGAAAACAGTGTAAACAAGAACAAATGTTCCAATAATTTCAGCACCCAAAGCAGTACCATTGTTGTAACCAGATTGCACAAAGTTAGCACCACCACCTAGTGTGTTGTAGTAATGCTTCATGAATGCCTTCACAAAACCAACTCCACAAATTGCACCTAATGATTGTGCAGTTATATATCCCACTGCCCTTACTAATGACACCTTCCTTGCTAAGAACAACCCAAATGTCACTGCTGGGTTAATATGTCCACCTACAATACAAAAAAGAAAGTTAGAAAACATGCTAAATTTCCCATTTTACTCGTAATAACATGCTAAAATGTTATGCACGCTTAAGATAACTAAGTTATAAGGTTCATTTGGTATATATGCACCCCTATTGTTACTCTTTTTTCGCACGCAGTTTTAAACAACTTAAAATTCTAGATCCGCCTCCAAAAAAGAGAGTTAAGAGCTAAGTATAATTACCAGAAATACCAGCAGTGCAGTAAACAAGCACGAAAATCATGCCACCAAAAGCCCAAGCGATACCGAGAATACCAACGCCGTCACATTTATCAGCACCATTCAACTTCTTGTGACCAATAACAGTGGCAACAGTGACGTAGAGGAAAAGAAGAGTAGCAATGAACTCAGCAATAAGAGCTCTGTAAAAAGACCAGAGTTTGAGTTCAGCAAAATCGAGCAATGGTGCTGGTGGTGGGTCCACGTAATCCTTGCCATGTTGCTGATGAACTTGTCCTTCTTCAATCACTTCTTTTGACATTTTTGATGATTTTGTATCAGTTTGAACTTTGAACTTTGAACTTTGAAGGCGAGGAAGATGGGTTAAGTTAGTTTTGTTATGACAGAAAGGTGATGGGTTTTGTGAGCTTTTATTGAGAGTTGAGAAGAGGACTTTATGGATAAGATAAGGGTACTGTGGGAATTAAAATTTGAATTTGAAAGAAAACCAGAAAAAAAATGAATAATTATACTTTTTGATCCTTCAAATATTGATAAATTTTGATTTGTTCTTTGGTGTGATAAGCCGCTCGGAATATTTAACTTTGAACTATTTCATCTGTTTCAATTGATGTGACACAATTCAGATTTGAAGAATTAATTTTTTAAATTTGAGAGTGAATTCGGACATGAAATTTATAAGATTTTTAAAATAAATTTTACAATTTGAAAGTTATGTAAAGAGTATTATAAGTTATAATAATTTAAAATATTTATAAGAACGTGGAAAGATCGTGATTAAAGAGAAACTAATTTGATTTTTGAAATTAAAAAGATGACACATAAATTGGAAACACAACAATAACATAACTAATATAATACACAAGTGTGATCTGGAGAAGGTAGAGTGTACGGAGACTTTATTGTACCTTGGGAGGTAGAGGAGTTGTTACGGCAGAAATTGGAAAGAAGAAAGTAATTAATGTGTGAACTTTTTTATTCATTTTACAAATGAAATATGTTATATTTAGATTAATTTTATAATTATATTTGTACCCTAAGTATGGAGAAATGGTATAAAGGTGAAGTAACGCAAATGATAATTAAAATGGTTTAACAAATACACAGTAATTTATTAAATTTGTGAAAATTCACAAATAAAATATCTACTTAAATTAATTGGTTGAGTGAGGTAGGCTGACAACAAATATAAAACTAGCTTATTTTATGATGAATATTCAATTCCAATATGTTTTAGACTATAAATTGCATTTAACAATATATCAAAAGAATCAAAATTAGAATAGATCGATAATTGAAGGAGTAAAATAGAAAAAAGAATCAAAAACAAAAAGGAACACGTTCTTATGATAATTGTGTTGCAATTTAGATGTGTTTGGATGGGACCATATACAGCGAGACCATGTGATAGATAAATCAACGTTAATTATCTGTTGGGCTGCGTTGCGTTGCGTTGTTGTGGAGCTTTTTTTTGCCCAATCGGTTCACATTTACTCCTATTGTAGCCGTTATACGTCTTTTTCCTCAACTACATTTCCTTTTCTCTTTTCTTTTTTTGGAAATTGTAGGAAGATAAGAAATGTTACTAGTACGTTTAAATATACAGGTCGGGTACAATTAGGTCGATATAAGTTTTTTTTTTTTCCTGATAATTCGAATTGAACAATTTTTAATACGCTTGGATCATCTTATTGACTTGTTTTTTAATTCAAAAAATTATAATTGATGGTAAAGTCCTTTTTAATATTCTCAAGATTATTGGATTGAATAATTGGTTTGGCATCAAGTTAATGACATAAAAGAAGTATTCCACTTTCGAAAAGAGGTCTAATTATAGATTTATCTATCTTACATTGATTCAATTATAGCTTTGATAAAGCGATAGGTGAAAAAGAAAGAATTAGTATGTCGCATCGAAATTTTATGTTCAACTTTTATAGTCTCCTAAAGTAAATATAGTGTATAAGTAAGTTCATAGATGATTAATGGCAGTTAAGAAATAAAAGTAATCAATTTTGAAAGAGAATACGGTTCTTAAAGAATGACATGAGAGTTGAGACAGAGATATTATTATTTCACCTACCCCTGTGAAAAATGAAAGAAACTCCCTAACAAAGTTGAAACTTGTTATCCACTTCGCAATTTCACTTGAAGTAAAAGGAATAATTGAGTCCTTGAAAGAACTTTTGCAAATTTTGGTCTTGAAGATTTCATGCTTAGAACCAAAGTATGAGATTCAACTACAAAAGTTAAATTTGTTTTTACTTCTAAGTTCTTAAGTCTTAACTACCCTTAAGCACCAAAGACAAAAAGATAAACCCCTATTACAAGATAATGAATTTCACCGGATAAATTCCTCTTTTTAAATGTTAGTAATATAAATTCCAAGGGAAATAGACAATAAAACTATATAGTAATATATCATGAAACTAACTGATTATTATAATGTATTTAGTAATAGTAAACGTTAGCTTAATATAAAATATATTGAGTCTAAGTCCTGTACACTCTTAACGTACAATATGTTTAAATCATCAGATTAAATTATTTGTAATAACCATATGTAGTAACTAATGTTTATAACAAACATAGATGACTTGAATAAATAAATAAATAAATTACCCGTTAGTAACAAGTTAAGTTACACTACTAAACGTATACAAATAAACAATAAACACAATATATAAATAACAATGTGATGTCTTTTTCATAAATTAAATTTGCGAGGAATGTTTGGGGGGGCATGTTTTCATCCTTATGTTAACTTCCTTGTTTAACATGGTAGCCCACGAGGAATAATATTGATTGTATGAACTCATAAACAGACAATTTATTCTATTATTATTTTGTTTATATGGTCTGTACTTTGATCAATCATTAATGATAGCCTGCTCTTTGGCTGCAAAGTCCAAAGACATCCATGTTAATCAATAAATTAGTATTGTACTTATCTGTCTCGTAAATGATTATATCAAAAACTTGATAAGTATACTAATGTATAATATTTGTTGAAGTGACGACAGGGATTAATTTCGTCAACGTGTAAGACGTTTATATCTAAATTGCAGATAAAACAAAACAATACTTCTTCTTTTTTTTTGCATTGGCAGAGTTGAATTTTGTTTTTAATTAATAATGTTGTCAACTTAAATAGCTAATGCTTTGTTAGGGCTAAAGCCAGCACAGTTTGACATTCCCTGATGCTGCAAAAATTACAAAAACTGTAGTTTCTTTTAATGATGATTTTGTAATACTGCTCCCGTTAAAAGAATGATGGGTATAATTGTATACATTATTATGAAGAAGAAAAAATCAGTAAGGATCTTCGCCAGTCACGTAAATTAATTTAATGTAGTGGAGTACGTATCAAGCAATTCCATAGAAGTAATACAATCTACAATTTTATTTAGAAATGTTCGAAAAATACCTTTGAAATCATGTATAAAGGTCTACATCTTCAAAGAACTATTAAAAGAAGAAAGACCATCATCGAATGGACAAATAGAATCCATGTGGTACATAGCTAGCATTTGTTGTCACTCTAACCTAGGGGTGGTCAGTGGGCCGGGTTTGGTGGGATCGGGTTGAGGCGGGACGGGGAAAAGGGCGGGATCGGGGTGGGACGGGGAAAAGGGCCGGACAGTTTTTTTTTCACTTAATTTTTAAAATAACATATATATATAAAAAAAAAAACTCAATAATTAAACAAGATAGTGTAATAAAAACATCTCAAGACTGTTTTTGTGCCTCTTATATTATTTAATAGACATATGATTTTTTTGTAATACAAATACAATTGTCGAAATTGCAACTTTGTGGTGTTGTTCAAAAGTTGCAAATTACATAGTAAAATTGCAATTAAAAAAATTACATTCTGGAAAAAACCTGTTCTAATTTCTTGATAATTTCCTGTGGTTCTTCAGTTGGAATTGGTATTTGTTGGTCAAATTGATCCACGTCGCTTCCACCACCTTCGGATAAGATTTCGTTGTAGTTTTCGTCTTCTTCTTCGTTGATCTCCGGTTGACCGCACCTTCTCTGTTCCGCTCGTATCCAATCTATGAATAATACTACAATCTTCAAGTTGTCTCCGGCTAATGAGTGTCTGTGCTCTCCTATTTGATATCTGCCGGCAGAAAAAGCGCTTTCAGACGCAGTTGATGACGCTTGAATGTTCAAAACATCTCGGGCCATCATTGAAAGTGTCGGAAAGGTCTTCTCATTCCCCTCCAAAGATTTCAGCAAGTCTTCACGTTCTTCTTCATTGAGAACTGCTTGGTACGGTATAGAACCCTGCAAAATAAAAATATCAAACTCGCTAATTTGGTTAGTAGCGGTACGACCGCACATTCTATTTCTGAGGCTTTCAATACTAGCCGCAGAAACAACATGTCTTTTGTGAGGTTGTGTTGAAGAAGAAGAAGATGGTATGGAAGCCGGTAGGTTACTAGCACTTTCTTGTTGGTAAAATCTATATATTTTTTTGCATTGGTCTTCTACGCTAGACAACACTTCTTCTTTAGTTTGTTCAATAGGTGGTGGGTGATTTGGATTTTTGGGACTTGGAGGTGGTAGTACTTCTATACAATCGTAAATAGTTTCAATAAGTGATTTAGTACCGTCTATTTTAATAGTCGGATTTAATACAACACCAATAATATAAATAGTGGGAATAGGAATAAAACATTTTTTTTATTTTGATAAACATTTTTTTAATAGCTGTCATATAAGCTGATTTTTCCATATATTCACTAAGTAATAAAAATATTAGAGCTATATAAAACAACATAGTTGAAATAGTAGAATAATATATACCAGAAAATTCTTTTGTTGCTTGAAAAAATTTCTCTGAAAATACAATAAGTTCTGAAATTTTTACCCAATCGCTATCTACAACCATATCAGCTGGATTTTGATTATGAGAGTTAAAAAATAAAGTTATAGATTTTCTATAGTCATAAGCAACAAGTAGTTGCTCGTATAAAGAATTTCACCTAGTGGGTACTTCTTCTGGAATTTTTCTATAAGGTAGTTGGCAATCGTGACAAGTTTTTTATATTCTTTTCTTCGTTGTATTCTAATATTTTTAAAAATAAAGTTTATAGCAAATTGTATTTTACTAAGAATGTCTTCAAAAAGTGATAGACCATCCTTTACAATTAAGTTATATATATGTCACGCGCATTTTCTATGAAAATGATCTGCAAAAGATGGAGTTAAACTATTTTTTTTAATTGTAATAACTTAATTGTTAGAAGAAGCGTTATCTAATGTAATAGTCATAATTTTATCAGTTAATCCGTAATAATCGCACACTTGATAAATAGTTCTTGCAATAAAAGTATCAATGTGCCTATCATCTATATGCGAAGATACGTTTTTGCATAGACCATTTATAATCTATCCAATGACAAGTTACCGTTAAATAATCATGGATGTTAGTACTACGACCTATATCAGAAGTGATAGTCACTTTGCCATTAAAATGATATAATGAATAACGTAAATACTGTTTATATTCATGTGCAAATTTAAATACATCTCTCTTAACAGTTGATCTAGGAAAACCGTTAAAAGCAGGATCATACAAATCTCTAATGTAATGAATAAAACCGGGAGATGAAGGAAATGAAAAAGGCAAACTCTCCACAGCAACTAATTTTGCTATTGCTTCCCTATCTCTATGTTTATTGTATTTAGGGCCTACAATTCCCCCCGTCGTACGGTTAATTTGACCATGTACTTGGTCCGGGACAATATCAGTATGTGAACCTTGTCCCGATGGAGTGAGCATTTGCGCACCCAGTTTTGAAGCCTCGTATTGGGCATACCTAGCTGGATGAGCCCTTACTACGTGTCGCATTAACCCCCCCCCCCCCCCCCCCCCACAATGACCTTTTCCAGTTTTAAATTTTAAAATATCTTTACAAATTTTACATCTAGCTACTTGATTCTCTACGTCCCTATCAAAAAATATCTATGCTTCTGATTTTAATGGTCGTTTTTCTGGACCTCGTCTCATACTAGGGGGAATATGAGGCATTTCAGTTGAAGGTGCACTAGTGGGTGTGTTTTCACCAACATTAGTGGGTGTATCATCTAGATCATCGTCTAAATTAAAGTCTTCTTGAGTTCCAGAAAATAGCTTCTCGTCTAAATCTAATGGTATTATAGGAAAATGTTTAGTATCAACAAAATCATCCTGTGTAGGAATAGGATTTTGTCTAGAAATAGGACCATTGCCCTTGTTGCCCCTACTAGAAGAAGTCTGACCCCTACCCGTAAGCATACGTTTAAATCCTTCCATTATAAATTTAAAATTATACTAATAAATAATTAAAGTAAATGAAATTAAGTGCGCTAAATAAAATAAACATACAATAATAATTTAATGAAGGAACGAATGTACCAAACGCCGACGTGTAATCGAGAGGTTGAAAATTAAAACTTTGCTCGATGGAAGATCCTCAAGCTAGTTGTCAACTTCACTCCCAATTTCCAAATGAATAAATAAAATTTAATATTTAGTAGACAATGTAGACTTGTAGAGAGATAGATTGAGAGATTGTAGGAAGATTTGTGAGAAAGATGAAGAGAAAATGAGGTATTTATAGTTGGAAAATTAGGTTAAAGTGTAAATATAATAACTTATGGGTTAAAAATAAATATTAAGGGGGTTGGGGGAGGGGGGAGGCAAAAAATGACCGTTGCACAACGGTCAAAATGTAAAATGATCGTTGGTGCAACAATTATTTTTGCAAAAGGGGGGTTTCGGACGGGATCGGGTCGGGACCGGGGCGGGATTGGGTCGGGATCGGGGCGGGCCTGGCGGGCCTGGACGGTATGCAATTGCTCGACCAAATACCTTTTTTATCAGTATATCAATTATGGTTTATTAAAAGATTTACATGTTATTTATCTATAATGGAGTAAATTCCCTAAAAGGTCATTCATGTATTGATAATTATCTACCAATATCACTTTTCTTTCTTTTAGGACTAAAATATCACCAAACTATCACTATTTTTTTCTCAGAATATACTAAACACATAAAAAAATTATTTTATCCTAATTGGCACGCCATGTCACATAAAAAATTATTTATTATATATTTTCTTTAATTTTTCAAATACCTTTATTTAATTACAGCTTTATATATATATATATATATATATATATATATATATATATATATATATATATATATATATATATATATATATATATTGATCTATCATTAAATTAATTTAAAAAGGATATTTAAAACGTTAAATAGAAGGGATTATACGAGTTGGTATAAACACTACAAGAGAACATGCGATTAGCTAGACACACAATTCCCACCTAAAGTAGAAAAGTCCCTAGCTAACGTCAATTTAGCTAGGAAAATGACCCCAGCAAACTTCCGTGGCTAATCAGCTCTTAGCTAAATTTTAGCTAGAAGTTTTTTGTCATTCCTAGTTAATTTTGCTAGGATATCTCTGCTAGGCACTTTTCCTATCAAACATTTTGCTACGACTTCTGCTAGCTAAAATCTTAGCAAAATTTGTTTGGTCAATGTTGACTTTACAAAAACATAGCTAGGAGTGGACCTAGCAAAACTTACAAATTCTCTAGCCTTTTCACGTTCTGCCTGGAATGTTTCCACTTCACCATTTTCATGACACAGACTATCAAGATCATCAATGATGTTTCAGAGTAATACGGGTAAAGTCTCATCTTCTTGATAATAATTAGGTATGAAACCATAATTGTATAAATGTGCTCTGATATCATGAGGTTTAAGAAACTCACTACTATTTCTACATCTTGAACAAGGGCACATTATACTTCCATTAGAAACAAAGTCAGGTTGCTTTAATGCAAACTCTACAAATTCACGCACACCTTCTTTAAATTCAGTGGTGACTCCTTTTCGACTTGACACTAGGCTATTATACATCCACAAACTATCGGCTCTAAAGGAACTCATGCTTTCCTATCTAACAAATAATTACAAATCACTATTGTTATTGTTAGTAGTTAAGAATATATTAATTAGTTAATACTCAAGTAAATGAAATTCAAACCTTCTTATATTCTTAGTTCACCAATCTTAACAGATTTGACACTATCACAAGTATCTAATCTAAGAAGGATCCAGTACCACCATTTAACTAAGAGAAAATAAATTATATTTAAAAAAAATAATGTAAAACACAATAAAAAATTCATACTGAGCCACAAAAATTCTAAATTGAATTACACAAACAGGCGTACATTTTGTTGGGAGATTTTGCTCTATGGTACTTTATAAAGCAGTACGGGAAGTATTTAACTATTACAAGTATTCGAAAGGATAAATAAAGATTTCAATAATTCAACTAGAAATCTGAAAATTACAATATAACAACAAAACTGAAATTACGATTTTGTTGAAGACTGAAAAATGGAAACTGGTTTATGGTGAGTCGAGTGTAGCACTCTGTCCTTAAGACAATATTGCCCCGTATGTATCCTTTATACGTCCTGGACAATTTGTCTCCCAAGATAAAACAAAGAATGGAACCCTTGAGCAAAGGAAACTCAAGAGCTACCGTGAAGAATATTGAGTAACGAAATAATGCTTGGAAGTTGTAGGAAGAAGATTTTTTTTTTCTCGGTTGTGTATTTTCGTGCATATCAAGTGTGCTCAACAATGGTGTAAGGGGTGTTTATATAGGTGAAGGAGGGGCTGAAAAACGCTGAAAATCGCCTCCATAATAGCCAAATAATGGCCATTATGGAGGTAGTAAAGTCACCAACATAAATGGTGAAAGACCAACTGTTTTGGCCATTATAGGAGGAGTAATTCAGCCAAAATAAATGGCCGAATTGAGAGCTTGGACGTTTCGCTTTGACTGTCGAAATTCCAACTTTCGAAAAACTTCGGGACCAAACTCGTACATCTTGAAACTTCGGGGACCAAACTGTACATCCGAAAGAATTCGGTCCAAACCGCACATCCGAAACTTCGGGATCAAACCGTACTTCGGCAAAGTTTTCGGCCCAAAAAGATAATATCGAAGGCCCACGCCCCGCCAAACCCGCCCCACGCCCACGCCCCACGGCCGTGACCCGTGACCCGTGACCCGTGACCCGTGACCCGTGACCCGTGACCCGTGAACCCGTGAACCCGTGAACCCGTGAACCCGTGAACCCGAGAACCCGAGAACCCGAGAACCCGAGAACCCGGAACCCGAAACCCGAACCGGAACCGGAACCGAACCGAACCGACCGGACGGCGCGGGCGGCGCGCGCGCGTGTGGTCTTTACTTGAACCGAAGCACATCTAGGTCCTCCCTCCTTTAAACACATGGGATACCCCTTGGGGTCCCAAACCCCAAACCAATTTCGAATCTTATATACACAACAATTCTTTCTTCCTCTACCGATGAGGGAGAATTACACACAATACCACACTTTCCATGCTTTAAACACCTTACTTCGTGAACCAATATCTCTTTCATTTCTCAATGAAATTTGACGATTCTTGGCCCTACGGTTATCTACGTACTTAGTAGATCATGCATGTGTGAAGAACCGGATTCTCCAACATACGTTACACTAGTGTTTAAGCCGTTAAAGTTGGTCGGTCGCAACTCCCGCCAAAAGCAAATTTCCAACAATCCCCTCTTGAAAGAGATTTTGGCGCACTCACATGGTGTCTTTTCATTTCCAAAGAATATTTCAAATGGACCGATGTTGCATAAGGAGAGGTAGCCTCGGCTTTGAACCTTCCATAGTTGAATACCATCGGACTTACTTATGCGCGGTGAACGTGATGTCTTGAACCGTCGGTGTTTAGTGTAAGCCAAGACAACGGTACCAACACAACAAATTCCCTTACTCTCTTCTTCGTAATGTTTTGTCCGTTTTGGCCATGGACAACGTCTTGGATTCTTAAGTGCGTTCAATTTGAGGCGGCCGTCCTCACACTTAAATAGGTGGTCTCCTACAAGGTATCCTGCTATACCCCACTTCACAAGTGTTAGGAACCATTAAAAGTTTCCCAAAGACCTAACCTCAACTGTTGAGGATCATTACGTGTTTTGAAAACTTAACCTTTACCCATACCGCAGATAGCACTTAACGTCTATCGCGGAACGGCTTTGGATTTGGTGTTTCTTTTCGAAATCACTATCCGAAGTGCTCATGCTTCCACTAAAGCGATCAACCGAACCTTTACAACTTAGTTTTCCCATTGAACCAAATTACCGGGATCTCCAGCTCGTAAGGTTGGGTTTCCACCGTATTGGTCCGTATATTTTGGGTTTTAAGCCCATTCCCCTAGACAGGCGAACGCTTGATCTCTCGGGTAGTCCCTTAGTTTGTAAACAAGGAAGTGACACCCGTGATGATCAACCGCCATACGGTCTTATGTCTCCGACGGATCCCGACGAGATATGTCCGACGCCGTCATCCGTGTCCTTCCTAAA
This sequence comes from Anisodus tanguticus, assembly GCA_034509755.1. Taxonomy (NCBI): domain Eukaryota; kingdom Viridiplantae; phylum Streptophyta; class Magnoliopsida; order Solanales; family Solanaceae; genus Anisodus; species Anisodus tanguticus. The sequence goes on along the minus strand of CM067561.1, from coordinate 39,001,766 downwards.
GCCGATCGGCTAGCCACGCTTATAACTGCTGAAGGTACGGGTTTCTCCCAATAAGGGACGTCCTCTAATGAGTCGTGAAGTTACTCAACTTCTTTCATGCTTTGTATAAAGCGATAAACTCCGATACCATCATGAATCGGTCGATGCAAGTTTGCTTAGAGGATTTTCCAAGAACCACCATACACATTTACTTGTGGCTTTGGTGTTCTTCGATCCGATGTCCGGTTGCATCACCGTGTTCTCCCGAACCGCCGGACATCCGAATACTATAATCCGTAGATAAGCGAATAATTCGGATATCGTCATATCCGACTTAACGCCTTCTATTGATCATGTATTAAGATCATCGGTGAACCTTAGTTCAACCGATCTGTTTGTTGGACGATACCGTGTCGGTTGTAGTGTGTACAATACATTGAACTACACGTGACCCGAGCATATCGCTCCTTGTCTATGGGTGCACCATGATTCCAATCGGTTCTATGATTCATATCTATTGGTGGCTTCAACGAGACTCGTCAACTATTGACCGATCCGTTAGATGTCTTAGAAATCCAATTCCTAAGAAGTCATCTGTGATACACATATCTTTCATATCGAGACTTTGTTTCAATATGATTTTCACTCTCGACCGTTGGTTTTCCAACTGTTGGCTTTCTAACTTCGAGTCAATGTTTCGTGATCGATTCATTGTTTCGTTTTATCCGAGACTTTCAGGACCAAAATGTTAACATTTCGGGACCAAAATGAAAGTTCGGAAGAAGCCCAACAATTCAAAACCAATTCTCGATCCTCTTCTTCTAACTCTCCGGTTTGGAAGGTCGTTTCAACACCCATGCCATGTAAGATTACAATGGCCCCGGATGTGAAGCTACTCACAGGGGGAGCACTTTTTATAACCCAAAGGTTCTTTTCCGGAGGAAGATTAACTATTACACACGTATGGTTCTATATATGGAATCTATTTCTCCCTTTATCTTCTTTCCAAAGCGCTTTTTTGGAGATAACAATTCTTTGTTAATTGTCCATGGTTCGTTCTCAACCATACAAGCTAGAAGGACTGGAACAAGTCTTTGTCCCTTCTTTGCTCCGTCTTGGTTCAACATCTAGAATCCCCGAGTTCTGCAGATCCGGAATATTAAGTTCCGGATAGACAAGAACTTTCGAGTCATGAAGATACGGAACGTCTAGTTCCGGACAACGAGCCCTCGCGGGTTCTTGTTAACCTTGAGCAATTACTCCTTTTTCCTTTTCCAAGGAAAGTTATCTCCAAAGAATTCAAGCATTCTTTGACGCCAAGAGGCGATCAACACTCTCGTTATTTGCGGATCCGGTGGATATGCAATCTACGATCTTAGGTCGAACTTGACTGTTTCGGTAGCCCATCTTTTACCAAGTTACCCCTCATAATTTGGGCGTACGACTTCGTGCTTGGCTAACACCGTTAGACTGAGGTGAGTAATGAGCAGTCGTTTAATGAACGATGCTTCACATTCTCCCCCTCTATCACTACGAATTTCTCAATCCGTAGGCTTAGTTGATATTCAACTTCTGCTTTGTAGCGCTTATCCGCTTCAACAACTTCATCTTTGCTTTTTAACAAACAAAGGATTCCATACGTTGTACCATCATCAATGAAGATCACAACGTACTTGTCTCCCCCCTCTATTTTGTATAAACTTCAAATCACCAAGTAGGTGTGACTAAGTTCTAGAGGAGCGGTGCTTCTTTCGCTATTCCCTTGACGGAATTTGGAAAGGTGATTTTGCCTCTTCATCTACCTCACATTTATTTTGAGGGTTTATGTCGTCAGAAGGCAACAATCTCAACATCGTTAGCTTTTGAATGACTTGCTATTTAACGTGTCTTAATCTATGATGGCATAGACGCACAGATTACAAATATATCATTCATTTGGCTACAGACATACTGTACCATTCTTAGTTATCACAGACCTGTTGGACTAATCTCAAACCAAATTTGACCAACGGCGTCCCTTAAACCAAGTTAGGAATATGTATCGCCTCATCTTAGAGTGATCACAATCCATGAAGTCCTATTTGAGGACAACCTCTCCAACCCCTTCTAATTTAGAGGTGGCGTTGCTTCACATGAACAACCTCTTGCCCGTGGTTAGGGCGTAACCGGATCATATGTGATCGCGATACTTTGGCCCACTGCAGTTGCTTTGGCAGACTGAGTGTCCAATTTCTTTACTGCCTTTATTTAGGCCTTCAGATCATTTAGGACCTGGAAACTCTGGCCCACCTTACTAGGTGTCCATTACTTTTCCTATGAAATGAATTCTGGCACCACTCCAGTCGCCCGGAGGCTTTATATGACTGAGTGTCCAATATCATCATATCTAAGGAATTTTGGCCTACTCCAGTCACCCGGAGGCTTTGTATGTGAGTGTCCAATATCATCCTATCAAAGGAATTTTGGCCCACTCTAGTCGCCCGGAGGCTTTGTATGACTGAGTGTCCAATATCATCCTATGAAGGATCTTCTCGTCAAATAGTATGACGGGCTCAACGTCTTTAGCTTTTAGTCTTCTTCCGTTATGATTGGTGCCCGTGATAATTCTTGGCGCTTACTTAAGAGTGGTAAAAGTTTTCGCACAGTTAGTGGATCTTTCTCCATAGTATGTGCGACCATACTTTACACACTTTAGTAATTACACTTAAAAGAACGGATCTTCTTAAGTCGTTTACAAAATCCAATCTTTAAACGGAAAAGAAGATGAGATTAAACTTCTGATTTGTTAAAGCATAAGGAATATAAATTATTTTCATATTCCTCCTTATTTTAATCCATTTTTAATCAGACATAATTTAATCTTTATTCTTGACAAGTAAGAAAAATACTTATCATTTAATCCTTATTCTTGACAAGTAAGAAAAATACTTATCCCAATTTTGGATTCTGGCTCACTTCAGTCACTTCATCAGACTGAGTGTCCATTTCCTTCTCACCATCATTCGGATCCTTTGTCTGGGACAGATATAGGCCTTCTCGCTACAAGATAGAATAACATCTTCGATCTTCTCCTCTTGTCCCAGTTGACATCCTCGGCTCTCGAGAGCGCTTGTTTCCACCGAGTCTTGGTAGCGGTGACACCATGAACACGTTCATCATCATCACTCTCTTCTACCAGAAAACCATTTCCATATCCAGATTTGGTCACACAATTTTTGACCGACATCTTTCGAACACTAATAGTAATACTATACAAATATTGTCTTAAGTTGTTGGGAGATTTTGCTCTATGGTACTTTATAAAGCGATGCGGGAAGTATTTAACTATTACAAGTATTCGAAAGGATAAATAAAGATTTCAATAATTCAACTAGAAATCTGAAAATTACAATATAACAACAAAGCGAAATTACGATTTTGTTGAAGACCGAAAAATGGAAACTGGTTTATCTTTGAGTCGAGTGTAGCACTCATCCTTAAGACAATATTGCCCCGTATGTATCCTTTATACGTCCTGGACAATTTGTCTCCCAAGATAAAACAGCAATGGAACCCTTGAGCAAAGGAAACTCAAGAGCTACCGTGAAGAATATTGAGTAACGAAATAATGCTTGGAAGTTGTAGGAAGAAGATTTTTTCTTCCTAAAGATAATATCAGAAGGCCCACAGCCCACAGCCCACAGCCCACAGCCCGTGCCCGTGGCCCGTGGCCCGTGAACCCGTGAACCCGAGAACCCGGAACCCGGAACCCGGAACCGGAATCGGACCGGACGGGCGGGCGGCGGCGGCGCGCGTGTGGTCTTTACTTGAACCGAAGCACATCTAGGTCCTCCCTCCTTTAAACACATGGGATACCCCTTGGGGTCCCAAACCCCAAACCAATTTCGAATCTTATATACACAACAATTCTTTCTTCCTCTACCGATGAGGGAGAATTACACACAATACCACACTTTCCATGCTTTAAACACCTTACTTCGTGAACCAATATCTCTTTCATTTCTCAATGAAATTTGACGATTCTTGGCCCTACGGTTATCTACGTACTTAGTAGATCATGCATGTGTGAAGAACCGGATTCTCCAACATACGTTACACTAGTGTTTAAGCCGTTAAAGTTGGTCGGTCGCAACTCCCGCCAAAGGCAAATTTCCAACACATTTTGACTACTACCTCGTCTGGACTGCTTAATAATTAGTCCAGTCATGTTGTCTGCCATGAAACTGATTTTAGATCATTTCCAAGAAACAATCAACAAATTCCAGTTCTTAATGGTGCAGTGATCTTCAGAACCATTAAAGAATGAAAGGGTCTATAATTTTTAATAATTTATAAATTTATATAATAAAAAGATAAATTACATAGAAATTATAGAAAATTCAAGAAAATATAAAATAAATAAAATGTATATAGGATTGTTTCATCTTTGCTCCTAAGGTGGAATCTCCCACTCCAGGAGCCCCCACACCCCGGTCCGACAGGTCTGTGAAGGAGGTAAATCATGGTGACTCAATTGATTTCAAAGGTTAGACCACTACCACGCTGCGCACAAGGGGCCCTCCTTTATTTCAAGAAGAAACCCCCACACTGCCGTTGACGGGATTCGATCCTTGGTCTTTGCTACAAATATCCCCCTTGAAACCAATTGAGCTGTCCAAGCGGACAAAACTGTGGTAGGGTAAACTTTTAAAAGTGACTGGTCCCACCGCATTACGGCCCCATACCCCAGAAAACCCCACCTCCGGCCTGGCCCTACGGATTAGTATACACCGCTTGGCCCTACGCGTATGAAGGGATTTTTTTGGGGAACACGGTTCCACTCTCGCCGATCAGAGGACTCGAACTCGGAACCTCAGACATCAATACCCTAATGTATTGGCCACTGGGCCAAACACTTTGGATAAAACTGTGGTAGGGTAAACTTTTTAAAGTGACTGGTACCACCGCATTACGGCCCCATACCCCAGAAAACCCCACCTCCGGCCTGGCCCTACGGATTAGTATACACCGCTTGGCCCTACGCGTATGGAGAGATTTTTTGGGGGGAACACAGTTCCACTCTCGCTGATCAGAGGACTCGAACACGGAACCTCAGACAGCAATACCCTAATGTATTGGCCACTAGGCCAAACACTTTGGATAGGATTGTTTCATCTTTAAACCCTAATCATAATGAGACTGTTTCATCGACCAAAGTCAGACTTTGAAAAAAAATTGAATAAAAATTTATAAACTAACTTGAAACCAAAGAAAAGCAAAGAAGGAACCAATATGAAGAAGCATCGAACTAGAGCAAGTGATTGGCACGATCCAAAAATCTAACAAGTCTTGATGGCACCTACATCTAACTCAATAGGCGAATCATAAACCATTTTAAATCTATTTTCAATTAATGAACAGAAAAGTAAAGTGAGAACATTAAATAAGTCATAAAAATGAAGTCTCATAATCATAAAATGCGGAAATCACGAGTACACCCTCAAAATCTGATGTCATAAATAAGAGCCTCTAAAACATGAATACAAGTCTGAAAGTATCTCAATACAACTGTCTAGAAATAAAAGATAAAATGGAGAAAATAATAGATAGAATCTGGTGTTGCGGATCAGCCAGTCAGCTCACCTCAGATTCTCCAATGAACAACTATCGAAAATCAAGAGGGTCTGCGTGACCCGCTGGTGCATGGATCTAAAAAGAGCACAACAAGTGCATCATGAGTTTAGGATCAACATATACTCAGCTAGTATCATTGACCGACTCTAATGAAGTAGTGGCCAGAGTTGATCTTTGAAAACACTCTGCTTCTACACGTTAACAGATATAGTTCTCAATAGTTAAATAGTCAACAAATAAGAGGGAATTTAATTCAACAGCATCTCAGAATCATACATATAGAGCAGATAAGCATAATTCGCCTAAAATTCAAATACTTCTTTTTTTCTATTTATGTGATACAATTCGAATTCTAGAGTCAAACAAGATTTTTCTTTTGGTCACATATGCCCTTTAAATATTTTAAATTGTTAATAATTATGATTTATAGTAGCACTTTTTATGTAGTTTCTAAATATGTAAATTATTTTAAAAAAAAATTAAACATTATAGATCGTATCCCTAGTTAAATCATAATCTTTAGATAAAAAATATTAGCGTCAAAATTGTATTCCGTCCAAAAATTAGCTAGCGATTTGGCTAGCCTCTTCCCTAGCTAAATCTTAGTTAGGGATTAGCTACTGATGTGTATTAGCTAGCATTCTGTGTTCCTTAGATAAATTCCGTAGCAGTCTGTTCTCTTGTAGTGAAAATGACAGTGTGTGGCACTGGCAGCAGAAGAAACTGACAAGTAGTCTAAGTCTAAGGTATTGCTTCGTTGAAGTATTACTGCTACAATTTGATATTTCGAAGATCAAATTTGTTTATGCATATATTTTGTTAAGGCATATGGTGAAAATTTGTTACTGGCTTAATCTGTTTTTCCTTCTTAATCAATCTTAAAGAAGTCTAATTACTTCCTCAATAGAGCAAAAACAAAGAAAACGAAATTGTTAATTTTCCTACTCTCACAATTGACGGAGCGAAGCTAATTGAGGAGGTTAATGGAATACTTTAGGTAGATAACCAAGAAAATGAAATTGTTAATTTTGTCTCAGTGGTCTGAATCGAAGAAAATGGTTACGGGGAAGTGGTGTAATTTATAAAGGTTAAATGGGTTTGGGTTGAGTTAAATGAATTGGATGAGTAAAATAAATTATTACTAAATAAAATAAAATTATATGTGACATGACATGTCAACTAGGAGAAAAGAGGTTTTGTTTGTTTAGTATATTATGAGAAAAATAGTGATAGTTAAGTGATATTCTAGTCCTAAAAAAAGAAAAGTGATTATGGTAGGCAATTCGCAATACTTTGGTGACCTTTTAGGGCATGTTTGGAAAGTCAATCAGGTAATTGAAATTGGATGTAATTGAGTGTAATTATACGATTTGACATGTTTGTTTGACAAAGTAATTACTTGGTTAGATGGAAATTGGGTGTAATTGATAGGGTGTAATTACATTCTTCAGTTCTCAAGGTGGGGTTTGAGAATTGGGTGTAATTACACATTGTAATTACATACTTATTTTTTAAAATTTTAATTTATTTTCTTTTTATTTCTATTATTTAACTTCTTTTTTATTTTTACTTTATAATTATTTTTGTTTTTAAAAATCTATTTTTCTTTTTATATTATTTATCTTTCATTTTCTTTTTCTCGTTCCCAACCTTACTTCATGTGATTCCATCTAATTGCTCGTATTTTTTTAATCCATTTAGCATAACTGTGTTATTATTCTAATTTTTGAAATTACACCTCTTAGTATAGAAAGAATGAGTCATTAACAAATTTGGCATATAATAAGTGATGTTATTAAACTAGAATTTGTTGTGAATGAGGTTATAGACTTATATTTTTCTTTTCGTTTAAATTATATATTTACTTAAGTTACGTTGAAACTTACTTATGTAATGTTGAAATTTGACATAAGAGTATTACGTTAATTATTTTTGGGGGGATTTTAAATTTACGTTATATTTTTTTATTTTAATTTATTTGTTTTAGTACTATTGACTTGTTATTTGACATTACATGTTGTTTATTTTTCACTTAAATTTGATAGATTTTTTTTTGTCAGACATTTGTGGCATTATATATATAATATTATTTTTTGTTGTCAAACATCCAATCCATGATGTTCTCACAAAAAAAGTTTGTTCTTAATTTTTATAATTAATTAAAATCAAGATATTATTAATTTGAAATATATATATCAATTATTTTTACAATATTAGTTACAAATATATGATTATCAATAAATAATGTGTTATTAAGTACATAGTTTAATATCATATATAAAGGCACATATTTTTCAAATATTAATTTTTAATAATTTAATTTAATTTAATTTTTAAACTAAACTGACTATGTAATTACACTTGTGCAACCAAACAGTACGCTTGTGATTACATTGTAATTCTGTGATGACTAACAAACAGGTCGTTGTAATTACAATACCGTGTAATTACTAAGCTGTGTAATTACTACCCTAGTAATTACATCAATTTTAATTACCAGGTGGATTTCCAAACAGACCCTTAGGGAATTTACACCCTATAATAATTTGATACAACAACAATATATTCATCGTGAGTTTGTGATTCCACAAATGGGGTATGAAAAGGGTGGGTGTACACGAATATACCTTACTCCTATCTTTATAGGTAGAGATATTGTTTCATCCCATAATATCTTATGGCATAAATATATGTTAGAAAATGACCGTGATTCTACGATTTATTGTGGCGAATGCGTATATTAAATAAGATGACATATTTTATGTGATTAACTTAACTAGTTAATAGATGAATAAAAATATGTATTAAAAAAAATTAAAAAGTTGAACCGAAAATATCTAATTGAAACACTTTATTAGGAGTTTGAGGTGTTCAATTGAAACAATAATTAATTCGAAACAGGGATTAATTCGAGTGTCTAAGTAAAATATTCTTACAAATTTAAAGGCTACCTATATATTAAGACATACATAAAACTTAAGCTCCAAAAAAAAAAAACTATATGTAACATGTTTTGGGAAATCAATTTTATGGTTCAATTATTTATTTTTTGTGTTATACTCTATGAAGTAGGTAGATTCTTCTTTTGGACAAACATCATTTTGAAGTTAAGAAAGAAGAAAAGCTAGTCCTTAATTATTGATTGCAACTGGTGGAGTGCTACTTTTTGCTTGGAAAACCACAAAATTAGACGAGACATTTCATCAGAAAATAGACACATTAATTTGCTTGTTTGTGTAATACAATGTTGCTACTCACTCCGCCTCATAATAAATGTCATCTTAGCAAAAAACAAACATATTAAGAAATTAATAATCAATGTAAAGTTTATCAAATTACCCTTATGATTCCTCTTGATCAGAGCATGTAATAAATCTTTTGATATTGAGAATCCAACAATACCAAATTGCTATGTGTTTTTTCCAATCATCATTTAGATCTAGATGTTACTTTAACTTGTCATATTTTGTAATGAAAAAACTAATCAATTTATGTCTTGATTTTTTAAGATGACAGTTATTATGAGATAAATTTTTTTGACTAAAGTAACACTTATTATGGGACGGAGCGAGTATATAACTAGTCTGATGACTGATCAAGATAATTACACTGAGCTGAAAGGGAAAACAAACCATTGATAAACTGACACGTATAATATTGCAAAAGCCGCTGTGTGTTTCCAGAGAGTTTCTTGGACCGTTGGGATATTAGTAGGCAACGGTCGAATCTATTTCGTTCCGTTAGGGCAACTTTTTGCAGCAAGGACAACTTATTAGGGCCCATTTGGTTGCAGGGATAAGTAATTTTCAGCATAGGATTTGAATTAAGTTTGTTTAGTATTTGATTGTGAGTAGTAGTTAAAATTAGGATTAAATTTCTGGGATATATAGAAGGTAAAATTACCTACCCTTGTTATGACATTATAATTATAATTTTGATATAATTTTATTTTGAACCAAACAACTCCTAAAGACTTTAGGTCATTCATATGGACTATGTATTTTTTTTAAAAACAATTAGTGCAGTTTAACTTATGCTGCAACAACAACAACAACAACATACCTAGAAGTTCCACAACGTAGGGTCTGGGGAGGGTAGAGTGTACGCAGACATTACCTCTACCTTGATAAGTAGAAAGGTTATTTTTGAAAGACCCTCGACTCAAGACAAAGCATAAACACAAGCAAAACAAGAGAAATGGTCAGACCTGAACAAGAAATTTAAAGCAGTATGAAAATTATGGTAAGAAAAGCAAATAAGCCATGATAAAGCATTCTGAAAAAAGAATCAGTAACTAACGCATGTAAATAAGATAAACAAAGTACACGAAAGAACATACAACAACAGAAATCAAATGACAGGGACTATAAAAGAATATTGCGCCTACTAGTATGATAGGTTAAGCAGGGCTACAATACTAACACTACAACTACCAGTATGTAAGTAGGACTACGCTCAACTACCTACTACCCTTCTGTCCTAATCTGTGTCCTCCTCCATAACCTCATATCTAAGGTCATGTTCTCAGTAAGTTGCACATGCGCCATATCCCGTCTAATCACCTCTCCCCAATACTTCTTCGGCCTACCTATACCCCTCCTGAACCCATCCATAGCCAACCTCTCACACCTCCGCACTGGGGCATTTGTGCCTCTCCTCTACACATGCCCGAGCTATCTCAACTTCGCTTCCCGCATCTTATCCTCCACCGAGCCACTCCCACTCTATCTCGGATATCATCATTTCTAATCTTATCCATCCTTGTATGCCCACACATCCATCTCAGCATCCTTATCTCCACAACTTTTATCGTTTGGATGTGCGAAGTCTTGACTGGCCAACACCCCACCCCATACAACATAGTCGGTCTAACCGCCACCGTATAGAACTTGCCTTTAAGTTTTGGTGGCACTTTTTTATCGCACAAGACTCTAGATGCGAGCCTTCATTTCATCTACTCTACACCAATATGATGTGTGACATTATCATCAATCTCTCTATTCCCTTGGATAATAGACCCGAGATACTTGAAGCTTTCTTTTTTTTGGAATGACCTGAGTACCAAGCCTTACCTCCACACATGTCTCATGGTCGCTCTCGTTACTGAACTTGCACTCCAAGTATTCTATCTTGATCCTACTCAGCCTGAACCTTTAGACTCCAGAGTTTGTCTCCAAACCTCCAGCTTAGCGTTCACTCCTTTGCGGGTCTCATCAATCAGGACTATGTCATCTACGAATAACATACACCATGACACCTTCCATTGAATTTGTCACGTCAGTCCATCCATCACCAAGGCAAATAAGAATGGGCTAAGAGATGATCCCTGGTGTAGCCTCATCATCACTGGAAAGTGCTCTGAGTCTCCTACTAATGTCCCTAGTGTACGCCACATGTACACCTCTAACCTCAAAACATCTCCATAGAACCTCCCTAAGGACTTTGTCGTATGCCTTCTCGAGGTCGATGAAAATCATATGTAAGTCTTTCTTCCTCTTACTATACTACTCCACCAACCTCCTAATAAGATGAATGACTTTTGTCGCTGAATACCCCGGCATGAATCCAAACTGGTTTTCGAAAATAGACATGCCTCTTCTAATCCTCATCTCCACGACCCTTTCCCAATATTTTATAGTGTGACTTAGCAGCTTGATACCCCTATAATTGTTGTAACTCTGGATGTCACATTTGTTCTTGTACAAATGAATCATTGTACTCTACCTCCATTCTTCGGGCATTCTTGTCGTCTTAAAAATGACATTAAATAACTCAGTCAACCACTCCAAACCTGCCCTGCCTACGCTCTTCCAAAATTCAACTGGATTTCATCAGGCCTGATCGCTCATCCCCTGCGCATCCTGCAAACAACACCCTTAACCTCATCAACCTTAATACTTCTACAATATCCAAAATCCCGATACTTTCCGGATTGCTCCAGATCTTCCAGCACAATATTTTTATCTCCTTCTTCGTTCAAGAGTTTATGTAAGTAAGACTTCCACCTTCGTCTAATATGCGCGTCCTCAACCAATATTTTGTCATCCTCATCCTTGATGCACCTCACGTGATCCAAGTCACGAGTCCTTTTCTCCCCCGCCTTGGCTAATCTGTACAACTTTTTATCCCGCCTTTTCCTCTAGTTCCACATACAGGCGTTCAAAAACCTCTATTTTTGCCGCCGTAACTACTAGCTTTGCCTCCTTCCTCGCCATCTTATATAATTATCTATTCGTCTAATTCTCCACCTCATCCTTGCTTTCTACCAATTTCGCATACGCCACTTTCTTTGCTTTCACCTTCTCATGAACTTACTATTCCACCACCAGTCCCCTCGATGCCCACCACGGCTACCCCGTAAGACCCCTAGCACTTTTTTAGCTACCTCCCGAATGCAACTGGTCGTCCTGTCCCACATACCGATTGTATTCCCACTACTCTCCCAAGCCCTCTGGTCATCAACCTCTCTCCCATCTCCTTTTCACTAGCCATGGTCAAACTCCCCCATTTGATTCTTAGCCTGCCATCCACAACCCTCATCTTTTTCTCCGTCTTAATCTCTAAATCCATCAACAAAAGCTTATGTCGGGTAGTAAGATACTCACTCGGAATAACATTGCAGTCTTTACAAAGACCGTTGTCAACCTTCCTAAGGAGCAAAAAGTCTATCTGAGTCTTAGCCACCGAATTATAGAAAGTCACCAAGTGCTTCTCCTTCTTCATTAACCTTGAATTGGTTATCACCATCCCAAAAGCTTTAGCCAACTCCTAAAGTGAGACGCCTTCCCCGTTCTTGTCCCTGAGGCCAAAGCCTCCATGCACGTCGTCATAACCCCCTAGAAGTGACTCGATATATCCATTGAAATCCCCTCCTACAAATAACTTCTCACTGGGTGGTATACCTCCCATTACCTCACCCAAATCCTCCCAAAAGTGCATCTTCTCCTCCTCGTCCAAGCCTGCCTGCGGCGCGTAAGCACTAATAATGTTCATAGTGAATCCACTAACTACCAACTTAATCGTCATCATCCTGTCATTGACCCTCCTAACTTCTACCACCTGATCCATTAGCTCGTTGTCTACCAAAGTACCTACCACATTCTTATACCTCGACCTACCCGAGAATCATAACTTATACACGTCCACATCCTTAGCCTTAGGTTCGACCCATTTGGTCTCCTGGACACATGCTATATTAATCCTCATCTTCTTAAGAATCTTAACTAGCTCCCTATTCTCAGCCTAGCATTTCCCTTACCCCACTTACCCCCTAACCCTCGCCCCCGTCCCTGACCAAGAACATGACCCTATTCTACCATCACTCACCAAAGCCACTAAAATGGATATAAACTAATAGACTAATCAAAGGTTTACACCTAAAATATATCAATACAAAATAAATTGAAGAGGAATCACAAAATTCGAGGAAATAGAACTAGTACGCCATATCCAAATAGATGAAGCAAGACATTGTAATAATATGAACAAAGCAGCAATATATTCGAGTATTAGAAGTAAAATAAATGCAACAATTTATTCCAAGCGTAGCAGGCCAGGACAACAAATGCTATAAAGAGATGGGTAAAGGAGTAAAGATCACTGTGTATTGGCTGATTTGGTGGATAACGGCAAAAATCCTGCAGCGGTGGTGGTCCTCGATCTTCAGGTCTGGCCTAGCCGGAAGATATATATATATATATATATATATATCAATTGTCATATTTCATAAGATTCAAATAATGTTCCTTTCTTTCAACTTTTCGCTCTTCCCACTTGTAAGGGTTATAACTCTCGAACCGTAACTTCAAATAAGGTGTTTCCTACGCCAAATCGAAGGTAACACGGGGATATTATCACTATCCCAAGTTTCCTCTGGAAATACTTAGTGTAACTAGTACAAATTCATGCAAGAACAACCCATGAAAACTGTCTCGCTAGGATTTTTTTATAAAAAGACCACAATCTTAAAACAGTCGTAACTTTTTATCCGTAAGTCATATTGATCTATGTAAAGCCTCAAACTGTCGAGAACAGATAAATCTAGAACTTTTATTCATCACAACATTTCAGATTCCTCACCAATATGTACAGTTATTCTGTTATACATTCTGCCCTCCGGATTTCATTCGATCCGAAGCAGAAACTTTGAACTGCGATAATTCTCAAACCGTATGTCGGTTTTAGCCCCGCTTGGTCTCAATCGGATCGTGAAGGAGATATGTACAAACCTGTAAAATTTCATCCAATTCTAACAAGCATATCTCAGCAAAACAGATTGTAAATTTCATGACACAAACTAGTTATTAAATAACCTACTAACAATAATTTCATGATCATTCTTTCAACATCCGGATCATATTCTAATATGTGTTGTAACTTAAAAATAAGGGATTTTACTAAGAGTTATGAGTGAGAGAACTCACCTTTTGTTGCTTCATACTGCAAATGAACTTCAAACTTCAACTAATCCTTTCCCTTCTTGCTCTCTTGGTATTTTTCTGATTTTTGTTCTTTGTGCTAAGTGCTTTCTTTTGTGCTATGTAGAATATATAGTGAGTTGTGTGTGTAACTTGTGGGAGGTGGAAGGAGAAGAGGTTGAGGGAGATTAAAGGGGAGGGGGACGTGCAAGTGAGGGAGAACGAGAGGGGAGGAATGGGCAGATGTTTTTTTATTTTTTTATTTTTATTATTATTATTGTAACAATAAATTGTGACTTCACAAAGGAAGAAACCAAGAAACAGAAGTGGAAATGAGAGGATGGACCAGTTGTATATCCTCTCCGTGATCCTGAACACTGTTAACAGAAAGACAATATAATTCTCTGCATGTAAATATATATAACTGAACATTAATAACGGATTCCCTCCATTGAGAATTCATTGTTATTCTGTATAGCTTACTTGTTGATGCTACAAGAATCATGAAGTAGCAACTTGTTTTCCAGTATTGCCAAACTAAATTGGGTAACAGTGTGTCAAGTAGTAGAAACTACATCAGCAATGAGCATTCTAATGGGAAAAGTGATATTCAATTGTTGGCCGACCGTAAAGGCATTTCCCTGAAATTTACGGAAAGAAGTGTTGGAAATTAGCCTTTGGCGGGGAGATGCGTCCACCCATCTTTGATGAATTAAACACTAGTGTTTCGCATGTTGGAGACCTTGTCTCTTCGCACATGCATGATCTACGAAGTGAGTAGATGACCGTAGGGCCAAGAATCGTCTAATTTCGTTGAGAAATGAAAGAGATATTGGTCCACGAAGTAAGGTGTTTGAGACATGGAAATGTGGTGTGGGACAAATCTACCACATCGGTGGGAATAGGAAGAATTGCTCTCTATATAAGTCTCTAATGTGGTAAAGGGTTTGGATCCCAAGGGGTATCCCATGTGTTTAAAGGAGGGAAGACCTAGATGTGCTTGGGTTCAAGGCTAAGCCCACACGCGCGCCGCCGCCGCCCGCCCGCCCGTCCGGTCTCGGGCTGTGGGCTGTGGGCCTTTCTGATATTATCTTTTTGGACCGAGAAACTCGCCGATGTACGCTTTGGTCCCCGAAGTTTCAATATTTACGTTTAGTCCCCATACTTTCGGGAAGGTGACGGAAGGCCGTTGGACTGCATTTTTGGAGCATTAATCAGCCATTACTTGGCTGATTAATTCTCCATTAACAGCCATTACTTGGGGCATTTGGGCGCCTTCTTCAAGGCCTTAATAGCCATTACTTGGTCGTTTTAATGACCTCCTTTAAGGGCCATTACAGCCTTGTTTGTGGCTGTTGGACAGCCCCTCCTCATGCTATATATTGAGCTTCATTTGGCTGAAAACAAGACTAGAAAACGGGAAGAAAATTGAGCGACAAACAGCGAGAAAATAGCACCGGAAAGATACGAGAAAAATAGCTTATTTCGGTCACGAAATTCGCAAACCAAAGTGGTCGTAATTCGCAAACCAGGGTGGCTGTAATTCCGCAAAAACGGTGGCGGAAAAACAAAGGTGACCAAACCCTCACGTATACACAATATATACACTACGAGACACACTATATATACACAGAGACAAAAGAGAAGAGTAAAGAGAAACTCTTCCTTCCTATTCCATATCTTCACAAGTCGAGTCATATTTGTTTTCTTCGACAGGCTCAACCTATTGGCTTTGTAGTGTTGAGATTATAGTGTTGTTTTATCTTGGGAGACTATTGCCCGCTAACGTAAAAGCATATATACGGGGCAATCTTGTCTTAAGGATAGAGGGCTATCCTCGACTCAACACACAACGTTGTAACCGTCCAGATTTAGTTATTTCTTGATTTCGGGATATCAAGATTGAAGACACAACAAACTTGCGGCAGTTCTCAACGTTGGCTTTGCTAGGTGATCAAGATTCAAGACACAACACCCTTGCGGCAGTTTTGAAGATTGACCATTTATTTATCCTTTCGAACATTTGTAATAGTTATTACTTCCCGTACTGCTTTATAAAGTACATAGAAAAAATACCAACAAGAAGAACCTCTTCCAACATTCACATTGCTGATCAGAATAGCAATAGGACACCAACAAACGCAAATAAGATAGCTTGTGATGCCACATAAGTACCCAATTTTATTGTAGAAATTTTCGTGATCAACGATTGGACCATGCAAACTAGAAATGCTTTTTCTTGGCTAAAGAAACAGATTACTCGATCTATTTCCGTATCGCTCATGATATATATCTGAACTCGACATCCAGTGCATAACCCATTTTTGCACAGCAGGGTTATGAAAATCCACGAGAAGCGACTGGGCGTATTGTATGTGCCAATTGCCATTTAGCTAATAAGCCCATGGAGATTGAGGTTTCACGAGCGGTACTTTCTGATACTGTATTTGAAGCAGTTGTTCGAATTCCTTACGATATGCAACTGAAACAGGTTCTTGCTAATGGTAAAAAGGGGAGATTGAACGTGGGGGCTGTTCTTATTTTACCGGAGGGTTTGAATTAGCTCCTCCCGATCGTATTTCTCCCCAAATGAAAGAAAAGATTGACCATTTGTCTTTTCAAAGCTATCGCCCCAATAAAAATATATTCTTGTGATAGGCCCTGTCCCTGGTAAAAAATATAGTGAAATAAACTTCCCTATTCTTTCCCCGGACTCTGCTACTAAGAAAGATGTTCAGTTCTTAAAATATCCTATATACGTAGGCTGGAATAGGGGAAGGGGTCAGATTTATCTGAAATTGAACAAGAACATGGCATACCGGAGTCTAAAAATGCAGACAAGAGCAGTTGCTACTGAATTGTAATAAGACAATAGATGGAGAAAGAGGTGTCATGGGCAAAGATGTGCACTGGTAAGCGCTACTTAGTGAGAAAGAAGAGAATTCCCGGATTGGCAAAGGTGGGATTATGAATAAGCTGTACAACTGCACAAGTCATAGGATAACCAATATTATGTGAATCACTTGCATTCGCGTAACTTCTCAAACTAGCATTGCTACTCTATATCACATATATAAGGCCTAATGCAAATACGTAGGTGCAGGACCTGTGGATCATTCCACCGCATGCAGAACGAAGTTCACAGAAAGCATAATGGTGCGATATCATGGTTCCACTGACAATAAGATTCGAACTGCTTATAGTATAAACATGAAATAGTCAAAGTTGTTAGTTTATCTCACAGGAAGCCAGTTATCAAAACGAATTGAAATGCATCAACAAGTTCTGACAGTAACCTGGACTCCAATTTTAAGTAGATTTCAGTTTCTGATAAGTTACGTAGGTTGTTTGGTTTCAGAGTTTTGTTTTATTTGTGTTAAGACAGTTCAATCCAGTGGCAGATTGATGTAGAATGAGTGACTGGCCGGGGAAAAATGAAATAGAAAAATAATGCTGAAAAGGTTCAAAATTGCTCCTTCCATTCGTTTGTGGAATGAATGTTACGTAGTTATTTTATGTAACTTCAGTTATTGTCCAACATTTTATGAGCTAGCTGGAAAAAAATCTACTCAGATGCTACTTGTACATGACCTCTAGCTATCCTTGAGTAAAAGCATGCCTAAGAGGTGAACTAAATCTCATTGCCCAATTAGAGCTGCTGCTGCTTCTTCTTCTTACACGGGGAATTCAACTTTGTGGTTTTTGCCTTTCTTTCTTAATGCTTTGACTATTGTTAAATGCTAAAGACAGGTGGCTCAATCAATCATCTTGGCGCCATTCTTTGAGTCGCAACTAGATAAGCGTAGATGATTTTCGAACTTCCACTGGATTTCAATTTTAAAAACGCAACAACTTTAACATGATTCCACTGGATTTCAATTTTAAATCTATCCAATACTTTGCAACAGACCAAGTAAATATATGCATAGCAAAAAGAGATTAACTGTCTTCATTGAACGAGGAAGTCTAAGGTTCCAAAGAAAAAATCAGGAAGAACAACGAAGACCAAAGGTCCCAAAGCAAACATTAGGAACATATTTACTACTAACATAAAGGATTGTTCATAGCATCTACTAGTATATTGCAACTCTATCACCAGAACATGGACACTTAAAAACATCAAACATCACTCAAATGCCCAAGCATTCTCCATCCTAACCTCCTCCTCTTCCTCGGGCGTGAAGTCATTCTTGATGTTGAAGGTCTTCCGGATCTCCTCTGGAGTCTTCCCTTTGATCATGTCTGCCAGAGTCTGGCAAGTGAGATCGAGCAGGCTCTTGATGTTCAAATAGTTAGCAGCCTGCAAAGTTATAAGAGCAGTTCTATTAGTCCTCTAAAACAGGTTATAAGAGAATTCGCCAAAAAGAAATCACAAATAAAAAGCCCAAGGTAATTAAATAGAAGATCCTCATTCTACTATTATCCAGAACAACACCGGTAGGAAGAAACAAGACATTATAAAACAACGGTTTCAAACAACCAACTAAAACTAAGCAGGGCTGCACAATTCATGCATAGTACTCTCTCTATCGTTGTTTAAGATGTTAATTTTACTAGCACGTTAAATTAGTATCATTGATAATGGAAGCACATATTAAACTAGTTGTTGCAAAACCTAACCTCACAGCAAGATTTGAATTCCTAATAATGATTATGAAAGTTGAAAAGAAATCAATTGTGCCAGACTGCCAGGGTAACGAAATTAGAGAGTACAACATCAAAAGTAGCAAACATGTACAATTATCAGCCACTGAATGGGGTTCAAAATGCCAAACCAAAACTACAGAGCAACCAACAACAGGAACAAAGTCTAAAGTGAAGGAAATTATAAGCATACCATTACCCTGCATTCATAAGAAGTTCCAACTACACACCCAAACTTAGGAAGTTCCGCTTTGCAATGCCTAAAAGTTGAATTACTTGGTTGTGTTATTATGCATATGTACTTGAATCAAAGTTTTACACAAGAGACTATGAATTCCTGTACAACTATGTTAAAATTATCCCAGCAAACAGCATCAATCACACAAGAGAACAAACAATAGTAGCAATATCAATGTTTTGCACGAGACTACGAGTTCCTCTACAATTATTTTATAATTAACCACAGCAAATAACATCAATCGCAAAACACAATAAATGACGGTAGCAATAGAAGTAGAAACTGTAAAACAATACATCACAGTATAGCAGTGGATTAACCCTAAATAGAAATTTAGGCAAATAAACTAGCTAATCAGTCGAATCAATACAACAAAAGCATAAAAAATCAACTGAATATACAAACAAAAAAAGCAACAAATGCAGAAATTATAGCAACCGCATAAACGTACACCAATTGATGATCCTAAAACAGAAAATCAGGCAAATAAACAACTACTTTAGTAAAATCAGAACAACAAAAGCATATATAATCAACTGTTTATACAAACAATAAAGCGGATAAAGGAACAACAGCGAAAAAAAACCCTAAAACACAAAATCAGGCCAATAAACAACAACAAAAGCATGAAAAATCAACTGAATATACACAATTTCACAAATAATAATAACGCGCTTTCGTACCAGAATGAGATCGAAGAGCGTGCCCTTGTCAACTTTAACCAAATCAGTATCAAAGGTCTTCAAATCATCCTCAGATGCCTTATCATCGGTCTTAGCAGCAGCATCAACAATGACGCTTACAGTACTCAATCACCTTCGCCAAAATCTAGTCGATTGATTTTCTCTTCCCATTTCATCTTCCCGTAGGTAACAAAAAAGAAAGTTAAAAAAAAAAAAAAAAAGAAGAGTATTTTTTGTATTCTTTCCTACTTAAAACTGGAATAATCTTATAATACTAAATGTTATTCATTGCAACCGAATTTAAAGTTTAAACTCGACAAAGCAAGTAAGATAAAAATTAATCTGAGAGGTAAGTAAAATGTGTTAGTGTAAAAGTTTTATATTCAAATCATTTGAGGCTGGTTCAAAATTTTAATTTGATGAATTAATTTTTAAATTTTTTTGTAATGAGCTCTTTGAACTTTTAAAATTATAGGTTCCTCGTATAATATTTGTTACTTTGGATCACATTTTCGCATCTTATATTAAAGTAAAATAACTTTAATATCATAATTGTGACATCTGATGTATGTAAGAAGATTTGAACAGTGAAAAAAGATTTTTCTTCTTCTCATGATATATGATTTGTCTACAAAGCTAATGATCTAATGAGCATCTTAGTTTTTTTTTATAAAGAAATGGGGAATAATTTATCTAGATATATGTTTCTTTCAAATTGATTTGAGTTCAAATTATTGGAGAATTATGCCCACTCGCGATTAATTATATTTTCATAAAATTCATGTATCTATTCTCACTCACGAATTCAATATTCAGACGATAAAGCTAGCTAGCCAGCCAGCTAAAAACTTAATGTAACACTTCCTTTTTCTGGAACTGGGATTGCGTATACTTTACAAAAGCTCACATCACATTGATGGACTTATTTACATTATACAAAAACTCTATATTTTAAGACAAAATGGTCATGATCTACAGCCTATAAAACCAATTTGACTAGAAAATCAGTTATATTCCATAGGAATCATAACTGGGAACATGGATTAGTCTCAAGAAATAAGAGTTTATTTCTGTTTGGGCCAGATTTTGTTTGTTGAAGTTCAATTGTGCAACCAAGGGCTTAAACTTAATTTGTCCATGTAATCAACAACTAGAATAACAACATACCCAATGTAATTCCATAATAAGTGTCTGGGGAGAGTAGGATGTGCAGACCTTATCCCTACCTTTGTACTCCCTCCGTCTCATAATAAGTGTCACCTTAGTAAAAAACACGCATATTAAGAAACCAATAATACAATGCGAAGTGTACCAAATTACCCTTATATAATAAAAATAAATTGCTTTTTCTTTTGATTAGAGCATGCACATATAGTAAACCTTTTGACATTGAGAATCAAACAATAACAAGTTACTATGTGGCTTTTCCAATCATTTTAACTTGTCAGTTTTGTCTTTAAGAGTAGAATTGAAAAAAGCTAGCCAATTTATGTCTTGATTTCCTAAGGTGATGCTACAAAAATCATGAAACAATAATCTTAGTAGCACTGTATTGCCAGACTAAATTGAGTAACAGTTTGTCAAGTAATAGAAACTACATCAGCAATTGAGTAACCTTTTCCAACATTCACATTGCTCAGAATAGAAACAGGACACTAACAAAAGAAATACGATAGCATGTGAGGTCCAATAATGCAGGCAACATCAGTTGTTACTGAACTGTGAAAAGACAATAGATGGAAGGAGAGGTGTCATGGGCAAAGATGTGCACTAGTAAAGAAGAGAATGCCTAACTGGCGAAGATAGGATTACAAGTAAGTTGGACAATTTACCAGAAGAGGGACACTGCAAAACTTTGTCATTACTGAATCCCTCGCATCCCTGTGAACCAATAATAGCTAGGAGGACCTGGCCGATGCTATGCTATTGAATTGACTGAAAACAAACACACCTTACAATGCCTCTACAGGATAATTAAGGGAAATTTCCACATTATAGGCAAAGTCTATTATATGCTTAGTATCCATAAAAAAACAATGCACTTATGACTGTTCGCTCTGATGTTTAAGACTTGCGAAATCAATATGATTGCAGTTGGACTGCCATTAGTTTTTAGTTTTACCAACTCTTAAGACTTCCGAAATGTTTCTTGTTTGTATATGTTACCAACCTGTGAGTAGCTAATAAGGCCTAATGCAAATACCTGCGTCGACTTGTGAGTCCTTCCCACTTGTACAACAAAGTTAACAGAAAGCATAATGTGATATTATGGTTCCACTGAGAATAAGAATCAAACTGCTTATAAACGGCTGGCAGCTTATCTCACATATTGAAATGCATTGACAAGTTTTGACAGTCACCTCGGCTCCAACATTAACTGGATCTTCGTTTTCATTTTCTGATGAGCTAATTGACAAGTTATGTAGATGAGTTAGTTTCACAACTTCAATTTTATTTCTGTAAGACAGTTCAATCTAGTATGAGTCTGAAGGCTGGGAAAAAGTGATAAAAATTAAACATAGGAACCTCCTCTCAGAGGCTACTTGTAAATGAGCTCTAGCTTTCATTGAGTAAGAGCATACCTAAGACGTAAATTTCTCGCATTGCCCAATTACAGAATTACAGCTTCTCCTTCTTACGTAGGTAATTCATTATCTGTGCATATGACATTTTAATCCTAGCCTATTTAGTTTAATTGCTTTCACTATCGTTACATGCTAAAGCCACATGGCTCAATCAATCATCCCAGCGCCATTCTTTGAATAGCAATTTTTTTTTTGATATTCAATTTTTCGGCTTACGCTAGATTATTCCTGGAGATAGTGGTCGTGATCTCTCAGCACTACTACCAGTAAATCGCGAGATATCAGGGTTTGAAAACAAAGCAATTAATATCACCTACAAGGTCCTACCTACCCCAGAAGAGATCAAATTGCTCCCAGCAGGATTCAAACTCACGCTGCAGGCCTCCAACTGGATTTTAAGCTCCCCTCCTTTGCCATCCAGCTATGCCGGGGGGACAAATAGCAATTTCTATTAGAAGCGACAAATATAAAAGTTCTACCTATACTGGGTTCGACAACCAGTATAACAACTGAAAAATATAGTCGCTCTCAAAATCTACATAGAAAAGATAAAGGAGGGACCCCATCGGCAACTTCCCAAAATCCCAAAACATGCGTAGACGATTTCAAACTTCCTAAACCTACCACAATCGATTTAAAGTTATTTCTGGAAAGGCTGGTTCTCAATCTGGTCAAATCAGAACACCACCTTTGATTTTCAACTTTAGTTGACACGTCAATTCCCTAGTCTCCTTTTCCCTTCACATGAAATTCGTAGTAAAAATATATAATTTAAGTCACTTGAGAAATTAACAGTCAATTTGAAAATAAACCATATGCTCCGTAATAGCGATTCTGAATAATCATGTGCCATTCAACATTCTATTCTTACTAAACTTATAACAATCAAGCAGCAGTTAAGTTGCTGCTACTCTGAAGAAGCCCTCTATCTAGCAACTAAAAGTGAACCGTCGCAAAGAATAGCATGAATTCAAGTTAGTGTAGACTTCGCACGTACCTGCTAATTCTTTTTCTAAAAACTTAAGACAGCATATAACCGCAACAAGTTAATGATCAATTTCCAATAGGTGAAAACACGTAAATAACAACAGATGTCTTTTGCCATTTACTGACAAAGCATCTTGTTTCTGGGTCATATCAAAATCCCAGCATACACCATGAGTCATTCAGGATATAATGCTTGCACCTTCAAACCAAAGCCCAAAAGTGTCTCCTAAAAGCCAACCATCCTCAAGACCATTCTCCCATGAAAGTTCATTACTTAAGCAGCAAATGCCTCCAAGGACTAATATCCCACCACTTAAAGAAATAACACTACGAAGGAACAACTGAAACAACATAAATATCCAGCAATATGTCAACAAACATGCAAAAGCTTTAACTCATTCCACAGGATTTAATTTTTAATCTATCCATTACTTTGCAAGAAATCAAGTAAATATATGCATAGCAACAACAACAACAACAACATGCCCAGTGAACGATGTAAAAGTTCCATCGCAAAAGTTATGAAGAACAATGAAGTCTAAAGATTCCAAAAGCAAACATTAGAAACATATTTACTACTAAATAAACGATTGTTCATAGCATATACTAGTGTATATTGCAACTCTTATCACCAGCAATCACTCAAATGCCCAAGCATTCTCCCTCCTAACCTCCTCCTCTTCCTCAGGTGTGAAGTCATTCTTGATGTTGAAGGTCTTGCGAATCTCCTCTGGAGTCTTCCCTTTGATCATGTCTGCCACAGTCTGACAGGTGAGATCAAGCAGGCTCTTTATGTTCAAATAGTTAGCCGCCTGAAACGTTATAAGAGCAATGTTTATTAGACCTCTAAAACAGGTTGCCAAGAGAACTCACCAAAAGAATCCACAAAGAACAAGGCCTAGGTAATTAAACATCGAAGATACTTGTTACCAGAAGAACACCAGTAGGAAGAAACAAGACATATAAAAACAAAGGTTCAAGGAACCAACTAGAAATAATTAGGGCTTCGATTTATGCTTAGTACTCTTTCTCTCAAGACGATAATTTTACTAGCATGTTAAATCAGTATCAGTATTGGGAGCACATACTAAAGCTACATATTGAAAATTCTAGCCAGAAAGCAAACACATCACATCAATGTTCAAAATTTGAGATCTTAACCTTTTGGGAAATCAATGTCTAAACCCTTTGGAAGGTTACAAAATGAGATAGTACCAGATCAAAAGCATAAAACACATTCAATATTATCAGTCCGTGAATGTGGAGTTCAATATTCCAAAATACAAACTACAGAACAATAAGCAATAGGAACAGACAAAGCCCTCGAGTCAATGGTTTACACAAGGCAGCCAGTTCCTTGCAGCTATTTTCTAATTAGTCCAGCAAATAACATCAATCACATAAGGTACAACAAAAAATCGAAGCAATAGAAACAGAAACTGTCAAGCAATCGCATAAAGATACAACAGTCCATGAACCCTAAAACAGGAAATCGGGCAAACAAACTTTCAATTAGTAAAATTGGAACAATAAAAGCACAAATAATCAACTGTTTATACAAACAATAAAAGCAACAAAGGCGGAAATCGTAAAACAGCGCATAAAGATACAACAATGGAGAAAATCCTAAAACAGAAAATTTGGGCAAATAAACTACCTATCAGTCAAATTAGAACAACAAAAACATGAAAAATCAACCAAATATACGAAAAAGGTAAGAAAAAATCAACTGAATAAATTAAGTCAACAAAGCATAAAGGAACAACAGCGAAAAAGCCCTAACCCAACAGTCCAATCAGAACAACATACCCAGCGAAATCCCACAAAGTGGGGTCTGGGGAGGGTAGAGTAACTCACTTAACACGCACAATCGCTATAAAAGGCCCCAAAAAATCATACCAGAATGAGATCGAATAGAGTTCCCTGGTCAACTTTGACAAAATCAGCATCAAAGGTCTTCAAATCATCCTCAGATGCCTTATCATCGGTCTTAACAGCAGCATCAACATGACGCTTACAGTACTCAATCACCTTCGCCAAGATCTTGCTGGTAACATTAGGAAGAGGAATACTCGTGTTGGCGCAATCGTCCTCGATCATATGCTTGATAGTCTGAGATTCCAAAGCCACCGCTTCATCAACCTCGAAAGTCTCGCCATCGGAACTCTTCAACACAATATTCTTTGAGGTAGACATACTCGATCGATTGAAAAAACCAAACCCTAGAATTCGAAACAAACAAGAGTTGTAAATAAAAGGGGAGAATTTCTAATAGAATAGGGGATTATAAATAGGCGTTTGTAAAACTCACTAGATTTACCAGGTTTACAATTTTTGCCTTTGTCGGTTTCACCTACTCAAGTACAATTTTCTAACTTCACGAAAGTTTATTTATTTAAAAATATATAAAGAAGATTTTTTTTTATAGATGTCTATTCCACTTGACGAAAGTTTGTATAGTTATTGTCCTTTTTTGGTAAATAAAGTTTTCTTCTCCGATAAATTGGGGATTTCCTTGTCGTAACAATTTTATTTGGCTAAAATTAATAGATACAGTTTGGCCAAGAGAAAAATATATAATTGAAATAAATAATTATTATATTTAATTAAAAAAATACAATTCTATATATTTTTAATTATTATTTACAAAAAATTAATAAAAGAGTGAAACAGTCAATTGGAGAACTAAATTATTATTTCATATTTGAAGTCGTAGCACTACGTTTCACAATTCACATAACAACCTCCTAGCAATCCCATTGGTTTTTACGAACAAAGCCATCATAGGATTCCTCGTCATGATAGAAGAAGTATCACCATCTTTAATGAATTTTACCTAGCTTAATTCGAATCAACTGAGATTCCGAAAAAAATGATTTTTACCAACAAAGCCTGCATAGGATTCTTTGTTCTTATTGAAGGAGTGTTACCCTCTTTAATGAACTTTACGTGGCTCAAAGTCAGATTAGTTGGAACTAGGGTGGTCAGCGGGCGGGGTTGGAACCAATCCCGGCGGACCGGGATTGGCGGGACAGGAAGAGGTCCCGTCCCACATCCCACCTGAAGGGGGCCGGGATTTGGGGGGACAGGTCGGGGTCAGGATTTGGATTTTTTTTTTGTCACTTAATTTTAAAAAATAATATATATAAACACTTCAATAATTGAACAAGATAATGTAATAAAAATATATCAATGCTGATTTTGTGCCTCTTATATTATTTAATAGATTTTTTTTTTGTAATACAATTTCAAAATTGCAACTTTGTGGTGCTGTTCATAAGTTGCAAATCACATAGTAAAATTGCAATTAAAAAAATTACATAGTTAACCATACTTTTTCGAATTTCCTCACAATGTCTTGAGGATCTTCGGCTGAAATTGGAATTTGATGATCAAATTGTTCGACGTCGCTTCATGTTCCCTCGGACAAGATTTCGTTGTAGTTGTAGTCTTCTTCTTCGTTGATCTCCGGTTGACCGCACCTTCTACGCTCTGCTCAAATCCAATCTCTAAAAAGAACTACAATCTCCAATGTGTCTCCCGCCAATGAATGTCTAT
This sequence comes from Anisodus tanguticus, assembly GCA_034509755.1. Taxonomy (NCBI): domain Eukaryota; kingdom Viridiplantae; phylum Streptophyta; class Magnoliopsida; order Solanales; family Solanaceae; genus Anisodus; species Anisodus tanguticus. The sequence continues at coordinate 38,975,062 of CM067561.1, read as the reverse complement.
GGCCTCCTATTTGAAATCTTCCAACAGAAAAAGTGTTTAAAGACGTTGTTGATGACGCTTGAATGTTCAACACATCTCGAGCCATCTTTGCTAGTGTTGAAAATGCCTTCTCATTCGGCCTCCAGTATTTCAGCAAGTCTTCATGTCCTTCATCATTGACAATTAATTCGAATGGTACAACACCCTGCAAAACATAAACATCAAATTCGCTAACTTGTGAAGAAGTTGAACCACTAAATATTTTATTTTTAAGGCCTTGAATACTAGCAGCAAAAACCACATGTGTTTTTATAAGGTTGTAGCGAAGTAGTATAAGATGGTACAGAAACCGATTGAATATTTGCACTTTGTTGTTGGTAATACATATATACTTGTTTGCATTCACTGTGTATGCTAGACGTAACTTCTTATTTAGTTGGTTTGTGAGTTGGTTCTTCAGTTGGGTCTATTGAAAATACTTCTATACAATCATAAATCGTTTCTACAAGTGTTTTACAACCGTTTACTTTAATAGTCGGATTTAATACAACACCAATAATATAAATAGTGGAAATAGAAAAAAAGTATTTTTAAAATTTTATAAATATTTTTTTAATAGATGGAGCGTAAGATGGTTTCCATATATTCATTAAGTAACAAAAATATTAGTAACTTTAAAAATTTTCTCTAGAAATCCATTAAGTTCTAAAAAAAATCTCAATCATTATCTACAAGCATATCCCTTGTATTTTTATTATAGGCGTTAAATAATAAAGCTATAGGTTGTCTATAATCGTAAGCAACAAGTACTTGCTCATACAGAGAATTCCACCTAGTTGAAACTTCTTCTAGAATTTTTCTATAAGGTAATCCACAATCATGACAAAATTTTTTATATTCTTTGCGTCTTTGTATTTTATTACCTTTAAAAATAAAATTTATAGCAAATTGTATTTTATCATGAATGCTTTCAAAAAGTTTTAGGCCATCCTTTACAACTAAGTTATAAATATGACACATACATCTTATATGAAAATGATTAGGAAAACATGGCGTTAATCGAACTTTTAAAAGTCTTATAGCATAATCATTAGAAGTAGCATTATCTAATGTAATAGTTATAATTTTATCAATTATTTCATAATAATCACAAATTTCATTAATATTTTGTGCAATAAAACTTCCAGTGTGCCTATCATCAATATATCTGTATGCTAAAATACGTTTTTGCATAGACCAATTTTGATTTATCCAATGACATGTCACCGTTAAATAATCATTACCGTTAGTATTACGACCTATATCAGAAATTATAGTCATTTTGCCATTAAAATGATACAATGCATAACGTAAATATTGTTGATATTCACTTGCAAATTTAAAAAACATCCCTTCTAACAGTTGATCTAGGAAAATCATTAAAAGCATAATTATATGTTTCTCGAATGTAATGAATAAAACCAGGAGAGGAAGGAAATGAAAAAGGCAAACTCTCCACCGCAACTAATTTTGTCATATTTTCCCTATCTTTGTTTTTATCATATTTAGGACCAATTTTCCCCCAATCGTCGGGTTAATTTGACTTTATACTTGGTCGGGGCCACTTTGTGAACCTTGTCCCGACTCAGATGACATTGACACACTCATTTTTTTAGCCTGGTATTGATTCCACCTAGCTGGGGTGGGGGCAAAAATGACCGTTATAGCCGTTGCACAACGGCCAAAATCGAAATTCGGTAGTTGTTGCAACAATTATTTTTGCAAGGGGGGGGGGGGGGGACGGAGTCGGGATTGGGAAGAGCGGGACAATCCCAGGCCCCGTTCCGAGTTCGAACCCCGGCACCGATAAAATATATATTTTTTATGGGAGATCGGGGCAAGGCGGGGCTAGTAGTGGGACGAGCTGGTCGGGATCGGGCCGACCCAGGCCACTGAACAACCCTAGTTGGAACCCTCAAGTAATTGATTTTTATGAATAGAGCATAGGACTCCTCGTCTGGATAAAAGGAGCGTCACCATGTTCATTATTAATTTAAGTTGAGTTCAAATTTCACCTACGACAGCCAACAAGAATATTTGTGCATATTTAAAATTTAAAAAAATACAGCAGCACGTGAGAAGCACGTTGTATATCTAAAAGAAATAATGGAAGTATTCAATCTCTTGATAGTTTTGAGAAGATATAATAAATAAAAGAGTTCTAAGGATTTAAGTTGAGTTCAAGCTTCACATTTACACGTCACCAAAGATATTTGAACATGTATAACCCATGAGTAAAATTAAACAAGCACGTGAGGAGCATGTTGTATGAAATAAATAAATTTAAGTGGATACGTTCTAACAATCTAAATTTATGAATAAGATATATATAGATCCGATTCAAGAGAAATAAATGAAAGTGCTCACTCTTTAGATAGTATTTGAATAAGATTTTTAGATCTAAAATAACAAATAAAAGAGTTGACTCTTTAAGAATATTTAAGTTAAGTTCAAGTTTCAATTACCCATCAACTAAAATATTTGCATATGTAATTCATGAGTAAGATCAAACAAGCATGTGAGGAGCATGTTGTCTGAATCTAAATAAATGAAAGTTGTCACTCCCAACAATTTAAATTTATGAATATGATAATAGATCTAAAAGAATTAAATGAAAGTTAAATTTGTGAATAAGTGTTTGCTCTTTAAATAGCATTTGATTAGATTTGTAGATCTAAAATCAATAAAATTTAAGTTGAGTTCAGATGAACTATTATCAACTCTCAAATGATACAAGCATTTTGATCAAACTTTGCCTACTTGAGCATTTCCGAGAGAATTCAGGTAGACGAGATGCTAAACATTCGAATTAAATCAAGCTGAGTTTAGTATTAACGCCAGTCAATTGGCTTAGTAATTGCTAGAAATAAAACAAAATACAATTCTATATATTTTATTATTATTTACAGCAAATTAATAAAAGAGTGAAACAATTTAACTGGAGAACTAAATAATTATCCATATTTGAAGTCGTAGCACTATGTTTCACAATTCACATAACAACCTCCCAGCAATTGCATTGGTTTTACGAACAAAGCCCGCAGATGATTAATCGTCCGAAGGAGCATCACCCTTTTTAATGAAATTTATGTGACTCAAATTCGAAGCAACTGAAATCCGAAACAATTGTCTTTTACAAACTAAACCCGGATAGGATTCCTATTCTTATAGAAGGAGCGCCGCCCTTTTTAATGAACTTTATGTGACTCAAATTTGAATTGGTATCCGAAAGAAATATTGAATAGAGAATGAAAAAACTAAAAAAAAAAAGAGTAACAACAACTGAATTGATTCAATTTTCTTTTTTGTATTCTTCTCAATTTAACTGGAGTTTCTTTTTTGTCGGAAACAAAAGGGACAAGTGAAAATTAATAGTTTAATACAGTATTTATTATCATGTAAAGAAATTGTGCTAATTTAAACCTCAAGAGGTATTTATGATAGGTACATCGGCTATCTGTTTTTGCCTTTTTCTTTTTCTTTGGATAATAATGCAACTTTTTGCATTTTTCTTTCTTTGGACAAAGGCAACTTCCTTAAGAGCTAAATATCATAATCATGCTCGTTTGTTAATTTGTCCATATTCGTCACATATTTGAAAAATCAAATTATTGTCTCCTGTGACTGTGAGGATATGCGATAAAATAGAATAATCAAATTATTAACAAATGAGTCTGCATCATGAGTTGGATTGGATTGTCTATAAATTCTCCACTTTATGTTCTTTTTAAGATTTTCTAACTTGTATTTTACTTGGCGTCGCCAATGAGTTTTTTTGTGCTAAAAAGAAAAAATAATTTTTTATACACTGACCAGGTCACCTAAAAATGGACATACATCACTTCCTACAAAAATTATATAAATTACCATAAAAAAATCTTTTGTTAGTGTATTAAGTTAAATAAAAAAAGGCAAAAGCTTACTATTATGAATGATTGGTAGGAGAATGACGTGTAAACAAGTCAAACATGGCTGGCAACTAATCAAACATGACTTGTAAATTCTCATTTCTTTGCTCCTAAAAAAGGTGGAATCTCCCACCCTAGGAGCCCCCACACCCCGGTCCGACAGGTCTGTGAAGGAGGTAAATCATGGTGACTCAATTGATTTCAAAGGTTAGACCACTACCACGCTGCGCACAAGGGGCCCTCCTTTATTTCAAGAAAGGGTAGCCAAGTTCTCATTTCTTCCTAGACTAACTATACTTACTGTCTCATTTATTTATAAGTTCTGGAAAATATTGAATCTTTTCAATTATTGCCGTTTGGTTCAAGGGATTAGGTGGGTTATTCCGGTATAAATTTTGGGATTAAACTTATCTCGTGTTTGATTAAGTATTATATTAGTTAAAAGTGATATTATTTTATATCAAAATATTGATATAATTTATTCCATAGAGAAGGTTGGATAAGTTGTCCAAGTTATAGTCCCGATTTAAATCTCAGAACTATAATCTTGAGATATCCTGGTTTTGAACCAAACAACACCTATAGAAGCCAAGCCATGGAATTATCTTAAACTTCAAAAAGAGTAAAGCTTGTTTCACAGATATCACATCAGGAAAACAGTCTTATATATAGAGTGTGTGTGTAAAACCTGAGTCCTAATTATAGCAAATCATGTAAAACCAATATAGACAAATGAGTGATACATGATATAGCAAAGTTTTCAAACATTATCAGCTCCTTTTCAAGCTTGAAATAGACATCTCCAAGTTTCAAATTTCCACTAATCTGGCATATGTTGAATCACTTAAAAATTCCAAGTTCACAGCTTTGAAACAGGTAAGCCTGCAATAATCAGCTATTTATATTTAGCAAAAAGCGCTCAAGTAAATAGGCACAAATTTGAGCTATACGAAATATATATACAAGTTAATTACCTAAAGCTTTTGAATTCACAATGCTCGGGCAAGCAGCAGGGGGTGGTGAATTCTCATTTAAGAACGATTCCACACTGTTGGGATTACCCCATACTGGGTAGCCTTTAATTTTTCCCTGTAACATCATCAACAAACATATGCTACATTCAGTAACCAAATCACAACAATGTCTTCATGTTCACTGTGATTTTTAGCAAAAATGTCTCCATAATTTCGGTTCAAAATTGTGTACCAGGACATTCAAAGCAGCCAGTGTAGCCATTCCCTCACGAGTCCACTGCATTAACAATCAGGAGATTTAATTTTTTTCAACCAAAAATGGCAACACTATCAAAAATCATGAAAATTAGCGAATTAGATGAGAAGTAGCTGTAGCAGAACATATTATTACTTCTTAGTTCACAGGTTAAGCACAGGTAAATACATAATTATGTGCAAGATTACCTTAGAAGCAGAAGCTATATGGGGTACCACGACAGCGTTCTTCATGTCTGCAAGACCGGGTTTCATGTAGGGCTCATCCTAATACAACATGATAATTAAATAACAAGTATGAGCATATTACACAAATGTGTAATACAAGGAAAACGATCCCATATTCTACATGAGTAGGTTATTTGCCAACTTTTTGCTTGCTAGAAATGGTGCATAACACAATCAGATTTGCTTTTTACATTTTCATAACGGGAGAAGGGGATCGTCGAAAAGAAAAGAGATTAGCATAGTAAATTACCTCAAACACATCAAGGGCAACACGGAACATGGGATTTTCTCTTAGATGTTCAACAAGAGCTACTTCATCAATCACAGGCCCCCTACTACAGTTCACAAGTATCGCTTCCTGCAAGTTTCAGTTGAGTATCAATACGTCACACTTGTATAAATCAGAAAGCAAAATAGATATTCTTGCAACTGATATTACCTTTTTCATCATTGCAAGTCGTTCTTTGTTTACAAGGTGGTAAGTTGTTTTATCAAGGATCGGATGTAGACTTATCTACAGAAGCATTTTGATCAGAAATAAGAACTAAACGAGAAATCCAGTACTATATATACAGATAAATGAATGCGAGATCTAAAAGTAATTACCACATCAGCCTCTTTGAGCACCTCTTCCATGGATGAAGCTCTTTTCCATGTTACAGGCTGTTCACCATTGGCTTTCAGAAACTGACCATAGGCTGCAAAGACCGGAATAAAATAAGTGTACATGCAATGAGCTTGAGAAGTTTGTTGATGTAGCAGACTTATCAAAACATGCCTGTCACAAATTTTTCGAGACGAGTAGATTGATACAGGTCATAGTAGATCAAATTCATTTTGAAGCCTTCAACCTGTTGGAACAAAACACCAAAGTTACTCCAATTAACATAGCAAATTTATATACAATTTCAGGATAAATCCTAGCTGATTACCATCATTCTAGCATAAGCAGATCCAATACGACCAGCCCCAATAACACCAACAGTTTGTCCTTTAAGCAAGTTCCCCACAAACCTAGAAGACACGGTGAATTGAAGTTTTAGACCAAAAGAATTTAGTTAAAGACCTGAGGATACACAACGAATAGAAGGTAATCGAGTTCAAAGATTTTCATACAAATGCGGGAGCCATCCTTCATATTTTCCATTTCTCATGAACTCATCTGCCTCCACAATCCTTCTCGCTGCTGCTAAAGAAAGTGATGTTGCTAACTCAGCTGTAGTCTCTGTCAGTACTCCCTGTCCATTAAACCATCATGTGAGAAGAGAAAATGGATACCTTTACATATAATGCACATATCAATTGTCGTTCAGATCACAAAAAGTATCACATGCATCATCTACCAATATCGATCAAGTCTATTTAGTCCGACAAAATCACTACTACTGCATCTACAAGCTACGAATTAATTTACCACACATGTAGCAAACTCAACATAACTTTTGTGCCTCATTTTTACTAAAGAAATGTTTTACCAGATTCGAATTCAAATTGAATTGGATCATCCTTCATAACTGACATACTAAATAAAAGACCTCTCACGTGAAAAAATAGAAGCTTGCTGTTGTTAAGAGGTAATAGAGCCGAATATAACTTCCATATTATACCTAATGATTCATTGTTACATGTTGAGTTTAAAGACAATTGCCTAGATATCGAGGCAAAGATTCAGGCTTTTATAAGTTTAAACACTCCTCCTCTTCGACCTTCTCCGGAGGTATCTAGGGCTAGTTTTGTGGATTCTGTTGAACTCATTGCTTTTGGCTATACTATGCATACATATGCATAAGTTTTTTTTTTTACATACATATATGATAAGATCGCCTTATTCTGAACCCACTAACTCTAGATCCAAGTTTTTGACAGTGACAACACCAGGTTCCTAAATTGTCTACTATTTGGCACATAGATGATCAGACATTTAAAACATTACAAGCTAAGATGTCTAATCTCTAATGCAAAGTTACTGGTTATTGCTGTACAAAAGAAATTACGAGCATTACCAAGCAAAAAATGAAAAAATATAAACTTACAGGTGTGTTTCCAACAGCAACACCGTACTTGTTAGCAGCTTCGACATCAACATTGTTGTATCCTACAGCCATGTTACTAAAAGCTTTCCCTCCAGCCTTGCTTAATGCAGAGAACAGTGTCTCTCCCCAATCTTCTGTCAACTGAACAACGCAAACCATGTGAATTTAACTTTCATACACAATCATGTCACATAAAAATAGTCAGCTGAATTTACTGTTTAATTTTCCCAATCGGTATACATAGATTATACACTAAATATACATGATTATACATATGTTATATATTCGCCGGCTATTTTTAGTTTGAGCGGCTGAATGGTCGGCTTTTAGGTTAATTCTTCAAAAATATATATGACTGCAATTTAACTGTCCATAAAAAGTAGAATTAGTAACATGAAAAATGAGACAGGAATTCGAATTGTTTAGAAGAAAGCCGGAGCAATAACACGTGTATGATCACCTGGCCAATGACTCCATCACACCTATCTCCAATAAGAGCAAGAATGTCATCAACCGATAAAATAGTTTTCTTCTCAGTGCATATCTACAAAATGCATTAAATCAAGTCAATCAAATCCAAAAAGAAATAATATAATGGAAGAGGAATTGATTGTGTTACTTCGAGACGACAATCTTGTTGAATGAGAAGATTAATCCATCTAGTCCCAGGCATAGATTTAGTGCTAACAACTCTGTATTTCCCATTTGGATTCCACACTTCAATTTGCACTGGCTTTGCCATCTCTACCACAACAATTCTAACGTTATTATTCATAAATATTTAAATTATATCTCTGGGATGATCAAGTGTTATGCAGAACACCACATAATTTTGGATCCACTGGAGTAGTGATACGTGTTGAATTATTGTTTGTTGGTGCTAAGACAAACGGTGAGGTGGAGTTGCAGGGAAACTATTTGTGAATTTGGGGTAAGGGCCTCTCATTTTGGCTGAGGATAATGAGACTCCAATTTTATGCCACGTAAGTGGGCTGCTATCTTATTGAACCACGACATATTTTAGCCCTTCTGCTCCAAAAAATTGTGAACCACCAAAGTTTATGTGACAATTTGTTGCAGGTCAGATTCTTTCACGTACCAATCTCTTTTTATAGCATAAAATTTGTATACTAATTGATCGAGCCAAAAGTAATGGGTTCAATCGAATTCATAAACTCGTGCTATATATACTGAACCTGCACCCATTGTCACAAAAGTTGCTTTAGTACTATTCAGAATAGTTTTTTTGCACTCACTAATTTAAAATTTAGATTTTTCTGTGTATAAAAATATAGTAGTAATAATACTTATATTAGCAACTTGAATATATTATCAGTCGACTTATTGCCTGTTTGACCAAGTTCTAGGATTTTTTTCATTTTGAAAGTAATACAAGTAATGGTATACTACTAATTTAGGTCAGGGCCGAGATACTCGTATCAATCTCATTGAACTGGAAATTGTCAATTTCAATGTAAGAGTGGATATGCTCGGATTATGGATTAGTTATCTTTCATCCACGCGGTCCTTTTTTGCGTTGATAATCTTTTTGTATGTTAGATTTGTTTTTGTTTAACTTAAAATTCGTTTATTAAATCATCAATTAATTTTGTAAGATTGAGGTCACAAGTAATTTAATTAGCCCAAATATGATTAGTTCTTTGATAATGTGAATGTAACAAAAGCATAGCAAAATCAATAATAGAATGAAATTAAATGCGAAACAGAGATAGAGTGATTCTTAATTATTCAATATCTCGAGCTAAATGAGGGGGAACAATGATCTTTGCCAGAAAATATGCATAACAAAGTGTGTAATCAGATTGCGGGCATATATATATATATATATATATATATATATAGACATAGGGTAATCTAATTGTAATCGGTCTCGTGAATCCCGCATGTTATAACAGTTTCGAACCCTAAGCCTACTGGGATTAGGATAGTGAGCCAAGTAGTCCAAATCCTAGGTTGAAAGGGATTTCGAAGCTTGCCAAGTTTAGGATTACTTCCGATATAAATCCTAACCCTGTCTTGAACCAAAAGCAGCTGCCTTTGGTAATCATTGAGGTACCTTCACAAACCTATGATGTCTCTTCTGAACATCAACAAACTCATAGCTCAATCCCATGTAACAGAACTATAGACCAGTCTGATACAACTCCTTCTCTACCGTCAAAGAAGCAGATAAAATCGTGACTGTTAAATGTGGTAAGATGGAGTCCTGGGTATTCTGAAATTTGGCCGCTGCTGAGAAGTGAATGGTCCGGGACGGTCCGAATATTTTGGTTCTTCTGGATGTATCCTTCCAGAACATGGTTGTTCGGAACGCGCATACCAAATCCTGGATCAAGTTCTCAGGCGGTTGAGGGTTCTTCAGCCCTTGGGCTAGGCTGTCATCGGCTGACTCAGAGTTGAGGACTAAGAATTTCTTTTTTGCCAGTAACGTGAATGCTTAGTTAAATAGTCTTTGCCCTGGTATATTTAAAACCAATCTAGTTTTATGTTATTCAATTTACATTTACTCGCTCTTATAACTGTTGTGTTATCTCGATTGACAAGGAATGTGCCAAATGAAGTTTATTTTAACAAGATTAAAGAACATCATAGATTCATAGTCATACAGGAAAGGTTAGTCCCATAACGATACAACTTAAAGAGTAAACAATATAGTGTAACTGGTTGGCGTATTGAAATGTTACATCATGCATGTGACTGTTGTATAGGTAAGAATATTTTCCTCCATTATCATCTTCCAAAAGTGTGGTTAATATATCACTTATGCTAATATGATGATATGATTAGGCTAATCTCATGCTATTTAATCTACCTACCATATGCACATGATTCTACTATTAATTACTAAATAATTATAATAAATACAACATTAATTATAATTATTCTATCACTCCTCCACAGTCGAAGCGGGAGATAGATGTATGCTGAGACTGTCCCGAAAATCTTCAAATAACACCAGCGGAACCCCTTTAGTAAAAATATCCGCTATCTGATTGCATGACGGGACATGTAAGACACGCACTTGTCTGCGAGCGACCTTTTTACGAACAAAGTGAATATCTAGCTCAATATGTTAAGTGCGTTGATGGTTGACCGGATTCCCTGAAAGGTAAATAACACTAACTTATCACAGTACACCAATGTTGCCTTCGGAACCGGAAAATGGAGTTCTAGAAGAAGGTTCTGAAGCCAACAAGATTCAGTTACTACATTAGCAACACCTCGGTATTCTACTTTGGCACTGGATCTGGACAACGTTGTTTGCCTTTTGGAGGACCAAGATATCGAGTTATCACCAAGAAATATACCATAATCAGACGTGGAGCGTTTGTTATCCGAACATCCCCTCAATCGGCATCTGTGTAGGAGACAAGGGTGGATGTCGATGATGGATATAAATGCAAGCCATACTCTAGATTACCCTGAATATAATACACAATGCGTTTGAGAGCATGCATATAATCATCCATCGGGTTATGCATGAATAGGCATACATGTTGCACCGCATAAGAAATGTCTGGCCTTATGAATGTAAGATATTGCAGGCCCCTGTCAGGCTGCGAGAAAGTGTCGGGTCGGCAAATGGCTTACCGGAGGAGGCGCTCAGCTTGGGTTTAGTATCAACAGGAGTTGTTGACGGCTTACATGATGACATGCCAGCTCGTTCAACAATCTCTGTTGCGTACTTCTTTTGGGATAAGAATAAACCACATACATGACGTGTCACCACTATCCCTAAAAAATAGTTCAATGGCCCTAGATCTTTCATAGCAAATTTTGAGCCAAGCAGTGACGTGATTGACTTGCGAAGAGCATCGGAAAAGGCAGTCAAAATAATGTCATCTACATATAAAAGAAGGCAAGCAATATTATTACCCTGACGGTAGATGAACAGAGAATGATCAGAACAGCTGTTAGAAAACCCAATATGTGAAACAAAAACCGCAAACCTCTTGTACTAGGCTTGGGGGGCATGTTTCAGCCCATATAATGATTTCTTTAGCAAGCACACATGATTCTGATACGTGGAGTCCCTGTATCCCAAAGGTTGGTACATGTATACTATTTCATTTAATTATCCATGGAGGAAGACATTTTTGACATCTAACTTATGAAGTGGCCATGCCTTTGAAAAAGCCAAACTAAGGACCATTCTTATAGTTTCCGGTTTAACCACCGGACTAAACGTCTCACCACAATCCATACTAACCTGGCCGCTCAAAAGTACCATCAGATTTTTCTTTGTGACTGAAAATCTACATAGACCGAATTACATTAGCATTAGGAGGACGGGGGACCAACTCCCACGTCTTATTTTTAACAAGAGCATTAAATTCATTATCTATAGTCGTTTTCCAATTCAGGTCATTAAGAGCAGACACAAGATTACGAGGCAATGGTGATTTTGAAATCCGAGTATGGAGGTTATATTTGGTGTTAGGTTTACAATGCCGTGTTGACTACAGGTGACTGGTCGATGGGTCGGACATGGAAATGGGCCATCATGAGGGGCTGAAATGCCTGGCAGTTGGCAGAGAGCTAGGCCACGACCCACACTACTAGGTGTTAGGCCGTGACCCAAGTCACTGCCAGGCAGCGGGCTTTGTGGATGTCCAGCACCTTCGGCTAAAATTGGGCTCAGGAAATGAGGCCCAGTTTGCTGGTCAGTAGTGTACTGCGGTTGGGCCATTGTTTCTGCGCCCAATTCACCCAAAAAATATGGGTTGGCCGAAACAGTGGGTTTGGGTCGAAAAAATAGTGGGACAAATATGGGGGTATGCCATCATTTAATAAATCATAGGTAGAAGGTCCGGACTCATGCATTTTGGTAAAATGGAATTTTCTTTCATAAAAAAGAACGTGATGACTCACAATGATTTTATTGGAGGATATGTCGTAACATTTGTAACCGCGATGATTAGAAGGATATCCCAAAAAAATGCAAGGAGTAGATCGGGGTTAAAGTTTGTTGACTGTGGTGGATGGAAAAAAAGGATAACATAAGCACCCGAATATCCGTAGATGGGTCCCTTAGGTATAGGATTTTTAGAGGAGCTTGATAGGACAAGTTTTTGTGGGGAAGTATGTTCAATATATATGTAGTCATTTGTAGTGCATGATGCTAAAAAGATTGTGGTAGTATGACATGAGCAAGGGATGTTCTAATAATGTTATTGACTTTTTCTTTCCACCTTCCCATTTTGAGAGGAGGTATGAGCACATGAAAGGCGAAAGGTTAAACTATTATCATTGCAAAAATCCCAAAAAGACCCATTATCAAACTCCCTACCATTATCACATTGAATATTTTTAATATCCTGTTCAAATTGATTTCGGATGAATGCTCTAAAAGTGAGAAAGGTAGAGAAAACTTATGATTTTTTAGACAATGGAAACGCCCACAAAAAATTAGAGTAATCATCTAGCAAGAGCAAATAATATCTATGGCCCGTAGAGCTTAAAACGGGTGATGTCCGAATATCACAATGGATAATATCAAAAAGCATAAGTGTGCAAGATTTAGACAAAACAAATGGAAATTGAACATATTTTTCAAGTGGTCATGAACGACACATATTTGAATTACGTGTTTGAGTACATGAAATAAAATTATTTTGTTAAGGGAGGCTAAAATATGTGCCCCCGGATGCCCTAAATGTTCATGTCATAATGATGGTGCGAAAGCTGTAAAAGTGGACGGTAACTTGGCTTGATGATTAGGTGTGGTGATTGGATAAAGTTCTCCTTGACTATCACATCTCATTAGAAGCATCCCCGTCTGAAAATCCTTCACGAAAAATCCAAAAGGATCAAAATCAACAAACACCCAATTATCAGTAGTAAACTTTCTAACCGAAGCCAAAATTTTAATTAATTGTAGAGCATAAAGGACATTCTTTTAAAGTTAAAGGTGGGTTTGGTGGAGACAATTTGGTAGAACCATAACCACGAATTGGAATAGAATGGCCATTTCCGAAAATTATACCATTATTTTTGCTCAAATTTAAATAGGACGAGAGGTTACCTTGGGAGGACGTCATATGAGACGTCGCTACGGTGTCCATGTACCAATTTGTGTCGGGCGGATTAAGTCCAAGAGTTTGCATGGCGGACTCAATGTTGGTTGGGCTAGCCACTGCCGAATGGGTCTCCTGCCACTGGTTCGATAGTGGCCCAAATGACGCTGGACCTCCACTGTTTCTGGGCCCAAACATAGGCTGCTGGCCGGCAGTGGGCTGGCCAACTTTTCTTGGACTGGGCATGTCCCAATTTCCAGAAGGAAATAGGCACGGTGGCACATCCCAAGGCCAATGCCATGCCCACTGTGGTGGTCCACCGCCCCACTGGGCTCGGGGCTGCCACTGTTGGCCGGAATTTGTCTGTTGCCCGCCATTTTCACCACCCATGCCGACATTTTCGCCGCCGCCGGAATTCCGGTGGCCTTCACCTTTGCCATTACCGCGACTACCACCCTGATTTTTACCACCATTTCATACTTTTTGACCCCGATTTTGTGGTATAGGTTCAAAATGTGTAGTAGCGTCATTGGTTGATGCGACAACCATGACAGAATTTGAGACGGTTGCGGCCTTTTTGGCGAAACCTGCCTCTTCAAGAATAAGCATAGAGTGGGCTTGGTAAAAAAGAGGTAGAGGGTTGCTTTGACGGATGAGCGTTCCCATGCCACTATACGCGTCGGTAAGGCCGACAACCAATTGTAAAATCAAACGATTGTTTGTAACCGATGAACCAACGTTCTTGAGTTGATCTGATAAAACTTTGAGGCGTTGACAATAAGCGGATGCATTCGGAAAGTCCGCCATGTTAGTGGTGGAGAATTCTTGCTCCAAAGTGACGGCTCGAAAATTCTTGTTATTTTGGAAGATATCCCGTAAGTGATTCCAAGCCTCAATCGCCATTGAATCGGGTTCTTTTATTGTGTGCAACAAATCGCTAGAAATAGTTGCATAAATCCAAGAAAGAACTGTCGCATCAAATGTGAGTCATAGTTCTTTTTCATCATCAGTATTTAACACCTTTTCTTGCCTTTTTCCGGTGGGATTATATAATGAATAACCCTGTGAGAACGGCAACAAATTTTAAAGAGTTCTGCCAAAGTTGCGTAATGAACATTTTCCATCTCAAGAGTGATGGAAATATGAGTTTTAATGTTGGAAACGACAAGCGCGAGATGAAAAGTGGATTTAGAGTCAGACATTGTGGACCGGAAAATGAAAAGAAGAATGGAAAAAAATTGGTTGGTCGGCCGGTTGGTGGGAGGAGGGGAGGGGGCCGATGGTGGGGTGTATAATTTTTAGGGTAGATCTTTTTCCCTAATCTCTTGATACCATGTAAGAATATTTTCCTCCATTATCATCTTCCAAAAGTTTGGTTAATATACCACAAATACAACCTCATTGTAGGCTAGACTTATGCTAAGATGATGATATGATTAGGCTAATCTCATGCTAAGATGATGATATGATTAGGCTAATCTCATGCTATCTAATCTACCTACCATATACATATGATTCTACTATCAATTACACTAATTACTAAATAATTATAATAAATACAACATTAATTATATTTATTATATCAATACAAAATCCGATTAATTAGACAAGAGCGAAGCAATGATTTAACTAATCACTATTTGGATTTTATAGATAAGAAATTGATCAATTATATTCGATAAAATAATCAGGGGAAGAGAAGGGGAAAACTATCTTGAGACAGTGTTAAAAGACGATCCAAACAATGAACAAAAATTGTAAAAAGAACAAAGAGAACAGAAAATAAAAGATATTATCATGCAGAATCCAGAAAAGGAAAACTATATGGAATATAACAAACTAATAAAAGGAAAATGCATGGAGTAGTTTTTTTCAACTGTTAGATTAAAAATAGCCATTGAATGTATAGTATATGCATAATATAATGGTGTATAATTAATTTATAATCTATTATACATGCTAAGAAAAGTAATCATAAATTCGACCGGTTATTTGTGTAAAATTCTCCAATTCCATGCACTTGGTGAGAATAGTATATATACTACTCCATCCGTCCAAATTTGTTTGAAGGTTGATCAGTTTGGAGAGTCAGCCCATTTTTTTTTACTACGATTTTCTTCAACTATTTTCATATATTGTGAATTATTAATTATGCAGATTTATATACTTTGTATATAGTTTTTAAATATGTAAATTTTATTATAAAATACTTAAAAAATCTATGTTTAAAATTAAATTAAAATTAAATCAAAAATAATTTTCAAAACTTATCAACATTCAAATAAATTTGTACTAATGAATTGCTTACTATAAAGAGCAGACTTATAACTTTAGATCAGGAATTCTGCCTGCAATTTCGCATGGATTTATTGACTTGAGTATTGAATTTTCAGTGCCAGTGTACGGATCTATAGGTTTGGGTTGATTTGTATCAACTTGGGAGCCCAAGTTTAATGTAGGGCTTATACTCCTTGATTTTCGGGTTCAAACTTCAAACGTGATGGCCGTGGCCCGTGGCCATAAATTATATTTAAATTATTTAAAAATTATTTTAGATAAATATTTATTTATCAAACTAATGCACTGTTTCAGTTTCAACTTTAAAATATATAAGTAGAAGTTTTTCTCCAAAAAAGATTAATTTTATTTTCATGTGCAAACATAACTTTAATTTCAATATTTCAAAAAAAAAAAACTTACTACTAAGACCAGGGTAAGAATATTTGTCAGTTATATTAATACTACCAAGTATCACAAACAATATCAGATACTATAACAATATTCCACGATCATTGATTTGAAATTCTGAATTGGTCCTTAATAGTTTAATGTATCTTAATTCGAATCTGGCTAAAAGCACAACCATGTGTGGAGGAACCCATTGTGCTTTGGTTGATTTGTCATTTGCCGAAATAAAGATGTGAAAGTCACGTAGTGATTGTTGTTATTATTGTGGTGAGAAAGAAGCCACACCTTCCACTAAGCTCTTATCAAATGCACATTAATTAATCATAGCCAAATTTAGGTATTAGTCCCATCAACTATCCACATTTTAGACCCATTATTGTACTACTTTTCTCCAAAGTGGTGGTGCAAGAATCTAAAAGCTTTCCATAATTGAAGTACTTTATGACTCAGTACTTCATAAACTTGTTCATATGTTAACATGAATCACTTCATTATAGTCCGCTTGGACAGCTTAATTGGTTATCAAAGGGGATATTTAAAAAATGGCCAAGGATCGAATCTCGTCAGCGGCAGTGTGGGGGTTACTTCTAGAAATAAAGGAGGGCCCCTTGTGCGCAGCGTGGTACTGGTCTAACCTTTGAAATCAATTGAGTCACCATGATTTACCTCCTTCACAGACCTGTTGGATCGGGGTGTGTTATTGGAAAATGAATCACTTCATTATAGGTATAACCAAAAATATATTTGAAATTAGAATTGGAATTACTCGGTTAAAGTCTACTTATTACAACTCTACTCTACCCAACTTAAGGTAAGGTTCTAACTTCTAATCCAACGCTATCCTACTTTTCTCTCTATTCTACCTTTTCTTATAAGTTTATACATGTCTTATTCGAAATTTACTTATCATATTGATTAAAACTTATATCGCGTAAAACTCAATAAAAGGAAAATGCCGTTAAAGATTTCTTCATTCTTAATGTTTGAACGGAAGATCTCTCTTGTTTTATTAAAATACAGATGAATTTCTTCTGTCGTACCATACTCAATGGCGGTTCTCATTCTAGCTTCACTTCCCAGTTCCCACAAAGGATGCACTTCCTCTTTAATAAGCCTTAAAGTGGATATCAAATTTCAGATGGAAACGTATGTGAACTCAGAATTTGGAGTTTATGAAATTTGAATTCTTAAAAATATAATTTATTTAATTCTGAATAAATTATTTATATAGATCAAATAAATTTCTTCACACAATATAATTTTTTTAATCAAAATTACTATATTCTGCCGAATCTATAGTTGAAACTCCAGCAAAAGTATATCATTAATACTTTTGCTCCTTCAACTTCTTCTCTCTCCCCTGCATAATCTGAAAACCTCTTTCACAGATATACAGAAGATATTCCAAAATAAGAACAAACAGACAAATAATATACAGTCACAGAGGGAGAGAAGATATATAGTAATTGATACTTATTCGGAGGAAAAAGGCCAAAAGGGGCTAGCAATTTTTAGCTATCGTTGTAATGGAGAGGCTTATCTATACCAACTCACTTCCCTCTAAACTCCACCTAAAGCCCTTTCCTCGTCTCCCCCAACTCCAATTCTCCTCTCCAAGATTCCACAATTTCCCATCACTTTCGCGTGTTGAGTCTCGGAGACCCAATTCGCTTTCTTGCAAGTGCCTTGACCCGTTTTCATCTTCTGGGTCGACCCTTTCTTCAAGATTTGGTGATGGGCATGTGGGTAACTCGTCGACATCTAAGGATTTGCCTGATGTGTCGGGTTCGAAGCCCCATTTCCTCAACTGGGTTGCCGAAACTCTACCTCAGCAACGAAAGGTACTAGCTTTATTCATCTTGTTCAATCTCTTCAAGTTTGATGTTGCTGTCACTTTGTGATTTTCGTACATGTGTGTCACTTTATCAATTCATTATCTCTTAGTTGTGTCTCTGATTGCCGTTGCAACATGTTTGCTATCTGAAACTGGTAATGCGTGTTGGGTAAAATTGAGCTGGCTAGAATACAAAAAATGTTAGTTCTGGTGTAACTAGTTTGCTTTTTCTTGTTAATGGACCTATAATAGTGAAATTCTACTTTACAACAACACCAACTACTGAATGTCCATCGATCCCAAGCGAGTTGGGTAATTCTGTTATAGTTTTCCCAGAAAACTGATTTCCAATATAGATGTAGCTGTGCTCGCTGGTAGAATGTGTGTCTTTTGCTGTTATTTGATAAGGTGATTTTCACTGGATTATAGTTGTATTTGGTGTTAGTTTATGGTGGAGTTGTATTTGCTACGGACTTGTATTTGGTAGCATTGCATCTGATTGATGATTAGTGCACTGAATACTAGTTTCTTGAATTTGCTTCTGCGATAATACTTCATTCTTGTTTTATGAGGACAGAACTTTGGGGTACTTGAGAAGCACTTAATATATTCATCACAAACGACATGTGCTGTCAAGCGAGTGTAACATTCTTTAACTTTCCCAATATTCTTGCGTCAGTACCAAGTAATACTAGGTGTGAATTTTTATACTACATGTTTTTGCTTGTTTCTTGTGTTTTTGCAATTGTTGTTGGAGTCTAGAAATCATTTCTTCCTGAACAACAAGGTTTCTATCAGTGTGGCTTTGATGGTGCCAACCTCTTCTTTAACTTATTGGGGCCATGATCAAGACTATGTTTATTTCCAAATGAAAGTTGTTACCTTTATCTTCTTGAACTAACCTGGGTAGTGCCATTTCACATCCTATATGGTTTCCAAATTTAGGTGTTTAAAAGCGATTTAAAAGATCAGATAATGTGAAATGTGGATTTTTTGAGGAAAACAGTAGTTAAAGTTGGACTTGAAACGTGACTCAGGTGATCTTATATACTACACTTGATCTTAGCCAAAAGGCGGAGAAAGTTATATTGGTGATCATACATAAGTTGTGCTAGTAAATCAAGCTGTGGTGTATTGGATAGGTCCAGGAATGATAACCTTACGTAAGATGAGGAGGCGGACAACAACAGTGCTACTCCATAAATTACAGTGCCTATTTTCGAGAAGGCTGATTTTTGGGCAGTGTTTGTTTGCGTGAGTATGTTAGTAGAGCCATTTAGCATCTTTAAGGTGATGGAGGGATAAGATTATGACCCATTTTGCTCTAGAATCCAAAAGGAAAGTCATTAGTAGGTTTTATTGTATTTTGACTTGTTATGATGTCTACATGCTACTAATACAAGTATGAATTAGCATTTTGGACTTGAATTTTAGATCTTGTCTATTTCCACTTAGTTAATTTCAAAAGAATCCGCCATCTAGTTCGGTATTCTTTTACCTAGTACCATTTAAGAAATTTAATTTGGAGGGAAGTACCTTAGAAACCTAGGAATTAGCGGCCCATTTATATTAGAGTTATATTCTTAAAATGAAAATCAACCTCACTAAATCATTCTCTGCGTGCAGAGGAGTTAACTCTTTATGTTGATGATTAACTTATTCAAAGGAAGAGTGAGTACAAATTGCAATTCAAAAGCACAAGATTTAACAAGAACAGTTAGTGTGAAGTTTTTTCTCTTTTTACTTTGAAATCACTAAAAAGTTCAGGAAGTACCAACTTAACCAATTTGCTATAGTCGGACTTCGAGATTAAGCTGAATTATGGAAACAAAGAACTTCACTTTCTTTTATAGCCTAAAAATGTCAATTACAGTGTTCACATCTACAGAAATTAAACTTACCTAGGAAACCAAAAAGAAAAATATCCTGAATATGAGAGCATTAAGGATTCAACCAGTGCTATATATTGCACGATTAGCTGTTTTTGCTTTCATCAATGTAACAACAACAAGAACATACCCAGTCTAATCCCACAAGTGGGGTCTGGAGAGGGTAGGTTAGGGTGTATGCAGACCTTACCTCTACTTTGGAAGGTAGAGAAGTTATTTCCGATAGACCCTCGGCTCAATGTGGCAGTAGTTATTCAACTTTTACATGGAAATGTTTCATTGTCAACAACCTTGAGATGTTCATAATAGAAATAGACCTGTCCTCATGCTATTATTCATCTCTTTTCTCATGCCTAAGTTTCAACTAGAAATGGGAGTTGAAAACTACGAAGTCTATAAAACTGCAACATTTACGGAAAGACGATTCCATAATACATAGCTTTTAGCATTAATTGGCAGCAGATGCACTTGTTAAATACTCCCTCTGTCCCAATTTATGTGACACCATTTCCTTTTTGGTTTGTTCCAAAACGAATGTCACATTTATATATTTAGAAATAATTTAATTTTATGAGTTGATTTACTTGTAGCTGTTTTAATCACTGAGATGTTAAACCTGCAGATAGATAGAAATTCACCTAGCTAACTTCATTTTACAGTTTTAAATGTTCCATTGAACTTCATCATTATGCTGATTTTGCCTGTAGCAGTGCATTAGCAAACTGAGTAGAGTAAAGCCATTTATGGTCCATGCATTACATTTGCTTCCTGCTTTGAATTGCTGGTTCTTGTGCCGAGGGTCTACCTGAAACAGCCTCTCTACCTACCAAGGTGATATAATAAAGGATAGTCAAACAAGGAAACTAACAAGGAATTCAATAAACAAAGAAAGAAAGGGATAAATAGGTTGACACAAAGAGAAATACAAATTGAAAACCAAAGTTCTATAATAACTAAGACCTTCAATTGAGTAATCACTAACACCTAACTTCTACGGATGACTTTAAGGGAAACAAGGTTCAGAAAATATATCATCAATATTCAAAATAGTCTAAAAAGCAAAGAAAATAATAAGTCTACTAGTTATACTAGGATAGAAAGGGAGACTAGTCTAGCTATTACAATCATACCCTTAATGTAGTAAGGGCCTTGTTTGGTCTTCCTTTTGGGGATGAATGCTTGCATTTTAAGAATTAACCACTTTTTCATGCGTAACAATCTTCTTCACTCATATAGCCAATTTGATGCTCTTCCTCCTCTCATGCAATCTTCCACACTTGGGATCCGCGGGATGGAGCCAAGGCATGTTCACGAGTGCCCATCTTCATGCATAGCCCTTTTGATGTTTGGAGTCCATGGATTTGACTCCTCAACGACGATTTTGGGGCAACTTGGGTTGCATCACAAGGTAGGGGATAAGGTCTGCGTACAATCTACCCTCCCCAGACCCCACTTCGTGGGATTTCACTGGCTATGTTGTTATTGTTGTTGCATTACATTTGCTTCTATAAGACAATGCGTTATCAGAAACAAACATCTGCTGCATTATATTGTGCCTTACATTTACATCTACAAAAAGGAAAGACACTTCAGTTATCTTCCTCAACATGACTTCTGTTATCTTCCTCAACATGGCATATGATTACTTTGATTCCTTTCAGGTGGTTTCTGCAAGTACACTAGTCCTACTCTCAGCCATGCTTGTTATGTTTCTCCACCCGGTCATTGTTTCACATGCTTTTGCTAGTTTTCCAGCTGCAGCTAAGACTGGTGCTCCACTTGTACGTAATGAACTACTAACAAGTGCATGGGCTGGTTTCTTTGCTGGTTGTCTTCACACCCTATCAGGTCCTGATCATCTTGCTGCTTTGGCTCCTCTCTCTATAGGCCGTACACGCATGGAGAGTGCAGCAGTGGGGGCCCTCTGGGGCTGTGGCCATGATGCTGGACAATTAATCTTCGGCTTATTATTTCTTCTCTTAAAGGACAGACTCCACATTGAAGTTATTCGTACATGGGGGACACGAGTAGTTGGCTTCACTCTTCTTGTCATCGGAGCAATGGGAATTAAAGAAGCATCTGAAGTCCCTACACCATGTGTTGCCCTTGAAAATGGCATTGAAGGCATTGACACCCCCGTCGTTGGAAAGAAGAAAAAGATAGGCTTAGCAACTTTCGCCACGGGAATTGTCCATGGACTTCAACCAGATGCACTGATGATGATCTTGCCCGCGCTTGCTTTGCCTTCTCGGGTGGCGGGTGCTGCTTTCTTGGGTATGTTTTTGGTTGGAACTGTTATAGCAATGGGAAGCTATACCGTCTTTATAGGCTCGTGTAGTGAGGCACTGAAGGATAGAGTTCCTAGAATAACTGAGAAGCTCACTTGGGCTTCTTCCCTAATAGCAATTGGCTTAGGACTTGCTATTATCATCAGTCAATTTTTTGGTTTTAGCCTATATTAGGTCTAATCTGGCGATAAAGTTATGTCATTTTGTTGAGGATATATCTTTTGATCGAAGAGAAATCTTGTAGTATTTGAGTTATATATATATTATAACAATTTGAAGATTATCTGCAACTTGTGCGTAAAGATATGAATTCTATCCTATTTGTTTAAGAAAACTTTATGTTTTGTTGAAACATTGTGTCGAGTAGGACCTCACAAAATCCATAATGTGGTTGAGTAGAAAGGTATGCTTTCAAGTCTAAAGTATCAGCAATTTTAAGGTTTCAATTTTTTATTTTTTTTATTGCAAAGTCCAGATTTTTTCATCTCAGATTGACGCTTGGTGAGGCAAAAAAGGCAAGTATTGGAAAAAGGCAAAAAACTATAGTGGAAACAAAGAAAGAAAAGATAACATATCCACACCTTACAGCATTTTTGACAAAGAATTTTTCTTGTATTGACAACCATTTTACTACATATTTCTTTTCTGACAAATAAGATATCTTAGCTCTTTGATTTTAAGAGATATATAAGCAATGTACTTTTAAACAGCTAACAGACTTCAAACATTAGTAAATATTGTTAAACTCAACCTCGAAAGATAATTTAAAAGGTATCCCTTCAACAATTGGAATGTTTCAACACTTCTCGCAGACACAGGACTAGAACTGGACATCATGAGCGTGAGCGTGGATAATATAAAATGCGGGCCAGATATCAGATGAAAAATAAATTGGTATGACCTTGACTCGGATATCATGATATGAAATGAACCTTGGTCCAACTCCATCCAAAATTTCTAGCTCAAAGGTTAAAAGTTGACCAAGAATAACGAGACCAACAATTCCTTTACCCCATGTGAGACTCTTCTTTTAATTGGTCATAATCTAAACTTATTTTTCAACATCTTTTGAAAAGTTTATTCAATTTTTTTTATTGAATGATGTGTTATATTCAACAACAACATAACTAGTTTAATCCCATAAAGTAGATTATGGAGGATAGAGTGTAGCAGTTAGAGATGCTATTTCCGATAGACTCTCGGCTCACGTAACACAACTTTTTGTGTTACATTCAAAACTTAAAAAAACTGTTAATGTCTAAATACTTATTTATTTTGCACAATCTTTTATTCAAAATATTTCTCTCAAATTACAACAACAACAACAACAATATACCAGTGAAATCCCACAAAAATGAGTCTTGAAAGGGTAGAAATTACGCAGACCTTACTCTTACCTTTAAAAATTCTATTTCAAAATACAGATTTTACAAAAAAACTAAAGGGAAAGGAAACGCAAACTGAAGATCGAGAATCTCCCTTTTTCTTCATAAGAAGAAAGAGTCAAAGGATCTAGAGGGGTCAGCTTGCTGGCAGGGAGTCAACTTTGCGGCCTTAGGGTCGCAAGTTCGATTCTCCCCTCCGGATATCGTCCTCCGGGGCACATACATGTGGTAAAGCACAGGCGCCCAAAAGCCGCGCGGCATGTTGCGTGTGGGTTCGGTCTCCCGCCAAGCCTTGTGGATGGGGCCTGTAGGGGGGTCAACCTTGTAGCATTGATCCGTTGGACGCAAGCAGACACTGACCATGTGTGCACATCCCGCGATTTATCTGGTGGTGGGGTGCTGAAGGACCGGTCCCATCATCTCCAGGACGTCTGGGTAATATCAGTGAAGTAGTCAGGCGCAAGCCTGAAAATCTGGATTATCAAAAAAAAAAAAAAAAAGAAAGAGTCAAAGGAGTCTGCTTGGCCAGCTCAATTGGTTTCAAAGGGGATATTGGAGCAAAGACCAAGGATCGAATCCCGTCAGCGGCAATGTGGGGGTTTCTTCTTGAAATAAAGGAGGGCCCTTGTGCGCAGCGTGGTAGTGGTCTAACCTTTGAAATCAATTGAGTCACCATGATTTACCTCCTTCACATACCTGTCGGACCGGAGTGTGGGGCTCCTGGCGCGGGAGATTCCACCTTTTGTAGCAAAGAAAGAGTCAAAGGCGCTACGTATTGGGCCCACATTATTCACGGGAATATGGACAAAAGAAGCCTACAACACGCTATTGGATCAGTGTTGGAAAGCCCAAATTGAGTACGACTCCAAATCAAGTCCACTCCTCCTTTTTTGGCCGTACGCTGGGCACTGTACAACACGTAATTCAGATTTCATCTTCACACAAAACTGACACTGTGCCCCCAACTACTACTCTATTAACGTAACCCTCAATTAAATAATGTGCTGCCAAGTTTTATTTCTTTTCAAGAGATTTTTTATTTTTATCAACTAATAGTAATCCCTTTGCCACAATTTATTTGATATATTTTTTTTTTAATTCGTCTCAAAATTATTTGATTATAATTTAACTTTAAATTTTATTCTCTCTCTTAATTTATATGATGTAATTCGACTGAGCACGAAATTTAAGAAATAAAGGAACATTTTTTAATCTTATGATATAAAACAACTCAAAAGATATTTGTGTGGTTATAATCATTTCGTTAAGCATAAAATGTAAAGTTTAAAGTTAAATTGTTGTCAAATAAGGAAATGTGTTATTCTTTTTGGAACTGATTAAAAATAAAGTGTGTTATATAAACTGAGACAGAGGAAATACTTTTTACACTCAACGAGATGATTTATAATCATGCAAATATCTTTGGCTTGTTTTAGGCAATAAAATTCAAAAATTCCTTTATTCATTAAACTCTTTGTCCAGTCAAATTATATCAAATAAATTGAGATAGAAGAAATCGCATACATCTATAAGATTTAAATAAATCAGGAACCCTAGTTCGATAAAAATAAATTGAAAATATTTGAAAGTATGAATAAAAGGTATCTACAGTATCTCTTTTATTTTTTTTAATCATTCGAATTTCAAAGTTCACTCGTCAAATTAATTTGAATTTGTGTCTTGTAAGATGTGGGGTAAATCATGTCTTAACGAAAAAAATATCATTTACAGGAATCAAACTGTGATCTTTAATTAAGAGTAAAGAGTTACTATAACCATCCCAATCCTCCCATTATTTTGGTGGTTAATAACTATTTCAATGAAACTCAACAAGAGTAATTTTGAAATAATCACAAATGAAAAGCAAGACTTTTATGAATCTTAAAATCCTAAATTTAGGATAACTATGAGGTACTTTATTTAAACTAATAAAAGTCTTAGATGATTATCATAATAATATTTCCTACATTTTATCTTCTATTGTTTGTGACTTTAATGCTCAAGAGACGGGTAAAAAATGAAAAGCAACACAAGGAAGTTTATTTATAAGTTTATTTCATTCCCAAGTTTACAATATATACCACTCTAATAATTAAGTCTTACTGTCTACAAGAATATACTAATTAATGTAATTGATCTAATCAATCCTAATTGATGATACTAATTTACAATTACAATATTCTTGATTGATTTTGGAGATAATTATGGGATTGGCCCATAATTGTCTTAACAGTCCCCCGCAGTCTTAGTGGGCTGTTCTCGTATGCTTAGATTGTCCCTGAAATCATCAAATAGTACGCGCGGAAGACCTTTGGTGAAAATGTCATCAATCTAATAACGGGACGGTACATGGAGAACACGGACTTGTCAACGTGCAACCTTTTCTCTGACAAATAATATATCAATTTCTATGTGTTTTGTGCGTTGATGTTGGACATAATTACCGGATAAGAATAGTGCACTCACATTATCGCAATAAACCACAGTTGCCTTTTCAATGGGACAGTGGAGTTCTAAAAAGAGATTACGGAGCCAACATGATTCAACAACCACATTGGCTACCCCTCGGTATTCTGCTTCAGCGTTCGACCGAGACATTGTTGGTTGTCGTTTGGATGACCATGAGATAAGGTTATCTCCCAAAAAATGCAATAACCAGAGGTGGAACAACGTGTGTTCGGCAGCCACCCCAATCCGTATCTGTATAAGATGAGAGACTCGAAATGGAAGACTTATACAGATGCAGGCCAAAATGAAGAATACCCTTCATATACCGTAGAATTCGCTTGAGAGCACCCATATGTTCTTCTTTCGGATCATGCATATGTAAACGCACTTGTTGAACCGCATAGGAGATATCAGGTCTCGTGAAAGTGAGGTACTGCAAGGCTGCGGTAATGTATTCAATCGCTGTATGGGGTCCCTATAGCGTTGCTTAGTTCGGCCTTTATGTCAACAAGTGTGTGTGACGGTTTGCATGAGGACATACCAACTTTTTCAATGATCTCTTTGGCGTATTTCTTTTGACTCAGAAACAGAGCACCTGTATATTGGGTTACAACAAATCCCAAAAAATAATTTAATGGACCTAAATCCTTCTTTGCAAATTATGTTGCAAGGAGGGACATAATAGACTAATAGAATGGCGAAGTGAAGTAGATGAGGTCGTGAGAATGATGTCATCCACATATAAAAGGATATAAGTCATATCGATGCCCTTCTTGTAAATGAACAAGGACTGATCGGACTTGCTGTGTGAGAAACCCAATGTGGATACAAAACCTACAAACCTATTATATCATGCCCGTGGAGGTTGTTTCAAACCATATAAGAATTTTTTCAATAGGCAAAAATAATCCGGATGTGTAGAGTTTCAGAAACTCAATGGTTGATGCATGTAGACTGTCTCCTGCAAATTGCCATGTAAGAATGCATTTTTGACATCAAACTGATGAATGGACCGGGATTTTGACAGTGTCATGCTAATAATCGTCATGATAGTTGCTGGCTTAACCCCCGGACTGAATGTTTTACCACAATCCACGCCAACCTGCTGAGACTTGCTATCACCAACAAGACGAGTTTTGTATCTCGCAAATGAGCCATCATAATTCTTTTTATGATAAAAAACTCACATGGGCCGAATAATGTTAACATTAGATGGACGGGGCACTAACTCCCAAGTCTTATTTTTAGTAAGAGCATCAATTTCGTCTAACATGTCAGCTTTCCAATTATGGTCGGATAGGGCTGCTTTGAGATTTTTTTTAATAGAGGTGATGTTAGGTAAAAATGGCATTTGGGCCGAAAGATCCCATGCACGACACGTGTTTCAATGATCTGAGATTGGCTAACCCTGTTGTTTGGGGATTAGGGGTCTCGATCAATGTAGTGGGCTGAGAGGGGTGGTTTTTGGCCAATGTTGAATTTAGTTGGAGTTGGGTTTCCGTTGGGTTATTGGGCTGGGAGTTTTGGGTTTGATTTACGGCTGAGGAAGTAGTGGCCCCCCTTAATTGGGCATGGCAGCCACTTGAAAGGGGTTGGGCCGAGACCGACGGTAAAGAGGCAGTAGCCTCCAGACCGCAGACTAGTCCAGTCCCATTTTGTGGTTGGGCCGGTCCCATTAAATTTTGAGTGTTAAGATGGTGTTGTAAAATTGGATGTATTCCGTTGTCCAAGAAATCATATAAAAGGGGAGATGTCACATGAGAATTAGCAAATGGGAATGTAGACTCATCAAAAACTACGTGACGAGAGATAATAATCTTCCCGTTCATAGTATCATAACATTTATAACCCCTATGATTTTGTGGATATCCCAAAAACACACAAGCAGTGGAACAATTCTGAAGTTTGTTAATGGTAGTGGACGGAAAGAAGGGATAACACAAAACCCAAAAACTCTCAAATGTGAAAAAGATGGGATGCGGTGGTACAACATTTAGATGGTGTCCGATGAAGACCCAGGAATAATATGGTCGATAATCTTGTATGCTCGACAATGTATTTTAAATAACTCTGCCCAAGAGGAGTATTGTCCTTTTTCCATCTCCAGAATTATCGAAATAAAATTCTTGACGTTATTGACGGCAAGAGCGAGATGAAATTGTTTTTGGTCGACCATGGTTACCCTACAAAATTACAAGAAAACTAGAAAGAAATAGGTAGAAGGAAACCCTAAATAAAATTGGAAGAGGAACCCGAAGGGTAGGTTGTTTTGTGGCAAAGAGGAGGTGGTTTCAGCTAGTTAAAAATCAATCAAGAATATTGTAATTGTAAATTAATATCATGAATAGGATTGATTAGATCAATTACATTAATTAGTATATTCTTATAGATAGCAAGACTTAATTATTAGAGTTGTATATATTGTAAACTTGGGAATGAAATAAACTCATGGAATAAACTTTCTTCAATCAAGTTTACAATATATACAACTCTAATAATTAAGTCTTGCTATCTATAAGAATATATTAATTAATGTAATTGATCTAATCAATCCTAATTGATGATATTAATTTACAATTATAATATTCTTGATTGATTTTGGAGACAATTATGGGATTGACCCATAATTATCTTAACATATAGGGGTTGGGCGGCTGAGAGTAGTAAGAAATTTTTTAAATTTTGGCTCTTGATATTATGAAGGAAGTTCATTTCATGAGTTTATTTTATTCTTAAGTTTACAATATATACAACTCTAATAATTAAATCTTGCTATCTATAAGAATATACAAATCAATGTAATTGATCTAATCAATCCTACTTGATGATACTCATTTACAATTATAATATTCTTGATTGATTTGTCTTAACAGCAACGTTATAAATATAAACAAACAAAAAAAGGATTAAAAAGTAATTTGAGGAAAGTTGGCAGTTCCACTAGCATCCATCGGCTAAAAAGGACTAAGCAAATAATGGTAAACCAACATACATTTAATGAGCTCTTCCAGTTTTCAAGACAACCAAATCACCTTCTTCTTTGACGCTCTTTATAGATCTCAAAAATATTAGGTAACCATTAGGGGTCGTTTAATGGCGGATTATAGTTATGCAAGTTTAAAAATTAATTATAAGAATTTATATATTATTTTATGTAGATATTAATTATACGGATTTTTAAATTGTGAACCCAAACTTTGTATTAATTTTATATATGAATATATTATTTTCTAACCAGCTAACAAACATGATAGTATTACTTATGCAAGATTTAATACGTGCATAACCCACCTTTCAAACCAGCTACCAAACGACCCCTTACAAGTTGCAATTATCAAAGAAATTTAATTTAAAAATTTAATTGTTTTATTACTTCCTTCATTTCAAAATGTTTGTCTTACTTTTTTTTTGTTAGTATGTTCCAAAATAAATTTCACATTTTTTTTAGTCGAATGAGATCTACATACGCTATATTTTTGACGACTTAGGCCTATCGCCTACTATTTAACATACAAAAGGAAAATAGAATGCCAAACTAAGCTTAACTTCCGTCACTTTATCCACGCTAAATGTTCACTACTTTAGGCCTAATTAGTTTTTAATAGCAGCAGGCCTACTTAAAATAATCTCCAATTCACTGAACAATCAACATTGCCTATATGACAAAATAAGGTAAAGGTGACACATTTTTTATTTTTGCTTAAACAAATTTAATTTACTCGGCTCTTTGTAAAAGAGAACTAGCGAGTAAAAAACGGGAAGAGCCATACTGAAATTCTGACATATACCCTTTCGGTCACAGTTCAAAGTTCAAACTTACTTGCACTAAGAAAAACGACTGCTATTATCAAAACTGAATAATCAAATCGCTGTATATATAAAGCCAAAAGAATTAAAATCCCAGTCACAGTAAAACTAAAAGGTAAAAAGTAACGTCTCCAAGTAAGGTTAATAAAGATGAAGAGTGAATCCAAAGTGTTTGGCCTAGTGGCCAATATATTAGGATATTGTTGTCTGAGATTCCGTGTTCGAGTACTCTGATCAGCGAGAGTGGAACTGTGTTTCCCCAAAAAAATCCCTCCATACGCGTAGGGCTAAGCGGTGTATACTAATCCGTAGGGCCAGGCCGGAGGTGGGATTTTCTGGGGTACGGGGCCGTAATGCGGTGGGACCAGTCGCTTTAAAAAGTTTACCCTACCACAGTTTTTGTGGGCAGCGTGGTACTAGCCTAACCTTTGAAATCAATTGAGTCACCATGATTTACCTCCTTCACAGACCTGTCGGACCGGGGTGTGGGGGCTCCTGGGGTGGGAGATTCCACCTTCTGGAGCAAATAAAGATGAAGAGTGATTTCGAATTTTGGTGGGAGTAATTTGATCTCTTTTGGATAGGATTTTCTAGATAATATCAGTTGCTCTTGATCATTAAGGCACATTCCGCGATTTACTGGTAGTAGTGCTAAGAGAGCGGAACTACTATCTAAAAGAATAATTTTGCGTAGGCCGGGAAGGTGAATAAAAAATAAAGATGTTCATTTCACTTTTCACTGTACACTAAACACCAGTAAGTAACTATTCATTTCATCAACTAAGACCCAAAAAAAAGATCAGTACAAAAGGGTTAAAAAACACAAAATTAATGAATTTAACTACAACCCATTTACCAATGTTTTTGCTTTTTTTTTTCTGATGAAATTTTGGTCAAATCAAAGCTTCAATACTGGCTTTTTTTAGTATTCCACAGACAGGGCATTGATGGAGAAGTGAATCACAAGATTTGCATGTAGAGAGATGTCTACAAGGCAAGAAAATCATGCACGAATATCGACAACTGCAGCTTTTGCATATCATTTTTCCTCTTTGTTGTCGTTCCCCAATTTCATCATCATGAATATCGCAGCAAGATTCTGCATCTTCTGCATTGGTGGATGAACAATAATAAGCACTTTCTCTTAGCTGTTCGATTGTGTTGTTCAATGAAATGACAATTGATTCGTTTTCGTTGGCGATTCTCTGCCGTGCTTGGTTCTCTATTTCCATTTTTTTCAAAAATTCTTCGAGTTCCTTTGTCCTGTTTGCTGCTTTAGCGATTTCTTCGTCCTTCTGTTTTAACAGAAATTGCACTTTCGCTTCGTATTTTCTCCATATCAATGCCACCTGTTGCTTTCTTTGCTCGTTTAAAATCAATCTCAATCTTTCATTCTGTTAAAGCGAAAAATAAATCGTTAAATTTCTGCAAATCGAACAAAAATTTGTGAAAAATATATCAAAAATAAAAAAGTTAAAGAATCAAATACGTGTAAGCTGATGAACTGATCGATTTCAATCCTCTGATTATCTAGAAACTGATAAAAAGGCATTGATTCAGTAATGTTGTTATACTGTTTTGGCATATTAATGTTCATCAAATTCTGATTGATTTTCTGGGGAAAATTTTGCTGTTGTAGCAAATTTTGTTGAAGCGATTGTTGTTGTTGTTGAGTACTGAAACAAAACTGATTAAATCCACAACCACTTTCCATCAAATCCTGCGAGTTACCCAACGAAAACCCGAGATTATCCGTATACAACTGCCCTTGAATAGCCATTATCCGTAACCAAACACGAAGAACAAATGAACAAAAATTTCTTCTCTTCTCCTTAAGCAGCAAAAAAGCGAAAACAAGAACTTGATTTGTTGTTCTTCACAAGTAGGCCAAAGCTGTTGAAAAGGGGAAATTGTGGGGACTAATTTTGTTGAGTGTTTATAGTATGGGGGTGAATAATTAAATTTCTTTATTGAGAGAAACTGAAAACCTGAAAAAGGGGCAGAGAGCCAAGAAGGCATTTAAAGAGTACGTAAACATGCAGATTTTGTGACTTACTATCGGGTCAGAGTTGAATTAATTAATTAACATTTATAAAGAAAGAAAGTTAGTTCTAATTCAATTGCCATTCCTTATTGTGGGGTTTTAAATTGAATGAATTTTGTTGGTTGTCGTATTTGAGGCAGTATTTTAGGATTGAATAGTAAAGAAAGGGTCAGCTTTTTTCCGTTTTAAAAAAGATTAGAGGGAATTAAGATTTGGCTAATAGGATTTTCACTCTTTATTTGACATTTTTTTTCTTTTTAAAATAAATACTACATAAAATTTTCACCGACAATAAAAAGAGTTTACATGTTTGGTGTAGTTTATTCCAATCTCTATAGTTATAATTTCACTGAAAAATTTACCAATACATACTAATGTGTCGTTTGATTGCTAGTTAGAGTTATATAGGTTTCAAAATTTAGGGATTAATATTATAAAATTAGTTATGCAAAGCTTCATTACGCATAATTTAGTTATTTTATTTTCTATCCCGCATAAAATAATACATAAATTGACTAATAATTTATACATATTTTATTTATGCGAGATGATAAAATGATAATCAAACATCGTACTTGGTGTGCTGAATTATTAATAAGGCAACTAAATATCTACCAAACATAATATTAGCTATGCTAATTTTAATACGTGAATAACTCTCTCCCTAACTAGCCACCAAAAGACCCCTAAGATATAAACACTTGCATGTAGTTAAGTTTAAAAAATAAACAATTTTATTAGAAATATTTTTATATTATCAATAGATAATACTTGAAATTTTAAAAAATAAAAATGAAATTTACTTCTATATATACGGTTACATGAACTTTGCTCACTTTTCAAAGTCAAATATACGTATTCCAACCTAATCAGAGTTCGTTAAGACAACTTGTGATCTGCAAATTGATCATAGTAATCAGAATCAGATTGATAATTGTGTTGAATGGATGAATTTTGAAAATATAACCTTATCAAGAAAGTTACTTTATTTTCACACCTTTTTTCAGGTAAATTCATAATTAGTGTTTTGTTAGAAAGTTAATACGTAGAAATCTTGGCAGATAGGAACACACCAACGAAATTTCAAGGAAGTGATAAAACCAAATTTAAGGAATTCCCACCAACGTATTGGAGTGGAATTCAAAGGAATGTCTTCTTCTAACTTAATTGACAAGTTAACTAAGGGTCGGTAAATATTTATTCTATATAATTTATATCAAACTATTGAAATTAACCTTATCAATTAAAAATTAAACTGAAAAATAATATTACTTAACTATAATTAAGTGATAAATATGTATATAAAAACACGTATATTTTATACAGTAGAAACTCTATAAATTAATACTCTTGGGACCAGCAAAATCTATTAATTAAAAAAATATTAATTAATTGATAAATTAATAATTATTAATTTATATATTAATTAATACTTTATCAATTTATAGATAAATTTATAATGAAATACCCAATTTACAAACATCTTTCAATCTTCCACTTCATTATTGTTTAATGTACTATATCAAATGAAACACCTTTCAATCTCCCACTTTATTATGCTTCTTGTGTTTAATGAACTACTTTATGAATATTAAAAAATATTTTCTATATAAACACAAGATCAAATCATGCTAACACAAACAATGGATGTCGAGCATGTCCTAAATTACCCAAAAGAAAATGTAGTTGCACATTTATTGACTGATGAAGAAATAATTGAGAGCGTTATGAGAACTGATAAAGATGATGATGAAAGTTCTACAGTAGAGCCCCCTTCGCAAAACGAAGCTATTAAAGCGGCAATCACATTGAATAATTTCTTGTCGAGCTATGAGAAAACAACACCAGAAGTTATTACAATGATAAGAAAAATTAGAGATGAGATTCAATGTGACATTGACTTCAACAAAAAGCAAAATACAATTGAGTCATTTTTCAAAAAGTCTTTCATAAATCACTCATGTATTATGTAGTATATAAGAAATTATTAATTTATATTTTATATGGGGTCTATATGAGTAATGAAAAATGTATTATCTTATAATTTTAGCGAATTATTAATTTATCGCGTTATCCCGAGTCGGGACCGACCGAAAATATTATCTAAGCGAACTTATTAAATAATCGAGTATTAATTAATAGAGTTTCTATTGTATTTATTGGTTAAATATAATCACGATGAAGTTTTTACCTTAAGCGCTCTCTTCAAAGTTCTTAAAATTTATTTGGAAAAGACAATAGCTTTGAATTAAAATATTTGAAATAGGTCCAAATGGAATAATATAGATAGTGATAATTCATATAAAGTGTAATGGTCGTGATTTGCATTAAATAATTCATGCTACAAGTTATAATGATGATACATGCCTCCTTATGATCCATAATATTTGATTAAGTAAATTAATATTCAGATTCAGAGATCATGTGCTTCAATGAATCACAAAAATTTACAGGGTCAACAATCAATCAATTTATATTAATGCTGATTAGCCATTCTCTGTATAAGTTAATTTTTTAATCAATAGAAAGGGTCATTTTATATGTTCTTTTCCCTACACGTAGTAAATAGGAAACTTTAATTTGGTAAAAAATGAGATTTTAATTTGGTTATTTAAGATTTTCTCTCACGACTTCTCGCTTATTGGGCGGCTCATGTGTTTTCTTTGTTTTTTCCTCCTACAATAGAATTTATGTGAAAGAAAGCTAAGTAAGTAAATAAATAAATAAATAATATAATGTTTTCGTTTGATTGGGCGTGACCTCGTGTAATTACTCAATTTACGTTATCTCATGAAGTATATAGTATTGAATATGGTGCTAGTGATGTGGTTGTTCTTCCCTTAATCAAATGTTTCAAATTCGAGTTTTGAGTATGAAAAAAATCTTGATAGGGAACGTTTCCCTAAATGAGTTATACGCGACACGAATCTGAAGATGAAATATTTTTTGGTTACATATCGCTATTCTTTTCATTTGGCACAACATTTCTGACTAAGTTTCAATATTTGTTTTCAAGTAAATCAACCTCCGTCTGAATTTATAAGTACGTAACAATTACGATTACATCTCTAAAGATATGAAATTCTAGATGATAAAAGAACACACCTTAAATCATGCCAATTTTATATGAGGGATAAATTCATCAAAATACAAACTTATCTAACCCTAAAAAAAGTGTATTATTATGCATCTTAAATATTGTGAAAGTGATAGGATGAGATAGCTGGAGAGACATAGAGAACACATGAATAAAGCAATGGGGAATAGATGTGGCCTTTTTTGCAAAAAAAAATTCATGATTCATCAGTTTCTTGTTTCTTAACCTCCTAAATTAAATGAATCACGCACATTCATATGATTAACCTATCTCAAAAGAGTCAGCTTTGGAAAATAGCATTAGAGATCATATTGGATAATCATGCTTTATGTATTCTTTTTAATTGCACTTTATATAAACCGTAAGAAACGATTTAGATGTACAGTAATTATAAGTACATCAAATTTCTTAGTGCTATTTTAATATCAAGTAGAAGTGTCAAATAGATAGGTTAAGCTGAATTAATAAATATGTGTGTTATTGACTCGCCCAAAAGTAAAGTTATTTTGGCTAAAATGAACTAAAATGGAGGTCATAATCCAATCCACCTAAGATTTACTAAGTTTTATTTTTTTGGTTTGTTCTTTTATAATTTTTAAGAACTTAATAATTTTTTTCTTTATTATGACTATATACAATACACAAAATAAAATACTTTAAAAATAATAATTTCATAAGGTTTCTCATAAATCGATTTGTGCTATATAACAACTCAATTTTAAAATGAACTGAAATTAGCATGTCAAATGAGCTGAGTGAATAAATAAGCGAGTCAATTGCCTGCCCAACTGGAACGAGTTGGATGATTCATATTTTCATTAACTAATTTTACCATCTTTAATACCAAGTATGAAGAAAATAATTTAATACCGAGGATAAATCGTAGTAGCCTAGTAGCTGCGCCGAAGTTGTTACATCCTAACACATTAATTTACTTGTAGGAATTCTAATCTGCATTGTGCGGCCTATTTGTATGGTTAAGATAATCAATATAGTATTTAGTAATCCCTCCGTTTATTTTTACTTGTCCATTATATTAAAAATATGTTTTTACTTTTACTTGTCCACTTTAGCATATCAAGAGAAATACAATTTTTTTCTTGTTTTACCCTTAACATTAATTACTCATTTCCAAATCATTTTTCAAGTCTATTAACAGTACACGCCAATTAATATGAGTATTATGATAAAATACAGTCTTTATTTATTAGGAATCGTTTGGTAGCTAGTAAAAATATCTCTTATTCATGTATTAATCTCTTGCATAACTTATACAAGGTTTGGTAGCTAGTAAAGAGACACCTTATGCTTGTATTAGTTTTTGCATACTTATATTGTGTTTGATAACTAGTTAGGAAGTAAGTTAATAATGTATAAAATTAGTACGACATATGATTTGCACTTTAGAAAGCCGCATAACTAATACATGTATAAGTTATTAGAAATCCATGTATTATTTTATGTGGGGTAGAAGATAGAATAACTAATATATGATTAAAAAGTTGAAATGATAATATTAACCTTATCACTTCCCACTTAAATACTTTTCTTTTCTAAACAAATATTTTTATATGATTTTTTAGTATAATTTTTTAAAATTTTGTAAAGAAATTATAATATTTTAATTATAAATAAATATATTAATATTTAAAAGTATATAATATTTATTATTTTTTAATATAACAAACCAACATCCAAAGAAATAATTTATGCATCACTAACCATGCATAAATAAATCCTGCATAACTAATATCTGCATTATTAACACCTATATAACTAATACATGCTTAACTAATACCTACATTATTAATACCTGCATAATCATAACCAGCAACCAAACGACCCCTTAGTTCTTAAGAGGCGTGCAAAGTCAAAAGTGGACAAGTAAAAATGAATGAAGAGAGTAATTTTTAAGTACCATGTGTTAATCCCCATGCTAATCTATAAAGGGCAATAGGAGAAGTACATTTTCCTACCTAAATCTACTAGCTAGTAGATCTCTTAAAGATTTGTTTTAACAACAACATATCTAGTGTAATTTCATCAGTAGGATTCGGAGAGATAAAAGGTTTGTTTCAACTGTTTATATGACTTCATACAACAAGACAATCAAAATGAATTAATTAAAGAAACGTCAAACTGTTAATAGTCTCACGTTGGTGGGTGAGATCTCAATTTGTCCCCTTATATAGATTTTGGACATGATGTCATCTCTTGCTCTAGTTTTTGAGATAGAGTTAGGTTACATGTGTATTTTCTACAAATTATCATAGTCACGACAAACTAATTATTATTTTACCCGATGTTAAGCTCACACATCATCTATTTCACGCTCTAGTTGTCAGTATTAGACGTGATTGGGGGTATTAGTTCCACATCGGTGGATGAGATAATAATTAATTTATTTTCTTGTAATAGTGTTGAACAACTTATATTGCTTCTGTTTCAAAATGTTTGGCCTGATTCAGAGTGCGAGAGTCAAACTAATTAATGTTTGATGTGAATTCGGACATATAATTTTTAATTTTTTTGAAATCGATTTTACATATTTAGAAACCGCATAAAAAGTATTATAAGTTACAATATTAATCAATTCGAAATGTTTACACGACATTTGAGAAAAATATAATAAAAATATTTACTTTGACTGTCCAAATATTAGTAATTAAGACAAACATTTTGAAACGATCTTGAACTAACTTTTAAGTCCAGTTAAGATCCAAATATATTTTTCTTATAAGATAACAAAGATGAAAAGTAAAAGAAAAAGTGGTTTTAGTAGCGTGGAGACATGGAAACACGGATAATAGTGAAAGGAGAGAAGAATAGTATGGAGAAGAATTGCAAATAAAAAGTGAAAAAAGTTGTCATCGTTGAAGTTCAAATCTAGATGTGTGTTTCGGTTAAGAGTCTCACATCGAAAATGAAATGGGAACATAGACTTCTTATATGGACTTGGACAATCTTCACCATATAAACTAGTTTTTAGGGTTGAGTTAGGCCCAAGATCCATCTTTACATGATATCAGAGTCAGACTCATTCTAATTCTTTGTTCACCGATGTTGGACCCTCAAATTATATTATCTACGCTCCTGTTAACGAGGTCTAGGCGTGCGGGGAAGTGTTAAGAGTCCCACATCGGAAATGGAATGAGAACATGAACGACTTGGATAATCCTCACCCTACAAGCTAACTTTTGGGGTTGAGTTAGGCTCAAGATCCATTCTTTACATCCTTTTAGATTTTTTCCAGACTGACTTTACTGAAGAAATAGCCAACGTATCTTTTTTTTTATATCCAGCCTACCGGCTTACGCCAGACTATCCTGAAGATAGTAGTTCGGTCCCTCAGCACTACTACCAGTAAATCGCAGGATGTGCATGAATGACCAGGGTTTGAGAACATAGCAACTGATATCACCTACAAGGTCCTACCCCAAAAGAGAACAAATTTCTCCCACCAGAGTTCGAACCCACGCTGCAGGCCTCCAACTGAATTTTAAGTTCTCCTCCTTTGCTATCCAGCTATGACCCGGGAGACAACATATCTTTATTTGTTTTGACACAATCACATGTCCCATTATATATCCCCAAACTAACACCTAACAGAGTAGTGCAGGTATATTTAGCCATTTGACCCATCCCCCTCCCCCATTTTGGACGATTTACTTCTTTTGGGTTTTGGCCGTTTTGTTTTATTTTATATGATGGTGTTTAATGCATATTAAATTGAAAATATAAACTATATAATATTAGTGTGATAGAATCACACATCGACTCTTTAGACAATGACATATCTCTATGTTGTTATGTGATACTTACTTCATGAGTTAGCTCATCTCAATTTATTATTTATCCGATACCGATCTCTATTTTATATTATTCACGATCCAGATATCATGTCCAGAATGTGTGAGGCAGTGTCATACATCAGCTCATTAGAGATGGAAATGTCTTTATAAATCTTGAACTATCTTCACTTTATGAACTAGTTTTTGACGTTGTGTTAGATCATTCTTATCGTAGTGCAAACAAAAAATAACTCTACAAGTTGTAGTTTTAAATATATCATGATATTTTATACGGGTATGTTTTAAAGAGTAAATTAGAAATCTTACGGTTAAAAAGTTTTTCAATAATATAGGAAGATGTAGAGTACTTTTTTGCCTTGAAGAAGAAGGTTTACCTTTGTATCATCTGACTTGGAAATTTTAGCCCTAAATGGTCCCTCCTACAATAATACAAGTACCCTATTTATCTCAAAAAGTCGTGACTCTAACTTGATATGATAATTAAAAGAAGCTTTAGAAAAATGAGTTTTATTACAGTATTTGTTACAAAATGAATTTTTCTACTTCAAACGACACAACATGAAGTTCTACTTAAGAGAAGTAAAATTGATCTCACCAAACCTTTCTTGCATGTAAGTTATACGTACAAAGAGAAGTAAATTGCACAATCAAAGAAAAAAAGGACTCACGTTTACATAAAGAAAGAGCACTAGGCGTACATTATGAGTTCATACTTTAAAATAGATAAATATACAAAGGGAAACAGGACTCCCAGGTCGGAACGTCTGGCAAAATGATTGGCCTCCTGCACTGAAAGCGAAATTCTATGATATTTAAGTGAAGAATGATAAAGATTGAGTCCATCAAATCTTGCATCAATAATTTTCTGTTTTCGATCGTATATAATAAAAAGGAAAAGAAGAATTGAAGACGTTGTCTTTACCCATATGGAGGAGACGACAGACAAGGATTCATATTGAACTTCAAACAAAAAAAAAGTGATTTTTTTAATTCTATACCTAAATTTTGATGGACAAAGTAAAATATATCTATCCATCTGTTGAATATTTACATTGTATCTTGTTATTTTGCTGTTATATTTTTTTGTATCTGCTTTGAATTACTTTATGTTTCTTTCATTTTTTTGCTCTTCATTTCTTCTCTTTTTCTTTTTTTGAACCGGGATCTTTCGGAGACATCCTTTCTGCCTCCCAAATGCAGAGATATAAAAGGTCTGGATATATTCTACCATTTTCAGACCCTACTTGTGATATTACACTGAAAATGTTATTGTAAAGTTATTTATATCTATACTACTGAGAAGTAAAATATATAAGTGTGCATAATCTATTCCTAACATATATATTAAAGAAAAAAGAAAAATATTTTGAGTATTTGGTGTTTTGTGTGGAGGGAAAGAGCGTTCCCGTGTAGAGTGGTGAGGGGAGTCAGGAAAGTTGAAGAAGAAAGAATGGGGGTTCCCACCTCATTTCTGAACAACAAACCCCACAGTTCCAATCTCTGTTTGCTTTCACTCATCTGGGTAACTACACCAATACAATACTATTATTTTCATTTTCTTAATACAATACTATTATGGACTAACTGCAATAATTGGGTCAGTTTCAGTAACGTCTTGTTTCATCTGCATGCATGTCCAAGTTGGAGGCTAAACCGAGTTGAATAAATAAAGTAAAGGTGGCACTACTATTTCGTACCTCGTGATCGTGCCACTCATAAAGGCAACTTTAAAAATTAAACTTTCCATGGATTTCACGTTAATAAATAATAATAACTGAATTTATAATTAAAAATAAATAATAATAATAATTAATTAATTTTTTAATACATACACATATAGGTTGTGGGAAAAAGTTACTCTATTTAATTACATGAATTCATAACTTATAAGCTAGGTCCAGCCCGGAAGCCAAACACCAATGAATTGCTACACTTCAATTAAAATATGTTACCATTAATTTCAGTACTAATTATCAATTAATATCCATTATCCACATAATCAAATATATATATATATATATATATATATATATATATATATTCCTTCCTGAACTTACTTTTAAGAAAATTATGCAACGTAATCTCTCATAATACCATAGCGTATGCAGGATTTTGTAAAACAAAGATCAATTTTCAGAATTCAGCATATACACGGGGTTTGGGCCTGGGGCTGTGGAGATTGAAGACTACTAATTTTAAATTGATGT
This sequence comes from Anisodus tanguticus, assembly GCA_034509755.1. Classification (NCBI taxonomy): domain Eukaryota; kingdom Viridiplantae; phylum Streptophyta; class Magnoliopsida; order Solanales; family Solanaceae; genus Anisodus; species Anisodus tanguticus. Next base: position 38,934,109 of record CM067561.1, on the reverse strand, counting down.
TTCACTTTAATTTGCATTATTTTTCAAGCAGTATGAAACTATTTTACATATACCTCCCTTCTACATTCTCTCTCTCTCTCTCTCTCTCTCTGTATATATATATATATATATATATATATAGTTGGAAGTGTCTCTGCCTAATGTTCCTATACCCGACGAAAATATATTGAACATGGCTAACGTAATGTTAGATCAGTTAATCACATGACGATGTTCGCTCGTGCGTATCACGAGTAAGGTCGATGTGATTTTTCAAAATTTACCATTTATAATCAAGAAAACAACATGTACTAATTGAACATGATGGTACAACTATACGTACATTGATTATAAATAGCAAGTTGATGTTATTTGACATAGTAATCCAGCTAGCTCCATGTTTAAGAGACAATTGATGTGTGTGCCTACCTTATTGTTATATAATTGAATAGCTCACAAAGTTGTCCTATTAGTTAAGGCTACCTAAATATAAGTGTGATTGAGCTTAAATCAGAAAAAAAAAATACTGAAAAACGTGATGAGGTTAGACATTTTTTCAAATAGGAAATGGGCCATTATTAACATTTGTTTGATCTAGTGGTCCATTTTGATGGCATTATATATGGAGTCATGTGGACTAAAGAGACTGTTGGAAAATTTGCCTTTGATGGGGAGGTGCTTCCACCCATATTTAATGAATTAAACACTAGGGTTCTGCATGTTGGAGGCTTTTTCTCTTCACACGTGCATAATCTACTAAGTGAGTAGATAACCGTAGGGCCAAGAATCGTCAAATTTCGTTGAGAAATGAAAGAGATATTGGTCCACGAAGTAAGGTGTTTGAGGCATAGAAATATGGTGTGGGACAAATCTACCACATCGGTGGGAAAGGGAAGAATTGCTCTCTTTATAAGTCTCTAAATTGGTTAAGGGTTTGGGACCCCAAGGGGTAAACCATGTGTTTAAAGGAGGGAGGACCTAGATGTGCTTGGGTTCAAGGCTAAGCCCACACACGCGACGCCGCCGCCCGCCCATCCGGTCCGGGCTCGGGTCTCCGGTCTCCGGTTTCTTCTGGTATTATCTCTTTGGACCCCAAAGTGTTTAATATTTACAGTTTGGTCCCCGGAGTTTCTGGAATATTGAATTTGGGAACAACGGAAGGCAGAAACTCCCTCCATTAACAGTCAGTCATTACTTGGTTGAATTACACCCTCCTTCAATGGCCATAAACAACCATTATTTGGCTGTTTAATTCCCTCATTCAATGGCCATTAACAGCCATGTCTTGGCAGTTGAGAGGTATCCCCTTATGCAATATATTGATGCCTTTTGGCTCAATAGTGTGATATAATATACATACAGAAACATATATACAGAGGCAAACAGAAGAGTAAAACACAGTCCAAAACGTCAGCAGTAACGTTGGGACGAAAACAGAAAACTCTTCCTTCATTTTCCATTTCTTCAGCAAGTCGATTCGTATTTGTTTTCTTCGTCAGAATCAACCTATTTGCTTTGTAGTGTTGATTAAAGTGTTGTTTTATCTTGGGAGACTATTGCCCGTTAACGTAAAAGCATATATACGGGGCAATCTTGTCTTAAAGACAGAGTGACATCACTCGACTCAGCACACAGTTGTAACAATCCAGATTTAGTGTTTCTTGATTTCAGGTTATCAAGATTCAAGACTCAACAACTTTGCGACAATTCTGAACATTGGCCTACTTGTTTATCCTTTCGAACACTTGTAATATTTATTTACTTTCCGTACTGCTTTACCATATCCCAACAGTTTTAAGACAAGATTTGTATTAGTGTTCGAAAGATGTCGGTCAAAAGTTGTGTGATCAAATCTGGATATGGCTGTGGTTTTCTGGTAGAAGAGAGTTGTGATTATGATGTTGAAGGTCAACGTGTTCATGATGTCGCCGCTCCTGAGAGTGGTAGGAACAAGCGCCCACGAGAGGTTGAGGATGTCAACTGGGACAAAAGGAGAAGACTGAAGAGGTGGTTCTATCTTGTAGCAGAAGGCCTATATCTGTCCCAGACAAATGATCCGAATTACGGTAAGGAGGAAATGGACACTCAGTCCGATAAAGTGACTGAAGTGGGCCAGAATCCGAAATTTGGATAAGTAATTTTCCTTCCTTGTCAAAAATAAGATTAAATGACGTCGTATTAACAATGGCTTAAAGTAAGGAGGAATATGAAAATGTTTTCCGAAATAATTTATATTCCTTACGCTTTAAAACATAAGTTTAATCTCTTTTTCCTTCCCGTTTAAAGATTGGATTTTGTAAACGACTTAAAAAGATCCGTTCTTTTAAGTGTAATTATTAAAAGTGTGTAAAGTATGTTCGCACATACGAGGGAGAAAGATCCACTGACTGTGCGAAAACTGTTACCACTCTTAAGTAAGCGCCAATAATTGTCTGGGCCCTAATCATAAGGGAAGAAGACTAAAAGCTAAAGACGTTGAGCCTGTCACACTATTTGGCAGAAGATCATTCATAGGATGATATTGGACACTCAGTCATACAAAGCCTCCGGGCGACTGGAGTGGGGCCAGAATTTATTTCATAGGAAAAGTAATGGACACCTAGTGAGGTGGGCCAGAGTTTCCACGTCTTAAATGCTCTGAAGGCCAAAAGAAAGGCATAAAATAAATTAGACACTCAGTCTGCCAAAGCAACTGGAGTGGGCCAGAGTATTCAGATCACATATGATCCGGTTACGCCCTAACCACGGGCAAGAGGTTGTTCATGTGAAGCAAAGCCACCTCTAAAGTAGAAGGGGTTGGAGATGTTGTCCAATAGGACTTCAGGGAATGTGATCACTCTCAGATGAGGTGATACATGTCCCAATACTGGTTTTAGTGAATTAATCATAGATGATGAGGCAACACTATTGTTGATACCCATGGAGGAAGAACTTTCAACTTGTACACAAGAAGCATATGGTTTCTTGTTCTTTGTAAATTTGTAATCAGCATGATAGTCATGGAGTCTATGGCAGTCATCAATGATGTGACCACTCCTTTTGCAATACTTACAATAGACAGAATTAGGATAGGCATTTGATTTCTTGGAATCAAAAGAATACATCTGTTGCACATTCTTATTTTTTGGAATAAGGGGCTGAAGAAGTAGAGAAGGAAGCTGAATCACCAAAAAAACTGGGAATTCCAAATTGAGCATCATTCTGACTCTCATCTTGTTGAAGTAGAGAGTATACTTTGCTGATATTTGGAAGATGATACATCATACTAGTGTTACTTTTAACTGTAGAGTAAGTATCATTTAGGGGCCCTAGGAATTTGAATAGCTATTTATCTTGAATGAACTTGTAAAGAGCTCCACATGTACACTCAAGAACAACATAAGCAGAGTTCAATTCATCTATTGATTGTGGGCCTTCTGATATTATCTTTTTGGGCCAGAAAACTTTGCCAGAAGTACAGTTTGATCCCAGAAGTTTCAGATTGGACCAGAATTCTTTCCCTAAAGTTTCAAGATGTACAGTTTGGTCCCTGAAGTTTCCAGGAGTCAGAATTTGGACGGTCAAAGCAGAAACGCCACAACACTCAATTCAGCCATTTATTTTGACTGAATTACTCCTCCTATAATGGTCAATCCGTTGGTGTTCTTCACCATTTATTTTGGTGACATTACTACCTCCATAGTGGCCATTACTTGGCCAGTAATGGCACTTATGGAGCGGTTTTCTTGCTCGCTCCTCCCTCACCTATATAAACACCCCTTACACCATTGTTGAGGCACACTTGATATACACGAAAATATACAAAGCAGAAAACATATTTCTTCCTACAACTTCCAAGCATCATTTCGTTACTCAATATTCTTCACGGTAGCTCTTGAGTTTCCTTTGCTCAATTGTTCCATTGATGTTTTATCTTGGGAGACGAATTGTCCAGGACGTATAAATGATACATACGGGGCAATATTGTCTTAAGGACAGAGTGCCACACTCGACTCAGCAAGCAAACAAAAACAGTTTTCCAGTTTTCTTGTTCTTCTTTGTAATTTTCAGATTTCTAGTTGAATTGTAATTTCAATTCTTACATTAGCAGTTACTTGTAATTCCCGTTTCCTGTAACCTTTGTAAACTCCAACATATATATATATATAACTTTCTTTACATTTTAATTAATTCCGTTACAAGAAAGTTAATCTCAGCACTATTGATTTGTTGATAAAAATATTGGGTATGCATGCTTGTCGGTCACCTTAATGTGTCACTCTTTTAGGTGGCAAGCGATCACAGTCCACCAATTTTATTGTGCAGAATAGTTCTACTATTCGAGAAAAAATCCAATACTAAATAGTGTCAGAATTTGAAATTGAATAGTTGACGTTTATGTCTTTTGGATTTTTTTTTGTTGAAGTGATGCATTCTCTTTGAAAATATAATGTTTTTTCCACCACCACTTTAGTCTTTGTTGTTTCAAATGAAAGCGTTATTTCTTTCACCTGTTGCATGACGTGCCCTTTTCATTAGAAAATACAGTGCGTGTCCATGCAGTTTCCTAATTTTGGCCATACTTTTTTTCATGTGAAGACTGAAGATTGAAAGACTCGAGATTTGCTAAGAAATATTGTCTGTACATCTTGGAATTTATATATATAATGTTTTATGTTTTGTTTTATTATTATTATAGCATGTATAACTAAGAATAGCTAGTCTTGTCCTCCGGGGCATAGTCCAGTGGCAAAGCCTGGGCGCTATAAGACGCTCTGGCATGGGACAGCGTGGGTTCGATTCCCCGCAAGCACGAAGAAATTCTGCATGTTGGGGAATTTGACCTTGTCTCATTGATCAGTTGTACGCTCCCAGAAAACTGGCCACCGGAGCACATCCCGCGATTTACCTGGTGATAGTTGTTGAAGGACCGGTGCTATTACCTCCAGGACGTCTGGGTAATACCAGTGAAGTAGTCAGGCGCAAGCTTGAAAACCTGGATTATCAAAAAAAAAAAGAAAAAAAGAATAGCTAGTCTTGATTATCGATCTTGTTTTATCTTAGGATTTATTGTTGCGGTGAGTCATAAAAGGACTAAACATGTGAGTCATTTTCCCAATATAAATGCCAGACCACCAGCAAAAGTTTGAATTCCACGACTTTTAATGTACTCTGAATGTGAGTACCAGTCTAGAAGGTTGATAAATTTCAGTCTACTAGTAATAGGAGTATTAGTCTTTACTGGAGTCAAATCCAAAAAGAGATGTTTGGTTACAACAAAGTAGTACTTACTCCAATCTCAATTAATATGATCTACTTTTATTTGGTATGTATTTTAAAAAATAAAAAAAGATTTTAAAAATTTTATAATTTAAAATAAGTTAAAAATATTTGTATGGTTATATATCATTCTTTTTTTTTTTGTATAAAAAGATAAAGTTTAAAATTAAATTATTATCAAATAAAAAATATGTCAAAATGAATTATTTTTATTTGAGACAGAGGGGGTAGTTGTTTTCAATGAATCAACACTTGTTGATCACTTGCCTCTTTACTTGACTAATACTCTCGAGACACAGATGAAAAGCAGAAGTGAAGACTTTTTTTAGTCAAAATAGAGAAAAGTAGATAAGAAGGAACATTTTTCTTTGAGAACCCAATGATAACTATAACCACTCGATCTTTGAACAATTTACCCATTTGCTCCACAAAGTAATTAGCAAAGGCGAAAGCAGTGTTAATATTATGGTTCATTCGAATTTAATATCTTTGATTAAAATATTGTATGTAATTAAAAAATTCATTAAGTAAGTATGCTCCTCTTTGAGGGCCAGTCTTATTCAATTGAAGTCAATTGTTTCATGCTATATTATATTATATTTCGATCCAATACAATTAAAATGTACTTAGCATGCTTGAATCCTACCCCTGTTAATGATGTGATGTTAGAAGATTTTATTTTCCTCAATTGTGGTCCAGTCGAGGCTCGTCCATGCACATTCTCGAAAGGGTCCAACCTTACGACCTTTCTCGAGTTTGTATAATGTCAGTTGTACTTGATAATATAACCCCTAAACCCTAAGTAAATCATCAACACAAGGAGTTTTTCCTTATCCGGATGGATTTTGCAAATTAGCCTGGAATCACCATAGGAAACTCGGTCTCCTTATAGCCTGATATTGAGCGAAGCCTGGCTTCAAACCCATTAACTTAAATAGATTGTGATAAATTTCGAAAATCAACCCATAAATTTTATATTTTAAATTTATTTGTGATAATTACTGTCATTTAAAGCTTATGTTAAGATCAAGAAGAGGAGAACTATTTAATTTTGATTTAGTTCGATGTGCTTATTTGGACATGCACTCGAATTCATCGTTAAGGCCGACTAATATGTTCTTTTCTGTTGGTCTCACGATTGATTGTTGCGTCCTTTTATATGTTTTGAAAGAAAAAAAATGAAAAGTTTCAAAAGGCTGTGTGAGCCCTCCCTTGCGTGCAACTTTGACTAACACTACACTATTCTAGGGTGGCCACTGGGTCGGGTCGAGGCAGGACGGGACGGGACGGGGTGGGGGTCAGGATCGGGAATTGGCGGGCCGGGATAGGGGGGATGGGAAGATGTCCCGTCCCGTCCCACATCCCGCCGGAAGAGGGGATGGGTTTTTGGGGGACGGATCGGGTCGTGTCGGATAGGGGGATTTGGGGAAACTTTTTAAAAAAAAAATCTAGTCACTTAATTTTAAAAATATAGATATATTTAAACACTTAAATAATTGAACAAGATAGTAAAAAAATATACCAAGACTGTTTTTGTGCCTCTTATATTATTTAATAGAAATATGATTTTTTTTGTAATACAATTTCAAAATTGCAACTTTGTTTCGTAGTTCAAAAGTTGCAAATTACATAGTAAAATTGTCATTAAAATTTTTACATATTCAACCATACTCTTTCTAATTTCCTCACAATCTCTTGAGGATCTTCTGTTGGAATTGGAAGTTGTTGATCAAATTGTTCCACGTCATTTCTTGCTCCATCAGATAAGATTTCGTTGTAGTTTTAGTCGTCTTCTTCGTTGATCTCTGGTTGACCGCACCTTCTACTCTCCGCTCTAATCCAATCTCTGAATAAAACTGCAATCTCCAAGTTGTCTCCCGCCAATGAGTGACTATGCTCTCCTATTTGAAACCTTCCAACAGAAAAAGCGCTTTCAAAAGCCGTTGATGACGTTTGAATATTCAACACATCTCGGGCCAACTTTGATAGTGTCGGAAATGTCTTCTCATTCTCCCTCCAATATTTCAGCAAGTCTTCACGTCCATCTTCATTGACAATTGATTCGTACGGTACAATGCCCTGCAAAACATAAACATCAAACTCGCTAATATGTGAAGAACTTGAACCACTATACATTCTATTTCTAAGGCCTTGAATACTAGAAGCAGAAACATCATGTCTTTTATTAGATATGCAGTGAAGTAAAAGAATATGGTACAGAAGCCAGTTGATTATTTGCACTTTGCTCTTGTATATTATAGATATATATATGTTTTTCGAATGTAATGAATAAAACCAGGAGATGTGTTTATCAACTAATTTTGCTAAATTTTCCCTATCTCTGTGTTTATCATATTTAGGACCTATAACTCCCCCCATCATCGGGTTAATTCGGCCCTGTACTTGGTCGGAGACACTATGTGAACCTTGTTCCGACTCAGAAGGCATTTGCACACCCGATTTTTCAGCCAAGTATTGGTTATGCCTTGCTTTGTGAGAGTTTTCTACATGTCTCATTCCCATTCCACCTCGACCTTTTTCAGTTTTAAATTTATAAATTTCGCGACAAATTTTACATATAGCTAGTTGATTAGGAATGTCCCTATAAAAAAAATCTCATGCGGGTGATTTTAATTTTCGGTGTTTTTGGCATCGACTCATACTAGGGGGAATAAGAGGCATTCCAGTTTCAGTTTCAGCCTGAGGTGGAGGTGCACTAGTGGGTGTGTTATCTAAACTATCTTCTAATTCATTTTATAAATCAAAGTATAGTTCAGATGCAGATTATACCTCATGATCTAATGGTATATTAATATTAAAATTTAAAAAATTAGTTTCATCTATATGAGTGAAATCATTGTAAATAGGATTACTAGAGGATGCACCCTTACCCCTGTTACCCCTAGTACTTCTACTAGAAAAAAGTCCATTTCATTCAATTATAATTATGCAAATAAATAATTAAAGAATGAAATTAAGTACGATAATTAAAAATAAGTAACAATAATAATTTAAAGAATGAACGAAGTTACCAAACGCCGACGTAACGTCGACGTGTAATCGAGGTTGAAAATTGAAACTTTGCTCGATGATCATCAAGCTAGTTGCCAACTTCACTCTCAATTTTTAATTTTGGTAGAAATTAGTAAATAAAATATAATATTTAGTGTGCAATGTAGACTTGTAGAGAGAGAGAGATCAGAGAGATGGTAGAAAGATTTGTGAGAAAAATGAAGTATTTATAGTTGAGAAATGGGTTAAAATGTAAGTATACTAACTTATGGGTTAAAAATAAATATTAAGGGAGAAGGGAGGTTTATCGGGTGGGGGAGGGGGAGGGCAAAATGGTCGGTATTAGCCGTTGCCAATGGCCAAAATTGAAATTGGTCCGTTGTGCAACGGTTATTTTTGCAAATGGATGAGGAATAAGGCGGGCCGGGTCGGGGCGGGATCGGGACGAGCCCTAGTCCCATCTCGAGTTCAAACCCCGCTATCATTTTTTTAAAAGAGGGTCGGAGCGGGGCGGGTATCAGGCCGGGCCGAAGTGGGATCGGACCGATCCGGCCCACTGAACAGCCTTACGCTATTCTAATTCTAATAATTCATGAGGTCCCATAATTTTGACTAGGATTCAGCTTTTCCTGAAAAAGGAGATAATGATGTTGATACATTTCAAAATTTTACATTACATAATATTAATATAATATTTGATTAAAAGTAATTTATATATTACAATTGCTACCTAACTTGTTTCTAAACCAAACGACTCGTCTGGTATTTTACATATAATTGGTGATTTTGTAACTCAACCGGTTAGTAATTTTTTTTTTTCATCCGGTGTTCAGTAACCACATTGGAGCTTGAATAGTCCAGAGGCACGCCACACATAATTCATTCAGGGTAACTCGAACCTGAGACTTCTGACTAAGAGAGAAACAACATCATCCGCACAACATCCTTTTGTGGTAAGGTAGTAAAATCTATATCCCCTCAAAATAACTTTTCTTCTTTTAATCAAATCCTTATCAATGTTTCTTTCGATTTAACACGGTTTTGCTTTCTGTCAAATTTCAATATATAGGCCCACAATTTCTGTTTCTCTATCAAACTTTACCTCCTTAATTTGTGCTTTTTCTTCTCGTCTTCTTTCTGCTACTTTCCAAGAAGCCCATTCTTTCGTCTATACATCATTACATTACAACATACTCAGTGAAATTTCACAACGTAGGATCTGTGGAGGGTAGAGTATATGCAGACCTTGTCTCTATCTTGGTAGATAGAGCGGCTGTTTTTTCGAGAGACCCTCGACTCAAGACAACGCATAATCATTATACATCATTATTTTATAAAAATATTATTTTCTCAAAAAATAATTAACAAAAGATGTGTTTGTCCTTTCCATACACATGGAAAAAGATGCGTCTTTACTCTTTGTTTGAATGATTTAAGAAAAACCATAAGACAAGTCAAGGAAAATCAGTACTTAAAAGGCAGAGAAAATAATATAGTAAAAGATATATTTAATGAATTAATAAGTTAATCTCCCTTGTTCACCAACTATACTAACTTTATAGAATTATTATAAGGACAATGCAAAGTAAAGAGCTATTTCTCTGGCGTCCTTCATGCGGCAGATAAGATAATAATATAAATATTACCAAAAAAAATTATTCTCCGTCCTATTTTAACGGTTGTTTTAGCTTTTTTCACGTCCATTAAAAAATTATAAAAAAATGTATAGTTTACTATGTTACTCCTATTTAATAAAGGTAGACTAATTTTCCTCTTAAATATTGTGCATACTTCTTTAATGTTTAGGATATAACTTGAAATAATTATCAACTTTAGTCTTGATTTGACAATTATTTTAGGATAAATTAAAGCTAAACTACAATTCAAATGGGACGGATGGAGTATTTGACAGCCATGATATGTTTTAACTTTTAAGTCTTTCGATTCTCTGAAAGACTATAAAAATATATGGGCTTTCTAAGTTGGGATATGAGGCCCATTTTGAATCGTTCATTAATCAATCTTGAAAATCTGCTGTAAGTTAGCCCAACCAAGATAGAAGCATTAGTGGCCATTTGGATGGGCCTCATTCAATCCAATAATGTTTTACTCCTTAAATTAGTGTTCATTTTAGGAAAACAAATGGCCCAAAATATATATCAACTTTGAAAATCAATAACTCATCGATGATATTTTCCTATTTCACCCTGATTACTGCAAGAAGATGTATGGTTATTGATTACTCATTCAAGAAAGACGACGACGACAACAATACCCAGTGTAATTTCACAATGTGGGGTCTGAGAGAGTAGAGTATACGCAGACCTTACCTCTACCATGGTAGAGAGGTTGTTTTCGAAAGACACTCGGCTCAAGAGAAAGCATAAGCAAAAGCAAAAGAAAAGGAACGGTCAGACACGTGCAAGAAATTTAAAGCAGTATGAAAATGCAAGTAACGAAAGCGAATAAGCCATGATAAAGCATTTTGAAAATGGAGCAGTAACTATCACATGTAAATAGACAGTAATAGCAATAATATAATAACATAAATGAAGTAATGCAACAATCAAGTCGTAATAGAGATCTTAAAAAGTGTAAACTAGTGCATAAAGATAATCAAATCCCAGTACAAAACAGAAATCCTCGCGGAAACCACATAGCCTTCTACTCTGATACTCGATATCCACACCCACCTATAAAGGGTCATGTCCTCAATAAGCTGAAGCTGCGTCATATCCTGCCTAATCACCTCTCCCCCAAAACTTCTTTGGCCTACCCCTTCCTCTCCCTAGGCCCACGACACTCAACCTCTTACACCTCCCCACTGGAGCATTTGCGCATATCCTCTGCACATGACCGAACCATCTCAACATTCCTTCGCGCATCTTGTCCACCACGGGGGTCACTCCCTCATTGTCCTAAATCACTTCATTCCGAATCATATCTCTCATACTATGCCCGCACATCCATCTAAGCATCTGCATCTTAGCTACCTTAATCTTTTAGGCATTAGCTTTCATAACTGGCCAACACTCCGCGTCATACAACATAGTCGGTTTGACCATCACTTTGTAGAAATTTTCCTTAAGTCTAGGCGGCTCATTCTTATCGCACAACACACCTGATGCGAGTTCCCATTTCATCAAAACCGCCCCAATACGGTGTGTGACATCATCGTCAATCTCGCTATTGTCTTGGATGATCGACCCCAGGTACTTGAAACTTTCTTTCTTGGGGATGACCTGAGTATTAAGCTGCACGACCTTGTCCGCTACCTGAATTTCGCCGCTAAACTTGCACTCCAAGTATCTTATAATTAAGTCATACACAGATTATGATTAATGTTTATTTTTTAAAATTTGTTTTTGTTACATAAGGGGTAGGGGAAGGAAAATAGGGGATGGAATAACAATGTGGGGATTCAAACCCTCACCAATAAGATGAAAGTTTAAGTAGTCAACCAACTGAGCTATTAGATCCATACAATAAAATGATTTTTGTTAATTTGTGCAACAGAATTATAAGAAAAAAGAGCCGGAGCATATCTAAATGCATTATTTTAACACATTTTGATTATATTAATTTATTTTGCATTTCCAACATTTCATTAACACAATGCAAAACAAGAAAGAACTGTGTTAGTGAAACATCTTGCAAAAATGTAAGGTAAGATTGCGTACAATAGACCCTTGTGGTCTTGTCTTTCACCGGACCCCGCGCATAGCGGGAACTTAGTGAATCGGGCTGCCTTTTAGTGCAAAACAAGAAAGCAATATCAGTTGCTTTGTTCTCAAACTCTGGTCATTCAGTCATATTCCGCGATTTACTGATAATAGTGATGAGTGACCGAAATTACTATTTTCATGATTAATCTGGCGTAAGCCAGGAACATGAATATATATAAAAAATAAGCAAATAAGAATAACGAAACGAAACTTTCGGGCAGGACCTACAAAATTCCTTAAATTAGATGTGAAGGGTGTCAAACTCTAGAATTGGATTTAATACTATTTAAATTATATGTGAATGGGGCTGAGTTGTGGACTACTCGTCAATCCAATAAATATGTTTTCATACTTGCATATGAGATGTTGGCAGTACGTTATAGGTCAACTTTAAAGCTATAAATTTAATGCACAAAAAAATAATTTATTGACATGACATAACTAATTTTTTTAATCTTATCACATAAATACTAAAGAATTGAGCGATACCTTTCTGTAAAAAAACAAGAGGTGATTTGGTTTAATGTGAATATGAACAATAATTTATTTTTCTTATATATACTCCCTAATTCTAAAAAAGATTGACCTACTTTTCGTATTAGTTTATCGCAAAAATATTGACACCCTCTATATTTAGAAATAGTTCAACTTTATGAGATGATTTAAAGGCATATAAATGTCAAAAATTTATTTTGAACCACACATTTCAAAAATGTTTTTAAATTTCTTAAATTTCTTGTTAAGTCAAACTAGACCAATTTTTTTTTTATTTAGGAGAGAGTAGTTTTTAACAAAAAATATTATTTTCAAATGTAGCAAAAGGAGTCAATTAGTATTTTTTTTTTGATATTCTCAATTTGTTTGGGCCGCGGGCCGTGGTTTGACTTATCTGTCATTGTACAAGAAATTGCACGGTTTGTGCTTCAAATAGGCTGCTCTTAAATTTTCCCCTCAAATGAAATTTATACATGTTGAGATATAATTTTTTTACGGAATTGGATATAATTTATATCGATTTCATAAAAAATTTAAATCTCATAAGATATAATTTCAATTTTGTCCCTGACAAGTACAAAATAGGAACAAATTACAAAAATGCAAATGACTCCTTTTGCTACATAAGATATAATTTCAATTTGAGGGACAAAATTTTAAGACAAGTACAAAATAGGAACAAATTACAAAAATGCAAATGTCCCAAGTTACGAAGTCGGTGAAGCGTTTTCCAACCTACAGTGAAATTTTGGATGTCCAGTAACTGAACCTCACGTGGAATTTCTGATCTGTGACTATTAAGTTATGGCTGTTCACAACTATGCTAGTCTTTAAATAATAGGACTTGAAGTTCGATTTTATTTTATATATACTAAAATAATTTAAAACTTTGAGTCGTGGGTCTTTCGGATAAGATCTACATAGATTTTATCCTCTCTAAACACCTTTTATGAAAGTATACTAAATATAATAGTGTTATTGTTGTATACTAAAATAATTTGGACTATTAAATCACATAGTATAGTTAATCACACATAATAGTTCCATAAAAGTCAATAACTAAAAAAAGAATTAAAGTTATATAAATCAATCTTATTGTCACGACTCACGACCAAGCCCTTAGCACGTATTGGGCTAGGTCTGTGTGGATTTGTCTTCCAAGTTACACCTATTCAATTCTATAAGCGCCTACACGATGTAAATTTAAGTTATGTATTACTTCTATAAAAAAAATTATTTTACTCTCAAAACCCGATTGAGACTAGCCTATAGTACACATTTGCACGTCTTCAAAAGTTTACCGTTTAAAAAATGCTAATTTTATTTGATATGTGCTTTTTAGCCCACCCTCTCTGTCAATGACACACACTTGTAAAGTATTTTTTAAATTGTCAGAAAATTATCCATCTATAAGTAAATTATCCTAAAATATGAAATTTGTGATTTGGAAAATACTAAAGGTTACCTGTTATAAAAACTATATGCGACTTGGTGGTGAATTCTTTTTTTTACACTTTATAAACTGTAAATTTTTTAGAGCAACTAACTAGTAATAGTGATATGTTTAGTAACGACAAATGTATATATCTACTATTCTTTTAACGAGGGATATATATATTCTAAATCGCTGAAAGTATACTGTGATATACACGGCGTATACAATGTCTTATATATACCGTGTATATCACGAAAACACAAAGCATTATGGATCGTGATATACATGCTAAGTATATCACGGTTTGGAGCTAGTTTTGATAATAGATTTTTGTATATAATTAACATTATACACTTATCATAATTGTAGATTTATTATATAAATAAAATAAAATTTTGAGAGTAGCATATGAATAAAAAATTATGAAAATTATGAATTGTATATATATAAAATGAGGCATAGCCTATAACGACAAACTAAACCAAATTGGTCATCAGTCGTTGTCATCTGGGAGAATACGTCAACACTGAACAGATTATTAATAGGTTGTTTAGTGAGATATTTCTCTCATTTCTAATCATTACTCTTCTTCCTCTTTGCTCTCATCAATACACACGCTCAATAGGGTCATAGTTACAGACATTATAAGTAGATCTTAATTTGTTGAGTAAAGCAAGAAAGAAATTAAAGAGGGGGGAAAATGGGTGTTATTGACCATATTTCTGATATGTTTGATTGCTCCTCTGATCACTCCAAGCACAATAGACGCAAGCAATTGCAGGTATTTATATGGAAAAAAATATTTCTTATTACGTTTTGTATGAGATTTAGGTGTTTTACTGTAATACTTGAAAGTCTGGATTCAGATCTGTGTAAGATTTGAAGTTACTGAAAATTTTACTGTATCAATGAAGCAGCTAGCTGTGCTTTAGGATTAGGTTTTAATTCTGTTCTGATTATTTTGCTTGATTAACACTGAAATTAAACTTATTCAACTTAAATTTGTGTTCACTAGATTGTTGTAGCTATTAATTACTCTAGTATTAGACTGCCAAATCTAAAGGTTGTTATAATTGTGCTTTAAGGATCATTCAGGCCTTAATTAATCTTTCCATTGAACATTTGATAGAGTTTCAAAATTATTGGAGCATATGTCTTTCCAGGTCCTCTTTCCTGTTATCTGAGTAAAGTTTTGTTGGGAGATTTTGCTCTATGGTACTTTATAAAGCAGTACGGGAAGTATTTAACTATTACAAGTATTCGAAAGGATAAACAAAGATTTCAATAATTCAACTAGAAATCTGAAAATTACAATATAACAACAAAACTGAAATTACGATTTTGTTGAAGACTGAAAAATGGAAACTGGTTTATCTTTGAGTCGAGTGTAGCACTCTGTCCTTAAGACAATATTGCCCCGTATGTATCCTTTATACGTCCTGGACAATTTGTCTCCCAAGATAAAACAGCAATGGAACCCTTGAGCAAAGGAAACTCAAGAGCTACCGTGAAGAATATTGAGTAACGAAATGATGCTTGGAAGTTGTAGGAAGAAGATTTTTTTTTTTCTGGTTGTGTATTTTCGTGCATATCAAGTGTGCTCAACAATGGTGTAAGGGGGTGTTTATATAGGTGAAGGAGGGGCTGAAAAACTGCCTGAAAAGCGCCTCCATAATAGCCAAATAATGGCCATTATGGAGGTAGTAAAGTCACCAACATAAATGGTGAAAGACCAACTGTTTTGGCCATTATAGGAGGAGTAATTCAGCCAAAATAAATGGCTGAATTGAGAGCTTGGACGTTTCTCGCTTTGACCGTCGAAATTCCAACTTTCGAAAACTTCGAGGACCAAACGTACATCTTGAAACTTCGGGGACCAAACTCGTACATCTTGAAACTTCGGGACCAAACGGTACATCGAAAGAATTCGGTTCAAATCGTACATCCGAAACTTCGGGATCAAACCGTACTTCGGCAAAGTTTTCGGCCCAAAAAGATAATATCGAGAAGACCCGCCCACGACCCGTGACCGTGACCCGTGACCGTGACCGTGACCCGTGACCCGTGAACCGTGAACCGGAACCGGAATCGGAATCCGGACCGGACGGGACGGCGGCGCGCGCGCGTGGCGGCGGCGGCGCGCGTGTGGTCTTTCCTCGAACAGAAGCACATCTAGGTCATCCCTCCTTTAAACACATGGGATACCCGCTTGGGGTCCCAAACCCCAAACCAATTTCGAATCTTATATACACAACAATTCTTTCTTCCTCTGCAGGTGAGGAGAATTACACACAATACCACACTTTCCATGCTTCAAACACCTTACTTCGTGAACCAATATCTCTTTCATTTCTCAATGAAATTTGACGATTCTTGGCCTACGGTTATCTACGTACTTAGTAGATCATGCGTGTGTGAAGAACCGGATTCTCCAACATACGTTACACTAGTGTTTAAGCGTTAAAGTTGGTCGGTCGCAACTCCCGCCAAAGGCAAATTTCCAACAATCCCCTCTTGAAAGAGATTTTGGCGCACTCACATGGTGTCTTTTCATTTCCGGAAATATTTCGGCGGACCGATGTTGCATAAGGAGAGGTAGCCTCGACTTTGAACCTTCCATAGTTGAATACCATCGGACTTACTTAACGCGCGTGAACGTGATGTCTTGAACCGTCGGTGTTTAGTGTAAGCCAAGACAACGGTACCAACACAACAAATTCCCTTACTCTCTTCTTCGTAATGTTTTGTCCGTTTTGGCCATGGACAACGTCTTGGATTCTTAAGTGCGTTCAATTTGAGGCGGCCGTCCTCGCACTTAAATAAGTGGTCTCCTACAAGGTATCTGCTATACCCCACTTCACAAGTGTTAGGAACCATTAAAAGTTTCCCAAAGACCTAACCTCAACTGTTGAGGATCATTACGAGTTTTGAAAACTTAACCTTTACCCATACCGATAGCACTTAACGTCTATCGCGGGAACGGCTTTGGATTTGGTGTTTCTTTTCGAAATCACTATCCGAAGTGCTCATGCTTCCACCGAAGCGATCAACCGAACCTTTACAACTTAGTTTTCCCATTGAACCAAATTACTGGGATCTCCGGTTCGTAAGGTTGGGTTTCCACCGTATTGGTCCGTATATTTTGGGTTTTAAGCCCATTCCCCTGACAGCAGAGAAAACTTGATCTCGGGTAGTCCCTTAGTTAGTAAATAAGGAAGTGACACCCGTGATGATCAACCGCCATACGGTCTTATGTCTCCGAAACGGATCCCGACAGATATGTCCAGGCCGTCATCCGTGTCCTTCCTAAAGCCGACCGGCTAGCCACGATGTATAACTGCGAAGGCACGGGTTTCTCCCAATAAGGGACGTCCTCTAAGGATCGTGAAGTTACTCAACTTCTTTCATGCTTTGTATAAAGCGATAAACTCCGATACAATCATGAATCGGTCGATGCAAGTTTGCTTAGAGGATTTTCCAAGAACCACCATACACATTTACTTGTGG
Source organism: Anisodus tanguticus (assembly GCA_034509755.1). Taxonomy (NCBI): domain Eukaryota; kingdom Viridiplantae; phylum Streptophyta; class Magnoliopsida; order Solanales; family Solanaceae; genus Anisodus; species Anisodus tanguticus. The sequence continues at coordinate 38,916,697 of CM067561.1, read as the reverse complement.
CTTTGGTGTTCTTCGGATCGATGTCCGGTTTGCATCACTTGTTTCTCTCGAACCGTTGGACATCCGAATACTATAATCCGTAGATAAGCGAATAATTCGGATATCGTCATATCCGACTTAACGCCTTCTATTGATCATGTATTAAGATCATCGGTGAACCTTAGTTCAACCGATCATTTTGTTGGACGATACCAGGTCGGTTGTAGTGTGTACAATACATTGAACTACACGTAACACCGAGCATATCGCTCCTTGTCTATGGGTGCACCATGATTCCAATCGGTTCTATGATTCATATCCATTGGTGGCTTCAACGAGACTATCAACTATCGACCGATCCGTTAGATGTCTTAGAAATCCAATTCCTAAGATGTCATCTGTGATACTCATATCTTTCATATCGAGACTTTGTTTCAATATGATTTTCACTCTAAGACCGTTGGTTTTCCAACTGTTGGCTTTCTAACTTCGAGTCAATGTTTACGTGATCGGATTCATTGTTTCGATTTATCGAGACTTTCGGGACCAAAATGTTAACATTTCGGGGACCAAAATGAAAGTTCGGGGAAGAAGCCCAACATTCGACAAACCAATTCGATCCTCTTCTTCCAACTCTCCGATTTGGAAGGTTTCTTTCAACACCCATGCCATGTAAGATTACAATGGCCCGGATGTGAAGCTACTCACGGGGGAGCACTTTTTACAACCCAAAGGTTCTTTTCCGGAGGAAGATTAACTATTACACACGTATGGTTCTATATATGGAATCTATTTCTCCTTTTAGCTTCTTTCCAAAGCGGCGCTTTTGGTGATAACAATTATTTGTTAATTGTCCATGGTTCGTTCTCAACCATACAAGCTAGAAGGACTGGAACAAGTCTTTGTCCCCTCTTTGCTCCGTCTTGGTTCAACATCTAGAATCCCCGAGTTCTGCGATCCGGAATATTAAGTTCGGATAGACGGCAACTTTCGAGTCATGAAGATACGGAACGTCTAGTTCCGGACGATCGATCCCTCGCGGGTTCTTGTTAACCTTGAGCAATTACTCCTTTTTCCTTTTCCAAGGAAAGTTATCTCCAAAGAATTCGACGTTCTTTGACGCCAAGAGCGATCAACACTCTTGTTATTTGCGGTTCCGGTGGATATGCAATCTACGATCTTAGGTCGAACTTGACCTTTGTTTCGGTAGCCCATCTTTTACCAAGTTACCCCTCATAATTTGGGCGTACGACTTCGTGCTTGCTAACACCGTTAGGCGAGGTGAGAAATGAACATTCGTTTAATGAACGATGCTTCACATTCTCCCTCTATCACTACGAATTTCTCAATCCGTAGGCTTAGTTGATTTTCAACTTCGCTTTGTAGGCTTCAACAACTTCATCTTTGCTTTTCAATAAACAAAGGATTCCATACGTTGTACCATCATCAATGAAGATCACAACGTACTTGTCTCCCCCTCTATTTTGTATAAACTTCAAATCACCCAAGTAGGTGTGACTAAGTTCTAGAGGAGCGGTGCTTCTTTCGCTATTCCCTTGACGGAATTTGGAAAGGTGATTTTGCCTCTTCGTCTACCTCACATTCATTTTGAGGGTTTATGTCGACAGTAGGCAACAATCTCAACATCGTTAGCTTTTGAATGACTTGCTATTTAACGTGTCTTAATCTATGATGGCATAGATGCACGGATTACAAATATATCATTCATTTGGCTACGGACATATACTCGTACCATTCTTAGTTATTACGGACTGTTGGACTAGTCTCAAACCACTTGACCAACAGCGTCCCTTAAACCAAGTTAGGGATATGTATCACATCATCTTAGAGTGATCTCATTCCCTGAAGTCCTATTGAGGACAACCTCTCCAACCCCTTCTACTTTAGAGGTGGTGTTGCTTCACATGAACAACCTCTTACCCGTGGTTGGGCGTAACCGGATCATATATGATCCGGATACTCTGCCCACTCCGTTGCTTTGCGGTGGAGTGTCCAATTTCTTTACTTGCCTTTCTTTAGGCCTTCGGATCATTAAGACACTGGAAACTCGGCCCACCTTACTAGGTGTCCATTACTTTTCCTTATGAAATGAATTACGGCACCACTCCGGTCGCCGGAGGCTTTATATGACCGAGTGTCCAATATCATCATATCAAAGGAATTTTGGCCCACTTCGCCGCCGGAGGCTTTGTATGACCGAGTGTCCAATATCATCCTATGAAGGATCTTACGCCAAATAATATGACGGGCTCAACGTCATCAATTTTTAGACTTCTTCCGTTATGATTGGTGCCCGGATAATTCTTGGCGCTTACTTAAGAGTGGTAACGAGTTTTCGCACGATCGGTGGATCTTACTCCCTCGTATGTGCGAACATACTTTACACACTTTAGTAATTACACTTAAAAGAACGGATCTTCTTAAGTCGTTTACAAAATCCAATCTTTAAACGGAAAAGAAGATGGAGATTAAACTTCTGATTTGTTAAAGCATAAGGAATATAAATTATTTTCATATTCCTCCTTACTTTAATCCATTTTTAATCAGACATCATTTAATCTTTATTCTTGACAAGTAAGAAAAATACTTATCATTTAATCCTTATTCTTGACAAGTAAGAAAAATACTTATCCCAATTTCGGATTACTCTCACTTCGGTCACTTCGTCGACCGAGTGTCCATTTCCTTCTCACCATTATTCGGATCCTTTGTCCGGGACGGATATAGGCCTTCTGCTACAAGATAGAAGTACATCTTCGCCTTCTCCTCTTGTCCCGAGTTGACATCCTCGAGCTCTCGAGAGCGCTTGTTCCCACCGATCTTGGTAGCGGTGACACCATGAACACGTTCATCATCATCACTCTCTTCTACCGTAAAACCATTTCCATATCCAGATTTGGTCACACAATTTTTGACCGACATCTTTCGAATACTAATAGTAATACAATACGAGATATTGTCTTAAGATGTTGGGAGATTTTGCTCTATGGTACTTTATAAAGCGATGCGGGAAGTATTTAACTATTACAAGTATTCGAAAGGATAAACAAAGATTTCAATAATTCAACTAGAAATCTGAAAATTACAATATAACAACAAAACTGAAATTACGATTTTGTTGAAGACGAAAAATGGAAACTGGTTTATCTTTGAGTCGAGTGTAGCACTCATCCTTAAGACAATATTGCCCGTATGTATCCTTTATACGTCTGGACAATTTGTCTCCCAAGATAAAACAAGAATGGAACCCTTGAGCAAAGGAAACTCAAGAGCTACCGTGAAGAATATTGAGTAACGAAATGATGCTTGGAAGTTGTAGGAAGAAGATTTTTTTTTTCGGTTGTGTATTTTCGTGCATATCAAGTGTGCTCAACAATGGTGTAAGGGGGTGTTTATATAGGTGAAGGAGGGGCTGAAAAACTGCTCGAAAACTGCCTCCATAATAGCCAAATAATGGCCATTATGGAGGTAGTAAAGTCACCAACATAAATGGTGAAAGACCAACTGTTTTGGCCATTATAGGAGGAGTAATTCAGCCAAAATAAATGGGCTGAATTGAGAGCTTGGACGTTTCTGCTTTGACTGTCGAAATTCCAACTTTCGAAAACTTCGAGGACCAAACGTACATCTTGAAACTTCGGGGACCAAAGCGTACATCTTGAAACTTCGGGACCAAACGGTACATCCGAAAGAATTCGGTTCAAACCGTACTTCGGCAAAGTTTTCTCGGCCCAAAAAGATAATATCGAAGACCCACGGCCCACGGCCCACGGCCCACGGCCCACGGCCGTGGGCCGCGGCCCGTGACCCGTGACCCGTGAACCCGTGACCCGTGACCCGGACGGGCGGGCGGCGGCGGCGCGCGTGTGGTCTTTCCTCGAACCGAAGCACATCTAGGTCCTCCCTCCTTTAAACACATGGGATACCCCTTGGGGTCCCAAACCCCAAACCAATTTCGAATCTTATATACACAACAATTCTTTCTTCCTCTACCGATGAGGGAGAATTACACACAATACCACACTTTCCATGCTTCAAACACCTTACTTCGTGAACCAATATCTCTTTCATTTCTCAATGAAATTTGACGATTCTTGGCCCTACGGTTATCTACGTACTTAGTAGATCATGCATGTGTGAAGAACCGGATTCTCCAACATACGTTACACTAGTGTTTAAGCCGTTAAAGTTGGTCGGTCGCAACTCCCGTCAAAGGCAAATTTCCAACAAGTTTTTCTTTAATTAAAATAATTTGTTTTAGGCCGGTGGTAAAGGAATATAAATCAAAAGTTATTTTTTTCCCTGACATCTCAAATCTAGCTGTCTCAGTTTTGTGATCTGTTTTATTACCATGTACCTGCCACTAATATTAAATAGGACCTTCTTAATCCCTTTTTACCAACACACTTAGCACTTCTCGTTCACCTTTTCCGGCTATTTCGTGTCGTCTCAATTAGGATAATCTGGTACAAAGTTGAAATAGCTTATGTTTAAATTTTACTAGCAGTAATAAAAATTGCTAGATGAATTTTTTCCATCTCTTCAATCCTTGACGTGCAAAGTAACTCGATATATTTGTTGGTCGGAGGTAACATGTAACTTATAAATTAATTGAGGTGCCTAAACTGACTTGAACACTCAGGGGCGGAAGGGGTTCATTTGAACCTTTAATCGATATATTTATTTGTTCGTCTCGTTACTAGTAATTCTCCTATTAACTATGACTACCATTTTTCTATGAAGGATCTAGTCATCTGCTGCCTGCCTTTACTGTTGTTCTTTTGTTTTCTTTTTAAAAGTATTTCTTTACTACACTTTTTTTTTTATAACCAAAGTACTCATATTTCTTAACTTTGCAAAAGCAAAAGCAAAAAGTAGAATGTTTCCATTAAGGGTAGTGTGTTGCAACTTGAAGGCCCTGCAGAAAGGATAGTGCATATTCAGTATCGCCTTTGGGCCTCCACTGAAATGTAAATTTTCTTGGCTGGGCCATATTGCACTTTATGGACCTGCCTTATTGATGTACTTACTACTAGGCTAATGCTACTTTGTTTTGTCAGCCAAGATTTAAATTATATGCACTAATATAAAAATATTTTAAGCCATTTGGTTATAGAATGTTACGTATTTGCTTTACTCTCTATATTAGTATCAAATTAATTAGTCTTACTATACCAGTTATTGCATGTTACTTCAATATGATGGTGGGAAAAAAAACTTACAGTGGCAGTATACAAAAGTAGGTCCATGTTGACTGTAATACTTACACGAATACTACATCATTTTTCCTATTTTTCTCTTAATCAGAATCAAAGCAACAATTTATGTTTATGCATTCTCTTAGACTTAAGATATGTGCCAAACTAGTTGTACATTAGAAGGTAAAAATAGCGTCCACTAACGACTTTTCAGCCATTTCTTTGAAAAATAACCATTCTTATGGAATTTGAGACTGAGCTCTATGACAATGCCTATCTATCAAATACAGGGATTGAAAGATGGTTATTTGTGAATCCTGCAAACGTGTAAATATAGGAAACAATATATTCCCTACCCATAATTAGAATATTTTCATATATTGTGTAAATATAATTATGATAAGACTAGAATTCCTCTTTTGTATAGGCTTAGGATTCCTATTGTATAAGGGATGAATATTGTACTCTATATATACCTTGATATAAGGGATGAATAGTGTCATCAATATGGTCAAGCACGTTATAGAGACATGCATGATTGCGAAAAATTTCAATCCAGGGAGAATACTGGTTGTTTTCTTGATCAAGAATAATGGAAATATTCTAATTATGTGTAGAGAATATATTGTTTCCTATATTTACACGTTTACAAATCCTATCCAATCACAACTTGTTATTAACATATAAAACTATGGATTTCAGACAGTTGAGGTGAAAGTGAAGATGGACTGTGAAGGTTGTGAGAGGAAAGTGCGAAGGTCCGTAGAGGGAATGAAAGGCGTTTCGTCCGTGACAGTGGAGCCCAAACAGCACAAGCTCACAGTAGTGGGCTATGTAGATCCACAGAAAGTTGTGGCCCGTGTAGCTCATCGGACAGGTAAGAAGGCAGAGATTTGGCCTTATGTCCCATACGACGTCGTTGCTCATCCCTATGCACAGGGTGTGTATGATAAGAAGGCTCCCGCTGGATACGTGCGAAGAGATGATTACCAAAGTAACCAGCTCGCACGTGCCAGTTCTACTGAAGTTCGTTATACTACTGCCTTTAGCGACGAGAATCCTGCTGCTTGTGTGGTCATGTGAACTTAATATTTCTGCTACTACTATGTTACTGCTAAATTATGAACCTTGTACCATAGTACTCGTTATTGTTAAATTTGTAGTATTTCTTTTGTTTAGTTCCTACTTAAGTTTTGATGAACATCATAGTGTTTCTTTTTTATTTTTAGTCGAAGCTAAAGTTCTATCGTGATTGTACTGTATTGTTAAATTGATGAATGTAAGATTAGTGAGGTTCAAACTTTGAAGTGATTTCTTGGTCATTGATCTATCTCTCTTAGCAATTGTTGCTTCCATTGACAAAAAGCAATTGTTTACACCGTGTTATATGATTGACATTTAGGTATCGAAGATTGTTGCTTTTTGTAAAGTTGCAGTGCATGCCACAATTTTATTTGAGATTGTTGCTCTATAGTCTATACAAGTCTAGTGTGAATTTAGGTAGAAAAGTAAAAAGTGAAGTACTACTTGTTGAGTTGTGGAGTCTAATTCATCGCCGACATTACGAAGATCTACGCAAAGTGTGGAACGATGATCGACCTTTTTATAATGTAAGGTTATTTAGTGGAGGATATTTTTGGAATTTCGGGCTTGTATTATGTTCGCCTAATTTTCACTATATATAGACTAGGGCGTCGTTTTCTTTCTGTGTTGAGCAAGAGAAAAAGTGACCAAGAGAGAATTGTAAACACAAACTTCCTATTTGATTATAGTGAAATCTGCAGCGGCAAAGTGGTCGTAGCTCTCGCATTAAGAGTGAACCATGATAAATCTGTGTGTATTGTTTATTCTTTACTTATTTACTGTTTTTTATTAGGTAGTTTCAGTCCTTGGTGACAATGAAGATTTTTGAGGAGTAATGGAATATACTGTTGAGTTTTAGCGGATTGAATTTTCTAATGTCCTACATTTTGTGAAAGTTCTTTTCCGCTCCTATAATTGAAAATAGTCATTTATCTCCAAATTTTAAATTTGACAAATACAATTTCAGGATAATAGCTATTCTTAATAAAAGAGTAGTCGGTAGGGGGGTCAAACTTATAAAGTAATAGTAGTAGTAATTTTTTTTCAATGAGGGATGGACCAAAACTTTTAGTTCAAACTTCAAACTAGTAAAAAGCAAGTAAAATAAAGTTTATTTTAAATAAAAAGAGTAAAATTATTCGGGCTTCGCGCGGTGGAAAACATCAACAAAATTATATTAAAAAAATAATTAAAACATTTAATCGAGATAGCGTGGTGTGAATCAATAAATTTATAAAATAATATAGTTATAAACTTAGTCCAGATAATTTATGCATATATAAATAGAAACTAATAATACATTAATGAAATAAAAAATATAAACGCATTCATTAGAATTAGAGTTTACATTGAACTGCATTTTTCATTATCAAATAAAAAAGATCAAGAAAATTTTCACTTATATACGTAGATATGGTAGGATTTAATACATAACTATATTAATCTAATTATATAAATAGTTAATTTATTTCAAGAAGGTTTGAATGAAAGCTTCCTAGTTTACAACTTAAATGATATTGTAAGTCTAATATTGAAAAGAATAATTAAAAGAAATGGAAGTAAAAGGGGTAGTGATAACTGGTAACAATAAAACTTGATGGAACGAGAAATTCAATAGTAGTTGTCAAGCAGCCAAAATTTTTAATGAAAAAGAGTACCCAAATGCTATAAAGTCCAATTGAACCCCGAGACACTAAAAAACATAATGAACTTGGCTGGAGGTTTCGAACCTGCAACCTCACGAAGGGTCTGAACCCCCTTTACAACTGAGCCAAGCCTTCAGTTTATTTCAAGGAGGTTCAACTAAGGCCCGATACGCGCCCCGCTTTAAAAAAAAGTGTTAGCAGGGTTCGAACTCGGGTGAACGAGAAGAGTGCCATTAATATGTACTTGTATGTGGCATTGCATGGCGAGGGAGAGGAGGGCCCGGGACTTGGATCACGTGAGGTGCATCAAAGATGAGGACGTCAAAGTGCTGGTGGAGGACGCGCATATTAGGCGGAGGTGGAGGACGCGCATATTAGGCGGAGGTGGTAGACTTACATAAAGACATTGTGCTGAGAGATCTGAAGCACTCTGGTAGGTACCGGAATTTTGGGTATTGTGAAAACATTAAGGTTGAGGAGGTTCAGGATGTTGTGCGCAGGATGCGCAGGGACGAGCTACCGAGCCTGATGAGATCCCAGTTGAATTTTGGAAAAGCGCAGGCAGGACATGTTTGGAGTGGCTGACAGAGTTGTTTAACGTCATTTTTAAGACGGCGAGGATGCCCGAAAATGGATGTGGAGTACAATGATTCCTTTGTACAAGAATAAATGTGATATCCAGAGTTGCAACAACTATAGGGGTATCAAGCTGCTAAGACACACTATGAAAGTTTGGGAAAGAGTCATCGAGATGAGGGTGAGAAGATGAGATCTATCTCGAGAACCAGTTTGGATTCATGTCGGGGCGGTCGACTACAAAATCCATCCATCTTATTAGGAGGTTGGTGGAGTAGTATAGGGAGAGGAAGAGAGACTTACATATGGTTTTCATCGACCTCGAGAAGGTATACGATAAAGTCTCCAGGGAGGTTCTATGGAGATGTTTGGGGGTTAGAGGTGTACATGTGGCATACACTAGGGCAATCAAGGATATGTATGATGGAGCCAAGACCAGGGACGGACAGTATGAGGAGACTCGGAGCACTTTTCAGTGATGATGTGGTTGTACTAGGGATCAACTCTTAGTCCATTCCTATTTTTCTTGGTGATGGATGGACTGACGTGACAAATCCAATGGGAGGTGCCATGGTGTATGTTATTCGAAGACGACATAGTCCTGATTGATGAGACTCACAGCGGAGTAAACGCTAAGCTGGAGGTTTGGAGACAGACTCTGGAGTCTAAATGGTTCAGGCTGAGTAGGACCAAGACATAATACTTGGAGTGCAAGTTCAGTGACCGGAGCGACCTTGAGACAGGCGTGGATGTGAGGTTGGCACCCAGGTCATTCCAAATAAAGGGAGCTTCAAGTACCTCGTGTCTATTATCCAAGGGAATTGAGAGATTGATGACGATATCACACATCGTATTGGGTCAGGGTAGATGAAATGAAGGCTTGCATCTGGAGTATTGTACGATAAAAATGTGCCACCAAAACGTAAAGACAAGTTATATAGGGTGGTGGTTAGACCGACTATGTTGTATGGGGCGGAGTGTTGGCCGGTCAAGACTTCGCACACCCAAAAGATGAAAGTTGCGTAGATGAGGATGATAAATGGATGTGTGGGCATACAAGGAGGATATAATTAGAAATGATGATATCAGGGACAGAGTGAGAGTGGCCTCGGTGGAGGATAAGATGCGAGAAGCTAGGTTGAGATGATTCAGACACGTGCAGAGAGAGAAAAATGCCCCAGTACGGAGATGTGAAATGTTGGCTATGGACGGGTACAAGAGGGGTAGAGGTAGGCCGATAAAGTATTAAGAGAGGTGATTAGACGGGATATGACGCAGGTGCAATTCACTGAGGACATGATCTTAGATAGGGGGTTATGGAGGACATATATTAGGGTAGAAGGATAGTAGGTAGTCCAGCGTAGTCCTACCTACGCTTACAAACTGGTTGTTGTAGTATATGACTTATAGTCCCTTGTCGTTTGATTTATGTTGTTATGTGTATTTTGTTTGTCTTATTTACTTGCATTAGCAATTGCTTCTTTTTGCTTCTTTCTTTTTTCAGAATGCGCTGTCATGACTTACGCACTTTGTGTGTCTTACTTTGCTTGGGCTTGTGCTTTGTCTTGAGCCGAGGGTCTATTGGAAATAATCGCTCTACCTACCAAGGTAGAGTTAAGATCTGTGTATATTCTACCCTCTCCAGACCCCATATATTGTGGGATTTCACTGGGTATGTTGTTGTTGTATGTGGCATTGCATATCAACTTCATTAGGTGAGGATATTGAAGTAGTAGAGTACCGTTGATATGTACTTGCATGTGGGATTGCATGTTAACTTGCTACAGAAACCCACTTGAGTGACATTAACTTGGGAGGTAACTCGCCCGACCTAACTTTTTGTAAGGAGAATGACCCTCACCTTAAACAACACAGTAAAGGTTGTCTTTTTATTAATTTTTATCTCTCATAGCCGCATTAATGGGAATACTCCCATGTAAAACATGAACTGTTTAATATGAAAAAGATTATACAACGACCCGCTACCTCTAGAGATGAGTTTTAAATAATATTAACCTATGCAGAATTACCCAGTTCAATTTAGCAAAATATTATATTCAGGTGTCATTTGATACAACATGTTACGGGTGTACCAGACTCGGATCACAATGCCTCACCTAGCTTTTTAGGGAAAATTAAAATATTAAGCTTCAAGGTATGCAGTAGACCTCATTCTCTCTATAATCCTAATGTACTTGAACAGAAATGAGCCAACGGCAAGTCATCAATAAACCTGCCCCGCCACACGAAAAAGGGACCAAAACCAAACATTGAAAAGGAGGAAAGAGCCATGAGGGCACATGGGATACAACATATTTCTTTTTGAAGCTGATATGGAATACCACATATTTCACCACTCATGGTTTCTACGTACGAGATATTTTGTACTTTCTGCAGCTCAAATAACTGAACACACCATGTGGTGCCAGAAGTAAAACAAAGGGAGCAGAAACTGAGAAACGGAGTAAATGCATTATAAGTGTTTGAATGTTGCCACTCTTGACAGCAGAACCACGACAAACAAAAATAAGCCAGCATCAATTGCAAACTAACTGGTTTCAAATTCACATAATCTAAGAACGAGAACTTATCAACTTAGAGATCCATCAGCAAGAGGCGTTATTCATCAAAGAATGAATAAATACAACAGTGAGGAATAAAGCTTTCCAGATCTTCACAAAAAACCAAATCTCTTGGTTATTCTCTTCATGAGTTCTGCTATAACCATATTCGTTCCATTTGTTCTGCTTTACATAGCTGTTGATTAACAGCTGAAACTCAGACACCTACTAGGCCACCACTCAACAGCCGGAAGAAGATTCTCAACTTGAACTCAACAAAGCAGAGAAGCTGGGAGAAATCCCATGAGCGCGCACATAACAAAACGAACTTATTCCCAAGAACAAAGATGCTCTCCTAAGAAGTTCATCAACTTGCTGCTGTTGTACGTGTGCCTCCTGAAAAAGTAAAGCAAATATCAATAAAAGGGAGGACAGACAGGAGGGTCAAACACAAAAACTAAGTTGTCCTTCAGCACTGGTACATCAACCCGTTTATCACTCAGCTCATTGAAAGTGAAGTCAAACTTGAAATTACTGGTTCTTTTGCCACTTCATTTAGCCTGGTTCTTTTGCCACCAACCCAGTTAAAACACAGAATAACTCACTTTCATTTAGGGTGTGTTTGGTATGACGGAAAATGTTTTACTAGAAAACATTTTCTGGGAACTGTGGGTTTCATACTTAATTTTCTGGTGTTTGGTAGCAAAAAATATTGTCCCAAAAGCTTTTGTATATAATCTAGGCAAACATTATGGAGTATTGGGGGGGGGGGGGGGGGAGGTGGGATGTGTTGGAGGGTGTGGAGAAGAGCAAAAAAAAAAAATGAAATGCCATAATGGAAGTCATTTTCCTAGTTCTCAAGGAGCTTGTTTTCGTAGAGAAAATATTTTCCATAAACCAAACATGAGAAAATTCGAAAACATTTTTTGGCTCCATACAGTACACACCCTTAATCATATAAATGTCATCAACCAATGTATAGCATAGAAGCTTGGAAAAGTTATTTTAACAGCCATTGTAAAATACATGGGATCTTATCTTTTTTTATCTAATACCGTCTGCCAATTTTAATTAACCTCAGTGAAATTAGAAAACAAACCTTTCCTTTCCAAATCTTAAAATAGAAGGAAGTTATGGCAAAGATACCATGAGCTACCAAGATCTCAAACAGTCTCTTTGGATCAAGTAGATTTTACTTACTGTTCCAGTTCGCCAATTTCAGAGTAAAATCAAACACATAAAGATTCCTCTTTTGGCATTAATGGAACTAACATAGTTTACAAGCTACATAATAGGTACAGTAGGTCGCAAACTTTAGCATCTCAAATCCTTCTTGTCAGCATTTCAAACGTGTCTGGTAATCAAGCAGAGCAATTTATTTTCTTTTTGTGATGAGGTAAGCCAAAACTTATATTCACATGGCATCCATTATATGGTCATTTGCAGCAAAATATCAGACCGCCATTTACAATTCTTTTTACCTACTCAGTAACTCAGGGAGCAGATGGAATCAATATATTCTTCCAAATCATCTATTAAATCCAACTTCCACCCAAAAGCTAAAAGATTTATAGTTTCTCAAAAGATGCGCTGGTGTAATTTATCTTCAACTTGTCATTGATTCTATTCTTTCCAAATGCACCAGAATCTAAACCACAGAATTGTGATCCAGACTTTCTTGAACTCTTTCCTTGTCTTTACTCCATATTAGCACGGTTAGTTCTTCTTTAGCATACATATATTTAGTTACAATTTACAAACAAACCTGGGGACTTGTGGCCGACATTGAAATGCTTAAGCTAATATTAGATATTCAGATAAATGGTATCAGAATCTGAAGAATGAATCTGCATCATTCCTACTTCTACCAAAAATTTAAAGTTCAGATGTACTTGAATTATCAAAAAGAAGTCTTAGATCTACTTCATTTTAGTTTTTATGTACTATTATAAATTGTTTTATTGATGACAACTATTTTATGCCAAATCTTCATTAAAATCTGTCTGAATTGAGACTGAAAATTAGATGCTTGGATTCTCGTACACGGAACCCCGTCAACTTTTTCTTTTCTGTTTCTTATTCAAAAACCGAGGGAGTACTATCAAGCGTATCAACGTTTACCTTTTCATTTATTTGGAAATCATATTATGTAATATTAGTATATTACCAATAAAATCCACTATATATATACACATGATGTAACATTTTATATATACACACGCCAAATACATGTATAGCCCCTCCCCTGCTCCCCACTACCATGGCTAATCGGATTAGCCATGGCCTTCAAATTCCAAAAAATCAAGGCTTACTACATTAACCGTTTCCAGGTTAAATTAAAGGGAAGAAGAGAGAGGAAGGCTAACTACAGAGCCAGAATAGTGTGATAATTCAGGACAAAAACAAGTATAAGTTCTCCGATTTACTAACAAAGGTTGAGTTAGTCCCAACCTGCTGTAAATGTGAGACAATGGAGATAGCTTTTACAGTCGAGAGTGATTTTCTTAATGATGAGTAAAGAAAAATTAAAATGGCATTTCTGCTGGACGAATAAGTAGTTTTGGATATCTGTGTTTGTTTTTTTTCCTTTCGCGTGGGAGGGAGAGGGGTTGGATAATATGGAGCTATTGGCTTGTCATGGTCCTATGATGCTTGTGTTGCACTAGTGCTATTGCTTAATGCATTTGGTTGTCGGTGATGGTGGAGTTCTTGGAAAAGATGGTGATAGCTTCGGAGTAGGAAGAAGAAGGTTGCCGGCGGAGGTGTAAAGTGGAGAAGGATGCGCAGTGGACGAGAAAAATGGGGGAAAATATGAATTAGGTCCTCTATGTGTTGCTCTGTTATGTGGGTAGAGAATGGCGACGGAAGATGGGAGGAAAAAGAGGAAGAAGATGGAGGAAGAAGATGGAGGAAGAAGATGGAGGAACAAGACGGTGCTTGGTATTTTTTTACCATGTCAACATAATATAACCTATACAAGCACTCAAATATAAGTGAGAATCACTTTGTGTGCCATTTTAGTGTTTTATGTTTAATAAGCACATTTTAGTGATTGTTGAAGTGTTTACTGTTTAATAGGTATAAGAGTAAGTTTGAGGGGTAAAAATGAAAGGAGGTGCCAACTTGTGACTCAAATGTTCAATAGGCACATTTTGGTTGGCATTGGACTGTCTATAAGGTTCCAGAGTCAAATGAGGTGTCAAAATGAAAAGTGGTGCCAACATTAGGGGATGTCTATATATTTGTTTTTTTTTTTTTTTTTTTTTTTAATTTGTACACACATTTCCTCCATATATAGACACACATATAATTTTTTTTATATATACACGCATTCCCTCCATCCATTTTATATGACGATGTTTGACCAAATACGAGGTTTGAGATGTTGATTTTTAGTAAATAGTTACAGTGAAAAAAAATATTAAAGTAGTGGTCCCACTAGATGAGTTACTGTGCACGATAAAGATACCGTTTTGTGAAAGTAAAGAACTTTAGTCCTAGTTACAAATGGTAAATTTGCTCATATGACTGAAGGACAATGCTTGCTTAGTTAAGTTATAAAGTAGTTCAAATAGAACATTTTCAGATAATATCAACTAGAGAAAATGCACATCAATTCACCTTTTCTCTTGCTTCGACCAGAAGTGTTGACTGTAGGTGTGCTATTACCCATAGCACATGCAGGAACCTCCTCCAGTCCAGAGTTTTGATTACCCAAGCATTGGAGAGTCTCAAATTCACAGTTGTTGAAGCCTTGTCCATTTAATACAGTGCCGTCTGAGCTTTTACCTTCTGTCCCCGGGTGGAGGCAATAAACCTGATCATCACATTGTAGGTTGCAAGAGTTCACCACATATGCTCCGGGAAGGTTAGGATTAACCATGTGCCGATATGCATTGCCACTCTTCATGGGCTTCTGGTATGGAAATGATCCAATTTCCCCTTCAATCCTTCCTCGTATGTCCACGAGCAAGCACTTGAGCCTAGCAACCTCGGCTTCCAATACGGCCTGACCCTGCAGAAGGGATGGCAAAATTAGCCCATGAAAACATATAATCCGCCCAACCTGCTCAATTCAGCCCATTTGAAATTGGGCTGATATGCAACCCAAATAGACCCATGAGAAATCTTGTCAAAAAAATTTCAAGAACACGATTTGTTTGTTTGATATGTATAGTCAAAAGAAAGAAAAAAGTTCTATTAGGATCTTTAAAGGTAATATAAAAAATTTATAAAAGAACAAACAAAGAAATTAAAACTTAGTAAGAATTGAGCTGATTGGGTTATGACCCATTTTAGCCTAACCCATTTCAGCCCCACCCATTTATTAACTCAGCCCATTTTGACCCACCCAAATTCAGCTCAACCCGCCCATTTGACACGCTTACCTGCAGCCTCTTCAAGAGTTGTTGATTTATAGCCCTCAATCTGATAACTTCATTCTCTAATGAAGCAGCTCGAGCCTTCTTTTTCAAACGATACTTGCGAACGGCTTCCTTATTACCCACCGGGTGTTTCTTTTCTTTATTATTCTCTTTCGACTCTGCAGTATCATCGCTGGGGTTCTTATCCTCGTCTGAGGTAGGCACAATTTTGGTGTGAACATGGTAACAAGTGTGAGTGTGAGAGTTATCGGGGCCAGGTAGGTTACAAGTGTGAGCATGAGTACAGGCATGCACATCCTTGAGAATCTCATTGAAAAAGCTGTCCATGGAACTACTAAATTCACCAAAATTGGAACTTGATAACATTTCTGGGTTAGACATTTCCAGTTCCCCATCAGCCATCATAGAAGCCTCAATAGTAACCAATAGGTCAAAATCTGCAGTAAAACACTAGCAATTAAAAGACCCTCGAATAATTTTTTACTTTATCTAATCAGTGTTTTGGATATAAAATTTCCAAATCCAACTAGAGTTGGATTCCAAATTTGGAGAAGTGCTCCAAACCTGTTTTCCAAGTCCATAATCATAAATTCCAAATAAAGTGTTCTCTTCTCTCCTTTGCAAAAAGTATAACTAAACATAACTTCGTAAATTTCAAATAAAGTGATTTTTTTTGGAATCTATGTCCAAACACCTATGAAACCCTCTACACAATTTTGGTATCTCATTCAATCTAAGGTAAAAACCTAACTACTAGTCCAGTCAATAATAGAGCAAACCCCCTAAAAAGGCAATGCAAGAAGACAAGGCATGAAGTTTTCAACTTGAGCATAAAAAGTAGAATGTTTATAATTTTCGACGAAAACCCAAATCTCAAAATTGAAATTTAGACATACAATTAATCTGGGTCAAAATCCATTAGCTTAAAAGAGGCAACCCGCCTAATCACTCCTTACAAAACAAGAAATATTAGAAGACAAAGCTAAAGTCATGGATTAAGATGCTGCCAAACCAATAACAAAGCAGTAAAATGAATTTAAATAATCGAGAAGGTCACAATCTGCAGTAAAACACTATCAATTAAGAGACCCTTTACCTCATTCAAACTAAGAGTAAAACCCTAATTACTAGTCCAGTCAATAATAGGGCAAACGCCAGAAAGAAAATGAATAAAGATTTCAACTTGAGCATTAAAAGTAGGATATTTATAATTTTCCAAGAAAACCCAAATCTTGAGATTGAAATTCTGACATAAAATTAATCTGTGTCAAAATCAAATTGAAGAAAAAAAATAAGACCATGGATTAAGATGCTGACAAATCAATAACAAAGCAGTAAACAGTAAAATTGAATTGAAATCATCAAAATTCACAGAAAAAGACACAAAAAAGAAACACTTACAGTGAAGCTGAGTATGAAGAGGCGAGAAAAGGGGAGAAAATTGGGGGGGGGGGGGGGAGAAGGGGAGTTGAGATGTATTGTGGGTTTCCTTTTAATGGAGGAAAACAAAGGGGCCACTGGTCAAGATTCCAACACACATGCGCACACACTACTTCTGGCTGCTGCAAAATTGAGCTCCGTCTGTACCTCTTTCTGGAAATCTCAGGACTCAATTTGTTATTTATACCTACTTGAGGGGCCGATCCTAATTTTTATTTTTTATACGGAATGAATTAGCGGTGTACAACGAACTGCTTTATTTGTTTTCCAATTTTCCAAAAATAAAGGTGAACTCCCACCTGGAGGCCCCACACACCGGTCCGACAGGTCTGTGAAGGAGGTAAATCATGGTGACTTAATTGATTTCAAACGTTAGACCAGTAACACGCTGCGCACAAGGGGCCCTCCTTTATTTCAATAAATAACCCCCACACTGCCGCTGACGGGATTCGATCCTTGGCCATTTTCCAAATATCCCACTTGATAACCAATTGAACTGCCCAAGCGGACGAACTACTTTATTTGTGACTCGGCAGTTTCCGTGTTTTACTCTTTACTTTGAGATGGACATAAAAAGTTAACAAATAATAGTCGAGTTGTTTCTAATTAATTGGTAATAATTTAGATATGAAACTCTCATACTTGATAGTTCAACTAATAAATTAAAAAAATAAATGATACTTAAAGTGTGTTTTTTATTTTTAACTCTTTTAATTTTTATTTTTCAGTCTAAGAAGCAAACTTTTTTTGTTTTCTTACCCAATGTTCGACACCCACATTAGAATCTCGATTAATTTCAATTCGTGTAGTAAAAAAATTCTAAAAAAACACTCTTTAATAAAGAATTTCTTACCCTACATTCCGCTACAATTCTAATCAATAAGACGTGAATCTACTTACCTCAACATGATAGATTAGTCAAAGTAGGTGTTTGGAGATACATATTATTTAAATTTATTAATAAATATAATACATTTTTATAAATTTTGTTCAAATTTCAATTGGTTTGAAAGGTATTTCCAGTGTAAAATTATTTTTTACCATCCTTTTTATGTGCCTTCGTTTTACTTTTTCTTTTTGAAATTGTATAGCTGCTAATCGATCTTGCTTCTTTATTTCTTCTTTCTGTTTTCTTATCTATGTGTTTGACGATTATTTGCAATAATAATAACCTAACTCTTTTTAGATTTTCCTCAAATTATTATTTCACTAGAATGGAAATAAGAAAAATTCAGAGTGAAGCACGAAATTGCTTCTCTCTCATGTACCCTGAACTATTTTAGGATTGTTAGGTCATCCATAAAAAAGAGAAATTGCATTACTTACAAACTCATATGTCGTGACTCTTGATCTAGATTCATTAAAAAAAATGTTAAGAATTGTGAGGTATTATGCAAAAATATTAATAAGTGATTCATATATTTGTACAAATTTTGATGAACAAAATTACATGATATCTGCGTATAAGTTTGGCTTAAACAATACTCCTACTATTATAAAAAAAAAAAAACTGTCCACCAAAGTTTATATTATAATGATTCGGTTTCCTCGGGTTTAAACAGAATATATGACAAGTGCTCCATCTTTTACATGTTCATCCCAATAATTTCTATGTCAATCCTGTTGGAAATTTGCCTTTGGCGGGAGTTGCGACCGACCAACTTTAACGGCTTAAACACTAGTGTAACGTATGTTGGAGAATCTGGTTCTTCACACATGCATGATCTACTAAGTACGTAGATAACCGTAGGGCCAAGAATCGTCAAATTTCATTGAGAAATGAAAGAGATCTTGGTTCACGAAGTAAGGTGTTTGAAGCATGGAAAGTGTGGTATTGTGTGTAATTCTCCCTCATCGGTAGAGGAAGAAAGAATTGTTGTGTATATAAGATTCGAAATTGGTTTGGGGTTTGGGACCCCAAGGGGTATCCCATGTGTTTAAAGGAGGGAGGACCTGGATGCGGTTCAAGGAAAGACCACACGCGCGCGCCGCCGCCCGCCGTCCGGTCCGGTTCGGTTCCGGGTTCCGGGCCGCGGGCCGCGGGGCTGTGGGCCTTCGATATTATCTTTTTGGGCCGAAAACTTTGCCGGAAGTACGGTTTGATCCCGAAGTTTCGGATATACGGTTTGGCCCCGAGAATTCTTTCGGATGTGCGGTTTGGTCCCTGAAGTTTTCGAAAGTTGGAATTTCGACGGTCAAATCGAAACGTCCAAGCTCTCAATTCAGCCATTTATTTTGGCTGAATTACTCCTCCTATAATGGCCAAATCCGTTGGTCTTTCACCATTTATGTTGGTGACTTTACTACCTCCATAATGGCCATTATTTGGCTATTATGGAGGCGATTTTCAGCCCCCTCCATCACCTATATAAACACCCCCTTACACCATTGTTGAGCACTAAGACATATGCACGAAAATACATAAACATATGCTGAAAAACGATTGCACAAAAATACAACCGAAATAGTTTTCTTCCTACAACTTCCAAGCATCATTTCGTTACTCAATATTCTTCACGGTAGCTCTTGAGTTTCCTTTGCTCAAGGGTTCCATTGCTTTGTTTTATCTTGGGAGACAAATTGTCCGGGACGTATAAAGGATACATACGGGGCAATATTGTCTTAAGGACAGTGCTACACTCGACTCAAAGAAAAACAATTTACATTTTTCCGTCTTCTACAAAACTGGAATTTTCGGTTTTTACTTGTGTAACGATTATAATTTCAGATTCCATGTTGAATTATTGAAATCTTTATTTATCCTTTCGAATACTTGTAATAGTTAAATACTTCCCGTCTTGCTTTATAAAGTACCATAGAGAAAAACTCCCAACAACTTAAGACAATAATTGTATAGTATTACTATTAGTGTTCGAAAGATGTCGGTCAAAAATTGTGTGACCAAATCTGGATATGGCAATGGTTTTACGGTAGAAGAGAGTGACGATGATGAACGTGTTCATGGTGTCACCGCTACCAAGACGGGTGGGAAGAAGCGCTCTCGAGAGCACGAGGATGTCAAGCGGGACAAGAGGAGAAGAGTGAAGATGTTATTCTATCTTGTAGCGAAGGCCTATATCTGTCCCCGGACAAAGGATCCGAATAATGGTGAGAAGGAAATGGACACTCGGTCGATGAAGTGGCAAGTGAGCCGAGAATCCGAAATTGGGATAAGTAGTTTTTCTTACTTGTCAAGAATAAAGATTAAATGATGTACGATTAAAAATGGATTAAAGTAAGGAGGAATATGAAAATAATTTATATTCCTTACGCTTTAAAATCGAAGTTTAATCTTATCTTCTTTCCCGTTTAAAGATTGGATTGTAAATGACTTAAAAAGATCCGTTCTTTTAAGTGTAATTGTTAAAGTGTGTAAAGTATGTTCGCACATACGATGGAGAAAGATCCACTAATCGTGCGAAAACTCGTTACCACTCTTAAGTAAGCGCCAAGAATTATCGGGCACCAATCATAACGGAAGAAGACTAAAAGCTAAAGACGTTGAGCTGTCATACTATTTGGCGAAGATCCTTCATAGGATGATATTGGACACTCGGTCATAAAAAGCCTCGGGCGGCGGAGTGGGCCAAAATTCCTTTGATATGATGATATTGGACACTCGGTCATATAAAGCCTCCGTGCGGCGGGTGGTGCCGAAATTCATTTCATAGGAAAAGTAATGGACACCTAGTAAGGCGGGCCGAGTTTCCGGGTCCTAAATGATCCGAAGGCCTAAATAAAGGCGGTAAAGAAATTGGACACTCGATGCCGCAAAGCAACTAGAGTGGACCCGAGTATCGAGATCACATATGATCCGGTTACGCCCTAACCACGGGCAAAAGGTTGTTCATGTGAAGCAACGCCACCTCTAAAATCAAAGGGGTTGGAGAGGTTGTCCTCAATAGGACTTCAGGGAATGAGATCACTCTAAGATGATGTGATACATATTCCTAACTTGGTTTAAGGGACGCCGTTGTTGGTCAAGCTAGTTTGAAATTAGTCCAACAGGGTCCGTAATAACTAAGAATGGTACGGTATGTACGTAGCCAAATGAATGATATATTTGTAATCCGTGCATCTATGCCATCATAGATTAAGACACGTTAAATAGCAAGTCATTCAAAAGCTAACGATGTTGAGATTGTTGCCTACCGTCGAAATAAACCCTCAAAATAAATGTGAGGTAGATGAAGAGGCAAAATCACCTTTTCAAATTCTGTCAAGGGAATAGCGAAAGAAGCACCGCTCCTCTAGAACTTAGTCACACCTAATTGGGTGATTTGAAGTTTATACAAAATAGAGGGGGGAGACAAGTACGTTGTGATCGTCATTTGATGATAGTACAACGTATGGAATCCTTTGTTTGTTGAAAAGCAAAGATGAAGTTGTTGAAGCGGATAAGCGCTCCAAAGTGAAGTTGAAAATCAACTATGCCTATGGATTGCAAAATTCGTAGCAATAGAGGGGAGAATTTGAAGCATCGTTTATTAAACGGCGCTCGCTCACTACTCACCTCGGTCTAACGGTGTTAGCCAAGCGCAAAGCCGTACTCTCAAATTATGTGGGGCAAGGCGATCCTTACCGCTAATGCGATTCTCAACGAACTCCGCATAAGGATAAGGATAACCCTCCGTGTGAGACATGGAAAGGATCTCACATACAAATGTTGTGATGTGGGGTGGTTTCATACCTAAGATGTAGATTGCATATCCACCGGATGCGCAAATAACGATAGTGTTGATCGCCTCTTGGCGTCCAAGAATCTTGAATTCATTGAAGATAACTTTCCTTGAAATAGGAAAAAGGAGTAATTGCTCAAGGTTAACAAGAACCCGCGAGGGCACATTGTCCGGAACTAGACGTTCCGTATCTACGAGACTCGAAAGTTCTTTGGCTATCCGGAACTTAATACTCCGGATCTACGAACTCGGGGATTCTAGATGTTGAACGAGACGGAGCAAAGAAGGGGAAAAAGACTTGTTCGAGTCCTTCTAGCGTGTATGGTTAATAATGAACCATGAACAATTAACAAATAATTGTCATCTCCAAAAGCGCTTGCTTTGGAAAGAAGCTAAAGAGAGAAATAGATTCCATATATGGAACCATACTCGTGTAATAGTTAATCTTCCTCAGGAAAAGAACCTTTGGGTTGTAAAAAGTGCTCCCACGTGAGTAGCTTCACATCCGGGGCCATTGTAATCTTACATGGCATGGGTGTTGAAAACGACCTTCCCAACCGGAGAGTTGGAAGAAGAGGATCGAATTGGTTTGCTTTGAATCTTTGTTGGGCTTCTTCTGAACTTTCGGTTTGGTCCCGAAATGTTTACATTTTAGTCACGAAAGTCTCGGATAAAACGAAACAATGAATCGACCACGAAACATTGGCTCGAAGTTAGAAAGCCAACGGTTGGAAAACCAACGGTCTTAGAGTGAAAATCATATTGAAACAAAGTCTCGATATGAAAGATATGAGTATCACGAGATGACATCTTAGGAATTGGATTTCTAAGACATCTAACGGACGGTCGATAGTTGACGATCTCGTTGAAGCCACCAATGGATATGAATCATAGAACGATTGGAATCATGGTGCACCCATAGACAAGGAGCGATATGCTCGGGTCACGTGTAGTTCAATGTATTGTACACACTACAACCGACACAGTATCGTCCAACAAACGAGATCGGTTGAACTAAGGTTCAACGATGATCTTAATACATGATCAATAGAAGGCGTTAAGTCGGATATGACGATATACGAATTATTCGCTTATCTACGGATTATAGTATTCGGATGTCCGGCGGTTACGAGAGAACCCGGTGATGCAAACCGGACATCGGATCGAAGAACACCAAAGCCACAAGTAAATGTGTATGGTGGTTCTTGGAAAATCCTCTAAGCAAACTTGCATCGACCGATTCATGATGGTATCGGAGTTTATCGCTTTATACAAAGCATGAAAGAAGTTGAGTAACTTCACGACTCATTAGAGGACGTCCCTTATTGGGAGAAACCCGTGCCTTCGACGGTTCTACACTTGTGGCTAGCCGGTCGGCTTTAGGAAGGACACGGATGACGGCGTCTGGACATATCTGTCGGGGATCTGTCGGAGACATAAGGCCGTATGGCGGTTGATCATCACGGGTGTCACTTCCTTGTTTACAAACTAAGGGACTACCCGAAATCAAGTGTTACTTTTGTCTAGGGAATGGGCTTAAAACCCAAAATATACGGACCAATACGGTGGAAACCCAACCTTACGAACTGGAGATCCCGGTAATTTGGTTCAATGGGAAAACTAAGTTATAAAGGTTCGGTTGATCGCTTCGGTGGAAGCATGAGCACTTCGGATAGTGATTTACGAAAAGAAACACCAAATCCAAAGCCGTTCCGCGATAGACGTTAAGTGCTATACAGCGTATGGGTAAAGGTTAAGTTTTCAAAACCTGTAATGATCCTCAACGGTTGAGGTTAGGTCTTTGGGAAACTTTTAATGGTTCCTAACACTTGTGAAGTGGGGTATAGCGGGGATACCTTGTAGGAGACCACCTATTTAAGTGCGAGGACGGGCCGCCTCAAATTGAACGCACTTAAGAATCCAAGACGTTGTCCATGGCCAAAACGGACAAAACATTACGAAGAAGAGAGTAAGGGAATTTGTTGTGTTGGTACCGTTGTCTTGGCTTACACTAAACAACGACGGTTCAAGACATCACGTTCACGCGCGGTAAGTAAGTCCGATGGTATTCAACTATGGAAGGTTCAAAGGCGAGGCTACCTCTCCTTATGCAACATCGGTCCGTTGAAATATTCTTTGGAAATGAAAAGACACCATGTGAGTGCGCCAAAATCTCTTTCAAGAGGGGATTGTTGGAAATTTGCCTTTGGCGGGAGTTGCGACCGACCAACTTTAACGGCTTAAACACTAGTGTAACGTATGTTGGAGAATCGGTTCTTCACACATGCATGATCTACTAAGTACGTAGATAACCGTAGGGCCAAGAATCGTCAAATTTCATTGAGAAATGAAAGAGATATTGGTTCACGAAGTAAGGTGTTTGAAGCATGGAAAGTGTGGTATTGTGTGTAATTCTCCCTCATCGGTAGAGGAAGAAAGAATTGTTGTGTATATAAGATTCGAAATTGGTTTGGGGTTTGGGACCCCGAGGGTATCCCATGTGTTTAAAGGAGGGAGGACCTAGATGTGCTTCGGTTCAAAGAAAGACCACACGCGCGCCGCCGCCGCCCGCCGTCCGGTCCGGTTCGGTTCGAGTTCGTGTTCGTGTTCGGGTTCTCGGGTTCACGGGTCGCGGGTCGCGGGTCGCGGGTCGTGGGGCGTGGGCGTGGGGTCGTGGGCGTGGGCCTTCGATATTATCTTTTTGGGCCGAGAAAACTTTGCCGAAGTACGGTTTGATCCCGAAAGTTTCGATATACGATTTGGCCCGAAATTCTTTCGGATGTGCGAGTTTGGTCCCCGAAGTTTCAAGATGTACGAGTTTGGTCCACGAGGTTTTCGAGAAAGTTGGAATTTCGACGGTCAAATCGAAACGTCCAAGCTCTCGATTCGGCCATTTATTTTGGGTGAATTACTCCTCTATAATGGCCAAATCCGTTGGTCTTTCACCATTTATGTTGGTGACTTTACTACCTCCATAATGGCCATTATTTGGCTATTATGGAGGCGTTTTCATTTTCAGCCCCTCCATCACCTATATAAACACCCCCTTACACCATTGTTGAGCACTAAGACATATGCACGAAAATACATAAACATATGCTTTGAAAAACGATGCACAAAAATACACAACCGAAATAGTTTTCTTCCTACAACTTCCAAGCATCATTTCGTTACTCAATATTCTTCACGGTAGCTCTTGAGTTTCCTTTGCTCAAGGGTTCCATTCTTGTTTTATCTTGGGAGACAAATTGTCCAGGACGTATAAAGGATACATACGGGGCAATATTGTCTTAAGGACAGAGTGCTACACTCGACTCAGCAAAAACAATTTACATTTTTCCGTCTTCTACAAAACTGGAATTTTCAGTTTTTACTTGTGTAACGATTATAATTTCAGATTCCATGTTGAATTATTGAAATCTTTATTTATCCTTTCGAATACTTGTAATAGTTAAA
This sequence comes from Anisodus tanguticus, assembly GCA_034509755.1. Classification (NCBI taxonomy): domain Eukaryota; kingdom Viridiplantae; phylum Streptophyta; class Magnoliopsida; order Solanales; family Solanaceae; genus Anisodus; species Anisodus tanguticus. Next base: position 38,891,673 of record CM067561.1, on the reverse strand, counting down.
TACTTCCCGTACTGCTTTATAAAGTACCATAGAGAAAAACTCCCAACAAATCCTGCCTAGATTTATATATTAGCAGTTTGTACTAAAACAAATATTAATGCACTATTCGAAAAAAGTAGCAGCTTAAATAAAATAAAGAAATAGGCACATCATAGTTTGTTTCCGAATGTTTAATCTTTTCGTGTATTGACATTTCGTCCAAGCATTATTGGTCAATATTTTCATCAGTTACTTAAATAGGACTATTTCAATTTTCCTAAGATGCTGTGCAGAGTTATTATACTACAATCAAGTATAAGCTCCACTTAAAAGCTGTATGTTTTTGTTAATTAATTCAATAAATGACGACAAGAATATAATCAAATTATTGTGATAAGACGTTGACATTTAATTAGATTGTGATAAGACGTTGACATTCAAGCTGTTATTAAAAAGGTTAATATCTATATTTCTTTTTTATTAAAATCACATGCTGCTATTTAATGCTCTAATTTAAACCATGTAACTTGCCACAGCATACTAATAAGCTCGGATACTCTTTTGTTATCCAATTCAAACAAAAGGAAGGTGGCGGTAGACTTGGCAAGAAGCCATGTTAGGATCTCTAATAACAATGCTTCCTCATAATTGTCTGCGTGGAAAAAGAAGTACAACAAAAACCCAGTCTCGAATAAATTGGAATGTGAGGACAGAGAAAGGTGAAACAAAATTAGCCTTAATCAATTAGTACGTCAATATAGCCCTTAAGGTTATGTAGCACATGTTTTCAATATTAGACTTGGATTCTCACTACTAGTGAGTCACTAGGGATCCAATATTTGGGTTTCGATTATCTATTAGTAGTGGTGGAGTCTGAATTTTTATTAGATAATTTAATATTTATTAATATATTAATTATTAATTTTAACCTTATATATATAAAATATTTTTTGTTAAAAGAGTTTGGGTGAATCCCTTGCCATCACCTGGCTCCGCTTACCTACTAGAGTTGTTTCCGTAAGAAATTTGATGATAAGTTTTGTTGGATATTTAAAAGGCAGTATGGGAAGTAAATAAATATTATAAGTGTTCGAAAGGATAAACAAGTAGACCAATGTTCAGAACTGTCGCAAGCTTGTTGAGTCTTGAATCTTGATAATCCGAAATCAAGAAACACTAAATCTGAATTGTTACAACTGTGTGCTGAGTCGAGTGATGACACTCTGTCTTTAAGACAAAATTGCCCCGTATATATGATTTTACGTTAACGGGCAATAGTCTCCCAAGATAAAACAACACTTTAATCAACACTACAAAGCAAATAGGTTGATTCTGAAGAAGAAAACAAATACGAATTGACTTGTTGAAGAATGGAAAAGGAAGGAAGAGTTTTCTGTTGTTTTCGTCCCAATGTTACTGCTCACGTTTTGCACTGTGTTTTACTCTTCTGTTTGTCTCTGTGTATATATTTCTATCTCATTTTTCTGTATTCTCTATGTAACACAATTGAGCCAAAAAGCATCAATATATAGCATAATGGGAGACCTCTCAACTGTGCCAAGACATAGCTGTTAATGGCCCATTGAAGGAGGGAGTAAACAACCAAGTAATGGTTGTTTATGGCCATTGAATGATGGAGTAATTCAGCCAAGTAATGGCTGTTAATGAAGGGAGTTAATCAGCCAAGTAATAGATGGTTAATGCACAATAACGCCCCAAAAATCAACTCCAACGAGTAGGCAGAAACTTTCTGCCTTCCATTGTTCCCAAATTCAACATTCCAGAAACTCCAGGGATCAAACTGTAAATATTAAATAATTTGGGGTCCAAAGAGATAATACCATAAGAAGCCCAAGACCCAAAACCCGCGACCCGCGACCCGAGCCCGGACCGGACCGTACGGGACGGGGCGGCGGCGCGCGCGTGTGGTCCCAAACCCTTAGCCAATTTGAGACTTATAAAGAGAGCAATTCTTCTTTTTCCCATCGATGTGGTAGATTTGTCCCACACCATATTTCATGCCTCAAACACCTTACTTCGTGGACCAATATCTCTTTCATTTATCAACGAAATTTGACGATTCTTGGCCCTACGGTCATCTACTCACTTAGTAGATTATGCACGTGTGAAGAGATAAAGACTCCAACATGCGGAACCCTAGTGTTTAATTCATTAAATATGGGTGGATGCACCTCCTTATCAAAGGCAAATTTCCAACAAGTTTTAAATTGTAGTAATTCTTTTGTAGGTTAAAACGTGGCAGACATCAGATGATTTTTAAATTTTGACTGTATATTTAATCTAGGGTGTCTACTTTTTTCATATATGAGGTTAAATTTTGCAAAGAAAAACTTTCTAGTAGGAAAAAATTATACATAATGTAACTTTGGTTTCTTTCCCTAAACTTAAAAAGTCACACACTTTTTGATTGGGGAATAAATGAAAGAATAAAATCAACCTTTGATTCTTTGAGAATTTTATATCCTCTCCTAATACTAACCTCTGATACCTCAATACCTAGCGTAAACCTTGAATTTAATTAAAATATATGTTCAAAATTTTCCAATCGTTGATGCAAAAAAGAAGAATATATTAAAGAGAATTGCAATAATTGTTTATAATTTATAAAGAAAAGGAGAACAGTAGATTCTTTCTTCGTACTATTTAGGAATTATTATTAATGGTTTCACTTCTAATTGTTTAACTTCTCAAATACATTGTGATTCGCTTAAAAGGGCAATTACTTAAAAGTTATAAACCCACGCGATTGGTTATTGAGATTGAAATAGAGCAATATTGATTGATTTCTTCTCCTCCGCCAAAAGAAAATTGAGTTTTATAATTTTGTTTGTAGACCTTTTATGAATTTGTTTTAAATTTTACTATGTCTTTTGTACAAGAGGTCTTTATTCTTACACCCAAGATATTGCCTGTCATTGCCTTGTTATTTTCTTATTTTCAAATTATAAAGGGTTATGTTCACCCATATTTTTACTGTTGTGTTATTGACATTAATGAAAAATTCAAATGGTTCTAAAATTATGCTTCTGTTATGAAATACTAACAATTTGTGGATGTCTATATATTCCTAATGAGGTTAATTTTAGCAAAGGAAAGTTCTCTAGTAGGAAGAAACTGTATTATAGGGTGTCCAACGGGGCGGGGTGGGGCGGGTCCCGGCGGGACGGGGGAGGGTCGGGACTCGGGTTCCGGCGGGACTGTGGGAGGTCCCGTCCCATCCCACATCCCGCCGGAACAGGGTCGGGACTCTGGATTATTTTTTTTGCCACTTAATTTTAAAAAATATAGTTATATACAAATACTTCAATAATTGAACAAGATAGTGTAATAAAAACATCTCAATGTTGTTTTTGTGCCTCTTATATTATTTAATAGAAATATGACATAGTAATACAGTTTCAAAATTACAACTTTGTGGTGTTGTTCAAAAGTTGCAAATGACATAAATACTAAAATTGCAATTAAAAAATTACACATTCAACCATACTCTTTCGAATTTCCTCACAATGTCTTGAAGATCTTCTGTTGAAATTTGAATTTGTTTGTCAAATTCTTCAACATCGCTTCCTGCTCCTTCGGACAATATTTCGTTGTAGTTGTAGTCTTCTTCTTCGTTGGTCTCCGGTTGGCCGCACCTCCTACGCTCCGCACGAATCCAGTCTCTGAATAGAACTGCAATCTCCAATGTATCTCCCGCCAATGAATGTCTATGTTCTCCAATTTGAAATCTTCCCGCGGAAAAGGCGCTTTCAGACGCTGTTGATGACGCTTGAATGTTTAACACATCTCGGGCCATATTTGTTAGCGTCGAAAATGACTTCTCATTCTCCCTCCAGTATTTCAGCAAGTCTTCTTGTCCTTCAGCATTGTCAATTAATTTGTACGGTACAGCACCCTGCAACACATAAACATCAAATTCGGTAACTTGTGAAGAAGTTGAACCACTATACATTTTATTTCTAAGGCCTTGAATACTAGCAGCAGAAACCGCATGTTTTTATAAGGTTGCAGTGAAGTAGTAGAAGATGGTACAAAAGCCGGTTGATTATTTGCACTTTGTTGTTGGTAATACGTATATATTTTTTTGCATTCGGTTTGTATGGTAGATGTAACTGCTTCTTTAGTTGGTGTGTCAGTTGGTTCTCCAGTTAGGTCTGTTGGAAGTACTTCTATACAATCATAAATCGTTTCTACAAATGTTTTACAATTAATAGTTGGATTTAATACAGCACCAACAATATAAATAGTGGAGATAGGAAAAAATTATTTTTAAATTTTTTAACTATTTTTTCAATAGTTGCCTTATAAGTTGGTTTTTGCATATATTCATTAAGTAACAAAAATATTAGAGCTATATAAAATAACATATTTGAAATAGTAGGATAATAAATACCGAAAAATTCTTTAGTAACTTGATAAAATTTCTCTAAAAATCCATTAAGTTCTAAAATTTTATTCCAATCACTATCTACAAGCATATCCCTTGGATTTTTATTATGGGTGTTAAATAATAAAGTAATAGGTTGTCTATAATCGTAAGCAACAAGTAGTTGCTCATACAGAGAGTTAGAATTCTGGTCTTTGGTTGATTATTGTTCTCCAAAAAAATATGAATCAACTTGTATTTTTCCGTTATAACATCAAATCCCAGGAACAATATAGGATCACTCCATGTGATTCACAGACAGAGAAAGGTAAAACAAATTTAGCCCTATATAGATCATAAAGTTACATATAAAACATGTTTTTAATATTTGGGTTGGATTCATTTAGGGAAAGTTTTCAATATTTATGTTTGCTAATTTTATATATAAGAAAGTTAAACTTGTTCCAATAGGAATTTTGATAAGTTTTACTCCTCTATATAGGTTAAGACCTACCTTTTTTTGCTTCTTTTATCTTCAGGAATAAAAAATCAAACTAGAGAACTTTTAGGAGTTTTTGCTCTTTGGGCTTACTACCGTCTGTTTGTTGTGTTATACTGTTATTGAAATTAATGGGGGGGGGATCAAATGATTTAATCAATTTGATTATGTTATGAAAATTAATTTATATGAGGTAATATTTAGTTAAGGAAAGTTATTGTATTGTAACTTAATTGCTTTCCCTAAAAGTCAGCAGATTTATTTTTGGAGCACGGATTTTTTCTTGAAGAACAGAATCTATTAACTTGTGATTGTGTTGAGAATCCAATATCAAATTTCCTCTGCCAAAGTTAAACTTTCAAAAGTAGCAAAAGAAAAAGATACGTACTGATTAACTTTATTACAACCACAATATGATCACACTCAAATTTCACATCTGATCTACAGAATTGCAAAATATCTGTGGGGTTGACAAACTTTGTTGCTATTATCACAAAGTTTTTTGTTCCTTCTACATCTAATCACCTCAAAAAAAGGGTGCTTTTTTTTTATCAACTGTACAATGACAGATTGCAAACTTTTTTTATAAATTAAAAGCTAATATTCAGAGCTTGAAGATCTGCTCCATCTTTTTCTCAAGTATTCATCTACAGAAGAAAGAGGGCTGCTTTGGTCCTGACTACTACTGAAGGATGTGGAATTATCATAATTCACATCAAGAAATGCAAGACTTAAATGGGACTCTGCACTTGAATCTGGATATACTTCATCATCATTATATTCTTCTGAATTGTTATGTTCAGAAACATTTGCTTCTTCGTTCCCATCTTTCTCCCCCTTCAACATCTTCAGGATCTACTCAAATAAAAACATGGTCGAGTTATGCAGGGATGAATAATTTTACATGGATTATTAAGTCGAGAAACGACATTTTGGTCTTTAGATCTACGCGATGCTAATACATGTATTCATATCTCCCATTGTATCCCATATAAAGATGCATTTATTCCCGTATAATTTACACAAGAATTAGTACCCCCCCCCCCCCCCCCCATTTCATTTTATTTTGTTTAGTTTGACTCGGCACGGAATTTAAGAAATAAAAATATAGAAAAGTTCTGAATCTTGTGGTCTTTAACTAAAGATGTGTGTAATGTATCAAAATGTCCTTTGAATCGTGCGGTCTAAAATATGTCATGTAGGATGCGTGGTGTAAAGAGTTACTGAATATAGAAAATGACTTTTTTTAAGCAGATTAAAAAGAAAAGTAAGACAAACAAATTGAAATGGGAGGAGTAATACAATGTTTGATTTTCATAAACACCGCATAACTTATGAGGAGTTTATACAGAAGCCAAATATGCATTAGTTATACTGAGATTATATTAGTTTTTTTACAAGATTTTATACCAAAAACTGAACGTTGCTGCAATGAATTGTAGTTACCTGGCTTATATTAGGACGTAGCCGTGCTGCCTGAGTAAGACAGAGTCTTGCTGCAAGAAACATTCTTTGGACTTGATCATCTTCAATATTTACATTCAAGTTCTCATCCAGAATGGATTTCAAATCCCCACTTTCTAACTTAGGTTTTGCCTGAAAATAATTTGAAGTAAAAAATAAAAGACTTAGATGAAGTGACAAAATGAAAGTTGTAATCTGGACTAAAAGTGTCATGTCAAAGTTGAGATGATGCTTACCCACATGACTAAGCTTTCTTGACCACTGGAAGTCTCAAAGCCAATAGCTTTTCTCCCTGATAATAGTTCCAACAGAACCACACCAAAGGAGTAGACATCAATCTTATCACTTACTTTCCCATACATAAAATACTCTGGTGCTAGATATCCAAAGGTTCCTACCACATCACTATGAGTCAGGTACGACGCCTTTGTGGGTCCCCATATCGCTAATCCAAAATCGGATAGCTGCAAATCAGAATTAACCAACAAGTTTATGTTCGATGAACTGATAATGTAAAAGAAATTTACACAATCAAGTCACTTATAAGATAGTTACAGGTAAAAATAGTACTCCCTCCGTCCCAATTTACATGACATTCTTTCCTTTTTGGTCAGTCCCAAAAGAATAACATCTTTCTATATTTAGTAATAATAATTTAACTTTAAATTTCTCATTTTACCCTTATTGAGATGATTTCTAGCCACACAAATATCTATGACTTATTTTGGACCACAAGTTTCAAAAGTCTTTCTTTCATTCTTAAACTCTGTGCCCAGTCAAACACCTTTACATAATTGGGACGGAGGATATAACTAACTTGCTACCACAGCTTAAACTACATTGATTGTATATCACTTAAATTCTTAACGAATTAATGAATCTTGTTTGGTGTACATTAATGAAATAACTGCCCTATCTGTTAGTTTGAAAAGCACACCTGTGGTTCAAAATCGTCATTGAGAAGGATGTTTGATGACTTGACATCTCTGTGAATAACAGGTCGTGGACATTCATTGTGTAGGTAATTTAAGGCTTCTGCAATTCCAATGGCTATTCTGAATCTTCTTTCCCATCGCAATACTGATTTGGTTCTTCCTGCTTTCAGAATTAAATAAAATTAACGAATTATACGCGCAGTTTTATTTACAGTATATATTTTTGGTTTGCAGCTTACCGTGTATATTTTCTTCTAAATTCCCTTTTGAAAGAAAATTGTAAACAGATATCAGATCAGAATCCTCTATGCAAATTCCAAGTAGCTGAGCAATATTTTTGTGCTTCACTCTGGTCATAATGTCCATTTCCTGCCTGAAATCCTTCCTTCCTTCCTCCGAAGAATTCGCAACCTTCACTGCCACTGATTTTCCATCAGAAAGGATCGCTTTGTATACACTGTTGCCCCCTCCTTTCCCAATCAACTTCTCTGCATAAATTTCCAATCTTCAGGAATCAAGGCTGAAAAGAGTGACTATGGGATAACGGGATAATTACATTTTTGGACCGTTCAAAAGATAGCCGGCAAATATATAGGTTTTGTATATCAAGTATAATAGATATAATATACACAAACTATACATATAATATACATAAATATACATAATCAATGTATAGGTTTTGTATATTTCGGCTAGCATCCATAATTAATTTCAGCAGGTGGGTCAAAAATGGAAAAAACTAACCAACCTGTGGAGAAGTTAGAAGTCGATGATCTTAAAACATCATAGCTAAACCATTTGCATCCGGATGAATTTGCCTCGAGAATAAGCTGCAAATCTTTTATCAGCTGGTTACAAACTGATGCACGTTCCCTTTCATCACAATCCATGATGGTGTAGCTATTTTCCACTGCAAAGGCATTTCGGGCTTCCTTTGGAGAAGAATCGGATTTAGGACTATCTAACATAGATCTGTTTGGCAAGGTCATCACCCACTGCACTACCGACATCTTTCTTACTACTTTAGCCGGTTGATTCAATGAACTCGCGGTTTGTAAAAGGGGCCAACCGGGAGTATTGGTAGCACTATCTTCAGTAGGAAGAGAAATTGAACCTAGTAAAAGAGAACCTTTCTTGTGTTTTCCTGAAGGACTTGTAGTACTTTCCTCTTTTATGTTCTGTGTACCATTTGTCCATCTCTCCAATGTCCTAGTCACTTCACAACTGAACCTTCCCATCTCCGATATCTCAGATTCACCAAATTCAGATTGACAATCCCTTAAAGTAGAATTTCTTTCTAGATAAAGACTTGGTTTTGGATCACCAAAAGAACCTATCATCAAGAACAAAACAAATTCAATTGTCTTACACAAAAAGAAGAAGAAAAATCAGCTCAAATGTGCAATCTTGAAGTATCATCAAACCTTTGAGTTGGGAAGTGGAGCTTCTTCTAAAGAAAACCTTCCCATTGTCAACGGTTATAACTTCAGTAGTGGTAGGAAGCCGCTTTGCGCAATATTTAGCAATTGAGGTCCAGCTCCTACACAAGTCCCATTCAAATTTAATCAACACGAATACAAGTCAAACCTCTCTATAACATCACTTGTCCCGTAATATTTTTGTTGCTATAGCGAAATGTTGTTATAGAGAACATATAATATAACATACATATAAAAGATCTTTTCCACCGAAAACATGATTGTTATAGTGAAATGTTGTTATAGAGAGGTCTAACTGTATACGAATCGAAAATAGAATAACAAAAATCTAGATTAGTCGAGCCAGTACTGGAAAAAAGAAAAAAAAAGAGGCTATGGCTTTACTTACCCAAGAGTACTATGCTTGCTAGTTCCTACTACTACAGCTAATGCAGCATGGTTCTTTGCTTCCCTTACCAAAACTCTTCTAATTGAACTTCCTTTCGACACCAGAGAGATAAGATCCACCTGAAATTCCCAACCAAAAACAAACCACATCAATCACAATCGGTGCTTTTCTTTATTTTTCCAAAACGACAACGAACAATTTAAAGAAAAAGAAAAACCAACCTGCTTTTTATTACACAAGCCATTGTAATCATCAAGATAAGTATCCAACAAGGATTTATCTTTTGCAATTGAATCTGAAAATGATAAAATGTACAATGTCAAGACAACACAACACAACACATTTAGTAAAAAAAATCAATTAGGACAAGTTAAAATTTAATGTTCATACCGGCATTTCGACAAACATGTAGAGCCATAATTCTATCTCCAGGTTCAGCAACTTTTACAATAGCCCAATTCAACAACTCTCTAATATGGCTGTCAAATCGAATTCCCACAAGCACATTTCTCTTTTCTGATTCCATTAACTCCTCAAAAATCATTTTTTCCTATTTGACAGCCAAAAAAATGTTTTTATTTCAAAACATATCAAACTTTCTCTTTTATTAATGCAATTTATATATATATTCCAGCAACCCACAAAATTTAATGATTCTTGAATGGTCCAGCTGACAAGAGAAAGGAAGAAGTGCTTTACAAGACGCTAATCCAGAATTTAAGCCTTGATCTGAATAATCAATAGAAAAGAAAACACCATTAACAAGTACAAAAAGAAAATCCAAATCTTGAATATAAAAATAAAAGTAAATTCTAAAAGTTCTTTAAATTAAGGATCCGACAAGAGGAATTTACCTAAATTTTGAACCAATATGTCGCAACAAGCCATTAAAGCTTTGAAAAAAAGAAAAAAATGCCGCCAAGATTATATACAAACTTGTATGAACTAACAAACAAATAAATACATGCCAATGGTAGGTGCATTGCTGACAATAAAGCTTACTTCAGCATATGGGCATTCTTGCTTTTTCAATATTTTTAAAATTCATTATAAAAAAATGAAAATAAATAACAGAGTTTTTTTTTTTTTTGAATTTGATACCTAGAAATTCCTACTAGTGAAGAAGGAAAGTGGAAGAAGTGTGAGGAATAAAGAGTTCCCGCGAAAAAAGGTATAAAAACAGAGATAAACATTAAACAACGTAATTTGAAAGAAAAAAAAAAGTTAAAATTGTGTGATCTTTTCTTTTTTTGTTTGTTTTGTTCTGTTAGGAAAAACAGGCAGGTAATTCGCGGTGAAAATACGAAGAAAGCGTGATATATTTTATTCAGTCATAAAGAACCACCGACAAATAGTTGCCGCAACGTTACGACAACGATGATATTTTTAAAATGTAAAGTGAACACCTTTATTATTTTGAGATTTAAACTCGTAAAAAGAAAATTTCTTTCGCGTTTTGTATTTATTTTTTATCTCGACTAATCTGAATTTTCATTGAGAAATCATACTTTGAAAGTAAAATGTTCCCTGCCTAATATGATTTCACTCATAAAACTCTAACTTGAAATCTCCGGATAAGAATATTGAGTTACTTACCATTTTATTGGTAACTTTTTCTTTTTTCTGATTTTCCGCTTTGAAATTTGATTAATTAGATTTACGTCGGAAAGTCCACTTTGATAACATAATATTCTCCCCGTCAAAGAAAGTGATTTTGTTTCCGGGGTTCGAACTCGAAAATTTGTGATACTTATCGGCTTACTACAATTTTTGGTTGTTTAAATAGATAACTTTGAGCTACATTTCAACAAATTAAAGTGAATTAAATCAATAAACTCTTTGATTCATAAGTCGTAACTCGTAACCTATTCAATGATTGTTTGAATTAAAATGGCGCTATAAGATAGATTGCTCTACTTGAAATTATTTTTTATTTATTTATACATAAATCAAATTAATACGATTTCTCTTATTTATCATAATTATACCAAGCAAATCAAATTTTTAAGAATATATTGCAATAAGTTTTGTAATGGTAAAAAGATAAATAAAGGAGAGAAATAAACATTGGATCACCGTCCCTAGTGGCGTGCTCCAATGCTGAGAACAGTCTCTATAGTCAACCTTGGGAGGATTAAATCAAATTTCACCGCCCGTAAGAAATCAATTTCCGTTATCTTTTTTAGCAGTCTTTTGAAGAAAAAAAAAGATACCGAAAGGATAAGAATGATTATAATGATTTAAAGAAAATACTTACATAATTATTGGACTAATTAAATAGGGAATGACAAATTATTCCTTCATATATTACCACAAAAAACGTCAAACTGTAGCTTCATGATATCATTGTTTGTTTATATTTTGTGTCCCAACAATAAAATAAGAAATGTCAAACTATACTTAAGAGGCTTTGAAAGGTTTAGTTTAATTTTAAAAGTAAAATGAAAACTCATTTAAAATGGACAAGTGTGAATATATATTACCACCAATTAAAAGCCAATATCTTTTAAATATAGTAACCAAAGTTACAATTACAAATTGACTACGTTATATGGTTTCATTCACTTTATCCCTTTGACTATTGCTAGTTGCTCGAGATGGACAAAGAAGCATGGACAGAGCCATCTTAGGCAAAGGATAGTCCGTTGCACATCTTTCGCCGATCCGACGAAAGTTACGCGATATTCATAAGTTAAATATTAATTATTAAAAATATGTTTAATTTTAAACATTCTTAGCATAAGTGAGAAGAAAATTAGTACATCTTTAGTGATTCCGCCACTTAAGAAGGTTATGGCATTGTAGTGGAAAAGTTTCTCCTTACCTTTTTCCCTGCCCCAACTCCAAGAATTAGCAGTAGTTTTATACTTATTATCTTTTTTATTAGATCCAAACTTTCGAAAAATGAGCAGTACTACCACTGAATAATTTGTGTGGAAAGAACAGTACATGACAAAAAAATATAAAAGAATAATGCATCAAACCAAGCTCAAAGTTTGAAGAAATATTACTCGTTTTCTTTTTTGGCTAGTGAAGATTACTCTTATCACCTCTATATTATGCTTAGTTACTTTCCAAAACTTAATAGGTCTTATCTTTTTTTTATTAATCATCTGATATCCGAAATTTATTGATTCGACTAATTTAAATTTTATATCGCGTAAAATTCACTAAAAGAGGAAGTGTCCTACTAGGAATTTCTCCTTTAAAGCTTAAACCTCTCAGATCCCACCTGATGAACTATACGGAATATGTTGTTGTTATTGTTGTTAAAGTTTAAATCAACAATCTCCTATTAAGGGGAGGGATCCATCTGTGTCACCACATAAAAGAAAGGAAGGAATAGTTTGAAACTTTTTGTAAGGGATTTCAAAAAAAATAGTCGCACATTTCTCTAATCAATATTAGAATAGAAGTAAAAGAAGGTAATTATGCTCGTCATGTTCTTTATATAGACATCCAAATCCAAGAGTTCATTCCCTTAGCTCGTACTGATGAGTCGAGGGGGTGCTCTGAACCCTGTGAATACCTCTTATTCTGGACCAATAGAAAAATTTCAATCCGTTAGGGTTTTCAGTATAATCAATAAAAAACTTCAGTCATACTTTAAGAGCATTGCTATGTTATTCCGTTATTTAATAAATTCTCCTACGAGTCATGAGCTTCTTCTCTCCCTTCTTCGAACTTCAATTCATAATTTTCATACAGAAATCTCCAATTAAGGATAAAACAAGAGCCACAGTGGTCTTAATGTGTCATCATCACTGCTATTAAATATCTTATATCTCACATGTGCAAACTTTTATTAATTATCACACTTTTTCTTAGCCTAACCTCCATCAAAAACGAAGAAAAAGAAAAAAGAAACAAAATACTCTTAGGAAGAACGTGGCGAGAAAAGTTTTTGTTCATCTATTAAAAAAAATGTTTAAATCATCTACTTATCTCCAACAAAAATGAGAAAACGAAATAACATTTGGCATCTTACTTTTTCCAAAATAAAATTTTCCACTAATGAACCAAGATTGCTTTTTTACATCTAGAACTACCATCACGTAATTTAATTTACACTTGGCGTACCTCCTTCTTTCGTCACCACGGATTAATCATTTTTCTAATCATGGATAGTTTAAAAATTGATGATTCACTATTTCAAGTAATTTAAGTATATGACTTCATTTTCAAAAGTAAACAAGTACTAGACCAAATTATTAAGGTCATAATTCAGCAAACACACCGTAAAAAGTTATAATAGAATGATAAATACTTAGTATTTTAATCAAAAGCCTTGCGTTCCAGTCCCAAAAATATAATCGATTTTGGTAGGAAGCCTTTTATCCCCAATAACAGAGACAAATTCATGATTTAAATGGTTATGAATTTTGAATTGTAAAACAATGATATCAAATACAAATAATTACATTCTAAATTTAATTTTTATACCTATTTAATAAATTTGTTAACATAATATACTGAGTTTGAGCTAAAACTAATGAAATCTATCAAACTCAGTACTTGAGGCCTACCTCCGCCCCAGAACACAAAGTCGGTTAGTCAAGGCTGCAAAGAGAATACCGAACCTTGGGTAGAAACAAAAAAAAAAAATCATGGCAAGATTTCTTGGTATAGGAAGTGGGGTTATACTATAGTAGTAAGGAGTCACACTTTAAAAAAATAATAATTCATTTGGTGATATGTCACACACTGTCCCAAATCATATCACAATAATACACACCGACTATCCCTGTGTATGAGCACTACCACGTGTTTTGTAACTTTTTCCATCAATATCCTGTCCCCTTTCCTTATTAGAAAGGGCAATGGATAATATCTCTAGTAATATTCATTTTGTGCTACAACTATAGAAAAATGTAAAGATAATAATTATAAAGAGATCCAAATAAATAATCATCTTGCTTCTCTATGCTAGATCATCCATATAAATATGAGTTATAACAAAGGAAACTTGGTAATATTGACTAAATTTGTTACATCAGAGATGGAAAACGAACAATATCTAGAAGACAAGTCGCTTTTAGCATAAATTTATTCCGTCAAAAAATAATCATCTTACTTCTCTATGCTAAATCGTCCTTCGGAATTATGAATTGTCACAAAGGAAACTTGAAAATATTTGACTAAATTTATTCTATCATTGAAGGAAAAAGAACAATACCTAGAAGACAACTCGCTTTTAACATAAATTTATCATTTGTAAAAAAAATAATCATCTTACTTCTCTGCACTAAATAGTCTTTCAGTTATGAATTATCAGTTTATCACAAAGGAAACTTGGGGAATATTGACTAAATTTGCTCTATCATTGAAGGAAAAAGAACAATACTTAGAAGACAAGGAGCTTTATCATAAATTTATCATCCAACAAATTTGGCAATAAAAGTATGATAAGAATTTATATGCACCTGATATTTATATTAAATCGATGAAGTATGACATGCGCCTTCTGCTTACTCTTTTATCACCTAACTACTATGATTTATTGATATGCATTTTCACTAAATTTATTACTTAACTCAGGATAAATATATTAACATCTTGTCATTTTTACTTAAACTCAACTAACGAGATCCTCATCTGCAAAACATGGATGATACATGAATTTGTCGATCAATTAATCAACAAAAATTACTAGGAGTTGATTAAATGAATTGGAAAAATCACTATACTAGAATTACTAAGGCCTCATTTGTTTGCACTTAATGGAGTTCTGAATCTGAATGATTTACACCTTAGGTTATTAAGTGCATTTGTTTACATTAAAATTTAAGCACTTATTTATTCTGAATAAGTCTTAATCATTAAGTTCTTGAACAAATTCTTACTATCATTAAAATGTATTTTTGTATTGATAATTTTTACCACCACTCTGTCCATAACCACCACCCACCCCACGCCTCCCACTTATCTACCACCCTCACCCACCTATCTACCACCCCACAACTAACCCCTTACCACACTCCCCCACCCCCACCACACCCATCATCAACCCTTTACCCCACCGCACCCACCCCACACTTTCCCCTTCCCTATTCCCCCCCCCCCCACACACACACACACACACACCCCCCCGCTGCACTCCCACCTCTACCCTCACTAACCATCTCTACCATAACAATCTTCATTATTGTCAATTCAACCATCACCGTCATTGTCCATCACCAGACACCGTCACTAGCCATATCTACCATCACAATCACCACTAACAATCACAATCACTGACAACCACTATTATCAGTTGCTACCACACCTACCACCTCCATCATTATAATTATATCAACAGCCACCGCCATCACCACTCACTACCGCCGCTGCAATGCCAACCAGCTCCACCATCACAATTATCACCACCATCATTACTAGCCACTAGCATCAACCATCACCATCACCACCAATACAAAACATCTCAACCATCACTAGCAAACATAAATTTTTCATTTTTTATCAAATAATAATTTTATTTTATTAAAATTATATTTGTTTTCTTATATTTAATTATTTATTATTTGAATTGTATATGTATTATGTTTAAGTAAATACAGTATGCATATTCACATGTTAAAAAACAAACAGTCTTAATTATTTATTGTTCAAATCTAGAGACAACATCTTAATCATTCGGATGTGCGTTCAGATTCAGACGTCTTAATGTTAATGAAATAAATGAGGCCTAAAAAGTATTAATTGCAAGTGGGCTTTTAAGTTACCAAATTAATGAATAAATTATAGTTTGCTGAAAAAGTGGAAGTCTAAACTTCAGTAATGCAATTTTTTGTGTTAGGCAACTTAGTCGTCTTTGAAAGAAAAAATCATTTTAAAACTTTCAGCCAAAAAGGAAAGGGAAATAATTATTCAGGAATATCGTCACGTTCCTCCAAACTTTGTATTTGGAATTAAAGGGGGGAAAATTTTCAGGAATATTTCTCGCGTTCCTCCTAACTATATATTTAGAATTTAGTAGAGAAAATACTAGATACAACTTTTCTATATGCAATCAAATGTTACCGACTTTTATTTTGTTCTTGTTCTCTTTCAGTATCAACGAATAATTTAGTGGTAACTAAACGATAGAACTATTGGAGGATCAACATATATTTTCTTTAAAAATGATTTTTTAAAATACTTTCTAAACATTCAGTTTGACCCTCGTATTTCAAATGCAGAAGGTTCAATTCTCACCAAACTAGCACATTTCCTGATCAATTGAAACATATATTCCCCACACCATTAAATATAAAAATAGTAATGACCTCTTGTGGAGAAAGTTCAAACTCAAGATCCATAGGCTTCTAACATGAATGGAAAAGATTCGGGTACAGGCCCACAACCAGTGGCCCATTAAGATACAACCCACAAATTTAAAAAGCAGCAATCACTTTCACATAGGGCTGTCCAATGGGGCGGGGCGGGTCCCGGCGGGACAGGGAGAGGGTCTGGACTCGGGTGAGGGGCCGGGATTTGGGGGGACGGGTCGGATTCGGGATTTGACCTTTTTTTTTGCTACTTAATTTTAAAATCCGGGATTTGACATTTTCCTATTCAGAAGGCTACCTTGGTATACTATGATAAAGTGAGTGCAGTCTATCTTTCTGAAAATCCGGTCCAACATCAGCACACAAAACATATCGAGATTGACATACACTTTGTTCGAGAAAAGGTAGCTCGTGGATAAGTACGCGTCCTCCATGTCCTTTCGCGGTACCAGATTATAGACATATTTACTAAGGGTCTTTCATTGGTTTTATTTGAAGATTTTAGGGACAGTCTCAGCGTACGACAACCGCCCGCTATGACTTCGGGGGTGTGACAGAAATATACATGTGTGTATACCACAGGAAACCAAAACCAAATTGCACCCAACTTTGTTGTACAAATTTATCATAGTTGTGGGATTATTGTACAAGTATAATTAGGATTATTCTATAATTAGAAATTGTAAATTGTATATAAATACCTCTTCATCGATGAGAATAATCAAGGGATTATTTCTTTCAATATGTATGAATGTAAATCAACTCATAAAGTTAAATTATTTCTAAATATAAAAAGATGGCATTCTTTTTATGACAGGTCAAGTATATATTGTCACATATGTTGAGACAGAGAGAATAATTGTTTAACTTGCCGCTTTAGTTAATTTAAGTCTTTAAATCGCTTTACACGGATTTGACACGGCTTACAAGTCGTAATAGCCCACCTTATAAGTCTTTAATCATTTATTTTTTTCAATTACGATGGTGTTGTAATCAATATGCAAGCATCGCGACTATTTTATCGTATTCTTGATATCTCCCATACTCGACTATTTTATCGGATTCTTGATATCTCCCACTAATATAGATAACAAATTTATCTCTCGGTGAAATATCTTTTTATATTTAAAAACTAATTTTATTGAAATTGTCATTCGTCTTTTACCTGGTTTTCTCAAAGGTTCTTGTTTTACGTCATCCTGATATCTAAGCTTTTTAGCATGAAAGTTTTGCTTCATGAAGTTTTTTACTTTGTAATTGAGCTATTTTTGTCCTTTTGACATCTAACAAAAAGAAAAGCCACCTCTGATAACTTATTAGATGATTGATACTTGTGATTATTTTTTTCTAATGTTAATATCATTTGAGTTTAAATATGATTCTTTTTCATAAAAAATCTCTTCTTCTTCTTTCTTAACCCTCCCACCATCCACCATCAACTTGCCTCCATCGCCGCCATTACGATAGCTGCAAAACACACCAATTATACTTATAAACTCAACCCAATTCCCTTGTTGTCTCTCCAAATAAAAGAAAAATCAGATATGGGTACTATAGTTCTTTCCGGTGAAATTTCATAGTTCCCGGCAATGTTCAATCCCAACATTTATTTATATTTGTAATCTAACGATAATGAATCACATCAATTAAGTAAAGTTGATGGTTAAAAAGGAAAGAAGAGTTCTTCAACAGAAAAACAAAATCAGATATGGGACTCAAAAGAATTTCCGGCGTAACTCCAATTTTTTCGACAAAATTGATGGGAATCATTAGTTTTTTCTGGATTCTCAATTTACAGGTCTTACACTGAAAGAAATAATTCCCTTAATTATTTTCATTAATTGAAATACTATTTATACAAGTTACATATTTCCATAATAGGAGAATCATATTCCTATTCTACTCCTAAAACTTTATTCTATTTGGAGATGAACTATACAATCATGATAAGAGTACAAGACTAATTAAGGTATACTACAACTATAAAAAACCTTGTACAATATTTCCATCAATAGCCGTGACCATCCAATACCAAATATACATAGGATATCCGTGACCATCCAACACCAAATATACATAGGATATACATGTGCATAACGTGTATATCTCATGTATATTTGGTATATTTAACACACCCCGCAGTCATAGCGGGCGGTCTTCGAACGCTGAGACTGTCCCTAAAATCTTCAAAAAGGACCGATGGAAGACCCTTTGTAAAGATGTCTGCAATTTGATATCTTGATAGGATATGACAGACGCGTACCTGACCCCGAGCAACCTTTTCGCGGACAAAGTGAATGTCCATCTCGATATGCTTAGTGCGTTGGTGCTGAATCGGATTACCAGAAAGGTAGATGACACTAATATTATCGCAATACAATAAGGTTGCCTTCTGAATGGGACAATGAAGCTCCAAAAGCAAATTACGTAACCAACATGATTTCGAGACCACATTAGCTACCCCTCGATATTCAGCCTCGGCACTTGAGCGGGATAGAGTCGACTGACGCTTTGCCGACCATGAGACCAAATTATTGCCAAGAAACATACAATAGCCCGACGTAGACCGTCTGGTGTCGGGACATCCACCCCAATCGGCATTCGTATACGAGACAAATGTGGACGTTAAGGATGGTAATAAATGCAAACCATAGTCAAGTGTACCTTGAATATACCGAATGATGCGTTTGAGCGCATTCATGTGCTCAATTCTGAGATCATGCATGAACAAACACACCTGATGGACATCATATGTAATATCCGGTCTCGTAAAGGTAAGATATTGAAGGGCCCCTGCCAGACTGCGATATCGGGTCAGATCCTCATAGGGTACGCCGACCGCGACACTAAGCTTGGGCTTAGTATCAATTGGAGTGGAAGTGGACTTACATGATGACATCCCAGCCCTCTCGATGATCTCAACTGCATACTTCCGTTGAGACAAGAATAACCCATCGGAGTGATGAGTGACAGCAATCCCCAAAAAATAGCTCAAGGGCCCCAAGTCTTTCATAGCAAACTCAGAGCTGAGCATAGTCATGATAGAATGGCGTAAGGCATCGGAAGAAGCATTAGAATAATATCATCTACATACAACAGAATATAGGCCAAGGGTGAACCACGACGATAGATGAATAATGAATTATCCGACCTGCTGTGGGTGAACCCAATAGTCGAAACATAGTCGGCAAACTGTGTATACCAGGCCCGTGGAGACTGCTTAAGCCCATATAAGGACTTTTTCAACAAACATACATGCTAAGGATGCTTGGGATCCCGAAATCTCAAAGGCTGATGCATATAGACTGTTTCCTTGAGATCACCATGTAGAAAAACATTCTTTACATATAACTGATGAATATGTCATGCTTTCGAAAGAGCCAAGCTGACCAAAGTGCGAATGGTAGCCGGCTTGACCACCGGACTAAATGTCTCACCACAATCCACCCCAACCTGTTGAGTCTTAGCATCACCCACAAGCCGCGCCTTATGTCGTGCAAATGAACCATATGAATTTTTCTTATGAGCAAAAATTCACATAGACCTAATAATATTAATACCGGATGGACGGGGCACTAACTCCCACGTCTTATTATCAATAAGAGCATTATATTCATCGGTCATAGCAATTTCCAATTTGAGTCATTTAACGCAGACATAGGAGTATGAGGTAAGGGTGATTTAAGAACATTAGAATTTAAATTAAAATGTCTCTTTGGTTTAAAAATACCTCGCTAACTACGAGTGACTGATCTATGACTTGAGGAAGAAATGGGCGGATTTTGGGAATTTTCTGGACTCGGGACGAATCGGCGAGAAAGGCGGTGGGCATGCTGCTGGCCCAAGACGGTAATCGGCGGCTGAACCGGACCGGTTCCGAGTGGGCTGGACTGGCCCAATCGATGAAACTGACCCAGTGACGGTATTGTGCGACAGACCAGTGGGGCCATCGGGCAGTGGGTCCGCTGGAGAATTTTGGGTGCGGGACATGTTCGAAAAATGGTGAGTAATATACGGGGATATACCATTATCCAAAAAATTATACGAACTAGGCTCGGGAGTATTAACTTTATCAAATGAAAATTGGATTTCATCAAAAATTACATGGCGATTAATGATGATTTTATTGGAGATAAATCAAAGCATTTGTAACCACGATGATTAGACGGAAAACCCAAAAACACACACGGAGTAGACCGAGCATGAAGTTTGTTAATTGTGGTGGATGAGAATAACGGATAACACAAGCACCCAAAAATCCGAAGATGAGAATAAGAAGGAGTCTTATTATATAAAATTTGAAGGGGGGAAGAATATGTCAGACATTTGGAAGAAATTATGTTAAGGAGATATGTAGTCATTTGAAGAACATGATGCCAAAAATATGGGGGTACGAAAGCATGAATTAATAGAGTGCGAACAATGTTATTTATGGAACAAATTTTGCGTTCGACTTTCCCATTTTGGGAAGACGTGTGAGGACAAGAAAAATGAAAATTGATCTCATTATTAGCACAAAATTCCCGAAACACCCCATTGTCATATTCTTTGCCATTATCACATTGAATATTTTTAATTTCTCGTTCGAATTGGATTCTAATGAATGCTCTAAAATTTAAGAAAACGGAAAAACTTGAGATTTTTTTGCTATCGGAAATGTCCATAAAAACTTAGAATAATCTTCAAAAAGAGAACATAATACCGATGACCCAAATAACTAATTACAGGAGATGTCCATAAGTCGCTATGAATAATATCAAATGTCATTAAAATATGAGAATTTGAGTCTACAAACGGCAACCTAACAATTTTTCCTAAAGAACAAGACTGACAATTTGGAGTACTATTCGTATGTCAAATATACCAAATATACATGAGATATACATGTTATGCACGTGTATATCATATGTATATTTGGTATTGGATGGTCACGGTTATTGATGGAAATATTGTACACGGTTTGTAACATTATTGTACAAGGTTTTGTATAGTTGTAGTATACCTTAATTAGTCTTGTACTCTTACCATAATTGTATAGTTCATCTCCAAATAGAATAAGGTTTTAGGAGTAGAAGAGGAATAAGATTCTCCTATTATGAAAATATGTAACTTGTATAAATAGTTTTTCAATTAATGAAAATAATAAAGGAGATTATTTCTTTCATGGTATCAAGAGACTAGGTCTTGCTTCCACCTTTGCTCTCGGTTTTTGTGCCATTTCTCGGCCACAACCGTCTCCGTGATACCATGAAAGAAATAATCCCTTCTGAATGACGAGTGACAACAATCCCCAAAAAGTAACTCAAGGGCCCCAAGTCTTTCATAGCAAATTCAGAGCTGAGCACAGTGCAAATGGTAGCCGGCTTGACCACCGAGCTAAACGTCTCACCAAAATCCACACCAACCTGCTGAGTCTTACCATCGCCCACAAGCCGAGCCTTATGTCGGGCAAATGACCCGAATTTAAAAATTGCTATGACCGATGAATATAATGCTCTTATTGATAATAAGACGTGGGAGTTGGTACCCATCCATATTTAAACAATTTTACATCAAGAACAAAAAGGGATTTTTATGATGCCATTGATGCATCTGGAAAAAGGGAAATGTGGTGTTTTCCTTAATAAGAGGGAATGGCGGTTTTGGCCTGTTGAAGGAAAAAAGTCTATTACCACGAATGAAATGGTGGACGGGTGAACCACAGTGGGTGGACGGCGGCATTTTGAAGAAAGGAGGATGGAGGGTACCATTTTGGGGCTAGGATTTAGTAACTAAATTTTTTATTTTCTTTTATTCCTCTTAAATTTTTAATCATTATTTTAGACTCAAAAGGTCACATGTACGCAGTTAATTCGCCACTTTGCCACGTCATTGACAAGTGTTTTACGCTCTCTTCATTTTTTTGTTGATTGTCAAAAAAATGTCTAACAGGTACTCATTTTGAGTAGTGTAGGTGTTGAATAGGTACAAGTCTTGATTGAGGTGTCTAAATGAATTTTGTGGACAAGTTTAGATGGCTACGGATGACTTTTAATTTTATGTATAGACATGTTACTAGGAATTTTAGTAGTGGGTCATGGTTTAGTTTTGGCATATACTACAATATATCCGGTGAATCCCCACAAATGGTATCTGGGGAGGGTGATGTACGCAGTATTACTCCTGTCTTGCGAAGGTAGAGAGGTTGTTTCTGATAGACCCTTGGCTGGAGTGGTTTTGGCATATGCCTTAATATATATATAGATGTAAACGTAAAAAAAAAATCAAATCTTGATCACCAACACAATACCTGGATTAGTTCAAGATCAGGTTCAACACGAAATCATAAAGGTTGGAGGACCCATTGGTTCATTTGGTTGAAGAAAAGGAAGTATTATGCTTTCAAGACGTTTTTATGCTAAATATGATAAATTGAACTCATAATTCATTAGATTTTTTTATGAATATCAACTAAGTATTGAAAGTAAATTGCTTCCGAATTTTCAATCATTTGATAACACCAATCATTGTTTGATAAATGCTCACTATTTTTTTATGAATATCAACTAAGTATTGAAAGTAAATTGCTTCCGAATTTTCAATCATTTGATAACACCAATCATTGTTTGATAAATGCTCACTATGAATCAGATCAATAGAGTTTGATAAAACCTACTACTATTCAATGGCATGAAAGCATGAATTCAGACTGCATTAGTAGTCTGCAATTGCAATAGGACATTTATTCCCAAGTCAATTCCCAATTAGCCGCCTAATAGTTTCCATAACAAATACATAGAACATAATCAATTTGCAAGCAGCATTCACACCACCATCTTTATGTTTCAAAACAATGACAATAGCAAATCCAACTTCTTGGACAATCTAAATCAGTATGTTCAGGTACATTACAACAACATATAGCAGACGCAAAGTAAAGAAATCGCCATACAAAGTGTTACATGATAGATCATACAGATTCAAAACGACCAGAGATGATTTTTGCATATTCGTATCCCCAACCATACTTCGGTTTACAAATATACATCTCGGCCTATAATCATACAGACAATTGCAGGTTGACGTTTTCCTATTAGTCAGTCAAGACTAGCAATATTGAACCTTATGTTGCATTCTTTGAACTTGGAAGACATTGATAACAATCTACATCTCCTTCGATCAGCTACTGTTTTAGCAATCACAAGATAGAGCAGGCTTTCTGACCCTTTCTCTTCTTCTTCTTCTTTTGCTTTGGTGGTTGTAGAACCACCTTAATGGCGGCATCAAAAACAGCCTTAATATTCTGCAATTTTGGCAATTGAAATATGTAAAGAGATAACTTGAAAACTTAACCATATAGTCATCTTTGAATAAGAAAACCACCTGTTGTGTTTTTGCACTACATTCAATGTACGCAGCAGCACCGATGGACTTTCTCAGCTCCTCACCCTTAAAAAGAAGCAGGAATTAAGGTTAGGCCACCTAAAAAATTTAATCCAGAAACTGAATACAGCGAATGCACAATTGTTATTCAAGACACATTGAAGGTATTATACCTGAGCTGCGGTAAGTGGAATAGCACCTGGATGGTCCAAGAAGAATTGCTTATCCTCTCGGAGATCTAATGGAAACACATCAACAAAATCAGACTAAAGAACATGGAAACAAATGAGAAGAAAGTTAAAGGAGGCAAAGAGAAAGTAGGAATTGACTCGTGTAAACTAAACTTCGTGGAAGGAAATTTTGAATTAAAACTTGTCAGAAATTCGAAGGTATGTTCTAGCTGCAAATTAGAAAGATAGACACCAGTCACCACACAAAGTTCTTTTACGTACTTCGATGTAAGCAAACTGTACTTGGATGTAACATTATACTTAACGCTTTAGGCTTAGAATAGTTTGTGCACTTTTAAGATTTGAATTTCAAAGATAAAATACAGTAAACTACGTGTTGAATTTCATTAAGTACTTACGTTTCAAAGTCCAGGCAATGCGTTTTCTAGTACTTAGAGCAGTTTTTGGCCGTAAAATTTGAAGGTACATACATTCCAATTCAGAGACAAAGTAATGTGATTACTGATTAGCGACATCCCTTAGTGACTCTTTTCAAAAGTTAGGCTAGCTAGGCAATTTAAAACTGCAAAAATTTTGGGTTCCTGAAACTTTTAAGCAAAACTTCTCATTTATCTCAAATCTCAGTCTGCAACAGGTCACTTCTCCCACAGACTTCTCCAACAATTTGACGAGATAATAGCTGGGATCCAAAAGTTCGAGTTGTATGAACCGGATTCCCTCTTTGCTTAGCCATATCTCATTCACATTTCTCATCGGCTAACACCATAATAGTTCTTAAAAGGTATGTGAAATTCAAGGTTGTGGTGTCCTACAAGTTCATCTTCAATCAACATTCTATTGAATGAGATGATTTAGTTGCACAGTTCAGCCGGTAAACAGCAGCAGTTATCCCTTTGGTTATCTCTTCCCGTACATGAATAAACTATGTTATAACTTCTGGAATGGTCTCGTTCATAAAAACATGCCGAGATAAAATGGTTGATACAAAATCACATAATAATACTGTCCAGCTGTTGATTTGTCCATTATGTCACCAAGAAGAGTTGCAGTTTCAATAGTCAATAGGCTCAAACTCTCAATAAAGGAGAAAACAAGGTGCAGTGAGGGCATGCAAATGCTAACTACTATGACAACAAATTATAGAAAAGACAAATATAAACAACAGACAGTAAAAGGTGTTATTCATTCATTTCTCTATGACCTCAACCACAATGGTTGAAGCAATATCACAATTGCTTTCGACTTACCTAAAAAAGAACTTATGTGACTACTAACTTCCTTTGGAACTATTCTTTCGATCCGAAAACAGAGCTTATTGACATAGTTATTCATGATCCAGCACAAAAATCAACTCTCTTCTAGGATAATCTGACATTTCATGACTCATCCAAATATAAAACAAGATATCAAACGAGAGGATAATCACAGGTCAGCAAAATTATATCGAAAGCAGATAAAATAGGAAGGACAGAAGACAGATTAATATTTAGAAACTAGCGATTATTAGATAAGAAAGTAATTAATCAAACAAGATTAAAAAGGATATGCTAACCTAGCTTTGTTCCAACAAGAATAATTGGAACTCCAGGAGCATAATGCCTCAATTCAGGAATCCACTGAAATTCAATAGCAAGAGGATGATGAAATAAGTATTAGTACTTAGTGGACTATCACCAAACAGCATTTTACTCATTTTAATTTTCTGATATCCAACTTCTACTCATTTTTGGCTAAGAACCAGAAGTACTAGGTTGGTTTGTATTTCACCATCCATTTGGAACAACTAATTAAAGTAAAAGTCAAGCAAGCCAATGTTTTTCATGGACTTGTGTCAACTTAATGAGACCGACAGGAATCATTGATATTCCCATGTTCTTGTTCATTTCCCTGATCAAGTACTACAAAATCTACTACTACTACAACTAGTCCTCAGTCCCAAATAAGTTTAGATCAGTTGATACATGAATCCTCACTAACCATATTTCTCCATTTAAGATCATCTCCCACCAATATTCACAAAATAAAAAATAAAATAAGAAGTATTAGAAGTTATCTATATTTTCTACTGGCATACGATTCTGTGTAGGGTAAAAGGCTCCTAGAAAGTATAGGACCTAAAGTACTTTACCAAAAGTATAAGACCTAATGTAAACATATTTTTTTCTTCCATTGTGCCTATCTTCCCTAACCAAGTACGATCGGAAAAAAACAGAAATTTTAGAGACAAGATGCAGGAGAGGAAACTCACCTTTTTGGAGACATTTTCATAGCTCGCCTTGCTAATGAGAGAAAATGCCAGTATAAATACATCTGCCCCACGATAGCTCAATGGTCTTAATCTATTGTAATCCTCCTGACCTGTTCAATTATACAGTAGAGGCAGTCAATATGTTCCACACAACAAGGGCACGAAAAGGAAAATAAAGCTATCGATGTGGGGAAACTTATACCTGCAGTATCCCAGAGCCCCAGATTAACAGTGCTCCCACCGACGACCACATTTGCACTAAAATTGTCAAATACAGTTGGGACATAATCCTGTTTGGAACACAGCAGACAGTTACCAAATGCGAACAATGCACCCACTAGTCTAATAAAATTAATTAGAACTTATAAGAGTGATGATTTCATTTAGAAAAGAACAATAGCTAACTTAGAACCTAAGCTATTCAATTCAGAGCATGTACACGTAGAGGTCAGATGATCTTGTATACCATCTTCAGTGAGAGTCCTAAATACTTCTTTTTTCAGTCCGTATTTTGTTCCTGATACCTTTAATTTATAAAAATATTTATTCTTTTACCTCTAAGGAGAAAAGAGAGTTCTGTTATGTAAGTTATCCATGATGCACAGGAAAACACGGAAGAACCTTTAATTGGTTTGTCAACCAACATATTAAGCCAGAGTTCACCAAGATAATAGTCAAGAGGTAGTTTCCTTTATCGGTTCCCCAATCCCCTTCCCTCCCCGCCCGCAAAAGAAAGACAGTAGATATTGTAGAAACATATGAAATACATCAATAATTGTCTGACACAACTAGGAATCATTGATTTACTTAGCCACACTCTTCTAGGATATCAGATAAAAGTTGGACACTAAATCGTGGAGCTGTTATTTCAAAATTCCACTAAAAATATAAACAGCTGCAGAAGGTAGAAAGTCTCCTCACTGTAAAAACATGGCATTAGGGGGGAAATATTAAAAACCCAACTCAGGAGTTCCATTGCTGATTCAAACTTGTATCTAGGGAAGGGCCACTAGAAAGACTAAAAGAACGAATTTGTCGTTTTAGCCATCACCAACATCCAAGAAAATAAAATTCTATCCGTAAATGGAGAAAGTGAAGAATGATTTTCACGTGCTTCACCTCAAATCCTCTCAAAACTCAAAGCTTACCCAAGACAAGACAAGATAGATGAGAGATGAAAATGATTAATCAGCAAAAAGAGCAATGAACTCTAATCTACAACCCAACAAAATCAGTTCTTTTCCCCTTAAAAATACCCAAAACGTCCATTCTTTGTGGTATTGAAAACAACAACAATAACATACCCAGCATAATCACACCAGGTGGGCTGGGGTTAGAGTGTACGCAGACCTTACCCTAACTTTTGACGGATAGAGAGGCTGTTTCTGATAGACCTCCGGCTCAAGTAGATTTGTGGTAATTGGAAGTAAAACTAAAACAACCCCACTCTTATACCGGATACCAAATTCATAAACAAGTCATGATGCTCAAGAAAAATGTCATATTAATAAGAATAAAGAGTTTAATTTGGTCTAATTCAAACAAAATCCAACTGGGCAAAGCCCCATGTACCCTATAGACTAAAACGAAGATGCCCGACAACTGTTTGATAAAATGTCTAAGAGAGATATAGAGAGGTACAAAAGAATACTCACAGTGGGAAAAGTGTTGCTGGTATATGAAATGAGAAGACAAGTTTTACCAACAGCTCCATCGCCAACAGTAACACACTTTATAAACCTAGAAGCACTCATTCTTCACAACCCAATTAGCAAATTCCCTTTACTTCTTCTTTTATTTGCCCAAATGTGTACTCTTTTTCCACCTAATCTTCAACCCACAAGTTGTTAGAACAATACAGTCAATTAAACTTAAAAATAGTAGCAATTTCAAGAACCAAAAACCCCAAAATATTAGTGAAAACAACACAAAAGCCACATACAAGAAATTAAAAGACCAACCTTTATGACATACAAGTGATGATTAATATGAAAAATTAATGCATATGAGCAGGGAGCAGAAATTAATGGAAATGAAGAAAAGCTAAGACTGAGATTTTATTGTATAAATAAAAAAAAGACAGCTTCGAGCCAGCTATTTTTCGCTTTGAGATGCCACTTATATCAACCTATCTTTTTATGACTCATAACCATCCCTTTCTTCTTTCCTTTTTTGGGTTATTTTTATTTCAAAATTTTCGAACCAAATTTATTTGAAATAATCCTTATTTAAATGGATTCAATTATAATCGTGTTCGGCCAGCTTGCGCTAACCTTGATTAGATTCAGACATACATGACACTTTTCGGATCAGATAACATCCATCAAAGTGAAAACAGATGGAAAAAATATATATAGTGTTTGTCTATGATGATATTGGAACTCTATCCATCAAAGTTATAAACTTATAACTAATTAATTATAATTAGTTAAAATCACTAAAGTTTATGGTTTTAGATATACTAGTGATTAGTGAACATGGGGGAGACCCGTGCAAAGAGTTTGTCCGAACTTCTTGGTATATGTGGTACATATACATATATTTTTTCTATGTATATGTGTTACATGTAGAATCTTCTAGATTTTTTCGTATATTTTTATTTTTATATTTCAAATTTCTTCAATAAAAATTATGGTTTGTCATTGCTTAGTAAAAATCTTTCACACAATTGTGTTACCTGATTTTCGGTGTGTACCTTCTCCTTTCTCGTCTTTTCTGGTATATGTAAAAGAACTTTTTGTCAAAAAAAGGATAGATTAATTGTAGTTAGTAAGTGATGCATATATATGAACTCTATTTCCACACCCTTTGCACAAATTGGATTTACTAAAGGAGAATAAAGGGAGTAGTTTTGTTTTCTCATTGAAAGTGAATTAATTTTCAAATATCTATGTCAGCATATATATTATTTTGAGCAAGATGTATTGTCAAATGATTTGATACATTTTTCTCTTAATAATAAGTAATGCTCAAAAGGTAAAAGCAGCCTCTTAAAATAAATAGAACAATGAATTTCGCAATAATTAATGCATGTCTTTGTAACATGGCGACATTTACGTTACCTTCTTGTTCTAAGACAATTCGCAATTTTATGAAACTTAATTACGGAGCAATTTTTCAACATCGAAAAGTTTTAATCAACCAATATTCAACCTCCATAAATTTTACAAACAAAAAAAACAGCAACCTTTAAAGTTGTACATTCCGACAGTACTCTCCTACTATTTTCATTAATAACAATTTCATTTAAACTTATGATTGGCTAGATGGAAAATAATAAAATATTTCTCGAATATTCTATTATCATTAATTGTATATCTCTTATTTTAGATAGAATTGTATTTCTATTATAATTAAGTCTCCTATTTCAGGTAGAATTATATTTCTTATTTAAACTAGGTTGATTGTATTCATCAATAATATACAATATATATAGTAATACAAGAATATTTAAACTAGTTAATTAATCAACCTAATTACAATAAGAAATATAATTCTACCTAGGAGACCTAATTATAATAGGAATACAATTCTACATAAAATAAGAGATATACAATTAATGAAAGAATATATTCGGAAAATATTCTATTAGATATATTCATATACAAAAACAGTTCTTCTATGATTGCTTGGTGTATTATGTGAAAGCGTTCATGAGTTTGCACCTAACTCTATTAACGTCTCAAAATTTGTACGGTTTTTCAAATCGAGCTAATAATTAGTAAGTACTTGTTTTTATATCTTCTTTGTTTGAGCCGTTAGTACTATATTTTATTTGAATGAAGCCCACAAAGGTTTTGCATGGAGACAGGGGCAAACTATATCATAAATGGGAATCAAAGAACCACTCAGACAAAGAAAGAGGTTGACCTTTGCCTTCTATCCAAAGCAAAGATAAACTAGTCATTATTCATTTTTAAGTGTCCACTAAAATATTTAAATATCATCTCATTAACTAGTGAATAACGAAGTTCAATTTCGTTGAATCTAGGTCTTTCTTCCAAGTGTTTCTATTTTTTAAACATGTCGCATAAGCATTTTAATACTCCATTTTAAAGATTTTATCTAATCTAACTCTCCTTAAAAAGGTTCAACTTTTATACAGTTACAATGTGAAGAATTTTTGACATAGCAAGTTACTTAGCAACTACTGTATAAATTATTGTGTCTACATTAATAGTGGTGCAGCCTAGAGGTAACGGAATTGATGAAAATTATGAGAGATCAGACTTAATCAAGCTCACTCGGATACCACTAAAAAGGTAACTTAAATCTCTTCATCTTAATCAAATGCTCCGAGTTTAAGTCCTAAAAATGAGAAAACGCTTGATATGAAGTTTTTCCCTTTAATCAACCCGGCGTAGGGCATTCAAATTAGTCGGACCAAATGAATTTCAAGAACCGAATTATTAGAGTAAAAACACATAGTAAAGAGATGGTGATGACACATGAGTGTCCATTAAGCATTGGTATATAATATATTTCATCTTAAAATGATATTATACGAATGGTCTAAATGCATGGTGACAACACATTAAGGCAGTGACTCATGAACTACCAAGGTACAAGATGTAATAATCATGGTAGATGAGAAGTTGGTGTTTGGTGAAAATTAGAGGCCACATATCTCTAGTTGAATAAATACATTAGTGATAAATTGCATATGGGGTTTACAAAAATGAACCCAGCATCCGTGCACTACAAAGCTAATTTAGTAGGCCAGCATCAGATCCTCCTGGTCCACTAAAAAATCCACTATTAAAGAATACGAGTAGAGTTTATTCTAACAATTTAATCTTTTACGTAAGACAATTCTGCGATCAAAATTCGAACACGTCGCGTTTTACTGGGAAGGATCGAACCATGAGAACGAATCTATAGGGCTATCACCTTCTTTGGCTTACAATTAAATATAATATATACTTTAGTAGATATAGGTTCTGAATTTGAATCTTAATGTCACTTGTTAAAAAAAAAGTAGTTTCACGTGTTAGTTCAAGAAAATGAACAAAACTACAAGCCGAAATAATAAATAAAATGTCATCTTTTTTACCACAATATAATGTCCCTAATAATGTGCTAGCTACAACTTGCTGTTGGTTAGTTGTGTCTTAAACCTCAAGTCTAAATAAATTAAAGAGGAAAATGATTTAACGAGAGAAAAGTAAGCCATCACTAATGGTTTTCTAAGCATCCAATGCTATTGAAAAAAACTTAAGCATTTCGAGTGAACGTAATAAACAATTTTTTCCTGTTAAAAATTTATGGAGATGTTTATGATTCTGACAAAAAAGAAATAAAGAAAAGCCAGAGATAAAATCCAAAATTTTGTGTATCCATTAGGGTCTTGAGTAAACATTGAACAACACTGTCAACGCCAATACCTAACGGCAGATTAGAATCATATTTTGTATTATTATGATCCCTCTACCCTAGAAAAAGACAAGGTGCAGTTGCCTACTAACTTTTTTAGGAAAAAGAATCTAAGACTTTAGTCATTCACCTAATTATTCTATATTAATAAAACTTATCTTAGTTGCAAAACGTACACATATTTGGCAAGAGTTGGAATGTGCACATGGCCTCGAGACAAATCAACTTCCATGTGCATGCATGACCTACCTTCGTACGGACCACTTCCTAATATCCATAAGATGGATCCAAAATTGTACGTTTATGAATTCTCAATAAAAGTAAATTTCTTATTTTTAACACAAATACAATGTTTTGAATCAAATCTAGTAAGTTTTGCTTAACTCAGAAAATTTCTTATTTTTACTACAAATACAAAGTTTGAACCAAACCTAGTGAATTTTGCTGAACTCGTAATGTCAATTATAGCCCTGCCACTGTCCATAACCATTTCTATTCTCTTCAACCATCCCTTTTTATTTACATGTTTATGTGAATGTAAAATACATATCGAGACCTAGAATGGATTTAACTCATACATCCAATTTTTATATTAAAAGTGTATTCTAATATGTTATCGTAAATAATCTACCTTATTCTGAGTTACCGATTACACTTTTTATGGATGATTATTTTTAAATATCTTTTTAGATATTTAACTTTTACACTTCAATATATAAAAGTTAATGAGCCTAACTGTGGTCCTAATTTATGACTTCTTGCTTATTTTTATTATTTTGATTTAAAAATATGAACTTAGAAGCATTTTTTTAATCTTACCCAAACACTACAAAAGTCACCTACAATGAGGTACTCAAGTAATAGCACCATGGTAGCAAGATTAAAAGGTCTTTTTCCAATGAAACTTGCTAGCACAAGCTAAGAAATTACAATATGAAAGAGCACAAGAATACATTACATACAGATGATTGTAACTCTAAAGTTCATCATCTGAACTGACAAGGTCTAGTTCTATCATTTTTTTCTTTAACCTGCACAGGTTTTTGTCCTGAATTCTGCTGCTGTCCCATTTTTGTTTTTTTGTGATCGCAACTGTGACTTGGTCTTGTTTCACTCAGATTCTTTTTCTTGGTGGAGGATGGGCTGGAAAAAATAAGTAGATAACACTGTCACCACAACAGACAACATAATATAAGGTCAAAAATGAATTCTTTATTCAATCTCATTCACCTTTCATTTGTCCTATTTCTTGTTTGATCTCGGTCAGCCATAGATCCTTTTGTATTATTTGAGTTCGATTTTCCTGTAACACAAATAGAAATGTAATTAGCAAAACTATATTAAGCATGTCTGAAGATGTAGGAGTACTCAGGTCCAAGTACTAAAATTTTAACCTGTAATTTGTCTAAGAAACCTTATTCCTTGAGAATGTACATTGGTAGTAACTTTCCCTGCATTGCTGTTCATAAACAAGAGTCTTGAAATCAGTAATGACTATTAAGCAAAACTGCAGTTTCACCAACAAAAGACAACCGATATGCAAGTAATATTTTTTTACGTGTAGAACTTTGGTGCTACTAAGTAGTTTGAACAAACCTTAATGCCTTTTTCAATCCGTCTACAGACAGTAATTTCAATGGTGCTGCAGACTTTGTAAAGTTTGTCTTATCAGCTAAAGGATTAACCACGTAAATTCCTTCAGATTTGAGATGATCTCTGAAACCCGTTCGTAGGTTCCTGAATTTGATAGTCCAACAACAATTAATGAGCTAAATAAGTCATGAGAAATTAAGTTTTCTATTCTCCAAGTAAATGCCATATTGAGAGGTTGAGAAAGTAATCCACTCACCCGCCTTTGAGTTCCGCCCTCATACTGGAGGAATATTTATCAGATGTTCTCTGAAAGAACAAGTAACAGAAACACGGTCAGTTCATTATTTTCTTTCGGTAGTAAATCAAGTTTCAGTTAAAGAGAACACGAAGAGAGGGGAGCAACCAACCAAGCGGACTTATTTGCAAGTGTTGACAGTAAATTTTGTTGGAAATTTGCCTTTGGCGGGGTGGTGCGTCCACCCATATTTAATGAATTAAACACTAGTGTTCCACATATTGGAGGCTTTGTCTCTTCACACGTGAATAATATACTAAGTGAGTAGATGACCGTAGGGCCAAGAATTGTCAAATTTCGTTGAGAAATGAAAGAGATATTGGTCCACGAAGTAAGGTGTTTGAGGCATGGAAATATGGTGTGGGACAAATCTACCACATCGGTGGGAAGAGGAAGAATTGATCTCTTTATAAGTCTCTAAATTGGCTAAGTGTTTGGAACCCCAAGGGGTATCCCATGTGTTTAAAGGAGGGAGGACCTAGATGTGTTTGGGTTCAAGGCTAAGCCCACACGCGCCGCCGCCCGCTCGTCCGTCCGGCCGGGCTCGGTCTCGGGATCGGGACTCTGGACTCGCGACTCACTTTTAATATTTACTTTCCCTAGAGTTTCTGGAAAGTTGAATTTGGGAACGACGGAATGTGCATTAACCAGCCATTACTTGGCTGATTAACTCCCCCTTCAATGGCCATTAACTGCCATGTCTTGGGCAGTTGAGCAGCCTCCCTTATGCTATATATTGGAGTTGTTTTGCTCAATGGTGAAACACGAAAAAAGACAGAAAGTATACACAATCAAAAGAGACAGATTTATATACACAGAGACAGACAGAAGAGACACTCAGTCCAAAACGTTAGGAACGAAAACAGAAATTCTTCCTTCCTTTTCCATTTCTTTAGCAAGGCGTTTCGTGTTTGTTTTCTTCGTCAGACTCAACCTATTTGCTTTGTAGCGTTGAGATTAAAGTGTTGTTTTATCTTGGGAGACTATTACCCGTTAACGTAAAAGCATATATACGGGGCAATTTTGTCTTAAGGACAAAGTGCAATCACTCGACTCAGCACACAATTGTAACAATCCAGATTTAGTGCTTCTTGATTTCAGGCTATCAAGATTCAAGACTCAACAAGCTTGCGTCAGTTCAGAAGATTGGCCTACTTGTTTATCCTTTCGAACACTTGTAATATTTATTTACTTCCCGTACTGCTTTTACAATACCTAACAAATTTGTTACCTGCTTATGGTAGCTGCAATATGTTCCACGCCGCCTGCAAATGTTTTCAATCCATAAGTTCTATCACAAAATTACTGGTCAAAGCACAAGACTCTTCTAAAACCAACGATAGGTTTGATATTATTTGGTAAGAAGGAATATTAAAATCCTTTGCATATGTACTATAAACTGATTTGAGTTGCAATGTTAAGGGTGCAAAACAATCCAAGCTGAAAAACATGTTTTTTCTTTCCAAACCCAGCAAAAGAAGGCAAATCATGCTCGTGAAAATCTACATAAACAACTGAAGTACGCCTCCTATTTGAATGTGAGTTCACCCTTATCCTTCTTGAGAAGGGAAAGCCTATTACTTTCCAAAACAGTTTGACCAACCAAAGGCTACTGCTATTTTATATGGATGACTCGCTTTTTGCAAGATTACACTTTCGATTCTTGGAATTCGAAATATGTAGTTCAAATTCCAAGAAAGAATTCTGGAGTATCAACTTTTATCAGTTCAAACTTTGAAAAGTCAAAATGAGGACATTATCATTGTTGAAGCAAATCAAAACCAAACAATATCAATGCTATCTAAATGAGACTTGTGATGAGCAGCAGTACTTCATTATTCTTATGTAAACAGTGGTTCCATCCGTTATGCCAGAAGAATATATACCAATAACAAAGTTTTCTATACAAATTAATTGACATAAGGACCAGGCGAGATCACTTTAGCCGCCAAAGGCCATGAAACCTCTAAAGCGATCATCCATGTATTTTGATAAAAGGGAAGAATTGTTTTACTTTGGACTGCCCAAACAAAACATCAAATCAAGAGCATGCCTCTAGAACAAAGATGAGACATGCAGGTTCCCTTGTAATTGGAGAGAAATAGTGTACTAAGCACAACATTGCAAATAAAACAAGTAGAAGGCAGAGCATTTTATGCATGGGAATCTCATGAGCATCTTGTTGTATCTAACAAGTTTTTAGTACTTTGTCTGAAGGTATTCAATCCATTCACAACTTTATGCATGTAACAAATAATAATACATAAAGTCAGAGGTCTAACTTATTAATGATTACTGTGCAAGCCATCCCATCTTTCCTTTTCCCCTTGCAAACTCCATAATCCACAGATGTGCAATGTGAATGGCTGAATAAACACTCGATGAAAATCCATGTTCCTGGATAAAGGGTGTTGAAGAGGTGTTAGCAATCCACCCTGAAATGTTAAGAAAAATGAGCTTATTGATAGGTGCGATAACAATACCGAGTTATCCTTGCGTACGCTGCAATTAAACAGGGCAAAAACTGCACCAGCCTTTTCATTGCAGTTCTTCTGATAAGCATCACCAAAAACAAAAAGAGAAATAGTTTTTTCATCCAAAGACCCCATTTTCCATATTGTATATTGCTTCCCTGTTGAACTTGTTCTTGGTTGTCCCTTCTCGGTTAAAACACCAACAGTTGCCCAACAACCAGAAAGGGTGTCACCTAGTAGTGAATTCCTGCCAGATAGGAAAATATATTATTATAGTCCACCAAACTATTATGGCGACGTACATGGAGGCTTTGGCCTCGGGGACAGGAACGGGGGAGGCGTCTCACTCTTGGAGTTCGCTAGAGCTTCTAGGATGGTGATAGCCAATTCGAGGTTCTTGAAGAAGGAGGAGCACTTGGTGACTTTCCGTAGTTCGGTGGCTAATACTCGGATAGACTTTTTGCTCCTTAGGAAGATTGACAGCAGACTTTGTAAAGACTGCAAGGTTATTCCGAATGAGTACCTTACAACCCGGCATAAGCTTTTGGTGATGGATTTGGAGATCAAGATGGTAAAGAAAATGAGGGTTGTGGATGACAGGTTAAGAATCAAATGGGGTAGTTTGACCATGACTAGTGCAAAGGAGATGGGGGATAGGTTAATGGCCGAGGGGGCTTGGGGGAGTAGTGGGGATGAGATCGGTATGTGGAACAAGATGGCTAGTTGTATTCGGGAGGTAGCTAGAGAAGTGCTAGGGGTCTCGCGGTGTATCTATGGTAGGCATCGAGGGGACTAGTGGTGGAATGGTGAAG
Organism: Anisodus tanguticus; assembly: GCA_034509755.1. Classification (NCBI taxonomy): domain Eukaryota; kingdom Viridiplantae; phylum Streptophyta; class Magnoliopsida; order Solanales; family Solanaceae; genus Anisodus; species Anisodus tanguticus. The sequence goes on along the minus strand of CM067561.1, from coordinate 38,854,963 downwards.
TTGAAGAGAAGGTAAAAGAAAAAAAAGTGGCGTATGCAAAATTGATAGAAAGTAATGACGAGGTGGAGAAGTGGACGAATCGGCGACGAAAACGGCGGCTTTTGAGTGCTTGTATATGGAATTATAGGAAAAAGGCGGAGATAAGAAGTTGTACAAACTAGCCAAGGCGGGGGAGAAGAGGGCCCGTGACTTGGATCACGTGAGGTGAATCAAGGATGAGAATGGCAAAGTACTGGTGGAGGTGGCAATCTTACTTCCATAAACTCTTGAACGAAGAAAGAGACATGGACATTGTGCTAGGAGATCTGGAGCAAGCGGGTAGGTACCGAGATTTTGGGTATTGTAGAAGAATTAAGAGGAGGTTAAGGGTGATGTTCGCATGATGCGTAGGGAACGAGCGACCGGGCCCGATGAGATCCCTGTTGAATTTTGGAAGAGCGCAGGAAGGACAGGGTTGGAGTGGCTGACTGAGTTGTTTAACGTCATTTTAAGACGGTGAGAATGCCCGAAGAATGGAGATGGAGTACAATGATTCCTTTTTATAAGAACAAATGTGATATCCAGAGTTGTAACAACTATAGGGGTATTAAGCTGCTAAGTCACCCTATGAAAGTTTGGGAAAGGATCGTGGAGACGAGGGTGAGAAAAGATGTGTCTATTTCTCAGAACCAGTTTGGATTCATGCCGGGGCATTCGACTACAGAAGTCATTCATCTTATTAGGAGGTTGGTGGAGTAGTATAGGGAGAGGAAGATAAACCTACATATGGTTTTCATCGACCTTGAGAAGGCATACGACAAAGTCCCTAGGGAGGTTCTACGGAGATGTTTGGAGGTTAGAGGTGTACCTGTGGCGTACACTAGGGTAATCAAGGATATGTATGAAGGAGCCAAGACCAGGGTACGGACAGTAAAAAGGGATTCAGAGCTCTTCCCAGTGACGATGGGGTTGCACTAGGGATCATCTCTTAATCCATTCTTATTTGTCTTGGTGATGGATGGCTTGATGCGACAAATCCAAGGGGAGGTGCCATGGTGTATGTTATTCGCATACGACATAGTCCTGGTTGATGAGACTCGCAATAGAGTGAATGTTAAACTGAAGGTTTGAAGACAGACTCTAGAGTCTAAATGCTTCAAGTTGAGTAGGACCAAGACAAAATACTTGGAGTGTAAGTTCAGTAACGGGAGCGACCTTGAGACAGACATGGAGATGAGGCTTGGTACTCAGGTCATTTCGAAGAAAGGAAGTTTCAACTACCTCGGATCTATTATCCAAGGGAGTGGAGAGATTAATGACGATGTGATACATCGTATTGAGGCAGGGTGGATGAAATAGAGGCTCATATCTGGAGTATTGTGCGATAAAAAGGTGCCACCAAAACTTAAAAGGTAAGTTCTATAGGGTGGTGGTTAGACTGACTATGTTGTGTGTGCCGGAGTGTTGGCTAGTCAAGACTTCGCACATCTAAAAGATAAAAGTCGCGGAGATGAGGATGCTGAGATGGATGTGTGGGCATACAAAGAGGGATAGGATTAGAAATGATGATATCCGGGACAGAGTGGGAGTGGCCTCAGTGGTGGATAAGATACCGGAAGCGAGGTTGACATGGTTTGGGCATGTGCTGAGGAGAGACACAAATGCCCAGTGCGGAGGTGTGAGAGGTTGGTTATGGATGGGTTCGGGAGGGGTAGAGGTAGGCCGAAGAAGTATTGGGGAGAAGTGATTAGACGGGATATGGCACAAGTGCAACTTACCGAGGTCATGACCTTATATAGGGGGTTGTGGAGGACACGAATTAGGGTAGAAAGATAGTAGGTAGTCGAGCGTTGCCCTACTTACGCTTACAAACTGGTAGTTGTAGTGTTATTATTGTAGGCCCACTTAGACTATCATACTAGTAGGCGCAGTAGCACTTTATAGTAGCGTTTGATTTCTAATGCTATGTGTTCTCTAATGTACTTTATTTATCTTACCTGCATTAGTTACTGCTTCTTTTTTTAGAATGCACTAACATGACTTATTTTCTTGCTTTGCTTATGCTTATGCCTTGTCTTGAGCCGAGGGTCTCTCGAAAACAACCGCTCTATTTAGCAAGGTAGAGGTAAGGTCTGCATACACTCTACTCTCCTTAGACCCCACGTTGTGGGATTCCACCGGATATGTTGTTATTGTTGTGTTGATGTTTATACATTCACTTTCTAATTTCTTTTAGTTTTTTATCATTACATCCTCTTGTTATCCATTGTTCATACAAAAAAATATTTGGGCTTTATGTGCCTTTTCGGCAAAGTGAATGAGGATGATATAACATTTCATTGTTCTTCTCAAGTTTATTGAGAATGTTAGATTTGTACTAGAACTAATATGCGGACTCAGTAAATACGAACATGTATCGAATTTGGCAGGGGACAAGGGGATAATAAGGTGGGGACAACGGGGACTAACGGTTCTGGGTAAATATGATTCCAAAGTAGAATGGTTGGTAAGGACAAATATATCAAAATAGTATAACGAATGATAAATATAACCCTTTTCCGTTGAAAAGTTGCACAATGAAAATAATTTGCACAAAAGATTCATTGTCAAGAAAAAAATGAGAAATCTCCTATACTAATTACAATGTATATTATAGTTTCTCTACACAATTTTCTGAGGTCAAAGATAAAACTGAAGACCATTCTATTTAAATAAACATAAGTAAGAAATTTCTTTTGTAGTGTATTTTTTGGTGTAGTTAATTTGTTAGAAAGAAATAAAAGAGAGAGAAATAGGAGGAAAAAAAGTAAGAACAGAAGCACAGAGAAAAGGTGTGACAGAAATAAAAATTACCTTCGGACCCATATTTTATACTTTAGTAGAGAGTAATTAATAGAATTAAAGAGTCGTAACTCTGGTAATGAAATACTTGTAAAACATTAGTCACAGTTACATTTTATATTTTCATTATTATGTCTGCCCTAAATTTTTTCGTTAAAATATTTTAATAAAATATTGCCTAAAACGTTACACATACCTACATTTACTCTATTTCTGTAAATTTTAAAACTATTGTATAATTCTTGTTAATTGTTTTAAATAATATATTATTTAAGTAAAAAATTCTTACAAGTATGACAAGCCTCACATTTTAACCTGGTTTTGAAATTTCAACATTTCTTCCATTAGTATGATGTACATTTCTGTATAGCGGATACACTGAATACTCTTTCCTTATAAAATTCTTGGTACTTTTCTTCTCTAAAAATGATTTCATTCATAACTAATTGAGAGCAAAATATGTCTACATGTTAATCCTAAACCTATCAAATGAAGCTAATGTTCAAAGCGATTCGGCCCCGTCAAAATTTAAACTGAAATGGCTTGGTTAGACCCAACACGTGGGGGTTTCAGGTGGGGGGGGGGGGTATTGAGGAGAAGACTTCGCCAAAAAAAAAAAAAAGCACTAGTCCAGCAGACCGCCTCAAGTGCTAGCACGGGTCTCGACTCACTTGGGCACCGGCTTGGACCGATCTAATTAATTTTCAGCTTTTCTTATAATATTAGTGTGGCCAAATTTAATTTTAAATTATAAGTTAGTGCCAATAGGCCTAAAAGTTGTAGTTTTAAACTGAAAGACAACACTTCAAAATTGTTAGTCCCACAAAATCATGCAGCTTATGATCCTCAACTAAGTTGGGTAAATTTATAGATTATATTAGTACTAATAATTGAAATTTTAAGAAACAATATTTTTCATATCTGCGAGAAGCGAAAAAGAAGAGAAGCAGCATCGTGTCCTTACATGTATGTGCTACACGACCTTAAAAAAATTCTCGTGTTAAGTATTTTTAACGCAAATTTTTTTTGGATTAAATGATTTAACTATAACGGCTCAATTAAGTCCTTCAATGCAAGAATTTTTTGCGTTAATAGGCCTAAACCATTACCATCGGACTGTGAGAACATCACTCTTATTTTTTTCGGCCTAAAGAAACCATCTCGTACCATAAATCCATGACTCATTTCAAATAAGCAATTATGAATGATCACAATAAACATAAAAGTGAAGGCCACATAACAATTAACATATAACACATAACAATTAATACATGATAGAATTCACACATATGGTCAATCACACATAACTATCTATCAGTTGACAACCCAATCCTAGAGTTTCACGATAATGACCCAACGACTCAATAATAAGATTAACATAAACCCTCCCTTTTCATACCATTAACCTCTTCAGTATGTATATGATATACACGTTCTCCAATCGTAGTCTTAAGAGTAAAAGATAACCTACCTCAGTGTCAAGAACGCGACATGAACTCACAACAAGGCCTTCCCCTTCTGGAGTGCCTCAAAACGATCTCAATCTATAATGTCAGAAAAATCGAGGAAAAATCAACATACTTGATATTATCAGAAAATAGCCTCTAAATACAAAATTCGACGGACTATGAAAATTAAAATCGAGGGAATACATCGACTAGGTAAAATACACTACTCACTTTTTATTGAAAACCCGGTATAAAAATAAATACTTCCATTGTCGTGTTTAAAAATAATAGTTTTCGTGCATTTTTGCCCGAAAATAACCGACGGACGTCCGTCGGTTTTCGGAAAAAAAAATAAAAAATATTGGCTTTGTGATAGTGTTCCTCGATCTTATCCGTCGGATCTTATCCGTCGGATTTTATCCATCAATTTTTCGCTTGTAGTGACAATGTTTTTGTAGTTTCTACTATTTTAAATTTATTTCTAAAGTCTGGTGTATTTTACTTAGCTGATGGACCTACTCAATTTTAACCGACAGAGTTCATCAGTTTTTATATTCCGAGACACTATTTTTTGATATTATCAAGTCTATTGTTTTTTTCCTACAACCGAGTAGCGACCGACGGACATCACTGGCGTTGTCACCCACGACATTATTGCTGCTGAGAGAGTTGAGGCTGTTATGAACAGAGAAAATTGAGAATAAAGGGAGGGGTGGGGGGGCGAAGAAGAAAGAGATTAGGGATTAATTAGTGTATATGTAGAAGATCATTTATGCATGTACTTCTTCTGGAGGGTGCCACGTCTCAAAGTCAACAATGGTCTTACACGAGACTTGGTGTACTCTATAAAAATCTGTATTGTGTGCTCTAAGTCAACAATGGTCTTCCACAAGACCTGGTGCACTCTATAAAAATCTGGACTGTTCCAGAACTTGCATTCAAGATTCTCCTAGTCTGGCACGTCCAACATAAAAGTTGACAAATGACCGTAAATCTTTCTCATAATTTCACACACACGGATCGGCATGTTTGAAGGCAAACAGACAGACACATACTCTTTCTTGGTAGATGTACTGTACGACTCTGACTGTAGTGGTGGGTAGTAGAAGGACATTGTTGATTGTATTAAGATTCAAGGTGAACCTTTTTAAGTCGATGTATTGTTAAGTTGTTCTGATGATGACTGTAATTAAGTGCACCATTTTGGTGTCTTTCACCTCTTAATATAAGAATATTGTCCTTTCATGATTATCTTTGTTTTAATTGCCATTCTTCTGATTTATAGTTTGGACATTGTATTTGTTATTGAAACACCATTTACTGGCTAACTCTAAATAACACCAACATTTCCACAAAATTAACTTGCTTAAGTTATTTTGTTTGTTAATGGAATATGAAACCAGTGCCACAATTTTCAACTCTCAGAGCCCTTATATTTACCAGTTTGGTTATCGCCTCCTTGCCCAGTTTTTTCTAAAGTTCGACGATCATTGTATCTTTTCAATTTACATGCAAAATGTGGAACTGTTGGAAATTTGCCTTTGGCGGGGAGATGCGTCCACCCATCTTTGATGAATTAAACACTAGTGTTCCGCATGTTGGAGACCTTGTCTCTTCGCACATGCATGATCTACGAAGTGAGTAGATGACCGTAGGGCCAAGAATCGTCAAATTTCGTTGAGAAATGAAAGACATATTGGTCCACGAAGTAAGGTGTTTGAGGCATGAAAATATGGTGTGGGACAAATCTACCACATCGATAGGAATAGGAAAAATTGCTCTCTATATAAGTCTCTAATGTGGTAAAGTGTTTGGGACTCCAAGGGGTATCCCATGTGTTTAAAGGAGGGAAAACCTAGGTGTGCTTGGGTTCAAGGCTAAGCCCACACGCGCACCGCCCGTCCCGTCCGGTCTCGGGTCGTGGGATGTGGGGACTTTATGACATTATCTTTTTGGACCAGAGAACTTTGTCAGATGTACAGTTTGATCCCTAAAGTTTCTTATGTACAGTTTGGTCCCTGAAGTTTAATATTTTACAGTTTGGTCCCTGAAGTTTAATATTTTACCGTTTGGTCCCCATAGTTTCTGGAGCATTAATCCAGTCATTATTTGGCTGATTAACTCCTCCTTTATCACCCTCCTTCATGTCCATTTTTCAGCCTTCTTCAATGGCATTAACAGCCATTACTTGGCTGTTTAATGCCCTCCTAATGACCATTAACAACCATGTTTTGGGCAGTTGTACAGTCCCTCCTCCATGCTATATATTGAGCCTCCTTTGGCTCAATTCAGTGACGGAAAAATATGAAAAACAGACTGGGAAAACAGTGCAAAACAGAAGAGAAAAACTGCATTTTCAGCACAAAACAGTCACTGTTTTTCTGCAAAACCAGTGACGAAAATACCACAAAAATAGTGTGATATACACAACAGAGACACACTATATACACAGAGACAAGCGAGGAGAGAAAATAGAAACTCTTCCTTCCTTTTCCATATCTTCAGCAAGTCAATTCATATTTGTTTTATTCGGCAGGCTCAACCTATTGGCTTTGTAGCGTTGAGATTAAAGTGTTGTTTTATCTTGAGAGACTATTGCCCGCTAACGTAAAAGCATATAAACGGGGCAATCTTGTCTTAAGGACAGAGGGCAATTCCTCGACTCAACACACAACGTTGTAACCATCCGATTTAGTTGTTTCTTGATTTCCGGATATCAAGATTCAAGATACAACAAGCTTGCGACAGGTTCTCAACATTGGCTTTGCAAGGTTATCAAGATTCAAGACACAACAAGCTTGAGGCAGTTTTGAAGATTGACCATTTATTTATCATTTCGAACACTTGTAATAATTATTTACTTCTCGTACTGCTTTATAAAATATAATAGAGTACCAACAGGAACTAGTAATACGATGAAGCCCTGAAAATCATAGGACTATTCTACAAAGGTTGTTTCAATATCATCCGAAATGTAAAAAGAAGATGGTATTAGCATAAATAATAAATCCACTGACTTATTACACTATGAGAAGCACATTCTTTAAAAATCAACAAGAATAAATTTAATACCAAATGCAAGAATGTATTTCCTATGACGGACTTATTATCAAGGTGTTGTCATACAGTCCATGACTTTGTTCCAGGTATAACAAGTTGAGTAGCTAATATAAAAAATTGAGTAGTATTATTCAAAGTCTAAAATATTTCTACTTTTAAAAAGGAAGAAAACGTCTCTTTCCCTCATAAATTCACTATGAAAAAAATTTGAGGTCCCAAATTTTGGGGCAAAAGCAGACTTTTCCAACCTTACTTTTGAGTCAGCCCTATTCTTTCAGCGTTCTTTCTATTACGTATTCCTCTGTAATAAAATGAAGGAAAAAGGGTGAAACTCTACTTTTATAAATTTGCTATTTTTATCATCCGTTAAAGTTGGGGTTAAATCTACCCGTCCTGTTATAAGTTGGGGCCAAATATACATCTACCGTTAGCAAAAAATTTAAAAATATCCTTCATTTCTAACATATTCCCACATAAGCAAGCCTAGTTATTGAAATTTGGTGACATGGACGTCACATGTCATTTAACTAATTCTATGTGGTGCATACGTGACAATTTTTTTAAAAACAATTCCAAAAATTGATTTTACTAAAATCAAATCTGAAAAAATGGCTTATATTATTTTGATTTTATAAAACTCGTTTTAAAAAAATATTTTGGAAATTTGAATTTTTTAATTATAAATCTATAAAATGATTTTTTAAAATCTGAAAAACTGTAAAGTATTTTTTTAAGAAAAACAAAGTGTGCTAAAAATCTCTGGATTAATTTTTTTAAGAAAACAGATTTAAAAAAAAAGTCATTTTCCAGATTTAATAAAAAAAATCAATTTTTCAGAATATGTTTTTTTTAAAAATGGGTTTTATAAAATTAAAAAAAAAAACAGATTTTCAATAAAGGCCATTTTCTCAAGATTTGTTTTTAGAAAAATAAATTTTTAGATTGTTTTTTAGAAAATTGTCACGTAGGCACCACATATAATAAGTTAAATGTCATTGGAGTCAATGTCACCCAATTTCAATGACTAGGCTTGCTTATGTGGGAATATATTAGAAATGATGGGTGTTTTGAATACTTTGTTAACGTTTATATTTGTCCCCAACTTGTAACTTAGGATAAAAATAGTCAATTTATGAAAGTAAATGGTATTTTTAACCCTTTTCCCTAAAATGAATCTATCATACTCAACAATCTGATATCCTGCAGTGCGAAGGTTTATAGAAAAAATTCTTAGGTTATTATAACTCTTCCCTTTATTATGCCTCAACTTTTTTTCTATAAATCTTGGTATCCACAAAAAAAAATATCAAAACATTTTTTTTATAAGGTAAAAAATAGTTTAAAATAATAGAGTTAAATATTAAATACGAAGTCCAAGATTCTTAGTTTTATTTTTTAACAGATGCTTGCAATGTCTCCCCAAGTTTTCAATAGACTGGATTTTATTCTGTTAAGAAAATATTTAAGTTGGTTCTTTGAATAATATGTTTTGACAGGCAATGTTCTATCATCTATAATATTCAAATAATAACATTAAGTGAATAATGTGATAAATTATCTTAGACATTTCGTCTTTGTACTTTTCTTCTCTAAAAATGATTTCAAATGAAGCTAACGTCCAACCCGATTCGGCTCCATGTTAGACCCGAGGTGTGGAGGATGAGGCACTCGACTTGGACTGACCTAATTAATTTTCAATTATTCTAATACCAAATTTAATTTTACACTTTAAATCATAAGTCAGTCCCACAAAATGATGTAGCTTGTGATCCTCAACTAAGTTGGGCAAATTTATAGATTATATTAGTACTAATAATTGAAATTCCAAGAGACAATGTTTCTCATATCTGCGAGAAGCGAAAAAGAAGAAAAGCAACATCGTGTCCTTATATGTATGTGCTACATGATCTTAAAAAAGTCAAAATTTTAAAGAAGATAATATTCCTCATATTTAACAAGCATTTGTAGCAGAACCCGTAAAAAAAATATTATGAACTTTGTCCGCCATGCAAACAGGAAGAGAATCAACTCTCAACACTGAAAGCATTGGCAACAATTTCAGAAAAGCACACAAGCCTCAAAAATTAACTTCTCCAATCAAACTATAATAAGAATTTTTTTTTATCATAAGACAATATGTTAGAGAAAGGCTAAAAGAAAAGAAAAAAAAAAAAGAGTGACAAACCCAGTTAGGAACAAGGCCATACTACATCAAATCATCCGAACAATATAATATACCTAGACAAGTATAATATAATTTCGTTAAGAGTAACAAATACGGAGATACAACTTTGTAAGTAAAATCAAAGATAGAATAACAAACCATATCAGGATATAACCCCCAAATAAAGCTGGTAGAAGAGGTATTATTGCAACGGGCAATGGAAGAACAAATAAAAGCAGATTCACTTGGAACATTTGCTTTTTATATAACAAAATCAATGCGCCGCAAATGCACCTCTTGACAAATTTTTGAAGTAGAACGGTAGTATCCCGTCATCGTGCAAATAAGCCCCAGAACATGATAAGTATGAGAAATGTAAATCGCCAAGGATAAATCAATATCATCGTTATAGAAATACCATCCCATTTGAATCAAAGTAGAAAAGATGACATAAAAAGCACCACGCGGCAATGACATCCTCGATGATAGTCCCATGACTCACCAGTAATAACAAGAGATATGGACCAATAGTAATACTAACCGTAGTTGCAAACCCGGAAGATATCACCCACCAATCAGTGTCATTTTTGGCAATTCTCGCCAAATGCAACAACCACCCAAGTGTAAACCTGTGTAAATATGAACTAGTGTGCATGTAAAGTGGAGTAGTACCATATTTATAGAAGATGAGAGAGTGGGAATGAGAAAGAACGATGACAGTGAAACAAAGAGTCCGGAACTTAAATGACTCAAAAAAAAATGAAAGGAACAAAAGTAACCCATAAAAAAAAGTTACAGAACCTCCCATTTTCCACACTTCTCTGATTCCTTAATCTTCTCCATTTTTTTCACCCTTTTTCATATTTTGGTCCCCGATAAATCATGTCTCAAAACTCCGAAACGTCAATGTATGTTATAAACCCCGACGTTTGTAGGTGCGGACATTATTGCCAGCTCAAATTATCAATACCCCAAAAAATTTGAATCGCCGTTTTTGGTCTTATAAAGTGCTCAAAGTAAGCTTTTTTGCAACTTTTTATCACATGAGCCCTTTAACGCAAGAAATTCTTGCCTTAAAGGTACTTATGTAGCTTTTTTTTTGTGGAGTACTTCTGTTCCTTTTTTTGAGTCATTTAAGTTTCGGATAGTGAAATAAATTGCTTCTCTTCCCTTTTATTGTTAGTGTCACCGCAGAGGTTGTTAGGCCAGCTCAGCTAAGAGTTTGTTTGATTATGGGATTGACTCTCTTCTTCTTCTTTGTAGTTCCATTAATAAAGCCTAACATCTCCTCACCATTAGTGAAAAATAAAAGATATAGGTTAAAGATCTAAAATCAAAGGTGACTCATTAAAGTTAGTGATCTAAAGTCAATTTTAATACGAGGCTTATATTTTTTTTCATACTTTTTGTTTGTAATGTAGTATTCTTAAAAAAACATAGTCTTTAACTTTATATGGCAATATTATTGCTAATATTTATATTAGTAAGAATACATTCTAGTTCAGATGATAGTCATTTGTTTGCAATACAATATGTTGGATGATGTTGTATAAAATTTTATTTATTAATATGAAGATGTGGGTCATTTAATTCAGAATTCTAAAATATTTCTACCATAAAGAGTAGACATTTTTTCTTTCTTTTTTGTTTTATAAGGTCTTACTAATTTATTTTTATTACACAATTTCAATAGTATCTAAGCGAAAATAAAATTAGAATTTGGAGGCTAAAGCAAAAGCTTCACTTGCTTCACTCTTGAGCCACCCCCATCTAAAATATGTATTTATTTCACTTTTATTTTTTGGTATTTGATCCGTATTTTGTTACTTGGTACAAAGTTATATACCAAGTTAATTGGAATGTTAGGGATTTGCTATATGCAACGAATAAAACACTAAATTTATACAGTGCTAGGATTATTTCATCTAGTATATCAAACCATACGGGTCCCCAGAGCTTGTAATCCGCTATTATACACCAAAAAGAATAAAAGCCCCCACATCACCACTATCCCCTGCACATGGAAAAATCCATTGATAATTCACAAGGTACTTACCCTATAACACGCCAAGATTTAAAGGATAATTTCATTAGTATTATTTCCCTTTATTATAAAAGAGAGTGATCACCTTCTATATGAAATCCAAAATCATTAATCCCTTTTTTTCTACTCCAAGTAAAATTTGTTTTTGGACAAGCCAGTAACTTCTGTTTTAAACTAAAAGGCAACACTTCAAATCATTAGTCCCCCAAAATCATGCAAGCTGTGAACCTTAGTTAAGTTGACCAATTTATTGGATTATATTACTATAACGGGAATGTCAAAAGAAACAACATTTCTCATATCTGCGAGAAGCTAAAACGAAGGCAACATTGTACCCTTACATGTATGTGTTGCACGACCTTAAAAAATTAAAATTTGAAAGAAAATAATCTTCCTACGTATTTACAACCATTTGTAGCAAAAGAACTCCTGCAGAAAAAACTTCCCATCATCATCATTCGACCGAAGCAAGGCACCAATGTCAGCTGTGAAATAAAGCAGCCAAAACACAATTCTGGAGTTTAAGTAATCTGAAAACGACAAATAGTTGAAGACAGTTAAATCAGCAAACAAAATGCATGGCTCAGAAAAAACAAATCCTTCATTTTACAATCTCAACAAATAACGCTGCAGTAATGAAACTAGCAATCAAGATAGAGGCAATCTAGTTGAAAAGGAATAACTAGATAAAGATATCCAACAGCAGATTTTGATGCATACAAACCTATGTGTTGTTAGTTGAGGATGGGCCAGAGCCACCTTTATTGAGGACCAGACACCAATAATTTCCGAGTTGGTATACACAAGTCCATTTGTCAGGTGACTTACGATAAATCAAAAGATCCTTGGCCTTCATTGATAGCATAGAGTAACTTTTTGTACATTATTTCCTGCAGAGAGATGTAAGAATTAAGCATTTGACCCTCCCAAGAGAGATAGAGACAGACAGACAAGAGGCGGAAAAAAGAACTAAAACTGCAACAGGGAAGCAGATAACTACCCTCACACCAAGCAGATGCAAGGAAAAGTTTCCCCACAGCCAACAGCGGATGGATTGAGGAGAAATCATACCTTAGTAGAATAGGGAGGGAGTTTCAGGTAGTTAGCACATGTCATCACACTAGGTAAGTCATCGTCTGCAGATTCTGATGGCATATTACCATTTGATGCTGTATTGCTAGCACTAGATGAATGCTGTTCAACAGATATGACGGTCAGCCAGCGCAGAGAGAACTAACAGGTACGACTAAATATTTTAGCTAACTACATACCTTCCTCACTATTGTCAACTTAGGATTGAGCACTGCCAGACCGCCTGGAGGAAGCCGAGGAGCACCAGTGACAAACTGACAGAACGCTCGTTGCTGCTCAGGAGTGAACTCTCCCATGATCTCTAGTAACTGATCAGAAGCAAATTAAACAGTTGATATCAGTTTGAAGCCAACAGAAGAGACAGAAGAAGACTAGCTTGATAACATTACTGTCTCAGGCACCATTCCACTGACAGCTGAAAAACAAACTTACATAAACAATGGCGGGACTCTTGGCTGTATATCCATGATCAAACTTGATATGATCTACAAGCGTCTCAGCCTGCATAAACAAAAGAATGGAATTCAATAAAAGCCGGAAATTTATGAGTATACAAGTTTCACACTGCTATACTGGGTTCATGAGAAACAAAACATTACCTTCCATAACTCTTTACGGCCACAAAGCAGGTAGTCCAACTCAGTAGGAGAGAATATTTGCAGAGCTGAAATGTCAAAAACCTGCAAGTTGTGAAGCCTAAAAGTTATTTCACTATCATCAGATAAGTGATGATATCAAGATGTATCAAGTAACTGATGAATTCTTTAAGTGAAAGTTGCACCAAATTATCTGCTAAATATCATCTCTATATATATCTAATTATAGCTAAAATCCCATGATGGCATCAAACCTGATTGAAGCCAGATCTAAATGCTTCCATCTGCCGCCCAATTCCGGTCCTCACAGCGCCATCAACCACCAAAGAAACATATTCTTCCAAGTTACTAAGATCCACCTGCAGGTTCCAATTGAAGTATACAAATCAAGCAAAATGATAAAAAGATAAGGGACAGAGATAGAATTGCATCCAAGGAAAAGCAGCATACATTCTCATCGCCTGCTTTCAGAACATATTCAGGATAGCCTGGGAGTGTGAAATCTAAACAAAGATCCTCAACTGGGGTCCCACGAAAATGCAAATCATTAATGTTTTCTTGGCTCTGGCCTCCAATTGATTCTAGATATTGTTTACGACTAACAAGAGCTTGCAACTCTTGCAAAGTCTTTCCCAACTCAGCATCAAAAGAGAGAATATCATACAGATCAAGCTCCTACAGTGTTTAAGCACAGAAACGTTAGGAAAGAAAAATAAAAAATACAAAGGTAAATGCAACAACTTAATCTTAGGAGGCAATCGCGTGCAAAATGAAAAACAGAGAGAATCCCTTACTTGGCCAAGGACAAGCTTGTAAAATGCAGTTGACAGAGGGAGGTCCAAAAGCCGCCCATCTTGAAGTGCTTTCGCCATCACACGCCCTAGCAATCTGAAATATTCAATCACCTTTGGAAATTGGTTGCCATCTGCAGTATCAACAGTTGATAGCCAGGGAAGTGGGAATAATCCAAGAGGTGCTTGGACAAGTTCTTTATCACCCCCGCTTAATTTTTCATCTACTCCCACTTCCATGGAATATTCACTTGATGAGGAATTTGTTCTCCACATTCCCAATCCAACTTTTTGCAGATCACGACTTAAAAGGGTATAGAATTCCAGTGTTGGGCCCAAACCAGTGCCAACTTCACCGAAATATTCAACCTCGAGAACAGCTTTTTGGCTAGAGTACATCTCCATTACCTTTGCAGCAGAATCCAGAATGCGATTCCTAGAGACACGGACTTTCTGGCGTTGTAATCTCCCAACCCTGACTTCTCTCTCATTGGTGGATCCATTACCATCTGCGCCTTGCTGTTGTTGAAGCCGATATAAAGCCCTAGATAATCCAAAGGCTGTTGAATAGAAGTACTGGCGCCGAGTCTCAAATGGAAAAAGAAATGGACATGACCTTGTCAACTGGCAACACCATGATGGAAGAGACCCACTACAAAGGGCTAGAGCATCCTGAATCTGTCGGGCCAACTTTGGAGTGAGCTTGCTGTTGACAAATTCCTCCGAGGGAATTTTGACACCAGTAGCATTGAGATCATCTAAACTCATTTTTTTCCCTTCAGAAAAATCATCAATAACTGACTGGACGCGTAACCGTGGGGCCAGCTGGTTTAATCCCTCCACTACACGTAACAGGGCCAAAATGTTGTAAGTAGAATTGCTTTTCTCCATATCACAAGGAAGTTCTCCCTGTAATATACTATCTAACAATGATGCTCGATGCAATGAGGGATCTGCACCAGCACTTGCTGAAGAACTAACTTTATTAGACTTGGTGGAAGTTGAGCTCCCATCCCCTTTCGTAGACTTCTCTGCTTGGCTGTCAGCTCTTTGGTACGTGATAGTGTAAATATCACCCCAAAGTCTGCTTCCGTCACTAGATAGGAAGTCAGTGCCACCATACCTCTCTTCATCATCCTCATCAAGGACAAGCTGCCGCTGGATAGCCTGGTAGATAGTCAAGTGCCTATTAAGCTGCTTTCCGCCTGCAGAAAATACAAGCCTGGGCGGATTGCTAGTGCTAAATAGAGGGCGTCCATGACGATCTCTAGCTCCTCTCGCACCTCTGCCGTTCGCAGATGCAAGTCCAGCCATGGCAGCAGCAGCAAATGACATTGCACCCCTTGAACCATAAGAACTCCCACTTCTGAACTCAACAGAATCAGATCCCTGAGCAGAAGCAGCTCTGCTGCTAGAACCACCACCAGCATTTGTCTGGCTATCATTTGGCGTCTGTGCGGCAGGACTATCTTCCGAACAATCACCCAATTTGACATCATGAACTTTGTCCGGCATGCAAACAGGAAGAGAATCATCTCCCAACACCTAAAGCATTGACAACAATTTCAGAAAAGCATCTTTAATACAGCTGAATATAACATTAAAGAGCTGCTCGAGTTGATCTGTGGAGAAGCTACAGAAAACATGCATATTGAGAATGCAAATCTGCTCTCAACCTATGTTGCTCAGACTCTCGCAAAATGTTGCCGCACCCGTGTCGAATCCTCCAAGAATGCACTACTTTTGGAGGATCTTGCATGCACGCGTGGACATTTTTGAAGAGTCCGAGCAACATAACTCTCAACGACCTAAGCAAATTAAGACTGGCGGAATCCAAAATTTAAAAACAAGGAGAGCTTCAATAGCTTACATCATCTTGGTCATCTTCATCATCATCAGATATATCTTCATCCTCAATGACCAAAGCATCATCAGTTTCAACAGGTGACATATCCAACTCATCATCCTAACATCACAACAAGCAGTGGGATGTCAAGGTTCATGTTGTCATGCAAACCAGTAACCACTCAGGAGATGAAAAATGGAGGCAAAAAGATCCAGAGAAAACATCAATATTTTGAATAAGCGTTTGTCTGTTTCATTTCAACAAAATCTTTTATTATTCCACTTGTTCAATTAAAAAAAAAGGCAGCCCGGTGCATTAAGATCCCGCTATGAGTCAGGGAAGGGTCAAACCGTCTATTGTACGCAGCCTTACCTTGCAATTCTGCAAGAGGCTGTTTCCACTTGTTCAATTCCAACTACAAAATTTTCTTAAATCTCTCCTATTAAGTGTGCATACAAGTATCATCAAAGTTGAAACATAATTCTTCAAGGATATAATCCTAAGGATTTCAGATTTCTCTCCTCCGTGGTAGGGGTAAAGTCTATGTACACTCTGCCCTCCACAGACCCCTACTTGTGGGATTACACTGGGTATGTTGTTGATTTTAGATTTCTCTCAAGGTGAGCATCTAAAAGAACTACAATGACACTCACACTGCTTTCCAGCAGTGATCCATTTCTTGAGTTTGATCAACGCCATCCCAAGACTTGCAGAGTTTCTTGAGGCATACCTACACCTTTGCATATCGTTTGCCCTCTTATCCCATTTATCTGAAAAGTGGTCCAAAATCAATCTAAAGAGTTGAGAAGTTCACCTCATACTCCCAAACCACATTATTATTTGGGAGGAAGTATTTTCTTTTGTGAGAAAGTTCTGAATATCTCAAGTTTACAGGAAGAAATAAGGAAAAACATAGTGACAACTAAGGGGTCATTGATATCACAGGTGGGATTGGATAAAAATACTGATCCGGCATTGATAGAACATCCGATCGGGGGGGGGCTTTTAAAAATGGGGAATTGGAGAAACATGGGTTTTTTCAATGGGTATCCTCGACGACTATTCTACAAGGTCCCCGCTACGTCTCTGTAGGATATGACCCATGGTCCCGAGTATTTTTTGTCACTGACCGCTACATTACACTCTTGGGTTATAGAAACATGAGATTAGGTCAGAAAAGACGAGTTTGCCCCTACTTATAAAGGCAAGACCAGAGCCCAACTATTCTGTGCTTTTGTTTTTTCAGTGGAAATATACAATCTTTTGGGTCCACTTATATCCTTTTTTCTTTTATGCTATTTCTAAATGATATTCCTTGTATTAAGGTTATTTCCTTCATTTTGACGGATATAATAGAGAATTACTCTTTAGCTATAATATTGATGAAGGTGACGATGTATTAAATACTAATTTCAATCATATTTGTCCTTGTTCATTTGTAATTTTTTCTTATATTCTTTTCATTTATACTATTTTTCCAGAATTTGCTATTCTTGAACAATGATCTTTAACAAAGTAAAGAAATGTGAAGAAATATACCTCAGAACTAGATTCCCCATTCACAGGTTTCACCTCCACTTCTTTATCCAATGCTGCTCGTCTTCTAGCAGCATTTCTTGTCTGGGGTCCTTTGCCATCTTCTTGAGCAGGCTTCAGAACAGCCTTTCCTTTGCCCTTGGATGAACTTCCACTTTTTTCCTGTGGTGGGTCTTTCTTTGCACTGTCATTTATGTTAACTGCTGACTTAGATCGTGTACGACGAGTTCCAGAAGCCGGAGTAGAAGTCGATGGGCTTGAAGCACCAACTCCTGCAGCGGTGGTCCCGGACTCAGAGTTGCCTACTGATGCCAAGGCCTTTTGACCAGACTCAACTCGCTGAACTCGAGGCCAAAGAAAGTCTTCAATAGCCGCTAAACTTGCTAAAGGATCGATCAACACAACATTTGAAGAGTAGTCACGGAGGGTCTTGTCTCCTTGAGCTCTGCAAAGGCGTAGCTTGAATGGTTGTGACAAAGCACTTAAACCTGAAGAAAGCCGCGCATTTCCGGTAGATGACCTTGAAGAATGACTCAGCACGACAGGGAAACGCTCCAAGGAAGATAAGGCATTTTGAAGCTTTTGAACCAAAACAATCATAGGAACCACATCTCCACCAACACTAGAAGGAAGGGCAACTGCAATAAAAGACTTGTATCTTCTGATTGCTTGTTGTCGAAGCCTAGACAAATTAGTATCTGAGATTCTTTCCGTCAAAAAATATCCACATGTAAAATAGTTCAGCAGAGATGCAACAACTCCACTTCCAATGAACTCAAAAGTTGATACACCATCGCCTTTGCTGAGCTCCCCCAGTATGGAAGCTACCAGTTCAGCCAAGGTCTCTTCTTTACTGGCAGAAATATCCCCAAGCCGAGGAACAGAAGCTTTTGATTTTCCTTTAGGCTTAGATATTTGTTCATCAACACCAGTGTTCAACTTCATACAGAGACTCTTCAATCGTAGAAGATCATCTGTAACACCAACCTCAGTAGACCCTGATTCTGAAGGGAAGTATTTATCTTTGAAAGATTTCGCGCCTGCACTGACTGCCATGCGAAGGCTAGAACTGGTCTTTGGAATTTCCAATGAGTTTGGCGGTGATCCACTCCCTCGAACTGTATTCTTAGGATCCTCAATGGAACTTGCATCTGTATTTGAATTACTTCCACGACGTCGATTACGTCTAGAACGGGATGACCCAGGTATACAATCATTGTCCTTCTCAGCAGATGATGGCTGGGATGTAGCGGAACCATGGGAGGCAGACAATACCAGAGCATCTACAGCATGAACAACACCCTCTCGTACGAACATCTTGGCAAAAATTCCAGGAAGCTTTTCCATTAGAATTTCTGCTACTTGAAGAGCAGGCACCAGCACTTGGGGATCCTTCCAGGCCAATACTCCAGCCAAGAAACTACATAGGAATAACAAAATGAAGCACTACTTTCACTACCAAAGAAAATATGATGCAGAATTACATATAAAAGATTCTTCCTTGGGTAAACATTCCACCCCAGATCAGCACCTAAAAGAAAACTGGCAAGCTTGTATTTGATTATATTCATACCTTGATATGTTAGTGACGTTATTTAGAGACTGAATCATAATTGCACTGCTGAAATACATAAGTTTTCCAATAGCTGAGAGACACTTGTGGCGAACTGGACTATTCACACTGGATCCATATACCTGACGAGCAAAACAACAGGGTTTCATCACGTAAATCTACACCATAGCAGTTGTAAAATGGTGGCTGTAATTTACAATGATTATAATACTAACCTGGATCAGCACAGGAAGAACATCCATCCCAAATTGTTGCAGAAGTTCAGGTTGATCATTCAATAATTTTTCTCGAGCTGAAACCTCCTGAGAAGATGGATTTGTTTCCTCCTGTTTGGTAGAACCACTAGCAGAAGATTTCTTCATAGTAGGACCTTTAATGAGCAAATTAGTGGCGGTTGGAAGAGAGATGGTTCCTTGAGGAAGCGGGGGAAGGAGCTCATTTGCCAGGTTCACGATCTCAAAAATCTAACAGTGGGGAAATACATTTAAGGTCATTACAAGAGATTGGAGAAGAACTCAGAAGAATCAGTTTGTACATCACAAAGAAAATGCATGGTTTCGTGGCATTTGCTCAGCACCAGCTTCCATGAAACCAGACGATTTTTGCAACAAGAGTAACATTTAACCAGTGAGTCGTAAGATTGTCATCTTACTTCACAAGAGAATCGAGTCAACTAGAGGAATAACACATTAGAAAAAAATTAAAATAAGGTTCTTCATAACATGCTCTACGTGCTAAATTGCAATTGGAAGCTCTTGAAATATTTTAGATGGTTCTGCCCATGGGGAGCTTAATTACATAGTCATATTTACACTATTACCGTTTAACTGATATCAGTGACAAACAATTTGCGAGTCTTCAAGTACTAAAAAAAAATTCACAAGAAAACCATGGGGTGTTCTAAACGTTACATTAGAAGGTTGTTTTACCAATTACTCCTAATACTTGATTGACATTCTAAAATACTACATTTGAATATTCAGTCAATATCCACCGAGCTTCAAAGCTAAAAACAACAGATTTCTCGAGAAACTGAAAATGTTCTTCACTTATATCAGTCCCAATAAAACGTGAGTGATCTCCAGTTCTCCACTAGGACATTAAGTAGGCATTTGGACAGTTTTTGTTTATAGTTGTGAAAAAAAAGTGTTTGAAGCTGAAAACAGGTAATTGGAAGTTGATTAGTTTAGACATAATAGTTAAGCTTTCTAAGACACCAGCACTATATGGGTAACTGAATCCTGGCTTAGAAATGTCGACCTACACATTGTAATGATGCTACCTTGTTCTTTGAAGATGATGGGTCAAATGATTAGTTTAGACACAATAGTCAAACATGATGAATGTGTGTTTTAGTGGAGCTTTGATTTAATTTATTTAATTTGGATGGTTAATGTACTGACTTTGGGTAAATTTGGTATATGTATGTTAAAGGAGCATAACCTGGGTAATCCATGTTCAAACGGGAAGGAAAAGACAGCCCAAAAGGCACTCAAGATAGCACGAGGAGACTGCACAGAGCACAGCACAGATATGTGATGCAGCCTCAAAGCAAAGTGGAACAGGAACATGGTACATGATATCAGCGCTATAGCACATAATGGCATGCATATGGCCGACAGAATTTGTACTTAAAAGGGATATTTTGGTCTTGTTGACGCGACAAATCCAAGGGGAGGTGCCATGGTGTATGTTATTCGCAGACGACATAGTCTTGATTGATGAGACACACAGCAGAGTGAACGCTAAGCTGGAGGTTTGGAGACAGATTTTGGAATCTAAGGGTTCATGCTGAGTAGGACCAAGACAGAATACTTGAAGTACAAGTTAAGTTACAGGAGCGACCTGACCTTGAGACAGGCGTGAAGGTGAGGCTTGGCACCCAGGTCATTCCAAAGAAAGAGAGTTTCAAGTACATCTGGTCTATTATCCAAGAGAATGAAGAGATTGATGACGATGTCACATCGTATTGGGTCAGGGTGGATGAAATAGAGGCTCGTATCTGGAGTATTGTGAGATAAAAATGTGCCACCAAAACTTAAAGACAAGTTCTATAGGGTGGTGATTAGACCGATCATGTTGTATGGGGCGGAGTGTTGGCCGGTCAAGACTTCGCACATCCGAAAGATGAAAGTTGCGGAGATGAGGATGCTAAGATGGATGTGTGTGCATACAAGGAGGGATAGAATTAGAAATGATGATATAAGGGACAGAGTGTGAGTGGCCTCGTTGGAGGATAAGATGCGATAAGCTAGGTTGAGATGATTCAGACACGTGCAGGAGAGAGACATAAATGCCCCAGTGCGGAGGTGTGAAAGGTTGGCTATGGACGGCTACAGAAGAGGTAGAGGTAGGCCGAGAAAGTATTGGGGAGAGGTGATTAGACGGGATATGGCGCAGATGCAACTCACTAAGGACATGACCATAGATAGGAAGTTATGGAGGACACGTATTAGGATAGTAGGTAGTCCAGCGTAGTCCTACCTACGTTTACAAATTGGTAGTTGTAGTATTATTATTGTAGGCTCGCTTAGCCTATCATATTGACTTATAGTCCCTTGTCATTTAATTTATGTTGCTATGTGTATTTTGTTTGCCTTATTTACTTGCATTAACTATTGCTTCTTTTTGCTTCTTTTTGCTTCTTTCTTTTTCCAGAATACGCTGGCATGACTTACGCACTTTGTGTGTCTTACTTTGATTGGACTTGTGCTTTGTCTTGAGTCGAGGTTCTATTGAAAAGAGCCGATCTACCTACCAAGGTAGTAAGATCTGTGTACACTCTACCGCCAGATCCAACATTGTTGAATTTCACTGGGTATGTTGTTGTTGTGTGTGTGTGTGTGTGTATATATATATATATACACACACACACACACACACACAAGGAACTCGGCTGGACTCCAGTCTCCTAATTGGGTTGTTAACTTTACAACTCTTCTTTTCTATGATTGATGTTATGAATTCCTTCATGGAGTATTTTTTCTTTATCAAAACTTGATGATGTACTAGTTTAAACTTTAGTTTCGTCTCTCAATTACTCCAACTCTCCAAAAGCACATTCCAACAGTAAATTCTTCTCTCGAATAAACGAGTAATAGGAGAACCACCAACGAAAACAATTCAAGGACACGAGTCCCTCTTAATTCCTCTCGGGAGTAAATTAAGATTTCATCCCAAAGAATTCAACTCCTAATATGATTCTAGAATTTTTATGTTATAGTACGACTTAAGAATATTCAGAAAGGGCTTAGAATATGACACGAATAGACGATTATATTCATGAGAAGTTATCCATAGTTATATCCGAGAATAGGCATATTTATGCTGATAGAAACAGGAGAAAGGCATGTCACTGAACACCAAGCCAATCTTGATTGAAGTCAAAGAAGCCTTCTCTAACATCATAATACAAGATTTCAAAAGGGGGAACTTTTCTCAAGAAAAAATTTGTTGCACGAGCTTCTGTAAACCTTATCTTTTCCCAAAAAACACTCTAATTAATGTCTGAAACATATAGCCTAACTAGCATGATTGAGATCTGCAGTGGAACCCGGTGAACCAAGCGTAGTACTTGACTTGCCAGTTGCCAATTCATCTCTTATGAAATTTCGAGTTATAGTTAGAGGAAATATTTATTTTTAGGGACATTATTTCAATTAATTGGATTTTAATTTCTTTCCATTCCATGTGGGGTCAATGGCATACTATATTTGACCAGAACTGACTTAGACTCTTCTCCTCTTGTTCCTTTATCTCTTTGGTGAGGAATCGAAGTTGTCATCCAAGTTACTTATGAAAATGTAGTCTAGGAACTTTATCAAAAAATGAAATGTAGAATAGGAATATGGCACAAATAATGTCTGGTGTATTCTATCAAGCATGAAAAACTTCTCATATGACATCTCTTCCCACCTACAAATAAACTGACTTGCAAAAGAAAGGGGGTATAGCAACTCAAGACTACAAAGTATTGCAGAGGAATCTAACCTTTCCGCGGGAAAATATGCCAAAAAGTCAACTATCTTTCAACGCTACAGGTTTATATATTCAACATGCACTACTTGTTCCAATTTTTCTACAAGAAACGCTAACAATTGTGGCATAAATAAATAGTGAAACTAATGATGCATACCTGTTCCGGAGGTTTGCTCAAGGCAGGTGAAACAGACACAGTGGCCACAAGACCAGAACCTGATAGAATATCCTTGAGTATTCCACTTATACCAAGCAACAGTAAAGTTTTAGTTCCTAGTGGAGAGCCACTAGCACATGTCGAAAGAAGCCTGATTAAACCCTGCGAGCCTTATCAAGTAAGAATACAGCCATCAAGGTTGTAAATAACCGACATATGGAAGATTTAAACATACTGTATAGGTTGACGTGCTGAGTGAAGCCTGACCACCTCCAGAGTTGCTGGTTGAGATGAGGGAAGCAGCTTGGGTAACAAGTCCGTGATTGCAAAGTTCATCTAGCTTCTCTGGGTATGACGCAAATGCTTCAGCAATACGGGTCAAGCAGATAGACGCATGCTCTAATACCTGCAGACACAAGCACAAAGGGATAACATTAAAGAAAATAAAGTAATGTTTAACCAAAATAGGAGGGGCTGGGGAAGAGGAGATATCTTCCTGCAACGGGAGCATAATATGATGATGACTCACCTTTGCATCATGATATTGAAGGAGATTCGTCAAAAGCGGAACAGCTTCCATGACAAAGTCAGAAGCATCTGAAGGAAGCTTCTTGCACATATTAGCCGCAGTTGCTAATGCTACTCTCTATTGAAGAACAAAAACAGTTGGAAATAATTGTATAAGTACTTAAAGGAGCTGGAAGGTTGCTTATTTCACAAAAACGGAATTCCATAAAATTGTGATAGAGCTAATCAAAGATCCACAAATTAATGATAAGAGTTAATCATGAAAGGAATTCTTCTACCTGAACACCAGTAGAAAAGAAATCGAGATAAGAAAGCACAGCCATCAGTGCACCAGCCCTCAAACAAGCAGTTGGGTGTTCCTGAGATATCTTCTTTAGAGCTTGCAAAGACTGTTAAAAGTAAGCATTAGCATCACAGCTGAAAAAACCAATCTTTAGCAAATAACAATACTGGTTCTACATTAGAAACAGCACTTTGGGGTCATTTCATTCACGGCCTAGCTATGCAAGGATTATAATATAGATTGTGAATAATAGTTATGTATTAGTTATACTGTGGGAGTATTGCCAAGATTACTTTTTCCTTGTTAGACACATGTAAACGTTCCACGCAAACTACTTCACTCACCTGTTCAGCCAAGTCCATGTATTCAATTGTAAGCAGCCGCGCTACAAAGCATGAAACAGCTCCATAATGGACAACAGCAGCACATGAAGAAGGCAAAACATCAACCAAGTGTGTAAGAGCCCGAGCCGCAAGAAGCATAATGTCAGGATTGTTCTCGTGATTGAGCAGTCCTACAAGTACCGGTACAAACGAGTCCACGGAAAACGTGGACAGAGAGTCTTCTGTTCCAATGGAAAGCATCTCACACAGCTGTGTCAAAGCTTCTACCTGTTTCCCTTCCTCGCCATCTGCTCTTAAACCAGCTAATATCTTTTTAAGCCGACCGCTCTGGTGGGACGATGACGTGGACCCCATTGCGGAGCTGGGTAGTAAATCATCCAATCCAGCACCCAATTTCCTAAGTAGTCCTTGAAGTGCACTACTTGCTGAAGTTAAATTCTGGTGTAAAATCCCAACACCGCCTTCGCTATCATTATCATCGTCATCACCATCACCACCACCACCAACACCACCAGAATCTATATTCAATTCCCTATCTCTATGCCTAACTCTAATCTCATGTTCTTTCTCCTTACCTTTATCCAAATTATTATTATTATTATTATTATTATTATTATCCTCATTATCGGTGGGACCATGACTAGGGTTCTTACCACGTCGGGTTCGGGTACCCGACCCGGAAGATTCATTGGTGGAGTCCATGTGTGAGTCCTGAGAACGAGTTGCGATGCGAGAACGAGCTGAGATCGATGCGGTTGGAGTTGAATTGGCGGTGGAAGTAGCAGCGGCGGTGGCGGTGGCGGTGGCGGAGAGACGAGCACGTTTGGCGGCGCGTGTGGTGGGACCAGATGAAGAAGAAGAAGGCGCTGATGAGGTGGCCTCCGGCCGCTTCCGGCTACGAGTTTCCATACAAAACCCTAAAACCCCAATCCACTCGCCGATGTATCGGCGATCAAACACTTATCGATTCGAAAATCATCATCAAGAAACCCTAATTCACAAAATTAAAACGAAAGATGCGATCTTTATTGATTGATTCAGCTAAATCCTCTCCAAATCACAATCAATTAGAAGTATCAAATCAGTATAATGAATAGCAATCGAATTCCAATGAAGTGATTTGACTAATCAACACGATATACGCCTCTGAGAGGAGGATAAGATGAAGAGAGCTAAATAGAAAACCCTAATTCTATAAATAACTTTGGGTCTGTTGAATTATTTATTTTATCTTCCCTAAAAAGATAGAATAAGATGCTTTTAAAAAAAAATACTACTACTATGCTTTTGGTGCCTTTTATAGTTCCAACTTTTTCTTTTACTTTTTCCGCCCCTCTTTGTTTTTAGCCTGTTTGGAAACTACTCATATAATTGGAATCGAGGGGATTCAAATGTAATTACACAATTTAATATGTTTGACAGATCAAGTAATTATATAGTCAACATATAATTGGATGTAATTGGTAGAAGTAATTATACTCTACAATTCTCAAGGGGTTAAGAATTAGATGTAATTAAATACTGTAATTACAAGATTATTTTTTATTTCTTTTTCTTTTTCTTTTTTCTTTTAAATTCTTTTATTTTTTATTTTAAAATATATATATTATTATTTTTATTTTTAAAGAATATTTCTATTTTTTATTTCTTAAAATGCTTTTTTATATTATTGTTTTTTCATTTTCTTTCTTTTCATTTCCCAACATTTCCTTATTGTGATTCGATGTATTGCTTGTATTTTAAAAAAAACTTATTTTCTTCATTTAGTGTAACTACGTTATTATTCTAGTTTAGAAAATTACACTTCTTAATATTAGAAAGAATGAGTCATTAACAAACTTGAAATATAATGAGTGATGTTATTAAAATAGAATTTCATTGTAGAATGAGGTTACATACTTATAAATATTTTCACTTTCTTTTAAAATGTATTTACTTAAGTTATGTTGGAATTTGACATAAAAGGATCATGTGAAATTATTATTATTTTGAATTTTGAATTTAGGTTATATTTGCAATTTTGGTTTATTTGTTTTCGTAGTATTCACTTGTTGTTTTACATTGCATATTATTCATTTTCTACTTACAATTGATATATTATTTTTTTTCTCAAACATTGAATAGTGTTATGACATTATATGTATTAATATAAATCTTTTGTTAAATAATATATACAACCCATGATGTTCTTACAATTATGTGCTTTTAATTTTCATAATTAATTAAATTAAAACATTATTCATTTGAAATATACTATTACTTTTATAATATTATTTATAAGTATGTTATTATTAATTAATATGTTTTCAAGAAATAATATGTATCTTAAATACCTAATTTAATATATCATTTATAATGACACATATTTGTCAAATATTTATTTTTAATTTTAATTTTAATCGTGTAATTACACATGTGCAATCAAACATTGTGCTTATAATTACACTGTAATTATCTTATGACAAACAAACAAGTCCTTGTAATTACTATGCGATGTAATTACTACACTGCACCAATTCCAATTACCAAGTGGCTTTCCAAACAGACCCTTTGTTTCTTTGTGTGTAGCCATGGCTAGTTGTTATTGGTTTTTAGTTTATAAAAGGAAAAAATATATTACATTTTTAATAAAATCTAACATAAGTTTCTTTGGTTATTAAATACCTAAGTAGTAGCATCTTAAACTTAGATATGAGTATTCAGACACTCGATCTCGTTCTAAGTGTATATTTTTAAAACATGTAACATCGCATGTGGTATTGCGTTTGATATGAGCGTGTGAATAAATTTTAATGTGAAATATATAGATAGCTTTTTTAAGTTACCATTAACTATCAACTGAATACTTTAACTTATCAAGTAACTAATTAAACATCTTTAATTGTGCGGCATATGTGTGAAATACACATATATTTAAGCGCTTAATTATTGTAAATATACTCATTTATTAATAATAAGATAAAATATTTTATGTGAACCTCACACCTCTATCGCCCCTTTGTGCCGAAAAAACTATCATTCACCAGTTTGAACCGCATAACACCGCCTGAACTGATAATATTTTATGTGACATATGTGTGAGTTAGGTTATTTTTAAGCGTTTGATTGTTGTAAACAAATTTATTTTTTAATAAGTAGATAAAATATTTATGTAACCCCACGCTTTCACCATGCTTCTATCTCCCCTTTTTGCCGGAAAATCTGACATCCACCCGTTTGAACGGCATAACACCACCATTTCAACATCCATCAAAAAAATATTCTCTACCATTATAGTTTAACATTGCATTTTATATAATTCACAAATATTAAAAATTTAAAACTTGCTTTTGTGATTTTCTTTAATTCTTTTTCTCCTTAATCGTTCATGACTATATAGTATTATGACCGATATCGTCGATGTTCACCGAAGCAATAACAACAGCCACTAAAATTACTATGCAAATCAAGAAGAAAATAAAATGGAGGGAGGGAAGAGACGAACCAATATGCGGAAAGAATTACATTCTGAAGTGCTCAATTTATAAGGCTGTTGATTATTGTTTATTGATCAGATATTGGATATCGACATTATGAGTTTAGAAAAGGCAAAATCACGTGTTTGGAATGGAAAGAAAAATAAATGAAAATAAATAAAATTTTGAACAAATATGAAGGGGTAGGGTGAGAATTTTTTCCTGGCTATTTCGTTTTAAATAAGTTAAAATAGTTTATTTAATTATCTGTATCAAATTTTAATTCAGTATTATACGTATCAATATTTCATCTTTAGTTTGACAAGTAGGAAATAAGTGTATTTTATGTATGTTTGATAAGTTAAAGTGTTCAACAGATTATTAGTAGCAACTTAAAAGGATTATTTATGTAACTTGCTAATATTTAAAAATGTTACAGTCAATATTATAACGATAACCAACCACCTCTACATTGTTAACTCCCTCACAAATTGGAGATGTATCAACACTGAAATATGCAAGATTAAATAATTTTTTGACTCAACTATAGTTCATGGCTACATAGGTGCACGATTAAATGATTTTATATTGATTGATTTGTCTTGAACATAATTTTTCTTTGTTTATGGAATGAAAATTGGAACAAATTCTTTCAATTTGGATTGGATTCTCCAAGAGAACACGAAAGGCAAAAAAGTTTGTTGTGGTTGAACCTTATAAAACATGCAAAGAAAATTACTGCATGGGAAACATATGGATATGTGGTCGAGGAGTGAAAACTGAAAGAGAAAAACATTCCGAATCAATTATTTAAAGAAACTGAAAAAGAATGAGTCACCTCCAAAAATCGTATAGATATCTCATTTGAATATTAATGCAAAAAAAAAAAAGTACATTCTTCACCTTTTTCTTCAAGGAACGTGCTAAATTATCTGAATATATGCAAATCAAATTGATTGACAAAATAATGTCCGGACCTATTTGCTTACCTGGAAATAAAGGAAAAAGAAAGAAATTACACTTATTATTTTTATTCATACAACTTGACACATAAAAAGCGCTTGAAACTCATACGGACTCTAGTGGATTCATGCGTTTAAGAAAATACTTGAGACGAGATAAAATATCTGCCTAATTACCTCATAAATTTATATCTCATCTCACAAAGCATGCCAAGTTTAAGGGTTATTATGTATCTACTTTTTTTCATCGGTTTGAATTTATATCACTCCAATTCATGTCAGATTACTTTTTTATGGTGATTACATTACACATAATTTTAACATTCTAACTTGTATAAAATAGTGACAACAATAATAACATATCCATTGTTGAGGATAAGATGCGGGGAGCGAGGCTCGGGTGGTTTGGGCATGTGCAGATGAGAGACACAAATGACTCAGTACGGAGGTGTGAGATGTTAGCTATGGATGGGTTCAAGAGGGGTAGAGGTAGGCCAAATAAATATTGGGGAGAGGTGATTAGACGGGATATGACACAAATGCAACTTACTGAGGATAAGACCTTAGATAGGGGGTTGTGGAGGACACAGGTTATGGTAGAATGATAGTAGGTAGTCGAGTGTAGTCCTACTTACGCTTACAGACATGTAGTTGTAGTGTTATTACTATAGGTCTGCTTAGCATATCGTACGAATAGACGTAGTACTGCTTTATAGGCCCATGTAGTTTGATTTCTACTGCTATGTGTTAGTTATTTTTTTTTTCCAGAATGCGCTGTCAGTGCGTATTCGCATTTGATACCACCATTTTTATATTGCTTTAAATTTCTTGATCGAATATGACTGTTTTCTCTTGTTTTTGTTTGTGCATATGAATGTCTTGAGCCGGGGGTCTCTGGGAAACATCCGCTCTACCTAATAAGGTAGAGGTAAGTTCTGTGTATAATCTACCCTCCCCATACCCACGGTGTGGAATTTCGCTGGGCATGTTGTTGTTGTAATAACATATCCATTGTAATCTCACAAAGTGGAGTCTATGGAGGGTAAGACGTACGAATAGCTTACTTCTACCTTTATAGGGTATAAAATAACATATATTTTATTTAAATATTAACCAAACGATTTATTAATTGTGCGACATGATTATTTTTTCTTATCAAGCCAACTATATACTATGTTAGCATATGCAAAAAATTGTCTCGAATATGAAGTATCATGTAAAATCTTAAATATATGAATAATAAATTTAATACCGCACATGAAATACTATATTAGATATTCAAAACTATTTAATGCGATAAGCCAAATAATGCATTAACACGAGAAGATTATTTTCCAATTAAATGTTTGGGAAAATAGCATTTTGATCCCCAAATTATTACTTTATTTTGTTTTTGGTCCTTATTATTTGACGTAAGACGTTAAACCTTTAATTATACCACATGTGTGATTTTAGTCATTTTGGCTAACATACATTTAACTTTTACTTCCAAAATTACTAAAATATCGATCTCATACCATTATACTTATGAGTTTGAAGAAGTAAATGCAAATAAGAAATAAAAATATAAGACCCATAATGTCTCTAACTATACATGGAGTTTCCCTTTTTACCACCACATCCCTTAATTGCGATCAATTGATCATGACAGACATACTCTTTTGCCAAAGCTTCAAAGCAGCTAGTATGGATTAAAGTGAAGTTTAATAGATGAGTTAAAATTTGAGATACCCCTAGCGTATTTCGGAAACACACACAAGATAACTTTGATTTTACTCAAATACCAAGTAATATAAGAATATCTTCCCTTCCTTGTTTTGTCCTCATTTAATATCCATCGATCTGATTTATATTCATAGGAGATAGCATCACTATTTAATAAACAAAATTTGAATGTCAATATAAAAGTTGAATTGAAAATGTGATTAATGTTGAAATAGAGACTTTAGATGCATCAAACTCGGCAGAAAATATGGCATTTCAAGGTGATTAAAAAATACAAAACAAAAAAATATTAAGACAAAAATATAATGTGAATAAACACAAATAGATAAATAAGCCGTATGTTCCATCCTCAACCTCCACCAGCTTTTCAGAAGTAAATCTTTAATTGAAGCGATACTTTAGATACTATTTGAAAGTCAAATTGATGTGACAAACTCCTTTTTTTTTGGGCGGTGAAAATGACAAGATCCCCTTAGTTGAAGTTAATTCAGTTAAACATCCGTTAGTTTAGGGAATAAAATTGCACAATCTATTAAATTGAAGGTTAAACTTAAAACGCGTAACGTGTGTCGCGTGCGTTTCAAAAATTTAACGTGCTTTTCTAATGAGTCAGTTAATTTGGACACTATTCGTTTAACCCGGAGCGTCCTCTCCGCTAAGCTTGTCCGAAATATCTAATATCTAAAACATGACTCGAGGACATATTTGTAATTTACTTCTAGTCGAATGTGAAATTAATTTGTCCTGCTCATAATGGCGTTGGTATGTATATATGTATGGTAAGAAAGAAGGAGCATCAGATTCACAAATGTGTTTTTTTTTTCTTGAGTTAGAGTGAAGAGTACTAAGAGGATTTTGGAGATGGGTTTTGTGAGTACTATTTTGGGTTTTTGTGGATTTGGAGTTGGGGTTTCGTTTGGCTTGACGATCGGATACTATTTGTTCATCTATTTCCAGCCATGTGATGTTAAGGTTGTTGTGCTTTGCTTTATTTCTGTTTTTCACTTGTCTATGTTGTGTTTGGATTATTAATTTATCTATTTTACTGTGTTGTGTGTGTTTTCCGTTACTATTTACTGTGTCGTTCGGGAAGTAAAATGTATCTTTGTATAGTTTGAAGGAAAACTTAGGGTGAGGAAAATTGATTAATTGGAAATAGTATGCTGATAGGTTTGCGTACACTCTACGCTCCCCAGATTACATCTGGTGGGATTATACTGGGTATGTTGTTGTTGTTGTTGTTACGCTGATAGGAATAGTTGCACATAATTTTCTGCTGTTGTAGGGCTTGGGCTAGTATAACTGGCCAGTCAACCGCAGTTGACCTAATGTACTGGAGGCAACACATTTACCCTTGTTAATTTCTGGGTTCAATTGTTTGGTTCAGCAAAAAAGTGCACTATGTATCGTCCCTGTTAAATTGGAAATGCAGGGGGTAACCTATTGCTTCTGAATTTTTGGACTTTAGGGTTTGTTTGGTATGAAGGAAAATGTTTTCTATGGAAAATCTTTTCCTAGAAAATGTTTTTGTGGAAAACAAGTGGATTTTTTACTTATTTTCTAGTGTTTGGTATGCATGCAAAAAGATATTATTCCAATAACATATATGTGTAATCTAACAAAACACAATGGGGGTGGCATGGGGTGGGCAGTGGGGGTGGCGGGTGGGATGGTCAAGGGGTGGGGTAGGGGGAGTTGGGTAAGTGGGGAGGAGACAATGAACATGGAATGTCACTTATGGAACTTGTTTCCTTACTTCCATTAGGGAAGTCATTTTCCTCATTTTTAAGGAACTTGTTTTCCTGGAGGAAATGTTTTCCAAAACATCTTGATCATGAGAAAATTGGAAAACATTTTCCTCCATACCAAACACACCCTTAATAGTAGAAAAAAAATGTGTCAGTTTTAGCTTCTCAATGAAAATGTTCACTAGTTACAGGAGGGATATGCAGGGGTCACCTATCGTTTCTGATTTTTAGGACTTCAATAGTAGAAAAAAGATGTCTAGAAGTGCAACTGTTTAACCCTAGTTTGGTGTACTGTAAAAGTTTCAAGTCACGAAGACACATATTTTACATTTATAAATCTACAGCTGTAAAAGGGACAATCTTATTATTATTATTTTTTAAATTGGGAGATTTAGAACACGACACAAACTCTGAACTGAAATGTTTTTATAGAGGTTGACATTGTTGTCTTTCTAGGAAAGAGTGTAGTACAATTAGGTCTAGACACAGATGATATATGCATTTGTTACGATCATTACTGGGAATAGCAATGTCAAACTAGAACCTTTTGAAGAACTTGTGAGACATCTATGTATCTGGTAACACCTATTTAATCTAAATTTTTGATTAAGTTAGAAAAGCTTAAACTGATTAAAAGAGGAAGTGTATTATTATGATATTAGAGCAAGTAAAGGTCTTCGGTTCAAATCTCACCACCAGGGGTGGACCCACGTAGAGCCTTCCGGGTGCTCGAGCACCCATTAACCTCGTATCAGACATTTATATATTTATACAGAGAATTAGGAAGAATGATATAAAATAGTAGCGAGCACCCAGACAACAAATAGTTTGATAGGCAAAGTGGTGCTATGCGGGTGCTTTAGGCCTTTTGATTGTTTTCCGAATGTCTGTGTTCGATTCCTTTATAAAAGTTTACTCGTTGCCACTAACTTTTTTTTAAAGGAAAAACAAACTTTTCCTTTATCCAAGATAAATATTGTTGTAGTTTTTCTTATAGATTTTTCAATTTGTGTTTAAATGCTATTGTTTTTTTTATGACAACTTTAAAGGACCCGCGACTTTAAAATCCTGAATCCGTTCTGTCACTGCTCACCACAACCTTTCATAAAAGAAAGATTCCACGTGTTTGATCCATGAAAGAATAAAGCCTTTGCATGAGGAGGCTTGCTGAAGACATAATTAAGTAAATCAACAATTGCCCTCTTTAATAGTTCAAGCTTTTAGATGAAACAATCACACAATTCAATATGGTATTATAGTAGACAGAGATCTCGGATTCATATTTCACAATTACGTGTTTGGCCCGTGAAAAAGAGAGGTCTGCATGTGAGGGGATGCCTTGAACATGTTACTTAGTTATGTAAAATAGAAGTGCACCATCTCTAATTCCTTATATTTTCAAATAGAGACATTCACATAATTCAGTAAGGAGAATGCTAAACATGGGCAGTAGGACGTGACAATGGTTGGTTTGTTACCAAATCACATCTTTTGATCATGTCCTAATTGTACTAGGGAGATAGTGTTTTGGGCTCTTGGCAAAGGTTATATGCCTTTAGAAAAAAAGTTTCATTCCATTTGCTTTAGTTTTGTTTCCTTTTTAACGAATAGTAAGTACTTTTTTCCAAAATATTTGTAATTTCAACATTATGTTTGTAGACAATTTGACTTCTATTTGATAGAGAAATTTTTGAGGTTTGTAAACGAATACAATTTCCATAGAATCATCAAGCATGTTAAGTTGACAATTGCTTTGTCAGGTCATTGGTAAAAGACACAAATGAGTAATTTTATACTCCTATCCCTCTTTATATAAATTTCCATTTGTGAGATTCTTAAATAAAGAGTTTTACCTTGTTCAAATAGGTTGGAAGAAGAACTCTCCCCCCCCCCCCCCACACACACACACCACACACACACCCCAAATACTCAAGATCAAAACGAAAGATAAACGAGCAACCAAAAGAGTATCTAAGTAAGAAAGTAAAAAGATTTGATAACAATAGAAAAAAAAACTGAATCAACAACATACCCAATGAAATCCTATAATGCGGCTGATCTCGAGAGACCCTCGGTTCAAGACAAAGCACAAGCCCAAACAAAGTAAGACACACAAAGTGCGTAAGTCATGACAACGCATTCTGGAAAAGAAAGAAGCAAAAAGAGGCAATAGCTAATGCAAGTAAATAAGGCAAACAAAATACACATAGCAACATAAATCAAACGACAAGAGACTATAAGGCAATATAATAGGCTAAGCGAGCCTATAATAATAATACTACAACTACCAGTATGTAAGCGTAGGTAGTACTACGCTGGACTACCTACTATCCTTCTACCCTAATACGTGTCCTCCATAACCCCTTATCTAAGGTCATGTCCTCAGTGAGTTGCACCTGCGTCATATCCCGTCTAATCACCTCTCCCCAATACTTACTTGGCCTACCTCTACCCCTCATGTACCCATCCATAGCCAACATTTCACAAGAAATTGAGAGGTGGTGCTTATATACAATCCTATGAACGTCCTAAACATCGTACTAGAAAGCTATAAAGGGCCAAAAAAACGTTACTTAGTCGAGCATCACCTTTTTGATAAGTACTTCGTCGAGGGATCATGTCTTTACTTTATGCTTTTTGAACTGTTTGCTTACTGTACAATCACGTATAATACTACCTCATCAAGGTGAAATGATCCAAACCCGTGGGCGGCTATGTCTCAAAATATTTGACACCATTTCATTAGTAATACTACTAATACTATTCTATAAAAATTTCACAAACTTGCAGAATCTAAAGTTATTTGAGCTGGCTTTTCAAAATTTTAATGTGATGCTTAAAAGTTTAATTGTAAATGTCATAACTTACCTACTGATCAGAAAAAAAAAAGGTCACGACTTACTTGGTTGCATCTGTCTTCAGTGTATTTCATTTTTTTCCTAAATCTGTTTGCTAACAGCTAATTTCTTTTAAATTGTACCCAATCGGTATTTTGTCTCTTTTGTGGCTGAACAGCTAATGGATTTCTTGTGAACTATCAGGACCCTGTTATACGTCCATTGGTTGAGCGAGATACTAAAAGCTTGCAGCAGTTGCTGTCTGAAATTCCTCTTTGGGTCAAATGTCCGGATTATGACCGTGTATGAATATTCAGACCTTTAAACTGCATTAAAGTAGCTTATCAGTGAATATATTTTAATTTGCTTTATATTTGCTAAACTTAAGGTGGACTGGCTCAACAAATTCATTGAGTATATGTGGCCTTACTTGGACAAGGTACTTTCATGTCTGAACAACATTCTGGATTATCTCTCTCCTCTATATATATGTTAAAAGGGAAATAAACTAATTGGTGCTCAACTATTTTTAAACAGGCAATATGCAGGACTGCGAAAGATATTGCAGCACCAATTATTGCTGAGCAAATACCAAAGTTCAAAATTGATTCTGTTGAATTTGAAACACTAACTTTGGGGTCCTTACCTCCTACTTTCCAGGGTTAGTCATTTCTATGGCGATCATGCTCTTTTTTTCTCTTACATGTTGCGGAGATTCTTAAAAATAATAATACGTAGCATAAGATACAAAGTACATTTCTTATGCTTTTGCCGTGTGTCACTTTGTTGTTGATCCATATGCTCATATTTAATTTTAAAGGGTTTAGGAAGTTGAGCAAGCACTTATTGCCATTCTGACACTTTTAATTACTTTCTGTAAGCCATGGATAAAATTGATGGCATCACTAGGAAGTCCCATAACATTTTGATTAATACAGCAGATACCTTCAATAGAAGGATAACAAACTCACTGTCTCACTATCAAAGGCCTTGGGCAGGTTGGAGGGGAGGGGAGGGGAGAGGAGAAAATAAGAGTGTGTATTTGAAGGATCTGCTTCTTGTTAGCTACCTGTGTTCGATTGAGAATTTTGAAAACAATTGTGTAATCTCCCTGAATATGATAATTTTCTTTGTATTGTCTATAAAAAATTTACTTATCAAACATAAAAAATGACATTACAAATTTATTGATCTCCTGCACCTTAAATTCCATGATCTTCTCATTTTAATGAACTTCAATTAACATGGTAGTGTGTGCTCTCTATGCCATAAGTTTCTGGGAGGTGTAACTGCATGCTTTTTCTAACATAGAATGTCCTTGTAGTTTGGTTTCTGCTGCTATGTGTTCCCTAGTGTACTTTGTTTATATTATTTATCTGCTTTAGCTACTGCTTCCTTTTGTCAGAATGCGCTACCATGACGTATTCGATTTTGTTATCAGCATGTTCATACAGCTTTAATTTCTTGTCTCTGACCATTTCTCTTGCTTTGCAATGGTTGCTTTGATTGTGATTGTGCTTTGTCTTGACCCGAGGGTCTCCTGGAAACAACCGCTCTACCTACCAAGGTAGAGTTAAGGTCTGTGTACACTCTACCCTCCCTAGACCCCACGCTGTGGGATTTTACTGGGTATGTTGTTGTTGTTGTTGTAGACTATTATATGGAGTAGGATCCTGAAAGTTGATGTTGGTCAGGCTCTGAGATATGGTTTTACTGAGTTGGATTCAGTTATCACACTAGCATGGTAGATCTCTTTGGTCAAATGCCTCTTATTCATTATTAGTCATTAGATTTAATTGCCTAACATAAACGATTTAATCCACTCTGAATCATATTCTTGGAGGACCTCATTTTGTTATTTCCATTGAACGCATTCCTCAGTACATAGCAATCCAATGCTTGTGACTAGTTACTGACTTAGGGACGTCTAGAAATATTCTAGTTAAGGTTCATGATGTTTGTGTTAGTCTTCATTAGTAAACTGGTAAATGAAATATTCTTCCCTGCCCCTTGAGTTTTTCAGAATATTTCCTTCAGTTTTCTCATGCCTTTAATTGGTTTCTCTGATCATGTTATCTTTGATGCTTTATCTTCTTTTGCCTTCGCATCTGCTTTCTGACTCGTGGAGTATGTCAAACCTGGATGCAATGGATTTCTGATTTTACATCTTGATAATGATGGTTTAAAATAAGATATTTTCTGTTCGATTTTTTGCTTAAATTCATCCATAAGTTGTTCCTATGCTTCTATTTGGCAGGGATGAAGGTCTATGTTACTGACGAAAAAGAATTGATCATGGAACCATCAGTAAAGTGGGCAGGAAATCCTAATGTAACTGTTGCAGTCAAAGCATTCGGATTGAAAGCAACTGTTCAGGTTTTGCCTTTTCTCACATGTTTTAGATTGTGACGAGATTTTGACAGCAGAATGCCAGCAAAAGCCAAAATTTGATTACTTGAGTGGATATTTCAGGTTGTGGACTTGCAGGTTTTTGCAGCTCCACGTATTACTCTGAAGCCTCTGGTTCCAAGCTTTCCATGTTTTGCAAATATCTCTGTGTCCCTCATGGAAAAGGTAGGTTATGCATCTGGGACTTTCATACGAGTAGGTTTATGTGTTGGGAAGAACAAAAAATAAACGAAGTGTTTTTTAAAGCAAAACTGCTGTGTCTTGTTTCCTTGTGTAACCATATGGTTATGTTTCCTCTTTTTGATTAATCAAGAACATATTTGATAGTTATGAAGCTGGTATAAGAATAATATACGGATGTGGGTATATTTGTTGATATGGAAGGTGGAAAAAATGCTCTGTTGGTCATTTGTTGATATGAAAGGTGGCGGTTAACTATACCAAGAAAGGGGTGGGGGATGGGTGGCATGTACAATCATCTATTAAACCCCATCCCATGCTTCTTTTTTATTTTTGTAAAATAAAAAGGAGTTCTTGCTTTACACCAAAAATATTGACCCCAATTAAACTGATTTCACCATGATCGACAACCCCCTTGACCCCCTCTATATCATCTTGGCCATGCCATCTTCTCCTATTGATATATTTTCTGAGAAATTCCTCAGCCTCACATCTCACTCCCAAGTCCAATCTTGTATGGCCCTTCTGAAGCCTCTCTATAATTTACCACACCATGGTTAGCATCTTCACTTACCACAACAATGTTGCATGCAGCCATGCTTCCAGTAGAAGAATTAGTTGCTTGGGTAGAAGTTAGTGTATCAAAATGGCTCCATAACAGGGCAGATGTATGAGAGATGGGTAGCACGTTCCTACAGCCTCTTTGGTCTTGCATTGATTTTATATATTTGTGGGACTAATTTCAAAATATTAAGGCGCATTTGCATTTGTTGACATTCATCTTAATGTCAGCACAAAGGTTGTGCTTAAGCCATATTTACAGTTCAAATGGCAAACGTATGTCCTTGTTCTATCTTACAAAGGAGCGTATGATATCTAGTTAAGTTTCTGCATCTTCTTTCTAGCTTTCTTTAAACCAAAAATGAAACCAAAACATCTTATAGATTCTTATTGTTTCGCAGCCACATGTTGACTTTGGATTGAAGCTTTTGGGGGCTGATCTTATGTCTATTCCTGGCTTGTACAGGTTTGTCCAGGTACTATAGTTTCTGATGTCCATTCTCTTCTACTTCTTTTTGAAACAATTTATAGTTTTATACTTCTCATTTGCTCTATTTTGGAATAAACAGCCTGGATCCTTTGAGATCTTTCCTGTATTTTACTGAAGACTGTAAGCATATCTGTTGATTAGCTTCTAGGTTAAGAATACTGGGAATTTCTTATCAAAATTTTGAGTACAGAGATTTGAGTTTAATGACACAAAGCAACTGCTATAAGTGCATGTGCAGGGGATAACACGTTTGTTATAGCAATGATAAAAAGATCTAATGTTGATATTGGGGAACTCTCTTTGCAGGAGACCATTAAAGATCAGGTTGCTAACATGTATCTTTGGCCTAAAACTCTAGATGTGCAGATTTTGGATCCATCCAAGTATGTCTTCTTTACTTTTAAATTTTGTTATCATATTCTGTCTCAGGTTTTGCAATCACTTTCAATTAATTGAATCATTTTATTTTATTTCACTTTCCGAACATAAAGAGCAATGAAAAGACCGGTCGGGATCCTGCATGTGAAGATTCTGAGGGCAATGAAGCTGAGAAAGAAAGATATATTGGGGGCATCTGATCCTTACGTAAAAGTTAAGCTCACTGAGTCAAAACTTCCTTCAAAGAAAACCACCGTGAAGCATAAGAATTTAAATCCAGAGTGGGATGAAGAATTTAACATGGTTGTGAAAGATCCAGAATCACAAGCATTGGAGCTCTCTGTTTATGATTGGGAGCAGGTAACTATTCTAGTTCCATGATACGCATATTCATTATTCTTTTCCTTCTTTGTGCTATCTCAAACATCAGTCTCTTCTTTATTCAGATCGGCAAACATGAGAAGATGGGTATGAACGTTATTCCACTGAAGGATTTGACCCCTGATGAATCGAAAACCATGACACTGGATCTCCTAAAGAATATGGATTCGAATGATACTCAAAATGATAAGGACCGTGGTCAGATCATGGTGGAACTAACCTACAAACCATTTAAGGAGGATGAGTTGCCGAAAGAGTTTGAAGAGTCTGATTCACACAAGGTTCCAGAAGGAACGCCACCAGGGGGAGGCGTCCTTATGATTATGGTCCATGAAGCTCAAGATGTTGAAGGAAAGCACCATACTAATCCATATGTCAGGCTTATTTTCAAAGGGGAGGAGAGAAAAACCAAGGTACAAAGTTGCCTCTTTTTTCTATCCCTTCATTGTTCTCTCCTTGGCTGGTTATGATAGAAATTGGTAGGATGTTTATGACTCTATTCTCACCCATCTTGAGCCTTTCAACCTCAACACCTCTACCTCACAAGGATATCCATGTTCTCTAGAATTCACTCCCTCCTTTCCATATTACTTGATAACTTGACCACTTTCTAAAGAACACAAATTGATAACTTTGATGTGATACCCTATCTAAACAGTAATTCTCTCTTTATTCTTATCAGGTTATGCCACCTAACCAGGATAGTGGTGACATTTGTACTTCATCATAAACTTGCATTAGCTTAGTTTCTAAGAGCCCGTCTGACTTAGTTGATTCAAAGCAACTGATAAATTTCAACTGTTAAAAGCACATTTGAGTGTTGAAGCTAATTTTAGAAATAAGTATATCCGTGTTTGGATAGAAGTGTTGAAATTGATAATAAAAATAGTTGACGTGTTTGGTAAATAAGACACAGAGAAGGACTCACAACAGAAACTGCTGAAGGTTCATTTACTTAAAAACTTTGTTTATTTAGCTTTTCTGAATCTGCAGTAGGCATTTAGGGTGTGTTTGGTATGAAGGAAAATATTTTCCATAAAAAATGTTTCCTTGGAAAATAAGTAGTTTTCTTGCTTATTTTCTAGTATTTGGTAAGTAAGTAAAATAATATTATTCCAAAAACATTTATATGTAATCTAGCAAAACACTATGGGGTGGGGAGTGGGGGTTGGATGATCAAGGTTTGGGGGTTGGGGGCGTTGGGTGGGTGGGAGAAGACGATGAACTTGGAATATCACTTATGGAATGTAAGTCATTTTCCTCACTTTTAAGGAACTTGTTTTTCTAGAGAACCAACCAAACATGAAAAAATTGTAAAACATTTAATCTGACACACCCTTAGTCTAACTTTGACTTCAATGCAGGAAATTTTCTGCATTGGTCTACATTTTGTCTAATCTTGTTCACATTCCATTAGACGTGATTTTATCCAACTTGATTGCAGCAAGTCAAGAAGAACAGGGATCCAAGATGGGAAGAGGAGTTTACTTTTGTGTTGGAGGAGGCTCCTGTGAATGACAGGCTGCATATGGAAGTTGTCAGCACTTCTACGAGGATTGGCCTATTGCATCCTAAGGTACAGAAGTTGCATTTTCTGCTATTTATTATGGCTTAAGAGCGGAACAAAGGAGTGGCGCAAGTAGTATTTCTCTGGAAACTTGAGATGACCTTTTACAATATGATATTGAAGTGTAGCAGTCAATAGTAACAACACCACATAATTGGAAATTGTAGTGGTGCATCTTATCTAACTTATGTTTCAAAAGGTGAATCACATCTGTTATTACTGTTTTACTCTTCATAATGCCCGTAAGAATGAAATCGCATGCGTTCTTATCACCTTGCAAGATAATGTAAAATGCTAATTTGCTTGTTAGTTCTTTATGTTTTTCAAGGAGGATGATGGGATAAAGGGTGTTTCTTTCTACAATCTTGGTTTGTGTTGGAGATTGCATTATTGAAGTTATGACTAATTGTTTATATTACTTTCTTCCTAATGCAGGAGGTATTGGGTTATGTTGATATAAACCTTTCCGATGTTGTTAGCAACAAAAGGATCAACGAGAAGTACCACCTCATTGATTCAAAGAACGGTCGTCTTCAAGTTGAGCTGCAATGGCGAACTGCTTCATGATCTAATTGCACTTCCATGCCTGAAAACCTTTTCCTTTTTTCTGTTTTTGATTTTCTTGATTCTTCTTTTCATGATGGATGTTTGAGGAGTGAAAACAGAAATATTTCTTTTTCAGTTCTTACGCTGGAATAATCTGGGGTCATTG
Organism: Anisodus tanguticus; assembly: GCA_034509755.1. Classification (NCBI taxonomy): domain Eukaryota; kingdom Viridiplantae; phylum Streptophyta; class Magnoliopsida; order Solanales; family Solanaceae; genus Anisodus; species Anisodus tanguticus. The sequence goes on along the minus strand of CM067561.1, from coordinate 38,813,298 downwards.
GCAAAAATGCCCTTATTTTGTTTGGTCTTTAATTTTTGCCCCACATCTGAATGTTCTAAATTTTGCCCTTTAATTTTTAAGTCCATCACATTAGGACGAAATTACCCTTCCCATCTCACGGAGTCTAGACTTCCTTCAATTCAATACCTCTAAATTTATCAACTGCTCCGGTGTCGCCATTCGCAAGTTACCGCGCTCCACAAATGACGCCAAATTATACATTCTGAGAGAAAACCGGTTAGCTAGCAAGTGGACTATAATAATTATTGGAGAAAATCTTTTATTGTTTGATAGCAAAGTGTTTTCTTGAATGATAAAGGAAAGAAGACAAAGTAGATTATATATATAGTAGAAATTCTATAAATTAATGCTCTTGGGACCATCAAAATTTATTAATAAGAGATATTAATTAATTGATAAATTAATAATTATTAATTTATATATTAATTAATACTTTATCAATTTATAAATAAACTTATAATGAAATATCCAATTTACAAACACCCTTCAATCTTTCACTTTATTATTGTTCAATGTACTATATCAAATGAAGCAACTTTCAATCTCTCACTTTATTATGCTTCTTGCGTTCAATGTACTACTTTATGGATATTAAAAAATATTTTCTATATAAACACAAGATCAAATCATGCTAACACAAATAATAGATGTCGAACATGTCCTGAACTACTCAGAAGAAAATGTAGTCGCACAGTTGTTGACTGATGAAGAAATAATTGAGAGCGTTATGAGAACTGATAAAGGTGATGAAGAAGATGATGATAAAAGTTCTATAGTAGAGCTCCTTCGTGAAACGAGGCTATTAAAGCGGCAATCATATTGAATAATTTCTTGTTGAACTATGAGAAAACAACACTAGAAGTTCTTACAATGATAAGAAAAATTAGATATGAGATTCAATGTGACATTGATTTCAACAAAAAACAAAATACAATTGAGTCATTTTTCAAGAAGTCTTCATAAATCATTCATGTATTATGTAGTATATAAGAAATTATTAATTTATATTTTACATGAGGTCTATATGAGTAATCAAAAATGTATTATCTTATAATTTTAGCGAATTATTAATTTAGCATGTTATCCCTGAGTCGGGACCAACCAAAAATATTATCTAAGAGAGTATTAAATAATCGAGTATTAATTAATAGAGTTTCTATTGTAGTAGCGGGAAACGTTGTTGGTAGGGATGTTCATAATAATCCGATCCAATCGATCCTATCCGCGATCCGGTCGATTCGATCCACTTTTTTGAGTTTTGGATATTTCGGATCGGATATCCAGAAAAAATCGAATCAAATATCCGGAAAAAATAAGATCGGATACGGATCACAATTTATTTACTTTCGGATATCCGAAATATCCAATTTTCCCCCTAATAGTTAGGCTGCGTTTGTGCTTTTCGGTTTTCATTTATTTGATTCTTATGTTTCTTCCATACCTTCATAAAAAACAAAGGGAAAGAATCAAGTTCTTCTTCTGACAAACTTTAATATTGTTACTAATTACACAATTACTTTAAGTATTACAGTAGATAAGGAGACTGGAGTGGATCTGAAGTAAATGATGTAATCTTTCAACTAAGTATTACAGTAGATAAATTTTTTAGAAGTCAATCGATTCAAAAGGAAACAAAACTTCATTTCCTCCACGTCTTCACTATCCATTTTCCTTAAAAAAAAAGTAGTAAGTGAAGGAGCTTGATTTTATGTCATGCCAATGTAAACAACGATATTTTAAGACAATGCATAAATCCTTTTTATATCGTATAACTTGGTAGACATTCTTGATGCGGGTGGACGATTAACGATAGCATTATGCTGACTATAATTATATTTCCTTGCTACTCCAACCTTTGTGTGGGATTTTAAGAAAAATTAAAATAGGATTTAAATAAAATATACCGGCGTTGCAGAGATTTTTTTATACTATTAATAAATTTTAACATGTAAAAGCAGGTTAATTGTCATTTTTTTTTACCAAATTAAGCTTATCAAGAGTTCATATACAACCAATTAATAAGTTATCTAATTGTGTAAATATTTACAAATAATAATATGATCGGAGGATTAAACTTCCATTCCTTGTTTAGAGTTATTGTTCGATGATGTTACAAAGTGAAGTGTTTGGTGGAAGAAAAAAATACGGCATTGATGCAAATTAACTACTATAATATATCAAAAGTTTAAGAATTTCATTGCATATATTATATTCAATATGACAATATGAAAATTTCGAATATCCGGTTATCCGAAAATCGAATATCCAATTTTTTTCGGATTAGATTTCGGATCATAATTTTATCAATCCGAAATTTCGGATCGGATAATCTGAAATGAACAGCTCTAGTTGTTGGGGTGTAGAATGGAGAGGTGAAGGGGTTGCGTTTCATGCAGAATCTCGGGATTCGATCCAAAATTATAGGATCAGTGTAATTAGTAAACATCGATGCTGCCTTTAATTGTGATAAGATTCGTATTAAATGGATGTTTAGATGGGATTTTCTCCGATTATGTGCCGGCGATGTGTATACTTGACTTTGGGGAAGTTTGGGGAACTCTACTTCAAGACATTTAAACTCTACCTTAAGTGTCTTTAGCCATAATGCAGACCAATTTTACCTTGCGAATTCAAACTCTATCCTAAGACATGCAAACACTATCGATACAAATTGTTCCTCAATTTCAATCTTCCTGGATTCTAATTAGTTAAAAAATTGTTCATTAAAAAAACTGAAAGCTTAAATTAAATTATTCCTGAACACAAAAATGAGATAGAGAGTACCTTTAAACCAAACCAGCTAACTAATTTCATTGACAGGTGGACAAAAACCCTACCTAGAGTATCCATTAAACTAATTATCTATATCTTTTCGATCGCACAGTGACCCAATACTTTGGTTTAATTAATTAACATTGTGACTTGAGCAACTATACATCAAGCAGATAATGTAATACTATCTTTTTTGGTTCGCCATCAGATTATAACGGTGACTTATATTAATCGTAGGGATATTATTTTTATTAAGAAAAAATGGAGTCGTGTTTCAAGATTGGAGGGTGTTTTAGTCTTAAAAGATTCATTAAATATAAGAAAGGACAAAATTAAAGACCAGCTGGTTTGAAGGGCAAACCGTGCATTTTTTTGAATAATCTGTGCCATTGTTTCGTACATTAGTACATACTGATTGAATATACACAATATATTTTTTTAATATAATTAATGATCTTGTATATATGTAATTATGGTAGTAATCTTTTGTATTAGTTAAGTGTATATTTGATTTTCGTAATTATAGTATAGAATGACTATTGTATATCATGTATATAAATCAATTACATTAATGAAATCAGCAAGAGATTCTTTACTTTCATGTTTGGGCCTTGACTGGGGGGTGGCTGGAATTTATTGAGCCATTGAGTTATTTTTTTGGGTATAGTTGTCACTCGTCATGCAGATGGTCTATTTCTAACATTGAACGAGCTAACATGTCAGCCTGTACACTAAACCGAAGTTGAGTGCTACTTCTAGCACACCATATGAGGATTTCTCCCACTATCGTAGTATTGCGGGGCTCTTCAATATCTCACATTTACGAGGCCCGATATTACTTATGCAGTGCAACATGTGTGTGTTATTCATGCATGATTCGAGGGAAGAACACATGCACGCCCTCAAACGCATTGTGCGCTACATTCAGGGCACTATTGATTATGCCTTACACTTATATCCATCATCGGTATCTACTCTCATTTCGTATACAAATGCAGATTAGGGTGGATGTCCAGATACCAGTCGTTTGACATATGGTTATTGCATGTTTCTTGGTGATAACTTGGTCTCTTGGTCGGCTAAACGTCAGGCTACTTTGTCGCGCTCTAGCGCGGAGACCGAATATAGAGGGGTCGCCAATGTGGTGTATGAGTCATGTTGGTAGCGTAACCTCCTATTAGAGCTTCATTTTCCTATTCGGAGAGCTACCTTGGTCTAATGCGATATGTGTTAGTGCAATGTATCTCTCGGGGAATCCTGTACAACATCAGCGCACTAAACATATCGACATAGATATTCACTTTGTTCGCAAAAAGGTTGCTCGTGGACAAGTACGTGTCTTGCATGTCCCTTCACATTATCAAATTGCTGACATCTTTACTAAGGGCCTTCCCTTAGTTCTGTTTAAAGATTTTCGGGACAGTCTCAACGTACGACAACCGTCCGCTATAACTACGGGTGTGTGATAGAATATACACAATATATTCTTTTGATATAATTAGTGATCTTGTATATCTGTAATTATGATAGTAATTTTTTTTATTAGTTAAGTGTATATTTGATTTCCGTAATTATAGCCTAAAATGACTATTGTATATCATGTATATAAGCCAATTATATTAATGAAATCAGCATGGGACTATTGTGTTTCACATAATGACCTTGTTTGATTAAATTGTTTTGTTTGTTTTTGTTTTGCTTATATCTGTATTTCTTTGTACATTAGTAACCCCTCTTCACGCATGACTAAAATTTTCTCTAAGTTGAAAAAAAGAAGAAGAGAACATCAAAATCTAGGGCCGATCAGCACATTCTAGCCTGTTAAATTTATGGTAATGCATAATATCCTAGACATTCTAGACTTGTAGGTAGTATATTAACCTCCATAGAGCCATTACTATTACTAGTAATATAATTGAAGATTGCCCACAAAGTCGATCCAAGAGCAACATATCAAGAATTGGAAGAAAGGATATAATTTGTTAGAAAGCTTCCTAGTAGCAAGTCCACAAGATTGAAATTGTGTCCTTTATTTTTTTAAGAAGGGATCTTAATATAAAAATTGAAATAAAAGGTAACAAAGTTTTATTATTAAATTAATAATATAGTCGACTGCACGAAGGTGGTACATCATACGTATCTCAAGCACAATATGTTGTAATAGTTTCTCAAAAGACTTCTTGAATAAGGGAAATAAATAAATATATTAAGTAATGCTATTGGAGCACCAATATCCGCTAATAACAGGAAAAATAATATGTTATTTTATGAGTTAGAAATGTTGAAGACTAAAAACTCAATAAGATGAATACTCCCTCCGTCTCAATTGTCGCGATTACTAAAATTAATTATGTTAATTTATGTATCGTTTTACAAGTTCAAGGCACATTTAGTTAGTTCTTTCTCATTTTACCCAATTAGAAGTTTTCATTGATGAATATGATACATAAATAGAAGTGAAGTAAGATTATAACTTAAACATAAATAAAGGTAAAAGTAATTAAATATTTCTCATAATTAATATTTTTTAAGGAGCATTTAGCCAAAAAATGATAAATAATTTGAGAAGGAGGAATTACTGTAGATAATCATGGAGAGAACTAAAAATGTGTGATTATCTACACAGGATGATAAATTCAATAAAATCAAAATTGACTTTTTTTTTTGTAATACTAACAACCAGTGACATAATATGTCCATAGTTTTCCATATAATAAAGCCTCCAGTGTCATATGCGAGTTGTTAAGTGCCAAGGTGATTGGGTATAACCACTCCGACGTCGCGGATTCGAATCCGTGTGGTGACAATCTTTGCTGGAATATTGCAAGGACTGTTGTTGGATTCGTGTCCGTTGTTCCTCTCCCTTGCAGGTTGCCACTCGCGCATAACCTCGATTTACATTCCATCTGGTCAAGGGCCTCTGTATCATATTTTCATAATTAAAAACAATTCAACTTTAAAATTTTATTTTTAACTTTAATGAAATAATTTATATCTACACAAATTTATGCCAAGTTAAATAGTGACACGTAAATTGAGAGGGAGTGAGTAGTATATATGTATATATAGGTTTTATTCATTTATGTTTCTGTGTAGATGGCACGATGCAGGAACGTATGATGCTAAGTCAAAAACTGGTGGACCGAATGGTTCCATCAGAAATGAGGAAGAGTTCACTCATGGTGCTAATAATGGCTTGAAAATCGCTCTTGACTTTTGCGGTAACATTTTTTTTTACCTTCAAACCTACTGGATTTCGATGGTTCAGCTTCATTCGTTGTGTTTTGCAGTCTTATTAGTCGTATATTTATGCAATTTCATCTATTTGGCGTTTGGAAATGTTTGCATATAGCTTGTACCAGTAGAGTTACTTATTGATTTGTGGAATTTACACTTAGACTAGCTTAATTATAGATTTCTTAATCCACAAAAAGTTTAGCAAGGTGAAAAGTTATCAGAACTCAGTGTTGCAAATAAAACCATTGATGTTTACTTTCTATTATACCTATATAATTCAAACTGTTAGACTCCGTACCCAGGTGGAAAAGCAACAAGGGAAGTGATGTTGAATAGGTATAATTATTTCATTGAGTTATCTAGAATTTTAAAGGATGAAAGGGACGAGAGTTGGAGGGTCGCACCACCCCTACAAGCATAGGCGAATCTAGGATTTATAAACAAAAGAGAAAAAAATGCATCAAGTGGGGATTGATCCTTGAACCTCTAGGTAAATAACTTAGCTTTCAACCAAGTGCACTATTAAGCCTTTTGCATGGGTTCCACAAGGTAATACTAGTTATATTTTAAGAATTATACACATAATATACTGAGTTTAATCGGGTGACTATGGGTTCACGTGACCCTTTTTTTACAACTAAATTCGCCACTGCCTACAAGCACTGATGGGAAGCTAGGGGTTATTGCCTCATGGATAAAGCGATGTGCTTCAGAAATCACCTAGTGAAAAAGAGTCAATTTTTTGAGTTTAACTACTATAAACAATGAAAAATGGATCTCCTTCCATTTCTTAAACGGAGTGTTGTGTGATCGCAAACTTAAATGTGAAATTGTGTAAGTGTCCACCAGAAAGCACTATTTGATATAGGATTCTCCTTAAAATATTTGATGACATTGTTGTTACCTTTTTTAACATGTTGTATTTCTTTGTTGCAGAAGCAGTGAAGTCTAAACATCCAAAGATTACATATGCAGATCTATACCAGGTGACTCCGATGTTCTATTTCTAGAAACTTTTCGTGGTATTCTTATGGTTTAGAAAGGATGATCATCAACTTGATCATCTCTTTTCGTGAATGAGTGGCTCATCTGATGAAGAGTGAGGCGATTCTCCGATAGTTTATTTTGTAGATCAGTATTATAGAGAGGAAAATGTACTTCTTCCTTGTATGTTTTAGATCAAATGAGATTTGTTGGAAAAGTTTGTTTCTAGATAATTCTCTTCGTTTTACAGAAGTTAGTTAATTAGATTAGAGGGAATCCCTGCTTAGTTAGGCAATAATCCCTCCAAGCTATAAGAGATACAGATCTTGCCTACCCTTCGATCTATCCAATATGTGGAGAAAGGATGAATAATATAAACATGAAGCAGTCTGTTTAACTGTGTTGCTTCCCGTACTGTTGGTCATAATAATTCACTGAGTGGTTATAACATATAACTGACACCCAACAGGTGATTTCTTGCTGACATGGCTCATGAAAGTTAAATTCATAAGGATTGATGAAAATGCACCTTTCATTTGTGCAAGCTAGGTGCTTTTTAGCGATGATATTATCCAGAAAGGGGATCCTAGATCTTTTCCTAATAGCTGAGATTTCTCATATTCTGTTGTATTTCAACTGTGTGTACTATATTTTACTTAAGATCTGTTAATGAGCACATTAGTTGAGGGGAACTGTACTGTTATCAAAATCCATTCCATGTTTAGCTTGCAGGTGTTGTTGCAGTTGAGGTCACTGGTGGACCGACTATTGATTTTGTCACTGGTAGGAAGGTAACAATGTTTTTACCCTTTGTTACTTAGTTGACAACCACTTAATAATGAAATGCTAATGCTTTTATACCTCTAATTTTCTATAGGATTCCAATATTTCTACAAAGGAAGGGCGGTTGCCAGATGGTAAACAAGGTTTCACGAACTGATTTTCTTCTCTAGATATGTTGTCGTGAGGGAGTGTCATCAGTGGCCTGCAAAATATTTTTCCCCAGTTGGCAGCATTCCTACTAATTAGCATGCATATCACGCTAGTGTTTTGCAGGACATTTATACAGACATGGAGACACAAAAGTTGCGAAAGCTAGGGTGACATGAAACAACTAGGAGAGAGAATATACTCAATTACGTCCAACATAAAAAACAAAGTTTATTCTCATTCAAAAACATTTTGACAATTGAGAAGGCATCTGTTAATTACTAATAAATCATGCTAAAAAAAGGACAGCCCGGTGCACTAAGCTCCCGCTATGCGCGGGGTCCGGGGAAGGGCCGGACCACAAGGGTCTATTGTACGCAACCTTACTTCACATTTCTGCAAGAGGTTGTTTCCACGGCTTGAACCCATAACCTCCTGGTCACATGGCAACAACTTTACCGGTTACTCCAAGGCTCCCCTTCTACAAATAAATCATGCTGGCTATCCTAAAACCTTCAGTGCATACAACTTATTAAAATCTACAACCAAGCTTTAAGTGGGAGATGAACCAGACAAGTCAGGGGATTAGTGTCCTGTTGGGGTTTCTAGTTGAGGAGTGGCAAAGTAAAGAATCAGTGTCCTGTTGGGTTCCTAGGTGAACGGTAGTGTTCTAAAGGGGTAATACAAGTTTACAAAATAAGAAGATTAGAAAGGATGACATGGCTTAGTTCGTTATGGACGTCTGTGAGTGGTGTCCAATTAATCCCAATAAGTCAAACTAAAATATGGAGCTTTTATTCTCTGTTGTTGCTCTTATCAGAAGAAAAAGTTGAAGGTGGCTGCACTCCTGACTGACAAGTTCTTTTTTACCTAGGTGCTTGTTAGTCTATACACATACTCCCTTCCATTGACACGTGTGCATAAAGATAATATTTTAGTGACTCCTGAGAATATCCCTCTAGTCAGTCCAATATTGAAGGTCTTAAAGCATTGCTGTTCTGTTAGTTGTTGGGTTTAGGATATGAAGAAGATGTCAAAAGAGCCTAATGCTATGTTGATAAGATTAGAAGTGGAGGTGTTGAGTATGAGCGGGTAAAGAAGTTCATAATTCCAATGATCATTCTGCTTTGACTTAGCGTCATCACCTTATAACGTCTGTAGTCATTTCAGCTTTTAATGATGTTGCTCTTCAAGTTTTTGATGCTTTTCAATTGATCTAGTCTAAGTGAAGCATTTTTCGAGCTTAGAGGTTCACCTTTTTGCTCATAGTTTGTAAGAGTCATTCTTCTGTTTGCAGTGTTTTGTTAACAAGATTCAGCTTTTTAGATCTGTTAATTGTTTGCTAAAATAACTTGTAAAAGGTTGAGCTTCTCTGATTCTTTTGTGATTGATGGTAGGTGTGCCACATTTAAAAGACGTATTTTATAGGATGGGTTTGTCTGACAAAGATATAGTGGCACTATCTGGGGCTCATACACTCGTAAGTTGCTTTGCTTCCCATAATTGTTGATTGATTTTCAATTTTTATGTTCTTCTCTCTTGCACTAAGAACCACAAGTAACATGTGATACCGATGAAAGCCAAAACCCACACTCAGAGCACATGCTAGTTAGTTCATTTGATGTTGTCTGCAGGGAAGGGCACATCCAGAAAGATCAGGCTTTGATGGTCCATGGACAAAGGAGCCACTGGAATTTGACAATTCGTATTTTGTGTAAGAAATATGGGCATATGAGCTAGTTGTGGATCCTTATGACCTTTTTCTTCAAAGCCTTTTTCTTTTCAGTGTTAAGAGTATCTTCTGGGTTGCTGACCAAGTATTATTGATTTTTTGAATCCAGGGAGCTGCTTAAGGGGGAAAGTGAGGGTCTACTGAAACTTCCCACAGACATAGCTTTATTGGATGATCCTGAGTTCAGACAGTATGTTGAGCTGTATGCGAAGGTATAAGGATGACCAAAGTTTTGGTTATTTCAAGTTTAGGTTATGCCAATTTTGAGTTTGCTAACAGTTCATAATTAGATCAACACAAGATGAACAGGATGTTTCTCTAGATTTTAATCTTGTCAGTCTGGTTGCAACTCGTATAGGGGAGTTCTTGAGAGAAACTACTTTTAAACATATATTAGTTTTTGTTCCACAATAACCTTCCAACTGATAGTTTATAAGTTGTGTTCTGGATCTTAATTTCCTGCATTCTTGCTTTGGGTGCTATTCCAATAATGATGACTGCTCTTCTGTCTTTATATGAGGATGATTAGGACTTAATAATAGCGGTAGATCTTATTTTAAGTAGGATTGTAGACAGTGGTGCAGCCAGAAATTCATACAAGGAAATTCAAAAAAGGTTACTCGAGTTTCACACCTAGTATATGAACTTGTGACCCAAAATAATTTTTGAACCCCTTTTACCACGACAATAGAGTTCTTCCTTTTATTTTAAGGGGGGATTCAACAATTAATATAAAACCAAAAAAAGTCATTTTTGCCCTATTCACACTATGATTTTCCAGTGAAAGGATTCAATTGAACCCCCTTGCCTCCCTTTATATCCTCACCTAGTCACCTGGTCTTAGACCTTAAAGGTCCAAAAGGTTGGTAAACTTCAAAAAAATTGGGTTTCACTTGAGAGAGCTCAAGACAAGGTGACAGTTTTCTGCAGATAAAGAGGAATCTACTGATTCCGCGAGCTTCTGCTGGAGCTGAGAACTGTTAGAGCCTTGGAGGTGGAGAGACTGAAATGAACGAGGCAGATTGTGTATCATTGACATGAAGAGATTTGAGAAACGAAAGCATTCCAAAAAAATAAAAAGAAACTTTGGGTTCAGGTTTTGGATGGTCTGGGTGAAATCTAGAGAGATTTGCGTAAAGATTGCAGCAGTGCTGGGAAAACGTGGAGAAGCTTTCCTTTGGAGATCCAAAGATCAAACTGGACAGTGAATACTGTCAAGCTACAAGGAGCAATAATCAAACAAACCTCAATAGTTATGGCTAGATAGTAATGTTCGGGTAGAAATAGATGTTGACAATGCGCATGAAGCACGTGTCAGGTGGTGGTCTTTGGGTCAGAGTATGCAAGTCATGTGAGTTAGCACATTTGAGAAAGATAATATCATGGTCTCTGCAATGCCTTCTGTTAAAGCTAGTTAATGAATAAAACTAGCCAAGTTGGTGTGAATGAGAAATGGAAGGCAACCTTTCCGAACAGTCACCAACCTATTCCGAAGAGGCACCTTCAAGGCTATATAAACTAAGGCAATGCCTCATTTTAAAGATACCAAAACCAAAAATTTCTGCATCTGAAATTCTGCATTTTTTTTCACAAATAAAACTATCGAGTCTTACTGTGTTTCGTTGCCAACTTTGAGTTCGTCGAAGTCGAAGGCGTTTGACGTACCGCTACTCCTGCGACAGGTTATATCCGTTTTATCCTGGGAGGAAGTAATCCATAACCTCGGGTACAAAGTGAGGGGATTAAATTCCTTAAGGACACACAAGTGAATTCGTGGTCTCGGATATTTTCTTACTTCGTATTATTTTTCCAGCTTCTGTTTTTTCTGGTTTTTTGTCTTTCCGTTTGGTTTCTGTTTTTCCTGATTTTTTGAACACAGGCACAACAACAAGCTTAAGGAATTTAATCCAAATTTCTGTGTTCATTTGTTCTTGTTTAACAATTACAGAACATTGTCGGAAAAAAAAAAGGTGTATGTTTGTTGTTTCGATGTAACGAACTTGTATGTTGTTTGGAGACTAAAATCTTCGGATTTTCTACTCCTAGTTGAGATTAAAGTTTCCATAACTTTCTACTCCGTTGGGTACTTGATTTGAAGATATAAAAACTTCATCAAGTATACAACATACAATTCTTGGAAAAAAAAAAAAAAAAGGTGTATGTTTGTTGTTTCGATGTAACGAACTTGTATGTTGTTTGGAGACTAAAATCTTCGAATTTTCTACTCCGGTTGAGATTAAAGTTTCCATAACTTTCTACTCCGTTGGGTACTTGATTTGAAGATATAAAAACTTCATCAAGTATACAACATACAATTTACTGAAAAAAAAAAGGAAAAAAAAAGGTGTTTGTTGTTTCGGTGTAACGAACTTATATGTTGTTTGGAGACTAAAATCTTCGGATTTTCTACTCCTGAGGTTGAGATTAAAGTTTTCATAACTTTCTACTCATTTGGGTACTTGATTTGAAGATATAAAAACTTCATCAAGTATACAACATACAATTTATCGCATTTCGTTTCAAGTATTTTAAATCTGTTTGTGTAACCTTGATTCGGTTTGAAGAAATAAAATCTTCACCGTTGTGTATTATAATTGTTCTTTGTCAAAAGCTGATTCGATTCGATAATTTATGGCATTCACGTTTAGGACATGTCAATTATAGAACCTTGCGAAAAATGATTAGTTTGGAAGTATTGCCTAAGTTTGAATGCAATAAATCAAAATGTCAAATATGTGTTGAGTCTAAGTATGTTAAACATCCTTATAAGTCGGTTGAAAGGAATTCAAGTCCTTTAGACTTAATCCATACGATATTTGTGACATGAAGTCAATCCCATCTCGTGGTGGGAAGAAGTATTTCATAACTTTTATTGACGATAGTACGCGGTATTGCTACGTTTGTTTACTTAATAGTAAAGATGAAGCAATTGAAGCATTCGGGCAATACAAAAGTGAAGTTGAGACTCAACTTAACAAAAAGATTAAAATGATAAGGAGTGATAGGGGCGGTGAATATGAATCTCCTTTTGAACAAATATGTTTGGAATATGGCATTATTCATCAAACAATCGCCTTACTCGCCACAATCAAACGGAATTGCGGAAAGGAAAAATAGAACCATGAAAGAAATGATGAATGCCACTGTTAATAAGTTCGGTTTACCCCGAACTTGTGGGGGAAGCCATTCTAACGCTAGTCGAATACTCAATCGAGTGCCCCATAGCAAAACAAAATCTATTCCATACGAAAAGTGGAAAGGAAGGAAGCCCAATTTGGGATACTTCAAAGTGTGGGGGTGTTTGGCCAAGGTGCAAGTTTCTAAATCCAAAAGGGTAAAAATAGGACCTAAAACCATTGATTGTGTTTTCATAGGATATGCCACAAATAGTAAGGCATATCGATTTCTCGGTTCACAAATCGAAAAATCCCGACATTCGAGTAAATACGGTAATTGAATCGGATAATGCGACTTCTTTGAAACCATATATCCGTATAAAAAGGAATGTGAGTCGTCTAGCAAAGAATCTAAACGACCTCGGGAAGAAACAAAGGAAAATATTCCGATGAGGAAAAACCGAGACGCAAAGAAACGTCAAAGGACGTCTACTTTATTTGGACCAGAATTTCTAACATTTTTGTTGGAGAATGAGCCTCGAACCTTCAACGAAGCTATGTCTTCATCGGAAGCTCAATTTTGGAAAGAGGCAATCAATAGTGAGATAGAATCCATCTTAAACAACCATACTTGGGAATTGGTTGACCTTCCTCCAGGGAATAAACCTTTAGGTTCCAAATGGATTTTCAAGCGAGAAAATGAAAGCCGATGGTACTATTGATAAATATAAGGCAAGACTAGTTGTTAAAGGGTTTAGACAACGAGAAGGTCTTGATTACTTTGATACATACTCGCCGTAACGAGGATTACATCTATTCGGGTGTTAGTAGCGTTAGCCGCCGTGTACGGTCTTGAAATCCATCAAATGGATGTGAAAACAGCCTTCTTAAATGGAGAGTTAGAGGAAGAAATTTACATGGAACAACCCGAGGGGTTTGTAGTTCTAGGGAAAGAGAAGAAGGTGTGTCGACTTGTTAAGTCTCTTTACGGACTAAAACAAGCACCCAAACAAGGCATGCAAAATTTGACCATACAATCTTTGTCAAATGGATTCAAGATAAATGAGTGTGATAAATGTGTCTACATTAAGAACACTCCAAACCACGTAGTCATTGTTTGTTTGTACGTGGATGATATGTTGATAATGAGTAACGACATTGCTAACATAAATGCTACTAAGCGCATGCTTGCTAGTAAGTTTGATATGAAAGACTTAGGAGTTGCCGATTTAATTACGGGAATTAAAATCCATAAGACTCCTCAAGGTCTAGCATTGTCTCAATCTCATTATATTGAAACGGTACTTGAAAAGTTCAAGTATTTGGACTTTAAAGTTGCAAAGACGCCAATTGATATGAACCTTGCTCTTGCAAAGAATAAAGGTGAAAGTCATTCTCAATTGGATTATGCCGAGTGTTGGGAAGTTTGATGTATATCATGAATCGTACGCGACACGATATTGCATGTGCTATAAGTAAACTAAGTCGCTACACTAGTAATCCCGACCAAAAACATTGGTCAAGCGATGAAACGAGTTTTGGGGTATTTAAAACATACTCAAAACTTTGCTTTGCATTATAACGGGTATCCTGCAGTTATTGAAGGATACGGTGATGCAAATTGGATCACCGTTCAATCGAAACTAAATCCACAAGTGGATATGTTTTTACCATAGGTGGAGGAGCGAGTGTCTTGGAAGTCATCCAAATGCATACATGTATCGCCCGCTCTACAATGGAATCGAGTTCATAGCTTTAGACAAAGCGGTGAAGAAGTTTGAATGGCTCCGGAATTTCTTAGAAGATATTCCATTTTGGCCCAAACCGTTGGCTCCTATATGCATACATTGCGATAGCCAAGCGGCAATAGGAAGAGCGGGAGCCTTATGTACAACGGAAAGTCTCGTCACATACGACGAAGACATAATACCGTTAGACAACTACTCTCTAGTGGAATTATCACAATTGACTATGTTAAGTCAAGAGATAATGTGTCGGATCCACTAACTAAAGGCCTAACTAGAGAGGTAGTTGAAAGATCATCAAGGGGAATGGGACTATGGCCGAGGACAAGTCATCGTGACGGTAACTCTACCTAGAAGACCGGAGATCCCAAGATCTAGGTTCAAAGAGATCAAACAAAGTCATTAATGACGGTTCAACATTGTCACAATAACTCTTTGGTCCATTCTCGTGATGAGACAATGTTCGATCCGGGATAAAGCATTGCGGCTTTTTAATGGTTCCTAAGTTTGGTACGGGGTATATCAAATAGTGTATCTACGGGATGACACATTTAGGAATCACCTATGTAAGTGTGAAGTGTAAGCCGCTTCAAGGAGAATTATGTAAGGCCAATTCTCTACGCACTTATGAACCGGCGGTGTTCATGGTCGAAACGAACAAAACAATGAGAACCAAAGACGGTTAAAGGGTTAATTGTGTGACATGTGGTTGTCTAGGTATACACCAAAGCTCGACGGTTCAAGGATATCACATCTACCGATTGACCGAGTATATCCGACATATGTTCACTACGGAAAGTTCAAAGAGAAATCTACTTATCCGGATGCGATTAATCCTTGCTTACGAATCACACAGTTTTTGTCATGCATGTTTTTCATCATATAGCCATTCCCCATTCATGTGGGGGATTGTTAAAGCTAGTTAATGAATAAAACTAGCCAAGTTTGTGTGAATGAGAAATGGAAGGCAACCTTTCCGAACAAATCACCAACCTATTCCGAAGAGGCACCTTCAAGGCTATATAAACTAAGGCAATGCCTCATTTTAAAGATACCAAAACCAAAAATTTCTGCATCGAAATTCTGCATTTTTTTTCACAAATAAAACTATCGAGTCTTACTTGTGTTTCGTTGCCAACTTTGAGTTCGTCGAAGTCGAAGGCGTTTGACGTACCGCTACTCCTGCGACAGGTATATCCGTTTTATCATGGGAGGAAGTAATCCATAACCTCGGGTACAGTGAGGGGATTAAATTCCTTAAGGACACACAGTGAATTCTGTGGTCTCGGATATTTTCTTACTTCTGTATTATTTTTCCAGTTTCTGTTTTTTCTGGTTTTTTGTCTTTCCGTTTGATTTCTGTTTTTCCTGATTTTTTGAACACAGGCACAACAACACCTTCTACGTAGGTGCTAGAGAGTCCGCCTAGCTAAGGGCATTACAAAGCCAAATATATTACTCTATGCTTTTTTAGGAATTAACATGAGGTTGTCTATCTTACTTTAAAGGAAGAAACCTTGAGAAATAACGTGAGATTGCCTATGGATAGTTGAAGAGGCTTGAAAGATCCAGAATTTCTCCCATGCATCTTTAAAATGGGAGGAGGAAGATTCTAGGGACTCCAAGCCCATTTAACTTCAGTATAGATTGGAAAGAAATGAAAAAACTGGCACAGATTTCAGAAATGTATGTAAAGTAAAAATCGAAGTATTTTTATTGTTATTTCTCACCCTTTATGCGAAGGAAGGCAAGTACATTTAAAATGCTCTTCCATGATGATAACAAAGTAGCATGGTACATGGATCCTACAATGTTTATACGTTTTGGGTAGTTTAGGACAGATAGAAAGTTAATTCAAACTTCATGGTAGAAAGTTAATTCAAACTTCATGGTGTGTGTGCTGGAAAAAAAGCAATAGAACCAAAAGGCATATGTGGGATAAAAAAGGTCGCAGAGTCTTGTTAATGACAGTTGGAAATAGATCTTTTGCAAGACATGGGAAGTTGGAGGATGTTGCAGTACAACCAAAGGACTTATGTGGGATACAAAAGGCCCCCAAGCCTTATCAATGACAGTTGGAAATGGAACTTTTGCAAGATATGGGAAGTTAGAGGATGTTGTTCCTTCTGCTTTCTATTAATTTTAAAGTTCTTCTTGACAGGCTGTATTGGGAGGAAAATAGTACGGGATAGAGCAGGTCTGACAACTTAATTGCGTCTGACTTTTGTGTCCCTTTTCTCTCTCAAAGGAACCTGAGACATTGAATATGAACTAGATAACATCTGTTCTATTCATTTCAAGGTAGTTTTGTTTGTACTTTGTGTTTTAGAATTATTGGCTGGACATTTTGCGACTACATTTTGTGTACTGACCAACTGGACCATTCACATTTGTCCTGCAGGTCTCTGCAAAATTTGAAGGAATGAATGTGATTCTTACTGTTTAGATTTCTGTACTTTTCAATGGTTCATATTATTGGTCATGCTTACATTTCCTTGAAAGCCTTTCCGTACATGCTGTTTGCCACTTTTACCAATGCTTAATATTTGCTTTGAAGGAAAGTTGCCCAAATGCAACTCTTTCCATGTCAACGAGCCTTTTATTTGCTTGCTGGTATGTAAACTTTGTCTATTCATGTCATATTTGTTGAATATTGCAGGATGAAGATGCCTTCTTTAGGGATTATGCCATATCACACAAGAAACTATCTGAGCTAGGCTGTACCCTAAGTTCGGGTTCCAAGGCAACAGTGAGGGATGACACTATAATAGCACAAAGTGCTGTAGCAGTTGCTGTGGCTGCTGCAGTGGTGGCACTGAGTTACTGGTATGAAGTGCGGAAAAGGATGAAGTAAATTGCAGGACGACATATTCCATTCTTACCGCCATATTCACAACCTCGTACCCATTAATGATAAATTGTACCTTATTTGTATGGTTTTACACACTTCCCTCAAATAATAGCATGTAGTGCTGGATTAATACAAAGATATAGTACTAATAAACTGGTTGTACCGTGGATAATATATGTTTATATTTGAATCCCGTACTTTTGGAGGGCTACTGATTTCTCTGTGCGTTGGCTTTTGTCTCAGATGCTTTTTGAAGTTTAATCCTGTTAGGAATTTGACAAGGAAAGGTAGGTCAGATCAGATAAACATGATTCACTGCTACCAGGGATTTATATACTACTCCCTCCGTCCTAATTTATGTGGCAACATTTACTAAACACGGAGTTTAAGAAAAAAAGGAACACTTCTGAAATGGGTAGTCCAAAAAGTCTTATATAAATGTGTGACTGTAAATCATCTCATAAAGTTATATTGTTTCTAAATTATAGAAAATGTGACATTATTTTTGGGACATACCAAAAAAGAAACGGTGCCACATAAATTGGGACGGATGGAGTACCCTTCATTCGTTTGCACGTTCCATGTGAGAATTATTGAGCGGCATACCTGCTTATTTTGGCTAACATTGTCAGTGATTGTCTACTAACCCCCCCCCCCCCCCCTCTCCCCCCCCCCCAAATAAGCAGACTATTTGTTGGTTTTTCCCAGTTCTTAGAGTTTCTGTTGCCCCAATATTTTTGGTTATGGTGGATGAATCTGTCCCTTATCATGCACCTACACCTCCCACATGAGCCTAAGCTAGGAAAGATACGCTTCCTATGTGTGTTTGTATCCAACACGAAAGCAGAAAATAGCACCAAAACTTAGATTTTCTTGTTGGCTGACTCAATCTGGTTTGTATTTCATTCCTTAGAACTTATGAGAAGGGTTTGAACTTTGGGTGCGCGGTAATGTATTTTGTTTCAACCTTGCTAATAATAATAACTATAAGCAAAATTGTGACTATGGTAGGGTGGTATACCTTGCTCTCTCGCATCCCTTATTTTAATTAAAAGACTTGAGGCTCCTTATTGAGGATAAGTCGCCAAACTACGACTTAGAGTTTCGCCTTTTGAAATAGGCTGGAAATCCCTCTTTTTTTTTTTGAACTATAAATTAAGCTCTACTTTTGGTGTGCGCTTTAGTTCACCATAGGGACAATGATGAAAAACAAGCTCATTTATTTACTAATAGCACAAAACATCTATCAGTAAATTAACTAGTAAGTTCTTTAGCTCAAACTATTTGGAATCTTACATAAATTCTCTATATGATTTCACCCTATTCAAACCGTTTAATATTTACTGAAGAAAGCAAGGAACTATTAGATCCCAAATGGGAAGGTGGTCTCTATCAATAATTTATAAATAGCATTTATAAGAAGAGCAAAAATAAAATAAAAATATATATAAAAAAAAAGATAAGGAGGAAGCAATTACTGAAGCTTTACCCACCAAATGTGGGACAGTAGACAGAGACCCAAAAATCACAAAGGCAGGGGTGTCACATGGAAAGAGAAATAGAGACTAAAAGAGGTAGGTAAACAATGATGTTTTAGGACAACCCCACGAGTCTTGTTCTTTATACCTAAGCACATGATATCCACAAGCTTCTCAGTTGAATTCTCACCTTATTGTTCCCATAATATCACTTGCCCATTACCAACCATTTCCCTTTCATTATCAATTTCATTTATATATGTTGATTGATGCAAAATAAAAAATTACCCTATGTATATTAACATGTTGTAACACACTGACTTGTCATTTGGTTCGCGGACAAAGAATCTTGGGATTATATAGTTCTGGGATTATGATTCTTGGACTAATGTGGATAAAATAATATCGAGTTTGAGGAATAAATTTATCCTCATATTAGTTATACCTTCAATCAAACAAAATATTAAAAGGTTGTTTAATTTGTAGACTAAATTATTTCAAAACTATAATCCTGAGATTATAATCTTTGGATTAATTTATCCCACCCGAAATTATAGTCCTGGAATATCCTACCTTACCAAGTAACCCGCAACTATTTCCTTTCACAACGAATTTAACTTATATCATTGATAGTGTAGAATTTTACAACACCAAAAGGAATCAACTCTCTGTAATACCCTCGTATTTTTCTTTGAATTTCTGCCTCCATCTATAAAATAGATATTATATCATGATATCTCAAGACTGGTCTGGTTCCCATTTTTTAGGAAAGGGTAATGATACTAAGGGCTTCATATTAATAACTACTAGTAGAACCTAACTCACCTTACTGGCGGGTGTATGTGGGGACATGAGAACTAAGTGCTCGGAAACTACACTTGAACTAACGAACAAGCACTTCAATTCAATTATTATAGGATTTCCCATTATTATAGGACGGAGCCAACGATTCTAACAAGAGGATTGAGAAAATTCAAAAAAAATGTCATATTTGAGATTGTAACATGTAACTTAAAGCAAATTTTGAACCACTTTCTCTTACATTTATAACTTTTTTTTTTTTGTTAAGGGGATCCAATAAATTATATATATGCAACAAAATTTTCTTTTTAGTCAATTTGCACGGTATATTTTTCCGATGAAAGAGATTCAATTAAACCCCTCCCCAATCATTAGCACCCGCCAGCCGGGAGTGAGTCTATTGTGTTAGTTATGAGTTTACGTGAATTTAGTAACTTTTGTCAGGACTGTATACACATACTAAGAAATTCAACAAATAATTATAAATGTTTAACTGAATTCAATTATATAGTATTGAAGTGTGTGGCCATCTGATCTAAAAGCTTAAGCTGTTAGATAGAACACACTTTTAATATTTGATTATATTCTCAACACGCCCCCTCACGTGCCGACCTGATTTTTTTCATGGTCCAAGCACGTGACAATTCTTTTTTGAGAATGGGTGGCGGTGAGGTTCGATCCCAGGACCTTTGGCCTGCTTTGATACCATATTGAAATATATAATTAAATATTAAAAGTGTGTTCTATCTAACAACTTAAGCTTTTAGATCAGATGGTCACACACTTCAATATTTGATTATATTCTCAACATATAGTATAATATTAACTTGATATAGCGTGATAGAAACTCATAAATTTCTAATAATATGCGTTTATGTTTGGACTAAGCACTTTAGTGGTGGTAGTAATATTATGATGGAAGCCAAACATGTTGGAGAAGATAATGGATAAGCTCATAAGGTTGGTTTTCGAGTAGTTCCGATTAAACGAAGAAGTACGTGTGGTAATAAAATCCATAACCGTGCCATAGTTCAACATCATATTTTTAGAGGTGGGCAGCCATTTTTTTGGATGTAAGTCGACACAAGGGAATGCAAAAAGTTGTTGGTACTCTATTGTACTTTATAAAGCAGTACGGGAAGTAAATAACTATTACAAGTATTCGAAAGGATAAACAAATATTCAATATTCAGAAATTGAATCTTGTTGAAGAAATAGGCCAATCTTCAAAACGGCGAGTAGCAAGCTTGTTGTGTCTTGAATCTTGATAACCTGAAATCAAGAAGCAACTAAATCTGGATGGTTACAACGTTGTGTGTTGAGTCAAGTGATTGCCCTCTGTCCTTAAGACAAGATTGCCCCGTATATATGCTTTTACGTTAGCGGGCAATAGTCTCCCAAGATAAAACAACACTTTAATCTCAACGCTACAAAGCCAATAGGTTGAGCCTGACGAAGAAAACAAATATGAATCGACTTGCTGAAGATACGGAAAAGGAAGGAAGAGTTTCTGTTTACTCTTCTCTTTTGTCTCTGTGTATATAGTGTGTCTCTGTTGTGTATATCTTGTGTATATGCGTGTATTTCAACACCGTCCTTTTTTTTTGTTTTTTCGTGATTTTTTGTCTTTGTGTTTATATTTCGTGATTTTTGTTTTCGTATTTCGTGAGCATCGTTTTGTGCTATTTTTCATGACTGTAATTCTGTGTCTGTTTCTTCTATTTTTCAGTCACGAATTGAGCCAAAGGAGGCTCAATATATAGCATGGAGGAGGGCCTGATCAACTGCCCAAAACATGACTGCTAATGGCCATTAGGAGGGCTGTAAATGACAGGTTTAATGCCATTAGTGAGGCTGATTTATGGTCTTGAAGGAGGTTGATGATGGTCATTGAAGAAGGGCTATTAATGGAGTAGTTAACAGCCAAGTAATGGCTGGTTAATGCTCCAAAACAGTCCAAACGGTAGGCAGAAAGTTTCTGCCTTCCGTCACCCCCAAAATCAACTTTTCAGAAACTCCAGGGACCAAATTATAAATATTAAGCAATTTGGGGTCCAAAAAGATAATATCCCCGAGCTTGAGGCCGGACGGGCGGGCGGGCGGCGCGCGTGTGGGCTTAGCCTTGAACCCAAGCACATATAGGTCCTCCCTCCTTTAAACACATGGGATACCCCTTGGGGTCCCAAACCCTTTACCACATTAGAGGCTTATATAGAGAGCAATTCTTCCTATTCCCATCGATGTGGTAGATTTGTTCCACACCACATTTTCATGCCTCAAACACCTTACTTCGTGGACCATTATCTCTTTCATTTCTCAACGAAATTTGACGATTCTTGGCCCTACGGTCATCTACTCACTTAGTAGATTATGCATGTGTGAAGAGACAAAGCCTCCAACATGCGGAACACTAGTGTTTAATTCATCAAAGATGAAGGGAGGTAAAACACACACATGAACTTACACAAGTGGACAACTCTTTTTCAAGTCATTAAAGCCAAGTTGATAGGAATAGGGGTTTAGTATCGCGAATCATAGGCACACGTTGTTATCATAGTTGTTTTCAGAGAGAAAACAGGATAAAAAAAAAAGAGATAAGGTTTTGTGGAGGTGGGTTAAAAAGCAAAACAAACAAAAAAAAGTACCTTGGTGACAAATAGCTAGGTGGATCGGATTAACTTAAATGGATTAAAACGAATAAAATCAATAAACAAGTTATGAATCAATCTATCCGAATTTATTTAGGTCAAAATGAATTAAATAAAGAGTTATAACTCAACCCCTCTATGATCTATCCTCTCATCCTTTTTATTTTGTTTTTTAATTAAAAGATTGATTTTTTAAAATTATTAGTTAAGTTCTTTCAAATTTACATAATTTTCAATTTTCATATCTGATTTTGAATGTTTGGTCGGGGTTGCATTTTTATACGCTGGGTTACACTAGTTTGAGCCAACAATTTGATGGATCATTTTGAGTCAAGTGAAATGAATCATAACTCGCTTACTTAGTTAGGTAAGCGAATTATCAAATAAAAAAGGCTATTTGTCACATATGGAGGTAGACAGGGTGGATATACTTTGCCCAAAGTATGTATATGCATATAATTATAAATAAAATAAAAATATTGTGTATGAATTATAAGAAAAATACTAATAATATCCTGTTGGAAATTTGCCTTTGGCGGGAGTTGCGACCGACCAACTTTAACGGCTTAAACACTAGTGTAACGTATGTTGGAGAATCCGGTTCTTCACACATGCATGATCTACTAAGTACGTAGATAACCGTAGGGCCAAGAATCGTTAAATTTCATTGAGAAATGAAAGAGATATTGGTTCACGAAGTAAGGTGTTTGAAGCATGGAAAGTGTGGTATTGTGTGTAATTCTCCCTCATCGGTAGAGGAAGAAAGAATTGTTGTGTATATAAGATTCGAAATTGGTTTGGGGTTTGGGACCCCAAGGGGTATCCCATGTTTTTAAGGAGGAGGACCTAGATGTGCTTCGGTTCGAGGAAAGACCACACGCGCGCCGCCGCCCGCCCGCCGTTCGGGTTCTCGGGTTCTCGGGTCTTCTCGGGTTCTCGGGTCTTCTCGGGTCTTCTCGTGTCTTCTCGGCCAGAAAACTTTGTCAGAAGTACAGTTTGATCCCAGAAGTTTCCGGATGTACGGTTCGGACCGAAATTCTTTCAAATGTACGGTTTGGTCCCTCGAAGTTTCAAGATGTGCGCTTTGGTCCCTCAAGTTTCGAATCTGGACGACAAAAAGCGCTTTGCCAAGCACTCAATTCAGCCATTTATTTTGGCTGAATTACTCCTCCTATAATGGCCAAATCCGTTGGTCTTTCACCATTTATGTTGGTGGCTTTACTACCTCCATAATGGCCATTATTTGGCTATTATGGAGGCGATTTTTCAGCCCCTCCCTCACCTATATAAACACCCCCTTACACCATTGTTGAGCACTAAGAATGACCAAGGAGAACACCAAAAACGATGCATGAAAATACACAACCGAAAATAGTTTTCTTCTTGCAACTTCCAAGCATCATTTCGTTACTCAATATTCTTCACTTTAGCTCTTGAGTTTCCTTTGCTCAAGGGTTCCATTGTTCTTTGTTTTATCTTGGGAGACAAATTGTCCAGGGACGTATAAAGGATACATAAGGGGCAATATTGTCTTAAGGACAGAGTGCCACACTCGACTCAAAGAAAAACGCTTTCTATCTTTCCGTCTTCTACAAAACTGGAATTTTCGCTTTTTCTTGTGTAACAATTGTAATTTTCAGATTTCATGTTGAATTATTGAATCTCTGTTTATCCTTTTGAATACTTGTAATAGTTAAATACTTCCCGTACTGCTTTATAAAGTACCATAGAGCAAAACTCCCAACATATCCGAGCACGATTATATTCGGATCGCGCGTTACATGACTCATTTGAGACCAGAGCTTTCAATAGGATTTTTTTCAATTCTCAGAGTTCGAACTCGAAATCTCTCTAAGGGTACCACAACTCATATTGGTAAAAAATAATCTTGCATACATCATTGGAGGTAAATAATCATATGTAGCAATAAAAGGAACAAAAAGGTGAATCAATCTTACCATATTCTCCAACCCTACTTCGTTGCCTAAATTAACTTGAACCACAAGTCTTGGGAAAATATGGTCTCTTTCTCTTTAATAATGAAACAAACAAAAAAAGATAAGTGGAAGGTGAACCAAAGCCCACATATATATACAACCATATATACTCAATCCCCTTTTCTTGCATGCTGGAGAACCAATACAATTAAGAAAAAAATAATCTTTATCCTAGTGATAATTACTTATACGTACTAGCAAGAATATGTAAGCCTAAAGGACTGAACAATTCTTCACCAAACGCCCACTACCACTACCCAAAATCCTTGTTTAAAAATTAAAAGAAAAGACAAAAATACTCAGTCAATTTTCTTTGCAACATATTTCATTTGAATATCCTTATGGAGTAGTAGTAGAAATCCAAAAAAAGGGGTATATACTGTAATTAGTTTAATGCATTGATGATACTATCAAAGATATTTATATAATCAGATCACTTATAAAGTAATTATAGGTAACAAATCTTTATAATGCATATTACTAATTCATAACATGCTAAAAATGGTAATTTCTTTGTTCCAATTTATATTACATTGTTTGACTAGACATTGAATTTGAAAAAAAATGAAAATAAGCTATAAACATCCGTATCTTACTAGTGATTAAATGAGAATTTTAAAATTAAAATTATTTCAAAATGTAGACAAGTGACATTTTTTTTAAACAGACTAAAAACTAAAAAAAATAGTGTACCACACATAAATGAAACATAAGGAGTAATTAACTTGCTATGACATGTTAAAATTCATTAATAATATAAAAAGTCTTTACCCTATCAATGTGTATACTCCCTTTAATCAATACATACACATATATAATAAGGTTGTTAGTTCAAACAAGAGCACAATGATAATATTATTATTTTAAAATTAGTAGTCTGCAAGAAAAGTGTCTGGTACATGTCGTCCTATGGATTGGAAGGTTTTGAATATTTAGCTAAATTAATTTATTATAAGATGTGGTTCAGAGTTTAGTCACAAACCTAAAAAAAATAATTCATAAAATAAGAAGACAGATCAGATCACACTCTCCTTTTTGACCTAAATTTACTGGATCCTTCTTACCTCACGTTGCACCTACCTAAAGTTTACCTTTAATTAGTTAATCATCAACGCAACTTTTACTCCATTTCCCCCATTTTCTGCTAGTTGGATTTCCTTTAGGATTAGTATAGAAGCAATAATATATAATTCAATATTTGTGCTCTATATTGTTTACTCCATATTTTAGATTTATGTTATATACACGGTTATAGATAATTTGGCCTAACGTTATATATATATATATAACGTTAGGCCAAATTATCTATAATAACATGGAGTAATTATTACTAATAAAGGTGATTTGATTACTTGAAAATAATATATAAAACTTGATATATGCTAAATTACACTGTTATTATATATAACTTAAACTCTCTTAAATAATATTTCAAACTTATTATTAAGTAAAAAACTTACATCATCACGGTATAATAACATCTTGTAGTAGGTAATCTATCTTATATTTTAGGTTACTATTCTATTTTTAGGTGATATGATAATATACAATTTTTTGTGCCCCACAAAGACATAAGTAATGTCTATGTACATCCTATCCTTCCAGATTTCACTTTGTGAGATTACACTATGTATCTTGTGGTATATAAAAAAATTATACACTAAATATATAAAATGATAATTATTGATGGTCATATAATTAAAAAAGAAGAAAGAATGGCTACCAGCCACTCCCCTCAAACCTGTCTTACCAACTCACATCTAGAAGCATGAGGTCACACCACACCCGGACCGGAAGGCCGAGAGCTAACTATGAAGATTTTGGACTATCCGGACACATACTTCGTGAAATGGTTCCTTCCTGACCCCTCACGTCAGTGGGTCCCCTCTTCTTTATGGAGTCAAAAGCTTATAAAATCCCACCTCAAGTCCTGAAAAAAGCCGGCTTTGATTCTCAAATATATATATATAATATATAGAGCATCACCTCCAAAAGCTAAACTTCAATTAAATTTCCAAAAACAGTACAAATACTTGAGAAAAAAAAATTAAGAAGGAGAAATAGTTTTGTTTTAATTTTTTGTGTTAATTTGGATCCAATGGGAAGATCACCATGTTGTGAAAAAGCACATACAAATAAAGGAGCATGGACTAAAGAAGAAGATGAAAGGCTTATTGCTTATATTAGAACTCACGGTGAAGGTTGCTGGAGATCACTTCCTAACGCCGCTGGACTTCTCCGCTGCGGTAAAAGTTGCCGTCTCCGGTGGATTAATTACTTAAGGCCCGACCTTAAACGCGGTAACTTTACTGAAGAAGAAGATGAACACATTATCAAACTCCATAGCCTTCTTGGTAACAAGTACGTACTAATATTCATGATTCCACTATTTCTTTCTATATTTTTTACTTAAACACTTTAATTTTTCCACCTCAATAATTTTTGTGGCCGAATAAAAAATTCTAACGAGCAGCTTTAAGAAATTGAAAGAATATAACGCCGTTATTTTTGAACCACATATATTTGATGCAACACTGGAAGTTTCCCTTATTTCAAGATGATTCAATAACTTACATAAACTCACAAATAAATTTATATTATTCTATTTGCGCAACATAATTTTTCGATGAAGTGCTTCAATTAAACGCCTTTAAAACATGTAGCTTTGGCGCGCTTGTATGGTTCTAATAATTGAGTGGATATATTGGCACTGCAATTGAGGGAAATGAATATTCGAGAGAAGTTAGACCTGCAATGATTTATTCAGTTTAAACTGTTCATGTATTTCTCACTAGTCAATTTCGTGAAAGATAATAATCCGTATCTTTATGTATTCTAAATACAGAGAAAACCAAAAATTGCTCAATTTTAGAGGGTGTTTGGATTGGCTTATTTTAAGTAATTTTTGGTTTTTGAGTTCGTTTGACTTTTTGAGCTGTTTGAATGAGATAAAAAGCGAATAATCTAAAAATTGGATAGGACCAACTTATGACTTTTAGTTTATAAGTCACTTTTAAAAAGTCAATTCAAATACTAGTCTTAGTAACTTAAATGACTAAAATTGCTCGGCTATATATTCAAAGGGTTATTTTAGACTAATTCCAAACATAATGGACTATTTTTGTCAATTACTTGAAATGTGAAGTAACTTGGCACTTAATATACCTTCTTCTTAATTTTCAGGTGGTCACTTATAGCTGGAAGATTACCGGGAAGAACAGATAACGAGATAAAAAATTACTGGAATACACATATTAGAAGAAAACTTTTGAGCCGTGGCATTGATCCTACACCACATAGGCCCGTTAACGAGCCCAGTACCACACAAAAAGTCACAACAATTTCATTTGGCGTTGCTGAAAATAAAATTAAAGATGAAGAAGATAAAAAGATGATTAATGTCAAAGCTGAATCTGGGCTTAGCCAATTAGAAGATGAAATTATTAGCAGCCCATTTCGAGAACAGTGTCCTGATTTAAATCTTGAACTCGGAATTAGCCCTCCTTCTCGACAAAATTACCAACAGAGCCATCATGATCAAGATTTGAAACAGAGCCCAAGGTGTTTTGCATGCAGTTTGGGTATACAAAATAGTAAAGACTGCAATTGCAGTAAAAATAATAATAATTTCGGTAATATTGCAAAATATAACTTTTTGGGGTTAAAGACTAATGGTGTTTTGGATTATAGAACTTTGGAGAGTAAGTGAATTTTTATTCGGATAATTTTATTTGGGTAAAAGAAAAAGAGGATTTAGAAAGACCTCACTATTAGTAGTTTAAGTTCTTTCGAATTTCTCTTATTTGTAGAATTGAAAGTATTTCAATATCATATTATGTTAAAAGCAGTATTAGTGTACCTTACGAAATTTATATATCATTTTACTGGTACAATGTTACTCGATTATCCTGTCAAAAAAATAATCCTTAATCTCCACAAAATATTAAAGGAATTTGCTGATCATGTTGTATACAAAAAATTACAACACAATATGGAGTATCATGTTGTATAAAAGATAACTTAGCATTTATTCATAAAAGTGGCATCGGTAGCTTGAAAAATAAGGAAGTTATTTGCTATATCGTGTTAAAATACATTTGCTAGTGTAACAATTATTTACGTATTAATGTATATATAAGTTAAATCATTTTTCTTTTTAAGTATTTGTCCTTTTTAGAGAAAAAAAATTATTCTCAAAAGTAGGATTGAGAATAATTAGGATATCTTTGAGTGAATATTGTGAGGTAAAGGTTAGGAGGAGAAACGGATAAGCAGTGAGGGGATGAGAAGAAACGAAGAGGGGAAGAGGTTGGTAACCTATCCCTTCCATTCATAATAATAATAATAATTGTAATAAATAAGAAAGAAATAAAGTGTCTCAAAAACTAATATAAAAAGGGTGAAGAAACTAACAAACAATTATATATATATATATATATATATATATATATATATATATCCGTAGTACACCCTTCTTTCCACCAACCTAACAATTATTGTCCTATAGTAGCCGTGACCTAACCAACCATTCCCCACCCCAAGATTTACATTTCTTGTCACTACTCACTACCAAATGTTTTTGGATATTAATTATGTTCTTTCCTACCTTTTCCATCTTTCAACCCTTAATCAAAGTTTTGGGATTTGAATTTTACTACTTGTGTTTTTATAGAGTGTTTCTTCTTTAGTAAATTTTATGCCATGCAAATTTAAATTAATAGGATCAATAAGTTTTGACTACCGAATGCATAAAGCAAACCAAGAAGAATTCCGTTATTAACTCCCTTTGTGCCAAAAAAAAATATGATTTATAATAATTTTGAAATAATAGTTTAAACTTTGAAATGAGAAACAAAATAATTTAATCATATTAGTTTGAATTGTTTGGGAAATCTCTTTTTAACTACAAATACAAGTTTGATTTTTCGGGCCGCATAGACCAAAAGATACTCAAAGTGAGAAGTGGAAAGATTGCCAGAATTACAAATGTTCTGGAAAGAATTAAAATAAATTTATTACTGTGAAAAATGAGTAAATAAGTGAAAAAATAGGTTTAAATATTTGAATGGAAGGACTAATGAGTACTCTGGAAATTCGTGATTGTATAAGGCAAAATCTGTAAACACAAGTGGACGTATCAAGAGATGACACATGGCGATGATAGCATGTCAGACTCGAGTCAGCAAGCGAGGGGTTCCGGAGAAGCTTCGGAGAAGCAATTTGGTAACCCGCTTCCGGAGGCAGAAATTACAGAGGACCCAGATAAGCATGTCAACTCACCGGTCAAGTGTCATTCAATGTACATAAACGTTACACAAGACCCCAAGTTTTTCTAGCCTTTATTAGGCTTTATTATTCTTTATGACCTCTTAGTTATCTTTTATTACAGTATTAATATTGGTAATTGAGGGGGCAAGATTCATGAAACTTGCACCCTACAGCTTTAGTATAAATATAGACTCTCATTCTATTGTAAGACAACATCTACAAGATAATACAACATACTCTTTAACACTTCTCTCTTTTCTTAAGCTTTCGTACTAGTCACAAAGACTTTTTCAAGAAATAAGCATAAGGCTCATGCTAATCATTACTTTTGTTTGTCTTATTATTACTTGTTTTCAGTATATTTCATCTAGAATTCTTACCAAATGTGTCACGTGAGATCCATATATCCTTGATCATGTATACAAATTCAACTGTATAATTTTACTAGTAAACAGTTTGGCGCCCACCGTGGGGCCTGGACAATTGTGGTGTCACAAGTGACCCCTCTACTAATCTAATTTTCTTTTTAAGTCTTGTTTTTTGTCCACAACAAACAGATGACATGAATAAGAGAACACAAAAGCAGTCGCAACATCGGGGACAACACAAGCAACATCCCACTAGGACCTGATGATTTGCCAATAGGAACCACGATACTAGAGGATCCGATGTTTGCAGACGGAGTCACTTCCGGGGATGGGCAGACTCGGCATGAGGATGTTCCCACCGATGAAATATTCGAAGAAGCCATACAGAACCTGACGGCGCAGAATGCTACTATGAGTGAGCAGTTGGAGCGTCTGAGGCAGTTTTAAAAAGAGTATATGTCCAAAAATGTAGGCAGTACTCCAACATATGAACCGGTACCTCCACCAAATGCTAATGGGAAACCGGTTGTAAAGTCCCGAGAATTTAAAAAAAAACACAACACACACACGACTAGAGATGGCAGTGGATCCTGGATCCGGTCCGGATCCGGTGGATCCAAATCCGTTTTATAGGATATGGATCTTCAAAATTTGGACCCGACGGATCCGGATTGGACCCGGATCCATTTTTGCAGGATCGAATCTGGATCTGGATCTTGTATTTGAGATCCGTATCCATGGATCCGTTTTTTATTAAATATATTCATAACCTAGAATGTAATTTTATAAGTATTTTCTTAAAATTGCTAAGCACATCTTTGCCAGTTTAATTCTCAAAACAAGTTTAATTTATCCCCGCATTAACTCAAAAACCAAAAAATAAAGAGGTAACTTCGATAATAAAATCAATGTTATATTAGTGAATGACTAACATCTCCATAGACTTGTTAAAATTATATTCACTTCATTTGTGAAGATTCCAAGCACATGCAAGTTCTGCATTGTGGAAATACTAGTTATCATTTTCCACAACTATTGTCATTGCCAACATTTTCAAATAATAGCTCACAATCAAAATGAGACAACGAACAAAATATCTCATATGAACATTTCAAAATTAAAACACAGTAAACTGTTAGCTAAGTAAAAATCGTTTGTCAGTTCAAAAAAAATTTAGCAAGGCAAAATTTTTTACATGTGGATCGAGATCCGATCCGTGGACCCGGTGGATCCGATGGATCCGAATTTGGATCTGATTTTTATGGACCCGATGGATTTGGATTCGGATCTGGATCCATGTATGAAAAACGGATCTGGATCTAGTAGGATCCGGTCCAGATCCGATCCGTTGCCATCCCTACACACGACACACTCTTCCATTCCCCATTTTACTCCATCACGTCCCATTTATCACGGGCACACTTGCACTTACAAACACAACACACACATACACTTTTATATAAAACACAACAAAAGGGGACAAAACATAAAAAGAAACCAGAAAATACAGAGAACAAAAATTACCTTTTGCAATTGAGGAGTTACGAAAAGGTGTAGTCAAAGTTTGAGTTTTCATCGCGGTTACGAAGCAACAAGTGTGAGTTCTCTCACTCATAATATCTTAGTATAATTCTTTGTTTTGAGTTACAATATATGTTAGAACATAATATAGATGCTGAAAGAATGATCATATAATATTAACTTGTAACTAGTTTGAGTCATGTGATTTTGGACTGTTTTACTAAGTTATCCTTGTTAGAATTGAACGAAAATTTACAGGGTTGTACATCTATCTTTCATGGTCAGATTGACTCCAAATGGGGCCAAAACTGATATACGATTTGAGAGTTATCACCATTTAAAATTTCTACCTCGGATCGATTGAAATCCGGAAGGATAGAATATATAACGAAAAACTGTACAAATTGGTAAAGAATCTAAAAGTTTGTGCTGTATAAAAGTTGTAGTTTTATCTGTTCTTGACAGTTTGAGACTTTTCGAAGATCGATACGACTTACATATAAAAAGTTATGACTATTTTAAGATGGTGTCCTATTTTTACAGAAATCTGGCGAGACAGTTTTCTTAAAGATGTTTCTTTCATGAATTTGTACTAGTTATACTAAGTATTTACAAAGGAAACTTGATATAGTGATAGGTCCGTATGTTACCTTCGATTCGACATAAGAAACAACTTATTTGGGGTTACGGTGGGAGAGAAAGTTGACTTTGAGAAAGAAGGTGCTTCTTGCCGCTTTATTAGTAAGTAAGCTTGTTTTATATCTCCTCAATAAAGGCGAAAGATCCAACCGTCGTCTTTTAGCTGATTGATGAGTGTCAAAGATAGACGTGTCACGCCGCATGAAGAAAGTTGTCAAGCATTTTTTATTCCTTTGTTTCGAACTTCGTGAAGAACTCCATTCTATCTCTCCCTCGTTACGAACAAAAAAGTGGAATTCAATCCCAGTTATACACTCCCTTCGTTCTAGTTTGTGAGTTATAACCCTTACAAGTGAGAAGGGCGAAAAGTTGAAAGAAAGAATTATTACTAGAATTTTTCTGAAAATATGACCAAGTATGGAAGTCTATTATTGTCTTAGTATCATTTAGGCAATATATAAATACATATATAATATATCGGATTAGGTTGCACACACCGCAACAAGTATATAATATATTGGATCGGGTTGCACACACCGCAACAAATATATAATATATCGGATCAGATTGCATGCACCGCAACAAGTATATAATATATTGGATCGGGTTGCACACACCACAACAAATATATAATATATCGGATCGGATTGCACGCACCGCAACAAGTATAATATATTGGACCGGGTTGCACGCACCGCAATAATTATATTGTATAATATATTGGATCGGGTTGCATGCACCGCAACAATTATATAGTATACTATATTGGATCGGGTTGCACACACCGCAACAATTATATAGTATACTATATTGGATCGGATTGCACGCACCACAACAATTATATAGTATAAACATTGGATCGGGTTGCACCCACCGCAATAATTATATAGTATAATATATAGGATCGGGCTGCGCGTTCCGCGATTTCTTTCGTGAATGTGTACTTGTTAAACTAAGCATTCCCTAGGACAAGTTGGGAGGGGATTTTTGTATGTGAACAATTATTATTGGCTTGTACGTTGAAAATGTGTAATATGTTTCATAACGTGCTTATTATGTTTATAATATAATTGTACTTAGAGCATTGTGAGGTTGCTTTGAATTGTAAGGCGAGGTCCTCACTCAGCCCCGGATGGTAGGGCTTACTCTTTTATCTAACATGTTTCAGGTAAACGCGATAAATGGAAAACTCTGCAACATGACTAGAGACCGTCCCGCATCCTCACTATACCACCAATCCATTGCTCTGGGTTTGGTCATGGTCTTTCTTGAATAAATAGGTTGAAGAATTAAATTTCGTTATCTTGGGGAATGTCCCACATGAGACTGTTTTCTTTTCAGATTCGGATGTCTTTATTCTGTATTTGAACTTCCATTTAGTCTAAAAAAATTTATAGATGCACGAGTATGGGCTCGTGCTTTCATTAAAGAAGTACATGTTTCTATTATCTCCGCACTTAGATACATATTTAATTTAGGAAGAAAAGAAGTTAATGGTTCGCCTGGAAAGGGATAGTTGCCCAGGTGCCATCACGCCCTAAGGGAAAACTTGAGATAAGTCGGGGTGTGACACCGGTAATGATCAAGGGAGATCAAGAAGTGACGGTTCAGAAAGTGAAGTCGCCCCTGAGAATGCATTTCAAGAACAAGTTTTGAAATTCATGACAGATATGACTAATAAAGTTG
The DNA here is from genome assembly GCA_034509755.1 of Anisodus tanguticus. Classification (NCBI taxonomy): domain Eukaryota; kingdom Viridiplantae; phylum Streptophyta; class Magnoliopsida; order Solanales; family Solanaceae; genus Anisodus; species Anisodus tanguticus. The sequence continues at coordinate 38,779,504 of CM067561.1, read as the reverse complement.
ATACCAACGCAGAAAGGGCGGAAAAAACCGCCCAGGAGTTTCGGTGCCAGTTCAGTCAGATATCGGGAGCTCCTCTTGTGGTTGACAGTCCGAATGCAATGAAATACATTTAGTTGGCATACAAGCCAGAAGTTGCCCGGGAGTTGATCCCGAAGAAATTTGAGATGCCGGACATCCCCATGTATAACGGGACAACAAATCCAAAGGGATACATAATGGCCTATACCACGATTGTCAAGGGAAATGACTTGAAATCAAACCAGATCGAATCGGTCCTGATCAAGAAATTCGGCGAGACATTGACTAAAAGGGCCCTAACTTGGTATTCTCTTTTACCCGAGCACTCAATTGAGTCATTTGTTATGCTCACATATATATTTATTAAAGCACATGCTAGAGCTCGGAAGGTGCGAATGCGAAATGCTGACATCTTCAACATTTCGCAAGGGGAGTCTCAGCGGCTCCCGGACTTCACCACTCAATTCTAGAATGAGTGAATATTGTTGCTAGTCATACCGAAAGAATGGGCCGACAAAGCTTTCACCATGGGTCTAATTCCTCTGAGTTCGAATGCCCCATCGAGTCTCAAGGAAAACCTGCTAGAGTTCCAGGCAATAACATGGAAAGATGATCTCGTCGTAATCAAGGTAACTTAACTTTGATCGGAGGAATTTCAGTCATCGAACCATATCAGTCAGAATCACGGACTGACGGAATCCAGAAGCATTTTCGGAGCGAGTTGGCAGAAAACAACTTACATGAAAAGAACACTGGGGACTGTCACGGAAACCATAACAATAAGTACCGAAGCATCTGAAGATGGATCCGGGATAGTAGAAAAAGAAAAAAACTATTGTGCCAAAATACATCATGTCCGGAGATAACCTGAATTGGCTTTTGAATAAAGCAAACGACTGGGAACTGCCAGATCAGCCCCGGGGAGAAATTTTTTCAGAAGAAACAAGGATCAAGACCCGGCTAGACCCAATAGGTATCAGCCCGATCAAAATTCTCTTGCAATTTATTTTTGTTCAACTCCTGAAAGCTGTCGTATATGCAAAGTTGTAAACGCTTATGTACATTCAAGTTCAAGAAATGAGATGAAGCAAAACTTGCACTTTCTAAACATTCTCATATACGTTCGAATGAAATGAAATCATTCTTAAATTTGCTCGCGTTTCAAGTTAAAAGCATATCAATACCGGAGACTTCTCGGAGGGTCAAATAATTTACACCTATAATCGGAATGACAACACTAGATGGCAGCTGATAATTGTAAATAAAAAAAATTAATAAAATTTTCTTTTTTGTGATAAATTCTTGCCACGAAAAGCTATATCACATGGACATTGTCTAATGACATATCAAAATTTTGTGCAAAGATGAACAAGACGTCCTCCTTATAAGCACCGAAAATAAGAGCCCTCTCTTATAAAACCATCTAGACAAATGGATAAAGGTCGGACGCTTTATTTCCCGATTGTAAAGTTAACCGGACACGTTATATTCGGACTTTACTAGAGCCAAAAGATGAAAATTTCTAGTCATTCACATCCCCGGCTTCCAAGGCTTTGAGGTTATAAAAGTTTCAGGTAAAACTAAAAACCCTAGAGTCAAAACTCTAAACAGTTTTGGGTTTAACTTAAAACCCTATTGTTAAAACTCTAAAATTGAAAGTTTTATGGAAAACAAAAAACCCAAGAGTCAAGTTTCAAAGTTTAAATTTTTTGAGGGAAACTAAAAACCCGAGAGTTAACACTTGAAGAAGTTCTGGGTGAACACTAAAAACACGAGATCAAACTTTCATCAGTAATGGTACTTTTGCAGCACCAACCGGCTATTGACGATAGAAAAATCAGTGGTAGAGTTGTCATCTGAATTTTTAAGTCCTGCACTCGTTTTCCCTATGCTCGATTTTTGTCCCAATTGGGTTTTTCTGATAAGATTTTTAATGAAGTAGTACCAAGGGTGATTACATGACATTCCGGCAAGAAGGAAAAAATCTTCCACTTCTCGACCACATATCAGCGGGTGACCGAAAAGTGAGGGGACTATCTGTATCGGGTAAAATCCGTAAACACAATAGTACGTATCAAAATCCATAAATTAGAAACTTCTTTTGTTTGATATTATACTGCCGACAATTGTAGATTATACCGGTCAATAAATCAAGTGCACACTGTGGCACTTCAGAAAGAAAAACAAAATAGGATAAGGCATCAAATTCAGTATGGCATTCAAATTAGCTATAGATGTATTTTACACATCACAATCTATCTTTTTCACAAATTTGAACTGAATTAATATCAAGCGGCCGCTTTTCATACTTGAATATTTCATACAACCTCGAATGAGACAAGGAAGAGGAAAAATCATCGTTACTTTATACCAATTAGACGCAAACGATCGGTACATGGACTTAGTTGGGTCATCTTATTCGTTAATGGTAACAGTTTCACATCAAAAATGGAATAAAATATAGAATCCTTATATGGAATTGGACAATCCTCACCCTATAAGCTAGTTTTTGGGGTTGAGTTAGGCCCAAGATCCATTCTCTACATAGTATCAGAGCCAGACTCATTCCAATTCTTTGTTCGTCGATGTCGGACGCCCAAATTATATTGTCCACACTCTAGTTAATGAGGTCTGGGCGTGCGGGGGAGTGTTAAGAGTACCACATCGGAAATGGAATGGAAACATGAAATCCTTATATGGACTTGGACAATCTTCACCCTACAAGCTAACTTTTGAGTTTGAATTAGACCCAAGATCCATTCTTTACAGTTAATTAACATGAGGTTTAAAATAAAAAGTACATTGTTTTCGGCTTTTGATCGAATTATGAACATAACAACAACAACAACCGACCCAGTGAAATTCCACAATGTGGGGTCTGGGGAGGGTAAAGTGTACACAAATCTTACTTCTACATTTGTAGGTAGAGCGGTTGTTTCCGAGAGACCATCGGCTTAAGACAAGGCACAAGCTCAAGCAAAGTACGACAACACAAAGTGAGTAAGTCGTGATAGCGAATTTTGAAGAAAAAAAAAAGAAACAAAAGAGAAGCAATAACTAATGCAAGTAAATAAGACAAACAAAATACACATAACAACATAAATCAAACGTCAAGGCAATCCTGTACTACAGCTGCCAGTTTGTAAGCGTAGGTAGGACTACGCTGGACTACCTACTACCCTAATACGTGTCCTCCACAACCCTCTATCTATGGTCATGTCCTCAGTGAGTTACACATGCGTCATATCCCGTCTAATAATACATAAAATTTATCAGATTAAAAAGTTTAATACATATTAAAAGTTCAAAACTGATCAACACTATATTGAACTTTTGTACTAATAGTTGAAGAACCGAAATGTTAAATTTAGGTTACGTTAGGTCATTGCAGTGAAAAGTTCTATTGTAGTGCATTGTAATTTGTTAGTTACGTTGGCTTTTATGTTATTTAAATAAGGGTTAATTTCATTTTTCGTCCCTCGGTTATTAATAAATACTCATTTTAGTCATTCTAATGTCTAACTAAGCACTTTTTACCTTTAACTGCTTGAAATATAAACTTTGATCGTTGCTTGTGAATAATCACAAATTTCGTAAAGTATTAATTCTTTCATCATTTAATTATTTATGCATATATTATGTGAAGCTTATATTGTTATTTTATATTTAAAGGTAATATAATTCTAAAATAGTTTAAATACAATATATCTTCTTCTACATAAAATGATGAAATAATACATATTTTACTTAATTAAAAGTTAATCATCATATATTACAAGGACCAAAATCAATTATTTATCCATAGAGGGATGAAAAGTAATTTTGTCCATTCCAACAAAGATTAATACTGGAGTTTAAATCAGGTCTCCACTTTCCACATAAACCTTTCAAATATTCTAGAGTTCATTTGAGAAGAGAGTCGTCCAAAATCAAATACGTTGGAAAATTACAAATCATATTTCAATTGATGTGAGATTCTTGCATAATAAGATTATCAACTAGATAATAATTCTTCTAAATGTTTCAAAAGGCAAGAAAATAGGGACAAGATCCCCTCTAAGACATGTGTGACAAATCTAATCAAGAAAACATATTACCTCAATATATATCATATTCATATATTCCTATAAAAAAGGAGTAGAATCCCAAAATAAAGCAATAAAAAAATTAAAATGTCTCTTCGAACAACGAAGGAGGTCACTTTTGAACCTATCTACCATCCACTTTCTTCCTTTTATTTTTATACTATTTTTTTATGATGACATGTGTTAGGTATAGACAATAGAAGCTTCCATAAGATATTTTTTTCCTTCCCAAGTACATACACACAATATTTTCCTCTTCTCATCTCACTCTTTAATAATACTTAGAAAAAAAGAAATTGGATCCAAGTTCGTACTACTTACCCCTACCAATTTAATTATTGCATCCCTTTCTCTCAATGGCCTCATATTTTCCTTTGCCTCATTATTTTAAAGTCAAAATTCCAACGTCACAATGTCACATGCATAACTACCCCATCTCCCTAGTAAATATATGAGTGGACCCAAAAAGCCCAATGTATCATCCAATCTCTGCCTTCCATTTTGCAAGAACGATAGTTCTCCTTACCAATATTTTCTTTTTAATTATTTTTTAGACAAAACCCGTCTTCATCGTTAATGATAATGTCATTATTTGTAAGGGTTTTATTAGGTCAATTATGTGAGGTGATATAAGTATCCTTGCCATTTTAGATTAGGAATTATTGAAAAAGAATTCTTGTAATGAAATTATTTAGCACAAATATAAAATTTCAGCCAAATTATCAAATTTCGTTGAACCCGTAGCTAAAGGGGTCATGTTTAGCTTGTGGATTCACCCAAACATATAATTTTGGCTTGAATCCTGGATATACATTTAAAAACTACAAAATATAAATAACAAGTTTCGAACACAATAAATTAACAGGTTGTAGTGAGTTTTCGAATTCAATCTTATAATGTTTAAATCTTAAACCAGTCTTCGATTGAGCTAGGGAGTAGGTAGGTAATGGACTTCTGGTAACGAAGGATGTCTTAAATTTCCACAGTTCGAAATTCATGGAATTACTATGTTTAGTGGAGTACATAATATGGCCAAATATTTCTTCGTTTATTGCGAAGCTTCCTACAAAAGGACACCCCCAAAGGGGACAAATAAGAGAAAATGTCACAATTTTAAAAAGGTGGGAAGTAAAGTTATGATTGTAACAAAAATTCCCTGTAATTAAGTTATTACGTAGTAAACAAAAAAAACACATAAGGGTCAACCCATATAAGCAGCACAAATTAAAAGTAGTATTATATGTTTCCGTTTATTTAACATGCGCAGATATTAGACATCACTGTGTTTCTTTACAGCTTTCAGAATCTTGAGGAACTAAGTTCATAAAACAGCTAAAGTTTTACACTTTAATGTGATGTACTTTATTGAAATAACTTTTCACTAGTAGGAATATTTTCTTTTACCATCATATACTAACATAGGTGTATATGTCAATTTGATAATTTAACTTCTATATTAGAACACAATCACATAAGATGACACGAAGCAAATGTTCTTACTATAATTGAACTTTTATAATTCGAGCACAATCACATAAAATGATACAAAAGTGTATACTCTTACTGTTGCATTTGACATCGTTAATAAATGTAAATAAGTTTTTATGTCTTATCTAAATGTATGAATTATGATGCTACAGTTTAAAATTTTAAATTATGATTTCTTGACTATTGTTTTATTCGAATTGTTCCGTTTGTCCATTGGCTCAAGTGATTTATCTCTAACATGCAATCATTGGTTAAGCATGTTTAGGGGTTAATAGGTGAATTGTTAAGAGTCTCACATCGGATATGGAATGAGAATATGAACCTCTTATACGGACTTAAACAATTATCACCCTACAAACTAGCTTTTAGAGTTGAGTTAGGCCCAAGATCCATTCTTTACATGGTATTAGAGCCATGCCCATTTCAATTCTTTGTTCACAGATGTTGGGCCCCAAATTATATTATCAACACTCCAGTTAATAAGGTCTGGGCGTGCGGGAGAGTGTTAAGAGTTTCACATCGGATATGGAATGGAAACATGAACTCCTTATATGGACTTGAACAATCCTCACCCTACAAGCTAGCTTTTGGGGTTGAGTTAGGCCCAAGATTCATTCTTTACATGTTAAGAGTCTCACATCGGATATGAAATGAGAATATTGACTCCTTATATGGATTTGAACGATTCTCACCCTACAAGCTAGCTTTTGGGGTGATGATTGTTCAAGTTCATATAAGGAGTTTATGTCTGATGTGAGACTCTTAACATGAATGACCAAAGATAGTGGTATAATTGTAATTTTAAGTAGAACCTATGGGCATTAAAAGTATCGCACCAACTCTTGTCCTTTTTAGGGCGGTTGTTGGCGGCTGCGGCGGTGCGACCCACTGGGTCAGCCCAAAAAAGTTGCCCCACCACCATTTTTTGGATCATTTGCATTTTTGTCCGTATTTTGTACTAGTCTTTAATTTTTGCCTCTTAAATGGAACTTATGCCTTATGAGGCGTAAATTGTGTCAGATCCCGTAAAGAACTTATGCCCCATAAAGCATAAATTTCATTTGAGAGGCAAAAATTAAAGACCAATCCTTTTAAAGAGAAAACAGTGCAAAAAAAAAAAATCCTTTCTATGGGCTCCGTAAGCCCATCCTAGGGTCATTTGCTCTTTCGTCACAAAATATTTAATTTTTGTCCTTCCGAATAAATTATGTTTTCGTCAGACATAAATTATATGTTCGCATTATAATATCTCACAAGTCATAGACGGCATCCTTAATGATCTTATGCCTCGTTAAACAGAAGTTTAATTTGAAAGGGCAAAAAATTTAATATCATTCTATTTGAAGGACGAACCATGCAATTTCTTCTCTCACTTCTTGTCAAATGTGAAAGCGTTACATTTTCATGTCAAACCTTTATTTATGTATAGATGAAAATATTTGGTATTTTTTTAAATGTATTTTATTAATGCATTCATTACTTTCAAATCCAAATGTTTCCCGTCTAAGAACATCAACAGGGACCTTATTATATTTTAATAATCCATCCGAATCTGCAACTTACTTATGTACCAAGCTCCAGTTTCCACAGTTAAACTTATTATTTATACAAAAGCTTTTGAAATAATTATTTATTATTGTCCTAATTTTCTATTTCTTACGTAGTTAATGAAGAAGAGTTGAATGTCAAGTGAGTAGCAGTGTCCAAGAAATTACATAGACTTTAAAATTTTGATATACTACTCTAATTTACTTAGGTTTAACTTGTATATATTGCTGGTGTAAAAAATGTTTATAGTATCATATCACCTATTATATATAAGTAATTGTCAATACTAATTGAGATTATTCATTGAAAAATAATACATTAACTTGTTATAACAGATAAAAAAAATATTGTTTATTAAAAATTCTTAACGCGTTCGCTGTAATTTTAACTTATGATTCTTAAGCCAGTGTTTAGTACAGTAGACCATTATGAGTAGGTATTTACTCAAGAGTGTAAAATATTTTTCAAAAGCTAATAAGGTTGCTATTAAACACTTTTGGAGGAAGACAAATTAATATATAGATTTTTGGGTAAAATAAGGTTACAAACACGAAGATGATTGACTAATACGAGAAAATGCATTCAAGAAAATGGAGTTTCTTGATTGATTTGAGTCGTTATGAAAGATATTTTTAAAAAATATTTAATATTTTTAATATTTACAAAAATGAAGTATTTTTAGTGTATATATTTAATTCTGATCAAATAGGAATATAAGTCAATTTTGAAAATTATAGAAAAAGAATCCTTCTCCTATCTTTTATCTACCCTCTTCCTTCTAGAAACAAATAATTGATGTTGCTTTGGTTTGGTGAGTAAAGTACTTTTTTACTAAAAATAAATAAAATCAAATGTCCACTAACTTATGTTATTTTGTTTGTTTTAAATTTCTTGGTCCAGAATATTTGGCCACTTTGCTATTTGTCTTTGCATTTTATTATTTGAACCTCACCCTCCACACCAGCCATGTTAGTGATACCGATATTTCTATTTAAGGTACTAAAAAATCATAAATCGATTTTCTTTTTGACTTGTAGGTGTTATTTCTCATTTTCTTGGTGATGGAGAGCCACTACCATCTACCATAATATATTTTTCACTGGACTTATAGCTAAATACCTAATTTTGTCCTAATTGATAATTTTAGATCAATCAATGAGTTTAAGATTCTTCTTCCATGTCCATAGTATAAATGTTGAGTTTTTGAGTTTTTCCTTCCTACGTAGAATTGAATTAATAAAATCCAATTTAATTTGGACCATCCCACTTTTGCTCTAAAACTCACTATATATAGGATTAACTTAGATCTTATTTCATATACACAAGAGTTAATTCATAACCATATGGAGAGAAACTGATTTTCGCACATTGAAAATCTGCTACAGCAGTCCGCTTCAAACACTATTTTCAATTTCGTTAACTGTTGGATCGTGCTCAAATTTGAACTAGAGGTTCTCAACATTTGGTTATTCGATTTCAACGGTGGAGATTGAATTTTGTGGTCTATAGCTCCAGTTTGTTAGCACGGACATTATCTCATTTTTTGGGATGATTTCTCTCATTTCTTCACTAGTTTTGGTGCTATCTTTTATGTATTGTTGCTCCGTATTTGGCATTGATGTTGTAGCCATTTGGAGAACATTGTTGTAACTCTTGTTGATTTTAGTGGAGCTTTCGTGGGCGGAGGTCCCGTGGTTGTTTTCTCTTCACATTGAAGGGAGTTTTCCACGTAAATTTGGTGTCTCTTGCATTCGATTTATTTTTTGCTTACTTTGGTATTTTATTGTTGGTAAAGTTGATGTCCATATATCGCTTTGTGTTTGAAATTAGTTTGTTCCTCTTGTTCAAATAGTATGAAAAGTTTTTTTACTTTGATATCCTTCCGCATTTACCTTATCGTGCAATTTGATTATTGCTCGTTTCTTCCCAACAATAAACACAAAAAATGAATAAAATTTTGACCTCCAAATGTCATTATTAATTAAAGTCAATATACCTATAAAAACATAATTATATATAACGTCCTTCATCTACTTGTATTAGATACATCTTAAACCCGTTAATTTTCTTGTACATGCACTAGTGCAAGTATCCTATCATAGACGATTTTTTTTTTTGGTTCGAGGTTGGAATACTGAATAGTGAGAAAGAGAAAAGATAACATGAGAGAATTTATGGTGAAATTAAAACCCTTGATTTAAATCGTTTAGTGCGAAGTTGCAACCACCTAACTACTACAATACATATCATATTACAAGATTGACCTTGAGAATTCTCTAAAACATTCGGAAGATGCATTTTTCAATTATAAAGTTGGACACTAGAATTAGAAACACACAAATGAGGGTTGACAAAGATAAGCTAAAATTCTTGAAACAGACTCACTTAGTGGAAGATTAGTAATTTTAAGTAATAAGTTAATTTGGCCAAACATGGATAATAAGAAAAATGGTGCGGAGAAAAGTTCATCAAGAAATGCTAATTAAGCAGAATCACTTAATGTTGCAAAAAGATGAGAAGCCAAAGAACTATAGGCACTGATTTTCCAACAAATTGATCATGATCACTAATGTTAATATTATGATTAGGGTAAAGAATGGATCTTGGGCCTAACTCAACTTCAAAAGTTAATTTGTAGGGGGGGATTGTCCAAGTCAATATAAGGAGTCCATGTTCCAATTCCATTTTCGATGTGTGACTCTTAACACTCCCCCGCACACCCATACCTCGTTAACTGGAGTGTGGACAATATAATTTGGAGGCCCAACATCGACGAACAAAGAATTGGAATGGGCTTGGCTCTGATACCATGTAAAGAATGGATCTTGAGCCTACTTTGGGGTTGAGTTAGGACCAAGATCCATTCTTTATATGGTATCAGAATCAAACCCGTCCCAATTCATTATTTTAATGTTGGCCCCCTTCTTATATTGTGCACACTCCAGATGTCCAGCCTTGGGAGTGAGACGGGGTGTTGAGTTCTCTCACATCGGTGGGATAAGTGGTCATTGATCTCTTTATATGGCTTGTGCAATCCACTCCCCTTTAAGCTAGCTTTTAGGATTGAGTTAGGCCCAAGATCCATTCTTTATCCCAAAAGTTAGCTTGTAGGGTGAGAATAGTCCAAGTCCATATAAGAAGTACATGTTCCCATTCCATTTCCGATGTGGAACTCTTAACACTCCCCGCACGCCCAAACCTCGTTAACTGGAGCGTGGATAATATAATTTGGGGCCCCAACATCGATGAACAAAGAATTGGAATGGACTTAGCTCTGATACCATGTAAAGAATGAATCTTGGGCTTAACTCAATCCCAAAGCAAACTCAGAGGAAAAGAGAGACATAATGGACCGGCAGAGTGCATCAGATAATGTGGTGAGGATGATCTCATCAACATATAATAATAGGTAAGCCATGTATGTACCCTTGTTGTAGATGAACAAAGAATGATTGGATCCGCTGTGTGAAAAACTGATATATGAGACATAATCGACGAATCATTGGTACCTTGATCGAGGAACATGTTTCAGTCCTAGAGCGATTTCCGCAACAGACACACATAATCCATATGGATATGATCCCTGAAACCCATCATGAAGATCTCTATGTAAGAAGGGCATTCTTGACATCAAGTTGATGAATGAGCCAAAACTTGGATAGAGCAATGCTGAGGACGGTCCGGATGGTTACGGGCTTTATGACTGGGTTGTACGTTTCATCACAATCCACTCCCACATGTTAAGACCTGACATCACCTACAAGACGAGCCTTGTACCTCTAAAAAAACATCAGATTTCTTTTTATGTCAAAAATCCACATAGAATGAATAATGTTAGCATCAGGTGGACGGGGTCTAGGTCTCACGTCTTATTATAAATAAGAGCATTATATTCGTCAATCATTGTGGCTTTCCAATTAGGGTCGGGCATGGCATCCTTCAGATTTTGAGGGACATGGGAAGGGACAACTAAAACAAATAGGTTAAACAACCGTTTAGGTTTATGAATTTTATGCATGGCACGAGTTTCCATGGTCCGAGAGTGTGTCTTGGAATGCGGGATGAGAGGGGGGTGTCGCGGGACTGCCGGAAAGAGGAGGAAGGGCAGAGGTGGCGGGATCGGTTTACCGAGAGGTGGCTGGAAAATCACCCTAAGGCGGGCTATTTCGGGCCACCGTCGGTAGAACCGGGTGGGCAGTGTGTCCCGGACTGTCCGAGGTGGAGGCGGGTGCTGGGATCTGGGACGGCAGACTATGTAAATGATGAATTAGAAGATTATTCAGGCCACATCTAGAAAGTCGTAGGAATGCCGAAGTGGCGAGTTTAGGGAGGCAAAAGGAATTGAGACTCATCAAATAGGATATGGTGTGAAATAATAATTTTACGGCTTCACAAGTCATAGCACGAGTAACCACGATAATTGGCGGGGTAACCCAAAAATACACACGGAGAAGACCACGGTTGGAGTTTGTGAGTGATCGGATGGAGAGGATAATAGAGACATCCAAAGATACGCAATTGTTGGTAGGTGGGGTTCCTACGAAACATAACTTGAGTGGATGACCGTTGAGCTAGAGATTTGTTTGAGATTATGTTTAGGAGATAAGTGGTCATGAAGAGTGCTTAATGCTAGAATTGAGGGGGAATTAAGGGGTGAGCAAGTAGGGCACAAATTAGGTTGTTTGTAGTTCAGATTTTTCGTTCGGCCTTACCATCTTGGGAGGAGGTGTGAGGGAAAGAAAAATGAAAGGTAAGACCGTTATTGGAGCAAAACTATTTGAATTGATTATTATTGAATTCCATGCCATTGTCACATTGAAAATATTTAATGCTCTTTTAAAATTGTATTTTTACGAGAGCACTAAATAAGAAAAAAATGGGGTAGACATGAGATTTATTGCCAATTGGAAAAGTCCATAGAAAGTTGGAATAATCGTTCAAAAACAACACATAATATCGATGGCCAGCCATACTTAAAATAGGGGATGTCCACAATTCACTATGTGTGATATCGAAAGGTAGTAAGTACAATTTGTGAATGCAGAAAATGGTAATTTAACATGTTTCTCAAAAATGCGGGATTCACATATAGGAGTCCTAGAAATACGGTTGCAATTAATAAAATTATTTTTCCTAAGGGAGCGTAAAACATAATCTCCCGGATGTCCTAATCTAGAGTGGCATAAGGAAGACGAAAGAGCAGCAAAGGTTGATGGAACTGAGGCTGGATTGTTGGCGGTGTTTGAAATAGGGTAGATGTCTCTGGTGCTGTCACATCTCATTATTCATCTCCCTGTAGTAAAATCCTTCATAGAAAAACCAAAAGCATCAAAGTCAAAGGAAACATTATTATCAGTTGTGAAACGTCGCACATAGATTAGATTCTTAATGAGTTTAGTGGCATGTGGGATATTTTTTAAGATTAGAGGTAGATGTGGTGAGGATAAGGATGAATTACAAAAATCGCGAATGGGAATGTCTTGTCCACTACCAACAAATAATATTCCGATTTAAATTACTCAAATTGGAATAAGACGAGGGAGTACCTTGTGCTGCCGTCATGTGAGATATGGCGCATGTGTCCATATACCAATTTTCGTCTGGAGCGTTGAATGACATTGTGTTCATAGTTGCCTCAATGTTAGTTGGTGCATAAGTTGAGGGCGGGGGGCCTGTGTTGTGTAGGCCTGTTGGGGACGTGGGCCAAGTATGCCAGGATGGGCCTGTCGGTTCTGAGGTGGAGTTGACGGGAATGTCGGATACGTGCTAGGAGGAGAAGCCCATGACGGTGGGGCCCACGTGGCCCATGACATGTAGGCATCCCACGGCGAGGCTGCTGCCACTGCAGCTTCTGGCTGTTTCTGGCGATGGGGACTGCCCATTTCCGCCGCCGTTATTACCAGAATTCCGTCTGTCGCGGCCCTTATTATACATAATTTACCTTCAATGAGCTTTCCCCCTTGTTACCCAAAAAATAGAAAGAGCTTAAGTTTTGCGGAGGACCACTATACAATTCTTTTACACTATTAGGTAAAATTGGCTTATAACATCATGTTCTCTTAGCAAGTTGGCTTAATACACAACTTCTTAAACTTGTCAGAGTATTCTATTTAGAAACTCGAACTAAGTCTTGCTTCAATTGAACACCTTAACTCTTAATAACGTGTTTTAATTTAACACTTTCGGTTCAAATTTCAGAAAAAAATTGCGTGTATTTTTATTCATCTATTAGATAGCTAAGTTAACCACATAAAATATATCATACATTTTAATTATACGTATTCACCTGGTGAATTGCGTCAGTGGACATATTACCAAATTCATTAAAATTCTTTTGGCTAATAAATGAGGAAGTTAGATATTTTTTGGAGACATTTGGTGTCATAATTTGGTTAAAGAAGGGGTCAAATTAATGGACAACTTCTACTAACTTCACATCAAATTGCACCTTCTGAGTACTAACTAATTTATTATTGGGCCACTGGCTTTAATTATCATTAGGCATTTCCATATCAACTAAAAGAAGAATTCGTTTAGGAGTGATATTTCTCTCTCTAACTATCGTAAAAGTAAGAGATGAATCTTGAATCATCAAAGTTTTTCCGACTCAGTCTGGCTCCGTCTCTCTACACGACTGACGCTTCAAAAGAGGACTCGTTAATATTTCACTTTTTTTCTTTTTCAAAGTTGATGCATCTCCGACTTAAATTTTATTTAAAATTAAAACTTGTAAATACATATCCGTCCAAAAAAATAAAGGATGTTATATTGTTATAGTATTTTATACTTATTCACTTTAATGTAAGTTAATTTATACTAGTCCAAGATAATTATATTAGATTTAGAATATCATAAAGTTGTCTTATCCGTCAGAATGGATAGACCAAGTCGTCTTCTTCTTCTTCTTAATCTTTGTCATTATACAAATATATATATATATATATATATATATATACGTTTTGGAAGTCATGAACTAACAGACGCTTTCATTACAAGTTCATTGATTCACAAACGGCACCTACACTACTAACAAGTCCACAGTAATATATGAAATAATTCGTGTCAATAGGGTAAAATTCACAAGTAACTATTTTTAGACCTTGTAATTAAAAAATAGTCACTATGGAGTTGCAAATTTCACGAATAAAACTTCATGATAATGTCTTGTGAAATTTAAGACTTCAGGACAATGACTACTTTTTAAAAATAAGATCAAAAGGTGGTCATTGGACATTATTTCTATCAGCTATATTTGCTTAGTCCATTTTAAATAATTAGATTAATATTAAGTCCATGGAAGATAATATCCTAAATCGACTATAATTGAAACGCAGTATCCATATGATAAATACGGCCGGTGATATATATATATATAATAATAAGAAGAAAGAAAAAGGCCCACCTGATATAGATCTCATACCAATTAAAGCAAGATTGGCCCATTTGTGGAAACTGTTGAGCCGTAACGGCAACTACATTATAGCATTGTTGGTACTGTCACTCTTATCCTTAATGGTTGGTACCAACCTTCTCCCATCTTGCTTTATAGATAGGCCCACTATCTAACACTATTATTATTAAGATCTTAGTCGGACGGCGAGAAAGATTTTCACCAGCCAAACTATAACTGTTTGTAGTGGTTGCTGGCGTATACTCAATTTATAATAAATGCAGGGTTGGAAGTATAGTTCCGCTTACGGATTCAGTATAATTCAATAGTTTTTTACCCGACTCTTGTATTTATATTTAAAAATTTACTTAATATATATAAATAATTTATTCAGAACTCAATAAGTGTGCGTTTTCTATAACTCAAAGCCCATAAACTCAAAATCTTAGCTATGTTGTTGATGTATAACATGTACAGTTACATAGATTATACACTAATTATATTGGTTAAAATGTATTAAAAATAAAAATAAGAATTATTTTTTTATTATTGTCTTATTTGGTTGTTGTGTCATGGAAAAATCCTACTAATATAAGTATTTGTTTTTGGTATTTCTTCGCCCCTCATTAATTTTTGGACCCCTCCACGAATAGTAAAGTAAATTAATCAATCAAATAACTCCATTTCTCTAATCGATTATTGATGTTGTTGTTGTATTTAGTATTATCTTGTTGAAAAATAAATTATATTTATACGTATATAATGTCTGATTTCATAGTTGAAATCCATGCAGACATGCGTGTGGAAATTGAAGGACAATTAATGAGATGCTAGTGATGGTTGCAACTTGCAAGTTGTAACATCCAATGATGACCCCTCTTAATGTACCTTTTTCAAAGTCAATTATTTTTTTAGATGAAAGAATTTACTACATCTTGTCTTGTCTGTTTCATTATTATTTTTTCCATTCTCCCACTTGAGTGATAAAAATTAATATGAAATTGAAGTTATCCTACCTCCCTAAGTCAACTCTACCAAACAATAGTAAGGTTGATTCTAATTTAATCTATACTATATGAGGAAATATCAGAAATTGGCTAATTTTATATCAAATTTATGGTTTCCTTTTTCTGACCAATTAAGAGGATAAAATTTACAGAATTTAAACACCTTTCAGGTTGGAATTGTAACTTCTTACAACAACAGAATTTCTTCTTTAACAATAACGTGGGTGCTGGGAGAGCATTATGCTTAGGTAGTAATCTGAAATAGCATCATATATAAAAAATGTGTAATGTTTCCTTTTTATGAAATACATCAATATATTAATATTCTTTAGATTAAGCGTGTCAAATTGGGCGGGTCAATGACCCAATCCGTTTTAGCCCATTTTAGCCCAAAGTAAATCTGGGAAGGTTATGACCCAACCCGGTTTTTAGTTCAGCCCATTTTAACCTTTTCAATTTCATCCCAACTTGCCCATTTGATACCCCTAATTAAGGTATTAACTAAAATTAAGATAATTTGAAAATATATTTTCCTCAGTTAAACCAAATACACTAATGTAAACGCAGAAATAACATGCTTGAATTTGAGTTAACGCCCAACCAAAAAAACAGGCGATGAAATTGAACTAAACGCCCAAATGCAGATAGAAATACTGAGAAAACGATGGGCGACTAGCCCAAACAGACCCTCTCTTGTGATCCTTACATAAATAAGCCCAATCTGCTTACGACCTTTGAAAGGGAAAAAAAGCCCAAAGACAGAAGCTGAAAGTGGCTTGGGATGTGCCCTTCGGCCAAAGTAAACTTTTACATAAATGTATCCTTCAACCAACTAATCTATCAATATGGCCGAAGTATACACTATCAATACACTTCGACTTATATGTTGTTTATATGTATGTATATTATATGTATAATGTATAATCTATACTTAAATATACACATACCATACGTATAATATGCATATACTATACATATAATGTGCATATATATATACCATACATATATTATGCATATGCATATACTATAGATATAATATGCATATGCATGTACTATACATATAATATGCATATATTTCAGCTTCCTCAAGTTGCCTAAGCCCGTGCTCTTTTGTCATCGCAGCAACTTCTATGTTTTTTCCACCACTTTCAACAACCTGATTCGTAGGGAAACATATGGTTAAGATTCACCACAGCCCAAACAAATGCTCACATCCAACTATGCTCTTTCCATTTTTGCTGAAGATCTCGTTGGATGCGGGCATTTGTTTTCTAAATACCAATACAAATCTTAAAAGGAAACTGTCAAGTATTTCAATCCGCTTAAACAACAATATAGTTTAGTCAAGAACTTGAATCATAAAGAGCTACATTCGAAGCATAGTTGATGACTTAGAATGTGTGAGCACATAGGTATATCAGAAGTAAATGATCTAAAATACAGGTCCAGTTGATGAAGAGGAAATTACTTCCGGTGAATGAGCAAGTCATAATTCATAAATTCTTGAGGTAGCTTAAGAAACCAATTTTTCCATGGATAGAGGGATTTTGATATATGTAGAATTCATAGGAAGACATTCTTCAAATGAATGCCTGTCTGTGGTATTAACTGGCCAGTCCCAAGTTACCAATTTCAAAAGCTGCTTCAGTCACACCCGCAACATACAATTTCTTTTTTTATAAAAAACGGTAGTATCTACTCACGCACCTCGACTAATCCATCGTCAATTCGGTCTAGCGCCTGATAGTACTGGCCACTAAGGCTGAAATGAATGAGCTCACACACACAAAGTGTTATAGCTGGACTTTCAACCTGGGATTTTCTGGTTGTTACTCATATCTCGCACATTCATCACCCTTGTGGACCACACCAACAACATACGTACAAAGATGGTAACAACTAAGTGTCTGAATTTCTGGACACTGTATAAATCTGAAGTATGGAGCTTTCAACAGTTCCTAACGGGGCGAGAATAGATTATTTCCTCACAAGCTAGGAAAATCTTCTGTTGTTTCCTCATTTTCTCTTTGTGTTGGAAAAATTAATTTTCCCTCAAACTCCACCGGCTTTGAAGCACCAACAGTTTGTTTGACATCTTCAACTGCTACCTTATCTGTTATGGCAGATTCATCAAAGGTAACATCTCGGCTGAATATATTTTTTCTTGTCTATGGACACCATATTCCTTGACTCCAGAAGTAATCTCCATAGATATAGTTATCTTTGCTCACAGATTCAATTTTGACTCTTTTATATGATAATATGCAATTGAGTTAATACATGCAAAGAACCATAATCTTCAGCAGGTTTTCCATACCATTTTTCAAATGGTGTCTTGCCATCCATAGCGGCAGATAGTAGACGATTAATGAGATGGGATGCATATATTATTGCCTCAATCTAAAATTATTTGCCCAAGCCAGCATTGGACAACATATACCGAACCTTCTCCAATAAATTCCGATTCATGTGTTCTTTCGCTCCATTCTGTTGTGGTGTATTTCTGATGGTGAAATGCCTAGAGATGCCATCATTTTCACAAATCTTATTGAAAAGATCTTTTTTGTATTCTCCACCATTGTCTGTGCGAAGACACTTGATCTTTCTGCATGTTTAAGTCTCCATCATCGCCTTCCATTTGATAAAAATTCCCAACACTTCATCTTTAGTTTTCATCGTATACACCCACACTCTCCGGAAAAGACGTCAACAAAGGTTACAAAATAGTGTTTTCCACCTAATGAAGGTATTTTGGAAGTACCCAAAACATCAAAGTGAACACAATTCAAAATACTTTTAGTATTATGAACAGTTCTTCCAAATTTAACCCTTGTTTGTTTCTCCTTGACACACTTGCTCACAAAATTCTAAATTGCAAGCATTTACTCCTTTTAACAATCCTTGATCCGATAAAGATTTCAAAAAATTTCCTCCAACATGTCCCAAGCGCGTATGCCATAGCCTGGTCGTTGCTGCCTCCTTGTCATCACTAGATGTCACTATCGTTGTCCAAATAATTGTACTACCGTGATAGTGGTACATGTTATTTTTCCGAATTCTATTCATTACCACCAATGCAACAGAGCATATTCTCGTTATCTCATTTTCTGCAACGACTTTGAACCCATTTGACTCTAGGGCTCCCACAGAAATGAGATTTTTCTTCAAATCCGTTACATATCAAACATTTGTTAATGTTTTTATTAATCCATCATGGTTCCTTAAACGGATTGAACCAATACCATATGCGGTAAAAGGATTATTATTTGTGGTATGAATAACTCCACATTCTCCTTCTTGAAAATCAACCAACCAATCCCGATTATGACACATATAATAGCTACAAGCTGAGTCCATCAGCCATACGTCAAATGGTCTGGATGGCTCCATTGTAAGTAGTGAGAAATCAGAGTCGTCACAATCAGCTACATTTGAATCCATGACAACCTTCCCATTTGTTAGGTTTGGTTTTGTTTTTCAGTTTTGGACAGTCTTTCTTCCGATGCCCTTTTTCTCAGCAAAAAGTGCATTCATCTTTGTTGAGTCTAGATCTTGACTTGGATATTCCTTTCTTCGATCTCATTTGGTTTTGAGAACGATCTCTCACGACCAATGCTTTTCCTTCTCCACCTTTTTGTTTTTCTCTCTTTCGTTGTTCATAATTGCACAAGGCAGAACAAACTTCTTTGAGAGATACTTCATCAGTCCCATGAAGTAGAGTAGTTTCGAGGTGCTCGTACTCATCGGAAAGTGAACTTAACAACATTATGGCCATATCTCCATTACTAAAAGTCACGTCCATATTTTGCAAATCTGTCGCCAACTTATTAAAGCTGGTGATATGATCATTCATTGTGGTACCAGGAACATAAGCGTAACAACCTTTTTTTCATGTAGAGTTTATTTTGATTGTTTTTCTTCAAGAATTTATCCTCCAATGCATTCCACAATTTACTTGCAGAAGTCTCCTTAGTGTATGTATACTTCTGTTCTCTTGCAATGTAATATCGAATGATACTACAAACAACACGGTTGATAATCTTTCAATCTTCTTCTCCTATATTGTCTGGTTTCTTTTCTTCTATGGCAATATCTAGCCTTTGTTGAAAAGGGACATCAAGAACCTCGCATTGCCACATCCCGAATGTCCTAACCCGTCAAAAATATCAACTGCAAATTTCGCATTTGACACAATTCTTGTCATAAGCGAAGATGCCAATGATGTATTAGTGACACTCGATGTGGATTCTTCATTTTTCTTGTCTTCCATTTCTACTACAAATACTATTTATTAGCTGAAAATTTATTTTGAAATCAACACGTTCAATTAATTGAGTGTCAAATTTGGCTTACAATTTTAGGTTTTGGTTACAGAATTAGCTTTTCTACAATGAATAAATTTTCTAAAACTTCTTATAAGGGTATTAAAAACTCCGATTGCAGGCTAAAAAACTACTGAATGAAATTATTTTAGAACTATTTTTGATTCTCATAGGCTAAAAAATTGTTGCTTAATCTGTGTTTTTTTATTTAGAGGGTACCCGGGAACCTACCTGGAGGGTCCGGGTAGGTTCCGGGTAATGATTGCTACGGGTAGGTTCCGGGTAGTAAATTTAGGAACCGATCTTTTACCGGGTAAGGTCCGGGTAGTTCAAAAATGTTAGGGTACCCGGACCCGCTCACCCCTAGTGGAAATGTATATATCTTCCTCACTGATTAGCTCTTCCTCCCAACAACTAGGGGTGACCGATTGTTTTGGCTGAAGTTGGGCGAGTCAAGATGGGTTGAATCAATAGATGGGTCAATGACCAACCCGCTCAAAACTTATGTGGGCTAAGATGAGCGGGTCAAGATGGGCTAAATGATGAGTCATAACCCAACTTGACCTATTGCTTTTACAAATTTCAAACTTAACTTTTATGATGTTATTTAAGTTTGTATGATATTTGATTTTTCCATATCTTTATTTTAAAGAATTTTTTCATTTTTTATAAAAACAAAATAGATATATAAAATAATGGGTGGGAGGGCAGGGGTATGGGTAAGAAAAGTTTCTCATTTTTTATAAAAAAATTGTATAAGTAAAATAAATATATAAAGTAAGAACTTCGGGTGGGGTGGGGGATGGGGATGGGGTAAGCAAATTTTTCTCATTTTTTATAAAAAATTTATAAAAGTAAAATAAATATATAAAATAGAAAATTTGTTGGTGGGGTGGGAGGGCGCGGGGTTGGTGATGAGGTACGAAAAATTCTCATTTTTAATAAAATTTTATATATAAGTAAAATAAATATATAAAATAAAAACTTCGGAGGTGGTGTGGGAGGGCAGGGGGATTGGAGGGTAAGATTTTTTTATATTTTTAATAATTATTTTATAAAAGTAAAAAAATATGAAATAGAAATTTGAGGATGGGGTAGGGCATGGAGTGAAGGGGGGTAGGAGGTAAGAAAAAATTCATATTTTTTATATTTTTTTTATAAAAGTAAAAAGAATATGAAATAGAAATTTAAGAATGAGGTAGGGCATGTGGTGGGGGTGGAGGGGGTAGGGGGAGGTAAAAAAAAAATTCATATTTTTAATAATTTTTTTTATAAAAGTAACAAAAAATATGAAATGGAATTTTGAGAATGGGGTGAGGGTGGGGGGGGGGGTAGGTGGAGTTAGGGCGGTAGGGGGAGGTAAGAAAAAATTTCATATTTTTTATAAAAGTAAAAAAAATATGAAATAGAAATTTGAGGATGGAGTAGGGCAATGGGGTGGGGGTGGAGGGGGTAGGTGTGGGTAGGGCGGGGGAGGTAAGAAAAAGATTCATATTTTTTATAAATTATTTATAAAAATAAAAATATATAAAATAGAAATTTGAGAATAAGGTAGGGCGGGGAGGGGGAGGGGAGTGGGTAGGGTGGATGGATAATGTAGTGGGTAGTTGGCGTGTGTTGGTGTATTTTTATTGTTCCAAAATAATAAAGGATTTTTTAAATAATTATTTATAAATAAAAATCTTAATCTATAGTGGAGCTCTAATCGTTAAAATTGAGCATTTTTATGGGTCAAGTTTGGACATCATCATGAGTTCATTTGGGATGTTGATTTATGATGTATCAACTTGGACTAGCCCAAACCAACCCATCATCAAAATTACTCTTGCCCAAATTCATAAAACCTTTAGCGGCTCATTTAGATTTGGGCTAATTTTATCACCCCTACCGACAATTCCCGCACATCAGATATAAGTACATTACATTACACACCATTAGGTCCAGATAAAATCATGATAGTAAAATTTCAGCTAAACCACTCCCAGGCAAAAGGCCTCCAAATATTGAACCTTCTATTGACAAAATGAAAATTGTTATAGCTTTTTCTCCTTCCAGTTGCACTACCCCGAAACCAAAAATATAACATATGGATATACTCTTAATGAGAATCCGTGCATACCGAAAAAAACTAATGATAGAAGAAGTCACATACCAGAAAATAAAATAAAGGGCTAATAGCATTTAACCTTCACTTAATTGAAATGTGCACTTCTAATCATTTGCTAGACAAATTTACCCTAGTTTGATTATCAATTTCTTTACTTGTTTCAACCTAATGGTTTTAAGGATTAAGGGGTTTATCTCAGTATAAAAGTTAGGTTCGAATTTGTCACATTTTTATTGGGGTTATTAGTTAAAACCAAGATAAAATTTATACCAAAATCTTGAACTTATCCGATAAAAAAGATGAGATTATAATTGGGATAACCTTATTTTGAACCAAACAATCCCTTAAAACATGAAAATATATTCGGAAAACTTTCACAAGTACAACATTTCTAAAAGTAAATTATACAAACTACAACCACTTTCAATATTACATAATGAACCATCAAAGTAACTTATATGGTATACCTTAAAAGCTATCAATCCTCCCTCAATTATAAAACAATCAGCCATAAATATATGATTATTACTAAATTCTTGCACAAATAAATCCTAACGTATTTAATATAATTATTCCTCCCTAAATATATATCTCTCTCTCCTAGGATTCGTTGGGTCACACTGTGTAGGAAAGAAAAGCCAAGTTTTAATTAATATATATTTTCTAATTTAGAAATGACCTTTATTATAAACAATAGATTCTTTTCAAACTAAAAATGGTAGGCATATGCATAGGGTTGTTAGCTCATTTTGAATTTATTTATTTCTCCTCTTTTTTTTTCTTTTTTTTTTACTTTGATGCAATTATCTTTTTGTGACTAAAAGAAATTGTTGGAATTATTTAAATATATTACTATTAATAAAAGTACATGAATATCCATATTAATTAGTAACAATTATTCACACTTTAGCATGAAAACTATTTTTGTAACGTTATATCATCAAAAATAATATACCATGTACAAGTATATATATTATTCTATCTATATATTATATATTGAATACTATATATATTATTGTAGAGTACAAGTGGTTGTCACGTAGAGTAATGTATTCATATATTAGGTATATTGAAATGTTATATATTATATACAAATAATACACTACATACAATATAAAAACTTAAATATACTAATTTCTACTGTTATATTCACAATACTTTGTTATCATCTTTTCAGTTAAATTTATCGATGTGAATATACCATATATATTTTCATGTACTTTTCTTATACCATATCTCCATATAATATATATATATATATACACCATATCTTTTCATGTACTTTTCTTAATAATAATATATTTAAATAAATTTCTTTAAGTCACAAAAAAAATTGCATTCATCAAGTGAAAATAGAATAAGAAGAATAAAGAGGAGGAAAAGAAAGAAAAAATATATTTTTGAAATGGTTTAAAGAAAAAGAAAGTTAAAAGTGAATATATGCATTAATGGTAGTTACTCTTAAAATTAAGTATTATTGATGTTTTAGGAATATAAGAAGTTAAATTTTTGTAACTAAAAAGTTAAAATTTTGAATAAGTTGTATTTATATAATTTTTATAAAATAATTTTAATTGTTTTAATTACCATTTTAAAATTGTATTTGTGTGAGTTTTCCAATATATTTTCCTTGGTTAAACAAAACACTAGGGGTGGCCAACGGGCCGAGTTCGGGGCGGGGCGGAGCGGGGCGAATCACGGCGGACCGGGACCCGACGCGACAAGGGGGAGGGAGGGTTCGAGGTTGTGGCGGGACAGGCCATCGTCACGTCCCGTCCCTCATCCCGCCAAAAAGGGGGATCGGTATTGGCGGGGCGGAGAGGGGTCGGGCCAGGACCATTTTTTTTTATTATTATTTATAATAAATTGAATTTTCAACACTGAAATTGACATTCACACCTACACTACCACGAATTTTCGACGTTGAAATCTATTGTATAGTGTCAGATGTTGACTAAAGAAAAGGGAAAATTAGAAATCGATTTGGGGAAAATTGAAATTGATTGGGAAAATGGATGTTTTCGTAAAAATTGGCGCCGCCAAACCGCCTTACGGACATCCGAGCGCATAATTATGACCATTTAAAGTTGCACCAATTTACAACTACTTTATATCCCTATGTTTTTCTCCAATTTAATTACATTTTTAACAACTACTCATGTTGATAAGTAACGTCGAGTCCTCGTAAGTAACAATAATAATTTAAAGAAGGAACAAAGGTATGTAACGTCGACGTGTAATCGAGGTTGAAAATTGAAACTTTGCTCGATGGATAATCCTCAAGCTAGTTGCCAACTTCACTCCCAATTTTTGAACTTTGATATAAATAAGAAAATAAAATAAAATATTTAGTATGCAATGTAGACTTGTTTGTAGAGAGATAGATATTTGAGAGATTAGAAAGATTGTAGGAAGATTTGTGAGAAAATGAAGATAAAATGAGGTATTTATAGTTGAAAATTTTGGTTAAAGTGTAAATAAATGGGTTAAAAATAAATATTAAGGGGTAGGGGGTGGGGGAGGCCAAATGGGAGGGATCGGGCGGGTTGGGAATGGCAGGACCGGGCGGGGCTGGGTCCGGGCGGGACGAGCCCAGGTCCCGTCCCGGTTCGAATCCCGTTACCGATTATATATATATATTTATTTATTTATTTTTATATCGGGACCGGGGCGGGGTCGAGGCGGGACCAGGCCGCCCTGCCCCGTTGGCCAGCCTTACAAAACATACTATCTAGAGGCAGAACAAACATGATTGGACTTAAGTGCCCAAGTGTAGATCGATGACACTGCAAAAAACGATATGCGACTAGCCCAAACAGACCCATTCGATGATCCTTAATAAACCCAAAATGAATGACTTTCGAAAGGAAATATAAAGCCCAAAGAGAGAGAAGCTGGAAGTGGTTTGTAATGTACATATCTTGCAAGTACTAAAGTGGATCAGAGTAAAAATTTCGGAAAACTAACCCAAATAGCCCCCAAAACAAAATAATTAGCCGCCCCATGTCCTCCTAAACTAATTACCTGCGGTACCCCTATGCCCAAAACTATTTACCCGATGTACCCCTCGCTCAAAAACTCTTCCTCCATGATATCATCGTCGTATATTTATATGTGTGATGGTATCATGGAGAATTAAGAAATCATTCTCTTAGTCCTCATGATACAATCTCAGTATATTTACATACAACGATGATACTCATAGTCCTGAGGAGTGTCTCATTGAAGGACAAAAGTAGTCTTCCATGATACCATCACAATATATGTACTATATAAGATGATGGTATCATAGATGATTTTTTCGAGAAAAGTGTATCTTTTTTAATAAACGAACATGATCATTCATAATATCATCTCAATATATTTATATATCATGATGATACCATTGATGACTAAGATAAGGACTAAAGCAGTCTTCCATGATATTATCTTAGTATATTTATATGACATGTTGGTATCATAATCATCTCGGGTAAATAGTTTTGATTTTTTTCTGGGGGTACAAAAGTAATGGACGTATGGGGGTAATTATTTAGGTATTTCCCCAAAAATTTCCGAGACTCATGTCTCACTCAACTAATATTTTTCCTAGATGTAATTTATGTTAGGGGTGAGCACGGGTACAGGGTACCCATATACCCGATCGGAATCGACACTAACGGATAGGTTCCGGGTAGCAAAATTAGGAATCGATCAATGTCGGGTGCGGTTCCGGTTCATGTAAATAGCGACAGGGTACCCGAACCCGGAACCGATACCCAAAACCTATGAACCCACACCCCTTTTAAATTATTAGGTTTGGGCTTTGGGGCATTTCTTTGTTTTTTTGGCCGAGTCCTGTCGACCCAGTCACCCAGCCCGCTAAGCTTTAAACAAAGCAAAAGGGCAGAAGCCCTAGCCATTTTGGCATTTTCCATCCATTACGCCGTTTGCTGTTTGCACTGCTGCCGCTCCACCTCCAGAAGCCCTAGCCATTTTCCATTACCCACACCCCTTTTAAACCTCTCCTCTCTTGTTGTCACTGTTCCTCCCTCTAGAAAATTAACCAAAATTTTCATTCTAATGTATATTCAATTTGAATTTTCATTCTTTGTTATTCAAATTAATATCAGATTTTGCTTTAACATTATCTTTTATGATTGAATTTTGAAGGTTCTTCCAAATGATGTCGACTTGTTGAACCCTTCAGTCGAGCATGAGAAGAGAAAGCACAAACTCAAGCGTTTGGTTCAATCTCCTAATTCTTTCTTCATGGTAAAAACGAATCTTCAATGTATTTATGTACTTTGAAATCATGAATTTGTGTTTTGCATTATTGAAATTGATGTGCGATTTTTTCCCCATGTAGGATGTGAAGTGTCAGGGTTGCTTTAACATGTAAGTTCCTCTTTTTCCTTTCAGTGAGTTCATTTCTTTTAGTAGTTGTTTGGACACGAATTGAGTGATGTTTGAGAAAAAGTAGTAATTAATTGAAGTTGAAAAACTGTATTTGAAAGTTTGAATATGTATGATACTTTTCTTTTTAATGTCAACTTCTTCACAAGGTGTAACTGTTGAGTTTTTATGCACATTGGAGAAAAAAATTACAGGGTATCCGGGAACCTACCCGGAACCGCAGGGTCCGGGTAGGTTCCGGGTAATGATTGCTACGGGTAGGTTCCGGGTAGTAAATTTAGGAATCGATATTCTACTGGGTAGGGTTCGGGTAGTTCAAAAAAGTTAGGGTACCCGGACCCGCTCACCCCTAATTTCTGTTGCTTAGAATTTATAGTTAAAGCCGCACTTAACCATCGAGTTTAACATTTTGTTCATTACTATCCTTCATAATTTTTACCTATTTATTTTGAAACCTGCGCAACAACATACCTAGTGTAATCCCACGTGTAGAGGTCCGAGGAGGTAGAATCTACGTCAAGGGCAGAGGGGCCTCATCAAAAAATTATACTATATCTATAAGGTAATTTTTTTATGTACATATATAGATTTTAAATATTATGAACACAAGACTAGAGGTTGGCTCAGTGGTTAAGGAGGTTCAGAAATTACCTTAAGATTTCAAGTTTCAATCTCAAACACTATATTTTTATTTTTCGACCCCACTTAATAAAAATCCTGAATTCGCCACTGCTATATGCAAATCTCACTCTTACATCCCAACAAATATCGACACGAGCCTTGAAGAGTAAATCCTCCATAGATGATTTCATGCCATAAGATTCATACTCTCCTTGATGTGCAATGTTAGAATTGTACCATGGTGCATGCAAAAGAACAACAAACCATGGAGTTTTTGTCCTATCAACTTTCTTCAAATCAATTTTGAGCCAGTTGTACTGGGTAGAACCAGGCCCAAAATCAGTGTATGAGCCCAACATGATGACACGGACCCCAACAACTTCAAAGGAATAGTACAAGTTTGAAGTTGAACCACTTTGCTCATATGTCATGAGCAATCTTACATGGTTAGTCGTCCGTCTCAAATTATCTGTCGCTTTTTTGTTTATATATCCCTTATAAAAATATTAATTAGGAGAGATAGTTGACATACTTTACCTTTATTTATGTCTATGTTATAATCTCTCTCCATAAAATGTTTACTATATTTATGTGTCATATCCATTAATGACAAAATTTTACTATGATAAAATGAAAAAGAATAATTAACTGTGCCTTGAACTTCTAAAATGATAAATAGCTTGAGACAATTATTTTTAGTAACCACAATAAATATTTTGAAACGACGTGAATATGATGTAAAGGATTGGCTATGAAGCATTTGTATTTTCTCAACCTCATGGTTGCATTGAGTCAGATGCGGATCCGAAATTTAAATTCTGTGGGTTTAATATTTTAAAATTCTTAGTTTGAACCGTTGTATTTTCAAATTTATGGGTTCATATCTACTACCAAAAATGGGCAATCCTGAGCCAAATCCTATTTTCTGAAAACAAACAAAGGTTCAGAAAAAAAGGATAGGTGCAGAGACTCAATGGAAGCTATTCTAACAAATGGAGTTAAATGCGTTGGTAGAAGAATCTTTACATCGAAACTTCAGAAAGAAAAAGAATGAAGTGAAGGATAAACATATATACATACGTATTGAATACTTATTATAATTTTAATAAAATTTTATACATAATTAATGCTCTGCGTC
This sequence comes from Anisodus tanguticus, assembly GCA_034509755.1. NCBI lineage: Eukaryota > Viridiplantae > Streptophyta > Magnoliopsida > Solanales > Solanaceae > Anisodus > Anisodus tanguticus. The sequence goes on along the minus strand of CM067561.1, from coordinate 38,751,385 downwards.
AAAAATTAGAAATTTAATTGAATGATCACCTATCCTGCTACATTCGCCACTACCTTGAGTCACCATCCACGGCTGTCGGCTCGCTAGCGGCTCCACTAGCTGGCGAGAAGCTGTTTTCTAAAGAACCTTGATTCGAATGAGGCATATCAAAACAAATTTTTACTCTTGCAAAATAATAAAACAAAATAAAAAAATGTATTTGTGTCTTTTTACAAAACAAATTATAAAAAGAAGTATTTTGTTTTATTATAGCCTTGATTGGAGTGTCTTTTTACAAAACAATTTATTTTGTCGGCTCGCTAGCGGCTCCCCAAATTTCACAATTCTCCTTGTTCCTCGACCAGAGTACACCGCACTTTGTGAAACACCAGCAATGCATACTTTTTTGTATAGTTATTTACATCGTGTAGATCTGATTTGCGCTTGCGTGTTTGAAATTTTCCTGCATAGGTATTAACATGCTCTGCTCACATTGAATTCCCATATATAGAAGAAAAATATAGAAAGAAACATACAAGAGGCTTTTATGCAGCTAAGGTGTTCGACAATATTCCCAGCTCAAATTTGTTCTGCAAACACAATATAAGAACAACGCTGAAATCTCTGTTAAGCCCCACACCACACCACACCACACCACACTTTGCACTTCTCTATAGAAGTGCAGGCCTGTGCACAAAGCATCTACATTAGCAGGGTCCTGGGAAATGCTTCAACGGCGAGAGACAACTTTGGTATTGCCTCAAGGCTCCCCTAACTTTGTGTCTCTGTGAAACCCCAAAATCATGAGTTCCCCATTGAAGCCTTGTCAACTAATCCAAACAATCACCACCCTTATCTGTTCCTCCAAATCTCTTCCCAAATCCTCTCTCCAATCCTACATTCCTCACCTCACTCCTTCCATCATCCACTCCATTCTTTCCTCTCCCACCCTCTCTTCTCACCCCACCACCCTCTTCTCCTTTTTCCAATGGTCCCATTCCCACATACCCTCTTTCTCCACCCACCCCCACCCCCTCTCTTCTCTTCTCCCCCTCTTATCCTCCCTTGTCTCCCGTCAAAAATCCGATCTTGTAAGGTCCCTTCTTCTCACTTTTATCCCTTCTGATCACCCTCAACACCTTCTTCACCGTCATCTCCTTAACCCCATTTCATCTTTCCCTCAACCCTCAAAGGGATTGTTGGATACTGCTATAGGTGCTTATTGCCAATGTGGAAAACCCCATCTTGCCCTTCAGATTTTCAACAAGATGAAAAGTCGTCGCCTTTGCCCCAAGTTGCTGACTTTTAATAATTTGATTGGTGCCTTGGTAAAGTACAACCCTTCTACTCACTCTGTTGATTTATGTAATGAGTTGTTTAGTGATGCACTTAAGCTTGGTTTGGTGCCTGATACTTATACTCTGAATATAATGATTAAAGGGTATTGTTTAATTTACAAATTTAAGGATGCTAATCAATTGTTGAATAGAATGAGTGAGTTTGGATGTGTGCCGAATAATGTGAGTTATAATACACTATTGGATGGGTTGTGCAAGAAAGGTAGGTTGAATGATGTTAGGGATTTGTTGTTGGATATGAAGGGTAAAGGTCTGTTTCCGAACAGGAATACGTATAATATTTTGGTACATGGTTATTGTAAAATGGGGTTGTTGAAGGATGCAGCTCAGGTTATCGAGCTGATGATGCAGAACAACACTTTACCTGATGTTTGGACTTATAATATGTTGATTGATGGTCTGTGTAATGAAGGAAGGATTGATGATGCGTTTAAGATTCGGGACCAGATGGTAGGATTGAAATTGTTGCCTGATGTGAAAACTTATAACACCCTCATCAATGGGTGTCTTGATAATAAGAGAAGTTCAGAGGCCTTTGATCTGCTTGAAGAGATGAATAAGACGGGGATCAAATGTGATGACTTTACGTATAATACATTGATTAAATGGTATTGCAAGAAAGGGAAGATGGACAAAGCTAGAGAGGTACTTCAAAGGATGGAAGTAGGTGGTTTATCTCCAAATTGTGTTTCCTATAATACTTTGATAAGAGCATATTGTAAAGCAGGAAATCTACCAGAAGTACTGCGGATAATGAAACGAATAGGTGAAAAAGGTTTGAAAATGAATAATTACTCTCTCAATACAATGCTTCATACTCTTTGTCAAGAAAGGAAGCTTGATGAGGCCTGTGAGTTACTCTCTGTTGCTCATACCAGGGGCTATCTTGTTGATTCAGTAAGTTATGGCACTCTTATTTCTGGCTACTTTAGGTGTGGAGATATGGAAAAAGCTCTTAAGTTCTGGGATGAGATGAAAGAGAGAGAGGTAATTCCCACTATTGTCACCTACAACATCATAATTGGAGGGCTATGTAAATTGGGTAAAACTCAGCAGGCAATCGCTAAACTGAATGAACTTTTGGAGAAGGGTATAGTGCCTAATGAAATAACATATAATACTATTATTCATGGATACTGCTGGGAAGCGAACATTGAGAAAGCATTTCAATTTCACAACAAAATGGTTGAGAATTCTTTTAAGCCTGGTGTATATACGTGCAACATTCTTCTTCGTGGACTTAGTAGGGAAGGCATGCTTGAAAAAGCCATTAAGTTCTTTAATAAGTGGATTGATAAAGGGAAGACCATTGATGTAGTAACTTATAACACCTTGATAACAGCTCTTTGTAAAGATCAAAGACTCAAGGATGCTCTAGGCCTTGTTGCTGAAACGGAAGAGAAAAATGTCCAGCCTGATAAGTACACACATAATGCTATGGTTGGTGCACTTACTGATGCTGGAAGGCTTAAGGAAGCAGAAGAATTTATGACAGACAGAGAAAGACCATCTGAACAGCGGTTGCAAATGGATAACAAGGACCAGGAACTCGGAGCTGATGAACTAGATCCAAGCTCAATTGCTTATTCACAGCAGATTGATGAGCTTTGTGTGGAAGGAAGATATAAAGATGCGATGCTTATCTATGCACAAGTCACTCAGAGAGGTATTGCTCTACAAAAGTCTACTTATTTCACTCTGATAAAAGGACTCATCAAGAGGAGAAAAGGTATATCCAAGACAGGTTGATAGTGACCCCAAAAGTGAGTATGATGACTTCAGTTTCTATGCCCAGTATGCAACGCTGCAAGGATCCAAGGTAAAAGGTTTTCTTCTTGAGTGCAGAGCACATAAACTTTTCTCTTACACTTTCATTGTTTACAAGTTTGTGAATAAGTTAGTTGATTAAAATAGTTTCTTGCTCTTGCAGTGGCATCCTTTTTCCTGTTCGTAAAAGTTCAGTTGCATGATGTTAGTCTCTTTTTTCATTCAGTCTCGCAAAATATGATCGGGAAGAAGTAGAGTGATAAACCCACTCAATTAGAGTTCATGCACAAAATGTTTTATTAGGAGATGTTAGATCAAGTTGGGACTGTGTAGCCCGGTAGGTTTATAATAGGTTCTAGATGTCTAATTGACCTAACCCGCGTTCCAGCGAACAGATATCTTGCAAGAAAGTGAGTACCCGTGCTTACACGTCCAATTTTTTTGTTTAGGACAAAAGATAAGGTGTTGTTACTAGGAATGACAATGGTGCAGGGTGGGGCGGGTTTGACTTTATACGTGGTGGGGTGGGTTGGGTTGAAATAACTTTTTTGAATATCTAGTGCGGGGTGGGGTGGGTTGAAATAACTTTCTTGAATATCTAGTGCGGGGCGGGGTGGGTTGCGAGTTTCCTCCAACTAGCATAGCCAAATACATTTATAATCATGTGTGACAAGTTCAAATGGAAATTAATGGGGGATAGTTTGGTAAATATAAATTTATGCTAAGGATACTTTTGTCTTGAACAAATTAAGTTTCTGCTTTTGCTTCTTGGAAAAAGTAGAAATTTATAACTTCTTCCTAACAGCAGAAAAATGCTTCTGCTGCTCCTCAAAAACACTTTTTTTTGGCCAAACACCTCAAATCTAAGAAAAATATGCTTTTGGAGAAAAAAAAAAGTGCTTCTAGCCTCCAAGAAGCTTGGCCAAACATGCTCTTAATCAATCAACTTGACTTAGTAAGAACTATTCCAACCTAATCCCCTTGACTGAACTATTTATTTACTTGTTTGAGGCGAAGGCAGCCCTACACTTACCACACCAATTTTAACTGAAGCAAGCTAAGCCGTGTTGAATGTTTGAGGAATTGGCAGAGATTTAGAAGTTAGATAATCTAAGTTATACAATATACTCATCCCCAGTAGGAAACCATTAAGGAGCCTGAGGCGCAAGTGGTTTTCCAACCTACCTAACTTTATGGTTCCTTTTCCTTCCCCTGGATTAGTCAAACTTTAGTGTTCATTTTAGGAGATCATTTACACACATGAATTTAGTTGTTTGCATCCTGAGCTGCATTTTGATCATATGCTCCAAAAGCTTTACTTTCCACATGGCTATTCACTATATTCAGTGAGTTCTTTGATCAAAAAAGCTAGAAAGATGCTGTGCTATATATATTTCTGCCAAGTTTTCCAAAGTGATGCCGTATGTTACATGGTAACCCAAAAAAAAGAAACCAAAGAAGAAAGAACAGCGGATATCATGATATCCTGCATTAATCGGAATCATGTAGCATAAGATGTCTATAGAGCCTGCTAGCCTTAATCTTAGTGGATTTTCCCAATGCATAGCACTTGTCAAGTTTTTACTGTTAGGCAGGTACGCTACATCCATATGAATACTCAATTAGTTTTATTTCACAGAATGGATTTTAATTAGACATAGCAGTTGTGGAGTCCATCATGAAGAGGAAAATCACCTTTTCCTTAATTGTAGAGTCGAATCTCAGTTATGGAGTTTCTTTTTTGCTATTCTTGGCATGAGTGGACTATGCCGCTTACCGCTCAAGAGTTCCTTACTTGCTGGAATAGGAAGGTCTCCCCAAAAAGTACCTCAAAGATTGAAATAATTTACCACAACTATCCGGTGGACTTTCTGGACGGAAAGGAGCAACATAAATTTTGAAGGCAACAAGCGAAGCATACTTAGCTTCAAGTTTAGAGCTTTTTATTTGCTAGTCTTTTTGTGCAAACTGATCTTTTTACAGGATTCCGATTCCTTGTTAGACATGATAGAGGAATTGCACAACATGTAACTATTGTTTTGAGTTTTGACGCACTAGCTTAGTGCATTTTCTAATACAACACTAGGGATGGCAGTGAGGTGGGGTGGGGCCGGTTTGGCTTAACCCGCCAAAAGTTCAACCCACCCCGCCCCGCATAACAATCTTTTCAGTTTACAACCCGCCCCGCCACACCCGCTTAAATTTTATTTTTTATCTTTATTTTAAACCTAGAAAAGCTAAATCAAAATTTAATATATTTTGCAGTGATTAACCCACCAGATACAGCATGGTTTCTTCTCTAGTCAAAGAGGATTGAGACCATGAGATCCTCTATCTCCTTTTCTCTTTATTCTCGTCATGATGGGACTTATCACTGGTGATTTGTTGCAATACTAGTTTGTGGTCTTGGAGGAAGAGTTGTCACATCAAAGCACCTTTGAAGGTTCTTTGCTTCTCTTGGCTAGTGGCCAGGGAAATGTCTCACCCAGTCTAATCTCCAGAAAAGAGAAATGCAACTTTGTAGCAAATGTCCTCCATGCAAGAAGTACCTTTAAGAGATCTGTCATCTTTTTCTGCACGTGGTAAGAACACTTATTAGATTTGGTGCATGTTAATTGCAATTTTTTTGGCATGAACTGGACAATGGACCACTCTATTCTGGGTTGTTTGCACAGCTGGAACAGAGTTGGACTCCACAAAAAGGCATGTAAGATTTGGTATACCATATCTCATTTGGTAGACAATTTGGATAGAGATAAACGACAGAATTTTTGAAGGCAAATGGAGGAATTTTCATAGCCTTAAATACAAATATATATTTTTGCTAGCTTTTTGGTGCAATATGGTCTGTCAATGACATGTTTGATATGACCGGGAAATTGCAAAATCTGTAATTCTTGATGCAGTGTCTTAGTGCTGCTTATATCATTTATAGAATTTACCGTTATAAAAAATACTCAACCACCTTAAAGTATTCGGAAAATTTTCAATTTCCAAATTTCTACAATTCGTAGGCCACTGACATGAAGGTCTTATTCCTAATTGGGAATTCATTTAACACGTGTTTTTTTCCACAAAATAGATTTATGTAAATTTGTGAACTGCATTTTATATTTTGTTTGTAGACTTGGGTTGCTTTTTAGTGCAGGCTACCTAATCTGTGTCGTTCTTAGATCTTCTTTCCGTTTTTGTGCTAGTGTTAATATTAATGTGCCACTGCTAATATCACATAAATTACATTTGAAAATATTTGGCGTCTAAGCATCCTAATATTTTATGATATTATATTATTAAAGGCTCGGTTGGGACACACTTAAACCCTGAAACTGGTGTAGATGGGCTAGGTGCTTCATGTTGCTTATTTAGTGCAGATATCAGGCTGGCCTCAACACTGTCTTAAAACGGATTATACTACAAAATAAATATAAGTGACAAAGTGAATTGCTATTGTTAAGGAGACTTTATGCATGATTATGTTAGTGTATAGGAATAGGGAATTATAATTTTAGTGGAAAAAATACGTTAGTAATATAAAGTAGAAACTTTCTCGATCATAGATGTATAATGATTTTTGAACTTGATTGACAAGATTTTTGCTACATATATTTCTGTTAATTGAAGATTTTCAATTCTTTTGGCCACATAATTCTGGAGCTAGCACTACTTTTGCTTTTGTACCTATTCTGCATCTTCTTGATGCCTTTCAATGATATCTCTCTTACTTCATCAAAAAAAAAGTTATTGGTTCTTGCATTAAATACTTTTTTTTTGTTCATTACTCTTTAATCGTGCATTGCACTTCCGGCTGTCACATACTCCCTCCGTCCCATCTCAATTTAAGTGTCTTAGTTTGACTTGGCACGGAGTTTAAGAAACAAAAGGAGACTTTTGAATCTTGTGGTCTTAAACTTGCCTTGGAATTGAAAAACTTACTAAATATAGAAAGAGACACTCTTTTTTGGGACAAACCAAAAAGGAAAGTAAGACACTTAAATTGGGACGCAGGGAGTAGCATTTTTTGGCTCTGATACAATATGATATGCTCTATGGATAACATTCATTTGCATCTTTTCAGTCATAAAAAGCTCCTCGGGATCAAATCGAAATTGTTTATCCTTTTTCTGCTACTTGTATGCCGGTGAACCATTCACTTTTCCTCCAGCAGATTGGTATTTGAGGGTGTGATCCTATTGTACGCAGTTCTGTCTTTTAACTTTGATCACCAATATTGTTGACCGTTGTTCATGTTTGGAAGCTTTTAATAGATTATAGGGTAGCGAAGGAGGATATTGTTGCGTGGCTAAAAGATGAAGTCTTGTTGTCTTGTTGATGCAATTCTGACAAGCGTTTTTTAGGAAAGAAACTAGAAAAGAAGGAAAAAGGAAGCCACCTTCCTGCCATAACCTTGAGGATGCAAATGCTGTTCATCTCAATTCCACTAGAATTAGGGGTGGGCGTATATCGGTTCGGTTTTGTATCCGAAAAATATGAACCGAATAAAAATCGGCTTTAAAAAAAAACCGAATACAACTTTTTAAAAAAAAAACTGATATGTTCGATTTATATGCCAAACGTATTGGATTATATCGGTTTTTTCTAAGGTTGGCCAGTGGGCCGGGACGACCCGACCCCGGCCCGACCCCGCCCCGGTCCCGACCCGACCCCGCTCTAAAAAAAAAAAAAAAAAATTAACGGGGCGGGACTCGAACTCGGGACGGGACGATGTCTCGTGCCGCCAGACCCGAGCCCGCCCCAGGCCCGCCGGACCCGAGCCCGCCCCGAGCCCGTCCCGACCCCGACCTTACCTTTGCAAAAATAGCCGTTGCACCAACGGCCATTTTAGATTATGGCGGTTGGCCAACGGCCATTTTAGATTATGGCTTTGTTGGCCAACGGCCATTTTAGGCCCCCCCCCCCCCCAACCCCCTACCCCTTAATATTTATTTTTAACCCATAAGTTATTATATTTACACTTTAACCCAATTTTTCAACTATAAATAACTCATTTTCTCTTCATCTTTCTCACAAATCTTCCTACAATCTCTCTAATTTCTCAATATATCTCTCTACATTGTTTGCTAAATATTCAATTTTATTAATTCATTTGGGAATTGGTAGTGAAGTTGGCAACTAGCTTGAGGATCTTCCATCGAGCAAAGTTTCAATTTTCAACCTCTCGATTACACGTCGACGTTACGTTGGCGTTTGGTACATTCGTTCCTTCATTAAATTATTATTGTCTGTTTATTTTATTTAGCGCACTTAATTTCATTTACTTTAATTATTTGTTAGCATATAATTAAAATGGAAGGAATTAGAGGTATGTTTAAGGGTAAGGGTAAGACTTCTTCTAGTAGGGGCAATCGGGGCAAGGGTACTTCTTCTAGTCATCTTATTCCTACACGGGATGATTTTGTTGATACTCAACATTTTCCTACAATACCATTAGATTTAGACGAGGAGTTATTTTACGGAACTCAAGAAGACTTTAATTTAGACGATGATCTAGACGATACACCCACTAATATTGATGACAACACGCCCACTAGTGCACCTTCAACCGAAATACCTCCTATTCCCCCTAGTATGAGACGAGGTCCAAAGCAAAACGACCATTAAAATCGGATGCATGGACATTTTTTGATAGGGACGTAGAGAATCAAGTAGCCATATGTAAAATTTGTAAAAATGTTTTAAAATTTAAAACTGGAAAAGGTCACGGTGGGACGGGGGGGGGGGGGGGGGGGGGGGGGGTTTAATTAGACACGTAGTAAGTGCTCATCCGACTAGGTATGCCCAATACCAGGCTTCAAAACCGGGTGCGCAAACGGCGCTCCATCGGGACAAGGTTCACATACGACATCGTTCCGACCAAGTACATGGTCAAATTAACCCTATGACGGGGGGAATTGTAGGCTCTAAATACAACAAACATAGAGATAGGGAAGCAATATCAAAATTAGTTCTTTGTGGAGGGTTTGCCTTTTTCATTTCCTTCATCTCCGGTTTTTATTCATTACATTAGAGATATATATAATCCTGCTTTTAACGGTTTTCCTAGGTCAACTGTTAAGAGAGATGTATTTAAATTTGCGCATGAATATCAACAATATTTACGTTTTTCATTATATCATTTTAATGGCAAAGTATCTATCACGTCGATATAGGTCGTAGTACTAACGGCCATGATTATTTAACTTAACTTGTCATTGGATAGATTATAAATGGTCTATGCAAAAACGTATTTTAGCGTATAGATATATAGATGATAGGCACACTTTGGTACTTTTATTGCGAAAAATATTTATCAAGTGTGCGATTATTACGGAATTACCGATAAAATTATGACTATTACATTAGATAACACTTCTAATAACAATTACGCATTTACAATGTTAAAAAATAGTTTAGCTCCGTCTTTTCCAGACCATTTTCATATAAAATGTGCGTGCCATATATATAACTTAATTGTAAAGGATGGTCTATCACTTTTTGAAGACATTCTTAGTAAAATACAATTTGCTATAAACTTTATTTTTAAAAGTAATAAAGTACAACGTAGAAAAGAATATAAAAAAATTTGTCATGATTGTGGACTACCTTTTAGAAGAATTCCACAAGAAGTATCCACTAGGTGGAATTCTTTATACGAGCAACTCCTTGTTGCTTATGACTATAAATTACCTATAACTTTATTTTTTAACTCTCATAATAAAAAGCCACCGATATGATTTTAGATAGTGATTGGGAAAAAATTTCCGAACTTATTGTATTTTTAGAGAAATTTTTTCAAGCAACAAAAGAATTTTCCGGTATATATTATCCTACTATTTCAACTATGTTATTTTATATAACTCTAATATTTTTATTACTTAGTGAATATATGGAAAAACCAAATTATAAGGCGACTATTAAAAAAATGTTTGTCAAAATAAAAAAATATTTTATTCCTATTCCTTCTATTTATATTATTGGTTACGTATTAAATCCTACTATTAAAATAGACGGTACTAAATCACTAATTGAAACTATTTACGATTGTATAGAAGTACTACCACCTCCAAGTCCCAAAAATCTAAATCACCCACCACCTATTGAACAAACTAAAGAAGAAGTGTTGAATAGCGTAGAACACCACCGCAAAAATATATATAGATTTTATCAACAAGAAAATGCTAGTAACGTACGGCTACCATACCATCTTCTTCATCTTCAACACAACCTCACAAAAGACATGTTGTTTCTGCGGCTAGTATTGAAAGCCTCGAAAATAGAATGTGCGGCCGTACCTCTACTAACCAAATTAGCGAGTTGGATATTTTTGTTTTGCGGGGTTCGTACCGTATCAAGAAGTTATCAATGAAGATGGACAAGAAGACTTGTTTGAAATCTTTGGAGGGGGAATGAGAAGACCTTTCCGACACTTTCATTGATGGCTCGAGATGTTTTGAACATTCAAGCGTCATCAAGCTGCGTCGGAAAGCGCTTTTACTGCAGGCGAGATATCAAATAGGAGACCACGACACTCATTGGCGGAGACGACTTGGAAATTGCGGTATTATTCGAGAGATTGGATACGAGCGGAGCGGAGAAGGTGCGGTCAACCGGAGATCAACGAAGAAGATGATGAAAACTACAACGAAATCTTAACCGAAGGTAGTGGAAGCGACGTGGATCAATTTGACCAACAAATACCTATTCCAACCGAAGAACCACATGAAATCATCAAGCAATTAGAACAGATTTTTTTGAAAATGTAATTTTTTTAATTGCAATTTTATTATGTAATTTGCAACTTTTGGACAACACCATAAAGTTGCAATTTAGATTTTAGACAATTGTATTTGTATTACAAAAAAATCATATGTCTATTAAATAATATAAGAGGCACAAAAACGACCTTGGGATGTTTTTATTACACTATCTTGTTTTATTTATTGAGTTTTTTTTATACATATGTTATTTAAAAAAAAAAAAAAAGGAAAACCCGACCCGCCCCGCCCCGCCCGAGCCCGCCCGAGCACCGCGCCCGCCCGATACCGACGGGATCGGGATCGGGACGGACCGGAGCAGTCCCGCCCGCACCCGACCCCTAGGCCCGCTAGGCCCGATCCCGACCCCCGGATCGTCCCGCCCCGACCCCGACCCCGCCGACCGGCCCGCCAGACCCGAGCCCGGCCCACTGGCCACCCTTAGTTTTTTCTAGTGGGTCAGGCAGGGTTGGGGATTTTTTTTTAAAATTGAATTTTCAAAACTGAAATTGACATTCACACTTACATTATCATGAAATTTCGACGTTGAAATCTATTGTGTATCGTGAGATGTTTACTAAAGAAAAAGGAAAATTAGAAATCGATTTGGGGGAAAACACAAATTGATTGGGAAAATAGTCGTTTTTCTAAAAATTGGCAGTTTGACCGGCCCAGTCTTGAAAAAATACGCAAAATCAATTTTTTTTTATTTAAAACGTACATCCGAGCGCAGAGTTATGACCATTTAAAGTTTTATCAATTTACAATTATTTTTTCTTCCTACATTTTATGTCAATATTTCCGTGATATGTTAATCACGTTCATGTCTCATGTGACTTCCATAAAAACTTCATAGATTAGCTTCAATGGCTATGATTCAAGAGATAGTAATAGCTTAAAATAAAAAAATATATATTTAATTCGATTTTTCGGTTCGGTTCAAATTTTTCGGTTCTCCGGGTTTTTTGCCCATCCCTAACGGGAATGCTTAAGTCTGTTGATTCTGACAGAACTTGTGCTAGAGGAATTGATAGAGATCATGGAAAAAGGTTTAAATTGGATGTGACTAATCTATTACCTAAGGATTCAGCTCAGCCGGGAATTCTTTATTCAATTTAGGGCTATGTTGCTCGGATTCTCCATAAATATTGTTGCAGCCATGTCGGATCTTCCAAAAATGCACCACTTTTGGAGGATCCGACACGAACCCGTCATCATCTTTGAAGAGTCCGAGCAACATAGATTTAGGGTGCTCGACCATACAGATCTTTCTTGTCAAGCTGACATCAGTATTTCAGCCACACATGAAATCTTGTAAATTTCTTTGGTTCTATCCCAGTGGGCGAGTCGGAGTGATAAATATTGGAGTCTTGTGATAAACATGTAATATTGTCTACTTAATAGAACATTTTTAGGGGAAGTATGCTTTTGTTTTTCCGGCATTTTCACGAAGCTATTGTTGCTCCTTTATGCTTTAGCAACTCCTCAGGAGCTTACTCAAACATATTTTTTACTCGAATTCAAGATGTTTTTTTCTCCTTTGCATTGTAAATCCTTTTATTATGTCTAGTCTTCACTTGAAACACAAAATAGCCTTTGCATACGAATTATCTTTTTCTATTCACCTTCTGATGGCTCTACAAACTACAACCATATTGTCTTTCCAGCGATTAAAACTTTCTTGAAGTAGGTCTCTCTTGCTATTAAGAATAGTCCTAAAGGAACTCATAGTTTAGAGGGTGAGTCATCATATTATGCTTATAAAATATCTCTATAATGGCTATGAATATTATTTTATACTATGCTTATAAAATACATTCCAATTTTATCTTTAAAGATTGATTGTAGAAACCCATTATATTTAGTGTGAAGGGCTCTGTTTTGGTTTTCCATCATTGTGATTGTGTTGGAGCAAGAGCAGAGGAGAGGGAATGGCATTACTTGGCATGAACGAGAGCTTGTTATTGTAATCTTGTTACTTGTTATCTAGGTGAAGTGATGAGCACAAGATTCTAGAATCGAGTATAGATGCACCTAGGCCGTGGATCAAAGCGATTGGGAAACCACTGAAAGACAAGCCTTTTCTACTCCTGCGTTCCACCTATTTATCCACAGGAAACCTTCAGAATTGACTGAAGAGCACAAACAAATGCTGATATTTCACAACCAAATTTCCAAACTACAAGAACTACCAAATCACATGATGAAACTTTAAAATATCAAACAACGCCCAAATAGGGCAGATTCTTTTGCCCCATAAAAACAATTTTAACAAAGGTCTTGCCCGACAACAAGATCAGTCTTAGAAGCACCAAGTATTAGTCAGACCAAAATGTTAAAATTCAAGGAACACTGCACTTTACTGGATCCAAAAAAAAAGAGAGATTCGGGGATAGCTAAGAATGAATTTCAGCAGAACTAGGTTTCTTTCGGCAGGGCCTTTTTGGCTGCTTCTGCAGCTGCTTTCTCTGCTTCGATCTCAGCAACAATGGCATCAATTTCAGCTTCCTCAAGTTGCCTAAGCCCATGCTCTTTCGTCATCACAGCAACTTCTATGTTTTTTCCACCACTTTCGACAACCTGATTCATAGGGAAATACATGTTTAAGATTCACCACAGCCCAAACAAATGCTTACATCCAACTATGCTCTTTCCATTTTTGCAGAAGGTCTAGTTGGATGCGTGCATTTGTTTCCTAAAATACCAATGCAGAAATCTCAAAAGGAAACTGTCATGTATTTCAACCCACTTAAACAACAATATAATTTAGTGAATAACTTAAATCATAAAGAGCCACATTCAAATCACAGTTGATAACTTAGCACGTTTGAGCGCATATATACATCAGAAATAAATGATCTAAAATGCATGTCAAGTTACCTCTTGCATTGTAGAGGTGATTACTTCCAGTGAATGAACATGTCATAATTTATAAATTCTTGAGGCAGTTCAAGAAAGCCCAAATTTTGCCATAGGAAAGTTGGATTTCGACATCTGTGGAACTCATAGGAAGACATTGTTCGAATGTCTACCTGTCTGTGGCATTCAATTGGCCACTCCAAAGTTACCAAAATCAAGAGCTGCTTCAGTGACACCTCAGCATGTGTTTTTTGTCTAAATAACTGTGGTATCTACTTTGCATGCACCTAGACTAATCCATTGCCAACGCGGTATAACGCACAAGCACAAATGCCTGATAATCCTAACCACTAAGGCTGAAAGTGAATGAGCTCACTCACACCAAGTGTTATAGCTGGACTTTCAACCTGGGATTTGCTGGTTGTTACTCCAATCTCACACGCTCATCCCCTTGTGGACCAAACCGACAACATACATACAAGGATGGTAACAAGATTAAGTGTTTGAATTTCTGGACACTGTATAAATCTGAAGTATTGTCATCAGCTTCTAAGAGGGTGAAAATGATAATTTCCTTGCAACATTCCAGAGGTAAGCACTACTTTTTTTAAAATGATAATTTCCTTACAACCTCCCACCGGCACATGTACCAGGTAATTCTACGCCCCAAGGCTTAGGCAAATGCGAAGTAATCAACTAGTGTTTTTTGTCTTTACTGGAATTTGAACCATGATCGCCAAGGTTTACGCCAACTTCATTGACCACTAGACCGCAACCTTGGGTGCGAACCAAGTACTTTACAACATATAAATGAAAGGTAAATGCTGTTTATATAATGATTTGGGGCGTAATTACATATCGTGTCTCATCTTAAATGATTTTCACATCATCAGACACCAAAAAGGGAGTTCTTTTATAGGTATAAAAACTGCTGAACAAATTCATGCTTATTTTTGCTGTGCATTGAGTTGAGGTGAGACACGAGTTGGCAGTCCCCTAAAAAATCTGTCACTAGGCATCCATCACATTGCAAGCAATAGCGACGTATATACTTTCTAGAGGATGCCTCAAACAGGAACAAAGGAGCAAGCAAGAGTTCATATCACCTATAAACAGAAAGATCTCATCTCAAATTAGTAATGATTTTAGCAGGGTCAATATATAACAGCCATATGATTTCAAACCGACCTTCTCAGCACACAAATGATTAGGATTTACATTTGCAGGGTTAGCTTCTAGGCATAGGAACAAAGATACAAAAAAGAGAGCCTACCACTTGCAAAAAGAAAAGGTTTTACCTAATTTCAGAAAATGAATTACATGTGAAACCCACTCCACTATAAGTTCGTTAATCAACTTATCATACTAAAAGTCTGAACCATACCTACAATCGTTTTCAGCCAATCGTTTTCAGCCATCAAAAACTTTTTATTTTTCCACTTGAAAAAAGAAAAGGTTTTACCTAATTTCAGAAAATGAATTACATGTGAAACCCACTCCACTATAAGTTCGTTAATCAACTTATCATACTAAAAGTCTGAACCATACCTACAATCGTTTTCAGCCATCAAAAACTTTTTATTTTTCCACTTGAAAAAAGAAAAGGTTTTACCTAATTTCAGAAAATGAATTACATGTGAAACCCACTCCATTACAAGTTCGTTAATCAACTTGTCATACTAAAAGTTTTAACCATACCTACAATCGTTTTCAGCCATCAAAATCTATTTTTCTTTTGATAAGAATTCAACCACCCGAAGATTATCATTGCTGATTAAACTTCTCTTGAGAAAAACATTATCAACCATGTAAGAGCTCATGTTACTGATCTTGTATTTCTATCAGGTAAGAGCTGCCAACGTTCACACACTAAATGTTCTAAGCCAATGGCCCAGTTCCTAAGTTTCAGAAACTCCTGTCTCACACAACTAAACATTTTTTCTGTAGATGTGATTTCCCAATAAGAAATCATAGTTAAAGTTGAATTTAACCATCGAATCTAACATTTTTGCGCATTACTACCCTTCACAATTTTACCTATTTCTTTTGTGCCCTGCGCATTAGTGCAAAAAATCTTCCAAAGTGCCCAAAATTAGTCATCTATATGGTGATCTGAAGAATCTCTACAGGATGCCTCGAACAGGAACAAAGGAGCAAGCAAGAGCTCATGTCACTTTTAAACAGAAAGATCTCATCTCAAATTAGTAATGATTTTAGCAGGGTCAATATATAACAGCCATATGATTTCAAACCGACCTTCTCAGCACACAAGTCATTAGGATTTACATTAGCAGGGTTAACTTCTAGGCATAGGAACAAAGATACAAAAAAGAGACCCAATTCCTAAGTTTCAGAAACTCCTGTTTCACACAAAATAAGAAATTATAATTTAAGTTGAATTAAACCATCAAATCTAACACTTTTTGCTCATTATTATCCTTCACAATTTTACCTATTTCTTTTGCGTCCTGCGCATTAGTGCAAAAGATCTTCTAAAGTGCCCAAAATTAGTCATCAATATGGTGATCTGAAGAATCTATAATTAAATCAACATGACATTTATATTCTGTCTAGGTGAAGGAGGCTATATAATCTCAAGTCAATCTCCTTACATCTTAATAGATAAACATTTAGAGCACTAATTTTGAAGGATTTGGATTTCTGGTAATAAAAGAAGCTCATTCCCTAAGCAGGTGTTTCCGCAGCAAATGCAGCTACTACTTTTCATCCTCACTTCGCAATATATTTAACATCTTTCCTAGGGCAAAATAAACTTCACTTCCTCCCTTGTAACTTCACAAAATTACCTTGTAAATGCGCCTGCATAGATGGGGATGGATAAAAGAGTTCATATTACCAACTATCTCAGAATTGAGCATAGTTGATTGATTGAACTAGGAAGGAAGGAAGGAAGGAAGAGTTTAATAACTGAATGATCCCTTATGTTCTGAAGATCTAAAATTAGGATTGATGAAAAGCAACGCAAGTTAACACCGGTATTTTAAGAGAAGCGAGACAATATAAGGCCCGATGCTTAACATGCAACATAAATCACATTAAGGTTTATGATGTTGTTTAAAGGAAAATGTATTAACAAAATGCTTGAGAACAACTGTAACTAATAACCTAAACAGAGGTGACTTACTTCAAGCAAAGCACGTATTGCTAGTTTCACAGTTTCCTGGCCAGACGTTTCTTTGTAATTCTTCTCCAAGAACTCCCGAGTAGAGTTGGAGTTTCTACCAGTTGCATTGGCTTTCCAAGCTGAGAATGTACCCGATGGATCTGTTTGATAAAGAGAAGGGACACCTGTGTGTGGGTCAAAACCAATGATCAAGGTGGATAGACCAAATGGCCTTACCCCACCACTTTGAGTGTACTTTTGCTGAAGACCAGCAACGTAACGAGTTATGTACTCGACTGTAACAGGATCTTCAACTGTAAGCCTATGACTCTGACACTCAATGCGTGCCTTATTCACAAGGACTCGTGCATCTGCTTTCAGCCCAGCACAGGCCAATGCAATGTGATCATCCAGATTTACTATCTTTCTTACTGATCTGCAAACACGAACATGATTAATTAGCTTAGAATTTCAAAGCAGGTGGAAAACTAAATTAAATGCAACAGAATATCTATACAGACAACACTAGACCAAAGTAATAAATGAGATCTTAATAAAGAGAGTAAACAAATAAGCAAGTTACACATACAACAAAAGGATTACAAGTGCTCAAACTCCTATTCAACCACCAGAGAAGAAACACCCTTTTGTGCTAGTCTGTATTACCTCATTGAAGTTGTCATTTTGAGACAGTTCAGTCTTGAGGACAGAATAGTTGGGGCATAGCACAGAATATGTCTGAGCAGTCTTACATCCACTTGGTTCAGGCTCCATGCGTGACCAAAATAATATCTTTCCTGAAAAGCTTTTTAAAGCTGCTCCATGGGTCCTTAATTCTATATCCATTGTATGGATTGTTTTTCCACTCTCCCTAGCATGACCCACCCTCGAGGGGAAAACCCACAATCCAAATAGAAAGCTCTTGACATTGATATCAATAGTAATGCAAATATTTCTTTTTAACAGGTAAATATGTAATTTTATTAAAATCAGAAAGCTGGCACTACGATGTGCCAGGGAATTACAATGTTTGAAAACCTTCCTGAGCAAAAACAAAAAGTGAAGGTTCCACCTATACAAGCACCTACTCCTGTAGTGAGTCTATGAAGTCAAGCATGCAGCTTTCATTATTTACATCTTGAAGATTACACGAAAAAGCCAAAATCCATTAACATGGATGTTTCAATTTCTGAACAGCACTTATTTTTCCTTCAAAGTACATTGTGTTTCTCTCTTTCCGTCTTACCCATCACACGCAGGTTAGAACTGTAAATATCTTCCTCACTGAATTGCACTTCCTCCCAACACTCCAGCACACCAAATGAGTACATTAGGTTACACACCATTAGGTCCAGATGATAATAGAACTTCCGCTAAACCACTTGCCCGGGCAAAGGCAAGGAAAAAAACCTCCAAATACAGAGCCTTCTATTGATAAACTGAAAATCGTTAAAGCTGACTCTCCTTCCAATTGCTCTACCCAAAACCAAAAATTTAACGACATATGGACACTCTCCTAATGAGAATACTTGCATACCAACACTCCAGCATATCAGATGATAAGTACATTACATTACACATCACTAGGTCCAGATGATAATAAAAGTTCAGCAAAACCACTTGGCAAGACAAATGGCCTTCAAATATTGAACCTTCTATTAACAAACTGAAAATTGTTAAAGCTCTCTCCTTCCAATTGCACTGCCACTGACCAGAAACAAAAAATTTAACAACATATGGAGACTCTCTTAGGGTGTGTTTGGTATGAGAATGTTTTCCGGTTTTCTCTTGTTTGGTTGCATTAAAAACACACCTACGCATCTCGAACCCACACCAGCACTATCCAACCCCTCTACCTGCCTACCCCCTTCCCACCCCGCCTACCCCACCACGGCACCACCAGAAGCTGCACTCCGAATTCAAAGACCTCATAGTGTTTTGCTTTGAACATATGCAAATACTCTTAACATTTTCCAACTAGCGTATGAAAATCACTTATTTTCCAGTAATACCAAACATGAACTAATGACGAAAGACGTTGCAGCAAAAACCCTAAATCTGGCGGAACTACGGAGTAAACCTAAATATATTGCATTTTAGATCTTAAAACCAAATAAAGTGAAAGAAAGAGGTACCTAGAGTCCTGAAGCTTAGGAGTAGACTTCTTTTCGACGCCAAGTACAACAGTATCAGTGCCACGAACACCAACGGCGGCGTTACCTTTGCGTACGGCTTCCATGGCGTACTCCACTTGAAATAGATGGCCGTCCGGCGAGAAAACGGTGATTGCTCTATCGTATCTAGCCATTACTCAAAGCTCTTTCCTCCAACCTCTCTTATGTACACACTTCTTGGGCGACAAGCCAATTGAATCACAACACGACGTCGTCGCAAACACCCTTTTTTAGTATACACTTTAGTTATTAAAGGGGAATTACTCACCACCGGACCCCACATTTCTCAGGCCCATATAACCATATTATGGGATTTTTTTTGACTACGTTATCGTTGTTGTTTAGTTATTATCAAGAAAATGACAAAAGAAGGTCCATCTTGTTTGGGAATAAGTTTAAAATGATCTCTTAAATATATTTCAACGTGTGAAGTCCATTAATTCATGTTATTTAGCGAAGAATAAAATAAACATATCCCAATATAATAAAAGGGTAATGAACTTTTTCCTTTTATATTTGCTGGCCACTGCCCCTAATTCTTTCAAGTAAAAAAGTCTCTCTGATTTAAACATGTTTATATAAGTTAACTACTTAATTCATCAATATTTTACCGGTGAAATGAAGTTTCAACTTTCAAATAACAATTTTCAATTTCAGCAACTCTTTTTTTTCAACCAAATCTATGTCAAACGCCTACTAAAATCTCCAAGTCTCAAACGAATTAAGTTTCCAACTAGCAAATGCAACACAACTACTAGTAATAAAGCCAATACATACTATATCATTACTGCAGATTTGAAGTTTAGATACATTGCATCATTCTCTAAAGTGCCTCACAAGCAAAGACAAACTCTATAAGCAATAGATTAAACAAGTGCAAATTGAGCAAGTTAGAACATGTTAAGAGATGGCAAGTGGAACAACAGATCACAATCACTTCTGCTTGCTCTTCAGATTAGCAAGGTTAGCTTGAGCAGCAGCTTTTGCAAGTGTTGTAGGCTTGATAGCAACCTTTGGATTGAGGGCTTTTCTTATCTTAAACACAGCCCAGGCAGTCCCCATAGCATGCCCTGCAGCATCGAATCCTTCATGTGTCATTTGTGCAGCCTGGTCACCATGCCTGCAACAACACAAGTGCCACCATTAAGCATACTGATCCAAGAAACTGTTAGAAAAATTGATACAGAAAGTAGGAAAATGAAAAGATATTAAAACAAAAAAGCCCGGACACTTCCTCTAAAGATTGATTGCCCGACTGTGGCGATCGCAGTTTGGGAATACAATAAGCCTATTTATAAATTATAAAAAGTGATTGTTGTGGTTTGTCTCCTGCAAAAATGCAAAAATGCAGGGTAAGTCTGCGTACAATAGACTCTTGTAGTCCGGCCCTTCCCCGGACCCCGCACATAGAGGGAGCTTAGTGCACCAGGCTGCCTTTTCCTGATCTTAATTCTCATATTTGGAATTACCAGATATGTGGTCATATTTATGGAAGAGAACTTCAAAAAAATTGGAAGTTTTCAGGAAATACATCTTTTTTGTAAATAACAACTTCCATCTTACATGCTATCCAACTGAAAGAACCACATTTTGAGTTTTATCGCTATGCGAGTATAGAGAAGAACTTCCAATACTCTGCTAATGCAAGTTTGCATCGCACCTCCATAATTAACAACAAAACAAAACAGTTGTCACATTTTGGTTAATAAGGTTAGTGCAAAACAGGAAATGGCGATGACTGCAAAATTTACTGTTAAATATACCCCATATATATTGTGTGTATATGGGGCTCTTGGATTGTGTATAGAAACCGAATATAGTGTTAAAATATTACCTAAATATCTACACTATATTCGGTTTCTATACACAATCCGAGAGCACATGTATATTGTGTGTATATGGGGTATATTTAACATTTACCTCTGTTGAACAAGACCAGTTGTCACTACTGAGGTTGTTGACATCACATAATTTCCAGCCACTTCAACAGCATCACACACCTTATCTGTTATAATATAGCAAAACCAACAATATCATGAGTTTAGAAGGAAAATATCAAAATAACTAGTTCATGTTCTTCTTATGACACAACAGATAAATGATGGTAATGTTTAACGAACTAAAAACATAGTTAAGTAGAAATACATACTGAATCCATCTAATGAGGCAAGAACAATTTCTCCCGGAAGAAGGCTAAAGAATTTCTGACCAGCTTTTGAGTTTATAATAGGACTTGTAAAGAATCCAGAGACCTTCACTACTCCTGATAGTATGCCAGTTGCCACTTTCTCAGACATTTTTGTCATCTTCTTCACCCTAAAAAGGAACAAAATAAAAATATCCATAAAAACAAGTAAATAAAAGCTCTCTCAATCTGTCAATAGGACAAACTTATTCAATAACAACTACTAAGCCTCAGTTCCAAACTAGATGAGATACACTAACAGTCAAACCTATTCCCCATAACGTCATTTGTCCGAATATTTTTTGCAGGCTATAACGAAATATTGTTATAAAAAACATACCGTATAATGTAACATAACATGAAAACTCGGTTCCAAAGAGAACTTGATCATTATAATGAAATATCGTTATACAAGATGACAGTTATAAAGAGATCTGAGTGTATATCAATCATCAAAATTCATTCAGCAACATTTTTTTTTATGAAGAAATTCATTCAGCAACATTTGAACTCAACTTTCTAATCAATGCTCAAGAAAAGAGTAAAATGCAACAGAGAAATAAAAAAAGAATGTACCTTTTCATCCTTCTCATAGCCTCAGGGCTAATCTCAGAGTTACTTCCTTTTCCCATCCTCTTAATCAACACATCATTTCCCCATTTCAACCTATCCACAGTAACATCCCCACACCATAATATCCCCTTCACCAACTGACCCGACCCAGCTGCAATCAATCTAGCAATACTACTACTATAATCCTCAACGTTTGGAGCCAAAGTAGTCCAATACGCCGCAGAGCTCCTCTCCGTATCCTCTTTTTTCTTCTCCATTTCTTCAGGTGAAACATCCTTCGCCGCCATCCACCATTTCTCTACAACCCCTTTATCCTTCTTCATTTTCTCCACTCGAAAAGCACTGTACTTCTCTAATACTAAATCTAATTCCTTTAATACCTGTTGAAAAAAGTAATTCAAAGTTGTAGGAATCAAAATTAGTTAGAAATTGATTTTTTTTTAAAATTACGCTCTATGTTTACTGGGAGAAAATATTTAAGCCACATAACCCATATAAACCAATATTGGTGTTTACCTTTTATACATTATTATACACTTTTATACAAGATTGATACATTATGTATAATGCTATTCCCAGTTATAATTGTAAAGAATGGATCTTGTGCCTAACTCAACCCCAAAAACTAGCTTGTAGGGTGAGAATTTTTCAAGTTCATATAAGGAGTACATGTTCTCATTCCATATCCGATGTGGGACTCTTAACACTCCCTGCACGCCCAGACCTGATTAACTAGAACGTGTATAATATAATTTGGGATCCAACATAGCAATGAATTGAAATGGGTCTGGCTCTGATACTAGGGGTGGCAGATGGGGCGTTTGGACTGAAGTTGCGCGGGTCAAAATGGGTTGAATCAATAGATTGGTCAATGCTCAACCCGCACAAAACTTACCTGGGCTAAGATGGGCGGGTCAAGATGGGCTAAATAATGGGTCATAACCTAACTTGACCAACTTGACCATTACTTTTACAAATTTCAAACTTACCTTCATATATTATATTTTGTATGATATTTGATTTTTCTATATCTTTATTTTTAAAATAAGAATAATACTTTTAATTTTTTTTTCATTTTTTATAAAAGCAAATAAATATATAAAAATAATGGGGTGGGAGGGCAGGGGTAGTGGGGCGGGGAGGGATGGGTAATGAGGTAAGAAAAGTTTCTCATTTTTTATAAAATTTTTGTATAATTAAATTAAATATATAAAGTAAAAACTTCAGGTGGGGTGGGGTGGGGGTAAGCAAATTTTTCTCATTTTTTATAAAAAATTTATAAAAATAAAATAAATATATAAAATAGAAAGATTGGTGGGTGGGGTGGGAGGGGAGGGGAGACGAAAAATTCTCATTTTTAATAAAATTTTATATATAAGTAAAATAAATATATAAAATAAAAACTTCAAGGGTGGTGTGGGAGGGCAGGGGGTTGGGGGTAAGAATTTTTTTTATATTTTTAATAATTATTTTATAAAAATAAAAAAATATGAAATAGAAATTTGAGGATGGGTAGGGCATTGGGGTGGAGGGGTAGGAGGTAGAAAAAATTTCATATTTTTTTATTTTTATTTATAAAAGTAAAAAGAATATAAAATAGAAATTTGAGGATGGGGTAAAACATGTGGTGGGGGTGGAGGGGGTAGGGGAGGTAAGAAAAAAATTCATATTTTTAATAACCATTTTTATAAAAGTAACAAAAAATATGAAATAGAATTTTGACGAAGTGGAGGGGGTAGGTGGGGTTAGGGCGGTAGGGTTGGTAAGAAAAAATTTCATATTTTTTATAAAAGTAAAAAAAATATGAAATAAAAATTTGAGTATGGTAGAGCAAATAGGGTGGGGTGGAGGAGGAGTAGGGTGGGTAGGGCTCATATTTTTTATAAATTATTTATAAAAATAAAAAAATAAAAAATAAAAATTTGAGAATGGGATAGGGCGGGGTAGGGTGGATGGATAGTGTGGTGAGTGGTTGGGGTATGTTGGTGTATTTTTATTGTTTCGAAATAATAAAAAAATTTTTAAATAATTATTTATAAATAAAAAACTTAATCTATAGTGGAGCTCTAATCGTTAAAAGTTAAGTTTGGACATCATTATGAGTTATTTGGACTGTTGATTTATAATGGATCAACTTGGCTATCCCAAACCAACCCATCATCAAAATCACTTTTACCCAAACCCATAAAATCATGAGCGGGTCATTTGGATTTGGACTAATTTTGTCACCCCTATCTGATACCATGTAAAACATGAATCTTAGGTCTATCTCAACATTAAAAGTAGTTTGTATGGTGAGTATTGTTCAAGTACGTATAAAGTCAATGTTAACATTCTATATCCGATATGTGACTCTTAATAATAATGTTGTATAATACTGTATAAACTGAAAATACGGTTATGTGGCGTAATATTTTATGTTGGACTGTATATTTTTGAAAATTTCCCATTTTAATTCACGTGCTGCTAGCTATTTTCATATTCGTAGAGAACTTTCAAATATTTAAAATAAAATATTTTGCCTCAATACCTTTTCTTGTCCTTTTGATGCTATTGTTAACCCATAGTTAAGTAAATTCTCTTGATCTTCATCATTTGCTTCAGAAGGTACTCTAAGAGTAAAGAAATAGTGAGATTCATCAAGCTTTACAGCAGTTTCATCTCTCGTTAATGGCCATTGGATTTGATCTCCGACACGTGAAAGAACAGCAACAATGTTGTCACCCTGTTTGAGTTGAATAATTTCGAGTTCACCACTAGCGAGTTCGATACTACGTTCTTTATCAATCAAATGGACAATAGCACCTGGGATTTTGACAATTACTTGTTCAAGTGACATAAAGTTGGAATCTTGATTTGGTTGATTGGTTTCAGTATCTGGAAATAGATTTTCTGCTAGATCTTTCATGTCTATAGTTGGGTACATAGAAGAAGTTGAGGGGCTCTTTTGGGTATTTGTAAAAATTGGAGGGTTTGAATCAATTATTTCTGGGTATAATTTTGGATTTTGAGAAGACATAGTAGTTATTTTTTTGGACGTTTGATTACCCAGTTTGACTTTGGACACAAAAAAGGAAAGAACTTTGTGAAGATCTGAGATGGGATTTATGCAAGTTTTAGCTCAAGGTATAAGAAAATGAAAGAAAAAAAAAGGCGGTTAAGGTTGAAGACGAGTTGACGTGGCTTGACACGTGGCTTTATGTGATAAGACCGTGTGGAACCGAGGAGATTCGATTCTTTGCCGTGTTTTGTAATAGGAGTTTAGGAATAATATTTTTTGTCGTGTTCTATATTGTAAATTAACTGTCACTAACACTTTTTTCACTTTGTTTGATGGTTGTTATGTATTGTTTTATAATTTAATTGCATGGTACTTTATTATTTTGAGAATATATATTTTTCGTGATTATATAACGTTACATTAATAATTTGAAGGATAAATTTATTAGAATTATTATAAAAAAGTATAATAAAATATAATTATTAAATAATAAAATAAGTAAAAATAAATAAGTTCACGATGCAATAACACTACATCAATAATTATGTAAAATGAGAATTTTATTCGCCAAGTAACGATGAATTTAATGATACTATCTAATAAAATTAAAGTAACTATCAAAACAAACCTGATATATAACGAACACCATCCAAACAAGCTGTGTTTACTAACGTTTGACTAAAGCACCCTTTGCTTCTTTTTTTTGGCCAAAGAATATTGCTGATGTTTCTTTTTTTTTTTGGCCAAAGAATATTGCTGATGTTTCTTGATTCAGTTAAAAAATGTTTAGGATACTTAAAAGGATTATTCCATTTTTTGTTGGTACAAGTAATTGTTTCTGTTCTGCTACTAAGTATGATTTATATGAATCATCAAGAATCTTAAGTGAGTTTATGAAGATGGGAAGAGTTAAAGATGCAGATAAGTTGTTTGAGAAAATACCTGAAAGAAATGTTGTTATTTGGTCAGTCATGGTCCATGGATATTCTAAAAATGGATTACATGAGAAATCAGTTGAGTGTTTCAATTCAATGAGAAATATTGGTTTAGTGCCTAATTCATTCACTATTGTGGGTGCTGTTGTTGGGGTTTCAGGATTGAAGGATTTAATACTTGGTCAATCAGTCATGGACTGATAGTGAAGTTGGGATTGGAAGATAATTCTTTTGTAGGCACTTCACTTATAGAGTTTATGCAAAATGCGGAAATATAAGTGAATCTTGCAAGATATTTGAGAACTTAAATAGTCAAGGTTTGGTTCCATGGAATGCAATGATCAGTGCATTTGTACATAATGGACTATATAAAGAGGCTTTCTTGTTATTTAATAGGTTTAGAAAGTCTGGTTTGTTTCCTAATTCAATGATAGTTATGGCTTTGTCACAGATCTGTGTGGCTATGGAATCCAAATGTCTTTGTGAATCAGTTCATGCCCTGGTTGTTAAACTTGGTCTTGTGTTTGACGTACAGGTCAACAATTCATTTCTTTTTCTGTATTCAAGTTTGATGGAGTTGGCTTCTTCTCGGAAAATTTTCAATACAATGAGTCTACTGGTTCACCTAGAATATGCTTCAGATGCTATAAAGCTATTCTTCCATATGAGAGATTATGATCACCTCATACTAATGAATCTCATTTCAGCTTGTGGGGTTTTAGGGAACTTGAAGATGGGAAAATCTGTTCATGCTCAAGTAATAACTCATGGTTTTGGAACAGAGCTTCCTTTACTTAATGCCATGATTACTATGTATGCAAGAAGTGTATTTGATCGTTCAACCATGAAGAGTATGGTATCATGGACATCTATTATTTCGGGACTTCTGCATAATGGAAGGCCTAAAGGGGCACTAGATATGTTCATTCACGTTAGAATTGAAGAAAACTTCTTCACTGATTCAGTGCTTCTGGTGAGTGCACTAACTGCTGCTGGTGAAATGGTTGCTTTTGAACTATGCATGCAGCTTCATTGCCATACTATAAAAGCTGGATTTTGAAATTATAGAAGTATTCAAAAATGTCTCATATCAACCTACTCAAAGTGTGGGGATGTTACCCGCAAGGGTAGCCAAGTTGGTGTAGCAGTAGAGCGCGAGACCGCAAGGTCACGAGTTCGATCCCCTGCATAAACCTTCTTGGTTGAGCCTGTCACACATGGCTTGCCAAGTGTGGTTAATCGGCTGACGTGGTTTGCAGGCTATTGCATCAGTCCGGGGTTTATCCTGTGCGCACTCGAGAGAGTAGCGGCTGTGGGTTCCTTCGTCAACAAAAAAAAAAGAAAAAGTGGGGGGATGTTGAACTTGCAAACAATGTTTTTGTGCAAATGGCATCTCTTCGTGATATTGTATCATGGAATGCTATTATAAACGGGTATGGTATCAATGGCCACGGAGAAACCTGCTCTCTCCTTGTTCTATGAGTTCAGAAAGAGTGGAGGAATACCTGATAATGCTACTTACTTGGGCATTTTGAGTGCTTGTAGCCATTCAGGATTGGTCAGTGAAGGGTTGTTGATTTTTCAATCAGATAATAGAAGAGAATAGAATCACAATTAGTTCAGAACATTATGGCTGTATAGCTGATTTGCTTGCTCGGGCAGGTTACTTACCTGATGTAATTAAGTTCTTGGATGGAGAAGGTGAGACTCTTTGGAAGGCTATGTTAAACGGATGTGCGTGTAATAGTGATTTAAAATTAGCAGAATTTGCTGCAAGAAAGTTTCATGAGCAGATTCAGAAAGATCCTGGTCAACTTCTGCTACTATCATATCTTTATGCATCAGTTGGGAGGTTTAAAGATGCTGAAGAGGTTCAGCTTGGAGACGGAGAAATTGATTAAACTTCCAGGATTCAGCATTCTCACTGGAAATTTATAGCATGTTGGTGAAATGCAAATCAGTCATCTCATGAATGAATAAAATTTTGTAACTTCAGATCATGAGGACCTGTTGTAACATCTGGCATATATAAAAGTTGAAAGCTTTGGAAGGTAAAAGGATTAAACTTTGATAAACAGATCTGTTTAAATAGTGATGTTCTCCAAACAGAATAATCGTAGAAACAAAATGAATGACAAGCTACTGTTGTGAATTACATATATGTTTTCTGACTAAATCTTTTGGACTAAAAATCAGGTCTAAAGATAAACTAGAGCAGAAAGCAGCTTCGTGCCAATGGTTTAATGTTGCAACAGGTAAAGAGTCGGAACTATGCATCAGTAAAATATATATATAGCTTGAACATCTTCAGTTATCTTGTCTCCAAAATTTGTACTCACCATTGCACAAAATCAATCATGCCTCTGAAAGAAGAGTTTTCTCTGGCAGATGGCTTCTTCAATCAAACTTAGAATTTATTTCTTTAACATAGAATGAGATCTTATTATCAGTGTATGCATGAAGAGGGGAAATTCATCTGCTACATGCCTTTATTGATAAAGGCTATAAAGCAAGTAACAAACTAGCTTGCCTGAGACAGTCATAATGCATTACGGCTCTCTGTGCGACTTATTCATCCTTGAATATTTAAGTAGAAGGTCATTTCAAAAGCCAATATTTTCCAATATTGACCTGATACTGACATAAACAAAGCCAAATAGAACATAGGAAAGCTTATTTACCTGAATCGTTATACATTACTAAAGATTAGGAGCGAAAAGGATTAAAGCTTTGAACAATATAGCACATCCTTGATTAGTATACCAGCTTCTTACAGCATATCCGAATCTGAATGATGGATTTCCTTCACCATGATAGTACTATTTACGAACCAGTAGGAGTCATATTTTCTTCAGTACATCCGTGACTGCTCCGTATGGAGGAAAATATTCTTTTTTTTTTTTTTAGAAGTATGGGGGGAAATAGTTAAATCCTAGAATATGTTAGATTCAGACCAAGAGTTTCGATCCTGCTAATGTTTAGGTGCATCATTAGCTGTTTGACATTTAATCAACCAGATCAAATGTCAGCTTCCAGCAACCACTTGGAAGCAAATTGCACCCTCTTAAAACAACCATTAGAAAGTACAATCTCTTTATTTGGCATAGAAAGTGAATTTACCATCAGCATATGTACGAAAGAGGTGGTAATCCACCTACTACATACATATACCGCCAAAGGCTGTACAGCAACTAACAAACTAGCTGACAGTTTTTATGCAATATGGTTCTCTTGGGACCTATTCATCCATGAATGTGAAGTTGAAAGTCATAACAAAAGGGAAAGAAAGATCCAACATCAACATGATACTTGCATAAACGAAGCCAATTAGAACATTGGAAAGGATGTCACCAAAATGTTTAAACGTTTCTAAGGATAAGAAGTGAAAAGGAATAAAGTTTTGAATAATATAGCATATCCTTGATTAACATAGCAGGGCCAGCTGGTTATAGCACATTCAAAATTTTAGCTATGGATTAGACGGGGAAAACAAAAAACAACAATAATATCCAAATGAAAACAGGTCATGCAAAATCTACTTCAAAACAAAATCTCAAGCACAGCTTGTTGAAGACTTCAAAATAAAAGGGATCTAACTATCACTTATCAGTAAAGCTCTTGATAACACAGGTTATTCTTATGCTCTTATCTTGCTTCTCTTACTCTTTGCCTTCACTGACCCATCCTTCAGCTTTTTCTCAAGCTCGGTGCTCTTCTTCTTTCCATCTTTCACAGACAACTTACTTTGCTTTTCTTGCTCAGTTTTTTCCAGCTTTTTCACCTTCTTCTCACCCTTCTCAGCTTTACCCCTTTTCACTTTCTCAACTTCATAATCCTCACTCTCCTCAATGTCTTCATCACTGATTTCCTCTTCTTCATTTTTACCAACATTTTCTACATCATCATCACTTCCCATTTCATCAACACCAGTGTCAAAGTCCATATACCGAACCTCATGAATTCTCCCTTTATTCTTCCCCTTCTTCTTCCCTGACCCCTCCTCAGCTTTCGTGCCACTCTCCTTAACCTCAACTAAATCACCACTCACTTCTTCTTTTTCCTTAAACCCCTGAATCTTGAGTTTCATCTCAGGCAACGCTTGATACAAAGGCAACGCCAAAGAATCAGAAAGCCTCAAGTGCAAACTTCTCACACCACCCCATTTCTTTGGAACAACCTGAACAACACCCTTTATTGCTTCAACCACATTATCAACAATCTGTGTGGGCTCCATTGAACCTTTACCAATCCTCATCATACAACATGTTCCAGTCCTCAAGTAAAACAAACCAGACCCACAAGCCCTTTCAACTTGCTCCTTCCAATTCTTATGTGTCAAATCTAATGGCAAAGGCAGCTTCTTTTTCTTGAAAAAATGCTTACCCAGAAGCTTAGGAAGCAAATGAACAATCCTTCTATCAACCAAGAAAAGATCATACGAATCGCAAAGCTTTCTTTTTGCTTCGAAGGGTTTGTAGTTAGTCTTAAGCTTAGAAAGCTTGATGACTTTAGTGATGGGAATATTTTGGGATTTGATTATCTTTTTCGCGGCGTCTGAAGTGAGGTTTGAATTGGGTCTATCATCAATGATAAGGCAAAGTTCAGAGGAAACGTCGTGAAGTGGATGAGGGAAAGGGATTCTAAATGCATTGGTACGAGGTTTTGGTGGGATTTTCTTGAGTGTTAGGTTAAGGTAGATGAAATCATCTTGTGGGAGTAGTTGGGGTTTCTGGATTTTCGATTTGGTTTCTTTCCATTTGAGAAGGGCATCCACACCCTTCTCTACGGTGGCGCGGCTAACCTTGGCGGCGGCGGAGGGTGGTGAAGATTCCATTAGGGTTTTTCCTGGATGAAATAATTCAAAGCAAATATATAAGAAAACAAATTTATAGTTTAATTATAAGAAAGAGAGAGAGTAAAGTAAGTACCTTGTTATTGAGCTGAGATTTGTGGTTGCAAGAAAGCTAAAACCCTAAAAACCCTATATCTATGTGAAGGAGAAGTAGGAAAAGATGAGGAAATTCAAAGTAAATACATCAGGAAGATTAAATGATGTGGACCTCCCCCTATACTTTTTAAAATGACGAAGACCTCCCCCAAGTTGCCAAGCACCTTTCTTTTTGCTCCTTTTTATTTTTGAAGCAATTCTCGTAACAATTCGAACCACTTAACACAAATACACAATAGGATTAAGGATTGTACATTAACCATTGATGTTTGGCCAACAAAAGAGAAGATGCTTTTGAGCAACAATAAAAATATTTTTTCTATTGTTAATAAGAAGCTATAAAAAAAAATTATGAAGTAAAAAATTACTTTTATAAATAAGCAGTTTTTGACAGTTTGGTCAAACAGATATTTAACCCCTGCAACAAAAAGACCTCCCTCAAATTTAATATACACCTTGTGATATTAAATGGTTTATTCTTTATCATTGCGTTGTTTCAATTGATAGATACAATCGCCCTTATTAAAACGTCAATTGGTCACTTTGATATGATATCCAATTTGTAATCAGACATTTCTCATTTGAAAGGAGATCTTTCTCTGGCATGGCATGCAACTAGAAGCATTTTGCATCGGTAATATAATTAGCTCATAGATCATCAGTTATTGTTGAAAAAGAATTAAGTGAGATAGATAATATAATTAGCTCACTAAAGAATCATGTTTATAGATCATTAAACCATCGTTGGTAAAGGAGATCAGTAAACGGCTCTTTGGGCATTTTGATATAGGCCCTTTACACGACAAGGCAATTTGCAAATTACCTGTAGTTACTGTTGCACTTACATTGGCATAATTTGATCACTCGCAGAATATTAGCGGAAGATTTAAA
Source organism: Anisodus tanguticus (assembly GCA_034509755.1). NCBI lineage: Eukaryota > Viridiplantae > Streptophyta > Magnoliopsida > Solanales > Solanaceae > Anisodus > Anisodus tanguticus. The sequence continues at coordinate 38,719,840 of CM067561.1, read as the reverse complement.
TTACTTAAGGGTGAGTGCGAACTGAAACCATGCAAGCAAAAAATAAATAAATCCAAGAGCACTTAGAATAGTGACACAAATTCATTGACTTGTATCAGCATTTGTTCTGTAGAAGCATACAAGTTGCAAAAACATAATAAGGTGCAGCGACAATGCATCTGCGTGCACTGAAATCAGCCATTGCACCAGGTAACCAAGCATCGAATTTTTTAAATTTTCAGATCAAATAACCCAAGAACAAATTGAGCAAAAGTGACTGCTTATTAAGCTAATAAAGCTCAACACAGAATATTTCATTCTGGTTCTTCTTTTCAGATGTATTGTGCTTTTCGCTGGAGAATAGTGCGTTTAGGAGAGAACAAGTAATAACATCAAGTTAAAACAAGTATGAAGCAATGCCACCATTTTATATCCATGAAGTTGAGAAGACAACGATGCTACAATTTCCTCATCTTCTCTTTTTAGAAGAGCTATGTGCTTTCACATAGCTCAGGCAAAGAATTCCAAAGTAAGCTCTTTTCTGGGCATTCATTAGTTATGAGTGACTTCAGTCTGCTCGTTTCCACCTTCTGAATATCAATCGCCAGAGCCCCCGATAATTGCTGATCACAAACAAATAAAATCAACTGCATGAGAAGTTCTGAATTACTGCAAACTTGAAACAAATAGGAAGAAGCACATTACCTTTTTGAGCCACACCATATAAGTAGCAGCAAAGGTTGCTTGAGCTTGATAGTCCTTAAAGTAACTGTCAGGTACAATTGTGCAGGAATAAAATAGTTCTAATTCGTTATCTATGAGCATGTCAATGTCAACTGTCCTAATGTTTCTATAGTGAGGAGGCAAGAATCTATCATGATCACCGCGTGCAAAATATCTTATCCAGCAAGTCAAGAGGAAGCGGCGATGAAGCCACAATGCCTGACAGGAAAAAAAAAACATGAGACAGGATTTCACACTAAGCTTTCAAGCTTGTACTTATTTAGATTATCTTCATGAAGCAAGTAAATGACCATCCAGATACAGAAAAAAGATAAGGACTGATGCAATCAATTTTGCACATGGAACTGATCATATTTTGTACATTGAAGCATTAGAAACTAGAATCTATAGTAGACCACAAAACATCAAAATGATCATTCACTTGATCTCATCAAGGATATCATAAGACGAAATTGACAGGCGAGTCAAAACTATTAACCTCAAGTGTTTCACATATTTTGTAAACCTACATAACGTAGTGTAGATGACCTTGCAAAAAATTGACAGGACACTTGACTGGCGCATTCTAGAATTGCCTTATTTAGGGGCACATATATATTTTTTTGATAAGGTAAAAGTATTATTGAAAGAAAGGTACCAAGAAGGTACACCAAATTACATCAGAAACAGACAGACGCTACAATAATAACAGATTACAAATTTCCAAGAGAATCCAAAAAGTCCATATACTGATCGATGTTCTCTAAAATACTCTTCTTACACCATACGAACAAATTGAGCAGACAAAGGTTCTTAATTTTAGAAATATGATTCTTTTTATTCTCATAGCAAGCACTGTTCCTTTCTCTCCAAATAGTGCAGAAAATACACAAGGGAATGGTCCTCCAAAGTTGCTTCATGCTCTTTGCTATTTTCTGCCCTTGCCAGCTCTCCGATAGACTTCTAACATCTGAAGGCATTACCCAAGCTACAAGACAGAGGCTTAGTATAAGTTCCCAGCACTGTTTAGCAACTTTACAATGGATAAAGAGATGATTGACTGATTCCGGCTCCACTTCACATAAATAACACCTGTTGCTTAAATTAAATCCTCTTCTTTGCAAATTATCTTGAGTCAAACAGGCTTTTCTAATAGCAACCCAACCAAAACAAGCTACCTTGACCGGTGCTCTTGTCTTCCATAGCATTCTCCATGGCCAATTTGGTTCAAAATGATCTGAACATTCCTGCAGCAGGTTATAGCCGCTTTTAACAGAGTATTTCATATCATTGCTCGCTGTCCATAACAAAGCATCCTTTTTATCTTCCTCTGCCACTGCCGTATCCAAAAGCTGTATAAACTGCCCAACCTCTTCCACTTCGCAATCATTAAAACCTCTCCTAAAATGTAACTGCCACCCACTGGAGGAGTAAAACTCTGAAACACTACCTACCTTGTTAACAGAGCAATTGTAAAGAGCTGGAAATCTGTTTTTCAAGCATTCCTCTCCCACCCAAACATCAGACCAGAAATTAGACAAGTCAGTTTCATTTTATGAGCACAGAAATGGCAACATTAGATGTTGATGCAAACATTACGACTCTAAATGCACCAAAGGACTATCCGGGGATTTAAGGAAACTTTCAGACAAAGTCATCTAACCAGTAAAATTGTTATGTGAGCACCACTGTGATATACATACCTCTCTCCCCACATAACGTTGTATCATCTGCTCCACCCAATTGAACTGATCCTATCAGCAGACATTGGGGGAAAAAAGGCTTAGCAAATAATTGTAAGATGCCACAACTTCGTATTTGCAACACAAATGCAAACAATAGATGATTTACTGTTACCAGAACCAACAAGAATGAAATGGAATACTTTTTCAGTTCCAGATATTACTCCAAGATTTTGTCATTTAACATAAAAGCTTCAGAAATAGTTGAGCATTTTACTCATTCCTGCAACCAGTCAATGTAGTGCAACTCATAGTTGGCTAATTAATGTTGAGCATCTATGATTTCTACGGAGATCCTTATAAAAATTTCAGTGAAAGCATGTAACTTTCAAGAAATCCTAAAAATTCACAAAATGCTGCTAAGCAGTAAGCCTATCTCCATTAAGAATCTTCTGAGTTCTTGTAGAAAATAGAATCTGTCCAAATGCTATTCAATGTTGGGGAAACGACCACGAGAAATGCATACCTTCAATAATTCATGAAGTTCTGGATCAAAGCTAGCATCTTGATCCTTGCTATGTTGTGATTCTTCAAACAGACGAAGCATCAACCGCTGCATAGATCAATATACCAAATAAACAACATTGTGCTTCATGCCTGCCTTATTTGTACTTTGAATGGAACAAGTGATTTTACAAAACATCATATATTTTATAGGCTACTCAGTTTGATAAGTTCTTTCAGGGATTACCAAGCAAATCAAGATTCTGATGGAAAAATTCTAACATATATTGCAAAGGGCATCAGTAAAGCTTTTAACCTTCTACAAGCAAGGGCAATCACAATGTTCACAACTAGTTACCCAAAGTTCAGATAAAAATAATAGCTCCATGACGGGAACTCACTGCACGGTAATGAAAGCAAGAATTATCAGCAACATGGAGGCCAGCCCACTCCCGTGACTTGTTAAACTCCTGCAGCACCTGGATGCATGAATTTAGATCCATTTGTTAAGAATTGAATGTATCCTACTGTATATAACAGTTCAAACAGGACAGAGCAACATGAGATAAGTGTTTCAGAGATGATTGACTGGAGTTGAAGAAAACTGGGCCCGTGTTCAATGGAAGAGCAGGAATAAGCAAAACACTTTATCACAATCCATAAGACACTAGACCACTGACCAAAACTTTGCCTGCTCTGCATAGTCTGTGAAATTAAAGGCAGGAAATCGCGAGACAAATATCATACCACGAACCTTTCTCTCACCTGTTCCGCTGATGTGTAGGAAACTAACCAGCAACGGTGATTCCATGCACGATAGTTCATTTTTGATCTCTGTAACAACAACACGAGCCAATTTAGATCTACTCAAGAACCAAAGTACTTCAAGAACAGTGGAAACATTCCTGGTATCAATAAAAGCAACCTTGCGACATAACTTTCAAATAGTGATCAACCAATAGGCTATAATATTCATTAGTTCACAGAATAATCCAAAATAAGACCTCAGCCAGTTTTTCACCAACTCAGATTCTCTTTCCATAATCTCTTGCAGATTTGAACAATTTCCAGCAATCATCTTGATCACCCACCTCCTATCAGTCATTAGCAGTAATAAGAATCACGAATGACTAACCATTGAAAAGGTAAAACACAAATTCATTTCAAACTAACTCACAGAAAAGACAGATACCAATCTCCAAGAAGAGATCAAAAAAACGTTATATCAATCTCAATTTGAGAAATATGTGTGTCATTATTTCTTCTTTTTTTCCTGTGATAGATAATATGTGCCTCACTAGCTTATATTCATGTCCAATTAGCATCGAGCAAGTTGAACCCTAATCTCTCTCTCTTTCTCATTAAATTCATATTTTGAAACTAAATTTACGTACTTACAACTGGAACATGTAATTCTAAACAGGCCCGCTAAAATCATAAGGTCAAAAAAGGGATTCAAAGAGCAGATATGCCAATTTGTCAATGGGCCATTGCCATGCTTCGGCCATTGTTATGCTTCATTTTTAACATCCATAGAGCATCAGCTTATTGTACACAGAGTGTCAAACCATATGAGAAGAACCAATCTTGGGCAACCGGAGAGAGAATTGAAGGTTTTCATCCATGTAATAGAATGGACACCAAATCAATCATTAAAAAGAACTACATAAGAAAAGAGAGGTATCTAACCTTTGGCTCCATGCTTGTTCACTTTTAGGTGAATGCAAGAGAATCACAGATGAAAAAATAAGCTCATTCATGAACATGGAAAAAGATTGCTTCTTTGACAGAACTAGCTTCCTGAAAAACAAAAACTTTATATGGTCAAAGCTAAAAGTTTCTACTGATCTTTTACCGATCAAAACAAGACCAAAAGTTTCTATTGAAGATCAAATTGTGCTGTCTAACTGGTTTTAAAATTGCCGACATGAATAAGGAAAAATTTCTAACATACAGCAGAAAAAAGAGGGGCGACCAATACTTAAATGTATAAGCACATTACACCTCCAAAGTCTAACTACAAGAGCCAAAAGTTATTTCTACTGGGACAGATGGAAAATAGGCACATACCCCTTATATCTGTTTAAAAGAAGTATCGAGAATTATGTTTTTCTGTATGCTGCTGTAATTCTTTTTTCTCTGCTTTCTTCAGTTCTAGTTATGCTACAATTGAAATGCCGGTAAGGAAGCTGGTGTTGCAGTAAACTGGTGCTCTTTATTTATCTACATCGAGCTTTTCTAACTCTTATGAACTTAAATTGATTACAGAATATACCGGCAGTAAATCATCAAGAGTGTTCACGCTACGGTTTTTGTAAAGAAGTAAATATGCTTTGATTTCAGAATTCTACAAGGTGTTTAGTCCATCAAAAGAAACAGATCAGATATCATGTGTTTCAACTCACAAGGGAAAGATACTCACACACCTCAGTACTATGAGTTATCTCAAAACCAATAAATTTTGTTATTTCCATTATCATGAAAAGCTTGTTTATATTTATTTTTTTATTTTTTTTATAACTGGAATTCTTGTATTGTCATTTAGAAAAGAAAGCATTACATTCTGCTCCAGAGCTAAATTGTCATCAGATATCCATATAAATTGCATATCTGGTCAAAAAGCTATTAACATATGTCACTATTTATAAGAACCAAAAAAACAAAAAAAAAATCTGTTATCAAAAGAAACCTGGAATTCCACGCTGTTCCAAAATCAGAACTTAGAAGCAATAGTGCCCTGCTGTGCTTCATCAATTCACTTTCGAGACTAAAATACGAAGATGAGGAACAGGCTGAAGCATTTTTATCATCTCTATGGTAAACTTTATAATTTTTATATGCTTCCACAAATGCATTTTTGGCCGCAACATAAAGTGGAAAGAGAGCCTTGGTTGAGATGCCCAGCTTGTGATCCCTACTCCATAAAAGTGTATCAAAAGTTGATTTTCGAACAGAACCAACAGATGTTGAAGGAGTGCCATCTTCATTCAATGCAGCAAACTGGGATGGATGAATGAACCCTATTTCATCACTGCCCACAGGAGGTGCATGTCAGATTGCTAATGACAGCATCACTCTTGAACTCAACATCTCAATAAAAGTAAGAACAAATTATAAGAAATAACACAGATGTAATATGGATAGCTAAAAATGTTAGGGAGAAGAATACGAGAATAAAAGTTTATCACCTTAGCTGAAAGGAATAATTACACTGATTTTTAGGGAACATCCTTAAATAGAGATATCTTAAGATTCAAAATAAATGGAGTTCTTTGTTAAGTTTTGTAAACAATAGAGCGTTCTTTGATAAGAGGGGGAAATTCCTTACCCTAATACTATGTTTAAACAATGACATCCAACTCAACTGTACAAGTTTTTAAGTTTAAGCGCTTCAAGAATTAAACAGAATGTTGCAGAATGTTTCAAGAAGAAATGATAGTACAATAAAAGTACTCTAATGTCTGGAGATGTTTGTATAACCTAGAGAATCACAACTCCAAACAACAAATGGGCGATTTATCATGCTCATATCAGTCATGATGCCTCCAACAACGGAAAGTAGTTAGTAAATTCATTAGTTTCAATAATATCTAAAGATAACATCTCATAGTTGTTTTTGCGGCAAATAGATTTCTTATCATAAGTATGTGCGACATAGGAGAACCATAACAAGATAGAGTATTTACTGATCAAAACCAATATAACAACAACAACATACCCAGTGAAATCACACAAAGTGGGGTCTGGGAGGTTAGAGTGTAGGCATACCTTACCCCTATCTTGTCAGGTAAAGAGGCTGTTTCCTGATCAAAACCAATATCTATTGAAAAAAATTAGTTAGTCATTATTCAGTAATCTAAAATAACAAAACCAAAATGTACTATGTTTATCACAATAATCCAAAAATTAGGTCATTCCACTAGCTATATCATTCAGAAAACAGAAATAGAAGTTAAGAGACAGTTGTCCCGGGTTAAAAAATTAGCTAGTCTGGATCAACCTTCTAACAAACAAAAACATAATGGAATATTATCACATAAATAGCCATTAAAATTGCGTGCATATACAGAGAGAGTGAGACTTACATGAGAGGATCGGACTCCAATATCTCCTCTAATTGATTCAAAAGCTCCAACGATCAGGCTCGTCCATCTTGAATTGGCTGTTAACTACAAGAGCTTTTTATTACCAAAATTTTTGCAGATTAGTAGTGTTCATCCATTAATCTGAACTGATAAGTAGGAAGATAAATAGATAAAAAAAAAAACTTAATAGATTGTCTCAACGTCGGAAGCTGGTGGCAGTATGATAGTCCGACGGGGAGGGTAGGGTTCCGGTGGAATTATATGATATGAATATCCCCTATACTTTTCAAAATGACGAATACCTCCCCCAAACACCTTTTTTTGCTGTCTTTGTCATAACACAATTCTTTCATAAATTCTTGTGGTCCTCTTACTACACCCTGCTGCCCTTTTGTCATAACACAATTCTTTCAAGTTTAGGGTGGCCGAATAAAATCATTAAATTGAACCAAACTAATAAATTAAGTAAAATCGATTTAATAATAAACTAATTTAAATTTCATTTAGCTTAACTAGTACTACCTTCGCGAGGCGCGATTGTGAAAATAAATTAATTATATAAAATAGTTATCTTGTTTGTTTGGGCACATTAAATCTAATTTTTGAAATGAAACTGTAACTTTGATTTTTTGCTTTCTATGCAATGCATTCTAAAATATATTTTTTTATAAAATCGAAGATAGTAAAAACTTGTCATGCTTATACCGAACTAATAAATACTTTACACATGTCTTCATATATATTTTTATCACTTAACACTAGTTAATTATATATTTTTTCTTTATTTTATAAGTTAATTATAATAAATTAGTATAATTTAGTGTAAACATTGAACGCTGAACAACTTTTTCTATTAAAGACTATAACTTAACATCTATAGTCAACTATATATAATGCTGGAATTCTTTCCATCACTATAAAAAGTTACTTAACAATTAATATTTGATTGTGTGTTAATATAATTATATTTATCACTCCACAAAATATGCTATTTATACAAGGAGAAATCGGTCGACCTGCACTAGTAGCCATTTCGGGGCTCCAATTTAAGTCTTAGACAGGATGATGAAGAAGTAGATTCCTACCGGTCTTTTAAATTGTGGCTAAACATTAAATAATTTGTAAATACTGACAAAAGACTTAAACAGTGTTAATAAAAGTGGCTACCTAGTGCCATTAATTTCCAGAGAGAAATTCCCTATTAGCAGGCCCAACCCATTATCAAGTGAATTCCTTAGTAATTAAAGGTGGCATATTTTTAGTCAAAGGATAAATATTTGTATATATTGTGTGATATAATTTTTTGATATACATATAATGTGAAATTGATATTTGTATGCATTGTATGATATGCATTATTTGATATACATTATTTGGTTATTAGATATAAAAAGCTAAAACCTGGACTATTTTGTGTCAATAATTTGCCTGAATTGTATTTCCATGTTAATTTTAGTTGTAGTGTATATATTAAATAGTCACAATATTTTTTCTTCACAAAACTTAATCTTCTATCTGTTCGACTGTCTCCCTGTACTTTTGTCACTTAATTTATAGTAATATATTTCTTCTACACCCCCAAAAAAAGGTCCAAAAGTAGGTTCCAATTTTAAGCAAGTTCCGTTTGCATATGAATCTTCATTATAATTTCACTCTATTTGGACTCGTTTCATCACAATATTTTATATTTGAGTAGGCGTTTGGTCATACGATATGAAATCACGATTTAATATTTTGATTTTAAATCACTGTTTATCTATGAAATTTGCACAAATTTCAACTTCAACTTCATATCATGATTTCGAATTTTAAATTCTCCAAAAAGGCATGACGTGGGATTCCAAATCAAAATTTTATTTTTTAAAATGTAAAACTCGACTCATAAGTTTATATTTTGTAAAAAAATATCTATAAGTTGGTAGATAGATTTATCAACCATTTGTATCAAATATAAAAAAAAAGATTTTCAAGTTGATAGTATATTTATAAGAAAATTTACTCTTACCAACCGTAGACCAACTTATAGCCTGTTTGACTAAGTTTATTTTTTTCCAAAAGTTCTTTTTTTAACAAGTGTTTTTTTTTAAAAATGAGGTGTTTGACCAAGCTTTTATGAGAAAATAAGTGTTTTTGGAGAGTAGCAGAAGCAGTTTTTCAAAAGATAATAAAAATAACTTTTTCCCAAAAGTAATTTTCTGAAAAGCATTTTTGCAAAAAATATACTTAGAAGCACTTTTTAAAAGTTTGGTAAACACTAATTGTTGCTCAAAAGTTCTTTTTAAATTAATTGGTCAAACACAAATTGTTTTTCACCAAAAGTATTTATTTTAAAAGCACTTTTGGAAAAAACACTTTTCAAAGCTAATTTTAAAAGCTTGGCCAAACATGCGGTTAATTTACTTCAACAACCATTTCTATTTTCTCCATGTGTTCTTAGTGCACTATGTATATGCATATGATTCTGCGATTGTTCTACAAATGTAAGTTTGAGTGTTTCTTGTTAAATTTATTCATTACAACAATAATAATAACATACTCGGTAATACTGTAATTTATCCTAGAAAGCTTTCAAAATTTACGATGCGGCACATTATGGTGGTAGAAAAATTATCCAGGATCAATGAGGAATTCTGGTCTTAGGTGTAGCTGCGTACTGGAAGATTGAGAGCAGTAAATTTGAGAAACGAACGGATAGATTCAATAAGGACCATCAAAAGGATATGAAGCTGTTGGTTGCACCGTCACTTTAGCGGGGAGTCCCAAGACATATGCTTCATTTGATGGTTACATTATTGTACAATTTTTTTCATTTTAAAAACTATCATACTTATTACTCGGAATATAATCCTTTGATTTTTGTGTAGGGGTTCTGTTATACTTATTTAGCAAAGCTTCGACTGATCCCTGATTTGGTACGTAATTTTGCTTAGTGCGTCCTCTTCTAATGTCGTGTAGACATGAAACTTGTTTGGAAGATCGTGTAAAAGGAGATGAGAAGATGGGGTAAATGTAGAGAAAACGAATAAATGTGGCTCAATAATATTACTGGCATAAATCAATCTTTAATAGGATGCCTATGTCCTTTTTTCCCCTTTATATTTGTTGTTTATAGTGTAGTTTGCTTAAACATAAATTCTTTAACTTTACATAATAATATTATTGCTATTATTTATATTAGTAAGTATCAATTCAAGTTATTAAGATGTTAGTCATGTGTTTGCAATACAATCTTTTGAATATTATTATATAAGGTTTTATTTATTATATAAAGATGTGAGTAGTTTAATTTAAAATTTAAAGTATTTCTATTATTAAAGTTGACAGTTTTTCTTTCTTTCTTTTAAATATAATTTTTTTGTACAAACTCCAATATTACGAAAACGAAAATAAAATCGTAATACTCATTATTAGTTAAAAAAGTTTGGGACCTCAAATAATGCCATATTCTGTAAAGAGACAGAAAGTTGAGTTACTTTGTGTTTAAATTTCATTAATTAAGAACTTATAAAAAGAGTGATTAACCTGCAGGAAACCTTGGAGAAGAACCATTAATTCGGGTTCTCCGACTTTATAGTAGTAAAAATCAAATAAAATCGGAGTGGTTATTAGCAAGTATCGTCCCTGCAATATCGAGGATTGATGGGTTAGGATTTATAGTAGTTCACCCTCAATGCGAGAACTGCATCCACTTTGTCGCCGCAAATTTTACTATAATAAAGTTTTGAGTTTACAATTCTCTTTTTTTCTCTTTTTTCGACCACTCTACTGAAAGAAAACGGCGCCCTAGTTTATATATAGTGAAAATTAGGGCGAACATAATACAAGCAAATACTTTGCGTAGGGTCTTCATAGTGTCAGCGGTGAATTAGGCTCCACAACTCAACAATCTCCCACTTGGAGACTAATTTCAATCATTTGTCTCCATCTGCAGTGGCGACTCCGATCCTCATCCAAGAAGTCCAAATGGAGTTGCACACAACTTCAGTTTATCATTCGGCACACCCTTCGTCAGCATGTCTGCTGGATTCTGACTCCCTGGGATCTTCTCAAGCACTAACACTCCATCTTCCAAAGCTGATATGATGAAATGGTATCGGAGTTGTATGTGCTTCGTTCGAGCATGGTAGACCGGGTTCTTTGCCAAATGAATGGCACATTGGCTATCACAGTATAGCATACTCCTCTCGTGGTCCTGATCCAATCCCCGCATAAAAGATTGTAGCCACATTATCTCCTTCGTGACCTCCGTCACGGCAACGTACTCAGCCTCACAACTAGAGAGAGCTACTATCTTCTGCAACTTTGAAATCCAGCAAATTACAGTACCTCCGAAGGTGCAAACATATCCGGATGTGCTCTTTCTACTATCAACATCACCAACATTGTCAGCATCAACATATCCCTGCAATCTTGTCTCTGACTTTCGAAAACACAAAGCTGAACTCGAGCTGCCCTTCAGATATCTAAAAATTCACCTTACAACCTCCCAGTGTTGCTTTCCCGGATTGCTCATAAACCTGCTAACAACTCCCACTGCATGTGCAATGTCTGTCCTCGTACATACCATCGCATACATAAGACAGCCAATAGAATAGGCATAAGGTACATTGTCCATATGTTTCATCTCATCCTCGGTCACCGGCGACTGATCTTTTGACAAATAAAAGTGTCCAGCCAAGGAAATACTGACTGGCTTGGCATCATCCATGTTGAACCTCTTGAGAATATTCTTCACGTATTCTTCTTGTGAGAGCTTGAGGCCCTCCTTATTTCTGATGATTCTCATTCCAAGGATTTGATTTGCGTCTCCCAGATCCTTCATTGCAAATTCATCTGACAACTTCCTTTTCAGCCTATCAAACTCATGTAGGTCTGCTCCTACGATCAGCATGTCATCAACATAAAGAAGCAGTAACATGTAGGAGTCTTCAAATCTATTGAAGTAACAACAGTGATCTGCTTCGCACCTTACGAATTTGGCTTTCAACATAAAGCTGTCAAACTTCTTATACCACTGTCTTGGAGCTTGTTTCCATGCTCTTTTGAAGCTTGCACACCAGATTCTTTCCCTTTAACCTCAAATCCCTCAGGTTGTTTCATGTAGATTTCCTCATCTAAATCACCGTGAAGAAAAGCAATTTTCACATCCATCTGTTGAAGATGCATATTTTCCTTTGCTACCAGTCCAAGAACAGTTATGATTGTCACCAACTTGACTACGGGAGAGAAGATCTCTGTGTAGTCAATGCCTTCTTTATGTTGAAATCCCTTCACAACCATCCTTGTTTTATAGCGCTTATTTCCATCACGGTCTTCCTTTATCTGGTAGACCCATTTGTTTTGCAATGCCTTCTTCTCCTCTGGTAACTCAGCTAACTCTCATGTATGATTTGACAACAGTGAGTCCATCTCATCTTTCATTCCCAGCTTCCACTTGATCGATTCATCAACTTGCGTCGCTTCTTCATAACATTCCAGATGCCCTTTGTCAGTGAGCAGAATCTAGTTGTGGGACGGAGAGAACCTGTAAACCAGCTTACTGATCCTGAATGATCTGCATAATTATGTGATCGACGTACGATGATTTGTTTCAGAATCAGCATTTTCATCAACCCCACAATCACTAGCTTGTTCCTCTGCCTCGGTAGTACATGGCTGTAGCTCGGGTGCCGAGAAGTCTCCCAAATCAACTATTTCTGATTCCTTGTTCTTACATTCTAAACTCTCCCGCAACTTGTCCTTGTACAACACATGTTCATTGAAGACGACGTCCCTACTTCGGATGATCTTCCGATTTTGGTCATCCCATAATCGATAACCAAACTCGGTGTCACCATAGCCAATAAAATAACAATTCTTAGAGTTGGGATCACCCACTGATTTTTCACACACGAAGAATGTTGAGAAGAACGCAACCTAGAGAAAGTGTTCTTTGAATACTGTTAGGTCCGGGTATCATTAATAATATTGTCCGAACCTTATTGGTCCATGCTTCAGTACCTCATTCCTTTTGGCATCATGCTCTACAAATGGCTACGTATCTTCTTAACATACTTCCTACCAAAGAGTTGACATATTCATCTCCTCTTCAATATCTATTTAATAAGACTCCTTCGTATTCACATCTTAGGGTCTTTAGGTGCTTATGTTATCCACTATTTTCGTCAACTACAATTAACAAACTTCAAGCCCGTTCTATCCCGTTGTGTGTTTTTGGGCTATTCATCCAATCATCGTGGTTACAAATATTTTGATTTATCATCTAATAAAATCATAATTAGTCGCCACGTTATTTTTTATGAATGCCAATTTTCGTTTGCTAAAGTAAGTAGTCACGGGCCTAGTTCGTATAACTTTTTAGATGACGATGTCTCCCCTTATATTATCCACCATTATCGGACTTGTCCCGCACCCAAAATCCGCCAGCGGGCCCGTCACCTATGTCTAGTGGGCCAGTCCCACCGGTCTCGGGTTCAGCAACTGGGCCAACTCTCCAGCCTAGTTCTGCCCCTGCTACTGTTTCCCATCATGATCCAGCGTCCCGTGTTGGGCCAGCACGCCCACTGCCTGCTGGCCAATCCGTCGCCCATCCGAATTTTCCCCAAAATCCGCCCAATTCTCCCCCAAGTCACAGACCGGTCACTCGTAGTCAACGAGGTATTTTTAAACCAAAAAGATATTTTAATATAAATTCTAATGTTCTTAAGTCCTCTCTCCCCCGTAACCCAATGTCTGCGTTAAATGACCCGAATTTAAAATTGGCCATGAACGACAAATATGATGCTCTTATTGAAAATAGATGTGGGAGTTGGTACCCCATCCTTCTGGTGTTAATATTATTCGGTCTATGTGAATTTTACTCATAAGGATAATTCTGATGGTTCTTTTGCGAGGCATAAGGCTCGTCTTGTAGGTGATGGTAAGACTCAGCAGGTTGGCGTGAACTGTGGTAAGACGTTTAGTCCGGTGGTCAAACCGACTACCATTCGCATTGTTCTCAATCTGGTTCTTTCAAAAGCTCGGCCCATTCATCAGTTAGATGTGAAGAATGCTTTCTTACATAGTGATCTTAAAGAGACCGTTTACATGCATCAGCCTTTGGGTTTTCGTGACCCCAAATGTCCTCATCATGTCTGTTTATTGAAGAAGTCATTGTATGGGCTTAAGCAGGCCCCATGGGCTTAGTATAAGAGGTTTGCAGACTATGTTTCATCTATTGGATTTTCACACAGCATGTCTGATAATTCATTGTTCATATATCGTTGTGGTACTTCCTTGGCATATATTCTCTTGTATGTGAATGATATTATTTTGACAGCTTCTTCTGATGATTTACGCAAGTCTATCATGACACTACTCAGTTCTGAGTTTGCTATGAAGGACTTGAGGCCCTTGAGTTATTTCTTAGGGATAAACGTCACTCGTCATACATGTGGATTATTCTTATCGCAATGAAGTATGTTGCTGAGATCATTGAGCCAGCTGGTATGTCCTCGTGCAAGTCTACTTCCACTCCAGTTGATACTAAACCCAAACTGGGTGCTGCGGCTGGCTCACCTTACGAGGATCTCACCCACTATCGCAGTCTTATATGGGCACTTCAGTATCTCACCTTCACGAGACCGGATATCACATATGTTGTGTAGCAGGTGTGTTTGTTTATGCATGATCCTCGGATTGAGCACATGAATGTGCTCAAACACATTATCTGGTACTTACAGGGCACACTTGATTATGGATTGCATCTATATCCGTCGTCGGTCTCGACACTTGTCTCGTATACAATCTCGGTGATAACTTGGTCGCATGGTCTGCAAAACGTCAGGCTACCTTATCCCGCTCCAGTGCCGAGGTCGAGTATCGAGGGGTGGCCAATGTGGTTTCTGAATCATGCTGGTTACGTAATCTTCCCTTAGAACTTCACTTTCCCATTCAAAAAGCCACATTGGTTTATTGTGATAATGTTAGTGTAGTATATCTTTTTGGAAATCCGGTCCAACATCAACACACTAAACATATTGAGATGGATATCCATTTTGTTCGTGAAAACGTAGCTCATGGACAAGTACGCGTCTTACATGTCCCTTCCATGTATCAAATTGCAGACATATTTACGAAAGGTCTTCCCTCCGTTTTGTTTGAAGATTTTAGGGACAGTCTCAACATACGAAGATCGCCCGCTATGACTGCGGGGGTGTGATAAACACAGTATATATGCCATGTATGTCACGGGTTGAATAAGCAAATATGGGCTGTTAAACCCGTGATATACACAGTGTATACATACCGTGTCTATCACAGTTTGATGGTCTATTTTAGGTGATGTTTTGTTGTAGTTAAACTAGAATTGTACACTTATCATAATTGTAATTATTGTACAAATAAAATAAGGTTTTGAGAATAGAATAGGAATAAGATTTTTCGGTTATAAAATTATAAATTGTATATATACTTTCGTTAATGAAAATAATCCATGAATTATTTCTTTAAATACCTTTTTTTCAATTGAAGTATTTTTCTTCTATAAGCAGCAGTATATTTATCCTCCTTCCATTCATATGCACAAAAAAAAAAAAACTTCTATTGACACAATTACACAGTAATTTGTTACGAAATATTCCAATGACATTTTCCTAAGAACTAAGAAGGTAGATCACAAAGTATCTTCCTCTCAAATTCTCAAATAAATGTTACATTATTGGGCATAATAAAAGGTGTAAGATTAAATCATCGCAGAAGTTATATTTTGACGTACGGCTAAAGTTGTTATAATATTTTAATGGTGTAAGATTTGATTTTCACCTACTTTTTTACCATCTCCATTATTATTTCAAGGTACTAGGAAACAAATAATTGAGATAGGGGCTAAAATGTCTATCACTAAAGTAATTATGGGCGGTCCAAGATAGGGCCCTCTTTTTCCTATCCTTAGTCGACTCATTTCCTATGCTTTGGCATTAGCACAAGTGGCCTTTCAAGCAACTATACAAATTTTGTTTGCTTTAAGTTTATCTGCAAAAAAAGAATATCAAATTACTTTATATAAAGGCAAAATTTAACCCTTTAAATTAACGAAATAGTGTGGGAATTTGCATAAATGACCTTATTTTAGGTCACTTATTAAATTCTGTCGCATGTTAATTTAGTGAGCATAATTTATGTGAAACAAGAAACATTTGCACAAATTCCTTTGTTACTCTTTAAATTTTGTCGCTTGTTAGTCTCGTGAGCTATATATACAGTATGTGCAAAAGAAAGCATTTGCAGAAATGATCTTTCTTTAGGTTACTCTTTAACTTTTGTCATTTCTTAGTTTAGTCATTAGTGACCTAAATTTATCTGCAAAAAGGAATGGAAACTTTTTTCTCCAGTCTATCTCATTGAGTGTGTTGACTACAATATCATAACAAAGACATTTGATCTTTCATTAAAGCTAATTGTATCATATATTGCCATCAAATTTTTATAAGATCATATATAGCACACATTGTGACGTACAGCCAAATGAAAACAAAACTGAAAGTCAAAATAAACCACTATTGATCCTTTAGCAGAGAAGAAAAAAACTACAAAAAGTTGAATAAAAAATTAAAAACAAAACCCCATACTTTAACCCCAGCTTCTACCATTTTTCTAACCCTAAGGTTAAAAACTTAAACCACTCTAGTGTAGAATCTACTGGTTTAATGTGCTCTGTGATTAGCACAATCTAACCATTTACGCATAAACCTCGATCAAAATAACAGGATCAAGATTAGTTTACTATTTACAATGGGCTCATTTGGGTTACCACAATGGGGCTCCGAACCACATGCTTTCCATCAATCCAAGAAAGTGACCCGAAAACTGCACCCGAATCATTCAACACCAGATTCTTACTGTCGACCGTTATAGTCACGTAGTAACTCAATTTCCTCACCTTCTCCGTGAACACCAATTTCGCCGGTTTTACGCTCACCGTCACCCCTTTCGGTGCCTCAATTTTCACTCTGTACACTGCATTCGCATCCCCCACATTCGTCACTGTTCTGAAAAACGCCTTGCTTGATACCCCTCGTGATGAGGTTGAAAACAATGCTGCTATTGACGGGTAGTTCAAATTCTCCGGTAATGGTTTCCTCATCGAACAATTCACCGGTGATTTAGTGATAACCTGAATTGTCTTTGGACCGTATTCGATTGCACATAAGAAGCTTACGTAGTCTTCGTTTGCTAGATCGTATACTAGCCCTGGATCTAATGCGAGATCCAGGTTTAAGTGTCCTGCACCATAATCGTACGGTGTAACTGGTTTTCCAGTGGCTTCATCAGTCATCGGTTGTAATCTGTTATCGACAAGGTTAGCTGTGGTCATCATTGCGGATCTTATTGCTGCTGGACTCCAATCAGGGTGTGCAGATTTGAGCAAGGCCGCTGCACCACTTACATGAGGACAAGCCATTGAAGTGCCTGAAAGTAGGGGGTGATAAAATTAGTTTAAAACATGATCCATCCGACCTTAGTTCAAGTTGACATACTCATTTATTATAGCTCAGCACATCTAAGAATTGCTCAAATTAACCCATAGAAATGTTATCAAAATATTTTTAAAAAGATACTTTTAAGGAAATTAAAATTTACTAGTAAGAATTGGACTGGTTGTTATAACATGCTTTTTAACCCATTTCAGTTTAATTCATTTCAACTCAAGTAACAATACATCATTTATTAACTCAACCCATTTTAATCCGTCCAAATTCATCCCAGCCCGCTCATCTAACACCCATACCTGAAAGTATATTGAACTCTGCTTTTCGATTGTCCAAATCAAGACCAGTTGGACCAACCGCGTCAGTCCATGCAGCCAAAATGTTAACTCCAGGAGCTATAAGGTCTGGCTTTAAGATTTCCGGGTTGAGCCCATTGGGTCCTCTACCGGAAAATGATGCCACAACTGGAGCCGGTTTAACTCCAATTACAGTCCCGTGGAAATTGATTGTTGCCGATGCTGTTGGATTCTTCACTATATAAGACTTAATTGCATCACCTTCATTAGCACCAACAGCACAAGTTGGTATCAAATGAGCATCACCAACAAGACCTTCACCATTTGATACACCATTAGCAAGGATCATTCCAACACCACCAGCTTTATTGACAACCATTCCCTTAGCAACACGTGGATTGCTACCGCGATCACATATCACTATTTTACCTCTAACTAAATGAGGATCAAGTGAATTTTCCATACAAAGAGAAGCAGAAAGTACACCTGATTTCCCAGGGTACACTACGGAAAACATTTTCCCGTTCAGTGGCTTTCCGGCGTATAATGATACGCCAAAAAGCTTCCTTCCGTCGCCGAGAATTACCTCGGCGGGGAAATTCCTATCAATTGTGCCAGCTCCAACAGTAGTCAACCAAGGCGCCAAGTTAGTAACTGACATTCCATTAGGTCCATCATTTCCAGCTGAAGAAGACACAAACACCCCTCTAGAAACAGCTCCATAAGCTCCGATAGCAATCGGATCGAGATAGTAAGGTGAGGAGATTCCATCACCACCCCCAATTGAGATCGAAATTACATCAACGCCATCGGAAACAGCAGCATCAAATGCAGCAAGGATATCCGAATCAAAGCAACCAGAATTTTTCCAGCAAACTTTATAAACAGCTAATCGAGCTTTAGGAGCAACACCTTTAGCAATACCTGTTGGAAAAATAATTCAAAATTGATTAGTATTTGATATTTTAATACATGTCAAGTTAGATTTTTCTGTTTTGGGTTAAAGTAAATTTCGTGCTATTATAAATAGGGATTAAATACCTGAGGCATAACCAGACATGCTAGCTCTAAAAGCATGTCTTCCAGCAGCTGTAGAAGCTGTGTGGGTCCCATGTCCATCAGCGTCTCTAGGCGATTTAAACTCAACGGTATTATTAATTCCACCACCAATTGGACCAAATCCTGGTGCTGCTTCATGTCCTTTAGAAAAAAACCGAGCACCAATTATTTTCCTATTACAATTATGGGCAGTGAACTTATCTCCAGTTTCGCAAACTCCTTTCCAACGGGGCGGAACAGGGCCCAGATTCAGATCCGAAAAGCTCCGACGTTCCGGCCAAATTCCGGTATCTAAAACACCGACAATTACATCGGAACCGTAATCTGATTCCGACCATAAACCTTTTTGGTTTCTTAAACCAAGAAATTGAGGTGACCGAGTGGTGTGAAGTTGCCTTAGGCGATCCTCGAAAGTAGCGAGAATTGAAGGATGTTGAAGTACTGAAGCAGCTTGAGAAGGAGTTAATGAAGCTGAAAATCCATGAAAAACGGTGTCGTATACGTGGAGTATGTTTACCGGTTCAGTGAACTCGGAGGTGTACCAGTGGTAATGAGTGGGGAAAACCGCCGGTTTAGAGAAACTATCGACTCGGAATATGTATGTTTTAGCTGCCGGTTCAGCTGAAACGGGCGAGAAAAAAGGTATTGCAGTGAAGGTGAAACACATGAAGAGTGTTAAAAGCGAAGCCATGAGAGGAAGACAGAGTAGGGTTTGAAAAAGAAGAGTAAAGTGTGAGAGTGATTTGTTTACTGGCAAGGTTGGTGTGTTATATTATACAAGGGATTATTGCCCTTTTAGTTATTTTAAATTTGATTAAAATATTAAAGGTAGGGACTTTTTAAATTCTTAGTAATTCTTTTTTAAATTTAAATGTTTAGGAATTTTAGATATGATTTTGTCCGTGAGAAACTTGGACTTGTTGACGGGGCGGAGCTGTAGGCTCCAAAATACTTCGGTTAAAAATTATATTATATATATAAAGGTAAAATTAATTTATTTTTATATATATTTTAATATATGTTAAACTCTCGTTACGTAATTTTTTTGACTAATCATTGCTTGTTGACGAGATTAGCTTATGTGTCTGACCCCAATCTCTGCGGAAATAGTGGAATAAGGAAATCAAATGTTACCTAACTCCAACTAGTTTATTTTGATTTCAGATTTCAGATAAAGAAGAAAGGTTATTGCTAATTAACGGTGAACATAAAATAATGTAATCATATTAAATTGTTCAAATATTGGATTCGAATATATTAACAAAGAGAATCAAGAGTAAACATTTCTAAACTCGACATGTTTGGATTGAACATCTAGACTTACAAGTAATAAATTAAATATATTAGACACGGTTCAAATTTTATAATTATTTTTACGTAAATATGTTAATTATATAGATGTTTTTTTAAAATTTGAGTTGAAAATATCTAATATGAACATTTTATCTTGTGTTTGGATGCTCACTCCAAAGTCCAAAGTCCAAACATACCGTAATTCAAGTATTTAATGAGATTTACTAAAAAATTTAAGAAATTGTTGATGTATGTCACCTAATTATAAGTAACATTGTAAATATTTTGCTTAAGATGTACAAAAACTTTTAAAAACAAATAACATGGACTATAAGTTATATTTCTTACTTTAAATTTTGCGGTTCGTATTTAACGTTACACTGAAGAGAAAATTTGGAAAAATATTTACAAATTGCCAAGGGACAACGTGAAAAATGGGTCAATTGGATGATTTATCTTTATTGATAAGAAGTAATGGTGGACCATATGGGTGTTATTAACATGATTGCAATAATGCTACTACAGGACATCCACAAATAAATAAAGCTAATAAACTACATAAATGAGTAAATAGTATGCCTTGTCGGAATTTATTATGAAATTAACCGTCGATGTAACACCACGGATCTAATAAATAAACAGTATGACTCACAAACGATGACCTCCAATTCAGAAATTTGGATGTTTATCCAAATTGACCTACAGTTGTTGGGTCCTAATGAAAGTGAAAGATTTAGCGTTACATGTATAAAAATAATGAACAAAAATTTATAGCCCTAGACTTCATTTTTGAGGAAGCAAAGACATGAAACAAATAACAATCAAGGCGCGTAGGAAAAGAGGAAATTAATTGCTGAGAATCATCTTCCACATCTAAATTTTAAGTTAATTAGCAGCTCTCTTTTCTGTAATAATATAAAGTAACTTTTTCCCTTTAGTTGAAAACATTTTTATTGGAGAAATGCTTACTACAACCTACAAGCTAGACGTAACTAAAAATTAAAATATTTTTCAAGTAAAACATCTTTATGTTGGTTACAAAGGTACAGGAAACATAAATTACAAGTAACTGCTAAGTAATACAAGAACTGAAATTACAATTCAACAACAAACTGAAATTACAATAATCTTGAACAAGAAACTGGAACTGTTTTTGTGTATGCTGAGTCGAGTGTTTGCACTCTGTCTTTAAGACAATATTGCCCCGTATGTATCCTTTATACGTCCTGGACAATTGTCTCCCAAGATAAAACAACAAAGGAACAATTGAGCAAAGAAAACCCAAGTACTACCGTGAAGAATTTTGAGTAATGAAATGATGTTTGGAAAATTGTAGGAAGATGAATTCTGTTTCTGTTTATGTATTTTCGTTAAGTGTAAAGTGTGCTCAACAATGGTAACAAGGGGTTCTTAAATAGTTGAAGGAGAGGCTGATGAACTGCCTCCATAAGTGTCATTACTAACCAAGTAATGACAATTATGGAGGTAGTAATTCCTCCAAAATAAATGGTGAAGATGTGCAACGGATTGACCATTTAGTAAGAGTAATTCAGCCAAAATAAATGGCTGAATTGAGTGCTGGTGGACGTTTCTGCTCACTGCCCAATTTTGACTTTCTTGAAACTTTAGGGACCAAATTGTACATATGAAAGAATTCTGGCCCAAAAAGATAATATCAGAAGAAGCACAATCCACACAGCCCATGAACCCGGAACCGGAACGGACGGGCGGCGGCGCGCGTGTGGGCTTTCCTCGAACCGAAGCACATCTAGGTCCTCCCTCCTTTAAACACATGGGATACCCCTTGGGGTCCCAAACCCCAAGCCAATTTTGAGTCTTATAAACAAAACAATTATTTCTTCTTCCACCGATGAGGGAGAATTGATCACATACCACACTTTTCCATGCTTCAAACACCTCACTTCGTGGACCAATATCTCTTTCACTTCTCAATGAAATTTGACGATCCTTGGCCATACGGTTGTCTACGTACTTAGTAGATCATGCACGTGTGAAGAACCAGATTCTCCAACATGCGTAACACTAGTGTTTAAGCCGTTAAAGTTGGTCGGTCGCAACTCCTGCCAAAGGCAAATTTCCAACACTTTATACCAAATTTATTCAAAGAAATTAATTGATATCAGATAACTAGTTGAAAATTAGCAAAATTCAGACGAGTGATTAGTGAAGCTTGCTTAATTGATGAGACAATTCGACCTTTTAAGTATTTAACCGATAAAGTAAGAGTTCAAGTACAAGAGGTTTTTTTTTGGTGGGGGTGGGGGTGGGGGTGGGGGTGGATAAAGAAAAGGAAAAAGCACAATGAAATAAATTGGTTAATTGTCCCAAAAATTTAATTTTTATAAGTGAAACTACAAATTAGAAATTAATTGTTTAATTATATAGAGTAACGAACTCACGATTATGAATTTGTACTCTAATTATTCAGGGGAGAAATGATTTTTTGGTTCTTTATAAATTATTATTAGTTTTATGACCTTTTTACAAGATATTTAAATTTGAAAAAGTTATTTTCTTCTATTGAAATTGTACGGGCGGAGGCTTTCTATTTACTTGCAATGCCGGCTGTTTGCCTTTACGAATCAAAGGGCTGAGGAGCAAAATATGAAGGGGGGAGGTTAAGAGATCTAATTTCTTCAATTATTCAGTCCACCAAATATTATGTGAACTATGAAACCGTTAATAGTTGCGTGATTAAATTAAAACATAAGTTAGGTATAGAATACAATAATACATAGAGCTTTGATGCAGGATGGTCCAGTAAAGGCACGTGTTAGTCTATTTGAAGCATAAAAGCATGCAAAATAATATGGGGGCCCAATCCATTAATATTGCGTGACCATACCAAAAAATGAACCTTGTGAATATCAGTACTTCAAAGTCGTGAATTCACCGCGATTCACGAGACCTGTCTCCCCTTATTTGCCAAATTTCTACACTCTTATAAATAACTTTTTTCTTTTCAATTACATTGGAGATCAAGAAACGAAGTGAAAATTATAACATTCAAACTATCGATACCATTAGATAGTAAGTAAATCTTATTATTTTTTGGTCAAAAAAATTGGATAATTTCTTCAGTTGCGAGTGTTATTTTTGCCAAGGAATTATGCTAACCTTTTCTGTATTCAATTTATTCATATGTCCCCGATTCCCGAAGAACACATTGGTCACACACACAGGGTTAGAAAAAAAGGAATCTCGACACAGAACCATGTAATTTTTGGTTGGATGTAAATAAAGTTAATCTTCGCTTAATTAAAACATTGTTTGGTTCGTAGTGTTAAGTAATATTTATATTGATTATTTTAAATATCAAAAAGTGTAATACCTTCCTAGCATACCGTAATGTCATCTATTATATGAAAATGTGTCAAGAATATCCCTAAGGTATGCACTTAGGCTCACAAATACCTTCCATCCATCTATTGATATAAAGATACCCCCATCTATTTTTTTGGCTCAAAAATACCTCCAACCTGTTTTTTTTTTTTTTGCTCAAAGATACCCCTCAAACTAAGAAACTAAGTTGGAGGTATTTTTAGATCAATATGTAGACATATGATATTTGTGAGCCATTGTCTATACCTCAAGGTATTTTTGACCCTTTTCCGTTTATTATATAAAAAAAATTATTTCGTCATAATAAAAGTAATTAACTTTATCTCCATTTCCTTTGTATACTTTAAACTTTGTTTTTCCTTAATGTAAGTATATTCGAGACTTCACTATCAAGTTTCAACCATTTTCATTTTTTCTTTTTTTATTCCCTCTTTTGCGTTTACATAGGCTTCAATAGTTTTTGGATGAAGCAGGGAATAAGAAAAGAAGAACATAATCACCAAAAAGAGAGCAAAAAAATAAATGAGAATGGAGTCGCAGAATAAAATGGAAAGACAGAAAAAAGAATAAAGAATCATAAAAAAGCAAAAGGCAAAAAAATTAAACCCTCCAAATATCGCCGAGAACATGTACTCATAATTGACTGGCCGGACGGCAAATATTCGCTGTCGGCCTTTTATCTCGTGGCGGACATGATATCATTCAACCCCTTGTAAGTTGTAACATAACCTTGACCTAATTTAGTTAATGTGCTACTGTTGCAAATCTTTAGAAAATGAATAACAAATATCCCAACAAAAGTTTCATATTTCTTTTGTAAATATTTGTCAAAAATAGTTTTTTGAGAAACTTCTGCGAATTCAAATCAAACTCCAATTTTTATTCGAGGAAATCAAAATCCATTGGCACGATAAGTTTGTCACGCAAATTCAGAAGTCTAGGGGTGTTAAGAACATGTTAAGGTAAACACAAAACTAAATTTTTAACATGTTGAGTCATAAATAAGTCATGATCTGATCTGTTCATTGATTACTTTCAAGGTAAGATAGATTAATATATGCTAAACAATGAGTTATAGTCCACCCAACTCAAATTACTTTTTATTTGTTTATCACCAGATCAAATCCTTTTTCTTTTCTTAATTACGAGAGAAATGCAAAAAACATTTTCAATATTCACCCAACGAATAATATACTTATGTATCTCAAATTGACCTACGCCAATCCATTTTCAATTGTGCTCAAATTAACTAATTAAAGAACATGTTCATATTTCATAGTTTAATCCTTTCAAGTTAGTGAGGGCAAAGTTTTGAGGCCACGCAGAAGTCAGATCTACATGTAGGCCCAGTTTGATAAGGTAATGGGCCTTTTAGGAGAAGCAGGCGCCGAAACACGTTTTGAGGCCCAACGTCCATATGAGAGAGATATGAGAACTGTAATGGGCTGGGCTAATCATAATTACAGGCTTTCAAAGGCTTCTCTGGAAGACATTGCTTCGCATTGATCTTCTGTCGATTAAACAAGATTCTCACAGGCCATATTCAATCTTGAATTCAGATGTTTGAGCAAGATAGCCATAGGCCATAAGCCCATAACCAATTTTTTGACATTATTTGATTGAATTTGAAAAAAATGTATTTGAAGTTGGAAGTGCGAGAGAAAATATTTTGAAGTTGAAGTGTTTAATATGGATTTTACTTTGAAAAAATTGAAGTTTTGTGACAGAAACAATTGCTATTTCATTTGAAATAATTTTCAAACAAGTTATTCAACTTTAAGTTCCTCAGTTTAAGTTGAAATTGAAATAACGAAGAAATATGGTAGCCGAACTTCAAGTTTCATGTATTGACTTCATTATTTGCAAGTGAAATCACAGTGATGTGTGAAGACATTTGAATGTTTTCAAGCATGTTTGATCATCTCGATTTTAAATATATTTCTAGATGTCTGAACAAAATAGCTAATAGTTGAGCTAGATTTTCTATTTCTTCGCTGAAGGAGACCTCTTGGGAGAAGTTTTTCACAAGTTGGATTAATTGTTCATGATGCTAAGGGTACATTTAAATTATGTAGTTCGTTGATGTAGTAATACAAAGTGGTTAGCTTTGGTGGAAAAAAATCACGGACTATACGGGGTATGGGTCCTTAGTGCATGAAGCGACAACAACAATAACTATGACAATTAAAAATGCTTTAAATTCGGAGATTATCAAAATGCGACACTTATTCTCTAATGATATGTATTTCTTCCAAAAATTAACCGTTCGTTGTACAAAAATTATGAGGCGAAAATAATGTGCATCATTCCAAAGAAGACAATCAAGTGTTCAAGAGGCAACAATGATTTGAACTGTAATGCACAATTTTGAATTTACACTCGTCTACTTTTCCTACTCAGTGTTAGATAACTAGTGGAAAAAAACTTAGGATTTGAAGGTAGCTAATTATCACCTACTAGCATAATTTTGTGGAATTATCAATCTAATTAGTCATTTTAATTTGCTATATTTGTTATAAGTACTGGTTCTGACACATTGTCTAGGTCCATGGTTGCATATATATGATGTTCGAAGTGTACCATTTTTTAATTGATTGAGTTAGTTCAGCAGTCATCTTAAAACAATCATTTTCTAATTTGTACAATATCATGAAATATGATCATATGAATATTGTACAATTATACGAAGATGCTGATGCTACTTACAATAATTACACTACTTGTATTACATAAAGATATTCCTTTTCATATAAACAAATGCATGGACCCAATAACAACTACCTAATAATTGAGAATCTGGATAGCAAATTAGATTCATGTAAACCAAAAGGACATTAAGGGTTCATTAATCACATTAATTAATAGAATTTTACACACAAAGCATCTGAAGGCAGGAATATTGGATCACCATATTGTTTGCAAAAAAAAAAAAAAAAAAAAAAGATTGAAAAAAGGGAAACATAAATGCAGGTATTTTTCCTACGTATAATCCTAACTTTATTGAACAAAAAATAAATTTCTCATTCTTCTGACATTATTTAACCATAGGTCAACTGAGGATACTAGTCAGGCGTGGATCCATATAGGTTTCAACTTTTTAATAGTGCAACCATCCCCACCCCCCTGCCCTTCCCTCTCCCCCCCCCTCTCCCTCCCCCCACACCAAAAAAAATCACATTTTTATTTTCCTCTCCCGATGATTATTATTTTTTACATATAATTGTGGTGTCCGAATTAACTACACGTACCTAAATTAATTTTACGGATAATTGTCATCTTCATTCCCAAATGATTATCAAAAAGGCTGTAAAAATAAAATTTGAATACCCAATTTTAGCGAGTTTATATTAATTACCCGCTAAGACTAAGACATGTCATTATAATAGCTAGATTTGATGCTAAAAGTGTGTGTTGTAATAAGTTGATTCTCTTATTTAATTTGAGAATCTACTCTAACATCAGTAAAATAAGTTATTCAAACTTCTTATTAAACAAATTAAAATAAAAAATTGAAAAAAAATAGACAAGGCTATAAAATTATAATCTGACAGTAATAAGAAGCTATTTGAGAATTAATCTTAGATTTGACCTGCTACGCTACACACGCATGTTTGACCCGAATGAAAACAAGTTAGACATGTTGGATCAATAATCGTTATTCCTATTAATTAAATAATTTTATCACTATTTAATCTTCGTATCATAATTCCATATTATAATTTTAATATAATTTGTTCACAAACTAAACTATGATCCTTAATATCCAAAAGGCAAATGTAATTCCCAAAAAGCACTACTTGCCGCCAAGGATGAATGAAAGGAAGATCTGATTGTCTCCTCATTGGATCCGTTTGGTAAACATCTGTTTCCACTTTATTCTCTACACTGCTCCAAAAGATTGGTTCAGAAAGAAAACGAACCTTCAAATTTATCTTTTATGATTTCACAATATTCGTTATCTATATTGAAGTCCGACTATAATTGAATTTGTACCGCATAAGACACATTTTTTAAAAGCGTTTCCTACTAAATTTTTTTTTATACACGAGGCTCGAACACAAAGACCTATGATTAAGGAAATAACATATTAACCCAAGTCATTGACCTGATGAAACAACTCAGCAATTTCATTTATTAGTAGAAGGGCAAAAGTAAACATGCACTTTTAAAAAAGTCTTGATTGCTTTACGTTGTCGTGACAAAAAAGGTATTAACACGAGATAAAGTTATGCAAAACTCATAATTAGTGGAAACACTTTGTAATTAAATTAGTAGAAAGGACATAAATAGTTATCACAAATTAGAAGGCTGGATCAACCTTGCTTTAGTAGATCTTACAAAAAAAAGGTCACAATAGTACCACTAAGAAAGAAAGAAAGAAAGCATCTTTGCCCTCTAAGTGGAGTCATTATTATATTAAAACAAAGTTTGAAAAAGATGACAAAAAACACAGTGCTTTAATTTGTTTGCTAATAAGAAAAATGGAAACATGTCATTTGGCTCTGTCCTTGATCAAATCAATTCCCATCTCAGTTGGATCAGTTGCTTGAAGTTCATAGCTAATTCCATCTAGCACCCTCCTTAAGCCAGCCTTTGATGTTGCATACAATATTTTTGCTCTGATTCTTGATTCTGTTGGTGACCTGTTGAATTAATCCACCATCATTATCATTAATGCTATCCCAAAAAAAAAATCAACAAATATAAGTATGATCATTTTAGAGAACTTAAAATTTAAACTTGATGAGTTTAACTTTTATGTTTTCAGCACCGAAAATTGAAAGCATTTAGTTAGCAATAAAATCATAGCCTAAGAAAACTTTGATAAAAAAAAAGTGGCAAAATTCATCTATTTTCCTTGACTCGTCTAATTTAAACGGATTGAGTTAGGAATGATCCAATGAGTTAAACCGATCTATTAAATTATTGGATCAAAATGAGTCACAATAGTGTTATTTGACGGGTTAAATTACAATACAACTCTATCCAAATCAAATATGGAGATTGAAAATTATGTAAATTTAGAAAAACTTAAACTAATAACCTAAGTATAATACATTAACTCTCACAATTTTCTCTAAAAAAAAAGTATGCATGATATTGGGTAGATTGAATTATGACATATTATTTGACTCAGAGAGATTGTGTCATAACTCATTTATTGAAAATTTGACCAACATCACCTCTAATGAGAACAAATTAGAAAGGAAGTATGAAGAGAATATTTTTTTATCAACAAGTTGAAGTAAGAAGATGTACAAACCAGGCAATGAAGAAGATCTTGCTCTTTCTGCAATTATCAACAGTAACAAAATCGAAATCAAATACAGCATATCGACAATCATCTTTAGGGAGAGCTGCAGCCAAATCCTCATAATTTTCACCAGGACCTCCAACTTTGTCAACTGTGACCAATCTTGATTTCTCATCAATCTTGTAAACTATGTACCTATGATTTTTCTTCCATTTCATATCCATGTAAGAATTCTTGCATTCATCAGTCACCCACATGCCCGTCGTCGCCTGTTAATTAACCATCACAAAAATAACACATCAACAACAACAGTTACGCCTAAGTCCCAAACGGGTCAAAAGAAATCGACTATATGAATCATTAGTAACTATGTTACAATAAATGCATATCCAAAACTAAATATATACCATCTTAAAAGCCATAGCCATGGTGAGGATGCAAGTAAAAGAGAGAAAATTTGATGTTTGTTTTCTTGTTTGCTAAGCGAGTGAAGAAAATAGAATTGGGAGAAAATGGTTTGAGTGGAGGGGTTTTAAATAGGATTTGGTTATTGAATGCCATTAGATTATGGGTAATATTACGAGTTTATCTATATTAGATCTATGCAATTTTGTGGTTGAATGACAAAATTAGCCTCCATTGGGATTTCTGCTTTTGTTTTGGAAGCTATTGGTTATTGGAAAATGGGTCATTTCTGTAAGAATACAATGTGCATGTAGGTCCTTTTAAACTATAATTGATTATAAGAATTATCAACAGTGGGTTGAGGACATATTAAGGAAAATTATAATAATGTTTGTGGTTATCATCATTCTCATAGAAAAAAAAAGGACACTGAATGGCACATCAGTGGAATATTTTTCAATAATGGTAATGTCTCAATTATTTTTGTCCGCATCTCAATTAATTTATTGAGTACCTCCACTTTCAGTAGAATAGATATCGGGTGGTTTTATCTTTCAAAACTCTTACACAATTGTGAACAAATTACCTAATATTTTGTTGTCATTATTTAAATTTGAGCCGTGATCTTGACGATCTTTCTGATTATTGACTACTAGTCACAACTTTGGGTGCACATTACTGAATTTTTGAAAATGGAAGTCCAATTTAAAAAGCATAATATGTATGGAACATTAATAGAGTCGATCCCAATTAGTTTATATAGAGGCGTAATAATTGTTAGGATAATCTTTTCTTTAATAACGATAATATCCAGACCAGATTATTCATACTTTGAAGTTTGACTATTTTATCGATTACAAGTTATCTCCTACTATTTCGTGTTTTAAAAATATTATTTTTAACAAACACATCTCGCTGTTGAAGTAGAATTAACCGGGAATGGAAACACAAACTTTTTTGGCACGGCTATACAGCTTTATTTAATCTGGCAAAATATACTTCATTTTAGCTGCAAAAAAATGTGGTCCATTTTTAGGATAGAACAAAGCACATCTATTCTCTCTTTTTTTCTGGATTCCTAGAAAGTTTTGGCCTGAAAGCAAAGGTGAAAACAGAATTGGTCTCACCCTCTTATCCAATTCTACAATGTAAACGATTTCTTTCTTTGAAGATCCCAAAGACACCAAAAGAAGTAAAAAAGAATAAAAGATGAAAGAATATAAATTCCATTAGGACCTTATTTCTGCTCATCAGTCCAAGAAATGCATCACATTTAACTTGTAAAAGTTTCACAAGTATTTTATTTGCACATCGCTATTTAATATATATCTATATTTTAAAATTTTCTCCATGTATAGATACTTAGAAATAACTTCAGATATGTGGTATCTAAAGTTACATATAGCTTGAGTACAATAAGTTAAACTTCAGTCAAATATATATGAAATTTAGGCAAAAATAATTGAATTCAATCACATATGACTGAAGTTCAGCAATACGTGTCTGAACTTCAGACAAATATGACTGAATTTCAAAAATATGTAACTGAACTTAAACCGCCGCAAATCTAAAATTATTCTGAAGTAAATAAAATTGAATTTTTTTTTTTTTACGACTACAAGTATGACTTAAATGATAATTCGAAATTGATATTTGTGCACTTTTCAATAAGAATGATATATTGAAATGAGACCCTAATTTCAAAGATGTAAATCCCAAAGAGTTGAGTTTATCCAAAAGATTGTCTAGGAATGTAGTAAATAACCTCATTATTTAATATTTATGTCATCAAATAATGCTACAGCACACTGTATGTATCAGGTACATGAATAGCAATTTGATGAGTTGCAACAAGATATGGAAGAAAATACAGAATCAGAGAAAGATTAGAGAATTACAAACACTAAAATCTAAGAGAGCCCATCAGAGCAAGTAACGATTTGGATGTGGATGAGGAGACATGTCATATTATCAACTTGGCCCTCTGCTCTTTCTTTACAACAATAACGTTAGAATTTTATTAATATTCTTTCTCATTAATACAAATATATATAGTGTGTACAATATGAAACCCTATTACAATAAGGATCATATATCTACAATAATTATACAACACTAAATATTACAAATATATGAAGTATATTTTAGTAATATACGTTAATACACCCCCTCACTGAGAGAAAGGAGGCCGGACGCTAAGACTGGATCTGAAGTCGAGGAATAGATGTCTAGGAAGACCTTTCGTGAAGATATCCGCATACTGATACGAAGAAGGCACATACAATACCTTAACATGACCGATAACAACTTTCTCACGAACAAAATGTATAACCATCTCTATGCGCTTGGTTCGCTGATGCTGAACCGGATTATGAGATAAATATATAGCGGATATGTTATCACAGTTAATATAATTCTACAACAACAACAACATACCCAGTGAATCCCACAATGTGGGGTAGGATAAAGTGTACACAGACCTTACCTCTATCTTTTTTTTTTTTTTTTTTTTTTTGACGAAGACGAAGGAACCCGTTGAACTCTCTCGAGTGCGCACGGGGTAAACCCCGGACGACGCAATAGCACGCAAACCACGTCGCCCGATTAACCACACTTGGCAAGCCATGTGTGACAGGCTCAACCAAGAAGGTTTATGCAGGGGATCGAACTCGTGACCTTGCGGTCCCGCGCTCTACTGCTACACCAACTTGGCTACCCTTGCGGGTGACCTTACCTCTATCTTAGTAGGTAAAAGAGTTGTTTTCGAGAGATCCTCCTCCCTCTGTTGTCTTTGTGAACCTAAAATCCTATCAACTTACAATTGGATCATGTGCTTTTGACTATACTTCCCTTACCCAACATTTCCATTTTCCATTGCTTTATGAATTTAGTATTTGAAACTCACTGACCTAACTATTCAAAATTTTGGATGTATAATACTTACGCAAGGAGAAACGTTCTACACCAAGAGATTTTCATTCCCATGACCCAAACACAATTACTCTGGTTATTCGTTCAATTAGATTCTTTGGTGCTTTCATTTTCTATTGCATTCGCAAGGTAACGATGTCCAAGGACAGAGGTAGGCTTTAACGAATATGTATTCGACACATGAACCCAATAGCTTCGACTCAAAACAAAATCACTAAAATATGAACAAAAATAAATTTAGAATTAGTTATTAACACTTAAGGTCGTTGTCTTAAAATCTAAAACTTATAAAATTTAAATTATGAATCTGTCTGTTTGTGCATGAGATAATAGATGCTTAAAACCTAGCTGTATTTTAGAACATTGAACGAGAAGATAATTGCTTTGGTATGACATGACCTTTTTAACACCTCTAGCCTCTTAAAAATGAAACTTCCTATTCTAATTTCTTGGTTGTAAAGTGACAAAGAGGATTGTCGTTATAGTTGAAAAATACACAATTATGGATCTTCCTGATTGATGTACTCAAGTGGTAGAACATAATTTTCCCATACAGTAGATGGAGGCCATTCCTTGTTTGGTTGGCAGAATTTTTGGTAATTGGAAAAACTTCGACACCACAAATATGATTGCATGATATAAACGATCTGCAGTAGCCCTCTGCCTTTTTCTTCTTAGTAGTTTTGGCTGTGATGGCAATTGTTCTGCAAACTTGACATCCCATTATCCTTTGGGATCATACAACAGCTCTCTGACAAAAAATTGTAGCCAAATATATTTTCCAACATAGGATGTTGAAACAACTGTCAGCATAACAATTCACAGATCATAAAGAGGACCTTCAAGTTAGGTGCATGCCACGAGTTCGAACCAACCACAAACTAAATGCCTAATATTAAAGTAGATAAGAGGTTCAAACTAAAAGCCTGATATTGAAGTACGGAAAAGTAGAAGAAGAAGTTAGGTGCATCCGACTACTTCAAACTCTGCATCGAACTAAAATCCAAGATTTAAATAGATACTGATATTTAAGAAAAGAAGGATAGAAGAACAAGTAGGCGCACAAGTTCAAACTCTGCATCGAACTAAGAGCCAAGTATTTAAGCAAAGAAGGATAGGAAAATAGCCTATTTTCCCCGAGTTTCGAACCATTTGTGGGATCACACTGGATATTTGTTTTCGAACCATTTATGCGATCACATTGGGTATGTATGTTGTGGTGGTGGCAGTTCTCGAATCATGCACTAGCTGCCCCTCAGATTTTTCAGCTAACCAAAAGAAAGTGACAGAACTTATTTACTAAATTGGTCCCCCTTGTAGACACTGATGAATGGGTACAAACAAGGAAACATATAGAACAATTAAAAGATGGTACAACATGACGCCGTATAGCATAAAAGTTGATACCACATGTGTGTATTGCATTATATAAACAATCTGCAGAGTTACCCCTCTGGCTTTTTCTTCTTTGTAATTTTGGCTGTGATGGCAATTGGTCTGCAACTTGACTTCCTATTTCGTTATCCTTTTGGGATCATACGACTATCTGACAAGAATTTGTAGCCCAAATATATTTACCAACATAGGATGCTGAAACAACTGTAAGCATCACAATTCACAGATCATAAAGAGGATTTTCAAGTTAGGTGTATGCCACGAGTTCGAACCTACCACGAACTAAAAGCCTAGTATTTAAGCAGATAAGAGGTTTAAACTAAAAGCCCGGTACTTAAGTAGAAAAGAGTAGAAGAACAATTTAGGCGCATGCCACGAGTTCGAACTATGCATCGAACTAAAAGCCAGGTATTTAAACATTGAAGGGTAGACGAACGACCCATTTTCCAGAGTTTTTAACCGTGCATTTCCTGCAGAACAGCCCGTTTTCCACTTGACTTACAACCATGTATTCATTGCCCCTCAGAGAATTTTTGGTGAAAAAAACGACAACTTATTTCCTCATTTGGTCTACAATGAATGAGTACAAGGAAAAACAATCAATCGATGATACAGCGTGACACCATATAGCATATTGATACCGCATGCATGATTGCATTATAATAGCAGATTGTGTGATTGCATGATATACACAATCTGCATTGTCACCCTTCTAGCTTTTTCTTCTTTGTAGTTTTGGCAATTTGGCCGCGACAGCAATTGCCCTGCAAACTTGACTTCCTGTTTCCTTATCGTTTGGGATCATACAACAACTATCTGCCAAAAATTTGTACACCAAATATTTTCCAACATTGGATGCTAAAACAAGACTATCAGCATCATAATTCACAGATCATAAAGAGGACCTCAAATCTGCAAAGTGTCTTTATCCCATGGACCAAATGTAGGGTTGCTATGGTTCACCAGAAGTCCTAATTGTTTCTAGCATATGTAATTAAGCAGACACAAGATGCCCTTTGTCTATATGGCAAATAAAACTAAATAGAAAATAAGTGATTCAGTATTGTGAGATCTCAAGACTAAATTCCCTAACTAAAGAAATAATGGCACAGTTAGCAGATATATTCATCATTATTGGAAAAACACTGTTATACAAAATAAATTTACCTCAATGCACAACTTTCCTACCAGGCAAATCCGGCAATTACAAAGCGAAACAGAAAAGGAGAAAAAGAATTACAGACAGAATACAACACATTGAAGTCAACCAAAGGGTTGTAGTTATACAAGAAGGGGACTTCTGGCACCGTTAGCGGCAGAACTATGACTCGTACTGATAGGGAGGTGCACATAAACATCATGAACTTCCTGTTTACATACCTCTCCTCTGTCTCTGTCAATCGCATAGCAAACATATACTGTGTCGATAACGTGTCCAAAACGTGCACGAAGAAACCAAGAACCACCATCAGCAGCCATGCCATAGCCGCAATAAGGTATGCTTCACCACCAAGATGACTAGCAGCTCTTACTACAACAAAAACCTGGAGCAAATAATCAAAGATATTATTTTTAGGATTTCTTTCATTTTTGACCCGTCGGCCGAAAATAATTACAGGCGCTAGCCAAAATATACAAAACATATACACTGATAGGTATATTTATTAATACAATATGTATATTATATGTATATTTATGCTTAAATATAAAACCTGTACATTTGCTGGCTATTTTGTACATTAGATCACCGAAAGGCATTGGAGTGTAATTATCTTTTTTTTTTTTTTAAGGCAGACAATGAAGTATTTAACCATATAGCTAATAAAGAAATTTAACTGAAAAAGTTCATTTTGAAAAGAAGAAAAAAGGATAAAAGACAAGACATGTCTCTTCACTTCTTGAGATTTTTGTGGCTAGTTCAACTATGTCAGAGCTTTATAAGATTGCTAGCTCTCGACTCGTTCAATGATATGCAAAGAGAGAGGAATAGTGAGACCAAAGACTGATATTTTTAATGATCATCTACAACTACTTCACTCCAAATCTTTAAGAATTTCCTGCTTATGTTAAAACTTTCCAAGGTCCGCCTCATGGGATCCAAGTTGAAAGAGATAAATTAAACAAGTATGGTCGTCCCCTATTGGGATGTACTATTAAACCTAAATTGGGGTTATCTGCTAAAAACTACGGTAGAGCTGTTTATGAATGTCTTCGTGGGGGACTTGATTTTACCAAAGATGATGAGAACGTGAACTCACAACCATTTATGCGTTGGAGAGATCATTTCTTATTTTGTGCCGAAGCAATTTATAAAGCACAATTGGATTATTGGAGTTATCGGGTTATTAGTTTAGGATTTACTTTTTTAACCATAGGAATCCTTTCGGGAGCGGTATGGGCTAATGAAGCGTGGGGGTCGTATTGGAATTGGGACTCAAAAGAAACTTGGGCATTTATTACTTGGATCGTATTTGCAATTTATTTACATAAACAAATAGAAATTTGCGGGGTGCAAATTCTGCAATTGTAGCGGCTATAGGCTTTCTTATAATTCGGATATGCTATTTTAAGTCATGAACTTGCAATAGATTTAAGAATAAAGCGGTCAATAGATTGTCCAATAGCAAGGAACCTAATAGGAACTTTTGAAAAAAGAAAATCGATCAATACCCAGAATGACTCACCAATATTGCATATATTGTTGAGAGAACAAAGATTATTCCAGCCAGTATGCGGGTGGAGACGGTCTCGACAAAACTGGAGAGAGAAGATTGCGCTTTAGAAGTTCACAAGTCATCTTAGCATAAGTGCAATATGCTTCACCAGTTATAGCTGCAAAGTTTATGGTAAATTTATTCACAAACTCAACCACTGACAGCAAGGTATTGGCACAAAATCGCAGAATAAGATTCACAATTCCAGTATCTCCTTGTTTTGCATTATCAACCATGGAACGAACCATACGAATCACAGCGATCAGTAACCCAGAGAAACAAACTGTGGCTGAGGATTTTAGGAGGATAACACATGAAGCATGAAGCATTACAACATCTGATATTTTAAGAGGATTTTAGCTTACAGAAAGTAGAAGGACCACAAAAAATTGGTAATCCAGGCAGTTAATCATGAAGCTGAAACAAGAACGCAAAGCAAGGACTTCATCGTTGAAAGGAAGTAATAACAACGCCGTAGTCCAAACAAGTTGGGTTCGGTTATATATGAATCCTTACTAACCATGTTTCTCTATCTAAATTAATCTCAAACCAACATTATACAAAATAAAACTAAAATATAGAGTACTAAAATCACTAATAGAAAAAAACTCATAAAATGCATACAACCTAAAGTAAATATATTACTTCCTCTGTCCCAAAATAGTTGACTCTAGAGAAGCGAAATGTGACAAGTATTTTGGGACGGAGGGAGTAACATGAATAGGACATGTTCCCAACTATTTGGTATCGCCTATACATATCTTTTTCTTATGTTGTGCCCTATCTTTTGCAAACTCTGCACGGATTCCCAGGGATTTTAGGTATTTCTAGACAACTTCCCATGTAATGTTAGTTCTACCTTCTCTTCTTTTTAAGACCTTCGTTTACCATAGTTTCATACCTGTGGACCGGTGCATCTGCTGGTCAGCAGTCGGCACAAGATATGACGACACCATCTCAAGCGACCTTCTCTTATTTTATCCACAATGTGTACTATTAGCACCTTTAGCGAATGTGGTCATTTTTAATCTTGTCTAATTTTGTATGGACACACATCCATTCTAGTATTCGCATCTCCGCGACACTCATCTTGTGCATATGTTAACACTCTAGCGGGCCCAACAACCACTCTCATACAACATTGATTGTCTTATAACTATTTTATAACTTAGCTTTCATTTTGGTAAACATCCTTCTATCACATAACACCTCGGTAGCACTTCTACACCACTCAATTTTGATTTTATGGGTACATCTTCATCTATCATTACATTTTCCCGAAACAATTAACCTAGATATTTGAATTGATTACATTTGGGCACCACAATTCTGTTTAAGCCACCTCAACTTCACTCTTTATGCTAACTAAATTTGCACTGCATATATTCAGTCTTACTCTACTCATCCTAAAATACTTACTCTCTAGAGTGCTTCTCCACTGTTCAAAATTTTGATCACACCCTCGCTGATTTCGTCAATTAACAAATGTTAGCAAATAGCATACACAAGGGGACCTCATCTTGTATTGTGTTGATTAACTCCATCTATAACTAGTGAATGCAAGTAAGGGGCTCAACGCCAATCCCTGGTGTATGCTTCTCCCTCTCTCCCTCCCTCTCTCTCTCTCTCTCTCTCTCTTGCCTCTCTTCTCACATGGTTTGATTACAGAAATAACGTCATAATCATAACACAGTTAAACCGAGAGATTTCGAATTAGATTTAGTTACTCTTGGGAAGAGTAGTCGTAGGTTCTGTTTCTTTTTTGATAATCGAGAAATCCGCTTGGTGGACCCTTACTCCGCTTTAATACCCGACTTGGTTCGCTAGCACAATTTTAACTAGTGACGTGCACCTACCACACATCCAATGTGGAACTAACTTTGCCGTTGAACCAAAGCCCTAAGGAACATGTTTTTCCTATTTCTTTTTTTCCTTCGGATGCATTATGTGGTACTGAATCGTACTGATAACCGAGTAAAGATTGAAAGCATGAACAAGTCGAATGGTTGAGTTCCAGTTAGTCTAGGACCATTTAGTCAATGCAACACAACTGACTACTGTCATTAGTTATTGAGGCTTTATTCCTATGCCAAAGGGAGTAAAGTTGGTATCATTTGCATAGATAATTAACTGCAAAAGAATAAGCTTATATAAATATAGGCACTACACAATCAAAATTAAGAGTATGAACTGACCTCAAAGCACTTATCATAGACCTTTTAGGACCTGATTCATCCTTGTTGAAGTACCATTGTGCAATTGTTCCACTTATCACATAAACTTGTGCCTCAATCATTGATGTGGCAGACCAAAGCATTGTCAGAATGGCAAATGTATAATAAGCAGGAACCCAACTATCCTGTTTCCATACACAAAGGTACTCCTCATTCTTTTCCTTAGGTACCACCTCTCCATTAAACCTAGCAAACACTAAGAAAACAACGATCGGAGTATTAGCGAATATTCTCGAGAATAATATTTTGCTAACAGCCAAAGTCAATGCTGGAAGCACTCCAAACAACCCTAAATTCCTCGACAGGGCGTAAGAAGCAACACCAATAATCTTTACAGTCAACTCAATCCTATGCCAATTCGCTACGAAAATTCAAACAAGAAGCCCGATTAACAACAACACCAAAACAAGCACTAAAATCCTATAAGCCAAAGGGAAATCCTCACTACATTTAGAGCTCACAGTACAAGCAACAAACCAATAGATATCAAGAAACACAGGAATAAGTACAAAAAAGGGAAGTGAAGCATAAACTATCTGCTTTGTATAACGCTTAAGCAAGAAAAACACAAAGAGCACAAAGGGTATGCTTATAATTAAAGTAACTACAAGGGTCCATATCAAACTCTTCAAGAAACTACTAGAATTAGAGTAAAGTGAAAAAAAGTCACTAGAACTCAAAAGAGTGGTGGATTTTTCAAGACTACAAGAGGATGAAGTGAAATTGTAGGTAAAAGAGGAGACATGGGAGTGATGTGGATTTCTATGAACAGAAGCAAAGATACCAAAACCAAAAGTGCAAAGAACAAGAAGAGTAAAAAGGATAAGAAAAGGAAGGTCTTTAAAGGGTCTTGGACCAAAGTTGTAAGAGATCTGAAGGAACTGAGTTTGGTCATCAGGGTCTAAAGAAGATTGACCAGGGTAGTGATGATGATGGGGTGTTATGGGATCAAGAAGGGGTTGGGTGGTGGTGGGGTGGGGTCAGCAAGAGTAGAAGACTTCACTGTTTTTTTCCATGGCGGAAAAATCAAGAATCTTTGATAAGGGGAGTTAGATTGTGGAGAAGAAAAATGGGGTGGTGGAGGAGTACATGGTGGTGATGATGATGGTTTGGTCGGTGGTGATAGCTAGCCACGTGAGACAATTTGATTCGGGAATGGATCGGCTTGTAGCTACCTTACAACGTTGGTGTTTTTCTGGAGTGGCTAGCAACGTGCCACTATAAGGTTGCTGTGCTGGATAATTAAAATCCGATTTCTGCTGTAAATTCTTTTAATTCACAACGAACCCTTTTTCCTCAAGTATTTAAAATCTATTTAATCGACTAATTCGAAATGTGTGATATATAATAAAAATCTCTTTAAAAGTTTCTTTATTTTTGAACGTTACCTCTAATTAAATAAGAAATGATAAATTCATCCTTGATTAATGAACTTTAAGCATGAGCGATATCATTCTCATTGATCAATCAATCATTTTTCTACTTATTGGCCAAAGTGGTTGGAATCGTTTATATAAATTTTTTATATTTATTTATTTTGTTTTTTTTAATTATTCAATATTTAAAATTTATTGACCCGACTAGTTTGGAACATATCTATCAAAAGTTTCTTTATTTCTGAACTTGACCTCTGATTAAGTATGAAGTATCTCTGTTTTCAACTAATTAATTAGCTACATATATCTATTAATCAAACTGAAATTATTTTTAAGTCGATAGTTAGCATATTCTATCTATTATCCGATCCTGATGCTGAATATACTTTGCATAATTCACAAAGACTGAGTTAAGAGCATTTTCTTTGTTGCCAGAGATTTGTTTGCTAAACCAGAAAAGCTCAGCCAGAATTAATTAGAGCATTTTTTGAGCCCAGAACAGTTTTGATTAGGTGTTAGATTATGATGGTTCTGAGAGAGAGAAATGTTAAATTCCGACAATAGCACTTTGTTTATGGAATAAGCACATGATGCTAATCAGTGCTTAGTCTTCGAAATCGTACATAATTCCGAGATTATTAATAATTGATTCAGGTACATAAAGAAAACAAAAGTAACTACTGTTGGGAGTTTTTGCTCTATGGTACTTTATAAAGCAGTACGGGAAGTATATAACTATTACAAGTATTCAAAAGGATAAACAGAGATTCAATAATTCAACATGAAATCGAAAATTACAATTGTTACAAGAAAAACCGAAAATTCCGGTTTTGTAGAAGACGGAAAAATAGAAACTGTTTTTCTTTGAGTCGAGTGTGTCACTCATCCTTAAGACAATATTGCCCCGTATGTATCCTTTATACGTCCCGACAATTTGTCTCCCAAGATAAAACAAGAATGGAACCCTTGAGCAAAGAAAACTCAAGAGCTACCGTGAAGAATATTGAATAACGAAATGATGCTTGGAAGTTGTAGGAAGAAGATTTTTTCTGTTGTGTATTTTCGTGCATATCAAGTGTGCTCAACAATGGTGTAAGGGGGTGTTTATATAGGTGAGGAATGGACCGATTTATGCCTCAAAACCGCCTCCATAATAGCCAAATAATGGCCATTATGGAGGTAGTAAAGTCACCAACATAAATGGGAGAAAGACCAACGGATTTGGCCATTATAGGAGGAGTAATTCACCAAAATAAATGGTGAATTGAGTGCTTGGCTTTTCTGTCTTGACCGTCGAAATTCCGAACTTCGGGGACCAAACTGTACATCTTGAAACTTCGGGGACCAAACTGTACATCCGAAATAATTCGGTCCAAACCGTATATCCGAAACTTCGGGATCAAACGCACTTCGGCAAAGTTTTCGGCCCAAAAAGATAATATCGAAAGACCCACGGCCGTGGCCCGTGACACCGAGAACCGGAACGGGGACGGGCGCGCGGCGGCGGCGCGCATGGTCTTTCCTCGAACCGAAGCACATCTAGGTCCTCCCTCCTTTAAACACATGGGATACCCCTTGGGGTCCCAAACCCCAAACCAATTTCGAATCTTATATACACAACAATTCTTTCTTCCTCTACCGATGAGGGAGAATTACACACAATACCACACTTTCCATGCTTCAAACACCTTACTTCGTGAACCAATATCTCTTTCATTTCTCAATGAAATTTGACGATTCTTGGCCCTACGGTTATCTACGTACTTAGTAGATCATGCATGTGTGAAGAACCGGATTCTCCAACATACGTTACACTAGTGTTTAAGCCGTTAAAGTTGGTCGGTCGCACCTCCCGCCAAAGGCAAATTTCCAACAACTACTACTATATTTAGAATTTTGAGAAGTTCAGAGAAAAGAAATAAAGTTGATGAGTGATCCTCATGCAGAGATTTGCTAAGATTCGAACTGAAAAAAATTCATGATAAGACATAATGGACAGTTTAGTAGCAAATCAGCAATTCATTGGCATAATACATTCAAACTTCTCTATAACAACATTGAAACAAACAATGCCCCGTTATAGAAGCCCAAATAAACGGTGTCAAGTTCAAGGAGTCTTCCCAAAACAATTTCATTAAGAATATTGTTTCATTATCACATGCAGCACAGAGATAATGTGGTCCACGCAGTTTCAACTTCTTGATGCTGACAACAAGAAAAACAAGGCTTCTTCCTTCTCATCACTACCGGCTAAATAAAATAGCAACTATGGCTCAATTCAACTAACACTGGAATAGATTTTATGAATCATCACTATCCATGTTAGCTCCATTTAAACCCGTCTAGGTCCAATATTATTCATGGTAGCTATTTCTGCTCCTAATGGAGAACAAGATTTGGCAGTATGCAATGGTGAATAAAACCAGCAAGCCAATTTGAATGTAAAGAAAATGTATAGGTTCAGTTCAATTCCTCTACAAAACCCAAAATATTCACAACCAGTTCTATGAATAATAACACTCGTATCCGTAAGGTTAAGGGGATCAAATGGGACCTCATAAATTAAGCTTGTAATACAAAAGAAAAGAACGTGCGTCAAATGTATATAAGACTGGTTAGTAACTTCAAAACTTAGATGATCTTTATGAAGTTGAACTCTGGCTGTCCTCATCCCATTTGCTCTTAGGTATTTCCCCGGAGTCAGCAATAATCACCTTTTTCCTAGGTTTTCCGCTGTATGTTCCTGCTCCACCCTCTATTGCATATACCGTGTCCATACCTTCAATAACTTTGCCAAATACAACATGCTCCCCGTCCAACCTGCTTGCAGCTCTGGTGTTAGTATGAGAAATTTCTGAACATTCAAGGCTTATATGGTTTTTCCATAAAAACAATGCAGGATAAAACGATCTGGAATAATGTTTGGACTGAATACTTTTTTTGTTCTTTGAGAAACATAAGATAGATGAAACGAGCTCGAGAAAATGACAAAAATGGTCTCTTATGTTTGATAGTAGGTTCAAAATAGTCCCTTAAGTATGCAGCGGACAGTTTTGGTCCTTTAAGTTTGGCAAAAGTTAACACTTCAAGTCGCCATCGAATATTTAACAATTTATGTTCCTTAGATTTGACATAAACAGTGGACATTTTGTAACCATAAACAACAAGAAAGTCCTATTAAATCCTAAAATATGCAACACAAAAAACTGCAACAGACTCTAGAAATAAATCGAAAAAGCACAAACTATAAAAATTGTACCTCTAAATGTGAGTTTCTACTAATTTCCTTTCTCATGGTTCTCGTCAAATCTAACAAACAGAGTTCGGTAAATACTTGACGAGACTAAAAATGTTAACTTTAGGCAAACTTGAAGGACCAAAAATCAAAATTGTCCAGCGTATACTTAAGAGACTATTTCGAACCTATCCTCGAACATAAGGGACCATTTTTGTCACTTTCTCTCTTCAAATATGCTTTGCTAAATCATTTATGTATTGGATGAGCATTCTGGTTTAGATATGGACATAAGGTATATTTGAAAGGACGGAAACATACACCCAATAGGCATTTGTTTAAACCTTTATGTCTGACTGACTGCAGAGCGTTCTGGATTTAATAGATGCAAGTTATACTGTCATTTTGAAACCTTACCAGCTTGCCTTCACTGTCGGTATAAAGAACTGACAGCCATTCGAGTTGGGTCCTGTGTTCACCATGGAAATAACACCTGCAAAAGTCAAGGATGCTTATAAATGTACACATATATGTGAATGTACTCAAATTTGCATTTGGTTTTCCTCGGGAGACAATAAGTGCAATCAAGTGATGACTCAGACCTGCATGAGAATGTTTTATCTTGAGATTCTCATCAGGAAAGGGACCACCATAAATAGAAATGTTTCCCCTTCCATCACCCGACACAATATCTCCACCTTGTATCATGAATCCAGGTATTATACGATGAAGTGGCTTTCCTTTGTAGTGAAGAGATATTCCATCAGCAGTCTTTCCCATTTCCCCTGAGTCAACAACAAGTGCAGCAATTGGCAGTCAAATATACGCTTAAAAGAAATTATGTATCATACACACACAGACAAATATGTATATGCGTGTATATAATGTAAATGTGTAGGTATGTGTATATGTACCTGTGCACAAAGCCCTGAAATTCTCTGCACAGAAGTAAAAAAAACAGGCGTCATGCAATAAGAATGAAGTTAAAAAAAAAACTGAAGAGTAGAGCAAAGTATGGAAAAAAGATGGATAAAGACGTACCAACAGTTTTTGGTACAACTTGCCCATATAATCCTATTACAATTCTTCCTGCAAATATTCAAAATTTTGATCGTCAATACACAAAAATATTTCCCAGCCTTCACCGCGCACAAATTCTGAAGCTCATTAGATATTCATCATATTCCATCTATCATGCTGTATAATAATTATTTGGAGAGTCAAATAACTTTTTCTTGGTTAAAGATCTTACTTTT
This sequence comes from Anisodus tanguticus, assembly GCA_034509755.1. NCBI lineage: Eukaryota > Viridiplantae > Streptophyta > Magnoliopsida > Solanales > Solanaceae > Anisodus > Anisodus tanguticus. Next base: position 38,675,587 of record CM067561.1, on the reverse strand, counting down.
TTGTAAGATAATTTTCATAACAATTTTCTTAAGCAATTCCTAAATCTTCTTAATTTTTAAAAGGAGTGGCTAAATACTTGTTACGGGGTTTCAAACATTACATTTGTTCTTAAAATATCAATTAGTTGAAGTGGAATTTTATTGTAATTCATTAACTCAATGACATCTAATATAATAAGAACATCAGTAGAACTGGTGCATACCTACACGTGTTTTCTCTATATCAACAACCAAGAATACTCTGTGGGTAATTTCATACACCTCGTCCACCTTTTCATATTCCTGAGAAATGAAAGTAAAAATACTCAGAAAACCGTTGGATCGTAAAATATCATCACTAGGCAAAGGGAAAAAAAGGCAGCCCGGTGCCCTAAGCTCCCGCTATGCGATGGGGTCCGGGGAAGGGCCGAACCACAAGGGTCTATTGTACGCAATCTTACTTCACATTTCTGCAAGAGGCTGTTTCCACGGCCCGAACCCATGACCTCCTGGTCAACTAGGCAAAGGGAGCCCATAGAAATAGAAAAGAAGACATTGACAGAACTTGCAAATGAGACTCCAGAGTTACGCTATAGCTTTTAACGAGCGTATCTAACTCCTGCTAAGAGTTTGAAGCTCAATAGATAGACGAAGATTTATCAAATTTATCTTGCAACTTACCTATTTGGATATGCATATCAAAAGCTTTAAGTCATGGTACAGGTTTGAACATATTAGTAGCTTGTCTTAGAAACGGTCAATGAAGTCCAGTCAGCATTTACCTAGTTTCCTTCTTTCCATTTTTTTTAAACCTAACATGAGTAGGACAATTTGAAGAGGATATAAATAGGAAAGTTATATGATTCCCTCCAAATTACATGCAATGAAGAGAGTAGGTCTCTCTTCTATAGTTTCATACCAAATAAGTAAGCAGAATTAATAGATATTCAACCAGGGGAAGTAAATCAATAAGTTCTCTCAGTATGAGAATATGGTGCAGGACAAAGCTTAAAATCGTTCTATTTAAAGGGAACAAAGAAAGGGTCTGCAGCATGAAGAATGTGGTACATGACCAAGCTTCACAGCTGTCCATTTACGTTTATTTGCTACATTATCAAAAGTTTAAAGTTGAGGACACTGCTATAATTCAGTAAATCAGTGTCTAATTCAACTGGCTCAGGAATGATCAATTCAATTGAAATTTTATTCGAATTGGAAATCTTGACCACAAGCTGCAGTGGATGACATCAAACTTATTACTCATCAGTCATCATTGTTATAAACTATCCAAATCTAACCACCATAAGTGCCATGAAATTGATTCTCACTAATTATCCACATCTCACAAAAATAGCTCAAAAGTAAAGTACTTTCCCTTTTCAGTTTGGCTAGTAGTGGTGATTAGACGATATCCTATGCCTCCTAACAACAACAACAACAACATACCCAGAATAAACCTACCAGGGGGAGGTCTGGGGCGGGTAGACTGTATGCCTCCTATCACTATTAAATCCGTAAAGTAAACACATAATGTGTTGATGCTCATTGAGCATATATGAGAATGAAAAATAGGAAGTCACTTTCGAAGCATTAGTAACTCCAACCTGACGAAGGATAAGCTAAGAAAACAAGAATCTCCTACTACATTAGCATTGCAAGAGGACATTCGGCATACCAGCTGGAATGTACTTGATGAACCCATCTAGGTTCCAGTGGCTTTTGAAGTCATTGCATCATTTAAGAGGACAAATACTAAGGCTGTGTTCAGTATTAGAAAAAATATTTTCCAATTTTTCCATGTTCAGTTCGTCAAAATGATTGGAAAACATATTCGAAAATAAGTTCCTTAAAAATGAGGAAAATGACTTTCCTAGTAGAAGTAGGGAAAACAAGTTCCACAAATGTCATTCCACACTAATTTTGTCCTCCCTAACCTCCTATCAGAGGTGAATCTAAGATTTCTAGAATATGGGTGCACTACTAAGGAAAGGAGAAAAAAATGCATTAAGTGGGAATTGATCCTTGTTCCTCTTGGTAAATAACTAAGTTTCAAACCAAATGCACCGTTAATCATTTTATAGCATTGATGCCAGCATGAAATATTAGATCAATTCTAGAAAATATATACATACAATATCTAATTTTGCGGAAAGATCATGAGTTCATGTGTCCCAAAAATAATAAATAAATTCGCCCCTGCCTCCAATACACCTCATCTTCTCCCCCAACCCCGTAGAACCCATCTCCACCACCTCACACCTCTACCCCACCCCCATCTCCCATAATATTTGTCTAGATTATATATAAGTACTTTTAGGATAGTATTTTTTGTTTACATAGCTAACACAAAAAAATAAGTACAAAACCCACTCATTTTCCTGGAAAATATTTTCCTTCATACCGAACACACCCTAAAGCAATAAGATGTGTGTATGCAATAATGGAACAAGAAGAGAGGCATTCTTAGAAGAAATTAACCCAATGCTTACTCTAAAGACAGTACATGTCTTTCAATTAACTACTTAAGTAATTAAGTAGATGATTGAGTTAAGTTTCTATACAGTAAGGAAAATGCCAGATCTTTCATAATAATGCTCTAAGTCTGCAAAAAAAGAATCAATACCCAATAAGGCTTCAAGACCATAGTATACAGTCAATCCCATTTCAACCAAAAATCAGATCCAAACCCATTATATTGAATTATGCAATTACCTAAACTTCACAGATATAACATAAGAAAGACAATAAGATAAGAAAATGTCGAAAAGGGGATAATAATAATAGAAGAAAAATGGTACCTTTTGGAAGATGGAGGATGCAAGAAAGATAACAACTAAGAAACCAAGAAAGATCAGAAGCCATCGAGGCTGCAATAAAACTGAGATCGCTCTACCCATCTCCTAAAAAAAACAAGGAATTTCAAAGATTTCTGATGTGTTCTTCCATCATCAACCAATTAAACACTGCCTCAGGTACTGAATCATTAAATAATGAAGTGAGGGGTGTGGAGATTTAGTGTATGATTTATTTAATATTTAATTGAGTGTCAGCAGCAGACTATCAGAGCATGAAATTGTTGTTCCTGCTCTACCTGTTCGGTGTGCTGATTACTCCGTCTCCCGTTTATGTGGCATTTTTTAACTGTCCCAAAAAAATAGAATTTATTTAATTTTAAATTTTTTTTTTATTTTTAATAAAATAATTTATAGCTACATGATTGTCTAAAATTTATTTGGAAAAATGAAAGCTTTATGGCTCTTCATTCATTACTAAGCCAAGGTCCCAGGTCTCCGAGTCAGCCCACTCTTTTTCGAAGAATCCTGCACCTATGGGCATACGGCCTGGCAGGTCTTCCCTCTTCCCTTTCCGCCGGAGCTTCATGGGCGTTGCCCCGTTCCCCAATCAGATGTTTGAATGTGAGCTATACTCCGCGAGGAGCCAAACGGGCCAGCACAAAAAAAACAATCAAAAAAGCCTTAAAATGGACATAATATTCCGAGTTGGTCGGCCGGTCCAAGCAAATGCCAAGCGCTAGCCGGCCCAGCTCAGACTTAATGACACCATGAATTGGGCCTTTTTCCCTTCTTGTCTTTTTATCTTTTTTCCCTTGCTGGATTGAGTCTTTTTCACTTCTTGTCCTCTTATCTCTTCTCCTCTTGTCCTTTTTCTTCCCTTATTTTTCTATATTATACTATGAATTAAAAAAGAAAAATTGAATAAATAAACTACAGTGATCATCATCAAAAACTTAACAAACTAAAATATATAAAATACAAACTAATAAAATTAGTAAGTATACATTAATTATATATTTATTAAACATAAATTATACACATATTATACAATAATGATACAGTTTTTATACGTATGATATATTTTTCTATACATATATGGTAGTGATACATATTCTATAAAATAATGATACGATTTCTATACGTATGATACATTTTTTCTATACATATACAATAGTAATATATATTCTATACAATAATGATACATTTTCTATACGTATACATTAGTGATATATATTCTATATGAAAATGATACACTTTATATACATATGCTGAAATTAGTTGAAAAATGGCTAGAAAATGGAATTATTTTGAAAAGGCTAAAAATGACTTTTAAGATACTTGGGCTACCGGGGGTGAATAGTTTCACCCGGTCGGTCATTTCTGTCCTTTTCCCAATTTATTTTAGACCACATATTTTAAAAGCTATTTTTTTATTAAACTTTGTATCAATCAAATGGTGTTACATAAATTGGGACGGAAGGATTTATTGATTATTCATTTGGGTGTTTTTTCGGCCTTTTGTTTTCTTCCGAAGCTTTTTTTATGTTTGGGCCGCAAATTCACCTTTCGGCTAATGAAATTAGGAAGCAAAGGGCTCACTCTCTGAGAAGTCCAGTTACAATAAGGGCTATTAGAGAGTTCGAGTCTATGGGCTAATAAATGTGGGAACAAATTGGCAAATAGCTACTTTTGAGTTTTGAGTCGCTAATCAAACTTTCATTACTTTTTAAAATTATTAAATTTCAATCGCTTTTTAATGTGAAAAATTGGGACAGATATATACGTTACTTAAATATTCCCATTTGTGGGACTATATACTAAAATAGATGAAAAACTTGAGGAAATTATGTTAGAGTTTAAATATTGTGATGGAGTTTGACTTGTCAAAATTTCCAACATCTAATTACACGGTCTTCCCTTCAAATGGGCTGGTCTTAAATTTTTGGACTTCAAAGTACTATAGGCATAAATTCATTAAGGAAACCAACATAATTTGTGGATATTATGATGTGTAATTTATGCCCCTATAGGCATAAATTCGATTTTGAAGGGCAAAAATTAAAGACCAGTAAAAACAGGGTGAAAAGTGTAAATAACCCAATATTTTTGTCATAATGTTCTTTTAGCCAAACAATTACTAATTCTCAATTATATTTTAACGATTGACAAAATATTAACAAGCAATCCAAAACTAGTCAGCTCGGCTAATATATATATAGTAAAGCTATGAAATAAAAGAATTCGTGACACCTCTATTTGGTGAAGAAACCTAATTATTTTTTCTCTCTTTCTTTTGACATTTTCTTCCTATTTCTTATTTATCTTGTAGTTAAAATAGAACGAATGTCCTAATTTGGGGATAGTGAAGAGTCATTATTCCACACATATAAAACTGATTCCAAACATAGGGTATGCTTACAGAGGATGCAAACAGAAATACGAAGAAGCCATGATTGGAATGCAGTGGATTTCCAAGAGGGAATACCAATTCACTGAGTCAATACACAACACTTTTTGGAGGGATCTTTCTTTCTACTCATTGACGTTAAATAGAAACAATATAGGAGGATTCGCGATATATGGAGAACACGCAGGGGAATTTGTATGTATATTATCCCTTTATTTTCATAAAGTCGTGCTTAGAAAGAGTTTGTATTTCTAGAAATGCATGAAACTTATTTTGTCTAAAATTTATATTTTTATCTCATTTTTTCCTTTTAAATTATACCTTATTTTGGAAATCTAATTCTATAAAACTAAAGCTTGTGTTGGTTTTTTTAATATTTATTATTCTTGAAACTAATATTAAATCATAATATTAATAATTCATAAAAAAGTTATATGTTGTGTTGGAAGTTTCATTCCGCATCTTACATGAAATATAACATATATTTTAAAGTTCATTTTTTCTAAGAAATTAAATTGCCTAATCGGGATAATATCATTTTATTAGTGATATTGGATAGTATTTAGTATTGGCAAATGTCACGACAAGGTAACAATGTCAATGTTAAGTGAAGACGGAGGATATAAGCAAAGAGCAACCCCGAGAATACAATTATATTAAGGAACAATCAAATAATATAATAATTGTAGTATGTTGAGGGATAAAATTGACTAAAATTAAAAGTAAATATTTTTAATATAAATTTATAAAAATAATTATTTAGACATATTCTAATTTATTTAATAACCGCGCGGCTCTATTCCTTTTCTACATACATGGGCTGTTAAAAGGTCAAGTCTATGGGCCAATAACTATGTTTTGGCTACATTCCTTTGAAGTTTCTCCATATCCAATGGAGTGCAACTTAGAGTTATAAATTAAAGATTTTCGTAATTTTCATTAGTACTCCAACTAGTCAATACCCTAGCCAGTATATTACTAGTATTTTGTTTCCATTAAAATCCAGTGGAATGTAGCAAACCAACTTTTGAAAAATTTGTTGCAAATGCTGCGGTTTATGACTTATGTTAAGTTATTTAATATTGATACTAATTTAGATTTATATTATAGCCCAAAAGTATCTATTATTTGTATGTGAGGAGAAAATGGTAATAGACCGGTTTGGCCATAAGATTTTTTTTTTGGATTTTTGTTACTTTATTTGAAAATCAATGCTTGGCCATGAAATTCTAAATATAATTTGAAGTTGTATTTGGAATTTAGAAAATATCTAAAATGCTATTTTCACCTTTTTTCATTTTTTTAACTTTAAGTACATTCAAACCATTAAATATTCTTTACAAAAACTATAATCAAACACAATTTCATCTTCACCTCCAAATTCAAAATTCCTAATAAAATAAAAAATAGGAAAAATGATCAAATATATCCATCTACTTTATTTTAGTAGCCAACTTTATCATCCGTTAATGGTTGTGCATAAATATACCTTGTTATCTACAAAGTTTACATCCGTACGCCTATTCGGATGAAAAATCCCTACAGCAACAACAACCCCCGTGAAAATCCCTAATCAAATTAAATTATTTGATTTAAAAAAAATTATACAATCCCTAACCCGACACGATTTCATCTTCTTTCTCCAAGAAAATTTTAATCCAATTCCTTCCCTTCTAAATCAAATGAACTCAAATTTAAGATGCAAAAGTGGACAAATTCCTACCACCAATTTCTTCAAATAAATATTGAATCTAACAAAACTCAATTTCAAAATTTTTCTTCAAGCTTCAATGTTTGTTTGACATGGAAGCTGATGAGATACAAAACTGTCGACGATAAAAGGAATCTCACATGAGCAGCGACAGCAACTTTCAGAAGAAAATTTTAACCAGTCGAGTTTGCTAGTGCAAAGGACACAGATGGATCATAGTCTAATTTTATCTTCCCTGTCGCACTTAGCCACAAACTTGTATGGAAAGCTTCAATTTTGCTTTGTTCCTTTCCTAAGGCAGTGGCTCAAAGTTTAATGAAGGAGACATCACATGGAAATCTTTGCAGTCACTAATACTTGCGAATTGATTCTTATGATTTACCATATCCTTTTATGTATTGCTTTTGGTAGGAAGGATAATTACTGACTGTGGTGAATGGGTACATACTGATGGGTCATAACAAATAAGGAAATTGGTAAGTTCGAAAGTTCGCACTTTCGGATTGATTGGTTAAAGATGGAGTATGTTTATAATGGCTGCCAACAAACATTGAAGCTTAAAGAAAAAAAAAATGAAAATGGGTTTTGTTAATTCAATATTTGTTTGAATAAATTAGTGGTTGTGATTTGTTCACTGAATTTTGAGTTCATTTCATTTAGAATGGAAGGAGATTAGATAAAAAAATTCTTGGAGAAGAAGATGAAATCGGGTCCGAGTCGGGACGGGTTAGGGATTGAGTAATTATTTTAAAATCAGATAATTTGATTTGATTTGGGGTTTTTCATCTAAATAGGGGCACATCTATAAACTTTGTAGATGATCGAGAGTATATTTATTCACAATTACTAATGAAAAATAAAATTGACTAATAAAACAAAGTAAAAGGATATATTTGACCCTTTCTCTAGAGATTATTTGATTTTCATGCTCAAACGACTTACTTAGTTGTCCTATTTAGGTTTTTACAAGAAATAGAAAACTTTTATTTCTTGAATTTTGGTTGATACCCTTTGCCAAAAACTGGGGGAAAAAAATTGGTTCAAATTTCAATGTCAATTTTTTGAACCAAACTCGACTTCAAGGATAAGATAAGTTGCACCATAGTACAATTTGGACTCATCCGATTTCGTCCTTATAGATAATGTTCGTAATAAAGTTCTTGAATTTGTTTGTCCCCAAAATTTTAACATTCAACATCTGAGAAGACAGCTTGAAAATTACCACTGCAGTTGATCATTTGATAGCTTTGGCAAAACTATCTTTCGATCTATTAAATCTAGTGTGAGTGACAAAATCAGCTCAACTCTCTCAGGTTTGGACTAATTGAGCTAGCATTTTTCATGGCAAAGTGAAGTCCAATTCAACCTATCTACAAGATCTACTGATATGAGCTAAGGTATAGTTTAATTTGACTTCTAATAAAACCTGTCAAAATAATAAGAAAATAAAATTAATATGTTAGATGTAGCGATAATTAAACCTTGGTTAATTAGAATTGCACATTAAGAAAAGAAATGTATACGTTTAAAACAACGACGAACCTGACCTTACCTTGATGGAAATTAAGTGATAGGTGAAGTAAGACAAATTTATCACCAAAAAGTATTGTGAGTTGATTGAAATTCCTTCATACTTAATAGATATCTCACATTCTAACCTTAAAAATGAATAATAACTAATAAGCCTTGTTATGGTCTAAATACCGAAATAAAATAGTTCAATCCACTTGGTTTAAAGTACTACAGTAGTATATTGTTTAATTGTTACACAATAGCATTCACCTGTTGATTAATTATTTTATTAATGTCATATTCGTTTCACTAAAGAGATGTACTGTATTAAGGTGGCATTAGATTCAAATTGCAAGATACACATTTTAAGAATTTGAATCCAAAAAGTAAAAAGCATATTATATGCGCACTCTTTAACTTTGTCCTAAAATAGTTAATGGAGTTGGTATCTGTTTTAAAATGTTTGTCTTACTTTCTTTTTTATTTATTTAAAAAAGAATTTTTTTTTTACGGTTCTTTAATACGAATTTTTCACATGACATGTTTAAGATTACAGAAATTTTGGTACATTCTACATATATTTAGTTAACAATCACAAGAGTTAAAAGTTTTAACTTTCTTAAACTCCGTGACAAATCAAATCAGATAAATATTTTGAAATGGGGTATATAATTTTTATTCCTCGAATCGATCATGAATAAATTGTATGATTATAATGTGAATTTCGAGCTTGAAAAGACCACACGAAAACATTATAATGAAACTTATCCAATTTGTGAATCTCTTAAATAGTAAAAATTTCTGTTTACTCCGTTATATTAGACTGCATTAAAAATGTATGGTAATAAATAGAGTTTGTCCAAAGTGTTTTTTTTTTCTTTTCCTATAAAGCAGGAGAAAAGTTAAGAACCATGTGTATTATTTGGAAACGTGTTTTAATAATACTCTGTATGTTGTTGTTTTGCTTTTTAGTCTGGACATTTAAAAATTAAAACATATTTAACACTGTTTTCTCATCCTGTACTCCATAATTTCAACTACCATTTCGTTCCACTAGTTATACCTTACAATAAATAAAATCGTTATTTTAATTTTAGTGGTACTACTATTATGTTTGAAATATGAAACAAAACGGTTCACTTTTAAGAAAAGTTAAGTGATGTCTCAACAAAGGTAATACTGTTTCAAATTCAAGTTCTATGTATTAATCGTGTAAGAATATTTATATAATAAAATTATATAAATATTAGTAATAAATAATTAATAAAAAAATTATTAATAATATATATATATTCGTTTCAAACATCAACATTCAACAAAATGCGTTTTCGGCTTTTCGCAACTACTTTGGGCTACTTGAGAGTTGAGAGTGAAAGAGAATAGACCGAACATAAGTGGAGCCTAAGCCTTATCATGACTCGCGACTTTTGATATTTTCGATATTAATATATTTGGTTAAATGGAATATGACTTCAAATTGACGGCCCTAAAATATCTAAGCATTTTCCAATTCAGTAATTTAATTTGTTATGAAAGATATTACGAAAAGATTTTTAGGTGCATTTTCAAATTGAATACTCCACAAGACCACAAAGTTGTTTTTTGTGGTGTCTATATCTGAGGAAGACAGCTTGTCATTTGAAACTCGTACCGTACATATTTCTTGAAAATTATCAAAATGATAAGCAGTCTGAAAAATGGCTGCTTTTGGATTTGTTTAAGACAATAATTTTTTATGTTGAAAAGTAGCACGGAAAAAATATATAAAAATTATAGAGTTAGGTTTTTTTGTTTTATGTAGAATAAGATATTTGAATTTATGTACATATTTAATTATTAAAATACATATTGGTGTATGAAGATTTGATAATTGTTGTCAGTTACCAAAGTGCATGTGCATTTAAATAATTCATCAAGAGCCGTGTTTGAATTTGATTATGAATTAACACTGCAAAAATAAATAAGTAAGGAGCACATGGTATAGTTCATCTGATTTGGATCAATGCTAGTGCCTAGTTGAATGTAGGGACATAGCAAAAAAGTTGCGATTCTTATAAGTCAGCTGCCTTATTAAACAAACACAACTTATCAGCAACTTGCGTACCAAATTTACTAATGTGACTTTATTTGATTGATTGGATTTATAGCAAACAAAAAATTTCAAACTAATGTTAGTTTTACTTTTATGTCCATTTTATTTTAGGGAAAACAAAACCAAATACCCTAGAATTTGATATCTGTTAATTTATATCTAAATAAGACTTCTGATCAAAATAACATTCAATCAACTTTTTAAATTTCTGATTAAAGTAGATTTTATATCATTGTAAATACCAAGAAAAGGTCAAAAATACTTTTGACTATGTGAAATTAAACAACTTTACCTTCCTTTAAAAGTTAGTCTCGAAAATATTTCTATCGTTACTTATAAGGCGGCTCAAGATTTCCCTATTTGAATAACATACTTTTTCTTTTTCAATTTCAAAATAATATTTTTATCCCAAATGATGTGCCTCCCGTCCTAATGAAATAAAGTGGACCAGAATTACCTTTATATCATGAGATTAAATTTTGTGCATATAACTTTTTTTACACCATTGTAATTTCAAATGTAATATGTTTACCTTTCTTGTATAATTTAATTTATTACTAAAAATAAAAAGATATACAAGGAAAAAAGAATCCTAATGGTAAGTAACCAAAATTCTTTCTTTTTCCAATATTATTTATTAAAATCTCAGTTCTTCATGGTTTTCTATCTCAGTTGAGTAATTCTTCAATACTAAAATTATTTCATAACTGAATGCTATTTATTAAAGTATTATTTTCTCTCGACATCATGGTAAATCAACCACTGAAGTAATTCTTCAATCCTCAAACATTATGAATTTTAAAAAAAAAAATCATCAATATCTCAAACATCTAATCATTAGGAACTTTTATGATTTCATTAGGAACTGCTGCAATTCCTTACGAATCGAACTTGTACCGGTTATAATCTTCCTATCAACACTGACCTTGGTATGTATTCTCAAATTGGTGAAGCAAGATTTTATTCAAGACTCCATTTTTGTTCTATAGATAAAGATAGAGAAGGGACACACGTCATATTGAAAAAGGCAGAGAGAAAAAATTGTTTAAAAGATTTGAGAGGAGAGTTTCAACAAGGGATAGAGATTACAGGAAAAGGGAAGAAAATCAGTGTTTGAATTTTGGAAAAAGAAAAAAATTAGGAGAAAGTTGGTTACCTGCTATACTATAGCAGGTCACTGTTACATGATGGTGTAAAACTGATGATGCACAAATTTAAACTCTTATACCATACGTATAATTCAATTTGCCCCTACATACCTACCTGTATGATTCAGTGAATACCTTTAAAATTTAAAGGTATTTAATTTTACATTTTTTGCAAGTCTTCTTAATAGCATCATGCACGTGACTTTTACTAATTTCTTCTGGTTATATGTTCTCTAATAAAAAGAATATCCGTTGTATGATTCCAGAGAGACACCATGGTTATATAAACTTCTTGGTATATAGAATACTCCACAAGACCTTTTATCGTATTTTCCTTTGTTATTTCGAGTCTTTGACTGAGATATTAATAGTAGTTCTGAACAAATAAACCAAACAGGTTCTTTTTCGGTTTAATGATGTCTCATGCACGACATGAGAAAGTATCTGTCATTTTATATATTTCTCAGTCAGTTCTAACATTAATTTTCCTAGCTACTTCTTTAAATTGTACCTACCTCTTTATAAGGAAAACTTTATGTCCTACAAAATTTCATACATTTTCAATTGGAGTTTGATACAAAATTTTGCATTGGATATCCCAACATCTAGATAATGATTCAAATTTAAAGTTTATGAATTTTTAAATAAAAAAATACGTACGTATAGTGTCTACAAAGTCTATGTAAAAGCTATTTGGTCCTATGAATCCATAGGTTACACTATGGTATCTCTGGATCCGACTGCCATTGCTTTTATCCTAATTTATATGACGTTGTTTTACCGTGCATGAAATATAAAAAAGAAATATTTTTGAACTTTATGGTCTAAAATAAATCTTAGACCTTTATAAGGATTTAAAAGAAGAATTATTTTTGAACATATAAATGTGACATTCTTTGGGAATACATAAAATGAAAGGATGCGACATAAATTGGGATAGAGGAAATATATTGTTTGCAACAAATTTTAAAGTGATGAAAATTGACTGCAATCACAAATAAAATATGAAGAAATAAAATATTTTATTGATAAATATTACGAGTGCAATTTTGTTTATTTCTTTGATTCTTCTCTCCGAATTTTCTCCGTGATTCGAGGGCTGTTAGTAGCGTATTTCTCGAACGTAGAAAGACCTCTTTGTAATGTATTTGATCTCCAAGAACGTTGGACAGTTTGATAAAGGTAATATTTGATGCCTTGATCTCTTTGTGAATATCTTAAAGATTTATGGAATTTTCGAGATATAATGTCTTGATCTCTTTATGATACCAATGAATTTATAGGGTATTCAAGATGCCTTTTCAAAGAAATATGTGTTCCTTTATATAAGCGTGAGCCAGGTTTTAGGGTAGAGTAGCCTCCAAAAACCCTAACAGACATTGAATTTGAAGATGGATTTGACTTGTCTTGTACAGTCCTACAAAATTTCGATGTCTACAAATGACCCCTACTTCAAGGGTTGTCGGAGTGTAGACTTATTGAAATCAAAGACGAGACTTGAAGTACCCATAAAAATGATATTTTCATTTTTTCGGTTTGCAGATCTGATTTGTGAGAGAAGAGATGAAGGAAAAAATTGGTCCCACTGGGCGTGCTAATTTATTTACAACAAATTTTGATATGCGGAATATAATGTGCGACCACAAATAAAATATGAAGAAACAAGATTCGTATTGATAAACAATGCGGATACAAATCTGTTTATTCCCTTGATTCTTCTCTCCTAATATTTTTATGTAATTCGAGGACCATTAGTAGCGTATTTCTCGAACATGGGATGATTTGGACCTCCTTGAGTCATTAATCGCCAAGAATAGCGACTTTGATAAAGACAATATTTGATGCATTGATGTCTTTGTGAATAACCATGAGTTTACGGAATATTCGAGATTTGATTTATTGATCTCTTTGTGAATACCATGAGTTTATGGAATACTCGAGATTTGATGTATGATCTCTTTATGAATACCAATGAGTTTATGGGATATTCAATATGTCTTTTCCAAGGGAATATATGTATCTTTATTTTAGGGTAAAGTAGCTTTCAAGAAACCCTAACAAACTTTAGAGTTTGAACATGAATTGAACTCATCTTGTAGAGTCCTATTTTAAATTCAATAAAATTTCGGTGTCTACAAATGCCCTCTACTTCAAGACTTGTCGGAGTGTAGACTTACCGAAACTCAGAGACGAGACTTGAAGTATCAATAAAAATGGAGCTTTCATCTTTCACTGTGGATTTAATTTGGGAGAGAAGAGATGATGAACAAACTTGGTCCCACTGGGCGTGCCAATTAGTTTGCAATAAATTTTAAAGTGATGGAAATTGACTGCAATCACAAATAAATTATGAAGAAACATAATATTTTATTAATAAATATTGCGGGTACAATTCTGTTTATTCCCTTGATTCTTTTCTCTGGATTTTCTTCGTGATTCGAGAGTTGTTAGTAGCGTATTTCTCGAACGTAGAAAGAGCTTCTTGTGATGTATTTGATCTCCAAGAACGTTGGACAGTTTGATAAAGACAATATTTGATGTCTTGATCTCTTTGTGAATATCCCAAGGATTTATGAGATTTTGGAGATATACTGTCTTGATCTCTTTATGAATATCCGTGAATTTATGGGGTATTCGGGATGCCTTTTCAAGTAAATATGTGCCCCTTTATATAAGCGTGAGACAGAGTTTAAGGAGCCATTTGGACATGATTTGAAATCATGAGATGAAATCATGATAATTTGAAGTTGAAGTTTTGTTTGAACATACAATTTGAATTTCTTAAGTTGTATTTTTTCTTATAGACATAAAATCCCCAAAAGTTGTGAAAACTATCAAAACTTTTCCAATTCTTATACAATCTTACCAAATGAACAAATCATAGTTCATAACAAGATTAGTACGCTACTGGAAGGTCTTTCTAAAAAATAAAACATCGATTGATCAAATTATAATTCAATAAAATGAAAAATTGAACATGAGTTGTAGTGTAACTACTTTTTAATATAATCATCACACATGATTGATAAGAATAATTTGTTGTAAATATACTACCAATTTGTAGATATTTTAATATTTGATATAAATGGTTGGTAAACATGATTGGTAGATATATCTACCAACTTATGAGTCTTTTTTTATAAAATATAAACTTATGAGTTAACATTTTCATTTAAAAAAAATTGAAATCATGATTTGGAATTCTGAATCTTGCCTTTTTGAATTATTTGAAATTTAATCTCATGAGATAAAATCGCATGTCCAAACACTGACTTCACATGTCCAAACGCCTACTAACAGATCTTGAATTTGAAGATAGGTTGAATTTGTCTAGTATAATCTTACTGTTGGAAATTTGCCTTTGGCGGGAGTTGCGACCGACCAACTTTAACGGCTTAAACACTAGTGTAACGTATGTTGGAGAATCCGGTTCTTCACACATGCATGATCTACTAAGTACGTAGATAACCGTAGGGCCAAGAATCGTCAAATTTCATTGAGAAATGAAAGAGATATTGGTTCACGAAGTAAGGTGTTTGAAGCATGGAAAGTGTGGTATTGTGTGTAATTCTCCCACATCGGTAGAGGAAGAAAGAATTATTGTGTATATAAGACTCGAAATTGGTTTGGGGTTTGGGACCCCAAGGGGTATCCCATGTGTTTAAAGGAGGAGGACCTAGATGTGCTTCGGTTCGAGGAAAGACCACACGCGCGCCGCCGCCGCCCGCCCGTCCCGGTCCGGTTCGGTTCCGGGTTCCGGTTCGGGTTCTCGGGTTCTCGGGTTCACGGGTTCACGGGTTCACGGGTTCACGGGTCGTGGGGGTTGTGGGCCTTCGATATTATCTTTTTGGGCCGAAAACTTTGCCGGAAGTACGCTTGATCCCGAAGTTTCGGATGTGCGCTTTGGACCGAGAATTCTTTCGGATGTACAGTTTGGTCCCTAAAGTTTCAAGATGTACAGTTTGGTCCCCGAAGTTTTCGAAAGTTGGAATTTCGACGATCAAAGCGAGAAACGTCCAAGCTCTCAATTCACCATTTAATTTGGCTGAATTACTCCTCCTATAATGGCCAAAACTGTTGGTCTTTCACCATTTATGTTGGTGACTTTACTACCTCCATAATGGCCATTATTTGGCTATTATGGAGGCGATTTTCAGCCCCTCCCTCACCTATATAAACACACCCTTACACCATTGTTGAGCACCACAAAGAGCAGAAAAATAACGAGTTCATAAAGCTCACGAAAATACACAACCGAAATAGTTTTCTTCCTACAACTTCCAAGCATCATTTCGTTACTTAATATTCTTCACGGTAGCTCTTGAGTTTCCTTTGCTCAAGGGTTCCATTGCTGTTTTATCTTGGGAGACAAATTGTCCAGGGACGTATAAAGGATACATACGGGGCAATATTGTCTTAAGGACGAGTGCCACACTCGACTCAAAGATAAACCGAGTTTTCATTTTTTCGGTCTTCAACAAAATCGTAATTTCGCTTTGTTGATATATTGTAATTTTCAGATTTCTAGTCGAAAATATTATTGAAATCTTTGTTTATCCTTTCGAATACTTGTAATAGTTAAATACTTCCCGTCTCGCTTTATAAAGTACCATAGAGCAAAATCTCCCAACAACTTAAGACAATATCTCGTATTGTATTACTATTAGTATTCGAAAGATGTCGGTCAAAAATTGTGTGACCAAATCGGATATGGAAATGGTTTTCGGTAGAAGAGAGTGATGATGATGAACGTGTTCATGGTGTCACCGCTACCAAGACGGGTGGAAACAAGCGCTCTCGAGAGCCCGAGGATGTCAACTGGGACAAGAGGAGAAGATCGAAGATGTACTTCTATCTTGCAACGTGAAGGCTCAGTATCTATCCCGGACAAAAAGATCGAATAATGGTGAGAAGGAATTGGACACTCAGTCTGATGAAGTGACTGAAGTGAGCCAGAATACGAAATTAGGATAAGTATTTTCTTACTTGTCAAGAATAAAGATTAAATGATAAGTATTTTTCTTACTTGTCAAGAATAAAGATTAAATGATGTCTGATTAAAAATAAATTAAAGTAAGGAGGAATATAAAATTAATTTATATTCCTTACGCTTTAAAAATCAGAAGTTTAATCTCTTCTTCTTTCCCGTTTAAAGATTGGATTTTGTAAACGACTTAAAAAGATCGGTTCTTTTAAGTTTAATAATTAAAAGTGTGTAAAGTATGTTCGCACATACGATGGAGAAAGATCCACTAACTGTGCGAAAACTGTTACCACTCTTAAGTAAGCGCCAAGAATTATCTGGGCACCAATCATAACGGAAGAAGTCTAAAAATTGATGACGTTGAGCCTGTCATATTATTTGGCAGAAGATCCTTCATAGGATGATATTGGACACTCAGTCATACAAAGCCTCCGGGCGACTGGAGTGGGCCAAAATTCCTTTGATATGATGATATTGGACACTCAGTCATATAAAGCCTCCGGGCGACTGGAGTGATGCCAAAAATTCATTTCATAGGAAAAGTAATGGACACCTAGTAAGGTGGGCCAGAGTTTCCAGGTCCTGAATGATCTGAAGGCCTAAAGAAAGGCAGTAAAGAAATTGGACACTCAGTCTGCCAAAGCAACTGGAGTAGGCCAGAGTATCTAGATCACAAATGATCCGGTGGCTACGCCCTAACCACGGGCAAGAGGTTGTTCATGTGAAGCAACGCCACCTCTAAAGTAGAAGGGGCTGGAGAGGTTGTCCTCAATAGGACTTCAAGGAATGAGATCACTCTAAGATGAGGTGATACATATTCCAAACTTGGTTTAAGGGACGCTGTTGGTCAAGCTGGTTTGAGACTAGTCCAACAGGTCTGTGATAACTAAGAATGGTACAGTACGTCTGTAGCCGAATGAATGATATATTTGTAATCCGTGCATCTATGCCATCATAGATTAAGACACGTTAAATAGCAAGTCATTCAAAAGCTAACGATGTTGAGATTGTTGCCTTCTGACGACATAAACCCTCAAAATAAATGTGAGGTAGATGAAGAGGCAAAATCACCTTTCCAAATTCCGTCAAGGGAATAGCGAAAGAAGCACCGCTCCTCTAGAACTTAGTCACACCTACTTGGTGATTTGAAGTTTATACAAAATAGAGGGGGGAGACAAGTACGTTGTGATCTTCATTGATGATAGTACAACGTATGGAATCCTTTGTTTATTGAAAAGCAAAGATGAAGTTGTTGAAGCCTACAAAGCAGAAGTTGAAAATCAACTAAGCCTACGGATTGAGAAATTCGTAGTGATAGAGGGGTAGAATGTGAAGCATCGTTCATTAAACGAATGTTCATTTCTCACCTCAGTCTAACGGTGTTAGCCAAGCGCTAAGCCGTACGTCCAAATTATGAGGGGTAGCTCGGTAAAAGATGGGCTACCGAAACAGTCAAGTTCGACCTAAGATCGTAGATTGCATATCCACCGGATCCGCAAATAACGATAGTGTTGATCGCCTCTTGGCGTCAAAGAATGCTCAATTCTTTGGAGATAACTTTCCTTGGAAAAGGAAAAAGGAGTAATTGCTCAAGGTTAACAAGAACCCGCGAGGGCTCGATCGTCCGGAACTAGACGTTCCGTATCTTCATGACTCGAAAGTTCTTGTCTATCCGGGAACTTAATATTCCGGATCTGCAGAACTCGTGGATTCTAGATGTTGAACCAAGACGGAGCAAAGAGGGGACAAAGACTTGTTCCATCCTTCTAGCTTGTATGGTTGAGAACGAACCATGGACAATTAACAAATAATTGTTATCTCCAAAAGCGCCGCTTGCTTTGGAAAGAAGCTAAAGAGAAAAATAGATTCCATATATAGAACCATACTTGTGTAATGGTTGATCTTCCTCCGGAAAAAGAACCTTTGGATTGTAAAAAGTGCTCCCCATGAGTAGCTTCACATCCAGGGTCATTGTAATCTTACATGGCATGGGTGTTGAAATGACCTTCCCAACCGGGAGAGTTGGAAGAAGAGGATCGAAATTGGTTTGTTTGAATCGTTGGGCTTCCTTCGAACTTTCATTTTGGTCCCTGAAATGTTAACATTTTGGTCCTAAAAGTCTCGGATAAAACGAAACAATGAATCGATCACGAAACATTGACTCGAAGTTAGAAAGCCAACGAGTTGGGAAAACCAACGGTCTTAGAGTGAAAATCATATTGAAACAAAGTCTCGATATGAAAGATATGAGTATCACGGATGACATCTTAGGAATTGGATTTCTAAGACATCTAACGGACCGGTCGACGATTGACAATGCCTCGTTGAAGCCACCAATGGATATGAATCATAGAACCGATTGGAATCATGGTGCACCCATAGACAAGGAGCGATATGCTCGTGTCACGTGTAGTTCAATGTATTGTACACACTACAACCGACCTGGTATCGTCCAACAAACAGATCGCTTGAACTAAGGTTCACCGATGATCTTAATACATGATCAATAGAAGGCGTTAAGTCGGATATGACGATATCCGAATTATTCGCTTATCTACGGATTATAGTATTCTAGATGTCCAATGTTCGAGAGAACACGGTGATGCAAACTGGACATCGGATCTGAAGAACACCAAAGTCACAAGTAAATGTGTATGGTGGGTCTTGGAAAATCCTCTAAGCAAACTTGCATCGGCCGATTCATGATGGAATCGGAGTTTATCGCTTTATACAAAGCATGAAAGAAGTTGAGTAACTTCACGGATCCTTAGAGGACGTCCCTTATTGGGAGAAACCCGTGCCTTCGGTAGTTATACATCGTGGCTAGCCGGTCGGCTTTAGGAAGGACACGGATGACGGCGTCGGACATATCTGTCGGGATCCGTCGGAGACATAAAACCGTATGGCGAGTTGATCATCACGGGTGTCACTTCCTTATTTACTAACTAAGGGACTACCCGGAGATCAAGTTTTCTCTGCCTGTTTTAGGGAATGGGCTTAAAACCCAAAATATACGGACCAATACGGTGGAAACCCAACCTTACGAACCGGAGATCCCGGTAATTTGGTTCAATGGGAAAACTAAGTTGTAAAGGTTCGGTTGATCGCTTCGGTGGAAGCATGAGCACTTCGGATAGTGATTTTTGAAAAGAAACACCAAATCCAAAGCCGTTCCGCGATAGACGTTAAGTGCTATCTGCAGTATGGGTAAAGGTTAAGTTTTCAAAACTCGTAATGATCCTCAACAAGTTGAGGTTAGGTCTTTGGGAAACTTTTAATGGTTCCTAACACTTGTGAAGTGGGGTATAGCAGGATACCTTGTAGGAGACCACCTATTTAAGTGCGAGGACGGGCCGCCTCAAATTGAACGCACTTAAGAAACCAAGACGTTGTCCATGGCCAAAACGGACAAAACATTACGAAGAAGAGAGTAAGGGAATTTGTTGTGTTGGTACCGTTGTCTTGGCTTACACTAAACACCGACGGTTCAAGACATCACGTTCACCGCGCAAGTAAGTAAGTCCGATGGTATTCAACTATGGAAGGTTCAAAGCCGAGGCTACCTCTCCTTATGCAACATCGGTCCATTGAAATATTGCGGAAATGAAAAGACACCATGTGAGCGCGCCAAAATCTCTTTCAAGAGGGGATTGTTGGAAATTTGCCTTTGGCGGGAGTTGCGACCGACCAACTTTAACGGCTTAAACACTAGTGTAACGTATGTTGGAGAATCCGGTTCTTCACACATGCATGATCTACTAAGTACGTAGATAACCGTAGGGCCAAGAATCGTCAAATTTCATTGAGAAATGAAAGAGATATTGGTTCACGAAGTAAGGTGTTTGAAGCATGGAAAGTGTGGTATTGTGTGTAATTCTCCCACATCGGTAGAGGAAGAAAGAATTATTGTGTATATAAGACTCGAAATTGGTTTGGGGTTTGGGTCCCCAAGGGGTATCCCATGTGTTTAAAGGAGGGAGGACCTAGATGTGCTTCGGTTCGAGGAAAGACCACACGCGCGCGCCGCCGCCCCGCCCGCCCGTCCGGTCCGGTTCGGTTCGGTTCCGGTTCCGGTTCTCGGGTTCTCGGGTTCACGGGTTCACGGGTTCACGGGTTCACGGGTTCACGGGTTCACGGTTCACGGGTTCACGGGTCGTGGGGCCGTGGGCCTTCGATATTATCTTTTTGGGCCGAAAAACTTTGCCGAAGTACGAGTTTGATCCCGAAGTTTCGGATGTGCGAGTTTGGACCAGAATTCTTTCGGATGTACAGTTTGGTCCCTAAAGTTTCAAGATGTACGAGCTTTGGTCCCCGAAGTTTTCGAAAGTTGGAATTTCGACGAGTCAAAGCGAGAAACGTCCAAGCTCTCAATTCACCATTTATTTTGGCCGAATTACTCCTCCTATAATGGCCAAAACTGTTGGTCTTTCACCATTTATGTTGGTGACTTTACTACCTCCATAATGGCCATTATTTGGCTATTATGGAGGCGCTTTTCAGCCCCTCCCTCACCTATATAAACACACCCTTACACCATTGTTGAGCACCACAAAGAGCGAAAAAATAACAGTTCATAAAGCTCACGAAAATACACAACCGAAATAGTTTTCTTCCTACAACTTCAAGCATCATTTCGTTACTCAATATTCTTCACGGTAGCTCTTGAGTTTCCTTTGCTCAAGGGTTCCATTCTTGTTTTATCTTGGGAGACAAATTGTCCAGGACGTATAAAGGATACATACGGGGCAATATTGTCTTAAGGACGAGTGCCACACTCGACTCAAGATAAACCGGTTTTCATTTTTCGATCTTTCAACAAAATCGTAATTTCGGTTTTGTTGTTATATTGTAATTTTCAGATTTCTAGTCGAAAATATTATTGAAATATTTGTTTATCCTTTCGAATACTTGTAATAGTTAAATACTTCCCGTACTGCTTTATAAAGTACCATAGAGCAAAATCTCCCAACACTTACAAAATATCGATGTCTACACATATATATAATGCACAAAATTTAAATCATCGGATGTTATAATACTGAAAATAGTTTTGGATAATTACACTTAATTTCTTCAAAATTAAATGGCTTGTGATAAATCAACTTCTTCTATATCGTCCAAAAGTCAAACAGTTTATGGGGATTTTACGTCCACGGTTTGCAAGAAGATATATGTGGACGGACAATAAACCATTTTAAGTAACTTCTAAACCAATTTAAACTCCATCTCTCTTTTCTTTTTAAAAAATTAATCTGCACCATAATTTGTTTGGCTGCTAGCTAGCTACTTCACGTACATTAGGCAGAGTCTTTTATGACCTTATTTCATGTTAATTATTAGGAGTTGAAGGCCTAATAGCCACCAACCCCGCCGCTGCCACCGCCATCCCCATCATCTCCATCCAACCTTCTCATTGTTGGGTATTTTTGCTCTATGGTACTTTATAAAGCAGTACGGGAAGTATATAACTATTACAAGTATTCGGAAGGATAAACAAAGATTCAATAATTCAACTAGAAATCTGAAAATTACAATAGAACCACAAAACTGAAATTCCAATTTTGTTGAAGACGTAAAAATGGAAACTGTTTTTGCTGAGTCGAGTGTGGCACTCTGTCCTTAAGACAATATTGCCCCGTATGTATCCTTTATACGTCCTGGACAATTTGTCTCCCAAGATAAAACAGCAATGGAACACTTGAGCAAAGGAAACTCAAATGCTACCGTGAAGAATATTGAGTAACGAAATGATGTTTGGAAGTTGTAGGAAGAAAACTGTTTTCGTTGTGTATTTTCGTGTGTTGTATGAACTGTTATTCATAGTGCTCAACAATGGTGTAAGGGGTGTTTATATAGGTGAGGGAGGGGTGAAAACGCTTCTCCATAACGACCAAATAATGGCCATTATGGAGGTAGTAAAGCCACCAACATAAATGTGAAAGACCAACGGATTTGGCCATTATAGAAGGAGTAATTCGGCCAAAATAAATGGTGAATTGAGTGCTTGGCGTTTCGATTTGACCGTACAATTTCGACGTTCGGAAACTTCGGGGACCAAACCGTACATCCGAAAGAATTCTCGGTCCGAACTCGTACATC
The DNA here is from genome assembly GCA_034509755.1 of Anisodus tanguticus. Taxonomy (NCBI): domain Eukaryota; kingdom Viridiplantae; phylum Streptophyta; class Magnoliopsida; order Solanales; family Solanaceae; genus Anisodus; species Anisodus tanguticus. Next base: position 38,652,860 of record CM067561.1, on the reverse strand, counting down.
CGGGATCAAACGTAGCAAAGTTCTCTGGCCCAAAAAGATAATATCAGAAGACCCACAACCCGTGAACCCGGAACCGGACCGGACGGGCGGCGGCGGCGCGCGTGTGGTCTTTCTTCGAACCGAAGCACATCTAGGTCCTCCCTCCTTTAAACACATGGGATACCCCTTGGGGTCCCAAACCCCAAACCAATTTCGAGTCTTATATACACAACAATTCTTTCTTCCTCTACCGATGAGGGAGAATTACACACAATACCACACTTTTCCATGCTTCAAACACCTCACTTCGTGAACTAATATCTCTTTCATTTGTCAATGAAATTTGACGATACTTGGCCCTACGGTTATCTACGTACTTAGTAGATCATGCATGTGTGAAGAACCGGATTCTCCAACATACGTAACACTAGTGTTTAAGCCGTTAAAGTTGGTCGGTCGCAACTCCCGACAAAGGCAAATTTCCAACACTCATTTCTCTCCTTTCTTCACCCACCTCACCCCCTCCCTCGCCACTATCGTTTTTCAAATTCGCCACCGCCATGCCACTTCTTCCTGCTTTTTCATTAAATCTAACAACCACTATCATCTTATTCACCGGAGAAAATGGAAACCTACCACCGTGACCACTCTATTTCTCGCTCCCTCTCTCTTTTGTACCTGAAATGGACCTCTCTCAGAGATTTCTGCAAGATTTCTGATTATCAAGACCTGGACCGGAGTGGGAACCGCGACCAGACCTTGTCAGCAACCTCAGACCCAGAACTCTTAAACTACCCTTAAACCCATTTGAAAAAATCAATGATTTCAGCTTTTCCAAGCGCTGAAAATGGTGCTTTAAATGGTATTTGTAGCTGCGTTTTAATGGAGCTTACATGGTGGTTCTAAGGTGCTGCTTTAATGGTGGAAAGGAGCTTTGGTGTTGCTAATGGCGGACTCAAATAGGGCCTTTTCAAGCTAAAATCTTTTTTTTTTCTTAAAAATGTTTTTTCCTTTTTTTTTTCACATAATTTTTTAATCATTATCTTGGACTCAAAATGTCACATGTACGCAGCTAATTCGCCATTTTACACGTCATTGGTGAGTGTTTTAGGCTCTATTATTTTGTTGATTGTCAAAATTATCTAATATCGATACTCATTTTGAGTAGGGTAGATGTTCAATAGGTATAAAGTTGAATTGAGTTGTAGTGAATTTTGTGGAAAACTTTAAAGGGAGGAGATGACTTAAGCCAATACAAAATAGTGAGCGCAAGTTAAAAATCAAAGGGAATGATGCACATTGACACTCCTTCGGCCTATTTTATGGGAAGGTGTAACGGTTTGGAGAAACGTATTTCTCAAACTTTTAAAATATATTATTAAGTTATTAGCTATGTGTAGTTATTTTTTATAGTTTTTAAATTTATAAATTTTATTTTTTAAAAAAAATAAAAAATTTATACCCGAATTCATAATTAACAGCAAGTGTTACAATCCTCGTATTTCAACCCCCTTCACGTAGAAATTAGGCCAGACTAAATATTTGCTAATATCCCACCTGATCAATTAAGTTTTATAAGTTCTCTATGCATTAACAACATATTCAATATTAAATTTCTGAATTTCATTTTTACTAAAAATCAAAATCAAAAGTGAAGGACATTGATGCTCTGGATATTGGTCCTGAAATGACATCAGAATGCAATCCGGTCCTTACTCGGGGTGATTTATCGTAATTGTGACATCACCAATAGTTATTCTTTGAAAGTCCTCCATCCGGTGCAAATTGAAATTAATCGAATTTCATGGATATTAAATATTGAGAAAATATAATAATAAGTTACGAGAAGATTGCTGATTATATATTTCGTGAATAGCAACTAAAATTTTGTTACGCTGGAACAGTACTAAGTTCTGCTTAGCCTGATCCCATTATGATTTATGACCACTCCAGTATACTTTGTCCCTTGGTAATTAAGTTCAAAAGACTTTAATATGTAAAAAATAAGGACGGGCTTCAAAATCATAACATCGGAAGAATTTGAATTCTAGTGTTATATGAGCTAGTGAATCATGTTAGTAATAATATATACGTATAAAAACACATGCTCCCTCCATCCTATATTAATTTTTATATTTTACTTTTCGAAAATTAATTTAATTAATATTCAGATATAATTTAAATTAAATTAATTTAATATTTTAAAATTATAATTTATATATTTAAAAACTATATAAAAAGTATTATAAATTTTAATCTCATATCAACTTAATTGAAAAGTAAAACAAAACAGTATTTTGGGACCAAAAAAGTATCTTGCATGACTTTATTAGTTTGATATAAAATTATAAACTCACTATATACATAAATATTTATACGTTGTTGTAGCGTCTATAATTTCCCCCAAAATGATTGATGGTAGCATTAAATTTGTACTATTTATTATGAATTTATGATCTACCTACCGTGAAACATAATGCAGAACATAATCTTCTTCTCAGGCAATTTTTCACCTCAAACAGAAAACCCAAAAAAAGGACTTAAAGAAAAAAAAGTTGTTTTTTCAATATCAAAAGCGATGGGCAATTTGTATGTGTCTTCGTAGGAACAACAGTCAGCACTCAGCAACTTGACAATAACAAATTCTAATCGAAATAAAATAAAGTCTCTTGCTTTTCTATATAATGAATCAATTCTTATTATATAGAAAAACAAAATTCGAACCAACATCTCTGTATCCTAAAAATCTCTCATTTTTCGCTCTTTGATTCAATCAGTTCTTTGTATACTCTGATGAGTTTCGAAGTTTTTTACAGTTCTCCGGTCGGAAAATGGCTTGGTTTCGTCGCCGCCGTCTGGGTACAAGCCATTTCCGGCAACAATTACACTTTCTCTAACTACTCCGACGCCTTAAAGTCTCTAATGGCCTTAACTCAGCTCCAATTAAACAACCTCTCCGTATCTAAGGACGTCGGAAAAGCCTTTGGAATACTCGCCGGACTTGCCTCCGACCGGTTATCCACTCCCGTTATTCTTCTCATTGGTGGAATTGAAGGTTTCATTGGTTACGGTGTTCAATGGCTTGTTGTTAGTGGTACAATTAAACCACTACCTTACTGGATCATGTGTATATTTTTATGCATGGGAGGTAACAGTACTACATGGATGAACACCGCCATTTTAGTGACGTGTATAAGGAATTTCAGGAAAAATAGAGGACCTGTAACGGGAATTTTAAAAGGTTATGTGGGTTTAAGTACAGCAATATTCACCGATATTTGTTCGGCGTTATTTGCAAGTGACCCCTCCACTTTCTTACTATTACTCGCCGTAGTCCCTTTTACCGTTTGTTTAACGGCGATTGTGTTTCTCCGTGAAATTCCACCTTCCTCAACTAACGCAGAAGAAAAGGAAGAAGTCAAACACTTTGGGGTTATTAACATCATTGCCGTTATTATAGCGGTTTATTTGTTAGTATTTGACATTTCCGGCCCTCATGGCAAAGTTTTTTCACAAATTTTTGCTGCTATACTTTTAGTCCTTTTAGGTTCACCTTTACTAATTCCAATTTACCTTATGGTAAAAAGGTTTATCCGTGCAAATTCAGAAAATAATTTAGATGTTGAAGGGAATAATATTATTGCAGAGCCATTATTACTGGGTGAGGAAACAGTTAAAAAAGAGGTTGTTGTAGTGGAGGAAAATGTGGTGGCGGTTGTGGAGGTGGAGGAGAAAAGGCCACGTGTTATTGGAGAAGATCATACTATTTTCGAGGCGATGAGGACTTTGGATTTTTGGATATTGTTTGTTTCATTTCTATGTGGAGTTGGAACAGGTTTGGCTGTGATGAACAATTTGGGACAAATGGGATTAGCTCTGGGATATACTGATGTTTCCATTTTCGTCTCCCTTACTAGCATTTGGGGATTTTTCGGTCGCATTATTTCCGGCTCCGTCTCCGAATACTTCATCAAGTAAGTTTACTATTTCCCCGGATTTGCTTTTTAAGAGTTAATTTAATTATTTTTTAACACTAAACTGAATCAAATCAATTCAATTTTTAAAACTTAGAAAGTATTATAAATTGTAAATCTTCACGTATCAATATGCTGGAAAATACAGTATAGTATTTTAAAATGCTTGTCAAACTTTATATAGTTCGAATATTGAAAACCATAAGTGCTGCATAAATTGAGATAGGGAGAGTAACACCAAAAATTATAAACGCAATACGTGAGTGTTAAGCCTATGACTTATAGTGTATCCTAGTATTTTTGACATCCCTTCGCTACTGCATCAGAAGTTTCCTTTTGTTCTCCTTTCGTGTCCAATATTTTCAATCCAAGACGAATAAAAAAAGTTGTAAGCACCATTAGGCGCGATTGTTGGTTGAACGACAACATGTTTAATATTCATTCCTTATTTAAATAGGAAGATGGGCTTTCTTCAATTTGAATACTTTATGTTACTCCCTTTCGTTCCATTGTTATAGAACAAAAAATTTAATATGGAAGCAATGACAAATAAATACAAATAAAAAGAAAAGGAAGGAAGTAAAAAAGAAAAGTTGAAGAGGAAATTTTTTTATGTTGTCAAAGAGATTCAATAATTTTTATATATAAAATATGATTTGTACACTCGGTATAATTTTCGACAGAGTAGATTGTTCAGTTGAACCCCCTTCCGCTAACGCAGCTCTGCCGTTGGTTGTGCAATATCTTGTGATGTTCAGTAATTAATATCTTACCAAAGTATATTTTAGAATGAGATTCTTGAGTTACCATTTTCATCAAGACTACTATTAGCAGGGCCGGCTGTAGGGGGAAGCAATTGCTTTAGTAAAAAAAACATATTTTATGTGACAATTTATGAAACTTACCCCAAATCCAAGCTAATGTACTAGTTCAGTTTTGTCAATATGCCACTGATTTGTTCCTTTACTGATCTTAATTTCTTTATTTGCAGGAAAGCTGCAGTGCCAAGGCCAATATGGAATGCGGCTTCACAGATTCTGATGGCTGTAGGATACATCTTTTTGGCAATGGCTTTGCCAGGATCACTCTACATTGGCTCTATAGTCGTTGGAATTTGCTACGGAGTTCGTCTAGCTATCTCTGTTCCAACTGCTTCTGAACTGTTTGGTCTCAAATACTACGGTCTCATTTACAATGTCCTAATACTCAACCTTCCACTTGGCTCATTTCTCTTCTCCGGTTTGCTTGCGGGTCTGTTGTATAACGCTCAGGCTACAAAGACAGCTGGTGGCGGCAACACTTGTGTAGGTGCTCACTGCTATAAGCTTGTATTCATAGTTATGTCTATAACTTGCATAGTCGGGTTTGGCTTGGATATTTTGCTAACAATTAGAACCAAGAGCTTATACGCTAAGATTTATGCAAGCAGGAAAGCAAAGAAGACAAGTACTGTATTGTCTTGATGAATTTGTTGATTCTCTTTGAGTACTTGTTGTGAGGTCAAGTGGGAGGATTGATAGGAAATGTTAATTACCTGATGATACCCTTTCACTTGCTTGTTCAGTTTTGAAAATTCATTGTGTTTGATTAGTGTAATTCGTTACCTGTATTGAGTAATTATGAATTCTTCGTACGATTCTAAGCTTGTAAAACTATTGAAGGGATACTTTTACCATGTTAATACGAGAAAAAAACATTACGTCTCATTTGATTGTGGACAAGTACACCGACTATGATGCATGGATTGTTATACGGTTGAGTACTAATCATTAGCAATTTTGGTTTCACTATAATCTTTGATTTCTCGATTATAATTTTACCTGATCAGAAATTGACTTTATATCATCCACAGTACATGAAATTACTAGTTCATACACGACTATGCAGCCATTTTTTCATAATGGACTTATTTTTTTAAAAATTAAACTGCGCATTTTATTCATCTTCAAAATGCTAGTTGGTCCCTGTTGGACTTGGTCTTCTAATAATGGGCCTAATCTCTTTTTGAATCATGCAAGCTGCTATCTGTTTGCCTATTAGTATACAAAACAAGTGGACCATCCATGAAAAACTTCCAAGATAATAATAATGAGACCAAGTGGGGAAAACTTCCTTGGACCAACCGGTTCGCTGTAAAAAATTATTGGCATTCGGTGTTTACACCAGTCTAATAAGTACATGATATATATATTTTATACACTTTTATTGCTAAATTATAGCTAATTAATACATATTTTGTACTTAATTTATGATTTAAGCATAATAAATTAGTATTTATAATTTAGCGTAAATATCGAATGCATATAAGTTTTTACCGTTCAAGGACTTGCCTTTGGTTGATGAGTGTTGTGGAATGACTCGTGTATCCCAAATTAAACTAACATAGTTAAGGGAGGACTAATATTAAAAAAGGATTTAATTTGTATCCACAAGAAATGCAAATAATTTTACATTATTAATGCATTTTAACGTATTATAATAGGCTGGTTAATTATCTTACTTTACATTTTAACGTTCGGGTTCATGGGTTGTGGGCTATGCTACTTCTGATATTATCTTTTTGGATCAGAGAATTTTGCCATATGTACAGTTTGATCCCAGAAGTTTCATATGTACAGTTTGAACAATAATTCTATCATATGTACAGTTTGGTCCCTGAAGTTTCAAGATGTACAGTTTGGTCCCTGAGTTTCCAGAAAGTCAGATTTGGGCAGAGAGATCAGAAACGCCACGGCACTCAATTAAACCATTTATTTTGGCTGAATTACTCCTCCTATAGTCAATCCGTTGCTCTTTTTCATCATTTATTTTGGTGGTATTACTACCTCCATAATGACCATTACTTGGCCGGTAATGACACTTATGGAGTCAGTTCAACAGCCCCTCTCTCACCTATATAAAGAACCCCTTACACCATTGTTGATCTACTCACAAAAACACAAAGAAAAACAAAAACGAATTTCAGTTCTTCCTACAACCTTCCAAGCATCATTTCATTACTCAAAATTCTTCACGGTAGCACTTGAGTTTCCTTTGCTCAATTGTTCCATTGCTGTTTTATCTTGGGAGACAATTGTCCAGGACGTATAAAGGATACATATGGGGCAATATTGTCTTAACGACAGAGTGCCACACTCGACTCAGCATACACAAAACAGCTTTCCAGTTTTCTTGTTCAACATAATTGTAATTTCAGTTTTGTTGTTGAATTGTAATTTTTCAGTTCTTGAATTACTTTGCAGTTACTTGTAATTTTCGTTTCCTGCACCTTTGTAACCAACAAAAATAACAAACTCCTAAAATGGTGGAAGCAAAAATAACAACCTATGCAGTAAAATAAATAACAATAATGAATAAGAACTAACAACAAGCAGTAAGAAATAATCCCTTAGATTATTTTCATTAATGAATGAATATATCTATACAATTTACAATATCCATAATATGGAAAATCTTATTCCTATTCTACTCCCAAAACCCTATTCTATTTATACAAGAATTCTACAATTATGGTAAGTGTGCAATGCTAATTAAATACAAATAACATATTACCAAAAATAGATATACACGGTTGTGTATGCCGTGTATATTACGGTCTCCAACTTGTCTTGGGTTTCCGTGATATACACGGTATACACAAGACATTGTATATGTCGTGTATACCGTGTATATCATGGTATACTTTCATACACCCGCAGTCATAGCGGGCGGTCGTCGTACGTTGAGACTGTCCCTAAAATCTTCAAATAGAACCGAGGGAAGACCCTTAGTAAAGATGTTGGCGATTTGGTACCTAGAAGGGACATGGAAGACGCATACTTGTTCACGAGCTACCTTTTCGCGAACAAAGTGGATATCCATCTCGATGTGTTTAGTGCGCTGATGTTGAACCGGATTACCAAAAAGATAGTCTGCAGTAATATTATTACAATAAACCATGGTAGCTTTTTGAATGAGACAGTGAAGTTCTAAGAGAAGATTATGTAACCAACATAATTCAGATACCACATTGGCTACCTCTCGATACTCGGCCTCTGCACTGGAATGTGATAATGTAGACTGTCGCTTTGTAGACCATGAGACCAAGTTTGGCGCCGCCAATTTTTAGGAAAACGTATGTTTTCTCAATCAATTTGTGTTTCCCCCCAAATCGGTTTATAATTTTCCCTTTTCTTTAGTAAAGATCTCACGATATACAATAGTTTTCAACGTCCAAATTTTGTGGTAATATAGGTGTGAATGTCAATTTCAGTGTTGGAAATTCATTTTTTTTTTAAAAAAAATCCCCCGACCCGATCCGTTTATTTTATTTTAGTGTTGGACTTTTATTTTGTGGGGATGTAAACTTTAATTTGAAGAATATATGTGATGCAAACTTTATGTTTTTGGACTTAATTTTTTTTTTGACTTCATATTTGAATTGAAAAAACTGATACAAACCGATACATTCGGCGATATAAACTGATATATTGGTTTTTTTAAAAGTTTGATTCGTTATTTTAAAAAAAAAAAAATTTTTTATTCGGTTTATACTTTTTTTATACAAAACCTAACCAAACCGATATACGCCCACCCCTAACTATATTCACATTGAGACGGGGGCAGCAACCTTTGGTTGCCCTTTGGGATATAGTGCTATCCGAATTAATTTTTATTTCTCACCAGTACAAGTATCTATAGAGTAACTCGATCCATTGAAATTTAGATAGATGAATCACTTTTTTGTTTGTTTGTGGTGAGATGTAAATATTCGTCTAGCATGAATTATCAATACACAAGGACAAATTTACAGTGTTAGTTATGTGTTCACGTGAACCCAATATTTTTATTCAAATTCTATATATAGATTAAAAAAATTGCTATATATATATATATATTATTGTTGTATGCTTATGTTGGAGATATGTGATGTAAGAGAATATTTACAAAAAAAGATATCATAAAGTTTTGTTATCACTAACCACTATATTATTAATTTGAGATTGCTATAAAAACTCATAAACTTTAGTTTATGAATCCTCATCTTTCAATAACCCTAGGTGCAACAACCTGGTTCGCCCTTTCCTGAGAAGGGTTAACCAGTCCTTTTTCACATTGTACAAACAACATATAGCACAACAACACAAGTCGATGCTATGCCATTAGCAATGAGGACGCAGGCAGTATATGGCAGACAAAAGTAATAAAAGGCATGCTAATCCCCAGGCATAGCTGAATGTCAAAAGATGTGAATTTAAAATTCAATTTGAAGTTTGCAGTGTGGGTTCGAATCATGGTAAGAGCATTTTACTAGTGTGGGTTTGAATCATGGTAAGAGCATTTTACTCTCTTCTGAAATAGGACCTGGTAGGTGATATCAGTTGCTTTGTTATCAAACTCTGGTCATTCATGTATATCACGTGATTTACTGATAGTAGTGTTGAGGGACCAATACTACTATCTTCATAAATAGTATGGCGTAAGCTAAAAAGTTAAATATCAAAAAAAAAAAAAAAAAAAAAAAAAAGGCATGCTTGTGATTTCCGCAAAGTCAACTTTATCGCCCAATGTTGGCCCCAACTATCTTCTCTCCCTTCTACATTCAGATTATTATATACTCACCTTTTCAAGATATTCAATTCTTCCCTATATTCTATACTCTAGCGCCCCAAATCAAGGATAAAGTGAAACTCCAACCCCGACATCAAGGAATATTATGCTACTTAATAATTGCAAATCTCACCAACAAAATCTTGGATAATGAGAAGGGGTAGGGGAGAAAGAATATTGCATTACATATACACATTAAAAAAGGAAAAATATGGCCAAGTACAACAATATAAGAAAAGAAAAAGAAAGATTCATAGCTAAAAAGAACATTAATTTATAGAAAGTGGTGGCTTACAATCTGGAGGAATCTATCAGCTTTACTAGACAAAAGGCTACAAGAAAACAAATGAAACCAAAGTTAAAGCCAAAGCACTGCCTGCTAAATTCAAAGCTGTTCTTGTGGATTCTCCCATGGCTAATCCAGCTAAATATGACCCATCTGCTAGCATAGCTTGTGACCCGGATCCGGATTGTGTTTCGGATCCTGACCCATAGTCGGATCCGGACGCGTATCCTGTTCCTGCCCCGTACTCAAACCCGGCTGCACCCGATCCAGAACCCATTTGGGCTGAACTTGACCCGGTTCCTGTTGTAGGGTCCACAACTCCTGATCCACCATAGGACCCATCACCATTGGGTGGTGTTGTTGTCGTAGGTGTCGTATCTTTTGTAGATTTTTGACTGCACATTAGTCATTAGATAAATGTTAAATTCAATGTAATAATTTACAACCCATACAATCATTCACTCACTGCAACATTTGTCAGATACCCTCGTGACCAAAAACATTGCATGTGTTAAGCACTAATGGAGTATCAAAAATGGAATTTAACTGCTAATAACACCCTAGAAAAGATAGTTAAATGTCCTATGTTTCACTCTTTTAATTTTAAGTACAAAATATCTGAGGAAATGACAAAAATAACCCCTATTGTTTGAGAGTAGGTTTAAAATAGTACATTAAATATGCACTGAACAATTTTGGATATTTAAATTTCCTAAAAGTGAGTACTTTTAGTTTCACTCAAATATTTACCATCTATATTTATTAATCGCCTGTTTGAAAAGCCACTGGAAATTGGGTGTAACCGGGTATAATTACATAATTTGACATATTTGTTTGACCGAGTAAACTTGATTAGGTGAGAACTTGGTGTAATTACACTCTCCAATTCTCAAGGTGGAGTTGAAAATTGAGGGTAATTACATACATTTTAGTTTTTTTTTTAATTTTTTATTTGTTTTTGTTTTTAATATTTTATATATTATTTATCTTTCATTTCCTTTTTCTCATTCCTTGTGATTTCATGTAATTGTTCATATTTTTATTTATTTAGCATAACTGTGTTATTATTCTGAATTTTGAAACTACACCTCTTAAAAAGAACGAGTCATTAACAAATTTAGCATATAATGAGTGATGATATTAAAGTAGAATTTGTTGAGAATGAGGTTATAAACTTATATTTTCCCTTTCTTTTAAATTATATATTTACTCAAGTTACGTTGAAACTTTTGTAATGTTGAAATTTGACATAAGAGTATTATGTTAAATTTTCTTTTTTTGGAATTTTGAAGTTAGGTTATATTTTCAATTTTAATTTATTTGCTTTAGTACTATTGACTTGTTATATGACATTGCATGATGTTTATTTTTCATTGACAATTGTTTGTCAGACATTTAAATAATGTTATGGCATTATATATATAATATTAATTTTTTTGTCAAACATCCAATCCATAATATTCTCACAAAAAAGCTTGCTTTTAATTTTTTATAATTATTAAAATTAAAAGATTATTAATTTGAATATATATATATATCAATTATTTTTTTACTATATTAGTTACAAATATATGATTATCAATAAATCTATTTTCAAGAAATAAAATGTTGTTAAATACATAATTTAATATCATTTATAAAGGCACATATTTTTTAAATATTAATTTTTAAATTAAACTAACTGTGTAATTACACTTGTGCAACCAAACAATACGCTTGTAATTACATTGTAATTATGTGATGACAAACAAAAGGTCGATGTAATTACAATAATGTGTAATTACTAAGTTGTGTGATAGTTATACACCGATTTCAATTTCCAGGTCCAAACACACCCTAAATTTGAAGGGAACAAATAGCAAGAATCACATTAAAGGTACAATTTCTGTAGATACTGCTATTTTTTATTTATTTTTAGAGTCTATTGCAGCTTTGTGTTGCATAGTTAAAATTTCACGGGACTTTTTTGATGTTTATGGTTATATTTTAATTTTTTTATTGCTTTCGTCAAATCTAACAAACATCAATTGTTAAATATTTAGTTGAGACTAAAGTATTAATTTCTGACAAACTTAAAAGATTACTATTCGGTAATTATTTATCAAACACAATGAACCATTATTGTCATAAGTAATATCTATTATACTATATGGCCATTTAAATAGCCAGAGTGTTAATTCGTTAATATTTAGCAAAATTTAGACTATGGTTTAAATGACCCGAAAGTATTAAATTAAAGATGTAATTTTACCTTGGGGTAGAGGGGCAAAATGTGACGGTATAATCTGCACCACTGCAAGTAAAAGTGCTAGTAGGATCATCATAAGCGTAGCTATAAGATCTGGGACAGGCAGATTTGAACATCTGTGAGTACATCGACGGTTTACAAGTTGCCGGTGTATTATACGCGCCGCTGCAGCAATACTCCGGCTTATTAAACGCTTCACACGCGCTCCTACACGCGTCACCACCGCCACTCCTCAATTCCGTCGGGCATATTCGGTTCAGATCCGTAACGCAACCCGTCGTCGCACACATACCCGACCCGCCCGACGCTTCAACCACCATAGGTAAATTATACCCATCCACCAAGCTGACGTCATAGAAATCTTGTCCACCAGTACCCAATGTGAACTCCGCTAGAGTTGCCGGCGGTGCAGCTCCAGCACCGTTGCATTCTACCTGACCCGTTCCGCAATCCCCGGTTCCGCAAGAACCCGATCCGGATCCGTCAAATGAGCAACTGGTTCGACCCCAAAATCGACCCGACCAACCAGTGGGTGCAGTGAATGTACGTGAAGAGTCTTGCGGAAGTTCAAATCCAGTGCTTTGGAGTGTTGGACTACCTGCATTAGCTAGAATTCCTGGCCATACTGTGTACTCACATTTGTTCACAAATGTAAATGTAGCTCCTAACACACCTGAAAATGAGAAAAAACTGCAACTTTAATATCATACAATTGTAATGCTGCATTTATGTATAGTTTAAAGTACGGAAAATCACATAAGAATGATTGTTTTACCTCTGGATAGAATGAGGAAAGCAAAAGACAAGCTGAGAATGAAGTGTGACAGATCCATATGGGTATTAGTTGAATACTACTACACTAGTTCAACAAAAGGGTGAGTAGTGAAGAGAAGAAATTATAACAAGGGTTTAATGGATTGATGTAAGGCTTTTTGTTGCTCTTCTATTTTCTGCTCTAGTGATAGTGATAAGGGAAATAGCATATTAAAGAGGGGGAATGGGGAGGGTAAAAAGAAATGGGAGATGCAAGGAATGACAATGTCAGTTGGAAGATGAAATATTCAGACCATTGAGAGTACAAATAAATTTGCTCAGAATCTTACTCCTCACTCTCAAATTTGACATATTATTAAAAATAGTTATCTCAAGATTATTTATTATTTTAAATAATTAAGATATAATTAATTACTTATTTCTAATTTTATTTTTAGTAGAATTTTGTTATTAATGAATTTGGAGAGAATATAACTTAAATATAAGAAAGAAAAAATTAATCTAATATCTCTCTTAATTAATATTTCTTAAGTGATATGTAAATAATTTGAGATTGAGAGACTATTGTGTATGCTCGTTATTTAATAAAAATATACAATATGCGGTAAGGTGACAACTAATTTAATGAGAAATAGATAAGGTGAGTTAATTTATTAAATGCTACTATAGTCCTATGGGCTAGTTAACAGGACCGTTGGGACCAGATGTTTCTAACCACGGCGTAAATTATGGACTTGGACCTATTTTAATCATATAAAACTTGTCCAAAAGCAGCAGAAGAGAGGGTATGTTTGTAGTTCTAATTTGAAGAAATAGATAAGGAAAACGAATTTCCTTTCACTCTATGTATTTCTGTAAACGACATAACATGTTAGTTTTTTTGTTCAAAGAGGTAAGGTATTCGTACACTACACTCTAGTTTTTTTAGACTTATAAAATTATACTGGGCATATTATTATTGTTGTTGCACATAAACATTGTTAGTTTTTATTTATTTAAATGAGTAGTTTAGGGACTGCTTATATGAGTTTGACAAATTATAGATAGCCTAGTAAAACAACAATCGAAGGAGGAAAAAAATTGGACCCTTTTAGTGGAATTCGAAAGTTGCAACTAAGCAATTAAGAGTGTGGTCTAGTGGTTAATGAAGTTTATGAAGATAGTAAATGCCTCGTGAAATTAGTCGAGGTGGGAGGTAGCATATCATAGTTATGATCAAGATTCGAATACAAATAATAATAACATACCTAATATATTCCAATAAGTAAGATCTGAGAAAGATAAAATATATGCAGATCTTATCTTTACCTTTCAGGATAGAGATTAGGTCGAAATTATATTCCAACTATCCATTTTGCTTGTGATATCCTTTTGCTTTTAGTATGGATTTATATGGAGTAAAGACTGAAAAAACTATTTCTTGATTCTGTTTAGAATTAAGGAGAATAAAAATACAGATAGCGTAAGCTTTATAGCTTTAGACATTAGAGCACATGACAATATTATAAAAGGAATTTAGCTTTCTCTTCGTAACGAAATTTAAGAAAACGAGAAAACCGAGTATACATGTTTCCATGTAGAAGAAAAAAATAATTTTTTTGTTTATTCCACTGTACCAACAAAAAGAATATTCATGCGATCACTTAGATCTAAATTACTCTTATGAGCACTTTGATGATATATAGTTTAATGTTATTGTAACTTTGAAGCTCTTCAAAGTTTAATGGCTTATTAACTAAGTGACAATTAACTTGTATAATACGACTCAATCAATTCTCGTGAATTTTTATAATTATATTGTGAAAAAATGGGATATGCATTTGAAATGGATATCCGAGTTGAAAATTAGACGGAAGCATTTGTAATAGGATCAAAAATATTTTGAAAATTCCAACTATTCAATGCACATAGTAGAACAATTATGTCGAAGTTCCAATCGATCCCTTTTTTTGTTTTCCTCATCATTTCCTTCCAATGAGGTGGTAATTATACCAATATTACAAGCATTATTATAAGATAAGATAGGCTAAAATCATACCTCCTAATCTATTCTAATTTCCCTACCATATACATAAGATATTACACTAATTACAATGATCATAATTATTAATGGAAATATTATTAATTATGATTCTATCACTCCCCCGCAGTCGAAGCGGGAGGGAGACGGATGTTGAGACTATCCCGGAAATCTTCAAATAATATCAGTGGAAGACCTTTAGTGAAGATATCCGCAATCTGGTAGCGCGATGGGACATATAAGACATGCACTTGTCCGCGAGCCACCTTTTCACGAACAAAGTGAATATCTAGTTCGATATGTTTAGTGCGTTGATGGTTCACCGTATTTCCTGAGAGATAGATAGCACTAACATTACCACAGTAAACCAATGTTGCTTTCAGAACTGGACAATGGAGTTCGAGGAGCAGATTTCGAAGCCAGCATGATTTAGACACCACATTGGCGACCCCTCGATATTCTGCTTCGGCACTAGAGCGAGACAGTGTGGCTTGCCGTTTTGAGGACCAAGATTTCAAGTTATCGCCAAGAAAAATACCATAACCAGATGTAGAGCGTCTGGTGTCCGGACAACCACCCCAGTCTGCATCTGTGTAGGATACCAGGGTGGAAGTCGATGTTGGATATAACTGCAACCCATATTCTAGAGTTCCATGAATATATCTCACAACCCGTTTGAGTGCATGCATATGATCATCCATCGGATTATGCATGAAGATGCACACTTATGGCACAACGTATGAAATATCCGGCATGGTGAATGTAAGATACTGTAGGGCCCCTGCGAGGCTACGATAAAGAGACGGATCAGCAAAAGGCTTGCCAGATGATGCACTCAATTTGGATTTTGTGTCTATTGGTGTTGCGGATAGTTTGCAAGAGGACATTCCAGCGCGTTCAACAATCTCTGATGCGTACTTCCTTTCGGATAAAAATAACCCACATGCATGACGTGTCACCGCTATGCCTAGAAAGTAGTGAAGAGGGCCGAGATCTTTCATTGCAAATTCTGAGGCAACTTGTGACATGATGGACTTGCGAAGAGCATCTGATGAGGCTTTTAAGATTATATCATCCACATATAACAGAAGATAAGCAATATTATTATCTTGACGGTAGATAAATAGTGAGTGATCAGAACGACTGTTATAAAATCCAATGTGTGAAACAAAATCTGCAAATCGCTTCTACTAGGCCCGGGGAGCTTGTTTAAGCCTATAAAGTTATTTCTTGAGTAGGCACACATGATTTGGATAGTTGGAGTCCCGATATCCCAATGGTTGATGCATGTATACCGTTTCATTTAGTTGGCCATGAATAAAAGTATTTTTGATATCCAACTGATGGAGTGACCATGACTTTGAGAGAGCCAAACTGAGGACCGTCCTTATAGTTGATGGTTTCACCATCGGACTGAATTTCTCCCCGCAATCTACACCAACATGTTATATCTTTCCATCACCTACAAGACGACCTTTATGCCTCTCAAAAGTACCATCAGATTTTTCCTTGTGACTGAAAATTCACATAGACCGAATTATATTGGCATTATAAGGACGAGGTACTAACTCCCACGTCCTATTTTTAATAAGAGCATTAAATTCATCATCCATAACTATTTTTCAATTCGGATCACTGAGTGCAGACACATGATTGCGAGGTAAAGGTGATTTTGAGACTCAGGTATGTAGGCTATATTTTGTGTTGGGTTTGACAATGTCATGTTGACTACGGGTGACCGGACGATGGGTTGAATTCTAGCATCAAGAGTTTCCCAGAGTTCTTTGTCATCATCGGTCTTTAACTCCTTTCCTTTGTCATTCTCCGACGGGATTATATGATGAATAACCCGGTGTGAACGACAACAAATCTTAAACAGTTCAGCCTAAGTTGCATAGTAAACATTTTCCATCTCCAGGGTGATGAAAACATGTGTTTTAATGTTGGAAACGGTGAGGGCTGGATGAACATTGTTTTTGAAGTCAGACATTGTTGATTGGAAGATACAAAGTTGGACAAAAAATATGAAAAACAATAATGGTGAAGAAAGAAAAAATAGAACAAGAATCGGCTAGGTAAGGGGGGGGGGGGGTATTGGCCGAATGGTTGGAGGTTATTTTCTTAGTGTAGAATCTCTTCCTAATCTCTTGATACCATGTAAAATAATATTCTCCTCATCATTTCCTTCCAATGAGGTGGTAATTATACCAATATTTCAAGCATGAATTAAGGTAATGATAAGATAATATATGCTAAAATCATGCCTCCTAATCTATTCTAATTTTCCTACCATATACATAAGATATTACACTAATTACAATGATCATAATTATTAATGGGAATATATTAATTATGATTCTATCATTTGTGATGTCCTCAGTATGGAGTATGGACTATGGAGTAATGAGTAACAAAGACTACTTTTAATTTGTGTTTAGTGGAGTAATACTTTTACAAGTTAGAGCACGTGTTTCCAGCAGACAATATTATTATAAAAGGAATTTAGCTTTCTCTTCTTAACCAAAAAGTAGAAGAAGAAAAAAAAGGAAACGAGAAAACCGAGTAGTATTTTTCCATGATGAATTTTTTTGGGTTGTGTTTGGTTAATGCCCCATGTTGGCGTTAAGTAATCAAAGAAATATGAAGCAAGTCTAAGAAATGATTAAATGAATGTCGCTTTACGTGTCACTTCAGTACCGAATGGATTTGCTGATGTTGTTCCATGTCACGACGGACCTGTTGAGATGGAGACTTACGTGGAACATAAAAGAAAGGGTTAAAATTTCGATCGATATTTGCATAATTGATTATCCCTTTCGAAAATAAAAATTTGAAGTGATCTATAATTTATTGAGTATTTGGTATAACTACAAAGCATTGCAGATAAAGCAACACAAATATCTCCGGTAGATTTACAGTAAGTAAACGAAGTCTTTCCTTCCGAAATCCACTCATGAAGTCACGTCTTTCAGTCCTGGGACTGAAGTAAAGTACTTTCGAGTTGCTCTTTGTCCAAAGCCTTCCTTCCGTCTTTCGAGATGAAAATGCACTCTTCCCCCAACTTTCCTACATATGGGGCTAGTTTGCTTTCACTGGAGGCGGGCGGGCGAATCCAAAGTTGACACAGACAAATTAGAAATAAGGGCTCTTTGAACGACTCTGGTGCTATAGAGTCTCTTTCCAGAAGAGGGCTAGTCTAAAGGCCTCCTCTTTTCAGCCCAGAATGCTTATTGTATATTATTTAGTGCTAGAAGCTAACCGCCATAAGCTCACCCTTGGGGTATCGCTTCCGCACAGGAGGCCAAATATTTTGCTAGACGTCGACAGGTGCACGATCTACTTTGCACGTTTAATCCCTCAGCCCTTCGTCTATCGGCTTAGCAGGCAAGCTACTTTGATCCATTTTCGGCTTCGATTCATTACGCTAAGAAGATCCAACAAGCCCTAAAGTCTTTTTTCGCCTAAAACTCTGCCATGAATTTCTTCGAGTGCTCACGCCACACATGGAGGCATCTTAAATAGGTAAATTGATTTGGGAAGACGGGGAAAAAACATCCATCGTTTAGGTTTCTGAGTAGCTAAAGTTAAGATAGAATAAGTCATCACATCCTGGGGTTGAAGAATGAGCAGCTTTAAAAATGATCCCTCATAAGCCGACAATACCTCTCTATAGTGAGCCAGCCATATCGAGAAGGATAGAAAACAACTACTTTCGAATGACCGAAGAGTCTTGAGACTCGTAAGGGATTATTAGAGAGTGAAACAACTTTGCTACCAAACCATTGACGGATCTAGGATTTGAGGGTCGTGGGTGCAAAAATGAAATGTTTGCCAGGAGGTTTGAATATCGTTCTCAAAGCACCCAAACTCTTAAAGTTCAAGCCTGGAAACCTAACCACTCAACTATATTTTTGTTTCTAGGGTGCTTTTTAACCTTTATACCCAATTTTTATATATTTCTTATATAACTATACCTAATCTGTGTCGGGCTTAACGGGTGTGGAGCATCAAAAAACTACATGTAGGTCCGCCCTTGTACCAACCACGAGAAACCAGATTTAACTTATATACATTGTTAATCTAAGTATTAATTTTACTTAAATTTGAAATACAGGTTGCAAAAAAGTACTACATTACTTATTGTAAGATGATATTAATCTCCCTTAGGAGTCTTTCATTAATATCAAGGTATATATAGAGTACAATATTCATCCCTTAAACAATAGGAATCCTAAGCCTATACAAAAATCCTAAGCCTATACAAAAGAGGAATCCTAAGCCTATACAAAAGAGGAATCCTAAGCCTATACAAAAGAGGAATCCTAAGCCTATACAAAAGAGGAATCCTAGTCTTACCATAATTATATTTACACAATATATGAAAATATTCTAATTATGGGTAGGGAATATATTTACACGTTTACACACCCCCTCAGTCGGAGCGGGAGGAGGCCGGACGCTGAGACTAGCTCTGAAGTCAAGAAATAACTGTCTTGGAAGTCCTTTGGTAAATATGTCTGCATACTGATAGGATGATGGAACATGTAACACTCTGACATGGCCTAACACAACTTTCTCACGAACGAAGTGTAGGTCTATCTCAATATGCTTGGTTCGCTGATGTCGAACCGGATTATGAGAAAGATAGATGGCAGATATGTTATCACAATACACAATAGATGCCTGACGCAAAGGACACTGAAGTTCTAACAGTAAATTTCTGAGCCAACAAATCTCGGCTACTACATTTGCAACGCCTCGTACTCGGCCTCGGCAGACGGGAGCGAGATAGGGTAGCTGTCGCTTGCGGACCAAGAAATCGATTATCCCCTAAGAAAACACAAAAGCCGGAGGTGGAGCGTCGCGTGTCCGACACCCTACCCAATCTGCATCCGTATATGAAAGCAACTTGTCTGGTGCAGAGGGGTATAGGTGCAAACCATAATCAAGAGTGCCCTTAATGTATCGAATGATACGCTTAAGAGCAATGAAATGAGACTCCTTGGGGGCATGCATGAATAAGCACACCCGCCGAACAAAGATAAGCTATGTCCGGCCCGGTGAATGTGAGATACCGAAGTGCACCCGCAAGGCTCCTATACGAGTAGGATCGAGACTGGAGCACCATCCATAACACCGAGCTTAGATTTGGAATCAACTCGGAGTAGGCACCTCTTTGCGCTTCGCCATCTTAGCCCCGTACACAATCTCTTCGCATACTTACGCCGACACAAGAACATATGATTGGCAAACCCGGTCACCGATATCCCCAAAAAGTAACTCGGCTTTCCCAAATCGCCATTGCAAATTCGGACTTGAGCAAGGCAATAATCTCATTTTTCAATCCGTCGGAGGAGGCGGTAAGAACAATATCATCCACGTAAAGTAATAAGTAAGCCGTGCTACTACCTCGATGAAAAATGAAAAGTGATGTATCACTCTTGCTGCATACAAACCCAATATGCTAGATATACCGGCAAAGCGATCATACCACGCACGGGGCCTGCTTCGTGCCATATAGTGACTTACGGAGACGGCACACATAGTGAGGAACTGCCGGATGGGTGAACCCCGGTGGCCGATGCATGTAGACTGTCTCTCTTAGATCCCCATGTAAGAATGCATTCTTCACATCAAGTCGATGGATCGGCCGTGTTTGCCCATGGCTATGCTCAAAACTCGTGCGGATGGTAGCCGGTTTGACAACCGGTGAAGGTCTCACCACAATCAATGCCCTCCCGCCGATTTGTGTCATTAGCCACAAGACGGGCCTTATACCTCTCAAGATCCCCATTGTCTCTCGAACTTGTGACAAAATAGCCACATACAACGAATGACATTCACCCCTCGTGTCTAGGTACTAGATCCCACGTGTGTTTGTTTAGTTAAAGCATTGAATTCCTCATACATAGCCGCATTCCAATTAGGGTCTTGTTTGCCCAATTTTGGGTTCTTTGGAAGTGGGGAGATGGTTTGGGCAGACAAGTTGAAATGAACTTTGGGTTTGAAGATTCCATGCTTTGAACGAGTTTCCATTGGATGGGTAGGGACAGTGGGTGGCGGAGTGGTGTCTGAGACGGGGGTAAAGTCGGATAAGGAGAGGGTGGGGGCGAAGCCGTCGGAGGTGCCGCGGCTCCTGGATCGAGAGTCGCGGTGCTAGAAGGTTGACAGGCTTCTCTGAAGTTTGGGTGTCGCGGCTCTGACGACGGAACAGAGGATGTGAGTTGTTCGATTATGAGGGGAGAGATGGCAGACTCGTCAAGAAATGAGTAGTCCTGTTTTTGGAATTTTAGAAGATTCAAAAACGGGAATGTGGTCTCGTCGAATGTGACGTGACGAGATATGTTGATCTGACGAGTCGATAAGTCATAGCATAGATAGCCCCTATGGTTCGGCGGGAATCCTAGAAAGACACATGGAGTGGACCTAGGAGCAAGCTTGTGAGGGGCGGTGGAGCTAAGGTTGGGATAGCACATACAACCAAAAATCCGTAGATGATCATAAGAGGGGATTCTATGGTAGAGGATTTCGGTAGGGGTCATATTGTGAAGAGTGCTAGTAGGGAGAATATTTAGAGTGTATTCTGACATTTTAGCAGCATAAGCCCAAAAGGGTGGAGGGAGGGAGGCATGAATCAATAGGGTGCGAATCATATTGTTAATGGTGCGGATGATTCTTTCAGCTTTACCGTTTTGTGGTGAGGTGTGAGGGCAGGAGAAGCGAAAGACCATGCCATTATTGGTACAAAAGCGGTGAAACATAGAGTTATTGAATTCACGACCATTATCACACTGAAATGATTTTATGCCTTTTCCAAATTGTGTTTGAATGAAATTGCGAAACTCAAGAAATTTGACAAACACTTCCGATTTAAATTTAAGAGGGTATAACCAAACGTAGTGTGAAAAATCATCAAGCAACACAAAATAGTATTTATGACCGAGAGAACTAGGGATAGGAGATGTCCATAAATCGGCATGTATGATATCAAAAGGAGCAAATGTAACACTAGTAGATGATTTAAACGGAAGACGAATATGTTTGCCTAAAGAGCAAGAAACACAATTTTGGGCAAGTTTCCCATTACAAGCAATGAAATTGTTGCCTCTAAGAAAATTAAAAACTGGGACTCCTAGATGACCAAGCCTATTGTGCCAGGTTGAAGAAGAAACAGCCGCTAGAGTGACGGGAGAGCAAGATCTGGCAGCGGAGGTGAAAGTGAATGGATAGAGATCCCACATGCTATTGCATCTCGTAAGAGGTGTCCCCGTATGAAGATCCTTTACAGTAAAACCAAAAGGATCAAAATCCACAGAGACAGAATTATTACGAGTAAATTGGCGGACAGATATGAGGTTCTTAATCATGTGTGGGGCATATAGGGTGTTTTTGAGGGAGAAGGGTGGATGAGGAGGTTGTGTGTATGAGGTACCATAACCCTTAATCGGAATGCGTTGTCCACTACCAAGTGTAACATATTGAGGATGCTTTAAACAAAACAGCTTTAGGAATAGTACCGCAGACCGGGTGACGTGAGATGTGGCGCCCGAGTCCATGTACCAAGTATTGTCGTGTTGTTGCATAGATAGGGTGTTGAACGCCCGACCCAACTCGGTGGGTGTCATGCCGGAGGAGGGCTCGCGGGACTCGACCTTGCATGAAGTAGGCCTGTTTGTGGGGGCCGGAGCGAGGCCTAACAAACCGGGGTAAGAATACGAATTGTATGGCCGCCGGTACTGGAATGGACTTGGCGCCGCGGCTCGAACCGGGGTGCCGCGGCTCAGATCGGGCGCGCGCGCGCGCGTAGACGAACCGCCGAGGAGTCGCGGCCCGCTTGTTCGCGATCTCTGTTGCTATTGCTTCGCTGTTGGTTCTCGCGACCGTGACCCTTGCCACGACCACGGCCTCCTCTACCGCCGTGGCCTTTTCCACCCTTGCCGCCGCGCCCTCGCCGCCGTTGGGAGTTGTCCGGTGACGTCGATCTTAGGGTTGCGTATCGACGCCTAACACCGCCGGGCGTGCTCATCCCGCTTAGCACGACGGGTTTCTTCGAGCAACAATTGTGAGCGAGCTTTGTTAAAACTCGGTAGCGGATCTGCCTGTTGAATAATGGTGGCCAAAGTATCATATTCGCCCTTAGTAAGGCCAGAAATCATTTGTAGCACCATTTTATCGTCAGTGACAGGCGTGCCGATGTTGGAGAGTTGATCCGCTAGAAGTTTAAGCTGCTTGCAGTACTCAGAGACATTGGAGAAGTTTTCAAGACGTGTTTTGTTGAACTGTTCTTCCAAATACACGGCACGAGTGTGCTTGTTGTCCTGAAAAATTTCCTCCAAACGATTCCACAAGTCAAGGGTTGTGGAGTCAGATTTCATGATAGTAAGGAGCAAATCCTGAGAGATACTACCATATATCCATTGTTTGACGCCGGCGTCGAGACGATGCAAGATAGAATCATCAAGCTCCGTTGGGCGCGGAATAGTGTCATCAATATGGTCAAGCACGTTATAGAGACATGCATGATTGCGAAAAAGTTCAACCCGGGAGAATATCGGTTGTTTTCTTGATCAAGAATAATGGGAATATGGTTCTTGATGTTGGAAACGATGAAGGGCGGGATGAAACGGGGGTGATGACTTTGTGGTGGGATTTGTGGAGGTAGAGGCGTCAGAAAGTGTGGAAGAATCAGGGATAGCCATTTAGAGAAGAGAATAAAGGAAGAACAAAACCCGAAAAACAAGAAGAAAATCCGGGAGGGCCGCAGCGTAGGAGAGGCAGCCGGCGGCTGTGGAAGAGAAAGGTTTTTAGGGTTTTGTTTATTTGGCTCTTGATACCATGTAAGATGATATTAATCTCCCTTGAGGAGTCTTTCATTAATATCAAGGTATATATAGAGTACAATATTCATCCCTTAAACAATAGGAATCCTAAACCTATACAAAAGAGGAATCCTAAGCCTATACAAAAGAGGAATCCTAAGCCTATACAAAAGAGGAATCCTAGTCTTACCATAATTATATTTACACAATATATGAAAATATTCTAATTATGGGTAGGGAATATATTTACACGTTTTCACTTATTTGTCTCAAGTACTCTGGGGATCGTTTGGTTTGATGTGTAAACCACTATAATTCTGGTAGTATAAGTTTCAGTATTTGTTTGGTCCAATTATAGGGTATACGTTTCACCATTTATTTGGTCCAATTATAGGATATAAGTTTCAACATAAACAATATATTGTCTGATTATATTAATTTTTATGTATAAATCATATATGTATAACTTATACATGAATTTATGAAGTATTAGTTTATGGAGATATAATGTAGAATAATAATGCGGGTATTAGTAATAGAAAAATTAGGCTTAATTAAAGAAGTGGAGATTCATACAGTCGATACTAACTTGTTTGGAATTGAGGCATCGTTATTATTATTAATATCGTAATAGAAAAATTAGAATAACAAAATGATACTATAATTACTCTTATCACTTCATACTTCAAATCTTTTTCTATTCCTAAGTCTAATATTTGAAACACACGTCATATATTTAATATATTAACTCCTCCATCACTAATCACTGTATAATTTATCTTCGACCTAAATGAATCCTTAATATTTCACCATTGCTAAATTATTATTACTAATATTTGCACTAATTTTTAAATTTACATTTTGTTTTATTAATGCATGGCATTAGGTCTCATATTGTACGTGTGGGGTAGGCTTGCCATAATCAAGAACCAACAGAGTGAGTAAATGGCATCGGATTCCATGACCCAAGTATCTCGTCTTTTCATGATTCTCCAATATGTCCTATGCAGCAAAACTTTGACCATACGTTGGCCAGCCAAGTGCAATTAATTTCCTAGATCTATATTTGCATAATTGAAGTGCCCTCATATTAAATATGAACTTCTCAATAGTCAATACTCGTATAAGTGTATTAAACATTCTTTCTTTGGAAGCATTACAAAAGAATATTTCATTAATGGCCCAAGAAAGTATAATAAAGTCATTAGTGGGAAGTTAATGCAAAAATCACTCATTTTGTCCACTACAAGTAGCACTTATATAGTAACATCAAAAGTGAATGAGTATTCATACAAACAAATCGCAGTCCGGTACATTAAACTTTTGCTATGCGTGGGGTCTGAGAAAGGTTGGATCACAAATGTCTATTCATCCCAACAGTTGCAATTAAATATTCATTCTTTCTTTACTATACTAAAATTAATTATTCTCAGATACTTACCATTGTAGAAAATTAATTATTTTTTCTAATTTCCCCCTAGCACTAAATGTTTAGAATCAAGAGGCACGTAGCTAGTAAAAACCTAAAGCATTAGTAAGGGATAGATTAATTGGTCAAATTACTCTTTTTATTAGTAGTACTAGTATTTTCGTAATAAGCATGTAGAACCTTATCTAGGCAACTAAATGGGAACATAGGGAGTAATATTTTCCAATATTTATTTAGTTCATTTTTTTTTTTTTGCAATACACACAAATCTTCGAAATTATGCTTTTGAAAATTGAATAATTACAGATTTTTGAAACTTTGGACTCCGACGTTCAGTTGATGAGCTAGTCGTTTGATTATGGTGCATATATCATGTGATTTGAGGGTATCAGGCCCCACAATCCCAGATTATAAGGACCCTATAGCTAATTATGTCAAAATTTCACTTTAGAAGGACGAAAGTGAAAAACTTTGTTTAACTTTTAGCAGAGCAAATTGCTGTTTGTCCTCTGCTTTTGTGAGGTATTTTTTTTTCAAAAGCAAGGCTGATTTTCTCTTCTCTTTTAGACAAGTTTCAACCTTTTAAGAAAAAAGTTTTCCTCTTTATTCATTTTTAAAAAAAAAATTATAAAGAGAGTAGGGTCAAAAATATTAGTCCCCATTTTGCTCATGCTAAACTAGTTAAACACATTTTCTGAATTGATTAAATGTAGAGTAATTTAAAGACATCTGCTTATTGGACAAGGAGTCTGTTTGGTTTTAAACAAGTTATATCCAGACTATGATGTATGTATTATAATATGATAATTAAATCATGATGAAATTATTTAATAAATACACTCTTAATGATAGATGTTTTGTTCATAAGATTAAAAATGAAATATATAGCCATAATATAAAATATGTATTTGGGTTTAAACTAAATAAATTTGGATGAACTTTTCTTTTCAATTTTAACCTTGATTTTTTTATAAGACTTTGTGAGAAAAGCTTAGAAGAAGAGTAAATGTATCATTTTGTTATTTTATGTGGAGTTAATATTTCTGAGATATTCTTTTTGTCCTACAAAATCGCCCTAGGGTTATCTGGATATTGGTAGGTGGATTATATTGAGTTGTATTTGTGAATTTGTAGAAGGAAAAGAAAAGGCAAATAATAGATGGGATACAAAAGTAAATTCAAGACTTTGGCAAATTATGCTATTTTTCTATAACAGCTATATTGCCCTGCAAACCTGAAACTATTCTCAGCTTCTTTTTCGTTGCTCGGACTGTACGCGAAAGTGGAACTGTTGAAGGACACTTGATAAACTGTTTACCCCAAATTAATATAACTTACAACAGTTAAGTGATTTGATAAAGTAAAAGTACATGTAATTAATCATGATTAAGCAAAAGAACTCAAAGTACATGTTAAGTAATCAATGATATAATGAAAGAATTCTATATTCAAACACATAGCATTGACTTGGTGAAAACACTACATGACCACAAGTCTGATTTATGAGAAACCATATACCACTACCTCCACACACCCCCTAACACCAAATAAAAACATAGAAAGGGAGGCATAAATCTGTTTGTGACCCAACTAAAACAGTTAAAAACTTCTTTTGACATATGCCCATGACTACACTATGGACCCTTCCAAGCACCAAAAGCAAAATTTAGATTGAAAACGACAAAGTAGAACTTATAAGAAGTTACAAGCATTCCCACCCAAACAAAGTTGCACATGTTTTTACACGAGAGATTGTCGGCATTGGTGTTTGTGATAGATCCAGAGCTTCAACTTCTGTTAGTAAATTAGCCTGAAAGTTGCCCATCAAGGTCAGTTACAATATTCTAGAGTAGGGACAAGTGCAATATCACTGCAATTATAGGCATGGCTGACACTATAATGTACAGTAAAGATGGTAGATGGATGACTCACTACTTCGATGATGCCTTCCGATGTACATCATGGTTTTATTAACCAGTGGCAACTCAGCTGAATCCTTGCGAAGCGATAACACTTTCATGCTGTACAATTTTTATTCAAACAACATTAACCAGCATGTAGGAAGCTCAAGGTACTAACTAGCAGAACTAATTTGCAAAAGGAATAACACCATGCTAAAAATCCAAAATAATCGGTAGTACATAATGGAGCTAAATGGCGAATGGCTCCAAGCGAGTTGGACGGACAGCACATAGCCGCAAAACACAAAGGAAAAGAAGATTTTAGATGTTACAGCTTAAGCAATATTATGGAATACATATGTTCTTACTTGCATGTGATGGATCTAGACATCTAATAAACCATCAAGGGACGAGAACGCAACACTTTTCGAACTTATGGTATGACATCTTATTCTCCTAGGCTAGGAGATCTCAAAATCATACATTTTGCTAGTAACTTCAAGATCGCTAGTAAATTGTGAGCTAATAGTTTCTTTTTTATATCTATTTAAAATTGTGAAATATACCATATTGGTTTTGCAGATCAGACATAAAATCAGCAGATAACTTTTCCATTTCCCACAGAACTTTTCCATTGTCAAGCGATTACTCTCTTTCCTGAGGAAGAGCATGCTTCTAGCTTAGAGCTCCTTATCTGCTCCCTCATATACTTATCAGGATCACTATTAGCATTCTATTATTATCTATTCTTCATTTGTATTACTATTGTTGTTTCTTTTACTTGAGTTATCTTTAGTATTTTTCCTGTCAATACTTCTCTTTCCTACGATATTTTCACCATAGCTTCTACTCTTGTATTCGTCAAACCTGCTTTTGATAACGATTTTCTTGAGTGAGGCTCTATCGGAAACAACCTCTCTACCTCTCACAAGGTAGTAGTAAGGTCTGCGTATACCCCACCCTCCCCAAACCTCACTTGTGGGATCACACTCATTATGTTGTTGTTTACAGAACTATCAGCAAGTATAGGCCCTTTAGGATCTGTCTGAATGTCATGATGACATAGAAAACAACCTTATTGCGTTTTTTCATAAGATACAGCTCTGACTATTTTTTCCAGAAGCTGTGTTATCATTTGTGTAGTTTCTAAACATAAGATTTTTATTTCAAAAAGTTCAGGAATTGATGTCAGAGTCCACAACAGAAGTTAATGCCTTGATTCTCATACTCGTACTCCGCCATTCTTTCTGAGACAGTGGAAGTTATGTTTTTTTCTTATAATTGAACCAAATACGTGTAGAAGACATTCACTTCACTTCGGAGTGTTTAATTTTCTTCTGGTTATTTAACTATTTAATGGAACTTCTAAGCCTAACTCTTTTGCCATGGTACCTCCTTTAAAAAATATCTGCTCCACAGCAAGATCCTGATCAAAAGATTCAAGGCACGGAAGCTCACATTTTTCTGGATCTTAGACTGGAGGTAGGTCGAGAATTAGGATTAAGGTTAGTAGGTAGTCGAAAGTAGTTATGTCCCTTTCTCAGAGTATTAGTTTTATTCTTGTATTTCCCTAGTTTTATATTTCAAGCAATTACATGTTATGTCTTTAGCCTCGGTTATCTTATTCACTTGTTATTGTTTCTGCTTATTGCTACTGCCTCCTTTTCATCGTTCTTTGAGCCGAGGGTCTATTGGAAACAGGTGTACACACTACCCTTCCCAGACTCTACTTGTGGGATTACACTGGGTTTGTTGTTGTTGTTGTTGTTGTTGTTAGACTGGAGGGTAGGATCTAAGCTGCCGAGACTCGACCTTTTTTTTCTCTTCAGGGAGATCCCATAAGAAAACAAAAGTTGCAAAGTTTCAATGCAGCACCAACTGTATAGCTGATAGGTGAGAGGAAGATTAAGATTTTCCTATAGACATGTTCCGTATACAGCTACAGTAAAAGGATTTTAGCCAACTAAACTACAACAACATACCCAGTGAAATTCCACAACGTGGGGTCTGGGGTAAAAACTGTTTTGCGCCCTTTGCCATTTGCTTTATCTATTTCATGCTTAAACTTAAACAACCATGAAGTAGCCCAAAATTAGTACATGCGAGGAACTTAAGCCACTTTAACTATCGGAAATTCGCAACTTTGACCTTTTTATCTCTTCTAAGTTAAAAGTCATTTGCTGGGAGTCATCTTTGGAGATAAATTCACAAGGTTTTTTTCTCTTTCATCTTTTTCATGGTATTAATGCAGCCATTTACTCTCTTTGTCCGAATGATGACTGCAGAATGATTATTAGCGACAATGTCAAAATTCTAGGAAATTCTTTTAAATCAGTGGCTACTGGTTTAATCAGACAGATATGGATGGGTCACAGATTATGAGATTCAGAAACTAGTTCGGGGAATTCTATACAGTGATGGGCTCGAAACCAGGATCTATAGCTATTGAGCTAGGATGAGGAAAGTTATGGCAGTCAACTGCAAGCAAGATATAAGTTAGTGTAGAACTCCAATGAGTACAATGACAAACTGCCTTATCAAACCATACAAGGAGTTTAAAAAAGAAATAGAGACTTGTCAATGCTTTACTGGTTGGAAGTCGAGAGATGGAGTTGGCAACCCTTGCAAACTCGGATCATGTAGGTGTGGGGATTAAGAGATAGAAATTGTGTTAAAATTAATCTACTCCCACTTTACTCTGTTTAAATTGACACAAGTACCTGATTGTCCCCGTCTCTGGACAATTTGCATGGAATTACAAGGAACTCATTAGATTAAATTGACTCTAGTTAAATTGGCACAATGCCCTCACTATGCCTGATTTTGGGCTATTTTTATGGTATTGCAAGAAACTCGTAAGATAATATATGAAATCCTAAAACAAAAGGATACATACAAATCGTGAAATGTGATACTTATAAGGTGCAATACTCTTTTTATTCATTCTGAAAAAGGCCAATCATGTGGAGATCCCTTTTGCTATATGAGATTGCAAAAGGCATACAAGAGGAAAAAAAGCGGGTCAACAACTCCACTCTCTTCAACAGCATGAAGTTCAGGCTGAGCCATAAGCATAGATGGTTAACTCTAGGGCTGCATAGGAAGCTTGGGATGGGCTCGTAACTCGTGAGACTTTAATTTATACAGGTGAAGTAGAATGTTTTACCTAATCTAGGCATCTAGCCATCATCTAGCTAAAACTGAATTATGCTGCCCAGCTCACTAAATAGTCCAGTCAAATTCATATCACTAACTTGGGTGCCTAGAACATGCACGAATGGTCTTAGCATATGTCCCAACATTTACACTATGATTAGTTGCTAAAGTGGGAGGAGGAAGAGGAAGGAAAGAGATATGACTTAATACCCCTCCACTTTTGTTTCAACTCATCAAACCTCTCCTTTACATCAAGTGTATACTCTTCATAAATGCATATCCTCCAACTTTCTGAAGGACAAGTTGGCAGTTCTTTCTTTAATAACTATAATTATAGCAGTAACACTAAAATAATGTTGAAGAATAAACAAGAACACAAAAGAAAAATATTCAAACTTTCCTCTTGGTGTGTCAAAGCAAACCAAGTTTTATTATGTTCAGAAACTACTTTTTATCTGTAGTGAAGTATAGCATTTGTAGTTATATTGATAACTAATTAATGTCATACGATGCACAGCTATAAGCACAGACTAGTGCTTTTGATTTCATTCACTTGAAGTAACATAATTGCAGCTTGCAACTAAAACAAGAGGATTTCACACATGTTTAGGTGACATGTCTATTAGATTAGTTAGTATTGATGGGTTAGTATTTAAGAGGAGGAAGGTTAAGTTGTGAGAAATTATGGGAGAAAACATTATTATTGAATTGTGTATCTACATTATTACATTGAGCCTTATTTATAGACACTACATTCCAATTATTTTCCATGTAGGATATACAAATCCTATTCCTATTTTAACACTCCCTTTCAAGTTGGTGCATACAAATCATATGTAATGAGCTTGTTACAAATGTATCTAATACGAGGACCACTGAGTGACTTGGTGAAAATATTCGCAAGTTGTTCACTCGACTTCACAAATTTAGTAACAATATCCCCGGAGAGTATCTTTTCCGACAAAGTGACAGTCAATCTCAACGTGCTTAGTCCTCTCATGAAATATTGGATTTGATGCAATATGAAGGGCTGCTTTGTTATCACACAAGTTTCATTTGACTGATTTCTCCAAATTTTAGTTCTCTAAGCAACTGCTTAATCCAAAATAGCTCCCAAGTTGCTACAGTCATTGCTCGATATTCTAATTCAGCACTAGATCGAGCAACGACACTTTGTTTCTTACTCTTCCAAAACACCAAATTACCTCTTATTAACACACAATATCCGGATATTTTACGTCTATCAGAGGGTGATCCTACATAATCAGCGTCTATATATCCAACGATCTGCTCATGGCCTCGATCTTAAACAAGAAGACTTCTACCTGGAGTTGACTTAATATATCGCAGAATGCGGACAACTGCAACCCAATGACTATCACATGGAGAATCCATACACTGACTTACAACACTCACAAGAAACGAAATGTCATGTCTAGTCACTGTGAGATAATACAACTTACCAACCAACTGCCTATATCTTCCAGGATCACTAAGTGGCTCCCCCTGTCCTGGCAGGAGTTTAGCATTCGAATCCATGGGAGTGTTAATGGGTCTACATCCCATCATTTCCTCCTCCTCAAGAATGTGTAAGGCATACTTGCGTTGCGAAATAACAATATCTGACGTGGATTGGGCAATCTCAATACCTAGAAAATACTTCAGTCTGCCGAGATCTTTAGTCTAAAAATGTTGAAAGAGATGTTGCTTTAAATTAGAGATATCATCTTGATCATTGCCAGTTATAACGATATCGTCAATATAAACCACCAAATAAATACTCAAATTTGGAGCAGAATTAGATAAAATACAGAATGATCTACTTCACTACGAGTCATGCCAAACTCCTGAATTACTGTGCTGAGTTTACCAAATCAAGATCAAGGAGACAGTTTCAAACCATAAAGTGATCCACGCAATTGACACACCAGATTAGACCCCCCCCGAGCAACAAAACCAAGTGGTTGCTCCATATAAACTTCCTCCTCAAAATCACAATGGAGAAAAGCATTCTTAATGTCCAACTGATAAAGAGGTCAATGGCGGCCAACAACCATGGATCGAAAAAGATGGACATATGCTATTTTAGCCACGGGAGAGAAAGTATCACTGTAATCAAGTCCAAATATTTGTATATATCCCTTCGCAACAAGGCGAGCCATAAGCCGGTCAACTTGGCCGTCCGGAGCAACTTTGACTGCATAAACCCAATGACAACCAACAGTAGATTTACCAGAAGGAAGAGGAACAAGCTCTCAAGTACCATTCGTGTGTAAAGCAGACATCTCGTCAATCATAGCATGTCGCCATCCGGGATGAGAAAGGGCTTCACTTGTAGACTTAGGAATGAGGACAGAGGACAATGATGATACAAAGGCATAATGGGGATGATGATAGACGATGATAATTTAAAAGGTTATCATGTGGGTTAGTATTACGAGTAGACCGTTTACCTTTCTGAAAAGTAATCGGTTGATCAGGAGGAGACAAGTCCGTAGTAGGTGCAGGGTCCGACGCATGACATGAATCATCTGGACCTGACGTTGAGTCTGATGCTTGATGCGGTCGACGATGATAAGTCAAAAGTGGTAGCACTGTGACTGGAGATGTAGAAGTAACTGTAAATTCCTCAAAGATCGGTGTAGGTAAAACATGAGGTATAGGTAAGACCTCAAAGATATCAGGATGATCAGAAGGAGACCTAAAGTAAGATTGAGACTAAAAAATGTGATATCGGCAGACATAAGATATCAACGGAGATCAGGTAAAAAGCAACGATACCCCTTTTGAACCCGAAAATAACCAAGAAATACACATTTAAGAGAGCGAGGACTAATTTAATTATCCCCGGAGCTAGGTTATGCACAAAACATGTGCTCCCAAAAATACGAGGAAGAGAGTATAGAGATGACTGAGAATATATTATGGAATATGAAATCTAATTCTGAATAGAATATGAGGGCATTCAATTAATTGAATGGCAAGACGTGAGGTCTGTCTCACCCCAAAAACGCAGCTGAACATGGGATTCAATGAGAAGAGTGCGAGCAGTCTAAATGAAATGCCTACTCTTTCTTTCTGCTATCCCGTTCTGCTGAGGGGTATTGGGACAAGATGTTTGATGAATAATTCCTTGATGAGTCATAAACTGCTGAAACTGAGAGGATTTGTATTCTAAGGCATTATCACTACGAAAAGTATGAATAGAAACACCAAATTGATTTTGTCTTTCAACACAAAAACTCTTGAATATAGAAAATAACTCAGAACAATCTTTCATTAAGAATAGCCAAGTACATCTGGAAAAATCGTCAATGAAACTAATAAAATAACGAAATCCTAAAGGTGAACTGACTCTACTAGGACTCCAAATATCATAATGAACTATTGAAAAAATAGACTTTGCACGACTCTAATCACTACGTGGAAAGGTCGTGTTAGTGTGTTTCTCAAGTTGACATAACTCACAATCTAATTTGGACAGACTAGATAAACTAGGCACCATCTTTTGTAGCTTGAACAGACTCGGATGTCCCAATCGTTTATGGATCAAGTCTGGAGGATCTATAACCAGACCTTCTATAGAGGAATTAAGAGTAGAGGTAAGTTAGTAGAGACCTTGTGATTCATATCCTACGTCAATCGTCTATCCCGTACTGCGGTCTTGCATAATAAAAGAATCATCAAGAAATAGTATGGCACAATTTAAGGCATGAGTCAAATGATTGACCGATGCAAGATTAAAAGGACAACCGGGACATAGAGAACAGAATTTAGAGTGACAGAGGAAATGGGTTTAGCTTGTCCAACTCTTTTTGCTTTTGTTTGGATCTCATTGGCTAAAGTAATAGCGGAAAGAGA
Source organism: Anisodus tanguticus (assembly GCA_034509755.1). Classification (NCBI taxonomy): domain Eukaryota; kingdom Viridiplantae; phylum Streptophyta; class Magnoliopsida; order Solanales; family Solanaceae; genus Anisodus; species Anisodus tanguticus. The sequence goes on along the minus strand of CM067561.1, from coordinate 38,618,824 downwards.
CGATGAATAATCAATATCCCACAAAAGTGATTTATCACAAGAAATATGATCAGAAGTGTCAAAGTCTACAACCCACGATCCAGCAGTATTAGATTGTACGACTAAGGCTACTTGTGGAGATGTCTGTTTACTTGCTCGATACTGAAGGTACTCATTATATTCTTCTTCGGATAAATAAACTCGTTGATTACCTGTAGTGGCAGTCTGAACAACGTGAGCATTTTTGGGTGGTCGATCATGCAGAGAATAACATACTTCACGAGTATGTCCAAACCTCTTACAAAAACTACATTTAGGTCGAGATCTACATACTTCATGAGTGTGTACAAGCCTTTTACAATAACTACACTTAAGTCGAGATTTTTCAAACCAACCTCCTCTTTATCGATTCTTCATTGACTGGGATGGTCACTTTTTTTATGTTCTCATTAAGAGTTCCGAAGTAATTATAGAACTTGAACTTTCAATTCCCGTGTTTTTGGAGTTAAACATATCAAAACCAAAAGACATCTATATGACTGAAAATTGCAAAGTGGATTTGGAAGGGTTTGCACACTCTTCAAATGTTTGATAAGCTTTGAAAGAGTCAAAACTATCTGCTGAAATAGTGAAGACGACCAAGAAAAGCAATTGTGATGCCGGGAAAATCATTGTTTCGGCGACTGGAGAACAACAAAAGCTCTATGGGTCAATCCGAATTTTTGGACGATCTCGATAGAGAAAGATCTGCATGACAAATTGACCGGAGACTTCCTGAAATAGCCGAAAGCTGGAAGAATCGCCGGAAAACTCACTGGAAAAAGAAAACGTGGTCGGAATTCAAAGATAATTGTATGGGTGAGCTTGGAATGAAGACGTGAGTCCTCTGAAAGAAGAAATCCACTGGAAAAGTGATTGGAAATAGCCGCATGCGCGTGACATTGACAAGATCTACGTTGGGGTGGTGTTGGATTTCGCACAACACTTACCGGAAGAAAAGTGACGCAAAACAGTCGCCGAAATTGAGGCACAGAACTGTGATGATATTTTCTGAATGTTTCTCACTAATGCTCTGATACTATGAGAGAAATTATGGGAGAAAATATTATTATTGAATTGTGTATCTACATTATTACATTGAGGCCTATAAATAGACACTACATTCCAATCATTTTTCATGTAGGATACTATATATAAATCATATTCCTATTCCTATTCTAACATTAGTAAACATCTAGCAACAGATACCACATGTGTGAACGTGATGGTAAAAATGTAGATCATCTGTTTTTGCATTGTATAGTGGCTAGAAGTCTATGGTTTTGTTCAACAATATTTTTGGACTATGTTGGGCACTACCAAGAAATTTGAAGGAGATTTTCGTCATATGGAACAGTTTCAGAGTTGATATAAGTCCATCAGAAGCATTTGGAAGGAGAGGAACCAGAGATGCTTTGAAGGAAATTCAATACACACACTGAAAGCTAGATGTTTACTAAACCTTTTTGCTTGGAGTAACCAATTTGATGTAAATAGTTCTTTAGATTTACTAGACTTTGTAAGCTCTTCGAGCATTTAGGGGATTTCAACTGTTAGGAAACTTACCTATTTTTGTAATCAATTACATCCTCTGGATGATTGATGAAATGAAAGTTTACCTTACTTGATTAAAAAAAAAAGGAGTTAGTCCCTTACTGGAAAAATAAAAGGTAGAATTGTTTTTAAGCACTTCTTGTCCTACTTGGTTTGAATTATTTGAGAGAAATTTTGGAGGGAAATAGATATAACCAAACTTTGATTTCCCTAAAGTAGTTCAGACCAAGTAAGATAAGAAGTGCTTAGAAACACTTCTACCTTCTATTTTATTTAATGATGAAGGACAAACTTCCTCTTCTCAAATACTAACCCATCAATTACTAACAAATCTAACAATATGTCATCCAGACTACTACTCATATTTAACTACTAACTGAGAGAACATCTGTGGAAAGGAAATCAAGTTAATCTAGAAGGTAAATTCTCTTATAGACCTGAACTTCAAGATACTTCAGGCACTGCAACCTCCATCATAAGATGCACCAAAGTACACTCCTTTGATCCGCACTATGGGGAGATTCTTCGGAACTCCAAATATTACTGTCACCGCCGTATTTCTTTTTTTGGTTCAATTTTTCAATGATTTTAATGTAAAATGAATCCAAAATAACTGCTGGAGCCATTTCACTAATAAATAAAAACCTCAGGCAAGATAAGTAAGTCGACCACTTTAAGAAACTGAAAGTTTAGTTGAATAATTCAAGTGGTTCAATCAGTTGCTATGTATCTTTTCATAATTCAAGTAGGAAATTTGGCTCCAAGGATTTCAGGTGTCTATGAATCTCACACGCCACATATTCCAATATCAGATGCTCCATTGTTTACGAACATGGACGCGTCATGGAACTAATTGCTAGTCAATAGAGATTTCATTTGAATGTCCATAATTTAGATCATGTCAATCAATCAATTGGTTGAAGTCAGACTATATAAATTCTCTACACCAGTAACATTTTATTGAGGTCCACAACTGGAACTCATTACTCATTTAACACCACACTGAGGCCGATTTAGCGTGTGCTTAAGTAGACTTCCCCTAAAAGCTTTATATCATAATTTAACTATTACTCCCTTGATTTCATTTTATATGGTGGTGTTATTTCATATGCACGACATCATTATGGCTATAAGAGTATTTACTAAGAGTAAAATGATTCAAATGTAGAATGATATTCTTTCTAGAATGGGGTAAGGTCTGCATATACTCTACCTCCCTGATAAAATGTACCGTGTATATCCCTATGATATACATGATTTAGGCTAATCTTGTACCACAAACAGAAGTATTAAATTATGTTGTATAATTACCATAATTGTAGAATTCTTGTCTAAGTAGAATTAGGATTTAGAAGTATAGTAGGAATAAGTTTTTGTAATTTGTATATATACCTATTTATTCAATAAGAAGAATCAAAAGATTATTTTTTACACTCCCCAAATTCCACTTGTGAGGTTACAATGGGTATATTGTTGAATCTTTCTAGAATGGACTAATGGCCCATTTGATCATAGATATTTTTGCTTTTTTTCAAGTTTTTTTTTCGAAAACTTGTTTGGTTTATACATTGTGTCTATTTTTCTGAACCAATTTTTGTAGTAAAACTATAAGAGCGTGGACATGCGTGTACAAACTTCATACTTGACTTAACATTTAACATTTTTCTAATTCCAAATAACATTTATATTTTTTTGACTTGCTTGTGCTTGTGCTTGTGCTTATGTTTTTTCTTGAGCCGAGGGTCTCTCGAAAACAACCGCTAGGTAGAGGTAAGGTCTACATACATTCTACCATCCCAGACCCCACGTTGTGGGACTTCAACTGGTATGTTGTTGTAAATAACATTTATATTTTTCAACTTAACTTCATACTTCATATGTCACTTTTTTAAAAAATATGACTCAGTTCGTGTCCAAACGCCTACTAAACATAACACATGTATATATACAATTTAGATCATATAACTAGTAAAAATCTTGAAAAGTCTAGGAAATATAACAACAATCAGTATAAAGAGGGTGTTAAAAGTAAATTCACCTGGTATAAGGGAGAGGGCAAAATATGATCAAGTAATCAGCAGAGGCACAAGTGAAGGTACTAGTTTTATCATCATAAGCATAACTATAAGAGCGTGGACACGCGTGCTTGAAGAAAAGCGAGTAGCTCGACGGATGACACGTATCAGGCGTATTATACGCTTCGCTACAACAGTATATCGGATCATTAAACGCCAAACACGCGCTCTTACATCCAACACTCTCACTCCCACTCGCAACCCTCAAATCTCTAGGACACGCGCCGTTCAAATCCACTAAACATCCAGTAGCACTGCATCCCCCTCTTGTACCTCCTTTAGCAACTATAAGCATTGGAAGGTTGTACCCATCTACAAGGCTGACGTCATAAAAATCCAACCCTTGATCACCGTTGAGTGTAAACTCCGCCAAACTCGCCGGCGGTATAGCACCGGCTCCGGCGCACTGAACCTTGCCGGAGCCACAATCTCCGGTGATACAGGTGAATTTTCCGGTGGATGGGTCGTTTGAGCAGAGGGTCCGACCCCAAACCCGACCCGACCAACCCCTGGGCATTTTAATAGTTTTGGATTTGCCAGTTTTAAGAACGAACCCGGTTGGGTTAACGGGTGCTCTGTCAGCTCCGGTTAGTATTCCGGGCCATACTGTGTGGTGGCACTTGTTTACTATCTTGAAAGTTGTTGACTGCACCTCTGTAAAATAAAAAAAGTAGTAATTTTTATAATCAAGATTTAAACAGAGATTAAGTGAAGGGGGGTTAGTGATTAACTTAATGATTACCTGGGAAGAGAGAGAAACTGATTATGAGAAGAAGAGAGAGAATGATAAGAAGAAGATCCATTGGTGATGAGTAAGTGGAATGTTAGTGGTGAGTGTTTGATTGATTTTCAGGTTTCAAACTTGTCAACTTTTTCTTTTTCATTTTCTTTTTTTTTTTTTTACGTCTATAGGAATAGTAAAAGAAAGGATTAAAGTTGAAACAGCGCGAAAAAGAAAATGGAAAGAGAGAGAGGAAGAAATCAGAAAAGGAAAATGATTGTGAAGAGGTGAGGTTGTAACTTTTATGGAAGGTTTTAGCATCACTGTATCAGAAATCTCGAGTTCACCCATCAACTATCTTCTTGATTATCTTAAAATTGAATTTATTATCACTTATAAATTGACGTGACATAAAATATAAAAATAATTAAACAATAATTATATTTTAATTAATATTTTTTTATTTTATTTTTACAAAATTCAAATTTTTATAATACCCAAACCCCCACCCCACCTTCTCTTCTTCTTCATTGCAAAGCCTCAACCACACACCCCAACCCACCCGCTTTCCTCCTCTTCTTCTTCTTGAGACAAACCCACCATGGATTCACCCATGTTACAGCAACTTCAACCAATTCAATCCTTTTCACTATCCATAACTAAATTCTTTCACACACCCACCATGAATTTCACCACCCCTCTAAATCCACACCACCCAAAATCACAACGCAGAGCATCTCGAACAAGAACAATGATTTTGCTCGAAAAAAAAAAAGAAATTCCAATTGTTTCGAATAACGACGTGCGGTGGCGGTATTGATTAAAGTAACGGAAAGGAAAGGGAGGAGTGGGTCGAAGGATGGTGGTTCACGGTGGCATCGATGGTGAATTTTGCTGGAGCTACGGCGTTGAGACCATGAGAATCGAGAAGACAACCCGATGGTTGTGTTATTCCGATGGTTGATTTGGCCGTGGGTGGTGAAACTTATGGTGGTTTTTTTTTATTTTTTGTGATGGAGGTGTGGGTTTGGTGATGGTGGCGGCAATGGTAGTGGTTTAATGGTGGATTTTTTTAAAAAATAATTCATTTTATTTCATCTCTCCTAATAAGTTTTAGCTCTCTATTACCGTAGTCGAAGCCTAATTACAATCAAATTCAAATTTAGAAATCAAAATCGCTACAGTAATTATGGGATGGAACTCCATTAAAATGGAGCTTTGTAGTTTTTCTTAACCAAAAGTGATGGATAATAACTCCTCCGGGCATAGCTGGATGTCAAATGATGTGAACTTAAAATTCTGTAGGCCTGCCGCGTGAGCTCGAATTTTAGTGGAGCACTTTGCTCTCTTCTAGGATATGACATTATAGAATATCAGTTGCTCTGTTCTCAAACTCTGGTCATTCAGGTACATTCCGCGATTTAATGTTAGTAATGTTGAATGATCGGGACTACTATCTTCAGAAATAATTTAGCGTAAGCTGGGTAGCTGGATATATAACCAGTCACGTGATGAAAATGAATAATTAATGTTAAGAATAAAATAAGAAGAAAAATGTGATATACTAAAGTAGACAAGTAAAAATAAAAAAATGTGTTTGATACCGTGGATAAGTAAAAATGAACTAAGGGACTACATACATTAATAGTTAATAACGTATTAATTTAACTAATGTACATTAATATTGTAACTAGTATTTATAGCATAACGAAATTTAACCAATCAGAGCAGATTATTGTACTCATTAAATATTCCAGGTCACTAATTCATAATTATAAGAATTTTAACCAATCAGAGCAGACCCACTTGCCAGCCATAACTAGCGGGTTATGAGTCCTGTTGCACGCATCTATCTCTCCTTTTGTATTCAGCCCAAAATGACTTCACTACCATATTGGACCTATCTCACCTTCTGTATTCAACCTAATAATAGAACATGAGTACCATATTAGTTGTTTTTTTTTGGGCAGATATCCCTTCAAGGAACTGGTTTTTAAATTTTTGCCCCTTAAATTTGGAATTTTAATTTTGTCCTTCCCTCAAAAATATCCCAAGATTTCTGTTTCGAACTTCTGCTCACTCAAAAATCAAAAAGAAAATTTGCAAGATAGAGTTTGTCTTATGCCTGAAGACAAACTCTGCTTTTAAGATAGAATTTTCATGCAAACTTCGCCTACCTTAAGACAAACTATGTCTGATAAGTCATAGTTTGCAGGCAAATTTGTCTTAAGGTATAGTCTATAATTCTGCCTGTAGAGTTTAAAACTGAAAGAAATAATTCCTTTATTATTTTTATTACTGAAAGAGTATATATACAATTTATAATTTTTCATAATAGGAAAATCGTATTCCTATTCTACTCCCAAAACTCTATTCTAGTTGTACAAGAATCTTATAATTATGGTAAGTGTACAATACTAATTTAATACAATATTTACACTAATTAAACTTACCAAAAACCGTGATATACACGGATTTGTATACCGTGTATACCACGATTTCACATATGGTAATTTACCTTGTGAAATCGTGATATACATGTGATATGCATATCACGGGTATAACTAACACACCCCCGCAGTCTTAGCGGGTGGTCTTCGTACGCTGAAACTGTCCCTAAAATCTTCAAAGAGCTCCGACGGAAGACCTTTGGTAAAGATGTCTACAATTTGATACCTGGAAGGAACATGGCAGACGCGTACTTATCCACGAGCTACCTTTTCGCGAACAAAATGAATATTCATTTCAATGTGTTTAGTGCGCTGGTGTTGAACCGGATTACCAGACAGGTAGATGACACTAATATTATCACAATAAACCAAGGTAGTTTTCTGAATAGGACAATGAAGCTCTAAAAGAAGATTAAGTAACCAACAGGATTCAGAGACCACATTGGCTACCTCTCGATACCTCGGCCTCTGCACTAGAGCGAGACAATGTAGACTGACGCTTCGCAGACCATGAGACCAAGTTATTACAAAGAAATATACAATAGCTGGATGTGGAACGTCTGGTATCTGGACAGCCACCTCAATCAGCATCAGTATACGAGACAAGTGTAGATGTCGATGAATGATATAAATGTAAGTCATAGTCAAGTGTCGCCTGGATGTATCGAATAATGCGTTTGAGCGCATTCATATGTTCAACCCTGGGATCATGCATAAATAAGCACACCTACTATACGACATACGTAATATCTGGTCTCGTAAAAGTAAGATACTGAAGAGCCCCTACAAGACTGTGATAGTGAGTCGGATCCTCGTACGGTGAGCCAGCTGCAGCACCCAGCTTGGGCTTAGTATCAACCGGAGTGGAAGTAGACTTGCAAGAGGACATACTAGCCCGCTCAATGATCTCAAGAGCATACTTTCGTTACGATAAGAACAACCCACCTTCATGACGAGAGACAACAATCCCCAAAAAATAACTCAAGGACCCCAAGTCTTTCATAGCAAACTCATAACTGAGCATTGTCATGATAGACTTTCGCAAAGCATCAGAAGAGGCAGTCAAGATAATATCATCAAAATATAATAGTATATAATACAGAGAAGGACCACGGTGATATATTAATAATGAATTATCAGACCTGCTATGTGAAAACCCAATCGATTAAACATAGTCCGCAAACCGCTTATACCAAGCACATGGAGTCTGCTTAAACCCATACAAGGACTTCATCAATTACAAACATGATGAGGATATTTGGGGTCTCGTAAACCCAAGAGCTAATGAATGTAAACGATCTCCTTAAGATCACCATGTAAGAAAGCATTCCTCACATCTAACTGGTGAATTGGCCAAGCTTTTGAAAGAGCCAGACTTAGAACAGTGCGAATGGTAGCCGATTTGACCACATGACTAAACGTCTCACCACAATCCACATCAACCTATCGAGTGTTACCATCACCGACAAGACGAGCCTTATGCCTTGCAAAAGAACTGTCAGAATTATCCTTATGAGTAAAAATCCACATAGACCGAATAATATTAACACTAGAAGGACGGGGTACCAACTCCCACGTCTTATTTGCAATAAGAGCATTATATTTGTCGATCATAGCCAATTTTCAATTCGGGTCATTTAATGCGGACACTGGGTTACGGGGTAGAAGGGATTTAAGAACATTAGAATTTAAATTAAAATGTATTTTCGGTTTAAAAATACCCCATTGACTACGAGTGACCGATCGGTGACTCGGGGGAGAATTTGGTGGATGTTGGGAAATATCGGGACAGGTGACAGACTGGCCAGCAGGCAGTGGGCCTGCTGGCCTAATACTAGAATTGGAACCGACATCGGAAACAGAAACTAGGGCGGAACTGGGTTGGATAGGCGGCCCAGCTGCTGGCCCAATAAATGTAGACTGCGACGATACTGGTGGACCAGCGGGCAGTGGGCCCGCTGACGGATTTTGGGTGCGGGACATGTCTGATAAATGATGGATAATATATGGGGAGACATCGTCATCTAAAAAATTATACGAACTAGGCCCGAGACTATTTACCTTTGCAAATGGAAATTGGGTTTCATCGAATATAACATGGCGACTAATGATGATTTTATTAGACGACAAATCAAAACACTTGTAACCACGATGATTAGAGGGATAACCCCAAAAAACACAAGGAGTAGAACGAGCTTGAAGTTTGTTAATTGTAGTTGACGGAAAGAGCATATAACATAAGCACCCAAAGACCATAAGATGTGAATACGAAAGAGTCTTATTATATAAGATTTGAAGAGGGGAGGAATATGCCAAACCTTTAGTATGAAGTATGTTAAGAAGATAAGTAGCCATTTGTAGAGCATGATGCCAAAAGAAAGGGGGTACGGAAGCATGGACCATTAGAGTTCGGACAATATTATTAATGGTACGAATTTTTGTTCAGCTTTCCCATTTTGTGAAGACGTATGAGGACAAGAAAAATGAAAAACAATGCCATTATTTGCACAAAATTCCCAAAACATCTCATTATCATATTCCTTGTAATTGTCACATTGAATGTTCTTTATGTTTCATTCAAATTGAGTACGGATGAATGCTCTAAATTTTAAGAAGGTGGAAAAACTTGAGATTTTTTTGCTAACGAAAAAGTCCATATAAAATTAGAATAATCATCCAAAAATAGAACATAATAACGATTGCCCACAGAACTTAAAACGGGAGAAGTCCATAAGTTGCTATGAATAATAACAAATGGCATTAAAGTATGAGAAGTAGAGTCTACAAACGGCAATCTAACAAGTTTTCCTAGTGGACAAGATTGACAAATTGGAGTACTATGCGTACCCTTACAAGAAATAAAATTGCTTTTATGTAAGGAAGAAACAATATACGACCCAGGGTAACCCAAACGTGCATGTCATAAGGAATGAGCGAGAGCTGCAAAAGTAGATGGCAAGGCTTGACTCGAGAGACCGGATGTGGGCGTGATAGGATAAAGATCTCCCATTACTATCACATCTCATGAGAGGAATCCCCGTCTTGAAATCCTTCACAGAAAACCCAATTCTCAGTGGTGAATTTACAGACATACACCAAATTTTTAACTAAGTGATGGGCATGAAGGGCAGTTTTCACGATAAGAGGTAGATGGGGGAGATAAAGTTTTATGACTGTAACCACGAACTAGAATTGAATTGCCATTACCAACAATAATGACACGATTGTTGCTCAAATTGGAATAAGACGATAGAGTACCTTGATCGGACGTCATGTGGGTAGTGGCGCCGGTGTCCATGTACCAATTCGGGTCCGGGGGATTTAATCCAAGAGTGTGTATCGCAACTTCAATGTCGGTAGGGGTAGGCCCCGCTGCATGGTGGGCCTGGTGGGGCCGAGGCCCAAGCACACCGACTTGCTGTCCCGGCCCAGAAGTACCTCTCGGGTTCCACTGTGGGCCTGAATAACCGGGCATGTTTGATGGCGGAAACTGGGCCCAATTTGGGTTGGCACCATACGACGGAAAATAGGGACTATTAGGCCCAGCCCATGGTCATGGGCCCCAAGGCTGTGGCCATTTGGCTTGCGGCTCACTACCCCGAAGTCCATTGCCACCCACGTTATTGCCACCTCGGTTGCCGCCACAGTTTTTACCATTATTTTTGCGATTCTGGCCTATTTTCCGCCACCGTTGTTGCGGTTTTGGCCGGAATTGTTGGAGACGGATGGAGAAAATGAGGACTCGATCACCATGACGACAGAAGGGGCCCAGTGGCCGCTTTCTTAGCCAAGCCTGCTTCTTCGAGCGTGAGCATGGAACGGGCTTGATAAAATGCGGAAGAGGACTGCTCTGACGAAGAAGCGTACCAACGCCACTATAGGCTTCAGATAGGCCTGCAACTATCTGAAAGACAAGACGATAGTTGGTAACGGGCGCACCAACATTGCATAGTTGGTCCGCCAATTCTTTAAACCTTTTGCAGTATCCTGAGACGTTGGGGAAGTCTTCCATATTGACGTGGGAGAATTCTTGCTCAAGGGTAACAACATGAGAATTTTGATTATCTTGAAATATATCACGTACTCTATTCTAAACATCCATCGCCGTAGCATCGGGTTCAATAATCGTTTGCAACAGGTCGGTAGAAATAGTGGAGTAAATCCACTGAAGAATGGTAGCATCAAGGGTTGTCCATAACTTAGGATCATCCTCGGGCTTGGACACCTCCGTATCCGCAGGAGCCGCGGGAATAATGTGATGGAGGACTTGATGCGATCGTGCGTGAACTTTGAACAGTTTGGCCCACGTTGCGTATTGGACATTTTCTATCTCAAGAATGATAGGGATGTGATTCTTGATGTTAGAAACAGTAAGTGCAGGGTGAAACGTGTTCTTAGCCATAATCGCAACGCAAGACATGATGTAGGGATTGGGAAGAAAAAATTTGGGAAGAGATGAGGTACCACCGAGCATGAAAACCGAGAAGAGAGGCTCGGAACTCGATGCAAAAAGTGGACGAAAATTTCGGGAGAGAATTTGAGACCTAGACTTCTGATACCATGAAAGAAATAATCCATTGATTATTTTCATTAATGAAAGAGTATATATAGAATTTATGATTTTCCATAATAGGAAAATGTTATTCCTATTCTACTCCCAAAATCCTATTCTAGTTGTACAATAATTCTATAATTATTGTAAGTATACAATATTAATTTAATACAATATTTACACTAATTAAACTTACCAAAAATCATGATATACACGGGTTTGTATACTGTGTATACCACAGTTTCACATATGGTAATTTACGTTGTGAACCGTGATATACATGGTATACAAACCCATGTATATCACGGGTATAACTAACAAAAACTTTGTCTTCAGGCATAATTTGTAGGCAAACTCTGCATTGCGAACTCCAAACTATGTCTTGTGAATTTTTTTAGCTTTTGCTTGAGCGGGGTTCAAACCCGGACTCAGGGGTTTTAGGCAAATGGCAAAATTAAAAAATTTCAATTTGAGGGGGAAAATTAAAGATCACCCCAAAGTAAGAACATTCCGGCGAATTGTATGGGCCTAATCAATCAACTCCCTTTCAGGCCGAATCCAGTTCACGAGCCACTCTTTAGCTTCTTCCTGAGGCTAAGAGCATGTTTGGATTGACTTATTTTAAGTGATTTTAAGCGAAAATAGCTTTTAAGTAGATTTGTAGTGTTTTGGTAAAATAAAAAAGTGCTTATAAATACTTATTTTTAAGCAAAAATAACAAAAATAAGTCAAACGTCATAAACTAAAATTGCTAACTCATGTTCTCTAAACCTCTGCCTGCTTTCCACAAGAGCAATGTCCATGTAGACAAAATTATCTCGTTATTTGGTGTTTTATTTATACCTAAGCACTCATTATTTGGTGCTTATAAACACTTTATTTTTAAGCGCACTCATTATTTGGTGCTTATAAACACTTATTTTTAAGCAAAAATAACAAAATTATACTATATTAGGATTCACGAATAGAATGATAATAATCTCGCTCATTAAATTCAAAATAATTTTGATTCGAATATAAAATGCTTTGATCATTTATAATGCATAGCCAAATAAGAGCTGGACGTTCTATATTATGCAGATATATAGTATTATAAATCTAATGTTCCGTAGAAAGTGGAATGCCCTACTTCTTGTTCATTCGGCTATTGTTCATTAGTTGTCCGGCATACAAAAAAGGAAAAAGTGCATTAGTTCATTATTATTCTGAGGCCCGTATAATTTGGTAATTCAACATTTATATGGACAGATGCGGATGCAAGATGTGATATTTTATGGGTTCTTACTGAGACCTTCGGTTAATACTATACTAATAACTACAGGAAAATATTTCTTCTTATTTGGTAAATTTCTTAATTACGTGATCGTAACCAACATCGTAGTTTGCCCCTTAATATGGATAAAGATTGACACCCATTACAAAGATATAATCATTTCCAAACACTAATTAACGACATTTTTATGCACTTTCCACCAAATCTAAGTCCCCAGAAGTATTAATATCCAGTGAAAGTGAACAACAATCAGGTGGTTTCTATAATGGACCTTTTGTGTGTATCATTGTGTTAAAACGAGTGCTTAAAGGCACTATTTTGACTAACTGTTGATCATCATACATTGGCCCTAGCGTGCATAATTCCCGTTTTTTCACGCCTGATTTTCTAATATAATTCGGTTTCCTGTTGTCAATCATCAAGATAATCCAATAACCCCCTTCAATTGAAAATGAATCATGATTTCCCCCCCTAAAAGAGTTAAGAGCCCACATATATTGGTATACTAATTTTGTCAGTCCATACTAAAGGTCAACTTAACTCATCATTTTGTCGCTCAACTTAGATCCTCCCAAGCTTTTCAAGATACTAAAAGAACTTATTAGTGTGAAAAATAGAAAGTTTCTTGTTTTAAATGTAACCAATTTATCAAACAATCATATAGGAGATATTAAGACACAAGATACAAATGCAATCTTGAGTTAGGATTAAATATTAGTAAATAAACATAATGTTTAACTTCATGCATGATTCAACGGCTAGCTAGCGGCAAAAACTTCCAGTTAACCCTGAGACCTACCTTATATAACTAGAGGCGGATCCTGAATTTGAAGTATATGAATTCAAGTTAATATACAATATTTACTAAGTTCACAGTTAAATATTTATAGATTTTGGTGAATTCTTCTTAATTCAAATACAGACTTTGAACAAAAATTACTGGGTTCACGTGAACCAGTGCTTTAAGGCATACAATTGCTAGTTATCATGTTCTTATAAATGTCATGTCGGGAGAAGTGGCGATGGTAGGTCGTCACAACTCCTAATAACATAGTCCAGGAACACTAGGGGTTAACTTCTATTTACAAGTCGTGCGTACACATCACATGCCAATAGTTAGTGTATATACTTGTTATTTTCTGTAATTAAATCAATGCTACTGCATTGTTCTTGAGGAAGAAGATGAGTATAGTCGAGAAGAGAGAATGGAGAAGAAGAACATGTAAATTGTAGAGATAGAAGTATTGTATATTTATATTCATTGAACTACATTACACAATGTGTGAAGTAGAATATATATACATGACTTGGATTGAGATCAAACTAACTAACTAACTAATTTATCATTAACTACTAAGCTTGTAACTAACTACCTCTAATCTTCCAGATTACAGTTAAGTACATAACATAGGAATGACTCTTATACCCTTTTGTATTTGATATACTTCTACACTACCCTCAAGCTATGTATGGGGTACTTCAAAGATATTCAGCATACCTAGCTTGGAACTCAAATATTCATGTTGAACTCTTGTAAGACCTTTTGTCAAAATGTCAGCAGGTTGTTCCAAAGTTGAAATGTACTTTGTTGCCACCATTCCTTGAAGTATTTTTTTCCTTATATAATGACAATTCATCTCAATGTGTTTGGTTCTTTCATGATAGACATGATTGGATGCAATAGATCTGTATAGCAGCCCTACTGTCACTATGAATATCAACTGGTTTTAATGATCCACTCCCAATTCCTTTAACAGTCCAAGTAGCCAAATTATTTCAGAAAATGTTGACGCAATGCTCCTATATTCTGACTCTGTTGAGCTCCTTGATACAGTTGTCTGTTTCTCTGATTTCTAAGTAATTAGTAAGTCACCTAGCTTTACAAGATAACATGCTACTGATCTTCTAGATATAAGACATGAAGCTCAATCTGCATCACAAAAGACACTCAAAACTTGATCATTTCTGCTTGACAGAAGTATGCCTTGTCCATGTTGTTTCTTCAAATATCTTATAATTCTGATAATAGCTTTCGTGTGAGACTATTTAGGTTGTTGTAAGAATTGACTTAGTGTTTGAACACTGTATGATATGTCTGGCTTTGTCATTGTAAGGTATAGAAACTTGCCAATAATTCTTTGATATAATCTTTGACCTGCCAGTTTGTCTTGAACTGTAGTTTGCCACTGTCTACTTGCTTGTCACTGTCTGCTTGTTGTACTCGCTTTATATGCTCAGCATACTCCTTAGTAATAAGCTTAATATTTGTATCAATGGGTGTTATAGTTGGTTTGGCTGCTGCTAAACCTATTTCATAGATTAGTTCTAAAACATATTTCCATTGATGCATCAAAATACCTTTGTCTGATCTGGCAAACTCAATGCTAGAGAATAATCTAAGTTCATCAAGATACTTTATTTTGAAAGCTTTCTGAAGAGTCTCTTTGATTTCCTTGATCAGTTGCAAGCTACCCTCAGTTATTAACATGTCATCAACATACATTAATACTATAGTGATGCCTTCCCCAAATTTTTTAATAAACAATGAATGATCACAATGACTCTGATTGAACTGTGCCTTCATAAGAGCCTCAGATAGCTTTGCATTTCACTGCCTTGAGGCTTGTTTGATCCAATACAAAGATTTAATGAGCCTACATACTTTCATCGCCCCCCAAACTCTTAAATCCTTGGAGCATTTACAATGTAAATTTCATCATATAAATAACCTTGTAAGAAGGCATTATATATATCTATTTGATGTACATGCCATTTGTTTATAGCAATTGTTGACACCTAATTTTGTCCCCTCTTTTCCGATTATTTGTTTGCATTTTTAAATATTTTTGACACCTCAAAAATAATTTTAATATATATATATATATATATATATATATAAGATTTTTAATATCGTCGTTTATTCTCAATATCATTATTTACTATTATTATTATTATTCGCATTCTTTCTACTATCATTTTGCCTTTTAATATCATAATCATAGTTTTACCATAATATTCTATGTTATTTTATTTTCGCAAAACGGCATCACATTTTTTTTACTCTAAGAAATAAGCATTTCATAAATATTATGTTTTTATTATTATCACATCGTTATATTTTATTTAAACAATTTACATTTTTTCTTCACATCATTTAAACCCCTTTTATATTTTAACCCACAACTCATTTTTTTTCCTCATCCGAAACAAAAATCAGCCCACAAAGGGCAACCCAAATCAGCCCAATCGGCCCAACCCACTGAAGCCCAACCCCCATCTCAAACCCGTAGGCCCAACCCAACACCTCTTATTCCCCTTTAACTTAACTCTCAAAATAAACCCTAAAACAAAAACCCTAAGCCTCTCTCTCTCACCCTCAACCCGCCGCACACCCCATACCCCACACACCCGAAATTCCGCCGGTCGCCGACACCACCACCAACCCCCTTCTGTCATCCCTGCCACCAAATCCATCACTTCGCCCCTACCCTATCCCCCAAAACCTACTGTCATGACAAATAAATTTTAGTGATTTTACAATTATCGTGTGGGTTAAGTTGAATTATAAGAAATGTGAACAAAAAACAGTTTTGTGAATTTTCTGTTATAGTGAATTAAGTTTAATTACTTTAGTCGGTGTTATTGTGTATAAAGTTGTGAAATTAACCCTTACTGATTACCACAAATATATATATGCTTCATTGTTTCGAACGTTCGAGTCCGTCCAGGGCGTTAATTAGCTAATTAACTCATTAGCTTAGTTTCCTCCAAAACTCTATTTATAGGAGTAACATATAAATACTCCAATATGAAAGACATTTTTTTCCACCAAGATATGACGGCTAAATTTTGCCAAAAAAAGGAGAAAATTTCTCTACATCTTGATCAAGAGGATTTTTAAGCAGTGAAATCAAGAGAATTCATCAGTTTTGTGGAAATTTCAACGTTCAATTACTTAAGCTGTGATTACTGTAAATTCGTTTAAACAAGGAGAAATCACAAATCTCGTAAATTAGGATTTACACTTGAAATACTAAAAATGAACTTTTATTTAAAAGAAATCTGACCTCATTATGTTTTACCATCATAACATTACGAATTATCAATGATAACTCTAGGTTGGGTTAGCAAAATGTCGTACGAGAAATAAATAAATATTAGAACTGTTCGAAAGGATAAACAAACAATTAAATTTATAATCGTCGCAAGCTTCTTGAGTCTTTATACCAATTTGCAGAAAGCTCAGTGAATCTTGATAACCTGAAATAAAGAGACACTAAATCTGAAAGTGTTACAACTGTGCTGAGTCGAATGATGACACTCTGTCTTTAAGACAAGATTGCCCCGTATATATGCTTTTACGTTAGCGGACAATAGTCTCCCAAGATAAAACAACAACCAATCAACACTACAAAGGAAATATGTTGATTCTCACGAAGAAAACAAATATGAAACGACTGCTGAAGCCATCCAAACTGTTGACTTTTCGGTTTCGGTTGATGGCATCATCCCCAATTTTATCTTTCCTGAAACTCCAGGGACCAAACTGTAAAAATTAAGCAGTTTGGGATCCAAAAAGATAATATCAGATCCATTGGATATGCAATCTACAGTCTTAGGTCCAACTTGACTTGTTTCGATATTCCAACCTCTACCAAGCCACCCCGCATCACAACATTTGTAGGTGGAATCATTTCCATGTTTCACATGGAGGGTTATCCTTATCCTTATGCGGAGTTCTGTTGAGAATCGCATTAACGGTAAGGATCGCCTTGCCCCACATATTTTGGGCGTACGACTTTGCGCTTGGCTAACACCGTTAGACTGAGGTGAGTAAGGAGCAGTCGTTTGATGAACGATGCTTCACATTCTCCCTTCTATCACTACAAATTCCTCAATCCGTAGGCTTAGTTGATTTTCAACTTCTGCTTTGTAGCGCTTATCCAATTCAACAGCTTCGTCTTTGCTTTTCAACAGATAAAGGATGCAATACGTTGTACCATCATTAATGAAGGTCACAAAGTACTTGTCTCCCCCCTTTTATTTTGTACAAACTTCAAATCACTCATGCAGGTGTGACTAAGTTCTAGAGCGGTATTCTTTCGCTATTCCTTTGATGGAATGGAAAAGTGATTTTGCCTCTTCGCCCACCTCACATTCATTTGGAGGGTTTATGTCGACATAAGGCAATAATCTCAACTTAGTTAGCTTTTGAATGACTTTCTAATTAACGTGTTTTAATCTATGATGGCATAAATCCACGGATTACAAATATATCATTCATTTGGAATACATACATACTGTACCATTCTTAGTTATTACAGACATGTTGGACTAGTCTCAAACCAGCTTGACCAACATCGTCCCTGAAACCAAGTTTGGGACATGTATCACCTCCTTTTAGAGTGATCCCATTCCCTGAAGTCTTTTTTAAGGACAACCTCTCCAACCCCTTCTACTTTAGAGGTGGCGTTGCTTCGCATGAACAACCTCTTGCCCGTGGTTAGGGCGTAATCGGATCATATGTGATCTGGATACTCTGGCCCACTCCAGTTGCTTTGGCAGACTGGGTGTCCAATTTTTTTTCTGCCTTTGTTTTGGCCTTCAGATCATTTAAGACCTGGAAACTCTGGCCCACTTTAGTTGCTTTGGCAAACTGAGTGTCCAATTTCTTTTCTGCCTTTCTTTTGGCCTTCAGATAATTTAAGACTTGGAAACTCTGGCCCACTCTAGTCGCCCGTAGGCTTTGTACGACTGAGTGTCCAATAACATCCTATCAAATTAAGGAACTTCTGTCAGATAGTGTGACAGGTTCAACGTCTTAAGATAAGTCATTATCTTATAGTCTTCTTCCCTTGAGATTGGTGCCTAGACAATTCCTAGCGCTTGCTTAAGAGTGGTAACAGTTTTCGCACAGTCAGTGGATCTCTCTCCTTCGTATATGTGAACATACTTTTAATAATTACACCTAAAAGAACGAATCTTTTAAGTTTTGTTTTCGAGTACCAATCTTTAATTGGGAAGGAGGGAGATTCAATTTCTGATTTTAAAGTGTAGAGAATATAAGTTTCTAATGAAAACAAGGAAGGAAGTTAACTTAGACCAATTTCGGATTCTGGTACACGTCAATCACTTTGTTAGACTGAGTGTACATTTCCTCCTTACCATAATTCAGATCCTTTGTCTGGGACAAATATAGGTCTTCTGCTACAAGATAGAACAACATCTCCAGCCTTCTCCTCTTGTCCCAATTGACATCCTCAAACTCTCATGGGCGCTTGCTTCCACCACTCTTGGGAGCGGTGACCCCGTCATCACCTTGATCGTCAACAGCATGACCAGCATAGGCGCTCTGAATCTCAGCATTAGAACTATAGTCTAGTTTGTTGACACAAATAAAGTTCCTGTCAACAGAACTGTCAATGGAACTGTCTTCAACCAGAAAACCACAACCATAACCAGATTTAGTCACACAACTGTTGATCGACATCTTTAGAGCACTAATGCAATCTTGTCTTAAAATTGTTAGCAAAATGTCGTATGGGAAGTAATAAATATTACAAGTGTTCGAAAGGATAAACAAACAATTAAGTTTATAATCGCTGCAAGCTTCTTGAGTCTTTATACCAATTTGCAGAAAGCTCTTTGAATCTTGATAACCTGAAATCAAGAGACACTAAATTTGGAAGTGTTACAACTATGCTGAGTGGAGTGATTGAACTCTGTTTTTAAGATAAGATTTTCCCGTATATATGTTTTTACGTTAGCGGGCAATAGTCTCTCAAAATAAAACAGCAACTAATCAACACTACACAGCAAATAGGTTGTTTCTGACGAAGAAAACAAACATGAAACGACTGCCGAAGAGTGGAAATTTAGAGGGGAAAAAAGAACTTTTATTTCTGGACTGCTCTTGTTTTCAAGACTTGTGTCCCTCAAATTAGAGTGAGGTTCTCATTTTATAGTGTTAAGGATGAGTAGAGGTGTTAAGAGGTACAATCAAGGCCAGGAACGTTTTGAACGTTTTTGTAATTAGTACAAAACGTTACAGATGGTTTATCTTTCCTGAAACTCCAGGGACCAAACTGTAAAAACTAAGCAGTTTGGGGTCCAAAAAGATAATATCACCCGACCCGACCCGGACAAGGCGGGTGGTGCGCGCGTGTGGGCCTAGCCTTGAACCCAAGCACACCTAGGTCCTCACTCCTTCAAACACATGGGTTACCCTTTGGGGTTCCAAACCCTTATCCATTTTTTAGGCTTATAAAATGAACAATTCTTCCTTTTTCCACTGATGTGGGAGATTTGTCCCACACCATATTTTCATGCCTCAAACACATTACTTTGTGAACCAATATCTCTTTCATTTCTTAACGAAATTTGACGATCCTTGGCCCTACGGTCATCTACTCACTTAGTAGATTATGCACGTGTGAAGAACCAAAGTCTCCAACATGCGAAACCCGGGTGTTTAAGTCATTAAAGATGGGTGGACGCAACCCCATCAAAGACAAATTTCCAACAGGCGACACATTCAAATTCAAAAAGACTTGCAAGAAGTAGAAGACACATATAATTAAAGGTTCTTGGGGACTGAATAGTAGTAACAAAACACATCTTGCCTTTAAACCAAAAATTGAAATACATGTTAAATAAATCTGAATATAAGCACTTTTTCTTTTGTGATTTTTTTGTTGTCTTGCTCTAGCAATCAGTATGCTCTATTTAGTCCCCCTAACTTTTCTGAGTGAATGGTGAAATTCTCTAACTTTTGACACTTTTTGTTGTTTCGTTTTATGATAAAAGCATTTGTCCTTTTATTCTCTCTTCTTTTGTCTTGGTTTTGGAGTGTAAAGAAGGGATTTTGGGGTTAACTCAAGCTTTTGGGGTTAAGTTAGGCCCAATCTTTTGGGGTTGAATTAGGCCAAAGATCCATTCTTTACCCGATAGGTCCAAGATCCGTTCTTTACATGGTATCAGAGTTAAGCCCAAATCCATTCTTTACATAGTATCAGAGCCAAGCTCATTCCAATTCTTTATTCACCGATGTTGGCCCCCCAAATTATATTGTCCACGCTCTAGTTAACGAGCTCTGGCCGTGCGGGGGAGTATTAAGAGTCCCACATCGAAATGGAATGGGAACATGGACTCCTTATATGGATTTGGACAATTCTTACCCTACGAGCTAGCTTTTGGGGTTGAGTTAGGCCCAAGATCCATTCTTTACATGGAGCTTTACATTGGTACCTATTACGAAGAATGTTTAACGAAAAATTAATTCTAACATTAGAAACATTTGGTGGAGAAAGGACAAAGATGAGATAGAAGCAATTACAAGAGAAAGCTCAGTTCCAAAGGCACATGATCTAACAATTCTCCAAAACTAAGTTTGTCCTCATGTCCCTAAAATGTGTGAAGACTATAGTGTTGAGGACAGCATGAATTTTATGGGTAATTGGGGCATAAAATAATATAGTCATAATTGAAGATAGTGAAGGAGTTTAAGTTTTATATGGATAAGAAATTGAATCTTATGTCTAACTCATCAAAAGCTAGCTAAGTGCTCGTGAAGTAAAAAGGTTGTCCACTATCATATATATAAGGAGACAACAATTCATTCTCTCAATCAATATGAGACACTTTTTACGCACAAGACTGACATATGAAACGTGAATAATATAACATAGGGTTCCAATATTAGTAGAACAAAAGTGTGAATGAATTTGACAATAGTGGTTTGGTCTGATAACTTAAAAGTTAACTCATAAGATTAAGATGTGTGACACACATGACAAAGTGCGGGATGACGAGGAATGGTCACAAAAAAAGAATTGATAGACTTCAAAGCAAGGAATGTACGTGATATCTTAAGCGAATTTTATATCGCAATGTGAGAGGCTGGTGGAGAATTTTATAAGGTATATACACGTTTATAAGTTACATGTGTTTTTAGGTTCAATAATGATATAGCCCAACTGACAAATTGATGAGGTAGGCCAGGCATAAAACATACAATACATTCCATAAACTTGGATAGGGAAAACTTATCCAAGATCATACAATGTAACAACTCATTCCTTTCAAATATGCGACACTTAACACATACACTAGTCGTATAGCAAAACCAACAATAACTTTATAAAAAAGATGAAATATATGGTCTACTAAACTCAGCTTCACAGTGATCAAAATGTGGAATATAGAAGATGGTGGTAATTAAATTGAAAGAAGCAAATGGATTGGATGAATATCTCGAGACCATAAAGGTGTTACCTCGCAAAGCCATGTGAATAAAGCAGCTTTTTCTCTTCTTTGCTCCAAAGGTGGAAACTCATATTATTTAATTTAACATAAAATTTAAGTTTTTTAAAAAATAAATGGTTCAAAACAAGTCTTTTATAAATATGTGTGCTAAAAATAATGTCATAATGTTAATTTATTTTTAAATATAAAAATATAACATTCTTTTTTGGAACAGACCAAATAGAAAATAGTGTCACATCAATTGAGACAGAGGATGTACTATTTTCCTTATTATTTTTCTTTGTCTCCATCTTTACTCGTTCTTCTACAACTTTGTGGAGTGTATGTATCCTCGAATCTTCCCCTTCCCCAATTAATCCCACTCCAATTGCTTAAGATCTTTTTTTCCTGCTAATTAACCCTTCTTTCACTGGTTTTTCTTTATATGTGTTTACTGATAATGTTAGAAAACTGTACACTTTGTGAGTAATTTGATTCGACATATTACTTACTTCCTTTTAAGTTGTGTATTTATCGTTTTGTGTGACTTTTAGGTAATCTGATTATATAAAATATCTTTTAATATTCATAAAAATTGAACTAATCATATAAAGGAAAAGAAAAGATAAGATGGTATTAGCTCCATCCCAAAATCGTTGTCATGTTTAGCTTCTTCATAGTTAATTTGGCTAATCTATAATGCTAAATTGTATTATATTAATTCAGTATTTTAAAAGTAAAATTTTGACATTCAATACTATACGAACAGTACTAGAACTTGTAATTTTTCTCATATTTATATGGTAGAAAATATATATATTAAAGTATCGATCAAAGTTCGTTCAATTTGACTATCGAAAAGCAAAAACGTGAATTTTGAGATAGGAGTAAAATAAAAATGATAGTAACAAAAAAAATATTTAAAACGACAGTCTACTAAATGGACAAATTGGTGTTCGCCAAACTTCTAATGCAAAACGATGTTTAAAGAGCTTATTACACTTAATGACATTAAATTTGACGTCATTATTACATCAGATAAAGACAAAATTAGAATTATTGTAGTACAATGTGTATTAGTCAATGTTTCAACGTTCATCATTTTCGATTTTAGGCACAAGTATTCAGTAGGACTGTCGGAGTACTCAGTAGTACTCATTTTAGTTTCACTTTAAAAGTACAATTGCAAAGCATAGGTTAGGCCAAATTAATCAAATATCATAAAATGATTAGTTAAATGAGGGATTGTTTGGTTCTGCACTAAAGGACTAAGAGAGACCCGCTCGTGCGAACAAGCCAGTCACGCTCCCATAATTACAATAGGTTCTGCACTAAAAGACAATACTTAATCATGTTTAATTTGATTAGTTAAATAATTTGCTAAAAACTAAAGATTTAATCATAGGAACAATTGCTTTGGACACGAAAACCATCGCTATTCGTCAAAGCTCTCAAAGTTGGACTGCTTCTACTTGGAAGCTATAAACCAAGATCTTAATACACTTCCCCAAAGCACACCCCCTTGTAAGTTCTAAGAGGTAATTTATTTTTTTAATTGATTCAAAATGAGGGATTGTTTGGTTGATCGTATTGACAAATTAATTACATGATACTCTCTCCGTTCAATTTCACTTGTCACATATTGACTTTACACGCCTATTAAGAAGCAAAAAATAGAATGAAAATTTTACCGTATTACCCCTAACTATTGTTAACTATCTAATGATTGAAATCAATTAAAGCTTATCAAAAAAATTGTGCAACCAACTAATTAAGTAATGGGTTTCAACAATTCAAATATTTCCCATAAAAAAAGTAGTGTTGACAAAAGAGATTGGAAAATTTGACTTATTAATTACTAAGGGGAAAAGATGATAAATTATCTCTTGATTTTCTAAAATGAACAAGTAAAATTGGATAACTATTTTTAGTATAGTAGACAAGTAAAACTGGACGGATGAAGTAAAATTTAGTATAAATTAATACAATGTTGGGTTGGTTGTTGATGAAATTGCAATAACTTAATACAATGTATAATTGGCTTCATTCAACTTTATGGTTGTTAATAGTTATATATAAGTTATTCAAGAATCTATATATTATTGATGAAAAATAGATTGTGAAATGAAAATACATGAATTAACAGTGCATGGATAAGAGTAATTATGGATGAAAATGCCCCAAAAATAAGTAATAATACTTACATTATTTCACAACGCATATATAAATAGTCTCAGCATAATTAAAACGTGAAACATATGACCCCTTAGCGTTAAATATCATAAACATGGAGTACTAGTTTTCTCATTTGGTATATATAATTCATTCAAGAATATATGTGTGTGTAATTTAAGTGACAACTAGTAGCTAGTAGGCACATTCTAGTTATATGTTTTAACTATAGATAGCCATATCCACCCTTCAAGAACACCACTTACCCATCCTTCTTTCAGTCACCCCCAAAACAAAATTTTGAAAAAAAGGAAAATTAGAAAGAAAATGGGCCCACCCAAGATTACTCTTTAACATTCATTTCCCTCAGTATAAATATGGGCATTGACGAGTAGTCTTTGCTATACTAACCAGCTCTGTTTATAAGTCTATTTCTAGAGTGAACCACATTTAGCAAACACATTATTCCACTTGCTACCAAAGAGGAGAAGAAGAATCTAGAAGAAGAAGAAGAAGAAGAAAATATGGAGTCTTCAGATAAAGTGGTGGAAACAGTGATAGCAGGGAAATATGTTGAGATGGAGACCGAAGGGAAGAAGGCTAATAATGACACGAAATCTAAAATCTCTAATTTATTCTGGCATGGTGGCTCTGCTTATGATGCTTGGTTTAGCTGTGCTTCTAATCAGGTTTAGTTTAATCTCTTTTTATTATTCCTTCTTTCTTTCTCTAACGCATTGATGTATCAATTTACTTAATATTATTTTAATTTCAGGTAGCTCAAGTGCTATTGACACTACCATACTCATTTTCTCAACTGGGAATGTTGTCTGGCGTTTCATTTCAACTATTCTACGGTTTATTAGGCAGCTGGACTGCTTATCTCATTAGCATTCTCTATGTTGAGTACAGAACCAGAAAGGAAAGAGAAAAAGTCGATTTCCGCAACCACGTCATTCAGGTAACCTCATCAATCAGTAGTGTACCCATAATTTTTTATAACAACAAGAACATACTCTGAGTAAGATTTGGGAGGGCAGAGTGTACGCAGACCTTACCGGTAGAGTGGCTGTTTCCGAGCTACTACAACTCGTCATACACTTCGATTTGTCCCAAATTGATGTTTATTTTGCATTATTTTCAAACTGTATCGATTTATCATGACCATCAGTGAAAAATCTCTTCTGGTTCTGAAGGGGTGTCTTTCGTTAATTTAACTTAAGGACACTCCGACAAGATATAAGTTACTGTTAGATATTTTGTCTGGGACATAAGGGGTAGGACAACTGTATAAATTCATTTTTTGCACATGCATTCTGAGTTAACTATACTATTTTAATTTAATGTCTATATTTTTATGTGATTTTTTGTTTACAGTGGTTTGAAGTTCTTGATGGGTTACTTGGAAAACATTGGAGGAACGTGGGTTTGGCGTTTAATTGCACTTTTCTTTTGTTTGGATCCGTCATTCAACTTATAGCCTGTGCAAGGTTTGTTTAATTTTCTACATGGCCTTGCATATTCTTTCATTTTCTATGCATTTATGATATGGCCAATATATTTAGTGTGTATTTTATTGAAATTTGCAGCAATATATATTACATAAATGATAATTTGGACAAAAGAACTTGGACTTATATCTTCGGAGCTTGTTGTGCAACTACTGTATTCATTCCCTCTTTCCACAACTATCGAATCTGGTCTTTCCTTGGCTTGTTAATGACCACTTACACTGCTTGGTATCTTACTGTCGCATCTCTCCTCCATGGCCAGGTACATATTTGTTTAATTTCACGTACAATCGCTTAATTTTATACACTAGTATAAGATAAATTTACTAATCATTTTTTTGCCGTATTATAGTAACCAAGGTTTATCCACTCTAACAGTAAATAAAGTTACTCTTTCACTAAATTAAACACATACCACATATTTAGAGTTCTCATTTAGTAATTAGTTGTGACATGTGAATTAGGAACATCTAGCCCACTATCTTAGTCTTTATTACTTGTACTCTTTAAAAATATTGTCGTCTCCATGTCAATTTTTTAAAAATACATTACTTTTGAATGATCCGACACGCAACGATCGACTTTTTTTATAAGTTCGATTACCATAGATTCTAACTAGGTGAACTATCAAGAAAACTTTTATTCATATCTATGCATATGTGGAGTTTGAATAATTAATTAGTTATAATTTGAATTTTGAAATATTATTAATATTTTTTTTAATAAAAACAGGTAGAGGGGGTTAAGCATTCAGGTCCAACAAAAATGGTTCTATACTTCACAGGAGCAACAAACATTCTCTACACATTTGGGGGACATGCCGTTACTGTGTAAGACAGAGCATCATCTAAATTTGGTGCATATTGTCTCCTTTTTTTTCTAACATTCAAGTAAGGCTAAAAATATAAAATTTGGAGTAATTATCAACATTTAAAATTTATGAATTCTGAAATACTTTATATATACATACTTAATGAAAATTTAAGAAATACATAGCGTTTAAATCAAAATTATTCGATTATTCTAACCCATACTATCCATGTTAGCTCCGTGCCCTGTCTATAACTTTATTCTTATGAAAATGACTTAACCTTAACTGGTGCATTTCACCTTTAACTTTTACTTTAGTTTTTTATGAAAAAAATAATCTCTTGATTATTTTTATTAATGAAAGCGTAGATATAAAATTTACAATTTTCATAATAGGAAAATCTTATTTTTATTGTACTCCTGAAGCCTTATTCTACTTGGATACTAACTATCCAATTATGGTAAGTATACAATTCTAATAATGTAATATTTACAGTAAAATATTACAACAAATAATACCAAATTAGTAGCCCAAACCATGGGCATAACAGTGACCATATATACACTATATTCACACGGTATACATAAATATACCGTGTATATTTAACATTTTACATGCATTTGATGTATAAATATATAATGGCTTCAGTGTCTTTTTCCCAATTTGCCAGCGTGGCTTTAATTTCTCTAGCCTGTTAAGAAAAAAGTCATTACTTCCCTGGAATTCCCTTTTACCCTTTTCAAGTTAGAAAGCAAGAACTCTTTTTTTCAATTCACTTTTGCTTTTATTGCTGAATCAATGAAGGAGAATGGTTAAAGGCTCTGAACATAATTTAAAGGAACCATTATCCAAGGAAAAGAAGCAAGAAATTAGTCCATCATAAATATGAAGGGGACTGCAAATAAATCTTGATATTTACTCAACTGGATCTTTAGGTTCTGTGAACTGTAAAAGGCATTTAATTGTGGGCATGGATATAGGTCAGTAGGTTGTAGGTATATTGATAGAAACCTCTAAAATATCACTCTTCCTTTTAAATTTATGTACTACTGTTTGATTAATTAACTAGTTTAAATAAAAAAGAAAAACTTTTAAAAATTGTAGTTTACACAAGTCATAGATATTTTCTATGACTACAAATAATCTCATTAAAGGTAAAATAGAAAATTTTAAGTTAAAATGTTTCTTTTGAAGTATGAAATTCTTTTCAGGTCGAGTCTAAAAATGAAAGTATGACACAAATTGGGTCGAGGGAGTAAAAATTTTCACAATATATAATAGTACAAATTTAACTTACAAACTCTTACTGTAAAGAATTTTTGTACTATGAGTGTATTTTAACATGTTGAACAGATAAGTTAGATTATTTATCAAATTATTAATCTCACCTTTCATTGACAATTATATGTGTTTATGTATTATGTAATGTAACAGTGTACAGAAAAGATTTATCTTATCACTATAGTATTTAGGCTTTTATTTTTTGTTTTTCAAAATTTATGAGTAGGCAATGACTTAAGAGAGGCTAACTTTTGTGATTTTTGGGCAGAGAAATAATGCACGCGATGTGGAAACCACAAAAGTTTAAGGCAATCTACTTATGGGCAACTCTTTATGTGTTTACACTGACACTTCCATCAGCATCATCCGTGTATTGGGCATTTGGAGATTTGTTACTTGATCACTCCAATGCCTTTTCTCTCCTTCCTAAATCACCCTTCCGAGACATGGCTGTTATCCTCATGCTCATTCATCAGGCACTCCTCTTTACTTTCCTTAATTAATTATCATCTATTAGTCGATTCATTTAGTATATCATTTTAGTCAATTTTAATTGTTAATGATATTAAAGTTGACAACATACACGACTTCTTAAATTTATCTGATTTTTCACTTAGACATTTATATTGACTTGTACCTATCGAACATCACAATCCGTTGGCGTGGCACATTACGTGCACAACACATATTTTGGGAGTGTGGGATATCCATTATCCCACTATTTCATCACAACTTCTAAGTGAAAAAATCCAGCAATGATTAAGCAGTCACATATATATTCTGCCTTTTCTAAAGAGTGTCAAAACTTTAAACGATGTGTAAAATGGTATCTAACATTGAGTTGTTTTACTTGATCTTGCAGTTCATAACATTTGGTTTTGCATGCACACCATTGTATTTTGTATGGGAGAAGGCAATAGGCATGCACGACTGCAAGAGCCTATGCAAGAGGGCGGCAGCGCGGTTGCCGGTGGTGATTCCGATATGGTTTCTGGCCATAGTCTTCCCATTCTTTGGCCCTATAAATTCCTCCGTCGGTTCACTCCTCGTTAGTTTCACAGTCTACATTATCCCGGCTATGGCTCACATGTTCACCTTTAAATCGGCTGCAGCTCGAGAGGTACAAATCTTTATTTTCAATATTTCAAAAATAGTAAAAAATTAAAATAAAGAATCTTATACTAAGATTCCCAAGGGCCAATATGGGGAGTAAAGAGAAAGAATAAAAGGAAAATGACTATTTATTCTTGGAGCTATGTCTAGTAGGAATTGTCCAAACATAAAGATATTCCTATTAACACATAATGCCAGGTGACACATCTCAGTCATGCTCGCTTTCAACTTTGACCGGAAGTCTGAAACATAGTGGAATTGGATTAATATAGAGGAAAGAAAAAACTTAAAAGCAAAATAACAAATTAAAGAATCAATATTTGAGTTGAGTTTATATTTTATGCACTGGTCATCAAATAAATATTTATATCATTATGTTACTTAAAAGATAATGCAAGCTAACTCTATTTGATAAGTATTGATTCATAATCTAGAATACACTAAAAGAGCGATGGTATAAGTTTTTTTACACTATCGGTATATATAACTTAAATTCATTTGAATTTTACATGGAAGATTAGATATTGTTATTATTATTGTTCTTCTAACCAGTCATTTAGTTTCAAGTGTGAGGGTTAAGTGTTAAAAGATTAGTACTTATTAGTAATAAATTTGTTTATATTTTTCATACCCTTGATGTGTTGTTAATATGTGCTGATTATAAGCTTCACATTATGCAGAATGCGGTTGAACAACCCCCAAACTTCGTGGGACGTTGGGCTGGAACGTTTACAATAAACATATTTGTGGTGGTTTGGGTACTGATTGTTGGGTTTGGATTTGGTGGTTGGGCTAGCATGACCAATTTCATACATCAAATTGACACATTTGGTCTTTTCACCAAGTGTTACCAATGCCCACCTCCTCCCGGATCTCCGCCGCCATTCCTCCCTCATGTTGGCGTTCCACGGCCAGTTCCGGCCAACTTCACTCACTATCACCACTTATGAGCTCGTCCCCATTCATGCCGGAAATTAAACAGGATTAAAAGGCCTAATCAACTCTCAATTGGCACATTCCACCCCACCCCACCCCCCTCTTCCTATGTCTCGAAAATATTTTATGTAGCCTGATTTGGGAATTTGGTTAGTGTTGGTTAGCTAATGTAGTGTGCGACATGTTTCTAGAGAAGAGATTTGCAATTTTGGTTCTATTGTGATAGCTGTTGGAAATTTGCCTTTGGCGGGAGTTGCGACCGACCAACTTTAACGGCTTAAACACTAGTGTAACGTATGTTGGAGAATCCGGTTCTTCACACATGCATGATCTACTAAGTACGTAGATAATCGTAGGGCCAAGAATCGTCAAATTTCATTGAGAAATGAAAGAGATATTGGTTCACGAAGTAAGGTGTTTGAAGCATGGAAAGTGTGGTATTGTGTGTAATTCTCCCTCATCGGCAGAGGAAGAAAGAATTGTTGTGTATATAAGATTCGAAATTGGTTTGGGGTTTGGGACCCCAAGGGGTATCCCATGTGTTTAAAGGAGGGAGGACCTAGATGTGCTTCGGTTCGAGGAAAGACCACACGCGCGCCGCCGCCACCCGCCCGTCCGTCCCGTCCGGTCGGTTCTCGGTTCGGGTTCACGGGGCGTGGTCGTGGGTCTTCGATATTATCTTTTTGGGCCGAAAACTTTGCCGGAAGTACGCTTTGATCCCGAAGTTTCGATATACGATTTGGACCGAATTCTTTCGGATGTGCGCTTTGGTCCCCGAAGTTTCAAGATGTACGCTTTGGTCCCCGAAGTTTCCGGAAAATCGAAATTTCGACGGTCAAAAACAGAAATGCCAAGCACTCAATTCACCATTTATTTTGGCTGAATTACTCCTCCTATAATGGCCAAAACAGTTGGTCTTTCTCCTATTTATGTTGGTGACTTTACTACCTCCATAATGGCCATTATTTGGCTATTATGGAGGCGATTTTCAGGCGATAAAGCCCCTCCCTCTCCTATATAAACACCCCATTACACCATTGTTGAGCACTAAGACATATGCACGAAAATACATAAACAGATGCAGAAAAACAAAGGCACGAAAATACACAACCGAAATAGTTTTCTTCCTACAACTTCCAAGCATCATTTCGTTACTCAATATTCTTCACGGTAGCTCTTGAGTTTCCTTTGCTCAAGGGTTCCATTGCTTTGTTTTATCTTGGGAGACAAATTGTCCAGGACGTATAAAGGATACATACGGGGCAATATTGTCTTAAGGACAGTGCTACACTCGACTCAGCAAAAACATTTTACATTTTTCCGTCTTCTACAAAACTGAAATTTCCAGTTTTTACTTGTGTAACGATTGTAATTTCAGATTCCATGTTGAATTATTGAAATCTTTATTTATCCTTTCGAATACTTGTAATAGTTAAATACTTCCCGTACTGCTTTATAAAGTACCATAGAGCAAAACTCCCAACAATAGCTGATACCTAAATTTACTCTTGATGTATGATGGATTAGCCGCTACTTTGACGATTGGTGTGAAAAATGTTGGACAAAATATAATGAAAATTACCATTACAATTAAAAAATATAAATGAAGAAAATAATACCTTCAAGCTTAGGCACGAATATCTCGCTCTCTTTAAGGAAGTTCAAGCTCATTATAGAAAATTTTTACCGATCCAACGGTAATCTTTCTGACTTGTACCCTTCAGAATACAATAACCCGACAACGTCGTACAATTCAACAAACACTGAATAAGATGTTGAGTCCAAAGCTCCATCAAAAGAACACCTACCTTCAATTAAATAATACTATCTTTTTATGCACTCTATATTTTTCTCTACACATCAAAAGCTAACAATAATTTTTATTTATAGGTGAAGAAATTCATCCTTAAATTGAATTAGATGAGAGGTGAGAGAGTGGGGTAATAAAGTAGGTAGAAAGTGAAAGAATTATGGCTTAGAGGTTACATAAGTTATAAGAGAATTTGGGTAAGTTAATGTGATAATGGAGAAAAGAGTTACAAATAAATTATTGTCACATTCCTCCACTACTAAAATGAGTAATTGGCTAAAGCCACATTCTGCCGTGAGAAATGCCACATTAATATAAGGCATAAGGCAATAACAAATTATAATATTAAAATGTCCAAAATCCAACAATTTCCCATTCATTTCAATATTAAAAATAAGAGAGTATGCCCGCTAAAGGGAGACAATTATGCATAATGAAGGTGTGCTCTGCAATGAACTTTCACTTAATAAAACATTTACTTCAGAGTCGTAGTGATTTCAGACTTGAACTATGATTGCTTAAAAAAAATAAAAAAATATTGTTTACACATAATAATCAAGGTGTTGACATGAGCTTTTATAATCATCACATTATGGCCTTGTGCTCTCTCAGTTTCATGAGTGCTTTTGAGAATGAGCCCAATTCTCATAGGAAGCGGCTTACTTTTACACTCATATAGGTGAAATTTGTCAAGGGTACTTCTGTAACTTAACACCCCACTCATACGAGTTACAGAATTTCATTAAGAGTTCATAGACTCAACCTCCACAAATCATTACAGAATAATGCACTCACGTCATAGGAAGGGAATGAAAAATTAGTGCATTTCACAACAAGTCATCATATGATTTGTTTTTCCCATTGAACCTGGTTATATGATCTCTAGTCCCCATGTTGGGTTTCATCATATACGACTTATGAATTTATGGGCTTCAATCCCATTCCTCTCGATGTGCTCCTGACCTTTTCTCTTGCCAAGGTCTTGGTTAGTGGATCTGCATGATTATCACAAGATTAACATAATCAATGTTAATGGTATCACTTGTCAAATATAATTTCACATTACTGTGTTTTCTCCTTATAAGTCTGGATTTATCGTTGTAATAACTGTTTCGAACTCTACCAATTGCAGCGGTGCTATCACAATGAATTAAAATGAGAGGAATTGGTTTTTTAAAATAAGATATTTGAAATAATAAATCTCTCAATCAATTCGTTTCTTCACTAGTTGAAGCTAAAGTAATTAGTTCATCCTCCATGGTAGAGTTAGCAATAATAGTTTGTTTTTTTACTTTCAACAAATAGCACCATCTCCCAAAGTAAAATATAGCCAATGGCAGAATAGGAATCACCAGATAAAGTGTTACAATCTGCATCACATAAGCCTTCAAGTACAACATGATATTTTTTATCAAACAAGCCATAAGATTTAGTACCAACTAAATATTTCATAACTCTCGTTATGACATGTCAATGTTCATTACCTGACTTGCTTTTAAATATGCTAAGTATTCCAACTGCATATGCAATATCAGGCATAGTACAATTAGTTACATATTCTCAAGTTTTCAATTCCTCCCACAGACTCTACATTGTGGGATTTTACTGCGTATATTGTTATTGTTGTATTCTCAAATTTTCAATTAAGCTAGCATATTTCTTTTGCTTTATCACATCATTTTAACTTTGGACATGAAACACGTGAACACTATAATTAAAAGGAAATGAAGGTTACTTCACACAAATTTCAAATTTGCAACAATTTAAACCTGAGAATTTCAAGATATTTATATGTCCTTTGTTAAAATTAAAAGGTACATCCTGGAGTTATAATAATGAGACAGGAAGAGGTAGTTGGAGATGAAAATGGAATTACACCCCTAGCATCTATGCTCTACGTTACCGTGCTATTTTTTTTTTTATATCCAGCTTTCCGGTTTACGCCAAACTTTTTCTGGAGATAATAGTCCCGGTCTTTCTGGCGGATGTGCATGAATGATCAGGTTTGAGAACAAAACAAACAAGAGTTTGAGAACAAAACAACTGATATAATCTACAAGGTCCTATCCAGAAGAGATTAAATTGCTCCCACCGATTCAAATACACTGCAGACCTCCCGCTGAATTTTAAATTCTCCTTATTTGCCATACAACTATGTCCCGAGACTGTTACCGGTCTATTTATTTGATAGACAACTCTTTGACTGCTACGAAGATATTAACAGCATCATTTTCTGCGTGATGAAGCATTAAAAAACAGAAAACATTCAAACTGACAATACTATCCCCAGTAACAAACACAGAACACTCCTATTCATTTCACCGAACGAAGAGGATAAAATCGTCCAGAAATTTGAAATTTGACCATTGGTCTTACCCTTATTTCCAACCTTACTGATCCTGACCGTTAAATTTCTTCGAGAATTTTTATCCGTCGATTTAATTCTCCAAAGCACAATAAAAGAATCAGGCCCACTTTATTCTGGGCCCATCGAATTCATCACTATATAGCTCAGCCGTTTCTCTCTGAAAAATTCCAGGGTGACAATACCAAAGGGAACACAAAAGGGGTTTTAGGGTTTTTGTTTGTGAGAGAAAAAAATGGCGGATGAGAGTGGACAGAGGGTTAAGGGAACCGTTAAGTGGTTCAGTGACCAAAAGGGTTTCGGTTTCATCACTCCTGATGATGGCGGCGAAGATCTGTTCGTTCACCAATCTGGTATCAGATCTGAGGGTTTCCGTTCCCTATCTGAAGGTGAGGCCGTCGAGTTCGAGGTTGAATCCGGTGGTGACGGCCGTACTAAGGCTGTTGACGTAACCGGTCCTGACGGAGCGGCTGTCTCAGGTGGTTCCCGTAGCTCCGGCGGAGGAGGTGGCCATGGTGGTTTTGGCGGAGGCGGCGGAGGTAGCCGTGGTGGTTTTGGAGGCGGCGGCGGAGGTGGCCGTGGTGGTTTTGGAGGAAGCCGTGGATATGGTGACGGTGGCTATGGAGGAGGTAGTCGTTTCGGCGGCGGAGGCGGTGGATATGGAGGAGGTAGTGGTTACGGCGGCGGTGGTGGTGGAGGCGATGGGTGCTTCAAGTGTGGCGAGTCAGGCCACTTTGCTAGGGATTGTGACCAGGGTGGAAGCGGCGGTGGTGGAGGCGGTAGATATGGTGGCGGCGGAGGCTATGGTGGAGGTCGCGGCGGCGGCGGTGGCGGCGGTGGCGGTTGCTTCAAGTGTGGCGAAGATGGTCATTTTGCTCGTGAATGCACCAGTGGTGGTCGTTGATCAGCCCTTCTATGCTTTTAAGTTGTGTTTCTTGTCGTTATTTCTAGTGTTTTGTTTGCTTTAATATCTTTTATTTTCTGCTGTTAAAGTAGTATTATCATTTTGAAGCTTTTTAGTGATGGGAGTCCTATTTTTGTTGGTGCTTGCAATGAATACTCTCTGTGCATGTATACATACATGTTTTCGAAGCAATATCAATTAATCAGCTGCTAAAGTTTCTAGCCCTTTAATTTCTTTATTACAGAATAATGTCATTAGTAGTTTCTTACCCATTTTAAGAATGCTAGATTAATTTCGTTTTCTTTAATTTACTGCTTTGAGTTTATGCTTTTGTGGGTACATTGGGTATTCGATTTATGGGGAAAAGTTGAAAAAGATCAGTTCTATGTCTAACTATTCGTGTTATTTGTTTTGACTACACTTTAATGAAAGTTGATACCAATGGGTTTTATATTCGTATGATGCTATTGAATAACAGGTCCATATGACAACTGTGATGTGCTTTTATTCGCTAGATATTAATTGAGTGGTTGAGTCACTAGTGAAGGAATAACTTTTGACTGGTTTTTCTCAATTATTGGTCTTATCCTATTGTTAAATTGATGAAATTGTGATGCATTGAAAATTTTCCATGCTGCCTTTGGAAATTAACTTTGATTAAATGGTAGGTGCAAGATATGCTATTTTCTCCTATATTTGGAATTCTATTTACGCTACATTTCACTTGTTAGTCAAATTGAGTGATTGCCCCATCCTTGGCAGCTTGAAATTTTTTCACAAAATTGGCTGTCCTTAGAAATTATTTTCTGAAATTATCTAAACATTTGATAAGGAAAATCATCTGTAAATGTTTTGATTCCTCCTTACCTGTGTTTTATATCTTAAGTACATCTTGTTCTTGTCCTGTCCTAAGTATTGGCCCGTCATTTAGGGTTTAAACCTTTAACTTTCCATTGCGAAGAGATGCATTTTGGTAGGAACTTTAAAAGCAATTTTGGCTTTCCTTTGCTGTTTAGTTGATTGGATTGGACCATTTATATTATATGGTGTGAATTTATGATTGGATCAGCGATACAGTTTGATTGCCAGCCCAATGAAAAGTAATAAAACTATAATCCTATAACCATTAGGCCCGAGCAGTGTGAGGCATATTGTGTCACTTGGTCGGGGCTATATGTACATGATCTAACTATAGTAGAAGCGAAATATCCAGGATACTAAAGAAGATTATAAGTGGAATGGTGATATTTTTATCAACTCTTACTGTTCACGCTTTCCATAATTCATAACACATTGCGAGTTACAAACTCTAAAGTAATCTCGAGGAAAACAGTTCAGTAATCAAGAGGTCATAACTCCAACCATCCTGGCCATTGCTCCAACTCCGAAGTAAACTATATGTAAAGAAAAACAAATCAAATAAAGATTGACTGCAGTGAACTGACTTCAGAATCAAGACCTACCAGTTCTGTTCATTCATGTCTTGATTACCTATCTCTACCAGTCTCTTGGACTGCGCCAAGAATTCTACACTGTATCTGCATCGCCAATTTGCCTTCCGATTTGGGAGGTGGTGGTCTTGTTCTGTTGCACATTGATATTGTTCAACTTTGGTCCAAGATGAAGAGGGCCTCGAATTTCAACCTAAACCATGATAACACTTGCATAATTGAATCGAACTCAACATAAATGGAGCATGTTGCATCATGCAAAATAAAGATTTTAGGGTATCAAGGATAATGCTCCATTCTTTGGAGCAAAAATCTGTAGCTTGAATACTCTGCCCTTGCAGGGTTAGAAGACATCACAACGTCCTCAATCCCAAACAAGTTGGGTCGGCTATAGTTACACATCTTCACTTACCATTTTGCTCCTTTTGAGTACATGGATGATGATGTGAACCGTGTCTAGATGAGCACGTCTTACGATATATTATGTATGGTGATGAGTTTTATAAATTAAATGTTGGTTGTCACCCTACCACAACCCTCCTTTATCCGTACATGGATGATGATGTGAACAGTGTCTAGATGAGCATGTCTTACGATATATTATGTATGGTGATGATTTATTATAAATTAAATGCTGGTTGTCACTCTATCACAACCCTCCTCCTTTATCCGTACCTAGGGCAGATGATGTCATCAAGCTATGTGCGTTTTCCTCCTTTATCCTATGTGAGCAAGCTCACAGACACAGTTTTCAATGCTAGAACATCAAGTAGACAATGCTGGTGACTTGAACATGTTAGTCAATGTACAATGAAGCTAATCTTGTATACACTCCAACATAAATTTCGGACGTACTGAGGAAGTATTATACAAGTTGATAGGTTCACAGCCGTGAGCCTCTGGACTGATAAAGTTCCATGCTTTCTCTGCCTTTGTTCACTAGTTCTTCAACTATAGGATCTTGCATTAAGTGTCCTTGCTTTGTAGCCCACTCCAACACTATATGTCCATTATCATCAGCTAATGCCTCACTATCAGGAAGTTGTGTTGCTATGTAACTCAAGAGAATCAAACTAGGAATCTGAACCATTTGTTCACCAAAGTAAATGTGTTGAACTAGGTGCTTGGTGCCTCCTGCCTGAATTATGGCCTTGCAGTGATTGACGCTGAGGAAATTATCAGAGGAAGCAAATTTGTTTAGTGCAATTGCAGCCTCACTAGTTACTTCTGGTTCCCTATCTTCTAATAGAGCCACCAATGGACCAATGATTCTCGTCTCCGTTGCTCGGAAAGTCCTAGCCAGATGGCCTATAGATTTGATGCTTGGAATGAGCAATTCTGAATCTCCTTGGTTGATAATTCTCAAGAATTGATCTACAACGGCTTTAGCAGCAGGTGCAGTGGGCTTGAAAGCAGAGCGCCTCAAGTCTGAATTTTGCTCAGCAACTCCTGCATAGGAGTGTCAAATGAGCGGGTTGAGCTAAATCCATATGGGTTTAAATGGATTGAATCAATAAACATGGTTGGGTTATAACTCATCTAAAATTTGTTCGGGTCAAGATGGAGGGGTCAAATTTTGTTGGATCATAATCCAATCTGCTTTCTTTTTGTTAAATATACATCCGATATACACAATATACATGTGTATATCGGATCTCGGGTTACGGTAGCAGGCCCACAGTGTTAGGTTGATTTTGTATATAATGTGTATATTAGTCTTGTACCTTAATTAGCCTTGTACACTTACCATAATTGTATAGTTAGTCTCCAAATAGAATAAAGTTTTAAGAGTAGAATATGAATAGGATTTTCCTATTATGAAAATATGTAAAGTGTATATATTGTCTTTCAATTAATGAAAATAATCAAGAGATTATTTCTTTCATGGTATCAGAAGTCTAGGTCAAACAAAATTTTTCTCCAAAAAATTTCTTGTTCCTCGGCCAAGCAGAATCCGAGAGCCCATCCTCGGTTTCCACATCTGTTTTTCGCTCTCCAATTCTCTCTTCCAAATCCCTCTATTACTTATTGTTCTTTCGTTATGTCTACGTCAAAGAACACGTTTCACCCTGCCCTTGTTGTTTCTAACATCAAGAATTATATCCCTCTAATAGTTGAAATAGAAAAGGTCCAATACGCGACGTAGGCCGAGTTGTTCAAAATTCACGCTCGTTCGCATCAAGTCACCCATCACATAATACCCGCGACTCTTAAAGATACGGAGGTGCCTCAACGCGAGAATGGTCCTAAATTATGGACCACACTTGATGCCATTGTCCTTCAGTGGATTTATTCTACTATCTTTACCGACCTATTGCAGACGATTATTGAGCCAGACGCTACGGCGATGGCTGCGTGACATATTCCAGGATAATCTAAATTTCAGAACTATTACCCTTGAACAGGAATTTTCCCACGTCAACATGGAAAATTTCCCAAACGTTTCAGCTTATTGCAAAAGGTTGAAAGAATTGGTGGACCAACTCCGCAACGTTGGTGAGTCAGTTAGTGAAGATTGTCTTGTTCTACATATGGTTGTTGGCCTATCCGAGGCCTATAGTGACGTTGGAACCCTCCTTCGTCAAAGTAACCCTCTTCCGAAGTTCCATCAAGCCCGCTCCATGCTTACCTTGGAAAAAGCCGGCTTGGCTAAATATGCGGATACTAGTGCTAGTCACGTGGTCATGATGACATCCTCCACTAATCCTCACAATTTTGGTGACAATTCGAACCAAAACCGATCTCATGGTAGGGCAAAAATAGTCGGAGAAATAATGGCAAAAATCGCGGGGGCAAACGCGGCGGTTCCGACAATGGTAACGGTGGCCGAAATAGTGACGGAGGACAATATCCCGGATACAATAGGCCACCGACCCACTGGTCCCAGCCTTGGGCCACTGGGCAGTGAGGGTGGAACAGTGGGCAGTGGCCCAACAGCCCAGTTTCACCGATAGTGCCTGCCCAGTTCCAGTGGGCTTTCCAGGAGCCTCCTCGGCCCAATATCAATTGGGCCAGTGGTTCTTTCCGAAGCAGCACTGGGTCGGGGCAGCACGCAGGGGTACTTAGGCCCCGGCCTCCACAAGCCGATCATGTAGCAGGCCCCACTCAGACTGATATTGAGGTCGCGATGCACACACTTGGTTTGACTCCACCGGACCCGAATTGGTATATGGACACCGGTGCCACTACCCACATGACATCCGATTCAAGTACTCTCTCGTCTTATTCCAATTTGAGCAACCCTCGTGGCATAATTGTTGGTAATGATAATTCTATTCCAATTCGTGGTTATGGTCATAAAACTTTGTCTCCCCCTATCCACCCCTTATCTTGAAAAATATCCTACATGCCCCCAAATTGATTAAAAACTTAGTGTCTGTCCATAAATTCACCACTAACAATTCCGTGTCTATTGAATTTGATTTGTTTGGTTTCTCTGTGAAGGATTTCAAGACGTGGAGTCCTCTCATGAGGTGTGATAGTAGGGGAGATGTTTATCCTATCACGCCATGTTCTGGTCTATCGAGTCAAGCCTTGCCATCAGCATTTGTAGCCCTTGCTCCTTCTTTGTGGCATACTCGTCTTGGTCATCCGGGGTCGTCTATTTTGTCTTTATTAGATAAAAATAAGTTTATTTCATGTAAGGGTACGCATAGTACTCCGAATTGTCATTCTCGTTCTTTAGGAAAAATTGTTAGGTTGCCATTTGTAGACTCTAATTCTCATACTTTAATGTCATTTGATATTATTCATAGCGACTTATGGACGTCTCATGTTCTTAGCTCTTTGGGTCATCGGTATTATGTTCTCTTTTTGGATGATTATTCGAAATTTTTATGGACTTTTCCGATAGCGAAAAAATCTCAAGTTTTTTCCATCATCTTAAAATTTAGAGCATTCATTAGAACTCAATTCGAACGGGAAATAAAAAATATTCAATGTGATAATGGCAGAGAATATGACAACGGGGTGTTTCAGGAATTTTGTGCTAATAATGTGATCACTTTGTATTTTTATTGCCCTCATATGTCTTCACAAAATGGAAAAACCGAACACAAAATTTGTACCATTAATAACATTGTCCGGACTTTATTACTTCATGCTTTCCGTACCCCCATCTTTTTGGCATCATACTCTACAAATGGCTACGTATCTTCTTAACATTCTTCCTTCCAAAAGGTTTGACATATTCGTCCCCTCTTCAAATTTTATATAATAAGACTCTTTCGTATTCACATCTTAGGGTCTTTGGGTGCTTGTGTTATCCACTCTTTCCGTCCACCACAATTAACAAACTTCAGGCCCGGTCTACCCCTTGTGTGTTTTTGGGTTATCCGTCAAATCATCACGGTTTCAAATATTTTGATTTATCCTCTAATAAAATCATCATTAGTCGCCACGTAATATTTGATGAATCCCAATTTTCGTTTGCTAAGGTAAATAGTCTCATGCCTAGTTCGTATAATTTTTTGGATGATGATATATTCCCGTATATTATTCACCATTTTTTGGACGCGTCCCCACTCCAAATCCACCAACGGGCCCACTACCCGCTGGTCCACCGCATCCCCTGTGTCCAGTGTTGTTTTGGGACAAGTTTCGGATGTTGGGCTAGTTACCCAGCCCAATACCGTCACTGATCCAGTTGCGGTCACTGCCCCTACCCCGATTCTTGTTCCTAGAATTGGGCCGCGAGGCCCACTACTGCCGGCCTAGCCGGCCCGATCCCCGCGTACAAGACTAATATACACATTATATACAAAATCAACCCAACACCGTGGGCCTGCTACCGTAACCCGAGATCCATATACACATGTATATTGTGTATATCGGATGTATATTTAACACTTTTCATTAAATTATCAAGCCTAAAATCTTACTATTTGTCTAGATTTTGATGATTACATAAGCCGCACAAATTGGCCTAAGCTTTTGAACGGGCAAGCTTGAAGCTTGGGTTATATGCCTAATTAACACATCAATTAGGCGGGTCATACAACTATAACAACCGTCCTTTATAACGACATATCAGTATAA
Source organism: Anisodus tanguticus (assembly GCA_034509755.1). NCBI lineage: Eukaryota > Viridiplantae > Streptophyta > Magnoliopsida > Solanales > Solanaceae > Anisodus > Anisodus tanguticus. The sequence goes on along the minus strand of CM067561.1, from coordinate 38,577,547 downwards.
CGGTCAAGTTCTCTTTGGAACCAACATTTCATGTTACTTTAATTTAATGTATGTTTTGTATAGCAGCATTTTGTTTAGCATCCAAAAGCTGATCCAATGAACAACGTTATTATAGAGGTTTGATTGTATATTTTTATGAGCAAAATGTGACAACTTACCTGTGATCTCCATGAGTGCCATGGCTGAATGATATTGTACTTCTTCAGGGCCTTTCTCTAGCAAAACTGCAAAGCACAAAAGAGCTCGGGATTCTGTAATATTACTACAAATGCTAACATTTCCTGCACAAAGATGCCTAAGTGCTCTGGCAGCCATTGCCTTCATGTCAGCTTTTGTAGCAGGATCTTCATATTCCCTCCCTTTAATGCTCGTCCCGGTTAGTCCAACATGGTGGTGCCTCTGCTGATTCGGGTTTTGTCGTTGCTGCTGCTGTTGATTTGGACTTGTTATAGGCTGATTCGGTGCCTGACTTTTCATAGCCAGCGCGCTTGTAACCAAACTATGCATTTGGTTTGTTGTTTGATTATCCATAGGGTGAGGAATTTTACTATGAGTTTTACTCTCATCATCTTGAACTTTACCTCCAGTGTCATTAAATTTGCTAGTACTAGAAGAATTTGAATGGGCCGTCGCAGCTACATGTATCGACATGTTTTGTTGTTTGGTAACAATAGCATACTTACTATGTTCTTGAATTGTTTCAAAAGCAAGATGACTAACCAATAACCTAATAGTATTCGTCTGATTAAAATGATCTTGACATTTGTGGTGATTTGCAGCCAATTCTGAAATAGCCCAAGCCACAACTATCTGAACTTTCATAGGCCCATCTTTGAGAATCTTAGCAAAAACAGAACAAACACCAGCATTAACAATTTGTTCAACGCTTTCGGGGTCTCGACCAAGTAGGCCAATCGCCCTCGACGCGTTCTCCTGACCCTCCATTCGTCCCTCTTTAGCCAATTTCAACAACGGTACGACCCCGCCTTCTTCTATAATCAACTTCCCATATCGCTCATTGTCCCGAGCCAATGACACAAGCGAAGCCGCTGCATCAGAACGTTCGTCTAGCGACCCTGTACATAAAATCGCAATTTGTTCCCATATGAGACACAAAATCGGCTCGTTAGCTGCAATCGGTGGAAGACCGAGGTACTCGTCATCACGATCATCCGCTGGAGTCGACACACGTAACAACCATTGAACATCACCACATGAATTCTCAAGCTGTTGAGCGGTTTTCTTTAATGCAGCATTCGGGATAATCGTGAAAACACGGCTCAATCCTCTAGCGCAACATTTAAATACGAGGGTGAGTGCCTTGTCTAGAACTTGTTCGGTGTCGTCGATGATTCGACGTGTCGGACGTTCGTATAAGTCGTTGCTCGCACGTGCGGCTTGTCGCAGGAGAGCGGCAAGCCGTTCTGTTTTGGCTTTGATCTCAAGACAATCGGCCTTGAAATTGCAAACCTCGTCAGCCGCTTTTGTTATCTGGTCCGCCAATTGTATTGGCCTTGCTAGAATTTGTTTCACTATGTCCGCCATCGTAATAGCGGACAATTAATTCTTCCTTAAACACCGCAAACTAGAAAATGAAACCACTTTGATGATAAAATAAAACAAACGGGAATTGGCGTTAAATTTTATATCAAAATGAGACGAAGAAAAAACAATAAAGGGGTAATCTTTTTGCTTGTTTTTCTATGGGGGGTTTAGGGAAATGATGAAATTGGCCATAAACGGAGGACGGAGGAGGAGGTTGCGATAGGGTGACGGCGGAGGAGAATGATTCAGTATGGGTTTTGCAATGGTCAAACGCAAATGTCTCCTTAGCTTTCCATGAAAATGGAAAACAAATGCGCATGGCCGTTACAACCTTATTTATAGGAAATGTATTTGTAGTAGCCAAAGAAATTGAGTCATTATAATGAATATGATAAAATCCATTTTAGCCGTTGATAAGTTCATAGCTTACTAAGTGTACTATAAACCATTGGATATAGTATAATGTCAATTTTCAGTTAAGTTAACGGGAATGTCAAACTATCGGAAACGGAAAGTAACGTAAGCAGCCAATTATTGTTACCGCTATAGCACTACTCCATTTTTTTTTACAATCGTCTTCACATTGCATAAGATCTATTAGATAGGAAGAAATTTCCTGAGAGAGTTTTTATTAGAACTCGAACTCTCATTTGCGAAGCTAGGATTTTCACTGATACAAATGAATTCAAAATATAAAAAAGTAAACATCCGAAGAAGTAGAGGGATTCAACATCTACTTTATATACATAAAAAATAATTTTGACTTTGTACGTATAATATAATTTTTCAACAAGGGGGTTTGGATGAATCTCTTTCTGGAACCTTGTTCCGCACATGCGAATTCGAGACTTGATTAAAAGTGGAGGTCGAATATATCATTCTTACAAAATTAGCTTCCATAAGTTATTCGTTGCTTAAAAGTATGGTGTAGCAGATGTCATGGACGTAACGAGGGGTGAAAAAATTAGTCAAACCCTAAATGACCTGCCCAACTCGCCCAAGATTTTATAGATTTGGCAAGAATGATTTTGATGATGTGTTGATTTGGACTAACTCAAGTTAACCCATCATAAATTAGTAGTCCAAATGAACCCCATGATATGCTCAAATTTGACCCACGAAAATGATCAATCTTAACAATTAGAGCTCTACTCTAGATTAAGATTTTTGTTTATAAATAATTATTTAAAAATCCTTTATTATTTCTGAACAATAAAAATGCACCAACGCATTCCAACCATACACCACACTATCCATCCACCTACCCCCACCCAAGCACTGAACCACCCTCACATCTCTGCCACCTACCTTGCCTACTCCACCCCACTCCCTACCTCCCTACTACCCCTACACACCTCTACCCCCACCTCCCGCCCTATCCCCCACGTATCTCCCACCCCCACTTGCTCTACCCCATTCTCAAATTTTTATTTTATATTTTTTTTACTTTTATAAACAATTTATATAAAAAAAAAAATCTTACCTCCCCCTACCCCCTCCACCTCCACCCCATTGCCCTACCCCCGTTCTCAAATTTCCATTTGATATTCTTTTTACTTTTATAAAAAATATGAAATTTTCCACCCCCTATCCCCTTTGGAATCGATAGTCAATCCTATTTTCGATAGGGGTAATTGACAATTGAATCCGATTTTGACCCACCCTATGCCCTACCCCATCATCAAATTTCTATTTCATATTTTTTTTTACTCTTATAAAAAATTATTAAAAATATGATTTTTTTTACCTCCCCCACTCCTGCCCTACCCCTCCTATCCCTCTTCCACCCCGCCCTACCCCATCCTCAAATTTCTATTTCATATTTTTTTTACTTAAATAATAAAATTATTAAAAATATGAAAAATTTTCTTACCCCCCCCCCATACCCCTTCTTGAAGTGATTGTTACGACCACGAAGAAACGACAAATTCCACCTGCCCTCCCACACCACCCCGAAGTTTTTATTTTATATATTTATTTTACTTTTATAAACTCTTTATAAAAATGAGAAAAATTTGCTTACTCTCATCACCCCCCCCCCCCCACCCTCAACAAACCACCCCCGAAGTTTGTACTTTATATATTTATTTTACTTATACAAAACTTTTATAAAAAAATGAGAAATTTTTTCTTACCCCACTACCCCCTTCCCCACTGCCCCTGCCCTCCCACCCACTATTTTATATATTTATTTTATTTTTATAAAAATGAGAAAATTCTTTAAAATACTATTTTTATTTTAACAATAAAATATATGAAAAAATTAAATATCATATAAAATAAAATAACATAATAGAAGGTAAGTTTGAAATTTGTAAAAGTAAAGGTCAAGATGGGTTATGACCCATCATATAGCTCAAGTAAGCTTTGGGCGGACATTGACACATCTATTAATTCAGCCCTGAACTTTTACTTGTTCAAATAACAATTAAGGTGAAGCAGGGTCAGGAACGACGAATCTCTTTATGATAAACAGATCCATTTTGCAAGTTCGTTATTACGGTAGTTCCTACAAAGGATCGGACTAATGACGTATACAATACTTGAATTCTCGATGTAGATGCTACATAGTTGGTTCTCATCCTTCAGAGACTACGAGTGTAATAAGAGCATCCGTCGACAAAAGGATCACCCTAAGATGATCATCTCGTGGCTATTGAGAACAAATTAAATCAGATGGTTCTATTTCTCAATCTTTCTGACTTGCTCCTACGAAACCAAGGTCGAAAAGATTGAAAAAATCAGTCATTCACAACCACTGATGAAGGATTCCTCGACCCGCTCAACTTCAGCTCAAAGGTTCACTCTGACACCCTAGATGTAACCATAGAATGCACAGAGAAAATATAAAAAATAATCCTCCTATATCTTAATTGATTGAATTCAGAAAAGTTAATGCGGAGTGCAAATATCTGCTGAGGAAGAATTTGATGAAGGACCAAGAGAAACAAGATATAGAGTTCAAATGTGAGGTGAGAGAAACATATGTTTACAAGGCTATAACTTTGCATTCTGATGTCCTAATAAAGAAAGAGCTTTTTACTCTGCTGTATGTCTGCTTGGTAGAATCCTCTAATCAATATAACCTATCAATCAGAACCTTTTCTTTGTCGCAATATATTTATAACCACATGCACCGGATTATCATCGATTATAGATATTCTGAGGAAGTGCTCAAAATTACATCTTGAATTCTTCTCATCTGTTAGGAAGCTTGGTTTTGTGTTTCTAATCTTTTAAAATAATTTTTTTCTCGGATGTCTGTCAATTATCCGCTGGCAGTCTTTATTCCATAGTGGCAGTTGATGGTTCCCATTCCAATTCGTTGTATACCGATGTTAGGCCCCCAAATTATATTATACACACTACAGTTAACAAGGTCTAGGCGTGCGGGAAAGTGATAAGAGTCCCACATCGGATATGGAATGAGAACATGGACTACTTATATGGACTTGGAACAATCCTTATCCTAAAAGCTAGTTTTTGGGTTGAGTTAGGTCCAAAATTAATTCTTTACATTAATAACTTTTTAGCTGCTGTTATTTCCTTTTTAGGTTTTCTCCTATTAGCAGGGGCACTTTCTTTGATTTTGCAGTAGTTGAAAAACACAGATGAAAGTTTCCTCATCTAGGATCAGAAAATAGTCATGAGACCACGGGGCATGACTAAAAATGTGACTTCTACGTTAACAATTGTGTATGTTGTCTAGATAATGTTGTTGTAATCCCCTTGTTTCCCATTTGTATATGGAGTATTATTGAAGGAAGGTTAGTTTTGTAATGGCATATTTGTTGTCGGTAAAAGGTATAACCTTGAAGTTTTCAAACTTTTTCGATAATTTCCATCCGGTTTCATGATATTTGCAGGTAGGGATGGCAATTGGGCGGGGCGGGTATCCCCTCCCCGCACCGTATCCGCCAGAAAATTTTATACCAACATACATATCCGTCTAGGCGCGTATATTCCTAAATCCACACCCGCTCCACCACCCAAGTGAATATCCGCTACCCGCCTATTAACCCAGTTGGGCAGGTATGGGTATAACTTTGGCGGATATGAGTATAACTTTGGCGGGTATAAGGCGGGCGGGTGGATTTGGGCGGGTTGTTGTATGCGGGGCGGGGCAGGTGGATATAACTGCAAATCCACCGCCTACCCATACCCGCCTACTACCCATCAAAGTTATACCATAACCGTCCCAGCTGAAACGGGTGCGGTGCAGAATCCGTAAAATTACACTCACGTATCATCCCTATTTGAAGGCTAAAACTAGCTTTCTGGTTGATAAAATCATGGACTACGTAGAATTTATTGCTTCCAAGATGTTGATATGTTCTTTTACCCAGAGTGTAAAAGCGTCTACCTAGTTGTAAAGTGCAGTTACGTGGGGTGACAACTTAGAGGAAATGAACGTGCAAAGATCTCATGTGTTTCATTTATTGATTTCATGTGTTATATTTTACAAATCTTCTGTAAAAATAATGGTAAAAACTAGAAGAACATTTATAATGAACCATAAAATTGATTTTCAAGGACAGCTAAGAGAGTCTCTTCATCATGTTTCTTGCATTACTTGTTTGGGTCAGTGGATAGCAATGGTCATCAATTTCTTATCACCTCATTTTCATCATTTATGTCAATAATAGCCATTTTTGCTTTATAATAACCTTCTGACCCTATAGATGTGAACTGAATCAGGACACACGGCATAAGCTACTGAATGCTGAAATAATTATCTTCTTCTGCCTATTTGGTGGAAAGTGAGGAAACTTGCATACTTTAACCTTTTTGGAGAAACTTGCATACATTTCACCGTTATTGCCAAACTTGAGAAAACTTTTGAATATTATTTTTCATATTTTCTATATTTAATTTATATACATTGACATTAATCTAAGTTGTAGACTAGTAGGCACCACGCTTCTTACTGTTGCAGTACTAATAAGCACTTGCAAGTGTTTGGCTTGTAAAGAATATTTACACTGTGAGCGTATTTTAACTTCTAATATCAAATGATATGTCTTATTTTTACTAATCTCACTATTAATGAAATGTTACGTATAATTATCTTTTTAAGTAATCTGATAGTGAAAACTGTCCGTGTATGTAAAAGTACATATCCTTTCAAACAGTATGGAATTTCAATACAACTTATCTATACTTTCGTTTACACACAATTTAACTACATATAGAATCTCAAATCCCAAATCAAACAATTTTTACAAAGTAACAAGTGGTATCTAAACAATGAACACACACAAACCTGATGAGTACACAGAACAATTACATACAACTGATAATTCTCAAATTCTTGAATCAAATGTGTAATAGGAAAGAATAAGACCTCCATTTCAGAGCTTGCCTTCAACCCTTGCATTTGTAAGCCCAATACAAGCATCAACAAAATCTTCATCTATAAAATCTGTAGAATATATTTGTAACCGGTCACCATAACCTCGACAAATACTCTCCTTTATAAACAGCCTTGCATATGGACGAATCCTATTTGTCACCGGTTTCACACACACCACCGGATTATCCGCCTGAGGCGTCACCGTATTCTCCACCCTGTAAAAATATTTCCGGGATGTCACCGGTGGCTGCTCACTCAAATGCTTCATATTGCTCTCAAATTTTGTTTCAGGCAAATCAGTGTCAATCCAATTGTCCTTTAGATACCCAGCACTCCACAACGGACTCCCATGTTTTGGCTGAGGAGATTTTCTTGGTTTCCACACACATATTACTCTTTTCGGCAATAACTCTGCCACTGTCTTGTTAAAAACAGAGTCATCTTGGTGGATAAGTAATTCCTCTCAATTTATCCTCCAAGTATTTCTCGAATTCCGGTGGATCATCGTGTCCGAACTCTGTTCGGATCTCGAGAATGATGATCTCTGATTGAGTCTCCGACAAGAATTTCTTGACATCGTTGATGACAACGTCAACGTTGCAAGAAACTAGTATGCCATGACATACACGACCATCTTTTTGAACTCTGATGTCAAGAACGCGAGTGCCCATTACCTGTCAAAACATAATTAAGTAAATAACATTGTACTCAATGAGCACATGATTTAATATGATCTCAGAGCCGACAGATATTACATAATAAAGTAAATAAAAACTTAATGAGATGATCACACAATTAAATATTACCAGCTGTTTGTAAATGGACAGAGATTGGGTTCGGGCGAAAGGGCGAGAAATAAATGGGATCCCAATCTTGTTAGTTGCTGAATCATGGGTACCAGGCCAAATTATCTTGTTCACGTGGAGTTTCTCCGGAGCGAGTGTTGACATCCAATTTTTCCTGTCATCTACGCAATAATCACAACCGGGGAAATCGGTGCTATCTTTTTCCTTGAGATCACAAAGAAGTTTCTTCTGAGTACGGATTGCTTTTCTTCTTTCCACCTGTTTAGAGAAAAAAGTACCCATTTTGACAATACCTCAAAAAGAAGAAGCAATATAGTGACTTTCTCTCTGATGTTTATAAAGGATTAAGCTTTCTGCGTTTAATATAACGCCCTTTTCCCCCTCCAATACAGAGTAGAAAGTTTGTTCAATTATGACAAATAAAGAAACTTCTTTTTCATTGTATCTAATACCCATCTATTGTCTTGACAAATTTGAGAATTGGTCCAGATTGTTTTACTACTGAGGGGCCGGCTTCACTGGAATTATTGGTAAGAGACCATAGAAAATCACAATTGTTATTTTTATTTTGTCCAGTGTGTAGCTTTTATCCTCCATTTTTATATTGTTGGATTGAATTTAATTTATTTCATTTTCTCCACTCGGCTTGTAATGTATGCGGTAAGTGGCAAACGGAGAATGGAACAACCATTTGACAATAATTATGAGAATTATTATCCAAGAAGTTGTGACTACTTCAACAACCATTTGACAAAAATTATGATAGATTATTACTAGGCCTTGAGTGTAATTCGAGTAATATTAGAAATAATGTATTAAAATGTCTTAATTATCTCTGTTGAGATGTACGAGATCAGCGAGATTCATGAAGTCAATAGTGTTAAATATACGCAATATACATACAATATACACGGAACCCGAGAGTAATATACACATGTATATTGTGTATATTTAACAAATAGGATATTGATAATAACATGATCATGGGACAAACATGGACATGATGATGTGTTTAAAATATGTATACCTTTGACCCAAGCATATTAAGGGAAGATCATTTTATGATCCAATATAAGTGTTCTTTTAGTTATATGATTCATTTTTAAGAAGATAGTAAAATATACACAAAAGATTAGTACTCCACATAAAATATGGAGTAAGAGATAAAGTCATTTTCTTGTAGTCAAATTGTAACCGGTCACATCGGGGATCGGGCTAGCTATATTCAACATCAGCAGTATAAATAGCAGAGGCAGTTCACTTCTAAGTTACACTTTTTCAGTTCTCAATGTTACTATGTTCTAAAGCGATCCTTACCCAAAAAATTGTTCTAAAGGGATCTTACTAATAATACTATTGAAACATTCTGCAATGAAAAATGTACTACAGTACTTTTGAAAGCACGGTATGCATTGACCAGGCCAAATAAATTTGGGCTTTCCGCTTCCCGGCCCATATTTATGGTTTGGTCACACTCATCTCTTAAAGAAAATTCGCACAACCGCCCCTCTTTCGGGTTGGTCTTTATTTTTTTTCCCCTTAATTGAAATTTTAAAATTTGTCTTTCACCTAAAAAATTCTGGATTCTGGGTTCAAACCCCAGCTCAGCAAAAAAATTTAAAAAAAAATCGCAAGCCAGAGTTTGACTTAAGGTAGCAAACATATAAGGTAGAGTTTGCAGACAAACTATGCCTTGCGAATCCAAACTCTACCTTGCGATTTTTTTAAAATTTTTAACTAAGCAAGATTTGAACCCGGAACCTCGAGATATTTTTAAGCGAAAGGCAAAAATTAAAGACCAATGATTTTGAAGGGAAATCCGCACAAAAATGTCTCCTAAAACCATGACTCGTGAGGAAATGATGAAGAGAATGAATTTGGGCTTCCCGGCCCATATTTATGGTTTAGTCACATTTTTCTCGTAAGCCCATGAGGAAAGATGAAGGGAAGAGTAAACGAAGATGTAACAAGGTGTTTATTGGATGCAGGTGAAGAGATTGTTCTTTAATAACTCCTCTCACTAATAGTCAACACAACAATAACATACCCAGTGTATTTCCATAGGTGAAATATGTGTAGTATTATACGTAGACCTTATCCGTATCTCGTGAAGATAGAGAGACAGACCCCGGCCTCTCACTAATAGTCCGAGCTTAAATAATTAAGAAATGTAGAGAAAATAAAATAATCTTTGCTCCAAAAGGTGGAATCTCCCACCCCAGGAGCCCCCACACCCCGGTCCGACATGTCTGTGAATGAGATAAATCACGGTGACTCAATTGATTTCAAAGGTTAGACCGGTACCACGCTGCGCACAGGGGGGCCTCCTTTATTTCAAGAAGAAACCCCCACACTGTTGCTGACAGGATTCGATCATTGGTCTTTGCTCCAAATATCCTCCTTGAAACCAATTGAGCTGCTGAAGCGGACGAAAATAAAATAATCTTCTTCCGGCCTTATATATGTGAATGACATTGTGACAGACGGCATAAGCGGATACATGTACTTCTTTTGCTTATTTGGTTGGAAAATGATAGAAAAATGCCCCTATTGAACTGGTCAAGGGGTATTCCTCTGATTAAGCTACCTAATAGTGAACAACGTAGGTGCATGTAAAAGTACGTATCCTTCCGAACGTTGTGGAATTTCAGTACAACTTACCATAAATTCATTTACACACAATTTAACTACATATTCCCGAACCCTGATAACGCCACCGGAGATACTTTATGCACCCATTTTATAAAATCTGAAATTCATAAGCAAACAATTTTTACCTTGTAACAAATGGTAATAATCAAAATACACCGACAAAATGAACGACTGATAATTTGCATATTCATGGAACAAAAGAAGACACATCCAGAGCTTGCCTTCAATCCTTGCATTTGTGAGTCCAATGCAAAGCATCCACAAAATCCTCATCAATGAAATCAGTTGAATATATTTGTAACCGATCACCATAACCTTTAGAAATAATTGTTGGAAATTTGCCTTTGGCGGGAGTTGCGACCGACCAACTTTAACGGCTTAAACACTAGTGTAACGTATGTTGGAGAATCCGGTTCTTCACACATGCATGATCTACTAAGTACGTAGATAACCGTAGGGCCAAGAATCGTCAAATTTCATTGAGAAATGAAAGAGATATTGGTTCACGAAGTAAGGTGTTTGAAGCATGGAAAGTGTGGTATTGTGTGTAATTCTCCCTCATCGGTAGAGGAAGAAATAATTGTTGTGTATATAAGATTCGAAATTGGTTTGGGGTTTGGGACCCCAAGGGGTATCCCATGTGTTTAAAGGAGGGAGGACCTAGATGTGCTTCGGTTCGAGGAAAGACCACACGCGCGCCGCCGCCGCCCGTCCGTTCCGGTTCTCGGGCTGCGGGCTGTTATCTTTTTGGGCCAGAGAACTTTGCCAGAAGTACAGATTGATCCCAGAAGTTTCCAGATGTACGGTTCGGACCGAAATTCTTTCGGATGTACAGTTTGGTCCCCGAAGTTTCAAGATGTACGCTTTGGTCCCTCAAGTTTCCGTAATCTGGACAACAAAGCGATTGCCAAGCACTCAATTCAACCATTTATTTTGGCTGAATTACTCCTCCTATAATGGCCAAATCCGTTGGTCTTTCTCCCATTTATGTTGGTGGCTTTACTACCTCCATAATGGCCATTATTTGGTATATGGAGGCGTAAATCATCCATTCCTCACCTATATAAACACCCCCTTACACCATTATTGAGCACACTTGAAATGCACGAAAATACACAACCAGAAAAAATCTTCTTCCTACAACTTCCAAGCATCATTTCGTTATTCAATATTCTTCACGGTAGCTATTGAGTTTCCTTTGCTCAAGGGTTCCATTGCTTTTTTATCTTGGGAGACAAATTGTCCAGACGTATAAAGGATACATACGGGGCAATATTGTCTTAAGGACAGAGTGCCACACTCGACTCAACAAAAACAATTTTCATTTTTCCATCTTCTACAAAACTGGAATTTCCAGTTTTCTTGTGTAACTATTGTAATTTTCAGATTTCTAGTTGAATTATTGAATCTTTGTTTATCCTTTCGAATACTTGTAATAGTTATATACTTCCCGTACTGCATTATAAAGTACCATAGAGCAAAAACTCCCAACAGCTTAAGACAATATTGTATTGTATTACTATTAGTGTTCGAAAGATGTCGGTCAAAAGTTGTGTGACCAAATCGGATATGGAAATGGTTTTCTTGGTAGAAGAGAGTGATGATGATGAACGTGTTCATGGTGTCACCGCTACCAAGACTGGTGGGAACAAGCGCTCACGAGAGCCTGGGGATGTCAACTGGGACAAGAGGAGAAGAGTGAAGATGTTATTCTATCTTGTAGCAGAAGGCCTATATCTGTCCCAGACAAAGGATCCGAATAATGATGAGAAGGAAATGGACACTCAGTCTGATGAAATGACTGAAGTGAGCCAGAATCCGAAATTGGGATAAGTATTTTTCTTACTTCTCAAGAATAAGGATTAAATGATAAGTATTTTTCTTACTTGTCAAGAATAAAGATTAAATGATGTCTGATTAAAAAAATAGATTAAAGTAAGGAGGAATATGAAAATAATTTATATTCCTTACGCTTTAACAAATCAGAAGTTTAATCTCATCTTCTTTCCCGTTTAAAGATTGGATTTGGTAAACGACTTAAAAAGATCCGTTCTTTTAAGTGTAATAATTAAAAGTGTGTAAAGTATGTCGCACATACAATGGAGAAAGATCCACTAACTGTGCGAAAACTCTTACCACTCTTAAGTAAGCGCCAAGAATTATCTCGGGCACCAATCATAACGGAAGAAGACTAAAAGCTAAAGACGTTGAGCCCATGTCATACTATTTGGCGAAGATCCTTCATAGGATGATATTGGACACTCAATAAAAAGCCTCCGGCGACCGGAGTGGGCCAAAATTCCTTTGATATAATGATATTGGACACTCGGTCATATAAAGCCTCCGGCGACTGGAGTGGTGCCAGAATTCATTTCATAAGAAAAGTAATGGACACCTAGTAAGGTGGGCCAGAGTTTCCAGATCCTAAATGATCCGAAGGCCTAAATAAAGGCGATAAAGAAATTGGACACTCGGTCGCCAAAGCAACTAGAGTGGACCCGAGTATCGAGATCACATATGATCCGTTACGCCCTAACCACGGCAAAAGGTTGTTCATGTGAAGCAACGCCACCTCTAAAATCAAAGGGGCTGGAGAGGTTGTCCTCAATAGGACTTCAAGGAATGAGATCACTCTAAAAGAGGTGATACATGTTCCTAAAGGACGTTGTTGGTCAAATCTGATTTGAGACTAGTCCAACAGGTCCGTAATAACTAAGAGTGGTACAATATGTCTATAGCCAAATGAATGATATATTGTAATCGCAAAGGTGCATCTATGACATCATAGATTAAGACACGTTAAATAGCAAGTCATTCAAAAGCTAACGATGTTGAGATTGTTGCCTATCGTCGACATAAACCCTCAAAATGAATGTGAGGTAGACGAAGAGGCAAAATCACCTTTCCAAATTCCGTCAAGGGAATAGCGAAAGACGCATCGCTCCTCTAGAACTTAGTCACACCTACTTGGGTGATTTGAAGTTTATACAAAATAGAGGGGGAGACAAGTACGTTGTGATCTTCATTGATGATGGTACAACGTATGGAATCCTTTGTTTATGGAAAAGCAAAGATGAAGTTGTTGAAGCCTACAAAGCGAAGTTGAAAATCAACTAAGCCTACGGATTGAGAAATTCGTAGTGATAGAGGGGAGAATGTGAAGCATCGTTCATTAAACGAATGTTCATTTCTCACCTCGCCTAACGGTGTTAGCCAAGCGCGAAGTCGTACGCCCAAATTATGAGGGGTAGCTTGGTAAAAGATGGGCTACCAAAACAGGTCAAGTTCGACCTAAGATCGTAGATTGCATATCCACCGGATCCGCAAATAACAAGATAGTGTTGATCGCCTCTTGGCGTCAAAGAATGCTGAATTCTTTGGAGATAACTTTCCTTGGAAAAGGAAAAATGAGTAATTGCTCAAGGTTAACAAGAACCCACGAGGGCCTGACTGTCCGGAACTAGACGTTCTGTATCTTCATGACTCGAAAGGTGTTTGTCTATCCGGAACTTAATATTCCGGATCCGCAGAACTCGGGGATTCTAGATGTTGAACCAAGACGGAGCAAAGAGGGGACAAAGACTTGTTCCAGTTCTTCTAGCTTGTATGGTTGAGAACGAACCATGGACAATTGACAAAGAATTGTCATCTCCAAAAGCACTGCTTTAGAAAGAAGCTAAAGAGAGAAATAGATTCCATCATATGGAACCATATGTGTGTAATGGTTGATCTTCCTCCGGGAAAAGAACCTTTGGGTTGTAAAAAGTGCTCCCCTGAGAGTAGCTTCACATCCAGGGCCATTGTAGTCTTACATGGCATGGGTGTTGAAACAGCCTTCCCAACCTGAGAGTTGGAAGAAGAGGATCAGAATTGGTTTGCTGAACTGTTGGGCTTCTTCCTGAACTTTCATTTTGGTCCCTGAAATGTTGACATTTTGGTCCTGAAAGTCTCATATAAAACAGAAACAATGAATCTGATCACAGAAACATTGACTCTGAAGTTAGAAAGCCAACAGTTGGAAAACCAATGGTCTTAGAGTGAAAATCATATTGAAACAAAGTCTCGATATGAAAGATATGGGTATCACAGATGACATCTTAGGAATTGGATTTCTAAGACATCTAACGGACTGGTCGATAGTTGACAGTCACGTTGAAGCCACCAATGGATATGAATCATAGAACTTATTGGAATCATGGTGCACCCATAGACAAGGAACGATATGCACAGGTCACGTATAGTTCAATGTATTGTACACACTACAACCGACCTGGTATCGTCCTACAAACAGATCAGTTGAACTAAGGTTCACTGATGATTTCAATACATGATTAATAGGAAGGCGTTAAGTCGGATATGACGATATCTGAATTATTCGCCGATCTACGGATTATAGTATTCGGATGTCCAAAGGTTCTAGGAGAACACAAGGTGATGCAAATCGGACATCAGATCTGAAGAACACCAAAGCCACAAGTAAATGTATATGGTGGTTCTTATAAAATCCTCTAAGCAAACTTCCATCGACCGATTCATGATGGTATCGGAGTTTATCGCTTTATACAAAGCATGAAAGAAGTTGAGTAACTTCACGACTCATTAGAGGACGTCCCTTATTGGGAGAAACCCGTGCCTTCGACGAGCTCTACACCGTGGCTAGCCGGCCGGCTTTAGGAAGGACATGGATGACGGCGTCTGGACATATCTGTCGGGATCTCGGAGAAATAAGACCGTATGGCGTTGATCATCACGGGTGTCACTTCCTTGTTTACAAACTAAGGGACTACCCGGAGATCAAGTGTTCTGCATGTCTAGGGTAATGGGCTTAAAACCCAAAATATACGGACCAATACAAATGGAAACCCAACCTTACGAACCCGGAGATCCCGGTAATTTGGTTCAATGGGAAAACTAAGTTGTAAAGGTTCGTTGATCGCTTCGGTGGAAGCATGAGCACTTCGGATAGTGATTTCGAAAAGAAACACCAAATCCAAAGCCGTTCCCGCGATAGACGTTAAGTGCTATCTGCATTTGTATGGGTAAATGTTAAGTTTTCAAAACTCGTAATGATCCTCAACAACAGGTTAGGTCTTTGGGAAACTTTTAATGGTTCCTAACACTTGTGAAGTGGGGTATAGCAGGATACCTTGTAGGAGACCACCTATTTAAGTGCGAGGACGGGCCGCCTCAAATTGAACGCACTAAAGAATCCAAGACGTTGTCCATGGCCAAAACGGACAAAACATTACGAAGAAGAGAGTAAGGGAATTTGTTGTGTTGGTACCGTTGTCTTGGCTTACACTAAACACCGACGGTTCAAGACATCACGTTCACCGCGCAAGTAAGTAAGTCCGATGGTATTCAACTATGGAAGGTTCAAAGCCGAGTACCTCTCCTTATGCAACATCGGTCCGCCGAAATATTGCTTGGAAATGAAAAGACACCATGTGAGTGCGCCAAAATCTCTTTCAAGAGGGGATTGTTGGAAATTTGCCTTTGGCGGGAGTTGCGACCGACCAACTTTAACGGCTTAAACACTAGTGTAACGTATGTTGGAGAATCCGGTTCTTCACACATGCATGATCTACTAAGTACGTAGATAACCGTAGGGCCAAGAATCGTCAAATTTCATTGAGAAATGAAAGAGATATTGGATCACGAAGTAAGGTGTTTGAAGCATGGAAAGTGTGGTATTGTGTGTAATTCTCCCTCATCGGTAGAGGAAGAAAGAATTGTTGTGTATATAAGATTCGAAATTGGTTTGGGGTTTGGGACCCCAAGGGGTATCCCATGTGTTTAAAGGAGGAGGACCTAGATGTGCTTCGGTTCGAGGAAAGACCACACGCGCGCCGCCGCCGCCCGCCCGTCCGTTCCGGTTCCGGGTTCCGGTTCTCGGGTCACGGGCCGGGCCTTCGATATTATCTTTTTGGGCCGAGAACTTTGCCGTAAGTACAGATTGATCCCGAAGTTTCCGGATGTACGCTTCGGACCGAATTCTTTCGGATGTACGCTTTGGTCCCCGAAGTTTCAAGATGTACGGTTTGGTCCCTCAAGTTTCCGAGAACTGGACAACAAAGCGATTTGCCAAGCACTCAATTCAGCCATTTATTTTGGCTGAATTACTCCTCCTATAATGGCCAAATCCGTTGGTCTTTCTCCCATTTATGTTGGTGGCTTTACTACCTCCATAATGGCCATTATTTGGTCATTATGGAGGCGAATCACCATTCCTCACCTATATAAACACCCCCTTACACCATTGTTGAGCACACTTGAAATGCACGAAAATACACAACCGAAAAAATCTTCTTCCTACAACTTCCAAGCATCATTTCGTTACTCAATATTCTTCACGGTAGCTCTTGAGTTTCCTTTGCTCAAGGGTTCCATTGTCTTGTTTTATCTTGGGAGACAAATTGTCCAGGACGTATAAAGGATACATACGGGGCAATATTGTCTTAAGGACAGTGCCACACTCGACTCAAAGAAAAAACAATTTTCATTTTTCCATCTTCTACAAAACTGGAATTTCCAGTTTTCTTGTGTAACTATTGTAATTTTCAGATTTCTAGTTGAATTATTGAATCTTTGTTTATCCTTTCGAATACTTGTAATAGTTATATACTTCCCGTACTGCATTATAAAGTAACATAGAGCAAAAACTCCCAACAATAATTTCATTTATAAACAACCTTGCATATGGACGAATCCTATTCATCACTGGTTTCACACACACCATCGGATTATCCACCTGAGGCGTCACCGTATTCTCCACTCTGTAAAAATATTCCCAGGATGTCACGGCGGTTGCTCGCTCAAATGCTTCATATTGCTCTCAAATTTTGTTTCAGGCAAATCAGTGTCAATCCAATTGTCCTTTAAATACCCAGCACTCCACAATGGACTTCCATGTTTTGGCTGAGGAGATTTTCTTGGTTTCCACACACATATTACTCTCTTTGGCAATAACTCTGCCACTGTCTTGTTGAATACATAGTCGTCTTGGTGGATAAGAAATTCCCCCAGCTGATCCTCTAGGTACTTATCAAATTCGGGTGGATCTTCGTGTCCAAATTCTGTTCGGATCTCGAGAAGGATGATCTCCGATTGAGTCTCCGACAGGAATTTCTTGACATCATTGATGACAACGTCAACTTTGTAAGAAACTAGGATGCCATGACAGACACGACCATCTTCTTGAACTCGGATGTCAATGCGGGTGCCCATTGCCTGTCACAAACATAATTAAGTAAATAAAAATATACTTCATAGTTACACAATCTAACAGTAATACCAGGATAGACAGAGAATACATAATTAAGTAAATAAAAGCTTAATGAAATGATCACACGATTTAACATTACCAACGGTTTGTAAATGGACAGAGATTGGGTTCTTGCGAACGGGTGAGAAATAAATCGAATCTCAATTTTGTTAGTTGCTGAATCATGGGTACCAGGCCAAATTATCTTATCTTATTCACGTGGAATTTCTTCGGGGCGAGTGTTGATATCCAAATTTTTCTGTCGTCTGCATGATAATCAGAACCAGGGAAATCGTACAATCTTTTTCCTTGAGATTATGAAGAAGTTTCTTCTGAGTACGGATTGCTTTTCTTCGTTGCACTTGTTTAGAGAAAAAAGAACCCATTTTTACAATATCTCAGAAGAAGAAGAAGAGGAGGAAGAAACAGCAGCAATGTAGCAGTTCTCCTCTTCTTTTGGAGTTTTTTCTTAATGATGTTTTTAGTTGGAGAGGATTAAGGTTTCTGCGTTTAAGATATATGCATTATAACGCCTTTTTTTCCAATACAGAGTAGAAACTTTGTTCACTTATTGAAATAAAATAAAGAAACTTCCTTTTCATGTTTAAATACTCGTGTTTTGTCTTGAGAAATTTAAATGTGGGTTAGTCCAGTAATTTGAGATAATGAGGGATTGGCTTCGTTGGAATATTAATTATTGGTAGAGACCATAGAAAGTCACAATTTTAATTATATTTGTCTAATTGTTGCTTTTGTCCTTCAATTTATTATTGTTGGGTTGAATTTAGTTTATTTCATTTTTCCACTTCTTTTTTGTAAATGTTTCTAGATTTGGCATATCATGATCAGTGGCGGAATCAAAAATTATATATTTAAAATCTTCACACCCGAGATTTGAGCTTATATTTCTCTTATGTTATAATAACTATAATTTAATCTATATACTTTTTTAATAAAGAAAATTCAATCGAATCCCGTCATTACATGTAGTCCCTCTACTAACCATGATGTGCCAAATGGGCAAACGTGAATGAATGAAAATATGGAATCTGAGAATTATCCATGTTTCAACAACTAGTATGAACACAATTATGATATATTAATCAAAGCCTTAGTGTAATTATTCGAAGTAATGTATTAAAACGTGTAGCTGGTGGAAAAGATCGACCACATAAAAAAAGAGAGGATTCACGTTATATTAGCTGATAATACAACAACATATTCATTGAAATCCCACGACGTGGGATCTGGGAAGGGAATAATGTACGGAGACAATTACCTCTACCTTGATAGGTAGAGCGGTTGTTTCCGAAAGACACTCAGCTCAAAACAAAGCACAAGCAAAGTACGATAAACGACATACTCTGACAAGAAGTTTAAAGCATTATGAAAATGATGGTAACAAAAGCGAATAAGTCATGATAGCGCATTTTGGAGAGAAAAATAACAAGAAGCAGTAACTAACGCAGGTAAATAAGATAAACAAAGTACACTAAAAAACACATAGCAGCATAAATCAAACGACAGAGGACTATAAAGCAGTATTGCGCCTACTAGTATGATAGGCTAAGTAGGCCTACAATAATAACACTACAACTACCAGTTTGTAAGCGTAAGTAGGACTACACTCAACTACCTACTACCATTCTACCCCAATCCGTGTCCTCCACAACCCCCTATCTAAGGTCATGTCCTCAGTAAGTTGCACATGCGTCATATCCCGTCTAATCACCTCTCCCCAATACTTCTTCTTCCTACATCTACCCCTCTTAAACCCGTCCACAACCAACCTCTCACACATCCGCACTGGGGCATTTGTGTCTTTCCTCTGCACATGCCCGAACCATCTCAACCTCTCTTCCCGCATCTTATCCTCCACCGAGGTCACTCCCACTCTATCATGGATATCATCATTTCTAATCCTATCCCTCCTTGTATGCCCACGCATCCATATCAACATCCCCAACTCATCAACTTTCATCTTTTGGATGTGTGAAGTATTGACTAGCCAACACTCCGCCCCATACAACATAGTTGATATAACCACCACCCTATAGAACTTGCCTTTAAGTTTTGGTGGCATCTTTAATCGCACAAGACTCTAGATGCGAGCCTCGATTTCATCCACCTTGCCCCAATACGATGTGTGACATCGTCATCAATCTCTCCATCCCCTTGGATAATAGATCCGAGGTACTTGAAGCTTCATTTCTTTGGAATAACCTGAGTACCAATCCTCACCTCCACGCCTGGCTCAAGGTCGCTCCAATTACTGAACTTGCACTTCAAGTATTCTGTCTTGTTCCTACTCAATCTAAACTCTTTAGACTCCAGTTTTTATCTGTAAACCTCCGGCTTAACGTTCACTCTGTTGCGAGTCTCATCAATCAGGACTATGTCATCTACGAATAACATACACCATGACACCTTCCCTTGAATTTGTCACGTCAGTCCATCCATCGCCAAGGCAAATAAGAATGGGTAAGAGTTGATCCCTTGTACATCCCCATCATCACTGGGAAGTGCTCCGAGTCTCCTCCTACTGTCTGTACCCTGGTCTTGGCTTTATCATACATATCCTTGATCGTCCTAGTGTACTCCATCGGCACACCTATAACCTCCAAACATCTTCATAGAACCTCCCTAGGGACTTTATCGTATGCCTTCTCGAGGTCGATGAAAACCATATGTAAGTCTCTCTTCCACTCTCTATATTACTCCACTAACCTCCTAATAAGATGAATGACTTCTGTAGTCAAACTTTCCACGACCATTTCCCAAACTTTCATAGTGTGGCTTAGCAGCTTGATACTCCTACAATTGTTGCAACTCTGGATGTCACCTTTGTTTTTGTACAAATGAATCATTGTACTCCACTTCCATTCTTCGGGCATTCTCGCAGTCTTAAAAATGACATTAAACAACTCAGTCAGTCACTCCAAACCTGCCCTACCTACGCTCTTTCAAAATTTAACTGGGATCTCATCAGACCTGGTCGCTCGTCCCCTGCGCATCTTGTGAACATCACCCTTAATCTCCTCAACCTTAATGCTTCTACAATACCCAAAATCCCGGTACCTTACAAATTGTTCTAGATCTCCCAACACAATGTCTTTATCTCTTTTTTCGTTTAAGAGTTTATGGAAGTAAGACTGCCACCTCCGTCTAATATGCGCGTCCTCCACCAGTATTTTGCCGTCCTCGCCCTTGATCCACCTCACGTGATCTAAGTCACGGGCCCTCTTCTCCATTGCCTTGGCTAATATGTACAACTTCTGTTGGACCCTAGCCCGCCAAAAAATTATGATGGGTCAGGGCCGACCCGCGACCCGTAGGGTCAGGGCCAGAGTCGGAATTTAAAAAAAAATAGGGTCAGGGCCAGGGTCAGAATTTTTAAAAAAATAGGGTCAGGGTCGGGCAAGAAAAAAATAATCACTCGGCCCGGCCCGACCTTTTGGACAGGTCTACTTTGGATATATATATCTGTTGGTACCTGCAAAAGCAACGCAAACGAAAACACAAAGGGAAAAGGGAATAGATATAGGGATAACTTATTTCTTATCAGTTAAATAAAATAAACAAAAACAGTAGCGAGATGGTAACAGTAGTGATGGGGCAGTGAGCAAGACCGGGTTTCACCGGAGAAAAATTCAAACTCATTCCCAAGTCAGTCTGTGTGCAAAAACACACACATGGGCGAAAAACAAGAGTGAAACAATTGACAATAGCAGCTAAAATTAACAGAAACGGGGTAGTAACTTAGACGACCAAAGAGATCGCCAGAGTTTGTTTTCCGGTGAGATTCACGGAGTTACTTCAATGGTGATAACACTGGAGCAACGCCTGAGACAAAAGACTTGGCCAGATCTAGAAATATCGGTCAGTCTGTTGGTGGTTCCGATGGTGAGCGAATGAAGAAAATGAGGGAGAGAGGTGAGTAGTGCGTTGGGGTGGTTTGGTTCGTGGTCACTGGAGCTCTCCGCCAGTCGCCGGTGGTCAGCTCCGACAAGGCAGAGAGAGCAGCTAAAATGTTAACGGGTATTTTTTAGGGGGCAAATAGAGAGAGAGAGCAGCTAAAATGTTATATTAGCTGATAATGTACTTATAAATTTTTAATACTATCAGTTTTAATTTAACTTGTTACGTAACAACTTGATTATATTTATTCTAAGTTATACATCAATGCTATTAAATAGAATTGTCTGTAATTACTTTTTAAGTCGTAATTTATTGTATAAATATTTTTTATATTGTTAGTGCATAAAATTTAAACTAGAAAAAAAGTATAAATATTATTTATAGATAGTTGACCAAAAACTTCTTAATTAATGTGTTGAGATACACCAAATCAACGAGATTCAATGAAAGTTAATAAGATATGTTTAATAACTTAATCATGATTCATGGGATAAACATGGACTTGAACTTAACGTGTACACATGTTTCATTATGTTAACAAGTAAGAGACGAAGCTGGAGAGAATTCATTCTCATGTTACTTCTTTCCTCCTACTAATTTCTGGATCTTTAGCCATCCAGTTGAGTGAAGTGAGTTGGATTCTGACCATATACATTTAGAATTTTTAGAACATGAATACATTGTTAAATAAAAGAGAAAAGGTGCTTTAAGTGAGAATTGATTTTTGTTCCTTTTGGTAAATAACTAAGCCAAGTACACCAATAAACCTATTTGTCCCATGAGTGTCATCAGGTATATTAGATCATTTTTAGAAAATATGTATATAAAATATCTAGTTTTTCACAAAGACCATGGGTTTGCGCGCTCCAAAATTTATACCTTAATTTGCCCCTATCAGAGAGATCGTTTCGGAATTTAACAGGCATTGGACATGAAAATCTTGATAAATGGGCAGCCCGGTGCACTAAGTTCCCGCTATGCGCGAGATCCGGGAAAGGGCCGGACCACAAAAATCTATTGTACGCAGCCTTATCTCACATTTCTACAAGAGACTGTTTCCATGGCTTGAACTCATTACCTCCTGGTCACATGACAACAACTTTACCAGTTACTCCAAGACTCTCCTTCAATATGAAAATTTATATATTTGAAAAATAAATAATATTTGAAGTTAAGTTGAAAATAGGTATTTGAAAGTTGAATTTGTGTTTTAATATGAAAATACAATTATAATTTTTGTGAGTGATAACTTAAGAAAACCCTAAAAACTGTTTCAAACTTCAAATTTAATATTTCAAGTTGAAATAATGTGTTAGTTTGATAAATAAATATTTATTTAAAACAATCTTCAAATATTATTATATTAGAGCATTTTTTTAAAAAAAATCTTCAAAATCTATATACATATGATGACCCAAGAATATATTACAGGGAGAGCGGTTATATGACCTTTTACAAATGTTCTTTTTAAGTTATATGATCCTTTTCCTAGAAGATTAGTAAAATATAACACAGAAATTAGTAAACAAAGCACGAAATATTTTTATAATATTAGTTTCTTGTTTCAAATTATAATTGATTATCTGAGATCACATCAGTCTAGCTATATTCAACAGAAAAATAGCAAACTCTTAAGTATCATTAAAACCTCCTTGCAGCAGCTAGTGTCGTCTCCTCAATTCTTTCAGGGATCATTATGATTATTTTGTTATTCCGAATCTTCTTATGACAAAATCTAATGGATTTAACATAGCGAGTTTAGACATTTTATTTGTGCATAAACATGGATATGTTTATAAAGACATTATGTAAACCTATAAAACTATCTTTAAATTGAAATTTGGGCCTCCCGGCCCATCTTTATGGTTTGGTCCCATTCATCTCCTAAGCACATGAGGGAATAATGAAGGAAGATTTACTTGTAGTAAACTGTAAACGAAGATGTAACAAGGCGTTTGGGATGAACAATTCTAATTCAAAATGCAACTTCCTTGTTGAGCAAAAGTAATGGTTAAGTATGTCAAATTAATCAAGAACCGACGATGCTTAAAAAATTAAAATGTATTTAAAGCTATATTACGCTACTTGTATAGGACTAAGGTGTGCTAAAATAGACGAAGATAGTTAAACTGAGTTGAGTAGCAAATAAATAAAAGGCTAAACGATATACCATTATGTATCATTTAATAATGAGTCGTGATCATCAGCAAACTTGCAAAAGTTGTACTACATTTTCCTTCCTCTGGATGGACTCACTGCTAAAACATGCATGGACGCAAACAAAGAGCTTGTTCCTTACTCACTAATAGTCGTTTTGATTTCTGAATCCCACTCAAACAATCAGCTATGGCTTAATCTACACGTTATATATATGATTCCTGGGCGCAAGTTGAGTAAATAATTTTTATACCATCATTTAATTTAACAATCTATCATATATCAATATTATTCTATACTTTTATTTAATCTAATCTGATGGCGTTAAAAGTCTATGCACTGAACATAAACTTGGGCATATATAGTTGAGTTCCTATGCCTAAACCCTAAAGCAATGCAGCATAAATATAGTACTTGACAACATTGGCCGCTGGGGACATGGCCCAACTCAATAAGGGTCATTCGGTAGAGTGCATAAGAATAATGTTGAATAAGGTGTATTAGTAATGCGATACTAGTAATGCTGATATTAGTTATGCAGATATTATTTTTTATCCATCGTTTGGTTTGGTGTATTAAAAATAACATGCATTGCATAATTTCTAAGAATAATTGATTGTTTACAAAAATACCCTCCAAACTATACTAAATGAAAGACTTCATGGACAATTGTGTTTTTAACCATGCGTATGCATGCATTAAAACACATTGCATTATTAATACCATGATTTGCTAGGTAGTATTAGTTATGCATAAGATAACTAATACATTAGTTATACATAGAATGAAAAAAATGTACCAACAAAATATTAATTATACACAAAGCTAATGCATCCATTATTTTCTTTTATCAACCTACCATTTTATTCATCTTGACATGTTCGGGAATCTTACATAAGCAATTATGGAATTTAAAGTAGGACTTTTCTAAGTAAATTTGGATTAGTCACATTCTAAAATGAATTATCAGATATTAGGTGAGGAACAAAAAAAAAAGTAAATCACTTCCTAAATCTTTTAACGGACGTTTTAAATAAGGAAATTAAGGAAATATATAATATGTACTATCATATGTACCAATAAAACTTAGTAAGAAATTTAGCACATATAAATGTTGAAGTATAAGAAATTGAACATTTTCTTAAAACTATATTCTTTCACTTTCCCATATGTCAAATATCTACTCTCTTGTTACTCTCAATTTCTCTTAAGCATGAGTTGCCTCACCATGAATAACCTTTTTAGCGTTGGTACGTTCAATCGCTACCAACCACTCTTCATTTTCTTCTTCTCTTTTTTCCTTTCCATTTTATTATGATTATCTTAATAGTGATTACATCTTTCACAAATTTGTTTACATTGCTAAATTTCTCACGAGATTTCTCACCTATTATACTATGTTTATCTTCCTCATTCATTTGAATTTAATTACGAATCAAACTCAAATTTTAAATTTGAAGTTTGAGAATTAGTTAGAGTGGAACTCCGGATACTTAAATCTAACTAAGTTGTAAGGCATTCGGCTTTGACATCAATTTGATTATAGCACCGAAAGACATAAACTGTTTGATTTCGTGAAAGAAAATTAGATATCGACTCAAAAGCGTCTTCGATCCAACATAAAGTAGTGAATACACAAATCCAACAGATCATGCCTTTCAAGTCGCACAATATTTTTTACCACATAATTACGAACAAGTTTAACGATAACATTTCTCTAAAAGTCGTACACAATTATCTATTTCTTCATAATTTTTTTTTTTTTGGGGTGAGGGTCATCTTTCTTATTGCTATATTACTTCTTCTTTCTAAGGTTCACTTCTCCCCCATAGGGATGGCAACAGATCGGATCTAGATCGGATCTTACTAGATCCAGATCCAGATCCGTTTTTATACCTGGATCCAGATCCGGATCCGGATCCATTGGATCCATAAAAATCATATTCAAATCCGGATCCACAGATCGGATCTGGATCCACATTCTTGAGTGCATTTTCGACACAATAATTTGCATGCTGCACATGGAGAATTGGACGATGACATCTTTGGCCTCCTCCCTATATTGTTGTAGACAAATGAACGCCTCCTTGATTCTATAACAACAAAAAAAAATCAGGAAGCCTCATAAAATAATAAAGACCTAATTAAATCTGAGAAACATGTACATATACTTGTAACAAAATGTATTTTTCAGTATGATAGATAGAAAATTAAATAAGTAAACAAGAGATAATTTAAGTATGTTAAAGAATGCATGGTATTTAAAGAAGATGTTTCATTTAACAATTTTGGAGTAGAAATGCATTAAAGTCATATTGAAGCAAACATGGAAAGTAAATATATTACAATACTAATTTATATTTATAGAATAAATTAAGAGGTCTGTTAATTTATTTATTCAAGGAAACTAAGGGGTGTGAGAATGGAAGCTGAAGGTGATTAGTGGAGTAATAAGATTATTGTTCCAGCCAATTCTTCCTAAATTTCCAATATTCATTACTCCAAACATGAATGTAAAATACAGAAATTATAAAAAAATTTAAGAAAATACTTATAAAATTACATTCTAGGTTATGCATATATTTAATAAAGAACGGATCCACGAGTCGGATCTGGACCAGATACGGATCTGAAACACAAGATCCAGATCCATATCCGATCCGTCAGATTCGGATCCGGGTCCGATCCGAATCCGTCGGGTCCAAATTTTGAAGATTCATATCCTATAAAACGGATCTGGTTCCACCAGATCCAAATCCACTACCATCTCTATCCCCCCTAAAAATAATTAAAACTAATAAAACCTAATGAATCTTGTCAGAACATGAATAGAAGAATGTATAATGTCATTATGACGTGATATGATGGGTTGGATAAATTTAAAATTTCTGAATTATAGGGTTCCAATCAGTTGGACCCTTAAAAAAAGAAAAAAAAAAGAAAAAGAAAAAGAAATCTTCTGATTATATCAAATTAAAAAGAAAAAAGATCTTGAAAGTTGCTTCAGGATTAATAAAAAAATATGACTTTTATGATACAGAACACGAACACGTGATTAAATAAAGATTTTTCACAGTGATATTTAGCACGACAAAACCGAGGCTGCATCTTATCACCGTTAGATCTGAAATCCCTTAACCCTCTTTACTCCGTCGATAAACCCCTTATCAGTTTCCTACTGCTCTTCTCGCCTCTCCAGAAATTGAGGCACAACAACAACAACAACAATAAGAAAGAAAGATCCTCTCTTTTCGCTATATTAACCATACCCTTTTTCTCTCATCGTCTTCATCGTCATCGACGGGTAAATTTTCTCTTTCCTTTTGTTACTGCCTGTAATAAGTTTTTACTGGGTTTTTAGTTCTAATGGGTAATCTGAGCTCTATTATGATCTAATTTTACTGTGGTAAACTCATTTCCGGGTTTTAGTCCTTTTGTATTTGCTTTATGGGTCCGACGAGATGATGTAATCTTTTGGGTGCTAGGGTTTATTTTCGCTTGACTTTTGTTCACTGCTGATTTTTAATTCGTGAAAAGAATTCTAATGTGTAGTCTAAGCTATTATAAGATCTCATTTTATGGTTAATTGTGTTTTTATCCGTCTGATTAGAATTTAGATGTGTAGTCTAAGCTATTGTAAGATCTCATTGTACTATGGTTAATTGTGTTTTAATTCGTTTGATTAGAATTAAAGAGAATACTAATGTGTAGTCTAAGGTAGTGTAGGATCTCATTTTACTACTGTTAAATGTGTTTCTGGGTTTTAATTCGTTTGATTAGAATTAAAGAGAGTAATAATGTGTAGTCTAAGCTATTGTAACATCTTATTTTACTATGGTTAATTGGGTTTTAATTCGTTTGATTAGAAATAAAGAGAATACTAATGTGTAGTCTAAGCTATTGTATGATCTCATTTTGCTATGGTTAATTATTTTTCTGGGTTTTAATTCGTTTGGTTGCTTTATCGGTCCAAATAGATAATGTTGTCCTTTGGGTGCTTTGGTTTTTCGCCTTGATTGTTGTTTGCTACTGATTTGTAATTCTTGAAAAATGTTTTATGGAAGCTCTATTTAGATTTTACTGTAGTTAACTGTGTTTTTGGGGTTTAATCAAGTTTGTATTGCTTTATGGGTCAGAATATATATTCTGGTCTTTTGGTTGCTACGTTTTTTTGTTTCTTGGTTTTTGCTTACTGCTGACAGTTACATGATTGGGTTGCCTTCTACTGTTATTTTTGTCTGATAATGATTGTTCCCGGAGTTGCTTACGTTTTCTGTTTGTTGTTGATTTTCTTATGATTCTAGGTTTTGTTGAGGTTTGTTTGTGATGGAAAATGGGGAGGAAGTACTTGGCAAGGCCCGGGAAGAGGTGAGGAATGATGTGGTAGATGAGATTGTTGAAGCGTGGCCGGAGGATAAGGCAGATGTGGGGTTACATGTATCAAAGGAATCGGAAGGGGACGAACTATTTGAGGAGGCAATAGAGCCAGAGACCCTAGTGTTGGTGTTGAAGATGGAGTTGTCAGTGACGGAAGAAATGATGGCAACTCTGAGTCAAGGGATGAAGTTGAGAACTTTGAGGAAGCAGTTGAAGCTTTGCACGAGATACAACATGCTGACGATGAGTCTAATCAGAAGGCAGATGTTAACTTGAAAGAGGAGCCTTCAGTTGATAAGCAAAATTTTCAAGAAATTGCCGCAACGGATGAAACAGAAGTGGTTGAGCAGAATATCATAGTAGAGAAGGGTAAAGATGACATTACTGAGGTTGCAGATCTGGGTGCTGCTATAGAAACTGAAACTTCAGTAAATCGGGATGAAATGAAAGATATGTCAGGTGAACCAGCTGAATTTGAGAATGGAGTTACCGATCATGTGAACTTGGGAGAAACTCAAAGTCATGATGATGCAAAGGAAACAAATTCTGATATACAGGATCAAGACGTTCATGGAAAATTGGTTACTCAGGATGCCAATGAGGCGGATGCTACTGAGGCAAAAGGGGGTAATAATGTTCTGCAGAACCAGGTTCATTCTTACAAAGATGCTTTGCTGCATGACGAAAAGAATGTTGATGCGATTGAAACATCTTCTGTTCAGCCTGCTGGGCATCAGGACACTGCTGACGTCCACAACAATGTCTCTGTTAGTTCTGGCTCTATGCTGAACGATGAAAGAGATACCGATGTTAAGGATGAAGAGCTGAAAGATATTTCCCCTAATGATACTTCCACAAATGGTCACCTCAGTGAAAGCTTGAACCCAAGTGATGAACTCAAAGAAGAAGCAGGGCCTAGTCCAGAACGAATTAATGGTTATAATATGAATGAAGAGCGGATAGATGTAGAAAGAACAATGCCTAGTCCAGAACTAGTTAATGGCAGTAATATGGATGAGGAGCAGCAGGTAGATGGAGTAAAAGCAGTGCGTAGTCCAGAACCAGTTAACGGAAGTAATAAGGATGAAGAGCAGCAAATAGATGGAGTAAAAGCTGTGCGTAGTTTAGAACCAGTTAACGGTAGTAATAAGGAGGAAGAGCAGCAGTTAGATGGAGAACAAACAGTGTGTAGTCCAGGACCAGTTAATGGTAGTAATAAGGATGAAGGGCAGCAGTTAGATGGAGAAAAAGCAGTGTGTTGTCCAGAACCAGTTAACGGTAGTAATAAGGATGAACAGCAGATAGTAGATAGTCCAGACAACGGTGCTGTTTCTATTCTACAAGTAGGAAGCTCCCCCTTAAAGGCAGAAGTGACAGAAAAAGAATCAACTGGTCCAGAACCAATAGCCCTGGAGCACATGGTGGAACAGAAGGACATTCTGAGCGGTGATGCTACTGATCAGCAAGGACCGAAATTAAATGAGTTGCCTACTATGGGACCAGGAAATTTGAATGACAGGACCAATGAGCAGAAAAATGATTCTGTTTCTGGCACTTCAGCTTCTGAGAATCATACAGGAATTTCCACTGCAGATGATGAAATGTCTAAATCATCAGAAGTGTTGCCGTCTGACAATCATGAGAAGGTCTCGAAGGTTTCTCAAGATACAGGTGGTGTCAAAAAAGTTGTAGTGAAAGAATTGGTAAAGTCATTTGTTGCAGAGGACCTGAAACAAAGTGTTCCTAGGGTTAGGGAACCAGAAGCCAGATCTGCAACAGAGTACCCATCATCTTCTAGTGCATCTGCAACTCGGACACCAGCACCTGCTCGACCTGCTGGCCTTGGTCGTGCTGCCCCGCTATTGGAACCTGCTCCTCGAGTGATTCAGCAGCCTCGTGTAAATGGAACAGCATCTCCTGCACAAAGCCAGCTTGTTGAAGAATCCACAAATGGAGAGGCTGATGAATATGATGAGACACGTGAGAAGCTCCAGATGATAAGAGTCAAGTTTCTGCGTCTAGCTCATAGGAATGGGCAGACTCCACATAATGTGGTTGTTGCCCAAGTATTGTATAGATTGGGTTTGGCTGAACAGCTGCGGGGGAGAAGTGGAGGCCGTGTTGGTGCTTTTAGTTTTGATCGTGCAAGTGCTATGGCTGAGCAGCTTGAGGCAGCTGGACAAGAACCCCTGGACTTCTCTTGCACAATAATGGTTCTTGGCAAAACAGGGGTCGGTAAAAGTGCAACCATAAATTCGATATTCGATGAAGTTAAGTTTGACACTGATGCTTTCCAGATAAGGACAAAAAAGATTCAGGATGTTGTTGGGACTGTGCAGGGAATCAAGGTTCGGGTAATTGACACTCCTGGGCTTCTGCCTTCCTGGTCAGACCAGCGCCAGAATGAGAAGATCCTTCATTCTGTCAAACGATTTATTAAGAAGACACCCCCAGATATTGTTTTGTATCTTGACAGGTTGGATATGCAGAGTAGAGATAATGGTGACATGCCATTGTTGAGGACAATTACTGAAATTTTCGGACCATCAATATGGTTTAATGCCATAGTTGTTCTGACGCATGCTGCATCCGCTCCACCTGAAGGCCCCAATGGTACTGTAACAAGCTATGACATGTTTGTTACTCAGCGGTCTCATGTTGTCCAGCAAGCAATACGTCAGGCTGCTGGAGATATGCGCCTTATGAATCCTGTTTCGCTAGTTGAAAATCACTCAGCATGCAGGACTAACAGGGCTGGACAGAGGGTGTTGCCTAATGGACAGGTTTGGAGGCCTCACTTGTTACTTCTATCATTTGCATCAAAAATCTTGGCTGAAGCGAACACATTACTTAAATTACAAGATAGTAGCCCACCAGGACAGCCTTATGCCACTAGAACAAGATCCCCTCCTTTACCTTTCCTGCTGTCATCCCTTCTACAATCAAGGCCACAGGTTAAACTACCAGCAGAGCAATATGATGATGACGATGAAACTTTAGATGATGATCTGGATGAGTCAAAGTCAGAAGATGAATCCGAATATGATCAACTGCCAGCTTTCAAAAGCTTGACCAAAGCTCAGCTGGCAAAGTTGTCCAAAGAGCAGAAGAAGGCGTACAATGATGAGTTAGAATACAGGGAAAAGCTTTTTATGAAAAAGCAGTTGAAGGAAGAGAGGAAGAGGCGGAAGATGATGAAGAAAATGCAAGCTGCAGCTGAAAATTTACCACCAACTGATTCCACCGAAAATGTAGATGAGGAGACTGGTGGTGCAGCATCAGTGCCAGTACCCATGCCAGACTTGGCATTACCTGCTTCATTTGATTCTGATAATCCAACTCATAGATATCGATATCTC
Source organism: Anisodus tanguticus (assembly GCA_034509755.1). Lineage (NCBI taxonomy): Eukaryota > Viridiplantae > Streptophyta > Magnoliopsida > Solanales > Solanaceae > Anisodus > Anisodus tanguticus. The sequence goes on along the minus strand of CM067561.1, from coordinate 38,546,116 downwards.
GATTCTTCAAATCAGTGGCTTGTGAGGCCTGTCTTAGAACCTAATGGTTGGGACCATGATGTTGGTTATGAGGGCATCAATGTAGAAAGGTTGTTCGCTGTCAAAGACAAGATCCCTATATCTTTGTCCAGTCAGGTTTCAAAGGACAAAAAGGACACCAATCTTCAAATGGAAATTGCAAGTTCAGTGAAGCATGGGGATGGAAAAGCAACGTCTTTAGGTTTTGATATGCAGTCAGTTGGTAAAGACCTAGCTTATACTCTTCGCAGTGAGACCAGATTCTGCAATTATAGGAAGAATAAGGCGACAGCTGGTCTTTCAGTAACTCTCTTAGGTGATGTCATGACAGGTGGAGTGAAAGTCGAGGACAGATTGACTTTTAATAGACGGGGATCGTTGGTCGTGTCTGGTGGGGCCATGTTTGGTCGTGGTGATGTTGCTTATGGGGGTAGTTTGGAAGCGACGTTGCGAGACAAAGATCTTTCTCTTGGTCATTTCCTCTCTACCTTGGGGCTCTCAGTTATGGACTGGCATGGAGATCTTGCTATTGGATGCAATTCACAAACCCAGATACCAATTGGACGATACACAAACTTGATTGGCCGTGTCAACATTAACAATAAGGGGTCTGGACAAGTCAGTATTCGTTTGAACAGTTCAGAACAGCTTCAGATCGCTTTGATAAGCTTAATTCCACTTGTCCAAAAGCTGCTTAGCTACTCTCAACCAGCTCAATTTGGATGATGATGAAACTAAGGCCAGACAGCACCATACAGCCATTCAGTGACTTACAAATCACGTCTATAGTGGCCATTAGCTGATCGACATCACTGAACGTGGGTATTTTTTTTGACCTAGTTTCTTTCTCAGCCATAGAATGCATGGACTTTAGTGGTTGCTATTACTTCTCGTAATTTTCCGGAGTTGTTTTAAGCATTTTCTTATGGGGAAAATATGTTTTTTGTTGGTATTACAATTATTTCTTCCATGACACAGTACTGCTTTCTTGTTTCAGTAGCTTTTGGGTTATCTCCATCTGTTTGCATAGTTTCTCATGCTTTTCTGTTTGACCATTGATAAACTGCATTTGTAGTCCTTGTACCTGCATTGTATATGTATTTTTGACTTTATACTTAGCCTTCACTGTTAGCACACACTGTATGTCTATAAAAAAAAAAGTACAGCCCGGTGCACTAAGCTCCCGCTATGCGCGGGGTCCGGGGAAGAACCGGACCACAAGGGTCTATTGTACGCAGCCTTACCTTGCATTTATGCAAGAGGCTGTTTCCACGGCTTGAACCCATGACCTCCTGGTCTCATGACAACAACTTTACCAGTTACTCTAAGGCTCCCCTTCATGTCTATAATATTTGGTAAAAAAGCCTAAAGTGCATCAAGATAATGATGCTGGAAAAAGTTTTATGCGACAAAGAAAGCTACAAGGGGGAAAGATGGAAATTTTTTATCCTGTTTCCGTTCCCATAAGAGTGCATGAGGTGATCTGTTCGCTGCTTCAAAATTCTTACACACATCCATAACCTCTGGTGTGCATTGATTTATATATATAGAAAGAATGCACACCAAAAATTCAAAGCGTGTATTATTTTCTGTCTAAATACGTCCTTTTCCAATCTGATGAGGAACCTCTGTTTTGATGTTTGATAAATCCCACTGTTCAAATTATTTACTCTATGTCTTACTCTGTTGGAGAATGGTGTTGTTGATATTTAGAATTCCATCAGTCACCTAAAAATTTGTTGTACTGTAGTTAAGACTAATATACCCGATCAAATGGCTGTGTAATGGGCGTAAGTTCTTTGTGGGCCCTGCAAAGTGTGCAAAGAATTTGCTTTAAATTGATCAAGCCCAAGTCCGTGTAGTAGTGCTGCAGGTTGTTCTACTATTAGTTCCTCTACACACCAACTAATTCAGGGCTGCATCTAGTAATGCTGAAGAATTAGACAACTAAGCATTAATCTACATGAAGTGGGAGCTGGATGGATTTATATGAAGTGTATTATTGACTGGAAAATGTTCCTATGCTTTTGAAATAGTGCAATTGTGTTTAAGGAATAGTTATCGTGTATCTAAATGATGCTTCCCAATATAGCAGGCACTTTACAGTTATATTTTTCATTGGGCAAGTTTTACATCTGACCACTCGGCCAAAAATAATTACATTGTCTAGCCAAAATACAATTAATCTACACTATTATGTATAAAATATGCATATTTTATATTACAAAAAATATATATCTGCTGACTATTATTTTGGTGGGCTTCTATATACGTCAATTCCCCTTTTTCATTTGACCCTTGTTTAAAGATGCAATTAAATAGGTTTCTTGTTCTAGTATAGGAGGAAATGCTAGTTCAGATTGAATTGCTGTCTATTTCAGATTTAGCTGTATATTTTGATTCCAAGTTGTTGGCAAAGTGGCATATTGATTCCATGTTGACAACTTCCTTTGTTGATATAACTAATTAACGTTTAGATGAACTTTTATTTTCTTTTGAAGAAAGGAAGGAGTTGCTTTGTTTGGCTTCACGAGGAAAAGTGTTTTCCAGATCATCCGAAGGCATTTCATTGTAGCCTAAGAAGAGTTTAGCTTGCGATCGTCTTCAAATTCCAGTTTTGTTTTTTTATACTGATATTGGCTGTGCTCGTAAACTTGATCGGGTTATCCTCCTAGACTGAACCTTTATGTCGTGTTTAGGTAGTGTTTTAAATATTGATGATGAAAAATGGGTTAACGGTACCAAGTAGAGTTGGCTATTATAAAATGGGGCTATTATGCCGCTGCAAGTGCCGTTCTGTGGTCTTCTTTTCCCCAGATATATCAAACCGCACATTTTGTGTTTGTCCTGTGGTGTGCCATGCTTGTTAAATTTTCCTAGTGTTGATATTGTTTTACGAAATTCTGATGGCTGGAGTTTGTTTGGCCCAGTTGGATGGATAGCATGTGCTTGTATATTAATAACAAATCATGAGGCCAAAAGGAAGTGCCAAAGCAGAATTATGATCATCTGCAGTCCCTTTAGCAAACATGTTGGCCCTCAATCTTTTCTTGGATTGGAAGTAGTGATGAGATTGATTCATTACTGTGATATATTCATCTTTTTCCTATTGTTTTAATGACTCCATGTTTTCATCAATGGACACCTTTGTCGATTAGTGCACAGACTAACTTATTGTCATTATGCTGTTCGTTTCTTCCGTATCAAGCAGAATCTCTTCGTCGAGTACTTCTTGGATGGAATTCTCTTGCTGGTGAGCACAGAGATGGATGAACATATAGAAATTTATGAAATCGATGGGTTTTTAACAAATAGGGAAAGATAACTTTTACGAAGAAGCACTATCTGAATATGACTGCAATAAAGGGCTGTTGTTTGGACTTTCAAAACATGTTGTTGCATTAGTGTCGACATTTTTGAAAAGTCCAAGCAACATAAATAAAGGGTATATTGTAGCATGGTAAATTTTGGTGTGTTGACTTGTCTCGAGTTTCACCCCAAAAAAAAAACACTAAGAATAATGTTAAGAAACCTTTACGCCGTAGACATTAAATATTGAGAAATCTTTTTATAAAAGGGCAGTTTGGTGCACTATGCTCCGCTATGTGTTCGGGGAAGGGTCGGATTATAAGAGTATTGTACGCAATCTTATCTTGCATTTCTGCAAGAGGTTGTTTCTGTGATTGAGAAATCTTTTTTATATCCATATAAATCTCTGTATTTGTTGATGATAGTTGTTAGACGCTATACGGAAGTCAAATAACAAGTTCTTGTCTTGGTTACTTATCAACGAACAGTTTTAAAAAATAATACAGTAATAACAGTTTTATTTATACACATTCTATAAGAAAGTTGCTATTAATAAATATTTAGTTGGAAATATTGACCTTTAATCATTTTATTGCAATTCAGTAAGTTGGCGACATTACACCTCTTGGTTGGGGTGAGGTTTTTATCCGGAACTCTGCTAACGCGGGTTGCTTTGTCCACCGACTTATTTGTTTTCCCAGTAAGTTGACTTTTACATCAAAATAACAATTCAATCACATCAAAGTTGCTATCACAACAGCATTTCTAAGAACTAAGAGATCTAAAAACACAGAAACATATAGACTATCAAATTTCAAATCCTCTAAGCTTATTAGAGAAAAAAAAACTTAATAGCGTGAAGTTAATAATGAAATACAACAACAACATACCCAGTGAAATCCCACAACATCGGGTCTGGGAGGGTAGAATCTACGCAGACCTTACCTCTACCTCGGCAGGTAGAGCGGCTGTTTTCCGAGAGACCCTCGGCTCAAGATAAAGCATAAGCAAAGTAAGACAAACAACCAAAAGTTAATAATGAAGTACTATAAGATTATACTCAACGATAACAAGTGTATTGTTAGAGAAATAAGTCTTAGCAGTAGCAATACCCTGAGCAAGCCTAAATACTCCAGATCCACCTATAATGGGCAACTCTCTGTATTCCTGCGATTCAGCCACTCGGCCCAGCACACTCAGAGTACTACCATTATACGGCCCATCAGTGAACACAAAATTGAAGTTGAAAAACAGGGCCAATTCAGTCATTGATGGCGCCCCATGGATCCCCTCGGCTCGGCCCACTTGTTTCGTATTGGGCTCTGGCCCAACAGTTAATGGGTTGTCGAACATTCTTAACATGCCGAAGAATGTAGCTGATTGAGATGTGATGTTGGCTTGGGCAATTACAGGAGCTGTTTGGTTTTCTCCTCCGAAAATTTCATGAAAGTAGAAATGAAATCTGGTGGTTTTTTGCTTTGCATGGGGGAGATTTTTGAACCATTTTTCAACTGTTTTTGGGCTTTTATCTATTGCTGCTGTAACCATTGTTGCTAGGATTAACAAGCTTATTAATCGAATGGCTACTTGCTTCTCCATTTCTTTCTTCTTTCGGTAGGAAATAGGAATTGATTGGGAGAAAGAAAGATATATATATAAACTATAGAGTGGTTTTGTTTTATTAAGCAAGTTGTTAGCCTCGTGGCTTAAAATAATAATATATCTCGACCAATAGCCGTAGACTTTTAGTATTCAAAGAGGATGTCCCAATTAATATAAGTACCATTATATGCAAATGACATTTAGTTATTGGAAAAGAGGTGGTATAATAAATAATTCAAGTTGAAAAATTATACGATCGAGCATACATACCAACTGCTTTTGACTAATTTACAGTATAGGATTGTTAACTTACAATATGTATGTATAAGATATATTAATGCTAATATAATTAGTATCAATAATCAGTGCTGTAGCCACACAGAGTAACAATTGGCCATAAAAATATGACTTGTTCTTGTTGACCAATTTGTTTATATAATTAAAAACATTTGGAAGTCTATGAAATATTAGTTGGAAGAGTGCTTCCATTGTACTTGCTGTTGGTGGACATAAAGTTGGAGTTCATAAGTCCTGGATCAACTGAACCTGTAAATTTCCTGGGCGCCCACTAATGGAGAATTGGGCTCTGGTCCCTCTACATAGTGCGTCGTCCATTATTGCTACGTATCGAATTTAGTGAAAATAGAAATAAAGCTTGGGCAACCTGTATTTCTTTAAATGATCTTATAAAAATTCGTAAGTTAAATCTATACATGAATTATAAATTAGACGATGCTCTTATTTTGATTTTGTCGAGGGGAAAATATTTTATTCAGAATAAGATATTAATAATGGTTCTATCATTATCATTTATGCATACAAATTCGATATTAATTTGGTAGGTTGCGAGACCAATATTGAAAGGAACACGACGATTTCATTTTTCTTGACATGTTATCTTTTTTCAAACATGTGGCCATACTATAAAACACGAATCTTCCTAGGGCAGTAATAATGAAATTGCTTATATGATATCGGTCAGAGGCGCGCGATGACTCGCAAGAAGTAAGAAAATATAAGAGAAATAAAAAGGCGAGTATCCAATATCCAAAAGAAACATTAAGGAAAATGAAAAAGAAATCAAACATATGTGACAATAGTAACATTGTAGCCAACAATTGCATCGCCATTAGCATTCGCCGAATAAGTTTGACCAATAGCATACCCACGAGCCAACCGGAAAAGACCGGTCCCACCCACAATAGCCATCTCACGAACCGGGTTCATAGCCGGGTTCAAGCTTAATAGGCTAAATGAACTCCCCTGGTAGATTCCATCCGAGAACCCATAGCTAATCACCATGATAAGGCCCATATCAGTTTGACCAGCGGAACCATATAGTCCACGGGCTCGACCCACTAGCTTTGAAGTTGGGTCTGGTCCAATAGTAAGTGGATCATCAATCATCATCAGAGCCCCAAATAAGGTACTCGAATTGTTGGTCCCATCAGCTTGTGCGACCCGGACTGCACTTGGATTGGATCCACTGAGCTTGTCATGGAAGTAGAACTGAAGAGTTGTTACTACTTCCTTGCCAGTGTCAACCCTCTTGGCCCATGACTCGGTGTCTTGTCCTTCAGCCACCCATGTAAGTATCGTCATCAACACTAATATGACAAGCAGTGCAACTCTTTCCATGGCCTCTATCACACTTCACGTTATCGTCAGGAAGAAAAAAGATAGGCAAAGGAAAAAGAGGAGAGGGCAAGATTCAGAACTGAGAGCTTATTGCAACACAAAAAATCATATAGGATATGTTGAGGGATAATGCTTTTTTATAAGCAGAGTTGCGAGAGATTAGTTGAAAATGATTCTTTGACATGTAACAAATCAAGCTGCATTGCTAACTAATCTGGCCCTACATACAAGTTAAAGCTTTTGTTGAACTCTTACGAAAACAATAACATATCCAGTGAAATCACACAACGTGAGGCCTGGAGATGGTAGAGTATACGCAGACCTTATCTCTACCTCGGTAGGTAGAGCGGTTGTTTTTGAGAGACCCTCGGCTCAAGACAAAGCATAAGCACAAACAAAGCAAAAGCAAAAGCAAAAGCAAAACAAGAGCAAAGCAATAGAAACGGTCAGACCCGGTCAGAAAAAAAAATTAAAACAGTATGAAAATGCTGGTATCAAAAGTGAATAAGTCATGATAGCGCATTTCGAAAAAGTAAGCAGTAACTAGCACATGTAAATAAGCTAAACAAAGTACACTAAAGGACACATATCATCAGAAATCAAACTATAGAGGACTATAACGCAATATTGCGCATATTAGTATGATAGGCTAAGCGGGCCTACAATAATAACACTACAACTACCAATTTGCAAGCGTAAGTAGGACTATGCCCAACTACCTACTACCCTTCTACCATAATCCGTGTCCTCCACAATCCCCTATATAAGGTCATGTCCGCAGTAAGTTGCACATGCGCCATATCCCGTCTAATCATCTCTCCCCAATACTTATTCGGCCTACCTCTACCCCTCCTGAACCCGTCCATAGCCAACCTCTCACACCTCCACACTGGGGCATTTGTGTCTCTTCTCTGCACATGCCCAAACCATCTTAGCCTCGCTTCCCGCATCTTATCCTCTACCGAGGCCACTCTCACTCTTTCCCGAATATTATCATTTCTTATCCTATCACTCTTTATATGCCCGCACATCCATCTCAACATCCTCATCTCCGTAACTTTCATCTTTTGGATGTCCGAAGTCTTGACTGACCAACATTCCGCCCTATACAACATAGTCGGTCTAACCACCGCCCTACAAAACTTGCTTTTATGTTTCGGTGGCACCTTTTTGTTGCATAAGACTCCAGATGCAAGCCTCTATTTCATTCACCCTGCCCCAATACGATGTGTGGCATCGTCATCAATCTCTCCATCCTCTTAGATAATAGACCCGAGGTACTTGAAGCTACCTTTCTTTGGAATAACCTGAGTACCAATCCTCACCTTCACGCTTGACTCAAGGTCGCTCCAATTACTGAACTTGCACTCAAAGTATTATGTCTTGGTCTTACTCAGACTGAACCCTTTAGATTCCAGAGTCTGTCTCTAAACCTCCAGCTTAGCATTCACTCCACTGCGAGTCTCATCAATCAGGACTATGTCATCTGCGAATAACATACACCATGGCACATCCCCTTGGATTTATCGCGTCAGTCCATCCATCACCAAGGCAAATAAGAATAAGCTAAGAGTTGATCTCTGGTGCAACCCTATTATCACTGGAAAGTGCTCCGAGTCTCCTCTCATTGTCCATACCTTGGTCTTGGCTCTATCATACATATCCTTGATCGCCCTAGTGTACGCCACAATTACACCTCTAACCTCCAAACATCTCCATAGAACCTCCCTAAAAACTTTGTTGTATGCCTTCTCGAGGTCGATGAAAACCATATGTAAGTCTCTCTTCCTCTCCCTATACTGCTCCAACAACCTCCTAATAAGATGGATGGCTTCTGTGGTCGAACACCCCGGCATGAATCCAAACTGGTTCTCGAAAATAGACACGCATCTTCTCACCCTCATCTACACGACCCTTTCCCAAACTTTCATAATGTGGCTTAGCAGTTTGATACCTCTATAGTTGTTGCAACTCTGGATATCACCTTTGTTCTTGTACAACGGGATCATTGTACTCCACCTTCATTCTTCGGGCATTCTCGCCGTCTTAAAAATGACATTAAACAACTCACTCAGCCACTCCAAACATGTTCGGCCTGCGCTCTTCCAAAATTCAACTAGGATCTCATCAGACCCGATCGCTCATCCCCTGCGCATCCTGCGAAAATAACCCTTAACCTCTTCAACCTCAATGCTTCTACAATAACTAAATTCCTGGTACCTACCAGATTACTCCAGATCTCCCAGTTCGATGTTTCTATCTCATTTTTCGTTCAAGAGTTTACGGAAGTAAGACTGCCACCTCCGCCTAATATTTGTGTCCTCCACCAGTACTTTATTGTCATCGTCCTTGATGCACCACATGTGATCAAAGTCACGGGCCCTCCTCTCCCTCGCCTTGACTAGTCTGTACAACTTTCTGTCCCGTCTTTCTCCTCTAATTCCATATACATGCGTTCAAAAGCTGCCATTTTCATCGTCGTAACTGCAAGATTTTCCTCCTTCCTCACCATCGTATACAGTTCCCTATTCGTCCACTTCTCCACCTCATCCTTGCTTTTTACCAATTTCACATACGCCGCTTTCTTCACTTCCACCTTCTCTTGAACTTTACCATTCCACCACCAGTCCCATCGATGCCCACCACGGCTACCCATCGAGACCCTAAGCACTTCTCTAGCTACCTCTTGAATGCAACTGGCCGTACTGTCCTACATACCGGTGACATCCCCACTACTCCCCCAAGCCCCATTGGCCATCACCCTCTCCCCCATCTTTTTCGCACTAGCCATGGTCAAACTCCCCCATTTGATTCTTAACCTATCATCCACAACCTTCATCTTCTTATCCATCTTGATCTCAAAATCTATCACCAAAAGTTTATGTCGGGTTGTAAGATACTTTCTCGGAATAACCTTGCAGTCTTTATAAAGACCGTTGTCAACTTTCCTAAGGAGCAAAAAGTCTATCTAAGTCTTAGCCACAGAACTACGGAAAGTCACCAAGTGTTCCTCCTTCTTCAGGAACCTCGAATTGGCTATCACCATCCCATAAGCTCTAGCGAACTCCAAAAGTGAGATGCCTCCCCCATTCCTGTCCCTGAGGCCAAAGCCTTCATGCACATCGTCATAACCCCCCCCCCCCCCCGAAGTGACCCGATATGTCCATTGAAATCCCCTTCTATAAAGAACTTTTCAGTGTGGGTGGTATACCACTCGCCACCTCATCCAAATCCTCCCAAAAGCGCATCTTATCCTCCTCGTCCAAGCCCACCTATGCCTAAGCACTAATAATATTCATAGTGAACCCTTTAACTATCAACTTAATCGCCATCATCCCATCATTGACCCTCCTAACCTCTACCACTTGATCACTTAGTTCGTTGTCTACTAAAATGTCTACCTCATTCCTACACCTCGACTTACCCGAGAACCATAACTTATACCCGTCCACATATAATCAATAATCAATATATTTGCGTAGTACACCCAATACTCACCAAAAACAGCAAATACCCAAACAAGAAAAGATAAAACGGCGCCCGTAATGGTCGATAAAATTGAGCATAAAGTCAAGCTAGGATTCTGCAATACTTCTAAAACCTTAAGTCGTGCATTGGTTATCACAAAAGAGTACGACAAAAATATTTTTCTATTCTAATTTTCAAAGTTTTACCTATATATGAGCCAAGTATCCGTCAAGTATACTAGGAGCCGGTGGGAGAAAAATGAGGAAATAGGTGAACATAGGCAGTTTCCTCACACTCACACACGAGGTATTTGCAGGATCTTTCCCTTTTATTCAAATTATAAATGCCTATGCTGAACAGACGACTCTGGACCAATTAGATGTTGGTTTCATTATGTTGCGTCAAATTTTTATCTGGAGAAATAATTTTCTAGTCATTTACAAGTATTTTTTTAGTTTTATGATCTTTTTACCAGAGTTATTAATTTTTTACACATAAGAGATTGAAAAAAATACATAAGATATCTAAAAAAGCCAATATTTTTAATTCAAGTTATAAGAGAACAAGATATCTTATTTCCTCGATGTTGAGCCTAATGTCGGATCTGAAAATATGACGAAGAAAAGTATAAGAGAATAAGAGATCTTATTTCCTCGATGTTGAGCCTAATGTCGGATCTGAAAATATGACGAAGAAAAGTTGGTAAATTTCTGTGTTTAGTTAATTAGTTCATCAATTATTACTTGCCTATGCTAAGTGTACGTCGTCGAAGTCAACAAATGCATCCAAAATCAACAGATTGAAATGACACACCAACCACGAGAATCTGAATTGACAAAATTTTCGGAGTTCCAAGTTCGGACGTAAGTACATAATTTATTAGTCGACCAATGTGCTTAGAATAATCTCAGTGCTTCTTGTCATTAGTTGAATGAATTGGTCGAACGCTTCTTCATTCTTCCAATCAGAAGAATCATTTAGGGGTAAAAATGAATCATGCGTATAGTGTAAGATAAATATGCTCCACTTTAATTTGGGGCTCGTTTTGCCATGGATAATTTTTAATTTTTCGAAATTGTATTCCGAAATTATGTTTGGACGTGAAATTGTTACAATTTTTTGGAATTTAAAATATTTCAAATACATTTTCACTCCAAATCAGTCACAAAAATTAAATGTTTTTCCAAATTGTATTCTTGTTCAAACACAACTCCAATTTCCAAATATCATAATTCAACTTCTTTGCCAAATACTACTTTTTTTCAAATTCCACATTTTTATGTCCAAAAATCCACTTAATTAAGATATTTGACAAATTATTTGGGATAAAAAAATTGAGGAGATAGAATCATTACTAGAGGAAGTCATCCGTATGGACTTCCCAAAAAATGATTCGTTGCCTATCCGTGCTGATGAGATCAGACATTGTAAGCGTAGCTACGCCCCCCACTATATGATGGCGGTCAAAAAGGGGGAATCCTTGGCCAGCCTTCCGAGTTCTACCCCCGCTACCACAAATATCACAGCCCATACACCGCTCGAGGGTACCTCCGCTCCCCAACTGAGCAAAATGGAGCAAATTCGGGCTCTTTCCCTCTCGACGATGAAGCTTATCCCCCATCGTCTCACTAGCCGACCTTGCCCCCCTGTTATTTTGAGGTCATATCTAGTATTCAGAGTTTGCCTCGATTTGGTACCGATCTCGCGGCCCGCACCGAAATCGTGCTTTACCCCTAGATGTCCAGTCAACTGCTGCGCCTCAACGCATTTCGGGGAGAACCAGCTAGCTCTGGGTGCGAGTGGCATTTCACCCCTAACCACAACTCACCCGCTGATTCTTCAACATCAGTCGGTCGGACCTCCACTTAGTTTCACCCAAGCTTCATCCTGGTCATGGATGTTAATTAAAATGAAAGTAAGAAAGAAAATGACGTCCATTAGTCCAAACGGGAAATTTTAAGCCACTTTGGCAACGGTAGAACTAGATTTAAGACCAACTTTTAACGGAGGATATAGTTATTTAATTTCACATAGTTTAACGATAGTTTTGATCCTTTTCCTTAAAATAAATTAGGGCAAAAATATAGGAGGTTTTCTAATTAGGGTTGCTTGCTCAAAGTCATATGCTATTTCAATTAGTTTAGGCTCTGATCCTTTCAACCCACTAAAACAAATGCCAATAGGCACCCCTTTGTCATAAGCAGCAGGCACGCTAATTGCTGGAAATCCACCAATTGCAAGAACTGCAGCAACACCAGGGCCAGCAGTCACCAATGCATCCAACTTATACTTTTTCATCAACTTTACATATCCCTCTCTTGATAAATTCCTCAAAGATTTTAATTCTGTATCCCCAATTCCATTTGTTGCTTCAGCTGCCAAAAATATATCATGACCAAATTCCTCCAGCATCTCCTGAAATATATCAAGTTAAATTAGTTGCCAAGTTGATATCATTGAGTCTTGTTGATTACTTGATCATGGATAACGTACCAGTTCAGAATTATTTTGATTGAACATTATTATATCTGCTAAAGATCGAACAGGGGAATCGACTAGGTCCTTTAGATAAGTATTTAAGGCTATCTTGAATTCAGCCAACACTGCTGATGCTTCACCACTCAGATTAAAGGCTAAATTGTCTCAAGGTTGGCAATGTTCACATTATCTAATAACACTGCACCTTGTCGCCTGCATTTGAGGGAAAAAATTTAAAATGAATGATTTTCTTTTAAGTCTTGTTCCGTTGGCATGAAGTTAATTTCATATATGATCACTAAACTCTGTAACAGTATAGTTACAAAAGTTATGTTTGACATGTTAAAGTAGTTGAACTATGTGTATGTTATGAAAATTTCTGGCATAGTTCAATTACAATCGCGACTAAAAGAGTTTATTAAATAATCGAGTATTAATTAATAAAATTTCTACTGTAATTTGATACAACAAAATATAATCTGGTAACTTAGCTATTTTAGTGAAAGTGACCATACGTGTAATTACCCGCTTTTAAAGACAGGCTTCCTAGTTATGAGAGTAATGACGTCTTCAGCACCAATTATGTTACCTGAATGTTTGGATTTGGAGATGTTTTTCAAAAGCTTGACCCAGGGCAAGATTCTTAGTGAAACTATGGCTTGCCAAGTGAGCTGGATTTTTTTGACTTTATTTAATTGTTTAAAGAATGAAAGTAATCGTTGATACCGGTCTAACGGATGAATCGGAGGGTAGGGAGGTTGGGTAGGGCCCTCTCCAACTATCTCTCCATTAGGCAGGAAGAATGAGAGTCTTTCAACTAGATGCGCTAGGTCCAAAAGCTTCCCAAAAGATCTGATCCAACAGAAATTACGACAGTCTTTGATCTAGCCGAGCTGGTACAGAATACCCGGCTTTAGACGGGAACGACGTCTTGACTAAACAAGAGTTTCTTCAATAATGGCTTGGCATTCTATTGATTGGTTCTAGCTCCAAAGAACATATACATGGAGCTAGCCCCTTGGCTGTTAACCAGAAGATCGGCATATCTGTAATTCTATCTCCAATCCTTTGCACAAGGGAAGCCCCTTTTTATTAGTAAGGTATAGGTTGGTTGGGGAAAACTCCAAAACGTTGGTTCCAAGAAGTTATCCAATTCCGCCTTTTATAAATTATTTTGCCTGCTGCAAGTGCTTTCGACCGAATGAGTTCAAGTAAGGAAGCCCGGGTGCTCAACTAAAAGAAAAGCAAGGTCCCCCCCCGACACCACCCCGGTCCCGACTATTTTCTAAAAAATATCGCGGTATCGGGACTCGAACTGGGACGGGACATGGTCTCGTCCCGACCCGTCCCGGTCCGCCCCAGGCCCGCCAGTCCCGACCAAATCCCGGTCCCGTTCCGATCCCGCCCCGATCCAGCCCGAAACCTCCCCTTTTCCAAAAATAACCGTTGCACCAACGCCCATTTTACATTTTGGCCGTTGTGCAACACGACCATTTTTGGCCTCCCCCAACCCCCCCCTATCCCCTTAATATTTATTTTTAACCCATAAGTTATTATATTTAGACTTTAACCCAATTTTCCAACTATAAATACCTCATTTTCTCTTCATCTTTCTCACAAATCTTCCTACAATCTCTCTAATCTCTCAATCTATCTCTCTACAAGTCTACATTGTCTACTAAATATTCAATTTTATTTATTCATTTGGGAGTGAAGTTGGCAACTATCTTGAGGATCTTCCATTGAGCAAAGTTTCAATTTTCAACCTCTCGATTACACGTCGACGTTACGTCGCGTTTGGTACATTCGTTCCTTCATTAAATTATTATTGTCTGTTTATTTTATTTAGCGCACTTAATTTCAGTTACTTTAGTTATTTATTAGTATAATTATAAATTTATAATGGAAAGATTTAAACGTATGCTTACGGGTAGGGGTCATGCTTCTTCTAGTAGGGGGAACAAGAGGCAAGGGTCTTATTTCTAGACAGAATCTTATTCCTACACAGGATGATTTTGTTGGTACTGGACATTTTCCTACAATACCATTAGATTTAGACGAGGAGCTATTTTCTGGAACTCAAGAAGACTTTAATTTAGACGATGATCTAGATGATACACCCACTAATGTAGATGACAACACACCCACTAGTGCACCTTCAACTGAAATGTATCATATTGTCCCTAGTATGAGATGAGGTCCAGCAAAACGAACATTAAAATCAGATGCATGGACATTTTTTGATAGGGACGTAGAGAATCAAGTAGCTAGATGAAAAATTTGTAAAGATGTTTTAAAATTTAAAACTGGAAAAGGTCAAGGTGGGACGGGGGTTTAATGAGACACGTATCAAGGTCTCATCCTGTTAGGTATGCCCAATACGAGGCTTCAAAACCGAGTGCGCAAACGTCTACTCCATCAGGACAAGGTTCACATATTGTCCCAGACCAAGTACATGGTCAAATTAACCATATGACGGGGGGAATTGTAGGCCCTTAATACGATAAACATAGAGATAGGGAAGCAATATCAAAATTAGTTGATGTGGAGGGTTTGCTTTTTTTCATTTCCTTCATCTCCCGATTTTATTCATTACATTAGAGATATGTATAATCCTGCTTTTAACGGGTTTTTCTAGATCAACTGTTAAGAGAGATGTATTTAAATTCGCACATGAATATCAACAGTATTTACGTTATTCATTATATCATTTTAATGGCAAAGTGACTATCACTTCTGATATAGGTCGTAGTACTAACGACCATGATTATTTAACGGTAACTTGTCATTGGATAAATTATAAATGGTCTATGCAAAAACGTATCTTAGCGTATAGATATATAGATGATAGGCACACTGGTACTTTTATTGCAGAAAATATTTATCAAGCGTGTGATTATTATGGAATAACTGATAAAATTATGACTATTACATTAGATAACGCTTTTTCTAACAATTACGCTATTACAATTTTAAAAAATAGTTTAACTCCATCTTTTCCATATCATTTTCATATAAAATGTGTGTGCCATATATATAACTTATTTGTAAAGGATGGTCTATCACTTTTTGAAGACATTCTTAGTAAAATACAATTTGCTATAAACTTTATTTTTAAAAATAATAGAATACAACGAAGAAAAGAACATAAAAAAACTTGTCACGATTGTCAACTACCTTATAGAAAAATTTCAGAAGAAATACCCACTAGGTGAAATTCTTTATACGAGCAACTACTTGTTGCTTATGACTATAGAAAACCTATAACTTTATTTTTTAACTCTTATAATCAAAATCCAGCTGATATAATTGTAGATAGCGATTGGGGAAAAATTTCTGAACTTATTATATTTTTAGAGAATTTTTTTCAAGCAACAGAAGAATTTTTCGGTATATATTATCCTACTATTTCAACTATGTTATTTTATAGCTCTAATATTTTTACTGCTTAATGAATATATGGATAAACCAGCTTACAAGGCAGCTATTAAAAAATGTTTATCAAAATAAAAAATATATTTTATTCTTATTCCCACTATTTATATTATTGGTGTTGTAATAAATCCGACTATTAAAATAGACGGTACTAAATCACTTATTGAAACTATTTATGATTGTATAGCAGTACTACTACCTCCATGTCCCAAAAATCCAAATCACCCACCACATATTGAACAAACTAAAGAAGAAGTGTTGTCTAGCGTAGAAGATGAATGCAAAAAAGTATATAAGTTTTACCAACAAGAAAGTACTAGCAACCTACCGGCTTCCATACCATCTTCTTCTTCTTCTTCTTCTTCTTCTTCTTCTTCTTCTTCTTCTTCAACATAACCTCACAAAAGACATGTTGTTTTTGCGGCTAGTATTGAAAGCATCAGAAATAGAATGTGCGGCCGTATCACTACTAACCAAATTAGCGAGTTTGATATTTTTGTTTTGCAGGGTTCTGTACCGTATCAAGCAGTTCTCAATGAAGAAGGACGTGAAGACTTGTTTGAAATACCGGGAGGGGAATGAGAAGACCTTTCTGACACTTTCAATGATGGGCTGAGATGTTTTGAACATTCAAGCGTCATCAACGGCGTCTGAAAGTGTTTTTTCTGCCGGCAGATATCAAATAGGAGAGCACATACACTCATTAGTCGGAGACAGCTTGGAGATTGTAGTATTATTCAGAGATTGGATACGAGCGTAGCGGAGAAGGTGCGGTCAACCGGAGATCAACGAAGAAGAAGACGAAAACTACAACGAAATCTTATCCGAAGGTGGTGGAAGCGACGTGGAGCAATTTGACCAACAAATACCAGTTCCAACCGAAGAACTACAGGAAATTATCAAGAAACTAGAACAATTTTTTTAATTGCAATTTTACTATGTAATTTGCAACGTTTGGACAACACCACAAAGTTGCAATTTTGACAATTGTATTTGTATTACAAAAAAAATCATGTTTATTAAATAATATAAGAGGCACAAAAACAACATTGAGATGTTTTTTATTACACTATCTTGTTTAATTATTGAGTTTTTTTTTATATACATGTTATTTTTTAAATTAAGTGGAAAAAAAAAAACTGATCCCGACCAGCCCGATCCCGCGCCTTCTCCCGTCCCGCCAAACCCGGCCCGACGGACCCAAGCCAGGCCCACTGGCCACCCTTAGGTGAAACTGAAGAAAGGGTCGTTCACTATTCCAATTCTCTTGCCCTTAATTCCATCTACTTTCAGAAATTGAGTATAACCACCACGAGGAATGAATTTAGCTGCTGGACCAGTTGCAGCCGCATCATTATGGTCAAAGTCCACGATGGCATCAAGAACATGAACAGCCTCCGCTACTGTTCTGCCAATTGGTCTGTCCAACCAAAGCATAAGACAAGTTAGTAATGGTATTATTCGACCAGAAAATTATCAAATCAATGGATTAGATGTGGATTTAGAATGTGTTGTACCCAATAGTGTCTTGTCTATGAGTGATTGGAATGGTCCCAGCTCGGCTAGTGAGCCCAACAGTTGGTTTGATGCCTACAACTGCATTGGAACTGGCGGGGCATAAGATTGAACCACGGGTCTCTGTCCCTATTGACACAGACACCGTGTTTGCTGCCACTGATATTGCTGATCCGCTACTCGAGCCACATGGGTCCGCGGAGAGAACGTAAGGATTTTGCATCGGAGTTGAAAAAAGACACTCTTCCTCTCCCTATACTGCTCCACCAACCTCCCATCTTATGAAAAATAAGTAAATAAGTAAATAATGATATATGTGTTAAAGTACAGTTGGATTATGCCAGGTTGATTTCTTACCCAAAATTATTACTTATGTTTAGGAAATCCAGACATACTAGCTATTCCATTCTGCAAATAATTTCCATTAGATTTTGTGGTGGAATTTACTATAGTAGACAATTTCCATTTTTCTTTTTTGCCTTGCTTTTTATTTTATCTATCTTCTTTCTAAAAAGAGTTGCATCCATGTGGATGATTTCCCTCTACCAAATATCCACATACTCATCGATAATTGTGCGAAGCACGAGTTGCGGTCATTCGTTGATTGCTTTGCTGGTTACCACCAAATCCTGATGGATGAGGAAGATGCAAAAAAGGCAGCATTCACCACACCTTGAGGAGTATACTACTACCGAGTAATGCCGTTCGGATTCAAGAATAATATCAAATGACATTAAATTATGAGAATTGGAGTTTACAAACAGCAATCTAACAATTTTTCCTAAAGAACAAGATTGACAATTCGGAGTACTACGCGTACCCGTACATGATATAAAATTATTTTTATCTAAGGAAGACAAAATAGATACTCCCGGATGACCCAGACGAGCATGCCACAAGGAAGGAGCAAGGGCTGCAAAAGTTTATGACAAGGCTTGACTCGAAAAACCGAAACTTGGCGTGATAGGATAAAGATACCCTACTATCACACCTCATGAGAGGACTCCCCGTCTTGAAATCATTCATAGAAAACCCAAACAGATCAAATTCAACAGAAATAGAATTTTCAGTTGTGAATTTACGTACAGACACCAATTTTTTAATCAATTTAGGGGCATGAAAGGTATTTTTCAAGATAAGAGGTGGATGGGGAGGAGGGTGATAAATTTTTATGACCATAATCACGAATTGGAATTGAATTACCATTACCAACAATTATGCCACGAGGGTTGCTCAAATTAGAATAAGACGAGAGAGTACCTTGATCGGATGTCATGTGGGTAGTAGCTCTAGTGTCCATGTACCAATTCGGGTTCGGTGGAGTTAAACCAAGTATGTGCATAGCGGCTTCAATGTCGGTCTGGGTGGGGCCCGCTGCGTGATGGGCCTGCGGAGGCCGGGCCCCAAGAATACATGCATGCTGCCCTGGCACAGTTGGTATTGGGCCGATAGGGCTGTTGTGAAGCCCACCAGCCAGTGGCTGGAACGCTGAGGAATGTGGGTCGTTGGGCCACTGCCCACAGGCCCAATCCCACGGCCAAGGAGCCCAAGGCTGGGACCAGTGGGTCAGTGGTCCACTGTGATGGGCCCACCGCCACTGGTTAGGCCAATGTCACCACTGCCGGAACCTTCGCGTTTGCCCCCGTGATTTTTGTCATTATTTTTCCGACTATTTTTGCCGCCCCCTTGAGACCGGTTTGGGGACGAATTGTCTCCAAAATTCTGAGAAGGGGAGGAGGACGTCATCATGACCACGTGACTAGCACTTGTAGCCGCCTTTTTAGCAAAATCGGCTTTTTCCAAAGTAAGCATGGAGCGGACTTGATAGAACTTTAGGAGAGGATTACCTTTACGAAGGAGAGTACCAACTATTGACACTCAATTTTGTCCCGTCTTTTCCAATTTATTTGCAATTTTAAATATTTTTAACACCTCAAAACAATTTTAATCTATATACATACATGCGTATATATATATATATATATATATATTTCAATTTGGAGGGGTTGAAAATAAGTTGTAAATCCTACTCAGTACTCCCTTCCTGTAATATCTTCTTGCTATATTAGTCCTTTAAAGTCATTAGATAGCTATCTCCATTTAAAGTAATTTTTTTTTTTTTTTTTTTTTTTTTTTTTCTTTCTGGACTCTGTCCAGTCACTAATCCTGGGTTACTATTCATCATCCCTGCCATTCATATTTTAGTTACTATTTAGTCTTCTAGTACAGTATACCTATTTACCATTTCTTTCTTGATCGTTCATCTCTTCTTCTAAGCTTTACCCCTGCTATGTAACTCATCTTTAACCACACCCAAAAGGCGGCCACAACAGTCCTTCAGTGGACATTAACAGGCCAATAATCAACCACCGTTGAAAATAGGAATTTACAGGTTAATCCATAGAGTTCATAACGGAGCTTGTCAGATAACCATATACTAGATCAAGAAGTAAACTGCGCGTAGGTATGCTATATTCGAAGCTTTCTACAGTAATTTTAGATATTCATGGCGGAGATTACGACAGTAACTTCAAGATTTATGATAAAAATAACAACATTGTATTAACAGAAAAACTTGCATCTCTGCAAGGTAGTACAAGAAACATAATATACATATGGAGATATCTACCTAAGAAAACTTTAAAAAACTTACATAGCTTAAAGTACAGGGAGGTTTCCCTTTCGGGGGTCCCGGGGTAGTACTCCTGCTAAGGGGGAATAGTGCACCACCGTTGTTTATTTTACATTGGGGTTTATACAAGTGGGGGAGTAGTAGCTAAGGAGAGATTTGGAGGGAGGAGAGGGATTTTTAGAGAGGGAGTCTTAGTCTTCACTCTTGTTAGGAGTTCACTCTTGCTTCTTCAGAGGTAGAGTCTGGTATTTATAGGGTCTTGGCGGACTTCAACTGCGGATTTCAACTTGGAAAAAGAATCTTTTGAAAGTTGCTGCCGGGTGCGCTGCGGGCCCCATCGTCGCTTTAACTTTGAAAAATATCTCTTTTACTTTGTCGTTTCTGCTGTTGGCATTTGCCTTTGAAAAAGTCATTCTGAATTTTTCAACGCTGCTGTCCTTTCTTGTCTGCATATCTTCTGCTGATATTTTTTTCTGTCTACGTGTCCAGGTTGTGCAGTGCTATTGAATCAAAACTCATGCCGGAATCGTCATCCTCGTTTGGATCCTGGCCTTCTTGAATTAATTCGTTTTCATTTTCTGAACTAGTTTCTGACACGTGATCTATGTCTTCATTGTTCTGTCCAGATATTATTCCGCTGTTAATTTCCGGGGTTATAGCTACCGGATTTTCGTGTTTATCTTGTATTGTTGGTCTGATCTGTTCTTTGAAAATGTTTTCCAAAGTGTCTTTTATTATCTGTTCTATATTGTTCTGAGGTCTTATTATTCTGCTCCTTGCTCGGGAAGTTGATCCAGTTATGGTTCGGGGCAGCTTTCGTCTAGTCTTAAGAGGGGCTTCCTCTTCTGTTTCACTTTTTAGTAAAGTGACAACTTTTAACGGATTTGTTTTGTCTTTACCGGCGACCGTTTGTACCGGACTAGCTGCACCTATACCTGGTACAGTAGGTTTCTTAACATTCAGACGGGAATGTTCACCGGTCTCATCCATTTTTTGTGGAGTTGGAGAACTCTGCTGGGTACTTTGTTGGGTTTGTCTTAGAAGCAATTCTAATTTGGTAGTCTTTTCTAAAAGGTATATGTTTTGTGTCTCGAGTTGTTCTTTTGTCTGATTGAGTCTCTTAAAAGATTCCGTCATTGCAGAGCAATGATCGCAGAATATAATTTTGTCTGTGTCTTTTCCAATATTATATTGGGGAGTCTGAGTTGGGTTTTTTCTGAGTGCTGGGGAAAGGTAGTAGTTTGGGCCAAGTATGCCTCTAGCATAGTCAAGGGCTTCGGTAAAGTCATTAAAACCTTTGAAGAGGGGGGTTTTAATATCTTTAATAGATTCTACTACTTCGATCCAAGTCTGAAAAATTCCTTTAGTTTTTCCATGAATCACCACATAAAACTTAAAACGTTTTTCAAGGTTCTTTTCATGAAAATAACAGCAAGTACTATTTAAAGTAGCCAGGAAATGGCTATTGTCTTTTCTTGTGTGGGAGATCCACAAATTGTCTACTAAGCATCTTTGTTGTTTATCTAAAACAAAGTCTGGTAAGATTTTAAAAGTCATATTTGAAGGCGGATAAGAAATTAAATTATTTTTACCAAAGAAAAGTCTTTCTATTGGGGGAGTCTCGAGGGCTGATATGGGCCTGAAATTCAGGTTCCCCAACACAGATTGTCTGTAATTGTCTTTGGGTATGGCTGGGCCTTTCCCCTTGTCTTTATCCGTCTTTCTAGATGGGCCACTCATGCTGCTGAGACAAAAATAACAAACAACATCAGTTTGGGCTTATCTTTATATTCTTCCTAGTTTTATCAGTTGTTAAGGATAGTCTACTAAGCTGATCTGCTAAATTATTATCCTTACCCTTAATATGTTCAAATACTAAGTTATATATGGAGATGGTGTCTAAAAAATTTAACCATCTTCGTCTACTACTACTTTTGTCATTTATTTTTTCGTGAAACTTTACAATGGCTTCACAGTCTGTTCTGACTAGAGTTTCTGGTTTATTTAGAATATATATTCTAAAGGCATTTAATCCGTATATTACGGCTAAAATCTCAGCATCTATGCTGCTCATGTTGCCTTTTTCTTTGTATTTACCGCTTTGGTAAGCGCAAATACGTTCTGTTGTCTTACTACTGTATTTATTCGTCTTTGCCTTTAATACGGCACCCCATCCTTCAAAGCTACCGTCTGTTTCGATTACTAGGTAGTCTTTTTCAAGAGGCATGCTCAGGTCTGGGATGTTCTGTATTCTTTGTTTCAAAAGTTTTACTATTTTTGTGTCTTCTGTATTAAAACTCTTTTGACCTTTGGAACCTGTCTTGGAGTATAGTGGTCCCGCAATTTTTCCTAAGTCTTTAATGAAATTTCTCGCGTAATTCAATATTCCTAAAAAATTTTGTAAATCTTTAGTTTTATCTAGTCAGTCGGGCATATCTAAAACCTTTTTAGCGATATGGGGCTGTAATTTTATCTTCCCTTCCCCTATCGTTACCCCTAGAAAGTCTATGTATTCTTTACATAAGACCATTTTTTTCTTACTAATAATTACGCCGTTGTCTACGAATAGTTTAAAGACAGTCTGTAGATGTCCTAAATGTTCTATCATGTTATTGCTAAAAACTAGTATATCGTCTACATATACAATAGTGAATCTTTTATACTCCCCGAAAATTGTATCCATTTTCTTTTGAAAGATTGGGGGGGCAGTTTTTAGTCCAAATGGCATAACTAACCACTCGAAATGTCCTTCTGGGCAGGAGAAGGCAGTCCATTCTATACTGTCTGGATGCATTTTTACCTGCCAGTAGCCCGACTTACAGTCGAACTTGCTAAAAATTGTCTTGCCTTGTATTCTGTTTATTAACTCAGTTTTATCAGGCAATTTATAACCATTACTTCTGGTATTATCATTAAGTCTTTTATAGTTTATAACCATCCTAGATTTTCCGCGAACTTCTTCTGAATGGTTTCGTACTATGAAAGCTGCTGATCTATGTTTAGATGTAGATCTTCTAATGATTTCTAAGTCTGTTAGGTCTTTTATTTGTTCTTTAAAATCTTCTAGGTCTTTATTGGTAGATTCTATCGATGCGGTCTTAATTATATACTCTGGATTAATAATCTCTAATTCGCAAAGAATTTTGTTATTCTTCCAATGTCTTAGAGGCTTTTCACCTATGATTTCTAATTTGTCTAGAATCTTAACAATCTCTTCTAGATCTTTCTGATTTTTTATTATTCCTATTTTGTTTAAACCGTCTTTAAAATTAACGAAATCTGTTTCTAATTCTATCAGAGTATAGTTTTTCTCTGAAACATAGTCTTCTATTATACTATCGATTTCTAAATCTTCTGTTACTAAATTGTTGTCATTTTGACAGCAGTATTTTTCGCTACCGTCGCAATCCTTACAACAAGACTCCTTATTTACTTTGTTTATGTCTGAGACCTGACTTACTTTAGTCTCCTGTTTTTGTGTTTGTACTGGAGAGTAAGTACAGTCTTTTTGGAAAATAATTCCATCTCTGGTTATTGTACATCTACCATTATTGTATAGCAAGAAATCTAAACCTAGAATAAAATCTGTATTAATGTTTAAGTCTCGTACCAGAATTCTATTTATTTTGTAATTAGGACTATAAAATTTATTACAGGAGTTTATGAAGCTTATTACTGCTCCTGGTAAGTAGTATTTATAGAAATTACGTGTACCATCCATCTGCATTGCTGACGATGGTTTGTCTAGAGTTTTTATTAAACTCTCAGGAACAATCTTCTTGTTAATTATACTGCTAGTGCAGCCAGTGTCTACTAATGCTAACGTAGTTATTTCGTAGTTCTGGAGTCTAATTTTAGTTAAAAGTCTTACAGAACTAAACTTTTTATCTTCATTACAGATTAGAGTCTCATTTACTAATTATGAAGAATCTTCTAAAATATTTTCTTCTATTTGGGTTTCTATTTCTTTATCTTTAAAGTCTTTTTGTACTTCTATTAAATTTAATCTCTTTTCTAACAAATTTACTCTGGTCTCTAGAGTCATCATTCTTGTTGCCAGAGTTGGGTCTAAAGCTGGACTAACTATTTCTTCTTTTCTTGGCCCAATAACTATATTTAACTCCTTTTGCAGGCAAGTTATACAACCTTCCATGAAGCATTTTCTGCATTTGGCCCGCTTGCTTCTGCTAGGGAACCATTTACAAATGCAACATGCGTTGCTGTCTAGTCCTTTATTCTTATCGAATAAGTGGTCACAGTCTAAATCTGTATTTACTAGATTATTGAGGTCTTGTATATTTAAGTTGTCTATTCCTAGTTCGTTTATAAATCCATCTGCTTCTGAGTCTGATGAATCTATTAACTGGTCCTGGTCATTTTGTATACTAACCACTGAATATATGCTTTCGGTATCTGACATATATTCGTCTACGCAAATTAAGGTTTCTTGAAAATCTTCAATCAATTGAGCATTCTTACTATTATTATTAAGTCTTTTGGGACAAGTATTATCTGACCATAGTATAATTAAGTGTAACTTCGGCATTAAAGAGCATACGCTCCACAGCGAAGATAGACAACTTAATTCTATAGTAGATTTAATAATAAATTTAGGCGAAAGATTAAAGGTCGATAATAATAAATACTTAGATAGTCAGCAAAGACTAGAACATTTACTATTAAAACAAGAAAAACTGTTTAGCAAAACAGAAAAGAACCTAGATTACATAAATAGTATAACAAGTAAAAAATCACCTAAAAAAGACTTAGAGAAAATCTTTAAAGAAAATTTAATAGATTTAGAGCTAAAAATTAGCCAACAGAATATAGAATTAAAAAAGGACTTAGTAGAAAAATTACTTAAAATAGAAGAGTCGGTTAAAAACCTAAGAATAGCTATTGTCTCATGAATATAGAAAGTATTCAAGAACAAGCCGCAAGAATATTAGAAAAATCTATTCCTTTAGAAGACGACTATAAAAATTACTTGCCAGTTCAAAAATCTGACAAGATTTTAATACAACACGGTATAATAATAACAACTCTCTTAGTAGACTTACACAGAAAAATAGACCTTTTAACAGAAAGAGTACACAAGTTAGACGAACATATTTTTCAAAGTACTATAGACAGAGACAGAAGAAGTTTAGGAAAAGAAAAAGAATCTCAGGCCATAGATAACCTGATAGAACAACTAAACAAAATAGAAATAACCCCACAGAAAGAGAGAATTAAAATAGTAAAGAAATCACAAAAATGGACCTTCTTCCAGTTAGATCAAGAAGTGAAGGGTGAAGGACCAAGACGAAGTTTCTCGGAAGATAGGGTAGGGTCTAGCTTAATATCTAGAATTTTAAATCGAAGGACCCCAGAAGAAACAAATAGACAATTAGGAGAAGTCATAGATGTAGAACGAGACATAACTATTTTCCAACAGAACCAACTAAATTTGCTAAACCCCAGAACGCTCTACAATGCGGGAAGATTCACATCTACTGCACAACTCTACATACATTACAGAGAAGAGCAAATATCTGTACTGGGTGGCCAGACAAAAAATCTAAATTTAGTTAGTGAAGAATCCTTTAGACAGATCAGACATAACACCAGGACTCTCATGCACTTGGGACTAATGGTAATAGGAATTAAAGGGTTAACCAGAAAGAATCTCGGTAGTAAAGTCTTAATAATGATATACGATGACAGATGGACAGATATAAAAAAATCTATCATCGGAATGACTGAGATAGACATGACAGACAACGGAGGAATTTTTTATATAAGTCCAGACTTTTTAATGAACCTAAAAGAATTCGGAAAGCATATAAAGATAGGTATCCAGACAAAGGGCTATGAAGAAATGCATAGCGGCAACAACCTACTTTTGTGTTTAGGTTTTTTAGGAAAAATGACTACAAATAGTAATACCAAGTTTAGAATAAAGATAAATGATGTAGTAGAGTTAATGAGTAACAAGGGCATTAATTTAATCAAGCCCACTAAAATACAACCTGAAGAGTATGCAGGATTAGAATGGAAATTAGATCAATTTTCTAAAAAAGAAAAGACTTTACAACCAGCTGCTCATTTAGAATACACAAATAGACATGGAGAAACTTCCATTAGATTCACAGATTACAGTTACTCTCCGCAAACCCCATGCGAAGAAGAAAGTACAATAGATGAAGAAGAACTTAATCTAATGAATATAGAACTAATCCAAGAGGGTTATGAAGTAGACGTAGCCATAGAGAAAGCGCGCGACCTGAAAAAACAAAAGCCAAAAATGCTTTTTAGATGTAAGGGTTGCAAGTTAGATAATATGGAATTAGAAGAAACGATAATACATTTTAAACTATGCGAACAAAGAACAGATAACTTAGGTTATAAACAAGAAAAAATTATTCAAGATAAGAATGATATGCTAGAAGAAATCTGGAAAGATTTCTCCTCAATACACAACCTAGACTCAGACGATGAGACTACCTCAAACTTAGAAACAGACTCTGTATTTAGTCAGAAAGAATTAATGGAAGCCGGAGCTAGTACATCAAGTTCCAGCCCATTTCAAAGAACTGGAGAAACAGTTACGGTAGATACTAGTACAGGAAATATACCTAGGAGACGCGTTTGGAGAAACGTAGAAGAACCTATAGCAGCTGTAAAACCATCAGGAAAACGCATGCCCATAGAGGAAAACATAACTCTCCAAGAAGGAGGTAGTAGAGGAAAGATCCTCAACATAGCTGCCCACGATCCACAAAGGTGGAACTCAGTAATAGACATCTGGAAGGGCATAGTAGTAGCAGACTATATACAAAGTTACATAGAAACAGACCCAGAAACTATGTACAAGTATTTAGAGACTTTCCTTGGCGAATCAACAAAAGCCTTATGGGAAGCATATAAGACTACTTTCCCAGAAGAATTCGGCCAGTTGGTAGGTATGGGATCTAATCCGTACAACTTCACCAATAAGATTCATACCCTTATTACGGGTGAAGACCCCAACAGCGGGCTAATAATTCTACAGAAAAATGCTCTAATAAAATTAGAACAGCTGAGCATTAGCAACTGGGTATACATTAAGAAGTTTTTAAACGATTTTTTCTATTATTGCACGATCAGTGGAAATTCCTTTGATCAAGAACTAGGGAGAAAACTTTTCAACAAACTACCTGGGGCTCTAGGTAGAGAAATTGAAGAGAGATGGAGTAAACGCGATGGAATCCTTCAAAATCCTACAGCCAAATGGTCCATAGGACACGGGATTCAGCACATCATGGAGATACTCCAAGAAAAGTGTACGAACCTCCAAATTCAGAAACAGCTTAAACAAAATGAGCTAAGTTTCTGCAAGAGTGTGATATACACTACCCAGAGTTACGATAAAGACCCTCAGAAGAAGAAGAAGTACAAAAGAAAGAACTATAAGACTGATAAATACGATAAGAAAAAATATTATCTTAGGAAATCTACGGCTAGAAAACCGTATTTAGATAAGAATAAGCACATTAGAAAGTATCGAGACGATAGAACTTATAAAAATAGATTAGAATGTTTTACATGTGGTAGCATTGAGCATCTAGCAAATACTTGTCCCAAAAGACTTAATAATAATAGTAAGAATGCTCAATTGATTGAAGATTTTCAAGAAACCTTAATTTGCGTAGACGAATATATGTCAGATACCGAAAGCATATATTCAGTGGTTAGTATACAAAATGACCAGGACCGCTAATAGATTCATCGGACTCAGAAGCAGATGGATTTATAAACGAACTAGGAATAGACAACTTAAATATACAAGACCTCAATAATCTAGTAAATACAGATTTAGACTGTGACCACTTATTCGATAAGAATAAAGGACTAGACAGCAACGCATGTTGCATTTGTAAATGGTTCCCTAGCAGAAGCAAGCGGGCCAAATGCAGAAAATGCTTCATGGAAGGTTGTATAACTTGCCTGCAAAAGGAGTTAAATATAGTTATTGGGCCAAGAAAAGAAGAAATAGTTAGTCCAGCTTTAGACCCAACTCTGGCAACAAGAATGATGACTCTAGAGACCAGAGTAAATTTGTTAGAAAAGAGATTAAATTTAATAGAAGTACAAAAAGACTTTAAAGATAAAGAAATAGAAACCCAAATAGAAGAAAATATTTTAGAAGATTCTTCAGAATTAGTAAATGAGACTCTAATCTGTAATGAAGATAAAAAGTTTAGTTCTGTAAGACTTTTAACTAAAATTAGACTCCAGAACTACGAAATAACTACGTTAGCATTAGTAGACACTGGCTGCACTAGCAGTATAATTAACAAGAAGATTGTTCCTGAGAGTTTAATAAAAACTCTAGACAAACCATCGTCGCAAGATGCGATGGATGGTACACGTAATTTCTATAAATACTACTTACCGGGAGCGATAATAAGCTTCATAAACTCCTGTAATAAATTTTATAGTCCTAATTACAAAATAAATAGAATTACAGTACGAGACTTAAACATTAATACAGATTTTATTCTAGGTTTAGATTTCTTGCTATACAATAATGGTAGCTGTACAATAACCAGAGATGGAATTATTTTCCAAAAAGACTGTACTTACTCTCCAGTACAAACACAAAAACAGGAGACTAAAGTAAGTCAGGTCTCAGACATAAACAAAGTAAATAAGGAGTCTTGTTGTAAGGATTGCGACGGTAGCGAAAAATCTGCTGTCAAAATGACAACAATTTAGTAACAGAAGATTTAGAAATCGATAGTATAATAGAAGACTATGTTTCAGAGAAAAACTATACTCTGATAGAATTAGAAACAGATTTCGTTAATTTTAAAGACGGTTTAAACAAAATAGGAATAATAAAAAATCAGAAAGATCTAGAAGAGATTGTTAAGATTCTAGACAAATTAGAAATCATAGGTGAAAAGCCTCTAAGACATTGGAAGAATAACAAAATTCTTTGCGAATTAGAGATTATTAATCCAGAGTATATAATTAAGACCGCATCGATAGAATCTACCAATAAAGACCTAGAAGATTTTAAAGAACAAATAAAAGACCTAACAGACTTAGAAATCATTAGAAGATCTACATCTAAACATAGATCAGCAGCTTTCATAGTACGAAACCATTCAGAAGAAGTTCGCGGAAAATCTAGGATGGTTATAAACTATAAAAGACTTAATGATAATACCAGAAGTAATGGTTATAAATTGCACGATAAAGCGAGTTAATAAACAGAATACAAGGCAAGACAATTTTTAGCAAGTTCGATGTAAGTCGGCCACTCTTTGTGATAAAAAATGCATCCGACACGATAGAATGGACTGCCTTCTCACCGCCTGAGAAGGACATTTCGAGTGGTTAGTTATGCCATTTGGACTAAAAACGCCCCCCAATCTTTCAAAAGAAAATGGATACAATTTTCGGGGAGTATAAAAGATTCACTATTGTATATGTAGACGATATACTAGTTTTTAGCAATAACATGATAGAACATTTAGGACATCTACAGACTGTCTTTAAACTATTCGTAGACAACGGCGTAATTATTAGTAAGAAAAAAATGGTCTTATGTAAAGAATACATAGACTTTCTAGGGGTAACGATAGGGGAAGGGAAGATAAAATTACAGCCCCATATCGCTAAAAAGGTTTTAGATATGCCCGACAGACTAGATAAAACTAAAGATTTACAAAAAATTTTAGGAATATTGAATTACGCGAGAAATTTCATTAAAGACTTAGGAAAAATTGCGGGACCACTATACTCCAAGACAGGTTCCAAAGGTCAAAAGAGTTTTAATACAGAAGACACAAAAATAGTAAAACTTTTGAAACAAAGAATACAGAACATCCCAGACCTGAGCATGCCTCTTGAAAAAGACTACCTAGTAATCGAAACAGACGGTAGCTTTGAAGGATGGGGTGCCGTATTAAAGGCAAAGACGAATAAATACAGTAGTAAGACAACAGAACGTATTTGCGCTTACCAAAGCGGTAAATACAAAGAAAAAGGCAACATGAGCAGCATAGATGCTGAGATTTTAGCCGTAATATACGGATTAAATGCCTTTAGAATATATATTCTAAATAAACCAGAAACTCTAGTCAGAACAGACTGTGAAGCCATTGTAAAGTTTCACGAAAAAATAAATGACAAAAGTAGTAGTAGACGAAGATGGTTAAATTTTTTTAGACACCATCTCCATATATAACTTAGTATTTGAACATATTAAGGGTAAGGATAATAATTTAGCAGATCAGCTTAGTAGACTATCCTTAACAACTGATAAAACTAGGAAGAATATAAAGATAAGCCCAAACTGATGTTGTTTGTTATTTTTGTCTCAGCAGCATGAGTGGCCCATCTAGAAAGACGGATAAAGACAAGGGGAAAGGCCCAGCCATACCCAAAGACAATTACAGACAATCTGTGTTGGGGAACCTGAATTTCAGGCCCATATCAGCCCTCGAGACTCCCCCAATAGAAAGACTTTTCTTTGGTAAAAATAATTTAATTTCTTATCCGCCTTCAAATATGACTTTTAAAATCTTACCAGACTTTGTTTTAGATAAACAACAAAGATGCTTAGTAGACAATTTGTGGATCTCCCACACAAGAAAAGACAATAGCCATTTCCTGGCTACTTTAAATAGTACTTGCAGTTATTTTCATGAAAAGAACCTTGAAAAACGTTTTAAGTTTTATGTGGTGATTCATGGAAAAACTAAAGGAATTTTTCGACTTGGATCGAAGTAGTAGAATCTATTAAAGATATTAAAACCCCCTCTTCAAAGGTTTTAATGACTTTACCGAAGCCCTTGACTATGCTAGAGGCATACTTGGCCCAAACTACTACCTTTCCCGGCAAAGACTCGAAAAAACCCAACTCGGACTCCCCAATATAATATTGGAAAAGACACGAGACAAAATTATATTCTGCGATCATTGCTCTGCAATGACGGAATCTTTAAGAGACTCAATCGGACAAAAGAACAACTCGAGACACAAAACATATACCTTTTAGAAAAGACTACCAAATTAGAATTGCTTCTAAGACAAACCCAACAAAGTACCCGGCGAGAGTTCTCCAACTCCACAAAAAATGGATGAGACCGGTGAACATTCCCGTCGAATGTTAAGAAACCTACTTTATACCGGGTATAGGTGCAACTAGTCCCAGGTACAAACGGTCGCCGTAAAGACAAAACAAATCCGTTAAAAGTTGTCACTTTACTAAAAAGTGAAACGAAGAGAAGCCCTCTTAAGACTAGACGAAAGTTGCCCCGAACCATAACTGGATCAACTTCCCGAGCAAGGAGCAGAATAATAAGACCTCAGAACAATATAGAACAGATAATAAAAGACACTTTGGAAAACATTTTCAAAGAACAGATCAGACCAACAATACAAGATAAACACGAAAATCCGGTAGCTATAACCCCGGAAATTAACAGCGGAATAATATCTGGACAGAACAATGAAGACATAGATCACGTGTCAGAAACTAGTTCAAAAAATGAAAACGAATTAATTCAAGAAGGCCGGGATCCAAACGAGGATGACGATTCGGCATGAGTTTTGATTCAATAGCACTTTACACAACCTGGACACGTAGACGAGAAAAAAAATATCGGCGAGAAGATATGCGGACAAGAAAGGACGACGGCGTTGAAAAATTCGAATGACTTTTTCAAAGGCAAATGCCAACAATGAGAAACGACAAAGTAAAAGAGATATTTTTCAAAGTTAAAGCGACGATGGGGCCCGCAGCGCACCCGGCAGCAACTTTCAAAAGATTCTTTTTCCAAGTTGAAATCCGCAGTTGAAGTCCGCCAAGACCCTATAAATACCGTACTCTACCTCGAAGAAGCAAGAGTGAACTCCTAACAAGAGTGAAGACTAAGACTCCCTCTCTAAAAATCCCTCTCCTCCTCCAAATCTCTCCTTAGCTACTACTCCCCACTTGTATAAACCCCAATGTAAAATAAACAACGGTGGTGCACTATTCCCCCCTTAGCGGAGTACTACCCCGGGACCCCGAAAGGGAAACCTCCCCGTACTTTAAGCTATGTAAGTTTTTTAAAGTTTTCTTAGGTAGATATCTCCATATGTATATTATGTTTCTTGTACTACCTTGCAGATGCAAGTTTTTCTTAATACAATGTTGTTATTTTTATCATAAATCTTGAAGTTACTGTCGTAATCTCCGCCATGAATATCTAAAATTACTGTAGAAAGCTTCGAATATAGCATACCTACGCGCAGTTTACTTCTTGATCTAGTATATGGTTATCTGACAAGCTCCGTTATGAACTCTATGGATTAACCTGTAAATTCCTATTTTCAACGGTGGTTGATTATTGGCCTGTTAATGTCCACTGAAGGACTGTTGTGGCCGCCTTTTGGGTGTGGTTAAAGATGAGTTACATAGCAGGGGTAAAGCTTAGAAGAAGAGATGAACGATCAAGAAAGAAATGGTAAATAGGTATACTGTACTAGAAGACTAAATAGTAACTAAAATATGAATGGCAGGGATGATGAATAGTAACCCAGGATTAGTGACTGGACAGAGTCCAGAAAGATAAAAAAAAAAAAAATTAAACATTTCGCAAATATTATATTTTTATTATTATCACATCGTTATGTTATTTTAAATAATTCACATCTTTTACAAAAATATATATTTTAATGTTAAACTCCTTTTTATTTTAACCAACTCCCCATTTTTCATTTCCCAACCCAAAACAATTTGTACCCAAACTAATTTCATTCCCCACAAACTAGCCCACAAACCAAATCGGCCCAATACCCAAATCCATTCCCCTCTATTTCCCAAAACCGAAGCCCAACCGTCCATTCCCAATACCCAAATTCACTCCTCTCTATTTCCCTTATCTCCCAAGCCCAACCGGCCACCCTCTACCAAGCCCAACCGGCCACCCTCTACCAAGCCCAAAGTCCCTAATTAATTCCCATTCCAACCCAAACCCACCAAAGCCCAACTCCCCAAACTCCCCATTTCGCCCAGGCCCAATAAACCTACCCGAGCCCAATCCCAAATTAAAAACCCCAATCCCCCTAAACCTAACCAAATCGTTCCCAAAACCAAATCACAAACCAGAACCGGCGATGCCCCCCCAAAATTCGGCGGCCTCTCACACCGGCACACCCCTTTACCCGCCGGACAAACGACATTCACCACACCACTGTTACCATGTCCCTTCCACCAGCAAGCCCTCGCATCACCCCAGTCCCCTTTTTCCCTTTTCTACAAGCACAGAGCTTTGAACAGCTCGTCCGGGTCAAATCGACCATGCATGCCGCAGTGTGCCTCTGGAACACCTTCAAGAACTCGTTGGGTAAGAACATAAACCCCGTACCTCATCCCCATCATCTCGGTTTCCGAAATAAAGATGAAACCGTCACTTTTTCTTTTTCTCTTTAAATTCGAATTCGAATTCTAGCTGTTGAAGCCCTCGAGTTTTGACTATAAATATAGCCCTTTGGGTTGTGTTTGAAGGGAGGTTTTTTTTTGGGTTGGAAAGAAATCCCCTCTGTTTTCTTAAGAGCTGTTAGCTAAAAAATCGACCTTGGTTGCTTTTTCACAACGAAGTTTTTCAGAAACGAAAAAAACCCCTCTGGAACAAGCTTTTACTCTGGGTTCCGGCTCGACCAAAACCACAAAAACATTTAAGCTCATGTTCTTTTCAATCGCATAAACACAACTTCTCCGAGCGGGGTCGACGATTTGAGAAGACGCCTCGGTTCGCTGCCCGGAAAAGGTAAACTCAATTCCCCTCGGTTTTAGTTTTGCATATTTCTGTATTTTTGTTGTCGATGATCTGATAATGTGTTTATTTCACATTGATGTGCCTAAGTAATACATTCATTAAACCGTCTTTGGTTAATTTAGGTGTTTCTGCCTGTTATGTCCATGTTTAAACCCATAGGCAGCGTTATATGATATATATGTTGTTTCAGTACACGTTTAGAGGGATTATGATTTGCTTGGTTAAATGCTTTACGATGATTACAAGCTATTTAATTGATTACTCATGCTCAGATATGCTGTATTAAGTTCATGATTAGTATCACATTTAGTATAATGAAATATATGTTGTATTAGTATTTATTTAGTGGAAGCATGATATGTTGGTAACTTGTTTACATGTCCCTTTCTACGATTTAAAAGTAGTATAGGGTAAACATCAGCTTTGGGTCCTTAATGGCAGGACTACTATCTTGTGTTAATGAATTCAAGATAGTAAGATGTGATGAAAAGCTTAGTGTGTACATGTGTTGGTTTCTAGATGTTGTTTGATCATGTTGGACTGAAAGAATGTTGAAACCTGCCTGCCTAACATGTTTGAGAACCATCTTTGACCATATGCTACCTTGTATGTAGTGTCATTCCTTATCATGTCTGAGAAATGAAACATTCATGTGTTTAGTTTATACTAAATTGCCCCCTACATATTGGAAGTATTGTCCTTAAATGGTTGTCTGGTCATCCGTGTTTGTCTGATATGTCCACTTGAGTTGGCTATGTATTTGTCCTCATTTGTGAGTTTGTATGCCCATCAATTTAATTATGTGGCTGCCTTTGTTTACTTGAGTGTCATCATGCTGGATAATGTGGCATGATTAGGACCACGTATGCTTAGTCTAGTTGAAAATACTATACACCCTTGGAAATGCTTCCTTTAATGGTTACTTATTTATTTTTCCTAAGTCTATATGTTTGTCAAGCTAACTACGCATTTGTTTTGCCTGACTAAGTGTTAAAATGCATACATGATAGCAATGTAATGTCTCTGAAGTTATATTTAATGCCTTGCCTGTCTGTCTTCATGGTCTATATGATGTTTGGACCAAATTCACTGTACCTGTTAAGTCTACTTTGTTTCTATGATTTTGATTACAATTTCATAGGAGTCTGCATGTACATCTTGTTCTGTTGAGAGTATGTGTCTCTTCTTAAGATTAATGAGTTAGTCCTATGTGTGTGTCTGGTTTACAATTAGTTAAGACTGTATATTTTGATAGCATGATCTCTGCATTGACCAGAAATGTCAATGTCATTGAACAGTATGTGATTGTGAACCCTTTTATCTTATGAATCAGATCATTCCCTAAGTGTTTGGTTCAGGCTCACTCTTTTAAACTATGCAGTATACCATCAGAACTGCTCCCTTTCTTTCTGCCTATTCACATGACCTGTTTTCTTGCCTGATTAATGTCTGAGATCTGAAACCTGAACATGGTCATTTACTTGACCTCATTGTGTGCATTAAAAGTGTGAGGCATTCTTCCTTGTGTATTTGACATTTTATTATTTTTCTGTAGTTGATTTGCTCATTGTTTGCTTTGAGATATATGGGATTGTTCTGTTTTACTTTAGAATCTGAGGCTTTAAACATGTAATGGCTGAGAGTCTTTAGAATTGTCAACATGTTCGTGATTTTAGCTTAAGCAAAGTCTTTAGTTTGGTTTTGTTTACCTGCTACAAGTTCCATACTTTGTTAAGATGTTAGTGTCGACATGACTTTTATCTAAGACAAATTGTTCTTATCCCTATTGCTTAAGCTTAGGTACATGAGATATGGGGTTATAAATTGGATAACCCAGCACAATTAGGCATATGAAAACTCTGAGTGATATGATTACTTTGGTCATTATGCTAACTGGTGTTTTGAATGTTAAAAATGCATGATTGATTTGTTTAAGTTTGAAATCATGAAGCACATGGGATAAATTGAGAACCAGTGTGATGTATATGATGTATGCCTATCTGTTTGCCTGCATTTTCCCCTTTGGTGTTCACTTGAAGTGTAAGTTTGATATACATCAGGGTATATGGATTGTATACCAATATGTACCTAGTATATGAGGTATACAGGTCCAATATATCAGGTGTATATCTGGTATATCAATCATGTTTGCACACTATGTATATTTGTTGGGCTCAACCCAATTCTGCTATCATCTTTGTCTTATTTGCAAGAATACAGCAGTGTGTTTGGCTCATATGTTTCATTTTCTGCTCGTTTCCATTTCTGCCTATATGATATAACTTGGGCTAAGCCCAACATCTTGTTTCTTCTTTCCATCATTGCCTATTGTCTCTAGTTTGGGGCAATCTAAATATTTGACTTGGTTTCATTTGTTGTGGGTTGCTTCATGATTTGGGCCAGTTTGCTTCTTCTTCCTCCTTAAAATTCGAGAATAAATTATGGGCCTATCTTTCCTTTTTTGCGTGTCACATACTATACCACATTCCAAATTTTGTGTTTTAAAATATTCGGGCTTTCGGTCGTTTAAATTACTAATTAACACAGAGTATTTATATATGCGTGCCTATGTTATATATATTAGCATTTCCTTCCATTTACATCTGATAATTTGTGTATTTTCTAACTCCCCTTTATGTTTTCTTATGTATATATTTTCATGTTCCATTCTCTAATCCTTTTCTTTTCTTTTATTTACATGAAATGCATCGGGAGCTACGAAGAGTTTCGTTATGAGACTCATCATGAGCAATGTCAAACAAAGATCCGCATCCACATTCCTTGCATTCTCCGGCCTCGGGATTTCCAAACAAATAGGGCGAGATGACATCGTCATCCGCTTTAGTTCCCTTTCATTGTTATTCTTTAATTTCATTATTTCTATTTGGGTCTGTAATAATTATTTAATGCTTGTGTGATTGTTAGGATATTTAGAATAATTAGGCCATGCATGGATAATTAATAGGGTAGTTTAAAAATCGTCGCTAGTTTATTCATTTGTAGGCTCGGTTAATTCAAACTTAGAAACCCTCCGCTAGTTTATTTATTTTTAGGCTCGTCATGCATATTTAAAATTTTCAAAACAAACTTTGATCATCTTATGTAAACTTTATTAATTGTACAACTCAAAATGATTTCCAAAAATTACTTCTTTGGCATTATAAGTAATTCGTTTTTCTCCTTACTATTTATTGTCACAAATGCATACTTTTTCAATTTTATATGTATTTTCTTTTATACCAGGCAAATGCATACATGTACAAAATGCATCTCTTTCATTAAATTATTTGCAAACATCTTTTTAACTTCATACTTTAAACATGCATTTTGCTTAGTATAATATTAATCGAGTTTGATCGAATAACCGCTAGTTAGCGGATCTTAAAGGATGTCTAACCCCTTTCCTTTAGGATAATAAAGAACCCTTACCTAGAATCTCATTAGTTTTGTAGATCATTAAAATCGGAGTTTACATTGCAACATTTAGTTTAATATTTAGTTGTCCTAATTCACCGTAAAAATAATTAGGTGGCGACTCCTTAATCATACCCAGGAATCATCACCGGACACGTTGTGCTCCGCTTTGACCGAGCAGGTCAAAATAGGGCGCGACACCAATGCCACTATAGGCCTCGGAGAGGCCAGCAACCATCTTGAGAACAAGACGATCGTCGTTAACAGGCGCACCAACGTTGCGTAGTTGGTCTGCCAATTCTTTCAACCTTTTGCAATACGCTGAAA
Source organism: Anisodus tanguticus (assembly GCA_034509755.1). Classification (NCBI taxonomy): domain Eukaryota; kingdom Viridiplantae; phylum Streptophyta; class Magnoliopsida; order Solanales; family Solanaceae; genus Anisodus; species Anisodus tanguticus. The sequence continues at coordinate 38,508,481 of CM067561.1, read as the reverse complement.
CGTTTGGGAATTTTTCCATATAAATGTGGGAAAATTCCTGCTCAAGTGTAACAACTTTGGAATTGCGTTTATCTTGGAATATGTCAGTAGCCTATCCCAAGCAGCAATCGCCGTAGTGTCCGACTCAATAATCGTCTACAATAGGTCGGTAGAGACCGTGGAGTAAATTCACTAAAGGACAATGGCATGAAGAGTCGTCCACAACTTAGTATCATCATCGCGTTTAGGCACCTCCGTGTCCTCAGGAGCCGCGGGGATTATGTGATGGATGACTTGATGCGACTGTGCGTGAATTTTGAACAGTTAGGCCCATGTCGCATATTGGACGTTTATATTTCAAGAATAAGAAGGATGTGATTCTTGATATTAGAAACAACAAGGGCAGGGTGAAACGTGTTCTTGGAGGTAGACATAACGAAATAATAATAGGTGATTGAGGAATTGGGAAGAATGAATTTTGGGGATCAAAAATTTTGGACGGAAACCGAGAAAAAACTCGGAACCGACGACAATTTTGGGGAGAAAAATTCTCAATCTAGACTTCTGATACCATGAAATAAATAATTCCTTGATTATTTTCACTAATGAAAGAGTATATATACAATTTACAATTTTCATAATAGAAAAATCCTATTTCTAATCTACTTCCAAAATCTTATTCTACTTGTACAATAATTATACAATTATAGTAAGTGTACCATTCTAATTATATACAAAATTGTCCTAAAATCAATGCACCAAACCGTGATATACTTATGGTAAGTATATCACAGGTATACTATTTATCAATAACATTATTTAATTCAACGAGATGTTAATATGATAACTACATAAAATGTCTTTTGGCAAAAGAATGTTGCAAAGAAAAGTTGAAATATAAGCTTTTGAGATCTGCCATGGCTAAATCCATCCATTTTCTTCTCTTCCCTGCAAATCTTTAATTACAACACATAATGCTATTTAGGTGGATAAAAGAAATTGTCCTTCAAACAAAGATCATATATCTATTGATTTTGGCAGGCCAATTTAAAACTTTGCCGGAGAAGGCCACGATTAGTATCAAAATAATCTTGAGAATTTAGTGTTACTCGAGGAAGCAAAAGAATAAAGGGGGGAAAGAGAGACTACTTGACTGTGGTTAAGATTAATTAGTGGTATTAGTTAATCAAAATAATCTTGTCCATTAATTTTTAAAGTGACAGATATCAGAATTATAAAGCACAACTGAAGGAAATGGAGAGCATTGGTACTGTAGGGGAGCCTCTTCCGGAATGTTAGACTAATTGAATATATACACTCTGCGAACGGAGTTACAAACTCACCGTAAACATTCCCGTCTTTATTTTTTTATTCACACATCTACCCCATATCAAAAAGGAAATACTATAGAAAAATGAAGTAAAGAGAAATCAAACTTATGTGACAATGGTAACATTGTAGCCAACAATTGCATCGCCATTAGCATTCGCCGAATAAGTTTGAGCAATAGCATACCCACGAGCCAATCGGAATAGACCAGTTCCACCCACGATGGCCATTTCAAGAACCGGGTTCAGGCTTAATAGGCTAAATGAACTCCCTTGGTAGATACCAACCGTGAACCCATAGCTAATCACCATGATAAAGATCAAATCAGTTTGACTAGTGGACCCATACAGTCCACGGGCTCGACCCACTAGCTTTGAAGTTGGGTCTGGTCCAATAGTAAGTGGATCATCCATCGTCATCAGAGCCCCAAATAGGGTAACTGAACTGTTGGTCCCATCAGCTTGTGCGACCCGGACTGCACTTGGATTGGAGGTAGAACTGAAGAGTTGTTACCACATCTTTGCCTGTCTCCACCTTGGCCCATGACTCGGTGTCTTGTCCTTCAGCCTCCCATGTTAGTAATATGATGAAGAGAGTAACTCAGTTACTGGTCTAATATTTGAAATCAATTGAGTCAATATGATTTACCTCCTTCACAGACTTGTCGGATCGGAATGTGGGGGCTCCTGGAGTGGGAGTTCCACATTTTTTTTTTGGAAAATGAAGAGAGTAACTCTTCCCATGGACGGCATTGCAAGAAAATAATATCACTTACCCGCAAGGGTAGTCAAGTTGATGTAGCAGTAGAGCGCGGGACCGCAAGGTCACGAGTTCGATTCCCTGCATAAACCTTCTTGGTTGAGCCTGTCACACATGGCTTGCCAAGTGTGGTTAATTGGCTGACGTGGTTTGCAGTCTATTGCGTCAGTTCGGGGTTTACCCTGTGCGCACTCGAAAGAGTAGCGGCTACGGGTTCCTTCGTCAACAAAAAAAAAAAAAAAAAAAAAATATCACTTATAAGGGGAAGACAAATAAAAAAAAGATGACAGAGCAAGATCCAGAACTGGGCTATTGACTTACTAAGCACTTGTTGCAACACAAAAAAAATAAAAAATAAAATATATATATATATATATATATATATCAATTTTAATTGCCCAATGAGACTATATATATGCAAGTGTGGATGTCAACAAAAGCATCCAAAATAAACAGCCACTGAAATGACACACCAACCACGAGATTTTTCAAATGCTTCTTCATTCTTCCAATCCGGATTTGAGCTATACACAAGTAATGTAAACCGAGTCGTAAAAATTAAGCTACAACTTAACCTCCTAGTAATTGATTTTTTTCCCTGAAAAGGCCCAAACTTACCTCTAGATGATCAAAATTTGCTCAATTTTATCCTTTTGCATGGTTTATTTCATGTCATTGCCGTTTGCAAGTCGTCTCGTACTTTCTCTTGCGCGGACTCCAAATATTTTCAAAGAAAATGTTCAAATTTACCCTTCAATTTGTGACTATATAAAATGCATCCAGACAAAATAGAATTTACAAGATTGATGAATATAAAATGCATCCAGACAAAATAGAATCACTAACATCAATAGTAATATACGATTCCGAAATACTAAAACATACAGAGCAAATGTAGAAACAGTATACGCCAAGCGCCGTATTCTTATCCATGAAATGGAGGAAACAATAACATGCAGTATTACTAAAGTATTACAACGTGATTAGCTCAACTATAAATTAGGGAAATTAATTAAACCAGCTGAAATAATAATCACTTGCAAGGATTCAACTTGCAAGTGAATCTGCCATTTCCAGAATTAGCCCTCAAGAAACGCAAAGCTGTATGCATAACTTGTTGAGTATTTCCCATTAATGCCCAATTCATATGTTGAATGACACCCAATGGATGATATGGAAACTGTACACTGTTATAAGAATTAAGAAGTGCAGTTGTCCCTTCTCTGAGTAAAGTTTTATAAGGTTCTCCTCTGCCTTTCATTCCTTCCCATAATGTTATATCAGTTCCATATTTTCTAGCAGCAATTAGACCAAATACAACACCTACTTTTGAATCTGGATTTATTACTTTCCAGTAGCATCTGTATTCTGGCATCATCCAGCTCCTGTCGTAAAAAGAATGTCATACTTTTATATTTAAAATATCTAACTTTTAAAAAAAAAATTACGTTAAATGAGATGATATATGATCAAATGTCTAAGATTTCACAAGTTTAAATATTTAAACTCTGTATTCAGTCAAATACTCCCACATAAATTGAAATCACATTATTATCTAAGACGTATTTGTGACATAATCCAGGTTCCAGCAGTACAAATGTTGTCATTGTAGTAATTTGTTTCTTTGATCTCAACACGTAAACAATGTTTCTAGCCCTTTTTTACTAGGATCCACCGACATTAGGAAAAAATTATTGTAACAAAAGTAGTTAAAAGATGTGGACAAATAATGGTCCATATGTACAGAGCAATAAAAATATTTCCTTTCTTAACTGATCAAATAAGTTTGAGCTGAAAGGAGCTGTTTGAAGATAGCAGATTGAAGTGACAAAATCAAACTCATTGTTTTAGAAATTGTTCAACTCTCCGAGGTTTAAACAGGTTGGGTCTTGGCTAGTTTGTTGACTTAATTCAACGGGTTGAAAATAACCCATTTAACTTTTGAGTCAAAATAGTATACTCCAAGCAGAGATTGAAAATGTTGTTACTTTAGAAGAACTTAAGCTAATAATTTTCTGAGAAATTCATTAGCTTTTCACGTTCTTTTTGGAAGAAGAAAAAAAAGGAGGGAAGGGTGGGTCATGAGGGCGGATTGAGTATGATTCGTTTATTTGACCATCTTGAACGGTCAAAGTTTGGACGGGTATGGAGCATAACTTGTTCATTGATTTGACTCATTTCCACCTGTCCACATTTTACCTAAGGATTTAACTTATATGCCAACAATGTACAAATTTTTTGTATTATCAATGTATTTTTAACATGTTAACGATAGAGACTTACTGGTGCGGGCAAGCTGAAGCTTCCAAATAGGGGAAAGGAGGCACTGGTGGTAAAGTCGACATTGGGGGTAAATGAGGCAATGGAGGAGTAGGTGGCAATGTTGGAACTGGAAGGGTTGATGGTGGTGTAGTTGGGGTAACAGGGTTGGGATGTGGTTGTGGATATGAAGATTTTGGACAGAAAGACATAGGATCTTCAGGCTGAGAAATCAAAGGATCAACATTGTACATTTCCATATCAAACATTCTAAACATTAATCTTGGTGACCTTCCTGGTCCTCCTCCTGTCCCACATCCTCTTGTCCCTTCCTCACTACTGCTTGTAACCTGTCCAACAATAACAATAACAACAACAATGTGTCAATCTCAAACAATCTAGGTCAACCATATGAAATTTTACTGACAGTGTGCTTCATTTAAGCTCATTTTATGGTAATATCCACGGTACAAAAAAAAAATAGAAGTTTTTTATATTGACCTGTGCAACACAACCACTCAAATCTGGAGTTCCGTCGAGCCTCATCGCATAACTTCCTAGCCAATTTGTTGTTTCTTCTCCCCATATTGTCATTTCCCCGTTGTCTGGGCATGCCATTGCTACTTTTATACCTGCGCATAATTTGGCACTCAAAACCTTAACTAACAATGCTAATAAGAAACATCAATTAGAGATTCTTTTTAAGTATAATCAAGATAAAGACTTAAAGGGAGCTTTGATGCAATGGAGAGAGTCGTCAATGTGTGACCAAGAGGTCACAGATCAAGTCATGGAAAGAACTTCTTTTAGAAATGTGAGTCAAAGCTACGTATAATAGACCCAATGTGATCTAACACTCGTGAGAGAGCGGTGTGCATCATTCTTCCCTTATAATCAAGATTCAAGACTCAATTTTTCTGCTATTATACAAGAATAGCAAGAAGCAGGACAAAACATTGGATAAGAAGTACCAAAAAACTAAGTTGATTACAATGTCAAATGGGAACTGAATTAGAGAAACTACTAAAAGGAATTACTAGTCTGTAAGTCTAGTTACCGTTTAGGGGATAATCAAAGAGAGAGACTTGGCCATCTTTGCATTGGTCACAGAAGACAGTGCCAGAGACCATAGCATAACCATGAATTCCACGAATGGATGATGCTGCAGCTGCAACAATTACAAAAGCTGTAAAATAAAGCTTTTGGGACCAATTCATGATGTTAATTCTTTGTAACTCTGATTTCTGAGGGAAAGAGAAAGAGACTTAAGTAGTGGGTTGGTTTAGAGTTCAATCTTGAATGTGAATAAAAAGCAGTGAAGAATTTATTAAGCTTTGGCTATACAGCAACACTCAACTGTCTCCATTAATGAGCTTTTGAAAAAAATGGTTTCTTGAAATAAAATTAAAAGTGAGTATATTGGTACGGGTATTCATTTAAGACACGGTAAATAACTAAGTTATGATCCAGCTTTTTTTTTTTTTTTTTTTATAACCCAGGTCTCGAGACGACTTGTGCTTCCATATCGCTAGTACCTGCACAAGTACTGGTATTAGACTCCTGGGGATGATGGGATCGGTCCTTCAGCACCCCACCACCAGGTAAATAGCGGGATGTGCCCGTGGTCAGTGTCTGTTTGCGTCCAACGGATCAATGCTACAAGGTTGATCCCCTCAAAGGCTTGGCGGGGAACGAACCCACACTACAACATGCCCGCGCGGCTTTTAGCGCCCAGGCTTTCACCACAGGTATATGCCCCGGAGGACGATATCCGCCGAGTGAGGTTCGAACCTGCGACCCGAAGGTCACAAGCAAGAGCCTCTGCCAACACGCTGGCCTCAGCAGATATGATCCAGCTTTTTATCAGACAAACAAAAGCAGTTTATTGCTATCACCAACCTCTCATTTGCCATACTGCTGAGATCTTGGACTAATTATTACAAATGGTACATATATAGCCATAATCATAGACATACTACTTACAAAACTACTACTAATGATCACTTAAATGTCCTTCAAATATAATTAATGTATGCAAGTATTTTAGGAACCATGAATATTATTGCTTTCAATTTAAGGTGTCAATTTTAAAGATTCTTAACGAACCATTCCAATATTGTATAACAACTTTCTAATCAAGTTCAGGCTGACAATATCTTAGCTAACAATTCCCACTTAATTAGAACTTCAATGAATTTGTTGAACATCTTTATATTTCACCGTTCTTTTTGAAAATCATGCATGAAAAAGAATTTTGATAAAATGTGTTTTGTAGCTAGGTATCCTTATTTCAATTGAGCTATGCATGTATTTTGTCTTCATACATATCTCGTTTTTCAAAGAACGATCACACATTTCCTATATGTGTTGGTTCATTGTATAGCGTAGCACGTTCTCGTGTTACTTCATAAATGACTATTATTTCTGTATAATTTGATAAAGCTGCAGTAATTGATTGCCTTAATGTGATGACTGCTCAAGTATTCTCAATTTCTCTCTTTTTTCTTATGCATACAATTCTAATGACATGTTTTAGGTGCATTAATAAGCTTATGGAAATTAATGTTGTAAATTGTAATCATTGATTGATTCAAGTTATGCATCTAATAACTTTCTGTCATGCTTATGGCAGTGAAGAAAGTAGTTGCGATGCAAAGAGAATATAATCCCGCATTCAGATTTGAGTTAAGTTTCTATACAGTAGTATTTTTTTAACATAATCAGATACTCTATATTTTGGAGTAACTAATAAAGTTGTTGTCATGTGACCTGAGGTCATGAGTTTAAGCCGTGAAAACAGTCTCTTACAGAAATGTGAGGTATGGCTGCGTACAATAATCTTGTGGTCCGATCCTTTCCCGAACCCCGCGCATAGCGGAAGCTTAGTGCACCAGACTGCCTTTTTTTTTTTTAATCATATACTTTATAAGGTAATTTCGGATAGTAACCGAATAAAAACAGTAATATTAACCTGCTATACGGGCTGGACAATATAATATTGATAATGACAAAAAAAATTATCATGACAACACATGTAACTTAAATTTTTCCGATTTATATAGTTATCCGATTAAACAAATTGGGTCTTTATCTTCAAATTCGCGACAGTATTAAGTAAATACTTTTTTAGTTTTCTCAGTGTACCAGAGAAAAAATTACTTCATCCGTTCCAAAATAAGTATTATCTTAATAAAAAAAGATTATTTTAAAATAAGTGCCTTACTTTAGAAATTCAAGGTAAAAATTGATAAGTGTTTCCAATTATACTCTTAGCATGAAAGAAGCGATCCTATTTAATATTACTTAATTATCAAGAAATATATAATAAATAGACCCTAAACCCTAAATGTTGATTTCTTAATTGACTTAATTTTTGCAAGGGACACTTATTTTGAGATGGTGAAAATAGTAGTTCAAACTTCAAAATACTAAGTAAGACTTGGGACAAATAGAGTATTCGAATAAGACCCCTCCTACTCTACAATAATCCATCACTTTAATTAAGCATTGTTTGCAAAAACAAATTAAGAGTCATATGTCTCATGTGACAACTGACAAGAATTGCTCATAAGAAAATGGTATGGTTTGCCTGAATTTTCTATTTTATTTAAATTTGTCGTACTTGTATTTTACTTTTAAAAAAAATTGGAGGAAAATATTTTCTTTGTGAAAAAAATTCTACCATATATATCCTTTTTTGAAGGAGAGGTTTTGGACTTCTATAAATAGGAGATCCATTCTTCTCATAAACAACACAATAGTATCCACAATATAGTCATTAAAAAGTCTTGTTTAGGGAGAGATTTTTCTCTCAGTAGTTTTTATGCTTTATATTAGTTTTCTCAATATGTAGGTCGCTTGAACAAATCATATTATAGTATTATACCTTTTTAGTATAGTTTCTTTGTCCTCTAATTTATCATCGTTCAAGATTTGTAATTATTAGCTTCCACTTTGATTTTTTTGATCTCCAACAAGTGGTATCAGAGTCAATGGTTAACAAGGTTGAAGACGGATTCAAGGCCGATTCAAATCAAGTTGCAAACCAAGTTCACGGTAATGAAGATTTTGTCCAGAGTTCTACACGTAGAGAAGAATTTTTAGCCATATTTTTCAACAGACCTTCTGCTGCATCTTTAAAAATAAAGCAAAATATTTTTTAAACCAAATTTTAACCCATTATATTTTTAATTTTATTTTTAACCGTGACAAGCAGCAATGATGAAGATGGAGAATCATGATTTTTTGGCCAAAAAGTTCAGCCAAGGAGAGATTTGTTAGGATTTGCCCTGAATTTTCTACTTTATTTGAATTCTGTCGTAATTATGTTTTACTTCAAAAAAAAATTCTTGGTGGAAAATGTTTTCTTTGTGAATTTTTTTTTACCATATCTATCATTTTCTTGAAGGAGAAGTTTTGAACTTCTATAAATATGAGATACATTCTTCTCATAAACAACACAATAGCATCCACAAGTAATTTAAAAGTCTTGTTTAGAGAGAGATTTTTCTCTCAGTAGTTTTTATACTTTATATTAGTTTTCCCAATATGTAGGTCGCTCGACCAAATCATATTATAGTATTATGCTTTTTTAGTATAGTTTCTTTGTCATCTAATTTATCGTCGTTCAAGGTTTGTAATTATTAGTTTCCGCATGACAACCTGATTTTTTTGGTCCCCAAGAGTTGTTGGATTTTGCATATGTTACTGCTACAGTTTTCTAGAATAATTAGTTATTTAGTTGTAGGAGAAGTCTAATAGTTGATTTAGTAGGATACTCATCTTTTAAATTTTTGTAAGAGTCTAATATTTTAGTTGCATGAGGAGTCTACTACTTTAATTATGTGCATATATAAAGACTTATGATTAATAAATTTTATATGAGACAGTTTTCGTTCATATTTTCTACTTGTTGTTTGCATCTCTCTCTAAAAAATCATAACAGTGGTATCATCGCATTCATTGATCTTAATGGGTCTGTGCATTCATTGAAGAAGAAATACTTTCAATCAATTTTAAACCATACCTATTTTCAACCAATTTTAACCCGTGCTTATTTTTAACGCTCAGGGCTATTTTCAACCAATTTTAACCCGTGCTTATTTTTAACGCTCAGGGCTATTTTCAACCAATTTTAACCCGTGCTTATTTTTAACGCTCAAGACTATTTTCAACCAATTTTAACCCGTGCTTATTTTTAATGCTCAAGACTATTTTCAACCATTACCAATTTAAATCAATTTTTAATTCATACTATCTTTAAACCTTATTTTCAACCATAACAAACAATAGTCTCTCTTTGAATGTCTCACAAACCTTTATCGGTGAAAACTATCATAGTATTTGATCAGTGAAGATGAAGCTAGAAAGCAATTTTACAATGTGTAAGCATAATTCTCTTCCGTTTGAAAATAAAAGTTATACAATTAATTTCAATCGACGGAATAGAAAAATTATCACTGAAAAATACTTGAAGCATGTGATGGAAAAATGCAAGAAAATTGAGTTCAAGAAGAAGAAGAAAGATTCATGTTACTGCAAGTTCAAAATTACTCAAAAAAAATCCACAAGTACAAATTGTTAGTAGTGGAACAACTTTTCTAGATTGCACCAAATGAATCAAGGAGGAAGGTTAGATTTTGCATATGTTAGTGTTACATTTTTCTAGAATAATTAGTTGTTTAGTTGTAGGAGAAGTCTAATAGATGATTTAATAGGATATTCAGCTTTTAAATTTTAGTACGAATCTAATAATTTAACTGTAGGAGGAGTCTGTTATTTTAATTATATGCATATATAAAGACTTATGATTAATAAATTTTAAATGAGACAATTTTTATTCATATTTTCTACTTGTTGGCATCTCTCTCCAAAAATCATAACAGAAAATGAATTATTAAAAATACCAAATGGGAAACCAAAGAAGTCGCATTACAGCTATGACTGTCAAATTGACAAAACATAAAGTGTAAATATGCAATAAGAACAGACAACATCTTGTTGAGTAATGTAGTTTACAGTTGAGTGTTGACATACAGAGCAAAAAGCAGCTCTACTTTTGGGTTATAAGGGGGATGGTTGATGTGAGTGTAGTAATTATGTTTCCACAAATATTAAATAGAATAGAATAGTAAAAGAACCCACATTTTATTTCTTAAATTCTTTTCTATATGTTGGCTAAAATTTGACGGTGAATGGATAATATATTAGTCCGTCCGAGCCGCGTGGAGCAATAGCATTCATAAATAGTGACTACCATTAGCCAAACAACACAATGATGTCGTGTCGTACCATGAAACTTTTATGTTTGATAAGTAGAGGAATACTTATAGTAATGTATTAATCTATATATGAAAATATATAAAATATAAAGAATAGATACTACTAAGTAAATAAATATGTTATGATGATGAAACACTTTACCCTTGTGTATCATTTTGAAATCATAATTAAGTAAATAAAAATATGATCTCTTTAATAATTTATATTTTTAAATGAAATGATCGTACACTTTCAAATGGTATCAGAGTAATAGAGATAGTGAATTTGTGTCTCACCGCCACTCATTTTTACAAAAAGAATTTCTATGTGCTTTCCTCGTGAAAAAGAAACAGATTTACATGTGAATGTAGTGTTGAAAACATAATTAAGCAAATAAGAATATATTTATCTTTAAAATAAAATGTTCATACTCTTCAACACTTATTCTTTTTATATTATTTTGCCCGTTAGAAAATATGTTGCTAATCCTTCATATAATTTTACTACATTTTTATGCAGAGATGAAACAAAGATTTTAAAACATCAGGAATACAATCACCGAACTCGCTTATTACTTGTGAGTTGTGCCAACAAATATAAATTTAGTATAAATATACTTCTCTTTCTTTGGAGAAAACTACCACAAGTATATATAAACACCCTTCTAGATGAAATAAATAACAATCTACTTAACCGCACGTTTTAGTTGAGGTCACTAGGGGGTCAATTTTGTAAAACCTTAAACGTGTCAGGTTGCTGGGATTCGAATACGACCCATAATGCTAATAAATCAAAACCTAACTAAGTTAACTAATTGATGCTTTTATTTTATTTTTAACAATAAACGACTTAAATTAATTGATGATTTTATGATGACATTTTTAAAACCAATTAGTGGGGTTCAACTTACTATCTGAAGATCGACGAATCCAAGTATCCAATTGTATGTTGGAGAATAAATGGTACTATTTCACATGAAATACAACGTGGGCATCTCTATTAGGATCAGTTGTCTTGATTTAAGAAAATCTTCTATTGTTCCGATAATTTGTTAAATTGTAAAGGAAATGCTGCCGTTATTATGTTCCATCAATCTTTGTGATGTAAAGTGAAATTGTTGCAAATATGAACTAAAGTTATTGTTCTTGTCACAACAATATTTCATCATTGGCTTGGGGGAAAACGAGTGGACATGCGCAACAACAAAGGCAGTACTCTCAGAGGAAAGCCCAGAGAAAAAATAGTTGCCAAAGACAGATTGGCAGACCAACTATTAAACGAAAGAACATTTAATGATCATGTTTAATTATGTAAAAATTTATTCGTCCAAAACTTTAAGCTATGAAACAACACTTTTATTTATTCTGGAAAACTATTAAACATACTTAATTATTTATTCTAAATACGTGGCAGACTCCTTTACGTGTAGACATAATTCTTACTCTTGAGCCAAGTATATAAAGAGAATTAATTGTAAGTGACAATTAAACTAGAACACAAGTTGGACTCAAAGGTGTGCTTAGTGGTCACAACAAAATAATTAGTGATTAATGAAGTGGGTACAAGTTATTTGTTTGTCCTAATCATGTTAGATTGTCTTAAGAGACTAAAGGCCCTGCATATTTTTGTGAACCACTTCCCACAAAAGCTAAGAGTAAATTTAACAAATTAAGATATATGTGATATCCCACCTAAACATCCTATTATCTACACTTAATAAACTCTAATAAGGACTGGACATACATAATAAGAATATGGAAAAGTCCAAAAATAAAAAAACAATAATTATAAAAATCTATATGATCTTACAGTCTTTATGCCTTTGTATTCCACATAAGAATGATGCTTACGAACAAATAAATTCTAAGCTCTGAGTCGACAGAAAAAGAACAAACATAAATAGCAAAATGAGAATGTTGGTGTACGTACACAAAGAACACAACCCAGTACAGAATAAGCAGTTCTATCAAAATTGCCTCAATGCTTGACGGAAACATAGCTCAAAAACTTCTACTTCCTCTGGTATCATATTTATGGCTCTCCACCAGATTCAGCAGTTTCATTTGCAGTTTCTTCAGCAGCACCATTTACAGTTTCCTCAGCACTATAAAACGTTTTAAAAGTGAGTGTCAGGAACCATGTCATTTAGGTACAGACTGGTGCACAATGAGCAAATTATGCAACTTCAAGCTGCTGGTTAAACAAAACAGAGGAACAAGAGAAGGTAAACAATGGAGAAAAACAATCGAGAAAGTTTCCCAGTCCTGCACAAACGACCCTATCCTATCAGAAACCAAGTTTACCCCTTGCCAGAAAATGGACTAACCAGAAGCAAGAATCAGCACATCAACCAATTAAAGCCTCATTCATTCACAAGTTAGTGTTAGTACAAAAATCATCTATATACATTTTGCATCCATTGGCACCCATCTCTTACTGAAACCAAACCCCACTTTATTACTCGAAATTAGGACGAAAGACCTCAAAAAAACAACAAAATGTCACTCTCTAAAGGACAATATCTAGTTCGGAGGCCAATTTGAAGAATGCATGGGAAAAAAGAAAAAAGTAACAGCTTTTTTACTGCATTGCTCAACACCAAGGTTGTTTAATTAAGTCCTACCAATGAGTGCCAGGTCCAAGAGCCACTGGCAAATAATCATTCACTTCCGAGCAAGTGGATACAAAACTACCGTTGTTCTTCCACAATTGATCCACGACTATATGACTACATGGTAGTTAGAACTCCCCACATCTGGGCGCATAGGGAGTTAGATATAGGGCAATCCAGCAACCAATAAAAGTAAGCATAATATAACTTGTTAACCCCAAACATTATTTGAGACCAAACTGCAAGGCCCAGTTTTTTTCAAATAAGTCTATTACCAATTAGGTAGTAGTAACAGTATATGTTTCTTTTTCCAATAACAAGCAGTAATATGATTCGCCATGGGCATTGCTTTCACAAATAGAGAATGAACTACTGCAATCAATTACTCCTACTAAGTAGTTAATCAGGAAGTCAACAAAGAATTACACATCATTCAGCATATAACAATAGTTGATAACTCAAGAATCTAACATAAAAATTCATCACTACCTCGAAGGACAAACTTCATTCAGCTCAGGCTTCCTCCAACTCCTCTCGGTCCTCTCCTCACGAAAACTTGGCTTCCCATTAGGACTCCCCCAAGCTTTCTTCACAACTGGAGCACCATCACTTGACTCAGAAACTTCCTTTACCTTCAAAGACTCAAGCTTTTGGTCAATCTCCTTCCAATCATGTCCCTTCTCCTTCAATACCTCCTCTCTTGGTCTAGCTGCCCCAAATGGATTAGCCCCTTTCGGCTTCTCCACAGGCACAGGCTCATTACCGTTCTGTTTCTCTTCACTCAAAGGCAATGTCCTTGGTGCCAAATTCAACTTTGGCCTACCACCACCAGCACCAACACCTCCGGTCTCTTCCCTCTTCCTCCCCCAATTTTCTGAACCCACACCACCCTCATAGCCACCTCTTCGCTCTCTTAAACTATCGAATGCACCACCACCGGAGCCAAACCTCCGTCCTCCTTCCTCTTCCTTCCTTTTTGTCCACTTATCCGAATCGGAATCACTACCGTTTGACCCAAAACTCCCTCTCCTATCAAATCTTCGACCAGAAGAGGGTACAAAAGCTTTATTCGCTGCCAAATTATTAGTTTCATCAGCTTTCGACTGCGAATCAGAGAAAAAACCTCCCCTTTCACCTCTCTCCCATCTATCGAAACCATTACCAATCGATGTTTTCTTAGCTGCACCCCAATCCTCACTCTCGTCAGCACGAGATGGAGCAATTTCTCTGTCGGTATCCCTTCGGAATCCTCCCTGACTACGTGAATCGTCCGACGAACCTCTTCCTTGTCTATCGTAGCCGTACGATCTGAATCCACCACCGAGGCGTGATTGGTCGAGTTCCTCGGCGGTCCGCTCGCGTGGACCGGTGGGAAGCATAAAGGCTTCTTCCGGTGTTAGGGCTTTGGTGGCGGCGACGGCGGATTGAGATTGCTTAGCAGCGCTGTAAGTGCTAAACTCCGAAAGGGATAGGGTTTGTGGCTTCTTTTTTTTGGTTTTGGTGGTGGCGGCAGCAGCCAAAGATGGAAAATCGGCAAGGCCACCAGTGGCGGCGCCGTTGGAGTGGTTGGCGGCGTTCAGTGGCTCTTCCTTTTGAAGCTCAGACTCGTGTTCTTCCGAATCAAGCGCCCACGCGCCTGGTTTTGCCCACGCGCTCACGGTTGCCGCCATGTTTGTTCTTGTTACTGCTCTTTGGACTCTTTATCTCTATGTAGGTTTTGGGAGAGAATTCGCTTCCGTTTGAACTTTGAAGCGTAGAAATAGGTTAAATATAAATAAGAGGATCTGTTGATTTGATCCAACGGTTAGCGTGCAATAAGAAATGATTTTCCGGAATAGATTCGGCTTGATTAAACGGTAGAGATTAAGTCCTTCATCTGAAAGGAAATGGACTTAGCGTTGATTATTCACTTTTTTTTAGCAGATTCGTTAATTTTTTTCAAGACGTGTAATTGTAGACCACAAATATTGCATTCCATATCTTGGTATAACTAGGAAATTACAGGTAATCCTCAGAATTTATTAGCGACGCGAAATAAAGAAGACAAAAGAGAACAAACAGAAACACATGAAAAAATAAAAAAGAATTAAAAGGAGTATAATGAAAAAAAGAAAATTTAAAAGGGAAGGTAATAAGAACTTGTACGAGGATCATCATGAAATGACAAGTATTAGACGGTTGTCAGTCTCTCTCAATTCTTTTTTTTTATTCGAACTTGAAACTTACAATATACAGACGATATTTAATAAGAGCTTGTATGATTTATTAAATTTCTTAAAAAAATAATTTTGACGAGCTTTCTTCCAACACGTTGAGTATCTTATTACTCTTGTTCTTGACAATTATTTATTAACTAAAATTAAATTGTATCCACAAATAATAAATAGTTTAATATATATTAATAGTAATTCATAAAACATTTTCTAATCTTAAACAATCTAACGCAAGTTACTAATTATTGTTAAGTGCTAAAAATTTAAATTATTATGAAAATTATTATGTGCTAAAAATAGTAATAATGAAAATTATTATGTGCTAAAATAGTAATTGTCAACTATGAGAATAATATAATCTGATTATATTTTGTTTATTATGTGGTATTACTGAATAAATAAGTCAATATTAGCACATTTTTGTATATATAAATAACAAGGCCGGTTCCTAGCTGGGTCAGAACGAACTGGTTTGCCCCTCCTCCATTTGTTCAAAATGGGTTGGGTTATTTGCATCTATTTATGTCCACATACCTTACTTTTGCACAAAATGGTGTCTTCTAAAGCTACTCTTTACATTTTTCTCCCTCTTTAGCTTTGCGTTAAATTTGTCTACAAAAAGAACAAGTCATCAAACTAGCGAAATTTAGCTCGCTGGTTTAACATGGGACATAAGTTAAGGAGTTGCATAAATAAAGGCCATAAGGTGCAAATAATCATTATTAGGGGCGGGTCAAGATAATGCCGCGCTCGGGTCATTACCCACCCCATTAGCAGGTCCGACTTCATATCTATTCCTGTCCCAACGTCCATCTTTATGCTTACCGTTAAGTGCAAAATGCTTCACTTTGCGCTGCTAAGTGCTAAGCATCTATAATATTATGGCTTTAACAATGATCCGATTTCAATATCAATGAACTCCAGAAAATACATAATCTGTGTCATTCTCCGAAACAAATGCTTGTGAACTATCTTACGAAAAAAAATACCAATCTACCTATTGCTGCAACCTTTTTCACTATGCTACATACCAATACTATGTTACACCAATGCGGTAGACTGGTTGGCTCAATAAATTACAACATGAATCAACTAAAATACTCTACACAACAAACTGAACGTAAAGACACCACCATGTATGTACAAACCTCAATTTGAATTGCAGCTCTGCAAGAAAACCATGTCCAAATGTATCCACATGTTGGTCAAGGCATCTTCGAGAATCCATGGCAAGCATCAAAAACAAGGTGACCTTGACTCGTAAACTTTCCCAAAATTGTGATCGTGGGAGAACTCACCTCCCAGTTGTAAAGCTAATATCGCTAAGCATTCTCATTACACAAAAACATAAATCAAGCTTAGCTGCCAATACAGCTTCAACTTTTGCAGTCGATATTCACAAGATCAAATCAGTGGAAATAGTTTGAATCATTTAACATTATGTAATGTCCATCCTCCATAACTTTTATATCTTCTCCATCATACCACAACATATTTCCTGCACAAACCAATGTATTATAAGCACAAACTTCCAGTAAAATTTTAGTAGTATAAAGATATTGAGGCCTCAATTTGGAGTTCCAATTCTAGCTTTTAGAGAAGCATTTCTGAATACTAAGAGTAAACTACATAACTCTTGCCAGAAGGTACTTCAAATTTTCTGCCAGACACTAGCTCAAGGAAGTCATTAGTCCCAACGCCAATGAAAGGATGCCTATGTGTCACATGATGGAAACACGTGGTCTTTTGAGATGTATTTCCATGGCACCAAGTACCCAAATTTAGAAGAGCATTTGGATCTGTGCACCAATTGAGCAAAATCGGAGCAGCTAAAATCACTATTTCCATATGCTGCACCGAAAAAAGGCGTGCTCCCTTCGTGGTCTAACCCCATATCGAAAAAGAATAATAGTTGTCAAAGGTCGAGTAATATCAGGCAGGGTACTGGGTTTGATAATTCTATTTGTGTTTCCTTGCCATCTTCATTGAAATCAGAAAAGCACAAAGCAATCAAATTTTGAAGTTTCTTTAAAAATAAGTAATCAAATTGACCTAACGTAGGATAATTACATAAGTCTGCATATGCTTTTTAAGTGTTGCAGACAGAAAGATCCAATGCCATTTTTTTTTAGAAGATTCTACATTGCATGATATCAAGATATACATAAAACCTCTATAAATGAATATTCTTGGGACAAAAATATTTTCTAACATTAGAATATGAAGTCTTGTGAATTGTTTCAAGTACACAATATAGAGTTTATAAATAGACACATGTACTTTAACTTCATATACCAAAATATAAAAATTCATATATTATATCTTCTCTTCCATGACTACTCATTTGAAAGGTGTAAAAAAATCTACGCTAACTGATGAGATGAGAAAAACATTATGTGAGTACAAAAATAAGCATCCCTCTTCAAGTCAAAAAGATTTGCAATAGTGGGTTCAACAAAAGTTTGATTTCTCTATTAGTCAATCAACAATATCAAATACTCTTAAAAGGTCAACAGAATATTTGTCAAAAGAGATAATAAATAGCAATGTTAAAAGGCACAAATCAGCAAAATATCCTGAATTAGAAAATGTATTGTATGAGTGGTTTCTCCAATATCAAGAGAAAGTGAACATGACTGGAGAAATGATTCAAACTAAAGCAAGAGAGTTTCTGCAGAAAATGTATGGTGATGCAAATCTAGAATTTAACTTCTCAAGTGGTTGACTACATCGGTTCAAGACGAGACATGGGATTAAGTCTTATAGAAGGTTTGGTGAAAGTGGTTCAGTTGTCATGAAGAATATTGAAGAAGCTTTACATGAAATTGGTAAAAATTGTTTAGGAAGTGCTTTATTTTATGAATTATATATGTAATTTTCATACGTATTTAATGAATTATTATTTTATATTTTCAGTGGGCCTCAGGGATTTTTTTTAAAATTATTATCTTATGCATTTATCGAGGTTATTATTTTATCCCATTGGCCCAAGTCGGGACCGGAGAAAATTATTATTTAATCGAAGTTATTAATTTATCGAGGTTTTACTGTACATACATCAAGATGAGAGGTATACAATTTATACAGCTGGGTAGTGGGTACATGCTTCAACTTCAATTTTTACCTGGTGGATTTGCTGGTTCTTGTTCTCTAGTCACATGGAGTACAATTGTTCCTGAAAGTATTGTGATAAATCCACATAACTCAGATACTATGCTGCTAGCATCTTGTCCAGCCCAGTCCTGCAAAGTTATAAGACAAAGCAAATGATGAATTCACCTATTTTACTCTGTTTACATATTGATAAAGGACCACAACAAAGAATACTTCAATTGACAACATACCTTGAACATTATTGTGCTTGCAATGATGGTCAAAGTGGTGAACATTACATAATATATTGGAGAAACAATTGCAGTATTGAATGTGTCCAGTGCCTATCCAAATGATGCATAAATATTAGAAAATGCTTCAGACACCCCACCAAAATTGTAATGTAAATGATCCTGAAATATCATGCATATCGCTAAACTGCAAAACCAAAAATTAGGCATAATAGCTTGCATTTCTCATTAACTGCACTTTGTAATGGTCAAGCAGCATTTCAAGGTCCATGCGATCAGGAAAATCTTAATATGAAGTCCTTTGCAAGATTCCAGACTAGAGCACTCATTTCAGATTCTAAAACAGCTCACATATCAAGCATGCACGAAAGAGCAACAAATTTATTGCCAAATCATAAAAGTTGAAAACAGACACAAAATGTAAAGACTTTAGGAGAATATTTAGCATAGCTGGTATGATTGGTCAATGGATTCTCTGTTCTATAATCGTGCCATTAACAAAAAATACCCTGTGCAACAGTGCAAGAATTGATATCATTACATGAAGAGTGTAAAGCCAATTAACTACTATAATATTTAAGTTCAGAGGAAATGACACCATCTACACGTGCATGATCTGAGCTAGTCCTGGATTCTTAAACATGTTATTATTTTAGAGAATTGGTATTTCATGCTCGTAAAGGCAATGTAAATGAGTGATCAGATGGATTCTGCAGATCTCAGTCAAACAGGGAAAGTACCATACCGACATTACCTTGTTTAGATAATTCAACTGTGTGATGACACAGACAACTGCAACAGCTAGAAAAAGCCAAGTCTGCGGATAAGCAATCTGATTAATTCCTTCCAAAGTAAGTTTTATTGCAATTCCAATAGCCTTTATGCTGACAACCTGCACATACAATGAATTAGAAAGAAAAAAGAACTACAGAAACATCTTGACAGGCTAGCAAAGTGTTCACATGTGCAAAACTTCATCATGTCCAACAAGAATGTAGTGTACAAATCCCAGCGACGAAAAAAAGACGATGACTAGAAGTAGCTTAGAAAAAACATAATTACCGTAAGTGCACCCATTAAGGCACATATTCCCAAATATACCAGTATGTTTGTTTGCCCATAATGAGGCTCAAAATGAAACATCAACGCTACTACTATGGATATTGTTGCTGCTACATAAATCATAAATGCTGCAGACAAAAGCAGAAAGGAGCAATTAGTGATAAGCTCTGCGAGCGGTAGAAAAATCATATAACCTATAGCAAGATAAACAGGAAAAAAAAAACAAAGTCCAGACCTGGTTGAATTGCCAAAATCCAGATTTCTTGTACAGAAGTTGGCATCTGCTCGTGAGGTGCATGTATAACAATTACCACTGATCCTACGATGCACAATATGCATCCCACAACACCTAATCGTTGTAATCGTTCCCTCAACATAAAGTGTGCCAAGACAGCACTATTTAGATTTACCAAGGTCAGTTACATAAACATCAGCAGGAGTTTCTTGTCAGAGTTCTAAATAGCTCATAAGACTTCAAAATCTCACCTGATAATTATACTCAACGCACCAAGAGGGGTCACAAGAACTGCTGGAGCATAAATATAGGCCACAAAATTGGAAACTTCCCCAACAATCACTGCATATCCAAATCCAAATGACATTAGAAACACAACAGTGCTAACACATTCCTATCCTGGAATGAGGTTTACTCATGGAGACAACTCATAATCCACTTACTTGTGATCATGCCTGCCCACCAAAGGGGTTCAAGCAAATAAGTATAGCCTCCACCTCCTGCAGTGAAGATAACAATATTCAATAACTGTTAATGAGGAAAAAGGATATTAAACAAGATGTTTAACGTTCTGCTACCAATTAAAATACTAAACAAATAATTGGCACGCTAAACTACAGTCTGAAGAACAAAAACTATATAAACTTTCAAGCAACATATGGTCAGCTAGAAGTACAGTCATAGATTACTCCATGTGAACTCATAAGTACTCATGGATAAAAGCTTCAGCTCTCACTATAACTTCCAACTGAAAATGGTTCTTCTCATATTATGTATGGGTTGGCAAGATCATGAATAAGAATAGAAGCTATTGGTATATTCACACTGGGTTGCAATATTATTTAGTCAGGTAGAAAACTATTTTTATCAATCTTCTTACTCATGGTTTAAATTAAAGAAAATGACAACATGAAGAAGAAAAAACCTGAATATCAAGAACCCAATTCAACAATTGCCAACTTGTAAGTGTTAATAGACAAAGACTGGACCTAATGAGGCTAGAAACATGTCAACAGACTCAGCACGAAAATGTTATTTGTCAACAGACTAGACCCTCATATTTATCATTTTAGCATCCCCCCCATTCTAAACAATGGATTTCTAGAATTTCTTTTCTCTTTTCATGTTCCCATCCGACGCGTAAGACTACTGACACGTGAAGTCATTTGTATGTCAAGATCACATAGTTTACCAGATGGAGTCTTCCAACCAAATTAAGGAACAAAGAATTACACACCCTAAAAAAAATTTCTTGATCAATCAAAGAAGAACCAACATAAATACAACAAATTGAACAGAACAGTTTACTAATATACAATGCCATAACATGCTTAGGTATTAAGTACCATATAGAATAGCAATATTTACCAAATAAAGAATTATATATCAATGTAGTACACTCTTTCACTAATGTAAAAAAGGAGAAGGAATGGTCAGTGTAAAGTAATGAATCTTCTGAATATCGAACAGGCCTCAATAGAGAGTAATGGATCCTGAGGTTCATAAACCCAATAATTCGCAGTTGTTTGATCTATTCATTCACTAATATCACATATAAAGCAGTTTCTCAATTCAATTCCACACAATTAATGCAACATTAAGGCAGTAGCAATTACATATACACACCAATCATGGAGATACTCTAATGGTTAGAAATAATTAAGCAAGCTAAGGAAATTGTACCATTTCAATCAATCAGTAAATTGACTAATATAAAGATGTAACAAAAAGAGAATTTTCAGACCTGCTCGAGTACTAGCAGCACGCCTGAGACCTTTCTTCTTCAAGATAAAACTCGTTCCAATGAATAAGCTTGAAACCATTGCTAGAACTAAACCCCTTGTGTTCTCCCAAAATCCCATATTCTTACTTCTTCAATGTGTGCGTATATATATACCCACACAATCAAATAATCAACTTAAAAAATAATTACTCCACTGTACCCTTCCTACTTTTTGTTTGTGAAATTATACCACTTGCGGCGACTTATCTACGCATTTCGAGGGATCATTTGCACCGTATAACCATTTTTAGGTCACCTTTTCTCTTTTCTCGAGTGAAATAATTTTTGCATTTAGAAGTAATTGAATTTCTTCTCAATTAAAAGTAGTTGGATGAACATTTTTTCAAAACGGAAATATTTAACCTATTGAGCTATCGATGAAAAAATTTAAAGAGTAACATAAACGGATCATTTGTGCAATTCCAAGAGTATTTTCTAAGCCCATAATTGATGGATAATATCCACATAATGTCTTAGCTGATTATATGGACTAAAGCCCATTATCGTTCGTACCTCCGATTATAATTGACTAATTATAAGATCATTACATGATTTGTTTTTCCTTAGTACTGTCTCTATTCTAATTTAGATATTCCGTTTGGTTTGAATACATCTATTTGTACATGAGTTAAAGTTTCAGTATACACTAATGAAAATGGGTGATACATTGATTAAATCACAAGCACTAGGCCTTTATACTTAATTTTCTGGTTTTAGACATTCTAATCTAGATTATAGTTCAATGTATTTTCATTATTACTGTCTATATCTGCTGGTTAGATATATTTGGATATGATTATTAAAAGAAAATAAGTTAAAACTGTAGTATATACGTAAATATGAATGAAAGTAGTTTCTGTTGGAAATTTACTAATATGGATTTAAGTTTATCCCATTATTTATGACTCGAACAATTGGGGCTCCGCACGTCGGAAACGTCGTTTCCACACACGTGCACGCGTAGTGCCAAGTATCGCAAATTTCATTAGTGAAAGAGATATTGGTACGTAAGTGAGATGTTTGAGACATAGAATGATGGACGGTTATTGGCTAAATAACAAGCATTCCACATTGGTAAACGAAGGAAGAAGTGTAAGATGAAACGAGTCGGAAATCGCCGTGGAGCCGAGGCGCTGGAGCGCCGCGGCGCCTCCCAGGCAGCGCCTTGACGCTAATTGGGTGTTCAGTCACTGGAGTCGCGGCGCTAATTCGCAGAGCTGCGGTGCTACGGAGGCAGAATGCTGCGACGGGAAGATGGAAAGTTCTGACTTTTGGGCTGGTTTTGGAGCATTGAATCTCCATTATTTGGCACATGAATTCAGCCATTATTTAGCTTAATGTAACCCCTCAATAAGTGTCATTATATGGCTATTAAAGGCCATTAGTTGGCTAGTTGAGGGGTCATCTCCTTATACTATAAATTGAGGTCTTTGACTCAATTGTTCAACACTTAGAAATACTCACATAATTTTCTGAAATCTTCTTCTTCCTTTCTAGCAAGTTTACTTTATTCAAAGTTCTTCAAGAATAACACTTGAGTCTCCTTTGCTCATTTGTTAAGTTGTTGTTGTATCTTGAGAGACTATTGCCCGACAATGTAAAATGATATATACGAGGCAATCTTGTCTTAAAGACAGAATATCATCACTCGACTCAGCAAATCACAAGGAGTTTGTAACGTTCTTGATTCCAGTTTGTTGTAATCTTTAGTTTATCATTTCTAATAATTTATAATATTTACTTACTTCCCGTTTTCTGCAATTGTTGTAACCCACAGTTTCTAATAAACTTCAAAGATTTGGATATTGTTTAGAGTAAGAGTATAAAGTTATCTTATTAATAATTATATTATTATTATTATTATTATTATTATTATTGTAACTGTATCAATTTATTATTTCGCAAGAACCAGGAAGGTGCTCTCAATAAAAAGGCAAAGAATACTTTTCTCATTTAAGTCATGGAATTTCAGAAGGCTTATTGTGTGGAAATGAGCTACACCTTTC
This sequence comes from Anisodus tanguticus, assembly GCA_034509755.1. NCBI lineage: Eukaryota > Viridiplantae > Streptophyta > Magnoliopsida > Solanales > Solanaceae > Anisodus > Anisodus tanguticus. The sequence continues at coordinate 38,484,640 of CM067561.1, read as the reverse complement.
AAATTAGTGACCTCCAAATTTAACGGTGTATGTTTTTATCTTTCTCTTCAAACTGTAAGCAAAAAAATATGTGGTTCTCCTACGTACAAGTTCTAGGTTGCTTCCTAATTCTTTGCCATTCCCTGCAGGTTATTGCGTGACTCTATGTAACAGTTATTCTTTATAATAATATTTGACTGTGATAATCATATTTTTTGTGAAATTAATTTTTCATATTATACTATATTATTTGTTCTCTATAGAAATTAAAAAATATTGGAATAAATAAAATTGTTATAGAGAGTCTGACTATAGTTTCATGAAAGTTTCTCGCATTGCTCATTGTGCTTCAAGAAATTAAGGAATATGTTGCATTTTTCTAATAATCATGGTGTTCGAGTCAACTTGCGCAACCTTGATTAATTTCATAAAGTAGCTGCTATCACCAACGACTAATTCAACAAAGTATCTCTATCTCCAATTCAACGTATGTACATATAACTCTGTCCAGTCCACCAAGGCTTGTATAGATAAAAAAACATCACCTAATATTTTTATCTTTGTTGGAATCTAAACCTAAAACCTCACGTACCACCAAGTCACACAATCGTTAGTAGCAGTAATAATAAACGAAGCAGCCGAAGCTATTCTCAATGAAAAATTTGTTGGAGAAGCATCTCAAATGCGTTGAAACAATTAAAGATTTTATATCAAATGCTTTGAGTACATAATAGAACGTGTTGTATACATCATAAATTTGTATATTAAACTGAGAACGCATCAAGGGCAAATTTGAAGAAAAAAAAATTAAATATCTACTTAATTCTGTGAAACATTAATTATTTTGGACCAATTTTAAAGATTAAAGCATCAATTATTTTGACGGAAAGGAGTAACATAATTATCAAGTCACATGTTATTTATTCACTGGACTGGTTAAAGACTCCTTGATTACCTACACATGTAAGATCCAGACAAATTAATAGAGTTTAAACATAGTTAAACATGTTTAGTGCACAACCATCCTTGAAAAGAAATAAAGAATATGACTCTAGATTTTTAGTGGAGCCAACAGTGTTCTCCAAGGTCAAGGACCACCAGTTTCCACCAAAGATTGTAGCAAGAATTTTGAAGTGTACAACCATTATTCTCAATTATTTTCGTATCAAAATGAATGTGGTAGAGAAAAATAAATTCCTTAAGAAAAAAAGGCAAAGCTGTCCACTTCATAGTTACGAATGATTTTTTTTCTAGAGCTTTTGCAAAAGATAATTCAATCATTTCCAATTCTGAAATGATGCTAGCACACATGGCCACTTGTTCATAAAAAAGAACGACCTCTAAAACCTCAAGAATAATTAAATCCCCTAAATGCAAATTAAACTTCAACTCAAGAAAGAGATTCCAGATGGAGAAAAAAAAAGATATTCCAAATATAATAGTATTAACACAATCTAGGTACAATAGCGTTAACTATTTTTATCACAAGGTCCAGCACATCAATACAACAAAATGTGCACGATTGGGTCACTTTAAAAAGATTCAAATGTTTTTAAAAAATCCTTCAAGAAACAAAAAATTACACAAAAATCCTCTCTGCCAAAAAATGTGATGTCTAAAGTGTTATTAGATAATATCTTCTTCTTTGTTTGACAACATGACCAAGTGTTAGAATTCTCTTTCTTGAAAGTTTTAAGGTTAAATATTTTTATTTAGAAGGTCGATTGAAAAGAGCAATCCCATATCATCAAAACAATAGCACGGTACATAATCATATTCTAAAGCAAGTTCTAGCTCATATATTACCCATTATAATGCAAATGGAGCTTTACTTTTTCTAGTTTTTGTAATGACATGTAATAAAAGAATGAAAGAGTCGTTCGCCACAGAATTAAAGAATGCAAGAGACTTTTAACACATATTAAAAGTATGTTAATTTAAAATATGTAATTATATATCTATGTTTTTTAGAGCATGATTAAATAGAAAGATTATAACGTACGAGCTCTTTAGCAAACATTTTTGAAAAATAATCAAACATCGTTCAAGAAACAAAAAAACATTACCCAAAGATAGACTGTAGCTACCCAAGGAAGGCCAAAATCCTCTCTACCATAACATGTGATGTCTAATGTGTTACTTAGATAATATCTTCTATTTGATTGACAACATGACCAAGTCTAATAGAATTCTCTTTTCTTGAAAGGTTCAATGTTTTAGTTCAAAAGCCCATTAAAAAGAGCAATCCTAATTTCTATATCAATAGTTCAAAACAATAGCACGGCACACAATCATTCTTTAGTGAGCTATAGCTCCTAAAATTCCCATTTTATTAAACGCATAATGGAGCTTTATTTAGATATTTTATTGGCACGGGATTGAAGAATACCAAAGACATTTAGCACGGACCTCAACAAAGCAAGAGACTTTTAACTCAAATATGTGGTTTACATATACAATTATATTTTTATCTTTATTAGCATGTTATTCATAGTAAATAAAAAATGTAAAGTTAAAAAATTACAAATATAAAATTATCGTTTGAAAAATGAGAAAGTGTTATATAAGGTAGAATTAGAAAGATTATAAGGTGTTGGGATCGAAATAATGCAGAAGTTTATAATTGAAAAAATTTTGAATAACGATAAATAAGATAACAAAAGAAAATACTAAAAGGTATAATATTATAATATGATTTGGCCGACCCACATATTGAGAAATTAATATAAAAAACATAAAATTTATTGAAAGAATAATCTCCCTACACAAGACTCTTTAAACGATTACATTGTAGATGCTATTGTGTATCAAAAGAAAATATATAAAAGTCCAAAATTTCTCCTAAAAAAACATAAATATGGTAGAATTCTTTTTCACAAAGAAAACCTTTTACATCAATAATTTTTTTAAATAAAACACAATTATTCTAAAATTCAAATAAAATAGAAAATTCAGTCAAACCCTAACCCAAAGTACAACGCGCAAACTTTTTTTCTCCATAACGTTAACAAAAGTTAATGCAAATGTTCTCTCCGTTTACAATCAGTATCTTCTCAAAACAAGCACCATAAAAATTAATAACTTGTGTGCCTACAACTAAAGAACTTTTCGATATAGGAAAATGTAATCTTTTTTAAACAAGCACCAAAAAAATTACTATGTGCAAAATTTTTTAAAAAGGAAGTACTATGTTTTGTATAATTTTCCAAGGGAGTGCTATGTTTTGCAAAGTCGCATAGCCAACTTTATGACCTAAATTGCTTTACAATAAGATACTACAATTAGTAAAATAAACTTCTCCTGTTATGCTTCTAATTAACGCCACATTAGATCTGGGACATAAAAAACCACCTTAATTATTACTACTACTACACTGGTGGGCATCCTGCGAAATTGTGGACCCTCACTATAATCAACCCTTATTTTGATCCACAAATTACGAATTATAATACAGCTATCGTTTAAGAATCAGATTCACGCTACCAACTCTGTGAAAGCTTATGGAAAAACAAACAAAATAAATTCACGCGAACCAAGATGGTCGCATCTTTATCGGCCAAAGAAAACAACAAAATAATGACCTAGCGTAGGTCAGGAACAAAAAAGTCAAACATTCAACCGAAATAGGAGATTAAGAAACTGAAATTAGCAGGAAAATTTGTATCTTATTTAATTGGTCATAAGATTAAACATATACTGGTAGAAGCAAAACCACTACCAATTACATAACCCTAGACCCCGACCCGACCAAAGCAGTAATGATAGATTAAAATTAAAAACGACTCAAATTTAAAAAGACTGAGAATAAACTAGATCATCATCATCAACGTTCATAACATCATCATCAGATCTAGCAGAGTTGACCACAGTCAGCAACAACCACAGGCTTGGAGCACCTTCCAGAGCTAGATCCAACAGCCTCGGCCTTCTTAATCACATCAAAACCTTCAGTAACTTGACCGAACACAACGTGCTTTCCATCGAGCCACTCAGTCTTAGCGGTACAGATGAAGAACTGAGAACCGTTAGTTCCAGGTCCAGCATTAGCCATGGAGAGGATTCCAGGACCGGTGTGCTTCTTCTTAAAGTTCTCGTCGGCGAATTTGGCGCCGTAGATCGACTCTCCTCCGGTACCGTTTCCGGCAGTGAAGTCACCTCCTTGACACATGAACCCTGGGATCACACGGTGGAAGGTTGAGCCTTTGTAGTGCAAAGGCTTGCCCATCTTTCCGACACCTTTCTCGCCGGTACAGAGAGCACGGAAGTTCTCTGCTGTCTTGGGAACAGTGTCGGCGAAGAGCTCTATCACAACACGACCGGCAGGGGCGCCGCCGATGGTAAGGTCAAAGAAAACCTTGGGATTTGCCATATCTCTCTCTTGATATTTCTCACGCTTACAATAAGGTACGATTTGTGCTTAGGGTTTAGCGAGACGGAGTATTATATAGGAAGATGTGAAACCGGATAATTTATGGAAAGATATTCTTGCCCGTTCGATGGAACACGTGTCCGAATCTTAGAGAGTTTGATTGAGAAAGGATTGGGTTAAAAGTCACCATGGTTGGTAAAAAGTTTACTATAGTTAGTTAGAGATATGGCTAATCACGTGACATATGCGTCAGTGATGCTAATGGGCCATTTTAAAGGCGGAAAGATCTGCAAGCCCATTTCGAAGTCCAAGCCCTTTTTGCAGGCCCAAACAATTTATTGGGTTTTGTGTGTGCAGGCCGCAGGGAATCCAAACGTTGGACTCTTTCTAACTGTACTTGAGAATGTTGTTCTCTCCTCTCTGGCCTCCCTTAGATTCTGGTAAAGTTTTTTTCTTCTTTTTCTCTCTTATTAATTAGTGCATGAAGAGTATTTCAATAATTATAAACGGCTTTTAATCTTTTTGCTCTTATAATTATCAATTTATCATACTCCCTTCATCTCAAATTATTTAGCACTTTTTCATTTTACGCGCCCTTTAAAAATATTAATTAGATTGGGTTTTTTATTAAATTATTTTTATTTATGTCTAAGTTGTAATATTTCTTCATAAAATATCTAATCTATTTATGTATCATCTACTTAAGGATAGAATGAGAAAATTTAATTAATTTTACCTTAAATTTCTAAAATAACAAATATTTTGAGACACTATATTTACTAATCACTATAAATAATTTGAGACTGAGTCAATATAAACCTTTTAAATTAAAACTTAAAGGTAAGAGTGACATTGGTTTAAAAAGTACTCCTAGAAGATTATAGCTCGACAAATTGAATGATATTGATTAGGATTAGTACCCAAAGCTAATGAATTATTCTATGTTAATTGCTTAATCATCGATTGCTAATCATAGAAGTTTGATTATTTAGCTAAACAAGTATAGGTGGGTAGCATTTAATTGTATATGTCGGTAGCTGTGGAAGCTGCTATATAATTAATTTGACTCTTTATAGCAACCAAAAATGAGCATTTAAGCTAGCAATGATTATGATGAAGATTGATAGAAACAACATAGGTGGCATTAGAAAGGGATAGGGTCAAAATCGTCGCTGCAACTAACAGGTCTCGGTTGATTTTCCTTCCTTTAGCTACTAATAAGATGTTTCAGTTCGTTAAGTTTGAAAAGTTCAAAGAGTGCAGATTAGCCACGAAGCTTGGATACAGTTTCCCGATCGGAGACGGTATCCCTATGGCCTTTAGCCTATGAAAGTGTCCTTCCTTCTCAATGCCAAAAAGGAGACTTTCTTAAAAGAGTAATCTTTGTAGATCACCTATTGCTTCCAAGAAGAGGAAGACTGATACAAGTTTCCATGAATAACAAAGACCAATATATAAAGAAAGGATCAGTACAAGTTTACATGAATGACAAAAACCAACAATTGTATTAAAAAAGAGATCACTAGTACAAGTTTCCATGAATGACAAAAGCCAATAACATAGCAAGAAAATTAAAAAGATCCGTTCTTGAACCTATACACTAGCATACCACGATTATTCACTGTACCATGATTCACTTGAAGATATACAAACATTAATTTGCATGAAAACTGAACTAAACAAACCACCCCATGAACTTCCCTATTTCTCTGATGTTTTTCTTTCACATTCTAAAGCATCATATCTCTTGAATGTTTCTACGGTCGATTTTATTTCATAAATTGCAAATAATTTAAGGCTTCATGGAAAAAGATACAGCCCTAAATGCACCCAAAGGAACTCTTCAATTTAATGTTTTGGTCTATGGGTGAGGAACCTTAGGAGGAAGTGGTGGGAAGAATGGATGGTGGAATGGAGGAAGTTTAGGGAAAGGTGGAAGTGGTGGGCATGGCTTTTTGTAAAATGGTGGCTTGTAAATTGGAATCGGTGGTGGCAAAGGTTTTACTACTGGTGGCTCGTAAACTGGAACTGGCGGAGGAAGTGGCTTCACTACTGGTGGCTTGTAAACCGGAATTGGAGGAGGAAGTGGCTTTACTACTGGTGGCTCTGGTTTGGGCTTGGGTTTGTAAGTTGGAACTTTAGGGGGGCATGTCTTTTTAACTGGAGGAGGCTTTGGTTTTGGCATTTTAGGGGGGCATGGCTTTTTAACTGGAGGCTCTGGTTTGGGCTTGTAGACGGGAACTGGAGGAGGCATTGGTTTTGGTTTGTAGACGGGAACTGGAGGAGGCATTGGTTTTGGTTTGTAGACGGGAACTGGAGGAGGAATTGGTTTTGGTTTGTAGATGGGAACTGGAGGAGGAATTGGTTTTGGTTTGTATATGGGAACTGGAGGAGGAATTGGTTTTGGTTTGTAAACGGGAACCGGAGGAGGAAGTGGCTTTACTACTGGTGGCTCTGGTGTGGGATTTGGCGTTGGGTTGTATACTGGAACTGGAGGAGGAAGTGGCTTTACTACTGGTGGCTCTGGTGTTGGGTTGTAAACTGGAACTGGAGGAGGACATGGCTTCTTAAAAATGGGAGGAAGAGGGGGAAGAGGGAAAGGGTGGCCCCAGTGTTTCAATGGCGGCAATGGTGGAAAATTAGGGAAATTCTTCTTCCAAGGATGATCTTTTGGGAAAGGTGGCAATGATGGCAATGGTGGGTACTTGAAGTAAGGCCACAAGAAAGCTGAAGTGCACAAGGGTGTTGAGAACTTAATATTTCCAGCTGGTTTCAAGGTGTGTTTTCCATCAGTTTTGATGATCATAATCTTGGAGGATTCAATGCCATTGTGTGCTGGACATGGTGCAGCAGATGCACTGTGTAATTGGGCATAGCATTCTTCCTTCAGCTTACCATCTTCCATCATCTCCTTGGGAAGTGACACTTCAAACTTGCCATCTTTGTCAAGCTGCCCTTCACCCCTTGTTTTGATCTCTCCATTTTCAAGCTTGCAGTCAATGCTTACATGAAGCCCTGAAATCAATAATATAACATTAGTATGGAAATCTACTAAGAAACTTTTAGACACACTTAAACGTAACTTGGTCAAAAACTAGCTCAAGAAGTGAAGATCTTTCAAAACAATATAAAAATTAGGCAATAGCCTATTCTTTAACAAATGTGTGACACGTTATACTCTTGCATGCTCAAGACCAGACATCTGGAGCATGGACAAGAAAATGTGTGATCCAACATTGGATAATACAATAACAGGGATGAACAAGTCTGACTCTGATACCATGTTTGGAAAATGGACGTTGGGCTTAACTTAACTCCACCATATAAAGAGACAATAGTTCATTCCGTCACCCGTTCATTTTAAGACAATTTTCTTTTTGTTGTTGATAAAGTAACAAATTTCATTAAAGAAAGGGTAAAAACTTGCCCGTATACACTGTAGGACAGTTAACATGACATGCATTCAAGTCAAATTAGAAAGAACCTGAGAGAGCATGAATGGTGTTTATGTTATTCTCTCTGCAATCGGCGCATTCTCCAAAACCAACCACCTTTATTGTCTTGTCATCTGCAATGCAGAAACTACAAAGTAGTAAAGACAGGGACAGTCCTAGAAAGACTCTGCCACAAAGGGACTGAATCCCCATTCTGTACATAACAAAATAATGTAAGTTATGAATTCTTGAGTGTGTTTGTCTCAACTGACTAAAGGGTATATTTATAGTACTTATTCTTACCTAGATGTAAAGAAAAGTCTGGTTTTAGTGACTGTCTCACCGGCACGTAGTTAAGGTCCTCACATGAGTTTAGGTCCCATGGTCTTGATTTTTTAATGAATGACAGAAAGATTGAAAAATTGAAAGGTGATTTTTTGTAAAATTAATTAAAGATTTTCAGCAATGGGTGGTCACAGCATAGCTAGCTGTTTGATAAAACGCCATTATCAACATTCAATGAGGTCTCCAACTGTACACCAAGTCACTTTTCTATCTGTAAACCTACTTTGTTATCTCTCATTTATGTCACTTATTTACTGAAAATCCTCACTTATATGTGAAACTTTGACTACTTTTTGAACTAACTGTTACAATGATATGATTGCCATTTGCCAGTCTTTCTACTACTACTGTTTTTATTTAGTTTTAAATTGAGAATAGAAGGGGTAGGTAAATGTTGGCATTTATAGTGAGTAACAACAAAAGCATGTTCTTCTTTAATCATTACGTGAATTATTTGACATTTGTCAACTAACTTCTACTGCTGCAAATTATTGTACTAATCATGAATAAGGAAAATGTATGATTTTATGTATTATTGCATCATAAATTACTTCTACCATAGCTGCATCCTACTATGGATCAATATTCCGTAAGATTCATTGTTGCAGCTTTTGCATTGCCTAGGTGCAGAGATTGATCCACATTGGTCCAAGGTGGTCAATGGATCTTCTTTACCAGAAAATTACATTGTACCGGTAAATCTTTTTTCTAGGAATTGTTGAGTCTTCTTAATATACGGGAAGCTTTCAGTGCATTGGTGAAGGGTTCAAAAAATACTTTCCGTCCTGGGTTGAACTCTAATTCCCTTGTCTCCAATCCTGCCTTTGCCTGCCTGGATGTATTTGTTGTGCGAATAAAGTCTCATAATGTAGTTAAAAAGATTAAAAAGTTACTTGTAAGGTACAAGTACTCTTCATGATAAGGCCTTTTTGGAAAAATAATATTGCGGAATTGACCCAAAATGAATAATATCACACCTAAGAGTTTCTTTTCATTGACTCTTATTTTGTCAATTAACTATGATTACCCCCTCACTTGTAAAAGTACACATTTTCTCATCCTTTTATGGGAAACAAAAGTGTGACATTGATAAGTTCATAAAAAGAAGCTGTTGGACAATTGAATCGACAAAGAACTGCAAAAAACTTCAGTAATTTGTTTTCCCTTAAAAGGAAAACTTGAGTTTAAAAAGAACAAAAAAGGGACGAAAATGGAGGTCATTTGTTTATTCACCATGAGCCCCTACAAATTAAATACCACCTCTACCTCTTGGCGGCTTCTTCCCTGTCTATTTCTGACACAACTACCGTAGAAAAAATTCATTCATAAATTTTGACTTTTCAGCTCATTTTTGTCTACTATATGTGATTTCTGTAGCACTAATACAATTTGTTTTTAAACTGTCTTGTAATATGACTTTCATTTCTGCCCCATCTTAAATAATTAAACAAGTCGACTCCAATGGTGCATAGCAGAATGATCAATATGCCAATAGTTTGATCGACCATCAAGGATGGTAGTGAAATGGATTGTATTTCTCTACTCTTAGGTAATCACAATAGCCGTACAGTCGAATAGTTGAGTTAGACGGGGGATAAGGGTCGAACTATCAAAGAGGTCCGCTACCAAAGAATTAGAAGTTATAACATTCATAAAAAAAGAAAAAACCAATATAGGAACTTCAACTAAGAAAGAAGAAGAATAAGAAGAATTGCTTAAGTAATATGAAAGAAATTCTTATATGGAGTGCTTCCCTTAAATAGGTCTTATATAAGTTAATTCAAATTAGTCAAGGCCCTATATGTGTATCGAATATCGAGTGGGAAAATAATAGCTTGATGGTCACTGCTGTCCAATTGGGCATTGGCTCTCTTTGCTACTATGTTCAGTGGCAAGATCCATAATATAACATGTGAGTGTTCACTTGAACTCAATTGTTTTTTAGTACACAACCATGTATATATATTAAGCATTAAATATTGAACATTAAATTCAATTATTATTATTTATTAACTTGAAATCGTTATAGTACTAATGAAATTTATATCTTAAACCCACCGCTGTCTCTGCTAACTAGGTGAAAAAACTAATTGAACAAACAAAAAACGAAAGAAAGAAAGTGGACAAGCATTCTTAGACACGAACAAATGATTCTCCAACTAATTAAGCATGCTTTCACTTGAATACGATCTCCCACATGCAGCATTGTACTAGCCAAAGCACAAAATTGATAAGTCACGTTAGGAGGTTTGTACATATGTTGTCAATATTAATTATAATGTAGGAAGATCAATGTGTGTATGAAAGGAAAAAAAAAACAAGGAGCCAATGATACCTCATGGTTAGCAATTAGTTTTGTGAGGTGGCTTTATGTTGTTTCTATAGCATGTGATGCTTAATTGCCTTTACTATTAGAGTGATGCTAGACATCCAGCGAAGCCAGAAAATAAAGATCAATAATGAAATCTTTTGCATCTTCTCCAACAACTAAATGCCATAATAATGAAGCAGAGCTTGGTGATCTGTATATTGATGTGATCTGCTTCCACATTTCATCTTACATGTTAGGTGTTCACATTCCCATGGTCCAACCTATCGCTGTTTCTGTTAGATTTTAACACATTAAAATTTAAAACGCTGAAACCTTCCAAGCCGACAATCAGATTAGAGATGATAGGAAAATAAGTATCTAACTCAAAGGAACTGAATCCACAAGAACCTCTGAGAACAGGTAAATTCATTGGAAGGGGAAAATGAGAGTCAAAATTTGACAAAATTGTATCTTTGCATCCTCGATACCCAGTAGTTCCTTGGCAGTAAAAATTGGAGGCTAATAAGTTATACCTCATGCTACAACAGTGAAGCAGGCCTAACAGTTCTAATTTAAACCCTCGCGTTTTGGACATCTCGTAAAATCCAAGCTGAACCTCAGGAATTTAGACTTATCATACTGCTTCATACAGCTAAAACTAACAGTTCAAGCCATTCACTTCTTCTTCTTCAACTTGTTGGACTGCGATTGAGTATATGCAGTTCCCTTGAAAAAAACAACAGGAAAAGTTAGTTAGCAAATTCTTCCCACCCAAGTTCAAACATAAATATAAGCATTGGTAATTTGAAATCTAGATTTACTAAACATTTCCAGATACTCCTAACAACATAATAAACCACAAACCTGCAGCCATTCATCCGTGGATGCATCAGTTGTTGGAGTTCCAACTTCAACCTTTGCCTTTGGTGCTCTCTTTGTTTTCTACACACATCCAGAAAAGAAAAGAGAATGATTTAGAAGGAAAACAAGAGCACTAAAATGCATATGCTTAAATGAAAACCCCTTCATGTGTTTATTGTTGAAACAATCTTCTAAAGATATTGTGCTCCGTAAAGTGCACTAAGTTGCATCAAAAGGCAGGTAATTTTCTTTAAGTCCAGCTCGACAGATCGCTTTGTTGTCATGTGATAACGCCCTGTATGTCTAAAAACGCTCTCATTGTCAGCAGCACATCAACTCTCAATCGCTTCTAGAAGCAGATTTCAGAGTCCGTTGACATAGACATGTCACAAGGATAACTGGTGCAAGACCTAAAACAATAAACCTAGATACTAAATACTTTTTGTCCCTCATACATGCCCTACCGGCATTTTACGATATAACCGAGTTTTTTGAAGCACCTTTTTACCGTCTTACAAGAACCATAGGTAAGTATAAGCACCTTTGAGAGATTGTGTATCTGACCACGTATCCAGAACCCAAGAAGGCCAAGGAGGGCAACTCCAAGACAAAACAAGAAAACAGACTCAACACTGAGAAGACCACCAGGTTCAGTCACTTCAATAGTTCCATTGTAGAACACGTTTTGGTAAGCGTTACGGTCAATCTCGTAAATAATTGTGCCAACAAGATCAAAACTTCCAGGCTGCAACATGATGAACAGAGTAACCAGTTCAGGAAGAAACTTTGAGAATTAAATGAAAATAAGCAGGATAACTTTTTCCCTGTTAGTTGATGAGAAAAAATGATAACAATACTGTGTAAACAAACCTGCATAAATTTGCTGACAGCAAATATATATGGAAAGGTAGCCTGAGCTGAAGGTGGAACTGTTGCGTTGTTAAAAGCCTAGTAAATTAATGAACATACACAATTAGCCAATTCTCATATCCAAATCACAGTACAAAGCATGAAATATCAAACAGATGTTTGAACAAAGTAATACACATCTATAACGACAACCACAACAACAATATTAACAGTAATACAACTAATATTAGTGGGAAACACGACTTCAAATTGAAGGTTTACAATCACTGCTTCATCACATCTAAAATAGAAACCATTCGCCTGACCAATTGGAAATCTTTAAGTTTACATGAATACATGTTTAAGAGTGAAAAACGTCGAATAATTAAATATGCTACTTAGCATATCTAAGCACTGACTGCCCTTGTACTAAATTAACAGTTAAGTTTTCTTTTTAGGCCATCAATTATGTTACTCAACTCTTAAAATCGTCTGTTTCACTCACATAAATCATAATTGTACCCGTCCCAGCTAGTTTGCAATGACGAAGTTGATTGAACACAATACTTCGAAATTTTTCAAATTCCAGAAGCTATAATCTTTGGACCAGATATTTGAAAACCTTGTGGAGATTATCACTCAAAATAAACACACCTCCCAAATGGGGACATATGATTACAAGTTCAAAGCCTGAGATAGATCAGTTTTATAAACCTTGTGAAGATAAATTCAGCTAACAAGGCAATGCATCATGTAAATGATGTTCATTTGGCGGTGTGTGTGTGTGTGTGTGTGTGGGGGGGGGGGGGGGGGAGCCTGAGCTTACAGGTACTTAGCTATATTGGCAGCTTGAACGGCTCAGTTTCTTCCCCTTTCTTTCCAGGGGATAGGTCACAAATGGCTAACCATAAAATTAAGAGTCATTGAGTGATTTACACTAATAAAACTGGCAAATACACAAGCTTAACGGAAGGGCTCACGTTCTTAAGAAACTATTTACTCCTGCTCTCTATTGAATATAGAAGAAAAGCGGAGAACCCAAATGAATGACAACTCATCTCAGTCCACCTTGAGAACACATGCAACATAACATAGATCTTACAAAAAAATTCATCAGTAAAACTGATCTTACAATGTATGAAATGATCACCGTGAAATACTTAGAAAGAAGAAATAAGAAAATTGAGAATTCTAATTTTAGAAGTTTTCTCAAAGGAAATTCAACCGAAGTTCCATTTACAGAGCTTGCTCAAATTTTATGATGTGCATAAAAAATAAGCTGTTTGCAGATCCTTTATTTTTTGTTTGTATATATAGTTGTGGTGTAAGGGCAAGCTTGTGTGCACCTTGCTAATTCCATGGATTTTCTGCTCCGACCAGCATAGTTACCGCTTACTGGGTAACTCTATCCACCAAAGCTAAGTTGTTTGCAGCTTTTAGTGACTGTCTGTCTTAAAACCCGTTTTTCGCATTTAATACAAATTAAAATGCTTCAGATTAAGGAGTATAATGTAAAGTTCCCAGGAATATGGAACCTTGCAGAATCACCAGTTTATTGTTTTGGGGTTAATGTTGAAGTTTATGGTATGCTCAATTTCTTTACAAGTCAAGGAACATTAAGTTCATTTTTTAGTTGATATTGGAATCCCCTTCAGAATAAAATTCATTTTGGAGCTTACTGAATGCCTCAAATAGTTTGAGTGCATCATAATACAATACAGAGAAGTTTCGTGCAAAAACTGGCATGTCTTTTGTCTTCAAAAAAAAAAAAAAAACTAAAGCAATTTCGTATCTGTTAAGAGCTATGTTGCTCGGACTCTTTGAAAATGCCGACTGGTGTATGTCGGATCCTCCAAAAGTAGTGCATTTTTGGAGGATCCACGGAAGCATTTTTGGAGAGTCTGAGCAACATAGGTTAAGAGTGATCTTCTCTTTCCCATTTTCATGATCGTTTTACGATGTCCAGTAACTTTGAAAAAGAAAACAAGGACCTTATTAATTCAAGAAAACTTATATTTGATCAAATATTTTCTCACCGACAAATTGACGAAGAGAAAACATAAATATTTAGAAAACCTATCCTACTCATTAGCTAAAAAGAGGGAAAATAAGGGCATTTGTGAAGAGCTCTTGTGAAATGTAGCTTGTTAGGAGCAAATGCAGTGGAACTTGAACTAAACAACAGAAACTCTTAAGTGCAAACATGATCCATATCATAAAATATCTTCAGGTAACATTGAAAAAATTATCACCAGAATTTAAAACTAGGTAAATATAACAATACCTAAGCCCCAGCTCAAAGAAACTAACAACTAAAGATGCAAGAGAAAAAGCCTTTCAGCCCACGAAAATTTGAGAAAGGTAAATATGACAACACTAGATGCAAACTTAGAGAACCAAATAAAAGCTAAATAATCTAGAGAGAACAAAGCTATTTTGTTCAGTTCAGTCAAAATATTTCACCAAAAATCTTAGGGAACAAGCAGTGTTAAGCGTGATTAATAGGAAAGGATGTAAGCCAACAATTACCTGAACAGAAAGATTTTGAACCAAATAGCGATGATCAAAAGGAAGGTGAACACTGGCTTGGATGGCAATGATATTCAGATTTGATTCCCCTGCTTTCAGCATCCAAAGTAGTATATAAATACATTAAATCCAAAGTAATAGCATATAGAAAAAGATGCTATCAAGAACATTACTAATGAAAATCAAACACTACGTCGGCAAAAGATAAGGAAAATACAGAATTACCATCATTTTTCATTCCAACTAACAGCTCACTCTCCTCGCCAGCTGCCACTACTGCATAGACAACGAAAAACATGATTTAAGCAAACCATTAACATCGACCTTTTCCAAAAGCAAAATTAGTTAAAGATAATAAAGATAGAGTAGGACACCCAATTTAAACTTACATTTAGAAGGGTTTTTAGGGAAAACACAAACTGTTTCAACCCCAGCTGCAGGAGTATAACTCTCACTGCTAAAATCTTGGACATCCTCACCAACAATTCCAAGATCCCCTCCTTCCCCAGTACCCTCAACCACTTCTGCTGCAGGGTCGGATTGACCTCTAGCAACTGAAAAGAAAAGATCAACACCAAAAGAAACCATATAAATACAACAATAACAACAAAAACTACTTTTCCTAAATCCAAAACCAGTTAAGGCCATCAAGTCGAATCTGCAACATACACTATGCTCAAAATGATGACAACAACAACATACCCAGTGAAATCCCACATAGTGGGGTCTGAGGAGGGTAGAGTGTACGCAGACCTTACCCCTATCATGGAGGTAGAGAGGCTGTTTCCGGTAGACCCTCGGCACAAGAACAAACACTTGTGCAAATGACAGGTTAAACTGTAAAAGCAAATTCTAACATCGATCTAACCAACATCATAAAAATATTAGAAGGCGACAAAGAGCATACAATAAAGATCTAACTAAATTAAAAAAGTGAACCATTCTATCAGGGAGCAGATAATGCATGCATTAACAGTTCTTTTCCAAGTCACTAAATGAAACAAAATGACAAGCAGCTATTCTACAATTAGCTTGAATAACCAAAACTAGCAAAAATTTCCATAATCAGAAGTCAAGTGTCATCTAGTGCATTTCCAAATTCCAAACTGGAGAAGATATCAAGCATAATATTAACATTCCAGATTTACTTGAGCAATCAAAATTATATCCATACCTGATATCAATAGGACTATAAAGAAAAATAGAATATTCGAGCACAGTGAAACCCTTAACTAACATTAAATAGTCAAACCCCGATTACATCGAAGAGAATCTCAATTCCGAAGATCAAAGAACTGTATAACATAAAATTTTATATGAAATCGTGCATGAGAATGCAAATGGAAAGAACTAAATTCACATGCAAAGATGAGGGACTCAATTAAGGAAATGAACAAGCAAGGGGATCTGCGATCTGAGAAGCAAACCTTGAAGAAATGATGAAGAGAAGAGGAGAAGACCCAACACAAATAAAACCCTAATTTCCATTTTTGAGAGCAAGGCGGAAAACACAAAAAATCAAGAGCTCGGGTCAGAGAAGAAGAACACCCAGTGGATTACGTGGCAGACAAAACATGTAGGAGACTCCACTCATAATTTGCCAAGTGGATTGTTGAGTCACTCGTTCACAAAGATTGGGGGACTTTGCCAGTTTGCCCTATTTCTCTCTATATATCCATTTATTTTTTATGGTTCAATTGCTTTTTCAAATTTTGCTATTTCCTTGTCTTAATATGAAATCAATATTTCTTGCCTAATTCTTTCTATTTCTAACATTCTAAAATCCTCTTGTTTATTTTGATGCAATTCCATAATTTTCCAAAAGCACTCAAATCCAGCAAAAACACACACCAAAAAAAAAAACATATAGGAAGGAGCACCTTGTAACACTATAAACAGAATTTCTAGAAGATAAAATAAATAATCTTGATTGTAATTCCAAATTATAATTTCAAGATAACCTGATTTTGAACCAAACGACCCTTAACGTTATACTAGGAAGGAATTGGAGTAATTTCTTGCGGAGCAATAAGAAATATGTTTGAGCATCTCATTTTACATATTCGACTTAATTATCTCAATGAAGAGGGCCTAAGGGAATAGATTGTAGCTGGGTACAAATAGGCCGGGACGAGTAGGCAGGGTACAACGAAGCCCGCGGGGTGACACATGGTTGTACTGGTCGGCTTTGGGTACGGAGATTGACGATTGACCGAGCGTGCTTTGGCGGCTCGTGGTGGAGTACTCTCGACGGATTCGCTCTATTATTGCCTCCTATTCTTGAGGGAGTGATCGGGATTAAGCCGCGTGGCGAAAAAGCACTATTCGCTCTTTGGGGTGAGTGACCTCCTACATAACATATGGGTAGCAAGAGGGCTCTTATGCCCCGACGGTGGGGCCTTATGGGGAAGGGCCCGGCCAATAGGGACAAGACACCCCCTACTTCAAGCGCACCTCTGTATCGACCGAATCACTCTTTTGGTCTAGTCGGTGGAACCGAGAACCACGCGAGTGGTTAGATGCGTGGGGCGAGGGGCTCGTAGTACCCCCTTTGATTGATCCGGCCTTTTTTCTTCGCTTCGGTAGTGAATCACCTACTAAAGGGGCGGGCACGCACGCCTTATTTGAGACTACTAAGGCGGGCGGTGGACTCTTTCATTAAGTAAGGGAAGAAGGGGCCTAAGCACGGCGGATGTCGTACACTTGAGTGGCAAAGGAAAGCGAGACCTTACCTTTTTTCCCGGGCTGTTCGGACATACGGTTCCCGCGGAAGATCAAGTTGGTGAGCCGTGTGATGGGAAACCTTCCCGCACGGTTCGGAGAGCACTGAATTAGAATGAGAGGTTTACCACCACATCATTGTAATTATCTTTTTCAATTGGGAGAGATGGTTGAGTGGACTAAAGCGGCGGATTGCTAATCCGTTGTACGAGTTAATCGTACCGAGGGTTCGAATCCCTCTCTTTCCGTTGATGACTTTTTTTTTTTTTTTTAATTTCGAAATCCTTTGTTCTTATTCTTAGTTAAATGTGTGGAATAGACCAAATCCTAAGAAAATTTTAAAATCAAGTAAGGAAAAACCTTTTTTATTTTATTCTTCACATCCAGGATTACGTCCGGTATCATTAGATAGGAATCCAAAGATGAAGAGAGAAACAAAAAATATCACTACTGTGTAAACGAAGAGTTTGAGAGTAAGCATTACACATCATTGTTCATACATAGGCTTCTCTAGTACGAAATGGGCCACTTCAAATAGGTTCATTGCTCCGGCCCAGAATACAATTAATCCAACACACTTTGCAAGTTATTGAAAACTATTATTATACCGCTAAAACTTGTGATCTGAGGTCAAGATCACATGAACCTTCTCGATTAGTATATAATGAGCTTCTGAATAAAATTAGATTATTAGCTTTACATGCTTAAAGGTAAAATCTTATTAATGACAAATCTTTGTTAAATTATTTTTCTTTATAAAAGTCAACAATTTGCATGTTCATCATGGGCTGCACTTTCAGATTGTATATTATCTGCAGTTTTCTGGTATACTATGCGTAGCAAGTGGTATCAACAAATGCAGTGAACAGACAACTGAAGGTGATTTTGTAGTGCGCACATTGCCAGCTTGCTATATAAATAAAAAAAGCCCAACAGGGATAATCTATGGAGGCTGGAAAACAACGTCGAAGAAGAAATACAAATATTAAAACAAAATTCAGAACATTGATCATCTAGAATAGGTCTTAATGCAAAAAGGATAATATATCGGGTCAAGAAGAAATACAGCAGCAGCCCCTTTGTTCTTGCACAAGCATCATACAAAAAAAAAACTATAGATTAGGCCCTTTGTCTTTAACAAGTCAATGATGGTGTAAAATGGCAATCTCTCATTGGCGATGAAGATGAAATCAGCTTTACTCACTTAATCCCCGTGGATGGTATATCGTTCCCACTTTTTTGTAGGGTCATAGATCTGCAACAAGAAGACAGCCAAGGCATATATTTATTTAGAAGAAAATAGCGATGCAAAACAATAGTACAGTTTCTCAATGGTAGTGGTGGAAGGGTGTACTGAGTGCAACTACAATATTAGTTACAGTATGGTATCATAGCAGCATTAATATACTTGAAATACATGTGTTAAGTGAGAAGTTAGAAGACGTGACCTATATAATTGTCAATCAAGTCCATTGCCAGCCAGTGAAGAATAGAAACACAGAGACAGAGAAACAGGAAAAGAGATTTTACCTCCCACCGAGATGCTGGAAATATGTGCTTGTTCTTTTCATACCAATGCCTCTCTACAACTTTTCCAGCATGTGACTGCATACGGATCGTAACACAAGTAAATTAAGCAAAAATCAAAAGCTCAGTTGGAATGGGCAACTGACTTGGACAAATCTATCAAGTACATATCAACTACTTTATAGTTCTTTACATAACGAGAGAAAAGTGGATTTGATAGAACATGAGCACCGACGTGCAGAAACTAACATTTCTGGGATCTCTACCTCCCTCTCTCGCATACACACACAGAGCTTCTATGTTCTCTGGGATGTTATCAAAGGAACAGTAAAGAGGAAGAAAAACTAAAAAGAGAACCTTCAATTTCTATTAGTTAAAGAAGACAATGTTACACCGGCATCCCAAAGTTGCTATTTTTTGGAATCAGCCACCGGCATCCCAAAATTACTTCATTTTTTAAGGTATAAAGTAAAACCTATTGTACCAAGCATTCAATACGATATATCATGGAGAAGAGTTTCGAACCCAGCACATATAAAAGTAACATGGACAAAATGAATCTGCAAATAGGAAATCATACCTCATCCTTCTCTATAGTAGCATCAGCAATGGTCCGCACATCTTCATGGACATCAAAGTGAAAAAGCTGTCAAGAATAGTAAAGATAATTCTGAGTAACTGCTACAGGATATAACAAACGTGCAAATAAAACTAGCAATCAGGTACTTGACATCGCCCAACATGACGTAACTCGTAAGACATTATGCAAAGACCAGGACGCAGACTTACAGATACATAGTTATACATCTTTTATAATCACTATTGTTGGACATTATTTTGTAATTACACATGTTACAGGACGTGTTTGCGCTCCTTTACTTAAAAAGTAATCTTAATTGAAGACCAAATTCTGTTGTCTATGCAGAAACTAAAGCAGAAAATAGCAAATACAAGTTTGATATGGGGAAAAAAAGAAACCAAATTTCAGTACAGAAACATTATATATGACGTCGGCTATGACTGACTTCATAAAGAGTCACGGGGTAATAGTCACGTACAATAGATGTAAAAAGGAAACTGTAGGTATCTTTCAAATTTCAATAATTATATTAACCAAGAGTAGTTATCGGGGGGAAAAAGATAACCAAAGAGCACAGACCATATACTTAACACACTACAGAGATCTTTCCTCGGATTACAAAGAACTCATAACCACCATATAGCTTCTAGTGAAGGAGATACAAGTCAAACTGAATTAAACACTTGGAAGAAATGTAAACGAGAAATTAAATGTATTATCAGGTAATAGAAATGCTAATTGTGGTGGCCACTGGCCAACACTCTTCAGCTCTGCAGTGAGGATAGCATTTCCATGAGGTGGCTTTACTACACGGCCACCTCCAACTCCCCTTATACTTTATCCTCTTTATTTTCAAATGCTAATTTTGAAAAGTCAACGGAGTTCGATTGAAGAAAAAACTAACTCAGTACAGTATAGAGATTCTACTTTCGTTGACTGCTTAGTGAAGATATTGGAAACGGGTATCTTATAGTTGATGTAAGACACTAACTAGTAGTCTTCTTTTCTTAGAGATAAGCCAAAAAGCAATGTGATGCATCAACTTCACCAGAATATAGATCAGGATTAGACATTACCGGTCCACTCTTTCCCCTTGCTTTGTTTATAATCAGCTCATAGAAACTGTGTTGCTGAACATTCACCAAAATTAGTAGAAAGTAAGGCAGTATTCAGTAAGTTAGAAGGTAAGACATTAATCACAAGAGTAGGAAGGATCTTACATGAGGAATGATTAGATCTTCTTTCACATAAAGAAGATTCTCCACTGAAGTAGTTCGAACCTCTCGAAACTCAGGTGCAAGCTGCTGCTGAACTGCCCGAAGAAACTCCCCTATGCTATCACCCTTTCGCACCTGGAAATGGAAGTAGTACAAGTGAATTCAAAAGTTCGGACAACCTTTTGTTACTGTATTGCTTTATTCTTAGCCGAGGGTCTATCGGAAACAGCCTCCCTACCTCCCAAGGTAGGGGTAATGTCTGCGTACAACTTACCCTCCCCAGACCCCACTTGTGGGATTCCCCTGGGTTTGTTGTTGTTGTTGTTTATGTCTAGTAGTTACTGACCTGGATCACCCGTCTATGACCTGTTCCGTCCCAATAACTGTAAGTGATCTGTAGAGGCTCATCTAGAAATATTGCAAGAGAAACAATCAGAAGCTAAACTACTTCAGAGGCTTCAGAATTCTACGAAGCTGTCTCCATAGACAGGGTAAGGGGAGACTGAAAATTGTTTATAAGAATAATCTACTTACTTTTGATTAGCTCCTGCTCACGCATCCACTGTTTCCGGAGCCTTTCACGTTCAGCTTGTTCCTCTGCCTCTCTCTCACTGAAAAAGTGCACTTTGAATTCCAAGTTATATTAATGAGTAAAAAGGCCAAAAGATAACAATTAGTAAAATAGAAGTGGAAAAGGTTTATTTTGGGGGAGTCGGATTGTAGGAATGCCCAACCTGTCTGGCAAGAAGCTGGTCTCTACTGTAGGATCTTTCCCAAATTTTCTCCACACGCGCTTGTCAGATTCTTCATTCTCTATATAGTAGATGAAAAGTGAAAAATGAAACTATAAGTACCATGCCATCACAATCTGAAACCAATTTATATCCTCAACTACATCGGAAAGATTATCTAAAATAATTGTTTCGACAATGATGGTGTCGTGGATGGCTCTGCACATAAATATACTGATGCATATCTGATGACACTTGATAGCGCCATAGGATCCCACACCATAGCAAACATACTTGGCAGACAGAAAATTAGAGCGAGGAAGAGATGATAGATGCCACAAGATTTTCATCAAACAAGTCATGGCATATGGGATAGCTACTTTCAGAAACTCATCAATCCTAAGAGCATTTTCCCCCAAAGCTGAAAGCATGCCAAACAGCAGGGTTATTTGATCGAACTACCAAGCAGAAAGTTTCTCACTTTAATACTAGGACTATTCATGACATACGCATGTCAGAGTTCCAAAAACGAAATGTCACAAGTCGTTTACCATCTAACTACTAGCAATATCGACCAAAACCTCCATCCTGGGTCCTGGCAAAACTAAAAAACTGAAAGCATACAACAAACATCCCCCCCCCCCTAAAAGTAGGAACTAAGGAGGCTGCTAATTATTCAGCTTGTTTTGGAACTTAGGTTGAATGCAGCATCAAGAAAGCTACCCAATCTTCAAATCCAGAATGAGGATTTCATACTTGAATTAAATATCATAATCATGGTTTCCTCCCGTGATGATGAGCTTGCACCAGGGATCAACTCTTAGCCTATTTTTATTTGCCATGGTGATGAATGGTTTGACGCGGCAAATCCAAGGTGAAGTGTCATGGTGTATGTTATTCGCGGATGACACAGTTCTAATTGACGAGACTCACAGCGGAGTGAAGGCTAAGTTGGATGTTAGGAGACATACTCTAGCGTCTAAAGGGTTTAGGTTGAGTAGGACCAAGACTTAGGTTGAGTAGGACCTAGACAAAGTACTTGGAGTGCACGTTCAGCAACGTATCACATGAGGTTAGTACTCAGGCAATTCAAACGAAAGGAAGTTTCAAATACTTTGGGTCAATTATCCAAGGTAATGGAGAGATTGACGTGGATGCCACACATCGTACTGGTGCGGGGTGGATGAAATGGAAGTTCGCATCCGGAGTCTTGTGTGACAAGAAGGTGCCACCAAAACTTAAGGACAAGTTCTACCAAGTGGTGGTTGGACCAACTATGTTGAGAGTGTTGGCCAATTAAGACCTCTCACGTTCAGAAGATGGAGGTGGCGAAAATGAGGATGTTTCGGTGGATCTGTGGGCACTCGAGGAGAAACATGATTAGGAACGAAGATATTCAGAATAAGGTGGAGTAGCCTCGGTGGAGGACAAGATGAGGGAAATGAGGTTGCGATGGTTCGGGCATGTGCAGAAGAAAGGCGCGGACGCTCCAGTGCGAATGTGTGAGAGGTTGGCTATGGATGATTTTATGAAGGAAGAGGTAGGCCGAAGAAGTATTGAAGAGAGTTGATTAGACAGGACATGGCACAGTTTCAGCTCACTGAAGACATGACCTTACATAGGAGGGTTTGGAGGACACGGATCAGGATAGAACTAGTAGGTAGTTGGGCATGTCACGCTTCGTATTACTCGTGTAGTTTCTTGTCCTTTGATTCATCATCATACCCGGTGAAGTCCCACAATGTGGGTCTAGGGAGGGTAGAGCGTACGCAGACCTTATTTCTACCTTAGTAAGTAGAGAGGTTGTTTCCAAAAAACCTCGGCTCAAAACAAAGCATAAGCACAAGCAAAGCAAGAGAAACGGTCAGACCCGATGGGGAGGTAACGCTAAAAATCAGACTGGGTTTTCAACGGAAAAAGTTGAGTCGGTCGTCTCGCACACACACCCACGCAGAGAGAGAGAGGGGAAAGACAGCGAAGAACGGAGGAAAAGAAAGAAATAGAGAAGGAGAAGAAGAGAGAGAAAGGGGCGACAAATACGGAAGGACAGAGCAAAGCGACCTACCTGGGTGATGGACGCCAGCGGTTTGGAGTCCCCGGTATTATTTGTTATTTGTTATGACATGATCTCATTACTTTGTTTTGCTTTGCTTTACTTTACTTTAATTTAATTTACTTTACTTTACTTCAATTCAAACCTTATCTGATCTTCTTTGTTATGTCTTCTCTTGAGCCGAGGTCTTTCGGGAACAACCTACCAAGGTACCTACCTTGGTAGGGGTAAGATCTGTATACACTCTACCGTCCTCAGACCCCACTGTGTGGGAATACACGGGGTATGTTGTTGTTGTTGTTGTAATCATGGTTTCCATAAATTTTCACTTCAAAAAGAAGCATGTGAGAAAATAGTGTCAATTGCTCAGAAAGACATCAAATTTCAAGACAAGATAAGAAATTTATCACTTACTATTTTCCTCGTCTTCATCTTCATTGCCATTATCCAAATCATCACAAAACGAGAGCCGAGGGTCAGCCTTTATCTTCCTCTTTTTAAGCTTTTGAAACTGGAGCTCTTCCTCCCTGTGACAGAAGAATCGTCCACGAATTTAACATACATTCACAACAAAATTCATACATATAACACCATTTCAGCTTTGCAGAATGCCACAGTAAGTAGGAAATACACTCACTCTTGTTGCAACTTTTGAAGCTTCTCCTTTTCTTCCTCTTCAAACTTGGTTTTGATAGTGACCCTCTACCACACATGAACCAAAATACAAGAGCAGTTAATTTAACCATCGATGAAATTAAAAAAGAAAGCAATGCTTTTAGGCAAACAAATCAGCTCACCTTCTCAACATATTGCTCCCTTGTAACAAGACCCACGGTTTCCTTTTTAAACGCAGTCTCGAGAATCTGAAAAAACACATATTTCAATGATGAGAATTAACCTAAGCAACAATGTCTGGAAAAAACAAAATCCACTTGTCTATTCAGTGAGTCAACAACTAAAAAAGACATAATTACAACTCTTCCTACCACAAGAGAAGAAGCATGTCTAATTCGCTACGAGCAAAAGGCTCAATAAGCTCAGGTGTCACAAAAGTCAAATTTTGTGAGTTACATTTCAAATTTCAATAGATAACAATTGATCAACTAGGCCTTAATCCCAAATATATGAATCATTTTCTACATTCTGCTCTATTAGCTAAATTTCATACCAAATTAGTATTAGTTCTCCACTCCATTTGAACCCATTATATGCAAAACTAGATACCTTTGCATATCACTTCAAAATTAAATTAAATAAAAGAACAAGCTTTGTATGCAAGTGTAATCAAAACCTCAGATGTGCAAAGGCTGAAATAAGTTCAGGTGTAACAGAAGTCCCAGAAATTTTGTAAGTTAATTTCAATATATAATAATTCATCAACTACACCTTAACCCTAAACTACTAGTTGAGTTCGACTAAATGAATCATTAACATCCATTCTGCTCTATTCCAAAATTTCATAACAAATTAATTATCTACATCAAAACTAGTTACATCTGCATATATCAGTTAAAAAATAAATTAAATAAAAGAACGAGCTTACAATCAAACTACTAGTTGAGGTCGACTAAATGAATCATTTATTCGCGCAATTTCATACCAAATTAGTCCTCTATATCAAAACTAGATACGTTTGCACTTCAGTTAAAAAATAAATTAAATAAACGAACGAGCTTTAGTGTAATGCAAACCTCGGATGTACTTGACCCGAATTGAAGAAGACCGGGTTGGCCTTTAGATGAAGCAGTCTTATTCTTGAGCTCCTGAATTTTTCGCCTCTCTGCTTCTCTCTGCTTTTCAAGCCGTCGGATTCTAACGGCGTCCTGGGCCGTGCCAACGTAACCATCTCCCATACCCGACATTTTTCCTTAAATTTCTTATTCTAGGGCACAAAGATTTGAGCTTTAACAATGAATGATTTTGTCAAACACTATGAACGGGGGAAATTGGGGCGACAGTCGGTTCGCAATTGTACAACCCACGGCAACAAAAACAAGCACCAAAGCGTTAAGTATTGGTTAATTACAAAGACCTGTCTGGAAGTCTCTCTTAATAACGGTTGTATTCCCCATAGTTTTAAAGGTTACGCAAATCCCTCTCGTTTTAATTTTATTTAACCAAACTCCTTTTTTCCCCACATCAACTCACAAACTTTACATTTAAGTTAGTAATAATGTATTGCAAGAGAGGTGAGGTTGAGTCCAAAACGTTAATGTGGAGGGGTGGAAAATTCTAGAAGTTTTTAAATTACATCCTCTACACCTATATGTTTTTCATTTTAACCACAAAATATTTACTTTTTTAAGTTTTTATTAAACACAAAAGTAAATAGAAAGAGGTTTAAAAAACGGAATAGGCTTTACTTATGAATCTTAAACTATCTAACCAACATAAAAGGGCAGTCTGGTGCACTAAGTTCCCGCTATGTGCGGGATCCGGGGAAGGGCCAAACTACAAGGGTTTATTGTACGCAGTCTTACCTTGCATTTTTGTCAGAGTCTATTTCCACGGCTTGAACCCATGACCTCCTGGTCACATGGCAGCAACTTTATCAGTTACTCCAAGACTCTCTTCTATCCAACGAACATAGTATGAGAAAAAACACTTACTTAATGAGTCGGCTCTCAACTTACCATTTATACTTTTTTATCAAACGCAATGTTAGAAAATTAAGAGTATCTTTTTTATAACTTTAATGTTTGGACCAGCTTGCGCGCACATTCAACTAATTCCACAATATATATGTTACATCTACCAGCAACATATATGAGGAAATCACCTAGTGTTTTTATCTTTGTTGGATTTTGAATATGAGACTTCATGAAAATTTAAGAGTATTTTGAAGGTTTTAAATAATCATAAAAGTAGGACAAACATACTAATTTATTGAAGTGAGAGTTAAATGTTAATTTTATGTTCTTGTTGTATGTCAAGTAATGTTCGTTGTATTAATATGATTTTCATTGTATTATGTGAAACTCTTCTTTTGTAATAACACGTACATGATATTAGAAGTGCTCGTCATGTTAATTCGGTCACGTCATGAAGTACGTTAAGTCATATGTTAGTCGTACGTCAAGGAGGGAAGTATATCGGGTGGCGATTAAGAAGTCGCAAAGGAGTTGTTTAAGTTAAGCTTTGGAAATATATTTAGACTATGAGTTAGTTTCGTTTGAGCTTTTCTCCATGTTTACTAGGAGTTAGGGGTGATCTATCTATCAAATCGAAGGTCTACGAGTCTAGTTTCAATGCATCAAATTATTCGTTGAAACGACGTTACAATAGGAAGTACATGCATTTTAAGATGGACTATCCGAGTCGAAAGAGATTGTACGACGTGAGCTATGTAACAACTATGTTGGTCTCGATGGCAATCACACTGTGAGTTTGTGATCGGTGAGGCAGTGGAAGTGTTATAAATATTTAAGATCGTATTTTGAGTTCATTTCTCATTAATTCATTCACGAACTAAACCCAAATCCCGTATAGAAATCAGTTATCATCTTAATAATCTCAAGGTAAAAGTATCAAAGATCAGGTATAGTGATTATCCTCCAACAATTTCATATTTATAACATCAATCTTCTCCGTATCTAAGCAGGTCGTGATTACTTCACATTGAAGTAAGGCGTCGAGAAGCTTTAAAGAAGACAACTCAAGTTCGCCTCGTTGTTTACGACCTCCCTCGAGCTCGTACGAGCATCTAAGGCATGTATTCGTTAAGAACTCACATGACGGTAATCGTAAGCTGTGAGTTCAAGTTATAGTAGTTGTATATGTGTATTAATAATTATTTTCTTACGGTATGGATATTGATGAGGGCTTGTGGGGGACGTATTTACACAATTATATTGTTAATAAAAAAATTACTCGTAACCACATATCTTTTTTCTTGTACAAATGTTAAATAAGTTCATGATTTTACTTAAATTAATTTGATATCTCACACACACGGAAAAAAGAAACCAAGAAGATGAAAACAAAACAATCAATCTCCACTGCGAGCATTCCAAAAATCTCGTACTCAAGGACATGCTCGGAGAAAATTGATTGACAAATTTTATATTTTAAAATTTTTATCCCAATGAGTTGGCTCTCAACTTGTCGTCTAACCTTTTTATCGAAGTAATGTTAAAACTTATAATGTACATTTTTTTTTAACGAAATATTACCCTTTCACCATGTTTTATAAATTTGTTTCTCTCAATTATATTGTCCAAAATAAAAGAAAAAACATCATAAAATAAATTAAAATTAAACTTTTGTCTAAATCCAATTCGGACATTATATTCAAATTGATGAGAGAATCAAGAAGGTTAAAAAAACAAAGAATCCAAGTCAAATGCAAATATACTCCACCGGTTTTGTTTTGTATGCAAAGATGCTATTGGAAGAAAGTTGAGTGGCGGATTATATATTTTCAAGAAAGAAGTTGAAAACGAAAACGAAAATAAAAATTACTAAAAAAAAACAGTAAATTGAATGAAAAGATAACGGATAACGTGAAGGTGGAATCTCGCATCGAAAAGCACTGCGAAAAAAATAAACTCAGTGCATAAATTTCTGTTCATCGACTTCAAAACCCTAGATCCGAATTCAATTCGGGTCAGTAAATTGCAGAAAATGGATCAATTAAACCACGGCGCTCTCTATCAATCGAATCAGCTTCCTAATCATTGTTTAACAGAGCTAAATCAGCTTCCTAATCATTGTTTAACAGAGCTAAATCAGCTTCCTAATGACGTTTCCATGCCATCTAATGGCTTGCATTCTGAATCCAGGTTAGTCTAAGCTAAATTATATGTATTTCCCAAAATTCTATGTATTTCTTGCTTACCTTTCGTATTTTAGTATGTTTGATGATGTATCGGAGATTATGCACATATTTATGCGATTGAATTTTAATTATGCTACTTCAATTAGCAACTTTTTAGAAGTTCAAATTTTGAAAGGATTAGTAAAATGAATGGAGAAAGTTGAATACTGGACCTAATTTAATTAGTCGAGATTCTAATTGATTGCGAAGATATGTATCTCAACAACAACAACATAACTAGCGTAATCCCACAAGTGAGGTTTGGGAGGGTAGAGTGTACACAGACCTGATCCTACTCGAGAGAGGTTGTTTCCGATGCAAAGATCTGTATCTCATTTTTTTTTCCTTCATATTTGCTGGTAGAGGAAGTTGCAGCAATTGTTAAGGCCCCTAAAATGGTGAACTCCTTCGGGTTGCGTGGTATTATAAAGTTGTGGTTGTGCTTTGGTCAGTGGGTAGTGGGATTTTCCACTGCAAGATAGGACCGGACTTTGAGTTAAGATTCTTGCCCTGGAGTTTCTTTTGGGGTTATTTGAGAACATAGAAAAAGCGAGAAGGCCTGTAAACATAGTCATGACTCATTCAGTTCAGTCTTCCACATTTCCTGCTTACTTTTGTGAATTTTTTGTCCGTTCAGTTCATCATTCTGATATGTAATGTAAAAGCAACGGCGGATTTATTGTGTGAAAATGGGTGCACGTAACCCACGGTCTCTCTGCAAAACTAGGTAGGCACCCATGCTACAAGAAGGTTGAATGGTGCACTTGGTTGAATGCTTAGTTAATTACCTAGAGGAATACAGATCAATTCTCTCTTAATACAAATTTTCCTCCTTTTTTTAAGTGGTGCACTCACGTTATAGAAATCCTAGATCCGCCTTTGTGTAAAAGCGGCATGTCAGAATTTTGATTCTCTTGGAACTATGTTGGGCAATTCTTAGGCACAGCAAGTGCTGCTACATTTTGTCATTGCCAAATTCAACTGTTTTACAAGTATGGCAGAATAAATATGCACAAAACGACGTTGCAATCCAGAGGCGGAACTAGGATTTTAAATTTATGGGTTCTAGATTCTAGAAAAATAGCTTACTGCGTTATGGATAAATTGTTTATACATATTAAATGGATTCTTAAAACACAAATATAGGATCTCTGCCAAAGCTAGTGCGATCTGCCAAACCCGTAGACAGGCTTGTAGATCTGCCCCTGATGCAATCAGACAAGCATCTAGTTAGCTACATTTAAGAAAAGCCACTAGCCGAATTCTGACAAGCATCTAGTTAGCTACACATGGAAGGGTATTTTCTTATATTTCCTTTGCCTTAGTCATACTACAAAGAAATATAAATGTTGCTTGCATATAAGTTCATTGAAATTCTCCTGAACTAACTGATACTAATTCTTCTTCATGCACAGTAGTAAACAAAAACCTGAAGCAGAACTCAATGACTATATTGCTGCAAGAAAAGTGCAGAAGGCAGATCGAGAAAAAATAAGGAGGGACCGCTTAAACGAGCAGTTCATGGAATTAGGAAAGACTCTTGGTAAATTAGCAAATCTTTGTTTGATATAATAAACTACTAAGTTCTTGATACATTTTGTTTTCTCTGAGCTCTTGGGCACATTTGACTGCTGCATGTATTTTACCTCATTGAGGCATGTTATACTTTCAAGTTGCAGCTGCACATTGACCTTCAACGTTTCTCTTGTTTTTGTATTTTTTTAAGTTTTAAATATACAATTACATTTACAATTGGAATAGTGCATCTGAATTACCACAAATTATACATTTTGCAAGATCAACTCACTGTAGCACTCATTTCTTTGAGTAGGGATAGCATTTGATTTTGCAGGTCCGTGGTGTTTAATTCTGCAAATAGGTTTATCATGTCCTGAACTTTGAAGAGACAACATTTTTATTGATTGTACTCATAGGGTCATTTTGTACATTGATAAGAATATGTGGTTCTAAATTGTAATACGAGAATTAAATAATACATGAATTATGAAATGGGAAATACTAGGACTATAGTCAAGTTTTTGGTTGACCGTGCAAAACTGTGGTTACTATGTTTGGTTTGCAATTTGATCACCTTATTCTTGTTAGTCTTAAATTTCTATCTTTCACACTGCAAGGGGATTAAAGTCATTTGAAGGCCTCATATGGCATATTAACAACATCACCTGTTCATTGGTATTGGATAACACAGAGTATGATGTTTTGTCAATACAAGTGCCAAAGGGCATACCAAGCCCGAATATCTAATAGTGTCCAAACACAACTTTTAAATGGTGTACCAAATGATCCAATAGAGTTAGTTTTTGTGCACAATCATGTATACATTCTTTCAGGATAGAACAAAGAGGCTTTAAGAAAAAATAGGTTCAAGCATGAATTCTTATTCAGTGAACAATTTGATATGCAGATCCTGATAGGCCTAAAAATGACAAAGCATCCATCCTTAGTGATACCGTACAAATGCTGAAGGATTTGACTGCTCAGGTCGGCAGAATAAAATCTGAGTATGCTGCACTTACTGATGAAAGCCGTGAGGTGGTCTCTTGACACATTCTGAAAGTAATGTTCTATCTCATTTCATAGGCATAAAAGTTCTTATTGTTTTGTTTTGTTCTCAAGCAGTTGACCCAGGAGAAAAATGATCTCAGAGAAGAGAAGGCATCTCTTAAATCTGATATTGAGAGCCTAAATTCCCAATATCAACAACGAATGAGGACTATGTATCCATGGGCCGGGATGGATCATTCTATGGTCATGCATCCACCTTCATATTCATATCCGATGCCTGTTCCGGTTCCAATTGGACCTGTTCCTATGCATCCATCTCTGCAGCCTTATCCTTTCTTCAGCAATCAAAATCCTGCAGTCGTTCCAAACCCCTGTTCATCTTTTGTTCAATACATGACTCCGAGTACGTTGATTGAACAGCAACCGACTCAGTATATGCCTCCAATAATACAACCAGGTAGTGTGACCAGACAAGAATCCAGAAACAAGTCATCAGATCAAGGAGAGAGCAGAATTGCGAAAAGTGAAGGTTCCAATGAAGTGGCAACAGATTTAGAGCTTAAGACACCTGGATCTATATCTGAGGAGGTTAGATAGTACTGCTGATATACTTGGCCTACTTTCCGTTTTGGGATATCCCAATTTATTTGACCTGTCTCTTAAATGGTCAAATCTCTGATCTCCATTCATTCAAATTAATGTTCAACTGCACCTCTTGTTCTCTTTTTCGGTAAGGTAATAATTTATTACTTGTGGTAACTTGCACTAGGTAGCTGTTGTGAGACTAGATTACAAAAAGCAAAAACTCAGTTCCTTTCTTGCACATACAATGAACTAAGCAAAATCAATCAAGCTATTTCAACTACTCTTATTTTACTCAATTTCACTTCTATAAAACTACTTCACTTTTATATATTTCAACTAGCATATTAAGCATAGATCTTACTTACTCTATTATAATGTTTCCTGTCAGCCTTCAAGCTTTATTTTCTTACTTTATTGCTGGTGAAAGAGCGTTCAATAAAATAGGAGAACATGGTAACTTATATGGCCTAAAGGAACTTTGGCAAATTAAAACCATCATGACACGCTTGCAAATTTTTTGCAGGACCTTTCATCTGGACAAAAGAAGTCCAGAAAGTTGTCCAAGAAGGATAACAGCCTCACAGATGGAAGTTCGTCAAGTAGATGTTCGTCATCCCATAGTGTACAGGCTGTTTCTTCAAATAGTGTAGTTAGGGGAACAAAGACAGATGATTGACATTTGGAACAGAATAGGAACCAGGTTATTACCATTTTTATTACTTCTCGTTTAGTCTGCTCCATCTGTTGTATAAAAAGGTCTGCATACAGAATCAGGGAGCTGTTTCTGGTGCGGTGGGTTCTAAATTTGGATCTCTCTCGTTGTATTTCCCTAACAGCTCCAAGGGGGTTGTGACTTCTGACATGGAGGCTAGAGCTGTTGTTCCTGTATAATATTGAATTCAAGGGAAATCTAGCTCTCTGTACCATGAATGTAATGGTGTGACATAATGCCATACCATTCAGCATCATTCATCTCCTGGCGTACCTAATCTTTACACATCTCTACAAACTCTTATCTTTCTCGAGTGTCTATGTGAATAAATTATGAAGTTTCAGTGAACAAACTAGGTTTATATTTGTTGTTACATTTTTTGAACCTTCTGTTGGGAGATTTTTCTCTATATGGTACTTTATAAAGCAGTACGGGAAGTATTTAACTATTACAAGTATTCGAAAGAATAAACAAAGATTTCAATAATTCAACATGGAATCTGAAATTACAATACAACAACAAAAGTGAAATTACGATTTTGTTGAAGACTGAAAAATGGAAACTGGTTTATGCTGAGTCGAGTGTGGCACTCTCCTTAAGACAATATTGCCCCGTATGTATCCTTTATACGTCCCGGACAATTTGTCTCCCAAGATAAAACAAAGAATGGAACCCTTGAGCAAAGGAAACTCAAGAGCTACCGTGAAGAATATTGAGTAACGAAATGATGCTTGGAAGTTGTAGGAAGAAAACTGTTTTGTTGTGTATTTTCGTGAGCTTTATGAACTCGTTATTTTTCTCGCTTCTTTTGGTGGTGCTCAACAATGGTGTAAGGGTGTGTTTATATAGGTGAGGGAGGGGCTGAAAATCGCCTCCATAATAGCCAAATAATGGCCATTATGGAGGTAGTAAAGTCACCAACATAAATGGTGAAAGACCAACCGTTTTGGCCATTATAGGAGGAGTAATTCACCAAAATAAATGGTCGAATTGAGAGCTTGGACGTTTCTGCTTTGATCGTCGAAATTCCAACTTTCGAAAACTTCTGGGACCAAACTCGTACATCTTGAAACTTTAGGGACCAAACTGTACATCCGAAAGAATTCTCGGTCCAAACCGCACATCCGAAACTTCGGGATCAAACGTACTTCCGGCAAAGTTTTCTCGCCCAAAAAGATAATATCAAAAGGCCCACACCCACGACCCGACGACCCACGCCCCGACGACCCACGACCCACGACCCGTGACCCGTGACCCGTGACCCGAGAACCCGAGAACCCGAGAACCCGAACCCGAACCGGACCGGACGGCGGCGGCGGCGGCGCGCGCGTGTGGTCTTTACTTGAACCGAAGCACATCTAGGTCCTCCCTCCTTTAAACACACGTGGGATACCCTTGGGGTCCCAAACCCCAAACCAATTTCGAATCTTATATACACAACAATTCTTTCTTCCTCTACCGATGTGGGAGAATTACACACAATACCACACTTTCCATGCTTCAAACACCTTACTTCGTGAACCAATATCTCTTTCATTTCTCAATGAAATTTGACGATTCTTGGCCCTACGGTTATCTACGTACTTAGTAGATCATGCACGTGTGAAGAACCGGATTCTCCAACATACGTTACACTAGTGTTTAAGCCGTTAAAGTTGGTCGGTCGCAACTCCCGCCAAAGGCAAATTTCCAACAATCCCCTCTTGAAAGAGATTTTGGCGCACTCACATGGTGTCTTTTCATTTCCAAAGAATATTTCAGTGGGACCGATGTTGCATAAGGAGAGGTAGCCTCGCTTTGAACCTTCCATAGTTGAATACCATCGGACTTACTTACGCGCGGTGAACGTGATGTCTTGAACCGTCGGTGTTTAGTGTAAGCCAAGACAACGGTACCAACACAACAAATTCCCTTACTCTCTTCTTCGTAATGTTTTGTCCGTTTTGGCCATGGACAACGTCTTGGATTCTTAAGTGCGTTCAATTTGAGGCGGCCCGTCCTCGCACTTAAATAGGTGGTCTCCTACAAGGTATCCCGCTATACCCCACTTCACAAGTGTTAGGAACCATTAAAAGTTTCCCAAAGACCTAACTTCAACTCGTTGAGGATTATTACGGGTTTTGAAAACTTAACCTTTACCCATACCGCGATAGCACTTAACGTCTATCGCGGAACGGCTTTGGATTTGGTGTTTCTTTTCGAAATCACTATCCGAAGTGCTCATGCTTCCACCGAAGCGATCAACCGAACCTTTACAACTTAGTTTTCCCATTGAACCAAATTACCGGGATCTCCATTCGTAAGGTTGGGTTTCCACCGTATTGGTCCGTATATTTTGGGTTTTAAGCCCATTCCCTAGACAGCAGCGTAACGCTTGATCTCCGGGTAGTCCCTTAGTTTGTAAACAAGGAAGTGACACCCGTGATGATCAACTCGCCATACGGCTTATGTCTCCGACGGATCCCGACGATATGTCCGACGCCGTCATCCGTGTCCTTCCTAAAGCCGATCGGCTAGCCACGATGTATAAACTCGCTGAAGGCACGGTTTCTCCCAATAAGGGACGTCCTCTAATGAGTCGTGAAGTTACTCAACTTCTTTCATGCTTTGTATAAAGCGATAAAATCCGATACCATCATGAATCGGTCGATGCAAGTTTGCTTAGAGGATTTTCCAAGAACCACCATACACATTTACTTGTGGCTTTGGTGTTCTTCGATCCGATGTCCGGTTTGCATCACCGTGTTCTCCCGCAACCGTTTGGACATCCGTAATACAATAATCCGTAGATAAGCGAATAATTCGGATATCGTCATATCCGACTTAACGCCTTCTATTGATCATGTATTAAGATCATCAAAGTGAACCTTAGTTCAACTAATATGTTTGTAGGACGATACCGTGTCGGTTGTAGTGTGTACAATACATTGAACTACACGTGACTCGTGCATATCACTCCTTGTCTATGGGTGCACCATGATTCCAATCGGTTCTATGATTCATATCCATTGGTGGCTTCAACGAGACTCGTCAACTATTGACCATCCGTTAGATGTCTTAGAAATTCAATTCCTAAGAAGTCATCTCAGATACACATATCTTTCATATCGAGACTTTGTTTCAATATGATTTTCACTCTAAGACCGTTGGTTTTCCAACTGTTGGCTTTCTAACTTCGAGTCAATGTTTCGTGATCGATTCATTGTTTCGTTTTATCCGAGACTTTCGGACCAAAATGTTAACATTTCGGGGACCAAAATAAAAGTTCGGAAGAAGCCAACAGGCAAAAACCAATTCGATCCTCTTCTTCCAACTCTCCGGTTGGGAAGGTCGTTTCAACACCCATGCCATGTAAGATTACAATGGCCCCGGATGTGAAGCTACTCACAGGGGAGCACTTTTTATAACCCAAAGGTTCTTTTCCGGAGGAAGATTAACTATTACACACGTATGGTTCTATATATGGAATCTATTTATCCCTTTAGTTTCTTTCCAAAGCAACGCTTTTGGAGATAACAATTATTTGTTAATTGTCCATGGTTCGTTCTCAACCATACAAGCTAGAAGGATCGGAACAAGTCTTTGTCCCCTCTTTGCTCCGTCTTGGTTCAACATCTAGAATCCCCGAGTTCGGATCTGGAATATTAAGTTCCTGATAGACAAAGAACTTTCGAGTCATGAAGATACGGAACGTCTAGTTCCGGACAATCGAGCCCTCGCGGGTTCTTGTTAACCTTGAGCAATTGCTCCTTTTTCCTTTTCCAAGGAAAGTTATCTCCAAAGAATTCAAATTCTTTGACGCCAAGAGGCGATCAACACTCTTCGTTATTTGCGCATCCAGTGGATATGCAATCTACGATCTTAGGTCGAACTTGACTGTTTCGGTAGCCCATCGTTTACCAAGCTACCCCTCATAATTTGGGCGTACGACTTTGCGCTTGGCTAACACCGTTGGACCGAAGTGAGAAATGAACAAATCGTTTAATGAACGATGCTTCACATTCTCCCCCTCTATTGCTACGAATTTTGCAATCCATAGGCATAGTTGATTTTCAACTTCACTTTGTAGCGCTTATCCGCTTCAACAACTTCATCTTTGCTTTTCAACCAACAAAGGATTCCATACGTTGTACCATCATCAATGAAGGTCACAACGTACTTGTCTCCCCCTCTATTTTGTATAAACTTCAAATCACCCAATTAGGTGTGACTAAGTTCTGAGAGAGCGGTGCTTCTTTCGCTATTCCCTTGACGGAATTTGGAAAGGTGATTTTGCCTCTTCATCTACCTCACATTTATTTTGAGGGTTTATGTCGACGTAGGCAACAATCTCAACATCGTTAGCTTTTGAATGACTTGCTATTTAACGTGTCTTAATCTATGATGGCATAGATGCACGGATTACAAATATATCATTCATTTGGCTACGGACATACCGTACCATTCTTAGTTATTACGGACACTGTTGGACTAGTCTCAAATCGATTTGACCAACAAAGCGTCCTTTAACCAAGTTAGGAACATGTATCACCTCTTTTAGAGTGATCTCATTCCTTGAAGTCCTATTGAGGACAACCTCTCCACCCCTTTGATTTTAGAGGTGGCGTTGCTTCACATGAACAACCTTTTGCCCGTGGTTAGGGCGTAACCGGATCATATGTGATCTCGATGCTCGGTCCACTCTAGTTGCTTTGCGGTCGAGTGTCCAATTTCTTTACCGCCTTTATTTAGGCCTTCGGATCATTTAGGACTGGAAACTCGGCCCACCTTACTAGGTGTCCATTACTTTTCCTATGAAATGAATTCGGCACCACTCCGGTCGCGGAGGCTTTATATGACCGAGTGTCCAATATCATCATATCAAAGGAATTTTGGCCCACCAAATGCCGCCGGAGGCTTTTTATGACCGAGTGTCCAATATCATCCTATGAAGGATCTTCTCGCCAAATAATATGACGGGCTCAACGTCATCAATTTTTAGACTTCTTCCGTTATGATTGGTGCCCGGATAATTCTTGGCGCTTACTTAAGAGTGGTAACGCTTTTCGCACGATTAGTGGATCTTTCTCCATCGTATGTGCGAACATACTTTACACACTTTAACAATTACAATTAAAAGAACGGATCTTTTTAAGTCATTTACAATCCAATCTTTAAACGGGAAAGAAGATAAGATTAAACTTCTGATTTTAAAGCGTAAGGAATATAAATTATTTTCATATTCCTCCTTACTTTAATCCATTTTTAATCAGACATCATTTAATCTTTATTCTTGACAAGTAAGAAAAACTACTTATCCCAATTTCGGATTCTGGCTCACTTCAGTCACTTCATCAGACTGAGTGTCCATTTCCTTCTCACCATTATTCGGATCCTTTGTCTGGGACAGATATAGGCCTTCTGCTACAAGATAGAATAACATCTTCACTCTTCTCCTCTTGTCCCGAGTTGACATCCTCGAGCTCTCGAGAGCGCTTCTTCCCACCGTCTTGGTAGCGGTGACACCATGAACACGTTCATCATCGTCACTCTCTTCTACCAGAAAACCATTGCCATATCCAGATTTGGTCACACAATTTTTGACCGACATCTTTCGAACACTAATAGTAATACTATACAAATATTGTCTTAAGTTGTTGGGAGATTTTTCTCTATATGGTACTTTATAAAGCAGTACGGGAAGTATTTAACTATTACAAGTATTCGAAAGAATAAACAAAGATTTCAATAATTCAACATGGAATCTGAAATTACAATACAACAACAAAAGTGAAATTACGATTTTGTTGAAGACCGAAAAAAACTGGGTTTATCTTTGAGTCGAGTGTGGCACTCTGTCCTTAAGACAATATTGCCCCGTATGTATCCTTTATACGTCCCGGACAATTTGTCTCCCAAGATAAAAAAAGAAATGGAACCCTTGAGCAAAGGAAACTCAAGAGCTACCGTGAAGAATATTGAGTAACGAAATGATGCTTGGAAGTTGTAGGAAGAAAACTGTTTTTGTTGTGTATTTTCGTGAGCTTTATAAACTGTTATTTTTCTCGCTCTTTTTGGTGGTGCTCAACAATGGTGTAAGGGTGTGTTTATATAGGTGAGGGAGGGGCTGAAAATCGCCTCCATAATAGCCAAATAATGGCCATTATGGAGGTAGTAAAGTCACCAACATAAATGGTGAAAGACCAACCGTTTTGGCCATTATAGGAGGAGTAATTCGGTCAAAATAAAT
This sequence comes from Anisodus tanguticus, assembly GCA_034509755.1. NCBI lineage: Eukaryota > Viridiplantae > Streptophyta > Magnoliopsida > Solanales > Solanaceae > Anisodus > Anisodus tanguticus. The sequence continues at coordinate 38,446,266 of CM067561.1, read as the reverse complement.
GGCCGAATTGAGAGCTTGGACGTTTCGCTAACATACGTTACACTAGTGTTTACTGATATATGTCTGGAAACTGGAATTAGTACCTCTCACTCATCAAGATTTGCCCAGTTGTCTTGGAATTTCAGTTACCCACATATTTCATGGCACAATGCACGATAGAGGTATAAAAGAAGTTTTCCATTATGACCGGTATGAAAGATTCCTAGTTTGCTGCAAATGTGAAGGAATTCATCATTGAGTTCATTGGCACTGCCATTTTTCCTGCAGCTCTTCTGCCATTGGGAAACAGAAATATGCCTTGTTAACACCTTTTACATTATTCAATAGCTAATTGGGCGGTCAAGTATTAGATATCTAAGCTGGTTTTTAGGGTTAAACAACTTATTGAACTTGATTAGCTGATCACTTAAAGTGAGCAAAACTTTTCTTTTTATTCTAGTTATTTTGAACATTTTCTTGTAGAAGCATCATGTATAAATTGTTATTGGACATTGGTGCGCATGGGCTGCTCAACGAACCAGAGAAGGGATAGATAAGAGGTCTTTTTCTTTGCTAGGTAGCTACCACAGAGACGCCAACACGTGGCAATAATGGAGGAGGCATGAAATTATCCCGGCCTTGGGAAAAATATCCTCGAGAAATAAATGCAAAACAAAAAAACAAAAAGAAGTTAATGACTTGTCACGGAGAACCCGGCCTTTCAGTTGGTGGCTGGACATAGAAAATGAAGTCTTTCCTTATCGAAATTACTTAATCCATTTTAATTTTTATAATATTGGACACATATTTAAAATAATGTTTTAAAAACATTTATGATATAAAATAATTATAAAAAGTTTATGACTATAAATTATCCTATTAAGGATCCCATGTGAGTTTAATGTTGTTCAAATAAAAAAGTATGATAATCTTTTTAAACATAAATAATAGTACTACTTTTATAATCTTTTGACCTATTTAGTATTGTGCTGGTAGGAGAAGCAACGTAAGCGTTGCACCCTAAATAGAGAAAGTTTAGTAACGGTAAGCATCTCTAGTTTACACTTTGACTCGAATAGCGATGATGCATGCATAATCCTATATAAATCAATAAAGCTCACCTTGTAAAATTAAATATTTTTAAGTGATCGATAATATAACGGTACTATAAGCAAAAAATATAAATTGAGATAAGAAAAAATATCATTTTCTAATCCCGACATGGTCATAGGAGAAGCGCCAGCTCCGTGTTGTTGAACTCCTTTCGACAGTGATAAGCTTTATAATAAATGTCAAACAACAAAATAAATCTAAAAGAGTACTTTAAAAAATTGATTTTAAGCTTATTCAAATAGCTTTTTCGTGTCATAACTCTGCTACCAACTAACATGTCCGTTTTTACAATTCGCCAAATCCATTAAATTATTAAGTGGCGATTACCAATAAGTGAAATACAATGGAATGCTTGATCCTAGTAAAATAGGATACTAATGCGTGAACAATAGGATAATTGGCTTGTGATATTTATCGGGTTGGTAAAACACTTCTATCATCAATAGGTTGGTCAAATGTTCGAGAAAATGAATGGCAAGTGCAAGTATTAGTGATTTTGTATAGGCGGGTGAATGAAAATAATTTATACTTAACATTTAAGTTATCTATACAAGCAAAGATTTATTAGTAATTTGGTGAGTGCTTTCCATATGGAGACCTATGATCGATGCCCTCAGACGCACCAGATTTGCCTAATACATTTACATCTTTTGTGTAATTAGCGAGTTATTAGATAAAAAAAAGTCATAGTTAATATGATTAACATAAAAATATCAGCCGTTGGTTAAACCTATCGTGTACAGAACTTACTTAATACTGTACGTTCTGTCTGTAATCACTATTCATAGAATTACCTTACCAACCTTAATTGAAAAAAAAATACAAAAAAAAGCTCACCAACCCTTCATTAGGTTTAACCAGTTAGCGAAACCGGCAATAGATATTGGGAACACGGGCACTTTGTTCAGGCAAAGTAGTATAGCAGCAGATCTCTCCAATGGCGGTAGCATCAACATCTCTAGCTTCTCAATTGTCCGCCACTTGTCACTTGTCTGGCCTCCGTAAATCTTTCTCCAAGCTTGATAATTCCGTTTCCTTCTCCACTTCTCAAGCTTTCTTCCACAACGTCGATTCTCATCTCCGCCTTTCTTCCGCCGGAAAAGGTTGTAGAGCCGTCGTCACCATGGCCGGCTCCGGCAAGGTAACCTTTTTTTTTATTTCCTTTTCTGCTTGCCTACTACTTCCTTCATAGCGATTCCTCTGTTTCAATTTATGTGATGCTTTTTGCTTCTGGAGATTCAAACTGCATGAATTTTGACCAATATTTTTAGATAGTATTTTTTCACCAAATTGATATGGGAAAACTTGTAACTTTATAGTAGTTTCTATGTAGTTTTCAAATATATAAATTTTAATTTTAAAATATTGATTAATCTAATTTAATTTCAAAATTTACAATTTAATCATTTTATCTATTTTTAGTGAATTCGGACATCATTTATATTTTTTAACAAGTCACAGACACAATCGTTTAATTAAAATTTTCTCGAAAAATAGTAATGGAAAAAATGTTTGATATCCTCGTAGTAATGTTGTTTTTTGCAGGATCGAGGATGTACATTTTTAGATCTGTTATTGGTTTGTGAACTTATTTGATTTTACTCTGATTTTCCCCCTGAAGTTGGAAGGAAAAAAGTGGCGTTGTGGTTTTTGTTCTAATGCTAGTTGAGGAGTTTGAACCTCTTAGAGCATTGTTCTTTAGAGTCTACAGAGTACAATTGTACGCCTTTTAAGTGAGTCAACTAACAGTCTACATGAACAAATTGGATATTCGGAGCAAGAATTTATCATCTGAACTTAGTTGGAGCTAGCACTTTTTACCTGCTTAAACATAAACTGATAAACGGAAAAAGGAAAAAAATTGGCCTTCTGGTTTTTGTTTGAAACTTCTAATGCTAGTTGAAGAGTTTGAAACTGTTTAGAGCATTGTTCTCTAGATTCTTATGTAATTGTGTTAACCTCTTAAGAGCAGTATAGTATGCCTTGTGAGTGAGTCAACTAATAGTCTACGCGAACAAATTGGATATTTGGAGCAAGAATTGATCATCTGAACTTAGGGGAAGCTACACTACAACAACAACATACCCAGTTAAATCCCAGAACGTGGGGTTTGGGGAGGGTAGAGTGTACGCAGACCTTACCTCTACCTTAGTAGGTAGAACTACTGTTTTCGAGACATTCGACTCAAGACAAAACACAAACACAAGCAAAGTAAGTCAAACAAAACGACCAAGCCATGATAGCGACTTCTGAAAAAGAAGCAATAACTAATGTAGGTAAATAAGACAAACAAAATACAGATAGCAACATAAATCAAATGATAGTGGACTATAAAACAATATTGTGCCTAATAGTATGATAGGCTAAGCGAGTCTACAATAATAACACTACAACTATCAGCTTGTAAACGTAGGTAGGACTACGCCGGACTACCTACTACCCTACCCTAATCCGTGTCCTCCATAACCCCCTATCTAAGGTCATGTCCTCAGTGAGTTGCACCTGCGCCATATGACGTCTAATCATCTCTCCCCAATACTTATTCGGCCTGCCTCTACCCTTTATGTACCCAACCATAGCCAACCTCTCACACCTCAGCACTGGGTCATTTGTGTCTCTCCTCTACACGTGCCCGAACCATCTCAACCTCGCTTTCCGCATATTATCCTCCACCGAGGCCACTCCTACTCTGTCCCGGATATCATTATTTCTAATTCTATCCCTCCTTATATGCCCACACATCCATCTTAACATCCTCATCTCCGCAACTTTCATCTTTTGGATGTGCGAAGTCTTGACCGACCAACACTCCGTACCATACAATATAGTCGGTCTAACCACCACCCTATAGAACTTGTCTTCAAGTTTTGGTGGCACCTTTTTATCAGACAAAACTCCAGATGCGAGCCTCCATTTCATCCACTCTGCCCCAATACGATGTGTGACATCGTCATCAATCTCTCCATTTCCTTGGATAATAGACCCGATGTACTTAAAGCTTCCTTTCTTTGGAATGACCTGAGTACCAAGTCTCACATCCACGTCTGTCTCAAGGTCGCTCCCGTTACTGAACTTGTACTCCAAATATTCTGTCTTGGTCTTACTCAGCATGAACCCTTTAGATTCCAAAGTATGTCTCCAAACCTCCAGCTTAGCATTTACTCCGTTGCGAGTCTCATCAATCAGGACTATGTCGTATGCGAATAATATACACCATGACACCTCCCCTGGATTTGTCGCGTCAGTCCATCCATCACCAAGACAAATAGGAATGGGCTATGAACGGATCCCTGGTGCAACTCATCATCACTGGGAAGTGCTCCAAGTCTCTTCCTACTGTCTGTACCCGGGTCTTGACTCCATCATATATATCCTTGATTGCCCTAGTGTACGCCACAAGTACACCTATAACCTCCATGGGGACTTTGTCGTATGCCTTCTAAAGATTGATAAAAAATCATATGTAAGTCTCTCTTCCTCTCCCTATACTGCTCCACCAACCTCCTAATCTACCGGTAAATAGTGTAGGGGAAGCTACACTGTTTACCTGTTTAAGCATACACAAATTTAAGGGGGAAAAACAAATCTTTGTACTTATCAAAAAAAGAAAATAAACCTTTGTTTTTCCCTGGCTCCCCCTTTTTCCTTAATGTAAGCAGTGGAGGTTGGAAATATAGCAAAAGTATCCTGAGATGGATCATCAGCATGACATTGGCCTGCATTCCTTCGACTGACTTGATTAAGGCCAGTATCATTTTCAGTAATTGATGAGCATCCAATACAATTTCTGCACTAAATTTACCGTTGGACACTAGAATTTTCCCAAAATATGCATGATCATATGCTTTCACCCTCTCTCTCAATGAGAATTCTGAAATAGCGGCTTAAGCTGATTCATCCCTTTTTATGACTATAAATTCCTTTTGTTTTGGTAACTAAACGCAGGACACTATGATACCTTTTATAACCTAGGTTACATCGTCTAACCAATAGCTATTATAAATGTTAATAGTTATTAGAGATATTGCTTCTTAAGTGTTCTCAAATCATTGGCAAATGAATTATTCACACTTCTTAGAGTTTTAATGTGAAAAGTTAAGTGCTTGGCTTTATTCATATATCCGTCCATAGCATTTATAAAATTTGTGATTTCATCTTGGCTATTCATCTTGACCATTGGTCCCAAAATGACTCTGCCTTTACATTTTTTTTGAAGTTGGTGATTATTGACTAGTTGCAAACCCCAAGGAAAGATTGAACCCCACAAGACTAATTAATACTTCTAAGTATGGCATAACACAGATTACTTGTTACTAGTTGATCTGAAATGCTTAAAGTATTACTCCATAAAAGGAAATCCATCTCATTAACCAGGCAGAAAAAAGGTTGAAAAACAACGAGAATTTGAGGAAAAAAGCTGAGTCGTCGCCTAATTTGATTTTGAGAATTGGTATCTTTAAAGAGGAAGTGTCGAAACTGCTAAATTAGAAGAAGGGAAAGATGAAATTAGTTGCTAATGGTGGATCAGTCTAATGGTCTGTTCCTTATAAGGTTCTATTAGTCCTTTTTTTACATGTTTAAATAGTTCCCCTTTTCCAATTGGTTTTCTGATCTTGTCTTCATACTTGCTTGCAGTTCTTTGTTGGTGGAAATTGGAAATGTGTAAGTATCACTTCTTTGTTCCCTAGTTAGGTGATAAATTATGATATTTTATGTATGGCTCGTCGGATTAACTTTCATATATCCTCCATGTTCTCTACTTTCATCAATGTTTCTACCAGAATGGAACAAAGGACTCCATAAGCAAGCTTGTCTCTGATTTGAACAGTGCTCAGCTCGAGTCTGATGTTGGTGAGTTCTTCTACATTGCTATGATATCACGTATGAAAATGTATTTGTTTATGTCAACAATTCTCGGAAGTTGGGCAACTGGGTCCATATCCAATACAGATTTTGATTAGAGAACAACTTAAATGATCTTTGTGAGCATATAATAGTTTTTTCCATTCTCATTCTGATGTCCTTTACAATGAAATTTTGTTCTCAAGACTACTCAGATGACAATGCTATTTTATATAAAGGGGCAGCCCGGTGCACTAAGTTCCCGCTATGCGCGGGGTTTGGGGAAGGACCGGACCACAAGGGTCTATTGTACGCAGCCTTACCTCACATTTCTGCAAGAGGCTGTTTTCACGGTTTGAACCCATGACCTCCCGGTCACATGGCAACAACTTTACCAGTTACTCCAAGGCTCCCCTTCGACAATGCTATTTTATATGTTTGCATTATATTTATATAATGTGAGCGAGTGGGTGTTGCAATTTATGTGGCAACATTTCCTTTTTAGTCCATTTCAAAAAGAATGAAAACATCTCATATATCTCTTACCTCAGATGTTAATGCAAGAATCTGCTTTTGGAAAATTTCCAGATGTGGTTGTAGCACCTCCCTTTCTGTACATTGATCAAGTAAAGAATTCACTCACCGACAGGATTGAGGTTTCTGCCCAGAATTGTTGGACTGGAAAAGGTGGAGCTTTCACGGGTGAAATCAGGTACAATTCCATTTCCCCAAGCTTAAGACTAAATTGTTTCTTATCTCATGGCTGGATTGGTAAACACTTTTGGTATGTGTCTCTTGTTAAAAGGGCTCATTACTGTGCGATGATAATATACGAGCTCAGTAGCTTATTACAGGCAGTTGTTTTAGTGATTTTACCACAGTAACAGAAGTGACAAGATTGCTGTCCACAAGCTTACTTGCTTAACCTGATTCCCAGTTAAATTTTAATTGGTTTGCTTCTTTCCTTGTTGCATCAACCGTCTGTTTCTCTTGTCTGTTTATATCCGAGAGTGTTACAAGGATAGGTTTCAGAATTGTTTGCCTGTGTAACATCTTCAGTTGATATGGCCTCCTTTTTTAGATTTCTTGTTGTATGTTGTAAAATCGACATATTATGGCTTTGTGGTTTGTCGCCATAAAATGCCTGTCATTGCTGAAGTGAAGGGTCAGTGGCGGCATTCAAGGGTGTGGCCTAGTTGTCAATGAAGTTGGAGGAGAATCATGAGGTCTCATGTTCAAATTCCGACAGAGGCGAAAAACACAAGGTGATTTCTTCCCATCTTGCCTAAGACATGATGTGCAAAGTCACCCAGTATCTGTGCTTGTGAGATGTAGCAGGTACCTGGTGAAATAGTCTAGGTGCACAAGCTGGCCTGGACACCACCGTCATTAAAAAAAGAGAAGGGTTATAAAAGCCATTATTTCTTTGTTGTTTACTGTGTTTGCCTGCAAAACCATTGTTATGAATCTACTTTGAGTTTGCAACTGTTATCCTGGTTGTGTTGTTCTCCACTCCATGATGTTTATCCTTCCATTTGCAGTGTAGAACAGGTGAAAGATCTTGGCTGCAAGTGGGTCATTCTTGGTCATTCGGAGAGGAGACACGTAATTGGAGAAAATGATGAAGTAAGTTATCTGGAATTTTTTATTTGTTAATGTGAACACTTAGAATTTTGATCACGAGTCGAAGAAAGAAAGCATTTGCAACGTCTTGATAATACCTGATTGTGAGTTAGAGCTGCTTACTAAGGACTTGACCGAACCATTCTCATGCAGTTTATTGGCAAGAAGGCTGCTTATGCTTTGAGCCAAGGTGTTGGCATTATAGCATGTATTGGAGAGCTGTTACAAGATAGAGAAGCGGGAAAAACTTTTGACGTCTGTTTCCAGCAATTGAAGGCCTATGCAGGCATGTTTTGCTGATTAATAGTCTCCTTTCTCTCTTGAAACATTTTTCTATATACACACACGAGGTTAGTAGATATGATTGATGCTTTACAGAAATAAAAAGTATTTGCTGGGGGCAGAGATGGGTTATCCGTTTATAGTAACCTGCTTTAATGAGTTTAGCTGATAAGATAAACACATTACACTCAAAAACTTTACCCCTTCATATCTTTTTAATTGTTTTTTAACTGTGCAGATGCTTTACCAAGCTGGGATAATGTTGTCATTGCATATGAGCCTGTCTGGGCTATTGGAACTGGTAAAGTTGCCACGCCTGAGCAGGCTCAGGAGGTACATGCAGCTCTTCGCGATTGGCTTACTAAGAATGTTTCAGCAGAAGTAGCTTCTAAAACACGCATTATATATGGAGGTATTTAGTTCATATATAGTATCTTCCATCTTTTATTCACAGGATTGAATGAATTGCTAAGGTTGAATTGCATTTATATGTCAATTAGACATTGTAAAGGTTCCCCTATTCACTTGAGTAACATGGAACCTCTTTGTTAGAAGTTCAAAAAGAAATCCATTTGCCTCGCTGAAATCAGTGGCAAAGTTGTGCTACGGCCGAGAATTTCCCATTTTCTGTTTCTTTTAGTTGTTTGTCTTTTGAGTTTCAGATCATCATCATGCCTTGTTAATCTGAAAAACCTGTGTTTTCTACTAGAAGGGCTTCAGTTGTGCTTATTACTCTCTTCATCACGTCAAATGATGATACACCCATTTCAGTGTCATTGACTGTGGTTACTGTGTTTCTTGAAAAACTGAAATATTGTTGGCAGGCTCCGTGAACGGAAGCAACTCTTCTGACCTTGCAAAGAAAGAAGACATTGATGGTTTTCTAGTAGGAGGTGCTTCCTTAAAGGTAATTTAATTATTGCTAATATGCCTGTCTTACTAGTCTAAACTACAGTTCTTCAAATACTTGGCCTCTACTTAACATCATCAGTTCTTGGTCAATTCTTGGACCAATACATTCTAGTAGATAGATGCATTATACCACTCCATGTATGAATTGGTTATTTTGACCCAAGGGAGAACGGGGAATCAGCCATAGTTAGAATTTTTATGCGTTTTATGGTTATGGTTAACAAGAGTGACAACATCTGGATTGCTGAGCTGGTTCTCAACAGGAGTAGTAAATATGAGTCATGTTTGAAGATTCTTTCCCTTGTAGTTGTATTTGCTTCCTGATATGCAAAAATCAAGAATTTGATAGTGAAACCTGAGGTTGATTAGGAAGGGAGTCCTTAGGTGGAGATAGAGGTAGAAAATGGGTAAGTACAAGGTATTGCTAAGTTCGTTGTGTGTTGCTGATCTGATGTCAATTATATGACTGATCCTTATGGAACGAGAAAGATGGCTGCTGGCAAGGTGTTCATTTGATAAATGTTGTAGGGAAATGACACATGGAAAATACTAGGGTCTTGCTATGCATGTGTTGATGCCAAAATATATTGTATCTTAAGATTTCTGAATGGAGACGATCAATATATCTTTGTGTGTAAAACCTCTTAATTAATTAACCTCAGCTGGTTGGTACCAAGAATGATGCTTGATATTCATTCTACATTGCAGGGTCCCGAGTTTGCAACCATTGTTAACTCTGTGACTTCCAAGAAGGTAGCTGCTTGATCAATTGTGATGGGTTTCATCATGGAGAATAAACAGCATAGAGAAACACTAGACAATAAACTAATGGTTCAGTTTTGTCAATTGGAATTCTGATGACTTTCCAACTCTTCCAGCCTTTGTACCATGTTTTCGTCCATCTCTCTGTAATACAAGCTGTACTAGCAAAATAATGAGGTTTATTGTTTAGGCTGCTTGTATTGCGGGGTTTGTACTGCTTGCTACTTGAAATTATACCCATAGTTGAGGTTACTCAATGAAGGAAAAAGGACCATTCAGATATGTTCAAGTTAACAAGGTTAAAAAATTTCTGACCCAACCTTGAGATCCCTGACTTTTATGAAAATAATCAGCACATAAGTACATGTTCTTCTCTGAAAGTATCTCTCTCCATCTAAATGCCAAGTTGTTTAGCTAGCAACAAAGGTTCAAACCCGCAACTCTACCGTTTTTTGCAAATATTCACCATTGAAGAGGGCCAGTCTTTTTTTTTGCCCAAGAACAAAGCCCTTGGATCAAGCTTTTTTTGAAGATCAAATCAAATGATTCACTTCTTTTATTTGAAGTTTCTAGAGATTATATTCTGTGCGTAATAAATTTGCTATTTATTATCCCTTATTGCATCTAATTTTCTTTAAGAACAGATTTACCCTCACCCCAAAGAAAAAGAAAAGTCACTCACGAATCCGTGGGTGCGGATGCGTACAACCACTCCGACGTCGCGGGTTTGAATCCGTGTGGTGACAGTCTTTGCTGAAATATTGCAAGGGTTGTTGTTGGGTTCGTGTCCCGTTGGTTCTCTTCCTTGCAGGGCTGCCACTCACGCATATTCCTCGATTTACATCCCACCTGGCCAAGGGGCCTCTGGTACAGTGGGGGTTTCGCCTTCGGGACTTTCCCCCTCACAAAGAAAATGGTAAAATTTTACTTTGTATCCTGTATTTATATCAAAATAATAATCGTTGCCATGTGTTTGCATTTATATTCTCATTCTTTAATTATAATTAATTAATATATATTCTTATTGCATTTAATTATTTAATCATAATAAGTTAACATGATTTGATATAAATGGGCAAATATTTACTTATTGAAGGAGTCCAAACCAAACAAAGACTAAAGTGGCTTAAAGTAGCATGGAGTGAAGCGCATGTGCCGTAACATTGGCCAACCCCATCATATGATAATTTCATAATGAACAGTGTATCTACTCGGCTTAATTTAGGGGACCACGACCAGAGTGCAAAGAATGTAAGCTTAAATTCATCATTACATAATGGCTAAAATTTCATTTTATGTAGCAATTTAGTGTGATCGTGTCATTAGCTTTTTATTTTCTTCTCGTTTTATTCTTGTTTATTATTTCTCATTTCAATTTATGTGACATCATTTGATTTGACATGACGTTTAAAAAAGAAAGGAAGACATAATAAGTCTTATATAGATATGTGATTGTAAATTATTTCATAAAGTTAAATTATTTTTAAATATAGAAACGTGACATTCTTTTTGTGACATACTAAAAAGGAAACGACACATAAATTGAGACAAAGAGAGTATTTAATAATTTTATTTTATTCTTCATCCTACCTACCCTTTCATAATAATTCTACACCGTATTCTACTTTTTTCCGGTTAAGTTTTTTGAATTGCTGATATGTTCCATTATGTAACGATGAAAAAAATATATATATCTAAACATTATATTCATTAAAACAATATAATACAAATAATACGATACATTATGAAACGATATATACATCCATTCAAACAAGTTGTTTGTCCCTGTCAACATCTGGGCTTTTCAAGAGTGAGGCTAGTAAAATATTTGCTTTAGGCATCCACAAATTTGGGACTCTAAAAATTTGAAGTTTATGATTTTACCTGCGCTTAGACAATATGTATATTGTAAGAAAATATATAAAATTTATATAAAAAAAAAGGAAGAAAGAAAAACTACCTACTTTCTAACAACAATATTTAAAAACTTTGAATTAAACTACACAATTTTTTGTATTAATAAATAAGCTTTTCACAACAACATCTAAGAAAATGTATTACAAATACGTGACCAATATTTTACTAACTTGAATTAATCCTTACTATTATAATTAATAGTACATTATTATATAAAGCTAAAAAAATTATATTTTTTAAGAGTACTAAACTAAAAGCAATAAGTATGAAAAAATGAAAAAAGCAACCCCAATTTTGTGTGTATGCTACTTTTTATGTCAATTAAAGTAACCGAAGTTTCCCTAGCTACTATGACGGTAAAGAAATTCACCTAAAATAATAATAAATTGACTAAATTTATTTAATTTTATGAACCTAAAGCTATTTTGGCGGATTTTTTTTTACTGTTATAGTGAGTAAAATTAAGTTGCTTTAATAAGATAATTTTTTGTTATTGAGATTTTACTGTTATAGCGGTGAGAAAAAAAATTGTTGATTATAGTGAGTAAAATCTACTAGTTATTTTTAATGTGACAAAATATAGCATTGGTGACTATATATACTGTTATAATAGTGACCATAATGTAATGCTTACCCACTTTACATTTCTTATTGGTTAACTCGATCAGGTTACAATAAAATATAAACACATTTGTTCAGATTAATTCACTAAGAGTGAGAAGAGAAAAAGAAAAAAAGGAGGGTTTTTTACTTTTTGTCAAGGATTTATTTTCCTGTGTCTTGAAATTAAAAATCAAGACGCACGCCAACCCACCATTTCAATCGAATCCTAAACTCTTCCCACTGTAATCATCATTTTTGAAAGAAGAATCATTAGTTAAAGAGTGAAGAAATGCGAGATATTAATGTCATCGGAAAGCAGAGGTACAAAGATGAAGAAACGGATGAATACATAGCTGTTGAAGAAGATACAAACTCAAAGAGACTGAGTTTTGGTTCCATATACCATGAGAATATGGTTATTTAAGAAGACGATGAAGAGTCAAATAGACTGAATGCTGGTCCAATATGACCACGAATCCAACTTCTAAGAAGATGCCGACACAATTCAACAAATGCTCTCTAAGTTATGGCTTGTAAAGTGCCCCTCTAGCTAAGAGAAGAAAGTGGCGGCTCGGTTTATGCAGAAGAACTCTACTCTTTAACTTATAACAGATATTTTAGACAGAAAATATCAAAGGTCACATATATGTGAAAGTGCACACAAAAAGACACTCTCTTGAGGCTTGCAAAAGGTATTCCCAGTATTAATCTCAAGAAGATGTTTTTGGTCCACCTTGTAAAAAAGTTTTTGGAGTTTAGTTAGGCCCAAAATCCATTCTTTACATGATATCAGAGTATGATCCATTTCAATTCTTTGTCCATCGATGTTGGGCCTCCAAATTATATTATCCACGCTCCAGTTAAAAAGGTCTGGGCGTGCGGGGAGTGTTAAGAGTCCCACATCGAATATGAAATGAATGAGAACTTTATGACTTGCAATTCACACCCTACAAGCTAGTTTTTGAGTTGAGTTAAACCAAAATCCATTCTTTACTCACCTAAAAAAGGTTGGAAGTCCTTGTGCTTAAAAATAGAGGCAATATTGGATATCATGGTAAGAAAGCAGGAGAGTCTGGTGAAGTTACGAAGAAGCACGAAGATGAAGTGAATAAACAATTCTTAACAAGAAAAAGAGCAAAAAATACTTTCCAATAATTAGCACATAAGTAGGTGCTGTTCTTTTGACCCGACCATGATATCTGAATTAAGTTATCTAATAATAGTTAGCACATAAGTATGTGTTGTTCTTTCAAAATATTCTTATCTACTTAAATATCAAAATGTTTAGCTAGCATCAAAGGTTCAAACTTAGCAACTATTTCTACCATTTTTCGCAAAGATCAACTCTAATCAAATTTACTATTGAAAGAGGGCAAGTTTTTGTTTGCCAAGAACAAAGCCCCAGGATCAAACTTTTCTTGAAGATCAAATTCACCTCTTTTATTTGAAGTTTCTAGAGATATTATATTATGTACATAATAAATTTTCTATTATTCTCCATTTATTGCATCTAATTTTATTTAAGAACAAATTTACCCTTGGCCCAAAGGAAAAAAAAAAAACCAAACTCACGAATGGAGGATAGAAAATGGTAAAATTTATTCATATTCATCGTTTATATCAAACTAATAATTGTATGTCATGTGTTTGTATTTAATTTTTTATCACTTAACCATCATAATTAGTTAATATAGATTCTTACTTTATTTAATTATTAAATTATAGTAAATTAACATGATTTGATATAATATATCATGTGCATAAAAATTCTTCAATTGTTAACTAGGGATCTTGCAAGCAAGCAAAGTCAAGTATTTCAGACTGCTATAAAAGATATAAGTATATATAATAGTCTTCTATATACTATTATATTTCTTGATCTCCATTGGAGGAGTCAAAAGTCAAAACCAAAAGAAAAGTGAAGTGGCACGTGTGCCATAACTTTGGCCAACCCCATAATATAATATTCTGATAAGTAATAAACAGTGTATCCCACGTTATCAGCTTAGTTTCAGGGACCACCACCAGATGCAAAAAATACTAGGATTGTGCCGACTTTCCTGCGGACACCAAGAAGATTTAATTTGATAATTTCGAAAATTACATTAAGTTATCATATGTTCATAGATTTTGAAACAAATTTTTAAAATTTATCTTTAAATATTTATTTGATCATGAATTTAATCAGATTTTAAAATTTTATTTTTAAAATATTTTCAAACCAGTTTTTAGGAGAACTTTACTTTCACGTATAAATCTTCATGTTTTTTTTCGAAATAAAATACATGTCTAAACATAATTTCAAATTACAAAAATCACAATTTTAAAAACTCAAATTTCCAAATTTCAATTTCAAAATCTAAGAAATAATGCTTCTTCTCAACAGAAATTTAAATCAGGTGGCTTACGAAATATTTATTTATCTAGTCACATTTGCAGTGTATCAAAAGAATATAAAAAAGAGCACTAGGGAATAGGGATGTGTCTCATTAGCTGGACATAATATAGGGAGTTCAATTTCATGCACCACCCAAAAATATTTATATAATCATGTCATTTATTAGCTAATTACAAGTAAATCACAATCACTTGATAAACGTAAATTGCCAATAATAAAAATGGTAGCTAACATATTATAATAGGTGCAAAAAGATTAGTACACTATATTCATCCGTGTATATAATTTAAATTGCGTGTTAATAACAAAAAATAAGAATCCAAACAAGAGTTTCGTTTTCGTTTTTCTTTTTGCTACTTTTGGGCACCATTAATTAAGATCCATAATTGCGAGTTTCAGGGTTTATGTCCAATAATCTTACTACTTGACCAAATAGTATATGCACTATAATTTGTCTGTTTACCTATGTTTTTGCCTTTTGACACCATAGTGGCTGGTGGAACAATACTAATAATCAAATCGTAGCTCAATTATCGGATTGATATGAAACCTCAAACGTCATTTTCAGGCCAAATACGGTCTTTGGCACTAATAATTGCACTTGAATATTGCATAACTTTCATGATTTCGATAATTCAAATCCCCAATATTTCAGTGTAGAAGCCAATTGTGGTCAAATAGTATTCATTTCAGATTTGACAAGATAGATAAAAAGGGGATATTTTGGGAAACATGATTAAAGCTTACAACCTAATTAAAATACTAAGTGAAAATTTTCACTTTAATTACTCACTATATAAGACCTTAAAAACTATGAAAGATCTCCTAATTAGGTAGAAATTTAGCGTATGTTTAAACAAAATGGCCTAGAACCACTTATCCGCATTGGTATCGTATTTTACATCAAACCAAAAAAAATTAACCTTAGAATTATAAATTCAACTTACATATCATTTAATCATTAATAAGACACAAGTGTGTGTATGCCAGACATATATCATGTAGATATCTGGTACGAATAAAAATTGTACCCCATCAATCGACTGGTAACTCTACTTTTTTGGGGTAGTAGAAGAGAATGGCGTGACTCAATGCATATAAAGCTAAAAAAGACCACCAAATAAAGGAGAAATAACCACCACAAGTAATAATCTCAAGATTTGTGGGGTTTTAAACATTAAATAGTAATCTCTCTTATCTTTTTTCTCTACCCTACCATCATTATGATGGCCCATTCAAAACACTAACAAACCAATCAAGTAATAAATGACAAAGTAGGGCAATCAGCCTTACCTTTAGCTTTAGTACACACTGTACACTCCACCAAATTACAATCAACCTTAGTTCTATAGTACATTCCACCAAATGACTTTATTTACTTTTTTTTTAAGAGGATATATTTTGTATGATGAAAATTATTTTTGGTTAAATGTTTAATTGGAGAGTGAAAAACTAGAGATTGATAGTAATAATTAATTATGAAACTAGATAAAGGTCTTAAGGTTCGAATCATCTCTTATAGGGGCACAAATCTGAAATAGTTGAACCAGTAGGTTTTGTTGGAAATTAGCCTTTGACGGGAGTTGCGACCGACCAACTTTAACGGCTTAAACACTAGTGTTACGTATGTTGGAGAATCCGGTTCTTCACACATGCATGATGTACTAAGTACGTAGATAACCGTAGGGCCAAGAATCGTCAAATTTCATTAAGAAATGAAAGAGATACTTGGTTCACGAAGTAAGGTGTTTGAAGCATGGAAAAGTGTGGTGTGTGATCAATTCTCCTCATCGGTAGAGGAAGAAAGAATTGTTGTGTATATAAGACTCGAAATTGGTTTGGGGTTTGGGACCCCAAGGGGTATCCTATGTGTTTAAAGGAGGAAGACCTAGATGTGCTTCGGTTCGAGGAAAGACCACACGCGCGCCGCCGCCGCCCGCCCGTCCGGTTCCGAGTTCCGGGTTCTCGGGTTCACGGGTTCACGGGTCGCGGGTCGTGGGCTGCGGGCTGTGGGCCTTCTGATATTATCTTTTTCGGCCAGAAAACTTTGCCAGAAGTACGCAGTTTGATCCCGAAGTTTCGGATGTACGCTTTGGACCGAATTCTTTCGGATGTACGGTTTGGTCCCCGAAGTTTTCGTAAAGTCGAATTTCAACGGTCCCGAACGAAACGTCCGGCCTCAATTCGGCCATTTATTTTGGGTGAATTACACCTCCTATAATGGCCAAATCCGTTGGCAATTTTCTCCATTTATTTGGTGGCTTTACTACCTCCATAATGGTCATTATTTGGCTAATAATGGTCATTATGGAGGCGCGGTTTAACGATCCTTCCTCCTATATAAACACCCCTTACACCATTGTTGAGGCACACTTGATATACACGAAAATACACAAAGCGAGAAAGCAAAGCGGTTTCTTCCTAATCTTCCAAGCATCATTTCGTTATTCAATATTCTTCACGGTAGCTTTTGAGTTTCCTTTGCTCAATAGTTCTATTGCTGTTTTATCTTGGGAGACGAATTGTCCAGGACGTACAAAGGATACATACGGGGCAATATTATCTTAAGAACAGTGTCACACTCGACTCAGCAAAAACAAACTTTCCAGTTTTCTTGATCAACAAAATAGTAATTTCAGTTTGTTGTTATATTGTAATTTTCAGTTTTAGAGTTGAATTATAATTTCAATTCTTACATAAGCAGTTACTTGTAATTTCCGTTTCCTGCAAATCCTTTGTAATACCCAACAAACTTAAGACAATAACATGGCTGGAAATATGACCGATGTTGTTTGCTATCTGCTGGCTTTCTCTCGAGGCAACGTTCTTTGCCTTCCCCGCCACCGCCGCTACATCGCAAGGTAGTAACTCGCCGCCTTCACTGCTGCTGCTTGCGGCTCTGCTCAAGGCGTGCTGCTTCGCCTTCCCGACTATTGGAGCTCCACCCTCTTCATCACACCACCATGATCGCCCCGAAAAATTCATGGGATCGAAATTCAAAAGATGGCGAAAAAGATCTTTTTTACTTAACGATTATGGGCATGGCCGGTTCCTTACGGAAGATCCTTCACAAGTTTGGAGATGAAATGGACTCTTCGCCCAATGAAACGGGTGAAGGGGGCCTTGGTATCCATGTCATTAATGGCATGAAGATGGTTCGTGACGCATGGAATCATAGCGATTTCATGTGCAAGAACTATATACTTGAACTCGCTTGCGGACCCTCTCACACGGTCTATTGCACCGTTGGCACCGCCAAAGAGCCGTGGGAAAAGCGCAAAAGAAGTACAACGCACAAGATGCGGGTACTAAGAAGTTCATCGTTGGGAAATTTCTAAAATTCCAAATGGTGGACGATGTAAGACATGTGATGTCCCAAGTCCGGAATTCCAAATGATTTTACATCACCTGGATTTGGAAGGACCGAAACCAAATGAGCGAGTTTTTGGTTGCATCGGCGATTGAAAAGTTACCTCCTTCATGGAATGAGTTTATGAGTTACTTGAAACTCAAGACAAAGGAGATGACCTTTGAAGAGCTTGTTATCAAACGCAAATCCGGAAGATAATAAGAAGACCTTGCCAAAGGGTAGACAACATCTTGAGGCAAAGGCAAATGCGGGCCGAGGCCAAAGGGAAAACAAGCAACAAGCGGAAGTTCCACAAAGACGGCAAAGCCCCCGCGGCGGAGACGTTCGGAGGTAACTCTGTCATCACTTGTGGGAAACCTGGTCATACGATCAAGGAATGCCGCAAGCTCAAGACCGAGCAACAACGAAAAGCCAAGTCGAAAGGCAAGGCTCAAGCTAACGTCGTCAAGGACACGCTCCTGGATGACATGATTGATGATCTCTCGGCCGTGGTGCTAGAAGCCAACTTGGTTGAGAATCCGATGCAGTGGTGGGTGGACACAGGTGCAACAAGACACATCTGTTCCAACAAAGATGCCTTCTCCACGTACTCTCCGGTCTCCGACAAGAAGCTGTTCATGGGCAACAACGCTTTCTCGGACGTGCTAGGGGTTGGAAAGGTGGTCCTGAAGATGACTTCCGGCAAGGAACTCACTCTGAAGGAAGTGATGCACGTCCCAGAGATTAGAAGAAATCTAGTTTCTGGACCTTTATTGGTTAATGCTGGTTTTAGGTTAGTGTTTGAATCAAATAAATTTGTACTCACTAAAAATGGCACATTTGTGGGGAGGGGCTTCGTTTGTGAAGGCCTTTTCAAAGTGAATGACATGTCTGTATTGCGTCAAGGAAATAAAGTTGAGTCTTCTTCTTATTTGCTTGAGTCTTCTAATTTATGGCATCATAGATTAGGACACGTAAACTACAAGTCTATTCAAAGGTGGTAAAGATGGAGTTGTTGCCTTCTATCGACATAAACCCTCAACATAAGTGTGAGGTGTGCGTAGAGGCAAAACTCACCAAGCTTCCTTTTCGATCCGTCGAAAGGAATACCGCTCCTCTAGAACTTATTCACACGGATATATGTGATTTGAAGTTTGCACAAACTAGAGGGGGAACAAGTACTTTGTGACATTTATAGATGATAGCACAAGATATTGTTACCTTTACTTGTTGAAAAGTAAGGATGAAGCCTTTGAAGCGTTCCGACGTTACAAAGCGAAAGTTGAGAATCAACTTAGCCTACGGATTAAATCCATTCGTAGCGATCGAGGGGGAGAATATGTAGTGCCTTTTGAGGAATACTGTGCCCAAGAAGGCATTATTCATCAAACGACGGCTCCATACTCACCTCAATCAAACGGTGTGGCGGAACGTAAGAACCGCACATTAAAGGAAATGATGAATGCCTTGCTTATCAATTCCGACTTCCCCAAAACATGTGGGGAGAAGCGTCCTTACCGCTAATACGATTCTTAACGAGAGTCCCACATAAGGGTAAGGACAAAACTCCATATGAATCATGGAAAGGAAAGAAACCCACCTACAAGTATTTTAAGGTGTGGGGTTGTACGGCAAAGGTTGAAGTACCTAAGCCAAAGCGAGGTCAAGATTGGGCCTAAGACTGTAGATTGCATATTCATCGGATATGCAAATAACAGTAGTGCTTATCGCTTCTTAGTGCATAAGTCAGATATTCTAGATATCCACCAGGGTACAATAATGGAATCAAGGAATGCTCTATTCTTTGAAAGTACCTTTCCTAGAAAGGAGAAAGACATAACCTCTCGCAAACGAAGTTATGCACAAAGCTCTCAAGAACCGGAGTCCTTGACCGTCCGGATCTAAATGGTTCGAATCTAGCGAATCTCGAGGTGGCTGAACATCCGGAATCTAGTGTTCCTGATTCTCAGAACTTGGAGACTCCAGAGATGGAACTAAGGCGAAGTAAAAGGGCCAGGAAGGATACATCCTTCGGTCCTGACTTTGTAGCCTATATGGTTAGTGATGAACCAAGGACAATTGCTCAGGCGTTGTCAACTCCAGAAGCACCGCTCTGAAAAGAAGCTATTGAGAGTGAAATAAGCTCCATTCTGCATAACCATACTTGGGAGTTGGTTGATCTTCCTCCGGAAATAAATCGTTGGGTTGTAAATGGATACTCAAACGGAAATACAAGGCGGATGGGTCTATAGACAAGTACAAGGCCGGGGTTGGTAGTCAAGGGCTATCGACGGACGAAGGCTTTGACTACTTTGACACATACTCTCCGGTATCCGGATGACATCCATACGGTATTTATTACGATCGCACTTTGCGTGACCTTGAGATACACCGGATGGATGTTAAGACGGCCTTCCTAAATGGTGATTTGGAAGAAGAAATTTATATGGACCAACCCGAGGGGTACGTGGTTCAAGGGCAAGAGAAGAAAGTCCGTCGACTTATCAAATCTCTATACGGGCGAAACAAGCCCCGAAGCAATGGCACAAAAAATTTGATAGTACTCTCTACTATCGAAGGGGTTCGCCATTAATGAGTGTGATAAATGTGTTTACACGAAAGGTAACTCGACTCATTTGTTATGATATGTACGTATGTAGACGACATGTTGATCACGGGAAGCGAGTCCTAGGGTAATCCTAGAGACTAAGAACATGTTGAAACAATGCTTCGACATGAAAGATATGGGAATCGCAGATGTCATCCTAGGGATTAAAATCTCTAAGACGTCGACGGATGGTCTTATCTCGGTCTCACTACATCGAGGATGTTTTGAGAAAGTTCAAGATGTTAGACAGTTCTCCGATAGCGTCACCAATGGATACAAATCAAAAGTTGATAAAAATCTTGGTGCACTTGTATACCGGAGCGATATGCACGGGTGATCGGTAGTTTGATGTATATCACAAATTGCACCCGACCGATATTGCTTATGCGATCAATAAGTTGGCTAGGTTCACCCGTAATCCAAGTGATAATCACCTAGAAGGCGTTGAATCGGGTATTACAATACCGAAATACACGTTAAATTTTGGGTTGCACTATTCGAGATATCCAAATTTGTACTAGAGGGGTACATGTGATGCAAACTGGATATCGATATAGAGAACACCAAGTCCACCATGGGTATATATTTACAATTGGTGGTGGGGGCCGTGTCTTGGAAATCCTTTTAGCAAACTTGCATCGCCCGATCCACGATGGAATCGAAGTTTATCGCTTTAGACAAAGCGGGAGAAGAAGGCTGAGTGACTTCATGACTTCTTAGAGGATGTTCCGTGTTGGAACAAACCCGTACCTTCGGTAATGATCCACTGCGACGCCGCGGTCGGCTCTAGGAATGGCACGGAATGCTATGTACAACGGCAAGTCTCGTCATATTCGACGGAGGCATAAGACATTAGGCAACCGATCACCACGGGTATAATATCCATTGATTACATTAAGTCAAATGATAATATAGCGGACCCATTGACAAAGGGCTTACCCAAAGATCGGATGGCTTTCTGTCAGGGAATGGGCTTAAAACCCAAAATATAAGGACCAATACGGTGGTAACCCAACCTTACGAACTGGAGATCCCGGTAATTTGGTTCAATGGAAAAACGAAGTTGTAAAGGTTCGATTGATCGCTTCGGTGGAAGTATGAGCACTTCGGATAGTGATTTACGAAAAGAAATACCAAATCCAAAGCCGTTCCCGCGATAGACGTTAAGTGCTATCTGCAGGTATGGGTAAAGGTTAAGTTTTCAAAACTCGTAATGATCCTCAACGAGTTGAGGTTAGGTTCTTGGGAAACTTTTAATGGTTCCTAACACTTGTGAAGTGGGGTATAGCAGGATACCTTGTAGGAGACCACCTAATTAAGTGCGAGGACGGGCCGCCTCAAAATGAACGCACTTAAGAATCCAAGACGTTGTCCATGGCCAAAACGGACAAAACATTACGAAGAAGAGAGTAAGGGAATTTGTTGTGTTGGTACCATTGTCTTGGCTTACACTAAACACCGACGGTTCAAGACATCACGTTCACGCGCGCAAGTAAGTAAGTCGGTGGTATTCAACTATGGAAGGTTCAAAGTGAAGCTACCTCTCCTTATGCAACATCGGTCCGCCGAAATATTGCTGGAAATGAAAAGACACCATGTGAGTGCGCCAAGATCTCTTTCAAGAGGGGATTGTTGGAAATTAGCCTTTGGCAGGAGTTGCGACCAATCAACTTTAACGGCTTAAACACTAGTGTTACGTATGTTGGAGAATCCGGTTCTTCACACACATGCATGATGTACTAAGTACGTAGATAACCGTAGGGCCAAGAATCGTCAAATTTCATTGAGAAATGAAAGAGATATTGGTTCACGAAGTAAGGTGTTTGAAGCATGGAAAAGTGTGGTGTGTGATCAATTCTCCTCATCGGTAGAGGAAGAAAGAATTGTTGTGTATATAAGACTCGAAATTGGTTTGGGGTTTGGGACCCCAAGGGGTATCCTATGTGTTTAAAGGAGGGAAGACCTAGATGTGCTTCGGTTCGAGGAAAGACCACACGCGCGCCGTCGCCGCCGCCGTCCGGTCCTGTTCGGTTCCGTGTTCGGGTTCACGGGTTCACGGGTCGTGGGCCGTGGGGCCGTGGGCCGTGGGCCTTCGATATTATCTTTTTGGGCCGGAAAACTTTGCCGAAGTACGCTTGATCCCGAAGTTTCGGATGTACGGTTTGGACCGAGAATTCTTTCGGATGTACGACTTGGTCCCCGAAGTTTTCGAAAGTCGAATTTCGACGGTCCCGGAACGAAACGTCCGGCCTCAATTCGGCCATTTATTTTGGTGAATTACACCTCCTATAATGGCCAAATCCGTTGGCAATTTTCTCCATTTATTTGGTGGCTTTACTACCTCCATAATGGTCATTATTTGGCCAATAATGGTCATTATGGAGGCGATTAAACAATCCTTCTTCCTCCTATATAAACACCCCTTACACCATTGTTGAGGCACACTTGATATACACGAAAATACACAAAGCGAAAGCAAAGCGCTTTCTTCCTAATCTTCCAAGCATCATTTCGTTATTCAATATTCTTCACGGTAGCTTTTGAGTTTCCTTTGCTCAATAGTTCTATTCTTTGTTTTATCTTGGGAGATGAATTGTCCAGACGTATAAAGGATACATACGGGACAATATTATCTTAAGGACAAGAGTGCCACACTCGACTCAAAAAAAAACAACTTTCCAATTTTCTTGATCAACAAAATAGTAATTTCGGTTGTTATATTGTAATTTTCAGTTTTAGAATTGAATTATAATTTCAATTCTTACATAAGCAGTTACTTGTAGTTTCCGTTTCCTGCAAATACTTTGTAATACCCAACAGGTTTCAGATGTATACCATGTGATTAAATAAAAGAAAATAGCACTAAACATTGATAATGTTTAAGTATTAGTTAAAACATTGATAATGAGGTTAAAAGTTGAAATAATTATCACGCAAAACTGACACCAAACACACCTTCAGAGTACTGAATTCTTGGTTCATGAAAATCACTTTAGTGGACTGAATCTTGATCTGATCCAAACGAAAATAAGGTTCTACTCATATATTCTTTATGGAAGTTGAATTACAATCAGTAGTTACATATATACACACTTAACTAACACATCCTTACATATAAATCCCTCTTACAACAATAAAAACAAAAACTCGATCTATAAGAACCACATATCAAGAAAAGTAGACTGGTACTGCAACAATACTAGTAACAACACAATCAAAGCAGCCACCCCCCACGGCGAGCTTCCTTCCGATGGCAGTTGATACATCCTCCGCCGTCGGTCCCATGGTGACCCACCGGAAAACCATTCCGGTGGGTCCACGCTGGACAACCACCGGACGGCGAATAAAAGGACAAGTGGCACAGCCATAAGTATCCAACCAAAACTTTCTTCAGTAGCTTCCATTACTTCTTCATATGAAACAAACCATTGAATACCAAGAAATATAAAAATAACAGCTAAAAATAATAAAACTGGATATGGTAAAGGGTTTAGTGAAAACACCTCCAAGATTGAGGAGGCTGTGTTTCTTCTTTGGTACATGAAAAAAATATATTAGTAAAGGGTATACTTAATTTTTTTTTTCTTGAAAATTAGAATTTGGACAAGTTCAAGAAGGTGGTTGAGACTTGAGATTATGATGGGTAAAGGCTCAATTAATTTATAGCAAAGGCATTGGTAAAAGATGTGTGTGTGACAGTTGTCAGTCACTGATTTGATGTTGTATTAAGGGTGTTTTATAGCCGTTGGATTCTCACTTTGTTTTGACTATTTTACGAAAATGAGATACAATTTTCTTTTCATGTTTAGGGATTTGAAGTTTATAATTTTTAATACTGATCTCAAATTAATAAGTACACAATAATAATTGGATTCACACTCAAATATTCCCTCTTCCTAAATTAACAGTTGCTTTAGTTAAAAATATTATTCTAAAATAATTATTACTTTAAAATTTTAAGACTAAAGTTAATAATAATTTCCAACTATACCTTTAGAGAATATTAATAAGAATGCAAGTATTTAAGAGAATGTTAAACAATTAATATTTTTTATTAACTAAGGTAATTTAATGAATTATACATGATATGTATTATTTTGTAATGAGCATGAAAGCTATAAAATGACAGTTAAAATGGGATGAAAGAAGCAAATGAAAGGCTTTCATAAAAATTCTCGTAGAATCAAGAATGAAGTTTTCATTCTATACATGTCAGATTATGAATTAGTAACTGCTTCCAATTTTCAAAAAAGAAATCTCAATTGTGTTAAACTTTTCATTTTTGGAATAGTTACAGAATCTCCATGAATAGAATCAAACCTCATTCCATGATATTTACACGAGGTTCCCCTCTAAGAAAGTCACCGAGAGGACTTAGTTGATCTCATCTTTCATTTTTTTTGTTTGTTTCAAGAAATCTATCGATCAATTCCAACTCTTTATTTTTCTTATGATTCTTTTCTGATCGAAATGTATAGATTCTATTCATATATTAACGAAAATGTGTAAAAGCTCTATGTGCCTCTGTCATTCTACGAGTCTCTTCCTTTTTGAGGGAGTACCTATAGATATTCAATAGGTTTCTTACTATATATATAGAGAGAGAATTTGAATAAAATTATTGAGTTCTCGTGAACCAATATATTATACTTGGATTCACCTTCGGATTTGACTAATTCAAATTTATATCGGAAACTCTTTACTTTAGAAGATAAGGTGTTGACTCCCTTTTCAAGATTCGAACTTAAGACTTAAGACTCGTGATTAAAGATGGAAGGATATTTATAATTAGCTTAACCTTTGATAGTAAAAAACATTACATTATCTTTAGTTACATTTGAAAAGTGAAAACTTCGTTAACTTTAATGGCTGAAATTACACTCATGTGTTTTTGTTGTTGACTTCAATGTGCTACATTCATTTCTTTTTATAGCACATACATGTAACCTAAGAGCTAAGACTAATGGAGTACATTAATTCATGAATTAAGATAATTAATGTATCACAAGAATCAAAAAGTCTTTTCTTCTTTCAACACAAGGTTCAATTTTCAACAACAGCTGATTCTTAGTTCCTTATCCAAATATCCCCTTGATAACCAATTGAGCTGCCCAAGCGGACCTGATTCTTACTTTCTCTATCCCAATTTAATTTATGTGATGTACTTTCATTTGACTCGCACTTTAAGAAATAAAATAAGATTTTTAAATTTTATGGTTTAAAATAAGTCACAGATAATTGTGTGGTTATAAATTTGTGTAAAAGTAAAGTTTAAAGTTAAATTGTTGCCAAATAAAGAAATATGTCATTCTTTTTTGGACGGACTAAAAAGTAAAGTAAATTTTTGGGAGAGAGGGAGTATTTGACTCTCAAACTACCTATTTTGAAGCAATTTTCGCAATATTTATTGTATACTAAAAATCATTGGATTTACTAACTTAAAATCCTGGATACTTCAATGATCAAAGCAGTTTTATATAATTAACAGATCTGTGAAACCCTTCACATGGCGCAAGGCAGAAACATATATAGTAACCAATAATGCAATTCGCAGAACAATATGTTTCTTAATTTTGGGAGGATGGAAATCAGTAGCAATATATGTTATGTACTGTTGGATTGGGGTACGCAAGATCCAAAGAGTGTTGATAATTTGAAAGGTGAATCTTCAAAGTAACAATAAAATGGCCACTTTTCTTGTTTTCTCTATGTACTGTGCGACCCTACCAGAATATGCAAGACCTATAAAATAACCATTGGAATATAAATGTAGTCCGTGAACAATATTGTACATTGAACTTTTTATAGTAACAGCTTTGAACGAACCAAATTGCAGTTTAGCTACAGCTCTAGACCTCTTGTTAGGTAAACTGATTGGTAAAGGATTGAAGATTAATGTTATTCTTAAACTCGTTGGGTGTTTGTTAGATCCTTCGAAAATTATGTATCTTTGAAGGATCCGATTTAGGTGTAACAACATTTATAGAGAATTCACACAACAAAGATTTCAAAAATGTTATAGGCAACACACTCACCTGCGCTAATTAATTATGTTGTCTTTGTGTATCCACAAATGTAGCAAATCGGTCAGTGAGACCAATGTTAGAATCTTAGTAGAGACAAAACGGATAGATATTTAACTTTTTTTTATTTGTTTAAATTTTGATGAACAAAATTATTTAGTAATATTTCTAATGAAAAGATATACATATACCTAGAGTTAGCTAACACGAGACACCATCGTCCAAGTAATCCAAATAGATGTTCTAAAATGTGAGTAAACATAGGAGTTAAAACCCCTAGTCGCTATATTATTTGCTTAAAGAGTAATCCTAGATTTGGTTAATAGTAGTAACATTTTCTACTTTTTGATTTTTCCATTTCCTACTCTTCAAATACGGATGTACATTATTGACAGTATGTTTGCTTATTTTAAAAAGTATTTACTATTAGGAAAATACATTTTAATATTTTGACTAATCAATTTTAGAAGTATATTTATTAATATTAGAACAACCATCTGTGTGTTATCCTTAGTAAAAGCTATAGTAATTTTTTTCATAAACTTTGGTTGAACACCTCCATCATCTAAAATAAATAAAAGTACAATATTTTTTACTTCTCAGAAACTTAGCCTAATAAAAAGTTAAGTGATGTTTTTGGTTAATAAAACAGTGATACTTTGAATAATATTTTAATTATAAAAAATAGTTTAGTGATATAATAAAAGTGCAAAACAAATTGAATATTATGTGTTATTGTCTCTCAAAACAACGTATGGATTCACATTACAAATGAGTAATTTACACGGGGTAGTTGAAAGAGAATTTGATCGGTTTACCCGCAAGTGTAGCAAGTTGGTGTAGCAGTAGAAGCGCGCGAACCGCAAGTTCACGAGTTCTTGGTTGAGTCAGTCACATATAGCTTGTCAAGTGTGGTTAATCGGCTAACGTGGTTTACAGGCTATTGCGTTAGTCCGGAGTTTACCCAATTCGGGATTTACCCTGTGCGCGGCTTCGTCAAAAAAAGAAAAGAAAAGAATTTGATCGGTTTATATATTGGCACTTCACGTACTCTCCGTGACAGCTATTAGTAATGGTAAGTACACAATACCAACGAACCAAAATCCAATTCCGCCATTGATCTGTGAGTAACCTGCCCACACAAAACCCATTACTCTTTCTTTATTTGTTTCCGCCATTAATGTCGTTTCTCTTTCTCGTTTTTATCGAATGTGTAAGTTGCATTTGCCCATTCATTAAACATAGTCTTTATTTTTCTTCTTTATATTAGAGCGTAATGGATAGTCGATAATTTGTATAATCTACCCTAACTAGTATTGTTTTTCATTATTATTTTCTTCCGATGTCGAATAGGTTATTTTGTATGTGTGTGTGATTTCTTCTTTATATTTTTGTCGTGAAATGGGCCCAAATAGAGTCGTAATGGATAGTCGATAGAGATAATCGACCCGAACTAGTTGTTGTTTCGTTTTATTTTTAATACATGCATGCATCGGATTGGGTTATTTTTGAAATTTTGATATAGGTTGTTAGCATTCATCATGATTTATCGATTTTTGTACATCTGATATAATGATTCCCCTGTTTGGTTCCAAAGAAGAAAGAAAAAAAAATTAAAGGAGATATGAAGATTGTTGAATCTAAGCTAGCGTTTGGCCATAGATTTGTTGAAACTTGAAAAATGGAGTTTATGAAGTTGTTGTTTGGACATGCATTTTACTTGAATTTTTTTTGAATTTTTGTGAGTTTAAGTGAAATTTCACCCAAAAACTGGTCCGGGCCAATTTTTGGAACTTGAAAATTTTGAAAATACATTTTCAAAAACTGATCAAATTTATTTGAAATAACACTGTTTTTATTTTTTTCTTTTGAAAATCTATGGCCAAACGGGAGATAAGGTGCACTCATTTATGGTTCTGTTAATTGGGGTAATGCCTCTACTGCAATTCTTCTTGATGCTTGTGGCCAAAGAAAAAAACGTAATAAACTGCTTTTCTAGGATTGTTTAGTCTCTTCAAGCTATGCTCCTTATTTCAAAATTTTATAAGTATGAATGTTGCTGAATTCTCATTTTAATGCAGATTTTGAGCCTCTGAATAGCTTGTAAATCTTTAGAGGCTTCAAGAATGTCAACACATTCGGGGGATGCAGGTAGTATAAGAAATATTGACTCATTTAGTAGTGTAGCCGAATTGGAAGACATTGATTTCTCAAAGTTACCTAAGCCAAGACACTTGAACATTGAGAGGCAGGGCTCATATGATGAGAGGTCCCTTACGGATACTCAACTAGGGTTCTCTCCGCATCCCCCTTCTAGAGCTGAAAATTTCTTCCGTGCTTTGGAGCATTTTGATGGTGTATATTCGCCATCAAAAAGATCGGGGTTCACTACCCCCAGGTCACCTTTTGGGCAAGGGCCACATCCTATGATTGCCGAGGCTTGGGAAGCTTTGAGGCGTACCTTGGTGCACTTTCGTGGGCAGCCTGTTGGGACAATTGCTGCATTAGATAATTCAGATGAAAAGCTTAACTATGATCAGGTAAAGCCTTTTATGTTGTACTTAATTGTTACAAGGTCAATGGTGTGTGCATTGATGTTTTGACTAGTTAACTTTGTCGCTGTCAGAGGAAGAATTTTATGTTTTCATAGTGTAAATCATTAATTTCGTAATTTTTCATTTACATACTCTGCATTTGCTATAGAATTAGAATTACCATTACCTTGTTTAAAGTTATCTGTAGTTGATTTTTTTTGGTTAAACTGGTCTCCATTTATCATTGATGTAATCTGTAGTTGATTTGATTGAATAATTTTTGCGCTATGTAACAGTAGAAAACAGCTTATACTTGTATATGGGATAATTGTATTGTGTAGTATAGTTAATCAGGCCGGATTAGTTTTACTGTTGGGAACCATGTACTATTACTCTCTTATGCTTTTTGGTTCAATTACGAAGTGCCCTTTTATTAACCATCTACTGCAAATTTGTTGGTCAACGATGTTTGCCTCTTTATAAATTATGGTAATTGTAAGAATATCCACTATTCAGAGGGGAGTAGAGATGCTATCTTATTCCTCTGAGCTTTGGTTTGTAGGCTTTCACTTAATGAGTTGTAGTTTCCTTTATCCATTCATAATGATGAAATTTTCCTTCAATTGAAATGGTTAATATCTGGATATAATTGATGCGTTGTGGGGCATTGTATTCCCCGACTCAAAATTCATGATTTACTGGGATCTCCACTCTAGCTATCTTCTAGATACACTAATTTCAGAACAGGATAATTTCCTATATGCTGTTAAAAGACTCGAAAATAAGTCTGGTCCACTGATCAATTGAGTTGTATTCTTGCAAAGTTAATTGATCAATACACTTGTCTGGAATATCTCTTTCTTGTAATTGGTAAATGTTTCTAAAGAAGTATGCGAAAACCATTCATTTTTTTTTTATTCATAATCAAGATGTCTGTTAATAGTCATCTTTAACTTCAGGTCTTTGTCAGAGACTTTGTTCCAAGTGCGCTGGCTTTTCTAATGAACAGGGAACCCGAAATAGTAAAGAATTTCATCTTGAAAACACTTCGTCTTCAATCGTGGGAGAAAAAGATAGACCGATTCCAATTGGGAGAGGGTGTAATGCCAGCTAGTTTCAAGGTACTCCATGTTCCAGTTAGAAATACCGAGACATTGATTGCAGATTTTGGTGAGAGTGCGATAGGAAGAGTGGCTCCTATTGATTCTGGATTTTGGTGGATTATCTTACTTCGTGCATACACAAAGTCTACAGGGGACACCTCCCTGTCTGAGATGCCTGAATGCCAGAAGGGTATGCGCCTGATACTCAGTTTATGCCTTTCAGAGGGGTTTGACACATTTCCAACTCTTCTTTGTGCCGACGGCTGCTCTATGATAGATCGTAGAATGGTGAGTTCCTTCTTGTTTATGTTTGTTCTTACTGTTCTGAAAATATATACATACTCAATATGTCTCCTTATGTTTGATATACTGGAAATTTATTTCCCCTTCTTTGAAATGCTTTTTCTTGAGCCGAGGGTCTTATCGGAAACAACCACTCTACCTCCCAAGGTAAGGTCTGCGTACACTCTACCCTCTAGACCCCAATTGTGGGATTATACGGGATATGTTGTTGTTATTTCCCCTTCGGATAGGGTTGGATATTCGCAAACTCATAATCACAAGTTTTGTATCATCATTGTCCATATATATGCTGCTTGTATATTGTGGAGTTTTAGCTGTATTGGATGTTCATTCTGAATTCTACCAACTACAATTATCCAAATATATGCTCTTTTGCCTTAACAAATTGCTTTCACCTACTTGAGATAGGAAGAATATTGAATTCTTAATTTCACTAGAAAGATAGGACTCTAGTAGAGAACATCTCTTCATGTAGCATGAGATGTTGAGATTGGGTGGAAATTTTATCAATAATTAAATATTTCTTTTTGTGGTCACAAAATCCATGAATGACATCATTTTCATTGTATATCTGCACATATTTCGCAGGCCAAAATACCCATTCCCTAAAATCTTTATGAATTTCTCAAAAAAAGACTAACATCATCTGTAATTTATTTGAATAAATATCTCACCCCTAATTCATGTTTGTGTCGCGTGAAAAGGTGATGTCGAATGTCCATGAAATAATACCATGTGAAAAATTGTTATTTGAGAATACTATCTGCTTCTAGAATTTAGTATTCATGCCTAATTGGAGGAACTGAATAATCAAATCATCACTTGCATGTTAGTATTTTATCAAAGTCGAAGTTTGAATTTAGCGTTAATTTTTTATGACTCAGAGGTGTTAGCTTACTTCCAAACTTAAACTGATAATTAAATTAGGAATAAACTTCCGCAATTATTTACTAATAAATCCTATCACCTATACTGAACACTTCTGCATACCACACATATAAACATCAGTTTTCTGATTGCCTCTTAATCTAGTCATATTGTAGATAAAAGTGGTATCTCTTTCTAGAATTTCTTTAACATTTCTAGTATACAGATCTCTCTTTATCTCTCTCCCTTTCATATCAACCTTTACATCCGCATAGCATAATTTGCAGACCTTTGCTGCAACTAAAAAAACTCG
This sequence comes from Anisodus tanguticus, assembly GCA_034509755.1. Classification (NCBI taxonomy): domain Eukaryota; kingdom Viridiplantae; phylum Streptophyta; class Magnoliopsida; order Solanales; family Solanaceae; genus Anisodus; species Anisodus tanguticus. The sequence goes on along the minus strand of CM067561.1, from coordinate 38,414,735 downwards.
CCCTTCTATATCTTTTGTGCTAAGTATGAACTTATATCCTGCAGTTTCACTGACTACTTCGTGGTAAACAAAAATATCAGGGTGTGTATGGGTACCCAATAGAAATACAGGCGCTATTCTTCATGGCCTTGAGATGTGCTCTTCTTTTGCTCAAGCATGATTCTGAAGGGAAGGAGTTCATAGAACGCATTGTGAAGAGACTGCATGCGTTGAGCTACCACATGAGAAATTATTTTTGGCTTGATTTAAAGAAACTTAATGACATATACCGATATAAAACTGAAGAATATTCCCATACAGCAGTCAACAAGTTTAATGTTATGCCTGATTCTCTTCCAGAATGGGTTTTTGATTTCATGCCAGTTTCTGGTGGCTATTTCCTTGGAAATGTTGGTCCTTCAAACATGGATTTCCGTTGGTTCTGCTTGGGCAACTGTATTGCAATTTTATCAAGCTTAGCAACCCCCGAACAGGCAACCAAGATCATGGATCTTATTGAGTCACGTTGGCACGAATTGGTAGGAGAGATGCCTCTGAAGGTTTGTTATCCGGCTATAGAGGGTCATGAGTGGCGGATTGTAACAGGATGCGACCCAAAAAACACTAGATGGAGCTACCATAATGGAGGATCATGGCCAGGTACCTGTTTAACTTGTGGTATTCCTTGGTTTAAACTGAACTTTTGGCATAGTATAGTGATGTGATCAGGGAATAGAAAACGTTTTAAATTGTTTGATATTTTAGTTATATATGAAGATCTGCATAATTTGGTTGGGATATTGAATTATTCTTTTAGGGCGTGTCTGATATGGAGGAAAACAGAAAATGTTTTCCAATTTTCTCATGTTTGGTTGGTCAAAATATTCTGAAAAATATTTCTCTAGGAAAATACATTCCTTAAAAATGAGTAAAATGACAAGTTTCATAAGTGACATTCCAATTTCATTATCTCCCCCTCACTCACCCAATGCCCCAACCCCCACCCATTGACCATCCCACCCATTGCCACCCCTGAACTCCCACTCCTCACCCCATCACATCCCACCCCCGAACCCCCACTCCTCACCCAATCCATCCCACCCCATAGTATTTTGTTAGATTACATATAAAATGCCTTTGGAATAATAGTTTTTTTGCTTACTTAGCAAACATTAGAAAGTAAGTAAGAAACCCACTTGCTTTCCAAAAAAACATTTTCTAAGAAAACAGTTTCCATGAAAAACATTTTCCTTCATACCAAACACACCCTTAGTTCCTCACAAAACAAGCCCAAGGACTTCCAAAACTGCCTAAAACTGGGTCTTCAATTCTTTAGAAGCAGTCACTGACAGAAAGTCCCTTGTCATGGATTCACCACTCATCTCATGTATAGTATTTACTTATTGTGTTTTTCCTTCAATGAGCAGTCATTGACAAGAAACAGTCATTGACAAAAGGTTCCTGCATTTTTCTTCAGATCACGGTCAAATGCTTAAAAAATAAAAAGAGATCTCTACTTGCCATATGAATTCTTTTGTAATCTTGCATCTTCTCTAAGATTGTTTAGGGCCCTCTCATGTTTGATATCTGTCTCTGGCTACAGTGCTTCTATGGCTCCTCACAGCAGCATGTATCAAGACCGGAAGGCCTCAGATTGCAAGGCGTGCCATTGAACTTGCTGAACAACGCTTGTCCAAGGATGGGTGGCCTGAATATTATGATGGAAAACTTGGTCGATTCATTGGCAAGCAAGCTCGTAAATACCAAACATGGTCAATTGCTGGTTATTTGGTTGCAAAGATGATGCTTGAAGACCCATCCCATTTGGGAATGATCTCACTTGAGGAAGACAAGCAGCTGAAACCTGTCTTGAAACGATCAGCTTCGTTTTGATTGATACATTTGTTTCTAGCCTAACATGTTGTCATATATCCCAGAATGTGGGGAAATACAATTGAAACCCCCAGGTCAAGCAAGAGAGAAGTAAAAAAAAAAGGAGTAGAACTAACAAGGCCTTGTAAGAACTAGTATAGAATGTGTAGTCAGATTTGGTTAGTCTATTCGTTCCTGTTTACCTGGAAGTTCTTTCATTCTTGCTATTAGTTTTCTGTTTACTCAAATTTACTACTTATCTTGTTTCTTCAACTCACATTAGCTGCATTTTCAGTATGTTTACTTTCACTTATGAGCTATGACATGATTTTGCAATCGCCTATTGACATAACTTTTCAGGGCGTATAAAGACATGACCACTTACATGTGAAAAAATCTCTGCCTTCCCCATAAGTGACTCAAGAAGAAGGTTAGTTTTGCGGTCTAATTATCACTTGGACAATACTGATTTTTAGAGAAGAGGAAAAAAGTACAAAAGTTTTATATAAAAAACATAATAAAAAAAAAGAAACAAAGAATGTCTATTTTGAACACTTAGATTTTTTTCCAAATAGTTTTAGTACTTGTAAAAAATGTTAAGTTTCTGAGAATATATAGTATAACTTTTTTGTTATATACACATGGAATTGGCTAAACATTTTATTGGAAAATATAGAACTAGAATGGATTTTTTGGCATTCAGATAGATAGAGAGGGTAAACTAATGAGCTTTGATGTTGTTAAAGAATCTCATTATTTCTTTATGCTCAGTATTTGACCCTTTTAATTTTAATTAATAAACTATTATTATTTTCTTGTATGGTGATCTTAGGAGTGCACTAAATCTCTTTTCAGTCTTCACGTTTTTAGACGGCAGGAAAGGTAGGGAAGTGGCTCCCCTCCAGTAGACTTACCATTCAGTTTGTTCAGTGCACAGTTAATCTAATTACATCTGTTAACTTTTAAGTGCATGTTTGGTTTCGATTCTGTTGCTACTTTTGTGAAAATGAGTAAAATATGGGTGTTTAAATTAGTATTGTAATAATATTCTACTAATATTTAAGTATTATATTGCACTTTAAATTCTATTATCTATTTGTAATTTTTATTTACATACTTCATATTTCATTATTATTTTAGTAATTTTTATTTATATGTATTTGACTATGTCCATTTTGATAATTCTACACTTAAAAACAATTTTGATCAAAACTATCCAAACATCATGAATTGATAACAAACACTTTTACATTGTTGCATCTAAACATAAATCAATTATTGTCAAACTCAATTCTGTCAAAATCAATCCTTTCAAAATCAATTATGTCCACCGCATAACCAAACACACACTAAATCTAAGAATCAGAATCTATTTAGCCATGGTTAAACTAAGTGTATAAGACCGGGATCAATCTCAATTTATAACTCATTTGTTTGTACTTAATGGAGTTCTGAATCTTAATCATTCACATTTAACCCATTAAGTGCATTTGTTTTGGGTCATTCGCACAAATTACCTATTTTGGGGTGGTCTTTAATTTTTGCCCTTCAAATTTGAGTTTTTTTAATTTTTTCCTTTTATTATTTTTGGCGCTGCATAATTATAATTTCGCTCGGCATAATTAGTGTTTATCTTCGACATATGTATTGTACACAATCCACATATTATGTCGGATAAGACATAGCTGTCAATACTCAACATAATATGAAAAACGACATAATTTCATTTTCGGCGGGCATAATTAGCGTTTAATTCCAACATATGTATCATAACATCCACACAAACTATGCTGGATAAGGCATAATTTCCAACACTCAACATAATTTAAAATATTATTATAAAACTATGCCGTCTAACTCAATTCCTACATAATTTATGCCGCACAATACAATAATTCAATTTTTGAAAAAAATAATATTATAGAAACTATGCCTTGTGAAATAAACTTTGATATTTTCGTAAAATAAATAGCAGAGTCAAAAATTAAATGTCACACATATGAAGGACACAATTTAAAGACGAGTGCGTTTGAGGGAAATCCGCACAAAAAACTGATTTGTTTTTAATATCTGGATTTTAATTATTCAAATTCAATCCATTAGTTACATTTAATAAATCAGATCCCTAGAGAGTCGTATTTTATTAATGAGAGTTGTAGCCTAGTGATTGAGGGCTCCCTTAAAAAATCCTTCCCTAGTGAGAGGTTGGAATCTAATGAGCAGTGAAAGACTTTTTTTTAATATTGATTAATTAGTTAATTTTAATTTTTCATGTGAATAAAAAATGGTCTCTTTTTGTTTCTCGCACCAGACCCTTAAAAGTATAGGAACGGCCTTCCCGTAAACAACTCAAGTCTATCATACATTGTTGATTTGCTAGTTTTTGCTAAGGTGCACGCCTAGGGCTCACCATCGTTGAAGCACCACCTAAACAATATAAAGCTTAGTCTGCTCTATGAGTTGGAACAGAAGCCAGAGATATACCAATCTATTCAACAACACTCAGTGAAAATTCCACAACATGGGATCTGGGTAGGGTAGGGTAAGGTGTACGCAGATCTTAACTCTACTTTGAGAAGTAGATCGGCTGTTTCCGAGAGACCCTCGCCTCAAGACAAAACCTAAGAACAGTTAATCTATTCATTGTCCATAATTGTAATTGGAATTGTTAATTTCTTCTTTTTCCTGTAAGAGTAAGGGGTATGAAAATGAAAAAATAAGTCGGTTGAATTATAAGTTGGTAAAAGCATAGACAATTTTAGCACAAAAAATGTTGGTAAAAGTTATGAACAGTAATAAGGTCCTGAATTCTCCCTTGATTTAGGCAATGTCCAAATGTAAATGGTTTAGTAAACCTTAATGTCATCTTCCTTTTATTTTTTTTGTTCTCCCATTCAAATGAATAGCATTTGATTCAATACATTGAAAAGAGGATATCGTGAATGATATGAACTGTTAAATATTTTATTCATCGCAATCTGAGTGGATATATTTGACTCGTACAAACACAAAATCTAAAGAAATAAGAATAACTGTTAAGAGTCCCACATCAAATATGGAATGAGAACATGTATTCTGACTTGGACAATCCTCATCCTACAAGCTAGCTTTTGGGGTTGAATTAGGTCCAAGATCCATTCTTACATGGTATCAGAGCCAGACCCATTCCAATTATTTATTCACCGATGTTGGACCCCCAATTTATATTACGGGGAGTTAACAAGATTTGAGCATGCAAGGAGTGTTAAGTGTCTACATCAAACTTTTGAGGTTGAGTTAAAGTCAAGTTCTTTCTTACAAAAACGGTTAACAAAAAATAAATTTGCAGAAAGTAGCAAAGTTATCTCAATATCAAAACATTTATTCGTTTTTCATACAGTGGAGGCTATAGTAATTGCAAAACAAACTGCAAATTGTGATGGAGAAAATAGCTCTTTTTACTTATAGGAAGGTGGTAGCAGTTGCAGTGTTTGTTTCTATAGCAGTGTGATTCTTAATAGCATGGTCTGTTTCACGATGTCTTGTTTGAACTAGTACTTTCATAGTCATGTTACTTCTTGTTTTTTTTATTTGTTTCCATCATTTTTAAGTAGTTTTTCATTAGTTTTATTTTTATCATTTTCTATCTTGGTTGAAAGTTAAAAGCATTAAATTCCCCCCCGAACATTTTGAACTCTTATGCATTTGAATGGTTTAATTAATATTTTGACTTTAGCACTGTTGATTCTGCTCCAAAATAACTATCATACTACACTTTTTCTGAACTCTAAGATTTATTATATTCGGTTCAAACGTAGCAAAATTGAATTTATTTTAATTTTTTTAATATTTTAAGAAAATAGGATGTCTTTTTGTAGATCAACTGTTACTCCTTATTTATTGAGATTTCTCTAATATTACTCTAGGTATTAATATCCCCGATTACAAATATGTCAATATTAAATTTGTTTCAAAGAACTTGAATATTTTAGAAAAATAAAAGTTTATATTGCTGATCTATTTTTATTATTTATTGATACGCTTAACGAGAAATAAATGATAATTTAGATAAAAACACTTATAATTGAGAGTTTGAGATATAGGGGATATAAAAATCTTAAAAGACAAAAAGATAATATTAGCTGAAAAGAATATATACATAAGTATCTTTTGAGTTTAATTTTTGATGCAATTGTTTAATTTTTATTTCTCTTTTGGCTAATTAAAAAAAATGGTCAAAAACATACTTTAAATATTGAGTTTTCTGCATGAAATATCAGGCGTGAGAGTTTCATACATAAACTATCACTAATTAATTTAAAAAATACATATCAACTATTAATTATTCACTTATTTTATCTAAATTATCATCAACTAATTTGTAAAACACATTTCAACTATTCATTATTTACTTTTAATAAAATATAGTTTATAAAATAATTAATGATAATTCAGATAAAAAAATAAACAACCGATAGTTATGTGTACAATATAGGTTAGTGTCCGTTGTCCAACTACAACAAAATACTCCTGATTCCTAAAATTATTTTTACTCCTTATTTTATTTTTCAGCAATATTTACTTCCTCCTTTATTTCAGTTTCAATCTTTAGATTTCATCGTCGAATTTTAGGTATATCTACAAATCGAGAAAAATCAGCTATGAGGACGACCCGAAGGCCGATCCAAGTCGTGTCGACATGGGTTCGCCGGCAACCGCCAAAGGTGAAGGCTTTTCTTGCGGTCATCACCGGTATGGCGGCGCTTGTGTTGCTACGCGCCATCGTACACGATCACGATAATCTCTTCGTCGCCGCCGAGGCCGTTCATTCCATCGGAATCTCCGTTCTTATATATAAGCTCATGAAAGAAAAAACTTGTGCCGGTCGGTAAATTTCTTTTACCAATGCGTTTACCCTAATTTCTTCAATAAACGTTTGTTTAATTTTTTTTTGAACGGATGAAATAAAAAAGATTTCTTCTTTTACCTTAATATCGAAAGATCTGATTTTTCTGCCCTATGATGTTTTTTTATAAGGAAGTCTTAGCTGATTGGTTCTGTTAGTCTTATTGATCGATCATTTAGGGTAGAAAAAGATGTGAACTTTGTCTCTGTGTAATTGTTTGAAGTATGGTGAAGGATAGATTCGAGGTTTTTTGGTTCAGCTGCTGATGAATTCTAGGGGTTTGTTTGTTGGATTCGAAACTTGAAGAAATGGAGGGACTGTTAATAAATTTTGTCGTTGCAATGGACTTTCATAAACAAATTCCTGTCATGTTTGATTATGTTCGATTTCGGAGTTACTCTTCTAGGTGGATAGGGGAATCTTGTCTGTTCTAGTCATATGCTATGCCCTTTTTGGTTAAGAGAGAGGCATTTTGATTTTAAATTTTAGAGTGATGTTGATTTTGGTGACCCTGTAATATTTTCAACGTGACTTGTGAATTCTACGATCCACCAGTTTCTAGGTGGAATATTAAGCGGTTGACACATACCTATATTAACTTTGCCTTTTGGTGCCTTGTTGCTAGTTTTTTTCTTTTTCATTGGAAACATTAGTCATAATGAGTATCCTCAGCTATGTAAAGCAGCCTGTCTTCTCGTGGCTAGCAATTTTAGATCAGTGAGGTGACTGGAAAGAAGTGCTAGAGCACTTGCTTCAGTTTTGGAGGTCTTGCTGGTGATGTCTTAGGATAGTAAACATGGGTTATATGTGCGTTCTTAGATTTTTTTGTTTTCTTTAAAAAACACAGCATTGGAAACAAGTAAAAATATGAGATGGTGGAGGTAAAAGCAGAGTGGAGATAGTTTTACATTGAACATTTTGTTATTCATTTATGGATTGCTTTCCTTTTATGAAAGACCACTCAATAGATGGATTTAATATTCTTTTTGGAACAAGAATGGATCCTATATGATTTTTGAACAAGCACAATTATTAATAGCGGGGGAAAGAGATTTCTCATTAAGGAAAGTGACAATATTTTGAGTTGGACCAAAAAAAGGAAGTATAACAACCTTCTTGGGATGGAGTAAAGCAGTCAAAATTTCCTTCATGACTTCCTTGCTAGTTAAAGGTCATCATTTGAAATTGACGAAAGAGTTTTCTTAGAACTATTTTGAAGTCATCCAACTTGAGTTATTAGAATACAAACGGTTTCTTTTACATTTTCAGGAAGAAAGAAGAAAAAAAAGGTCTTCAATTGATTTGATCATTTTACCGTTTCCTTTAATCAAATCAATGCTAGAGAATACAGCAGAAGCTAATTAGCGTGTAGGCAGCGCTGCACCGTCTGTTGTACCATTTTAGAGAGAATTTGAGTTAAGAGACTAATCCAAAAAATAGAAAGTGACAGATAGATATGGATCTTTCAGAAAACAGATTCCTATTCGAAGAGTGCATAACCGCATGGATAAGCTCACATGAACCCATCAATTTGTACTTTTTTATGGGATCTGTTAAATTTGGTTTTGAGTACTCATCTATCCTCTTTCTTTCTTAGAAGGTGGAATTTATTCATACAATAGGGATCTGTTTCTCGATTTCGATGTGGAAACTGGAACATTTGTTAGGGACCTTGCCCTTTTATTCTGTTTCAATCCTGCAGTTTTTTCTGATGAACGATGATGTATATTATTGCAGGGATTTCACTCAAATCCCAGGAGCTCACTGCTATGTTTTTGGCTGTTAGACTGTATTGCAGTTTTGTCATGGAATATGATATACACACCTTACTTGATTTAGCTACATTAGCTACGACATTGTGGGTTATTTATATGATCCGTTTTAAGCTTAAATCAAGTTACATGGAGGACAAAGACAATTTTTTAATCTATTACGTGGTAAGTCACAAACAGCTTGCATAACTTTTTGCAATTTTCTTCTTGAGTTGTACTTAGTTGTGTGATTGGGGCTAGTTTCTCGTTTGGTATTTTCATCTCCAAGAAGGATATGTGCTACCTGGTTTGACATGTTAATAGTGCGTATATGTATGTCTGTGCATGGTTATTTCATGTGTAATGAGGCAAATTTGAGTTATTTTAACTAGAAGTCTAATGTTGATGTAAAGGTCTATTGATTGATTTAAGAAATTCAAAAGTATAAGTGTTTTATGCACAACTAATGGTAGCATGCTCTGTTCTAATCACCTGCAATGCTATTTTCAAAAATTGATGTGTCTTTTGTTTCGCTAAACAGATGAAGATTCTGGTTCAATCTGATGTTTGATTTTTTTGCATAAAAAAACTGCTAGTGATTTTTACACACTTCGTCATAATTGTTAATGTGAGAAATTATGGAGAAAATATATTATTGAATTGTTGTATCTACATGATTACATTGAGCTCTATTAATACACACTCCATTACAATCCTTTTCCTACTTGGATACTATATATGAAATCCTATTCTTATTCTACATTACAGTTCTTTTTCTAGTAGGATACTATATATGAAATCCTCTATTCTAACACTCCCCCTCAAGCTGGTACATACAAGTCATATGTACCGTGCTTGTTACAAATGTAATTAATACGAGGACCAGTGAGAGATTTGGTGAAAATATTTGTAAGCTGATCATTCGACTTCACAAATTTTGTAATAATATCACCAAAGAGTATACCTAATCTGAATTGAGCAACCTTAATACCTAGAAAATACTTCAGTCTCCTGAGACCTTTAATACGAGTCATGCCAAACTCTTGAATTACTGTGCTGAATTTCCCAAATTAGGCTCTGGGAGATTGTTTCAGACCATAAAGTGACCGACGCAATCGGGTTAGACTCCCCCTGAGCAACAAAACCAGGTGGTTACTCCATATGAACTTCTTCCTCAAGGTTTCCACGGAGAGAATATCATACTTCACGAATGTGTCCAAGGCTATTACAATAACTAAAACTAGGTCGAGATCTTCCAAGACGACCTCGTCCTTGTCGCTTCTTCATGGGATGTGATGTGCGGTTTTCTGATCTCCTCAAGAATTTTGAAGTAATCATAGGACGTGAACTTTCAATTCCTGTGTTTTTGGAATTAAACATATCAAAATCAAGAAACGTGGCAAAATCTGTCTTGAAAGATCTGGCGAACACAACCCAAAAAGAAAATCACTTGGATCTGGCCGGAAAAAGGTGCATGCGTGGCGCGTGGATTTGACGTGCTAGCCGGAGTTGGCATTTCGAGCGGCACGTGGTGGCGCGTGAGTGGGTATTTACCGGAGCCGCTGACTGGGTTCTGGTCGGAAGGGACTTATCTACTTCGTGGCAGTGTTGAAATTTGGGCAACACTACCCGAAAGTAATTTTGACGCGGACAACTATGTTGTCACCTGAAATATTGCACGATGACAAATTTGCTTTCTCGGAAATTATTGGAAATTTTCACAATAATTAGTTTCTCACTAGCTTGAACCTGATCTATGTTGTGGTGGTGTCGGATTTTGTACAACACCACTGGATAGAGATGTGACGCTAGCAATCACCAGAAAAATTATGCGCAGTGGTGATATTTTTTTGTTTTATTTTTTTTGAATCTTCGTTGGAATATTGTACAGCGGATACTTTCTTACTAATACTTTGGAAGAGAGACGCAAAACAATTGCTGAAATTGAGGTACGAGACTGTGATAGTATTTTGTGGGTAGGGTCGGAATGATGGCATGACTCTACGAGACTCAAAACAGTCACTGGAATGGAGGCACGGGACTGTGATGGTATTTTGTAGGTAGAATTGGAATGATGGCATGACCTTACGGGAAAAGAAATTATGCCAAAAAAGTTGTTGAACCTCGAAAAAAGTGGTATGGATCAACTTGAAATCTCTACGCGATGCTGACAGTAAAAATAATTCTTAAAAGAATGACTGAAAATCGCATGGAATCACCGGAACCCTAATTCCGACATCGAAATCTGATAACTATTCACGCCTGAAAACACTGGTCATGTGGAATTGTTCACGCGGCTGCTATTTACGCAGTATTGTTCATGCAGATTTTTTGTTCTGGTGATAATATTCTATTATCTGAAGGATAATATTTTATTTATAAATATCTGAAAATTCTCTACAATCTTCACTCTACCATTATCTTTGGCCAGACAAGCGACATATTTTCTAGTGTCGCCCGTCGGCAACGGAAACTTTTTGAGTCTCTACCAAGATCGTAGAAGCGCTGATACCATGTGAGAAATTATGGGAGAAAATATATTATTGAGTTGTTGTATCTACATGATTACACTGAGCTATAAATTCTATTTATAGACACTCCATTACAATTTTTTTCCTACTAGGATACTATATATGAAATACTATTCCTATTCTACATTACAATTCTTTTTCTTGTAAGATACTATATATTAAATCCTCTATTCTAACAGTCCCCCAAGCTGGTGCATACAAGTCATATGTACCGAGCTTGTTACAGATGTAATTAATACTAGGACCAGTGAGAGACTTGGTGAAAATATCTGCAAGCTGATCACTCGACTTCACAAATTTTGTAATAATATCACCGAAGAGTATACAATTCTTTCTTTGACTCAATTTTAAACATAGATTCTTCGAGTATTTTATAATACAATTTACATATTTGAAAACTACTGCATAATTAATAATTTATAATATATGAAAAGCGTTGGTGACAATCGTAATCAAAGAAAGAGCTATTTGATTTCTCAAACTGGTCAACCCTCATATAAATTATTGGGACGGATGGTGTATCTAATTTGGTTATCCACTTCATTAATTTTTCAATCTTTTGTTTAATTTGATAGATGAAAGCTAAAGGCTTTATTGAAGACCCGCTTAAACCTCAAATGCTATCCAATAATATTTGATATCCGCATATCTTCTATTTTCTCCATCCCCATTTTTATGGTATTCTTTCTATTTTTGAATGTTTTGACACTATTCCATTAAAAAAATTATTTTATACAACTTTCAAAGTTTTTAAGATTCAAATTTTAAAGTTTGATGTCATGTTTCCTCTATCTCAAAAATTATTTTAGTATTTTCTTCCACTATTAATTACTCCGTCCGTCCCAATTTATGTGGCACCATTTGACTTGGACGGAGTTTAAGAAAGAAAATAAGACTTTTGAAATGTGTGGTCTAAAACAAGTCTTATATAAATGTGTGGCTGTAAATCATTTCTGATAAAGTTAAATTATTTCTAAATATAGAAATGTGACATTTTTTTTGGGACAGACCAAAAAGGAAATGGTGCCACATAAATTGGGACAGAGGGAGTATATGATAATAATTCATAAGTCAAATTAGAAAGCTTAAACTTAACAGCCAATCAAATTGTGTAAAAGCGAATGGGATTGAGGGAATACAATTTCTTAGAATCAATTGGACTGAGCTGTTGTTATTGTTGTTATTATTGGTTTCTGTTTTATTTTCTTGTTAGCATTTTGAAGTAGTACTCTGTTCATAGATTATTTTGCAGTTTAGCAAAAGCATGTTAGTGAAGTGACCAGAGGATTCTATTTTGCCATGGCTATAGACTCCTACCCTTCAGACCGATATATCTCTAGCAATCGGGATTAAGAATCTTTCATTTTCATATAATTTTCTGTGTACTTTGAATGCAGTTAGAGTGGCTTTCAGTTTTATCTTCATTTCAAGAATGTGAAATGTCTTGATTCTTTCAAGCAGCTGGTGTCATTATTTTTGTCTTTTTTTTATTCTTTTTGCATGACTTTTGTAATGCCACCCTCTGCAGAGTTTTTTTCTCCCTTTATTTTGAGAAAGCATTTGTTCCTTTTTCTGTTTTCTGTAGGTGATCCCTTGTGCTGCCTTAGCTTTACTAATTCATCCATCTACATCACATCTCTTCGTTAATAGAGTCTTCTGGGCTTTCTGTGTTTACTTGGAGGCAGTTTCTGTGCTACCTCAACTCCGTGTCATGCAAAACACTAAGGTACAGTTTGCATGTTATGGTTTATGAAATGCAGATACCCCTTTCTCCCTCAATATTTTGTCCTGTGTGGGAACTAGAATTAACTGCTTTTGCTTGCCTTTGACTACCTTTTTGATGTTTTGTATACAGATAGTTGAACCATTCACAGCTCATTATGTATTTGCATTGGGTGTTGCAAGGTTTTTAAGCTGCGCTCACTGGGTTCTCCAGGTTTGATTAATTGTCAGTTCGTGTAGTATTTTGACATCAAACCTTGTCGGATAACTCTATTTGTAAATGCCATTCATTTTTCCTGGATGGATGCCACATTTTATAATTTGGATAACTCTATTTGTAAATGCCATTCATTTTTCCTGGATGGATGCCGCATTTTATAATTTGGCTGAACATGGTTTTGTTTGAAGAAAATTAACTAGCTGATATGATGTTTAGATTTCATGTTCCTTTTGTCATCAGCTCTTTTTCTTAAAAGTGCCTTGTTGGCTAGCCTAGTGGTACTGTATGAAATACCTTTAATTAGACAGGTGCGGGATTGCGTTGTGATTTGTGATCATACCAAGTACTCACTATGTGGTGTGGAATTCATTAGGGATGTTCAATTAGTTGATCAAGATTTTTGATGTATGATAGTAGTCATTGTGGGAACTGGTTGGGCAAATATTCACATAAATGGATCTTGTTAGCATGTTATTTAGCTCTAAAAACCTTATATTTTTTCTTTGCTTTCTGACAGGTTTTGGATAGTCAAGGCCATCTGCTGGTAGCATTGGGTCATGGTCTATGGCCTTCTATGGTTCTTATATCTGAAATAGTTCAAACCTTTATCTTAGCAGACTTCTGTTATTATTATGTTAAAAGGTATAATAAGCTTCTCTCATGTCCATCTGTTTCTTATCCTCTGGCTTTCCTCGTCTGTTTGCTGTATTGACGATGACCTTTTGCCATTTTTTAATTATTGCAGTGTTTTCGGTGGACAGCTGGTCATGCGCCTTCCTTCTGGGGTCGTGTAACTGATAATTGTGCTAGTTTTATGGACAGAAATTTCACATACGTTTCTTTTGTTTATCTTGGGTCTCTCTAGAAGGTCGGTCCCAACTTTCGTGTAGGGCTCTTCAGGTGCAAACTCAAGAGTGCTTCTTGTTCTGTTAAGTTAGCATTATCTAAATTAAGCAGTAGATTTTTTCTGGTAATCATAGACTACTTTACTTTGTTAGCAGTTAGCACTAACATATGGCCTTCGTCTGCGTACTCATTTTTGTACTAATGTACCATAATGAATGATTAATGATTCTGATAGTGATACTGACATTATTTTCCCTGATTGTACCTTCCCCTCCGTTTCGCTTTCAGGATGGTCGTGTCGCAAGTGAAAGAATTTGTTCGTTTCTGTCATAGTGGCTTTCATTTGGATGAACTTGTGAAGCAATTTTACCGAGTGAATCTACAATAATAGATCATCATTCCATCACAAAGATAATGCTACTTCCATTTCTTTTAGCCTTGTGGGAATCATCTACATTTGTTGGATATGGTGTGGTGATGGAGTCAGAATTCTCAGCAAGGGAATTTAAAAAATAATAATAACAGACACATGAAGAAGCTAAGCCTTGTGCCTCTAGCTCCACCTCCCTTTGTTTGAAAATTGTCTGTCCTTAAATTATGTAATCTATTTTCAGATATGCTTCTACTAATACGAGTCCATTTGATTAAAAGCAAGCGGCTTTTTGCTTTATCTTTAGCATTTCATCTAAAAGAAAGAGAACTACAAGAAAAATAGGGAGGATAACCAAAGTTGCACGGCTAAACCGTTTGAGGAGAAACTTGATTAATTTCTTTACATTTTTTTTTCATGACATGGGAGTTGCTTTTCTAGACTTCCAAAACCAGAATACGCTATGGTAAATACTATCGATAAAATGATAATTTCACTAAAACAATATTTGACTTCAATAAAATATTTTAAATATATTCAATTAATAACTTGTTAAACAATATTTCACTTATATACACTGTCAAATATTTTTTTGATGTACCAACAAAGTACTAATATTTTTTATGAACTTGTAAAAAATTCTTGAAATAATTATAATCAGCTTCATCGTTAGTGAAATATCAAAAATAAAAAATATCTTTTTGACTTGATCATTTGGTATTCGAAATATATTGACCAACTAATTTTGATTCGTGTGGCATGAATTCTTTTAAAAGGGATAGTTCTTTTACCAATTACCGATGTTTGGTACATTAAAAAGTCATTTGGTTAAATTTGACTCTCGCATTATCCGAATATTGTTTAAAATGTGCATGATGTGAAGATGAAAGTGATAGGAGTAATTTTGTTTCGGAAACAGTTTTTCTATCTCCCAAAATAAAGTAAGATCTGCATACAATTTAAAAATTAAAATTACACTGAATATATTATTGTTATTATCATTTTATTATCAGTGCGTCCAGAAGTTGCAAAGTACTAAAACTTAAAAATATATTTTTGTGGTAATCCTTTTGGAAAAGGAGAGTTCCAGAAAACAAACAGCTGTAATACACAAGATGCTAGCTGTTGTTTCAACTCATTCATGGTAATCACATTACACAACAAAAAAGGAAGTAGCATTCACAGTAGTTGTTGCTATAGGATTATGCTTTTGCCTTACTAAATTCATGCTCTTATCTTGCATCATGTACTTTACAAGTTTTGTAATGGAACAATACCCAAAATCCTAAATAATTGACTCACCAAAGTGATGCTTTGATCAACTTCAACTATTGGTCCAAACGCGTTTTCTTAAAGAATATGAACTCTTGTGTGGTCATATTGTAGTCCGTCAAGATAATCTTTAGTCTTATTTTAATATGAGCAGTAATAAAAATATTATTATCGGTAATAGGTAAGAAATTTCAATTTGTGGTATTGGTCAGGTAACACTACCCTCTCCACATCCACCTTTATACTTGAAAAATGTCTTACATGCACCAAAACTGATTAAAAACTTGATCTCTGTTAGACGTTTTACAACTGACAACAATGTTTCTGTGAATTTTGATTCGTTTGGCTTTTATGTGAAGGATTTTCAGACGGGGATGCCACTAATGAGATGTAATAGCACGGGGGACTTATATCCATCACCACTATTTCCAACACTCGCATGGTCAAATCATCAACCTTTGCGGCCATTTCTCCTACTATATGACACAATCGGTTGGGACACCCAGGAGTACCAGTTTTTAATCATCTTAGGAAGAATGATTTGTTTTCTTGTAACAGACTTTTGGACTCTTCTGTTTGCCAAACGTGTGTGTTTGGTAAACATGTTAAGCTTCCTTTTGCTTCGTCTACTTCTCATACTTTTATGCCATTTGATATTTTGCATTGTGATTTGTGGACATCACCGGTTTTGAGTGCTGCAGGTCATAAATACTATATGCTCATTCTTGATGATTATTCAAATTTTTTGTGGACTTTTCCCTTAGGACATAAATCACAAACCTACACCATTTTAAAACAATTTAGTGTGTTTATCAAAACTCAATTTGACAAATTCATTAAATGTTTTCAATGTGACAATTGAGGGGGTGGGGGTGAGGGTGAGGGGGATTCATAAATGCCCAGTTTAAGGATTTTTGTCACCAAAATGGGATATCTTTGCGTATTTCATGTCCACATACCTCTCCCCAAAATGGGAAAGCCGAAAGAAAGATTCGAACAATTAACAATATGATTTGCACTCTCCTTGTGCATTCGTCCACACCACCTAGTTTTTGGGCACCATGTCCTTCAAATGGCTATATATCTTTTAAATATTCTTCCTCAGTAAACTATTGATCACCCACTCAAATGATGTACCATCGTCTCCAATCAGTTACACATTTACGGGTTTTTGGGTGTTTGTGTTATCCTTTGTTTCCATCCACCACCATTAGCAAACTTCAGGCCCGTTCCACTCCGTGCGTGTTTTTGGAATACCCACAAAATCATAGGGGATATAAATGCTATGACATGTCAAGTGGGAAAATCATTATTTCTCGTCATGTCATCTTTTGATGAATCTACATTCCCGTTTGCAACATCTCGAGTGGCATCCTCACCTTCATATGATTTTCTGGACAACGGAATTTTGATGTATCATCTAAAATCTCAAAATAATGTTGTAGGGCCATTCCAAAACCCACGACTTGACTCAAGCACAAAATATGAATGGGCTGACCCGAGGAACAGAGGCCACCGTCTCTCTTCCCTCGGTCTCGGCCCAATCCATATTTGGTGGCAGGCAGGCCCAACAAAGGGAAACCCCTACACCCTTACCCGTCATACATCCCCCTACTACTAGCCGGGACACACTAGCCCAATCCAGTAGCCATACCGAGCCCACTGCCCATGCCCAAAATCGCTCAACCACCCAGATATCTAGCATACTCGACAGCTCAACTGTTCAACCACGGACCATGGAAACACGTGCAATGCATGGAATTTTTTTGACTTAAACACCATTTTAACCTAACCACCTTCGTCCAACCATCACCGATACCAAAAAATCTCAAAGCTGCCTTATCCGACCCGAATTGAAAAGCTGCCATGTTAGACGAATTTAATGTTGTTATTAAAAATAAGACATGGGATTTAGTACCACGTCTATCTAATGTGAACATAATTTGGTCTATGTGAGGTTTTTGCCACAAAAAGAATTATGATGGTTCTTTTGCGAGATATAAAGCTCGTCTTGTTGATGATGACATGTCTCAACAGGTTGGAGTAGATTGCGGTGAAACATTTAGTCTGGTAGTAAAGCCAGTAACTATCAAGACTGTTCTTAGCTTGTCACTTTCCAAATCTTGGTCCATTCATCAGTTGGATGTCAAAAATGCATTCTTATAAGGCCACTTGCAGGAAACAGTATACATGCATCAGCCGTTGGATTTCCGCGATTATACCCGTCCAGAACATGTTTACATGTTGAGGAAATCCTTATATGGTTTGAAACAAGCTCTTAGGGTATGGTATAACATGTTTGCAAGATTTATTTCCAAATTGGAGTTCTTTCACAGCAAGTCCGATCAGTCATTATTCATTTATCGGAAGGGCGCTGACATGGCATATATATACTTCTTATGTTGATGACATTATTCTCACGACATCATCAACTTCACTTCGTCAGTCTATTATGTCCCTTCTTGCGGCTGAATTTGCAATGAAGGATTTAGGTCCGTTGAATTATTTTCTTGGCATTGATGTCACTCACATGCAGGTGGTATATTTCTCACTCAAAAGAAATATGCGGAGAAAATAATTGACAAAGCAGGGATGTCTTCCTGCAAACTATCACATACTCCGGTTGGCACTAAAGCAAAATTGAGTAACGCTGCAGGTACTCCATACAACGACCCTACACATACCGCAGCCTTGCAGTATTTGACTTTTACGAGGTCCGATATTTCCTATGCGGTCCAGCAAGTTTGTTTACACATGCACGATCCGAAGGAAGAACATATGGAGACTCTCAAAAGAATTCTGTGGTATGTGAAGGGCACTCTTCATTTCGGTTTACATCTATGTAAGTCCTCCATCTCGAGTCTCTCCTCCTATACTGATGCGGATTGGGGTGGCTTCCCAGATACACGTCGTTCCACTTTCGGTTATTGTGTGTTCTTGGGGGACAATCTCATTTCATGGTCGTCAAAGCGACAATCCACACTGTCTCGGTCTAGTGCTGAGGCAGAATACCGAGGGGTAGCTAATGCGGTTGCTGAGTCATGTTGGCTTTGTAATCTCCTGTTAAAGTTACATTGTCTAATTGAAAAGGCAACTGTGGTCTACTGTGACAATGTGAGTGCGATATACTTATCCGGCAATCTTGTTCATCATCAGCGCACGAAACACATTGAAATAGATATCTTATTTGTCCGAAAAAAGTTACATGTGGTCAAGTCCGTGTTCTCCATGTACTGTCCCGTTATCATATTGCTGACATCTTCACAAAATGTCTTCCGCGCGTACCGTTTGATGATTTCAGGGACAGTCTCAGCATCCGAAAACCTCCAGCTAAGATTGCGGGAGACTGTTAGAGTAATTATGGGGCAATCCCATAATTACCTTCAATCTTCATTAATCATAATTGATATTGTAATATCTCATTAATTAGGATGATTATAATTATCATCTTATATTTTAGATAAAGTAGATTAATTTTCCATAAGACAAGTAAATTATGATTGTATATAAATTGTACCATGAAAATAAAATTAATCAATAAATCAATTTCCTACTGGTACTATCAAAGTATCAATTAACTCTTTGACATACTGCCCCCGATGAAGATATTGATTGGACTTTACAATGTACCTTAGTCTTATTTTAAAACTGATTTTTCAAAAGTTCAAATAGTATCCATCCATCTGAGGAGGATTAAGTAATTAAGAATTGACTTATTATTATCGTTATCTTGAATTATAGGAGTAGTTGATTTTTTTTTTAAAGAGTATACTTACTTTAAACTCGAACATATTAACATAAAAGAGTGATCCTGAGATATACAATGGTACTTGGACTTGTTTGTTAGACAGAATCTTGAGTTTTCTTTTGGCCAAGGATAATAAAATTAATTAGAACCCAACTTGTTTTAATTAATACATGTAATGAAACGTTTGAGACTTTATATGTTAGCCTGTACTAATAATTTCAGACTCTATGATTATGCTGTTTGATATTTTAATTTACTAATTAAATTCCTTCTCTATTTAGTAGTATACCCCATTTACCTACTACACAATTAAGCTTTACGTACTTAAAAATTCGCATGCATGATACCCTCCGCGTACTTGTCTTTATTCTTTTTTGGTGTTTCTATTTTATTTGTCCTCAAATGAACCTACACACTTGACACTTCCACTTTTTTTTCCCTATAAATACTCATCTATTCATCATCCTTCTCAAATCACACAAAAAGATTGTAGACAAATATCCATAAGTTCTAAATCATTTCAAATTTCCAATGGCCATTTCTAAAGCTCTCTTTGCTTCATTGTTTCTCTCCTTGCTCCTTCTCGAACAAGTCCAATCTATTCATACTAATCAAGTGGTGAGTAATCTAATCAACTCATCCTTAGCGTACTTCAAAATCTAGTAAGAGTAAATTTGGTTCACTATTCATGTTACCTACTTTTTATGTTTCAAAGAGACAACTCATGAATAGTTAAGAGGTTATAATTCCAACTGTAGTGTCATGAGTTCAAATTTCAGTCATCTTGACTACTTTTACTATGTGAACATAATCTATTTTAATTTATAAATAATTAAGTTTTTTTAATTATATTTCTTAATTTCAAGTTCATTCAGCTCATGATATGTTTGATTTGTTTTTGCAGACCAGCAATGCAATTTCTGAAACAGCTTATTCCTACCAGAAATTGGGTATGCTATCCTTTACAACCTTATAAATTACGCTCTCACTAGACGACGTAAACCATTTTGTCAACTTTCTTTAATTGTAAACCTTTATTTCCATACGTATGTCCTGTTCTGTTTCACTTCATATTACTGTAGTCTATGTACTACTGCTAGTAATTTTTTCATGTGATATCTATATATACTTGCATTACTTTACTCGCAATTGTTTTTGACATGACTTGATTATATGTGTATCAACTTCTAACTGGTATTATAAAAGAATTTTTATACTATCACGTCATCTAAAAGATAATTACAGTGAATAGTTCCGTCAAATCTAACCGACGGAGTTCGGTAAATATTTGATGGAAACTAAAAGTGTTAACTCTTGACATACTTAAATGCATACTTAAGGACTATTTTGAACTTACCCTCAAACATAAGAGACTATTTTTGTCATTTTCTCCAACCTACTATAACAAATTAAATTACAGTACTAGTGTAATATTCCTCTACCTAATTATCAGTATGTATATGGTAAATCCTATTGCTTATTCCATCAACGTATAAACTTCAAACTCTTTTTTAAACAGACTGTCTTGTTTTGTGATCTTATATAATATTCGAGTTCGAGCTCTGAGAATAAAAAAAGTTCTAGGAGAATTAATCATGGCCCAAAGTGGATACTGGACACTTGGCGGAAACAAAAAAGTTTTTGTACTAATTAATGGGTTTGTTGTGTGTATATGTATAGATTGTGGGGGAGCATGTAAGGCAAGGTGCAGATTATCATCAAGGCCAAATTTGTGTAAGAGGGCATGCGGAACTTGCTGTGCTAGATGCAACTGTGTTCCTCCTGGTACTTCTGGCAACACTGAGACTTGCCCTTGTTATGCCAATATGACTACTCACGGCAACAAAAAGAAATGCCCTTAATCTTTTAAAATCATCTAAGTATTACTTAATTGTCTACTATACTTTTTGGTTCTCTCCATATTGTATCAATAAGCCAATTAAAGTTTTACTTTTTTTTTTTTTTTTGGGGTCTTTTTTCCTCTGAGGAATTGTATTTTAATTTCTTTGTGTGCTAGTTAATACATTTGGTGTAATATTATTTGTTCTGGTTTGTATTGTATAATAAGATGAGGAATAAATGAAATTTGTGTATAGTTTTTATATTTGTTCTGTTCTCGGATGTTAAGCTTTATAGTTCAGAGTTACATAAAGATTTGTCCTATGCTCATATTTCATACTATTGAATTGCTTCTAATTTATCTAAGAGTTTAACTTCTATACATACCTAGTTCAAAAAAATATTATACTATTACTTCACTTAAATTGTAATTGTCATTTAAATCTTGTGATTTTGACTTTTGAACATGCATGTATAAGATGTTGAAATTGAAACGTTATTAAATATAGAAAGTGATAACTTTTAAGATAGATTAAAAAGAAAAGTAAGACAAATAAATTGAAACAGAAGGAGTGCTAATTAATTATCCATAAACAATATATTAATGACAATCTAATTTATATCATGATATCATCCTTTTTCTCGAGGCTCTTGAAAGTGCAATTGTAGGAGCGACTTCATTGAGTCTTAAACAAATTATGCAATAGAATAGACAATAAATAAATAAAAAGGTTCAACAAGAAGAACATAAGTACTCTATAACATATTCAAATGCTCAGATTTTTTTTGTTTATTCTTTTGACTAACGGAAAAAATTTCAAACAGTCAAACGATTCTTTTATTTATCAAACAGTCAAATTCTTTGTGAGAATACCCTCAAATGTGATCCCAGGACCAAATGCCAGTATCAATCCCCAATCAGAATCTTCTTTTTTCATGTCTTTGTTTTCCTCTAACATGTACTCCAGCACATACACAATTGTATTGCTACTTGCATTTCCAAAATTTGCCAATGCTTTTCTGCTAGCACTCAATTTTTCAGGAGACAATTGTAGCTTTTTTTCTAGCCTATTCAAAATAGCAGGACCACCTGGATGAACTGCCCAAAATAACTTGTTGTATTCTTTATCATTGATCCCAGAAATACTTATTAACTTGTCACAGAAATCCTCAATATTATCTTCAATAATCTGGGGTAGTTCTCTTTCTATCTTGAAACTAATTCCCTCTTCAGTAAGCCTGTAAATAGAGGTGACAAAATCAATCTATTTTTAGTAACATGTTCATGTTTAAACGAGTTGGATCATTGCCTCTTTGCTAACTTGACATAACGAGTTGAACCTGAGATGACTCATCAAACTATTGGTCAAAACATGTCCGAAGTAGTATAATGTGATGGGTCGAAGTGTAACCCAAACCCAAATATACAACACTAAATATGGAGATTGAGAAATTTCAAAGAATTAAACTAATAATTCAAGAAAAATATACTAATGTATGTTCCATTTTATGAGGTGTTTGGATGGGCATGGAGTTCAAAAAAAAAATCTTTGTAACTTGTGATCTAAAATATGTCATGACAATTGAGTGGCTGTAAAAATATGTCATTAAAGGTAAAACAGAGAAGTTCAAAGTTTTCAATTTTAGAAAGGTGGTTTTTTTAAAACAAATTAAAAAGGAAATAGCGTCACATAAATGAAACAGAGGGAGTATTTGCTTACTAAAATGTTTGTAAAAAGCCAAACAAACAGTTGGGGCATGATCTGTTTATCTTTAATCCGTTTTGACCTGCAAATGTGCTAGTTTTACCTGCCATCTATGATCTTTTCTGTGTCAGGCAAGAAATGCTGAATAGCAGTATGCAACTCAAAGAGAGGCCTTTCGATATCTTGAATCGGGTTCGATCCAATTATCATAGCTCCAGCACCATCACCAAAAAGAGCCACTCCAACTAAATCATATGGCCTATCAACACTTGGTGGTTTAAAACCAATTATAGTAGTCTCTGAAGTAGCTAACAAAACTCTACTTCCTGGATTATTCTCAGCAATATCCTTAGCAACACGAAGGCCAGCGACTCCTCCAGAACAACCAGCAAAATATAACATAACTCGTTTAGTTTGCGGGCTTAAACCAAGCCCTTTTGCTAAATAAAGATCTCCTCCTGGTAATCTAGCTTCACTAGACGAAACATATACTACGTGTGTGATGTCCGAAATTGGTCTGCCCCATTTGTTAATACAAGATTGTGAGGCTTCAATTGCCATTTCTGTAACTGCTGCATTGCATATGTCTAATCTTTGCTTTACTGTTGGAAGGCCTTCGACTGTTAGCTCAGGATATTTCTTTAGGATCTCCTCTGACATTACAACGTACCGCGTTTTTACTGTAGTTGTCTTGCCTGCAAAGTTAAAGGAAAGGAAGGAAAAGATTTATCCAATTTGTAAAAATCCGTCCCAAAGGCAAATTCAAGATCTAAAATTAGGTAGAGCAGAAAAATATTGCACCTACTAATTCGGTGTTACAACTTACAACGGGTTGAACATGGCGTATCTATCATATATGTTCTTAAATTTCAACTAGGTTTAGGTAGGTAAAGCAAAGACATTGAAAATGGGCATTGGGCTTCTAACTTAATTTCAAAAGTTAGATCATGAGATGAATATTGTCTAATAATTACCAGACAACAACACATTCTCTCAATCAATGTGGGAGATTTAACATCCCTCCCCCACCCCCACGCACACCTAGAAGTGGACATCTGGTGCGTGGTAAATATAACATGGGGGCTTAATATTGGTAAACCAAGATTTTTTTTTGAGTCTTGCTCTGATATCATGTTAAGAAAATAGACATTGCACCTTACTCAACCTCAAACTAGCTCATGAAGTGACTACCATATAACGAGAAAACAACCCATTCACTCAACCAAATGGGGCACTTAATAGTGTCCGGATTTGCTATCAATACCTTAGAACTCCTATTGTGTGTTCCAAATCGACATGAAAATATAGTTAGACGTTTATGGTTAAAAGGGTGAAAGAAAGGAAAAGATTACAGAGTCGAGTGAGCCTCTGCTTGAGTTCTGGATCATCGCAGTTGGTGTTTTTGAAATAGCCATCAACCAGAAACTCTTGCATTACAAGCTGATGAGGGAAGGCTTTGCCCAGAGCAAGAATGTTAGCGTTCCCAGAGTTACTTTCCTTCCTTCCTTCCATTTTCTCCAATCTCCCCATATACTCACTACTTGGTGTTGAAGACCCTTGGTGCACAACTATCTATTTATATCTTCTGCTAAATAGCTTTTGTTCGATTAAATAAACCGAATAGTGTTTTTTAGATCTATCATCACAATGTAGAGGCGCAAATACTATTGTTTATGAAGTTCTTGTGATTAGTTGAGGAACAAGATGTTCATGATTTTGGAAAGTCCAAAAGTTCCATCTCAATTCTGTATTGTTAAATGTTGATAGACGTGAGGTTGGTGGCATTCTAGTTTGAATTAGTTGAAAGATACAAACTTGAGCAGAATCTGCTACTGCAAGATTAGTCAAGAATAATCTCTTACAAAATTTAAATCAAGTATTATATTAGAAATATTAAACGAAATCTCATGATTACTGGGAAAGAGCAATTGGAGATTTACATCCAACTTGGAACCTCAGGGGCTGAAGCGTAGTTCATGTGCTTTGTAGATAAATCCAATCTCAAAATACTAGTACATAGGAAAACCACACCCCGTCTCCACTTAAAATTGCCATAAACTTATTTAAAATCGTTCTTTAATTCTACAACATTTCAGAAATAGCAGCTATGCTTAGAGAAACAAGCTGGAACAATGCGAGGCCGAGGCAATCTACTAGAAAAATTGGATACAGTTATAGGAAAGTAACATTCCCCAGAAGAATGCGAGTGGTGATAAGACCACACATTGGAAGTTGAATGTCTTTTATGATTAGATCACAGTTCGGGCAAGCATTTCCCACTAATGAAATCAACTACTTGGGTAGCAGATTGATCAAGAGCAGCAGTTACTGCCGCCAGATTTTGCAAAAACTCTTCTGCTGTTGGTTTATCACCATCCACAATGTCCGTCACAGCTTTCAGAAAAATGACAGGAACTTTCAACAAATCTGCCACATAAGCTACAGCTGCTCCCTGAAACCCAAAAGAAATATTGGATCAGAAAGAGAGATTGCATACGCTAACAAGAGAAAACAAAGTTGCATGAACATAGTGGTTTTCAGATAAATAAATAAAAAGCTACAACAAACAGTCTGTTCAATTTCACAAGCCCTAATTTGTCTTGAATTAGAGTTATCAAGTTTCATACCCAACATTACCATTAATCATGCTTGAGAGGCAACAACACCACAGCTCAAGTAAAGCAGAAACACAGCAATTATGAAAACAACCACAGTAACAACATCAGGATAGTAAGAGAACTGAAGCAGAAGAGACAACAAGTGGTAATAGAAAACTAAGGATAAGAAATACGAGAATACTAAAATAATAAAAATAACAAAAATAATATTAATCCTACTGATAAGGAAAATAATACTAATTCTACTACTAGCTTTCTCTAATCCTTGACCTTCACACCCTTTTATCTAGGGTCATGCTTGAGAAGCAACATTTTACTTTTGTTATAAGAAAGGTGAACCATGAGATGTAAAATTTTCTTAGTAGAAGAGAGTTTATAAATTTATTCAGTAAGTGGAACTAGCAAAGTTACTTGCTACCCTTGGATCTTATTTTCTCTAAATTAGGACATCCATAACCCGAGACATAGACTAAAGAAAAACAACACTTGCTTGCAAGGGACTAGTTTCTCTAAGTCCTCACGAATGCCATCATAGTGAACTTAGAAATTCAGACGGTTACCTCCATGTCTTTAACTGTTGCATCATTTGCAACGATAGATGCTTCATCCATTGGAGACATATCTAGAGAATCACCAGTGGACAGTTTACCAACCTGAAACGCAAAGAAATAAATTTCACAATAAATGAAGTTCAACACTATTCAGATATGCCATAACTTTTTTTTTTTTTGAGAAGGTAATAGTTGTATTTATAGACTAAGCCAGCACATAGGTTGTGCTGAAAACCATATGCCAAACTAAACCTGATGAAAGAAAGTGCATGTGGACTGTTAGCCAGTCGGGAAATTATTAGAAGTTATAGTGGAAGCAACCGTACACATGGACATTAAACAAATGACAAAAGGCATGTAAACCAAAAGTCTTGCACAGTTTTCAAGCACATAAGGTTAAATTCTAGATCATCAGTACACTTATTTGATGAAAATTTCTGGCACTCCTTCCATTTTCACAAGCCTATTCATGAGCAGCCAAATCTCCTAATTAAAGAAATTGCTAAAATATACGCTCGAGGTCATTTAAAACAGGTAGACATCACTGGATAAGAAGTTACCACATCTTAAGTTGGTAAAACTTATCTAGATGGTCTATACTCAAGTTTTGCATCTGGAAAGAAGGTAGCAGATAATGTAAAAGTTCAGGCACAAAATGGACTGCAGGAATACTTATTTATGTGGTAGAATATCGTATCTGATAGAACAACAGCACCATTTTTCACATTAATATAATCATTCACCAAACCCAAAAAAAAGTTCCATATTAATGAATCAAAATGGAGATAAATATTACGAATTCATATAACCAACCAAAATTAGTTTGAAATTGAAGAGTAGTATTGTTCATTAATGAAGCAAAATGCACCCACCATTCAACTTGACAAATGACAATGAAAGGAGAATCTGAACCTGAAAATTTCCAATTCAAGCACAAAACAGCTAAAACCACACTCTAAAAAGTACATCCACCAGCCATAGACAAGGATAGATATCAAAGCATGTGCTATTAGATCTGGTTCTTTTATATGCACAGATGAACAGTGTTTACCTTTAGGTTAAGCTCCTTGAGAAGATTGGGTGTAGCAAAGGCCTTCCGAGAACCAACTCCATATATATCAAATACCTGCAGGTACATGATTGCAGCCAAAGACCTAAAGTTTGTTGCTAATGACAATACCAACAAAGCTATCCGAACATAAAGTAGGTGAATCATCTTTGTGATTTCTAGTAAAACCCAGCGATTTCTTTCACTTGGTTATCAAATCCTATCTCCTCAACACGGTTGAAGCACCAAGTCCAGTAAATATACCGGAAAAGATGTTAACAATAGAATTTAGGCACAATAATAACAGGAATTGTAATCTCTTGTTAGAGGTATAGAAGCAAAGGGAAGCATTTTTGCATCCTAGTGTAAACTTTAATCCAATTTCTTGCACAATAATAGAATTCAAAAGGCTTGAAGCAAGCATGGAAATGAACATTACTGGGATTGGTATTCTTCTGTCATGGAAAGCAACTTCTGATGTAAGAAACACATCTCCTATTGAAGCACCTTTGGCCTGAAAATATCAAAATATCAGCCAAACAGAACATATCAAAAGAATAATTTGCTCAACATAGAGGAAGCATTTTGAATGCATAGGAACGATAATTTCAACTTATAGTTCCAGGACATTTCCTGTCCCACATGGTTGTCCCATTTGCCTCCTGAGAACCAACTAAACTTATATTTGACTATGATTTTGTAAAAGAGTTCTTTTATATCTTAATATGGACAAGCTGTAACCTATAGTTATCCTTATGTAGCTTCTAAAAATCTGTGTTACTTTTACAAGAAGAATTATCCTATGTCCAATTTTGCTCCTGCAGTAAATCTAATTGGCGCTTGATAAGAGATGAGACAAATAGATGGGAAAGAGGGAGTATTAGGGAAAGAGGAAAAGAGAGATTATACTAGATTCTATAGGCACAAATCATACCCCAAATCCACCTGCTGTGCCAGCATTTATGATGAGGTCTGGCTTTAATGCTTGAATAGAAGCATATGTCACAAGAGATGCAGAAACTGTGCCCACACCATCAACCCCTGTGTTACACCATGCATAAGTTAGTTCTACAAAATTTAGGACACAACTTGATTTGATGCATCTGCAAATTAAAAACATCAAATTTTTGGAGCATCAGACAGTTAATGGTCTAGCTAAGTTATTTTCCTTCAACAAGAGGAAGGTTTCCGGTATAGAAGACAAGCCTCTAACACTAATAGTCACTTCCCTGCAAATGGGCACAAACTATAACAAACAAAGTCAACAATATATCTCCTCTATTAGCTAAGAATTACTTCTCTGGTCTTGCAATTATGCAGAGCATTTGGCAAAATAAAGCCTTGCTCTTGGAAATGCCATCCTCTCAGAGATGAATTTCCAGATCTTCACCACATATGTAGAAGCCACCATGACACAGTGCAAAGAAAATGGAGTTGGAATATCACCTTGTAAAGAAATTGTTATGAGGTAAAAAAGACAGTTATTACTGAAAATACTGGAGGAAGGTGGCTGTGATGCAGGGAGATCAGAATATATCAGGTGGAAAGGTGAAAAGAAAGGTATTTTACAGTTACAGGCTTACAACATGGTAATAAAACATGATCCATACTAGGAGAGCTGATAAGGTATGGCCATGGAATATCTAGGAAGAATAAAGCCCCAATGAGAAGGAGAGCCTTGGAGTAACTGGTAAAGTTGATGCCATGTGACCAGAAGGTCATGGGTTCACGCCGTGTAAACAACCTCTTGCAGAAATGTGAGGTAAGGCTGCGTACAATAGACCCTTGTGGTCCGGCCTTCTTCCCCGAACCCCGCGCATAGCGGGAGCTTAGTGCACCGGGCTGCCCTTTTTAATAGAGCCCCAATGAAAGATCCTGTTTTGGATGGATTACTATGCATGAAGCATGTCTTGCACAAGACAGTTTGAGAAAGGGTGTATACCTATGTACAAATGTTTATCTTGCAGTACGGATAGTGAAGATGTTAACCACACTTTTTTCGGACTTCATATGTGTAACAGATGCTATCCAAGTCTAATCGATAGTGAAGATTTTAACCACTCACTTTTGCATCGTGGAATAGCAAGGAAGATATGACTCTTGAACACTTTTGGTATGGTCAATGAAGTGGTTGACCACCATGGAAGACCAGGGTTCAAATTCCAGTAGAGAGAAGAAATATAAGGGATTTCTTCCCATCTGACTAAGTCTTGGTGGGCAGGGTTTCCTAATCCCTATGCTGGTAGGAGGTAGTAGGTATCCGCTGGAATAATCTAGGTGCACACATGCTTCCCGGACACCATTACTAGCAAGATGAACGAAAGAAGACTACAGGTTCATTATCCCTTTTTACTGTTTGGACTCTTTCAATGAGAGAATAACTAGTTGCTTTTTGAAGGAAAATTTAATCTCTGCTCATAGATTAAGGGCTTTTTGTAATTTGTTTAAAGCTTTTGGTATATTTTTCATTGATAGGTAACTTTTGGTATATGTTCATTTTGTAAAGATGCAAATGAATTTTTGGATTTCCTAGGCACCCTACATTAGTAACAGGGATGCTTTGCAGCTTTTGTAACTCACAGCACTCCCTTAGTGCTGAACTTGTGAACAGTACAATTTTACTTACTCCCCCCTCCCCCCGGACCGAAAGAAAAACATAAAGATGTATAAGATTGACATATTCTATATAGCTATGCTTGCACATCGCCTCTCAATATAAATGCTGACTGGACAAATATGACACATATCCCACATAAAAATGAGAGTGACCAACATAAAATCCACCATTGCAGGTTGAATAATTAGTTGGTGAAACTATGTCCTAACATCGAATGAAGGGCTATCGATAATATAATTTTCTATCTTAAATATGTATTCATGCATTGGCAAGATAAGAAGCCAAGTTCATAAAATGAAATCTGGAAAGCAAAAATTTTCTAGATTATAGTACCCTACCCAATGATGGGTCTTTGCCAGGACAAACAATATTGATGGCGAGACCCTTGTAATTACCATAGAACCGCACCCAAGGGACTCCCTTTGGGAACCTGCGTTGTGCATATCAGAAATTAGATCCAAGAAAAGACAATCGAACAAAACCACTAAGAATGATCAAAATTTACAGCATAAATAATCACATTGAGTAATGGAATACGTAATGATTCCTGAGTCATCATAATAATAAAAGATCTTTTAGAGAGGCTATGGATCCAAAAAAATCTCTTCCAAAATTTAGTTTCTAATACAATATCATTTTTAAAATCAAAGTGAATCATCCTCAAAATCTTTCAATGTTTGAATAAGTATTAAGTAATACATATATAAAGTATCATCATCTAGCTAGTTTTGTTGAACACGCAGTATAATGCCAGAGGATTCGACAGATAAACGCTTTTGCAACATTTCTGTTGTCACTTTGAAGATATCCAAGAAAATTGCAATTTACTCCCAATCCTACTCATATGCCACAATTTCTTTTGCTTATTTGGATAGCTCCTATAAAGTTTAAAATAACACACTTCAAAACACCTATATATAAAATGCTAATAAGGCATTTAGAGAAAGAAAAGCACAGAAAAATCTTAGGTAAGTAGCTATTGCTTCCTCAAGGGGTTGTGGAAGCTTAAAAGTCCAATTATGTAATTAACAACATTGATTAGGAAAAATACCATTGATAATCCAATAGACATACCACACACGTTCTTGCTGGTCCGAACTCTAGCATCTAAAAGATTTACCACCTCAAAGCTTGCCTGATAACTACATTTCTTCTACTAGTTTTGGTTATCTTCAAACATCTAGTTGTTAATCTCTAAGTGAACACACATCACTCTGTATCAAACGAAATAGTCAATTTTTTCCGTTGATTACATAATTCAACATTTTAAAAGAATATCTTTAGCTATGAAATTGTGATTTATTTAATTATGTATATTATATTTCAAATGTGAACAAGTCATGTCCAACATTAAAACTATTTTTTTTTTACAAGTAATAAAGACAAAATCACAACTAAAATTAGATGCTTTAGTGCTCTTATTCTTGATCTTTTGGTACACAAAGACTAATAATCGAAACAATAAGCGGAAAAGCGGAAAAGCGAAAAAAGGAGGAAAAATCTAACTTTTTAGTTGTGATTTTGTACATGATTCTTCATTCTGAGTGAGTAAAAGACTCAACTAAGAACGAAGGGAACTTACATGGAATCGACGTCCTCAGTAAGCTGAAACTTGTTAACAAGAGGTAACGCCTCCGTTTGCATAGCTGACCATTCACAGATTAAAATAAATTACCGTCAACACGATTCTTTTACTCACTATCAGATGAAGCAATTTATAAACCAAACAGAGAAAGTTAAAAAAAAAAAGTACCGATAATAATGAGGATGGTGGATATAGGGCAGTTATCGACGGCGGCGGCGGACTCCGCTTTGACTTCTGCTGACTTTTCGCCGTGTGGAGGAGCCATTTTCTTCCGGTTTGTTCTAGACCTGCAAAAAGTTTTCCGGGCACCGTCTTTGATTGAGAAATTGAGAATCCAAGTGGAAACTCGTAAAGGCGACGGGATATTATTATTATTATTATTATTATTATTATTGGAGTAAACAGCGCTGAGCCGCTAACTGAAAATAGGGGTTTAACGGGCCCACATGACCAAACCGACCCGTACCAATCCAATGGAAATCTGGCTAGTGTCTGTCTAGAATTTTTAACCCTTTCACATTTTTGGAGGAATCTTTTGAAAGAAATTAAAATTATGTGTTTTAAATAACTACAAACCCCTTATTTATTTGACACCATTTCACTAGACACGAAAATACTTTTGAAATTTATAATTCAAAACAAGCTTTAAATATTTGTATAACGTTAAATTATCTTATAAAGTTAAATTCTAAATATAGAAAAATGACATTATTTTTTTGAAAGACTAAAAAGAAAAGTGTACTACATAAATTGAGACAACGTTGTTAAAATCATTACTCTACTGGATGCTTTTTACAATTTTTGAGAATTTAATGATAATTTCTATTTTTAACTTTGATATGAATGTCTTTGTTAGTATTTTCATTAAAAGCCTTTCATGAAAAAAGTTTTAACCAGACAAATAAGAAGTTGGCAAACTATTTTAAAATTTGGCATGGATTAAGTCATGCTGTTTTTGGCCAGAAAATGGCGTGTTTGCCAAAATGAAAATTTTACACTTTTTGGGAATTATGTCACTTTATTTAAAAATCAGTGTTTGATCATGAAATTGTATTTAAAATTTTAAAAAAATACTTAAAATATTGTTTTCAATTTCAGTACATTCAACAACTAAATATTTTTTTGTAAAAACTATAAACAAACACAACTCATCTTCAACTAACTTTAGACTTCCATATAAAGTGAAAAATATTTCGTTTTCATGGCCAAACACCTATTAAATATTGAAAGAACATTTTTTGATTTAAACAAATTTTAGAAAAGGCACAAAAATTAAAATCCGAGGAATTATTTTTCCGTATTTTCTGTAAGCACTCCTTGGCATCTGCAACCTCGTAAAAACACCACGTTTATCTCAATTCTCAAAGTTCACCTACCTTCAGATATTGTTCATAATTTATTCTTTAGTCTTCTGGTTCTGCTTTAACACATGATCTTTATTTAATTAACTTTGGCAGTCTTCTATTAAAATTGTAAAGTTCATCCATTTCCTCGGTAAAACTAAGGGAAGAAAACATAAAGATAAAAAAATTGCTGTACCATCGGATGCCGTGGCCATCAAACTGAATTATGTTTGCACATTGCACAAGAGCAGAAGCCAATTACAAACGATGTTTTTCTGTTGTAATTTTGTGAGTAAGCATGTACAAGTTGTCAAGTTTACAACAAGTTAATCATGTCAAAATGTCTCCACTTGCTTTGATCTTAGTGTGTGCCCGCTCCGTTCCCACCCGAACATACTCTGGCATGACACCCGTCATCATACATTGGTCAGAAGGTGGGATGAAGGTAATCTTAAGGTGGAAGATGAAAATTCTTGATCTAGGACCAGAAATTAAGTGTTCTATAAGTCAAATATATCAACACTAGAAGAGAAAGATGGCTGCTATAAGGTTTTTTCTTTGAGCAACCATTTGGAAGCATAGGGAAAGTCTGTGGAAGAGGCATTTCACAGTTCTCACCATTGATAAATACTCTTCTTGGAAATGCCCATCCATTACTAAGTGTAAATGAGCTCTTGTCCTTGAGTAAAAGTATCTCTGTTCACAGATCCTACTTGCTTTTCTTCAGCGTGCAACAACGCGTCGTTGTAGAAATCTAAACCCCCAAAGAGTGCAACTTCATCTGCATTAACATCAATCACATAAGAACAAGTGAAAAAACAAACTTAATGTGACAATTAAATGCGAAAGGAGCTATCTCTTTTATCCTGATTTCCCAGATCACCATACCCATTAGCATTAAAAGAATTAATCCCTTGATTATTCTTATTGAATGAATAGATATATATACAAGTTACAATCTCCAAATATGGAAAATTCTATTCCTACTAAACTTCTAATATCCTAGTTCTACTTGTACAAGAATTCTACAATTATTTAATTATACAACATAATTTACAACTTCTATTTATGGTACAAGACTAGTCAAAATCGTGTATATCATAGGGATATACACGGTATTCTATCACACCCCCGCAGTCATAGCGAGCAGTTGTCATACGCTGAGACTGTCCCTTAAAATCTTCAAATAGAATCGAGGGAAGACCCTTCGTAAAGATATCAGCAATTTGGTATCGCGAGGGCACATGTAAGACGTGTACTTGTCCACGAGCTACCTTTTCGCGAACAAAGTGAATATCCATCTCGATATGTTTAATGCGTTGATGTTGGACCGGATTGCCAGAAAGATAAACTGCACTAACATTATCACAGTAGACCAAGATAGCTTTCTGAATAGGAAAGTGTAGTTCTAACAAAAGATTATGCAGCCAACATGATTCTGACACCACATTCGCCACGCCTTGATACTCGGCCTCTGCACTGGATCTTGATAATGTAGCTTGTCGTTTTGCAGACCATGAGACCAAGTTATCCCAAGAAACATACAATAACAAGAAGTCGAGCGTCTGGTATCAGGACAGTCACCCCAATCAACATCTGTATAAGACACAAAGTGTAGAAACGGACGTAGGATACAAATGCAAGTCATAATCAAGTGTGCCCTGGATGTATCGTATAATGCGTTCGAGCGCATTCATATGCTCAATTCGTGGATCATGCATAAACAAACACACATGTTGAACTGCATAAGTAATATCAGGTCTTGTGAAGGTAAGATACTGAAGTGCCCCTGCAAGGCTGCGATAGTGGGTGGGATCCTCGAACTTAGTGCCAGATGTAGCACTTAGCTTCGGGTTAGTATCAACCGGAGTAGAAGTAGATTTACACGATGACATACCAGCTCTTTCAATGATCTCAACGGCATACTTCCTTTGTGATAAAAATAGACCACTTGAATGACGAGTGACAACAATCCCCAAGAAATAACTCAAGGGCCCCAAGTCTTTCATAGCAAATTCGGAACTGAGAAGTGTCATGATAGACTTGCGCAGATTATCAAACGAAGCAGTTAATATAATATCATCTACATACAACAAAATGTATGTCATAGAAGTACCACGACGATATATAAAGAGAGAATGATCAGACCAGCAGTGAGAAAAACCAATAGCAGATACATAATCTGCAAACATTTTATACCAAGCATGTGAGGCCTGCTTAAGTCTATACAAGGACTTCTTCAGCAAACAGACATGATGAGGATGATTGGGATCTCGAAAACCCAAGGGTTGATGCATATAAACTGTCTCCTTAAGATCACCGTGTAAAAAGATATTTTTCACATCTAACTGATGAATGTGTATGCTTTTGAGAGAGCCAAACTGAGAACAGTATGAATAGTAGTTGTTTTGACCACCGTACTAAACGTTTTCCCACAATCCACGCCAACCTGTTGAGTTTTACCATTACCTACAAGACGAGCCTTATGCCTCTTAAAAGAACCGTCAGAATTTTCTTTATGAGTAAAAAGCCACATAAATCGAATAATATTAACACCAGAAGGACGGGTACCAATTCCCACGTCTTATTTTCAATAAGAGCATTATATTCGTAAATCATAGCCAATTTCCAATTCGGGTCATTTAATGCGGACACATGGTTATGCGGGAAGGCGAATTTAAGGACATTAGAATTGAGATTAAAATGTCATTTTGGTTTAAAAATACCCCTTTGACTACGAGTAACGGGCCCTTGACTAGAGGAGGAATTGGATGGATTTTGGGCAATGTGTGGAACGGGGACGGATCGGCCGGCGGGGCGGTGGGCTGGCCGCCGTGGCCCAACAACCGAACAGAACAAGAACGATGCATGCTCGGGATTGGGATGAAACACTGGAACAGTACCGAGATCAGTCCTGGACCGTGTCATCGGCCCACTGGGCAGAACAGTGGTTGCGGTAGACTGTGGGCATGCTGGTGTAGTTTGGTCACGGGACAAGTCAAAAAAATGGTGGATAATATGTGAGCCCTCATCATCTAAAAAATTATATTTACTCGGCACGGGACTACTCACTTTAGTAAAAGGAAATTGGGTTTCATCAAAAATAACATGGCGACTAATTATGATTTTATTAGACGATAAATCAAAACATTTGTAACCACGATGATTAGACGGATAACCCAAAAACACACAAGTAGTAGAACGAGCCTGAAGCTTGTTAATTGTACTTGACGGAAAAAGTGGATAGCATAAACACCTAAAGACCCTAAGATGAGAATACGAAAGATCCTTATTATAGAAAACTTTAAGGGGAGATTTAAATGCTAATCCTTTGATAGGAAGTACATTAAGGAGGTAAGTAGTCATTTGTAGTGCATGATGCCAAAAAGAAGGGGGTACAGAAGCATGAGCTAATTAAGTTCGGATAATATTATTAATGGTATGAATTTTTCGTTCAACTTTTCCATTTTGTAAGGACATATGAGGACAAGAAAAATGAAAAACTATGTCATTAGCATCACAAAATTTCCGAAACAACTCATTATCATATTCCTTGCCATTATCACATTGAATACTTTTAATTTCCCGTTCGAATTGGGTACAGATGAATGTTCTAAATTTTAAAAATGTGGAAAAACTTGAGACTTTTTCGATAAAGGAAAGGTCCACAAAAAATTAGAATAATCATTCAAAAATAGGATATAATAACGATGGCCCACAGAACTTAACATGGGGATGTCCATAAATCACTATGAATAATGTCAAACGACATCAATGTACTAGAAGTAGAGGCTACAAATGGTAATTTAACATGTTTCCCTAACGGACAAGAAGGACAAAGTGGAGTACTACGTGTACCCTTACAAGAATTATTATTTTTATGCAAAAAAGAAATAATAGACGATCCCGGATGACCCAAACGGGCATGCCACAAGGAAGGAGCAAGGGCGGCAAAAGTAAACGATATGACTTGACTCGCGGAAGTGGTGGTATTTGTGGTAGGATAAAACTCTCCCCTATTATTGCATCTCATTAGAGGTATCCCCGTTTTAAAATCCTTCACAGAAACCCAAAGGGATCAAAATTAACATAAACCCAATTATCAGTGGTGAATTTTCGGACAGACACCAAATTTTTAATTAAGTTAGGAGCATGAAGGGTATTTTTCAAAACTACAGGTGGATGTGGGGAAGATAAAGTTGTACGTCCATAACCGCGAATTGGAATTGAATTGCCATTACCAACAATAATACCACGATTTTTGCTCAAATTGAAATAAGACGAGAGAGTACCTTGGGCATACATCATGTGAGAAATGGCTCCGGTGTCCATATATCAATTCACGTCTGGAGGATTTAATCCAAGCGTGTGCATTGCGGCCTCAATATCTGTCGGAGTTGGTGTGAGGCCTACTGCCTGGAACGCCTACGGAGGCCGAGGCCCAAGCAAACCTGCTTGCGGCCCCGGCCTAGAAGTGAATCTGCTGCCGGTATTTGGACCCAAAAAATTGGGTCTGGCCTATTGCTGGAACTGGACCCAGTTACCCGGGTAAGGGCTGAGAGGAAAATAAGGACTGTTGGGCCACTGGCCACTGGCCCAGTTCCACGGTTGGGACCAGTTGGCCTGCGGCCCACTGCTACTGCCACTTTTGTTTCGGCCACCTCCATTACCACCGCGATTGACACCGCGGTTTTTGCCATTATGTTTATGATTTCGACCCTTTTTGCCACCACCGTTGTTGCGGTGTTGGCCTGAATTCTCGGAGAATGAGTGAGGGTCGTCTGACGTGGTCATCATGGCGACGGAATTTGCATATGTAGCCGCCTTTTTAGCTAATCCAACTTCTTCTAACGTGAGCATGAAACGGGTCTGATAAAAGGGTGGTAGAGGGTTACTTTGACGAAGTAGTGTGCCAACGCCGTTATAGACCTCAGACAGGCCTGCAACCATTCAGAGAACAAGACGATCATTGGTAACTGGTGCACCAACGTTGCGGAGTTGGTCTGCCAATTCCTTTAGCCTTTTACAATAGGCCAAAACGTTAGAAAAATCTACCATGTGGACATGTAAAAATTCCTGCTTGAGGGTGATAACACGGGAATTCTTGTTTTCTTGAAATATATCACGCACCCTATTCCAAGTTTCTATTGTCGTGGTGTCGGGCTCAATAATCGTTTGTAGGAGGTCGGTAGAAATAGTGGAATAAATCCACTGGAGAACGGTAGCATCAAGTGTCGTCCATAATGTAGGATTTTCCTCGGGGTTAGGCACCTACTCTGTGCCAGGTGTCGAGGGAATTATGTGATGGATGACTTGATGCGAACGTGCGTGAATTTTGAATAATTCCGCTCATGTCGCGTATTGGACGTTTTTCATCTCAAGAACAATAGAGATGTGGTTCCTGATGTTGAAAACTGTAAGGGTTGGATGAAACAAGTTCTTTGACGTAGACATAACGAAAGAACAATATGAGAGTTAGGGATTAGGAAGAAAATTTGGGAAGGGAGGGGGAAGAAGTCGGTCGGAAACCGAGAAGGGTTCTCGGAATTTGAGCCGAGAGTAGCGGAAGAAAATTGGGAAGGGCGATAGTCTAGACCTAGACTTATGATACTATGAAAAAATTAATCCCTTGATTATTCTTATTGAATGAATAGATATATATATAAGTTACAATCTCCAAATATGAAAAATCATATTCCTACTAAACCTCTAATATCCTAGTTCTACTTGTACAAGAATTCTACAATTATGGTAATTATACAACATAATTTACAACTTCTATTTATAGTACACGACTAGTCAAAACCGTGTATATCATAGGAATATACACGATATTCTATCAAACATTAGTTAGTCTAGTCACTCGTGATCAAAGTTGGGGAAAATTTCACGTTTGGTCACTGAACTTTATCCACTATAATAATAAAGTCACAAAACTACTTTGTGCTACATTAAAGTAATTGAACTTTATCCAGTAAAGTCAGTTAACATTGTTTTTTACTCATTATAACGAAAAAACCTACCCATCATTCATCAACGTAGCTTTCGTAAAGTTTTGTGACTTACTATTGTAGTGGTTCAGTTACTTTTATGTGAAAAATAGTTTTTTGACTTTACTGTTATAGTGGGTAAAGTTCAGTTACTTTTGATGTTAATGAAGAGCAGATACCTGGGACATCAACAGTAGGGGGCATTGTGTTGTTGAAGCTGAAGACAGTTGCTTGCTGGCTAAAACCAGGATGTTGAACTACCACATTCCAGTTGGAATAGTTTTTACCCAAGTTGTAATTGGAAATGGTCAGTTTCACCCTCCAATAATTCCTGTAATTCTTCTTAATGTGCCAGTGAACTCGAAGTGGACACATATGATCAGTGCACTGAAGTAGCTCGCGCTTATATGGTGATGACGAACTTCACCTGTTCCACGTATATAAAGTTATAAACCACAACAAGATCAACAATCTATGCAAAATTGGGAAAATTGAAGTGTATTTAGGGAAAAGGCTGTTTTGTTTAGTTACCAACCCAATGCATGATTTTGCATCATCCTCAGCTAATTTACATCCACAGCTACACAAACGGCATGGTGTTATCTCGCGATTGTAAAATGTTGAAAGAGAAACACAACAGGTCGGCAATTTGTTTGCCAAGTAAGTTGAGTATGTGCATGTTGATTTCCATGTCCCTGAAAGTAATAACAAAGAAGAAAGGTGATTTAGTGATGTCGATTAAACGTTTTACAGTAAACACATTGAAAGTGACACTCTTAAGTGCCCTTATACAAGGAGCTACAGAAAACATACTAATTTATCACATTGGTTTAGTACAAGGTTAAAAGAATACTTACTGATAACTTGTTCTTGTCTTTTTCCTTCTATAACCGAAGATGTCGTTGGATCAGTGTCCACAAAATCATCACAAGTATAACCAGGTCCTGGAGCCATTAGAGTGAGGTTTAAAGGCTTGTGAGCTGTATAATTGCCCCTCAAGTTACCTACTTTCATCTCAAAGGCCGCCAAAGAATTGGAAGGATTGATAGCTGAGGCAGCAAGAAATCCACCATGACAGCAGCCATCTATTTTTTTCTCTGGTGGAGCTTCTGGTGCAAGGTCGACTATAATAGGATCTTTCTTGCACAATGTGGAATTTCGGACTTGAAGGTTGAACAATTCCCTTGTTGAGTGGCAAAAGCACCAGACATTGACCAAATGACTTCATTCGCAGCCCATGTCCACCCTAGTTGCCAGCCCGGTTTCTCCACGTGTCTATACTGATAGTAGTTTTGAATGGTTATCCTTGCCTGAAGCATTATAGTCAAGTTAGAGAGCAAAGAATTACTAATATAAACTGATGAATGTATGTAAACTCTAGCCTCAATGAAACTACACTAGATGGGTAGTCTAACTATTTAAGGTGCCAGAAGATATTGTTAAGAAAATAGACTTTGGACTTAACTCAACCTCAAAAGCTAGCTCATGAGGTTAACTCCCCCCCCCCCCCCCAAACCCCCCGGGATGCACGTCCATGCCTGGACCATGGGTAATACTCTGATATCATGTTAAGAACATTGATGTTGGCCCCTACTCAATCCCATGGGCTTTTCGAACATGTTCAAATTGTCATTCTATTCTACCACAATTCACTCCACTTCCACCAGGCATCAATTGATATTATTGAATTTGCAAAATTCTTGCATTTGGGCATACAAAAAATACTAGATCTTGGAAGTAATTCTAAAAATAATTTTTCTGACCTGGTAACCATCTTCCATCCATCTAAGAATGTCGTATGTAACTGCAATATTTCCACTAGGATCCAAAGGACCATAGCAATCTGGAATTGAGAAAAAACACCCAGCTTAACAGAAAAAACAAGTGGCTAGGGTATTTTAAAAAGGGCAGCCCAGTGCACTAAGCTCCAACAATGTGTGGGTCCTGGAAAGTGCCGGATCACAAGGGTCTATTGTACGCAATCTTATCTTGCATTTCTACAAGAAATTGTTTACACGGCTTGAACCGTGACCTGGTCATGGAGGTCACACGGCTAGGGTATTTACTATTTGTAAAATAGAAGCAAAAAGAAAGAAAAGGGTAAAGGGTGTTGCCTGAAAGATTGCCCATAGTAATTATCAAAACCAACATCAGGGGAAAATACCCTGTTCCAAAACTGATCAAGTCCGTGGTCCTTGCTGAAAAAGCAATCTGGAACAGAGATATAGTTCTTCAAAAATAGAATGGGACATATAAGAAGATAAACTTTTCATGAAGTTTACTGATAGTAGTAAAGAAGATTCTAATAGTATGTAGAGCACTCCATCTTGGAACTAAATCCAACATGTTTGGTTGTAACAAAGCAGAAGACCATTGGAAATATCATCAGAATGTTTACTGACATATTAAAAAAGGACAAACACACTATAGAATATGGAGCTTTTTATCAGATACTCAACTAACTACTAAGTCATGATATTTGAATATTTAACCAATAAAAGATATCTTCAACAGGCCTTTTTGTCCTTTCCAACATCCTTTGGGTGTGGAAGCAAACTTGCAATATATAAGAAAGGTAAATAAAGCATGAGTTATCCTTCCAGAAGTTCCAATATTATCTACTTTCTATTAAGGAAAATTAATAAACTAAACTTCTCTTTATTTGAGATTTCGAGGAAAACAAGCTTCTATGGCTAAACATGTAAATATTACATCTTTGATCGATCGATAAATTCATCCTCCAAATGTCAACTCTAATCACATGAGTTGAATTCTCTTGCATCAATATTTTGTTATTCATGTATGAGTCACAGACTGACCTCATACTTGCAAACAAAGCAGGAATCTTGATCTTGGAAACTAAAATAGGATTGATCATGATTGCCGAAATTCCTAATCTTATTTTCTGGCATTAGGCATTCAGTATCGGAGACCACTGGCCGACTAATCTGAATTAGTGTTGCAAGTCCGAGACCTTTGGTTAAAGGTGGAGGATGCCATCCATCCCGTCAAAATCAGAATCTCAACGTCACACAACATTCTGAACAGCCGCACAGGCTTTCTGAAATACAGTACTGTCTTTAGCTAAGTTTTTTCTCTTAAGTACTTAATAGCTATGTACTCGGTTATTTAGAGCCAATGGGTAAGCTTAAGACTTGATACTAGTTTATGTCTCAGTCAGAGGTGGGTGAATTTCGCCATCTCATGAATACACTTTATATGTGCGTGCGCCAGTGTATTCGACTCTTTATATATAATCGAAAAAGAGTTCAGTAGCATGTACCTAAACTAATATGCATCCATTTGGCAAAGTTGTATTCCCATCGTCCCCAATTTATGTGACACAATTTCCTTCTAAGTTTTTATTAATATCTCAAAAAAAACGTCACATTTCTATAATTAAAAATAACTTAACCTTAAAATGCCCCTTTAACCCTTAATAAAATGAGTAATAGTCGCACAAATGTCGAAGGTTTATTTTAGACCACAAATTTGAAAAGTTTACTTTATTTTTTAAACTTCGTGCTTAATCAAACAGTGACACATAAATTGGGACGAAAGGAGTAGTAAATATGATGATAGTTTATGCCTACTTTTTATTTGAATGTGGTTGTACTTTCTAAATTACTCTGCCAATACTTGATGACTGAAAACGTTACGAGAATAAGATTACTCATTCAGAGACCTTACGTCACAATTAATTGCTCAAATGGGCGTCGTATTAGTAAATAGTAAGGCAGTCTCTCTCAGCCTTTAATTTCTAACAGAAATTTACATCATACATCCCCTGTTATTCTTTTTTGTCTAGTTCCCCGCGCGTAGCGGGAGCTTAGTGCACCGGGCTACCCTTTTTTTCCCATAAGATCAGTTACATCTCAGAATTAGATGGAGGCTGCAAGAGTGTAGAGGCAGAAGCAAGAGGCTCGTGTACAACAGAGTTCGTGGAGACAGAAACTGGATTTCCTTCTAATTGCAGCATCATGCTGCCAAGTATTTCTGTCAACAACAACTTGAACTCT
Organism: Anisodus tanguticus; assembly: GCA_034509755.1. Classification (NCBI taxonomy): domain Eukaryota; kingdom Viridiplantae; phylum Streptophyta; class Magnoliopsida; order Solanales; family Solanaceae; genus Anisodus; species Anisodus tanguticus. The sequence continues at coordinate 38,372,223 of CM067561.1, read as the reverse complement.
TCCTCTTTAACCATCTTCCCATCATCAGCATCCAACATCTTACGGACTTCTTGTATGACCTTATCCATCTGTAAACACAGGAGATAAAACTATGTCACTACTAAAAAGCAGGAATTAGCGACAGACAAATTATGTAGCTGAACAACAAAATCCGTCACTAATCCTACTTAACGACGGATTATCAAGGAGTTCTGTTAGCTACGAGCAATTGTGCGAAGATAAGCGACAAAGTTCGCAACTAATTCCAATTTTTTTTGTAGTGTATCACACCACAAGGCCAGCTTTTAATAAAGCAAAAATGCGATCCATTAGTTGACAAGTTTAACTTAATAGTCACCTATAAGATACGACAACTATATGTAACTATCCAACAGTGCATATAAGTTAAATCCTTAGTTGACAAATACCTGGTCAACAACACCAACGGGAGGTAAGCCAGCTGATGGTGCAAGAACATCGAGGGCAACTCGTAGGTATTCCTTTGACATTTTCCCATGGCGATCTCTGGGTACAGTCTTTAACGCAGAATCCAGTGTCTGCACCATAGATAAACAACAAAGGTTAAGTAACAGTTAATGGCACATGACTGATTGTGTAAAATATTGTGCTGATTATGTTTCCTTTATTAGTGCATAATTAGTTGTATATTCGTAGTTATTTACAGCTGTATATTCGCTTGTTATTTACAGCTCTATACTCCTATAATTTAGGAGTCATTCTTGGTCTATCGATTGTATATAAAGTGCTTTGCACATAATGAATAATAGACAAGACAGTATATTCTTCCTCTCTTGAACCTTTATGGTATCAGGGCTTTTCTAAACTCCAACGAGTCATCTCTTTTCTTTCAACTCTTCCTTATCGTTTCTATGACACAAATGGTGAATCCAAGTGATTCTATCATTCCTGCTGATAACACCAGCCATTTGGTTCAATTTAACCCAAGTTCCCAACTTCCCCTAAAGCTTAATGGTCCAATGAATTTTGTCATTTGCAAAGTGCAGGTCGAGTCTTTCATGTTGGGTCATGATCTATACTACTATCTAGACGGATCCATGACAGTACAGCCAAAAACTGTTACCGTCAACAACTCAGCAGTACCCAATCCCAAGTACAATATCTGGTTCCGTCAGGACCAGTTGATTCACAATGCCTTAATGGCATCGGTTGATCCGACGATCACCTCTGCAATCACAAAAACTTCCACCTCGAAGCAAGCGTGGGACACACTTCATAACCTGTATGCGAACAAATCACATATAAGGGTCTTAGGTCTCCGAAACTCTTTGGCTACAATCACAAAAAATTCTCGCAGTATGACAGAGTACTTGCGCGAGATCCGGAATGTTGCTGATGAACTTGCAACTGCTGGAGCTCCTATTTCCGATGACGAACTTGCAGTCAAAATACTCAGCGATCTAGGACGTGAGTATGATTCAATTGCAGCAGTTATCCAAGCGCGAGATACACCGATCTCGTATGAAGAATTGTACAACAAGCTTCTCTTGTGCTGATTTTGTTTCCTTTATTAGCGCATAATTAGCTGTATATTAGTAGCTATTTACAGTTGTATATTAGCTTGTTATTTACAGCTCTATACTCCTATAATTTAGGAGTCATTCTTGGTTTATCGATTGTATATAAAGTGCTTTGCACATAATGAATAATAGACAAGACAATATATTCTTTCTCTCTTGAACCATTAACAGTCTAACGAGAACCAACAAATCAGAATAATGGCAAGAACATGACATTACAAGAAATGAGGTTATCTCTGATGTTTTCCTGTAAAAGCAAGGGTCTTTTTGGCGTTAAGTGGTAGTTCAGTGGCGATCTCTGTAGACGCCTCAGAAAGTAATATTTAGTTGGCATATACTTAGGTCGCCACGAATATGTACTTAACTTTTATTTCTTTCTAAAAAGTCATTGTGGCGACCCTCAGGCCACTAGAAAAAGTCATCTGTGGCGACTTTTTCCACTTCACATGACTACTTTAGTCGCTAATAGTCTCATTTTGGGGCATGACATATACTTACATACCTTATCCAATTCAAACTTGTTAGACAATAGTCTTTTAATTCCACTTCCATCAAATGTGTTCTCGATGTGAGCAACAATCACTGGCTGCTCCTTTAGACGTTGAGCAGCACTCTCTGCAACTTTCTTAAATTCAGCCAAAAATGTCTCTTGTGAAACAGGTTGCTCATTAGATGCTCCAATGCATGATTCAACGACTGGCTCCACCACATTACTCATTACCTACAGAGCCAGATAATAACACAGTAATATGGCCTAGTAATTAGCAAAGAACTCATCATGAATATAATGTGTAACAAAGTAAGTCACATGGGCACTGCAGCAAATTTATGAATCAGTGAGCAATCGCATATTAGCCAGGTAAGAATAGATATCGCGCATAATATTTCTTATAGCCTTACCCTCTATTAGAGAGGCATTATGAAGAAAAGTTCGACTTATATACACTGAAGGTTAAAAGATTTTACACTACTAGCTTGTTTGGCCAAGCTTTTGGGAAGTCAAAAGTATTTTTTTTTTCAAAAGGTGTTTATTTAGAAAGTTGAGGAGTTTGGCCAAGCTTTTAGGAAAAGATTAAGTGTTTTTGAGTAGTAGGTTTTTAGAAGCTAAAAATAACAACTTTTCCCCATAAGCACTTTTGAAACATTGACCAAGCACAAAATACTGCTCTAGTATTGGCAAAATGCTTTTCAAATTGATTAGCCAAACACAAACGGTTTATCTCCAAAAGTACTTTTTAAAAAAACACTTTTCAAAATAAACAAATCTCAAAAGCTTGGCCAAACAAGCTATATGAGTGTAATTTTACCCGTTGTAGCGTGTAATTTATCATGTTTTGCAGGTTACCAAATAAATATTCTTTAGATTGTCAGTACATATTAGTTAATAATGCTTGAAAGTGTGGGACTATCTGCAAATTTGCTAGGCTGAAAGTAAACTGCTGTAGAGAAAAAATGAACTACCCATGAGTCTGAGGCAGGAGGCATCCCTTGATCAACTGTAAGCTTCTCAAAAGCCTTGATGATGTAATCTTTGAGCGATCCATCGGGCAATTCCATCTCAGAGAACATGGAAAGAGTCTCTGGTTCGAATGCAGGACTTCTAACGAACTCAAGAAGGTCTTCACCGTCCATACGAAGGAGTACAATAGGATCTCGCTTTAGACCAGCTGCCATGCCTAGTAAAATATCTGAAAGAACCTCTTTAAACTCGGTCTTGCTTACTTTCTCTTGCTTTCCATGAGTGAATTCTTGAAGAACCTAACTCACAACAAGTTCACTGACCAGAATTAGATCAAAAGAGGATAACAGAAAGAGGTAACAAAATAATTCTGGATTTAGCGAAGAATTTAACTTTTAAATACTGACAGTGCAAAAGACGCGATCAGTTTTAGCATGCCCCTGAGAAATCCTTTATACATTAGAATCACAACTATATCCTAATTGACCGAAAAACTACGTGGGAAAATAAAATCTTCTTTCTTTGATTCGAAGCAAGATTTTTTGGAAGTAATAATTTCATTCAGCTCGCTTAGGGAAAACTTGCTGATCGCGGATTAGTTCGTTCTGCGGCGCGTATTTAATATGGTTAATTGTCAATTAAGCTTTTAACTTGAGCACGGAAGTGATACTATTCTGAATTTTGCTAATCACGTCAAATTGACTAGTAAGGTATGTTTAGTTCATCATCACCCAACTTAATTAGACATTTTTTCTTTCTTTTTGTAACAGTTGGTATGTTTAATTACTGCTTTGCCTGCATTTTCAACCAAATTCTATCCGTCAATTTCATCATTTTTCAGCAAATTAAGAATAAATCTAAGAACATCTCTATCACTTTCTCATTAGTGTTTCCAAATGGACAAGGAAAAAATGGAGAAAAATAAAAGAAAAAAAGAACATTAAAGACAGAACAACTCAAATGCCAAGATCCCCAAAAGTTGATCAAAAGATATAGATAATTATTTTGGAGATTTCAAATAATTTTAACTAAGATTTTAAGTTATCTATAGATAATGTAACTTTTTTTACAGTATAAGTGCAATTTAACTGGATATATAAGCAGATGGTTATGGTTATTTTCCAAGTTACCATATCAAATATTCAACGAAACATTAACTTTTATTGTATTAAGGGTATGTTTAGCATGATGGAAAATGTTTCCTAGAAAATAAGTTGATTTCTTATTTATTTTCTAGTGTTTGGTAAAGAAGAAAAGAGATATTGCAAGGGCATTATGGAGGTGGGACGGGTGGAGAGTGGGAGTTCGGGGTGGGATGGTCAAGTGGTGGGTAGAGCCGTCAATATGGGCTAGGCCCGTTGCGCCGACCCATCCAAACCCGTGATTTGATAGGGTTGGGCTAAGATTTTTAGAGCCCATTTAAGAATGAGGCTTTTTAGCCTAGACCGAAAAAGCCCACTGGTATGTGGGCTTGAGCAACGGTGGGTTGGATTGACCTGTGGGCTTGAGTAACGCTAAGTATAAATATCATTGCACCAATAATAAAAAAACATAATCTATAAAAATATTTTTAAAATAATAAACAGTAATTATAATGTTCGGGGCGTACACTTTACATCCGGAGCTTATGTTTTTGCGCCCAGGACTTATGCCTCAAACTCTAGGACATGCGTCATATAGATCTACACCTTTCATTTGCGCTCCGGAACGTTTTTTGATACGCCCCGCTCCAAGACTTACCCCAAAAACGTCTTTGAAAAACTACTTGAGACTTGGTTAGCAAGTAGTAATATCATGTGAAATTGTCTTGTAAATATTAGCATTTTTAAATTCGAATTTAAATTTAAATTTTAAAAATTATCATAAATATATTTAAATAAAATGTGGGTTGGCCCAGCAAGACCCGCAGCCCACGCAGTATGGGTTGGGCTAGCTATTTTATGGCCCATAAAAAAAGGGGATAGCCCGACCCCGCCCATCAAATTCCAATAGTGGGGGTTGGGGGTGTTGGATGGGTGGGGAGTAGATAGTGAAGCTTATGCAATTTGTTTTTCCTGCTTCTTAAGGAAGTCATTTCCTTATTTTTGAGGAACTTGTTTCCCTAGAAAAAATGTATTCAAAAATTTTGACCCCACCAAACATGAAAAAATTGGAAAACATTTGTACCAAACACACCCTAAACTTTTTTTTGTTCCAACTTCACAAATATGCCTAGGAATGAGGTGTAGAAATCTCTACCAAGATTTTCAACAACAGCATGAAGAAAATACTTATCATGACTTTGAAAATTGATAGTCAAACAAATGAGATCACATACAAAATACATGAAAACTTGAACCCTTGAATAAAAAACGGAGAAAACAAACGAACAGTTCACCCAAAAGAGTCAATTGAGTTGCTGTCTCAATTAAAGCACTCGTATCATTGAACATCTCTGCCTTACGGCCCCATACCACCTTTGCAATTTGCATTTACGATTTCAAACCCATGACTAAGAAAAAACGTAAGTGAACATTTGTTTAACGATGTGTACTATGCATCAATAAAGTGGGTAATTATGAAAGATCGGTTCAAAATTCAATTGAGACAAAAAATTAAGTTGAGACCAAAGATGTTCGTTAATTAAGTCTTGAATCACCCGAAACGTTTATTAACAAGTAGAGCCCCAAATAGTCAAGTTGCGAACAAATTGGTCCATACGCCTGATTAATATGTTATTTAAAAAAAAAAAGAGAATTGCCCAAAGTTTTACCTTTGTACTTGCATCATTCTCATGTTCCTCTTGGTCGGCACTTGGTTAAAAATGGTATTTAGCGAGAAATGCAAAGATTATAACTTCATCAAAAGAAAGAAGAAACAAAGAAAACAACCAAAGCATATACGATTCACGATTTAAACTCTATGGTTCCAACCTTTAAGATTTTTAGTATATTTTTAAAATTATGAATTTATATCTACTACTTATTATAATTTTGATAAATTTTCGGACATAAATTTATATTTTGTATAAAAGATAGTGGGTACATACGAACCCGGTGCTATTAGGTTGCCTCCGCCTCTGAACAGAAGCATGACCAAACACAAAACTTGGAGGGATATGTAATGTAAGCGTTCTTAAAATATTGAATTATGATCTTGAATTTACCTATTATACATGGTCGGTACAGCAAACTTAAAAATCAAAGAGAATAAAAGGAAGAGAAATAGTTCGAGTGAACTATTAAACTAGGCTTCATTCTTGATACATAAACAAGAAAAAAAAATTGAACCATTTTGCATACCTCGGAGTAGATATGATCAGATTCAGGGGAAGAACCTTGAGCAGGCAAACCAAGAGCAACACCAATATCAGCAACAGCAGGTTGTAATTCCTTAACTGAAAATTTGCCGTCTTGGTCTATGTCTAGTTCTTGAAACTTATGATCCACGAAGTTACTAAACACTTCCTCATTTCCAACTAACTTCATTATATCTGAACCGTCCATCACCTGACTCTCACTCCCACTACCTTTCATCTTCATCATCACTTCATTTTCCTCCTCCATTTTTACCCTTTAATTTAATTTCCTTGCCAACACCCCTCACTTTCTCGTGACTAACTTTCTTTTCTCTTCAAAAAGCTAAGGGGTGTGTCTCAAATCAATGTATATTAGTTTGCGAGTTCTAGAGAAAGGATGTGAGAAAATGACAAACATGGCCCCCTATCTTCCATAATAGGTTCAAAAATACTCTTTTAGGTATCATTTGAGCATTTTTTATTTTTAAATTTGTCAAAAATGAGCACTTTTAATATCCCGTAAATTCTGATTGTTTAACTTAATTTGGACTATGGAAAATAAAAAATATTTAAAGGAAACTCATATTTGGGAGTACAGATTTTGTAGTTTAGATTACTTTTTGATCTATTTTAAGAATTTAGTGTATTTTTTTAGATGCAATGTACATTATTTTTTTAATCTATTTTTTGTGTTTGATGTAGTTTTTGATATTGTAATTTTTGAAATTTTGGTGATTTTAATTTTATAAAGATGGTATTCAACGTGTAGGAGCACTATCTCATATATATATATATATATATATAACTAACTTTCTCGTAGAGTAAGTCATATTGATCAGGTAGGAAGTGAGCTGACTAGGTCAGCGATCAATAATCACCCAAATAACGCCATGTCGATCTCACAGTCAGCGGACTTATATCATTATGCTCACGAGCAAAATCTTAGCTTGAGCATCATTTGTGACAAATTTAAAAGATTAAAACTGAATAAATTAAATAGAGTTTAGTAAATATTTGACAGAAATAAAAAAAATCTCATTTGTGACAAATTTAAAAGATTAAAACTGCTCAATTGATACTTAAGGGATTAGTTTGAACCTACTATTAAAGATAAGGGGCCATTTTTGTTATTTTCTCAAAAAGATGTTGTGCTTATGTGGTTGGGACAGCTGGGGCGGTTAGGGTGGGCACTTGTACGAAAAAAATTGAAACTTTATGCTAACTGTGGGTTGTTTCTGGTCGGCCCTTTATCATGTGACGCGTGTCCACTTTTTACGGCACGAATACCGTAGTGTACACGTAATTTGGTTCTCGTGGGCCAGGGCTTAGAGTTAGTGGGCCGGGTGAGATGCTGTTTTGTATTCTATGGGCTTCTTTTTTTTGTGGCTTCAACGCTTTGGTTTTTTGTCAAACTTTCGAGTTGGACTTGTCAAGAATAACGGACTGATCCTTTGCGTATTTGTAACAGGAAAATCTTGACACGTATGAGAACATAAAAAGGATCGTCCGATGCACTAAGCTTCCGTTACGAGAACATACATCTTAATATTCCTAGTAATGGTATTATTAACCGTGACTGTGGAACCTTTTTTTTGTCTTTATGCATTCAACATTCAAAGTTTATTGGTCGATTCACATCCGATAAACTCACTAAGAGTAAAGCGTTCCCCCTCAAGAGGTTCTACATTATAATAGTTCGAACATGAAATTTTTAATTAAAAAGGAATAAATGTCAACCATCTCATCACATTCTTTGATGATAAATTAATGTTCACTGCTTTTCCAAGTCCATTAGGAACAAACTTGAAATACTACCTCCGTCTCAATTTATATGACACCAATTGACTTGACACAAATTTTAAGAAAGAAAGGTTTGACTTATGGAATGTGTGGTCTAAAATAAATCTTAGACAATTGTATGGTTATAAATCATTTCATTAAGGGTAAAAGGAAAATTTTAAAGTTAAATTATTTCTAATTATAGAAAGGTGACATTCTTTTTTGGGACACACTAAAAAGAAAACGGTGACACATAAATTGAGATATAAAGAGTAGTTTGGTGCAACTCAAAATCAATCAATGACATCATTTTTTTGTTGTATCTTCAGTTTTATTAATCAATCACATTATACATGAGTATGAGACTAAAAGTTAAAATGTTATACTCTGAAGAGTTCAAGATAATTTTCTCTCACATATATGTTAAACGTGAGATGCTAATAAGTTGTAATAGGCTGACAACATTCTTGTTGAGTTTTCCTTATATTGTTTGGGTAATCCTCCTCCATTTGAGCTATCTTTTGAGATTGAGTTAGGTCCAAAATTCATTTTTTACATGGTATCAGAGCCGACCCGTCTCAATTCATTGTTTCTGATGTTGAGTACCCCTCTTATATTGTCCACGCTCTAGATGTCCAACCCTGGGCGTGAGGCAGGGTGTTGAATTCTCCTTATATGGCTTGGAAAATCCTCCTCCCTTTGAATTAGTTTTTTGAGTTAAGTTAGACCCAATATCCATTCTTTACCATTCTTTCATCTTCCAAAATTGAATGTTAGAATTAGATCTTTTCGTTAGCGGTCCTCACTGTCTTAATATTTAAGATACAATACCATTTATCTTCCAAAAAATCGGTTCCTAATAATGATATGAGAGTCAGTATTCCCAAATAGGATTGTTCAATGGTTAAAATGCTACTGTTCAAATCGCAATACAACGATCCAGTTGGAATTTCAAAGAGCTCTTAACCAATTTGCTTGAGGTTAAAAATCTCGTAATAAAATGTAAAGGTACATCCAAGAAATAAAGTTTCAATTCACTCAAAACCAACAGGAATATATATATGATACAAACCATTTCCAGTTAGCATAGACAAAATTGTTTCTGAAGTAAATTATCACAACTTCAGCTTGACCCAGCCGATTATATTAGCAAAATTGCATTAATCTTTTGGAGCACAGTCGCCTCTGCAACAGAGGATATCAATCCTGAAAGAACAAATGTTAAATCATATAAAATAAGCCATTTCCTGTTCGCACAGACTAACTTGTCAGATCTTCCAGAATTGTCACAATGAAAGGATGGAGTGCTTCATTTATAAACGTCCTATGATATTTCTAGGACTATAAGAGTATCTCAATAATCATAGTTTGAGTAGTAAGTTAAAAAGTTTTCAAATATAGAAATATGTCATTCTTTTGTACCACATAAATGAAAAGTAGGTAGTATTCCTAGTAAGTTTGCTCTGAGATTACACGTTGAACAATAGAATTTGCAGTGTTATTAATTCGGATCACATTGGCTTAAGGGTGATCTTTCCTTTTAACTACTCCATCCATCCCAGTTTGTTTTGGCACTTTCTTTTGTTCTGAAAAAAATTATCACCTTTCTATATCTAGGACATGTTAACTTTAGCATTTTTATTTTGAGATTAACATGATTTGTTGTAGGCTCACAAAAAGAAATTACTCGATACAAGAGTACGTCAGTACTTTATCCATATCTAGTTTCTGTAATGAAAAAAAAAGTTTCTTAATCTTCAGGGGTTTTGGGTGGCGCTGGTGATTGCCGAAAAGAGTAAAGCTATCTAAACAACTGAATGCACTAGTATTTAATTGTTTGGAACACTTCCTACTTTCCATCAAAATTAGCTAATTGCCAGTGAAACAAACAACAGTGTCCAGAGATGCACTATAAACAACAATGAATTAACAACCATCGGGCTCCAATGGATCAATTGTGCTTCAATGTAGAAATCATAACTTCTGTGCGGTTTTGGCTCCAGACATCTGGTGAAACCGTTGCGTAGGCAAAAACCTGATAGCCCGCCCAGAGTTTAACCTTCTCTAGTCCGGAAAGGAAGCCTACTTTCTTCCCCCAACTGCATCTTCATTAGCTTGACTCCTTTAATGTTACCTGGGCACCAGCAATCTCATAACTCAAATGATCTCTACCGACGTCGTTGCCCAAAACATGAGCTCACTGTACTAGTCATTACAAACAAGAGATGAGTTGCCTATAGATATTATGGCGTAAGGAATAACTCTTTTGCTACCATATTGAGGTTATTTAAGATATGGGTGTGCTCGGTACAAAGGAAAATGTTTTTCCAGGAAAATCGTGGGTTTCTTATTTATTTTCTTGTGTTCGGTACGTAAGCAAAAGGTAATCCTCAAAGAATTTGTATATAATCTAGACAAATAATATGGAAGGTGGGGTTGGGGGTAGGGGTGAGGGCTGGTGAGGATGAGAGATAGGGTAGTGGGGGTGAGATGAGGTGTGTTGGAGGGTGGGGAAAGACACAATCAATATGGAATGCCACTTGTGGAACTTGTTTTCCCTACTTCCACAAGGGGAAGTAATTTTCCTCAAATGAACTTGTTATCCTAGAGTATGTTCTCCAAAAAAATTTGACCAACCGAACACGGGAAAATTGGAAAACATTTTCCACCATACCGAACACACCCACTCGTAAAAAAAAAATATAGCAAACTAAGCGATTCATCATACTTGTATTCCTGGCTTAGAATGTTGAGCTGAGGGCTTAAATTACCCTTGTGGCAAAAATCCTCTCTAGCTTGTTTTTGCTTTAGCAGGATCACGACCAAACTGAATGACGATAGGCTTGCCTTTAAACACATACCCATTCACCAGGTTCTGCAATCATTCACTTCTTGTATTAAATATTTTACAAGTATCATCAAGTGTAGTATAAGTCACATAATTCACAAGTTTAGCACCACAATATTAGCTATTTTCTAGACAGTCACATGCGCTAATATAAATTTACAAGTATATGATAAAACGATCTTCCTTTTATCCATCGTACATTTTTATCCAACTTGAGGAACCTAACCATATACATGAATATACTCACATTATATCACCCATTGGAAATTTAACACAAGTTCACACGACTTATATATTACCCATTGGAAATTTAATACAAGTTCACACGATTACATGTAGAAGGTTTATCACCTTCTGAAGAAATTTGTGGTTTTGCTTGAATTAGGTTGAGAACTGCTAACCAGGAACTTGCACCATTAACGTACATCAACGAAAAAGGACCATAAAAGTACATCAAGGACAAAACATAGCACCAACTGCAGGAGCTAAACAGAAAATAATAACAGCATAGGGAAATTCGAATAGGCTAACACAGATACCACAAATGACAATTCTAGACCGTCTGCATAGGTTATATCATTCGAATTTCAAATTTAATGAGACTTGCGAAAAGCTAATGGTGAAAGACCCAAGGGTGGTCCCGGTCCGCATGTGGTACTTTCCAGATCCCTCTCAAATTTAAGATTTATTTTTGAAAGAGGTCAATAAAGCCTACTACCACTTTCATGGTATTAATTTTACAATCCCACCGCGTAGCACGAAAACGGAATACCAAATTACCTGTTTTCCCCTCTTGTTTCCCCCAGATTCTGCTATACTTTTGAAATATGATTCCATGATCCAGCACTTCAAAAGATTAATCCAACACCCCCTTAAAAGAGGAACCTGGACATGATAAATTTTAACACTGGAACTTGTTTTCTTCACTTCCAATCTTCTAAACCATCCTTCTTCCCCTCCCCCATTCTTTCCCCAGCAAAAAAGGGAAGGACACTTCTGCGGCATCCTTCAAATTTACAAGTGGGCATTGATGTATGTGGTAGCGTCTTGTAGAATGGATCAATAGATCAGGGTAATAGAGAGGAAGAAACAGCTCTGATTTGGAGTGGTATTTTTACACTAGAAGCATGTGGATTTTTCATGAATTTTCCATTATTAACTATAATGGGTCAAACATTGAAACTTAAATGATGACATGATAAGGTTTCACAGCAAAAACATTTTTGGTGCTTGGCTGCCAGAACAGTTGGACACCATATTCTCTTGTTCCTATCAACCCATTAATATTATTTCCACTCATTGCAAGTTATAAAAATCACCAAAAACCACCCTTCATAACCCACCTCCACCCTCTACCACTATTATATTCACCTCCTTTATGTCCAACTAGACACCAAAGAATGACTTCAACAACATTTTTAGATATATCATTTTCCAGGGAAAATTTTCTGTTTTGAGAAATACACCAAATAAAAAGTTCACTATGCATGGACCATCCAAGGAAATGGAATAAAGACACAGTAATTATAAATAACATACCAAGGCATTTTGAGCAAGTTCAACTGAGGGAAATGTAACAAAAGCTTGTCCACGCATTCTCCCTTCCTGGAAATGGAAGTCATACAATCTTCAGCATCAAATCTTGAAAAAATATCAAGTTATCGATTGAAAGGAAGTACAAATAATATATAAAACCTCAAGTTATCACAGTATAGCAGAAGAATTATAGATGAACCTCACCTGCATTAACTTCACTGCAAGACTGGATTTAGCTTCATCAATGCTTCCAAATAAAGATCCTAAAGAACATAATAGATGAAAAGAAATATAATGGTGAACATGAGTTTCATGTTAAGTAACTTATTTCAAATTGAACTTCTTGTTATCCACTTTTTTCTTAAAGCAGGTGAGATATTGAAAACTGCAAGGACGTCTGAGAAAAATTCAGAAATGTGTTTTAATTTTGCAATGGATATGTGCATTACGCTTACCAAATATGAAGTAAATATCATCAACAATCACTTCTTTTGCTAAGTTCTTCAAGTACAAGATCTGAGAAGGATTCCCAGCACAATAATTCTGCATAAAAGGAAAGCACATGAGTCAATTTTCATTCAGTCCTTTGCTTGCTCTAATAGCTCACATAGAAGGAAATCCATTTCGCGCTTGTACAGGGAATGTCCTCCTTTGATGTCCAACAGTCCAAGCACAAACTTACTGCTTGACTTTGCTCATTAATAAAACTTTTAATTTACTGATAATGAAGCGAATTAGAACAGCATAATTTATAGACTGGAAAGATGCAATCTTAATGAACTTCTGTAGCAAGTTCTTGTCAGCTTAAGTAACTAAGCCATTACCTTTCTTATCAATAAACCAGTGGATACAACTCAAAATGGAAGGCGAACAAGCTAACAAACTACTAGAAAAAGTAGGTTATATGCAGCATGAACCTATCTCATAAGCTCTAACCTAAACTCTCAAGCGATCAGATTAGTTCTTTTTCTTTTCTGGCTATTTATCCGAAATCAAGAAGGTTTCAATGAGATGATTAGCCATCTATCAAAGCCAAGACAACTTTCTGGACTATGTTTTTGGTTTCCACATACATAACTTCAAACAATTCAAAGTATTAGCCAAGAGTCTGTACACTTACCAAATATTTTTTTAAAATTAAAATAGGAATGCAGTCGCTTGCTCAAAACCCTCTGATCCCTATTTTACTTATTTCTTTTGCGACCTAGTTAGTAAACAGATAGGGTTCTTTAACCATGATATTATTTTATTTTTTGTTGTTCATAATTTTCAAATTGGTAGTTCATGCCATTTCCATGCAAATTCTATTCTATCTTAAGATAATTGTTCACTTGTCTGATACAAGGCCGAAATTTGATCACGTCAATCATCATGAATGAAACTAGGTGGGAAGTGATACCCTTAGAGGGAAACTATATATATATTTTTTTTAAAACTATAATGTATTAGAATATTTATAAGATATGATGAGACTGATATTATTTGTGTGTCTAGGCTTGTTCGCTATGATGCAATACAAGAAGCATTGCTGAAGACACTATATTATGAAAACAAAACTTTACTGTTACCTTCTTCAAGAAAAAATGAAAGCAGTTTTTTTATGAAGTGGTATTAATGAAAAGCATCAAGAAGATGCAAGAGTTACAAGAAAATGAAGCAAAATTTTAGAGTGGTTGGTTCTTGAGTACAAATAGGAGAGTTAGTTATAGTTTGATTTAGTGTTTGATTACTTCATCGCAGTTGTAGGTTTCTGACTATTTTCACTGCAAGGTGTTCTAACATTCACAATCCACAGACCTGACAAAATTTTAAAATAGTCTGCTTCAACAAGCCTCATTTGACTTCCCTTAGGTGCCAATTATGTTTTTGTGACTTGAAATTTCTGAAATAAATAAGAACTTTTTCCAAGTTGTTGGTTCATAAATATTTCATGGCGACAAAGAAATCCTTCATGGGGTAGGATCAGATAGATATTATAGTCAATATTCAGTAACGCTACCAGTTCATTGTAGTCCAGACAACAAGGAATGTTTGAGCTAGTATTTTTGTTTCTGAGTTGTTTAGGGCAATTGTAACACTCTAAGATACCAAAGTCATAAAATTGATCTTATCCATGTTCATCACTGTCCATTATCCTCAAGAACAGCATTCTCATTTTATCCTTAACTTCTGTACTGTTTAAATAATTAGCCAACCCTGGTGCACCATCAACCATGTTCAAACTCCAATGTGTTGCATACGTACGGCCACAAAATGCCATAGGTTTTAACCATTATGAAATCGATTCAGATGCAGACTTTCTGCAATTTAATAAAACCTACATGTCAATCATTACCTATATTGTATATATAACCTACAAGGTACATCTCTGTCCTCAGCAGCTTGAAAATCATAAGCGTGCACTCTTGTCCACATCCAACTTTTGATGAGAGACACAGTATGATTGGAACATGTATTTGAGAGTTATCAAAGTTATACACATCTGAATCCACATTAATGACCAGCCCATGCTCTGCACAAAACACTAACCTACCAAGGCTGGCCCCCCAAAAGAACTTTGGCATGCTCAACACTACCATCCGAGAATACCTGCTTAAAGAAATTACCTCTTCTAGCATGTTCCAAGGATTTCCATAACCCTAAGAAACCTAAGTCATTCTGTTAAAAGACTCTTGCCCTAGATACCTCCACTTCCTTTAGCTTTTATAAATCAACTAATCAATATCACAAGAAACATGAAAAACCACGTGACAGATCCCAGCCTAATACTTAAAAGAGCAACTGCAAATCTAATCTGCAATCAAGTGATTCATAGGCAAAAGTGAAGACGAACAAATTTCCAATACCTTAAACATAGGAAGCGACAGAATTTCTTCTGGGGGTAATCTTCCACTTTTTAATTCTTCAAGGGTCGTAAAAGGTTTATGATCGTTCTCTTTATCTTCCACTGCCAGTGACATTGCACTCGCCTCACCCTTCTCTTCATTCTGTACCTGTTTAGGTGCTACTTTAATCTGCAGGCACAGCAATCAAGAACCTAGTATCACCAACTTCAACAAAGAACAACAAAGAGGGAGAAGAATATTGAAGATGCAAGGCTATCACCTGAATTATTGGGTTCTTCTTCTTAACTACTGGCATCTCTTTAGGAACCAAGGCAGCAGCTCTCAACCCAACAGCCTCATGGGCAACATCCTTGTCAACTGCAGGGCCCAAGATAGCTTCTCGTTTGATACGCTTTTGTTTAGGCCGGCCAACATTTGGAGCTTCCTGAACCATTAAATATACAAAAACCATTAGATCATGGTGAAAAATGATTTAAAAAAAAACACAAGGAACATAAAGATGGAAAGAATTAAACCAGAGATATACTTCATAGAACATTAAAATTTGAGTTAGCTCCCCGATATGCTTGAGGTTTATAACAACATACCCATTGTAATCCCACATGTGGGGTCTGGGGAGGGAGGTGTGTACGCAGCCTTACCCCTACCTTGTGAAGGTATATGCTTGAGGCTTATAATTTATATTTAAAGTACCAGTTAACTGCATTCATCAAGCTCAATTAACCAGTAAAAGGATCTCTAACAGCATAAGAAATATTACCTCATCCGAAGACTCCATTTCTGATTCACTACTTGATTGATCTTCCATTCTACTCTTGGAGACTGTTGGAGGAGGTAGAGGAGGGGGTGGAGGAGGAACAGACGGGGAAGTTGGTAGAGGTGGAGTTGGCAAAGCCATCCGAAATGGTGCTGGAATATTCATCTTGTTCATCAAGTGCAAGACCTATAGCATGTCAAAATATGCATATAAAAAGATGTAAATTAGACTATTTAAATAAAAAGATGTAAAATAGACAAATACACATGAATAGCAAGGAAATACAACAACAATAAACCCAATGTGATCCCACAAGTGGGGTCTGGGGAGGGTAGGATGTTTGCAGACCTTACCCCTACCTTTGTGAGGTAGGGAGGCTGGTATGAATAGCAAGGAAATGAGAAATAAATTTGAGAAGCAGAAAGTAGATAGTAAATTATGACAAGAAATACCTGTGTGTAGAACCGGGAACAGCAATAAGAGCATTTACAATATTCGTAAGTATATGCCCATCAGGTGGGGGGTAAACATATCTGAATCACAAGCAGGTTATAGTCAGCTTTATGAAGAATAAATTGAAGCTGGTTCTGTTTATGAGTACTGAAAAAACAATATAGAGACCTACAAAGCGTTAAATCAAGCAGATAGGATATCTAAATCGTCTTAGTTCTTTCTCCTTTTCAAGATTTCTCTGCATATGCCAAAAGGACCAGGCATAGAGCCTATAATTTACGGGTCAAACAGAGATGGCATGCCTACAGACGCAAGAAATATTTGCATACAGGGAAAGATGCAAGTCAGCTGTGACTTAAGGAGAAATCATGAGAAATGTTGCAAGGTTTAGGTTAGGAAACAGAATGAGGAGCTACTTTACCCACTTATCCACGAAATTTAGATAGAAAAATGAAAAAAGATTTTTAAAATCATGAAGCAGCTGAAAACATACTCAAGGTGAGGAGGAAACGGATAATCGACCCCAAGTCTTTCAGCAATGGGTTCGCTGCCAGGATAAGGACCTGCTCTGGATCCTCCACCAAATTCTTTAGCAGCAGCATCTTTGATCAAAGAGACGGAGTCATCTCCAATCCGAGGTTTTTGTCGATATTTATCTCTCTCTGTGCTTCTACTAGCTCGTTCCACCGCTAGGGTTTTACCAAGAAACCGTACCCTAACAACCACATAAATTGGCAATTAGACTTGCTTACTCTCTTAAGATAAATAAAAAAAAGAGGAAGGCATTAAAATATGTTTATCTAAGATAACCGAGAAGTAAGGACACTTAGAAGAGATTCAAAGGAAAAAATACCCATTCAAATGCTGTTGCGCTTGGTGTGCCAGACTTTCGTCCTTGAAATCCACAAAAGCACAATTCCTCATTCTGTCCAGGACAAAATAATATCCAAATAACTGATTAAAGTTCCAATTAAAGGCCAGTTCAGTTATGTACTAGCGAGAGACATGAAAAAACATTGGAACCAGCAGTTGATGGCATCAAATATCTGTTATCCTAAGAGCTACGATGTTCATGAAATAAACCAAAAGGGAAAAGGGAGCAACAAACCTCAAGGACAGGTTAAGCTAGTGCCTAAATGGAATAAACATAATGAAGCCAAACACAAGGTACACATAAATGCATTTGTTAGGTCACAAGCAATTTTTACAAGCAGAGGTGTTATACGAAACATTTTACTAAAACGGAACGAGGCGTAAGCCCAGACCCCACAAAGGTAGAGGTAAGGTCTGCGTACATCCTAGAACCCACTAGTAGAACCCACTAGTGTAACTGGGTATATTGTTGATGTTGTTGGAACAAGGCATAAGCCCCACAGATCTTTCTTTACTACTTTGTAAGTTAGTAAATTGGAATACTAGTACAAAGTAAATTGGAATACTAGTACAAATAAAAATAACTAAATAGTTTGAGTATAAGATGACAGAACTACTCGAGTTAGCTATAAAGAAAAAAGAAGTTTGGCAAACACAAAACAAAAGAGGGATCAGAAACACATTATCACTTCAGGAAGCAGCACAATCTCATGAATTCACCTAAACTCTACATTTTTGAAAGACAATAAAATTCAGAAAACATTAGTACAGAGAAGGTACCGCTGAAATTGTTCATCAAAGCAAAATGGTTTCTGTGGAGACATACTTTTCTTGTTCTATTTGTTTATAAGCAAAAACGAAAATCAATGGGTTATCAAGCCTAGTCCCGCAATATATATCCTAACACAAAAGGACAGCTTGTCATTATTTTGGATTAAGAAGAGTAACAGGAAACTTGAATAGGAAGAAAAGTGACCTTAGTCTAGTGGTCAAAGTTGAGATGCTTCAGATTAACAGCCTCAAGCTTAAAACCTATGAAACTGTGGATATGTGTCAAACTTATAATATGCTCTCTCTACTCGTTTGTGCCAGAGGGAGCCAATTTCCTCTGGTTGGTGGTGAATAGGTACTATCATATTCCCATTGCTTGTTAAAAACATATGTTACAGCAAGCAAATGAGCCACACAAACAGATTTAAGAAACACAAGAATGCCAACCTTCTACGCTGTTTTCAGAAGACAACAACAACAACATACCCGGTAAAGTCTCACAACGTGGGGTCTGGGGAGGGTAGAGTGTACACAGACCTTAACTCTACCTTGGTAGGTAGAGCGACTGTTTCCGAGAGACCCTCGGCTATTTTCAGAAGACATAAATAAATAAATAAAAATAGCAGTAAAATTGAGAATTATGGAATTATTCTTCAGAATACCTCCCACCAGTACAAGGACGGAAACAAGATGCCCCATAATTGGAAAGCAGTCTAGAAAGGGTTTCATGAGGAATTGCTTCTGGAAGATGCCGAATCAAGAGGGTAGACTCTTTAACTTCCTCCATCGGCCAATGATAAGCAGGCTGAGGAACAGGATTACCAGTCACGTAAGCATCCATTATAGTTCCTTGTACTCACTAAAGTTCAACGTTCAATGAAAATGACTGTCAAATCTTGCTTGACGAGTCAGAAAACTTCCAAATACTGCACCACAAAAAAAAGGAATTAATGGATTGGGGATTTGACTTGTGAACAAGATCACCATCGAAGGTTCTTGGAGTGATGATCATTGACAAAATAAATGTGGGTTGAAATCAAAGCTCATGTTAAATCCACTAATTTAGTACGAAGATTTTTGGCCTAATGTATGAGGGGCTCAACTGCACCCATCCAAATGCGTTTCAAGTTCACTTTTCAATTGTCACTTCCATCTTTCTTATTTTGCCCCACTTCAGTAAAAGAAGAAAAAAAAACAAAATTATCATAATGCAAATGTATTTCCTTGAACAATTCATCTATTGCTTTTGAATAAGAAATCAGTGTGGTAATTAATCATATAGATGAAATCAACTCACAAGACGAGTGGTAAAACCGGACGACAAAAATCACAGAGGAATTTTCTCAAACACCTTGTGTGCATTATGCACACTTTGCAAGAAAATTAGAAAAACTGATGATTCCCAATCTTCAAAGAATACGCAGATGAAATATGCTTTCAAGATTGCAAATTACAACTCAAAAGAAATGAAACAAGAACAAGAAGAAGATACCTGTGTAGCGACTGGAATAAAGCCTAGTTGCATTCAACAATGAGGAATGGTCTGTCATGTTATATTTTGCGCGTCATGTCTTTTAATTTGTTTAACAAAAATAAAGGAGTTGATTCATCCGAATTGTATTTTTTAAATATGATGCTGTTACAGTATTTTATTTATTTATTCACTTCTTTAAATACAATATCATTTTATGAAAAATGATAGAAAAAACTGAGGAAGATGCCTAGCTAATTTTATCCCAGAGCAGGGAGTGAAACAGTGAAATCGGAAGAAAAGCCCGTATGGCACTATTTTGGATTAATTTAGCCCATACAATTAGTATCATAGTTGATGGTTCGATTATAACATTATCGAAATACTGGAATGATGACGTGAATCATGTCGGCTAATTATATTTAGAGCGTGTTTGGATTGGTTTATGATAAGCTAGAAATTATAGCTTATAGCTTTTGGTTTATTTTGTTATTTTAATTTAAAAATAAGTTCTTAAAATCATTTTTTAATCTTACTCAAACACCACTAAAGTGCTTAAAAGCACTTAAAATAATTCAATCTAAACAGGCTCTTACATGTATGTGGTCCGGAGTGCCACCTTAACTCGTATTTTGAATATCTTTTAATTTGTTAACAAAAATAAAGGAGTTGATTCATCCGAATTGTATTTTTTAAATATGATGTTGTTACAGTATTTTATTCATTTATTCACTTCTTTAAATACAATACCGTTTTATGAAAAATGATGCGTATGGCACTATTTTGGATTAATTTAGCCCATACAATTAGTATCATAGTTGATGGTTCGATTATAACATTATCGAAATACTAGAATGATGATGTGAATCAGGTCGGCTAATTATATTTAAAGTGTATTTGGATTGGTTTATGATAAGCTAGAAATTATAGCTTATAGCTTTTGGTTTATTTTGTTATTTTGATTTAAAAATAAGTTCTTAAAAGCATTTTTTAATCTTACTCAAACACCACTAAAGTGCTTTATGATGAAAAATGATGCGTATGGCACTATTTTGGACCGTCAGACCGGGTTTGGCGGGATCGGGTCGGGGCGGGACGAGGGAATGGACGGGATCGGAGCGGGGCGGGGCGGGTCAGGCGGGATTTGCCGAAGTCCCGTCCCGATCCCGATCCCATCGGAATCGGGATCCCGACGGTTCTTTTTTTTTTTTTTTTTTTTTTTGCACTTAATTTAAAAAATAACATATATATAAAAAAAAAAAACTCAATAATTAAACAAGACTTGATAGTGTAATAAAAACATCTCAAAGTTGTTTTTGTGTCTCTTATATTATTTAATAGACATATGATTTTTTTGTAATACAAATACAATTGTCAAAATTGCAACTTTGTGGTGTTGTTCAAAAGTTCCAAATTACATAGTAAAATTGCAATTAAAAAAATTACATTCTAAAAAAACCCTGTTCTAGTTTCCTGATAATTTCCCGTGATTCTTCGGTTGGAATTGATATTTGTTGGTCAAATTGCTCCACGTCGCTTCCACCACCTTCGGATAAGATTTTTTTGTAGTTTTCGTCTTCTTCTTCGTTGATCTCCGGTTGACCGCACCTTCTCCGCTCCACTCCTAGTTTCTATGAAGGCGAGGTGCATCGAGATCCGATGATACTCTTAGCTGGTGATCAAACAGCTAGCCGGGGATATGACTGCAAAGGCCTAAATTTGCCGGCCCGTCACAAGACGGCTAGCAGGTTGCTTAGCGGGTTCGCATCATCCACGTTAAGTTATGTTCCCAGAGGCATGAATGTTGAGGCTAACGACTTAGCACAAGAAGCTTCAGGTTTTAGGAAGTCTTTACTCACCCTAGAGCACGATGACTTACCAGTCGAAGTGTTAGTCTTTGATCAAGTCGACTCATGGAGGCAGTTACTAATTGACTACCTAGAAGATCCCTCCACTTGCAATGACCAATCTCTGAATAATACTACAATCTCCAAGCTGTCTCCGGCTAATGGGTGTTTGTGCTCTCCTATTTGATATCTGCCGGCAGAAAAAGCGCTTTCAGACGCCGTTGATGACACTTGAATGTTCAACATCCCGGGCCATCATTAAAAGTGTCGAAATGTCTTCTCATTCCCCCTCCAGTATTTTATCAAGTCTTCATGTCCTTCTTCATTGAGAATTGTTTGGTACGGTACAGAACCCTGCAAAACAATAATATCAAATTCGCTAATTTGGTTAGTAGTGTTACGACCGCACATTCTATTTCTGAGGCTTTCAATACTAACCGCAGAAACATCATGTCTTTTGTGAGGTTGTGTTGAAGAAAAAGAAGATGGTATGGAAGCCGGTAGGTTACTAGCATTTTCTTGTTGGTAAAACCTATATACTTTTTTTGCATTCGTCTTCATGCTAGACAACACTTCTTCTTTAGTTTGTTCAATATGTGGTGGGTGATTTGGATTTTTTGGACTTGGAGGTGGTAGTACTTCTATACAATCGTAAATAATTTCAATAAGTGATTTAATACCGTCTATTTTAATAGTCGAATTTAATACAACACCAGTAATATAAATAGTGGGAATAAGAATAAATGTTTTTTTTATTTTGATAAATATTTTTTTAATAGCTGTCTCATATAAGCTAGTTTTCCATATATTCACTAAGTAATAAAAATATTAGAGCTATATAAAACAACATAGTTGAAATAGTAGGATAATATATACAGGAATTTTTTTTTGTTGCTTGAAAAAATTTCTCTAAAAATACAATAAGTTCATAAATTTTTCCCCAATCGCTATCTACAAGCGTATCAGCTGGATTTTGATTATGAGAGTTAAAAAAATAAAGTTATAGGTTTTCTTAGTCACAAGCAACAAGTAGGTGCTCGTATAAAGAATTCCACCTAGTGGGTACTTTTTCTGAAATTTTTCTATAAGGTAGTTTGCAATCGTGACAAATTTCTTTATATTCTTTTCTTCGTTGTATTCTATTATTTTTAAAAATATAATTTATAGCAAATTGTATTTAATAAGAATGTCTTTAAAAAGTGATAGACCATCCTTTACAATTAAGTTATATATATGACACACATTTTATATGAAAATGATCTGAAAAAGATGGAGTTAAACTATTTTTCTAAATTGTAATAGAGTAATTGTTAGAAGAAGAGTTATCTAATGTAATAGTCATAATTTTATCTGTTATTCCGTAATAATCGCACACTTGATAAATATTTTCTGCAATAAAAGTATCGTGTGCCTATCATCTATATATCTATACGCTAAGATACGTTTTTGCATAGACCATTTATAATCTATCCAATGACAAGGTTACCGTTAAATAATCATGACCGTTAGTACTACAACCTATATTAGAAGTGATAGCCACTTTACCATTAAAATGATATAATGAATAACGTAAATAATGTTGATATTCATGTGCGAATTTAAATACATCTCTTTTAACCGTTGATCTAGAAAAACCGTTAAAAGCATGATTATACATATCTTTAATGTAATGAATAAAATCGGGAGATGAAGGAAATGAAAAGGGCAAACCCACGACATCAACTAATTTTGCTATTGCTTCACTATCTCTATGTTTATTGTATTTAGGGCCTACAATTCCCCCCGTCATAAGGTTAATTTGACCATGTACTTGGTCTCGGACAATATCAGTATGTGAACCTTGTCCCGATGGAGCGGACGTTTGTGCACCCGATTTTGAAGCCTCGTATTGGGCATACCTAGCTGGATGAGCCCTTGCTACGTGTCTCATTAACCCCCCCCCCCCCCCCCCCCGTGACCTTTTCCAGTTTTAAATTTTAAAACATCTTTACAAATTTTTCATCTAGCTACCTAATTATCTACATCCCTATCAAAAAATGTCCATGCATCTGATTTAAATGTTCGTTTTGATGGACCTCGTCTCATACTAGGGGCAATAGGAGGCATATCAGTTGAAGGTGCACTAGTGGATGTGTTGTCATCTACATTAGTGGGTGTATCATCTAGATCATTGTCTAAATTAAAGTCTTCTTGAGTTCCAGAAAATAGCTCATCGTCTAAATCTAATGGTATTGTAGGAAAATGTTCAGTATCAACAAAATCATCATGTGTAGGAATAGGATTATGTCTAGAAACATGACTCTTGCCCTTGTTGCCCTTACTAGAAGAAGCATGACCCCTACCCATAAGCATACGTTTAAATCATTAAATTATAAATTTATAATTATACTAATAAATAATTAAAGTAACTGAAATTAAGTGCGCTAAATAAAATAACCAGACAATAATAATTTAATGAAGGAACGAATGTACCAAACGCCGACGTAACGTCGACGTGTAATCGAGAGGTTAAAAATTGAAACTCTGTTCGATGGAAGATCCTCAAGCTAGTTGTCAACTTCACTCCCAAATGAATAAATAAAATTGAATATTTAGTAGACAATGTAGACTTGTAGAGAGATTGAGAGATTGTAGGAAGATTTGTAAGAAAGATGAAGAGAAAATGATGTATTTATAGTTGGAAAATTGGATTAAAGTGTAAATATAATAACTTATGGGTTAAAAATAAATATTAAGGGGTAGGGGGGTTGGGAGGCCAAAAATGATCATTGCACAACGGTCAAAATGTAAAATGATCGTTGGTGCGACGATTATTTTTGCAAAAGGGGGGGGGGGCGTTCGGGCAGGATCGGGTTAGGATTGGCGGGCCTGGGGCGGGCCGGGACGAGACCATGTCCCGTCCAAGTTCGAGTCCATGTCCCGTCCAGGTTCGAGTCCCAATACCGCGATTTTTTTAAAAATAATCGGGTTCGGGCGGGACCGGCCCGACCCGGCCCGCTGGCCAGCCATAGTATATATGCTTCCCTTTCATGTTCTCTCAATAATAATGTGAGCCAGTGGAAAGGTTTTGTACACAAGTTTACAGCTCTTGCTTGGCAAGAGGAAAAAATAAATCAAAGAGAAATCCTAAAGTTTTTAATCTACTCTGCATCAACATCATGATTCTTCATTTCATAAACTAGTTGTTCAAGCGAGGAGTGATATGAAAAAATGCATCATCATTGCACGGCAATGTGAGACCACCCATAGGATTTGAAACCCGAATTCTTCTCCGCTTTTTGTAGCAATTCTTGCAACGAAGGATGATTCAGGTATACAATGGGAACCACGTAGCGCTTCTTCTCTGTTTCTCCTACGTAAACTGCAAAATGTCCTTTTGGAACATCTGATATATGATTCCTCGTAACAACAGAGTGCAATTTTTGGAATTGTCTG
The DNA here is from genome assembly GCA_034509755.1 of Anisodus tanguticus. Taxonomy (NCBI): domain Eukaryota; kingdom Viridiplantae; phylum Streptophyta; class Magnoliopsida; order Solanales; family Solanaceae; genus Anisodus; species Anisodus tanguticus. Next base: position 38,347,333 of record CM067561.1, on the reverse strand, counting down.
GCACCGGAAATCATAGATAGCAAACGAATAGCCATGATATGATTTAAAATGAATTGGTGTTTGATGGACTGTGATTAAAGTGGAACTTGCACTTGAGATGAATGCACTAATTAAAGGTGTGTTTGATAATTGGAACTTGTTCTGAATTGTTTGCACTGCAAAGGTTATATTCATATTGGAGTAGCTGCCTTGCATATGTTGCGACCCCTGATTAGCTGTTTTTTTTTTTTGCGCTAATCATAGAGGGAACCTAGCTAGCTCACATGTTAAAAATGAATTTTGAGTCTAACTCAACTCCAAAAGCTAGTTTGTATGGAACAATTGAAATGAGTCTGATTCTAATACCATGTAAAGAATGAATATTTGACATAACTCAATCCCAAAAATTAATTTATAAGTTAAGAATTGTTAAAGTCCATATAAAGAGCTCATGTTCCCATTCCATATATTATGTGAGACTCATAACACAAATTGCTCAATAAAATACTCAATTCCCTGTGAATACATCAGCCTAGTGGTTAACAGTCTACTCGTCTCTCTGTGAAATTAATGCATCTTTTTAGGCTGCTTTTCCAACTAGTCTTGAACTTATTGTTTCTAATCTGAACTATGTACAAATATATAAAAGAAGTTTGAAAAAAGAAATATACATATAATAAAATCAAATTTATTTAGAGACTACTATCCATAAATGTTTGATAACCACGAATAGTCTTGCATTTTTTGTTTTTTACTATTTAAGAAATTTTGTTGATGCACTGAGGTAAATTAAGTACACTTGCATTTACTGTTCCTGAATTTTGGTGTACTTTGTTGTGTGATGACGGTGGTCGTATACCACTATTCTATTTCGCCCATTGTTTCCACTTCGGGACATGTTTTTGTACATGTTAAAATTTGTGTCAAAACATGATCAAATATGAAACAACATTTCGGCCACCTAAACAATTTTGTGAAGGATTTTAATCTCTCTGTCGTTCTATAATTCAAGTCATTATGGAAAATTATTCTTTTTTGTCAATAGATATTGTGTCTAACTCAATTCCAAAAGGCCTAACTCAACTTCAAAATCTAGCTTGTAGGGTGAGGATTGTCCAAGTCCATATAAAGAGTCCATGTTCTCATACCATTTTCGAGGTGAGACTCTTAACACCCCCTCACGCCCAGACCTCATTAACTGGATCGTGGACAATATAATTTGGGGGCCAACATCGATGAACAAAGAATTGAAATGAGCCTGGATCTTGGACCTAACTCAATCCCAAAAGCTAGCTTATAGGGTGAGGATTGACCAAGTTCCATTTTCGACGTGGACTCTTAACATATCTAAACTACCAAAATAATACATTAGTATATAATTGTTTGGATTAACAGTTTCCATCATAATTGGCTTAGGTCTGAATTTATATTATCACTAATTGCCAGCTAAATCTAAGCACCCAAAATTAAAACCAAACAAAAGAAGAAAAAGTGTAAGAAGAACGAAAGAAGGAAGTCCTAAATGTGAACAAACAAAATCCGTACTTATCAATTAGAGGGAATTACAACCCCATGGTTTCATAAACTAATTACGTGAATTGACCAAACTAATACCTGTACCCCTATACGTATGTAACTATTTTGAATATTCAACTCCGCGTATATAACAATTATATAAATTTATGGAACAATTTATTCAGCACTGAGTTATAACTTATAAGGAAGGAAATGAAACGAAGCACATTTACGATTCCTCTAAGATTGTAAGAAAGAGAAAAGGAATTTATGTATAATAAGTTGTGTTTTGACGTTTTCTATTTAAATAATACTGAAAGTACACTAATCAATTACTATCACAGAGACCTTGATATACACAGATCTAGAAAACAACAAATTAACCAAAAAATAAATAATACTGAACGCGACTTCCAGCTAGCATAATGATAATCAGATGATTAAACACCAAATTTTTAAAAGAGCTTCTTAATGTAGACAAACTCGAGTTTTCATTTCAGTATGTCTAAAGTAGCATAAATAACAGGCCATTCTAATAAAAAGGTTTAACTTCTATACATTATCAATCCAATTAGGAGGCAGTTAACAACGGTCATTTTGATAAAAATATAATTCTTTATATTGGTGTATATAACTTAAATTCATGATCAAATGTATATATCTTTCTCTACCTAGCTTTTTCACTGTACATAAAGACACATAATATTCAGATAACTGTCAAATATATTTGCTAGATCAATCCTCATCTTATAAGCTAACTTTCGAGATTAAGTTAGAACCAATATCTATATTTTTAGATGATATTAGATCTAGTCAAACTTGTCTCAATTCCTTATTTTCCAGAATTTGAGCCTCATATTATATTATTCAACGCTCCCAAATCTATCCTTGTCAATCTTAAGATCCATTTTCTTTTTACAATATTTGATATTCTGCGGCACTAGTTATTAGATAGTTCTTGTGAATTGATTCTTTCAATGGTTATCATGTAGCTCATCATGGGAGACACTTATGCTTATAATTAGTGTACTACAGTTTCATTTTGATGCATAGAAGAATTATAATTTTAAAACATGCTTGTTTATGTTAGTTACAACTTACAACAACAACATATACCCAGTGTTGCTTGTTTATGTTGTTGATTTCAAGAAATAACTTCTTTTCTTGTATATTTACTACTCCCTTCAGTCCATTTTAAGTGTCTAACTAAAATTTGGCTCTATTATCTCACTATGAGTTCTTAGTACAGTCAGATCTCTCTACAATATTCTTACTATATAACCGTACCTTATTATAGCAATCAAGTTTTTCCTCGAAATCGATTTTTATATTATATTTATCTCTCTATAACATTTTTTTACCTGAAATTGGTAAAAATTATTTAATAAGTGCTTTATTTTATGAATTATATATGTATTTTCATACGTATTTAATGAATTATTATTTTATAAGTGGGCCTCAAGGATTATTTTTAAAATTATTATCTTATGCATTTATCAAGGTTATTATTTTATCTCATTGGCCCAAGCCGGGATCGGAGAAAATTATTATTTAATCAAGATTATTAATTTATCGAATATTTATTTATCGAAGTTTTACTATAATATATGTTTCTTACTTGTAGAGGTGGCCGGTTCTTTTTCTTCTGGAAAATTGAAAGAATAAAAGAGTAGATAGTCCAATACTGTTAAAGAATTTGTGCATTCCATTTTCCAAGACAAACCAAGTAAAAATTTTGGTTGTATGCTTTCCTTTCCTGTTTTCTCAACAATATGATCCCGGTAGAAAAGCTTTGTATACATATAATTAAGTTTACAGCTCTTGCGTGGCAAGAGGAAAAAATTAATTAATGAAAATTCAAAATCCTAAGCTCTAATCTAAGTGTATAGAATGCTGCTTCTTTTCACAAACAAGTGTTCAATCGAGAAGTAACATGAAAAAATGCATCTTCATCGCACGGTATAGTGAGACCGCCCATTGGATGTTGAAACCCAAATTCTTCCTCTGCTTTTCTCAACAAATCTTGAAATGAAGGATGATTAAGGTATGCAATGGGAACCACGTATCGCTTCTTCTCTGTTTCTCCTACATAAACAGCAAAATGTCCTTTTGGAACATCTGAAATATTATTCCTCGTAACAACAGAGTGCAACTTGTGGAATTGCTTGACACTCGAAATCATAGATAGCAAACGAATACCCATGATATGATCACTTTTTTTATAATGAAAAGTAAATAACTTGGTGTTTGATATATAGAACTGAAGTATTTATATTAGCATTGCTTACATGTGTTGCCACCGAAACTCAGCTGTTGTTATGGGCTATGGGTCCCTACTTCACATGGCTTTGCTATATAAAATTCCTATGAATATATCAGCCTGAGGTGGCTAATTATTAAAGAACCCACTCGTCCCTTATAAATTTCATTCCAAGGCGTGATATGATGCCTTGGGAATGTTGATTGTGTTAATGAATTTCTTTTTTACTAACAACAGATTGCATGTGATGAGATTATGTAAGTTTCAGTTCCACTTCCTACTATGCAGAAACTCTGGAAAAGGTGATAACTACCCTGAGGCTCTCTGATCATGAATGTTTCCTTGGGACAATTTTTACTTTGAAACCCACATTAAGAAAATCACTCCCCCACGTCAAAAATAGTCTTTACATAATCTTTATTTTTCGATTAAAAAAGAGTATTCACTTACTCTTTATTTTTCGGTTTAAAAAAAGTGTTTACCTATCAAATTAAAAAAAAATAAACCTTACTTTTCTAAATTTGGCCTTATTAAGTGTTAGGTGGCCAAATCTCAATACCTATTTAATTAAGCATATTTTAGTCAAATTATCTACTTTTAACTAAGAGAGTATTTTCTTAAATGATATGCAAATGACTAAGTGAACACTATTTTTAATATGGGAGGAAATATTTAATAACATTATATTAGGGTATTTGATTAAATTACAATTATCTCTTCCTTAAAATAATGATTGTATGGATCCATAGCTCAGAAATAGAGTATTTGACTGCAAATAAAAAGGTCACCTACGTATACATAATCTAGATAAAAGTTATTGGATACTCGTTTAGCATACAATATTTTCCTCAAATTTGGCTTGCTTTGTTGGTTGGCGATGTCGTAAGCTGATGATAATTACATCACTATTCCCAATTGTTTCAACTTTGGAAATGTTATCATCCATATAAATGTTTGGGTCAAAACATAGACCAATTATAAAACAACATCTTGGGTCCTAAAAAATACTGTAAAAGATTGATGTTGCCCTCTTTAATTTATGTAATTATCTCAATATGGGGGAACTAATTATTTTATATCAAATTGCAACTCCCATATTTCCGCCCTTGCCTGTTTGTTCATATTGCAGTTCTCAGCAAATTGCACGTCCTTACATGTATATGTAGTTGTCAAGTCATGATTAACCTGAAAATTTACTATTTTTGGTGCAAGTGCATGCATTCCTCCGCCGTCCAAATAAATCATTGTTAACTACAGGAGCTTTTTCTGTGCAGAAATAACTGTTCCCATTTGGCAATACAATGCCGTTATTTCCACTTGTGTCATAGCTAGATGTGACAAATGGACTAATTGGATTTAATTTGTACGGGTAAAAAATAGGCTAAGCTAATAAACGGATCATAACAAGTTATGTTCTGTTGATTATGTCTGATGTTGTGTTTTCATATTGCTTTCCTAACTAAGCTCAAATTGTATGAGACAAGTATTTCACGGAGAGTACAGTTCAGTGGTTAAAAGATCATAATTCAAATTATAATATTATGATATAAATATTTTTAGCTTAGTTAGGATCACAATGGTATCATGGGCATAACTTAGTGCCCGAGTGATGACACTTTGAACAACAATATCACGAGTTAAACATTGGATTCCAGTTACCCAGTGGAGGAAAAGTATGAATATAAATCACGTGAATAATAAATGAAATTAAGGAAATCAACAGGATTCCTAAATGAGAACAAACATGAATATACTTACAAACTACACTAAACAAAATCCAACAATTTCATGAAATATTGGCGAACTAATTTTAAAAATGGACCAGGTAGAACTAATACATGTATGCTATATATCTGTTGTACATTTAATCCTCGGTGTACCATATGTATTATTATTATTATTATTATTATTATTATATTAATACGAAGTCGACCAAAGGAAATATATAATGTAAATGTCGAAGCACAATATTTATAATTGAAAGAGGAATAAAATGCAAATCTTCTTAACTGTAATAGGGTTGACTGACATATTTTCTGATCAAAATAAAGTTATAAACTGGGGAAGACTTATCAATCTTACAGAATCGGTGGCCAGATCTCCATAATTTAAAAAAAATGAACAAAAGCGATTTTGCATCTAAACAAAATCAGAGTTGACTGGGAGTTCGTAGAATTAATAATATTCAGTTCGTTTGAATTGAATAGTAATGTGAACAAACTCAACTTGCAGCAACCGTACATTTAAATTAGCTTAGATAACCCACCGATTAACAAAATATAGTCAGAACATTAATATATATTTAACTGTAAATATTCCTTTCAGATAAAGAAAGAGAACATGCAGAGTCTTGCACCAACTCTTGCCCCTAAATAATTCTGTAAAAGATTCATGCATGTTACCAATTGACTTACTCATAACACCTTACTCATTACATGTCTCAAACATTTTGGGGGCCCTCTTCTAATTCGTAAAAATGACCCTTAATATAAGTAAATATACGATTTCAATAATTAGATTAGGCTAAGACTTGCGAATTATGAACATTTACAGTAAATTCTGGCTAATGCTACTTAATAAAAATGAAAAAAAGGACCCCTAAATTTTTTTATTTTTCGGAGGCCCTATGCGGTAGCACAGTTCACACGGGCCCAAAGACGCCCCACTACTCATAATAATTAGGAGTACTATTTTTATCATGTGTCATCAATTATTTCTTATATGTAAGTATTTTATAAGTGATTTGATTACAAAGAGCTCAGGTCCTTAATTATAAGTACATGTACTTGTGAATGAAGTCATGACTATTTAGGATTGTTAATTTTTTTGGAGCAAATTGGTGCGTGTGTCCAACTCCAAGTACTTGTGGGGGGTATCTCACTCTGAGGTTCTTTTTCTTTTCCCCTCTTTGTGTGTGTTAACTTCTCAGAACATACTTCTAGAACTTTATACTCCCGGCGTCACAATTTATGTTCTTTATTAGTTTTGTAAAGAATTGATATTGTAAACCTCACAGATATTGACCTAACTCAACTCCAAAAGCTAGCTTGTAGGTTGAGGATTGTCCAAGTCCATATAATGAGTTCATGTTCCCATTCCATTTTCGATGTGTGATTCTTAATACTCCGAGGATTATCCAAGTCCATATAAGGAATCCATGTTGCCATTAAATTTTTGATGTGGGATTCTTAACACTCCCCCGCACGTCCAGACCTCGTTAACTGTAACGTGGACAATATAGTTTGGGGGCCCAACATCTGTGAACAAAGAATTAGAATGAGTCTGACTCTTATACCGTGTAAAGAATGAATCTTGGGCTTAACTTAATCCCAAAAGTTAGCTTGTAAGATGAGTATTGTCCAAGTCGATATAAGAAGTCCATGTTCCCATTCCATTTCTAATGTGGGACTCTTAACAAGTTTATTAAAAAAAATTATATTTTCTTATTTATGAAATACTAAACTAATTTTTCTTTATCCTTAATGAGATAACTTACGGCTATACAACAACAACAACATATTTAGTGAAATCCCAAAGTGGAATTTAGAAAAGGTAAAATGTACGCAGACTTTATCCTATTTTGTGAGGTAGAGAGTTATTTCCAGTAGACTCTTACTCAAAATAAACAATTCAAAACAATAATAATAATAAAAAAAAGACAATAAGTCATGAAAAATATTACTAAACTTTATCCGATATAACAGGATTAGATAATTACTGTTTATCTTACCATAATAACTTAAATATGCGTGAATTTCTCGTAGAATACAATGAGCGAAGGTCAAATTTCCGGCATTGAGTTATGAGTCATATGCCCACAGCAATGCTTTGTCACACTGTAAATTTTACATTTTAGAAGAAAGAAATTTGACTAACCATATACTCAATTAAATATTTAGAGAATTTGGAATTGGTAAGAATTAGATTGTATGCTTTACTGAACCTTTTAGGATAGACACCTTTTAAATTAAACCTTTTAGGAATAAGTACCTTTATGATCACAACCAGACAATTTAATGACTGCAAATATTTTCACCAAAACCTCTTCTCAATACTTCCCCCATGAATAACACTAACTAATACTAACAAAATTTAGGCAGAACTATGGTCTTTTTGGGGCATTAATGCAATTGCTTGAAGGTTTGTTACGTTCTACTCTGCCATCCACTTGATTATCTATATATTCCTGAATTTTGACAAGCTTTTTAGGTGATGCCGGTGGCCATATATAAGCTGGTGGATATACCACTATTCGCCCCTATTTCGACTTTGGAGTTTTGGACATGTTTATCCACATTATTGTTTGTGTCAAAGTTGAAAGATTGAATAATTTCTCTTAGGGATTTCTTTCATTATTTAGGGATTTCTTTCATTATTCACAATATATATAGTTGTACAAATGTTGATTCCTAATATGATACGAATCCTAACTTACCTTTCAAATGTTGATTCCTAATACAATTAGAATCCTAAGTTACCTTAAATATACATCTATCATAATTACAAAATATACAGAGAATATTCGGAGAATATTTGCTAATAAAAGTCAAACATGAAAAGAAATTGTTTGTGTCACAACATGACCAAATATGAAACAACATCTAGGGCCCCGAAACAATTCTCTTCTATCAAATTGCAACTCCCATAATGCCTTGTTGTCGTTGGTGAATTAAGTTGGAGTCCTTAGAAGTACATGTAATTTGTGAAGTCACTATCTAAAGCTAATATTTGGTACAAATTCCTACGTCTAAATTCATTCTTTACAATCTTTCCTTCCGTGGAAATAACTGCACACATGCATGTGACTTGGTAATGCTAAAGCCATTATTTCCACTTTTGCTAATATCGTCACAGTTTTGTGTCAGGTATGTCAGCATAAACATGGTGTTCTGCTGATTATTCGTGGTGTTGAATTTTCTAATTAGGTTTCCAACTAGTGACAACTTGCAAGAAAATAGTATTTCTATGTTTTAAATGATAAAATGTATTGATCATCTTATCTAAGTGTTTTGAGTTATTGCAGAGAGTAATCTCTTGTTTATTTAATAATGTCTTTGACATGTCCCTCACATATGCCAGAGTATATTTTGTATCAATGGTGTGAAACTCAAACTCAAAACTTATCATGTTAAACTACTCCAATATAGAAGTGCTTTGACATCATCTATACCAAATTTAAACGTAATCTCCTTGACTTTCTATTTTCAATAATGAGTTTAAGTTAATATGTCGTCAATGTAAGATTCTTTTTATATCATGAGATATTTTTGTTGGAATAGTTAGTGTCAATGCGAGTATACGAGAGAAAGAATTTTGGAGATAAAAGAAAGTTATTTTTTTAGAGATTAAATTTTCGTGGTTAGTCTGAAATTAATTATGACATACAACAGACGAAATTAAGTGCATATTTTTAAAAGATGTGTCTTATACGAACAGACACCTAAGGTATTATAAATACCTGGTGCTGCTTCAAAACAATAAAAAAGATTTCATATGATTTATTTACTTCTCTAAATACTCAATACAAAATACAATTTTGTTATGATTGAAAATTCAAGTTAATTGATGAAACTTGAATTTGATAAGCTTTGTAAAATTCTGAATGAATTCTGCCACCATCCCTGCTCCAACAAAGTTGGAGGCTTAAATTAATTAAGAACAAAAATTACTCTATTAAAGCTAAATTATTTCTTCCCAAAACCTTTTTCTCTAACAATTTTTACCTATTATAGCACATAATCTTTCTTACTATTTTTAATGTGGACAAGTTTGGCTTCTCACTTCCATACAAAGAATTAGAGCGCGAAAATAACTCACTGATTTCACAAATTATTCCCAGTATGTTAGTTGGTAACTAACGACATTATAGATTATTTAGGAATTAGTATCAAATTAGTATATCCTTGTAAATACTCCGTACTAAATATACCTTCTTGATAAAGAAACAGAACATCCAGCCATGTAATTCAGCATTGATCAGTATTACTACTAGCTATAAATTGAACTTAGAGATGGAACTAGAATTTAAATTTATTGATGTTTGAGTTCGAAATTGTATTACAACCCATTTGATTTACCGGTTCGAAATCTATTATTTGTCCGTCCCAATTTATGTGATGTACTTTGACTGGGTATGAAGTTTAAGAAATAAAGATTTTTTTTTAAAATCTTGTAGTCTAAAACAAACCAAAGATATTTGTGTGGTTATGGATCATCTCGTTAAGCTTAAAAAGTAAAATTTAAAGTTAAATTGTTGCCAAATATGAAAATGTGTTCTTTTTGGGACTGATTAAAAAGAAAAATGTGTTATATAAATTGAAACGGAGGGAGTAATAAATTTTTTAACACATTACAGGGTCTGAGCCAAGACAAAGTTATTTGACAACGATAATCCATAAGTATATTTCTATGATAAATATTTAAACTAGATTGATCATGTAAAAAATTAAGTATTAAATTGTTTCTATATAAATTACATCCTTTATCAAGGACAATGACAATGGTAAAAAATTGATTGTACATTTTCCTTTCCAATTCTCTCAACAATAATCAAAATAAAAGAGGAAACACTAATCTAATCTAGTCTGTAGAATGCTGCTTCATCTAACAAACAAGTGTGAGAACACCCATTGGATGTTGAAGGAAGTGTGATTCAGGTATGCAATAGGAACGACATATCGCTTCTTCTCTGTTTCTCCCACGTAAACTGATATTTGATTCCTAGTAACAACAGAGTGCAGTTTTTTTAATTGCTTGGCACTGGAAATCATATATAGCAAACGAATACCCATGACTTCTTGATGTTGAAGGTAATATATATTGGTGTTTGATGATTTGCAAATTGTTCTTGTTCTGAAGTTTGCACTGGAAAGGTTATATAGTTATAGCAACTGCTTGCTGTATGTTGCTTGTCACCGCAGATCAAATGTCCTTGTGGAATGAGGACTATTGGTATCATGTGAAAATGGCCCTACTTCACATGGCTCTTATGGCTCATCAACAAATCAAACACGCAATAAGTTGCATCACCAACCGTTGATTAGTGACTGGTGCACCGACGTTGGAGAGTTGTGGCATGTCTCGGTAGATTGAGACAAGCAGAGGACGATAGGGTAGGGTACGGAGTCGGTGGTGGGAGAGGATCGGGATTCATGTTATTTGGTGGTGATCCGAGTGTGCGAGGGTGGTTGCCGGTGGTTGGTGGGGATGCGATTTGGTGTTGGTGCTGTGGAGACGATACAATGACGGGGATGGGGACCGATGAAGGTACTGAGTTGCTTGGCTGATTGCCGGCGGTGATGGCAACCGGCGGTGACAGTGACAACGATCTGACAGAAGCCAGAGACGCCGGAGTTGGAGTTGTGGTAGTGACAGTGGGTGGCAGATACTACTCGGTGATGGATGACTGACACAGTTCATGGATTGTGACGGGAGAGAGGTCGGACTCGTCAAGGAAATTATAGTCCAATTTTCAGAACTTTTGGATGTTCGAAAATGGGAAGATTGCTTCATTGAACGTGACATGACGAGACACAATAATTTTATGGGAAGACACGTCATAGCACAGATAACCCCTATGATTATGCGGGAAACCTAAGAACACACAAGGAGTGGTGCGGGGTGCAAGTTTATGTGGGGCAGTGGAAGTAATATTCGGGTAGCACAGGCAACCGAAAATTCGTAGGTGCTCATAAGTTGGGATCCTACAGAATAAAATTTCGGTGGGTGTTCTATTTTGAAAGGTTTGGGTGGGCAAAATATTTAGAGTATATTTGGCCATTTTAACAGCATAGACCCAAAATGAGGGGGGGGGGAGGGAGGGGGGAGAGACATGAAACAAGGTCGTACGAACCATGTTATTGATAGTGCGAATGATTCGTTCGGCCTTGCCATTCTGGGAGGAGGTGTGGGGACACGAGAATCAGAAAACTATGTCATTAGTAGAGCAAAAATTATAAAAAGCTAAATTATTGAACTCGAGCCGTTATCACACTGAAGTGATTTTATGTCTTTTTCGAATTGTGTTTTGACATAGACATAGAATGCAAGAAACTTCACAAACACTTCAGACTCGAATTTAAGCGGATAGACCTAGACAAAGTGAGAATAGTCATCCAATAAAATGAGATAAAATTTATGACCCAGTGAGCTAGTAATGGGTGATGTCCATAAACCTGCATGAACAATGTCAAATGGAGAATACGTAACACTTGAAGAAGACTGAAACGGAAGACGAAAATATTTTCCTAAAGGACAAGAAAGACACTGTTGGACAAATTTGTCATTATTACAATGAATTAAATTATTGTTTCTAAGAAAACAAAAAATAGGGGCTCCTGGGTGTCCAAGTCTATTATACCAGGTTGACAAAGATATTGTTGCTAAAGCGGTGGGAGGAGTGACACGGGCCGTTAGAGATGTGGGAGGGTTGACACTAGCAGCGGACGTGGATAGGAAATGATAGAGATCACCCTCACTATTGTATCTCGTAAGGAGTTTTTCGGTACTAAAATCCGAATGGGTCAAAGTTAATTGATACAGAATTATCGGTGGCCAATTTTCTAACGAAAATTAGATTTTTGATGATGTGTGGGGCATAAAAGACGTTTTAGAGAGAAATGGGGATGCGGTGGTGGGGTAATGATGTGGCCAAATCCTTGAATTGGAATGAGATGACTGTTACTGGCCATAATAGACTGCAGAGTATTTAAATTTTTACAGTTGAGTAAGATTATCAAAACTATTAGTGAGGTGAGCGCCCGTATCATATACCACGCGTTATCGGGCTGCTGAGGAGTGAATGTGGCAAAAGCCTGGCCCAAATTGGATTGGAAAGGGCCTAGAGCAGACTGTTGGGCTCCAATCAATTGGGCCTGAGGAAGCTAGACTCCCTGTCTGGTCCGGGAAGCTGGACTTCACTATTGGGCCTCAAGAAGCTGGACCAAATGCTGGAGGCCCATCGACTGGGCTAGTCCGGTCTGCTGGGCTTCCTATATGATGGTCCACTGCTGGGCCTCAAGAAGCTGGACCGAATGGTGGAGGCCCATCGACTGGGCTGGTCCAGTTTGCTTGGCTGCCTGAGGGTGGGCCTGTTAGATGTGACCCATCTTCTGTGTGACCAGGCAGTAGTTGGACGCCTGCTGCCACCAGTGGCTCGCTTGAGCCCTTGTGCCACCACTGTCGAGGTGGCTGCTGCCACAACCACGGTCGTTCTCTGCCATGGCGTATGCCGGAAAGAGGCGAGAGAAAGTATAAAAATTTGGAGGGTCGTGATGTATATATTAGGGGTAGTATCGGCCATATACGATGTGTATAACGGCTTAAGATGGTTGTATACGGGTATGGAGAGGTATATCAGCCGTATACAGGTGTAAATCGACGTGTATGGGCTGTATACGCGGGATATACGACCTGTTGAAGAGATATTGAGGGAAATAAGGCGGTATATCAATGATATATTGGGGTATACAAGGCTGTTTGTAGAATATAAGGGTTGGACAACAGTATATCAGCGTATATCATATGTATATCCCAGTATACAGGCGGTTTGATGCCGGAAAAAGAAAGGGAATGGCGGCCAAATTTTAGGTTTTAGGCCGGGAATGATTATTGGCTCTTGATACCATGTAGAATTGTATTAATTTCCCTTGGGGAGCCTTTTTCATTAATACAAATATATATAGGGTGTACAATCTGGAATCCTCATACAATATAGATCCTATATCTACCATAATTATACAAGACTAAATATGGTTAAATATATTACAATTGTACACGTGCTAATACTTATTATACTTGGAATAAATTAAAAGAATTTCTATGTGGACTACTCTGCTAGCTCCACTTCAAAAAAGAAAAAGAAAAAGAAAAAGAAAAAGAAAAAGAAAAAGAAAAAGAAAAAGAAAAAGGAAGTAGCAAAAATAACCCGTCGATTTCATAAATTATTGCTAGTAAAAGAATAGTAATCCGGTTCATGAAGCATCCTTGCACATGAGGTCCAAAATGAAGGGTTGCACTCTAATTAAGGGAGTATAAATTAGGCAACCTACTCCGAATCAAGTATCAATAACTAATTTTATGGTTTGAATCTGTGATCTATCACACAGAGACAACTTTTATATTGTTCCAAAGCTCCTCTCCAACGATATAGTAAAGTACTTAATTAAATAAGAATTAATTATGAGATTATGAGTTTCTCCACCGCATAATCAACTGTTTTTCCACCACAGAATATTCCTTGTGGATAACGAAACAGAACATTCAGCCATGCAAGTGTTGTGTTATCATTAGGCAACAAAGAAGTTAGAATTTTGAATTTATGAGTTTCTCAGTGATGATACAGACGACTTGTGAAAATATATGAAAGCTTATGAGTTTCTTTGACAATGTGCATGCAGTATATATTCCTAGATCTTGGAATATGCTAGCACACAATTTAGCAAAGTTTTCTATTTCGTTGTTACATAAGATTATTTGGGTTTCAATTTTCCCTTGTTGGATTGTAACTGATGCCGCTGCATCTTTTAACTCTTTGAGACAACTTATGCATTAATAGAATGAAGTCTTTTGTTGTTAAAAAAAAGAGTTTCTCGGTGATAAATTATTTATGCATATTTAATTAGTTTTTAAGTATAAATACATATTTAGGTAAAAATTACCAAGTTCGAAACTTCATGGTAGCTCTAGTCCTGTTATTAGGTTAATTTAAGCCCTTTATTGAACATATGCTTCATCCGCTAAGACTCTCTTCTCTTGATCATGTAACATAGAAAAATCTTTATTGTAAAGAGATGGGAATATCCAGCTCTATTTTGTTATTTAATGAGGTTCGATTTTATGTCTCCCTCCTTCATATATTTACATTTTGGTTATATATTTACAAGGTACGGGCCTCAAGTCAAACCCCGCCACTATATATAAGGCAGATTAGATAATAATAATAAAAAGGATAATATAGAAAAATCTTGACATTTTATGTTTAAATATAAGAGAGGATTTATCAAAGTTTAAGTTTTATGTACTGATAATTTAATTTAGAAAATATTTAAATAATTAATTAGGTCACTTATCATGTAATCAGAGGTAAATTTCTATGATAAACATGCAGTAACTTGATAAAATGGAATGTAATATATTCTAAAAAGTTAAACTGCACCGATCATGTAAAAATTGAAGTATTGAAGAAGTATTATACAACTTAAATCTGGTCTAAAGACAATGAAGAATGGTAAAAATTGATTGTATGTTCTCCTTTCCAGTATTTCTCTCAACAGTTTGAGCAATGTGGAAAGGCTCTGCACATAAATTTACAGCTTTTGCATGGCAAGAGGAAAAAATATTATTACTACACGTATAGAAAAATATAAGAGGAAATTAAACACTAAGCTCTGTTCAATCGAGAAGTGACATGAAAAAAAACATCCTCATTGCAGGGAATTGTGAGACCGCCCATTGGATGTTGAAACCCAAACTCTTCATCTGAAGGTTATATTTATATCAAAATTTTTGAAATGGAAAGGTTATATTTATATCAAAATTTTGGACAGATTGCCCTTCAAAGGCACTAGCAAGTTAAGTGCCACTTTTTTCAAGTGAATGAATAACTAATTTCACTTGTTATAGACGATTACCTGTAAATGTCAAGATTCTTTTAGACCACACATATATAGAAACTAAAAGTCATAAATAACAAGTTTTTCTACCATATATCCACTTGTATTTTCCTGAATTTTGGCACGCTTTGTTGGAAATTTGGCCATTGTTTCCAACTTGGACATGTTTTTCATGTTTATGTCCAAAACACGACCAAACATGATATAATTTTTCTGCAAGTTTGATGTTGCCCTCTTTATACTTTAGTTGTGTAATACACTCGATATGGTAATTCTTCAAACAAAAATCAACTTGCAAGTTGCAACTCCGCAAATTGCACGTCCTTTGAGGTACATCCAGCTATGAAATATATGCAGTCATTATCTAATGATTACTCTTTTCCTCTGTCGAAATAATTGCACATATGCATGTGACTTGGCAATGTAGAGCCGCTATTTCCACTTTGAGTTATATCGTAACAATTCGCGTTAGGCAATTATTCTAATTGATCGCCCACAAAGTTTGTCCTATATTATATTGTACGTTAAATGGATGCTATGTGGTCAAAAGAGGTGATTGAATTATGTTTGTTATTGAACGTAAAATTGGGAGTGAATCCAAACCCTAGTCAAGTTGATGACTTGTAATAGAAAGGAGTGAAAGGAAACAAAAAGAATTCCTAAATGTGAACAAATTAAACAGGAATTTAGTGATTTAAAATTAGAGCAAACAACCCAATGATTTCGTAAAGAATTGACAAACTAACTAAATGGATTATTAGATGGACCAATAATAATGCCAGTGTATATGTATGTGTTGTTTGCACATCTTATTCTCCGCGTCCATAAATGTATAAAATTTTAAATTGATATTATTACGAAGTAGTTGCTGGAAGGAAATTAAAACGAACCACATCTAATATCTATCATAAATCATTATTCTTCAAGTTCCGAAAGTAAATTTTTTGAAATTACTTTATGATTGCTAGTTCAAAATGTCATAATTTCTATGTCCCAATTTATGTGAAGGGTTGTGAGTATGAACGAGGGGCAAAATACTTAATTTTGACTCTAAATTTGGGTATGGATTCTTCAAATTATTTTTAAAAAATTACATATTTGAAAACTACATAAAAAATAATACAAATCAACATAAATAATGATTTGAAATATTTTTAAAAAAAATTAAGAAAATTATGATAAAAACTTTTTTGACTCTCATAACACTAACAAATTCACGTGAAATAAATGAGATGGTAGGGACTATTATGAATTCGGATCCACTATAACCTTAATTCTGACCAATAGTGCTACTATAGGTAAAGAATGAATTTTGAGCCTAACTCAATCCCAAAAACTAGTTTGTAGGGTGAAGATTTTCCAAGTCCATATAAGGAGTCCATGTTCCCATTCCATATCCGATGTGAAACTCTTAACACTCTCCCGCACGCCCATACCTTATTAATTGGAGCGTGAATAATATAATTTGGGGGCTCAACATCGGTGAACAAATAATTGGAATGAGCATGACTCTGATACAATGTAAATAATGGATCTTGGGCCTAACTCAACTCCAAAAGTTAGCTTGTAGGGTGAGGATTGTCCAAGTCCATATAAGAAGTTCATGTTCTCATTCCATATCCGATGTGGGACTCTTAACCATATATGTTGATCAGTTCCATAATTCCTTTTTCAACTATATATAAAAAGAATATTAAAGGAAATTTATGATTGTACGAAAGAGAAAAACAATTTATCTTAACAACTCATATAGCAGTACTTTGAGAATTCTTATATAAAATAATTGAAAAAAAGTAGAGTTATCAATATCAAAGAATCTGTGACACAGATCCAGATAATAAAATGTATTCTCTCCCAAAAATATTGACACTTTTCACTTTTCGAGAGTCAAATTTCTTAATTTTGATTGTGTGTTAGAACATAAAATCTTTAATTTTTTTGAAATTAAATTGTATATAATTAGAAACTATGTAAAAAGTACTATAAGTCAATAATTAATAATTTAAAAATATTTAAAAGGCATTTAAAAAACTACGGTCAAAGAATAACTCGCTTGACTCTCGAAAAACAAAAAATGTCAATCTTTTTGGAAAAGAGGAAGTACCAATACTACAAATGATCGAAAGCGATTTTCCATCTAAACAGAATCAACGTGACTTAGAGACTGAGAGTTGAATTAACAATAATTAATTATTATTAAATAAAAATAAGAATTGAGAGAATTTTCTAGATGTGGACAAAGTCGACTAATTATCAACCTCGGTACAACTATATTATCATCAATAACCCCACTGATGTCATAGTTAATTATTTTGCCAGTTTGTTACTAGGTCGTTAACAACGTTGTAAAGTAGGGTTTTTTTTAAAAATAAATTAACGTGTCTTTCTCTAAAGTGCTTTTCCACCGCGAATTAATATTCCCCCAAAAAAAAAACATAAAATCCAGCCATGCAAAGCAGCGTCGAGTGTTACTACATAGCTTATTGTTTCCCCAAAGAAGTGGAAGCCGCTCTTTGATCATTAATGAGACTATGAGGTGTCGAAACCATCTTTTTAGATGTAACTTATTATATACGCTACTCCCTCCATTCAGTGGTACGTCACGTTTGCTTCTCAAAAATTAATTTGAATAGTCTTTAGAGTTAATTAATTGAATTAGATTAATTTAATATTAAAATTTAAATTTAAATTTTAATATTCAAAAATTATACGAAAAATATTATTATATGTTATAATTTTTCTCATATTAATATGATGAAAAAATATATTTTAAAATATTGGTCAAAATTCATATAATTTGATTCTCGAAAAACAATACATGACAAATAAAAGTGAAAGTAGAAAGTACTAATAAATAATAATGTGAAATTCTTTTATATTGATGGTGTATTTTACATCTTTCGGTGGCTTATCTACAGTGACGTAGCCCATGTAGTTGACAACTCTTCGTTGAAAATTTACACTTTACAATGAGTAATTTTTTTTTACGTCTATATATATTATGTATATATATATTATGTGTTGAGTCTTCTTAATTTCTTCAAAAAATTACTTTTTAATATTTTGATACTTCTATATAAAAATATTAGTTCCACACTGGTTATCTATCTTGTTCTTAAGTTATTAATCCCATTTATTATGCATGATTATCCTTTACTTATCTTTTATATGATCTAATCGTGTAAAAAAATTCCTTTGTACTTACCAAAGTTTTCAAGTGCTACGGTTTAATGGCCCCTCAGTTACATGCACGAAAAGGAATTAAAGGTTTTGATCTTGAAGGTACATTTAGATTTTGCATATCTAAGGAAGACGATTATTGGTACTCGTAAAAAAATTGGGATGCAAAGGAGTGTTACTGTGTTATGATATACTCCATTTCACAACATGCTGGTATTTGTTATGATGTTTATGAGGAAACACCAAAAGTTTTTAAAAGTGTACGTGCATGGGAGTGTAAAATGTGGAGTAATTCAGAATAACATGTGTATATTTCCGATGTGTGACTCTTAACACTCCTCGCACGTCTAGACCTTATTAACTGGAGTGTGGATGACATAATTTGAGGACCCAACATTAGTGAACATAGATTTGGAATGAGCATGACTCTGATATCATAAAGAGAATGGATCTTGGGCCTAATTCAACCCCAAAAGCTAGCTCATGAGGGGAGGATTGTCCAAGTCCATATAAGAAGTCCAAATTCTCATTCCATTTCCGATGTAGGACACTTAACAGAAATAACTTATTTCCTTATTTGGTTGAGTACAATAGAGTTCATAGAATAGTTTATCCGAGCGATTAATCCATCTTCTTAACTTAAAAGTAATTAAACTACTTGCATGTCATCGAGAGTCAGATAAAAAAAGAACAACTAAAATCAACAATTTTAAGGGTCAAAATATATTTCAAATTTGTGAAAGCGTCAAATATTGCCCGTACGTCTTGTGCAATATCAAATAATGGGCCTATAGAGCACACAGTATCGTAATTTTTAACTTGGCACTGAACTTAAGTGTATATATATGTGTAAAAAATCACCAAAATTTTAATACAATATTAAATTTAAACCCATAAATTTAAACTCACAATATATTCAGCGATAAAAGTATAATTAAAGACAATGTTGAATCTGCCTCTTCACGTACAACAAATTCTTCGTTATTGACATCTAGTGATGAGATTCAAATGAGAAGTGATAGTGAGGAATGTAGTTTCACTGCATGGAATAGTAAGACCACCCATTGGATGATCAAAACCATATTCATCCTCTGCTTTCCTCAACAATTCTTGAAATAATGGATGTTCCAAATACGAAATTGGAACCACAAACTTTCTATGCTTCTTGTAATGCCTCTCTCCCACATATACTGCAATGTGTCCTTTTGATACCTCTCCAACCAACTCTTTTTTTGTTCGTACAAAAACATTATACTTAGCTTGTCGAATCACTGCCCTTATATCTATCCTCATTTGACAAAAAAACAAAGAACTAATTATAAGAAGTTATTTATGAGTAAGTTTTCAAGTGAGGAGTCGAAGAAGAAGAAGAAGCTAACTTGTTTAATGTTTGGAAATGATTGGTGAATATATGTATAATAAGTTGTATATATATAGGGATTTGAATTCTATTGGTTGTTTATAAATTGAACATATAATATATGGGAAGAACATGAGAACAGTGTGGGACCAAAGTACACCCTAACAAAGCACGACGGTGGATGGTTCTTTTTTCCTTCCATGCATTATTAATTTATTATAGCAGTGATCTCATACGTTTATAAGTTGGGTCCCCTAACTTGTTGCAGTATGAAAGACTTACTCCCTAGTCTCAATTTATTTGAATGTGGATCAGTTTGAGAGTCAAATATTTTTTTTTTAAATATAGATTTTTCAAGTATTTAAAAATAAAATTTATATATTTAAAAACTAAATGAAAAATATTATAAGTTTACATAATTAATAATTCACAATACATGAAAAGAATTAGAATAAATTATAATAAAAGAAAGTGTTGTTTGACTCAAATTGATCAACCTTTAAATAAATTGGAATGAATGGAGTAATACTTTTCCGTCAATCTAATAGTAATAATATCAATAAGATATTTATTGTGAATTTGTGATAGCCCACAGTTTTTTTTAAACTCATACCGCGTACCGCTCTCAGTGGATTCCCAGCAATTTTTCCGTTTCTTTATTTTCTTAGCTTCCTTAATACCATGCTTTGAAATTGTTTTTTTTCTTTGTTTACATTTTGTTCAATACACTATAACGTTAAGTTGATAAAAATATAACAAGTAACCATGTAAGCCTGATACGATAACTTGTAAAATATTATATACCATACACGTAGATGGAACTAAGATTTGAATCATATAAATTCTTCTAGTCTTTTTACGTTATTGAGTTCTAAATTAATCATTTGTACATATTTAATTGATGATTTCTTAAGATAGATACATAATTATTTGGATCGAATGTGCACGTATTCTAGCTCCGCCCCTAACTATACATATTAAAGTGTAGTGATAATATAAAGAATTTTATACTATCATGTATATAATTTTAGTTTAGGGTCATGAAATTAGTAGTATAAGATGAAGTCGATGTATTAAATGAGGCGTGTAAGGGCCTCCATGTCGTAGTACTTGAAATGTAATTTCTTTTTTAAAGTTTTTGGCCTAAATTCTGTTGCACCAAAGTTCCTGGTATATTCTACGTGATGATCACTTGCTAGCTGTTATCATTAATATAATTAATAAGATCAAGTGCCATATAAATAAACAAAATTACGTCGTCATTTCGTGACAATTTTCTTTAAGTGTTAGTTTCTGTAATGATTGTTAGAATTTTATATAAGTCCCCACCTTACTCTCTCTATTCTGGCACTTCAACAAGAATTAAGATAGTCAACATGATATACTTCTGTGCTTAGTTTTAAAATTGAGAAATATAGTCTCTATTCTCTTGTCCTTTTTGAAGTATTTGTTATTTTAACCAAATTGACATGATTCAAAGTAATTATCGGTTTAAGAAATCAAGAAGACATTAATTATATAATTACTAGTATTAAAAAATTATAACAGGTGCCTTATTAAATCTTAAACGACAAGTAAAAAGGACAATATGAAACAAACAGATATTTGAAGGTGTATTAAAGTAGGTAAAACCATTTTTAAGGGATAAAATTCACAAATAACTACTTTTTTGTCCTTGTAATGGAAAAATTGTTGGAAATTAGCCTTTGGCGGGAGTTGCGACCGACCAACTTTAACGGCTTAAACACTAGTGTTACGTATGTTGGAGAATCCGGTTCTTCACACATGCATGATGTACTAAGTACGTAGATAACCGTAGGGCCAAGAATCGTCAAATTTCATTGAGAAATGAAAGAGATATTGGTTCACGAAGTAAGGTGTTTGAAGCATGGAAAAGTGTGGTGTGTGATCAATTCTCCCTCATCGGTAGAGGAAGAAAGAATTGTTGTGTATATAATACTCGAAATTGGTTTGGGGTTTGGGACCTCAAGGGGTATCCCATGTGTTTAAAGGAGGGAAGACCTAGATGTGCTTCGGTTCAAGGACAGACCACACGCACGCCGCCGCCGCCCGCCCGTCCGGTCCGGTTCCGAGTTCCGAGTTCCGTGTTCCGTGTTCCGTGTTCCGTGTTCCGTATTCTCGGGTTCACGGGCTGTGGGCCGTGGGCCTTCGATATTATCGGGCCTTCTAATATTATCGAAAGGCGAAATTTCGACGGTCCCGAACGAAACGTCCAAGCACTCAATTCACCATTTATTTTGGTGAATTACACCTCCTATAATGGCCAATCCGTTGGCAATTTTCTCCATTTATATGGTGGCTTTACTACCTCCATAATGGTCATTATTTGGCCAATAATGGCTGTTATGGAGGCGATCAAACAATCCTCTTCCTCCTATATAAACACCCCTTACACCATTGTTGAGGCACACTTGATATACACGAAATTACACAAAGCGAGAAAGTTTCTTCCTAAATCTTCCAAGCATCATTTCGTTATTCAATATTCTTCACGGTAGCTTTTGAGTTTCCTTTGCTCAATAGTTCCATTCTTTGTTTTATCTTGGGAGACGAATTGTCCAGGGACGTATAAAGGATACATACGGGGCAATATTGTCTTAAGGACGAGTGCCACACTCGACTCAAAAAACCGCTTTCCGTTTTCTTGTTCAACAAAATAGTAATTTCAGTTTTGTTGTTATATTGTAATTTTCAGTTTTATAGTTGAATTGTAATTTCAATTCTTACATACGCAGTTACTTGTAATTTCCGTTCCTGCAATCATTGTAAACCCCAACAACTTAAGACAATATTTTGCTTACGGTAATCGCAATAACATGGCTGAAAATATGACCGATGTTCTTTGCTCTCTGCTTTGCCTCTCGAGGCAATGTTGCTTGCCTTCCCCGCCACTGCCACTACTGCCCAAGGCAGTAACTCCGCCGGCTTCACTGCTGCTGCTGCTGCTCCTGTTCAAGGCAGTAACATTGCTGCCTTCCCGACTGTTGGAGCTCCACCCTCTTCATCACACCACCATGATCGCCCCGAAAAATTCATGGGATCGAAATTCAAAAGATGGCGCAAAAGATGCTTTGTTTTACTTAACATTATGGGCATGGCCCGGTTCCTTACGGAAAATCCTCCACAAGCCGGGAGATGAAATGGACTCTTCGCCCAATGAAACGGGTGAAGGGGGCCTTGGTATCCATGTCATTAATGGCATGAAGATGGTTCGTGACGCATGGAATCATAGCGATTTCATGTGCAAGAACTATATCTTTGAATCGCTTAGCGGACCCTCTCTACACGGTCTATTGCACCGTTGGCACCGCCAAAGAGCCGTGGAAAAAGCGCAAAAGAAGTACAACGCACAAGATGCGGGTACTAAGAAGTTCATCGTTGGGAAATTTCTAAAATTTCAAATGGTGGACAATAAGACAGTGATGTCCCAAGTCCGGGAATTCCAAATGATTTTACATCACCTTTGAATTTGGAAGGACCGAAACCAAATGAGCGAGCTTTTTGGTTGCATCGTCGATTGAAAAGTTACCTCCTTCATGGAATGAGTTTATGAGTTACTTGAAACTCAAGACAAAGGAGATGACCTTTGAAGAGCTTGTTATCAAACCGCAAATCCGGAAGATAATAAGAAGACCTTGCCAAAGGGTAGACAACATGCTTGAGGCAAAGGCGAATCTGGCCGAGGCCAAAGGGAACTCAAGCAAGAAGCGGAAGTTCCGAAAGACGGCAAAGCCCCCGCAGCAGAGATGTTCGAGAGGTAATAATTGTCATCACCGTGGGAAACCTGGTCAAAGGATCAAGGAATGCCGCAAGCTCAAGACGAGCAACAACAGAAAGCCAAGTCAAAAGGCAAGGCTCAAGCAAACGTCAAAGGACACGTCGGATGACATGATCGAGGACACGCTCCCGGATGACATGATCGAGGGTGGAATTCACATCTGCCAACAAAGATGGTGCTAGAAGCCAACTTGGTGGAGAATCCGATGCTAGGGGTGGTGGTGGACACTCACTCTGAAGGAAGTGTGCAACAAGACACATCTGTTCCAACAAAGATGCCTTCTCTAGTGTTTGAATCGTACTACAAAAATCACATTTGGGGGAGGGGCTCCGAAGGCCTCTTCAAAGTGAATGCCATGTCTGTTCATCAAGGCAACAACGCTTCTTCTTATTTGCTTGGACGTTCTAATTTATGGGGTTGGAAAGGTCGTCCGAAGATGACTTCAACATAAGTGTGAGGTGTGCGAACCTTTACTTGTTGAAAAGTAAGGATGAAGCCTTTGAAGCGTTCCGACGTTACAAAGCGTTGAAAAGTAAGGATGAAGTTGAGAATCAACTTAGCCTACGGATTAAATCCATTCGTAGCGATAGAGGGGGTGAATATGTAGCGCCTTTTGAGGAATATTGTGCCCAAGAAGGCATTATTCATCAAACGACGGCTCCATACTCACCTCAATCAAACGGTGTGGCGGAACGTAAGAACCGCACATTAAAGGAAATGATGAATGCCTTGCTTATCAATTCCGGACTTCCCCAAAACATGTGGGGAGAAGCCGTCCTTACCGCTAATACGATTCTCGAACGAGTCCCACATAAGGGTAAGGACAAAACTCCATATGAATCATGGAAAGGAAAGAAACCCACCTACAAGTATTTTAAGGTGTGGGGTTGTCCGACAAAGGTTGAAGTACCTAAGCCAAAGCGAGGTCAAGATTGGGCCTAAGATCGTAGATTGCATATTCATCGAATATGCAAATAACGATAGTGCTTATCGCTTCTTAGTGCATAAGTCGGATATTCCGGATATCCACCAGGGTACAATAATGGAATCAAGGAATGCTCTATTCTTTTGAAAGTACCTTTCCTAGAAAGGAGAAAGACATAACCTCTCGCAAGCGAAGTTATGCACAAAGCTCTCAAGAACCGGAGTCCTTGACCGCCCGGATCTAAATGGTTCGAGATCTAGCGAATCTCGAGGTGGTGAACATCCGGAATCTAGTGTTCCGATTCTCGAACTTGGAGATTCCGAGAGATGGATCTAAGGCGAAGTAAAAGGGCCAAGAAGGATAAATCCTTCGGTCCCGACTTTGTATCTTATATGGTTAATGATGAACCAAGGACAATTGCTCGGGCGTTGTCAACTACGAAGCACCGCTCCGGAAAGAAGCTGTTGAGAGTGAAATAAGCTCCATTCTGCATAACCATACTTGGGAGTTGGTTGATCTTCCTCCGGAAATAAACCGTTGGGTTGTAAATGGATACTCAAACGGAAATACAAGGCGGATGGGTCTATAGACAAGTACAAGGCCAGTTGGTAGTCAAGGGCTATCGACGGACGAAGGCTTTGACTACTTTGACACATACTCTCCGGTATCCGGATGACATCCATACGGGTATTTATTGCGATCGCGACTTTGCGTGACCTTGAGATACACCGATGGATGTTAAGACATGACCTTCCTAAACGGTGATTTGGAAGAAGAAATTTATATGGACCAACCCGAGGGGTACGTGGTTCAAGGGCAAGAGAAGAAAGTCCGTCGACTTATCAAATCTCTGTACGGCCGAAACAAGCCCCGAAACAATGGCACGAAAAATTTGATAGTACTCTACTATCGAAGGGGTTCGCCATTAATGAGTGTGATAAATGTGTTTACACGAAAGGTAACTCGACTCATTTGTTATGATATGCATGTATGTAGACGACATGTTGATCACGGGAAGCGATCCTAGGGTAATCCTAGAGACTAAGAACATGTTGAAACAATGCTTCGACATGAAAGATATGGGTATCGCGAGATGTCATCCTAGGGATTAAAATCTCTAAGACGTCGACGGACTGGTCTTATCTCGGTCTCTCACTACATCGAGGATGTTTTGAGAAAGTTCAAGATGTTAGACAGTTCTCCGATAGCGTCACCAATGGATACAAATTAAAAGCTTGATAAAAATCTTGGTGCACTCGTATACCGGGAGCGATATGCACAGGTGATCGGTAGTTTGATGTATATCACAAACCGCACCCGACACGATATTGCTTATGCGATCAATAAGTTGGCTAGGTTCACCCGTAATCCAAGTGATAATCACCGGAAGGCGTTGAATCGGGTATTACAATACCCGAAATACACGTTAAATTTCGGGTTGCACTATTCGAGATATCCAAATTTGTACTAGAGGGGTACAGTGATGCAAACGGATATCGATATAGAGAACACCAAGTCCACCAAAGGGTATATATTTACAATTGGTGGTGGGGCCGTGTCTTGGAAATCCTCTAAGCAAACTTGCATCGCCCGATCCACGATGGAATCGGAGTTTATCGCTTTAGACAAAGCGGGAGAAGAAGGCCGAGTGGCTTCATGACTTCTTAGAGGATGTTCCGTGTTGGAACAAACCCGTACCTTCGGTAATGATCCACTGCGACAGTCAGTCGGCTCTAGGAAGGGCACGGAATGCTATGTACAACGGCAAGTCTCGTCATATTCGACGGAGGCATAAGACCGTTAGGCAACTGATCACCACGGGTATAATATCCATTGATTACATTAAGTCAAAGGATAATATAGCAAACCCATTGACAAAGGGCTTACCCAAAGATCAGATGGCTTGCCTGTCTAGGGGAATGGGCTTAAAACCCAAAATATAAGGACGAATACAGTGGTAACCCAACCTTACGAACTGGAGATCCCAGTAATTTGGTTTAATGGGAAAACGAAGTTGTAAAGGTTCAGTTGATCACTTCAGTGGAAGTATGAGCACTTCGGATAGTGATTTCTGAAAAGAAACACTAAATCCAAAGCCGTTCCCGCGATAGACGTTAAGTGCTATCTGCAGTATGGGTAAATGTTAAGTTTTCAAAACCTGTAATGATCCTCAACAATTGAGGTTAGGTTCTTGGGAAACTTTTAATGGTTCCTAACACTTGTGAAGTGGGGTAGAGCAGGATACCTTGTAGGAGACCACCTATTTAAGTGCGAGGACAGGCCGCTTCAAAATGAACGCACTTAAGAATCCAAGACGTTGTCCATGGCCAAAACGGACAAAACATTACGAAGAAGAGAGTAAGGGAATTTGTTGTGTTGGTATCATTGTCTTGGCTTACACTAAACACTGACGGTTCAAGACATCACGTTCACCGCGCAGTAAGTAAGTCCGATGGTATTCAACTATGGAAGGTTCAAAGCCGAGGCTACCTCTCCTTATGCAACATCGGTCCGCCGAAATATTGCTTGAAATGAAAAGACACCATGTGAGTGCGCCAAAATCTCTTTCAAGAGGGGATTGTTGGAAATTAGCCTTTGGCGGGAGTTGCGACCGACCAACTTTAACGGCTTAAACACTAGTGTTACGTATGTTGGAGAATCCGGTTCTTCACGCATGCATGATGTACTAAGTACGTAGATAACCGTAGGGCCAAGAATCGTCAAATTTCATTGAGAAATGAAAGAGATATTGGTTCACGAAGTAAGGTGTTTGAAGCATGGAAAAGTGTGGTGTGTGATCAATTCTCCCTCATCGGTAGAGGAAGAAAGAATTGTTGTGTATATAATACTCGAAATTGGTTTGGGGTTTGGAACCCCAAGGGGTATCCCTTTTGTTTAAAGGAGGGAAGACCTAGATGTGCTTCGGTTCAAGGAAAGACCACACGCGCGCCGCCGCCGCCCGCCCGTCCGGTCCGGTTCCGGTTTCGAGTTCTGAGTTCCGTGTTCCGTGTTCCGTGTTCCGTGTTCTCGGGTTCACGGGTTCACGGGTTCACGGGTTCACGGTTCACGGTTCACGGGTCGTGGGTCGTGGGCCTTCGATATTATCTTTTTGGGCCGAAAAACTTTGCCGAAGTACAGCTTTGATCCCGAAGTTTCGATGTGCGATTTGGACCAGAATTCTTTCGGATGTACAGTTCGGTCCATGAAGTTTCAAGATGTACGCTTGGTCCCCGAAGTTTCAAGATGTACGCTTTGGTCCCCGAAGTTTCAAGATGTACCTTTGGTCCCCGAAATTTTTCGAAAGGCATAATTTCGACGGTCCCGAACAGAAACGTCCGGACTCAATTCGACCATTTATTTTGGCTGAATTACACCTACTATAATGGCCAATCCGTTGGCAATTTTCTCCATTTATGTGGTGGCTTTACTACCTCCATAATGGTCATTATTTGGCCAATAATGGTGTTATGGAGGCAATCAAACAGATCCCTCTTCCTCCTATATAAACACCCCTTACACCATTGTTGAGGCACACTTGATATACACGAAATTACACAAAGCGAGAAAGTTTCTTCCTAAATCTTCCAAGCATCATTTCGTTATTCAATATTCTTCACGGTAGCTTTTGAGTTTCCTTTGCTCAATAGTTCCATTGCTGTTTTATCTTGGGAGAAGAATTGTCCAGGACGTATAAAGGATACATACGGGGCAATATTGTCTTAAGGACAGAGTGCCACACTCGACTCAAAGAAAAAACCGCTTTCCGGTTTTCTTGTTCAACAAAATAGTAATTTCAGTTTTGTTGTTATATTGTAATTTTCAGTTTTATAGTTGAATTGTAATTTCAATTCTTACATACGCAGTTACTTGTAATTTCCGTTTCTGCAATCATTGTAAACTCCAACAAAAATAGTTATCACGGAGTCCAAATTTCACATAGAAAACTCCAGGATATTGTTGCGGACCAAAAGGTGCCTACCGATGCAATTTCTATTTTCTATCATTTTTAAGTTAGCGTAGTATAATTTCACAAGTCTCGTAGCAAGCTTGATATGTGCTTAAACTATTGAATGGCTAATATAATCTTGGATTCTTTGACATTTCAAAACTAAAGTATGACTAGGATTATTTAACTCATTAATTTGTCTATTATATTCTAGTTTAAACAATCGATAACTAATAAACGTGTATATAGCCATAAATAGTCCAAAGCGTTGAATTTATTTGTTTATGTTCGCAGGCAAAAAAAATAAAATGGATACTTTATAGTAATATCTTACTGTGTGCCTAATGATGTTTTACAATTTATTTTTCTCTCTTCCTTAACTGTAGTATTAATAAAGTTTGCGGCCTTAGGGTCGCAAGTTCGATTCCCCCCTAAGGATATCGTCCTCCGGGGCACATACATGTGGTAAAGCACAGGCGCTAAAAGCCGCGCGGGCATGTTGCGGTGGGGTTCGGTCTCCGCCAAGCTTTAGGGATGGGGCTTGTGGGGGGGTCAACCTTGTAGCATTGATCCGTTGGACGCAAGCGGACACCGACCATGTGTGCATATCCCGCGATTTACCTGGTGGTGGGGTCTTTGAAGGACCGGTCCCATCACCTCCAGGAGCCTAGTACCGGTACTTGTGCGGTACTAGCGATATGGGGGTACTAAGGCCACCCCGAGACCTGGATTATCAAAAAAAAATAAAAAAAAAAAAAAAAAAATAAAGATCCAACTGATCTCCCCCCCCCCCCCCCCAAAAAAAAAAAAAAAAAAAGTCATATCTTTTACCAGAATTTTGTCAGTAATCACTTGGAGGTGCCATTATCAATTAGTAGTTAATTCAACTGCAAATGATGCGTTTGTTTAATCGATTCTTTTGGTTGTCAGTGCACCTAACCTGGCTAGTTTTTCTTCCCCATCAATCATAGTAGTAAAAGCAGGAAATTAAAAGGGAAAGAAATATTTTATAGAATGAATATACAGATTACATTGGGAGCTGTCCATACTCCAAATTAAAGAGAGGCTGACTTAGTCAAACCTCCTTCAACCAAAGGTCTCGGATCAAGCCACAGAAACGAAGAAACTCCAGATAAGAAACACTTCTCTCCTTTAATAAGCCCTATATAGCGTAAATCCGAATTAATAGAATCAGTAAATTTTAGATACCGAATGGTTATACCAAAAAAGGAAAGAAAAAAAGAAAGAAAAATCACTAAGCCTATGGGATGAAATCATCAATCAACTACAACTCTTTCAAAGTCTATGATGACTTTAACAAGGAAATGAGACTAATAAAATAATCTTCACTACATGGAATTGTAATACCTCCGATAGGATGATTGTATCCAAATTCTTCTTCAGCCCAATGTAACAAATCTTGGAATAAAGGGTGATTTAAGTAAGAAATTGGAGCAACAAATCTCCTATATGTTTCACCAGCATAAACTGCAAAATGACCCTTTGGTACATCATTTGTAGTAGTTGAAATGCTTCCATTTCTTGGTGAAATTGTTCTTCTAAGCTTCTCTTTGGCATGAGATATTCCAACTAAACCTCTTCCCATCTTTAATTAAGCAGAAAGAATTACTAGTAAGATTTGAAGCTAAATTGATGCTTTTGAAGTGTTTATTGAAATGAATAATTTGACTTGTATTTGAAATGGAAGATGGAAAACTAGACTATATATACAGACACTTCAATCCTCAAATTGGCAATAAAGAAGATTAATGTGTGAAGTTGGCAAACATAACAGGTGAAGAAATTGGCAAATAGATCACATGGTTTTGCCTAATCTATTTCAGGACATCATGTCCTACCACTTTAGAGTGCAAAAATAATAAGCATCTTGCACTATTTAAAAATATGACATGTAGTCTCGGAGCAAGCCAAGTTTTATGAAGGTTCTTTTCTCACAAATAACATGCTTTTAAAGTGTTTGATGAAATGTATTAGAATGTTAATGCATGTTTGATCCTAAATTGACTCTTACCACCACCTATTATTAAAAATTCGCATGTTTAGCTCATAAAAAATAAATTAAACTCGCACGTGGGGATACGCTGAACCTAAAATTAAGCAAATATAGATTTTTTTTCTCCGACTTAAACTTTTAGATGACATAATCGCTCACTTTTAACAATATCTAAAACAGACTTTTGACGAACACTTTCACTATGGGGTTGTTTGGTTGCTGGTTAGATTATGCAGGTATTAGTAATACATGAATTGGTTATGAAGGGTTTAGTTATTCATGTAGTATTAGTTATTCCATCTTCTATCCTACATAAATAATATATAGGTTCTTTTATAACTTATACATGTATTCATTATGCGAGATTCTAAATAACAAACTAAATATCGTATTTGGTGTATTGATTTTTATAAGTAGCAAAAACATGCTACCAAATATAGTATCACCTTCTTACCACCATCCAAACGACTCCTGACTGCACTTCCAGTACGGTTGTTTAATTGATACAGAAAAATGTTTCTCGATAACGTGAAGATAGCAAGTAGCTTATTTTCCAATTAGTAGAGACATTGAACCTAGACTTTGGCATTGCTTAATAAATCATCTTTTTGCCAATTTACCAGCAAAAGTAAGTGGGGTCATTTGGATCATATAATTCAGATTCTTGAAAATAGTGTTTTTTTCCCTCTAAGTTTGGTTCGCTTATCAAGAATTATATTTGGTTACTCTATTCTCGACTTTGAAGTAAATGCCTCAATGGGTAAAGATTTCTTTTCTGGTGCAAGAATTGAATTAAACTCGTAAAATATTTATTTCAAAAATGGGTTTTTTCTTTATTGGTTCCCAGACAGAATTTAAGTTTATTCTTAGTGAAATCCTATTGATACATACATAAAAAAAAATAGACCTTTTTTCCCAGCTAAATTTGAGAATATGTCCAAATTGTATAAAAGCTGAAAAATATATGGTGTAAACTAAACGATACAAAATTTGAAGCAAGAAATGCTCAAAATTCGTTTTACTTAGCTTCTTTCCTTTTCATTTCCATTTTCTATATAGTTATATCACTATCATCATCCATTTATGGCAAAACCTGTTATTGAAAGTCAGATCATTTTTTTTAGCAAATCCACTAGGTGATGTACCTAGGGCTAGTGGTTTTATTAATAAATAAAAGTGTAAATCATTATCAGTATTGTTAAGTCAATCCAATTTATGTTAAACACATTGTTAGTCTAGACCCGAGTATTGAAGAAATTGAAGAAGTCAAAGCCATCATTCATTAAAAAATTCATACAAGTGTTGTCTCATTTTCTAGGATTTTTTGTTAAATTGTATCTGTAGACTGCAAACCAATAGTCCACATAGAGCAGTGGCATAGTGCAAATTAGCATTTATTGATATAATTCCATTAGTGGAACTTCAAGAACTTTGATTAGAAGGAAATATGACTTGCCTGGTGGAAAATCACCTATGATAGCTTGCTGAATTAGCAATGCAAAATACTGTAATTTTGCACATTCATGGCCAACTTAAATACTAGTAGTTCTTTCCTCAGCAAATCTATGCACTCCTGGCTAAGACTTAAGACCAAGCTAGACACTTTTACCCTCTCTAATAGTTTAAACTTTCAGATGAGATGATAACACAATTCAATAAAAACCAGCACTCGCAGTGCCCTACATACAACATTTTAATCAATTTGGAATTAACAAAGTTTGAAGAGATTTCCTTCACAGGTACCAGGTTTATTGAATCATTAAACTTATTAACATAACTTATCATGTTTAAACATCAGTAAATGTCTACAATGACATCTTTAATCAAGATGGACCCTAGTTATCTAATGACTTATCCAATCCAAGTTGTCATTGATCATTAGACAAGAGACTTCATCCATTCATAGTGCTTTTCGTCAAATAGGGGGTCCTCTTGCTTTTAGTTATGAGAAAGTAGGACCTGCTGTTTTTATTCAACAAGTATATAGTCCAAGTACTTTGTCAATTAATGAACTGGAAAAGCAAACCATGTTATATTTCATGTGATGTTGTCCTATCAACAGTACTAATATGGATATGCACTAGGAATTACTACTACTTGCTATATATGCTTATGAACAGGGAACAAAAGCCTGTAGTATTTCAAAACTTTCCCATTGCTAAGCAAGTTTCCATATTTCTTTCAACTTGATGCTGGGACAGCCTTTGTTTCAAGAATTATTAAAAGACAAGCTGAGGAAGCGTTTGGATTTGGTTATTTGGTCCCAAAATTCCCTGCAGAGAGCATTTTTTCATGAATTTGAGTAGGGGAGTGAACATATTGTAAAACAGTTAAAAATATTTTGCTTTCATTGAGTTTATTCATTTTTTGGCACTGTTGAGGAGCTTAGGAACAGTTACTTTTTAGCTGAGCACGACTAGTACCAACAATAAAAGACTTGCATATATGTGAAGGATATTAAATGTCAACAGAGTGAAAGTGTTAGTAGAGCGCGAGAAGTTTTGAGGGTACTTAATTGACTAAAACTAAATGACTGAGAAATTGATCAAACAGAGAAGTGGCAAACTGGTTTTATGAGAAACTGGATTTTGCTTGCTCCAACAGCAGGATTTCTAGAACTCCTTTAAGACAAAATTAAACTGAAACTTTAGTATTCTGAGCTTGGAAATGTAACAAGGAAGAAAAATGCACCAGCCCTACTTTTTCGTCGCTAACTTTCTCTAGTTAATTGTAGCTGCACAATTGAGTGAGGGATCCTAAAAAACACGTCCAAGTGAATAAAGGGAAAAAGCTTGTGGAAATGCTATATATGACCTGAGATCAAAGTTCAGCATTATGACTAGGTTCTTGCAATCCACAGATTAGGAACTGAAAAGGAGTAGTTTTAACTGATTTTTAACTTTATCCACTTTGCTAGGTATAACTTACCAATATTATGAAACAATCAAGATACTTATGAACTTTTATTTGCTGAAATACATAAAATTGAATCAATTTGGCGTAAACAGGAAGGGATGTCTATATTTGGTTTTTGGTTTCTAGGCAATACATGCCATGATGCAGAATGTCCATAGATACTTAGAATGTTAAGTTTGGGATAGGAATTCAGATTCCATTTAATAAATTGCTGTTCAAAGTCAACTCATTATTCGATTTATGTAATATCTCTAGACAAATTTAAGTCATTGTATTATTCTCGTGTTTTAGTATCATTCCATTATCATAAATGATCACCAGATTAGAGATAAGTTTCTACATTCTTCTCTTGCTTGTCTATGACCTTCTTATTGACTAATGAAACTGGACAAATATTCTACCTTTATGCAACTCTATTATTACCAACAATAATCATCTTATTTGACCATTTTACAAGTACTCAACTGCAGCACTTCTTGAACCACATGACAAGTTTTTGGCCATAAGACTTATACTCTGACGTCCCTTTAGCACTATGTATGATCAGATTTTGTCTAATATATTCAGGATATGCGCACATAGCTTCGCGTTTCATGATCTATCATTGGTAATCTGGCTACAATTTATTTATGCAACATCAATAAATAGATACAAGTGGTCCCTAACAGACAATTTCAAGAAGATGAGATTTCATGAATCTGTTCTTTATTTAGAAAAGCAGTGGGGCCTTCTGCTTTTAGACACAGTTTCAAAGTCTAAATAGCTTGATAATTAGTTGGAAGGCATATTCATGTGTTATTTCATGTGCTATTGTCTCTAAATAGTGCCTATTGAAATGCATATAAGTAGGATTCTACAACTTGTCATTGGCCTATATAAACACAAACAAAGAAGGGTTTACCATAACAGCTCTCACCAAAACTTGAAATCATTCAAAGCTTTCCTCTACTTTCAAAGTCCTTACAAGCTCTTTCCTTCATTATTTGCTCATCTATATTGAAATAAACAACCATGGCTATCCGTATGCCTCGTATAATCAAGAAGTATTCTACAACTAAAGATGTTCCGAAAGGCCACTTTGCTGTGTATATTGGAGAGGAGCAGAAGAAAAGATTTGTAATCCCCATATCATTTTTGAGCCAACCTTTATTTCAAGACTTGCTCAGTCAAGCTGAGGAAGAATTTGGCTTCGATCATCCAATGGGTGGTCTCACAATACACTGCAGAGAGGATGTCTTTATTGACCTTACTTCTCGTTTGAGGAACTGAAACGGAAACTTTCTTTCACAATTTTATACTAAAGCAAGATGCGGACCTGTAAAGTTTTGGAGTTAGAGAAAACAGTGGTTGATGTTAGAATGAGGAATGTTGCCTCTGACTAGGTAGTTTAGTGAATTTATATCCACAAAGCCTGATTGTCATTCCATGTCAAAGAGACAAATTACTCTTTACTTTTTTCGACTAATTGAAGTATTGAACCTTTTTCAATTGATGGTTGCATTCAGTTAGCATTTGGTATTTTTCTCGTTATCATTCTATTTTAAGTCTCATGGTTTGCTAACAATCTTGAGCTAGAATCAAGTGATCTCTACAATGGCCCATATTTCTAAGAAAGGCTCTAATATTTCTAAAAGTTCCCAATTGCTAAGAAATTTTTGTCTCTCTTTGTTCTTTTATTTGAGCCTTTGTTTCAAGACTTGATAAGTCAAGCTGAGGAACAGTTTGGGTTTTATCACCCCATTGGTGGTCTCACAATTTCCTGGAGGATGTATTCATGTTTGACTTTGCGCTTAAGTAGAATTTAAGTGGGAAGATGGAGCATATTATTTCACTCTCTATTTTGTAAACACTTCAAAAAGATTGTCGTTTCATTTATTTTATTTATTTTTGGCATTATTGAGGAGCTAGGAAAAGTTATTCTCCCAGAATATGAAGAACTTTTTAGGGGTTATACCCCTTTAATTAAGGCTACAGAATATAGAACAATGTTAATATCAGGGCTTAGGTGCACATTATTTGTCCATGTTAAAGAGCAACTTAGCAAATTCATTTCAAGAACAAAAGGAATCATTATGATGAAACTTTGTGCTGGTAACTCCGAGTACTTTCTTTTCTGATCTCAGTAGTTGTCGTATCCTGATATTTATCTGCCAGGTGCCTAGCTCGGTTTGTTGCTGTAACTACCAGATTATGTTGGTTAATTGCTTGCTTATTTTCACATAACTGTAAATGACTTCTTTATTTTGTTTTTCCATGGCATTCAACGTCTAGCAAGATAAGTACACAATCCAGGACTTGCATATACAACAATAACAACAACATACCCACCCAGTGTAATCTCAGAAAGCAAGGTCTGGGGAGGGTAGGATGTGAGCAGACCTTAACTCTACCTTTGTGGGGCAGAGAGGCTGTTCGACTTGCATATGCGTTGTGCATTAAGTTAACTGTCAACAGAACGTAGGTGTTAATAGCGCGCCAAATTTTTGGGGATACCTCAACTAAATGACTGCTTCTTTCTACACCAGACTGGAGGAGCACTAAGTCAGTTGATTCCCATTAGAAAAAGTGCCGTCCAAAGTCAACCCATTATCCTCCTTAGATAATCTAATCACTTCAAGGAGCACTAAGTCTATTGATTTCCATCAGAGAAAGTGCTCTCCAAAGTCAACCCAGTATTCTCCTTAGATAATCTAATCAATTCAAGGAGCACTAAGTCAATTGATTTTCTTTGACATATTTGAGCCAGCACAGCATGTTATTCTTGTGGATTACTACCTGTTCATAATCACAATTTCTCAACAATTTAGAGATAAGATTCTATATTCTTTTGACCTATCTTATCTTGGCTGTTTCCTACAAAATTAGTGCTGAGGTCTACACATACTCAGCAGTTGCACAACAAAAGTAGACAATAGTTGGTTTTGCTATTATTTGACCAGAAACATTGCATGACTTATAACCTTCTTATTGATAAATGAAACTGGAGAA
Organism: Anisodus tanguticus; assembly: GCA_034509755.1. Lineage (NCBI taxonomy): Eukaryota > Viridiplantae > Streptophyta > Magnoliopsida > Solanales > Solanaceae > Anisodus > Anisodus tanguticus. Next base: position 38,310,839 of record CM067561.1, on the reverse strand, counting down.
ATATATTAACTTATCCAAATTTTCATTATTCAAATAATAGTGATCCTAATTTGACCATTTTATAGGTACTGTGCAAGTCTTCAACTGCAGCACCAACTTGTATCCTGAGCCATCGCTTTAGTATTATGGACGATCAGATTTTGTCTAAAATTCCAAGGATATGTCCTCATAGCTAGATTCGCTTTTCATTATCAATCATTGGAATACTGACTACAACTTGTTGATTCAACATCAAGAAATGGCTCCAGGTGGTCCCTAAATGTACCATCTTCAAGAAGATGAGGTTTCATGAATCTGTTGTTTGGTGTGTATATCAGTGGGACCTTATGCTTTTACACATAGTTTCAAAGCTAAATAGTTTGATAATTAGTTGGAAGGCATAACCATGTGATACTTTAGGTGCTATTGTCTCTAAACAGTGCTGCACCAAAACTCAACCACACAAGTAATCTTTAACTGGTGCCCACATAATGACTATCCAATGCATATCAGTAGGCTTCTACAACTTGCATTGGCCTATATGAACACATACAAATAAGGGTTTACCATAACAGCTCTTTCCAAAACTTGAAATCATACAAAACTTCGTCTGCTTTCAAAGTCCTTACAAAGTTCTTCACTTCCTTATTTTCTCATCTATATTAAACTAAACGACCGTGGCTATCCGTATGCCTCGTATAATCAAGAAGTCTTCTACAGCTGGAGACATTCCGAAAGGTCATTTTGCTGTTTATGTAGGGGAGAAGCAAAAGAAGAGATCTGTAATCCCCATATCATTCTTGAGCCAACCGTTATTTCAAGACTTGCTAAGTCAAGCTGAGGAAGAATTTGGCTTTGATCATCCAATGGGCGATGCCACAATTCCTTGTAGAGAGGATGTGTTCGTTGATCTTACTTCTCGCTTGAATAGGATCTGAGGCTTTTCCTTTCACATTTTTGTAAAGAACTAACCTGGATTTCCAGTTCGTTCATTAGAAGAGTTAGGAAAGACACATCACTTATACCATATTTTAGAAATTAGATAGAGGGGGCTACTGTCAGGTGCAACAGTAGATCCAAATTGAATGTAATTTTCAGCAGTTTAGCAAATGAGATATTTTCAGTCATTCTTTATTAGTGATCTTGTTGAACAAATTTCTTTACATGATTCCATTTTCTCCGGAACATGGTAAATGGAGCTTCTGAGATGCTAAACTCTATGTTAATTAACTCTAAAGAAGACACCTTATCTGTCGCCGTATCCTGAACACTGAAATATTTTGGCAATGACAACAAAAGAACTTTCAAAGTAGGGGTAATGTGTGCGTACACTTTCTCCGGACCCCACTTATGGAATTACATTGGTGATGTTTTTGTTTTTGTTGTTGTCGTTGTCATTGGGTATCAAAGTTTCAAAATATTCAAGAAGTCACATGAATAGATTACACTCCACCGGATATTTTCGTTCTCTGCTCTTTGAAAGCAAATTAATCTGCCTTTCTCCCTGCTAACCATCGTCTTTACCGTCTCCACTCCCTCGCCACCACCGTCGCCGGCGAATCATCCACCCCGACGACCAGGTAGGTTGCCTCTTCTCTCTCGCCTCTCTCTCACCCATTTATCCTACACCCCAACCCCAACCTCTATCTCCCTCTCTCTTGTCCCACTTCCGCCGCCGGTAAGCCCGATTCCGGCGTCCCCGGAACTGGCCGGATTTTTTTCTCCGGCGAACTGCTACCTTGCGCCGAGTCAGAGGCAACATAAAGGTGCTATCTATCCTTGATTTCTTGCCAGTTATGACTCTGTCTTGTTTTCCCCTACTTTATGGGACTCTAATCTTGGCATTGCACCTTTATCTAAATTTCATTTTCCCTTGCATAATTAGTATCCCCATTTAATTTGAGGTTCATTGTTTGTAGATTCTTTAATCTATTAGTATTTGTTACTTGATTCCGTGTTAGCAACTTTTGTTTGACTTGTACATTGTTTTTTGCATCAAATATTTGTTTTGTTTCATACTTTGTTGCGACATCTGTTTCTGTTTCGTATTCAACATATTTTGCCTTTGTTTCTATTCTTGTCCAGCCTTTGTTTATTTCGGGACTTTTATTACCTACGTTAGTGGCGTCGGGTTCTGATGGTAGTGTAAGTTCATATCCTCGGTTGGGGGCGGGGAGCAGGGGTAGCGGGGGTACCAAGGGAGTTTCTCGACTGAGAATAGGTCTTGGAATATCAGGACGTTAACAAGAAAGTCCATTGAGCTAGTGAAGATTCTCAAGAAGCGAAGAATTATAATAGCTTAAAAGCACTAAGCTCCCGCTATGAGCGGGGTCCGGAGAAGGGCCGGACCACAAGGATCTATTGTACGCAGCCTTACCTCACATTTCTGCAAGAGCTGTTTCCACGGCTAAGAATTAATAGCTTGTCTCCAAGAAACTAAATGGGTAGGAACTAATGTGAAGGATGTAGACGGGTATAAGCGGTGGTACTCAAGAAGCTCGAGGAAGAGGAATGGAGTAGGGTTTTTGGTAGAGTGGGAGTCAAGGGAGCAAGTGGTAGAGGTGAGGAGGGTTAACGACACGATGATGTCGATTAAGCTAGTTGTTGGAGGGCTTACCTTGAACATTATTAGTGCATGCACCGCAAACGGCCTTGAGCGAGGAGGAGAAAAAACGCTTTTGGGAGGATTTGGACGAGGTGGTGAAATGTATATCGCACACTGAGAAGGTTTTTGTAGGAGAAGATTTCAATGGCCATATCGGGTCAACTCCGGGGGGTTGTGACGATGTGCATGGAGGTTTTTATTTCGGGGATAGGAATGAGGGAGGTGTCTCACTTTTGGATTTTGCTAGAGCTTTCGGGTTGGTGGTAGCCAATTTGAGTTTTCCGAAGAAAGATGAGCACTTGGTGACTTTCTGTAGTACGGTGGCTAGGACCCAAATAGATTACTTGCTTCTTAGGAAGAATGATAAAGGTCTTTGTAAAGGCTGCAAGGTTATCCCGAGTGAGAATCTTTCGACCCAGCATAAGCTCTTGGCGATGGATTTGGAGATCAATAGGAAGAGAAAGAAGAGGGTTGTGTATGACCGGCCATGGATCAAATGGGGTAACTTGACTATGGCTAGTGCCCTTGAGATAGGGGAGAGGTCGGTGGCGAGCTTGGGCTAGTAAAAGGGATGTGAATAGTATGTGGGATAGGACCGCTAGTTGCATCAAAGGAAGTGGCTAGAGAGGTGTTGGGGGTCTCGAGGGGTAACTTTGGTATGCATCAAGGGGATTGGTAGTGGAATGAGAAGTCCAAGGAAAAGTGATAGCAAAGAAGGTGGTGTATGCGAAGTTGGTGGAGAGTAAGGACGAGGAGGAAAAACGGATAAATAGGGAAAGGTATAAGATGGCGAGGAAGGAGGCAAAGTTAGCCGTGACGACGGCAAAAATGACAGCTTTTGAATGCTTGTATGCGAAACTAGAGGACAAAGGCGGGGATAAGAAGTTGTACATGCTAGTCAAGGCAAGAGAGAGGGCCTGACATCTGGACCTAGTGAAGTGCGTCAAAGACGAGAATGACAAAGTATTAGTGATGAGGCACTCCGGAGATGGAGTCATACTTCCATAAACTCTTGAATGAAGAAGGGATAGAGACATTGTGCTGGGAGAGTTGGAGCACTCGAGGGGCATCGCGATTTTGGTATTGTAGGTGTATAAAAGTAGAGGAGGTTAAGTGTGCTATTCGTAGGATGCACATGGGAAGAGCGACCGGGCCAGACGAGATTCCGATGGTATTTTGGAAGAACGCAGGCAGGGCAGGTTTGGGGTGGCTTACTAGGTTGTTTAATGTCATTTTTAAGACTACCATAATGTCCGATTAATGAAGGTGGAGTACAATGATTCCGTTGTACAAGAACAAGGGTGACATCCAGAACTGAAGCAACTATAGGGGTATCAAACTGCTAAGCCACACTATGAAAGTTTGGAAAAGGGTGGTGGAGATGAGGGTAAGGATAAACGTGTCTATTTTTTAGAACCATTTTGGATTCATACCGGGTCGTTAAACTACTGAAGCTATTCATCTGGTGAGGAGACTGGTGGAGTAGTTTAGGGAAAGGAATAGAGACTTATACATGGTGTTCATCGACTTAGAAAAGGCATACGACAAAGTTTCGAGGGAGGTTTTATGGAGATGTTTGGAAGCTAAAAGTGTACCTGACAATGGAGCCAAGACCCGGGTATGGACAGTGGGAGAAGACTCGGAACACTTCTCAATTATGATGGGGTTACACCAGGGATCAGTTCTTAGCCCATTTAGTTTGCCTTAGTGATGGATGAATTGACGCGACAAGTTCAAGGTGAGGTGCCATGGTGTATGTTATTTGCAGATGACATAGTTTTGATTGACGAGATTCACGGAGGTAGTTTTGATTGACGAGATTCACGGAGGGCTAATGCTAAGCTTGGAGATTTGGAGACAAGGTTGAGCAGGACCAAGACATAATACTTGGAGTGCAAGTTCAGTGACGAAACGCATGAGGCTGACGTGTACGTGAGGCTTGATACTCAATCCATTCATAAGAGAGCAAGTTTTAAATATCTCGGGTCTATTATCCAAGGTAGTGGGGGGATTGACGATAATGTCACACATCGTATTGGTGCGGGGTGGATGAAACAAAGGCTCGCATCCGAAGTCGTGTGATAAGAAGGTGCCATAAAAACTCAAAGACAAGTTCTACAGAGTGGTGGTTAGACCAACTATGTTGTATGAGGTGGAGTGTTGGCTAGTCAAGAACTCGCACGTTCAGAAGTTTAAAGTTGCGGAGATGAGGATGTTGAGATGAATGTGTGGGCTCACTAGGAGAGATAGAATTAGAAATGAAGATATTCGGGATAAGGTGGGAGTGACCTCGGTGGAGGACAAGATGCAGGAAGCGAGACTGAGATGGTTCGGACATGTGAAAAAGAGATGCACGGATGCCCAGTGCGGAGGTGTGAGAGGTTGGCTATGGATGGTTTCAGGAGCAGTAGGGGTAGGCCGAAGAAGTATTGGGGAGAGGTGATTAGACAGGACATGACGCAACATCGGCTTACTGAGGACATGACCTTAGACAGAGTATAGTTAAGATTCATTTTCCTTCTCTTTTTTGAGTCAAAAAATTTTGTATCCTAAAGTAGGATATCCATATTGTACAGTTGATTAGTTAGAAGCTAAGTAAAGCTAAGCACCACAAAGATTGGTGCTTTTTGACACACAGAGACTCTAATTCAAAGAATACATATAACATATTCATTTCTCACTAAATGTGTTGAAAGGAAAACTTATCTTCAAGTGTTACTATTCAGCTTATTTACTTGGCCAAGATATTACTTGAAATATTGCTTTATTTTTTGGAATAAATTTCTATTTTTTGAATTTTTGAGAGGTGCAAATCAAACCTACAATCATGAACCTTCAAATTCCCACTTGAACAACTTTTTATTGATCCATTTGAATCATTAAATTACTAAAATAGCTTCCTCAATATCGACGATAGTTTTTTATATGCTATTAGAATAGTGCTAGCTCCCTTTAGAGCAAATCTTTATATTTTTGAACCCCCTAAGTAAAAAATTCTGGCTCCGCCACTGGGTGTATGTGCTCTTGCTATGTTTGAGTTGTATGTTAAGTCATTGGCCAAGTGATTCATGCCCTTTACAGAATGCAGCTACGTTGTTCGATGAAATTCCTGTGAAGAGCACTTCCTGTCAGGTTGCTTTGCAGCTAAAATGTGGATGGGGGCCTTGCATTAGTGAGGAAGATACCAGTTTTAACCTGTACACGCGTAAAAGCTTTCTCTTTCAGCTCTTTATTGGGCTCTTTGAATTGGGTAAACCGGTTCTTGCATATGCTATTCGAAAATTCATGACATGAAACCTGATTTTTCTTTTTACAAATTGTTGTTTGAAATATATGACAAGGCTAGGCTTGTATTCACTAAATTTAAAGTAATGATAGAAGGAGTCAAACCAGCTTGTGTGTTATTCTTGATTGTCATGTCAGCTTGTAGTCACTCTGGCAAAGTAAATCTTGGGATGTGAGTACTTTGATCCAGCGGCTTGCGACTGCAGTTCTATACCCAGTCCCGAGCACTATAGTTGTTAAATCTAACTTATTTTGCTGTGCCGGTGTATGGAAACTAATTAGCAAGTTCTCGAATTATAAGTACTGCACAAAAGGACGTAGAAAGAAAAGTCATATGATCCTTCATGTACTACTGTCTTTCATAGACATCAATCAAATCAATTTTACCACCTATTATTAGGATGCTTTTGGGTACCATGTGTATCTAGACATACCGAGGGCCTCTCGGAAACAGCCGCTCTACCTACCAAGATAGAGGTAAGGTCTGCGTACATTCTACCCTCTCCAGACCCCACATCGTGGGATTTCACTGGGTATGTTGTTGTTGTTGTATCTAGACATAAACATGACACAAGTCTTCTTCAGCAATTTGATTGTAAGGGATACTTTGTTCTAACTTCAAAGAAAAGATAGATCCTGTTGTCCTTGAATTAAAGCCTAATGTTAATTTATGTTTCTAGTCTGCAGACTCTGGACAAAGCTAGGGAAGCACGTGGCTTCTCTCACGTTACTTGCTGTTTTGGGATAGTAATTGATAATATTTTATGTCTCCCAATATGGTGCTTACTTTAAATTATATGTCCAGGGTTATGTTATTATCCTAGTGGTCCAGGCACTCTAGGTCAGCTCTTCTTAAAAGTTCTACAATGAGTAATGCTTTGTTCCAAGTTTCAAACTAATAGTGCTAAGTTTTCAACACTTGGATGGCAAAAGCTTGTGATACTTCAGTGACATTGTTTTCTGATGGTGCCCACAAATTGCTATTCAACACATATCGGCAGTGTCTGTATGAGTTTACATTGCCTATATAAACTTATCCAAAGAGGTATCTGTTGGGTATTGATATTGGTGAATGGAAATGATTGGAAAGAAAAGTGGGAGTTGTCCCACATCGGTAGTGGAAAGAAAGTGGGAGTTCCCTCTTGCTTTATAAAATAAGCATTTGTCCCACATCGGTAGTGGAAAGAAAAGTTCTTCTACTTATAAGTAGAATTACTCCTTCTTGTCAGTAAAAGGGTTGAGGGGGCAAGGACCCCTCGCGCCGTCGTCGCTCGCTCGGCTACGGCTACGGCTACGGCTACGGCTACGGCTACGGTCAAATGATCTGATTGATTGATAATCTTTTTGGACCAAATTTTCTTTAATTTTTAATTATTTAATTAATCATTATTTAATTAAATTAATTAACTTATCCAATCCTACCCGTTAGTGACCACGACCCGCGACCGTCCGGATCCGCGTGTCGACCCGCGACCCGATTTCTTTTCCTTATTTAAATTTCCCACCATTTTCGGTGGTCGTTCGGAAAGGTTGCAAACATTCGAAACGATACTTCCATGGCTATAAATTCGTTTGATTCCTCGAATATTACTTACTAATTTTACGAACTACAAAATCTTCTTCTTTTTACGCACGAATAAATTCGTGTGATATACTACTTTTGTTGAGTGGTTCGCCGCTACCGAGTTTGAAGTACTACTATTACGGTAAGATAATCGTTCTATCCTGGGAGGGGATATTCCATCAACCTCGAGTACTGTGAGGGGAATAATTTCCTTAAGGACACACTTTGAACTAAGTGGGCTCGATTATATTTTGAAAAATTATTCTTATTTTTTCAACATTGATTCTGTTTATTTTCAGTGTTTATTGTTTACTGGTTTTTTGGAATACAGATTAATAACAATCTTAAGGAAACTATATTTTTAGATTAATCGTATTTTGTTTTGGAGATTAAAACTGTGTGGTTTTCTACTCCGTGTGAAATTTCATATTCGACTTGAAGAAATAAAAACTTCGTTGGAATATTAAAGTTCATACTTGTACAACGATTTGAAGAACATAAAAACTTCATCGTTGTTGTATTCTGTTTGGAGATTAAAACTTGTGCGATTTTCTACTCCATATGAATATTAGTATTCGACTCGAAGATATAAAAACTTCGTTGGAATACTAAAGTTTCATAATTATCTTGCAATTTGAAGAAAAAAAAAAAAAAAAAATCTTCATCGTTTAAGTACGTGATTGAATTGCTATTACGGTTTTATTAACTAAAACGGTTTGTCGATTTGACGGTGACAAACGAATAATGGCAATTGAGGCTGGAACTACCTCTGCGATTCTGCACTGCGGTTACTCCTACAACCCGTACCGCATTGTGCCACCGCTGAGAAACTGCGAAGTTCACCGGTGCCAACTTTAAAGGATGGCGACAAAGAATGTTCTTTTGGCTTACCACCCTTGGTATGCAAAAGTTCACCGGTGAGGACCCTCCCGTGCTGCCGCCGACATGCACGACAACCAAAAGTTCATGGTTCTTGAGGCTTGGAAACAGTGACTTTTTGTGCAAAGGCTACATTTTGAGTGCCTTAGAAGATGACTTGTACAACGTCTACGGTGCGGTAGAGACTTCCAAAGAACTATGGAGTGCACTTGAAAAGAAGTACAAAGCGAAGATGCTTGCTTGAAGAAGTTTGTGGTTGCCAAATTCCTAGACTACAAAATGGTGGATGGAAAAACCGTTGGAACCCAAGTTCAAGAGCTTCAACTTATCTTCCATGACCTTATTCTGAAGGTATGGTAGTAAATGAAGCGTTCCAAGTGGCTGCAATGATTGAGAAGTTGCCGCCCTCGTGGAAAGATTTCAAGAATTATCTTAAGCACAAAAGAAAGGAAATGAAGTTGGAAGATCTTGTGATTCGTCTCAAGATCGAGGAAGATAACAAAACCGTTGAGAAGAGGTATCGTAAGACTTCACCAATTGAAGGGGCAAACATCGTTGAAGATGCTGCTCTGAAAAAGAACAAGAAAAGGAAGAGGCCTTCTGGAAAGGAGAAGGATTCCAACAAGAAAAAGTTCAAGGGCAAGCTGCTTTAATTGTGGGAAAGGCGGCCACAAAGCCCCGTTGTCGTCTCCCGAAAAAGAACAAGGGAAAAGGACAAGCCAATATGGTGGAAAAGAATGATGATATGGATGATCTGTGTGCAATGCTATCGGAGTGCAATTTGGTTGGTAACCCAAAGGAGTGGTGGCTTGATTACGGTGCCACTCGACATGTTTGCGCTACAAAAGAAGCATTTGCAACCTATGCTCCCGCCGGACCCGAAGAGTCTTGTTTATGGGAAATACTTTGCAACACCAAGGTTGAAGGATATGGGAAGATACTTCGAAGATGACTTAAGATGCAAGGTCCCGACTCTCAACAATGTTATGCACGTTCCAACAATTCGGAAGAATTTAGTTTCAGTAGGACTACTCGTCAAAAACGGGTTTAAATGTGTGTTGGTTAGTGAGAAAATTGTAATAAGTAAGAATGATTTGTTCATAGGAAAGGGCTACCTCACCGAGGGCCTTTTCAAACTCAATGTAATGGTTGTTGACGGTATTAATAAGAATTCGGCTTCGTCTTACTTATTGGAGTCAAATAATTTATGGCATGTTCGTTTAGGACATGTCAACTACAAAACCTTGCGAAAATTGATTAATTTAGAAGTATTGCCTAAATTCGAGTGTAATAAATCTAAATGTGAAATCATGTCGAATCTAAGTTTGTTAAACATCCATATAAGTCTATTAATAGGAATTCAAATCCTTTAGACTTAATTCACACGAGATATATGTGATATGAAGTCAATACCATCTCGCGGTGGGAAAAAGTATTTTATAACTTTTATTGACGATTGCACTCGATATTGTTATGTGTATTTGCTTAATAGTAAGGATGAAGCAATTGATGCATTTAAGCAATACAAAAACGAAGTGGAAAATCAATTAAATAAAAAGATAAAAATGATTAGAAGTGATAGGGGAGGAGAGTACGAATCTCCTTTTGCGAGAGATATGTTTAGAATATGGAATTATTCATCAAACTACGCCCTTACACACCACAATCAAATGGAATTGCGGAAAGAAAAAATCGAACATTAAAGGAAATGATGAATGCCTTACTAATAAGTTACGGTTTACCGCAAAGCTTGTGGGGGAAGCTATCCTTACGGCTAACCGAATACTCAACGGGGTGCCCCACACAAAAAACACAATCTATTCCATATGAACTATGGAAAGGAAGAAAACCCAACTTGAAATATTTCAAAGTGTGGGGGTGTTTAGCAAAGGTCCAAGTTCCTTTGCCCAAAAGGGTAAAAATCGGACCAAAAACTGTGGATTGTGTTTTTATTGGCTATGCTACAAACAAAGCAAAGCTTGTCGGTTTTTGGTTCACAAATCGGACAATCCCGAAATACATGTTAATACGGTAATTGAATCGGATAATGCTTTGAATTCTTTGAAAACATTTATCCGTATAAAACGAATGTGAGTCGTCAAGTGAAAGATCTAAGCGACCGCGGGAAGAACCAAAGGAAAATACACCAAGTAAAAAGGATGCAAGGCGTAGCAAACGTCAAAGGACATCTACTTCCTTTGGACCAGATTTTGTGACATTCTTGCTTGAAAATGAGCCTCAAACATTTAAAGCGACGATGATGTCTTCTTCTGATTCAACATTTTGGAAAGAGGCAGTCAATAGTGAGATTGAATCAATTTTGAACAATCATACATGGGAATTGGTTGATCTTCCTCCTGGAAATAAACCTTTAGGATCAAAATGGATTTTTAAAAGGAAAATGAAAGCTGATGGCACTATTGACAAATATAAGGCAAGACTTGTGGTCAAAGGTTATAGACAAAAAGAAGGCCTTGATTACTTTGACACATACTCGCCGGTAACAAGAATAACATCTATTCGAGTGTTAGTAGCACTAGCGGCCGTATATGGTCTTGAAATCCATCAAATGGATGTCAAGACAACTTTCTTAAATGGAGAATTGGAGGAAGAAATTTACATGGAACAACCTGAGGGCTTTGTGGTTCCTGGTAAAGAAAGGAAAGTGTGCAAACTTGTTAAGTCACTTTATGGACTTAAACAAGCACCCAAACAATGGCATGCAAAATTTGACCAAACAATGTTGGCAAATGGATTTAAGATTAATGAGTGTGACAAATGTGTTTACATTAAAAATACTCCAAATCATGAAGTCATTGTTTGTTTATATGTTGATGACATGTTGATAATGAGTAGAGATATTACCGATATAAATGCTACGAAGCGTATCTTTGGCTAGCAAATTTGATATGAAAGACTTAGGAGTTCTTTGATTTGATCTTAGGCATCAAAATTCATAAAACTCCACAAGGTCTAGCATTATCGCAGTCTCATTATATTGAAAGAGTACTTGACAAGTTTAAGTATTTAAATTTCAATGTTGTAAAGACTCCAATTGATGTAAGTTTTGCACTTCAAAAGAATAAAGGTGAAAGTGACTCACAATTGGACTATGCACGAGTTTTGGGAAGTTTGATGTATATTATGAATTGTACACGACCGGATATAGCATGTGCTATAAGCAAGGCTGAGTCGATTCACGAGTAATCCCAATCAAACTCATTGGATGGCAATGAAACGAGTCTTGGGGTATTTAAAACACACCCAAGACTATGCTTTGCATTATAACAAATATCCCGCCGTGATCGAAGGATATAGTGATGCAAATTGGATCACGGATCATTTGAAGTTAAATCCACGAGTGGTTATGTTTTCACAATTGGGGGTGGATCGGTGTCTTGGAAATCATCAAAACAGGACATGCATCGCCCGCTCTACAATGGAATCGAATTTATAGCTTTAGACAAGGCGGTGAAGAAGGTTTGAATGGCTCGGAATTTCTTAGAAGATATTCCATTCTCGCCCAAACCTTTGGCTCCTATATGTATACATTGTGACGATCAAGCGACAATAGGTAGGGCGGGGAGCGTAATGTACAACGGAAAATCTCGTCACATACGACGAAGACACAACACCGTTAGACAACTCCTCTCTAGTGGCGTTATCACGATTGACTATGTAAAGTCAAGAGATAACGTGGCGGATCCGCTTACAAAAGGCTTATCTAGAGAGGGAGTTAGTAGATCATCAATGGGAATGGGGTTAAGGCCGAGGACAAGTCATCATGGCGGTAACTCTACCTAGTAGACCGGAGATCCCAAGAGCTAGGTTCAAGGAGATCAAACAAAGTTGCGACTGACGGTTCAACATTGTCAAATAACTCAACCCATTCTCGGATGAAGACAATGTTCAGAAATAAGGATAACACCTTATGGCTTGTTAATGAGTTAATAAAGCATTAAGGTTATTTAATGATTATCTAAATGCGCGTGTATGACCGGATAATGTGGCTATAGGACCACATGTTTAGAAATCACCTATGTGAGTGTTAAGTGTAAGCCGCTTTAAAGGGGAATGACGGTAAAGGCCCATTCTCTACACACTCATGAAACCAGGAGGTGTTCATGGTGAAAACGAACACAACCGTGAGAACCATAAACGGTTGAGGGTTGATTGTGTGACTTATGTTGTCTAGGTATACAACAAAGTTCGACGGTTCAAAGATATCAAATCTACCGATTGATCGAGTATATCCGATATAAGTTCACTACGGAAAGTTCAAAGGGAAACCTACTTATCCGGATGCGATCAATTCTCGCTTGTATATCACACTTGTCCGCACTTTTATATTATAGCCATTCCCCATTCATGTGGGGGATTGTTGGGTATTGATATTGGTGAATGGGAAATGATTGGAAAGAAAAGTGGGAGTTGTCCCACATCGGTAGTGGAAAGAAAGTGGGAGTTCCCTCTTGCTTTATAAAATAAGCATTTGTCTCACATCGGTAGTGGAAAGAAAAGTTCTTCTACTTATAAGTAGAATTACTCCTTCTTGTCAGTAAAAGGGTTGAGGGGGCAAGGACCCCTCGCGCCGTCGTCGTCGCTCGCTCGGCTCGGCTCGGCTTCGGCTACGGCTACGGCTACGGCTACGGCTACGGCTACGGCTACGGCTACGGCTACGGCTACGGCTACGGCTTCGGCTTCGGCTTCGGATTTTTGGATTTGGATTTGGATTTGGATTTGGTCAAATGATCTGATTGATTGATAATCTTTTTGGACCAAATTTTCTTTAATTTTTAATTATTTAATTAATCATTATTTAATTAAATTAATTAACTTATCCAATCCTACCCGTTAGTGACCCTGACCCGCGACCCGGCCGGATCCGCGTGTCTGACCCGCGATTTCTTTTCCTTATTTAAATTTCCCACCATTTTCAGTGGCTGTTCAGAAAGGTTGCAAACATTCAGAAACAGTACTTCCATGGCTATAAATTCGTTTGATTCCTCAGAATATTACTTACTAATTTTCTGAACTACAAAATCTTCTTCTTCTTCTGCACGAATAAATTCTGTGTGATATACTACTGTTGAGTGGTTCGCCGCTACCAGAGTTTGAAGTACTACTATTCTGGTAAGATAATCGTTCTATCCTGGGAGGGGATATTCCATCAACCTCGAGTACTGTGAGGGGAATAATTTCCTTAAGGACACACTTTGAACTAAGTGGGCTCGATTATATTCTGAAAAATTATTCTTATTTTTTCAACACTGATTCTGTTTATTTTCAGTGTTTATTGTTTACTGGTTTTTTGGAATACAGATTAATAACAGTATCTACCACCACAACTCTGACCAAACTTGAAAGTATTCAAAGCTTTCTCTACTTTTGAGTTCTTTAGTATTCTTTATTTCTTTTCTCATCTATATTAAAACTAAAAGATCATGGCTATTCTTCGTATGATCAAGAAGTCTTCCACAACTAGAGATGTTCCCAAGGGACACTTTGCTGTGTATGTCGGGGAGACGCAGAAGAAGAGATTTGTGATCCCCATATCATTCTTGAGCGAACCTTTATTTCAAGAATTTCTTAGTCAAGTTGAAGAAGAATTTGGCTTCGACCATCCAATGGGTGGTGTGACAATTCCCTGCGGTGAGGATTTTTTCATTGATCTCACATCTCGCTTGAGGAAGTGAGAAGAGAAACCTGTCCCCATTTTTTGCTTTAGACAATTTTGTATAGCTGTAAAGCAGGATCTTCACTGTGTACATTCAGAATTAGAAGAAACACTAGGTAGACTAATGAGTTCCGTTTCATAAAGAATGGATGTCATTCCTTTGTCTCTTGACTAGGGAACACCCGCAAGGGTAGCCAAGTTGGTGTAGCAGTAGAACGCGGAACCGCAAGGTCACGAGTTCGATCTCCTGCATAAACTTTTTTGGTTGAGCCTGTCACACATGGCTTGCCAAGTGTGGTTAATCGGCTGACGTGGTTTGCATGCTATTGCGTCAGTCCGGGGTTTACCCTGTGCTCACTCGAGAGAGTAGTGGCTGCGGGTTCCTTCGTCAACAAAAAAAAAAGAAGAAGAAAAGAATGAGCTAGAACCTAGTCTTCTAAAGTGGCATAAGTCATAACCTATTGAATTGGTGATGGTCACTACCATATATCTGACAACTTGTTTGTTTGGCCCCTCGTGCTAAGTCATTATGGGGATCAACTTTCCAGATTAGAATAACCCGAGTTACTTCAAAAGATTTTGAGAAATGTTTCCAAATAATAGAGAATAGAAATGTTTACTGACTTTCAACATGTCCGTCATGTCTATGTCTTACAAATCTCCATTAAATTAGGAGTCGGGCATAACCTTATTATTGCCAGAAATTTGAGTTAATATTCAAGAGAAGTATAGATAGTATCTTATTAAGAGTTACTCCCTCCACCCAATTTATACGATGTAGTTTGACTGGGCACGGAGTTTAAGAAATAAGAGAAGACTTTTGAATCTTGTGATCTAAAACAAGCTAAAGATATTTATGTGGTTATAGATTATCTCGTTGAGCCTAAAAGGTAAACTTTAAAGTTAAATTATTGTCAAATAAGAAAATGTGTCATTCTTTTTGGGACTGACTAAAAAGGAAAGTGTGTCATATAAATTGGAACAAAGGGAGTAATTAGTTTGCATTCAGTTGCACTGAGTACTTCCACAATGCTGCAGCTCTAGTACCAGTTGAGTTATTCCAAGTGCAGCTAACTTCATTTGAAACCACAATGTGTAATTATCGTTTACCAATATCAGTAAATTTATCTCTAATTATAGCGTTGTAGAATTTTCTGTCAAATAGTCCATTTATGACTTGATATACCAGTTGGAACTACCATTATTAACAGCAAGACATCTCTAACCAAGTGGTCCAGACCTGAATCATTACAAGACAATGACCCATTGTTATCAATTTGATTTCTAAAGATCCTGTGTTTTCTATCTTGTCATGGAAAATAGTAGGGCCTGTTGATCATCCGGCACAATGGCCTAAAACCATAAATTCTTGGGAATGAGTTGGACAGCAAAACCATGTGATACTTCATGTACTATTGTCAATCAATAGTGCAACAAATGCCTCTTCACCAGTGAAATCTCACATATGATTTGACTTGTTTTCTCTTATACTTCTTATATAAATGGACACACAGTTGGCATATGTCTTAATCCTTGAAATCATCATAAGGCTCCAGCAATATTTATGGATTTCATTCTGAGAGATCCTTTGTTCCATTTATGAGAAAAAACTAGAACCTACTGCTCTTCAACTTATATGAGTTAAAAGTAATTAATCATGTCAATTAGCTGGAAGACAGGACCATGTGGTAATTGATATGTCATTGTCTTTCACTGATGCCCAACCCAAATGGCTCTTCACCACAAATCAGGAGATTTTATGACTTCCTGTTGCTTATATATACATGTTTTGAGAAGTTGCCTCCACCACTACAACTCTCCAAAAAACTAGAGAACTACTCAAAGATTTTGCTGTGCTTTCTGAATAATTTAATTCTTCTCTTGATCATTTGCTCATCTTAAATAAAAGATCATGGCTATTCGTGTTCCTCGTATAATCAAGAAGTCTTCAACATCCTTGGATGTTCCTAAGGGCCATTTTGCTGTTTATGTTGGGGAGAGGCAGAAGAAGAGATTTGTGTTACCTATATCATACTTGAATCAGCCTTCATTTCAAGACTTGCTAAGTCAAGCAGAGGAAGAATTTGGCTTTGATCATCCAATGGGTGGTGTCACAATTCCTTTCCCAGAGGACATCTTCATTGACATCACTTCTCAATTTAGGATTTAAGTATGTAGTTGAGATCATTTTTCCTTTTTAGATCTCACAATTTTGTATACTAAAGTAAGAGATCCATCTTGTACAGTTGGTTAATTAGAAGCTATGTGAAACTTAGCACCAACAAAAGGACTAATTCAAAGAATACAGATACAACATTCTCTTGTCTCACTAAATGTATCCGATTTTTTTTTTATCTTGAAGCTTCTAAGAGATAATTTCAAACATTGTTTGATTTAACTTATATACATGACATTGTTTAAATAGGGCTTTCTTTAGACACTTACCTGTTCTATAAATCATTAGTGCATAAAGGTAAAATTCTTTTGGTTTTGTGAACTTTCTTTTATAGGGTAACTGAAGCAGGTTGTCAAAGAATTTAACATGTCAATCCAACACCTAACGCTCCTTACCTTAAGGTCAGAGTAACTTACAAGTGTGAGAACGGGATTACTAAAGGTTGACTGTATCATACAGAATTCACACTTTTAATCTAAAATTTTAAGATAAAGGTAGAGTGATTCAAAATCTTTACATATATTGATGAATTTTACTATTTATGGGAAGTTTTATTTATTTATTCATGCATTGCAACCATAACTATGTGAAGGGAGTCTAGACTAATATGATTGAAGTTAGACCATGTTGCAGCCCATTACTCAAAAAATCAGCATATTTTGCCACGGCAATAACCTGAGAGTCAACTTAGAATGTTGAGTTTGGTATAGGAATTAGTGATGTGCTGTTTAAAGTCAACTTGTTATTGCATTATGTAATATGATCAATCCAAAGGTGCACTGCGTCAATTGATTTTCTCGACAATTTAAGCCAGTGTGTCGTTCTTGTGGATTAGTACCAGTTTATTGTCATAATTGCTCACCAGATTAAGATAAGCTTCTGCATTCGTCTGCACATGCTCAGCAGTGGCAAAACACAAGTAGACAATGGTAGGTTTAGCTCTTCTTTGACCAGAAACATTGCATGATCTATGACCTTCTTATCGATAAATGAAACTGGAGAAATATTCCAACTTATCCTAATCTCTATTATTCATTCAAATAATAATGATCCTAAATTGACCATTTTATAGGTACTTTCAGTCTTCAACTGAAGCACCACTTGGAACCATAAGTATGTAACTTTTGTCATAGGAACCAACTTGTATCCTGATCCATCGCTTTATCACTATAGACGATCAGATTTTGTATCCCTCATAGCTGGATTTGCCTTTTAGTATCAATAATTGGAATGCTGACTACAACTTGTTTATTCAACGTCAAGAAATGGCTTCAGGTGTTCCATAACTCTACCATTTCACGAAGATGAGGTTCCTATCTGTTGTTTGGTGTGAATATCAGTGGCACATTCTGCTTTAGACATAGTTTCAAAGTTATAAATAGTAATAATAAGTTGGAAGGCAAAACCATGTGATACTTCAGGTGCTACTGTCTTTAGCTGGTGCCCACATAATGCCTATTCAATACACATCGGTAGGATTCTACAGCTTGTAATTGACCTATATAAACACATACAAAGAAGGGTTTGCATAACAACTCTCACCAAAACTTGAAATCATACAAAACTTTCCTCTGCTTTCAAAGTCCTTACAAGTTCTTCCCTTCCTTATTTGACCATTTATATTGAACTAAACGACCATGGCTATCCGTATGCCTCGTATAATCAAGAAGTCTTCTACAGCTGGAGACGTTCCAAAAGATCATTTTTCTGTTTATGTTGGGGATAAGCAAAAGAAAAGATTTGTGATCCCTATATCATTCTTGAGCCAACCTTTATTTCAAGACTTGCTAAGTCAAGCTGAGGAAGAATTTGGCTTTGATCATCCAAAGGGAGGTGTCACAATTCCCTGTAGCGAGGATGTGTTTGTTGATCTTACTTCTCGTTTGAATAGGATCTGAGGCTTTTCCTTTCACAGTTTTGTAAAGAACTAACCTTTCTAGTTTGTACACATTAGGAAAGTTAGGAAAGACTCATTATTCGATACATATTACTGAAAATTAGATAAGAGGGGGCTACTGACTACTGCAACAGTAGATCCCAATTTTGAATGTAATTTTCAGTAGATGATGTCAAAAAGACATATAACACATTTTTAGCAAATGAAATTTGTTCAGATTCATTCTTTGGCCAATAGATTTTCAGTATTCTTGTTGGAGAAATTTCTTTATATGACTTCATTTCTTCATGACATGGGAATTGGAGCTCCTGAAGTGCTGAAGTCTATGTTACTAATGAACTCTAAAGAAGACACCTTATCCTGAACACTGCAATAATTTGGTAATAACAACAAACAAAACCTAATATATGCAGCAGAAATTTCAAAATATCAATGAACTGACATTAGTAGATCACACTCCATCAGATATTTTCTCTTGATCTGCTGGAAAACTTGGGATAATCTGATCGGAAAAGTTGATCAAGTCATCTGACTAAAAGCACTTCATGAGCTGAATTTGAAAGACCCTGATGTTCAGATCGTATATGCAGATTACTACAAATAATTGGATACGTTGTTCAGTAAGATGGTGTTAGTCTAAGCCAGTTTTCTGTATTTAATTCTGTCATGTACCATAGGTTTTTTTCTAATCAGTTTGATTCAAAGGTCAGGCTCTTGTTGCTTCATATGTACAGGGTAATGCCCCTTTAACTCCTGTGAAAAATTAACAATTCTTTTGACTTATCCCTTGTTCTGTTAGTATGTGATGATGGATAAATCCTTTTCTTTTTTCAGAATAAATGCTTACTAGAAAACCATATTAATAACAGGAAATATCTAGGTGTATATTTAGACATGAATAATCACACAAATAATTTTTTCTTTAGAATGCTCCTGGCAAGCTGCAACTCAAGTTAACGCTGTCCAGATGCCAAGCTGTCAGCTCCACTTTTTTTTTATTTATTGTTGTTGTAAACCTCCACTTATAAATTTTATCCAAGATTATAAATATTAACCACCTATGTTGGATTAAGGTCAGCACCAAGTTTGGAAGGACATGGAACATCCCACTTCCCTTTGTTCTATTGGTATGTGGTGATGGATAATCCAATTTTTTTAAAGAATAAAGGCTTAGTAGAATACCAAGTTAAAAGGTAGGGCCTCTTGTCTTGAACTAATGTGACTTAAACTCTCCAGTACTCAATGAGCTGAAAGGCAAAACCATGTTGACTTCAGGTGCTATTGTCTTCTGTTGGTACCCACAGAATAGTGATTAAAAGGACTCTCTTAATTGCCATTGTCCTATATAAACACTTTCAAGAATGTGTCTACCACCACAACTCTCAGCAAAACTTGAAAGTATTCAATGCTTTCTCTTCTTTTAAGGTCATCAGTATTTTCTTCTTTCTTTTCTGATCTGTACTACAGCTAAAAATAATGGCTATTCGTATGCCTCGTATAATCAAGAAATCTGGAGTGTTCCCAAGGGATATCTTGCGGTGTATGTTGGGAAGGAGCAGAAAAAGAGATTTGTGATCCCCATTTCATTCTTGAGCCAACCTTTATTTCAAGACTTGCTCAGTCTGAGGAAGAGTTTGGTTTCGATCATCCAATTGGCGGTCTCACAATTCCCTGCAGAGAGGACGTCTTCATCAACCTTGCTTCTCGTTTGAGGAATTGAGATGGAAACTTGCTTTCACATATTTTATAGAGCAGTAAAGTAGGATCACAGTCTGTACAGTTGAAGAGTTGGAGAAAACTGTAGTTAATGTTAGAATGAAGAATGACTATAATTTTTTTCTACTTCAAAGATATTGAAGTTTTTTCACTTGATGGTTCCAGTATTTTTTTCTTCTTGTGATTCCATATACGTAAGTCCCTTTGTTTTGTCCTTACCAACGCAAAGAGCTTTGCTTTCCTAAGATATTCCCAAACCACTAGTTAACGATGTGCTCGAAAGAGTTTCAGATTTTTTAAGTTACAGCTGGAATATGGATCAAATAATGACAAAATTACTACACATGCTGGAAAATAAAGATTAGAGACCAGATAAAACAAGTCTGAAATACTGATAAAGACATTGTTTGAATTTGATAACATATACAGAATGTGAAATATTTTGATCCCTCAACAAGTAATTACACTAGGAACCTTACTGCTCATCCCATACTTGTTCCTTTTAAAACTGGCTTTTCTAGTTTCAACATATTGTCCTCTAAATGACTCTTCTGGTAGGACATGATGGCCATAGCTCATGTATTGCATGTTTACAGCAGCAGCATCACATGTTTTCTTCCTTTTCTTCATCTTTACTTCTTCAACAACTAGTAGACACTCTTCTACCGTCTTTAATGCCCTGTAAGTATCTTCTTTTCGAGGAGGTAGAGATAATACGGACTTTGATGGGAACAGAATTTTACCCGGGGTATTGTGAGCACTAACCCCTTGCTCTGAAGAACTAGTACTGTTACTGGATTCCAAGATTCAGTTTATTGTGACCCTTAGAGTTATGTTAGGCAAGAGGGCATCAGCAAGTATATTTCTAGCCCCACAAACGCAACTAAAGTTGGAGATAATAATATGATCCCTTGTGCAGTTATCGCAGAAACTAGTAAAACAACATTTGCTCGCTATAACTGCACCTTTCATTAATCCTTTACACAACGGGCAATGAAGCTCTGGTGGTAAATCTCTATAGGAAACCCTTAAACGACGAAGAAGATAAAGACAACAATTCAACCTCCTTTGAAAAAGCAGGCCTCATTAGGCTTCAAAACTTCAACACTGCCACTTGGAGGCTTCACTTTCTTGATGTCATAATTGGGGTCGAATGAAATGCCCTGACACGTTGCATCAATGACACAGGTATCCCGATGGTGGCTTTTTCCAATATTCCGTTCCACCTCGACCAAAACCATAGCCATTAGTATCAATTAAACTATTGATCTTAGTGTCCTCACCATTATTTATACTACTAGTACGGGCATTTGTCACCGGATTGCCTGATTGAGTTGGCATTAATTTTGGAATTGCATTCAAAATCTTGAGAATATTTGGCTGAAATTGACTCTTGTTTTACTGAATGATCACACAACACTTGCTTTGGTTCCTTGGTAAGGGATGTAATTACTATGGGCAAGCGAGGTAATCCAGGAACACGACGAATCAAAACACTTGTTTTTTTAGGAATCAAAGTGCCATGTTCAACATAATCTTCGTTAGTTTGTGCGTTGGTGTCAGTGATAACAAGGTCAAAATCTTTACCCTTACCAAAACGCTTGGAGTCATCTGACCGTCTTACTTAACAACATAGGCTTGCAGAGGAAAGGTCTAGCTCTTGGAGCCGTACCACCAAGAAGAAGATCAAGGGAATCTCTACCATCAGGCTTCGAATATGAGGTTAAGGTCGAGCCTCTCTTTTCAGTGGAAGTTGAGCTCGTCGGATCTGCTGCCCGTGACGTGAGTGATCCTTAACCCTGCCCCTTCTTACTGCTATTTGTGACATCGAGTGCTTAAGTGAGATCAGCGGTCTGGCAGGTCCTTGGACGCTAGCTAAGCTAATCGTCTTAGTTCCCTGAAATGAAATCAATAAGCTTTTTGATTGATTCAGGGCGCCGCCCCCCTTCAACGAATTAGAACCCATTGAGGGGGGCCGAGAGACTTCATAAGGGACCATTTGAGCTGCAGATCGTAATGCTCCTAGAGAGGCATATTTCGAATATAGAGGAGAAAGTTCCCAATAAAAAAGTACTTTTTCATATCCTTCTATGAACCGTACGAGCACGTCCTCTGTCACCCCCCACCGCGCTTATTGTTCCCCTCCCAAGGGCAGGTTCTTACGCGTTACTCACCCGTCCGCCACTGGAAACACGGTTTCCGACTTGCATGTGTTAAGCATGCCGCCAGCGTTCTTCCTTTAATTTCAATTTCCAACAGAAATAAATTGATCAAGAATTTGAATTGAATCGAATCATAATCTTTAGCACTTTTATACTTGAAATACACTGCCATAATTGAATTCTTTTTGCTAGGAAAAATAAATCAAAGAAAAACAAAAACTGTCAAGAATATAATAGAGTAAGGAATACGGCTTATATATAGATTTTCCGAGACCGACTCGGAATCTAAAAGCTACTACTACAGTATTTATTTGTCTAAGGAAAGAAAAAGAAGGCAAAAAAAAACTTTCCAAATATTGTAATCTCATTCCCATACGAACTAGGTTTCCTTATTTTACACCTCATCATAATTTGGTTTTTATATATATTTTTAAAAATAGTTGCATTGATATATATTCATCAAAAATCTCACATGGCAATATAAAATTCGGTAATTTCTTTTCAAAATGCCGCATCAACTTATAAGCAGTATTTTAAAAGGCGGGGCGTGAGGCGAGACGTTTTACGTAGCATGGAGCGAGGTGTAAGTTCGAAGTATATGGCGTAAGCCCCATGAATCTTTAATACTCTCTTTGTTCCAATTTATATATCATCATTTGAATTGATACGAAATTTAAGAAAGAAAGAATTTTTTTTGAAATGTTTGGTCTAAAACAAAGCTTATACAAACGTGTGACTGTAAATAATTTCATGAAGTTAAATTATTTCTAAATATAGAAAGTTAACATTCTTTTTGACACAGACAAAAAATAAAATGATATCGTATAAATTGAGACAGATGAAATGTTTAATTTATAATGTACATTTGCTTAGAATTATAATGTAGACAAGAGCTACTAAAAGAAGAAACTAAGTTTTTTCAACAACATCCACACACTTGATTCAATATCACTTTCCATATTTGAAATTCAAATCCACTTATTTAAATTTGTAAAGTTGTTTTAAAATAAGTGGCTGTGTCTTAAATGACGTTTTAAGGATGCAGTGCACATAGGCTGCCTCGAAATTTTCAAAATATTTTAAGGCGCCGTTCAAATAGGTTGCAGTGCAAAATTCAAATAAAACCTTAGATTACTCTTCGCCGCTCAATCTTCTTATCTCATATCTTCAATCTTTCTCCTTTTTCCCACCACAAAAATTACAAACACGATGGCCAAAAAGAAAGTAACCCCACAAGTAAAACAACACTAAAGAAGAGGTGGTAAAAGAAAACAATCACTACACTACAGCAATGGAAGAAGCTTCTGAGAAACTTGAAAACCTCAAGAACCTCAATAACATGCTTCTCAGAGAGACCATTGAGAAACGGAAACAGGTGGATTCGCTTGGCCAGGCAAAAGGGTGTCTGGAATCGGAACTGAAAAAGTCTAACTCGGAGAAAAATGAGTTGACCACCGAGTTGACTCAGTTGAGTGACCAGGTTATTCAGTTAGATATTGAGAAAACGTTGGTGTCTTTGTTTGTTGGTGTGCAGGTTGGATGCCATGCTGAGGTGTTTGAGAAGGAAAGAAAAGGGTTTCAAGAACAGAATGTTTTGGTTGAGGAAAAACTGAATAGTGTAGAGAGAGAAATGGTGGATGTTTTGAGAGAGAAAGGTGAGATTGAAAAGGTGTTGATTGGTAAGGAAAGTGAGATTGAAAGTCTTAAGAAGAAAGTGAGTGATGTTAGTGATGAGGTGGTGAATGAGAGGAATGTTTCGGAGGAGATTCGTAATGAGAAGGATGATATGAGAATGGAACTCGACGTGCAGATAGAAGAAGCGAATAGATTGAGAGTGAAATTAGTCGAAACTGAGAAACGAGAGAAGGAGATTGAAGTAGAAGTTGGGAAATTAAAGGTTGAATATGATGCTGTTAAAGAGGAAATAAAGGATAGAGAAGGAAAGATTGAATCTTTGGTGAGTGAGAAGGAATTGGTTGAGAATAGTCTGTTGGGTTCGAATAAGGTGATTGAAGAACTGAAGGGAAAGATTGATGGGATTGTTAGGGAAAAAGAAGGGATTGAAGTGGAGAAAAATGCAGAAGCGAAAAAGAACGGCGAGTTGGAAAACACAGTTACTGGTCTGAATGATATGGTGCTCAGTTTGCAAAAGGAGGAGGCGAAATTGCGTGAAAATTTGGCTGAGTTAGAGAAGAAGTGTTTGGAAGGGTTAAGGAAGGACGAGGAAATGGAGAAGAAGATAAATGAACTAGTGAAGGGAAATAATGAGAAAGAGATCAGAGTTGAGAACTTGATTGAACAAAAAAGTTTTGTTGAGAGGGAATTGGATAAGGCATTGAAGCAATTAGATGAAGAGAAGAAGAAGATTGAACAAACGGTTACAGAGAAGAATAGAATGGAAAAGGCTAAAGTTAGTAGGGAAAGCGAAATTGTTGAACTGCAGAAACAATTAGCTGAATTCAAAGATGTTATCGAAAAATTAGAGGTGTCTTGCAATGGTCAAGAAGAGAAGGTGAAGAATTTGGAAACTGAAGTTGGTAAGTATAAGGCTGCATTCGAGCGAGTTATCCTTGAGAAGGATGAGATACAAAAGTGTTTTGCAGATGAGGAAGAGAGTGGTATAAACATGAAGAAACAGATTGAAGAAATGGAGAAGCACATTGAAAAAATTGTTAAGGAGGTCGAGCAAACTAAGGCTGAATACCTCGATGTTGTTAGAGAAAAGAAAGAGTTGGAAACTCAATGTCAAGTGCTGAATGAGGAAATTGCTTGTGTGCAAACCTCACTTGGCGAAGCACAGAAGAAACTTAGTGCTATGCAGTGCAAAGTTGAGTTGGCAAACAGTAATTCCGAGGAAATCTTGAATGCTTTGAGGACTGCTGCAGATTCAATCTGCTCGAATGGTGGAGGAGCAAATGGCAGCGTGGTTGGTGAAAAACAAATGAATGGGGAAGCAGAGTTGGAGGCGATCAAGAATGTAATCAAGAGTAAAGAGAACAAAGTTGAGGAGATGGAGAGACAGGTTGAGTTTTTGCAGTTTTCAGTAGCACAAGCACAAAAGAAGAAGAATTTCTGGACCATGTTATCTTCAGCAACAACACTTTTTGCTGCGATTTCTCTTGCGTATGTTGCTCGTGGCCATTGAGTAATAAGGGAGTCCTTAGTATTATTCAAACTGGTAACTACAAGTCCGAAGAAATGACTTCAGTTTTGGTCCCATAGTTTACCTTTAAGAAGGCACATGAGCATTTTTTTAATGCTCTAGACTTGACATTTGACTGCTGTTAGCTTGTTTCAGCATCATATGTAACAATCTATGACGGCTTTTTTGCATCCTTCCGTATGAAATAATATGAAATCTCTTTACTGTCCAGAAAAAGGGATTACTGCTTCATAATCTGATGTTTGTTGTTGACCTGATTCACAATTATAGAAAGCTATTTTAAAGTCATTTTCGACTCACTGCTTGGAATTATAAGGCTGCGTAGTTTGTTATTTTCAGGATAAATTAGCATTTAGTCTGAGCCATCAGTTTAGAAGGGCTTGCATCTCACTTCTATAATAATAATACTGGCTAGAATATTATTTTACATAAAGAAATAACTAAACCATATCTTTGAGGTTCATAATATGCTTATTGCTTCAATTCCTTGCTTCTCTAATGTTTATTATAAGAATCAATTTGGACCTGCCTCTTACGACAAATTTTTAGTTATAGTATAGTTTGAACTTTGAAGTGGTTTTTATCAAAATTATTTGGTATTTCATTTCCTACTGTCTCTCAGTACTTCCAAACAGACATTCACCTATCAAATTTTGTCCAACTTCTATTTTTCTTGATATATGATTATGTACTCCCCATTTGCCGGATGTGCTTTCTCATGATTATTATTCATACAATTGTTACAATGCTAATTTCGAGATATGTCTCAGGGTATGTTTTAGTAATCCAGGAGGTCAATAACTTAAATCATTTGGTTGGTCTTAAATTATAGTACTGCACAAGGACAGAAAAGGCAAAGTCATGATGCTTCATGTGCTACTGTCTTTCATATGGATATTAATCAAATGCCTTTTCACCACCTATTATTAGGATGTTTTTCAGTACAATAATCAGGTACTACTATTTATCGCTTCACCAATATGATCTGTCATTTGATTTTCTTGTTCAAATTTAAGCCATCATATTTTTCTTGTGGTATAGTACCAGTCCATTACACCACATAGCGATAGGCTTCTACATTCTTCTCTTGCTTGTTCCTAAAAAGATAGTGCTGAGGTCCACCCATGTTCAGCAGTGGCACAACACAAGTAGTCGCTGGTTGATTTTGTTCTTTGACCAGAAACATTACAGGGCCTATGACCTTATAACAACAACTATGCCTTTGTTGTGGACATCTGTGGAGCCTTCTACTACTAGTCTCAATGTATAAATGGTATGACAATGAGTTGAAAGGCAAAACCATGTGATACTTCAGATGCTATTGTCTTTAGCTGGTGCCAGAGACCCATTCAGTGCACATCAGTGGGGTTTGACAACTTGTCGTTCGCCTATATAAACACATACAAAAAAGGATTTACCCTAACAACTCTCAGCAAAAGTTGAAACCATACAAGGCTTTTCTCTGCTTTCAGGGTCCTTACTAATTCTTCCCTTCCTTATTTGCTTATATATATTGA
This sequence comes from Anisodus tanguticus, assembly GCA_034509755.1. Taxonomy (NCBI): domain Eukaryota; kingdom Viridiplantae; phylum Streptophyta; class Magnoliopsida; order Solanales; family Solanaceae; genus Anisodus; species Anisodus tanguticus. The sequence continues at coordinate 38,284,219 of CM067561.1, read as the reverse complement.
ACTTAACAACCATGGCTATCTGTATGCCTCGTATAATCAAGAAGTCTTCTACAGCTGGAGATGTTCCGAAAGGCCACTTTGTTGTGTATGTAGGGGAGAAGCAGAAGAAGAGATTTGTGATCCCATTATCATTCTTGAGCAAACCTTTATTTCAAGACTTGCTTAGTCAATCTGAGGAAGAATTTGGCTTTGATCATCCAATGGGTGCTGTCACAATTCCGTGCAGTGAGGATTTTTTCGCTGATCTCACATCTCGCTTGAGGAAGTGACAAGGAAATCAGTCCCTTTTTTTTGCTTACACAATTTTGTAAAGTAGGACCACTGTGTACAGTTCAATAGTTAGAAGAAACACTCGGTAGACTAATGATTTTAGCTCCATAAAGAATGGATATCATTCCTTTGTCTGTTGACTAAGTACACATTTTTCTACTTCAAAAGAAATTGAAGTAATGAACCTTTTTTACTTCTATGGTTTCATTCTATTCAATTCATTGCAATACAATTTTTTTGGTCATTCTCTCATGGTTTGCTAACTAGAATGAGCTAGAATCTGATCTTTTAAAGTGGCATAACCCATTCAATTGGTAATATTATTGTCACTACCATATTGGTAAAATGATAATTACCCCTTGCAGTAGAGCTGCTGCGTTGTGGAACTGCTCAGTGCAATAGCAAAATGGATGCAAATTAATTAACTCGTAATAAGATATAATATTCTTGAATTATAACTCAAATTTCTGGCAATAGTAAGGTTATGACTAACTCACAATTTAATGGAGATTTGTAGAACATAGACACAAACATGTTGTTAGCTAGTAAACATTTCTATTCTCTCCTATTTGGAAACATTTCCCAGAATCTGTTGAAATAACTCGAGTTATTCTAATCTGGAAAGTTGATCCTACATAGCATGAGGGACCAAACAACAACAGGTTATCATATATTGGTACTACCATTGTTAACAGCAAGACATCTCTGGCCAAGAGGTCAGACCTGAAAATTACAAGACAATCACCCATTGTTATTAATTTGATCTCAAAAGAAACTGTGTTGACAATTACCCATTGTTATTAATTTTGATTACTATCTTGTAATTGAAAATAGCGGGGCCTGCTGATCTTCAGGCACAATGACCTAAAATCATAAATAGTTGACAATGAGTTTGACAACAAGACCATGTGATACTTCATCTGCTATTGTCAATCAACAGTGTAACAAATGGCTCTTCACCAGTGAGATTTTAAGTGTGATTGGCATATGGGGTATGTTATAGTCCTAGTGGATAGTGTTCCAGACACTAATCATCATGTGGCACCATCCATTTCTATGGATTTGATTCTGAGAGATCCTTTTTTCCATGTATGAGAAAAAGGTATGGCCTATTGTTGTTGAACTTATATGAGCTAAATTAATTAATCATGTCAATCAGTTGGAAGACACGGCCATGTGGTAATTGATCTGTCATTGTCTTTAACAGATGCCGAACTCAGATAGCTCTTCACCACAAACCAGGAGATTTTAAGACTTTCTTTGCTTATATAAACATGCTTTAAGAAGTTTCCACCACCGCAACTCTCCACAATACTAGAGAACTACTAAAAGCTTTTCCTGTGCTTTCATCGTTAGTAATTCTTCTCTTCATCCTTTGCTCATCTTAAAGAAAAGATCATGGCTATCCATATGCCTCGTCTAATCAAGAAGTCTTCTACAGCTGGAGATGTTCGTAAAGGCCACTTTGTTGTTTATGTTGGGGAGGAGCAGAAGAAGAGATTCGTGATCCCCATATCATTCTTGAGCCAACCTTTATTTCAAGACTTGCTAAGTCAAGCAGAAGAAGAATTTGGCTTTGATCATCCAATGGGTGGTGTCACAATTCCCTGCAGCGAGGATTTGTTCATTGATCTCACATCCCGATTGCTGAAGTGAGAAGGAAACCAGTCCCTATTTTTTGCTTACACAATTTTGTATAGTTGTAAACCAGGATCTCCACTGTATAGTTCAGAGTTAGAAGATACACTAGGTAGACTAAGGACACATTTTCTACTTCAATAGAAATTGAAGTAATGAACTGTTTTACTTATATGGTTCCATTCTATTCTATATATTGAATTGAATGTAATCAATTCATTCCAATAGAAACTTTTTTTCTCAACTCTCATGGCTTGCTAATTAGAATGAGCTAGAATCTAGACTTTTAATAAATATTTGGAAAATATAGACACGGGGGCAGGTTAATAGCCAGTAAATATTTCTGTTCTCTATTATCTGGAAACATTTCTCAAAATCTGCTAGTTATAATTCAAGTAAAACTAGTCTGGAAAGATGATCCAACATAATGACTTAGCATGAGAGACAAACAAGTTGTCAGCTAGTACAGTAAATTTATTCAGAATTGCAGGTTTGTGGAATTCAAACTCTCAATCTACTCCAATTAAAGACTTAATCTGTCAGTTGGCAGCTCTTTTTTTTTTTAGCATCACAGAAGTCATAAGGGCAACTGGATCAGCCTTGTTTATATGGATTTAACTTATATACAATGAAAAATGTAAAGAATGTCAACATTATCAGTTGTTTTAATATGTTGTAGCAGAACCTGTGTTAACAATTACCCAATGTTATCAATTTTGATTTCTACCTTGTAATTAAAAACAGTGGGGCCTGCTGATCTTCTGGCACACTGGCCTAAAATCATAAATAGTTGACATTTGACAATGAGTTGGACAACAAAACCATGTGATACTTCATCTGCTATTGTCAATCAATAGTGTAACAAATGCCTCTTCACCACTGAAATTTTAAGTGTGATTGGCATCTGGGGTATGTTATAGTCCTAGTGGATAGTGTTCCAGACACAAATCATCCTAAGGCACCATCCATTTCTATGGATTTGATTCTGAGAGATCCTTTACTCCATGTATGAGAAAAAGTAGGACAACTGTTCTTGAACTTATATGAGCTAAAGTAATTAATCATGTCAATTAGGTGGAAGACAGGACCATGTGGTAATTGATCTGTCGTTGTCCTTCACTGATGCCCAACCCAAATGGCTCTTCACCACAACTCATGAGATTTTATGACTTTCCATTTGCTTATATAAACATGTTTTGAGAAGTTGCCACCACCACAATTCTCCACTAAACTAGAAAACTACTCAAAGCTTTCAGAATCTTTAGTAATTTATCCTTTGCTCATCTTAATTAAAAGATCATGGCTATTCGTGTTCCTCGTATTATCAAGAAGTGCTCGACATCCCTGGATGTTCCCAAGGGCCATTTTGCTGTGTATGTTGGACAGGGGCAGAAGAAGAGATTTGTGATTCCGATATCATTCTTGAGCCAGCCTTCATTTCAAGACTTGCTCAGTCAAGCTGAAGAGGAATTCGGCTTTGATCATCCAATGGGTGGTGTCACAATTCCCTGCCCCGAGGACATCTTCATTGGCATCACTTCTCAGTTTAGGATTTAAGGATATAGTTGAGATCATTTTTCTTTTTTGAGATCTCACTATTTTGTATGCCAAAGTAGGAGATCCGTCTTGTACAGTTGATTAGTTAGAAGCTAAGTGAGGCTTAGCACCAGAAAAAGATTGGTGCTTTTTGACTCAAAAAGTCTAATACAAAGAATACAGATATAACATTATTTAAATATTATTTGCAGATCAATATTTGTTGTGCGACTTGTAAAATATTTGTTTTCACTCACAGCTTCAGTATGTTTCCAAGTGAAATCCACGTCAAAACACAATTTGAACTTCCAAATACTCTTTTTTCAACTTCTTACTTCAGATACTCGGTTTTTCAACTTCAACTAGATATTGTCCAACTTCAAGCAAATATTTCAGTATTGCCATACTTTAGTAATTGCAAACACTAGTTTGGAAATAAGCATCTGTAAATACTTAACTCCAGTATGTGAACTTTAAGTGAAATATCGAAATACTGGTTTTGAATTTACAAATCTTTAATTTTCACAAACAATATTATCCAAATGAATTCATATCCAAAACACAACTATATACGAGAGAAGTCTATCTTGCAGTGCAGAACAATTCAGCTTATCCACTTGGCTAAGATACAACCATGGCCTGATTTGTGGGATATATTTGGATATTTTTGTTCTTTCGAATTTCTGATAGGTGCATGTGAAAGATGTTGTGAGAAGTTTAATAATTCAATCCAATACCTTACCGTAAGGAGTATGAGAATGGTTTTACTAAATGTTCGCTCTGATACCAAATTAAGACATTTAATCCAAAATCTTTAAGTAAACGGAGAGCTTAGGAGCCGTTTCTTATTAATTCTAACTACTTCTAGTTTGCTTGGTGCAATGTACTAATTACGTACATAATTCATGGCAAAATCAGAATATTAATGATTTTTTTGCTAAAATGTTGAACTTGGCGTATGAATTTGGATTCCTATTTGAAAAAGTGTTGTTCAAAGCCAACCCATTATTTTCTTTATATGATCTGATCAATTCAAGGTTCTCTATGTCAGTTTATTTTCTTGATAAATTTAAGTCAGCATGTTTTTCTTGTGGATTAGTATCCACTCATTATCAAATTGCTCACCACATTAGAGATAAGCTTCTATATTCTTCAGACATTTCTTCTCTTGATTGTTTCCTACAAAATGAGTGTGGAGGGTCACACACAAGTAGACACTGGCTGGTGTTGTTCGTCTTTGACCAGAAAACATTGCAGGACCTGTGACCTTCTTATCGAAAAATGAGACTGGAAAAATATTATAACATTATCCATTTCTCTATTACTTCCAATAATGATCATCCTAATTTGACTATTTTACAAGTTCTCTGTAAGTCTTCAACTGCAGCACCAACCGGAACCATCTTTTTTTTGGTCATAAGAACCAACTTGTATCTGAACCATCGGTTTAGCACTATGGACAATCAGATTTTGTCTAAAGTTCTTAGGATATGCCCTCAAAGATTCGCATTTCCTGATCAATCATTGGAATGGTGACTACAACTTGTTGATTCAACATCAAGAAGTGGCTCTAGGTGGTCCCAAATGTACCATTTCAAGAAGATGAGGTTTCATGAATCTGTTGTTTGGTGTGTATATAAGTGGGACCTTCTGCTTTTAGACATAGTTCCAAAGTCTAAATAGTATGAGAATTAGTTGGAAGGCATAACCATGTGATACTTCAGGTGCTATTGTCTCTAAACAGTGCTGCACCAAAACTCAACCACACAAGTAATCTTTGAACTGGTACCCACATAATGCCTATCCAATGCATATCAGTAAGCTTCTACAACTTGTCATTGGCCTATATAAACACATACAAATAAGGGTTTACCATAACAGCTCTCACCAAAACTTGAAATCATATAAACCTTTCCTCTGCTTTCAAAGTCCTTACAGTTCTTCCCTTCCTTATTTGATCATTTATATTGAACTTAACGACCATGGCTATCCATATGCCTCGTATAATCAAGAAGTCTTCTACAACTGGAGACGTTCCGAAAGGCCATTTCGCTGTTTATGTTGGGGAGAAGCAAAAGAAGAGATTTGTGATTCCCATATCATTCTTGAACCAACCTTTATTTCAAGACTTGCTATGTCAAGCTGAGGAAGAATTTGGCTTTGATCATCCAATGGGCGGTGTCACAATTCCCTGTAGTGAGGATGTGTTCGTTGATCTTACTTCTCGCTTGACTAGGATCTGAGGATTTTACTTTCACGGTTTTGTAAAGAATAGGATTTCCAGTTGTACATCAGAGGAATTAGGAAAGACACATTCTTTATGCCATAGTACTGAAAATTAGATAGAGGGGGCTACTGTCAGCTGCAGCAGTATATCCCAATTTTGAATGTAATTTTCAGTAGTTTAGCAAATGAAATCTGTTCAAACTCATTCCTTATCCAATTTGGTTTATCAGTATTCTTCTTTAACAAAGTTCTTTACATGACTCCATACTCTCCATGAGATGGGAATTGGAGCTTCTAAAGTGTTAAAACTATGTTAATTAACTCTAAAGAAGACAACTTGTTTGTGACCTTACCTTGAACACTGAAATATATTTGGCAAAGAAATTTCAAAATATCAAATAAGCGACATTCATAGTTCACAACTTCACACTTCACACTTCACTAGACATTTTCGTTTTCTCCTCTTTTTAAAACAAATCTCTGGCTTGATTTATTAGAATTTCTCTCGATCAGCTGAAAAACTCTGGATAATTCTGATCTAGAAAGTTGATTAAATCATCAGATTATTATTATATGAGAAGAAATTATTGCAGTTATTTAAGTCAACTTATTTCTAAAAGCATCGATTAGCACAACTGTATTTACTCTATGGTTCCCTAAAAGAGTGCCTATGTAGAAGTAACTAATGATGTTTGTTTGCAAGCTAGTGAATCCAAACCATAACTTTATTTGTTTTACTTACTTCAACAAAATAGATTTTGTAAAATCTAAATATCTAAATTGCATTTTGCCTGGTAGAGTTCTTTATAGTTGTAGACCAACTATGCCAAGCCATCAGGATGGCTTTTTTTGTGATCTTTTGTAAAATCTAAATATCTAAATTTCATTTTTCTTAATATTTCTATATAAGTGTGTTGGTCAAAGTGTACCTCATAATTGAATTTCCATAATTAGTCAAATTTGTAAGTCAAATACATCAGCAGATGTTTTTTTTTAAAAAGAATTCCAAAGATTAAGTGCTTTGTTTCTTATGATCATAGGAAATAGTTCTTAAACCTCCATATATTAATTATACTCAATCCACTAAAAAATGTGATATTTCTAATAGATGGTATAAGAGTATCCAAATATTCTGGATTAAGTTCAGGACCAAGCTAGGAAGCAACTGAAACATCTCACTTCCCTTTGTTCTATTGGTATGTTGTGATGGATATTCCATATTTTTCAAATAGATGCTTACTAGAAAACCATGTTCATGACAAGAAATGTCTAGTATACATCTCTTCTTTAGCAATTTGATTGTGAGGCATGCTATGTTTCAACTTCAGACAAAAGGTAGGACCTTATGTCTTGATCTAATATGGCCTTAAGATATCGATACTTTGGCAATTGGTTGGAAGGCAAAACCATGTTACTTCAGATGCTATCGTCTTCCGAAGGTTCCCACAAGATAACTCTTCACTATCAGCAGGATTCTCTAAGTTGCCCTTTGGCCTATATAAACACATTCAGAGAGTGTCTACCACCACAGCTCTCAGCAAAACTTGAAAGCATTCAAAAAATAGTTTTCTGCCTTTGAGGTCTTTGGTAGTTCTTTTTTCCCTTCTTTGATCACATAAATTAAAACTAAAAGATCATGGCTATTCGTATACCTCGTATAATCAAGAAATCTTCCACAACTGGAGATGTTCCAAAGGGCCACTTTGCTGTGTATGTCGGGGAGAAGCAGAAGAAGAGATTTGTGATCCCCATCTCATTCTTGAACGAACCCTTGTTTCAAGAGTTGCTTAGTCAAGCTGAGGAAGAATTTGGCTTCAACCATCCAATGGGTGGTGTGACAATTCCCTGCAGTGAGGATTTGTTCATTGATCTCACATCTCGCTTGAGAAAGTGAGAAGGAAACCAGTCCCCATTTTTTGCTTACACAATTTTGTATAGTTGTAAACCAGAACCTCCACTGTGTACAGTTCAGAGTTAGAAGATCCACTAGGTAGACTAAAGACACATTTTTCTACTTCAAAAGAAACCACGTAATGAAACTTTTTACTTCTATGGTTCCATTCTATTCCATATATTGAATGTACTCAACTCATTGCAATAGAATTTTTTTTCTCAACTCTCATGGCTTGCTAATCAGAATAAGCTAGAATCTAGTCTTCTAAAGTGGCATAACTCATTCAATTGGTAAAATGATAATTACACTTTGTGGTTTCAAATGAAGCTAGATGTACTTGGTAGTGGCCATCATACGGTGAAGTATAACTCAACATGTACTAGATCCGAAAGAATGTGGAAGTACTGAGTGCAATAGAAAATGAATTAATTAACTCTTAATAAGATAGTAATATCTATACTTTTCTTGAATATGTACTCAAATTTCTGTCAATATTAAGGATTTGAGTCATAATTAATGGAGATTCGCAAACACAGACATGTTAATAGCTAGTAAACATTTGTATTCTCTACTATTTGGAAACATTTTTCAAAATCTATTGAAATAACTCAGGTTATTCTAGTCAGGAAAGTTGATCCTTCAAGTTGTCAGATAATGCAGTAAACTTATTTCTAACTGCAGCCCAAGTGATCCTGACCTGAATCACAACCAGACAATTACCTGTTATTATCAATTTGATCTCTTAAGATCCTCAGTTCTCTATCTTGTCATAAAAACACTGGGGTCTGCTGATATTCAAGAGCAATGTCTAAGATCATATATATATTTGACAATGAGTTGGGTAGCAAAACCATGTGATACTTCATGTGCTATTGTCAATCAACAGTGCAACAAATGCCTCTCCACCAGTTAAATCTTACATATTATTGACTTGTTTTCTCTTATAGTTTTGTTTTTATAAATGGACACATAGTTTGCATCTGGGGTGTCTTAGTCCTACAAATCATCATGTGGCACCATCCATTTCTATGGATTTGATTCTGAGAGATCCTTTGTTCCATGTATGAGCAAAAGGTAGGACCTATTGTTGTTGAATTTATATGAGCTAAAGGAATTAATCATGTCAACTAGTTGGAAGGCAGGACCATGTGGTTACTGATATATCATTATCTTTCACTGATGCCCTACCCAAATGGCTCTTCACCACAAATCAGGAGATTTTATTGTTAGGATTTGAGTTCCAAATCCGACCTAATCATAAAACAGTAAATAAGCGCAGAACAAATAACACACACAGATTTATAGTGGTTCACCCTCAATGCGAGAGTTACGTTCACTTTGCCGCTGCAAATTTGACTAGTTTGAGTTTACAATTTTCTCTACACACCAAAAGAAAACGGCACCCTAGTCTATATATAGCGAAAACTAGAGAGAACATAATACAAACCCAAAATTTTCAAAATACCTTTCACTAAATAACCTTACATTATAGCGTTCCACACTTTGCGTAGAATTTTAATAGTGTCGGCGATGAATTAGGCTCCACAACTCAACATTTATGACTTTCCATTTGATTATATAAACATGTTTTGAGTAGTTGCCACCACCACAACTCTCCACAAAACAAGAAAACTACCCAAAGCTTTTCAGAATCTTTAGTAATTTTTCTCTTCATCCTTTGCTCATCTTAATTGAAAGATCATGGCTATTCATATTCCTCGTATAATCAAGAAGTCTTCGACATCCTTGGATGTTCCAAAAGGACATTTTGCTGTTTATGTTGGGGAGAAGCAGAAGAAGAGATTTGTGATACCCATATCATTCTTGAGTGAAGCTTTATTTCAAGACTTGCTTAGTCAAGCAGAAGAAGAATTCGGCTTCGATCATCCAATGGGTGGTGTCACAATTCCCTGCTCAGAGGACATCTTCATTGGCATCACTTCTCAGTTTAGGATTTAAGAGTATTTTTTTTATTTTTCTTTTTTATATCTCACAATTTTGTATACTATCAGGAGATCCATATTGTACAGTTGATTAGTTAGAAGTTAATGTGAGGTTTAGCACCACAAAATTTGGTGCTTTTTGATTCACAAAGACTCTAATTCAAAGATTAAATATACCACATTCTTTTCTCTCACTTACTGTATCAGAAAGAAATTTATCTTGAAATGCTGAACAATTCAGCTTCTAATATATAATTTCAAACATTCTTTGATTTATAAATTATATAAAGGTCAGCATAAACATCAGTTATTTTTACCTATGACTTCGTTATATGCCATTTTAATCTGATAATTAAAAAAGACTATACATCATCAGTGCATAATAGTAAAATTCTTAGATTTTTGAATAGGTGTAGGTGAAGGAGGTTGAGAAAGAATTAAACAAGTTTATCCAATTCCTTATCTTAAGCTCAGAGTGAATAGGTGTATTTTTGACATGAAAGTAATTTTTCTGATTTTTTTTAAAAAAAATCCGAAATTTTTTACCAAAGAAAAATTGAAAAGCACGATAGTCCAAACTAAACACGCCTGTTATCATGTCACAAGGAGAGTTACCTCTTGTTAGCAATCAACTTAAATAATATGTTAACATTAGCTCAATGTTATAACTAAAGAAATGGAGAGAGTTGTGGTACCTAGCACTTTTTCATTAGATGGGTTGGCACGAATTTAAATTAATCGTACTCGGGATTAGGATAACAAATGATTAAAAACTTAATCTCTGACATTCATATCAAACTCATGATATCTACATGTGATATCTACATGGGTCATTGGCACTTGTGCTGCTATTTTGTGTTGGTCTTTAATTTTTATTCTATCATAATAAATACATCATTGGATCTAATTTATATGATTTAGTTTGATTCAACACAAAATTTAAATAATAAAAAAAGATTTTTGAATATCGTATTCTAAAAATAATCAAATATATTTGTGTGGTTATAGATCATTTCATTAAATGTAAAAAAAAGTTTAAATTTAAATTATTATTAAATAAAAAAATATGTTATTCTTGTTTAGATTAACTAAAATGAAGAGTATATCATATAAATTAGGCAGATGAAGTAATATTTTTGTGGGCATAAGCTTATATTTTTGCATCGTCATATCACACGTATAAGTTCATTGCTAAGGGCAACCGCCAACCAGCCCATTTGAAGGGAAAACCGTGCAACTTCTTTTATCTACATACCCAAACTTGCCCTTTTACATGAATACTTTGGATTGCTTTTAAGCGTGTATGTGTGCTCTGCTTCGGTTGATTTGTATGCCAAGTCATTTTTTACCTATAATGCCACTCAGGTGTTCGATGAAATTCCTCTGAAGAACGCTGTGTGTGCAGATGCCGTTTTTAAAACTGTACACGGATGTGTTATTGCAAAAGTTCATGGCATGGAAACTGATTTTTTCCTTTTGCAAGTTATGTTGTTTCAAATATATGGTGAATGTGACTAGTGGAGAAGGCTAGGCTTGTATCCAATAAATTTAGAGTAGTGATTAGTTTGTTTAAGGACATGTCGATGGTGGGAAGCAAACCAGATGGTGCAGTGTGCGATTACAGTGTGATACACAGCCCCGAGCACTATAGTTGTTTAATAGTCATTTTTTGTCATGCCAGTGTAAAACAACAACAAAACAACGCCTCAATCTCAAGAAAGTTGGAGTCAGTTATATGAATCCTCACTGACCATGCCGCTCCATTTAAGCTTGCCTTAGACCCATGTCATGCAAATGTGTGGAAATTAGTTAGCAAGTTCTCCTGTATCAAGAATGACAAGTTAACTGTTTCTACGTAGGGGGTCTTGCTGAGTGCATGAAGTAATTTTGACAATGTTGAATCAGTAAGGGTACTCCAGTTAGACCCTCTAAATGACGTGGTTTATTTTTTGCTTTTGAAAATGTATGCAAGGACTACTATGTGGAATGAGAATGAGAAACCAAGGAAACAAAGAAGGGCCTGAAAGGCAGTGACGTAGCCTGGTAGACGTCACAAGATGAGTTAAGGATGTTGATTTTAAAAAATCCACATTCTCCTACGCATAAATTCATGTTGCTCAGCCGAATATGGTTTGAGATATTAGTGGTGCAGTTTGAGGACTTCGGTAGCTTATGGTATATTTCGAAAAATGTGATAAGGGACTCTTCTTGATGGTTGGAATGTTCATAATGAGGTTTCTTACACGGAAGTGCTGCCACATGTTCTAATTTCTAGTAAGATTGAGCAAACTGCAAAGACTGCTTCACCGTGCCGTAGTTTCTTCGCCTAGGAAATGACAGCAGCAGCAGGCTGAGAACAAATGAATTTCTTAACACTGAAAAACCATTTGTAAGGGTACAGTTAACTCAACTCACTGTCTAAAAGAATTGCTGTTATCAGGCTCAATGGATTATTGACTTCTCTTTTTTCTCCTTTTGAATCAGATTTCCTTTTCCCAGATCTTATACAAGATGACAACAAAATGTCAAAAAATATCAAGGAAAAAGGCGTCCTCTTTCTTAGCTTGTTGTTCTTGAGTTGCCAGATTAATTTTTTTTCACTTAGAATTCAGAAGCTATTTCCCCCTCTCCAGATCTCTTTTAGGTTTGCTGTACCTTTGAGGTCTTTGTCCCTAGTACCATACAGGCCGTAGTTCTGTCTGTTCATAAATACTTAGAATTTTAAATTTGGTATAGGAATTTTGATTACTTAAAGTTGCAATGCATCAATTGATTTTCCTGACCAATTTAAGGCAGAATGTTCTTCTTATGGATGAGTACCATTCTATTATCATAATTGCTCACCAGATCGAAGATAAGCTTCTCCATTCTTCTCTTGTTGTTTCCTACAATGTTAGTGCTGAGGTCCACCAATGCTCAACATTGGCACAACACAAGTAAACACTTGTTTAATTTGTTTTTCTTTGACCACAAACATAGTATTACCTACATTTTAAGTGATAAATGGAACTGGAGAAATATTCTAACCTTATACAATTCTTATTGTTTCCAATAATAATAACCGCCACAATTTGACCATTTTGTAAGTGTTCTCTAAGTCTTAAACTACAACACCACTTGGAACCATAAATAGTTTTTTGTCATAAAAACCAACTAGTATCTGAGCCATCGCTTTAGCACTATGGATGGACAAATTTTCGTCTAATATTCTCAGGATATACCCTCATATATTCGTATTTAATATCAAAAAAATGGCTAGAGGTGGTCCCTACCTAAACAATTTTTCAAGAAGACGACATTTCCATCTGTTCTTTGTTGTGAACATCAACTGTACCTTCTGCTTTTAGACTAGTCTCATTGTATAAATAGTATGACAATGAGTTGGAAGGCAAAACATTCAGGTGCTACTGTCTTTAGCTGGTGTCCACAGGATGCCCCTTTTCTTTGGATAGATGTGTCCACAGAATGCTTATTCACACATCAGTGGGGTTTGACAACTTGTCATTCGCCTATATAAACACATACAAAGAAGGATTTACCATAACAGCTCTCAAGAAAACTTGAAACCATACAAAGCTTTTCTCTGCGTTCAGGGTCCTTACTAATTCTTCCCTTCCTTATTTTCTGATCTATATTGAACTTAACGACCATGGCTATCCGTATGCGTTGTATAATCAAGAAGTCTTCTACAACTGGAGATGTTCCAAAGGGTCATTTCGCTGTTTATGTTGGGGAGAAACTGAAAGAATTAATCCCTTGATTATTCTTATTGAATGAATATGTATATATACACGTTACAATCTCCAAATATGGAAAATCCTATTCCTACTAAACTTCTAATATCCTAGTTCTATTTGTACAAGAATTCTATAATTATGGTAATTATACAACATAATTTACAACTTCTATTTATGGTACATGACTAGTCAAAACCGTGTATATCATAGGGATATACACATTATTCTATCACACCCTCGTAGTCATAGCGGGCGATTGTCGTACGCTGAGACTGTCTCTAAAATCTTCAAATAAAACCGAGGGAAGGCCCTTTGTAAAAATGTTAGCAATTTGGTATCGCGAGGGCACATGTAAGACGCGTACTTGTCCACGAGCTACCTTTTCGCGAACAAAGTGAATATTCATCTCGATATGTTTAGTGCGTTGATGTTGGACCGGATTGCCAGAAAGATAAACTGCACTAACATTATCACAGTAGACCAATGTAGCTTTCTGAATAAGAAAGTGTAGTTCTAACAAAAGATTACGCAACCAACATGATTCTGACACCACATTCGTCACGCTTCGATACTCGGCTCTGCACTGGATCTTGATAATGTAGCTTGTCGTTTTGCAGACCATGAGACCAAGTTATCCCCAAGAAACATACAATAACCAGAAGTCGAGCCTCTGGTATCAGGACAGCCACCCCAATCAGCGTCTGCATAAGACACAAGTGTAGAAACGGACGTAGGATACAAATGCAAGTCATAATCAAGTGTGCCCTGGATGTATCGTATAATGCGTTTGAGCGCATTCATATGCTCAATCCGTGGATCATGCATAAACAAACACACATGTTGAACTGCGTAAGTAATATCAGGCCTTGTGGAAGGTAAGATACTGAAGTGCCCCTGCAAGGCTGCGATAGTGAGTGGGATAGTCGAACTTAGTGCCAGATGTAGCACTCAGCTTCGGGTTAGTATCAACCGGAGTAGAAGTAAATTTACACGATGACATACCAGCTCTTTCAATGATCTCAGCGGCATACTCTTTTGTGATAAAAATAGACCACATGAATGACGAGTGACAACAATCCCCAAGAAATAACTCAAGGGCCCCAAGTCTTTCATAGAAAATTCAGACCTGAGAAGTGTCATGATAGATTTGCGTAGATTATCAGACGAAACAGTCAATATAATATCATCGACATACAATAAAATGTATGCCAGAGAAATACCATGACGATATATAAAGAGAGAATAATCAGACCGGCAGTGAGAAAAACCAATAGAAGATATATAATCTGCAAACTTTTTATACCAAGTTTGTGGGGCCTGCTTAAGTCCATACAAGGACTTCTTCAACAAACATACATGATGAAGATGATTGGGATCTCGAAAACCCAAGGGCTGATGCATATAAATTGTCTCCTTAAGATCACCGTGTAAAAATGGCATTTTTCACATCCAACTGATGAACGAGTCATGCTTTTGAGAGAGCCAAACTAAGAACAATACGAATAGTAGCTGGTTTGACCACCGGACTAAACGTTTCACCACAATTCACGTCAACCTGTTGAGTTTTACCATCACCTACAAGACGAGTATTATGCCTCTCAAAAGAACAAAATGAATTTTCTTTATGAGTAAAAATCCTCATAGACCGAATAATATTAACACCAGAAGGACGCGACACTAACTCCCACATCTTATTTTCAATAAGAGCATTATATTCGTCAGTCATAGCCAATTTTCAATTCGGGTCATTTAATGCGGACACAGGGTTACATAGGAGGGCGAATTTAAGGACATTAGAATTGAGATTAAAATACCGTTTTGGTTTAAAAATACCTCTTTGATTACAAGTAATGGGCCCTTGACTAGAGGAGGAATTGGATGAATTTTAAGCAATGTGTGGAACGGGGATTGACTGGCCAGCAGGCAATAGGCCTGCTGGCCCAACAACTGGAACAGTAACAGGCTCGGTATTGGGCTAAAACACTGGAACATTACCGAGATCAGTACTGGATCGTGTCATCGGCCCACTGGGCAGAATAGTGGTTGCGATGGGCGTGGGCCGGCGGCGGTGGGCTGCTAGCGTAGTTTAGTCACGGGACAAGTCGGAAAAATGGTGGATAATATATGGTGAGACCTCGTCATCTAAAAAATTATATGAACTGGACACGGGACTACTCACTTTAGTAAAAGGAAATTGAATTTCATCAAAAATAACATGGCGACTAATTATGATTTTATTAGATGATAAATCAAAACATTTGTAACCACGATGATTAGACGGATAACTCAAAAACACACAAGCGGTAGAACGGGCCTGAAGTTTGTTAATTGTAGTTGACGGAAAAATTGGATAACATAAACACCAAAGACCCTAAGATGAGAATATGAAGGATCCTTATTATAGAGAACTTTAAGGGGAGATTTAGATGCTAATCCTTTGATAGGAAGTACGTTAAGGAGGTAAGTAGTCATTTGTAGTGCATGATGCCAAAAAAAAGGGGTACAGAAGCATGTGCTACTAAAGTCCGGACAATATTATTAATGGTACGAATTTTTAGTTCAGCTTTCTCATTTTGTGAAGACGCATGAGGACAAGAGAAATGAAAAACTATGCCATTAGCATCACAAAATTCCCGAAACAACCCATTAGCATATTCCTTGCCATTATCACATTGAATACTTTTAATATCCCGTTCGAATTGGGTACGGATGAATGCTCTAAATTTTAAGAATGTGGAAAAAACACGAGACTTTTTCGATAAAGAAAAGGCCCATAAAAAATTAGAATAATCATCCAAAAATAGAATATAATAACGATGGCCCACAGAACTTAACACAGGGGATGTCCATAAATCACTATGAATAATGTCAAACGGCATCAAAGTACTAAAAGTGGAGGCTACAAATGGTAATTTAACATGTTTTCCTAACGGACAAGAAGGGCAAAGTGGAGTACTACGCGTACCCTTACAAAAAATAAAATTATTTTTATGCAAAGAAGAAATAACAGACGATCCCGGATGACCCAAACTGGCATGCCACAAGGAAGGATCAAGGGCTGCAAAAGTAGGCTTGACTCGCGGAAGTGGTGGTATTTATGATAGGATAAAACTCTCCGCTACTATTGCATCTCATGAGAGGTATCCCCATTTTGAAGTCCTTCACAGAAAATTCAAAGGGATCAAAATTAACAGAAACTCAATTATCAGTGGTGAATTTTCGGATAAACACCAAATTTTTAATTAAGTTAGGGCCATTAGGGTATTTTTCAAAACTAGAGGTGGATGTGGGGAAGACAAAGTTGTATGTCCATAACCGCGAATTGGAATTAAATTGTCATTACCAACAATAATACCACAATTTTTGCTCAAATTGAAATAAGACGAGAGAGTACCTTGGTCAGACGTCATGTGAGAAGTGACTCCGGTGTCCATATACCAATTCACGTTGGAGGATTTAATCCAAGCGTGTGCAATACGGCCTCAATATCTGTCGGAGTTAGTGTGGGGTCCACTGCCTGGAATGCCTGTGGAGGCCGAGGCCCAAGCAAACCTGCCTGCGGCCCCGGCCCAGAAATGAATATGCTGCCAATATTTGGACCCGAGAAACCGGGCACGGCTCGTTGTTCTTGAACTCGGGCCCGGCCCCGATTACACAGGTAAGGGGCGGGAGGAAAATAGGGACTATTGGGCCAATGGCTATTGGCCCAGTTCCACGGCCAGGGGGCTCATGGCTGGGACCAGTTGGCCTGCGGCCTACTGCCGCTGCCACCATTATTTCGGCCACCTCCGTTACCACCGCGATTGCCACCGCGGTTTTTGCCATTATTTTTAAGATGTCGACCCTTTTTGCCACCACCGTTGTTGCGGTGTTGGCCAGAATTCTCGGAGAATGAGTGAGGTTCGTCTAATGTGGTCATCATGGTGACGAAGTAGTGTGCCAACGCCGTTATAGACCTCAGACAGGCCTGCAACCATTTGGAGAACAAGACGATCATTGGTAACTGGCGCACCAACTTTGCGGAGTTGGTCTGCCAATTTCTTCAGCCTTTTACAATAGGCCGAAACGTTAGGAAAATCTACCATGTGGACATGTGAAAATTACTACTCGAGGGTGACAGCACGGGAATTCTTGTTATCTTGGAATATATTACGCACCCTATTCCAAGTTTCCATTGTCGTAGTGTCGGGTTCAATGATCGTTTGTAGGAGGTCGGTAGAAATAGTGGAATAAATCCACTGAAAAACGGTAGCATCAAGTGTCTTCCATAACGTAGGATTTTCCTCGGGGTTAAGCACCTCCTCTGTGCCAGGTGTCGAGGGAATTATGTGATGGATGACTTGATGCGAGCGTGCGTGAATGTGAATAATTCCGCCCATGTCGCGTATTGGACGTTTTTCATCTCAAGAACAATAGGGATGTGGTTCATGATGTTGGAAACTGTAAGGGCTGAATGAAATAGGTTCTTTGACGTAGACATAACGAACGAACAATAGGAGAATTAGGGATTAGGAAGAAAATTTGGGAAGGGAGGAGGAAGAAGTCGGTCGGAAACCGAGAAGGGTTCTCGGAATTTGAGCCGAGAGTAGCGGAAGAAAATTGGGAAGGGATGTAGTCCAGACCTAGACTTCTGATACCATGAATCCTTGATTACTCTTATTGAATGAATATGTATATATACAAGTTACAATCTCCAAATATGGAAAATCCTATTCCTACTAAACTTCTAATATCCTAGTTCTACTTGTACAAGAATTCTACAATTATGGTAATTATACAACATAATTTACAACTTCTATTTATGGTACATGACTAGTCAAAAACGTGTATATCATAGGGATATACACGTTATTCTATCAGAAGCAGAAAAAGAGATTTGTTATCCCCCTATCATTCTTGAGCGAACCTCTATTTGAAGACTTGCTTAGTCAAGCTGAGGAAGAATTTGGCTTTAATCATCCGGGTGGAGTCACAATTCCCTGTAGCGAGGATGTGTTCATTGATCTTACTTCTCGATTGAGTAGGATCTGAGGCTTTTCCTTTCACAGCTTTGTAAAGAATGGGATATTCAGTTTGTACATTTAGAGGAATTAGGAAATACACATTATTTGTACCATATTACTGAAAATTAGATAGAGGGCTACTGTCAGCTTCAACAGTAGATCCCAATTTTGGATGTAATTTTCTGTAGCTGATGTCGAAAAGGTATACAGCACAATCTTTAGCAAATGAAATTTGTTCAGATTCATTCTTTAGCCAATTGAGTTTTCAGTGTTCTTGTTGGAAATTTTTCTTTACAAGACTCCATTTTCTCCATAACATGGTAATTAGAGCTTCCATCGTGTTAAGGTCTATGTTAATTAATTTAAGATATGAAAGGAATGACATTAATAGATCACTAGGTGTTTTCTTTTCTGCACTATTTAAAACAAATCTCTGCCTCTCTGGCTTGATTTATTAGAATTTCTCTCCACCAGCTGCGTGAAGTTGTTTAATCATCAGATTAAAATGACTTATGATATGAGGGATAAACAATTGTACCTAATTTTAGTCAACGTATTTCTAAAATATTTATTAGTACCGCTGTATGTATTTGGCGAGTTAATATTAATCGGGCTCATGCGACGGCGACATCAATGAGGAATTCCTGGCGCGGTTTACTAAAAAAATAGTAGCTATTTAAGTAACTAATTTATTACAGAAAAAGAAAAACTAATGTTGCTTGTTTGCGGATTATTGAATCGAAACCCAAAACATTTTGTGTTTTACATACTTCAAGGCATAAAATCTAAATACCTCAATTGCATGTTACCTGGTAGAGTTTTCTTATAATCGTACACCAACTTGACCAAGCAGTTAGGAATTGTTCTTTTTTATAAAAAAAAAATTGAGGAGCTAAAGTTCACCTATCCTCTTTCATTTTTCCATTTTTTAAAAAAAAATCTGTTATATCAGTCTGTTGTTCAAAGCCTAAGCCATAATTTAATTCCCGTAATAAGTCAAATTTGTAAATCAGTTGGTTCTGTTAAGCATTCCTAAGATCAGGTGTTTGTTTGTTATGATCTTCAGAAAGAGTTCCTAAACCTCCATATATAAATTATATGCTATCCACTAGGGATATTTTGGATTAAGTTCAGGACCGAGCTAGAAAGCACTTGGAGAGCTGGAGCATCCCACTTTCCTTTGTTCTATTTGTGTCTGGTGATGGATCTTCGGCTCTTCGTTCTTTTTTTATTTATATATAATCGCTTAGAAAACTATGTTAATGACAAGAAATGTCTAGTTGTATGTTAATCACTCAAAGATACATCTCTTCTTTAGCAATTTGATTGTGAGGCATGCTATGTTTCAACTTCAGACAAAAGGTAGGACCTTATGTCTTGATCTAATATGGCCTTAAGATATCGATACTTTGGCAATTGGTTGGAAGGCAAAACCATGTTACTTCAGATGCTATTGTCTTCCGAAGGTTCCCACAAGATAACTCTTCACTATCAGCAGGATTCTCTGAGTTGCCATTTGGCCTATATAGACACATTTAAAGAGTGTCTACCACCACAGCTCTCAGCAACACTTGAAAGCATTCAAAGAATATTTTTCTTCTTTTGAGGTCTTTAGTGTTCTTCTTTTCCTTCTTTGCTCATACACATTTAAACTAAAAGATCATGGCTATTCGTATGCCTCGTATAATCAAGAAGTCTTCCACATCTGGAGATGTTCCAAAAGGATATTTTGCTGTGTATGTCGGGGAGAAGCAGATGAAGAGATATGTGATCCCTGTATCATTCTTGAATCAACCTTTATTTCAAGACTTGCTCAGTCAAGCTGAAGAAGAATTCAGTTTCGATCATCCAATGGGCGGTCTCACAATTCCTTGCTGTGAGAATGTGTTCATTGATCTCACATCTCGCTTGAGGAAGTAAGGAGGACATTAACCAGTCCCCAGTTTTTGCTTACACAATTTTGTAAAGCTTTAAAGTAGGATCTCAAAGTTTGTACAATTCAGAAGTCAGAAAAAAAGTAGTTTGATGTTAGAATGAGGAGACTAATGAATTTAGATCCATAATAAATGGATGTCATTCATTTAGGACACATTTTTCTACTTCAATAGAAATTGAAGCAATGTAACTCTTTTACTTCTATGGTTCCAATTAATTCCATATATTGATGAAATAATTCATTGCAATATAAAAATTGTTGATCAACTTTCTTGGTTTATAAGTGCAACTGTATGCAATAGAAAAAATATTTTGAAGATGTGATAAGAGCTACCATATTTAACATTTGGCTTTCCAATTACCTCTCTATCTCACTAAGGTAGGGGTAAGGTCTGCGTACATTCTACTCTCCCCAGATCCCACTTGTGGGATTACACTGTATATATGTTGTTGTTGTTTCTTTTCAATTACCTGTGTAGCTTATGAGAGTGAAAACACATTTTCCTTTCAAGTGAAGCTCCCTGCTGTCTAGTTAACACTAACCAAATATGTGGTATTCACAATTAGTTCATTGTTTAATTTCAGTTGTTAATCCTATTTATGGCAAGAATACAGAATGGATGAGTTTGTTTTCATAAAGAAACAATCCTACACCTGGAGCGGTCAATACATTATCGTTCGGTTTAAGTTCTTCAATATTTCTGCTGCTGATTAAACATATGTAAGTTAATTAACTCTAATATATAACATTTGGATTCTTAATTGTAATTTTGAAAGTATAGACACGGAACAAGTTAGGGGTAAGGTCTGCGTGCACTCTGCCCTCCCCAGACCCCACCTAGTGGGATTAAACTGGGTATATTGTTGATGTTTTATAGACACGGAACAGGTTAATAGTGAGTAAACATCTTTTTTTCTCTACTGTTTTGAAATTTTGCTGAAATAACTCAGGTAACTCTAGTCTGGAAAGTTGATCCTACATATGACTTAGCATGAGGGACCAGACAAGTTGTCAGATAATGCATGCAAGTTTTTTTCTAACTGCAGACCAAGTGGTCCCGACCTGAATAATTACAGGACGATCACCCGTTGTTATCAATTTGATTTCTAAAGATCCTGTGTTTTCTATCATGTCATAGAAACAGTTGGGCCTGCTGATCTTCAGGCACAATTGCCTAAAGTCATAAATACTTGACAATGAGTTGGACAACAAAACCATGTGATACTTCATCTGCTATTGTCAATCAACAGTGAATCAAATGCCTCTTCACCAGTAAAATCTTAAGTCTGATTGGGCTTGTTTCTCTTATAGTTCTTACATGGATGGACATAGAGTTTGTTTATGGGGTATGTTTTAGTCCTAATGGATAGTGTTCCTGACACAAATCATCATAATGCACTGATTTTTATGGATTTGATTATGAGAGATCATTTGTTCCATTGTATGGGAAAAAGGTAGGACCTAGTGTTCTTGAACTTATATGAGCTAAAGTAATTAATCATGTCAGTTAGTTGGGAGGCAGGACCATGTGGTTATTGAGATTCCATTGTCTTCCACTGATGCCCATCCCAAATGGATCTTCACCACAAATCATGAGATTTTGTGACTTGCCGTTTGCTTATATAAACATGTTTTAAGAAGTTGCCACCACCACAACTCTCCACAAAACAAGAGAACTACTCAAAGCTTTCAGAATCTTTACTAATTTTTTCTCTTCATTGCTAATCTTAAGTAAAAGATCATGGCTATCCGTGTTCCTCGTATAATCAAGAAGTCCTCGACATCCTTGGATGTTCCCAAGGGCCATTTTGCTGTTTATGTTGGGGAGAAGCAGAAGAAGAGATTTGTGATACCCATATCATACTTGAGCCAGCCTTCATTTCAAGACTTGCTAAGTCGAGAAGAGGAAGAATTTGGCTTTGATCATCCAATGGGTGGAGTCACAATTCCCTGTAGTGAGGATGTATTCACTGATCTTACTTCTCAGTTTAGGATTTAAGGATAGTGTTGTAGGTCTCACAATTTTGTATACAAAAGTAGTAGATCCGTCTTGTACAGTTGATTAGTTAGAAGTTAAGTGAGCTTTAGCACCACGAAGTTTGGTGGTTTTTTATTCGCAATGACACTACAACGAATACAGATACCACATTTGTTTCTCTTACCAAATGTTTGAAGATAAATTTATCTTGAAGTGCTGAAACCATTGAACTTATCTACTAGGCCAAGATCTTACTTGAAATATTGCCTGATAAATTGGTTAGACTTTGGATATTTAATAATCCAATCAAACACCTAATTGGAACACGATAATGGGTTTACTGAAGGTTGACTATGATACCATATTCATACATTTAATCCGGAATCTTCAAGGCAAAGATTGAGTAGTTCAAAATCCTTACATATATTGATACATTGTCTTACGCATAGGAAGTTTAATTTCCATTTTTCCTTTAAGTTCCATTTCCCCACACTTCTTTGCCAAAATGTGTTCAATGCTTTTGCTCTCCATAACTTGTCTTCCATGCATCCGAATGGTCTTCACATTGATCCCAATACTTTGTGCAGCTCTGTAACTCTTCAAATTGTCAACTTTGGGCCAAGTGATTCACGCTCTTTTGCATGAATCGAGTTTGCTTTTAAACGTGTATATGTGCTCTGCTTTGTTTGATTTATATGCCAAATCTTTGTTTACCAAGAATGCAGTTGTGTTGTTTGATAAAATTCCTGTGAAGGAACCTGTATGTGCCATTGAACTCCTGTCAGGCTGCTCTGAAGCTAAGATGTCATGGCTGGAGACCTTGCATTGGTGATGAAGATGCCATTTTTAAACGTCTACACGGATCAAATTCTCTCTATTATTGGGCTCTTTGCATTTGAATTGGGTAAGCAGGTTCATGGGTGTGTTATAAAGTTCATGACATGGAAACTAATTTTTTCTTGATCCAACTTTGTTGTTTGAAATATTTGGCTACTGTGAAATTATGAACTAGTGAAGAAGGCTAGTCTTATTTTCCCTACAATCCTGCAATGACTTACGTTTCCTTTTGAGCCGAGAGTCTATCGGAAACAACCTCTCTATCCCGCAAAGGTAGAGGTAAGATTTGGGTACATCTTACCCTCCCCAGACCCCACTTGTAGGATTACACTGGATATGTTGTTGTTGTTGTTGTTGAAGAAGAAGGCTAGCCTTGTATTCAATAACTTTAAAGTAGTGATCAGTTTGTTTAAGGGGATGGTGATGGAGGGAATCAATGTGGCATTCTTGACTGCCATGACAACTTGTTGTCACACTGGCCAAGTAAATCTTGGGATGTGAGTACTTTGATTTAGTGACTTGTGTTTTTTTACAATTCGATACCCAGTCCCAAGTACTATTGTTGTGTAATTGACTTATTTTGTCGTGCCAACATATGGAAAATAATTAGCAAATCCTCTTGTAACAAGAATGACAAGTTAAATTTGTTCTATATAGGGAATCTTGCTGAAGGCCTGCATTATTTCTGACAATGTTGAACTGGTAATTTTGACAGTATGTGGAATGTGATTCAGAAATGAAAGCGAATAAACTAAAGAGAAGGGCTTAAAAAAAGGCATTGACATAGCCTGGTAGATGTCACAAGATGAGTTAAAGATGTCGATTTTAAAGAACTCCTACGCATGAATTCATGTTGCTCAGTAGAAATGGTTTGAGGTATTAGTTTGTGCTGTTTTTGAGGACTCTGGTCGATTAAGCTAAATTGCTAAAAAATATTAAGGGGATGTTCTTGATGCAGTTGGAATGAACATAATGAGGGTTCATATGTATTGGACTTTGCCCAAACAAAGATCCAGTAAAAATGCAGATAGATTGAGAGACTTTTGTATCAAAAATAGCAAATTAGTTTAGACATTCACAATGCTCTCAGAAGGTGCAAAAAGGCGCCAGTACTGCAAGAAAAAAATTCCCAGATTCTTTTTACAAATCTGATTCACTCAAACATCTTACAGCTAACTAATATTCACTGTTTTCTTCTTTTAATCAAATACTTAATTACCGGAGCGTGGAAGTTAGTGACCGAAAAACAACTTCTTTGCAGGGAACGGTGATTCCCATGTTGTGACCAAAGCCAAATTCTTCCTCAGCGCAGTGGAGGAAGCACAGAAAGTCAGGGTGAGTCAAGAAAGAAATGGATACGATGTATCGGGTTCGGTTCTCTCCAACATAAACTGCAAAATGACCTTTGGGTACGTCAATTGGAAGGTGATCTCCATCATCATAGCCCTGTTTCTTAACCAAACTCGACATCTTTTCAATATTTGCTTCAAAATTATAACTTGTGGCAGCTTGTTTGACTTTCTGATGGCCATTTTTTGTATGTTTTCTTGAAGAAATCTAAAGAAAGTTGAGAGATTTAGGAAGAGCAAGAAGAAGAAACACCAGTATTTGTTAGTATTTTTCTTTGGGAGAAAGAAAATGCTACTAAAGAGGTGGGATAAAGGGATGTGACGCTATTTATGCAGGAAGACCCCAACTTATTTATCTTTGTTTATGAAGAAGCCAATGTATTTGTAAAAGAAAACAAACAAGATTATGGGGTCTTTGCTCAATAGTGTACTTAGGACGCCAACAGCTTGATACTTAGAATTATTCTAATACTAAAATTTTAACCAATATGTTGTTCTTGCAGAATACATAGGAAGTACGGAAGAAATTAGATGTTTACGAAGTGACAAAAATGCAAATAAGTTGGTAGAAAAATTCGAATGAACTACAATAATCTACATATATCAATGCATTCCTCGAAAGAATATGATGCCAAGTACAAGAAATTACCAGTCACTTGGCATTATTTAGCATTAAAAATGAGCGAAGTACTCGAAGATAAAGTGCCTCTTGTTGTTTGCACTTGGAATAATTCAGCCATTCGGAATCGACATTAATTAGTATATAATAAATTATTGCTAATAATAACAGTTATCATATACGATAAAACCGATGACAAGAAGTCGAGAAGTAGATGCCTGCCTTTGTTTTGGTAAAAAAAAAAAACGTTACTGTGAGAACGATAAATTTTTGTTAAAGAATTTGAAATGTATTCTCTTCTGATTTCTTCAGTTGAGATTTCGTATTTTGTTCTACTGAATCAATATACACATATTCGTTCCCTTCGTATTTTTTTTGAATTTGGATTATAAAAATGATTATGATGATTACTCTTTTAATCCCAAAAGAGCTTCTTATTAATACAATTGATAATGGCCTATAATTTAGAATTGAACTTTTGTTTTACGATACAGAGTAATTTTCCTGTTCGGAGTGTAAATAAACTTTCGTTTCTATGTTTACATATTTTTCATTTTTTGTTTCTTTTGTGATAGTCAATTGGAGCTTAGAACAATAATGAGAGCGTTGCCTTGATTTATCTTTTATCATGGCCAAACACGTACATTTAAAAAAAATAAAGAGTGACTCTTAAAACATGAAACCAAAACTTCTACCTGCTATATATAATAAATTATCTGATCAATCCATCTAAGACGTTTTAAATCATTAGAGACATACATTTTATTTGTTAAATTATACGACCAATCCATCTGGAAGTTTAAATTATTAAAGAGATACACTTTATTTGTTTGATTACGTGACATGTCTTCAATATAGGAGCCGTAGAAAGTGTTGATACTTGCTACTAAGTAACTACGTACTAGCTAGTAGTAATAAGCAACACCAATGCATTGCTAATAGATAACAATTCCAAATGAATTTTACCAATTCGAATATGTTCAATTGGACTTTTCCAAATAAAGATGCACTAAAAATGCAAATATATTGAGACATTCACTTCTTTCATAGGGTGCAAAAAAGCACCACTTTGAGTAAAAATTCGAAGATATTTTTGTACAAATCTTATCCTAATCCAAAAAGATAAACTACTTAGCTTGAGCCCATTATTCACTTGAAATCTTACACCTAATTAATATTCAACATCTTTTCTTCTTTTCAAATACTTGATCACTACTACCGAATGATGGAAATTAGTGTGCCGAAAACAACTTCTTCGCATGGAATGGTGATGCCCATGTCGTGATCAAAGCCAAATTCTTCCTCGGCGAGTTGGAGAAGACACTGAAAATCGGGGTGACTCAAAAAAGAAATAGGTAAAATGTAACGAGTTCGGTTCTCTCCAACGTAAACTGCAAAATGTCCTTTGGGCACGTCAATGGGAAGGTGATAGGATTCATGATCATCATAGTTGTTCTTCTTACCCAAACTCGAACACCTTTTCACAATTTGCTTCAAAATTAGAGCTTGTGGTAGCTTGTTCGATTTTCTGATGGCCATTTTGTATATATATATATATATATATATATAATTTTTTTTTTCTTGAAGAAAGTTAACAGCTTTAGGAAGAAGAAGAAAGACCAATACTTGTTTTTGTTTTAGAGAAGGTGGTGTTTGGAATAGAGGAATGTGAAGCTATTTATGGAGGAAGAGCAAAACTTTTTAAAATCTCTTTGTATGACTATTTTGTCGTACCACAATAAAAAAAAAAGTGGCCTTTTCAAGGGATTAGAATCTATGAGATCATGCACTAACACGTTTAGATCAGACTTATTTTGTTTTAACAAGAAACAAACCTATTTTTGGTTAAGAGTGGTCCTAGACAAGTTTTGGGGAGTGGATAATTTCTAGGTGTAGCTAAAAGATTCAGTAAGCAAGTAAATTCATCAATTTTATCGATGTTGACCGAATTGTGCGACTACAACTAGATAAAGCACATTTATTCCTTAGTTTTCGTACTGTCCAATAAAAGAACACAAACAAATATTATATATAGAGCTCAAGAGTGAGACAACAAACACCTTGATACTTGGATGATACTA
This sequence comes from Anisodus tanguticus, assembly GCA_034509755.1. NCBI lineage: Eukaryota > Viridiplantae > Streptophyta > Magnoliopsida > Solanales > Solanaceae > Anisodus > Anisodus tanguticus. The sequence goes on along the minus strand of CM067561.1, from coordinate 38,257,172 downwards.
ACAACATTTTAACGAACAACGGGTTGTTCTAAAGAATATCATGATGCCAGTTAGGCAGATAAGTGCAAGAAATTACCAGTCAATTAGCATTACTTAGACTTACATGTTCTATTTCGTATTAAAATATGAAGGCAATGCTCAATGACTTACCCGTACATATTCTTGTTCCCCTCTCGAATTTCACTTTCATAGGTGCCATAAAGAACCTTGTGATCGACACTGTCCAAAATATTTCTTTCGCATTTTCCTTTACCGTTGTTCTGCATTCTTATTTATCTTTGTTTATGAAGAAACCAGCGTATGTTTTTTCTCAAGAGTTAGGTAACTAACATCTTGATACTTGGACGATACTGATAGTAATATTTTAACAAATTAACTTTGAACTACCATTTACAAATTAAAACATCAATTCATTCCTCAAAAGAATTGATGCCATATACAAGAACATGTTGTCGGGCGTCAGAGTCGCTGCCTTGATTTATTTTTTATATCACAAGCACGTAAAGTAATAGTGACTAACACGTGAAACCAAAACCTCTATGTGCGATGATAATAGGTTAAATTATATAATCAACTCATCTAGAAGTTTAAACAATCGATTACAAAGATACATTTTATTTCTTTAATTATATCCTCAATATAGGAGTCGTAGAATGTCATTATTGCTACTACATAATTACTACTCCCGCCATCTCGAATTATCTATTGTGTTTCTTATTTACACGTCTCTTATGGAAACATTAATTAGAAAGGGTCTTTGACTAATTGTACCCTTATTTATGTGTTAAGTTATAATCTCTCTTCACTCTATTGAGGTGTTTGTAGTCTTAATTAAGAACAATTATTACTAAAGATAAAATGAGAAAAAATAGTTAATTTTATTTTGAACTTCTAAAATGGTAAATGATTTGAGATAACATTATTTAAAAATCACTATTAGATAATTTGAGACAGAAGCAGTAGTAATAGTGGAACACTGCCAATGCATTGCTAGTAGATCACAATAAAAAAGAAATGTTACGAATTATGTTCAATTGAACTTTTCCCAACCAAAACAAAGATGCAGTAAAAATGCAAATAGATTATATTGACAGACATGCATCGAAAAGTGGCAATTAGATTAAGAAACATTCACTACTCTCAAAGGGTGCAAAAAAACATCATTGCAAGCAAAATTTCAAAGATTTTTTTTTGTACAAATCTGATCCTGATCCATAAAAAACACTACTACTTTAATTTCATGTGATCACTTGAATTAATATTCACGATCTTTTTTTTCTTTTCAAGTAGTTGATCACTACTACCGGATCATGGAAGTTAGTGACTGGAAAACAAGTTCTTCGCAAGGAATAGTGATGCCCGTGTCGTGATCAAAGCCAAATTCTTCTTCAGCGCAACGAAGGAAGCACTGAAACTCTGGATGACTCAAAAAAGAAATGGGTACGATGTAACGAGTTCGGTTCTCTCCAACGTAAACTGCAAAATGACCTTTTGGTACGTCAATAGGAAGGTGATCTTCATAATGGTAGCCGTGCTTCTTACCCAAACTCGAACACATTTTCAAAATTTGCTTCAATACTGCAGCTTGTGGTAGCTTGTTTGATTTTCTAATGGCCATTTTTGTATGTTTTCTTGAAAAATATATAAAGAAAGTTGAGATCTTTAGAAAGAAGAAGAAAGACTTATACTTCTTTTTGTTTTGTTGTTTGGAATTAGAGGAATGTGAAGCTATTATACATGGAGGAAGAGCCAAACTTTATGTCGTACCACAATAAAAAAAAAGGATGGAATTTTCAAGGGATTAGAATCTATGAGATCTTGAACTAACACAATTAGATCATACTTAGTTTGTTTTAACAAGAAACAGACCTATTTTTGGTTAAGAGTGTTTCTAGGCAAGCTTTGTGGAGTTTGTGTAATTTCTAGGTGGAGTTGAAAGATTCACTAAGCAAGCGAATTCATCAATTAGATCGTATTTCTCGATGTTGACCTAATTGTGCGACTATAACCAGTTAAGTACATTTATTCCGTAGATCTCGTACTGTTCAATAAAATGTTTGATACCTTAGCTTCCTTTTCAATTGTACTGCATTCTTATTTATCTTTGTTTTAAAAGAAACCAACATATTTTTGAAACAAAGAAAGAATATATATACCTTGATACTTGGATGATACTAACAATATGTTAACGAACAAGGGATTGTTATAGAGAATATGATGTCAAGTACAAGAAAATTACCCGTCAACTAGCATTATTTGACTTACATGCTCTCTATTTCGCATTAAAATATGAGGGCAATTCTCCAAGAAAGTACCCCTTGTTGTTTACAGTGGAATAAGGAGAATTCAGCTGTACGAAATCCATATTAATTATAATCATAGTAATATACGATACAACCGATGACAATAAGAAGTGCACATTGATACTTGAACGATACTAAAGGAATACGTTCCTTGATTTTATTGATGAATGATTTACAATATATATATATATATATATATATATAAGGTTATAAGAATATTTTATTTTAGTACAAACTAGGTAACTAATTAACCTAATTACAAAAGAATTATAATTCTACCTAAAATAGGAAATATACAATTAATACAATTAATGAAAGAATATTGGGAAATATTCTATTACACCCCCGCAGTCGAAGCGGGAGGTTCTCGAACACTGAGACTGGCTCAAAAATCATCAAATAGTATGCGCAGAAGTCCTTTGGTGAAGATGTTGGCAATCTGATATCTAGAAGTAACATGAAAGACACGAACTTGACCACGAGCCATTTTTTCGCGAACAAAATGAATGTCCATCTTAATATGTTTAGTGCGCTGATGTTGGACGGGATTTCCAGAAAGATATATCGCACTAATATTATCGCAGTAGACCAATGTTGCCTTTTGAATCGGGCAGTGAAGCTCAAGTAGAAGGTTACGGATCCAACAAGACTCAGAGACGACGTTGGCAACACCTCTGTATTTTGCTTCTGCACTGGATCGGAATAGTGTAGGTTGCCTTTTGGAAGACCAAGACAATAGGTTATCTTCATAGAAAAATGCAATAACCAGACGTGGAGTGTCGGGTGTCAGGACATTCACCCCAGTCAGCATCAGAATACACAATGAGACCAGTGAGCCAAGACTTGTATATATGTAATCCGAAGTGAAGTGTACGTTGGACGTATCGTAAAATACGTTTGAGGGCATACATGTGTGCTTCTGTCGGATGATCCGGCTCTTCCCTGGACCCCGCGCATAGCGGGAGCTTAGTGTACCGAACTATTTTTTTTTTTCATGATGGTCCTGGAAGTGGGGTAGTGTGTTTTTATCTAACACAGGACTATCTAATATTTGTGGCAGTTATGATGGCATTTTCAAGTAGTTGGTGCTGATATCATACAGGGCCTTACAGTATATATTGTCTATAGTAGTACTTGCGAGTAAAACTTGTTTGAACTGCAAGAGTAACATGGCCTCCATGTGCTATATGGAAAACTTGGTCACCATCATACAGCACAGAGATTAAATTGTGGTTCACTTATTTGTTGTACACTTATCCGTGCTTTGGTGATCAAGTACAGGGACCACCTCCTCTTTTATTTTATTTCTCATTCTATTTCTTCTTCCATCTCAAAAAGAATTAAAGATAAGGTGTAAATTTAAATGCGAACTGACCGGAGGGAACCGCAAGGCTAGGTCATTTTTAGTTGTTGATCGTAAGGCTCACTCAAGAATATTGGAATAGCATTATTTTCTTGGCAAGATTGTACTGAATTTGGACGCAGTATATTGAAATCCTGAAGCATCATCACGAATGCCACCACATATTTGCCTATGGTGTGATAAAGGCAACTAACTATATACTATATTATGAGGGTGTTTGGATTGACTTATTTTATGTGTTTTTTTACTTTTAAATTCTTTTCCACTTTTTAAGGTGTTTGGTGAGATAAAAAGTGTTTTTAAATACTTATTTTTAAGTTAAAAAGGTATAAAAATAAGTCAAAAGTCAAAAGTTGGATAGGATCAACTTATGACTTTTAACTTTTGGCTTATAAATTATATATATATATATATATATATTGGTAAGGGATGTTAAAAAATAAAACAGATCATCATCAAATAACTTGCTTGACTTTTCATTTTCCAAGTAGTAACAGTGTCAAGATAGAATATGGGCTGGAGTATTATTCTATCTTCATCCTTACTCCTTAGTTATCTTCTTAATTGTACTTGTGTAAGGAAAAAAAAAACTCTTAAAGGGTATCTGAGTAAAGCAAAAGAAGACATAAATGCTGGACATATATAGCCGCAACACATCAATAAAGATTGGTAGCTATGTGGATTGCTTTTTGAGCCTTAGAACATGCTAGTATCCCTACCTTGCTTACTTTTTTCTCTCCTCTCATAATGGATCCAACGCTTTTGTTTTGCAGATTTTATTAATTCTGTGGTGATCATATACTAGTTATATTGGAGTTTGAAACGGCACTCATTTTCTGAAAACTACTCATCTGCAAATAATAATGTTGGCGGAGGATCACTTTGATTTGAACTAGGAAAATATGCATATATATATCCCAATCTCAATTAATTAGTGCTACTGACTATATCATTTTCATCAACTTGCACCACTAAAATGCTTGCCCTTTTTCATCCTTGTTTTCTAAATCATCAACAATCTCAATACAGGCTGGATTCAAACTCGTGACATTACAACTTGAATTGAAAAATGTCCCTTGTAAGTTGGAACAAGAGCATCATGTTGAAACCCGCAATGGTAGCCAAGTTGGTGTAGCAGTAGAGCGCGGGACCGCAAGGTCACGAGTTCGATCTCCTGCATAAACCTTCTTTGGTTGAGCGCAATCGTCACACATAAATTTTTCAAGTGTGGTTAATCGGGCGACGTGGTTTGCAGGCTATTGCGTCAGTCCGGGGTTTACCTTGTGCGCACTCGAGAAAGTAGCTGCTGTGGATTCCTTCGTCAACAAAAAAAAAAAAAAAAAAAAGAGCATCGTGTTGAAAAGATATTTCCCCTAATTAAGGGACCATGGGGCTACCTGAAAGACTAATTGAATCGGACAAGTCACAATACAATGCGATATAATTCAAGATTAAATATAGAAGGAATAGGTTTATTTGAAGAAATCGTAATTTTTTTGTCAAAAAACCTAAAAAGATGTGTCCTAAAATCACAGGAGTAAAATGGAGATAGTTCAATGTTCAAAAAGTCCACAAGGACGAAAAAAACGAAAGGTATATCTAGGGTAACATGAAAGTTGCAACTGTAATTAACGATGTAATTAACCTTCAGGTCAAACTTGCAATTGTCTTTAACTTGTAATTTACGAGAGAAGTACACATGCCTTAATTTCTGCCTAAAATGTTATTGCATCAGTAAACTTTTTTTTAATCTGATAGGAATCAAACAAAACCAGAAACCAAACATTCACAATAAAACAAACATTTCACAAAAAAAGAAAGGTTCAAATTTCGTACTTCTCTCTCAGTACACTTATTTGCTCGCCCGTGATTTCTCTACAGTGCCCTTTGGTCATCTTCAAAGATCACTGTGTGCCTATGTTCAAATTAACTTACCTGCCTTTCAACTATTTTATCGGGATATTGTTACCTTCTCCAACACATATATCAAATAATTGTATTTGTCATATTATCATTATGATGTGTTTAAATTTTAAATTATATATTCATTTCGTTTCAGTTTATGTGATTGTGTTTGATGAAGTAGGATATTTAAGAATAAAAGAAAGACTTTTGAAATTTATTGTCTAAAATAATCTATAGATTTTAGTATGATTATAAATTATCTCATTAAGAAGAAAAAATATAAAATTTAAAATATAAATTATTATTATATTAAATATAAAAAATATAATTCTTTTTAGATTAATAAAAAAATAAAAAACTAAATATAAATTAGGACGGAAAAAGTATTATTGTAGTACATAAAGTTCATTGATTATTTGATTTGGTACATATATCAAAAAGTAAAAACTGGTAAATATTTACAAATCAAAAGTATTGCAACAATTCAAAGAGGTAGGTAAAACTGCACCCTAGTGGAAATAGAAGGGTCCTCTTTGCCATTAGGAAAACCAACATAGAACTGTAGTACCCCAATGGGTTATGGGACCCACCTTCCTGTAATCCACATACCCAAAGAAAAAGAATGCTAGTTGGGTTGGGTGTTCCTCCATAAATAGCTTCACATTTCTCTATTCCAAATCCAAACACCACCTTCAATTCTCTCAAAGCAAAAAAGAAGTACTCCATTAGACTTTCTTGTTATTCCTAAAGCTCTCAACTTTCTTTATATTTCTTCAAGAATACATACCAAAATGGCTATCATCAGAAAATCAAACAAGTTGCCACAAATTATACTTTTGAAACAAATTTTGAAAAGGTGTTCGAGTTTGGGTAAGAAAAACAGCTATAACGACGAATGCCACCTTCCCCTTGACGTACCAAAAGGTCATTTTGCAGTTTATGTTGGAGAGAACCGAACTCGATACATCGTACCTATTTCTTTTTTAAGTCACCCTGAGTTTCAGTGCCTCCTTCGTTGTGCAGAGGAAGAATTTGGGTTCGATCACGACATGGGCATCACTATTCCCTGTCAAGAATTCATTTTCGAGACACTGACTTCCATGTTGAGATAGCAATGAAGTATTGGAAAAGAAGAAAAAAGAGTGAATAGTAGGTTTAAGATTAATTTTTGAGTGAAGAAGGATGGGTTCAAGATGAAGCAATTTAATCTTTTTTCAAACATCTTTCTTCACTTCTTTTTTATGTATTTACTCTATTATTTTGTGGCTTTTGTCTAACCCTGACCTAGGAAGCACATGGATATTAGTAGTGTTTTTTATGTGTCCGAATCAGATTTGTAAACAAATCTTGGAGTTTTTTCCTTGCAGTGGTGTTTTTAAGCACCCTGTGAGAGAAGTGAATTGAATGTCTCTCAATCTGCCATATTGGATACAAATATCTCTCGATCTATTTGTGTTTTTACTGCATCTTTGTTAATTTGTCCAATTTGAGCATATTGAAATTGGTAACATTCCGTTTGAATTGCAATCCACTAGCCACTGCACTGTCCAAATTTGATGCAGAGCTTGCTCCATTAATTTGTGGTCTGTAATCATGATTTTGTTGACAAATAGTATTTGGGGCAGAGTATTATTTGATTTTTTCTTTCTGTATGAATTTAATTTAATGTATGGAACAACGGTGTTCAGTTTGTATGGGAAGTTCCTATCAGATTATTAATCCATACTAGTTGGGACAAATCTCTGTCTCAAAGTTGTAATTTAGAACCAGGACCTTGAGCAAAAGCAATTATCTGAAATTATGAATCACTATCGGTTTTACGAGTTATGAATACCCAGGACAGCGACCTCAAGTGTTTAACTGAGTTTTAAATTTATTTTCTAAGTGTTTAACTGAGTTCTAAATTTATTTTAAATTAGAAAATTTCGTCACACGTGTACAGAATTTAAATCAAAGCTATTGAGTTCAATCAAATCTGTAACTTAAAGCCTATATCTGCCCCCTGTATTTACTTTGGTTTTCTGAATTACAGTATGTATGAACGTGCATGCATTGTCTGGGGTCTATTACACCTATTCTTGTTGCTAGCTTGTACCTTTGCTGATTACAGTACCTGATATCCTTATCCTTAAATTTGCAAATTTGATGTGGTGAAGTTCAATACATGAATATGTTTCCTCGAAACTTCCTATGTTAGCATTCCTGTTTCTGGGCCCTCTGTTTCTCTTTAACTTTCATATACTATTTCTTTGCTCCAAAAGGTGTAATCTCCCACCCCACCCCAGGAGCCCCCACACCCCGATCCGACAGGTCTGTGAATGAGGTAAATCATGGTGACTCAATTGATTTCAAAGGTTAGACCAGTACCACGCTGCACACAAGAGGCCCTCCTTTATTTCAAAAAGAAACTCTCACACTGTCGCTGACGGAATTCGATCATTGGTCTTTGCTCCAAATATCCCCTTGAAACCAATTGAGCTGCCCAAGCGGACTTCATATACTATTTCTTATCTATCTATGATGTCTAATATGGTACTCCATATTGTAAATCGACCAAGTAATATGGTATCTCCGTGAATACACCCCATGTTCGATTATTTTACCATAAAACTCGAGTTTGGGGATTGATTTTATGGATTGTGCATATTTGTGCTCCATAACATTTTACTTCTCAATCACTTTTGCCAAGCAGCAACGAACTAGTAGACCATCTTTCTTGTGGACGGAAGAATGTATAGAATATTCGGAGGTTAGAAGAAAGATTTACTCAACTCTTATTAGGGTGGTGTAGGCATCTGCGTGAATATTTCAGTTTCCTAAAGACGAATTCGAATTTCAAGTTTATGGGTTCTAGATTCTAGCCCTATGCAGTTAAGGGGTTTAAATTTTAAAAACAAATACTGGATTTCGCCAACATTACTGCGCCAAACTCATATCATAAACCGTACATCAGCCTGCATTCCCCCCCCCCCCCCCCCAAAAAAAAAAAAAACCCAACAAAATTGAGGAGCCTTCGTTTCTCTTTATTAACCAGACAAGTTGTGGAGTATAAATCTTGACATCGAATAAGTAAAAGAACTGCCTATACTTACTGCATTGGCGGTAATTCTTGGATTCTTGAAATTTAGTTCAGTACCACTACATAATAACATAAAAGAAAATCGAAATGGTCCATTTGCCTATCTTTTACACCCATTTTGAGATTTGATTTCAGTTCCCCTCAAGTCCTTGACCTCAAGTTTTATCATTTATAGAAACTATACTAAGATCAAAATATCAAGAAGCGAATCGTCCTGGTAGTGTAGTAGTATGTTTTAATCAATTATAGGACCATCTAAATTTTGAGGCTGGCAATTTGAGAATATTTATGAATTGAGGGAGAGAAGTTAAAGATGGCGGTTTCAAGTAGTTGATACTGATATCACACAGTATTGTCTTTACTACTAGTAGAGTATTTGTGAGTAAAACATATTTGGGCTTCAAGAAGTAACATGGCTTCCATGTGCTATGGGTCACCTTCATACAACCAATATATAGATGAAATATATTGTGGTTCACTGATTTTGTTGTACACTTCTCCGTGTACATGGACCACCTCCTTTTTTCTCATTCTCTCATTAATTCTTCTTTTCCAAAAGAAAGAAAAAATTCAGGATTAGGTGTGAATTTGAATCGATTTTATAAGTTTTTGAAAAAGAAAAAAAAAGCAATCAATCGTATGTTCCCCTAACCCAACCGGGAAATAATGGACAAGAGGAAACCACAACATAGGGATATTCTCGTCTCATCAAGGCTCGTTTTTAATTGTGCATCGTGTAAATAATGGATTTTGGGCCTAACTCAACCCCAAAAGCTAGTTTATAGGGTGAGGATTGTCCAAGTCGATATAAGAGTCCATGTTCACATTCCATATCCGATGTGAGACTCTTAATACTACCTTGTTGGGAGATTTGCTCTATGGTACTTTATAAAGCAGTACGGGAAGTATTTAACTATTACAAGTATTCGAAAGGATAAACAAAGATTTCAATAATATTTTCGACTAGAAATCAAAATTACAATATAACAACAAAACTCGAAATTACGATTTTGTTGAAGATCGAAAATGGAAATTGTTTTTGCTTTGAGTCGAGTGTAGCACTCATTCCTTAAGACAATATTGCCCCGTATGTATCCTTTATACGTCCCGGACAATTTGTCTCCCAAGATAAAACAAAGAATGGAACCCTTGAGCAAAGGAAACTCAAGAGCTACCGTGAAGAATATTGAGTAACGAAATGATGCTTGGAAGTTGTAGGAAGAAAACTATTTCGGTTGTGTATTTTCGTGCAATCGTTTTTTCGCATCCGTTTATGTATTTTCGTGCATATGTCTTAGTGCTCAACAATGGTGTAATGGGGTGTTTATATAGGAGAGGGAGGGGTCATTTTCGCTGAAAACTTCCTCCATAATAGCCAAATAATGGCCATTATGGAGGTAGTAAAGTCACCAACATAAATGGGAGAAAGACCAACCGTTTTTTGGCCATTATAGGAGGAGTAATTCACCCAAAATAAATGGCTGAATTGAGTGCTTGGCATTTCGTTTTTGACCGTCGAAATTCGATTTTCCGGAAACTTCGGGGACCAAATCGTACATCTTGAAACTTCGGGACCAAACCGCACATCCGAAAGAATTCGGGCCAAACCGTATATCCGAAACTTCGGGATCAAACTGTACTTCCGGCAAAGTTTTCGGCCCAAAAAGATAATATCGAAAGACCCACGGCCGGGAACCGGACCGGACCCGACGACGGGCGGGCGGCGGCGCGCGTGTGGTCTTTCCTCGAACCGAAGCACATCTCCAGGTCCTCCTCCTTTAAACACATGGGATACCCCGGGGTCCCAAACCCCAAACCAATTTCAAATCTTATATACACAACAATTCTTTCTTCCTCTACCGATGAGGGAGAATTACACACAATACCACACTTTCCATGCTTCAAACACCTTACTTCGTGAACCAATATCTCTTTCATTTCTCAATGAAATTTGACGATTCTTGGCCCTACGGTTATCTACGTACTTAGTAGATCATGCATGTGTGAAGAACCGGATTCTCCAACATACGTTACACTAGTGTTTAAGCCGTTAAAGTTGGTCGGTCGCAACTCCCGCCAAAGGCAAATTTCCAACATACCTTGCACGCCCAGACGTTGTTAACTGGTGCGTGGTATAATTTGGGGGCCCAACATCGGTGAACAAAGAATTGGAATGAGCCTGACTCTGATACCATGTAAATAATGGATCTTTGGCCTAACTCAACCCCAAAAGCTAGCTTATAGGGTGAGGATTGTCCAAGTCCATATAAGGAGTTCATGTTCTCATTCCATATCCGGTGGGAGACTCTTAACACATAGTAAAGTTCACTCAAGGAATGGGACGACAGTGATCTTCTGCCAGCAAGCTCGTCCTGATTTTGGTTGAAGTACATTGAAATCCTGTGGCCACCACGAAAAATACGGCTTGCTTGTTGTTTGATTAACTAACTATATTGTTAGGATGTTCAAAATATAATTGTCAAAGAAGAAATTGTTTAACTGCTCAATTAGTAATAGCGTCATACAATAAGGGAGTGTGTTTTCAACTCTTAATCCTTAGTTTTTTTCATTTACACTCTTGATGAGTCTCGTTTTCATTACAATCCATTTTCAGTTACCCCTATCTGTTCCTCTCTTTCTTTTATGTGCATTTCCCTCTTTTTGTTCCGAAATTCCACGTACAGTTCAGTAAAAGAGAACATGGTTAAAGTGAAAACAGGAAAGATCATTCTTCAATTGTTTTTTTATGTTTGATGAGTAATAAAATTGCTTCTATTACTTTGCTATTCCCAATTTAATTAATAGATAAAACTTCTTTAGAGTCTGAATTGTGCCGAGAGGTCCATTAGAGAGCATGAATTTTTTAAGAAACAACAAGATCATATCTTTTCCTTGAGAAGGTTCAAAATTTTATGTTTATGAATTCTTTCTTGATCATAATTTTTTTTGGTTCTGATTAGATTATTTATATAAATTAAGTGAATTTCTGAATAAAAATACATGGTTTAGGTCAAAAATCTTAAATTTTATCAAATCCGTAACTTGAACAGTAGCTCCGCCCCTATTTTCAATAGATCGAAATATTAAAAATATTCCTTTCGTCCCAATTTATATGACACTCTTTCTTTTTTAGTTAATTTCAAGAAAAATGATACATTTCTATATTTAGTAACAATTCAACTTTAAATTTACATTTATACTCTTAATAAAATAATTTCTAGCCATACAAATTTATATGAGTTGTTTTAGACCATAAGTGTCAAAAGTCTTCCCCTATTTCTTAAAATTTGTGTCGATTCAAATACCTTCGTATAAAATGAGACGGATAAAGTAATAAATATATTCAATTTAAAATGATGAATCAACTTCTCTACTTTGGATATTATTCAAACTATATACGTATATATAATATTGTACTTATGTAAGGAAAGGAAGTCTTAAAGGGTATCTGAGTAAAGCAGAAGTTGACAGAAAGGCAGGACATAGCCAAAACACATCAATTAAGATTGATAGCTATGTGAATCACTATCTCAGCCTTAGAACATGCTAAGAGATGCTAGTGTCCCTAGCTACCCTTCCTATTTTTCTCTTCTTCTCATAATAGAGCCAAGGCTTTTGTTTGGGAATTTCAATCAATTCTGTGGTGATCATGTTGGAGTTTGGATATATATGGGGCTCAATATTGTCTGATTACTAGTACTCTTGGACCACTTTGAAGAAGGAAATCCCAATCTAAATCTTGTTTGACTACTTATATATAGAGATGGCAGTGGATCCTGGACCCGATCCGAATCCGGTGGATCTAGATCCGTTTTATGGGATATGGATCTTTAAATTTTGGACCCAACGGATCCGGATCGGACCCGGATCTGTTTCTGACGGATCGAATTTGGATCTGGATCTTGTATTTGAGATCCGTATCCGGTCCAGATCCGACCCGTGGATCCGTTTTTTATTAAATATATTCATAACCTAGAATGTAATTTTATAAGTATTTTCTTAAAATTGCTAAGCACATCCTTGCAAGTTTAATTCTCAAAACAAGATTAATTTATCCCCGCGTTAACTCAAAAACCAAAAAAATAAAGAGGTAACTTTGATAATAAAATCAATGTTATATTAGTGAATGACTAACATCTCCATAGACAAGTAGTTAAAATTATATTCACTTCATTTGTGAAGATTCCAAGCACATGCAAGTTCAGTATTGTGGAAATACTAGTCAGCATTTTCCACAACTATTGTCATTGTCCAACATTTTCAATTAAGAGCACACAATCAAAACGAGACAACGAACAAAATATCTCATATGAACATTTCAAAATTGAAACACAGTAAATTGTTAACTAAGTAAAAATCATTTGTCAGTTCAAAAGAAAATTCTTAGCAATATTACATTCTTAGCAAGGCAATTTTTTTTACATGTGGATCCAGATCCGATCCGTGGACCCGGTGGACCCGGTGGATCCGATGGATCCGAATTTGGATCTGATTTTTATGAACCCGATGGATCTGGATTCAGATATGAAAAACGGATCTGGATCTGGATCTAGTAGGATCCGGTCTAGATCCTATCCGTTGCCATCCCTACTTATATATTACTTCCTCCGTCCCAATTTAAGTGTCTTATTTTTTTTGTCATGTCCAAAAAAATATCTCTTTTTATATTTAGTAAATTTTTCAATTCCAATGCAAGTTTAAGATCGCAAGATTTAAAAGATCTCAAACATCTTTAATTTAAAACACGGAGTTTATTTCTTAAATTTCGTGTCATGTCAAATTAAGACACTTAAATTGGGACGGGGAGTATAAATTTTACATCAACTTGCACCGCTAAAATACTTGCTCTTTTATACTCTACTTTTTATGTCATCAACAATTACATTAAGTCTATCGAAAATAATATTTTTATACTTTAAAGGTAGAGATAAAGTTTGCGCATAGCATACTCTCTCTAGATCACCACTTGTGAGATTACGTACATCGGGTATATTGTTATTGTTTGTTGTTGTAACAATTAGAGTACACTATGAAGGAGTGTGACTGAATGAATAGGATATATTTATTCTTGATTAAAGATATGGGGTTTGAGGCTTTGAGCATTTCAAATAAAAAAGATGTTAGTCGGGAGCGTTTTCTCTTTGACGGGCTCGAGACAACGGGGTTCTGAATTATTTGGAACAGAAGATTCCGAAAATAGGATAATTAATTAATCTAAAGAAGAAAACAAACAACCTCAATATAAAACATCCAGACTTCCCTGATCTAGAAAGAGCATCAAATGATTTTTTTAAATATGTAGTTAACCTAGTCATGTGGAAAAGTTCAATTGAAGATCAGTGACAAGAGCCTCGTATTTGCAGGATATTTCTTCTAACAAACCATGGAGCCAACCAAAGTGTTACATTAGAATGCAATAAAAGTAAAGCTCTGGCCTATTATAAATTAAATACACCATCCTTTCTAAATTAACTTTCACTTTAATTAGCTCAAAATAATTATCATTTTAGGAATTCAACACTAAAGTTAAAATGAATCAAAACCATAGTTAAAATGAGATAGGAAAAAGTATCATGATAAAATACAGAATGAAATCATGATTTATTGTCAAAAATAATAATTCAATGGTCAAATATCATTTTTTAATAATATCAAATAAGAGAAAATACATAAAATCAATCATAAATTTGTCTCCAAAACTCACTTTATCAATTTAACTTTATGACTAATTCTTTACTCCCCTAAATAATATGCAATACCATGAAATTGGGAGGTGACACACGTAAGCGTCACGTCTATTACACGTCAGATATTAAAATAATTCATTTTCCAATGTTCCCCCCCCCCCCCACCACGTCATTTTTTGTAAGTCGCCGGAGATGCCGTTTTCTAGTCGTCGCCGTTTCAGAATTCTTTGCTAATGAAATGCCCTTCAAGTTTCAACTCGTTTTGTGAAATCTGTATCTGGCTCAGTGCTTTCTTTTTCCTCTGTTTTTCAAACCCTTTTTGTAGTAATTCTTTTTAGCTTGAAACCCCGATTTGTTGTTTGCTTTTGTCTGAAGATATTATTGTTTCACAGAGTTTGTGTGAAAAGTTGTGAAACTTTGTGGTAATTCTTCGCTGAAATTATTTTCCCCACCATGAACCCCGAAATTGTCGTACCCACTCAAAATTATACCAAGTTTCTATTGAAGATAAAGTAGTACGAGATTAGTAAATAACGTTACAAGTTTGAAATGATAAACAACAAAGATTATAATAAGAAGTTGTCAATCTTTTAATCTTGAACTAAATTTCAAATCTGGATCTTGTATTCAGAAATACAAAAACATGAACTGCTACACTTGTGGCTTGTAGAACCGCTAAGGGGAATCCGAACGGTTAGAGTCCTTTGAGTTTCAAGTTCACACCTAAAACACTTAGCAACCAATTAGATAATCACAACACCACCAGCTAAGTCGAGAGATGACTCTCTGTCTTTAAGACATGATTGCCCCCGTATATAGACTTTTATGGAAGTGTGGCAATAGTCTCCCAAGATAAAACAGCAAACTACCAAATGTGCAAAGTCTACACAAATGATCCTAGCGAAGAACACGAATATAGAAGATTGCTAAGAGAAGGATTGCTATCAGAAAATCTGATCTCTTTGTGGTGTTGTTAACTTGTGTGTAAGTCACTAGAATTGAGCCAAATGACTCAATTTATAGGTGTGCAAGATGGCTCATGACCCTTCAATGCCAAGTAATGACCATTGAATCTCCATGATGACCAGCCAAGTAATGACATAAGTAATATTCATTTAAATGTCATGTAATGGCCCCTTAATTCATCAATTAATGCAGCCAAATAATGACTGATTTATGGAGGAAAAACGAGGAAAAACTGTCATTTTAATGCTCCAAAATCTCTCCATAATCAGCCAAACTTTTGGAATTCCGTCCGGGTGGTGCCGCGGCCCTTTCCGGTGCCGCACCATCCTACATTTTGCATAATCCTTCATTCGTTTACCGACGTGGAACACATGTTATTTATCCAAAAATCGTCCATTATTATATGTCTCAAACATTTACTTACGTACCAATATCTCTTTCACTAACGAAATTTACGATACTTGACACTACGAGTGCACGTGTGTGGAATTGACGTTTCCGAGTTGTGGAGCCCAATTATTCGAGTCATAAATAATGGGATAAGCTTAATTCCACATTAGTAAATTTCCAACAGTTTCAACTCATATTTTCTGAAATTGGTAGTTGACTGTAGCTTCCTTCTTCCTCTGTTTTTATCCGTTTTTCTGATAATTATTTTGCTTGAAAACCTCATTTGTTGTTTGCTTTTTTCCTTTGAAGATATTAATGATTTCAGTGTGATGCTTTGATGCTGAATTTTGTTTTAAAAAATAATTTAAATGGAAATTGATAGTTTAGCATTGAGAATGAATTTCTCATAGAGAGAAAGAGAGGTGGTTGCAATGGAGGAAAGGAAGGGACTTCGTACATCAGAAGGTGGGTTTGGGGGGGGGGGGGGGGGGGTTAGGAGGGAGAGGAAGAAGAAGGAATAGAACAGCAGTGACAAATGGGGTCCACTTTTTTTTTTTTTTTTTCTCTTCAAGTTTTAGAGGATAAAAATTAATCATAAAATTAAATTAATAAAGTGAGTTTTAGAGATAAATTTAAAATTAATTTTATGTATTTTCTCTATCAAATAATTTGAATCTTCTCTATTATTTAACCATGTAAAAGAAAGGGGAAAATAAGTTAGAGAAGGCGCGTCAGACAAAATAGAAAATACACAATTTCATTTCAAACTAACATTGATTTTACAATTTAGTGAATTTACACACAAATTCAAAGAATCAGTTACCTTGGTAGTTGGAGTTCGTTGAAAATTTATAGATTTACACGAAAAATCTTGGCTAACTAGGTCAGAAAGATTATCGAGAAATAAAATAAAAAAGAAAACAATTGACGGAAAAATCAAAAGATAATATATTATATATTTGGGGTATTGTGAAACTGTAAATAACGATGTGACTAACGGCTAATGTACTGGTCAAACCTGCAATAGTCTTTTATTTGTACTTTTACGAGGGTAGTGCACATGCCTTTCTGCAAAAAAAACTTAGTTATATTCGGCTTTTGCATTAGTAATTCTTTTTTTCTTTTTTCTATCGGAATAGAATCAAAGAAAACCAGAAACCAAACATTCAAAAAAAAAAACACTATTACGAAAAAGAAAGGTTCGTATTTCGTACTTCTCGGTACACTTTAATGCTCGTCCGTGATTTCTTTAGCCGAACTTGTATAAGATACCATAAATTGTATTCATATGGTTCACCACAAAAAAATTCATACCCGCCCAACCTTTTCCGAGCTGGTTTGATACGAGGGATAAAAATAATAAATTTTAAAATTAAATTAGAGATAAATTTATTTCATGTTTAGTTGGGATAACTAATTCAACAATTAATTATTTTAAAATTATAGTGTCATTTTTATCTCACATTAAGAATATGATAATTATTCTGAAATTAGTACCGGCATAACTAATTCTGGATTAACTTATTTCCAATCAAACGAGCCCTCTAAATGTAACTAAGACATGGTACTCGTTAATTTTTTGAAATATGTGTAATGTCACACTCTAATAAGGTCGTTTGTGTCATCTACAAAATTTAAAGGCTTAATACATTTCAACTTGCAAGTATAAATTACATTTAAAAATTCTAATTATGATATTTTGATTGAATATCCGAATACATGACAACTTATTTTTATTAAGGAAGTTTTGTCGTGTTTTGAAGTGCTCATCACGTATATAAGTAGTACCACACAAAACATATCATCTTCTTTAATTGTATACATCAACTTGAATTTATAGATATGTGAGATTCTACGAATTCTTGAGGCTAACGCGTGTAATTAAAGGAACATTTTATCACGTCTTAACATATCGTAATTGAGTGTTTAAATGAAAATTTTCTAGCAAATTTAGGAGGTTATCAATGCATTAAGCCAAAAACAAAACATTTAAAAGTACAATTCTACCTAATTACCAAAATATATCCATCTTCTCAACAGAAAAAAAAATCCTTCATTAAAATTGTTGCTGCTACTACACCCAAGTTGCTACCGTTTTTTTACTTCTTTCACAAAAAAAATCATACATCTACAGTTTTGAAAGTTAAAATTTAGGGATTTGATGTGTGTGTCCTGGAATTAGAGGGTTTTAAGTGGAAGAAGGTGATGGGCGGCTGCGATGGAGGATAGGCGCCGAAGCAGCGGCGACTATATGGTGGAAGATGACGGAATTAATGGAAGTTCTAACATCGGTGGAGTGGTGGAAAACAAGAAAGAGAATGAAAAAAGAAATAAAATAATACAACAACAACAAGCAACAACATACCCAATAAGATCCCACAGCGTGGGTATGGGGAAGGTAAAGTGTACACAAACAACACTTCTATCTTGGTAGGTAGAACGGTTGTTTTCGGAAGAAATAAAATAATAGTAAATAAAAATAATTTAAGTCATTGGATCAATTTTATTAAATGTGACCGTTAAATAAAGCTGTATATATAATTTTTCACTAATTGATGCGCTCATTTTATTTGTAACATAATAGTATGCACTAGTCACGTGGATAAAGACTTGTCCATAATCCATATTCCATATTCCATATACGATTGTGTTATACTCTCTGCATCTATATAGTTTAACTATGCACGAAATAGAAGAAAGAAATAAAGATTTTTGAAACTTATGATATATAACAAGTCATAGATATTTATATGATTGTATATCATTTTATTAAGAATGAAAAGAAAGTTTCAAATTAAATTATTTTTAAATATAAAATATATCATTTTATATATTGGATGAAAAGTGATCAACTAAAAAGAAAATTGTATCAAATAAGTTGGGATGTGAGTAGAAATATAATCTCAAGATCATGGATAACCTATGTATTCAATAATTTGGAAAAATAAAAAGAAAATACTAGAATTACCAGTAGGAAGGCAAAAGAACAGGATCCACAAAAGTAGATATGAAAACTAAAGCCCTAGTATGTTGAAAAAGAAAATGAACAGAAGTTTGAGACAGAATGTTGGAAATAGAACAAGTACCATTAATACCTTCGTTGTCGAAACTTGTACTTGTACCTGTACCCTTCCTTTTTTCAAATAAAAGGAGGAACTCCCACCCCAAGAGCCCCCCCACACCCCGATCCGATAGGTCTGTGAAGGAAGTAAATCATGGTGACTCAATTGATTTCAAAGGTTAGACCAAGATCTGCTTGCGCGCACAAGGTGCCCTCCTTTATTTCAAGAAGTAACCCCCACACTGCCGCTGACGGGATTTGATCCTTGGACATTTTCCAAATATCCCCCTTGATAACCAATTGAACTGCCCAAGAGACTACTTGTACCCTTCCTTGATTAGTGAAAGCCATGTTTTGAAAAAATCAATTATTTTAAATTAAATAAAAATCTAAAACATCAATAAAAAAAACCTTGAGGACGTATTGCTACGCAAATATCTCTATTTAGCCCCTATTTAGAATTCGATCCTATTTTTAAAATCGTGCAAATATAGTCCTTAACAAATTATTTTTTTAGAAAAAGTTAAATTTGTGTTTAATGTTTGCTCATATAATTTTCAATCTTACAGATAAAATATTAAATTATCATGTAACTTTGCAATAATTAAAAAATTTAAACAGTAACCTAACGTATATTCATGAGGTTTCAATTTGTTAAAAAGAAAAATTAAAAGAATTATTTATTAGATTAGGTATTGGTGGTAATTAATGAGAAGGGTCCTCATTGCCATAAAGAGAACAAACATAGAACCGTAAAATCCTATGGGGTTTGGCTCCCACCTTGTCCTATTTCCTCTCATTACACTTACCCCAAAACACCCGTGTCTGTCCTTTGCCCTTTCACACCCCACATGACTTTTACCCCCAACCCCACTCAACCCCCCACCAGAAAAAGCTCTAGTCACCCTAAAATAAAAATAAATAGAAAAAATGTTATTTAAAAAAAAAAATGGGGTCTTCCTCCATAAATAGCTTCACATTCCTCTATTCCAAACATGACCTTCCATTCTCTCAACTTCCTAAAGCTCTCAACTTTCTTTGAATTTCTTCAAGAAGTCATAAAAATGGCTATTAGAAAATCAAACAAGATGCCACAAGCAGCAATTTTGAAGGAAATTGTGAAAAGGTGTTCGAGTTTGGGTATGAAGCACAACTATGATGATCATGAAGACTATCACCTTCCCATTGACGTGCCCAAAGGACATTTTGCAGTTTACGTGGGAGAGAATCGAACTCGACACATCGTACCTATTTCTTTTTTGACTCATCCCGAGTTTCAGTGTCTTCTCCGATGCGCGGAGGAAGAATTTGGTTTTGATCACGACATGGGCATTACTATTCCATGTGAAGAAGTTGTTTTCCGGTCGCTAACATCCATGCTCCGGTAGTGACGAAGTATTTGAAAAGAAATTAAAAGAGTGAATAGTAGATGTAATGTTTTGGAGTGAAGAAAGATGGGCTAGCTCAAGATGAAGCAATTTTGTGATTTTTGCTTCTCTTTTTCCTAACATCAAAATTCTTCATTCTTTTTTTTTTTTTTTTTTGGTTTTGGGGTATTTTGTTGTTTTGTAACTTTAATTTCCTCTAACCCTGACCTGGGAACCACATAGTATTAGTAGTGTTTTTTATGGGTCGGAATCAGATTTGTAAACAAATCTTAGAAATTTTTCCTTACAGTGGTGTTTTTTTCACCCAGTGAGAGAAGTGAATGTCAGCTCTCAATCTTATCTGCCATTTTACATACAAATGTCTCTCAATCTATTTGCGTTTTTACTGCATCTTCATTTAATTTGTTTATGAAAGACTCTGAGTCTACTAGCCACTACACATCAACAACAACATACCGTAAATACTCTAAACCGTAAAGAATGAATATTGGGCTAACTCAATTTCAAAAGCTAGCTTGTAGGATGATAATTGTCTAAATTCATATAAGGAGTTTATATTCTCATTCCATTTCTAATGTGAGACTCTTAACACTCTCATGCACGCTCAGACCTTGTTAACTGGAGCGTGGAAAATATAATTTGGAGGCCCAACATCGGTGAACAAATAATTGGAATTAGTCTGGCTCTGCTACCATGTAAATAATGGATATTAGGTCTAACTCAATCTCAAAAGCTAGCATGTAGGGTGATGATTGTTCAAATACATATAAAGAGTCCATGTTCTCATTATATTTTTCGAGGTAAGAATATTAACTCATACCTTTGCAGGGTAGAGTCTACTAGCCACTACATTTTCCATATTATGTTCTCCAATTTTTAGTCAAAATAAATGAAAATATCAATGGACTGTGAATAATGAATTACGATAATTATAACTAGGTGCCATGTTAAAGAAGATAGTCATAGAGAGTGCAGAGACAAGTACATGATCAAAATCTCCTTACCAACTATTTCTAAGGTCATTCTTGTAAATCACCCCAGCATTTACCATTATTAAATTTTGATGTCACCATAAAATGTAGACAGCAAATGATGCTTACTTACCCTTTGATTTTAAAAACTTAATTTTACAAAGATTTCATGTGTTTATTTATTAGATCTCCCGTGTTACATTTCACTGATGTGAAAATTATCATAAAACTAAAATGTAACCAAAATTCCTAATTTTCATATTTTATAAATCGGAGTACAGTAGTAATACTAGTAGTATCCGTTTAAGCTAGAATTCCTTTTCTACTTAGTGCAGTGGCGGAACTATGATCTGAATCCCCTTTGTTGAAAAATTAATGTGTACATATAAAGTTAAAAATATTTTTATATATATAATAGATGCTGAAATCTCATCAATTTGTTCATATGAAATTTATCAAAAAATTGATATAATCACTTTTATGTTTTCAAATTTCGACTTTTTTAAGAGGCTATAATAGGATTAAATGAATCACCCTGATAAACCAAATCAAACCAAACACATTAATAAGAGTTACTAATGAAATATTAGTATAGTATAGTACTATTTATATATTCAGTGTATTGCAAGATGCAAAATCTCATCTGACGAATTAAACAAGAGAAGAATCTCAAATTATTTAAGTACAAATTTCTAGTTCAAGCACTAACAATTATTTTATCAAAACATGCAAGGACAAATACATTCTTGTCATCGTTTTTATCGTATATTACTGTGATTACTAAATAATATTAATTCCGTTAAGCCAACTCTCCTTAATATTCCTAGTGCAAACAAGTGGGTACTCTGTTCGAAAATTACCCTCATTTTTCTATTCGATAAAGCATATATAAGTCAAGAAAATGCTAATTAAGTGGTAATTTCTTGTACTTGGCATCATATTCTTTCGAGGATAAATTGATATTATAGATGGTAGTTCATTCGAATTTATTTACCAAATTATTTGAATTTTTGTCGTTTCGTAAACATCAAATTTCCTCTGTACTCCCTACTCTGCAAGAACAACACATCGGTTAATTAAAATATTAATAATCAAAGTATCAAGTTGTTAGCACCTTAAGTACAGCTTGTGCAAATCCCACATAATCTTGTTTGTTTCTTTAACAAACACGTTGGCTACTTCAGAAATAAAATTAAACAATAAAGAATGCAGAACAACTGTAATGAAAAGGAAGGCGTCAAAGAAATTTTATTGAAACAGTACGAAAGCTAAATTAAATGTTCCTATTACTTAGTGAATCTTTCAAGTACTTAACCTAGAAATTAACCAACTCCCCAAAGCTTGCCTAGGACTAGGACAGATTACCCAACTCCCTAAGCTTGCCTAGGATTAGGACCAGTACTCTTAACTAAAATTAAACTATAATTGCTTCTCTTTTTTTTTTTTCACTACATTCATTTGTGCCTGACTAGATTCGAATTCAGGCCGTAAAGTCACACATTAGGGGGCAAAGCATTATCTAAGAAAGTTAACTCGGTATTCAGGGAGACTCGAATCCAAGAATGTAAAGAATGGATCTTGGGTTGAGTTAGAACAAGATCCGTTCTTTACATGTTATCACAGTCAGATCCGTTTCAATTCATTGTTTCCGATGTTGGGCCCTGTCTTATATTGTCCACGATCCAGATGTCCAGCCCTAGGCGTGAGGCTGGGTGTTGAGTTCTCCTACATCGGTGGGATAAGTGATCTTTGGTCTCCTTTCATGGCTTGGTCAATCCTCCTCCCTTTAAGCTAGCTTTTGGGGTTGAGTTAGGCTCAAGATCCATTCTTTACAAAATCTTCTGATTAAGAATGAAAGAGTACTTGTCACTCCACCACAAACCTGGTAACCAAAATTACTTAATTGTATTTAAACTTGTTTGATAAAACAAATTACAGTACTATAATTAGATACATCACGAGAACTAAAGTGTTTTTGAAAGAATTAATCCCTTGATTATTCTTATTGAATGAATAGGTATATATACACGTTACAATATCCAAATATGGAAAATCCTATTCTTACTAAACTTCTAATATCCTAGTTCTAATTGTACAAGAATTCTACAATTATGTTAATTATACCACATAATTTACAACTTCTATTTATGGTACAAGACTAGTCAAAATCGTGTAAATCATAGGGATATACAAGGTATTCTATCACACCCATGCAGTCACAGCGGGTATGCTGAGACTCTCCCTAAAATCTTCAAATAAAGCTGAGGGAAGGCCATTCGTAAAGATGTCAGCAATTTGGTAACGCAAGGACACATGTAAGACGCGTACTTGTCCACCAGCTATCTTTTCGCGAACAAAGTGAATATCCATCTCGATATGTTTAGTGCGTTGATGTTGGATCGGATTGCTAGAAAGATAAACTGCACTAACATTATCACAGTAGACCAAGGTAGCTTTCTGAATAGGAAAGTGTAGTTCTAACAAAAGATTACGCAACCAACATGATTCTGACATCACATTCACCACGCCTCGATACCCGACCTCTGCACTGGATTTTGATAATGTAGCTTGTCGTTTTGCAGACTATGAGACCAGGTTATTCCCAAGAAACATACAATAACCAGAAGTCGAGCGTCTGATATCAGGACAGTCACCCAATCAACATTTGTATAAGACACAAGTGTAGAAACGGACGTAGCATACAAATGTAAGTCATAATCAAGTGTTTCCTAGATGTATCGTATAATGCGTTTGAGCGCATTTATTTGCTCAATCTGTGGATCATACATAAACAAACACACTTGTTGAACTACATAAGTAATATCAGGCCTTGTGAAGGTAAGATACTGAAGTGCCATTGCAAGGTTGTGATAGTGGGTGGGATCCTCGAACTTAGTGCCAGATGTAGCACTCAGCTTCGGGTTAGTATCAACCGGAGTAGAAGTAGATTTACACAATGACATACCAGCTCTTTCAATGATCTCAGCAGCATACTTCCTTTGTGATAAAAATAGACCACCTGAATGACGAGTGACAACAATCCCTAAGAAATAACTTAAGGGCCCTAAGTTTTTCATAGCAAATTCGGAACTGAGAAGTGTCATGATAGACTTGCACGGATTATCAGACGAAGCAGTCAATATAATATCATCGACATACAACAAAATGTATGCCATAGAAGTACCACGACGATATATATAAAAAGAATGATCAGACCGGCTGTGATAAAAACCAATAGAAGATACATAATCTGCAAACCTTTTATACCAAGCCCGTGGGGCCTGCTTATGTCCATACAAGGACTTCTTCAGCAAACATACATGATGAGGATGATTGGGATCTCGAAAACCCAAAGGTTGATGCATATAAACTGTCTCCTTAAGATCACCTTATAAAAGTGCATTTTTCATCAAACTGATGAATGGGCCATGCTTTTGAGAGGGCCAAACTGAGAACAGTACGAATAGTAGCTGGTTTTTCCACTGGACTAAACGTTTCACCACAATCCATGTCAATCTGTTGAGTTTTACCATCACCTACAAGACGAGCATTATGCCTCTCAAAAGAACCGTCAGAATTTTCATTATGAGTAAAAATCCACATAGACCGAATAATATTAACACCAGAAGGACGGGCACCAACTCCCACGTCTTATTTTCAATAAGAGCATTATATTCGTCAGCCATAGCCAATTTTCAATTCGGTTCATTTAATGCGGAATTAATCCCGTGATTATTCTTATTGAATGAATAGGTATATATACAAGTTACAATCTCCAAATATGGAAAATACTAAATTTCTAATATCCTAGTTCTACTTGTACAAGAATTCTACAATTATGGTAATTATACAACATAATTTACAACTTCTTTATGGTACAAAACTAGTCAAAATCGTGTATATCATAGGGATATACACGGTATTCTATCAGTTTTAATTAATCAAGTGCAAGATCTCATAGATCCAAATCCCTTTAGAATTTAAATTAAAATATCTTTTTAGTTTAAAAATATCACATTGACTACGAGTGACTAGTCTTTGACTCGGGGGAGAATTGGGCGGATTTTGGAAAATATCGGGACATATGACGGACTGGCTAACAGGAAGTGGACCTGCTAGCCCAACACGGTAACTGGTGGCAGAACCCAAGACTGGAACAATTTCGGTATTGGGTTGGGTAACTGGCCCAAGTACCGAAACTGGCTCAATCATTGGACTGGGAACTGTGGACTGTGGCGGTCCTGTAGACCCATCGAGCAGTGGGCCCACTGGTGGATTTTGGGTGTGGGACATGTCTGATAAATGGTGGATACTATACGGGAAGACATCGTCATCTAAAAAATTATACAAACTAGGCACGGGACTACACACTTTAGCAAACGGAAATTGGGATTCATCAAAAATAACATGGCGACTAATGATGATTTTATTAGACGATAAATCAAAGCACTTGTAACCACGATGATTAGACGGATAATTCAAAAATACACAAGGGGTAGACCGAGCCTGAAGTTTGTTAATTTAGGTAAACGTAAAGAGTGGATAACATAAGCACCCAAAGATCCTAAGATGAGAATACGAATGAGTCTTATTATATAAGATATGAAGAGGGGATGAATACGTCAAGCCTTTGATAGGAAGTATGTTAAGGAGATATGTAGTCATTTGTAGCGCATGATGACAAAAAGAAGGGGGTACAGAAGCATGAATCAATAAAGTTTGGATAATGTTATTAATGGTACGAATTTTGCATTCGGCTTTCCCAATTTGTGAAGACGTATGAGGACAAGAAAAATGAAAATTGATTCCATTATTAGCACAAAATTCCCGAAACACGCCATTATCATATTCTTTGCCATTATCACATTGAATATTTTTTATTTTCCGTTTGAATTGAGTTCTAATGAATGCTCTAAATTTTAAGAAAGTGGAAAAAAATGTGATTTTTTTTCGCTATCGGAAAAGTCCATAAAAAATTAGAATAATCATCTAGAAATAGAACATAAAAACGATGACCCAAAGAACTGAGAACAGGAGATGTCCATAAATCGCTTTGAATAATATCAAATGGCATTAAAGTATGAGAATTATAGTCTACAAATGTCAACCTAACATTTTTTACTAAAGAACAAGATTGACAACTCGGAGTACTACACGTACCCTTACAAGAAATAAAATTGTTTTTATCTAAGGAAGACAAAATAGAAGACCCCGAATGACCTAGACGAGCATGCCGCAAGGAAGGAGCAAGGGCTGCCAAAGTTAATGGCAAGGCTTGGCTCGAGAGACCGGAACTTGGCGTGATAGGATAAAGATCTACCCTACTATCACACCTCATGAGAGGAATTCCCGTCTTGAATTCCTTCACAGAAAACTCAAACAGAAACGGAATTATCAGTGGTGAATTTATGGACAACCACCAAATTTTTAATCAATTGAGGGGCATGAATGATATTTTTCAAGATAAGAGGTGCATGGGGGAGACAAATTTTTTTGACCATAACCACGAATCGAAATTGAATTACCATTACCAACAATTATACCACGACTGTTGCTCAAATTGGAATAACACGAAAGACTACCTTGATCGGATGTCATGTGGGTGGTGACTCCTGGGTCCATGTACCAATTCGGGTTCAGGGGAATTAAACCAAGTGTGTGTGTAGCGGCTTCAATGTCAGTTTGAGTGGGGCCCGTTGCATGATGGGCCTGTGGAGGTCGGGGGCCAAGCACACCTGCTTGCTTCCCCGACCCAATATTTCTTCGGGAACCCTTGGCCCAAGTGGTATTGGGCCAAAACTGTTGCTGGGAAGCCCACTGGCCAGCGACTGGATTTCCGTAAAAATGGTGGCAGTTGAGTTCCAAGGACAAGGAGCCCAAGGCTGGGACCAGGCTGACTGCAGCCCACTGCCACTGTTCCGAGGTCCACTCCCGCCGCCGGTACTGTTCCCGTCGGCGGTGTTGATGTTCCTGCTGCGACCGTTGTTGCCGCCGTAATTTTTGACATTATTTTTACGACTATTTTTTACGCCCTCGTGAGCACAGTTTGGGCTCGAATTATCAATGAAACTTTGAGAATTGGTGGAGGACGTCATCATGACCACGAGACTAGCACTAGTAGCCGCTTTCTTAGCCAAGCCGGCTTCTTCCAAAGTAAGCATGGAGCGGGCATAATAGAACTTCATGAGAGGATTACTTTGACGAAGGAGAGTTCCAACGCCACTATAGGCCTATGATAGTCCAGCAACCATCTGTAGGACAAGACGATCTTCACTAACGGGCACACCAACGTTGCGGAGTTGGTCCGCCAATTCTTTCAACCTCTTGCAATACGCTGAAACGTTCGGGAAATTTTCCATGTTGACGTGGGAAAATTCTTGCTCACGTCAGGCCCACGTCATATATTGTACGTTTTCTATTTCAAAAATAATAGGGATGTGATTCTTGATGTTAGAAACAACAAGGGCAGGGTGAAACGTGTTCTTGGATGTAGACATAACGAAAGAACAATAGGTGATTGAGGGATTTGGAAGAGAGAATTTGGGATCAGAAAAAGGTACGGAAATCGAGGATAGACTCTCGGAATTCGTGAAACGAGATGAAATATTTGGAGAGGAAATATTTGACCTAGACTTCTGATACCATGAAAGAAATAATCTCTTTGATTATTCTTATTAATGAAAGAGTATATATACAATTTACAATTTTCCATAATATAAATCATATTCCTATTCTACTCCCAAAACCCTATTCTAGTATTACAAGAATTCTACAATTATGATAAGTATACAATACTAATTAATATCATATTTACACTAAAGTAAGAATTCATCTTCCAATCATTAACTTCCAATATGATCCAGTAGTACAACAACATACCCAGTGTATTCCCACAGGTGGAGTCTGGAAAGGGATGATCCGGTAGTAAGTATTTGAAAAGAAGAAAAGAGTAAATATTAGGTGTTGTAAGGTTTCGAAGTAAAGAAGGATGGACTAGCTCAAGATGAAGCAATTTGGTGTTTTTTGCTTCTCTTTTTTCCAACAATATCCGAATTTTTTCACCTTTTTTTAATTTGGTTTAGGGGTATTTTCTGATTTTGTAACTTTAATTTCCTCTAACCCTGACGACCTAGGAACCACATGATGATAGTAGTGCTTTTATGGCTTGAAACTAAGGGTGGCCAGTGGGCCGGGCTCGGGTCTGGCGGGGGTCGGGGTCGGGGCGGGACGATCCGGGGGGTCGGGATCGGGCCTAGCGGGGGTCGGGTGCGGGCGGGACTGCTCCGGGCCCGTCCCGATCCCGATCCCGTCGGTATCGGGGTGGGGGCGGGGTCGGGGCGGGCTCGGGTCGGGGCGGGGCGGGGCGGGCTCGGGTTTTCCTTTTTTTTTTTTTTTTAAATAACAAATGTATAAAAAAAAACTCAATAAATAAAACAAGATAGTGTAATAAAAACATCCCAAGGTCATTTTTTTTGTGCCTCTTATATTATTTAATAGACATATGATTTTTTTGTAATACAAATACAATTGTCTAAAATCTAAATTGCAACTTTATGGTGTTGTCCAAAAGTTGCAAATTACATAATAAAATTGCAATTAAAAAAATTACATTTTCAAAAAAATCGTTCTAATTGCTTGATGATTTCATGTGGTTCTTCGGTTGGAATAGGTATTTGTTGGTCAAATTGATCCACGTCGCTTCCACTACCTTCGGTTAAGATTTCGTTGTAGTTTTCATCATCTTCTTCGTTGATCTCCGGTTGACCGCACCTTCTCCGCTCCGCTCGTATCCAATCTCGAATAATACGCAATTTCCAAGTTGTATCCGGCCAATGAGTGTCTCGTGGTCTCCTATTTGATATCTGCTGCCGAGAAAAGCGCTTTCCGACGCGGTTTGACGACGCTTGAATGTTCAAAACATCTCGAGCCATCATTGAAAGTGTCGGAAAGGTCTTCTCATTCCCCTCCAAATATTTCGACAAGTCTTCTTGTCCATCTTCATTGATAACTTCTTGATACGGTACGAACCCCGCAAAACAAAAATATCCAACTCGCTAATTTGGTTAGTAGAGGTACGGCCGCACATTCTATTTCTCGAGGCTTTCAATACTAGCCGCGAAACAAGATGTCTTTTGTGAGGTTGTGTTGAAGATGAAGAAGATGGTATGGTAGCCGTACGTTACTAGCATTTTCTTGTTGATAAAATCTATATATATTTTTGCGGTGGTGTTCTACGCTATTCAACACTTCTTCTTTAGTTTGTTCAATAGGTGGTGGGTGATTTAGATTTTTGGGACTTGGAGGTGGTAGTACTTCTATACAATCGTAAATAGTTTCAATTAGTGATTTAGTACCGTCTATTTTAATAGTAGGATTTAATACGAGAACCAATAATATAAATAGAAGGAATAGGAATAAAATATTTTTTTATTTTGACAAACATTTTTTTAATAGTCGCCTTATAAGCTGGTTTTTCCATATATTCACTAAGTAATAAAAATATTAGAGTTATATAAAATAACATAGTTGAAATAGTAGGATAATATATACCGGAAAATTCTTTTGTTGCTTGAAAAAATTTCTCTAAAAATACAATAAGTTCGGAAATTTTTTCCCAATCACTATCTAAAATCATATCAAATGGCTTTTTATTATGAGAGTTAAAAAATAAAGTTATAGGTAATTTATAGTCATAAGCAACAAGTAGTTGCTCGTATAAAGAATTCCACCTAGTGGATACTTCTTGTGGAATTCTTCTAAAAGGTAGTCCACAATCATGACAAATTTTTTTATATTCTTTTCTACGTTGTACTTTATTACTTTTAAAAATAAAGTTTATAGCAAATTGTATTTTACTAAGAATGTCTTCAAAAAGTGATAGACCATCCTTTACAATTAAGTTATATATATGGCACGCGCATTTTATATGAAAATGGTCTGGAAAAGATGGAGCTAAACTATTTTTTAACATTGTAATTGCGTAATTGTTATTAGAAGCGTTATCTAATGTAATAGTCATAATTTTATCGGTAATTCCGTAATAATCGCACACTTGATAAATATTTTCTGCAATAAAAGTACCAAAGTGTGCCTATCATCTATATATCTATACGCTAAAATACGTTTTTGCATAGACCATTTATAATCTATCCAATGACAAGTTACGAGTTAAATAATCATGGCCGTTAGTACTACGACCTATATCGGACGTGATAGATACTTTGCCATTAAAATGATATAATGAAAAACGTAAATATTGTTGATATTCATGCGCAAATTTAAATACATCTCTCTTAACGATTGACCTAGGAAAACCGTTAAAAGCGAGGATTATATATATCTCTAATGTAATGAATAAAACGGAGATGAAGGAAATGAAAAAGGCAAACCCTCCACAAAGACAACTAATTTTGATATTGCTTCCCTATCTCTATGTTTGTTGTATTTAGAGCCTACAATTCCCCCCGTCATAGGGTTAATTTGACCACATGTACTTGGTCCCAGACAGATGTCGGTATGTGAACCTTGTCCCGATGGAGCGGCCGTTTGCGCACCGGTTTTGAAGCCTGGTATTGGGCATACCTAGCCGGATGAGCACTTACTACATGTCTAATTAAACCCCCGTCCCACCGTGACCTTTTCCGAGTTTAAATTTTAAAACATTTTTACAAATTTTACATATGGCTACTTGATTCTCTACGTCCCTATCAAAAAATGTCCATGCATATGATTTTAATGGTCGTTTTGCTTGGACCTCGTCTCATACTAGGGGGAATAGGAGGTATTTCGGTTGAAGGTGCACTAGTGGGCGTGTTGTCATCAATATTAGTGGGTGTATCGTCTAGATCATCGTCTAAATTAAAGTCTTCTTGAGTTCCGAGAAAATAACTCCTCGTCTAAATCTAATGGTATTGTAGGAAAATGTTGAGTATCAACAAAATCATCTGTGTAGGAATAAGATGACTAGAAGAAGTACCCTTGCCCCGATTGCCCCTACTAGAAGAAGTCTTACCCTTACCCTTAAACATACCTCTAATTCCTTCCATTTTAATTATATGCTAACAAATAATTAAAGTAAATGAAATTAAGTGCGCTAAATAAAATAAACGAGACAATAATAATTTAATGAAGGAACGAATGTACCAAACGCCGACGTAACGTCGACGTGTAATCGAGAGGTTGAAAATTGAAACTTTGCTCGATGGAAGATCCTCAAGCTAGTTGCCAACTTCACTCCCAATTTCCAAATGAATTAATAAAATTGAATATTTAGCAAACAATGTAGAGAGATATATTGAGAAATTAGAGAGATTGTAGGAAGATTTGTGAGAAAGATGAAGAGAAAATGAGTTATTTATAGTTGAAAAATTGGGTTAAAGTGTAAATATAATAACTTATGGGTTAAAAATAAATATTAAGGGGTAGGGGGGGGTTGGGGGAGGGGGGGGGCCTAAAATGGCCGTTGGCCAACGGCCATAATCTAAAATGGCCGTTGGTGCAACGGTTATTTTTGCAAAGGTAAGGTCGGGGTCGGGGTCGGGACGGGCTCGGGGCGGGCTCGGGTCCGGCGGGCCTGGGGCGGGCTCGGGTCTGGCGGGATGAGACATCGTCCCGTCCCGAGTTCGAGTCCCGCCCCCGTTAATTTTTTTTTATTTTTTATAGCGGGGTCGGGTCGGGACCGGGGCGGGGTCGGGCCGGGGTCGGGTCGTCCCGGCCCACTGGCCAGCCCTACTTGAAACTAGATATGTAATAGATCAATCTTGGAAAGTTTTTCCTTGCAGTGTTGTTTTTAAGCCCCCTGTGAGAAAAGTGAATTGAATGTCTCTGTATCTAATTAATTTGCCATTTTGGATACATATGTCTCTCAATCTATTTGCATTTTTTTACTAATCTTTCATTTTGTTTAGGAAAAATCAAAATTAAGCGTGTATTAAATTTGGCTGATCTGTGATCTAACTAGCCACTACATTGTCCGTATTATGTATGTTCTCCAACTTTTTAGTTTAGTATAAAATAATAGTAAACGGCAATACCAATGGACGGTGAACGAATTACGATAATTATAACTAGGACTGTCCAACGGGGCGGGGCGGGGCGGAAGGAACCGGCGGGACGGGGAAGGGTCGGGATGCGGGCGCCAGCGGGCCGGGATAGGCGGGACGGGAAGAGGTCCCGTCCCACATCCCGCGGGATTTGGGGGGACGGATCGGGTCAGGATCAGGATTTGTGATTTTTTTTTGCCACTTAATTTAATAAAATAATATATATATATAAACACTTCAATAATTGAACAAAATAGTGTAATAAAAACATCTCAAGGTTGTTTTTGTGTCTCTTATATTATTTAATAGAAATATAATTTTTTTTAGTAATACAATTTCAAATTGCAACTTTGTGGTGTAGTTCAAAAGTTGCAAATCACATAGTAAAATTACAATTAAAAAAATTACATAGTTAACCATACTTTTTTCTAATTTCCTCACAATGTCTTGAGGATCTTCGGTTGGAATTGGAATTTGTAGGTCAAATTGTTCAACGTCGCTTCATGTTCCCTCGGACAAGATTTCGTTGTAGTTGTTGTATTCTTCTTCATTGATCTCCGGTTGACCGCACCTTCTACGCTCTGCTCGAATCCAATCTTTGAATAGAACTGCAATCTCCTATCGTCTCCCGCCAATGAATGTCTATGCTCTCCTATTTGAAATTTTCCAGCAGAAAAAAATTGTCATGCAGCTGATTTTAATTTTTGTTGTGTGGGGCCTTGACTCATACTAGGGGGAATATGAGCCAATCCAGTTTCAGTTTCAGGCAAAGACTCAGTATGAGCATGAGGTTGAGGTGCACTAGTGGGTGTGTCATCTAGATTATCGTCTAAATTAAAGTTTGGTTCATCTACCTCATCATCTAATGGTATATCATTAAAAAAAGCAGTTTCATCTATATGAGTAAAATTAATGAAATCATCGGGACTAGGAAAAATTATTAGAAGAAGTAGTCTTGTCCTTGTTACCCCTTCTAGAAGAAACACCCTTACCATTACCCTTACCCTTAAACAAACCTATTAATCCTTCCATTTTAATTATGCAAATAAATAATTAAAGATAATGAAATTAAGTGCGATAATTAAAATAAAGTAACAATAATAATTTAAAGAAGGAACGAAGGTATCAAACGTCGACGTAAAGTCGACGTGTAATCGAAAATTGAAACCTTGCTCGATGGATGATCCTCAAGCTAATTGCCAACTTCAGTCCCAATGTTTTAACTTTGATATAAATGAGCCAAATAAATATAATATTTAGTAGGAAAATGAGGTATTTATAGTAGGAAGATTTGTGAGAAAAATGAAGAGGAAAATGAGATATTTATAGTTGATAAATAGGGTTAAAGTGTAAATATATTAGCTTAGGGGTTAAAATAAATATTAAGAGGGTAGGGTGGTTTATGGGATGGGGGGCAATAAATGGCCGTTATAGCAGTTGCACAACGCCCAAAATCGAAATTTGGTTGTTGTTGCAACAAGTTATTTTTGCAAAGGGGAGGGGGCTGGCGGGATGGGGCGGGGCGGGACGATCCCAAGCCATGTCCCGAGTTCGAACCCCGACACCAATAATTTTTTTATGAGGAATCGGGCCGACACGGCCTACTGGACAACCCTAAGTGCCCAGTTAAATGGGATAGAGTGCAGACACAAGAATACTGCATTTATCATTTCTTTAGTAAATAAATTTGATACCATCATAAAATGTAGACAAGAAATGATGCTTGCTTACAATTTGAATTGAAAAAGCAATTGAGTGAGTTATTAATCTGATTGTATTTTTTAAAAAGTGGGTAGTGAGCTATTAAAATATCAAAAAAACTCATATAACCACTTTTACATTTTCAAATTCAATTTTTTCTAAGAAGCTATAGTGGAACTAAATAATCTGCAGAATCATGTTGATAAACCAAACCAAACCAAACACATTAATAAAAGTAACTACTGAAATGAGCATATTGTACTCGGGCGGATTAAGGTTCAGGGTGTTATTCCGAACATTCTCGATAAAAAATTACAGTGTATATATAGATTATTTGTGTATGTACATATATTAACTTTTGAACACCTTAAACAAATGTCATAGGTTATCTCAAGTGGTTTAACATCCTATGTTCGTTTCTCAAGGACAACATTATTTTTTTATATTTAACTTTTGTTATTTTTTTCGAACTCCGAGTAAAAATCATGGATCCGCCACTGATTGTACTATTATATATTTAGGATAATGCAAGATGCAAAATCTCATGTGACGAATCAACAAGACTACAAGAGAAGACAACTCAAATTCTATAATAAATGATTTCTGGTTCTCCCACTAACATTTGTTTTAATTAAAACATCCAAGGACAAATACTTCTTTGTCGTCGTTTCTATCGTATATTGCTGTGATGATTAATTAATTTTTGATTCCCTACAGGTAGCTGAATTACCCTTAATATTCCAAGAGTAAACAAGGTGGTACTTTGATGAAGGAAAAAAATTAAGTGGGTACTATTTGTTCGAAAATCACCTTCATTTTTCTATTCGAAAAAACACATAGTATATATAAGTCAAAAAAATGCTAATTGACTGGTAAGTTCTTGTACTTGGCATCCTATTCGTTCGAGGATGAAGTACTTGGTAGTTCAGTCGAATATATTTACTTACCAACTTATTTGCATTTTTGTTGCTTCGTAAGCATCAACTTATTTCCTTTGTACTTTCTCTTTTGCAAGGACAACACATCGTTTAAACTATTACCAATCAAAGCATCAAGCTGTAAGCATCCAAATAGTCTTGTTTAGTCAAGCTTTTAAAATTAGTTTATTTAAAAAAATATTTTTTTCAAAAATGCTTTTCATTCAAAAAACTATTTTCAATGAGAAGTAGTTTGTGTTTGATCAATTAATTTAAAAATACTTTTGAACAACAATTAGTGTTTGATCAAGTAAAAAGTGCTTATAAGTATATTTTTGTCAAAGTGTTTTTAAAAAAAGTGAGAAAATGCTATTTTTTTTAGTTTATGAAAAACAGCTTATGCTACTCTCCAAAAACACTTATATTCTCCCAAACATCTCTTCTTCTTTTTTTAAATAAACACTTTTGAAGAAAATAAGTTTAGCCAAACAAGCTGCAAGTATTCTTGACTTGTTTGTTTCCTTTACAAATACGTTACGTTGGCTTCTTCATAAATAGAATAAATAAAAATGCAGAACATGCAATTGAAAGGAAGTTGTCAATTCGGTCAACATTGATAAATACGATCTAATTAATTAATTTAATACTAATTGCTTAGTGAATCTTTCAAGTATTCACCTAGAAACTACCCAACTTCCCTAAGCTTGGCTAGGACTAGGACCAGTACTCTCAACCAAAATTAGTTAATTGTATTCCAACTAGTTTTATAAAACAAATTACACTAAAATTAGATACATCACGTGAACTAAAGTTTTTTAATTAATTGTGTAAGTAATGTTGGAAATTTGCCTTTGGCGGGAGTTGCGACCGACCAACTTTAACGGCTTAAACACTAGTGTAACGTATGTTGGAGAATCCGGTTCTTCACACATGCATGATCTACTAAGTACGTAGATAACCGTAGGGCCAAGAATCGTCAAATTTCATTGAGAAATGAAAGAGATATTGGTTCACGAAGTAAGGTGTTTGAAGCATGGAAAGTGTGGTATTGTGTGTAATTCTCCCTCATCGGTAGAGGAAGAAAGAATTGTTGTGTATATAATACTTGAAATTGGTTTGGGGTTTGGGACCCCAAGGGGTATCCCATGTGTTTAAAGGAGGGAGGACCTAGATGTGCTTCGGTTCAAGTAAAGACCACACGCGCGCCGCCGCCGCGCGCCCGTCCGGTCCGGTCACGGGTCGTGGGCTGTGGGCTGTCTGATATTATCTTTTTGGGCCAGAAAACTTTGCCAGAAGTACAGTTTGGTCCCTGAAGTTTCAAGATGTACGGTTTGGTCCCCGAAGTTTTTCGAAAGTTGGAATTTCGACAGTCAAAGCGAGAAACGTCCAAGCTCTCAATTCACCATTTATTTTGGCTGAATTACTCCTCCTATAATGGCCAAAACAGTTGGTCTTTCACCATTTATGTTGGTGACTTTACTACCTCCATAATGGCCATTATTTGGCTATTATGGAGGCGAGTTTTCAGCCCCTCCTTCACCTATATAAACACCCCCTTACACCATTGTTGAGCACACTTGATATGCACGAAAATACACAACCGAAAAAATCTTCTTCCTACAACTTCCAAGCATTATTTCGTTACTCAATATTCTTCACGGTAGCTCTTGAGTTTCCTTTGCTCAAGGGTTCCATTCTTTGTTTTATCTTGGGAGACAAATTGTCCGGGACGTATAAAGGATACATACGGGGAAATATTGTCTTAAGGACGAGTGCTACACTCGACTCGGCATAAACCGGTTTCCATTTTTTCGTTTTCAACAAAATTGTAATTTCGGTTTGTGGTTATCTTGTAATTTTCGGATTACTAGTTGAACTATTGAATCTTTGTTTATCCTTTCGAATACTTGTAATAGTTATATACTTCCCGTACTGCTTTATAAAGTACCATAGAGCAAAATCTCCCAACAACTTAAGACAATATTTGTATAGTATTACTATTAGTGTTCGAAAGATGTCGGTCAAAAGTTGTGTGACCAAATCGGATATGGAAATGGTTTTCTTCGGTAGAAGAGAGTGATGATGATGAACGTGTTCATGGTGTCACCGCTACCAAGACTGGTGGAAACAAGCGCTCTCGAGAGCCTGAGGATGTCAACTGGGACAAGAGGAGAAGAGTGAAGATGTTATTCTATCTTGTAGCAGAAGGCCTATATCTGTCCCAGACAAAGGATCCGAATAATGGTGAGAAGGAAATGGACACTCAGTCTGATGAAGTGACTGAAGTGAGCCAGAATCCGAAATTGGGATAAGTATTTTTCTTACTTGTCAAGAATAAGGATTAAATGAGAAGTATTTTTCTTACTTGTCAAGAATAAAGATTAAATTATGTCTGATTAAAAATGGATTAAAGTAAGGAGGAATATGAAAATAATTTATATTCCTTACGCTTTAACAAATCAGAAGTTTAATCTCATCTTCTTTTCCGTTTAAAGATTGGATTTTGTAAACGACTTAAGAAGATCCGTTCTTTTAAGTGTAATTACTAAAGTGTGTAAAGTATGTTCGCACATACGAGGGAGTAAGATCCACCGATGTGCAAAATCGTTACCACTCTTAAGTAAGCGCCAAGAATTATCTCTGGGCACCAATCTTAACGAAAGGAGTCTAAAAGCTAAAGACGTTGAACCTGTCATACTATTTGGCAGAAGATCCTTCATAGGATGATATTGGACACTCAGTCATACAAAGCCTCCGGGCGACTAGAGTGGGCCAAAATTCCTTTGATATGATGATATTGGACACTCAGTCATACAAAGCCTCCGGGTGACCGGAGTGGGCCAAAATTCCTTTGATATGATGATATTGGACACTTAGTCATATAAAGCCTCGGGCGGCCCGGAGTGGGGCCAAAATTCATTTCATAGGAAAAGTAATGGACACCTAGTAAGGTGGGCCGGAGTTTCCGGTCTGAATGATCGAAGGCCTAAAGAAAGGCGATAAAGAAATTGGACACTCGGTCGCCAAAGCAACCGGAGTAGGCCGGAGTATCTAGATCACAAATGATCCGGTTACGCCCCCTAACCACGGGCAAGAGGTTGTTCATGTGAAGCAACGCCACCTCTAAAGTAGAAGGGCGGGAGAGGTTGTCCTCAATAGGACTTCAAGGAATGAGATCACTCTAAAAGAGGTGATACATGTTCCTAACTTGGTTAAAGGACGTTGTTGGTCAAATCTGATTTGAGACTAGTCCAACAGGTCCGTAATAACTAAGAGTGGTACAATATGTCTATAGCCAAATGAATGATATATTTGTAATCCGTGCATCTATGCCATCATAGATTAAGACACGTTAAATAGCAAGTCATTCAAAAGCTAACGATGTTGAGATTGTTGCCTCGCGACATAAACCCTCAAAATGAATGTGAGGTAGACGAAGAGGCAAAATCACCTTTCCAAATTCCGTCAAGGGAATAGCGAAAGAAGCACCGCTCCTCTAGAACTTAGTCACACCTACTTGGGTGATTTGAAGTTTATACAAAATAGAGGGGGGAGACAAGTACGTTGTAATCTTCATTGATGTTGGTACAACGTATGGAATCCTTTGTTTGTTAAAAAGCAAAGATGAAGTTGTTGAAGCGGATAAGCGCTACAAAGCGAAGTTGAAAATCAACTAAGCCTACGGATTGAGAAATTCGTAGTGATAGAGGGGAGAATGTGAAGCATCGTTCATTAAACGAATGTTCATTTCTCACCTCGGTCTAACGGTGTTAGCCAAGCGCGAAGTCGTACGCCCAAATTATGAGGGGTAGCTTGGTAAAAGATGGGCTACCGAAACAGTCAAGTTCGGCCTAAGATCGTAGATTGCATATCCACCGGATGCAAATAACGTAGTGTTGATCGCCTCTTGGTGTCAAAGAATGCTTTGAATTCTTTGGAGATAACTTTCCTTGGAAAAGGAAAAATGAGTAATTGCTCAAGGTTAACAAGAACCCGCGAGGGCTCGATTGTCCGGAACTAGACGTTCCGTATCTACAGACTCGAAAGTTCTTGGATATCCGGAACTTAATATTCCGGATATGCAAAACTCGGGGATTCTAGATGTTGAACCAAGAAGGAGCAAAGAGGGGACAAAGACTTGTTCCATACCTTCTAGCTTGTATGGTTGAGAACGAACCATGGACAATTAACAAAGAATTGTCATCTCCAAAAGCGATGCTTTGGAAAGAAGCTAAAGAGAGAAATAGAT
The DNA here is from genome assembly GCA_034509755.1 of Anisodus tanguticus. NCBI lineage: Eukaryota > Viridiplantae > Streptophyta > Magnoliopsida > Solanales > Solanaceae > Anisodus > Anisodus tanguticus. The sequence goes on along the minus strand of CM067561.1, from coordinate 38,218,150 downwards.
TCCATATATAGAACCATACTTGTGTAATGGTTGATCTTCCTCCGGAAAAGAACCTTTGGGTTGTAAAAAGTGCTCCCCTCGTGAGTAGCTTCACATCCGGGCCATTGTAATCATACATGGCATGGGTGTTGAAATGACCTTCCCAACCGGAGAGTTGGAAGAAGAGGATCGAAATTGGTTTGCTTTGAACTGTTGGGCTTCTTCCGAACTTTCATTTTGGTCCCTGAAATGTTAACATTTTGGTCCCGAAAGTCTCGTTAAAACGAAACAATGAATCGATCACGAAACATTGACTCGAAGTTAGAAAGCCAACGGTTGGAAAACCAACGGTCTTAGAGTGAAAATCATATTGAAACAAAGTCTCGATATGAAAGATATGAGTATCACGAGATGACATCTTAGGAATTGGATTTCTAAGACATCTAACGGACCGGTCGATAGTTGACGAGTCTCGTTGAAGCCACCAATAGATATGAATCATAGAACGATTGGAATCATGGTGCACCCATAGACAAGGAGCGATATGCTCGGGTCACGTGTAGTTCAATGTATTGTACACACTACAACCGACACAGGTATCGTCCAACAAACGAGATCGGTTGAACTAAGGTTCACCGATGATCTTAATACATGATCAATAGAAGGCGTTAAGTCGGATATGACGATATCGAATTATTCGCTTATCTACGGATTATAGTATTCGGATGTCCAAATGCGGTTACGAGAGAACACGGTGATGCAAACGGACATCGGATCGAAGAACACCAAAGCCACAAGTAAATGTGTATGGTGGTTCTTGGAAAATCCTCTAAGCAAACTTGCATCGACCGATTCATGATGGTATCGGAGTTTATCGCTTTATACAAAGCATGAAAGAAGTTGAGTAACTTCACGACTCATTAGAGGACGTCCCTTATTGGGAGAAACCCGTGCCTTCGGCAGTTCTACACGTGGCTAGCCGGTCGGCTTTAGGAAGGACACGGATGACGGCGTCGGACATATCTGTCGGGATCCGTCGGAGACATAAGACCGTATGGCGAGTTGATCATCACGGGTGTCACTTCCTTGTTTACAAACTAAGGGATTACCCCGAGATCAAGCGTTCTGCCTGTCTAGGGGAATGGGCTTAAAACCCAAAATATACGGACCAATACGGTGGAAACCCAACCTTACGAACCGGAGATCCCGGTAATTTGGTTCAATGGGAAAACTAAGTTGTAAAGGTTCGGTTGATCGCTTCGGTCGAAGCATGAGCACTTCGGATAGTGATTTCGAAAAGAAACACCAAATCCAAAGCCGTTCCCGCGATAGACGTTAAGTGCTATCTGTAGTATGGGTAAAGGTTAAGTTTTCAAAACCTGTAATGCTCCTCAACAGTTGAGGTTAGGTCTTTGGGAAACTTTTAATGGTTCCTAACACTTGTGAAGTGGGGTATAGCAGGATACCTTGTAGGAGACCACCTATTTAAGTGCGAGGACGGGCCGCCTCAAATTGAACGCACTTAAGAATCCAAGACGTTGTCCATGGCCAAAACGGACAAAACATTACGAAGAAGAGAGTAAGGGAATTTGTTGTGTTGGTACCGTTGTCTTGGCTTACACTAAACACCGACGGTTCAAGACATCACGTTCACCGCGCGATAAGTAAGTCCGATGGTATTCAACTATGGAAGGTTCAAAGGCGAGGCTACCTCTCCTTATGCAACATCGGTCCGCCGAAATATTCTTTGGAAATGAAAAGACACCATGTGAGTGCGCCAAAATCTCTTTCAAGAGGGGATTGTTGGAAATTTGCCTTTGGCGGGAGTTGCGACCGACCAACTTTAACGGCTTAAACACTAGTGTAACGTATGTTGGAGAATCCGGTTCTTCACACATGCATGATCTACTAAGTACGTAGATAACCGTAGGGCCAAGAATCGTCAAATTTCATTGAGAAATGAAAGAGATATTGGTTCACGAAGTAAGGTGTTTGAAGCATGGAAAGTGTGGTATTGTGTGTAATTCTCCCTCATCGGTAGAGGAAGAAAGAATTGTTGTGTATATAATACTTGAAATTGGTTTGGGGTTTGGGACCCCAAGGGGTATCCCATGTGTTTAAAGGAGGAGGACCTAGATGTGCTTCGGTTCAAGTAAAGACCACACGCGCGCGCCGCCGCCCGCCGTCCGGTCGGTTCGGTTCACGGGTTCACGGTTTCACGGTCGTGGGTCGTGGGCCGGGGTCGTGGGCCTTCGATATTATCTTTTTGGGCCGAAAACTTTCCGAAGTACGGTTTGATCCCGAAAGTTTCGGATGTGCGGTTTGGACCGAGAATTCTTTCGGATGTACGAGTTTGGTCCCCGAAGTTTCAAGATGTACGAGTTTGGTCCCAAGTTTTTCGAAAGTTGGAATTTCGACAGTCAAAGCGAAACGTCCAAGCTCTCAATTCGGCCATTTATTTTGGCTGAATTACTCCTCCTATAATGGCCAAAACAGGTTGGTCTTTCACCATTTATGTTGGTGACTTTACTACCTCCATAATGGCCATTATTTGGCTATTATGGAGGCGAGTTTTTCAGCCCCTCCTTCACCTATATAAACACCCCCTTACACCATTGTTGAGCACACTTGATATGCACGAAAATACACAACCGAAAAAAATCTTCTTCCTACAACTTCCAAGCATTATTTCGTTACTCAATATTCTTCACGGTAGCTCTTGAGTTTCCTTTGCTCAAGGGTTCCATTGTTGTTTTATCTTGGGAGACAAATTGTCCAGGACGTATAAAGGATACATACGGGGCAATATTGTCTTAAGGACGAGTGCTACACTCGACTCGGCATAAACCGGGTTTCCATTTTTTCGTTTTCAACAAAATTGTAATTTCGGTTTTGTGGTTATCTTGTAATTTTCGATTACTAGTTGAACTATTGAATCTTTGTTTATCCTTTCGAATACTTGTAATAGTTATATACTTCCCGTACTGCTTTATAAAGTACCATAGAGCAAAATCTCCCAACAAGTAAAAGATCTGATAGATTCCAATCCCTTGAAAACTACTCCGTTTCTTAGTGTGGTAGGACAAAAATAATCACACAAGAAATTTTTAAAAGTTGGGTCTTCCTCCAAATATAAATAGCTTCACATAAAATATAAAAATGCTATATGTTGTTTCAAGAATTTCGTCAAGAATCTAAACATACTCTAGTTTACAATATTCGAATTAATTTACAGCTTTTATGTAATGACTAAAACCAAGAACGGCTTTGATATATTTCAACTTTAGTTATGCAAAGTATATAATGGAGTACAATAAAATTAAGTTATCCAAACTATATATGATTTGTTATCTTATGTATCCATCACTACTAATTTACTACTTATCATAGATGTATATAGGCGTCATCATGCCACAAAAGTTTTAAGTCCCTGAAAATTGTGATACTCTCCTATATCTCAATAATTTTGAACATCTGTCATAATGATTTTCAATAACCTCTTAGATCAGATTCTTTTATTATAATACTTTAAAGTATCATCTGTCTTCGATCAAATTAATTATAGTGAATAAATTAGAGATGGCAAATGGGTAGTTCAGTCAAACTTGAGAGGGTTAAAACGAGTTGACCAAACCTGTTTAAAATTTTCTTTGGTCAAGATTTAGTCAAATAAACGGTCATAATTTGATCAATCCAGTACTACCCAACCTTCTTCCCTCCTCCTTTATTTTTCTTATTGTGAAAAAAATAATAAATGCATGTTTATTATATTATTAGCTTAATTAAGTTATTCCAAAATTGTGTTAATTTTTTAATCTTCAAGGTCTATTTTGTATGTTTAATTTTGGTTTGCTTTTTGGCTGCTTGGGTTATACTATTTGACGCATTTCACTGTCATCTATTAAATAAGCAGATTCTTTTTTAAAATATATATATAATCAATCATCCGGTGTTCTTCATATTCAATCCTCTATATCTTACATCAACCCACTTTAAAAATGTAACTTCGACATATAATTTGATGGATCATTTCGAATTCAACCCATGTGAAGTCAATTACATAAGGCCACAAGGGGTCATAACCAACTAAATAAACTTAGACGGATTGTACAGTTACCCAAAAGAAAAATGGACTCATTTAATTTGCCTCCTCTTAAAGTTGAATAAACCACATAAAATTTCTTCCTTCGTCCCAATTTACGTTGTTTTTTTTTTAATCTGTCTTAAAAAGAATGTCATATTACTTAATTTAAAAATAATTTAAATTTTAAACCTCCCATTTCTATCCTTAATAAGAAATGATTTATAACAACAAAAATATCTATGACTAATTTTAGATGACAAGTTTCAAAAGTCTTTTTCTTTCTTACACAATGTGTCAGTTAAACATCCAACACATAAATTGGGATAGAAGAATAACAACATACAATAGTAAAACCACACATAAAAAACTTGCAAATCATTAGCATATAACCATGCAAACACGTAACGTCTATCATGGCATGCATGAATAATAGTATAGATGAATTCTTGAAGAATATAATAAACCCTATATAAAATATGAGCTAGCTAATATATAGCTTATTCATGACCCTTGGGAACCAGCACAATAATAATAATGAGCTAGCAAGTTGGTCCTATCTTTCTATCTTTGGGTCATTACCTCTTTTTGTATCGGCCACAAAAGTTTCTGCCAGTAGCAACTCCTTTTCCCAGCATAAATACAACTGCAGATTAGCCTTCTTTTGTGCCCACATAAATTAAATACACTGGGAAGTGAGAATGAATGAGATACCCTTTTATGGTTCAACAATATTGATTGCTACTGACTAGTTTTAATTTTATATTACCTCTCCTCTCTGTCACAGAATTTCATCTTCCCCTTAAAAATATCTTCCCTAACATCATCAATGCCATAGGCAATTGGAACTTATGAATTCAACTGAACTCAGTATAATTTTCATACACCTACAAATATGTGAAAATCATGAAAATTTCAACGAATACAAAATTGGAGTCCAAAGTACAATGAAATAAGTGCTAAAGCATTAACGGTTGAATAAATCAAGTCTAAATTTTAAATCCACATCTGATCGATGCATGGCCCTCTGTCTTTTTCATCATTCATTTCTTCTCTTTCCTTTTCACCCTAACTTACAGTACATGATTTATTGCTTGGGTCCTGTGTGTCTGGACCATTTATTCATGGCTAACATATCAAGACCAAATATTGTGGTAGATAAGGCTAATTATTTCTTTTTTGAATTTGTAGTACGTACTTCAGTTGGCAGATAAAAAGTCATCATCTCTCAATATAAAAAGCTTAAAGTGATAAAATATTCGAGCCACTAATTAAAGTGACATAAAAGTTTCTTCTGATTAGATAATAAAGAAAGAAAATGTAGGTGCAATTTTTACTAAGTATAGGTCCCCCAATGTAGGTGAGATGGAGAAATAGTAATAATTTAATTTAAGTCTACAATATTGAATTTATGTGACCACCTCATGATCAAAACTTAAGTTAATAGAGAAATTTTTTATAAGAATAAGTTAATGTTAAGTTAAAGATAATAGTGAAGTTATGCACCTATCTCATTTGAAGATTAATTTATTAAAGTTTTATTTTATTTTATTTATTTATATTTTCAACGTGCAAATGAAGTCATTGGATCATGTTACATCCTTCAAACTCAGTCACAATGTCTATAGTTACACATTACAATTAAGAATGTTGTACCTATTGTTTAGCTATATGTATTAACAATGTAACACAATTCCGTAACACAGTACAAAGAGATAGTCCTATATATCCAACACAAAGAATCAATATTGGGGACCAAATATTGTACCATATATATTTGAGCAGTCATTTTCATCTCAAATTGTTCAAAAGATTTTTGGGTATTCCATAATCGTTAATCATGGATGGTGAGAGTAGTTCAGATATAGCTAGACTATTATGAATTACAATATAAGTAGTTGCTCCAGGCATGTTACTTCTATGCAATATTGTCCCCGATGTCCCATCTTCATCAAATCTCAGTCACCAATAGATTGTGATGAGGTGGTAAATAATACTCCTTCATCTTTAATCAGATGTCACAAGTTCGGATTCAGAAAATGTATATAATCGGAAGCGCTTTATCCCTAAAATGTATAACACTTTTTGGGGCGAATTTAAATTAATTGAGCCCCGAGCGGGTACAAGTTATGTATTGTCAGTCTGAAACATTTTTACACTATGATTGAAGTTTAACTTATCATAGTCAATTATCGAAAATAGGAAATTATTCAAATTATCAACCTTAAAAACAACTGTTGAATTATACAGCTTCCTGATTTAGCAAAATCAAATATCATGAAATATTTAAGGTTAAAAGGAGAAGCTCTGTTCAAGATTATGGATATTCATGCAGGATTTTTACTCCATATAGGAATTAGTAGGTCTACAGAGGCACTTAATTAACCGAATGTATTATGATAGAGTAAACCAATTAGGAACCGAAATTCAATGTGATAATTGTTAATCACGCATATCAACAAGTACAAGAAAAAAATAAAAAGGTAATCTCCCTGTTATTATATTGTCAATATATAAAACGTATAGCATTTTACTACTCTGTCTTTGCCAACTTTCTCTGTTGAATTTGCTAAATATTACATTACAAAAGTCTGCTGTTTCTTTGTACATGTTGAATAGTGTAATTATTCTGGATAGAGTTCTCTTATTAATGTCATAAATATAGAGTATACAATTGTAATCCTAATAGAATTAAGATCTCTATTTTACCTTAATTACAATTGTAGTCCTAATAGAATTATGATCTCTATTTTACCTTAATTACACTAAATATGAATTACAGAATATATTGTGAATATATATGGAATATATTCACTATCACACCCCCTCAGTCGGAGCAGGAGGAGGCCGCACACTGAGACTGAATCTGAAGTCAAGGAACAGTTGTCGAGGAAGCCCCTTTGTGAAGATATATGCGTACTAATACGAAGAAGGAACATGCAACACCCTAACGTAACCTATTGCAACCTTCTCGCGAATAAAGTGAATATCCATCTCAATATGCTTGGTTCGTTGATGCTGAACCGAGTTATGAGACAAGTAGACAGCAGATATGTTATCACAATAAACCAAAGATGCCTTACGTATGGGACAATGAAGCTCAAGAAGGAGATTTCGGAGCCAACATAGCTCGGCAACAACATTTGCAACGCATAGATATTCCGCTTCGGCACTCGAACGGAAAAGCGTGGCTTGCCGCTTGGCAGACCACGATATGATGTTATCCCCCAAAACACACAATATCCGAACGTAGAGTGACGGATGTCCGGGCAGCTTGCCCAATCTGCGTCTGTGTAGGAGAGCAATCTAGTCGGTGTTGGGGGATATAAATGAAGTCCATAGTCAAGAGAATGATATGCTTAAGCGCTGTAAAGTGAGGCTCCCTAGGGACGTGCATGAACAAGCACACATGCTGAACCACCTATGCAATATCTGGCCGAGTGAATGTGAGATACTGAAGAGCACCTGCGAGACTCCCATAAAGAGATGGATCACTGACCGGATCCCCATCATCTGCACTGAGTTTGCACATGGAGTCGATGAGAGTGGGCATGATCTTACAATTCGCCATTTTAGCCCTTTAGACGATCTCCCCTGCATACTTACGCTGACACAAGAACATGGCATGTGCGGATCTGGTCACTGATATCCCCAAAAAATAACTCAACTTACCTAAGTCAGTCATAGCAAATTCGGACTTGAGTAGAGCAATGATCTCGTGCTTCAGGCCATCTGAAGAAGTTGTCAGAACAATATCATCCACATATAACAAAAGGTAAGCTGTGTAGTATCTCGGTGAATAATGAATTATCACTCTTGCTGCACACGAAATTGATATATATGATGTATGTAGCAAACCGTTCATACCAAGCCATGAGGGATTGTTTCGGCCCATTTAGCGACTTACGAAGACGATAAACATGATGAGGAGCCTCCGGATGCACAAATTCTAGTGGTTGATGCATATAGAAGGTTTCTTTCAAATCCCTATCAAACTGGTGAATAGGCCAATTATTCCCCATAGCAATGCTCAAAACCATGCGGATGGTAGCTGGCTTAACCACTGGGCTAAAAGTCTCACCACAATCAACACTCGCTTGCTTCCCTGTGCATTTGCCACAAGGGCACCATTATCTCTGAACTTATGATGAAATAGCCACATACAATGGATTACATTCACCCTCTCAGGTCGTGGAACAAGATCCTAAGTACGTTGTCAAGTAAGCGTTTTAAACTCCTCTTGCATGGCCGCATTCCAATTCGGATCAAGTTTGGCTAAGGTTGAGTTTTTAGTAATGGGTGAGATGGTTTGAGTTGATAGGTTAAAGTGAACTTTTGGTTTGAAAATCCCGTGTTGTGCATGAGTTTTCATATGGTGAGTGGGGACGGTCATAAGTGGGGCAAGGGGGTTGGGTGGTGACGGGCAGGACTGGGAAGGGGGGTCGGAACTGGGCAGTAGTGACGAACAGTGGGGCTGGGCCAGGGCAGGGTGGTGGGTAGGTTTTGGCGGGTAGTGGGTTGGGGTGTTGTTTCGGGCAGTAACGAGGATGGGATCGGGCAGCGGGGTGGGGTCAACGGGATGGGTGGTTGGACGGCCGAAGGTTGTGGATTTTGTAGTGCATTTCGGAGTGGAGGGGAGGTGTTCGAGTCATCAAGGAAACCATAATCAGTGACTCAAATTTTTTGGATGTTGTCGAACGGAAAGACATACTCAACAAACGTGATATGACGTGAGATTAAAATTTTGTCTGTGGATATCTCATAGCACAAGTACCCCCTATGGTTTGACGGGAAACCGAGGAAGACACACGGAGTTGAGCGATGTGCTAATTTGTGAGGGACCGTGGAGGCCAGATTTGGGTAACAAAAAAATTGAAAAATTGAAGGTGATCATAAGAAGGGATCCGGCGGAAGAGAATTTCGATGGGTGTCCGATTTTGAATCGTACGGGTAGGTAAGATGTTAAAAATGTGTTCTACCATTTTTAATGCATAAACCCAAAAGGTAGGGGGAGAGACGCATAAAAAAGAAGGGTACAAATCATGTTGTTAATTGGGCGGATAATTCTTTCGTCTTTACCATTTTAAGGGGAAGTATGGGGGAGGAGAAATGGAAAATCATGCCATTAGTCGCACAAAAATTATGAAAGTGGGAGTTATTGAACTCACAACCATTATCACTTTGAAATGTTTTGATGCCTTTTTCAAATTGTGTATTAATCAATGAACGAAATTCAAGGAATTTAGAGTAGACTTGAGACTTACGTTTAAGCGGATAGACCCAAAGAAAGTGAGATAAGTCATCCAAAAATATCAAATAATATTTATGACCTAGGTTGGTAGTTATAGGAGATGTCCATAAATCCGCATGAATAATATCAAATGGAGAGAAAGTAACACTTAAAAGAAAACGTAAACGGAAGTTTAACATGTTTTCCTAGATAACAAGAGGAGCAATGGGCAAGGTTCCCTTTATTACATTTAATTAAATTATTGTTTCTAAGAAAATCAAAAATATGAGTTCCGGGATGTCCAAGTCTATTATGCCACATTAAGGAGGAGATGACAGCCAGAGATATGGGAGGATTGACACTGGCAGCGGACGTGAATAGGAAAGAATAGAGGTCCCCCTCACTGTTGCATCTCGTAAGAAGTTTTCCGGTACGAAGATCCGTTACAAAAAAAACCAAACGGATCAAAATTAATGGATACAGAATTATCGGTGATAATTTTTTTCAGAGAGATGAGGTTCTTTATAATGTTAGGGGCATATATGACGTTTTTAAGGGAGAAGTGGGGTTGCGGTGGTGGAGTTAGTATGTGGACAAACCCTTGAATTGGAATGTGATGACCATTTCCGACCATAATAGATTGATGAGTATTTAAATTGCGCAGTTGAGAAAGATTACCAGAATTGTTGGTGATGTGAGATGTGGCGCCCGTATCCATATACCACGCATCATCGGTCTGCTGAATTTTTAAAGAACCGAAAACATGGCCCAAATTCGTTGGATTGAGGTTGGGCGACTGCTGCTGGGCCGCTGTGTGGTGGGCCTGGTGCTGGTGACCCGTGTACCGTGGGCCTAGAGGTGGGGCCAGAATGATAGGTTGCAACTAGGAATATCGTGCCATGTTCGTCGATGGTAGATTAGATAGAAAGACGAGGTTGTTGAAGAACCAAAAAGATTAAAACTGCTAGCTCCTCTGAAGGACCGAACAAGATGCGGAGAGATGAAACCAACAAACTGAGACCTGAAAAGGTTTCTGAGAAAACCTTGCACGTTCTTCGAGGTGCCAATACCTACTAATTATTATGACTGTTATGATTTTGTGGCTCTTAGAGGGTGTCTTTTTATGTTGGATCATACAAACGCAGACAACATTGATGTTTGGATGATGAAAGAATATGGGGTGGCAAAGTCTTGGACCAAATTTAGTGTTACACCACAACCTTCAATTTTTTTGGTTGAACACCAGTCTGTTTAATGAATAATGATGATATCGTATTGGATGCGTAGGAAAAGAGAAGTTGATTATCTACAATAAGAAAGAGGAACACTGGGGGTTTGAGAGGAGACTAGAATTTGACTTCTGATATCATGTTAAATAGTATAATTTTCCTTGATGGAATTCTCTTATTAATGTCATATATAGAGAGTATACAATTGCATTCCTAATAGAATTATGATCTCTATTTTATCTTAATTACAATTGTAGTCCTAATAGAATTAGAATATCTATTTTACTTTAATTACACTAAATATTAATTACATAATATATTGTGAATATATATGAAATATATTCACTATCAGTATCAATTTAGGGTATTTACACTTTTTTTTTGGTATTTATACATGAATATATACAATGAGAAATGATCAATCACCTACCAAACCAAAATCTACACTGTATGAAAATGACATATGTGGAGACACCTAAGGAGATGTTTGGTTGCAAAGAGGACATATATGTTGGGGTTTAAACATTTAGTTTGATGAAATATACTGTCAGAAACTCTTGTCGGACTAACTGTCGATTACTCATATTATATTATTCTTTTGCAACATTGAATACTGTTCCGCACAAACTTCCTACAGATATAAGAAATATTATTCCTTCTATTTTAATTTATATAATATAGTTCAAATTTTAGAATATTAAACTTTTTTATTTTAATCGTAAATTCGGTATACAATCTTTAAGTTTTTTTAACAAGATTTACTTAGTATATTTAAAAACTATACAAAAGTATTATAAATCACAATAATAATTAACAATTAAAATATTTAAAAGGCATACAAATTAATCAGTATCAAAGATTTATATAAATTGAAACAGAGGGGTTACAGTCTACAATACTTCTTTTTTATGATGGTAGCATTCAATGTCATCGCTTACGCGTACCTCAATTATTCTGTATGATACGCGATAGTTTACTAGTATAGGTATCGAGTAATTAACTCTGGTACCAATATTATAAGTATTACAGTATACTAAAATGGACACCTTTAATTTGCCAATTCTCAACCTGATGGTAGAAACTTTTAATTTGCAAAAATGTGAGGTATATTCTATGGTATAGAATGTGTAGATTATCTGTAAACATATACATGCACAAAAGTGTATTTACTCGTTTGTTGGATAAATCGTAATTATCAGAATTCGAACTTTACAAACTTCAGCCGAAGCGAAAGAAATTAGAACTGTCGTAATACATAGTATATGAAACAGAAGAAACGTTGTTTAAATGCTTTCTGTAGAATATGAATTCTCTCTTTCTTCATTTGTGACGCCCTGCATGATGGAGGGCAAGCATCTCAAGAAGGGTATACATTACATCTTATTAGGCTAATCCAATATTAAAAAGTTAGTGACCTTATAAGAATGAGTTTAGAATCAACTATTGAGACGTTTTTTGAATTAAAACCCAAGGGACAAATTCGTGCGGGTCTAGATTCAAAGCTGACAATACCTTATCTGTTGGATCAGGACCATTATATCATTCACGCATATGCTACATTTATCTTACAACAGGGAGATGGATTAAGGAGTCCTAATAGCTATCCAGAAGTGCTTTGTTTTGTGAAAAGTCTATCATCTAAGCTACACCATGCATTATCCTCTGTGGTACGGCATTGACAGCCATAATTGCACCCAAGGGTGTGGGAAGTGTGGCCAAGTAATAGTGAAATGATTTTTTCCCAACTATCTAAGCATTAGCCCTTAGAGTTGCCCTATATTTGTACCGGTAAAAAAAAATAGATACCTGATTGAACAGTCGAAAAACGTACAAATTGGTCAGTGTACCTATGAAAGTGACATTCGGAAGGGGACGAATCTGTACGGGTAAGTCATTATCAGCATTGCCCTTCAGTACTAATTCCAATGCCTACTATTGTCCTCTTCAGTACAACTAATATCCAGCGTCCCTTATATTTTAATTCTAAGTACATCCTTCTATTTAGTTCATTATATATGGTGTTGAGAAGAGTCCTTGGATAATATGAGTCATGGGTGGACGAGTATACTGCATATCTAACACATTGTCGTTAAACTTCAATTATCAATAAAAGTATATATTATGTGCTAATACTGATCTGCTGTCAAAATTAAACAAATAATTCCTTGAACAACTGAGTTGATATATATTCAAGCTCGCACCCAGTTAGAGCAAATGGAGATTTTTGGACAAAGAAAAATGTCACTCGACCATATATTAAACAAGACCTATTAACGATGTCATATCATGCTTTTAGGAAAAGATAGTGATATGACTACGATATTCACATCATCACATGAATCATCTGACTTTAAATCTATCTATATTCATTATTTTGTATTTGAATATTAACCAAAAGAAGCGTAATATGGAGGGATTAGGAAATCTTTGTGGGGACTTATAGACATGTGCTTCCCTTTCATTTTCATTTAGTCCCGTCTCCAAAAAAAAATTCTTCATGCAACTTTGTGGAGGATTCTCATACTACTATACAGTCATAACCCATAGGGTTTAAACATTTAGTTTGATGAGATATACTGTCAGAAACTCTTGTCTAGCTAACCGTCGATTACTCATATTATTCTCTGGTAACCTTGAATACTCTCTCCCCACACACAATTGGTACATATATCCAAAATATATATATATTATATAACGGTGATATTTGATGCTAGCTTACATGGATCTCGATTATTATGCACGATATATATAATCTCTTATTAATATAGGTATTGAGTGTTAAATTAGGCATTGAGCCTAACTCACATCTCAAAAACTAGTTCAAATGGAAGAGAATTGCTCAAGCCTTATAAGAAACTCAGGGTTCTCATCTGTCTTCAATGTGGTATATTCTCTTCACCTCCCCCCCCCCCCCCTCACGCCCAGATCCGGACAATCTTTTTATCCGGGGCTCACTATCCAGTCTGAAGCGTGCACTTTCATGGACCAGGGGCATGTTCACCCATCGGTCCGGAAACGGTCAATTGGTCCGGGGGCATTTTGCCCCCCCCCCCCCCCCCCCCCACTTTTTTTTTTTTTCCGGAAGCCCACATTAAATCGATTCTGGACTTGACTCTGATACCATAAAGGAAATTTATCCACCGACACAAGCATTACAGTTTACTAAAATGAACACCTTTTGTCAACTTTCAACCTGATGGAAGAAACTCTATCTTGTGAGATATATTAGTTATGGTACCGTAATGTGTATATTAAGTACTACATGATAAAAAATGTGCTTACTCGAAAGTTGGATAAATCGTATATTTTCACAATTCGAACTTTGCAAACTTCCACGCGAAACGAATGAAAAGAGTAGTAATTGTTAAGAGTCTCACATCGGAAATGGAATGGGAACATGGACTCTTTATATGGACTTGAACAATCATCACCCTACAAGTTAGCTTTTGGGGTTGAGATAAGCCCAAGATCCATTCTTTACATGATATCAGAGCTTATGGTGAATGTGATCCATTGCATGTGGTTTTTTCGTCACAAATATAAAGACAGTGGCGCCCTAGAGTGGTACAATGCAAGACTTGTGACTAATGACACTAATCAGCATGCGGGTGTTGATTGTGGTGAGACGTTCAGTCCAGTTGTTAAACCGGCTACCATTCGCACAGTTCTGAGCATTGTTATGGGTAAGCATTGGCCGATTCATCAGCTAGATGTGAAAAATGCATTTCTACATGAGGATTTAAAATAGACTATTTACATGCACCGACCGTCTGGCTTTGTCTATCCAGCAGCCCCTCAGTATGTATGCCGCCTCCGTAAATCACTTTATTGTTTGAAACATGATCCTAGGATCCATTCTTTACGGTAATGTCAAAATACGTATATATATATGGTGATGAGTATGGCAGCCATAATTTCCCTCAAGGGTGTGGGCTGGTGTGGCCTAATTGTCTGGTAATTTCTTTTCAAGTGCCTAAGTGCTGATAGATAAAGTTATCCCATATTTATAATTGAAGGAGATAATAGGTACCCGATGAAACGCTCAAAGGCGCGAATTTCGGAGAGGGAAACGAATACGGGTGATCCATGGAGTGCTCCACTAATTCCAATGCCTACTATTGTCCTCTTCAGGACAAATATCCATCGTCCCTTCATTTTACTTCATAAGTTCGTCCTTTTATTTCTTCCATTATTTAATTGAGAAGAGTCTTTGGACATGAATCATGGGTAGCAGATTCATGATTTAAATTTTATAAATTTAACGTTTAAGAATGTTCTTATCATTGAATCCGATATATGTTTAAAATTATGAGTTCATATCTATTATTTATTATAATTTTTATAAATGTTTATATATTAACTTATGCTCTGCATTAGAAATACTTGATTCATTAACTCAGTACTTTTTGAAGTAGTGTTAGATGAACTTGGTATTAGTACTCCACGTCCCGCCGTCGGTATCATGAAAATTCTTGAACGGAGAAAAATACCACTCGACATCTATTGAACAAGATCTATTACAAAGTCATATCATGTTTTCAGGATATAATAGTGATGATTACAATAATTACATGATTCATCGACAAATTAAAATTCAGAATTCGTCATTTGTCTTTGAATATTAACCAAACAAGCGTAATATATGGAGGGAGAATGAAATGAATTTTTTGTGGGGACTCATAGGCATGTGCAATTCCTTTTCATTTTCTTTTAGTACGTCCAATCTCCATTTTTTTCCTGCATGCAACTTGTAAGGAGCATATTCATGTGACCCTTTGGCCACCCTAAGCTAAACCTACCTAATAGTAAGCTCAACTTTTTCTTCTTACTCTTATGGAGGATATTGACCGCGAAAGAAACTCCCCCACCAATGAATAATAGGTCTATCCGTATAAAAATCTATCGATTTGTGACACAGTATTTATGACGAACCAGTTTATTATCACAAAAGTTTTGCACCGCTCGAATTTGTAATGGAACTATGACAAATTCTTGGTCAGAGAATTTTTGCTACACGTTTATGAACTTAGTTGGTTAGAGGTCAAGTCTGGGACGAATTTAGCAGTATAGATATGGCTTCATTTGAGTCCATAACTTTTAGCTTAAATATAGATTTATCTGTACAAAATCCACTGAAATTGGTGAAAATATTGAACTATGAACCTAAACTCAAACAAAGTGATGGGCTCAATGATTGAAACTAGAGTCCTGAACTCATAAAATTAAAATTTTGGATGTACCTCTCGACTAAATCACACACTAAAAATATAATCTGTTTGGAGCCAAGTTCTCCACTATTTTTTTGGATATGGACTCCAAGCAAGTTGGAGTGGACCCAATTTTGTAAGTCTAGATTGGAAATTGACAAAATGGTACAACACTACAACTCCTACATATTATTGGCATCTTTTTAACCTAAAACGTTTTAGCAAATTGTAGGCCTAAAAAGATTGGCACAACTTAATCAACTAAACAAAGAGGTAGCTAAATAATAGAGATGAATATTTTTAATCCCTTATTTAAGGTTACTAAGCAAAGAGATGGCTAAATAATAGTGATGATGATGCTTTTGAAAACGAGATGTATTCAATACTGGCAATAGAATTGACTCTTGGTTGGTTCGTATGCAATTCCACCAAAAACTTTTTTTCTTCTTTTTAAATTAGTTCTTACCAATTACACTATTATTTAAGACTAAATTTAAAAATAATCATAGCCTTAGAAATTTATATTAACACATGTCGACAATCCAAGTAACAATTGATAATTACTGGAGCAACTCTCACTGGAGCAGAGCCTTTCCCTTTTCCCTTATTTAACTAACTAAGCAAAGAGGTGGCTATATAATAGGGATGGACCTTTTTCACCCCTTATTTAATGTAATATATATATATATGAATACAATAGATATATATAAATGATCAACAAACCGTTTTTATACATATTATGTGTATACAAAATCAAATTGTATCTTTAATATACAACACCAATAATAAATTTTAAACAAACATCATGTATTTAAAATAAAAATTAATATTCATGTATTGTATACATATAATTTGAAACTTATGGAATATTTGTACGGTAGCCTATGTATACATTAGATGTATATAACATATGTGTATCAACTTCTATACATGTATTCATGAATCTGATGTATAAGTCATATGTATATCAACTGCTATACATGTATTCATGAATCTAATGTATACATCATAATGTATACCAACTGCTATACATGTATTCACGAATCTGATGTATACATCATATGTATACCACAAGAGGATAGTCATAGTTGGAACATCTTTTGCTAATTTTAAGGAGAGACATGGATCTAAATATTGTTTGCTAATTTTAAGGATTTTTTTTGCAAACAAGTGTATACCAATTTATTAGATGAATACGGGCAAATATATACCAATACAAAATGAATATTAATTTATTAGGTGAATAGATCCAAATGTATACAAATTTGCTAGGTAATACAGTGGTTTTGTGGTCATAACTCCTTGCAAATAGTTGGGGAAAAGAATTAGTGGGTGGCGGATTTAGGAGGAATACTCTTTGGAAGGAGGATAGTCATAATTGAATATCTTTTGCTAATTTTAAGGAGAGAGATGATTCTAAATCTTTTATTTGCTAATCTTAAAGAGAAATTTGGTTGAAAATTAGAAGAGAGAGAGAGAGAGAGAGGGTACTAAATATTTTAAGCTATTTTTAAGGGAATAATTATGGGTCATGTAGTGCACAACTTTTGGCTGAAAAGCTGTGAAATTGTTATTTTACGCCAACTTCTTAAAACATGGCCATTGTATGCCAATTGTACGTGTGTTAATAGTTAATACACGACCCTAATATTAGCTGGCCAGCTCTCTATTCAATTCGGCCCAAATCCAACTAATATTTGATGAGAACCAATAACATATAACTCCTGTGCATTTTAATTAATGTCTCATCAACAGAATATTATGTTTCTTTTTGCTACTATCTAGACCAAGTCTTTAGAGCCACCAATTAGTCAGTCTCCAACTCTTTGTCCATGTTATGATTACCAAAATTATGCTTTTAATATCACAATGACCTCCTCTTTCAAAGCTACTAATGCTAATGGAGGGACCCAAAAAGCACTTTTAGGTGAATTATTATTGCTTTTGGACTTTGAAGAGAGCATGATCCGTTAAAATTTTGCTCTTTTTATCCTAACATTAGGGTGTCGTTTGTTTCATAAGTTTCTGTTCTAAAAAGGTTCGTAGAGAAAGGTGAAAGGATTGAAATCTTGATGATTATTCTGTTATAATTATTTTCAATATCGTCTTCTTTTCTATATTTATGCGACAAATATTTTTATTCTGAGCCGAGAATCTATCAGAGTCTCTCTACCTTACAAAGATAGAGATAAGATCTGCGTACATCTCCTCAGACCACACCTTGTGGAACCACGCCGGTTTTTGTTATTGTTGTTAATTATTTTCATTATCGCTAATTTAAGTATTATTGTTTGTTGTTTTAACTTCTAAAGCCACTAAATACGTGGACGTTCATTACAAATAAGAAAGAATAGACTCGAATATTGAATAGTGAATGCACAAGTATTCGCTAATTTACAATATTCATGATTGTGATCACTTTTCAATCCCTTCCATTTGCAAAGGGTCCTTATTTTCTTCTCTCTTTTCTTTTGAGAATTTTGCATTTTTAGTTTTGATTATTGTGATTTATTATGAGGCACGTTTAATTTGCAATTAATTAAGATGTGAAATTTAATCCTTTTGTATGTTGATTCACAAGTTTAATGAAATATTAAATGTTTGACCATTATATTTCCACTTATCATGTTAACTTATATTGTTACTCCTAAATGGAGGGTATTATTAAAATAATCTAAATTTGATGTATTACTATGTAAACGGCTTTAAAATAATTAATTAATTCAAAGTTAAATATATTTAATGAAATACTAGTGTCACGATCCAAGCCTATGTCAGAGGATGGGCCGAGAGGGTGAGTCATAGAGAAGGACAATTAAATTTTTAGGTTGACAAACTTCTGAATAAGAGGTGCATATGATAGTTTTGGCGAATCCTACATTGATATGAAAATCTCTATTTTTTTACTGGATTTTTTATTGAAATTTTTTCAGGCTTATTTCCTACTGAATGTCGGTGAAAAAAAATCTAAACAGTAGTATTTTCATACGAAAAAATTAAGAAATTTCCTAGTGTTTCAATGGAAACCTGCTCCCACCATACGTTTTCACAATGAGTTGTTTCGGTGAGAATGAAGTGGAGAAATCAATTTTTCACTTATGTCGGTAAAAAAACCTCTTCTAATAATGATGAAAAAGGAAGGTGATAAGCTTTATAATACATAACACATGGCATAACACAAATCTCTTTTTAGGGCTCGACAAAGACAAGTCCGAGCGGGCCTACATGGACTTGGATTGTAACAACCACACAAAATGTTGGGAGATTTTGCTCTATGGTACTTTATAAAGAAGACGATTTTAAGTATTTAACTATTACAAGTATTCGAAAGGATAAATAAAGATTTCAATAATTCAACATGAAATCTGAAAATTACAATAGTTATACAAGTAAAACTGGAAATTCCAAGCTTTTATAGAAGATGGAAAAATATAAATTGGTTTTTTGAGTCGAGTGTAGCACTCTGTCCTTAAGACAATATTGCCCCGTATGTATCCTTATACGTCCCGGACAATTTGTCTCCCAAGATAAAACAAAGAATGGAACCCTTGAGCAAAGGAAACTCAAGAGCTACCGTGAAGAATATTGAGTAACGAAATGATGCTTGGAAGTTGTAGGAAGAAAACTGTTTTTGTTGTGTATTTTCGTGAGCTTTATGAATCGTTATTTTTCTGTTCTTTGTGTTCCTCAACAATGGTGTAAGGGTGTGTTTATATAGGTGAGGGAGGGGCTGAAAACTCGCCTCCATAATAGCCAAATAATGGCCATTATGGAGGTAGTAAAGTCACCAACATAAATGGTGAAAGACCAACTGTTTTGGCCATTATAGGAGGAGTAATTCACCAAAATAAATGGTGAATTGAGAGCTTGGACGTTTCTCGCTTTGACTGTCGAAATTCCAACTTTCGAAAACTTCGGGGACCAAACTGTACATCTTGAAACTTTAGGGACCAAACTGTACATCCGAAAGAATTCTCGGTCCAAACGCACATCTGAAACTTCTCGGGATCAAACCGTACTTCGGCAAAGTTTTCTGGCCCAAAAAGATAATATCGAAGGCCCACGGCCTCACGCCCCACGACCCGTGAACCCGAGAACCCGGAACCCGAACCCGAACCGGGCCGACGGCGGGCGGGCGGCGGCGCGCGTGTGGTCTTTACTTGAACCGAAGCACATCTAGGTCCTCCCTCCTTTAAACACATGGGATACCCCTTGGGGTCCCAAACCCCAAACCAATTTCGAATCTTATATACACAACAATTCTTTCTTCCTCTACCGATGTGGGAGAATTACACACAATACCACACTTTTCATGCTTCAAACACCTTACTTCGTGAACCAATATCTCTTTCATTTCTCAATGAAATTTGACGATTCTTGGCCCTACGGTTATCTACGTACTTAGTAGATCATGCGTGTGAAGAATTTTCCGAAAAAATTAAGATTTCTCCAACATACGTTTTCACACTAGAATGAAATGGAGAAATCAATTTTTCACTTATGTTGGTAAAAAAATCTCTTCTAATAATGATGAAAAAGGAAGGTGATAAGTTTATAATACATAACACATGGCATAACACAAATCTCTTTTTAGGGCTCGACAAAGACAAGTCCGAACATGGACTTGGATTGTAACAACCACACAAAATTTACTAATAACTGAGATATCAAAAGTGCAATTATCTCTTATTTTTTAATATACCTTTTCCTCGGCTTTTATATTACTCATTATCTCTAAGTGCATGACAGCATGTGTAAGAAGATAAGTAAAAGTGTAAAATTGGCAAATGAAAAAACAAGGTAAAGTTCCCACCCAAAAAAGTGCTCAAAAAGCTAAAGTGATTTACATATTCACCACTACTTACCTAGCATGTCCTCGTTCTCTTTGAACTGTTCAACTCACTTAAGTACTCCTTGACTTTCCGTCACAATTTTTGCTTTTTATAATTCTCCAACAAAAAATAAGTATTATGTTTAGTCCTAAATCAGTTAGCATGGACTTTATAAACTTTTACTCTTCAAGTAGATTAGTTTTAAGATGATTATCAATTTACCACAACTTTTTTTTTATCTAAGTTTGATATTGATAAAATGAGCAAGTCTTTTTCCATCTAACATAGAAATAGACAATGTAAGTAAGTTCACATAATCAGAATCAATTCTTTTATTTGTTTTTAACTGTATAGTAAAATCACCCAACATTTTGATAAGAAACTCAACCTGGCCCGACTAATTTTGAGTTACTCCTAACCAGATTTTTTTCTATTATCAAGAATTAAGGGATCCTATCAATCCCATCACGACTCTCGGTGATATGCTAAACAATATCATAGTATTCTTAAAAATTAAGAAATATATATATAGAGAAAAATTTATTGCGTTAGTTATTGATTCTTTTTTCAAAATATTTCATCATGACTTATTCGATTTTGTTACCATCATTTTCATACTGCTTTAAATTTCTTGTCCGGATCTGACCATTTCTCTTGCTTTACTTGTGCTTATGTTTTATCTTGAGCCGAGGGTCTTTCGAAACAGTCTCTACCAACCAAGATAGAATTAAGGTCTTCGTACACTCTACCCTTCTCAGACCCCACGTTGTGAGTATGTTGTTGTAGAGAGACAAAAATGAATTATCCTTTTCTTCGCCTGATTGTGCATGAGACTCGAGTAGAAGAAAGGGATGTTTAGGCAAGTGGAGAGTCATAAAATGATGTTCAAATTCTTTGCATGGAGCTGGACGAGTGATTCATTTATGATTCATATCAAAAGCCAAATCTCATACTTTCCATCACAAGGAAAAAAATTAAAATAAAATTCTTTCATTTTATGAAGAGTAGTAGTATAGCAATCACTGAGTATCAATTTTACAATTTTTCGAAACAAAGAAAAAAGAGATCCTATAATGTAAAATTCAGAAAAAAATAACAGACGCTGTTTACAATCTGGCGTCTGTCACCAAAACAACTCGGGATGACTCCTTCCTCGAAGGCTTTTTTTCGCCATCTCCATTTTCAACATCACAATTTTCTACTCCTAATAAACAAATTTTCTAGTCTTTTTAACACACTGATTTTTCAGTAGATCCACCAAGTAAGGCCCGAGATTCACCAAAATTCTCTACACTATTTATGTACCTTGCATGGCAGGATTTCTGAAAATCCTCCATTCTAAACGAACGGTTCGAATTACTCGATCCGGATCCAGAGACGAACCGAAGGATCTCCTCGAATACTAACTCGTCGCAAGGTATAGCTAATGTTCCATGGTTTAAGAAACCGTATTCTTCCTCCGCCTGAATCAACAGTTTCCTGAAAATCGGATGGTTTAAATACGTCGCTCGCACCACGAATCTCCGACAACTACTGCCTACCGAGATCGCCACGTGTCCGGCAGGCACATCAGGAGCAATGCGTTTAGATGAAGAAGATACAGCTCTTCTCTTCCATTGCCGGAGCATCTGACTGATCCTAACAATGCATCGGATCTTGTTGGATTTTCCGATATCAGGCGACATCTCCGATAAGCAAACAACAGTGTAGAAGAAGAATGAGTGAGTTTTAGTAAGAGAAAGCTTTAGGATTTTGGTTTGAAAGGGTAAGGAATTGTTGTTAATGCGGGTGTCTTATATAGACTTGAAGAGTGAAAAGACGAAATTATCCTTGGTAGTGGATGATATCTACGGGATTGCGACAGATGCTATAAGGCACATGTGGTGGGCAGGGAAAAAGTGATTAGGATTAATTGCTATTGTGGGCCCCATTTTATAACTAACGAGTCTCTCTTATGAATCTTTGTGGCGATTTTGTTTTTCATTATTTTATTTATCACTTTTTGTCTCTTTTAATAGATTGAGATTCACTTTTCTTTTAAAATAATGGAGAGATAAAATGAGATAGATTTTTCAAAAATAATGTTTTGCCCTGCCCTGCCCTGCCCTCCCCAGATACCATTCCTCTCATCTTTGAAATGGTAAAATTCTTGGTACATTAATTAATATTTACCCCTTTTATAGGCGTTTATCCAGTACGAGTTAGTAGGTGTCGAAAACAAGATATAACAAGCAAAAGAAGAGTTAATTTAATTGTTTATAGAACTCCTTAAGAAAAAAAGATTGAGATTCGTTTTTTTAAATCATTGAGAGATAAGATGAGATAGATCCGATTCATCATCTTTGAAATGGTAAAACTTTTGATAGTTAATATTTTCACTTTTAATTGACGTTTATCCGGTACGAGTTTGTAGGTGTCGGAAATGAGATATAACAACAATAAAAAAAAAACTCAATTTGATTGTTTTTGAAGCTTATTCAAAAATAAATTTATTTTATTGATATATTTATTTCACAAATAAAAAATTGAATACTCATAATATTTCATATTAATTGATAGTTTAACTTTAAACACATTCTAAAATCTTTTATCAAAATAGTAGTAGTATTTGACAATCAAAAAGCTAATTGGTGACAGATAAATGGGACAAAATTAGCAATTATTACATCTTCTCCTTACGAATTTCCAACGACATTGGCTGACATTAAATTATTTGCATGACTATAGGCTATATTTAGTTGATTTCTTAGTTTTGGAATGCTTAAATTTAAAATATTTTCCCTGTACAAAGTTGTTTGCATTGTAGCTCAAACCAGATGTTATTCTACGACATAGACTTATTTGAAAATACATGCAAAATAGAAAGGTATGAAAATTATACTCATTTATTATGTCTTCTCATTTTTAGATATGTTGATCCATTCAATTAGTTAATTTTAAAGAAAATATTAGATGGATTCATGAGAGAGAATAGAGTGATTATGAAATATAACGAACATCAAATTTTCAGGATTTGATACGAATAATTAACAGATTATTTAACCTGATTAGCATAAACTTAATACAACTAATTTCACGTTATATCCCTTAATTTTCTCCTTTTAAAAAATAAATCAGTTACAGAACCAAATTATTTGAAGATATCTTGTCTGCCAGAGATCTTTCTATCCCTGTAATCTCACGCTAAAAAATGGAAATGGTAAAGATTTGGGGAATATTTCTGGGGCCCTGCATATAATATTGCATCTAACCACATGTAATTATTCAGCTAATTAACTAATTAATTTCCATTTAAGGATGGCACATTTATCGAATCAGTCACCTCGTCAAACTGGAAAAGAAACAGAGAAAAAAAATTGTGATTTGTGTAATCATTTTTCACATTTATCACCTCTCCCAATAAAACTGGAAAAGAAACAGAGAAACGTGATCCAGCTGTGGCCCAATCCAATTAAGTGGACGATCTACCCAATGGGCCACTGAGTTGGTAACACGGCCCAAAGTCTATGAAACCCACTAAATCCTGACCGACTAAGAATAGGAAATAACGAAAATGCCCATACAGATAAAGTTAATTATCCAAGAATATTTATTTTAAGATATATTGCACCTTTTACCAACTTGGGAAAAAACAACAAGAAATTGCACGGTTACCCCTTCAAATGGCTGGTCTTTAATTTTTGGCCACAAATGGAAATTATGCCTTCTGGGACATAAGTTCTTTACGGGATCCGACAGAAGTTGTGCCGGATCCCGTGAAGAACTATGCCCCAGAAGGCATAAATTCCATTTGAGGGAAAAAACTAAAGACCAATATAAAAGAGGGGTCAAAAGTGCAAATGAATAAAGGAGCTAAACCCACACAAATGCTTAAT
Organism: Anisodus tanguticus; assembly: GCA_034509755.1. Classification (NCBI taxonomy): domain Eukaryota; kingdom Viridiplantae; phylum Streptophyta; class Magnoliopsida; order Solanales; family Solanaceae; genus Anisodus; species Anisodus tanguticus. Next base: position 38,193,717 of record CM067561.1, on the reverse strand, counting down.
GAAAAAATTTTGTCCTCCGTCCCCTTCTACCAGATCGAAAAGAAGAAGATTGCTCTTCCGGCCCAAAAGGCTATTCAACATATATGTACATTGTATTTCATGAAATGATAATATGATAATGACAATGCTCGAGTTATTACGGTAGAATTACAAACACACACACAAATTATAGTCAATACTTAAAAATGAAGTTTCGAATCTTTCAACATGCAAAAGGGTTAAACGCACACAAGATGATCTTTAGCTTAAATGACGAACGATGCAATGTGTAAAGTGTGCATGAGACAATAAGGAAGAATTACACAACAATAATATAAAAGTATTTCACAAGTGGAATCTGGGAAGGATGATATATACACATTTCTTAATTTTATTGGTAGACAGACTATTTCTGAACAATAAGGAAGAATTAATCTTGATATTAACATAATCACAAAAAGATGAAAGTTGTTCTTCTAAATTTAAATATTAAAGAAAAAAGCTTATTAACACTAGGGCTGATAATTTCACCCTAACCCGATGGATATCCGATCCACCCGACCCGATTATATGGACGAAAATCCGACAAAACATGAATTTTAATCGAGTGACGGATGGATCGAATCGGATTTGGGTGGACATACATCTAACCCACCACCCGACTCACCCATCCACCTGTTATAAATTAATTATTTTCAATCCACCCCCTCTTGTAGATCTTTTAATATTTGATATAAATAATTGATAAACATGATTGCTAATTATATCTACCAATTTACGGATCTATTTTTATAAAATATAAACTTGTAGTCAACTTTTACATTTAAAATTTGAAATCTCAAATCATGCTTTTTTGGATGATTTGGAATTTCATCTCATGAAATGAAATTGCATGTCCAAACGCTTAATAAATGCTATTTTTAATTTGACTGAATCATGCTAATCAAAATAACTTGAGTTAAGAAATATGTGGGTAGCTAACTCGTCCAAATTTAAACAGATTGAACAAATTATATTTTTATCTGCTAATTATACCACTCTAAGTTTGATCAAGTAAAACGTACATTGAACAACATAAGAAAGGAAAAAAATAAATGTTGATCGTTTTCACATAAAAATATGAATTCACAGTACTAGGAGGATTGATGATATTTATTTTATCTTAACAGTTGATATAATCAAATTCAACTTTGTGGGTTTACCAGACCCTGTCATTGTCGAATTAATCCGTACAATTCTCTACTTTCAATAAAATGAACAAAGTAAAGTTCATTTTTGTGAAATTTGAATTGACATATTTATTAACTGTCATAAATTACCTACAAGACTTGAGTATCGACCAATTTTCGTAAGTCTTCGTCGCTTCCATCCTCGAAGCACCCGATTCAACCGTGGATGATGGGTAGATCGGATGTGGATTAAAAAAATAGGGTGATGGATGGATCGGGTGGTGGATGGATTGTCCGGTTCCGTGAGAAAGAGATTAAAAAGCGCATCCTGCATCTGCGCTTTTAACTCTACCTTCTTGTTCATCAATCGGAAATCAAGACAAACCGGGCACTACGGTAAGACGTGACGGGTGGAGGCGGATTGAGCTCCACCCGATCCACCTCTTATCCATTGCCCGCCCTAAGTTAACACTCCATTCCGACCCGAAGAAATAATAGAGTAGCTAACCCGGTAAACGAGCCCCATTTTCAGTATCTAGATATAAGAAGATAATTATTGCACTTAATTCCAGAAACACCCTTACACAAACGGATATTCTAAATAAACCGGTCCCTCTCAGCTGGATCATCTCTACAACCCGAAAAGCTCTGTAATGCAGCACCTCGTCATCCAAATTCCACGTTTACGTCCTCTCCCTCCGTCCACACAATGCCTCTTTCCGGCAACAATGAGTTCGTCGCCGGCAAAGTTTCTCAATTTCCGGCAATTCGACTCGCCGGAACTGTCAATCAACAGGAGGAGTGTAAAGCATAGGTCTATTAGGTGTATGGCGAATCCTCGGAGAGTTAAAATGGTGGCTAAACAGATAAGAAGAGAGCTCTCTGACATGTTACTTACAGATAAGGTGTTGCAATACGCTGTTCTACCTGAAGCTGCTCTCGGTGCGGATCGATACCTTTCTTCGCTTACTACTATAAGCGATGTTGAAGTTTCAACCGATTTGCAGGTTAATTTCTATTGTATTGATGTCAATTTTAGCTTAATTTTGACTCAGTTAACAATATTTGCATTACTGTTATTGAACTGGCTATCAATCTATTACAACATTCCGTTTTATCAGGTTTGAGACTCGCTATGTTTTGCTAAGCCTACATAGGCGGAGTTGTTAGTAAATTATCTGTTTATAAATGAAGATACACTATGAAATACGGGTCGTTTGGTAGCTGGTTAGAGTTATGCAGATAGTAATATATAAATGACCTCATAACTTAATCATGTGTTAGTTATGCGGATTTCTAAATTGCAAATCAAACACCGTATTAATTTTATACATGAATAACTTCATCCTAACCAGCTACCAGACGTGGTGTTACCTATGCATGATTTAATACCTGAATAACTCACCTCCAAACCAGCTACCAAACGACCCCAACAAAAAGGCAAGTGAAAGGTTTTTGTTGAAAGTAATTTGTGATTAGCTTCATTTTCTTGTTAAAAATTCTGTTGAGTTAATGCCAAACTTAGAGTATTGTATGTTTTTCTCTGAACTGAGTGGATTTCTTGGTTGAAGATAAAACCAAAAGCTTCATATTTAGCTCTCTATGACGGAAGTCATAGCCATTATCATATTGTGAACTCTATGCATAAGATTTTGATTCTCTGAGCTTAATCCTTGCAGCAAGTATACCTGTTCCATGAACTGAAGTAGACAATATACAGCTATCTGATAGGTATTTTCCCAACGTACTTGGCAAGGAAGGATCAGTTAGGTGAATAATCTCTTTATATGGTTTAGGTGCTTGACATAATGGAGATTATCATCTCAGTTAGTATTGAGATCTTATTGGTACCAGTATTTGATATGCTTTTCTATTCCATTAAATTCTGCCCCCCCCCCCCCCTCCCCCTCCACGACACGATGACATAACTGCTGAAAAATAGCAAAAAGAATGCATATGTACCATCTGGCTGTTTGGAAAGGTAATCTTAATGAGTTCATTCTAACAAAAACAGCATACCTCATAGGCACTGGAACGCATCCAATTCCGACCTTCCTCTCTCTCTCTCTTTTTTTTTTACTTTTTTGGAACAAATGCAATTTCAACGATCACCCTTCTTTCTTTGTAGAATTTTACCACTGATATTGAGTTTGTCCAATAATTTCAAAAATTTAATTAGCCTGAAGGATGTTTCTTTAAACAGACTAGACAACGTAAGAAGTTAAGAATGGTTTTATTGGGTTGAAAACTAGAGGTGAGTGTAAAGAAACAAGAAAACATCCAAATATTGAATAAGATACATATGGCATTCATTGCCAGGACAAGGTCATGGTTACTTTGCCCCTAGGGTAGAATTTACTTGGTTCGAATTTGAGGGTATGATTTGCCAAGGAAGTGATCAAACCCGTATCACCATTCACTAGCAACTGACAAAGAGATCCCAATCTCAAGTTTTTTTCTTTCTCAAGATAAAAGTTTATGTGGGATCACACTGGGTTTGTTGTTGTTGTAAGATAAAGTTGTGGTATGTGCCTCTAATGTATGTGACGATGTAAAGTGATGCCTGCTGTTAGCAAGCAAAAATAAGAATCTGAGATTTGATAATTTTTTAGGTGAGGGATTTTCCATTATTAAGAAATCAACTTCATATTCACTGTTACTATCAAACTGTCACCATCTTAGTACTGCATATGGTGTGTGTGTGTGTGTACAGGTTTTCTCTCTCTCTCTCTCTCTCTTCTCTCTCTCTCTACATAGGTGTGTATATGTATGTATCTATCTAGATGTATATGTAAATTCTAAGGATTTCCTTTGTGTATTTATTTGGCCAAAGAATCTTAATAGTACTAGACAACAAAAAAAAAGATTTCTATCATTTTACATATGCTAAGCTTCTCTTCTCTAATCTTCTAGGGTGATGCCTGTTATTTTTCATATTCCAATTTGGATTCTCAGAAAAAACTTCTGTGCTGCTGTAGGTTGTAAAGGTCTATGTCTCCGTGTTTGGAGATGAAAGAGGAAAGGAAGTAGCTTTGACGGGCTTGAAGTCAAAAGCAAAATATGTAAGAAGTGAGCTAGGGAGGCGAATGAAGTTGCGACTGACTCCTGAGATTCGTTTCATTGAAGATGAATCCCTTGAACGAGGAAGCAGGGTGAGTAATTCTAATCTATTTTCTTATTACCGAATTGGTCGGTTTGCGGGGGTGGGGGTGGGGGTGGGGGTGAGATCTTTGTTGTTATTTATGAGATCTGTATCCTGGCTACTAAGCATTATATGATTCTCCTTCCATAATTTTGTTCATGACCAATTTTCTCAATAATGAAGTTACCTTTGACTTTCCCCTACTCAAATGATGGCCAAGTTTATTGACAACACACCAAAATGACTTGTATCTTGAACGTATCAGATGCCTGTTAAACACTGCTCAGGAACATTTGGCATATCGAGTTCCAACATAAAATTTACACTGGGCAGCAGCCAGCAAGTATAACTTGATTAATTACCATATTAATCTCTTGCATGTGAAATAAAAGGGAATAAAAGATTATATTGTCCGACAAAACCTGTAAGAAATTGGTCACTAATTTAGGAATAGTGAAGTTATTGGCCTCAACGCCCGTTTTTATTCTTCACTGATCTTTCAAATGATCCTCAGCTCAGACTTTTTCTTGCATTTGCAAGTTGATCCAGTAATGCTCTTGCTTAATCAACATGACTTTTTTTATGAAGTTCTTGCTTAATAACTTTCTTTACAAGAAAACAATGACTTATATGGCTTTTGGCACTAAAATTTATTCTCGAGATCAAATAAACCATACGCCCTTTCTGAAATGGTGCAGTGAAAAGGCCATGTCTTCTTTTACTAGCATGGGTACTGAATTTGAAGTAGATTAGAACTGTATGATTGTTGTGCATTTTCTGGCTGATCACTACTTCACAGTCCCTGACTGCACTTTAGGTCATGCTTACGGTTGAACCAATTCTTGCAGGTACTTGCTATATTGGACAGGATTAAGGATGAGAATGAGAATAAGAATTCAGAATCCGGAGCTGCCAATAATGATGGATCATCTGACCAAAGCGATGATGATGATGGAGACTGGGAGGGTGACGACCCTGATGATGAAGGCATTATTTATGTGAAATAGCTTTCTAGTGCGCTTTAAACTACACTGACTCTGGACTAGACAAAAGATGTGTTGCATCATGGTAAGTCACATGTTTATAAAGTTTAGAACATTTTAGAGTGAGCACAACACTGCATTCCCTGGACTTATTTGTTGAAGGTCTACACAAACTTGGCCTTTTGATTCCCAGTGAATAACAATGTTGTTCTTTCCAGCTTATTTTAGTACTTGAACTACCCTTTCCAATGGCTAACACTCATATAAACCTTAGCTTACGCAATCGTCGTAGGAACAACAAGTAAACATCGGTAGAACATTAACATCAGTTCTCCAGAAATTTTGCCCTTTTGGTGTAATCTTCAGGATGTAATGGTATGTTAGATTTCATTGATTCCCTTCAAGCGTCTGTTTTGCACAACAGATTGTTTTTGTCTGGAAGGTTTTCTGATACTTACAATGATTTAGCACCAGTTTGGTGCTAGGCAATTTCTTCTTTTCAGTATACAAGCTACTTACCTTCTCAAAAAGAAAAAATCACTTCTCCAGTAGTTACGCACATCCATTTTTCTCCATAGTGTTGCATTGATGAGCTTATTACTACATGTTATTTTAAAAGAACCTAATGACTGGCTATTCCTTTTACAGGGTGGGGGTGTTTCCTCAGCCATGCAGAGAACATTTGTGCAGTTCTCAAATTGTGGAAACCTCTAGTTTATTTTCTTGTTTCATGTACAATTCATGTCTGATGTATGAATCAGTTAAAGAGTATTACTTGGCCTTCCATGCACGAGTCTGGCTTTGCCTCCAGTTCAACTTAAGCGAGTTTACTAGCTGGTTTCGTCTGTTTCTGGGAAGAAATTGAAAGGGGATAAGCTATATAAATAGGAATTATACAAGAAATTTTCATGTGAAAGTTTGTTCCGGATATTTCAACCATTGGAAGGACCTGGGTTAAGGATTTTGCTATTACAGGTGATGAAGATCGATAAATTAAAGATTCCGTCATAGGCAAAACTTCCACCTGCATATATTTTTGTGTTGAATATTATGTTTCCAAGTTGTATTGCTACTGTGTAGTGATAGTGTATAAGGCATTAATTGCCTTTTCCATGATAGATCAGATCATTGGTCGAACAACAACAAACTAAATAAGCCTTTAACTGGATGAGTTGATGTAACAAGAAGATTATTTTGCTAGCAGATCTATGGCCAACTTTTCACCAGTTTGTCCAATGTAGTCCTCAAAATTGGACCACCATTAGTCATTGAACCATAAAAATATCTAATAACTCATAGGCAAAATTGAACAGTTACAAATTGAAAATGATGGTCCTGAGCAACAGGCCAGAATGAAAATTGATAAAATGTGATTGTCATATATTATTTTTATCGGACAGCAAATGCAGCATACTGCTCTCTTTCAGTGATGTGCCTTGGCTTCAGCCTTCTGGTGAGACTTGGCCTTAGCCTGAAATAAATAAGATGGAAAGCAGGCAATAGAAGTTAGTCTATGTGGAATGACAAAGCCATATTAGCTCGGATAAAAACAATGTAAAGATCCTTTGGTTGAAAGAAAACCAATTTTTTGCAGTTGATACAAGGAGATTCATAAAACTACCAAGGGAAAATAATAGAAGCACTATATAAATTTTTGGAACAAGTCTTCTTAATACTATCCACGCGATTTCAAAGCGGCGTTACAAATTAGGCAGACGAGTGACAGGGAAAAAAATTCCAACATGTCCTGACTCCCAATGTGGATGGAGGAAGGATTTCTGGCTGTTCATGCACCCTGAAGAAGGTTCGATGACAATGAGCAAACTGCACATTGCATCTTAAGTTAGACAATTCATGAAGGTCATTTCCAGAGAAACTTTTTTTTTTTTTTTTTGTAATGTCCCAGAGAAGAAAATAAACAGGATCTACAAACTATTTGCAGGTAGAAACTAGCTGCTATCGTTCACCTATTGCCAGACAATGAAGTACAAACAAGTATACACTGTAGTCTTTCTTTTGTAATCAAGAAAACACTCATTGAGGCCCAAGCACAAGCATTCTAAACCAACAAACTGATCAGTAAGCTTGAATCTACTTAGCTTCCGCATTAAAGCATAAGACTCTGAATTCAGGCCTCAACTTCAGTTTGTACAAATTCATGCATCCCCCATCTGCTTCAGAATCCAAATTCATTTCATGGGAGTCAATGAGGTACTCCCAAAGAAATAAAGTTATGCTCCATATTGCTACTTAGTTAGACATGCGATAATCTATATTGTCTTTCTAGTCACCTCATTGAATTCCAGGAGTTGGTTATCATGGTACCTCGCAATTCAAAAGTCTCTCTACGACTGAAGAATGAGCGTGTTCTTGGGCCATCATAGAAACATATATAGGGTCAACGACGGAACGAAGAACGAAACTTTATGACAACTTTTTCGACTGGGCGATGTCAGTTTTGCGTCGCTTAGATTGTGATGGTACTTACAATCAAACAAAAACCCCTAGAACGGGTTGTAGATCCGCCATCTATAAAGGCATATATTTATCCAATCTAATTTTGCAATTCAGCTTACATTTAAGATAGTTTAACTAGCAAAAATCTGCTAGCATCTCTAGACAATTAGATAGAATAACTTCAAGAGAGTTCAAGCTGACATCTAAAACCCGGACAGTTAAAAATTGACTGCTAAAGCAGAAAATTACAGTTTAAAGACGTTGAGCAAACATAGCAAATGAAACAATCCATACAGAGGAATCTACAAAATCAACCAAAAATATTCTTTTTCCTATTCAAAATTACCAATAAATAGCGAGGAATCTACAAAATCAAGCAAAAAAAGCCATTCTTTTTCAATCCAAAATTGCCATTAAGTAGTGGGGAGAAAGAAAAATACCGTGAGATACTTGAGCTTCATGCTACCATAGACAAGTCCAAATGTGAATGCGGAGGTACGAGCCACCTGCCCCCCAAAAAAACAATTAAATATCTATCAATCGATCACCTAAGCATCAATCTAAATCTATTCCACTCTATTCAGATCCATTTCACTGTAACACTCGACAATTTGACTCTTATAACAATTCAAAGCATTCAAACTCGACGATTTATGGTACATGAAATCGAAGATTAGAAGAAAGAATGGAAAATGGGTTTACCAAAGCAAGAGTGCTGGTTCCAGAGTAAGGTCCGGGAAGAGGCGCCATTGTTGACTTCACAAGTAGATATCTCTTTTAAGCCTTACAATTAAGAAATTCACAAACCCTGCCTCAACCAACAACGACAGGATTATATGTGTGACCTGTGATCTGCTGTGCGCCACCCTAGTGAAGACCTTTGTGGTTTTTTTTTTATTTGGTTAAATCTTCACAATGTATATTTCCTTTTTTAGCCTTACATGATTACCTTCCAAAAATTAATTGAACTTCATGATTAGTTAAAATAACGGGGAAATGGTCAAAATATCCCTCTATTTTGATAAAATAGCTAAAAATATCATTGGTTATAAATTTAGATCAAAAATACCCTCTGCTTTGGGAAAGAGCAAAAAATACTCCTCTCTTAACGGAAATTTTCAAATCACCCATAATAACTCAATTTTATTTTTTAAACCCGCTTCAAAATATGGAATAAAACCTGTTTTTTAAAAAATTAAATCCGAAAAAATATTTTTATTCAAAAATCTGGAAAAAAATTCTTAAATCAGGAAAATTTGTTTTTTTTTAAAATGAAAAATACTTTTCTAGATTTAATTTAAAAAATTGATTTAATTTTTTTTTCATATTTTAGAGCGGGTTTAAAAAATGAAATCGGATTATTTTGGGTGATTTGACAATTTTCATTAAGAGAGAATATTTTTAGCCTTTTCTCAAAGTAGAGGGATATTTTTTATCCAAATTCGAAACGTGGTATATTTTTAGCTCTTTTCTCAAAGTAGAGGGATATTGTTTACCCTTTTTCCTAAAATAATTCTTGATAATAATCAAATTCAGAATGGTGGGATCTAACTCATTGAGGAGTCATTTGGTAGCTAATAAAGAATCACTTTATTAATTTATTAATTTTCTGTACAACTTATACTATATTTGGTAGCAAGTAAAAAAGACACATTGTTCATGTATTAATATATGTATACTTATACCGCATTTGATAGCTAGTAAAAAAATAAGTTATTCATGTATAAAATTAGTACAACGTTTGATTTGCAAGTTAGAACCCCGCATAATTAATACATATATAAGTTATGATGAAATCTATTTATTATTTTATGCGGAGTAGAAGATGGAATTACTAATACATGAATAAAATATTGACATTACAATATTACTCTTATCACTTCCCACTTAAATACTTTTCTTTTCTAAACAAATATTTTTATATAAGTTTTAATATAATATTTTAATATTTTTTGTAAAAAATATAATATTAATTTTAATTAAAGACAAATATTTTATTTTTTAAAAGTATAAAATATTTATTAACTTTTAATATAACAAACTAACATCCAAGGAAATAATTTATGCATAACTAAAACCGACATATGTAAACCCTGCTACCTAATACATGCATAAATAATATATGCATTACTAATACATGTATAACTAATACTGGCATAATCCTAATCAGCTACCAAACGATCATAAGGATTAGTAGCACTCATGGTCCTCAGTTATTGATAAATTTCGATTTTAATCTCTATAATATTTTATAAGTACATCAAATTTTTATTTAATTAAATTATAAGATATTTTTGCTTATACGTATTCATAAAATTTTATAATTATTAAGGTCCATGATCAATTAATTGGAGATTAAATTTATTAAATTATATATCACAAGGATCAAAAGTTAAATTTATCAATAACTTAGGACCAAAAGTGTTATTATCGACACACGTGTTACAACGGTCAGGGAAAATGGTGCTAATCACATGAGGGTGACCTGACCCCAAAAATTCGTGCTCAGTTTGGATTGCAGGTCGCAACCCGCCAGATTTCATCGCTAATATTAATTTATCTAACATATAAACTCTTAATTGATATTAATTATATATATATATATAATTTATTTAAATAAATAATCATTTAATAGTAAGATAATTGAAAACCTCAGTAATTGCACAAAGAAACTGATTAAAATTAATCACTAAAAGCTTAATGATGACTTCTTAAACACGAATCAGCGACATAATAATACCGGAGAGAGAGGATATTAGATTCACTCTCACGGTCTCACCCACTCCACTCGGTCGTGAAACCGGCGGCCATATAATAGCTTGTAGGAGAAGGAAGGTGAAAGAAATGGCGTCGAATCAAGTGAGAGCATCGCACATACTGATCAAACACGAAGGATCTAGGCGCAAATCTTCATGGAAAGATCCAGAAGGTCGCACCATCTCTAACACCACCAGAGACGCCGCCGTTTCTCAACTCAAAGCCATTCGCGATGACATCATCTCCGGCAAGTCCAAATTTGAAGATGTTGCTTCTCGCTTATCTGATTGCAGCTCCGCCAAACGCGGCGGCGATCTCGGTAGTACTTCCTCCCTCTACTACTGATTTGCTTATACTAGTGGTTGTTAGGAGACCTTTTAATTTGTGGTTCGAGATTTTGTACGGCTTTTTGTAGGGATAAGATCTGAGATTTAAAGGACTTTCTGGTTGCTACTCCCTCTGTCCCAATTTATGTGGCAACTTTTGGATTTCGAAAATCAAACAAGTTCTTCTCTTGCCGTAATATTTCACATACCTTATAAATATTTTGGATTTTCAATCCAAATATATAAATCTTATGTCAAAAATTTCAAAGATTTCGTGTCTGAATTCACGGTCAAAATTGAGAAGTTTGACTTCAAAATCCGATCTGTTCCACATAAATTGAGACAGAGGGAGTAATACATGTTTACTAAGTTAGGATTAGGAATGAGATGGACTTGAATAGAGTAGTATGGTAAGTAGGATGCATGTAGATAATCTAATCTAATTTGAGATTGAGGTGTAGTTGGGTGATGTATTGAAAGATGATTATGCTAGGGTTTGATTTGTTTAACTATTAATAAGCTTCGATGTTGATCTGCTGATAAGCAAAATGTGTTGAATCTTAGCTCGTTGTCACCTCACTGAGTTACAATTCAATTTAGTTTTTCCGAAAAAAGTTTATACGACACTAGGAAAGATCTAGAGGAAGTAAACTTGAAAAGTATTAAAGTTTAGCTACACTGGAAACTAGTTATTGAATAAGCTTATTTTTGTTACTATTTGGAGACAGCTCCACATGATAAAGAGTTGTGAATAATTGAGAAATTTCAATTTCTGTTATTGAATTGAATTTAAAATTAATTTGATGTTCCACCATGTTCTTGCTGCATTTATCAAGCGAATAGTGTCTATCTGTCTAGATTGAATTGCAATTGCAATCTCCCCTCGGTCTCTTTTGTGTATCTTCCATTTGGTTAATACTTTCACCTCTATATGACAAATTATTTGTAAGCAACCTTTTTGGAATTGACTCTAAGCAAGTATTGAAGAAGAAAGCTGCTAATCTACTATTGCTGATGAATGAGTTCACCAAAGCACAAGTCTGTTGTCTTTTTTTATTTATTTGTAAGTAGAAGGGAAGCACTAGTTTTGGTTTCTTTGGAATTTCAAAGGAATAAATTCTGAGATGGAAGTTGTGATATAATTTCCTGTTTTATATCTTAAGTAACTTTCATTATTAGCATGCCTCTCCAAGTCTAACAAAATTTCTGATATTCAAATGTAAAAGTTTCATTGATTTAAAGCCAGATCATTTCATGTATCTTGTGTGATTTTTATGAGTCTTTGCCCATTGTGCTGAGTCCAATGTAACTAAATTTCCAATAGCTACATATAATTGCCGTTTTTGGAGCTCTTCTGGCATTAGTTTCCACATATCTTGGTTTCACCGTGGTGGTTTGTCAATTTTCTAAAATTCTGAGTTTGTATTTTAGTGTGTTTGATGCATAGGATCACTTCTGTTCAGGCTCTACTTAATTGAATAATTGATACTCAAGTAATGTTGTTTGGCTACAAAAATGAATATTCAAGAGATCTTCACTACTTTCTATTTTAATTTTAATATCATAACATGTTTTGTTTTGTAAATCATTATACTCTTACCACATTATATACTTGATCAGCTGTCTCATTGTTCCGTGCTATGAATCTTGTTAGTTTGCTATATCTGGTTCTTCTAAAGCCTTTGAAGTCTGAATTTGCCATTTAATTTATACTTCTGGTCAAAAACTGTTTTTTTTAGCATAATGGTCATGTTGGTATTTAAGGGAAGCCTTGGAGTAACTGGTAAGGTTGCTCCTATGTGACCAGGAGGTCATGGGTTCAAGTCGTGGAAACTTCTTGCAGAAATGCAGCGTAAAACTGCGTACAATAGACCCTTCACCGGACCCCGCGCATAGCGGGAGCTTAATGCACCGGGCTGCCCTTTTTGGTCATGTTGGGTATTGATGTAAATCGTCTGGTTTGCTCTCAGCTTGTCAAGTTATATATCTGTTACCATAAAATTGGCTGCACTCGTAACTAATGCTGCACCACACTCTTGTTAGTTGTTACACAGAGGTAGGTTAAAATGGTTTTAGCAGGTTTACTAGGTTTCCTAAATGCATGCAACTTAACAGAGGCACGATGGTAACGTCCTATGATAAGACTAATGCAGAGGCACTGTTCCTTACCCCTCTTTTGTTTATTTTTGTCATGTATACCCATTTCTATAAACATATGCTGAGTTGATATCTCTGCTAAAGGACCAACAGCCTACACAATATATGTAAAGTACAACCCTAAGCCCTATCAGCTGCTATCAAAAACAGACATGGGGTGGGGGTTATCTCTAATGTTTTCCGCTGAAGGTAATTCCAATTGAAATAACATATCGTTGGACCTGCTAAGGAAGGAAATAATTTGTTGTAGATAGTAGAGCTTTTCTTCTTGCTGGCTTCTGAAGAGGTAAACTGGTCCTTAAGAAGTTCATTTCATTTACAGGTCCATTCGGTCGAGGACAGATGCAGAAGCCTTTTGAAGATACAACTTATGCACTGAAGGTTGGTGAGATCAGTGACATCATTGATACCGACAGTGGTGCTCACATAATTCTGAGAACGGGTTAGCAATGACGGAGCAAGTATCTACAGATCCAAGAGCAATTGCAAGTTGTAACGCTTCTCTTTTCTTTTTATTTTGGTGTTTCAAAGACACTACCATTCCCACTCTTGCGTCCTATGGCAGCAACAAACTTATAAATTTTGATTGTATTATCAGTCAAATACAACTCCAAATGCCTGACTAGTAATTTTATGTTTATAGACGTTTTTATCCATGCGTTGTGAGTTTCTTAACTTGTGGCACGTGTAAGAAATTTTTTTATGCAACGCAGTGTCCTGGCTCACTTTTAGTAGTTTTCAATAACTTTCATTGCTGGTACTGAGTGTACTGAAAAGACATTCGAAATTTATTTCGGGTCATAAGCAATTTTCAGGATTAAATTCATCTATCACATGACTGATTAAAGGTGCAATCTCTACAAAATTGCAAAGGTTTTGTGACAAGGACTTCTGAATGAAGAATCTTTTAACAGAGCTTTTGTACCAATTACCGAGTAGCTATGTTGGTGGAACATAATATGTACTAGGTGAATGAAACAGTTGAGAGCTGCCCAAATTAACTGGAATATCATTATTATTTTAAGAAAAAAGGGAATCTTTGTGGACCAATTTCGGTGTGGCTGGCCTTTTTCCTTGTCCATATGTTTATAAGCCAATTTCATTGGTGCTCACTGTCAAGTTGATGCAATTGCGTCTTGTAATGTCGATTGAATACTTTGTTCTGTTCTTATCCTTGGTTGAAAGTTTTTTGAACAAAATGTGGACTGCGTACTTCCTTCTTATCCCAACTTGCGAGTTTGACCAAAATTATCAATTTTTGAGACATATTTTTCCTTTTATGTCCTATAGATGTCGCCAAAAGAATATAGACTGATTCTTCGAAATAACACTTTTTCGTGATAAGATAGAATTTAAATGTTTAAAATAACTTAAAATTGTTAAATAGTCACACTTGCTATAAGATTTTGAACACCACCCCAATGAATGTAAATATTAACAAAAAGTTATCAAACTCACATCTATTGTGCATAAAACTCCTACACATTTCTTACGTACTTCTATTTTAATTTATCACCCAACCACAATATATTATGTAGTTTAGTATAAACATTCGATATGAGTAAGTTTTCTCTCCCCACCGTGCCTGTCAACTCTCTTTTCTGCTTTAATTTCATTAACCTTTTCAAGGATGGAGAAGAATTCTAATACCATCATGTACAATGACTGTACTTTGAGGACATGTGACTTAACTCAAAACTTGTAAATTGCCATGCCTATTCTTTTTTTCTTTCTTTAACTTTGATAAATTCTAAAGTCAACCAAAGTAGTACTCGACTTTTGGGAATTCAAAAGTACTGGTGCAAGAATTAGACAAGTCAATGTTTATGGCTTGCTTTCTTGTAAACCTGGATTATGTGTACAAAGATAGATTTTGATTAGAAAAAATAAATGGAATCAAGTTTATTGGAGTAGTTCTTTTTGTGGCTATGAACATTGCTAATATCTCATTATTTCGTCCAAAAGGAATCAAAACAAGAAGAGAAGCTTAGAGTAAATCTCTTTGATTCCATGTCCCCACCAAAAGTTCGTTTCCCACACCTTTTCTTCCTACTTTATTTTCATGTACTTTTCTATCATAAATATAGAGAATAAAGAGATTTTCTGAAAGTGTTCTAAAAGAATATCCGTATATGATACAATCAAAGAAATTAATCAAAAGTAATAATGTGTAAGCTTGCTATTGAAGAATTTCAAATGTAGAATTTTGGCTTCACTTTAAGATTCGGCTATTTCAAGCCTAATACAAAGGATATATTGGTTATAGATTTGGGGTTCTAATAAAAAATATTGTCGAGGTTATATCAAATAATTGTGATTCTACAATAACAGAAGTTCATGCGCAATTTTGCTTTGAGGAAAGAATATCTACGTTCAAAGTTGATAGTAGTAGGATGTGATTTTTGAAAATAGTAATTTTAATTTGGCAAATAAGTTTTGGTCCCATTGACGCCTCTGTGTGAGGAAATATCAACCCAATTTGCGGTTCCCTACACAAGCATAGCAAAAATCATGCATCATAAATTATACTTCCTCCATTTTAAAATATTTGTTTGATTTTAACTTGACACGAAGTTTAAAAAAATAAAGAAGACTTTTGAATTTTATAATTTTAAATTAATTATATGAAAAATATATCAAATATCATTTAATCTTGTGATCTTAAAAATAAGGAAGATAAACATTTTGAAACGAAAAGAATACTTATTAGGATTGCCTTTGGCAGCGGTTTTGTCTCAAAAATGAAATTTTCCAACATAAATTAACTAAATCAGATTATGACACTACATTGAACGCCGAATAAGAAATACTATAAAATATAGTTAAAAGCAATCTCAATCTAAATTTTGACCCCAAAAATGGCCGAAAGCTAATAACGAATCAATTTTGTTGATTTGATGGGATCTATGGTTGTAGTGGCCGGTGAACCGCTTCTTACATGAAGTTATTAAATACATACAATTTCTATACTCCAAATTTATTCTTTGAGGCCAAAACCCTACGTCATTATAAGAAATTTTAGAAAATTAACCAATTAGATTTTGCGGTGACCAGACGACAATTTTGGCCTACAGGTTACAGTATAATATCCAGTCCACAAAGACTAATAAAAGGAACAAAACATAAACAACCTTCTTTGGCTATTCACATAGCCCTCTTTACTTCTTTTCCCTCTCTCTGTTTTCACACCACCAATGGCCGCCACCGCCTCCACCGCCGTCAATAACAAATCTCATCTTTCACCGGCGTTCGACAAACCCTTTTGCTTTCCATCTCAAAAGCTCTTATCTTTAGCCACTAAAACCCTCCTAAAACCCTACCACCGAACTCCACTCATCACCGCCGCCGCCTCGAAAAACCCCTTAACCGACGTCGTTTTGTCATCTGAACCCGATCCGAATACCTTTTTCGATGATGACGACAAACCCCGTGAAGAATGTGGCGTTGTGGGTATCTACGGTGACTCTGAAGCTTCTCGCCTTTGCTATTTAGCCCTTCACGCGCTTCAACACCGTGGCCAAGAAGGCGCCGGCATTGTTTGCGTAAACGACAACGTTTTAAAATCAATTACCGGTGTGGGGTTGGTTTCGGACGTGTTTAACGAGTCGAAACTCGATCAGCTTCCCGGTGATTTGGCAATTGGACACGTAAGGTATTCTACCGCTGGTGCTTCTATGTTAAAAAATGTTCAACCTTTTGTTGCTAGTTATAGATTTGGTTCAGTTGGTGTTGCACACAATGGCAATTTAGTAAATTACAAACAACTTAGGGGTGAATTAGAGGAGAATGGTTCAATTTTCAATACTAGTAGTGATACTGAGGTGGTTCTTCACCTTATTGCTATATCGAAAGCAAGGCCTTTTTTATTGAGAATTGTTGAAGCTTGTGAAAAAATTGAAGGGGCTTATTCTATGGTGTTTGCTACTGAAGATAAGTTAGTTGCTGTTAGGGATCCTTATGGGTTTAGGCCATTAGTAATGGGTAGGAGAAGTAATGGTGCTGTCGTTTTCGCGTCCGAAACGTGTGCTTTGGATTTGATTGAGGCTACTTATGAAAGGGAAGTTCTTCCTGGTGAGGTAGTTGTGGTTGATAAAGAAGGGGTTCAATCTATTTGCTTAATGCCTCACCCCGAACCGAAATCTTGTATCTTTGAGCATATTTACTTTGCTCTCCCTAATTCGGTTGTGTTCGGGAGGTCTGTGTACGAGTCTAGGTGTGCATTCGGGGAAATTCTAGCTACGGAAGCCCCCGTGGATTGCGATGTTGTGATAGCGGTTCCGGATTCGGGTGTTGTGGCAGCGCTCGGTTATGCTGCTAAGGCGGGTGTTCCGTTTCAACAAGGTTTGATTAGGTCACACTATGTTGGTAGGACGTTTATTGAGCCGTCTCAGAAGATTAGGGATTTTGGGGTGAAACTTAAGTTGTCACCGGTAAGGGCAGTTTTGGAAGGGAAAAGAGTTGTGGTTGTGGATGATTCGATCGTTAGAGGGACGACTAGTTCCAAGATTGTGAGGCTGTTAAAGGAGGCAGGGGCAAAAGAGGTTCACATGAGGATTGCGAGCCCTCCGATTATAGCTTCGTGTTATTATGGAGTGGACACTCCGAGTTCAGAGGAGTTGATATCTAATCGGATGAGCGTCGAGGAGATTAGGGAGTATATTGGATCTGATTCTCTAGCCTTTCTTCCAATTGAGAGCTTGAACAAATTGTTAGGGAAAGATTCTAAAAGTTTTTGCTATGCTTGCTTTTCGGGGAACTATCCTGTTGAGCCAACGGGCAAAGTTAAAAGGATTGGGGACTTCATGGATGATGGATTAAGTGGCAATATGGACTCTATTGATGGTGGTTGGCTTCCAGGAAGTAGTAGGGTTCAGAAGAGTATATTGAATGAAGTTAGAACCAGCTAAATTTAAAATTCCATGTTGCTTTTAAATTTTGCTTGGGATTTTTAGTGCTTAACTATAGAAATTAAATGCTTTTTTTAAGTTTCTTTTTTTCTACCCCCCAAGTGGTGCTCTGTAGTTCTATTTGGGATGTCACATCAGAGTTTACATATCTTTTTGGTCTCTCGTCTATTTATTTATATGCAATGAATTGAGAAAATCCATATGTATGACTAAAATTTTGTGCTTTGTAGTGGATCTTTGAACTATATATCTGGTTAAGATGGTCACAATCCTTTGACAAAAAGGGAATTGGTTATTGCACTGAAAATAATTGCAGTTGCTCACTAAAGCTTCTTCATTGTAATTCCCGGTGCTGTAAAATTAGCTAGGATGAATCTCTGTTGGAAGAGAAGTTTCTTCAGAAAAATAAAGCATTAGGACACAATATACTTTGAATACTTGCCTGCAAAACTAAGGGGTCGAGTTTAATTATTCATGTATTAGTTATTCTATCTCCTACCCTGGATAAAATAACATAGAGATTCTCTGGGATTGTGAACTATTAACCAAACACCAAGTACGTTGTGCTGAATTTTGTATATAGCAACTAAAATGCTATCAAACATGGTATCAGTTATGTTGATTTTAATACATGAATAATTCACTCCCTTGGCACAAGGACACAATAGACTTTGAATACTCACCTGCAAAACTAAGTTTAAACTACATTTTCATTGACAAGAAAGCACACCTAAGCACCTCCACTTGACACAGAGACTTGACAACTTCGATCAAACAGAACTTATCACACGTATTTGTTTTTTTCCCAGGATAGCGACGATATTCCTTTGCTACTTCTTTGCTCAGCTAGGTGGAAAGCAAGGAAGTTCGGCTATGATTATCTCTATCATAAAATGGATGTTGATCCCATTCCATGGCATCACTAATTGGATCATTTATAACACCTTCCATATTCTTGTAAGAGGCTATGATTTGGTTCTCCTTGTTTTGGCAATTAGTAAAGTGTGAATTGCTTCTCAGGTACGTCTCGGAAATGGCTTCTTTCATGGTTTCTTGGCCTGAAATCGGATGTCTGCAGAAACTCCCGAATCCTTTTATTCCAACTGTCACTTTTCGCGCTCTTTCCCTTTCCTCTTTCAGGAGACTTCTGTTTTCCAGTAGATTTATCACCCTTTCTGACAGCTTCCTCACACTTAATCCCCAGTTAAACCTGTTTTAACGGAAATGAACGTCATCCAAAAATTGTATTCAAATGATTACTATCTTGGCAGAAAGCAAATTTGATGTACTAACCCTTTTTCATCAACATATTGAAAACTTCCCATCTGTGTGATGACATCTTCATCACTTTGAAACTCCTCTGCAATACTTTCTGGTCCATGAGTTAACAGGTATTCCAATAACATCAGAGCCTTATAACTTGGTCGCCAATTTCTAGTATCAAATTTCGACAACCTGTTTTCGCATAAGAACGAGAAACACAGACAGAATTATAAATTCCAAATCAAGTAAGAGTATAAATAATACTCCATCACTTAGTAACACAAAATAAAGAAAACCTCTTATGCAGAATATCAACAATCCTCCAATAATCATCAACTTCAAAGGCTGCACGCGATATTAGTCTCATGGTTTGCATGTTTGGGGTACTCAAATCTCCAGTTGTAGCTTCTTCTGCCAGCCTTTTAATTTAATTTATCATCAACAAAGATATGTCAGTCATAAGAAGCAAAAGATTTTGCCAGTCATAAGAAGCAAAAGAAAGGATGAACTAATGAAAGTATTTTCAGGGAACACTAAAGAAAACTAGAATTAGATATAAATTTCGTCGTTAAATAGGATTAACAACGGATTTTGTTGTTTAGCTAACAGAATTTGTCCATCGCTTATTTTTAGTAGTGGAAAAGGAAAAGAGAAGTTACAATTGAGGAGGAGTAACATCTGTAAGAGCCAACCGAGCAGTCTTGATTTTCTCTTTGAGGAAAAAGGAAGCCTGCTTTTTTATTTCATGCAACAGAGGAGAATCCATGTCTCCTTGGCTTTTTCTTCTTCTTGTAAGGATTATGTTGTTGTGGGGATAATCAATTGAAATGTGGTTAGGAGGAAATCTTGAATTTGACTGCTTTTTATTATATCAACATGAGATGGAAATGCAACTACTCCATTAACTTTAACAAATTAACTACTACTCTATAAAGTGGATTTGCGTATGTAATGGGAAGAAGATAAAGTGACTTTGAGCCTACTGGAAACATTAGGAAGGCTTCAACGTTTGACAATTAGATATTCTAAAGACAAAAACCGCAACGTCACAGTAGAAAACTCCATTAATTTGTCTTCAGTGTATGTTTGCATTTCCTTTGTAGTATATATCAAAATTGAAGACCTGGAGGCATGGGTCTAAACCTCGGAGACGTGTTTAAAAAATCGCGAAATATGTACAAAAATTAACTTCAGAACCCAATTACTAGAATTTGAGGCCGTGTCATATAATCTAGAACTCATAAAGTTGAAATCTTGGCTCTCCATCAGGCCTTGTTGCACTCTTAGATGAGCTATTTTTGTCAAGACAACACAGTAATCTATACCTTTCGAAGTAAATTAAAATGTTCGGATTATAGCAGTTGAATGGAGTACTTAATAGGTCTAATACCACCAGCATCTAGAGCGTTAGTGCCGTAAGAGCTTCAGAAAATAATTAGACAACGCTTAGATACCTAACAAAGTAGTTAAAGGAAGAAAAAAGAGACAAACATATTTTGGACGGATAATAAAACTGGACTGACCATTATACCATATAAAGCAAACATCTGGCACTTGGTTTAGTTCCTTAAAGGTTGTATGCTATGTTGATATTTGTAGAATTGCACGTGTTAAAAAATCCCTGTATTTGACTTAAAATCATGGCTGCTGCAGTAGTTGATGATGCAAAAAAAAATTAATATCGTAACGTACTGTCAAAGAATACTAATCCATAAAATGCAATACAGTATAGATCAATGGTACAACTTCTTAAACGTACAGTGCTTACCGTATAATAAACATCTAATATATCACGGTTGTCAATAGTATTAAATGAAAAAATAAAGAAAATAGCGATCCAAGCAGATCAATTAAAGAAAATTTTGATTAAAATTAGACTTAGTTGACACGAGTATCATATAAAACTATACACCATGTCTTCTACAAATACAATTTCACGGTTTCCCAAATGACCATTTTTGATAAGTTACAAGCTGATTGATCTTTGCAGTTGTGTATCAATCAAAAATCTGTTTTATTCCTTCATTAGAACGCAACAATAATATTGATTTGAATAAACAAAATCTCAAGGGCCATATAAAAGCTTTACAATATGCTATTATAAATGACAATCAATCTCGCACTTGATTTAATTCAAGCATCAGGTATAAATAAGCCACTGATCTCGTGAGAGGGAAGGTTGCTGAGGCGCAGCAAAAATTACCATCAGATCCGTCAGCAACAGCCAACAAAATGATCTTAGCCGTTCTCTGCCCTGTCATAAGCATTGGACTTGTGTTTTGGTGCAAACAAAAAGCCAGCAGGAACCTTGCCAAGTAACATCTCGGAGATCCTTACCTGTCGAGGGAATATATAGCATATTACAAAGGACAATAAATGTTATAAGCGCTTAACAATATTGTGTATACAAACAATAAATTACGTACCCAGTCAGCAGCAGAATCAGAGGCCATTAGCGTCTCTAGGTCATCCCTACCGTAGTATGACGGTGGTCGCCAATTTATTCTCTGTGGAATAACATCTAACAGGCCAACTGGAACATACCGACATGTGTAACTAAGCCACTCCAACAAAAAGTGCCTGGTCGTTTCCACTCCTGCGCTCATTTGGTGCAAACATTAGGAATAAATAATGATAATTTTTCTTCAAGAACTCCCAAGGCAGAAGAATATTGCAAACAAAGCAAACTGCTGCCAATGAGAATAAAATGTAGAGGAAAACCCCCATCTGTTTAAGAACAACAATGGAAGGTTTCTCGCTGCATACTTGTAGCTCCTGCCAATTACGCTAAAAGATATTCAAGAAAAGAATGAATAACCATAGGATGTACAGGATGCATGCATAAATCACTGCTAGCGTAAAATGGATAACAAAGTAAAAAAGAAGCATCACAGCCTCATATTTTCATGTCTAATCTAACAGAGGAAGCTTCCCTAATATATCGGACAAGTAAACATAAGCAGTATCGATTCCATTTATCCTGCTATAAAGGGCCAGATATTGAGCACAGTTCAGCAAGTCTGAACATGCCTGAAACATATTAGAATAGATATAGCAATTCCACATGTTATCTCGTCTTCTTATATATATGATGTAAAAGGACTAACATATGATGATGTAAAGACTACAACACTCAGTTCTATGAATAAACATGGATGCAAATATAACATGATATCCCAGTTAGCAACAATTAATGTCTGGTATTTTTACAAGACAAACTTCTTACTGTCCCATAACATTATGCACATAACTATATACCTTTTGAATCGGAACCCCAGTGTTGAAGGCCAAATCGTGCGTAATCCTTCAAGATATCTAGCCGCTCCCCAGATGAAATGTCCCAGTGCCTCTGTTCCTTGATTTCGGTAAATATCCACGGCTGCAAAATTATGAAGTGCTGCTTAGTGCAGATAGACCCTCAGAGGCACATATAGAACGAACATGCAACAGTAACAAATTTTACATAACGGAAATAGAAGAGCAGAAAACATTTTACTACTAGCCTTTATCAATGCACCTCGAGCAATCATACATGTAGAAAGCTCAGGGCACGCAGTTTTGTGCTTGTTCCAGTCTACATAAGAAAATACATCACCATTTCCAAGGACTTGTAAAGACTTAGGGGCACTTCGTACACATTGGTAGACGTAATCCCAGTCAGCAAGCTTACTGTAGCGCTGTTGACGTGATCGACCATGTATGGTTACTGCATTTGCACCCCAATTACCAATATATGCTATTAGAGAATCAATGCGATTTTTTCCCTCAAAATAAGCAGTTCGTACCTAAAGCAGGAAAAAGGTGCACTGTCAAGCATCTCTATAAATCTCCTTAAGAAACCAATTACCTATGCCCAGACATGTTGGATTTCCAAGAGTTATTTAAAAAAGGTAAAGCAGTCCACCCTACCTTGATAGTTACTGGTGTATCAACTGTTAAAGAAGCAGCTTCTACTACACTCTTCATCCGCGTTGGTTTTGTAAGAAGAGCTGATCCAGCACCCTTGTTAACTACAATATCTATTGGGCATCCCATGTTAATATCAATGAAATCCACAGAGCATTCTTGCTCTATAAGCTCAACAGTCTTTGTAACAGTGTCTGGATATGCCCCACAAATCTGAACACCAAACAAATTCTCGGATGAATGCCGTCTCAGCAGTGCCCACTCAGATGCTTGGCCCTACATTAGCCATAATACAAGAATTAATACATAAGTACAAGAGTGTTACCCAAGTGAACAAAAAGTCATTTGAGATGGAAGTTGGTGAACAAGGACGAGAGACAAAGACAGATTCTCATAGAAGCCAAAAGTCACATATATCCATATCTGAAAAAGTTTTGTACTCCCCTAACAAAACCGTTGCAGGTGTTTCTCTTAACGTGAGGATGAGGTAGGGAAGACATGCATATTTCTTTCTTATGGAAGCCAAAAGTATAACACACTCACATCCATAGGCAAATCCGGGATTTCAATAGGATAGGTGCACCATTGCTTTAAATGCTACTTTAGAAATTAAAAAAAAAGACACAAAAGTGCAACAAGTTGGGTTCGATCCCTTGAACTTAAGGAATTAAACACAGTTCTTAACAAAGTATTGGGGAGAGGTGATTAGACAGGACATGTACAGCTTACCGAGGACATGATCTTAGATAGGAGGTTATGGAGGACTCGGATTAGGGTAGAAGGCTAGTAGGTAGTCTCGCTTATCCTTTCGTATTAGTAGTCACAATATTGCTCTATAGTTTAGTGTGCTTTGATTTCTGATACTATATGGTATTTCTTGTACTTCGATTATCTTATTTTATTTGTGGTAGTTGTTGTTCCTTTTTCAAACTACTTCATCATGGCTTAGTCGCTTTCGTTAATTACATTTTCATACTGCTTTGATTTTACTGTCCTTATCTGACCTCTTTTTATGCTTTCTCTTGGGCCGAGGGTCTTTCGAAAACCGCCTCCCTAGCTTGATAGGGGTACGATCTGCGTACACTCTACCCTCCCCAGACCCCACGTTGTGGGATTTCACTGGGTATGTTGTTGTTGTTGCTTAACCAGTGCACCACTCAGTCTAATTTGACCATGGGTTCTTTTAGTTAATATTAGATATATTTTAAGAATTATACACATAATATACCGAGTTTAATCGGGTGACCATGGTTCACGTGATCCATTTTCTATATAAATTCACCCCTGCTCACATCCAAACCAATTGCATTTGGACGAATTTATGTGTCGAAGGGTTATTAACAAGAAAATATATGCAATTTTTATAACAGCATTTCTCAGCTAGTACTTCCTAACCATTAAATTACCACAGAAAAGCTTTTCACTGAGCCTCACTCTCATTCTGATTCTATCTTGAGGCATTCATGAATAATTTTAATGATAACTTGTGTTTATCTCATCAACAATTAACAGTGACTGACCTGCAAAAGATTTGTGCACATTGCCATCTCACCACATGTTACATCAGCTCCGACCACCTTGCAAACTCTCCGAAAAGGCAGATTCCCAACTGTGGTCAAAGGCGCAAGATAGAGTTTGTCTCGAAAATCAATAAGTTTCTTTTCGCGGGGGTGCAATTTTAGGCTTTTATCAGAATCTGTAACCACATCAAAAGTTGGCTCTGATTTATTCACATCACAATTGCTGTCAAGAACTTCCTCCTGGACACCTGAGCCTGTCAGAATAGATAATATCAGGTACAAGAGTTTTCATCTCTCCATAAGAAACAACCTGAATGCTCAAAAAGGAATAAAGCATCTAACAACCACTGGTAACTTGGGAGGAACAAATTTCATTGACAGATGACTTTGCCTTCTTTAAAGGTCTAATATCATCAGCCAATTTATTTTCATCTACATCATCTTCTGGTGAAATGGAAGGAGTGATACTGTCACTAGCAACTTCACTGCTGTCTATTTTGGTGTCAGTGGCTGGCTCTTCTGGCACGACTTGGCCATTTTCCTCTTTATCAGCCACTGTTTTATTTTTCGGATTGCCCTGTAATAAAAAGTTATAATGAACATGAAAAACAATTCACAGGAAAAAAGCATACAGGTATTGACACTGCTTCTTAATGCTCAAACATCTTGTTCATTAAGCTAAAAGTTCAAGCCTGTCTAATAAAAAGTCAGTTTTTTTTCTTTTTGCCTAAATTTGATATTGAAAATGGAAGAAGAAACGGTGGGATGCACAAACCTTAAGTCCAAGAAGTTTGAGAGTGGCTTCAGCCTTGGGAAACTTCATTTTATTTTTCCACAGAAGTTTCTGAGTGTCCTTATTGAAAAAATTTAGTTCACAACTCTTCCTAGTCAAATTCTCAGTCTGAGCTGAAACATCTTTATGAGTCCCTGCAAACCTACAACCCAATCCATAAGGGCATGGCCCTTCATAAACTAGAAAAGGGCAACTACCCTCTATATCAGCTGGTTTCTGCACTCAAAACAACAGCAAAGATTGTAATTTTACGGCATTCCATAAATCATAACACCATCAGAACGAAAACTAAGATCTTATTTCTTGGTTTACCTCAGCTTTAAAAGCTTCCAAATCATGACTAAACCGGCATTTGTCATTGTATGGGCACGCACTAACTTTTCCTGATTTAGCCACCACAGGACAGATGTGCAAAGGAGATTTTAGTTCCTGCAATCATTTCAAGCATTACATCTGATAAAATAACTATACCAACCAAAAAAAAAAAATGTATTTTTATGAAATTAAACCAACAAAAATCCTAAAATGCACAATCACACAATTATCAGATTATGTTCAACTAGGAGTGGCAAACGGTGGGTCGGATCAGATA
This sequence comes from Anisodus tanguticus, assembly GCA_034509755.1. Taxonomy (NCBI): domain Eukaryota; kingdom Viridiplantae; phylum Streptophyta; class Magnoliopsida; order Solanales; family Solanaceae; genus Anisodus; species Anisodus tanguticus. Next base: position 38,167,766 of record CM067561.1, on the reverse strand, counting down.
TGGACGGGTCAAAATGGGTTAAACAAAAAGGGATAAAATATCTGATCCACTCATATTTAACACGGATAAAAAATGAGTTAACCGACGGATAATTTGGATATACATATTATCCATGGTTTTGAGGAATAGTCCGCAAGCTGAAAGCCAAAATAAGCTTAGACTCACAGAAAGCAAGAACTCATAAAAAATAACAAATATTTGGATATCCATTTTATAGTGGATAATACGGATAATTTCCATATTCAATCCATTTTTAGATGGTCAGTTATCCAACCCATGTTTAATGGATCGGATTGGATGGTTTCTTTAACCATTTGCCAGCCCTATGTTCAACTAAAATGGAACTTTTTGCAGAGAAAAGTTAAACACAATGCTCGAACCAACTATATGCTGGTTGGGTGGACCATGTAAATCCTCTGAATGCATTCCAATCTATTTGAACTACATTTCAATACGGATAAGTAAATTGTCTTCTAATTCAAGTTCGCCTAACTAAATTAAACCTTTTTTAATACATACTCCCTCAAGTTCACTTTTACTTGTCACGTTTCACTTCTCAATAGTCAAATTGTATGTAGTTTGACCAACATTATAAGATGCCTTTATTCATCAAATCAATATGAGAAGAATTGCAACTTATACAAGTAGTATTTTTTGTATAGTTTTTTTTGGTAATCAACTGTGAAGTATTACCATTACTAACAAAATACTTACAAATGAAAGAGCATCTAGAGATCAACTACCACCTTCTAGGAAGGGTGCATTAACATCAGCTAGACCTCAGCAAAACAGCAACTACCAATCAACTAGCCTAATTATAAATTTTATCTATCTAGTATTTACATCTAAGTGCCCTCTTTGAGCCTCTAACTACTTCTATTCTTGTTCTAATTTCTTTCTGTATTTGATTGCAAACAAAACTAGTATCTATATCCAGTTTCTTGAACACTTTCCATTCCTAGCTTGCCATGTATGGTATACCATAGTTCCCCATACTGCTGCAACTATCTCGTTCTTGAACTGTCTCCAATGTCTCCTCTTGATCCATTGTATTCCTGCTTTAACTTCACATTGTCTAATGAGTATGCCCAACCATTTTGAGAGATCATCTCTTAGTCTTGTAATCCATGTGCAATTTCCAAACAAATGCAGTTGAGTTTCATCAGTATATGCAGTACATAAGCAACACTTTGTATCTTCCACTGATATGTTCAACTTCTGGAGCCTCATCTTTGTCAGTAACATGTTCCTATATGCTAACCAAAGGATAAATCTCTGCCTAGGTAACATGATAGAGCTCCACAGTAGACCAGCCTCTTTCAATCTTGTCATTGTGCCCAACATGATCACATAACTGTTGGTAACAGAGTACACACTATTAGCTGTGAGTGTATATTGCCCTCTAGAATACCAAGTTCTCATATGCTCCTTAATGGAATTCAATTTCCTCCAATACCAACTGCTATCTTGAGGAGGCTTATGCTCCCAGATATCTTCACAAGTTTGCATATACACTTCATGCACCCATTTTACCCATAACATATCATTCTTGCTAGCCACCTGCCATAACAACTTTCCTACTGAGGCAATATTCCAAATCTTACAACTCTTGATATTCAGTCCACCATATTTCATAGGAACACATACTGCTTCCCAAGCCACTAAGGGCATTTTCCTCTTCTCAATTGTACTACCCCACAAGTATTCTTTACATTTCCTATCCACTTCTTTCAATACACTTTGGGGCAAGATGAATACAACAGTCCAGAAATTATATATAGAGAACAACACAACATTTATGATTTGCAGCCTACCTGCATAAGAAAGTTGTTTACAATATCCATTGTTGATTCTGCTTGTGATCTTATCCACCCATTGATGGCACTCCACTTTACTCCACTTCTTGGATGATGGCAATCCTAGGTATCTGATTAGTAGGGTACCTAATGTAAATACAGTTCTTGTCAATATGCTCTCCTGAGTCTCCTCATTCAACCTAGCCAAAAAGATGTTAAGACTTATCACAATTTGCCTCCAACCCTGTAATTTTACTAAAGTGATCAAGTGCTTCCATAACTCTAGATACATAAGCCACAGTCCCCTTGCAAAAAACCATTAGATCATCTGCAAATACCAAGTGAGTTAGCTGAGTAGATTTACACATTGGGTGGAACCTGAAATTTGGTAATCCATCACAATTACAAACAAGGGTGACATAGGATCACCTCGTCTTAGGCCACTCTTTCATGCAAAATACCCATGTCCCACCCCATTTACCTTCACTGTAAATGTAGTAGAAGTAACACAAGTCATGACCAGCTTAGTAAAAGGTTCTGGAAAGCCAAAGCCTTTCAACGCTTCCTCAATGAATTCCCAGCTAACCATGTCATATGCTTTCTTTAAATCAATCTACATCAAACATCTAGGAGAGGTCTTCCTAGTATAATGTCTCAGTAGATCATGGCAAACCAATACATTATGAATCAGTGATCTACCCTCCACAAATGCTGCTTGATTCTCTGCTACTAGCACCTTTAGAGTCTTCCTTAACCTCCCACAAATCATTTTAGATATGCATTAGTACATTACATTGCAACAAGATATTGGCCTGAATTGGCTAGCATACTGTGGTGCTTGTACCTTAGGTATAAGTGTGATGATGGTAGAATTGATCTGCTTCAACAACTTTCCATTCTCTAAGAAATCCAGAATAGCTTTGGTGATATCCTCTCCTATCACTCCACATGCATCTTGAAAGAAACCACTCCCATAACCATCTGGTCCAGGGCTTCTATTTCTGTCAATACTAAATAATGCTACCTTCACTTCCTTAGCAGTATAGGGTCTGATCAGCTCAAGTTGTTCAGCTACTGTCAAAGTGTGGCCATTTCTCAGAAACATTACTGCTTTAGTTGGGAATCCTTTAGTTGTACTACTGCTTGCTGAAGTTTCTTGTGCTTGATCACTGAGAAAAAATATTTGGTACAATCATCCCCTAATTTTATCCAAGTAGCCTTACTCCTTTGCTGCAAGAACACCTCAGCCAGGTAAGATGATCTTCTAAACTTGATATATATATCTCTCTCAGTTCGCTGCAACCCTGTATTTAATGGACTCAGTTGCAATTCCATTTGGGCTCTCTGCAGTGCTAACCTATCCTCCTCAATCACTACAATAATATTCCTGAAATGCTCATCATTTAGCCTTCTCGATTTCTTCTTCAACCACTTCAACTTCTTTACTATTATCAACATCACGTGCCCTTCTATGATTTTCTGCCAAACTCCCTCCACCTTATTCAGGAAGCAAGGGTGACTAGACAATACATTGCAATACTTAAAGGGTTGTCTAGCTTTCTTTGGACCATCTATTAGAGCTATCTTCACTGGATTGTGGTCACTAATCCCTTTTGGTAGGAATTGTGCACTAAATGTTGGCTTATTGTTCAACCAATCATTGTTGACAAACACCCAATTAATTTTTTAGTATATTCTCCTATCCCACTGCTTATCACTCCATGTATATCTACTGCCATGGGATGGCAATTCTATCAACTCACAGTTATTCACACAACTTTGGAAATACAAAATCTCAGCCATACTAACTACATTACCCCCTATTCTATCATCCAAGTTTAATACAGAGTTAAAATCACCCATAAGTATCCATGGTTGATTTGTACTTGTACTTACATTCTCCAAATATTGCCACAGTCTCCTTCTCTCTTCTCTTGAATTAAATGCATATACCACTGTCAACACGAAAGTATTTTGCAAAGCAACATGCACCACCTGACAGGTGATGGCCTGTGCATTGCTACTAATTGGATGAACTTGGAACATATCAGGCCTCCAAGTCAACCACACTCTACCATTGTAATGTTGATCCAAATTTATAATGTACTACCATCCTCCAAACATCATACTTGCCACCTTATCAATCTTATTGCACTTAACTTTATTCTCCACTAGGTCAATCAACCCAATGGACTCTTTATTACAAAGGAGTTTTACATTCTTTTGTTTGTTAAGAGCATTCAAGCCCCTAACATTCCAACAGATAATGTTATCCATGACCAACCTGAGGGTATTAGGACCTCCCCCTTCTTAGTTGCATTTTTTTTTGCAACTGCATGATCGGAAATTCCCCTTCCACCATCTGAAAAGGTTGACTATGACCCTCTCCCTGCTTCTTTGGGCTACCCTGCCTAGTTTGGCTAGTTCCCACTTGCTGGCCAAACTTCTGAGGACCCCCATGAGCTTGCTATTTGGTGATTCTATTAGGATTAAAAGGTGTAACCCATCCCACGTGTGTTTCCTCTACAGGTTGCTGAGTTTTAGTTTGCTCATCAACCTTATTCCCCTTATCAGGCCCTGAATTCATCTCACCGGTCTCCATCTCCTTACCCCTTTCATGTTTCTACAATTGGTGCATGTACTTTCTTCTTTTTACATTCCTCCTCCCATGCCCATACGTTTGACAATGGGTACACAGAGTATGCTTCCAATCATAGTGGATCTTCTGCTCAACTAAATTACCCCTTTCATTCCTGAAATGCACCTTATTAGGTAACTTAGCATTCATCTCCACTTCAATCAACAACCTAGCAAAGTTAAGCCCCAACCTCTTCCATGTATGATTATCCACCATTAGTGGTTTGCCAATTAAGCTTCCTATTTTACTTAGCCCTTTTTGACTCCAGTACTTGAATTCCAATCCAGGTAATTTGACCCAAATTGGAACATCATACAACTCATCTCTAGTAAATTCCATGTTTGAATTTCAAGCCTTAACGATAAATGGCTTGTTATCAAAGTGATAAATTCCCCCTAACAAGACCTCATTCTTCCCCACACTCGAATCAAACCACACCAACACTACCCCATTCTTCAACATAGATATCTTATTGATCCCTAGTTTCCCACAATCGTTGGATATACTCATTCAACACTGAGAAAGGGGGATATGCTCCTACAACATAACACACAATTGCATTCTTCCAAAACACCACTTATGAGCTTATATCATTGTATTCAATCTCACAAATAATATCCTCACCATGCATATCAGGAGAAACATAATCCAATTTAAATCCAGTATTAGCTATCTTTACTATATCAAAATTGTCCCACACCGACGATATCTTCTCCACTACTGGGCTTGCTTCCATATCATCTGCCCATGAAACCTTACTCGAGCTACCAGATGCATTCATCCCCACTTCCCATTCTTCTAGGGTTTTGGTTTAACTTGTGGCATCCTCTTCTCACACTATTATTGTTTCATTGAGATTTGAAGTTTCTTCCTCAGCATCCTCGTTGCTCACCTTTTCTATCTGTTGAATCAAGGTAGCCGATTCACTTCGAGACACTAGGGTTTGAACTATACCCTGCTCCGCCCTCTTATCGGTGATTTTCCCACTTGTCGATGCACTAGTCGCAATTGGGGTCACGACTGCACCCAAATTGAGTTGGTTAACTGGTTCTGCCCTCTTACTTAGTTGAGCCGGAGCTCGTGCTTTGGATTCCATAGCCATCACCGCTTACTGTGAAGGATTTCGAGCTCTCTTTCCCATGGATGCGCACGTTAGTCTAACATGCGCTAAGAGAGAAAGGTTTCCTCAATTTTTGTATAGTTTGCGAACATAAAATTTTAAATTTAAAATATTAAATTAATCTAATTCAATTTAGCTTAAAAATTAGTCAAATTGAGTCTCGCGAAACGTTAACGTGTCAAGTAAAAGTTAACGGATGGAGTAATAAAAATCACCTGTTGGCGTTCGCGCTTAATTTGGCGTTTGGATTTCTTCTCCTTAATAATATGAGCACTTTTAGCCTCACTTGCGTCGTCGCTTTGGACTCCAACAGTGCCATTACTGTTATTAGTAGGTCTGGAAGGTAGAGGGCGAAGATACTGTATTTTTACAGGAGCTATGGCTTTAGCTACCAATTCTTCTGGGGTTCTAAATTCTTGACTAACTCCTCCGTCCTCGGTGTTCGATGACGGTGGTTGTAGTGGAGTTTCCGGCTGCTCCGCCGCAGTCACCGTCGCCGGTGGCCCGTCCGTTAGGGTTTCGTTTTCCATGGAGTGTGAGGCTTGTAATTTGGGTTTTGGTAAAGCAGTTGATAATAACAGTGTTTTAATTGGCGGGGTTTTAGGATAAAATGAAAAGAATTAAAAAGAAGGGGATAATTTCAATAACGTACCATCCAACATAAGAAATTATATCAAGCATAGCTATATTTTTAATTTACATCTGCATAATCACTTTTTTACGGTATATAATATTATATAGAAATATATAATTTCATATATTTTATTATGGATAATATATCAACCTTGTATAAAAGTGAATAATAGTACCTATACAATATTATATAATTTTATACACTTAATAGGCGTTTGGCCATGCGCTTTCAAACCACAATTTCAAAATTTAATTTTAAATCACTGATTGTTTATGTAATTTAGACATAATTTCAACTTCAACTCCATGTCATGATTTGAAATCTCAAATCATTCAAAAAGGTGTGATTTGGAATTCCAAATCATGATTTTAATTTTTTTAAATATAAAATTTCACTCACAAGTTTATATTTTGTAAAAAAAAAATCATAAATTAGTAGATATATATATCAATTGATCAACTTTATATTGTATTGAATATAATTGTCCAAAATAAAATTCTTTTTTTCATTGGGACTCACTTCCTTCCCTGCAATGACTTAAAATTCCAAAGTACATAGTAAAACTTTTTTCTCCTGAAATTCAACTCCTTAAGCAACGAGTAAATAATAGTTTACACCAAAATAATAATAGACCAAACTACTGTTACCAACCATTTACTTCTACAATTAATTTTTTAGAAAGGCCTTCTAGCTGCGTATTAATTTTGTTATGAACTATGACTTGCTCATTTGGTAAAAAATTACATAAGAATTAGGAAAATTTTGATGGTTTTTCACAACTTGTGGGTCTTTATGTCAATGAGAAAAAAGTTAAGTTAAGAAATTCAAATTACATGATCAAACAAAACTTCAACTTCGAATCATCATGATTTCAAATCATGTCCAAACGACTTTTTACTATAGATAAAATATCAACCTTGTAAGTTGTATATACTACTTTTACATTGTTATACAAAATTATACATACTTATATAAAAATTGATTTTAATCCCTATGAACTTCAACTATGAAACTCTATCCAAAATCAGTCAAATCTTTTTCGAATAGCGAACAAAAGCTGCCGGTAGCAGTATACTTGCAATCCAAAATTAGAAACAAAAACGTAATGTTCATAATATTGTTTCAAACGAAAAGAAAAAAAAAGAAGAGAAAACTGAAAAGCAGATTGTGGCGAAAGAAGAAAATTTTATCCCAACCAAAATTCTACAATGGTATTAATTACTCTGCAACTTACGCCGTTAAGAGGTGGATATGACACATGTACAACTTACTGAGAATATAACCTTAGATAGGGGTTGTGGAAGACACGAATTAGGGTAGAAGGTTAATAGATAGTTGAGCATAGCCCTACTTACGATTATAAACGGGTAGTTGTAGTGTTATTAATGTTGGAAATTTGCCTTTGGCGGGAGTTGCGACCGACCAACTTTAACGGCTTAAACACTAGTGTAACGTATGTTGGAGAATCCGGTTCTTCATACATGCATGATCTACTAAGTACGTAGATAACCGTAGGGCCAAGAATCGTCAAATTTCATTGAGAAATGAAAGAGATATTGGTTCACGAAGTAAGGTGTTTGAAGCATGGAAAGTGTGGTATTGTGTGTAATTCTCCCTCATCGGTAGAGGAAGAAAGAATTGTTGTGTATATAAGATTCGAAATTGGTTTGGGGTTTGGGACCCCAAGGGGTATCCCACGTGTGTTTAAAGGAGGGAGGACCTAGATGTGCTTCGGTTCGAGGAAAGACCACACGCGCGCCGCCGCCGCCCCGTCCCGTCCGTCCCGGTCACGGGTCGTCACGGGTCGTGGGCCGGGCGTGGGTCTTCGATATTATCTTTTTGGGCCGGAAAGTACGGTTTGATCCCGAAGTTTCGGATATACGGTTTGGACCGAATTCTTTCGGATGTGCGAGTTTGGTCCCCGAAGTTTCAAGATGTACGAGTTTGGTCCCCGAAGTTTCCGGAAAAACGAAATTTCGACGGTCAAAAATAGAAATGCCAAGCACTCAATTCAGCCATTTATTTTCGCTGAATTACTCCTCATATAATGGCCAAAACGGTTGGTATTTCTCCCATTTATGTTGGTGACTTTACTACCTCCATAATGGCCATTATTTGGCTATTATGGAGGCGATTTTCGAGCGATGTGCCCCTCCCTCTCCTATATAAACACCCCATTACACCATTGTTGAGCACAAAGACATATGCACGAAAATACATAAACGGATGCGAGAAAAAAGGTTGCACGAAAATACACAACCGAAATAGTTTTCTTCCTACAACTTCCAAGCATCATTTCGTTACTCAATATTCTTCACGGTAGCTCTTGAGTTTCCTTTTCTCAAGGGTTCCATTCTTTGTTTTATCTTGGGAGACAAATTGTCCGGGACGTATAAAGGATACATACGGGGCAATATTGTCTTAAGGACGAGTGCCACACTCGACTCGGCATAAACCGAGTTTCCATTTTTTTCCTCAACAAAATCGTAATTTCGGTTTTGTTGTTATATTGTAATTTTCAGATTTCTAGTCGAAAATATTATTGAAATCTTTGTTTATCCTTTCGAATACTTGTAATAGTTAAATACTTCCCGTACTGCTTTATAAAGTACCATAGAGCAAATCTCCCAACAACTTAAGACAATATTTGTATTGTATTACTATTAGTATTCGAAAGATGTCGGTCAAAAATTGTGTGACCAAATCGGATATGGAAATGGTTTTACGGTAGAAGAGAGTGATGATGATGAACGTGTTCATGGTGTCACCGCTACCAAGACTGGTGGAAACAAGCGCTCTCGAGAGCTTGAGGATGTCAACTGGGACAAGAGGAGAAGAGTGAAGATGTTATTCTATCTTGTAGCAGAAGGCCTATATCTGTCCCAGACAAAGGATCCGAATAATGGTGAGAAGGAAATGGACACTCAGTCTGATGAAGTGACTGAAGTGAGCCAGAATTCGAAATTGGGATAAGTAATTTTTCTTACTTGTCAAGAATAAAGATTAAATGATGTCGATTAAAAATGGATTAAAGTAAGGAGGAATATGAAAATAATTTATATTCCTTACGCTTTAAAATCGAAGTTTAATCTTATCTTCTTTCCGTTTAAAGATTGGATTGTAAATGACTTAAAAAGATCCGTTCTTTTAAGTGTAATTGTTAAAGTGTGTAAAGTATGTTCGCACATACGATGGAGAAAGATCCACTAACTCGTGCGAAAACTCGTTACCACTCTTAAGTAAGCGCCAAGAATTATCTCGGGCACCAATCATAACGGAAGAAGTCTAAAAATTGATGACGTTGAGCTGTCATATTATTTGGCGAAAGATCCTTCATAGGATGATATTGGACACTCGGTCATACAAAGCCTCCGGGCGGCGAAGTGGGCCAAAATTCCTTTGATATGATGATATTGGACACTCGGTCATATAAAGCCTCGGGCGGCCGGAGTGGTGCCGAATTCATTTCATAGGAAAAGTAATGGACACCTAGTAAGGTGGGCCGGAGTTTCAGGTCTTAATGATCCGAAGGCCTAAAGAAAGGCGATAAAGAAATTGGACACTCGGTCCGCCAAAGCAACCGGAGTGGGCAGTATCTGGATCATATATGATCCGGTTACGCCCTAACCACGGGTAAGAGGTTGTTCATGTGAAGCAACACCACCTCTAAAGTAGAAGGGGTTGGAGAGGTTGTCCTCAATAGGACTTCGGGGAATGAGATCACTCTAAGATGATGTGATACATATCCCTAACTTGGTTTAAGGGATCTTTGTTGGTCAAGCCGGGTTTGAGACTAGTCCAACAGTGCGTAATAACTAAGAATGGTACGGTATGTACGTAGCCAAATGAATGATATATTTGTAATCCGTGCATCTATGCCATCATAGATTAAGACACGTTAAATAGCAAGTCATTCAAAAGCTAACGATGTTGAGATTGTTGCCTTCTGACGACATAAACCCTCAAAATAAATGTGAGGTAGATGAAGAGGCAAAATCACCTATCCAAATTCCGTCAAGGGAATAGCGAAAGAAGCACCGCTCCTCTAGAACTTAGTCACACCTACTTGGTGATTTGAAGTTTATACAAAATAGAGGGGGGAGACAAGTACGTTGTGATCATCATTGATGATAGTACAACGTATGGAATCCTTTGTTTGTTGAAAAGCAAAGATGAAGTTGTTGAAGCGGATAAGCGCTACAAAGCAGAATTTGAAAATTAACTAAGCCTACGGATTGAGAAATTCGTAGTGATAGAGGGGGAGAATATGAACCATCGTTTATTAAACGACTGCTCATTACTCACCTCAGTCTAACGGTGTTAGCCAAGCGCGAAGTTGTACGCCCAAATTACGAGGGGTAGTTTGGTAAAAGATGGGCTACCGAAACAGGTCAAGTTTGACCTAAGACTGTAGATTGCATATCCACTGGATCTGCAAATAACAGTAGTGTTGATCGCCTCTTGGCATCAAAGAATGCTGAATTCATTGAAGATAACTTTCCTTGAAATAGGAAAAAGGAGAAATTGCTCAACGTTAACAAGAACCCGCGAGGGCCTGACTGTCCGGAACTAGACGTTCCGTATCTTCATGACTCGAAAGTTGCTGTCTATCCGGAACTTAATATTCCGGATCTGCAGAACTCGGGGATTCTAGATGTTGAACCAAGACGGAGCAAAGAGGGGGACAAAGACTTGTTCCGGTCCTTCTAGCTTGTATGGTTGAGAACGAACCATGGACAATTAACAAATAATTGTTATCTCCAAAAGCGCCGCTTTGGAAAGAAGCTAAAGAGAGAAATAGATTCCATATATAGAACCATACTTGTGTAATGGTTGATCTTCCTCCGGAAAAAGAACCTTTGGGTTGTAAAAAGTGCTCCACCGTGAGTAGCTTCACATCCGGGGTCATTGTAATCTTACATGGCATGGGTGTTGAAATGACCTTCCCAACCGGAGAGTTGGAAGAAGAGGATCGAAATTGGTTTGTGAATGTTGGGCTTCTTCCGAACTTTCATTTTGGTCCACGAAATGTTTACATTTTAGTCACGAAAGTCTCGGATAAAACAGAAACAATGAATCGACCACGAAACATTGGCTCGAAGTTAGAAAGCCAACGGTTGGAAAACCAACGGTCGAGAGTGAAAATCATATTGAAACAAAGTCTCGATATGAAAGATATGTGTATCACGATGACTTCTTAGGAATTGAATTTCTAAGACATCTAACGGATGGTCAATAGTTGACGGTCTCGTTGAAGCCACCAATGGATATGAATCATAGAACCGATTGGAATCATGGTGCACCCATAGACAAGGAGTGATATGCACGGGTCACGTGTAGTTCAATGTATTGTACACACTACAACCGACCAGTATCGTCCTACAAACATATTAGTTGAACTAAGGTTCACCGATGATCTTAATACATGATCAATAGAAGGCGTTAAGTCGGATATGACGATATCGAATTATTCGCTTATCTACGGATTATTGTATTCGGATGTCCAATGTTACGGGAGAACACGGTGATGCAAACGGACATCGGATCGAAGAACACCAAAGCCACAAGTAAATGTGTATGGTGGTTCTTGGAAAATCCTCTAAGCAAACTTGCATCGGCCAATTCATGATGGAATCGGAGTTTATCGCTTTATACAAAACATGAAAGAAGTTGAGTAACTTCACGGATCCTTAGAGGACGTCCCTTATTGGGAGAAACCCGTGCCTTCGGCGGTTATACACGTGGCTAGCCGGTCGGCTTTAGGAAGGACACGGATGACGGCGTCTGGACATATCTGTCGGGATCTGTCGGAGACATAAGACCGTATGGCGAGTTGATCATCACGGGTGTCACTTCCTTATTTACTAACTAAGGGACTACCGGAGATCAAGTTTTACTGCTGTCTAGGGGAATGGGCTTAAAACCCAAAATATACGGACCAATACGGTGGAAACCCAACCTTACGAACCTGGAGATCCCGGTAATTTGGTTCAATGGGAAAACTAAGTTGTAAAGGTTCGGTTGATCGCTTCGGTGGAAGCATGAGCACTTCGGATAGTGATTTACGAAAAGAAACACCAAATCCAAAGCCGTTCCGCGATAGACGTTAAGTGCTATCTGCGTATGGGTAAAGGTTAAGTTTTCAAAACTCCGTAATGATCCTCAACAGTTGAGGTTAGGTCTTTGGGAAACTTTTAATGGTTCCTAACACTTGTGAAGTGGGGTATAGCGGGATACCTTGTAGGAGACCACCTATTTAAGTGCGAGGACGGGCCGCCTCAAATTGAACGCACTTAAGAATCCAAGACGTTGTCCATGGCCAAAACGGACAAAACATTACGAAGAAGAGAGTAAGGGAATTTGTTGTGTTGGTACCGTTGTCTTGGCTTACACTAAACACCGACGGTTCAAGACATCACGTTCACCGCGCGGTAAGTAAGTCCGATGGTATTCAACTATGGAAGGTTCAAAGCGAGGCTACCTCTCCTTATGCAACATCGGTCCGCCGAAATATTCTTTGGAAATGAAAAGACACCATGTGAGTGCGCCAAAATCTCTTTCAAGAGGGGATTGTTGGAAATTTGCCTTTGGCGGGAGTTGCGACCGACCAACTTTAACGGCTTAAACACTAGTGTAACGTATGTTGGAGAATCCGGTTCTTCACACATGCATGATCTACTAAGTACGTAGATAACCGTAGGGCCAAGAATCGTCAAATTTCATTGAGAAATGAAAGAGATATTGGTTCACGAAGTAAGGTGTTTGAAGCATGGAAAGTGTGGTATTGTGTGTAATTCTCCTCATCGGTAGAGGAAGAAAGAATTGTTGTGTATATAAGATTCGAAATTGGTTTGGGGTTTGGGACCCCAAGGGGTATCCCATGTGTTTAAAGGAGGGAGGACCTAGATGTGCTTCGGTTCGAGGAAAGACCACACGCGCGCCGCCGCCGCCCGCCCGTCCCGTCCGGTCCGGTTCCGGTTCCGGTTCCGGGTTCTCGGGGTCACGGGTCACGGGTCACGGGTCGTGGGCTGTGGGTCTTCTGATATTATCTTTTTGGGCCAGAAAACTTTGCCGGAAGTACGGTTTGATCCCGAAGTTTCGGATATACGGTTTGGACCGAATTCTTTCGGATGTGCGGTTTGGTCCCCGAAGTTTCAAGATGTACGAGTTTGGTCCCACGAAGTTTCCGGAAAATCGAAATTTCGACGGTCAAAAACAGAAATGCCAAGCACTCAATTCATCCATTTATTTTGGCTGAATTACTCCTCCTATAATGGCCAAAACAGGTTGGTCTTTCTCCCATTTATGTTGTTGACTTTACTACCTCCATAATGGCCATTATTTGGCTATTATGGAGGCGATTTTCGAGCGATGCCCCTCCCTCTCCTATATAAACACCCTATTACACCATTGTTGAGCACAAAGACATATGCACGAAAATACATAAACAGATGCAGAAAAATAGTGCACGAAAATACACAACCGAAATAGTTTTCTTCCTACAACTTCCAAGCATCATTTCGTTACTCAATATTCTTCACGGTAGCTCTTGAGTTTCCTTTTCTCAAGGGTTCCATTGCTTTGTTTTATCTTGGGAGACAAATTGTCCAGGACGTATAAAGGATACATACGGGGCAATATTGTCTTAAGGACAGAGTGCCACACTCGACTCAGCATAAACCAGTTTCCATTTTTCAGTCTTCAACAAAATCGTAATTTCGGTTTTGTTGTTATATTGTAATTTTCAGATTTCTAGTCGAAAATATTATTGAAATCTTTGTTTATCCTTTCGAATACTTGTAATAGTTAAATACTTCCCGTACTGCTTTATAAAGTACCATAGAGCAAATCTCCCAACAATTAATGTAGGCCCGCTTAGCATATCATACTAGTAGGCGAAGCATTGTTTTATAGTAGCGTTTAATTTTTACTCCTATGTGTTCTTTAATGTACTTTATTTATCTTATGTACCTACATTAGTTACTGCTTTTTCAGAATGCTCTAGCATGACTTATTCGCACTTGATACCAGTATTTTCACACTGTTTTAAATTTCTTGTCCAGGCCTGACCGTTTCTCTTACTCTGCTTGTGTTTATGCTTTGTCTTGAGTTGAGGATCTTTCGGAAACAGTCGCTCTACCTACCAAGGTAGATGTAAGATCTGTCTTACACTCTACCCTCTCCAGACCCTACGTTGTATGACTTAACTGGGTATGTTGTTATTGTTGTAGTATTAATTACTGTGCAATCATATACAAGCAACGAATAGCATCTGGCAGTTCGATATAAGGGGTTAACTCGGGTAAACAATAAATCTGGGCTAAAACGGATAATTATTTTACGCTAATTGTGAAGTGTAAAAAAGTCCTTAAAAACATATACAAAATAAAATATTTAGTACTATATTTTTATAAGTATAAATAATATAAAAATAGTGCTAAAATTATTATGAGATACAAAATTAAATTTGATTTCTTTTATCATATTATTCTTGGAATTCGTAAAATAAATTCATTGTTATTAGTGTAGAAAAATAATTTTTTAAATAATTATTATAAAAAAATAGTTATTTCTTATATTGTTATTATATGTCTCACACACATCCTCTCAAAACAAAGGGGGAAAAGGGGACAAAAGTGGCTCATTCAAATAATTCAAAGGCAGGATCAATCGACCCATTTTTCTTTATTTTGGAGTAATCATTAGTTCGATGAGTATTTTTGAGTTATTTATCTAGTTGGAAGACATTTTGAACAAAAAATAACAACAATAACAAAAAAATGAAGCCAAAAACGTTGCGGGAAATAAAGTTGACCTATTTGAATAGTTTATATTTTGGACCTGACCAAAGAGTATAAAATTTACTTAACATAATAATTGTAAAGGGAAGCAAAAATTTGTCAGAAGTAGGATTTGAACATAGGCTCTCTCACGAGGACAAGAACTTGGAGTCTGGCACATTAGGCCACTCGGCCATCCTGAACCTGGTGTCATAAGTCTATGAAGAATAAATTTAAATAGCACTAAACAATAACAAATATTAAGAGGTAAACTTGAGAAAACTTCGTGGAAAAACTTGAATTTTGGAAAATATCTTGCAAAATCTCAAAAAATGTACTACAATCAAACGAATAAGGAAATAAATTGCCTGCCAAATCACTTTCTTATATTTGGTTAGGCCTGACCATAGAAGTTGAGATTTAAGTTAGGCGTGGGCATAGTTTGGACCAATCCAAATTGAAATTTTTTTTTTGAATATTTGGTTTGGATTTTGGATCGTATTTTTAAAATTTATGAATTTTTGATTGGATATCAGATTTATTATTATGAATTTTTGGAGAACCGAAAATTCAAAATTTGTATGTCTTATATTCAACCCTACTCATATCATATGTGCCCAATATTAATAAGTCCAACTTCCAAAGGTCAATAGATAACTACGACCCTACCCATTATAGTATTTAGTCTAACATGGAATTACACGACATGGACAGCAGGATGACCTCAATCCTTGTTAACGGTAGAAAATTATACATTTTAAGAAGCAAACTATTAAGTGAATTGAGGTTGTTAATTAATATGGCTTATCTTAAAGGCTCAAAAATCAAAATCGAAAATCCGAAATATCCAAACCGATTAATCCAAAATTGAACTTAGAAAATTCAATCTAACCTGAACTTATTCGGATTGTAATTTCTTCAATATATATATATAATCAATTATAATAAAGTGGTAATAGTCTAGTACCAATTAACAAACACATATCATACATCTATCGATTAATTGCATCAGCTTTCACCTTGCCTTAAATGGGCATCGTGGAATCGGTTATCTATGACTTCATATGCATCTATTAGCGTGGTGTAAATACCGAATGTAGGTAATATACCCTTTATTTACACCGGGTGGATAATTTTGAATTTTAAACTTCAGACCATGTGACCACTTTCAAACTTCAAAAGTTGGTTTGTGCAAACCAGCGTGAAGTTAGAGTGTGACGGCATATTTACGTACGAAATATACATTGCGTTCATATTTCATATTCTCTGCAATCATTTTCACGTGAGTGGTTACATTCGGACATGGTTACAAGAACATATTGTTGGAAATTTGCCTTTGGCGGGGAGATGCGTCCACCCATCTTTGATGAATTAAACACTAGTGTTCCGCATGTTGGAGACCTTGTCTCTTTACACATGCATGATCTACGAAGTGAGTAGATGACCGTAGGGCCAAGAATCGTTAAATTTCGTTGAGAAATGAAAGAGATATTGGTCCACGAAGTAAGGTGTTTGAGGTACGGAAATGTGGTGTGGGACAAATCTACCACATCGGTGGGAATAAGAAGAATTGCTCTCTATATAAGTCTCTAATTGGTAAAGGGTTTGGGACCCCAAGGGGTATCCCATGTGTTTAAAGGAGGGAGGACCTAGATGTGCTTGGGTTCAAGGCTAAGCCCACACTCGGGCTGTGGGTCGTGGGCCGTGGGCCGTTTCTGATATTATCTTTTTGGACCAGAGAACTCTGCCAGATGTACAGTTTGATCCCTGAAGTTTCATATGTACAGTTTGGACATGAATTCTTTCATATGTACAGTTTGGTCCCCAGAGTTTCTGGAAAGTTGATTCTGCCTCCGTTGGAACTGTTTTTTTTTAGGCATTAATCAGCCATTACTTGGGCGATTAACTCCTCCATTAACGTGACCCATTCTTGGGCGGTTAGGCGACCTCTTTCAATCGCCATTAACACCATTACTTGGTTGTTTTAATGCCCTCCCTTAATGGTCATTACAGCCTTGTTTGTGGGCATTGGGCGCCCTCTTCCTTGCTATATATTGAGCCTTCTTTTGGTCAATTCAGTGACGGAAAAGACACAGAAAATCAGCAAAACAGTGGCTGAAAATTCAGCAAAACAGTGGTTGAAATTCAGCAAAACAGTGGCTGAAAAAAAGTGACCAAACCCTCACGTATACACAAGATATACACTACAGAGACACTATATACACAGAGACAAAAGAGAAGAGTAAAGAGAAACTCTTCCTTCCTATTCCATATCTTCAGCAAGTCGATTCATATTTGTTTTCTTCGCCGGGCTCAACCTATTGGCTTTGTAGCGTTGAGATTAAAGTGTTGTTTTATCTTGGGAGACTATTGCCCGCTAACGTAAAAGCATATATACGGGGCAATCTTGTCTTAAGGACAGAGGGCTATCACTCGACTCAACATACAACGTTGTAACCATCCGTATTTAGTTGTTTCTTGATTTCAGGTTATCAAGATTCAAGACACAACAAGCTTGCGGCAGTTTTGAAGATTGGCCTATTTGTTCAACAAGATTCAATTTCTGAATATTGAATATTTGGCCATCCTTTCGAATACTTATAATAATTATTTACTTCCCGTACTGCTTTATAAAGTACAACAGAGTACCAACACATATGTCCCAAGAAACAAAACAGGATAGGATATTATTTATCTATTCTCATTTCTTCTCATATCGAATAACTTCCTAGATTTTGATGGGCGTATGACGAATCTGGGAATAAAAATTGAAAAAATAACATATTACATCAGAAAAAAATACTCCTACATATATAAACTTCTTTTACGGCAATATTTTAGAAAAGAAAAGTTTTACTCTTCGACTTAGGATTACTCAGTTCTATTTTTCAATGAAAAACATTCTATTGTTCTCATTCTTTATGAATTTCTAGCCAAAGTTGCTGGAAGGAACACGAAGCAGGGCCAATTTCAATTCAACTTCCCTAATAACAAAACGAGTCAAGTTCATATGACCTTGAATTCAATATCCTTGTGGAACAAAAAACAAACTGTATACATCAAAAGCCTCTCTGTGACTAATTTACTCCAATGAACATGCATGTCCTATAGATAATAAATTCCACGCCTTAGTGTGTTTTGTTGTGAGTGCAGAACTAATGAATGAATGCATTGAATGATATGAAATCACTTGCAACATCTATCAACAAACTAATATAAATATTACGATGAACCGATATTTCCCAAAAGCTACTACTTTGATTCGTGTTTTGAAGGTGCAGAGAGTTGCCGTGCCTGAGCATGTTGTTGAGGCTGAGATGACTGTTGTTGTTGCTGCTGTTGCAACTGATGCATGTTTAGCTGATTAGACCGCGGTTGATGAGAGTGGAACATTTGAGGATTGAGAGAAAGCTGCTGAAACTTGGAAGCATCTGCACTAAGCTCAGCTGTTGCAATCTTCAAGCGTTGTACTTCAGCAGTTAATGCTTCATTTAGAGCTGTCATAGCAGACACTATAAGTAGGAGTGGCAATCGGGCGAGTCAAATCGGATATGAGCGGTAAAAACGGGTTAAATAAAAAGGGTATAATATCTGCCTGCCCATATTTAACTCAGATAAAAATGGGTTGAACAACCATATTATATCTATAGTTTCAAGAATAGTCGGGTGAGAACACAAGCTAAAAGCCAAAATAAGCTGGCTCTCGAAAACCAATAACTCATGAAAAGTAACAAGCAGATATATGGGAATTAGATAATATGGATATCCATATTATCAATCGGATATCCATTTTTTAGTGGATAATATGAATAATATCCATATTAGATCCATTTTTAAAAATTTAGTTATCCGACCCATAATGGGTCGGATTTGATGGTTACTTGTTTCATTTAACCATTTTGCCAGCCCTAGCTATAAGGTTTCATATTTGTCTATTATAACACCAGAAAACCTCACATGCAGAAAAATATATGAAGCATCTGCCAGTTCACTAGTAGCATTGACGGAACCGAAAACAAGATCGTATGTTGCCAAAATCCTCTCATTTAAACAATCAACGTAACATGAAATGGAAATTGTTCATTCTAGTCGATATTTCCCAAGATGAGCATTTTACTAGTCTGTTGGCATAGGGTTCATAGCTTGTATTAGCACCTAATAAATTCAAAGATACAGTTTATCAGACTTTCATATAGTTAGACAGCAAACTGTATGCACAAATTTCACCTTTAAGGCTGATATCTCATTCTTAAAAGTTCAGAGTAATTTTTTGAAAAAAGAAAACATTGAGAGTCTGGTCAACTAGGGACTAAATATAAAAGAAAAAACCTCGCAGGCAGTCCCTTGTATAATTAAAAATATGTCATATACTGTTTCTGCTGTTGTAGTTATGCAAGACCAATGCAGAACTAAGGTTAAATATAAAGCAATAATCAGATTGGGCGCAGAAAAAGGTCAAGATGAAACATGAGCTGACAAATATAAGAAGTCATGAATCACAGAAGTAAGATGTATACCATCACGGAGTTGAGCTTGCTGTTCCATGGCTTGCAAACGAAACTTCAGTTCACTATTTTGGCTCGTTAGCCCAGCAGAATCTCTCTGAATGCAAGTACAAGATATTTTTAAAATAGTGATAATACGATACGTAGAAGTATTAACAGGACAATACTGAAAAAATTATCACCTGCAACAGGGTCAATTGAGCAGACAATGTGGTGGCTTCAGTCTGCAATGTTTGTACCTTGTGTTCTAACTCAGCAATGTATCTCATCTTTCGTTCTTTAGATCGAGCAGCAGATTGACGGTTGGCTAAAATCCTACAACAATAAACAACAAAATAGGGCATATCAGCAGCAAAGCAAAGAGGAATGAAAAGGCAAAATACATGCATCACTTCGAAGGGAATAAAACCTTTTGGCTCGTTTTGGATCTGTTAAGGCTATTCCTGCAAGTTTCTCATTCGCCATAATTTTCTTCAATTCAGCTCCGCTAAATTCACCATTTCCAAATTCCAAACCGAAGCTGTTCGAATTTCCATCAAGCGAATTGGTAGGCGAGAGTTGGTATGGCCGTGGTCCAGGAGACGGAGGCAACTTCGGTGAATCATCAACAAAACTTAATTTCCCCATAAAACTATCCATCGAAATACTCCTGTAGTGTCTTGTAGTTGGAGCAATATCTCCCACAGCACTCCTTTTGTTACTTCTGCCACTGTCATTAACACTGCTTGTTGCTTCATTATCACTACTATCACCCGTCTTTGTACCACTTGCTCTACTATCTAAATCTTCACGGTTCTCATTACCCGAAGAGTTAAACGCATCAATATTTTCCAAATTCATATATGCATTAAAAAGGTCGTCCACAACTTCTCCTTCGGATTTCCTCTCACCCATCCCTTCAACATTGTTATCATTATTTCCTCTACTATCCCATATCGCTTCACGTTTAACCAACTGAACTGGTTTATTATCCCTTAATGGAACAAATGGCGGCGAGGAAAAGCCAAATGGGATATCACTATTAGACCTCCTATGAGCTTTACGAGGAGGAAGAGTACTCTCCCCTGCCCTCGATGAATTACACCTCGAAAAAGGCGCATGATCACCCATTGACATGTCAGCAGATATCGAGTCAGACATGGACGTGGACGGGGATTCCCTATACGGTGAAGGGCTAAGGGGTGGCAAGGAATCCAATGAGAAAAACGCTGGTTGTGATAAAGATCGTGAATGGGATGGCGATGGCCCGGGACTAGTAGTAAAGTTCTGCATACCCATTTGCTGATTTCCGGATCGGGTTACAGGGATCTGAGAATATGGCGAAATAGGAGGCATTTGCGGGTGAGAAGGTGGCATGCCTACTCTTTTAGTACTATTTTCAACACCAAAATTGGGAGAAAATTGCCTCATTTGACCACGAAATTGGGAAGAACTATTAGTCAACTGGGGTATGTCTAACTGGTTCATTAAAATAGGTTTAGGGATTGAAGAAGATGATGTCCCAAATGATGTTTGAAGTCTTTGCACCATATCACTGTTACCTTCCTCATTGTCACCAACCATTTTTTTGCTTCAATATTTCAACTCTATCAGTCAACTACTCTTTTTAAAGCCTTCGACTTCACCAAAATCCTAGCTTTATAATTCTGTTACACCTGAATTTCAAAGCTAAAAAACTCATCAATGACATAAAACCCCAAAACAATGCAAAACCCATTAAACAAACCCAATAAAGTACCAATCTTTAACATAAATATCAACAAATTATAAGAAACAAAGAACTGGGTTTTCATCTAAAAAAAAAAACGAAATGGGTTGCAAAAAAAAATAGAATCTTGGTAAGTACCTAAATGTGAATCCATCATTTTCAGCCATTTTTTTGCTCCGAAATTTCAACTCTATCAGTCAGCTATTCTTTTTTTAAAAAATAAAAAGCCTTCAACTTTACCAAAATCGTAGCTTTATAATTCTGTTACATCTGAATTTCAAAGCTAAAAAAAAAAATCATCAATGGCATAAAACCCCAAAACAATGCAAAACCCATTAAACAAACACAATAAAGTACCAATCTTTAACATAAATATCAACAAATTATAAGAAACAAAAACATGGGTTTTCATCTAAAATAAAAAATATAAAAAAAAAACGAAATGGGTTAGTAAAAAATAGTCTTGAAAAGTACTTTAGTGTGAATCCACCATTTGAAGAAGACGCTCCTCTATTTCTTTCTCTTTGTATGTGTATATTTTTTCTATATTTGTTTTTTTCTCTCTCTCTCTCTCTCTATCTATCTATCTCAGTGTATCAAAGAAGATGACTACTGTCCTCCGGGGCATAGTCCAGTGGCAAAGCCTGGGCGCTATAAGGCGGCTCGCGTGGACGATGGGTTCGATTCCCCGCAAAGACGAGAGGATACCATTTGTTGGGGAATTTAACCTCGTCTCATCGTTGTTCAGTTGTACGCTCCCAGAAACTGGCCACCGGAGCATATCCCGCGATTTACCTGGTGATAGTTGCTGAAGGACCGGTGCTATTACCTCCAGGACGTCTGGGTAATACCAGTGAAGTAGTCGGTATGCAGAAACCTGGATCATCAAAAAAAAAAAAAAAAAAAAAAAAAAAAAAAAAAAAAAGATGACTACTTTTACAACAACAAAAAAAATGACTACTTACAACAACTATTATTACACGGATTTCATGACAAGACTAGTATACTTTTTTTTTCTACTTGAAAGACGCGTTAATTTAATACTCCCTTCCTACCGGAAGAAAATTTCTCTTACTTTTTTTTATTAATTTATTTCAAAAAAAAAATAATTTAAATAATTTATATTTATATAAATATTTACTTCCTCTATCCTAATTTATATAACACGTTTTTTTTAATCAATCCCATAAAATAACACATTTTTTTATTTGACAACAATTTAACTTTAAAACTTTACATTTTATGAGATGATTTATAAATACATAAATATTTTTTTGTTTGTTTTATACCACAAGATTTAAAAGTCTTCTTATATTTATTAAATTTCATATCCATTCAAACTAGATCATATAAATTAGGGCATAGGAGTAACATTTATTTTGGATCACATATTTTAATTTTTTTCTTTATTTATTAAATTTCGTGTAAAGTCAAACTAAGATAGTACTCCATTCGGATAAAAAATAGTGTCTATTTAATCTTTATTTTTTAATAAAAAAGAGTGTTTATTTATCAAATAAAAAAAAATAAAACTTATTTTTTCATATTTGCCATTATTAAGTGTTATATGACCAAATCTCAATATCTATGTAATTAGAGTTATTTTAATCAAATTAGTTATTTTTGTTTAAAAGAGTAGTGTTTTCTTAATAATGTTTAAATGACTAAGTAAATACTATTTTTTATCCGAAAGAAAGGAGTAATTTTTTGGGTTGAATTTGAATTTGAATTTGCATTTGCATTTCATTCCGACTGCATTTATCGGATCTTTCTCCCTCTATCACCGCAGATTATGTAGCAATGAATCTCTTTGTTTTTATTCTTATATTTTTCTTTTTTTGGGTTCCTAAAAGAGAAAATTATTTCACCTTTTTTTGGTGTATAGTCCAATGTTAGTATCTATTACATTCTCTTTTCAAGAGCGTGTGGAATACTCCCCTTGCCTCATATTCAAAGTTTCTTCTTTGTTTGGAGATTGATTTGCAAATTCCCATTGAAAGTGTGGAATAAGTTCTCAAGTGATCATTTTCTTTGTCCTTCAGCAGAAAATAAAGCAAAAAAATCCAGTGATAAAGGATAAAAATACTTTCCGTTACGAATTTGGATTAAAAATAATCCTCTAATCATTAATTTTTTTGAATATACCCCTTAATGAAAAATTTCAAAATAATTCAATTTTAATTTTTAAATCCACTATTTAACCGACCCAACTAAATAATAACTCATTCGATCCCCTCCCCACCAATTTCTGTCAAACATTTTCTACTTCTCTTAACGTTTTAAATGCAGGTATCTGTCTTATTTTATCCATTGTCCATTCATTTTATATCAGTAAACATGAAATTTGTTGTTTTAATTAATTTCCTTTGCTCTCCATCTTTTTTATACAGTAAAAGTTATGGTGTTTCTAAAAATGCCTATTGAGCCTACATCAAATGACACACCGTAACAGATAGAGCTTCTTTGGGGAATAAAATCATCAACTACCTTTAGTGGGTGATGTCTCTCTTTGAAAGCCCATTGAAAATTTTAGCTTGGTAACTGCAATCATCTTATGGCTTCATATTTTTGTTGTGACATCATTTTTAGCTGCTACAATGTGCATTCCTTTGAGTGGTGTAAAAAGTTGGGCTGACCCATGTAATATTAGAGAGAATAGTATATTCATGTTTTAATAGCTTTGAGGAATGGTTTCTGTTTATGTCTGTGAAGACAAGTGACATAGGGGTGTGCAAAATCGTGCATTTGCCAAAGAAGATTAGAGAGAGTAGATGGAGGGGTTTAAAAATTGAAATCGAGATGGTTATATTTGAAAATTTTAATGACATGAATGTATTTTTTATCCAAATTTGTAACGGGGGTATTTTTAACCATTTTTTCAAAGTAAAGGGGTATTTTTTTACCCTTTCCCAAAAATCAATGAGATATTAAATAAAATGTGTTAATGGGGGTTGTTATAATAGTAAAAAAATATTATTCGCATTCGAGTGTTTATATCAAATTAATAAATATAAGACATGTCTATCACATATATATTTTTTCACTTTAATTTTAACTATTCAAGCCAACTTCATTAATTTGGTACAAAAATTCGATCCTAATAAGTATTTATGGTATAATCTTAACTTAATATTTACCACAGTTGAAATCCTATTTCTTTTCTAGAGATTTTATCGGAGTGCTAAACGTTATTCTCTCCGTCCCAATTTAAGTGTCTTAATATACTTTATCTCTTTCTATATTTAGTAAGTTGACAATTCAAACATCTTACATTATAAGTTTAAAACCATGAGATTCAAATGACATTTTAGTATATTACATACATTTTTAATTTAGGACCACAAGATTCAAAAGTATTCTTTTATTTCTTAAACTTTGTGCTCAGTCAAACTAAGACACTTAAATTGATACGGATGAAGTAATAGATATAAGAGAATATAAAGTATTTAAATTTTATTTAGAAGTCCCAAATTTGATTTTCTTTTTCATGTATTAAAGACAAATTTAAAGTGTGAACTTTTTTGCTATATATTAATACGTTAAGAAATTAATCTTAGGTATAATTCATTTCAAAAATCAAGTCGCGATACGACAATAATCTAAGATCATATAAAAAGACATGAACTCATTACACTTTGACACTCCCAACAAGAATAATTGAAACATCTAGAGCATAAATTATATAATATGTACGTCCAATTAGATGTTAAAAAATAGTGTAAATCTTTTGTATTTCTCATTGTGAAGCGTAACCTTATTAAAAAG
This sequence comes from Anisodus tanguticus, assembly GCA_034509755.1. Taxonomy (NCBI): domain Eukaryota; kingdom Viridiplantae; phylum Streptophyta; class Magnoliopsida; order Solanales; family Solanaceae; genus Anisodus; species Anisodus tanguticus. Next base: position 38,142,820 of record CM067561.1, on the reverse strand, counting down.
AAACTATTAAATGTTGCATTCTATTTTCAGTTCTTTTCAAGTCAACTGTATTTTGCCATAATTTCTCAAGTTTGAAATATATAAGTAATATGTACTCATAGTAGTAAATAAATTTCTGTAACACGAAAGCTCTTTTTCCTTTTTCATGATAATTAAAGAGAAACATTTTCCATTTCAAGAATTTTACATTCTCTAGTCCTTGACTAACATACAAAGTAGATTTTAGTTGCAAAAGATGGTGCCAAATCATAGATAGATAGGAAATGCATTTATAGTGTTGCAGATATTTATGAAATAAATATAGTGAAACCTCTCTATAATAATAATATTATTTGACATTTACATAATATTTATAGTGAATTTTTTTTACTGTTAGTTTTGATTTTTTTTTAATGGTATAGTGACTGTTTGTCATACACTTATAACAATATTTGACATTTACATAATATTTTATTGTTATAAGCAAAAAACATACTACATAAAATCTAATGTCAAATCCTAAACTTAATCACACTTTATCTAAACAAGGGAAATCTTTTAACGATAGAAATATATATTCATATAATATTCTCTATCATAAATAGTATATTAAACTATCAAAATATTTATAATATTAGAGATTCTATTTCTATAAATATAGTTGATTATATTACCAACAAAGAAGCTAGCTGATATAGATTTTACAAAGAATGTGTTGTTATAAAGATGATTGTTGTTATTATAAGTAAAAAGTTGTTATAGAGACAAAATATAAGTAACATAAGAAATTGATTATGAGAAAACTTGACTGTTATATTGAGATGATGTTATATGAGGATGTTGTTATAAAAAAGTTTGATTGTATATATAATTGATTTTTTTACGTTAATTGATAAATTCAACTACCACTAGAAAAAGAGTGTGTAATCCAATAGTAAAAAAAGATATTGTTACATTTTCGTATTAATGTAGTAATACTAGTAACACATCAAGGTATGAAAAACGACTTTTGAAAAAGTTTATACCTTCGTGCTAATTAAAATTAAAATGGGAGGATACATGGCGGCTCAATGAAATTGGTGGCATAAAACCAAAACTTTGTAAGAGGCCTTAAATTATCTAATAAAATTTTCTATTCTATTTTTTTGTAACGGCGGTATACATCATCTTGTACGTATCTTAATTATCCACTCGGTTACATGCTAAATTTCACCATTAGAGACCTTTAGTAACTCTATTCACTAAAATTTAAATAAATTTTGTATAAAAACATATATTGACGGTTAAGATAATATTTTTTTTTATAAATTCTCATAATTTAATAAACTTAATTTTGTACCACTAAGTAGATGTCAAAATAATTCCATACATTTAGAATAATTCAAGTCTATTCGAACTAAAAAAGATGTTTTAATCCACTATTTATAAGAAATACCTAACTCTACAAGAGACTTCTTTTTTAAAAAAAAATTATCAAAGCCATCATCATTTTGTTCATTTTTATATATGGCATAATGTTTATACTCATTTATGTAAAGGTGTTTGATTGAGCGCGAAGTTTAAGAGAAAAAAAGATTTTTAAAACTTGTATTCTAAAACAAGTCATAGAAATATTTGTGGTTACAAAATGAGAAGTTAATAATTAATTTTTTATTAAATATAGAAAAATGTCACTCTATTTGCGACTAACTAAGAAAGAAAGAATATCACATAAATTATGACGGAAAGCATATAAAATGCAAATTATTTATGTCAATAGCTTTTATCACATTTCAAAAAGAAAAAAGAAATATAAATCTAGTATCTTTTATTCATAAATTTTGTAATATATAAATTATATTATAAAATAATTTTTTTGGGGCCTTCAAATTGGGGGCCTAAAGCAAGTGCTTCAGTTGCTTCCCCCTCTGGCCGGCCTTGGGAGGATACAATGGTAAATTTAAGTATAAAAATTATGTCACGTAAATTTATGAATATTCAATTAAATTTAATATATTATGTGTATAATTCTTTAAAATTATCTAATATTGTGTGAAGTAATCATGATCAAAAGATGAGCGGTGTACTAGTTAATGTGATAAGTCTAATTCATTAAGGTTGATGGATCAAATTAAACTTAATATCGTATAAATTTTTTATATTATCTTAAAAACAAAGATGGTCCATCCTTTTGAAATTCTGTATTCACGTGGGGTAGGATATGAGTTGATGTGTTCATGCAAAACCAATAACCAACAAAGAAGTGATCGTGCCTAAATTATTGGCACACATTATCGTGACGGCAATTAGTTGACTTTGACCATTGAAAATGGGGACTGAAGGGCCCCAGTTGTGTTGGATACACACACGTGTTTAAATCTTAGCTTTATGGATAGTATAAAAATTTATCCATTTTTTTTGTTTTATTAAAAAGGAAGAAAAAAGGGTGATATGGACCCACATGATCGGCAAGATTGGACTTCCTATAATCTGGTAAGAGGAAAAGTTTTAATATGTCGCTCACACAATTTTTCTTTTTTAAGATAAAAAAGTCTATCTATATCTTACACTTTTAAATTTATAAAATTTGAGTCTACTTTTTTATCTAAAAAAAAATAATCTCACACAATAAATGTCATATGTGCGCGACACATTAAATTTTTTTTTCGTAAAGAAAGCGTTAAAGCTATTTTCAGAATTTCGGTCCAAATTAAATAACTTAAATGAATGCTGACATGTGTCAGCGAAAAGTTAATAGAAATAAAAAATTAAAGTATCAAAGTTTCATTATTCCTGTATTTCGATTTCTCTGTTATAATTTAAAAAAATCTATTTTATCTCTATATTAGTAATAATAAGTGTGTCCTCCGGGGCATAGTCCAGTGGCAAAGCCTGGGCGCTAAAAGGCGCTCTGGCATGGGGCAGCGTGGGTTCGATTCCCCGCAAGACGAAAAACTCTCGTGTTGGGGAATTTGACCTTGTCTCATTGATCGGTTGTACGCTCCCGAGAAAAGCGGCCACCGGAGCACATCCCGCGATTTACCCGTGGTGGGGGTCTTGAAAGACCGGTCCCATCATCTCCAGGACGTCGGGTAATACCAACAAGTAGTCGGTATGGCGCAAAACCTGATTATCAAAAAAAAAAAAAAAAATAATAAGTGTTACTAGATGAAGATTCTTTGACTGGACACGTGCTAAGCACGGGAAAAATCATAATCAATCTTGAGTCAGCCGAGATGCTAGTTTGGCAAAAAAATTAACTCTTAACCGTCCGAAAATTTAATCGGCATATCTATTTGATGTGTACCGAATAACAACGTTCCAGAATAATTCATCCGAAAGACTAAGGTACCGGGACGATTGTCATTTCAATGTCGGCCAACTCTAAAATACTGGCGTTATCTTTTATCAAAGGATCAACTGAATTTGATTTACTCATATTGCTTGTGGCATTAATTTCCAAAATTTAAGTTTTTGGCCTAATATTATCCTGAGCGAAGGATTTATCGGAAACAACCTCTCTACCTCTCAAGTTAGGGGATAAGACTTGCGTACATTCTACCTTCTCAGACCTCACTTGTGAGATTACATTAGGTAATAACAAATTTTAGGTTAAACTATCTCGATATTAATTGTTAAAACTCTTTGAACGAAAGCAACATTACGTGACAAACTTTTCCATTAAACGCATATGTTAGATGTTCATATGTTAAAATTCTGGATTCGCCTCACATCGTTACCTCCTTCATTCTTTATCAATTAACTTGTATTGATTAGGTGCAAGAAACCAAGAAATTAAAGAATGTGGATAATACAAATTGTATGAATGGTACTGTAATGTCATAGAAAATTGGTGTCATGTTAACATGAGCAAGTGTAGGTGTTGTCAACATGTCGGCAGTAGATGAACAAGCCACGACCAACTTACATGGTGTTTGATTTTCATGTCAAGATCTCCTGTACATTTATATTTCATTGGTAGGAAATTTTCTAGTTTGGTATGAAATTAATTATGTTGTCTTTGACATGAAACCCATTTCATTTTTTCTTACTCTTTTAAATTTGAGAGATTCAAAATTTAAAGTAGTGGTTGCAAATTAAGTAAAATATTGCACACACAACTCATATTGAAAGTGTCAAATAGGAACGTTTTATCATGTGACTAGGGGTTTAATTGAAACAAAATCCAATTAAGTGTCTAAATGAAATTTAGTGACATGGAATTGTCGACGTGTTACACCAAAAATATAAGAGAGCATATACAAGATAAGTTCTAATTAGCGTATTCACCATGTCTCCTTTAAAAAAAAGCGAGCAAATGGACGAAACCTGAAAAACAAACGATCTACTCATTGAATATTTTTTTTATAATGATAGCGTCCGACCAGTTTGTGCACCTCTCGACTATTTTATTGACAACATAGCATAGATACTGACTGGGTAACTTTGCCCACTAAAGCTTAAGGTGATGAGAAAAGTCATCCATTATTCTTTTTTTCATCCCCCCTCCCCCTCTATTGGGATTAGAATACTAATTTTCAAAGTTTGCACTCACTTATATTTCACCCTAAATCACACCCTTCGAGTTAAACTCTTTGTATATGTTGGATAGAGGGAAAATAATTTCATTGTATAATGTAGTCAAGAAAAAACATATTAGGCTGGTTCTCTTCTTTAATATTCTCAAAGGTGTATGTTCAAAATCTACCCAAACCAGTGCTCTTCCAAAAAAAAATACATGAGAACTTAAGTTAACTAGAGAACTTCTTTGAAAAAGAACAAACACCCCACCCCACTTTTTTCTTGTACAATTTCTAAATAGAGAGGCACATAAGCACATTAGTCAACATATCCCGCTAGGAGTTCCAGAAATTCCTGAGATTTTGATAGAAAGTAAAGAAAATGTTTGGCCTAATTTGACCATCTATCCTGTTGATGAACCAAACGTGAAAATGCTGAAAGATTGGTTAATTAGGAGACATAACCTTTTTTGTGCATAATTTTTTTTTTTTTTTTGGGATAAAATCACTCACTGAAATTTAAATATTCGTGGGATGATATTGTATTTGCTTCCAGATTCTGGAGTCAAAAAGCGTTAGGCTTTTCATGTTAAAAAAAGTGAAAGATCATAAATGACACTTTATGTTATCTCAAAGACATTAATCAATCATAGTTTCCTTTTAGGACAGTTTAATCTTCTTTTTTGTAGTGTCCAAACCAGTTTGTAGCGCACATATACTGAATAACTGTATCCACCAAGACCTACGTAAGGAAGTAATTTCCTAGTGTGTTGTATCTATTAGAATTTAAATTATGGCATCCCATAATTTTCATCACTTCATTGACAGCTAGACAGTCCCTTGGGTGCAAGTCGTGCGACAGCTTAATTGGTTATAGTAAGCAGTCTTTTTAATGAGATAACAAAATCAGCAGGCTGAGGTCGCTAGAAAGTTGACATCAATGATGCATTACAGGAGCAGAGAAGGAGAAGTTCCAATGAGTTAATGAACACGTTAAGCTTCGACTAAGATGAGAAACATGAAAAATAGAAGCTTTCTTATTAGTTATTATTAGCATTCTCTTTGTATATCTCCTATTTTAGGTAGAATTATATTCATATTGTAATTAGGTTGATTAATTACCTAGTTTGTAGCAAAGTAGATATTCTTGTACTACTATATATATTGTACATTATTAATGAATAAAATTAAGGGAAACCTATTTCTTAAATCTTATCATGGTATCAGCGCTAGCCGACTAGCAAACCCTAAAAAAAAAACTTCTTCTTCGGCCGCCATCGAAACTGCTTTTCCGACAGTCGAAGACAATTTATTTATTTTTCTTTCCGACAGCCTCTTCGACGCCCGACATCCCTAGCTTGTCGACGTTATCATGTCGGATACTATTGACAGGGGAAAGGCTATTACATAAGAGACTTATGTTTTTGCTCTTCAACGAGCCGATCGTCCTAGAGGTGGGTATGACAAGCCAGACAAATTGAAGCTCCATTGTTCTCACTGCAAGCAAAAATGGCATGACAATGGAACATGTTTCAAGTTACACGGCTACTCGGACTGGTGGGAGGACTGAAATAGCGGCCCCTCGGAGAAATTCCGATCGCAACACTGCTTCTGCCTCGTCTGGGACTGTTCGGGCGGTAGCAGGCACACCGACTTTCTCTTCTGCCGCTGGCCGTGGTAATGGGCCGGTAGCTCGTTCTAATGTGGTCACCAAACCACTTGGCGCATCGACTAGTGCCGGATATTCGGCCTTGGCTGATTTGATCTAGGATCAGGTTCAAATTCTTTTGAATTTGATAAATACTAAGGGGCAATCGAATGATCGGATGATGGGTAAGTCTCCTAGTATGCCTTGGATTATTGATACAGGGGCATCACATCACATAACATGGAGTATGTCATACCTCATTAATGCAATTTTCGAGTGGCCGGTAAGCCTTCTTGATGGCGATCGTGCCATTGCGACGATGACGGGTTATGTGGTTCTTTCAAGGGATTTGACTCTTAAAAATGTTTTATTTGTTCCCAAACTTAACTTCAATTTAATATCGGTTACAATTGATTGACGATTCTAATTGTAATGTTCGATTCACTAATTCTTTGTGTGTTATACAGGACAACATTCGGGAAACCTAATTGGAGCAGGTGAACGTCGGGACTCGGGAAGGACTCTACTTTTTCCGATGGATTCCTACAGTGCAAGCAGTGTCGGTTCCTCGTTTGACAGAATTTAAGTTGTGGCATCGACGGTTGGGTCACCTTTCAGACAAAGTTGTCAAGTTAGTTCATGCAATTAGATCTAGTAGTGCTAGAAAACATTTGAATAAAGCATGCGTAATTTGTCCTCAAACAAAACAAATACGTGATAGCTTTCCTGTTAGTGAGAATAAAGCTAGTAGGATATTTGAGTTAATACATTATGATTTGTGGGGGCCAAATGGTACACCCTCTTTGTGTGATGCAATTTACTTCTTGACATTAGTTGATGATTATTCAAGAGCAGTTTGGGTATATTTATTGCGTAATAAGACTGAAATTTATACAACTTTTTGCTCTTTTATTGCAATGGTTGAGCGCCAATTTGACACAACAATTAAAATTGTGCGGAGTGATAATGGAACATAAGTTAAATCCATGTTAGACTATTTCAATACAAATGGAATTCTCTTTCAAACATCATATGTGGGTACCCCTCACCAAAATGGACAGGTGGAAAGGAAACATAAACATATACTAAATGTGGTTCGAGCATTGATGTTTCAAGTTAATTTACCAATTACTTTTGGGGGAGAATGTGTGCTTGCGGCTGTGTACTTAATTAACTGATCCCCCTCATTCTTGATTGACAATAAGACTCAGTATGAAGTTCTTTTTGACAAACCTTGATTGTCACTATGTATGTGATGCGATCCAAGAAGGTGTAATTACTACGAGTCACGTGTCTGCGAACGAGCAACTTACCGACATTTTCACAAAAGCATTAGGCAAGCGCCAATTTGTATATTTACTCCGCAAGTTGGGCATTTGTGACTTGCACGCTCCAACTTGAGGGGTATTAAGATTCTCTTTGTATATCTCATATTTTAAGTAGAATTATATTTCTATTGTAAATATGTTGATTAGTTAGCTTGTTTGTAGCAAAGTAGATATTCTTGTACTACTATATATATTGTACACTATTGATGAATAAAATTAAGAAAAACCTATTTCTCAAGTCTTATCACACCTATTTTAGAGTAGAATTATATTCCTATTGTAATTAGATTGATTAGTTACCTAGTTTGTAGCAAAGTAGATATTTTTGTATTACTATATATATTGTACATTATTGATGAATAAAATTAAGGGAAACCCATTTCTTAAATCTTATCAGTTATGGATAACGAGAAGCTCAAAATAGTATACCTGCAATTCCTAGAAACTCCTTTGTACAAGATTAAGTGCAAAAGACCAGACTGCCAAGGATAAATACCAAAAAAGTGCTGCAAATAACTGAACAAAAAGTCAGTTGCATGGCATTTAATCACAGCACAAGGTCATCGTGATCATCCGAAAGGGCTTTTAATCATAGTCAAGCTCTTGGTTTTCCTTCCTCGGATACCTATCAAGCATCTCTGGTCAAATATGCGCCCTCCATATAGCAACTAGTCACCAAACCAACATTGATGCTTCACTTGATGGTAATGTAGCGATTAGTACCATGTTTAGCCCAATAAGTCCTAAGATCAATGGGCATAGACAAATCGTGGTCAACTACTGCAAGCCTTGTAAGCAATCTGCTAAAAACGCTTCCACTCATTTTCCTACCACCTAAACGGGCATGTCGTTTGTTTGGCAATTGCGGTAGTGGATACTCTGACAGATATGTAGTGCAGCAAGATGACTGCCAGCCCCCACTTCCCCATTTGTAACACTGTCTTGGTATTCCCGTACATGTGCAAACAGGTATTGGCATGGTAGACTCGTCAAACTGAATCTGGTTTATCGACCCAAGATCCTGCGCATACCATTCAGCTTTAGATCCATCTGTTGTAAGATGCCGATTCAAATCTTCATTCACTTTCTTTGTCTTCCTTGGGGATTTTGCTGACTTCATTGACATGCCCTTGTTTACTTTTGATCGTTTTACTTGGAGTGCCTTAGTAGCTTCAGATGAAATGGCCGATATAGGAAAAGCATCAGCTACGGGCACATCCCTATCTATACAAACAGAATCGGTATTATTGTTGCGATGATTTTTAGGTTGACCAGGGCGCTTTGTCCCACGTGTCCTACAACCCAATGTGCCATTCATGGTACTTTCAAAGAAGTGGAGGGCAGCCATTGCATTGTCCCTCTCTTTTATGGCAGTATCTCGCTCAGCAAATGCGGTATCTCGCTGCCTGATTGCAAAGTCTCGCTCAGCAAATGCTTCCTTCTTTTCAATAACTGTTCTATCCCGTTCTTCAACGGCAGCATCTCTTTCAGCAAATATCATTCTGATTTTCATATTCATGATGTATGCCTCTTGGTCCTTCATTTGGTAAGGACGTACCGCGTTCCACTACAGTGAAAGTAATAGTAATGAACTACATTACTACTGATCATAACATCAAGATATATCCAAAACAAAATAAAATAGATTTGGTCCAAGGTTCTGCTCCGTACTTATGATAATGCATTCTTGTTATTGGACGATTCATTATATTCAGTAAATTCATGCAATATATTAAGTAAATTCCCAACTAGCTTGTGATTAAGGTTTAGTTGTTGTATTGCCTTGACCTTTCGTAATAAAACAGTTGCACTTTTCTTACCGGTGCATGACCTCCTTCTGAGTAATCCATTACGTGTCTCCTATTTTCTCGTTGGCTACCATCGTCCATCTTATCTGTCGTGCTTGATGAGGAGCAGACTTGTATCTGCCTCTATATAGTATTTCTAGATCTAATATCAACTAGCTTTCCACTCAACAGTCATCCTGTAGAATAAAGAGGGGAAGGAATAAGAAGGTTGCAGAAATATTTTTTACACACTAGCTATTGCAATGCAGGTATAATAAAATAAATCAGCCATTAGTGAAACAGATAAGAGTCTCAATCAATTGTCCAAAACAGCGCGAGTAAGGTAGAAATCTAACTCGAAGATTGCACCAATATATAAGGTTGCTTGTGCTAGAGGAAACAATGACAGAGAAAAACATATGAAAGCCATGTCATATGTACATAAGAACCTCTGACAGAAAAGGGAAAGAGCATCTATTTAGTATACAAATAAATTTTATATATAGTCACCCAAGGTGCTCGGACTCGGGTGCGGGAGAGGTCGGGTCCTTCATGATCTAAATCAGTCACCCAAGGTGCTCGGATTTAGGTTTTATAACTCTTTTTAGATATTTGAATTATTCAATTTTCTACAATTTCACCTTAGCTTTTGTTTTGATTACAAAAATCATTAAATCTATCCGGAGTTCCTCCGTCGATTTTGGTCAAAGTACCCAAAATTGCTTGACCAGATCGGGTACGGATCCCACACCCACACCCACGTTGTGTCGACACGGGTAAGGCACCTAAAGTGAAGAGACCGAGCAACTTAGATAGTCACAGAGAGAACGGGAGGGAGAAACTTCGCATAATCCAACATAAACTCTGCTGGTGGCTGCTAACAAAGTCATTGATTATCCAATTAGGCTTATCAGGAGAAAAGATGGGCACAATAAAACAATGGAGCAAGCATAGAAAAAACTGATGTTTGACTCGATCTCAAGTGGTGGAAGTTTTTTCATGAGCTTACCATTCAATTTGAGCTTCATTAATTCAAGATTAGATCAAACACCTGCCAATGCCAGAGAATAGCTAACTGTTGGACAAACCATCACTTGATTATTCTGATTTAGAATTATTTCTGTTGGTCTAATCGGTCAACTAGAGAAAGCATTCCAAGAAACTGAAACGATTAAAATTTACAAAGCAACGGGAGCCAAACTTAATTAACTCAAGCCACGTCCAGGAAATTCACGTTGGTAAGCCTATTAGCAGCAGTTCACAGTGTTGCAATCAACAATGAATCACCAGACCAACTCAATTGGGGAGACACAAGGAATAGGAAGTTCTCAGTTAAAGAAGCATACAAACTTCTAGGCCCACAGAACGCAATTACAGCTCACTGGCACCTTGGAAGCTTATATGGAAGATCAAACTGCCCCCTAAGATCAGTTGCTTTAGCTGGACTGCACTTCATGAAGCTTGCCTGACTCAAGACAATCTGGCTAGAAGGAATTTTCAGATGGCTAACAGATGTTATATGTGTTTGAAGGAGTTAGAAACACACACACACCTATTTCTACAATGCCCAATAGCAGTAGACTTATGGAATATGTTTTTGGTACTTTTTGGACTCAAATGGGTCATGCCTCAGAGTATCAGGGATGTTTTTGTAAGCTGGAGTTGCTGGAAAGTTGATAGTGCCATCAAGACAATCTGGAAGATGATACCTGCAGCCATTTGTTGGAGTATATGTAATGAAAGAAATAGAAGATGTTTTGATGGGATGTCAACTACCTAACAATCTTTAAAAGCTAAATGCCTCATGTTTTTGTATAGTTGGGTTTATTTATCCCCTTTAGATTCCCCTGTTACATTTCTGAACTTTGTCAGCTCCCAGTCCCTTAACTAGCTATTAAGGAGAGCTGACCCTTTTGCTATTATACTTTTGTAACTCCTGCAATGAAATTATTTACGTCATAAAAAAAACATGTTTCTCTAAACCTGAAACTGCATCCTTTAATTAGCAGAATCAAGTACTCCAAACTCCAATCATATGGAGTACTCTAAGTCGATACCACACACAAGCTAGCATCCAGTCTCACATACCCACTTTGTAATAATCCCAAAAAGCAGCAAATAGAAAGCTCATATTTCTATAACCAAGTAACTAACAAATTCAGAAAAATAAAAGTGGATTGGTTTAAAATATAGAAATAAAAGCACCGATGACCTTAATAAAGTCATTCAATGGAGAAAACAGACCAAAACAAAATCAACACAACTACAACGACGAAAAGAACATTTATGAGACAGTTGCTTTTTTGTGCAAGAATAAAACTATAATAAGAAGGTTCACGACTTTTTTTTCTTTCTTCTTTTGCCTTCTTCAGTACGGATAGGCTACAGAAGAGCCAGGAGATGAAGGCAGAAGCAAACATGGAACAGTCCTCAAAAATGAAATCTTGATATTATATGCTTAGGTTGGTTGTCAACGTTCTATTGGACACAGGTAATGCCTTAGACCACTAAGTAAAAATGGACCATGTTTCATTGTTTAACTTTTATTGCGCTTGCTGGACTTGCTTTTCCTGCTCAAATTGATGCAGAAATTTAAACTGTTTAACATCTAAAAGACATCAAAGAGCTGGCCAAAAGTTCCTCCTAGTCACATATCTCAAGTTTTTACAAAGGCTAGTAGAATTGTCAACCTCAGATGACATCCAATTGGTTTTTTTTTTCCTAGGTCGACCATTACTTTGGGGAAAGAGCACGAATACACATGCACAAACAAATTGGCTGTTTAAAGATATGTTCAATATGATCGTTGAATTTTGCAGCATGAAAGTATTTAATAGGAAGAACGCGCACAACGAATACATTAAACTACTTAACAACCAAACTACAACAAAAAAAGCAGAAGTAGATCGATTCTTTCTTCACAAACAAACTGAACTTTTTCCCTTGCCTCCAATAAGAATCCATAAACTCCATCCAACTGAAACAAAATTTAAGAACTCACAACGAGTCAGGCAGCCCCGCGTTAGCAGGGTCCGGGGAAGGGCTGCACCCCAAGGGGTGTAATGTAGACAACCTAACCTTATGCAAGCATTAGTGGTTTCTTCTGCGGCTCAAACCCGTGACCTCACAACGAGTCATCAAAATGAAAAGTAAACCTACCAGAGAATAAGCGTGAATTCATATGACTAAAACCAATTTACGCCAGGGCATACCAACTCCTAGAAGGGTGGTCTAATTATATATTGCATATATAGGTCAAATGTTGCTTTATATACATACACACTAAATCATGAACAAGATTAATGAAATTCCTGGCTTTTCCACTGAATTTAAGTACTTCTCTAGCACAACAGCGTGCAGCACAAACAATGAAATAAGACATGTTCTTAAACAAAGATTATTACAAAATCAATTTTCCCGGAACTTACCCCTCTCTGAGTCAGATAAAAACCTGTAAACGGTCAATTGGAGGCAAAATATCAGCATAACAGATAAACTAGTGTTTCAACTTTCAAGCACACATAAAAACAACACCGACGCAGTAATAAAAATTCTTGTATTATGCTGTGAGTAAAAAGAGAGAGAATTAATTAGAACAATGAAGAATGAATGACGGAAAGTGAGAAAGGTGAAGATTGTAGAAAGAAACTTACTGATGATCATAACACCATCGCCGATGAGTGAAAACCCTTTTCCGAACCCCTCCAGTGGAAGGAACTAATATGTTTAATGTTTGCTATAATAAACTGTTTTCTTTTTTATAATAAAGAAAGATTATTTAATTTTAAATATCAACATGTTTTAAGAGCAAACAAATGTTTATGTAATATCTCTTTTTCAATTTACCTAAACTCTTTACTATTTGAAGAGTTTACGCAGTATATTTTTTATCATGTTTTTTATATATTTTTTAAAAATTATTTAAATTATTATGATTTATAATATTTTTAATATAATTTTTAAATATATAAAAAAAATTATCAATATGAAAAATATTTATTAAAATTATAAAGTTTGACTCTTATATTTCGAAAATGTTAGACATAAATTGAAACGGATGGTGTATATATTAATATCGTGTAGAATTTTTTTTCGAATTTAGTTGTTGTTAGATTTGATTAGAGCTAAGAATAATGGATAAAAGAAAGTTGTGGCAATACTTGTTCGCCATAGGTATTCCTGTGCTGATTACCGGAACTTATCCGCTGCTGCGGTCCGTGGAGAATACGACACCTGTCTCCTTTACTCAGATCAGTTGAAATAGAGATGCGTGGAACAGTTCAAAGAAGGGTCATTGGATATTGAACAGCTTGCTGCAGTGGATAGCATTTGTGATTTGGTGGCAAAGGCTATTGGGGTTGCTGATCCAGTCCGTATTTACCATGTTAATCTATCAGTTTTCACCTCAATCCCTGATTTTGGGGCCTTTGGCCAATTGTTCCGATTCGTCATTTAGATGAAAAGCCTGTAATGAGAGGAATACTGTCCGACCTGACTTGTGACTGTGATGGGAAGGTGGATAAGTTCATCGGTGGCGAATCGAGCTTGCCATTGCACGGTTTGGGAACTGCTGATGGTGGGCGGTATTTATCTAGGGATGTTTTTGTTGGAAAATTGTCTTTGGTGGGAGGTTGAGTCCACCCATATTTAATGACTTAAATCACTGCATGTTGGAAGTTTTGTCTCTTCACATGTGCATAATCTACTAAGTGAGTAGATGACCGTAGGACCAAGGATCGTCAAATTTCGTTAAGAAATGAAAGAGATATTGGTTTACGAAATAAGGTGTTTGAGGCATAAAAATATGGTGCGGGATAAATCTACTACATCGGTGGGAAATGAAGAATTATTCTCTTTATAAGCCTAAAAAATAGATAAGTGTTTGAGACCCCAGGGTAACCCGTGTGTTTGAAGGAGGGAGGATCTAGGTGTGCTTGGGTTCGAGGCTAGCCCCACGCGCGCCGCCGCCGGTCCGGTCCGGGCTACTCTACTTCTAATATTATCTTTTGAACCCCAAATTATTTAGTATTTACAGTTTGGTTCATGGAGTTTCAGGAATGATGGTTAGCCAGAAAGCCAACAGTTTATGACATTAAACTTCTGATGGTCATGAATACACTTCTTAAAGGACCTCTTAATCACATCTCCTCCTCCTAAACATTATATATTGCATGAAATAGATTTGAGGTAGAGTGTGAAGATCAAAAGAAAGATACATAAACAATAGTCGTTTCGTGTTTGTTTTTTCTTCGTCAGAATCAACCTATTTGTTTTGTAGTGTTTATTAATTATTATTATTTTTATCTTGGGATATTATTGTCCGCTAACGTAAAAGCATATATATGGATCAATCTTGTTTTAAAGACAGAGAGCCAACTCTCGACTCAACCACATTTGTAACAATCCAGATTTAGTGTTTCGTGATTTCAGGTTATCAAGATTCAAGACTCAACAAGCTTGCGACAATTATAATATTGGATGTTTGTTTATCCTTTCGAACACTTGTAATATTTATTTACTTCCCGTACTGCTTTGATTCCAGCAATTATATCCAACAATTTTAAGACAAGATTGTGTTAGTGTTCGAAAGATGTTGGTCAACATTTGTGTGATCAAATCTGGCTATGACTGTGGTTTTATGGTAGAAGACTTTTCTGATTATGATGTTGAAGGTCAAGGTGTTCATGGTGTCACCGCTCCCGAGAGCGGTGGGAACAAGCGCCCACGAGAGGCTGAGGATGTCAACTGGGACAAGAGGAGAAGGCTGAAGATGTTGTTCTATCATGTAGCAGAGGGCCTATAATACTGGTAAAGTTTATTGATTATTTGCTTATAGGGAGATAAAATAAATAGTATAATAATAATATTGTTTTAAGAAATTGTGATTTTTTTCATTGTTTCAAAGATAAGATGTTAGAGTTGATTTGCATTTCACAATTTTTTTGTTTCATTGTATTTTTTATACTTCTAAAATTATGTTATATATAATTACAAGTTGTAAGCGGCGTATAATAGATTGCTTTGATTTTTTTATTTTTTTATTGTAATTATATTATTTTATAAAATACTAAAAATCAAATACCTATGGGGCTTATGTCCCATGGCTCGGGGCTTACGCCTCACTGAAGCATATGTAAAACGCCCCGCCTTACTCCCCCGCCTTTTAAAACACTAATATTTACTTTTGCTTCTTTTTAGGATTTTTTGGACTCACAAAAAGGCGATGCTGCTCTTTGGATTATATGCCTCTTTAGAGAAAAGGACTAAAAGAAGTAAAATCTAAAGGGTTGTCTGGACTGTAATACCACCAATTAGTGAGAATATTATAGATGGCACTGTAGTTTATGTTTGGTTTCTGCCTAATCACACATGGGATTTTAAAGATTTTCCTGGCAAAAATTTCCCTTTGCCTTGATGTATAAATTTTAAGGCTTGTAATGTAACTAATTAAGAAGTATATTACATTTAAATTGCACTTCTTGAGGACTTGAACTTTTCTATTTGCTCGGTAAACCTTTGGGCAAATGACTATGAGGACTTAGCTGTTGGTTGATTTAGACATAAACCAAGTAAGCATTTGCAAATATTAAAGTGTTTTTATATAACGGTAGTGCTCGGACCGCCTATTTCTCATCAGTAAAGATCATTTAGTATTTTTGCCTTCTCTAGAATGAATCATTCTCAAGCCACTTCATTGATCATGAACCACATCTTTTGGCACGCCAAATTCTAAAGCTTTATCTTCATATATAGAGAAGACGGTAGAAGAATCTATTACATTACAATATCAACCTATTCAAAATAATTATAAATAATTAGTCATAAATAAGTGAAATTAGTAATCTAAAAAGTAAGACAACTTCTATAGAGAGTGAAAATACGTTGATGGTGTAAAATTTTCATTACTCTATCGGTTGATATAAGTTAAAACCATGCCGAAGTAATAATCCCTTCATTCAGTTTACTTGTGCTAGTATTTTTAAAATAATTTTTACTTTTATTTGTTCACTCAAGTATATTAGGAGAAAAACAAATTTTATAATAAAATATATATTTAATTTATTATTTTTTAAGGAGCGTGAGAGAAGTAAAAAGTGAATGGAGGAAGTATACTCCACTAATTATGGTCAAACGGGCTTCAACTCATTTCAATGTGCGTCTTTATTACTTCTAATTTCGTTTGACATGCCGACTTGACGTGGGAAGACCATTTGAGTAATTGGGCCAAACATATAAAAGGTGAGAGCCCATATAATCTGCAAATATGATTTTGCAGGCCCATATAATATACTTTATAAGACTTGAGCAAAACCTCAATCATTGCAGATTCACAAGTTCCAAGCAATCAAGGAATGCAAAAAAAATCAGGAGAAATGGCGATTACACTGAACAGCGGCTTCAAGATGCCGGTCGTCGGACTGGGTGTTTGGAGAATGGAAGGCAAAGACATGAAAAATCTTCTCATCAACGCTATCAAAATTGGTTACCGTCACTTCGATTGTGCTGGTAAATTCTGGATTGTTCTTTTTAGTGTTAATTAACTATATAAATAATGCTATGGTCCTTCCATTAATATTTAGCAGCAGAGGCGGAGCCAAAATTTTGAGTTTATAGGTTGTGAATTTAGAAAAAGACAAGTTTAATGGATTCCGGATAAAATATTTTTACATATTAAGTGAATTACTTAACACAAATACAGAATTTGGACCAAAGCTATTGGCTCTGCCTAACCCTTAGGTTATTATCTAGCTCCGCCCCTGACTAGCCGGGGGCGGATACACCTTTAAGCGCAGAGTTTCAGGTGCATCTATATTCTTTCACCCGAATTATGTATGTTTAGTTAGAAAATGGTTAAACCCCGTAGAAACAAAAAAAAAGGGGAACTAGATTTTTTCCACAACTGCTTAAGCCTTGATCGATCCGTACTGTACTAGTGGGAGATAGCATGTATCAAGTGGAATAGTTAAGCAGCATACAAGCTGCCTGGACACAAGGGCGGCTCTAGGGTAAGAGCAGGTAAAGCCCTTGCCCTAGGCCCCTAAATATTTAAGGCCCAAAAATATGAATTACTATTAATAAAAGATTTTAAATTTTAACATTTTAAAAAAACTTATTAGATGTAGGATTGAGTGAGTTAATGCCATAAAATATTTCTCTCATTAAATTAAAAAATATATTTACCTCTCATCAATTCTGTTTTTTCTTCCTTTATGTATAATCTTTTTCATGTTTTTTCATAATTTTATTTCTTAATTTCAACTCAGGTTCTTTAAATTAGCTATTCCTTTTTGTCACATTTGATTGATCCATAAATCAGAAAGCAATTTCTATTATATCTCATCTTTTTTTGACTTAGAATTCCCTGAAGCAAGTATATCAAGGTTCAAAATTTGATGAATAGAGGTTCACTCCTTTACCATTTTCATTTAATATCACATTTTTGTATAGGGGGGAGTTTAATACCATGACATGCCCCTAACTCATATATCATGCGTTGCGCTCTCACTACTAGATCAAAGTCATGTAGGTTTTTTTTTGTCTCATTATTATATAAATTTTATGAAAGAAGTTTATGGGTCTTTTAATATATTTTGGTTTTAGGCCATTAGTTTTGTTGTGACCCTTGATTTAGGCTAGGGCTGGCCAGTGGGCCGGGCTCGGGTCTGGCGGGCCGGGTCTGGCGGTGTCGGGGTCGGGGCGGGACGGGAGAAGGGGGCGGGGTCGGGTGCGCGGGCTCGGCGGGACCGGAGCAAGTCCCGTCCCGATCCTGATCCCGATCCCGATCCCGTCGGGCTCGGGTCGGGGCGGGCTCGGGGCGGGGTCGGGCTCGGGTCGGGATATGGCGGGGTTTTTTTTTTTTTTTTTTTTAAAAATAACATATGTATAAAAAAAACTCAATAAACAAAACAAGATAGTGTAATAAAAACATCCCAAGGCTGTTTTTGTACCTCTTATATTATTTAATAGACATATGATTTTTTTGTAATACAAATACAATTGTCTAAAATCTAAATTGCAACTTTGTGGTATTGTCCAAAAGTTACAAATTACATAATAAAATTACAATTAAAAAAATTACATTCTCAAAAAAACCTGTTCTAATTGCTTGATGATTTCATGTGGTTCTTCGGTTGAAATTGGTATTTGTTGGTCAAATTGATCCACGTCGCTTCCACTACCTTCGGTTAAGATTTTGTTGTAGTTTTCATCATCTTCTTCGTTGATCTCCGGTTGACCGCACCTTCTCCGCTCCGCTCGTATCCAATCTCTCGAATAATACCGCAATTTCCAAGTCGTCTCCGCTAACGAGTGTCTCGTGGTCTCCTATTTGATATCTCGCTCGCGAAAAAGCGCTTTCGTACGCAGCTTGACGACGCTTGAATGTTCAAAACATCTCGAGCCATCATTGAAAGTGTCGGAAAGGTCTTCTCATTCCCCCTCCAAGATTTCAAAAGTCTTCATGTCCATCTTCATTGATAACTTCTTGATACGGTACGTAACCCCGCAAAACAAAAATATCCAACTCGCTAATTTGGTTAGTAGTAGAGGTACGGCCGCACATTCTATTTCGAGGCTTTCAATACTAGCCGCGAAACAAGATGTCTTTTGTGAGGTTGTGTTGAAGATGAAGAAGATGGTATGGAAGCCTGTAAGTTACTAGCATTTTCTTGTTGATAAAATCTATATATATTTTTGCATTGGTGTTCTACGCTAGACAATACTTCTTCTTTAGTTTGTTCAATAGGTGGTGGGTGATTTAGATTTTTGGGACTTGGAGGTGGTAGTACTTCTATACAATCGTAAATAGTTTCAATTAGTGATTTTGTACCGTCTATTTTAATAGTAGGATTTAATACGAACCAATAATATAAATAGAGGGAATAGGAATAAAATATTTTTTTATTTTGAGAAACATTTTTTTAATAGCCCTTATAAGTCGGTTTTTCCATATATTAACTAAGTAATAAAAATATTAGAGTTATATAAAATAACATAGTTGAAATAGTAGGATAATATATACCGGAAAATTCTTTTGTTGCTTGAAAAAATTTCTCTAAAAATACAATAAGTTCGGAAATTTTTTTCCCAATCACTATCTAAAATCATATCACCGGCTTTTTATTATGAGAGTTAAAAAATAAAGTTATAGGTAATTTATAGTCATAAGCAACAAGTAGTTGCTCGTATAAAGAATTCCACCTAGTGGATACTTCTTGTGGAATTTTTCTAAAAGGTAGTTGGCAATCATGACAAATTTTTTTATATTCTTTTCTACGTTGTACTTTATTACTTTTAAAAATAAAGTTTATAGCAAATTGTATTTTACTAAGAATGTCTTCAAAAAGTGATAGACCATCCTTTACAATTAAGTTATATATATGGCACGCGCATTTTATATGAAAATGGTCCGGAAAAGACGGAGTTAAACTATTTTTTAAAATTGTAATGGCGTAATTGTTACTAGAAGCGTTATCTAATGTAATAGTCATAATTTTATCGGTAATTCCGTAATAATCGCACACTTGATAAATATTTTCTCGCAATAAAAGTATCGTGTGCCTATCATCTATATATCTATACGCTAAAATACGTTTTTGCATAGACCATTTATAATCTATCCAATGACAAGTTACAAGTTAAATAATCATGGCCGTTAGTACTACGACCTATATCGTACGTGATGGATACTTTGCCATTAAAATGATATAATGAAAAACGTAAATATTGTTGATATTCATGCGCGAATTTAAATACATCTCTCTTAACAGCTTGATCTAGGAAAACCGTTAAGAGCAGGATTATATATATCTCTAATGTAATGAATAAAACCGGAGATGAAGGAAATGAAAAAGGCAAACCCTCCACAAAGAACTAATTTTGATATTGCTTCCCTATCTCTATGTTTATTGTATTTAGAGCCTACAATTCCCCCCGTCATAGGGTTAATTTGACCCCGTACTTGGTCCCGGACGAGATCGTATGTGAACCTTGTCCCGATGGAGCGGCGTTTGCGCACCCGGTTTGAAGCCCGGTATCGGGCATACCTAGCCGGATGAGCACTTACTACGTGTCTAATTAAACCCCCGTCCCACCGTGACCTTTTCCGGCTTTAAATTTTAAAACATTTTTACAAATTTTACATATGGCTACTTGATTCTCTACGTCCCTATCAAAAAATGTCCATGCATCCGATTTTAATGGTCGTTTTGCCGGACCTCGTCCCATACTAGGGGGAATAGGAGGTATTTCAGTTGAAGGTGCACTAGTGGGTGTGTTGTCATCAAGCACCCTTACCCTTACCCTTAAACATACCTTTTAATCCTTCCATTTTAATTATGATAATAAATAAATAATTAAAGACAATAAAATTAAGTGATCTAAACTAAATAAACAGACAATAATAATTTAATGAAGGAACGAATGTACCAAACGCCGACGTAACGTCGACGTGTAATCGAGAGGTTGAAAATTGAAACTTTGCTCGATGGAAGATCCTCAAGCTAGTTGCCAACTTCACTACCAATTCCCAAATGAATAAATAAAATTGAATATTTAGCAAACAATGTAGAATTGTAGAGAGATATATTGAGAAATTAGAGAGATTGTAGGAAGATTTGTGAGAAAGATGAAGAGAAAATGAGTTATTTATAGTTGAAAAATTGGGTTAAAGTGTAAATATAATAACTTATGGGTTAAAAATAAATATTAAGGGGTAGGGGGAGGGGGGGGGGGCTAAAATGGCCGTTGCCAACGGCCATAATCTAAAATGGCCGTTGGTGCAACGGTCATTTTTGCAAAGGGCGGGGTCGGGGTCGGGGTCGGGGTCGGGGTCGGGGTCGGGGTCGGGGCGGGCTCGGGTCTCGCGGGACGAGACATCGTCCCGTCCCGAGTTCGAGTCCCGCCCCCGTAAATTTTTTTTTTTTTTTTTTTTTTTTGGCGGGGTCGGGGCGGGGTCGGGCTGTCCCGGCCCACTGGCCAGCCCTAATTTAGGCCCTCAAAATTTTGAGGCTCCAAAAGTTTTTGATAATGAATTTATGATTTTATTTTAGTATAGACAATATTAATGTTTGTAGAAAAAATAAAAAAGTACAAAAAATTGTACAAAAGAAAGAAAGTAAGACTTTCTACTCTTCAACAATAAAAATATTTTAAAACTTTAAATTAAATAATCATATTAGTAAATAGAATCTTTTACAACAATATCAAAGGTAATATATGTCTAACATCTTATTTTTTAAAAAATTATCTCCTCCTGATATAAATAATGATATTATTATGTGAAATTAAAAGTTTATGTCATTTAAGAATATTATCCTATGAACAAGTACGAAAAAAAATGACAATATTAACTTTTTTCTTGCATGTGTGTATACATATATGAGTTCTAATACAAAAAATATATATATAGGCCTCTTATAAAAATTTGGCTTGAGGCCACTAATTTTGTTGAGCCTCCCTTATATAGACATCACCCTTATTTTTTTTTAAAAATGTTAATAGATGTATATCTATGTTAAGCGTGTGCGCATTGTCGAAAATAAGTAATAAGTGCAATACTACTCTTCACTGACCCACTTAAGTTTTGAATGTGTCTTTAGCTACTCCCTTTGTCCCAATTTATATGACACTTCTCATTTTCGAGACTTAAACTATGTAATCTTTGACCAATATTTTATAATGTATTTTTTCATCATTTTGACATGAGAGGAACTTATAGTACTTTTCGTATAGTATTTGAATATCTAAATTTTAATTTTTAAATGTTACGTTAATCTAATCTAATTTAGCTTCAAAGATTAGTTTAAATTGACTCTCGCGAACCGAAAAGTACAACATAAATTGGGAGTACTATGTAGGTTCTTTATTTGAAATGGAGCTACTAGGTAGGTTCTTGGGATAGTGTGACCGACATTTGGTATTGCTTGCAGCTGACTATCAAAATGAAGCTGAAGTTGGGGAAGCACTTGCAGAAGCATTTCAAACCGGGCTCGTTAAGAGGGAGGATCTTTTCATTACAACCAAGGTTAGTGCGAAAATGTCAATTTCATCTGTTGACTCAATTTTTCCTTTTTGCTGAGAATTACATATAGCTGGCAATAATTATCGGCTCTCTTTTTTGCAGCTTTGGAACTCGGACCATGGTCATGTTCTTGAGGCCTGTAAAGACAGTCTTGAGAAGTTACGCCTGGATTATCTGGATCTTTACCTTGTTCACTTTCCCATAGCCACAAGACATACAGGTTTTACACTGTTGGTCTTATTACCTTTGACTTCTTCAAATTTTTAGTGCATTTATCTCACACTGATGGATTTTGTGCATAATAACCGTATGGCAAAAACGAATAGCTGGTATTTGGACAAGTAGCCTGCTTGGATCAGTGACACATACTGATTATTAGCTAAATATTGATGCTTATACTTTCTGATTTTCAAATATTTGGTGATTGACTTTATACAACTGAAAACCCAAATTAACTATTCAGCACAACCAATGCTCCCTCTGTCCCAACTTATGGGAAGATGTTTGACTTGGCACGGAGTTTAAGGGAGACTTTTGAAACTTGTGGTCTAAAATAAGTCATAGAAATTTATGTGGCTATAAATTATCTCATTAAGAGCAAAGTGGGAAGTTTAAAATTAAATTGTTGTTAAATATAATAAATGTCATTCTTTTTGGGACTGAATGAAAAGGAAAGAGTGACACATAAATTGAGACTGGGGAAATATTTGATTTCAATACATATAGTATTGATCTAAACATTTAGTAATCTATGCTCTATGTTATAGTTGGATTGAAGTTAAAGAATTTTGTCGACTTTTGAAATGGCTCATTGTGTTGCTTCTAAATGTATTCAGGAATTGGTACAACATCTAGTGCATTGGGCGAAGATGGTGTTCTCGATATAGATACCACCATATCATTGGAGACTACTTGGCATGCTATGGAAAATCTAGTATCCCTGGGGTTGGTTCGCAGCATAGGAATCAGGTACACCTATGACTTAAAAAAGTTGTACTCCCCTTTATATGGGTAGCAGATTCATTCCCCCCTCTTCATAATACTATCGTGTTGTGGGTGATCTTATAGCCGAAGTCAGGCTGCTGACAAAAATCAGATGTTGCTTGGCCATTTAACTAGCAGTGACAAGTGCATAGTGTTTCAACAAACAAAATATCTCAAAAAGGAAATTGAATTCTTTAGTACATATATAGATTGCATAATGCAAATCACAGACTTACTGCTCAGTATTTCTTGAAATGAGCATATTCTTCTTTGAAGTCCTCTTGTATACATCAATCATGAAATTGTGAAAAGTCAGCTCTATCACCTACAACTTTTACATGCTTACGTTCAATTATGGTGCATAGTTACTTTAGTTTAGGCGGAAGCTGTATGCTATGCTATTGAAATTTCAATTATTTTTTAAACTAATGGGTTGTATTCTTACTCTTGCAATGGGAATCAATGGGCAGCAACTATGACATCTTTCTCACCCGAGATTGCTTAGCATATTCCAAAGTGAAGCCTGTTGTGAATCAAATCGAGACTCATCCTTATTTCCAGCGTGAATCTCTTGTCAAATTCTGCCAAAAGCATGGCATCTGTGTTACAGCCCACACCCCACTTGGTGGTGCTGCTGCTAATACCGAATGGTTTGGTACCGTATCATGCCTGGAGGATCCAGCTCTAAAAGTAAATCCTTGTGCTCTTATATTTTTCCATATTTCATGAACTGTTCTTGTGGAAGTTTCACAAAAAAAAAGTGATTCATATTGCTGGTTTGGTGTAATTGAGGTTGTTTTTGTTACTTATTGCATCAGGGTCTAGCTGAGAAATATAAGAAGACTGTGGCCCAGGTTGTTCTGCGCTGGGGCATCCAACGAAACACAGTTGTGATTCCAAAATCATCGAAACTAGAGAGACTGCAAGAGAATTTTAACGTTCTTGACTTCGAGCTCACCAAAGAAGACATGGACCTTGTCAAAAGTTTGGACCGCAACTATAGGACCAACCAACCTGCAAAGTTTTGGGGCATAGATCTATATGCCTAGAAGTTTCATGTATCGTTTTGACTCGGAAGGTTGGTAAAGGCACCAGGAAAGGGAGAGCTACAAACCAGCATTTCGTTTGAATATGGCAAAGTGAGTGTATGTTAGCTTGAGAGAGACCAATCATTGCTCTACCTATGATGTAGTTTATGTTTTTTCATTTAAAATTTGTATCAAGGATGATGGTGGTTGAGTTTCTGGGAGAGTGCATACCCCTTTTCCCTGGGGCAACATTTATCCCATCCAATGGCAAATAAAACTATCGGCTATTAAAATAGGCAAATAAAACTATCGGCTATTAAAATAGTGCAAAATTCAACTCTCTACACAATAGCTAGAGGTTGTGAATGGATAGGTAGATTCAAATTTTGAGGTGATTTACAAGAATTGCCTTGGAGATAGGTGGGGTCTTGAACTTTTGACGTCACTTTCCCTTTGGGGAAAACTTCAAGTTTAACAACTTTTGACTTTTGATCTTGAAGGTTTGCTCCTTGGGCAAGCAGGGATCAAAAGTTTAAAATCACCCATTTTCAGGGTCATTTAAGTGTAATTCCCGTTTGGGCTGACAAAATAGGTCATGACTTAACCCCTCAAAAATTTGCTTGGGTCGAATGTGTCGGGTTAAGATGGATCAAATAACGAGTAATGACTCACCCTACTCAACATATACATCCTTCCATCTCTTAACTTGTTAAAAAGAAAGTGTGAAAGCTAATATATTTTCCTTAAATTATTTGCTTAAAACCTTTCAATTTATATAATTTTGAATCTCCAAATTTGATATTGTATGTTGGGTTTAAGTTGTGTTTCAACCACTCAATCATGAATAAATGCAGGAAACTACCTTCCCCTCCTTTTTCTATAATGTAAAAAAAAAGTCTATAAGTAAAATATTAGTAAATTAATTTATATTATATAAAAAACATGAAAGATCTTAGAAATGTTTGACTTTTTTCCCTTCATTAAAAGAATAAAATTGTCATTTACTATTTTACTCAAATTATTATTTAATTATTTTTATAATATTACCATTATTTTTGGAGTCTAACCCACAAGGATTCATATTCATCTATATGTCAAGTTAACTACAATTAGGACTCATATTATTCCTATATATATGCTTTAAGTCGTGTTGTTATTTATGAGAGTAGCAGGCGGCGACTATATATAAGAGGAGAACAACATCGGTGCAGAGGAGTTGTTTGTAATATTATCAAAGTGAGTTGGTTTTGGTTCTATTTCTTTTGTTTTTATATTAGGCGTATTTGAATTACAAATATATATAAATCTCTGTAACTATTCACCTATATATTGGCATAATTCTCGTGCTTCTTTCTTTATTGAATGTAGATTTGGGTTGGATTGTTCATTGTTCTACATATATATTACGTGATATGGACATACTAAATATATATGTAATATATTGCTTTATATAACTTTCATGTGCAGAATTTTGAAAGACACGATTATTTATTGAAAGGCAACATGAGGATAAATCAGTATGCCTCTATGAATATGTAATTAAGTTTTGAGTTTAATTTCTTTTTGTTTATGTCTTTGATTATTGCAGAAAATTTTGAGCCAATGTTGAATGTGCAGTTGAATTGCAAAAAGCAGCATATACATTTTTTATGGTACTTAGTTTATCACAAATTTTACTGATGCTTTTTAAATATTTCAGCTATTTTATTTGCTGAAAAGGTAGAAAAACTCACCGTTATTTTTGGAATCCTCTTTTTACCTAATATTTGAATTGGAATGTCTATCAACTACAACTTACCATACTCAATTGGATTTTTCTTATGTAGTACTTTTGCACAATTTTTTCTCTATATAAGGAACACTCCAATATGAATGCATCAACGTATGTATGAAATTTTCTAATCTTTTGTCTCTCTTTTTTTTTCCTTCTTGAATCAACGGGCATGAAGAATATCAATTCAAAATTTTAGTATTTGAATTTTTAATCGGCACGAATACCTAAAAGTAGTAAGCTGTAAAATTCCCTTATGCTATCTCGATGTCTTCTAAATTTCAAGTTTTTTGTCATTCAATAGAAGTAATTTTTTTAATTGTAATCAAGTTGTTAGCATGGCTCTTTGGTCAGCTAGGATTTTGGTTTCGTCTTTTTTTACCTCTTTAAAATATATTTCACATTAGATAAAATTATAATTTAAGTTACTCTTCTAATATTTAGAATTTGAAATCAACTAGAATTTTCGTTATGAAATCTTTCCTTATCAAACTATGTAAAAATATTCTCATATTTAGGAGACCAACCTTTTATTACGGTTCATTTATGTATATAACAATATCCTGTCATTTTTTATTCATATAGAACACAAAACAACGTGCTGAAAGTTCTAGCAATGGACAGCTAGATAAAGAAATATTATATAGCAATTTTATATTTATTAGATAAGAGATAGTATATAATAGTTATATAAAATATTCTCAAATGATATGTTCTTCTAATTCTCTCTCACACGTGCACACACATATTTAACGTCTAAAAACTAGATTCATAATGAAGAAATGTTAATTAATTGTGACGTCGTTCGTCTTTTTAACTTTTTAAAAATAAAATTCACATCAGAAAAAAGTTGTAAATATTAAGTTACTTTTCCAAATTTTAGGACTATGAATTCATTTAAATTAATATTTCCTAATTGAATTAGGTATGAAGTCCTAATATTTAGGACTTTAAAATTATTAAACTTTTTACCTTATATAAATTTCCTTATCTAAAGCCCGTTAATATTAAAGTTGTATTAAAGTATAAGATTCTGCGTAGCAAATATTTTGCAGGGGTCAAAAACCACGATGACAACGATCCAAATTTCAAAATTGACATACTAATGATTTTAAACTATTTAAAAATAGAATTTTTATTGGATAAACTTTTAATTATAGTTAATGTTTAAAAATTATGATGAAATAATATTAATAATTCGCATTAAATAAAATTAAATTATAGGTATTTTTTAATCTTTAGAATAAATAATTAAGTATTTGAATTAACTAAATTGTGGTATATCATATATTTTTTCCATTTATTGAGAATGGGAACAAAATTTATCATCTTCAAGACTTTTTCTTTAAATTATATTTATAATTTTATACAACCCAAATAAATTGATATATATATGTATATGTATTATTTTATCTATTTCACTATTCACGAGCAAATTGCTGACCCTATAAAAAATACACTAATCTCATCAAATTCAAGTATATAAAAAGCACGAAGTCCTAAAATAAAACGTCGAGAGGTAGAAAAAAGGAAAATTTATATAGCATAACTAACTACTAGTACATATTTATATTTAGTAGCTATAGTTTAGATTAATTACATCCTATAGCTAAAAGTAATATGCTAAATACAATTAATAGCTATTAATAAAGATACATAGTAAAAACTATTACCCAACCGCAACGTGCAACGGTTTCCCCCAATCATATTCAAACCAATTTCTCTCTCTTTCAACTTCAATTTTCTCCTATTTTCCCTCCATTTTTCTTATGCACGATACAAACGCAATCATCTTCTCCTAAATCGTTGCTTCCAACTAATAGTTAAGTTATTAGGTAGTTTTAAGTTATTTTACACTGTATTTCGTTCATACATTCTTCAATTTGTCTGATTTTAATTCTCAATTTTACGATATTATTAGGGTTTTCAGCGGAAAGAGCTTAGAATTGCATGTTAATGGCGGACCAAAGTACTCCAACTAGAGTTATTAGAGGTATTCATAATTTTGAGGACGCTCATTTTGATTTGTGTATCACTCAAGATGAAATCGAAATTGCAGGCTCTATGCTAAAATGTCCGACGTCGCAAAATTTTCCAAGCGAAAGGAGGTTGTTCAAACTCCATCGAAATTCAAAGCCTCAGTATCAAATACAAAAAAGCGGAGAAAAGTCATTCATGTCGCTTCATCGAGTAAGCCTAAAAGTGGAGATGCGGATGCATTGGGTAGTGAGCTTAAAATGATGCTTAGGAATAATATTCGAAATCAGTGCCGGTGAAATCACAAGTACTATAATTTCAGTCTTTTTGTTGAATACTATGTATTCATGTATTTATTATTCTATATTTGTCAACTTCATATGGATATTGTATTTTAATTTTTGTAACATGAATACAATTTTTGTTCATGTATATTGTGCATTTATATTTTTAACAGTGAATACATTATATTTTTGATATACATTGATTTAGTGTAAACAATGCATATAGTGTATATATAATACACTATATAATGGAATTTATGTATACAAAGTTGATTATGTTGTCCATGTATATTGTGTATACATATTGTTAACAGTGAATACATTGTATTTTATGATATACATTGTTTAGTGTAAATAATGCATATAATGTATTATATATACACTATATAATGGAATGTATGTATACACTGCTGATTATGTTGTTGCTGATTATGTTGTTCATGTATATTGTGCATTTATATTTTTATCAGTGAATACATTATATTTTATGATATACACTTGTTAGTGTAAATAATGCATATAGTGTATTGTATATATAGTATATAATTAAATTTATGTATACATTGTTGATTATGTTGTTCATATATATTTTTAATAGTGTATAAGTTTTCTTTTTTTTCATTGACGAATACAAGTTCCTTTTTCATGAACTTTGTATATGCATAGAATGTATTTATATTTATTGTATATACATCATGACTTTCTGTTCTTTAATTAACACCATCATGATTGTTGTGTTATTTTTTGTGTTAACACAAGATTTGTTTAACTGTATACAGGATAAGAAATTCTTTGTGAGATATCCTCTTACGCATCATGTGAACATGAGTTGTTACACAAACACTGATGTGTTTAAAGAACTGAAAGACACACTTACCGAACGACAATACATATTATTTGAAAAAACTTGTTTCGGTGTATTCCTCCGAATGCAACATTACGAAGTTTAAGCACAAATTTTATGGTACTTTACGTTGAAAGAGCCGCAACAAGTACTGAAGATGCCTTCATGATGGAGATAAATGGAAGGGAATTGAGATTTATCATTAGGGAGTTTGCTACTGTAACGGGTTTGAAGTGTATTGGGAATTTGAATGATTTCAAAGTTGCACCAAAAAAGAAAATCAAGCTAATGAAAAGATATTTTGGGGGTCGAGAAAATTGCCCAAAAAGGCAACATTGTTTAAATGCTTTAAAGACAAAGATTGGGTCCAAAATGATGGCGATGTTGTTAAGATAGCAATCCTATATTTCTTCCACCAATACATTTTGTTCGATGAGCTGAGCATAATTTACATTTCAAAACTGCATTTTGATTTGGTTGAGACTAGAAGATATAGTGAATACCACGGGGCATAAAAATATTTCGTGATTTGATGAGAGGTATCCTGAAGAAGATAAATTCAGTCAAAAAGTATTATAGGCTTCACGGAATGCCTCTTTACATGCAAGTATGGTTGTATGAGTGTTGTTCATTAGTCGACAACACTATTGCAGTCAATTGCTACCTATTATCACTCCGGTAGAAAGGAATACAACCATTGCCCGAAAATGTATTGTCACCCCTGCTCTGAAATCTATTGTCGTTGCTGCCCAAGAAAATCAAGATGATGATTTTGATGATTTCAGTTATACCCCACCACCAATGTCTAAGGTCACACGTCAAAAGGGAGTTATAGGTTCAGAATCTCCACCGTAAAAGAAGCTTAAGCAATTGTCTGTTGGAACTTCATCAACAAAAAAGAAAATTTTCCTTCCCGATATAGTTTCAATTTATATGAGTACTCAGCGTGGAAAGAAAACAACTAAGAGGACTGTCAATGAACAAGTTCAACATGATCCTCCATCTGTCCCGCCTGACACCCGACAACCAGTAAACAAGATGATGTGTTTCTCATGAGGCAAGAACTGAATGTTTTTAAGGATTTTGTAAGTGTCATATTTATCGCTTTAGTTGATTTTACATATTTTATTTTGAAATTTTATGATATTCATACTATATTGAAATCTAATTGAATTTTTAGGTGAAGGAAGAGTTCAAGAATATTCGCAAATACATGAACGACAACTCCATAAAAAAATTTCAAGTAATTAAAGGCAACAATGATTCTGAAGTTGACATTTGACAAAAAATAAGTTGTGAATTGATGAGATGTCGGTTCTCATATCTCTGAAAACATTGTAATTTTATTTGTATTTCATTATCATCTTAGATTTGAAACAAGTGGAGTAATTTTCGTTTTCTTTAATATATATAAAAGTATTGCAAGTAAAATAATGATATTTCCTTACAATTTTTTTTTTTAAAATTCAAATTAAATTATGTTCAAACCCAATAACTTATTTGTAATTGTTACTCCAAACACTTAATTTTTTCATCTCCAATAAATATTGTCGGATATTTTTAGTTTTGTTGCTCCACTTAAATAAATGAAATAAAATAAAATAATAAGGACCACATAATTGCAGCAATTATTATGGCTTGATTGGCGTGTTGATTGCTAGTGCGGACAAAAAACAAAGTAGATATACAAAGAGGAAAAAATTGTAAGGTGTTATACAATAAAAGAAATGTAATAAATTAAAGTAGGAAAAAAGAGAAACTAGGAAGTTTTATTTCCTCTCTTGAGGTGTCTCTTCTTATTGAAGTTGGAGGGACATGGTCATCCACTAATATATTCATAACATAAGGCAATATACATTTTATAATTGATGAAAATTCTTTTTTTTTCCCTCCTATATAAGAAGTGGGACTTGACACAGCTGAAGTAGACAGGACTTCGTTGTCTTGCCTGCTTGCAGCCATGGCATTAGTATTAATTTGGGGTTATTTCATTTAATTCCCTGATGCTATTTGTAATTGTGTTGTATTTGTAGTTATGAGACACTTCCTATTTCTTTTCTTCCCATGATTTGACACATTTTATTACATCAGCTTTATTTTTGTTAAAAGTCTCACGTTGGAAATGAAACTGATACATAGGTTGATAATGTAGGAGAAATCTCATTGAAGATTAGAAAGGTTACATAGGGAATTCACGAACTAAATGACTTGTGCTTTGGACCTAAAAATATATTATCTTAAAATATGGAGTAACAATGCAAACGTAACACAAGACATGCATGATTAAATGATGAAACGGTTAATAATTCTAAAAATATGTGAAAATGTAGAAGCAACAAAGATCAAAAAGTGCACATTTTTAGTAATTGAAAGTTAAAGACGCAGAATCAAATATCACAAGAATTAAAACAAAAATATCAACAATTGAGGATCAAAAATACCGTTGACACAATTCAGATTTACGCCATATAAAACTCAAGAATAGCTAATCAAATGAAAGAATTTTAGCTTATTTTACTTTACGAGTTTCGAAAGTCTTCCTTTTCCTCTTAAATTTCATTTCCGGTAAAATACCTTTACATAAATTAGGACAAAAAATTTATTTTACAATGTAACCCAAAGAATGATATAGAGCACATACATTGTATGCTTGAGTATACAATATCAATTACATTTGCATACATGAACAACAATATTCAGTTGTAAACTTTCTAATGACAAGCTTTTATAGCGGTACAAAAATTATGATATTTTAGGATCATGCTTAAGTTTCAAAAATCTACCCACACAAATTACATGACATGAATATACATGGGATTTGCACAGCTGAACAGACAGCACTTCATCGATATGTCTGCTTTCAGCCAAGGGACAATTTTGACATTTCCATTTTTTTGTGCTTTAAGAATATTGTACTCTATTGCTTTATTTGGGTACGTTTCCTTATTTAGACAATAAAGTCAGGATACTTTGCTGAAAGTGTGGGCCCTTACTTGAATTTCTATGCCACGCGCTCTATTGGAGAGCCTCTCTTTGGCAGACTCCACTGAAACATTGCCCCATTGGCAGCTTTTACTTGTCTCTCTCTCCCCGTAGTTTTTAGGTGTCTATAGCTTTTGGGATTTATTTTTTTACAGTTACTTTCTCAATCTGAAACATCTTATTATCAACTTCATTTTAAAAAGTTACAACTTACAACTGATTAAATTTTGGAGTGAACAAAAATTAATTTAGTTCTAGAAAGTTACACTAATGATAATTTAAAGAATGATGCTATAGAAACATATGTAGGCAAGAATATATTAGTTGGAGTTATATAAAATCAAGTAGTATTTTAATACAAATTTTAAATCATATTAACTATAAAAAAATTATCTTTTGTAATTTTATAATTCAAATGTTCATTTTTATTATAATAAAATAATACTATAACCACATATTTATATATAAACAAAGAAGAATTTATTGACAATTTTAAACAAAGAAGAATGTTATTTTATTTTTGGAAATCTTAACAATTCATACAATAGTAACATATATAAACTACTAAGACATTGAGCCTGCGCTTAGCACCGGTAACATCCCGCTAGTCAAGAAAGAAATGAGACGATGGCCCAAAATGGCGTAAGCAATCAGTTAAATACAAAAAAAATGTAAGGTGATACACTTTTTTTTATTACATGTGGCATATGGAGATTAGAGAAGGAAAGGGAAAAAGAAAAAAAACTGAACCCTATTTCGAGAGATTTTCATTAATAGGGCACCACTTAGCCGGAAACTCAAAACTTATCGGTTTTCAAGTGAAACTCGATGCTACTTTAATACAAGGGATGATGTTCATCATTGAAAGTGACATCTCTCTTTGCGCACATTGGAGAAAGTGCTCTGTTAGTGAAATCGGTCCATTTACAACTATAATTGTTTCAACCAAGGCTGAGCATTCTTCTCCTGAGCTGCATTTCCATCGAACTTTGTGAGGTTCCCCGAGATGTATTCGTCTTCAATAAAGAATTGGTTTGAGCATATCCTCTTCATATCCCAGATCCAGATTCATCGATTGCGTACCTATCAGCAGTAGGAGATCTTGTTCCCACTCGAGAGCTTAGACAATAATAAGTTCGGGTGGTAAATCATACACTTTAGAGAATTGATAAAGAGCAAATTTTAAAAATCATTATTCTGGAGAAAAAAATTGTATCGAGTTTAGAAATGGAGTCATGCTCATTTCGCTTGTAAAGAAGCTCGGCTTATTCGAATATTCTGTTCCACAGTATATGCTTTTCTATAAAAGTTTTTCTTTTAACTATTATTAAGTAGATAATAGGAGTAATATTTATGAGTTCAGTTTTTTTTTTCCTGCTTCTGGTCATAAAGTAGAAATCATGATCAATATATTAAGTCACCTGCGGTTCTATATTGGAACCTGATGAGTAAAACAACAACATATCTAGTGTAATCCTATAAAGTGAAGTTTGGAAGGATAGAATGTACACAGAACTTCTTTATGGGGTGTGGAACCTATTGAGCATGTTTCCAAATAAATGAAAATTTCCTCTTATAAGTGAATTTCATAACCATACTCGCAAAGCATCAAATTCGCCAGAGCAGACAACGGTGACTGATATAATTATAAATAACAACAAAAAAACATAGACTATTAGATAACCTTTGTGCAACTAAAATAGCAGCTAAAAATGTACATGAACTATGTCCTGCTGATAGGGGTGTTCATGGGTCGGTTTGGATCGGATTTGGTTGAACCCCAAACCAAACCAATGTAGTCAATTTTTAATTATTAAAATCAAATCAAACCAAACCAAATATAATACATATTCATCGGTTTGGTTGTTGTCTGTTTGATTCAGTTTTTCAATTTTTTTAAAATTTAATGGTATTTCTCTCTTTCATTTTTCCCCTTAAGATTAATAAAAACCTTTTCATTCTTTTCCAACTTATAATTTGTTATTACTTTTTTTTTATTATTATGAGAGCTATAACTTTCTTAGATTATAGAAAAATATCTTAATATCTATAAGCTTTAATCAAGTA
Organism: Anisodus tanguticus; assembly: GCA_034509755.1. Classification (NCBI taxonomy): domain Eukaryota; kingdom Viridiplantae; phylum Streptophyta; class Magnoliopsida; order Solanales; family Solanaceae; genus Anisodus; species Anisodus tanguticus. Next base: position 38,108,621 of record CM067561.1, on the reverse strand, counting down.
AATAAAGTTTATAAGAAACACAATCTTTTTTAGGTAAATCTCATTAAAAAAAATTCTGAATTAATGAGATTGAATTTCATGGATCCCTTCTAGTTAGAAATGAGCTTAAGGTGTAAAGTTCATTAGCCAATTAGAGATAAAGAAAATTGGACAAAAAAGTAAACAAAATATTTTAAATTACTTATAAAAATTAATATATCTTATATATATAATTATAAAAATTATTTATATGATTTGTCGGTTTAGTTCAATTTTTTCTTCGGTTTACTTTTAATAAAACCAAATCAAATATTATCGACTTTTAAAATTTTAAAACCAAACCAAACCAAAACCAAATACCAATCGATTTATTTGATCGGTTTGATTTGATTTACAATTTGGATCGGTTTCTAACCAAACCATGAACACCTGTCCTGCATCTCCAAAGTGGCAGCACCCAATAAAATTCTCAGAAATATTAAGGAGAATGTCATATATGTTGCATAGGGTCATGACACATTATAGCAAAAAATCATACATGCACAACGCTGTTCAATGATAGCAAATTGCAAAATACAATAAATGGTCAGCAAATAAGACAGCTTCTTAAGCTATTATTAAGTACAGTAGATAAATACTCACTCATACTTCTACAAACAGCACATAGCAGCCGTCATAACAAACGTAGACCTATATAGCTTATCAACGTTGGCAAAGATCAAGATTCGCCAGCATTTTCTGAAAGTCTCACGTACATCATAGTAAGAATAAGTGTTGATAAGCCAACTTCACTCTGCTCTGGACTGCCCGGCTCGTGAAGACAATATAATGCCAACAATAAGCCCATAAAGAGCCAAAGCTTCAGCAAAAATGAGAATGAGGATCATCCCAACGAAAAGCTTAGGCTGTTGAGCATTAGCCCTATAAAACAAAAACTGTTCAGTACATATTCTTGAGCTATAAGATAAATCAACATGACACAATGCAAATAATAGCACACTAACAAAAACAGAGAGAACTACCCTTCAATAATCAAGCTGCAGTAGCCTAACAAATGACTAACTGGTGGTTTAATTTCATCCAACAGTGTCGGAAAACTAATTTGAGGCACCCAAAGAAAAGGCATCATGGACCTTGAACAGTTTGGCATCACCATTTATAGAAGCCAGTTAATTGAGGCACCCCGCAGGCAGAGCAAGTTTGGAGTGGTGACCGAGTTGTTTAACGTCATTTTTAAGACGGCGAGAATGCCCGAAGAATGGAGGTCTACAATGATTCATTTGTACAAGAACAAAGTTGATATCCAAAGTTGCAACAACTATAGGGGTATCAAGCTGCTAAGCCACACTATGAAAGTTTGGGAAAGGGTCATGGAGATAAGGGTGAGAAGAGGTGTGTTTATTTCCGAGAATTCGTTTTGATTCATGCCGGGGCATTCGACTACTTAAGTCATTCATCTTATTAGGAGGTTGGTGGAGCAGTATAGGAAGAGGAAGAGGAAGAGACTTACATATGATTTTCATCGACATCGAGAAGGCATACGATAAAGTCCCTAGAGAGATTCTATGGAGATGTTTGGAGGTTAGAGGTGTACATGTTGCATATACTAGGGCGATTAAGGATATGTATGATGGAGCCAAGACCAGGGCACAGACAGTAGGAGGAGACTCGGAGCACTTTCCAGTGATGATGGGGCTGCACCAGAGATCATTTCTTAGCCCATTCCTATTTGCCTTGGTGATGGATGGACTGACGCGACATATCCAATGAGAGGTGCCATGGTGTATGTTATTCGCAGACGATGAGACTCGCAGCGGTGAGACTTGATGGCGATGTCACACATCGTATTAGGGCAGGATGAATGAAATGGAGGCTCGCATCTGGAGTCTTGTGCGATAAAAAGGTGTCACCAAAACTTAAAGGCAAGTTCTATAGGGTGGTGGTTAGACCGACTATGTTGTATGGCGGAGTGCTGGCCGGTCAAGACTTCGCACACCCAAAAGATGAAAGTTGTGGAGATGAGAATACTGAGATGGATGTGTGAGCATACAAGGAGGGATAAAATTAGAAATGATGATATATGTGAAAGAGTGGGAGTGGCCTCGGTGGAGGATAAGATGCGGGAAGCGAGGTTGAGATGGTTCGGGCACGTGCAGAGGAGAGACACAAATACCCCAGTGCGGAGGTGTGAGAGGTTGGCTATGGACGGGTTCAGGAGGGGTAGAGGTAGGTCGAAGAAGTATTTGGGAGAGGTGATAAGACGGGATATGGCGCAAATGCAACTTACTGAGGACATGACCTTAGATAGAGGGTTATGGAGGACACGGATTATGGTAGAAGGGTAGTAGGTAGTCCAGCGTAGTCCTACTTACGCTTACAAACTAATTATTGTAGTGTTATTATTGTAGGCTCGCCTAGCCTATCATACTAGTAGGCGCAATATTATTTTATAGTCCTCTGTCGTTTGATTTCTGCTGCTATGTGTTCTCTAGTGTACTTTGTTTATCTTATTTACCTTCGTTAGTTAATACTTTTTTTTTTCTTCAGAATATGCTATCATGACTTATTTCACTTTTGATACTGGCATTTTCAAACTGCTTTCAATTTCTTATCCGGGTCTAACCGTTTCTCTTACTTTGCTTGTGCTTGTGCTTGTGCTTTGTCTTGAGCCGAGAGTTTCTCGGAAATAACCGATCTACCTACCAAGATAGAGATAACGTCTGCGTACACTGTACACTCTCCAGACCCCACAGGATTTTCACTGGGTATGTTGTTGTTATTGATAATCAAGAAAAAGGTTTGGCAAAACGTAAAAGAAATATAGCAACGAAATCCGAGAAGACAACAAAGGCAACATGGACCGAAGAGGATAGGAACTTTTCATTTTATGAAATGCAGATTATTATCGGACAACTCCAGAAGACAATAAGTGAAGTTTCCTAGATCATAAGTACTCTCCCTGTCCAATTTTATTTGATGGTTTCAGCCTGAACACGGAGTTTCATACGCTAATGTGACTTAAAAATGATTCGAATGATAGGGAAGAAATATTTAAATTGTGCTTGAAAAGCTACCTTGATTGAGAACATAGTATTTTATTTTTGAAGAGTTCAATGAATTTGTATTCTTGAAAGTTGTATAAAAATAGAAATGTTGTCAAGGAGAAGTCTCATTAACTAAGACAGAGAGAGTTGTATTTAGGTTGACCTGAAAATAGATTAAAAATCCAAATTGGAAAGGAGCAATAATAGTAAACGAAACACATGATCTGATCATCAATTTTCCAAGTACTCCATCTTTCCACAACCAACAAAAATCTTGCCTTCAACTTATCATAAACATGGCAAAAAATCATCTCTGTCCGAAATTGATAAAAAGAAAACTTTCTATGTCCCAAATTGAAAAAAAACTAGAACTTTCTATGTCCCAAATTGAAAAAAAACTAGAACTTTCTATGTCCCAAATTAGTAGGCTTCTTTTACTTATTAGGTGACAATTTAACTAATCTTTTGAAATGGATTAAACTCAGATTAACTTGTCATTTGAAAATAAAATCTGGTTATAAAAGTTGTACGAGACTTCTTCCAACCTTAATTACGAAAAAGATATGTCTTGGTAAAAAAATATTCTTGTGAGACTTCTCGAAAGCAAAGTTGCAAAACCCTTTCGGGGACACTGAGAATTATGTACAACTAAAAGGAGACTTGACAAAGTCTGATCACTGATGACTTCACAAATTTAAATAAGACGAAATCCTTTTCATTGTACTAAAGTCTGATATAGGATATTGTTGTAGTTACATATCACTGAATTTTATAATTGGAAATTAAAAGTGTATCATCTTCAATGACAACATCTAGTGAACGGGTATCTAACTAATGTTCGAGTGTATGGTTGCTGGCACTCCAATATTTTCCCAAAAGCAATTGCTACAACCTACAATCGATTTATCATAGATGAAAAAAGCTGAAAGAACTTTACACATGTAAAGAATTAGAATAGAAATTCTCCATCAGTACTTTGGTAATAGTGGTTGATTTGTTCTCGAGAATTTGCCAACTTTGTAATTTAACCCACATATTATTTGTGGTTTTAGTTTTGATCATTCATTCAACAGAAACTCAATCCATTTAAGCTTAGTCCTGCTCTAAGTTGCTTGGACTCGGGTGCGGATCTAGAGGTCGGATCCTTCATGATCTAAATTTTAAGATTCAGGGGGTACAGATACATGTGCGAGGATTCGGCTAAAAATAACTCAAATATAAAAAAATAGTTATATGTCTAAATTATGAGACATTATGTGGAAAACTTACAAGGTATTCGAGGAGAAAATGTTGATAAAGAGGAGAATCCAAGAAGGAAACAAAAAAGGAAAAGGGATGATATAGAAATTTATATATACAAGGTGCTATATTTTCTTCAATTTCACCTTAGCTTTTGTTTTGATGACAAAATTCAAATTGTATTTGTCCTGAATTTCTCAGTCGATTTTGGTCAAAGTACCCAAAATTGACCAAATCTGGTATGGAGGAATAGGTCTTGCTGCATAATTCCCAATATAATTTTGCTATTTGACGATACAATTTCCACAGATATAATACAAGAACAATATAAGCCTAGCTAGAGCTACAAAGTTTGACATTGACAAAAGTTATCTAAAATGTCAAGTTTGACCTTAACAAAATTATCTAAAATGTCTTCCTATGCACATGGTTAACTAGCTCAAAACAAAAGTTTACATTTTTTTCATTTTAATACTAGAAACATCTTCCTATAAAGAAGTCACAACCAAGAGAGCAAGTGAGCATACATAGCAGGTGATTTCCATCAAGATACAGCATTGCATCCTTTGGCAAAAGAGTTAACTAAAAAAACGAATCCTAATCTTATCCTAACAGCTAACACAAGAGTAGTATCAACTTAGCCTAATTCTAAAAATATACGATCTCTTAGATCCAAGTCAACAGGCATTAGCATGAAGTAACAAGAGGACAACGAAGCATCAGTAAAACAAAATAAACGAAATGAATACCTAACACCGGCATCACCAACAATACCAATAGCCATTCCAGCAGAAAGACCAGCAAGACCACAAGCGAGACCAGAAGAGAGATGAGCATATCCATCAAACAGGTAATACGACTTCGTTTTGGGATTAATACCAGTACTAATAATAACAGCAATAATCAATCCATAAATACCCAACACACCAGCCATAACCACCGGAACAATCGACTTCATCACCAATTCCGGTCTCATCACTCCCATAGACGCTACTCCTACACCACTCTTTGCTGTTCCGTACGCTGCTCCCATGCCTACAAGTTGTTAGACAAAATGACAATTAGATCTATCACATATTAGAACAGCTTTAAATTTGTGGTCACGGCTCATAGGTCCGATGTGCGGAAGCAGTAGGTTATGCCTATAAGTTGTTCAACAAAATGAAAATTAGATCTATAACATATTTGAAGGGAGCCTTGCAGGATCGGTAAAATTGACTCTATGTGACCTATGAGTCACAGGTTCGAGGTGTGAAAGCAATGTTTGCATTAGGTTAAGCTATATTAATCACAGGCTGCAGTACTTTTACGATCCTACTAACGCGGAATGCTTTGCTTTTAGATCTATAATAACATATTTGAGGCACAGATCTATTAATGGAAATTGAGAACTTACATGAGAATACGAGGGCTGCAGCGGCGCCGAGGAAGCCGAAGAATGGAGCAGTTTCATCTCCACTGAAAGTCGACATTGTTGATCGGAGTTTGGATCTGAGAAATTAGATATAAAAAGGAGAAGCTCTTTATTATCTGTTTTTCTTCTGGCTAAAAGCAAATCATTCATACACGTGGCTTTCGTGTTCTGATGCAGTTGCGGTTCGGATTTTTTCCTTTCACACTGTGTAATTAGAGAGATTTTTTATCGTGTATTTTGCATCGACAGATGAAATGATAAATAAATTTTGGTATAATTAATACTTAAACTTCTTAATTTTTGACCTGTATTTGAACATGAAAATTTTAAATTTTCTAAAATAGAATTTACATATTTAAAAACCAGAGAAATTATCATAATATAATTTAAAATATTTAGAAGACATATAAAAAGTTACAATAAAAGAACAACTCGGTTGACTTTCGAAAACGAAAAGTATCACATAATGAGTAGGAATGAGTAATTTTTATGCGAATTTTAATACTAATCAGTCCTAAATGAAAATATAATGAATTATAATTTGTAACGTTTAACTTACTTTACAAATTTTATATTTTACTACTTAATAGAATGTGTACCAAATTAGTAGAGAATAAATTTAAACAAAAAAGAAGTTGGCAATTGGGGTACAAAATTATTTAAATAAAAAGTATCATTAGTACTCTTTCAATAATGACATCAAATGAAATTGAGCAAATTATGAGTTGAATGCTATAATTGACTGATGATATAAACATAAAAGCTGATTTCTCATATGTTCAACTAATACTAATTATTTCAGAAAATTAATTTCACTCAACTATTCATATTTTATCAATAAAGTTATTATATCAATAAAAATTTACTTGAGTCGAGGGTCGTCCAGAAATAATATTTTTTTTCCATAATATAAAAATAAAATTTGCATATATTTTATCCTTCTGTGATATTCACCTTTAAAATTATATTACTAAATATGTTGTTATTGTTGTTATATCCATATTAATTAACCAGTGGTTGAGTAAATACAATGTAATTCCTTTTCCGAGTATGAATCAAATTTATTTCAGGGCCCAAGTTCCTCTTAGCGGGGCGGCTAAACAACAAACAAATAGACCCATACCCGGAAACCGTCCCTCATCACAGCATCAAATTCTTTGCTCTTCTCATTCTCTTTCTCCGAGAGAATCAAATTGTATATTTCTCTTTCTTTTTCTCCCATATTTTTCCCTTTTTTCTGTGTGACTGACAATTAACCCTAGAAATCTTGGTGAATTGGATTAATCTTGTGTTTACTTCCTTCCTTTGCATGTATATAGCTTCTAGTCTAATAAGTATCACAGTTCCCTGCAATTTATACAGAGTTAATAAATTTTATTATTTGTGTCATAAAGGCATGAACTTGTGTGATTGTGTTCTAAATTTTCTGAAAAATTTGAATGATCAGCCATTGTATGGGATGTGTTTTGTCTTTTTTGCTGTATACTACATGAAAATACTATAGCTTTTATATTTGATAAAAAAAAGACTAGCTTTTATATATCCTCTTATTTTTGTTTATTGTTCTTTTATAGGTTAGCTGAGATACAGAGTGAATTGAGTTCCGGATACTCGGAGATTGAAATCATGGTAAACTTTCTGTTCTCCGCGGTTAATATGCAATAATAGGGTTGTTGCTTTTCGATATATATATGTGCCAATCAAAGGTAGGGTAAGGTTTGAGTACATCCTAACCTCCCCACCCTCCCCAGACCCCACTCGTGGGATTAAACTGGGTATGTTGTTGTTGTTGTATGATTTAGTTGCCAATTTGTTAAGAATAAAAGGGCAGCCCAGTGCAATGGGCTAGGTACATGGTCCAAGAAGGGCCACACCATATTGGATTTAGTGTAAGTTGTGTTCTCTGCTAGAGGCTGTTTTAAGAATATCATCTAATAATTTGTTCTCTCGAATAAAGTATGGAGGACACGGAAGGCTAGTAGTTAGTTGAGCGTTGTCACGTGTATTCTTGTGTAATAGGAGTCGTAATATTACTTTTGTAGCTTCTTGTCCTTCGGTTTCTGCTATTATCTGTTGTTTCTGGTACTTCGACTATCGTATTGATTTGTGGTGGTTGGCTTCCTTTTCCATACTGCTCTGTCATGTTTTATAGTTATTTGCCATGGTTTAATCGCTCTCGTTATTTTTCTCTTTTTTGTACTGCTTTGAATTGCTTGTTCTTGTGCTGAGGGTCTACCGGAATAGGGGTAAGGTCTACGTACACTCTACCCTCCCCAGAACCCACTTTGTGGGATTTCACAGGGTATGTTGTTGTTGTTAATAAAGTATGGGATTGGATTCTGACTGAAGTTATACTTTGGGGTTTCTTAATTTAATAAGATCTGAAGATCTGATTGCCAGCTTTGGGAGTGTTGAATTTTTTAATAGAATGTGCATCTGTAGGGGAACACTTCCTTCTTTTGGGAAAAACTGAGAAAAAAAGAGGAAATATGATAGTGAATAGGTTGAGAACCATTAAGAAACGTTTGTACTCAGTTATCAAAATGACATGGATGACTGATTTCTCAGAGTCAGCAGTTGTATATTTGGTTCACATGCTTGAGTAAATTCGAGATTATGGATTTCCACTGATGTTACTGGCAACTATACACCAGGATGAACTAATGAAAAAAATGATGGTAGGATAAGCTGTATTGCTACTACTCCTTTCATTCCTTTGATCTATTGTTCTTCAACTATTCGACTGAGATTCATCCTAAAAGGATACATTCCATGGAAAGGAACTACAGACAGTCCATGGGAGGGAGGGAGGGCTGATCATCGGAAAGCTTGGTCGATGATTTAAATGGTGCCTCTCGGAACGCCATTTTAAAATGGCTAAAAAGGTGGGGCAAAATCCTACAGCGTTTAGGTTTACCTTTCAAATCCACTACTTTGCTAGTCCACCCAAATGGCTGCAAAGAAAAAGGGCCTTGTTTCAAGATCCACAGGCTGGATCCTTTCTCCAAAGAAATCTTGTAAACCTACAACAGAAGCAAAGTTTTGTTTACAGAAACATACTATTGAGACACAACCTTCAATTGGAACAGGCTAAACTGACTTTCTTTTCCATTAGCTCCCCTAAACACAACCAATCATTAAATACATCTACCTTCAAAGGAGCATTTTCTCTGTTGGAGGCAGTGTTCCTTGTTTGATGTTATTTATTTCTGTTTCATAACCTTTAAATCTGTCATTGACTTTATTGACATATATCTGTGTCATTAATGTTATCTTCATTTGTCATTATTGTACTTTTTTTATTTGTGATCTGCAGTTTTTCGAGGGATATGGATATCATGGAAGATCATTTGAGCAGACATACCGGTGTTATCCTGCATCATTCATTGATAAGGTTAGAGTTCTTTTGAAAAGACGAATTTCGTTTACTACTCTAATCTGTTGTGGTAATTACATGCGAAGGTTTCACAAACTTCTTGTTCCTTTGGCTTCCATCAGATTGTCATTCTCACAAAATTTGCTTCAGTCATTTTCATTATTTCATTCTTATACACGTCTATGATTTATTTTAAGATAACTATCTAGAAGAGCTTTCCTCAAAATTAATTTTTAAGTTTCATTACATCTTATTTCCCGGAAACAACCGCTCTACCTACCAAGGTGGAGGTAAGGTCTGTGTACACTCTACCCTCCCCAGACCCCACGGTGTGGGATTTCACTGGGTATGTTGTTGTTGTTGTACATCTTATTTCCGCAGGTTGCATCATGTACATTTTGTTGTTGTTAAAGAGATCGGAGGTGGATTGGAGAGGGAATGAAATTTTTTTTTATAAGGGGAAGGGGAAGGAGTTTAACTGTTTATTAGTTCTGTTGTACATTGAAAGAGGTCTTCTGTTTGACCTATATGCATATATATGTTGTGGAAGATGTGTCGTATATGTGTATTAAACTTGTTCTTCAGATGTTTGTCTCACGTATTGCTTCTCCCACGGCAAACTATTTTTGCTTGATATTTAATTTTTTGCTACTTTTTCTTCAATTCTGATTCTGTTTGTTTCATACTTCGCAGCCACAGTTAGAGAATGGAGACAAAAGTAAGTAGTGTCAATAGTTCTTTTTTTTTATCTGCGCTAGGTTTTTAAAGCATTTAGTCTTATGTTGCTTTTTCTTTTTTTTCCCCCAGTTATAATGCCTCCGTCTTCTCTTGATCGTCTAGGTCAGTATCCTTGTTATGTATCTTGGCATTTTCAGTTATTTAGATTTTGCACCTTTATCAGATGGCAGCTGGTCCATTCCTACCCATATTCAACATTGAATGTCAAATTTTGCAGCATCACTTCACATTGATTACCCAATGTTGTTTGAGCTTCGAAATGCTTCCACAGAACGAGTTTCTCACTGTGGAGTTTTGGAGTTCATTGCAGAAGAGGGCATGATATATATGCCATATTGGGTACATGTCATTTCTGTGTAATTTTATTTTCTTGGGTTCAGTTCAACTGATGTGCATAAACTCACTTTAATGTGGGCCTTGTAGATGATGCAAAATTTATTCCTACAAGAAGGCGACATTGTGACAGTGAAGAATGTAACTCTTCCTAAGGGTAAATATGTCAAGTTGCAGCCCCACACGAAGGATTTTCTGGATATTTCTAACCCAAAGGCCATGTGAGTTTGCTGATTTTTTAAAGAACTTTTTTTGTGGCTCGATTACGTTTTATGCTAGTGTTTGCTGAGCCGAATTGCGTCTGCATAATTTCTAGAACTCATGGCACACACAAAAGGAAAATTCAGCAAGACAAAAGAAGGGCTCCCTGTGTCCCAATTCACATTCTTCTTGGGGGGCATGATTCTTAAGTTAAGAGTTGAAACTTTAGTGTTTAAAAAATGAAAGTGAGTCTAAGGCCGTAGATGAAGTAAACCTTTTGAAATTAATACTTCATTAAAGTATAAAAGTGGGTGCCATATCATATCTTAATGCTAACAAAATGTTGAAAAAATATCAAATTTTGTAGGTTATAAGTTTAAGGATAGTCACATACTAGCCTCACTTTGCTTTAAGTTCTGGAAGGAGAAATACAAAAGCATGGACAGCCCATCAAAATAGGAGGTGTAGGGTGTGGTAAAAAAATAAGAAGATAGATAATTACTTACCATATGAAACTTCAGAGATTGAGGACAACTTTGTGTTTAAACATTTAGGAGAGATCATAAGACTTTTTTGAAATTGAGGAGAGATCACAAGACTAATTCATTGGGATTTTCACTTTATTATTAGTATAGATAGATAATTACTTACGATATGAAACATTAGAGATTGAAATGTCTAATGCCGGAATGCACTAGTTATATTCTTAATGAGCTACAAGCTGACTCAATTTTAAAGTGATATTGCTTCAGCAAAAGGGTGTATAAGAACCTCATAGAGCAATATCACCTCCTTGTTGCTGGATAAATTTTTTGTGAGACGGTTTATGAGGTAACAGTTTCCTTGTAGAGCTAGAATCACCAAAGGGAGTGCCTTTGGAAAAAGGGATACATTATGTTGTCCAGGATTGAAGTTCTTTTGTCTGCCATGTATTTAAGTAGGGAAAAGGTTAGGGGAGGAGCATGGAGATCCATGCAAGGAGTGCAATGTTGTGGTTGAAATCTCTGCTTCTATGAGTACAGGTGGAATTGAAATGATATTGTATACATGAATATATAATTAGTTCCGTCCGTGTTCCGTTTATGAATATGCACAGGATTGGCTTCCTGATGACCTTATCCATAGTGTTACACTTGTTCTATAATTGCTCTATTTATTTGTATCTTTCCTGCTTGAATACTAGGCATAATGTGAGATGATTGACAAGTACAATTTATTTTAATTTTCTTATTTGAATTAGGAGAATTACATCTGCTAACTGGTATAACCAATATTTGTTGGTTCAGTTGCTTATTAATTTACTCCCCTTTGCAAAATACCCGCATACTGATGGAGGCTTTGAAGTTTGACTTCTTTCCCTTATTGATGCAGCTTGGAGACGACACTCCGAAACTTTTCCTGCTTGACCACAGGAGATAGTATTATGGTGGCTTACAACAATAAAAAATATTACATAGACATTGTGGAGACAAAACCTTCTAATGGAATAAGTATCATTGAGACAGACTGTGAAGTAGACTTTGCTCCCCCACTTGATTACAAAGAACCTGAAAGAGCAGCTCCTTCTCGTCCAAGCAAGGCTCCAGCAGAAGGTGCATATTCTTCAAATTTCTGAAATTAATTGTCCTTGCCTTCACGAATTCTGGTGGTACCACATATTGCTTATTTTTTTGTTCTTTTGGAAATACTAATGACAAACTCCAAAAACCTATTCAAACTTTTATCTTTATACAAATGGCAGCATCTAATTCAGACGGAGGCAGTATCTAGTACGGTTGTAGAGACCAGTTTTACGAATTCTTAATATCACCAGAGTTTGATGACTATTGCGATTGCCTAACTTTCAACGGCCTTAAGTTCATGGAACCTGTACGTTTATGTTGTTAAAAAAGGCAACTTGATGCACTCAGCGTCCGCTTTGTAAATTTATGTGATTCACGGTATAGATTGCAATGGTTCACGGTATAGATTGCACTTATATATTATGAACTAGAGAACCTTTGATAAAGATACACGTCATCCTCCTTTTTATTCTTGGACCTGTTGGAACTGCGACAAATCTATGATACTTCCAGGCTGGGATATTTGGTGATATATTTTGGCCAATTGTTATTTGGCCAGCATGGTGCAGTTGAAGAGGCTGCTACATCTGAATTATGTTCTGTTAGCTTAATAATTCTTCCTTCATGCAGTTCAAGAGGCTGCAACAGAAGTTGAACCAAAATTCAACCCTTTTACTGGTGGAGCAAGACGTTTGGATGGGAAACCTTTAAAACAGCAACCTCCACCTTCTTCCTCTTCTGGGTCCTCAGACAAGCAAGCCGATGCTACTAATGGTGGTAAGACGTCTGCTGCTGGTCCAAGCACTCAAACTTCTAGTCGTCAGTCACAAGGGAAGCTTGTATTTGGTTCAAATACAAACCGCGCTCCTGAGAAACAAAAGGTTTATATCTCTCTACATACTCATATATGTTGTCCTTGTTTCTTCCCTCTTTTTCCCTTTCACTCTTCATTATTTATGAGTCCAGGCTATAAGAATCCTTAAAAAGTCTATACATATCCGTTTGGCAGTTTTAAGTACGTTGCTAGTCTCAGCCTGTTAATGCTCCTGTCCATATGCAGGAACCAGTGAAAGAGGAACCTCAAAAGAAAGAACCCAAGTTTCAGCCTTTCTCTGGGAAAAAGTACTCCTTGAGGGGTTAATTGTAGTTTATGACTTCCCCTTCTATTCACCTTTTGCATGTTAGCCAGTTCTTTTGTCAGTCAAATATCTGAATTATGTTTAACTTATTGTATAATCTATACAAATTAAGTTTCATTAACTGTTGCCAATTTGTTTTATTTGATCACCGCATTAGTTGTTTGTCGTTACTTATTATTATTATCGAATAATATATATTTGAAGTGAGATTCGTTAAATTCACAAAATTATGCAATAGTATTTGAAAGGAACACTCTGATATGCAGCTAGGTGCACGAGCAGCAGTTGTCATCTTTCCTAGTTCAATAGTTAGATTTAACTAGCAACGCTGCACTTTGGTTTGTCAAAAGTTATTTTTCAGAAATAACATCTTTTAAAAGAACTTTGGTACGTAGTTAGTTCGTCAGTGAAAAATATTTTCTAAAAAATGTGTTGAAGGTGATAATATAGTTAGCAAATTAGATAATCTGTTACGATAAATTTAAGTATTAGGATTGAGGAAATAATTAGTTGGGATGGTCAATTCTTTAGCCGGCAATTAAAATTTAATCACCATTTTCAATATAATTGGAAATTAACCATTTTATACAAAACAACTACAAGAATGATATATGGAGTTCAAATTTTAGGATTGACCCCTTTTCTTCCGTGTTTTTAGCGGAAGGTATTTTTATCAAAATTCATTTCACATAAAAAAAAAATGACTAAATAAATACTGAATAGTTTTGAAACATTGAATTTTAATTAGTGGCGATTTCTATTCACCTATTTCGTCCAAAAGTGAGAAAACTTAATTTTTTCACTTTGGTGAAAAATATTCTCTGGCAATCAAACATCATAAAATTGACTTATTTTAATTTTCTAAAGTATTGCTGAAATTTATATAAATTAAACCCCTAATAACAAAAATCATCCATAATTCTTAACTTATCCAATATTTCAAAATCAAACAAAAATCGAAAACCTCATAATTTCGTACATTTTGGGAGAAGAAAATCAAAACGAAAAACCTCAACCAGACTATTCCATCTTTCCCCCTTATTTCATTTATTTTTGCTCAGGCAATTTCAGGTCAGGTAAAAGGGAAGAAACCGGAAATGGTGATGACACAGTGGTGCAGCGCAGCAGCAAAGAGAATGATGATGACGTTGGCATATTCATCAGTGACGTCATCACCAGCGACGATGGGAGGTCCGATCCTGTGTGGACGAGGAGACAAGAGGACGAAGAAAGGGAAGAGATTCAAAGATTCATATGGAAATTCAAGACCTAAAAAGGACAAGAAAATTGAACGCATCAAGGATAAAGTTGAGATTCCCAGGTCTACCCCTTGGCCTCTTCCTTTCAAATTAATCTGATTTCGTAGCGTTTTATTATTCTGTACCCTTCAAAATATCTGGCTTTGTTTTTTTTATGATGAATCTGAATGTATTCACTTATTAAGACATATAGGTGTTCAGTATTGTGTTTCAATTGTTTTGTTTAGTTTTGCTATTTGCATACAAAGGTATTAATATTATATGGGCATACTGGAATTAGGAGTTGGGAATAAATGCTGAATTATAATACTGTTTCATGGTGAGCACTGTGATTAATCGGAACTCACTCTTGATTATTTGATGTCAAAACTCAACTCAACTGCTCCTCAATCCCAATTTAGTTGGGTTCAAATCATAGTTTGACTAAAACAACGACATAACTAGTGTAATCCACAAGTCGGTTCTGGAGAGGGTAGAATAACATGTACGCAGACCTTAGCCCTACCTTTGTGGGTAGAAAGGTTGTTTCCAAAAGAGTCTCGGCTGAATTATAGCTCGACTATTTTTAATTATGTTAACCATGGACTTAATGCAAACCCTCCTCTTTTATCCGAATTTAGGATTGTTATGCTTTGCACATAGGAAATTTTAGTCCAGAAAACTGAAGGTCTAAAATGGGATTAGTTCAGCCTAATTTTGCCTACTCATCAATAAGGATCTAAACTTCATATACATCAGTATCTCCGTTGCCCGAATTTAGGGTGTAAGAGATACTTCTAGCTCTAATCATCCTGTAGGGGATATTAGCGTTTTGGGAGTAGAATAGGAATATGATTTTCCATATTATGGAAATTATAAATTATATATATACTCATTCATTAATGAAAATAATCAAGGAATTATTTCTTTCATGGTATCAGAAGTCTTGGTCTCACAAAACCTTCCGCTACTCTCGGCTCCCTCGATTTCCGTCCTTCCTTGGTTTTCGAGTCATTTTCTTCCTCCTCACTTCCCAAATTTTCCTCCAAATCCCTCCTTAACCTATTGTTCTTTCGTTATGTCTTCGTCAAAGTACATGTTTCATCCTGCTCTAACTGTTTCCAACATCAAGAACCACGTCTCTATTGTTCTTGAGATGGAAAACGTCCAATATGCGACGTGGACAGAGTTGTTCAAAATTCACGCAATCTCACATCAAGTCCTCCATCACATAATTCCTCTCGTTGTCCCTACACCCGCGGAGGATCCTCAGTTGTGGATCACTCTTGATGCTACCGTCCTTCAGTGGATTTACTCCACTATTTCTACCGACCTCTTACAGACGATCATTGAACCAGACACCACGGCTATGGCTATCTGGAATCGATTGTGATATATTCCAGGATAACCAACATTCCCGCGTTGTTACTTTTGAGCAATAATTTTCACAAGTCAGCATGCAGAATTTTCTGAATGTTTCGGCTTATTGTAAATGGCTCAAGGAATTGGCGGACCAACTCCGTAACGTTGGAGCGTCTGTTACCAATAATCGTCATGTTCTACAAATGGTTGCAGGCCTATCTGAGGCCTATAATAGAGTTGAGACTCTACTCCAACAAAGTAATCCGCTTCCCCCTTTTTATCAAGCTCGTTCGATGCTCACGTTAGAAGAAGCCGGCTTGGCAAAAAAGGCTGCTACCGGCGCAAGTTCCGTGGCGATGATGACTTCATCCGATAATTCTCACGGTTTTGTTGACAATTCGGGCCAAAATCGCAACAACGGTGGCGGCAAGAAGGGTCAGAATCACAAAAATAATTATAAAAACCGTGGTGGAAACCGAGGTAGCAATAACGGGGTGGCAACGGGTGGCAATGGGCTACAAGCCTACTGGCCACAACCATGGCCGTGGAACTGGGCTAGTGGACCTGGGGCCAACAACCCTTACTACCAGCCCAATGCCTACCCGGGGAACTGGGCCCAGTTTCCCAACGCCAACAGGTCCAGTTTTTCTGTCCAGCAGGGGTACCCGAGACACAGTTCTGGGCCGAGGCAGCAAGCGGATGTGCTTGGGCCTCGGCCTCCACAGGCCTACCATGCTGCGAGCCCCACTCCGACTGACATTGAAGCCGCAATGCACACACTTGGATTGAATCCCCAGGACGTCAATTGGTACATGGACACTGACGCCACTACTCATATGACATCCGACCCAGGTACTCTCTCGTCTTATGTCAATTTGAGCAAAAATCGTGGTATTATTGTTGGTAATGATCAGTCAATTCCAATTCGTGGTTATAGTCATACCAATCTATCTTCCCCACATCCGCCTCTTGCCTTGAAAAATGTCCTTCATGCTCCAAACTTAATTAAAAATTTAGTGTCAGTCCGCAAATTTACCATTGATAATGGGGTGTCTGTTAATTTTGATCCTTTTGGATTTCTGTGAAGGATTTCAAGACGGGATACCTCTAATGAGATGCAATAGTGTGGGGGAGCTTTATCCAATCACCACCACTTCTCCGAGCCACGCCTTGCCATCCACCTTTGTTGCTCTTGCTCCTTCCTTGTGGCATGCACGTCTAGGTCATCCGGGGTCGTCCATTATGTCTTCCTTACATAAAAATAATTTTATTTCTTGTAAGGGTACGCATAGTACTCCAATTTGTCATTCCTGTCCATTAGGAAAACTTGTTAGATTACCGTTTGTAGCCTCTACTTCTCGTACGGTGAGTAATAGATATTTGCAAGAAAGGAATTATATTATAAAAGCAGCACTAAAGAGGTGCTAAAGTATTTACAGGTGAGGGAAAAAGCAAAAGGAAAATCCCTTTCCAATCTTATAGGGATTCTAAGAGGCTAAGCATGGATTCTTCTTTCATGAAGAATAATCAATAGCGAAGTCTAGTGATACTTTCAATTACTGCTTTCTATTGAAATTAGTCTTGTTACTTAGAGATTGTGAACATGCATCGTGCAGAGAAATGAGTTTGCATTGTTCTTATGGATGAAACATGCAACTAGAGGTGGTAAAATGAGCTCATAAAAAATAACCCGCCCAACCGGTAACCCGCTTATTTATTAACTCAGCTCATTTCAGCCCAACACATTTCAACCCATAAAAAATTGGGCTGATATGTAGCCCAAATTGACTCATAAGAAATCTTGTCAAAATATTTTCAAAAAAATATTTTTTATGCGATATGTTATATATAGCCATAATAAAGAAAAATAACAATTTTATAAGGTACTAAAATAATATAAAAGTTGAAATAAAATAATTAAAACTTAATATGATTTGAGCGAGTTGGGTCAATAATCCGAATTTATTAACTCAACCTATTTTAACCTGCCCAAATTCAGCTCACCCCACCCATTTGACACCTCTACATGCAACACAAGATACTAGCACTATCTATGGAAGAGGGCGAATATTGCATCTTTCATATTCTGGAGCTAATAGGTTGCTCTAAGACAACCATGAAAGTGCACTAGAAGATATGATTCTATGTTGGACTTTTGCTTGAATTCATTTGTTGTCCAGGGATAAATCATCTGCAAACATAATATGGCACATCAGGTGTTTTCGAATGAACCCTCTCCCACCCAGTGTTAAACTTGGCGTGAAGCGTAATAAATTTCAATTTCTCTATGTTCATGTGAAGCCTGCAGTTTGGGGCCGGGGAGTTGGTTGATCTTTCATAATAGCATTTTTTTTTTCTGGGAGCGACCCTTTTCAGGTTTTATTGGATAGAAGTGTCGTTTGAATGTTTCTTTAATGCAAAGCCACTAAGAGATTAAGAATTTTAGATCTAATGATCCCATTCGATTATTGCAAATAAAGGACATTGCACGTGTGAGGCTATTTTAGCGGAAAATGGTGCAATAAATTTTTTTATTTTTAAGCTAAAGGCATGAGTCGATTTTATTACTCTAGTAGATAAATTGATAAACAAGAACAAGACATGTTATCAATCTAATGTGACTGATGTATTTGGAAATAATACTCATTTTACTACAGACTTTTGCTTCCTCTGCTAAGCATTTTTCATTTTATTAGTTACTAGCACTGTTTTTTCCCTTCTAATCCAAACAAAAATTTACAGCGAGGAGCAGTATAATCCATGCCAATTGCCACACTCGGCCGTTGAAGAAATGGGACTCCATAACTTCCGCATGCAAGGCAAGTACACAATTTAACAAGAAATTGTTCAAACAACAATATATTAGTGATGGCTAACGACACTTATCACAAAATGATGAAAAAGACGTGAATCAAGATTATCAAAACCTGAAAAATTGAAATTCAAATAAATCAAACTCGAAGTCTGACATTTATTTTTGCAATTCTTGGTTTGCAGCTCACAACTACTAAACGGTCAAATTTAAGTAAGCATTGTGCCATGCCAATCCTCGTTTCTCTAAATATCAAACCAGAAAACATATTTAACGTCTCATTGTTCAAAGTTAGTAAACAGATGGAATCACTAAGAAAAGAAGACGAGACTGGATGCTACTCTCCTTGCATCCCTGCACTTCCTGAATCTGCCACCCAAAATATGACAATATTTAAATCAAATGGCAAAATTTACAAATACAGATCTTTACCAATGTCAAAGACATTACTCAGTGCTAATGACTGATATGTTTAAGGTGAGAAACATAAACAGTATCAGACAAACATAAGCTTTCAACAAACTAAGCTCACCTTCAATGGTGAAACACAGTTCCAATCGAGAGAAGAGAAGGAGAAAGTTGAGAGAACAATCTAGAACAAGAGGAAATGAAATTGGAGAATTAAATGTTTTCAATGTGACAATGGAAGGGAATTCGATAATAACCAATTCAAACAATTTTGTGCCAAACATGGTCTTAGCTTTCGTTTTTCCTGTCCTCACACCTCTCAAAATGGCAAGGCCGAACGGTAAATCCACTCCATATTCGTGCTCTACTTGCCCACGCCTCAATTCCTCCCGAATTTTGGCATTATGCACTCTACATGGCCACCTACCTTCTAAACATAATCTCAAACAAATCTCTAGCTCAACAGTCTCCCACTCAAGTTTTGTTTCATAGGAACACGTCCTATCAACACTAGCGTGTCTTCGATTGTCTCTGTTATCCTCTTCATCCGACCACTCACAAACTCCAACCCCGATCCTCTTCATGTGTATTTCTAGGTTACCCCATCATCGTGGCTACTCTTGCTATGACTTATCAAGCCGTAAAATAATCATTTCTCGCCATGTCATCTTTGATGAGTCTCAATTCCCTTTTGTCACGCTAAACTCACCACCTCAGCACTCCTATGACTTCTTAAATGATGGTCTCAACCCCTTCTAATTCATCATTTACATAATCCAACGTCTCAAGGTTGCTCCTCGGCCAACCCGTCACGGGAACAATCAACCTATCATGATTGTCTGACTCGTCCAGCCGAGCCCCTTCTCGTAACCACTGCCCCCTTAGTTTGTCACGCATACTCCTGACAGTCCGTCACCTCCTACTTCTCGACCACCTCCCCCGTCCAGCGTCCCGAGGCACACCCACGGACGATGGAAACTCGTGCTATGCACGGCATTTTCAAATCGAAACGGCTGTTTAACCTATCCGTTTCGGTTGTCCCTTCACCCGTGCCTCGTAATCCTAAGGATGCCTTGTCCAATCCTAACTGGAAAGCCGCAATAATTGACGAATATAATGCTCTTATTGATATTAAGACGTGGGACCTAGTACCCCATCCACCTGATGCTAACATTATTCATTCTATGTGAATTTTTTAGACAAAAAGAAATCTGATGGTTGTTTTGAGAGGCACAAGGCTCATCTTGTAGGTGATGGCAGATCTCAGCATGTGGGAGTGGACTGTGATGAAACGTTCAACCCGGTCGTCAAACCATCAACCATTCCTGTAACCACTGCCCCCCTTGGGTCATTCATCAGCTTGATGTCAAGAATGTTTTCTTACATAGGGATCTTCATGAAACAGTATACATGCATCAGCCTATGGGTTTTAGGGATCATGTCCATCCAGATTATGTCTGTATGTTGCGTAAATCGCTCTATGAACTGAAACATGCTCCTCGAGCATGGTACCAGCGGTTTGCCGATTATGTCTCCTCTATCGGATTTTCTCACAGCAAATCCGACCATTCACTGTTCATTTACAGGAAGGGTCCAGACATGGCTTACCTCTTATTGTATGCTGATGACATCATCTGATGCTCTCCGTCAATCTATTATGTCACTACTTGCCTCCGAGTTTGCTATGAAAGATCTGGGGCCTTGAGCTACTTCTTAGGCATATCCGTCATTCGTCATTCTGGCGGCCTATTTTTGTGTCAGAAGAAATACGCCGAAGAGGTCCTTGACCGTGACGGTATGACGTCTTGCAAGCCGACCCACACACCAGTGGACACCAATTCCAAGCTAAGCACCGATTTTGACCCCTATATTCAGACATGTCACATTATCGCAGCTTGGCTGGGACCTGCGGTATCTCACATTCACGAGACCGGACATATCCTATGTCGTGCAACAAATATGTTTGCACATGCACAGTCCGACGGATGCACACATACATGCTCTCAAACGTATTTTACGGTACGTCCAGGGTACTCTTCACTTCGACTTACACTTACACAAGTCCTCACTCACTGGTCTCGCTACATATTCTGATGTTGACTGGGGTGGATGTCCTGACACCCGTCTCTCCACCTCTGGTTAATGCGTTTTTCTCGGAGATAACTTACTGTCTTGGTCTTCTAAAAGAAAACCTACACTATCTCGATCCAGTGCCGAAACAGAATACAGAGGTGTAGCAAACGTCGTCTCTGAGTCCTGTTGGATTCGTAACCTTCTACTGGAGCTTCAATGCCCAATTCATAAAGCTACATTGGTCTACTGTGACAATGTTAGTGCTATATACCTTTCCATGCAATCTCGTCCAACATCAGCGCACCAAGCACATTGAAATGAATATTCACTTTGTGCGCAAAAAAATGGCTCGTGGTCAAGTTCGTGTTCTTCATGATCCTTTCAGATATCAAATTGCTGACATATTTACTAAAGGACTTTCGTGCATACTCTAATGATTTTCGAGTCAGTCTCAGTGTACGTGAGTCTCCCGCTTCGACTGCGGGGGTGTGATAGAATATTTACCAAATATTCTTGTATTATTGTATATATCATATTTTAGGTAGAATTATATTCATATTGTAATTAGGATGATCTATTTTAGGTAGAATTATATTCTTATTGTAATTAGGTTGATTCTTGTACTACTATATATATTGTACATTATTGATGAATAAAATCAAGAAACATATTCCTTTAGTTCTATCTGGGAAGGGTAACCTAGTTTATCTAGCCATGGGACATATGGTGCACACAAAGGGCAGTTTAGGAGAAATTTATTGGAAGATGGATACATGTCATCTTAGCAAAGGGTACATGCCCAAGTCTGAAATGCCATAATAAATATGAATTGTTACTATGAGATGCATCATTGTTTGGAAAAGAAGCACTAGTTTTATTATCATTGATCATGGAATAATTTACAATAGGGGAGTGACAGGAATGGGAATGACAAGCACAATGCATACTATTTACATGACTGGAATTGCAGGAAAAACTAGGACCGAGTGGCTTTGAGTTTGTGCCATTGTTGTCATTCTTTAGGCAGCCTAAACAAATGAGATAGAGTCCATCAAGTGCACTACCAATCTCCAGAGGCCTCTTCAATGAAGGGGCTTGCATTAGACAACTAGTTACAGTGAAAGAAACAATGCACTTAAGGTGCATTGTTAAAGAACGGATAGAAACCAAGTTATACTTGAAGGAAGTAACAAACAAGACCTTATACAGAATGATCTTAGGTGTCGGCATTACATCTTCTACTTCAGTTATTTTTACTTTATAACCATTTGGATGTTTCACTAGTAAGGGGTAAGGTAGTGTCAAGATATTAGATAAGTTGTTCGTATTAAATGGCATATGGTGAGAGGCCCTTGAGTCTAGAATCCACAAGTCAGCTCTATCCTTGAAACATCCACATGAAAGTTTGTCAAAATCTATGGAGTAAGTGCAAGCAATTGTACATGCAAAGTTGGCTGCTCCACAAGTTTGATGATTATTAGTTGACTGCTCCCCTGAACTGCTGATGTTGAATTGCTGGAGTAAGTTCATTAGTTGTTCATATTGCTCCTTGGACAAATTATTGTTCTGTGTATCATAAGCTCCTCCTTGTTGATTCTCATGTTGAAGTAAGTGGCATATACGGTCATTCCATGTGCATTTGCCACAACTCCTTTTCCTTTGTTGTTGAATCTGTTGTTATAGTTGTTGTACCCTATTGTGTGAGCCTCTTGAGCTTGATCCATTCTGGTATTGAGAGTTCCCCTGGGTCTAAATCCATTGTTGTTGTAACTCTGGTTGTTTGTAGCATTTATCTTTAGTAAGTCTTGGTCTCTTATAGTGTTCACAGAATGGTCTATGCCTATTGTTACCAGCATTGTAGTTTGATAATGTGTAATTTGTTCTGAAATTCTTAGTTCCTGAAGAACTTGCAATTAGTGATGCAGGATCAACATAGTTTCCACCATTGTGATTTGTTCTAAAGCTCTTGGTGCCTGAGGTGCTTGCTACTAATGATGTAGACACAATGAATAACTGATTGTGTGGCCTCATTTCTCTTTGTTTTTCCTCGTGTACAAGCAGTGCAAAAGCTTGTCCCATTAATGGCAAGGGATTCATCATTAATATACTACCCCTAATGATTGTGTACACCTCATTTAGCCCCATCAAAAACTAATTAGTCTTCAATCCTGTTTTGCCTTCTACATGAGTTCCTTAGCTCCACACACACATTGACAATTGCAAACATGTCTTGCAGACAAATTACTGAATTCTTCCAACAACTTTTTCATCCTTGTATAGTATCCTGTGATATCTAGAGTTCCTTGATTCAAATCGTTTATTTCCTTTTGAATTTGATACAACTTTGCTCTATTATTTTGATTGTATCTATCCTGCAACTCCTTCCACAATTCCACAGAATCAGTGACATACTCTAAACTATCTGCTATTGCCCTCGATAATGAGTTCAAAATCCAAGATGTGACCATATCGTCACACATTTCCCATTGACGAAGCCTCGCAGAGTCTGCATTTGGCTTTTTACACTCTCCGGTAACAAAACCTAGCTTACTTTTAACAGATAATGACCTTAAGGCATTTCTTTTCCATGAACGGAAACCTATTCCATCAAAGGGTGCTTGTACCAACACATCACATGCATTATCAAAAGACTACTTACATCGATTGTGGCATCGTTTTCTTCTACAGTTCGATTTTCCATTTCTGGAGCTTTCTCTTCGATTGCCATGGCAATTGATTGATTTTCTTTACTGCGATTCCAATCTCCGATGCGAGAAATCGATCAATGTCTCAATTGAAAGAGAAATGAAGTAACAGATGAACGAAACCCTAATATTTTTGAATGATTCGAATATTTATCGATTCGATCAAACTAATTGAACAGAATTGAAAGATGAGTAACACTGAGCTGAAGGAATCAAACCTTATGCTCTGATACCATTTCAACAAACTGAGCTCACCTTCAATGGTGAAACACAATTCTAATAGAGAGAAGAGAATGAGAAAGTTGAGAGAACAATCTAGAAGAAAAGGAAATGAAATTGGAGAATGAAAGCTTACTTCTTCATTCACTTATCGACAACATATATACATATATGAAAATATCTAAATGACAGATAATTAGACTAACTAACGACTTTGACACCTAAGCTAACAAACTAACTAATACCTAACTAATTGTGTGATGACTCGACATTACAATAAATATCTAATATCTCAATATAAGCAAATTGAAATTACTTGCAACCTACAAAAGATGTACCTAGCGTTTGCCCATAGATTCCCAAAAAAAATAAAAAAACTTGATTTGGGTGAAGTTTTTCAAATTTTGAAAATGTGTTTGGCCATAGTTTTTCAAAACATATTTCACTTTTTTCTTTCAAAACATGAAACATGATATATCCCCATAAGTTCTAAAAACTATCAAGAATACCCAATCATACCAAACAAATATAGTACTTGCTAATCCCAAATTATTCCTATATATTTTACTTTTGTTGTTGAATTTGGTTTTAGTACTCTTGTTTTACCAAATTTGTAATTTTCTTGTTAAATGCATCTCAATTTGTGCAATTTTGTTGTTGGATCGTACTGTTTTCTAAATTTCAATTTGTGCAAATGTGAGATGTCGTTAGATATGGAGACTCAATAATTACTTATTGGACATCACAAGCAGTAACATAATTTTTGGAATTAAAATAATAGTAATTACTTAGGAGATAGCTTCAAGCCTTCAAATAATTCTTATGTTTTGAAGTATTCTTGATTAATGAGGGGAACACGGTAGATACATATTAGTTGGGTCATAAATAGATGGGGGCTTTTTTATAAAATACAAAAGTTTGGGATAATTTATAAAATGTTTAAAAAGGCTAATGGATAGATCTTGGCCCAAAAACATGCTTGAGCCAGAATTTGGGATTTGAAGAGATTTGTTTTCAAAATCTATCAAAATTTTATGGTCAAACAAAGATTTGAAAATATGCTCCCAAAATCTATGGCCAAATAGAAATGTAGTGTATTCTCTCTCCAAGAGTGCCAGTTTGCGGGAAATACTTTACAAGCTCAAGATTTTTCAAAAGTCGGAGGCGCAAAATATTCTTCTATAATGTTAAACGAAGAGCGGGCCATCTTAATCTATATTTTGGTGTTCAAATTTTGACCAATCACGACATTAACCTTAAAAATGCATCAAACATAATAAAACTATTGGGCGCAGCAAATGTGTGAAGATGCACGAGTTAACATAATTCTACCTTTTATTCGTATTCGTGGGAGAATATCATACTAGTTCAGCCTCTTCCTTGCCATAGTCATACAATATCTCAATCTGCATCAAGAGCCAACAAATTATTAAACATTAGAAAAAGGATACATGAAGTCTGCTTAACGTAACAAGAATAAAAGAAATTGGATGGCACATAACAAGTGACACCAAATCAACATTTTTCTTTTCTGAAAAGGCAAATAGTAATTCAGTGATCAGCAGTACCAAGTTGGTGCTGCAACATCTACAACATGATTAGGGGTAGTAAATGGATCGTTTGGATTGAAGTTGGACGGATCAATGATGGTCTGAACCAATAAATGGATCAATGTCCAACCCTATCCAAAGCTTGTTTGGGCTAAGATGGGTTGGGTCAAAATTGGCTAAATGATGAGTCTATCTCAACCAGCCCAACTTAACACACTTTTCAAACATTTTGAGAAACTAAAAATAAAAAATAAATTAAAAATTAAAATATTTTTTACAAAAATAAATAAATTTAAAAAATTAAAAATATATATATTAAAAATGTAAACAATAAAATAAAAATGAAAAAAAATAATAAAAAATTATTTAAAATTTTAAAATACAAAAAACTAAAAATAATTAAAAAAAGTTAATCATATTTTGTAGCTTTTACACTTCTGAACAGAGGACGGTTGATGGGTCAGTTTGGGCTCATTTGATGGGTCAGATTAGGCTGATGATTTGTGATGGATCAACTTGGGCTAGCCCAAATCAGCTCATCTTCAAAATCACTCTAGCTCAAACCCTTTTAATCTTGGGCGGGTTGGACGGGTCAAATGAATTTGGACTAATTTTGCCACCCCAAAACATGATACAAGCAAAAAATTGAAGTATTGTCCATTCAACTACATAGGGAACTAATGAACTCTATAATGGTTTCCGTGTCATTTACACACTCCATTTTACACCAAAAACAAAGCAAAAGAATACAGTTGTATTGTAAGTTCATCATCCAAAAGACCAGAAGCGAATCCAGGATTTCAAGAGGATGGGTGCACCATTGTTTTTAACGGCTGCTTTACAAATTAAAAAAATAAAAAGACACAAAAGTGCAACAAGTTGGGTTCAATCCCTCAACCTTAAGGAATAAAACCCTTAACCAGTGCACCACCCAATCTAGTTTGACTATGGTTCCTTCAATTAATATTAGATATATTTTAAGAATTATACACATAATATACCGAGTTTAGTCAGGTGACCATGGTTCACGTGACCCATTTTTTCTACATAAATTCGCCCTTGCAAAAGACACCAAAGTGATTGCATTTAGACCATACAAATCCAACAAGTTTTACCCTTTATTCTTAAAAATCTTTTGAAATATTTAGAGGATAGTGCGCAAAATACTGATATTTCAAAAAATCTTTCCAGACAAGTGGGATTATACTGGGTATGTTGTTGTTGTTGAAAAGATCTTTTCAGACAAGTGGCTTGTGCATGAATAGGTGGCATCCAAGCACATGTTTCTGGCTAAGGGGCTAATGATTTTGGAAGTGGCTAAAGGTTATATGCACCACCTACACATTTCAAGGATAGAGGCCACCATCATTCCTACATATAGCCTCATTACTATTTCATCATGATACACCCAAAAAATAGCCTAATGATTACTACTACATATTATGTCTCGCTAGCCTAATTTTCTCTCCTGTAATCATCTTTTATCAACAAATTTCTAGCTTCTTTTTTCTTTTCCTGACTTGCTGGTTGTTATTCATATGTAGGGTTTAGGGTAGAGGATACTTTTTTAGGGTCACATATGGTCCTAAAATGGATGAGGTCTGGATTCAGACCACTTATTCATACCTTGAGTTAGGTTAGTGGGTCAGGGGAGAGAGAGCATAGAGGTAGCAATAACATTGGGACCAACATCAAACCGGATCTATACCACTCCAAGACTAATCTTTTGGACCAAAACTATTCCTGATTGAAATTCATCCAAGATGAAGGGAAATACATGGAATTGTTGTTGAGTGGGTCCCTAGGGATGGAAATGAAAAATATAGACAACCAGAAATATGGCAACAACCCTGAAGACTAACAAGATAGGGAACCGCATAGGGGCGATGTCAATTTCTTTTGAAAGAGCGTCAGGGTGATTATCAATTACAATGAGAAGTTTCATCTTGCTTTTGTTGAATACCAATATATATGGGAGGACGTTTCACAAGGACCAGCAGACTGTTCTAGCGAAATTGCTTTCATAAATTTCGGACAGTAATTCACGTTGAGAAAATAAAAATCAAGTCCTTACATTGCCAGAAAAGATTAAAAAATAAAAATGAACGAGCAACGTTGTAAACAGAGGTAAGAAATTAACAGTCGAAGATTACTCCAGATGGTATTTGCAGAAACTGACTAAACATGAAAGCAAATGAGTTAAGCAACTAGTGTAGAGACTGTAGACCGACACACTGAAGTCTGCACATCAACGATGTAAGCAACTAGCATAAACTGACACATTGAACGTGATGTAAATAAATGTTTAGCAAATTACCCCTTCTGGCGGCACTGGATTTCTGTTGAACTTGGAACCACCAGGAGCCCATGGAACTGCTCATCATAGAAAGGGAAACTATTACCAGAAGTCCAAAACATAAAAGAGTTCATTCAACTTTTCATGTTTCCAGAACTTAAATCAGATATCCAGTGTGTCAAAATTAAAGAGACTTTTTTCTTACAAGATCCAATAATAAGTTAGCTTTATGCATGTCCCTTTTGTATCCATCCACATAAAAACATTTATAATGTCAGAAGTTTAACGAGAAATCCCCGCTGGCCAGTGGTGCACCGCGCACGGTAAGAATTTCGGTGGATAATGGGCTCCGCCTCTACCCTTCTCCACTCAAAATACCATGCTTTTATGGGCAACATGCGCCTAACCCACACATTACAAGCTACGCTCTTACTACTAAATTGAAACCCTAACCCTGGGGAACTAATTCAATTAACACCTGTTTCTCATACAATACAGTCTCCGACATCTTATCCCTAACATGTTTGGTTCATAGGGCTGAAATCCAGTTTACTGAAAGCATGAAACTCATAAAGAATAAATAGATAGTGAGGATTCATATAGCAAACTACAACTTGCTTGGGATTGAGACATATTTATCATTTGTTATGAAACTCATAACGAAACATACCAACGTAAGGGTCAGGGTGCCTCCACTTATTATAGGATGCTTCACCATCAGCTATAAGTCTATCAATAGTTTCAACATCTTCCTGGATGTTAACAAATCAAAACAGAAGAAGATGAACTTATAGATAAAACTGCAAAAACACAAACATAATGCAGGAAATATTTAACTATTACAGAAATAAAATTTCACTTGCTGAAAAAAGGAATGCAGCTCGTCATTCATTTGGCCATGAAATTAGCCATGACTAAGATGAGAGGTATATCCATTTCACATTATGCATAATAAACCTTAATGTAGTATTCTCAATTCCAGAAAGTAAACATTCTCGACAAGTTTTTAACTGAGACAAAACTTCAATCAGGGACTATTTATTCTTATTGTATAGCAGAATCGGCAACATTGAGCTCACGTCATTTCCACTTTCCAGTATCACTTGTACATCAAAAACGATTGTGCATGACAAAGGTGATTTTTTTAATACAGATATGATCAAAACATTTCATGAACAAGTCACTCAGTTTAACAGTAATCATATAAACTTCAATCCAATATATCGAGCTAAAAACATAAGAATCTACCAAGAAAATGACAATTTATATACTCCAAAATGTGCTAATACACATAAAAATCACAACAAAAACAAGGAAAAGAAAAATGAAATGAAGAGTTGACAACTCTGTCCATTCTAAAATATATTTATAAGCTTCACTAGTACTTCTGTCACTTGTACTTGGTACTTCACTAATACTTCTGCATTTCATTTGATACTTCACAAAAAAGGTGAATTATGTTTTTGATACAGACATCATGATAACATTTCACATGAACAAGTCGATGTATAACACTAAACATATGAACTTCAATCTCAACATCGAGCTAAAACATATGATCCTTACCAGAAAATGACAATCTTTTATAACTAGGTTACTGGTAAGCATAAAAATCACATAAAAAGAATAAGAACAATGAAAATGAAAACAAACCACTTTTCTGTTGGCCTCGAATCTCTCCCTTAGGGCATCCGCCTGAAACAAACAAACAAATAAAAAATATATATAAAATGAATCGCCGGTTATGAGTAAAACTAGAGATCGGTATGAAGGAAATGTGGAAAATCGAATCAATGTCAGAAACCCTAGGAATGGGGGCGGAGAAACATTTTTTACATCAGGATAGAAGAGATGACGATGGACGGCCCAATTGAGAGTGTCTCTGAGGGCACGCCTGTAGAGGATCTGAACCCTCTCCTTCTGCGCTGCTCTTCGAGCTACGAACGATACTGATGCTATTCCGCTCATCTCTTTCTCAATCTCTCTCTCTCTCTCTCTGTTTACTCTCTCGCTTCTACTTCTTTAAGCTTCTCCCACTACGACGTCGTTCCAGCCGCTTAACAAAAAACAATCTGTACATGCCTTTTCATTTTTATTTATGTCTTGTTGATGTTTATTTGGAGTTATTTATAGTCTTTTTGAGTAATTATATATAATCTATTACAACTAATTAAATTACATTATTATGTCTAAGAAAATTAAACCATCAATGTATTAAGTTATATTTTTCTAAATTTTTATCTTTTGTCGGGCTAACAATATGTTTGCTTTTATTAGGAGAGAATGTATTATAATCCTTTTTTTTTTTTGAAAAATAATTAATTATATATATTTTTATAAAAGCATCTTCACATGAAAAAAAAAATCAATAGAAGATTCAAAAGAGGTGGTTGGTTGATGTTTGAACTTTGAAGGAATGCAAATGGGAAATAAAAGAATGTTAGATCACTTTCATCATCACCCGTCTTAGAGCTAAAATAAACAATTAAGCTAAACTTGCCCGAACCACTCTGCAATTGTATTGCCTCCCCATTCGTTGTAATAACATGTTAGAGCCATGAACTCGAAACTTATTCTTGGATCCCATATACAAAGATTTGTTATAGTTATACCCAAATGGGTACAATAATGAATTTAACACCACAATCAAAGGGAAATTGACTCAAGTTATGTGGATCAGTGAGTCCTCCAGTAGGTTTTCCATTTTCAGCTTCAAGAAGTACTTCAACAGAATGCAATTCACCAGTTGAAATGGAAACCTCAGTCTCCGGAATTTTTTTATCAAGATATAGAGTTTCAACATTCTGTTTTCCCGGTAAAGATTTTGTTATTCTTTTGCTAATCAAATTACCACTATCTTTCTCGTCACTCTTCACATCAGGTGTCGAGTGTGGCAAGGCCCATATAGAAATCATCATTGGCGCCATTATCCGACCCAGCAAAGTTACACCTGGTAGAGAAAAAGCCATAATGTAGCAGTTCCTGTAAGCGCATCTATCAGACAAGAAGGATCTCGGAATAACTATCACTTCGTGTAGCAGTTCCTGTAAACTGTTCCTTGCGCGTTCCGCAGATTTAAACGAGTCACCGGGATCAAATGAATATATTCATATGATTCAATATGATTCCGTTCAAAAGCAAGAGGCCAATCCTTTCCCAAAGTCGTTCGATCACTTCATGTTCCGCTAAAGTTTGCCCAGTTCGTTGTGAATAACTATCAAACACCTGCCTCACATAAGTGTGTGAGTTCATCTCACCTCCATATGTTGGAACTTTATCATGAAGGATCAAAGAAAGTGCATACGCACCGATAGCAAGATTGGGATTCCCACAAAATTCAGTCGCTGACTCGAAAATTTTGTTGAGAATTAGATCAATGGTCTCTTGATCATCATATGTAAGGGATTTCGCTGGAAAAATCTGCTCGTCTTTGTGAGAAAAATTATCATCAAACACCTGGTGCGCATCAGGGTTTGAGTTGATATCGTCCAAATCAGAAGTAATCTTTGAATCTTCGACCTCCTCTGCTTTTACATTGTGTAAATCAGATTCGACGGCAGCCGGTAGGGCTGGAGGTGCGAAGCTAACGGAATCAAAAGCCAAACTCGCCACTGAACTTGAGAAACTCTGTTGTCGAAATCGCAAAAGCAATTTCACCTTGAAATGGTTCCACTTATAGAATTGCTTGTTGCGAAACAATCCATTGAACCAAATAAGAGCTTCACCATCAAGGTAAAAGGAAGGAAGAGGTAATCAATCCTTCTGGAAAAATTCAAGGTAGGTGAAATATTGCTCCTCCCGAAAAATCCAGTCCTTTGGATTGCCGATACCGCTGAATTAATCCAATACCATCACTTTCATTAGAGTACGAAAATGAAAGCACCAATGTAACAAATACTTAAATGGTCGGCAATAGGGAACTAATTCTTTTGATTGGAAGCTTAAAAAAATTGTTCCTTGGTACGAAGTCCTACGATCCTACCCAAGTTGTTCTTAGCAGTTATCGCAAATTAAAGATTTTTTTTTTTGAATTTGGTGATACCTCGAGTTTATAAAAAATTGTCAAATTAGAAGAAAAAATCAATACTCACCACGAGTAACAAAAATATTGAATAACCTTTGACTATCATCGGGTTTGATCCTGAGATTTGAAAATTTATTGATAGAAACATCTCCCGTTTAATAGGCCTTAACAACACCTATTTGAATTAGATCGTTATGAATAGGCAAAAAACATAGTTTTCACTCCGAACGTGTTACTAAAAGTCGATTTCACACTTCAACTAATCGAAAACCTATTACCTTCTACACATTTAAAATGAATTTATTTTCACCCTGAGAGCTGATATGTCACAGAAAAATAAAATAATTTTAAAAAAAAACATGTTTTGCTGAAATTTATTTAATTTTTTTCTTATTTTTATATTATAAAATACAAATTTGGATCCCCTCCACCCCCAAACCCAACCCCGCGTCCCCTTCTTATTTCATCTTGCTGCCGGAAATCCCCAGTTTTGCTCGATTGAACACCCTATTCAATCATCACATTAGAACTTCCCTCAACAATCTCACCTAAAGTTCTCCATTAATTCCAAGAATCATTAACTGGAATCACAAAACAAACACCAAAAGTTCACAATATTTCAATTCCTTCATTAAAATCACAATAGAACCTCCACTCTATCTCTTTGATTCACTATCATTGACTTATCAAAAACACTTGTTTTCCACCTTTCTCCTTAATGAAACTCCACCATTACTAACAACATATCCTCATTAATATTTCTTTCACACAAACACTATTTCTTTCACACAAACCCACATCAAAGACACCTTATTTTTAATAACTTTTACTTCGTTTGTTTAAATTTATATGACATATTTTTCTTTTTAATCGGTCTAAAAAGAATGATACATTTTCTTATTTGACAATAATTTAATTTTAAATTTTACTTTTTACTAACAAGATGACGTAGTGAGTACTATATATAAAAAAGATATACCCAGCTGCAGCTATACATGATATGCTAATATATCGGCTGACGTGGTTTACAGGCTATTGCGTCAGTCCGGGATTTACCCTGTGCGCACTCGAAAGAGTAGCTGCTGCGGGTTTCTTCGTCAACAAAAAAAGAAAAGGATATGCTAAGATTGGATTTCACGCCCCCCCCCCCCCCCCCCCCTCCTTCTTCTTCTTTTAATGATGATAAAAAATCATTCTTCTTCTTTTAATTCATTCTATCAGCAAATTATCATCAAAAATCAAAACTTCCAAAACCAGCCCTAAGATCTCCAAACCCAAATATTGAAGAACCCCATTATCAACAATTCCAACACCTCCCATTCATTTACAAAAAAAAAACAATTCCAATCACCTCGATATAAATTACTAGTAAAATTCATCAAATGTCTCAATAAATGACTGAAAAATACTCGTTAGAATGTGTAATAATTTGAAAATGTTTTCCTCAATCATATTCTTCCCTTAAGGGAATAATATATACACAATATACAAATAAATGTGAAGAGAAAATCAATCATCTAATCTTCCTAATCAATAATCAATCTCTAATAATCTTCTTCCTAATTAACATATTCCTAATTATCATTTTACTACTTACCATACATAAAATGATACTATCATTAATAATAATATTCTAACACTCCCCCCGCAAATGGCCGGAAATTTGGAGGCGGCGAATGCTGAGACTGTCCCGAAAATCTTCAAATAATACCAGCAGAAGTCTTTTTGTGAAAATATCTGTGATTTGATGACGGGTAGGGACATGTAACATTCGCACTTGTCCGCGAGCCATCTTCTCACGAATAAAATGGATATCTAACTCAATATGTTTAGTGCGTTGATGATTGATCGGATTCCCTGAGAGATAGATTGCATTAACATTATCACAATATACCAGTGTGGCTTTTGGAATTGGGTAATGAAGTTCAAGTAGCAGATTTCTAATCCAACATGAGTCAGACACAACATTGGCAACATCACGGTATTCTGCTTCAGCACTTGAACGTGATACTGTGGCTTGTCTTTTTTAGGACCAGGAGATTAAATTGTCACCGAGGAAAACACAATAACCCGGGGTGGAGCGGCTGGTATCCGGACAACCTGCTCAGTCTGCATCCGTATAAGTGACAAGTTTGGAAACGGATGACGAGTATGGATGTAATCCATACTCCAAAGTGCCCTAAATATATCTCACAATACGTTTTAGAGAATGCATATGTTCCTTCATCGGATTATGCATGAATAAGCACACTTATTACACTGCATAGGTAATATTCGGCCTGGTGAACGTGAGATATTGCAAAGCTCCTGCTAGGTTGCGGTATAATGTTGGATCGGCAAATGGTTTGCTTGAAGTGGCACTCAATTTTGACTTAGTGTCTACCGGAGTTGCCGAAGGTTTGCAAGATAACATTCCAGCTCGTTCAATAATCTCAGATGCATACTTCTTCTGGGAGAGAAATAATCCACCTTCATGGTGTGTCACAACAATTTCTAGAAAGTAGTGTAGTGGACCAAGATCGTTTCATAGCAAATTCGGAACCAAGCTGTGACATGATACTATTGCGAAGAGAGTTTGATGATGTTGTTAGGATAATATCATCCACATATAAAAAGAAGATAAGTAATATTATTACCCTGACGATAAATAAATCGAGAATTATCGGAACGGTTGTGAGAAAAAACAATGTGTGACACGAAATCTGCAAACCGTTTATACCATGCCCTGGGGGCCTGCTTCAGTCCATATAATGATTTGTTGAGCAAACACACATGATTGGGATATTTTGGGATCTATGTAGCTCAACGGTTGGTGCATGTAGAAAGTTTTATTGAGGTGTCCATGGAGGAAGGCATTTTTTACATCCTATTGATGAAGGGGACATCATTTTGAGAGAGATATGCTTAGAACTGTTCTGATAATTGCTGGTTTGACCAATAGACTGAACGTCTCCCCGCAATCTACACCAACCTGCCGTATCTTCACATCATCTACAAGACGGGCCTTATACCGCTCAAAAGTTCCATCAGATTTTTCTTTATGACTGAAAATCCACATAGACCGAATTATATTAGCATTAGATAGACGAGGTACTAAATCACACGTCTTATTTTTAATTAGAGCATGATATTCATCATCCATGACCATTTTTCAATTCGGATCCTTTAAAGCAGACACTGGGTTATGAGGCAAAGGTGATTTCGAGACCTGGTTGTGTATGCTATATTTGGTATTGAGTTTAACAATTCCATGTAGAGATGACAGTGGATCCTGGATCCGGTCCGGATTTGGTGGATCCAGATCCGTTTTATAGGATATGGATCTTCAAAATTTGGACCCGACAGATCCAGATCGGATTTGGATTTGGATCTTTTATTTGAGATTCGTATCCGGTCCAAATCCGACTCGTCGATCCGTTTTTATTAAATATATCCATTATCTTATGAATATGTGAATACACCAATTCTAGCAATGAAAATTGCTCCGTAAAGATAGAGTTTAGTCTTAGGGTTTTGACCAAATGAAGTGGATTTAGCAATTCGATTATTTTAATAAATCACATGTTCGTGTTGAATTTGACCTTAGTTTGAATGATGCTAATGAACTATTCCCTTGTTATTATCCTTTGCTTATAGTTAGAAGCCTAGAACAGAGTTACATGTTCGAGATACTTGAAGAATACAAAGCTTATTAAGCAGTCACACAGACCCGTTTATGGAATGAACTTGAATCTATTTTCCAGTTTCAGACAAGAAAATTTTCGAAAAAATGAAAGAAAATAAATAAATTGAAAGGATAATCATTAGACTAGAACATGAATGTTTTAACAGATAAACATACATGACATTCAGTTCTAGACAATAAATTAAGAAGAGAATCATTTCCTTGCTCTCTTAATTGAGTATTTTCTTCCCTATTTGGAAGGTTTGTGGTGGTGTGTGTGCATGTGTGTGAGCAGCCTGCCGTGAAGCCCATTTTAGGGTCCTAAAAGCACGGACAGCATGCTCGAGAAAGCCCAAACTGAGCCCGACAGGGGAATGCTTACCGATACCGAAGCCGAGCTTTACCAGTATGATTTGGACTGAAGAAAATATAAGCTAGCTAACAAATGTAAAGAGCTACTGCTACCATTCTCTACCAATGGAATGGACTATCCTTTTGTGAAAGATAGCGTCAAGCACTTTTTTTAACTGTAGATCTACCAAAAGTATAAATGAGTTCCGTAACTTGAGTAACAGCTTCCTCTTGATTAATTAATTTTCTTAAATTTCTTCTAGGCAAAATTTTTTACATATGGATTCAGATCCGATCCGTTGATCCGGTGGATCCGGATTTTGATCTGATTTTTATGGACCCAACGGATCTGGATCCGAATCTAGGTATGAAAAACGGATCTGAATTTGGATCTAGTAGGATCCGGTCCAGATCCGATCAGTTATCATCCCTAATTTCATGTTGACTACAAGTGACATGACGATTTGCATGGCCAATGGCCGAGAGTGGGGAATTTCGAATGCTAGGCGTCCCAGTGGCAGTGAGCTGAATGACCCTTGGGTTCGGGATTGGGCCTGGAGCCGAGAGGTGGCCCAAGTTTCATGTGGGATGTGGATGTGTGGATTGCGAGGTTGAGAGAGGGTGACTAGGCCTCGAACCGAAGGCCCAAGCTGTTGTATTGAATTGTCAAGCGGTTGGGCCATCGTTACTTGATCCAGTGGGCCCAAACTTGTATCTCCAGCACAACCAGTGGGTACCGAGCTATGGAAAAAATGTATTAGATACGAAAGCTTATCATCATCCAAAAAAACATAGGTATGAGTCACGGTTTCATGTATCTTGGCAAAGAAAAAATGTTTCATCAAAAATTACGTGACGACTTATAATTATTCTTTTGGAAGAAATATCGTAACATTTGTAACCGCGATGATTAGTAGGATATCCCAATAAGACACATGGAGTAGATCGGGATTGGAGTTTATGATTGTGGTGGATGGAAAGAGGGGGTAGCAAAGGCAACCAAACACTCTTAAATGAAGATATGAGGGCTCTCGTAAATAAAGCATTTTTAGTGGAGCTTGGTAAGACATGTTTTTATGAGGAAGAATATTCAACATGTAAGTGGCCATTTGGAGTGCATGATGCCAAAATATGGGGTAGTGAAGCATGAACAAGAGATATTCTAACAATATTGTTTATGGTTCTAATTTTGCGTTCCGCCTTCCCATTTTGTGATGACGTGTGAGGACAAGACAGACGAAAATTTAGACCATTGTTTTTGAAAAAAATCCCAAAACTGATTATTGTTAAACTCCCTCCCATTATCACATTGAATATTTTTAATATCCCATTCAAATTGAATTCGGATGAATGCTCTAAATGTGAGAAAAGTGGAAAATACTTGTGATTTTTTCGACAAAAAGAATGTCCACAAATAATTAGAGTAGTCATCTAGTATGAGTAAATAATATCTATGATCAGAAGAACTCAAAACATGTGATGTCCAAATATCACAATGTAAAATGTTAAATGGCATAAGAGTGGACGAAGTAGAAGAAATAAATGACAATTTAACATGTTTACCAAGTGCACAAGAATGACACTTATCTAGAGTCCGTGTTTAGGTACAAGAAATAAATTAATTTTGTTTAAGAGAGGCCAAAACAGACTCTCTCGGATGTCCCAAACGTTCGCGCCATAAAGATGGTGTCAAGGCTGAAAAAGTAGATGGAAACTTGAACTGTTGATTGGGTAAACTTATCAGATAGAGCTCCCCTTGCTATCATATCTCATGAGAAGCTTTCCCATCTTACAGTCATGCACGAAAAATTCAAAAGGGTCAAAACGAACAGATACCCAATTATCAGTAGTAAACTTTCTAACAAGAGTCCAGGTTTTTGATTAATTTAGGAGCATAAAGGACATTCTTTAAAATTAGTGGTGGATTTGGTGGTGACAATTTGCTAGAACCATACCCTTTTATTAGAATTGAATGGTCATTTCCGACAATTATACCATTATCATTGTTCAAATTAAAATAGGATGAAAGATTACCTTGGGAGGACATCATATGGGACGTCGCTCCGGAGTCCATATACCAATTTGAATCCGGTGGATTGAGTCCGAGGATGTGCATGGCGGACTCAATATCCGTGGGTTGGGCCACTTCTGAATGGGCCTCCTGTCACTAGGTCGGCGGTGGCCAAATGTTGGTGCATGCCGAGACAGACCCAATGAAATGGGCCTGCTGGGCCATTCGGTTATGCTGACCATTATGTGGATAATAGTTGGTGGGCT
The DNA here is from genome assembly GCA_034509755.1 of Anisodus tanguticus. Classification (NCBI taxonomy): domain Eukaryota; kingdom Viridiplantae; phylum Streptophyta; class Magnoliopsida; order Solanales; family Solanaceae; genus Anisodus; species Anisodus tanguticus. Next base: position 38,070,617 of record CM067561.1, on the reverse strand, counting down.
GGGACTGGCCAGTGGGCCGTTGGGGCGACCTAGCCCAATTCCCTATTGGAATTGGGTTGGGTGTTCCAGCCCAAGGCCACTGCCATGCCTAGTTACATGCTCCACTGTCCTGCTGCCACTGCCCGCCATTTCTGCCACCGTGCTGCTGCCACTGTCCGCCACCGGAGTTGGTGGTGCCGCTATTTCCACCGCCACTGAAATTCTGGTGACCTCCACCTTTTTTATTTTCGTGATTTCCACCCTTATTCTTATTATTATTACTACGTCTTTTTTGTCTCTTATTTTGTTGAGAAGGGTAAAAAATTACCATTATTTGAGAAAGTGGCAATCATGGCGGAATTTGAAATAGTTGAAGCTTTTTTTGCAAAGCCCGACTCTTCAAGCATAAGCATGGATCGTGCTTGATAAAATAAATGTAGAGGATTACTTTGACGGATTAGTGTTCCTACGCCGCTATACGCATCGGTGAGATCGGCAACCAATTGTAATACTAACCAGTTATTAGTAATAGGTGAACCAACGTTTCTTAATTGATCTGCCAACACTTTGAGGCGTTGAGAATATGCATAAACATTAGGGAAATCTGCCATGTCAATGGTTGAGAACTCCTATTCTAATGTAACAACGCGAGAGTTTTGGTTATCTTGAAAGATATATCGCAAGCGTTCCCAGGCCGCCATGTCTGTTGAATCCGGTTCCATTATTGTATGCAACAAGTCAGTGGAGATTGTTGCATAAATCTAACCAAGGACTGTGGCATCAAATGTATCCCACAATTCCTTGTCTGCATCGGATGTTAATTCCTTCCCTTTTCCATCTTTTGGATGAATTATATGATGAAGAACTTTGTGAGCACGACAACATATTTTGAATAATTCCGCCCAAGTTGCATAATGAACGGTTTCCATTTCTAGTTTGACGGAAACATGTGTTTTGATGTTTGAGACAGCAAGGGCGGGATGAAATGATGATTTGGATTCAGACATAGTTGGTTGAGATGGAGGATGATCACTAATGGAGTACCGAAAATTTTAAAAAAAATGGAAGAAAATTTCGGCCAAGCTAGGATTTTTGGGAGGAAGACAACCGAAATTGGTAGGGAATTTTTTTTTGGATCTTTTCCTAAACTTTTGATACCATGTAATAATTTGAAAATGTTTTATTCAATCGTATTCTTCCCTTAATGAAATAATATATACACAATATACAAATAAATGTGAAGAGAAAATCAAACATGTAATCTTCCTAATCAATAATCAATCCCTAATAATCTTCTTCCAAATTAACATATTCCTAATTATCATTTTACTACTTATCATACATAAAATGACACTATCATTAATAATAATATTCTAACAGAATGATCCAATTGCAATTTGTAATTGCTAAATAATGTTGAGATTTTTTTTCAAATGTTGCAGAAGCAAAACACGTACACACACAAAAGTGCTACAGCTGAAAGAGAGAATAGAAGAGAAATTGGTGGCGATGGTGGTGGTGGATAAGGTGATTCCGTGAGATGGGGTGGTGGGATGGTTTAGTGATGAAGAATATATAATTATTAGAGGATTTTAATAGTTAATTAGGGATTAATTGTGTAAATGTAATTAATAAGAAAAATCAATTGAATAAGGAAAAGAATATAAAAATAAAAGATTTCTGACGTGCCACTATATTGACGTGGTGGCAAGTGTGTAACACCTCCCTGTGCAACTGATTATATGTGTATCAGGGGTAAATAAATTCAGTTTTTAAATGTGTAGGGGGTAATAGATCGACTTTATAATTTGAGTGTGAATATCAAGATTTCGGATATAGTTTAGTATCAATCTATGTCTTTTTCCTTACAAGTAATTGATTTTATAATTACATGATGATGATATGCCCGAAAAAATTACTTGAGCACTCCAATTCCAGAGTTGAGATTGTTTTAAAAACGGTTTTATAATTTATATTAACATGATATGCCAAAAGAACTACTTGAACACTTTCTCCAATTCCAGAGTTGGATTGTTAGACCTACCTAACAAAATCTAACCAATGCAGAAGTGCTGAGTAAACTAAAGAACATCATCTATTATCAAATTGAAGCGACAAACTATAATTGATTCCCAGAATAGCATTACACAAACCTAAGCAAACTAATAAAAGGACACCATACAATCCTAACCAGTAACCAATGAATTGGGAACATGTATGTAAGTCTAATCCATTCATAATAAGACTATTGCTAATTTCACCTATATTTTTTCCTACCAAACTTTCAAAAAGCTCAGATAAGGGATGCCATACTGTTCTTCCAGCCAAAAGATCTCCTGCTCTTCCGCGGAGGTGTAATGCTGAGACCAAACATCTCCTTGAGGGCCGTACCCTGATCAGAGAACCCAATCAGCTTCGCGACAATGGCAGCACTCTCTATCACATGATTCAGATCTGTGTCATTCCAAAGACGATGAACCAGTTGGTGTCTCCTCCTTTTCGAGTTCAAACTTATGCCCCATTTCTGGTATATTTCATGTCTTTCAGCTCCGGGTAGCCTTTTATATATGAGCCTACTGAGAATATCTCTCTCGCGTCTAAGAGCTTTGAGGCTGTCAAATCAAGAATGATAATTGTATCATATTAGCAGATGCTGTAGAGATGGTAGTTACACAATTGCCATGATATCAGGTGACTATAAATCATCTTTAAGCTAGTATTTTCAGCCTATATGGTTCTACCAAATTCACAATAGCATCAAAATCAACATTTCAGTTACAACTGGTGTGTACACATAGGCACATGCATACACACACCAAATTGGGACGGGAATGGGAATATGAGAGAAGCAAGGTAGAGAATATACCTTGATGCAAGTGTGATTGTCTGACCGCCTTGCACAGCTGAATTTCCATTCGAAAGTATTTCCTCGAGGAAGGAAAGTCTTCTTACCTCTACCTCCATGTAAATAGAATCCATACGGTCACCTTTAAACAGCAAGAAGAAGTATGTCCTGTGGATCAATGAAATATGGCAAGTCTGCCATAGTTCAATGATCATTTTCTGTAGCCTTCCAAATTCAAGAGGCCAATCTGAAGGAGCCTCTAAAGAATCCAGCATCGGGTCCACTCCAACACTTTTGACGCTCCTTTTTGACTTTCCAGCCTCTTGAACCTAATGTAGATATTAATTAAAGGGAAAAGTTTGGGATAATAGCGCAAGTCATTTAACTACCAATTCATGAAACATAAAGAGAGACCAAACACATCACCTAGTGAATAAACATGAGAAAAATGCATAGCATAAGCATCAAGTTCCATCAAGTTATAAACTTAATGCTTACTGAAGCAATAATTCCACAAACAACTTACACAATACTCTAAATTTGTTCTCTATGTGCATAATCCTATCTGAAAAGTTATTTTTGCATTGGCTAGCACAGTTACCTCGTCATGCCCACCCAAAATAAGAGAAAGCAAGAACAGATCAAAGAGCAAGAACTGATCATGCAAGCAGTATTTATCATCAAATCGGCCAAAGTAAAATGATGCTCCGGAAAAAATGCTGCAATATCTGCCAGTAATCCCATGCAGATAACAAACACACAACCAGAAAAGAGTGAGCAACTCTAAACATACGGCTGGAACCAGGATAGTTCAAACCTGATCATGAAGTTGATTGTCATAATGCTTAGCCATCTCCTTCAGACCTGCCACAAAATTGTCAACACTTGGGATATCCACATCTACAGGGGCAATACTCCCATCCACGAAAGCACTACCAATTGAAGACTGTGAATCGTTTCTCGATAATTTAGATTTGTTTGCTCCATAGATTAATAGAGGAAGTTTCCAGTGCTTCCGTCTTCCTGGAAAATCCTTATCTAGCACATTAGATGGGGTGGACTCACTTTCTTCAACTGTCTCAGAGTCGGGTGAAAGTGGGCGAATCATAAAATTAGCTCTACAGCTCCTGCTTCTTGTTAATTTCCGGCTTCTAGAACCTGATATACTTGTTGAAAGGGCAGGTGAATAAGAGTCATCAGGGAATGGTCTGACAAGAGAACTGATTGTATTATGGATATCTTGCATTTTCTGCTCCCAGGCCCCATGAAGAGAACGACTGCTGCTTGCTTGTCCAAGTAACGTTGGTGATTGTTGTTGGAGGTCAGAATGTCTGATACTGGAAGCAGGAGGCATCGACATTCTTTCTCCATACTCTGTGTTTGACAAGCTGATGGATTCAAAGGTTTGCTTTTCACTAGACTCATCCATCTCAATACATCGAACTTCCTTGCAATGGTCATCAGAATCTTCTCCTGTCAAATTTGCAGATTCTTTGCCTCTCTGATGTTGGTCAGCAGCAGGCATAGCATAGGATGTAGCATCACTTTCATTGTCCCTGATGTAGCATTCATCTTCATATGTGTTCCCTTCAGAAGGAGGTAGACTTAATATCTCCTGAGAATTTGCGAAAAATAAGCAACAGATAAAGGTACATCTCTAATGGAATAACTCAAACAGGTTACTTAATGTACCTTTTGGCTGGAGGTTTTATCACTTTTAATCGTCCGCAGCAAATCCTCAACCCGCGATTGAGCAAGATTACGTTGCTTAGTTAGTTCTCGCACTTCTTTCTCTAGCTGCAGATTTTTACCAGATAAACTATGTAAACATTCTATGAACGAACGAGTGTCACGTCTAATTGAACTCCATTTTAATACAACTGTTGAACCAACAATTTTTCAGATGGACAGATAAAATTTCTGAACTAAAAACACTTCAATTTATATAACCCTCAGGAAATTTTTACTTTAACATGAAGCAAGGATGCTTTGACAAATTAAATGCAAATTAACTGAGTGAAGCATAAGTGAAATCGGCAGTTAGATAGAAGCCTTGGCATGAACAGAAAATAGATTAGCAATTGGTTCGCCAGATCAACTGCTCGTGGTAGCCAATCCAAAATCTAGTTGCTGAAATTTTCAGAAGAAGCAACAGTAAGAAAGAAGACTCGCCTTTTCAATCTGCTGGTCTTTCTTTCTCAGCAATACCACATGATCACAAGTAGTTGTGGGGTTTTTTAATTCACTCTCTAATCTAGCCAACTCTTTCTGCAAATGCTTCACCAATGCCTTGTCAGACATTACAACATTGACTTGTGCATTAGTGGACACTTCTTTGGCACAACAGGCAAATAGAAGTGTATTTCTAGATTGTTCTACATGGCTTCGGGCAGGACTCAAGGTGCAGACTATGGCAGTTCTTGCATTGCCCCCCAAAGCAGGTTGAAGGATACGAGTTAGCTTAGAATCTCTGTAATTGACATGTCCATGTCTTCCCTTGCTGCAATTAAGGAAAGTCGTTACATGCAGTGAAGCTTCAATAATAAGGTAGTGGAAAAGATGAATCCAATGCACACATCTTGCATGTATATATAAACATACAAAGAGTGTGATGGAAGTCCATAATGTGGTTAACATCATTTCATGTACTGTTAAACATACCCAATTCAAATAGCAACACTATTCAATACCAAAAAGCTTATCTTCGCTAATCTGAGGGAAGAAAACGAAAAAAATCCCAACTTGCAATGTGGACAGCAAAACTGAATTAATTTTTGAAGACCATTGAGAAATGTAGCTAAGTGCAGCAAATCCAGATATTTAGCAAGATGACTAAAGAAATAAGCAATCAACCTTAGCTTGCGAATAACAGTTCCCAAAGTCAACAAACTACGATTAATATGACAGCCTTCTTTCAGTCTTTGTCCAACTGACAGCGCCTGAGATGCACGTTCGCTTCCTGCCAGATCAACAAAATTCTGCATTCAAAAATCATAAATTTGCCATCAGCAATTCACGCGTCCATGTCGAGAATGTCGATAAAATCCTAAAGTGAGCTTATTGCTGCATACCACACTAGCAGAAAGAGTTGTTTTGTTGTCCTTCCCTATAAATTCACGAGCTGAACTTTCAATTGTCTGAAACAGAACAACAAAAAAGTATCAGAAGGATTGACACGTCTCTATTCCATGATAGTATTTTACTGTTCCAGTCAGAGAGAAGAAAACATCGCAATACCAACTTTATCAACAAAAAAAAAAGGGGGAAGGCAATACCAGTCTAAGAATTTGATGAGATCTAGAGCTATTTTCATTAAGATAAGTCTCGCCAATTTGTCTTTGAGCTGCATAAAGGGCATAAAACTTGTAAATTCTTGAGAAAATATATATTTTCATTAAGATAAGTCTCGCCAATTTGTCTTTGAGCTGCATAAAGGGCATAAAACTTGTAAATTCTTGAGAAAATATATATAGGTGCTAATATCTATATTGTGATAAAAACTAAAGCTAGAGTTGGAAATTCGCACTACCTTCACATATTGACAAGAGCTCTTTCAGATGGTCCCAATCCCTTAAAGTTTCTTCTGTGAGTTTCTCAATAATGGTCCCTTTCTACAAAACTCAAAATCATTAGAAAACTTCATCTGCTCACTGTTAAAACTAAGAAACAGAAACTCACCTCAGGATCATCAAGCAGCCTTAGTGGAGAACTATCTGAGCTGAGGAGGTCTCGGACAACTTCATTGTAGATCTCCATTGCAGAAAACTTCAAAACAAAAGCTCTTTCTTCGTGCTGGACAAGAGAAGGAAATATCACGTTTGCAACAAAAAAAGAACAAAAGAAGATAAGATGTTATATCTCATGCACTGCTTTAACATTCCACCAACAACAACATCATACCCGGTGTAATCCCACAAGTGGATCTGCGGAGTGTAGTGTGTACACAGACCTTGCCCCTACCTTGTGCAGGTAGAGAGGTTGCTTCGGATAGACGCTCGGCTCAAGGAAAGCTTAAACATTCCAAGTCAAAGAAATTAATGTGATGCTATATAAAGAGACCATACAGGTGATTTGACAGTTAAACATTCAATTACCTTTTCCATATAATCATATATGTCCACCACTGTAAACTCTGTAATTCCATTCATTGTGTATGTCTTTCCGCTGCTTGTTTGACCGTACGCAAAGATAGTTGCTGCACAATATATTTAGGTAGTCGTAACAATAAGTTCCCTTTCAAATGAACAGCGAATTTGCAACAAAATGTGAAAGGCATGTGATCGGAACACTCACAGTTGATTCCACTGACAACAGAAAGAGCAATGTCTTTGGTTCCTCCCTCATACACTTCCCTTGTTGAGCAATCACCCCTATATACCCTATCTAATCTCAGAAGAGAAAAGCAAGAAGATATGTGTAGCATTAGTAAATCATTTATAAATTGCACTTAAGCTACCAATGAAATTACCCCAATAAACATATATGGTTCTGCAAAGTAGAACAGCCCAACCCAGGAAGCTATGTTGCTCGGACATCCCAAAAATGTTGCCTTATCCGTGTTGAATCCTCCAAAAATGCACTAATTGAACAAACATGCGCGCAGCACCCGTCGACATTTTTTGAAGAATCCGAGCAACATAGCCAGGAAGTGATCTCAGCCGGAGTGTGCAAGCTAAAATATCCAGATCTAGACCTCAACTTACCTCTAACTATTCATTCCTCATTCTACAACAATCAGGTCTAAATGCAAAAGCTGAAATGTTGAATTTTCTTACCAAAGGTATAAGCAGTCGGCAATCCAGACCGTTCTTGGAGACTGTTCCTATACAAGATGGTTGTCTCATTGATACATTCCCAATCTGAAACTTCATTCCTCGTGATTTCCTTTTCACTTAAAGGCCTTAACCTTACCAACACCAGGATCTTCTCTTCACCGCCTAATGAAGCCCCTTGCATTTTCTCCCACTTCTTCAACTCCTCCCCACCAATAGCTCCCATGCCTATCTTTTCCCCCTCCTCTCTTTGTAGCCACACCGATCACATTGCCAACAATACACCCATGATTCAAGGTCACCCAAAGCAAAGCCTAAAACAAGAGAACTTCTCACTGTCTCATGCTAATGCTGCCAATCAAAAATATGAAAGACAATCAAAATGTTTGAGACTTGGTGGTTGTGATTGTTATAAAAATACAGTATAGCTATTGACTGATTCCTAACTATATTATTCCCCCCCCCCCCCCCCCCGCCAGAACTAATTGTAAAAAGTACTTTTCTACTTAAACAATTAACCACACGATTAGGTAGGTCAGTTCATGGTTTAGTTGTGATTAAGCACTTTGCTTAAAAACATTTAAGACATGGACATTTAATACATGGTGTTGTGATTGCTAAAAAAATACAGTAGCTATTGAGTGACCCATAACTATACTAATTGTAGAAAGTATTTAAACAATTAACCGCACGATTAGGTAGGTCAATTCATGAGTTAGTTGTGATTAAGCACTTTGCTTAAAAAACCTTAATACCAAGTTTTCTAAGACCTAAAATTCCATAAAAAGCGCCATAACTCAATCCACGTTACTTTGCTTAAAGGGGACCATAATATTGGGACCCCCAAGTATGCTTCAAGACCAAGTGACAGTACTATTCTAAGAATTTTCCACAGTAGCTCTGAAGCTTTTGAACTTTCAGCAATGGTGGACCCCTAAACCTTTTTTAAAAGAAACAGACCGGTGCACTAAGTTATCGCTATGTGTGAGTCCGGGTAAGGGTCGGACAACACCAGAATATCTAAACAACAAATTTTGTATACAAATGCTGATAGTATAACAAGAGAAGTTACACTGACCTCAGAGATAGATAAGGGTTTCAAATCAACGAACGGTCACGATCTTCTTTGCTTCAATCCTTGTGCTGATATTTAAATAACAAATATGTAACGTTGATAATTAAATCCTAACGGTAAAAAAATCGGTTTATTCAGATTGAGCAATTTAATAAATACTACTACTATATAACATTTTAACGGCAAAAAAAAGTATTAGAAGAACAAGATCCGGGTTATTCGATGTTCAGGAAATCGTACAAATTAAAAAATTAAAAAATAAAAGAGCTTGAAAAAACTTTTTATTTAACTGATTAAGTAAAAACAATGTAAACTTGAAGCTAATAGAATACTGAAGCATTATACTCAGTAAATGAAGATGAAGCTTTACGCGTCGAATAAAGTCAATATTAATGAATGTGAAAAAGAGAAAAAAAGATGTACCAAACTGAACAACCCATAAAACTTTCAGATAGAAAAGTAATCACCAAAATCTTACCTCCATTGTCAAATTATCCATTAAACAAACAACAATTTAACAGGAAAAAAAACACACACACACACAGAAAAACACGCAGTGGGAACTGCAAAAATTTAGAGAAGGAAACAGTTTTATGGATCGAAGAGAGCGTCAACGTCTTTTTTTCGTGTCAAGTGTAATGACCAAATTACCCTCTCTTTGTATGAACTACGTGACCACGGCTCGGGAATATCGGTGCGTAAATACGATGCTTTATATAACAAGACGAAGTGTTATTTTTTACCGTATGGATTTGCGACACGTTTCACTTTAGTAGTGGTCCACTAAACGACTCGAGGAAGAAAAGAAACTGTCCGAGATTTGTGTGTGAAGGGACCATTTTGAGATCTTATTTAATTGTGTTAATTTTTTTATTAGTGTTACTCTTGTTTGGTCATTCTCATACCAAACAAAACTTTAATTAATGGAGCACTTTTTAAATTTAGTTTCACGATTCAATGAGTATTTTATTAGACAAAACAATTGTCAAAACTAGTAGTATGACTTTTGTCAAATAGCATATGATAGTTAGAATCATATAATAACAACAATATACTTAGTAAAATTTCACAATGTGGGTCCGGAGAGGGTAGAGTGTACACATACCTTACATCTACCTTGGTAGGTAGAGCGATTGTTTCCGATAAACTTTCGACTCAAGACAAAGCACAAGCTCAAGCAAAGTAAGACACACAAAGTGCGTAAGTCATGACAACGCATTTTGAAAAACGAAAGAAGCAAAAAGAAGTCATAGCTTATAATGTAAGTTAGATAAAAATAGGCTTGATGTGCTTAACACATGCCCACCATTATACTTCCAAACTTATATGTTTGGCATGACTTTCTCCCTGCAGCCTTTGAAACAATTGGCTCAATAGAAATAAATTATATCACAACAAAATATTTTCTTTAAGAAATTAATAATAATATTTATAACAATAAGTCATGGGTAAGTTTCAATTTATAGTTTAAGAGCTAAGAGAGTCACTAATAACATATGGATATAACTTTCAGATGTACTTATATTTTCCCGCAAGGGTAGCCAAGTTGGTGTAGCAGTAGAGCGCGGGGACCGCAAGGTCACGAGTTCGATCCTCTGCATAAACCTTATTGGTTGAGCCTGTCACACATGACTTGCCAAGTGTGGTTAATCGGCTGACGTGGTTTGCAGACTATTGCGTCAATCCGGGGTTTACCCTGTGCGCACTCGAGAGAGTAGCGGCTGCGGGTTCCTTCGTCAAAAAAAAAAAAAGAAGATGTACTTATATTTTGTTTAGAGAGCTAAAAGGGATAAGAAAAGGAATTTCATTAATCATGGAAGGTAACAAATAAAGAGAAGCTAGGAAAAGGTAAATGAGTAGTCATGCCCCTTTGTCTGTTGAAGCAACTTCCATGTACTTTTAACAATAACAACTGGATTTATCAACTCCTCATTTTTTCCTTGCTTTTTCAGACAACGAGACCTAATTTATGTACATTAGCAGCTAATGGATATTTTAGGCCAACAAGTTGATCTACCATATGTAACGTTCTATAGCAAGTCTGATATGGTACGTTGAACTGTTGAAGACATAGTTTAGATTTTAGATAAACCATTAGACATATAGGATGATCACCAATTTTAAATAGGGGCGGATTTATAACCTAATTCATTGTGCACGTGAATCTATAATCTTTCCGTAAAATTATATATTTTATGTACGTATTTCTTAGAATTGATATAATATTATTTGTTGGCCCCATGGTCCAAAAATATTGGATGATGCATTTGATTGAATAATGAATTATTAGCCCAAAGAAACAAGGATTGATTCCCACTTAACACTCTCTTTTCTCATTTCTTTAGTGGTGCATTCATATTCTAGAAATTCTAGGTTTGCCACTAATTTTAAACATATAAACATGTTGAGGTTCTTATTTCGACTTTCATCCCCACTATCATCAAAAAAGATTTTTCCATGTGATTGGTCAGAAAAAGAAAAAAAAACTTTCACATAAGAGAGCGTACAAAAGAAATAAATAAAATATAACTTTTCTAACACTTTAATTTTTTAGATAAATGAGCATAAGTATAAGAGATTTTGTATACTATCAAATCACTTTTACTTTTAGTAGTAGACTTAGGATATGACTTGATCCAATAGAATCAAGACATCTTTCGGTGCTCGAAGGATTCCACACTATGATGTGGGCTCGGGAGAGAGCTACTCTATAAAGCTGGGCGTTCAGTGTTTTTAATGATACAATCTTTTTTTTTACATGACGATGTATACCACTTAAATATTTCCATTTCATATGATGATAGTGCACTTCTCGTCAGGAGAAAAGGGAAAAAAAGGTCTTTAATTTGTTGACGAGATTTAGAACTGCACAGATGTACTCATTTCCCAAAAGGGGATCAAATCTGTAAATTAAATGTTGATAACTTGCTAAGATTTAGCTGAAACGATATAATGTCAAGACCGGCATTCACGCATCAGTGATCGCTTCAATTCAATACAGCTCAATTGGTGGAAATTTTAACATTATTTTTTACACTTGAAAAGTGAAATAGATTGCAGATGAAAAAGGCAAGTGTTCACATGGTTTAATAATTATGAAGATGCTCGACTTATCGTGACACCCACCGCAATTTTCTCTTCCTTTAAAGTACAACTAAAGTTTATGTAATTATGTTCTAGTAAAAAGAGTAATTTTAACTTAGAATTTAACTTATATACCCATTCAGTTTTTTTGTGTGTGTGTGTGTGTTATTGGTGTTTTTTAACATCATTTATCAAATAACATCCTTATTTTTAATTTATTAATTTCACATTTTAAAAAAGGTTGAACTTATGTAATTCACCTTAAATTTGTTTCTGGATCCCACGACGGTGTGATGCTTGTTGAAATGAAAGGAATTAAATGAAGGGTTTAAGTTATAGAAACCAATGTTTACCCCAAAAGTTACAGTTGAATTTGTAAGTGATTTTAAGAATACGTGAATAAATTTGTAGATAAATTTGATAAATAATTAATAATAAATAAGTAAATGAAAAATAATAAGGAAGTAATTAGCCTGAAAAGTCGTGATCTTGATTGAAATTGAATTAAGAGTTTGGACCAATCCTTAGTTGAATTGCTTCGGGTCCGAGCCAATAACAAGAGCAAACAAGAGTACTTTTAAATGTAAATTATGCGAGTATCAATAATGAGAATGAGATGTCCTTCCAACATGATGGTTGTGCTCTTTTTATAGCTAACGATACAAGACAAATTATGCCCAAGAATCACTCTCTCATTAAATGCAATTAAATGATAAAAATAGTCACTTAATGAGCAAATAATAATGGTTGTCGTTGAACTCCTTCGATCATCCACCCGATGTCACCATGTCCGGTCGTTATTTGGTGTCACATGGTTCGGCCGTCAACCGATCTTATTATGACACCCGAACTTACCACCCATACAATTTATTACTCCCTTCGATTTTCATTTTCAAACCATGTCACGTGTCGTGCCGATTTTCACCGTATACATATAGTCCCCACACTTTCTGGATCAAAGTTTACCGAAGTGATGGAAAGTGGAAATGATTCCTTCGATATCTTCTCTTGCAAGCTTCCTTTCAAATTACTTCGAAACAAGCGGAAAAACGAAACACTTCTAATTCCAAAAATCTACTCACGTCTTATTACTCTGTGACTTCGGACACGTGTCACCCTCTGATTGAACCACCAATTCGGTTCATGAACCAAAACGTTTCGTGATGATGATGATCACGCCCCTATAAAACCATATTTTCTTTCTTTTCTCAAATTTTACCTTTTGGTGAATTATCCTTAATCCTTCTAGCAATCAACCTTCCAATCTCCAGAGCTTCCTCAAATTTTTAAAACTTCAAAACTTCAAACCTTTACACATTCAAAACTCCATATATTCGAATCTTCAAACTACATACCTTCAAAACTTCATATATTCAAAACGATGGCCCAAACTACCCATTCCTCTTCAAGAAGCTCCTATCCTGCTCTTTCACCTCCGCCGATCACCAACGACATCACCGGCGCTTGTGAATCTTCTAATGCTCAGGCTTCTGCTAAGCCCATAGCATCGATATGCTCCCATCAAATTTTCACTTTAACACCTAATTCGTCGTTCAAACGACCTCCAAGAAATCTGATCGGGGGAGGAAGCTAGAAATTGGTCGTCTCCTATCAAAACCTCTTACCTCAAGAGAGTCCGAGATGACTGTGGTTAGAAAGATCTCTCCGGGATCATTGTTTCTGGCCTGGACGAAGACATCACCACTTTCAGGTCTGGGTATTCTAACATAAACACCTACCCATTCACTTTGAAACTCGACCATCAAATCGACAACGTGATCCTTGAGATGTGCGAGACTTACAATCTGTATCTTGCACAAATTGGTCCGTCTGTCTGGAGGATCGTAACATGTCTCCGTCTCTTGGCCAAATTGGTCAACGAGTGTTTCACTTTCGGTCATTTGACCCATTTATATGTGCCTCAATTCTTTCATGGCGGGATCGTCCAACTATCTAAATGGGGCAAATTTCTCATCCTCTCCAGTGTCGATGAGAATCGAGATCGGGGGTTGGATGGAACGTTTTGTCACGGTCCCTATCGCATAAATTATCCAGGCTAGGTACATGCCTCATCATCGTCCGGTGTCTTCTAACGTGACCTTCTAGACGACCGACGTGAAATTACGGGGTTATTATTATTCATTGGATCAACGGACGAAACGACGTTCGGAAGAACAATAGGAGAAATGCCATTCAATGGATCAAGGGGGTGAAACGCCATGTGGAACAACGTTGTTGTTAATGACATTGTGAGCACCATTGTCACTGTTGTTGTCCTCGTGGTTGCTAACCTCAACGTTGATTTTACTAGCCATATTGTTAGTACTTAGTATAGACCTGTAACCATAAAAATCTCGAAAGAAGTAAGTGAAAGTTGAGTTTGAATCAAATCGCTATTATTATCCTTAGCCCAACGGTAGGCGCCAAACTATTTACCCCCAAAAGGTACAATTGAATTTGTAAATAGTTTTAAGGATACGTGGATAGATTTGTAGATAAGTTTGATAAACAATTAATAATAAATAAATGAAAAATAATAAGCAAGTAATTTGCCTGGAAAGTCGTGATCTTGGTTGAAATTGAATTGAGAGTTTGGATCGATCCTTAGCTGAATTGCTTCGGGTCCGAGCCAATAACAAGGGCAAACACTAGTAATTTTGAATGCAAATTATGCAAATATCAGCAATGAGAATGAGATGTTCTTCCAACATGATGATTGTGCTCTTTTTATAGCTAACAATACAAGGTATTTATGCTCAATAATCACTTATTCATAATGCAATTAAATGATTAAAACTATCACTTAATGAGCAAATAGTAGTGGTTGACGCCTTATCCAGAACGGATAGGCGTTGAGCTCCTTCGATCTTCCATCCGATGTCATCAGGACCGGTTGCTAGTTGGTGTCACATGGTTTGGCAATCAACCAGTCTTATTATGATACCCGAACTTACCATCGATACAAATTGTTACTCCCTTCGATTTTCATTCCCAAATCATGCCACGTGTCGTATCGGTTTTCACCGCATACAACCATAACATAATGAAATTTAATTCTCTCTCTTCATTTTTACTTGTCATGTTTCACTTTTTGAGAGTCAAACTGCAAACAATTTGATCAATATTTTAAGATATTTTTTTTCATCATATTAATATGAGAAGAATTGCAACTTATAACATTTTTCGTATAGTTTTTGAATATCTAAATTTAAAATTTAAAATATTAAAACTAATAGTATAGTTTAATTTAGCTCCAAAATCTAGTCAACTTGACTCTCTTGAAGCGAAACGTGACAAGTAAAAAAGAAAGGAGCGAGTAATATTTAAGGTTACTTACTATCTATTTTTAATTATTATAACTAGTAAATGCTTATTAATAAAATTATGTGCAATTACTTTTTAATGATCAAACTATATAAATATTTTTTTCATTAAAATTTAATGGATCTATATGAATGAACTCGACCTGTTTTGACAAGTCCAATCTTCTACACAAAATATCATAATTTCAGGACTGTTTCAATTTAACAGTTGGTGAAATTGGTATTCCCTCCAACAAAAATGTCCATCTAATAATAAGATTCTTATTATTGTTTTTAGTTCATTGAAAAAGTCAGAAACCATCTCATTAGTTAATTCCAATCCCTCCACCAACCGCACCATTCGAAGCCTAACAAAAAAATATATATTCTACGTTTGAAAGTATTCCTAAAATTTCCTAAGCAAGCATGTTTAATTCAACAAAAAAGGTTTAGAATTTTACAGTATCACTATTTCTTGAGGGAAAAAAAATAGATTCTAGCATTAACTTGTACACTATATTTAACCCCTTTTCATAACAAACGTGTCAAATCAAAAAGTAAAAAGGTAAACTAGTAGTAGTAAAAAAATTAAGTAATATAAAAGTTGTCATGTCAGACAAGTGCAATTAAAATAAGACGGAGCAACCGAGCCATATACTTCATCCGTTTCAAACCGATTATTTGGTTTTGACTTAGACATAAATTTTAAGAAAGTAGATAAAATTTTTGAATCTTATGGTCTTAAATTAAAGATGTGTTGAATGTACAAAAATGATATTTAATTTTGTGATTCTAAGCATGACGTGAAAAATTGGAATGAAAGAATTGACAAAAAAAATAAAAAAGACATTTTTTTAAAAATAAATTAAAAAGAAAAGACAATTTTTTGAAACGGATGAATTTGTATAATCAATGGCTTCTTTGGTAACTTTTCTGACTTTATGTCGTTCAATTTTCAAATGCCATAATTAATCCCTTGACATTCAATACACCTTTAAGGGCTGTTTATTCTTGCTTATTTCGATGATCCTCGATACAGAAGAAAGAATTCGGGTATTCATACGATTGAGTCCTTTAATTTCCGAAATAATGTAAAAAGAAGAGACATCCCAGAATTATAATATTGAAATTAAAATCAGGATTATAATTTGAATAATTTATCTCACTTTCTGTATGTGATAAGTTATGCAAATTCTAGTCTTGATATTAATATAGAGGTTAACTAATACCTCTAATCAAATATAAAATAGATTATCATAACAATAACATATCTAGTATAATATCACAAGTAGAGTATGAGAATGGTAGAGTGTACGAAAACTTTACCTCTATTTTGGGAGATTGAAAAATTATTTTCGAAAGACTCTCGACTCAAGAGAAAACATGACAAAAAAGACAAGACAATAGTTGACAGAAATATCAGTCATGTCAAAATACTATAGATAAGTATTATAAAAAGTAACAATAACTGTAATAAAATAAATACGATAGTTGAAGTACAAGAGACAATAAATAGTAACAAAAATTAAAGAATAATAAACTATATAAATAATACTACGCTTACTAATACAAAAGGATACACGAGACAATGCCCTACTACTAATTACTAAATATGAGATAGATTCAATCACAAATTTTAACTCGGCATGATTTATCTAATCCCTCCAACCAAACCACCCTTTAGGAGTTAATTGAGATAATCACTCACCCTTTTCCGTAGCCAAATTAAACCATGAAAAGGCTTTCTTATAAGTTATATCAGTGGTTTGTGTAATCATTTTAAAAATACCATCGATGACTTTTAACCTGTAATAGTATGCTACTTATCATTTTAATCAGTATCAATAAAATGGTTACTAAGAAATATATTTATAATTGTCTAATAACTAATTTAATTATATAAATATTTCCTAGATTATCAATCATCAATGCATATATAGATCTTTTAACTTAGAAAGATAATAAATATAAAATAAGAGAAAAAAATTAAGCCCTTTTCTTCCTTAACTAACCGGTTCTTCTTTTCTGTTTCAACATCGTGCTGCTCAACTATCATTTTAGAATAGGGTAATTTACCATTTCTGACATTTCAAATGAAGCTTAAGAAGCTCGTTTAAAGATAAACCTAACATTACTGAATTTTTATGCTCTAAATTACTAGAATCATTATTGTTAGGTTCATTTTAAGGCTACCACGTTAGGAATGGTGGTTATACACTAACAAAGCTATGTATGTTGGTGGTCGCTTAAGTATAGTCTAAAATATTTTGTTTAGGTGGATAAGTTGTTATTATTTGTAAATATTTAACAAATACGAACAAAGTCCTCTCTCCTCTCTTTTTTCGTGTGCTTCTAAATTCATGGAGTAAGTGCAGTTCAAACACATTTAACAAAATAAAATAAAATAAGTCATTATATTTTTTCAACGTTTTGTTTGTTATGAACATTGAATAAAACTATACCTTCGGGTCTGGTTGAGTTGGTTTGGTGGGTGGCTTCCACACAGGAGGCCTGAGATCGAACCCCTCACAATGTCTTCTCAATCTAGCTCGACGCATGGGATTTACCTAGTGCGGTTTACATGTTATATGTGGTTTACGAGCGATTGCACAGGAGCGGGTTTACCCAGTGCTCACCATAGAGGGCTCATCCGAAGGGCAGAGGCTGCGGATTTCCTCCGGAGTTCAAAAAATAATTGAATAAACTTTATAAATTTTGTTTCTGTAGTTTAACATTACAAGTTTGTAACAGTTTCATAAAGTATCCCTAAAAGAATATGATTAAATTTCTTTTTGTTGATACTCAAGCTGATACACTTTGCAAGTCTGTGGATTCAGGAAATAGAGTAGAGTAAGTCAGAAAATGGAGTAATTTATTTGGGCCGTATAGGTGTATGCGAAGGTGAGCTGGAGAAACATTAATGGACCAACTTATTTGGGTCCCCAGTTTGAGAAAATTAAGTGAGCTAACTACTATAGGATCAATATTACTACTGTTACCTACCTTATTAAATAGAGACAAAAACATAAGAAATATTTACGTGGGTAGAATACATTAAGAGATATTTATCTATAGTAATTATTATTTAAATAAATTATAAAGCATAATTATAATTTATAATTAAATTACTTATCATAGTTACATTATATATTTAAAATAAAATACTATATTTTTATTATTTTTATTCTTGACTGAGAATTTAGGGCTAGGCTTTGAGATGCTTCTTCTCCCTCCGTTACCGTCGGCCACCACGAAATCGCCACCAGAGCTCCGGCGAAACCCACTGCTCTCAGATATGGCTGTGGCGGTAGCGGTGGTGGGAGTGACGGTAGCTTAAATCTGGTCGGCGCCTCCACCTGGCGGCGAAGATACATCGAGGGCTCATATGCGGAGATACATCGACTCCTATATGAAGAGGACGAGGGTTGTTGGTGGCGGTGGTGGAAGTGACGGTTATCAAATCTGACCGGAGGAGACGATGGTGGGAGTGATAATGACTTAAATATGGTTGGCGCCGCAAAAACAACATTGAACTTCAACGAATCAACTGATGGAAATGTATTTTATTTCTTGTATTTTAAATTGGAGTGTATTCTTATTTCTTGTATCTCATATGGGGTGTATTTTATTTCTCATATTAAGTATTTGAGTGTATTCGTTAAATTTTTAGTATAAAATTCAGTGTTTTTATGTATTTTTCACTTGTAGTTTGAAGGAGATTTTATTGTATACAAATAAATAAAGTGAATTTGAATACAACTGATTATTTACTTTTTTTTTTTTTTTTTTTGCATTTATGGTTTTTGAATACAATTGATTTTAGATACAATAAATTGAATTCAGTATAAAAGTAGCTACAAATGAATACAACTGAGTTGAATTCAGCTGACTTGAATACAACTGAGTTGAATTCAGCTGACTTGAATACAACAAAAAATAGAATACAACCAATTTTTGAATACATGTTACTGTAGCTACGGAATGTAATTAGCAAAAGCATATCCATGCCTAAAAAAACACCAAAGTACAATCATTCGTGAAAAAATCTCGAAACATAAATGGTCATCCGGATGAAACTATTGACACTGTATAGAAACTGTATCATTGTTGTATACTAATTCCCGCACATGTATAGAAACTATATCATTGTTGTATAGAAAATGTATCGTACGTATAGAAACTTTATCATTGTTGTATATAATATGTATCCCACAATATGTGTAGAGAATGTATTATTTTATATATAATAAACGTATAATCAACGTATACTCTTTAATTATATATATTATACATGTTTTTGGAGATATTTTTTGAAAGAACACAACATAATTAGATTGACCTATATCGCTAGTAATTCGACTAACATGATGTTTGAGATATTAATTTGATATAATAACTAAAATTAGATTGAGAGTAAGGATATATCAAATGTAAAATCTGAAAATTAAATAAATTTTGAATTAATTATGCAATTAAAGCTGTGAAAATGCACAAGACAATCTTAGTTGTATACTAAAGAATGTTCTACTATCGTCATTATATAAGTGAATCATATAAATTAAAATAGGATGATAAATAAATTAATTCCACGCATTTATGGCTGATGAATGATCAGTGCGGAAGGACATCCAGGCGGTGGCCGTTTAGAGATGGCTAAATAAAAACACTATTTCATTTTTCTTTCTTTTATTTAATTTCCATAGATATATTTATGCCTTGTGAAATTGATAACTAAATATAATATATTAGTTGTCCCCTTAAGAAAACAACTCCACCTAAAACTGTCATTGTTACCCAGTTCATATCGTCGGTGGCGGCGGCTAGGAAAATGTGGGGGAGAGAGTAAAATTTTAAATTTTAAATTTTAATTAGAGCTTGTCTTTATATTGAGTCTAAAGACTATTTAGGGTCACTGGCTTAAAATTGACCTTTTGGGGACCTTTTCTTTGTTTTGCTTTTTATCACAACATGTCCTTTTTCCTATTAAATATTTACTAATATTTTGATAAATTTGATTTTAATGATACTATAGGTAAATAATAGTATAATATTACATGCATATGAAAATTTCCCTATATCGAATGAGACAATGGGCCCGAACAAAGGATATCCCATTGTTGTACCGGTCCGACATCAGGGTGCTACTATTTAAGTTACTTTAGCAAGTACAAATATGGAAAGCAAACAAAATTTGAAGTCAAATCTCAAATTGGTGGAATAGTCTATTTTATTTTTAAATAAAATTATCATTTTCCCGATATAGAGCCCTGTTTAGCTTGCCTAATTAAATAGCGACAAATAAGTATCAATGCAATTATATGTATGAGTAAAAGTGTTTGACAATCAACATTATAATTAGTGTGTTTGGTAAAATAACGATAATAAACATCTTTCCTACCATGACTTGTAAATTTAAAAGTATTTTTTACATTGAAAAGAACAAATGACAAAGAATGAGTATACATGAAGGTTTTATTTTGGAAAGAAACATTTTTGGGACTGAAAAAATTATGAGATTAAAGATTATTACAAAAAATTACAATGATCAAAGAGAAGTGTTTATGCATCGGAAATGAAACGAGAACATAGATTCTTTATATGAACTTGGACAATCCTCACCCTATAAGTTAACTTTTGAGTTGAGTTCGATCTAAGACCCAATAAAAAATTGGAATGAGTCTGACTCTGATACTAATGTAAAGAATAGATCAAAAAGCTAGCTTGTAGTGTGAGAATTGCAAATTCATATAAAGAGTTTATGTTCCATTCCATTTCCGATTTAGGACTCTTAACAATTTATATCAATTTATAACTCTTAACTAATTTTGACTTATAGAGTAAATACTTTTGGTATTTGTGGTATGTGGATAAGCTAAAAAGTGATTGAAAATCTTTATCTAATCTCCCTCAATCCTCATATATGGCTAAAAGAGAAAATCTGACTCATGCTTTTAAATTTCTTGGTAAAAAAACCTTCTTCATCATAATAAAATTTGATCACGGACCTGGAGCACTTTAAAGATTTTGTTCTTTAGCTAATAGTTTCATAATAAACATTATAATTTTCAAAACCAGTATTGCAAAATACGGTTTTCTGTTTGTAGAATAATTACTTTGTTTTACAAAAAAGAAAACATAATTTTAAATGCAATTACAATGAAGTTGGTAGTTTCACCCGAATCCTACTTGTCTGATAATTGTCTTCTCTTAGACTTTGGTAGTCATAGTGACCAGAGTTTAAATGTAAATATTAAATTAACAATGGATGACATATTAATTACTAGTAGACGATCAAACATAATTGGAACAAGTGTTAGAAATCTAGAAGACGGATAAAAGAAGATGTTGGAATCACTGTCATGAATAATCATCATCATTAGAATTTGGAGTGGAGTCGTTCATCAAAATTATCAGGAAAAATAATAGAGTTTAATTTCATAGCCATCAAAGTTGTTGTTCAATGACCAATGAAATAAATGACAAAATAAAACAATAAAATTATAGTGTTATAGAAAAATAGATCTATAGAGTACTTAATGGTGTGATATATTTGAATAGGTACAAATTTTAAGAAAGAAATAAAAAGTTTTGTGTGGCTCTACAACTTTGTGACATTAAATATATCATAATATTTGTGTATCAAAACTTCTCATTAAGAGTAAAATGTGAAATTGATTATTTTTCATCCAAAAAGTACACTATTTACTAAAAATAAAAATGTGTCCCATAAATTAGAACGGATGTAATAATATTTCAATACTCAACAAAACTGGTAGGTGGTATCTTATTATCATCCATCTAAGTATCAACAAATATTTTGATCAACACCCTTTGTGGAAAATGATTGTTTTCTCTTATGTCTTTTAAGGTGTATTTTTATTTTGTTGGTATGATGATATTTCACAATTTATTATAAAATGATATTATTAACAGATTTATATTAATAAAAAAATAGATATACAATGAAATAATTAAGACACGTCAAACTGGATTGGACATATCACTACATAAATAGAAATAAAAATGAGTTGTCCCCCGGGCATAACTGGATAACAAAGGAAGATAACTTAAAATTCAAATATGCTACGCATGTGAGTTCAAACCCTGATGAGAACGATTTGATTGATGAGGGATCAAGACTACTATCTTCAGGAATAGTTTGACTTAAGTAA
Source organism: Anisodus tanguticus (assembly GCA_034509755.1). NCBI lineage: Eukaryota > Viridiplantae > Streptophyta > Magnoliopsida > Solanales > Solanaceae > Anisodus > Anisodus tanguticus. Next base: position 38,048,388 of record CM067561.1, on the reverse strand, counting down.
AAAAATAATAAAAAAAAAATAAAAATGAGTTACTATAAAAATAAAAATGAGTTACATGGAAGGGAAGAAATTAGTGGGTGAAAATAAGCAAGGGGTAGCTTTCAAGACTTTAGAAACATGTGGTTAAGAATTGCTCTTTTGATCCAACTATGTAATTTAGGACATAACAAATCTCAAACCGTCACGCTAGCCACGGCTTCTCGATTCTCACGTGTCCAATGGTGATGGCCCATGTTATTGGATTAGTTGTGGACCACCAATTTTATCTGCTTTTCTATGCCAACATTTTTTTTTGAAAACCCAAAAAATGAAAACAATTATTTTTGTTTACCTTTTCCTTTTTTGGGCAAAATAGGATAATAAGAATTAAGAGGTGAAACACTCTTGATTAATTTTTTTAATAGGTAAATTATTACATTAAGTTAAACTATATTGATAGTATAATTGTTTTTTTCTTACACTATCAATGCGTATAAATTAGTTACTATTAACATATGTTCTGTATCTTGTATAATTTTGGTTTTCTCTTTCTTTTAAAAGATGAAATAAGTTATTGATGCTGTGTAGGATAGCTTATCTAAAGCATTGACATTTCAATTCTAGAACTCTTGCAATCATTTATGAAACTCGTCTTATCTTAGCCTCTCATATCATAGAACTGTGGGGCATGACAAGAAGAATAAGAGGGTTTCAGGGAATGGATGGTGGTGGTTTTGTCACATTGGCAATTTATAACAAGGCCAAAGTAAGTGTCATTGGTCGAAGATTGTGGGGAGGGTTTATTTGATTTTGTCATCAAGATTGTCAATTTGAATTTAATGTCTCAACATATTGTCTAAAGATGATATTGCACTTCTTTAAATGGTTGAGTGACCTTTCTAATCAGCACCAACAAAACAAAAGGTTTTTATCTACTTGCTAAGACTTCAATTCGATTACATTAACCAAAAGAAACAAAAAATGACACTCAAGATAGAACCACTAAACCAAGTTGGCTCAATTGTCACAAAACAACTAATATATGGTTTGAAAACATAATCCCACATAAAGACAGAGTAATGCTAATTGAATGCACCACAACCTAACATAAAAATGTTATCGTAACCAACTTCCGCATCTTTACTATTTTGTCAAAATACCTCCACTAAACATAGCTCAACTATTTCATCAGGTAAAGTTTACCTCCCATCAATATACATATTCAAATAAGTATGCCCGTCGAGACTTAGACTGACGAAATCATTTAAAGTAGTCTTATTATCTATATCATTAAACCATGTAATTACCTTCACCTACACACCTCGACTATTTCAGTTATGTTCCACCAATATATAGGTATCAGATAAATACATCCCCCGAGGCTTAGCCCGAGGAAATGACCTAAAGTATTCTTGTCTATGTCATCAAAACCAAGTGACATGCTAATTGGATGCAGCAGAAGCAAGTGACAGTTCAAAAAGAGAACACCCAAGATTCTCTTTTTGTCTCCACCTATCTTTGATTAGTAAAAACTTGAACTTTGTGTGCTACAAGCACAGTTCAATTTGACTTTGTTTCATATATCTTTCTGAGTGTTCTTTGTTTGTTGTTAAATCAAATTAATCCACGGGCTAAAGTGGATTCTTGAAAAATGAGTAAAGGAACTTGAAGAGTGAAAATAATATACTAACCAATATGAGAACCCTTTGTGATGTTTGTGAAAGTGCTGCTGCCATACTTTTTTGTGCTGCTGATGAGGCTGCTCTCTGCCGTTCTTGTGACGAAAAGGTATTTATCCAATTCCATGTTTTCAGTATTAATCGATTTGTTGGCTTTTGTAATCACTTATTATGATAGAAATAAATTGTCTAAATCATGGGTTACTGGTGGATCGAATTCTTGATTTTTGTTGTACTACAGTATAATATTTTGAATTGGTTGATTCATTATTGATCTATATTCTAACTCAAGGTTTCTACTTTATGAAAAAAATACACACTATCTAACTCCAGAGATGAAATTATCTTCTTTGAGGTTCATTGTGTTAGTTTTCCTCTTTGTTGTGCAGAGAGAGATCTAGGATTTTAACATACTTTACATCTTCCATTGGTGTAGTGCATAGTGCATATGGTTGCCTACTTTTTTTCTTTCCTTGTAGTTACTACTTTTACTATACCTGCTCTTCTAGAGTATACAATTCATTGCAGTCCCTTTTGGTACTGCATCTTTTGGTAATCCACATCCATCCATTGATCAACCTGAATGGATTAGAAGCTTTTTTGTTTGTTTGATTACGGTGGTGTATGGGCCGTCGTCATCTCGATAATTCGGCCAAGTACCTGTTATCTCCCAATACCAGACACTCTGCCCTCCAAGTAGGGATGGCAACGGATAGGATCTGGACCGGATCCTACTAGATCCAGATCCAGATCCATTTTTCATACCTGAATCCAGATCCGGATCTAGATCCAGCGGATCCATAAAAATCATATCCAAATCCGGATCCACGGATCGGATCTAGATCCACATGTAAAAAAAATTACCTTGCTAAAAATGTAACCTTGCTAAGAATTTTTTTTTGAACTGACAAACGATTTTTACTTAAGTAACAGTTTACTGTTTTTCAATTTTGAAATGTTCATATGAGATATTTTGTTTGTTGTCTCATTTTGATTGTGAGCTATTAATTAAAAATGTTGGACAATGACAATAGTTGTGGAAAATGCTGACTAGTATTTCCACAATGCAGAACTTGCATGTGCTTGGAATCTTCATAAATGAAGTGAATATAATTTTAACTACTTGTCTATGGAGATGTTAGTCATTCACTAATATAACATTGATTTTATTATCGAAGTTACCTCTTTATTTTTTTATTTTTTTATTTTTGAGTTAACGCGGGAATAAATTAAACTTGCAAGGATGTGCTTAGCAATTTTAAGAAAATACTTATAAAATTACATCCTAGGTTATGAATATATTTAATAAAAAATGGATCCACGGGTCGGATCTGGACCGGATACGGATCTCAAATACAAGATCCAGATCCAGATCCAGATCCGTCAGAAACGGATCCGGGTCCGATCCGGATCCGTCGGGTCCAAATTTTGAAGATCCATATCCTATAAAACGGATCTGGATACACCGGATCTGGATCGGGTCCAGGATCCATTGCCATCTCTACCTCCAAGGCTTAGGCAAGTGGGAATAGATATACTAAGGGTTCTTTTGTCTCTAGTGTGATTCACACCTTGATCTTCGTTATGACCCAAGCCCATGACACGTATTGTGTGTTTGACCTAACAAACCTCATAAATTTGTCCCTCGGGCTACGCCATCATTGAGTCCAAAAACATGCTTACCATGTAATCTTGTGTTATAGTATACTTTATAAAGCTCTTATGTTTCTCTCTCTTTCCGATGTGGGATTCGCCTAAGGTGTCATGTGTACCCTTTCTTCAGAAGTTTTCTAGCCTAGAAGCCTGCACGTCTTTCTCTTTTGACCTTCCCTCTCGTCGATTCGCCCTCTGTCATGGCGTCACATACACCCCCCTTAAAGACTCAACATCCTGGCTGAGGTTTGTGCTACCACCATATTGAGGGAGTGTTCAACTCTGATACTATATTTGTCATGACACAAATCCATGACACGTATTGACCGCTTTGGCCTAATAGACCTCACAAATTTGCCCCTCGGACTACGCCATCATCTTGTGCAAAAACGCGTGTACCATGTAAACTTGTACTCTTCACTTTCCTTTGTCATTCTAATGTGAGATTTGCTTAAAAGTGTCATGTGCACCCCTTATTCAAAAGCTTGCCAGCCAAAAAGCCCACTAGTCCTTCTCTTTTGACCCGCCCTCCGTCATGGGCGTCACAGTCTCATGTGGCTTTGATCAACTTCATTGACCGATCGGCTATACCCTTGGGTGCTAATGGATTATAAGTCTTTATTTGGAATGATTCTCTTCATAACACTCTTCTCTAGTTATAGGCGTGTATTTTCCGATGCGTGTTTGGAAACTTCTTCATACTTAGCACTCGCTTATTCACGCCTCTTCTCACCTATATTTACTTTCATTGTCTCATTCTTGGGTGCCAAGACGCTTCTTGTGATCGGAAACACAAATCAAATACAAGTTGTAGGATGTTATATGACCTTAATAAGGGTAGAAGAGCTGTAACTTCTTGAGGAACTAAATTGGTAAAATATAATCTCCTGGCACATTTGGTTATATCTGTTTGTTTGCGTTTTTAACTCACAAGTTTCGATTGATTCATCTGTTTTCTACTGCAAGAAATTCACGGTCCTTGTTTTATCTGATAAGGTTCATATGTGCAACAAGCTTGCAAGTCGACATGTAAGAGTTGGGCTTGCTGACCCTAGTAAAATCCAGCGTTGCGACATATGTGAAAATGCACCTGGTATGTAGCTTCCTTTCTTTCCCTGTCCTTACCTGTTTCTGCTGGCCAAGATGGCAAAATTATATGAAGTTTTTGCTTCTTTGCTGGATACTTGTATGTAGCTTTCTTTTATTGTGAGATCGATGGAAGTTCCCTTTGTTTGCAATGTGATATGATTGTCCATGTTGGTGGTAAAAGAACCCATGGAAGATATCTCCTTATAAGGCAGAGAATTGAGGTTTGTAAATTCATGCCAAGACAAACCCCAGTTCAGGTTCTTGTAGTTTTTAAGGAAGAGTTTATACTCATTCCTTCTTTTATGTCTTGTAGTTTCCAGGGGATAAGTTAGGCCCTTCAAATGAGCTAGGATTGCCATCTACCGAACAAGGTGATGTAAGGAGGGAAACAGCTAAGGCAGCAGTAGAAAATAATGTGAATAATAACGTGAAAATGGAGAATGAGTTGATTGACCTTAATTCTAGGCCTCAAAGGATGCATGGTCAAACGTCAAATAATCAGGTAATCTATCAAATATAAAGTACTATCTCACTCACTTTTGTTCAGCTATCCGCCCAAGTAAGTATAAAATTTAATGCAGGAACAAGGAATGGACATGAATAGTGGCAGCAATCACGAGTCAGTCGGCGTGGTTCCCGATGGACCCTTCAAAAGAGAGCCAGAGAAGTGATCAAGGTATATACTTTGTCAAAGTCTTGTAGTATTTTGAATAATACTATGACTTTTACCATTACGAATTACAATGTGCACGTACATCAGCAGTATGCGCAGAGTCACACATTTTTATGGGTTGTGACTCTCCCTTTTTTCACTATGAATTGATATATACAAGCAGTGAAAGAATAATTGTGACAATCTGCAAAAGGATCTGTGATATACTTGATTACAGATTCTAAACAAGTGTTTTAAGTACGTTAAGGTGCGTCTCAAGGTGGTTGGGTTAAGAAAGATACTTGAGAGGCATTTACACCTTTTCGGTTGAGATGTGTTGACGCGGTGATTTTGCTTGAGTGCCTCGCTGCTGCTACTAGGCAGTTACATGATGAGGATCACGTATCAAGTTTAACAAAAAGAAGAGGAATAAACCACTTTCCAGCATTTTCAGCAAGGAAGAAATTGAAGAACCTGTGAGATAAAATACCTAATTTCTGGAGAAGCAGGAAGAGGAAGAGTGCAGGAATGGGAGAAGGAGAATTGCCTTCCCAATTATTTCAGTTTTTGATGGATTTGGTGGTAGTGAATATAAACTACATACATATAGTGTACTTGGGCAGTTTTGAATTAGATTGAAACAAACCATTTATTTTGGTTTTATAAACCAATAAAGGAACAAAACAGACATAAACAAGTTGTCCATGCACCAAAGGGGGAGTGTTTCTCATTCTGTTTTTCGTTAGGGGACCTATAAGAATTGAGTTATGCAGAATGCACTAAGGCACTTTAACTTAATAAGTTCTCTTATAAGAAAAATATCAGATTGCCCTTCCCTCATAAAGAGGACATGTGGAGGAGAAAAAATTATCACATAAGAAATGCTTTGTATTAGCAGTGATTTTAATTTCTTATAATTTTCAAATTAACTTTCTTATAATATGATATTCCATAAATTGTTTAGATTTGTCCTGTTCTCTCAGATTGTTATCCAAAAAGAAAGGGCCATCTGGCTATAAATTTTCTATTTACCTTTAAAATGTTAAATCTTTAAACAAAACAAAATATTTCCATGCTTCTGCTACTACCCATGCCCTGTAATTGTACACACTGTTCTACCAAATAGAATGTTTGATTGTCTTTGGCTCCCTCTGAGCAGAGTCGGGAATCCAGAATTTGAAGTTTATGAGTTCCTACAGCGACATAAAGTTATACTACAATAATAACTGGGTTTACAATCAAATATTTATAGATATTTAGTAGATTTCTTAGTATATATACAAAGTAAGGACAAAAGCTACTAGGTTCATGTGAACTTGTAAGCAGGTCTCTAGTTATGCTTCATTATGTCACGACTCTTATGGTTCTATAGCCTTGAATGGAGCAACTTTATGCTTGTTCATGTCTTAGTGGGGAAAGTAAGGGGCGATTTCTTATATAATGTTGATAAGATAACATGTTACTTATATGCTAACTATTCTGCTAGCAAAGAATGTATTGGAACTCTTCAGATCACCACATTTGCAGTTTTCTTAGGGTGGTCTACCTTTATATCATAACATTAATGATGATCTCTTCTTTGAATTCTCTCTTGACCCTTATTTTGTTCCTCTCGTGGATTCTGGTCTTTCACCATGTTGCCTCATGCCTGTAATAGATTTGCAACCCAGCAACTTTCAAAAGCACTAAGATAATGAACTGGGTGCTAACTTTTCATCTTCAGCTGGGTATTGAATGTCTACTTCAAATTGTACTAGCTTGATAATAGGATTGTTGGTTGTTTCATTGTACAATGTTCACGGTCAATTTTGCAGCACTCGTGTTCACAATCTGCAATATGTTTGTTTGCTTTGACTATGTGTATGTAAGGTTATAGCAAAGCGGACCTTGTGTTGTTGAGGATGTTTAAGTTTGAAGGCGTGGAAACGTACTTGATAAATACTGCTCAGTTTATAAGGCTAGGAAGCATGAACATTCAACGTCTATCACATGCTTATTATTTCCATTTTTGAAGTGCAGATGTGAGATTGCTGCTGCCCTTCCACATTTCAAACTTGAATTATGAGTTGGAGTTGCTGACCCTAGTTGAGTTACATTTAAAGTACTCGGAGCTTTAAGCAAAGCTTTTCAACTAGTCAGGACGAAGTTGAGTTGTTTCTGGAGTGAAGAGCACTCTGAAGCTCATTATTCAACCACTTCATGCATATACTTCGAGAAGAGGATCAGAAAGAAATTCTGCCATCTTGCTTTGGAGAGAGGATACGGCTGCAGTCACCACATTTGCGCCTCTGTAATTTCCTGTAATGAGTAATGAGAAACAATCTTTACAGGTTCAAGATGTAATTTCCTGTAAGCAGTGACATTCTTTTAATTGTAGTTTTTAGTAATGAAGTTTCCAACCATTACTCTTGTGATCTCATCTGGTTTGAATTTGTCTCTTGAGCAATTCTGTTGTTAAACTTTATAATTATTCGAGGTTGACACAAACTATTGGGGAGTAAATCCCCAGTACCAAACATGTCGTGTCCAATTCGATTTAACCAAGCAGAAGAGTGCTCTGGAATCTTATGGCTGGCATTTCCAGGACTGGATTTAGCGTTTTCCTCGCTTGTATATACAGAGGTGTATAGTTATAGTTGAATTATTCTTCCGCTACAATAGGTAGATTTATGACTTTAAACTGAAAGTTGGATGACCATCTACGAGATTAATTCTAGGTGATCCTAAGAATTCGTTAATCAGAGGTCTCGAGTTCGAGCCCTCCAAATGGAAATACTCTTGATAGGGAGCACTTCCTCATGTGATAAGCGCAATGCGTTGGGCTAGTACCTTAAGTATAGAACTATTTCAGTTCATTTAAGATGTATATATCAATGTAGTTTTGTACAGGGGGTCTTAATTCCTAGCTTGCTAGTCTTTCAAAATGCATATAAAAATGATTATTTGTTCAGATATGGATTATTTTTTACCAAAACAGTTGAAGATATATTGGTAGAAAAAGAGAAACTGTTAGTACCTTTTTATTTTTCATAATATTAGAGATGATCTTAATGGACCGACATAGATGATGATATTTTATATAGCTAACCCCAACTTGCTTGGAATTAAGGCATAGTAATTGTTGTTGTAATTAAATATATCTCACCTCCGGGAAACAAGGTATATGTAGCCTCCTTGGATTAAAGAATAGGAACTATTGGTAAAGTAGTATTGCTTATTGCTTTAAAAATCTGTAAAAACCATATGCTCACAATAAGTGATTTCCATTACTCTTGTATGCATAATAAAACAAGGAGCTAGTTCAAGCTCGAACATTGCAGACATTTCCACTGCTGGTTTATAACTCATCAAGCAAGACTAGCTAAGTCTCAATCAGCAAGAAAGTTTATTAAAGTTATTAAAAAAGTACAGGTAATCAAAAAACAAAAATACTCTTCTCTATGCTTTTACTAATTGCATAACTCATATGAAAGAGTCGTCATCTTTTTTTATCTTCTTCAAGACTTGAGTGCCACTAACTTAGTAGACATAGCCCTTTACAAACATTCCTTCTTTAGCTTCATCCGATTCACCCTCGCCAGTGTACTTTCCGAGCTGAGCAAGAGAGTTGCCTTTGGCCCTGATAAGTAAAGCATCCTGAGCAGCCTTCACATTCTCGGGTTGTCCTCCCCATGTCTTCAAGCAAGTGTTCTGAAGAGCCCTCGCGTAAGAGAACGACACGTGCCACGGGTTTGGTGCTTGGTTCATTGCATTCAAGTTCAAGGTAGCCTCAACTTCTGATTGCCCACCAGACAAGAACTGTTTCACAAGCCAACATTATTGAATCAATTAGCACAAGTTATGTAATTTCTCTACCTTGTGCAGAAGTCTATGTAAGTCCCTCTGAATGCTTATTCACTTTATTCATTTACTACGAGCAATGGACTAACACTTCATATTCTATATGTTGAAAAATTAAAGTACCTCCATTCATTTTATACGTCAGTCTTTCCTTTTTAGTCAATTCCTAAAAAATGACACCTTTCTATATTTAGAAACTCCTTAACTTCGAACTTTTTATTTCTCTTAATGACATGCTCTTATAGACGTAGAACTGCCATGAGATGTTTAAGATCACAAGTTTTAAGACTACTTTTGGCATGCTCAATCAAACACGACAATATAAAATGAAACAGAAGGAGTAATAGTTACTAAAGTTTATAAAAAACTAGCTAAATTCATAGAAATGAAGAGGAGACTTGCCATGATTCCAGGGACGGCTGGGGGAATCCTCCTCTGAAGGAGACGGAGAGTATAGTCCGCGACCTGCTGAGGAGTGGCCCTGTCTTTGCATTCAGCACCAGGAGTAACCATGCTGGGCTTCAAGAGGATACCCTCAAACATGACATTGTTCTCAGCCAAGTAGAAGAAGACTTCAGCCCAGACCTTCTGTGCTACCTCAAAAGTCCTGTCAATTCCGTGTTCACCATCCAACAAGATCTCTGGCTCCACAATTGGGACCAAACCACTTTCTTGAGAAATGGCAGCGTAGCGAGCCAAGCCCCATGCTGCTTCCTTCACAGCCAATGCAGATGGTCCGTTGGGAATGCTCACCACTGTACGCCTGCAAGGTACCATAATTTTAGCATAAAATCTCAAAATCAATACAACAACAATTATTATGCTTCCCATGACAGATGAGATCTGCTATATGATTCCTCACTAACTTGTCGCTCTATTTAAATTCATCTCAGACCAATATTGTGCAGAATAAAGATAAACTAGCATATAAACTTCTAGCATGAATAAAAGGCCCTTTGAAAGAGATATGACCTAAAGTAAATGTACTAACATGACCGAAACATTTCCCAACTAATCAATTTTGTCTTCTTTTGTTGTGCCTATTATGGGAAAATAACGAAGTTAATTAGGACTTCAATGTACCATTTGGCGAAACGTGCTCCCTGTTGGTAGTATGCAGCAGTGCGTGAGGCAAGGCCATCAAGACCTTGGCACCATGACTCATCATTTGAACCAGCAAGGGGAACCAAACCCTGTTAATAGATAAAAATGGTTAGTGAGATTGATAAGAAATCTCATCAGTCCAATTCATCATTCAACTTGAAATCCCCCCATTTAACACTATACATAGAAGAAATCAACCTACTCAAGCCTAAAAATATCAGCATGATTAGATCTTGTCTTAGCTAGCTTCACCAGATAATCAACTCTAAGTTGAACTGATTAAAATTTCTTCAAGAATCAAATTCAAGTTTGAACACCCTATAACATGCTCTTGTTAATCATATATAACCATGCCTTTCCTCTTTTATTGTTATTACAACTACAATTCCACCTCAATCCCAAGTAAGTTGGGGTCAGCTATATAAATCATCACTGACCATGTCGTTACATTTAAGCTCAGCTCAGACCAATATTAGACAAAATAAAAATAGAAGCTACTAAAAGTTCACTATGTACCTTGTCAACTTTGATACCAGGAACAATATTTTGTTCAACAAGAACATCAACTATTTTGCGGCCATCAACGGTAGACTGGTAGAGGGTCTCCTCGAAAAGAATAGCACCAGAGATGTACTGTCCAAGTCCTGGAGCTGTCACAAGCAGGGTACGGTAAGCTTGGCGGTTAGCCTCTGTGTTTTCCAAACCAATGGAAGCCAAACGCTTTCCACAAGTGGCATTTGACTCATCCATAGCCAAAATTCCACGTCCAGGCGATGCAACGGTTTTCTACACATAACAAACACTTCATTGTTAAAGCCCTATTCCATTTAAGATTGCTACTTTAAATTTAAAGGTGAATCCAACGTTAAACTTAATGGGTTCAAGATTGATATTTATACTACTTTTCAAGGTTTTCACATGCATATTGAAAATGATGGGTCAACTTAACTACTATTAGTAACAAAAATTTATACAATCAGTGTACGGAACACAAACAAAAAGTTAAAGAGTTTAAGTCATACACAGTAACAATGTAAAGAATTTGTATACTCTATTTGGAAACTATTTCAAGCAAATGTGCAGCCCCCGCTTTTTCTCGACAGTATAACTGACCGATGTACCTGAGATGCATTTCCTTTAGCTCCCATAAAGACATTATATGAGCTGGATTAAAAGGGTCAGTCATCCTAAACTTTAATTTAGCCCGTTCACGCTTACTATAACTAGTTACTTTGGTTTCCAATTAAAGTCAAACCTCTCTATAACAACGTCGTTTGTCTGTATATTTTTTGGCTACTATAGAAAAATGTTATTATAGAGAACATATAATATAACATAACATGGTAATCGGGTTCAAAGAGAAATTGGTTGTTATAGTGAAATGTTGTTATAGAGGAAGACTGTTATAGAGAGTTGTGACTGTGGCTTTAACTATTCAGCTCTAATCATTGGTCTGTGCAAGATACTATATATTTAAAATGAACAAGTCATAAGAAGAAATCATTTAATTTAACTGATTATTACTCCATTTTGCAGGTTAACAAATCAGGCTTGATATAGAGTTACATGTTATTTCAGGTCAAACTTATGATAGTATAAAGATTATTTACACTAACAGTGCACATAACATTATTAAAGTTGATAAGCTAAAACTTACAGCGGTTTTAACAAGCTCATCAGCGTAGGAGGAAGCAGCACGGACAGTAAGAGAAGTAGCATTGGTGGGGTGGCAATGGACCACTGAGACGGAAGGCTGACGAAGGCTTTGCCCCTTTACAAACTCGGATTTGTCAAGAACTGGTGATGACTTTAGTAGAGATGCTGAGGCCATTTTTTCTTAAACTTTTTTTTTCCTCTCTACAACAAGTTTAGTTCCCTTATCTGTCAGCACACACTCTTCGCACTGCCACTCTTTGCCACACAAATTTCTCAAGCAGAGTGCCAAAATTTATAACTGGGCTAAAGTGTCACTGAAGATGTATCATTTGAGGTTGTTATGCTCCAACCAATGTCAGCTCGCCATGTAAGTTTTGGTTTTTTCTGTCTACTTGGCACATAGTACAAGTGGTTGAAATGGATGGAAATACTCCCACCTTGTAAACAAATTCATAAATAGTAAAATTGTGGTATGTGGAGTTTAAAAACCTTGATTTTTTTACTTGGTTTTTTGGAGTTATTGATGGTTGAAATAGGCATCACAATCAACTTTCAGTAGAGTACAAATAAGTTGGTTTTTGCATAAAGCAACACCAGTGCAATGGTAGCCAAACGTGAGGCTCTGATTAGCAATCCTACCTTGAGTGGCTTGGTAACATTTTCCCTGTTTGTTTTGGTTATCCCTAGGTGATCAATGGTCATGGTTCAGTTCCAGGATTGGGTGTGACAATGACTTTCAAATATTCAGCAATTTTTTTGTTGGCTGAATACATAAACTACCCCTTAAATTTGTCTCTAAATTTTATTTAGATACTTGAACTACGCCTTGTTCTAATTGAGCATCTGAACAGATGATAAATATTCATATTTGACACTTCATGCTAAAAAAAATTAGAATTTTTCTGCCTGTGTTCTTAAGTGTCCATTACGTATATAAGTTAATAACATAAAATATGTCAACTCTTTTAGCATACACATCAACATCAATTGATACATGCAGGAGTTTCACGACTTATTAAGGCTAATGTGCAGAATTAAGGAAAGTGACATATATTAAATGATCAACTTATCAACGTAATGAGAAATCAATCTTGTCTAATGAAATCTATTGGCAAGTTTAAGGAGAGTGTTCATGTATTCCGTCTTTATTTTTCAATAACGGCAGTGTAGCAATTTGCATGCACCTCGTCTATCGGATACTTGCTATCTCTCACCAACATAGATACCGTTTAATAGGGATGTCAGTGGGGCGGGTAAATGCGGGTACCGCCCGCACCCGCTCCAGTTGGGGCGGGTATGGGGATGGTTTGGTGGGTGATGGGGCGGGTATGGGTATCAAAAGTGCTACCCGCCATGGATAGTGGGGCGAGGGTGAATTTTATATAAGAACCGCCCCGTACCCGCCCCGCACCGTACCCGCACCGCACGTACCCGTACTGTCAATACCCGCACCGCCTATTAGTTTAATTAGGATATTTACTAATTTATTTGGCCATTCCTTGATTTAAAATGTGACTTGGGCCATTCCCCTTTTTATTAAACATTCAGCCGAGCCGAGTCCAAGCCCAAGCCCAAGCCCAACTCAACTCAGCAAAAGGGCAAAAGGAACCCTAACATCTCATTATTAAACATTTGGCAAAGGGCCCTCAGTTTTGGCTGCTCTGATTCAGCTAGCATATCTTCTTCGCAGTAGGGTTTCCTCTTTCAGATCAGTGCCTGAGCTAAAAAAAGAAGCTCCAAACCAGCTGGGTCCTCTAAATCAAGCCACTTAATCAGTGATTCAACTCAATAACCAATGACCTGAGCTCCAATCCAGCTGAAAATTCTCAATCGAGCTGCAATTTCAACCCAATCAACGACGGTCTGTGCTCAGGCATATTTCTTTACTCTTCACTATATTTGTACTGTCAAAATCCCAATTTGTGTAGTCGTAACAAATTTATAATTCGGATTGAGTGTACGATCTTCTTCATAGATATTATTCTTCCAATTGCTAGCCTTTTCCACAACATTGAGAACAAATCTCAAGTTTTACCTTGTTAGTTTACAGATCTTGACTCTTGTTTATGTAGCATTTCATTTTAATTGTACTAAAGTGGGAGCTGTTTAGGTGGGTAGGTGAGACGGGTAGATGGGTACCCAAAGGGTGGTGAGGCGGGTAATGGATACCCGCCGGGTAAGTGGGGCGGGGGTGGGTGGAGGAATTACTACCCCTGGGTGGTGGGGCGGGTGTGGGGGTGGGTTTTAGGTGGCGGGTATGGGTATGGGGTACCCTTCCCCGCCCCCGCCCCACCCCATTGACATCCCTACCGTTTAACTTTAATTTAACAATTCCAATGTGAAAGCACAAGAGGCTTAAGTACATCAGGGCATTTGCACAAGTGACATTTCCGGAGGTTACTATTTAAAGTTTGTTATCGTTAATTCAGTGGGTTAAATGAAAAATTCATCCAACTATTTCAAAGGCAAAATTTATCCCACTAGGCTGAGGAGACAATTTAAAGAGTGGCCTTGCAAATGCCATACGGTGCAAATAATTCATGTACATCTCCCGGAGTTAAGATAATGTTCATTTTCTTTTCCAATACTCTGTGGCTAAAGAGACTGTTCTCATCAAATCACAGCAAATTCAGATCTGTGACTTGCACACAACTCCCAAGAACTAATTCCCACTATTAATTGTTTCTGTCTCAAGTTTTAAACTGCTGAAAGAATAACTCAGAAAAATGCCATGCACCAAAGCTAAAATCCAATCTCCTTGCATCAGCTAACAGACTCCAGTCCAAAGGAAGGAAATCATTACCTAATTAGTCTATACCTATATACAAAGAAAAGGACAAAAGCCTGTTTTCTTACACTAGTTGCTACTTAATAATCAAGCTAAATAGGGGTAGTAACTAAAACACAGAAGAACATCTGCAAATTTATGTCTGATACCACCCTCTTTCTACCAGAAAATAAGTCAGAAACAGTAAGCTGCAAAACGGATTCGTTGAATTTTGTTTATTACTACTCAAGCTTTGCATCTAAAGCAGCAGGCTCTCGACCAGAATTTGGTTTGCAACATAGCTATGTCAGTTGTTGGACGGACTCAACGACAGATCATCGAGGCCAGAAATGATATCATCAAGTAATTTATCGTCCAGTACTACTCCAAGATTTTCAGAAGCTGAAGAGGTGGAGTCGGGTGAGCTTCCTGCGAGGGCTTTGTTGAATTGTTTAACTAGCTCATCTTCTTCATCTGGAATGTCAAATTCCCAGACCTTGAATATGTACTCATCCAAATTTTCCAAATCTACTTCAGAAGAGGCTTCAACTAATCTCAGGTCCTCATTATAGGTGGGGAAAAAAACCATTTTCTGAGTTAATAATTCTAGACCAAAAACTATCTGTATCTTTGTTATTAATCTGATGACGGGTAGTGTTCCCTTCTTGTCCATTGGTTGGAGAAACATCATAAATTGTGTCATCTAAAATCCCTGAAATTCCTGTCTCTTCGATGGTGGAAAAAATATGAGATTCTTGAGGAGAGTCATCCCTCATCACTGCAGAAAAGATTGTAAAAGTATTCGGTAAGACATGTTTCAAAGAATCCCTGTCATGGTCCGAAATAGCAAGATCATTAATGAGACATGAGTCAGCCCATGCTATGCCCTCAGGTGAAGGCGACACATCTCCACTCACGTTGCTACCTATAGAAATCTTTGTTATTAATCTGATGACGAGTAGTGTTCCCTTCTTGTCCATTGGTTGGAGAAACATCATAAATTATGTCATCTAAAATCCCTGAAATTCCTGTCTCTTCGATGGTGGAAAAAATATGAGATTCTTGAGGAGAGTCATCCCTCATCACTGCAGAAAAGATTGTAAAAGTATTCGGTGAGGCATGTTTCAAAGAATCCCTGTCATGGTCCGATATAGCAAGATCATTAATGAGACATGAGTCAGCCCATGCTATGTCCTCAGGTGAAGGCGGCACATCTCCACTCACGTTGTTACCTATAGAACTGAGATCAAGCGGAGAAACACTAACATCGTCATCTTTCATGTCATCATCATCAAGAGCCATGGCCATGGAGAGAAGTTCAGCCATATTCGTTAGCAACCGAACCTGCAACAGAAAGTACATAGGTAAAACCTTCATGAACCGTCAACAAACTTTTGATTATAATAGGATCCAAAATACAATCTACCTTCATCAGAAAAATACCAATTCTTTCGAGTTAGATCACTTCAAAATTAACTCTCATTTTCTACTAACAGAATACAGTATGTTTGACAAACTTAACTAAGTATATATCATATAGACTAGCTTTAAGAGGCCCTTTTATTTGTGGAGGCAAGTGTGTTCTATCTCAGGACCTCTAGACGCTTACAAGAAACAGTCTCAAATGTCATGATACTGAGGTTTCAATAACAAGAAGATAGCAAAAAAGTGGGTTACTTGCATCAACAATTGACAACAAGGGAAATTTCTTCAGGATCAAACCTAAATAATTATAATATCAGGCCCATGGTGATACGATATCGGATGACTCAAGTGCTCAACTTTCGTCAAGGCCTTGTACTAGAAGTCAAGCCAAAGACTTTCAAGCTTTACAAGGCAAGTTCATGGAGAATGAAGCTATGGATGCACTTGAAGAGAACCATTGGAGGGCCTTCAAGCAATGGAAGATAGCATGGAGGATGAGTACAAGAGCCCAAGAATTTAAGGCTTAAAGCTTGCCTCTTAAAGAAGCTCAAATGTTTGATGTGCAGCTATAATTGCAAGCTGGGATAGTTAAATGTCAAATGTGGCTAGTTGTTAAATAATTGTTGTTATGCATGTAATTTGTTATGCTTATATAGTTTTGCCTTTACATGCATAGCAACAATTATTTAACAACTAACCACATTTGACATTTACTATCCCAGCTTGCAATTATAGCTGCACATCAAACATTTGAGCTTCTTTAAGAGGCAAGCTTTAGGCCTTAAATTCTTGGGCTCTTGTACTCATCCTCCATGCTATCTTCCATTGCTTGAAGGCCCTCCAATGGTTCTCTTCAAGTGCATCCATAGCTTCATTCTCCATGAACTTGCCTTGTAAAGCTTGAAAGTCTTTGACTTGACTTCTAGTACAAGGCCTTGACGAAAGTTGAGCACTTGAGTCATCCGATATCGTATCATCATGGGCCTGATAATTATTTTAATTTATTTAACATTTTATACACTAAATATATTTGATTAATTTGTCCTTTTCTAAATTATCACGATAACCTAACATTATTTGTTGTATTAACTTATATATATTGGATATTAAGAAATTCATTGAAAATTGATGCTAGGTGGTTCTCCTATGCATATGGTTTCTTCTGGTAACGATGACAATAGCTTAAAAATTGTGACTTGTGTTTTACTTCACTGTCCAAAAGTTATGAAGTATGTGACCCAACTATATTTTCTTGAAGATGAAGGCAGTGATTATTCTTTCTGGTTTAAACGAGTGGGTATTATACTTGGGAGGGTGAGATTAATTTGTGGGAGTGGTCCGTCGGGTTATGGGTCGAAGTTAATAGGGTTGAGTTTTTAATTTAAGTTGGGTCATGCGATCCCAATCGTCCATGTGGCATTTTCGTCAAAGTAAGGACATATACAGAATTTTGCTTCACGTACGGATAAATTCAATCAAAAAGTATAACGGAAACAAGGTTCAACAATAAAGTAAAGTGGTATATTTGACCCTTTTCCGTTAAAATTATATGTCACAAATGTATTTCTTAGACTTCTTATAATTTCCCGATCAAACTTGCACATTTTGGTGGAAAAAATGCATGCTTCACAATCTATAATAAAAGCCCAAGGAGGTAAAGCCCATTTTTGCCCCAAATTGACCCGGCGCAAAAATTTCAAAATCCGCCAAATTCCCAAAAGAAGCGAAGAGTATTGTCTCGTTGCTGTGTTTTAACTTGTCGCTCACCCGCGCTGCAGCCAGAACGACTCTTGCAATCTGTTACGTTCTTTTATTTGTATTCATTCATGTTATTGCTGGTTCTTCTATTTAAGTACTTCAATAGTTCATCTCCATTGTTAGGCAGCTTTTGATTTTTTCCTTTTTCCCCCTTAATTAACATATACTACTATCATAGATACTGGATAATAAGATATGTTACGAATTATCGGGGAGGAGTGATTGATGTATGTAGAATAGGTCAGAGCCTCAAATGATAATGAGTTGAGGTTCTAAGAGCTATTGACAAAAAGATTGAATTAAGTTTGGTTAAAAATGAGCTTAAGTGGGGATTCATATAGTCAGACACTAACTTGTTTGGGACTGAGGCGTAGTAGTTGTTGTGTCATCACCCGATATTAAGTGGCCCTTGAATAAGACTATGAAGGGGAGGGTTTGAAGATAACCAGCTAACTATCTAAAGGCTAATTTGATTTCTACTTTTTTTTTTGTTTTTTTTTGTTTTTTTGTTGTAGAAATGAGCTACGGCAAGTTTTTCATATGACGTTTTGAATATAACAGGTGAAAAGGGCTGAGAGGATATTGAAGAAACAGAGAAATTGAAGCATGCAATCGAAGATTAACAGTTTCTTTAAGCCCTCTTCTTGTTATCCTACATCCAAGAGTGAAGAGCCATCTCAATGTTGTAGTGTTGAGTTTGATTATGGGAGGGTACGGCCAGAAATTGTGGTCACATACCAGCGAATACCTCAAAATTCAATTTGGTATGATGTCCGTTACTGCTTTTTCTATTCACTTAATTGCTTCTTTTATCATCCATCAACTGTATAAGCACATCCCTTATTAATTATCTCAGCTATCATTTCCTTAATATGTTCCATGGCTCAGTAACATGTGGATGATGTATTGGTGGGAGGCAGTGGAGATCATCCATGTCTTTGAGAAACTCTTGGCAGTATCGACCACTCTAAGCTACTGTATCTTGCCCTAGCTCATATACCAAATATCATAAATATCTGTAAAGACGTCAAAGATCCGAGCACGGGCATGGCTGATGTGACTGAAACCATAACTAGTAACGCCAAGCATGTAGATTTTGACCTTACCAGCTTCCGTTGGTTTGAACACCTCCTTCTGCTTTGTCATACTATTGTGCACCTGAAATTCCACCTCGCTTCACGATTTATCAAAATAAGAGAAGGCATTGTTGTAAAATGAAAATGTAGATGATCAATTGATAAATGAGTGAGCTAACACATATTCGTTTAACATGTCTGTCATCTACTTACGATTACCTTACATATTGATTGGTACTAGCCTTCTCTCTCTTCTCTACAACTAAAGGGTGACATAGATATTTTGGAGAAACATAGTCACTTAAGGCAGATTGGGGTAAATGATCTGACAACAGTTTCTTAAAATCAGACCATTAAACAAATTTTAATGCTTTTGAGTACGAAAGCTTGATCATTAGTTCATTACACAATATTTCTTAAATCATTTCTTGAACAAATAGGTTTTATGCTAAATTGAGCTAGCACGTGTTTGAAATGAAGTTATATATCAGAGTTGTTACTATCTAACATTGATGACCATATTTTTATTTCCTCTTCAAATTATTTGCTTTTGCTAAGCTGATTTTGCAGTGAAAAGAATGATGCATCAACTGGTGAAGCATCCAAGGAAACAGGCTTAGAGAATATTGTGCCAAACCTGGGAGTGGCAAAGTCAGGGAAAGTTCTGAATAAGAAGAGAAAGTACGCCCAATTCTATTTGGAACTGGGTCAGTCTGACTTTCTATTACATACTTGTACTGTCTGTGGCTTCAAGTATGCCAAAGGTGATGAAGGGGATGAAAAGTTTCACAAAACGTTTCACAAGAATTATACACATGGTATTCCATTTAAGGTAATTCAGCAACAGAATCTGCTATTTCAAAATTTCTGTTGTGCGTGATGAAATAAAGTTATTAAAAGATTAAAGTTCTATCCTATCGGGCTTAAATATCTAGGGTTGGCGGAATGAAAGAATTCTTCAAATTCATTCTCTTGCAATTGGACGAATTATCCTGGTGCTGGACGATGACCCTCCTCCTCAGAGAAACAAGGTTTACATATAATATTTGGTTTTACATGAAAAACCATATTTTGACTTCAACAATTTATATTTCTCTAGTTAATCATGTTAAACATAGTTCATAGACTTCGAGAGTGTGTGTTATTGACAGATACAGGAAGTTGTGAAGATGATGGAAATGGAACTTGGAGATGGGTGGATATATCATCAGCTATGCAAGGTTTCCTTCTCTTGCAATTATAAGAAACTTATAGTCATAGAAAGCAAACTTCATTGCTGAAAGTTTCTCACTAATCAATATCAAATTTCAACTGTCCAGCTTCCTACTCTCTTCTACATTTTATTTTATAACTTTAGTTTTAAGTTACTTGTTCAATGATGCTTCTTTTGCTGACTAATTTTTATGAAGAATTGTGGTGGTTATGTGACAGGTTGAGTTTGACTAGCTCTGTGAATGAAAGTCTGAAATATTTCTCCTGTTAACAGGTGTATCTGTTTATATCTTCTCAAAGAATATCTGGATGTCTGGTAGCAGAGCCCATAAAGAAGGCGTATAAGATTCTCTCAAGACCAGAAGACAGCAGGTGTAATGTTTCACCTGAGAAGGAAGCAAGACGGACTTCAACCACACTCCAATTTGGGGGAGTGAGTTTCCAGAGGGAAATGGTTAGAAGAAATCAATCAACCAAAAGCCGTGAAGAGCCCGATGAAAGCATCAGCGGAGTAGTCATGTGTGAGAAGGAATCTGTATCTGCATTATGTGGCATTAGAGCTATTTGGGTTACTCCCTCCAACAGAAGAAAACATATAGCCAGCTATTTGCTGGATGCTGCTAGGTAACACCATTCACTTTCTCAGAGTTGTTATGGTTCCTTGAAGTTTTTCATTAAAAATATGTTTCATGCTTAATGATGTTAAAATCTCCTGACATAATTCAAACTAGTAATTTCTCCAAGTTTCAATTGAAAAAAAAGAGTTCATGCCTGAGAAACGAGACCACTGAAAAAGGAAGAAAGTTCATGGAGCTCTAACCTGAGGGTAATTTGAACTATAGTCAAAAGTTGAGGGGTGTATTTAAACCTTTTTTCTCGGAGAATTTGAACACGTGGAGTTCACCCATTCCATGCTGGAGTTTCGTTAATGGCAAGGGGAAATACAAGAAAATTCTGTATATGGCAAGGGTATTTGTGGACCAAAAGTCTAACATAGAATTGAGCAGTTTTGAATAGTACAAGGGCAAATTTTACCCTTTAATATCTAGAATTTCGCATTGATGCTTGAAACTAGTAAGGTTTCAGTCTACGATCTATTGCATGGTCTTATTGTCTGCAAAACATTGTTGCATTTTGGTCAAATAGTTACTTGAAGTTGGTAAAAGTAGTAGCAACTGTTCTCTTTAAATTAAACTCCTTGTTTGCCATTTGCAGTCTGGAATGCCAAAGCTCCACATATAATTTTCATTGCTTATGATTTATGCTTAGTCTGAACTTGCTTCGCATTCTTCAATTCAGGGAAAGTTTTTGCAAGGATGTTGTTCTTAAACTCTCAGAGTTTAGCCTATTCTCAGCCAACCTCAGTTGGAAGGGCCTTCATCTCCAGTTATACAAACAATCACACATTCTTGGTTTATACACCTTCTGATCTGTAGTAGGATTTAAGAATAGCATGTTGATTTTCTTCAGCCAAGTATATTTCAGTTAGTCTAGTAATTTACTGGATAATCTATCTACGTTCATGCATGGAAACTTAATGATTTCTTTGTTTTAACTGGAGCAAACAAAGCTATTCTTACCCAGTATAATACAGGGTTAAGATAGGAGTCTGGCCAAGCTCTGTTCTATGTGTTGCACTGAATCTATTCTGTTAATAATCGTCCACGCTCAAGAAACATCAGATTTCTAACAGATGGTTGTATATCTTAACTGGAAGTCAATTAATTGGCTCCATGCAAGAATCGCTTGCCTCCCATTGACTGTTCTTCTATAGGAAGGCATCAACTTTCCTGCAGTGGTTCAGGCTGTATACTTCAGTGTTCATTATAGCACAAAATCATTTTCTTTAAACGTGTTTATTTCTTAGAAACTCGGTGCTGCTGTATTTGAACAGTTGAAATTCTCATCGCTTTAGTCCTATTGGGTTCTTTTGTCTCCCATTTGTCTAAGCTTTGGTGGATAGAATTACTTGGTATATGTGATAATAATGAATGAAGTAGGTCAGTGGAATAGTCGAGGTGAAAGTGGAAGTCGGCCTAGGTCTAGTGTTGTTGAAAAGTGGGGTACTAGACCTTGGGCCATTGGTGGTGGAAGATATGGGACATTGTATGTAGATGATAATATCTTCTTGTGCTTGTTTGTGAGGTGAGATTGGCATTGGGAATGTTTTCGGATTTTGGAATTGTAATTTTGATTCCTTTTAGTTAAAACGTTTTATTTTGATTTAGAGCTACTATTGTTTAGAACGGTGAATTTCAGTTAGACAATGGACATTTTATTTGGTGATTCTGCTGGTTGATGAAGAGTTGGGGTTTTGTTATACAATTTTTCTTGGTATATGTGATATTAGTGTTCAACAAATGCGATATTGCAAATGTAGATCTATCAACAAAGTAATTTCATTTCATTCTAGTGTAGTACCCTCAATTCTGTATTACCTGCACTCAGGTTATGTATTCAATGAAAATCATAGTTGTGTTTGACCCCTTAATGTTTTTCTATGGAGTGAATCAGACGTCAACGCTTTATTCATGATAAAAGAAATAATTTTGTACCCTCCAAGTATTCATGAATGGTATAAAAAAATTGTTAGTGTATACAAATTAAATTCTAGTGTTAGTTGACAATATTATACATGGAGGCCCCAAAAAATTTCCCCTTTACGAAAATGTGGAGTAACAGGGTGCTACGATAATATCGGAAAAATTTGGTACCTGGGGCCTTCTCTATCAGCACCCAACGGCAAAATAAAATACAACACGTTACTTTTTTCCTCTCCATTTACAAAGGGGTTTCTTTTAAATAAATCCGAATGCCCTCTTGCTAGTATTTCAGATAAATGCAGTCATATATTAAAAGATAGATCTGCATAGAGATGAAAAGATTGATGCACACTTTCGGTAAAAAAACATTAATGAGAAAACATTTGGCGTAAATTGTTGAACAGTACCACATCTGTTGTTTAGGATGGGTGGTCTCTTTATATGGATTTGGAAATCATCCCCGCATGAGCTAGTTTTTGGTATTGAGTTAGACCCAAGATTCATTCTTTACATGGTATCAGAGCAGGGCCCATCCCAATTATTATTTTTCGATGTTGGGCCCCCTATATTAAATTGCCCACGCAGCAGATGTCCTGCCCTGTGCGTGAGGTGGGGTGTTGAAGAGTACCACATCAGTGGTTTATGGGATGGGTGGTCTCCTTATATAGACTTGAACAATCCCCCGCGAGTTAGCTTTTGAGGTTGAGTTAGGTCATTCTTTATCTAAATGGCTTTGGTGAGTAGCTCAATGTTAGGTCTTGAGTTTGGTATTTGATACCTTTCTGTAGTGCCCAAATTTATCACATACTTGCCACGAGCATCACTAGCTAACCTCAGGCCAATCCTATATTATTAAAACACGGATCTACTTTATTACACGAGCTACCTCGGGGTGCTCCCACGATCGAATGATTAATGTCTATACGTCTTTGAACCATCCTTAGGGAACGTTTGGTAGGAGGGATAAGTTATCCCATATAAATGAGATTGGGTGGGATAAGATAGGATAACTTATCCCACTCTCTATATGAGATAATTTATTCCACCTCTCTCTATATGAGATAAGTTATCCTACCATTTATATCATATAGATGAAATTGATACCAAACATGGGATAATTTCAAAGAATAATTACATCTCATAGCTAACTCTAGGATATATTTACCTTTAATAACTATTGTTTAAGAGAATTACAAAACATAACTATAATGTGTATTTGAATTACCTATCATAGCTACATCATATATTTAAAGTAAATACTCTATTTTTATTCTTGATTAAGAATCTTAGGGCTACGCTTCTTCTCCCTCCACCGCCGCCGGCCACCATGAAATAACTCTCCGGCGCAATTTTAGCCGTCGTTGTTGCCGCTACTCAAATCTGCTCCTCCGACCGCGACTTTCTCAAATTTGCTAATCCGACCGTCGTCGGTCTCCTCATCCGCTACTCCGGCGCTATCGCCCTCAAATCTGCTACTCCGCCCGCTGTCAGTCTCCTCATCTGCTACTTCGGTGCTGCCGATGTCATTTCCTTCCCTTTACCACAACCGTCATCTTTTTTCCTTTGCTGTCGCCGTCATCTACTTCTCCGTCTCAGATCTGGATGTATTATTTTTCTTGTATTTCTCAGATCTCATTGTCGTCGTCGTCATCTCCTTCTTTGTCTCAGATCTGGATGCATTCTTTTCTTGTAGTTTGTTAGATCTGGCCATTCGTCTGTGTTTTATTTATTGTATTCATATTTGACTGTATTCGTTAATTTTTTGGTGTAAAATTCAGTGTTTGAGGGTGTATTTTATTTCTTGTATTCGTTAAATTTTTAGTGTAAAATTCAGTGTTTCTTTATGTATTTTTTGCTTGTATTTTGAAAGAGTTTTTTTGTATACAAATAAATAAAGTGAATTTGAATACAACTGAATATTTCCTATATTTTTTTTTTTTGCATTTTAAGGTTTTTGAATACAACTAATTTTAAATGTAATAAATTAAATACATCGTAGAAGTAGCTACAAATGAATACAGATGACTTGAATACATCTGACTTGAATATAACGAAAATTGAAATATAGACGAATTTTGAATAACTTTACTGCAACTACGAAATGTAATTATCAAAAGTATAGCTATGCCTAAAAAAATCCCAAAGTGTAGTCATTTATGTATTCAATCACATGAGACTAATAATCATATCTCATCCTATCTCTCTCACCAAACGACTTAGTGTTATATTCCGTAAATCCACAACCTCCACGTGTCTAGCGCACAGCACACTCGAAATATAACCTTTGATCGAGTCAAAAGAAATAAGGTTGAGTCTAATGAATTCTGTCTCATAGAATTGTAGTACGATTAAGGATTGTAAGGCAGTAAGCAATAATTTTACTTGCATTCACTCAAATAGGAAGCTCGATCACTTAGATAGCTATAGAGTTGAATAGAGGAAGAAACAAAAACTTGATTTGGATTTTTCCATTTGGAAATAAAAGCGTACAAGAAAAAGAGTTGCGACAAGAATAAGGTAAGTGCTCCCACAAAATATTTTATGGTGCAAACTAAAATTCTTGTCAAGTTTTTTAGATACGTAATAGTTTATGGACCAATTATATCAATACAAAATTGGGGAAGTAACTCATATATACAGCTCACACATCTAATTTACAATCATGTAGCCTAACGTATCATCGATGTATAAATAATGTATAGATATATATAAATTGCTCAATTTTTTTGTAACTTTACATGTACATCCTCATACACTATTATATATTATATGTACATTCTAATTCACTATATATGATGTATAAATAATATATATGTTTTGTATAACAATATATAAGTATCATAAATGTGAGGTAAGAGTGAGTACAATAGACCCTTGTAGTCCGGCCCTTCCTCGGACCCCACGCATAGTGGGAGATTAGTGCACTGCGCTGCCATTCTTTTTAATATAACTATGTATAAATAATGTATTTCCTTGAAGACTCAAAATTCAAATCAGACCGTCATAAATAATAAAGTTGAGGAAAAAAAGAAAAAGAAAACGGAAACAAAGAAGACCAATGATTCTAATGTTAATTGAATGGGACAACTAATCTATTGAGGCAATTTTTTTTTTTTTTTTTTTTATAAATTTCGTTTTCTTCTATTAATTTTTAAGGGAAAGAAAGAAGAAGACAAATTAGGAAGAGTACTTCTATTCTACTTTAAGGGGTAATATGGTTTGAATTCGTAGGCCATTGAGCACTCTGTAAGTGACACAAGTATATTCTTATTAAACTGTTGCTCAATCTCTAGCAAGAAGAGTTATAATTAGGGGAAAGTATTAGTTAAATGGTAATTAAGGAATAGTTCAGCCATATTTGGCAAAGTAGATGACCAAAGGGACACGTTTCTTAATCTTTGATTAATGAGTGGGTCCTTTTTGTAGATATCCTTTTCATTAATTGGTTTGGTATGTCCACTTAGGTAAGGACAGCATCCTTAATTTCTCCTTTTATTTAATTTTAATACATAAATGAGAGGCGCTAAGCTTCCATTGTTATGTCTATTTCTAATTTTCTATATTAGCTTTATGTCATTGACAATGTGTTCTGTATCCGCACTATTTAGTACTCTGCTTTCTCTAACTCTGCACAAATCACAATCTTTTTCTCCCATCCGACTCAAACAAAAATCCAAAAAATTAAAGGGAAGAACAAAAAAAAAACTATTCGATCTTACTGTTTGTTGATCTTGTGAAGTAGGTCTAGCATTTGTGTGGTTACAAGTTCTTTGTTTTTTCCTACAAGTGTTTAGTGTCCAAAATTCACGGATTTGACTAATTTAGTTTCTTTTTAGCACTTTCTACATTCTTCCTTTTCTAGTAGGAGGGAGTGGGGAGATTCAGAAACAACCTCTCTACCTTCACGAGGTAAGGGTGAGGTCTTCATACTTCACTCTTTCCAGACCCACTTGTGAGATTGTACTAGATATGTTATTGTTGTTGAGAGAAGAGGGGGGAGGGTTGTCATGAATTGTTGACAATTTGAGCAATGATAACGTAAAAGAAGAACAAACAAATTTAACATGAAAATCCTCAAGGGAAAGAAAACCACTGTCATCACAAACTCTTATTTCTCAATGAAAGATGTTTATGCAAGGAGACATAATTATGAAGAAAAATCATATATATATAAGTTGCTAAGGACCCTAAACCCAATCTAAATTAAATGTCCTCTAAGTTGATCATAGCACCCTAAACCTAGTTTGGAGGAAAGGATTTCCTTCCGTTGATCATAAGACTTGGTCCTTACATCAGTCCCACAAACATAACGGGGTTGTGATTTCTATGTAGTCACATGCTTCAATCGAAGTGATGGCATTTAACTAGTTCAGTAGATAAAATGATTGTACTCCAACTCAATCAAGAACAGATCGGCAAACTACTGCCAAGCTTGTTTTATCTGGATACAATATATTCGAATTCCTAAGTACCACCACGAATGTTACTACGCGACCGCTTACGTTGTAATAATGCACCATACTATTGTGTTAGCAACCAACTCCAACGTGTCAACTCAGTACTAATTAAATATGATGTACATTTAAAGAAAAAAACCTTTACTATTCCATTACACTCTTTGGTTTGGTTGGTTAGTGGTCACTACTAACCATCACGGTAAAGACTAGAAAGTACTAATGGCGTCCCTTTTAGAATGCCTTACTTGAGGAGGTAATAATATAAATAAATAGAAAAACTCTGTTACATTTTCCTAAATTATTTGATGTTGATATTCAAATATCTCAACGCAATTTATCAAATTCAATACATTTAACTACCCACACGCCGCTAGTCCAAAAGTGGAAGAAATAAATATACAAATACACACATATAAACAACCAAGAAATATTTTTTTTTAAAAGGAAATAAAACTGTTGCCACTTTATCGTTTTTCAGGCATATTTATTTCTTTAGGATGGCGCTATTCTAAAGATAATGAAGTATAAATGAAGACTGGTGATAAATATATATATTTTTTTAAAAAAAAAAGAATAAACAATGAAGCCTGACTTTCTCTTCTCCTTTAACTGTCCACTCTCTAGTTTGAGTGTAACCGACGGTTTCTCAACAGAACATAAACTAGTACTTTTTTAACTTCCGTAGTGGTATGCAATCTATCTAGACCGACAAAACTTGGGCGATTGGATAATATTTTTGTTAAATTTAAATGAAAAGTATTTGGAGTTGAAATTGAAAAATATTATTAATGTTTGATATGAATTTTGTCTGTAGAGAAAGCCAAATTTGTTGTGAGTTGAAATAGTTATTCCCTTCATTGCATGTCTTAATTTGATTAGATAGGAAGTTTAAGCGAGAAAAAAAACTCTTAAAGTTGAATTTTGTGTTATTAAATTTAAGTGTAATGAATCAAATATACCTTTAAAATTTGCGAAATAAAATAAATTTATCTGTAATTAATAGTTGAGATAAAATATGTCTTTGACGTCACTAAATTGATTAAATTTATCTTTATTTTCAAACTATGAAAGTTGAACACATGGTGATGCCACATATCCTACCGTTAAAGGATTTTTTTTTTTTAATACCTGACTTTCGCTTCCCCTTTAACTGCCCACTCTCTAGTTGGAGTGTAACCAACGTTTCTTAACAGAAAGCAAACGTGCTGTTTTATAACTTTCCACTGTTAAAGCACATTTAGACCGACAGAACAGTCAAATACACCCTACTATATATGTTAATAATGTGACGTTTAATAATAGAGGGGGGAGGGGGTTCATAGATAAATACTAACATACTTTGATAAGTTTCGGAAGAAGTGTGCATGCACTGCTAAAAAGTTAAGAATACGGATAAATTCTGTTGCGAAACAGTGGAATCTATAGTTAAAAGAGGAATTAGCAACAGATTATAAAATTATTTATTAGCTACAAACAATTTAGCAACGGATGCAATGAAGCACGTAGTCAATTCCAGTTTTTTATAGTGATGTAATCGGATTTAAAATTTGAAATTTATGAATTTCTAGTAATCTTAAATTAATTTACAATGATAACGGGTTCACAAAATATTGAAGAACTTTTAATACATATGTAAGGTATGAACAAAAGTTATTGGGTTCTTGATAACCCGTTTCAAAAGCGTTGGATCCGCACTGGGTGCACATGTGATATTTTAGGCAATTTCCACATTAAAATAAGAAATGAAAGTAAAGAGTTTCATAGGATTTAATGTCATAACCCCAACCTTGATGGAGAGGACGGGTACCTAGTGCCACCTCTATACGAGTAGGATACTTCCAAATACAAATAATTTACTATGTTCAATTATCTACAACCAGAAGAGCCCAAACAAGGATATGTATATGTAGGCCTACAAGGCCTCAAATGTACAACCCAACATCACATAACATTAATGACAACAGGTGTCCATCTGTCTACAAAAGCCTCTAAGAGTGTTAGACAAAACAACTTGGTCGGGACAGAGCCCCGGCCTACCCAACTAGCATGTACAACTATACCACAAATGACTCGACTCATCTACTACATGAGGAAGTGGAGCTCACCAAAACTCTTATGATCAGCTGGAGCATCTACATACAAATCTGCCACTTGCGAACCTATAGATGCAACATGACATGCAGCGCCTCCGGCAAAAGGGACGTTAGTACAATAATGCACCGAGTATGTAAGGCGGATAAAATAAATGATAAACACTAGAACTTGAAGTAAAACAAGTAAACAAGTAACAACAAGTATAAGAGGACTGTCACTTACCTGTAGGTGACACTCTACTAGAACGCTTATCAATTATACCAATGAACGTATCACAACAGACCTAAGTGTTGTCTACGTATTTAGTCGATCTTTGTCTCGCAAATATGTTCTGCTTTGGGTGATAAATAGGTCCCGTAGACCGTTAAATAAACCTCGGTGGTCGTCAAATAAGTCTCGATGTCTAGCAAATAAGCTCAATTGCTAGCATATAGGCGCAAGATGGAAAATAGGCCGCGAGGGCCGATGAATCACATCACATGGCTCAACTAAGTTCTTTATACATCAACTCGCTCAACTACAATTCCCCTTCTGAGGAGACATAACTTGTTATCCATAATTACCTTTGAGAAATGCAACTAAAGACTCGCGTATCCTCGGAGTTTAATCAAGTACACAAGTATCCAACCTTAGGAGTAACGATTACTAAGACAACCAACGTTGACAACCACACAAGTGCATAGACATTTAACTAGGGAAGCCAAGCTACTAGTGCAACTGACGAGGGGCAACTACACAACTAGCAAGTACGCAACCCGACGCCTACAATACCCGACGCCTAAGGACTTTCATTTCAAGAAGACAACTACTAATCCCAACTATTGTATACAACCACATATAGGGCATAACCTCTAATGAATTTTAATAAACTGGAATGGTTCCAATTCAACATGTACAACTATCAACAAGTATCTAGATTGAATTTTTACAGGTTCTCGACTTTCACCACGACCAACAACTATTGCTTACTGTTGAACCTCGAGACACGAGCAACATCACCTTTTACAAGTTGGTTCGCCTGCTCCTTGCTAAATACATACACTTACACAATGGATCAAATAGAAGGTTATGAAACTTAGGAATAACTCGCATTCTCAGTCCAACTATATACCATACAACTGGTATAAACCTAATTTCAACTAAAAGAGTAGAATACCTATGAAAATTACGCTTTCTAGCTCCACTAGACAAGTACGCTTTATATTATGTCATGCCAATTGAAAGAAGGGATGGTTGTTACATACCTTGTCTTTGATACTACAATCGCCTTACAAGCCCTCGTACACCTTACAAATAGTTATCTATAACAATAAAGGGTCGATATCAATATCGAATCCATATTCCAAAAAGAAAACTTCATTTAGGCATCCTTATCGAGAATCTTAAACACAAAGAATCCTTGGACTTGTTAACAAAGGGCACTTATGTAATTTGACCCCACAATTCTCCGAAACATAATTTCTTAGGTTTTACAACACCGAAAACCAACATACAAATCAATTCAAATTCATATCATTATCAAAACAACCCACAAGTCCATATATAATGATTTCTTAGATTACGTGTTTCGATTACGAAAACCATTTTACAATTTACTTTGAATCGTCAATTAACCACAATTATAGATAAAGGAATGTAAATCTCACCTCAATACATCCAAGCCTTCTCAAACAACACTTTGCCTCAAATTCAAGGGTTTTTAAATTCAGTTCCACCCGGAGGAAGTAATTATTATGATAATTAAGGAATTAGTAGCGTTAATCTTACGTAATTCGGCTTAGAATTGATCTTGAGAGGTTGGGCTACTTTAGAGAGGATCTTAGGAGAGTTCTTGATCTAGTCTTGGAAAAATAATGGCTGAAAAAATCGCACAACCCGTATTTAACCCAGAAAAATTCTCCATTGCCGTAATTTCAACAGTGGGATTGACGGTACTATCAAATACTCGATGGTCCGTCAATCTTCCCGTCAAACTGTCCAGCTTTCCAATTTCATCGAAACGTATTTTCTTCGATCCGTTTGACTTACAAACACTCAGAAACTTCCATCAACAAGCCGTAATACTTCATTACCCTTTCGTAAAGTCGTACCTCTTCCTGGGATATCGATATCCATCAATGACACATCGGGATGCGAACTATGGCTCTTGACGCTTGCAAGCTCATACTGGTTTGGACTAAAGACTTAGTTGGCCGACACTTTTCCATGTCCATTGGTGTCTTCTTGCAGTGAAACCCTTAAAATTTACCCAGTTTCTGGTATATAAGGATGATGAACTTTCAGGTGGACAAAATTGAGTTTGTGTAGGTAGCTTGCTTGTCCTTTTAAGGTGATCATGTGGGTCTATTGCGTTGTGTGCAAGATAAGGGAGAAAAAATTGTAATGGTGAGACCGAAGCCGATGTGGACTGCCTACATATCCCGCTGAGGGAATCGGGTCATAACGTAGTTTGTGACAAGCAAAAGGGGATTGTAAGATTTTCTACAAATGGGACCGAAGCCGATGTGGGTCGCCTACGTATCCCGCTGAGAGAATCATGTCATAATGTAGTTTGTTACAAGCAAAAGAGGAATGTAAGGTCTTTGTTATTTTTTTGAAAAAATAATGAAAAAGACAGAATCGCGTCTTGACTTCAGTTGGTACCAACAATCAGTATTGTGCTTAAGGATGCTGTTATTTGCTTTTTGTCTAACTGAGACTGACTCCAGGGTAATTCCTACAGCTTCAAATGCTACCTCAGACATACCTAAGTATCGACACTTGCTTGCAGTCAAGGTTTTGAACTATACGTATCATCATGTTTCAAATGCCCTCACTTAAAGAAAGTCTCTTCCTCACATGTATTTGAAGTCGTCCTTTTGTTTTGTTTTGTTTTGTTTTCCTCTTTTGGGAACATTGCAACTTTTATCTTTGGATATTTCAACTCGGATCTTTGTCAGCAATTTGCACATTTCTAATGCGCTCAAGGAGGTCGGGCCAAAAGAGGGATATGGCGTGTATGCACTCAAAAAGGTTATATGCATAATATGTGGTTGTCAAAAGAATAGGCTTTAGGCTCAAAGGGAAGTGCTACGGATAATGCTATTTGGTACGCTGGAAAGGCTCAAACGGATCAAATAAAGCCTACGATCATTTCTTATACCAAGTGTTACTCAGGATTTCGCATCAACAAACATTTAAGCCAAGTTCTAGATAACAATGCAATGCAATTGAACTTATTCTAAAACTCACCACACAAATGCACATGAAACGATGAAGTTGGTTTTGTTCTTATCTTGGAAGCATGCAAGATAATTTTTTCAAGTGTCACTATAAGTCCACCATATTGATTGTTACTTGTTCTTTCCTATGCACACTCCTAACTGTGTCGGTATCAACCAAGTCAATCAATGATACTTAAAATATTTTTTATATTTTTTGAATAAAGGATACCGAACCCAAGTAGGGCTGCCTACGTATCTCACGTTTGATGAGAATGAGGTGCGCGTAGTTCGTTCAGGTAGGTTATAGAATGCATGCTTGGAAAAGAATTCATCGACAATAGGATAGTAAGAGTAAAAACTGTGTAAAACAGATGATTGTCCACTATAGGATGAATGCAAAGTAAAATGATTGTCCACGGTAAGATGAATGCAATGAAAAAATGATTGTCCTCAATAGGATGAATGTAATGAAAAAATGACTATCCATGATAGGATGAATGAAACATACGAGTGAGCCAAATATGTCCCTTTCTAAGGTGGACAAGGAAGTGCGTTTCTATGGCAGATTCGTTCCACTTTCGCTGGGTAGCGTTCCGTAAGGACTAGATTTACATTTTGTGGTGCCGAACCCAAGATGGGTTGCCACGTATCACACCGCATGGTGAGAATCAGACACGCGTAGTTCGTGAGGATATGTTGTAGAATGTATGATAATAAAGAATTTCTGTAACGAAAGCTATGCATATCAATTGAATTTGCAAATATGTATAAAAATACAAAAGTATAGACAAACTCAGAGTGATGCCTCGTTGAATCTGGTATTGGCTGACTTTTTCACTCAAAAACATCTCCCGATCATCTTTGTGAAAACTTTTGCTTTGTTCTTTCCTGGAGTATCTCCGCGCATACGCCTACTCTCCTAAAATTTGGATATTTGAAAGAAAAATTTTGCGGGTGCGCGAAACACACCTCGTGTGTAATGTGTGATAGTGTTAATTTTTTGAAGTGGAGGAAATATGAGCGGAATGCTAATTTAGGAAAAGCAGTAAAAGAAAGTAGCAATTAAAGCAATTGAGCATACCAAATTACAAAAAAAATAAAAAAATAATTTAAAGCACAAGATAAAATAAGGAGCAAATAAAGTCAAATAATAATAAACCTAGGTTTGCTATGGTTAAGAACCTGAATATCCGCAGCTGAGTCGCCATGCTGTCTCACCCGTTTTTGACCGCGGACCCGCAATGTGATGGGTCGATTCCCTCCGGATTGGAATTAATGCATGTAGAGGAGTCGTCAACTAATTATTCTACGGTTAATTAGGACACCTAAATGTTAAAATAAATGCTGCAAATGTGAACTCCAATTATTGGTATGCTAAACTAATGAGATTCTAGGTAAGAGTTCTCTATTATTCTAAAGGGAAGGGGTTAGACATCCTTTAAGATCCGCTAACTTGCAGTTATCCGGTCAAACCTAGATTTATTATTATGCTAAGAAAAAAATGAATGTTTTAAGATACAAAAATATTTAAAGAATGTTGCAAGTGATTAATTAAAGGACACATTGCGTAGTATAAATAAACTAGCGGCGTTTTGCAACATGCATAACGAACCTAAGAAATAAAACTAACGGAAAACTAACCTTTTAATCTGTCAATTTAATGCCTAATTATCCTAAGTGTTCTAACAATCACACAATTAAATTACAATTATTCATGTATGCGTTGGGATGATCTCATCTTGTTGAGTTAGTTGAATTACATATATTACAGTTTAAGGCCTCCTCGGCCCCAGATACGATATTATGTTTACAGGTTGGCCTCCTTGGCCTAATTGGTCTTTCGAGATATAGATGATACGAGTTACATCTTGGTTCGCTCGGGCCTAGTAAGGTACCAGGTGTTAGCTACACCTCACCTAGATTGGGGTGTGACAATATGCAAGCAGGGTGCATTGTAATTTAGGAGGTGTACATTCATTAACATCGTCATTTATAACAAGTACACGTTAATTAGTACTACGAGTTATTTTCTATTACGCTCTCTTGCGACACAAAAGTCAATCTTATTTCATATCTCACAACAAAAATTAAACAAATAAAATTTTGAATTCTTCTATTAATTATCCTCTCCATATAAAATAAAACTAACAAATCGAGATGAATTTGCTAGCACTAAGAAGTTGGAATTGGAACTTAGAATAAAGGGATAGAGCTGTATTATGCTGCCAATTGGAGTAGAAAGATACGGAAAGAGCATTATTAAAAAGTAAATTGAACGTAGATCTTTCGGGTGAGAGACGAGTATCCTAACCAACTAAACCGCAATGGAACTGTTGATAATGAACCATAGAAATGTAGATTTACTTAACTAATCCTATTTATTTCATTTACCTGATTATGCACGGCATTTAAGAAAAAATATACTTTTAAAAAAAGATTTTGTGATCTTAAATATGTCAAGATATTTCTATACAAAAAGTGTGCCGCTAATACTAAAATAGAAAGTTTAAAATCAAATAGTTTTCAAATATGATTTTTTTTTCTGGAACAAACTAAAAAGGAAAAATGTCATATAAAATAAAAGAGCTAGAAACATGTATTTAATCTCAATTTGTCACATTTAATCATGAGTAGTTAAAATATAAAATTGATGGGCATGCCCGCCCATCTCTCCCAGCCCATTCCCTACCATTTAATATATGTGTATGATTCCTCTACCTTGTTTCTTTTATTTCTTCCTTTTCCTTTTAAAAAATACCAAAAATAAAATTGCAAATTGACATAAAATAGTGTATTTTTCTTTTTCTTCTTTCAAAGTGAATTTGGCTTTGTCATCTATAAATAGTTGTGTTTGAATGGAATTTTGGAAGAATTGTTTTGAAACATACTTTCGTGAGGGCTTGTAGCGCCCAGTATATTGTATCTCAGAAAAACACTCTTTTGGTATTTATAATTATATCATAAAATTCAAGACTAAAGAATGGTCCCTCATTCTTTGACAACCATCATTTTAGATACTTGGCAATCCATTCTTTTCCAAAATAAGCAACATTTAAGATCTTTACATGTTAAATGTGAACCCACACTTAATAATGCTCACTCTCTATAAATGTCACAATAAGTTATTGTGACTATACATTCTCACATGATTTAAATTCAAATTAAAGCCTCTTCCTTCTTTGCATGTGCAAGACGAGAGACTATCCACATATATATCATTCATCACCAGAATTTTGCTCTGGTCCTCTAATTAATGTTAGGATTAGCAGAAAAATAAGCAAGTGCACCAACAAATGGTGCATTAATATAAGTAGTTGGCTCGGATTTGCGAAATTCAACTCTACTATCATCATAAGCATCATCTTCTCCAGGACCACCCACAATTGCACCAACTAAAACATTAGGATTAGGCTGCGATGAGTTAAAATAAGTCGAGCCCTCCTTGCACGCGATGACCTGAGGATGATCTTTGATCGATGGAAGGGACGAGCCACGATGATGAATTTTTTGAGGATAGTAATTACTATAACCAACCATGTATGACATCCCTTTAGGATTATCTCCCAAAATGTAATCAACTTGCCTCTTGCCAATTTTTCGAAGCATCGATGGACCAACACTTATGGTGCCACAATTCAAGATTTGTGATGATTTTTCTAAGTAATTTGCGTAGACTAGTAGTAGGAATGTGATTGTTGTGGCATGTTGTAAATTGCTTCCACCAGGCTTGTAAATTAGGCCACCAGGAGAGTACTCTATGTGTGAGGATGATGATTCTGGGATTAATGTGCACATGAAGCTATCTGCTGATGTTTTGTAAGATTGGAGGGAATACATGCTTCCGTCCAATACTTCCTGCATTATTTATTAATGTCTGCATTATAAACCCCGGCTTACTTAAAATGTCTAATTTTCAAATTCCAAGATACTCAATGGTGGATATAGTATGTAGACGACGAGTGTCTCAATTGTCGTTATTTTCAACTTGAGTCATACATGTGTCTTTAATACGCAGAAAGTCATTTATTTAGAAAAAAAATGTATTTAAAATATTTAGTTATTTACATCAAAAAGAGTAAAAGTAACTTCCCAGTTCCCTCATTTATGAACGGAAGTAATTTTCCTTACGATTCTTTTAGTTTTTAATTTCATTTATTTGCTCCAACCAAGACTTAGAAATATATCAATCTTTAATTAATACTTAAAAACTTTATCAAAACACTATTGAAATTTCTAATATCATTATTAATCTTTAATATTATATATATATTTGTCAAAAAATATTTTCCATCGCCAACCAAAAATTGGAAGATATTTCATCAAAAAATCACTTTAGTTCCAAAATCAATATTTTTTTAAAAAAAGAGCAGTAATATTTATAGCTAAGTTCTTACTTTTTTGTCACGAAGTAATAGTGGAAGTGTTATTACACACCCCTAACTTTTCAGATTCTTTGTGGAAGTACATATACAATTCTTTGTGAAGATTAGCGTGAGATATTTTGCCTTTTAATTATCGCATTGAAAATTTTGTAGTATTGGTTTAGAAAAAAGCCATTAGAGAGACATTAAAAGAAAATATTCAAATAATTAATTTTACTGGAAGTCGGTAGAAAGGTTTATAAATTGAAGTAAGTGAATGAATCTGACCTTAGAAACAAGAACACTAAGGCCGGCGTGCTTATTGTCCCATCCAAATTCATTGGTATTGTCATCGGCCCCAAGTGTCTGCCTATTCTCTTGTATGTAACTCAGATAATTGTCACCCTGAGTAGCTCTCCTAAGCCACGCTGCTCCCCACAACAATTCATCCTAACCATTATAATACCAAGGATCTAAGTAATTTTATTTACCAATAGTATGAATGATTTTTTTTATATAATCAATGTAATTTAACATGTTATAGTAGATTATTTACAGGTTTCACTTATTATGATAATGTAGAGAATGTTTACATTTATTCGAAATCTAACTTACTAATGCACTCTTGAAAACTGTAAATAGGGCAAAAGCCAGAATTTAAGTGTCCGTTCTATTCAGGTTAATCTACTATAACTATTATTTATATGCTCTCTGAGGCTGCAGTTTAAAAAACTAAAGAATTAGATCAACACAAACATATGCATTTATCTCGTATTTAATTCTACCATTTTTTGGGTCTCATAAAAGTTAAGCTGAATTTTACAAATTGTATATACAGTTGCATAATTTAAGGACTTAATTTATATACCCTGTGTTAGTTTAATCATTATACAAGGTTAATTAGATACCATTTTTACATGTTACCAATTAATTATAAAAATTCATCTATAGTTATCTTAATAGTGACCTGATTATATACTACTTATTTTTTATATCATTAGTGCATAGAACTTAGATCGATCCATAAATGAGTTAGTTAATTAGTTTGTAGGAGAAGAATGCTTGCCTGATATCCATCAAAATCACAATAATATGGACAAACTCCATCTCTAATATTAGAATTGTCACTGTAAGCTCCACGGTTCCTATCTGCAAAATCAAACACCCTTGTCGATGTTCTCAAAAGTGTCTCGGCATATCCGGGATCCGACGACCGGAAAGCCATTGATGCAGCTGCAAAAGCAGCTGCCGTCTCTCCAGCCACGTCAGATGCCGGATTCGGGGCATCCACTGTGTACACTGTTCTAGCAGTGTCCATATCTTCTGGCCTTTCCCAACAGTTATGGTCTAGGACTGGATCCCCCACCTATAACATCAATGTACCAAAAGACATAAATATGTCAGCTACCAAAAGTTATTGCTAGTAATGTCCCATTTAATATTTTCAACTTTCTCTAACCAAAGAAATAAAGTATCACATGAGACACTACCCTTTTTAAGCTGATTTGAGACCTACTAAAGTAAGACTCAACCTTCAAAGATTGTGTAAATAATAGTAGCATTTTTTGTCTCTTAATTATTGATAAATTTTTATTTTGGTCTTTGTGATGTATGAATCAGTACTTTTAACCTTTAATTAATTTAAGTGTATGATTTTAATCCCTTTATGTTGGAAAATTGTTATACTTGGGACTCTTTTTAGAAGTATATTACTCTTAAATATGAAGTAACAATACAAGTTTAATCGTAACACATAGATAATTAAATGGTGAAATGGTTAATATTTCTGAAAATTTGTGAATATTCACAAACAAGGAAATTAAAAGGGCACATTTCAAATACTTGAAAAGTAATTGCACTTAATCCAATATCAAAAGGAGAAAAATTAAATTTTCAATTATCGAGGGACCAAAAAGTGCTATCAACCCCTTTTTACAACTATCAATGTACTCCAATGTTAATATGATGTGTATCATGTAATCCGTCTAAATTCGAGATTATTAATCTCATCTTTATAAATAGTATCAACATCGTTTAGATGACATCACAATGTAAAAAAGATTACACTGTATATCAAAGTTAAACAATTCATGTAATGGTGTATGTAAAACGACAAAATTTTGGACCAAGAGCAATGCAATATGTGCAACGTAGGGCCAACATTATAGGTCCAGCATTTTTTTTAGTTGGGCGATATACTCCATTTAACACCAACAAACAAGTACGGAGTTCACGTGCTTGGGTCTTGGAGAAACACAACTTATACCTATACTATGTATAGCTCCATACAAAAACCAAAGTACTTTTAGTAATAATGCTAACACATAAACAAAATTTGAGTTAATTTTATTTGAGACAGGAAATAAAGACAAATTCGTTTGAGACAAGAAATAAAGACAAGTTTAGAAGATACTAATTCTTTGTAGTGGGAGCTAACATGTGTAATATAGATCTAATCAAGATCCCAACCAATAAGTGACCAACAATGAATATGCACCACTCTGAATTTTGCAGAGAATTATGTTTTCTTGTGCATGCCAATCTCAAAAGGACAAAAAAGAAAAAAAACTACTCCTTCCGTCTCAAAAAAGGTGTCGCCTTAGCTCATTTTCACGTTCATTAAAAAATCAATAAAAATAATATATAGTCTATTAAATTAGCCCTTTTGACTATTAAATGTTTTTTTAAGACTTAGAACAATGTTAAGAAGAATTTTTTTCAATATAAGGTATAGTTAAAAAAAATTAATTTATGTCTTGAATTCCTAAAGTGACTGTTATTTTGGGACAATTTTTTTTACTCGAACAAATTATTTGTTTAGGAAGGGAGTACTACTAATAACTAAATTGAAGAGACAGAAAAGTTCCACGCAATAAGCCTTCTTGGATTAGGACAACTAACGATGCATTTCAATCTAAAACAAATACTCCAATTCATTTAACTCCAATTTTTTTATGTTAAAAAAAAAAAAAAAAAAAAGTAACTCCATCCGATGAATAAGAGAAAGCAAAATGTTGCTAGGAAATTGAGCTGCACACTGTCAAAGGTGAAATCAGAAATTCGCGCCGTATGACCCAAAAGAGAAACAAACAAACACATCCATTCCAAGAATCAATTTCAACCAACACCATATCATCTACCCACTCCTAGACTAGACTCACATGTCTCTTCATCACAACCTGCCACTGAAGATCAGTCTTTTATATATCCAACCGATTCTTAAGCAAATCATGTTTTTCCCACCAAATTAAAAAGGGTACATCTTTTAATTAGTTTCACTCAAATACTATTCATGTGTTAAAGGTGTGATATAGCGGTTAATAAAGTTAACGGAAATGTGAGAGATTAAAATTCAAAATCCTAGAAAAGATTAATAAATTTCATCCTTCTTAAAATAATTGTCAATATTTTCTTTTAAAATCAATTTGACTAAATTTCAAAAATAAATTAAATTAGATTAATTCAATATTTTAAAATTTAATTATTCAGAAACTATACGAAAAGTA
This sequence comes from Anisodus tanguticus, assembly GCA_034509755.1. Taxonomy (NCBI): domain Eukaryota; kingdom Viridiplantae; phylum Streptophyta; class Magnoliopsida; order Solanales; family Solanaceae; genus Anisodus; species Anisodus tanguticus. The sequence continues at coordinate 38,008,334 of CM067561.1, read as the reverse complement.
CTATAAGTTGCAATTATTTTCATATTAATATTATGAAAAAACATAACTTCAATTGTTGACTAAAATTCATATAGTTTGACTCTTAAAAATGCAATACAACAAGTATTTTGGAATAGAAGGAGTAGATTATTTTTCGACTGCTAAGCTATTCAGCGTCTATGCTGATTAAAAGTAGAAGTACTAATAGATAGCAATTGAATAATCGAGAGATACAGGCAAAGTTGCATGCACACCACTTATGTGAAGAAAGAGAAGTTGTCTAGCTCAAAGTCACTTTATTAAGCACTTTAAACCACTTAATATGCTAATCTGTGTCTATTAGTGACGCATGCACTCCATCTGTTTCATTTCACGTGAAACTTCATTTCTTTTTATTCTATCTAAAAAAAATGACAATTTCATATTTCTAAAAATATTTTACTTTCAAATTCCTCATTTTAGCTCTTAAGTGATGACATGACACAATGTCATTATCGATTTATAATCACAAAATGATAACAGAGGAGTAATAATTTTACATGCACGTCACACCAGAGGCGAATCCAAACATAAATCTTAAAGAATTAAATTCAATACTTAATCAGTGCATCACTTAACCTCATTTGATCATGGGTCTTTCAATTAATATTAGATACAATATATTTTAAAATTATACAAATAATATGACTATTTTTTATACTAAATTCGCCCCTAGATAACACACAAAGTCTAGTAGAAACAGAACATGAGAAAGGTCTAATTATTTTTTATTTTTTATAAACCAATTGTGTTCGTTTAGACACATCAAAAGGGGGGGAGGTGAATAACCTGGACGAAAATGCGATTGGGCTGAGAAACAGTTTTGAGAAGATAATCAGTGGACCAACGGATAGCGACTAAAGCATTCCGTAATTCCGAGGGCGGCATATTTTCCCCAAATTCAATTACACTCCAAGCCAACAATGTCGTCGTAAACGCCATCGGAAAATTAAACTTCACATTATCGCCAGCATCATAGTAACCGCCGGTCAAATCAACGTTGACCGTCCATCCATCGCCTAAACCGGAATGTCCACGCCAGTTCATTCTCTGGTCCTGTGGTAAATAGCCGGAACGTTGGCCTTCGAAGAAGAGAATGGATTTTGTTAATGCGTCTGTATAGTCATGGTAGCTTCCATGGCAGCTCGTTATTAATGGAAGAAGAAGGAGAAGAAGCATTATTTTTGAAGAAATAATGTTATTCTTCATTTTTTTTCTTAAAGCTTCTTCTCTAGCTTCTTACTACTACTAGCTAGTTGTGTTAAAAAAACTGGTTGGGCTCGTGAATTTATAGTAGTAGTAGTAGTAGAATAGTGGTCGTCTTTTTTATTTATTTTACATTTATAGTAGTAGTAGCTATTCCCGGACTTTTAAGAAAGTAAAGAATTTTTTGAATATAATGGTTTTAAATAGTATAATGTACCAAAACAACAATACGAACAACATACTCATTGAAATTCCACAACGTGGAGGTCTGAAGAGGGTAGAGTGTACGCAGAACTTACATCTACCTTGGTAGGTAGAGCGGTTGTTTCCGAAAGATCCTAGGCTCAAGACAAAGCACAAGCACAAGCAAAATAAGAGAAACGGTCAGACCCGAACAGGAAATTTAAAGCGGTATGAAAATATTGGTATAAAAAATGAGTAAGTTATGATAGCGCATTCTGAAAAAGAAGCAGTAACTAACGCAGGTAAATAAGATAAACAAAGTACACTAGAGAACACATAGCATCAGAAATCAAACGACAAGTGACTATAAAACAATACTGCGCTCTGCTAGTATGATATGTTAAGCGGACCTACAATAATAACACTATAACTAACAGTTTGTAAACGTAAGTAGGACTACGCTGGACTACCTACTACACTTCTACCCAAATCCGTGTCCGCCATAACCCCTTATCTAAGGTCATGTCCTCAGTAAGTTGCACTTACGACATATCCCGTCTAATCACCTCTCCCCAATACTTCTTCGGCCTACCTCTACCCCTCCTGAACCCGTCCATAGCCAACCTCTCACACCTCCGCACTAGGGCATTTGTGTCTCTCCTCTGCACGTGCCCGTACCATCTCAACCTAGCTTCCCGCATCTTATCCTCCACCGAGGCCACTCCCACTATGTTTCGGATATCATCATTTCTAATTTTATCCCTTCTTGTATGTCCACACATCCATCTCAACATCCTCATCTCCGCAACTTTCATCTTTAGGGTGTACAAAGTCTTGACCGGCCAACACTCTGCCCCATACGACATAGTCGGTCTAACCACCACCCTATAGAACTTGCCTTTAAGTTTTTGTGGCACCTTTTACCGCATAAGACTCCAGACGTGAGCGTCAATTTCATCCACCCTGCTACAATACGATGTGTGACATCGTCATCAATCTCTATATTCTCTTGGACAATAGACCCGAGGTACTCGAAGCTTCTTTTATTTGGAATGACCTAAGTACCAAGCCTCACCTTTACGCATGTGTCAAGATCACTCCCGTTATTGAACTTGCACTCCAAGTATTCTGTCTTGGTCCTACTCAGCCTAACTCTTTAGACTCCAGAGTCTGTCTCCAAACCTCCAGTTTAGCATTCACTCCGCTACGAGTCTCATAAATCAAGACTATTTCATTTGCAAATAACATACACCATGACACATCCCCTTGGATTTGTCGCGTCAGTCAATCCATCACCAAGGCAAATAGGAATGGGCTAAGAGTTGATCCCTAGGTATAATGTACCAAAAACATTTTTAAAATTTTGTGGTTTAAGTATGTTATGTGAAAATTTGGAATTAAAAGAGTTGTTAAATTAGAAAAGAGACATTATTTTTAGAAAGACTAAAACGGAAAGTAACACAAACAAATTGTAACTGAGGGAATAGTATATTCTAGAACTTGTGGTTTTTATGTACTCCATGTGTTCCAATTTAAGTGTCTTAGTTTGACTAGGCATGTAGTTTAAAAAATAAAGAAAGATTTTTAAATTTTATGGTCTTTAATTAAAGATTTGTGTGGTCATTTAAATCTTGTGATCTTAAATTTGTCAAAACTTACTAAATATAGAAAGGGACACTATTTTTGGGACAAACCAAAAAGGAAAATAAAACACTTAAATTAGGATGCACAGTTCTAATTTATGTGAAAGTGATTGACTTAGCAAGTTAGCATTTAGATTAAAAGAAAAAATAAGACATGAAATTTGTAAATCATATAAAATATTATGGTTATAAGTTATCATTAAGGGTAAAATGAAAAGTTTGAAATTAAATATACTAAACATGGAAAGATGTCGTTAATTTTTGGACTTACTAAAAATAAAAGAAAGTCACATAAATCGAGACAAGAAAGTAATAATTTTACAACTATGAGAGCATGTTATTGAAGATAAAATGAGAAATTTAAAGTTAGAAGCATTTTCTAATATGAAAATGCATCATTTTATATGAAGCAAAATAAAAAAAAATGTGTTATATAAACTCGGAATATAAAATGGGTTCCAATCAAATACCATATGAATTACAACGAGTTACACCCTCATCTCGTTATGTGATATTATTTTCTTATTAATCTATTAAGAAAAAAATGATATGTTTATCAATTTGAAAACATCTAATTATAAACTTCTCACTTATCTTTAATAAGAAGTTTTTATGCAGATGCGTATCAATAGTCAGGGGCGGAGCTTAGTAGAGGCGGGGAGGGGTCATGGCCCCCCTCAAAAAGCTCATTTTTAAAAAAAAAATAGTTTTCTTCTTCCTCTTTGTATGAGAATGATTTTTGCAATGTTATGGTGAAGAAGTGGTGGTTCTGGACTTCTGGTGGTGGTTATGGTTGTTTCTGATATCGGTCTGATGTTAGAACAATGACGGCTACGAATTATTGAAAGAGAATATATGAAGAAAGAGAAGCTAGGAAGAAAGATAAAGAAGATCTTTCAAATTCTACGTTTATGAGATTTATCCCAAATTGTATATGATTTGTTAAAGAACTCTTTGTTTACAACATATCTTATATATAAATTTAAAAAAAATATAACTAATTTTTTCATAAATTAATTTGGGCTATATATCAACATAACTTTTGGATAACTAAACTTTGTACTAATCACCAAAAATGAGTACAATGAAAGAACCCTTCAAGTTACAAGTCTCATTTTCGAGCATAGAAATCCTAGATTTTGAAATTATAATCTTGAATTTGTCTTTTGTCAAAATCCTAACTATTCTTTTATTTTTTCAAGGTTTCTCCTAGTCTAAAATTTTCTTTTTTTGTGTGGCTGAGTTCGTGAGATTGGGGGAACTTTGAAAAAACAGGGAAGGCGAGTACATATTACTTGATTGACCGGATAATCCGTCTTATTTTAACTCTTTCAGTTTCTACGGCTACTACATAAAGATCATTTTCAACAATGAAGATAATCAAGACAAGGTTGCGTAATAAGATTTTGGGCAAGTTTCTACGGCTACTACCGCGCCCTTAATATTTTGGGCAAGCTCCGCCACTGTCAATAGTGGTTACTATGGATTCACGCGAACACAATATAATTTTTTAGAGTTGGTATATATATTAATAATTTATTATATTTATAAATATTTAATAATGAATGCAGTTATTAATTTCAAATCGTGAATTCGTCATTGCTTTTATTACAACACAAATATTACTATGTGATTAAGATTAGAAATTTTAAAAATCTTATAACTATTAAATATTATAATATATTTAGGATTTTAAATTTTAAAAAATCTCCTTCTTAAACTTAAATTTCGTATTCAATTCAATCATGTCACATAAAATAAAATAAAAATAGATTAGTACGGAACACTTACTACATTAGTGGTAGGAGAGAAATATAGTCAAGCAAGGGAGGAATCACGGGGGGGAATAGAAAACAGAGATAGGAAATGGAGGGAAACAAATAAGTGCCGACACAAGACAAGAGGATAGTGTCAGTAAAACTCACATGCAGCGAGAAATGTGACTTCTTTTTTAATTTTATTTGGAAAGAAATCTGATTTCATTACTACTTTTATTTTATGTCCCAATAACATTTGTTTTCTAACCTACTCCAAACTATTCCCTGCAGCCACTTGTATATCTTTAATTCATTATACTATTTAAAGCATATATAGAGATTGGAAAAGGGTAAAAAATACCATCAATGGAAAATGATTTAAAAATATCCTCATTTCCTTTATTAGATAGATTGCATACCACTACGGAAGTTAAAAAAGTACTAGTTTATTTTCGGTTGAGAAACCGTCGGTTACACTCAAACTAGAGAGTGAGAAAGCCAGGCTTCATGTTTACTTTTTTTTTAAAAATAAAACAAAAAAATAAAATAATATATATATCACCAGTCTTCATTTATACTTCATTATCTTTAGAATAGCGTCATCCTAAAGAAAAAAATATGCCTGAAAAAGCGATAAAGTGGCAACAGTTTTATTTCCTTTTCTCAAAAAAAATAATCTTGGTTGTTTATATGTGTGTGTTTGTAACTTTGTATATTTATTTCTTCCATTTTTGGACTAGCGGCGTGTGGGTAGTTAAATGTATTGAATTTGATAAATAGTGCGTTGAGATATTTGAATATCAACATCAAATAATTTAGGAAAATGTAACAGAGTTTTTCTATTTATTTATATTATTACCCCCTCAAGTAAGGCATTCTAAAAGGGACGCCATTAGTACTTTCTAGTCTTTACCGTGATGGTTAGTAGTGACCACTAACCAACCAAACCAAAGAGTGTAATGGAATAGTAAAGGTTTTTTTCTTTAAATGTACATCATATTTAATTAGTACTGAGTTGACACGTTGGAGTTGGTTGCTAACACAATAGTATGGTGCATTATTACAACGTAAGCGGTCGCGCAGTAACATTCGTGGTGGTACTTCGGAATTCGAATATATTGTATCCAGATAAAACAAGCTTGGCAGTAGATTACCGATCTGTTCTTGATTGAGTTGGAGCACAATCATTTTATCTACTGAACTAGTTAAATGCTATCACTTCGATTGAAGCAAGGAATCCTTTCCTCCAAACTAGGTTTAGGGTGCTATGATCAACTTAGAGGACATTTAATTTAGATTGGGTTTAGGGTCCTTCTCAACTTATATATACATGACTTTTCTTCATAATTATGTCTTCTTGCATAAAATCTTTCATTGAAAATAAAAGTTGATGATGATAGTGATTTTCTTTCCTTGAGGATTTTCACGTTAAATTTGTTTGTTCTTCTTTTACGTTATCATTGTTCAAATTGTCAATAATTCATGATAACCTCCCCCCCCCCCCCCCCTCTCTCAACAACAATAACATACCTATTACAATCTCACAAGTGAGGTTTGGAAAGAATGAAGTATATGAAGACTTCACCCTTACCTCGTGAAGGTAGAGATGTTGTTTCTGAACCTCCCCTCCCCCTCCTACTAGTAAAGGAAAAATGTCGCCCTCAGGGGCACATGCGAGTTGGTAAGTGGCAAGGTGATTGGGGTACAACCACTCCGACGTCGCGGGTTCGAATCTGTGTGGTGACAGTCTTTGCTGAAATATTGCAAGGGTTGTTGTTGGGTTCGTGTCCCGTTGGTCCTCTCCCTTGCAGGGCTGCCACACGCGCATATCCCTCGATTTACATCCCACCTGGCCAAGGGGCCTCTAGTACATGTGGGGGGGGGGGGGGTTCGCCTTCGGGACTTTCCCCTACACAAAGTAAAGGGAAAATGTAGAAAGTGTTAAAAAAAAAAAACAAATTAGTCAAATCCGTGAATTTTGGACACTAAAAACTTGTAGGAAAATACAAAGAACTTGTAACCACACAAATCCTAGACCTACTTCACAAGATCAACAAACAGTAAGATCGAATGGTTTTTTTGTTCTTCTCTTTTATTTTTTGGATTTTTGTTTTGAGTGCGATGGGAGAAAAAGATTGTGATTTGTGCAGTTAGAGAAAGCAGAGTACTAAATAGTGCGGAAATAGGACACATTGTCAATGACATAAAGCTAATATAGAAAATTATAAATATACATAACAATGGAAGCTTAGCACCTCTCATTCCTTATGTACAACAACAACATATTCAATGAAATCCCACAATATGGGGTCTGGGTAGGATAGAGTGTACACAGATCTTACCTTTACCTTGATAGGTAGAGCGGCTGTTTTCGAGAGACCCTCGACTCAAAACAAAGCTCAAGCCCAAGCAAAGTAAAGTAAGCAAGCAAAGCAAGGTAAAGCAAAGCAAAAAAAAAATAAGACACATAAAGTGCGTAAGTCATGACATCACATTCTGAAAAAGAAAGAAGCAAAAGGAAGTAATAGCTAATGCAAGTAAATAAGGCAAAAACAATACACATAGCAGCATAAATCAAACGACAATGAACTATAAGGCAATATGATAGGCTAAGCGAGCCTATAATAATAATACTACAACTACCAGTTTGTAAGCGTAGGTAGGACTACGCTGGATTACCTATTATCCTTTTACCCTAATACGTGTCCTCCATAACCCTCTATCTAAGGTCATGTCCTCAGTGAGTTTCACCTGCACCATATCCCGTCTAATCATCTCTCCCCAATACTTCTTCGGCCTACCTCTACCACTCATGTATTCGTCCGTAGCCAACCTTTCACACCTCCGCATTGGGCATTTATGTCTCTCATCTGCACGTGGCTGAACCATCTTAACTTAGCTTCTCACATTTTATCCTCCACCGAGGCCACTCCCACTCTGTCCCTGATATCATCATTTCTAATTAAATCCCTCATTGTATGCCCACACATCCATCTTAGCATCCTCATCTCCGCAACTTTCATCTTTTGGGTATGCAAAGTCTTGACCGACCAACACTCCGCCCATACAACATGGTCGATCTAACCACCACCCTATAGAACTTGCCTTTAAGTTTTGGTGACACATTTTTATCACACAATACTCCAGATGCGAGCCTCCATTTCATCCACCCTGACCTAATATGATGTGTGACATCGTCATCAATTTCTCAATTCCCTTGGATAATAGACCCGAGGTACTTAGAGCTCCCTTTCTTTGGAATGACCTAGGTACCAAGCCTCACCTCCACGCCTGTCTCAAGGTCGTTCCCGTTATTGAACTTGCACTCCAAGTATTCTGTCTTGGTCCTACTCAGCCTGAACCCTTTAGACTCCAGAGTATGTCTCCAAAACTCTAGCTTAGCAGTCACGCCGCTGCGTGTCTCATCAATCAGGACTATGTCGTCTGCGAATAACATACACCATGACACCTCCCATTGGATTTGTCGCGTCAGTCCATCCTTCACCAAGGCAAATAGAAATGGGCTAAGAGCTGACCCCTGGTGCAGCCCCATCATTACTGGGAAGTGCTCCGAGTCTCCTCCTACTGTTTGTACCCTGGTCTTGGCTCCATCATACATATCCTTGATTGCCCTAGTGTATGTCACAGGTACACCTCTAACCTCCAAACATCTCCATAGGGACTTTGTCGTATGCCTTCTCGAGGTCGAAGAAAACCATATGTAAGTCTATTTTCCTCTCTCTATACTGCTCCACCAACCTCCTAATAAGATGGATGGCTTCTGTAGTCGACCGCCCCGGCATGAATCCAAACTGATTCTCGGAGATAGAGACTCCTCTTCTCACCCTCATCTCCACGACTCTTTCCCAAACTTTCATAGTGTGGCTTAGCATCTTGATACCTCTATAGTTGTTGCAACTCTAGATATCACCTTTGTTCTTGTACAAAGGAATCATTGTACTCCACCTCCATTCTTCGGGCATCCTCGCCGTTTTAAAAATAACGTTAAACAACTCCGTCAGCCACTCCAAACCTGCCTTGCCTGCGCTTTTCCAAAATTCAACTTGGATCTCATCATGTTCGGTCACTCGTCCCCTGCGCATCCTGCACACAGCACCCAGAACCTACTCAACCTTAATGTTTTCACAATACCCAAAATCATGGTACCTACCAGAGTGCTACAGATCTCCCAGGACAATGTATCTATCTTCTTTTTCGTTCAAGAGTTTATGGAAGTAAGACTGCCACCTCCGCCTAATATGCGCGTCCTCTACTAGTACTTTGTCGTCCTCATCCTTGATGCACCTCACGTGATCCAAGTCTCGGGCCCTCCTCTCCCTCGCCTTGGCTAGTCTGTACAACTTCTTATCCCCACTTTTTTCCTCTAATTCCACATATAGATGTTCAAAAGCCGTCATTTTCGCCCCCGTAACTGCCAGTTTTGTCTCTTTCCGCACCATCTTATATAATTCCCTATTCGTCCACTTCTATTAAAATTAAATAAAAGGAGAAATTAAGGATGCTGTCTTTAGCTAAGTGGACATACCAAACCAATTAATGAAAATGATATCTACAAAAAGGACCTACTCATTAATAAAAAATTAAGTCACATATCCCTTCGGTCATCTACTTGCCAAATATGGCTGAACTATTCCTTAATTACCATTTAACTAATACTTTCCCCTAATTATAACTCTTCTTGCTAGAGATTGAGCAACAGTTCAATAAGACTATACTTGTGGCACTTACAAAGTGCTCAATGGCCTACGAATTCAAACCATATTACCCCCCTTAAAGTAGAATAGAAGTACTCTTCCTAATTTGTCTTCTTCTTTCTTTCCCTTAAAAATTAATAGAAGAGAACGAAATTTATAATTATAGTTTTAATTTGCCTCAATAGATTAGTTGTCCCATTCAATTAACATTAGAATCAGTGGTCTTCTTTGTTTCAGTTTTTTTTTCTTTTTTTCTCAACTTTATTATTTATGGCGGTCTGATTTGAATTTTGAGTCTTCAAGGAAATACATTATTTATACCTAGTTATATAAAAAAAAAAAAGCAGCCCGGTGCACTAAGCTCCCGCTATGCACGGGGTCCGGGGAAGGGCCGGTGCACTTACCTCACATTTATGATACTTATATATTATTATACAAAGCATATATATTATTTATACATCATATATAGTGTATTAGAATGTACATGTAATGTATAATAGTGTATGCTGATGTACATGTAAAGTTACAAAAAATTGAGCAATTTATATATAGCTATATATTACATATACATTATTTATACATCGATGATACAATGGGCTAAATGACTTTAAATTAGATGTTTGAGCGGTATATATGGGTTATTTCCCCAATTTTGTAATGATATAGTTGGCCCATAAACTATTACGTATCTAAAAAACTTGACAAGAATTTTAGTTTGCACCATAAAATATTTTGTGGGAGCACTTACCTTATTCTTGTCGGAATTTTTTTCTTGTACGCTTTTATTTCCAAATGGAAAAATCCAAATCAACTTTTTGTTTCTTCCTAGACACTACACTGTTTAGTGTGTGAAACTCCGTAGCTATCTAAGTGCTCGAGCTTCCTATTTGAGTGAATGCAAGTCAAATTATTACTTACTGCCTTACAATCCTTAATCATACTACAATTCTATGAGACAGAATTCATTAGATTCAACCTTATTTCCTTTGACTCGATCAAAAGTTATATTTCGAGTGTGCTGTGCGCTAGACACGTGGAGGTTGTGGACCCACATGTCAAATTTCTGAAATATAACACTAAGTCGTTTGGTAAGATGGATAAGTTGAGATATAATTATTAGTCTCATGTGATTGAAATTAATGAAACTTACATAAATGACTATACATTGGTTTTTTTTTAGGCATAGCTATATTTTTGATAATTACATTTCGTAGCTGCAGTAAAGTGTACTCAAAATTCGTCTATATTTCAATTTTCGTTGTATTCAAGTCAGATGTATTCATTTGTATTCAACTCAGCTGTATTCATTTGTAGCTACTTTTACGATGTATTTAATTTATTATATTTAAAATCAGTTGTATTCAAAAAACATAAAATGCAAAAAAAATATAGGAAATATTCAGTTGTATTCAAATTCACTTTATTTATTTGTATACAAAAAAATCTCTTTCAAAATACAAGCAAAAAATACATAAAGAAACACTGAATTTACACTACAAATTTTACGAATACACTCAAATATTGAATATAAGAAATAAAATACACCCACAAACACTGAATTTACACCAAAAAATTAACGAATACACTCAAATATGAATAAAAGAAATAAAATACGGACGAATGGCCAGATCTGAGAAAATACAAGAAAAGAATACATCCAGATCTGAAATAGAAAAGGAGATGACGGCGGCGGCAACAGGATCTGAGAAATACAAGAAAAATAATACATCCAGATCTGAGATGGAGAAGTAGATGACGGCGGCGACAAAGGAAAAAAGATGACAACGGTGGTAAAGGGAAGGAGATGACAGTGGCAGCGCCGAAGTAGCATAAGAGGAGACTGGTGGCGGGCGGAGTAGCAGATTTGAGGGCGGTAGCGCCGGAGTAGCGGATGAGGAGACCGACGACGACCGGATTAGCAAATTTGAGATAGTCGCGGTCGGAGGAGCAGATCTGAGTAGCGACATCGACGACGACTAAAATTGCGCCTGAGAGTTATTTTGTGGTGGCCGGCGGCGGAGGAGGGAGAAGAAGCGTAGCCCTAAGATTCTCAATCAAGAATAAAAATAGAGTATTTACTTTAAATATATGATGTAGCTATGATAGATAATTCAAATACACATTATAGTTATGTTTTGTAATTCTCTTAAACAATAGTTACTAAAGGTTAATATATCATAGAGTTAGCTATGACATGTAATTATTCCTTGAAATTATCCCATGTTTGGTATCAATTTCATCTATATGATATAAATGGTGAGATAAATTATCTCATATAGAGAGTGGGATAAGTTATCCTATCTTATCCACCCAATCTCATTTATATGTGATAACTTATCCCTCATACCAAACGTTCCCTAAGGATGGTTCAAAGACGTATAGACATTAATCATTCGATCGTGGGAGCACCCCGAGGTAGCTCGTGTAATAAAGTAGATCCGTGTTTTAATAATATAGGATTGGCCTGAGGTTATCTAGTGATGCTCGTGGCAAGTATGTGGTAAATTTGGGCACTACAGAAAGGTATCAAATATCAAACTCAAGACCTAACATTGAGCTACTCACCAAAGACATTTATGTAAAGAATGAATTTTTGGTCTAACTCAACCCCAAAAGCTAGTTCATGCGGGGAGGATTGCCTAAATCCATATAAGGAGATCACTCATCCCTTAAACCACCGATGTGGTACTCTTCAACACTTCACCTCACGCCCAGGGCAGGACATCTCCTGCGTGGTCAATTTAATATGGGGGGCCCAACATCGGAAAATAATAATTGAGGTGGATCTTGCTCTGATACCATGTAAAGAATGAATTTTTGGTCTAACTCAATACCAAAAGCTAGCTTATGCAGGGAGAATTGTCCAAATCCATATAAGGAGATCACTCATCCCTTAAACCACAGATGTGGTACTTTCAACAATTTACGCCAAACGTTTTCTCATTAATGTTTTTTTTAAACAAAAGTGTGCATCAATCTTTTCATCTCTATGCAGATCTATCTTTTAATATATGGCTGCATTTATCTGAAATACTAGCAAGAGGGCCATTCAGATTTATTTAAAAGAAAAAGAAAATCCCTTTGTAAATGGAGAGGAAAAAAGTAACGTGCTGTATTTTATTTTGCCATTGGGTGCTGATAGAGAAGGCCATAGGGTACCAATTTTTTCCGATATTATCGCAGTACCCTATTACTCCACATTTTCGTAAAGGGAATTTTTTTGGGGGCCTCCATGTATAATATTGTCAACTAACATTAGAATTTAATTTGTATACACTAAGAACTTTTTTATACCATTCATGAATACTTCTTTTATCATGAATAAAGCGTTGACATCTGACTCACTCCATAGAAAAATATTAAGGGGTCAAACACAACTACAATTTTCATTGAATACATAACCCGAGTGCAGGTAATACAGAATTGAGGGTACTACACTAGAATGAAATGAAATTGCTTTGTTGATAGATCTACATTTGCAATATCACATTTGTCCGACAAAGAGATTTCTTCGTGCCCGGTCAAGCTATCAATTGACCCTGCAAAACCTAAAGCAACAAGGTCATACCACACACCCCTACTTTAAAGGATTCCAACTCACCACCCTCATTTCGATGCAATTTAACATGTTATAGCATATTGTATGTTTCATTTTCAAGGTGACTTACTGGTACCACTTATTATGGATAGCTACCTGATAGTGTAAAAATTCGTTAAAGTATAATGAAAATTCATTCAACTACCAGATCACGGGCCCATATGAAAAGTTATCCGAAGCTAGCATTTCAATACTCTCTACAAGTGGATGAACAAATAACAGTCGGTAGCAACTAGTAGCAAGACCTAGGATGCACTTCAGGTGAGTAACCAAATTAATCCCATAGCAAGCCGGATCATCAATGCACTCAAGAATCAATGTAATCTTGATCCAATACTGAAAGTCTAAAACACCAAGATCCAACATTCAAGTCTGTCAGACATGAACACTAATATCACATATACCAAGAAAAATTGTATAACAAAACCCCAACTCTTCATCAACCAGCAGAATCACCAAATAAAATGTATTGTCTAACTGAAATTCACCGTTCTAAACAATAGTAGCTCTAAATCAAAACAAAACGTTTTAACTAAAAGGAATCAAAATTACAATTCCAAAATCCGAAAACATTCCCAATGTCAATCTCACCTCACAAACAAGCAGAACAAGAAGATATTATCATCCACATACAATGTCCCATATCTTCCACCACCAGTGGCCCAAGGTCTAGTACCCCACTTTTCAACAACACTAGACCTAGGCCAACTTCCACTTTCACCTCGACTATTCCACAGACCTGCTTCATTCATTATTATCACATATACCAAGTAATTCTATCCACCAAAGCTTAGACAAATGGGAGACAAAAGAACCCAATAGGACTAAAGCGATGAGAATTTCAACTGTTCGAATACAGCAGCACCAAGTTTCTAAGAAATAAACACCTTTAAAGAGAATGATTTTGTTCTATAATGAACACTGAAGTATACAACCTGAAACACTGCAAGAAAGTTGATGCCTTCCTATAGAAGAACTGTCAATGGGAGGCAAGCGATTCTTGCATGGAGCCAATTAATTGACTTCCAGTTAAGATATACAACCATCTGTTAGAAATCTGATGTTTTCTTGAGTGTGGACGATTATTAACAGAATAGATTCAGTGTAACACATAGAACAGAGCTTGGCCAAACTCCTATCTTAACCCTGTATTATACTGGGTAAGAATAGCTTTGTTTGCTCCAGTTAAAACAAAGAAATCAATAAGTTTCCATGCATGAACGTAGATAGATTATCCAGTAAATTACTAGACTAACTGGAATATACTTGGCTGAAGAAAATCAACATGCTATTCATAAATCCTACTACAGATCAGAAGGTGTATAAGCCAAGAATGTGTGACTGTTTGTATAACTGGAGATGAAGGCCCTTCCAACTGAGGTTGGCTGAGAATAGGCTAACTCTGAGCGTTTAAGAACAACATCCTTGCAAAAACTTTCCCTGAATTGAAGAATGAGAAGCAAGTTCAGACTAAGCATAAATCATAAGCAAAGAAAATTATATGTGGAGCTTTGGCATTCCAGACTGCAAATGGCAAACAAGGAGTTTAATTTAAAGAGAATAGTTACTACTACTTTTACCAACTTCAAGTAACTATTTGACCAAAATGCAACAATGTTTTGCAGACAATAAGGCCATGCAATAGATAGTAGACTGAAATCTTACTAGTTTCAAGGATCAATGCGAAATTCCAGATATTAAAGGGTAAAATTTGCCCTTGTACTATCCAAAATTGTTAAATTCTATGTTAGACTTTTGGTCCACAAATACCCTTGACATATACAGAATTTTCTTGTATTTCCCCTTGCCATTAACGAAACTCCATCATGGAATGGGTGAACTCCACGTGTTCAAATTCTTTGAGAAAAAAGGTTTAAATACACCAATCAACTTTTGACCATGGTTCAAATTACCCTCAGGTTGGAGCTCCATGAACTTTCTTCCTTTTCCAGTGCTCTCGTTTCTCGGGCATTAACTCTTTTTTTTCAATTGAAACTAACTTCATTAAGCATGAAACATATTTTTAATGAAAAACTTCAAGGAACCATAATAACTCTGAGAAAGTGAATGGTGTTACCTAGCAGCATCCAGCAAATAGCTGGCTATATGTTTTCTTCTGTTGGAGGGAGTAACCCAAATAGCTCTAATGCCACATAATGCAGATACAGCTTCCTTCTCACACGGGCTCTTCACGGCTTTTGGTTGATTGATTTCTTCTAACCATTTCCCTCTGGAAACTCACTCCCCCAAATTGGAGTGTGGTTGAAGTCTGTCTTGCTTCCTTCTCAGGTGAAACATTACACCTGCTGTCTTCTGGTCTTGAGAGAATCTTATACGCCTTCTTTATGGGCTCTGCTACCAGACATCCAGATATTCTTTGAGAAGATATAAACAGATACACCTGTTTCATTCACAGAGCTAGTCAAACTCAACCTGTCACATCACCACCACAAAGGGAGAATTCTTCATAAAAATTAGTCAGCAAAAGAAGCATCATTGAACAAGTAACTTAAAACTAAAGTTATAAAATAAAATGTAGAAGATAGTAGGAAGCTGGACAATTGAAATTTGATATTGATTAGTGAGAAACTTTCAGCAATGAAGTTTGCTTTCTATGACTATAAATTTCTTATAATTGCAAGAGAAGGAAACCTTGCATAGCTGATGATATATCCACCCATCTCCAAGTTCCATTTCCATCATCTTCACAACTTCCTGTACCTGTCAATAACACACACTCTCGAAGTCTATGAACTATGTTTAACATGATTAACTAGAGAAATATTAATTGTTGAAGTCAAAATATGGTTTTTCATGTAAAACCAAATATTATATGTAAACCTTGTTTCTCTGAGGAGGAGGGTCATCGTCCAGCACCAGGATAATGCGTCCAATTGCAAGAGAAGGAATTTGAAGAATTCTTTCATTCCACCAACACTGGATATTTAAGCCCGATAGGATAGAACTTTAATCTTTTAATAACTTTATTTCATCACGGACAACAGAAATTTTGAAATAGCAGATTCTGTTGCAGAATTACCTTAAATGGAATACCATGCATATAATTCTTGTGAAACTTTTCATCCCCTTCATCACCTTTGGCATACTTGAAGCCACAAACAGTACAAGTATGTAATAGAAAGTCAAACTGACCCAGTTCCAAATAGAATTGGGCGTACTTTCTCTTCTTATTCAGAACTTTCCCTGACTTTGCCACTCCCAGGTTTGGCACAATATTCTCTAAGTCTGTTTCCTTGGATGCTTCACCAGTTGATGCATCATTCTTTTCACTGCAAAATCAGCTTAGCATAAGCAAATAATTTGAAGAGGAAATAAAAATGGTCATCAATGTTAGATAGTAACAACTCTGATATATAACTTCATTTCAAACACATGCTAGCTCAATTTAGCATAAACCTATTTGTTCAAGAAATGATTTAAGAAATATTGTGTAATGAACTAATGATCAAGCTTTCGTACTCAAAAACATTAAAATTTGTTTAATGGTCTGATTTTAAGAAACTGTTGTCAGATCATTTACCCCAATCTGCCTTAAGTGATTATGTTTCTCCAAAATAGCTGTCACCCTTTAGTTGTAGAGAAGAGAGAGAAGGGTAGTACCAATCAATATGTAAGGTAATCGTAAGTAGATGACAGACATGTTAAACGAATATGTGTTAGCTCACTTATTTATCAATTGATCATCTACATTTTCATTTTACAACAATGCCTTCTCTTATTTTGATAAATCGTGAAGCAGCGAGGTGGAATTTCAGGTGCACAATAGTATAACAAAGCAGGAGGTGTTCAAACCAACGAGGTGGAATTTTGAGGTCTTCGCTGGTATGTGACCACAATTTCTGGTTGGACCCTCCCATAATCGAACTCAACATTGAGATGGCTCTTCACTCTTGGATGTAGGATAACAAGAAGAGGGCTTAAAGAAACTGTTAATCTTCGATTGCATGCTTCAATTTCTCTGTTCCTTCAATATCCTCTCAGCCCTTTTCACCTGTTATATTCAAAATGTCATATGAAAATTTTGCCGTAGCTCGTTTCTACAAAAAAAAAAAAAAAAAAGTGGAAATCAAATTAGCCTTTAGATAGTTAGATGGTTATCTTCAAATCCTCCCTTTCATAGTCTTATTCAAGGGCCACTTAATATCGGGTGATGACACAACAACTACTACGCCTCAGTCCCAAACAAGTTAGTGTCTGACTATATGAATCCCCACTTAAGCTCATTTTTAACCAAACTTAATTCAATCTTTTTGTCAATAGCTCTTAGAACCTCAACTCATTATCATTTGAGGCTCTGACCTATTCTACATACATCAATCACTCCTTCTCCCCGATAATTCGTAACATATCTTATTATCCAGTATCTATGATAGTAGTATATGTTAATTAAGCGAAAAAAAGGAAAAATCAAAAGCTGCCTAACAATTGAAGTACTTAAATAGAAGAACCAGCAATAACATGAATGAATACAAATAAAAGAACGTAACAGATTGCAAGAGTCGTTCTGGCTGCAGCACGGGTGAGCGACAAGTTAAATCACAGCAATGAGACAATACTCTTCGCTTCTTTTGGGAATTTGGCGGATTTTGAAATTTTCGCGCCGGGTCAATTTGGAGCAAAAATGGGCTTTACCTCCTTGGGCTTTTATATAGATTGTGAAGCATGCAATTTTTCCACCAAAATGTGCAAGTTTGATCGGGAAATTATAAGAAGTCTAAGAAATGCATTTGTAACATATAATATTAACGGAAAAGGGTCAAATATACCCTTTAATTTATTTTATTGTTGAATCTTGTTTCCGTTATACTTTTTGATTGAATTTATCCTTAAGCTAAGTAAAATTCGGTATATGACCTTACTTTGACGAAAATGTCACATGGACGATTGGGATCGCATGACCCAACTTAAATTAAAAACTCAACCCTATTAACTTCGACCCATAACCCGCCGGACCACCCCCACAAATTAATCTCACCCTCCGCAGTATAATACCCACTCGTTTAAACCAGAAAGAATAATCACTGCCTTCATCTTCAAGAAAATATAGTTGGGTCACATACTGCATAACTTTTGGACACTGAAGTAAAACAAAGTCACAATTTTTAAGCTATTGTCATCATTACATATGCGTAGGAGAACCACCTAGCATCAATTTTCAATGAATTTTTTTAGACCAATTTCACCATTATCAATTTCATTTTTCACACAAGACCCAAAAGAACAATTATAACAGTCATTCATTAAAAATCTCCTTTAAATTACTTTCAAAATCTAATTCTTCGTTGTCCGCGCCGTTCAATCTCCCATCATTGACAGAAGAACAATTATAACAATGTCTTCTTTCTCTTTCTAAAATGAAAGATTAATTGGGTTTAGAGGTTTAATTGGGGGTTGGTCTTAGGTCTTCAAGTTGGGCCGTGGGTTAAACCCAATTAATCGGGTCTTTTTAATTTTAAGTTGGATCAAACTATTTCAAATCTCCACGAGTCTAGCCGTTTAAAATAGGGGCATATATAGAACTTTGCTTAACGGTAAGGATAAATTTAGCCAAAAAATATAACTAGGGACAAAGTTCAACAATAAAAAAAGTAGAGGGGTATATTTGACCATTTTCCATAATTTTAATATGTTTTGATTTAACTGAAATAACGAAGACATTAGCTTAAAACGCAAATTACATTTCTAAAATACTATTTATGATTCATATTTTTAAATTCGATTTATAAATTACTCTCATATCCCGTGTCAAAGTAATGGGTAAAAATAAAAATATCTTTCTGGATAAATATATGGATAAGTCAAAATTTTAAAAAAAATTTATCCAAATTTACTTAATGTAAAATCAAACGCATAGTTTAAAATTGCACCGCATTGCATCAATAAAAGTACAACTAAAAGGAGTATAATAGTAAATAAAACGGAAAAGGTTCAAAATATGCTTAAACTATGAGAAATTGAATAAAAATGTCATCGGTTAATAGTTTGGTTCAACAAATGATCCTATTATTACTTAATTGGGTCAAAATGTTTTTTTCCTAATAAACATATTGTTTCATTTCTTTTTAAACATATTCTTTTCTAATGAAAATAATATTTTAAAAACTATTTTCTTATTTATTTTCTTTTAGAATCTCTTTAACTAATAAAAAGTGAGAAGTAATCTTTTGTTCTTAATCTCAATGTATTAACTAAAATAAATAACTCAATGTACTTTTTTTTTATAATAGAAGTCATGCATATAAGATTACAGTTACACCAACCCCGTCATCAAATTTTATTTTGATAATGATAAAATTCTTTTTCGTAACAAAATACAAAATATTTTTATTTCTTATTTTTTTTTTCGAATTATAGTAGGATAAGCATTTCTTAATATTTAATATATATAAGTTAATATAACAAATAATGTTAGGTTATCGTGGTAATTTAGAAAAGGACAAATTAATCAAAAATATTTAGTGTATAAAAATGTTAAATAAATTAAAATAATTATTACAAATCTCTAAGAAAAATAAGCCTAATATTGCACATTACCAAATAAAAAAAAAAAAGAGTAAGTGCCAAAAAAGAGGAAGGTCTCTCAAATTATTTCAATAAAATAATTCAAACATTGGGAGTCGCAATGCAGTATTTCTAATAGAGTAAACGTAAAATAGGGAGGAGAAAATGTTTAAGCAAAGCAACCATAGGATGCAAAAGACGTTGAAATTCATTTCTTCTTCCATAAACAATCAACAACTAACTTGTAAATTAACCAATACAAGTCACCATTCTTAGCTTGAATCTCGCTTTTCTCTCATCAGTCCACACCCTTCAATATAATTCAATTACTCCTCTTAATTAATTCATTCATCTCTCTCTCTCTCTATATATATATATATATGTAGATACATTTTTCCTATTAATTTACTCAATCGGAATTTGACTAAATTTTGTTCATAATTTCTTCTCCTTCCAGCATTCTTCAGTTATTAGTATCTGAAAGAAACAAACGTTTTTTGTATTAATTTTGCTCGCAAAATCCAGGTTTCTGTTAGGATTGAAACCTTGCGATTAAGTAATGCGAGCAAAATTTTGAAGAAACTTAATGGCTGCTATTAAGCGAGTGATTCCATTAGGTGTTAATTACGGTATTAGTTTGTCCAAATTGCAAGGGATTAACAATGTAGCCATTAATGTTCCTGCAGCGTCATTGCTTGTAAATAGGTCTCAATGCAAAGCCGATGGTTATAATTTCAAATTTTACAGCTCATTTTCGTATGCTCATAACAAGTTTCATTATAGGCAGATCTCGCAGCTTGTTAAATCTAATAACAAGCGTGCCTTTCTAGTTGATACGTTAGCTCTGGTAATTTTATCATTTTGTGTCTCCATTGTTCAATTTATTTTTATTTTATTGCTATGTTCATTTTTTACCTTGCTATTTTTTAATAAAACTGTTTAGTTATAGTATATTCTACTTTCCACTTGAAAAATTGCTTTCGATGCATCTTGTTTTGAAATATGATACAGTCAAAATCTCTCTATAACGACGTCATTTGTCTTGACATATTTTAGCTGCTATAACAAAATACTGTTACAGAGAACATTTAGAGGCGAATCTATTATTTCTAGAATATGGGTGCGCCACTAAAAAGAAGAAGGAAAAAATGTTCCTTGATCCTCTAGGTAAATAACTCAACATTCAACCAAGTCCACCATTTAGCCTTTCTTGTAGCATGGGTGCCAACGGATAATATCATACCAATTTTAGAAAATATTATATACATAAAATACCTAGTTTTAAGGAGAGACCATAAGTTCACGTGCCCCATAATTTTGCCTATGAATTCGCCACAGAAAATATGGTTTTTATAGTGTAATGTTGTTATAGAGGATGACAGTTATAGAGAGGTCTGACTGTAGTTTATCATTTTAGGCACTGCAATGGGTTGTTCGTGTTAATTTGAAGTATATATATTTATGCGCTTTCTAGTACTTATATAGTTAATTTTTGTTTTATACAATATAAAGTTGAGATGAGGTTAAAACGGAGCGATATTTGATCCAAGATATCAACCAACCTTCAAAATAATCACACTAAATTTAATATGATGATGAAATATAAAATGAAAGAATCAAAGGAAGATAATATAAAAATAACAAACATACGAAGTAGAGGAGAACTCATGCATCTTGCCAGAAGTAGCAAAAATGATAACAAAAACACGACCTCAACTTGTTTGGGATTGATGCACAGTTATTGTTGTTATAATTAGGAAGTTGGTGTGTTGACAGGTTCGTAGATTAGAAGCACAAGGTGTACCTTCAAAGCAGGCAGAGGCAATAACATCTGCTATCACTGAGGTTTTAAACGACAGCTTGGAAAATATTGCTCATTCTTTTGTTTCACTAGCTGAAATGCAGAAAGTAAGAGATTCACAGATAATTTTTTTTTTTGGTTGTATAACAATGTGTCATTGTTGTAGCAATATAAAAATGTTCTTTGTGTGTTTGTCTCTGTAGTCTGATTTGGTTCAAGAAGCCAATCTTTCCAAGTTCAAATCCCAAGTACAAAGTTCTCAGGTAAATATACTCTATTGAATTTTCAGAAGGTTTCATCATATGATGTATAGAGATCTACTTTTTTCCGGTTGTAGAATAATAACTCACGGTATATCAAATGTACACCCGGTTGATTCTTCTTTTTGCCTATTTGGAACACTCTGGTTCTGAAATTGTAATACGTGGAGATGTATGATTCTGGATGCAGTTTTGTTAACTTCACTGGTTGTAGCTAAAACCTGTATAGATCATCCAGCTCGGAGCCAAATAATTCATTGTTAATTTGTTGAGTTAGTAAAAGGATGCAGTCCTGCATATACTACTAAGATTTCTTTTAATTGACTTTAGGTTGGTGATAACTGTTAAGTCATAGGTGGATTAACTTAAAGTTAGAAAATATAAAATCGGTTAAACATTACATGGTGAAACGTGCAATATTGCAATAACGATGACATAAATGAGAGGAGAAGAATCTCTATTTCAGTGGTCATAATGTGACAGTCATATATGGTTCTCTATTGTACCCCTCTCATCAGGCGTTAATTGGAGATTCTATGGTATGGTTTTGAGTTGGATCTGCATAGGGCTCTGGACATATCTCTTAGGATCGAGAGGCAGGGATTTTTGGGGGTAATTCCCATTTGCCACACCAATTTAACTTTATCTGAACTCCTAATCTATGCATTAAGTTTAAGCAAGTACTTGCTGGTTCAATGGATCTTCTGTTCCTAATCAGTTGTTGCAGCAACCTTGGTTTGTGAAGATTTTTGGCGTTCTGTGTCCCAAATAAAGATAGCTTCTCATTAACCAATATATCCAAAGAATAAAGAGAAAAACTGTTTAGCTCCCAAGCACAACTTCTGCAAAGTGCTATTGCTGGTATATTAGTTCATAGAAATTCTTCACATTTACTGCTGCAAATTTTAAGAGTGAACTATCTACACTTACAGCACAAAGTTTTTGCAATGTTCTTTCTGTTGCAGCGGAAGAGGGATTCTTCCAACTCTGAATTTATTGTTTGACATGATAGCAAATATCAATTCAAAATACAATTAACTTGGACCATTCATCACCTTAGTCCTTTACTTGTGTTAGTTTAAGGAGTGGCCATATTGATCAAATCCTGTGAGAAAGAGCTTTCGCTACAGGTTCACTGAACTCAATTTTTGAGGGCTAAGCATAATCGTGCAAATATTTTCTCAAAATTCTTGTTGATGGCTCCTAATGGCTTTCCATAAATAATACACCAGTAGTTGAAGATGTAGTTTGATATCCATTATTTCAAGTCTGTTCTAACATTTTCTGGGAATTTAGACTTTAAACTGTATGCTCAAAAGACTGAGGCGCAGTTGTTGTTGTATGTTCAAGACTGTCTCTGTAGTTCCAGATACACATTCTTTATCAGAAAAACTTATCCCTATTCTTCAAGATTTCAATTTAGTTCAAGGTGAATTCATACATGTACTTTGATTCAAAAGTAGAAATATGTGAACACTGAGTATAGCCAACCAGCACGCATGTATCACTTATTCGGTGATTCCTCAGATAGGTTCTAATAATATATACAAGTTCAGAAAAGTTATATCCCTTAATCGAGTCTCGCCACATCCACAGTGTTATCAATGGATTAAAGGAAGAACCAAAAACAAATCCAGTTAAACTTGACAATAGGAAGAATGACGGATTATGTGACATTGTGATATAAGGATCGGGAGTTAAACTTATAGCATCAGTGTGGCCAAATCTTTTCCAATGGGCTATAGCAACAGTCTGTTTAACTGGAAAAATCAGCTTCAAGGAGCAGTCCACTTATGCAATTCAGGCTTTTATTTAATCTTCTACTACAGAGCAATTCTAAAAGTAATGTTATCTTACTAATGGTATATACGAAAAGTTTAGTTGCTTGAAATGAAAGTTTAACCTTGTTCATATGACTGAATTTTTCACTCCATCTCACATAGCTAGAGATTGATGTCTTAGCTTTTGATCATTTGCATAAATGTGATGAAAGTGATGTGGAACTTTAAACTCTATTTGTTGGACTGATGATTATTGCTTACTGTAATTTCTTGTGTTTTGATGTTTCTAGAGTTGCAAGAATTGATTTTGAGTTTGATACCTGAAGTTCTCTGATTGCAGGAAAGTCATTTTTCTCTGCTGCAACATGAAACTGAAAAGCTTCGGAATGATATTGAGAAAGTGCGTAGTGAATTGAGGTACATCTGAATTGTGGAAATTTGATTTTACCTTTATTTGCTTGCTTTATGAACCACTTATTTGCTGACATAGGTACGAGATTGATAAGCTTACTGCTGGCCAACGTTTGGATTTAAATCTCGAAAGAGGGTAAGACTTTGAGAGTTCCTAGCTAATGATATGAGGCATTAAACATTTTCAACTCCATAATAAATCAATAATGAATAGTTGTTGCTCACTCTAAGTTGCAACTGGTTGTAGATGCATCCGAGATGAGCTTGCCAAACAGAATACAGAGACCTCCAACCTTACTAACAAGCTAGATCGAGTAAGTCTTTTCTCTTGCTTACAGTGGCGGATAGACATAGTTACGTCTAGCTCGGACTGTCTATATACGTTACATGTACTATGCGTGTAAAACCTGTTGATTCTAAATCTTGGAATCGTCACGGCTTGCTTACAGTAATAAAATGAGTGTAGTATCATAAAATACCTTCATCAAACTAGCTATGTTATGTGAACAGGAAATCCATGCCCTGAGGGCCCAACTTGAAGCTGGAAAATATGAAGTCATCAAATACTGTATAGGTACCCTTGTGTCCATCTCAGCTGTTGGCCTTGCTGTGCTTCGATTATATGCTTAAGAGATGTTCCACAAGATATTTATTGCCTCAAAAAGGGAAGAATTATAGCTGCTGACGTTGTTTTTTTGGAAGCTTCAGTAGATATCATCACCACTGTCGAATGAATTGTAATATTTGAATTGGCAGAAAGGGTAACCACCTTTGTACAAATGAGTATTATTATTGAACATGATGTATCTTAGTTGGGAGAGTTTATTTTATTTTACTCTATCTTTATTTGAAGAGGCATTGTAAAAATGATTTCTCCATGACAGAGTTGTCTCTAACCTTTTTATTGGACGGTACCTCGACGAACCTAGTACTCAAAATGGATCTAGGATTTGAAGTCTCTGTTAATGCAAATAAAAGTCTTTGTTTTTGTTTATTTATCTCATTAGGTAGAACTCTTATAAATTTGTAAGTATATGTATGTTTTGGCCGTCATAAATTTTACGAATCGAAACATATTAGCCGTTAGGAGCGCATTCAAATGGACCATTTTCCTTGTTAACAGGCTGGATGAAGAAAAAAAACACTCATTGGGTTCTCATAAAGCAATCTGACTAATTATTAATAGTTATATGTAAGAACTTTTTAGATAATCTAGTAGTGTAACTTCTTTTGTATTGTTAATGTATAAAAGAAATTTATTACCCTATTCTTCTCTGGCATGTTTACTTTGGTTACCTCTTTTTTTTTTTTAGTGAATGGGATTATATTGTGCTTTAGTTTCTCAAATCAAGTCTCTTAACTCCACATTCTTGGTCTTTGGACGGATCCTTGAATTTTCAATTTATGTGGGTTTAGGCCTAGTCATTGTCATGCGCAAATAAATAGACTTCAATGTGAATGAGCTTATAGACCACAATGCACACACTTGGAAGATGCAAGATTTATAAAATTGGTTTTGTGCGGAAGATATTCATGCAATAGTGTCTATTCCTACATCTACCGTTGGGTCGTCGGATAGGATTATTTGGCATCATATTAAATCTGGCAATTATGAGGTAAAATCGTGACCATCTAGCTAGATAAATTGTTAGATATCGAGAAGTTAGCAGTGATAGACCTCAATCGAGTAATCAATCTTTTTCAAAAAAGTTATGGGATTTCTTATGGTCTATGAATATCAAAAACAAATATAAGCATTTTATTCGAAAATGTATTATGAATGTGTTTCATGTTAATCATGTTATTTCTAAAAGATTAAGACATACTTGTGATGTGTGTAAGATTTGTGGTATGGAAAGTGAAACTATTGATCATATGCTCTTTAGATGCCCTAAAACACAATTGGTTTGGAGAATCTGTCCTATTAATTTGCCTAATATCGAGAATACTATGAATTTTGAGAGATGGTGGAAGGATATTTTATTAATGCTAATTAATATCATGATTCTATTGATCTTGTTAAACTAAGTGTTTCTATCATGTGGCAAATTTGGAAGGCTAGAAACTCAATAAGCTTTAATGGAGATACTAGTGAACCTAATGATATTGTAAACAAGGCACATTTTGATTTCCATGAATACAAACATAATATGCTTACTACTCTTTCTCATGTGCTTGTATCTGACTATACTAATGATAAAAATGTTCTTGTGGCACAAGATGATATTGTTATGTTTGCAGATAAGAGAGATCGGGATGATGGAGACTTGAAGAAGTATAGTATAAATCAAATAGAAGGCTCGTTCGTAGCTCAGCACAAAGCTATTAATCCAATCCGATCCAATTGATAGGAACGGAACTTCTTAGAAAAGCTGCGAAGACGGGACTAGTTTCAAGCAACGGCTTTCGCGCAGCTGCTACGCCCTTGCTTCTTGCCTTATCTTACTTAGTAAAGCAACCTTTCGCGCTAGGCGCTCACCTTTTTTGTCTGCGTTTTCTGGGAGTAATGTCTCCTTTCTCTCTCCCCCAAGGACTCAGTCTCTCGGGTATCTATCAACATATAGAGATCTTGCCTCAGCCATTTCGCCGCATAGAGTGATCTTCTTCAATCTCCGAGTTCGAAGTGTAGAACAAGGGAAGGTCAAGGCTTTCCTCTCATTACTCTTTCCACGGCAAAGTCAGCATCTTAGCCAGAAGAGCAAGGATTTCTTCCTCTGCGTCTGCTGCTATTTAACCTACAAAAGGAGAAAAAGATGGCAAACATTGGAGTAGTGGCTATGGATCGCTTTGGTCATTTGCTTCAAGCTTTTGGTACCTCGAATTCAATTTGTTGGGAAAGCCATCACCGCTGAAGCATTAGCAATTCGGGAAGCATTGGAAAACACAAAGGAAAATGGATGGTCAAAGGTGCATATCTTGTCAAATGCAAAAACTGTGGTGGACATGATACGGAAAAGAAATGTAGCTTTATGATAGATAGAGACGACTTGTGAAGATATATGGAAGCTTATGAGTTTTTTTGACGATGTGCATGTCGTATATATTTCTAGATCTTGAAATATGATAGCTTACAATTTAGCAAAATTTTCTACTTCGTTGTTATGTAAAATTATTTGGGTTTCAATTTTTTCTTGTTGGATTGTGAATGATGCTACTGCATCTTTAACTCTTTGAGAGAGTTTATGCATTAATACAATGAAGTTGTTTGTTGCTAAAAAAAAATCTAGATTATTTGCTTCCTATGTGAAAATATTTCAAACATGTGCCAAAAGATACGATAGATTCGTTGCCAGCATAACCTTTTTTTTTAAAAAAGGAAAGAAATTAGAAATAAAAATGAAATGACATTAGACAGTATTTGATTCAATCTTTGAGGTCCAAATTCTGTGTGTGCGAGAACCAAAGAATCAATAACCATAGAAATCGAATACCTTTCTCGTATTCGTTAAAAACCATAGATCACAGCTAACAATCCACTGTGTAGTGTTTTATTTTTTACCCAAAAATAATGATTGGATAAAAATTAAAATGCGTAGGAAAACGACAGTTATGGGCAGAAGAACCCCATGTTATTTCATTACAGTTAGCACGTCCTTAATGATTCCTAACCACTCCACCGTTTCACATGTCCACATGACATGCCACCAATGATTCTTCCACAAATATTTATTTGCACCCAATACTTATGTAACTAAATAATTTAATCGTAGAATAAAAATTAACAATAACAATATATATCAGTATGGTTAATTGATAGTATAAATTTATAAACACATGTCTTGCATTAATTGGTTCTATAAACACGAGATTAGTGTAGTTCTTTTCGCGCTTCTTCCTCTCTCATCCCAAATCACGGCGCTCACAAATATGGGTTAAATGCTTATATGCAATTGATGCCTACATCTAATCGAAGAATTTAACCTTAGCAGAAAAAATGAATACATAATTAATCATGGTTAAATAATAATATATGTATGAAAGACATATCAACATTAATTGGTTCGGTGTAAATGATAAGTTTTTAGCCAATATAGGCAGCATTATTGATGGGCCATTTGTGTTTATCTCTGTCTGACCAGCCCAATTAGCCCATCCTTCAAAATCCATGAGAGGGCCCAAGTAAATAGTTACCCAAAAATGAAAATTGAATCATTTTAATTGGAGAGAAGAATAGAGTGAGTCAGGAACCATTAAATGTGGTCACAAGTCATTACTGTTAGCGTGAAATTCTCAATTATTATTGAGATGAGATATTTCAAAGCAAAACCCACGAAAAGTGGGCATATATACCACACACCACTCTTAGTGGGCTCCAACCCACCTAATGACGTAAATACGATATGGGCCCATTTATCACGTCCCACTCTTTGCCTTAACGTTACGATAAACAACCACACTGACCAAAAGCATTGAATCTTAACACTCTTTTTCTTGCAATTAAGGTAGTGATAACATCAATTTACTAACATACTTTTAATCACTAAATCCACAGATCAACAACAGATGTTGATTGTTATAAATCACTATTCTAAAATTAGAAACAATAACATACTCGGTGTAATCTCACAAGTAGGGTATGGGAATGATAGTGTGTACGTAGACTTTACTCATATCTTTGGAGATAGAAAGACTATTTTCGATAAATCTCGGTTGATGAAAAAATATTTTAAAGCAATTCTGAATATGTACAGCTGACAATCAAAGAAATGAACTGAGGGGTATATGTAGGCTTTAAATTACAGGTTGGCAAATTTAATAGCTTTGGCCCTATATAATTTTAAAAAATCACTAAGTATATGTAATGCTTGAAGTTACCGTCCTACAATTTAACATTCATAAAATTTAAATTTTGAATCTACTTTTTAAGAAAGCATGCATAAAGTGTTCTTAGAGTGTATAGAACAAACAGAAGAGTTAAATTGGTACAGTAGCATGCATAGGCGCTCCATTCATCAAAACATTTACTCCACAAAACAATTTTCCATGAAAGCCATAAAAGCATTGACAGAGCCATTGACTGTCAGTGAAACATCCATTCACTAAAAAATTGAAAAGTTATAGTAATTCCACATATGAATATCCTCAATTTGCCTAGTCCTTCAAAAAACTTATGTCAAAACAAACAAACAACATACCTAAGTACTCTGATAGGTACGGTCTTAGAAAGTAGAGTCTAACTAGATTTTACCCCTATCTTCATATAAGATAGAGAGTTTGTTTCAGAAAGACATTCAACTAATTAAACACATAATAAGACGGTTTGAAAAAAACAACACATAACAAATAAAACAAGGCAAATAATAGAAAAGGTGTTACATAACATGCAGAACAAAATAATATGATAATCAAAGAATAAAAGAGTTTGTCAAACTAAAAGGTTAACATTATTGTACTTTGTGCTGCAGTTGTTGTGCTTAATTTGGCATGTGAAGATTTTTTATTTGTTTTTGGTGATGTAGCGTCAATGCTCATAATTCATTTTAAAATTCCTTATTATGTGAGCATTTCGATTTTAAAGATTTGTCAGAAATCGCTCAACCGTTTTGAATTTTTCCAACCTGCCACTTAAAAATGAAAACAAATGAATGGTTTCTATACGATTGACCACTAAACTGAAAATGAATTAGATTTTACACTGCAAAAAGAGAATTTTAAAAAAATAGAATAAAGTAGCAAAAACCTAAAAGTAAACTTAAAATTACAATAACCTCCCTAAAATACGATACATTTCTCTGTCTACCCTCCCTACAATCCACAATTTATCAAAATTTTCACATTTGAACCGCAACCAAGCTAAACCTACTAAACCGCTTTTGAACTAAACCGGGATCTCTTTCATTTCAACAAGTTGAAGCCATAGAAGTTAAACCGGAGTCAATAACCTCACCGGTTTCCTTCTTTCGCCGCATCTCCAACACTTTCCGGTGACTATTTGAGTGA
Source organism: Anisodus tanguticus (assembly GCA_034509755.1). NCBI lineage: Eukaryota > Viridiplantae > Streptophyta > Magnoliopsida > Solanales > Solanaceae > Anisodus > Anisodus tanguticus. Next base: position 37,978,499 of record CM067561.1, on the reverse strand, counting down.
ACTTCCTGAGAAAAAGTTGGACTACAAGCCGGTCTATATTCAGGAAAAAGCCGACCGGATTTATATCTAACGCCACATGCGTTACACAAAGATTTTGGACCTAATGGACCGGCTCGCCACTGTGGTGTTTTTTGAACTTGACAATGAGTACAACGCCGTCCTGGACCGGGTTCTGCTAATAAATTCTTTTTCGGCTTCTTTAACTCCGGTTTTTCTACGCTACAAAACAAGTCACCATCTTGAACCGGGTTCATAAATAAAACCGAAGGGAACGGTGAAGAACCGTAGGATGAAGAGGTTGGTGAACAAGAGTCTCCCGAAACTGTTGGTGAAGGAAAAGACCATGTTCTCCCAGCCGGTCTAGACCGTTTGGTTCTTGGTTTCACAGGAACCGGTAACGAAAAACATGGAACTCTCATTTTCTGAACTACCGGTTCAGACCGGAATTCTTGAAAACCGCCGGTTTTGTCCTTGTAAGTGCCGGTTGGACACAATAAAGAGAATTCCGAGGTTGTATCATCCACAAATTGAGATAACCATTCAAGATTCTCCAATTCATCAACCTGTTAAAATGATTTTCTTTCATAAAAATCCAAACTTTACAAAATAAAACAAATAAAAATGACATTTTTTATATTTCCCATGAGTTTGTATATATTACTATATATTTACAGGGTATCACATAGAGCAAGAATTATTCATTCAAATGAAAATACTGCCCAGGTTTTTTATGACACCCGTATGATATATCATATAATGACAAAATATATTTTTACCGGAATAGGAAGTTCTCCAAAGCTTTCCATGCCAGAAAAGGTTGAATCTTGTGAATTTCTGTTTTGTGAAGACTTAGAAAATAAGTCTTTTTCATCATCTTCATGCAGTTCTTGAAAAGACCCATCTTTAAAATCTTTATCAGAAAAATCCAAAAGGTCATCAACTGAAAAATCATCACTTATTCCATTATTAATACCTGTTACACACCATATATCATCAATAAAAACTTGTTGGGTAGTTTTCATAGCCATGTCTGAAAGAAAACTAGATTTCAATGCTCTTGCTTCAATCAACTCCATGAGAAAATAAACACTAAATTTCAAACTAGGACAAAAAAAGATTTGTTTTTTTTTTTAAGGTACAGAGAAGTTTACGTTGGTTTTATGGTAAGGAAAATTGGAAGGTAGAAGAAGAAGTTGGAGAATTGCAGGTTAAGGCAAAAAAAAAAGTTGTGAAGAAGTGTTTTTGGGTTAAAGCACTGAAAAAATGGCGAAACTAGTGGGGTTATTGTTTTTTTCCTCTTTTTATTATCTAACTTTCTCTCTCCTTTTTATGAAAAAATAACTGTAGAATGAATAATTTTATTTTTTGGTTAATAGGACTACTAGTGTTATTATACGGTGGGCCGTTACGTGTGAAATTGTAACGTATATAGGGGTGACGTATATCGGTTCGGTTCGATTTTGTATTCAAAAAATATAAATCAAATAAAAATTAGTTTTTTTAAAAAAAAATGAATACAACTTTAAAAAAAAAAACTGATATGTTCGGTTTATATCGCCGAACGTATCGGATTATATCGGTTTTTTCTAGTCGGGTCGGGTCGAGGAATTTTTTATTTTAAAAAAAATGAATTACCAAAAATGAAATTGACATTCACACCTACACTACCATGAAATTTCGACGTTCAAATTTATTGTGTATCGTGACATGTTTACTAAATAAAAGGAAAATTAGAAATCGATTTGGGGGAATTACAAATTGATTGGGAAAACGGATATCCGAGCGCAGAGTTATGACCATTTAAAGTTTCACTAATTTACAATTATTTTTTCTCCCTACATTTTATGTCAATGCTTCCGTGGTATGTTAATCAAGTTCATGCTGCATTCGACTTCCATAAAAGCTTCATAGATTGACTTCAATGGCTATGATTCAATAAATAGTAGTAGCCTAAAATAAAAAATAAGAATAATTATATATTTAATTCGATTTTTTCGATTCGGTTCGTATCCAAAATTTTAAAACCGAACCGAATCACTAAATCCTGACTCAGTTCAATTTTTCAAAAAAATGATTATTTAAATTAAAAAATGAGAAAAAAAAGAGCCGAATTTCGATTCGGTTCGATTTTTTGCCCACCCCTAAACGTATACATGTTCAAATATTATTGGCTAGGTGACAAGTCTTTTCTTTTGTAACTGGTCCAGAATATCAAGTAGATTTTTTGTTTTAATTTTATTAGAAGGATATTTATTGGATTTATGGTTTACAATTCAAAGGCTGGGAAAGTGAAAATGCAAGGCGTTGATTAAATTTCAAAGCTTCTTAGAAAGAAAAAGGAAAATGGTCAAAGAAAGAGAGCTGTTCTAGAAAGACGACCAATAAATTGTCTTGAGTTATTAGTATTACCGCGTTGAATCCCAATTTGCCGTTTTCTTAATAAGTATTAGTTTTACTGAAGAAGTAATTAAATCTTTGTTGTGATTTACTAAGCATATATACGCAGAAATTTACAAACGTCAACCAACAAATGGACCTCGATTTCATCAACCAATACTTTAGTTTGTCTAATGTTCAAAATTTAACAAAAGTGAAAAAAAAACTCTCTTTAATATATTTTAAAGTTTTTGTTGACATAATTATTCAATCCATGTGTCGGTTAAAGATAATAAATATTGAGCTCATCAAAATTGTGGCAAAACCGTCCTAGAAACGATCAAAATCCAGAATGCCAGACCTCAATATCGTGTGGTCTAATTCGATTAAGCTCTCTCGTGTCAAAATGATTAATGCATGGAGTTCAATTATTATATTGTTTAAGTTGAATAATCTCTATATCTAGTTTATTTTTTTAATTAAACTTAATCGACCTCTCAATAAGCTTTTGTTAATAGTGCTCAACTTTTTAGCTAGTGAAGTAAGTTTTTGAAATGAATTATTGATCCAATTTTAAATTTTCGTTGCGTAGGCCCTTCATGAAATAACCACTCAATGAAGTTCAAATACAATTCTTGTGAAAAAAATTACTGCCTTGGTTCCAATTTTTGGTGACCATTTGACTAGTAGTAATAGAGTTTTGTGACTGTTTCATTATAATAATATTGGTTTAAGGACATACTAGAGTTAATATCGGACAGTATATTTCATAAAGATATCATATTACATCTTTTATTTGTTCCAAAACCAAACAGCCAGAAGAGTAAAAAAGTCCTATATTTACTCACAAGCATTCAACCGAATGACAGAGATTTTGTCAACAAATTTAAATATTGAGAGGGAGTGATTATTGCTTGGTGGGGTAATATATGTCAATGAAAAATTATCCCCTTAATTATTCTTATTAATGAAAAGATATTTGTATACAATCCCTAATTATGAAAAATTGTATTCCTACTATAACAATAAATGGAAAGTCTTATTCCTATTATAACAATAAATCATAATTACACTTGTATAAGAATTTTTCAACTATGGTAAGTTTACACTAAAATTTGAACTCGGATACACGTGTATATCACGTGTATACTCCTTCGTGAAAGTCAATTACTGAAGTGCCCCTGCAAGACTGTGATAGTGGGTGGGATCCTCATATAGGGTGCCAGACCTAACACTCAACTTTGGTTTGGTATCAACTAGGGGTGTCCAACGGGACGGGGAGGGTCCCAACGACAGGACGGGATCCGGCGGGACGGGGGAGGGTCGAGACGCGGGCTCTAGCGGTTTTAGCGGGCCGGGATAGGCGGGATGGGAAGAGGTCCCATCCCGTCCCACATACCGCCGGAAGAGGGGCCGGGATTTGGGAGGACGGGTCGGAATCGGGATTTGGAGTTTTTTTTGCCACTTAATTTTAAAAAATAATATATATAAACACTTCAATAATTGAACAAGATAGTGTAATAAAAACATCTCAAGACTATTTTTGTGCCTCTTGTATTATTTAATAGAAATATGATTTATTTGTAATACAATTTCAAAATTGCAACTTTGTGGTGTTGTTCAAAAGTTGCAAATCACATAGTAAAAGTGCAATTAAAAAAATTACATAGTTAACTATACTTTTTCTAATTTTCTCACAATATCTTGAGGATCTTCGGTTGGAATTGGAATTTGTTGGTCAAATTGTTCGACATCGCTTCATGTTCCCTCGGACAAGATTTTGTTATAGTTGTAGTCTTCTTCTTCGTTGATCTACGGTTGACCGCACCTTCTACACTCCGCTCGAATCCAATCTATGAATAGAACTGCAATCTCCAATGTATCTCCCGCCAATGAATGTTTGTGCTCTCCTATTTGAAATCTTCCAAAGAAAAAAATGCTTTCAGACGTTGTTGATAACGCTTGAATCTTCAACACATCTCGGGCCATCTTTGCTAGTGTATGAAATGTATTCTCACTCTGCCTCCAGTATTTCAACAAGTCTTCATGTTCTTCATCATTGACAATTAATTTGTATGGTACAATACACTGCAAAACATAAACATCAAATTCGCTAACTTGTGAAGAAGTTGAACCACTGAACATTTTATTTCTAAGGCCTTGAATACTAGCAGCAGAAAACACATATTTTTTATAAGGTTGCAACGAAGTAGTAGAAGATGGTACAGAAGTCGGTTGATTATTTGCATTTTGTTGTTGGTAATACATATATACTTGTTTGCATTCAATGTGTATGTTAAACGTAACTTCTTCTTTAGTTGGTTTGTGAGTTGGTTCTTCAGTTGGACCTGTTGAAGTACTTCTATACAATCATAAATCGTTTCTACAAGTGTTTTACAACCGTCTACTTTAATAGTTGAATTTAATACAACACCAATAATAAAAACAGTGAGAATAGAAAAAAAGTATTTTTTTAAATTTTATAAGCATTTTTAATAGATGAAGCGTAAGGTGGTTTTTCCATATATTCATTAAGTAACAAAAATATTATAGCTATATAAAATAATATATTTGAAATAATAGGATAATAAATACCGGAAAATACTTTAGTAGCTTGAAAAAAATTCTCTAGAAATCCATTAAGTTCTAAAAAAAATTCTCAATCATTATCTACAAGCATACCCCTTGGATTTTTATTATGGGCGTTAAATAATAAAGTTATAGGTTGTCTATAATCGTAAGCAACAAATAGTTGCTCATACAAAGAATTTCACCTAGTCAAAACTTCTTCAGGAATTTTTTCTATAAGGTAATCCACAATCATGACAAGTTTTTTTATACTCTTTGCGTCTTTGTATTTTATTAGATTTAAGAATAAAATTTATAGCAAATTATATTTTATCAAAAATGCTTTCAAAAAGTTTTAGGCCATCATTTACAACTAAGTTATAAATATGGCACACACATCTTATATGAAAATGATCAGGAAAACATGGAGTTAATTGAACTTTTAAAAGTCATATAGCATAATTATTAAAAGTAGCATTATCTAATGTAATAGTCATAATTTTTTAATTATTTCATAATCATCCCAAAATTCATTAATATTTTGTGCAATAAAACTTCCAGTGTGCCTATCATCAATATATCTATATGCTAAAATATATTTTTGCATAGACCAATTTTGATCTATCCAATGACATGTTACCGATAAATAATCATTACCGTTAGTACTATGTCAGAAGTGATAACCAATTTGCCATTAAAATGATACAATGCATAACGTAACTATTGTTGATAGTCACTTGCAAATTTAAAAACATCCCTTCTAACAATTGATATAGGAAAACCATTAAAAGCATGATTATATGTTTCTCGAATGTAATGAATAAAACTAGGAGAGGAAGGAAATGAAAAAGGCAAACCCTCCACCGTAACTAATTTTGCCATATTTTTCCTATGTTTGTTTTTATCTTATTTAGGACCAAAAATCCCCCCCCCCCCCGTCGTCGGGTTAATTTGACCTTGTACTTGATCGGGGATACTATGTGACCCTTGTCCCGACTCAGATGGCATTGGCACATCCAATTATTATTTATCCTGGTATTGATTCCACCTAGTTGTGTGCTCGCCTTGTACATGTCTCAATACACCTCCCGTCCTACCTTGACTTTTTTCGGTTTTAAATTTATAAATATTTTTATAAATTTTACATCTAGCTAGTTGATTCTCTTGGTCCCTATCAAAAAAAATCTCATGCAGCTGATTTTAATTTTTGTTGTGTGGGACCTCGACTCATACTAGGGGGAATATGAGACATTCTTGTTTCAGTTTGAGGCTGAGACTTAGCCTGAGCCTGAGGTTGAGGTGCACTAGTGGGTGTGTCATCTAGATTATCGTCTAAATTAAAGTCTGGTTCATCTACCTCATCATCTAATGGAATATTTTTTAGCAGTTTCATCTATATGAGTGAAATCAATTAAATCATCGGGACTAGGATTGTGATTACTATAAGAAGTACCCTTACCCTTGCTACCCCACTAGAAAAAGCACCATTACATTTAACCTTAATCATACGCCAAATTCGTTTCATTATAATTATACAAATAAATTAATTAATTAAATGAAATTAAGTGTGATAATTAAAATTAAGTAACAATAATAATTTAAATAAGGAACGAAGGTACCACGGCCCGACCCACTTGATAGCCCTAGTATCAACCGTAGTAGAAGTAGACTTACAAGATGACATGTCGACTCTCTCATAAATATAGACCACCAACATGACGAGTGGACCTTGTTATGCCAAAAAATAATCTATGCCGCATACTTTTTTGAAATAAATATAGACCACCAACGATTTTTACTGACGTTTTAATTTTGAAATGTGACTATTATGCCAAAAAATAAAATGTTTGAACAATGCTTATTTCCACAATGCTAGGGCTCCAAGTCTTTCATAGCAACTTAACATTGATTTTATTATCGAAGTTACCTCTTTAATGGTTTTTAAGTTAACGCGAGAAGGAGATGATAGACTTGCGTAGAATAACCGATGATGCAGTCAATATAATATCATCAACATATAACATAATGTTTGCCAGAGAAGTACCACGTCGATAGATGAATATTGAATGATCAGACATGCTGTAAAAAAACTCAATAGTAGACACATAATCTGCAAACCTTTTATACCAAATCTATGGGGCCTGGTTAAGCCCATACAATGACTTTTTCATCAAACATACATGATAAGGATAATTGGGATCCCTAAAACCCAATGGTTGATGCATGTAAACTGTCTCATTAAGATCACCGTGTAAGAAAATATTTTTCAGATCCAACTGGTGAATGGGCCATGCCTTCGAGAGACCTAGACTGAGCACAGTGTGAATTATTGCCGGTTTGACCATCGAACTAAATGTCTCTTCACAATCCACGTGTTTTACCATCACCTACAAGACGGGCCGTATGTCTCTCAAAAGAACCGTCAGAATTTTCTTTATGAGTAAAAATCTACATAGACCGAATAATATTAACACCAAGTGGATGGGGCACCAACTCCCACGTCTTATTTTCAATAAGAGCATTATATTCGTCATCCATGACCAATTTCCAATTCGGATCATGAAAGGCAGACACCGGGTTACGTGGTAGGGGAGATTTAGTGACACTAGAATTAAGATTAAAATGTTATTTTGGTTTAATAATACCCCTTTGGCTACGAGTTACGAGCCCTTGACGTGAGGTAAAATTGGACGGGAGTTGGGCGTTTCTCGAGTTGGCATTGGACTTGCCAGCAGGCAGTAGGGCTGCTGGCCCGACAATCGAGTGAGCATTAGATATCGGATCGAAATGAGTAGTGGGCCATGTTGCTGGAACAATACCGGTCCCGGGACTGGGTCGAGACTCTTGATCGACAATTTGTAGGCCAGCAGGCAGTGGGGCATGCTGGCGGATTCGGGTCATGGTACATCTCGAACAAATGGTAGATAATATACAGTGAGCTCTAATCATCTAAAAAGGTATATGAACTAGACACGGAACTACACAATTTAGTAAACGGAAATTGAGTTTCATCAAAGATAACATGGCGACTAATTATGATTTTGTTAGAGTATAAATCAAAATATTTGTAACCACGACGATTAGATGGATAACTCAAAAACACACAAGCGGTAGAACGAGCTTGAAGTTTGTTAATTGTAGTAGACGGAAAAAGTGAATAACATAAACAACCTAAGATGAGAATACGAAGGATCTTTATTGTAAAATATTTTAAGTGGGGATTGATATGCTAATCATTTATGAGAGAGAATGTTAAGTATATATGTAGTCATTTGTAATGCATGATGCCAAAATGAAGGTGGCAATGAAGCATGGGCGAGCAAGGTACAAACAATATTATTTATGGAATAATTTTTTCTCTCGGCCTTCCCATTTTGTGAGGACGTATGTGGACAAGAAAACCAAAATATATGCCATTAGTGTCACAAAATTCTCGAAACGACCCATTATCATATTCCCTGCCATTATCACATTGAATATTTTTAATTTTCCGTTCAAATTAGGTACGAAGGAATGCTCTAAATTTTAAGAATGTGAAAAAAACCTGAGATTTTTTTAATAAAGGAAAGGTACACAAAAAATTAGAATAATCATTCAAAAATAAGACATAATAATGATGGCCCAAAGAACTTAAAACGGGAGATGTCCAGAAATCACTATGAATAATGTCAAAAGGCATCAAAGTACGAGAAGTAGATACTACAAATGGTAATCTAACATGTTTACCTAATAGACAAAAAGGACAAAATGGAGTACTACGCGTACCCCTACAAGTAATAAAATTATTTTTATGCAGAGAAGTAATAATAAAATACCCCGGATGTCCCAAACGTGCATGCCACAAGGAATGAGCAAGATCGACAAAGGTTGAAGATGTGGCTTGACTCGCGGAAATGGTGGTGAGTGGATAAAGCTCCTCCCTACTATTGCATCTCATTAGAAGTATCCCCGTCGTAAAATCCTTCAGAGAAAATCCAAATGGATCAAAATTAATAGAAATCCAATTATCAGTGGTAAATTTTCGGATAAACACCATTTTTAAATTAAGTCCTAGTATGAAGAACATTTTTTAAGACAAGAGGTGGATGTGGGGGAGACAATTTTGTATGACCATAACCGCGAATTGGAATTGAGTTGTCATTACCAACAATAATGTCATGATTTTTGCTCAAATTGAAATAAGCCGAGAGATTACCATGTGCGGACGTCATATGAGAAGTGGCTCCGGTGTCCATGTACCAATTCGGGTCCGGGGGATTTGATCCGAGTGTATGCATTGCGGTTTCAATATAGGCCGACCGTAGGTGTCGGAACCGGATCCTACTAGATCCGAGGATCCGGAATACTCGCAGATCCACCGGTCCGAAAAATCATATCCAAATCCGGATCCATCGGATCCACCGTCCACGGATCGGATCGAGATCCACATGTAAAAATATTTGCTTTGCTAGGTAACCTTGCTAAGAAATTTTTTTTTGGCCCGATTTTTACTTAGCTAACGGTTTCGTGTTTAATTTTGAAATGTTCATATGAGATATTTTGTTCGTTTCTCGTTTTCATTGTGAGCTATTAATTGAAAATGTTGGACATTGACAATAATTGTGAAAAATGTTGACTAGTATCGTGGTGCACTTGAAAACTTCACAAATGAAGAATATAATTTTAACTACTTGTCTATGGAGATGTTAGGCCGATTTTATTATCAAAGTTACCTATTTATTTTTTTATTTTTGAGTTAACGGGGATAAATTAAACTTGGGCAAGGATGTGCTTAGCAATTTTAAGAAAATACTTCATTCTAGGTTATAAGACGTTGGTGGATAATAAAGGCTATTAGGCCAAAATGGCCCGATCCGGATCCATATCCTATAAAATGGATGCGGATCCACCGGGTCCAGGATCCACTGCCATCTCTAACGTTGGTGGATAATAAAGGCTATTAGGCCAATGACCACTGGCCCAGCCCCACGGCCAAGAGGCCCAAGAGGCCCAAGGCTGCGACCAGTTGGCCTGCGGTCCACTATTCCGGCCCCACTGTTGCCTCCGCCACTGTTTTGGCCACCACCACCGCCGTTGTTATCACCGCGACTGCCATCGCGGTTCTTGCCATTATTTTTACGATTTTGACCCTTTTTTCCGCCATCGTTGGTACAATTTTGTCCTGAATTTTCGAGAGAATGTGTGAGGGTTGTCTGGCGTGACCATCATCGTGACGGAATTTGCGCCGGTAGCTGCCTTCTTAGCCAAAACGACTTCTTCCAACGTGAGAATGGAACGGGCCTGATAAAATGGCGAGAGAGGAAGAAATTGCACGAAAAGCGATGATGAATTACGAATCCGAGACGGGAGAAAAGGGCAACTGAAGTATTTTTGTGAGAAGGTATTTTAGCCCTAGACTTCTGATATCATGAAAGAAATAATCACCTTGATTATTCTCATTAATGAAGATGTATTTATATACAATAAACAATCCCTAATTATAGAAAACCATATTCCTACTATAACAATAAATGAAAAGTTCTATTTCTATTATAACAATAAATCTTAATTACACTTGTACAAGAATTCTTCAACTATAATAAATTTACACTAAAATTTGAACTCGGATACACGTGTATATCACGTGTATACTCCTTCTGTAATTCAATAGTCAAAACTTTAGTTGGGCAATCAATGGTTATTGCATTCATTGTGGTTTATCGAGAAGCATTTGCCTTTTTTCGTAATTTGCGAGGCAACAATTTGGTCTATGATTATAGAATCGTTTGAATTACATTCGAATTGAATTGATTTTATTCATCTACGGTTCGAATTGGACAATATTACCCTCTGAATGAAGGGTAAACTCAACACAATTAAGGGGGAAATAATTGAGTTAGAGACAATTTTCCATGTTAGACGATTATTAGTGGAGATGAGTATTTTTAGATCATTAAGAAATGTTAAAGGCTTTTAAGTTCAAATAAAATAATAGAGAACAAATTTAAATCTTTTTAAATATTAGAAGGATGACTTTGATCCTTTTTTATGTCTAGTTAGTTGGCTTTTAATGTAAATGTGAATTAGTCGAATCAATAGGTTTGAATATGAGTGGCTAAAATTTGATTTTGGATAATGTTTATTCTTTAAAATTGATACTTTAGTAAATACTAAATAGAAACAATAATTTTGAAAAGAAATAATCCCATAACAAGACTTTAAACTAATATATGTATACTCCTTTATAATCTATATTGTAGTACTCTTATCCATCTAAATATTATAATATTTTCACTATTTGGATGCATTTAAGTTTAATCAGTTTCACGATTCGAATTTCAAATTTGTAAAAAGGAGGGATGTAAAATATATCGTGTGATGACATTGATGGTCTAAGCATTTCCAATGCCATGAACGACAAATTATAATGAAAGCAAAATAAATACTCCTATCATAAAAGACAAGAAGAATGTGAGTGAACAGTTGAAAAATATGGCGCTATGAAAATTCAAAAATTAAAAATCAAATTACACCGTCTTTTGATTTTCCTTTAGGTATGTTAGACAAACTAGCGAAAGTAGCCAAAATTTACCGCGTTGATTGCCCCGCTGTTATTCGGTACATTTTGGAACTTTCGCATAGCATCAATCATCCTCTCGCCTCAACCTTTTTCGATTTTTCCTATTTTAATTTGAAAGTTATTCATGCGCCAAGAATTCGAATGCAAGCACAAGTGAGTCCAAATTGGTTAATATATATTTACCCGTGCTCTATGAAATTACTTATTTTTTTATTCTTAATTTATGTGATATATATTTTTTAATTTATCTAAAAAAGAATCTTATATTTTATAACAATAAAAATAACTATGTTTCTATCCCCAACAAATGAGACATGCTTAACTATGAGCGGGTTCACCCGAACCCCCTAGACAAAAAAATATAATATATACATATATATATATAGAGATAGAGATAGAGATTTTGAACCCTTTAAACACAAAAGTAGAGTTTGACTTGGTGTTTAATGGTTCAAAATTTACCTTGAGATCCAAGTTCAAACCCTAAACACTAATTTTTTTATTGCTTGAACTACTTAGTACAAATTCCGAATCCGTCACTGCTTAACAAAGGTGGAGCCAAGATTTAAAATTTATGAGTTCGTGATTCTCTTTTAAGTTACTAAGTTCTAAGTTCATAATATATATATATTAAATGTTTTTTTTTTAAATAATGTCTGGACCAAGATTACACGGTTCGGCTGAACCCTTAGCTTGGTCTTTAGTTCTGCTTTGATTGGCTAAATGAATATTTATTGCTTCATGCAAACTCAACTCATGTCATCATTCGTCACCATGCCAAATAAATTTAGTTTGACACTATTTTGAATGGTTCTCACTTATTAAAAAATTTATAGTGATATTCAATCACATGTCCATTAACAACTGCATAAATTAATCGAATTGCCTTTTCAATTGGAAGTGGGGTTGTTTTGATACTTCTATCAACCTTGCACCTCTATTGAGTAATGTCGGAGTTGAATGTTATGTTGATGTGCGACTCAGACTGCAGTACATACACCCATGTATGTGGTGCATCAGACGATCATAGAAACAGTGATTAGAAGTTCTCTAATTAGTCTAAACCTATTCCAACTAATAAATACTATAATTTATTTGGATTTTTTTATTGTGTCGTGTATTTAGCTAAATCTGCATTGAAAAAAGATTTTAGGTCTTTTCCGATAACTTACTTATATATGATTTTAGGTCTACAATGTTCCCTTTAACACCTCCAGTCGCCATAGTTTCACACCTAAAACTAGTGTATTTGAAGGTCGACGCATGATATGACCAAACCATGTTAATGATATGTTCTCAATTTATTCTCAACGAGTTCTACTTGCACCTTTTGACACATTTTTATATTCAAAAAATAATTTAAAACTTTTATTTTATCCTTAATAAAATTATTTATAGCCTCACAAATTTGTATAACTTATTTTAAATCACAAGTTTTAAATGTATTTATTTTTTATTAAACTCCGTATCCGGTCAAACAATATCACATAAATAAAATGGAAAATTCATGTATGAGTGGATACATATTTTACATTCATTAATTTGAAATAAATACCACATATAGATAAATTTTCATCGTCCGAGTTCATGGTATCAATTATTACAAGTAATCAACTAACTAAATCTAAAAAAAGATCAAATCTATTTTATATAATAAAGTTAGGCCTAGACAAGGTGATGTAACACTTCTCTATGGTCTCCATTGCTATTTATCTTTTTTCTCAATTTTTTTGAATTTTTCCTTTTTTTTTTCATTTATATGTTACGTAGAAAAACTTAAAATAAATCACTCATTAAATTCTCTTAATTATGTTAAATATGCCATGTTTAATAAGAATAATAGTTGCAATTTGAACAGACATTGAAAGAAATAATACAATTTACAATTTTTCATAATAGGAAAATATTATTTCTATTCTACTCTCAAAACTCTATTCTATTTGTACAAAAATCCTATAATTATGGTAAGTGTACAATCATAATTTAATACAATAATGTTACACTAAATAAGGCACAAAACCATGACATACACTGGTATGTATATCACGATTTCACACTAGGTAAATTGCCTTGTGAAACCGTGATATACATTGGTATACAAACCTATATATATCACCGGTTTTATCAGACATTTACCTATGTAATGGGTAGGTTACACCGTTACAACATTGAAGATCATTTAATAGACATCTGCTGTGTAATGGCTAGCAATATGCCACTCTTTCACCCATTCACTGCAATCCAAAAGGAAGTTCGATTCTTATTTAAATTCATTACAAGTCCTTTTGCTGCATCGATTGTTTTTTTTTTTTTTTTGAAATATTTCATGACATCCCTTAGAGGTTTCATGAGGCTTCAGTGTTACATGTATTGTACTGGCGAGATTTTTTAGGTTATCTATGCAGGTTGAGGCGGATCCAGAATTTAAGTTTTATGAGTTTAATTTTTAGAATTCTTTGCATTGAACCAATTATATTTTTAAAGTTATGGATTCATATTTATTGTTTGATGATATTTTATTTAATTTTTACGCATAAATTTGTGTTTCGCGTCGAAAGCACTGAGTTCATACAAATCCGGTCCAATTTAAAATTATTCAAAATATTTAAAAGACCGATAAAAAAGTTGTAGTCTAAGGGAAATCATTTGATTCTTAGAGTCCAAACGATGCCACAAAAATTGAGACGGAGGAAATATGAAGTATGCAAAGTTTGGGTATTTCAAGTTGATTTTCATGTTTTCAGAGATACTAAATCACAAAACATGAAGCTACATGGGGATGATTTCAAGTAATATTCCAGTTACATGATCTGTCTATTTTATACTGCTATCTAAAAGAAGTCTTCCCAATAATTAATATATTTTTACCTAATTGTTTTCAACAAATTTGATGTGTGGTTGTTCCGCATAACTGTCCAAGAACTTTCTCAAGGGCCTTGAAACATGATTATGATAGGAACACAAGAATTTTCTTAAGGTATTTTTGAATAATAATTACTTGATTTTTGAATAATAATGTTATTGACATTAGTTCTAGTTGGAAATTTGCCTTTGGCGGGAGTTGCGACCGACCAACTTTAACGGCTTAAACACTAGTGTAACGTATGTTGGAGAATCCGGTTCTTCACGCATGCATGATCTACTAAGTACGTAGATAACCGTAGGGCCAAGAATCGTCAAATTTCATTGAGAAATGAAAGAGATATTGGTTCACGAAGTAAGGTGTTTGAAGCATGGAAAGTGTGGTATTGTGTGTAATTCTCCCTCATCGGTAGAGGAAGAAAGAATTGTTGTGTATATAAGATTCGAAATTGGTTTGGGGTTTGGGACCCCAAGGGGTATCCCATGTGTTTAAAGGAGGGAGGACCTAGATGTCGGTTCGAGGAAAGACCACACGCGCGCGCCGCCGCCTTGGTCACGGTCACGGCCGTGGGTCGTGGGTCTTCCGATATTATCTTTTTGGGCCGAAGTACGCTTTGATCCCGTGTTTCCAGGATGTACGTTCGGACCGAATTCTTTCGATTTACGCTTTGGTCCCCGAAGTTTCAAGATGCGCTTTGGTCCCTCAAGTTTCCGTATCTGACGGTCAAAGCGGTTACACTCAATTCACCATTTATTTTGGCTGAATTACTCCTCCTATAATGGCCAAATCCGTTGGTCTTTCACCATTTATGTTGGTGGCTTTACTACCTCCATAATGGCCATTATTTGGCTATTATGGAGGCGCTTTTTCGTTTTCAGCCCCTCCCTCACCTATATAAACACCCCCTTACACCATTGTTGAGCACTAAGACATATGCACGAAAATACGAGAAACAGATGCGAAAAAACAAGCACGAAAATACACAACCGAAATAGTTTTCTTCCTACAACTTCCAAGCATCATTTCGTTACTCAATATTCTTCACGGTAGCTCTTGAGTTTCCTTTGCTCAAGGGTTCCATTGCTGTTTTATCTTGGGAGACAAATTGTCCAGGACGTATAAAGGATACATACGGGGCAATATTGTCTTAAGGACAAAGTGCTACACTCGACTCAGCAAAAACCAATTTATATTTTTCCGTCTTCTATAAAACTGGAATTTCCAGTTTTTACTTGTGTAACTATTGTAATTTTCAGATTCCATGTTGAATTATTGAATCTTTATTTATCCTTTCGAATACTTGTAATAGTTAAATACTTCCCGTACTGCTTTATAAAGTACCATAAAGAGAAAAATCTCCCAACAGTTCTTGCATTGCTCTTACATCTTACTTTATATTGACACAAATCTTTAATTATGTTACTTTGAATTTTTTACATTCGAAGGATAGTTGAATCATTCACTGCCACTATTTGATGGTTAGTCTACTAGAAACATTCTACATTTAATTCTTTAATATTGCATTATGATGCTATTGTCGAATACTGCCGAAAAAGAAGGGTTATGAGATAACAAGGATTTGTGGAATGATTGGCTTTCAAAAGAGATGCATTTTCTTTTGTTCAGTATGTAAAAATGTTTTTTCCCCTCATGAAATATACTAAAAAAGCAAGCTAAAAAATGTATTATGTTATAAGTACACAAATTTCATCATCCTTTTTAAATTAAACATGAACATTTTGAAATTTGTAAGAAGATTTATATAATAAGAAAATAAGATATTGGAATTTTACAAAGAAGAGAATTATAAGAATTTGTATGATGATTTAATATATGATTGGAGGGAAGAGAGAAGAAATAATATTATTAGAGAAGTATATTGTAACATGAAAGACTAGGGAACACCAATTTCACAAAGAAAGAAAAAGAAGGAAAATAAAGGAAAACAAAATAAGGAGATAAAAAAAGAAAAAGAAAAATAAGGAAATGGAAGGGAAATAACGAAAGAAGAGAAAGAAAAGGTCTAACTATAAAGGTCCACCGTATTTGTTTGGAAAATTAGCTACAATATGCTATTAGAATGCATATAAATCAAAAACTAAAAAGTCAAATATAAAAAATAGAGATCACTCGAACTTTAAAAGGGAGATTTATCAAGGTATAAGTGATTGAGGTCACTGCTAAAAAAATATAGAGAAAATAAAAGACACAACAATTACTGTCAAGGAAACAGTTGTATTATTTGAATATCAACAACCACTACTTAGAAATAATAGTTTAAAGATAATATTGTCATTTATCTTGGATAATCTATAGATAATACACATAACTGATGTTTGCTTTAATATATGAAAATGTTATCTCTTCTATCTCAATTAAAATACTAAAAGATTATCTTGCAATTTACTAATGTCTTCACGACGCCTTTAATAATAAAACTTAAGAATATTTAAAATATTTATTTTATATCGAGATATTAAAAAAGTTTATTGCATATATGTAATAAGATTTTTATGACAGCGCTAAGCACATATAAGTTAACTAGTTTCTTAAAAAGTCAAAAGACTATACATAGTTTGTATGCTATGTTGTACGTATATATTTCATTGATTAAATAATTTTTATTTTAGTTTTAATTATTACATTTAATTGTTTAATTAGGTGCGAGTAAATATTTACCTTTACCAATATAACTAGGTGTCTGTATTATCTTCGATTTTTTCAAGCTATTTGAAAATTCGAATAATTCAAACTTCAAAGTAGTTGTTGGCTAGTTGGAGGCGTGGCTTTCATGAATAGTTCATATCGTGCGATGCCGGCAACTAAGAAACTTTTCTAAAGGGTGAAAAGCCACCGGTCACCCCACCACTTCCTCACATTTTGCAATTTTTTTTAAAATTACTTTTTTCATTTTGAAGAAGAAAGTGAGTGGAGAATGAGTCAAGACTCAAGAGTAACAATTTGGAAAACAGTCAAAAGCGGAAGCTACAGCACAGGAGTGGAGGAGCGCCACATGTGAGTCCTCTCTGTCAATTTTCATTTTGATTTTTGATTTTGTTTTCCCCCTTTCTTTTTCTTATTTGTTTTATTTGGCTTATTTCTTACGTCAACTTGATTAACAATACTAGTTCCCTAGAAAGATGGCTCATTAGTCAAACATGTTGGACAACTTGAAATGCTAAATAATTAGTTTGATACTTTGTGAGGGGAAAGTTCCGAAGGCGAAACCCCCATATGTATCAGAGGTCTCTTGGCCATGTGGGATGTAAATCGAGGGATATGTGCGAGTGGCAGCCCTGCAAGGGAGATGACCAATGGGACACGAACCCAACAACATCCCTTGCAATATTTCAGCAAAGACTGTCACCACACGAATTCGAACCCGCGACGTCGGAGTGGTTGTACCCCAATCACCTTGTCAATTACCAACTCGCCTGTGCCCCGGGGCTAATTAGTTTGATCCTTACATATATATAATGATCACTATTATTATTATTATTATATAAGTTATTTTTATTCTTGTTAACTCTATCAAATAGTCAGTGATATACTGAAGGAAGGTAGGACTGACGTCTAGTCTGGAAGACCCTTATGAGTTGGGTCATATCTGTGTTACAACGTTTACAATGAGAAGCAAGATTGTAAGACGGAACAAATCCAAAATGATTGTTTTGAGTTAGATTATTTTCTATAACTGGGGAATATGAAATTGGAATCACTAGTAATTGTGAATCAATATGTCGCGACAAATTAATATGTATCCGGGCATTGTATATATCGCTCTTCACACTCTAAATTTATTTCTTTTCGTTTACGTGGCTATATACTTGTAGCAATCAAATGTCATATTTATTATTTATATAAGGAAAAGGTAATTGTACGGGCCTGAATCATTACTAGTAATCACCCATGAGTACATTTGTGGCACACTAGTGTCCCTCTTTCCATTTCTACCGTTCAAAACATGCCTATGGAATATAATCAAGCGGTAAATGTATAGTTTTTGTACCGACCATTATGTAAAGGTTATAATCATTATATTCATATTATGAACACCTAATTGGATTTGTTTAAAAACAAGTTGACGATTACAATAGAAGTAGCTGACTGTAGTCCCCGAGTCGGCAAGCTAGCCTTGAACCTCCTTTTCTAAGAGATAGATATATGACAGAAAGAATCCGTCCAATCCCAAAATTGAACACAAAACTAACTTTGATCAAGTACTCTTGCCAACTTTTTGATCTCAAATTAATTGAAATGGGTTGTATAAAACTTCTAATATCATTTGGATTTATTCTAATGGCCCTTAATTCATGTATTAATAATTCATCTTTTAAAACAAGTTTTGACTTTTCTAAATCTAGAAAATTTCTAATCACGAGTCTTTTAGCAGAAATACTCATGTTACATCATAGTAATTGTAATAAAAACGACTAAACAATCCCAATTAAATGATCATTCTTATAATGAATCATTTGATTCAATCTTGTCATGTGTTCGACTCCCATGACTTTATGTTTATCATGCAATATTATAAATTTTTCTTCTCTTAAACAACTTCTAGCTATCCATTTGATTTTAGATCAATCTCGTTTCTTGTAGTATATTCAATCATCATATTGTAATACTAATTTCCAATTTAGTGAAAATTTTACGAATTATACGACTAGACCATCATAATTTCTCATTCTCTACTTCCTCTTATTGTTAACTACATTAACTAAAAAAGGTATAATAAGTATTGCCAGTCAACGATAGTAAACGACGAAGACCACATTAGACTACGAACTTGCGAATACAATTTTCGTGCTCCTTTTTCTCTCGTTTTAAATGAGCCTATATTCTTGAAAATTCAACATATTTCAAACCTTTTATAATTAACGCAAAAACACAAGTATATTACATATAAAAGTACACGTGTCTTCATATAATTTGAGTCGGTTTCAATTTGTTTCCTTCTTCCTTTATTTTCTTCCTTTCCCCATGTAATAGCATAGAAATTCAAAAATAAATAAATATATACAATCATAATTATTGTGAAAATGGCTAGTCAAAAGTCTAGCTCAAACAAGCACAATTGGAGACTAAAGGAATATGTTCCTTGATTGTAATCATCAATAATGTACAATATATATAGTAGTACAAGAATATTTAAACTAGATAACTAATCAACCTAATTATAATAGGAAATATAATTCTACCTAAAATATGAGACCTAATTACAATAGGAATACAATTCTACCTAAAATAAGAGATATACAATTAATGAAAGAATATTTGAGAAATATTCTATTACACCCCCGCAGTCGAAGCGGAAGGTTCACGAATACTGAGACTGGCTAAAAAATCATCAAATAGTATGCGGAAGTCCTTTGGTGAAGATATCGACAATATGATATTTGGAAGGAACATGAAGGACACGAACTTGACCACGAGCCACTTTTTTGCGAACGAAATGAATGTTCATCTCAATGTGTTTAGTGCGCTGATATTGGACGGGATTGCCGGAAAAATATATTGCACTAATATTATCACAGTAGACTAGTGTTGCCTTTTGAATCGGGTAGTGAAGCTCAAGTAGAAGGTTACAGATCCAACAAGACTCAGAGACGACGTTGGCGATACCTTTGTACTCTGCTTCGGCACTAGATCGTGATAGTGTAGGTTGCCTTTTGGAAGATCAAGGCAATAACTTATCTCCGAGGAAAACACAATAACCAGACGTCGAGCGTCGAGTGTCAGGACATCCACTCCAGTCAACATCAGAATAAGCAGTGAGACCAATGAACGAGGACATGTATTGATGTAATCCGAAGTGAAGTGTACCTTGGACGTATTGTAAAATATGTTTGAGGGCATGCATGTGTGCTTCTGTCGGATTGTGCATGTGTAGGCAGAATTGTTGCACGACATAGGATATGTCAGGTCTCGTAAATGTGAGGTACTGCAGGGCCCCAACCAGGCTATGATAGTGAGTCGGGTCTAAATATGATGGGCCAGAATCAGCTATGAGCTTGTAATTGGTGTCTCCTGGCTTGTGAGATGGTTTGCAAGATGTCATGTATGCACGGTCAAGGATCTCTTCGGCGTACTTCTTCTGACACAAAAATAGGCCGCCAGAATGTCGAGTGTCAGAGATGCCCAAGAAATAACTCATGGGCCCCACATCCTTAGTAGCAAACTCAGAGGAAATGAGAGACATAATGGATCTCGAAAAGCATAAGATGATGTGGTGAGGATGATGTCATCAACATATAATAATAGGTAAGCCATGTTTGTACAATTGTTGTAGATGAATAGGGAATGATCGGATATATTGTGTGAAAAATCGATAGAGGAGACATAATCGGCGAACCACTGGTACCATGCTCGAGGAGTTTGTTTTAGTCCATAGAGCGATTTCCGCAACATACACACATAATTCGGATGAATAGGATCCCTGAAACCCATAAGCTAATGCATATATACCGTTTCATGAAGATCCCCATGTAAGAAGACATTCTTGACATCAAACTGAGGCGGGTTGTTTCGGGCCGCCGTCGTCAAAACAGGGTGGGCAGTGTGTCCCAGACTATCCGGAGGGGGGTGCCGAGGTCTGGGATGACGAACTATGTAAATGATGAACTAGAAGAGGGTTCAAGCCATCATCTAAAAAGTCATATGAATGCCGAGGTGGCGAGTTTAGGGAGGCAAAGGGGAATTGAGACTCATCAAATAGGACATGACGTGAAATAATAATTTTACGGCTTGCCAAATCATATCACGAGTAACCATGATGATTGGCGGGCTAACGCATAAACACACACGGGGAAGACCGAACTTGGAGTTTGTGAGTGGTCAGATGGAGAGGATAACAAAGACATCCAAAAATACACAAGTGTTGGTAGGAGGGGTTCCCACAAAATAGAAATTGAGTGGGCGACAATTGAGCTATAGACTTATTTGAGATTATGTTTAAGAGATAAATGGTCTTGGAGAGTGCATAATGCCAGAATTAAGGGGAATTGAGGCGTGAGCAAGTAGGGCACGAATTAAGTTGTTTATGGTTTGAATTTTCCGTTCGGCCTTACCATTTTGAGAGGAGGTGTGAGGTCAAAAAAATAAAAGATAAGACCGTTATTGGAGCAAAACTGTTTGAATTGATTATTATTGAATTCCCTGCCATTGTCACATTGAAAATATTTAATGCTCTTTTCAAATTGTGTTTTTACGAGAGCATTAAATAAGGAAAAAAGAAGTAGACCTGAGATTTATTGTCAATTGGAAAAGTTCATAGAAAGTTGGAATAATCGTCCAAAAATAACACATAATATCGATGGCTAACCGTACTTAAAATAGGAGACGTCCACAAATCACTATGTATGATATCGAAAGGTAGTGAAGTACAATTTGTAGATATAGAAAATAATAATTTAACATATTTCCCAAAAATGCAGGATTCACATATAGGAGTCATAGAAATACAGTTGCAATTAATAAAATTATTTTTCTAAGGGAGCGTAAAACAAAATCTCCCAGATGTCCTAATCTAGAGTGTCATAAGGAAACGAAAGAGCATCAAAGGTTGATAGAACTGATGCTAGATTGTTGACGGTGTTTGAAATAAGGTAGAGATCTCTGGTGCTGTCACATCTCATTATTCGTCTCACTGTCGGAAAATTCTTCACAGAAAAACCAAAAGGATCAAAGTCAAGGGAAACATTATTATCAGTTGTGAAACACCGCACATAGATTAGATTATTAATGAGTTTATGTCATGAAGGATATTTTTTAAATTTTAGTGGTGGATGTGGTGGGGATAAGGATGAATGACCAAAACCGCGAATGAGAATGCCTTGTCCACTACCAACAATAATATTCCAATTTAAATTACTCAAATTGGAATAAGACGAGAGAGTACCTTGTGATGCCGTCATGTGAGATGTTTGCGCCTGTGTTTATATACCAATTTTCGTCTAAAGCGTTGATTGATATTGTGTTTATAGCTGCCTCAATGTCAATCGGTATATAAGTTGAGGGCGAGGCCTGTGCTGTGTAGGCCTGTTGGGGATGTGGGCCGAGTATACCAGAGTGGGCCTGTCGATTCGGAGGTGGAGTCCACGAGGATGTCGGATACATGCTAGGAGGAGAGACTCATGACGGTGGGGCCTATGCGGCCCACAATGGAGGTTGTTGTCGTGGTCGCTGATGGTTGTTTCCTGCCGGCGGGGACTGCCTCTTCCCGCCGCCATTGTTGCCAAAATTCCATTCGTCGCGGCCCTTGCCGGACTGCTTGCTCCGGCGGTTGTTGCGAGTGGATGTGGGCTATTGCGGGTCCTCGGGCTGGCGATTCTGGTTGCCGGACTTAGAGGCCCTGTCGTCGACGGAGGGCCCGGCGGTGCTGGTGAAGGCGGCGTCGGCAATGCTGGCCTAAGTGGTGTTGCGTTTGATTTTTCCGAGTTTCCTCAAGAATAAGCTTCGAACGGACCTAACAAAATGGAGGTAACAACGTGCATTGCTGAACGATGGTGGCAACGTCGTTATAGGATTCGTTGAAGCCTGCAATAAGGTGCATGACCAATCACTGATTAGTGACTGGTGCGCTGACGTTGGAGAGTTGGTCGGCAATCGTCTTGAGTTCTTGACAATATGCAAAGACGTTTGGGAAATCATCATGATGAACGTCTTTGAATTGAGTTTCAAGGTATAACGCTCGTTGAGTTTTATTGTCGTGGAAAATACTTTTCAAACGTTCCAATGTTTGGTGGGCAGTGGCATCGGTCTCAATAATGGTGTGCAACATATCATTAGAGATTATGTCGTATATCCACTAGAGGACGGATGCGTCCAAATGAGACCATAGTGCATCATCAGAAGTCAAAGTCGAGGGTAGGTCTGTGGACTTCAGTGTAGGAGAGATGATGTGGTCGATAACTTCATAAACACGACAATGGATCTTAAAAAGCTCCGTCCACTAGGAGTATTGACCCTTTTCCATCTCAATTATGATAGGGATGATGTTTTTGATGTTATTTACTGCAAGTGCATGATGAAATTTGGTTTTGTCAGCCATGAAAGATGAAGTTTAGGAGGAGAATGGAGAGAGAATGACTGGAAAAAACACTAGGGTTCCGTGGAGGTGGCAGCCCAGAGGTATAGTTGGCGGTGGTGGAGATATTTTTAGGCTACTGATACCATAAACGAATATGTTCATTGATTGTATTTATCAATAATGTATAATATATATAGTAGTACAATAATATTTAAACTAGGTAACTAATAAACCTAATTACAATAGGAAATACAATTCTACATAAAATAGGAGATTTAATTACAATAAAAATATAATTCTAACTAAAATAAGAGATATATAATTAATAAAAGAATATTTGACGACAAAGTCGGGCCTGCATCCTACGTCCTTTCTCCTCCAATTAAATGTCAGCCATGTAATATTTGTTCTTTTTTCCTTCTTGTTTGGAATATATAAATAAAGTTCATATAAAACATAGAACTAAAATAGGTAAATTTCAGAAACTCCGATTATGTTAACCTTTAATAACAGTAACTTTTTTCGTGATTTGAAACTTTACAATCACCTTTTTTTATTTGATTATTTTGTAATCGAACTAGGTTCAAATAAAGAAAAGTATAGTATTTCAAAATTGTCCTTTACAACATTATTTGCCATATGTCTATAATACAATACCATTGATATACTCTATATAATATTGTGTATAACGATTTGCAACATCTTCAGAGTATAATGTGATATTGATTTGTATTATTTCTAAAGATAAAATATTGTCGAGTAGATAAATATTATTCTAAAGATGTTGCAATTGTTATATACAATATGTATATATAGTATATAATTGGTATTGCATTATAGACGGATGGTAAATAATGTTGTAAAGGACCGTTTTGAAATATTATACAAAGCCTTACATGGGAAGAAATAAAATATTTTATAAGGTGTTTGATATTGTTATCGATGTGACGTCTTTTAAAAAATTTGTACGTGCTTGACCCAAATAAGGTAATATCACATATGTTAAGCGTATATTTGGTCCAATTTAGCCCAACAATACTTCTTCCTTTCTAAAGTACATTTTTCTCGGAGACAAATTCAAAATTTAAATTTTAGGGTTCAAACTTTTAAGATTTTTAGTCTTGAATCCATTATATTTTACTATGAGTTTATGTCTACTATTTATAATAGTTTACATAATTTTTTATACATAAATTTAAACTCCACGTCAAAAGTTAAGGGTTCAATTAAACCCCAACTAGAATGCTATATACGCCCCTGATTCTTCTTCTTTGTTAAATTCTTTTCACCTTTCTAAATTTGCAAAATACTTATAAATTATGAAACTATTAATATTAAAATACTTGTAATTTTCACAATCTTTTACTCCTACTACACTTTATGAAATTTGCATGTTGAGGTCACACCCTTTTTCTCATCAACTTTATAGAATTTCTTCAACACTTTGAAGAGAAAAAAGAGATTTTTTCACCGATAATCAGTTGGAAATTTATGTTATCAAACATTATTTTTTCACTTCATTTTCTTCGAATCAGTTCAGTGGAAAAACGCATGGTGGAAAATAGATTTCAACTGAATTACTGGAAAACTTGCTAATTTTTTCGTGAGAAAACACTACTACTTTTTCTTTCTCACTTATTGAATCAAATTATCTGTGGATATAGCCGCTAAATATCTTTCTGTGGGAAATTTTAGTGAGAAAATAATAATTTTTTTAGTAATGGCAAACCAAAAGTGCTACCATCTCATAGATCCTTTATTTTTTGGTCTATTAGTAGTGTCAAATATGTATGTGCTTATAAAATTTATGTAGAACAAATATTTATTTTAAATTTGTACAATATTGGTCTGATGAGCTTAATTGCAACGATAATGTCAGTGAAAATTACACAACCGCCTTCATCTTGTTTGAGAGCAAGGCATATTAAATTATTAATAATAAGTGTATGTTACTGTAATTTTAACAGAAATCGTTTAATTTCTGTTTGATTACTAATTATTTGACTGAGAGCCATATAGCTTATTCTTCTACTGTCACAACTCAATAACACTAATTTTTTTTGGGTACACTAGAAAACTAATTAAAAATTAAAATGTGGCCCAAGTTACCTGACTTAAGTTACTATTACTATTTAGTGGCGGAGCCGGACAAAGAAGTCAAGTGAAGTCAATATATAATATACATACATAAAAAAATATTTTCTTACCAAACTATGCAGTGTAATTTTTTTACGAAACTTAGATGCATGTGGCTCCGGTCACTGCTACTACTGCAGTAGTGTAGACCTACCGTGCTTACGTTAGTTATAAAGATCTTCTATTACGTATATTTTCATATCAATTCTACCAAATTATCACCAAACATTATTTGACTAGCTAGTCACATGTCCACAATTTGATGTATAACAGCTGGCCATTTTTATGCAATATACAGTTCACACGCATTAAAAATAAATAATTGACTGGTGGGGTTGGGGGGATCTATGTCACTGTAACCAGAAAATAATACTAGTATACAATTGCTATTAATCGGATAAGTGATCCACAAGTGGGTACTTCCATCACTTATGTTTTTGCAAAAATATTGATTTGATTAAGGTCTGATTAATTTTGCTAATTTGTAATTTTAATGATTTTATTTTTGGATTTTTTCGACCAAGATTGGTACTTGAGCAAAATTTGAAACAAATAATGATAGTTGAATTTCGAAATATTCTTTGTTGGGAGAATAAAAAACGATTTTATGTTGATGTTAACATCGTACACATCTATGATAGGAGCAATCATGAATCCAATAACAAGAAACGGAAAATACGTGCAAGTGTTTTTATCCTTTTTTTCCCTTTCCGTGTTTGGCAGACATTCCCCTTTCACTATGCCGTTCTTAAAATAGTACTCCTATACTTACTAGAAGGTCCAGATTAATATGGCTGCTTATATATATATATATATATATATATATATATATATATATATATATATATATATATATATATATATATATGTAGAAGTATTTTTAACTTCAACTAGTATTATGAGTCTCCAAAGGAATTAAGAAAGGCAATAGTAATCTTGAAAATCAATCATAGCAAGTAAATGAAAAATCTTATTTTGTGTCTCACATAATTGGTATTAGTTGAATATTATCTCACAAGTTAATGGATTTAAAAGTGTAAGATTTAAGTCTATCAATTGTGAGACGAAAAGATGTTTCACACAACTAGTGTAAATTGTTTGGACACAAAATGAGTTTTTCATGTAAACGTATAAAGTAAAACTCAAAACTCACAAAAACTTAGTCTAGTAATTATATTGATGACAATCTTTTAAGTGTGGATTTTATTCTCACCATTCCCTTTCTTCTTCCTTGATCCCCTAATGTTATTAAAAAGAAAAGGTCAACACTCGTTTACTTCTCTTTTTCTTTTTTGTTAACGGTAGGATTACTCAGTTCTTATACTCCGTACTTCATAAAGAAAAAAGAAACAGGTTTTTGTTCTGTAATAGTTGGAATTGTAAAAGAAAAAATCAAAAAATTAACAAAGGGAGAGAAAACATAGAAACTGTCGATTTCCACCTTTTTCTTTTTCTTTTTGAATTCTTAAGAATTTCCTTATAAAATATTGGGTTGGGGAAGCTAGAACTCATCTTGATAGATGAAAGTATGTCCATACAGTGTTTTTCAAATGAATTCTCAATTTTTGGCCGGATAAATCTGTTGGCTACGCAAATTTCAAAGTTGACTATTAACATGATTATGTGATATTTTTCAGCTATGATCCAATTTTTTTCGTTTTTTGTTTCCGAAAAAAGTTTCATAAGATACTACTCTATCTAAGAATATCACTAAACTTAGTCCCCCGACTCATATTATTTATAGTTATCTCAAATTATTTATCATTTAAGAAAATCAAGGCGTAATTAGTTATTTTTTCTCAATTTTACCTTTGTCATTAATGAAGATCATAAACATGATAAATATTTAATGGATAGAGATTATAACTTAGACATAAAGAATAGTAAAGTAGTCAAATATTTCTCATAATTAATATTTTTTAAATAACGTGTAAACTAAAAAATGACAAATAATTTGAGAAGGAGGGATTATATATTTGTGTAGCATCAAATTGCAAAGTGGGACTTTATCTACATTTCCACTAAATATTTACAAAGTTTGTTATAGTTTTCTCAAAAAGTAATCTGCTTTTACATTTTTCAAAAGGCTAATTTTTTTGTTCAGCAGTACTGCCGCTACCGAATACAAATGCACGACATTCAAGTTTTCAAAGGTATCTCAATCAAAGTGAGCCTTTGTTAGATCATTGTAGTTATCTAACCAACTCAGTTAAGTAATTAATTATCACCAAGAAAAAAAAGTGATTTTTCGCCTCATCGTTTGTGTCGGCCATCTGTTACATGCAACACTTTAATTTATCTTTTGTTCAGTTGGAGTGTTTATATTATTATCGTTATATCATCTTAGGTTTGTTGTTGATTGTAGTCAAAAGTAAACGAATATATTTAGACTTTTCTCAAAGTATTTTGATACATCGAGTCTATTTGATCCATGCTGGAGCTTCATTATATTTAATGACAGAGTATGAACAATTCGATAGTATACTACAAAAGGTAAATTTAAGATATTTTAGACTGCTCCATTAGGTTGAACGACATCAATCTCAGAGATGAACTTCTTCATAAATCTTCTTTAGCTTTAACCTTAGCTCAATAGCTCCAAGCTCAAAACTAGTAGGGATGCCTGACATTCATCGATGGTATGATGTAACTTATTCATGTATTGTGATGTATATAATTAAGATATATACACCGACAATGTTAATTTTCACACGAGCAATCTAGTTTGACTTATTATAGCAAGTTAATTATCAGTTCTATAATATTATCAATATACTTATATGATTATGTAAATGATTTTTACAGTTCTTGCACGAACCTTAAAACTACTTGTATAAACCAATGTGTATCCTCTAATGAATTAAATGGTATTTGTATAAACCAAGCTGCTTGTGTTCGGTCATTTGCACTTTTGTACCTATTTTGAGCGGGACTTAATTTTTGGTCCCTCAAGAGTCAAGACAAATAGCTTTTGCGGTTCAGAAGTTTATATTTTCCTATCATAATATCTCACAAATTAATTCACGCGTCCTTAAATAACGGGAAAAGGGTTACATTTGCCCTCCAACTATCTATCAAACTATCTATTAAGGATCACATTTATCATCCGTTAAAGTTTGGGGTCAAATATACTTTCTACGTTAGCAAAGTTGTCATATATGCCCTATGTTGGACGGAAATCTCATGTGTTTGACACGTGGGATCCACATGAGCGGACCCAAATTAAAAATTCAACCCACAAACTAAAAATCCCCATACCCGACCCAAACTCAAGACCCAGCCCCTTTGTCTTCATCAGCCGCCTCCACATTCACCGCCAACAACCCGGCAAATTTATTCCAGTTCGCCAGAGAAAGTGTCAAACGCGTCACAAGCAATTTCAGCCAATAATCACAATAACTAAACGGAACCCAGTCCATGAACACGAGAGACAGCGATCAGATTGTTGGAAAATTAAAATAAGCATCAACAAAGCGTGGTGAAACAGTAGCAAAAAAGAAAAAATGGAGCTATGTTCGTCGTGGGTTACTGGCTGCGCCAGTACACCGGAGCAGTGGTGAAAGAGGGGAGATAGGGAAAGAGAAAGGAGGGGTGGTTAGCTGGTGGTGCTTTGAGTCTTGAACTCCGGCGGCGTGAATTCGCCGAAGAAGACGAAGAAAAGCAGAGGGGGTCGTGGAGCGGTGGTGAGGACAGCGGATCTGGTAGTGTTGACCGGAGATGGAGTTTGCCGTCGCCGGCCATCCGGTAGTCAAATCCGGAGAGGCAAAATGGTGGGAAACAAAGGGAGAGACGAGAGAGCGGAGTGGGGTGAGGACTGGTGGTGTGGTTTGTCGGTGGTTTGGCCGGCGTTAACAGTGGCGGGACAGAGGAGCTGTTTGGTGTTAGTAATAATTAATAATTTTGATAACTAATATAGGTGAAGGACAAAATAAGAAGAATTCGTTATTAATGTGATTTGATTATTTTTTTGTTATTAATATGTTCATTTGTATTGTAAATTTCATTAACATCTTAAAAAATAAGTAATAAATTTTAAAGTTGAATGTCTTTTATGTGATAAAAGATATAGAAAAATAATTTTGTGTTATAAACATTAAAGTTAGATGATAAAAAAATATTTTAATTTTGTTTTGTAGAACGGTTCAGGGCTGACCCGTAGGGTCCTCGAAGGGTCAGGGCCAATGTGGGAAAATTTTAAAAAAAACAAGATCAAGGTCGGGCAAGCAGAACAAAAAAAGTTACTTGACCCGGCCCAACCCGAGCTTTGGACAGGTCTACCCATATGGATCCCACGTCGCATCCACGTGGATCGCATTTGGCATTCACGTGGGATTTCTGTTCAACAGAGGGCATATGTGACAACTTTGCTAACGTGGATGATATATTTGATTCCAAACTTTAACGGAGGACAAATGTGATCTTTAATTTTATAATTGAAGGACAAGTGTAATCCTTAATAGATAGTTGAAGAACAAATCTGACCCTTTTCCCCTTAAATAACTTATGTCTCGATATTGAAGGGCAAAGATCAGCCCATTTGAAGTGCAAACCGTGCAATTAAATGACTTTGAGTAATTTACGTGACAACGGAAAATTAAATAATGTGGACTTGGTGCCACAGCCCAACCCACACATATAGGCCGACTAAACTCTAAAACAAAAACAGATGCCATGACTTCAAGAGTATCAAATTCAGCCCATGTAAGTGTAACATGCCAAATTTGGGTGAGTTGGGTTTGGATTAAATTCCATCCAAGAATTTTGGTAAACTTAGGCTACATTGCTATCCTTAATTGATCCATAAGAGCACTTTGTCAAAAACTTGATTTTTTATTTATTATAGTTTGATTTGTGTTTGTCCATTTTCTCACCACGAAGAAAAGTAAAATCGGTTTTAGTCTGATATACAAGTTATAAGAAAATAACCAAAAAAATCAATAAAATGACATTGAGTATTTGAGTTAGACGAAGCTCAAATTGACCAGACTGGACAGGCTTTAGGCTAATTGGTCATGGCTTATTTCTCGCCTCAGCCCGTCTTAACTAGCCCATAAAAATAGGGTCATTTGCACTTCGTCCTATTCTGGGCTGGTCTTTAATTTTTGTCTCTCAATGCAAATAACTTTTTTGCGGGACATAAGTTTATATTTTTACATCATAATATCTCATAAGTTATGTCCCGAGCCTTTAAAAAACTTATGCCCCACTAGGATAAGTTTTATTTTGAAGGGCAAAAATTAAAGACCAATGTATTTGAAGGACAAACATTCAAGACCAACCCATTTGAAAGGCAAATCGTGCAACCCTATGATTGAAAATTATTTTAGATAAATGCTTGTTTTATAATGTGATTCATTATTTTGACTTATAAACATGGAATAGAAAATCTAAGTCCGAAAAATAGGTTTGAGGAGTCTTTTATGTTTTCACTCAGAAATATCATTTTAAAAAAATAAAATTTATGTTCAAACACAACTTACTTCCTCATATTATTTTTATTTTAAACTTCAAATAAATCATATTCAATCGACCTACCAGTTGCTCTTACATCAAATGTTATCACCCATTATTGACAATTGTTTTAAGAATACTAATTGTGTCGAGGGTCTTTCAAAAATAATATTTCTACCTTCCAAGGTAGAGATAAAATCTGCGTACACTCTATACTCTCCAGATCCCATCACGTAGGATTACACTCAATATGTGTTGTTGTTTTAAGAATACCAATATTTCCACCTGAACAAATGATTAATATTCCTCTAGCTACTACATGAAAAAAACCAATGATCGTGTCACTCTTGTGTTGTTTTACAATGAATTACTCTGGCATCATTTCTAGATGAACAGAGTCCTTTAAATAATAATTATAACAATGTTGTGATATAAAATTAGGTCTGATTTTTTTTATAACAGAAGTAGAAGTTAAGTTGATTGGGTTTTCAAGATCGTCCCACGGATAATAACTATTTCATTCGTTCTACTTTATATGATCCCATTTAATTATAGTTTGTTTTAAACTAAATAATTAGTTTCGAAATTTGAAAATAACTCGACTTTAATTCTCTATTTTACCTACTAGCGATAAGTTTTAATAGTCACACAAATAATATAACTTGTTTCAAATTTTTTATTGCTACACAATTTTTATAACATATTTAAGATCACATGTTCAATAAATCCTTTATTTATTTTTTAAAATTAATTATCAGTCAAATAGGTTCACATAAAATCAAAAGAGGAACAATATTGTTTTTAAGAAGTATTTTATAAGCAAATACAAAATTCTTTTTTTTTAAAGAAACGCAAGAAAGGAAACATGTTAAATTTCAAAACCTCAGGGGAAATAGTGCAATTTACAAAATTATTCAAGTCATCTTTCCCTATTTTCCAAAAACAACCCCATTCGAATTTTCCCATTTCGAAAACTGTCTGTCCAAAGAGAATCACTCACTCTCCCACGAATCGGACCTAATCGGCACAATCTCAAATCTCTCTGAATTTCTATAATTTTAAAGGCCCAGTTGGTTCGTCAATGGAAGCGATCAGAAAACAAGCTACAAGGCTTAGGGAACAGGTCGCTCGTCAACAACAAGTACGATCCATTTCATTTATCTACATATACTTATTTGTTACTCCGTAATTCGTAAATTGATGTTTGTGTAGTATATATATTTATCTGTTGTAAGCTAATTACATCGATTTTTGTACCTTGTAATTGAACCGTGATTGGATTGATCTGTGAAATCGTGCCTATTGTAGCTCAATTATTTGTTGATTCATGTGCATCTATAGCTTTTACATACATATTATTTTTAATGATATCTGATATTTGATAATTTTAGTTTTGGTAAAATGTATTTTGATTGATTTCACGCGGTAGGCTAATTTTCTATTACTGTTAAAGTAGTATCGTATCCTAGTAATGCTCAAAGATAATCAATTTTACATTAAACTCCCTCCGTTAACCTTTACTTGTCATGTTTCGCTTCTCCAGAGTCAAACTAGATAAACTTTGATCAACATTTTAAGATTTAAGATGGATTGCAACTTATAGTATTTTGAGATAAGGGTCAAAAACACACCTCAATTATCAGGTAGGAAAAGTGAACAACTGATAGTTGAGGTGTGTTTTGTTAACTAGTTGGTGATAGTTTAGGTAGGAAACACTCACACCTGACAGTTCAGGTAGGAAACTAAAAAAAATGATATTTGAGGTGTGTTTTGACCCTTAACTCTAGTATTTTTCGTATAGTTTTCAAACATTTAAATTTAAAAATATTGAATTAATAATTTAATTTAGCTCCGAGGATTAGTCGGATTGACTCTCTTGAAGCGAAACATGACAAGTAAAAGTGAATGGAGGGAGTATACTATCACGGAATTATGGTAGTGAAAGTTTAAATTTGTTTTGATGTATCCTTGAAATATTCAAGGAGTCAGTATTGCAATGTGTACCAAATCTCCTTGGTTTTAAATGATTATGCTTTTTGCTAGGTCTGACAAGCTAGGATTTTTGGATGCTTTAAGATGATAAACTCATCATCTATGGAGATGAGAATGCATTGTTTGTTCTGAAATGTCTACATTGTAAAATCCTTATGACTTGCCTTAGTCACTCTTCAGTTAGTATGACACTTATTCTATCTTTTAAGCTTGTTCGGTCTTTTGAAATATTAGATATCGAAAATCTTGAACGTAAAACCTGTTGTTATATTGTAGTTGGGGTGTGTGGTACTTAAATTCTTGTAAACAATCATGCAACAAACTTCTGAATGCTCTTTAATTTATTTTTTAAGTGATTTTTCCCGTCCAAATATTGCAAAATATTGTTGATTGAGTCATATTCTATAGTACTGTCGTTTTAGCATAGGAAATTGATATTAGAGAAAAATGTTTTAGGAGATAAGTTATTCTCCTCGAAGAACGAGTCAAATTTCTCTACTCATAATTCATGTTATTATCTATTGTGTGGCCCACGATGTCCATTACAATATTTATCAGTGCCTCTATCAAGCTCCTCCTTCATTTATAGATTCTTGATCCAGGATAGCTTTGTCCAGCTTTAGCTTTGACCTATTGATTTGTCGCTCTAATTCATCCATCTCTGGCCTCAAATTTTTTATTTTACGCTTTTTTTTTTTTTTTTTTTTTTTGAGAATGAAAGGTAACTTTTTTTTCCTGAATGAATAGTTATGTGGTATTTAGTTGCTATTACTGATCAAATTGCTGTTACTGGAAGTACTTAATATATTCTTCACTTTTCTCTTCTTAGGCTGTCCTCAAGCAGTTTGGAGCAGGGGGATATGGTTCAGATCTTGTGTCTGATGAAGCTGAAGTCCAGCAGCATCATAAACTCGAAAAGCTTTACATATCCACTCGTGCTGCAAAGGTTGCTCTTGTCAGCTGATAACTCTCCCTTCCCTGATTTGTAGGAGGTCTTTGTATTCAAACATTTTATCTTCTGCTGTATGGTATATCTGTTTGAATGTAGTTTTACATGATCGGAGGTTTAAGGAAAACTAGATTTTTCCTAAATCTCACACTTAACTAGTTTTAACCCTACCAGTTGTCATTCCTATATAGATCACTTCTTTCGATTGTGTTTTATCCTTAGCTAAGTCTGCATTCTATTGTGAATATTTTATTGTTTTTCCTTTCCAACTGGAGATACATAAACAGAAACTTTGAGCTGTAGCCTGAATTTGAAAACATTTGTCATCTTTTGAAATGCAGCATTTTCAAAGGGATATTGTTCGTGGTGTTGAAGGTTATATTGTTACTGGGTCTAAACAAGTTGAAATAGGTCATTTTCTGACCTCTTCCACTTTGATGATTGTTTTTGAGGTCAAAATCTAAGCTTATATATCAGTTGACAAATATGAGCTTCTCTCCAACAGGAACTAAACTGTCAGAAGATAGCAGGAAATATGGCGCTGAAAATACATGTACAAGTGGTACTACATTGTCAAAGGCTGCATTAGGTTTTTCACGTGCTTGTGCACAGATGGAGAAGGAGCGAGGAAATCTGTTGAAAGCCCTTGGAACACAGGTTATTGAAATAGTCTCAACTTTATAACCTTCTCAATTATATTTAACGCCTCTCTTGAACAGGTAGATCTATCTAATTGTTGTACTAGATGCATATTCTTTGTGGTTTATGTTTGGTATTAGGCAGAAACTAAAATGAATTGGCTCCACAAGTACTCTGTACTTGTAAAGTTCTCTGTCTTGTGGGATCTTTCTATGTCTTGTGCATGCGTATGTTTCTTTTCTGAAGTGGTTGTTTGTTGTTTCTTCTAATCCATGCATCAAATAAGGCAGAGAAGCATTTTCGACCACTACTTCCTGTACTGCACAACCTTTGTTATTGTTGAAGACCATTTTTTTCTACTAAGCCATCTATTGTTTTTGGCCATGACATAATTTTCCAGGGGAAATATAGTGGTAAGTTTTTATTGAACAACAACAACAACAACAACATACCCAGTGAAATCCCACAATGTGGGGTAAGTTTTTATTAAACATTTCATGTATTATAGAATTTATCGTAAATTGGAAAGTTCTATGCTAGCTGGAAATATAATACAATCCTCCTAGTTTATCTGGGCTTGGGACCACCAATATGAGCAAACCCATTCAAGCGATTTTTTTTAAAAAAATCAGAAAATGTCAGTTTCTTAAAATATGCCGAGTACTCTTTGTCAAGAAAATGAATGAAGGAATTTTTATGAGAATGGTATTCATTATATTCCTTACACATTACAAACCAAGTGGGAGATGTCTTATTTAGTTCATCTTTTTGTCACGTGCTATCTCTTTTTAGTCTTCATGAGCCCTGGACGTGTTAAAGCTTTTCTTTTGGGGTAAATTAGGTGTCATCACAGTAAATGAAGTCAGGCGTAATGCTGCAGGTTCTTGAGATTGACAAAGGTGATAAGATAACTTGTTAGGAGTGCAAGTGCCTAGATATAAAGATTTGGGGGCCATTGCTCGTACTTGAAGTTCATTTGGGTAATTCAGAGAAAGGGGGTTGGAATGGATCCATTAGATGAAAGATGAAGTGGAGTTGTATGTATCCTTCTAGATAACAATGTTCTTTGAGGTTCCAATATCTCACTGCTTCAATCAATTGATGATTTTGGTTTATGTTCTATTTGTCACAGCCAAAATTTGATGAGCTCTAAAAAGATGTTATTTCTTTTAGATCTGAGACTTAATTGTTTTTACGTAAGTTGAGTCCAGAAACACACATCAGTTTGGTCTAACTGTTTAGCAATTCTGGACCCTCCAATTGTTCTATGTCTAGCATGTCAATCTGTTTCAAGCCATCTACCTGACTGTTGTTATTGTCTTTCCAGATTGCAGAACCATTAAGGGCCATGGTGATGGGAGCTCCACTGGAAGATGCTCGACATCTAGCTCAAAGATATGATAGAATGCGACAAGAGGCAGAATCACAGGTATTTAGTTGTTTCACTGTTTTAAATTGTAAGGCAGGACCTCAAAGCAATTGATGTGCAAATTTATTCTTTCCCATAGTTTGTTGATGATGGTGCTGCTTTAAGTTACTTTGATGATAATAAAATATTTGGAGAAGTTAATTGCGCTTGCTAGATGGCAGTTCTCTTTTCTGACTAACCTAGATAGGCTGTTGAAGTATCCAGACGACAAGCTAAACTGAGAGAAGGAACAGGTCATCCTGACATGGCATATAAACTGGAAGCAGCTGAGGCAAAGCTACACGACTTAAAGTCAAACATGAATACATTAGGAAAAGAAGCTTCAGCAGCTATGGCTGCTGTTGAAGCTCAGCAGCAAAGATTGACACTCCAACGATTGATTGCCATGGTAACTGGCCTCTTAAAGCTATGGAATATAGTGCTGTTAATAGTTACCACATAAAGTAAATTTGATTATTTTAAATGTCATTTCATCTTTGTTAACAGGTTGAATCAGAACGGTCATATCATAAGAGAATCCTTCAGATTCTTGATCAGCTAGAAGCTGAGGTACGTGTGATTTGTTTAAAAGATTTCTGAATATGATGGACACCCCCTGATTTTCTACTTTACTTGAGCAACTAAGGGTAATTTGTTTTATAATTCAGATGTTATCAGAGCGCCAGCGTATTGAAGCAGCTCCTGCTCCTAGCATGGATACTATGCCTCCACCTCCCTCATATGAAGAAGTAAATGGTGTCTCTACTTCACCCGTACAAAATGGATCAACTGATAGTATGGGTTACTTTCTCGGAGAAGTGAGTATTGAACTTTCAAGTAAATTGAATAGATTTACCACTCTTTGATGAGTGCTCAATAACTTTGCGTCTTTCTGGACAGGTCATGTACCCATATCAAGCTGAATCTGATGTGGAGCTTAATTTATCTGTTGGAGAATATATCGTTATTCGCAAGGTTTGTTAGTTTATTTTCTCGATTACTTCTGCATGGTTGTGTCATATTTTCTGATATTTCTCATCTAGTAAAACATTCTGGAAGCTTTTGGTCCCAGTGATGTAGCAGTTACAGGCATTTCACTGAATATACTCGGCTTGATTTAACTCCTATTGATCTGAATTTATATTATGCATATTGATTCACTTGCAACCTCTACGCCTAATAGACTTCTAGAAGTATAAGATCCATTTGAGAGAGTGATATTCTATCTTGGAGTTGCCCATGCCAAGTTTTTTGTTAGAATTCTCTTCGTCAACTGCACCATATGTTTTTCAAATGGTTAATTTTATCCAATTTTTTTATAGATTAGCTAATGTGTCTCATTGGTCTTTGCAGGTTTCTAACAATGGTTGGGCTGAAGGTGAATGCAAGGGCAGAGCAGGATGGTTCCCTTTTGGTTACATTGAAAGAAGGGATCGTGTCCTAGCTAGCAAAGTGGCCGAAGTTTTCTGAAATGCAGGGATATTTTTTTTTTTCTAAAGATGCCATCGGATTTCTGTATCTTCTGCTGCTTGCAATCGTTGCTGCCTTTTGTAATATTCTCTATGTTGATCCCTTAAATACTTCTTATAGGGGTCTTTCTTTTTTCCCTCTTTTTTTTGACCATTTATTCCATTTGTGGGTAAATTTCTTATATATTTTCCCCTTTCTAAGGACTTGGAGATGATTGTTATATGTTGCAATTGTTGTGATTAATTTTGTAGCAATGGATGTCCTAGTAACATCTGTTTCTCTCCCAATTCATTTTTATAACTTGTTCCCTTTTTTATTGGGTCCCAGAGAATGTGAGCAGATAATTGTGTTTTGCCTTTAGCAGACGAGGGATAGTAACACTTTGATAACATAGCAGAATTCTGTAACAGAACATTTCTTAGTGCAAAGGCTGCATAACTAAGAGGCGTTCCATGCTCTATAAAGGGAAAACCACACTAAAAAAGAACATAAAGAATCTCTGGTCCTGTTGAATGTGGCCATGTTGGTATACACTCCAGAAGGCTAAAATATGTGTGATGGCTTCACAACCCATTAACCACTGGAATTCCACAATCAACAACTCTCAGTAGAAAAGACTGTAAAGAAGAGTGATGGGCAGGAAAAGGCTGTAAAGAGCATGGAAGACATACGCTGGCGGATCTGAAAGTTTGTGTAGGTCCTAGCATATTTAATTTACTTCCAAGTAGAACTAGAATTTTTTTTCTATAATAGTAATGTTCGGATCAACTTGTGCGCACCTCATCTATTTCACCGGGTACTTGTTACCTCCCACAAGCACTAGGTAACTTGCCCACCAAAGTTGAGGAAAATGGGAAGACTAGTATTCAAACTTGAGAACTCATAGTTTTTT
The DNA here is from genome assembly GCA_034509755.1 of Anisodus tanguticus. Classification (NCBI taxonomy): domain Eukaryota; kingdom Viridiplantae; phylum Streptophyta; class Magnoliopsida; order Solanales; family Solanaceae; genus Anisodus; species Anisodus tanguticus. The sequence goes on along the minus strand of CM067561.1, from coordinate 37,940,165 downwards.
CTTGCTTTCTTTTTTATAGATAAGGGATTTTTTTTTATTGACCTCATAGTTCTCTTCCCATTTCATTACGTGAATGTTCCAGGAATGGCCCTCATGTAATCGAAATCTGAAATGTTTTCTTTATGTTTAAATTACGCCCAAGTAAAAGTACTTTCCTTGTGCGTGTATTGAACAATAAAAATTTGTAGAGCTTATGGGCTCTCAAGGAATATTGCACCCACTTAGAGACTAGTCACCCTTCAAATAATTGCGTAAAAAGGTCGTCACTTTTCATTTCATTTCGCGTTAACGATCACACGAGATGAGAAAGGCACGCTACTCCAATTACTTCCAGTTCTGGGAAAACCTCTCAAAATATGGAAGCAGAATACATCGGCTTTCTATAAATACATCAATTTACCACAAAAATGAACAGACTATTAAAATGAAATTTGTATTATGGCGAGGCTACAACACTTGGAATTTGCTTTCGTAGCTTGCAAACAAGTACATAATCAACAAACTACCAAAAAATAGGCTTGCGTACTTATTTTGTCAGGTTAAAGATGCAACTATCACTTAATGCACATAGTAATACAAACATTACAATCTTCACTAATCACATAATTGGACAAGAGCTTGTGCTGTCTTCCCTGACCAGACTTCTTTTTTGTAACCAAATCTGCAAAGCAGGACAAATAAAACCGGGTTAACGATCTCCATGATAAAGCTGGAAAGGCTACAATTTCCATGTCTTTTTGTTGACTACCTTAAATTGCAAATTGATGCCATCATTTCAAAACATAATTCACTTTAAATCTAGGTAGCCAAACTGATACTCATCATTACTGACATAGTTGACTTACGAATGAAGCTTATTATCTGACGTTCCAATTTCAACATATTAATAAGTGGCAATTTTGCCCATGTGAGCTTTGCTCATATTGCCCGTCTTAAGTCTGAATAAAGGAGAAGAATTGCGGCAGATTGACAACCAGTGTGAAAATGAATAGTAAGGATCCATAAAACCAACCCCAACTAACTTGGAAATGAGGCAATTTTATTTTTGTTGACATATTAAACAGAGGAAAATATCACCTTACACATTTTCTATGCTAGTCCTCAATGATTCGTTCAGAGAACCTTTTCACTTACAATTGGAAATCTGTGATGGCATAAGAATGACATAATCGAAATTACTTGTGAATTACGTTCCAGGTTAGGAGGAAACTGATTTTTTTTTCAAAAAAAAAAAAAAAAAAAAAAAAAAAGGGGGGGGGGGGGGGTTGGCGGCTAAGTTAGGAGGAAAAGTGTGTTTATTCAATAAAGCAATGCAATCTGAAATAGCAGGTAATAGAAAGAAAATAAAAGAGATACAAATACCACAATTTATAAATTACCGTGCTTATTGTTTAAATGCTAGAAAAGAAAGTCCTATAGTGTTCCACATGCTTATCATTAGACATTAAGTCGAAAGGTTAGGTGCATAGAGGGTATATTTCTGAACCACAAGGCATGCATCTAAATAATTGGCATGCTACTCAAACATATTGCCATTAGATACTTACAGATGGTCTAAGATCGGTTTCCAGATAGGTATGCAAGAATAACAGCCAGTAGGATGAAGATGACAACAATCTGCAGTAAATTTGAGAGTAAGAAAATATCTAATGCAGAAAGGCATATTGTATCTAAAGCGTTAATAAACAATCAGAATCAGCATTAAACACTTACTAGTACTGGACTGTAATTAGGCTCGCTCCTGATTACGTAAGATTTCCTGGTGATAGGTACAGGAATTAGTTGATATTCACAGCATTGTGAAGATAAAGCAACTGGGATATGTACAAACCTTTTGTTCAAGGTTCCCGAGTCCCTGCAAGTTTTCAGGATCGCTTCAAGCCTCTTCAAAGTTTTTGTTGCATTTGGATCATTATTATTAACCTAAAACAATAAAAGGCAGCTTTAGTGACATACCTTTTCATTAAGAAAGGAAACTTTTGAGTTTTGACACAAACAAAGGAACACAGATAGCAGACACAGTGAAAATCCATTACTCTTGGCCATTGAGTAAATAGTTGTTAGATGTATCAGTTCAAACTTCAAAGGCTAAGAGCTATCAGTATTGAAATAGGCACATGTTACGCTTAGAGGTGTACTAAATTGTTCTATTCTTGTACTACACCTTTCTGTGAGAGAGAGAGAGAGACTCCTGGGATAACTATTTTGCAAACAATAATAAGTATTTCTGGAAGAAAACTCTAAGTCTACAGAGTGACGGGCATCTGTAGTAGGAACATGGTTCATAAACCCCATCACAATCTGTATGCACAAGGTTTTTAGTAGCTTGATGCAAGGTCCACATAGAAACTAAGAGCCACAAAAGCACACTGCACATATACTACTTCCAAGACAAGACATGGATTGCTAACATTAAACAAAAAGGAAGGCGTAATCTTCAATATGACCAAGCAACTTCAACACGAGCACATTATAACTGGTAATTAGGCATGGTGAGAAATAAATAAGTCCCACACCTTGGATTTCAGCATACAAGAAAAGTCAAAAAAAGCACCATATACATCTGCCATAGTCCTGGTCCGGTCAATGACCTTAGCAGTCAGACCTAGAAAGAAGAAACAAAGTTGTTAATTATGACGGGTATGATGGAAATATTAACAAGCCGAATAAGGATAGATATAATAAAAGCTGAAAGCCAGAAAAATACTCAAAAAGCACAAAATCTATATTAAATAAGTTCGATCTGCAAATGTAGTAGAACATATAGATGCATGAATAATACATAGATAGATATAGGGAGATGTGGGAAGAGTTCTGAAAGAAATGATCCAAAGACAAGAAAGTTAGATCCTATGCAATCAATGAATATACAATAGACAACGTTTAAGATTAACGCCCCTCCATTACATGATGAATTTCTAGTGGAAGAAAGTCATTTTGCGTATTATATCTGGGTAACAATATTACTATTGACAAAAGGATGGGATGCAAAAACAAATTGGCCGAACTTCAAGCGGTCACATCGCAATTGGGTATGAATTCACAAGAAATGCATGTTGAGAATCATAGTTCTTACCACGTCTCATTTTGACCACTCCTCTAAACACTTCAATGTTGTCGTAGCACATAGCTAATGTCCCAATTGCCATGACCTGGTACCATTAGACAACACAACAAAGCAAACGCATGGTAAAGAAGGATGCTTAGCAAATTACTAGTGCAAAACAATGTTTCTGGATGCTGTAAAAGGTATATAACCGAACAAAAACAGTAATGCAAATTTCTTTTTCCCCAGCCTACAAGACCATGTTTACACTATCTTTTTGTGTTTTTTAATCGTTAAAGGGAATTGTACACTATATATTCATTCACCACACTTAAATCTATGACCAATTAACCAAGCATGAATATCAATCAGGCAATAATATGAAAGTACCGAATTTTCAGAAGCAAACTCTGCCGAATCTGTACATCCCCAAACAGAGCATAAGCTCCATCATAAGAAACACTTATTGAAAAATTGAACAAATGGGAAGAACAAGAACTGGGATTCCAAATAGTTAGAAAAGGAATCGTCAACTGTGACGGAAGAAATGTCTTCATGTAGGAAGCTTTTAGCTTGATAGACAAATTGAAAGGCTAGAGAGCCTAGAAAATAACCAAAGAGGATATACCTGAGGAATAGCACAGAATCGAAAGATGGCAGGATCACGTAAATTGTACATGTAAGTCAAACAATCTTCTACATGTGACAAAGAATTGGTCACCATGTCATTGAGACATTGCACTGCCTTGACCGAGTTCTCCTTGTACTTTAAGTCCTGTGGGAAATAAACAGAGATGTCAATTAAATTATGAATGAAACCCATCTTTGAACTTTGAACAAACAATAGCACTTGCTACAACACACAAGTTAATTCGATAACTATGATGGCAGGGGAAAAACAAAACGAGAAGCTCATACAAGACCAAGGAGATGAGGGACTCAAACCTCAAGCTTGTTAACATATTTACTCCAAATCTCACGGGGCCAGAACATACGGCACTTGGGTACTTCATTTATGTCTTCCAAATAATCTCTGATGATGTTTGTTTTCTGCAATATATAGCAAATATGTTAGTATTACTGCCCTCAACAAAGAAGAATCTAAACGATGGACAGTTGTGCCTGCCACACATGTTAAGGTTCAAACCTGAAGAAATAAACCCATGGAGTTGGAGAGAGAATCTGAAGCCAGATCTTCTTTCCCAGAGGCATGGAACAGTTTTGACAATCCTAGCCCAACAAGCCCAGCTACATAGTGACAATATTCGTCATAATCATTGGTTGTTTCCACCTGCAGGAAGAGATTTGTTGAAACTGAAATGCACAGGGATTGAAGACCGTTTTAGAAATGAAGCTTGGAGCAAAAAATTATTAACTCAGCAAAGTAGCTACACATTCGGCACTCTTCAAGGTTAAAATTATCTCTCAAAACCTAACAAGATTTTAGCGCTCGTCAACCAAATTCCATGTACTTGTTTTCTAGTGTTAATAGCCTTGTTTTGCTTAACAAACAAAGACTGAGACGTCGTATGGGCTAACAATGCTTAACATCGTACACCAACAATCTTCTAATAAAATGATCAAGAAATATATAGGTGAAAAATACACCTAATCTCAAATAGCATAAATACTAGTAACTGAAGCAGAGACATGGTTTATACTTTTGAGGTGGAATCCTGTGGCTTGAAGACGAGAAATTTCATGAAAAGGGAAAACTTAGAGATCAAGCCAATTCATACAAAACAAAAAAGCAAACTAGTATAAACTGCATTTTGTGAGTATCAGAAAATTTGATCCTGTTCTTTATGGTACATCTTGCATACCTCCTTGCAAATAAATTTTGCCATTCCTGCACCCATTCTCATGGTAATATCCTCAATTGCCTGCTGATAACTGCACAGGTATAAGAACATAATCTACATTACTACTCATACAATGGGACCCAGAGTTTATATGTTTTGAAATACAGACTACAACCCGAGTTCACATTTTTTTGTTTCATGAATAACATTTTTTACCGATTTTTAGGGTTGAGGAGGGCAGAGGAAACTGCACCGCTCATAAGTAACGTTTCTGTTTTCACAATAGGGATAGATATATCACACGGATCTAGAGTTGAGTTTGGGTTTCTCCAAACCTTGCACAGAGTTTAAATTCTGGAGGACATCCTTCTACATCATATTCATTGTCTGTTTGAATATTGACTCGTGTTGATGTGAGACTTGTCGTTCAATTGACATGGATTACCAAGGAATAATCAACAGGCAATTCACACAAAGAAATTATTTGAATGGGAAAATAAAAGCCAAGAAAACTGTTCAGTGATGAATAGGTATCTGTTTCATGCAAAATGATATCCTAAAATGTCTGGTAGAAAGCTTCACGCTCGCTATTCCATGAAACTCTTACAGGTTTCCAAGTATAAAGGGGCTTCTAACTTAGTGTCGTCATAAGATCACTCAAGTAATTTCAGATATTACATGATAACTATTATTTTGTACAAAAAAAGAAGGGCGGGCCCGTTATCCCTGAGTTTCGAAGGTTGCGGTGGCCCAGGACGGATTTCTCGAAACAAGATTATTATTTTGTACAAGTGTACAAATATGATGATTGTAACCTCTCAATTGAGCAAAACCTATATCAGAAAAAAGCATACAAGCTGGGTAAGAACTCACTGTTTCCCAAGCTCCAGAAAAGCAGTTGAAACATGATGGAACTGGTCCATGAGAACCTTGTACTCCTTTGTACCACCTAACATATTAAAATTGGGATTAGGAAATCAGTCTATAATACTTCATCCAGAGTCAAAAGAGAAACATTTTTGGGCAGCCAGTGAATTATTTTGCATTGGTCTCTATCTAATTGATTCAAAAAAGGTTCAATATTAACTTCCAAAAAGTAGTTGAAGCCTTCCCAACTTGGGATTCTTCAATTGCAAGCACACTCATTATAAGAGAAAAAGCGATATTGAGAACTTAGGGAGATCGACAAGTTGAATTCAGAGACTTACATGAAAAATGCCATTCACGATCATAAACATGCTGATGAAAAGAGATCAGAATAGGTACTTTAACATCAGTGGGAATGCTGGTATCATCCTCTGTCCAGAATAAGAACATCCAAATATGAAAAAAGAAGCAAAATATGTGTTACTAAGAAATATGACTGCAGCAACCCTTTAATCAACTAATATTACAAGCTAAAAACTACCTTATGAATGTCTAGAATGAAATGATATAGAAAAGTGACATATGATAACTAATACTAGTATTAAGCAATAAAAGTTAGTTAACGCTCGTACATAACCAAGAAGAGTTCCACAGAAAGCTGGTAAGCAGCTCAGAATCATCTAAACTAAATACTCTATCAACTACCAATATAATTAGTAAAAAAAAGGCAGCCCGGTGCACTAAGCTACCGCTATGCGCGAGGTCCGTGGAAGGGCCGAACCACAATGGTCTATTGTACGCAACCTTACCTTGCATTTCTGCAAGAGGTTGTTTACACGGCTTGAACACATGACCTCCTGGTCACATGTCAGCAACTTTACCAGTTACTCCAAGGCTCCCCTTCTACCAATATAATTAGTATGAGAAGAATTACATGTTTTTTTCCTTTTTTTAATTAATACGCAGTTGAAGTTTTCAATAAGTTACTATTATTCCCTCTCTCGTCATCTTACGTTCCTAGCAAAAACCAACAGAAGATAAGCATGAAGAATTGAATCAACGGTTCAACATACTCTCTCAAATATAAAGACTATAGTGCTAAAATAAACACACCAAATTTTGCACACATATGAAGAACTAATACTAGTCATCTGCTTTCTGAGTTTTAGATCTCCTTAGAATTCCTAAAGTACAAACAAATTTTCGATGACAGTAACTGAGCGTACCGACAGTGTCAAGTGCTCGAAGAACCAAATAGAAGATGCAGACCTGCAAAGTTCAACGAAAGTAAAAAATAAAAATAAAAATCAACAAAATATCAGTAATAAGACCACAGATTCCAGAAAAATTAAGACAAATCAACGGAATAGCAATAGTTTATAGCGATTCCGATCAATTCACGGAAGCAGGATATAAATTATCTCAAAATTATCTCCTAATTAAGCACAAATCCTAACTTCTATAAAAACGCATGCACGAACACACACAGAGAGGTCAGCCACATGTTTTAGAATGCATCCAAAAGACATACAGATTGAAAACCAAACATAAATTTAACAAATCGCAAGCGCTATCAAAATGCCACAGAAAATATATTTTTCTAAAAAAATTATGTGATATTTTTCGCTTCCCTTCAAACTGCATGAATTTTGACAACATTTGAAGCTGTATTTTTTACCAAATTGATATGATAAAAGTTGCAACTTATAGTACTTTTTCAAAATTTTAATTTTAAAATATTAAGTTAATCTAATTCAAATTAGCTTCAAAGTTTAATCAAATTGAATATTGAAAAGTTAAAAGTATCACATAAATTGAGACGGGGAAGGGGAAGAGAGTATAACTTACGGCGTCACGAAGCTCGACAGGAAGCTGTTGAATAACGAGAGCAAAGCTACGAGAAACCTTATGAAGCATTGAGTAACAGAAGCCCCAATGTGGCTCTGGCGGGATCTGCTTCTCTGCGTGTCGAGCCGCTAGTTTTAGCTTGATCAATGGAAACAAATCATCTGGATTCTTCAAAATTGCCCTCAAAGTCCCCATTCGATAACCGGTAACGCAATTCACACACAAATGCTTATTGATTTATAATTAAAAAAAACGAATAAAGAAAGGGAAAGGGGGAGAGGGAGATTCGAAATTGTGTACGCACTATGTGAGCGAATGGCGAGGGGAGTGTTCGGTAGAGGAGCGTTTGCAAAATGGCAATATATATGAATTTGTGGAAACGATGATACCTATGTGCCAATATTTACTTGATCGGTTTCAATTACTAGAATTATTATGGAATATAGTAATTTTTTGAGAAATATTTCACGTGAAATATAATAGTATTTATTTGCAAATTTTCTTTTACAAAATTCTTTTTGAAAGTAATGTCAGTGTAAAAATACAATTGATTTCCAGATAATTTGTTCATGCAAATTTTCTTTTACAAACTTCTTTTTGAAAGTAATGTTAATGTTAAAACACAATTAATTTCCAGATAATTTGTTCAGAATTTAATTCAATTTTATTTCTGGACTTCAATCAAACATTATTTAAAGCCTACTAAATAAATTGAATAATTATCTGTAAAGCGGTTAGGTGTGTTTGAAGAAATTGCACCATTTGAAGATATTTAATTTTTACCTTTCAAAATCAACCTATATCTTACAGAATATAATATCGTATAAAATATTATAATGCAAAACTATAAATTTATCACAAAAAAATTATTTGTGGAGCAAAATTGAAAGGTCGGAGTGATAATTTAATCATTTATTGTTAGCCCACATTGTTTGACGAAAGAAGCCCGAGCTTCCCGTTAAAACGGAGTATGAAGTTTGGCAGTTAATGACTGAAAGCCGCGTTTGGCACGATCTTATTTGCTTTTCCACCACCTTTTCTATGGATTGGGATTTTTCCCACTGCTCAAATGACTTTTAAGTGATTGCAACCCAAGACCACTCAGAAGTTAATTGGATATGTGATGGTAGATATTTCTAGAAGTCACAAGATTTTACTATCATTTTCATTGCTTCGTCAACATCAGTTAGGTATATATTAATACTAGTATTTAATACTACAAAAGTCATTTTCCAAGAAAATATTGTCATAAATAGATATTCTCTTTTGATTATTAGACAAATATTTTCCAAAGAAAACATTTTTCTTATCAAACGGAGGAAAATGACTTTTATTATTTATTGGAAAAAATATTTTTCTTATAATTATTTAAATTTTTAATTCAGATTATTTGTTCTAACTCCTCTCTCGTCCATATTTGACTTGGCACACTCCTTTTTCAAGAGACATATATAAAATAATGATTTTAATATATCACCTATAATTATTATATGTCATCTAAAATTAAATATCCCGAAAGTAGTACTTAATAATAAGGATAAAATAGATATAAAATGATAAATTATCTCTTAATTAGTTTTTAAAATTGGGTAAATTAAAAGTAGACATCTATTTTTAATATAGTTCACAAGTAAAAGTGAACGAATGATATAATATTTAACCGTTACTGTTTTTATATGTAATACTCAAAAAAACTATGAAATCACTTATCATTTTGCTAAAATTATTATTAATTTGTAATATATTCGGTATGAAAATTCTACTCACCAACCAAACATGAATCTTTTTATATAAAATATCTTTTATCGTACCAAACACACCCTATATGGAAAATGTCTTTCATTGAACTCTCTCCTTTCTTGTCTCAGCTGCCTCTCTTTTGTATTAATCGAGATTCGAGAGACTGATTTTTTTTGTCCATGAACACGTGAAACAAAAGTTGGAATATAGAATAGTTTTAAGCAATAAAATATACTGACTCTGATTAGTACTCATTGATGTGATATGTCAAGGTTGTAAATAATATAAATGCACTATGGGTCCACTCTAATATCTATACTAAAATATTCAGCATTATAAAATGAGTTATTCAACGAGTGGATTTACGAACGCCAGTTGTTCGTGATGAGACAATTTTGCTTTGATGCTTTTTTTTTGTCGACTTCTATATTATTCTTTTCCAGCTACAAATTTTTAATGGTTAGCCATGATTTAAAAATATATTACGAGAGATTTTATTCTGATTATAATCTTTCGGGTTTGGGAATGATTACACTATTCGGAATCAATCCACTTGTCAAATAAATATATTTATTTTTTGACATTATTTATTGTTAATGATTTCTTTTTACTTTCTCTGTGATATTTGATTAAATATATTTAATAAAATTATGTATTTTTAGTTGTCTAGGAACATAGTTTGTCAGATCTTACGTGACTTCCAGTACAAATATATGTGATTGTGTCTTTCACGATAATAGAAAGTTACTCCCTCCGTTCCATAATATTTATTATATTTAAAAAAAAAGTTAATTTGAGTAAATTTTAAAATTAAATTTAGTTAAATTAATTCAATATTTTAAAATTAAAATTTAGATATTCGAAAACTATGCGAAAAGTACTATAATTTGCAATTCTTCTCATATTAATATGATGAAAAAATATAGCTTAAATTATTTATCAAAGTTCATATAATTTGACTTTTAAAAAATATAATGCGATAAGTATTTTAGAACCGAGAGAGTATTTACTTCAACTTCTTTTTTATTCTAAGTTAAAGATTTGTTACTGAGTAGAGATCCAAAGTCCATAAATCAATCATTCATCAAATATTAGGTACGCATAATTGAATACTCCCAGAACTGAACGTCCACGCATTTGACAAAAGAGGCCTCAACTCACAAGTCGTCATAATGATTTTGAGTTCATGAGTTATGAATTTTTTAAAAAAGTTTATCTAAATTATTTATAAGGTGAATATCTAAAGACTTTTTAAATTTGGTATATTTTATTTAGATTTTTCTTAAATTATAATTAATTCTAATTATCCCTCTGCGCATATCTTTTCTATAATGTTACCCCCTTAAGCAATAATTGATCTTAATTACGTCTATATACTTGGCTTTTTCTATAATTGTTATCCCTCAAAAGAAAATTGATAAAAGAAGGAAAAATTGTTAGCTGTACTTTAATGGAGGAATAAAGAAGTATAGGGAAGGAGATAAAAAAATTATTGGAATGACTAAATATAAAAGGAAATTGTACTTAAATTTTTTTTTCACGACAGATTAATATAATGTGGTTGTTATTTTGTATTTTCACGCGCCAAACATCATTTGAAACCACTTGAATTATAAAAATGTTAAATACATGATTTTGGACAAAGTTAGTAAATTCTATCGAATCTGTACGTTGAATTGTGGCTTTGGCCCGGACTACAACCAAAGAATGTGGTGGATAAATAAATTCTATTCACTCTTAATATGAGGTTACGAGTTTGAATTCTAGATATGAAAAAACTCATGATAAAGACAATTTCCCCTTTATGAATTTCACGACATAAATCAGAATTAGTCAAATCAATAAATCTCAAGGAAAAAAGATAATGATCAAAATCGCTTCTTGCAAGTTGCAACTGGTGGCCGGGAATTTTCTTCTTGTCCCCCACTGTCCCATCCATGCACGAGAAACGACTAGTAACACGCAGCAATTGAGTCGGACCAATTTTTCAGAAAATATATCTCAACTTTCATTTTTTTTCTAACGATTTGATTTTCAAATTAAAGAGTAATATTTTCTGTGACGCATTTTTCTATTTTCATTTTAATTTGATGTTCACTCTTTTTGTTTTCTGATAATAAATTGTATCGACAATTAAAGAAGAATTGTACATGTTGACATCCAAAGCAAATGATCACTCAATTTATACTTGTGAAAGAACTGATTTAAATACATATCAATTTATCTTCAAACGATGAAAAAGATACAGGTTTTCATGTTTCATGTTTAAAGTGTTTGAAGCTGATAGATTGTGATAAAGACTTGAAGACGACGTTATTTGATGTCTTAAATACTATTAACTTAGATTTAAGTCACAACTCTTGAGGCTTAAAAAATAAAAACAAGTTCTTCTCGGTATTTTTTTCTTTCTTTTTTTTCCAGTTAATCTACGAAGTCCATACATGTTCTACTTTTACACATTTATATTGTCAATTCTCAGTTCTACACAAATTTTAAGCTAAATATAAAAAATAATATTCATGTGTTTATTTTACTTATCAACTGTAAGAAGTTTCTGATTTGTATTTTTTAATATTTTGTTTTTGTATGTGTATGACGAAATACTATTCACGACAATACGAAGCGCGGAAAAAATGTTGCAATTTTGGAGGTGCAATTTTATGTTTTTTATAGATGCAATAAATATCTGGAACAATATAATCACACACCAAGAAATGGTTAAGTTGTACGTTTGGTGTAGGTGAATGTTCACAACTCTCTTTGATCTTATATGTTGCAATAGAAACTATTTTGTAACCATATATTAGAAGTGTTTCAAAAGACTGAAGATCAGAGGCGCACAAAATCAGAATTTCAACTTTCCGTGTTATATTGATAATATTTCAAAATATTATCAACTGTGATAGATAAACTAACCGCATTAGTTTTGAATCACATGTGAAGTAGTTAAAATGTGATGGTCCCTACATGAATAAAATTATGTTTTTTCATTGTATATTAACATTACTGAAATTATAATTTTTTTTCTTTTTGAGGAACAAAATGATAGTTATTTTCTAGCAAAACATGTCGCATTGTCTTTTTTGTTGATCTTTTCTAATTTAGTTAATTATTGCTTTTTAAAAAATCCCTTGACGAAAGAGATATGTTCCATTAGTACTTTCTTTGCAGTAATTAATCGTGTGAATTTTTTTTTTTTTTTTAAAACAATACTAATCTTGCTCCCTATAAAGGTTCAAGTGAAGCTAAACGAAAATTAAAAAATTGTAATAATGTTATTAACGAGTCCTATATTGAAAATTATAACAAGAATTTTTAATTATTGAGTTTTATTACTCCAATTTGTCTACCCAATTTTAAAATTGAAGATATAAATAAAGTGGTGAGAATTGAAAATTGGAGTCAAAAAAAATATTTCAAATAATTTGTCAAGAATATACTAAAGTTAGTGATTGTGTTTTCTGAAACAATAAAAAATATTTTTGAAAAGTATTTTTTATGATGATTTTATTCATTTTGAAGAGTTGAAGACCAAAAAACATATTATTATTTTCTATCTTTTTTTTTGTCCCAAAGATATATTATTAATTTCTATCTTTTTTGTCTCATTACAACCCATCTAAATACGAGTAATGATAGATACACATTTTATGATATTTAAATTTATTTATGAGAAAATTTTAAATAGAAATTGAATAGAAACGTTTTTATTTATCTATATGCAAGAGTCTAACTATAACTACTCAAAAAATTATAATTAAAATAGCTAATATTTTTCAACTGATCTTTACAATGAGGACTGGGAAGTTGAGATAGTGTACATAAGCCTTAAAAATCTCTATGTACAATTACGTAAAATGTTGTTGTACAAAATAATTAAATTAGTAAAAAAAAATCATTATCTCTAAATATTATTATTTATAATAAGTAATAATATTATTTCCGAACAACATATATAAGTACTACTATTTTTTTTATATTTCAATTTTTTTAATACAACTAATATCCTTTAATAATATTTATTTTAATGACCGATTCACTAATTTAATATGTAATAGAGGAACATAAATAGGTACCTAATTAAGTTCCGTGTGGTCCATGAACTGGGGAGCACGCGGTGAAACTCACTTTGTTCCCACGAATTTTTGTCGTATCCTTGTAAATTTTTTGTTTGATTTCTCGTCCAGAAGCCAATTCAATTTTTTTTATCCTGAATTTATTGAATTGATATGGTTACTTCCATAATCAAACATTGATACGATCTTTCAACAGGTCTTTTATTTATCATCTTTCACAAGCACAATATCGAATAATTAACTTTTCCCATTAAAATTCATTTTTTATCACGTTCTGTATTTATTTTGGCCAACTAATTCAAATTTTCAGTCGCGTAAGACTAATTACAAAGGAATCCCTATCAAAAAAAAATTTTACACCCCTGCTTTTAGAAGAAAAAACCTTCATATTATATTCGACTTGCATGTGTTAAGCATATAACATTTTATTGTTGGGAGTTTTTGCTCTATGGTACTTTATAAAGCAGTACGGAAAGTATATAACTATTACAAGTATTCAAAAGGATAAACAGAGATTCAATAATTCAACATGAAATCGAAAATTACAATTGTTACACAAGAAAAACCGAAAATTTCGCTTTGTAGAAGACGGAAAAATAGAAAGCTGTTTTTGCTTAGTCGAGTGTGGCACTCGTTAAGACAATATTGCCCCGTATGTATCCTTTATACGTCCCGGACAATTTGTCTCCCAAGATAAAACAACAATGGAACCCTTGAGCAAAGGAAACTCAAGAGCTACGTGAAGAATATTGAATAACGAAATGATGCTTGAAAGTTGTAGGAAGAAGATTTTTTTCTCGTTGTGTATTTTCGTGCATATCAAGTGTGCTCAACAATGGTGTAAGGGGTGTTTATATAGGTGAAGGAGGGGTTTGAAAAAGCGCCTCCATAATAGACAAATAATGGCCATTATGGAGGTAGTAAAGTCACCAACATAAATGGTGAAAAACCAACGGATTTGGCCATTATAGGAGGAGTAATTCACCAAAATAAATGGTCGAATTGAGTGCTTGGCTTTTCTCGTCTCGACCGTCGAAATTCGAACTTCGTGGACCAAACTCGTACATCTTGAAACTTCGGGACCAAACTCGCACATCCGAAAGAATTCTCGTCCAAACGTACTTCCGGCAAAGTTTTCGTAAAAGATAATATCGAAGGCCCGACCCACGACCCAGACCCGAGGACCCGGACGGACGGCGGCGGCGCGCGTGTGGTCTTTCCTCGAACCGAAGCACATCTAGGTCCTCCCTCCTTTAAACACATGGGATACCCTCGGGGTCCCAAACCCCAAACCAATTTCGAATCTTATATACACAACAATTCTTTCTTCCTCTACCGATGAGGGAGAATTACACACAATACCACACTTTCCATGCTTCAAACACCTTACTTCGTGAACCAATATCTCTTTCATTTCTCAATGAAATTTGACGATTCTTGGCCCTACGGTTATCTACGTACTTAGTAGATCATGCATGTGTGAAGAACCGGATTCTCCAACATACGTTACACTAGTGTTTAAGCCGTTAAAGTTGGTCGGTCGCAACTCCCGCCAAAGGCAAATTTCCAACATTTATCACATTTCAAAAGCTAAAATTTAAAATCATTGATTAAGAATGAATGAATGTTATGTTCATTCCGCTAAAATACTGGGTGGTGACATTAGGAATCTAAAGCTCGTACCAAATGGGTTTCCGTATTTGAGTGGCAAACTATATTAGTATAAACGAAAACTTGTTCAAATAACTAAGATTATATATGTATTTCTCTGTGTTTGCTGGTATATATAATACTTCCCTACTCTTCCCTACCCCAAACAAATTTAAAAATTGACTGAATTGCTAGAGGATATAACATAGAGTATGATATATTAATGGTGCAATTCCATATATAAACGGCGCGTAATGTGCATTCTCTCGAGTAGTACTAGAATCTAATTACAACACGCAAACAAAATAAAATAAATTTAGTGAAACTGAATTTTGCTTTGCCCATTTATAAGTCAAACTGAATTTTGCTTTGCCCATTTATAAGTCAAACTGAGATATAATTTTTACTACCAACAAAATCAAGAGATAAATTTTAGCATAACCTTAGGAAAACGGAGAAGTCTATCTGTTAACACTCAAAAAATACTCTTAAGTGTTTAGCCGAATCAAGTGGCAGAAAATACTCTCAAGTGTTTAACCGAATCAAGTGGCAGACAAAGGTGAAAACCTCAAAATGAGCAGGCAACAGAATTCTAAGTCGATAACCGAACTGATTCTTAGCAGAATCTACTAGCCGAGTCATAATTTCGAGGAAAACGATTGAGACTCACACATATTTAGACACCTCGAAGATCAAGTTAAAGAACCTTCTAGACCCCGAGAAACGGCAACAACCAGCGACAACTAGAGGGAAGTGCCATTAATCATGCAAGAGCAAAACAAGTAGTAAAAATCGGCACCACCTCTTCATAGTTGGCTAGTGGATTTAGTGGATAGTTTAATGGCTAACATAGGGGATCACGTTTCATTTTTCTTGTAATACATATATAGGATCATTTGTACATAAGAGAAACACATCCAATCAATCAAACAACTGATTTTACATATCTTCATTCTATCTTTATCGCCTTTACTGCACTCTAGCTGTATTTATGTTTCTTACCACTTAGTTTACTCAATCACCATCCTAACGCTTTCTGGAGTAGTTGGGGAATTCATTGTTGGAAGTTAGGGTTCCTCTTCTAGCCGAAATCGCTTAGTTAATGAATCAATTTGTCATCCAATTTCGTCCGATAGATGACAGACATTTCGGACGGGAACACTATCAAAGCCCTATTTATGTTAATTAGACATATCAAGATTAATCAATTTGGATGCCAAAATAGGGATAACTCTTGCCTTTCACCCGTTTTGCCTATCCATCCATTTCTCATCGGTGCAAGCTTAATCCTTTTACGAGCCGATTTACATAAATTCCATTTAAGGCTGCTATTTAAATTTTATTTCTATTTTTATAAATTATGTAAACATAGTCTTTTGTCTTGAGTCGAGGGTTTCTCGAAAACAACCGCTCTACCTATTAAGGTAGAGGTAAGTTCTGCGTATACTCTACCCTCATCAGACCCTACGTTGTGGGATTTCACTGGATATTGTCTTATATCTATGAAATTTTAGACAATGGTTTAATATTTTCTCATAAAATTTATAATTTGGTCAAAAGAATCTTTAAAGTGGGGGCTAAAAATTTCATAAGTTGCAAAAGATATAAAAAGAAGGTATACTAAACAAATGTCCCAATTAAAAGAGAAAATCGACCAAAATTTCTATTTTACAAATCCAATAAAAGATAACTCGTTAGGAAAATTGTCTTTGATCAATATGTAATGGATTCCTCTTTTTGAGACAAACTTTTCTAATGGGTTACGATAGCAAACGTAGAGGATGGAATCTAATACTGTAATTACTCAATCTTTAAGACTAGTCGAGAAAAAACTAGACAATGCTTGGGTGAACTTTCTTTCTTTTTTCAAAGCATTCGTAAAAATTATGTAGTATACCAATTCCAATTGAAACTGTTACTTTTCGAGGATTTTTTTTTTCTAAATACAATTCCAATGAAATTCAGGGGATGAAATGTGGTTTTAAGAAAGAGATGAAATCACAAGCAGAATTTAAGAACATTGATTTAACTGGGCCTCGAGTACAAAATATGTGCAAATTGGCCCAAATCAAATTATTTGGGTTGGCCCAGCCAGTGCTATGTGCCTTGACGCCATTTCCGAAGACCAGAGTGTGTTTGGTACGAAGGAAAATGTTCTTTTAGAAAATGTTTTTTTAGAATACAAGTGCATTTCTTACTTATTTCTTAATATTTGGTACGTGAGTCATCTCAAAAAATGATATTCAAAAGACATTTATATGTTATCTAGTAAAACACCATGGAGAAGAGACACTAAAGTTAAAGGTCACACATAAAACTTGTTTTTTCTACTTTATTTTTCTCATTTTTAAGAAACTTAAATTCGTCTCAATTTTTTTTTTTATGTTATAAAATTATAGCAAAAGACAAGAAATATAGACAAAGATCTAGAGAGGAGGGATAAGACTTTCTTCTTATTTCAAGTGTATGCAAGTGTCCATTTAAATGTGAATAACATCCCAATTTATAGGATGAAACCACCCAAAAGGTTACAAATATTAAGTGTCCAAATTAATAGGTACATGTAACATACAAAAGGTTCATGGAACTTAGTGAATGTGTATGGACGTCCATATAATGAATGTGTATGGACATCCATACAATGAATATGTATTTCATAATACTCCCCCTTTGATGTCCATAGATAATGTGCCTCGTTAAAACCTTACTAGAAAAAACCCAGTGGAAAAAATTGTAGTGAAGGAAAAAGAGTACACATTTCTAATAATACATATTTTGGTTGCCTCATTAAAAACCTTACAAGGAAAACCTAGTGGGACAAAACCTTATATGGAAAAAAGAGTACAACGTGTATTAACTCCCCCTGATGAGAACTTCAGGCCAAATGCTTGAGTCTTCACATTCCAATCTTGTGCACCATCTTCTCGAAAGTTGCAGTTGGTAGAGACTTAGTGAACAAATCATCCATATTATCACTTGAATGAATTTGTTGCACGTTGATATCACCATTCTTTTGGAGCTCGTGTGTGAAGAACAACTTTGGTGAAATGTGCTTTGTCATATATCCTTTTATGAATCATCCCTTCAATTGAGCAATGCATGTTGCATTATCTTCATATAAGATTGTGGATATTTTGTCACATTTCAAACCATATTTTTCTCGAATGAGATGTATCATTGACCTCAGCCACACAATTTCTCAGCTTGCTTCATGAATTGTTATTATATTAGCATGATTTGAAGAGGTCGCTACGATAGACTGCTTTGTAAATTGTTAAGATATGGCAGCACCTTCACATATAAACACATAGCCTGTTTGAGATCTAGCTTTGTATAGCCTTCCTTTAATAAATACTCACTAAGACGGTTATACCACATGCGTCCGGATTGCTTTAAACCATACAATGATCTTTGTAATCTGATTGGGTGCATTTATCAGGACTTTGAATTACATGCTTTAGACATCTTAAATCCTTCAGGAATTTTCATGTATATTTCATTTTCAAGTGTTCCATAGAGATAGGTTGTAACCACATCCATTAAATGCATCTCAAGTCTCTCATGGACAACGAAACTAATGAGATAACGTAACGTTATTGCGTCCATAACGGGTGAGTACGTCTCTTCATAATCGACGCCAGGCCTTTGTAAAAATCCTTGTGCAATAAGGCGTGCCTTATATCTTTGTATCTCATTTTTCTCATATCTTTTTCGCACAAAAACCCATTTATAACCAACATGCTTAATACCATTAGGTGTTTGGACTACATGTCCAAAAAAATTCATTTGGTAAATGAGTTTAACTCTGATTGAATTGCCTCTTGCCATTTTGGCCAATCACATATTTCTCGACATTCTTTAGCAGATTGGGGTTCAAAATCCTCACTATCTTGCATAATTCTAGTTGCAACATTATAACCAAAGACATAATCCATGTTTATTTCCAAGCGATTCAAATTAGTCCTAACATCACTTGGATTTATTGATATTTCTTCATTTTCTTGAGTTCGAGGCTCATTGATTTCTTCAAGAATATCAGGATTGATCAAATCTTGCATTTCTTTATGAGATTCTTTCTTAGTGTCATCTTGACCATTTCTTTTTCTTTTTCTAGGATTACGATCCTTAGAACCCAATGGTCTACCACGGTTCAGGCGTGCTTTGGACTCATTTGCTATGACACTAGTAGATGGTCCTACACGGACATCAATCTGAATTATGACATTCTCTGTAGGGATATGTGATTTTGGTAATCTTTTTAAAATATGTAAATGCGTCTGGCATTTGATTTGCTATTTTTTGCAAGTGAATAATCTTTTGGACCTCTTGCTCACAAATAGAAGCACGTGGATTAAGATGAGACAATGATGAACTATTCCACAAAATTTTCATTTTTATTTCATTATTCTCTCCCCCTAATTTTGGAAAAATTATCTCATCAAATCGACAATCATCAAATTGAGCAGTGAACATATCTCCTGTTAATGGTTCAAGATAGCGAATAATGGAAGGGGATTCAAACCCAATATATATTCCTAATCTTCTTTGAGGGGCCATCTTAGTGCGATGTGGTGGTTCTACAGGCACATATACAACGCATCCAAAAGTTCTTAGATGAAATATATTAGGTTCTTGACCCAAAACCAATTGTAACGGAGAAAATTTATGATAATTTGTCGGTCTGAGACGAACAAGTATTGATGCATGCAAAATAGCATGACCCCAAACAGACGTGGGCAACCTTGTTTTCATAAGTAATGGTCTTGCTATCAACTGGATACGTTTAATTAATGACACCGCAATGCCATTTTGAGTGTGAACATGGGCTACATGATGTTCAACTTTTAACCTAATTGATAAATAATAATCATTAAATATTTGAGATGAAAACTTTGCAGCATTATCAAGGCGAATAGACTTTATCGGATTATCAGGAAACTGTGCCCGTAATCAAAATATTTTTGCCAGTAATTTTGCAAACAACATGTTGCGAGATGACAATATGCACACATGAGACCATATAGAAGAAACATCTATTAGGACCATAAAATATCTAAATGATCCACTAGGTGGGTGAATAGGTTCGCAAATATCCTCATGTATACGTTCCAAAAATTCAGGGGATTCAAACCCAACATTTGTAGGTGATGGCCTAATAATCAACTTGCCTTGATAACAAGAAGGACAAAAAAATTCATTGTTTAAAAGAATCTTCAAGTTCTTTAATGGATGCCCATTTGAATTTTCTATAATTCGTCTCATCATTGTAGATCTAGGGTGTCTCAGCCGATCATGCCAAAGTACAAACATATTGGAGTCAGTAAACTTCTGGTTTATGACAGAGTGTGCCTCAATCACACCAATTTTTGTCCAATATAATCCAGAAGACAAGGCATGAAACTTTTCTATAACAACTTTTTGGCCAAGACATCCTTGGTGATACCAATATATTTAAGATTCATCTCATCCATTATTCTTGAGAACTCTTAATGTTCTCTTATTTATAATATTACCACCGCATTGACAATTATTTTGTCATTTTTCACGCCCACGTTCATTCATACAACCCTGATAATTATTTAGTCTTCTTTCAGACTTTTAATTTATCGCTCTCACATTCGCTTCATGGAATGGAGTAGATCCAGTTGGACGGATTTCATATTTTTTCATCAGAAAGATATAATTGTACCTTAATCATCATTATATCATCAATATGGTGCATTGAGTCACAACTCCGATGTCTTACCCATATAAGACGCGTTAGGCCATAATACGTTGGGACCCAAACCTACATCTTATCATTACGGTGCATCAGGACTTGAATCTGATGTCTTACCCTCATATAATATTTATCACAAGTTATCTCATTCACTCCAAGGAATGAAACATAATTTTGCGTAGCCACAATTAGACATAAAATAATTTTATAATATTTTTTTCATAAATACTGCTTCAGGAGCACATTTGACATCATAAAAATAAAGAATATTTTCTTATACATTTTTGTACTTGGTCTTAAATCTATTCAGATCAATATTTATGTATTTTCAATCTTGTGAAATAATTAAATGTCATAAAATATTAAAAACACAACTTGTCGCTTACCTGAGAAGGTCTTTCAAAGCTTATTCTTTCCTTGTACAGTTGTGAGCTACAACTTTTGTACATTATCAGAAAACTTATAAAGAATAATTTTCTACCAGCAGTATACCAGTCCATAAATAATAAACATAGCGAGCATTTTAAAACATTTTCACCTTAAGTGATCATAATAACCAACCAAAATTTAAAATACATTAAACATATTATTACTTAACTTTACAGTTATAAAGTTAAATGCTTAATCATAATAAGACTTTATGAAATATTTATTGTCAGTCTAACAATTATATATTTCTTACAATTCTGTAAGTAACATTTGCTAATGAAACAGTTAGTATCTCACATTATAACCGTTACATTTTAATGAAGATACAACTAATGTTGATATTCAAATAAATATGATGATCATCACTCCCTTAATATGAATGAAGATCAAGATGCAATTAATTGCTGATATTGACATTCACATATTAATTAAATTTTTACTCACGTGCAAAGTCTTTTATCATAGAGAAAAGTATTTGACACAAAAATATTTTCATGTGATAGTTAATTCATCAGCTAATTCACGAGCTTTACCATTACTGAATAATATATATATATATATATACATACACACACACATACTTGTGCTAAATAACTTTGGCATTTTATGAATAATAAAATAATACCAAATATAATCGAGCGGTAATCTTCTTATATCGTATCACATTTATTCAAATACACAATAGTGATTAAGGTAAGATTATTTAATGACACATATGTGATTGTAATTATAAGATTAAAGATAATGAACCTATATCAAATTCATTTAAGCTACTATAGCAACAAGTTAGTATTATTTCATGCTTATGTCTTGAGAATTCAAGATATAATTAAGTTCAAGACTAACACGTGGTTAAATGTAACTAAACTAATAATTATGTATTCCTAGA
Organism: Anisodus tanguticus; assembly: GCA_034509755.1. Taxonomy (NCBI): domain Eukaryota; kingdom Viridiplantae; phylum Streptophyta; class Magnoliopsida; order Solanales; family Solanaceae; genus Anisodus; species Anisodus tanguticus. The sequence goes on along the minus strand of CM067561.1, from coordinate 37,918,099 downwards.
ATCAAATAAAAAAAATCTTTTGGAAAACATACCTCGCTTTGGTGTTCGTAACACAAAAATAAAAATTATACCGAAACCTTATCAGTTGATTAGAGTTTCGTCCTGATAACGTATTATAAAATAATAGCAAAAGACAAGAAATGTAGACAAAGATCTAGAGAGGAGGGATAAGACTTTTTTCTTATTTCAAGTGTATACAAGTGTCTATTCAAAAGTGAATAACATCCCAATTTATATAATAAAATCACCCAAAAGGTTACAAATATTAAGTACCTAAATTAATAAGTATATGTAACATAAAAAAGATTCATGAAACTTAGTGAATGTATATGTACATTATACCATGACTATATATTTCATAACATTTTCAAACAAGTTACCATTCATATATTAAAATTTTGGCCATATCAAACACACCCCAAATACGAATATTTTTGTGTTGGGTAACGGGGGCGTTGGGTCCGCGGTACCTCAAGCATATTTGAAGCAGCCGCCAATTTTCAAGTGGCTCAAAAAATTTTCTATTTACGGCAATATTTTCCAGTGGCTCATAACTCTCTTTCCATTACTGTCAGATTTTCCACCTTATATTTTTCGTCTTCCATCAAATTATAACGCACTGCCTTAATTTTATTTTTCTTTCAAGTTGTTCAATCAAGCAGGAACTCTTCATTTCAAACAATGAACATTGAAACCCTAACTTGTAAATCTCACATTCCGATAAAAATCCCTAAATTCAATCAGAATTTCCATGTTGATTTATCTTCGACCCGGATCCGATTTAATTATCGGGTTACACAATTGACCCGAAGCTGCAATCACCGCAAGCGAATAATCACTGCTTGCGTTAATCCTAGCCAAGAGATTCCAGTAAATCTAGATAGCTCGAATTTGAATTCATGTACCAGCGAAGAAGCAGTAACAGTTCGAGAAGAAATTACAGTGGTAGATTCTAATGAAAGCATTTGGGCTCAAATGGTGGAGATTGTAAAATTTTCTGGGCCAGCAGTTGGGCTTTGGTTATGTGGGCCTTTGATGAGTCTCATTGATACTGCAGTTATTGGTCAAGGAAGTTCCGTTGAACTTGCTGCTTTAGGTAGAGAACTTATAATTTTATACATTTTTTATATAATGTGGGGAGGGTGGAGTATAATGTTTGTTTATGTTTAAGTGATTTAGCTTGATTTTTGTAATTGGCAGGTCCAGGAACAGTGTTTTGTGATAACACAAGCTATGTTTTTATGTTCCTTTCAATTGCTACTTCAAATTTAGTTGCTACTGCACTTGCCAAGCAGGTAAGTTAGTTGAAATTTCTTGTTATCTTGCGACTAACTGGTTTTGGGAAATTTTAGGAGCTTCGTAATTGTAATAGTATGGTGAACCCGTATATCAATATAGTGTTCGGTATGGAGGAAATGGTCAAAAATTTTGAAAAACATTTTCTCTAGGATAGCAGGTCCTTAAAAATGATGAAAATGACTTCACTAGTAGAATTAGGGAAAACAAGTTCCACACGTAGCATTTCACCTTGATTGTGTCCTTCCCACCCTCCACCACACCTCATCTTCACCCCCAACGCCGTAGCCCCCATCCCCCCACCCCCACCACCCCCACCCCTACCCTCACCTCCACCTTCCATGGTATTTGTCTAGATTATATACAAATGCTTTTAGAATAAATTGTTTGCTTATGTACCAAACACAAGAAAAGAAGTAAGAAACCCACTTATTTTCTTGGAAAACATTTTCCGTGGAAAGCATTTTCCTTCGTACCAAACACACCCATAGTCATCATATTTTCTGTTTACTCTTGCATTCTGAACATCTTGGATTATGGTGCAGGATAAAGATGAAGTGCAACATCAGATATCTATATTGCTCTTCATTGGGTTGGCCTGTGGTGTTGTGATGTTTGTCTTTACAAGATTGTTTGGTACTTGGGGCATTACTGGTAAGCATCTCAGTCATTTTTTGGTGGTGGATTTATCAATCATGCAATATGTGTACTATTCAAAATGTCTTTTTCTTCCTTCAGTAGTGGTGTATATTTTATGAGCAACTGACGGTAAATTTGTCTCACTTTCAGCTTTCACTGGGGCAAACAATATGGAAATAATAAACGCAGCAAATACTTATGTCCAGGTTATTATGCTATTAATTATTAGCCTTTTAGCATCTTTCAAATAATTAGAGTCAAAACTGCCAGTGCTTTTCTTGTGCTGGATAGTAAGAAAAGTCCAATAGAAATTGGATATATTTATTCTGTTGTCTTTTCGCTTCTTACTAGAGTCCGAAGAGTCTAAAATAATGGAAAATCTGAATGCTGTACTGTTTCATATAGCTGTTAAATGACTTATATTTGAAGTTCCAGCCAACTAAAACAAGTAATATACTTCTGGAGAAGGAGAAAGAAAGAAGTCGTAGGAGCTGGGACATTGTTAGCAAATTGAATGAATGATTACAATTGATTATCTAAACTTCAATGTGGGGTGTCATCCGTCCTAGTTCAAACTTGTAGATAAAGACATCCAGTCATTTGTTATAGTTTCTGAATTCATATGCTATAGCAGGGATAACAATATTTGGCTGAAAGTTTTGTCGTTCTGGGATGATCAAGTAAAATGCACTTAAACTTGGTTACCTGAGCATCACTTCATCTGAATAGAATATCTTTTCATGATAGATTCGAGGATTGGCATGGCCCGCCATGCTGGTTGGTTGGGTTGCGCAAAGTGCAAGGTACCATCTACCTACCTATACTCTAATTTGTATTGCATTATGTATCAGTATGCTTTTAGTAATTTGTACTTGAATTTAGTTGGCTGAGTGATCTATAGCACAATTAACTTATGACCCTATTGAGATGGATACAGTGGACTTGAGCTTAGTTTGAAAGCTGTTTTTTTATAAGCGGAAGCGCAAAAAAGCAATAAGGTCCATGAGGCTTGAAGCAAAACGCGAGAAGTAAAGCACACTTCTTTGAAGTGAAGCGCATGATTTACAAAAAATTAGAAAATACCAAGTATATGTGAATTTAGTACTATAATAGTTAATTGATATTAAAACAACTAATTTCAGCATCCAATATACTGTGATTCTGACATTAGTCCAACTCTTCAAAATTGAGATTCAAACTGCCGACCGCTTCTCATTTGCATCATTCCTTGAAGCACATGGCTTATGGCTGCACCCATGATGGGATAACCCCTCGCTTCGCATCAAGTGATGAAGCGATGTCTTTTAACAACACTGGTTGAAAGACATTTGAGTATGATTGTCTTTGCTTGACATTTCTTTGATTTGTATAAATTTGTTCCAATTGATGGTATCGTTCCTGACACATTTATTTTATCACTTTAACGAAGTCCTGATGATGAAGCTTGTTAAATAAAGAAACTACACTTACATTTATGGATGTCAATACTGAAAGTTCTTAATTAATGGCTTTCTGCCAGTATTTATATGTTTAAGAAAGTGCATTACTCGGTCAGTCTTTTGAGCTTTAAATCTGAAAGCTGTTTATGATTCTCTGCTGGTGATTTTTGTGTTAGCATAACTGCATTGGTCAGTCTGTTTCAGTGTATAATATAGTTCCTTGGTTCATGGATATACAGTTTAGGCATGAAAGACTCATGGGGACCTTTAAAGGCTTTGGCAGTTGCCACTGCTATTAATGGCATTGGCGACATAGTCTTATGCAGATTCTTTGGATATGGTATTGCTGGTGCAGCATGGGCAACGATGGTGTCCCAAGTATGCCAAATACGCCTTTCTTTCCTCTAAATGAATTTGATCTGCTCTTCAACTCTCTGTCTTCCTCCCTCCCTCGCTCTCTCCAGTTTCATACTCCTTATAGGAATACCTAGCTTACTAGCAATTTTTTAGGTTGTTGCAGCTTATATGATGATTGCAGCCCTGAGAAATAAAGGGTATAATGGTTTTGCCATATCTGTCCCATCATTGAATGAACTTCTACAGATTTTCATGCTTGCAGCACCTGTGTTCCTAACAATGATGTCAAAGGTTTGTTTGACTCAGCTGCATTTGCTGTTTGCATGAAAGTAGTGACTATTATGTATCTGATAAATCTTGAACTTCAGGTGGCATTCTACTCTCTACTTGTCTACTATGCTACATCAATGGGCACACAAACTGCTGCTGCACATCAGGTTAGTTTATGTTGACTAATATTTTATACGTATGTATTTTCTTTTTGCATCTCTAATTCAAGGCCGGATGGATATTAACATTGACATTACTTTTCTTATTAGGTCATGCTACAACTATTCTGCTTATTTGCAGTATGGGGTGAGCCTCTCTCTCAAACAGCGCAGTCATTTATGCCTGAATTGTTATATGGAGTGAATCGGAACTTGTCGAAGGTCATAAGTTAAATTTATGTAAAATTTACAGTATCCTGCATCTATTTTCTTACTACCACATCCAAGCTTGAAAAGCTATCAAAGAAACTTTCCATTATATCTTTATAAACCTCTTCTTTGAGGAAAGCTTTGACATCCAAGAAATTTTGACCGTGATGTCCATGTGCACTGTTGTTTCTATTATATATTCTAGTTTTTGATTCATTCCCAAGAAAACAACTTCAGAGCTGTGTTCCATGCATTTTTATTTAAGAAATTCTAAAAGATGAACATTGTGAATCAGGCCCGAATGCTGCTGAAGTCCCTTTTGATCATTGGAGCATCAAATGGATTAATGCTGGGATCTGCTGGAGTGTCAATATCTTGGTTTTTCCCCAAAATATTTTCATCTGATCCTTTGGTCATACAAGAGGTTAGTTGTGTACTCCCTCTATTCCCTTTTAAGTGATTTTTTACCCTTTTAAATTTGATCCAAAATAAGTGATTTTTTAAGAAACCAAGGAGATATTAATTACTCACAATTACCCTTGTTTAATAAATGCTTTAACAAATTTTTAAGAAATCTTTCAAAACACTTCACATTAAAATACCTATTTAATTAAATGTAAAAAGTGGCTTTTAATGGGTGTGCAAAAGGCTAAAAAATCACTTACAAGAGAATGGAGGGAGTATTATCTTTGACATTTCTTATCCTTTGACATCGCAATGTAAAGATGAAGCACATGATGACACATGTTTTGGTCATCATGATATTAATCCTCTCCACTGTTTTTTATGAATAATTTTTCTCCTTGGAGCAAACAGAAATGATAAAGAAAGAAATACTGCATAAAAAGCCAAAGAAAGATGTATTGACCAGGTCCATGTTTGACTGGATTAGGATCGTGTAAGCATCATCATCATTACTGGATCAGTTATTTCTATGGTGTTAGTTCTTCCTGTCCTTATTCCCTGTTATCTTTCATTACTTCATAGTAGATTAGCCAAACTCAGAAGCTTGAGTCTATGAAGTGAAACCTATTTAAAAGCTCAATCAGGAGTAACAAAAGCTCGGAGGTAGACACAAATAATACACTTGCATCATAGCAGCATAACCTTTGCTATACTCTGTGCACTGCTAGTTGGAACATAAGAACCAAATAAAGATTTTATGTCACTGAAAATAGTTTTTTTTTCTGATCTACTGATTGTTTTCACCTTCTGTTGGTGCAGATGCATAAAGTACTGCTGCCATTATTTCTAACTCTCTGGGTGTCGCCGTGTGTCCATGGTCTTGAAGGAACCTTGTTGGTAACTTTCTCCAAATTATATTTTGACCACTGTAGATATTTTGGTTGATTATATCGGTTATTTTTATCTGGAAGTCCTATTTATTTTGTCAACGTTTGCCATAAATTTAAGGAGTATGCTCTGTTTCCTTGGAAAAAAATATAGCAGTTCAAGTTTTTTGAGGGGTAAATACAACTGGGTAGGAGGGGATAACTAGGTTGAGTTTATTTGCACTAGCAATTAGTTTTTTTCTTCATGAGGGGTTTCATTTATTAACTATTTGCAAAATCTATATATAGTAACTAGTAAGCACATCATTAATTCCTGTGAGAACATAGTCCGGCAATCAGCGAATTGATTATTCCAACAAACCATAGAGAAGTTTTACCATAAGGATGTGTATTATGGTAGGATGTGTTTTAGTTTCTTGGGAAAAAGAGCAGCAGCCACCTTCCTTTTCTTTTTCTTGTAGACTTTCAGCACACCTACCCAATAATATTTCCATCTTGTATATTGCTGAAGCCATTACCATTTGTCTTGCGATTGTTTACAGTTATAATTTATTTTTATTGTTATTGTATGATAAGATAATTTCTAATATTTATTATTCTAATTATGGTTTTTGAAGCCAAAATCTCAACTCTGTGATGATCTGATTACTTTTTAGGCTGGAAGAGACTTAAAATTTATTAGCATATCAATGACCACCATATTTGGTTTGGCTTCTCTTCTCGTAATGGTAAGCCATTCCACTTATCTCCAATGAGTCACCTCATGATTTAGTTTGCAAAATAAGTTTTTAACCCTTGCTCAGGAAGCTAGAGTTAATCTTTTTGTAAGAAAAAGAATATCATTGACCGATATTTTTTTTATAATTGCAAGCAGCTCTTTAGCCGTAAAGGATTCGGTTTGGCAGGATGCTGGTTTGCGTTGGTAGCATTCCAATGGGTAAAGAGCCATGACAATTTTCCCACTCTGTTTGTTAAAAACTGGCTCATGTTGTTTTCCATTTAAAATTTTGATTTTCTTTTTCTTTCCAGACACGATTTTCAGTAGCTCTACGGCGACTCACTTTGGCGGATGGCATACTTTATTTGGAAGACCCACTTCATGATGAGTTACAAAAGTTGAAAGCTGCATAGGTTTAATTTAATATGCTCAAGACAAAGTGTCCACATAAAATTGAAGTTTTGCATTAAATATTCCAATCTCCAGCTGCTGCTGCACTGATTAATCGTTAAAATCAAAATTTGATTGCTGTTTTTACCTGTCAATATCAATTTTTGAGATATATTTGTCAATATCAAATCGATATTTATCCACCATGTATCATAACTCAAATGAGTTGACAATGAATTACTATTCACATGTCCTATACTGGACAGCTATGGCAATAGTTCTGTGACTTCTGTCAATGTTTGAAAATTTGAAATTCCTGTAAACGTTATTAAAGAACATACATCAGCAATCTTGTTATTGATATCACTGACCCTAACATGCCGTGCAATATAATCTTTATTTGACATATCATTACTTTGATGCCTGTCATTTGTGTAAGTTACGTCAACTAAACAAACATAAATGAATGATGAAAAGAAACGATTATGCAAAATAAAGGGCTTTGCCCAGTGTACTGAAAGTGTAAATTTAAGACATCAAGGACCCATGAATAAAGTCAACTATTTTTTACACTAGTCAAAGTTGAGGATTTCTTCTTCTTGATCTTCTACCATCTCGCGAAAATTACAGAAGGTACAAATGCAAACTTCTCTTATATAAATTTCTTCTACTGAGATATATCAAATGCAAAGTCTTTCTTCCTTGGATCTTCCTCTTCAGACTGAAACATATGTGCGCCTATCCAAAGGAATACTTGGAATCTTAACCGAGCCATCGGAGCACTGTGGTGGTTACTGTGGAAAGGAAATGAAGGAATGAGCCACAATGAATAATCAAACACTGCTACTTCCTCGGCGACCACGAGCATATGGTCTCGGTACCTCTCCTTTATCCTGCACATAAGGAGACCCCAAAATGAGCAAGGATGCTCATGCAAGAAAGAAAGGAGAAAAAGGGATAAGGAGAACAATGTGTATTTATTTGCGCTCAAGGGTGTCGCTTAGCTGTCGTTGAACTTGACAAATACCATAGGAAACCAGTTCCAAATTCTAATAAGGAAAAAATGCTCGTTAACTTAATAGGCAAAATTACTCGGTACATGTTCACATGTGGAAGGTAGTATGTACCCGGTGTATAAGTGGAACCTAATAAAATAGTCGAGTTGCACACAGCTTAGCCGGGAAACCAATGTTATAAAAGAAAAATGTATTCATTTATTAAAACTAGATAAACGAAAACCTGAAATGATCGTCTCTCTGCGTATTGTTTTTGTTTTTTCATAAAAATAATTTGATTCTGTTTCTTCTTCTCTTCAGCTTTCATTCTTGTCAGGCTTGGACGGTAGAGAATCACAGTCCTACCAATTTGACCAATAACCACTGAGCCAGTTGCTTCCTCTAAATGCTTCACAATATCATCCAGCTCTCCTCCAGGACAGGTACCATGTATTTTGAGCTGCATATAACGATGCGGCCATCAAAAATCGAACCCAAGAGCAATGCTTTTATCACATTAACCAACAATTAACACATCGCTAAGAAGATAAGCATGACTTCTCATCAACACAGCTGAAAACGTGAGCGTTCGCCTCAGTTGAAGCAAATTAAACTCTATTCATTTCTCACCGTGAAAGGCCCTTATTCCTCAGCAGCACATCAGCTTATTATCATCAATTCGAACATTTGTCACTTTTACCAGCAAAAGGCACATACTTGATGAAAACTGAGCTTCTTGCTATACCAGCTTTAGCCCAAACCATATTGATCAATATTTCTCATACTGCTAATATACTACTATCAAATATCAATAAGCAGATTTTAACTACTAATTCAACAATGAAACAAGCATAATTAGCAAAAGAACTTACCCTCTTTTTTATGTACAACCTCTACTTGCTAGTAATCGTAATATTCAATCTCAACAACTTAATAAACGTTCGGATAAAATGCAAGCTCATTAGAGTGATAATGATTCCATAACGCGTTTCTGCAGAATTTAGCTCCCTGCTCTCATGATCTAGCTAAAAACTTTAAGCAATAGAGGTACCACAACATTGGAATTCCTCTGGAAAGATTAATACTCACTAATCAGTTTGTTACACTGCTGCACATTATCAAGAACTATAATCGGTATGCAGGCACAAACAGTTCCACCGGTTGAACAGCAAGCTCAAGTCAGATTCACAGCAAGATTCATCACCAATTTTCACCTAATTACTAGTATATCATCTCTACTTGTTACTTAGCAAACAAAAAAATCATCTCTACTTGCTAAAAAGTCATTGTTCATATTTACTACTATACACTTCAATCATTGTATAAATCCCCACTAATAACCAAGGAAATTAAGATAACTCGAAAAGTTTTGAAGGCCAATTTGGCAAAAAAATGTAGAAATCTTGAGATTAGCTGACTAGGATGAATTAGTTAGCTGACTAGGACAAGCTTGTTAGAAGATTTAATTAGTCGGTTAGCTGTCAGTTAGTAGTCATTAATAGTGTTAGTTAATTACATGTCAGTCATGTGCAATGCACATGCATATGTGAGAGCAATGTATAAATAAGGCTTGTAAGCATTAACTTCATATATGAAAATATCTTCTTCCTCATTTCGTCTCTTCGATTTGTTCTCTCCATGAAAGCTCTGCATAGAGCTACATTTCTTCAGCTTTAATGGTTGTTTTTCACATGGTATCCTAGCGACGATCTTGAGGACACGAAATTGATCCAATCGAACATAGAAAACAAAGAAACCACTACAATTTGAGCTCCGATTTAGGTTTTAATGGTGGTTAACAAAGTAACAGCACTGGACCATAATCATTCACTCTATCTTCAAGCTTCTGATGCACCGGGTGTAGTTCTCATACCGATAAAGCTCACAAGGCCAGAAAACTATGCCTTGTGGAGCAGATCGATGAAATTAGCACTTCGGGGAAAAGGAAAGCTTGGATTTGTTGATGGAACTTGTCTCAAAAGCGCATACAAAGGAGTGTTAGAGGAACAATGGGAGAAATGCAATGCAATAGTTATATCATGGATTGCGAGCACAGTTGCAAGCGATTTGTTACCTGGAATCATGTACGCATCAAATGCGAAGAAAATTTGGGTTGATTTTGAAGAGAGATTTGACAGATCTGACCTAGCCAGATCATATCATCTTTGGACTGAAATTGCTTCCCTAAAGCAAGGTAATGAATCAGTCAGAGTTTATTATTCCAAATTGAAATATCTTTGGGCAGAATTAGATGTAACGATTCCATCTCCAGGATGTGAATGTAGTGAATCTGCAGCTTATGTGATGCATTTGAAATCACAGAGGTTATTACAGTTTTTAATGGGGCTAAATGAGACTTACGAGAATGCAAGAAGTAACATTCTAGCTAGAAAACCAGTTATAACTGTGAATGAAGCTTATGCTATAGCTGCACAAGAGGAGAATCAAAGAACACTTGGAGTAGTGGATAAGGCTAGGGAGGCATTGACCTTGCTTGCAGGGAGAACACAAGGATATAAACCTAAGAAATTAGGGATTACTTGTGAGATTTGTGGTTATAGGAATCATCCTATAGAAAAATGTTACAGGCTGTGGATAGTGGATAGTGGAGCAACACACCACATAACACCTAGTAAGGATGTCTTGACTGCCATTAGAGAACTAGAGGATGGTTATATATTTTTTTTATATCGGGGTAGGGGCGGGGTCGGGGCGACCTCCCCCTTGGCCAGCCTTATGCTTTTTTAGAAAAATGAGGGTCTTAGGTGGGTAGCAACTTACCCATACAGAATGTTTACACCCAGTTAGGGATGGCAACATATCAGATCTGGATCTGGATCGGATCCTACTAGATCCAGATCCAAATCCGTTTTTCATATCTGGATCCAGATTCGGATTAAGATTCATCGGGTCCATAAAAATTATATCCAAATCCGGATCCATCGGATCCAATGGGTCCACGGATCGAATCTGGATCCACATGTAAAAAAAATTGCCTTGCTAAGATTTTTTTTTGAACTGACAAACGATTTTTACTTAGATAACAGTTTACTGTGTTTCAATTTTGAAATGTTCATATGAGATATTTTGTTCGTTGTCTCGTTTTGATTGTGAGCTATTAATTGAAAATGTTGTACAATGTCAATAGTTGTGGAAAATGCTGACTAGTATTTTCACAATGCAGAACTTGCATGTGCTTGGAATCTTCACAAATGAAGTGAATATAATTTTAACTACTTGTCTATGGAGATGTTAGTCATTCACTAATATAACATTGATTTTATTATCGAAGTTAACTCTTTATATTTTGGTTTTTGAGTTACCGCGGGAATAAATTAAACTTGTTTTGAGAATTAAACTTGCAAGGATGTCCTTAGCAATTTTAAGAAAATACTTATAAAAATTCCATTTTAGGTTATGAATATATTTAATAAAAAATGAATCCACGGGTCGGATCTGGACCGGATACGGATCTCAAATACAAGATCCGATCCATCAGAAACGGATTCGGGCCCGATCCGGATCCGTTAGGTCCAAATTTTGAAGATCCATATCCTATAAAACGGATTTGGATCCACCGGATCCGGACCGGGTCCAGATCCACTGCCATCCCTACACCCAGTTCAATTAATTTAACCATAGTATACAAATTAAGGTTATTAGAGTTCTATATTTATTTTTAAAAAATAAAAAAAGATGTAAAGTTAATAACATAAAATTAAATTATAGGGTTGCCGTCCGTTCATGTTTCTTTTATTTTCTCCGTTCTTTTTCTTCTATAAGCATTATGGCTTATAAATTCTGGGTTATTCTTTCTTCAATTTCTTAACGAAATAGGAATTTCAAAATGACTATTAATTTAACCTCAATATTTTGTTTAATTTCTAATTCCAAGTTAAATATGTTTGCGACATGGTTTCCACCTCGGAGATTAATCTAACTCCTCATTCAAAACTTAAGAAATTTATGTAAAATATAAAATAGCTTATAACCAGAAAAAAATACAATGACAAGTTTCTTTTTGTTAAGGTTAAAATGAGAGTTACAACAAAAGGAAAATAAAATTTAGTGATAGTTCGCAATGACCGATTATAGACTTTGATATGTGGTTTGTCATGGCACAGAAAATGTCAATCTACTCGATGTTATCGTCTATAACAGTTATTGGTATAACTACAGAAAATAACATGACTATCAAGTATTTTTGTATTATTAATTAAAATCATGTGCAAAACACATGACAGTTAACTATAGTTAAGTACTAATAGTTGTAGTTAAATAAAGTGCTATGTGTCATTTATTTATTGGGTGTGTGTAAACACTCAGTGATGATAAATGTTTGCCGTCCTAGGTGGTATAATTTGAATTAATCAAACCATCCAATTTTGTATACCATATACAACAACACACCCAGTGAAATCTCACAACGTGAGGTCTGGGGAGGGTAGAGTGTACGCAGACCTTACCTTTACCTTGGTAGGTAGAACCAATTTTTTTTTTATAAGAAGGAAAGTATTTTACTGGAAAAAAAACAAATCGTTATCATCAAATTAAAATATAATGAGATAGATAAAATCCCAAGCTCAATCTAACACATTGTATCAAATATTTACTGTTTAGTCTTTTGACTACTCCCTGTCATCCTTTTTATTTGGCTCTTAACTTGACACTTTTCTTAAAAATATAGTATTTATTAGGGATTTAATTTATTCTATTATTCTTATTAATTATGGTTTGAAATTTTAAATTTAATTACTATTGCGGAGCTAGGTAAGCACCAGGGGTTCATCCGAATCCCTCGGCAAAAAATAACAATATATTTATAAGGTTAAAATTATTTTTTATGTATATATATTAGATGTTGAATCCCCTTGGCTTTTTTCATGATTTACTTCATATTTTTGAACCTCTAGATGAAAATTCTGATTTCGTCATTGGAGAGAGTAGTAATTTATATAGTTACTTAATGATAAGGTAATATTAGAAAGAAAGAAAATTTTGATTTGTTAAATGAATAAGTAAAAAAGAAAAATTAATTTCTAGTATCATGGACAAGAGCGGAGTGAGAAAGTAAATGCAATGGGGAGGGGGGGGGGGGGGGGGGGATTGTCGTAAATAACAGAACAATATAATCATTTGCCTACATTTGGAGTGAAAGAGTAAAATACAAGGGGGTTGGTGGTGTGGGGGATCTCGAGAACAACAAAACAATTGAACCATTTTGCCTGCATTTGGAGTGAAAGAGTAAAATACAAGGTTGGGGGGGGGGGGGTGAGGATCTCGATAACAACAAGACAATTGAACCATTTTGACTACAATTTGGAGTGAAAGAGTAAAATACAAGGTGTATGGGTGAGGGGGATCTTGAAAACAACAAAAACAATTGAACCATTTTGCCTACAATTTGGAGTGAAAGAGTAAAATACAAGGTGTATGGGGGTTGGGGTGGGGGTGAGGGTGAGGGGGATCTTGAAAACAACAAAAACAATTGAACCATTTTGGGAGTGAAAGAGTAAAATACAAGGGTATGGGGGTTGGGGTTGGGGGTGATCTTGAAAACAACAAAAACAATTGAACCATTTTGCCTACATTTGGACAAGTGAAGCTAACAGCAATTGACTTTGATACCAAAAGGTCATTCCTTTTGTATCATTCTTGTATTTTATCCACATCTCAAAACGTTCCATTTTTGGATCATCTACTCTGCGCGCACACACTCTGCTATCACGAGATTGTAACAATAGAAAATGACAATACAACTATAACACAATCCTTTTCTTTGTTTACCATTGATTTTTCTTTTCAAAATTAGTTTCGCCTTTCCGAATTTTTATTTTTTAAAACTGCAAACTGTCGTTTCACTACTTCTTTAATTATTTAACATTATTTTCTTTACTTTTGATGTGTCATTCATGTCAAGAAATTGAGAAACACATACGATTGGAGGTGTTTAATTTACCTGTTTTGAATAGGAGGGTCAAGGGTCTATATGAAATTCCGGAAACTACAGTGAGCGGAATGACAATTCAAAGTACAATGATCTCCACTCTATTTGGTCTAAGGAAAAAATATGCCCTAAAACTTCACATGGGAGACTTCATTTTTCTTCTTTTCTGTCACAACTCACAAGGTAATAGGAGTATTATTAACAATATATATTTACAAACACCAATTGGTGTAAAATCACACATCACCTCAATTTTGCTCTTCAATGCGGTTGTTATCTCATGGAATCGTCTGCCAAAAAAAGATGAAGGAAAGTAGAATAAAGGAGGAATATTTATTGTTTCACTTAAGGTGTGTTTGGTACGGGGGAAATAATATTTTTTTTATATTTAATTAGTTTAAATATTTTGAATTTATTTCTCTGAAAAAATAGTTCATTGAAAATCACTGAAAAAATAGTTCATTGAAAATCAGTAACATGATTTCCATGTATAGAGTGATAACACGTTTTCTAATCGGCAATATCACGATAATGCTTATTATCTCCTCTCATCCTCGACCCCCAAATCACACCCGGACATTATAATATTTATTTAGATTATATATAGATGTTTTTGATATAATATTTTATAATTATTTAATAAACAATATAAAATAAATAAGAAGTCACTGTTACGAATACATTACGTTATGATGATGAATACATTACGTTATGTGGCTGTCCATTTAGTTTTTCAAGTTTTCAAATATGTTATGAATCCATTTAATTGTATGGATGCCCTTCTCATTTTATAAACCAACCTAATTCATGTATCTATTAAAGTGTGTACCTAAGTCTTATAACTATTAGGATGATTACAACATCCTATAATTAGAAGTGTTCCCATATTATGTAAGACACACTTGAAAACACTTGTATACACCTGAAGAGACTTGAACATACTTGAAATAAGAAGAAAGTCTTCTCCTTGTCTCATCTATTTCTTGTTTTATATTGTCTTATTTGCTCTCAATTTACAAGACGTTATCAGTACGAATTGCTCAAATCATAGCCGCTTAGCATCCTCCACGAAGCTCTAATTTCACTCCTATTTTTTTGAAGTTGATCCTACTTCTTCATCCGTTTTTACTATGTCAAATTTATCAAAGCTTGAATTACTGGAACTTGTCATCTCTGGAAAGAACTATTTGTCATGGGTACTTGATGCTGAAATACACTTTGCCGCTAAGGGGTTTGGTGATACTATAGTCAAAGAAAATGAAGCATCAAATCAGGATAAAGCAAAAACCTTGATTTTCCTTCACCATCATCTTGAGGAAGGGTTAAAATGTAAATATTTAACCTTGAAAAATTCGTTTGAACTATGGACTAATTTGAAGGGACGGTATGACCATCTAAAGGCCACGGTATTGCCAAAAGCTCGTTATGAGTGGATGCACTTACAGTTTCAATATTTTAAGACCGCAATTGAGTATAATTCAGTTGTATACATGATCACTTCTCGGTTAATAATATGTGGAAAAACTATAAAAGATGAGAACATGATGGAAAAAACACTTACTACTTTTCATGCCTCAAATATTATGTTACAACAACAATATCGTGAGAAAGGTTTTTAGAAATATTTTGATTTGGTCTCATGCCTTCTGGTGGCTGAGGAACATAATGCTCTTTTGATGAAAAATTATGAAGCATGTCCTATTGGATCTGCTCCATTCCATGAAGCGAATGTAGTAGCGAGAGATCATAATCATGGCCATGATAATGTATGTGAGCGTGACAAAGATAAGGGCAAAGGCAAGGGACGATATAATAATCATCATGGTGATGGCCATAATAAATGAGGGAACAATATGAATTCTTAAGAAAATCCTTCAAATAATAACTGTCATCGTTGTGGTATGAAAAGTCACTGAAAAAGTGAATGTCGGGCGCCTAAGCATTTTACAAGGCTTTATCAAAATTCTTTCAAAAGAAAGGGAAATAGAGATGGCACCTCTTCTACTAATGTCCAAGTGGAGTCACACTTGACTTTTAAAAATGATGCCGAGGGGCCCTCACAAAAATATGATGAAAATGTTGAAGCAAATTTGGCTTTGAAAGATGATGTTTTTGATGGCCCCGATGATATTACTCATTTGGAAGTTCAAGACTTCTTTGGAGATCAAAATTAAAATTGAATAATTTACTGGTGAAAATCAATTATGTTGTTGTTCTTATTTATGTATTTTTAATTTTCATGTTCTTCTTCAAGAGGTACTTAAGTTTTCTATTGTTAGTTTCAATATCTCTTATATGTTTTTATTTTTATGAAGATAAATAAAATTTTCCAGTCTTCAATTGGATCCAAGATGAGTAGTGGGGAGATGTGTCTTCCGGATAGTGCTACAACGCACACGATACTAAGAGAAAAGAAATATTTCTCTCATTTGATTATGAAAAAGACCTATGTTAATACAATATCCGGTAGTACAAAATTAATCGAGAGCTCTGGAAGAGCGGCCTTATTACTACCTGGAGGAACAATATTGACCATTAATAATGCATTGTATTGTAGTAAGTCTCAAAAAAACTTATTAAGTTTCAAGGTTATTCGCCAAAATGGATATCATGTTGAGACAACAAATGAAGAAAAGGTTGAATACCTTTATATTATTACAATAAGAGCAGGAGAAAAGTTTGTACATGAAAAGTTACCCGCACTTTCTTCTAGATTGTACCATACAAGCATTGGTGTCGTTGAACACATGATGTGGTAAACAAAAAGTTTAATGGTTCTAATGATTTTATCATTTGGCATGACCATTTGGGCCATCCTGATTCTAATATGATGCGCAAAATAATTGAGAATTCACGTGGGCATACTTTGAAGAACCTCTTCAATCAAAGGAGTTCTTTTACGCTGCTTATTCTTTGGTTATTCTCAAGAAAAATTGGTTATTAAACCATCTGCAATGAAGGTTGGGATTGAATCCCCGTATATTTCTGAAACGTACGCAGGGTGATATATGTATGTCAATTCACCATTCATGTGGACTGTTCAAATATTATATGGTCTTGATAGATGCATCTACAAGATGGTCACATGTGTGCTTATTATCAACTCGCAATATGGCCTTTGCGAGATTGTTGGCCCAAATAATAAGGTTAAGAGCACAATTTCTAGATTATGCAATAAAAAAACCGTCTTGATAATGCTGGTGAGTTTACATCTCATGCATTTAATGATTATTGTACGTCCACTGGAATAATGATTGAACATCCGGTTGCTCATGTTCATACTCAAAATGGTTTAGCAGAATCATTTATTAAATGGCTCCAGTTGATAGCCATACCATCACTGATGAGGAAAATCATCATGTTTCAATATGGGGACCTGGTACTATGCATGCAACAACACTTGTGTGCATAAGGCCAACCGGTTATCATGAATACTCCCCATTACAATAGTAAAATATTTTCCATCTTAGGATATTTGGGTGTGTTGTATATGTTCCCATTGCTCCATCACAACGCACAAAGATGGGTCCCCAAATAAGATTGAGGGTATATGTTGGGTATGAAGCTCCTTCTATTATTAAATATTTGCAACCTAACACTGGAGATTTATTTACGGCAAGGTTTGCTGATTGTCATTTTGATAAATCAGTATACCCAACATTAGGGGGGAGAAAATAAGTAGTTGAAAAAAGAGATAGATTGAAATGCATTATCACTATCTCATTTAGATCCTCGAACAAATCATTGTGAGCTAGAGGTTCAAAAGATAATTTATTTGTAGAATGTTGCAAATCAACTGTCCGATGCATTTACTAATCTTTCAAGGGTTACTAAATCTCATAATCCAGCTATAAATGCTCCAGTTCGAGTTGATACCATGGAAAGACAAACAGTTAATGCAAATGAGTCTAGGCACGTCAGAAATGTGGTAGACCAATCGGTTTCAAGAATAAAAATTCTCGAAAAAGAAAAGGATTAAATAATCATAATTTGGAAGCAATTTCTCAAGAAGAGCCCTGAGACATAACAAGTGATATATCACAAAGGAGGTCCATGTACCTGAAAACATTGAGAATAAAGAAATCTCAATAAGCTATGTCTCAACAGGAAAAAAGGTGGAATCAAAATGATAATGTGGTCGATAACATTTTTGCTTATAATATTGTTGTTGAAATAATGCAACAAGATGGGGATCTTGAGCCAAAATATATTGAGGAATGTAGACAGAGAAGAGACAAAATTAAAGGACATAATTCAAGCGGAATTGACTTCACTTGAAAAACGTGAGGTTTTCAGATCAATAGTCCGAACACAAGAAGATGTCAAGCCAGTAGGGTACAAATGAGTGCTTGTGCGAAAATGAAATAAAAAATATGAAGTCATCAGATATAAAGCACAGCTTGTGTCACAAGAATTTTTGCAAAGACCTGATATTGATTATGTGGAGACATACTCTCCTGTTATGGATGCAATCACTCTCAAATATATGATAAGTCTGGAAGTGCATGAAAAACTTGATATGCGCCTAATGAATGATGTCACATCCTATTTATATGACTCACTAGACAACAAAATTTTTATGAAGATTCCTGAATGACTCAAATTGCCTGAAGCATATAATGGCTCTCGAGAAACTTGTTCAATAAAGCTTCATAAATCTTTATACAAATTAAAACAATCAGGACGAATGTGGTACAATCGTCTTAGCAAGTATTTGCTTAAAGAATGATACAAAAATGATTCTATTTGTCCTTGTGTTTTTGTAAGAAGGTCTGAATCTAAATTCATTATAATAGTCGTCTGTTTTGATGATTTGAGTACCATTGAAATTCCTGGAGAACTTTCAAAGACAGTAGAATACTTGAAGAAAGAGTTTGAAATGAAGGATCTTGGGAATACACAATTTTGTCTTGGCCTGCAGATTGAGCATTTAAAGAATGCTATATTTGTCCATCAATCTACATACACTGAAAAGATATTAAAGTGATTTTACATGGATATAGCACATTAATTGAGCACCCCGATGATTTTAAGGTCACTTGATATAAATAAAGATCCATTCAGACTTCAAGAAGATGATGAAGAACTACTTAGAGATGAAACTCCGTTTCTTAGTGCAATTGGGGCACTAATGTATCTTTCTAATAATACTCGATAAGATATAACTTTTGTAGTAAGCTTATTGGCAAGATTCAGTTCCTCGCCAACAAAAAGACACTGGAATGATGTTAAGCATATTTTCATATATCATCGAGGAACCATTGATATGAGATTATTTTATTCTAATAAATCCAAATCAGAGCTGATTGGTTATGCATACGCAAGTTATTTGTCTGATCAACATAAAGTTCGATCTCAAACAGGCTGCCTATTTACTTGTGGAGATACAACTATATCATGGCGTTCAACTAAACAATCCCTATCAGCTACATCTTCAAATCATCATGAGATAATAGCTATTCATGAAGCCAGTCGAGAGTGTATATGGTTGAGATCAATGACTCAACAAATTTTGCAATTATGTGGTCTTTCAATGCAAATGAATATTTCAACAATATTGTATGAAGATAATGCTGCATGTATAGCTCAATTGAAGGGATAATACATCAAAAGAGACAGAACAAATCACATTTTACCAAAATTCTTTTTAACACATGATCTTCAACAGAATGGTGAGATAAATATTCAACAGATCCGTTCAAGTGATAATCTTGCAGATTTGTTCACTAAGGCATTACCAACATCAACCTTTGAGAAGCTGAGATATAAAATTGGAATGCATCGTCTATGAGATATCAAGTGAGGTTTCCATTAGGGGGAGCAAAATACGTGTTATACTCTTTTTCTCTTAACCAAGGTTTTGTCTCAATTGAGTTTTTCTGGTAAGGTTTTTAATGAGGTAGCACTCAATGTGCAAGGTGTGTGTACTCTTTTTCCTTGACTACAGATTTTTCCCACTGAATTTTTCCTAGTAAGGTTTTAACGAGGCATACTATCTCTCAAATGGACATCCAAGTGAGAGTGTTATGAATATATTACGTTATGGTGATGAATACATTACGTTATGTGGCTGTCCATTTAGTTTCCCAAGTTTTCAAATATGTTATGAATCCATTTAATTGTATAGATGTCCTTCTCATTCTATGAACCAACCTAATTCATGTATCTATTAAAATGTGTACTTAAGTCTTGTAACTCTTAGGATGATCACAACATCCTATAAATAGAAGTGTTCTCACATTATGTAAGACACACTTGTATACACTTGAAGAGACTTGAACATACTTGAAATAAGAAGAAAGTTTTCTCCTTGTCTCATCTATTTCTTATTTTATATTGTCTTATTTGCTCTCAATTTACAACCGTCACTTATTTTTCAAAAAAAAAAAAACAGTTTTGTTCATATATACCTAATACACTTTAACATAGATTATCAATCCATATTTAATCTTCACCCTTCATTGCTCTTTTTAACTTAGCAATTTTTCCTTTCTCGTTTCACTCAATTAATTCAAAAAATTAACTTGGTCCCTAATGTTAAGATCATTTATGGCAAGAGAATTTTAAGATTATAAGCCAAGAGTAAACAAACTCGAAATGACTTTCAGAAGGAAAAGGTTGGTCGAACAATTTATATCTAGGCTTATAGGATAAATGGATATAATTTATTACTTGCTCTATTCTAACTTAGAGCAACATATTGTTACACCAAAATTTCTGAATATTTGAAGCCTGTTTTAAATATAAAATATCGTATTACTTATTTATACAATGATTTTATTTCTTCCTCTTGCCGCTGCCACCATCATTTTTCTGATACTCCCACTCAAGAACGTACACTCTTCAATAGAAAATACCAACAACAAACAACAGTCTTTGATTCAACTGCTCACAATAAATATTGTGTCACGCAAGTCCATGATTAAAATGATTTGGCGGACTACAATATAGCTCCTTAACTTACCAATAAATTTTATTTAGATATTTAAATTACGATTTATTTAGAAATTTATTTTAATTAAACACCTGAACACATGATAAAGTATTTTTATTAGATATTTTTAATTCAAATTTTGAAAAGTTTGTGTGTATTCAAGTGTGCATTACATAGATATGTTAACACTTAAAATATGTGACTTTCTTTCCCATTATGTAGAAGTTAACCGTCAGCTCATTTAATTATACGCATTGATCTCAATTAAGCCATAAAACCTCATATGTGTTTCAATTTTCAACTACAACGCACATCAAAAGCTAAATCAAAGGTGTCTAATATTTTATTACAATTCGTTTCAATTTGTTTGTCTTAATTTGACTTGACACAAAATTTTAAAAAGTACAGAATTTTTTTAAAATTTCGTGATTTTAAATAAAAATATGCATAACATACAAAAAATGTCATTTAACCTTTAGATCTTAAACATATGATCATATGAGATGTTGAAACTAAAGAATTGTCAAGTTAAAAACAAACATTCTTGTTGAAGAAAAATATACCACATCGGCGACGGATGAGAACCCTGGGCTCCTTATAAGACTTGAGCAATCCTCATTCATTTGAGCTAACTTTTAGGTGTGAGTCAATGGCGGAGCCAGAATTTTCACTAAGAGAGTTAAAAAATATAAAGAAGTAGACATTCGAAGAAGCCAAGGGGTTCATATATACTATATCTACATAAAAATTATTTTTAACCTTGTAACTATAATGTAATTTTTCGCCGAAGGGGGTTCGGGTAAACCCCCTCACCATTACTTCGCTCCGCCTCTAGTATGAGTTAGGCCAAATGTCTAATTGACAAAAAAAAAATTGAAATAGACTAAGAATAAAAATTAATTAGACAAACAAATTAAAACTAAAAGAGTATATATTTATATGCTTAGTTAAAATCTATATTGCTCAAGACTCTTTAAAATGCCGATCGAAGCATGTCGCATCCTACAAAAATAGTGCATCCTTTAAAAATCTGACACGGATGCAGGCAAAAATTTGAAGAGTCCGAACAACATAGATTAAGTCGGCTATAATTTGAGTATCAAATTTAAACAATTTTTTTACTGGAAAGAATTTCATGTATCATCGATGTAGTAATCTAAATGTTTTCGCCGTTGTTTTCTTAAGATCACCAACACAAATCTGCAAATAACTGCAAGACTCCGTAAGTAGAGCAACAGACCAAACCAAAATCAGCAAAAGATCCTCAACAGGCAAGGAAAGAAAAAGGGCAACATCTGAAAAAGGCAAATAATGTCATAGCCCTAATAATTGCTTAACTCATCTCCTTTTTTATTTTACAACAACAAAATGGTGGACCCCATCACCTGCTACTCGATCGATCGATCGATCTCAGCTGCCAGTATCCTCCCCTCAGTCCCTTCTGCCCCCACAAAGGCCAAAGCTATTATAAACCCTACTAGCTCCCTAAAGTTTAGGGTTTGCTATTTTGATGATGAGATAGACAATACTTCCCACTAGAAAATTAGGCAAAATTTATCTGAAAATATTAAAGCAACCTACACTGAACTAAAACTGCATGCTCATGATTTCTCATTTATCGAGATATATGAGAAAGATGGAGTCCTACTCCTACACTAATCATTTGTACCAACTCCCTAGATCCATCCCTGGGAGGACAAAACCACTCCTAATTCACACCAAATCTTGTTTCTTTGAGTAGGTTCACCAAAATCACAAACTTAAAAAACATAAAAAATTCTACCATCTTATTTTCAAAGCATTAAGATAAGTTAATCACTTCAAATATATAACTCTTTTAATTATAGTACACATTAATTTAGTAAGTTATAAAATCACAGGTCTGTTCCAATTAAAACTGATGTGTATAATTTAAAAATATGGTAACATTACCTAATAGACGCTTAAAAAGCACAAGAAACTTTTTAAAAATTAAACCGAAAGTGTTTACAATATTTAATCGTACATTCAAATACTCAATTGAAAGTAACTCGAATATCTGAATAAAATTTTACTAATAAATTTAAGGTTAATATATTAAGTAAACGTTTTTGCTGTTGTTATCTTTAAGTCTTGAGATCACAAATCAAAAACTTGTCTGTAAATAACTGCATAACTCCATAACCAGAGTAACAGACCAAATCAACTTTAGGGGAAGCAGCAAAGATCCTCAACACAGGCAAGGAAAGAAAAAAAAAGGGCAAACAATGTCATAGGCATAGCCCTAATAATAATAATTCCTGAACTAATATTCTTCTATATTTCGTAAACAAAACATACAACAACAAAAGGGTGGACCCCATCACCTGCTACTCGATCGATCGATCGGATTATCAGGGAGATTTCTCAGGTGCCAGTATCCACCCCACCACAAAAGCTAATATAAACTAGTTAGGGCTTTTATTTTTGTAGAGAGAGACAATACTTTCAACTAGAAAATTAGGCAAAATCTGTCTGAAAATATTGAAGCAACCTACAATGAACTAAAAATGCATATTGATGATTTCTCATTTATCGAGAAAATATGGGCAGGATGGAGTGTGGTTTACATTTTCCCACGGTAATCATTTGCACCGATTCTCCAGAACCATTTCTTGGAGGACTAAACCAAACTGGCAAAAATTCCTGTGATTCACACTGAAATTTTGTTTCCTTGAATCGCTTCACTAAACTCTCTTTTCCCTGTTAATTAGAAAATTCCACATCAAAAATGACAAACTTAATTAATGAACATAACGATCTTACTCAGAAATATTTCTTGAAATTTAATTTTCAAAGCACCTGGATCTTTGCAGTGACAATCTTAACCGCCCTATAAGATCTCGGAAACACGTTTATTTTTTCATTAAAAGCACAAAAGAATTTCCACACAGTTCTGTGATCGGTGAAATTCACAAAAGCATATCCTTTGCCACTTTTGCTTCTGCAAAAATAAAACCCATCTTTTACCTTAGCCCTATAGACATAGAATATGTATAAGCTAATAGTACTGAAATTACAACTTTGACTGCTAAGCAACATACTTGAAATCCATAGGCAAATACAAGAAATCATAAGCGGAGACGACATGTTGTCCCTTTGAATCTGTCGCCTTTTGATTCTCCACTAAGCAGTACTCATCCAGAAATTGCATCAACATTTCACGCCTGTAAAGGAAAATTAAATTAAATTAACCATCAAATTCCAAAGAGCACTAGAATTAAAAGCTAGCAGGTAACTAAACGACAAATGACAATGATATGCAACTAGAGAGTAAGACTAACAAACAAATCTCACTTAATCAACTTCCAAAAAAGGAAAAAAAGAAAAGGGAAACAAAAATGAGGCAAAAACAAAAATTAAAAATTACTTATAGTCATATGGGATATTCTTGATCATGACAGTAGTAGTAGTAGTATTATTCTTTTGTGAGCAACTCAGAGGTATCACATCGTGTTTCTTCAGTCCATTATGCTCTCCCCAGTACTTGCCATAACAAACACCTCGTCTCTGACAGACAAAACCCTCATTCGAACAACTTTTTCTTCCAAAACCTGATCGGCCTCTTTGTCTAGGGACATCAACATTTGATCTCATCCTAGGAGGAGTCCGATGTCTAGAGTTTTCTCGTGCTTTGACCACCCTCGGAGGAATATTCCGAGGCACACGTGTACTCACAGATGATGGAACACTCTCCTGTGGTGGTGCATCGACGGTAGGACATGGAGGCGGTGGAAGCAGAGAAGGCGGAGGCGGCGGAGCAGAAAAATGGTAAGGCATGGGGGGGATGGAAGGTGGATGAGAGACGGTGTTGTTTGTGTGGGAAATAGGGATATATTCGGGTGCTTGAGGGTTCAACAAACTCCTTGGAACAGACATGGTAGTACTATGAAAAAGTTGTACTAGTGATTTTGAAAAAGTGTTTGGTTGTTTTTCTTTTATATATGAAAGAAAAAGGCAGAGGAGTGAAAGAGACGGAAAAAAAAAGGGCGACAGAGATAGCGAAGGAAGAAATGAAAAGAACTGGTGATTCACTACACTGTTGTCAGCTAAACAGGTCTTTTTATAGCAAGCAGCACACAAGCAAAAGGAATTTGGGACCTTCTTCTAACTTTTTTATTAGAAGAAAACTTGGGAGAAAAACTCAAAAAAGTATGATAACTGCTATAGGAAAAACTACTGCAGTAGAAAATAGAAGTGTGTCTACTTTATATAGTGTAAAAAGAAAATTATATTATTTAATTATTATAGGAAGTTATTTACTTTATTTTTTCAAGTTACCGGATTATGAGTATTTAGAAGTTATTTTTTATCGTAAGTGGTTAATACTGTTACCGAATTATGATTATTGAAAAGAGTTCATTATCCTAAGTGGTTTATAAAAATGTTATATACAGAAGGAAAGATTATGATGAGATGGACAAACTTCAAAACTCATTCTTAAGCAAAGATTTCAAGTCTGAATTACGAGATTGAAAAATATTCGGGTAAAAATGCATTTTCTCCATTAATAAAATTTGGATTGAACAAAAATAAAGTGAAAATATGCGCTTATATGTTAAATTCGGGTACTTATCTATCTAGATAAGTAACTTACCATCTTTGCAAGTAAGTACTGAAAGAATATAATTTCTTAATTATTTTTATTAATAAAGAGGTATATATACAAATATACAATATCTAATTATAAAAATAAATCTATCTTTTCTTACTATAATCCTAATAGATTTTTCTAATACAAGACTAATACTATGATTACACTTGTACAAGAATTCTACAGTTATGGTAAGTTTAATATACACAGTTCTTCCTTTGATATACACGGCTTTGTCTGTGTATATCACAACTTCTGTCACACCCCCCGTAGTCAGCAATTTAATACCATAAAAGGACATGCAAGACACGTACATGTCCACGAGCTACCTTTTTGTGAACAAAGTGAATATCCATCTCGATACGTTTAGTACGTTGATGTTGGACCGGATTTTCAAAGAGATAGACGACACTACCATTATCATAGTAGACCAAGGTAGCTTTCTGAATAGGAAAGTGAAGCTCTAATAAAATATTACGCAGCCAACATGACTCAGACACCACATTGGCTACTTCTCGATACCCGGCCTCCGCACTAGATCGCGATAAAGTACCTTGGCGTTTTGCGGACCAAGAGACCAAGTTATCACCAAGAAACATACAATAACCAGATTTTGAACTTCTGGTATCTGGACAACCACCTCAATCAACATCTGTATATGACACGAGAGTAGAGACAGAGGATGGATATAAATGCAATCCATAATCAAGTGTGCCTTGTATGTATCGTATAATGCGTTTGAGCGCATGCATGTGCTCAATCCGCGGATCATGCATAAAAACACACACATTTGCTGAACAGCATAAGTAATATCTAGTCTCGTGAAAGTATAATACTGAAGAGCCCCTACAAGACTACGATAGTGGGTGGGATCCTCGTATGATGTGCTAGAAGTAGCACTAAGCTTCGGTTTGGTATCAACCGGAATAGACGTGGACTTACAAGATGACATGTCAGCTTTCTCAATAATTTCTGCCGCATACTTTCTCTGTGATAAAAATAGACCACCCGCATGACGAGTGACAGCGATACCCAAAAAATAACTTAAGGGCCTCAAGTCTTTCATAGCAAATTCTGAACTGAGAAGGGACATGATAGACTTGCACAAATTATCAGAAGAGGCAATCAATAAAATATCATCTACATATAACAGAATGTATGTCAGAGAAGTACCACGACAATAGATGAACAGAGAATGATCAAACATGCTGTGAGAAAACCTAATAGTAGACACATAATCTGCAAACCTCTTATACCAAACCCATGGGGCCTGCTTAAGCCTATATAAGGACTTCCTGAATAAAAAAACATGATTAGGATAATCTGGGTCTCTGAAACTCAAGGGTTGATGCATGTATACTGTCTCATTGAGATCACCGTGTAAGAAATCATTTTTCACGTCCAACTGATGAATGTGCTATGTTTTCGAGAGAGCTAGACTGAGAACAGTGCGAAAGGTAGCCGGTTTGACCACCAGAAAAATGTTTCTCCACAATGCACGACAACCTATTGAGTTTTACTACCTACAAAACGGGCCTTATGTCTCTCAAAAGAACCATCAGAATTTTATTTATGAGTAAAAATCTACATAGAACGAATAATATTAACACCAGACGGACAGGGCACCAACTTCCACGTCTTATTTTCAATAAGAGCATTATATTCATCATTCATAGCCATTTTCCAATTCGGGTCATGAAGGGCAGACAATGGGTTACGTGGTAAGGTGATTTAGTGACATTAGAATGTCATTTTGGTTTTAAAATACCTCATTGACTATGAGTAACGAGCCTTTGACTCAGATTAGGCATTGGCTGGGACGGTTCTCGGGACTGGCTAGCAGGCAGTGGGCATGCTGGCGGAGATACGGGAATGACGAAATTCAGAGTTGGGACAGCAGGCAGTGGGCCTGCTGGACCAGAAACTGGAACAAGCTGCCTGAAAAATTCAATGGGGCTGGAGGTGTTTGGGCCAGCAGGCCCACTGCCTGCTGGCCGAGAAATAGTGGTTGATTCGGTAGAGAATCACGAGATTGTTGGGCCCACTGACGGATGATATACGGGAGATCTCATCATCCAAAAAATTATACGAACTAGACACAGAATTATACAATTTAGCAAATGGAAATTGGTTTCATAAAAAATAACATGGTGACAAATTATAATTTTATTTGAAGATAAATCAAAACATTTGTAACCAAGATGATCAGATGGATAACCTAAAAATACACAAGCGTTAGACCGTGCTTGAATTTTGTTAATTGTAGTGGACGGAAAAAATGGATAGCACAAACACCTTAAGATTTGAATACGAGGGATCTTTGTTGTAAAGAATTTTAAGTGGGATTGATATGCGAATCCTTTGTTAGGGAGAATATTAAGGAGGTAGGTAGCCATTTGTAACACATGATGCCAATAAAAATGAGGTAATGAAGCATGGGCTTGCAAAGTTCGGATAATATTATTAATAGTACAAATTTTTCTTTCGGCCTTCCCATTTTGTGAGGACGTATGAGGACAAGAAAACCTAAAAGAGATGACATTAGTGTCACAAAATTCTCGAAACGGCCCATTATTATACTCCCTTCCATTATTACTTTGAATATTTTTAATTTATATTCAAATTGGGTACGGATGAATGCTCTAAATTTTAAGAAGGTTGAGAAAACTTGAGACTTTTTAGACAAAGGAAAGGTCCAAAAAAAATTAGAATAACACATAATAACGATGGTCCAAGGAACTTAAAACGGAAGATGTCCATAAATCACTATGAATAATGTCAAAAGGCATCAACGTACTAGAAGAAGAGGCTACAAAGTTAATCTAACATGTTTCCCTAATGGACAAGAAGACAAATATGAGTACTACGCGTACTCTTACAATCAATCAAAATTTTATTTTGAAGAGAAGAAAGAATAGACGACCCCGGATGACCCAAACGTGCATGCCACAAAGAAGGAGCAAGGGCGGCAAACGTTAATGGAGTGGCTTGACTCGTAGAAATGGTGATGGTGGTGATTGGATAAAGCTATCCCTAACTATTACATCTCATTAGAGGTATCTCAGTCGTGAAATCCTTCACAAAAAAACAAATGGGTCAAAGTTAACAGAAATCCAATTATCAGTGGTGAATTTTTGAACAAACACCAATATTTTAATTAAGTGAGGGGCATAAATGACATTTTTTAGGACTAAAGGTGGATGTTAGGGGGGAACAAATTTGTGTGACCATAACCATAAATTGAAATTGAATTGCCATTGCCAACAATTATGCAACGATTATTGCTCAATTTGAAATAAGACGAGAGAGTACCTTGCGCGGACGTTATATGAGAAGTGACTCTGATGTCCATATACCAATTTGCGTCCGAGGAATTTAATCCAAGTGTATGCATCGCGGCCTCAATATCCGTATGTGTTGGACTAGAAACTGGGCTCGCAACAACGAAGGCCTGCTGAGGTGGAGGCCCAAACACGCCAACCTGTTGCCAAGGCCCAGCCGATTGCTTGGGCTGAGAGGTCTGGAACTGGGAATTGGG
This sequence comes from Anisodus tanguticus, assembly GCA_034509755.1. NCBI lineage: Eukaryota > Viridiplantae > Streptophyta > Magnoliopsida > Solanales > Solanaceae > Anisodus > Anisodus tanguticus. The sequence continues at coordinate 37,889,304 of CM067561.1, read as the reverse complement.
CCTCTGGCCAGCCCAATTTGCTATATAGGCCATGTTGGGCCACCAGCCCAGCAACCCCACGACCAGTTTGTATTGGCCCAATGTGGCGGTCAGTGGTGTTGTGGCTCAACTGGCCCACTGCCACCACGTCCGCCACCGCCGACATTGTTTCGACCACCGCCTCTACCGCAGCTGCCGCCGCGATTCTTATCACCATTTTTTCGATTCTCACCCTTTTTGCCGCCACCGTAGTTACGATTTTGGCTAGAATTATCCGAGAACGATTGAGGGTCAGCGGACGTGGCCATCATCATGACGGAATTTGCTCCGGTAGCCGCTTTTTTAGCCAAACTGGCCTCTTCTAATGTGAGCATGGAACATGTCTGGTAGAACTATGGAAGAGGATTACTTTGACGAAGAAGCGTCTCAACGCCATTATAAGCTTTGGATAGTCCTGCAACCATCTGAAGAACAAGACGATCATTTGTGATGGGCGCCCCAACGTTCTTGAGTTGATCCGCCAATTTCTTTAGCGTTTCCTTCCCTTTCTTTATGACAGAGCAATTGAATGAAGCGGTGTAGGGCCTATAAAATTATGAATAAGCTATTCATTCTCCGTCTTTTACAATAGGCTGAGACATTCGGAAAATCCTCCATAGTGACATCGGAAAATTCATGTTCAAGAGTGACGACACGAGAATTTTTTTATTTTGAAAAATATCACGTGCTTTATTCCAAGTTTTCATCACCGTGGTGTCGGGTTCAATAATCGTCTGCAATAGATTCGTAGAAATAGTGGAATATATCCACTGGAGGACTATAACATCAAGAGTCGCCCATAACACAGGGTCATCAGCGGTGGTAGGCACCTTCTCCTTGCATGTATCCGAGTGGATGATGTGATGAAGGACTTGATGTGAGCGTGTGTGAACTTTAAATAATTTTGTTCACGTCGCATATTGGACGTTTTCCATCTCAAGAACGATAGGGATGTGGTTCTTGATGTTGGAGACAGTAAGGGCAGGATGAAACGTGTTCTTTGAGGTAGACATGACGAAAGAACAAGAGGAGAATGAGAGATTTGGAAGAAAAAATTGGGAGAGAAAACGGGAAAAAAAATTATTGGCCGACGGCCTGATTCTCGGTTTCCGAGAAGGAAGAGGACAGCGGAAGGTTTTGGGAGAAGGTATTTTTGTTTTAGACTTCTGATACCATGAAAGAATATAATCCCTTAATTATTTTCATTAATGAAAGAAGTATATATACAAATATACAATATCTAAATATGGAAAATAAATATGCCTTTTCCTACTATAATTCTAATAGCTTTTTCTAATGCAAGACTAATACCATAATTACACTTGTTCAAGAATTCTACAATTATGGTAGGTTTAATATACACAATTCATTCCTTTGATATACACGACTTTGTCCATGTATATCACGGCTTCTGTCAAGTACGTTGTTTGAAAAAAGGGACTTCATTTTAATAAATTTTTATAAAGTATCTTCGAGTTAGTATTTGTTAGAGAAACCATTTAAGTTAATTGTGTATTATGTATATACGTAGTGAAATACTTAGGTGATTTACAAGTACATAAATATATTAGTATGGTATTTTAAAATGATATCAAGCTAAATTCGGATGACGCATGTGACTTCGCTACCAGATATGTTGTTTCCGATAGAGAGGTGGTTTCTAATAGAGTGTCATCTTAAGAAAATCATTTTTCAGACAAATAATTTGAAAGAAAGAATAATGAATATTAAAGCTCAACTAATTTAAATTTGCGTAAAAAAAATTTACTTTTAAAGCAAGCACTTTATTAAAAATAATATATACTCCACTTTCAAAGTTCGCGAACTCAGAACCTTTTGATTAACGAAAAATCAAAATTTGCCACCAATTTCGACCTTTAATGGTGAATGATATACTTATTCAATGGTAAATGAGATTAAAGTGCCCTTACTTTTATAAAAGAACTTGTCAAGCATGTATTGTAAAGGGAAAACTACAGTTATACCTATTAAAATAAACTAATTACGTGCATTTACCCTCTTACTTTTCATACCCCAAAACTATTTACCCTTAGTACTTCTTATAAATTTTGTTGGTAATTATCTCTTTTTTATTTCTCTACTTCTTTTTTCTTCTTTCTCCTATTTTCTCTCATTTTTCCTTTATTTTTTTGCCTTTTTCTTCTTTTTCTTCTTCAAATCATAGTATTCTTTATTTTCTTTTTTCATCATAATATAATTTTATATTTAATTCTATCTCCTTTCATTTCTTTTTTTATTTGTTTTCTTTTTTAATTCTTTATTTCTTCTTTTCTATTTAATTGTCTCCTTTTTTTTTTCTCTACTTCTTATCTTCTTATCTTTTCTTTTTTCTCATTTGTTTTCTCCTTTTTTGTTCATACTATATTTTATTTTATTTTTCACCATAATCTGATTCTATATTTAATTCTAATTTCTTTCTTTTATTTTTTTATTTCTTTATTACTTGTTATTTTTTAAATTTATTTATTTCTTTTTTATCTCCATAATTTAATTTCATTCACCTTTTTCTATTTTTTTAATTTTAGGTAATTTTCATTTATTTTTTCTCCTTTTTTAATTTTATTTTTTTAAAATTAATTTTTCTTTATTTTTTATTTTTTCATAATCTAATTCTACAAACTTTTTGGCTCCTTTATCCTTTTCAATAAAATTGATAACTTATATATTATATTTTCTATATCGCAAAAATAGTATATCAAATTAATAGCAGTTTAAGCATATTGTTGCAGTATACTATGATACCCACATGGTATCACACAACACTGACAATTCATTCCTTAAAAAAATTAGTCCTCTATAATACGAACCTGATTTATATCATATACTGACAGAGTATCATAGAGGCCGAATTCATTCCTTCTAGAAAAAACACAAACTAAAATCTTTCTGATACTCACATGGTATATATCATATACTGACAAGGTATCATAGAAAGTTGATTCATTCGTTAAAAAAATACTACTCAATCCTCTATGATACCTACATGGTATATCATATACTCAGATGGTATCATGAAGGATTGCTGAAGTCCTTGAATGCAACAGTCCACAATCCTCCATGATACTACCATGGTATAAAAATATACTGATATGGTATCATGGAGAACTTCTTAAGTCCTTCACATGTGTCAGCAGTCTTGCATGATACCGTCATTATATATACCATATACTGAGATGGTATCATGGACGATTGCATATACCATCATGGTATCATGAATGACTGCTTCATTATTCAAAGAGAGTCCTTCGTGATACCATTATGGTATATAAATCTACGCAGATGGTATCATAGATGACTGATTCATTCCTTAAAGAAAAAACACAACTCAATCATCTATGATATCCATACGGTATATATCACATACTAACGAGGTATCATGAATGAATGACGCACATAATATATACCATGATGGTATTATAAAGGACTGTTGAAGTCCTTGAATGAAACAATCCATAGTATTCCATAATACCGTCATGGTATAAAAATATACTGAGATGGTATCACGCAGGACTACTGCAGTCTTTCAATAAAATACTCTTCAACAGTTCTCTATGATACCATTACGGTATAAACATATATTGAGATGGTATCATACAGGACTATTGTAGTCCTTCAATGAAACACTCTTCAACAGTCCTCCATGATACCATCAAGGTGATATCATGCAGGACTGCTGCAGTTCTTCAAACATTCTTCAACATTCCTTTATTATACCATCATGGTATAAAAATATACTGAGATAATATATATTATATACTATATACTGACATGATATCTAGAGGAATGATCCATTCTTTCCAGAAAAATACAATTCTATCCTCTACGATACACACATGGTGTATATCAAGTTAATTTTTACAAATAAAATTATAAAAGATAAAGTTAAAATTAATTACAAATTTTATTTAATTTTCAAAAGAAAAAAATCATAAGAATATATTTTCTATTAATTTGAATTTCAATAAATAAATTAGTAACTTTAGCATTTATCTTAATTACTTCTTGTTGTGTTTGGATTATTTAAATTTTATTTTATTATTTTTTCTAAATTTTTATATTAAAATAAAACAAAAACAAATAAAAAAAAACTAGAAAAAGACAAAATAAGAAAATAAGACAACTAAAAGTGACTTTAGTATTTCTCTTAATTGTATGTTGTTGTAGTCTAATTATTATTTTTATATTTCATTAATATAAAATACTTAATTAGTATTTTATCTTTTTATTTTATTTTATTATTCAAAAGGAAAATAAAAAGACAAGAAACAATAAAAATGATAAGGACAAAATATAAAGAGGTCAAAAATTAAAATGAGAAAATGTCACACAAGCTCACGTACAAACACACAAATAAAAAGAAAAAAAAAGAAGAAAGATAAACTAATCATAAAGGACAATGAAATTAATGCACAGAAGGAACACCACATTAATTACAAAAGTTGGGCACTCTTGAGTATAAAGATGCATCAACCGAAAATAGTTTTGTATGGGACAAACACGGGTAATTATTTTAGATTGGAGAGGTAATTGGTGTTGTTTTTCCTATTGTAAAATGTACTTAGTTGGCCCAAATAAGTTACTATCGTTGTATGTTCGTGCCTCTTTTAGATAGTATTAAAAAAGGTCGTAACTTTTTCGATTGGGAAAATGCACTAACCTTTTTTGACAACAAAAAATTATAAAAAAGTTTAGTCCTCCATTCATTTTTATTTATTCTTTATATTAAAAAATATTTTATATCTTTATTTAATCAAATGAGCAATCAGAAGAGATTTCTTATTTTCTTTCAACATTGCATTTACCACTACGTAACTAGATAATGTACTGGAAGTCAAATTTAGATTTTCAACGCATAATTGATAAGGATAAGTTAGTAAAATAAATCTCTAATAAATACTTTGTGATGTTTTTAGTTTGGACACATCACTTAAGAAAACTAAGTATTTCTAAAAAGTATGATATATTTTTACTAATCTACCCTTAACAAATACCTTGAAAAAGATGTAACTCTTTAGTAAAGTATTTTTTTTGTTATGTAAAACTCCCCTATTTAAATAAGGGTAAAATGAAAGAATACCATGAATTAGGGGTGTACATAGACCTGGTTGGTTATGATTTTTTAAATATCAAATCAAACCAATTGTGTCGGATCTTAAAATTTATAAACCAAACCAAATCAACAAACGTCGGAGTTTTCAATCTCGAGTTTTTCGGGTTGGTCGGTTTTTTGTGTGGCTCGATGCGAAGCATCTTATAATAGTATTTGCTTGACCAAAAATAAGCATCTTACCGTTTTATTTGTAAATCTGTAAAATGAAAAATGAGTAGTGAATTCATTGACTCATTAGATAAAAGATTCATAACAGTTGAAACAAATAAGTATAGAACATGCATGTGATGTATAAATATTACAATCAAGCAGATTAATGTAGTAACAAACAACTTCAATATTATTTAAAAAATGAGTTTTAGCTAGCCTTTAAACATTTACTCAAAAGTCCTATCACTAAATGAACAAAAAGATTATAACTCAAACTGGCATTAACAATTTACAATTAGTTGTCGTGCGAATTCTTAAACGAATGGTGCATCATGAATGAAGCTAACTAATCAATGAGGTGATAAAGTTATAAGAGTATTTATAAATTATATATTGTGGTCCGGCCCTTCCCCGGACCACATGCATAGCGGGAGTTTAGTGCACCGGATCGGTTTGGTCCCGATTTAATTTTTTTAGTTAAAACCAAACCAAATATATTATAGTCGGGTTTTTTTTCCAATACCAAACCAATCCAAATCAAATCATTAATTGGATTTTTTTTCCGATTTGGTTCGATTTGTCAGTTTGGTACGACCCTACCATGAATACCTTCTTGAGTATGTGAAATACCACTTATTTGAATTAATATAAAAATATAAAAATATCACTTATTTTGAGACGGAGAGAGCAATAATAAAAAGTGTCAAATAAAAAAAATCAAGTAAAACCAAAAGGAGGGATCGTAATTGGAGTAACATTCAATTTGAAAGATGGAACCACAATAATCAAAATGAAAAAAAAAAAAAAAAAAAAAAAAGGGTTACACCATAGGAAGTCCACAGGCGCAATTGAGTATGCATGCCTCTCATGCACGTTGCGTCTGCAAGAAAAGAGAAGGAAAAAAAGAGAAAAAGAAATGAAAAAATGGAAAGAGCAGCAGTGAAATCTCATCGAATAGGTGAAAAAAAAATAGAAAAAAAGAAAGAAAAATGAAAAGAAAAAATTAATAGTAAAATATATTTAATAAAAATTAGTATATGTACCCACGGATTAATGGATAAACATAATCATAAATATACAGATTTATTGAATAATTTCAAGATTTGTACAACTTATATGAGAGAATGCCAGAATATTTAGCTTGGCCGATTATAATAGTTAATACTTATGTAAAACTAAAATATACAAAAATGTGAGTAAAAAGAAGTATAATCATAATAAAAGTTGCAATAATAATATGGTGAAAGAAGTGCAACCTGATAGAAGATTGAATTTTTCAACAACAAAAAGGAATATGGGAATATAGTGAAATGAACAACTACTCTCATATCAATTCAAAAATACTGCAGAAAGAAAGACACTCTAATAGATTCACATATCTAAGGTGGTCCTCGTAGCATAAAGGAGTCGTAGTATGGTAGAGCATTAGGAAGAAGAAGAACGATCTTCAAGGAAAAGAAACAGGATCGCTAAAAGGAGAAAATAAGATGAGTCTAACCTTGTCACGAATGATCTCATTCAGTATATCAGTGTTGTATACATATGATTCATCTGCTAAAGCTTCTCAAACAAAGTATTTGTTCCTACTAACAGAAAAATTCATGCCAATCTCATAAACCAAATATTGTCAATTAAATCGAAACGAAATAAAACAAACTATGGAATAGGAACAATAGTTGACCTTGATTACTTCAAAAACGTGGTTAACATGTTAATAAACATATTAGAACATGGTGAACGCCAGAACCTGAGTAGTTGTATACTTTTGATGTTGTTGTAGTAGCCCTGGTGAAGTCCTTTTGGGCATACTCACTTATCTGTGATCCAAAACATGGCTATGGAAGTTCCAGATTCTCCGTTTGCATCATCCAAATATTACTGATTTTACCACTGTTCTAAGCTATCAAATATCTATGAATGGTCTAGTCCACATCATCTGAGGATTAGCAATTTTACCACCGTCCTAAGCTATTCAATATCTATTGATGGTCAAGTTCACATCATGCAAAGACCAGCAATTTTACCACCTTTCCAATGGACCAGATCCAATGATGATAAGATTCCTAAAGGGAAACTCTAGAAATCAAACCCAAAATTAAAATCCGGAAATTAAAGATAGAAGGTAGACACAAAGGATGAAAATCAGAAGCAATAATAAGTTTATATTAAACTCAAAACCTCAATTGGATTGTTCAAACAAGCACCTAACCTATAAGTTGATGGATTCCACTGGTGAGCAATGCTCAAATGCAAATCACAAACAAGGTTCAAAGCTCTTAAGAGTCCCACATCGGATGTGAAATGGGAACATGGATTTCTTATATGGACTTGGACAATCATCATCCTACAAGCTAGCTTCTGGGGTTGAGTTAGGCACAAGATCCATTCTTTACATGGTATCAGAGCCAGACCCATTCCAATTCTTTGTTCACTGATGTTGGACCCCCAAATTATATTATCCACGCTCTAGTTAACAAGGTCTGGGCGTGCGGGGAGTGTTAAGAGTCCCACATCGGATATGGAATGGGAACATGGACTTCTTATATGGACTTGGACAATACTCACCCTACAAGTTAGCTTTTGGGGTTGAGTTAGCCACAAGATCCATTCTTTACAAAAGTAACACCACAATTACAAGATTTTACTAAGGCTAGAGTACTCTATCACTACAGTCTAATCTCTCAAAGAGTTCATCATCAAAACAAGCTAAGGGTAAAATAAGACTAAGGGTCCTATTTATAGCCATCCTTATTACAAACTTGACCCAAAAGTGACCAAACCCTCAATTTGCACGAAATAACCAAAATAAGCCAAGGTCAACCGCTAGGCACCATCTACGATTAGCAGATGGTGTCGCAGGTCATTGTCTGCGGTTTACCGTGCAATCGCAGACTGTGACAGCTTGAGTCTCTGGCTCTCCTTCCTCCCACGCAATCCTTCAAATGTTGTATACTTGTGTACGCATCTCTTCAAGTGCTTCCAAGGTTCCTTTGTACATGAACATTGATTGCATAACTTGGAGTTCCTTGGCTTGAATTGAGCTTGGAGCGGTTCCCAATATCATATCAAATCGAGGAATGAGGCTTACCGAGTTTCGCCCAGACTTCATCTTCCGAAAGTTCATACATGAGCGACTGTGTGGTAGGCACCATAAAATGTGCGAGCTTTTGTGTCTCACTGCACAGATCCATGTTGGAACTCGACAAACTGAACTACATATCAAAAGAGTAGCATTGACGACTGCATGTTTGCTAGCCACTTAGCATGCACTTCCAAGTGAAACCTTGAGAAAGCTAATATCGAGTTGGCTCGAAACAAAACAGGAGAAAGAAACCTTGAGAATGGTAATATTGAATTGGCTCGAAAACAACAATATGTGTCATACTATATATTTCTTTTGTTTTTTGGGTAAGTAGCATAAGTTTCTGTCTATTCTAATCTAATCTAATCTAATCTAAGTGCTCTTCTTCGAGCAATCCTTAGAATCTCAAGCAATTGAAAGAGATTCTGAAATATTAGTTGATCTATTAGTGTGCCAAAAATCAACCTCATTCAAGTTAAACTTCACACAAGTTATCTCACTTTACTGTTACAAACTGACCTTAACTAATTAGCGTATTGGATTTATTATCACATATTATTTACACGAACACTCAAGATTAAGAAAATGTATTATCAAAAGCATTCAAACATCTAATATGTCAGTGTTAATGTCTTGTATTATAGCCTTTAAAAAGCCATATGGAATCTAAATTGCTTTCTTCCTTCCTTACAGAATCTCAATCTTTTCATGTATTTATAATTATATAAATGAAAAATGTGGGGTGGGAGGGGGAGGGGGAGGGGGAGGTAGGGTGGTCGGTGGGATAAGAAAAAAATTCACACTTTTTATAACTTTTTTTTTATAAAAGTAAAATAAAATATATGAAATAAAAAATGTGTATGCGGGGAGGTGCGCAAAGCGAGGGTGGTGGTGGGGGTAGTGGTGGGGAAATTTCTCATTTTTTAATTTTTTTTTATAAAAGTAAAATATATGAAATATGAAATGTGTCCGGGGAGGGGCAAAGTGGGTTGGGGGGTTAGGGGTGGGTGTGGAGTAAAGTTTCTCATTTTTATATTTTTTTTATAAAAGTAAATATATGAAATAAGAAATATGGTGGGAGGGGGGCAGACAGGGTGGTAGAGAGGGGGGGGGAGGGAGGATAGGGTGGGGGGTAAGAAAAAACTTTTCATTTTTTATAACTTTTTTTTTATAAAAGTAAAATATATAAAATAGAAATTTTGTGTGTGTTGGAGAGGGGGGTAAGAAAAATTTATCACTTTTTATAAATAAAAAATTATAAAATTAAGATTAAATATATGAAATAAAAAATGTATCGCGAGGTGGGTGTGGGGTAAGATTTTTTCTTCCACTTTTTATAATTTTCTTATAAAAGTAAGATAAAATATATGAAATAGAAAAATGTGGGGGGGGGGGGGGAGTAAGGGTCTGGATGGGAGGTAAGAAAAATATTTCTCATTTTTTATAATTTTTTTATAAAAGTAAAATAAAATATATGAAATAAAAAATTCGGCGAGGGTAGAGTATACACAGATCTTACCTATACCTTGGTAAGGTAGAACGATTGTTTCCGGGAGACCCTCAGCTTAAGACAAAGCATAATCACAATCAAGCAAGCATTACAAAGCAAGAGAAACGGTTAGAGACAAAAAATTAAAGATGTATGAACATGCTGATAACAATGGTAGCGCATTCTAACAAAATGAAGCAGTAGCTAAAGCAGATAAATAATATAAACAAAATACACTGGAGAGCACATAGCAGCAGAAATCAAACTACAGGGACTATAAAGCAATGTTGCGTGTATAAGTGTGATGGGCATATCGGGCCTACAATATTAACACTACAACTATCATTTTGTGAGCATAAGTAGGACTACGCTCGACTGCCTACTACCCTTCTACCCCTATATGTATCATCCACAACCCCCTATCTAAGGTCATGTCCTCACTAAGTTGCACCTGCGTCATATCCCGTCTAATCACCTCTCCCCGATACTTCTTCGGCCTACCTCTACCCCTTTTGAACACGTCCACATCCAACCTCTCACATCTACGCACTGAGCATTTGTGTCTCTCATCTACACATACCCCAACCATCTCTGCATCGCTTCCCACATCTTATCCTCCACCGAGGTCACTCCCACTCTGTCCCGGATATCATAATTTCTAATCATATCTCTCCTTGTATGCTCACGCATCCATCTCAATATCATCATCTCCACAACTTTCATCTTTTGGATGTGCGAAGTCTTGACTAGCTAACACTCCGCCCCATACAACATAGTCGGTCTAACCACCATCCTATAAAACTTGTCTTTAAGTTTTGGTGGCATTTTTTTGTCGCACAAGACTCCAGATGCGAGCCTCCATTTCACCCACCCTGTCTCAATACGATGTGTGACATCGTCATCAATTTCTTTATTCTCTTGAATAATAGACTCGAGGTACTTGAATCTTCCTTTCTTTGGAATGACCTGAGTCCCAAACCTTGCCTCCACGCCTGGGTTGATTTGGGAGTTTCTATTAAATGAGGGGTATTTTTAAAATTTTTGCTAACGGAAGGGGTATTTTTGACCTCAACTTGTAACGGGAGGGGTAGATTTGACTCCAACTTGTAACGAAGGGTAAAAGTAGCCAATTTATGAAAGCATATGGGTATTTTTGACCCTTTTCCCTTTAAAAAATGAAATCGGGTTATTTTTTGGTGATTTGGTAATTTCTGTTAAGAGGGTATTTTTAGCCCTTTCCCAAATAGAGGAATATTTTTTTACCTAAATTCGTAAAGGAGCATATTTTAAGCCATTTTTTTCAAGGAAAAGGGGTTTAATATACCCCTCTACATTAGTTTATTAGTCAACTTTATCCTCCGTTAGCGAAAGTAGTCAAATATACCCCTCCCGTTACAAGTTGGGGCCATATATACCCCTACGCTAGCAAAGTATTCAAAAATACCCTTTTAAAAAAAATATTCTTGAAAATTGGATTTTTAGTTAAAAGTCTGTACAGTATTTTTCTAAAAAATAAAGTATCCTAAAAATATATTTTTTTAAATCTGAATTAATTTTAAAAAGAAATCTGAAAAAACTGGTTTTAAAAAAAAAATTCAGATTTTTCAATAAAAAATCTAATTTTACATAAAAAAAATTTAAAAAAAATGAGTTTTATAAAATCAAGAAAATTTCATACTTTTAATAAAAACCATTTTTTCAGACTTGTTTTAAATCTGCTACATGTCATTTTTACACATTAATATGCTACATGTCACCCAAATTATACACATATTATATAGGGAAATACACACTAATACGCCTCATTTTTAACATATTATATTGGTATTAAACTTATTTTATATAACATTTAACTTATTCTATGTGGTGCCTACATAATAATTTTTTTAAAAACAATCTAAAAAATTAATTTTTCTAATTGAAACAAATCTGGAAAAAATGTTCTTTATTAAAAATATGAAATTTTCTTGGTTTTATAAAACTCATTTTTTTAAAAAAATATTCTGAAAAATGGATTATTTTATTAAAAAATTGGAATTCTTTTTTTAAATCGGTTTTTTTTCATATTTCTTTTAAAATCAATCCAGATTTTAAAAAAATATATTTTTAGGACACATTATTTTTTTAAAAAATACTATACAGATTTTTTAATTAAAAAATCCAATTTTCCAGAATATTTTTTTAAAAGGGTATTTTTGAATACTTTGCTAATGGTAGGGATATATTTGGCCCCAACTTGTAGCGGGAGGGGTATATTTGACTACATACACTAACGGATCGCAAAGTTAACTAATAAAGTAAAGTAGAGGGGGTATATTTGATCTTTTTCCATTTTCTCAAAGTAGACGAATATTTTTGACCCTTTTCCCTAGGGGTGTCAATGAGATGGTTCTACCGGTTATTCTTAAAAAATTATACCATCCCAATTTTTGGGTATTTTACAATGTATAGCCAAAACTAAATTTTTTAAAACCATCCCAATCATATCGATTTCTCTTCGATATCGGTAGGTTCCGTAAATTTTCGGTTATTCTATTTTTAAAGTGTCACCTCAGAGTAAACTATTATTAAATGTTTCTCTATTATTCAAAGAATCAATTCAATCAAGTGCATAGAGGGAAAATTTCATTTCATTGTTCTATAGTTCTTCTACTGAAAACATACCATTTGCATTTGCAAATGGTATGACGGCAAACATACCATTTGCATAGGCTTGACTTTTGGGACTATAATAGCTTTCAGTGAGCAACTTATTTATAGTACTGCTTTTATAAATCTGACTCTTAAATCAACTTATTTATAGTACTGCTTTATAAATCTGACTCTTAAATATGTTATATACTATATAAGTAAATTTAGTATTTTCCTAGAATAGGCTTCTGGTATTTAGATTATCTTTACCTCGAAGAGAAGTTATGAAACTAATTTAAAAGCATTTATAAAATATATTATATATTTAATTTAACAAATTTGTTAATATATAAAATAATACATGTAAGGCTATTCGGTTCGGTTCGGAATTTTTTAATTTTTTTTTATAAATTTAAAAGACCACCCTAATTATTCAGGACTAAATTAAAATTCACGGTTTATTGAAAAAAACTTATAAATCGGTTAAGTATGGTTAGGTTCGGGAACCAATGTTTCCCTATAATCCCTTCCTGGATTCCTTGCCTTCTATAAAAACCAATGTTTTGTGGATTAGTTCTCCCAAATTCAATTCATTCATTACAAAAAAATTTCTTTATTTTCAACATCTTCAGTCCATGAGTCTTCTAATTCCAAGCTTCCAGTTCGAGAAATCCCAGGTGGCTATGGTTCCCCATTCTTTGTAGCCATTAAAGATATTTGCGATTATTAGTACAACCTAGGCCAAGACGAATTCGTCCGTACAAAATAGCAAAAATATAATTCTACTCTATTCAGAACGAACTTGCCTCCAAGTCCATTTGTTTCAAAAGACCCTAAAGTCATGGTTCTCCTCGACGCTATAAGTTTTCCTCTTCTTTTCGACAACTCTAAAGTCGAAAAAAAGAACTTTCTTGCTGACATTTTCATGCCATCAACTAATTTCTTCAGTGGATATCGTCGTTGTGCTTTTCTTGATTCTTCATAACCAAAACATGCACACTTAAAGGGTTCTGTTATTCTTTAATTTCTAAGTTTCATGATCAATTTATTCCTTTGTTTAAAACTTATGTTTCTGCCATGTTTCAAAGTTTTGAAAGTTGAAAATGGAATGTCCAAAAATGGGAAAGCGAATTTCAACAACATAGTCAATTGTCAGTCAACAAAGGAGTTGTTGCTGAGCCAGTCGATATGTCCAGAGCGGGAAAGAGTATTTCGGTCACAGTTAGGTTTCGGCCGTTGAGGTAAACGTTAGATCTGCTTGAATTAATTTCAGTTTATTTGTTGTTTAGATTGGAGGAATTTAGTTTATTAAGGTAGGATTTGAGCTTGAATTATGGTATTTATGGTGGCAGCGAACGAGAATACCGTTAGATATAACTGTTGGAATCAAAGCAGTACGGAAAGTAAATAAATATTACAAGTGTTCGAAAGGATAAATTAATAACCAAGATTATAATTGCTTCAAGCTTGTTGAGTCTTGAATCTTGATAACCTAAAATCAAGAAACACTAAATCTTGAATGTTACAACTGTGGTTGAGTCAAGAGATGACTCTCTGTCTTTAAGATAAGATTGCCCCGTATATATGCTTTTACGTTAGCGGGCAATAGTCTCCCAAGATAAAACAACAACTAATCAACACTACAAAACAAATAGATTGATTCTGACGAAGAAAACAAACACGAAACGACTTGCTGAAGAATGGAAAATTAAAGGAAAAGGAAGGGTTTATGTTCTTTTCTTTTGTTACTGTTTCTGCTCTTTCTTTTGGATTGTTTTTCTCTTTTTTCGTCCCCTCTCTCTACTTCAAATCTGTTTCAGGCAATATATAGTGTTTAGGAGGAGGAGATGTGATTAAGAGGTCCTTTAAGAGGTGTATTCGTGGGTATTCATGGCCAGAAACATTTTGTAGTAAGTGCAAAACGTTTCAGAAGTTTAATGCCATAAATTGTTGGCTCTCTAGCTGCTGACCACCATTCATGAAACTCCATGGATCAAACTGTAAATACTAAACAGTTTGGGGTCAAAAAGATAATATCAGAAGTAGCCCAGTAGCCCACAGCCCATGACCCACGATCCGAGCCCGGACGGGACGGGACGGACGGGCGGCGGCGACGCGCGTGTGGGGCTAGCCTCGAACCCAAACACACCTAGGTCCTCCCTCCTTCAAATACATGGGTTACCCCTTGGGGTCCCAAACCCTTATCCATTTTTTAGGCTTACAAAGAGTTTCTTCCTTTTCCCACCGATGTGGTAGATTTGTCCCACACCATATTTCCATGCCTCAAACACCTTACTTCGTGGACCAATATCTCTTTCATTTCTTAACGAAATTTGACGATCTTTGGCCCTACGGTCATCTACTCACTTAGTCGATTATGCACGTGTGAAGAGACAAAACCTCCAATATGCGGAACCCTAGGGTTTAAGTCATTAAATATGGGTGGACGCAACCTTCCCACCAAAGGCAAATTTCCAACAAATACAACAGGGGCGATAAAATTGTGTGGTATCCTGATGGTGATAAAATTGTACGGAACGAGTACAATGCAGCAACAACTTTGACATTTGGTACTATTCAACTAGTTACTTGGGAAATTTAATTAAAGGTGATAAAAAGTTTTAAATTTGAGTGGGAGCAACTCAAGTTATCTTTATTGAGTAGGAGTGACAAATTTTGAATTTTTGGGTTAGTGATTAATGAGGTTTGACCCATTTTTTGAAATTGTCTCCAAGTTTTATTTTTTACACTTTAACCCAATTTTATAATACCCTAAATTACCCAAAAAAATACGCGGGAGGGGGGGGGGGTAGCAGCTCAGCCAATGACCTGGTTCAACACCATTGTTTATTCATCTTCTTCTTATTCATCTTCATCATCATCATCATCATCATCATCATCGTCATCATCATCATCTTCCTCCTCCTCCTCCTAACAAAATTGCTCAAGAAATAAATTCATATGATTTATGTAATTTTTTGACTGACTTTCGTTCTTGTAGTACTTGGCATTACTTCATAAGTGATTTTCACTCTTCTTCTTCTTCTGTTATTGTTCTTCTTCTTTTGTTATTGTTGTTGTTGTTGTTGTTGATTCTTCTTCTTCTTCTAGAAAAAAATTGCTCAAGAAATAAATTCATATGATTTATGTAATTTTTGGACTGAATTTCGTTCTTGTAGTACTTGGCATTACTTCATAAGTGATTTTCGCTAATTTGGTAAGTAAAATAATGTTATTTTATGTCAATTATTCATCTGGATATAGTTGATGATTTTCAAATAATTTACAGTAGCAGTTACAGTTGTTGCAACAAGTGCTAAAGATGTTGTATAAAAGCTTATGAATTTATTGCAACAACTAACAAATAAGTTGCAACAACTACAATAGTTGTTGCAACACTTGCAAAAATTTACGCAATTGTTGCAACTTTATACTAATTGCAACAATTGCTAAATATGTTGTACAAATAAGTTGTGACAATTGTTGTACTTGTTGCAACAACTGCACTAGTTGTTGGACATCTTCTACAGTCGTTGGATGAAACAATGCAAAACAAATTGAAGTTGGCTCCAATAACTTAGAGAGTTGTTGCAACAATTATGTTACTTGTTGCAATAAATAATTCAATTGTTGCAATAACTCACTGAGTTATTGCAACAACCACTGCAATTGTTTTATTTTTTCTTACAGTTTTATATGTATTTTCATGACCAATCTTTTTTTTTAAAAAATAAAATATCTTCAAGTACCTTGAACACCATTAATGGGAGATTCAACAACAATAAAGGTTGATTGTCATATTGAGCCACGAAATCGGGAAAAGGCAGACAAAGAGAAGGCGTGGAGTCGAGAAATCATTTCCAACGAGAAAAAAATGCTATGTATGCAAAATAATTGGCCACAAAAGAACTATATGTCCGATCAAAATGATCATAGTTGTTAATCTTGTTCTTACTTGTAATAATAAATGTTGTTGTTGATGTTTGACCACTTGGGTTGTATGACATTTTCATATTGTTCTTTCTTGTAATGGTAAATTCTGTAGTTGGTATTTGTGAATTTGATTTATATGATATATTGATCTTGTTCAAATCACATTGAAAATTTTGTTGTTAATAAATTGTTGAACTGTTTCTAACAAGTAATAAATTGATGAACGTTTTCAACAAATGAAAGGACTTGTTGTAACAACTATGTTATATCTTGTGATACTTTCAACAAGTGTCACGGCGTGTTGAAACAACTAATAACTCATGTCATGTTGAAAATTCGTGGAACAATCTCTAACAAGTAAAAATTTTGTTGCAACAACTAAGTTACTTTTTGGGGGTTTTTCAAGAAGTGACACGACTTGTTGCAACAACTATGTTGGTTGTTTGAATTTTTTCAACAAGTGAAACCACTAGTTGCACCAGCTAGGTTACTTGCTGCGTTTTTTCCAACAAATGATATGACTTGTTCAACAATTATGTTACTTGTTGCAACATATACTTCAATTATTGCGATAAATTGAGCAATTCTACATGTAATCGACCTAAATTGAGTGATCATTAGTGTGATCTGATGTGAACTACTTGATTCAACCATATTTAATGATCAACAAAATACTTTAATAATATTTAGTGATAAATATATACATGTAATGACATTCTTAATCAATTAGATAGTAATTTGATTATGATAGATGATCAATTAAGTGTATTCAACCTAAATCGAGTGATCATAGAGTGATTTGACGTGAACTATTTGATTCAATCATATTTAATGATCAACAAAGTGATTCAATGGTATTTAGTTATCAATATATATACATATTATAACATTCTTAATCAATGTTTGAAACTATTCAACAACAAGTGTTTGATTTTTTCTAACAGATAATGAATCTATTGCAACAACTTCCTCAATTGTTGCAACATCCTTAACGATTGTTTGAATTTTTCCAACAAGGTGAGAAATCTGTTTCAACAGACGATGAAGCTGTTGCAACAAATTTCTCAATAACTGTTTGATTTTTTCTAACATGTGAGGAATCTAATGCAATAACTTTCTCAATTGTTGCAACAACTTCAACAACTGTTTAATTTTTTCAATTGGTGAGAAATTTGTTGCAACGACTTTGGACTTATTTGAAACTACTGAACATAATTTGAACAATTGAAATACATATTGAACAAATAATATACGGGTAATAAACACATAAAATATATATAGAACAACAATTACATAATTTATTCATCATCCACCATAATCCACCTAAAACATAAATACAAATTTAAAAGTAATTGTTTGCCAGCCCACTTTAGGGCTCAAAAAAACACAAATTAACATAACTGTATTACAGCCCCAAACAACATATTAAAGACTGTTCATCAGCCTACCTTAGGACTCCAACATCTAATCAATCACACACAACCCATATCTACTACATCCTTCCCATAAAATTGTCATTCCTTTAAGCAGGTGTGGTATTATTATCTCCATCATCACTTCATCTTCATCTTTATCTTCAAATCCTTTTTTGGTAGTGATCATCATCATCTCCATCTTGAATATGTTTCTATTTAGACTGTGTATCTTTAGCTCATTCTTGACCATCTACGGACATTTCTTCTTCTTCTACTTGAGAGGCTTCTTTGGTCTCTGAGCCCTCCTCTCTTTTGAAGATTATTTTTCATGTTGATTATGACTTGGAGATTAATTTGTTGGTTTCGAAAATAACTGTTGCATGTTCGGCAAGGTCATTTAATGACATTTGCATCTTTATCTATTTTATTATCTCTACTTGATGTCATAGTTGATTTATGATATATTTTTTTTTATTGGAGCCATTTTATCTATACACAAGAGACAAACAATAATCATCAATTAATTTCATTCAAAGTAAACAGGAAAAAAACTATAAAAGTTGATCAAATAAGTACAAAAAGTATTGAAGTTGTTGCAACAACTGATGAACCTGTTGCAACAGCTGAAGAAGTTATTGCAATATCTGAGAGAGTTGTTGCAACAGACACCTCAGCTGTTGCAAAAATCAAACAGTTGCAACAACGTCATCAACAATTGTTTTGATTTTTTTTAACAATTGAGGAATATGTTGCAACAACTTCCTCAGCTATCGGAAAAAAAATCAAAACAGATGCAAGCCCCTTTTTCTTAAACCATAGGAGGACACCATGAATACAACAACAATAAAAATATAAATTTCACTCGGTGTACGCTATTTACAAACACACAATCACAATAAGTTACACAAATACACCAAATAAGGATTCTTAAGCATACAACCTAAAGCAATTGTTTGCTTTTGTCAAACAAGTGCTGAAATTGTTGCAACAGTTTTCTCAGATGTTGAAAAAAATCAAAACAAATGCAAGCCCCTTTTTTCTGAATCATAGAAGGAGAACAAGAACAAGAACATCATCAAAAATGTAAATTTCATAACCAGATACGCTATTTACAACACACAGCCATAACAAGTTAAGCAAATACATCAAATAGGGTTTCTTAAGCATTCAATAACAAAATAAATAACTTTGAAGATAAACCCATATTCTTCTTCTTCTTTAACCAAAATTACCATTATTAGTTCCAGATCTCAGATCCTAACTGTTGAGCCAAGTGAAGGAGAAAATAATTACCCGAGAAAGGAGAAATTGACGAAGCAACAGCTATGAGCGATGGAGAAGAGGAAGAGGAATGCCGGAGTAGCAACGTTCGCCGGAGTTGCTTGAAGAGAGAAGAAGAGGAGGACGCACATGTTTTCTGTTTTTTTATACAAGAATGAGGCATCATATTCTTTTTTTATTTTAAAATAAATGGGTTAGGGTTCCTTTTGTATTTTTTGAAAGTTTAACAAGTTTTACGTATTATAATTCAGCTTCTAATTAACTTAATTAAATTTCAAGTGGATTTTGACTTTGGCTGGTCAAAGTTATCACATTTTCTAATTTCAACACTTGAAGAGTATCTTTAATTAATTTTCTCTAGTTACTTTTGAGTCACTTATTGTTTCTGATTCTGCCGGTCTTCGCTTGTATATTCTGTCTATGAAGAGTATGATATTTATTTATTTTGTTTAGGAGTCGTTTGGACATGATTTAAAATCATATGGTTTGAAGTTGAAGTTTTGTTTGGACATGCAATTTGAGTTTCTTAAGTTGTATCTCTTCTCATTAACATAAAAAACCCACAAATTTGTGAAAATTATCAAAACTTTCATAATTCTTATGCAATCTTACCAAATTAGCAAGTCATAGTTCATAACAAAATTAATACGCGGCTTGAAATTTTACATCTTGCCAATCAACATATACTACCATTTTATTCCAGTATACAATACATCTTGCCAATTAATATCCCTATCTCCTATGCTGATGTGGAGTAATTTCTTGATGGGTCTTGACACATACAATAAGTTGTTACTAACAGTGACTCGTGAGATGCACAAGGGTCTAACTTTGAGATACAATTCAGTTGTTACTCTAATGATTTTCTACTAAAATTCAAGACATATTAATAGTTTGCCATTTCTCCAATTGCTAAGGTTGTCCACCCACTCACAATATAATAGTTTAGTACATAATAAGTAAGAACCCTCTCAACCATATATTGGTGTAAGAGGACCACAAATGAGAGCTAGCAGAAAAAGGAGATCATGTGCAATCAAATTCTCGACAATACTGTCAATGATAGAAACTCAGCATATCAAGTCTTGGCTTCTACTCCTTCACTTGTATGAGTATCTGATTACTTTAATTTCAAAAGTGAAGAATCCTAGTATTATTAGCCAGTTCAGATCCATTAGTCTATGCTCTATGGTACATAAAATTATTACTACGATTATTATAGCAAGAATAACAATATAATAAAATAATATTATTCTAGGTAGCAGGCAAATTGTTGAAATATAGTCTTAGCTCATGAGTGCATTCATATGTTAAAAAATAAGAGGAGAGGTAATAATAAATATTTTTGATATAGGGTTTATTAGAGTGGAGTGGAGATTATTTTTACAAATATGTTTTTTGTTAGTTGGATTATGCAATGTATAACTACCGCTAATATCTTTCTCAATGGTGAATTTTTTTGGGTTTGTTAAGCCGAGTAGGGGTTTAAGACAGGATGATCCTTTTTCACCATACTTATTTATATTATGCGTTGAAGGATTTTCTAGACTTTTGAACCATGATGAGGATCAAGGGGAGATAAGTGGAATAAGGCTAAAACTAGGTGGTCCTATGTTGAATCAAAGAAAATTCTTTGCTGATGATTCTTTTATATTTTGCTCGGCTGATACTCAAAATGATGCTAAAATTTCAAAATTTTTAAGGACTTATGAACTTTATTCAGGGCAAAAAGGTTAATTTTGATAAATTAGTCGTATTTTTTTTTTTAGTAAAAACACTATTGAGCAAGATGATATCATAGAATAATATATGATAATCAATCTCAATCTATAGTTGGGAGATCAAAAAAGAGGATGCTAGAGTTTATTAAAGAAAGAGTTAAGACTAAGATAAAAGGATGAAAAAATCATTTTAAGCCCTGCGGGCAATGATGCTTAATAGAACTATGCTTATTTTTAATTCCCAGATAGCCTATGTAAGAAAATTAGTATTATTTTCTCTGATTTCTGGTGGGGTCGAAATGAGGAAAAAAGAAAAACGCATTATGAAAATTGGCAGAAGCTTTGTGAGGCAAAGTCTAAAGGAGGTCTTGATTTTAGAGGTTTAAAATGTTTTATCAAGGCCCTGTTGACTAACCTTGCATGAGAATTTTAACTAATGAAGAATTTTTACTCCATAAAATGCTAAAAAACAAATACTTTTTCAATTCTTCCTTCCTTAAAGCAAGATGTCCCTATTCAAGTTCTTGGATTTGGAAAATCATTATTTGGGGGAGAAATCTATTGCAAAAAGAATTCAGAGGAACAGTTGGAGATGGAAGAAACGTTAAGATTTTGAATGATCCATGAATTCTTAATTCAAATAGGTTTAAACCCCTTCAAGGGCAAACCCAAGTCAATTTACCGTTGATGGTCAATGCTCTTATTGATCCACAAAATCATATATGGAATGTTCATGAACTTCATCGTTATTTTTCTCCTGATGATATTAATTCTATTCTGTCTATTCCATTGTCTACTACCGGTGCTTTAGATAAAATTATATGACATTATATAAAATCAGATAAATACGAGATAAGATCTGGCTATCATTTAGCCAAAGATCTTGCTCATTGTAGTGATGTGAATAATAATAGGCCTCAAGCCAGTTGTCAGTATTTTCAAAAATCTTTTTGTGATTTTTTGTGGTCACTTCAAGTCAAAAATAAATGTAAACATTTTCTTAGAAAATACGTTCTTAATGTGTTACCAGTTAACGCAAATATTTCTAAGAGATTGACTTATATTTATGATGCATGTAAGGTGTGTGGTTTAGAAACGAAAATAATTGATCATATTTTTTCAAGTGTCCGAAGGCTCAGTTAGTATGTAAATTGTGTCCTATCAACGGACCTGAATTAGAAAATATTACTGATTTTTCAAATTGGTGGTATGATTTGTTTCGCAGTACTTATTAGTACCCTGATTTCATTGAGCTACTAAGATTAAGTGTTTATGTCTTATAGCAATTGTGAAAAGTTAGAAATTCTTTTTACTTTAACGGTGATATATATGAATCTAATGTCGTAGTTAATAGAACTCTTTTTTATTTTCATGAATATAATGATGTTTTGCTAACTTCTCCAGTTTTGACTTGCATGCCTAACAGAATTACTGATGGAACTATGACTATGGCAGAAGATGGGATTGTCTTTTTTATAGATGCAGGTTTGCAGGTGAAAATGGAAAAGGCAAGCATTGAAATGACGGCTATGAATAGTTATGGTCATTTGCTTCATGCGCTTGGTACCCCTATTCAATTTGTGTGGAAGACCATCACTGTTGAAGCACTAGCAATTAGACATGTATTGGAAAGAGCGTTACAAAATGGCCGGTCGAGAGTTCATATGCTATCAAATGCAACGAATGTGGTACAAATGCTAAAAAAAAAAGACGGCAGTGACTTGAAAAAATAAATACCACTTGCAAGGATATATGGAGATTTATAAGCTCTTTTGAGAAAATTCACTTTGTATATATCCCTCGTGCATGAAATGTGATGGCTCATAATATAACTAGGTTTTCTCTTTTGCTTTTACATGGAGTTTCTTGGGATTTTATTTTTTCAAACTGATTGTAAATGACGTGTTGGCATCCTAGGTACATGTAAGACATTATGGAGTAATATAATGCAGTTGTTTACGAAAAAAAGAGATTCCTTCACTCTCCTTTCGTCTTCTTTTTCTTTTTCCACATTTAATTTCATATACAGAGATGGCAACGACACGAGGCAGGTTAAAGCTCATGTATCAGGGAGGAACGAGTTGAAATAATTTTTTGAAAAAAAGAAGAAGAAAAGAAGGCAGTGCGGGGCGGGTTAAAACATGCTCACACTTAACATAAGTCACGACAAATAGGAGAAAACACACACATTAATATTTAAATTTGTAATTTTTGATAGCTAACAACTAGTGCTTTAATATATGAATTATAATCATACTAAAACTATCTCTTTTGGAAGATGGGAAGGAAGAATAAATGTTGTTACTCCTTACTCGTTAGTATTCCTCCGTTCATTTTACTTATTGTTTTTAAATTTTTCACGCCCCTTAAGAAATAATAATTGATATAGACATTTTATCACAATACATCTACTAATTGATAAAAAACCTCAATAACTAAAACCAATTTTTCATATGTAATTACTAGAGCTAGTACGAAGTTTCAAGGTTCAACATTAAGTTTTTATAGATATTTCATATTTGTAGCGCTTTACAATTCATACATCTCTTTAATGAAGATGTGTGTGTCAATACCAATATAAAGTATTGATTAGCTAAAATTGACTTACAATTTTAAGAATTCTTGACAGTAAATAAATTAAGGGTAAAATAAAAAAATTTTATCTTTTCTTGATATGTGAAAAATAATAAATAAAAGTGAAAATTTATTTTAGAAATAGTTGACAAATAAAGTGAACAGAAAGAATAATATTTCACGGTACAATATTGACTGGAAGTTTCCGGATGCAGTTTCCTATATCTAGGAGTCTAGGACGAAAGGAAATAACTTTTAAATATCTGTTAAATGTCCCACTTGTAATAAATTAGACAACTCATTATGGAGTTATTATTATTGGTATTAATAGTAGATAATTAATTTATCTGAAGCTATTGCTATGTTTATTCCCGCTCATTTACACATTAATCAGTTTTTTCAAATAAAAACCTCCTCCACCAAGTGCTCAACGAGGGCCACTTCCCGTCTCCACGTCACACCAGTCCACCCCCACCCCCCGACAAATATTTTCCCACAAAATATAATATTTTATTTATTTGAAAAAATCAAATTCAGAAAATTCAAACGCTTCCATAGATTCTCACTTTTCTCACCTTCCACAACTCTCACATTTCACCTTTCCCACCATACCTCTTCCATTCTCTCTACACTTCTTCTTTGTGTTCATTGAAGAATTGAAGTTTTCCTCACTGAGCATTTTTTGTGTGATATATACTTGAAGAACAGCTACAAGCACACACATTTTTGTGTTACTGATTTTTGGTTGAGCTGAGTGAAGGCGGTCAATGGCGAGTTCTTCATCGAGAGGGAGAAGTACTTCGTCATTTCACAACCGTAAGTCTTCGAGTCCGTACTCGTCCACGTCATCATCTTCATCCTTTATGAATGGTAAACTCATGCCTCGATCCTGTTCGTCCACTACGACGTCGTTTTATGGCTCCGGAACATGCACTCCTGGCCGGAATCGGAGCAATTCGGAGTATTCAAGAGGTTATGGAAATCGAACGCCGGTCAATTATCAGTCAACAGAGGAGTTGATTGCTGAGCCAGTAGATATGTCTAGAGCGGGAGATAGTATTTCAGTCACAGTTAGGTTTCGGCCGTTGAGGTAAACGTTAGATCTGCTTGAATTAATTTCAGTCTATTTGTTGTTTAGATTGGAGGAATTTAGTTTATTAAGGTAGGATTTGAGCTTGGAATTATGATATTTTGTGGTTGCAGCGAACGTGAATACAACAAGGGCGATGAAATTGCGTGGTATCCTGATGGTGATAAAATTGTACGGAACGAGTATAATGCAGCAACAGCTTTTGCATTTGGTACTATTCTAGTCACTTCCTGATTGTTATTCTGCTGGTCTTTGAATATTTTTTTATATTATATTGCGTTAATGGTAGAAAAACACACCTGAACTATGACTTTTTCGCGAGTTTCAAACCCTAACTATTAGTTGTGCACTTTTCCTACATGAACTATTAGCATCTATGTATTGGAAAACACACCTCAATAACTATAAGTTGTTCCCTTTCCTACATGAACTATTACCATCTATGTATTAAAAAACACACCTCAACTATCAGGCTGTTTCCTTTTCCTACCTGAACTATTACCATCTATGTCCTTTTCTTACCTGAACTATTACCATCTATGTATTAAAATCGCACCTCAACTATCAAGTTGTTCCCTATCTATGTATTAAAAAACACACTTCAACTATCAGTTATTCCCTTTTTCTACCGAACTATTATCATCTATGTATTAAAAAACACACCTCAACTATCAGGATGTTCCCTTTTCTTACATAAACTATTACCATGTATTAAAAAACACACCTCAACTATCAGGCTGTTCCCTTTTCTTACCTGAATTATTACCATCTATGTATTGAATAACACACCTCAACTATCAGTTGTTCCCTTTTCCTACCTGAACTATTATCATCTATGTATTAAAATCGCACCTCAACTATCAAGTTGTTCCCTATCTATGTATTAAAAAACACACTTCAACTATAAGTTATTCCCTTTTCCTACCTGAACTATTACTATCTATGTATTAAAAAACACACCTCAACTATCAGGTTGTTTCCTTTTCCTTCTTGAACTATTACCATCTATGTATTAAAAAACACACCTCAACTATCGGTTGTTCCCTTTTTCTACCCGAACTATTACCATCTATATATTAAAAATCGCACCTCAACTATCAGGTTGTTCCCTATCTATGTATTATAAAACACACTTCAACCATCAGTTATTCTCTTTTCCTACCTGAACTATTACCATCTATGTATTAAAAAATGCACCTCAACTATCAGGTTGTTCCCTTTTCCTACCTGAACTATCATCATCATTCAGGTAGGAAAAGGGGACAACTAATAGTTGAGGCGTGTTTTAATAGATAGATGGTGATAGTTCAACTAGGAAAAAGGAACAAGTGATAGTTGGGGCGTGAAACTCGCGAAAAAATGATAGTTCACTTTGTGTTTTTGACCATCATCTCTATTCTATTTGGAAGAGTTTGATATTTATTTTGTTTAGAGTTGCTTAGTACTTAAATTTGCCTCTCTAAGATGAATTATTTTGAGAGTGGATTAATATGTTTGCTTGGCTGATTGGCAGACACAGTTTTTGGACCTGATACATGTACACAGGAGGTGTATGAAGTTACTGCTCGACCTGTAGTAAAGGCTGCAATGGAGGGCATAACCGGTATCATACTTACTGCCACTTGTAACACTATATATAGCAGTTTCATTTTTGGGGCTAAATGGGCTTGAGTGGCATTATAAAATAATCATGCTTAATATGAGTTCAAAGGCCAAGCTCAGTGAAAATTAATTTGTACAAAGTGATGGCTAGTTGACATCCAATATATTGACACAGTTGAGTGCTAATTTCGTCATACGTCCTCCCGATGTGATGACCGGAATTTCAGGTGCTTGAAACCATCCAAGACCTATCATGTTGAGCTGAACAGTTATCATTTATGTGTTGCAAGTTGCATTAGCAAAATAATTCTATTGATACTTAGCTTTTGTAATTTGACACTAGGCCTGTTGTGTATGCAGGCACAGTATTTGCTTATGGTGTTACAAGTAGTGGAAAGACGCACACTATGCATGTGAGTGATAATATCCTTTCTGCAATGTTCCTTTTGCTTTGAAAAGGAAAAGTGCTTCTGATGCTTCTGTTACATCCCCACCAAACAGTTTAGAAG
The DNA here is from genome assembly GCA_034509755.1 of Anisodus tanguticus. Lineage (NCBI taxonomy): Eukaryota > Viridiplantae > Streptophyta > Magnoliopsida > Solanales > Solanaceae > Anisodus > Anisodus tanguticus. The sequence goes on along the minus strand of CM067561.1, from coordinate 37,862,678 downwards.
TACTAATCGTTAGCAACTGACAAAATTTCAGTTTGGGTACTGCGTTATCTTTATATTTATTTAGATATAGTCAATTTGATGGTTTAAGTTGTTTTTCCAATTTGTCGTCAATTTGAATTTTGTGTACCCCCTACCCCCAAATGTTCCAACAACAACAAAGCTTTTGTTATCTTAATGTTGGATCTTTGTTATCATAGGGAGATCAAACTTCTCCAGGTATAATTCCGCTCGCAATAAAGGATGTCTTTAGCATTATTCAAGATGTAAGTGAGCTTGTCATTAACTGATTCTCATTTTGACAATGCACCTCTCTAATATGACACTAGCTCCATAGCCCCCTTCTATTTTTTTTTAAAAGCTCATTATCTTTTATTGTTGCTCATTATTGAAATCTGCCTTTCAGACTCCTGGACGTGAATACTTACTTCGTGTATCATATCTTGAAATCTATAATGAGGTTAGTAGTGGACATCAACAGATGATTTCATATATGAGGACAGGCTCGCATGACTAGAAAGATTAACAACTATATTCTTTACCGGATGCTCATGCATATATAAGCATCTTTGTTGCAGATGCTGTATCTATGTTTATATTCTGAGCTCAAGTGAAATGTGATTCATAATAATTCATAGCTGCAACATAAAACAACTTCTTTTAAACTATGTGGATATTTTTTAGTAGATTTAACATCTCTCTTTATGCACTTGCTGCTTCAACACTTTCTAATTTCTTGTACTAAATTCATGAGCATCTCTCTTTAGGCACTTGTCGACCCATCCATGTTAAAATTTTCTATATATTTTGGCTAGAGATCATATGAATGCTTTTCTTGTTCACGGTGTCAGGTTATCAACGACTTGCTGGATCCAACGGGACAGAATTTGCGTGTTAGGGAAGACACCCAGGTTTTATATAATACATATTTCGCTGCTTCTGGAAATAAATCCACTTTCTCCAGAACTTATGCTTCTGGTTATTTTTATGTTTCTTTCTATATGTTTGTTGATAAAGAAGTGTATAGTTTATGAGAGGAATCGAAGAATAGCTGTGTTCTTATGGGCTATGGACAACCATTTCAGTAAATTTGAAAATAACCAAATAAGAACAAATGTGTTTCCGACATGTTTTCGAGTCTTGAATTTATCAGGCAAAATATACAAAGTATATCAACACCTATTTAATTCCTGACATGTACCGAGAAGAAACAAAATCTAGCATTCTTTTTGTCACCTGAAGTATCAAAAGCCTATCATTACCTACCAGCAATTGCAGGTGGTGTTTTTAGCCTGTAGTTGTTCTATTATAAAACAGATATTCATGCTTCTCTATCATAGTTCATGATTTTAGTGCCGATGTATGGTTCTTGATTCTTTTATTCTTGCAACTCTGCAGGGTACTTATGTTGAAGGTATAAAGGAGGAAGTTGTTTTGTCACCTGGGCATGCTCTTTCGTTTATTGCTGCTGGGGAAGGTAATTGTTCAGTCTGTTCTTGTTCTTTGTCTGGTAATCATATCTATTCATAGCCAATGTTTTGTGGATCCTGATTCTGATTACATTCTTACTGTTGCAGAGCACCGGCACGTTGGTTCAAATAACTTCAATCTGTTTAGTAGCCGCAGTCATACAATATTCACCTTGGTTAGTGGATGAGGATGTTCACTCTACTACATTTCTTTGTTTGATCTGAAATTCTGCTCATCTTCTGCACATAAGTGAGTGTGAGTTTAAACCCCTCAGCGAGTGCTAAACATCAGTTTTTTGGTCAGCTGAAGGCTTAAATGTTTCGGCATTCAAGTTATTGGGTTCAAACACAAGTTCTTGAGAAGTTACTATCACTATTTATCCTTATGTTTAAGAGGTCTTCTGAAGACAACTACGCATTTTAGAGTTTTTTCAAATGCCTTGAGGATTTTAGTTGAGAATATTGATACTCTTAACAGTTTAGTATAGCTGGAATAGCTTTGTTGTGTTTCCCTGAACAGGATGTGATTAATTTCTGTTTCATAACCTCTTACTCTAGTAGTTTAAGTTTTACTACTGGTAACTGGTGATAAGTCTGACTGTTGTCTCTTTCATTACACATTATGCAGATGATTGAAAGTAGTGCCCATGGTGATGAATATGATGGAGTAATCTTCTCACAGCTTGTATGGTTTCTGGCACTATTTGTTCAGCATTAAAATATTAACTGTTGAATGTTAGCATCTAATATTAATTTGTTTTGTCCCACAGAACTTGATTGATCTAGCTGGATCTGAGAGCTCTAAAACTGAAACTACAGGGTTACGAAGAAAAGAAGGATCATACATAAACAAAAGTCTCCTGACTCTTGGAACTGTAAGTACTTATTGTTGACAGTCGGTATGTAGGTTTCCCATAAAAAATGCATGATGACATTTTCGGTGTTCTTAATTGACTTCTCCTTACCGACCGGCATGATTGATCAGTATCTTTGTTCTTTGTTGAGCTTGTTGAGGATTATATGAATTTCTACTTCTGGGTTTATTTCAACCTGACACGTTTTCTCTTTTCTCATGTGATAAGGTCATTGGAAAATTAAGTGAAGGGAAGGCATCTCATGTTCCATATCGAGATTCTAAACTTACTCGTCTGCTACAATCTTCACTTAGTGGGCATGGACATGTTTCTGTGAGTGCAATTAAGCATATGTCGTGCATTTCCATTCTATTGACCATATAAAACTGCTACTCTATCCTATTGGATGTACAGCCTCTGCTTCTTAGTCTTTGGTGTCTTTTATGAGAGTTTTTTAATCTGATGCTGCTTGGCATGAAGTGCATTGAAGAGATGGCTAATTTCCTGCTTCTTTGTTGATTGTAGCTCATATGTACTGTTACTCCTGCTTCAAGCAATATGGAAGAAGCCCATAATACGTTAAAGTTTGCAAGCAGGGCTAAGCATGTCGAGATTTATGCATCACGCAACAAGGTTCGCCTATCTGCACCGTTTCAGTTTTATGGAATTGCAGTATAGAAGGCTGCATACTGATTATCTTTCTTTCAGATTATTGATGAGAAATCGCTGATCAAGAAATATCAGAAAGAAATTTCTTGTCTCAAGCAAGAGCTTGATCAGCTAAGAAGGGGGATGCTTGTAGGAGGCAATCATGAAGAACTTATCACCTTGAAACAACAGGTATTCATTCAAGTCAAATGATTGGTAAACTCTGTCTACAACTTGAGGTCAACTATGTCGTGTACAACTGGTTATCAATTTTTTTTTACGTACAACTGATTCATGTTTGATGATGTATGTACTTAGCTTTTACATGGCAGTGTGTGTCTCACACAGAGTTTAAGAAAGATGAACGACTTTTTCACACAAGCTAAAACAATTAGCATCCCAAAGTACCCTTTGTATCTTGTGGTCAAAAAGTGTATGTCAATTCTACAATAGTATGTCATTAAGGGAAAATTGCGAATTGTAAAATTATATCATCATCATCATACCCAATGTAATCCCACATGCGGGGTCTGGGGAGGGTAGAGTATACGCAGACCTTACCCCTACCTCGAAGAGATAGGGAGGTTGTTTCCAGTCAAATTTTAAAATTAATGAGTTCCAAATATGAAAAGGTGTCTATTGTCTTGGAATGGACCAAAAAGGAAAGAGTGCAATGTAAAATGTAACATAGGGTTTAATTGGTTTGGTGTTGTGTTATTATTGACAACCTTTTCACAGTTGGAAGAAGGACAAGTGAAGATGCAGTCAAGGTTGGAAGAGGAGGAGGACGCCAAGTCTGCTCTACTTAGCCGGATACAGAAGCTAACTAAACTGATCCTTGTTTCTTCAAAGAATTCAATTCCTGGGTATTTGGGGGATGCTGCTGCACATCAGAGGAGTCTGTTTGCTTCTGAAGATGATGTACACCGCCCTCTCTATTTATCTTGAGTTCTATTTTATTTTCCATTCTTCGCCCACTAGAAATCTTGGTTATCATTTCTGAATTTGGATTTAGGTACATCAGGTGTGTTGTGATTTTTGCAAGACTCTTCCCTACTCCTTTACAGTTGCTTTAGGCAGTGCTGAATATGTTTATTTATTACCCATGCTCTTCATATCATCTGCCATAGGGATTTTAATACTATCACTCCCGTTCAAGAGGGTAAATTAAGTTTTTGTTGTTTCTTTTGCTTTCTGATTACTGTTTGCATGCAAATTTTCTGGCATCTTTCGTGAGCCAGACATTTAATCTATTTTCACATGCAGATTGTCTGAAATGTCGCCTGATATGGATTTAGAATCATTTTTCTAGAATAATCTTTTATTTTGACACCTTCAAATATAAAATCTATTTCCTAAATTGATCTTTTTTTCACCCTTCCACCAGAAATTGAATGGTTCTGTAGATAGCGAGAATCAAAGAGATTGTTCATCAGAGACATCTGATTTCAAACACGGAAGATCTTCTAGCAAGTTGAATGATGATATCTCCCAGGCTGGCAGTGTGATTACTGAATCAACTCAGGCGGGTGAACTTACCAGTGGTTCTTCCTGTGGTCCAAAGCTGCCTATAGTATGTTTTTTCCCTTTTTCGTAAGACCTTTTAAAGGAGGAGACTTCTTCATTTGTTCTTAATTCCACTTCCCATTTATTGCATATGACCCTTAATCCTCTGTCGGAATCTATTGATTTTCAGTTAATATTTGAAGTTGTTATTTTTCAATCCACATGTAGTTAAGTTTTTTCTGAATAGCCTGCTAAGGTTTTTGTCTTTGCTTGGAGTTTTGACTTTTTGATATCTATATATTATTTTCAAGAATTAAATTTTCAAACTTCCTTTGATACTTACATTTGAGCATTCTCCCATGTTGTCTCATGATTGAAAAGCTATTACTTTTCTTTCAAATCTAGCGTTTTCCATCAAGATCTTTTTTTCAAATGTCTACTCTTTTATATAATGGATACTTTTTCAATATATATCAAATGTTAATTCCTTCAAATTTTAATGTTTTATTTGTCTTTCTGGTTGAACATAGGAAGGAGTTTCAATGTCAGATCAGATGGACCTCCTAGTTGAGCAAGTCAAGATGCTTTCTGGAGAGATCGCATTCAATACGAGTACATTGAAACGAATGATGGAGCAATCTGTGAATGATCCTGAGAATTCAAAAACTTATAACGAAGTAAGCCTTTTATTCCGTTCTTGTAGACAGAATCCTTCATACATTTGATGGATCTGTTTATGTCTGCGATGGTCATATATTGGGTCTCTCTTTGAATATGCTGCAGCTATATTTTGTAGTCAATAATCTTCTCTAGATTTGTTAACATTTTAGATATATTGTTGGAAATTCAAATGAATTATTCTTTGATGCTTCCGCAGAATTGAAAGCCTGGTATTGGTATTTTTATTAACTTGTGAAACATATTCTGGCATCTTCAGTAGATTCCCTAGGCATGTTAAATCCATGATGGGTGTGAAGGACTCTGTTGTTAGGCAAATGATTTTCATGATTTTTTTGTTCTCACTACAAGAAGAACGTCATTTGGCAACAACAGTTTTGTTGCCATATATTGGATGTTGTTGCCAAAAGTACTTTTCGCAACAACAAAAATTGTTGCATGTCGTTGAAATAACCTTCGATGCGATAAGTTTTCGCAACAAGTTTTTTTTTTGCCATTCATGTTTTTAGCATACAACAACATACCCAATGAAGTCCCACAATGTGGGGTCTGAGGAGGGTAGTGTGTACGCATACCTTACCTCTACCTTGGTAATTAGAGAGGTTGTTTCTGAAAGACCCTCGGCTCAAGACAAATCATACGCACACGCAAAGTTAGAGAAATGGTCAGACCCGGACAAGAAATTTAAAGCAGTATGAAAATGGGAGTAACAAAAGCGAATAAGCCATGATAAAACATTCTGAAAAAAGAAGCAGCAACTAACGCATGTAAATAAGATAAACAAAGTATACGAAAGAACATACAACAACAGAAATCAAAGGGCAGGGGACTATAAAACAATACTGCGTCTACTAGTATGATAGGCTAAGCAGGACTACAACAATAACACTACAACTACCAATATGTAAGCTTAAGTAGGACTACGCTCAACTGCTTACTACCCTTCTGCCATAATCTGTATCCTCCACAACACTCTATCTAAGGTCATGTCCTCAGTAAGTTGCACCTGCGCCATATCTTGTCTAATCACCTCTCCCCAATACTTCTTCGGCCTACCTCTACCCTTCCTGAACTCGTCCATAGCCAACTTCTCACACCTCTGCACTGGGGCATTTGTGTCTCTCCTCTACACATGCCCGAACCATCTAAACATCGCTTCCCGCATCTTATCCTCCACTGAGGCCACTCCCACTCTGTTTCGGATATCATCATTTCTAATTCTATCCCTCCTTGTATGTCCACACATTCATCTCAGCATCCCCATCTCGCAACTTTCATTTTTTTAATGTGCGAAGTCTTGACTGGCCAAGACTTTGCCCCATAAAACATAGTCGGTCTAACTACCACCCTATAGAACTTGCCTTTAAGTTTTTGTGGCACTTTTTTATCGCACAAGAATCCAGGTGCGAGCCTCTATTAGATCCGAAATACTTGAAGCTTCCTTTTCTTGGAATGACATGAGTACCAAGCCTCACCTCTATGCCTGTCTCATGGTCGCTCCCGTTACTGAACTTGCACTCCAAGTATTCTGTCTTGGTCTTACTCAGCATGAACCCTTTAGACTCCAGAGTTTGTCTCCAAACCTCCAGTTTAGTGTTCACTTCAATGCGAGTCTCATCAATCAGGACTATGTCATCTGCGAATAACATACACCATGACACCTCCCTTGAATTTGTCGCGTCAGTCCATCCATCACTAAAACAACTAAGAATGAGCTAAGAGTTGATCCTTGGTGCAGCCCCATCATCACTGGAAAGTGCTCCGAGTCTCCTCCTACTGTCCATACCCTGGTCTTTGCTCCATCATACATATCCTTGATCGCCCTAGTGTACGCCACAGTTACACCTCTAACCTCCAAACATCTCCACAAAACCTCCCTAGGGACTGTCGTATGCCTTATCGAAGTCGATGAAAACCATATGTAAGTCTCTCTTCCTCTTCCTATACTGCTCCACCAACCTCCTAATAAGATGAATGACTTCTGTAGTCGAATGCCCCGGCATGAATTCAAACTATTTCTCAGAAATAGACGTGCCTCTTTTCACCCTCATCTTCACAACCCTTTTCCAAACTTTCATAGTGTGGCTTAGCAACTTGAAACCTCTATAGTTGTGGCAATTTTGGATGTCACTTTCGTTCTTGTACAAATGAATCATTGTACTCCACCTCCATTCTTCGGTCATTTTTGCCGTCTTAAAAATGACATTAAGTAACTCAGTGAGCCACTCCAAATCGGTCATGCTTGTGCTCTTCCTAAATTCAACTGGGATCTCATCAGGCCGGTCGCTCGTCCCCTTGCGTATCCTGCGAACAACACCCTTAACCTCAACCTTAATACTTCTACATTATCCAAAATCCCCGTACCTTCTGGATTGCTCTAGATCTCTCAGCACAATGTCTTTATCTCTTTTTTCGTTCAAGAGTTTATGGAAGTAAGACTGCCACCTCCGTCTAATACGCGTGTCCTCCACCAGTACTTTGTTGTCCTTGTCCTTGATGCACCTTACGTGATCCAAGTCACGGGTCCTCCTCTCTCTCGCATTGGCTAGTCTATACAACTTCTTATCCCCTTTTTTTTCCTTTAATTCCACATACATGCGTTCAAAAGCCGCCTTTTTCGCCGCCGTAACCGCTAGCTTTGCCTCCTTCCTCTCCATCTTATATAATTCCATATTCGTCCACTTCTCCACCTCATCCTTTCTTTCTACCAATTATGCATACGCCACTTTCTTTGCTTCCACCTTCTTTTGAACTTTACCATTTCACCACCAGTCCCATCGATGCCTACCACGACTACCCCGCGAGACCCCTATCACTTCTCTAGCTACCTTCCGAATGCAACTGGACGTCCTGTCCCACATACCGATCGCATCCCCACTACTCCCCCAAGCCCTCTGGCCATCAACCTCTCCCCCATCTCCTTTGCACTAGCCATGGTCAAATTCTCCCATTTGATTCTTATCCTATCATCTACAACCCTCCTCTTCTTCTCCATCACCAAAAGCTTATGTCGGGTTGTAAGATACTCGCTCAGAATAACCTTGCAGTCTTTACAAAGACTGATGTCAACCTTCTTGAGGAGCAAAAGGTCTATCCGAGTCTTAACCACCGAACTAAGGAAAGTCACCAAGTGCTCCTCCTCCTTCAGGAACTTCGAATTGGCAATCACCATCCCAAAAGCTTTAGCGAACTCCAAAAGTGAGATCTCTCCCCCGTTCCAGTCCTCGAGGCCATCCATGCACGTCGTCATAACCCCCCGGAAGTGGCCTGATATGTCCATTGAAATTCCCTCTTACAAATAACTTCTCAGTGGGTGGTATACCTCCCACCACCTCGTCCAAATCCTCCCAAAAGCGCCTCTTCTCCCCCTCGTCCAAGTCCGCATGCGGCGTGTAAGCACTAATAATGTTCATAGTGAACCCTCCAACTACCAACTTAATCGCCATCATCCTGTCATTGACCCTCCTAACCTCTGCCACCTGATCCCTTAGCTCGCTGTCTACCAAAATGTCTACCCCATTCCTATACCTCGACCTACCCGAGAACCATAACTTATACGTTATGGTTCTCGGGTACTAAATTTGCTTATAAAAGTACAATGAAAAAGACAAAAGATCAGATGTAAAGTGACATGGGTGTGTGTACAGGTTACACCTGATAAGTCAAATATATCAGCATAAGGTCAACTTTTATTTAGCAAAAATAGAAAATGACCAGTAGCTCTTCAAGCACTAGCAGAGCTTAGCACACAATAGCTTAATAGTAGCAAATTCCTTATAGGTTCAATGGACTACGGACAAGAATCGTACCAAAAAAAACTGGTGCTAACTAGAATTCTACTGTAAATGATGTATACAAATTTAAATACAGTAAAGGCTGAGAGAGAACCTGATTTGCGCTTGAGAACAACACAAAAACCTGATTTTCATTGTCGCCAGAGGCCGCCGGAGTTCGCTGTCGGGTGGTGGTGGTCTCTAAAGTTCCTTTCTAACCAGATCTGTTTGCCGGTGGTAGCGGGTGGTCGGAACCCTAGAGGGTTGATAGTTGCCGCGGTGGTATGAAGAACCTTGCTGCCAGTGGTGGGTGGAGGGATAGAGAAAGAATAGCAAGGGGGAAGGGTCCATAAAACAGAGAGAACAGGGCTGCGTACCTAGTCGCCGATGAATGGAGGACGGAGCCGCTTCGGTGGTGGTGCGTCTGTGTGGGAGGGGGGGGGGGGTTGTTACCGTTAGCACGTAAGTCAGGGGGTGGGGGAGAGAGAGCGGAGAGCCAGTTTTTCATTTTTTTAGCATCAATATATTAAATTTTTATTGCCATTTACGTTTTTTAGCAACAATATATTTATTGTTGCTAAAGTTTTGTTGTCAATTCTATACTTTCTTGTAGTGTCTTGTGTAAATAGATATCTCTTGTTTTTAAGATCTTTACTTACTTTAATGCCTAAACTTGTGACAGATTCAAAGCTTGGAGCGTGACATTCAAGAAAAGAGAGAGCAGATGAGGATCTTAGAACAACGCATTGTTGAAAGTGGTGAAGCATCAATCACCGGTGCATCTTTAGTTGAAATGCAGCAGGTGATGTAACATTATTCCTTTTTCAACCTCATTGGTTTTTTCAACCTCATTGGTTTTCTCTTTCTTGGTGTTTTGTTTTTGTCTCATAGTTCTATCTTTTGTCAGACTTTGCTGAAGCTGATGACACAATGTAGTCAAAAGGATTTTGAGCTTGAGGTCGGTTAATTAGGCCTTCCTTGATTGCTCCAATTTAAAATCAAATCTAAAGAATTTTCCTTTCTATCAGACAACGTAGAACATCTATTACATGAAGTTGTTTAGAATTTTACTTTTTGAATGCAGATAAAATCAGCAGACAATCGGATTCTCCAGGAAGAGCTGCAGAACAAGGTGAGAAAACACCATTATTTATCTTTCTTGTTAATCCTATGATAGCAACCTTAATGTTGTTGGCCTGCCAATGGCTGATTGTCCAGGATTAATGGGGCTGTTTTTGTTGTTGCAGTGTTTAGAGAACAAGGAACTGCAGGAAACTATTTGTAATTTTGAGCAGCAGCTAGCTGTAGTGAAGGTGGAAAAGTCACGCCCCTCATCAGAACAGGGTCTATCAGACAAGTATATTGATGATCTTAAAAAGAAAATTCAGTTGCAGGTGATTTATATCCTTCAGCCCAGGATTAACTGGCTTCACACTTGTCTATTGGCTGATTCTCATCTAAATTCTTGGTGTATATGGCAGTAGTGAACTATGAAGAAATGTGACTCAATTTTATTTTCTTATTTCATTCACTAAGATTGTCTCCTGCGGGGAGGGGTTTGGCTGGAGCATATTACTGTTCATGTTTAATTAGCTGAGCTATGAGATGCAGAGCAGGGAATCATATGAAGCCTTAGTGCCTCTAAAGTCTAAATACGCGTTGGAGATTCAAACTAAGTTCTATAGAGATGTTTTATGAGTTCCTTTATATAAAGCCTGAAGAAAGCAAAATAAAGGATGCCTTAGTCGTTTACTTTCTGTTCTATTCTATATAAACATACTGAGCCTAGTGCTGTAACATTCTGTTTTGACATCCATACCTGTTCCAAGACAAGGTGTTATATTAAGTCACTTTACATTATGGAGCCTCGAAACACAATCATTTTGATAATTGATCATCCACTTTCTCTAGGTTAATATTTCATATGTTAAATTTGTATTTGACTAATTGCTTTACTTGCATGAAAGCAATCATTACTTTGCATTTCCATATTAGAGTTCTTCAATCTTATGTTGGTGTGATATCTACAGCTTAAAGGACTAAATCTCTCTAACTCTGCTTATTTAGCTTTCTTTTGCCTACAGTTACTTTAATGTCACTGTATTTTCTTTAAATGAGTCCATATCATGGCTCTAATAAGTTTGTTGCTTGAGCAGGATATTGAGAATGATAAGTTGAAACTGGAACTTGTTCAGAGTGTAGACGAGAGCAGTGGACTACGAGTACATAACCAGAAATTTTCTGAAGAAGCCTCATATGCAAAAGAACTAGCATCCGCTGCTGCTGTTGAACTTAAAAATTTGGCTGGTGAAGTGACAAAGCTATCGATACAGAATACAAAACTCGAGAAAGAACTGTTGGCTGCTCGACAGGTATTAAATTCTAGGAGTTCCATTGCACAAACTGGTAATGTTCGCCACCGAAAGCATGGTGAAAACCTATGGCAAGGATGTAGAGGTCGGGTTTCTGACCGAGAAAGTGAAGTTCCTGGAGTAGATCCCAATGATCTAAAAAAGGAGTTGCAGGCAAGAAAACAACGCGAGGCAGCTCTTGAGGCCGCCTTGGTTGAGAAGGAAATACTGGAAGATGAGTACCGGAAAAAGGTTGAAGATGGACAGAAAAGGGAGGCAGTTCTGGAAAATGATTTAGCAAATATGTGGGTGCTCGTTTCTCAGCTAAGGAAAAAGAATGGTGCCAGGCAAGATTTAACGACAGTAGCAGAAAGGCAGAATGTTGGAGGAGACAATATGAATGATCCAAAAATGTACGATAGTGAGTGCAATGACCCCATCCTCGATGATGGACAGACCGTGGATCATGCAACTGCAGTTTCTGAGATTCTGAAGGAAGAGCCTCTTGTTGCCCGCTTGAAGGTAATGTTTATCCTTTTCTTGCTACTTAGCACTTGTATCTAGTACATGTATGTGTTAGGCGTGTCCTTGTCATTTGTCTGAGTTGTAGCTCTGTATACTTCCAAAAGCTAGCTAATTTCCTTGTGTTTGAACACCGCACACCCATAAAGAGGCTAGATAAGCTTTATTTTGCTTTTTCCCTCTCTAATGTGGTAAATTTTGTCTATTCAGTTGTAAAAAAGTGTGAGATAAACTTGGGATCCAGTAAGATATGCAAGCTTTTTGGAAGATAGGAAGGCTTTTAGATTTTAGTAGCACACCAGAAGGGTGGGGAGAGTAAGTGTCCAACATTAGCAACCCATGGGATTTAATATACTGTACATTCACTTATTCCACCCGTCCCATTTTATATATCGTATTTGACTGAAGATGGCTTTTAAGATGTTAAGGTCATGGGTTCAAGCCTTTGAAACAACCTCTTGCAGAAATGCAGAAATGTGAGGTAAGGTTGCGTACAATAGACCCTTGTGGTCCGGCTCTTCCCCGGACCCGCGCATAGCGGGAGCTTAGTGCACCAGGCTGCCCTTTAATATGACTTAAATATGATTTTAGTGATAACAGGAGAAAATGTTGAAGCGATGTTAGAAAACTTAGCTCAGTGGAGAAGATATCACATCAACATTTAAAATGTGGATAGTGCAATGAATTTTCATTCTTGAAAGTTCTGTAGAAATAGAATTGTATCAAACATTTCGAGACATCTCAAAATATAAATAGTGTCATTATAAATTGAAAAACAGAAAGTACTTAGTTTTCAGTCATTTGTCGTTCCATGGTTCTTCTTTAGTGCTTCTGAAATGTTTCAATGAATCATCACTAGGAGCCACAATATTAGTTTTCTTAATTTACTGCTATGTGTCAATCTTTTGAGGCTGTTTCAGGCTAGTCCTACTGTTCTCGACTAGGATATTATTAATATTAGTAATGGAGGAAAATGTTGAACTGGACAGTTAGTTTTAGTTATAAGAGAGAATATTTTTAACTTCTGACAGTCAAATAGATTTGAAATTCTTAGAAGAATTTGACTTTGCAGTGTATATTATTAGCTAAATTGTGTCAAACGTTTGAAGATGAAGCCTAAGATGGGAAATGTGATAAAATGGGTAAGGGAATACATGTTAATCCTTAGGTTTTTGTATAGGTAGAAGCTACTAATAACAACTGTTGTTTCTTTAGGTTCTTTGATGACTCAAAATATAACGTGAACATATTAAAGATCTTTTACGTGTGCGCCACCAGGCTGGAATGCAAGAGATGAAGGAAAAGGACCACACGTATTTGGGGAATGCAGATGCAAATTCACATCTATGCAAAGTCTGTTTCGAATCACCAACTTCTGCAATGCTCCTTCCTTGCCGACATTTTTGCTGTAAGTCAACTTTATGATTATGTGCTCAAATTACCCTCACTCCCTTGGGTAGGAGCTGTCTAATGTCGACTTAATTTGCAGTGTGTAAATCTTGTTCCCTTGCCTGTGCCGAGTGTCCAATCTGTCGAACTGAAATTGCAGATAGGATTTTTGTTTTTACTTGAGATAGCATTTCAAGTGCAATGAGGTGCTTACTTTTCTCCCTCTCTTTGGGGGTGGGTTATCTTCGTTCTTGTGAAGCTCACTTTTCTCATGACAATTCTTTAGATGGTTCAACTGTATGTAATGACAAAGGGTATACCAATTTTTGTTTTGCACTTGTCCACCAAGTAACTGTAAATTAAGAATGAGGCAGGTGGACAAAGGAAACAAAGTCGAAAATTTAGTACATTTTGAAACAAATAATCCCTTGATTATTTTCATTAATTGAAAGAGTATATATACAATTTACATATTTCCATAATAGGAAAATCATTTTCCTATTCTACTCCTAAAACCCTAATCTAGTAGTACAAGACTCCTATAATTATGGTAAGTGTACAATGCTAAGTAATACAAATATTCTACACTAATTATGCTAAAATCGGTACACTAATTATGCTAAAATCGGTACACTAATTACAATACTAAAAAGGGCCAAAGTCCCGTGATATACACTGTATGGCAAGTGTATACCACGGGAATATACACTGTCTATCACACGCCCGCAGTCATAGCGGGAGGTCTTCGAACGCTGATATTGTCCCTAAAATCTTTAAAAAGGACAGAGGGAAGACCTTTTGTAAAGATGTCTGCAATTTGATACCTGGAAGGGACATGACAAACGCGTACTTGTCCACGAGCTACTTTTTCGCTAACAAAATGAATGTCCATCTCGATATGTTTAGTGCTAAATCGGATTCCTAGAAAGATAGATGACACTAATATTATCACAATAAAACAAGTTAGCTTTCTAAATAAGACAATGAAGCTCTAAAAGAAGATTACGTAACCAACATGATTTAGACACCACATTGGCTACCCCTCGAAACTCGGCTCCTGCACTAGAGCGTGATAAAGTTTACTGATGCTTGACAGACCATGAGACTAGGTTATTACCAACAAACATACAATATCCAATCGTAGATCGTCTGGTGTCTGGACAGCCACCCCAATCAGCATATGTATACGAGACAAGTATAGATGTCGACGAAGGATATAAATGTAAGTCATAGTCAAGTGTCCCCTGGTTGTATCGAATGATGCGTTTGGGCGCATTCATGTGCTAAATCCTGGGATCATGCATAAACAAACACACCTGATGTACGGCATACATAATATTTGGTCTCGTGAACGTAAGATACTGAAGGGCCCCTGCAAGATTGCGATAGCGGGTCGGATCCTCATATGGTAAGCGAGCCGCAGCACCCAACTCGGGTTTAGTATCAACCGGAGTGGAAGTGGACTTACACGATGACATCCCGGCCCTTTCAATGATCTCAGTTGCATACTTCATCTGAGATAAGAACAATCCACCAGCATGACGAGTGACAGCAATCCCCAAAAAATAACTCTATGGCCCCAAGTCTTTCATAGCAAACTCAGAACTGAGCATTGTCATGATAGACTGGCGTAAGGCATCGGAAGAGACAGTCAAGATAATATCATCCACGTATAAAAGTATATAAGCCAAGGAAGAACCACGACGATATATGAACAAGGAATTATCTGACATGCTCTGAGTGAACCCAATAGTCGAAACATAGTCAGCAAACCTCTTATACCAGGCCCGTGGAGATTGCTTAAGCCCATATAATGACTTTTTCAACAGATAGACATGAAAGATATTTGGAATCCTTAAACCCCAAGGGTTGATGCATATAGACTGTTTGCTTGAGATCACCATGTAAGATAACATTCTTCACATCTAACTGATGAATGAGCTATGCTTTCGAAAGAGCCAAGTTGAGCACATTGCGAATGGTAGCTGGCTTGACCACCGGACTAAACGTCTCCCCACAATCCACACCAACCTGCTGAGTCTTACCATCACCCACAAGTCGATCCTTATGCCTTGCAAACGAACCGTCTCAATTGTCCTTATGAGCAAAAATTCACATAGACCTAATAATATTAATACCAGATGGACGGGGCACCAACTCCCACGTCTTATTATCAATAAGAACATTATATTCATCGGTCATAGCAATTTTCCAATTCGGGTCATTTAATGCAAATACATGATTATGGGGTAAGGGTGATTTAAGAGCATTATAATTTAAATTAAAATGCCTTTTTGGTTTAAAAACACCCCGTTGACTACGAGTGACCGATCTATGACTCGGGAAAAATTGGGCAGATTTTGGGAATTTTCTAGACTTGGGACGGACTGGCCAACAGGCAGTAGGCCTGCTGGCCCAATTCGGTAATGGGATGGTGGAACAGGGACTGGACCAGTGGCGTTAATGGGCTGGGTCACTGGCCCAGTAATTGGACATGACCCAGTTGCAGGGCTCTGTAGACCATATTAGACGGAAAACCCAAAAACCCAAAAACCCAAAAACACACACGGAGTAGACCAAACATGAAGTTTGTTAATTGTGGTGGACAGAAATAACGGATAACATAAGCACCCAAAGACCCTAAGATGTGAATACGAAGGAGTCTTATTATATAAAATTTGAAAGGGGGATAAATATGTCAAACCTTTGGAAGGAAGAATGTTAAGGAGATATGTAGTCATTTGTAGAGCATGATGCCAAAACGAAGGGGGTACGGAAGCATGAATCAATAAAGTTCGGACAATGTTATTAATTGTATGAATCTTACGTTCGGCTTTCCCATTTTGTGAAGAGGTATGTGGACAAGAAAAACAAAAAATTATTCCATTATTGGCATAAAATTCTCGAAAGACCCCATTATCATATTCTTTGTCATTATCACATTGAATGTTCTTTATTTTCCGTTCAAATTGGGTTTGAATGAATGCTCTAAATTTTAAAAAGGTGGAAAAAACTTGAGATTTTTTCGCTATTGGGAAAGTCCATAAAAATTTAGAATAATCATCCAAAAAAAGAACATAATACCGATGACCCAATGAACTAAGAACATGAGACGTCCATAAATCGCTATGAATAATATCAAATTGAATTAAAGTATGAGAATTAGAGTCATCAAATGGCAACTTGACAATTTTTCCTAAATAACAAGATTGACAATTCGGAGTACTATGCGTACCCTTATATGAAATAAAACTATTTTCTCTAATGAAGATAAAATAGACGACCCCGAATGACCAAGACAAGCATGCTACAAGGAAGGAGCAAAAGCGGATGGTAAGGCTTGACTCGAAAGACCGGAACATGGCATGATATGATAAAGATCTCCCCTACTATCACACCTCATGAGAGGACTCCCCGTATTGAAATCCTTCACAGAAAACCAAACGGATCAAATTCAATAGAAACATAATTATCAGTGGTGAATTTACGGACAGACACCAAATTTTTAATTAGTTTATGGGGATGAAGGGTATTTTTCAGGATAAGGGGGAGACAATGTTTTATGACCATAACCACGAATTGGAATTGAATTACCATTATCAATAATTATACCACGAGTGTTGCTCAAATTGGAATAAGACAAGAGAGTACTTGGGTCTGACGTCATGTGAGTAGTAGCGTCGATGTCCATGTACCAATTCGGGTCTGATTGAGTTAATCCAAGTGTGTGTATCGCGGCTTCAATGTCGGTTTGAGTGGGTGTGGGGCCCACTGCTGAGAATGCATGTGTGGGCCGAGGCCCAAGCGATCCGCCTGCGCCGCCCCGCCCGGCCAAATCTGAATGAGGGGCCTAAAAGTTGGGCCTGAATTGCGGTTGTCCAGCCCACTGCCCATTGGATGAAAGTCGTGGAAAATAAAGGTTGTTGGGCCACTGCCCACTGCCCCAGCCAAACTGCCATGGGGCCACTGCTGAGACCAGTGGGGTGGTGGCCCACTACTGATTGGACGGGGCCCATTGTCGCTATGTTGCCCACCGGAACCGCCACGTTTTCCCCCGCGGTTTTTGCCTTTATTTTTCGAGTATTCTTGTCATTACCGTGAGCTCGGTTTTGACCCGAATTATCAACAAACCCCGGAGAATTCGTGGAGGACGTCATCATGACCACGGGACTAGCACTCGTAGACACCTTTTTAGCCAAGCCGCTTCTTCCAAAGTAAGCATGGATCGTGCTTGATAGAACTTCGATAGAGGAGTACTTTTTTAACGAATGAGAGTTCCAACGCCACTATAGGCCTCGGAGAGGCCAGCAACCATTTGGAGAACTAGATGATCGTCGCTAACAGGCGCACCAACGTTGCGTAGTTAAAAATAAAAACAATTTAAAAAGTAAAAATAAAAAAGAAATTAAAATAATATAAATAAAAATAAATTAAAAAGAAAATAAATTTAAAAAATCAAAAAGGAAAGAAATTGGAAGTAACCTTGTAATTACACCCAATTCTCAATCTTCCCTTGAGAATTGAAGAATGTAATTATTATCACTCAATTACACTCAATTACATGTTGATCATGTAATTATTTAGTCTAACAAATAAGACAAATTATGTAATTACATCCAATTTCACTCAATTTTAATTACATGAGTGACTTTCCAAACAGGCCAATGAAGGTAGTTTTTCGCAATATACATCTCTTTGCTTCCACTGAATGAGATTAGGAGAGATCAAAACTCAAAATTCGTTTCAAATAACACCTTTACATATAATTAAATTTTTACTTTTTCCACCTTGCTTGTTCCAGAGTTCATGATGTTAGCCCTCATTAATGCTTGTTGCAAATTGTTGGCTTATTAAATAGATTCATAGCTGCAAACTTTGGCTTATTAAATCCTTCACAGCAGCCAATTGTAGGCCATGAGTGGGTGGACATGTTAGAGAAAGAATAATTCAATATTCTCGTACAAAGGAAGTGTGTTAATTAAAATAGAAAATGTACTTGGTGGATGAGTAATAAGCACTAAATGACAGACTTCACTTTTTCAGGATTGGAATATGGATGAGATCTTTAGAACATCTTGGAAGTAAGAATAGAATATTTAAGAATTGTAGATCTGCAACTTGTTGAAATTCATTGATTGGATGAGAACTGAGAAGATAAGGAACAAAAGAATCATAAAATATATAAATTTAAAGTTTTTTTCTGTTTGGGTTTCCCGCCCGATTTAGTACCTATATTGGGTGTAAGACTAAATTTTGATCACGAGCGGAAATTTCATATTAAGGGGTAAAACATATCTTAATAAAGATAACCTCACATCTATAATTTGAAGTTGAGACTTCTGATTAAGTATAAGGGGTATTTATCACTTCGCCATAATTTTTATTTTATTCAATCATTTTTCAAAAGTTATGATGATGGATATGACGTTATTTTGAAGAATTAGAATGGATAGTATAAAATGTATTGTACATGTCGTATATAGGTTTAAAGTTTCAACTTCCAACACTTCCTCACATGGAAGTATGGAACTGGATTTTGAGGATAAAAAGTGATGCCTATTTGCGCTCTCTTTTTTCCCTTATTTTTTTAAATCAAGAAAATATGAAGGTAGAGGAAAATAGACCACTCATTGTGATGAAATCGAAAATATTATTGTGCTCTTGGAAAGAAGCACTGAGAAATACTTTGGTCCTATCTATTTCGCTTAGTAAAAGTTTAAATATGAAGATTCAAATCTCGTTTTGCTAAGTATATGTATGTTTTTTTCTTTCACAATTACTTATTATTATTTTATAAGTTTGAATTATTAAAATCTTATAAAGTTTTAAATTATATTTTTTTCCTTTTGTGACTACTTATTATGTTTCCATGTGGTGCGTGGGGCAGGGGTGGGATGTGTAGTCGGATGCGGTGTCGGGTCCAGGTTACATATAGCAGTGTTGGTATTGGGTTGAAGGCTGGGTCGGGTGACGGGATAGGGCACTAGGGCAGTGGGTTCTGAGTTTGTCGTCGGGTTTGGGGAGGACGTCGATGGGTAGATCGACGTCGATTAGGTGACCCGATGACATTATCGATGACGGATAGTGGGTGGGAATCGGTTGTGTTGGGGCGATATTTGTATGGGTCCGAGAACTGGGCTACGTCGGGTTGATCAGTACAGTGTTGATTTGATGTTGTGCGGGGGTATGGTGTCGGAGACTGGGTGGGGTTGTGATGGAGTTGTTCTGGCTAACTGGAGGAGCGACGGTCGGTAACACAACGATTGGCGGTTGATTTTGTCGGCTCGGAGGAGAGACGGTGACGGGAAGATACCAGATGGTGGCTCCGGTAGTCGGCGAAAATGGAGAATAGTCCGATCGATTTCTAGTGGTGGTAGATTGTGACGGAACAGTAGGGGTGGTGGCAAACTGCGACGGAACGGAAGGGTGGTGGCAGAAGGTGCCTGACCAGTGGGGGGGTGGTGGTGACGGACTGACGCATTTCGCGAAGTATGACGGGGGATATGTCAGACTCGTCTAGGAAGGTGTAGCCTATGTTACGAAATTTTTGAATGTTTGCAAAGGAAAAACTTGTCTCGTCAAACGTAACGTGACGCGAGACGTGAATTTAACAAGTGAACAAGTCATAGCATAAGTAGCCTCTATGATTAGGCGGAAAACCTACGAAGACACACGAAGTGGGTCGGAGTGCTAATTTATGAGGGGCGGTGGATGCAAGGTTCGGATAACAGAGGCAACCAAAAATCCGAAGATGATCGTAGGAGGGGATCCGACGGTATAATATTTCGGTTGGGGTCATGTTGTGAAGTGTGCTAGTAGGTAAAATATTAAGGACGTATTCTACCATTTTGACTGCATAAACCCAAAACGAGGGAGGAAGAGAGGCATGAAACAAGAAAGTACGAACCATGTTATTTATGGTGCGAATGATTCGTTCTGCTTTGCCGTTTTGAGGGGAGGTGTGGGGATACGAAAAATGAAAAATCATGCCATTATTTTTGCAGAATTTGTGAAACATGAAATTATTAAACTCACGACTATTATCACACTGAAAAAAGATTTGTTGGCTTTTTCAAATTGTGTTTTAATAAAAATACGAAATTCAAGAAACTTGGCAAACACTTCAGACTTAAATTTTAGCAGATAAATCCAAATAAAATGAGAGTAATCATCTATAAGACTAGATAATATGTATGACCCAGTGAGCTAGTGATGGGAGACCTCCACAAATCATCATGAATAATGTCAAAAGGAGAACGTAATGCTTGAACATGTTTTCCTAAAGAGCAAGAAACACAATATTGGGCAAGTTTTCCATTATTACATCAATAAAGTTATTGCCTCTAAGAAATTAAAAACCATAGCTCCTGGGTGTCCAAGCCTATTATGCCAAATTGATATAGAGATAGCAGCGAGAGATATGGGAGATCCCCCGTGCTATTGCATCTCATAAGAGGTGTCCCCGTACGAAGATCATTCACAATGAAACCAAAAGGGTCAAAGTCAACAGAGATAGAACTATTATGAGTAAATTTTCGGACAGATATTAAATTTTTACTAATGTTGGGAGCATACATGATGTTGTTTAGGGAGAAGGGTGGGTGAGGTGGTTGGGTGTAGTACCATAACCCTGAATTGGAATACGGTGGCCATTTACCAACAGTGATAAATTGAGGATACTTTAACTGAAACAGTTTGGGAAGATTACTTGCCGAGCGGGTGAGATGAGATGTGGCACATGTGTCCATGTGTCCGTGTACTAATTTTCATCGGGCTGCTGCAAGTTGAAAGTACTGAAAGCTTGACCCAACTCTGTGTGGGCCAGACCGTGAGTCTATGGGCTGGACTGGCGGCTAACATGTGGGCCTGATGGCCAGCCGAAGTTTGCGATCGTGGGCCTGGCCCAGAATCCTGTGTGGCGGATCTGCGGGTATTGTGTATTGCCCGTGTGGGGTGGGCCGTAGGTTGAGGCCCAATTTCTTGAACTTGTCCAGGGATATGGGCCAGGCCACGTCCACTGCTGGATTGGGGCAGGCTGTTGTTGGGTCTTTCCTCTGTCTTAGCCTTTACCGTTTTTGCTATTATTGCGGCCTCTACCGCCCCTGCCTCCACAACGGCTGTCCCGTGACTGGTGGTAGGGGCCGCGGTTGTGACCGGATGTTCAACCGCTAATGTTTTTTTATTGTGGGCGTCCTGTTTGGCACGTCGAGTTACCTCCAAAAGTAATTGTGAACGTGCCTTGTTGAAACTCGGTAGTGGGTCGGCTTGGTGAATCATAGTGGCTAGTGTATCGTATTCTCCTTTCCGTAAGCCAGAAATAAGTTGTAGGACCATCTTTGTGTCGAAGGCGGGTGTCCTCACGTTGGATAATTGGTTTGCAACTAGTTTTAATTGTTTACAATAGTCAGACATGTTGGAAAAATTCTCAAGACGTGTATTATTAAATTGTTCCTCCAAATACACATCCCGAGTATTTTTGTTGTCCTAAAATATTTCTTCCAATCGTACACATAATTCATGAGTCGAGACACCTGTTTTCATAATTGTATGAAGCAAATCTTTGGAGATTGTGTCGTAAATCCACTGTTTAACTATAGCGTCAAGACGACGCCAAGTAGAGTCTACAACATCAATGGGACAGGAAAGAGAGTCCTCAATATGGTTAAGCACGTTATACGTGCAGACGTGAATACGAAAGGGTTCGATCCACGAGGAGTATTGACCATCTCTTGATCAAGAGTGATGGGAATGAAATTCTTGATATTTGTGACGGCAAAAGTCGGATGAAAAGAAGATGTGCAGGAGGTAGGGGGTTGTCTATGACGTATGACGACTGTGGAGGAGGCGGAAACCTTAGGAAAGGTGGGGGGGGGGGGGATATGGTAGGCACAAGAAAGGAACACGAGAAAAAAAAAAAAAGGGGGGCTAGCCATCGGCCTTAGGGGGCGGTGGCGGTAACAAAAAAAAGGGTTTAGGTGTTTTTAGGGTTTGACTTTTGATATCATGTAAGATTGTATTAATATTCTTTGGGGAGTGTTTCTCATTAATACAAATATATATAATGTGTACAATGTGTAATCATCATTCAATAGAGATCATATATCTACTATAATTATACAACACTAAATATGGCTAAATATATGGACTATACACGTTAATAACTACCATAGCACAACCACTATTGCCAACCTCCTCTAGCAACTACAACTATCACCAACCATCACTTTATAGCTGTAATCTCTTGGTTCCATTGCCGCCTGATGACACAGCCGCTAGTTTTTAGAGTGTATTTTATCAAAAAAATAATTTCTACAACATTATGAATTAAAAATTGTCTTTGATATTTTCTACAAATAAAATGTATTATTAATTATTTGGATTATACATTGATTGGTTAATAAACTGTACACATTCAAATAACGAGAAAATAAATACTTTTAATCAAGTGAACAGATCTAGATTCAATATATTAATGTTTATATGTACCAGAAAAAAATGTTCATATGTGTACTCAAATTTAAGTATCTTGAACTATACAAAAACAAACGGAAGCTTAGACCCTGATATTAGTTGTTGAAGTCTTTCAATAAATTATACATTAGGCAAAAAGCACGATACTAATCTGCAAACCCCATCCATTTTTTTGCTCGGATTTCCCTCTTTCAGGGTGGTCTTTAAATTTTGCCCCTCAAATTGCTGATCTTGAATTTTTGTTCATGCTTCCCCTTAATAAAAATTTGTAGGTCAAAGTACTCTTATTTATGACTTAATTCGCAAAGCATAAGATTGTAGAACTTTTGCCTTGTCCGGCATAAGTTTAGTAGGAATTAAGTTATTTGGCATAAATTGTGTAGTATCTAATTCCCTCGGCATAAGTTTAGAGAACTTTTGTATAGGAACTAAGTTATGTCTTGTGTTATATTATGATGTGAAAATATACACTTATGTTGGCCAAATTTAAATATTTTCACCGTCTCAATTTATGTGATGTAGTTTGATTGAGCACGGAGTTTAAGAAATAAACTTTTGAATCTTGTGGTCCAAAATAAACCAAAGATATTTGTGTGGTTATAAATCATCTTATTGAGCGTAAAAGGTAGTTTAAAATTAAATTGTTGTCAAATAAAAAAATTGTCATTCTTTTTATGACTGACTAAAAAGAAAAATATATCATACAAATTGGGACAAAGGAAGTACTATACAACTTATGCCGGATAACTTAATTTCTACGGAACTTACGCCGAACAAGACAAAAATTCTATGAACTTATGTCTTGCGATTTTCAAGTTAGGAGTCAGTCACTTTTTTGTTACTTAAAGTACCAAGAGGCAATAATTAAATAACATCCCAATTGGTATTCGTGCAAAAGGCCTAACCTCATCCAAGGGAAACGTAATGTGGGCTCAAGAATTCTGAAAGGCCACGAGACTTATAAGTCGGTTTGTATATGCTATAGCTTGAACTTAAAGCCCAATACAAGTTTACGGGCTTAATGAATTAAGAACCCAATGTGTCACGGATAATTGACCAGCCCAGCACAGCCCAGCCCAATATAATGGGAAGCGTGGACCCGGGTATCGCGAGATGAGAACCATAACGTTTGGCTATGTGTCTCCCTCTCTCCCGCCATTCCTTAAAACACCGTAAACAAGCATACCAAAATCAAAGCTTGAAAATGGCTACTGTTTTGTCAATTCGATTATTCCCTTCAAATTCACAGCGTTATCCGGTATTTCCTTCGCACTATCAAGTCTCAATCTTTAACCCTTTAATTTCTTCATAATTCATTTACTTCCCTTTCGAAAGTAGTGTTATGACTTTCGTACATAACAACGAGAACTAGGCAAGCAGGGAATCACATTCAGACAAGTAATCTAAATTCTTTCATGGGTTTTCTTCAATTCAGCAAGAGGTTAGGAAAAGTATCTTTCATTCAAAATCTCTTAGGGAATAGTATTTTCTGGATTCTAACAAGAAATGAAGAACAAAGAAAATCTGTACTAGTAAAGTACTAAATACTTATCCGTTTTGTGTAGGTGACCTACTGATCATCAAGTTAATTGTTTGGATATATTAAAGCAGGAGAAATTTCATATGTGCAGTCAGCAAAGATGCTGAGGAATCTTTCAAAAAGACTGTGGAGGTGGATAGGCTTATTGATACACTCAGGGAGGCAAGTGATAAGGAAGCAAGTTGATTATTTGCTCACAATTTTCTTCAACACTTTCTCCCACATGCATATTTATAATGGTGGTGTCGGGCCAACTTGCATGCACATCGGCTAATACACCGGTTATGTTGCTACCTCCTATCAGTACATGTAACGGATAACACTATTCACTAAGGCTTAGATAGATGTGAAGAGATTACCTAATGTTTTTTGCTTCTATTGGGATTTGAACCGTGGTTTCCCCTGGTCCATCCCTGCTTGCTCTCAGTCTTAGCTTCCACTCGTCTTTAAAATAATGCATCACATTTGGGAGATCAAACATGTTATCAGTAAGTTAAGCATTCCATCTGCTTATAAGTACTTAAATTCTCAATTGTATTGTTCAAGCACATCAGATGCTTACCTTTGCTTTTAACTACAAATTATTTCTGTATAGGGGAGGACTTCTGTTGGACTATGAACCAATTGGTTATCTCAAACTTTGTAAAAAGAAGTATATAGCTGGTTGATAATTGAAGTATTCTATTTCTTCCACTTCCTAAAATGATCTCCTCGTGAAGCCTAATTAAGTCAAATTAGCTTACTGAATTTCAGATTAGGTATGGATTGGCATCAATGCTATGAACCAGTAATTCACTTTAGGGTAATAACTAATAAGACCACAAGTAAAAATGTAATTCTACCATAAAATGTACACCTGCAAAATATCACTGCAGTAAGACTAATTATTACCTGATGACAACGGAAAAAAAATTCCTTTGTGATAGCTAATAGGCATAATCTACTGTGTACCTGCAGCAGCTTCTAGTCTGCACTACTCTTCATCTACCGACATTCTGTTGCATGCAATATCTTGTCAGTTCAGAAGGCATATAGAATTGTTGTAGTCAATCATGCGCTGATGGTGTTGTTGCGAGTTCTTTTGTATCAATTAGGTTCCTATGAGTCAATTTGGGCTACATATCAGCCAAATCTTGCCTACACATCAATCTAATCTTTAGATGCGCTGAAATGGGTTGGGCTAAAATGGGTGTGCCATTGAACGGGTTGGGCGGGTCATGTTTTCATGGGCAAATTTTTCCACCCCTAGTCTCTTAGTTGGGGAATTCAGGTCAAGCCTTCCCTTTCCATTTCCAATACAGTGTGCCTAGTTAGGATCAACCTGTGTAGCATTTGTTTCTGTGTAGTTTAATCTGGTGGATTATAGGTTTGATTGTCCTGATAAACTATCTATTGTTGTGAATCGAAACATGCATTGATACCCTTGAAGAGCTATGAAATGGATAGCTATACCAGTCATTAAATTGGGGCCATTTTCTCTATCTGAGCTTTGATCTACACTGATGAAATTGTTCCTTTATCATTCTTTTCTTTCTATTATGTCTGCAGCTGCCACAGCTAGTTGTGGAGAACGTTCTCGCTTTCAACGAGAGATTTTGGATAAGACTTGCAGCTAGAGCAGACACCTGCAAATCCGACGATGACAAAGCATGGTTTCATTTCTTATTATTTTCAGCTGGTTTATGCTTCATAACTTCTTTCAACTTCCAGAATAAGCTTTGTTGACTTTCTTTTACAGAAAGATTACGAAGAGCTGGCATTGACGGTAATGAGCATCGTAGATCGTCTTGTTCACAAGACAAATGTATATATTCTATCTCCCTTATGAACTACACATAACAAGTGTATGTATTTTTGGTGCCTATCTGATCACAAGTAACTTCTCTTTAGGAGATGCAGATGAACAAATGAGGAGAAATTGTCAAGGATTTTCCTATATTCCTGTTAGTGTGAAGTCCCATGAAAAACTCCATGCCATGGTTGAGATCCCTTTACTGTCATTAGAAATACCTTGTATTTGCCACATGATCAAATGAAAATAATGAATAACAAAACTAAGAAAAGAAAAGTTCTTGGGTATTTCCCTATGATAAGATTTGATTATAGGACGTGAAATTTGTCTTCTTCCATTTTCCTCACATCTCCATACAGAAAGCACGTCTCTCCTTTTTCTTCTCTTTCTATTCTCAAACCTCATTTACCACTGCCACATAATTAAAGGTTTGCTTGGTGCTTATGACCACATTAGTAATACTTTTACACTATGTATTTTGTATGAGCAACAGAGTTTCTAATGGCATTTCCTTTCTCCCTGCAGGAAAAGATAGAGGCATCTACTGACGTGCTCAAAGCAATCTTAAAACCTGTGGTTGATGAAGTGGAGGAAATATCTTGGCCTATTAGGGATCCTGAGGCTCTGAGTCTTATGGAGAAAGTATGCCTTGTCAAGCTGTCTTATTTGAGCTAGTTTTCATGGTGAACTATTTTGAAATGCCATGCTAGAGTTCTTACTTATCAAAAAAAAAAAACTATGCTAGAGTTCAGTTGAGTGTTCATATAGTCTATTATACATAGAATTTCTTTCTTTTTTATGATTCTTTTTTATGATTTATGGGTACGTGTTGTAAGTGTTTTTGTTTTATTTAACATTCAGGAAATAAATCAAAGGGAGCAAGAAGGTCAACTTGATGAAGGGTTCCTTGCAGAAGTCAATGCACAGCTGCGGCAAGTGAGTCTGTTAGAGTTTGTTTTAATGCCTAGTTCTCTTTTTTGGTTTATAAACACCTCTGGGTCTTTGTGTGCTGGCATTGTCATTTATTTTAATGCATATTTATTGTTTGTTTTCTTTCTCTGTTCTGGGAGGCAGATTACCATTGACACGGAGAAACTTCCGCTGAAATTGAAGATTCTAACGTGGACCCAAAAAATCACTCTTTTATCTTTCATGTATGCAATAGAGAGCAATCTGTTGGGGCAGCCAGAGACACATGTCAGTTAAAAAAATGGTTTGTAGGCTATTGCACAGGAGCGGGTTTACCCTATGCGCACTCGAAGAGTAGCGGCTGCGGGTTCCCTTGTCATAAAAAAAGAGAATGTATAAATAGAACATGTCTTTTGGTTATAAGAAGAAATGTTTCCTAACTAGCATACTCCTCCCTGCTAGTT
Organism: Anisodus tanguticus; assembly: GCA_034509755.1. Classification (NCBI taxonomy): domain Eukaryota; kingdom Viridiplantae; phylum Streptophyta; class Magnoliopsida; order Solanales; family Solanaceae; genus Anisodus; species Anisodus tanguticus. The sequence goes on along the minus strand of CM067561.1, from coordinate 37,835,315 downwards.
TGCCGTTATGATTTCTTAAAAAAAAAACTGAAACAAAGGGTAGTTTTGAACATAGAAATGGTCTCCCTATCCCGCCATGGCCTCCTTCTAATACTTCTTCATTCGTCAGACTCACTTCCTCAACTTTTATTGTGTTCCCTAATGACTTCCTTAATAATAAATTCACCCGCTCATTAGTTTTGGAACTTGCTCTTCTCCCTATTCAGTTTAGACATTTATTTGGTGCATCAATCCATTTCTTGCTGTAAATTATTTTAAGCATGAAATGTTTTCATGTCACAAGTAGAATCTGTTATATGAGGAATGATCACTATAGTGCACTTTTTTCCACAGAGAATGGATAATTGTACTGAGCTTTTTCGCTGTGTAGGCTAAAAAAGATGGGGACAAGCCAGGACTTGAAGCTATGTTACAAAAAGTTCTGCAATTGTATGCTTCCAGAGTGCTGTCAAAGCGGAGTTGTGCAAAAAAAAGGTCTCCTTATTGCTCAACTCCAATTCACTTAATTGCCAAGTGATATAAATTCTTTGTAACTGGGGAAGTCTAAGTCTATCTATTGGTTTTATGGCATGTTCATTCTGAAAACAAGAATATGAAGTTACTAATCCTTTCTTTGCTTTTGGTGCAGGAAATGAAGTGTTAAAAGCTGAACAGTTTCTTGAGGTGATTATCAAAGGTATCTCTCATAGCTTATTATAAACCGGCATCTGGGGATTCATATTTGTTGAATTTTGAGACCACCTCATCTGTACGTTTAACTTGCTAGAGACAGGGGCGGACCTATGTGTATTTTTATGGTGCTCCGGCACCCGTTAAGTCCAACGCAGATTAGGTATAGTTATATAAGAAATATATGAAAATTGGGTATAAAGGTTAAAAAAGCACCCTGGAAACCAAAAATACAGTTGGGTGCTTTGGTTTCAAGGCTTGAACTTAAAGGGTTTGGGTGCTTGGGGACTTGTGTTCGAACCCCCCCGCCCAACATTTTATTTTTGCACACGACCCTTAAATCCTGGGTCTGCCACTGGCTAGAGATGACATACTTGTATTTGTTTAATCATGTCTTCAACATGCCTCCTCACGTGCAAGCCCAATACTTTTTTCATGGATTGCCTTCCCAATTTGCCGTCAAATGTGTATTTCAGACACTGATAAAGCCTCATAGATTTCAAGGAGAAAGAGAAAGGAAAAACTGAGACATGAGGCAATAATAAGCAAACTATTTGAGAGGGACGGAAATGGATGATCTGCTCAGCAACCATACTCTAAGGTGGAGGGTTTTTGAGTCTTTGTTAATGGAGGTCAGGTGGTGTAATAGGTTTGAGTTCGTATGCCGTATCAAGGTCATTGTTTTACAGTAGTTTTTTTATTTATTTTAATTTTACAGTAGTTAACATCAAAGTGACAAATCAGTGGTTGGGGGTGGGAGCATTTCAGCCCAGACTGATATTTAGCCCAAATTGACCCATAGAAATCTTGTCAAAATATTTCCAAAAAGACCAACTTTTTGGCGGGTCATTTATTAACTTAGCCCATTTTGACCCGCCCAAATCCAGCCCAACCTGCCTATTTGACACCCCTAGATAAAATGCATCTTTTTAGGGGAAAAGGATGAGGCAATTAGACTCTCCAGAGGCAATGAGTTTGTGCTAACACTGGAATTGGACGTACAATTATCTCCCCTTATGGAGTGTGAGGAGCTTTTACTCACTCTCTATGGTACTCCCTCCGGATCAAAAAGAGTGTCCACTTAACCTTTATTGTTTGAGTAAAAAAGAATGTCCACTTACCAAATCAAAAAAGAATTAACCTTATTTTTTTCAGATTTACCTTTATTAAGTGTTAGGTGACCAAATCTCAATATTTATTTAATTATGGATATTTTAGTAAAATTACTTATTTTTACCTAGAAGTTAGTATTTTCTTAAGGGGTGTGCAAATGGCTAAGTGAACACTCTTTTTTATCCGGAGGGAGTATTTACCAGCAAGGCAATGCAAAAGTGACCTTCAACTCCTTATGACTTGACTTTTCGATTGCCTCAAATGTTGATTCATCTCTCACGAAATTCACTTACTCCTTTGATACAGCACCAGAGGAAGAATGGAAAGCTCTTGCTAGACGGCATGACACTTGGAAAAGGTGATATTTCGCCTGAGGAATTGTATGCTGTTATTAAGAAGAGAATGGAACGGACTTTGATACGTACGGTAGGGATTGATCAATAGTTGATTTTTGCTTTCTGGCATTCATTGAATGATTGTTGACATGGTTTACTCTCTCAGTTTCTCTCTCAGGAGGGCGGTTCATACCAGCAGCGAGTTCTGATTGAGTATCTGAAAGGTATTGAGTCGAGAGCAGGGGAGATTGTCAGAGTACTCCGAGGTTGAGACATGGTAGTAAACTAGTAATTGCACCTGGAGGTACCATAGTCCACATTCTTTATATGAAAAGCATGATGATATGTCAGACATATTATCATTTCTTTACCATGCATTACTGAGCAGTAGTCTTTATAAAGCAATCTGACATTCAAATCAACGCCCTAAGCTATGAGGTCCCAATAATATTTAACGTCTTCCATTTTTGCCCCATCGTTTGTATCATCATTTTCATCCAATTTCTCTTCTCCTACCTCCTGTTTGATCCCTTGTACATTCTTAAACCTGTAAATCTTGAATCACGAGTTTTTCTGAGTGCAACACCGCAATGTGGCCCTGCAGTTTTGCAGTTTTAACTTGGATTTGCATGGCCTGCATTAATCGGCTGTAAACTGGCGGAACTATACTCCATGTTCAGTAGATCAGTTATATATATGAAATATATGCCGTTGCTGTCTCTGTTGCCTTAAACTCAACTTGCATGTGTCTTGGTTGTATTTGCTGGTGGATCTTATTACCATTTACTTTTGAAGTATATGATAAATGGATTTAATGTACATGTGAACAACTTTTATTCTATCAGTGTAATTCAACCTATAATAGGTTGCACGTGTTATTTTCCAAGTTATTCCGCTAATATTGTTAGTTATCTAGAGATATTTTTTGTACTATTAGTGTATCTAAGTTTAATCTAAAGCAAATAACACTATATGTGGATATCAACTAATCAAATGAGAGTTCATAAATACTAGGGGTAGGCATAAAACTGGTGAACCGAAAAAATCGAATCGAACCGGCGGTTCGGTTCTTTTAAATTCGGTTAAAAAAATTAAAAAATCGAATCTATCAGGGTTAAATGATTCGGTTCGGTTCTTTAGTATTGGTGATGAACCGAACCGAACCGAACCGAAAAATTGAGGGTAAATTTGTAATTAATCATAGCCAGTCTAAATTAAAACTGAAAGCTTGCCCTAAATCGTTTTGGATGTGCTATTGCCTATTGCCTATTGCATATTGCCTACTGGGCTACTGCTATCAGAGCTTAAAGAGGAAAACCAAATCTTATTTTTGATTTTAGGCTACTGTTATCTCTTGAATCATAGTCAATCTATGAAGCTTTTATTGAAGTCGAATGCGGCATGAACTTAATTAACATATCACGGAAGCATTGACATAAAATGTAGGGAGAAAAAATAGTTGTAAATTGATGCAACTTTAAATGGTCATAACTCTGTGCTCGATGTCCGTTTTACCCGATTTTTTTTTTTTTGCTTATTTTTTTGAGACGTGGCCTGTCAAATTGCCGCAAGGTGGTTTGGCGCCGCTAGGTTTTAGGAAAACGTCTATTTTCCCAATCAATTTGTGTTTTCCCCTAAATCGGTTTCTAATTTTCCCTTTTTTTAGTAAAAATCTCATGATATACAATATATTTCAACGTCAAATTTTTGTGGTAATGTAGGTGTGAATGCCAATTTCAGTGTTGAAAGTTCAATTTAAAAAAAAATCCCATGACCCGTTTATTTTATTTCATTGTTGGACTTTTATTTTGTGGGGATGTAAACTTTAATTTGGAGTTTTTTTTACATATTTTAAGAATATATGTGATGCAGACTTCATGTTTTTTTACTTTAAATTATTTTTTTGGACTTTATATTTGCTGATTATGATACACTTGAATTGAAAAAATCGATATAAATCGATAAGTTCGTCGATATAAACCGATATGTTCGATTTTTTTTTAAAAAAAAAGTTTGATTCGTTTTTTAAAATAAAAATTAAATTTTATTCGGTTCATAATTTTTTAATACAAAACTGAACCAAATCGATATAAGTTCACCCCTAATAAATACTTCGTCACTATCGTCTCATGAAACATCAGATGTGGATTCAGTTTTTCAACTTTATGGTTCATAAATCCTGTTTGGATATTCATACTTCTCATTCATGCTCTAGTCAGAGTAGACTACTCTTGGGCGAGTTTTGCAGATTTTACTGATTTGATGTGCTTCTCCTCAAAACTTTGCATATATTACTAATTAATAATATGGATACTGCACTATTGATAATTAATATGTAAAAATTTCCATTGCGATTTTGGGAACTGCTTTTAAATTTGAATCCTTGCGGTTAATTTACATGATTAATCAAATCTTGGTTTTAACTCAGCATCGATATCTGTCCATATGATCGCTGCAATAATGAAATAAAAACGTGATAATGGTCATAGCTGTATAATGGAGTGAGTGAAACGCTGAAAACCTCCAAGTTAAATTTTGAATTATATCGTCACAAGTTCTAATATATTTGAGAGAATAAGACATTTTTAAAGTGGAAATATGAAGTCATTTTCTTGTTTTTTAAGTTTTATTTTTCGGTTTTCTTAAGGATTAGAGTTGAACATTTACAACCTTCATCTTACACTATACAAATAGTTCAAGAGTTTCAACTGCAAAATAACTTTTAGAGTTTTATTTTTATATACCCCAACAATGTAAAAAGTGTCACGTGATTGTCCATAACAAGTTAAACTAGTTATATGAAAAAACAAATTGTTTATAACATATTAAATTATATTTAACAATACAAACTCCATTTACACTTATATTAGTGATGAAGTCCTAAATTTTTATTCTTTTGTCTTTGTGCACTATTAACTTTTAGAAGAAAAAGCTTGTTTGGTTTCCCTTGTTTCACGTTTCTGAGTCAAAACGACACCATCCCAAATAATCCATTTTATTATTTCAATGTATTCCGAAAATAATTATCTGAAAAATAAAATAGATAATTTGCTACGACATGCTAACCACATTAATAGTATAGAAAATGATTTACCCCATATTAAGTTAAATCCTTTTCTGTTTTTCCTTTCTCCACGTTTCTCGGGTCAACTTATCCAAATCTTCGTAGAACAAAAAATGTTTGGTTTACCTTGTTTCACGTTTCGATCTAAATGACGATATTCCATCCTATTGTTTCGGTGTATTCTAAGAGAAGATATATTATCAAAATAAAAAAGAAAAATGGTATTGCACGATACAATCAAATGACACGTAACTGAACCAATAGAAATGCAGCAAATAAACAGGTGGACCAAACAAAACTGCTAAACTGCTCTCTTCTTATTATAATATAACTTGTACACATCTTTTTCTTCTCCTCTCAAAATTAAAACTCCTCCACAAGTAAACTACTTGTACTACAATACAAACCCTCATCAATTTTCAAATCCAATATGTTGAGAATCCTTGGAAAAGATATCAGAATTTCAAAATCAACAACAATGGTTGCCAGATCTGAGTCAGACATCAAAGTTGCCCACCACGTGTTCGACGATTTGTCTGAATGGGAATTCGTTAACCCTTCCGATGATGAACATGAAGACAGCTACTCCTTCACTGATGATGATGAAAGTGATGAACCCGTGTTAAAAGAAGATGACCCGTTAGAAATCGGGTCTCCCTTGCAAGTTCAATTAGTTGGTGCATTGATTGCTTATGATGTTAGGGTTGATGATAGTTCTAATGATGATGACGTGGAAGAGGAAGATGAGGAAGAAGATTATGATGATGATTTGGATGATGAGTTGGTGCCAAATTGGTTAAGTGATAAATTTGGGAGACAAAGGATAAGGAAATTAGGGAAAAGGGCTAATTCAAGGATGAACAAATCCAAAAAGGGGCCTTATGTTTTTAATAGGCCAGGATGTGTTCATGGAAAACATGGACTTGGTGTGCAGCACAGTTATGTGAATATGTCTAAGAAAGTAAATAATTGCAGTTTCAACAACTGTGAAGATTTAGCTTAATTTCTTAACTGGAATCAATTGGTGTTTGATCTGAATATAATCTTTGATGTATTTAGGGCTGGTGTGATTAGGTTGCTTTCTAATTTGGAGCTCTTTAGTTTGTGCTTTCTAAGCCTATGTTGTTTACTTGGATTTGGATGTAAATATCTGACTTTATCTAATGCAAATTCAATTTCAAGATCCAATCTTTTCTTATTGGTGGAAATGATAATCCATTGACAATTGCTTCTCTGTTTTTCATATTTGCCAAGTTGCTTCATTTATATTGATTTCTGCATTTATGTTTATTGACTTATCTCAACTACAATTAACACTTTTTTCTTCATAATTTGCACTACCCTCTGTGAGATATGAGCGCATTTTTTCTTGCAAGGACTAAAGACTTGCTATTTTAGATGTGACAGTGTTGAACGTTGAATTTTTTGTTTGCTTGTCATCGTTATCTTGCATCTGAGGAGGATATGAACTTGTTTTCTCCATTATCTCCATGTTTCAGTTGTACAACATGTGCAGGGTATGAAGATGATAGAGTGTCCGCATATCTTATTCCTACCTCCCAAGGTAGGGCTTGTTTCCGATAAAAAATCTAAGGTAAATGTGGCAAATACTTACTTCCCGTGTTTACACCAATTTATCCTTAAAAAAAGGATAACACAGTGTCATCAGGTAGATAATCGGCACAAGCATTTTTAGTTTGAACTCGTGATCATAGGTCACACACAGTTTGAACCCGTGATAATAGGTCAAACACGGATAACCTTACCGTTAAACTTAGCACTTACAAATTAACGTGAAAATACACATCATTTAATCATCATCAATTAAAAAGTAGCTTCTAGTTGCGGCAGGGAATTGGATGGTAATGGAGAATATTAGGAATGCTCGAATGATAATATTGTCACTGTCTGAAAAGCTTAAGTAATCATGAGTGATAATGTAGACATGATGTGAAGTTAAGGAATCAATTGACACCTACTTCCACACAAAAATGCAGACAAATACCACTACCTTTTTTATATTAGTTGGTGTCATTGGTGATGGTTGTGAGGCTGCACTATAAGGAATAAAGAACTTTGGTTTAGGCTGAAGTAAGCTCTAGAATTGTCATTGGACCATGATTAAAAAAAAAGGCATTTGGCATCTTCCCTCAGGTTATTGGTTGACTTTTGATTGATCTTGGTTAAAATAACTGGTAGAAGAACTTATTAAAGTAATTTTTTTTTTTTTTTTTTTTTTTTTTTTTTTTTTTTTTTTGATAATCCAGGTTTCTGTGCTTGCGCCCGAGATTACCCGAAGGTAATAGCTTTCAACAACTATCACCAGTTCGCGGGATGCCTGGCAGCGTATTCAATGAGACAAGGTCAAATTCCCCAACATGGCTTCGTGCTTGCGGGGAATCGAACCCACGTCTAGCAACGTCTGGTTGCCCCGGAGGACTACTTATTAAAGTAATTGATAGTAGAAGAACTTGTTAGCCTGGCAAAATTTTCTGGCAACTCTAGCAACGTCTGGTTATTATAATTTAGTTGAACAGAACTTGTTAACACAGTTGGATTTAAAGTGTATTTGGTATAACGGAAGTCATTTTCGTATATAAAAGGCCGATATAGAAGCGGCAGGTTCTGAGTACTTGTTATTGGCCGAAGTATACAAGCGCCTGATTTTATGACCATCATTTTAAGTCATATCCGTAATACATGAAAATTTGCAAGTCTATACATTTTGAAATAACTTCAGACATGCGATATCTCAAGTTTCAATGATTGAAGTTCAGTCATTTTGTCTGAACTTGAGGAATTATTTTTGTCTGAACGTAGGCCATTTTTCCTTAAAGTTCATGCACATCAACCCTTTTTTTTTAAAGTAGGTACAGATTGGATAGCGATGTCCAAAGAATGGACCTTATAAATATTTTACCTCGTCATTTATACAATAATTACGCCCAGACCCCAGTCCTGAGGCATGAAGATATGCAGCCAACTTAGTTAAGTCAATGATCTGAATGTGTGTATCATATTTAATCAGTAGCTGAACCATAAATTTTAAAAGGGAATTAAAAAAAATACAAAAATGTATTGTTTGAAATTTAAACTTGTATTTATATCGAGACATAAACCTTTGGATATGTACCAAAAGAATTATTTATACTGCACTATAATTTTTGGAAGAATGAAATTTAGTTCATCTCACTATCATTGTTTTAAAAGGCGGAGCGTTTTACATATGCTTCGGCGAGGCGTAAGCTCCGAAAGCACGGGGTAAGCCCCATGGGTATCTAATTTTTAGTATTTCGTAAAATAACATAATTATAATGTATGTACTTGATCCTCACAAATAACTAATCAAAGCAATCCATTATATGTCACTTACACCTTGTAATTATATATAACATAATTTTACAAGTATAAACAATACAATGAAATAAAAGTTATTGTGAAATGTAAATCAACTCTAACATATTAACTTTCAAACAATGAAAAAATCACAATTTCTTAAAACAGTATTACTATCATACTATTCATTTTATCTCCCTATAAGCAAATAATCAATAAACTTACGTAACTCCTTCATGAATAAAAATAAAATTACTTTCAAATAGCGAAATAATAAAATATAATGATTATGATACACATGACAAAAGATCACTGACAAGTGAAAATGTACAATCCGGCTATGTGTTTTAAAAGAAATATTAAGTGATATTCACCCTCACGATGTTCTCAAATAGTAGCAAATATGCAATACTACGACTTGTTATTTGAGTTACACCAAATCTTCTTATATCTATAGATGAAAAAACTATTAAGTATCATTCATTTGTTAAAGAATTGTGAGGGTCAAAGATTTTAATTAAGGAATTTAACATAGAATGTTTAAGAGTGTTGGGCATTAGGCGTGTTTAGGGCGTATCGAGCACTTAGGGCATAAGCCTAACATGAACTAAGCCCCGCATGTGAGCTCTGGGGCGTTTTGGCAGTGCTTCGCCCCGAGACAAGCCCTATGGCAAAATCTGAAACTGCCTTTCAAAACACTGCTCACGATACATCCTCCTAGAAATTTACACGATGTCTCAAGTTTATAAATTTACATATATAATTAGCACAATTTTTAAAATTCTCCAAAATAACAGGGCAAGAAAACTTTTAATGAGATGCAATTTTAAACCATTCTGTATGTCACTATCTAAATATCTATCAATCAATCGATTAATTGATTGATTATGTTTCAAACTTCAAATTAGTTTGGTTAGTTATATAACATTCCTTGCATCTGTATGATTCTACTGAAGTCTTCTAATATGGTCCTTGAATTAGTTGTTGACATATTGTATATCGTCAATCGTCAATCGTCACTCATCAATAGACTCGTGGATGTGGCAGTTTTGTGTTATGGGCCTGTTTATCAGCCCAATCTATTGGGCTTGCTGACAATTAAGGTGGACCGACTTCATTGAGATATCCTCTTGACATTTAACACTACGAGCCTGTTTGAAAGGGCACGTGGGAATTGGATTTGAGTGTGATTAGGTATAATTACATAGTTGAATCTGTTTGTTTGGCTAAATGTACTTGATTAGGTGAGAATTTGGTGTAACTTAGAGGGTATAATTACATTCTTACCAATTCTCAAGGGGTTGAGAATTGGATGTAATTACATCATGTAACATTATGTAATTAGAGAGTTACTTTTTAGTTTTTAATTTAATTTCTTTTTTAAATTTATTTTTATTTCTTTTTTATTTTTACTTTTTAAATTGTTTTTAATTTTAAAATATATTTTTTATATTATTTATCTTTCATTTCATTTTCTTCTCAATTCTCCTCCTTTACTTTTTGTGATTCCATTTAATTGCTCGTATTTTTTATTTCTTTTCTTCATTTCGCATAATTGCGTTATTTTCTAATTTTCGAAACTACACCTCTTGAGTCATTAACAAACTTATATATAATGAGTGATGTTACTAAATTAGAATTTCGTTGTTGAATGAGGTTATACACTTATATTATCCCTTTCTTTTGAATTATATTTACTTGAGTTATGTCGGAACATACTTATGTAATGATGGAATTTGACATAAGAATATTATGTTGAACTTTTTTTTTGTTTGAGTTTAGGTTATTTTGTCTATTTCAAATTATTTGCTTTAGTACTATTGACTTATTATTTCACATTGCATAGTGTTCATTTTTCACTTACAATTGATAGATTTTTTTTGTCAAACGTTTGAATAATATTATCCCATTATATTTATAATTATTAATCTTTTTGTCAAACACCCAATCCATGATGTTCTTACAAAAAACGTGTGTTTTTAATTTTTATAATTAAATTAACATATTATTATTATTTTAAATATATATATATATATCAATATTTTTTTATAATATTAGTTACAAATATATGATTATTAATTAATATATTTTCAAGAAACAATAGCTATCTTAAATACCTAATTTGATATCATTTATAACATATTTTTCAAATATTAATTTTTATTTTTTTTATTAAATTTATTTTTTAAATTAAACTAATTGTGTAATTACACTTGTGCAGCCAAACAATACGCTTATAATTATACCATAATGCATTATGACAAACAACCGGGTCATTATATTACAATATTGTGTAATTATTAATTACTAGGTTGTGTAATTACTATCCTAATAATTACACCAAATTCAATTACCAGATGACTTTCCAAAAAGAACAAGGGCCATTTGCACTTTTGTCCTTATTTTGTACTGGTCTTTAATTTTTGCCTCGCCAAATAAAGTTATGCTAGGCCCATCTAGTTGATAGAGGGATAGACGAGTATAAAAAATGAATGGAGAATTTTTTATTTGATCTTGATTTGATGTATATGTTGGATATCTTCATGCGAAGAAGGATTTGGGGTACGTCAGATAAGAAGAACTATCTAAAAAAGGAAAGAAGAGTATGAGGGTTCATAAGCATAAGTTCTTTACCGGATCTAACACCGAATCTAATCAAGAACTTGTGGCCAGAAAGCATAATTCCATTTGATGAGTAAAAATGAAAGACAAACCCATTTGACGGATATGCCGTGCAATTTTTAGCAAGAACAAAGATATAAATTTGTAATTTGGATTTTACTCGTATAACATAGATTCGGAAAATAAGTAATAATAAATGGCATCTAAAATAAATAGGTATTTTTTTAATACAAACGACAAGTAATGTCCTATAAGATTTTAACATAGATAAGTGAAAATATGATATGGCAAAATCCAATAAAAGAATTGGAAGATTTTCAATACTCCAAGATTAAAATTGGGTCATTCGCACAACTGTCCCTATTTCGTGGTGTTCTTTAATTTTTCCCTCAAATTATTGTTCTTTAATTTTTGTCCGTCGGCTAAAAAAATGGATAATAATATCTATGAGATTTGGGTTCGAACCCTAACAAAGTAAAAAAAAAAATCGCAAGGCAAAGTTTCAGAGCAAACTATGCCTATTCAGGTAAGTTATGCCTTGAGGCATTGCCTTGCAAAAAATACATTTTTTTTTACTGAGCTTTCGAACCAAGAACTACAGAAGTTATGCCTTTATGTTTTAAGACATAACTTAGAACTACAGAAGTTATGCCTTAAGGCATAACTTTTGTGAAATGTTTGTCTTGCAATTTTTTTTACTGAGTTAGTTCTAACCCGAATCACTGATTTTATAGACGCACTAATAAAAATATTTTGGCCTATAAATTTCTATTTATTGAAAAGTAGGGACAAAAATTAAAGACTACGATTTGAGGGGCAAAAATTAACAACAATCCATATGAAGAAAATCCACGCAAAAAAAAATGACTAAAATTTAAGTCACATCTTCATTTCCGGGGTGGTTGTGGAGAAAAAAAAATAATGAGGATCACAAAAAGATATCCTCGAAGACAGTCAACACGTGCTGATTTGGTGATAGCCTATATTGTAACTATTCAATTGGACTTATATAGGAGTAAAATGTTTGAAACGATTCATAAAAGCAAAATATAGTCTTCCAGAGCTCAATAGTGTGGGTTCAAACTCTGATGGGAGCAATTTGTCCTTTTCTAATGTAAGATTTTATAAGTGATATCAGTTGCTTTGTTCTCAAACCCTGATCATTCAGGCACATCACACGATTTGCTGGTAGTAGTGATGAGAGACCATAACTACTATCTCCAGAAATAGTCTGGCGTAAGCCGAAGATGGATATCAAAAAAAGAAAGGAAAAAAAAAAGAAAAGGAAAATATATTTGAAGAACTGTACATAATAGTGGCCATGTTTGTGAGGTTCGTGAGAGTGAAAGTTTAATTATTGAAATTTTTATCAGTTTCACTAGGATCTGTTTTCTTTTCATATTTTTAAGTATATGATATTTATAACTTACTAGGCTTCATTAATTTGAAATTGCATGAGGTGAAACAACAAAAAAGGTAAAACTCTCCTTACCAAAATGTTCTCCTTCACCAGAGCTCTTGAAACCCAAGACATCGCTGTGGAGGGCAGTGGCGGGATCAAAATTGTCACTAAGGGAATTTTGTGGGTTACAACAATTGCAGAAAATGTGAAGTAAGTAAATATTACAAATGCTAGAAAGGATAAATTACTTAAGATTACAACAAACTGAAAATAAGAACTATTACAAACTCCTTGTGATTTGCTGAGACGAGTTATAACACTCTGTCTTTAAGACAAGATTGTCTCGTATATATCCTTTTACGTTGTCGGACAATAGTCTCTCAATATACAACAACAACTTAACAAATGAGTAAAGTAAACTCAAATGTTATTCTTGAAGAACTTTAAATATAGAAAATTTGCTAGAGAGTAAGAAAAGGATTTCAAAAAAATTATAAGTGTTGAACAATTGAGCCAAATGACTCAATTTATAGTGTAAGGAAATGACCCCTCAACTAGCCAATTAATGGCCTTCAATAGCCATGTAATGACACTTATTGAGGAGTTACATTCAGCCAAATAATGGTTGAATTCATGTGCCAAATAATGGAGATTCAATGCTCCAAAATCAGCCCAAAAGTCAGAACTTTCCATCTTCCCGTCGCAACATTCTGCCTTTGAAGCGCCGCGACTCTGCGAATTAGCGTTGTGGCGCCTCGACTCCAGTAACCCAAGCCACCATTTAGCGCCGCGGCGCCGTTGCGTCGCGGCCCTTCACGGCTCCGCGGCGATTTCTGACTCGTTTCATCTTACACTTCGTACACTTCTTCCTTCGTTTACCAACACAGAATACTTGTCATTTGGCCAATAAATGTTCATCATTCTATGTCTCAAACGTATTACGTATGTACCAATATCTCTTTCACTAATAAAATTTACGATATTTGTCACTACGTGTACACGTGTGTGGAAACGACGTTTACGACGTGCGGGATCTCAATTGTTCGAGTCATAAATAATGGGATAAACTTATTTCCACATTAGTAAATTTTCAACAGATTTAAATATGAAAAAGTTGCACATGAAGAAGTTAATGTATTCAAAGTCTACTAATAATTCATAAGAATAATTTTGACATGTATAAGTAAATATAATTTTTTCGACAAAATGGGTCAGATAAGTCTCTTTGCACTCCCCTAGCTACCTAGCTAAGGGATTCCAATTATTCCACCACATTTATCAGTGATATACTCATAAGTTTGATACCCACTATGTGATTATGGCCTTTGACATGAAAATATACAACCTACTCTGTAATCCTATGAATATCACCTCAAACGTCTGAAAGAATTGAAACCTTACCATTTTGGTTTATTAGTGGGGAATCTACTAGAACCAAGTAAGGAAAAGCCAAAAAAGAGGACATAATGGAGAATCAAATGGAGAAAATGCCAACGGAAATCTCATAAATTAAATAAGTTTCTCACAAAGCGACGCAGTTGGAAAGTTTAACAGGGCCAATATGTTTCTGGTGGAAAAAGTTTAAGCCACTCCTTTTCCTTGCTTCCTTTAAGCTTATTCATTTAATTTTTCTACTATTTGTATCTGAGAGTGACTTGATAATCATTTGTGTACTGTATATGGTTGACTTTATGAGTTGCATTTAAGGGTATGGATTATTGGAAATGAAATGAAAGTTATAGGAGATCAAATATAAATAAAATAAAAAATATTGTGTGATTTCTTTTTATCAATCTAAATTTTCATAGGTGAATTGTCTAATATCCATATAGATGAGAGGTAGTAAATACACAATAAATTAGTCGAAATCTGCCTAAATTAAGCTTAATACCACCACTATAATAAAATACAAAAAAAAAAAAAACATACTTTATTAGTTTGGATGGCAACACACCTAGTATTTTTCAACCATGATAAATTCCGAGATTCCGCACACTGTGTCCCTTTCATGCATGTCAAGCCTTGGCATCGCTAATTTTGCAATGTTTGAGGGACCGGATTAGTTTAAGCAGAGGTATCAAAAGCAAATAAGTGCACAAATAGCCGATCCTGGGGTCGTTTAAGTAGAGGTGGAAAAATTAGTCGATGCAAACATAATCCGTCCAATCCGTCTAAGTTTTGGCGGGTTATTGACTCGTCCATCTATAAGCTCAGTCCAACTCATTTCAACCCATCAAAAGTTAGGCTGATATGTAACTCAAGTTGACTCATGAGAAATGTTGTCAAAATATTTTCAAAGAAATATTTTTTTATTTGATATGTTATATATAATCATAATAAAGAAAAATAATTATTTTATAAGGTACTAAAATATTATTAAAGAACAAATAAAACAACTAAAAGTTAGTAAGAATTGTATGGGTTGGGTTATGACCCGCATTTTAGACATTTCGGCCCAACCCGTTTTAGCCTAAATAACTTTTGGACGGATCAATAGTCCGCCTATTTATTAATTCAACCCACTTTAATCCACTCATATTCAGCCCAACCTGCTCATTTGACACTTCTATGTTTAAGTCATGTCTTGAGTTTATAAATCTTTGCAAGCAGTAGTGGCTCAAGAACATTGGAGGCCTAAATTCAAAGTTTGTTAAGAGACCTTAACGTCTAAAACAACAACAACAATAATATAACCAATGAAATTCTACACTGTGGGGTCTGAGGAGGGTAGCGTGTACACAAACCTTAACTCCACCTTAATAGGACCTTAACGCCTAAAAGAAATTCATATTAAGTAATTCAATTCATGCTTTATAATTGACATGTGTGGATTTTGATAAATACGAAAAAAAATTCACTACTATGAGGTAAGAATATGTAAAAAATAACACATTTCAAATCTAAATTAAAAAATAGAAATAAAAATAATAGAATTCGATTTTAGAAGTTTATAATTTGATAACAAAATAAAATTTTAGTGTTTCAATTTATTTGTTATAATGCTTGGGAGCTTGAGAGAGAATGAAAAGAAAAATACTTTTAATTTATTCAATATCTTCCATCCCTTGTTTTACAAAGTAAGAACAGAGAATATAAAATACGGGTTTTATATTCAGAGAAAAAATGTTAATATTTAAATGTAAATTAAATATTAGTCATTATCAATCACACTAGCAAAGTAATTCTCTTTTCTTTTCTACGAAGATTTTATACTCTTTTACCATAATATTTACATATTTGCTTGAAGGAAATTACCATAGAAATAACATATTATTAAATATTAAAATAGGATCCTAAAAATTAGGGGCCTAAAGCCCTTGCTTCATTTGCTTGGCCCTTGAGCCGGCACTTGACCCTTGAGCCGACACTATGTATTTGCAAGTCTACCAATCTCCGTACGACTTTGATATACGGAATTGAAGTTGAGCAAAAACCCGATCGTGTCTGAAGTTTTAGATTTTGTATTAAGTTGGGAGGTCATACATGATACATGACTAAACTATGATTGAAGATTTCAAGTTCATGCATTTATACATGATGTATGTTCAACTGAATAATTTTTTGCTATAAAAAATAACTTATTTTCGAATTTCACAACACGTGATTCAACACCCAAATGAGCTTAGTTTTGAAACATAATAAGTTTAAGAAATCATAAAAACAATCATGTATCATCAAATTCTCAAAACAATTGTTACACCCGTATTTTCACGATAACATGCGTCGTGAATAAAGTAATGAAAGTGTTACATTCCGTACTTTCGTACGTTGAAGTGCAGTATAAGCTAGTTGACATAAGTTTGGAGAGCAAGATCATTCTCAAGTTTATAAATGTCTAGAACCATGTATAGCTCGTGATAGAAAGTTTGAACTTTAAAAAAAAAAAATCGTCGAAAGTCGGCAAGTTGAGAATGTTATAACCCGTATATTTAGGATAAGAATAGGAGTGCTTAACATGCTAAGAATTCCATGTCATGAGATATTTGAATCGTATGATAGTCATATGTTAAGTTTTGAAGTCAAGCGAATGATAAAATAAAAGTTGGCAAAGATTATTGCACCTTAAGTTATTGAGTTCGCTGAAATTTGGGTCAAATATTGCAGAGCTTTTCTCCCAATGTACTTGGAGTTATGGGGTGATCCACCCACCATATCGAAAGTCTAGGAGTCTAGTTTCCAACGTATTAAATCGTTCATCGATACGATGTCGAATAGAAAAATATTTGCATTTTTACGAGACTGCGCATACATACCCTATGGGTCCCACTTAACGCGGTGGAGATTTCCAACTTTATAAATGAAGCAATACTTCGTTATTTTAGACCATTTCTCACTCTCCTCTCACCTAACATACTCCTTAAATCTCTCTAAAGGTTCCCCTACCCGTTAGACAAGCTATACGAGTTTATAACGTTAATCTATGCTCGGAAAGTGCGTAGAGATTGTGCTCATCACCCTTTTCTTCGTGTTATTGGGACGAAAATATTTTTAAGTTGGAGAAGGCTTGATGAAGTTGTTGCATTGCTGAAAATAAGGTAAGAAATCCTCTCTCCTGGATGTATTTGAGTTATCCAAGTCATAGCTACGTTGCTAGATAAAAAAATGAAAATTATATTGAAAATTGTATAAATTGTTGTTGTTATCGTGTGGGTTGTTTGGTGGTCTGTAATTTCTGGACTTGATATGGTTTTTGTTGTTTTGTTATTTTGAACTTGAGAAATGTGAAGGAAATAGAGGAGATGTAGTCCGATTTACTAGAAAACAAACTTGTCCTTTGGTATATAATTTGTGTGCCGTTTAGTTAACGCTAGTATCATTATGTTTTTCGTAGATTGAGGCGTATACGGGTTTTTTACAGCTGCAAGTAGGAAGTTGACGATAAATGTATATTAAGGTTATCTCTTCTTTCTCTTAGCATGAATCTACCGGTAACGATCATAACGACTCTACTCTTGATAGCTCAAAGTGTTTAAATTTTTCCTTCTAAAGAAATGTTGTTTGAATCATGTTTGTCCCTTGTCGGAAGTACTTTCAGTATTATATACTTATCTCTCTTGTATGATGTTTCATTTTTCTTGGTTGGTTATAAAACATCTGATGATATGTTAGCCGCATAACAATGTCAAAGGGTAACAATCTTAGTCTGATATATTCTGGATATAAACTATCTAAATTTTGTTTAACTTTTTTATAAGAGTCTAACATATAATTGGTCCAAAAATCTATCAGCTCTGATACCAAGATAAAGGGGGGGTGTATTTCAATAAAGTTGTTTAAAATAGAGGGGGTGTGAGCAAAGTTGTTGTGTACGACACCTAATGTGTACTATATATATGTAAATGTTATGATATTACACCCGAGCTATAATCGACGGGTACGACACCTAGTGTGAGTTATATATAAAAGCATACACATGCATGTTATACGCCCTAAGTGACAATTCAGAGTTTTAGGTTGACCCTTATTATCTTTCGCTTACGTTTATGTCTCTACTTATGATTTAGCCATCTTACATACCAGTACATTCTTTCGTACTAACGTCTCTTTGCTGGGGGTTCTACGTTTCATGCCCACGTGTTCAGATAGACTGATTGACGACCCTCATCTGTAGGTTCTCAACTCAGTTGTGGTGTGGAGCACTCCACTTGTTCCGGAGGTGCTAGTTTGAGTTGATATGATTTATGTACATGTTATAGTTATGACGGGGTCTTGTCCTGATCTTATAATGCTTATATTACTCTTAGAGGCTTGTAGACAAATGTCATATGTATAGATGTCATGTATGACCTTACTGTCCTATGTTTTATTGTACAACCTTCCATAATGGCTGCCCTTATATATATGCATGCATGTTTTGTTGGGACTGTCAGTTATTTGTGATTTCTCGCTTTCCTTCCGGTTATGGTTTAGACGTGGTACACTTGGGCCGGTAGGGCACCGGGTGCTGTCCACGCCCCAAGATTAGGGTGTGACAACAACAAATCTAACAAACTAATTTTACCATAATAATGATTATTTGCCAACGTTTGAAGTTTTTTCAATAACACTCGTTTCATTTAAACTCACTTTTCATTCTTAAAATTCAAAACCCATTTTTTTTGTAGATCTAAAAATATTATTGTAGTACAACTAAGAAGGAGGCGGTGACATCGTGTTTGGTCTAATGATTGTCAAAATTGGGTATATATATTAAATAATTTTTAAAAACTAGATACAATTAAAATAGCATCGTTCAAATAGAGCAAGCCATGATGTTTTTGAAAGAAATAATCTCTTGATTATTTTTATTAATGAAAGAGTATATATACAATTTACAATTTTCATAATATAGAAAATCATATTCCTATTCTACTCTCAAAACCCTATTCTATTTGTACAAGAACCCCACAATTATGGTAAGTATACAATACTAATTATATACAAAATATACAACTAAATATGTTACCATATACACAATATACACGACTATGTATACCGTGTATATCACAGTTTCCCAATATGGGATTCCGTGATATACACGGTATACATAAGGTATGTGTATACCGTGTATAACCGTGTATATTTTCACACCCTCGCAGTCATAGCGGGCGGTCTTCATACGCTGAGACTGTCCCTAAAATCTTCAAAAATGATCGAGGGAAGACCCTTTTGTAAAGATGTCTGCAATTTGATACCTAAAAAGGACATGGCAGACGCGTACTTGTCCACGAGCTATCTTTTCGCGAACAAAGTGAATATCCATCTCGATGTGTTTAGTGCGCTGGTATTGAACCGGATTTCCAGAAAGATAGACGGCACTAATATTAACACAATAAACCAATGTAGCTTTCTGAATAGGACAATGAATATCTAAAAGAAGATTACGTAGCCAACAGGATTCAGAGACCACATTGGCTACCCCTCGATACTCGGCCTCTGCACTAGAGCGTGATAATGTAGACTGACGCTTCGCAAACCAAGAAACCAAGTTATTACCAAGAAACATACAATAGGCTGACGTGGAGCGTCTGGTATCTGGACAACCACCCCAATAAGCATATGTATACGAAACAAATGTAGACGTCGATGAAGGATATAAATGTAAGCCATAGTCAAGTGTCCCTGGATGTATCGAAAAATGCGTTTGAGCGCATTCATGTGCTCAACCCTTGGATCATGCATAAAAAAATGCCTGCTATACTACATACATAATATATGATCTCGTGAATGTAAAATACTGAAGAGCCCCTGCAAGACTGTGATAGTGGATCAGATCCTCGTAAGGCGAACCAGTCCGCAACACCCAGCTTGGGTTTAGTATCAACGGGAGTGGAAGTAGACTTGCATGAGGACATACCAGCTCGCTCAATGATCTCAGCTGCATACTTCCGTTGTGATAAGAATAACCCACTTGCATGACGAGTGATAGCAATCCCCAAAAAGTAACTCACTGGCCCCAAGTCTTTCATAGCAAACTCATAAATGAGCATTGTCATGATAGACTTGCACAAAGCATCAGAAGAGGCAGTCAAGATAATATCATCCACATATAAGAGTATATAAGCCAGAGAATTACCACGATGATATATGAATAATGAATTATCAGACATGCTGTCTGAAAACCCAATAGATGAAACATAACCTTCAAATCTTTTATACCAAGCCCGTTGGGCCTACTTAAGCCCATACAAGTCTTCTTCAATAAACAGACATGATGAGGATATGTGGAGTCTCAAAAACCCAAGGGTTGATGCATGTAAACGGTCTCCTTAAGATCACCATATAAGAAAACATTCTTCACATCTAACTGATGAATGGGCTAAAATTTCGAAAGAGCCAGACTGAGAACAGTCTGAATGGTAGTCGGTTTGACCACTTGACTAAACGTCTCACCATAATCCACGCCAACCGGCTGAGTCTTACCATCACCTACAAGACGAGCCTTATGCCTCACAAAAGAACCATCAAAATTATCCTTATGAGTAAAAATCCACATAGATCGAATAATATTAACACCAGATGGATGGGGCACCAACTCCCACGTCTTATTTTCAATAAGAGCATCATATTCGTCGGTCATAGCCAATTTACAATTCGGGTCATTTAACGCACACAATGGTTTACGGGGTATGGGGATTAAAGAACATTAGAATTTAGATTAAAATGTTTTTTTGGTTTAAAAAATATCATGTTGACTAGGAGTGACCGGTCTGTGACTCGGGGGAGAATTGGGTGGATTTTGGGGAAAATTTGGATGGTTGACGAATTGGCCAGCAGGCAGTGGGCCTGCTGGCCCAACACAGAACTCTGGACCAAGATTGGAAACAGAAGCAGGGGCAGAACTAGGCTGGATATTCGGCCTAGTTGTTGGACCCGTGACGGAAACAGAAACAGGGGCAAAACTGGGTTGGATATACGGCCCAGTTGCTGGCCCCGAGACCTGAGTGTTTGGCCCATTGGTAGAGGCGACGGTCCTGGAGGTCCAGCGGCAGTGGGCTGCCTGGTGGATTTTGGGTGCGGTACAAGTCCGAGAAATGGTGGATAATATACGGGGAGACATCGTCATCTAAAAAATTATACGAACTAGGCCCGGAACTACTTACTTTAGCAAACGGAAATAGTGGATAACATAAGCACCCAAAGACCCTAAGATGTGAATACGAATGATCCTTAGGGTTCTAAGAGGAGACAAATCGTGCATGCCACAAGGAATGAGCTAGAGCTGCAAAAGTAGAGGACAAGATTTGACTCGAGAGACCGGATGCGGGCGTGATTTGATAAAGATCTCCCCTACTATTACATCTCATGAGAGGTATCTCCGTCTTGAAATCCTTCACGGAAAACCCAAAAGGATCAAAATTATCAGAAACCCAATTATCAGTGGTGAATTTACGGACTGATACCAAATTTTTAATTAAGTTAGGGGCATGAAAGGCATTTTTCGAGATAAGAGGTGGATGGGGAGGAGACAAAGTAGTATGACCATAACCACGAATTGGAATTGAGTTGTCATTACCAACAATTATGCCACGATTTTTTATCAAATTGGAATAAGACGAAAAAGTACCTTGATCTGACGTCATGTGAGAAGTGGCGTCGGTGTCCATGTACCAATTCGGGTCTAGATGATTTAATCCAAGCGTATGCATTGCGGCTTCAATATCTGTCAGAGTCGATATGGGGCCCACTGCCTGGAATGTCCGCTTAGGTCGAGGCCCAAGCACACTGGCCTGCTGCCCCGGCCAAACGATAATCTGCCTCCTGAAACTGGACCCGAGAAGCTGGGCCTGGCCAGTTGTTGGAACTGGGCCCAGTTACTCGGGTAAGGACAAGGCGGAAAATACCCATTGTTGGGCCAAGGACCGCTGGCCCAGTTCCACTGCCATGGGGCCCACTACTAAGCCTAATCGGGCTGTTACCCACTTCCCCAAGGCCCACCGTCGGTGCCACCACTGTTTCGGCCGCCGCCGTTGTTGCCGCCACAATTTTTGCCATTATTTTTTATGGTTATGACCCTTCTTGCCGCCATCGTTGTTGCGATTTTGGCCCGAATTGTCAACCAAATCGTGAGATTGAGGTAATGAAGTCATCATTGCCACGGAATTCGCGCCGGTAACCCCTTTTTTTGCCAAGTCGGCTTCTTCTAACATAAGCATCGAATGGGCTTGATAAAAAGGGGCGCCAACGTTACGGAGTTGGTCCGCCAATTCCTTGAATCATTTACAATAGGTCGAAACATTCAGAAAATTTTCCATGCTTACGTTTGAAAAATCTTGCTCAAGGGTGACAACTCTGGACTGTTGGTTGTCCTGGAATATATCACGCAACCTATTCCAGGTAGCCATAACCGTAGTGTCTGGTTCAATAATCGTTTGTAAACGGTCGGTAGAAATAGTGAAATAAATTCACTGAAGGACGGTAACATCAAGAATAATCCATAACTGAGGATCCTCCGCATGAGCAGGGGTAGCAGGAGGAATTATGTGATGGAGGACTTGATGTGAGATTGTGTGAATTTTGAACAACTCTACCCACGTCGCATACTGAACGTTTTCCATCTCAAGAACAATACAGATGTTGTTCTTGATGTTGGAGACAGTAAGGGAAGAATGAAACGTGTTATTTGACATAAAGAAAGAACAAAGAGATTGAGAATAAAATTTGGGAAGAGAAGGTAAATTTCGACACGAAATCCGAGGAAGGGGCACAGATTCCGAGAATAAATTTGGAGAGGAGCGGAAGTAAGTCCTAGACTTATGATATCATGAAAGAAATAATCCTTTGATTATTTTCATTAATGAAAGAGTATATATACAACTTACAATTTTCATAATATAGAAAATCTTATTCCTATTATACTTCCAAAACCCTATTCTATTTGTACAAGAATCCCACAATTATGGTAAGTATACAATACTAATTATATACAAAATATACAACTAAATATGTTACTATATACACGATATATACGACTGTGTATATATATCACGATTTTCCAGTTATTATGGGATTCCGTGATATACACGGTATACACAAGGTATGTGTATACCGTGTATAATCGTGTATATTTTCAATTTTTACGCTTAAAAGTGCCAAAGTTTGAGGGACCAAGACCGATGAAAATTCTCAAAAATTGGGATAAAAATGCTCATTTAAATTAATTTAAGATAAAATGTAATCAAATATTAGGAGGACAAAAATAAGAATTTATAGATATTTGTGGAATTAAAAGCACAAAATTCTCCTGGAAAAATAATAACTGTTCTTCTCATTTCCTTTTTACCTTTTTCAATATTTTCCAATGACACAATTATCAGTCAAACCCCCACTCCTTTCTTTTTCATCAAAATCCAATACCCTCACATCTCATCTCTTATAGTTCCTACAGCATATGTGTCACTCCTAACTTTACTTGCCCCAAAACTTTCTGTGGATCTAAGTTGACACTTGACAGAATAACACGTGTCTCCTCCCAACCTCGCCCCTACAACTTACAAGACATTATCAAGCAAACACGTGGTAAACTTAAGCATGACGAGAATTGTAATGGTCCAATAATGTAGGCTATCATCGTACTTACTCGAGCCCGATTACTGTGGAGTGTGGAGTATGTTTTTTTGTTGTGACACCCAATAAAACCCACCCATCAAATTAACCCGATAGATGTGGAGTATGTTTTTTTGTTGTGACACCCAATAAAACCCACCCATCAAATTAACCCGATAGAAAAAACCAAACTTGTCAATCAACTTTAACATTTTGAAAAGAAAAAAAAGTGAGGTGCACTAAACTCTTGTTATGCGTGATATTCAGAAAAGGATCAGATCATAAACGTCTATAATATGCCGTCTTATCCGATATTTCTGTCAAATATTACTTCCACGATTCACCAAATTTCCACTTCTAACTAATAACCTTTTGAAAATCTATTTTTTCCTAAATATTTGATCCGTTTTACTTAATTGTAACTTATACTCTTTGGGTAATCTTAAAATAAATTTTGATTTTAATTAGTTCGATTATCTTCGAAAGCTAGTGAAATTTACTCTCCATAAGTTAGAAGCACCAAACAAATTAAGACTGATTAAGTATTGAACTGAGCATATTGAAACTATTTCTTAAAAATTAAATCAGGTTTAGCCACATTCTTTTGTTTGGTTAACGTGCAAAAATAATATTTTTATTGCTTAGTTTGCATTGCTTCTCTGGAGTATCTCCCCTTTAAAGTAGAAATTAATCGTTGATTTTTTATTTAATTAGCTCAAGAAAAATGTCATCTTCACCCTGTCCAAATGTTTTTTTTATTTTTTTTTAATAAAAAGATTACAACCATATCAGGCTTTATTGATAAAGAGAAATTAAATAGGAGGGGGGGAAACAATAATGGGAGGATCGTTCCATTCTTTAAAACATATGAATACAAGTGCTCTAAAATAAAATCTTAAGCATAATTTATAACATATGAACACAAAAGGCATTCTCCTTTATCTAACCGACTACTTGTTTCCCAAATTCTAAATGCCCTTTACCCTATATAACCTTTAGTTGTGTAGCTTTGTTAAAGCAAACAACGATGGAGTAATGTACACATTCTGTACATCTATATAGTATGGGAGGAAAAAGGAAAGATCCAAAAGAATGACATGTTTTCCGTTAGCTAAAGTTGTGATTTTGAAATAAGAGACCCCAATTTTAATTGAATGAGGGAAGGTGAAGTAAAAGAGCAGTGAAAAATATACGAGTACAAAATAAAAAAAGGAGGCTAACCTTTTCTTTACCTATACATTTATGAGTTAAATGCTCGGTGCTGTAAATAATTTTTATTATCATATTAAATTGATATACTATATATTAATAAGCAGTCAAGCACCTGTTCCTATCAAATCTTATATAGTAATGGAAGAAAATAGAGTAAACATATTAACCCGTTTGGCCATAGAATAACTTTTACTTTTTTTGGGATTTTTTTTCATTTTAAAAAAAAATGGTGTTAGGCCATGAAAATTTCAAATACAACTTGAATCAAGTTGTATTTGAAATTTGAAAAACACCGAAATCTTATTTTCACAATTTTCACTTTTTGTTTTTGATCATTATTTTTATCTTTCACTTTTTAAAATTTACCCTATATTTATTAATCAGTTAACTTTTTTTGACAATATAAAATTCCTTTTAGAATATTTCCCCCCTTTTCTATCACCCCCCCCCCCACACACACACACACACACAAAAAAAACTACCTTTTCCCTTTCTCCTTTTTCTTCAATTGCCAACAACAATATACCCAGTAAAATCTCATAACGTGTGGTCTGGAAAAGGTAGAGTGTACGCAGACCTTACCTCTATCTTCTTCAATTGCCATATATCGAATATTTTTTATTTTATTTGAAATTTTTGAGGTAAGGTCTGTGTACACTCTACTCTTCCCAGACCCACGTTGTGTGATTTCACTGGGTATGTTGTTGTTTTGAAAATTTTGAAGTAGATTATATGTGCTTTTCTTTTGAGCCGGGGTCTTTCAAAAAAAGTCTTTCAACCCCACAAAGGTAGGGGTAAGCATCCTATCCTCCTCAGACCCGACTAATGGAATTACACTTAATATGTTATTGTTGGAGTAGTAAGTGCTTTTTCTAAAAAAAACATGAATATGATTTATACCCATAATTTAAAAAAAAAAAAAAAAATCACCCAACTTAATTAATTTACCTGAAATATACCACCAAATCTACTCTAAAAGAGTAATGGAGTATCTCATAATGGATAATCACATAATATAAGAAATTAAATTCCACATATTTTTTTGAAGTATAAAAAAATTGCTTTACTAATTCAAATATCACGATTAATATATTTTTTACTCTTTTCTTAATCTATCTAATAAATAAAAATCAATTAATAAGATCCCACCCGACCCAACTCAAAACCAAACCGTTGGCTCATCCATCAAACTAAAATGGGTTGTATTTATAAAAACCAAAAATTTAGGATTTTTAAAAAAAGAGTGAAAATATATTTCCTGGGCAAACGTTGATTTTTCAAATAAAGTGAATAATTTTTATGGTTAACGGGTATATATTATTGTTGCAAGTAAGATACTTTTCCGTTTCAATTTATGTGGTACCTTTCATATTTCGAAAGTCAAACGAGTTTTTATATGACCGTAATTCCTTAGGTATGTAGACACTAGTTTTTCTCGATTTAAGTTGGTCTCTACAAGAGGAGTCCAATTCATGTTCTTCAAACTCTAAAGTTCATTAGAGTTTTTTTGGAGATTATCACACCCTAAATCCTAGCTCGCACCTATAAAAATGATACATATTCTTTTGTAGAAACATCTCGAATATTCCAAAACTCTTAGGTATCAGCACACATCAAACATTGTCTTTCTGAAAGCTGAAGTTATCAACTCAAAATAATGAAGTGTTGTTTGACGTTCTTGATGATCAAATATATCACAAGATGACGTTCTTGACGATCAAATATATCACAAAAAGGTATAAATTATCATACATTCGAGAAATACGCTACTAATGACCTTCAAATCATGAAGAGAACTTAAGTGAGAAGAATCAAGGGTATATACAGAATTGCAATCATCTTTTTGATAAATAAAATCACTTTTATTTACTCGTACTTATTTTGTGATTGCAGCTTATATTGCATACTTGAAAATTTTGTTGCAAATAATGTCTTTTAAATATTTTGGATCCTTAATTACTGTGACGTACAATACTTCTAATATAGTTGAAAACTATATTATTTTATTTTGAAAAACCTATGTCTCTCGAAATCGAAAAACTACCACATAAATTAGAACACACTGAGTATAATGTTAGTATGTTATTCCTACACCAATTTATTTTCCGCCATGGAGCGATGAAAATTCAATCATCAGCTGTTACATTTTAGGCATTGCGATGGTTGTACCTAATATGTTGTTGTCCTTGTCTTTTTCTTCTTTGGTTTTACTGTCTTCAACAGTACTCAGTAATTATTTCCTCAACAAATGGACATCCCCTTGCCTTCTGGTTACAACAGTGGAATAATATTGTGACTGTTGTCACTGTGTTGTGTAAAGTGGCTGAAAGAACTCCGAAGAGTGACGGCAAATGACACTGCATCACGTGTACGTACACACAGGAAAAAAAAATGATTTTTCTTTTTCGGGCTAAATTTTTTTGGATATTGGTGGAAAGGTGCCCGAAAAAAGCACGAAAAGAACCCCCCCAAAGCCCCAACATATAGTACTCTAGAGCCATGAACTCTCTAGGCAGAAAGAACAACAAAAAAAAAACACAAATTCCCAAATTTAGGAACAGAAACTTCACAACACCAAATATTCATTCTTAGACAATTAAAAGAAAACCTAATGGTGAAATCAATTGAAATGAATGTTATTGGGGAAGAAATAATAAAGAGGACTAATAGTTCAATATGATGAGGGAAGAAGGACCATCAAGTAGTAGCAGATGCCAAGACTGTGGAAATCAAGCGAAGAAAGATTGCACATATTTAAGGTGCAGAACTTGCTGCAAGAGCCGTGGGTTTCAGTGTGAAACGCATATTAAGAGCACTTGGGTCCCTGTCTCCACAAGGCGTCCAAGGCACCACCTTCATCAGCACCACCTTTCCACTATTCAACAACAGCAACAGCAACATCAGCTTCAAGCAGCTGGGCCAAACCCTAAAAGATACAGAACAAATGAAAATCAAGGTATACTTCTAGTCAACTATTGTCACCATCAAAGACAATCTTTGGTTACACCGTACATATATCTCCACACTCATTGCCCTTTGCTTGCATCTTTAAATCTACTATCTAAATTAAATGTGGCCCTTTTGATTGCACCATCTCTATCTAAAAGCTAATTCCGTGCCGTAGGTCGTATTGTTTTTGATAATGGGTGACGGTAATGGAAGAGTCAGAATTTTTAACAAGGAGATTCAAAATATAATAAAGAATTAAACACGCGAAAATGTCAAAATAAAAATAGAATACTCAATCATGAATAAATGCAGGAAAATACCCTCCTTTTCTTTTTCTATAATGTAAACAAAAAAGTCTATGTAAGTAAAATACTAGTAAATTAATAATATAAGGTTCAATATTTAATTATTTATCATAAAAAATAATTTTAATATTATATATACAATATAATTTTTCGACAAATCGTTGACTCCCTCCCTAGCTACCCGGGGTGGAGCTAGAGATCAAGGTACGGGTTCGGCCAACCCGTTAACCTCCGTCCTCAGACTTTATTTGTCTTTAAAAAATTCATTTAATACGTACAAATTACTAATTTAGAACCGAATAACTCAAAAGAGCTAGAATCCTCAACCCATGAGCTTCAAATTCTGGCTCCGACTTGCCTAGTTGGTGGTGAGAATTCAACCCAAGACTCATATATAGTTGAATATCATGTTGATCTGTTTGACTTTCTTGTTTGAAAGATTAATTTATTTAAGATATACTTTTATTTAGATATCTATGCTTAATATCTATGTACAGAAACTATGAAACCCTAGCTATTGCAGCTTTCATATATATTGGTATGCAATATCATGCTTGCTAGCAATCAATGTCAATATGTTATGACACTATTTTCAAATTATTGCAACTCTTGTTAAAAGCGCATGTTAGGCCCGAACTGGACAAAAGCACAAAAAAAAAATTGCGGAAATTGAACTCTTTATTTAATTTTCATGCGTTGTTTTTGATGCAGTGATAGGTGAGGAAGGAGGTGATTTTCCGGGGGAAGTGAGTTTTCCAGCAGTATTTCGATGTATTCGCGTAAGTTCCATTGGTAATGTGGTGGATCAATATGCTTATCAAACATCAGTGAAGATAGCAGGACATGTTTTTAAAGGGATATTATATGATCAAGGACCTGATGAGAGTCCTCGTTACAACAATATTAATAATAATATGGCTGGAGAAAGTTCCTCAAGTGGTTTCCGGCTTCAGCAACCTCCTAATTTACTCACTACTGCTGTTGCAACTACTACAACTTCTCCAGCTTCTTATCCCAATCTTTTTAGTCCTTTGAATATGCCTGGTACGCATTTTTTTCAATATCCAAAATCATCTTGAAATTAACTTATGTATATACTGATAGTGTTTTATACTTATCAGTGTATTTTAACATGTTAGAGCAAGTTTCCTTCTTTATATAGATTATTAATTCTACTTATTGTGGATGATTACTTGTACTAGTAATCTTTATGTCGTGCTCTCAATAATTCAATAATATAAAAGTTAAACTCCATTTTTTAAATCTCTCGGCATTTTGTTATGTGCAGTGCGAGGGTAAAAGTTAAAACAATGTACATTGAACATTGAATAAAAAGGAATTGAAAAGAAGAAAAGGTTAAAGAGGGATATCGAGAGAGAAAGACAGTTGTAGTAGTAGTAGTATTTGTTTTGAATTCCAACGAGGAATTATTGGTCTTTCATCTGCAAATTTAATATTGTTCCGTGTTAGCATTCTGCATTTGCCTTATCATGAATCCCCCCCCCCCCCCCCCCCACCCCCATCCCCATTGGTTTTTAGTATTGATTGGGGGAATTAATTATGTCGGGTTTACTGGTTGTTTATGACCATCGAAGCCACTTTTCTCCTGATTACCTGTTTCTTTGCTGGCCTAAATGCATTGTATCCATTTTAGTGGACAGAAGGCCAAAAACAGATAACTTAATTATATGCATGTGTAATTTAACATGTACCTTATTTTTCAGATTACGAGCTACTTCCATTTATTTAAGTATTGATATCTTTTAAATGATTTTGATATATATAACGTAAAGTTATTATTTTTAATGTATACGACTATATCTAGTTCAAATATGGTCCGCGAGTTGTAGTTTAACTTTTTTGTGCACAATTAATGTAAAGACTATCAAATCATTCAAATGATATTTAAAGATAAGCCTCCTTAAAAGGTGAGATTTATAATTTTAAAAATAAGAAAAGTAACTTACTATAACATGTAAAGGTAACTTGTAACTTGATAGTGTAAAAAATATATATAAATGATATATATAACTAATTAACTCTCAAGTTGAATCTAATTTAAATGTATTAATTAGGTTGTGCCATAGTGACTTCATCCTCCCGCAATGACCAACCAAAAGCCAAAGTGGGGAAGGTCCCTTTCTTGATTTATTTTAGAGTTGAAGACAATATTGAAATCATACAAGAAAGAAAGCACTGATTCTTACCCACTACAGTTGTCCCCTTGTTGCACGTAAAAAGTTCAACACAAACTCCAATTCTTCAAAATTTAATTAATACAGCTTTTTATATCATTGCATTTGTTGATGTTTTCTGGCATTATAATAATCACGTGTGGTCACGCAAAAGAAATAAAATTATTACTTGTGTAAATAGTAAGTACTTATTTAATTTCTTATTTGGCATTCAACACATATAGGTACCATTACCATTGTCTTTAATGTGTACATCTTAATTCCCTAGATAACTATGTGCAACACTTGTGGCCATCTTATTAGGGTTATTGATTTGTGGTGCTTCTATTTTCTATAGCATTTCTATTACAATTTTAGAACCTCAGTTAAGAAAACCTTTGATAATAAGCAAGTCTTAGATTGCAGCACTTTGGACATGAAAGGGAATCACTTATTAGAACAAGGGAGAAGCTGGACCCTCAAATATATTAGTATTACTTAAATAAGTATCTTGAAGTAAAAAAGATTGAGTGGGCATCTTGTGTAAGATGAGAGTGACTTGAAGTAGTAAAGCAGCTTAATAAGCTACACATGTTTAACCTTTTATGCTAAAGAGATATTCACACACTAATCAAAGGAAAAGGTTGATGCCCCCATCAATGACACAATGTTGGAATATATCCCTCTAGTAGCACTCATGATAGAGAAAAAAACAAGGAAAAGGAAATAGTATAATATTAGCTCCATAAATTACATTTACATGTTGCAAAGGGGAATGATAGTGTTCGGATCAGCTTTCGCCCACTTATTTTATAGGGTATCTGCTATCATCCTTCAGTACATGTACCAAGCATATTTTTCCACCAAAGCTCGGACAAACGAGAAGAAACCGCCTAGCCTTTTCTGTCTCCATTAAAATTTAAACGCGTGACCTCATTATTTTCAACGTAACATATTTCACTGACCACTAGACCACATCCTTGACTATCTTAGGTAGAAGAATACTTTAACCAATTAAAAAAAATTAGGCTCACACGTGTGAGAAGCATATCTAAATACAATATAATATAATTAAGTAAATTAAAATGTTATCTTTCTAATTAATATTTTATAAAGCTTTCATATCATATGGTCACATATTTCAACATACTTAGATATGCCAAGCCATCCTAGAAATCCTGAGAGAGCATTCTCACTCACACTTATCTTCTACATGACTTTCCCTTTTAGTTCTTTTAAAGAGCCTCTTTTTAAGGAAGCTAACTTTTTTGGAAGGGATCCAAGCAACTTCCTCCCTTTTTTCTTGTTTCTTAAGCAAAAAAAAAATGATATGGGGGCAAACCAATATATCTTTAGCGGAACAGATAGTGATGTTTCTTTAGTTATAATATAATATGAAAAGAACTTTAACATGGAAATTATATCAGATACCTTAGTGCCTTGGGGACCAGGCACATGATCAAGAGCTTTTTCGAAAGGAATAATATCTATAGCAAGTAATTTAAGACTGTTCTAGTTAC
This sequence comes from Anisodus tanguticus, assembly GCA_034509755.1. NCBI lineage: Eukaryota > Viridiplantae > Streptophyta > Magnoliopsida > Solanales > Solanaceae > Anisodus > Anisodus tanguticus. Next base: position 37,803,589 of record CM067561.1, on the reverse strand, counting down.
AAGTGATCTTTGGACTTATTGAGGAGATAATGATAGATCAGTACTGTGCTTTTCCCTAAGGCTTCCATCACATGGGCACCAAAGAAAGAAAAAAAGAATCAGTACTTGTACGGAGTTCATGCATGTATCCACTCTCTCAAAATTTATGGACATATGATGACCTCCACATTATGGACAAAATCATCTGTATCTTAAGCCTTTTTGTTTGTACTCTATATTTTATTATATTTCTCTTGTTCTAGGCAAATGGCCAGGTGGTAAAGAAAATAAAGTGTTATTTCTGTTTTAGCTTAAACTTTGTTCGAGTAATTTTAAATGTGTGGTGAAATGGTCAGGTCTGAGTTTTGATAGTGTAGGTTTTCTAGTTTCTAATTCTATATATGTTGCGAATTTGCACTAGTCAGGTCTGTGAATTTTGGAAACACTGGATGCTTGAAGCAAAGAAAAAACTTCAATAAAAGCCTAGAAATTACTCTTCAGATTGTTTAATATTTTAATCATGAATTGGATATTATGTGAGCTAAGCTTGATGGTTGGTTGAACGTACTTTCACTCCAGCAGCTTCAAAATTTTAATTTACAGATGTTGAATTTTCTTTTGGTCAATGTTAGGTTGTTTTTTCAATATTATATATGTAGAGAGAGCGTTCGTGGCTAGTTGGCTACACTTCGTGGCAGTGCCACAACACTTCCGTAGCGTTTATTTAAGGGTGGTTTCACAGATATTTCTCTTATTTAGCCATGGATTTAATTTATTGGCCACATGAAATGTATTGAGTTCTCTTAATTTAAACCTTTTCTCGTATCAAATTTTATGCTTCTAGCTCTTTCCCACGAGTTGAATGCATGCCTGTTAGGCTTCTTTAAGGTGAAAACTACTCCATTAGAGAAGATCGATACACTTGAAGATGAAAACCAATTACTTGAATGGATACCCTTGAAAATAAGTTTAAATTATATGCACTGACGTGAAGAGTTTTGACTCTAAGGTGTAATTTAATGTACATTGTTATAACATGTTAGTTGTCTTATTTTTCATGTTGCTGATTGATTTTAATTATTTCGGGTTCTTGTTGTATATTGTTATCTTTAGTGATAAGTGTAAAAATTCTTATATACTGATAGTTATTTTATTTATTGTTTATTTGGCTACAATAAGGGGATTTAAGGGATAAGTTTCTGCAGTGAAAGTTTGAAATGGTTTAGCCACAACATGCTCGTTGTATTGTGCATGTTTTAAATAAAAGTCCCAAACGTGTATTATTTTATAGTGCAGTAACATCATGGCACGTAAATATCGTAATTGCAACTATGGTGGCAAAAAAATAAAGATTAGAACATGCATATCCTATATGAACGGGTTTAATTCTCAGCGGTACTTCATATAATTAAGCTTATATATATATGTTGTATATATTGTTCTTTCCTTTTTGTTCTGTTACATTTGTGAGAGCGTTGTTAAGAGTTAAGACCTCCCAACGTTGTGCTTTGCTTTTTTAAACATTTTACTTTTGCGAGAGCTTTAAGACCCTACAAAATATTGCGATCGCCCATATGGATCATACCGTTGTAAAATCTTTCATCACGTACACAAACAATTTTTCAAGCAGCTCATGAATATAATCTGCTTTCAGAAAAGGAATAGTGTTTTTGATCTTTAGATTTGCTGAGAATCGATATGTATACATGCTGTGAAGTACACCTGGTAGTGATGTTAATGTTGGAGTTTTATTTAAATAATAGTTATTTATAAAAATAAAAAAAAGTTTTATGAGAAGGTTCCTTTTAAGAAAGGAAGTGTCCTTTCAAAATTACATAATCATTTTTTTCTATTTAAAGAGAACTCCCTTGATTTTTTGAAGAGAAATTTTAAATTTACTTTTGGTTTGAAGATTTCTAAGTCTCGTCTTTTTCCTAAAACTCTTTTCCTTCTATAAAATTTATGCACTAGAAAATCAAAATTCTTTTGCTTTCCTAATATAATTTTTTTCACTGTTTGCTCAGTGTAAATTTTCTGAAGACTTGGCATATTCACTAAAATTATTTACGTGCAATCCCATAGCAATCTTGTAGAGGAGAGAGAACAAATATTGTTTTTAGATTAAAACGTTTTGTATGTATTTCAAGACTAAACATTTTGTGTACTTCGTTTGTAATTTACAAGTCTTTATATTTGTGTTCTTGATATATTTTTTCCAACTGTTAATTCATATGCAGCTGTGGAACCAAAATTTTAACAAAGAAATTCAAAAGATAAAAAAGTAAACAAATGAGGAATTAAAAGACATTCAACAGACTTCAATATTATATATGTATATATAAAAATTAATCTATCTACATAGTATAATTTTTCGACAAAGGAGTGACAATTATGACGACTCTCCTTGGACAAGGACAACTCCACCGCTGTCCATATGGCAGCAAAAGACAGATCAAAGCTTGAATTGTTGAAACGAGAAACTTTTTACGTCCTACTGGTCTCTTTAATGAATCATACACGATGTGAATAAAAATTAATCGCATCAATGAATACCGAATATATACCATATGGTCGTCATACAAACAAAAAAGAGAGATACCAGAGTCAATCAAGAGCATGAATAATTTAATTTCAAACACGTACGACAAGACAAGTTAAGAGAATGATGTTACTCTACAACTTACTAGTTACTGTACAACTTACAAATCCATCCAAATGGCTTTTATTTTCTCTCTATTGTATATATGGTCCCAGTTAACTATCTTAAAATATCATGAACTCATATCTTAATGGCAAGTTTAGAAGTCAAGTCTTATGGGCAACAAAAGCTTACATTTGTTGCCTATCGAGCATAAACTCTAGCTCTTGCCTATAAGACATGACTTGTGGTCAATTAAGCAGGTTCATTAAATTAATTTATGCCTGATGGACAATAAAAGCTTTGCCTAGCGATTCTTTTGAAGCGGAGACTATTTAAAAAAACATTAGTCCATCCGTTTAAAAAAGATTGCCTTATTTTCCTTTTTAATTCATTATAAAAAGAATGTCTCTTTCTTTTTTGCCAACACTTTCATTCCAACTTTCCACATGACATGTTTAAGACCACAAGATTAAATGACATTTTTGTACATTCAACACATCTTTAATTTAAGATCACAAAATTCAAATGTCCTATCTACTTTTTTAAACTGTGTGTCAAGTCAAAACCAGACAATCTTTTTAAAACGGAGAAAGTATTAAGCAAGGCCAAAAAATTAAGTGCACCCCTTATGGAGGCCATTTGTGAACTTAAACCCAATAATAACTACAGAATCGAAAAGCCCAGGCCCAATCAATGGCCCATAACATACTCCGAGCAAATTGGCGCCACAAGGCACCGCATTTTCCCGCCAAAGATAACTATCACATTTACATTGAAGCCTCCCTCCACAAACCAAGCCCTAAACATTTTCTTTCTTCATTCCCAACCGGCAGTCCCAAACTCAGTCAAGCTCAGGCGAACGGACAATGGCTTCCGACTCATCTCCGGTCAACACTCGTAAGTTCACTGCATTTCCTCTCTCTATCATAAATATTTTTAAATTTTCATTGTATATTATATAGAAATGATCCAAATTAAAAGCAGTGAGTTGTATTGAACCCTATTTTAAATATACAGGTCCATCTACACCAGATGACTCCATTTCAAGTCCAATTGGAAACACTTACTCTTCCCCCGGCGACTCCGCTCGCCCGAAACGTGGCCGCCGCTCGGCCACATCGACACCAGTAGCACCACCGTCAAATCGTCGATTCACGACTCCCGAGGCAACACAAACACCTTCGAGTACTAATCCTCGACGAGGCAGAAGAAGAGCATCCTCCAACACTCCTTCTGGTGGTGCTGCGACTCCATCGTATACCTCTGATGTTCCGCCCTCTTCAGAAGGCGGAGATGGTGATGAGGCCGATGAGGCCCCACCAATGTATGTGTGGGGCACAAATATAAGTGTACAAGATGTTAACGCTGCGATTCTTAGGTTTTTGAGGAATTTTAGAGAGGATGGATCTCAAAGTGAAGGAAAATATATGAGGGCTATTCATCATGTGATTGAAATGGAAGGCGATTCACTTGATGTTGATGCGCACGATGTGTTTGACTATGATGGGGATTTGTATACCAAAATGGTTAGATTTCCACTTGAGGTTCTAGCAATTTTTGATATTGTTTTAATGGACATGGTTAGTAGAATTAACCCGCTCTTCGAGAAGCATATACAAGCTAGAATTTTCAATCTTAAGACGTCGACTTCAATGAGAAATCTCAATCCATCTGGTTAGTTGTGTTTTAGTATGATAAATGTTTTTCTTTTAAGGATGTATGATGATAACTGGAACTAAATTTATTTGTATAATCTTGTTAGATATTGAGAAGATGGTGTCACTCAAAGGGATGATTATCCGTTGTAGTGCAATTATTCCAGAGATAAGGGAAGCGATATTTAGATGTCTTGTTTGTGGATATTACTCCGACCCAATTGTTGTAGATAGAGGTTGGTTGACTAGGTGGAATTTACTACCTTTTGTCCTTTATGAATTCTGGTTTCTATGTGCTAAAATTTGATGTTGTTATCAGGCCGGATTAATGAACCTACAATATGTGGCAAGCAAGAATGTCTTGCAAGGAACTCAATGACTTTGGTTCACAATAGATGCAGGTAAACATATGACTACCTCTAAATCTTGATTGATCATACATGTATAAGGTAGTGACTGATTCTTTGGGTCCTAATTTGATCTGCTGAAGCATATTTATTCCCATTCGTTAGTTGTACTTTGTTCTGAGTAATAATCAATCATTCACAAAGTTTAAGTGGTTATTTATAAACATTTGGTATAAAAGAAAGTTTTCATTTGCTGTTTGTGTCCCTGTCCAGCCAAAGTACTTGTGATTTTTTTATGAGCAATTTATCCAGTTTGCAGTCTATTGCTGAAAGAGTCTTACTTGCTCCTTGAACAAATTTATTGCTAATAATAGTTGAAAGATACAAGCTTTTGACTTGGACCCAGGGAATAATGGGAGGAGGGATTGACGTTCAAACTACAACACCACGTCCAAAAAATATCTACTACAGTAATTATTACTGATGATCCCTTATCACCATCATAGCGGTGATTGATGACCTTTCGCACTTGTTGCCCTCTACACCTTCAACATATCTCAGCTTGACTTGAGGCATGTAGCTTAACATCTTTGCACTTTTGTCAGGGGACTTGGACCTTTTATCTAGTTGTTGTGATTACAATGACAATAATTTATTCTTCTTACTCAATTAAGCTACAAGTCTGTAATCTAGAAGAAACAACTCTTCCCTGTGGTTCAACTGGTTTACAAGTTTGATTGCAGTCTGGAATAATGTACCCCCGAATGTTGGCTAACCTTATAAGCCTTCAGCATTTTAAGTGAGATATCCTTTAAATATGTGTTTTCCCATACACTCAATTTATTACAATTTTATTCAACTCGTTCCTTGTTGACATAGGTTTGCTGATAAACAAATCGTGAGAGTTCAAGAAACACCAGATGAGATCCCTGAGGGAGGAACACCTCACACGGTAAGCTTGTTGATGCATGACAAGCTGGTGGATGCTGGGAAGCCAGGTGACAGAGTTGAAGTAAGATTTCATATTATATATTGTTTCTTGTTGATTCTGTATACAAGTTCAACTTTCAGTTCCTGTTTTTCATGTTAATACTTCAATGGTTAACTTTTTGTTGGTTAGGTCACTGGAATTTATCGGGCTATGAGTGTCAGAATCGGGTCAGCACACAGGACTGTAAAATCATTGTTCAAGGCAAGTCTTCCTATGTGGTTGCTTATAATAGTTTGATTATTAGGCAGTTCGCCAATCTGAAAACCCATCTTATATCCAAATTAGACTAACAATATACAGAAACTGATTGGACATCTTTTTGATTCCAGACTTACATTGATTGTCTTCATCTTAAGAAGACTGACAAGTCAAGAATGAATGCAGAGGATCCGATGGAAATTGAAAATGGTGATGATGGAAATGGCGAGTCTCTTGACCATGAAAAAAAGGTTACTCTAATTGAACATTCTACTTTGAGGATAAGAATGATCCAAGTTTTCTTTTATGAAAGGTTGTTTTGAAATGACAGGTGGAAAAATTGAAAGAACTATCTAGACAGCCTGATATCTATGAAAGGCTGACCAAGTCCTTGGCACCAAACATATGGGAGTTGGATGATGTAAAGAAAGGCCTTCTTTGCCAGGTACCACTACAATCTAAGTCTTGTGCTTTGATTGCTTGTTCTTTTTAATAAACATAATATATTTGATTTATCCAAAATTATTTATCTTGACACTGATGGTTTTATTGGGGTTGAGGTTTAGTTGTTTTATATTGATTGTTAAGTGGTCTCCATGTAGCTCTTTGGCGGAAATGCATTGAGCTTGCCATCTGGGGCGAGCTTCCGTGGTGATATCAACATTCTTCTTGTTGGTGATCCGGGTACCAGCAAATCACAGCTGCTCCAGTATATTCACAAACTGTCTCCTCGTGGTATATACACAAGTGGACGAGGAAGTTCAGCCGTGGGACTGACTGCTTATGTAGCCAAAGATCCCGAGACTGGTGAAACTGTATGATGACTGCTTACTGTTTTAATTGACTTTGGTAACATTAATGCAACTGCCAAAATTTGATTTGACAATTTACTTCACAGGTCCTCGAGAGTGGGGCCCTAGTCCTGAGTGACAGAGGGATCTGCTGTATCGATGAGTTTGACAAAATGTCTGACAGTGCCAGGAGCATGTTACATGAAGTGAGACTTCAAGCTCCTATTTCTTCCTAAACTTTAAAGCAAATTTTGATTTGCAAGATCAAAATAACAGATTGTGCCATCAAATCCTTATTTCAATGGGTGCATATGTTTTTTTATTCATCTTTTTCACTGATTTCTCCTTAGGTGATGGAGCAACAAACTGTTTCAATTGCAAAGGCTGGAATTATAGCTTCGCTTAATGCTAGGACTTCAGTATTGGCTTGTGCAAATCCAATTGGCTCCCGTTACAATCCCCGTTTATCTGTCATTGATAATATACACCTTCCTCCTACTCTGCTGTCAAGGTATAATTGTGCAAAAAAATTGCTATCAAACACCAGTAATTTGATTTCTCATCTGTTTCTTTTAGCATAGTGCTACTGGTTGATCTACACTCGGAATTGGATATCAGCTAGAGCTCTCTGGTAATCCATTGGTGCTTGAACTGGAGGCTTCTCTGACTAATCTTTGTATTTCAGATTTGATTTGATATATTTAATTCTAGACAAAGCGGATGAGCAGACGGACAGGCGTCTTGCAAAGCACATAGTTGCGTTACACTTTGAGAATCCTGAGGTTGGTTGATTTATTTCAGTGAACTTTCCAGTATTCCTATGTAAGGAGTATTCAGCTAATTAGCTATTTAACTAATTTTCCATCTCTGCAGAACTCTGAGCAAGAAGTTATTGACCTTCCAACATTAGCTGCATACTTGAGCTATGCTCGAAAACATATACATCCACGGTTATCTGATGAAGCGGCTGAAGAATTGACTAGAGGATATGTGGAGATGAGAAGAAGAGGAAATTTCCCTGGCAGCAGTAAAAAGGTCTATTTTTCAGTTGATCTGTTTATAAGTTTCATTGCCATATTCTTATTCCGGAAGATAATGATGCAGATTATTCTCAAATAGTCCCATAACTAAGTTCTACTACTTGGTATCTGATATGTAATCTTTTACAGGTTATTACAGCCACACCAAGGCAGCTAGAGAGTTTAATACGCCTTGGTGAAGCTCTTGCTCGGATTCGTTTTTCAGAAAAGGTTGGTATAGCTTTCCTAGTGCCCATGTCTTTGTTTTTGGACTTCGCCTCGTGAAGATGCTATTGCCACGTCATGTGCAGGTTGAGAAAAGAGATGTAATGGAGGCATTTCGACTTCTAGAAGTTGCCTTGCAGCAGTCTGCAACTGACCATGCTACAGGTACAACTTGGACGGCCCTTTCTACAGTATACAGTAACCATTGTCTTCATATCTAGTAATATCAGACGAAATACCAAATCATCAGACTAATTTGAGTATCCGGTGACACCTATTTTTACAACAATCTTAGCATTATGTAAAGCATCTTTCTTATTGCTTTATTTAACACTTCATACAGATGAAAATGACTATGCAATACTTATCAGAAAAGATGAAAATGACCATGCAAGAATTTTGCCTTATATCTAGCCATTCTTTTTAGCTCTATCCTTTTGACTACTATTCTTAGTACTTCAAAGTAAACTTTTACTTGAACAGAGTCGAAGATTCCATCAACATAAACGTTACCTCTGTTGAAAACTCATTTCTAATATCATCACCTCTTTAGAGTATTCTGAGCACTTTGTGATGTTTGAGCAGGAACCATTGACATGGATCTCATCACAACTGGAGTATCTGCAAGTGAAAGGATGAGAAGGGAGAATTTGGTGTCAACCACCCGCAACATAATTATGGAGAAGATGCAGCTTGGGGGACCATCAACTCGTTTGCTAGAGGTATTTAACTTGTTGAAATTATACTGTAATAAGCATTTCGGAGGAACTAAAACGAAATTCAGTACTGACTTTTGCTTACTTCAATGTATAGTTATTGGAAGACGTGAAGAAGCAAAGTTCAGGTGGTGAAGTTCACCTAGCAGATGTAAATTTCTCTCCCACCCAACTCTCTCTCTCTCTTGATTGATTGAAAAATTATCTCTGATGTTTTTCCTCTCGTGTTACATCAGCTGCGAAATGCACTTGCTACTCTCTCAAGTGAAGGACTGGTTGTTGTTCATGGCGAAACTGTGAAGAGAATATGATGAAGAAATCAGGAGCTAGAGGGTTTTCAAATTCATTGCTCAGGAAACGGAGGTTGATATGCACATTGGCATTATTTGCTAGAGCACTAACAGGCCCTTGGCCATATCTGCGGTCTACTTCACCACACCCTTTGAAACAGTTAGCCATGTTGTAAGAGCAATGGCTAGAACTTCGCAATGTAGTGTTGTTTTTGAACTTTATCTTAATTAAGAAATTGGGTGAACTTAGCCTGAAAATCTGTATATTAGAAATTAGATGATACTTAACTTGTGCAATGTCTGCTGGTTTTGGCTTATATCCATTGAGAGTAAACAAAAATATTTCATTCATAGGTTTATTTGGGCTGTCTCCAATTTATCCCATATTGTTAATAGTCCAAATTGACCCATGAAATTGTGCAAATCAACCCATGTAGCTCACCCAAATTTAGAGACTTGAATCTCTAACCCAAGTCTTCACTCTTCTGTCTTCTCCTTGTTTGAAATCTGCAAAGAGAGGAAGACTAAAGTCCCTCCAGCTAAATCTTTATTGCTTCTCTAGCTTAGTGTGTTAAGACATAATTAAATAAATAATCATGTGTTTTATCAAAAAATAGATTCATGTGCAAAGTGTGTTGAAGATATAATTAAATAAATAAATTTATACTAGTTCTAATATTTTTAACTTTTAGATGAAATATTCATATTTTATAGACTTGACTTAAGTAAATTTAACTCAACTCGTTTATTTGACACTCTTGAAAGTTACAATTCTTTATTAGTCATAAAAGCAGGGCTACCAATGGTAATTTCCATTCACAATGTTTATTTTTTGAAAGTGGGAAGTAGAAAAACGGACATGAGGGGAATGTGGTAACGTAATGTTATCAGCAAATGGATGCGGCCGCTGGAGGGACACTTGGAACGTGCAAGTTTGTTTGTTTCTGTCTGTGGGCCCATCTATCATCATGTGTTCATTACTTGCCCACACGTGATCTCCACCGGAAATTTCGTCTACAAATTTTTATAAGGATCAGCATCGTTTGTAATTAGATTTACCAAAGTAGATGCTTCATTACAATATGTCCCAACAGTTGTAAAACAAAACTAGTAAAAAGTCAAAAATTGCCAGATAGAGCATTCACTCTCAACATAATAAAATTGTATTTTTCAACAGATCTTATGATTTATGATTGATTTACCATACAATGTTATAGTATGAGTTCTTCACACTTGTAACAATTGGATTGGTGGTGCCTCCAACCTATTCCGTATAGCACAACGTGACTCCTATATAAATGTTACGAAATTGATCTCTAAGTTTTTGCACTTGTAACTTTAACATGTTGCTCAATTCTTGTCTTTTAGAATTATTTTTCAAAAGTAAAAATGATGTTTCGTTTGGTTCCCCCACTACCACCACCACCACACACATCACACACTATTTTTATTATGCACTATTTGCCATTATACTACTTGTAATGAGATAAGGGATTTTGTTTTTCAAATATAAATAATTGATAGAATATACGTAGTATATTCCTAATATACTACGTATATTCCTTGATATTATTAGTGATATTGTACATCTGTAATTATGGTAGTAATCTGTAGTATTAGAAAAATGTATATTTGATTTCTGTAATTATAGGCTAGGTTTACTATTGTATATCATGTATGTAAATCTATTACATTAATGAAAATAATCATGAGATTATTCTCTTTCATGGTATCAGCAGTCTAGGGCAAACTTTTCCTTCTCCAAAAATATCCTCATTCCGCCGCCCTACTCAACCAGTGGACGTCGGCCATACCCACCCCCACCCATTTTGTAAGGTTAATAGCGTATCTTTTCGGTTTTCTTGTCCTTGTACGTCCTTACAAAATGGGAAAGCCAAAAGAAAAATTCGCACCATTAATAATATTGTTCGGACATTACTAGCCCGTGCTTCATTACCACATTAATTTTGGCATCATGCATTACAGATGGCTACTTACCTTTTTAACATACTCCCTAGCAAAGTATTAGCATACCAATCTCCCCTACAATTTTTTTATCATAAAGATCACTCGTATTCTCGTCTTAAGGTATTTGAGTGTTTATGCTATCCTCTTTTCCCATCCACTACAATTAACAAACTTCAAGCATGTTCTACCGCCTGTGTATTTTTTGGTTATCCGTCTAATCATCGTGGTTACAAATGTTTTGATTTATCTCATAATAGGATCATAATTAGTCGTCATGTCATTTTTGCTAAAACCCAATTTCCGTTTGCTAAATTGTATAATTTTGTGTCCAACCCTTACAATTTTTTGGATGATGGACTCTCACTGTATGTGGTCCATCATTTTGGTCCGGCCCACACCTCGGGATTTGGACCAACAGACACCGGAAGGCCCAGAAAATTTCCATCACCCAAATTAGCCAGCTGTCCCACTGCCTGTTGGCCCAAACTCCCCCCATCACCCAATTCCGCCAGCAGGCCCACTTTTTGCTGGCCCAATCTCTTCTTATTGTGAGTCTCTTCTAGCAGGGCCATTACCTGTTGGTCCAGTTTCTGTCACCCAGCCTCTTCGGCCAACAGGCCCACTGCCTGCTGGCCCAAACCGTGACCCCCCTCTCGGTCCAGTCAGTTCTGACGTCACTACACCGACCCAGGTCTGGCCTACTTCTATTTCGAGTCAAGGGCCCGTTACTCGTAGCCAATGGGGTATTTTTAAACCAAAACGATATTTTAATCTCAACTCTAATGTCACTAAATTATCCTATCACATAACCCCGTGTCTGCCCTTCGTGACCCAAATTGGAAAATGGCCATGGATGATGAATATAATGCTCTTATTGAGAATAAGATGTGGGAGTTGGTGCCTCGTCCGTCTGGTGTCAATGTGATTCGTTCTATGTGGATTTTTACTCATAAGGAAACTATTCGCACTGTTCTCGGTCTAACTCTCTAAAAAAAGCATGGCCCATTCATCAGCTGGACGTGAAAAATGCGTTTTTACACGGTGATCTCAAGGAAAATGTATACATGCATCAACCTTTGGGTTCTGGGGACCCCGATCATCCTAACCATGTGTGTTTGCTAAAAAAGTCCTTGTATGGGCTAAAACAAGCCCTCGTGCCTGATATAATAGGTTGCAGATTATGTGTCTACTCTTGGGTTTTCTCACAGCAGGTCTGATCATTCTCTGTTTATCTACCGTTGTGGTACTTCTCTGGCATACATTATGTTATATGTGAGTGATATTATATTGACTGCCACCTCTGATAAATTGCGCAAGTTTATCATATCTCTTTTCAGTTCCGAATTTGCTATGAAAGACTTAGGGCCTTTGAGTTATTTTTTGAGTATAGATGTAACTCGTCATACATGTGGTCTATTTCTATCCCAGAGGAAGTATGCATATGGGATTATTGAACTAGCTAGCGTGTCATCGTGTAAGTCATCTCTTACTCCGGTTGACTCCAAACTGAAGATGAGTGTTAATTCTAGCACACCATATGCGGATCCCTCCCAACATATGTGTTTATTTATGCATGATCTGAGGGAAGAATACATGCACGCTCTCAAACGCATTGTGCGTTACATTCAGGGGACTCTTGATTATGGTTTACACTTATATCCATCGTCCGTATCTACTCCCATGTCTTATACTAATGCATATTGAGGTGGATTTCCAGATACAAGACGCTCGATATTTGGTTATTATATGTTTTTTGGTGATAACTTGGTCTCTTGATCGACTAAATGCCAGGCTACTTTATCGCCTTCCTGCGCGGAGTACGAGTATGGAGGGGTATCCAAGGTGGTGTATGAGTCATGTTGGTTGCGTAACCTCCTCTTAGAGCTTCATTTTCCTATTCAGAAAGCTACCTTGGTATATTGCGATAATGTTAGTGCGATATATCTCTCTGAAAATCATGTCCAACATCAGCGCACTAAGCATATCGAGATGGATATTCACTTTGTTCGCGAAAAGGTAGCTCGTGGACACGTACGTGTCTTGCATGTTCCTTCACGATACCAAATTGCTGACATCTTTATTAAGGGCTTCCCTTAGTTCTATTTGAAGATTTTAGGGACATTCTCAGCATACGACAACTGACCGCTATGACTACGGGGTGTGATAGAGTATACGTAGTTTATTCCTAATACACTACTTATATTCATTGATATTATTAGTGATATTGTACATCTGTAATTATGGTGGTAATATGTAGTATTAGAAAAATATATTTGATTTCCGTAATTACATGCTAGGTTTACTTTTGTATATTATATATATAAATTTATTACATTAATAAAAATAATCAGGAGATTCCTCTCTTTCAATAATGTCTATTATGTAAAGTTAGAAATATAAGATTCTATCTATTCTTGCACGTGACAAATAAAATTTAGACCTTTCGTTAAAAATATTACGTAACAAGATAACTTCAGTAACTAAATACTTTTTTGTTTATAAAATAATAAAATTCTAAAAGTATAAGTTAAAATACTATAAACATGACACAAATGATAAATTAATATACATTTTGAACATCAAAAGTATATCTCTAAAAAATATTTTTGATGATTTTCCTTAACATCTTGAGAAAAAAGATTCCAAATGATCTTCATAAAGTATATAAGAAGTAACCCCAAGAATACTGGAACTGTAATATGCTACGAGTACTCTCCTTTTCCCTACAAATTTATAGGGGTATAAATGCATTTATCAAAACTTAAGTTGAAGCAATAGTAAAGACAGCTAAAAGATCGGGGTAGGAAATAGGAAATAACCAAAGTTTCTTTTTACATCAACGAATAATAATCCGACTAACGTGAATAATGTGGAAGCGGTAAGAAAGAAAGAAATAAACTCCTCTTTTACCTTACTGTGTGATGTGATCCATATATCATTATTATTTTATTGTAGAAGAGGAGAGAAAAAAGTCAGAAAGTCAGATTTGAAACTACAATGGTGGAGCAAGCTGGTGGAGGATGCTGTCCGCCTATGGATCTGTTCCGTTCTGAGTCGATGCAACTCGTCCAGATTATCATTCCGATTGAATCTGCTCACCGGACGATTGATTATCTCGGCGAAATCGGACTTATTCAGTTCAAAGATGTGCGTTCGTTCATTTCTATAAACTGTTTTTCTGTTCATTTGTGTTTGCTGTATTGCTGTTTTGTAGTCTCGGATAGTTGTGTGGACTTGCTTTATTGTTATCTTATAGGCTCGGTGTAATCGGACTTATTCAGTTCAAATACGTGCGTTTGTTCATTTCTGTATACTGTTTTTCTGTTTATTTGTGTTTGCTGTATTGCTGTTTTGTAGTCTCGGATAATTGTGTGGACTTGCTTTATTGTTATCTTATAGGCTCGGTGTAATCGGACTTATTCAGTTCAAATACGTGCGTTTGTTCATTTCTACATACTGTTTTTCTGTTTAGTTGTGTGATTTGCGTTTGCTGTATTGTTGTATTGTAATATTGGATAGTTGTGTGGACTTGCTGTGTGGCTAGGGTTTAGCTACTTTCATTTCAGTTAATTTAGGAATAATTTGAGATTTAGGATTCAGAACAGTGTTAGAGATTATTTGTTTTTTTTCCCTGCACTATTGGTAGAAGATTGGTTTAATTATTCCGACATTTGACATTATCGATTGAATCTGCTCACCGGACAATTTGATTATCTCGGGGAAGTCAGACTTATTCAGTTCAAGGACGTGCATTTGTTCATTTCTATACCTTTTCTCTGTTTATTGTGTGATTTGTGTTTGCTGTATTGTTGTCTTATAGTCTCGGATAATTATGTGGACTTGCTGTGTGGCTAGGGTTTAGCTGTGCTTTTCTACTTTTATTTCAGTTAATTTTGAGAGATATGATTCAGGATAGTGTTAGAGATTATTTACTTTTTTGTTTCTGCGCGATTGGTTAAGAATTGGTTTAATTATTCCGACATTTGACATTATAAAGTTTGAACAAATCGTTAATTTGTTTTTATCCACTGTTTTCTTTTAATTTCTGCGTTGCCTTTATTGACAACAGGAGATTTTGATTAAATCATAGATTTTCACATGGTTTCTGTATGTTCCTTTGCAAATACAAATCAGACAATTCACTTAGAAGCAGGATTGGTGTATTTTAGCTATTCCAGTGAAGTGATATTACAGAACAAAGGAGGACTTTGATTTGGTAGATTTGAGTTTTTGTTATATAACGACGTGTAAAGGTAGATAAACTGCTTTCAGACTCTCAGTACTGAGTTATTTAAATGACAAATACTACTTACTACTTAATTTTTCCGGGTTTTTTTCGTTCTGATTTTAGAGTGGGTGGCTCTATTGACCGACTTCATTTGAGAATTGAGTAATATATGTAGGTATATTCCATTTTAAGTGTAAGATAACACTATTTCTTTTTATATGATATTGAAAATTATCTTGAAACTTTTGCAATTTTAGAAAAGTTTCCATCTAAAATTGACTCGTCTCCAATGCATCAAATTTATTGTAGTGTTGATATTTAAGGAACATCATACTAAAAGAAAACGGCACTGCAATCTAAAATATACACTGGGGTTACTTGGTTAGTTTTATCGACATCTTGGATGCTCTGCAATGACTTTGTTAACTCTATCTTTGTTATATTTATACTGTTGTAGGGGCCTTGGACTTGTTAATTACAATAGTGGAGTGACTGTTTATGCATAATATGTTGACTGTTTACTGGTTTATGAGATTTTATCTTTGCATTTTATTTGACTTATCCAATTTTCGTTTTCTTACAGTTGAATGCTGAAAAGAGCCCATTTCAACGAACATATGCTAATCAGGTACCAGAACAGTTCACTCTATTGTACTCTCGTCTTGCTCTTACTTTAGTTTTGCATTCAGTCACATTATACCTTTCAAAATCTGTCTAGTTATCTTTTAGATTATCAGCTGTTACTTAAAGACAGGGTAGGATAATTATGTTATTTATTGTTTTTGTGGGAAAGAAAGAAAAAATCCTCTTTATGAGTAGATAATCTTATCAATATAACTTTTACTGTTTCTAACTTTTACATTTTCTTTTGTTTTTCCCATAAATCAGATCGTTGTGTTTGTTTCTTGATGGATTATTCCATCATCACTCTTTAGGACTAATTTTTCCTCAGCATAACATTAACTAGAGGGAAGGTGACATTAATCCGATTAGTAAATCTTGGTCTGAGGGGATGTAGTTGTACTCATGCCGTCCATATTACTGTCTTGTTAACTTGTTTAAAGGACCTGAATTGTTTGGCATTGAAAAGAACCTTCATTTGAATGACTGCCAATACTATGCGCTTCCACAAAATATCCTCATCTATTTTAACTGGTAAGTTGCCTCCATGTGACCAGGAGGCATGGGTTCAAGCCGTGGAAACAACCTCTTGCAGAAATGCAAGGTAAGGCTGCGTACAATAGACCCTTGTGGTCCGGCCTTCCCCGAACCCCGCGCATAGCGGGAGCTTAGTGCACCGGGCTGCCCTTTTTTTTCCCTGTAGAGACATACAACAATAGTCACGCCCTTTTGCCCGACAACATGTAAAGCTCTCCTTCTCCTGTTGGGGAGATGCCAACCATCTCTCCTTTCTACGAACGCAATATTCACACCCTTTTGCATTCTTATCATGTCTTTTCCTCATGGTGAAGGGAAACAGACAAAAAGAGGAACAAGGGGAGGATGTGTGATTCTGCTGTCATTCTTTGACTTTAACTGTTGGAATATGGAAGGACTCACAATATTTTGGTCTAGCTATTTGCTCCTCCCAATGAAGTAACTAACTAAACCTTAAGTGTCGTATTCAGTTTTAAATTAGGGACCTTAAAGTTCCTGCTGTGCATAAAGTAAAGACACTTTACAACTATCACAACAAAGGTGTTGGAACTTCTGAATCCATCAGAAACAGTCTTATGATACGTGCTCATTTTTGTATCAAGGGAACTTATTGTTTTGTGTCAAACTGAAAGCTCCGGTGAAGGTCGTAATTTGAATGACTTTGAGCATAGATGTCACTGAGTCGCATATTGCTAGTGCCTGATGCCTTTTTAAATTGTGAAATATGGTTAGGTGGTGTCTTTGAAGATACTTATTTATCTTTATTTGCATATATTCTTCTTCGCCGTTGCTATTCATAATTGGTAATTCTATACATTTAACACTGTGTTTATTGTAAAGATCAAAAGATGTGGAGAGATGGCTCGTAAACTACGTCTATTTAAGGACCAAATGTCCAAAGCGGGCTTGTTATCTTCTTCTACGTCTGCCACACAAGTTGACTTAAGCTTTGATGACCTTGAGGTATGTTTAGTTTATCTGTTTGGATGTAAATTGCTTTTGCTCAATAGGTCAACACAGTTTGTTTGTGTACTAGGTCAAGCTTGGAGATCTTGAATCAGAGCTGATTGAAATGAATGCTAATGGCGATAAGTTGCAACGTTCTTACAATGAGCTTGTGGAATATAAACTTGTTTTGCAAAAGGTGCAGTTTCTAGGTTTATCAACGACAGAAGTTTTTTTTAGAATTTCTTAGTTTCCTATTTGACTTTAAAAATGCATAGCTTATTGCCAATATAGTATACAACGTTTTGAGCATTCTATTTGTTTTCTAGGCTGGTGAGTTTTTCCACATAGCACAGAGGAGTGCTGAAGCTCTACAACGAGAACAGGCATCAAATCAAACTGGTGAACAATCATTAGAAACTCCTCTATTATCAGACCAGGTAAACCTTGATATTTAGCAAATTGTGTAATTTCTTCCTTGGAGTAACTTTTTTGTTGGATTTGAATTCTTAGGAATCAGTGACTGATCCATCCAAGCAAGTTAAGTTGGGATTTGTTACTGGACTTGTTCCGAAAGAAAAATTGATGGCTTTTGAGAGGATTCTCTTTCGTGCTACCCGGGGTAACGTCTTCTTGAAGCAGGCTGTACTTGAAGAGCCAGTCACTGATCCTGTTTCTGGAGAGAAGGTATTCTTCATCTATTTTCTTCTGTAGGGGTATTCTCAATTATGCAGACAAAGGTCATATTAACTTTTGGGAAGATTCATGGACAAAAATTGATTCACAAAGCATGTATTTTTATCTAGTAGTTTAATCCTTGTTTGCAACTCAATGAAGAGTTTCTGATCACATAAAATGAATGGGGCACCTCTATGGAAAACTGGATGCTCGTGATATGACTTTGGCATCCATATGGTCTAATTGTATGTTTGTGAATGTGGATTTTCCATAGTTTTATAGTGCTCTCTGTCAGCAAAAATTTAAGTACTTATAATTTTAGAAACTTTAATCAGTATCTGCTTATTGTGAGAAAGAATGTTTTCTTTTGAAAATCCATTTGTTTCTTGTCAACTTTGTAAATCACAAATATCTGATGGTACATATTTATATTTCCAGCTATATCTATATACTTGAAGAAACGAATACTATTAGTAGGCATTTGATATGAAGATGTTATCATATCTCGGAGAAAAAGTAAATAAAAATGATTCATGCAGAAGTTCTGCAACTTTTAATTTGATATGAAGCAGTGTTGATTACATCTGCTCCCTACTAGCTACAATCAGAAACATGTTTTCCATTTTTGTTCGGACTAGCATATATTGGCTAACCGTAGTATGATTTATTCTTCATTTCTTACTCTTCGGGTTCTTTCAGGTTGAGAAAAACGTATTTGCAGTCTTCTTTTCTGGTGAAAGAGCAAAGAGCAAAATTCTCAAAATATGTGAAGCTTTTGGAGCAAATCGTTATTCTGTCCCCGAGGACCTTGGTAAACAGGCTCAGATGATTACTGAGGTATGCATCACATCCTTTAGTTCTTATATTTTTTTTATTTTTCCTAGGCCATTCTTGTTCCAGTTTCCGCCTCCTACGTTAAATTCCTTCTCTGCTTTTATCAACTTAGTTAATTTTGAGTAATTGCTAATGAAAACAGCATCTAGGCTCAAATGTTGTGGGAAATTAACATTTACAAGTCAAAGAAACAACAAAAAGGAACCTATTCTTGTATGAGTAGAACAGAATCTGACACAATCATCTATTTGTTGATGTTAACTATAATTCACATATTGTTATTGTCTAGATGAAGTCGCTTTCTTCCTAATCTGGCATATCTGTATAACTATTTTGTGAAAGTCTGTCTGTCTGATTGATACTTCTGATGTATTTGGAATACTAATGGAATGAAGTATGTCTACGATGTCCCTTTGCAGGTCTCTGGAAGAATCTCAGAGCTAAAGACAACCATAGATGCTGGTTTGGTGCACCGGGGAAATTTATTACAAACTATTGGTGAACAATATGATAGATGGAACATTTTGGTTAGTTATTAAACAAGGAGAAATATTATTCTTCTCATTAGCAAGTCTTTTTAACTTCTTGAAGAAACCTATTTTAGCAAGTTTTGTTGTTTGTAGAGCTTTTATTCCATAAGTTGATCTGAATGGTTTAATGTTTGTCTATCAGCTTTTATTAAGCACATCTTTTTAATTATTTCAGGTGAGGAAGGAGAAATCAATTTATCACACACTCAATATGCTTAGCATTGATGTGACCAAAAAATGTCTGGTGGCTGAAGGTTGGAGTCCTGTTTTTGCAACCAAACAGGTGAGTTTTTTGTCTTTCATTTCTTGGTCATGGTACTCGGTTTCAAGTATAGGATGAGAGACTAACAGGAAGAAGAGAATCTAATTGTGTTATGATGAGATCTGATGATGTCATCTTGTAGTATAAGATTTCCCTCCCTTTCCTTAACAATAAAAAAAAATACCTCTCCCTTTCCTTGATATTTTCTTTTCAATTTGGTAGTAGAAAAATGTCCTACTTCGGCATATATATATATAAGCATGTTGACTGTAAATGATATATGATTGTGCAGATTAAGGATGCACTGCAGCGAGCAACGCATGACTCAAATTCAGAAGTTGGTGCAATCTTCCGGGTTCTGGGAACCCGAGAAATGCCGCCTACATATTTTCGAACAAATAAATTTACTAATTCTTTTCAGGAAATTGTTGATGCATACGGGTGGGTTTCCAGTCCCAATTTTTGGATTCCTTTTACAGCTATACGAAAGATGAAGCAATTATGTTTCTCTTTTTAATTGCTGATGCATACGTGTTGTTTTTATGGGTCAAGTATCTGGCTTCTGCAAGTTGTAAAGAGACTAGATTCGTTGGTCGGTATTTATCTTGCAGTTTGGTGACATTTGTAGAATATGTGCTTTTGGGGATAACGAAGATTAATACGAGTTGCAATGTTAAAGAACCATACTCTCCCTTATGTATCATTGAGTACCTGTCCCCTAAGAATAATTTGTGAAGAACGGATTTTGGGCCTAACTCAACCCCAAAAGCTAACTCATGAGGGGAGGATTGCCCGAGTCCATATAAGAAGTCCAATTACCCATCCCAAAACCGATGTGGGACTTCTAACCCCGCATGCCCAGACCTAGTTAACTGGAGTGCGGACAATATAATATGGGGTCTAACATCGGTGAACAAAGAATCAGGATGAGTCTAGCTCTGATACCATGTGAAGAATGGATTTTGGCCTAACTCAACCCCAAAAGTTAGCTCATGAGGGGAGTATTGCCCAAATCCATATAAGGAGACCAATTACCCATCCCACTACCGATGTGGGACTTCTAACATAACTAATATCTACAGTCATTTAGAACTCTAAGGCCTACTGATTGTGAAGAAATATAACTTAACCATTCAAATTGTCAACATCTATTTTCTTAAATAAACAAACATTTTTTCCATCAAGAAAAGAAAAGATTTGACTGGCAAACTGTGATCCCAGAACTTAGTATTTTGCGACATTGATCAATCTTGTTTTACGGAATCCTTTAAATTTTAAGTTTTCTTAAAACATATCTATTATATGGCCTAAAGAACCTACCACTATTTACTTCGGTGAATTCTGTTAATTCTTTGGGTTTGACAACTGAAAGTATAGGACAGACGAGGTGCTTGCATTTGGAGAAATACACATCTTTGTTAAGTGAAAGAAGTCCCAAGTTTGATTCGATCTTTATACTATTTCTAATACATACTGTACGATGTTATTAGTTTTCATATTCATGCTGTGCATTAACTGTTGCAGGGTGGCCAAATATCAGGAAGCGAATCCTGGTGTTTACACTATCGTCACATTTCCATTCCTTTTCGCAGTTATGTTTGGTGACTGGGGTCATGGTATCTGTCTGTTGCTTGCGACCCTATACTTCATACTCAAAGAGAAGAAATTATCCAGTCAGGTAACTGTTGCATTTATTCGCTATTTATGTATTAAAGATTACCTAGTTAGATTGGTTTATAGGTCCAATTGGGTATGTCTGTGACGTATGTTACATCAGTTTGCTAAAATCGTAAGAATCACCCCTTATTTCCCTTGTAACAATAACTATAAAAATCCCTTATAATAAAACTTAGGGTCTCGTTTGTTGTGTAGTGACTGCAACATGCTAAGAACTAGGTCAGCTTCTTACGTTTTAATTGTAAAAAATAGATGTATTCAAATTTCTGCAGTTTGGTATAATGAAGTCTTCTCTGCTAATGTGGACGTAGTGGAGTTTTTGCAGTTCTTTTAAAGGATTCATACCCAGCAATGCTTGTACTATATCTCAGTACTAGCTCTAAGCTTTTAGTATTAATAAAATTAGCTTATTCATCAAAATTAGGTCAGCTTCTTAAGTGAGCAAGGGATTGGTATATGTTCTTCAGAGAGGTGTTACTTGAGGTACCTTTAAATGACACAACCTTTTCATAGTTTCAACAAAGGAAAAAAGATCTACATGGGTTACAGTTATTAAGTTGACAATGTATAGATCCAATGCAGTCACTCAAAGGTGCTCCAATGTTAAGAACATTTTTCTTGGATTTACCAATTCAAAAAAAAAACATTTTTCTTGGAAGATTAGCAGAAAATCTGAGTGTGTTGATCTAGTATGTCGTCCACATTTTCTAGTTATTCTCTTGTGGTTCTGGTAAAATGGGGTATACTTGGACTAAGAATATTCTTACAACTATTAGTTTGTTATAGTTTATGGCAGTGGTGGGATTTTTCAAGTGCATTAGGCCCTTTCTGCTGGAGCATTAAAGTAAACCACTTTTATTTGAAACATGATCAATAATGATTCATGAATGCAGAAACTTGGAGACATCATGGAAATGACTTTCGGAGGGCGATATGTGATATTTATGATGTCCCTCTTCTCAATATACACGGGCCTGATCTATAATGAGTTCTTCTCTGTGCCCTTTGAGTTATTTGGTAAATCAGCATATGGGTGTCGTGATCCTTCTTGCAGGTATAGAATTTTTACTCCCTCCATTTCAATTTGTTTGTCTTACTTTCCTTTTTAATCCGTTTAAAAAAGAATGCCTCTTTCCTTTTTTGGCATTTCTTTAATTTTGACTTTCCACATGACATGTTTAAGACCACAAGATTCAAAGTCTTCTTTACTTTCTTAAACTCCGTGCCAAATCGAAACCAGACAAACAAATTGAAACGGAGGGAGTATAATTAATTTTTGATAGGTTAGAGTTGTTTCCTTTATTAATACCTTCAGTATCTATCTATTTGCATGTTGGCTAATCCTTGTCGGCTTGATTGTAGGGATTCTACCTCTGCAGGCCTAATCAAAGTGCGTGACACTTATCCATTTGGTGTCGATCCAGCATGGCATGGTACGCGTAGTGAGCTGCCATACCTCAATTCATTGAAGATGAAAATGTCTATCCTTATTGGGGTGGCCCAGATGAACCTTGGGATAATTCTGAGCTTTTTCAATGCTCTGTTCTTTCGCAATGGTGTAAACGTTTGGTAAGTTCCATTGCATTCGGGTTACAGTCCCTAGATTTATGGCAGTGTTATTGATTTGGATGTTGCAATCAAGATGTTAACAGTTAACCAAACTTTGCAATGTCAGGTGTCAATTTGTTCCCCAAATGATATTTTTGAATGCTCTGTTTGGATACCTGTCCATCCTTATCATTGTGAAGTGGTGCACCGGGTCCAAAGCTGATCTATACCATGTGATGATATACATGTTCCTTAGTCCGACAGATGAGCTCGGTGAAAACCAGCTTTTTGCTGGTCAGAAGATTACTCAGGTTCACTATCCCTCTTCATAGCCGCACTTCTTTCTCGATTTCTCTCATTTCGATTGGAGATGTCTGATTTCACTTTGATTTTTGTTAATATTTTGCCAGCTTGTTCTGCTACTCTCAGCCCTTGTTGCTGTCCCATGGATGCTTCTTCCAAAGCCCTTCCTATTGAAAGCTCAACATGAAGTATGTTTTCTTGCCTTGCTTCTTTTTCCTTTTCACTTATTCATAAGCTTCTGTTTGTTGAATTATAATGATATTTGGTTTATTACTTATTCAGAGGCACCAAGGGCAATCCTACACAGCACTTCAGGGGGCAGAAGAGTCTTTATTGGTGGAGAGTGGTGATGATTCTGGTCATCATGAGGAATTTGAGTTCAGTGAGATTTTTGTTCATCAGCTCATTCACACAATTGAATTTGTACTTGGAGCAGTCTCAAATACAGCTTCTTACCTTCGTCTGTGGGCTCTCAGGTATGCTGGAGGAGTTAGGATGTGTTGATCTCCTGCTTTACTCTAGTAACATAATTCTTTGTGTGCTTCTATGTTGGAAACCTCACTCATTGTAGTTGTTGAGATCTTGATTATTTGTTTGATTTATTAGCTATTATGGGTTTATGAGGTTATTGGAGAATGGAAGCTCTTCTTAAATCTCCATAAATAGCGGGATGCTGATGTCGCAAACCGTATTAGAGCAGGGTGTATGAAATGGAGGCTCGCCTCCGGGTGCTTTGCGATAAGAAAGTGTCGCCTAGGCTGAAAGGTAAGTTCTACAGAGTGGTGGTTAGACCATCATTGTTATATGTGGCAGAATGTTGGCCAGTTAAGAACGGTCACGTTCAAAAGATGCAGATGGCGGAGATGAGGATGCTCAGATAGATGTGTGGTTATACTAGGGGCGACATGATTAGAAATGAAGTTATATGAGACAAGGTTGGAGTGGCCTCCGTGGCGGACAAGATGAGGGAGGCGCGACTGCGATGGTTTGGGCATGTGAAGAGGAGGTGTGAGGATGCGCCAGTTAGGAGGTGTGAGAGATTGGCGGTCGTAGGAGTTAGGAGAGGTAGAAGTAGATCGAAGAAGAACTGGGGGAGGTGATTAGACAAGATATGACACAACTTCAGCTGACTGAGGACATGACCGTAGATAGAAAGATTTGGAGGTCGAGGATTAGGTTAGAAGGTTAGTGAGTAGTTGAGTTTTGTCGCGATGTGTGTGAGAGAGGTGGGGGCTAGCCTTTCCATCTCCTCTTCTCCTTGTCTTAGTTGTAGTATTTCGGTATCACGCAGAGCATTATTCGTATGTGTATTATTCCATTTATTTTTTATCTGAATATTTTGTTGTCTTATTTTTCTTGTAATCCTGCATTTACTACATTCTTTATGAGCCGAAGGTCTATCGATAACAACCTCTCTACCCCACAAAGGTAGAGGTAAGGTCTGCATACATCCTACCCTCCCCAGATGCTGTGTGTTGTTGTTATCTGGGTATGTTGTTGTTGTTAAGTAGCGGGATGCTGTGTGTTTGACCAATAGGGGTCTGTTTAGTGTTTAGAGGCCGTGTGAGAGGATGTATTGTTTAGTGGCTGCACGGTACTAAATTTTCTGTACTGGTATGTTATTAGTAGGGGAGATGATATTGTCACATTTCCTAATTGAGAAAATTGCCCGGGGCCTATATTGAGGAGAATCCATTTGATAATGCTGCTGGAAATCCATCGAGCTAGTCCCCCCCACCCCACCCCACCCCACCCAGGGGAAACCAAGATAAATTATATTAAAAGACCATACATCCTGTAATTTCATTATAGTCGCCCAAAACGCCCCATCTATTACTGTATATCCTGTTCAATAATTTGCATATTAGTTAATCCCCACGATATAAGCTACCATGTATTATCTCATCAGTGGACCAAAGTACCCCATAAGTATTATTATGTGTCACCTTTTCAATAACAAAGAATAATTTCCCGTGTTGCTTTTTTTCCAGCCTTGCACACTCTGAGCTGTCCAGTGTATTTTACGAAAAGGTTCTTCTTCTCGCCTGGGGGTAAGTCACTCATTCTATGTCCGTTTGCAAATAGCTTTCTAACAAGTTTTGGTGTTGGTTCAAATTGATCAGACTTTGTGAAGCGGATCTGTGCTTAGAAAAAAACACATGTTTGGTTCTCTGAGAATGACCTGTCAATTATCAAGTTTATATTTGCAGACGTCAAAAATATATAAATCTGAATGCCCCCAGGATTTAGCTGGCATGTAGTGGGCTGAATATTCCCGGAAGAAAAATTGATATTTTTAATCTAATATTAATACATTTTTTAAAATTTATTTATGCTCAGGTTCAACAATGTCTTGATTCTCATTGTTGGCATCATTGTGTTCATCTTTGCCACTGTTGGAGTGTTGCTGGTGATGGAAACGCTCAGTGCCTTCCTGCACGCATTGCGACTTCACTGGGTGGAGTTCCAAAATAAGTTTTATGAGGGAGATGGGTACAAGTTTAGTCCTTTCACATTCACATTGATTGATGCGGAAGATGAATGAGGAAGCATCAAGGATTCACAGAGATGAAGCTCTCGCTGTTTGTAAAAGAATGTGTATGTTATTCTTTTTGCTTGAATGGTCATCGTAGTGGAGGGGATAAGATTTTTTCTTTCTTTTCATTTTTGGTGAGATGGAGCAGTATTCCTTGAGCACGCTCCCACTCTATTTGTTTTATTGGCACCGAGAGAAATAAGCATTCTGCATGTGAGATCGCAGCAATGAAAGCAGCATCTGTGCAGCTGGATCTTTTAGATGGTATAATAAGTTATTTATTAATTGTATGGTTGTGTTGTGTGATCCTGAAATAGTCACGGTTTTGTGCAACAAATATACCGGGACAGTTTGCCTGTAAATTAATCATATCACCTATGTTTATGAGCGTTTCTATTAGTAACCGCTCTTGGAGAACTACATCCCCCCCCCCCCCGTCCAATGGTACCAAAACCCAAAATGGGAAAATAATACCAGTATGTATTTCTTATTGAGCAAGTGAACATAATAAGTGTGGCGCATTATCGCTCATTAGTTCCATTTGCAATTTTGGTCATGACTCATGACAGTTATATTCGTGCTGAAAATGATTACTGGCGAGACCATTGCCTTGTTATCTGAAGGGCTTGATTGGAGGAAGTGCAACCAAGTTCCTTCTGGATGAATGATATGTTGCTCCAAAATGCAGTTTAGGAATAGACGTGTTGTGCACACCCAGGATCCTAGAGGGAAAAACCTTTGATTCAAAAAGATCAAAGATCAGTAGCTCTGGATAAAAGTTACCTGCCAATTTTAGTTTTCGGGCAATGGCTTAATATCAGCTTGTGGTCTGTTAAATGACAATAGGATCAAGTGACCTGTTTATGACATTTCCTACAGTATGTGAGATTGGATTCATGGGCGTGTCATGCAAATTAATTTTGGGCTTATTTTCTCACTTTGAGCAACATTTTCACGATAACTTCATCCAAATTCAATTCGACATTTTTTAACTAATCTGAATGACATTGATGTCAACTAATGGAAGTCTGCTGAAAAGACCTGATGATGGGTGGCACACTTGCACTAGAAAGACGGGGATTTTGTCGTGTTTGAGACGATGGAATGTTCAGTGGAGTGCAAAAAACAGACTATCAGAGGCCGTTCACTGCTATCTGAAACACATCAATTTCCCGCATCCGGAACATCTATATTTTGTGTAATCTTCTATCAAGTAAATGAGCAAAGAGCTGAGCGGAGAAATGTGTTTTATTTTGGAGTTCTGTTGAATTGGAAATAATGAAATACAAACTGTTTTTTCGTTTGAAGCAATAACAATTCGCATGTCCCAAATGATTGATGGGTCCTAGCTACACTTAATTTACACATTGATAGTGTAGTCGGTAAAAATAGACGTTAAACTTCACTATGAGCTGGTACTAACAGCTGCAACTGTTGAATCCACTGAATCCACTCCACAAACATTGCGGCCTCTACAGATTTTGTAGTATCCATTTTCTCCCCATTTCTCTCCCCACGAGTTCTTGATGATCCAGTATGGTTTCTCTTTCATTCGAATGGGAGAAAAGCCAGTACCATAACCAACTAATAAGACACCATGATCCAACTGCTTACCGCATCTATATGGGCAAGAGACTCCGCCAACATATGTCTGCATGTACACTGCATTGATAGCCACTGCAAGCCGAGCAACAGCAAACACTTTCAGAATTAGTTTACAACTTTACATTAATCAAAAGTTTAAAGCCAAAAGGCAGTCTTAAGTTAATAGGGATTGTTTTGAGAGGCCATTTACCAGCGAGAGGGCCATTCTTGACAAGATTAGCAGCTATTTGTTCTTCATCAAGGGAGACAACACTAAAGTTAGCAACTTTAGCTGCAACCTTGGAGTTGTCAAATTTGCAGGTTGCCTTATCAGTGCCAGTGTATGGATAATCTTCCTCCCGCATAAGTCCGCCAGCTTTGAGAGTGTATTCAAAGGCACTATTCATTAGCCCACCACTGCACCCAGAGTCACATGAACCTTTCTCTTCTGGATCACACTGCAGATTTATAATGCAGGAGGGGTGAGCATGGGTACAGGGTACCCAGATATCCGATCGGAACCGACACTAACGGATAGGGTAAATATATTATAATAACGGGTAGGTTCCGGATAGTAAAATTAGGAACCGATCAATGTCAGGTCCGGTTCCGGCAAATAGAGACAGGGTACCCGGCCCGATACCCGATACCCGAAACCTATGAAATATTAAATATTTTTACTTTTTTAGTTCCATTATTTTTAGTTAATAAAAAAAAGGAAAAAAAAAGTCATACTAAAGTACACCATTTAAGGGGGAAAAAACCAAATACAGAACAATCACTTTCACCCTCAAGAAATAAATCAAATAATACAAAGTGACAATCATAAGCAGAGAAAAAGCCAAAAGCGGTAGAAATTGAAAAACTGAATTTTTTAAACTATAACTATGTACTCCTTTAAGTTATTGAAAAAGAAAGTTGAAACGAAAACCAAAGCAAATTTTTGAAACATTCTTGGGATATTTGCTCCGAAAGGATTCTTTATGGGTTTTGTGGCACTGGCTTTCAGAGGATAAGCAGACGAGTTTATTCCTAAACCAAAGTTGTTATACGAAGGCATTATTTTGCACAAAGAAACACCGATTTCGGGTACCCGGAACCTACCCGAACCGCAGGGTCCGGGTAGGTTCCGGATAGTAAATTTAGGAACGATCTTTTACTGGATAGGGTCCGGATAGTTCAAAAAAGTTAGGATATCCGGACCCGCCCACGCGACAAATTAGTCTAGATTTACATTTATCAGGGAGATAGGAGACACCGAAATTTAGAAGTAAAAATTTCATGTGACACGATGGAGTAAATAATACTGCAAGTCCGGAGTCTTATTCTACTGTCTTCTATACAATTTTGATTAGAAAATTGGCCAACTGCAAATAAAAACAAAATTCAATTGCATACCACGAGTCAAGTACTGTTAAATATTGAAACTTCAGGAACTGTTAAATACAATCTCTCCCAAGTCCCAACCATGTTGGAATACACGAGCTTAAACTTTCAAGTACTGTTAGAATTCTCATAAAAACAGGCCAACTCCCCCTCCCTTAAAGTAGGTTCCCACCCCATCCATCCGCAAACAAAGAAGAGGAGAAAAACATGAAATATGTGGGAAGTTTTTAACAACTTCCTCCATCCCATTTTATATGATCCATTTTGATTGGATACGAAGTTTAAAAAACATGAAAAGTATTGTGAAATTAATTCGTGGTCTAAAATAAACCATAGATATTTTAAAGATTATATACACAGGATTTCATTAAGAATAATGAAAAATTTAAAATTAAATTATTTCTAAATATAAAAAGTTTTTTTATTTTTTATTATAGGACAAACTAAAAAGAAAGATATATCCAATAGCTATTGATTAAAAATGTAATATATGAGATATGATATAAAATAATTTAATTTATATTAGATAAATTTGGATAATTTGTTTTTCCAATTTTAACCTTGATTTCCTAAAGGACTTAGGGTAAGAGTTCTGGAGAAGGATAATTATATCATCTTGGTGTCTTATCTCAAAATTATTATCACATATAAAGTGTGTAAATTATATTACTATTATAGTAATCTTTCCGTCTCATTTTAATTTGACCTTTATTTGATTTTAAAACTTATCGTTTGATTAGTTATATGTATGTAACCATTGTTTTTCAACTAGGGTGCTTAACCATAAATCTCCATAATCCCGTTACAACTCTATAACTATCTTCAAATTGTTTGCAATTACTCCTTCAGACGGAAACAACTTATTTGTTATTTCCACTATATTTCTGTTTTTATCCCATCGTAAAGGGATTATGTAGAAGATAAATAACTGAGGACAAATTATTTAAACTATCACTTATATTAATTATTTTAGATTTTGCAATCTAACACCTTCGACCCCTTAATCAGTTTGGTGGCTGACATGATCATATACCGTGATGTATATTCCTTCTGGTTTCTTTTTAATATGCATTGCATATTTTACGGTAGCTATGTAGTTCTTCTTATTTCTTCCTTAAATGTGATGACTATTTGTTATCCAAAGATGTATTCCTTCTTTTTTCGAACCAAAAAATGTAAAGAATACTATGGAAACTTCATTACTTTTAGCCAAATAAAAAAAATAGCGAAAATTATGAAGTTCTAATCGTGTCTTTCTTTTTATTTTCTTTAGGTTCAATGACTATTTGTTTCAATTATATATATTTTTTTCAAGCCAAATCTATAAAAAAAAAATTACTTTTAGTCAAATAAAATAAGATTTAGCTAAACTAATAAAATCTCAACATTATTATGCTAGTTTCAAATTTTACTTGTGTAGTTGCTCGCTGACAAACTACTCAACAATCGAGAAAGCTTCCGCGAAATTTCATTTACGTCTTTGGCTTACACAAGCCAATTCCATACATCATTTCAACTTCCCCATTAGCCTAGCCTATTATTATTACTACATCAAACACATAATATATTGAAAGGAATCCTTGATGGTATTCATCAATAATGTACAATATATATAATAATATAAGAATATTTAAACTAGATAACTAATCAACCTAATTACAATAGAAAATATAATTTTACATAAAATAGCAGACCTAATTACAGTAGGAATACAATTCTACATAAAATAAGAGATATACAATTAATGAAAGAATATTCGGGAAATATTCTATTACACGCCCGCAGTCGAAGCGAGAGGTTCACAAACACTGAGACTGGCTCGAAAATCATCAAATAGTATGCGCGAAAGTCCTTCGGTGAAGATGTCGGCAATCTGATATCTGGAAGGAACATGAAGGACACGAACTTGACCACGAGCCGCTTTTTCGCAAACGAAATGAATATCCATCTCAATATGTTTAGTGCGCTAATGTTGGATGGGATTGCCGGAAATATATTATCGCAGTAGACCAGTGTTGCCTTTTGAATCGGGCAGTGAAGCTCAAGTAGAAGGTTACAGATCCAACAGGACTCATAGACGACGTTGACAACACCTCTATACTCTGCTTCGGCACTAAATCAAGATAGTGTAGGTTGTCTTTTGGAATAACAAGACAATAGGTTATCTCCGAGGAAAACGCAGTAACCAGACGTGGAGCGTCGTGTGTCAGGACATCCACCCCAGTCAGCATCAGAATAAGCAGTGAGACAAGTGAGCGAGAACCTGTATAGATGTAATCCGAAGTGAAGTGTACCTTGGACGTATCGTAAAATACGTTTGAGGGTATGCATGTGTGCTTCCGTCGGATTGTGCATGTGTAGGCAAATTTGTTGCACGACATAGGATATGTCAGGTCTCGTGAATGTGAGGTACTGCAGGGCCCCAACCATGCTGCGATAGTGAGTCGGGTCTGAATATGGGGGGTCGGAATCAGCGCTGGGCTTGAAATTGGTGTCTACTGGCGTGTGGGATGGGTTGCAAGACGTCATGCCTGCACAGTCAAAGATCTCTTCGGCGTACTTCTTCTGACACAGAAATAGGCCGCCAGAATGTCGAGTGACAGAGATGACCAAGAAATAACTCAGGGCCCCCAGATCCTTCATAGCAAACTCAGAGGAAATGAGAGACATAATGGACCGGCGGACAACATCAGATGATGTGGTGAGGATGATGTCATCAACATATAATAATAGGTAAGCTATGTCTGAACCCTTGTGGTAGATGAACAGGGAATGATCGGATCTGCTGTGTGAAAAATCGATAAAGGAAACATAATCGGGGAACCGCTGGTACCATGCTCGAGGAGCCTGATTCAATCCATAGAGAAATTTTTGCAACACACACACATAATCTGGATGAATAGGATCCCTGAAACCCATAGGATGATGCATATATACCGTTTCATGAAGATCCCCATGTAAGAATGCATTCTTGACATCAACCTGATGAATGAGCCAAGACTTGGATAGAGCAATACTGAGGACGATCCGGATAGTTGCGGGCTTTATGATCGGGCTGAACGTTTCATCACATTCCAATCCCACCCGTTGAGACTTGTCATCACTTACAAGACGAGCCTTGTACCTCCCAAAAGAACCATCATATTTCTTTTTATATATAAAAATCCACATAGAACGAATAATGTTAGCATCATGTGGACGGGGTACTAGGTCCCACGTCTTATTATCAATAAGAGCATTATATTCGTCAATCATTGCGGTTTTCCAATTAGGGTGAGATAAGGCATCCTTTAGATTTCGAGGGACAGGGGAAGGGACAACTGAAATGGATAGGTTAAACAACCATTTAGGTTTATGAATTATGTGCATGACACGAGTTTCCATGGTCCGAGAGTGTGTCTCGGGATGCGGGACGAGAGGGGGGTGTGTCGCGGGACTGCCGGGAAGAGGAGCAAGGGCAGGGGTGGCGGGATCGGCTGGCCGATGCTCGATTTGCCGCGAGTTGGCTGCGAAATCACCCTGAGGTGGGCTGTTTCGGGCCACCATCGGCAGAACCAGGTGGGCAGTGTGTCCCAGACTGTCTGAGGTGGGGGCGGGTGCCGGGGTCTGGGACGGCGGACTATGTAAATGATGAATTAGAAGAGGGTTCAAGCCATCATCTAGGAAGTCGTAGGAATGCCGAGGTGGCGAGTTTAGGGAGGCAAATGGAAATTGAGACTCATCAAATAAGGCATGGCGTGAAATAATAATTTTACAGCTTGACAAGTCATAGAACGAGTAACCACTATGATTGGCGGGGTAACCCAGAAACACACACGGGGAAGACCGGGGTTGGAGTTTGTGAGTGGTCGGATGGAGAGGATAACAGAGACATCTAAAGATACGCAAGTGTTGGTAGGAGGGGTTCCTACAAACAGAACTTGAGTGGGTGACCGTTGAGCTAGAGACTTGTTTGAGATTATGTTTAGGAGATAGGTGGCCATGGAGAGTGTGTAATGCCAGAATTAAGGGGAAATTGAGGCGTGAGCAAGTAGGGCATGAATTAGGTTGTTTATGGTTCGGATTTTCCGTTCAGCCTTACCATTTTGGGAGGAGGTGTGGGGGCAGGAAAAATGAAAGGTAAGACCGTTATTGGAGCAAAACTGTTTGAATTGATTATTATTGAATTCCTTGTCATTGTCACATTGAAAACATTTAATGCTCTTTTCAAGTTGTGTTTTTATGAGAGCACTAAATGAGGAAAAAATGGGGTAGACCTGGGATTTATTGCCAATTGGAAAAGTCCATAGAAAGTTGGAATAATCGTTCAAAAACAACACATAATATCGATGGCCAGCCGTACTTAAAATAGGGGACGTCCACAAATCACTATGTATGATATCGAAAGGTAGTAAAGTACTATGTATGATAACTTGCATGTGTCTTCTTCCTATTAGTACACAGATATCTTCATAAAAGGTCTTCCTACACAGTTATTCCTTGACTTCAAATTCAGTCTCAGCGTCCTACCTCCTCCCGCTTCGACTGCGGGGTGTATTAACGTGTACGGTCCACATTGTACCATAATTAGAATATATCCCATATATTGTATGTATAATTATGGTAGATATATGATCCTTATTGTATTATGATTCCACATTGTACACTATATATGTTTGTATTAATGAGAAAGACTCCTAAGGGAGATTAATATAATTTTACATTTTTTATGATTATATAACCACGGGATTACAACGACTTTATAACACCATACAACATAATTTTAAGAACAATGGAAACAAGAATGAACCACGGGAAACTACCATCCAAACAGGGAGTAAAGCTTTAATATTACTACTCCACTAGAGTTTAAGTACTATTCATTAACCATATAATGAATATTACACGAAAAAATATAATAAATAGTTATTTAATGTTTCAATTTACACGAAGCAGTTGAACATTATTTTTATTTTGTAGAAAGAGTAAAATATAAATAGAGTAAAATCCTAAAGTTAGTAATTACGGGGAAGGGTATAGGTAAATTCGGGAGCGACCTTTGCATTTTCCTGAGAAACTTCTTCAACTATTTACGGCGAAAGTTCTTGAAAATCACATATTTTGCTTCATTGAATTACTGAGAATCATATAGGGTAAGGACAGTAGGTTAATAAATGTAGGAAGCTTCTGCGATTCTTCCTCTTTTCTTCTTTTGGTACCTACACGGCTTCACTCAAGTAAAGTGCATGGCAATTATAGTGACTAAATGAGGGAGGTACGAAAGAGAAATAAAAATTATTCACAGTTGACGACAACGTTCATATTAAATCAAATTAGAGTAATAAAAATACGATAAGTGTTACATTTATCACTAATACAGTAATAAATAAAGTAATACGAAATATATATATTAATCAATATATAATATAAAACTAGGTATAGAAAAGGTAGTGTGACACATCTGTATGACGCAATTATCTTTTTTCTCCTTTTTTGGTATTTTTCTCCTTTTTATTTTTATTTTTATTTTTATTTTTTGGGGTTAATTTCTGCTACTAATTAATGTATTATAAGCCCAGCTAAATCAACCAGCCATCCATGGAGTAGCAACCCCAATTAAATCTGGACCAGCCCACGTATCTTCCCCTTTAATGCTATATGGAGTCTGTTTGTAATAAAATCTAATTAAAGTGTACTTAATACTCATTCAATTGTAATTACTACTATATACGTTAGTTTTCATTCATCTTAGTATGCTACTAATTCAATTGGATACTATAAATAGTAAAGCAAATGTTATCCGTTGCATAACATTCTTCTTTTTCATTTGAAACTCTTTTCATAAGAATTTTTTCCTTCTTCTCAGTATTGGTGTTTTTGCCAGAATTATTAATTATTTATATAGTTTTGGTGTGTAATTTTTATCTGTTAGAAAGTGAAAGAGAATGACATATGACCTTATTGTGAGAAGTATTCGTCAAATTCAAGCATGAAGAATACACTATATTAACGATATATCAAATTTTGTTAGTACATGTTTGTTGCAAGCTTGTACATAGTTATAGTGTGAATTCAACTATTATATATATATATATATATATATATATATATATATATATATATATATATATATATATATATATATATATTTGGGTAATGCCCTATTTTATTTTATTTTGGAATAATTGTATTCGTTTTATATTGAACTTAGGTTATTGTTTCATTATTTATAAATAAAAATGTAATTTCATTTCCATTAACATACGTTAGTTTTCACATCAAGAATAACTCTTGAAAAATATTGAAGCTACTTATTGACATGTAACTTTTATAAG
Source organism: Anisodus tanguticus (assembly GCA_034509755.1). Lineage (NCBI taxonomy): Eukaryota > Viridiplantae > Streptophyta > Magnoliopsida > Solanales > Solanaceae > Anisodus > Anisodus tanguticus. Next base: position 37,768,786 of record CM067561.1, on the reverse strand, counting down.
CTAAAAAAAAGATTTTTGACCAAGAAGATGAAGAAAAAAAATTATAACTAAATTTACTTATGAAGTGATTTTTGGACCGTTTACACCATAGTGTTTGTTGTTGGTTTGGCTTGGGAGACTCAAAAGGAGATGATGAAAGCTCGGAAAAAATTAAGTACTTTGAACAGTTTGGTGAAATCTTAGAGGCCGACAAATATTACTGGTAAGATATTGAAAGAATTCAATATTATCATCCTAGGCATATTTACAATAGTTGTAGAGCTAAACGGGCACCATTTATCACACTACTATTAAAAAAATTGCTCTATTAATTTGTTAATTAAAAAATGATAAATAAGTAATATAGTGTAAGAGAGCAAGCGTTATTTATCACGATTCACGTGCTTTGTGCATAAAAATAATGGTAATTTTGAATTATATAATTTTTTTTAACCCTTTTATCATGTCCCTACATGTATAAATATTCCACAGATATAGGATAACTAACTCTATAATTTCATAACAAGAGCTTATTTTACTTAAATAATTTTAAAGATTTTACGAAAAGAGGCTCATCGTAGGCTAATTACACTATTTACCGGTATTATAGATGCATTTTTGATTAATCAATAGTTATTATGCACGAAACTTAGAACCTCAAGTCTTTCATTTTTTTTTCTTTTTTACTCAAAAACACTAACACGTGATTATTTTTTGTGCTCAATATTAACAATTTAAATTATTTGATATTCTGAAACATTGAAAGGTGAGAAGAAAAAATAATAAAGGATAGAGTGAAAGAAATGTGCCTTTTCTGGAATAGGAGCTTATTTGAGACAGTAAGATTTTAGGGAGACATTAAGGAATAGAAATTGTAAAAAAAGAAGATGGGAATAGCAGTTAAAAAAAATTAAAAGGGGAAGGAAAAAAATAGATAACAAAAATGTAATTCAATGTACAAATAGAGTACCTTGAGTTCCCAATTATTAAAAAGTTCATGTATATATGAAAGTTACACATACACGCGCACTTATACTTTTATTTATTTATTTATAGAATATGTTCATCTAATAATTTCTACAACTAATAAAAATATATACAGATTTATGATTTAATAAATTGTGTATAAATTTAGAAATCATATGAATATACAAGAACTTTTAATCTATCCTATGTTTAATAAATTCATAAATTATAAATCTACTAATGCTATTTTGCGCGGCCTTCTTCACTAATTTAACATAAACACTGAATGCGTTAAATGACTTGAAACTGCAATATGTTTCGGAAAATTAAATTACTAAATTTTTATAGTGCTGATTATAGTCATCCAAAGTAGATGAGCGCAGATTTCGCTGCATTTAACTATCCCAAGATGCTTACCAATTAAAAGTCCATATTTCTTTCGGTTTGATACGAGACATTTGTTTATTTAAATATGAAAAAGTATAATTATAGTCATAGTTTTTTCATTTATTGTTTATTATAAAATCTACATGTAATTTTATAAGTAACACGAGTGTATATTCTCTTATATATATAGGACTTAAACTCTAGGAGTAATATTCATGACAGTTTTAAATTAGGCTAAGTACTACTAACTTATTAAATAATAATATGACCTGTAATGATAGTAAAACTTAGTCCTACAGAGTGTTTATACCAGAATACATGTACATGATACACTTTGTTACTTAATCATAATTAATTAATCAGTACATACTTTTATTAAATTAAATTATACTAATAAATTGAACCCTAAAACATCTGACATGGATAAATATTAACGATGACTTATGATATTCCAAGAAGGCCCGCTAGTTTGGAAAAGAGGGTGTAACTGCAAAAGTGTTGGAAAAAAGAAAAATTGTTAGTATTTGATACTTTAATTAATGTCTAACTAAGATTTTAATTAATGTCTAACTAAGATTTATAGTCAAATTTACGGATTTTTTGTTTTGAGTTATAATAATGTTTCTACTATTTATGAGGAAAAAAATGAGGGAACGAGTAACAATAATCCCCAAGAAGTAACTCAAGGGCCTCAAATCTTTCATAGCAAACTCAGACCTGAGCAGTGTCATGATAGACTTGCGCAAAACATCAGAAGAGGCAGTCAAGATAATATCATTCACAAATAAAATAATATAAGACATGGAAGTACCACGATGATATATGAATAATGAATTATCAAACCTGCTGTGAGAAAACCCAATAGACGAAACATAGTCTACAAATCTCTTATACCAAGCCCGTGGGGCCTGTTTAAGCTCATATAAGGACTTCTTCAATAAACAGACATGATGAGGATATTTGGGATCTCAAAAACCAAAGGGCCGATGCATGTAAACGGTCTCCTTAAAATCACCATGTAAGAAAACATTCTTCACATCTAACTGATGAATGGGCCATGCCTTTGAAAGAGCCAGACTAAGAACAATACGATTGGTAGCCGGTTTGACCACCAGACTAAACGTCTCACCACAATCCACGCCAACCTGCTGAATCTTACCATCACCTACAAGACGAGCCTTATGCCTCACAAAAGAACCATCAGAATTATCTTGATGAGTAAAAATCCACATAGACCGAATAATGTTAACACCAGAAGGACGGGGCACCAACTCTCACGTCTTATTTCAATAAGAGCATCATATTCGTCGTTCATAGTCAATTTCCAATTCGAGTCATTTAACGCAGACGCTGGGTTACGGGGTATGGGGATTTAAGAACATTAAAATTTAAAGTAAAATGTTTTTTTGGTTTAAAAATACCCCGTTGACTACGAGTGACCAATCTGTGACTCGAGGGAGAATTGAATGGATTTTGGGAAAAAATCGGTTGAGTGACGGACTGGCCAGCAGGCACTGGGCCTGCTGGCCCAACACGAAAATTTGGACCGAGACCTGAAACAGAAGCAGGGGCAGAACTAGGCTGGATATGTGGCCCAATTACTGAACCCGAGACGTGAGTGTCTGGCCCACTGGGCAGATTCGACGAGACATGAGGTCCAATAGGCAGTGGGCCCGCTGGCGAATTTTGGGTGCAGGACAAGTCCGATAAATGGTGGATAAAATACGGGGAGACCTCGTCATCTAAAAAATTATACGAACTAGACCCGGGACTACTTACTTTAGCAAACGAAAATTGGCTTTCATAAAAAATAACATGGCGACTAATTATGATTTTATTAGACGATAAATCAAAACATTTGTAACCACGATGGTTAGATGGATAACCCAAAAACACACAAGGGGTAGAACGAACTTGAAGTTTGTTAATTATAGTTGACGGAAATAGTGGATAACATAAGCACCCAAAGACCCTAAGATGTGAATATGAAAGATTCCTATTATAGAGGAATTTAAGAGGGGAGAAATATGCCAATCATTTGGTAGGAAGTATGTTAAGAAGATAAGTAGTCATTTGTAGAGCATGATGCCAAAAGGAAGGGGGTACGGAAGCACGAATCAATAAAGTTCGGACAATATTATTAATGATACGAATTTTTCGTTCGGCTTTCCCATTTTGTGAGGAAGTATGAGGACAAGAGAAATGAAAAACTATGCCATTAGTATCACAAAAATCCCGAAACAACCCATTATCATATTCTTTGCCATTATCACATTGAATATTTTTTATTTCCCGATCGAATTGAGTACGGATGAATGCTCTAAATTTTAAGAATGTGGAAAAAATTTGTGATTTTTTCTCTAACGGAAAGGTCCATAAAAAAATTAGAATAATTATCAAAAAATTGAACATAATAACAATGGCCCACAAAACTTAAAACGGGAGATGTCCATAAATCGCTATGAATATATCAAACGACATTAAAGTACGAGAAGTAGAGGCTACAAATGGTAATCTAACATGTTTTCTTAAAGGACAGGAATGACAAATTGGAGTACCACGCGTACCCTTACAAGAAATAAACTTATTTTTATGCAAGGAAGAAACAACGGATGACCCAGGGTGACCCAAACGTGCATGCCACAAGGAAGGAGCTAGAGCTGCAAACGTAGATGGCAAGGCTTGACTCGAGAGACTGGATGCGGGCGTGATGGGATACAAATCTCCCCTACTATTACATCTCATGAGAGGTATCCCCGTCTTGAAATCCTTCACAGAAAACCCAAAATGATCAAAATTAACAGAAACTCAATTATCATTGGTGAATTTACGGACATACACCAAATTTTTAATTAAGTTAGGGGTATGAAGGGCGTTTTTCAAGACAAGAGGTGGATGGGGGGGGATACAAAGTTGTATAACCGTAACCATGAATTGGAATTGAGTTGCTATTACCAGCAATTATGCCACGATTTTTGCTCAAATTGGAATAAGACGAGAGAGTACCTTGGTCGGACGTCATGTGAGAAGTGGCGCATGTGTCCATGTACCAATTCGCGTCTGGAGGATTTACTCCAAGTGTATGCATGGCGGCCTCAATATTTGTTGGAGTCGGCGTGGGGCCCACTACCTTGAAAGTGTGCGCAGGCCGAGGCCCAAGCACACCTGCTTGCGGAACCGGCCCAGACTGAAATATGCCAGTAGGTGGATTGGGCCTGGCCTGGTGCTGGGACAGGGTTCAGTGACTCGGGTAAGGGCTGGTAGAAAATAGTGGCTACTGGGCCAAGAGCCACCGGCCCAGTTCCACGGCCAAGGAGCCCAAGGCTGGGACCAGACGGCCTGCGGCCCACTGCCATTGTTCTAAGGCCTACCCCGCTGTTGTTACTGTTCCCGCCGGTTGTGCCACTGTTCCGGCCGCCACCTGTGTTGCCGCCACAATTTTTGCCATTGTTTTTACGGTTTTGACCCTTCTTGCGGTTTTGACCCGAACTGTCAACAAACCCGTGAGAATTATCGGAGGACGTCATCATTGCCACGGAACTGGAATCTCTAGCTGCCTTTTTTGCCAATCCGACTTCCTCCAAAGTGAGCATCGAACGGGCTTGATAAAAAAGGGGAAGCGGATTACTTCATCGGAGTAGAGTTTCAACGCTATTATAAGCCTCAGATAGGCCTGCAACCATTTGGAGAACAAGACGATTATCGGTAATAGGCGCGCCAATGTTACGGAGTTGGTCCGCTAATTCCTTGAGTTGTTTACAATAAGCTGAAACATTCGAGAAATTTTCCATGCTAACTTGCGAAAATTCTTGCTCAAGAGTGACAACTCGGGAATGTTGGTTATCTTGGAATATATCACGCAATCTATTCCAGGTAGCCATAGCCGTAGTGTATGGTTCAATGATCGTCTGTAAAAGGTCGGTAGAAATAGTGGAGTAAATCCACTGAAGGATGGTAGCATCAAGAGTGATCCATAACTGAGGATCCTCCGCAGGTGTAGGGACAACATGATGAATTATGTGATGGAGGACTTGATGTGAGATTGCGTGAATTTTGAACAATTCTGCCCACATCGCATATTAGACGTTTTCCATCTCAAGAACAATAGGGATGTGGTTCTTGATGTTGGAAATAGCAACGGCAGGATGAAACATGTTTTTTGAGGTAGACATAACGAATGAACAATAATTTAGGAGGGATTTGGAGAAGAAAGGAAGGTTCGGCCGAGAAGGGTGGTCGGAACCGAGAGCTAATTTGGGAGAGGACCGGAGTAGAAAACAAATAAAAGCAATGCCTAAAAGACGCCCCTAAACTTGACACGTTTTATATAAATTCCCCTTAATCTACACCTTGTACTTGATTTTTTTTTATAATCGTTACCCCCCTCAAACAATAACAAATCCTAATTACCCTCTTGTACTTGACTTTTTTTATAGCACAGGCATAACGAATCTATAATTTCTAGAATATGAGCGCATCACTAAAAAGAAAAAAAGAAAAAAAGGAAAAAAGAAAAAAAAGTAGTATGTGTGAATTGATCCCTAGTCTTCTAGGTAAATAACTCAATCTTCAACCAAGATTACCATTTAGCCTTTTTTTAGCATAAGTTTCAACCGATAATATTATACCAATTTTAGAAAATATATACATAAAATATCTAATTTTATGGAGACACCATAAATTCACGTGCCCAAACATTTGCCTTTAAATTCGCCCTTGAACCTTGGTGATTTCAAATGACGTTTGGTGCTGAGAGTATAAAATAAAGTGACATCATATTAATTAAATGTGCCAAAAAATCTGAAATACAACTCTTTCCATATATCTTCTCTATTCCTCTATTAAGTTATTAACATACTACTACCAATTTTTGTTTCTTTCTTCATTTTTCTTTTGAGGGGTAACAATTATATATATATAAAAAAGCCAAATACAGTGGGTAATTAGAACATAGTATCGTTTAAGAGGGATTTGAATAAAATGTGTCAAATTTTGGAGAGTATCTAGATATTTTGCCCGGTTAAATTAAAGCATTTTTTCCGTTCTTCTGATCTTTTTTGGGCAATTCGCAGAAAGGTCCTTATTTTGGGGTGGTCTTTAATTTTTGACCATTGCGAATTGCCCTTATTTTGGGGTGGTCTTTAATTTTTGCCTATCAAATTAAAAATCTTTAACTTTTACCCTTCGCCTAAAAACACTTAGGTTCTGGGTTCGAACCCCAGCTCAATCAATTTTTTTTTAAAAAATCGCAAGGCAGAGTTTGTCTTTACCTTAAGATAGAGTTTGTCTTATGCCTGAAATCAAATTCTGATGCCTTGCAAATTCTTTTTTAATTTTTGACAAAGCGAGGGTTCGAACCCGAAATCTAAGAGTATTTTCGGCCACTTTTTTAAGCGATAGGGCAAAAATTAAAGAGCGCTGCATTTGAAGGCTCATACGCGCAAAAAATGATGTTTTTTCCAGTTATGAGGCCTTATAAAGACATGCGACCTTTGAGAAAGATATGTGTTATGTGAATTTGATTGATATTGTCACACATCTAAGTTGGATATTTCATCATTTAATCCTTTCTGCTGTGATCTGTTAACAGATTGCACTCTTTGGATAGGAATATCATGATTGATTTTTTCCCTATATTAAACCATAAGAAGTGGAGAAAGGGTTCAACTCTCAAGTTTTTTACTTTAATCTGATTATCTTTTCATGATCATGTGGATCTATGTAGGTGTCGTGCCAGTTTCTGCTACAGATGTGGAAGAAGAGTTTATTATCACTGGTGTGGTTGTGATTCTCCCTCAACACGGATCATCTACTGTGTTGTATTTTTTGTTTGTATCCTAGCTCTCTTACAAATCTATAGCTATGTCTTTGCAAGGAAAAAATAGACTCTAAATAGTATTCATTTAGGGTTTGTTTGTTTTTATTAAGGTGCAGTTAAGACATTTAAGAATGAGATCTTAGTTCCATACTTTGAGGTACAGTAAGAGTTTTAAGATATTTGTTCGATGTGTCAAGTGTGCACCGCAGAAAAAAAAAACATAAACAGGAAAAGAGGATCAACAAGAAAGTTTGGACCTTTTACTTCAACGGTGGAAGGCAAAGAGCTCACTGAATGAGTTATCCATTGATCCCTGAATAAAAAAGAGTTTACTGCTCAAGTAACACAACATACATTCTTGATCAGTACAAATAATCCAAATATTAGGTTTTGCATCAATAATTAGGTATGATTAGCATCTTTTTGTTTCCAAACCCGTAATCCCTCACAATATTAATCTAACATGAACAATATTCTATAGCAAGTATCCTCGTTAATTTTTTTTATAGAATTTTTAAATTAAACTTGTACATACATATTGTTAGTGAATACTTCATTGACTAGAATGTTTCCAATCCATTTGAAGTAAGATTTTTATTAGCCAAACACGGTTATTGTTTGTGAATACTTGATTAGAATGTTTCCAATCCATTTGAAGTAAGATTTTATTTGCTAAACACGGTGGCCTCAAGTGCTTGGTTGGGCCTGGACCGTGAGGCTGGCATTTTCATTTAATTGCACTGTTTTCCCTTCAAATGGACTGGTCTTTAATTTTTGCCCCCTCAAATGAAACTTATGACTATCGGGACATAAGTTCTTTAAAGATCCAGCACAAGTTGTATCGGATTACTTAAAGAACTTGTGCCCCAATAGGCATAACTACCATTTGAGAGCAAAAATTAAAAACCAGCACAAATTAGGGAGAAAGTGCAAATGAGCCCATTACTAGATCTTTTCCAATCCATTTGAAGACCTTCTTTTAGCCCAATACAGTGGCCTCAAAAGCTGGGTTGGGCTGGATCGTGAGGCTGAACATTCTCGCTATGCTATTTGTATCACTTTTTCTTGGGACTAAGGATGTGAAATAGTGACATTTTTTTTTCCCACGGACTGGTCTTTAATTTTTGTCTCTCAAATTAGTGGTCTTTAATTTTTTCCCCCTTACTTCTCATTTAATGAAAGTTTGTGGGCCAAATTACTCTTATTCACGCGTCTACAAAACCAGAGATTCGGATTCAAACTCTAGCTCAGTAAAAAAAAATAAAAAAATTCGTAAGGCAAAGATTTCGCAAAAGTTATGTCTCTGAAACTGTCTTACGATTTTTTTTAACTTTGTTGGGATTCGAACTCAAAATCTAAGGGTTATTTTCGTCCATTTTTTAGACGAAGAACAATAATTTGAGGGACAAAAATTAAATACCACCCCGAAATTGGGACATTTGTGCGAATGAGCCAATAGTGACAGCCCCGTGGTAGTCTTTCGGGATAATCACTTTTCTGCCTTAGTTACCATTATTGCAATTTGCAACATTACCAAATATGCTTATGAATAAATTTACGTGTAATTATTTATAATATTTGATTTGAATGTATAGATATTTTTTATACTCTTTATGCTTGTACATGTACCTCGCATTTCAAAAGTCTATGTATGGTTGAAGAATGAGTATAATCTTAGGTCATTATAGAAACATAGATAAGGTTGACGATAGAATGAGAATTGAAACTTTATGATAATTTTTTTGTAGACGTTCACTTACATAACATACACAACTACACAAGTACTCTCTAACCCGTGCAACAAGATCACTCATAACACAACTCTCTCGCTTAAGTTAGTGCATATAGCTTAAACTACAAAAAGAAATGGTAAGAACGTATCAGTTAATCATGCCAAGTCCCTGAATCACTTGTCAAAATTATAGATTCGGAGAAATTTTATTTTATGCCTCACACAATTAATATTACTTGTGTGAGACTGTTTTTTGCCTCACAAGTTGAGTGACTCAAATCTTATACTTTTAAATTCATAAACTTTGGATCTACTTATGAGTGTAAAGAAGTCCCACACAATTAATTAGTATCAAAAGTGTAAGGCACGAAATAAAAAAATTCTTGATTCGCCATAGTCACATGACTCACTATTACTTGCTTTTTAGTGGACAGAAATTCAAAACACTCCAATAGTAGTATCTTATCTGTCCATCCATGGTTCGTTTAGACCATAATGTAGTAAATATCTGTAAATTTTGTTAATTCGTACGAAAAAAATTATCATTAAAAATTTGAATGTGAAGTTGGCCGACCACCACGTGTTGCAAATTGACATATAAATTTCGCTTGTTTGAAATTCTTTTTTAAATAAATTTTCCATTTTTTTAGTTTTTACAAAAATATTGTAGACGTGCTGGTAGAACGATCCTGATCATAAATCATAATGCTTATGTTTCTCTGTCAATCTTTCATTATTATTAGTCCGTAAAAAATAATTACACATTTTGTAAAAAAAATAAGTTTTACAAACACTAGAAAATTCATGAAATTTGAGTCTTTATTGAAGAGGAAAAATTTATGGAATTTCACTTATGTACCCATTTCACTTTCGGTATCTAAAAAAAGAAGATTCTTTAACATTATTTTACTCATGGTACTTGAGAAAAAAATATTTCACTACAATATTACAAACTTATCAATTTTTTGGAGTTTGAACCTATTTCAGTTCAAACTTTATGGACTTTGAACTATCACAATTTTAAAAATTTCATGGCTTTTTCTTAGAGATTGAACTAAACTTCATGGTTTTTTCTTAGAGATTGAATTGCATGTTATGTTAGAGTTTTTCTATATTATAATTAGGCTTTCTAATCAAATTCGATTTTCGTATCTAAATGGAGCTAAACATTACTTCCTCCGTTCACTTTTTAGTTGTCCACTATTGATTTTGCACACCCCTTAAGAAATAATAAATGAAGTGCATAATTTACCATGATACTCATATTAATTGATGCATAATTTTAATGAATTTGAAAAATGGTTTGATATGAATAATTAATATTATGAATAAAACATGAAAAAAGAAATTATCTTTTTTTGATATGCTAAAAAGTAAAAATTAAATTTTAGTATAGTGAATAAGTAAAAATGAACTGATGGAGTAAATAACTTTTGAAATGTGGGCTAAAGTTAGTTAACGGTCCAAAGTTTACTACTCCTATTTGCCAATTTCAATCGGCATATTCACGGGCTCAACTTATCTTTAGATATATGTGCATTTGACACCTGTATGGGGGGGGGGGGGGGAATGGGTCTTTCGTGGTGTTATATTTGTGAGGATATGGCTCTTGATTGTGATGTCTTTAAAGCCCCTCATGGCTGCAATGCACCTCAATAGGTCTCTTCTACTTCTCTGCCGTTTGGTTGAGTGTATTAGAAAAAATAATATATATATTAGCTTTGTATATTATTAATATTTTATTTGGAATACTTTTTCATTCTATGTATAACTTCTTATTTGGTTATGCATAATTAATATCTAACAAATCATGATATTAGTAATACAATGAGTTTTAATGCATGCATAAGCATGATAAAGACACAATTGCTCATGAAGTCCCTCAAGTAGTATAGTATGGAGGGTATTTTTGTAAACAACCAATTATTTTTTAAAATCATGCAAGACATGTTATTTCTAATACACCAAACCAAACAACGGATAAAAAAATAATCTCTGCATAACTAATATCATCATTACTACCAACATTACTAATACATCCTATTCGGCATTATTCTGCAAGTACTCTTCCAAGTGTGAAGTGTTTATTCTGAGATGAATTTAGGACGAGTTCTGCCAGAGGCAGTGTAAGAATTTAAAATTTATAATTCTGAATTTTAGTTCTTTTAAATTACGGGGTTCTAAATTAATAATTTGTTTATATTCAATGAATTATTAAGACAAATACAATGTTTAATCCAAAGCTACTTACTGAGTTCGACCGAATCTAACTAAAGCACTAGCTCCGTCCCTGAATTCTACGAATTTAATTGAACTTATTGTCTTCTGTTCCAATACTTATGTATACATGTGTAAGAAAAATTTAAAATATATACATAACAACTCAGTGAGTAATTTTGAATTTATCTCATATATTTATTAGATTAACTGAAGGGGAGCTTTGGTACAACTGGTAAATTTTTTGAAATAACCTCTTGCAAAAATGTAGAGTAAGGTTGCTTGTGGCCTGACACTTTTCTCGACCTGCACATAGAGGAAGCTTAGTGCACAGATTTATTTTTTCTGTTTATTAGATTCACTAGTGTCGTGGGGCACTCATGTGGATGGGAGAGAAAATCCGCTTTTCACTTCTACAAATTCATTTTTGTCACTTTGTAATGTAAGAATGAAATAGCTACTGTGTATGGAAAATGCAACTAGTCATTGCTTGCTTTACTTTATTTTTCTCTTCCCGTGTTTAATTGGTATGATGAACACTTTCGAATTAAGCTTACACTTGTACTTTTGAAGCCAACAAACAAAATAGAAACCTACATAGATCTGAGATTATTAATTATCTAAAAAATGAGAATTAGTTACGAAATTCATCGCTAAATATATCGTAGCTAAAAGAAATTTTTCATAATCATCTCCGATCAGTCCTTTTTATTTTAAATTTTATTTTAAATTTAGGTTAAAATACTTAGCTTCTATTGTAATGTTTAATATAAAATGGTAAGCTCATAATTATGTATGTGAAGGTTCATTTAACGCAAGGAGATCACTTGGGCAAAGGAGTGATTGTTTCATGGGTGACAATGGATGCACCTGACTGAAATACAGTATTATACTGGGAAACCAATAGCAAGATAAAACAAAGGCAAAAGGAACTGTCACTGCCTACAAATACCACACATATAATTCTGGCTACATTCATCATTGCAGCATCCAAAACTTGAAGGTGAGTTTTACAAACAAATTATAGTGTAAATTTAGGTTAAGATACAACATTTTATATTTCAATATTATTTTATTTTACAGTTACTAATTTATGATTTGTCTTTTAATAACAGTATAACACCAAATATTACTACACGGTTGGAATTGGACACACAAGGCGAACTTTCTGGTTTGTTACTCCTCCACCAGTTGGCCCTGATGTACCATATACATTTGGTCTTATAGGTAACCGTTAATTATACTCCTTATAAATTTCTCCTTTTCCAATTTTGATCAGGTTCTTCATGGAGATTATGACATTTGTTTTTCTCTATTTTTCGTCTGTTACGTTAACCTTTTAGTGTCCTAAAAGCACCACGCTCAGATTAAGTTGAAACACGTTGGATATGTGAACAAAATTTTCACTTAAAAGTTGAGAAGAAAAAACAACGATGAGACTTTTTGAAGAAAATCGTGGAAAGAGTTTAAAAAGTGAACGGGCTAGCCAGCCACTTCCAGATTAATCTTTTGAAAAATAGCGGTGTTTGAAAATTTAATTTTGTTGAGAAAATAGCTACTTTTTATGTGGAAATACCATGGCAAGTGTCATGGATTTTGAATTTAAGCAAGTGAAAAATTCAGAATATTATCATGACTTTTTATAGTCATGACACTGTCATGAATTTTTAAAAAGTTGACAATTTTTTAGTAATGACTTTTAATCTATTGCTATTTTCCAATTACAAATCTAGAAAATGACTATTTTCGAATTTTATCAGTTAAGAGTATTTTTAGGCTTATTTAGTCCAACCAAACACGAATGGTCGATAAGAGAAAATCTTCTATATTGTCTTACTATAAATAATGATTGGTCGGCCAAACTGAATAATAATAATAATAAATATTTTTATCAAACTTGCTCTTATAATGGGATTAAGTTTCGTTCGACAATGTGTGGAGGGATCTTGGACAGACATACGACTCAAAAAAAGACACTCTCTTCTATTTTAGGAGAAATAAAAAGTTTCTACTGCTAGTTAATTTCCACATATCCCCATCCCCAAAGCAATTGTGGATCAACTTGCAAAGGTGATTTTCGGGAGAAAAATCTATGTAATGCAAAGTAATTTACTTAGGATACTCGAAAAATAAAAATAAATCACTTTTTAAATAGACGGCTAGAAGAATATGTAAATGATATTTCCTCTATCTGAAAATGTTATTTTTGTTGTCGAAAATCAAAGTAGGTATGTTTGCTTAATATTTTGCATATACGTGCATTTTTCTTCTTCATTACTAAAAAGTACTGATGTTTTTATACAAATTTTCGCCCTCTTCATATTTATAAACTAGTGAAATTGTTCGCGCTTCGCGCGGTTATTAAAGTAAAATTGAAATATTGACGTACTAAATAATTTATTGCAAAATTTTTCTAGTTAAAAATATCAATATTGATTTATCAATCAAATTTACCTTTTTTCTATTCTTTAATTATAACACTATTATTATTTTAATTATATTTGCAAGGTTGATACCAAATGAAAAAAGAAAAATTCAATTCAACAAATTTAATATCAACCAAATGACTCTCCTTAGTTTCGATCATATTCACATTCCCTTCTTGAAATTTTGATCTACTTTTTTTCATTTTTATTATTTTTCTTGATTTTCCACTCTTCTATTTCTTATCTTTTTTTCTTTAATATTTTTCATTTTAATAATTTTGTTATGCAACCCTATTCTTCTTTATACTTGTCTTGACATTATTTCCGACTCCCCTTACCAACTCTCTTTTTCATTTCTTTAATTTTATTTATTCAATTCCTTTGAAAAATTAACAACTATTATTATTCTTTTTTAAAATAATCAAATTGCTTTTTCTTTCTCCTACTAATTCATTATGGAAAATGTCAAAATTAATTTTTCTCTTAACTAAATTTTACATATATTTTTCATAATTTATGTGTCATATTAAATATCCAAAAATAACTTCATACTTATAATTGATTATCTTCCTCTTCTATCTCTCACATTTTTTATGTTAAATTTTCTCTTAATTAAAATTTTCATATTTTTGTGCTTTAGGTGTATATTGAACATTCAAAAATAACTTCATAAATAATTTTGGATATAATTGATTATCTTCCTCTTCTATCTTCCATGTTCTTTAGTACATAAAGATCTCGTGCCGATAACGTGCATCAACAAACGTCTTCCAATATCTCTAAAAAATTATTGATAAGAAATCTTAACAATGATCCTACTCTTAACATATTTTACACAAAGTAACATTATCATTTTGAGAGAGCTCAGAACGTCAAAATTCTATCATCCTCCTTGTCCAATCATTTTGAAATATTTGTTGCGGTTCAAGTAGGCACCAATTATAACTTTTTAGATTTAGTTACTTTTTTCATCCAAATATTATACTCTATCTATTTTTAAAGGATCCTTGATCCAACAATTATCTTAAATTATGTATATATAATTCTTCTTAAAAACATAAATTATTTAATTAAATATTTAACAAAATATATCATAAGTTATAAATAGTATTACATATTTTTTTCTTTTCATATATATATATATACCTTTCAGAAATTTTCATCTTTCCTTGAGTAACCAAATCAATTCTCCTTCATCTTTTACTAATCTTATGAAACATTATAAAAATGACTTTCTATTTTGACTGATGTCTCTTACCATTGCTCATATCTTAATATTCCTTTTATGTTTTAAACTAAGAATTTTTTTTTATTTATATCACTTGCCATGTTTTAAATCAAGAAAAAAAATGGATGTCAACACTAAAAATTCATTCCTCGATAAATGATGAATCAAGGTCTAGAGAAGAACAACAATTCTTCTATTGGGGGAAGAAAGTGAATAGAGAGAGACAAATAATTTTACTAAATCATTTTTATTGAAGCCAAATATTTTTGCATTTTCAAGTAGTAATATCGAAGAATTCAAACCCAACAGACGGTAGTAAAGATCTATGACAATCTGAAAAACCTGATGACTTTTATCAACAACAAAACATGAAAATCTTAAAGACTATAATTTTACGTTTCAATAAATGACTTTATTATAAATTAAACTATATTTCGAAATTACAAACTAATTTTACATTCACATATACTATCATTAGGCTTATTAAACATTGATCCACATGACTATAAAATAATATATATGTACTTCTTTAAGCAGCATGTACATATACGTGGCTTCTTTTTTCTGCTTCAACTTTCGAAAACACTCTGACCTAAAAACACAATAAGTTAACCTCATCAACAAATAAAAGTAAAAAAATAATAAAATTAACTAAGCAGACAAATATTTTAGAGAATACTACATAACAAAATCAAATTCCTAACAAATAAAAAGAGAAGGTAAGAGAAAAATTAAAATCATTCTTTACATAATTCCTCCATCCACTTCAAACACCCAAGCCAATGCCCTCTATTGGTGGTAGTTATTGCACTACAAAAATAGAGGATAATCAAGATGACTCAAAATAAATTTATATGAATAAAAATTGGTGTGACCTTAAGGTGTCATAAATTTGTATACTAAATAATTGGGAGTTATGAACATGAAAGGTTTAGGTGTTATGAACATTACAAATATTTATTAAGATTAGAATTTATGAAAAATAAAGAGGTATGAGTTATGAATATGACTTTTTAAATTAAAAATTTGAGAAAAATGAAAGAAAACTTTAAAGATTTGAGAAAAAAAAACAAATATTTTTCTTGGTCAAAGAGAGATGTCACATCACCTCCTCTATTTCTAAATTTATTATATATATATATGGTGGCAGGAACGTATATCGAACATTGACTACAAAATCGTGAATGGGGAATGTACTCCTATGCACAACCCCTTCTGCACCTGTCTACATAACCATCGGTGATGGAGGAAATATTGAAGGCCTCACCACAGAGTAAGATTTCTAAAATATAATTCTGAATATTCGATTATAGTCAAAATAATTAGTAATTAATAAGTACTCAGCCTACCTGATAGCTTCTTGTTCTTCAATCGTTATTGGCACCCAGTTGATGAATTTTATTAAATTTCCATGCCACTCAAAAGTTGATTCTGGGTTTAATTTCCTTTTTTTTTTTTCTGTGTTAAGACATAAATAATTTGGATTAGTATCCATGTAATATTCCAGCCTCCTTGGCGATTTCTGGAATGTACGTACTGTTAATTTGTTAGTGGAGATGTATGGTGTCCTCAAATACTCATTGTTAGTATCTGTGTAGTTATCAAATTGTTAAGTTATTGAGTACTTTGTTTATGTAAGTTCTAGATGAAAAGGTTTATTGTGTATTTGTGTTGGGAAAATAGGAGTAATAGCTTATAGAAATAATATTTACGAAAAAAATAACAAGACATCGAATCTTTCTAAAGTGAAAAATATATTATCCGAGAGAAACAATATAATTTTATTATAACGAAAAATTTAACATTTTAATTTCTACACTTTATTATAATATTACAATTTACACCCACTTTTTATTTTCTTATAATTATTTTTCTCTTAATCTGTGCTGGTTACAAGTTAGTTGAGCGTTAAAACAAGCCCCTAAGTTTAAAAAAATATATTTTCATCCCATGATTTAAAAAAAATAAAAGAAAAGAATAACTATTCCAAGCTTCCAAACCAACCCCATTTTAAAAAATACATTTTGATCCAAAGTAAAAAATAATAAAATAAAGTAAAATAAAATAAAATTTTAAAAATATATCTTTTATCATATAAAAAATATAAAATCATATTTCCCTATCTCAATTCACTTTCAATTTTTTTTCTCCTACATCTGAAATATACTCCATTAACGCCCGTTGTCGGAGCTTGAGTTTCAAGCTTGAAAAATAAATTTTCAAAATAGTGATTCATTTCAAGTGAGTGTTATTGAATTTTGTTGGGGATTTTTGATGAATTTAAATCTCAAATTTTAGAGAGTTAAGAGAAGATTTAAGGTGGTTTTGGATTAAATTTCACATTTGAGCTTGAGGATAGTCATTATTGAAACTTGATGTGATGACCCACCACATCACTATGTCACATAGGCGCCACTTGACATATATATTTGTCGTATGGAATTGTTACATAAGATGAAGACTAGATATTATGGAAAGATTCTATAGACATATAGAGATTTTCCTTGGAAGACCCTAGAATTCTATGGATTTGCATGGAAAATCCTTAAAGTATTCTAGTGGTGTAGAGATTTCTAGAATAGAGGCTTATTTGTAAATATGTACGGACTTATACAATAATTATTATTTACATACTAGTCCCTAGGTGAGTAGTATAAATAGGATAGTCAATCGTTTGTTAAACCATCAAGCAAATAATTTAAGTTCTCTACAATATAAAAGCTCCATTTTAGCAAATTTCTCGTCTTCCTAATCTACCATTTCCTTAACGATCTTGAGAGTAGTAAACTAGGTTGACTTGGCATAGTAAGATCATGAGCAAATTGTGTAAGAACGTGAGCGAGTTATCAAGTGTCGCACGTGCGCTTAGTTGAAGACTAAAGATGTGACAACGTGGTATCAGAGCGAAGGTTGATACTGAGGAAATGGCAAACGACGGAGAAATCAACGTTGCTAAAACCCAAGCCAACATCACTCATGATATTGCTAGGAATAAATGTTATTCCAAAAAGAGGAATGCCGCCAGCAAGAGCTAAGAGGTGCAACCAGAGGTTGTGTCAAACGAATGGCTTACATCCCAAGAACCTTCTGCCACTGATGCGAGCGAGAATGACATAGAGGTCCTGTCCGAAGACGTCTCGCTAGATAAAGAGTGGATTATGAAGGTTAACGTAGGGATGGATGCCATCGACATCTTTAGCCAACGTCTGGGAAAGGTGGAGGGCACCCTTAGCGTTCTTGAGGGGCATACCCTTGAAGAGATTGAGAGCGTTCAGAGTGACTTGGAGGGTCACAAGCAGGTGGAGTTTGAGTTAAGGCAAGCTGTTACTGCACTAGAGTGCAGACTCGTGGAGGCATTGAGTACTATAAATGCTATGAAGGCAAATATAGAGGCACTCGAGGAGTATGTCGACGCTGGCATGACCGAGGTAGCCATCAATGTTGTTGTGACAAGGAAGGCTAAGATCGAGGCTCCTAAGCCACCAATGTTTAGAGGGGTTCGTGATGCACAAGAAGTGGAGAACTTTCTTTGGCACTTAGAGAACTATTTCAGGCATGAAAAAGTTAGGGATGATGACATTGTTCTAGGGTAAAAGTTCTTTAGACATTGTCACGCGCTGATCGCACCCTCCTCCAACGTCTCTTTGTCTTGAAGCGAGAAGGATATTGTATGGTGCCTATAGTGACTATGCCACATGGCCAGGTCCAAACACAACTTTCAGCTATGCAGCTTATCAACGGGCTCAAGAAAGGGGAACCGACATTTATGAAAATCATTGCAAGTTTGGAGGAAGATAATGGTACTCATGAGATGTTGTCGCCTTTGATAGATAATTTGCTCAAATAGAACAAAGATGTTATGCTCGACGAGCTACCTAAGCACTTGCCTCCTAGACGAGACGTAGATCATAATATTGAGTTGAAGTATAAGTCGGGCAACGTCGTAACCGATGTTTTGAGCTGAAAGAATGAGCTTAATGCCATCACTTCACCAAGTTGTGACATTTGAGAGGTTATAAATGAAAGCATGCAACATGATCCAGCGAGCAATCAATTTATAGAGTTAACCACCCAGGGAAAAACGAGGCATTTTTGGGTGAAAGATGGTCTATTGCTTACTACAGGTCAAAAGTTTACATGACAAAGTTTGGAGATATTAGGTGGCGTATTATGACGGATGATCCGAGTAGGCCCAATCGAGTCGCACGCCTATTCCTATTACCGCCTCGTATGATAGAAGATTGAGGCGATAATTGAGGTTATCATTGACTACCAAGTTAGGAAAAAACAAGGACAAAAAGCTACCGGCATGTGTTCTCATCCACTGGAAGGGGCAATCATCGGAAGATGCCACACAGGAACAATACGGGGATTTGTAGTAATTCAAAGATAAGATCTGAGATTTTATGCAACAATAACGCGTCGTGGTCATCGCAACATTAGGTAGGGGGAGTGTGATGACTCACCACACCATTATGCCACCTAGGTGCCACTTCGCATATATATATTTGCCATGTGGAATGGTTAGATAAAATGAAGAATAGATATTATGGGAAGATTCTAGAGACATATGGAGATTTCTCTTGGAAGACCCTATAATTCCATTGATTTGCATGGGAAGTCTTTAGACTATTCTAGTTGTGTAGAGATTTTTAGAATAGGAGTTTATTTGTAAATATCTAGGAATTTGTACAATAATTATTATTTACATACTAGTCCCTAAGTGAGTAGTACAAAACTACAAATAGGAGAGTCATTCATTTGTAAACCATCAAGCAAATAATTCAAGTTATCTACAATATAAAAAGCTTTCTTTGAGCAAATTTCTCTTGTCTTCCTAATCTACCATGTTCTTAGCGATATTGAGAGTAGTAAACTAGGCTGACTTGGCATAGCAAGATCGTGAGCAAATTGTGCAAGAACGTGAGCGAGTTGTCAAGTGCCGCACATGCGCTTAGTTGAAGACTAAGGACGTGACATTGAGCTTCAAACTTGAAATTTTAGTTTTATGAAGGAGTGATTTATTTCAAGTGGATGTTATTGAATTTTGTTGGGGATATTTTGAGGAGTCTAAATCTCAAATTAAAAGGAGTTTGGAGAAGATTTAATGTGGTTTTGCGTAAAATTTCAGATTTGAGCTTGAGATAAAAAATGAACATTTCATATTTGAGCTTGAGTTGAAGATGAGCATTTCAGATTTATAATTTTTATTGTAGATCATTGAACTATTATTAACATAAGACAATCATTAAAAGCATAATTGTCAAAGAAAACTATTAATATGGAAAATGGAAGGAAAAAAAAAAAGAAACAGAAAAATAGATAATCAAGAAAAATTATGGAAAAAAAGAAAGAGAAATTTCAATAATATCAAGAAGGTAATGAATAGGTTGAATAAAAACATACAATGTTGGCAATAACGGCGTTTCACGAGTATATGACTCATGCTCCTTTAGGTTCTGAATTTTTTTTATTTGAAATCACGTTAGGTCGAATTTCTATTACTTTGGTTGAATTATCCGTAACAGCATATTTACAATTACAACATGATCAATCTTAGGAGGGTTATTTGTTCGATATTGAATTGAGTTGAAGTGAGATTTATTTTTTCATTTGTCATCAGCTTTCAAAATATTATTAGAACAACAGTAGTGTTACAATTGAAGAATATAGAAAATATAAAATTAATTGATGAACAAATATTGATGCTTTTTAATTAGATTTTTTTTATTATTTATCTATATTTAAATTTTACTTTAATGACCGTGCGAAGCACAAACTAATTCACTAATATTCATTTAAATGCCAACAACGATAAGTTTCAAGAATTAATTCATCAATTTTAAAGATAATTTCTTTTAAATCGTAGGTTGATTATGGAAATCATAGTCGCTTCTAATAATCTGATAAAATATTATAGTCTATTGGCTATGCGTGACTTATTCAGTTCTTAGTGACTAAATTATTGAGATTAATAGCGAACGACTTGTATTATTTCATTGATATTAGTGTTAGATCATTAATGGCGTTATCATTTGGTTAAATATTTATTTAAATGCCAACAACGATAAGTTTTAAGAATTAATTAATTAATTTTCAAGATAATTTCGTCTAAATAGTAGGTAAAATCGTAGTCACTTCTAATAATCTGATAAAATATTCTGGTCTATGTGTGACTCTTTTCAGTTCGTAGTGACTAAAATGTTAAGATTAATAGCAAGCAACTTGTATTATTTCATTGATATTAGTGTTTATATCGATAATGACATTATCATTTTGTTAAATATTCATTTAAATGCCAACAACGATAAGTTTCAAGAATTAATTCATCAATTTTCAAGATAATTTCGCTTAAACCGTAGGTGAAATCGTAGTCGCTTCTAATAATCTGATAAAATATTCTGGTCTATGGGTGACTCTCTTCAGTTCTTAGTGACTAAAATATTGAGATTAATAGCGAACGACTTGTATTATTGCATTGATATTAGTGTTTATATCAATAATGGTATTATTATTTTGTTCAAAATTCATTTAAATGCCAACAACGATAAGTTTTAAGAATTAATTCATCAATTTTTGCTGCTCTTTCGTCTTCCTCATGACACTCTAGATTAGGACATCCGGGAGATTCTGTGTTACGCTTCCTTAGAAAAAATAATTTTATTAATTACAACCGTATTTCTAAGACTCCTATACCGTATTTCTAAGACTCCTATATGTGAATCTTGCCTTTTTGGGAAATATGTTAAATTACCATTTTCTGCATCCACAAATTGTACTTTACTACCTTTCGATATCATACATAGTGATTTGTGGACGTCCCCTATTTTAAGTACCTCTGGCCATCGATATTATATGTTATTTTTGGACGATTATTGCAACTTTCTATGGATTTTTTCAATTGGCAATAAATCCCAGGTCTATCCCATTTTTTCCTCATTTAGTGCTCTCGTAAAAATACAATTTGAAAATAACATTAAATGTTTTCAATTTTCAATGTGTCAATGACATGGAATTCAATAATAATCAATTCAAACAGTTTTGCTCCAATAACGGTCTTACCTTTCGTTTTTCCTACCCGAGCAACTCCTCCCAAAATGGTAAGGTCAAACGGAAAATTCGAACCATAAACAATCTAATCCGTGCCCTACTTGCTCACGCTTCAATTTCCCCTCAATTATGGCATTACGCACTTTCCATGACCACCTATCTCCTAAACATAATCCTAAACAAGTCTTTAGCTCAACGGTCGCCCACTCAAGTTCTGTTTCGTAGGAACCCCTCCTACCAACACTTGCGTATCTTTGGATGTCTTTGTTATCCCCTCCATCCGACCACTCACAAACTCTAACCCGGTCTTCCCCGTGTGTGTTTCTGGGTTACCCCGCCAATCATCGTGATTACTCGTGTTATGACTTGTCAAGCCGTAAAATTATTATTTTACACCATGTCTTATTTGATGAGTCTCAATTCCCCTTTGCCTCCCTAAACTCCCCACCTCGGCATTCCTACGACTTCCTAGATGATAGCCTGAACCCTCTTCTAATTTATCATTTACATAGTCTGCCGTCCCAGACCCCGGCACCCGCCCCACCTCGGACAGTCCGGGACACACTGCCCACCCGATTCTACCGACGGTGGCCTGGAATAGCCCGCCTCAGGGTGATTCCGAAGCCACCTCTCGGCAAACTGAGCATCGGCCAGTCGGTCCCGCCACCCCTGCCCTTCCTCCTCTTCCCGACAGTCCCGCGGCACACCCCCTCCCGTCCCGCGTCCCGAGACATGCTCTCAGACCATGAAAAACCGTGCCATGCACAGAATTCAAAAACCTAAACAACTGTTTAACATATCCGTTTCAGTTGTCCCTTCCCCTGTCCCTCGAAATCCGAAGGATGCCTTGTCCGACCCTAATTGAAAAAGCTTCAATGATTAATGAATATAATGCTCTTATTGATAATAAGACGTGAGACCTAGTACCCCGTCCACCTAATACTAACATTATTCGCTATATGTGAATTTTTAGACATAAAAAGAAATCTAATAGCATGTTTATCCTTGTTGGTCGATGGAAATGACTTCTCTCAAAAAAAAAAAGAAGTAGGGAATAAGTTTTGTTCCGTTTTTAGAAGTTCTATAAAGTGATCCAATAGGACACGTTCAATAGTACTTTCTTTTGGTAAAGTTTTAAAAAAAGAAACTTTGCCAGAAAACGACGGTCTAAATAATGTTATCAAATTATTGGTCAACAACCTACTTAAACATTACGTCCGATAACAATAATTGCGAAAGGAAATGAAAGGAGTGAACCGCATCGTACGTGAAACAATGAAAGAAAGTCGCGTATAGACGTGGGACAACCTTAACAATGAGAATCTTTAATGCCGATGTATTTGACAATTGAAATCCTACTTAACTTTTGACTTATTTAAGTTTTATTAGTTCATATGATTCACATTCTAGTTATTACATTACTTGTATAAAAGTGATATTCGAGTCCATTTATCAGTACCCTTCATTAATTTTAAAAAAATATTTCTATCTTCTATGGGTACATTCAGCATTAATTTGATACCTCTGTTGGAACCTCTATTGCAGAGTTTCACGAAGGCGGAATCGCGATAGTAACTATTGATTCAGTAGATCTCAGTACTTACAACTCAAAATTTATAGTTGAATTAAAAATATAAATAATGACAATAATAATAATAATATATTCAATAAAATCTTGTAAAGTAGGGTCTTGGAAAGAATTAATAATGATCTATTTCCGAAATATATTTTTATTCATAAATATTTTGACTGTTTACTAAACGTGAAAAATAAATGATTAATCATATATTTTTTTAAGAAATGGAATATAGGGAATAGCAAAAATTATTGTGATCCAACACCACACATATGGATGAAATTGTCCGCATTGGTCCAAATATGGTCCGCCTTATAAGGACGGGCACATTGGGTTTAAAGTTTAAACGCGATGTATCTAATATTCTAATGTGATACAGCGAATATCTCGCTAGTCAAGAAGTCAACTCAATTTTTTGTCGCCTATGATTATTGTAGCTCTTATTTTCCTTGTTTTCCCACTGGTTGGTACATTATCTAAGCGCTCAGATAAATGATAAATCCCAATCCAAATATCGATTGTCGACTACTTAAATCGTTGACTTGACACAAGTTTCCTTTATATCAATTTATGTAAAAAAAAAAATCAAAATTCAAACGGTATGAATTTTGAGTAACATTTTTAGATGTATTTTTTCTCCAAATTAATACAAGAAAAAGTTGCAACTTATATTAATTTCACATAATTTTTAAATATATACATTTTAATTTTAAAATATTAAGTTAATCTAATTCAATTTAATTTCAATATTTAGTCAAATGTACTCAAACAAAAAAAAATTATCATATAAATTGGGACGGAGTGAATACATAAAGTATAGTACAAAATCAGAATATTCCCCGTAATTCCAGACGTATATACTTAGGATACCGGTATTTAATACTACCTGGATGCATATATGTCGGAACTCCTTTTTTTTAATTTAAATTTACTACTATTATTATCACTATTTTCTTAATATATACGAACTCCTACTCTTGGTTAATGTGACAGTTGAGTTTTCCCAAAAAGATGGGTGTGTCAAGAATGAGATTATTTGGGTGTTGCATTCTTGTTGTTCTGGGTTTAATTCTCAATGAATCAGTTTTATGCAATGGTGGAGTCACCAGTAGTTTTGTTAGGAAGGTTGAGAAGACAGTGGATATGCCACTGGCTAGTGATGTCTTCAGTGTCCCTCATGGATACAATGCACCTCAACAGGTTTCTTCAAATTGTTGTTTTTTAACAGTTTTCAATTTGTATTTCTTCAGTCATGTTTGATGCATTATAGAGCTTGCTATGAACTGTTGATTTTAATAGATATTTTGATGGTCTAAGGGGTCGTTTGGTTACTGGTTAGAGTGACGTAGGTATTAGTAATGATTAGTTATGCATGATTTAGTTATTCTATTTTATATGCTGAATTTTATACATAGCAACTAAAAAACATTATGGGTTCAGAGTTTAATATTTGTCAAAATGTTAGTATTTTTTCACGTATAAATCGGTGTGGAAAAATCTGGGTTCAGTTAAACCCATTGAACAAATGCTACATCTGCCTCTGCTCTAGGA
This sequence comes from Anisodus tanguticus, assembly GCA_034509755.1. NCBI lineage: Eukaryota > Viridiplantae > Streptophyta > Magnoliopsida > Solanales > Solanaceae > Anisodus > Anisodus tanguticus. The sequence goes on along the minus strand of CM067561.1, from coordinate 37,743,856 downwards.
TAGTGTTTAAATTTTTATCAGATGCAATAAGTTTTGTTTATGCTTGTCTTACTCATGGGATTTGATTTATTTGTGAATTGATTCTGTTTTTTTTTTTTGTAATAAGGTTCACATAACACAAGGAGATCATGTGGGAAAGGCGGTAATTGTTTCATGGGTGACTATGGATGAACCTGGTTCAGATACAGTCCTATACTGGAGTGAGAAAAGCAAGCAAAAGAATAAGGCCAATGGAAAAGTTACTACCTACAAATATTATAACTATACATCTGGTTATATCCACCACTGCACTATTAAACATTTGAAGGTTAATATTCTTTTCCTTGAGCATTTATAAACTATTTTTACCAGCTGAAAGGATGCTCAAACTTACAATGTATCTAATACTCATTTTGCAGTTTGATACCAAATACTACTATAAGATTGGGGTTGGGCACACGGAACGAACCTTCTGGTTTATAACTCCTCCACCAGTTGGCCCTGATGTACCCTATACATTTGGTCTTATAGGTAACAATTTAACCAAATTATTGCTGTTGGAACTTTTTGGAATTTGCTTAGGTCATTTTACCTTGAATGTTGGTTCAGTGAGAACTTCTTTGCATACTTACAAAGGAAAAGGAAAATAATAGATATAAAGAATTGATGTTGTTGTTAGCATTTGTGTGGCGTTTCTCAGTCAACCTGCATTTGATTACAGGGGATCTTGGTCAGAGTTTTGATTCAAACAAGACACTCACACATTACGAATTAAATCCAATTAAGGGGCAAGCAGTGTTGTTCGTAGGCGACCTATCTTATGCTGATAACTATCCAAATCATGACAACAATAGATGGGACACTTGGGGAAGGTTTGTTGAGAGAAGTACTGCTTATCAACCTTGGATTTGGACTGCAGGAAATCATGAGTTGGATTTTGCTCCTGAAATTGTAAGTGATACCATACTAGTTCCCTTCTTGCTTAAATTGATTTCTAGTGTATTTCATGGCTGCTTTAACCTAATAATTTCAGCTATTTATAGATCCTTACTGATTACAAACTGCTAGTATAAGCTCATTGAGATTTAATGCATTTTTGGACCTTCAGCGATAGAGAAGAAACTGTGTGTTAACACCCCCTTGCTTCCATACTTCTAACATTATAATACTCTTTAATGTCCTAGATTTTAGATGGTTTTGTATGGAATTTTGATGAATACATTCCGATACTGCCTGCAGGGGGAGAAAAAACCCTTCAAGCCCTACACTCATCGGTATCATGTCCCATATAGAGCATCAAACAGCACAGCTCCATTTTGGTATTCAATCAAGCGAGCTTCAGCGTATATCATAGTTTTATCCTCATATTCAGCATATGGTAAGGATATGGAATTCTTTTGAATGATTCTTGGCATTGAGATTGAGTTATGCACTGGTTTTCGCTTTCCCTTTTCCTCTTCTTTAGCGTAGACAGAGTACTCAACCAGGAAATGTCATCTACAGTCTGTTACTTTTCCAGTTCTTGAAGAATTAAGAAGTCTTTATGCAGTACCAAATTTCAGCCATAGTCTCATGATGACATTTTATTGATGTCACTTTTGTTCATATTTGCCTTGCTCCCAAAAAAGGTCTTAAGAGTGCATTTTCTTGGTCTCTAGTAAAGGTTATTCAGGAGAGACATCTATTTTGAAAATTCAGGACTATGGATTTGTCTATTTTCTCAAAGTTCCTTTTTTCTTTCCAAATTTTAGGCAAATACACTCCTCAATATAAATGGCTTGAGGAAGAGCTACCAAAGGTTAACAGGACTGAGACTCCATGGTTGATTGTTCTAGTACATTCTCCATGGTATAACAGCTACAACTATCACTATATGGAAGGAGAAACCATGAGAGTAATGTATGAACCATGGTTTGTTAAGTACAAAGTGGATATGGTTTTTGCAGGTCATGTTCATGCTTATGAGCGAACGGTATGTACAATTCACCCAGTACTATTGTTTTTCTTCAATTTGATCCTTAAACAGCTCACCCAGTTCATATGTTAGCCAAAGTGAGAAACATGGTATCTTTTATAAAAGGATCTAATTTTCTATTGTGTTTCAGGAACGTATATCTAATGTGGCTTACAACATTGTCAATGGAGAATGCACACCTATTCGTGATCAGTCTGCTCCAATTTATATAACAATCGGCGATGGAGGAAATCTTGAAGGCTTAGCCACAAAGTAAGATTAATCCAAGTCTTGAAACTTGTTTTATCTATTGTAACTGCGCTTTTGTCAGACAACTAATCAGAAATTTTCTACACTAATTTCAGCATGACAGACCCACAGCCTGCTTACTCTGCATTCCGTGAGGCCAGTTTTGGACATGCCACTCTCGCGATCAAGAATAGAACTCATGCCTATTATAGTTGGCATCGTAATCAAGATGGATATGCTGTTGAAGCTGATAAGATATGGGTTAACAACCGTTTTTGGCATCCAGTTGATGAGTCCACAGGAGCCAAATCATGATGATATACACTAGATTTCATCTTTCTTTTTCCTCAACAGCATTATGTTATTTTTGTTGCTATGTCTGCAACCAATAAATTTCATCATTTCAAGCTCCTGCTGCCTCATAATCTGTATCTTGGGATGTGGCAGAAGAGTTCTTGTGAGGAAAATGAAATAACGTTGTAAAAGAAAATTGAAGGATATATATTTGTTCATAGTTACTCTATTTCTCCATATCCGAATGTGATTTATTATGTCAACTTGATGTTTGACCAATTTCTAAAATCTGTTTATTTTGAAAAATTATGTTTGTCATAAGTGTCTTTTTTTCTTCTTCTTAAGTTTCAAAAAAATTACTTTGGAGACTGATAGCTTGTGTTTGACTAATTAATTTTGAAAAAAATACTTTTGTCAATATTATAGCAACAATTTGTGTTTGACCGAGGATCCAAAAGTGTTTATGGGGAAAAGTTGCATTTTTTCGCTTCTAAAAAAATAATTTTTGATATTACTCCAAAGCGCTTTTTCCCCCTAAAAGTTTGGCCAAAGATACCAACTATCTGAAATAAACACTTCTTTATTTAAAAAAAAAAAACAATTTTGACTTTCCACAAGCTTGGCCGAGTAGGCTATAACATTGCAAATATATTTCAAATGATTGAAGGATATTTTAATAAATTATACAAATCTTTTATTTAAGATCACAAGATTTATAAAATGTCTTTACTTTTTTTAAATGTTACGTCTAATTAAATGAAGACACGTCACAAAAAACGGAAGGAGTTAGTTATTACCACTCAACATATGATATGCAATCATCCAACTTATGCTCTTTTTATAGTCCTAAGTCACTTTTTTCTTTCTAGTCTAATTTTACTCTCAAATTCGTACTCGCACGAGTTGATAACATATTGAGACATTTGTATATGTTTGGGGCGTAAATGAGATTTGGGACAACTAGAAGGGCTTATTCTAGTTGTAAAAGCAAAAGATAAGAGTCCTTCTCGTAAACGTATTAGAATTTCGGGGAGGAAATGATAAAAACAGAAAGAAATGGGAGTTGATCGATACAAACTTTAAAATTTATACGATGCACCGTCACCAAAAGATGGCGCAGTTGACAGACACTAGTAATTGCACATGCGAAACTGGTTGCCGAGAGAAAATTATTTCAAAAGCGCTTCCTCCATGATCTGGTTGCCGGAGGAGGCGATTTTTTGAATGAAGAGTTCACCGAAATCACGGAACCAACAATTCAGAGGACCTCCCTTGAAAATCATGATCATGAACTGAAAGAGAATATTGAGAAGAAAAAGGACTCAACTGCAAATCCTGAGTTCTTTAGTTGTATGCTTCAACCATCGCCGTCCGATTCAGATCCAAATTACATTGGAATTCGCTGATTCCTCCTTCATCGCAAAGCCGAATCCGGCCGCAAGGTACGTATGCAGTAACACGTGATTATATTTAAATACTTCATCACTGTGATTATGTGTGATTTCTCTCCAGAAATAAATATTATATACATCCGTATTGTACGTATTTACGTTTTTTTCAATTGTTTTACACATACGTAGATACATCTAGTTACATAGGATCTCATTGTGAACAATTCATTGCTTACTTGACATACATTTGTGGCACTTTCGGTTTATCTCAGTTCAAATTTATCCAACACGTCGATAGTAGGATCTATGTATTTATTGCGATTAGTTATGCAGCACGTGATTCAATTTTACTGCATCATCGCTGTGAATATAATGTGATTTCTCTCCAGAAACAATTATTAAATACATTGTTATTGTACGTATTTACGTTTTTTTTCTTTGTTTTGCTTATTCATGATATACGTAGATACATCTGGTTTGTCTCCTTGTTCAGGTGTAAATAGGATCTCATTATGAGTAATTCATTGCTTACTTGACATGCATTTTGTGGCACTTTCGGTTTATCTCAGTTCAAATTTATATTTGTGGTTCAGGTGTAAACTATATGCAACTTTATCGATCAACTCCCATTTGTAACGTATTTTTTACAATCTTAGCAAGCCATGGCTTTTGAAACTACAGTAGTAAGAAACCTACGCGACGAGTGGCAATGATGTACTCTTTATTTGCTTGACATACTGGTTATTAATAATTTTTCAGCTCTTTAGGCACTATAAAAGCATGAGATTCTGGGAGAATAATCCTTTAACATAGAGGTTTTATACGGCTATTATTTTTTAACGCCCATTATTGATTGTAGAGGAAGGCAACATAATTCAAATATCTTTTGTTGCATGTACCTTTTCTACTGTTTCAGGATTGTTTTGACATCATGGAACTTTGGGGAATGTAAAACTTTACCAACATGAAGCATTTTATTATTTACTTCTTTTTTTTTATGTCATTTGTTGAAGTTCGTACTCCATACAATCTGACATCAGGATAATTTACTGGTTGATGCATCAGTGGGCGATGGATGCCTTCACTAAGTCCAGTTTCCCAGTTAATCGAGTCAGATAGCTGGAATTCTTTAAAGGTATGTGCATCTTTTGGTCGTCTATGACTAATCTTTTTTCATACTTCTTACCTTAGCCTATGGGTGGCCAGTGGGCCAGGCTCGGGACCGGCGGGTCAGGTTTGGCGTGATCGGGTCGGGACGGGACGGGAAAGGGCGGGATCGGGTCGGGTCGGGCGGGATCGGGATAGGCGAGATTTGCCGAAGTCTGAAAAAAACATGTTCTAGTTTCTTGATAATTTTCTGTGGTTCTTCGGTTGGAATTGGTATTTGTTGGTCAAATTGCTCCACGTCGCTTCCACCACCTTCGGATAAGATTTCGTTGTAGTTTTCATCTTCTTCTTCGTTGATCTCCGGTTGATCGCACCTTCTTCGCTCCGCTCGTATCCAATCTCTGAATAATACTACAATCTCCAAGCTGTCTCTGGCTAATGAGTGTCTGTGCTCTCCTATTTGATATCTGCCGGCAGAAAAAGCGTTTTCAGACGCCGTTGATGACGCTTGAATGTTCAAAACACCTCGGGCCATCATTGAAAGTGTCGGAAAGGTCTTTTCATTCCCCCTCCAGTATTTCAGCAATTCTTCACGTTCTTCTTCATTGAGAACTGCTTGGTACGGTACAGAACCCTGCAAAACAAAAATATCAAACTCGCTAATTTGGTTAGTAGCGGTACGGCCGCACATTCTATTTCTGAGGCTTTCAATACTAGCTGCAGAAACAACATGTCTTTTGTGAGGTTGTGTTGAAGAAGAAAAAAATGGTATGGAAGCCGGTAGGTTACTAGCACTTTCTTGTTGGTAAAACCTATATACTTTTATGCATTGCTCTTCTACTCTAGACAACACTTCTTCTTTAGTTTGTTCAATAGGTGGTGGTGATTTGGATTTTTGGGACTTGGAGGTGGTAGTACTTCTATACAATCGTAAATAGTTTCAATAAGTGATTTAGTACCGTCTATTTTAATAGTCGGATTTAATACAACATCAATAATATAAATAGTGAGAATAAGAATAAAATATTTTTTTATTTTGATAAACATTTTTTAATAGCTGCCATATAAGCTGGTTTTTCCATATATTCACTAAGTAATAAAAATATTAGAGATATATAAAACAACATAGTTGAAATAGTAGGATAATATATACTGGAAAATTCTTTTGTTGCTTGAAAAAATTTCTCTAAAAATACAATAAGTTTGGAAATTTTTACTCAATCGTTATCTACAACCATATCAGCTGGATTTTGATTATGAGAGTTAAAAAATAAAGTTATAGGTTTTCTATAGTCATAAGCAACAAGTAGTTGCTCGTATAAAGAATTCCACCTAGTGGGTACTTCTTCTGGAATTTTTCTATAAGGTAGTTGGCAATCGTGACAAGTTTTTTTATATTCTTTTCTTCGTTGTATTCTATTATTTTTTTAAATAAAGTTTATAGCAAATTGTATTTTACTAAGAATGCCTTCAAAAAGTGATAGACCATCCTTTACAATTAAGTTATATATATGGCACGCACATTTTATATGAAAATGATCTGAAAAAGATGGAGTTAAACTATTTTTAAAATTGTAATAGCGTAATTGTTAGAAGAAGCGTTATCTAATGTAATAGTCATAATTTTATCAGTTATTCCGTAATAATCGCACACTTGATCAATATTTTCTGCAATAAAAGTATCAGTGTGCCTATCATCTATATATCTATACGCTAAGATACGTTTTTGCATAGACCATTTATAATCTATCCAATGACAAGTTACCGTTAAATAATCATAGCCGTTAGTACTACGGCCTATATCAGAAGTGATAGCCACTTTGCCATTAAAATGATATAATGAATAACGTAAATACTGTTGATATTCATGTGCGAATTTAAATACATCTCTCTTAACAGTTGATCTAGGAAAACCGTTAAAAGCAGGATTATACATATCTCTAATGTAATGAATAAAACCGGGAGATGAAGGAAATGAAAAAGGCAAACCCTCCATAGCAACTAATTTTGCTATTGCTTCCATATCTCTATGTTTATTCTATTTAGGGCCTACAATTCCCCCCGTCATAGGGTTAATTTGACCCTATACTTGATCCGGAACAGTATCAGTAAGTGAACCTTGTCCCGATGGAGCGGACGTTTGCGCACCTGATTTTGAAGCCTCGTATTGGGCATACCTAGTTGGATGAGCCCTTGCTACGTGTCTTATTAAACCCCCCGTCCCACCATGACCTTTTCTAGTTTTAAATTTTAAAACATCTTTACAAATTTTACATCTAGCTACTTGATTCTCTACGTCCCTATCAAAAATGTCCACGCATCTTATTTTAATGGTCGTTTTGCTGGACCTCGTCTCATACTAGGGGGAATAGGAGTCATTTCAGTTGAAGGTGCACTAGTAGGTGTGTTGTCATCTACATTAGTGGGTGTATCATCTAAATCATCGTCTAAATTAAAGTCTTCTTGAGTTTCAGAAAATAGCTCCTCGTCTAAATCTAATGGCATTGTAGGAAAATGTTCAGTATCAACAAAATCATCCTGTGTAGGAATAGGATTATGTCTAGAAATAGGACACTTGCCCTTGTTGTCCTACTAGAAGAAGCATGACCCCAACCCGTAAACATACGTTTAAATCCTTCCATTTTAAATTTATAATTATACTAATAAATAATTAAAGTAAATAAAATTAAGTGCGCTAAAGAAAATAAACAGACAATAATAATTTAATGAAGGAACAAATGTACCAAACGCCGACGTAACGTTGACGTGTAATCGAGAGGCTGAAAATTGAAACTTTGCTCGATGGAAGATCCTCAAACTAGTTGCCAACTTCACTCCCAAATGAATAAATAAAATTGAATATTTAGTAGACAATGTAGAATTGTAGAGAGATAGATTGAGTATTGAAAGATTAGAGAGATTGTAGGAAGATTTGTAAGAAAGATGAAGAGAAAATGAGGTATTTATAGTTGGAAAATTGGGTTAAAGTGTAAATATAATAACTTATGGGTTAAAAATAAATATTAAGGGGTAGGGGGTTTGGGGAGGCCAAAAATGGCCGTTGCACAACGGCCAAAATGTAAAATGGTCGTTGGTGCAACAGTTAATTTTGCAAAAGGGGGGGTTTCGGGCGGGACCGGGGCGGGATCGGGACGAGACCATGTCCCGTCCAGGTTCGAGTCCCGTTACCGCAATTTTTTTTAAAAAAAATAGTCGGGTTCGGGACAGGACCGGGCCGACCCGGCCCACTGGCCAGCCATACCTTAGCCTATGCTTGCAGCTCTTCATGAGGAGTTTTTGACTATCCATGACATGTCATCTAAAAAGTATTTGGATGATAGATTGTATCTACACCCTACGAATTAAGTTGAAGGGTGAAATTCATACAACTAAGTAATTTAAATCAGTGAACTCTTTGGAAGCTGTTAACCTGCACCTTCTGAATATTCTTGAGCAGTCCCCCTTTTTTCAAATCTGCAAATGTTTATGCTAGCATACATTACCCCTACCTTTGTGAGAGGTAGAGAGTTATTTCCGATAGACCCTACACAATGTAATCTCACACTGTGTAGAGACCATACACTATGCCCTTGTTATTCTTGAACACTCTACCCTTTGTTCTCATTTTTCAAATCTGCAAATGTTTATGCTAGCTCCATGTTTGACATTCAATCATTTGTAGATGTACGTTAATGTCTCCTTAAGGCCTTTTTTGCAAACAAATCTCTTGCACTTGATCTGGATAACTCATAAATGTACATAGAGTTATATTTAGACTCTTGGAGTTGAGTGTGTCATAATATATTCCAGCATGGAGATGATAAGAACATTCAGTTTCAGTTGTTCAATCTTCTTGGTCTATAGCTCTTACATATGCCCTTATTAGATTAACTTTTAGCAAAGGTGAATGCTAATGAATTGTTCGAGTCTAGGTCCATACCAGCCATATCCCAAATGATCTTGGCGTGTGAGTCAGAAGAAGTTCTTTCTGGTCATTATAGTTGCATGACAAATGAGAATTCTCTTAGCACACTTTTCACCATCTCATGTTTATGCAGGATTTACGAAGTCCCAGTCAAGCAAGTCAAGCATTGAGTCGGACAACTAGTTTCAGTTCAAATGCGAGTGACACTGATGATCGGCCACGTAGAAGGTCGGAACCTGCATATTCCTTTGTTGGGAAGCATTGCATTTTTGACCAATGCAAGGCCATGGGTAATTATTTTTCATATCAGAATCAGTCGATCTCTTTCTTCATCTAGCTTTATTTATTAACTTAACTAATCTAATTTTTCAGTTACGGTTATAAAGTTTGGGCATATGAGTTCCGATCTACTTGCATATGGAGCATCAGATGGCAGTTTGACAGTGTGCAGTGTCTCCATGCCCCCTTCAGTCATTAAGCAGTTAATAGGGCATTCAAAAGATGTCACAGGTTGGATTAACTGGTATTGATTCTGCAGTCTGGTCTTTAACATCGTATTCATATATTGGAATTGTTTGCGTTGTACTTTTCCTTTGTAAGAATGTTTTAGAAATAGTGCCTTAAATTGTAACCATAGTCTTATTGAAGGGGAGCCTTAGCGTAACTGGTAAAGTTGTTGTCATGTGATCAGGAGGTCACGGGTTCGAGCCGTGAAAACAACCTCTTGCAGAAATGTAGGGTAAGGCGGTGTACAATAGACCCCTTGTGGTCCGGCCCTTCCACGGACCCCCGCATAGCCGGAGCTTAGTGCACCGGGCTGCCCTAATCTTATTTAATCAGCATCCGGTGTCAATGTTGTCATAGACAAAAGGTGTAGAAAAGCACCAAAATCTATCGGGGTTTTGAACTTAAAGCTCAATTCAGGTGCTTTAGTGAAAGTAGTGCTGAAGAACTAATATAAAAAAGGAAAGCAAAAACATAAAAACAAAAAAGTTTGGGTAGGAGAATTTAAACAAATGTAATTAGTGAAGTATTGGTATCAAAACCATGTGGAAGAATTCAACTTTCTTAGATCTCTAATTCAGATGCATATGTTAAGTTGCTAATTCAGTATAGTGTTTGTGTTTCCTTATTCTAAATTTCTAAAGTCCTGTTTCTAATCCATAACTTATCCATTCAGTATGTATCTGTATGAATACTAAAATCATGGGAGCATATATACTTAAAACGGCTGCTAATACTCAAGTAGTGGAGAAACAACCGGTCAAGAATTGGGTCGGGTTTAGGGTGGGTTGGGTCTTAAATAAATCTAAATATTGATTTTAATTTTTAAAATATTTTTTCCTAAGAATTTACAACTGCCACATCATTAAATAGGTAATTCCGGCTTAAATGACAATGGAAGCTAACTAGGTAAAGTTGAGCGACTTTTGGAAGACAACAAAGTTGAGTGACTACGGTGGCCAATTACTATAAGTTGAGTGACCATCCAGGCCACTAAATTTATGTGGCACAGTTGAAATTTCGAGATTCAAACTTCTACTTTGACCGTGAGTTCGAACATAGAAGTTTTAAGTTTTTTGAAATAAAATTTATATATTTGAAAACTATGTAAAAAGTAATAAATCACAATAATTAACAACTTAAATATTTAAAAGGCTTATAAGGAAATTCCATCAAAGAAAAACTTGGTTGACTTGACTCTCGAAATTCCAACTGTGCCACACAAATTGGGACGGAGGAAATATGTTTTTGTATGCAGTGGGGCCTGTAGTAAGGGCAAAACAAATTGCAATTTTAACTTTGATTCGAACATAGAATATCTACCATAGAGACGACTCAGATCTTGATATTAGCATTCATGTAGTGATATTCATTTAATTCAAGGTTAATTCTTTCCTACTCATAGCGTCATACCAATCTTATTTAATATTTACTTGGTAATATATTTTTGTTAAGGAGATGTAATTTACTTACATGGGACATGTTTTTGTAACACAAGATCTAATTGTTTAGATTGCAGGACCTTGAGGGTCCGGAACTATAGAAGAATAAGAATAGGCCATAAGAATATAAAGTAAGTGAATTCTGAAAATTCGATCTTTCATGTGAAAGGATGAAGCAAATAGAGTTCTTTTTCCAACAATAACTTCTAAATATATACATCGATGAGGAGGACAAGCAGTCACAGCAGCCACATTTTGAACAACGAAGGTTCACAAGCAAATAAGCTACTAATTATTACCCAAAATGAACTAGCATAAGAGCTTTTCATACAACTCTTTTGTTCTATGAGATAAAGCTCACACCAAACTTTACTTTCTAAATAGTGGTACCTAAATAATATATCTATACATATGTAATTGACCTTTTGACAAGAGAAATCCTTGATGCATCCCCACCTATCTCTTCAAAAACTACCAGCAAGTTTCCAGTTGGCTTCAACCAAGATCGAGGAACGTGGTACCTAAAAGAACAATGGGTTAGGAGAGCTAGCAACTTAGGTTTATCTGCAAAAGGGCTAAAAAATACAATGGATTTAACTTATGTACACTATAAAAATCATTTTATAGCAGATAACTGCGTTATTTTCTAGGTTACTGATCCTACTACTTTTTATGGATGGTTAATTGTAGTTATGACCTGATAGTTAAAGGAAATTTGCATTGTGTATATAAGTTAAACTCATTAACTATTGATAATTTGCATACCATCTTTGAGTTGGCTGGCCACAACCAGTTTGGCACTTTCCTTGTCGGTATGTCGCTGCATAAGTGCAAGGGCTGCAGTTACCAGTGGCATAAGCGGTCCAGTATCTTCCGATGCTCTGCCCATTTATCCATACTTGACCTTTTCCCATACTACCCATGTCCAGTGCTAGTGGATCACTTCCTCTTGGTGCATTGAAATATACCTGAAAGTTTCATGAAGAATCTCAGTATTGAATATTCATGATCAATATCAAGATTCCACCTTTTCATTTCTCATTATTATAGCTCTATACGACAATATCAATCTTATCTTCAAACATCAATAATCAACTTCTAATATCAGGAAGTTTTATCAATTCCGATATTGGCTTAGTTCACATGGATTAAGGAATTCACTTACTCCTAAAACTTAAGAGGGGTTTTGACTAAAATACCGTTAATTATGATTCTCTTTTCTTTTTAGGTTGACATAATTATCATGGGGATTAGGAGGGCAAATTTGGAAAAAAGAATTAAATACTTCTTGGTTTTGTGAAACATCAACTATTTTGGACCAACTTTTAAAGGCTAAAACATCAATTATTTTGGACGGGAGGGAGTAGTATACAAGTGATTTCCATCAGTGAGTATTTTTTAAGGGTTCTTCGTATTACATTTTTACTTACTAATCGTCTGCGAAGCAAATTCAATTTGGAAATTCTTCTATCCTGACGGGCATATAGACTGGAGCAAACATATATACCTTGTACCACGTAAGAGGTTGTCGCTGCCTAGCTATCAAAGAGCCTCCCGCCCATTCAGCAGCAGAAATTGCATTTGAAGCCAAGTTCATGGATTCACCTCTCAACCCCACCTGCGCAAAAACACTCGAAGTTGTGGTAAGGACAGCTAAGATGCCAAAGCATGAATAGGAAATTAGGACACCCACCTGATATGACCATTTCTGCCACGATAAGTCCCTTGGACCCTTGTCTAGCCCATGAAGAACGACTGGTCCAAGGACTCCTGTGCTCCATGTCTCATAATGTGCTCCGTTATTCTTCAAATACAAACAAACCAAGACAGAAAGGTGAAACAACAATTTTGGCAAGCAAGAAAATGATGTGTGATATGAGATCCACAAATGCAGAAATATATTATCCCCTCCAACCATGCCCCAACTCAAGTTGTCGCTACTAATTTTTATTCCAAAAATAAAAATTTGTCATTCATTCCTCACATATCATATCAAAGGTCTAAAATGATATTCTATTGAGAATCTTTGATCTCTTAGTGTGAGTCGTAATAAGAGACTAACCGGCAATCCAACAGCTACACTAAGTAGGGAAATTCTGTTTATTCCAGCATGCAGGTTAACACCTCCTGTAAATGTAACTTCGGTTTTCTCGGTTTCCATAAACTGAACCTGTAATTGGACCCTGGAACTCTTAGAAAGAATCCAACATTTGATGTTTCACAACACTAAAATGTTACCATGAGTCAACTAAAAGAGAAAATCATTTGCACCTGAAAGCCGTCCATTAATATACACATGTAAGGCATGGCCTGCTGACTGAACAGTAAGAGTCAGATGTTGCCCTCGATGTAGGAATGATTCAGCTGAATTTATCTCAACACTGAAAAGTTCAATGACATGGTCAAATGAATATTCATACACGTTTGACCGCAAGCATATAAAATGTTTTTGTTCGTACCTAGTGGTGTACCAAAGGTAGTCACTCGCATCTCTGGTAACATTTAATTGCTCCAAGAGACCAACAACAGTGAGCTTTGAATCCGCATCAATGGTGGACACATCTTCGCTAAATGTTTCCCAAGACCGCAGTTGTACGTTTGTGGACAGCATTTGTGCAGTGGATGTCTTAACTCCAACCTGATTTGAAGAGCAAAAGATTTCATCACAACACATTTTCAGTAAATAGATTGCAAGTTGTCAACTGAGTACTTCCTACATATCTCAGCTTCAATTCTTATCTTTGTAGATCATGTTAATGGGAATAAAAAGCCCAGAGTTTGTTTTGTAGACACAATATTGTCAACTTATTATGAAGTATTATTTGGTTAGAAAGTAGGGAATGGTTACAACCTAATGTTAGCTAAGGGTGGAAAAATTAGCCCATGAAAACATGACTCGCCCAACCCTCCCAAGTTTAAGCTGGTTATTAACCCGTCCATTTATTAGCTCAGCCCATCAAAAATTGAGTTGATATATATCTCAAATTGACTTGAGAAATCTTATCGAAATATTTTCAAAAAGACATTCTTTTTATTTGATATGTTATATATAGTCATAATAAAGAGAAAAAAAATAGTTTTAATAGGTACAAAAAAATTATAAAAGAACGAACAAAGAAATTAAAACTTAGTAAGAATTGGACGGATTGGGTTATGATCCGTTTTTTAGCCCATTCCAGCCCAACCCATTTCAACCCAATTAACTTTTGGATAGGTCAATAACCCACCCAAATTCAGCCCAACCCGCCCATTTGACACCCCTAATGTTAGCTATGGGGAGAGCATTTATTAATGAATGACTCTTCAGCACCAATGAATAAAAGAAGAGGATATACAAACAGGAGTAAGTAACCATCTTGATATATACATACCTTGGCAGTATTAAATACAACATTTTTACAGTCTGGAAGAATGCTTATTGACCAAGGTGGCAGGTCGTAATGTTTGTGCTTAAATGTCACCCTTGCAGTTGAACTCAAATGGTAATTTGCAAGAAAAGCAGCACAATGTCCAGAGCCGGAAGAAAATACATGTGCCTGCAAAATGGAGAAGATTTCAGAATTTTAAAAGGCCAAACAATTATGCATCTGATATGTAAAAAAATGAGTCAATGTAATAAAAGAAAGAACAAAAAAGATAGAAAGACACCTGTTCATAGTTTCCTAAGGCAGTAATGGTAGGATCAGCAGAAATCAGTGCTGGTTCACATAACTTGATAGCCTTATGAAGCTCCTTCAAATGGTCATACTTTGGCTGCCTAATCAAGCCTATAAAATAAGCATGGAGAACTCATTAGTATATACGAGGAAAGTTGCACTAACATGTGAAGTTGTGCATCTAAATAGGTACTAGCTCAGTCTCTGACCATATTCATCAATAGGAGCATCATAGTCATAGCTGGTAGTGATGAAAGGCCCTCCAGCTGTTCTTCCAAAGTTGGTTCCCCCATGATACTGTTCAAAGAGGGAAAACAAACATTGGTAAAAAGTATCATCACAAGTTGCATGCATGATTGATATCATTTTTTTTAGAAATGACAAGCTAGAACTCTTGATAACATTTTCTTACATCCATTTGGTAAGAATTTAATATGTGATGTCTCGAAGAGTGAGAAGTACATAAAAAACACAGAATTTTACAGTTAAGACTTGGTGATGGATCAAGATGAAAATTCAGATAACTATAAAAGATAATTTTCCCTTTGCATTATAATTTTACGTCGTGCTTTACATTAACAATCTTGCTACAAAATTTTTCATACATCAAATTAATAGATATGCAGTTTTAAGCAATGGGCATATCATCAATTGTTATAGAACTTCAGAGAACTAGTTACTCGTTATATTCCATATACAGGAGCAGCAGAAACGAGATATCAAAAGCTGGAGAAAATCTACCTACCATATAATAATTCACCAAAGAGCCTCCTTTTTGAACGAACCGAGCAACTGCAAAGGCCAAATCTTCAACTGGTCGATGATGAACTGGACCGCCAAAATCATCAAACCTTTACACACATAAAAACTTAAGTAAAAATCATTTCAACATGGAAAAGTATTAATCACACTGCAAATGCGGAAGGATCTTGAATTTACCAGCCGCTCCATGCCTCTGTCCATATCGTTGGCTTGTTAGGTTTGTTGGGGGAAAAATAATCACAATAAAAACCATTGCATGTGTTTATCTGTCACCAAAATGAAGATTATGTTTAGCATAACTTTAGATTATCCCAAGCACTCAAAATCAGCTTTCCTATATAATTGTCTTTCTATATAAATATTTTCCTATGAAGGGCAATGGAAATAACAAATTGAAGTAAGGAGTCAAAACAGTTTACATTTAATAAATGAAGCTAAGCTTATCTTGTCTAGTGGCGAAAAGATTCTTACCACTGGATCAGGGGCATCATCCTCCTTGCACATAATCCATGGGACCCCGGTACCCATTTCAACAGCCATTTTAGCTGCCCAAGTCATGTACGCATGACCAGGAGCACCGTATTTTCTTATTTCTAACCCATACTCGTTCTCAATCTGCATCAACACTTCTAAACATAAGTATATCTATGATGCTTCATCATTGCAAAGCACCATACTGCACATGGCATGAGGAAACAAAACAAATGATCTATCATTAAATTGCTTAAGGTATACACCATCTGCACCCCATAAGTGGCTTTTATCACTTAGTCATGAGTGAAACAGTAGAAAATCGTACCTGAGAGAGAATGATAGGACCACCTTGGGTCTGAAATAGCTTCTCATTCTTCATCATTTGGACAATTTTCGCCGTGAATCTTTGCATTTCCCTCTGCAATACAAAAATAACAGTCCAGTCTAATTTAGCCTCCAAGAAGTTATACTTTTTCTTCAACCAAAATTCTACTACACAGGTGGATGTAGAGTACTAATACACTGAACATAAATTTATGTGTAAAAATCGAAGAAATTTGTAACAAATAGTAGATATGAACCCATAACTTTAAAAATAAAATGTGTTCAATGCTAATAATTTCAAAGGTTGAACTCATAAAGCTTAAATCCCGGATCCGCATGTGACTACACATTAGGATGTTTCTAGCATACTACTTTTCCAATTGAACCATTGTCATAAATGCAATCCCCTTCTAAATTTTGTGTGTGTGTGTGTGTGTGTGAGAGAGAGAGAGAGAGAAAGAGAGACCTTGAAAGGTTCATTATCAGTTCTAAAGGTGATGCCAGGAACATACTTCAACCATACAGGAAAACCACTGAAATTACAACAACAAAAAAATACAGAACTTATGGCATTAGAAAGGAAATAATATGATAAATCAAAGCTCATAGTAGTAATTTGATAATAAAAATCAAGCTTACCCAAAATTCCACTCTCCACAAATATAAGGCCCAATTCGAAGATGCATATAAAGCCCTGCCTTCTGAACCAGCTTTATGAATCGAACTAAATCATTACGCCCTTCAAAGTTGTACTATAAACCCACAAAAATTAAACATTAAAATCACATTTTCACCAATGCTTCTAAGCAGATCAAAGAACTACCGGTATAAAAGGGCAGTCCGGTGCACTAAGCTCTTGTTGGGCCAGACGCAGCCTTACCCTGCATTTCTGCAAGAGGCTATTTCCACGGCTTGAACCCGTGACCTCCTGGTCACATGGCAGCAAGTTTACCCATTACTCTAAGGCTGCCCTTCAATAAAGAACTACCAGTATATATGAAAAAAATAAAGAATTGACAGTAAAACATATTAACAATGAGCAATTTAAACAGGAAGAAAGAGTAAAGTACATTGCCAGGTGAAGGTTCATGAAGATTCCAGAACACATATGTTTCTATAACATCCAATCCTCCATCTTTTGCCTTCTGTATAATCCCCTCCCACATCTGCATTATGTCCATTGTTAAAAAAACGGGAAAAAAAAACAAAAAAGTTGGAAAAAAAAAAGAAATGCCATACATCAGGGGTACTTCTGGGGTAATGAATGGAACCAGAAATAAGAATTTTTCTTTGGCCATTGATAATGAGAGATTTTTTATCATAAGTGACACTGCAATAACCAATCTTTGAAGCAAAAAACAACACAAAAAATAGCAAGAACCATTTGGTACCCATTATTAGAGAGAATATGCAAAATGCTTATCTCTCAACAACAATGGCGGAGAAAGCAAAGTGGGAAAAGAGAAAATGTGAATAATAAAGGCCTGCAAAAGTGCAAACAAAATGAGGCCACTGACAAGTGCTCTCAACAAAAGACTAGGAATCTCTGTGACAGAAAAAAGTAGTAACGGTATTTTGGATTTTGTTACACTCTGCATTTAATTTAACAATACAATGTGGTCATAAATGTTGAGAAATGAATGTTGGGTTTTTTGTTTTTTGTATTTTGCAGAAAATGTCAGTCCCAAGTCCCAATTTTTATAGATAAAGCCACCGCCGACCTCTCGCTTTTGGTTCTTCAAGAAAATATGTCTTTACTCGCCCTCGCAAAATTTCAATCAATATTCAAAAATAGTTTTCTGGTCCCGGTCCTGTGACTAACGTCTAAACCTAAACTAAATAAATCAAAATATTTACTTTTAACATTTGAAAAAAATTATATGAAACGATTCAATAATTTAACATTAAAACAAACAAGAAATAATCTTGGTTCCAAAAATTTCGTTTAGGCACTTAAAGTTAAAGGTGTGACGGTCAATAAAATTAGTTGAAAATCGTGATGTATCAAGTTTTTTTTTTTCATCATGTCTTAGTTCAGTTCTTAACGGATGCACGAAAAAATTATTACTATGATTTCTTTATATTTGTATAAATCTTGATGAATAGAGTTACTCGATAATATACTGATGAGATGTAACAAGTACCGGATGAAATTACTCAATGTCCGAGCTAGAAAAAAGAAAGTCAAAATTAAGCGGTATTGAGTTGATGGAAAAAGACAATGAACTTGGAATGTGGACTTGTATTCTCTACTTTTTTAGGAAAGTTATTTTCAATATTTTTAAGGAATTTTTTTTTCTACAAAAAATATTTTTGACCAACTAAACATGGGAAAAACTTTAAAACATTTTCTGAAAAATGTTTTCCTCCCTACCAAACACACCCTTAGAGTAAATCATACGGCATTTGAAACTTTGATATGATTAATTCAAGTTATATTACATTAGCATATAAAAAAGGCAAAACTCCTTTTGAAAAATATAAAGGTGCTCTATATACTAAGCTCAATCAAAAGAAGGGATTCGGCGCCATTCCATAACATCCTTTGGAAAAGGCGAATGTTAAACTTAAACTTAATAAAATTAAAGTATTTCAAGTACATCGAAAGTGTAAGTTCAAAACTTAATTACATAGAATTTTTCGCACACAAACATATGTTTAGGACAAAAATAATAGGTTAAATTGAATTTACTCCTAATATAATTTCGTCTATGCCCTAAGTGGAGTTATATTCCCAGTCGCATTTCGTCTTCTATTCCCTTGGATAAATTATAAAAATTGTAAAAAAAGAAAAAAGTTCCAATTCCAAATTAATAGTACTGCTACTTGAGTATATCCATTCATGAATGCTCAACACTATTTGATTTATACCTTTGGATATAAAAATAGAAAAGGCTTCGTGTAAGTTTTATTTTCACTTGTAATATAATTTTCTTTCTTTTTCAACCAAAAAGACGGAATTGAATTATTGCATTTACTCTTTTGGTCCACCAGACATTAAATAAAGGATATCTATATCTGGTTTATGATGGCAACATCAAGAGAATTGGAATTGAGAGATTATAAAAGACGCAAGATATGTATTTGTACTTTTCTCTTACAATGTTTATAACTTGTTCTAACAAAGAATAAACTTTTTAATTGAGAATTTTGGCTATGCTTTCTAACAAGGGCATTTCAGGTATTGTGTTTGGGATGCATCTGAGAGTGGAGATTTTGCTTTTTGTTGGCAAAGCAATGTGGTGTCACCGCGTATAAATTTGGAACATATGATATGACATTAAATCTTGGAATGCAAGAACTTATTCACATTCCGAGTTTATATAAAATTATATTAATTTATTATAGTTATAATAAAATGAAAATAAAATAATGTATTAAATTAACTATGATTAAATAATAGGAACTGATTCAAATATCGAGTGTGAGTGAAAAAAATGAATTGCGGGTTTAGGATTAATTGGTTGTTTAGATTGCTTATGATTTGGTTTTGTTAAACCAAATATATAGGTAAAAGATATAATTTGGAATAATCAATTACTGAGCTGTCAAGTTAAGCACATTAGACATTCCTTAATTTCAAATGTTTGATAGGTCCCCTTGAATAGGTAATTGGGTGCAACTGCTCCTATTTTTGGGATCAAACTCAACGACTTAATGCTAGATTTCTACCAATCCTTCCTGGCTAATTCACCAAATTTCGTATTTTAAGTAAGCTGAATTATTGGTTAATTATAAAGGCATCCAAAATAACTAGTATTTGACAATTCATCGTAAAATTGTATATGTAACTGACTGGCCTTCATATCTAATTATGTTATATTTATTTATAAGTCGAATTTATAATCAATGGCGGAGTCAAAATTTTAATCTTGTATATATTTTCTAACAAAGAAGGTTCGAATCAACTCCTTACTCCTCCTAGCTTCCGCGTTATATACAATCTATCTCTCTCTCTATATATATAAGCAGGACACTAGCCCTCCTAGCTCTACACTCTTTCTCTCTATGTGGGTCGATTCCACGCATTAGAACTGAGAAGGACTATTCATAAACAGTCTTCATTGATTCTTATCTCTTACTGTCTTATTGTAGAAGAATCGGAAAGAGAAAAGTCTAGGTATACTCTACTCTTCATGTCCCTCTTTTTATACCTGAAGCGATGTTGTGTGTAATATGAACTAATATGTCATCTAAAAATTCAATTAACTTAAGTGTAAGGTTTAGAACTATTAAGCAACGATAATACTATGTAATGTGTACTAATATATCTTTTTACAATTCTAATTAAATGAGAATTGAGGTTTAGGAATGTATACACAAGGATATATTGGTGACGACAATAAGGTCTTATCACCAAATTCTTAATCTACAAATCCGTAATTCTCAATGTTCAGTATAATTATAATAAGTGGTTTTCCCCAAATTTTGAAATCCATAGTTGATAAGAGAAGTTTAAGTAGTGTGTGGTGATGACGAGCTGATCACAATAAACAAAACCAATTTGAATAAAGTGAATCTATAACAGTTTGTTATTGCATTAAATATTATTTAACGCATAATACACTCGCGACAAAGGACAACTCTACTTGTGACAGAATAGAGTTGAATCATTTGTAGAACGAATTTTAGATTTAGGGAGAAAATTGAACTCCTGACTTGTCTCTTCATTCTATTCTATGAAACTTCTCCACATTGGAAATTAGGGGTGGCCAGAGGGACGGGATGGGACGGGATTTGGGGGAACGAGGTAGGGGGTCGGGATCGGGACCTGGCGGGACAGAATAGGTGGGACGGGAAGAGGTTCCGTCCCACATCCTGCCGGAAGAGGGGATGAGATTTGGGGTACGTCGGGTTGGGTGGGGGATTTTTTTTATTTTTTTTAGACACTTAATTTTAAAAAATATATATTTAAACACTTAAATAATTAAACAAGACAGTGAATAAAAACATCTCAAGGCTGTTTTTGTGCCTCTTATATTATTTACTAGAAATATGATTTTTTTTGTAATACAATATCAAAATTGCAACTTTGTTTCGTAGTTCAAAAGTTGCAAATCACATAGTAAAATTGCCATTAAAAAATTACATATTCAACCATCCTCTTTCTAATTTCCTCACAATCTCTTGAGGATCTTCTGTTGCAATTGAAAGTTGTTGGTCAAATTGTTCGACGTCGCTTCCTGCCCCCTCGAATAAGATTGCGTTGTAATTGTAGTCCTCTTCTTCGTTGATCTTTGGTTGACTGCACCTTCTACGCTCCGCTCTAATCCAATCTCTGAATAAAACTGCAATCTTCAAGCTGTCTCCCGCCAATGAGTATATGTGCGCTCCTATTTGAAACCTTCTAGCAGAAAAAATGCTTTCCGAAGCTGTTGATGACGCTTGAATAATCAACACATCTTGGGTCATCTTTGATAGTATCGGAAATGTCTTCTCATTCTTCTCCAATATTTCAGCAAGTCTTCACGTCCATCTTCATTGACAATTGATTCGTACGGTACAACATCCTGCAAAACATAAACATCAAACTCGCTAATTTGTGAAGAACTTGAACCATTATACATTCTATTTCTAAGGCCTTGAATACTAGAAGCAGAAACATCATGTATTGTATTAGGTTGCAGTGAAGTAGAAGAAGATAGTACAGAAGCCGGTTGATTATTTACACTTTGCTCTTGGTAATATATATATATATATATATATATATATATATATATATATATATATATATATATGCATTCGGTGTGTATGCTAGACATAATTTCTTCTTTAGTTGGTTCGTAAGTTGGTTATTCAGTTGGGTCTGTTGAAAGTATTTCTAAGCTTTCATAAATTGTTTCAACAAATATTTTACAACCGTCTACTTTAATAGTAAGATTTAATACATCACCAATAAAATAAATAGTGGGAATAGGAAAAAAATGTTTTTTAAATTTTATAAACATTTTTTAATAGCTGGAGCGTAAGTTGGTTTTTGAATATATTCATTAATAACAAAAATATTAGAGCTATATAAAATAACATAGATGAAATAGTAGGATAATAAATTCCAGAAAATTTCTTAGTAGCTAGAAAAAATTTTCTCTAAAAATGTGATAAGTTCCAAAAAATTATCTCAATCATCATCTACAAGCATATCCGTTGGGTTTTGATTATGAGTGTTAAATAATAATGTTATAGGTCTTCTATACTCGTGAGCAACAAGTAGTTGCTCATACAAAGAATTACTCCTACTCGAAACTTCTTCTGTAATTTTTCTATAAGGTAATCCACAATCATGGTAAGTTTTTTTTATACTCTTTGCGTCTTTGTATTTTATTACCTTTAAAAATAAAGTTTATAGCAAATTGTACTTTATCAAGGATGTTTTTAAAAAGTTTTAGGTCATCCTTTACGACTAAGTTATAAATATAACATGCACATCTAATATGAAAAATATCGAGAAAAGACGGAGTAAATCGGGTTTTTAAAAGGTTTACAACATAATCATTAGAAGCAGCATTATCTAATGTAATAGTCATAATTTTATTAGTAATTTCATAATATTCACAAATTTCATGAATATTTCTTGAAATAAAAGCTCGAGTGTGCCTATCATCAATATATCTATATGTTAATATACATTTTTGCATAGACTAATTCTGATCTATCCAATGACATGTGACAGTTAAATAATCATTATTGTTAGTACTACGGCCTATATCAGAAGTGATAGCCACTTTGCCATTAAAATGATACAATGCATAACGTAAAAATTATTGATATTCTTGGGCAAATTTAAAAACATCTCTTCTAACATATGATATAGGAAAACCGTTAAAAGCAGGATTATATGTTTCTCTAATGTATAATGTAATGAATAAAACCAGGAGAGGAAGAAAATGAAAAAGGCAAACCCTCCACCGCAACTAATTTTGCTATATTTTCCCTATATATGTGTTTATCATATTTAGGACCTATAATTCCCCCGTCATCGGGTTAATTTGACCCTATACTTGGTCGGGGACACTATGTGAACCCGACTCAGAAGGCATTTGCACACCCGATTTTTCAGTCAAGTATTGATTATACCTTGCTTTGTGAGAATTTTCTACATGTCTCATTAGACCTCCCGTCCCACCTTGACCTTTTTCGGTTTTAAATTTATAAACTTCGCGATAAATTTTACAAATAGCTAGTTTATTATGAATGTCCCTATCAAAAAAATTACATGCAAGTGATTTTAATTTTCGTTTTTATCCTCGACTCATTCTAGGGGAATATGAGGGATTCCAGTTTGAGTTTCAGGCTGAGACTCAGTCTGAGCTTGAGATGGAGGTGTTGGAAATTTGCCTTTGGTGGGGAGGTGAGTCCACCCGTATTTAATGACTTAAATACTAGAGTTTCGCATGTTGGAGGCTTTCTCTTCACACGTGCATAATCTACTAAGTGAGCAGATGGCCGTAGGGCCAAGAATCGTCAAATTTCATTGAGAAATGAAAGAGATATTGATCCACGAAGTAAGGTGTTTGAGACATGAAAATATGGTGTGGGACAAATCTACCACATCGGTGGAAAAAGGAAGAATTGTTCTCTTTATAAGTCTCAAAATTGGCTAAGGATTTGGGACCCCAAGGGGTAACCCATGTGTTTGAAGGAGGGAGGACCTAGATGTGCTTGGATTCAACGCTAAGCCCACACGCGCGCCGCCGCCCGCCCGTCCCGTCCCATCCGGGCTCGGGTTGTGGGTCGTGGGACTTGGGCCTTGGGCTTCTTCTGATAGACCCAAATTGTTTAATATTTATAGTTTGGTCCCTGGAGTTTCTGAAAAGATGAAATTGGGAACGACGAAAGGCAGAAAGTTTCTGCCTACCGTTTGGGTTGATTTTTGGAACGTTAAAACCATTAATCTGCACTTAATCACCTCCCTAAAAGCTCCTTCAAGATGCACATTAAATCAGCCATTACTTGGCTGATTAATTCCCTCACTAATGGCTATTACTTGGCCATAAACAGCCAGTATTTGGCAGTTGAGGAGTCTCCCCTTATGCTATATATTGGTGCTTTTTGGCTTAATTGTGAGTGACAGAAAATGAGACAAAACTATATACACAGTGGCAAAACAGAAACTCTTCCTTCATTTTCTATTCTTCAGCAAGTCGTTTCGTGTTTTGTTTTCTTCGTCAGAATCAACCTATTTGCTTTGTAGTATTGATTAGTTGTTGTTTTATCTTGGGAGACTATTGTCCGTTAACGTAAAGCATATATACGGGGCAATCTTGTCTTAAAGACAGAGAGTCATCTCTCGACTCAGCCACAGTTGTAACAATCCAGATTTAGTGTTTCTTGATTTCAGGTTATCAAGATTCAAGACTCAACAAAGCTTGTTCTGACTTGCGTATTTGTTTATCCTTTCGAATACTTGTAATATTTATTTACTTCCCGTATTGCTTTACATATCCAACAGGAGGTGCACTAGTGGGTGTGTTATCTAAATTATCTTCTAATTCATTTTCTAAATTAAAGTCTGGTTCAGATGCAGAATATACCTCATGATCTAATGGTATATTGATATTAACATTAAAAAAATCAGTTTCATCTACATGAGTGAAATCATCGTAATTAGGATTACTAGAAGATGCACCCTTACCCTTGTTACCCCTAGTACCTCTACCAGAAAAATGTCAACTTCGTTCCATTATAATTATGTAAATAAATAATTAAGGATAATGAAATTAAGTATGATAATTAAAATTAAGTAACAATAATAATTTAAAGAAAGAACGAAGGTACCAAACGCCGACGTAACGTCGACGTGTAGTCGAGATTGAAAATTGAAACTTTGCTCGATGATCCTCAAGCTAGTTGCCAACTTTACTCCCAATTTTTTAACTTTGATAGAAATTAGCAAATAAAATATAATAGTTAGTAGGCAATGTAGACTTATAGAGAGAGATTAGAGAGATGGTAGGAAGATTTGTGAGAAAAATGAAGACGAAAATGAGGTATTTATAGTTGAGAAATAGGGTTAAAGTATAAATATATTAACTTAGGGTTAAAAATAAATATTAAGGGGGTATGGGGTTTATGGTGGGGGGGGGGGGGGGGGGGGGGGGGGATGGCCGTTATAGACGGTGCCAAAGGCTATAATTGAAATTCGGTCGTTGTGCAACGGGATTTTTGCAAAGAGGAGGGGGACGGGGCGGGACGGGGGTCGGGCCGGGGCAGGTCGGGATGGGGGCGGGATCGGGACGATCCCTAGTCCAGTCCCCGAGTTTGAAACCTGGTAACAGTTTTTTTAAGGGGGGTCGGGGCGGGGCAGGATCGGAATCGGGCCGTCCCGGCCCACTAGACATGCCTATTGGAATCTAGATTTGCTGACCTTGGAGACTCTTCATTTCAAGAATCTGATTCGCTAACATTGGTATACTAAATTTTGTTCTTGTGACTTTCTCTTTCCAATTTCTTTTCCTTTTGTTTGATTTAGTTCCTTTTATAGTTCAAGTAATATCTTAAGGAGTGCTTGCATTGGAGAATTGTCCTCGCAGTAGGCTTTACCTAAAAATGTGGTTTGCATTTCATTTTAAATATAGGACACTTTGTTGATTCATGATAATTTCTAACTATGTAAAGCTTTCTGAGTAAAAATAAGAGAGACTATTTTGATTTTTCAATTTAATGTCTTTTTCTGATGAGAGTAATTCTGAATGATATCTTCAAACATTTGCAACTTCAAAATGTTGCAGTGAAGTTTCAAGCCTTGCTTAGACAAAACACATGGCTCAAGTACTGAAAACATTATCTTAGGAAGACCAGAAGCGCAGTAATTTTCACATAATTGATTCCAACCTCTATTATTTACTTGATGTACTCGATAAGAATATCATGTGGGGCTGGTAATTTTCATGCTTTCGTCTGTGAGAACTGAGAACTAGCTTGAGAAAAAGTAAGAGTTATCTGACTTGTGAGGGTTTATTGATATGCTTTACATGACTTATCTGCTAACATAAATTGAGTGTATACTAGGCTATCGGAATACAATATTTTAGAAAACTACTTCAAGAGTATTAAATTAGCAATTTTCCTTGGTTAAATGTAGAAGAAAAGAAAAAATACATCTGGTTTCCTTCCCTTTTTCTCTTCTTATAGAGATTTAGAATGTTAAAAACCTTACTTTGGGGATGAAGTATCTCAAAAATTAAGGTGTTCTTTTGAAAATTTTATGATGTGAATTTGCAGAACAATCCCGATAATGATTTCTAAATCTTCTCATGTATTATTCGTCTCCAAATTGATATGTGATATTTTAACTTTTTTACAATTGTTATGCAGTTACTACAGTGGATCTGAAATAAGTTTGATGGCTGATGAGGACCTTGAAATTCGAACTTACTATTCTGGACATGTATGATTTAAACTACTCATTTTATTTGCACAAACATCTATAATTTTCATGTGCATTCTTCGGTATCAAGCAGAACTACCCATAGAATTTCTTTTCAATCTAAAGCATATAGTCCCTTTATAATTACACCTAGATGAAGATTTGCCCACATGTGCTATTTACTGCAATATTTTATGACTGGAAAGAAAGGAAAACTACTCTTGCAACTATTCAGTGTTTTATTGAGCAGTTATTATGTCAAACTATTTACGCCACAAAGTCTAGGATAAGATACATCCGACCTACACAATTGACAACAATAGCTTTTTAGCTTCTTTATAGTGCTGCCTGTGGTTGTCGCTTGACTGTTGCATCTAAATTTTGTCAATGCAAGCTAGAACTTGATATGTATCCATAACTCCTTCATTAACTGTCTAAAAACAACTGCAAAAGAAGTAGCAGAAATAAGAAAATTAAGATGCAACAAATACTTGAGATTGAGTATAATAATTGTTAGTACTTCACTTATTTTTTAACAGGCGGAGCGCGAGCATATTTACTAGTGACATAATAAGCTACGACTTATTTAACGCGATCCCAGGAGTAATTGTTTACTACAATTACGGATAACCTACTGTGAAGGAGATAAAAATAGTTCCATGTATATATGAGAAAGTGAAATTGCGTGGTATAACACGCATGTA
This sequence comes from Anisodus tanguticus, assembly GCA_034509755.1. Taxonomy (NCBI): domain Eukaryota; kingdom Viridiplantae; phylum Streptophyta; class Magnoliopsida; order Solanales; family Solanaceae; genus Anisodus; species Anisodus tanguticus. Next base: position 37,716,725 of record CM067561.1, on the reverse strand, counting down.
AATTAGTCTAACTCATTCAATTTTATAACCAAAGTTTTTATTAGCGTTAATTAAAGTATGAATGGCACAATAGGTTGTGTCTAATCGTCAAACAACTATTTCCTGTCATAATCGTAAGTCACAAATCTTACTAAGTCACAGTCAAACTATAGCACTTTTTAACGTACCTGGTAATTTTCATTCGTTTATTTTTTTATTTTTTATTTTTTATTTTTTTTTTATTTTTGATAATCAGGTTTTAGAACTTGCATACCGACTACTTCACCCAGGTATTACCCGACGTCCTGGAGGTAATAGCACCGGTCCTTCAACAACTATCACCAGGTAAATCGCGGGATGTGCTCCGGTGGCCAGTTTTATGGGAGCGTACAACTGATCAATGAGACAAGGTCAAATTCCCCAACATGCAGAATTTCTTCGTGCTTGCGGGGAATCGAACACACGCTGTCCCATGCCAGAGCGCCTTCATTCGTTTATTCCTATGCAATAATTGTGATATGCCCTCTGTCATATACACCATTCGTTTATTCCTATGCAATAATTGTGATATGCCCTCTGTCATATACACCAAGGCAGAGTTACATAAATTGTTTTGACGGAGAGCAGTACCAGTACGTGGGAGCTACAATACCGTTTCCCCGAAAATATATATAAAAAATATTTTTGCAAAAAAGAATACTCTTTTGTATAAAAAAAAAGACTTTTAAAATGTGTGGTTAAATCAAGTCAAAAATATTTATGTTATTATAAATCATCTCATTAAGAGTAAAATGGGAGTTCAACGTAAAATTATATTTAAATATAAAAAAATATCATTTCTTTTTAAACAAACTAAAATAATAAGTGTATCAATTTTTTTTAAAAAGTACATAAAAATGTATATGTACAATAAGTCTATACTGCTTACACTTGCGTACACAATGCAAAGTAAACATTAAATTTAAAATAGGAACAAAGTTTAAATCTCGCATCTCCATCCTCAACTTCTTATATACCAGTAGAATTGTGATAATAAGCCTGACATTGCTTAAGCTTATGTATATCCCTACTTGTCAACGTCAATACGATACCAAAATTATATAGTGGGTGGAGGTCAACACATTGTTTAATGTGTAGTAGTAGTACTAAAATTGCTACTACATTAATGTCATAATCCTAATATTCGATCGAGGGTTAGTCACTTAGTTGTAACAGAGTGACAGACAAAAGTGATAACATACTTTAGTATAAAGAAATAAGAGGGGTCACGAGGAAAGAGGAATAGCGGGGTGGACATATATGTGTGTTGCCTTCATATCAATGGAAGAAGAATTACCTTTTTCGACGCCCCATGTGACCTTCCATGTTCACAAGCTTCCTTATTTTTTTGTCCTCATTTACAATTTCACGATGTCATGAGATTTTACTGAGTGAATAATACTACTCGCAATTCACAAACAAACAACTTAAGAGTTGATGTATTGTAAGGGGATGCAATTATTGAGAGTGGATGCATTTGTTAATAAAATAAACTTTGGATCTCACTCAACTCTAAACTTTAGCTCATGAGAATTTAACTGTATAAAGTATCTAATTCTCTCAAACCAATTTAAGACATGTAACACACATATTCACGTCACTAAACATGCATCTAAATTTTGCTCAATATAATAGTGAGGCCCAATATTGAATAAATTAAGACAATTGACGTTCATCCACTATAAAAAAAAATGATAATTTACGGAGATTGAGAGTGCAATTCGTTGAGGTTAAAAAGGTTCACTGTTTGCTGTGAGCAATTGTCAAATTAAAAAAATATCATGAAATGCTAATTGTGCAAGATCATGCATCAAAAGAAACTTTCTTTCAACCAATGTGTAGCATCCTAATAAGATTTACTGCCTTAAACCTGCAATATAAGAAACAAGGTTTTTCATGATAGTTTTAGCTGCGACTCACGTAAACGCCACGAGAAGAATATGCAGTAAATTTTTCCGTCCAGCTAAAGAGTAGAATTTGACTGAAATACTATTTGTTGCCAATAAAAAGTAAATGCAGTAATTTACTTACAAATACAAGATCCACCTTTATATGTGGAGATGTTAGGTTTATCTCTTTCGCAAAGGTTAGCGAATAATAAAATTTCGAGACTCGACCCCCGATTTCCCATACTATTGAAACCAACCAGAAAAGTGATGGTTAGCATCTCAGTAGTAGATGTTTGGACATGAACTTGAAATCATGATTTGAAATTAGGAAAATGTTGATTTAGATAGAGGTTGATTTGAAGTTAAAATTTTGTTTGGATATTGAATTTCAGAAGTTTCCCTTTTTCTTATAAACATGGAAACCCACAATGAATGAGAATTATCACAACTTCTACAACTCTTATACAATCTTATCAAATGACCAAACTACAATTCATAAACAAAGTATCAGAATATCTCAAGGCGTCGTATTAATAAAATCGCATATCTTCATATTCTTTTATAAGTAAATACTTGTGATTGTATGCTATTACAAATTTTCAAATACACATAATTATTTTACAAAAATCCACTAATCCAATAAATCAATAATGGTAGTAGTGCTTAGTTATTCTTTAATATAATTCTCCTACGTGGTATATACTATCTCTTCATATCAAGCATGAGTCTTTTTTTTTTGCAAAAGTTAAATCACAAACCTTGAAATTAAAATTCTACCTTTTAGGTGAGTTTTGGCTCAATTGAAGTTTTATACAAATGTCATAACACATTTCAAATCAAAACTTTAAATTTAAAATTCAAATTGCAGGGTCAAACGACATTAATCTAATTATAAAATAAAGAGCTTTACTGCACTTTTATATGACCCTAATCCCAATTCAACAGAATAATGTTTCAGACATTACAGTTTACGAGTATGCACTCATAACCTCGAATAGTACTATAATATGGAGTAATGTTTTTTACACGCAAGAGGAAAGGCTAAAAAAAATGTAAAGAGGGGAAAAATTCGACTACTTCGTATCATTGTCGGTTGCCTTCAGCAACTTTGCTCCGTGAAATAGTGTATAGTGTTTTATTATTGCATGTGACTGTTCGTAAAATAATGTGTGGGGCAGTTGCAAAATGGTTAAAGTTCTCTTTGTTTTGTTCTAATTGCGTACACTCAAGTACTTGACATGATAGTTGTTTATGTACTTTTAAGAGCCCGAGAAATAAAAAGAAATCTTTTTTTATTTATATGAAAATTAAAATTAATTAATTAATATTAAAAAAAATGTTTAAAGAGGGAGGGGGCCGACTGGTTAGGACTTGGAACTTGGGGCTAAATTTGTTATTTGTGTTTAAATTAAAAAAAAAAGTTTGTTTTTTGTTTAAGGGGGGGGGACTTCGGGCCAAATTTGATTTTGTGTATTAAAAAAACAAGTCTTTCACTACTCATTGGATTTCGCGACCTCTTACTAGGGAAAGACTTTTGAAGGGAACCCTCAACCGCTAGTCTACGGCTCTCACTAATAAGATATGAGTCATTTTTAATACATATCTTAATATTTGAAACCAATAAAAAAATGAAAATTCTAGAGCGGAGGCCCCACCGGCCTGGGGCCTATGCAGCGGCGGCGCCTCGACCGACCCAGGAACGGCTCAGCTTGACATCTTATTAAGCTTGTCAGATTTAATCACTAAATTGTATAATAAAATCCAATAATAGCGTCACCTAAAAGTTGGCTAGCTATAGAAAAATATATATTAAGCATGAATTGATTACTAGATGAAATGAAGATGTTTAACCAGTTAAAATTGATCAAGTTTGAAGTTAACGTGTAAATTTATTTAACACCATTACTCAAAAAATCTTAAATTTATTTAGCTTTAATAGTATAAATGAGCTGGAAATTAGGATCAATCCTTATCATATATGAACACCATAGTCATATGATACGGGAACATCAATTGAATATAGTAGCGAAGTTATAGCATAAGGTGATTCTTTTTCTTTTCTTTTCTTTTTTTTTTATTTGGGGGAACCTTTATTGTGGGCCGAGTCCTAAATAACATGAGAAAAACAGATAAAGAATATATGTAATTTTGGGGGGAAAAATAGAAGAAGATTTAACATAACATGATTTAGAGGCAAGCAGGTAGAAAAAATATACGTATTTTTTTTAATTAAAGAAAAGCTGATATGATAGAACTTTATTATAATTGAACAGACAGGACAGAGTGTAAGTGGACAAAAATGGATAATTCGCACAAATGTCCGAGCTGGTCTTTAATTTTTGCACTTTGCCGAAAAATTATGAGTTCTTGGTTCGAACACAACTCAGTCAAAAATTTAAAAAAAAATCGCAAGGCAGAGTTTGCATTTCGCAAGGCATATGTCTAAAGGCAAACTATGTCTTGCGAAATCCTAACTCTACCTTGTGAATTTTCTTTTAATTTTTTACTGGGTTGAGATTCGAACCACTCATGGGTTTTAGGCAAAGGACAAAAAATTTAAAAAATTCAATTTGAGGAACGAAAATTAAAAACCATCCCGAAAGAGGGGCATTTGTGCGAATTGGACAAAAATCATACATAAAATAGAGTGAGATGAGATCTAACAAGAGAGCCCACCTCCCCTAAGCCTAGCCCACCCTATTGTCATCCTCATAACGCACCCATGATTATCATGAAGAATTATCTAAGAAAAAGAAAAGCAATAGAGTGCCGTAACGAACTATCTTCATTTATCTTTTTCTTTATTTTTTGTGGGAATTTATTGCTTTCAGTTGGAAAAAGTGGATGAGGATTATGCGGAGGCAAATAAATAATATTCTTATATTGAAAGGGAATTGAATAACATATTAAATGCTATCATCATCATCATAAATATGATCAAATAATATCAATGTGACTATCAAAAAGGATACAAGACAGAAAAAGATAAGTGATTTGAAGTTAATGTTTAGATAGAGCTATTGAGAAGCTATTAGATATGACGTGCCTTGGTTATCCTTACAGGTTTCAATTCGTTCATGGATAAGTTTTCAGAATCAAAAGCAAAGAGACAATAGGATAAGCTTAACTGTTTTCGAGCAGTGTAGATGTTATCTTATTAACGATATTTGTGTGGCCGTTATTATGACCACATGCAAGTGATTGCTAATGTCTCAATCGTGATAATAACAAATTTACATTATGGCATTGTCCAAACTCCAAACCAAATGCTCGCTTGATTGTTGGTCCTCACAATTTCGAGCGACCACGTTAAAAAATCGTCACGAAGTCACAGAACTACCAAGTGTCACATCCCCGAAGACGAGGAGCGTAGCCTGGCCAATTGAATCCCTTTGCTAGAAAATCAATCCCATTAATGCAAGAAAACTTCAAATACAGTAGCAAAGGGAGTTCAAAAAATGTTTTAAGGAATAGGTCCAAGTCTCAACAGGGACATCTTTGCATTTTTTCCAATCCCCTTGTCTCATATCCTATAAGCGCCAAGGTCTTGGGCCAGGAGCAGAACGCAAAAACAATTGCAAAATGGAAAAGAAAAACTTGGACCAAAATTGTTTTCCCATATTTTAAGAACAAAAAATGTCATCAGATATTTTAAGGGGAAAATACAACAAAATACAAACCCAAAATGATAACTCTCAACTGTTCTTATCACCAAATAAAATTAAGCAACAGAAGAACTTGTGAATGGTTTAGGATTGGAACCACCTCTTAAGCTGCTTAGAGCCCTTCTGGTTACTATCTGTTTGATTAGAACTGTTGTGTGTGAATTTGGATGTATATTGTTGAATAAGCATATCTAGCTTGTCTACTCCATCTCGTCCAACTGGGTCTTTCTTTTTATCCCTCTTCTTGTTCTGTAAACTGATATTTGGTTTCTGTTGGCTAGTTTTATCCTCAAACTTCCTCTTTGTTGTTCTCACTGCAACATCTTCTTTATGTCCAACCTTGGGAGTAGCATTACCTGAATTTTCACTTCCAAATCCACCCTGTTTTTTTCCTTCTCGATTGTTTTTTGGCTTCTCTTTCGCACCTCCTAGCTTTTTACCTCCCTTCTTTTTGTTCTTCTCATCTCTTTCTCCTTCAGAGATGGCTCCCTTGACACCTTTATTTTTTGGTTGATCTCCGTCTTTACTACCTGAAACTGATGACCCATTGCCCTCCCCTGAAGTGACACCTCTGACACGCTTGTTCTTCACTTCATCTCTATTCCCTGCAACTGATAACGTGCGTTTTCTCAACTGTTTATCGCGGGGATCCCGTTCATTTTTATTGTCATTCTGCTGTAAATCTTCTCTGTTCCTGTTAAAACCTCGCTGCTGAAGTTTCTCTCGAAGCTTCATTGTTTGGATATTATCAAGAGCAAACTCCACTATTGGACGATGCTCAGGACCAAACGTCTCTGCAAATAGATACGTACTCGGATAAACCCGAAATCTAAAATGCTAAAAGACGCCAGAAATACATATGCTATCTAACAAACAAAAGGCACATACCAGGATTGTTATTAAGAACTCTCAAAGCCACAAGTGCATGTTCATGCTCTGAGAACTCGAGAAAAGCTACTCCACGAGAATGATTCTTTGTCACTACTTGTCCTTTTTTCACGTCCTTCAAAAACTTTATCTGCAACACAGGAAAATATAATGAGTTGCCAGAATAATATAGCCAAACCGCAAACGGCAAAGACTAAACTTCAAAGGAAAGCTCACCTGCCGGATAATAGGCTTTTGCTTAGTGGCACGAGAGGTAACTGCATCAATGCAAAGTGTCTTCAGTTGTTTCTCAGTCATTGACTTGGGAATATTGTATATAATCAGCCGTGTCCTTGACACATGGAAATTTGGGGACTTCAGCTTGACAATCTTCTTTTCTTGCAGCCTATGGGAGGAACTACGTTAGCATCGCAAGCTATGCAGGAACTTAAGTAACATTTTTAAACTGCAATAGAACAGCTCCACAACTTATTAAAGCATTCTGCATCTACTAATACAACAACTACTACTACACCTAGTCTCCAAAAAATTATAGATGAACTCAACTGATATGAGGTTAACTGTTAGGATATGCATTATCAAAAGCATGTTAACCTTTCAAAATTCACCATTCTGAATATAAGAAAAACCTTTGTGAGACTTACCCCTTGCGCTTTGACATATCACTCACAGTAACACCTTCCGCAGCTGGGGTGCCCTCCAAAATAAGACCCTCCTGTTACAGAACAAAATCAGATTACATCCACATTACCTTAAAATCTCTTGTAAGAAGAAAAATGCCGAGACGGCATTACCAATAAAAGCCAACCTTTGCCAGGTAAAGGTTGCGATGGTCATTATCCTCCTTTTTGGTCTTCTCCAACTCCTTATCATGCGCAGCTTTCTTGTCCAAGGCCTTCAAAATCTTTAATTGCCGACCCTTCAGAAAGACACCTAAACCATCCACGTCACTGGCTGCGGAAATAGCAGCTTCAGCAGATGCTGCTGTTTTAAATTTGAGAAATCCAGTACCCCTTGGCCGCCTGCAAGATGTAGAATAAGTTTACTTGGAGCCATTAGACAACAAAGTGTAAACACATAGAAGAGCTCATACTTGGTGACTCGTTCAAGAACTGGAGCAAAGTACTCCACTTCACCAAAAGCAGAAAACCGTTGTTTGACTTCTCCATAATCAACATCAAAAGGAAGGTTGCTAATGAAAATTGTCCCCTGCAGATCATCTGCTACCTCACTCTGCATAGCATTAATCTCTTTGCCCTTGCCTAAATTGTCGTCTAGTGCTTTATTCGGAGTAGATGCATCCAGCGGTTCATCCAGTGGGAGAACAGTTTCAACTTCATTTCCCTGCTTGGGGAGGTTTGAAATATCATTTGTGGAAATACCTGGCCCTATTGAAGTTGGAGAAATGAAGTTCTGAAGAACTTTTTTCGCAATGTTTGCTTCCTCATCAAAGTTAACTTCGGTCTGATTATCTTCTTCTAAAAGGTCGGAGTCATCTTCATCGCCTTCAGCTTGCTGAGATTTTCCATCAATGTCAATGTCTTCATCCTCGGTATCATTACCACTACTATCTTTTGCGCTCTGTTCTGCGGAAACAATAGTGTAGATTGAATTATTCCCGAACTCATGAGCAATACATTTAAGAGCATAAACAAAGTAACTGGCATAGCATTATAACGTCATACCAACATGATAAAGAAAAGGAAGAACTAGCAGTGGAACAGTTTAGATGAATATGAAATGACAACCACCAAGAATTCAACATTCTCTAAATCAGACCTAACAAAGGTTTAAAAAAAGAAAATAGCGAGAAGGCTGTAATTAAATATACCCTTGAACACTAGAAAGATGAAATGACGCAGCACCTATAAAATGGCGTTGTAGTTGGCAATTTTAAGGTCAATTTAAGGAGGTTGGATATGGGCTGCTGAAAAGTGAAGCACAAATTCTTCGATAAAGGGATAAGAAGCTCTAAAAGCATGACCAAACAACAATGATAAGCTCTTGTGGAAAAAAAAATACCTAAACTATTGGTAACAGATCTCTACAAGTAAACCACTCATCCCACATTAGGTACCCAGACACCAAAAGGATTATTTACACTTCATTCAACTTCAGTCCTCAATGACCTTAGATCACTTCCTATATAGAGGAGAAATTTTGGACAACAGGACTTCAACGAACCAAGCAAAGCAAGACTCGCACACATGGATCTTAAAACAAATCAAAACTGAACCCAACTCGAGACATGAAGATTTTGATAAGGCATACGAAACGAAATTAGCATTTCAAACACATTTGACTAACAAAGCCAAAGCAACTAAGATACATTAAGAGATGATCATCCACCTTTGTAGCAGGAGCAGAAGTATCTTATTCATAAATTATAGCCCGAAGAATGCGACAACCTACTAAGAGGCATAATTCCCATTTTAGTTTCAGCTTAGACTAGACAGGTCTGAGTCCATTGCAGCTCAATGCAAAATTGCCTTTTGTTCCTCATCTTGTGCAATCTCTGATCCGCATACCAACTTGAAACATACCTTGACTTGGAGCAAGGAGAAGAAAATGAAAAACCTATGGCTCAAGGGATTTTCTAAAAGCTAAAAAGTACCACATGCAGATTATCCGCGTTAATTTTCTGTCTCAGGTCTGCTCACTAGGGGTGTTCATGGGTCGGTTTGGATCAGTTTTTGGTTAAAACCAAAACCAAACCAATGTAGTCGATTTTTAATTATTAAAACCAAACCAAACTGTTATAATAGGAATAGGATTTCGTATATAGTATCCTAATAAGAAAAAGATTGTAATGTAGAATAGGAATAAAATTTCATATATAGTATCCTACTACGAAAAGGATTGTAATGGAGTGTTTATAAATAGGGCTCGATGTAATAATGTAGATACACAATCCAATAATAATATTCTTCTCTCATAATTTCTCACATGGTATCAGAGCCATAATAAAATATTATCACAGAAAAAAAATAGGCGTGAACGGTGCTGCATGAACAGTGTTTTCCCGCTATGAATAGTAATTACGGCGTGAACAATTACCATATTCCGATTGTCGGAACTAGGGTTCCGGCAATTCCAGGTAGTTTCCAGCCATTCTTTTAATAACTGTTTTTACAGTCAGCATCGCCCAGAGATTCTGAGCTGACACCATACCACTTTTTTCGAGGTTTGACAACTTTTCCGACATAATTTCTTTTCTCGTAGGGTCGTGACATCATTCCAATCCTACACACAAAAACCATCACATTCACGTGCCTCAATTCCGGCGACTGTTTTGCGTCCCATAATGTCATGCCATCATTCCGATCCTACCCACAAAATACCATCACCGTCACGCGCCTCAATTTCGACGACTGTTTTGCGTCCCGTAGAGTTGTGCCATAATAATCCGATCGTACCCACAAAATATCATCCAGTCCCGTGCCTCAATTCCAAAGACTGTTTTGGGTCCTCTTTCAGAGCATTAGTATAAGAAAGTATCCGATGTGCAATATTCCAACGAAGATTCGAAAAAAAATCACCACCGCGCATAATTTTTCAATGGTGTTGTGCAGAATCCGACACCACCACAACATAAATCAGGTTCAATCTAGTGAGAAACTAATTTGGTGTGCAAATTTCCAACAATTTCCGGGAAAGCAAATCAGTCACCATGCAATATTTCCGATGACAACATAGTTGTCCGCGTCAAAATTACTTTCGGGTAGTGATGCGCAAATTCCAACACCATCATGAGGTAGATCAGTCCCTTCCGAGCAAAACCCAGTCGGTGGCTCCGGAAAATACCCACTCGCGCGCCACCACGCACAGCACATGCACCTTTTTTCGGCCAAATCTCGGTGATTTTCTTCTTGGGTTGTGTTCGCCAGATTTCATCCATCTTTCAAGTCAGATTTCACTACGTCTCTCGGTTTTGATATGTTTAACTCCAAAAATATGTGAATTGAAAGTTCAAGTCCTATGATTACTTCAAAGCCCTTAAGGATGAGATCAAAAAATCGCACATCACAGTCCATGAAGAAGCGATGAGGTCGCCTTGGAAGATCTCGACCTAGGTGTAGTTATTGTAATAGGCTTGGACACATTCCTGAAGTATGATATTCTCTCCATGGTGACCTTGAGGGGGAAGTTCATATGAAGCAACCACCTAATTTTGTTGCTCAGGGGGAGTCTAACCTGGTGTGTCGATTGCGTCGGTCACTTTATGATCTGAAACAGTCTCTCAGAGCCTGATTTAGGAAATTCAGCGCAGTAATTCAAGAGTTTGGCATGACTCGTACTAAAGATCTCAACAGACTGAAGTATTTTCCAGGTTGCTCAATCCAGATCAGGTATACTCTCCGGTGATATTGTTACAAAATTTGTGAAGTCAAATGATCAGCTTGCAGATATTTTCACCAAGGCTCTCACTGATCCTCGTATTAATTAAATTTGTTGTAACAAGCTCGGTACATATGACTTATATGCACCAACTTGAGGGAGAGTGTTAGAATAGGAATAGAATTCCATATATAGTATAAAGGGCAGTCGGGTGCACTAAGCTTCCGTTATGCGCGGGGTCCGGGGAAGGACCGGACCAGAAGGATCTATTGTACGCAGACTTACTTTGCATTTCTGCAAGAGGCTGTTTCCACGGCTTGAACCCGTGACTTTCATGTCACATGGCAGCAACTTTACTAGTTACTCCAAGGCTCCCTTCATTTCATATATAGTATCCTACTAGAAAAAGGATTGTAATATAGAATAGGAATAAGATTTCATATATAGTATCCGACTAGAAAAAGAATTGTAATGGAGTGTTTATAAATAGAGCCTAATGTAATAATGTAGATACACAATTCAATAATAATAATTTTCTCCCATAATTTCTCACACAAACCAAATATAATACATATCCATCGATTTGATTGAGTTTTTCAATTTTTAAGAAACTTAATAGTACATCTCTTTCATTTTTTTCCTACGATTAAGGGGCGGGCATAAAACCCGTTGAACCGAAAAAACCGAACCGATGATTCGATTCAGTTTTTATTTGGTTTTTTTAAAAAACGGTTCTTTAAAAAATCGAACCGAATCAGGATTAAATAAACCGGTTCGGTTCTTTAGTATTGGGGTGAACCGAACCGAAAAACCGGGGTCAAATATGTAATTAATCTTATTTTTTATTTTAGGCTACTGCTATCTCTTGAATCATAGTCATTGAAGTCAATCTATGAAGCTTTTATGAAAGTCGAATGTTGCATGAACTTAACTAACATATCACGGAATCATTGACATAAAATGTAGGGAGAGAAAGTAGTTGTAAATTGGTGCAACTTTAAATGGTCATAACTCTGCGCTCGGATGTCCATTTTACCCAAAAAAAATTATTTTGCGTATTTTTTTGACACGGCCGGTCAAACTGCCGTTTGGCGCCGTCAATTTTTAGGAAAACATCCGTTTTCTCAATCAATTTGTGTTTTCCCCCAAAATTTGTTTCTAATTTTCTCTTTTCTTTAGTAAAGATCTCACCATATACAATACATTTCAACGTCAAAATTTCGTGGTAATATAGGTGTAAATGTCAATTTCAGTGTTGGAAATTCAATTTTTTAAAAACAAAATTCCCGACCCGTTTATTTTATTCCAGTGTTGGACTTTTATTTTGTGGGGATGTAAACTTTAATTTGAAGTTTGTTTACATGTGTTTAAGAATATATGTGATGCGGACTTTATGTTTTTGGACTTTAAATTATTTTTTTTGGACTTTATATTTGAATTGAAAAAACCGATATAAACCGATACATTCGGCAATATAAACCGATATATCAGTTTTTAAAAAAATAACTTTGATTCAGTTTTAAAAAAAATGAATTTTATTCGATTCATATTTTTTTTGATACAAAACCGAACCGATATACGCCCACCCCTACCTACGATTAAAAAAGACTTTTTCATTCTTTTCCAACTTATAATCAGTTATTGTTACTTTTTTATCATGGAAGCTATAATTTTCTTGGATTATGGAAAAAATATCTTAAAATCTATAAGCTTTAATCAAATGAATAAAGTTTATAAAAAACACAATCTTTTTTTAGTTAATCTCATAAATATTTCTTTGAATTGATGAGATTGGATTTCATGGATCTCTTTTAGTTAAAAATGAGCTTAAGGTGTAAAGTTTATTAGCATATTAGAGATAAAGAAAATCTGATAAAAAGGTAAACAAAATATTTAAAATTACTTATGAAAATTAATATATCTTATATATAATTATAAAAATTATGTAAATGATTTGTCGCCGTGGAAACGGCCTCTTGCAGAAATGTGAGGTAAGACTGCGTACAATAGACCCTTGTGGTCCGGCCCTTCCCCGGACCCCGCGCATAGCAGGAGCTTAGTGCACCGGGCTGCCATTTTTTATATATATGATTTATCAGTTCGGTTCGGTTTTATCTTCGGTTTGTTTTTAATAAAACCTAAACCAAACCAAATATTATCGGTTTTTAAAAATCTAAAACCAAACCAAACCAAAATAAAACAACTACCGGTTTATTTGATCGGTTTGCGGTTTGGATCGGTTTCTAACCGAACTGTGAACACCCGACACCCCAACTGCTCACTATAATATTCTTATCAAATTGGTGAGTTCTCAAGTACACGCACTAAAAATAATAAGATAAATTTAGCCAAAGAATTTTAAAGAATTAATGGGAGCCGCCTAATCTATACCCTGACTTGATTCAATGGTGTATTAACTTCAGAGTTTGATAAAGTAATTAATTTTATCAAAATGTTTGAGCACAAAAAAGTAGGATGCCAAGTTAGTACGTAATTCCATGCCTAAGATAAATTTGCTCGATATGATTTGATTAAGCAAATGATAACATATCTAGCAAAATATAACAGGATATTCTTCAGACAAAAAGAGAGACTTACCATCTTCTGCAGTTGCTGAAGATTGACCACCAGATGCATAAACCTTTTTGGAAACTGCCCAATCAACAGCAATAGTTCGTTTACTCATTGTTTTTCCATTAAATGCCTTAATAGCCTAAAAAGAGATATATAATAACAGAATTGTGAGTTAGACTAGATAAGAATCCAAAGGTATAACCAAATAAAACTTCACAGTGGTGCAAGCTCCTCTGGTACATTGTAAGCATAAATTGGAAGCACTAGCATTTTGTAATTTTTATCAATTACATATTCCTTATAAAAGAGAAACTCTGTTCATACTTATTCAACGATGCAAACTGCAGCAAAAAGTATGATTCTTCGCTATAACACGGAAAATGTTCAATAAGCTTTGAAGCATGTAATCGTTATGTTTGAGATGATGTATTAATTTGTGCTGCAAAAAGTAATATGATATCACAAAAGCACCGGATGCATAAAGAGTAAACATGGAGAGCAGCTACATTTAGTCATGCAAAAACACCAAATGTTACAGTGAGAGAGGTCAATGTCAATTATACTCTCTTATCTCCTTCCTCTTTTCACTGATGCCATGGGCAGCTTATTGACAATTCTATCTGACCCTTATTCTCCAACAGCATCACAGTACATCTCATAAATTCCCAACGGTCCACTATAAAGAACTCGCCAGAAGACCAAGATTACCTAATACACAGATCACTTTGGTCCGCGGAATTGAAAAGAGTTGACAAATTGCTAACGAACTGTAATTAACCAAAGGTAGGCTTCTTTAGGCCATACCTTTGTTAATAACCAAGAAATCTTCAAAAAGGCCATCTGGTGCATGGTCAGAAACTGTGTATCATGGACGCCACATCCCCCTCAAACTCTTTTCCACTTAAAATACTAGATTTTGGTCCGAAGAAGGGTTCGAACTCCTAACATGCGCCTAACACACACATCACGCTCAATGCTATTACCATGAAACAAAGCCCCGGGGGGCTTATTTAGACCATACCTCAAGGTGCTTTAAGAAACATTATTTATTAATAAACACAATAAGAAAATAAAACAGGCTTAAGATAGTAATGCACAGAAAATATTAATCTCTCATTTTTTCCTCGCTTGATCGAATTAAAAAAAGACAGAAATTAGTATTGAACTGTAAAAGAGAATGACAACAAATTGGATAGCAAAATGTAGGTCCATAACGCCATTTCATGAATAAAATATGACCAATTAACCAACCAACAAAACTACTTGTTACAAATAAGATCTTGTTGTTGCATCGAAAGAGATAAATGTTGACTAATCTGGCTAACATTGAACTTGGTAAAATGAAATGGTCCTTCTTTTCTTTTTCTATAATGTAAACAAAAAAGTCTATGTAAGTAAAATACTAGTAAATTAATAATATAAAAAGAAAAAAGAAAGGAGCAATAGCACCCTCTTGATAGAACAAGAAAAATGACTATTGCTCCTTTCTTTTCAAAACCTCCAAATGTCTCCGGATTTGATGAACGAAATTTGCAACTTGCTAGATTAGCAAATCGTGAAATCTGAGCAGACAATAGCAAAACGAAAATCTGTTTTGATGTAATTCTGAAACTTCAAAAGGGGCATAAACATCCTTTTGGGCTTCATTTCTTTGAGGATGAGGGGAATTTCAGAAAGCACCTAAAAGCATATTCATCAATTCTTTCGAGACATGTTCATCTCCACAGTTCACTTCCTATCAGACTT
The DNA here is from genome assembly GCA_034509755.1 of Anisodus tanguticus. NCBI lineage: Eukaryota > Viridiplantae > Streptophyta > Magnoliopsida > Solanales > Solanaceae > Anisodus > Anisodus tanguticus. Next base: position 37,701,607 of record CM067561.1, on the reverse strand, counting down.
TAACAGCTTCTCAATTTCAAAATAGAAGAAAGCCTTTGAATAATTTAAAGCCTTATTAGTAAAGTTACTTGATATGAATGTGAAGTTCATACATTCTCTGCATGCTGCTTCGACGTAAATTTGACAAATGCAAATCCCTTTGATAACCTGCAAAATGCTACAAATGGTTACTAATGGCAATTAACAATAACAAACTGTAAATTGTAAAGGAAAGTCCCTTACCCTGTCTCAAAATTCTTAGGAATAAACACATCCCACACGAAGCCAACTTTTGAAAACATATCTTTTATCTCATTCACTTTGGCCTATGTTTGATTGTCAAGCTCAAAGGTCAGAGCTCTGTGAGCACACATGAATACAATGGAAAATGGTACACTAAAGTTGGATTAGCTTATGGTATAGACATGATAAAGTAAAGAGCAAAAGGAAAGACCTTAAAAGGAAGATTCCTCACTATAAGTTTCCACCTTTGAGTCTTTGAGCCCTGTGGTCAGAAACGTATTAGTTAGAAACTGCAAGTCAATCAGCTGAATTTAACTCTTCTTACAAAATTAGGCAGCTCGAAAACTGTATCCAAAAAAAATGGAACAAGACCTCTTTCAAACAAAAATGTCGCGCAAGCCATTTATACAAGTAACAGATGTGGGCAGTGGTGTACGCAAGATCTTTCTGAAGAGGTGTTGACGTTTAAACAAGCGAACGATGGACAAGTCACTATAACGAAAAAAAATATTTTTTTCTTAAAAAAAAGCATACCAAATAATATTAAATTGTATTTCAAATACTATGTCTTGGTCCTGCTCAACTTGAACCCTTTAGACTCTCGGATTTGCCTCCAAACCTCCAACTTAGCGTCAACGCCGCGAGTCTCATCAATCAGAACTATGTCATCCGCAAATAACATACACCGTGGCAACTCACCTTGGACTTGCCGCGTCAATTCATCTATCACCGGGGCAAATAAAAACGGGCCAAGAGTTGACCCAGGTGCAACCCCATCACAACTGGGAAGTGCTTAGAGAATTATAATTATTTAGCAGGAAGGACAACGGAATTTTCATTTGGAAGCCGCTAGCTCATGCTGGCTAAAATCACTGATTTTCAGGCTAAGAAGGAGCTGCCCAGAATTGTAAATCCAGGGGGGGGTCGAGGCAGAAAAATCAACCTAATTCGCATAAGTGGACATTCCCATATTGATTTTATTTATTCTAAAAAAACAATGATTGAGGACTTGTTCCTAAGCATTACATTCCCTTGATAAGACAGTTTTTTGCACACCTGGAGGAGGATTTATGACTTCAATTCCTGAATGTCTGCATTATCGGTAAATACTAGGGGGGTGTTTTCTTCGGCCCTCGGGCATTTCTATGACGGACTAGAACTTCAATACTGACTCAAGCATTTCATATACCACCACTATTTTTATCACCGAGGATTATACTGTTATTGTCTTCACCGAAAGGAGAAATGGTCAAGGTGAAGTAATAAGGTATTTTGGACATATCAATATAGAACTGTTTAAACCTACCCCTAGGAAAGCCAAGATCACATGACAATAGCTAATAAAAACAGAAGCATCCAATTATCTGGAAAAAAAGAGAGCAACCTAACCTCTCCACCAAGTTGGCGTGCCCAAAGTGTTGTTCCGTGTACTTCCTTTTGGTGTAATGATGCAACACAAGCTTGAGCTGATTTGACACTAGGGAAAAGTACAGATGAAGCATCCATTTTACAACCATCATGTGCTAGCCCTAGAATATTCATAGATTTGTAAAATATATTAGCCGCTAAGTCAAATAAAATGTATCTTATAAATTTTCTTGAATTTATGATCTAACTTGTTTTTTCTAAGGTAAAAGTAATCACTTCAAATCCAAAATCCTCATCAGCTTATTGCTGATTTAATCCATTGAGATCACAAATCAAATTAAGTAGTACTAACTCAAAATTTGTAGACTTTAGGTAAGTATATTTGCTAAAGAGACCTTAATCATCAGTCCAGAGCTAAAGGATAAAAGACTGCCCCTATCCATTCCACAATAACTGCAATTGAGTGCTGAACCTCAACATATTGAGAACAAAGCAATGAGATATTCTTAACTGCTTCAAGCTAAGCACAAACATTGGTAATCCAAGTTAACAACCTGTTTAAATGAATATTAACTTATATAAGGGATGAGATTTCGCGAAACAATTTTGGAGACCCTGCATGATCAATGACTAACAGAGGAATCCGAAAGAGAGAATCAAGCTATATATATCCAATACAGCATGAAAATATCTGACCAGGAAATTGAACTCAAGGAATTCGACCTTATGGAGACATCAAGCCCGATGCAAGAGTGTAAAATATGTGTACTTGATTCAGCAACTGGCTTTTGAAGAAAGGATTGCCTATTTAATAGAGATGTAAGAATATCATAGCTACTAACACCTTAACTCGTTCTTCCCCTTTCTTAATGCCCTTCTTTACATAAGAATTTTTTGAGGGCTTACATACATAAGAATTTATATCAGAGTACTCTCTTTTTCCCAATACTAACTCTAGCTATTTCCCTTCATTATGTAAAGGATCAGATACACATTGCAAAACAAGCACTCTGTTTTTTAAGAAAAGATTAATGTTAAAGAACATCATTGCAGGATTAAATCTGGTTCATGAAAAAGCTTTGATAGCCTGCAGAAGCAAAAATGGATGTCCCAAAAAAATGAATAGTGAAAACATATTTAAAAGGTTTTACCATGATTCTCAATCTCTTCTTTTGGAAGAGGGTAAGTAACAGAACAAATGGTGCCACACTTCGCCGCAAGCTGGTGAGCCTCTTTTGCCATAGACGCATGTATAATACCTCCTATTATAACTGTCCTGGCGACCCTGTTCACATGAAGACATTAAAAAAAAAGTAAATACAGGAGGAGTAATATCAGTCTAACTGCGGGAAAGGAAAAATTACACCATCACTATTCAACATCAAAATGTGTAACTTCCAATTGTCAAATAGTTATGTGGTCTGGCTGCGTCTCTTTTGATAAGTAATAATTAGTTGATGTGGGAAAAACTCCCTTCTACAAGTGATACAAAAGGTAGACCACCTAGACAAGAATACGGATCTTTAGAAAAGACACTCAACCATCTCTGCAAACAGGAAGTTCATGGGTGCATTAAAACAAAATGTTATATCTGAGCTATACAAGATCATTTTTACCCCCCTCAAAAGTGTGATATGCTGCGTTTTTAATTAAACAATCTAAGCTCAGTGGAAAAAATTCTCTTGAAAGCTAATAATCACTTCTAGACAAATTCTAGATGAATCTGCAGCTACAAACTTTAGCTCTCAAATAACTGTGTGAGCACACATAACATTTTATATTTGGTAAATGACGGAGATTAAAATGGTCACAAGAGATTATTAGTTTAAACAAAGGTCAAAATACCTTAGCACCTAAATAGTGCCTAGGAGAGACACCATCATCATGTCAGACACAAGAACACAAGAACTTCAAAATTAGGCAAGCAAGACAAGATATTATAGCACTAATCCACCACAAAAGAAAAGAATATAGAGTAACAATAGATAACCTAGTCCAATGTGATAGCACAACACTTATCATCCTTCAGCAATTTACAGAACATTAATCCACCAATCCCTTGAGTTTGAGTACTTCATATTTGGTCCTTAAATATAGTGCTAATAATACAACATAAACTCTAGAATACAACTTGTTTGGGACTGAGTATCGCTGTTGTTGTAGCAATACCAATTATTATCAACAAAAATTGACAATTTCCAAAACAATATTTATAACTAGGTTAAGCAGAATATTTTCAGAATCAAGAAAAATAGCGACATTTAACAAATGAAAGTGCAAGTTGTGCAACAATATCAAATACACAACAAAGTACCTTTGCTTTCCTGAATAATTTCCTTCATCAGCTGCAGCATTGGAAAGCAATGCAGCCTTTCTTTTTCTAGTGTGTTTCCCTGAGATTTCTGTCAACATTAAGTTACATTGTCAGGGGCTTTTAACAAAGTGAAACCCCACGCCCGTTGATTGAATTTTGTATTATCGAATAATCTGAGTCACCAATAAATATTAAATACAGAAATTATTAACTCGTGTGATACTTATCATTGGATGTAAAAATAAATAGTCTCATTTTTTTTGAGAAATAATAGTAAATTGTCGCATTTGATTAATATATACGAAATTAATGCAAAGTCTTTTCTTTTAGAGGTCTGGTATTTTTTTTATCAAGTACATAAATATTCATGAATGAAAGGGACAGAATCGGCCGTATACAAGAGGTATAGCAAAAAAGTAGAAAACAAACAAATATTTATTCTATTATTATGTGTATCTAGTAATCTAACTTAAGTATTCACTCGAGATATCTTAAAATATTTATTAAAGAATATTTCTATAAATGTCAAAAAAGAATTGTATTAACTGAATATCTAAAATATGTTGGCTCTTAAATTTGAGTTTATACATTATTGAGACATGTTATATGGCATGTCATGACTCATTAACAGCCATTTTCAAATTAGTGAATAGCCAAGTTGGTTGCCAAAGGTATGTAAAAGACATGCATTGAATGTATTAAGTGATCCTTTGGTTCTGTCATCAAACACGTTTAATATCTAAGAACTTGAGGCATTCAGTTTTTAGTGCATCATTGGGTTCTCAGACAGCAACTAGATACTAAAAAGCTACATTTATATTGAAAATAACACTTGTATGCTATAGCTCAGAACCTGTTCCTTGCGGGTTTGAAGCTTGTTTGTGCTCAACTGCTTCAGTAGAAGGACCATCCTTGCCGTCTTTTGCTTGTGCGGTGCTTTCTAAATAATAGAATAGATAGAAAAGTCAAACAAGCAACATTGGAGTATTTTCTGTTAGTGCAATTTTCCATTTGAAAGTAAAGTATCACGAACCTGTTCCCTGTGGCTTTGAAGCTTGTTTCTGCTCAACTGCTTTAGTAGAAGGACCATCCTTGCTGTCTTTTGCTTGTACAGTTCTTTCTAAATAATATAATTGATAGAAAAGTCAAACAAGCAACATCGGAGTATTTTCTGTTAGTGCAATTGACCTTATTAAATGTGGCACAATTTTCCATCTGAAACTAAAGTATCACGAACCTGTCCCCTGCAGCTTTGAAGCTTGTTTCTGCTCAACTGATTCAGTTGAAGGACCATCCTTGACGGCTTTTGCTTGTGCACTGCTTTCTAAATAATATAATTGATAGAAAAGTAAAAAAAAAACATTCGAGTATTTTCTGTTAGTGCAATTGTCCTTTTTAAATGTGGCACAATATTCAACTTGAAACTAAAGTAAGCACAAACCTTGATCCCCCTTTGGTTGCCGTTGTTCACGAGGCGCACGCTGCATAGCTTGTTTAACACCAATTTTCCTTCCTCCAACCAGTGATCCATTTTTTAGCTCGATGGAACAGTTAGCGTCATCTACGGATGCACTATGATAGCACGTAAAAGGAAGAATAAGTTGCACAATATACGAGCCACATACACAAGACAGGAAACGTACCACTGAACAGGATCCTCGTAAGTAATAATTTACCAACTACGAAGCAATGCTTCAATCTACAACTTATTTATAACGTCAAATCATGTAAAATTGACACCTTGCATTCAAAAGCAATAGAATTTTTCCAACATGGGCTACATGCTAGACTGAAAATAAAGTTTGTAAAAGGTTCACGTACATTAGGGTAAGAAGAACAAGATTTCTGAAATAATTAAGAACAATGTAACATAATACAATATGCAGATAATGAACAAAGGACAAAAGCCCCTTGTAATTCTTCGCATTCAATTTCCAAAATACACCATTAATGTCAAGAATGAGATCAACAAATTTGAGCAGGCCAAACATTCCAACAGAAAGAAAAAAGTAGTATTAAATACATTTACTTACAATTGAACAAATCCAAAGCCTCTGTGTTCACTTGAACCTATGCACATAAAAGTGGAGAAAATTGTCAGAAAATTGGAGATGAAGGGTGTGTTTGGTGTGGAGGAAAATATTTTCCGGAAAATGTTTTCCAATTTTCTCATGTTTGGTTGGTCAAATCTAGGAAAGCAAGTTCCTTAAAAATGAGGAAAATGACTCCCCTAATGGAAGTAGGGGAAACAAGTTCCACAAGGGACATTCCAAGCTCATTGTCTTATACCCACTCAACCCCCACCCCTTGACCATCCCACCTCTCACCACCACGGAACCCCCACTACCCACCACATCCCAATCTAGTGTTTCATATAAATGATCTTGCGATAATATTTTTTACTTGCTTACCAAACACTAGAAAATAAGTAGGACCACACTGGGTATGTTGTTGTTGTACTGAATCCTAGTAATAATAAGTGTTCATCAATTACCTACTTTTCTTTCACAATAGCTACAACTAAAATACTAGGCAACTGAAAAACAAAACCATTACTTTAATTTTAAATTTTTCAATTGAAATTACCTTTATTGGTAACCATAAAACACCGCCTAATTGGTCCAACTTCGCTAAACGTCTCCTCCAACTGCACGTAATTAGTAGCTCATTAAGTACAGTATAACAGAATAAACTGTGTGGTGAATTACAGTAGCAAATAGCTTAATTTTACCTGAGCATTAGTGAAAGAATAAGGTAAATTGTTAACAAAAATGGTGGAATGAGAGTGTTGGTTATCGCCACCAGACATCGTCTTCTTGTTCTTTCCCATCTTTTCGAATTGTTTCTGCGCTAATGAAATTTTTAGGGATTTATCGTACAGGGTCGGGTTAGGAATTGGGTCGGGAAAGTGAATTGGCCTTGACCTAGATTTTGTAGTTCCTGTTCAATACAAGCCCAAAGCTCAACTAAAGTGGGCCGACATTGATCGTACTAGCGAGTTCCAACTTCATTTATTTGAATTGCATTCTTGAACAATCAAGTGCAATTTTCTGGGCAGATGTCCTTCCTATGGACTGATCTTTAATTTTTACCTCTTTAAATCACTAGTGTTTAATTTTTGCCTTTAATTTTCATTTAATGAAAATTTATAAGTTAAAAGTACCTTTTATTCGCGGATCTACTCTTGGTTCGAATATCAACAGACGCAAAAAAGAAAAAAAATTGCAAAGCAAGATTTTCATAAAAATTATGTCTATTCGGCCAAGGTTATATATAGACTATGCCCCAGTTTATATGTAACTAGCCGGACAAGGCATAATCTTAATTTTCAACAAAACTTTGACTTCAGGCATAGTTACATAGAAATTATGCCCCTTAAGGTATAATCTCTATACAACTTTTGTCGAATAGGCATAATTCATATGAAATCTTGCCTTGTGATTTTTTTTTCTTTTTGATTCTGCTGAGATTCAAACCCACAGCCTCAGAGTTATTTTCGGAGGCATAATTACATAAAAACTATGCCCCTTAAGGCATAATTTTTATACAACTTTGGCAGAATAGACATATTTTCTAATGAAATCTTGCCTTGTAATTTTATTTATTTTTTACTCTACTGATATTAGAACCCACAACTTCAAGAATACTTTCAATCATTTTTTTAAGCGAAGAAAAAAATTAATGGTTATCAATTTGAGGAGCAAAAATTAAAGACCACCCTAAAATAGGGGCGAATTGCCTTTTTGGTCAATACAAGCCCAAGGCTCAACCAAAAGTGGGCCGACATTGATCGTACTAGCAATTTCCAACGATTAAATTGCACGATTTGTAATTCAAGTGTGCCGATCTTTAATATTTACCCTTCTAATGGTTGGTCTGTAATTTTTGCCCTTTAGAAATCGAATTTATGTCTAGCAGGACATAATTTTTTTAAAGGCAAAAAGTCATACGGAACATAACATATATGATTTATAATGCGAAAATATAAACTTATGTCTCGTGAAAAAATTATTTGGTACGAAGGAAAAAAATTAAAGACCATCATAGGGCTGTCCAGTGAGGCGGGTCGGCCCGATCCCGACCCAGCCCGTCCCGCTACCCGGCCCGATCCCCCAAAATAAATAAAAAAAATTGTCGGGGCCTGGGTTCGTTCCATCCGTCCCGATGCCATCCCGATCCCGACCCGTCCCCCTCCTCCTTTGCAAAAATAATCGTTGCAACAACGACCAAAATTCGATTTTGGTCGTTGTGCAACGGCTATAACGGACATTTTTTACCCCCCACCCCATAAACCCTCTCTACCCCCTTAATATTTATTTTTAACCCCTAGGTTAATATATTTACACTTTAACCCAATTTCTCAACTATAAATAACTCATTTTCCTCTTCATTTTTCTCACAAATCTTCCTACTATCTCTCTAAACAAATCTCTCTACAATTCTACAAACCTTCCTAATATTAGTATTAAATATTACATCAAAGTTTAAAAATTAGGAGTGAAGTTGGCAACTAGCTTGAAGATCATCGAGCAAAGTTTCAATTTTCAACCTCAATTACACGTCGATGTTAAGTCGACGTTTGGTACCTCATTCCTTCTTTAAATTATTATTGTTACTTAATTTTAATTATCGCACTTAAGTTCATTTACATTAATTATTTATTTGCATAATTATAACTGAAGGATTGAAACGTATGATTAAGGTAATGGTAAGGGTGCTTCTTCTAGTAGGGGTAACAATGGTAAGGGTACTTCTTCTAGTAATCTCATTCCTAGTCTCGATGATTTGATTGATTTCAGTCATATTGATGAAACTGCTTTTTAAAATAATATATCATTAGACGATGAAGTAGATGAACCAGACTCTAATTTAAACGATAATATACATGACACACCCATTAGTGCACCTCAACCTCAGGATCAACGCTAGACTGAGTCTCAGCCTGAAACCGCAATACCTCTTATTCCGCATAGTATGAATCGAGGTCCCACAAAACAAAAATTAAAGTCAGATGCATGGCATTTTTTTATAGGGACAAAGAGAATCAACTAGCTAGATGTAAAATTTGTAAAAATATTTATAAATTTAAAATCGGAAAAGGTCAAGGTGGGATGGGAGGTTTAATGAGACATGTATAAGGCAAGCACACAACTAGGTTAAATCAATATCTTACTAAAAAACTGGGTGTGCCAATGCCATCTGAGTCGGGACAAGGTTCACATAGTGTCCCCGACCTAGTACATGGTCAAATTAACCCGACGACATGGGGACTTTTTTGTCCTAAATATGACAAAAACAAAGATAGGGAAATATGACAAAATTAATTGCGGTGGAGGATTTACCTTTTTCATTTCCTTCGTCTCCTGATTTTATTCATTACATTCGAGAAACATATAATCATAATTTTAATAGTTTTCCTAGATCAATTGTTAGAAGGGATGTTTTTAAATTTGCAAGTGAATATCAATAATATTTACGTTATGCACTGTTTCGTTTTAATGGCAAAGTAGCTATCACTTCTGACATATGTCGTAGTACTAACGGTAATGATTATTAAACGGTAACATGTCATTTGATAGATCAAAATTGGTCTATGCAAAAACGTATTTTAGCATATAGATATATAGATGATAAGCACACTGGAAGTTTTATTGCAGAAAATATTCATTAAAATTTGTGATTACTATGGAATAATTAATAAAATTATGACTATTACGGTAGATAATGCTTCTTCTAATGATTAAGCTATAAACTTTTAAAACTTAGATTAACTACATTTTTTTCCTGATAATTTCATATAAGATGTGCGTGCCATATTTATAAATTAGTTGTAAATGATGACCTAAAACTTTTTGAAAACATTCTTGAAAATACAATTTGCTATAAACTTTATTTTTAAATCTAAAAAAAATACAAAGACACAAAGAGTATAAAAAAACATGTCATGATTGTGGATTACCTTATAGAAAAATTCAAGAAGAAGTTTCGACTAGGTGAAATTCTCTGTATGAGCAACTACTTGTTGCTTACGATTATAGACAACCTATAACTTTATTATTTATAATAAAAAGCCAAGAGATATGCTTGTAGATAATGATTGGGATAAAATTTTAGAACTTAATGGATTTCCAGAGAAATTTATCAAGCTACTAAAAAAAAAATCGGTATTTATTATCCTACTATTTCAAATATATTATTTTATATAGCACTAATATTTTTGTTACTTAATGAATATATGCAAAAACCAACTTACAAGGCATCTATTGAATTTTATTTTATTTTTTTAAAAAAATAATCTTATCCCCACTATTTATATTGTTAGTGTTGTATTAAATCCAACTATAAAGTAGACGGTTGTAAAACACTTGTAGAAACTATTTATGATTGTATAGAAGTACTTCCGACAGACTCAACTGAAGAACCAACTCACAAACCAACTAAAGAAGAAGTTATGTCTAACATACACATCGAATGCAAACAAGTATATATGTATCACCAACAACAAAGTGCAAATAATCAACCGGCTTCTGTACCATATTCTACCACTTCGCCGCAACCTTATAAAAAATATGTGTTTTCTGCTGCTAGTATTTAAGGCCTTAGAAATAAAATGTGTAGTAGTTCAACTTCTTCACAAGTTAGCGAATTTGATGTTTATGTTTTGCAGGGTGTTGTACCGTACGAATTAATTGCCAATGATGAAGGACAAGAAGACTTGCTGAAATACTAGAGGCAGAATGAGAATACATTTTCGACACTAACAAAGATGGCCCGAGATGTGTTGAACATTCAAGCGTCACCAACAACGTCTGAATGCGCTTTTTCTGTAGGAAGATTTCAAATAGGAGAGCACATACAATCATTGGCGGGAGACACATTGGAGATTGCAGTTCTATTCAGAGACTGGATTCGTGCGGAGCGTAGAAGGTGCGGTCAACCGGAGACCAACGAAGAAGAAGACTACAACTACAACGAAATCTTGTCCGATGGAGCAGGAAGCGACGTTGAAGAATTTGACAAACAAATTTCAACTCCAACAGAAGATCCTCAAGACATTGTGAGGAAATTCAAAAAGTATGGTTGAATATGTAATTTTTTTAATTGCAATTTTACTATGTCATTTGCAACTTTTGAACAACACCACAAAGTTGCAATTTTGAAATTGTATTACAAAAAAAAATCATATTTCTAATAAATAATTTTTGAGGCACAAAAACAACCTTGAGATGTTTTTATTACACTATCTTGTTCATTATTGAAGTGTTTCTATATATTATTTTTAAAAATTAAGTGGCAAAAAAAAAATAAACCCATAGTCCCGACCCGACCCGATCCCATTCCGGCGGGATGTGGGACGGGACGGGACCTCTTCCCATCCCGCCTATCTCAGTCCGCCGGAACCCGAGTCCCGACCCTCCCCGTCCCGCCGGAACCCGCCCTGTTGGACAGTAAATTAAGGACATAAGTGCCAATGACTCGTGTACTTGTGGTTATTGGTCAATACAGGGCTCAACAAAAGTGGGCCGACATCAATCGTACTATCGATTTCCAACTTCCTTTATCTGAATTGCATTCTTGAGCAATGAACTCCAAAAACCACAGTATATATGGTAGGTTGGTATATGGTAGGTAGTATATAAGGGTCGATAATATATACTCGAACTCGATATTTATCACGCATTGTAACTTTAGCAATTGAAAATCAAAATGAAAATATATATCACGTAATCATGGTTCAGTGATATATATATATATATATATATATATATATATATATATATACATTATTTCTTCCTATAAGTGTTATATCAGTCAAGAAATTAATTACAAACGACGATCACCAAAGTTTCAATTACATGTCTAGTTTTGGAAGGTCTAAATAGGTTAACCTTAAAATTTGACAGTCAATGTCCAAGTAAATACATACATTGAGATTCTTTTAGAAATAATTACGTTGTATGAAATTTAGGGTAATAATATTATCAAAATTAACCCACATTTTTAAATATTACAAAAAATGACCAAAACTTTTCTCTCTCACTCTCTCTCTACCTCATCTCTCAGCCGTAGTCTCTTTCGGTACCACCGTCGTCTCATCGCTGTCGTCGTCGCGGGCTCTCAGATCTGTTGGTGGTGATCTTCGGCATGCACTTTTATCCACAATTGACGTCTCAAGCTTACAAATATTATTGTTTTCAGTTTAATACATTTCTCAGCCAGCACAATGAAGTGATCTTTTTTCCTCTCAATTTTCATTCTTGATTGGGAAAAGCTTATAAAACTCAAAATACTATTATAGACCAATTGGTAGCGGTGACTCTATCTAGTGGCAGAGACTTTAATTGTAACAAGGAGTTTCGAAGAAAAAAAATACATAAATGTCACACTTGAGATTTGATCATATATTTCTCTAGTATCAGATCCGACGATGGCTGGTAGATGTTGCTGCTCTGTCTCAGATCCGGCGATGGCTGGTAGATGTTGCTGCTCTGTCTCAGATCCGGCAATGGTGTATATTGGTGTATATGGAGCTATAATATTATATGGATGTATATAGGTGTATATGGTGATATATGTGTGTATATGAGTGTTTATGTATATAGGTGTGTATGGAACTATAATAGTGTATATAGGTGTATATGGGTGTATATGGGTGTATATGGATGTTTATATACATATAGGTGTATAAATATGTATACACCTTTAAATACTTATATACATAATGTACTTGTCTTTTGTATATAAGTGTATAATATTATATAAAAGTATTTTTGGCCAAAGCTTTGCAATGTAAATTTTGGACTTTTTTGTAATGTAAGTGAGCAAATTATATATTTTAAAAAAATTTCCATTCTTTTATCTGATGTAACATTTGTTTAGTTTAAAACTATTGATATATTATAATTTATGTAGCTTATTGTACGTGATACCTTTTATGGATTACTTTTATGAATTTTAAATCATTCTTTTATATGATCCACATGATGGATCATATAAAAGATGTCGAGCGACAAGCATTATGGTGTTTAAAAAGCTTTTACAATAAGAATATGGTGATAGCATATGCACGTTCTTTTTGTTAGACAACCACGTCACATGGACTTAGGTGTAACCTAGGACTCCTCTACGACCAGTGATAGGATAACTTCTAATAGATATGTGATAACATACATATGTGTTTGTGATATATACAATCACTAGGAATAGAGATAAGATAGCTAAATATTAGCTAAATGACTCTTTGACATTGTGTATAAATATTATGTAGGAGAACGTATGAAGTATAATAAGAATTCAAGAGTTCAAACATCTCTTTTAATTTAGAATTTCTTCATGATATCAGAGTCTAGGCATTAAAACGATCTTGAAGATATTCCGCTCCAAACACTAGACATGGCCTCATCCTCAAAGACTACCTTAGCCCTCTCACCATCTCCACTCCATCAACTTATAGCAATTTGTTCTATTAAGTTGAAACCGTCGAATTACTTAATTTGGAGGACACATATCCTTTAACTAATGCAAACCTTGAAGATTGATGAAATCATCAAAGGAGAACCCCAACCCAAGAACATATTAGATGAGAAAGACGAACCTATTCCTAATCCTAAGTTCGCTACTTGGGAAGAACACGATGTTCTAGTTCGAAGTTGACTTTCTGGAACGATGACAGAAGAGTCAATGTTTTTCATCATAGGATGTACTACGACAAAACAAATATGGGCTTGTCTTGAAGATACTTATCTACAAGCAATCAAGGACAAGAAGTTTCAATTAAAGCAGCATCCAAAATTCATAGATGAATACATAAAGGAATTTAAAGAAATTTATGATAACCTCATGGCTATACACAAACCTTTAGACGAAGATAGCAAAGTTATTAATTTTGCTAGAGGTCTTGGAAGCAAATATAATACCCCTCGAACTGTTATGTTAAGTAAGGTCCCTTATCCCATATTTAATCAATTTGTTAATGTTCTTAGAGGACTCGAAATGAGAGGAGATGGAGACGAGCAAGAAGCACCAACTTCGCTTGATCCAGCCATGGCCTTCGTGATCCAAAAGTCACAGGGACGAGGATGTGGAAATTATTACCAAGGACGAGGACAACAAAGAGGTAGATGAGGTCGTTCATAAAATCAGAAATAATATACTACAACTCAAAATGGAGGAAATCAACAAAATGAGAGTCCTTAATCTAACCAATGTCAGATTTGTAGAAGGAACAATCATACAACACTCTCTTGTTTTTACTGATGAGACTACTCATATCAAGCACAACAAGAAGTACATCAGGCGCTGGATCAATGTCATTAAATGACCAAATTGACAACAATCTCTACATGGATTCTGATGCTACCATTCACATGGTACAATCTATAGGTACTCTCTTAAATCCATCTCCCTTTAAAGGACATGACTATGTAATGGTAGAAAATGGCAAAAAACTTCGTAGAACACATGTGAGAGATAAACACATCGGAAGGAACTTACATCTAAAAGATGTATTTGTTGTACCTAATCTCAAGAAGAATCTCATTTCTGTTAGTAAAATTGTAAAGGATAATTCATGTTCCTTAAAATTTATTGACGAAGGTTTTGTTGTTAAGGACAAGAGAACAAAGACAATTCTAGCAATGAGAAATATGAGGCATAATTTGTATACCTTGGTAGGGAATTTGCATGAAGCATTGACAGCTACAAAGGCAGAAAAGATTCAGACACCATCTGACATCAACGATTAGGGCATCTACATTCAAGAGCTTTAAATTATTTGCATCAGAATAAGATGATTGATATAAAATGTTGGAATAAAAGTCTCTTTTTGTACTAGTTGTCAAATGGTAAAAAGTTGCAAGTTACCTTTTCAAGAGTCAAATAAAAGAGAACTTGAGCCATTAGCAACTTGTGTTTATCTATTGAAAAAGAAATGTGATTTTTTCTCTAATTTTATAACCTTTCAAAAATTAGTAGAAAATCAGTTTTTTCAAGAAACTTAAAAAATTGCAGTGTGACGGAGGTGGAGAATTTAATAGTTCAAAGTTCATAAATTACTTGGCTCAAAATGGTATTAGAAGACAAATCTCTTGTCCTCATACACCTGCACAAAACGGAGTTGCCGAGAGAAAGCACATACATATAGTTGAAATGGGTCTGACACTACTCTTCAATGCAAATTTGCCATTGTTTCTTTGGGTTGAGGCTTTTATGACATCGGTCTTTTTAATTAATAGAATGCCTACTTCAACTTTGCGTATGCAATCTCCCTTTGTTAAATTTTATGGAAAGGAGTCCGACTACAACACTTTGAAAGTTTTTGATTGCCGATGCTTTCCGTATTTCAAGGGGTACAAGAAAGATAAATTTCAACCAAAGACATTTTCATGTGTGTTTATTGATTATAGTCTATTTCATAAAGGCTATAGATGCTACCGTCCCAAGTCTAGAAAAATTTCATCTCAAGACATGTTATTTTTTATGAATTAAACTTACCATATATGGTTTCTAGTTCTGATTTAATGCAGATTCACAGTCTTCTCGTCTTACTTCCTTCAAGGAATTTCTGAAGCAGCACAACGATCCGTCAAATACTTCTGAGGATCCATCAAGCGAATTCCTTATGTTACATCCACTAGATGTGAATAATGAGATTAAATCTCAATCTTATGGAGATGAATCACCAGGAAGTACACCATATTTTTTTACCAATGAACAACTGCCAGTTTCACCACAAACCCCAGAGTTTACTGCCTCACCTTTGCTATAAATTCACCAAATACCTATTGAATTTCCACCATTCAAGAGATTAATATTTCCAATGATTTACCACCATTGCAAACACAATCTTCACCTAAACATATTTCCCCGCAACCTGCTCCTTCAAATACTTCCATATACCAGAAACCTTGACACAATTACGCTTTCCAACTCAGTTCCGATAATACCCACACTATGATCACCCGTACCAAAACACGCTGAATAGCTGTCTAGAAAGGCCCTTGGTGAATATATTTGCATACTGATATAAAGAAGGCACATGCAATACCCTGACATGACCGAGAACAACCTTCTCACGAACAAAGTGGATGTCCATCTCAATGTGCTTGGTTCGCTGATGTTGAACCGGATTATGAAACAGATATATGACGGATATATTATCACAATAAACCAAAGAAGCTTTACGTAATGGACACTGAAGCTCCAAAAGAAGGTTTCAGAGCCAACAGATCTCAGCAACCACACTAGCAACGCCTCTGTATTCTGCTTCTACACTCAAACGGGATAATGTGGGTTACCTCTTGGTGGACCAAGAAATAAGATTATCTCATAAGAACACACGGTAGCCTGAGGTGGAGCGTTGCGTGTCTGGACAATCTGCCTAATCAACATCTGTATATGACAACAATTTGTTCAGTGCGGAGGGGTGTATGTGCAAACCATAATCAAGTGTGTCCTTAACATATCGAATGATACGTTTGAGGACAGTAAAGTGAGGCTCCCTGGAGGCATGCATAATTAAGCATACATGTTGAACAACATAAGTAATATCCTGGTAAAAGTGAGGTACTGTAGTGCACCTACAAGACTCCTGTAAAAGTAGGATCTGACACTGGATCACCATCCAAAACACTAAGCTTTGATCTAGAGTCAACTGCAGTAGTCAGGATCTTGTAATTCACCATTTTAGCCATGTATACAATCTCCGCTGCATACTTACGCTGACAAAGAAACATAGTATATGTAGATCTAGTCACAAAAATCCCCAAAAAATAGCTCAACTTCCCTAAATCAGTCATAGCAATTTCTGTTTTGAGCAGTGTAATGATCATTTCCCAACAAATCAGAGGAGATAGTGAGCACAATATCATCAACATACAATAATAAATACGCAATGCTACTACTTCTATGAAAAATAAAAAGAGAATTATCACACTTGTTGCACACAAACTCATTCTGCATGATATATTGTGCAAAACGATCATACCACGCTCTAGGGGCCTATTTCAAGCCATAGAGTGACTTACGGAAATGACATACATACTGAGAGGCTGTTGGATGGACAAAACCAGGTGGTTGATGCATATAAACTGTTTCTTTCAAATTCCCATGTAGAAATGCATTTTTTACATCAAGCTGATGAATAGGCCAACTCTTACCCATAGCAATACTTAGAACTGCACGAATGATGGTCGGTTTGACAACCGAACTGAATGTCTCACCACAATCTATACCCTCCTGCTTATTAGTGTCATTAGCCACAAGTCTTACCTTGTACCTCTCTAGATCATCATTGTCTCTGTATTTGTGGCGAAAAAGTCACATGCATCAGATCACATTCACCCCCTCTGGTCTAAATACCAAATCCCAAGTGTGCTATTTCGTTAAAGTATTAAACTCCTCACACATGGCTACAATTCAATTTGGGTCTAGTTTGACTAATTTTGGATTTTTTGTAATTGGTGAAATGGTTTGGGTTGACAAGTTAAACTGGATTTTGGGTTTGAAAATCCCATGTTGGGCATGGGTTTCCATACGGTGGGTAGTGACATGGGTATTTTTGGGATTAGGTGGAGGATGTGGGATTTGGGGGTTGACCGACTGAATATGGTGTGTGAGAGAACATAGTTTAGTAACGAGGTGGGGTGTCAGGTGTGTGGTTGTTGGATCTGGGTTGGAGATGGGTTGCAGTGGTGGTGTTATGATGGCATCGTTATGGTTGGTCAACGGGGTGGGTAAATTGATGTGTTGTTTGTTAGGTAACGTTGGATATGGCGTCGGAGGTGGGTTGAGGCCTAACCGGGAGTTTGGTGGTATGGTGTTGACAGAGATGGATCACCGGTTGCCAGTGGTGATGGTCGTCGGCGACTGTCGTGATCGACACATAGACGGTGATGGAGGGGAGACAGTGGGGATAAGCCAGTTGTCAATGGCTGATGCAATCAGAGAGATATGCGATGACACTATTAGAGAGCCGCCGTCGGTAGTAACAGCGATAAGTGGCAACACTGCGGTGGGGATGTTTTATGATAAAGATATCGAGTCGTTGAACCGACTGTCGGCTGTGGTGGCAATCGATGACGGTCGTGACAGATAACGGTGTATTAATTGGGAAGGTGATGGAGGTGCGGAGGTGCAATTTCTGGTGGTGGCAGATTTGACTGGAGCGGTTGGGGAGCTGACGACCGGACTTTCGGTGGCGGCAATTTGTGCTTCCGGAACAGTGGCAGCCTGGCGGAATGCTTGTTGGACAAACGGTGATGAGTCCGAATCTTCGAGGAATTGGTAATCAGTGACTCGAAAGTTTTTAATGTTGTCAAACAGGAAAACATACTCAACAAAGCTAACGTGGTGATAAATTATGATTTTGTCGGTGGAGAGCTCATAGCACAAGTACCCCTTATGGTTTGACGAGAAACCTAGAAAGGCGCACAAGGTAGATTTGGGTGCCAATTTGGGAGGGGGGCGTGGATGTCAGATTAGGGTGGCACAGACAACCAAAAATTCTAAGATGGTCATAGGTTGGAATCCGACGGTAGAGAATTTAGGTGGGTGTTCTATTTTGAATCGCACGGGTAGGTAAAATGTTGAGAATGTGTCCTATCATTTTTATTGCATATACAAAAAATGTAGGGGGGAGAGACGCATGAAAAATGAGGGTATGAATCATATTATTAATAGTTCGGAGAATTCTTTCAACTTTTCCATTTTAAGGGGAGGTATGGGGGCATGAGAAACGAAAGAACATGCCATTTTCCGCACAGAATTTATGAAATAGGAAATTATTAAACTCACGACCATTATCATATTGAAACGATTTTATGTCTTTTTCAAATTGCGTTTTAACCAGTGTACGATATTCAACAAATTTGGAGAACACTTGAGATTTGAGTTTGAGTGGATAGACCTAGAGAAAGTGAGAGAAGTCATCCAAAAATACCAGATAATATTTGTGGCCTAAGTTACTAGTTATGGGATATATCCATAAATCAACGTGGATAATAGCAAAAGGAGAGAAAGTAGTACTCATAGAACTCGTGAATGGTAGTCTAACGTGCTTCCCTAACTGACACGAGGAGCAACTATGAGAAAAGTTCCCTTTGTTACATTGAATTAAATTTCGGTTTCTAAGAGAGTAAAAAACGTGAGAACATGGATAACTAAGTCTACTATGCCACGTAGAGGGAGATATGGTTGTTAAAACGGTGGGAGGAGTGACACTAGCAGCGGATGTAGGTAGGAACAGATATAGGCCCCCCTCACTATTGTATCTCGTAAGGAGTTTCCCGGTAGGGAGGTCCGTTACGAAAAATCTAAACGGGTAAAAATTAATTGAGACATAATTATTAGTGGCAAATTTTCTGACAGAATTTAGATTTTTGATGATGTTTAGGGCATAAAGGACGTTATTAGAGAGGAGTGTGGATGCGGTGGTGGGGTAAGGGTTCTACCGACCATAATAGATTGTGGAGTTGGTAACTGTCGCAGCTGAGGAAGATGACCTGAATTGTTGGTGAGATGAGATGTGGCGCCCGTATCCATATACCACGCATTATCAGGGTGTTGGTGGGTCAAGGAAGCAATTTATTTGTGTTCTCGGGTAAAAGACAAATTTTAATTATTTTCGGGTAAGGGCCTGCGACTGGTTCTTGGTAAAGTGAAAATAAGAGAAAAAAACAATTATCAAGAAGGGACAAACAGGTAGCAGGACGGACATGGAGGGCCTGTGATTGCTTTTCTCGAGGAAAGCAGTAGGCAGCAGGACAGATAGGGAGCACAGGTAAAGGACAGAGACCAAGAGAAGGTTGAGCTTTTCTTGGTTTCGGGTAAAGGTAAAACCAAACAACAAAATTGAGAAAATTGGGGGGGGGGGGGGGGGGGGGGTCACGACGGCGGTACCTTTTAGATTTTCTAGGTTTGTAGGGTTTTTGACTCCTGATACAATGTAAGAATGTATTAATATTCCTTGGAGAGCTTTTCTCATTAATACAAATTTTATATAGGTGTACAATGTGAAATTCATATACAACAGGGATCCTAGTTCTACTATAATTACATAACTTTAAATATGGCAAATACAATAGTGGTACACACATGCTAATAATATGAAGTGACTTTTTTTACTGATCCTCCTCAGCAAGTCGAATCCGAAATTTAAAGGATAAATTACATAAAAATATTTCTAGAATATGATTCTGTTATAGATATATTTATTGTATTGTAAAACAATACATTTAAGCCCATTATAATATAAAAATTCTGCACAAAAACTAATTTGTTAATATTTTCAGCTTGCATAAGTGTTTAAGTGTTTAATTTTGAGGTCTGGTATAAGTATTTCCAAAAAAATAAGTAAAAAAAAAAAAAAACTTTTAAAATGGAACATCCCTATGATTCATTTTTGCAAATTTTAAGAAAAATTATAACATTCTTGTAGAAAAATTTAATTCGCATATTTACTTTCAAAAAGAATAAACATTGAAATATGTGTTGGATATGTAAAGCAATACGGGAAGTAAATAAATATTACAAGTGTTCGAAAGGATAAACAAACAAGCCAATATTCAGAATTGCCGCAAGCTTGTTGAGTCCTGAATCTTAATAACCTGAAATCAAGAAACACTAAATCTGGATTGTTACAACTGTGGCTGAGTTGAGAGATGTCTCTCTGTCTTTAAGACAAGATTGCCCTGTATATATGCTTTTACGTTAACGGACAATAGTCTCCCAAGATAAAACAACAACTAATCAACACTACAAAGCAAATAGGTTGATTCTGATGAAGAAAACAAACACGAAATGACTTGCTGAAGAATGGAAAAGGAAGGAAGAGTTTTCTGTTTTTGTCCACTGTTTCTGCTCACGTTTTGGACTGAATTTCTGTGTTTCACTATTCTGTTTGTCTCTGTGTAGTATATCTTCGTCTCAACAATTGAGCCAAAAGGCTCCAATATATAGCATAAGGGGAGAGACTTCTCAACTGCCAAGTAATGGCTGGAGATTAAGTGCAGATTAATGGAGTTTTAACGCTCCAAAAATCAACCCAAACAGCAGGCAGAAACTTTCTGCCTTCCGTCGTTCTCAATTTCATCTTTCCAGAAACTCTAGGGATCAAACTGTAAATATTAAGCAATTTGGGGTTCCAAAGAGATAATATCAGAAGAAGCCCAAGGCCCAAGGCCCACGACTGGACTGGACGGGCAGGCGGCTGCGCGCGTGTGGACTTAGCCTTGAACCCAAGCACATCTAGGTCCTCCCTCTTTCAAACACATGAGTTACCCCTTGGGGTCCCAAACCCGTAGCCAATTTTGAGACTTATAAAGAGAACAATTCCTCTTTTTCCCACCGATGTGGTAGATTTGTCTCACACCGTATTTTCATGCCTCAAACACCTTACTTCGTGGACCAATATCTCTTTCATTTCTCAACGAAATTTGACAATCATTGGCCCTACGGTCATCTACTCACTTAGTAGATTATGCACGTGTGAAGAGACAAAGCCTCCAACATGCGGAACCCTAGTGTTTAAGTCATTAAATATGGGTGGACGCACCTCCCACCAAAGACAAATTTCCAACAATATGTAACTTTCAGAGCTCTTAAATGGGAAATAACCAGAAATTACTTAATTAAATATATAGTTACCAGTAATAACTTTCTTGCGTTTTTTGAACTTATAAATTATTGGCATTTCTAATAAATTACAATATCTATTATATGAATCTCTCATTTATATTTTAGCTTATTCTATTGTTTCTTTTAAAAGTATTTTAAAATTTCTAATATTGTTATATTTGTGTGTGATTTCAATGTTATAGGAGATGTACGTGTTTGATGATTATGATACAGAGGGTATTTTGTAGTTAAGTCATATTATAAGATGTACTATAGTATAATTTATCCTATTTTAAATTGTTGTGAATTGATCTATTATTTTTCGTGACATCAAATTCAAATTTAAATTTATACATATAACATATTCTTTAAAAAATACCAACTAAATAGTTATATAATATACACTTCGAGCAGCCTGTACAGTACTTCCCTTCAATATAACATGAATTCCCCCTATATATTAGTCTTATTTAACGCTATTAAGGGGTCCCAATATCTCACCAAGAAGTTTGATAATCGAAATATAAATTACTTCTAATTAAATGAGACAAACTCCCCCAGTAGGTAATCAAAACGCTCTTTCCTATTGATTGTGGCCACGTGTTTAATTAATTTTGGTTACGTTAGAAGTATTACTGTTAAGGTGGCCATGTTTTAATTTTTTACATATATATAATCCCATTTTAGTTGAAAATCCGACCATCATATCAATAATTTAGCGGAAATATACAAGACAAAGTCATAGTGGTGTTATTTAATGGTTTTTTCATGGATTTATAATAAGCTAAAATGACGGCCTTAAGGCGTATCTTTAAGATGCATGAATTTATATAATGGTGTTTGGTATCAACACTCAACTAACTTTATTAAATTCATTTAAGGCCCTTCGTTTAATTAATTACTTGTTTTAAAACTTTATCTCAATTGATACGTAGATGGTGTGCTTCTATTGGCAATATGCATTTTTCGTATTATGTCATAGTGATAGGGTAAAAACTAAAAACTCACCTACACTCATTGTTTACAACCAACCATATTATTTTACTATAGTTGAGTCAAAAATTAAGGATAAAGAGTGTAAGCTAATTAAGACATGTGTCATGTACTATTCATTGAATTAGTGTAGCCACGGGGGCGGATAAAAATTTACATAATAATTAAAAGCGGATTCATGATTTAAATTCTATGAGTTTAATTTTAAAATTTTTATATTAAACCCATTATATTTTTAAAGTTATGAGTTCATATCTACTATTTATTATCATTTAAATAATTTTTTACATTTAAATTTATGTTTCATATAAAAAATTATGGGTTCAATTGAACCCCGATTTATAACACTAGATCCGCCACTAAGAGTACTAACAATAAATTAAACTTTGGGGTTAATCTATTATTTTGCGATGTTAAGAACTTTGATAAAATGGAGTATGATTTTTATTTTTATGACACACTTTTCTTTTTTGAAAATATCAAGTGCACTCATAATACACGAGTTAATTACCATAGTAGCTAGGCATAAACATTAGAGCCATAACATGAAGAATATAGAAATTTTCAACTGCGCCAAATTCAAAGAGTAGCTCGGACACACGTCATTGCATTGCCATTCCATGTATAATTTTTGAATAAAAAAAGTGGGCTAAACGAGTCTCTCGTGTAGTTAACTATATCCAGTTAACTAATTTTAGTTAAGCTACCCTACTTAATATTCGAGGACAACACAGCAAAATTTCTTAAAATAGAGTAACTTAATCATTTTTGATAGTCTTTATCTACTCTCTGTGTGAAACATTGAAATACATAACTTTAACACCTCAAATTTGCCTAACCGAAAGTTGTATCGTTGGTTAAGGTTTAGATAAGGCTAAACTATAGAACTATGTGAGGTTAAGGACATAATTATCTAATTGAGTACACACATTGAATTTCTTGGTTTTATTCTCTTATTAAAAGAGTAACAGTAAAATTACTACTAATAATAATTACTCGTTGATTGTAATATACCTGTAAAACAAAGACATTATTATATGTACTTTGATGCGGGAAAACGATGAAATAGAAGGAAGCTACGGTTATCATCATATGAACCACGCATGCTATAAGTTGAAAATATTTATTTTAAAGTAAATTCGTTAAAAGTTGAAATGATTTTCACTCAATATATTCTTCAAACAAAAGTTTCATAATATTTTATCAGAATTTCAAGCACTGAAATCATTTATGGGCAAAAGAAAAAAATGAAGTAGCTTACGGGTAATGAATTTTTTTCAGGGGCAAAGCAATATGACATGCAAAAAGTTTGACTAATATATTGTATTTATGACTTGTAAAAAAAATATTAAAATAACAATTGGAAAAGAATATATTATATCACAAGTTAAAATTTAAATGACTTCACTAGTTCAAATATAATAAACAGATTTCACAATTTTGAGACTAAATACATAGTAATAAGGCTTCAAATAGGATGGATTGATGAGATTGCTCCACAATTAATTAATTAGAGATTTCAAGTTCGAATTTTATCAGAAAAACCATTGATAAGGTGTGAATTGACCCTTTAATAATCTTATGCGGCGCAAATTTAAAAGTCGATCGAGTGGTTCAAATATATAGTTACAACAAAAAAAAAGTTTCTATACATGCTTAAGATGAGAGGAACATATCAGAAGTTGAGGAGTAAGAAAACAGAAACTTAGAAAAAAGAAGCTAAGGCAGGTTTAATTTTAGGTGTACGTACCAACTGGTAGTTAGAGATTGCACTACTTAACCAAACATTAAAAAACTAAATAATTCAAGAAACTAAGAACTAACAAGTAACAACAACAACAAAGATGTTGAAGGATAAAAACCCCATTAAGGAAAAAGATAAGAGATTGAAAGTGAAAGCTTATGATTTTTCCTTGTAAAGTTTCTTTTCAGTTCTTCATATAGTAAAAAGGAAAAAAAAAAGAACATTTTTTGGAGCTGTCATGTAGATATAGAGAGAGAAGGAAAAGTGAATTTAGAGAGAAAGAGATGTGTACACGTGTGATATTTTGTATGGTTCAGGTTCTGTACAACTCTCACGTGTGAATAGATAAAATGATGGATAGAGTACTACAAGACTGATGATTTCTTGTACTACTTCTTTGTATTAAAGGTTAAATTTTTATTTTATTTTTTCATTTTTTGGGTCTTTGGATTTTTTATTTCTTGGTCATTTTGACTTCACTTTGCCTGAGAAACGCAAAAAGAAAGTGAAAGGAGTTGGTATTTGAGTATAGGGATCAGAGTTTTTGCTTTCAAGAAATATTTTTTTTGGCCGATCCAAGCTTTGCTGTTCCCTAGAGAAGACGCAAATATTGCAGGTTTTCAGGTAAAAGATTATTATAATTACTATTTCTCTATTTTGACTTTGTTCACAAAACAAATGGATTCTTGTCTGTGGCCAGTATAGAAGAAAAGAAATATATGAGTAGTAAATAGTACTAATTGCCAATTTGCTGCTTTTCATGTGACTATAATTGGGAAATGGTTGCTGCTGAATTTTAGTATTGAGTGGGTTCAGAGCAAATTATCTGTTTTTAAAATGGATTCTCATCTCTTTTGTATGCATTTTTGGTCTGTTGTCTGTCCAGGTTTGGAGTTTTGGAAGGTATAAAGCATTGGGAAGGATGGGTTGCTTCAATATGTTATTGGTCATTATTAATATTTGAGTTGAATTTGAATTTGGGTTGGTTGGATATCACTTTAATTTTCTTGAAGAGACCATGTAAAAGTGAAACATAATGTGTAGCAGTTGCAGCAGGTTTTGAAATTTGACATTTGTCGCGTCTTGATCATGTTTTGGTATCATCTTCCCTGAGTTTGAAATTAGCGAATTGCCTAAAATATCGATAAGGGTTCAACCGATATGTTAACTAATTAATTTCATGTTTCTACATAGTTTAGTGTCATAGTTCTTGTCATTTTCATGTCGATGATATCTTAACTTTCCCTTTGCAGGAACTGTAATTGGATAAGTCAACCTTGTATTTGATACTCAAAAGTCAATCTCCAAGTGAAAAAGTTATTGAGGGAAGTACCGAGGATGGCAACTTATTTTCCTAGTCCAAACAATCAAAGAGATGCTGAGACATTTCAGTATTTTAGGCAATCTTTGTCTGGTTCTTCTTATTCAGAAGCTTCTAATGCTCCAGAGAACATGATGGTGTTCATGAACTATTCAGATATGTTGGCTGGTACTTCCCAACAGCAAAACAGCTGCATCGATATCCCACCAACATCACAACAGGAAATATTATCAAATCTTGGAGGATCGCGGATGGGGATTCATGATTTTTCCCTCAGTCTTGGCTCCAATATACCATCCGGAATTGGAATTTCACACGTCCAATATCAGAATCCTAACCAAAGTGGTGGTTTTAATATGTCCTTTGGAGATGGTGATAATTCCCAACCAAAACAACAAAGAAATGCAGACTATTTGCCTCCAGATCTTCACAACTCGAATGCTATGAAAGGGTATAATTCTACATATGGTACGTCGAGTATAGCAAGGACTATTCCCAGCTCAAAGTATTTGAAAGCAGCTCAATATTTGCTTGATGAAGTTGTTAGTGTCATAATGGCTATCAAGGAGCATAAATCTAAGAAAGAGTCGACAAAGGATTCCAAAGAATCTGATGGGGACTCAAAAAATAAATCATCGGATCCTCCTGCAAATGAGAGTTCAAATCCGCATGAGTCCAAAAACAACCAAAGTGAACTTTCAGCTACCGAGAAGCAAGAAGTGCAGAACAAACTGACCAAGCTTCTGTCAATGCTGGATGAGGTATGACCAATGGAAAATAGTGTTTGCTCATTAGTTTAGGGTTTTAATCTCAATTTTTAATTTTAATTGATAATTGCATAAAAGGAGTCAAGGTAGTGGCTGCAGTGCGTTTAAGGACTTCTTCGACAGTCTAAATTCATCTTTCCGTTGGCTAACTTGTTCCAGAGGACCTTTAACTGTGATGAAATGTGCTTGTTTTGATATATTACTTGTGACTGAGGAAATTATGATGAATAAAGCATCTTATCTGATGGAACTTCGACTTTCAGACAGCATTTAGAAAATTGTTCTTAAATATATTTTACATGAGTTTGGTAATGAAATAGTTTAGTTTAAATAATCACTTCATAGGGATAATGCTAGTAAGTTAACTGGTGTAATAGTATCATTACTATGTTACCAATAAATGGCTTGAGCTTCTCTTGAGCACATGATGGAAACATGGCTGACAAGTCACTTCCTAGTGTAGGATAATGGTTGTCTATGTTCAGTTAATAAAGGGCATTTCTAGTACATTGACATCCTTCTTTTTGACTCATCAAATATTGCCAGAATTCCTATGAATATGTCAAGAAAGTAAGAGAGTTCTGAATGCATACATTGGCAAAAAATAATTCTGTTTATTTTCACACTATTGCTTAGTTGCTATGAAATATGGTACCTCTTCTATCTGAGATCAATGCGAAGACTATGAATTCTAGAACTTAACCAATTTGTCTCTTCTGCCATCTGTGATTTGAATAAAGTGGAAGTTGAACTATGGTGTATTGTCACAGATTGATAGAAGGTACAGACAATATTATCATCAGATGCAAATAGTGGTGTCATCATTTGATGTGGTAGCTGGAGATGGAGCAGCTAAGCCATACGCAACTCTTGCTCTCCAGACAATTTCCCGTCACTTCCGTTGCTTGCGCGATGCAATCTGCAATCAGATTCGAGCATCACGAAGAAGTCTTGGAGAGCAAGATGGTTCAGAAAACAGCAAAGCCATTGGAATTTCACGTCTGCGTTTTGTGGATCAGCATATTAGACAGCAGAGAGCCCTGCAGCAGCTTGGTATGATGCAACAACATGCCTGGAGGCCTCAAAGGGGTTTGCCTGAAAGCTCTGTTTCAATTTTGCGTGCTTGGCTCTTTGAGCATTTTCTTCATCCGTAAGTTGATTAATTCATACAGCAGCTTGTAGAAACTGTTAAACTTTTTCTGTATTTGCATAATTTATCCCTGAAAAAGAACTTTACAACAACAACAACATACCCAGTGAAATTCCACAACGTGGGGTTTGGGGAGTGTAGAGTGTACGCAGACCTTACCTCTACCTTGGTAGGTAGAGCGGTTGTTTCCGAGAGACCCTCGGCCCTGAAAAAGAACTTTGATCGTCTAATTTGCAATTGTTTCTCTTTTCCAGCTACCCGAAAGATTCTGACAAAATTATGCTAGCAAGGCAAACTGGCTTAACGAGAAGTCAGGTATAAGATTTTTCTATCTGTAAATGCTAGTAAGATATATTAGTCTTTCTTGAAGTCAATAAATTGCTGTTTATGTTTCTTCAAAAGAATTATTCTACAACAGTGTGCAAAATCCATATGTGAAGACTATCTAAGACAGTGCCACGGTGATCTTTTGTTTCTGAACTTTTTCCACAGTGCAAAATCCATATGCAAAATCCATTTTTGTTTCTGAACTTTTTCCATTAGTCTTACTTTAGTTAGTCATTATATCCTTTTTTCTACCTACAGAACTTAGGCAAATGAATTATTGCACATATGGGATTAACTTTGAGGATGTTTTATTGAAACTAGAGCCAAACTTTTTGTTCATGCAAAGAGTGTTTACACATGTTGAAGCTTCACTTTTCTTACCATGGGCCGTTGTAAAATGCCGAGTTTGTAAAAAAATCTTTAGAAGTTACGTTTATGATACCAAGGACTTCATTTCTCAAGAATGATAGGTTTTAACTGACTAGAAGTTTACTGAAAAGGAGTTCTTAAATTTTAAGTCAACTGAATCATCTGTCTCCAGGGGCAGAAGGCTCTTTCCTGCATTAGTGCAGTAACTCAAAAGTTCTTAAAATTGGGCAGGAAACCTTTCATGCACTGACCAGAGTCACTAGTTTCTTAAAGAAAAGTTCATTTGGTTAAAAATTAGCAGGTTTTTGCCTATAAAAAACATAATCTTATGCATTTGCTTCGTTTGTGTTAATGGACGTTTGATTCTGGCTCAATATTTCTTTGACGAACTGATGTCATGTCTCAGGTGTCAAATTGGTTCATAAATGCAAGGGTGCGTCTTTGGAAACCCATGGTTGAAGAGATGTACAAAGAAGAGGCTGGTGATGCTGAAATAGACTCAAATTCTTCATCAGAGGTTGCTTCCAGACTTGCAACAAAAGACTCAAAAGTTGAAGAAAGAGAGGAATTGCACCACAATGCAGCCTCAGAATTTGAGCAGTACAATAGTGGCCGAATCTTGGAGTCAAAATCTAACCTTGTAGCTGATGTAGAAATGGAAGGAGCAAATAATGCAGAAACTCAAAGTCAATCTGGAATGGAGAATCAAACAGCCGAACCCCCGCCTGCTATAGATAATTGCACCCTTTTTCAGGACGCGTTTGTTCAAAGCGGTGACAGATTCTCAGAGTTCATAAATGTACTTCCCAATGGAGTTTCACTTACATTGGGGTTGCAGCAAGGTGAAGGAAGCAACTTACCTATGTCCATAGACACTCACGTTAGTTATGTACCATTAAGGGCAGATGACATCTATAGTACAGCACCTACTACAATGGTCCCTGAAACAGCAGAATTCAACTGTTTGGATTCTGGGAACAGGCAGCATCCATTTTGGCTCCTACCATCTGCTACATGATTTTGTAGCATGATATGTGATGTAGAATTAAACGACAAGTTTTGAGAACATCCAAAAATCATTCATCTTCCATCGGGTGGTTAGTTTGAAGCTTACAGTAAGAGTCTCATTAATCACTGTTGTAATATAGCAAAATATTGGATGGGAAGTTCCCCAAGTCATTAAATCTGTAAAGCCTGTAAAAGTATGATTATATTGTTTTTGATAGTTGGAATTTATTATATAGTCGATCCCAACTTGCTTGAGATTGAGGCATATTCATTGTTGTAGTTGTTTAGGTGGAATTTGTTATACATATTTTCTGATCTCTTAGTCCCAGCTTAGTCCCATATAGTCTCTTCTTTTAATCCCCCCTAAACAGAAGTTTGGGAGCCAGCTTCATACCAAGTTTTGTGTTTCCACTGTTCACCAAGAGAGTTAGGGTAATATTTCATGGTGATAGATCTCTGTGTTCCAGATTTTGCTAATCAAAATCAACCCCATAATTCAACACCAGTTTCAAAAAAAAAAAAAAATCTAACTCAGAATTCAAACCAGTCCTTTCAAGGAGCAAAAATAATAACAACAACGATAGGGGGCGTGATAGCAAAGAAACCACAGTGGAAGTGTAGGTCTACTAATTTCCTTTCAGATCTCTATCACCAACATATTTTACAGAATAACGACAAAGAAGAGGCACAATGAAGAGATTTGCACAAAACAAGAAGTCTTGAAGATGAAAAAATATTTACAATCGTTTGAACTTTGACATATTCTGGACAGAAGTAATTGTCAGATAGTTAACATGCAGTCTGCGAATAACATAGCATTTCCTAAAGCTTTCATTGGCATAATGAATCCACCATTTGTTAGACTCCCACATCTGCACTTGCGGAGCTGGTTGATACTTCTCAATCACTATCTACCTGAAAATGAAGAAAGAAATCAGAAATACTAGTCAAAATACCATAAAAAGTATTCACTAGAAGGAAGTAGTTCTCACTGACCTTTTGTACAGAGCCACCACATCTTCATTAAGACGTGATGATTCTAAGAACAAATCTTCACAGCTGTTGATATCAACAGTCTCCATCTCAAAATCGGGCTGAGCATAATTCTCACTCCACTCGAACCATAACTTTGCGATAGACTCCTTTTTGAAACAAGTTGCATGATCTTCCTCCTCAGGTGATTCTGAGGCCACCAATCTGTAAGTGTATACTTTCCTCTCCTGGCCTGGTCGGAATGCACGTCCTATTGCTTGACGGGTTACTGAGGGGTTGAGATGCACATCCAATATGATAATCCGTGATGCCCCAACAAGTGATATTCCTTCACCACATGCCTTAATAGAACCAAAGAAAACACGAGCATCCGCTGAAGTGTTAAATCGCTCCATTGAAGATTCTCTGCTATCCGAGTCCGAATCACCAGTGATCATAAAGAATTCCTTTCCCAGACTGTAACCCTTAGTCCTAACAGTCAACCTCTCCAAGAATTTCAAAGGCAAGAGGTACTGACTAAACACTAGCATCTTTTCACCTTTTAATTCACACAGCTGCAGCAGATTCAGGTAGAATTTGGCCTTCACTCCTTCCCTCAATTCCAAATTCTCTAATAGCATATCAATCTTCTCTTCATCAACTCTATCCTTAACAGAACAGTTTCTTGAAAGGCTCTTCAACTGTGGGTGCACATACAATGCACTTCCTTCAGAACTGATTTTGAACTTTCTTCCCAGTTTCTTCAGTTCTGCAACTTCACTTTTCTGCTTAGAATGGAGCTTTAGAAGAACAGTGTAATCCACCAATCCTGGAAGTTCTTCGAGGAAATCTCCCTTGTAATAATGAAGCACTTTTTCGGTCATTTCCCGCAGACCATGTATGACAGTACTCTTCCTTGAGAAATTGTCATCCTTTAACAGTGTATGCTCCACCAGCTCATAAAAATCAGTGTCACTACTTTTCTTCAGGAGGTTCCTTCTACCTGAGCTGGCCACTTTGCTTAGGATTGTCCTTTTAATGCTTCTGGATTTTTCCATCTTGAGAAATTTTGGACGCACAAGGTTCAGAATGTTAAAGACCTCTTGAACATGATTTTGGTATAATGTGCCAGAAAGCACCACCTTCAGTCGTGTCTGGACCTTCTCAAGTGAAGTCAAAACATCAGTGTCTTGGTTCCGCGGAGTGTGCCCTTCATCAAGAATGAGAATTGACGGGCACTTCAGCAGAATCTCCTGACAAGCAGCTGCAGTCGCACTACCAACATTGTCGCACACAATTGTTGAGAACTGCTTATAGCCTAGAAACAGAACACTTCTTTCCTGTGACCATTGCTTCAGAACTTCCAATTGTTGAGTCCTATTGTCTGCTTTTACTGAGTAGAAGTCATACAGGGGAATTTCATCCACCTGCCACCTCAAGAACTCTTTCTTCCATGTAGCCAAGATTCCTTTAGGTAACACCACCAAAGGCCTAGCTCTATCATTATTAGCCATGAAACTTTGTAGGAAGCTGATTATCATGAAAGTCTTGCCAGATCCTGGGGCGTGAGCCATGATACAACCTCCTTTATCTCTCAACAAGTTGCTAACAAGAAAATTAAATCCGTCAACTTGGTGAGATTTCATCTGTTTCCTATGTCTTGGATGAACACAAATTTCAGTCATATCAATGTCATCAGATGAAATGATGCCATCCGGAAGGAGTTCACCAGGCCCTATATCCTTTACGGACCGACCTTCATAGTGATATGTTCTTGTACTCCTGGCAGCCTGTTAAGAATGCAAAACTATGTCCTTGAAAATAATTCCAGATACTTAGATTAAAAGACATAATTAAGTCAATGATTTGTATTAAACCTGCCAAAAATGTTACCTCAAGACTTGTTTAAGATGTTAACACAGGGTCACAGCAATGAGCTAATCAAAGCTTTTGATAACTTAACCATTTCCCAGAAAATTCTTGTTCAACACCCATATCAGTTGTGAAAGAAGCCATACAATTTCTACTTTTAGTAACAAAATCATCATTCATTTCCTTCTGATGTTGTAGATTCTAAAAATATTAAAAGTTCCGTTTCCCAGTGAATGAGAATACCAAAAAAATGTGCACTCTTTGGACACAGTAGTTACTTTCAGTTCTCGCCCAACATTTGTTCCCAAGTCAAATAAACATTCATATAAGACAGCAATAAACTAGGGTGACACCAAATGATAGATGTTACACAACTTAATATCAACGTCAACAGCAGTTCAGATGGTTTATCCAAAAAAAATAGTTAACACAGAATAATCATGATCAATGTATTAATTTTTTCCCCAAGCTTCTAAAAGGTGTAAAGAACAAGATCCAGAGCAAAAGATGATCAGGAATTGACAGCCGAACCTTCGAATATTGAAATTCTATGATGGTTTCAATGCTTCTCTTAATGACTCCACATATACGACAGACATAACCAATATCATCTTTCAAGATGAAGGAATGATCGCACTCGTCCTCCTCTTCAACCATATGCTCATCCGGTGAAGGTTCAGCAGCAACATCCTATTTTTACAACAGAGTTCAAATATTAACATAGAATATCTGATAGCCAGGAAAGAATCAATTTAGATATATATAAAAAGGCAAAATTGATGCTTCGTTAACGCAATTTGACAAAAACAAATTCAAAACAGTTCATAGAATAATGCTTTACATGTTTGGGCCATATTGATGCTTCATGTTTGTCTTTGATATGCTTGATTCTATCATTTCTTTCCATTCATGTTTTCACGAACTTCTCTTGACAGGTATTCTCTAACCAAACATAATACAAGGCAGACATCTTTTTACTCTATAAGAAGTTCAGCATCAGCCATCACGTTTGCTCCAAAATTGATAGAGGAAAATAAACAAAATAGGACAGCTTTTAAGGGTTTCCCTATGCACTTTACCAATTTCCTTATACGAGTAAAGTCCAACTAACCTAGTGATTAGTTCCAAAAAATTAAGTAGACTATTTATTTCAACCAATCAGTAGGTTGTGGGATTTTACAAGAGATGGTCATCTAGTGGAACGGGATTGACTTTGCTCAGAGAGATGTAGAGGCAGAATACTTGTTCAACTAAAAGCAGACTATTATCCCATTCAATGTCATCTAGACTACATTTCTCATTTATTATGAATAGTTCTACTTCTACACAGTTTTCTTCTTATCCATCATTCCCAACTTACACAATAATTCATATTTCCAGCACGCATTTCATAAGTCACATCATCATAGTGATATCAGCAGCTCTGTCCTCTCTGTCTTTTAACACCTAAATGAAAATCCCAAGTGCACGTTTACCACAATGAGGGGCCATATAAAGCATACAGTACACACCCTTTGAAGGTTGAAATGACTACAAAAGCTTCTCTGATAAAGTGATATGTCTATAAAAATTGCATGCTCAGGCTTTAAAGTTTGCCAATACATACATAAACAGTGGAAACACCCAAAAGAAGCTGATAAACTAGAATTATCTGCACATAGAAGTATCAATTCTGTCCCAAATTGCTAGACACCATCCAAAACCCACTTTAATCTCACAAATCTAGTGGCAAGAATCTAGCAAAGAGGAGACTTTTCATGGCTGTACGGTCAAAATTACCGAAGTTTTGATTGTGGAGCTGTACAATATCAGACAAATGTACCTTTGAGAATTCGAGAGCAAATGACATCTCATTCCATATGTCTGTCAAACCTTCATCAGGCTGCTCGGCACCATCATCAGTCTCATCATCATCATCTTGTACACCGACATAAACACCTTTATCTTTCTCTGTTTCAGCTTCCCCAGCAAGGCTTACAGCTTCTATCAAAGTCTGTCTTTCAGCATAATCTCTGCCCTGGATTATTCAAAAAGATTAGCATAAGAAATCTGACTGAATGAAAATGACGCAAGAAAATTCGGATCAATCATAAACAACAATATATTAAACAAGATGGTATTGCAATTTTCTTTTTTGGACTGGCCCTCAAGAATCTGTAATATCATTATTGAGGGGAAGGAGAAGTGGGTTTGGAGGAGAAAAGAACAGAATTGAACTGAACATGTCAAAGTATCCTAGAATCCCTTCTAAAAGGCCGAAGGATCGCAAGTTAAAGCAGATTCTCCACATATTCTGTGGTTCTAGGAGGCCGGGGGAGCAAAAGGGGAAGGATTAACAATCAATTAATTTGTGGTGATAGCGCTTTGAAGTTCAACTTCCACCCGATCTTGGCTATCTCAGAAATAATGAAGGTATTGGGTGCGGAGTTGGAGAAGAGGACTAAGGATCACTTGTGTTGTGGGAATAGGAAAAAAATACATAAATCGCACCCTAAAGTTGTGCCGAAAAGTCATCATATGAATAGGAGAAATAATGGAAAACTTTTAGTCCAATCTTGTTACTAGATGTTATTGAAACAAGATGAGCCTAGACGCAGCAATTGGCCTTGGAATCTAATTTAGAAAACACTAGTTCCACCTAAATTGACTTGTTTTGGGTGGGTTGCAGCTTAGACTCTTGTATAACACAAGATAATCTAAAGAAGAGGGTTTAACTTATGCAACAGATGTGCTATGTGTGAACAGACCGTTGAATCAGTTAGTCATCTCTTCATTCACTGCAATTTGGCCTGGCAAATATGGAATATGTTCTTTAATCTTTACAGAATCCAGTGGGTGATGCCTAGGAATATGGAGCAACTGCTTTGTAGCTGGAACAGACAGAAAACTAGGAAGAGATTTACACGAATATGGTCCGTTGTGTGTATTGTGGGATATATGGGTAAAAAGGAATAGGAGGATTTTTGGAGGGTTAAAGATTGTGATTGTATTTCTCATATTAACTTAAAATGTATATAAACCTAAAATGTATTCTGAATTTATATTGCTAGAGTAGTAGGAAAGATGAACCCCTTGAAGGCTTAGAAGGAGCACTCCATTTGCACCAAGATCTTTTGTACAAGTCCAGTAACTCCTTGGTACTGTTTATTGAGTAAAATTTTACCTTTCGTAAAAGAAAAAGTCTGTTACTAGGTGTACAGATCAACAAGTAACAGTTTTTAAGAAATCATTTCCTGAGCTCAAGATCAGAGAGAACAAGGAGAAAATCTCAGTATTCATCACCAAGGAATTATAATGATTGGTGTTCATCAGACTTGTTTAGGAGTAACTAGCAAATGCCCTTTCACAGCCAGTATCAGCACCTTTACCCTCACAAGACCTCCATAATTTAGGACAAGAACCCAATATCCAATGTAAATAGCAACTGAATTAATTGGGACAGCAAACATCGACACACAATTCAAGACAACTTAACTTTAACATGCTGTCTCAGACAGTCAAAGAGAGTCTGATGAAGTTCCCAACAATACTATATTGAACACACCTCACGATTTTCCAGGCATATTCTGAATTCCTTTTGAATCAAATGCAAGATGTATGATGATAGATTGGTCTGTCAATACATTAGAGAGAAAGTCTCGTTCTCAATCATCACACTAGATTGTCTAATTCTAATTACTCAAATCTTTATGCACAGATATAGGTATTTTCAAAATCCTATTCTTTGTTTAGCCTAAAGATGCCACATATTTATATTAAATCATGAGCTTAACTCAACAGGTAAGATCTAACAATCTATAATGTACTTACCATAAAATCCTTAACTTGGAAGTCCATAACAGCATTGTTTAAGGACATCCCCTGGAATGGAGAAATAGGATTTTTCTGAGAGTGAATCCCCTGAGATGGAGAAATAGTCTCTTTCTGAATGTCTTCATCATCTGAATCAATAATAACCACCGGCCCAGCGGAAGGTCCAAAACATGCATAGGGAATCATTGGCCCTGAAGCAAGGCTGTTAGCTTCCTGCCCGTCGTCCAAGTCAATCACATCGGTAGAAGGCTGATTTCCCTTGAAAGCCCCTTTGTCACTGTTCATTTCCAATTCCAAGACTTTGTAGGGAAGTGAATGGTCACTTGCAAAACAAGAGTTCACTAACTTCATTCGCCGCGCAATAAGGTCCTCAATCTCTGTGGTGACACTTCCAAACTTCCCGGAATCTAACACTTCAAGCAAGCCAGGAATAGCAAAAGGATCAGAGCGGTTGAAAACTCTTGAAGACGCCTTTTCTTTTTCATGTTCGCACTCTTCGCGCCAACCAGTTGCAGCAGTAGGGCTACTCTGGTTTCTACTTTCATCAAATTTCATCTTTTTTGTCCCCTTAGGAAATAAATCTGTTCCACCAATAAAATTTTAATCACAAGGCATGAGAATTGAAGACAAGATGACAATGGAATATACGATTTATAATATGCATGAATAATCGGAATTCAACAGCATTACTCACTACAGATCTTTTCACACAAATGGGACTAACTATTCTATTTTTTTTTATTGTACTTCATTCCTTTTAGGGTTGTGCCAAAATAGAGTCCACCTCTTTAAAAGGATGATCTCAATATGTTTTGTATACAGTAACTCAAAAAAGTTAAGTGGGATGCATAGTAACTAGTTCTTACTCCTTCATTTCGAATTAAACATCCACCACTTATAGCTTATGCAGAAAATAATATCCACTTTGTAAAGAGAACTTAAAACATTGCATGATATCCACTTTAATCTTCTCCACACAACTACTTCTATCATTTGCTCAACAAATACAAATATTTTCAACTGCTCACTTAATCACTAGGCAAAGTCAAATTAAAAAATTCAATTTGAATAAATGAACAATATAACTTAACCTCCATTATGCTCCCAAAACACAAGTCAATATTTGGTGCACAAAAACCTATGTTACTCGAACTCTTCAAAAATGTCACTAGGTGTGTGTCGGATCCCTCAAGAATGTGTCAGATCCTTCAAAAGTAGTGCATTTTTGGAGGACCCGATACGAGTCCGGCAGCATTTTTGGAGAGTCCGAGCAACATATTAGAAAACTCATAACAAATACTCATATTAGAACAATTCTTGTTCCCTAGTTCTTTCCTACTAATCATGTCATGTCAAACTAGAACAATTCTTGTTCTCTAGTTCTTTCCTACTAATCATGTCTGTCAAACTAAGTTATAAAATTGGGATGGAAGGAGTATTATTTTAAACACTTCTCCGCTAAACTCAATGTAAAAATTGTCAAATATTTACTCTTAGCTAAGTCTCCGTCTATGTAAGCTTCATGTAAATCTCGTGCTTGGTCCAGATAAAGGAGAGGATTGTGGTAAGTGTAAAAGTGGCTAAATTAATATGAATAATCTATTGAATACAGACCTATATAGAGCAAAATATATATTGATGATTCATATGGCCAACCAGTCCGCCACTAAGGGCCGAGGGGGTTCATCCTTCGGTGAAACATTACACTGCATATACAAGGTTAAAATTATTTTTTATGTATATTTAGTAGACGTTGAACCCCTTAGCTTCTTCGTATGTCTACTTATTTATATTTTTTAACCGCCCAGTTAAAAATCCTGGCTCTGCCACTGAGTCAAACCACAACTAATTTGGGGCTGATTGAATTTTACTTTTAACAAAGGTGCAAGGCAAACTAGGTCATGTTTAATGCCACACAGTGAGTACATAGAAAGACCTACACATGTGTGTTGATAGTATGAGTGTCCAAATAAAAACAACATAACCAGTGTAATCTTGTGTTGTCCAGATAAATAAATAAGAGGGGAATCTACCTCTGGGGCTATAGGGATGTAATCTTTTCGCCATTGGGTTAGAAAAATTGCTCCGCCATCCTTCAGTGCCTAAGTAGTCCATAGTCACTGTAATTCAACCAAAAATACATGCATGCTAATGTCATGATCAAAAAGCCATCACAAAGTCATCCGTCAAAAAACAAATTCACTCACTTTGTATAGAAAGCAATCCGTTAAATTCAAGCGAAAAAGAAATAAATAATGGGGATTTTGGATCAGTTAAAAAAAAGGGGGGGGGGGGGGGGGGGGGGGGGGGTTAATGGGTGAAGCTTCAATTGAAGAAAGCAATGTTAACAAACCTTGCAGGCGTGTTTGGCACTTGCCTGAAAATGGTGCCGTCGACCTCTTCTTTCTTCTTTTTCTGTTAGTTTTATCATTGTCATTTTTCAATTATTCTACCTCACCTTAATATTGGATAATAATGTAATTTCGGAATAAAACATAAAATGATCATATTCGATACTCTTGTTCCAACTTATTTTGAAGCAGTTAATATTAAAATTGAATTTAATTCAATGAACCAACTATTTATTAATAAAAAGTATATCAATTAAATAATTTTGTCATTATTCAATTTTCGTATTATCCTCACCTTATAATTTCATTAGAACTTGTTCACATACGAAACAAACCTCTTTAGAGTATGATTATGCTTGATTCTTGTTTTCTCTTTTCAACTGATAAAACAAGACGCGAATACAATTCATGTTTCGTAACTGATCTTTAAAACATATTTATTTACTAGTTAAAATTGATCGTATAGATATTTATGAGTTTATTCCCTAAACGGTCATTGAACTAATGAAAATAGGTAAACTAAGTCAAATAAAATTTTAATTATAAAAGTCACTCACTTTGTTATTTCAATCAAAAGGTCAATCAACACTAAAAATATATTGCAGACACTTTTTAATGTCATGACACTTGATTTTTAAGCCAAATAATAAAAAATATTAAATTCAACCTATTTTAACTAAATAACTGCTATCAAATCCAATACCGATGAAAAATCACTTATATGCTAAACAAATGTCCGAAAAATCCTTTTATGCTAAGAAAATTATTTATCTGTTAAAAATGACAAATGTTTTGAACATAAGCACTTTGAACTTTGGGGAAATACCTTTCGCATGAAATATAAAATATTGTCACAATGTTATAATTAAACCTTTATGAGCCGATGTGGGAAAAGAGGTGACCGGCGAAGGGGAGAAGATCGGGGGCGGGCTACCGTGAACGACCGTAAACTGGACCGGTAAGGAACCAATGAGCTTACCAGTTTCTTATTGTTACAAGGAAATGCATTACAGGTTGTCTATTTGTCGTAGTTACTAAAAATAATTTTTTTATAAGTTTAAGATATAATTAATTATTTTTTATCTATTTCACTCTTCTTCGTTAATAAAGATGACATATAAATAGAGTAAATATTTAATAAAGAGGATATTATAATTTAGACATAAATAAGGGTAAAGTAAATCAAATAATCTCTCTAATTAATATTTCCTTCAGATTAAAAGGAGTGTTCACTTAGCTTTTATTATGTGAGTTAAAAAGAGTGTTCACTCACCAAATCAAGAAAGAATTAACCTTATTTTTTTATATTGCCCTTATTAAATGTCAGGCGATCAAATCTCAAT
Organism: Anisodus tanguticus; assembly: GCA_034509755.1. NCBI lineage: Eukaryota > Viridiplantae > Streptophyta > Magnoliopsida > Solanales > Solanaceae > Anisodus > Anisodus tanguticus. The sequence goes on along the minus strand of CM067561.1, from coordinate 37,662,060 downwards.
ACCTATTTAATTAGAATTATTTTAATCAAATTATATATTTTTTCTATTTTCTTAAGGAGTGTGTAAATAGCTGAGGGGATATTTTTTTATCCGGAGGGAATATTTCTTAAGGGGTGTAAACTAAAACAATAATAAATAATTTGAGACAGGGAATATCTAGAGATATGAGTATTTTATTATTTAAAGAGAACATACATATTTTTATTCATAAACTTGTACTGAAAATTTACTTTAGCAATTAAATTTTAGTAAATTTTACTGGTAATTCTTTATCTCTTGAATAACTTTCAAGTGAATTATGTTCAAATTTACTTTGCCAAATCAGTTGAGAGCTCGGTGTTGTTTAACCATTAGGTTTGTGATAGGTCCACGTCATTTAATGAATTTTTTTTATATGAATTCGTCGAAACTAAGTAAAAAATAATTAAATAAATACCAAACTTACCCGTTCCCAAAAATTAGCCGTTCCGAGCCACTCTACGGAGTCTTCGTGCTCGAAATCCTGAACTTTCTCGAGCAATTCTTCAGACAATTGTTGCACATGGCGAAAGATTTGATTCGATTATTTGGTCCCAGTCTTGCCCTTCTCCTGCACTCCTCACGTTTATTTGCACCCTTGAACTTCTCCAGTTTAACGAACCTACTTCCAAGCTTTGGTCGTCTGATGCCGCTGCTCTTAAATTACGGTCTGAATTCTGTTTGTACTTGCAAAATGTGATTTCAAAGATTTCATAGCTGTTTAAAATGGAGATGTTTCGGATATTAGTGAGGATTCGAAGGGTTTAGCTAAAAGTTTGAGGTTTTTGGTGAAAATTTCTGATATTGGTTTGAACCGGATTTGATTGAAATGGATGATATGTTAGAGAGTGAGGGAAATTCAGGGGGAGATATTATAGTGGAGGAAGAGGAAATGATGTGTTTGAGGAGAGTATTTCTAGAAAATGCAGATATCTTTGATGTTTTGTCTCTAAATATAGAGAAGCAAGTTGGTTGGATTGAAAATGAGGATTCGGATATGGATATTACAGTCAGGACGGTAGTAAAGCATAAGGATCAAAGAAGATGAATTATTCAAAATTCTAAATTTTTTTTTCTTCTGATTTTGGGATATTCAATTTAGAGGCAGAAAAATGTCCATTTATCTGAGAGGTTCTAGATTAATTGTTTTGGCGGAATGTAAGTAGTGGGGGTGGGTGTGGATGAGCATGGAGGAAGAGGAATGGAGGAGGTGGCTGATATGGTGGTTGTGGGGAAGAAGAAGATACATGGATGGAAAAAATGGTGGAGAGAGAAAAAATAAATTAAAAAAAGGTAAAAAAATGAAGAATCTAGTCAATTTTAACCCTTCCACGCGAGTTCGGGGGAGTGAATATACTTTCCTTGTCATATATCTTTTGAGGTAAGGATGCGTATGAGGTGGTTTGGTTCGGATTTTAAATTTATCGGTTATCAATTTGTAGACATGTTAAATCGTTAAAGAATCATTAAGATATTAGTTATTGGGTTATTGATTAATCGGTTGTTAATCGTTATCGATTTCATTATCGATTTTACAGTTAAAAGTTCACACAAAAAAATTCAAGAACAAAGAACCTAATTTTAAAACTGAAAGTAGCTTCGAACAAAATTATTCAATTCGAATAGGAAGGACGTAAATAAACTTGGATAAAAAATGAACCGAGAGGCATTGAGTTACATTACACAACATAATAGCCCATCCAGTTGAAGCAAGAATCTAAAGCATATAATCAAAGTAGAAAACTCTTAAATGTACCAATTTGTGAAATTCAAGCAGGAGAATCTAATCAGTTTTAATGGACACAAAAATGAAAGAAGAGTAAAATAGTGAAAAGAACTTCAAATGACTTTATATATGAAATGGTATAAATATAATTAAATAAATGGTTATCGAGTTATCAGTTCACCTATTAACAAAAGTGGTCAAATCGAGACTCAAAATGATACCCCAATAACCATAGGACACCACCTGATACCCGAATCAATAACCCACTAACCCAATAATCGATTTGGATTATTGGTTCAATCGTTACTATGCACAACCCTATTTTGAGGAGGTACTAATTTCACTTGAAAATTATTTAGGGGGTAAGAATTATTAGTAAAATTTAATTGCTAAAGTGATTTTTCGGTGTAAGTTTAGGAGTGAAAAAATGTATTTTCTCCTACTTAAATAAGTTTCTTAAGGATTGGCTGAATAAATAGAAAATACGTTTGTACTACTAAACAATACTTACTAGTAATATGTTACTTATAAAGAAATTATTTTTGAGATAGCTTTAACGAAAATAATAAAGAGAAGAAAAAGAACAATTAATGAAATAATCAAGAAATAATATTTCTTAGAATTAGTTTCAACATAACTTGTCTTCAAACCAAACGACCCTTAAGTAAGTTTCCTTTATGAGTCAAGCATATAAAATTTATGAGATTAAAAGTAAATTTATCTTTTATTTTATTTATAAGGGCAATCGATGAGAGGAATAGGTGCCTTAAGAAGGATAGGGATATTATTGCTTTATTGAACCCAGCATAAAATAAGAAACAAAACTTGTTTCATAAATGTAAATAATGTTCACGAACATCTGAAATTACGAGTAAAATAGATATAAAGAAAACAAATAGCTCCACATGGCATATGCGATCGCACATCAGAAGCGGTGGCCGACCACTTTGATTTATTTAAGTGGTGGCTCACTCTTTTGGTCCTTATTTCGACCCAAACTCATCCATAACACCTCAAACCTTCTCCATACATTCTCTAAGGTTCCAAGAGTGATTACCAAGTGAACTCACCAAAAGTTTGAGAACACTCTTATGGCAAATAGAGTGATCAATGATGAATGAAAGCAAATACATGCTTGGATTTTGAGTTACTATTTTGAATTAAGGTATGCTTCTTTTTGTTCTTAAGTATTATTAAGTTCTCCTAGCTTAAAGTAATCTCTTGGTAAGGGAATCCATGAAGAAGTTGAGATAAAACTCTATAGTGATCATAATAGTTGTGGTGTTGATTGTTGGATGACTTGAATGAGTTTTTTTTCAAGATAGCTATGACTATATTCCATGAAGTATGGATGTTGAAGTCTTGATGATGTTGTTATTGTTGAAAAGGATATGAGAATATCTTAAGCTTCCATAAAAATAAGGTGGAATAAAATATGCACGCTAAGTGTTTAATGGAATGTCACTTCGATAAAGTTCTTGAAACTCTTGAATGAATTTTGATGTTGATTGTCCTTATTGTTTAGGTCTATGATTGTAGAACAAGCGAGGAACCATATGAGTGATATTGGTCGTCAACAAAGTATGTGAAGGTTATCCCTATTTTTGTTTTGACATGATTTCTTTATCGAGTTAGGTTCGATACAAACGCATAAAGATGTACTAGTTGTGGAAATCACTTTTGGGTTACCATGACCATACTCTAGTAGCTCTCCCTCGTCGGGAATGAGTTACAGTCTGCCATGTTTAACTAATGAGTAAAACGATAGAAAGCATGACTATAGACTGTCTAGAATTATAACTGCCTCAAGGGCTATGACGGTTGTATTCTGGCTATAGTAGTTGCCTCCGGGGCTATTGTGTGTGCCTTGGAGGCTATGACAAATTGTCTTCGGGGCTATTGGCCATACAGATCTCCTACGGGGCTATACAGACACAAATCACCTTCGGGGCTATACATACGCGTGTTTGCCTTCGGGGTTAAACTGATACAGGTTGCCTTCGAGACCATTTATCCATGTTTATGTGCCTTCTACAAAGCTAAGTAATGGGTATTAGTTTGTGTAGTTAGTAGACAACACATGCAGGTAAGCATAGCCAGTTTTTCTTTAGTATCTCTTCAGTTTATATTAAGAATGTATTATATTTTAGTTCAGTATCAGCTTTAGTCGCCTTACATACTCGGTACATTATCTCGCACTTATGTCCCTTTACATAGGGACATTGTGTTCATGCCCGCAGGTTCAGACAAGTTGCACGAAGGATCGCACCAGTAGGATCCACCAAGTATCAGTTTTTGTGATAAGCTCAATATCATTCGGAGTTGCCAAATCTAGTTTTTGGTATATTTACAAATTAGGGATAGGCGGGGGCCCTATCCCGATCATGATACAATTACGACTCGTCAGAGACTTGTAGATGTATTTGTATATATAATAGTGGTAGTATGGTGGCTTAGTCAGCCCTTGTACATAGTCTGTCTTGGATTTTGCTGCATGGAGGGACTAGGGTAGGCCTTATCGGTTACCCAATCATATATATATATATATATATATATATATAAGTGTGGAAACAGTTCCGTTCTAGTCAAGTTGAATTCTATTTATAGGTAATTCAGTGTTTGGCCTTGTCGGCCTAAGTTCGTGTTACATTTACAGTAAGGCCTCAAGGGCCTAGCTTGCCTACAAAGCTCAGACTTCGAGTTTAGCTTGGTACACTCGGACATAGTAAGGTACCGAGTGCCAGCAACAACCCCATATGTTGGGGTGTGACACTACATTTACCTCTCCTAACACCCAGTATAACCAACCTCTCATACCTATCTGCATACCTACTTTTCATATGCCCGAACCATCTCAGCCTCGCTCCCCTCATCTTGTCATTCACAGAGAAACCCCCGCCTTACCCCGTATGACTTCGTTCATAATCATATCTCTCTTAATATGCCCACACATCTATCTGAAACATCATTATCTCCGATACTTCATCTTATAAACATGTGTTTTTTAGACTGACCAACATTCTGCCCGTACAACAAAGTAGGTCTAACCACTGCTCTGAAAAATTTCCCCTTAAGCCTTAGTGACACATTTTATCGCAAAAATCCTGAAAGCAAGCCTCCATTTCACCCACCTTGCTCTAATACGACGCACGACATCCTCGTCAATCTTTCTGTCACTTTGTATTATGGATCCAAGGTAATTGAAACTTCCCTTCCTTGGTATAACTTATGCATCAATCTTCACTTTCATATCTACCTCATGCGCTATGTCACTGAACTTGCATTAAGAGTATTTTATTTTAGTTCTGCTTAACCTAAAACTTTTAGAATCAATAACTTGTCTCCAAAATTCCAACTTTTTTGTTAACTCCCTCCGTGCATCTCGTCAATCGATACTATGTCATATGCGAATAACATACACCATAACACCTTCCGCTGAATATGTCGCGTCAATTTATCTATCACTAGAGGCAAACAAAAATGGGCTAAGGGATGAATCCTGATGCAACCCTATTACGACTGGAAAATATTATGAGCCTCCTCCCATTGTTATGACCTAGGTCTTGGTGCCATCGTACATGTCCCACAGGTGCCTCTATGGACTCCAAACATCTCCAAATAACCTTTCTAGGGACTTTGTCGTACGCTTTTCTGAGGTCAATAAATACCATATGTAAGTATTTTTCCTCTCCCTGTACTGCTATATCAACCTCCTTATAAGGTGAATGACTTTTGTAATTGATCACCTCGGCATGAATTCGAACTGGTTATCAGATACGATCACTCTCCGTCTCATCTTCATCTCTACCACCCCCTCCCAAGCTTTCATAGTGTGACTTAATAACTTGATACCCTTTAATTATTACAATTTTATATATCACCTTGTTCTTGTATAATAAAAATTGGGTATGAAAAGACTTTAGAGCTTACTAACAAGTGCACCAACTAATTATTTATAAGAGGAAACAATGTTCATGCCCTTTGATGTTACGAGTGAAGTAGATTGAGAAGAGAGTCAATACCTCCGTAATGCAAGACACACATCTAAAATTTTCAGTAGGCGTTTGGTCATAGATTTCAAATATTTTTCACTTTATCTAAAATTTATAAAAATGGAATTGAAGATGGAGTTATGTTTGAATATACTTTTTGCAAATGAGAGACGATAATACTTTATTTGAAATTTATAAAGATCGAGTTAGAAAACAAGTTTGAAGTACTTTCTTAAATTTGAAATACAACTCTTATACCAAACATCAATTTTTTAATAAAGTGAAAAATTATTCTTTAAAAAAAAACAATTCTCGTGGCCAAACAACTCCTAAATAAAACTTATTGTGAACTCCAAATCACTTTTTAAAAGTTCAAATATAACCAAATCCACTTGTCATGGCATTAATTGAAGGAAATAAAGAGAATCTATAGGGTAAAATTGAGAGGTTCTTCTTACTCCCAAATAACATCGTTTTTTTCACTTTGGCGCCCTTTCCTCGAAACCCCTCCGTTAAAGTTTGTAAAGATTCCTCTCACTGTTTCCCTTCTGATTCACCTACAAATACGAACCCCATCCCATTCCCTTTCTCCCTTTTATATTTCAAAACATTTATGTAGTCAACTTCATACTATTTTTTACACTTAATTTCTCTCTCTCTCTTCTCAATGGCTTCCGAGGAACAGTTGTCTACAATTAAGGTAACCATCCATCTCGTCTGCAAAAAAAAAATTGAGTTATTTTTGATGTTTTGGGTACCCTTTTTTTCTGTAATATGATGTGTTTTTTGTGTGTTTTAGGGTGCTAAAGTGCTTATGGTTGGTGCTGGTGGTATTGGGTGTGAGTTGCTTAAAACCCTTGCTCTTTCTGGGTTTGAAGACATTCATATTGTAAGTAAGATTTACCCCATCTTGGGTCAAGATAATTTAGGGCTTTTTTTGCTAGGGTTTCTTGAATATGTTTAGTTGCCTTGTAATTTTAGGGTTTCTTGAATATGGGTTGTGCATGTGGACAAAGTGTTGTATATGTGTGAAAATCCACTAGAATTGGTTTAGATTAAGGGTGCGTTTGGTAGGGAGGAAAATGTTTTCCTAGAAAGTGTTTTCATGGAAAACAAGTGGGTTTATGTCTTATTTTTTAGTGTTTGGTAAGTAAGCAAGGAAATGTTATTATGAGAGCATTTATATGTAATATAGTAAAATACTATGATGGTGGAATGGTGTGGAGAGTGGGGGTTGGGTGTGGAGTGGGTGAGATGGTCTAGGGGTGAGGGTTGGGGGCATTAGGTGGGTGGGTGGGTGGGAAGGAGACTATGTACTTGGAATGTCGCTTATTGAACTTGTTTTTCCTACTTTCATTAGGGAAGTCAATTTTCTCATTTTAAGTAACTTTTCGTAGAGAAAATGTTTTCAAAATTTTTTGACCAACCAAACATGGGAAAATTGGAAAATATTTTCCGGAAAATGTTTTCCTCTATACCAAACACACCCTAAGAGAACCAGACCCACTGCTTCAAGAGAGCAGTTACTGCATTTGACATTTTATCCTCAAGCTAGTAAAACTTTGAACCCACTGAGACCCTCCCCGGGATTCTATATTTGCATATTTCATCGGTTATGGATGTCATGGTTCTGGAGGATGAAAGGACATGCTTGTGAAAGTTACGGATTAACCTTCTCTTCATGAGCAATCCTTTTGGTATTGTGAATAAATATGATTGCTATGTGGTTAGCAAATGTCTTCTCTTTTGGATTATTGATTAGCACAATGTTCATGCTTTCTGAGCAAAATGATACAGCAAAAAAATGGACAACAATTTGAGTAAGCTCATCAAAAGACACAGCTTTGCCCAAGAAGGCCCATGCTATAGCACAAACTAGAACCTTTGTTCCGTGACTCTAAAGGTATTGTTTCTCTATAATAAGCCCAATTGACCTTACAAATAAGCAATTGGAAGAAATGAATCAAAGATGCATATCTCTGGGTAATGCTCACATTGGATTCACAGAGTTAATAATAGCTGTTAGAAATATATGCATGCGATGTGATTATCTTTGTTCTGCAATTAGGAAAGAGCTAGTCCTTATGTGTTTCCTACATGATTTCCATTGATAGATAGGCGCTGCCTTGTATATTGGAATTTACAAGGATCAAAGCTTCCTTGAGTGAGATACAGTTACCAATTTCTTTTTTGAAAAAAGCTTGCTTGAGTGAGATTCCATTATGCTGTTTGGTAGGTTTGGAAGCCTTAATTGTAGGATTTTCTTGGAAAACCAGAATCCCTTCATTTTAGCCCCAGGGAGGGGGATTTAGGCACGTGCTTTGTTTTTTAGGGGTAAACTCCACCGCTTATCTTTTATTGTTCCATTTGCTCTCAGGCTATTCAGATGTACATTTGGAGTCTGCAGAAGGGTGAGGGGGTCTGCGTCATGTTATTCTGATTCACTTTTCAGTTTACCCTATCCTGTTTCTTTATGAATTAATAATGTTTATTTAGAAAATTCTGCTGAAAACACAGTTTTACCATTTAGTTTATGTGAGCCTGTTGTTTTGCACTACGATGATTGCATAGAGGTTTCTAACCTGGTTTTATGTTTCATTTTGTCTATTTTCAGATTGACATGGATACGATTGAAGTCAGTAACTTAAATAGACAATTCTTGTTTCGACAAAAACATGTTGGACAATCTAAGGCTAAAGTGAGGAAATCAAATCAATTTTTTTTCCAGTTTCCATTATCGTGCAGATTTTGAGTCTTTCGTAACATACTCATATGTTTTACCAGGTTGCTAGAGAGGCTGTCCTAAAATTTAGGCCTCATATTAAAATTACACCTTACCATGCAAATGTAAAAGATCCAGAGTTCAATGTGGATTTTTTCAAGCAATTCAATGTTGTGCTTAATGGGCTTGACAATCTAGATGCTAGGCGACATGTGAACCGCCTTTGTTTGGCATCCGGTGTCCCATTAGTTGAAAGTGGGACTACAGGCTTCCTTGGCCAGGTAAACTTAACTCTTTTCGGTTTTATTTTGACGGGGATATGACAACTAAATTTCATTTGACATACTTCTGTTTCTATCTTATAACTGCAAGTCTGTTTATTTCTTGACATCTTCATTTTTAGCAACATTCAAGCTAGCCACAACCTGTCTAAATATTATAAAGGAAGTTACTGGAAAAATGAAATAAAATAAAAAAAATGAATAATCTATATTATTGCCTTGCATGTGGTATTCTTGGGTCGTAGAGTGTGATTATTTAATTAGCAATTGAAAAGTGCTACTCATTGTTTTTCCCATCTTCTAGTGAAACTAAGCTATTTTAATTCCAATATTTTGATGTTGAATGTACCGTGTGAGACTTGGGAAGCAGACGCTGAAGGGAAAAGAAGATCAGCTTGTAGTAAGATATATCAAGAAAAAAATCTTAACTATTTCGCAGAAATTTATGGAATATGCATGTTGATCATTGTTACACTTGTTAACATCCAGTAAATTTTGATTCCTTTCTTCCAAGACTCGCTTGGGAAATTGGAAATATTTGCTAGTCAGACGGAGTTGGCCAAATTGGATCAGATTTCTCTTCTTCAAAAGAAACCCTGCAAAAGCTTGCTCTTCATGCGATCGACTTTCTTATTTACCTCATTCTTTTGAAGGATGGAGCAATAATGATGCTTTTGTGCTTTTCTCTGTAGTTGTTTGATTCATACTTTCTAGCCAAAAGGTCAACCTGTTTATGCACCTTCTAAGATCATATGATGTTCCTGCGTGGCTGCTCTTTTTTTGGCTTTTGGTTCCATAGGGTATTACTATGTGTTCTGCTGTGTCTATTTAACAGCTTTCCTTACTCGTACTAGTTCTGAGATTCTCATGGTCTACTCATTTTCTTTTGGCAGGTTACGGTACATGTGAAGGGTAAAACAGAATGTTATGAATGTCAGTCTAAACCAGCTCCAAAAACTTACCCTGTCTGTACAATCACAAGCACCCCATCAAAGGTACTGACAAGTCCTTAATCCTTTTCTTTCTTAATGTAAATTTTAGCTGAGCCAATCTGTATATCTGTATTTATTTAAATGTCATTCCGATACTGATTTTTGATGAAAGAGTTCTAAAATTTTCAGCATATTGCACAGTGTAGTATGGTGCAAATAATAACATTTCACTTATCACAAAAAAAGAAATGGCAACAGTGTAGTATCTCAATTTTACAGTGAGTAATGTTAGCCACTATGTGCCGCTAGGCTTTTATGAACTACTTTCTAAAATATTAGAGGCTTATATGGGTATTCATCACAATTGTACTATTTTTTTGACAAGGTACTAAAATTTTATTAATTCATCACATTTGTACTTATCATGACTCACTCACAATCTCAAGTTTTTTTGCCTTAAACATGTTGCTTTGTATTGTTTTCTGCTTTAGTTTGTTCATTGCATCGTATGGGCGAAAGATCTGCTGTTTGCAAAGCTTTTTGGGGACAAGAATCAGGATAATGATCTTAATGTGCATTCTACTGATGCTTCGAGCTCATCAGAACATGCGGAAGATGTTTTCGTGCGTAAAGCTGATGAAGATATTGAGCAGTATGGGAGGAGAATATATGATCATGTTTTTGGTTACAACATCGAAGTAGCATTACGTAATGAAGAGACGTGGAAGAGCCGTAACAAGCCTAGACCTTTATACACCAGAGATGTATTGCCACCACGACCAGTTGAACAGAATGGTAACAAGGATAAAGCTTCAACCACCGGTGACCCCTCTTCAGTGTCTGCAATGGCATCTCTGGGCCTTAAAAATCCTCAGGATTTGTGGAGCCTAAGGGAAAATTCTGACGTATTTCTCGAGGCATTGAAGCTCTTTTTCCTGAAAAGAGAGAAGGTTTCGATACCATCCCCACCTGTTTCTTTTTTGATAAAGTAATCAAATTTTATTAGAAAAAGGCAAATCGCCCATATACAGTCCCCATTCTGATTCTCTTTTCTGGACATATGTTTCGATTTCTGTTTATTTAGTCTATTTTCTAATGATTTCTGTCTTTACCACTGTCGCAGGAAATTGGCCAGTTGGGTTTTGATAAGGACGACCAGTTGGCTGTAGAGTTTGTGACTTCTGCAGCAAATATTCGTGCTGCTTCTTTTGGGATTCCGTTACATAACCTTTTTGAAGCTAAAGGTATTGCTGGCAATATCGTGCACGCTGTTGCAACAACAAATGCCATCATTGCAGGCTTGATTGTGCTTGAGGCAATGAAGGTGTTGCAAAATGATGTAAAAAGCTACAGGTAGGGTTGATTCCACTATCTCTAATTTTACTACAGTATTATTTATTTGGAGCAGATAATTATATTTTGGAGATCAACTAGAATGATCAAGATATTAGATACTCTTGCCAGCTGTGACTGATCTCCACATGCTTTTATTAAAGCGATCTCGACATGCTTCCAGTCCTCTTTTCCCATGCCCCCCTGCATTTTCCTTTTTATTTTTAGTCAAATTTGTGGAAGTGCTGCCTTTGTTGTCTAATAGATATCAAGTGCAAAACAACTGTAATCAACTCGCCAACAATTAATCATTTTGAGCAGCAATAAATTCAGTGGTTATTATAAGAAATAAATATGATTATTGAAGTGAGTGATCCTATAATTGAAAATTTAAACTGTTAGAAAGGAATGAGGATACTTTTATTATCTATTTTATGTATGCAACATGTCTGCTCACACGATCATGGTTTTTCTGCTTGGTTTGGAAATATTTATGAGTTCAAGTGTGTGTGGCCCAATCTAAAAGTTTAAGCTGTTAAATGGAGATAATTTTTTCTTAAAATAAATTTTGAGGGCTGAAACCGTAATCTATTAATTTTTATAAATCAAATAGTCATTTCCAGAAATTGGAATCTGGTCTCGTTGATACAAAATCGATAGAAAAGTGAAAAACAATTATAAGTTGTAACTGAACTATGAAATAGCTGCGGAGTTTTCTTTCTAAATTTAATGATTAAAGGGGGTTTCAAAAGAACAGTTTTGTATAAAGTACTAGAAGTATCAATTTAAGTACACGAATGCAATGTGTTTGGTGAAAATAATTTATTATCAGTAATGCCAATATAAAGATAAGTCTGAGATGTAGAGAATCTCTAGTTTTGAAAGATTTGATCGGAATGAAATGGGCCCAAATAGAGAAAATTGGACATATAGAGGATTCATATAGTCGTCCCAACTAATTTCGGATTGAGGATTAGTTAATTGATCATATACTGACTAGTCACTATAGAAAATTGTGCACTGAAGTCAAATTGACATCTAATAGAATGTTCACATCAAAGGGTGTGGCATAGTGGTCAATGGAGTGAGTGCAAACTTTGGAGACTAGGGTTCAAATCTTAATAGAGACAAACAACATTATGTGATTTCCTTCCGCCTACCTTAGCCGTGGTGAGCACAATTACCAGATACACGTGTTGATGGAAGGTAGCATGTACCGGTAAATAGTCGAGGTGTGCACTAGCTGGCTTGGACACCATGTCAAAAAATAACTATAGGATTTTCTTAGCAATTGGTAAATCCGTATAAAATTGAAATGATACCTTTCTAAAGCCTCGTTCAATGCGTGCCATCCTATTTTTCCTTATACCAACCTATCCCTTCCCCATTCAAAAAAGTAAAATTTTAAGAAAGCTGCCAATGCCTAGTAAAATCCAAAAGAAGGAAAACAGTCAAAATACTTAAGAAACAACTTACCATTTATCTGTTATCATTTCTTAAAAAGAAACAACTTACCATTTACTGCAAAGAGTTCCCTAAAATGAATTTGGCCTAAAGTTCGCCAAAGATTTTACCTACCCCTTCTTTTACTTAATGTTATTAGCTACTAACAAAATAAGGACAAAATTCCTATCTGAACTAATCTATCGAGTAGTTGAGAACAACCTTGCTGTGTAGAAGTGTGATACATGGAACAAAGATGACCATGTCTTTTTGTTGGTACTGTTTTATAATATCATGTGCACTTCCTTGCAGGATGACTTATTGCCTTGAACATCCCTCTAGAAAGATGCTTCTCATGCCAGTGCAGCCCTTTGAGCCAAACAAGTCTTGTTATGTTTGTTCTGAGGTATGATCTACGGTAAAGTACAATAGATTGTCCTCCCGCCTGTGCTACCTTATGGAATTTTATTTCAGCTGCTACTTTCTGATTGAATGAATATCAATGAGCAGACACCTTTAACACTTGAGATCAATACTCATCGTTCGAAGTTGAGGGATTTTGTTGACAAGATTGTTAAAGCAAAACTTGGCATGAGCCTCCCATTGATCATGCATGGGGTGGCACTTCTTTATGAGGTGGGTGACGATCTTGAGGAAGTTGAGGTTACCAATTATGCAGCAAACCTTGACAAGGTAAGGCACTGTCATGTCTTTGTACATATCTGAAGAAGCTTTAAAGTTATTGGCTGATAAGTTACTTGTGTATGTGAATATAAAACCCTTAGGTGCTGTCTGAGCTTCCCTCTCCGGTTACTGGTGGCACAATTCTCACAGTTGAGGATCTTCGGCAAGAGCTGAAATGCAGCGTCAATATTAAGCACAGGTCCCCCTTGTTCTTATTATCTGCTAGACTCATCTTGCTAAATGGAGGAAAGAGAACTGTGTAGCGTATTTCCTCTAATTTGCCTTTACATTTATTTCTACTTTTCGTGATGTTATTTGGTATTAGCAATTGAGAGTTAGCTGATGATTTTTCAGAAGTTAACTGTTGTAGAAACTTGACATGATAGGTGATTCAAATTTAATGATTACTTGTGATCTTTTCTCTTGATTCATTCATGTCCAACTACTCTTCTCTCAGTTTCCTTCACACCCCCCCAGAATCCAACCTTAATGGCTTGCTCCTGTGAATCTTCTTTTTAGTGCTTGTTTGTCATAGCATCCAACCCTAGTAGAACACAATTTTGTAGACGTGTACTGCTTCACTCATAATTTTCTAATCTCTGCTGGATTAATTTTATGGTCTGGATTGATGCATAAAAAGATAAAGAAGAGCAAATTCGTGTTGTTAAACCAGTAGTGCTAATTAAACCTGACCTCGGCTAGTCTTGACTAATGGTTGAAATATGATACACAGTTAATGAACAAACTGGATTCAGAGTCTATTAGATCTTTCATTTAATTGTTGAAAAGATGTCCTTGACTTGTGGGGGACTGATTGCTCTTTGGTCAAAGTGCCTAGCCAGAAAACCTTCAAGTCTCAGCATGTTCTCCTGAAAAAATTCAGATCTTATAGGTGGAGGAGTTTCCCTATTACTGTACTTTTTGTCTCTCATTGTAGCTCAAAGTCAAGGTAACCGCTCCCTTCTCACAAGTTCACTACCCCACTTTTTTTTTTGAGTTCTTCCAGTATGTACCTAAAACGTTTTCCTTATGCTTTCTGTTATGGGCCCCACTTTTATATAATAAAGGTTCTTTGAAGTATAATTGAGTGGGCAGCACTTGTATTTTAAGAGAAGTTCAATTTCATCAATATATAAATGGCCGGGCCAAGTTTTTAGATCGGACCTTGATATTGAAAATCTCTTAACATGCCCTCTTGTCTAATTGAATACAATCAAGGTAGTACGGGTAGTTGTGCAATTAAACCTAGAATTAAAATGTGTAATAGCCAATAGGTTAGATGTTTTATTGAGATGCTACCAAGTGAATGGGCCTTTGGCATTTTAAAATTCGCTTCTAAAATGAAATACGTTAACGTGCCACTAACCACTAGTTTATGATAGATTCCACTGTGACCTTCACATATTAGAAAGGCACCTGGAATTTCCATCTTGGCTCGATTAAGTTTTGATTGATATGTTCGTAGTTTGTTTAAAAAGGTTTTTGTGATCTCGGTTTTCCCTGTGAAGAGATTTCCCATTATTGCTATGAAGAATATTACTCTTCCGGATATAAGAAACTGAAAATCCTAACAATAGGGAATCTATCAGCAGTAACTTCTTCGATTAGATGTTTTCGTGCTGCAAATTGGGCTAATCACTGCTGGACTTGGTTGGAGAAATTGTATGTACTGTACACGTAGAATAGAGCTTCTTCACCAACTTGGTGCTATGGACCAAGTCATGTGGTTGTGCTTTGGTGTCATTGTTTGTACTATCTTCTGCTATGAGTTTTGATTTTGCTTTCGAAGTTCACCCATTCCATAGTATGAGACATGAAGCATTCGAAATTTTTTGTGTGTACTGGATGGTTTGATCTCTTTGCTTTTTTGTATTCCTTTTGGGGGACTTGCCTTGGTGTGTTGGGGGAGTACATCGCTAATAAACATATTGAGGGCATTCAGTATGTACTTGCTCACGGTGTTTATTTTGTCCATCGACCTAATAACCTGAAGATTATTTACTTTTTCTATTCTTTTTGCTCAAGAGCCTCATCTGAACTGTTATATGATTTAATGTTTGCAGAGAGGAATTTGATGAGGAGAAAGAACCTGATGGAATGGTTCTCTCAGGATGGACACCAGCTCTTGCTACAGAAAAGAACAAGACATCGGACAATGACCCCAGCTCATTTAATGCATCTCAGACAGTTCCCCTGGAGCCGGAGGATGATGATGAGATAGAAATTATTAACAAAGACCCTGCAATTCTTACTGCTGGGAAGAAAAGAAAGCAGTCTGACATTTCAGTTGCTGCCAACTCAGAGATATCTAGTGTCACTGGTGAAATACCGACTAAAAGCAAGGTGGAAAAGGATGATAGTCATAGTGATATTGTCACGGTTGATGGAAATTTAGACACCAACAAGAAAAAGAGGGTGCAATAACTATTTCCCGGATCTTAGTTAAAGCTGTGCATCTGTCTAACTTTGTACAATATAGGGAGAGACAGTGATTCTTTGTGACTTCCTAACTAATGAGTTGTTGATTCTAGGTTCAAACTTTATGAAGTTTTGATACTGGCATGATGCCTCTAGTGACTCCAGTTCTAATTTTGTCACTTGGAGCAGTCTTGATTCCGACTTGACAGATACAACCGTCTAAGAATGTAATTCTCACTATCTTACTTGGTTCTCTCAGATCAGGTGACTTACTATTGTGTCTTCCTGTCTTTATTAGTTAATGTCACGACTGCATTTCCTTTTCATCTTTTTTTGTTCATTTATCCATCGCCCGTATGAATGGTAGTAAGACATAAATATTGTTAAGAACTCTCCGGCATGAAAACAAAAAAGTTCGTGATGCTGAACTGAACTCCCGATAGATAAGAGAAAATCGGAAAAAAATTGTCAAAAAAGGAAGGATAGAAAGCTCCTTTCAATGGCCTAGAAAAAATTTAATTCATTAGGGCCTTGACATGGGTTAATTGCAAATTTTGTTCATATTATATGTACTCAGCAACAGGCCCTCCGCTCAGACGGTACTGGATAGACCTTGAAATAACTGAATGTTATGAGAATTTTTCAAGAGACGGAAAAATTATATTTGATATGATGAACTAGCAAAATGTGATCCAAATTACTCAAGAACCGGTCAGTGTGAGTGGTTTTACATTCAATGAGCATTAGACCCATCTAGACTTCAAAAAGCACGATAGAGAGAGTGCAAGAGAAACCATTATATACAAATAATACATTATTATTCAGTTCACAATATCTTTCCATTTACACATCCAGCATTTTACGTTAATCAAAAAGATAACCTCCAGCTATTGTTACTCATTCTTGGTAGAGAAACTTCAAGAAAAAACAACAGAAAAGTCATCAGCAAGAGAGCTGGCTTCAACTACATATGCATATAATTCATCTGGGACATACCAATTGAGATTTTTGTATTATCATCTCTGTCAAAGTGATCGTGGCAATCATCGTCCGTTAAGTTCAGCAAATTGAGCAAACATTGCAGTTCCTGAATGATCGTCAATTGTTTGAAGTTCAGCAGGATTTCTTGTCTGCTCAGGTGAAGAAACTGGTCTGTTATCAGGAGTCGAAGGTGCAGAGGTCGGGACAGGAGTGGGGGCCACTATAGCAGGAGAGGCTGGAGCAGCAGATACTTTGTTTTCTTCTTCAGCTTTTCCTTGTAATGAGGCTTCTTGCAACTGCAAAGCATATTCCAAGTTCCACAACACATCACCCATAGTAGGTCTATCAGCTCCGTATTCAGCCAAACACTTTTCTGCTGCTTCAGCAAATTTCTTCATTGATTCTGGGTTAATATTTCCCACAAGAGTAGGATCAATAATCTTGTCCAACAAGCCTTTTCTCTTCCATTGCATTGCCCATTCTGCTAAATTCACTTGCTCTCTTGGAAGTGCTGGATTAATTGCAGGACGAGTGCATAAGGCTTCTAGAAGTACCACTCCAAATGAGTACACATCAGATTTGTCTGTCAGCTGCTGCTTCCGGAAGTACTCAGGATCCAGGTACCCAAAACTTCCCTTCACAGCTGTGCTTACGTGAGTCTCGTTGGCAAGGCAATCTTTTGACAGCCCAAAGTCGGCCATTTTAGCGACTAAGTTCTCATCGAGTAAAATGTTGGTGGTTTTGACATCTCTGTGGATAATTGCTGTGGATGCACCGGTATGGAGGTAATGGAGACCACGAGCGGAGCCAATGCAGATTTCTAGCCTTTGCTTCCATGTCAAAGGTGGAAAGTTCTTGCCATAGAGATGATCTCGGAAGGGACCATTTTGCATGAACTCATAAACCAATATCATCTCCGTGTTTTCATCACAATAACCAATCAACGACACCAGATGGCGATGTCTGAGCTTGGATAACATTTGGATTTCAGTATGGAATTCATTTATACCTTGCTCAGATTGTGGATTGCCTCTCTTGACAGCTACTTTTGTTCCATCATCAATTTCTCCGTAGTAAACATTGCCAAAGCCACCAACACCAATTATGGCATTCGAATCCCAATTGTTAGTGGCGTCTGACAACTCAGCAAATGAAAAGTATCGGCCTAGCCCCATCGTTGAAGAGAAAAATTGGCTTTTCCGCGACAATGAAGCCTTGCTAGTCATAAAACTTGCATCTCCAGCGTGTAGTGGAAGCAACCAAGAGGAGAAACTATTCGTTTTTTGCCAATCCTGAGGCCTTTTTTGCCACTTGAAAACTGTAGCACCTAATCCAACAAACGCTCCAAACATCATAGCAAAACCAACATAAGCCACTGTTTTGCTTGGGCCACTATTCTTTCCGTCAACACCATTTTCCCCATCAAGACTACCCAAAGAATTATTCATCCGAAAAACCTCAAGGCCATTCAGGATCGCGTTCTTAAATCCTTGGACATCATTCACCGGAGAAACCTTTACACTAAGCGGATTGAAAGCTGTAGAGGAATCTACCACAAAGTCCTTATAAAAAGCTGTCGACAATTGTTGTGTCAAAGATGACAAGTCTAGCCCGGAAATTGCCATCTTATCATTAATGTACACGTTGAAGTACAGTTCATTAAGCGATTTGCTAATGATGTCGCAGAAATGAAGGCGAATTAGGTACGAGTACGAGGTATCAATATCCATCGTCCACGATATGTTGAAATTAGGAATGGTAGTTTCTGAATCAGCCATTTTTACTGCAGAACTGTAAACTGTTGGAGGAGCAATGAAAGGCGAACCACCTGCCGTTGGATATTGAATAACAGAAGGTTGAACAGAAATAACCTGTCCTGTGGCATTATTACGGAATGGTGCATCAGATAACCAACTTCTCCCTAAAGTGTCATTTGATCCATCAAGGTATGAACCTCCAACATTAAGCCTATAGGTTGTTTCGAAATTACTAGTGCTAAGATCAAATTTTTGCGAAACGGGGAAAAGGAGAGGGACAGAATAGTCAAGTATTTTGCTTGGAGCAGTAACAAACTCTAAGGCGTTTACGAATGCAAATGAGCCTTGTGAAGGAGCAAATTTGATGGCGTAACGTTCTGTTGTAACATTTACAAGAAACTCCTTCATTATCGCTTTGTTTTTCTCCATTTGGTAGTCTTTAAGGAGGAATAATGTATCCGTTGAAACAGAGAATTTGGCGATTTGGAGATTAAATTCGTTGTTTTGTAACGGGAAAAAATGAAGACGGATCCAATGAAGCCCGGGATTAGTCACATGAAAAGTGTAAGTAGCTTCACTAACGAAAATTTTCGCGTTGAGGTATATAAGTGAAGGTACATTATTATTGTCAGGTCCAGAAATTTGAATGTCACGTCCGCTATAGGCTAAATATTTCACGGTGTTTTGATCAGGCTGAAACGTGCGATTTCCTTGAAGAGTAGTAGGAGAAGTGGAACCACAATCAACAAGGTAGTTATCTGATGGTGTAAATGGTGGGAAAGATTTTGCAGAGGCAGTAATATCTGATTGTGCAGAAACTGGAATTATTACACTCGAGGGGCCGAGGATAATGAGGCAAATAAACGCCACGAGGATATTTGTCGTCATTATTGAAGACGATGAGAACGAAAAAAGGCGTGGTGGTGGTGATCCTCTAGGCATTTTTTTCATCTCCAGCCCCTCCTGATGAGGATTTGGGGATGAAATTTGAGTAAAAAAATTGTTTAAAACTATGAATGGAGGGGGGTATGAAAGAGAAAAAAGAATGGTGGAAATGAAGATAGAGAGAGATTTGAAATCAGTATGTTTTTGCCAATATTATCGCCATTGTTGTGGGGTGTGGAGATTTTTGGCTTTGGTTTCGAATTTCTATTACCGTTGGCGCAATTATTTTGTTTAAGGTTTACATGTTTTAGTGGTTGAAATAGTTAATGCACCGGTCTTTTCTCTACGTTGTTCGTTTTCATTAGTGTCTAAATTCTCTGTTCACAAATTCTTTGACCATTTTATTTTAATAATCATTGGCTTAAGTTCTTTCTCTTATGAGTAGGAAAATAAATAATTAAAGAAAAAAAGACGAAAAAAGGAAGAAAATAATTTCGCAAATAAATATGAAAAAGGAAGTATGTAAATCAATGGTAAAATTCGTCAAATTTGTTCATATATTATTGGAAATTGAGCAACTTATTCTCAATTAAACTTTTGATATAATCCGAATCACCTCATTTCCCCCCTTGATCCTTAACGGAATTTCAACTTAAACCTTGGTTAAAAGTTGAGGGCTACACTACATATTTGCTTCTTTTTGTTTCATGAAGCATTTGAACACGTGAAGTCCACTCATTTCACGTCATGGTTCCGTTAATGATAAGAGCAAATACGAGACGATTCGCTAACGACAAGAGTTTAAATAAACCGAAACTCTAATGAAAGGAAAAATTGAGCAATTTCGCATAATACATGAACAAATTTGGACCTTTTCTCCCAAACAATTCATAAAAGTTCGTCTTCAAAATATTGTCGGTTTGGTAGTCATATTTCACAAAGTGGTTATCTAACTTAACAAAAAAAAGAAAAGGAAAGCGGTTGTCATTGTTAAATGGTTTCTATAATCTAGCAACTTATGATTTAAACTAAAGAATTTTTAAAATCTCAAAGGCTCCATTTCAAAACCTTTGCTTCTATGGCTTCAACACCATTGTTTTCCTTGTTTCGAGAGAAATAACTTAGTAATCACAATTTGAATCTAGTGTTACAAGTTCTGAATTTAACGACCTTTCAAGCACTTAGCATCATGGTCCAGTTAGGAAAATTTACATGACATAACTAACTATTAGTACATAATTATATTTAGTAGCTATAGTTTATATTAATTACATTTCATAGCTAAATATTGTATTTTAATTACACATGATAACTAATACCTTAAATACATCCAATGTATCATCTTTTTCCTCAAACCCCTCTCTTCTTCCTCCTCAACTTTCTCTCCTTTTTTCCTCTCTCTTCTCCTTCTGTCGTCGTCGACCACCACGAATTGCTGTTGGAGCTCCGTCGAAAGCTATACCACTGCTCTCTTCAATGTCCATCTTCTCCGGCGAATTTACGACGCCGGAGAAACCAACGCTGCACCACTGTCCCTCACCTTTTCTCTCTTCGTCTTCATTGCTCCGGTGAGGAGCTTTTAGCTCCGATGAACCCGTCATTAACGGCGAAAAATATACTTTATTGTCAATATTTGACCAAAAATACAGTTTATTGTCCAGATCTAACCGGAAAATACTTTATTGTCCAGATCTGACCGAAAAATACACTTTATTCGCCTGTATTTCGAAGGAGATCTATTTGTATACAAATGAATACATTGATTTTGAAGTGTATTTTAGAGTATTCATTTTTAGTGTAAAATTCAATTTTTCGTTATGTATTTTATTTCTTGTATTCAGTTTTTGAGTGTATACAAATGAATACAGTGAATTAGAAGTGTTTTTAGAGTGTATTCTTTTTTTTTTTGTAGTGTAAAATCTAATTTTTCGTTATGTATTTTATTTTTTGTATTCAGTTTTTGAGTGTATTCATAAAAGTTTATGTAAAATTCAGTGTATTGGGGTGTATTTTATTTATTATATTCAGTTTTTGATTGTATTTGTATTTGAAATAGATTTTTCTATTTTGAATACACTTTACTGAACATATTTTTACTCACTGTATTCTTGAATACAACGAGACCGTTTTATGAATACAACGAGACTGCAGCAACTAAAAAGTAGCTACGCCCTGTAAATATTGAAACTATAGCTATACTAAATTTAAAATTCCTAAACTATAGTAATTTGTGTAAGTTTCACGTCTAGTTAAGTCTTCCTTATCACTTATATTTACATGAAACATAAACTGTTGTTAACTTAAAAGTTGTATTTGAAGTTTTTTTTTGTTTTTCACCATTATATAGTATTCGTATTGGAGTCCGATCTTGCTCACGGGTAAGTTAAGTTTTTTTGCTTCTCTTCCTACTTTGGGCAAGATTAAGTTATTTTACATAAAAGGAGATTGTTTTTTGCAAATCGAAAACACGAGATAACAAAGTTGGGGTGGTGGTGTGGGTGGATGGTGAAAGAAAATTTAAAATATATAACTGAGTTTCTCTTTTAAAAAAGTTTTGGTCGCTTCTGTTTCCTTTCCCTTCTTCCCTTATTGGGCTCTGCACTGGGCTTGAACAACTAGCTTCGCTGGGTGGTCCGTACATCTTCCGCTTATATGATGAGAATTGTATATTGACTAGTATAGCGAGCCAGAAAACTGGATATAAAAAAAGGAATGTTATTCTTTAGAATTTAAAATTAGAAGATTATACTCTATATATTTACAAACAAGGGCAAAGGAAATTGTATTTTTACTTAACAGGGATCTATACGTTTCTTCCTCTTCAAGTGGAGAGGTCACTCGCATATCAAAAAGTAGTGTTGTTCAGATCTCTCTGAGCAAAGGGCTATGTCGACCGAAGAAGACGCCGTCCGACGCCGTACATCACTCGCCGATTATCGGAAAAAGCTCCTTCAGCACAAAGAGATTGATGCTCGTGTTCGCACAGGTTCGATTCTCATAAAACCCTAGTGTTCTTATTCTGGCATTAATTTCGGTTGCTGAAGTGTTTTTGTAGGTTTAATAGCATTAATTGATACTATAGTTACTCCTAAATGTAGTGCTTTTTCGTGGATATATATTCAGTTCGATGCTCAGGGCTTTTGTTCTTTCAATTTTCCTTTTATTGTAGGTCAGATTAGATATTGTATGTTCTGTGGCGAAAGAGGAAATCTATAGATTATTGACATGAAACCTTTAATGCTAGTTATATAATGCAGGAACGGTTAATGTGGTTAAACCTAGAATTTGTAATAGAAAAAAAGAGTTTTAGCTTATATTTGTACCTGCCTCACTCATGTGCTAGATTTGTTTTGTATTGCCATGGGTATGGCCAATGTTCTCTAAACTGTGGTTGTTATTTTGAAATCAAGCGTTACTTGAAAAGAAGAAGATTAGAGAAAGCATTCTGTGCTCACTTGTGATGGCGCACAGATTAGCGGAAGCAAAACAAATACGCCGAAGAAAACTTACAAAGAATAATAGATAGGGTGAACTTGATTTACACGGATTAGAACGACACAAACTCAAGTATTAACCTAGCTTGAATTCTTGTTATCACTAACGATCATTCAAACCCAAAGAAATGGCGATAAAAATAAAGAATGAACAGATAAAAAAAATATAATCAGTCAATTCAAACAAATATGAAAAAACCTAATCCCTCCGTCCCAATTTGTGGCACTGTTTGACTAGGCACAAAGTTTAAGAAAAAAAGAATACTTTTGAAATTTGTTGTCTAAAACAAACCTTCATTTGTGTGGGCCCTAAATGGGGAACTTTAAAGCTAAGTTGTTTCTAATTATAAAAAGGTGACATTCTTTATGAGACTTACTAAAAAGAAAAGTGTGTCACATAAATTGGGATGGAGGGAGTACTAATTAATATTCCAACTAAGATTCAATCCACAGAAAGAAAGAAACAGGAGGGAGAAGAGATGAACTCATACAAGAAATCTTACCCTAAAAGTTTCAAGTTAAACTCAAGTTGAAGTTCAAGAAGAAGAACAAAACATGACATCAATTACTACATTTAGAAGCGTTAAGTGGCGAAGTCTCTCAAATTTAACTTCTCCAAAATTAAAACTAATATCCTAACCAATGGCATAGGGACTGTTAAAAGGACCATAATATCCTTAAACTAAAAGTTCCATGTTGGCTAGGCGGAACCATCCGCTGCAGCCCAAATCTGCACTGTACTTGGCAGAATTTTTTCTACTCTGCGCTGTAGTATCAAGTTCATCGCACTTCAATGCCCATTTTTGGCTCCGTCAGATCCTCCAAATATCAATGACGTCACAAGCACTTGGGTTTTTTTTGTAAGGTACTTCCAATCCTTCTAACTCATCTTCCACACACGCTTCAATTGGAGTGCTCCCTTGGACTCTATCAATTTCTGACGATTCAAATGAGCCGATGATTATGCTTTTTACTTGGTTCAGGTGAGTAGACAGATAATTAGCGTAGTGATTGAGTTTGTATTTTAACATTAGGAAGAACTTTTATAGATAAAAATGGCGAAGCACCAAATAAGACAAGCCAATGCAAGTGACAACTCCCTGCTTTGAAAGCTTTTACTTGAGCCGAGGGTCTATCGGAATCTCCACCTTCCAAGGTAGGGGTAAGGTCTTCCTACACACTACCCTCCCCCGACCCCACATGTGGGATTACACTGGGTATGTTGTTGTTGTTGAATGCAAGTGACTACTCCATTAAACTACATGTAAAAGTCAATTCCTTTTTACAGCTTCTGACCTCTGAAGTTCTAAATCATTTCTGATCGCTCCTTAAGTGCTTCATGTATCATAGTATCTTGGCTCAATTTTCCAGTCCTTTTTTCGCATATGTATAATGTGTTACGCACAATATGCATGTATATATATGATTTTGGAAAGTAAAACATTTGTGTGGATCTTCAAGGGTTGAGGTGAAATACGGTGGCCTATAATATAATGTAACCTACTGTAGAATGTTTCATAAAGATCCGATCTAACAAATGTTATTTGCTACATATCTTTTCTTAGTTATCAACAAAACTTGCTTGTTGGACAATAGATTCCTGTTCTGATAATCAACAAGATTTTTTTGCGGGAAACCACTGACTAGATCATGCCAATCCTTTTTGGTCTTTCAATTTGTTATTTTTTGTTCCTTCACTAAAATGCCTCTCTACTCCACGAAGTACAAGTGCTACAGGGTTGAAATGTCATACTTCATCACTCAACAAACTACAGCCTGATGATATATTTAAGCATACTTTAACGTAGCTATTTTCATACAGATCCCAATATAGAACTCTCATAAACAAATGCTTCTTATTTGACAACGGGAGCTTATCCATGTGCCACCATATTCTCTGTGAATGTGTCCTTAGTTCCTGTGAGTTGGTATAACCTTGTTTGTGATACATTACAGATCGAGAGAGAGAGATATAGATCAGTTTTTCGTAATTAGTGCTTCATGATTGTTCCTTGATATTTATTCCTTCTATTAAGTTGTTCTCCTGTTAGGTGATAAGCAACTTAAATTCTCGGTCCTACAAACTTCATAGTATTCATTTGCTTTTTTATCTTCTGTTATTATATTACTTCTACTGACTATAAAGTTACTCTCCTCAGTGAGGGAGAACTTGCGGGCTACCAAGAAGGAATATGCTAAAACAGAAGATGATTTGAAGTCACTTCAGAGTGTTGGACAGATCATAGGAGAAGTGCTCCGACCACTAGATAATGAGCGTTGTAAGTGCCCTTTGTCCTGACTAATATCCATTTACTTTTTACTCCTGGGTATGCACTATTTATCACAGTTTTTTTTTTGACATGAAAGAATTTATTAAGAAACTGGCAGAAATTTATGGGACTAATCAGCACCTTCCATTACCTTTGCAGTGATAGTAAAAGCTAGCAGCGGTCCAAGGTATGTGGTTGGCTGTCGCAGTAAAGTCGATAAGGAAAAACTGACTTCAGGCACAAGAGTGGTTCTTGATATGACAACACTTACAATCATGCGGGCACTCCCCCGGGAAGTTAGTAGTTACTATTTTTGCTTGCAAGCGTTATATGTTTGGGTCTACATTTGAAATTATTACATTTGTCCATCCCCAATTTCCTTATGATGCGAAATTAATGGCAGGTTGATCCTGTTGTATACAACATGCTTCATGAAGATCCTGGCAACATTAGTTACTCCGCCGTGGGTGGACTG
The DNA here is from genome assembly GCA_034509755.1 of Anisodus tanguticus. Classification (NCBI taxonomy): domain Eukaryota; kingdom Viridiplantae; phylum Streptophyta; class Magnoliopsida; order Solanales; family Solanaceae; genus Anisodus; species Anisodus tanguticus. The sequence continues at coordinate 37,636,650 of CM067561.1, read as the reverse complement.
TCAGATCAGATCAGGGAGCTGAGAGAATCCATAGAGTTACCTCTAATGAACCCCGAGCTTTTCCTCCGGGTTGGGATTAAGCCTCCAAAGGTAACTCATTCACATAACTTTTCCACATTTTCATGCGTTTGTTGGTATGGACAAATATGGCTTTTGCTTGTAATATGACTTCTGAGCCAACCAAGGATTCTATCTCAGGGCGTTCTTCTCTATGGGCCACCTGGAACGGGCAAGACATTGCTAGCCAGGGCTATCGCTAGCAACATAGATGCCAACTTCTTAAAGGTTCGTGTTCTAAACTTCTAGTTATATCCCCCAGTCTAATAGCATCTCATAATGTGGACGTCTATAATTGGTGATTGCTGCAGGTTGTTTCAAGTGCCATTATTGATAAGTACATTGGTGAGAGTGCAAGATTAATCAGGGAAATGTTTAATTATGCTCGTGATCACCAAGTAAGGACTTCAAATGGATTCATTGTATATGTTGGGAATCTTAGACCGATGAATGATACCCGAAGGTGCCTTAAAATGTTGACACTTATTATCTTTATTTCTAGCCCTGCATCATTTTCATGGATGAGATTGACGCAATTGGTGGACGTCGTTTTAGCGAGGGAACCAGTGCAGATCGTGAGATTCAAAGAACGCTCATGGAGTTGCTTAATCAGTTGGATGGATTTGACCAGCTTGGAAAGGTACGTGTTTATCTTAAATGTATATTTTAAATGTGTTGAGATTTGTCCCATAGTCCATATCTAAGATGTGCATCCTTTCATTATCTGTCTTTGAATTCTTCAAGTTTGATTTGGTTTGCTGATTAAGGCTGGAAAGATTAGTTTCTTATTGTAGTGTACGGTTGGAATCTGTGCATAAAATGATACACCTTTAAATGACCTATGCTTATGTTTTCCTACTTGGGGTGGTGTGGGGGTGTGGGTGGGATGACATCAGCGCTCAGATTTATTTGTTTTTCAAGTCTTGAAATTTTTGTAAAGAATTACACATTTTTTTAACATACTCGTAAAGAAGAGTAGAATGCATGAAACAGGAGGGGGATATTCTTTGTTCGCCTGAACCTATCTAATCTTTATTCTGTTTTCAGGTAAAAATGATCATGGCAACAAATAGACCCGATGTTTTGGACCCAGCTCTTCTTCGCCCTGGTCGGTTAGATAGAAAGATAGAAATACCCTTGCCTAATGAACAATCAAGAATGGAAATCCTCAAGATCCATGCTGCTGGGATTGCCAAACATGGTGAAATTGATTACGAGGCTGCTATTAAGCTTGCTGAGGTTTGCTAATGATGTTAACAAGAAACACTATTATACTGCTTCTATTGCATCAAAACTTCTGTTGACTTGTTTTATCCTCAGGGTTTTAATGGAGCTGATATGCGGAATGTTTGCACTGAAGCTGGTATGTTTGCAATTCGCGCAGAGCGTGATTATGTCATCCATGAGGATTTCATGAAGGTATTTGTCTTCTTTTCCAAAGATTCTGTTAGACAGTAATTTTTAAAATTCATTGACGTGCTGTTTTTCGACTTCACCCTATTATAGAGGTCTTCACGGAAGTGTTGGTGTTTATTAAAAGAGAAATTTAGTAACTCATGGTAAATCTGTATGCATGTTATTATGTGAATCACCTCTGCTTTTAGATTTTGTACAACTACGCTAGGTAGCACACTTGATTTTTTATTTTAATGAAAGCACACTTAAATTTCTTTCACCAAGGAATGTAGGTTCATTAAATCCTATATTTCACGTTGGAACTTTGTTTCAGAAGAGATTCCTTGTTTTTTCTACTTTGTATTATTTGTGTTCTCAAATTCCTTTTTTCCTATTTTTCATCCTTTTAACTTTGTTCCAGAAAGAGATGCCTTGTTGCTTCTGCTTGGTAGTATTATTGTATTCTTAAATTCTTTTTCTGAGATCTCATTTTCCCGAGACAACTATTCCTGTAGGCGGTAAGGAAACTGAATGAAGCAAAGAAACTTGAGTCAAGTGCTCACTACAGTGCTAATTTTGGTAAGGAGTAAGCACTGGCGCAAGGACCGTGGACCAATTTCAATCATTTGATCACACTGGATGCGATCTTCGCTTTGATGTACCATTTGAGTTTGTTTATTCTGTATTTTGAATTATGTAAAGCAGCAACCTCTTTCTCTGAAAGCAACTGCATTTATTGACTTTTCTTTCTCGTGAAGTCTGTTGAAGGATGGTAGAATAGAATATTCACTGGATGTTTATTTGCTGTTTTTTCGTTGCTGTGTACTGGATTCTGATTGGCATTAGGCCCTAAAAGAAAAATTAAACATTAAACTTAATCCTGAGTTGGTATATAGGCAGTACAGCAGAGGGATCCAATCCAACTGTTTCTCCTCAGGGATCGTTTGTTAAAGCCTATTAAAACTTGAAGGAAGCGCAACAGATTATTAAATTGGTTCAGATGGTTAAAGGCTATACTTCAGGGATAGAATAAAAATAGAAACGAAAACCCAGTATTTCCCTCTTTTTGTAGTGACTAGATCAACTCCTACTTGTGTTCTCTTCCAATTTCTTCTAGTCAAATCAGTCTTGGTATTGAAAAAGATATTTTGTCATAAAATAACTTGAAAAAGGAACTGTAAAAGCAGGTAGTCAATTTATCTGATGAACCAATTAGGCAGCTCGTTGAAGGTTACAACATAGGACCACCGTAATTCAGTGTACAATTTTAAATTAATTTAGAGACTCGGTGGCAAGTAATCCAAAGAGTGAGGTCCATTTGACATTGTTCATAGTCTCCTCCATGAGCCGCATCTATATAAAATGAAAAATAGCTGCCTCTAGTGCTACTGCAACTCATCCAAAGCTTGTTGGTGCCTGCTGCCACTACATTACATTGAAACCTGCCAAATGAAATTAGGATTGACTCGGAGGCATATTTAAAGACATCCAAGGTTAGCTTGTGTATATGAAATGAGAATTTATAATGAGAACAGAGCTAAGTATTACTTGTGGGTGGTGAACCAGAGGAAGCTTTCCAATTAAATTGTTGTCCTGTCCAGTCGGTAATAGTTCCTCCAGCACCTTCTATTACTGGCACAAGTGCGAGGAAATCGTACGGCTGCAATATTTTGTTTTGACATCAGCATATAGATTGTGAAAGTTAAAAAAGCAACTAAATATCACTGGCTGAGGGAAGTACAACAGCAAATTTTTTATCCCTGCACCAATATATTTATTAGGCAGTAGGAATATATATACTCATATACCGAAATTCCAATCAGTTACCACTCCACTGATATTGGACATAACCAATAAGACTACGCACTAGCTGTCCACTATAAGGAGGGGAAAAACTCAATCATACTCATTTGGAAAGTATAATCGTATATTTATTAGTCTAGGCAATAAGAGCAGAGTAGCTGACCTTAAGACCAGACTCTATCACAAGATCCACAAATCCAGAAGCCAACAGTGCATAAGCATAGTAATCACATCCGTACAGTGGAACTTTCATATGTAAGTGTAACAGAAGTAGAGGAAGAGATAACGAATTCATAGCAGAGTGAATGCAACTTATTGATTCTCTTCTTCCTCTTTAATCTCCTCCTCCTCAGATCTTCTCATTGCCCTACTTGTTCCTTCCCCAGTTTTAGCTACAACTCTGTCGAACGATTTTCTTGCCATAATGTTACATACCTTACTTCTCACACGAGCAAAGGCAATCTCAGCATCCCCTTCGAACAAATGTGGGCTCGTAGTGTACCTGAACTTGAAGGAATGAAAATGAGTAGATGCAGCACACTTTTGGTATCCCTGATAAGTTGAACAGATACACAGAATACAAGTACTTGAAGGTGAGTAACAATGTCCTATCTTTGTAGAGAAAGGGTTCGAAGGAGAAACATACAGGTAGGCTTTTGAAAGACTTGAACAATTGCGTGTGGAGATTTCTTGCCCATTCAAGGTAGTTTGTCGCCCACTTAAACCAGTCCACCTCTCTCTTAGTACAGGCTGGTCAATAATGCCAAGAATCTAGAAAAGCAGAAATGAAGAGAAGATCATGTAGACCAACTTTCGAAACCACAGTTTATCTGCATATGGGTCTCACAGTCTACCGTAGCATAATATAAGGAGATTACATAGGTATCACAGGCTGGAACTCCCATTACACCAAGTGAAAGCTAAATAAAGTGGTTCAAGAGTCTAGCAAAATATTCCTAACACGAGTGATCGCAGATAGCAATAAGGAAAAAAAGCACCTACACAATAAACTATTAAGAAAATAAAAGACAAAGCACCTACATGATACTGATAGTTTCTTATAAAAACATCAAAATTCCAACTCAGATGACCTTTCTTCATTCAGGATGAGGGAATGTCTATACAGGAAAACAACTAAATAGCTCATGCACTTAGGAATTATGCATATACCATGCGATCTAGAACTTCGCAGTTGTGAGACAAATGAAATGAAGAGGTGATTAAGCATGTTCTCAAAATGGATGTACTCAACTTTCCTTTTTCTCTGTTATATTTTGTTTATAAATTCACGAGTATCCTTCTCCTTTTCCTTTTTTTTTTATAAGTTAAACATGATTACATCGTCTACTGAGAGCAAATTTTGTTAGCTAAATAAAAATATGCCAACAGGCGACTGTTTTAGTGTAAAATGACTCAACTAGGCTCCCCACCAGAGAATGCTGTCCCAATGCAAACAGAGTTTGGGGGGGGGAAATTGATAGTTGACAAGCTTTCATTGATCTAGTAGCGAGCAAGGTATTCTATTGATACAAATACAATCAACTGACTGGCGATTCATACCGGTTAACCTTTGTACAACAGAGCAATAAGAGTGACAAACACGGGTTTCCCATTAAGTAAAAAGTATTCCGATGAATCAATATTTGAACTATAAGTTGAACAGAGTTGATACGAGAAAGACAAGCAGGTACCTGTAAATGAAACTCTTCGTCCCATCTATTGGATCTAAAACCCACACATACTCTGCAGTTTCCTCTTTACACCTCCGTCTCTTCTCCTCTCCATAACTATCACCAAGCAGTTTGAATACAAAAATTCAGCAGACAAACATACATAGATTGTGTGCTACGAGAAACAGAGATAAAATAAACCCAACAGACATGTCAAGAGAAGCTTCATAATTGACTCTTCACATGTACTTTGGATACTCGAAAGAATCCAAAGAGCCTTACATGCACTTTTTCAATCCATAGATGAGACGGTGCAGATCGTGAGACTCCTACATGTCCCATCATGCTATCAAATTGCCGATATTTTCACTAAAGGACTACCGCTGCAACTTTTTGATGACTTTCGAGATAGTCTCAACGTCCGTAAACCTCCCGTTTCGCCTAAAGGGGTATATTAGAATATGTAAATAAGATTAAGTAGGATCTTTAATATTCTTGCAATTAGATTTAGCTTAACTACAGTGATTACAGTAGCATGATTTCAGAGATAAGATTAGCTTAATTTCAGAGATTATGTTTAGTATGAAATCAACCATAATAGCTTAATTTTAGAGATTATGTGTAGCATGAAATCAACCATAATCTTGGCTTGTAATCTTGTATATAATGTGACTTATAGCAATGAAACAAGAGAGGGAAAACAATTCTTTCAGGAACAATAATGACGACAGGCAGCGTTGCCAATTTTGTAACGGCTCAAATCATATCACGACAAATTGCTTTCATCGCTATGCTCAATCTATCAATCCAACAACTCATCTCGCACTTCATGTCCCGATTCAATCTTCACAAAATTGGTATGCTGACTACGGGTGGGCATAAAACCCGTTGAACTGAAAAAACCGAACCGACGATTCGGTTCGGTTTTTATTCATTTTTTTTAAAAACCGGTTCATGAAAACACCGAACCGAATCAGGATTAAATGATTTGGTTCGGTTCTTTCGTATTTTTTATGAACCGAATCGAAAACCAGGACAAATATGTAATTAATCTTATTTTTGATTTTAGGCTACTGTTATCTCTTGACTCATAGCCATTGAAGCCAATCTATTAAGCTTTTATGGAAGTCGAATGCGGCATGAACTTAATTAACATATTACAGAAGCATTGACATAAAATGTAGGAGAGAAAGTAATTGTAAATTGGTGCAACTTTAAATGGTCATAACTCTGCGCCCGGATGTCCGTTTGGCGCCGCAAATTTTTAGGAAAACGTCCGTTTTCCCCATTAATTTGTGCTTTCACAAATCGGTTTCTAATTTTTCCTTTTCTTTAGTAAACATCTCACGATATACAATACATTTCAACGTCGAAATTTCGTGGTAATGTAGGTGTGAATGTCAATTTCAGTGTTGGAAATTCATTTTTTTTTAAAAAAATCCCCCGACCCGACCCGTTTTATTTCAATGTTGGATTTTTATTTTGTGGGGATGTAAACTTTAATTTGGAGTTTTTTTTTTTACATGTTTTAAGAATATATGTGATGCAGACTTTATGTTTTTGGACTTTATATTTGATGCGAAAAAACCGATACGTTTGACAATATAAACCGATATATTGTTTTTTTTTTAAAGTTTGATTCGGTTTTTATTTTTAAAAATCGAATTTTATTCAGTTCATATTTTTTTGATACAAAACCGAACCGAACCGATATACGTCCACCCCTAATGCTGACTCTGGAGCGACGCATCATATTACTCCGGACCTTTCCAGTCTCTCGCAATATGAAGAATACCGAGGTCCTGAACAACTTCATGTAGGTAATGGCTACAGTTTTTACCCGTTCGTCACACCGGTAAGGCATATCTCTCTAATTCCTCAAATCGATCCTTCTCTCTAAATAACGTCCTTCATGTTCCTTCTATTACTTAGAACCTTTTATCTGTTCAAAAATTTTCTCACGATAATCATGCCTTTTTTGAATTTCACCCATGGTTTTGTTGTTAAGGATCGCAAAACCAGGACTCCTCTTCTTTCCGGGACGAGTAGCGATGGACTCTATCACTTGCCATTCCGACTCGGAAAACCTTCTTCTCCCGTGGCCTATGTTGCTGTCATGCTTTCATCATCCTGTTGGCATCTTCGCCTTGGTCATCCTCATCAAAGAGCACTCGATCAAGTCCTCCGCAAAAATAGTTTACCTTTTTCTCGTTCTAAGTTAGCTTCTTTATGTAGTGCTTGTCAACTTGGCAAGTCGAACAAACTTACTTTATCGAATAGATTCAATAAAAGTTCTCATATTTTGTAATTGGTGTTCACTGATGTATGGGGTCCTTCACCCTTTCTATCATCGAATGGTCATAAATATTTATTAGTCTTTGTGGATGATTATTTTGGCTATACATGGTGCTACCTATTATTTAAAAAATCAGACGTTGTCTCCATTTTTATACAATTCTTAGCCCTCGTGGAACACCAGTTTTCCACTAAATTAAAGCTCTCCAATCTGATGGTGGTGGAGAGTTTCGGCCTCTATCCGCTGTTTGCGCCAATCTTGGCATTCAACATAGACTTTCATCACCACACACACATGAACAACAAGGTCGTGTCGAACGTAATCATCGTTACATTGTCGAAACAGGGTTAAGCCTCATGGCTCATAGCTTTACACCCTCAAAATATTGGCACTTTGCTTTTGAATCCGTGGTTTACTTGATCAATTGTCTTCCAACACCCATTAACGGTGGAAAATCACCATATGAGATGTTCTTTCATCGCTCATCTGATTATTTGTTCCTCAAAGTGTTCGGATGTCTCTGTTATCCCTATATTAGGCCCTATAATAAGCACAAAATTAATTATCGCAGCACTCCCTGCGTTTTTCTTGATTATGTCTCTAACTATCATGCATATAGGTGTCTCAATAGGCACATCGGCCGAGTTTACATTGCCCGATACGTCACGAGTCAATATTTCCATTTGCAAATCAGTCCATCCTCGGCCCTCATCCCTCTCGCTTGTCCTCTCCTCCCTGTCTCTCTGTCCCCTGCATTGTATCACAAAACACCGCTGCCACTACGACTGCCCTTCCTTTATTCGCACGGCCGTCACCCCTATCCAGTTCACCCAAAAATAATCAGCCCACTTCCGCATCCTCTTCCACTCCAGAAGCCCGTAACTCTCCTTCAAGCAACATTCCAATAGCATCTTCTTTGAATTCCCCATCGACTACACAACCAGTAGTTTCTCCTCCATTAGACCCGCTGGAAATTGACTTCTCTGGATCCAACATTCATGTCACACCCTTGTTACCCTTGGACACGCAAACTCTCATTCTTCCTCTTCATAAAGCGACTATTTCCTCTACTCATCGTCCATCAACGCAAATTCCACCTGAGCGCACTCATTACATGCGACTTCGGCACATGCCACCTTCATCCCACTCTACTTCTTTGTCCGTTTTATCCCAACCATCGCCTCCTACAACTGAACCATCCTGCTTCACCGAAGCTGCTAAACACAAGGAATGGAGAGATGCTATGGCTGCTGAGATGACAGTTCTATTTAAAAATAAAACTTGTTCTCTTGTTCCTCCGTCATCGTCCATGAATGTGTTAGGCTGCAAATGGGTGTTTCGGATTAAACGAAATTCTACCGGGGTTATTGAAAGGTATAAAACTCGTCTTGTAGCAAAAGGTTTTCACCAGGTTGAGGGCTACAACTTCACTGAAACATTCAGCCCAGTTGTGAAACCCACTACATTTCGTATCATTCTCTCCCTAGCAGTCTCGCAACATTGGCCTTTGCGCCAATTAGATGTTCAAAATGCCATTTTACATGGCGATCTCATTGAAGATGTTTTCATGGATCAACCTCAAGGATTCGCTCATCCGCAGTTACCTCATTATGTCTGCAAACTACACAAATCTTTATATGGACTCAAGCAAGCTCCGAGGGCTTGGTACACCAAGCTTCTCCAATTTTTGGTCTCTCGGCTTTTCTCCTTCCAAAACGGATCTTTCGTTGTTTATATACAACTCAGGTGGTACTATTGCATATCTTCTTGTATATGTTGACAACATTATTTTGACAGGGAATTCCGACAAATTCGTTGCTGCCAGTATAGACCACCTGGGCCGCGCCTTCTCTATTTGAGATATGGGCGATCTCACCTTCTTTCTTGGCATTCAAGTGAAGCGATCCTCCTTGGGTTTGGAGCTCTCTCAAGCTCAATATGTGCACAACTTGCTGGAAAAAGCGGGAATGAGCACTTGCAAGCATCTTCTCACGCCAATGGCGACTAATGCCAAGTATATCAAAAGGATAGTCCGGCATTCCATGATCCTACACTATATCGGCATATTGTTGGCGCTCTTCAATATCTCACTTTGACAAGGCCGGACATTGCATTTTCAGTTAACAAAGTGTGCCAGTTCATGCACTTTCCAACAGTTAATCATTGGTCTGCTGTGAAACGATTATTGCACTACCTTCAACACACGAAGACATGGTCACTTATTATCTCTATCTCTCCGTCTCTCGACTTACAGGTGGATTTGCTATATTCCTTGGAAACAATCTCATCTCTTGGACCTCCAAGAAGCAACGCACAGTAGCCCGATCGTCGACAGAGTCGGAATACAAAGCTTTGGAAGATACGGCGGCAGAGTTAACATGGACTCGATCTCTCCTTTTTGAACTTGGAGCTCACCCTCCTCATGCTCCAACCCTCTGGTGTGACAATAACGGTGCAGCTTATCTATCTCTGAATCCTATTTTTCACTCTCGGACAAAGCATGTGGAGATTGATTATCACTTTGTTCGAGACAAGGTTGCCCGAAAGGATCTTCATGTTCGTTTCATTTCTACTAAAGACCAATTGGCAGATGTTCTCACTAAGCCTTTAGCTTCAGCTAGTTTCCAGTTCTTACGCGACAAACTTAAGGTGAAAGAGCCACCTTCAGTTTGCAAGGGGAGTATTAGAGTATCCTACTTCATATCAATTTCTAATCCTGTATATTTTATATCCTTGTACAATTAGGACTCGTAATCCTAATTCCTCTTGATGTACGGCAACTACATGTATATATTTTTCTCATATGAATACAATAGAACTTGAGGGTTTCTAATACATCGCATTCCTGGAAAACCAGTAACGTTAATAGCAGAGAAACCAAAACAATCGTAAGGTACTTCCAATCCTTCTAGCTCAATTTCCACACACGCTTGCGTTGGAGTGCTTCCTTGGACTCTATCAATTTCTGACAATTCAAATGAGACGATGATTATGCTTTACTTGCTTCAGGTGAGTAGACAGATGATTAGCACAGGAGTGATTGAGTTTGTATTTTAACATTAGGAAGAACTTTTAAAGATAAAAATGGTGAAACACCAAATAAGACGAGCCAATGCAAGTGACAACTCCATTAAACTACATGTAAAAGTCAGTTCCTTTTTACAGCTTCTGACCTCTGAAGTTCTAAATCATTTCCGATCATTCCTTAAGTGCTTCACGTATCATAGTATCTTGGCTCAATTTTTCCAGTCTTTTTTTCCGCATGTGTATAATGTGTAACACACAGTATGTATATATAAATATATGATTTTGGAAAGTAAAACATTTGTGTGGATCTTCAAGGTTTGGGGTAAAACATGGTGTTCTACAATTTACTGTAACCTACTGTAGAATGTTTCATAAAGATCTGATCTAACAAATGTTATTGGTACATATCTTTTCTAAGTTATCAATAACACTTGCTTGTTGGACAATGGATTTTTGTTCTGATAATCAACAGGATATTTTTACGGGAAACCACTGACTGGATCATGCCAATCCTTTTTGGTCTTTCCATTTGTTATATTTTATTCAGTCACTAAAATGCCTCTCTACTCCACAAAGTACAAGTGCTACAGGGTTGAGTTGTTATACTTCACCAGTCAATATGCTATAGCCTGATGATATATTTAAGCATGCTTTAACGTAGCTATTTTCGCACAGATCCTAATATAGAACTCTCATAAACCAATGTTTCTTATTTGACAACGGGAGTTTATGCATGTGCTTGCCCCCCATATTCTCAGTGAATGTATCCTTAGTTCCCAGGAGTTGGTATAACCTTGTTTATGATACATCACAGATCGAGAGAGAAAGATACAGACCAGTTCTCGTTATTAGTGATCATGAATATATGTTCTAGTGCTTCATGATTGTTCCTTGATATTTAGTTTTTGGGGGCAAAAGTGGTGTGAAGGTTTGGTGCTTAAGGATGAATTTCTGGTGTTGTATAGAGTCTGTTGTCAAAAGGAATTGTCAGTTCAGCAATTTAGGGGGACACAAGGGGAGGGACTTTTTGGGATCTGAGGTTTAGGAGGAATTTTCAGGATTGGAGGTGGCCAACCTTCAAAGATTACTAGTTTTACTTCAAAAGCATTGTGAGCTAGTTGGCGGACCCGATGCTTTGAGTTGGGAGTTGGGGAATAACAAATTGTTCTCAGTCAAGTCTTTCTATGAGAAGCTTTTGGTTAGGGCAGAGGTCAGTTTCCACATGTCTCGGTCTGGATTCCTAATGTTCCGAGGAAGGTGTGCTTCTTCACGTGGTTGGCTACTAGAGGGGTGATTTTGACGGCGGCAAATCTGAGGAAACAAAAGGTTGTCTGCTTGAGCTAGTGTTCCTTTGTAAGGAGACAGGTGAGTACGTGGATCATATTCTGTTACATTGCAAGCTAGTCACAAGGTTATGGGAGGATATGTTTAGATGGTTTGGAGTTTCTTGGGTAATGCCAAGGTCCGTGAAAGAGTTGATGTTCAGCTGGAAGAGTGGAACTCGGAGAAGAAGGCACAAGGCTTGGAATGCTACTCCTCTTGCTTTAATGTGGGTCATTTGGAAAGAGCGAAATAGGAGAGCTTTTGAAGGGGCGGAGATGAGCTTTGCTCAATTGAGGAGTAGTCTCCGATCCATTATTTTCTTTTGGTGCACCCATGTAGTTCCTGTTTGTTTAGAGGATTGAGTGGCTTTTGGAGAGAAACATATTTTATAGGTTTCTCCTTTGTTTGTTATACCACTTGTATACGGCCAAGTTGGCCTTGTTAATATTAGTGAAAACTTTTACTTGATAAAAAAATGATTGTTCCTTGATATTTATTCCTTCTACTAAGTTGTTTTCCTATTAGCTGATAAGCAACTTAAATTCTTGGTCCTACAAACTTCGTAGTATTCATATTCTTTTTTATCTTCTGTTGTTATATTACTTCCTACTGATTATAAAGTTACTCTCCTCAGTTAGGGAGAACTTGCGGGCTACCAAGAAGGAATATGCTAAAACAGAAGATGATTTGCAGTCACTTCAGAGTGTTGGACAGATCATAGGAGAAGTGCTCCGACCTTTAGATAATGAGCGTTGTAAGTACCCTTTATCCTGACTAATATTCATTTACTTTTTTACTCCTAGGTATGCGCTATTGATCACCAAGTGTGTTTTTCGTTTCATTTTTATTTGACATGAAAGAACTTATTAAGAAACTGGCAGAAATTTATGGAACTAATCAGCACCTTCCATTACCTTTGCAGTGATAGTAAAAGCTAGCAGCGGTCCAAGGTATGTGGTTGGCTGTCGCAGTAAAGTCGATAAAGAAAAACTGACTTCAGGCACAAGAGTGGTTCTTGATATGACAACACTTACAATCATGCGGGCGCTCCCCCTGGAAGTTAGTAGTTACTATTTTTCTTGCAAGCGTTAATTGTTTGGGTTTACATTTAAAATTATTACATTTGTCCATCCCCAATTTCCTTATGATGAGAAATTAATGGCAGGTTGATCCAGTTGTATATGTGAAGAAGGGATCACGAGTCTTAAGTCAACCCAAAAGCTAGCTTGTAGGTTGAGATTGTCCAAGTCCGGACTATTAATACTCCCCGCACGTCCAGACCTTGTTAACTAACGGAAGCGTGAATAATATAATTTGGGGTCCAACATCGGTGAACAAAGAATTAGAATAGGTCTGGCTCTGATACCAACTTTTGGGGTTGAGTTAGGCCCAAGATCCATTCTTTACATGGTATCAGGGCCAGATCCATTCCAATTCTTTGTTCACCGATGTTGGGCCTCCAAATTATATTGTCCACACTCAGTTTAACGAGGTTTGGGCGTATGGTAATGTTAAGAGTACACATCGTAAATGGAATGGAAACATAAATTTTTTATATGGACTTGGACAATCCCACGCTACAAGCTAGCTTTTCAGATTCTGATTATTCAGATGCTTGTGATGAAAGTGTACTCAGGAAAACTAAAAACATAGAGGTTGTAGACAAGGTGTTTGATAAAAGTTGTCATAGAATTACTCGAAAAATGCGACTGGCTTTGACAACTGATATTTTTGGTCATTTTTCTAACTCTGAAGTAAACAAACTAGAGAGAGAAGAACCATTTTCAGAAGTTCATGGTGCTGAAATTGCTGCACCATATGCTTATCACGATTTTGACAAAGTTGAAGCAGAGATTTCTTCACTACAACAAGAAGTCAGTCCAGATTCCTTTAGAGTTGGCTTCATACCATCAGAAAACACGGTAATTTCTGCTATCACTGTTAATTACACCAGTGAACCTAATGTTCCCTCTTTGCTGGATTCTCTGGGACCTATTTGCCCTAATTTTGATGATGGAACACCATTAGAAAATCATGTTGTAGATGACGATTATGAAATGCTTGACCAAATTCTTCTAATGTATGGAATCAATGTGACTAATTTGCAATGGGATGATAGTGAAGAAGCTAGCTTTTGGTGTTGAGTTAGGCCCAAGATCCATTCTTTACAGTATACAACATGCTTCATTAAGATCCTGGCAACATTAGTTACTCTGCAGTGGGTGGACTGTCAGATCAGATCAGGGAGCTGAGAGAATCCAGAGTTACCTTTAATGAACCCCGAGCTTTTCCTCCAAGTTGGGATTAAGCCTCCAAAGGTAACTCATTCACATAATTTTTTCCACATTTTCATACGTGTCTCGGCATGGAAAAATATGGCATTTGCTTGTAATATCACTTCTGAGCCAACCAAGGATTCTATCTCAGGGTGTTCTTCTCTATGGGCCACCTGGAACGGGCAAGACATTGCTAGCCAGGGCTATCGCTAGCAACATAGATGCCAATTTCTTAAAGGTTCGTGTTCTAAACTTTTTAGTTATATCCTCCAGTCTAATAGCATCTCATAATGTGGACGTCTATAATTGGTGATTGCTGCAGGTTGTATCAAGTGCCATTATTGATAAGTACATTGGTGAGAGTGCAAGATTAATCAGGGAAATGTTTAATTATGCTCGTGATCACCAAGTAAGGACTTCAAATGGATTCATTGTATATGTTGGGAATCTTGGACTGATGAATGATACGAAGGTGCCTTAAAATGTTGACACTTATTATCTTTATTTCTAGCCCTGCATCATTTTCATGGATGAGATTGACGCAATTAGTGGACGTCGTTTTAGCAAGGGAACCAGTGCAGATCGTGAAATTCAAAGAATGCTCATGGAGTTGCTTAATCAGTTGGATGGATTTGACCAGCTTGGAAAGGTCTGGATTTATCTTAAATGTATAATTCAAAGATGTGTTGAGATTTGTCTCATAGTCCATATCTAAGATATGTATCCTTTCATTATCTGTCTTTGAATTCTTCAAGTTCAATTTGGTTGGCTGATTAAGGCAGGAAAGATTAGTTGCTTATCGTAGAATAGGGTTGGAATCTGTGCATAAAATGATACACCGTGTAAATGACCTATGCTTATGTATTACTACTTGGAGGGTGGGGTGTAGGGGTGTGGGTGGGATGACATTTATTTGTTTTTCAACTCTTGAATTTTTTGTAATTTCAAGTACGGAATTACACTTTTTTAACATACTCATAAAGAAGAGTAAAATGCATGAAACAGGAGGGGAATATTGTTTGTTCGCCTGAACCTATTTAATCTTTATTCTGTTTTCGGGTAAAAATGATTATGGCAACAAATAGACCCGATGTTTTGGACCCAGCTCTTCTTCACCCTGGTCGGTTAGATAGAAATACCCTTGCCTAATGAACAATCAAGAATGGAAATCCTCAAGATCCATGCTGCTGGGATTGCCAAACGTGGTGAAATTGATTATGAGGCTGCTATTAAACTTGCTGAGGTTTGCTAATGATTCTAACAAGAAACATATTATATTATACTGCTATTGCATCAAAGTTCTGATGACTTGTTTTATCCTCAGGGTTTTAATGGGGCTGATATGCGGAATGTTTGCACTGAAGCTGGTATGTTTGCAATTCGTGCAGAGCATGATTATGTCATCCATGAGGATTTCATGAAGCTATTTCTTTTCCAAAATTTCTGTTAGTAAAGCAGTAATCTTTTAATTTCACTGACTGACTGTTTCTCGAGTTCACGCTATAGAGGTCTTCATACTATCAAAGTGTTGGTGGTGTTTATTAAAAGAGAAATTTAGTTGCTCATGGTAAATCTATGTGCGTGTTATTATGTGAATCACCTCTACTTTTAGATTTTGTACAACTACCCTAGATAGCATGCTTAATTTCTTATTTTAATGAAAACACACTGGAAATTCTTTCACCAAGTTCAGTATTTCACGTTTTAACTTTGTTTCGGAAGAGATTTGGTCTTGTTTCTACTTTGTATTATTTGTGTCCTCTCAGTCTTTTTTCCTATTTTACATCGTCAGAACTTTTTCCATAAAGAGATGCCTGGTTGCTTCTACTTTGTTAGTATTATTGTGTTAAATTCTTTTTCCTATTCCTCATCTTCCTGAGACAACTATTCCTGTAGGCGGTAAGAAAACTGAACGAAGCAAAGAAACTTGAATCAAGTGCTCACTACAGTGCTAATTTTGGTAAGGAGTAAGCACTGGCGCAAGGGCCGTGGACCAATTTCAATGCTACGATCACACTGGATGCGACCTTCGCTTTGATGTACCATTTGAGTTTGTTTATTCTGTATTTTGAATTATGTAAAGCAGCAACCCCTTTCTCTGAAAGCAGCTGCATTTATTGAGGTTTCTTTCCCATGATGTCTGTTGAAGGATGTTTTTCGTTTCTATGTACTGAATTCTGGTTGGCATTAGGCCCAAAAGAAAATTAAACTTCAAACTTAATTTCCTGAGTTGATACATAGGCAAAACAGCTGAGGGATCCAATCAAACTCTGTTCTCGTCAGGATCGTCTGTTAGAGTCAATTAAAACTTGAAGGAAGCGCAAGATTAATTAATTGGTTCAGATGGTCAGTACAGAAGAAAAAGTAGAAACGAAAACCCAGTATCTCTCTCTTTTTGTAGTGACTACATCAACTCCTACTACTTTTATGTTCTCTTCCAATTTCTTCAAGTGAAATCAATCTTGGAATTGAAAAAGATATTTTGTCATAAGATAACGTGAACAGGAACTGGAAAAGCGAGTAGTCAATTTATCTGATAAACCAATTAGGCAGCTCCTTGAAGGTTACAACATAGGACCACCATAATTCAGTTTACAATTTAAATTAACATAGAGATTTGGTGGCAAGTAATCAATAACTATGATATCCGCCCAAGGGAGATAAGCCAACACAGGTGAGATCCATTTGACCTTGTTCTTAGTCTCTTCCATGAACAGCACAATATAGGAAAAATAGCTGCCTCTAGTGCCACTGCAATGCATCCAAAGCTTGTTGGTGAACTTGTTCATCACCTGCTGCCACTACATTGAAACCTGCCAAGTGAAATTAGGATATAATTCACATGTCGACTTGGAGGCATATTTAAAGACAACGAAGGTTAGCTTGTGTATATGAAGTGATGATTTATAATGAGAACAGAGCTAAGAATTACTTGTGGCTGGTGAACCAGCAGACGCTTTCCAACTAAATTGTTGTCCTTTCCAGTCGGTTATAGTTCCTCCAGCACCTTCTATTACTGGTACAAGTGAGAGGAAGTCGTATGGCTGAAATTTTTTGTTTTGATATCAGCATAGAGATTGTGAAATTTAAAAACAAAAAAAAAAAAGCAATTTAATGTCACTGGCTGAGGGAAGTAAAACAGCAAAATTTTTACCCTGCATCAATATATTTATCAGGCAGTAGGGATATACTCAACAACAACAACATACCCAGTGAAATCCCACAAAGTGGGGTCTGGGAAGGGTAGAGTGTATGCAGACCTTAACTCTACCTTGGGAGGTAGAGGTTGTTTCCGAAAGATCATCGGCATAAGGACAAGCATTTTAAAGCAACATGAAAAAGAAATAACGGAAACGAATAAACCATGGTAACATACTATATATAAAAGCAGGATAGAGCAAAAACAACCACAAAGTAATACGATAGTCAAAGAACAACAAACAAAGCTTGGAGTGATATACTCATATACCGAAATTTCAATCAGTTACCACTCCACTGATATTGGAGATAACCAATGACAATACGCTAGCTGTCCTCTATAAGGAGGGAGAAAGCTCAATATGCACATTTGGCAAGTATAATCGTATCTTTAGTAGACTAGGCAATCGAGCAGAGAGAGAGACAGAGAGTAGCTGACCTTAAGACCAGACTCTATTACAAGATCCACAAATCCAGAAGCCAATAGGGCATAAGCATAGCAATCACATCCGTACAGTGGAACTTTCACCTGTAACAAAAGTAGAGGAAGAGATAAGAATTCATAGAGGACGAAAGAGAGTGCAACTTATTCATTCTCTTCTTCCTCTTTAGTTTCCTCCTACTCAGATCTTCTCATTGCCCTTCTTGTTCCTTCCCCGATTTTTGCCTCTTAATTGTACACTAGCTAAAGCTCTGTCCAATGATTTTCTTGTAATAATGTTACATACCTTGCTTCTAACACGAGCAAAGGCAATCTCAGCATCCCCTTCGAACAAATGTGGGCTAGTAGTGTACCTGAACTTGAGAGAATGAAAATGAGAAGTAGATGCAGCACCCTTTTGGTGTCCCTGATAAATTGAACAGATTCACAGAATACAAGTACTTGAAGTTGAGTAACAATGTTCTATTTTTGTAAAGAAAGGGTTCCAAAGAGAAACATACAGGTAGGCTTTTGAAAGACTTGAACAATTTCGTGTGGAGATTTCTTGCCCATTCAAGGTAGTTCGTCGCCCTCTTAAACCAGTCCACCTCTCTCTTAGTACAGGCTGGTCAATAATGCCAAATATCTAGAAAAGCAGAAATGAAGAGAATATCATGTAGACCAACTTTCGAAACCACAGTTTATCTGCATATGGGTCTCGCAGTCTACCGTAGCATAATATAAGGAGATTACATATGGTATCATAGGTTGGAACTCATTACACCAAGGGAAAGCTAAATAAAGTGGTTCAAGAGTTGGACACAATATTCCTAACACGAGTGATCCCAGATGGCAATAAGGAAGAAAGCACCTACACAATTTTGCGTGGACAACTATTAAGAAAATAAAAAAGACAAAAGCACCTGCGTGATATTGCTAATTTCCTAAATAAACACCAATATTCCAACTCAGATGACCTTTCTCCATTCAAGTTGAGGGAATGCATATACATGCATACAACTACATGGCTAATGCATACAGGAACTATGCATATACCAAACCATCTAGAACTTCACTATTGTGAGACAAACGAAACGAAGAGGTGATTAAGCATGTTCTCAAACTGGATATTCAGTTCTATTTAGTCCAACAAACACAAAATGGATGTTCTAAATTTCCCTTTTTCTCTTTTATATTTTGTTTATAAATTCATGAGTATCTATCTACTTCTATTCCCCACCAGCAAATGCTGCCCCAATGTCAACAGGGTTTGGGAGAAAAATTGGCAGTTGACAGGACTAACAAGCAAACTTTCATTGTTCTAGTAGCGAGCAAGGTTTTTTATTGATACAAATACAATCAACTGGCTGGCGATTCATACCGGTTTACCTTTGTACAACAGAGCAATAAGAGTGCCAAACACGGGTTTCCCTGTAAGTAAAATGTATTCCGATTAATCAATATTTGAACCATAAGTTGAACACAGTTGATATGAGAAAAATAAGCAGGTACCTGTAATGAAACTCTTCGTCCCATCTATTGGATCTAAAACCCAAACATACTCTGCAGTTTCCTCTTTACACCTCCATCCCTTCTCCTCTCCATAACTATCATCAAGCAGTTTGAAAACAGATTTTCAGCAGACAAACATACACAGATTGTGTGATACGTGAAACAGAGATAAAATAAATCCAAAAGATATGTCAAGAGAAGCTTCATAATTGACTCTTGATAAATGATTAAGGACTCAACAGCATCTATAGGAAAACAAAGAAGGAAATATATCTGTAAGAATCGCACTGACTCGTATCTATCGAATTGGAAGCGTGAATGGTATTCGGCTACTACGACAACGATCTTATAAATCTTGTAAAATGAATGCCTTTTTCTCGATTATAGCCTTATGTATCGGCATTGTACAAGTAAATAGACTCGGCTCAACCAATTAGAAGTTATGGAAACATCAGTGGTATTCTATTACAGTCTTATCAAAAGCACATAGGCAAATGCTGAAAAGTTCAATTTGAGTGGGGAAAATGTCAAAGATCATACAAAGCTTAGGGTTGCTTGACATTCCTTTCACCCAAAGAGGACTTTCCCCAAACCATTTAAACTGTACCGTCTCTGCACTTTTTCTAGATAATTTACCTTTTGGATTTGCATAGAATGAAATATGGCATGTCGCAAAATAAGTTTCCAGCAAGCACATGAGATGGTGCGGTTTTTCTTATGGGGAGTGTGAGGTTAAATTCACAATTGTCACATGCTAACAGTAACTAAAAGCAACAGTGAGACCATGCTGAAAATGCTTGGTCCATCCGCAGGCCACTTTCAACTCCAGCAAATAACTAACTGGAAATGGGGAAATTTAAAATTTAAACATGCAAGCTTGTTGGCTTTAGAATAAAAAAGGATAGCATGTAGAAATGTGTAACCATCTCATCTAAAAGCTCTACATGCTATCAGAACAAGAAGTGGTCCTGGGATATGTCTCGCCTATCTCATCGCCACCTATTATTAATTTTTTTACATGTGTTTGCTCACATTGAGAATATAATTAAATATATAAAAGTGTACCCTAACAACTTGAGCTTTTTGGTGAGATAACACATCTCAACATCTATCACGGTAGGAAAGCGAGTAAGCATAAGTACACTTGTGAGAGCTTAACTAACTCACATTGCATGGGAAGGGAAATTCTCTTGGATTATCTTCACCATGGATTCCTCCGCCGCTTGATCAGCAATCGTCACCGGACCTTTAACCACAAATTCATATATATTTTCAAAATTCTCCTAAAAATTAAGAGTTAATGATCAAAACACACCTGAATTATCACTTTTTCGTGAGTTCCATACCTCAACTATCAACTGTTCATTTTTTCCTACATGAACTATCACTATCTATGTATTAAAACACCATCGAGTTTAGGTATGTATTAAAACACACCTTCATATTTCCTACCTTAACTATCACCATTTACTCAATCAGGTATAGTCAGTGTATTATAATACATCATATTGAAACAGGCAAAAAAAGTGACAGTTTAATGTGTTTTTGGCCATTTATCTCAAAAATTAATAAAATACTCACTCAAATCTTCTTTATCGAGAATATCGAAGCTTTTCCGGAAGTATTTGCGGATGACATCACCAGCAGCATCAGCAATTTTGTTACCAACAGCTGCGAATTCGTCCAGCTCAGAGTCCTCAATTCCTAATTCAGCGATTTCTGCTTGATTAGAGAGCGCACAATTCGAAGTCATATTAGGCAACGATAATTTGATTCCGTGTGAAATTGGGAACGAATTGATATCTGAACGTGGAAAAGCAAGCGAACCGGAGAAGACTCTCCTATTAACGACGGAAATTGATGAGGAAAGAGGTAAAGAGTTATTGCGATTTAAAGAAATGAAGTGAGATTGAGATAGCATTTGCATCTGCATTATAGGCAGGAAAAGAAAGAATCGGGAGCACTGATGGCGTGAAGACTAAAGCTGCGTATTGAAAAGGGCAAGTATGGAAGGTGATGTGTTTTCCACCGTCCGATGTACTGTCTCACCGGTCATGTTAATATTTCATATTAGCTAGGTGAATATTTAATTTCTGTAATTATAATCTACAATTACTATTTTATATAATGTATATAAATTATTTACATTAATAAAATGAGCATCTTTCATGATATCAACAGTCTAGGATAAACTTTTTCCTTCTCCACACAGCTTTCGCCACCCTACTCTTCTTCGGCCTTCTCTTTTGTTCATTTTTTTTCCTAAACCCTAATTCTCCTCTTGTTCCTCAATCATGTCTAACACAAAGAATATTTTTCATCTTGCCCTTGCAGTTTCGAACATCAAGAACAACATCCCTATTATTCTTAAAATGGAGAACGTCCGGTACGCAACGTGAGAAGAACTTTTTTAAAATTTACGCAAGGTCTCGTAGAGTCCTCCATCACATTGTCACACCGAAAAAATACAAGGAGAATGTGTCTTCCACCGATAATGAAATAGAGTTGTAGGCAACTCTTGATGCTATGGTGCTCCAATGGATTTATTCCACCATCTCTACGGACCTCTTATAGACAATTATCGAACCCGACGCCACGACAATGGAAGCTTGGTATAGGTTGCGTGATATATTCCAAGATAACAAAAATTTCCATGCATTCCAAGATAACAAAAATTTCAATACCATGACCCTTGAGCAAGAATTCTCTCACATGAATATGAATGATTTTTTGAATGCTTCAGCCTATTGTCAAAGACTCAAGGAGTTGTCGGATCAACTCAAGAACGTTGACACCCATCACAAATGATCGTCTCGTTCTTCATATGGTTGCAAGCCTCTCTGAGGCGTATAATGGGGTTGGAACTCTTCTTCGCCAAGCAATCATCTCTCACCGTTCTACTAAACACGTTCCATGCTCACCATAGAAGAAACATGATTGGCTAAAAAAATTGCTACCGGATCCAATTCCGCCATGATGGTGGTCACATCCCGCGAAATCGATGACTCTCAATCATTCTCCAAAAATTATGGTCAAAATTGAACAACGGAGGTGGCAAAAAGGGTCAAAACCGTGGAAAAAATTGTGGTGGCGGGCGTGGCGATGGCAAGGGTGGTGGGTGCGGCGGCAGTGGCGGACGTGCAGGCGGCAGTGGCGGTTAGCAGGGGACCGGGCCACAACACCCCTGGCAGCAAGCTTGGGCCGCTGGGCAGTGGCCATGGGGCCTGCCTTAGGCCAGGGGGCAGTGGCCATGGGGCCTGCCTTAGGC
This sequence comes from Anisodus tanguticus, assembly GCA_034509755.1. Lineage (NCBI taxonomy): Eukaryota > Viridiplantae > Streptophyta > Magnoliopsida > Solanales > Solanaceae > Anisodus > Anisodus tanguticus. The sequence goes on along the minus strand of CM067561.1, from coordinate 37,614,404 downwards.
CAGGGGGCAGTGGCCCATGTCGCCCTGCCCGTTCCCATCACCAAACTGGGCAAGGCCCGGTGGACAGCAGCGGCAGCAGCAAGGCCAGACTTGGCCTCAGAATAACTCAGCTGGCAACGGGCTTTCGCTGCTGCGGGCCCACCCATATTTTCGACCCACACAGATATCAATGCAGCAATGCATACACTTAGGTAAAATCCTCCGGATGCAAATTGGTATATGGACACCGGTGCAACTTCTCATATGACATCCACGCCATGTAATCTCTCGTCTTATTTTAATTTGACCAAAAAATCGTGGCATAATTGTTGATAATGGTAATTCAATTCCAATTCGTGGTTATGATCACACAAATTTATCTCCCTTGAACCCACCTTTAGCATTGAAAAATGTCCTTCATGCTCCTCAATTAAAAATTTGGTATCTGTTCGGAAATTTACAACTGATAACTCGATTTCTGTTGACTTTGATCCTTTTAGATTTTATGTGAAGTATTTCTGGACGGGATACCTCTAATGAGATGTGATAGTCGGGGCGAGCTTTATCCCACCACCACCACTAAACAAACCACACTGTCAATGTTTTCCGCTTTAGCACCTTCCTTATGACATGCACGTTTGGGTCATCCAAGAGCGTCTGTTTTTTCCTCCCTTAAAAACAAAAAATTTAATGAGTGCAATAATGCTCAGAGTACTAATGTTTGTCCTTCTTGTCCGCTAGGAAAACATGTTAAATTGTCGTTTGTTGCCTCAAATTCTAATACTTTATTTCCATTTGATATTATTCATAATGATTTGTGGACATCTTCCGTTTTGAGCTCTTTGGGACACCGTTATTATGTGTTTTTTTTTGGATGATTATACTAGTTTTTTGTGGGCATTTCCGTTATCTAAAAAGTCTCAAGTTTATTCCACATTCCTATCATTTAGAGCATTCATCCGTACTCAATTTGAACAGGAAATTAAGAACATTCAATGTGATAATGGAAGAGAATTTGATAATGGGCCATTTAGAGAATTTTGTAAGGTTTAATGGTATATCTTTTCGGTTTTCTTGTCCACATACATCCTCACAAAATGGGAAAGCCGAGAGAAAAATCCACACCATTAATAATATTGTTCGGACATTACTAGTCCATGCTTCATTACCACCTTCATTTTGGCATCATGCATTACAAATGACTACTTACCTTCTTAGCATACTCCCTAGCAAAGGATTAGCATACTAATTTCCACTCAAAATTCTTTATCAAAAAGATCCTTCGTATTTTCATCTCAGGGTGTTGGGTGTTTATGTTATCATCTCTTCCCCTCCACTACAATAAACAAACTTCAAACCCATTCTACCGCTTGTGTATTTTTGGGTTATCCATCTAATCACCGTGGTTACAAATGTTATGATTTATCCTCTAATAAAATCATAATTAGTCGCCATGTCATTTTTTATGAAACCCAATTTTCGTTTGCTAGGTTGCATACTTCCGTGTCCAATTCTTATAATTTTTTTGATGATGGGCTCTCACCGTATGTGGTCCACATTTGTACCAGCCCACACCTCGTCATCCGGACCAACAGACACCGGCAGACCCACTGCATGCTGGCCCAGGCACTTCACTTCCTCAAAATCTGCCATCAAACCCACTGCCTGTTGGCCCAAATACCCTCCGTCCTCCAAATCTGCCAGCAGGCCCAGTTCCCTCTGTCCGTGAGTCTCTGCCAATAGGCCCACTGCCTGCTGGCCCAATTTCTGCCACACCGCCACTTCGGCCAGTAGGGTCACTGCCTGCTGGCCCAATCTAGTCAAGCCATCACCCAGCCCAGGTACTCCCAACTCATTATCCAGCCCACTTCTATTTCAAGACAAGGGCCCGTTATTCGTAGCCAAAGGGGTATTTTTAGACCAAATGATATTTTAAACTCAACTCTAATGGCACTAAATCCCCCTACCACGTAACCCCGTGTCTGCCCTTCGTGACCCGAATTGGAAAATTGCCATGAATGATGAATATAATGCTCTTATTGAAAATAAGACGTGGGTGTTGGTGCTCCGTCTGCCTGGTGTCAATGTGATTCGTTCTATGTGAATTTTTACTCATAAGAAAAAAATTGATGGTTGTTAAGGCCCGTCTTGTAGGTGATGGCAAAACTCAACATGTTGATGTAGATTGTGGAGATATATTTAGTCTGGTGGTCAAACCGGCAACTATTCGCACTATTCTCAGTCTAGCTCTCTCAAAAGCATGGCCCATTCATCAGTTGGACGTGAAAAATACATTCTTACACGACGACCTCAAGGAAACAGTATACAAACATCAGCCCTTGGGTTTCAGGGACGCCAATCATCCTAACCATGTGTGCTTGCTGAAGAAGTCCTTATATGGGCTCAAACAGGCTTCTCAGACCTGGTACAAAAGGTTTGCAGATTATGTGTCTACTCTTGGGTATTCTCACAGCCGGTCTGATCATTCTCTGTTCATCTACCATCGCGGTACTTCTATGGCATACATTCTGTTATATGTGGATGATATTATATTGACTGTTTCCTCTGATAAACTGCGCAAGTCTATCATATCTCTTCTCAGCTCCGAATTTGCTATGAAAGACTTGGGGCCTTTGAGTTATTTTTTAGGTATAGCTGTAACTCGTTATGCAGGTGGTCTATTTCTATCCCAGAAGAAGTATGCAGTAGAGATTATTGAACGGGCTGGCATGTCATCTCCTACTCCGGTTGACACTAAACCGAAGTTGAGTGCTACTTCTAGCACACCTTACGATGATCCCTCCTACTATCGTAGTCTTGCGGGGGCTCTTCAGTATCTTACGTTTTACGAGGCCTGATATTACTTATGCAGTGCATCATGTGTTTTTATTTATGCATGATCCGAGGGAAGAACACATGCACGCTCTCAAACGCATTGTGTGTTACATTCAAGACACTCTTGATTATGGTTTACACTTATATACATCATCCGTATCTACTCTGATATCTTATACACATGTTGATTGGGGTGGATGTCCAGATAACATGCGTTCGACATCTGGTTATTGTATGTTTCTTGGTGATAACTTGGTCTCTTGGTCGGCTAAACGTTAGGCTACTTTGTCGCGTTGCAGTCCGGATGCCGAATATCGAGGGGTAGAAAATGTGGTGTCTAAGTCTTGTTGGTTGCGTAACCTCCTCTTAGAGCTTCATTTTCCTATTCGGAAAGCTACCTTGGTCTACCGTGATAATATTAGTGCGATATATCTCTTTGGGAATCCTATCCAACATCAGCGCACTAAACATATCGAGAGTGATATTCACTTTGTTCACAGAAAGATAGCTCGTGGACAAGTACGTGTCTTGCATGTCCTTTCACGGTATCAAATTGCTGACATATTTACTAAGGGTCTTCCCTTAGTTCTGTTTGAAGATTTTAGGGACAGTCTCAGCGTCAGAAGACCGCCCGCTACGACTGTTGGGGTGTGATAAAATATATGCAAATATATTCTTTTGGTATAATTAGTGATTTTATATCTATAATTATTGTAGCAATTTTTTATATTAGTTAGGTGAATATTTAATTTCAATAATTATAGCCTAGAATTACTATTGTATACTATATATAAATAAACTATTTACATTAATGAAATCAGTAAGGGATTATTCTTTTTCAGAAATAATACAAAAGAGCTCGTCCCTTGATAATATACCAATTTCTCAACTTAACTCTTCAAGTTGGTTAGAGTGCAATTACCAAAGCTCCTATGTGGCGAAAAAGACTGATTCAACGAGACATACTAATAAAGAGAAAGGATGACTTCTTTGTTGGAGGAACGAAGGGCTAAATTGCGAGAGTGATTCTCTGAGCCGGTCTGGATTTCCAACGCCTCGGGAAACTGGTCGAGATAGATGACATCACTTTTTCCCCTCTTCCTTACCGGTAGGGCAATCTTCTCTTATGGCCTTCACCCCGCCCGGAAATAGAGCACCAAGCCGTTTTACATACTTCTAATTTCGAGTGTGGCTCAACTGCGTACCGGTGAAATAATACATCAGTATTGTTAACGTCGTTATTCTTCATCGAAGAGAACCCAGAGTCATTATTCCTGTATTTTTCTCAATTTCACACCGTCTACTTTCCTCTTAGCCCTCCATCGTCCTCATTCCTTTCTCTGTTAGTAATTTTCTGTTTAGTCGAACTCACATATCCAATGATATTGGACATACTTCTACTATCAATTAAGACCCTTTCTCTGTTAGTAATTTTCTGCTTAGTCGAACTCACATATCCAATGATACTGGACATACTTCTACTATCAATTAAGACAGTAAAGAAATGTATCATGACCTAATTTAACTCCAAAAGCTAACTCATAAGTGTTACCCCTTCATAGATGGGAACACCAACCCCATGTTAACCCATCGCCAATTGGTCAGAAGACGACTACTTCACTTATTATTTTGGGTGTCCAAGTCGATTGGTCAGACGACTACAGAACACGAAGCGCTACAGGTAGGTTGAAGGAGAATTGCCCAAATTTATATAAAGAGAACATCTATCTCATTAACCACCGATGACCGACTTTTTTCATTCTTCAACACGTCCAGGGCTGAACATATAAAGCATCCTTCTCTGACATGTAAAAAATGAATTATTGACCTAACTCAACTCCAAAAGTTAGCTCATGAAATGAGAATTGGCCAGTCCATGACCACTCATCTCATTAACCTACTTTTTTCATTCTTCGGCAAAGACACTCGAAGAGTAGCAGCTACGCACCCTTGTCATAAAAAAAAAATCTACAATCGTCAGTTGATCTAATAAAACATAATAATATTAATTAAATTATATAATTTAATAAATATTAATTAATTAATAATGACACCAAATCGGAAAAAGAACTACGGAACAGTATTGACCAACACCGATATAAAAAAATTTAAAAGTTCCCACACAAATACAACATTCTTATTTGATTATTCCATTCAACTATTTACTGGCTAAATCTAGTGATGATTATGATGACCAGGCAACTTCTCCTTGATCTTCTCCATCATACTCTTCTTCTCACGGTGCTCTGGAGCAGTACTAGTAGACATGGCACTAGTAGTCGTCGTGGTTCCAGTGGTAGTGTGTTGGTATGGTTCCTCCTTGGATTGATCCTTACGCTTCCCACCTGTTAATTTGTCTTTTATCTTCTCTTTCAGCCCTGTTTTCCTCCTCCCACCTTGTCCGTCATCCTCAGACTGCACCACATCAATTTAAATAGTGTTAAGAAGAGGAAGGCGTCGAATTTGTAGATATCAAGGAGAAATGTTACATTGACAAGTGACGATAAAAATTTTAGTTAGTCTAAAAAGGAATGATATCATCCCCTATTGTATCCTGATATATAGGTGGGTTCGGTATTCCAATGCCAGTTAGAGCTTATTTGATTGGGAAGAATAGTACTCCAAGCCTACCCTACTTGAAATAACTATATATTTTTCTATATTTAGTACTCCCTTCGTCTATTCGTGCATTTATGTGATATTTTTTATTTATATGATAGTTTTTGCTTTTGAAGGGTCAATTTGATTAAACTTTAAAATTAAACTGAATTAGATTAATTCAATATTTTAATATTAAAAGTACTATAAGTTGCTAACTTTTCTCATATCAATTTGATTTGGTTATGAAAAAAAACAATCATAAAATATTATTGATCAAAGTTCATGCAATTTAAATTTTAGAAAACATAGGCGGAAGTATCACATAAGGGATAGAGGAGTAGTAACAATATAACTTTAAGCTTTCATACTAATGAGATGAAATTGATTTATAGCGACACAATCATATTTTAGACCATAAATTTCAAAATCTTTATATATCAAAGTCTAGAATGATAATCAGAAAAAAAAAAAAAAAAACTCATCGAGGTTTATGCTACAAGATCCAAATTGATCCTGAGTTACAGCTTTTTAATACATAATGTATAACAGAAAAATAAAAAACTCAGCCTGAGTTGCAAAAAAATAGTTTGAACAAAAAATAGGATGAGAAGTCATGTATGAGATGCATATAAAAAAAAAGTATAAGAGATCATACAGAGCTAGAGCGGTGAAGCTCCTCTTGTTGTTGTTTCTCTTCTTTTCGCAGCTGCTGTTGTCACTCCGACTGTGTTTGCTGGTGCAATTTCTCACCAATTGTCGGAGCACCAGTAGCACCTAAGCCAGCGGTGTGTTGCAATTTTTCACCAATTGTCGGAGCACCATAGCCAGCAGTGTGCTGCATTTTTTCACCAACTATGGGAGCATCAGAGCCGGCAGTGGTAGCAATCCCAGTAAGGTGCATGGGGTTGCCAGCTTAATTCTGCCTAATCCATTCAACAAGCTTCCTTGGTAGACCGGTAGAGGACAATACACTAGTAATCTTTTCAATTGATTAGTGCAGGTCATGACACTTCTAAATTATCAAGTTGTGTTTACTACGGAAAATAAAACTTATAGGCTTAAATAATTTGGACATATAAATTTCATCCTCATCTATTGTATAAAATATTAATTAATGAACTACGTTGCACAAAAATTATCAGCGCTCTTTTCTCTAAATTTAGATTATGGTACGTGTAACTCTGCATTTGTCTTTCACAAGCTTCGTATCGTCCCCCCACCCACACGCGCGCACCCAACTCTATCATCAGTACCGGTGTTCACGATTTGATTAAAAATCGATCCGAACCGCAAATTAAATTAAATTGATTAGATAAATCCATAGTTATTTAGATTTAGTTTGATTTGATTTTAAATTTTAAAAAAATAATAATATCTTATCTGGTTTTGTTTTATAAAAAACAAACCGACGAAAAAAATGAACCAAACCGATTAACTAATATACACAATTTTATATATATATATATATATATATATATATATAAATAATATTAATTTTATAAATAATTTTAAATACTTTGTTTATTCTTTCATCGGATTTTCTTTATCTCTATAGGCTAATGAACTTTACACATTAAGCATATTTCTTAAAAGAAATTCATGAATCCAAACTCATTTATTCGAAGAAACAACATATATATATATATATATATATTAATTTTATAAATAAATTTAAATACTTTGTTTATTCTTTCATCGGATTTTCTTTATCTCTGTAGGCTAATGAACTTTACACATTAAGCATATTTCTTAAAAGAAATTCATGAATCCAAACTCATTTATTCGAAGAAACAACATATATATATATATATATATATATATTAATTTTATAAATAAATTTAAATACTTTGTTTATTCTTTCATCGGATTTTCTTTATCTCTATAAGCTAATAAACTTTACACATTAAGCATATTTCTTAAAAGAAATTCATGAATCCAAACTCATTTATTCGAAGAAATAACTATGAGATTTACCTTAGAAAAAGGGTATATTTCTTATAAATATTATTACTTGATTAAAAGCTTATAGATTTTAAAACATTTTCTCCATGATCCAAGAAAATTATAATTTCCACAATAAAAGGGTAATAACAGATTATAAGCTAGAAAATAATGAAAAAATCTTTTCTAATCGTAGGAAAACAATGAAAGAGAAATAAAATTATGTTTCTTAAAAACCAAACCAAACCAGTGGTTATATATTATATTATAATTAATTTGGTTTAATAATTAAAAACCCGACTGAATTGGCTTGATTTTGATTTTAACCAAAACCCGACCCAAACCGACCCATTAACTCCTCTAATCCTCAGGATAGACCATTTTAGTTTACTTTCCTTCTATTGTTCTCTTTGCTGTTGAATTGCAACCAGTTTTATACTACTGTCAACGTTACTGGCATAGGGTTAAATTATGGAGTATATTTCAGGCAGGGTCCGTTTAAAACGAGAGGATTCCGAGTCAGGGTTATATGCTGCAGTTGTCATGAAGAAACAAATGAAGTTCCTGTACAATAACAGCTACTAGCATTTAACAAATGAGGATTGTGATTGTGAAAGGAGTAAGCTCCGACTGATTCTTGAGCACAAGATTAAAGACAGAAATGCCCACAGTACATCCCATGTACAAGGGCTAAAAATCATTACATCTTTAGGCGGGCATATAAATTGTCAAGATACCTGCTGCAAGTTTAGAGAGAAACACTTGAGAGCATACAAAAGACTTGGGGATAATTTCATAATCTTGACATGGAACAAAACAAATTTGAATGTACACCATGAAAAAACTACCAGCTGACACTAGACATTTTTTCCCTACATCATTCAACTTCTTGTATTCCCAATTTCTTACATTGTATACTTCAGAACCTAACCTAAAATCTGGGAATGCATATCCGCCAGCAAGATCCTGACGCTATTATGCCTCTCTACTAGCCTTCCAAGGTGAGAGAGATGACCTGTTTTACCTGCCGAATAGAGAACAATGCAAATCAGTTGTCAGAAATGAGATTTAGAATATGTTACTAGAGAAGGAACTTTGTGAATAAAATCTATCAGATCATCAACTGCACTACGGAAGAATATAATATGCAAGAGAACATTATGATATTCCCAGATAAAATTTATTCGTGAAGATAATTTATGTTGTTACCATTATCATCCACCAAACGTTACTCCTTGCTAGATCTTGTCCAGAAGAACCCCTTTTTCCTTGTAGAAGGGCTCTCAGAAAAAGATTTTGTCCCCTTTGAACCAAATGAAAAATGACGCAGCAAGAAGGGCTTTCCTGAAGAGCTCTTCAAACTGGAACTCGAGCTCATCTTCAGACACCTTCCGCCATGTCCACTACTTTTCTGTCTATCAAATAGAGCAAGATTTCCACTAAAATCACTGTCAACAACCCGATTCCTGAATCTCTTTCGAGCTTTCAAGTCCATCTGAGTTTTCATTGCCTTTTCAGACATCTTCAATGCCTGCTTCTCCCCAAAAGTACAAACTGGACAAGCTGGATCATACTTGTTGATTTCTGGCGTCATACTCTCCAAGCACTCAGCATGGAAAACATGGCCACAAATTAGTACAGAAACAGCAGCAATTTCGTTTGAGGACCATGAAGATCTCTCTGTTAACAGCTTTGTACAAATGCCACAGGTTTGGAGATCTACAGAAGGTGAACCGGAACTTCGACCACTAGCTCTGCTCATCTTGTCACGATGGAAACCCATGGATTCACTATCAAATGACCACCTATCTCTACGAGGATTTGCGAGGAGGTCAGAGAAGGAAGGAACAGACCATCCATCTGATGATTCATCATTTGAGCCCTTTATTCCTGCTATATGACTATCAGAAACTCGCTGTCCCAGCTGGTGGCCAGAAGAATAGTGAGGCAAAGGAGTAGAACTGGCTGGAAGCAGATGACTTTTTGATGATAGAGGAGATGTAGATAATGACGAAACAGACGGAGCTGATGGAGACAGCTTTACAGGAGAGGGGTATGGAACTGTTGATGACTCAAGTGATTCATTGACCTAAATACCAAAAGGAAGGAAGTCAGAAAAGTCAAAAACTTACAATACATGCATGGAAAGTATCTTCGGCAAAACTTTGAACTGCCCTGTTCTTACCTCTGGGGAATTTCTCACAACCGATGGATCTGCAAAGGCAAGAAAACTACTGTTATCTTACAAAGTACAAACAGCATATTATTGTCAACCAATACAGTGCATCAGTTTTTCTTTCATGTCATAAAAAACCCAAGGTCAGGAAACAGAATATCCAATTTTAATGTCCTAAATCTTACAGGTCACCAAAAGAATAATGCAAATGACATTCCATTTCCTACAGAACTGACAAATTAAAATCACCAAACAGTTGCCTTCACAACAATTGGTCATCCTCAGCCGCTGCTAACAATCAGATTAAGAGATGTTGGGTACAAAAGAGGTGTCTATCTCTAAGACATGTAAAATAGGTCACATAAGTAGGCATTATTAGTAAATTTATGTTGAATTGACCATGAGAATTAGTTTCCAGCATCAAACATGATCAAATTAAAGGAAATCTGTCAATAAAGTTCAAGTACAAAGTCAATAATGTGTTGTAACCAGTTATTTCCAACTAACTGCCTAAACAAGATAAAGAATAACAGATTTTTATGAAGCTCACTAACTGAGCATGCAAAATTACTGTCTATGGCAATTGCATATGAATTAAGACCAGACAGTTAACTAGGAAAGGAAGCTGATTCAGAAGCCTCATCATTACATATCAAGCTATTTATTTGGCAATAACAAGGGCAGGAGGAACAAACCAACTTCCAGCTGCCTCAGCCCAAATAAGTGTCAATATCATTCCTTTTTTTAGTGTCAACATCATTTAATCATAAAAAACAAGGGTTTGAAAAGAGAAATGTGTAGGGTTTAGTAAATTAAAGCAATATGAACATGCTGATAACAAAATCGAATACGCCATGGTAGCACATTCTGGCAGGAAGAAGCAGTAGCTAACTTAGATAAATAATATCATTTCAAATATTTTCTTTTGTTAGTATATGTGTTTTTTTGTGTTAATAATGTGTAGGGTTTAGTAAATCTGTTTTTTTTAGAGTTATCCCCCCCAACCCCCACCAATCCCCGCTCTCCCACCCCAACGGTAACAAGCAATCTCCCCTTCGCCGACGGTAACCATCCCAACGACCAGGTAATGCCGCCAGACTACTACGCCAACGACTTTTTCCGGCATATTCTCTACTTTACCTCGGTTTCTCTTCTTTTATCCTCTTATTCTTCTACTCTTCTCTGTTTTTCTCTTCATTTACTAAGAGATCCGGCGCCGGTGAGAACATCAACGCCGGCGGTGAACATTGTCTGTGGACAGTACCCCAACGGTGAACAAGTCAGATCTCCCCCCACACCTCCCTACCCCGACGGTAACCACCCCCTCGACCAGGCTGGCAAACAGGTAACGCCGCCGGGTCGGCGACTTGTCCGGCATCCTCCATTTTACCTCTGCTTCTCTTCCCTTTTCCTCCTCTTTTTCTACTCTTCTTTGTTTCTCTTTACTAAGTTGATTCGTGGCCGGAGAGAACATCAATTTCGGCAGTGAACAATGTCAGTGAACAGTGTTTTGCCGGCAGAGAATACCAACTAGAGTTGCAAAGTACACCGGTGGATTAGTCTGGCCGAACTGTTTCCGGCGAAGGCAAGGCTCCATATCAGAAACCTACGGGACTGGGATATCTACTTTCGCACACTGCCACTCATCAGCAGCCATTGCATCGCCGACAATTTATTCCGGCGGTTCTAAGGTGACCCTGCTCCATAGATCTCTCCCCTTTCCCTTTTGTTGTCCTTTGCTCTGTTTTTGCAGGTACCAGCAGATATATATCCAAAGCATCAACTGCCGGAACAAGACCGGCGATATCAAATTTGTCACGACGAGCATCTGGGCTCTCTCTCCCCGGTCTTCCGCCAAACATCCGGGTTCTATCTCACTGGTCTTCATCCTTGTAGCTAATTTATCTTTACTTGGTTGTCGAACTTGTTTTATAATATACCGATTCATGCCCTTAGTATATTACATTCTTACATTTACTCTTCTGGCCTTTAGTTATAGCACTCTTGGCGTTCCTGTTTTAGGTGTAAAACTTTGAGTAGCCTATTAGTTTATATCCACTTTGGTGACTGATGGTAGACCAGGATCATGTTCTCGATCAGGTACGGGAGCGAGGGTTAGGGGGGTAAATGGGTAAGGGAGATGCTAGGCTGAGAATAGGGTCTTGGAAGATTGGGACTTTAACGGGAAAGTTCACAGAGCTAGTTAAGATTCTTAAGAAGACGAAGATTAATAAAACATGTGTCCAGGATACCAAATGGGTAGGTCCTAAGGCTAAGGATGTGGATGGGTATAAGTTATGGTTCTCGGGTAGGTCGAAGTATAGTAATGGGGTAGGCATTTTGGTAGACAGCGAGCTAAGGGATCAGATAGTAGAGGTGAGGAGGGTCAATGACAAGATGATGTCGATTAAGTTGGTAGTTGGAGAGTTCTGTTTGAACATTATTAGTGCTTACGCGCTGCAGGCGGGCTTGGACGAGGAGGAGAAGAGATGTTTTTAGGAGGATTTGGACGAAGTGGGGGGAGGTATACCACCCACTGAGAAGTTATTTGTAGGAGGGGGATTTCAATGGACATATCGGGTCACTTCTGGGGGTTATGACGACGTGCATGGAGGCTTTGGACTCGGGGACAGGAACGGGGGAGGCATCTCACTTTTGGAGTTCGCTAGAGCTTGTGGAATGGCGATAGCCAATTCGAGATTCATGAAGAAGGAGGAGCATTTGGTGACTTTCCGTAGTTCGGTGGCTAAGACTCAGATAAACTTTTTGCTCCTTAGGAAGGTTGACAACAGTCTTTGTAAAGACTGCAAGGTTATTCCGAGGGAGTATCTTACAACCTGACATAAGCTTTTGATGATGGATTTGGAGATCAAGATGGAGAAGAAGAGGGTTGTGGATGACAAGTTAAGAATCAAATGGGAGAATTTGATCATGGCTAGTGCAAAGGTGATGAGGGAGAGGTTGATGGCCAAGGGGGCTTGAGGAAGTGGTGAAGATGCGATCGGTATGTGGGACAGGACGGCCAATTGCATTCGGGAGGTAGCTAAAGAAGTGCTAGGGGTCTCGCGGGGTAGCCGTGGTGAGCATCATGGGACTGATGGTAAAATGATGAAGTTCAAGAAAAGGTGGAAGCGAAGAAAGCGACATATGCGAAATTGATAAAAAGCAAGAATGAGATGGAGAAGTGGACGAATAGGGAACTATATAAGATGGTGAGAAAGGAGGCAAAACTAGCGGTTACGGCGACGAAAACGATGACTTTTGAACTCATGTATGTGGAATTAGAGGAAAAAAACAGGGATAAAAAATTGTACAGACTAGCCAAGGCGAGGGAGAGGAGGGCTCGTGACTTTGATCATGTGAGGTGCATCAAGGACGAGGACGACAAAGTACCAGTAGAGGTCGCGCATATTAGGCGGAGGTGACAATCTTACTTCCATAAACTCTTGAACAAAAAAGATAGAGACATTGTGCTGGGAGATTTGTAGCAATCTGATAGGTACCAAGATTTTGGGTATTGTAGAAGCATTAAGGTTGAGGAGGTTAAGGTTGTTGTTCGCAAGATGCGCAGGGAATGAGCGACCGGGCCTGATGAGATCCCAGTTGAATTTTGAAAGAGCGCAAGCATAGCAGGTTTGGAGTGGCTGACTGAGTTGTTTAACGTCATTTTTAAGACGGCAAGAATGGCCGAAGAATGGAGGTGGAGTACAATGATTTCCTTGTACAAAAACAAAGGTGATATCCAGAGTTGCAACAACTATAAAGGTATCATGCTACTAAGACACATTATGAAAGTTTGGAAAAGGATCGTGGATATGAGGGTTAGAAGAGGCGTGTCTATTTTCGAGAACCAGTTTGAATTCATGATGGGGCGTTCGACTACTGAAGTCATTCATCTTATTAGGAAGTTGGTGGAGTAGTATAGGGAGGAAGAGAGACTTACATATGGTTTTCATCGACCCCGAGAAGACATATGACAAAGTCCCTAGGAAGGTTCTATGAAAATGTTTAGAGGTTAGAGGTGTACATGTGGCGTACACTAGAGAGATCAAAGGTATGTATGATGGAGCAAAGACTAGGGTACGGACAGTAGGAGAAGACTCGGAGCACTTCCCCGTGATGATGGGGCTGCACCAGGGATAAACTCCTAACTCGTTCCTATTTGCCTTGGTGATGGACGGACTGACGCGACAAATCCAATGGGAGGTGCCATGGTGTATGTTATTCGCAGACGACATAGTCCTGATTGATGAGACTTGCAGCGGAGTGAACGCTAAGCTAGAGATTTGGAGAAGACTATAAGTCTAAAGGGTTCAGGTTGAGTAGGATCAAGACAGAATATTTGGAGTGTAAGTTCAGCAACGGTAGCGACCCTGAGACAGGCGTGGAGGTGAGACTTGGTACTCAGGTCATTCCAAAGAAAAGAAGCTTCAAGTACCTCGGGTCTATGTGCGATAAAAAGATGCCATCAAAACTAAAAGGCAAGTTCTATAGAGTGGTGGTTAGACCGACTATGTTGTATGGGGCGGAGTATTGGTCAGTCAAGACTTCGCACATCCAAAAGATGAAAGTTGCGGAGATGCAGATGCTGAGATGGATGTGGGCATGTAAGGATATGATTAGAAATGATATCCGGGACAGAGTGGGAGTGGCCTCGGTGGAGGATAAGATGCGAAAAGCGAGATTGAGATGATTTGGGTATGTGCAGAGGAAAGGCACAGATGCCCCAGTGCGGAGGTGTGAGGTTGGTTATGGACGGATTCAGGAGGAGTAGAGGTATGTCGAAGAAGTATTGGGGAGGTGATTATACGAAATATGGCGCATGTGCAACTTACTGAGGACATAACCTTAGATAGGGGGTTGTGGAGGACACGAATAAGGGTAGAAGGATAGTAGGTAGTCAAGCGTCCTACTTACACTTACAAAATGATAGATGTAGTGTTATTACCGTAGACCCGATTAGTCTATCACACTTATAGGCGCATCAGTGCTTTATACTCCCCTATAGTTTGATTTTTTCTGCTATGTGTTCTTTAGTGTACTTTATTTATCATATTTACATGTGTTAGTTATTACTTTCTTTTGTCAGAATGCGCTATCATGACATATTCACTTTTGTTATCAGCATGTTCTTACTGCTTTAATTTCTTGTTTGGGTCTTGACTGTTTCTCTAGCTTTGTTTTGCTTGTGATTATGTTTTGTCTTGAGCCGAGGATCTCTCGGAAATAGCCACTCTACCTACCAAGGTAGAGGTAAAGTCTGCGTACATTCTACCCTCCCCAGACCCCACATTGTGGATTTCACTAGGTATGTTGTTGTACTCAAAATTTATTTTTTTATATTATTATAGGTTCAAATGACATGTCATAATTTAATTTATCATTTTGCAATGTCATCGGCGAGTGTGTTACACACACATTACATGTTTGGCTGATTCAACAAAAAGTGTCTAGATGGCACGGTAGGACCCTACCTCATGAGTCTAAATGGAACACAATTTAATTGAGATGTCTAAGTGAAAAATCTTGACGACCAAAAGGGGCCGCTGATCGGTTTGGCATATAAAAAAGTCTTAAAAGGATTATAGGCACGTCATTTCACAAATAAAAAAAGTTTAAAAATGGCGAACCACATGAACTCCATCTTCTTTCACTAGTGCATAGTTTACTAAAAATTCAAATCAAATCATTTATACATAGAACACAACAATGCTTGGGAGATCAAAAGCTTCTACTGGTCCTAGTATATGAACTCCAACTTGATGAAAACTAACCAAAGCTTTTAAAACCAATTATTTATATTTGCACTAACAGAACACTAAGACCCAAGGACCACTTAAATCATTTAAGTGAGTGACAAGTTAATAATTTACTTTTCCAGGATGAACGAGAGCCCATATTTTGTCAAATGATGTAGAGCAACTCATCTCTTTACGACCACTAATTATTTGGTTTGTATATCTTAAACCTACCTCGAATAGCATCTCACAACAAAAAGCAACATAAAACAAGAATTTAATTATAAAATTTCTCCAGTACAGTCTGCAAAAGCAGATCCTACACATCTATTCACTTCAGATCTCTCCTCATGGAGTGCGAAAACCAGGTCAAAAACTAGGCTATCATTTCATTCAATCACATAATTAGGAATGGCAAATGGGTATAATTTTGCGGATTCCGCACCGCACCCGCCCCAATTGGAGCGGATATGGGTATAACTTTGACGGGTAGTAGGCGGGTATGGGTATTAAAAATGTACCCGCCACGGTGGATTTGCAGTTATACCCGCCTCATACCCGCCCCGCATCCAACTGCCCTCCTACCCGCCCGCCTACCCGCCCCATAAGCCTAGTAAGTAATAGTTGTAACGTGTAGCAGTCCGTAAGCCCATAATACTCACTATCAATAATACTCACTCGTAAGCCCAATGCCAATAATACTCACTTACACCGTTACACACCCATAAGTCCAGTTAAAACCCTACTCACTTACACTCCCTATTCAACAGCCTTCACCAGTTCACCCTTCTCTTGGGTCTTCACACCTAACGGCTCCCTCTCTCATTCACAAGCAGTCTTCGGTCTTCACGAGCCGTCTCTCCTCCCTCTCTCATTCTCCGTCACGCCGCCATAAGCCTTCCATTAGGGTCTTTTCGTTCTGCGATACTTAGCCTCCTTTGAGAGCTTAAGGTATAATCCTTATAGCCCAAATTATATGCTTTCTTAAAGTGTCTTGTGTCAATTTTGTGTTTTTTCTTGTTACAAAAAGGTCAATGCTACTTTATTTTGAGCTTTTTGGTTAAAAATTTATGGGGTTTGTGTTTTTTCTATTGAAAGTTAATGGGTTTAGCTGGAATATGATTTTCAACAAATTTTGGTGTTTTCTTGAATTATTTTGTGTAGATTTTGTGTTTTCCTGGTTAATGGTGCTCTAGTTTGACTGTTTATGGTCGAAAACATATGGTGGTTTTGTGTTTTTTTTTTTTTGCTATGTCCGATGAAAGTTGATGGTTTTTTTGCTAAAATATGGATCTCTTCTGTTAAAACCCACAAACTGAGGAAGACAAAGAACATGAGAAGAAAATAGTGGATTTTCATTGTTGGAATATTTAGTAAATTTTTGTTGATTTCTTGGCTTGCATGTGTACTATGTTGATGCATTTTCAACTATTTTGTGTTTTTTCTGCTTATGAAAGAGTCAACATTGCTTTAATTTGAGTGATTTTTGTCAAAAATCTGTTTTTTTTTTGTTTTTCCTGTTGTTTCTGATGAAAGTTCATTGGTTTTTGCTTAAATATGAGTTTTCTATTGTTAAGAAAATAAATAGGATAGGATTTCTCAAAGAATAGTGTAATTTTAGAATTGGATGTTGAGTTTAATACTCTGCCTAAACTATACCCGCCTAAGGGGTATTGGCGGGTGGCGGATATCCACTTGGGTGGTGGAGCGGGTGTGGATTTAGGAATATACCCATCTAGGCGGGTATGGATGCGGGTATAAAATTTTCTGGCGGGTACGGGTGCGGGGGAGGGGGTACCAGCACCCGCCCCGCCCAATTGCCATCCCTACTCATAATGCATACACATGGAATTGAACAACCCACATTTCATGCACTATAGGGGGGGAAAGCGTGCAAATCACAAAGAAAGGAAAAATGATTGCAAGTTCTTCAATATACAGTCAGTACTCTCACATTCCTTTTAACTTTATTTGGACAATCATCAGGTATTAGCACCTCCCATCAAGCAAAATAAAGAGAGAGCCATGTTGAGGTTTACCAGTTAGAGTAAGTGTCGAGTTCACCGTGTTGCAATCAGAAGCTGGTGACTTCTGTAATGCATGTGATCGAAAACTATCCAGTGGACTACCCTCTTCAGAGGCATATAGGGTTTCTACAGTTGTTCCAGATTTAAACTCTAATCTATCATTTCCACCAACTCCATCAGAAGACCAATTGACTGATGTCTCCTCCCCAGTAACGTCTCCCCGATTATCCCACCGAAAGCTCCATGAAGGCGAGGATCGGACATTCCTCTGTAAAGTTTCAGAGGTTGATCCATTTATAACCGCTCTATCTCTAGCAGCAACACAACAAGCCGAACCCATGCTCTTTTAGGTACAAAATGTGAAATTCATAGGCAGCTAAAATTCACATCAATGATAACACCAGCGCGTTCACTCCAAGATGAAAATTGAGATCTTTCAATTTTCTGAAACAATAAAGAGAAAATGAAGTCAAAACTCACAAAAACAAACTATCGACCCTCATAACTTGTAAATGTGTTGATGTCTACATTGCATAATCCTTTTGGTACACAAAATTTAAGAATAAAAAATATCAACGACGACAACAACAACAACAACAACAACATACCCAGTGAAATCCCAAAACGTGGGATCTGGGAGGGTAGAGTGTACGCAGACGTTACCTCTACCAAGGTAGAGCGGTTGTTTCCGAAAGACCATCGGCTCAAGACAAAGCATAAGCACAAGCAAAGCAAGAAAAACGGTCAGACCCAGGAAATGCAAATGACTCCAGATATGTTGCTTTAATACATGTTATATTACCTTGACAACTTCAAGGCAATTCCAAATCCCGCTCTCCGTCCTCACAACAGAATATCTTATAACTATTGGTTGCATTTTAAAGAGCATTCAAGACCTTACACTCCTAACTCAAATAAATCACTCGGGGCCCCAACAAATCCCACATAGAGCACTCACCCAAGTATGGCTCCCTTCCAACACAATACTTGTGATCTACAAAGAATGCACAAAGCAAAAGCTTGGAAATCAGGCAGACTCTTTAAAGAGAAAATGTTTTCTGGAAAACAACAACAACAACAAACGCAGTGTAATAACACAAGTGGGGTCTGGGGATGGTAGTGTGTAAGGTAGAGAGGTTGTTTCCGATAGAACTCGGCTCAAATAATGGTGAAAATGTTTTCTGGAAAAGCCAATATAAAATTTCATATATGCTATAGCAATAAGTTGATAATTTTGGAATAACAAAGTTCAACCATTTTTCGCTCAATTATCAGAATCCAATGATAGCTTCATCAAAAGAAAAACATGACAGTAAAAGAAAACTTCATATGGAAGAATTGGATTACCATCACACCAACCATTACTGTCAATAAAACTCCATTTAGCAAATCTGGTAACACACTGAGTAATCTCAAAGACACTTAATAATTGCACAAAAGAATCATATGCAATAAATACAGCTCACAGGACCCATATAACCCCGAAATGATTTTTATTTCATATAATTAAAAAAAATGAAAACCTAAAAACATTTTAAAAAATAGAAGCTAAATTTAATTTTATCTGCTATTTTGTGGGGAAAATAAATATAGAAATGGAAACCCAGTCGCAAAACCCCTAAAAGTAAGTACCAAAGACTATTGAAATCATAGAGATCCGAAATAAAAGCCGAATAAAACAGTCTATAACAGTCCATCAAAAAAACACAAATTATCTACGAAAATTAAACCAATCATACTCGTATCTATTCATAAACACTTAAGATACATATACAAATAAATACAACACCGACAACTATTTAAGTCGCCGTGAACGAACAAACGGACGAGATCGAGCTTACCGTTTTACTGTCCGGGGGCCGTCAAGTAACGGCGAAGTGAGGAATAGTGAAGGGTTCTTTTTAGGTGGGAAATGAGGGGAGGTGTGTGAGATATGTAAAAGGTTTTTTTAGAGTGAGAAAAGGTTCGGATTCTTTTTCTTCTGTTGAGTTTGCAGAGGAGAGAGAAAGACAAAGAGTAGTGAGGTCGTTTTAGACGGCTCCGTCACCTATCTGTAGCACTTTCTGCGTGAATAATCGTTTGTTTTCACGACGTTCCTTGTTTGTATTGTTGTTACATAATGTTTCATGGTGTACAATATTACTCCCTCCATCTCAATTAATATGACACCGGAGGCAATTAAATTTTTTCTACCGAAATTATTTTATGTCTTTTAATATTTTAAATTGTTAATTATTATAATTTTAATATTTTTTCGTAATATTCAAATATATAAATTTATTTCAAAAAATTTAAATCTTTAATATCTTAAATGATCAAAATTTAAAAGTTTGAATCTGAAAATTTCAAATGTGCCACATAAATTTGGGACAGAAGGAGTATATTGTATTGTATGATGTATTATTTTGCTAAATATAATGTTCGGATAGATTGTACGATTTCCGTCACATAATGCTATATATCAATAATTTGAAGGATAAAACCTATAAGAAAAATAATCATACCAAATCGATCGTTTTATTAAATGAGATTTTTTATAGTTACGTAACAATAAATTAATGATATAATGTGATAAAATTTAAATAATAATTAAAATAAATATTATATTTAAACTAACAACATATTACAATACAATAGGTAACTACCATCCAAACAAGGTGTTAGTGGTTCTGCTTTGTTTGTTTATGTCTGTTAAAGTTACCCATTTAAAAAAAGGAAAAAAATGACTAGTGAAAATAACAGTTGAAAAAAAGTTGGTGTTGCTCGAAATGGTACGTTGCATTTCAGTTGTTGTACTTCAGGATTATGTGCGCTATTTCTTTATTTTGAAAATTTGTCAGAATGGGACTGTGAAAAAAAGAGGCTTTAAGCCTTTAAAGTGATTTCTTATGTCGTACGCGGAGTGCGTAGTACGCATTCCATAACTTTCGAGTCACAAGAAAGTATCATAAAATTTGAGAAATTAATTTTGGGATTGATTCTTTAACTTTGTTATATGAGCAGCATATTCATCAATAAATTGCAATTAATTGGGGGGTTGTCTTCTTAATGGAATCTACAAGCTTTCTAGACACCTTTAATTCAGAGAAGCTTACTGGCACCGGTTAATTTAAAGGGAAAATGTGCACCTTTAATAGTGTAAACAAATGTTGTTTCACAATCAAGTTAGTATTACAAATAACTAGTATTTGTGATGAATATAAATATAAATCCGTACTCCGAACAAACCGCGAGTAACATTTTAATGCTAGATTAGATTTTACAAATAATATAGTATATGCTCTTTACTGTTATGTGAATAATAACGTAGTATGTTAAGTAAGTTGGGTCAATTATAAAAATCTTAGTTGATCATATTGCTTTAATTAACTACATATCAAATCAACACTATACAAATAATAAAAATAAAAGTACTAAAAGTTTTTTATATGTTCTGCTAACATATAAATATGTGATAGGACTAAAATACTCTCATACCTAGCATAGAACATAAAATTAACATCCTAACATGACTAAAACACATTTTTAACTCACAGAGAATGTGACAACAAAGCTTATCTATTCGATGAAATTTAAGAATGACGGTATAAGGGCATCTTAATTAGAGTAATATATTGATTGTACTTCATATATTTTGGCGGAAAATATTTTACTGATAGTATACTCTGATTTTATTGTATTTTGTCCGAAAATGGTTTACATGTGTTCCACGGTCCACTATTTTCATCTCTCCCGATCATCGTTGTTCATAGGTTTAAAAATTAAAATGAGCGAGGGTGTTTAAAGGCAAAGGGTAAAAAGGGATAATTAATTTTAGATCATGAAGATATATCTAGATTATTTTGCATAGTTCAGAAATGAATTTGATCATTTTCTCTATTAAATCATGAACATGCGGTGACAAACCATGCTAATTAATTTTGTTAGACAATAAAGACAAATATGATCTATTTTTATATTAGCAAATTAAAGGCATCGTTAAAGACTTAAAGCCAACTGGTAATGAAGACATATCTAAATCTTTCGTGTAATTTAAAAGCAAAATTGTTTTTTAAACTTAAAACATTTTATATTTATTGGGTTGTAAGGTGGATAGTGACGTGTTGCCATATTTTCAACAGTGAAACAAAAGTTTAGATGGTATTAGAATTTTTGGAGGGGAAGATGTTGAAAGTAAAGAGCTGCCTGTCAAATCAAATGAGAAAAGATCGCACTAAAATTCAAAGACAGAAAAAACGAGATGGAAAGAAAAGTGTTACTCCGTAGTCAAAAGCACAAAGCAACACGAGTAATATGGTATGACTCATTGGAAAATGTGACGTGCAAAAATCTGTAGTTTCCAATCTGTAAAGCAAATTGCATAAAAGCTTGGAGTAAAATTAAGAGATTTAACCGCGTGGTAATCTCATTCTACGTTTGACTTTTCTTCAATGTCAACAACAACAATATATTCTGTGAAAATTTAGTGAGATGTGTAGAAAGTAGAATATGCGCGGATCTTATCTCAACCTTAAAAGATCTAGATGTTTTTTTCGAAAGATTCTCGACTCAAAGGTAAACAAAAATCAAATAAATAATTTAAAGTAATATATAAATAAAAATAACGAAATAGAATAAATTATTATAAAGCAATTTAGAACAAAAAAAAGTAGCTTCCACATAGAAATAAGATTTTCTTGAATGTCAATAAGATAATCATAGAATCGTCTTAAACTTTGAAAATATGTGTTATATGTTTAGAAAATTTACACTGTCGGTAGAAATGCAATAAAACATCAAAGTGGATTCATTTATTTTCGGAGTAACTAATTTAATTTATTTTGAACGATTATGTACTAATTATCTTTTAAATGTTCAGATAGTGCACAATTTTTTTTTACATTTCAGTGTGTAAAATTTAAACTCATGTTAATTAGAGTACTTGACAGTCTTCAAAATCTGAACAGTACACATGTAGATTCTTAAGTGGCATTGAATAGTTATTCGGAATGTCGAAAATATCTTCTTCTTTTTTTATTATAATTTGTCTTTTTAAGTTGCATTTGTTTGTTTTTACTTTTTACCATTATATTTACTTTTTATCTTTGATTGAATTCTGAAGAAATTTTTAAATACATTACTGATATAAATGGTCACACGGTTGGAATGATTTCCAAAAGATCGAGTTTCCTAAAGTTTGACATTATTTGGTGTATATTTACAGAAAAATGTAACACGTTGTGGCGACAGTTAAATATACAACATATTGGAGAAAGAGATTAATGTAAATGGTGACCGTATTTACAGAAGAAATAGTAATTTTCTTAATCAGAGAAAAAAATAAGTTTCTTTAAACGTGGCACGTAAATAGAGCTACCGACTCTTTGTTCCGCATGTGATAGTAAATCGGCTGAATATTCTCGTTAAATATTGTGTGTTTCAACAACTTTTATGTACAAATGTTGATAATAAAAAAATGGGCAATAAACTAAGGTGACGTTTACTCGTTTTGGAGATTTGTCAATTTCAACAAATGAAAGAAAAACAGGTCTATGGCTAATTTTGAGTATTAATACGTGCCACTTTCAGCTGTCACTTCATGCATTTTTGTTTTATCACCTTAAAACTTTGTATATTCGGCAAATTGGCAATTGCTTCACGGAAGCTAATTAACTGAAAAATAGAACTTTAATGCAAATTTCATCTCCTTACTTGAAGCCATTTTTAGTGTCATTTAGTTTAAGACAAATTATGCAGAGAGCAGTAGCAAGAATTACAATACATAGATTAGCATGATCATGTGGAAATTGTTATGCCGCAAGAATAGTAGTATAGAAATTAAAAATGCTTAAATTATAATACAAGTGATTATAATGTTAGATCTTGATTTGAACTCAGTTAATTACACTTAGCTTGTCCGTATGAAGGCATGAAGTTTTACGTTCAAAAAGGAAAAAAGACGGAAGTGTAGAGTCATTATTTCTCAATAGCAAGTCATGACACCTTAGACCGAAAAGGTAACTGACTCTGCACTATTTTCGGACAAGCACTCATCATTTCATTTCCCTCTCCTTGCACCGGCTAAACGTCCACTGTGCACTTTTTGTGGAATGAAATTAGAGTGTGTTTTGAGTCAAGCGTCCGTCGGAAACACTCTCTACTTTTAAGGTAGTGTAAAGTTTGCGTATACTATGTCCTTTCAAGATCCTACTTGTAGAACTGCATACTTATTGTTATTGTAAAATTAGAGTATGTTTTGTTTACTTCTAAAGAAAAATCTATTCCTTGTTAAATAATACATAGATTCCTATGTAACTTATGCTTATACCTATGCGGAAACAAAATTGATAACCAAACAATTCATTGTCTAATGTTGAATTTTATGCAAGCATCAAAAGTTAACAAAATGTTGTATTGCTAGATATTATGGATTATATATGTATTATAATATCGCATGCATGTAACTAAAACAAAAACAAAAGGTAAATAACGAAGATGAGAGAACGTTTATATAATTGAAATAAAAGTTGGCTTTAATTTTATTCAAAACTGTGGTCTATTTTAGAGGCGTACAAGAGGATAGAATTTACTTCTAGTGCTATGCTTGCTTTTCATACTTGGTCACCTTTTACTTTTGCACTTGATCTATTTTTAGCAGTCAATAGTGTTTTAATGTCTCATTAGATGTTATGGAAAAAAGTATGGCAGATGTAGTATGACGAGGTGTTCCAAAAAAGCAATGGTGTATGACTAGAAAATCTTTGCTTCCAATACGTATAATAAATGCCAAATTCATCGACAACCTCTTATGGCCGTCAAGATTTCACTTGAACACTTCAACTAAATATTGTTTAATTTAGACACTTGAAATAGGGTCCGACTATGTCATTTAGACATTTTTCGTTGTCTTAGTAATATATGTAAAAACTGTGTAGCACACTCGCCAATGACGTGATAAAATAGCCAATTAACTAATTACATGTATTCATAGGTATGTTGAGGTTAATTGGTACACTACAAGATGTAATGGCAATTACTTAGCTGCTACCTTCTTCAGATTGACACTAGCAGCAACTGTTTACCATGTATGGATGGAGAGGAACCAAGTAGTATTTCAGAGCGAGAGGAGGAACTGTGAAGCTGTTGTCAAGGTGATTGTCCAAGAAGTTTTTGTTAGAGTTAGCATGAACAGGAAATTAGCTAGGGGGCTGGAAAAGTTGAATTATTATCCTAATTAATATTCCTGATTGCATCTGTGTCTCCGTTGCTTAGTAGAGTAGTTCACTAGCTGGGAGTGTTCAGTTAGGAATTAGCAATGATTTCTTTTTTGTTTGTTTGTTGAGCTGTAATTTCTCACTTTGGTAATAAAGAAATTAGTTACCAAAAGTACCTGATTACAAGTAACATTTGGGTCCGAAATAATAGTTAAAATGAATTACGAAAAAAAATTATTTTTCAACAAAAAATAAAAAAATATTTTCTTAACAAACTCCACATACTTTTTGCTGGAAAATGAATATCTTTTGCCAAAAAACATTTCGGTGAACTTTTTTTAAACTTTTCAGATCTATTTTTTTAGGGTGAAGAAGAAGATGAGGTGGGGATTGCCCGAGAAGAAGACGAACATGGGTGGGTGATTTTTTTTAAATCTAAAATTCAATTTTGATTTTATACAATATTCTTAGAGAATGGTGGCGGCCTTCATTTTTCGGTGGAGAAGGATAGCAATGGTAGAACGTTTGTTAATGATAGAAAGTTAATGGTAGAACATTTCGGTGAACTTTTTTTAAACTTTTCAGATCTATTTTTTTAGGGTGGAGAAGAAGAAGAGGTGGGGATCGCCCGAGAAGAAGACGAACATGGGTGGGTGATTTTTTTAAAACCTACAATTCAATTTTGATTTTGATTTTGATTTTATACAATATTCTTAGAGAATGGTAGCGGTCTTCATTTTTCAGTGGAGAAGGATAGCAATGGTAGAACATTTGTTAATGGTAGAACATTTCGGTGAACTTTTTTTAAACTTGTCAGATCTATTTTTTTAGGGTGGAGAAGAAGATGAGGTGGGGATCGCCCGAGAAGAAGACGAACATGGGTGGGTGATTTTTTTTAAACCTAAAATTCAATTTTGATTTTGATTTTATACAATATTCTCAGAGAATGGTGGCAGTCTTCATTTTTTCGGTGGAGAAGGATAGCAATGGTAGAACGTTTGTTAATGGTAGAAAGTTAAGGATAGCAATGGTAGAACGTTTGTTAATGGTAGAAAGTTAATGGTAGAAAGAGGAGGAGGAGGAGGAGGAAATAAAAAGAATTAAAAAATAAAAAATATTTTTTAGCCTGTGAAAAATATGCAATTTGCCAATTCACCGAGAAGTGTCTAAATGGCACAGTCGAGCCCTACCTCAGGTGTATAAGTGAAATATGATTTAGTTGAGATGTCTAAGTGAAAAATCTCGACGACCGTAAAGGTTGTCAATGAGTTTGGCCTATAACAAATTAACAATATTTGTATAAATCTACTGACTGATTTCAAAGATATTCTCATTCATCAAAGTCCGAGGCAGCAAAGTCAGCCCCTTCTTCAGTCGGTTCATAAGCTACCGAAAACTATTCTATGCTCGGTAGATATCGAAAATTGCTTTATTCCATAATTCGTTTAAGTCAACTGATCTTATGAGTTATTTCATTATTTACGAAATTAGGCTATGAAAAGTATTTAAAAAGGAAAAATAGGACCTAGGGCATGAAGTAGCTCCTATTTTAAAAAAAAAATCTCTCAAGATCTTCACTCAAACTATAGGTTATTTAAATTGAAATGAAATAAAATTTTTAAAATGTACCTTAAGTGAAATATTGAAATGCTAAAGTCAGTATTTAAAAAGTTATATTTGAACCCGAATTTTATTTAGACAAAATTTTGTGAAAGTTGAAAAATTGTAGCAAATGAAAGCAAATAATTTACTTAAATACACCTGTAATTATCAAGATGTGAGATTAGTGTGATCGATAACACTCCATGGAAGGAGAGAGAACTGAGCTCGTGAAGTAGAGGAGAGAAAATGAAATGAAATGACTAAGTCTATTGCTTGTATACTGAGTGTATATATACAGAGAATGTACAACTATTAATGACATGTGTTAAGACTCAATAACCGACTCTAAAATATCTTAACTGCTGAAACTACAGCTAACAAATATCCTAACAAACTCTAACTAACTAACTAAACTAATCATTACACAATTAATACATGTGATTAATAAATGCTCACAATACCCCCCCCCCCCCCCCCCCTCAAGTTGGAGGTGAGGATTTCACAGACAATTTGTCTAAGATAGTAGTATGCTTAATCCCAGTAAGAGATTTGGTCAGGATGTCTGCTAGCTGACATGAGGTAGTAATGTCATGCATGGCAATAAGACCTTCATGTAACTTGTCTCTCACAAAGTGGCAATCCACCTTTATGTGTTTGGTTCGTTCATGGAAAACTGAATTCATTGCAATGTGAATAGCTGATTGACTATCACAATAGACATCAATAGGATAAGAACAAGGAATAGTCAACTCCGCGAACAATCTGCTCAACCAAACCAATTCACCAATAACTTTCCTTGAGGACTTGTACTCAGCTTCTGCAGATGATAAGAAAATGGTTTCTTGCTTCTTGGATTTCCAACTGATAGACCTGTCACCTAGTAAGTCCAAATACCCACTGACTGACCTCATAGAGTCTGGGCAAGCAGCCCAATCAGAGTCACAAAATGTCTTAACAGTGCAATTTGAGGTGTTTGACATGAAAATGCCGAGAGTAGGATATATCTTGAGGTACCTCAGTAGATGAAATGCAGCTTGTAGATGAGGTTCTCTAGGGTCCTGCAGATACTGGCTTAGGTGTTGCACACTAAATGATATGTCAAGCCTTATATTAGTGAGAAAATTCAGTTTTCCCACCAACTTTCTATAGAAGGTGGGATCAGAAAAAACTGCACCCTTCGTGGCTTTGAATTTAACATTGGGATCAAGTGGTGATGCCACAGTCTTGTAATCAAAACAATCATATTCCTTTAGCATGTCAAGAACAAATTTCCTCTGTGATATTATTGCTCCCTCATCTGTGTACAATATCTCAAGCCCAAGAAATAATGCAGTCTGGCAAGGTCTTTGATCTTGAAATTGTCATGTAGATGGGCCTTTAGCTGAGCAATCTCTATGTTGTCTGTTCCTGTAACAATGATATCATTTACATACACAACTACAAACACCATTAGTGAACCATTTTTCCTATAGAATAGTAAGTAATCATACAAAGAGTGTTGTTAACCTCTGGATGCAAGTTCTTCTGTCAACTTCTCATATCATTGCCTACTAGCCTGCTTTAGGTCATAAAGACATTTGTCAAATTTACATGCCATAATAGGTTTGCTCACTTTAAGTCCTGGTGGTATTGTCATATATACCTCCTCATGCAAATCTCCATGGAGAAATGCATTGTTGACATCCAGTTGTGACATGTATCAGTTTTTCTTAATAGCACAGCAATCAAAGACCTAAATGTGGTCATTTTAACCACCAGGAGAGTACGTTTCTGTGTAATCCATCCTAGCCTGCTGTGTATATCCCTTCACTACCAATCTAGCTTTAAATCTCTCTACACTACCATCAGTCCTATGCTTCACTTTATATACCCGCCTATATCTAATAGTCTATTTATCTATAGGAAGTGGTGTTGGAAATTTGCCTTTGGCGGGAGTTGCGACCGACCAACTTTAACGGCTTAAACACTAGTGTAACGTATGTTGGAGAATCCGGTTCTTCACACATGCATGATCTACTAAGTACGTAGATAACCGTAGGGCCAAGAATCGTCAAATTTCATTGAGAAATGAAAGAGATATTGGTTCACGAAGTAAGGTGTTTGAAGCATGGAAAGTGTGGTATTGTGTGTAATTCTCCCTCATCGGTAGAGGAAGAAAGAATTGTTGTGTATATAAGACTCGAAATTGGTTTGGGGTTTGGGACCCCAAGGGGTATCCCATGTGTTTAAAGGAGGGAGGACCTAGATGTGCTTCGGTTCGAGGAAAGACCACACGCGCGCCGCCGCCGCCCGCCCGTCCGGTCAGGGTCACGGGCTGTGGGTCTTCTGATATTATCTTTTTGGGCCAGAAAACTTTGCCAGAAGTACAGTTTGATCCTAGAAGTTTCGGATGTACGCTTTGGACCGAATTCTTTCATATGTACGCTTTGGTCCCCGAAGTTTCCGAACATCGAATTTTCGACGGTCAAAAACAAATGCCAAGCACTCAATTCACCCATTTATTTTGGCTGAATTACTCCTCCTATAATGGCCAAATCCGTTGGTCTTTCTCCCATTAATGTTGGTGGCTTTACTACCTCCATAATGGCCATTATTTGGTCATTATGGAGGGCGAATCGCCCCCTCCCTCACCTATTTAAACACCCCCTTACACCATTGTTGAGAGCGAACAAAAACGTTCATACAACACATGCACGAAAATACAGAAGCTTTCTCAAGCAGAAAATTCTTCTTCCTACAACTTTCAAGCATCATTTCGTTACTCAATATTCTTCACGGTAGCTCTTGAGTTTCCTTTGCTCAAGTGTTCCATTGCTGTTTTATCTTGGGAGACAAATTGTCCAGGACGTATAAAGGATACATACGGGGCAATATTGTCTTAAGGACAGAGTGCCACACTCGACTCAGCAAAAACAGTTTCCATTTTTCCGTCTTCTACAAAACTGGAATTTCCAGTTTTTCTTGTGTAACAATTGTAATTCCAGATTCCATGTTGAATTATTGAATCTCTGTTTATCCTTTTGAATACTTGTAATAGTTATATACTTCCCGTACTGCTTTATAAAGTACCATAGAGCAAAAACTCCCAGCAAGTGGAACTAAATCCCAAGTGTTGTTTGCATAAAGAGCTTCAAATTCTTTGATCATGGCCTCTTGCCAGGCAGGGTGTAGTGCAACTTCTTCATATGAAGATGGCTCACTATCATGACAAATGTTATTAACAATAAACTAACTATCATATGTCAAAGCATAAAAGGAAATCATGGTGTGATGGTTGGAAAATAGAGCACTAAGGGTACTGGTGGTTGGATCAACAGTCAGAGTAGTTGAGGATGAAGGTTGTTTTAGGGTAGGTATAGAATAAATGAAGTCTTTGAGATGTTGTGAATGTTTGTGTGTTCTCATAATTTTTTTTGTTGGAATGGTCGTAACAGATTGTGGCTCTGGGCATTGGTTGGGATGAGGGGAAGACGAGTCAGTTGCATGTGAGTTATTTTGGAGGTGATATAGGTGTAGGTGACATAGGTGGATGTGAAATGTTTGAGGGTGAGGAGTGAAGTGAAGGAGTAGGATCCATGATTACTGGTTCCATAGAATCTACTTCTAAGTTTTGTTCTGTACCATTTTGACAAGTATAAGATAAATCAATAGGACTAGACACAGACTCAAGAACAGAAGGAAAAAAAATGACACGAGACTTAGATGGAAGGATAAAAGGAAAAACACTTTCATGAAAAATAACATCCCTGGAAATATGTATTTTCTTTGTGGTTAGACTTAGTACCTTGTAACCTTTTGTGCCATAAGAATATCCAATAAACATATGTGGGATTGTTCTAAGTTCAATTTTGTGTCTATGTGACTTAGGCAAAGTTGGATAGCATAGACATCCAAAAGATTTAAGGTGTGAATATGTTGGTTTTTTGTTGTATAGTAATTCATATGGACACTTGTTGTTTAGGTAGGTGGTAAGTAGTCTATTTACAATGTGTGTTACGGTAAGAATACACTCTCCCCAATATTTCAGAGGCAGTTTAGATTGAAAAAGGAGAGCTCTTGCAGTTTCTAGCAGGTATTTATATTTTCTATCAACAACATTTTTTTGTTGAGGTGTGTAAGGACAACTTTTCTAATGGATAATTCCTTTAGTGGTGAAAAATTGTGAGGCTTCATTGCTGGTGAATTCTAAACCATTGTCTGACCTCACATGTTTTATAGAGGTGCTGAATTGAGTTTCTACCATATTCACAAAGGCATTGAGGACTTGTAAGGCATTAGTTTTGCTACTAAGCAAGTGTGTCCGTGTGGAAATACTATAATCATCCATCAAGGTGAGAAAGTACTTGTAGTTATCATGTGTGGAAATGTGATATGGTCCCATAGATCAATATGAACAAGGTCAAAAATATGTTTCGAATGGCTAGTGCTCAAAGGAAAGGGCAATCTGGTTTATCTTGACATAGGGAAAACAGGACACAAAAATGGTTGTTTAGTTAAAATTTTGGCTGGTATTGAGGGTTTACTCTTCATTTTGACAAAAGAAAAATGTATGATTGACAAAAGGAACAGAATCATTGGTTTTGCTAATATATGTGACCATTGATGGGTTTAGTTTCGAATATATGTTACGAAAATCGCTTTGATCCTATATTGGTATTATCGATGGACCAGATTGTTTTGAGATATTTCAATTAAGATAGCAAAAGTTTGTGCACACTAAAATTTATCTATGTATGATTGTTTGGAAATTTATGTGGTCCAAGTGGGAGATCGTTAGTAATTTTCTATTTTATGAACTCACATATTAATATATTTATACATAGATATGTTATCATTAAAGGAGCCCGTTTTATGATCTAATAACGAATTAAATTATTTGAGCTTAAAAAGTAAATATCTATTAATACAGGTGTCACTTTAAATAAGTAGAAACCCATTGGCCTTTTCTTTGGTGTCTAGTAGAGACTTATTAAAAATGTATTGTTTAAACCCATTGTACTTTTTTCTACCCCATCTCTGAAAAGAAATAATTAAGAGTAGTATCCAGACTCAGAAAATCCTAATTCCTTCTTTCAGTTCTTGCAATGGAATAATGTTAGTGCTCTTACTATTACTCATCATTGTCTAATTATTTACTTGTGATTCTGGATTGTTACTTCCATCATTTCAGGCTTCGAGGCTAACACGCACAATGACCAACCCAGGCCCCCGTTTAGTATTTCTGATGACGAGGACAATGCTTCTTCACTATCATGTAAGATTTGGTAAATGTATAAGACATATTGTAAAGCAATTTCTATTTGTGATACAGAGTAAGTAACGGGGGACCTGTAATTCAATTCCATAGAGCCTCTATGCACATCCAAATTTTTCTGAGAAGAGGGCATTTCTTCTTTCACATCCAATTCTTTATGTGTATTTTTTTTCAAACAAAAATTGAAAAATCAGAATGAAAATCGTCCATTGTCTAATGGATAGGACAGAGGTCGACGACTACATGACTCTATACCAAGTCATGAGCAATTGCGAAGCCAAGGCGCCGTCCATTTGGTGGGATGGGAAAGTATAGATAGAAAGGCAGTCATACCTAATAAGAAATACCTCAATGCAAGCGGATGGTACAATCAATTAACGTCACATATAGTGAAGAAATTGCTTAATAAACATCTCTGTCAATTGTGTATCTGCAGCCATTAATTATTAATTTAGATATCATATCCTTAATCTGATCCATATGCTATGTAACACGCGACTGATGAGTGGGCGGAAGGCACTGGAGATCATCCATGTCTTTTAAAAACTCTTGGCTGAATCAAGCACTCAGAATAATTGAATCATCAACTTCTCGAGACTCTTTATCCCGATTAATTACTTTGTCATCTATATTAGTAAAATTGCGCACATACACAACGTCGTACTCAAGTATTTTAGATACCTAACAACTCTGTGAATACAACTATATTTAGAAGCAAATAAGAATCAAGTTTTTGACCAAATAATTATTCTTCCACTAAAAGAATGTGCAAGTAAATTACACTCTACAAATTGGCTTCCTAAAAAAATACACATTAAAGGTAAAATGACTTTTAATTCTCCAATAGATCTACTTGAGTTGCTTTCTTCCCGTTTAAGTCATGGCTTGTAGTGACTTGTCCACTCTCCAAAAAAAAAAAAAGATTAGTCCACTCGTACTTCAAATATTCAAATGCCTATTGTCAATAGTCAATGGTTGCTCCCTTTTACAGATTTTTACTTCTACATTCTCTGAATATATGTTAACCTTTTAATTAAAGCATTTACTTGTAGAAGCCCAAACAGTTATCCTAGTGCTCTATGATCCATTTAAGTTATTCCTGGGCCCAAAAGAATAATCTCTGCAGGTTCCTTATTATTCTTAACGGGCTTTTACACACTTAAATTGCAGAAGCTTTTGCGGATAGTCCTTTTGGGACAAATATTTACTAGATGGTTATTTTATTACTATTGAAACTTATAACCTTTTTAGACCGCTGTTTAAAGATCTATTTGAGAAACTGAAATTTATGAGAAAACGTATTCTAATTTGTAGACATTAGATGAGTTTAATGTTTTATCAGTCCCAAGGGTTCGTATTTTCATAACTATTAAAAATATGGATAAAATCTAAATGGTGATCTAAACAAGAAAATTTGACTAAATTAACCTTTAAATTGAAGGAGAGTTCTAAAAAATACAAGACAATTCGCACGAATGTCCTTATATTGGGGTGGTCTTTAGTTTTTTCCCCTCAAAGTGCTGGTCTTTAATTTTTTTTCTTCGGCATTTTAAATAATAAAAAAAGTGATCGAAAATATCCCTAACATCGAAAAATAAAAAAGAAATTTGGCCTACCCTTATCTATGATCTAATTTCACAAGGCCTTTCGGGCAAAGTTATATAGAAATTTTGCCTTGTCCAGCATAAGTTATGTAGGAATTAAGTTATTATACAATTTATGTCGGATAACTTCATTGCGAATTAGTTACTATACAACTTATGCCGGATAACTTCATTTCTATAGAACTTATGTTGGACAATGCAAAGTTATGAATTTTTATCTTGCGATTATTTCACGACTCTGTTGGGGATCGAATTAAGAATCTCTGATTTCGTAGACCAATGAATAAAGATACTTTGACCCATAAATTTTATTAAATGAGAAATAGAGGCAAAAATTAAAGATCAACTATTTCAAATATTAAAGACCAGTCCATATAAAGGACAATCCGCCCAAAAAATTGAAAAAATATGTATCCCCAACACAATATATTTTGCACCTACGCAGCTGCATTTTTTAGTTTGCACACGTATAGTCAATTTTTTTTTTGCAACAGTACTGATTACAGACCCTTATACATTAGTAATACATTATTTATATACTTATATAATAAATAAATACCTATTTTGTATAAAAATATATCTATCTTATATAAAAGTGTATAACACGCCGTGAGCTACATTAATGAACCTCTTTTGTGACTTTTAGTTGCAGTTCTTGTTCAAAACCATTCTAAATCTCTACCAAACGACTTCAAATTTAGTAGACAACCTTCTAAGACTATTTTCAAGTTCCACCAAATCTAAAAAACACCCTCTCCAAATTTCTCATAAAAATCATAATTGAATTCAAACCCACTTAGTCAAACTTGTTCAACAATGATGGAATACATTAAAATTTCAATCTAATTTTCACCACCCAAATCTTACAAAACCAGTATTCTAACCACGGTTTAATCTCCAAACACAATTACTACGTACAATTCGAGCTGTCAACAAACAATCAAGAGGTGGTTGGGTTGAAGAAAGAAGTGGGGAAGTGACCTAGCTTTCAAATTATATACAGTATTGACCAATTCGAGTAAGGGTTAAGTTAGTTAAATACCCTATTTTTTACACGATTTTATATTTTAATTTATTGTAATAGGTAATTCGCCTTATTTTTAGATTACTAGTCTAACTTTTAATAGATCGGTTACATGTAACTATATATCTTTTATGTGATTTTATAGTAAAAAAACTTTTTACATTGTATAGTAATGTATATATAGATCAAGTTAAACTAAAATACAATAGTTCTGTGAGTCAATAAACAAGTGATTTATCTTTGAAACGAGACATTATCGTTAGGTCAGTAAGGTGGTTGATATGTGTTACATGCACAGGACTTGGTAAGCAACGAGGAAATAAAAACAATGGAAACATAGACCATAACAACAACAACATATCCGGTGCAATCCCACAACGTGGGGTCTGGGGAGGGTAGAATGTACACAAACCTTACCTCTACCTTGATAGGTAGAGCGGCTGTTTCAGAGAGACCCTTGGCTCAGGACAAGCAAAGCAAAAAAAAAAAAAAAAAAAAAGTCAGACCCAATCAAAAACTTAAAGCAGTATGCAGTAAGAAAATGTTGATAGCAAACGCGAATACGTCATGATATCGCATCCTGAAAGAGAAGCAGTAAATGAGATAAACCAAGTACATTAAAAAACGCATAGCAGAAGAAATAAAATTACACAAGACTATAAAGCAATACTACGTCTATTCGTATGATATTCTAAGCATGCCTACAGTAATACCACCACAACAATCAGTTTGTAAGTGTAAGTAGGACTACGCTCAACTACCTACTACCATTTTACCCTAATCTGTGTCCTCCACAACCCCCTATCTAAGGTCATGTCCTCAGTAAGTTGCGCCTGCTCCATATCCCGTCTAATCACCTCTTCTCAAAAGATATACTAAAATGAGTAAATTAAATCTGATGTTATTAACAAAATTGATATAGACTGTAATCTGTTGTTCAGCTTTTAGTTAGATTTTAATTTCTATAATTTCAAGTCAAAGTTCTCATCTCAAATATTACTGCATATAAAACTACTCTCTGCAGCCGTGGAACTGAAAGTATATTTATGTCTTAGAGACAATCTGTATTAGGACAAATATACTTTATTCACATTCGTATTATTATTAATGGAGATTAATATTTTGGCATTTGCAATTATTAAATTATTAGTTGATTGTTTATAATATTCTATACTATGCATCTCTAGAGGTTACGTTGTTATTAATAATGTGAGTTATTAATATTATAATGTAACTCTTAAAATAACCTCGACTAATGATTACTGAGAATGGGATATCGATGATATGTGATAAGTCGACATGTGGTCTGCATCATATCCTTAGAGGATGTAGTATGTCTCACCTGCTGCGAGTAATGTCTACTCGTGATGGACACATGGATACTTTGGAAGTATTGGTATACCCTGCTGATATACTGTTTGTTATACTTGTCTAAAGTATGATCAGTGTGTGTGAGATAGAAATCCTTAGACTTGAGGTCAATGCGCACCTTATCTACAAAGTAATATACTTTGATCCTGTCCTAAGCTCAAATGCCTTATAGGTTGAGATACGACTTGTATTGAGTACATTACGATGTGGATTAAAGGTGGTAGTTGAGCCAAGTTAGGATTCATTCCTCGAATGTATATTCGAGAGAACACTCAGCTTCTCAGTGATATTAGGTTGACTAAGTCGTTGGCCAACGCAATAGACATATTTAGAATATGGTCTAGTTGTCAACTAATATAGATGAGATACAATGATTAAGCCATTTGGATAGATACTTGACAAATCCTAAGCTTGATCGGGTGTGTCGTGAATGAAAGAATTTTATCTTACCACATAGAGGTTAAGTTTACTGGATTCATGTAAACGTACTTCACATATTGAGTTCGTCTTGTGACGCCGTCTAGGAGTTCCGCGTAGACCTTAATTTGATTAATGTCGATATGTGAAGGCCTGTAGGGTCACACTATGTCGATTGTCTTTTCGATCTAAGGATGTATTGAGAGAGTATTAAATATTCGATTTAGAATCGAGATATTTAAACGAATGATGATTGTTTTAATTCAGTCAAAATTGGATTTTGGATTTAATTAATAATGTGCTAAAATTTTTTGGGCCAGGCCCAAGGTCAAACCCTAATCCAGTTTGACCTATTTTTTTCACCTATAAATACAGACCTACACTTCATTATTCATTACACTTGATTTTTCATATCATTATTCTAAGTGTTAGAGACTCAGAATCAAAACACTCTCTCGAACCTCTGCCGGATTTCCTAGCTTTCCAAAGGAGGAATACATTGAAGCTTGGAGCTTGCAATCGAAAGGGCATTCGCATGCGCACCCACAGTTGATAAAGATTTCAGATATTGTAAACATGTAAGTATCATTCAAGTCTTATGTTTATGGTTTTAAATTAACCTATAGTCAAATAGTTCTACGTTTGTTGGGTTTGGAACAAGTTTTCAATATCCGCTGCGTACAACAACCCAACAAAAACCCTACAGGAACCACATTCAATAAGGGAATTCAATTAAATTCACTTCATCGAAAAGTTATACTACATAATTAATTAAAAATAATTCTTTCGAAACATATATAGAACTCGGTGTCTTTTTATCAATGGAGAAATACAAGTTTAAATCCCCAGCGTGGTAGTTTTAGATCTTTTGAATCCCCTTGCATCAGAATTCTCGGCTCCGCCACCACTTAAAAGAACTTATTTTGTTATGCAAAAATTGAAGCATCAATTCTCATGGACTATGATACTAAATTTGCGAACGTATATAGATTAACTGTTATCTGATACACAAAGACAAGAGCATACATACTTTATTTTTTCCTTATAATTACACGGATAAGTATATATTACAGACGGAAAACTACATCCAGTACTCATGCAAAAATATAAAGCATAGTTTACAAGGATTAGTATATCTTACAGTACTATATATAGCTGCAAACATATATAGTAGTAATACACTAGGGTTTCAGCAAACCCTAATAATATGGAAATGACACGATCAATTTGGTATGAGCTTGAAAGGAGGTTTGGATAAAGCAGGTGTTGGATCATATCTCCCATAGTCCTTTGTGTTCATTTTAAGAACCCTTTCATGGCGTAATTTCTCCTCCTGTTTACATAGAATTATTTTTGACGTGTTATAAGATATAATTCGAAAATTTAAGGAAAAAAATTAAAGAACACACACGCATACACACAAAAGATGCTTGTTTTTTTAGTATACAAATTAAAATTTCTCCAGCTTCATGAAGGAAAAACATAAGAGAACATTAATCAAGTAGACCAGAGAGAGGATCATAATATATATGTCAAACTCTTTGGTTATAAGAAATTTAGTACTAGCTAGCACTTGATCAGTACTACTCAAGAAATTGAAAGTGATTTTAATTACTTTCTTTCTTGATTATAACTCGATCATTATTATTTCTTACTTTCAATTTATTGAACAGTCCACATATCTGTAAATTAATGACTAAATACTAACCTCATGAGTTGCACCAATCTCTTTCTGCTCAAAGTCGCTCGAAAAGATTGACTGTCGACCTGCATACAAATTAAAATAACGTGGAAACTCAAAGGAATTAACACTAGCTGAATAAACGAAACAAAAACCTAAAAAGATTTGACAATTTCAGGCATTCTACAAGCTATGTTTTACATATATAATCAATGTCGAGAACTTTTAAGAATTCACTACATGCAGGAGTTTTGTCTTGGCTTCTGCTTTAATTTGTACATATATAAATTAGTGGCAGACCCAGAAATTTTAGCAAGAAAAGAAAAGCATGAATATATATGTTACATACACCAGGGATTTGAAAAGAGGATAAAAGACTTCAGACCTAACACATGAAATAATGAATTACACGTACATAAGTCACTACTAAGAAAGCATACGTATTAACAATGTTTTCGCTGAAATTCATCCAAAATATGCTCGTAAGAAACTTCTTCTGACAAATTTTGGTCAGATATTTAAGATTACTGATAGCGTTTCTACGAGAACGTCCATAGAAAATCGGCAGATTTCTAATAGTGAATCATTATAGTTAAGTTACGTTTGCTTAATTCCTGAAATACACCTACCTGCAAGTGAAGTTGAAAAAAAGGATACAGATATTAGAAGGAAGAAGAGGCCAGTTTTCTTGAGTAGCATGAGGCCCCCCATTATCTCTTGTTCAGATTTATTTTTAAATTAATCTGCAATTCACTCTTTTTCTCTGGCACTCCTTTCTTCTTTTCTAGTATAGAAACAATGATGCTTACTTTCTCTATGTTGCATTAGAGAATAATTAAATATATAAGTACTATTATGCTTGGCATGCTTTGGATAGACATTGAAGACAAATATTTTATTGTAAAGAATTCAATCTTTAGTATGCTTTTGGTTTTAAATGGTTAAATAAAAAAGGTGACAGACACCACTTTTCTTTTGGTGGTGCACTAATAAGTCTAACGAGTTAGTGGAATTAATAATTTAATTAACTCCAAAACAAGAGTATGGACCCCTAATATAAGTTT
This sequence comes from Anisodus tanguticus, assembly GCA_034509755.1. Classification (NCBI taxonomy): domain Eukaryota; kingdom Viridiplantae; phylum Streptophyta; class Magnoliopsida; order Solanales; family Solanaceae; genus Anisodus; species Anisodus tanguticus. Next base: position 37,575,897 of record CM067561.1, on the reverse strand, counting down.
CACTGTATCCTACTTTGTTTTTAGTGTTAAATTTCACTTTGTAATTAATTAGTAATTCAACATCTCATTGCATGTTGGACTCCATGAACATCTCCATACTCTCCGCTTAATCAAATTTGGTTTGCCAATCACATCAGACTCTCCTCCACTCCTCGTCGCATTAAGATCTAAACCACATACTAATAGGAAAATGCTTTTGTTTTACAAGTAGAAGAGTTCACTAAATCATCCCATGGAAATCTCCAGTAAGAAGGCTTGGATAGAAGACATGAAATGGAGGTCCACTTCGATTTAAAGCTCTGGTCGACCCTTATATACCTGACACTTATTTGAGTTTCTCTTCTGTCATGATTTCTGGAGATAAAAGTGGGTTTCTCGCTCTTTTGTTCAATGACTTTTAGTTTTAACTTAATAATACTTTTGGTTGTTTTGATGCTCTAATTTTCAGTAAGCCCTACTTTTTAAAGCTCACTAAAGGAGAATTATGGGCATCACTATTAGTATGTGGTTACATTTATTCTGCGGTTAACGGAGATTGTATGCATCACTATTAGTGTGTAGTTACATTTATTCGGCCTTTACAGAAAAATTGACCACTGATAACTTTATCTAAAAAAAATTGACCTATTGATATAGTTTAACTTTTAATTATGACTTTTTTTAATCCTCCCATCTTTTTCTGCTTGGTTGAACTTTATGTCGTTAGTTGCTTTTATTTATTATTTGCTAGAGCTATATGAATTACGAGTGTGCCCCAAATATCATCTTCGTGCCAAATTATCTTTAGATTATGAAATCAGCAAAAAATGCTTGCAAAGTTACATTAAAAGTAGATTGTTTGTCAATTAACAACTTTTTTTGAAGTATGCCAATGACAGTCGCCTGTAAAGTTGAAATGTTACTATAACAATTGTAACTTGTAAGGTCATTAATTTTCTGCATAACGTATTTCTGCATTCTGCATAAGGCTCTATTCATGGTTAAACTTTTAGTGAATGTGACCTCGTTCATTTTCTTTCAATTTCTTATAGGTGAATGTGATTCTCATTTTCTTTACTTCTTGATAGACTCTAAATGTGCTAAATAACATTTTTACTAGATATGCTGGAAAAACTTGTTTTCAAGTACTATTCTTTTCTTACCAGAAGGCTTATAGAAGATTATTTGCTAGTGATCTATAGAAACATAATTTCTCCCCGTGAGAGCAAGTAAATAGTTTTAGGGAATACTTGAAGGATCAGAACAATATGGGGAACTATGGGTGTTAAAGTGTGAAAGTTACAAGTTTTAGCAACTTGTACGTATGTGCAATTGACTTTTTTTTTTTTTTTTTTGTACTCTGGAAAAATCTAATTATTTATAGACAAGTCTTTCCCACATGGATATTTTAATATTTGATTTTAATCAATCAACTTACACCTCAATCCTTAATTGGTTGTGGGTCGGTTGCATGTATTCTTTGTATTCAGTCCGTTTGCATCAGTACTGTTGCATCTTTTATAAAGGTGAATGTGTGACCAGCATCTTCATAAGCCATAGAAGGGGGACAATGATAGATCAATGGGTTCTACAAGCCTTTTCGTCATTTTCTGTAACATCCCGTACTTTCGGGTTACGTTTTAAATCGCTAAGCATATATAAAATTGCTAGGTATGTGTAAATAGACCCGAGCGTTGGGAAAATTTATGTTATATTTATTTATGCTAATAAAGAGATTATTATATAAAATGATTAAATCCCGAAATAATTTTGGACGTAACAAGTGTGACCGAAATAAATTTGGTGCGTGCACAAAGGAGTTGTGGACTAGTGTCATATTAAAAATTATGACATTGAATATATGAATGTTTTATGAGTTATTAAGATTTAAGTGAATTGAATCACGGAATTAATTGTGTGTGTGATTGATAAATTATACGGATGCAGGTCACTTAATTAATTAAGTTTAAGTGACCGTACATGTGGTGCAAGGTGGCGTGAAATGGGGAATTCCACCGCCAAGGTTTGGCTGAGTGGAGAGCACAATTATGAGGGGTCATTTAATCCTTTAGGACCCAAAGACTTTGAGCAATTTTTTTTTTGTTAAACATTTCATCTAGTAGACATCTCATTGTAAAATTCATTAGGGAAACCATTAATCAGTAACGTGAAGTTGAGGCAGCCCCAATTTCCATTCGAAGGCAGTGGAAAACCATTTCAGTTTTTGGGTTTGGAAAACGTACAAGTGCAGCAACAATATTTCCTTCCATGTTAGCGAAACGAAGGTATGTTAAGACAAATTATTTCTTTCTTTTGGCATGCTCCACGTAATAAAATAAAACCGTGATATTGCTTCATAATTTATTCTACTCCTAGTAGTTAAGAATATTCATGTTATTGATTCCTATGCTAAAAGCATGTCTAAATATGGTTCAAAGTCCTTATTGAGGCATACAGAAAATGTGTTGATATTCACAGTGTTAGCCAAAGGTGCAAGGATATTATGTCACTCGGGGTATTTTATTGTCATTCATGCATTTTCACTTGCATTGCATTCATATATTACCATGGACCACTGGTGCTATGCACACTACTATATGGTAAATATTATATATGTAAGGGATATGAGAAAAGGGAAATGCGTTATATACGCACACCACCTGCAACTGGTACAGACTATCACAAAAGAGCCCGAAGAGGCCAATATGATGTGATGATGTGATGTGATGCCCGTATGGCTTATTGGGACGGGTAGCACGATCCGCAACACTAACATATATTAGGACGGGTTGCACGATCCGCAACACCGATATATATATATATATATATATATATATATATATATATATATATATATATACACCGCACTTGCATCATGCATATATTAGTCAACCATTACATGGTATGATGCCCACGAGGTCGTCATGGTAAGGAAATTGCCTGATGAGGCCAATGAATATGGACACTGCACTGTGCATAACGTGTAGGCAAGTGTATTAGGGTCCTAAGAGGCAGTTACTGTCTGTCAGTTGTTTATGTTTCAGTTATTGGTATATTCCTGTTATGCTGATATTTATGCCTGACATACCCAGTACATCAGTCGTACTGACGTTCCTTTTGTCGGGGGATGCTGCGTTTCATGCCCGCAGGTTCGCATAGGCAAGGCGACGGCCCACGTGAATAGGTTGCAGATTTTAGCGGATTTTTGGAAGCACTCCTCTCTTCCCGGAGTGTCGGTCTGATTTTGGTATGATACAGTTTTTGCGTGTCTATATGGGTATGGCGGGGCCTTGTCCCGACCTGTTGATGTTGTGTACTCTCTTAGAGGCTTGTAGACAAGTGTTCTGTGTGTAGTAGTCTTGTATGGCCTTGTCGGCCTCGGTATATGCATATATATAAGTTGGATTTCTGGGTTACTATTTCCACAATCCTCTTCGCCTTAGTCGGTAATTAGTTATGAATAGGTGTTGATGGTATAATTAGCGGTACCCGGCGAGTGGGGTCCGGGTATCCGTTGCGGCCCTCCGGTTTGGATCGTGACACTTTCACCGTAGGGTAAATGGTAGATGAATAACTATGGTATGGCTTCTCTTGCTTTTGACATTTGGTTGAAATATTTGATGACACAAATATTCGGACATAGAGGAGCTGCTAGGTGTTGACATAAGGCGAGGAAGTCCCTGACTATTTTTGTTGGTGCTCTTTTCTTTTGTAGTTAAATTCTTAGGAGTTGTAGGTTGCTTCATACATCCCTTTTATCATTGTAGGATATTTTTCAACCGAGCCTAATATACTGTGAGCTTAGTGTTAGACTACTGATCCCTAATAGTCAATCTTGAAAGAAAAGAGATTTGGTTTCTCTTTTTAAACTATTATGATGTATGTGTAGGATCATGAGTTTATACAACAAAGTTTATCAAGAATATAGTTTGCAAACTAGGAGAATGTATTGCATATATATGATGAAACAAGTATCATATCCACATATCTGTGAAATTCAAATATCCGATATAAAGATTTTTAAGCATTTTATCATGTTCAATATTCTTTGAAAATGATAGTCTACTTAAAATTTTACTTGAGTGATCTAACTATAATACATAATATATTATGGAGTATTAAATTTTTCTCTTTCTCTACAATTTTTAAGGGATAATTGTACGGACTGCTAAATCTTCGTACTGTTTTAATGGAAACTTGAAATTCTTGCCTTGACTTTGAGTGGATTAATAATATTTGTACTGGTTTTACAGGGTACAACATTTGTGGTTCTGATCGGCTTATCGCATCTCTAAAATTACTTGATGGAACACTTGCTGACCTCGTGTTCTTGTTCTTAGGTACTGGAGAGGTGAGATTCGTCAACTATTGCCCCTTCACATTTGGATTATTTAATTGCTCTTCAAAGAGTTTCAAATTATGTACTAATAGTTTAATACTGTATATTGTTATCGACTAAAATAGTAGGCACATTTGTGCTACTTAAAACAGTTATGATGATTTACTTTAGGATGTTTGTACCTATAGGCAAATTATGTACTATTATTTGATTAATGGAGTAATTGAAGTTTGATCCATATGATGATTTACTTTAGGATATTTGTACCTAGGTATTATGTGGTCCTTCCAACATTTGCCTTGTATTTTCTTGTTTATTGCTTGTATGAGGTGTTGGGAGATTTTTCTCTTTATGGTACTTTATAAAGCAGTACGAGAAGTATATAACTATTACAAGTATTCAAAAGGATAAACAGAGATTCAATAATTCAACATGAAATCTGAAAATTACAATTGTTACACAAGAAAAACTGAAAATTCCAGTTTTGTAGAAGACGGAAAGATAGAAACTGTTTTTGCTGAGTCGAGTGTGGCACTCTGTCCTTAAGACAATATTGCCCCGTATGTATCCTTTATACGTCCTGGACAATTTGTCTCCCAAGATAAAACAGCAATGGAACCCTTGAGCAAAGGAAACTCAAGAGCTACCGTGAAGAATATTGAGTAACGAAATGATGCTTGGAAGTTGTAGGAAGAAAACTATTTTGGTTGTGTATTTTCGTGCACTGTTTTGCTGCATCTCTTACTGTTAACTCTTGTACTCAACAATGGTGTAAGGGGGTGTTTATATAGGTGAGGGAGGGGCTGAAAAACGCTGAAAACTCGCCTCCATAATAGCCAAATAATGGCCATTATGGAGGTAGTAAAGTCACCAACATAAATGGTGAAAGACCAACGGATTTGGCCATTATAGGAGGAGTAATTCAGCCATTTATCTGTCTTGACCGTCGAAATTCTGAACTTCAGGAACCAAACTGTACATCTTGAAACTTCAGGGACCAAACTGCACATCTGAAAGAATTCTGGTCCAAACTGTATATCTGAAACTTCTGGGATCAAACTGTACTTCTGGCAAAGTTTTCTGGCCCAAAAAGATAATATCAGAAGACCCACGACCCGTGACCCGTGACCCGTGACCCGAGAACCCGAGAACCCGAGAACCCGGAACTCGGAACCGGACCAGACGGGACGGGCGGGCGGCGGCGGCGCGCGTGTGGTCTTTCCTCGAACCGAAGCACATCTAGGTCCTCCCTCCTTTAAACACATGGGATACCCCTTGGGGTCCCAAACCCCAAACCAATTTCGAATCTTATATACACAACAATTCTTTCTTCCTCTACCGATGAGGGAGAATTACACACAATACCACACTTTCCATGCTTCAAACACCTTACTTCGTGAACCAATATCTCTTTCATTTCTCAATGAAATTTGACGATTCTTGGCCCTACGGTTATCTACGTACTTAGTAGATCATGCATGTGTGAAGAACCGGATTCTCCAACATACGTTACACTAGTGTTTAAGCCGTTAAAGTTGGTCGGTCGCAACTCCCGCCAAAGGCAAATTTCCAACAATCCCCTCTTGAAAGAGATTTTGGCGCACTCACATGGTGTCTTTTCATTTCCAAAGAATATTTCAATGGACCGATGTTGCATAAGGAGAGGTAGCCTCACTTTGAACCTTCCATAGTTGAATACCATCGGACTTACTTACCGCGGTGAACGTGATGTCTTGAACCGTCGGTGTTTAGTGTAAGCCAAGACAACGGTACCAACACAACAAATTCCCTTACTCTCTTCTTCGTAATGTTTTGTCCGTTTTGGCCATGGACAACGTCTTGGATTCTTAAGTGCGTTCAATTTGAGGCGGCCCGTCCTCGCACTTAAATAGGTGGTCTCCTACAAGGTATCCTGCTATACCCCACTTCACAAGTGTTAGGAACCATTAAAAGTTTCCCAAAGACCTAACCTCAACTCGTTGAGGATCATTACGGGTTTTGAAAACTTAACCTTTACCCATACTGCAGATAGCACTTAACGTCTATCGCGGGAACGACTTTGGATTTGGTGTTTCTTTTCAGAAATCACTATCCGAAGTGCTCATGCTTCGATTGAAGCGATTAACTGAACCTTTACAACTTAGTTTTCCCATTGAACTAAATTACCGGGATCTCCAAATATAAGGTTGGGTTTCCACCGTATTGGTCCGTATATTTTGGGTTTTAAGCCCATTCCCCTAGACAGACAGTGAACACTTGATCTCCGGGTAGTCCCTTAGTTTGTAAACAAGGAAGTGACACCCGTGATGATCAACTCGCCATACGGTCTTATGTCTCCGACGGATCCCGACAGATATGTCCGACGCCGTCATCCGTGTCCTTCCTAAAGCCGACCGGCTAGCCACAAAGGTGTAGAACTGCTGAAGGCACGGGTTTCTCCCAATAAGGGACGTCCTCTAATGAGTCGTGAAGTTACTTAACTTCTTTCATGCTTTGTATAAAGCGATAAACTCCGTACCATCATGAATCGGTCGATGCAAGTTTGCTTAGAGGATTTTCCAAGAACCACCATACACATTTACTTGTGGCTTTGGTGTTCTTCGGATCCGATGTCCGCTTGCATCACCGTGTTCTCTCGTAACCGCTGGACATCCGTAATACTATAATCCGTAGATAAGCGAATAATTCGTATATCGTCATATCCGACTTAACGCCTTCTATTGATCATGTATTAAGATCATCAGTGAACCTTAGTTCAACTAATATGTTTGTAGGACGATACCAGGTCGGTTGTAGTGTGTACAATACATTGAACTACACGTGACCTGTGCATATCGCTCATTGTTTATGGGTGCACCATGATTCCAATCAGTTCTATGATTCATATCCATTGGTGGCTTCAACGAGACTGTCAACTATTGACCAGTCCGTTAGATATCTTAGAAATCCAATTCCTAAGAAGTCATCTGTGATACACATCTTTCATATCGAGACTTTGTTTCAATATGATTTTCACTCTCAGACCATTGGTTTTCTAACTTCAGAGCCAATGTTTCTGTGGTCAGATTCATTGTTTCTGTTTTATCTGAAACTTTCAGGACTAAAATGTAAATATTTCAGGGACCAAACTGAAAGTTCAGGAAGAAGCCCAACAGTTCAGCAAACTAACTCTGATTCTCTTCTTCCAACTCTCCGGTTGGGAAGGCTAGTTCAACACCCATGCCATGTAAGATTACAATGGCCCTAGATGTGAAGCTACTCACAGGGGAGCACTTTTTACAACCCAAAGGTTCTTTTCCCGGAGGAAGATTAACTATTACACGAGTATGGTTCTATATATGGAATATATTTCTCTCTTTAGCTTCTTTCCAAAGCAGCGCTTTTGGAGATGACAATTATTTGTTAATTGTTCATGGTTCATTATTAACCATACAAGCTAGAAGGACTCGAACAAGTCTTTGTCCCCTTCTTTGCTCCGTCTCGGTTCAACATCTAGAATCCCTGAGTTCTGTAGATCTGGAGTATTAAGTTCCGGATAGCCAGCAACTTTCGAGTCCCTGTAGATACGGAACGTCTAGTTCCGGACAGTCAAGCCCTCGCGGGTTCTTGTTAACCTTGAGCGATTCTCCTTTTTCCTTTTTCAAGAAAAGTTATCTTCTAAGAATTCAAAGCATTCTTTGACGCGAAGAGGCGATGAACACTACTGTTATTTGCAAATCCAGTGAATATGCAATCTACAGTCTTAGGTATGAAACCACCCCACATCACAACATTTGTATGTGAGATCCTTTCCATGTATCACACGGAGGGTTACCCTTATCCTTATACGGAGTTCTATTGAGAATCGCATTAGCGGTAAGGATCGACGTGCCCCACATAATTTGGGCGTACGACTTAGCGCTTGGCTAACACCGTTAGACTGAGGTGAGTAATGAGCAGTCGTTTAATGAACGATGCTTCACATTCTCCCCCTCTATCACTACGAATTTCTCAATCCGTAGGCTTTAGTTGATATTCAACTTATGCTTTGTAGAGCTTATCCGCTTCAACAACTTCATCTTTGCTTTTTAACCAACAAAGGATTCCATACGTTGTACCATCATCAATGAAGATCACAACGTATTTGTCTCCCCCCTCTATTTTGTATAAACTTCAAATCACCCAAGTAGGTGTGACTAAGTTCTAGAGGAGCAGTGCTTCTTTCGCTATTCCCTTGACGGAATTTGGAAAGGTGATTTTGCCTCTTCATCTACCTCACATTTATTTTGAGGGTTTATGTCGAAGAAGGCAGCAATCTCAACATCGTTAGCTTTTGAATGACTTGCTATTTAACGTGTCTTAATCTATGATGGCATAGACGCACGGATTACAAATATATCATTCATTTGGCTACGGACATCCGTACCATTCTTAGTTATCACGGACTGTTGGACTAATCTCAAACCAAATTGACCAACAGCGTCCCTTAAACCAAGTTAGGAATATGTATCGCCTCATCTTAGAGTGATCACAATCCATGAAGTCCTATTGAGGACAACCTCTCCAACCCCTTCTACTTTAGAGGTGGCGTTGCTTCACATGAACAACCTCTTGCCCGTGGTTAGGGCGTAATCGGATCATATGAGATCTAGATACTCTTGGCCTACTCCAGTTGCTTTGGCAGACTGAGTGTCCAATTTCTTTACTGTCTTTCTTTAGGCGTTCAGATCATTAAGACCTGGAAACTCTGGCCCACCTTACTAGGTGTCCATTACTTTTCATATGAAATGAATTCTGGCACCAATCCAGTCGCCCGGAGGCTTTGTATGACTGAGTGTCCAATATAATCATATCAAAGGAATTTTAGCCCACTCCAGTCGCCCGGAGGCTTTGTATGACTGAGTGTCCAATATCATCCTATGAAGGATCTTCTGCCAAATAGTATGACAGGCTCAACGTCTTTAGCTTTTAGACTCCTTCCGTTAAGATTGGTGCCCAGATGATTCTTGGCGCTTACTTAAGAGTGGTAAGAGTTTTCGCACAGTTAGTGGATCTTTCTCCATTGTATGTGCGACATACTTTACACACTTTAATAATTACACTTAAAAGAACGGATCTTCTTAAGTCGTTTACAAAATCCAATCTTTAAACGGAAAAGAAGATGAGATTAAACTTCTGATTTGTTAAAGCATAAGGAATATAAATTATTTTCATATTCCTCCTTACTTTAATTCATTTTTAATCAGACATAATTTAATCTTTATTCTTGACAAGTAAGAAAAACTACTTATCCCAATTTCGGATTCTGGCTCACTTCAGTCACTTCATCAAACTGAGTGTCCAGTTCCTTCTTTACCATTATTCGAATCTTTTGTCCGGGACGATATAGGCCTTCTCGCAAGATAGAATAACATCTTCGATCTTCTCCTCTTGTCCCAGCTTGACATCCTCGTGCTCTCGAGAGCGCTTGTTTCCACCAGTCTTGGTAGCGGTGACACCATGAACACGTTCATCATCATCACTCTCTTCTACCAAAAAACCATTTCCATATCCAGATTTGGTCACACAACTTTTGACCGACATCTTTCGAACACTAATAGTAATACTATACAAATATTGTCTTAAGTTGTTGGGAGATTTTTCTCTTTATGGTACTTTATAAAGCAGTACGAGAAGTATATAACTATTACAAGTATTCAAAAGGATAAACAGAGATTCAATAATTCAACATGAAATCTGAAAATTACAAGTGTTACACAAGAAAAACTGAAAATTCCAGTTTTGTAGAAGACGGAAAGATAGAAACTGTTTTTGCTGAGTCGAGTGTGGCACTCTGTCCTTAAGACAATATTTCCCCGTATGTATCCTTTATACGTCCTGGACAATTTGTCTCCCAAGATAAAACAGCAATGGAACCCTTGAGCAAAGGAAACTCAAGAGCTACCGTGAAGAATATTGAGTAACGAAATGATGCTTGGAAGTTGTAGGAAGAAAACTATTTTGGTTGTGTATTTTCGTGCACTGTTTTGCTGCATCTCTTACTATTAACTCTTGTACTCAACAATGGTGTAAGGGGGTGTTTATATAGGTGAGGGAGGGGCTGAAAAACTGCCTGAAAACTGCCTCCATAATAGCCAAATAATGGCCATTATGGAGGTAGTAAAGTCACCAACATAAATGGTGAAAGACCAACGGATTTGGCCATTATAGGAGGAGTAATTCAGCCAAAATAAATGGCTGAATTGAGTGCTTGGCTTTTCTGTCTTGACCGTCGAAATTCTGAACTTCAGGGACCAAACTGTACATCTTGAAACTTCAGGGACCAAACTGCACATCTGAAACTTCTGGGATCAAACTGTACTTCTGGCAAAGTTTTCTGGCCCAAAAAGATAATATCAGAAGGCCCACAGCCCACAGCCCACGACCCACGACCCGAGAACCCGGAACTCGGAACCGGACGGGCGGGCGGCGGCGCGCGTGTGGTCTTTCCACGAACCGAAGCACATCTAGGTCCTCCCTCCTTTAAACACATGGGATACCCCTTGGGGTCCCAAACCCCAAACCAATTTCGAATCTTATATACACAACAATTCTTTCTTCCTCTACCGATGAGGGAGAATTACACACAATACCACACTTTCCATGCTTCAAACACCTTACTTCGTGAACCAATATCTCTTTCATTTCTCAATGAAATTTGACGATTCTTGGCCCTACGGTTATCTACGTACTTAGTAGATCATGCATGTGTAAAGAACCGGATTCTCCAACATACGTTACACTAGTGTTTAAGCCGTTAAAGTTGGTCTGTCGCAACTCCCGCCAAAGGCAAATTTCCAACATGAGGATGCCCTCTTTTCAGATGTAATCTCTCAGTACATTATTGGTACTTTAATAAGGTAATTAATTATGTGAATACTTGATAAGAAATCATCGTTCTTTTTATTAGAGAAAATTATTTTATCAACGAATGTGTTATGGTGCAATGAGTATGTAGATTGTGTTACGTTTATGTTAGTGCGTTTATTTCTATGAACTTATTTGTTTACTGCATTAGAATTTCTCAAAATTTAATTCCTGCTTAGTACTGGATTATCAAAGTGAATGTTTTTATCCTTCCCTTTTTGTTCCGATTTCAGGGATAAAGGTCTTCAGAAACGATGAAACTGGTTGCCAAGAAAAAATTTGAAGATATTTTTGTAGTACTTTTTTTTTACTATGTGTATATACATTGATGATGTATTATCTAATGTCGTGTATATTTTACATTATGACTATAAGTAATGGAATGTCCTTTTAGTACTATGTTTAAGAAATATTTTTGGTATGGTCTTTGTATTGGTAAACAACTACTGTTTGGGCAATACTCAGTTGATAGTTAAATAATATATTATTATTTTTTTTGGAAAATTTGGTTTCTGTGGCGACCCATTGTTACCACTATGGTCAAATATAAAAAACAGACGCTTTTTGGTGGCGACTAAAGTCGCCACTAATGATTTTCTGTGAAGAGCATGGTCGCCATAGAAGCACTTTTTTCGTGGCGACCTCTTTTGTGGAGTACATTGGTGGGTGCTTTGGTAGCGACGTTTATAAGCTTTTGTGGCGGTAAATGTCGTCACAGATACCTACCTAACCTTTGGTGGCGATCTATTTTGTCGCGATGAAAAAGTATCAGCCACTTAGTATAGCCAATGACCCGTTGGTCGCCATTAAAGGTTATCAGTGGCGACTTTCTGACTTCCTGTGGCGACTTTTATCGCCACTAAAAGCCCATTTTCTTGTAGTGATAGTGTGTGTTGATTTGTTTTTCTAGGTCTAGCTACTATCAGTAGATTTGCACTAAGTATTTTTTTTTCCCGTGTAGCTACTATCAGTAGATTTGCACTACGTATGAGGGAGAACAAAGGGAACCACCTTAAACTACTAGTAGTAGTAAGTAGTAACCACAAAGCTCAATAAAAACAATGCTCGATGAATATGATGAACAATAGGGTCTTTATAGGCGGGCTTTTATGTGTTTTTGACATGTAAGTGGAGTCTTCAGATATTTCTTTCAAAAGGTTTTACAGATATTTTTTTTTAATAATAGTGATGTTTCGACCAATTTGCATGCAGGTTGATTCGATGATGATTCCCTTAATATATATAACTACCTTCAATCAGAGCGGACTTAAAAATTTAAATTTTATGTTCAACCTATATTTTTAAAATTGTGAGCTCAAATTATTATATATATTTGTGAAATTTTAATGAATTCATGCTTCGTATAGAAAATGTTGATTATGTTGAACTCAGTAATAAACTAATAGTACTCTCCATCCACCATTGCTTTCAATTAGTGTAAGAGCTTGGTAACTGTTCATCAAAACTTAAGTAGATAAAAACAATTGTATAGGAGTAGTATTTTTGCCCCTTTTTTGCCTCTGTTTAAATTTAAACTTTGATCATTTATATTTTTCATTTCACTATATTGACCGCTAAGTCCCTAAGAAGCAGCTTTAACAGATAAATTAAGTAAGCATAAAATAGCTTTTTGGGGATTAGTGCTATCAATTATCCAATACGACAAAGACAACCTACCAAATGCCATGTTGAAAGGACATTGGTGGAGTATAAAGTGAAGCACTATAATACTCTCCTCAATTTGATATTTGCAAATTGCATCCCATTGGTAGGAGTTTTTTTCCTTCTTTTTGCTGATAAGTAAATTATTTCAAAAACAAAGTTATTTGCTTGCCCTACAACCTGCATGGTTTAATGTAGCAACTTGTCAATTGGCTGTTGTACAAAATAATACTCCCTCCGTCTCAATTTATATGACACCATTTGACTTGATACGAAATTTAAGAAAAAAATGAAAACTTTTGAAATGTGTGGTCCAAAATAGGTCTTATATAAATATGTGGCCGTAAATCATCTCATAAAGTTAAATTGTTTCTAAATATAGAAATATGACATTTTTTTTGGGACAAACAAAAAAGAAAATGGTGTCACATAAATGGAACATAGGTAAAGGAATATGTTTCATGCCTTTTCATTGATTATTGTGCACAATTAGACCTGTCATTCGGATCGGGGACCCGCCCGCCCCGCCCCGAAAAAATCAGGCCAGGGTCAGCTTATATCTGACCCGTGAGCCACTTGACCCGAAAAAGCAGGGACCCGATCATGGTCAGGGTCGGGCCAGGGTCAGAATTTTTTACCCGTCTGACCCGGCCCAGCCCGACCCGACCAGTGACCCGACCCCGATCCGTTCATATTATTTTTTATTTTATTAATGTTTATTTAAAGTATATTTTTAAAGGTGATTTTGATTTTAGAGTCAAAATTTTGATCATACTATGTCTATGTAATAAACTGAAATGTATCTAAATTCTCTTTGGTTTAATCCCAATATATTATTATTTTCCTTTGCAAAGTGACAATGAAATACAAATATGAGTTTAACAGATACTTTATTAAGAAATTCTATGAACTGTTTATACATTTTACTCCCAGTTTGTGCACTTAAAAGATTATAATGAATAATTTTGATAACTAATATAGATGAAAGGACAAACGAAGAAGAATCTTTTCGTTACTAATATGATTTGACTATTTTTTTCGTTACTAATATGTTCATTTGTATAGTAAATTTCATTAATACCTTAAAAATAAGTAATAAATTTTAAAGTTGAATGCCTTTTATGTGATGAAAGATATAGAAAAAGTAATTTTGTGTGATAAACATAAAAGTTAGACGATTGTTATTTTAATAAAAAAAATAAAAATATTTTGTTTTGTAGAGCGGGTCAGGGCTGACCCATGACCCGCAAGGTCCCCGAAGGGTCAGGGCCAGGGTCGAAAAATTAAAAAAAAAAACAAGGTCAGGGTCGGGCAAGTAGAAAAAAACCACTTGACTCGGCCCTGACCCGGCCCGACCCGAGCTTTGGACAGGTCTATGTACAATATATAGTGTTTCAATTCCGAATATCTAAATTTTAATTTTAAAATATTGAATTAATATAATCTAATTTAACTTTGAAATTTAGTCAAATTGACTTTTGAAAAGAAAAACATGATAAGTATTTTGGAACGGTGGGAGTACTTATGATGATTAATCGAATTTGCCAAAAGTCTAAAGTACTTCAAATTTTCACCAATTTCATCCTGTAATTATATGTTTAAATTGAAATGGTGTCCTAACGAGACAGTACCTTTCCTGATAATTATATTTTGAAAAAGGCAATTGTTCGTCTCCCTGGCATGTAACCATTTGAAACTCTCCAACCCGCTCCTTTTTTCGTTTCCATTCTTTAATTTAAATGGAAGTGCTCAAATTTGACTCTTAACAAGAATAACAAAAAGCCCCCAGGGTCACAGACGAGTTGGTAAGTGACAAGATGATTGGGGTACAACCACTCCGACGTCGCGGGTTCGAATCCGTGTGGTGACGGTCTTTGCTGAAATATTGCAAGGGTTGTTGCTGGATTCGTGTCCCGTTGGTCCTCTTCCTTGCAGGGCTGCCACTCGTACATATCACTCGATTTACATCCCACCTGATCAAGGGGCCTCTGGTACAGGTGGGGGAATTTCGCCTTCGGGACTTTCCCCTTCACAAAGAATAGCAAAAAATATCCTTTTTATCCAAAAGTCAAAAGTAATTGAATCGGAGCTAGTATAGAAGACCAAGTCTCATTTGTTATTTCTTCTTTTACTTTTTGACTAAACCTTCCCAGTTTTTCAAACTCCTTTGGATCCTACGTATCATCAGAAAAAAGAGGTAACAAACTGAACTAATGCAACTATCAGGATTTCATCTAACTATAGATTATTATTTTTCAAAACCAACAAGAAAGTGGTAAGCTTTCGGAAAATAAACAACTTAACATTAAAAAGAGAAAAATGAAGTGTACAACAAGAAGGTCAAAAGTATGCTCTCAAGAAACAAGATTAGCCAAAACTAAGATCGAACAACTATCTATGGATTGGATGTTTATCTATCTAAGCACGCTCCCGTGCTCTAACACCAGACCAACAAACTGAAATGTGAATAGGGATCAGAAATGTGGTCAAATGTCATGAAGAATAAAGAGATACCGTCTATACACAAATAAACAACATAGTTTTCCCAAGAAATTCATCTAAGGCTTTCAAAAAAATTGAGTTTTGTCCATAGAGGGATGGAACTGTGTCAGCAGAACAGGGAGATACAAAAATGTAATAAGAGAGTCGCACAACATTGAACAAGTCTCGAGCACAGATGCAGCTGTTATAAGTCTCAAAACCAAAAATACAGCAAAAAAAATATTAGCTTCATTTAGGATGGACTGCTATCTACCACCTCTGTGTTTTCACTGCGCAAACTGCTCTCTCTTCTGTACATTGGCTTCGCACCCTGAGAGAACAAAAGGAAGAGTATTTACATACCATGAAGAATCTTAAAATTGATTGAAAAACAGCAAAAAAAATCTGCTCCATTTAACAATTAGGGTGTGTTTGGTATGACGGAAAATGTTTTCCTGGAAAATAAGTAGTTTTCTTACTTTTTTTTTTTTGGTGTTTGGCAAGTCTGCAACAAAATATTGCCGCAAGAACATTTACATGTAATTTAGGAAAACACAAAGGGGGATGGAGGGGTGGGAAGTCGGGGTCGGGTGTGGCGGGGGTGGGTGGTAAAGAGGTGGTGATTGGGGGTGTTGGGAGTGGGGAAGAGACAATGAACTTCGAACGCCTCTTATGGAACTTGTTTCCCCTGTTTCCAATAGGAAAGTCACTTGTTTTCCTAGAGAAAATGTTTTCCAAATTGACCAACCAACATGAAAATTTTGGAAAACATTTCCTCCATCACCCTTAGTGTAACAATAATTGTTGATGAAGGGCAACATATGCCAAAAGCTTATGTTCCCTTTAATATACTAGTCAGTATATCTTTTATCAACCAAATGGCTATTGGTTTCAGTTCATTTTATGTCAGCATTGGTCATTCATCAAGATCTTCAACGACCCCAACCAATACGGGCAAACTACAATGTTGATCATCTTTTAAACATTTTCTAATGATTTTTTTCTGGGATGACATACAAGTTACGAATAGAAGGTTTAAAGTAATTATGTCTTGCTGCAACAACACAACTGCGCCTCAGTCCCAAACAAGTCGGGGTCGGGTATATGAATCTCCATTTCTTCATTTAAGCTCATTCCATATCATCATCATACTAATTTTGTGTTGCTGCAATGCTAAAAATAACACCTTCAATCCACACTAACCTGAAAAATTGTCCCCAGCTTTTTCATGGCCCTAGCACGTAACCTGAGAGTATCCTTAGGAACATTGGGCTCTTTAAGTACCTACACAAAAGAAAGCAAAATGAGTGAACTTCATAAACATGTAGAGGCTCATTCCATAAATATATAAAAATTGTGCCATTTGCTACTGTAAGCTGGTTGCATTCAGATTAATAAAGAAAGGTGAAATGCTCAGGACGAACAAGACTAGACAAGGATACTTAAGCAATGAGAGGAGATACAAACCATGCTGACACACTGCAATAATGAAATATTATTCGATTTTTTTTTTACTGAAGAACTTCATTTGACGTTCAATCTTTCTTCTAGATTCATTCCGTCCAGTTTGGATTTAATCTACTTGATTGACCCACAAAATTTTATCCGTAGACTGTAGCAAGTGATAAGTAAGTATCCTTCTGCAATTCGGGTAACAAGGATCCAATGGAATTGGCTAAAGAAGAATTGTGCTTACCGCTTGGCAAACACGTGATAAAGTTAACTCAATATCCACGACGTTAATTTGCCAAAGTGATTTAATCATGATATCTTTCTTTTCTTCCATCGTTTTGATTGCATCCTCTACTTTGTTCTCCTCATGGTACCTCTTCTGTTCTTCTTGTATTTGAAGTAAAGACACAGCCCCTAAACATAAACCAAAAGCATGTTACTGCTAAATGTATTTATCAGGAAAAGGGGGGTATTTTACTGCTAAGTGTTATCTACGAGGAAGTTAAAAAGAATAAAGCCTGATAAATTTTTGTCACCTGAAGCCGCCATTGCTTGTGATTTTATTAGGTGTCCTTTGTCCCTTACCCATTCTGCCAAAAATGGTACCTTCATGAATCTTTTAGTTTTCCCAATTTCTTTCGCTGCTTGCCTTATGTAGATATAACCAATAGTATGCAGCATAGCCTCACCAAAAGCTGAAAATATGACCACATAAAGTAAATATTATTTCCACAACTGAAGGTCCTCGATATCTGATGGACACAGCATATAACATGATAATAATTATTAGATCAATAACACAAACATTAAAAACCAGTTACATCCCAAAACCATTATCGCCTCGAGTATCTGATCTAGGGAAGCAAAATAAAAATTAGCATCCCAAAGACTATAAAGAAGAAGAAGTCCTCAAAGAAATTTGTATGCCGATGCAAGGATTAGTATGAGATTTAGAGGACTTCTAACTTTCAAGGAACCCTAATTGTAAATGAAAAACTATTACGTATATAGCGGGAGCTTAGTGCACCAGGCTGCCCATTAGAATTAAATAGTCCCAAAAAGAGCAGCATGCATAGTGGAAGCATTATGATGTCAACAAGTTCAGAATAGGGCACACATTAATTGATGAAAATTAAAAGAAAGAAATAAGGGACAAGAAGGTGAAATAATCTAACCAGCTTGAGCAAGATGTTGCGCTTCTGATTGTGCCCATTCTAGGAACTCATCCTTTCGGCCTTCGACATATAGCTGAAGACGTTCTTTTAAAATTGTTGTGAGCTTCTCTACCCTTTCCTTTTGCAATTTCTGTAGTTCAAAGATGATTGCTTCAATCTATTGCATGAAGAATAACTTTTATGAAAACCCTGTGAGACAAGAATACCTTCAATTTCTCCTGAATGTTTTGCCTACGAAGCTCGGGAACAACTTCGTCCTCTTCGTCTTCAACAGCTTGTATGGAAGCTAATCTAAGTTCCCCGACATAATCAATAAATACATCACTCCCAAACAACATTCCAAATACAGCTGCAGGATGCATCAAATCCCTGACAAAGGAGAGAAAAAGTTAAACACATAAAATAGTATTCATAGAACAGGAAAGTAAACAAGTCATTATTTTACTGATCATCTTCTAAAGGATTTTCAGTTTTCTTACTGCAGGGACAAGTTGATTAAAAGGCTCTTGCTAATTTTTGCAAAAAAGATTTAAGTATGAAGTATGACAAAAATATTTTTTTTAAAAAAGGGGCAGAACAAATGGATGTAGCTTTAAATAAAAAGGGGAATAAAATAAATGAACGCAGCTTTTCCTATTGCATACTTACTTTGGCATATCTTCTTTACCATATTTGTCATAAAGTTCACGTTTCTCGGGATCACTTAGCACCTGATAAGCCTCTCCAAGGACCTTCAAAAGTGAACAATAAGCAGAAGAACAATGAGGCAAAGGAAATTGTAAAGAAATTTTTGTGACACCATTCCAGTCATACAAGCATTCCCGAAATTTAAAGCATGGCAATTCAAAGCGCCCAAAAGAGTTTGTTAATGAACAAAAAGATCTAACAGATCTTAAAGGTTGTACCTGGAAATTACGAGCAGCTTGTGGGTCCCCAGGATTCTTGTCTGGATGTGTAGTCCTTGCCTAATGAACAACTAGATATTAGTGCAAGTGAAAATTTAACTTGAATCTAGAGATATCTTACTGTCCAAAAGAAAATTCTTAAGAATAACTTAAGGTTCCTTGCAAGTTTAAACTACCAAAAAGTAGCTCTAGGCTAACTCCATGCTTGAGATGCGGAGAATGTCTTGGAATCAGATACATACACTAACAAATAGGTATCTTTCCAACTAGCCACTGCTATATTATAGCTACAATGAGTTAGTCGTAGCACAAAATTACTTGGTGCTATCTAGCCTAGAATTTAAAAAAAAATGATCCTTTGGTCGTTCGGCATAGAGATCACAGCATTAGGAGTAGCATTGGAAAACACTAAGGTGCAAAGCTTTAGGAATTGCACCCATGCTGATAACAAAAATCCAACCTTGTTTAGAACATTGCAATAAACAGACCAAACAAATGCACATAGAACAACAATTGCACCTCAATTCCAAGCAAGTTGGGTTCAGCTATATAAATTCTCCGTCCATGTCGCTTCAGTTAAGCCCGTCCCCCTCCAATATTATAAAAATATTAGTTTATCGAGCACTAGAAGTTGTCGATTTTCTACTAGCATATATAAATCTCTAACTAATTTAAAAGACTCCTAGCAAACGTTTCATCTAAAGTAAACACACTAACACGACTAAAAGAAATGCACATACGAATAAGAAATAGAAAACGGAAACAAAACTAAGTTGAACGAGAAAGCAAGTAAATTCAATTTCAGGGTATTGTACAAGTTTGTGGCATCAAAAGGGCAGATGATCATCAAGTCAATATAAAGTTATCGTCAACATATGGTAAGAATGCACAATCAAAATTGGAAGTCTCCAAAAACGAAAACAATAAGCTAAAGCTATATCACCTTAAAGTAGTAAGCTTTCTTAATTTCAGCTGGAGTTGCATCGACGCCAACCCCCAATATATCATAATACTCTGTGTGCTTCACCATAGCTAATCAAATGCAAACTTTCAATAGACTACAACCTGCAATCACTCAACTGGGAGCAGAAAGCAAATACCAATTAGACTCTGAAATCAAATACATCTATCTATAATGACATGTGCCCAGCTGGCAGAGCAACACAACACAAAAGTTCAGTCACAAGGTAACAAAAATTCAACAACCAAACACTAAATATTTAAGTCCAAAACATAAAAATAAAGACATAAAACAGAACATAAAATGTGTAAAATCCAGCAACATACCCGGAGTAATCCCACAAAGTGAGAGTCCGGGGAGGGCAGAAAGTACGCAGAACTTACCTCTACCTTTGTGCGGTAGAGAGGCTGATTCCAATAGACCCTCGGCTCAAAAGGAAAGTAGTCGATCCAAGATTGCAAGGAAAATAAGACACGAAATATGCCGTTAAAATCCAAGAACCAGAATTATATGGGGAATCTTTTTTACTGAACACATAAGTTAGGGGGGGGGGGGGGAGTTGAAAGAAACAAAATTTAAAATATGGGTTACCAAATGGAACATTGAATTATCAAGAGGAAAGAAGATCAGTTATAGGAGAAACTCACTATGTTGCGAATTTGATAAAAAGGTCAAACTTGAGAGACTGATCAATTGCGTCTTCGTATGAAATGTGTATAAACCAATCACAAATCCTCAGACATAATAAAGAAAACTTAACCGCGGATTCTGCTAATAACAAGTAATTAGATGATTCATAAATTCTTGATTAATTAATAGATTACGACAAAATAGATTCTTTGATTCATAAAAGAAGTGTATGCAAAACGTGGGTTGTTTGTTCTTGGGCCTTCGATCTGCGACCCACAATCCACCGTGAAGAATGAGTGGGCCCCTCAAATTGGTTTTGTGCTTCCACTTCTTCTTGGTCCTTTGATTATCATTTTGACCTTCAAAACGAGTGGTCTTTAATGCTGATGCTCGGATTATTTTTTATCCGTTGTAAGAAATTACGTTCTTTATAAAAATATTCTTAACACTAAATTATATGAGGAATTTTATGGTCAATTATATTTTTAATCATGTTTATGTATGTATTAAAATTTATTATATTTCTAATAATATAGTTTTCTAATGTATAGGATAATATCAAATAAAGTATATTATTAATGACATACACTTAAAAAGTGTATCAAATAAAATATTATTAATACAAAGCTAATACATTTATTATTTTATCTAATGAATCTTACCAAACGATCTCTTATTTGTTACTCCGGTCAAAAGGTAACGAATGAATGTATCTCAATTTAAGAGAAAAATTCTTTGTACAAGATCGGTTTATGTCTCCCATTTACATTTTTTTATCTTTGTGAGTGAATGGGTATCTGATTTGATCATGCTTATTGTTGTCAATTGGAGTAAGTAAGCTCTCTGTTTTTTATTTCTTCTTCAATTTACAATACGTTAGTTTGATTTTTTACATCGACATTTCTTTGTGCTCATTTTTAATAATAGGAAACTGGGTTTAATTACGAATTATTAATTTCCTCTCTATTGCTTGTGATTTTGTATTATTTTTATTCATTTGTTTATACTTGCGGTGTTTCTTCAAGAAGAAAATTTAGAAGCCTATTTGATGTTTAATAAAATGCCACAACAGAGATAATGCTATATTGTTTTGCAAGCAGTTCCTTAAATCATTGAAAGATGAGATGTCATTTTCAGACATTCGAAGGCTTGAGTAGTTCTAAATCCTTTTAGTTATATTAGCAAAGAAAAATACAAGTTTATTTTGTTAAGTTGTGGAGTCTAATTCAACGCCGACACTATGAAGACCCTACGCAGAGTGTGGAACGCCGTTTTCGCTATATATAGACTAGGGCGCCGTTCTTCTTTCTTTGAGGTCGAGTAAGAGAAAAAGAGAGAATTGTAAACTCAAACTCCCTATTTGATTATAGTAAAATCTGCAGCGGCAAAGTGGACGTAGCTCTCGCATTGAGGGTGAACCACTATAAATCTGTGTGTGTTATTTGTTCTTCGCTTATTTACCGTTTTGTGATTAGTTAGGATTTGAGACTCAAATCCTAATGCCTTTTAGTTAAGTTAGGCTGTTAAGATTGTATTGTTTGTTCTACTGGAGCGAAGACATTGCTTCAACGCTGAGACCACTAGAAGACTCGAGTCCTCATGATCCGGAAGCTTTTTCTGTGTTCTGACTTGCAAACAATGACACTATATTTCTTACTAAATGTTTTC
This sequence comes from Anisodus tanguticus, assembly GCA_034509755.1. Classification (NCBI taxonomy): domain Eukaryota; kingdom Viridiplantae; phylum Streptophyta; class Magnoliopsida; order Solanales; family Solanaceae; genus Anisodus; species Anisodus tanguticus. Next base: position 37,553,760 of record CM067561.1, on the reverse strand, counting down.
ATGTTAAATTTGTAACTTCAACTGAGACTTCACTATGATGGTGTATGTCAATGCACACTTAATCTTGTTGCATTGATTGGCAGGATTAGATATTAAAAGCTTTATAAGCTATAAGCTAAGCTAATGTTACTGATTCAGTAGCTAGTAGCATGTCATTCCAATGCCGTGTGCCTCTTACTCGTTTTATAATGACTTTTGATTCTACATTTACTCCTGCTTCTATTCTTATTTTAATATTGTTTTAGAGTGCTTCCATGTTATATTTGTGAAAATGATTATCCTGTTACTGCTTTTATTTCCTTAAGGTTGTTAAGATTTGTATTTGCCATAATCTTCTTGTTAGAGATTTCATCTTGTCTATAATACCTTTTTCTCAAGTGGTCTTATTTAGCTAAAGAAATACAATGTACTCCATAGAATTTTGTGTTTTTTCTCTAAATATATATATCAGGTAAATATATATATCAGGTCAGATTCATGTGTTGCATCCATTAATGCTTATATGTTCTTATGTCTTTAATGGGGCTTTTGGATAAATAATTAGTTTTATTTTGAAACATACAGGTGTTGAATAGAGTCAATTAATTCTCACATGTCTTATGGATTGTGATTCTCTTTGAAACTGAAGTTTGAATCCATGTTCTCTTAGTCCCTTTTCCTTCACTAGTACAGACATATTGGCATATTCAGCCAAAAATTACTGACGATCTTTGCTTTTTCAGTTATTGATGCTTTGGTCTTCTTCTAACATGTTTCGTGGAAGTAACTCTTTTGTAGTATCAAATGAGTGAATAATTTAAAATTTTGATTAACTCTGATTTGTTCATTTTTCTCTCAACTAGCTCAGAAATAATAAGGTCAATTCCGCTGCAATATCTTTTATCTACATACATACTTCCATTTTGGCAATATAATAGCACTAAATGCCAGCTTAATCACCATAGGTTTAGCATGCTACATCAACTAAATTACTTGATTTGATAGCCTATTTTCATTTCTCTAAGCTTGTATACAAGCACTAATGTTATTATTTTTTTCTCACTGTGAAGTTTTCAAGTATTAAGTCACACAAAACAGTCAGACTCTCTCCTGGCTTCTCGTCATTATAAAAATTTCTTGTGATGTACTTTATGCGTATGAGTCAGTCATTGTGTTGGTCTATAACTCGACTTGCTTAGTGTTATTTGAGTTACTTAAAAAAGTTTTATTTTTATTATGTGACGAAAATACTTGTAATCCGCAGGATGCATCTGTGCCTGACATCTTTTCAAAGAAGAATTCAATACATCTGTTCCATTAACAAGAATCAGGGGTGTTGCTTGTTGGAAATTTGTCTTTGGCGGAAGTTGAGACTGACCAACTTTAACGGCTTAAACACTAGTGTAACGTATGTTGGAGAATCCGGTTCTTCACACATGCATGATCTACTAAGTACGTAGATAACCGTAGGGCCAAGAATCGTCAAATTTCATTGAGAAATGAAAGAGATATTGGTTCACGAAGTAAGGTGTTTGAAGCATGGAAAGTGTGGTATTGTGTGTAATTCTCCCTCATCGGTAGAGGAAGAAAGAATTGTTGTGTATATAAGATTCGAAATTGGTTTGGGGTTTGGGACCCCAAGGGGTATCCCATGTGTTTAAAGGAGGGAGGACCTAGATGTGCTTCGGTTCGAGGAAAGACCACACGCGCGCCGCCGCCGCCCGCCCGTCCGGTCACGGGATATTATCTTTTTGGGCCGCAGAACTTTGCCGGAAGTACGGTTTGATCCCGAAGTTTCCGGATGTACGAGTTCGGACCGTAAGTACGGTTTGATCCCGAAGTTTCCGGATGTACGCGTTCGGACCGTAAGTACGCTTTGATCCCGTGTTTCCGGATGTACGGTTCGGACCGAAATTCTTTCGGATGTACAGCTTGGTCCCTCAAGTTTCCGAGAATCTGGACGACAAAGCGATTTGCCAAGCACTCAATTCACCATTTATTTTGGGTGAATTACTCCTCCTATAATGGCCAAATCCGTTGGTCTTTTCTCCATTTATGTTGGTGGCTTTACTACCTTCATAATGGCCATTATTTAGTCATGTTATGGAGGGCAGTAATCAGCCCCTCCCTCACCTATATAAACACCCCCTTACACCATTGTTGAGCACCAAGGAGAACACCAAAAACAAGGCACGAAAATACACAACCGAAAACAGTTTTCTTCCTACAACTTCCAAGCATCATTTCGTTACTCAATATTCTTCACGGTAGCTCTTGAGTTTCCTTTGCTCAAGGGTTCCATTGCTGTTTTATCTTGGGAGACAAATTGTCTAGGACGTATAAAGGATACATACGGGGCAATATTGTCTTAAGGACAGAGTGCTACACTCGACTCAACAAAAACAATTTCCATTTTTCCATCTTCTACAAAACTGGAATTTCCAGTTTTCTTGTGTAACTATTGTAATTTTCAGATTTCTAGTTGAATTATTGAATCTTTGTTTATCCTTTCGAATACTTGTAATAGTTATATACTTCCCGTACTGCATTATAAAGTACCATAGAGCAAAAACTTCCAACATTGCTTTCTTTGGTCTATGGCTGCTTCTGGCGTGTTTTAGTTTCAAACATGGTTGGTGCTATGAGGACAACTGGTAGTTCTGCAATGAAAGTGGGTGCGTTAATTCTGTGAAGCTTTTTTTGACAGCTTTTGAAGTTTAATTTAGTTTGATCATACTCTTCAAAGGTTGGTTGAAAGCTACAATATTTAGTGAAGATTAGAGCTGTAAGTTGGATGAGTTCTTGGTTGCAACTTGAGCTGGTGCAATTTAGTCCATTTTTTTTAGTGCGCAAATGAATCTTCAAGCTAGAATTTAATGTGGGAGACTTTCAGTTTGATCAAGAGCTACAGAGATATATTGTTGGGCTTGAAATTACTTTAGATTCAAATAATTTATTTTTCCTCTTATGTTGTTGAAATTATGGATTGGAAATTGTTTTGTTTTCTATGAATTTAATGAGATATATTTTGATTTTTAGAGTGGTGCATGTTCTCTTACAAATTTTTATATAATAGAACTTTTGCCTCGAGGCAAAAGTTGTTGAAATTTTATAAAAAAAAAATCAACGAGCTAAGTTTTGCCTTTTGAGAAAAATTTGTATACAAGAAGTCAATATCTATATAGTGTATAATGAGAAATTTTGCCTTGAGGTAAAAGTTGTTGAAATTTTATAAAAAATAAATCAACGAGCTAAGCTTTGTCATTTGAGCAAAACATATATATACAATGAGTCAATACATGCATAGTGTATAATGAGAAGTTTTGCCTTGAGACAAAAGTTGTTGAAATTTTATAAAAAAGAAATGAACGAGCTAAGTTTTGTCGTTTGAGGCAAAACATATATATGTATATACCGAGTCAATATATGTTGGAAAGTTTTGCCTCTGAGGCAAAATTAGTTGAGTTTTGTATAAAAAAATAGATTTTATGCCTTGTCCGGCATAAGTTATGCATGTTAACTTAATTTCTATAGAACTATGTTGGACAAAGCATAAGTTCTAAGCAACTTTGTCCGAATAGGAATAATTTCTATGAAATCTTACCTTGCGAAATAGTTACTACACAACGTATGCATGTTAACTTAATTTTTATAGAACTATGTCGGACAAGGCATAAGTTCAATGTAACTTTGCCCGAATGAATTGCAATCATTGAGTTCAGATTCAGAGGTGACTGAATGGCGCATAGTTTCTATGAAACCTTGCCTTGCGAAATAGTTACTACACAACTTATGTCTGTTAACTTAATTTCTATAGAACTATGTCATACAAGTCATACGTTTTATGTAACTTTGCTTGAATAAGCATAGTTTCTATGAAACATTGCCTTGCGAAATAGTTACCACACAACTTATGCATGTTAACTTAATTTCTACAGAACTATGTCGGACAAGGCATATATTTAATTTTGCCCGAATAGACATAGTTTCTATGAAACCTTGCATTGCGAAATAATTACTACACAACTTATGCTTGTCAACTTCATTTCTACAGAACTATGTCGGACAAGGCATAAGTTCTATGTAACTTTGTCCGGGTAGGCATAGTTTCTATGAAATATTGTCTTGCGAAATAGTTACTACACAACTTATGCTTGTTAACATAATTTCTAGAGAACTATGCCGGACAAGGCATATATTTTATGTAACTTTGTCCGAATAGCCATGGATTCTATGAAACCTTGCCTTGAGAAATAGTTACTACACAACTTATGCCTGTTAACTTAATTTCTACAGAACTATGCCGGACAATGTATAGGTTCTATGTAACTTTGCCTGAATATGCATAGTTTATGTGAAACATTACCTTGTGAAATAGTTACTATACAACTTATGCATGTTAACTTAATTCCTAAACAACTATGCTGGACAAGGCATATGCTCTATGTAACTTTCTCCGAATAGGCATAGTTTCTATGAAATCTTGCCTTGCGAAATAGTTACTACACAATTTTATTCCTTTAATTTCCACAGAACTATACCGGACAAGGCATATGTTCTATGTAACTTTGCTCGAATAGACATATTTTCTATGAAATCTTACATTGCGAAATAGTTGCTACACAACTTATGTCAGTTAACTTAATTTTTGCAGAACTATAATTACAAGAAATGTAGTTTTCTGTGACGAGCTTTTGTGGCAACACACCCTTGCAAGATTGCAAGATTATATAATAGGAAGTTTTGCCTTAAGGCCTAACTTTATATTCCAAAGTTAGTCAAGTCAGGCCTTAAGTCATAACTTTATAAGAGTATTCCAAAGTTAGTCAAGCTAAGCTTTAACCTTAAGGCATAACTTTATATTTCAAAGTTAGTCAAGTTAGGCCTTAAGACATATCTTTATATTCCAAAGTTAGTCAAATTAGGACTTAAGGCATAACTTTAGATTCCAAGTTATGCCTTAAGACATAACTTTAGATTTCAAAGTTAGTCAAGTTAGGCGTTAAGACATAACTTTAAATTCCAAAGTTAGTCGAGTTAGGCCTTAACTTTATGGCATAACTTTAGATTCCAAAGTTAGTCAAGTTAGGTCTTAAGGCCTATCTTTATATTCCAAAGTTAGTCAAGTTAGGCCTTAAGGCATAACTTTATATTCCAAAGTTAGTCAAGTCAGGCCTAAGTCATAACTTTATATTACAAAGTTAGTCAAGTTAGGTCTTAACGCCTATCTTTATATTCCAAAGTTAGTCAAGTTAGGCCTTAAGACATAACGTTATATTCCAAAGTTAGTCAAGTTAGGCCTTAATGCATAAGTTTATATTCCAAAGTTAGTCAAGTTAGGTCTTAAGGCATAACTTTAGATTTCAAAGTTAGTTAAGTAAGGTCTTAAGGCATAACTTTATATTACAAAATTAATCAAGTTAGGCCTTAAGGCATAACTTTATATTCCAAAGTTAGTCAAGTTAGGTCTTAATACCTAACGTTATATTCTAAAGTTAGTCAAGTTAAGTCTTAAAGACTATCTTTATATTTCAAAGTTAGTCAAGTTATGCTTTAAGGCATAACTTTCGATTTCAAAATTAGTCAAGTCAGGCCTTAAGACATAACTTTATATTCCAAAGTTAGTCAGGTTAGGCCTTAAGGCATAACTTTAGATTCCAAAGTTAATCATGCCAATAGACAAAAGTAGTTTAATTTTTATATATGAGAAAAGTAAAAATTCATCAAGTTAAGTATGCAAAACTTTCAAGGGTATATAATGGAAAGTTATGCCTAAAGGCAAAATAATTAAAGATAAAACCTAGCTTATTAATTAAATAGCTTAAATTTGAGGATTATACAAAATAAATAAATCCATTGTTTCCACAACCAAATATCATAGCAACTACAATGGATTTCATCACCAAATTCATTTCCTATCACCAAAGTCATTCTTCCACCATCATAACTCCCATCACATACCATAGACTCACCTTCAAATCCACATTATCACTCCAATCACCAAAAATCAACTTGATTCCTAAGTGTTCTCTTGTATCCAACAGAAGTTGTGACCCAACAAAAGAAACAAAATGAGTTTTTCTCAATATGGTAACAATTTCATATTACTATTAAATGCACGTGCTTAAATTATTTCCTTCAAATCTAACAATTTGAAGTTGATGTGAAAGATAAGTTAATAAAAAAAAAAAAATCACCATTGTTGATATTTGGAACTCCTGAGTTTGAAATTTGAAGGAGAAGAGAATGATGAAGTTGGAGAATAAGATGAATTGGAGAAGAAATCTAAGTCATGTGGGATGTAAGGGGTAGTTTCGTCCATTTATTATTAACTTACATGACTGAAGGGTAAAAACTAAAACAATAAGATAGGATTGGCAAAAATTAAAGACCAACCCAAAATAAGGGCATTTGTGTCAATCACCCTTTTGACATAGGAATAGATCCGTAAATAATAGTGTAAGAAAAGATTTTAAAAAATAGGGGATTTGGAAGGATACAATTTTATATAATGTACGGTTAATTTTGTCAATTTTTCATCAGCATTTCAACTACTGAAATTCAGTAGTACTTAAATACTAGTAGTAAAATAATATCTAATGTCCTCAGAGGGACAAATAGCATCTTCTAGTCATGCGAATCAATTTGGGACTTAATAGCCCACTGGTCGGCCCAATACAGAACATTTCATTTCATCGTGGGTCGAATTCCAGTGGCTGCTTTGACATGGATCGACGTGAGATTGTGACCCAGCAAATATTTGGACCGTATTTCAGGTTTTAACTTTTGACATCTAATAGCTCAATAATGTATATCAAATAATGTATACACTATGTATATAAATCTCGGGAACTTCTACGGTTTGAGATTCATATTGTTTGCCCTATATAGCCCATAGTCTTGACATGAATCATGATCCTCTTTAAATAATGGGATTTTCAATCAATATATTTGTCCACCAACATAATAGTCAGAAAATGTATATTAATTTTTAATATACATAAAATATACATATTTATTTACGTAGTAGTGGATATATTGTATGTTTGACTAGCAAATATAAACGTAGTAGTGGATATCTTTTATGTTTGACTAGCAGATATAATTATTGTTTGACGACCGGCCAAATGTATAACTCCTACATACATATTTTTGTAGGTAAAACGTAGATTTAAATGGCATGGTAGAAGAAGTTGTTATTCAAAGAATAGCACAATAATCAAAATATAAGGCGGTTATGGGAATGCTATGGGATAGGAAGCCACTAAATAAAGTGAACTAGAAGTTCTACGGAGACTAACAATATGATAGGTGATTGAATGTTGGGCATCTAAGTTTTAGCTTATGCATAAAATAAATGTCGTACGTGGAAATAGTAAGTACTTAATATATGCAATTATACAAAATTATTAAATAATGTTCAAGATGATCACATGTGACATAAGTTGCAAGCAGTACGTACAGAAGGTAAGCTGAGACCAACTCATGGTCGACACTACCAACATTTTCCAATAATATTTTTATTGTCATATGTTGGATGTTGTTGTCAAAAGTTTGTTATTGCATGCCGCTGTAATAACCTCCGATGCAAAAAAATCACAACAACAAGATGTTATTTTTGTTGTCATTTACGTCTTTTAGCAATAAAATATTAAATTTTTATTGTCATTTACGTTTTTTAGCAACAATATATTTATTGTTGCTAAAATTTTGTTGTCAATTCTATAGTTTATTGTAGTGCGTCATATTTAATATTCACATTTGCCGGTCGACAAGTGTACGATATTATCATTTTAATATGTTCCTTGATTTTATTGATGAATGATTTACAATATATATATAAGGTTACAAGAATATTTACTTTGATACAAACTAGGTAACTAATTAACCTAATTACAAAAGGATTATAATTCTACCTAAAATATGAGATATACAATTAATACAAGCTAGTTCCGGACTGGCCTAGGTGGTGGGGGGTGACGGGGTCAAGGACGACGGACTATGTAAATGGTGAATTAGAAGAGGGTTTAGGCCATCATGTAGGAAGTCGTAGGAATGTCAAGATGACGAGTGTAGAGGGCCAAAGGGGAATTGAGACTCATCAAATAGGACATGACGTGAAATAATAATTTTACGGCTCGACAAGTCATAGCACGAGTAACCACGATGATTGGTAGGGTAACCCAGAAACATACACGGGGAAGACGGGGGTTGGAGGTTGTGAGTGGTCCGATGGGGAGGGTAACAAAAACATCCAAAAATACGCAAGTGTTGGTAGGAGGGGTTCGTACGAAACAGAACTTGGGTGGGCGACCGTTGAGCTAGAGACTTGTTTGGGATTATGTTTAGGAGATAGGTAGCCATGGAGAGTGCGTAATGCCATAATTGAGGGGGAATTGAGGCGTGAGCAAGTAGGGCACGAATGAGGTTGTTTATGGTTCGGATTTTCCATTCAACTTTACCATTTTGGGAGGATGTGTGAGGGCAGGAAAAACGAAAGGTAAGACCATTTTTGGATCAAAACTGTTTGAATTAGTTATTATCGAATTCTTTGTCATTGTCACATTAAAAATATTTAATACTCTTTTCAAATTATGTTTTTACGAAAGCACTAAATGAAGAAAAAATGGGGTAGACCTGAGATTTATTTCCAATTAGAAAATTCCATAGAAAGTTGGAATAATCGTCTAAAAAACACATAATATCGATGGCCAGCCGTACTCAAAATAGGGGATGTCCACAAATCACTATGTATGATATCGAAAGGCATTAAAGTGCAATTTGTGGATGCAGAAAATGGTGATTTGACATGTTTCCCAAAAATGCAAGATTCACATATAGGAGTCCTAGAAATACGGTTGCAATTAATAAAATTATTTTTTCTAAGAGAGCGTAAAATAGAGTCTCACGGATGCCCTAATCTAGAATGGCATAAGGAAGACGAAAGAGCAACAAAGGTTGAAGGAACTGATGCTGGATTGTTGACGCCGTTTGAAATAGGATAGAGATCTCCGGTGCTGTCACATCTCATTATTCGTCTCCCTGTCGTAAACTCCTTTACAGTAAAACAAAAGGATCAAAGTCAAGGAAAACTCAATTGTCAGTTGTGAAACGTCTCACGGAGATTAGATTCTTAATGAGTTTAGGAGTATGGAAGACATTTTTTAAGATTAGTGGTGGATGTGGTGGGGATAGAGAGGAATGACCATAATCACGGATGGGAATACATTGTCCACTACCAACAATAATATTTTGATTTAAATTACTCAAATTGGAATAAGACGAAAGAGTACCTTGTTATGCCGTCATGTGAGATATGGCGCCTATGTCTATATACCAATTTTTGTCTGGAGTGTTGAGTGATATTGTGCTCATAGCTGTCTCAATGTCAGTCGGTGCATCGATGGAGGGGGGGCATGTGTTGTGTAATCCTGTTGTGGATGTGTGCCAAGTATGTCAGGTTAGGCCTATGGGTTCTGAGGTGGAGTCCACGAGAATGTCGTATACGGACAAGGAGGGGAGGCCCGTGATGGTGGGCCCCACGTGGCCTACGGTGGAGGCTGTTGTCACTGCCGTGGTCGTTGCCCGTTGTTGCCAGAATTTATTCCGTCGCGTCCCCTGCCGGACTGCCTGCTCTGGCGGTTGTTACGGGATGAAGCGGAATGTTGCGGGTCCTCTGGCCGACGGTTCTGGTTGTCGGATCGGGAGGCCCGACCATCGGCGGAGGGCAGCGTTCACAATGCTGGCCCGAGTGGTGATGAGCTTGATTTTCTGGGTTTCCTCAAGGATGAGCTTCGAACGGGCCTCATAAAATAGAGGTAACGATGTACATGTCTGAAGGATGGTGACAACGCGTCATAGGATTCGTTCAAACCTGCAATAAGTTGTATGACCAATCGCTATTAGTGATTGGTGCCCGACGTTGGGGAGTTGGTCGGCAAACATCTCGAGTTTTTGACAATAGGCAGACACGTTTAGAAAATCATCTTGATGAACATCCTTGAACTGATTTTCAAGGTATAACGCTCGTTTAGTTTTGTTGTCGTGGAAAATAATATCCAAACGTTCCCATGTTTGGCGGGAAGTGGCATCGGTCTCAATGATGGTGTGCAACAGATCATTAGATATCGTGTCGTATATCCACTGGAGGACGGCTGCGTCCAAACGAGACCAGAGTGCATCATCAGAAGTCGAAGTTACGTCTGTGGACTTCGGCGTGGGAGGGATGATGTGGTCGATAACTTCGTAAACACGATAATGGATCTTAAAAAGCTCATCCCACGAGGAGTATTGACCACTTTCCATCTCAAGAGTCGCATGGATGAAGTTTTTAATGTTGTTTACGGAAAGTGCCGGATGGAATTTGGTTTTGTCAGCCATGGAAGAGGAAATTTAGGAGGAAGATGGAGGGAGAATGGTCGGAAAACCTAGGGTTCCGTTGTGGGGAAAAGAGGGGGCGGCCGAGAGAGGTCGGCGGCTAGGGTTCTGACGTGGGCTAGGGGACGACGTGGAAAAAAGGTGGCGGCCGAGAAGGTGTATCGGCGGCTAAGGTAGGGTTTGTAGTTTTAGGCTACTGATACCATAAATGAATATGTTCCTTGATTTTATTGATGAATGGTTTACCATATATATAAGGTTATAAGAATATTTACTTTGACACAAACTAGGTAACTAATTAACTTAATTACAAAAGGATTATAATTTTATCTAAAATAGAAGATATAAAATAATATAATTAATAAAAGAATATTAAAAAAATATTCTATTAGGTACTAATAAAGTGGGATGAGATAACTCTAGAATCATATAGAAGAAGGGTGACAAAGTGAATTTTTTTATGCATGTGATGAGAGGGACCATGCCCAAAAAGCCAGTGATTTTGTGACCCAGATTGAGGACTTTCTTGTAACTAAATACGGCTTTGCCAAGTACGGTTTAGTGTGCCTTGACTTTTTAAATGTAGGCAGCTAGCAAGTTTGTCATTTTAATGTCAGCACAGTGACTGGTGTGCATCAAAAGCCTTGAGAGCTGGATTTACTTTTCTTTACTAATGGATGGCCATGACACTTCACCTTCTCTGTCAAGTCGGCTGTCTCTTTTTCCTCTTCTAATTAGAGGATCTAGCTAGAATTTTAAGTCATTTTTGTGCATGCGTATCACTGCAATGTTTATTTTTAAAAGGTAACTTTTGTCCAATTTTCTCTCTTTTACCGTACGAAATATCTTCGTTAACTTTGTTACATTAGCGAATTGTCTTATATTTACTATTACTTTAATCGTGCTCCAATAATGTGATTTGGGTGGATTTCATATGTCACCATACTTCACGAAAAATAAGCAAATTTACTCTTCTACTATTAAATACTGGAGTATGATTTAAAACTACCCTACTATATACTTCAAGTTTGAGCTTCAGTAAAAATAAGTGACTATCTGCTAACTGCAAGTATATGAAATGAACCCAAAATATAGCGAATGGTGAAAAAGAATTCATATAGTAATAAATGGTTATTTTTTACCCTTGTCCCATATGTAAACAGAGCTTCAGTTATGGCCTTACTGTCTATGATTTTATAATAAGTTGATCTATAATAATAGGTAGGTGCGCAATTCAAACTCATTTGGATCGAACATGATATCATATGCATAAGGTTAATTTTTTGTATATACATATGATAGATGATGAGCTCGAAAATTCTGTCTCCATCACCGACAATAGGTACTCTTTATGGAGTAACAAGTTTGATGATGTGGTAACGTGAAAAAATAAGGTATAATAATATGATACAATAGGTTAAACTGCACTATAGTGTGCTGCAACACATACATCCTATACTCATTAACTACTTGAGCCACTGCTTCCTAACTTTAACTCAAACTCCCAGATTCTAGACCAGAAAAGGCTGATATCTATAGTGGAGCCCATATTATATTGTGTGGGCTTTTTCCCCATAAAGGAAATTAAGCAAGTGTATAGAAGTAGAAGGGGACCCTGTTAAGAAAGAGAGGCACCTAATTCCTCTGTTGGGAAATTCTGGTAATATTCCTTTAATCCTTTCTGCAAATCAACAAGATGGGGTTCTTATTTGGAGAAAAATGGCCATTTTGTCTTGTCACTATTCATTACCATCAGATAGGAACCTTTATGACATTGTATCCTCAATTCTTCATTCTAATACAATTTTGTGCTTTCCACGTCCTATATTGCTATATTTGTACTTGTTAGGTCCGGATATGCTATGGAACAATAAAAATAAATTGGAAATAAACTAACTCAAATGTCAATTCAGTTTCCGAATGTCGGCGATAATGTCATCCCGCTCCAGTGACAACACTTCGATAAAACAGAAACTTTAAAGAGTAAATGCAGCGGAAAAATAAATAACACAAAGGTTTAAATTTTACATAGGTTATATATATATAACTTATGACGGTCAATGACCGAAAGTATTGTATATATTTATTATATACAAAAATTACAAATTTCTTTCTTTACAAATTTACAAGATGAAACGGAAAGGAATTAAACGTTGAAGTCGCAGATGACTTCTGCCTAAAAAATCTACCTAAATAGACACATACAACTTCTCATTACAATTGTTCAATACAAAGCTAATCTAGAATCTAAACTGCAATTGTAATATTGGTCAGAATGTTGTCAACACGCTCATGCAACACTTGTGATCCAGTTTTCTGAGATGAATTCTCGAGAGCCCTCTATATTTTTTTGCAATCTGTTTCTGGATATCGATTCACTCTTGTAACCTCTCTATTTATAGTAGAGAGTCTTCCTTGAAAAGCTCATCGATTTGTTGTGAGGGTTGAGAGAAATGTGGGCAGCCGGTGTATTTGTTGGAGAAGATCATGAAGCAAAATCCTCTAACTTCTTGAACTTGTTCCTCAAGCATAGCAACGACTTTGACTTTTTCTTCCGACGTTTTTCATCAGCTCCTATTTACCTTGCCAAGTCACTTTTACTTCGTAGTAATATTTTCGCGAATATTGCTTCATTCCGTGAAGTAAGGCAAAACTGTTTTTCATAAAATGTTGGTCCGAATGTTGTGACATTTGTTCCAACATTTCTTAAATTCAAATTAGTACTTAAAACGATGTGTTGGGTAGAATGTCACAACACCAAACTCAACATTAACAGTACTTTCTCTGGAGGAGTGATTATTCCTCTGTCTAAGAAATATTTAGAAAATCGACCAAAATGATCTTATACTCTCTCACATAACTTTTTTTTGGTACATCCCACATTGATACTATTGTGGATTTTATGTTACATCAATTTGTAGATGACTACAGGTCTCAAGTTCGAGTGATAATGAGTCTAAAGAAATTCCTAGCAAAGAGCATTTTCCTCTTTAATAAATTCAATGCAGTGTAAATTTGAATTAATCTTGTCAATATTACTGACTACTGAATTATTGAACGATATATCTTTTTTTTGTTGTACTTTCAAGTTTTTAGAAACGGGGGAAAGGTAGGGGGCACAAGAAGGTTCATTAGAATCCCTTTCGCCGAAAACTACGTCGTACATAAAAGGTCAACATTAATTTTTATGTACATATAGTAGATGTTGAATTATCTTGATTGTTTCGTACATATATACTTTAAATTTAAGTTTTGTATACCATCAAATATATTAATTGTTACAACATGTAAAGATAATCTGACGGTGTAAAAATTGTTTACACTGATGATTCACATTACTTAATCTTACCATTACCATTTTTAATTTTAATAGGACCTCTCTGCATTACCATTTTTAATTTTAGCTTCGGCTTCTTGGAGGCACAAAAGACTTTCTTCATATTCCCTCCTAACATCATGCATGATAGATCATAGATGATAATATATGCCTCTATCAGTGATCAAAATTACTCATAATTTACTCGATATTAATTTATCACCAATTATAAAACAAAATTAAACAAAGAAGCCGTCTTTTTGTGAATTGCTCATGTGAATACTTTCAAGTGTATGGCTGGCCACATGCTACCACAAATACTTTAATTTGACAGTGTTGTTAAATCATCTTTTGCTAATATTTTATCAAATCTTGAAAAAAAGACATGACATGAGATTTCATCATCTCTGTCCCTTTTGTAAAAATCATGGGCCTAATTTTAAAAAGTAACAAACTGCCATAAATTTCCTGCCACTTCATTTAGTCTATAGAATACACAATTCTCCACCAGTCAACATGAATAAAAGTAGAATATAGAAAAGTATCCCAGATCATCTCTTCCCTTCGCTTCCAATACAATATTTCTGCAAAACAAATATATTCTAGTGGTGGTAATGTTGAAAGCTTTTTCTTTTTTTATGATATATGTATATGAAGTTCTGATCCGCATGTATATTTAGATTAAAGAATAAATCTTGAGTTTAACTCAACCCTAAAAGCTAGCTTGTAGGTTGAGGATTGTTGTAGGGTGAGGATTGTCCAAGTCCATATAAAGAGTCTGTGTTTCAATTTCATACCTGATGTTGGACTCTTAACACTCCCCCGCACGTCCAGACCTTGTTAACTTAAGCGTGTATAATATAATTTGGGGGCCCAACATCGGTGAATAAAGAAGTAAAATGGGTCTGGCTCTGATACCATGTAAAGAATGGATCTTGAGCCTAACTGGGTTGAGTTAGGCCCAAGATCCATTCTTTACATCCATTTCATGAAATTAGTTTATTGTGAAGAATATTTGGACAAACTTATGCTCTAAACAAACAATTAATAGACGAAAGAAAACGAAATCATTGGATTTCATAACCATTGGAGGTGAGGCTTGGTACTCAGGTCATTCCAAAGAAAGGGAGCTTCAAGTACCTCAGGTCTATTATCTAAGAGAACGGAGAGATTGATGATGATGTCACACATCGTATTGGGGCAGGGTGGATGAAATGAAAGCTCGCATCTGGAGTCTTGTGCGATAAAAAGATGCAACCAAAACTTAAAGGCAAGTTCTATAGGGTGGTGGTTAGACCGACTATGTTGTATGGGGCTGAGTGTTGACCGGTCAAGACTTCGCACACCCAAAAGATGAAAGTTGCGGAGATGAGGATGCTAAGATAGATGTTTGGGCATACAATGAGGGATAGAATTAGAAATGATGATATCCGAGACAGAGTGTGAATGGCCTCAATGGAGGATAAGATGCGGAAAGCGAGGTTGAGATGGTTCGGGCACGTGCAGAGGAGAGACACAAATGCCTCAATGCGGAGGTATGAGAGGTTGGCTATGGACGGGTACAGGAGGGGTAGAGATAGGCCGAAGAAGTATTGGGGAGAGTTGATTAGACAGGACATGACGCAAGTGCAACTCACTGAGGACATGACCTTAGATAGAGGGTTATATGGAGGACACGTATTAGGGTAGAAGGGTAGTAGGTAGTCCAGCGTAGTCATGTCTACGCTTACAAACTAGTAGTTGTAATAGTATTATTGTAGATCGCTTAGCCTATTATACTAGTAGGCACATTATTGCCTTATAGTCCCTTGTCATATGATTTATGATGTTATGTTTATTTTGTTTGTTTTATTTACTTGCATTATTTATTGCTTTTTTCGCTTCCTTTTCTCTTTTAGAATTCGCTATCATGACTTACTCACTTTGTTTGTCTTACTTTGCTTAGGCTTGTGCTTTGTCTTGAGCCGAGGATCTCTCGGAAACAGTCGCTCTACCTACCAAGGCAGAGGTAAGATCTGCGTACACTCTACCCTCCCCAGACCCCATATTGTGGGAGTTCACCGGGTATGTTGTTGTTGTAATTTTGATGATGCTATATTCGAGATGATAGAGGAATGGTGCTCTTTAATTCTCTTTAATTTCTAAATATACTTTATTTGCAAAGAATTTAAGCTGTACGCCAATTGCCATTATGGAATTCCATATTTTAAATATTACTACTCCATTAGCTTTTGAATGTGCTTTAATTTACTCCCTCCTTTCTAATGGCCAAACTTATGAAAATTTTCTACAAAAGATCTTAATTAATTATTCTATTTAATTTAATTAAACATGTAATGGTTATTCAACCGGGAATTGAGTAAGTTCATTTTCGGAAGATAACGAATCTATTCTAGAACTGAAACTGGTGATGATAAACATGTCGTCTGGTCTGAATCTTCTTTGAATTTAGCTTCAATATAACGATAGTGTAAAAAATACTTACTAGCAGGTCATCTAAAAACTAACTTAAGGTAGTAGCTCATAAAAAATAAAATTAATTAGTAATCAACAAAATAAAGTAAAGCTTTTGAGAAGCCAGTGCTTATTTTACAGTTAAGGCGTTTGACTAAGCTTTTAGAGAATAATAAGTATTTTTGATAGTGTAGAACAATGTAATTCTTCCCTGGAAAGTCTTTGCCATTAATACAAATATATATAGTGTGTACAATATTGAATTCTAATTAAATAAGGATCATATTTTTATCATAATTATACACTAATATTAATTATAAAATATATGATGAAGTATTATAATATTCACTAATAGAGAAGATGGAAAAAAGTAGGTTCTAATTAGCAATTTTTAAAGTTTTGGTCAAGCAAATTGCTGATATTGACAGTATTATTTTTCAACAGATTAATCAAATGCAAATTGATACTCTTTCCCAAAGACACTCCTAAAAGGCAATTTTCAAAATAATCAAATTTCAAGAACATTGCCAAATATATTAATTCCCTACTTCAATGATAATATAAAGTATCTCCCACATCTATCTGAATGATCGGTCTCAACTTAGGAGGAAGAATTGGTAATATACACAAAACCATTCATTCTTGTTTACGAGGGTTCGAATCTCCGCGTTTTAATCTCCTCCCCGTTTCTCTTTTCTCTATCCCCTATGTAAAAAAAAAAAAAAAAGTAAGTAAAGTATTAGTTAAATCCGTCTTCTTTTTGTTCCTTTGTTTTAACAAATGTTAAATTTGTAAAGAATATATTTTGAGTTTAACTTAATCCCAAAAACTAGTTTGTGGGGTGAGGATTATCCAAGTCTATATAAGGAATTCATGTTCTCATTCCATTTCCGATGCGAGACTCTTAACACTTCCCCGCACGCCCAAATCTTGTTAACTGGAGTGTGTATAATATAATTTGGGGGCCCAACATCGGTGAACAAAGAATTGGAATGAGCCTGTTAAATTATATTATCCACGCTCCAATTAATAATGTCTGACGTGCGAGAGAGTGTTAAGAGTCTCACATCAGATATGAAATGAAACATTGATTCCTTATATGGACTTGGACAATCCTCACTTGGGGGAGACACTTTAATTAACCTACTAGTTCACGCGTGATTAGACTAATGTAACAGGGATTCTTGGAAATAATTAAGCATTTGCATTACTGAAAGTGGTTAGGTTAATAATGCGATTACGGAACCATGATTTGTGACTAATAACATGACAGCCTTAGTCATGTCTCGTATCAATTTTTTGTTTCTTTTCTGAAAGGAAAGAACTAAGAAGAAAGAAAATGAGACGTGAGATATGGGTAAAGAGTACAAGTTGGGTGAATTAATTTCCGCTAAGCGTCTTTTTCTCATATTATTTTTTATTACTATTAGTTTATAATATCTTACGAGACATAGAGGTACAAATGTTATTGGGATATAAGGGTACAAATACGCCTACTCTGCCCGTGTTAGATCAAGTTGAAGGCTTCCAGCCATCACCGAAGTTGTGATAGTGATAAATATTCTTTCATCTTTAATTAAAGATTTTGAATTTGAGCTTTAAAAATAGAATTGTTTTTATTAGTGAGGTGGGTGAAAAAAATTTAAAAAATCAAAATTGCTGCCCCATTTGCCACATTCTGTGCGGGCACTTTCTTCACACGAAATGAAAAGTAAAAAAGTGAAATGTAAAAAAATAGTACTCCACTAGTAAAAAATGAGTGCATTTCCTTTTCACTTTCTTAAGTCAAATCAAAATCTTAACATAGCATGGGTTTCAACTTTCAACTTGCGTCTTCTATGGATTACTTTTTCATTTGCAAGTCCAAGAAATATTTGGGGGTATATACATATTGATTAGTAGTTTAATTGTCAAAAAAATTAACTTTGAAATTTCCAAATTCTGTTAATGGCTACTTTGATTTATTTCGATAACGATGATTACAACAACAACAACAATATATCCAGTGTAATATCACAAATGAGATTTGAGAGGATAGAGTGTACGAAGAACTTACCCCATTAGGAGAGAGTTATATCAATGATGATGAGAAAATAGTTACAACCTAATGTTGTAATTCTACCGTGCATCATTTAAGTGTAGGGTTCCAATTATACAAAAAAAAAACTCCTAACTCTTACATTAACTCGACTGATTTATGTAAATATCCCTTTTTAAGTTGCTATTTAGATTTAGTCCATATTTTTTTTAAAATCATGAAAATAAAAGCCCTTAAGACTTACGGAACATTAAACAGTCTATAATGTCTACAAAATTTTAGATCGTAATCAAATATTTTCTTATAAAATTTATAATTTGCTCAAAAGAGATATTTAGACGGTAATTTAAAATGTTTATATTGCAAAACAAAAAAAATGATCATTTACTAAACAATTTTCCAAAACTGGCAAAAATGTCAGCATTAACTCTTCTCACACACTATTCAACGATCCATCACGCCTAAAAATATTTTTAAAAAGAAACTATTCATGATTGTAGAAGAAGTTGATGACAATCAGGGCCTTCAATAAGATTGGTGAACTAAAACCAAACTTTAATGGGAGGCTTTATTTTTTTATATAAAAATAGTCATATATATTTTTATTTGAAACAGTTCTCTAACGATTTAGTATATCTACAAATCGATAACCAATAAGTCGAACCGATAACATTCAATACTGAACCGAACCATTCGATAAATAACCCTAATTTGAGCCTCAAAATGAATTTTTTTTTGCTAGAAAGAGCTTCCTGTAACGTTGTACATTTAGATTAGAAAATGGGGAAAGCATCGAATCACGTTGTATTGTTCCTGTAACGTGGACTTAATTATGGGCATTGTACAAGGATCTAGTGATATTAGTACTAGTATATAACTAGGATTTGTACTTGTACTGTAAACTTTGTTCCCTGCACGTGCGACTTGTTCTAATTTACTTTTTTTTTTTTAATAGAGTCAGAGTTTTCTCTATTTTTGGAAAATTACAAAAATTGGATGTTTTTAAAAATAGGATGTGTAATGTTTTTGAACAATTTGCGTGACTTGAACAAAATTGGATACTTTTTCAAATCACATAATCTCCCTCTACAGAATTTCTCTAAAATTTGTTCTTTCAAATTGTCTCTATCCACTTTTGTTGCATTATCTTACTTACCGGTTTTATGTTGTCTTTCCTAAAAATGGTACTCCATTATTACACTAGGTGGGCTCTATAAAGCTAATTTACAATTTAATATGATATTTTGCTTTATTGCTTAATTTTTGTAACCCCAAACTTGTCTTTAAAAAAAAAGTCATTTAGATTTTGGAACTATAGAAGCACAAATACAATGGAATGGATAAAACGTATTATTATAATTGACTTCAACTCATTTAAGATTAAGGTATTGAGATTATTGCAAAATAATTGAATAAATCATCCATCGAATTTATTTCCAACGTGACATTACTTTATGTGCAAATTCAAGTACACAATATCAAGAATTCAAGAAATATCGACCAATCGAAAGCAAAATAATATCGATTGCATTAGTTTCTCCGAAACAAAACAAAAAGGCCCTTATTGGAGATTTGGATGCTTTGAAAAGGAACAGAAAACACATTTCACATGCAATTTCCTTTATATCCACTTACTAGTAGTATCTATAATTGACACTTAAGGTCTAGAATTAAACTCAATTATTGCATGCGCCCATGCACAAAATAGGCAAGAGAAAATGAAATATGCTAAAAGTGATCCCCCCATAACTCCTTTTCTTTCAAATGAAAACAAAATTTATTTGGGGTGGCTAGGGGCTTGTGTGTAGAAGGAACTAGTATGATTTAAATTTTATGGGTTTAAAAATACATGACAACTATTTCAACCGTTAATAAATAGATTCAGAATTTAATACTTGCATATATTTAATAGAAATCTTAATATATATTGCATAAAGTTTAAAGTAAAACCATTAAATTCTGCCGAACGCATAAGTAACACTCTCCTTCCACCCCTGCTTGTGCGGGAAAACTTATGCATACACGGTCCTTATGTTAGTTCATTGACAAGACTACATCTTCTTAATTTAAACTTGTATCGACTATAGGTTACCTATAGTTGATTGATAAATATTCTCACCTTATTGTTTTCCAATAATCATAATAAAGTGATGTAATTTGACATAAATATTGGGTGTGAATACCGAATTCTTTTCAAGATTTTATTTTGTGGGGAAGGTGTTTTCAGAAAAAGGAAAGAAAAATTGATGGACTGTAACTGCACAGATCAAATGTAGTTGTATTTGTCTGAAGAATCAATGATCGTCAGAGCAAAAGCCAAAAATATCTCAAAACCCTTTGTGGGTGGTGTCTATGCACCACTTTATTACTCCTATGACTAACTATTTGCTAGATTCTGCTATAATGTTCTCGTTAAGAATATGTTCATTGAGATAACTACCGTAGATATACAACCCATAGATATCTTTAACATAGTATCATTTGAAGTCACCCCTAATCAGGTAAAATTTACTATCTCACTTACTCCTTTGTCCCAAAATAAGTATCTCCTTAACAAAAATCACGTTCATTAAAAAGTTGATAAATACAATGTGAAAGTTGAATAATATTTAAGAAGACTGCTTCTTTAATATTAAGGACACAATTAGAAACATCTATCAATTTTTATCTTAAATTTCTAGAATGACAACTTTAAGATAAATATTTTTTTGCTAAGGTGAAACGGAGGAAATAGCACTTAACCAACCATTAAAGTCAAATAAAAAAAGTGTTCATAAAAGACACATCTCTTGCGGCGTTGTAATTGATTGATAATGATATAAACACCAAATTGATATATGATATAAACACTATATACCATTAAATTTATAGTTTCACCGATCAAATCAAAGAATAAATATTATTTTAGATAGTGATATTAACTTTAGGAAATAGCTTGGGAGAATCAGTTATGCCTGAATGGTTATTAATATTATGATATTACACACAATCGAGAAACAGACTTCCCAATTACAACTTGCATAAGTTCTTGAAAGAGAATCCAAAGATGAGATTACAAACCCCACATTTACGAGAACACCAAACAGAATTTATTCTTAACACTAGTTGATAAAAGAAAAACCTTAGCATGAGTACTAGTACTTCTACTACTTGATACATAATTTTTATCTTAGATCTACTGCTTAAAACAGGATTATATTCTCTCTTTTGATTTTTTTTCTCTTCAACCATCCGATGTTTGTAACCAACTGAACCGACTAATTTCTTTTTTCTTCTAGCATTCATTCATAATTTGAAATTCACTGGCCCGACTAATAATATCATGTCAGTACTGCAAGACATCTGCAGTCATAATGGGCTGATTGGCACAGTGATAATTCCAAGAATTGGTCATGTTGAACCCATCAACCATAGAGTCATGATTTGGTGCAAAATTGAAGCTATAAGGCTCATTATGGTCCATGGCAAGACCATTACAATTGTTGTTTGCATCCAAGAAAGCAATGATTTCATTGAGTGACTCAAGCCTGTGGCTAAGTTCACCAAATTGAGCTCTCAAGATTGAATTTTCAGCCTCAACATTAAGATAATGTTGTGTGGTGACATTCATACTCGTCAAAATCTGGTTATTTTCTTTTCTTAGAGTTGATACTTGGGCCATCAAATCATCCAAATGTTTCTGTTTTCTCATCCTTGATCTTCTAGCTGATTCTCTGTTTGATATCATTCTTTTTCTCTTCCTTTGATCCATTAATTGCTGACGATCTTCTTCTGACCCTGAGTTTTGAATAAATGATGACCCGCTTGAGGAAGCCATGACCAAAAATTTTCTCAACAACACTTGTAATTATTTTTTCAAGATTTAAAGAGAGTTAAAATTAGAAAAAAACTAGCAGGACCCAGATGGAGTTTTTTAACTTAGAAACAGAGAAAAATGAAAAATATTGTAGATTATTAGTAACTTTTTTTTTCTTCTTATTTATAGTAATATATAGAGGTTAATTATATTAAGAGTAGGGAGTAGTTATTTAAAGGGGGCTATGAAATGAAGTAAAACCAGTAAAGGAAAACAACAGAGAAAGATTGCACCAAATGGGTCCTGCGCCTATATGTGGAATTTATCATAAACCCCGAAAGAAACAGTTCACTGAGAATTGCAGACATGAATTTCAAAGATTAGAAATAATAGGGGTAGCATCAAGATTAGCTTAGAACAGAAAAAACACTACTAATGATTTTTCAGTAAAGAAAATGGCAAGATGAAAGCCCAGCCTGATAACAACAGAAGAAAAAAAACACTTTGATGGTATTTTTTCAGAGATTTTGGTTGGCTTGAAACCAAATATTAAAACTTAGAGAGAAGAAAAGAAGAGAGGCTTTGAAGTTGAGGAAGTAGAGGAGAAAAAGAGAGGGGTTAAAGAAGGTGTTTTGGCTGGGATTTTATAGCTGAAAAAGTGGGTGTCAACAAATTAAAAAAATTGTTCAAGGCGGAAAAAGTTCAACTTTACTTCTGTACTTATGTACGAAATAATTTAACTCGTTACACACTGGAACTATGGTAAAAGAATTACTTTCATTCATTATTTACATTAAATCAATAGATTCATAATACATATTAATATATAAACTTTTAATAATTAATTGATATATATTTTTACTTTAATAATTATTATTTAATTATAATATTTTTTTTTTATAATTTTATGTAAACATCCAATGCATAATATTTAGTTAGGTAATTTCACATGTTAGTATATTTTTTTTTTAAATCTAATTTTGCCCTTTATATGATAAAAGCTCCAATAACTGAACGGCTATAGGAAATGATTAGTTAACGATAAGGAAACGTCCAACAACAATAACATTCCGTATAATCTCATAAATAAAATCCAAAAAAAATAAAATATATCTTTGTAAGGTAAAAAAATTGTTTCTTATAAGTCCTCAACTTAACAAAAATATATTCAAGTAGAATTGTTGATATTAACATTAAAGAAATGAATTACTTTAAATATAAATTTTTTAAAGATAGCTTGGTGTATTAAACTCCCGCTATATATGGGATTTGGAAAAGGACGGAAGGGTAAGAAATAAAATTAAAATATTTCACACAACAGAGTGTTTTTTTTTTTTTTTTGTTCAAAGAAATGAGAAACGAAAAAGAAAATTGAAGGGAAAAATTAAGTGGGAAATAATAAAGGAAGTTTGGAATATAGTGTGAGAAAAGGTTGGGTGGGGGGCGAGGGGGGGGAGTAAGGTGAAAGGGACATGTTTGGGATGGGGAGCAGAAAACTCCACGACCGTCTAGATCCAGCTGTCGAGCAACATCACTGATAGTAAAGTTAAAATCTTCAGGTAGTCTTTTACCTCGTTAGTCCTCTTAACTTTTCCCTAATTTCAATTAAGCCCCAAATACACTTGGTTATTTTTATGTAATTTCATAAGTAACTTTAACGAGTTAGTAGCTTATTGTAACTAGAGGTGGACATTCGTTATTCGGTTCGGTATTTCTAAAGTTTGAATTCGGTAATTCGGTAATCGATAATTGAAAGTAGATATTAAATATTGAAATTTCAAATTTCAATTTGATAATTCGATAATCGGTAAATCAAATTTCGATTTGATACGGTATTTGATTATACTTGTATTGAAATTGTACAACATAGCTAGTAAACACAAATTTCAAATATTTCAGTCAATATATAATCTTGATTACCGAATTATATAATATGCAAAAACTCTAGTATTCATAAGATTAAGACTGCATTACGACAGTCTCAGTATTTAATTTGCTTATGGGTACAGAAAGGTACAAGTGGTTACATATGCTCTAGACAGTTGAAAGAAGCGACCATAATTTTTTATTCAAACGGAGTATAGGATAATACTTTATAAGTAGGTATACATCAAAGTTCAGATGTTACACCCCGTAGTTTCGCATTCCGTCGCATTGATAATGGATATCGATGTCTCGAGAAGAGGTATGACCTTACGAAAGGGTAATAAAGGTTTACGGCTTATTTATGGAAGTTTCGGAGTGTATGGAAATCAAACGGATCGAATAAAAGACGTTTCGACGAAATCGAAAAACTGTGCAATTTGACGGGGAGGTTGACAGACCGTCAACATGTTTGACGGCCCGTCAAAATGCAAGTTTGAGCCGTCAAATTTTCTAAGAAATTTGGATCTCAGGACTGGATTGACGGTCCAGGTTGATGGACCGTCCTTTTGCGGCGGTGCAGATTTTGTTTCGGGTTTAAATGGATTTTCGCGATTTGGGGCTTATTTTTTACCCAAAACAGATCCTAAATTCTCTCCAAACCCTTCCAAAGATACTTCAACATCTTCAAGATCAAATTCAAGTCATAATCCGCAAGATTAACGTGATTAACCTCGTGATTATCGTAAGAATTGTCGTCTCCTTATGAAGTTGATTTTGGAAACCCTTGAAATTGAAGTACCCTATTGTTTTGAGGGGATTAGAAGATGTAAAGTTAAGTTTTAACCTCCTCTACTTATTATTATGATTAATTGATTATTTGGGATAAGTTGTGAAAGGATTTTCATAATCGGAACCCGTAAATTTGTAAAATCAATGTGGTATAAGTTGTTGGGTTATTTTACTTAAAGTATGAGTTGAATTGGATATTCAAATTGATTGTATAAGTTATGAATTAAGAAAAGTGTGGTTTGAAGGATTGCGGGATCGAATTTCATAAACTCCCCGTATAGGAGAGGCTTAAAGAATCATATATGTTTAAGGTTGTCAAGGAACATTGAAATGAATTCTCTATGAAATTTAGATTCGATATTGATATCAACTATTTTCATAATATAGATAATCATCCGTAAGAAGTGCGAGGACTTGTAGAACGATTGTAGTGTCAATGACAAGGTATGTAACGTTCACTCCTTCATTATTTAGGCATGATCTATTAGTAAACGTAACCATAACAACGTCACTTCAAAAAGAGAAGCCTATGAACTTCATTATTTCGTATTGATATATGTTTTATGGCTCTTATTGTTGTTCTTGTCACAAACACCTCTCACCTTGATTGTTTTTTAATTTTATATCCTTCTATGATCGTTGCGAACTTCTAGACAATTGACATATACACCATTTCATAACGATAATTGGGGGATAACGACGTTGAGTCACTCCGATTGATTTCATAAGGCCCTCCACAGTCATTGTTTGCATTGCACTTATATATGTATCTATTTACTTACCGAGTCGCGCTATAGTCAGTCGGATACAACACCTATTTATGCACACCACTACAGTTGGTTTTGATATTACCGAGTCCCACATCTGGGTCAGGTACGATCGAGTCCTCATCGAGGCCGAGTAAATATATATATATATATATATATAGAAAGTTTGGAAAATGATCGTGGAGATGAGGGTGAGAAGAGTCGTGTCTATTTCTGAGAACCAATCTGGATTGATGCCTGAACGTTCGACTACAGAAGTCATTCATCTTATTAGGAGGTTGGTGGAACAATATAGAGAGAGGAAGAGAGACTTACATATGGTTTTCATCGACCTCGAGAAGGCATATGACAAAGTCCTTATGGAGGTTATATGGAGATGTTTGGAGGTTAGAGATGTACCCATGGCATACACTAGGGCGATCAAGGATATGTATGATGGAGCCAAGACAAGGGTACAGACAATAGGAGGAGACTCGGAGTACTTTTCAGTGATGATGGGGCTACACTAGGGATCAGCTCTTAGCCAATTTTTATTTGCCTTGGTGATAGATGGACTGACGCGATAAATCTAAGGGAAGGTGCCATGGTGTATATTATTCGAAGACGACATAGTCCTGATTGATGAGACTCGCGGTGGAGTGAACGCTAAGCTGGAGGTTTGGAGACAGACTCTGGAGTCTAAAAGATTCAAGTTGAGTAGGACCAAGGCAGAATATTTAAAGTGCAAGTTCATTAATAGGAGCGATCCTGAGACAGGAGTGGAGGTGAGGCTTGGTACGTAGGTCATTCCAAAGAAAGGAAGCTTCAAGTACCTCGGATCTATTATCTAAGGAAATAGAGAGATTTATGAAGATATCACACATCATATTTGGGCAAGGTGGATGAAGTGGAGACTCGCATATGGAGTCTTGTGTAATAGAAAGGTGCCCCCAAAACTTAAAGGAAAGTTCTATAGGGTGGTGGTTAGACTGACTATGTTGTATGGGGCAGAGTGTTGGCCAGTCAAGACTTCGCACATTCAAAAGATGAAAGTTGCAGAGATGAGGATGCTGAGATTAGAGATGGCAATGGATCCTGGACCCGGTCCGGATCCGGTGGATCCAGATCCGTTTTATAGGATATGGATCTTCAAAATTTGGACCCGACGGATCCGGATTTGGATCTGGATCTTGTATTTGAGATCCGTATCCTGTCCAGATCCGACCCGTGGATCCATTTTTTATTAAATATATTCATAACCTAGAATGTAATTTTATAAGTATTTTCTTAAAATTACTAAGCACATCCTTGCAAGTTTAATTCTCAAAACAAGATTAATTTATTCCCGCGTTAACTCAAAAACCCAAAAATAAAGAGGTAACTTCAATAATAAAATCAATGTTATATTAGTGAATGACTAACATCTCCATAGACAAGTAGTTAAAATTATATTCACTTCATTTGTGAAGATTCCAAACACATGCAAGTTCTGCATTGTGAAAATACTAGTCAGCATTTTCCACAACTATTGTCATTATCCAACATTTTCAATTAATAACTCACAATCAAAATGAGACAACGAACAAAATATCTCATATGGACATTTCAAAATTGAAACACAGTAAACTATTAGCTAAGTAAAAATCGTTTGCCAGTTTAAAAAAAATTCTTAGGAAGGTTACATTGTTAGCAAGACAAATTTTTTTACATGTGGATCCAGATCCGATCCGTGGACCCGTGGATCCGATGGATCCGGATTTGGATCTGATTTTTATGGACCTGACGGATCTGGATTCAGGTATGAAAAACGGATCTGGATCTGGATCTGGATCTGGATCTAGTAGGATCCGGTCCAGATCCGATCTGTTGCCATCCCTAGCTGAGATGGATGTGTAGGCATAAAAAGAGGGATATAATTAGAAATGATGATATCCGGGACAGAGTGGGAGTGGCATCGGTGGAGGATAAAATGTGGGAAGCGAGGTTGAGATGGTTCAGACACGTGCAGATGAGAGACACAAATGCCCCAGTGTAGAGGTTGGCTATGGACGGGTTCATGAGTGGTAGAGGTAGGCCGAAATAGTATTGAGAAAAGGTGATTAGACGGGATATGGCGCAGGTCCAACTTACTGAGGACATGACCTTAGATAGGGGGTTGAGGAGGACACAGATTAGGGTAGAAGGTAGTCAAGTGTAGCACTACTTATACTTATAAACTGGTAGTTGTAGTGTTATTATTATAGGCCTGCTTAGCCTATCATACTAGTAGGCGCAGTATTACTTTATAGTCCCCTTTCGTTTTATTTCTGCTGCTATGTGTGTCTTTAGTGTACTTTATTTATCTTATTTATTTGCGTTAGTTACTGCTTTCTTTTTCAGAGTGCGCTATCATGGCTTATTCACTTTTGTTACAAGCATTTTCATACTACTTTAAATCTCTTGTCCGGGTCTGACCGTTTCTCTTGTTTTGCTTGTGCTTGTGGTTGGTCTTAAGCCGATGACCTCTTGGAAACATCGGTAAGGTCTGCGTACACTCTGCCCTCCCTAGACCTCACGTTGTGGGATTTCACCGAGTATGTTGTTGTTGTATATTTATTATGGCATGATTTGCCCAATAGAGAAGTTGGTTATTACATTATATGGCCCCACTGATTGGCTTTATTTTACAGACATGCGTATATCATCATGATTATGACAAGTAGGCCCTCAGAGGCTTGTTATGAGTTTCCGGTTGACTGTTGTACCCTTATCTCTTATGTTATATTTCCTGTCTACATTGGTTATCTGCTTTAGTTATGTTATGGGGTCGTCCTTTTTAATTTACATGTCTTAGTTTGACTTTAGTCGATGTTTAAGAAATAAAAAAAAGATTTTTAAATTTTGTGGTCTTAAATCAAAGATGTGAAAAATCTTTTAAATTTTGTGATCTTAAATTTGTGTTGAAATTAAAAAACTTAATAAATATAAAAAGAAATATTTTTGTAGACAGATCAAAAATAAAAATAAAACATTTAAATTAGGACAAAGAGATTACATAATTCAAGGACAAAAAGTGGGTGTTTTCTATTTCCGGAAATAACAAAAAAGAAAGAGAAGATGTAACTAACTCCAAAGTGTCCAATTCCTTTTCCGAAATAACTGTACGGTACTTCCTCCGGATTAAAAGAATATTCATTCAATATTTATTTTTGTGTTAAAAAGAGTGTTTGTTTATCAAATTAAAAAAGAATTAATTTTATCTTTTTAATTTGTTTTTATTAAGTATTATATGATCAAATTTTAATATTTATTTAATTAGGGATAGTTTAATCAAATAATCTTTTTTTTTGGAGTTGGTATTTTTTCAAGAGTTATGCAAATAGTTAAGTGGACACTCTTTTTTATCCGTGGAGTATAATAACACGGCGGTAAAATAGTTCACAGGGAAAAAAGACAATTAAAACAATTTTGCGAGGTGTCAACGTATTATTGCTGCTGGTAGTTAAAAAGTCTATTCCAGACTATAATTAAGAAATAAACTTACAGTAAGCTTTTTCACTTTTCTTCTTTTCTTCTTTTCTTCTTTTCTTTTCCATTAATTTAAACTTTTTTCTTTTTCATTTTTAGTTTATGCTTTATTTGATGTGACTTTTTTAAATGACACGAGTCGCTTGGTTAATGTAATATCATTGTGAATTGTGATGCAGTATTTAAAAAGCTTCGGAGTTTGAAAGCAGCATGCCAGCATAGAGTAAATTGTCCAAAATAGCCCTATATGATTCAGATTTCCGTACATATTTGGTGGTAATTGTGTCATTCCATTTGCAGACCAATTCAGATTCCTTCAACCTTTGATTGTGTGTTTGATCTGCAGATCTCTGGCAGTGCCACTAGCAATTCCGAGGCACATTCCTTCCCATATTAATTGATCACATTATTAAAAATATTCATCTCAAATTATTTTGTTATTTTTTAAAAATAAAATAAACTAAGTTTTTTCTACTTTATTATTAACATTAATTATTTTTTAAAATAATTAATATTGATTAAAATTCCATTAATTAGAGAGAGAAGTATAGTATATTAAAAATACTTTTTTTATTTTTAATTTCTTAAGAAACGTGTAAAAAGAAAGTCCAAATAATATGAGACGAGGGAGTAATTTTGTTTGCGCAAAATAGTACTACTACTCCATAGTAATATCAATTTATTATACTTGGTGAGTTCTAGTTTTTTCTATTAATATGTCTTCAAAGTTATTCTAATAATGTGATAAATAAATTTTGGGTCTAATTCAAGTTCAAAAGCTAATTTATAACATGAGATTTGTTCAAGTTTATATAGGTAGACCAATTACTCATTTCATCCGATGGGAGACTCTTAACACTTACTCACACGTCTGGACCTCATTATTTGGAGCATAAACAATATAATATATAAGTCCAACATGGGTGAACAAAAATTTGGGATGGATGTGACTATGATATCACGTACAATTCACACGAATGTCCTTATTTTGGGGTGGTCTTTAATTTTTTCCCATCAAATTTAAAATATTTAATTTTTGTGATTCGCCTAATACCTCGAGATTCTGGGTTCGAACCTCTGGTCATGCAAAAATTTAAAAAAGTCACAAGATAGAGGTTCGTAGCAAAATTATGTCTATTCGGGTAAAATTAGGCATATTCAACAAAGGCTTACCATAAGATAAACTTTTACCCAAAATTAGGTCTTAAGGCAAACATCTACCTTAAAGACAAACTTCTATCGATATAGGCCAAATTTTGTCCGAATAGACCTATTTTTTTTAATTTGTTGCCTGATCCGGGGTTCAAACACGGAACCCATAAATTTTTAGGTGAAGAGAAAAAAATTAAAGATTCCATATTTGAGGGACAAAAATTAAAGATCAATGTCTTTGAAGGACATTCCGCACAAAAAATGGCAAATAAATAAACTTTGTACCTAACTTACCCCAAAAACTAACTCATGGAGAGAAAATTGTCCAATACCTTATCCCTTAAATGAACGATGTGAGACTCTTAAAATATTTCTATTTAGTTCGATTAACTTATGTGAGTATTTTTGTATATCTTCTAATAATTCAAATTAATTATAAACATGTTACACGTAGAGTCCGTTTGGATGGATTTATTTCTAATTTATGGCTTTTGATTTATTTTTGTTATATTGGCTTAAAAATAAGTGCATAAAAACATATTTTTATTTTACTTAAACACTACAAAAGTGCTTAAAAGCTATTTTAGCTTAGAAGCACCTAAAATAAGTCAATCCAAATGGGATATTAATGTCGATTTTGTTTTTCTTTTGTTTTGTCACGACCCACTTTCAGGAATCGTGGTGGTACCTACATTGTCTCAACATGTAGGCGAACCACTTCCCAAATTATCAACAAAGATCAAGAAGAAATGCGGAAATAGTAATATTAAGTAAGTTATTCCATATTTCTGCAAAAGCTGAGCATAAGTCTAAATCATCAAATATAACCCCAAAAGATCTGGTCAATAATAGAAAAGCACTAATACGGATACAAATCTGAATAAAAGATCACATAAGCCAAAACTGAACTAAATAGTCTAATAATCATAATCGTGTCTCTCGAATCAAGGTAAAGACAGAGTAAGAGAATAAGAATCAAATGTATGCCGGAGGATAGCATCCTCACCCTGAATACTAGAAGTCAACATGCTCGGACTCAAACTTGAAATCTCGAACTGGCAGAGGGACCTGTATATGCATAAGAAAAGATGCAACAAGTGTAGCATGAGTACACAACGTACCCCCGTAGACAACATAGGCCGACAACGATGGAAGATACGTAACATAGATAAATATCAAGTTGACACCAGATAAACCTATACTAGACAATTCAATAGTCCATATTAGTCACGTTGTTCAAATAAGCTACCTATCACATCTAAGTACAATCAACCCATTCATAAATACAGGGATCTTACTAGCATGGTACCAATCGACTAGTACTCTCTTGTCCAAGTCATATTCAAGCTTAAGTCCACCTACCCAACATGACACATCAAGCAAACAAGTCAACACTTAGATCACAACAACCCTTTTAGAACGATCTTTAAAGGAATTATACTTAGGCTAATCATGAGGACATTCTCACATTTATTATTCTTAGCCTTTAGACTTAGTTAGGTTTCTATACACTTACAGTCTAACACACATAGATCATTCAATGTATACTTTTTCAATAACAACACTTATCACGTGTTTCTTACTAGACTCGTACCTAATCACACAGTCGATTAACAGGCAACACACAATGCACATATTTCTCTGGAACTAGACAATAGTCTTGACATATTGGCACCCCGAACACAGTAACGGTAGACATCAAAGACTTGGACTTACCAATTATAACCACAAACCCATGAATAAGAAATCTAGCCCCACATGACAACCAATTCAATGTTAATACAAAGCTTTCATAACATACAAGGATAAAGACCTTACAAACACGACTTTAAAATATTGATCCGGGCCCACGTCACCAAGACTCAAACTTTAATACTCAAAGACCATTATTTCATAATAAGTAATCACATCCTTAAATTTATTGAAAGACTATACACATTTGAGCCCTCAATTGAACAATAATTAAAAAGTCGTAATTTGAAACCCTAGAATTTCTCCCTTTTGAAAGCAAGGTTCTATAATCAAATTAAACCTAAAAACATGATTATCTATCATCACCCAATCCTAATTCACAATAATATCACTTTTTAATCCACAACCCTTCATTAAAATCCACCATATAACTCTCTTATCCTCATAAGCACAAAAAGTTCTTCCACAACTTAATATCATGCTAGGCCACCATTAAAGCGTTTATAAACATCACTTAAGCCATAAAAATGAAACGGTCTATTATCTCAAGGTAAAAAATGCTCCTAAAGCTCTGAAATTCCTTCAAAGCAACGCTGGTTTCGAGGGTTTACTATTTGGGAAAGGAAAATCTGACCTAAAAATAACAGTACTTCCTCCCAACGAAATTGACTCCACTAGAGGGGACTCGCTGCAGCGGAAAAAGGCTTCGCTGGGGCGAGAGTCACTTGACACCTCACCCCTTGCCACGTCGGCATGACTCCACTATGGCGGAAACCCCCCAGTCCCCATCTTCCGCTTCGGCGAGCCAACCTCTTACCGAGGCGAACCCTTCGGAGCGGATGTTGTTGTCACCGCGGCGGACACTAGACACCAGCAGTGAAATATGGCCAAATTCTCTATTGAACACTCGAAACACTCCTGAAACTCTCCGGACACAAACCAAATATGCTCGTCTATGATAAATAGTGCTACGAACTCGCTCGTACCTTCAGATTTCATAAATAACCGAGCCAAGACAAACTTTTTTAAAAAATCGCTCGGGACAAGACCAAAATTCAAACTTTGCAAATAAAGTCACAATATACATTCGATTACCTCAAGAAGTGAACTAATGACTCGACTAAGTCATAAATGACCCTCTGGAACTACCGAAAGCGACGAAATCCGAAAACAAACTCATCTAGCCAAAAGTCAACTTTGATTCAAACTATCAAACTCTAAGTTTTCAGACTTGGGCTTTTCATCAGCAACTCATGAAAATGGACCTTGGGATCCGTGCCACCCATCCACACGCATCACAAACCCCACATAAAGATCATAGGAAGAATAAAATAGGAAGAATTAGAGTCTTTAGCTAAAAACGATCGAACAAGTCATTACATGTTTTCAACCACAACTTTATTATTCTCCTTTATTACTATTAATAGCTTTTACTATTATGTAAGTCAAACTAACATAGTGTTCAATCAAACATTAATCATCACACACAAAAAATGAAATGCATAAGGTATATCATATAACTCAATAGAATGTATCATCAAGGGTCAACTTCCATCTTTCAAGATCATACATGCAAATTAAAGGGAAACAAGATTCCTCAAGAAATCAGAACTACAAGAACTATTCATGATGGAAGCACTGACAATAGATTATATTTTGGGTGTCAAATGTGCCGGTGGCTGAATTTATAAGGATAAAAAAGTGTTAATGG
Source organism: Anisodus tanguticus (assembly GCA_034509755.1). Lineage (NCBI taxonomy): Eukaryota > Viridiplantae > Streptophyta > Magnoliopsida > Solanales > Solanaceae > Anisodus > Anisodus tanguticus. The sequence goes on along the minus strand of CM067561.1, from coordinate 37,520,337 downwards.
GTGAAACTTACACAAATAACTATAGTTTAGGGGTTTCAAATTCGTCATAACTATAGTTTCATTATTTAAATGGCATTGCTACCTTTTAGTTGCTACAACCTCGCTGTATTCATAAATGGCATTGCTGTATTCATAAAACGGTCTTGTTGTATTAATGAATACAACTTGAAAAATGTGCCCGTTAAAGTTTATTCAAAACAAAAAAAAATTACTTCAAAATACAAATACAACCAAAAACTAAATACACCCCAATACATTGAATTTTACACACAAAAACTTACGAATACATTCAAAAACGGAATACAAGAAATAAAATACATAACGAAAAATTATATTTTATACTAGAAGAAAACGAATACACTATAAAAAATACTTCAAATTCATTGTATTCATTTGTATACACTCAAAAACTAAATATAAGAAATAATATACATAACGAAAAAATAGATTTTACACTAAAAAAATGAATACACTTCAAAATTACCGTATTCATTTGTATACAAATAGATTTTCTTCAAAATACTGGCGAATAAAGTGTAATTTTCGATCAGATCTGGACAATAAAGTGTATTTTTTGGTCAGATTAGTGGGTGAGATTAGTTTTTTTTTTTTTGGGGGGATATTGATGGGTTTTGATTTATGACCTCGCAGTAGTTGATGATGTATCATTAGGCAGAAAGAAATTCGCTCAAAAAGAGTTAACAGTAGTGAATGTAGTTGATGAACCTAATTGATTGTGCTATGGTTTACTGATTTACACCCAATTGCTCTATGAGAAGCTTCGATTTAACTGTGAGGAATAGGAATGGCAGGTGGGTACAATGTTGCGGATTCCGCACTGTATCCGCTCCAGTTGGGGCGGGTATGGGTATAACTTTGGCGGGTAGTAGGCGGGTATGGATAGGTGGTGGATTTGCAGTTATACCCGCCTCATACCAGCTGCCCCGCCCCGCATCCAACCGCCCGCCCCAAATCCACCCGCCCGCCTTATACCCGCCAACTATAATTTTATTTGTACAACTTTATATTTATCTAAAGGCCAAATAATTTGGCACACATAATTTTAGCAGCCCATAAGCCCAATAATAATGAATTTTGAGGATATCCACTTGAGTGATGGAGCGGATGTGAATTTAAGAATATACCCGCCTAGACGGATATTGTATTTTTGTATAGGATATATCATATTATAGTGATCCTACTTCCCATCCCTGTGTGTAGGATTTAACTTGTTTAACCTACGCTAGGATTTGGGAGGTAAGGTCTAGTGCTCCTCTTATATAAATATTTTGAGTCAATTTCTCGCATGGTCACTCAACTTAAATAAATTATCTACTATAGTTATTTATCTTTTTTTTTATTTTTCATATGATTATTTGAGTTTATACATTTACCTTACAAAATAACAATTACTAAAATTCACTTTATCAATGAATTGAGAACATGTATAAACTATTTTTGGTGTTAATACACATGGTAGGAGTTAATGTCCAAAGAAAAGTGTCATCAAGGAACGTGATGGATGATTAAAATCCCCCCATCCTTAATTAGAATATTTAAGTTTGAATTTTGAAAAAAAAAAAAACATTTCCCCTTTAAAAGTCTTTCACGACGCTAATTTGAATTAATCATAAAAGAGCATCAAGATATAGCAAATGCGATGAGGGGGACTGATGGGAATGTTTAATTAGAATAGATACAGTTCAAATTCTGAACCCATATCTTATGATTTATAATATTTATGTTGCTCTTATTCATTATTTTCACTCTTACCTAAGTTTCAACCAAAACAAAGCTTGAAGATTTACATCAGAGTGTGAGTCTAGATGTGGAATCTTCAGCAGTGAAACTTAAAAATAGCTTAAAATGAATCTAAAAGAATCGTGTCCCCTACGAAAATGCTGAAAGATGATTGATGATGATGCTAATAAATATGAAAGAAAAAAGACAACAACGGTGGAGCCATTGTTTTATTACTCGTAAAACAGAAAAAAGTACCAAATCTGAATTCTGGTGTGTGGTGGCCCGGCACCGGATACTAATTTAATTCACTAATTCTCTTAATTCTTAATCAATGAGTTAGACTAAAAAAAAAGGAGCAAAAATTTGACTTAATCTGGACTTGTTTGACTTTGTGTCTAAACAACTCGCATTTCATAAAAATAAAAAAGATTAGAACACCTTCTTTATAGGAGGAAGAGGAACTTTGGATTCAACGATGTCCTATTGATGGTGAGCTTATTGTTGGTTTTTTGATGTGAATAGGGTTTGATCGACAAGATTTTTGGGTTAGGTAATGAACTAATTTTGCATAAATTGGAGTAAAGAGAAGAATGCTTTATATATAAATAAAAATAACAAGATATGTAATATAATTTTATAAGTAGAATCTGAAAAAGATGATGTATATAAATATTTACTTCTATCTTGTGAAGTTAGAGAACCTGTTTTCAATTGATCCTCGGTTCAAATACTTCTATATTAACTTAAACAATTAGAAAAAAGGCAAGGTATCACATTGTCATAGTTGCTCGCTCGGCTTTGGATTTGATTAAATGATTGATTGATTAATGTTTGAATCAGAATTAAGAATATCGTGTGATCTGCTTCGGTCTTTGCATCCGAACATTATTAAAGTTTAACAAAGTACCGCTCTTTTAGCAAAGGTATTTCATTTTATCCTATGAAAAATTAATCCTATACCGAAGAGTATTATGAGAAATTAAATTTCTTAAGAACAAATAACAGATTTTATAAACTCATAAAAACATATTTGTTCATCCCACAAATATGTTGAGTGATAAATTTTGTGTAAATAAGCAAGAAGCTTGTCGATAAATTATGAGTAGAAATTTTTTGGGAACATATCCGGAAGACAGTATCCTAAAAAAAATCATGATACAAGAAAAGAAAAAACAACAATAAAGTCACTGCCTTTTGCAAAATCAGTGGGGGAGACCTCGTACTTGTGACACGTGTCTCAAATTCTATTTCCTGGTCTACTCCAACTCAAATGTTTTATAACAAGTTTGTCATGAGCGGATCTAATTGTATTAGTGTTTATAATTGATTTCTTCTGTGTAATACTAATCGATAGGATCTCATGTTTTAAATAAAATTAGCTAATATTTTTTGTACTTAAAATTCGTATAGTTTTCTAGGAAGTTAAGGTCAATTTTATAAATTTCCATGGATTTGCTTCATTTCCTTCTCAATCCATTATTATTAAAAATATTATGTCGCACAAACAGTTTTTGCATCAACTGTTACAAATAAATAATTTGATATTATGTATTTGTTTGAATTAAAATTTGATATTATGACTGGTCGGGACAAGGATAAGTTTAGAAATTTTGTTCTCCTAACCAACATATCTTTTTAGCCTGATTATGTTTTTGGCTGACTTGAACAGTTGATATTGATGGAACTAATATCCAAATTTACGAGGATATTATTTTGTTCCATGGTTTTAATAATTTAAAATTTAAGGGTAAAAATAATATAGACCGTCCATTTCCTAGGTGAGCCGCAAAAAGGCAAGCATAATGACAATCACTGTCTGGAGTGCGATGTGTTAAATTGATACGTTTTCATTTTTATCCAAAAAAGGAAGAAACACTGATTAATTATTATTAATCACTCACTTAAAAATATGGTCTGATACAATGTACATTTGGTTCTTCAAATCAAATGTACTAGTCGACAAAATTATATGGGTTGGTGATTACTGTTTTATCCGATATTAGTGCTACTACTTCTAGAAGAATATAATAAGTAGAATTTCTTTTTGTTAATCTTTTTAAAATTTTAAGATGAATTTATCACGAAAAAAGAATTGATTAATTAGCTATCCGACAACTTACGATTGGTCATTAAATTTACGAAGTTTATTGATATTTTTAGAAAAAAATTGCAACTTGTAAGTTGAGTGACGATTAATTTAATAAACAAGATTGGTTAATTATTCCTCAAGACGATTATTCCATGGTGAAAAGCTTCTTTTGTGACTCCTTCTAATCAAACTCTACTAATTTGATGCTACAAAATTAAATAAGTTTACTTTTGTCAACCATTTTTGACCTATAAGTAATTGTTTTTCTTTTGTTATTTAACCTAATAAATCTGCATTTCTTTGAGGGAGGCAAATAATTGATAAATGTCATTTTGCTCATGAATATCTCCATATGTTTAGAGATAAAAAAATAAAAATAAAAAGGGAAGGAAAAATTTATGGCAATGAAATCAGATATGTCCATGGCTTATGATCGAGCTGAATGGATATTTAGTGAAATATATTGATAGTATTTACATTATTAATTTAATATGCAGTTAACTGTTGATTTTTTTTTTACACTATCAGCCTGGTTTAATACGTGATAGTTGGTCAGTTATAAGGGCAGACCTACTGCTTTAGTTATGTTATGGGGTCGTCCAAACCTAGCAACACTAGTTCTATATATATCTGTTAAAAAATCATTAAATTAGTATAAAATTAGTAAATCAAATGGACTGTGATAGAATTCCCAACTCAAACTGATGAAGTTCAAAATTCTAAATTTACCTCTAATTAATTGCCTCTTTCTGCAAGGAGCTTATCATATAAACTCACTTTTAATATCTTATAAATGACATGATTCTAGTAACTTTTTTTATACTGTTCTCATATTCAATAAGCAAAGAATATTAAAAATGGGTGAAAGCTTCATAATGTAAGTTATTACTGCTAGTATTACTTTTTCTTCAATGTTAATGGTTTCATCTTGAAGGTAAATGTATCAGGCCATATAGGAGATTACTTCTGGAAGATTCTGTCCCTATAAAATTTTCTTATTTGTGCTGTGTGGCAATCTTCTTAAAGTATACCAACAAGTCAAAGGAAAATTTGGGTCCGGAATTACATCTACTTTTTGCATATGATTCCATTTTCTTGATACTTATCTAGATATTTGCCACTGAGGTAAAATTTGCTTTGAGCAAGCATATGAGCATGTACTTAATTAAAACAAAGCAATTGTATTTATTAAAATTTAGGCGATTCGAATCTTGCTAAGAAATCGAAGAATATAATATTTGTTAAGTTTTGGCAAGAGTAGTATTAATCAGCATTTATATAGTTCATACAAATATACAATAGTTGAGATTTCTAATTAGGACATCAAAAAAATTTGCATCACTAACTAATATTAACCTAATGCTAAACTTTCTTTCCCAAATCGGATCTGCAATAGGGACAAGATCGATTCGTCAAAAGCCATTCTAAAATACAAACTTCATAGTAGACGTGAGAACAATGAATAATGCAAGAAACCGTCGAACCTGTCAAAAATTCTTCCCAACAGATCGAACAAATATCCGATAAATTGGAACCTTCAAATCTCAGCTTCTTCATTCTGACTTCTTTCTGTGGGGCTTTAAACTTCACAATCCTTGATTCCAGCTCTCTTTGAGTCTTTTCTTACGACTCATAATTATACTTTTCGTCCATATTGTTATACATCTCCATAAATTTTGTTTCAGATAGACGAGTAATTCTTTCAATAGCTAAAATCATATAGCGGTCTTCGTTAGAAATCGAAGATACAGAATCCTTCGTATTCCTAGTGAATTCCAACAATTTAGAAATCAAGGTTTCCCTATTTTTCAATGTCTCAACATCATTCCACTTTAGCTTGTGATCATCTAAAGAGAACGTCGAAACGATCATCGAGTATAATCCTATCATAAGAAATTCAAAAGGTGTATACAATTTTGTGATCTATGACGTAGCCCGTACAAATTGTTAGTAATATGTATTAAAATATATATTTTTAAACAAAAACTGAAAAATAATTCAGAAAACAGAATCTGAAAAATGTCAAAACCAGTAAGTAAAAATGTAAGAATTAAATTGAGCCCAATGAATGCATAGTGTGACCTTAAGGAAATTATTCCCCTCAATGTACCCGAGGTTGTGGAATATATCCTTCCAGGATAGAACGATTTACTCACCGGTGTAGCGGTACAGCAAACTCCGGTGACAGTGAACTCACTCAACGTCAGTAAATCACACGAGATTTTTATTTTGTGCAAGAAGAAAAAAGAAAGCAGAAGATCAGAAAATTCGTAAGGAATTTCGGAGGATCAACATGTTATATATAGCCGTGGAAGTGTTGATTCCAGTTGGCGGGAAGTTTGATTTTTTTTTTTGGATAAAACGAAGCGCGTGTCAGAAATGGATCCGGGTCATAACCTGAGTCACTATTTGGATAATTAATTAATAATTAAATAATTAAATAAATTTAATCCAAAAAGATTAATCAATCAAATCCGAAGCCGAGCGACGACGGCGCGAGGCTTGACTTCTTTTCAAAACTTTAACAACAAGAAAGAATGCTTCTTTATTTAAGCACAAGAACTTTCCTTTCCACAACCAATGTGAGAGAAATGCTTCATCCAAAAAGCAACAAGTAATAATTCAAAAGTTCATTTTTAAATTATGCGAGTATCGGCAATGAAAAATGAGATGTCCTTCCAACATGAAGGTTTGACTCTTTTTATAGTTATCAATACAAGACATATACGCCCAAGAATCACTCCTTCATTAAATGCAATTAAATGACAAAAAAGGTAACTTAATGAGCAAATATTAACGGCTGGCGCCATATCCGAAAAAGGCAGGCGCTATGCTCCTTCGGTCTTCCACCTGATGTTACCAGGTCCGATCACTGTTCGGCGTCATCTGGTTCGGCCGCAATCTGGTCTTGTCATAATACCCGAACTTACCACCGATGCAACCCACATCCGGTGTAAAATATTATTACTTTCTTCGATTCTTTTATCCAAATCATGTCACGTGTCATATTGATTTTCACGGTGTGCAGTTTGTCATATAGCAAAAGTGAAAATCAAACGTCAAGTGATTAGTATTCTTTATTTTTAATTGAAGTAAGAAGTACTGTAGTACTTTTTTATTTTTAAGTTCTAGTTTTGGAAATGACATTATTTTTAATAGAGAATGTTTTGTTTTTTTAAGTAGATTTTTCAGCGTGAAACTCAAATTAAATGGGCTTTTCAAGCGTGCACCAGACACCGTCGATTTTATTTTTAAAAAAAACCTTTAAGCACAATTTCTTAAAGTCAAATTCAAGAATAATAACTGTGATTTGGTTGTTTATTAGATTTTGACCTTTCACCATATTAAAAAGACTTTTTTTTTTTGGAGTGGTTAACCTACCATTTTAAGTTGGTATGCTAATGCGTGTTTGTAATGCCATTATGGTGCCACCGGATTATAGAACTAAGTAAAGATTGTTTGTGATATTTGGGTAAAAAAAATAGTGAGAGGTGCTGAGAATTTTTTTTTAAACATCAAACGACTTTACTCATTAATGCATAAATGGTCTCAAAAAGTTAAAAGACGCATCAACATCAGTTACAATTCAACTAGGAAAAACATAATCCCAAATAACCTTACTTAATAATGAAATAGAAAATTTGGCTAAATTATATCCTAGCATATTCCAAGATCTAGGAATATATATAACATGCACATCTTCAAAGAAACTCATAAGTTTTCATATATCTTCACAGGTAGTCTCTATCTCCCATGAAACTACACTTCTCTTCCATATCATATCCACCACATTTTTTGCGTCAGACAAGATTTGCACCTTCAACCATCCATTTTCCTTAGCATTTTCCAATGCTTCACGAATCGCTAGTGCTTTAGCAGTGATGATCTTCCCAACAAATTGAATCGGAGTACCGACGGCTTGAAGCAAATGACCACAATTATCCATAGCCGTCACTCCAATGCTTGCCATCTTTTCTCCTTTTGTAAACTAGCATCTACAAACATAATAATATCTTGTGCCACAATAATATATTTATCATTAGTATAATAAGGTACAAGTGTAGGAGAAAAGGTAGTAAGCAAATTATTTTTGTATTCATGAAAATAAAAAAGTGTCTTATTTATAATATCACTGGGTTCACATATATGCCAGTTAAAGCTCATTGAGTTTTCAAATTTGCCTAATGATAGAAACACTTAATTTAGCAAAATTAATATAATCAAGATATTGATTAGCATTAATAAAAATATCATTCCATCATATCCCAAAATCTACAGTATTCTCGATATTAGGCCAATTAATATGACAGATTCTCCAAACCAATTGTGCTTTAGGGCATCTAACTAACATATGATCAATAGTTTCACTTTCCATACCACAAATCTTACATACATCACAAGTATGTTTTAATCTTATAAAAATAACATGATTAACATGTAGCACATTCATAATACATTTAAGAATAAAATGCTTATATTTATTTTTTATATTCATAGACTATAGGAAATCTCAGATTTTTTTTTTAAAAAAAAGATTGATTACTCGATTGAGGTCTATCATTGCTAACTTTTCGACATCTAACAATTTCTCTAGCTAAATGGTATCCCGATTTTACTTCATAATTGCCAGATTTAGTATGATATAATTCTATCCGACGACCTAGTGATAGATATAGGAATAGACACTATTGCATGAACATCGTCCTCACAAAATCAATTTCGTAGATCTTGCATCCTCCAAGTGTGAGTATGTGGTCTATAAGATATTTCACTTTGAACTCTAAGTTCATTTGCGCATGACAATGGCTAGGTCTAAACCCACATGAATTGGGAATCCAAGGATTCGTCCAAACTTTAATACTATCACCAGAAACCTGCCCTCCATATAAGACCTTTTTGTAAGAGATCTCTACCCAATAATACTCTTCCATATTCATGAGCTAGCAGAAGAACAAGTAGCTTTAAGGAAAGACGTATGTTGAAAATACTTACTTTTGAGAATTTTAAAAAATAGAGCATCTAAGCGAGTTTAGCCAACAAAGCTTGATTAAAAGATTTTAGCTCTCTAAATTCTATCTCCCTTTTAGATTTTTGCTAAACAAAGGTTCTCCCTTTTTCAAAATGCATCTTTCTCCTATCATCATTATGACCCCACCGGAAATTTGAGAAAATAATAGTAATCTCCTTACACAAAGTATCCAAAATTTGAAAACATGATAAAGCATAAGAAGGGATCGCAGATAAGATAGATTTACACATCACTTTTTTTCCTGTAGGGCTTAAGAAAATATTTTTTCAATATTTTATTTTATCCTTCACTCTATCTTTAATAAATTCCAGTATTTGTTTCCTCGATTTTCCAACTACCACAGGTAAATTCAAATATATCCCCAAGTTGCTTCTTTGTAATTGTCCTAGCTCCGCAATAATTTCATATTTCTCAATGTCAGAAGTATTCTTGCTAAAGAATATAGCTGATTTCTCAAAATTCACCTTTTGACCCAAACATTCTTCATAAGTTCTTAAAATTTTAGCAATATTTACAGCATTTTGAACATTAGCCTTACAAAATATAAACGAGTCATCATCGAAAAATAGATGGTTAACAGTAGGTCCACCTCTGACTAAACTTAAACCTTGTATATCCCCAAATACTTTCGCTTGATTTCGAATTCAAGAAAGACCTTCCGCACATATCAAAAATAAATAAAGGGATAGAGGATCCCCTTGCCTTAGTCCTCTTGTAGATTTCACTTCCCTTGCTATATCACCATTAACATTAAACCTATATGTTGAGGTTGTAATTCATTGCATAATTCAAGTGACAAAATTCTCATGAAAGCCCATTTTAAGAAGTAATTTTTGGATATAAAATCATTCTACTCTATCGTATGCTTTGGCCATATCTAGTTTAAGAGCCATATACTTTTCCTTCCCTCGTCTATTGTTCTTCAAAAGATGAATAAATTCATGAGCTAGAACAACACTATCCACGATTTGTCTTTTTTCAATAAAAGCAGATTTATTAGGAGAAATAATATTGGAGAGATATCTCGCAGCAATAACCTTAGCAATAATTTTACACACCGTAGAACATAAGCTTATGGGTCTAAATCGACTAATGGCGCTAGAATTTTTCACTTTAGGGATCAAAGTTATAAGAGTTTGATTCAAAGAAGGTAGTAGATAACCTAAATGAAAGAAACTTTTAACAGCTTCACAAATATCACAGGACCAAATATTCCAATATTTTTTAAAGAAAAAAGGATTCATACCATCCACACCCGGTGCTTTTAGGGGATGCATATCGAAAACAACTTTTTAAATTTCGTCATTTGTAACATCTCTAATAAGCCTATCGTTAACTGTATTATCCACTAAAAGAGGAATTAAACTCAATATGGGATCAAAATTAGTGGTCTAGAGGTAGTGAATAAATGATTGTAAAATCTCTCTAATTCCTTCACAATATCCCTATGCTCAGATACCCAGTTTCCATCATCTAATTGAAGCCCTTTAATATTATTACACTTATGCATCTGGATGGTCTTCATATGAAAGAAAGATGTATTTTTGTCGCCTTCCTGATGCCATAGAGCTCTAGATTTTTGCTTCCAATAAGCTTCTTCATCCTTATACGCTTGCCCTAATTCCTTCCTAAGCAATTTCAGCTTATTGGTATCAAAATTCATAGAATTGTTTCTAAGATCCGCAATTCTATCCTTAATACCTTGAATTTTTTTCATAGAATTTTCCTTTCCCCCTCGAAACCAAGCAAGTAATGAGGCTCGACACTTTTTTTTTAATTTAAAGCTAATCTTTGATTGTTCAAATCCTCCCGTATATCTATTCCATGAACGCTCTATAGTCACCTTCACTTCTTCTTTTTCGCTCCATTTTTATCAAAATAAAACCTTTCTTTCTTATAAGGCTAGGTTCCATATTCATTAGCAAAGCAGTATGATCAGAAGCCTCTGTTTCTAAGTGAAGAATATTTGCTTGATTAAATTCTAGTCTCCAATCCGGAAAGTCTATTACCTATCAAGTATTTCCTGAATAATACCATCATTTTCTCTAAAACACCACCAAGTCCAAGGTTTTCCATTAAGACCCTAATCTACGGCTCAAATGTCCCATAAAAATTCTCGAAAATCTCTAAAGGATGTAGTCTCTCTAATCCTACCCCTAACTTTTCAGAATTATCAATAATATCATTAAAATCACCTGTCATTACCCATAGTAATCCCCAACTACTCGATTTGACACTAAGTTCTTGCAATTGATTCCTACGAGTAGCTTTATCAGTACTTAAATAAAATACAAAAATACACCAATATTTATAATCAGAAACGACATAATGTATATAAGTTTCAATGTAAAAGGAGGATTAATGAGATTGATATACCTGGACATCATCATTCCAAAATAAGCATAATCCTCCCGATAATTCCACCGTATCCACAATAATAGCGTGCACCATATTAAGTTATCTCTGGATTTCAACACTGTTCTTTCAAGATTTTTAGTTTGACTTAAAAACATCATGCTCGGGAGTGAAGACATACTCTCCTTCAAAAAGGGAACTGTAAAGGACCCCCCAGCCCTGGCCTCCCGATCCACCACACTTTTCGGTTTTTTAACTTCTATATCAAGAATCTGATCATTATCACCTTTCCGTTTATCCCCGACATATGCACTACACAAATCAGTAACCTCAACATCAACCAAGTTATCATTGATTCCAACTATTTACTTATTTTTACCAGTACCTTCCGTACCGACATTAGATCTAGATAAACGGAGTAGTAACTTGCTTCTGATTATTACTTCTAACAACTTTAATTTTTCTATCACACCAAAAATTTTCTCCTAGTTTAACACTGTTTTGGGAGGAATTTTATCACAACTCTGAATTGGGACAGAATAGACCTGCTCGGACAGTTTTTCCACGTTTGATTCTTCTTGTTGTATCTTTAAAAAATTAGCAGGCTCTGCTTGTCGAGAAGCAGCCGCCATCCTCTCGGAATATCTCTCGAAATCTCCTTCTTCAATGGTGTCACCAAACCCCATCTTTGATAAAATATATAGCTCTCGTGCTTCTCGTCCTGCTAACGTATCATCGAAAACAGGTTCCTTCTCCTCATCGAACTGCTGCATTTTCTCTTTTGCGGGATTGTTAACTGCAAGTAGTGAATCTACTGCCATGTTGTCATTTATCTGGTTCACTGTTTCACTTGCTGCAATATGAACTTCCTGTTGATTCCCATAAAATATTGGTTCGATGTCATCAACCGGTTTCCGATATGTCGTAGCACCCTTATCACAAATTTAGCAATTTTTTCCCTTGCGAGTTTCTGTTATCCAGCGTATTATTCCCATCTTCCCCCAACTAATGATGAGTTTCAGAGGATCCTGTTCCCTCGTCGAAAGGTTGCGCCATTCGGTTATTGCCCTCAACTCTATTCCCAGTCGATAGATGCATAAGTCGTTGATCATGTCCCTCTAATTCTTCTGTCCTCACTTGACGTCTTGGATGTTTGCTAAAGTTCATATGAGTTTCAGTCCTTAGCCACGTACCAAACTGATAGCTGGCTAGTTGTCCCGAACGAATATCTTCCTCCCTCCTGAAACAATTTTTTTCATTATGTCCTAGCACTCCACAGTAGTAGCAGATATAAGGTAGCTTTTCATACCTAAATTCCACCCATTTAGATTCATATCCAAGCTTAATCAGTTTCCCCCGAGGTATCGCCTTGTTTATATTCATCATCACTTATTCGTAGGTGTCTACCTTCTCTGTTACCATTTTCAGGAATGACAATGTCCGTCACTCCACCTAACGCATGTCCTATTTTTCTGCCTACTTCCGGTGACATCCAATGCAATGGAATGCTCCATACTTGTATTCACAGGGCACAAACGTTAAAAACCGGTGAGTCGCCCCTTAGTCCCGGTTCCCATTCATGAACATTTAAAAGATACATATCAAACAACCATGGAGTACCAAACAGGACCTTGTTCATGCTCTCCTTGTTCCTGAATATAAATTGGAAGAAGTTTTTCTCGATCTTCTTAATTCGCAATCCCAACGGGTTTCCCCAAACCATCGGCATAGTATTCTTTACACCTTGAAAACTAACTTCCTTGTCTGCTATGATTTTGTCCAGAATGCTCACTTCACAGTCTTGTAAACTTGTCTTAATATCTGGAATATCAATCTCTACAGCATCCTTTTCTTCTTCCGTTAAGACAAATTTTTGGAGTCGATCAGTAATTTCCTCTTCCATATTGTTGTATTACGTTAGTTGAGCAGCTTATATAGGAAAGAAATTACTACTAAGACAAATAGATATATGCAGAGAAAAGAAAGAAGGTTGAAAAGAATAAAAACCAGAACTGAAGAAGATAAACAGCAAACGAGAAGTTTCTGATGATTCTTATGGATTAAAGTTGCGGTTATGAAGCCTTTGAGATGAATGAGAGTGGTTTGACATGGGTAGAAAATCTAGGAACGTGGAAGTTATCTTAAAATAAAAAAGACCCCAATAAGAGGAAACTCACTCTCACTTAGAGAGAATAAACCTCAGTTTTCAAACGAGGAATTTTTATTTTGTATGTTGTGCGGAGAAACTTAACAATAAGAGATTATGGCAAAGTCTTAACAATACGAAAGTATTGCTTAGAGTCATGTAAAAAAGAAACCATAATTAATTAATTATAACAAAAATAATAATATTTTATGTTTACTAAACATTTGTCGATGGATGTGTATAATACTCCTCCATAATATCTTCCTATATCCTTTAGCACATATGGCCTAACTAAAATCAAAATACTCGTCAAGGAACAAGAGAGTTGCTCAAATGGTAAGCGCTCTCTACTTTCAACTCGAAGTTGCGAGTTCGAGTCACCAAGGAAGCAAAGTTGGGGGAGCTCCTGAGGAGAGGGATTTAAAAAATAAAGAAACTTACACATCTAACCAACAAAAAATAATTATTTTATTGTTAAAAATAATAAAACTAGAACAAGAATATTGTGGAGAAAGGGATGAGAGTTCTTTATTTCTATTGAGGGATGAAATACAACGAGGGGAACATCTCTATTTATAGGATAGAATTGACTTGGTCCCAAGGTTATTAGCCCTGATATTTCTCCTAAAGATAGACATCCACAATATATGATAATATCCATAACACTCCCCCTTGGATGTCTATTTTGATAGATAATATGGCCCATTAAAACCTTACTAGAAAAAACTCAGTGGGAAAAAAATATACATTTCTAATAATACACATTTTGGTTGCCTCATTAAAACCTTTACAAGGAAAACCCAGTGGGACAAAACTTTATATGGAAAAAAGAGTACAACATGTATTAACTCCCCCTGATGAGAACTTCAGTCCAAATGTTTGGGTTTGCGTATTTCAATCTTGTGCACCATCTTCTCGAAAGTTGCAGTTGGTAGAGACTTAGTGAACAAATCAATCATATTATCACTTGAATGAATTTGTTGCATTTTGATATCACCATTCTTTTGGAGCTCGTGTGTGAAGAACAACATTGGTGAAATGTGCTTTTGTCCTATCTCATTTTCTGAATCATTCTTTCAATTGAGCAATGCATGATGCATTATCTTCATATAAAGTTGTGGGTATTTTAAACCACATTTACTTCCAAGCGATTCAAATAGTCATAACATCAATTGGATTTATTGATATTTCTTCATTTTCTTCAGTTTGCAGCTCATTGATTTCTTCATGAATATCAGGATTGATCAAATCTTGCATTTCTTTATGAGATTCTTTCTTAGTGTCATCTTGACCATTTATTTTTCGTTTTTTTATGATTCCGATCCTTAGAACCCAATGGTCTATCACGCATCATGCGTGCTTTTGGACTCATTTGCTATGACACTAATAGATGGTTCTACAAGGACGTCAATCCAAATTGGGACATTCTCTGCAGGAATATGTGATTCGGTAATCCTTTTCAAATCTGTAAATGTGTTTGGCATTTGATTTGCTATTTTCTTCAAGTGAATAATCTTTTGGACCTCTTGCTCACTAATAGAAGCACGTAGATCTTTTGGACGATGATGGATTTTTCACAAAATTTCCCTTTTTATTTCATTATTCTCTCACCCTAATTTTGGAAAAATTCTCTCATCAAATCGACAATATGCAATTGATCTGAAATTATCTCCGAGTAAGGAAGAAATTATATCATGCTCATAGTTATAGCAAGATAAATAAATGCATCAATTGAACAAATACATGGTACTTCATGACCAATCTAATTTTCTCATTTCAACTTCTTTTAGCAGGTAGTCTACTGTTTTTCGAAAACTTTTCAAAATCTCCAATCACATTCAAGTCAGCAACTTGCACAACCTTATGAAAGATTTTGAATATCATAATGGGATAAGGGAAAACAGAGTCATCTTTGTACCCCCCTCATCAATAAATATTTATTAATGTGATTTCAGTACATCAACCTTAGTTCATTTAATCCGTTTATGAATTACAAACCAGTTTTTCAATAACTTGTATATGCTTCAAGCATTTTGAATCCTTAAAAAATCATATAATTTTATCACGTGAACCATATAGACTGAGACACTTTTCATTTAGTATTTAATTTACATGACATCTTCTATGTCATGACTGCAGATCCAGTAAATTTACCAAGATGTAGCTACTTGGTAATTATTCCTACATCAATATGCTTTAAGAGACGTAGATTTCAGATCCTCATAATATTATACAATATTGCGCACTATATTGTATCAAATAAATCGTCGACGAGATATCATTTTGTATCGATTTGCAATCAGACACAATTTACTGAGATCTTATCACTTCATTATTTTTTTCAGGTACCGGAACCTCGTATGAGGTTTTATGAAGTGTTATGTCGTAGGCTCTTCAATAGCACATTGCCTCCTTATTATAATCATTTTGATCATTTGCTCCTCTCATTTTTCAAGGATTATTGCGTTTGAAACCGATTTGTCTACCATGCTTCACGCATGTTGTAAACCCAGTCCTTCAGGAACATTTAGGAGCATATTGTAGCTGAAATATGAAATAGTTGGGTCAACAAATGCTTCTAGCATTGAATTATCGTTTGAACGATGATCATATTGGTGATAATTCACAATATATTTCTTAGTTGTTTATTCTCTTTACCCTTATGTTAGAAAAACTAACATACATTTTCACCTTCTTTGGGAAATCTATATGTGTGCATCGTGGTAGATTCATTAATCATATACCGCACAACAAAACTATTAGATAAAAAACATTTGGTTCCTGGTCTTTAACCAATTATGAGGGGAGAATTTATCATAATTTATTAGTCTGAAGCATACAAACGTCGGTGTATGCCATATATCATATTTAATATCAACACATGAAGCTTTGTTCTCATTCACAATGATTTAGCTATTTATCGGAGGCATTCAACGCTAAACCAACTTGAATATAAATCAGTATTAACAAGATGAATTATCTTGATTACATAATCTGAAAATTGTGATCTCAACTCAATTATTTTGAACAAGCAATTTTGCATATGTCAAACTGCGGATTGACAATAAACGCACATGTCAAAATTTGAAAATGAAGAAATTTTCAATTAACAATACTATTTTTTTAGTGAATCCTACGCGACGCTTACTCGTATTATTCGAGCCATTGAGTACCAAATTGTTAATTACTCCCTCCGTTCATGTTTATTTCTTCATGTTTGACTTGACACACTCTTTAAGAAGTAATAAATAAAATGATAATTTACTATATCACCATTTATTTACCCCAAAAAGATACAGTTGAATTAGTTAAGTGGTCTAAAGAATACGTGGATTAATATAAATAAAACGTAAAGTAACTAAATTAGTAAGACAATAAAAGTAAGGGTAACGTAATGTAATCAAATAAATAATTGAACAGAAATAGCATGTTGAGTTTAGGTCTGAAAGAATCTCCTAACGGAATAGACCTTCATAATGACTTTGAACTCGAATCAACCGATAGTAAATCGGAACGCAAATGGCTAAAGTGTAATATATATTGCTCAATGTACGTAAATATGATTGTTAAGCGTAAATTAGATGTCCTTCCAACATGAAAGTAAGACTCCCTTTATAGGAATGAAATCCGGGCTTTAATGCCCATGAATTTCTCTGAATTAATGTGCAACAATCAAGACATTACAAATCTTAAATAACAAAATAGTAACATTTGGCGCTATATTCGGATCGGATCAATGTCATTAATTAATATATGTAATCTTGGATTCAACAGCAACAACTTGTCCGATTTTGCTCCCCAAGCTACTTATCCCGAGCTTGTTTTATAACCGAACTTATGAACGTTCAGCCTTACTTTGAATTGTACACGTGTACATGCCACGTGTTACATTAAATTTTTCCGTATACACCCCCCTATTATAAGTCATCTAATATTTATTAATAAAATGAAAATAATTAAAGCATTAATTTAATAATAAAGATAAAATAGATATAACATGATAAACTATCTGTTACTTTTTACAAAAAGAAGGAAAAAACCAAATTCTTGGTGGTATAAAAATAAAAGGAAGTATTAATTGAAGGCATATGTCAATAAAGAGTGACAAAATGATTACTCTATCAATCCATTTGTCCACTGTCGGCACTTTCCTCTATTTCCCCTAATAAAATACAATTCCTACCCTCGGCCACGTGTCATATTTTGGGTCCCACACCAATATACAGCTCACAAATGAACCCAATTTATTTTTATCTTTTTCTTCTCTATATCGCCGTCGGGTGATAATTCAATTCCCAGAAATACCCTTCCTCTACTCCAATTTAATTTTGTTTTCTTGGTTATATGCATTTATTGCAAAAGGTAGATGTAGCACAAATATTAATCCTTCTGTATTTTTATTTCTGAATTACTAGAGGGTTTTACAGGGATCTGCAAGAGTTGATTTTGCTGAATTCGGGCAACCATGTCGGGTCCATTAGATCGATTTGCTAGGCCTTGTGAGTTTTTTTTTTCTTCACTTTCTTTGAATTTTTCAATTGGATGAGATAAGTTAGAATTATGCTCATTAGATATTGAGGATGAATATAATGGACCCGTATTGGTTTGGTATGAAGGCTTAGTGGTTGTTATTGTTATTTTTTTTTATCACAAGTAATTTGTTGTTGGATTTTTCTTTTTTTGAGACAATCTAATGAAATTGGTCTCAAAACAGAGCAGAATAAATTTAAATAATTCACATAGTCAACTCCAAACTAGTTTCGATGGAGACTATGTTGTTAATTCTCTTAATTAATCTTAAGTAGGAACTGGTAAAGTTATGAGTTCAAGACATGAAACAATCTCTGGCAGAAATGTGAGTTAGCTTAGTACACCGGACTGTCCTAATCTTAAGGAGGAAAAATAAAATTAATGGGTTGTTTTGGCTACGTGCTGCCTGGTGGTTTGGGACTTTGGGTTCTCTTCTTCAGTGATGACTGCAGGAATATTGACTGATGCAATTCGACTCATTTTCTGGTTTTAGCAAACGTCAGAGAAGTGTGAATTTTGACAAAAGAATGAGTGTAAGGTTGATTGGATTGTGGAGTGGCTAAGAAAGATCGTTCAATTTTAAGTCGAACATAGCGCCTATTCCATTCGCTTCCTTTCCATCTGAACGAATTATCTGTTTAGGGCATAAAATACAATTGCTTGCAAGTATAAATTCTGAAGACGTATAGAAGCTTCTTTATTAAAAAAAAAAGGGACCTATAAGAAGTAGAATTAGGCGAGTTGCGCGCAAGCTGACCTGGACAACACGGTTCTTTAAAAGAAAAGGACCTACAGAACCACAAAAGAAAATTGGAGAATCATGTAGTAGAGAGGAACTATTATTATTTTAAGTTTATTCTTAAATAGCAATGAGCTTTTACATGAGTATGTCAAACTAATTTGGTTCTGCACTTGCTGAATTCTAATTGACTTGCGCGGGGGACTTGTTTAGTCCAATTCGTTTTCTCCGCTACGCCTCTGCTTTACCCTTTTCGATATTCTGGAGTTGATTTTCATGTTCCTAACTTTTTCCACCACTTGACAGGCTTTGAGGGGTCATCTACACATGATGAGAGAAGAGAGAGAAAATCTGATTTTGAGAATTCAGAGGATGAGAGGAGGACGAGAATTGGTTCCTTGAAAAAGAAAGCATTGAATGCATCAACAAAATTCAAACATTCTCTTAAGAAGAAAAGTAGTAGAAGAAAAAGTGATGTACGAGTGAGCTCAGTTTCCATCGAGGATATTCGGGATGCTGAGGAGCTACAGGCTGTTGATCAGTTTAGGCAAACATTACTTTTGGATGAGTTGTTACCTGAGAGACATGATGACTACTATAAGATGTTGAGGTAATGTCCTCATGCCTTTAATATCTACATGTATGTCTGCGCAAAGTGAGAAGATCTATGCTGCATTGAGTTTAGTGTGATACTTTTGAGTGTTTAGAGACATTTGGATTATACCTTTCATGTTTGAAAATTATTCATATAGATTTTCTGTGAAAATTATGTCAACTTTATTAAAAAACTTTTTTACAGGCCTGCCACAATTGGAACAAAAGATAGATCAAATGTGAGTATAGATGTTTAAATTTACAATTGGTCAAAATGAAAGCACATACATACATACATAGTAGGCATACAGAGTGTTAAGCTGGATTCAGATCTAGAGTTTTCTGGTTGTTTCTTCTTGATGTTGTCCAGTTCAGCAGCATTCCAATTTATTAACAACTGTTCTGTTTGTCGCAGGTTCTTAAAAGCTAGGAAGTTTGATATCGAGAAAGCGAAGCACATGTGGGCCGATATGCTTCAGTGGAGGAAGGATTTTGGGGCTGACACAATTACGGAGGTAACGTTATTCTCAGCGCATATGGCTGGAACATTGTTCTTTATCATATTTTTATTGTATGTTTGTAAAATCACTTAGGTTAAAATGCTTTCCATACTTGATTATTATTACAGGATTTTGAATTCCCAGAGATGGAAGAAGTTGTAAAATATTATCCCCAAGGTTATCATGGGATTGATAAGGAGGGAAGACCAGTATACATTGAAAGATTAGGGAAGGTTGATCCTAACAAACTCATGCAAGTCACATCCATGGATCGTTATGTAAAGTACCACGTAAAGGAGTTCGAGAAAACCTTTTTGATAAAGTTTCCAGCTTGTACAATAGCTGCAAAAAGGCAGATCGATTCTAGCACTACCATTTTGGACGTTCAGGGAGTGGTAAGTTGCCTCTTGTTAGTTTTTCTCTCAAACATTGATGATTTTCAAAACAGTTTATGAGTAAATTAGATGTTTTTCCTATCTTTATTCTCAATCATTGATTTCTCAGGGTTTGAAAAACTTTAGCAAGAGTGCAAGGGAGCTCATTTTGCGGCTCCAGAAGATTGATGGTGATAATTATCCCGAGGCATGATTTTATCTCCATCTGAATAAATATTATGAGGGTCTCCTAACTGTGGGATCATTCACTCATTTTCCTATTTTTTGACATGTGCAGACGCTTCATCAGATGTTCATAATCAATGCTGGACCTGGGTTTAGGCTCCTGTGGAATACTGTTAAGAGTTTTCTGGACCCCAAGACGGCCTCCAAGATACATGTCTGCCAATGCTCTTCTCCACTTGTGTTGTTTCTGTTTTAAAAAAATATGGTTGCATTTACGTTACTTTTGTTTTGATGTCTGTTATAGGTTCTTGGGAACAAGTATCAGAATAAATTGCTTGAAATAATTGATGCTAGGTAAAAGGATCTGAATTCTTATCTTCTGAACAAGGAATTTATTATATTTATTTGTTTGGTAGTATTGCTGATGGTTCCTTTAACGTTCTTCTGCTGATCTTTTATGCAGTGAGTTGCCAGATTTCATAGGCGGTACCTGTACATGTACAGATCGAGGAGGTTGCATGCGTTCAGATAAAGGACCATGGCAAAATCCAGATATATTAAAGGTACTTTCAAGGCCCTCGCAGCCGATGTAATGTTATCTTCTGATGATGCTCTGTCCGTCACATCTTCAGGGAGATAGTTGTCTCCAAGATGTTTTTGATAATGAGAAACCATCTTTTTGGGTGGCGCAGACGTGTTTACATTTCAAACTAATGGACCCCCCCCCCCTGTTTTTGGGATGTAGATGGTTGGTGAAGCACGGCGTGCCAAGCAGCTCGTTAAAGTTCTAAACAGTGAAGGGAAAGTAGTTTATGCTAAGCCTCCCTACCCAACGGTAGGATTTCTGCCGTATTTCCAAATTATTAACAATTACTCCATATGGTTTGCTTTCCTTGAAGATCGGTACTCATATTCTTTATTTTAGCAGGTGAAAGGTAGTAGTGACACCTCTACTGCAGAATCTGGATCTGAAGCTGAAGATACTGCTTCCCCAAAAGCTGTAAGGAGTTATTCACATCTCCGGCTTACTCCTGTCCGCGAAGAGGTATATTTTCCATTTTCCCCTCAATTTCTGAGTTGGATTTTCTTTTACTGAAAGGAATCGTCTGGACATCACTTTATAAAAAAAAAACTTCTGGACATCAATCCAGAGTTGTCTATTTGACGTTCTTGTTTGAGATGAGCCTGAGATTCAAGATTGTGTCATTTAGTAGGCGTTTGGCCATAGATTCCAAATATTTTTCACTTTATTTGGAATTTCTGGAGTTGGAGTTAAAGATGTTGTGTTTGGTTATACTTTTTGCAATGAATATTTGGAAAGTACAACTTCAAAGGTGAAAAGTGAGTTGAAAAACAGGTTATAAGCTGTTCTCCAAATTTGAAATACAACTTCAAGTTGGATTTGAAATTTTCATGGCTAAACATTGATTTTCAAATAAAGTGAAAAATTATTCCGGAAAAAAGGGAATGATTTTTATGGTCAAATGGGTCCTTATATTAATCACATTCACGTTCCTTTCTTGAATATGAAGTTGAGTATATTATTTGTTATTGTCATATTTAATTTTTGCTCGTCATCAAACAGGTTAAGGCTATTGGAATGCCTGGCTACACCACAAACTTCCCTGGATATGATGAATATGTTCCCATGGTTGACAAGGCTGTTGATTCTGCATGGAAGAAGGAACCATCCCTCCAAAGACCCTCCACTCCCAAAGGTTAGTTTTGTTGAGAAGAAAATGCACTGCTTATGCACACACTTTGAAAGGGAGGAGGGAGAGAGGGGAAGGAAGGAAGCATGAATATCGCTGAATTCATATAGTTAATTCAAGTGGTAGATAAACTTTTATTTTGCACCTAATCAAGAAAAAGAAAAAAGAAATGCTCACTGTTAGGTGTACAATTCCATGGTTAACTTGAACATATTATGCCTACTTGTTGGCCTACTACAACAGTTATCTTGATAAACTTTTAAATTTTTATTGACATGATTTCCATCTCTAATTACCTTTTTCAGCGATGCTTCCACCAGCAGACTCCCAAAAGCCTGCAGAAGGTCTTCATGCTCGAGTTTTAGGACTTCTTATGGTCTTCTTCATGACTGTGTTGATGCTTTTCCGCTCAGTTACATCCCGTGTTACCAAGAAATTTCAAGATGCATCGACTGTTGAGGACCAAGCTGTTCAAGACTTTACTTTTGATGCTAGCCCTAAAGAGGAGTTTCGGCCCCCTTCACCTACTCCAGCCTTTACAGAAGCCCAACTGCTCTCCGTTGTTCTCAAGAGACTGGGTGAACTTGAAGACAAAGTACATACGCTTCAAGATAAGCCATCTGAGATGCCTTATGAGAAAGCGGAATTGCTAAATGCAGCTGTTTGCCGAGTGGATGCCTTAGAAGCTGAGTTAATAGCAACCAAGAAGGTAACAGTTTATGATGTCCCTCTATATAAGCAAAGGGAAATCAACAGTCCCTCTTAATAGCATGCTAATGTGTTTTCTGAATAAATGATTGTGCAACTGTTAATTTTGCTTACATATCTCATGAGTATTGACTAACACGGGTTTAATTAACGTAGTTTATAATTTGAATTTTGTTGTGGCATTTAGCTGTATATAAACTTTGTACTTTGAACTGTTTGTCGAGGCCTAAAAGAATAGTAGACAGATAAGGAGAGGGAAGAAAGAGTTTGGGGTGGTCGGGTTTGCTTTTTCCGGTAAGTGATAAAATAGTATGTTGTTGAATGCCAGCATAAGCATATTATTAAATGTAATTATGTATTGTTGAAAATTACAGCTTCTTATCATGTCACAAACTTTTTTATCTCGTCCTTGAATCAATAACTCCTTCCCTGCTTGTTTCTGATTGAACAGGCATTACACGAGGCTTTGATGAGGCAAGAAGAACTTCTCGCTTACATTGATGGTCAAGAAGCTGCCAAGTTCCAGGTGAGTTTCTGTTATTGCATGCTATTTGAACATCAGAGTAGGACTTAGCCTAATTAGGATTTGGAATTGTTGCCATAATATGTATAACTTCTTTTACTTGCCAAGAAGAAAAACTAATATGAGAAAATGTTACCAAGTCTTTATTTTTTAAAACTAATATGAGAAAACAAGATTTTTTAATAGAAACGTACGTGCATATGCACTTTCCCTTCGCGTGATTCCATAATTTGCGTTTTGTTACTAATTTGCATCCATAATGCCTTGTTCTGCAGAAAAAGAAGTTTTGCTTTTAAGATGAAGATGCTTCAGGAGGTGGATCTCGGATTTTCAACTGTAGTATCCAAATGAGATACATATTTGTAATGTGTGTTGGCAATACTCCCAGTCATTGTGCAGTGGATCTGTGTTGAGTGTTTCCTTCTCTTTTTTTTTTCTTTCCCTTTTTGGATCCTCTGTTTCATTTGCAAAATGAGGTGAACACTTTCTCATCATGTGAAAATATAGTCCGCTTAGGCAGCTCAATTGGTTATCAAGGGGATATTTGGAAAATGGCCAAGGATCGAATCCCGTCAGCGACAGTGTGGGGGTTACTTCTTGAAATAAAGGAGGGTCCTTGTGCGCAGCGTGGTACTGGTCTAACCTTTGAAATCAATTGAGTCACCATGATTTACCTCCTTCACAGACCTGTCGGACCGGGGTGTGGAGGCTCCTGGGGTGGGTGTCCACCTTTTTGGAAAATCATGTGAAAATATATATTTTCTGTAAGTTTGTTGTGAGATTGTTATTGACATACTGAAGTAACATTTGAAAGTGTTTTAGTTCACAATCACTATTTGTGTTATATTCAATTAGAAACACCCAAACATTTCTGTGTTTAGCAATTTTTTAGTTCCTAAACACTTGAGCAATGAAACATTTCTCCCTCTGTGTGAATTGAAGTGAAACAATGAAGCTAAAAGCTCAATTAAACCAAACAAAATGAGGAACAATAGAATAGAAGAGGTAAGAAGGTAAAAGAAGTAAATTGGCAAATAATGATTTATAAGAATTTGCACAAGTAAATTACTCATCTTAAAGCACAAATCTAACTTTGATTCTTAACAAAAATCTAATGTGTGTATTGAAAAATGTTGCTGCCACGGAAAACAAGACTGTAATATGAACAAAAGCAAACAGCAAACTGCTTTCATCTTTATTTACAGAAAATACAAGCAGATGTATATGTAATGTGCCATAATATACGGCATTTACGATTAGAGCTCCAAAGGAGAGGGTGAACAGTAAATCTCGCCGATGAGGATAGAACAAAGCTACTGCAGTAGTGCTGGTGAATACCACAGCAAGTAATGTAAAAAATATTCAAGAGTTAATTTTACAAATATGTGAGATCATCCAAGCAGCCTTTCTTGGGCAAAAAATCACCATCCCTACATCTATCTAAAGAAATCCAAACAACCCTATAATTTTCCAATTTGGTTCAAACTTTTTGAGGCTTTTGCGCTTAGAAAAGCAAGAACTTTTTCTTCTTCTTTTTCTTCTCAAGGACGGATAGGAGCTCTTGTTGGCGAACAAGAGCTTGGTCAAGAGTCTGCCAGTTAAAAAGTAAAAAAAGTATATTAGGCATTATTTAATCACTCAAATTGAATTTGTTTTAAAATATCTGACATTTTTTGAGATTTAGAGTTACTTTTTCTTGAAAACTACCCCTAATGTTCCAATTAGTGGGATGTTAATGAATTGAGAGGTTTAAAGAGAGATAAAATGTAATTTAGATAAGTACTCTTATGATCAAGACTAAATGTCCTCTTAAGTCTTAAGGGGTGTGAAAAACCTTAAAAGACAGATAATATGGATCGGCAGTAGTAATAATCAAGAAAAGCAAATAATACCTGCTTGGTAGCTAAAAGTTCTTGCTCCAAACTATCAACCCGGTTGATGGCACTGTTAAGCATTTCCTCTTTCTCAGGTGGCATAGAAGAAGGTTTATGGCTAAGAGTGATGACTTTTTCCTCGAGCTCTTCCATGCGTTTCATCATGCTAATGTAATCTTTTGTCGAGATGACATGTCCATGATGAGCCTGTTCTTTAACCATGTCAGCACTATACAAAGAACCAGCCAAAAGGGTAGCATCCGTAAGTTTCCTTGGCATGTTCTTAGTCATCCGAACCAATGTCACAATGCCCATGACTAAAGTCATCACTCCACTGAATACGGGGTTGCCAAATCCTTCGGATGACTTACAAGCATTATGGACGGGGTAGAAATCTGTTGCTCAAAAGATAAGAGGAATATGAGTTACGGTATTTTGATACCTTTCCCTTAATGACATGAATAGCTACTGACAAATTATGATAGGTTTAAGACCATAAGTTCTAAAGGTATTTTTATATGCGACATAAGTATGTCTTTATTTTTTAAACTTCGTGTCAAAAGTCAAAACACCGATATATAAAATGAAAAGAGTGAGTAACATTATATGAGAAGGCTGAGAAGAATGAAAATGGTTTGAACCAGTTTGGTTATTTGAATAGTCAAAATATCAGCTGCACAATGAGAGAGAAAATTGTGTACCTTTAGAATTGGCTAAGTTGACAGCTTTTACAGCTTTAGGCCAAGTTGCATCTACAGATTTCTCCACAATAGGGATATCAAACTGAAAAGTAATACGAAAAAATAGAGTTTGGTTAAGGCCTAAGGGTGAAGTATAGGATGAATCAGTAGTGTTACAATATGAACTTTGCTTATTTCCCAAAGACTTTGGATGAAGAAGCGACTTACTTCCTCGCAAACAGGTGAAAGATGGTTATGTGCCATATTTTCCCTTTGAACCTTGGAGGAGTCAGTTTCCTTTCTAAAAGAAACGCTCTTCTTTATGTTCTGCAAAATTGAGGGACTTCATTACTCATCTGATGTATTTAATCACTTCATAATTATATGAAGAATAAAAGTAACTGAGAACAGAGATGATTAAGAGAATACACACCTTGGCGTCGTCATCCTCTGGGATAGTTTTTTCATCAATTGATATCACAAGTTTGTGTGAAGAACATTTATGCTCACCATTGCG
The DNA here is from genome assembly GCA_034509755.1 of Anisodus tanguticus. Classification (NCBI taxonomy): domain Eukaryota; kingdom Viridiplantae; phylum Streptophyta; class Magnoliopsida; order Solanales; family Solanaceae; genus Anisodus; species Anisodus tanguticus. Next base: position 37,494,038 of record CM067561.1, on the reverse strand, counting down.
AACCATCTGGCATCAAATGAAAGAAAGGACAATGTGGGCAAGTTAAGTACCAATTCACCATTATGGAAGCTAGACATAAGTGCAATAGAGAATTTACTCTTATGAATTAGGATCGCATATTATAAATGTAAAATTACAAAGTTGAAAGTTACCCTCATTATTTCTGGATCATTCCATGGACCTTTATCAGAAAGCATACATCCTCCTTTGTCAGCACAAGTACATGTTCCACCTAAGAACTCCGGTAATTCGCTGGTACAATCAACCAAAATTAGGCTCTGTACAGATAATCTAATTGGCAATGCATAATCTCACCTTAAGTTAAGAGTATTATAAGCACAACTAGTGTTACCTGGCATCAATTACTTCAAGCAACTTGCTCTGGTATTTATTGCCTAGAACCTGGAATAAAGAATGAGAGACTTCTGTTATTCTAATGAAAATGATAGCAACAGTGCTTGGAACTAAAGATGACTATATATGGGCTTACATGGATCTTTTGAGTGGTCTTTGGGTCAAGGAATGACTTGACGGAGTTCCACAAGAGCCTGAATCCGGAACCAGCATTGATGATGTACATTCGGCACAAGCTCTATACAGCGAATTAATGATTCAATAAAACAAGAAGACTTAAAACTCTTATATTAACATATGAATGGCTGTTATGCAGGGCTTCAGCTGAGTGATAGAGAAAGAAGTACCTCAGGGTAATTGTTGCCATCAATAGCCTGAAGGCGTTGAATGAGATCCCTTGCTGACTTGTTGAAGTTTTTAAGTCCCTGGCATTCATGTAGATTAGATTAGTAACCTTGAAAAATAAGACAGGTTATCTACTACAACAGATTAAAACACTCATGTAAAATCTCCATCCTTCTTATTTAAGTAGATTTTGAGATCCAATCATACCACTCCTTGGACATCCAGGATAGTTGTGCTTGTGTCGATGTGTCTTTTGGCTGCAAGTGAGCAGGCTGGCATTTTCTCATTAATGGTCCTTTCGAACTCCTGTACGTGGTACTTGAGGTATCGGTCCATTGTTGTGGCTTGCAATAGCTTCACAGAATCTACTTGACCAATTCTCTCAATGTAAACTGGTCTCCCTTCTTTGTCAACTCCGTGATGTCCTTGTGGATAGTACTTTAGAACCTCTTCCTTTTCCTTGAAGTCAAAGTCCTAATCAAGATGTGCAAAATGTTGTCAGTTGACTCAGTTCTTAAAAACTAGAGATTATAGTTCTTTCAACAAATTGTCATTACAATTATCAAAAATACCTCTGTGATGGTGTCTGCACCGAATTCCCTCCTCCATTGGAGCATATCAGCCCACATCTGCTTTGTTTTCTCAATATCAAATTTTCTAGCCTTCAAGAACCTGAGTCATCATTCACAAGGAAATCTTGTTATGAATTACATTATTTTTAGAAAGCAAAAGGTCCAACCTTTTTTTGAATGGTAAAATCAAGGAAAAAGTCCACCCCTCAACTATATGAAGTATCTTAATTTTACTCTCCCTTATAATTTGGGGCATTCATACCCTCATCAATAGTAAATCGTCTCACATTTGCCCTTTAACTTTAATGGAGCATCATTGTAAGCTAAGTGGATTCCACGTGTCAAAACAATTAGAGAAAAGGTAATATTTACCTTTTCCCCTCTCTACTTTTGACTGGTTTAAAAATACCCTCGTTATACTTCATGTTGGAGTTACGTTGGGTCAAGGCAAATGCGACAGCAAGAATATGAATAGTCCTAATGTATAAGTAAAGGTAAAATAAATATATTTCGTTTAATATAAGAATATTTTTTACCATTTTCCCTTATTGAAAACATCCTCTTAGCAACAAAATGTATAACCTGATTTGATGACAAAGGTATATAATTATAACTTCAAATCATGTACACAAGGAAACGAGTCAAAATGAGTTTGGTCACCTTAGCATCAAATGATAATCATCATGTTTCGCAGGAAGTAACTCCTCAAGGATAAGAGCTTGACGTAAGGCATCAACTGCCTTTATTTCCTCATCATCATGCTCGTCTTCAAGAACAACGACAGACATGACTCTGCTGTTTCTACGACCCCTTTTTGTTAGAGAATTTCTAAACTTGGTGGAGGCATTAATTGCCGCTTTCTTGATAGACCCAAGCCTTGTCTTCCTCTCATCTTCTGCGTCTATGTCAATCTTTTCTAGACCTGTGAAATAAGAAACATAAGCAGATGGCATATGCTAGCTGAGAATCAAGTTGACAGAACTTTTATAGCCTTATACATCCAAAGAGGATAATAACATGCTAGACATAGACTAACAACAAAACCAAATGGGGTTCAAAATTGTGGTACTTTTGCATATTCTGACACCATGATAGGAAGAATTACCCATGGACACAAGGGGTTGAACCTCTTTCTTAGAAAAATTATAACAACAACATTTCCAGTGTAATCCCACAAGTTGGTTTTAGGGAGGGTAGGATGTACGCAGACCTTACTCATACCTTTGTGTGGGGTTTGTGTGGGGTAGAGATGTTGTTTTCGATAGACCCTCGGCTCAAAAGAAGTTTCTTAGGAAAATTATACCGTGCAAATATGGCAAAAATGAGTTCTTTTGCGTATACATAATTAAATTGTTGAATCTCCTTTACATAATGGAAAATTCTAGTATAGTGACAAAGGTGGTTCAAGAAGTGCTTTAGATCATAGGCTTCCAATTATAACTATGACATTTTTGCATTTTATAAAATCTCCTTGTTAGAGTTCCTGACTCCGCCACAGTATAGGTTGGTGGGAGGTTACAGTTATCTGGTAGAACAATCAAAGTGCGCAAGCTAGCTCGAACACCAACTTTATTTGAAAAAAAACAAAAGAACAGATGACAGGACTCCAAAGATTTTTAGAGCCTTTACACATTCTATATCCATATATTCTTCTATTCCAGTGCAAGACAATAGATTCTTCAAGAATATTACAAATATCATGAATATGTATAAAACGCCAATTCTAATGTCAAGATTAAGGGTACAAATTAAATGCAGCAGAGGTTAGAAAAACTTACTTGGCCTGACAGGTCTTTCAATAGGTCCTGACTTGTAGTCACTCATGATTGCAATAAGCTAGCTGTGAGGTTGTGGATATATTGGTGATATTTTGTGATAAATTAGAGTTTTAATCTATTGCTTAATACCTGCACCTTTCAAGCAAAAAGAAAAGTCAGAAGGAAAACATTGAAAGCACCAGCAGAAATAGGCACAGAAAAATGCAAAGAGACCAAAAGCAAAACAAATATAACTCAATTCATAGAACTTTACGTCATTAATTCCTAGAATTTCTCGAAGAACTGAGACACGAAAAAGGAAAAACTAACTCATGAGTCGAGGATCATCTCAGATCATACAAGAAGATAATAATCCAATCCTCAACCAATGTGAAACAATCTAATGTCGTGCTCGTTTAAGATTTTACGAGTCTGTGTGTGTCACGTTAAGACAATAAAGATTGAACTTAACTCAATCACAAAAGCTAGATGATATAATATAATTTCCAACCAATATAACCATACGACAATTTAATCTCTCAAACCAATGTAGAAGAATCTAACAATTAATTCTGTGACATGCAAGAAAAAAATTTGAGAAGGAAAACTAGGGAGAAGAAATAATGGAGATGATTATTATTATTACCAGTGACATAAGTATCAGGGACATTTGAGAAAATAGGAAGGGAGTTGTCTTATATAACCGAATTATTAGTCTCCGAAAGTATTGGTGTCCAACAACTTAGCTAATGGACAAGCGATAATTTTTCTTTCTATTTTTCTAATCAGAAATTAAAACAGATAATCTGATTTTGGAGATAGAATTAACATGGTGATTTGGATAGAGAATTTGGCAATTACTGGTAATTCTTTTTTTATTTTTTTATTTGATGAGGCACATAGGTCAAATATACAGCTAAGCTATTTTCTTCTTCGTGTTTTATGCGTAGTGCAAACCACTATGTTCAAATTACAGGTACTCTTCCCACGCTATGACTTACATTTCTTTTGCTTTATTAATGTCATTGTCATAAATGACACGATTATAATTTAAAGAATTAAAGTTTTTATTTTATTGTTTTCTCTCAAATGTAAATATTTTTAGCTATAAAAAATTGTGACTTATTGTACTTCCTACATATATAATTTAGCACCAAAATATCAAGAAATCGGTATTCAATTTGCCTGCTCGAAGTGAAGGAGAACCAATTATTCACCTTATCCTAATTCTTTTTTTTTTTTTGCTGAAAAAATATACATTAAATTAAAGGCGAAAATTAAGAGTCATTACAATGTGGGATTGATAAAAAGAAGCGATCCCTAAAGAGTCGTTGCGTAAAATAACAAAAAATAAAAGATGGAGGTTCGTTCCAACAATGTCTCGTCTTATCCTACTATCTATAGGCGGTTGATCATTTCACAATCGCTCGTAAAGAAATTATATTTTTCTTGATTTGAGATTTTCTTCACTCGAAAAAGTAAGTAAGAGACGGAAAAGAGAATTATACTTGGAACTCGACCATTCTAGTATCAATACACTGATGTAAAATTGATGTGTAGTGAGTACATGTTTGATTTATTTCAAAAATGTTTCAATAATGCTGATGAATTATCATGTCTCTTATATGTTACATTTGGTTCATGAGATAGCATTAAATTTTAAACTTACATGTGAGCTAAAATTGAAATTCATAATGCATTCTTAGACTGAGAATTATTAAGACATTGGTATCAATACATATGGGGGGTGAAGGAGGTGGGTGGTTTGATCAATTTATTTTGTTCAATATAATGTTCAAATTAGTTAAGGGTCATTTTTTATATTATATTCTATGGAACTTATTAAAATTGATGATTAATAACCCAACATTGTCAAGCTTAGATCACCCCAAGTCAATTGCCAATGAATCCAACATTATGCCACTCCACTAAGTGGCATTGCAAGCTTGCAACTTGTTGGAAAATGGACAGTGTATCACTAATTAAATTAGATGTTACATTATATCAAATATTGGATATATGTATTTTATGATTTATCCCTCTTAATAAGTGGAACCAAAGTCTATCATAACTATTATGTTTTTTTTAAGTAGATGTTCTCGACCCCAATTCTGATATCTGCCGTTGCTTCGGCTGATGAAATCGAGAGACAAATTGATTCCTTAACTTAAGCGATTTGGGCTAGAAACGGAACTCTAATCTCCAGCAATGAGTTCTCCAACTACTCCAGAAAGCTTTAGGACGGTGGTTATGGTAAACTAAGAGGTAAGAAAAATGAATACATTTAGGATAAAAGATAAAGATAGATAAAAATTTTATGTGTTTGATTGTGTGTTTCGTATATACAAAGAATGAGTATTTATAGTACAAAAAGAAAGAAAAAACTGTACAAATGTGCCCCCCCCCATGTCGGCCATCAAGTAACCCACTAAGCTCAACGGCTGACTATGGGGGAAGTGGTACCGATTTTCTCGCCCTCTACTGCTCTTGCTCGGATAATGGCCCTCTCTTTTAGGTGTTGTTGGTCGTTACCACTTTTAGGGGTTCAGAAACCCTTCTTGACTTGGTCGTTGAGGCGTCTGCATCTGAGGGGGTCCCAGTCGTTCCTCTAACCAACAACGTCGATTAAGATGCCTTAGTAGCTGATGAAGTTCTCGTAGTCGAGGGCTAGGAGTAAATTCGGCTTCGGAATAGTTTGGCTGTCAGTGATTTTGGCTAAACACTTAAATTATTTTTGAGTGTTAATAATTGCCCCCCCCCCTACATTAACTCGAGTGCCTATTGACTTGATGTATTCGAAAGTAATGGTCGTTTCAGTCTAACAGTCGTGCATGTCGCTTCACTCATCTTGTCTACAGTGCATGCAATAATGGTTTTTAAAGAAGCTCATATTTCCTTCCACATAAATGCCTCGGCTTCCACGAGCATTTTCTGAATGATTCTTAGCCGCATGTTTTGGGCGAAAAGACCCTTAGCAGCGTGTCAATTTTCGAGAAAAATTAAGTACTTTAGGAGAGGCGTTCCACACAAGGCTTTTTATTCGATCTTCTCGGTCATTCACGAATTCCTTGCCTTTTTCCAGAAAAAATCTTGTTTCTTTCTTGGAAAAATCATGTATTCATCTTCTTCTCTATCTCTGGGGTCGGATAGTTCTGATTTGGCTGATGATGACCTAATCCCTGCTTTTGCCTTCATAGATGATCAACTGATTCTTGCCCCTTTTGGTTCATTTGAACAAGGTGACCTTCTTCTTTCTCAACATCTAAGCCCGGCGAACTACGACCTTCCGATTACCTGTGATTGGTTCATCGATGACCGTTGTCCGGTTAGTCTGCGCACCTGGCCGACCAAGATTGCCAACTATTATGTTTGGTTGGATCGAGTGAAATCGGCCAAATAAGTCGAATAGAGGCGCACGGGTCTCTATGATGTCATTATGATGTCAGAATTTGATTCCTCCTCCAACATATGTCTTATATATGCCTTTCTTGGTTACTGGTCGACCGCCACCAATGTCTTTGTTTTCCCTTGGGGAATGATAACCCCCACACTGCTTGATGTGACGGTGATACTTGGCCTTCCGATTCCGGGAGCCAAGGTATATGTCCTAAGCGATATAGATATTGCTGATTTAGGCATCCAAGTCTCCAAGACTTCTTCAGGATACGACCAATTTATAACCAATAACCACCGGTTATCGCCTCTCCCAGTCGACGATGCCGAGCATCATACTTTTCTGCTTTTTTGGTTTAGCCGATACTTTGTCTGTACGGGCTCGTGTGCAGTTGTGAAATAACTAAAAATTTATGCAGCGTTAGCCATTACGGGAAAGGATGTTAGTTGTGCCTCTCTCTTCTTGACCTATCTTTACATGGCTCTGGGTGATGCCCAGGCGAGGTTAAGGGATTCCAGAAACTTAGATACCTTGGCCGGTCCCCTGTGGTTTCTTCAGTCGTGGAGCACCCTCTATTTTCCTGAGTTTATCTTTGATAGCTTTGATGACCGCCGTTTTCCGTTAAACCTGCCCGTATTAGCCGACACTCATCAGAGAACACCCTTCGTGCCCCAGGATGCCTTCGCCGCAGTCTCCATCCTGAATGGTCTATCTAGATACCATTACACATATTGGCAACCGATCCTAGAGAGATGGGCCACCCCTGATTGGGTTCGTCAAGTAGCCGATGAGGATCTTACTTTCTCTTAACGGAAGACTATGACTCTCGTATGGGGACAGATTCTCACAGTCAGGGACCTGTTGGGTGGTTTGAAGCCCAATTCCAGGAATAATAAATTGACCGCGGAGCTATATCGGTTGAATTTTGTAGCAAGGCAATTTGGCCTTACTCAGCACGTGTCGTGGCCCCACCATAGTATTGTCAGTTCAACCCAACGTTGTTTCCTTGATGCAGAACAAGCAAAGAAATTAGCCGATCACAATCTTGACAGGTTTTGCCTATTTGACTGGCATCCGTTTCCCCCGAGAGCGAATACTACCGTTATTTTTAATGCTTTGTGGCATACGGTTAAGGAAAAAAAATTTCAATCCCCTATGGACATCTATTGTGTTCGGCTGATTATGTCGAGAAAAAATAAGAACCCGAAAACCCCCAAACCGAGGCCAAAAGAAACCACTCAAAAAACTGCTTTCTCTCATCCGGCTAGGCCTGTTGGCTCAAGGTCTTCCATTCGGTTCTGGCAGACGACAAAGAAAAAAGGTAAATTATATTCTACATATGTGTCAGCCATATTATTCTTATGAATATTCGGCTAACATCTCTTATGTATTTTTTAGCACCCACATCTCTTCCAGTATTTGTTGATATGGAGACCACTTTTGCCACTAAGTCCTTATCACCGATGGGACCAGTGCCTAAGTAGCCCAACGAAGTTAAGGGGTTGTCATTCGAGATTACAGTGAGGAAGGTCCTCACAGATCTTAAGTTCTTGTTCCTGCCGAGGAAGAGGATGAAATTGAGGTATACTACCTGGCTGGCTAAAACACCTTTGCATCTGCTACCAATATTTATGTTTTCTGTCTTGTCTTCCAGGGACTACAGCTGACAAAGCACAGACGACTTCATAGAGCGTTTGATGCTCCTCTTCATTTTGGCGGATCGTCTTCCCGGGCTCGTGCTCCCGTGCATTCACAGGCCCCATCATCGGTTGCCTTTGAGGTCGCAATTTCTCCTGTCATGGCAATCGATGCTCCATGTGCTGAGGCAACTGTAGAGGTATACCTTTTCTCTTGTGTTTGATCATTCATTGCCTCCGGACTTTGGCCTTTATACCGAACATGTTCTTTCTGTACATGAGACTGTTGGCGTTAATCCCTCGGCAGAAAACTACCCAACTGTCGGCTCAGAGGTTCCAACTGAAGTCATCCAAGAAGATGTTCTTTTGCGCTACTTTGGCTTAGTCGACAATGCAACTCCGCCAGTTTCGCCTGCTGATGTCCATCGAGAGCGAGTCTAGGAATCTCTCTCCAGGGGAATCCCATCCACCAAAGAGGAGTTACATGCTTTGAGGGTCTCTTTGCTCCGACTGTCGAAAAAAACAACGGATTCTCCAGTCCTGGCAGCCGCTTATAATGACATGGCTTTGGCTCTGAATGATTTGTTTGTTCTATATAGAACGGCCAAAGATAGTCATGATAAGGTTGTCACTGCTTTGCAACACTTGGGGTCTCTTCAGCAGGAGAAGGACCGCATTCATGCTTCTTTCAGTGAGGTGAATGCAGCAAGACAATAAAATGTCAGCCGAAGAAATGATTTGCAAAAGCGGTAGTCCAAACTTCAAGCTGAGTTGGAGCGGATCCAAACGGAGATGAGTGCTAATGCTCCGGCCATAGGCATCATAGACTCGGCTATCAATGCTCATTATTCCACCTGTTCTTTTTTGTTTCGGCAGAGCCTTCAACTGGATAATAAAATCCAGGAACTCGGTAACCAGCAGGTGGTTTGGGAGCAGGATCAGAGAGCAGGTAGCGAACGGCTAGTCAAACTGGAGAATGAACATGGAAAAATCATCTACTTCAAGCAAGGTCGATGATTACTACCCCCTTGCTAACTGATCATGTTGCTGAGTTATCAACCGATCCCATTATGGACTCGCCACTCGAAGCAGTGGTTGCTTCTGTTGTTCAAGGGATATCTGTCGACACTCAAGCTTGTACTGAGGCCCCATCGACTGTAGTGGCTGAGCCTTTGCTGGGTGCTAAAATAGAGGTCCATGTAGATGCGAAAGTGCTGAGGTAGTAGCCGTTGTTGAAGCTGAGAGAGGAAGGGAGATTGCAAGTTTTCAAGATGTCCAAGCAGTTGTGGATTCGGCTAATCCTGAGACTTTTGTTACTGTTGATGTATTGCACCCTCTATCTGGGGAATGTCGAGTGATTCGACTTCCTAATTTTGTCGACCCCAAATCGAATGATCTGTTATTGTGACCAAGCGGCCGGTCTGTGGCTGTCATTTGTTCTTACTTTCCCCAAATCGAAGGGAACTTAATCTTTTTTTCCGACCAAGCAGTCAGTCTGTGGTTGTTGATTACTTATGCATGCCCCAAAATCGGTGAGTAGTATTTTTAAACACGTATGTCGTTTGTATTTTCCTTCCATGCATAATCATCGCTTGATCTATCTCGCCGGTAACCCGTAGGTTCACTACGAAGGGTCCCTTCCTAGTTTGGCAACCATTTGCCGTTGTGATCTTTCATCCTAATCGGCAAAATGGTTTTCCAAACTAAGCCTCCTTCGGCAAACCTCTTAGGCTCAACATGTCTGTGGTATGTTTTGGCCATTTTACGTTTACCGGTTTCGACTTCTTTTATGGTTGTCAGTCGATTTTTTCCCAACTGACCCAACTCCGTTAGAATGGCCTGCTGGTATGCTTCCAAACTCGGATAGTTTGGTTTGGCCATTCGTAATGATATTAGCTCCCCATGTCGACCATCAAGTAACCCACTAAGCTCAACAGCTGACTATGGGGGAAGTGATACCGATTTTCTCGCCCTCTACTGCTCTTGTTCGGATAATGGCCCTCTCTTTTAGGTGTTGTTGGCCGTTACAGCTTTTAGGTGTTCGAAAACCCTTCTTGACTTGGTCATTGAGACGTCTGCATCTGAGTGGGTCCCAGTAAAGTTCTCGTAGTCTAGGGCTAGGAGTAAATTCGGCTCAGAAATAGTTCAGCTGTCAATGATTTCGGCTAAACACTTAAATTATTTTTGAGTGTTAATCGTAGCTGCACAATAATATTTTTCACATTGAAGGGAATAATAGAGCAAGATTTTTAAAAATGTGAAAGAGAAAGGAAGTTGACTCCATTGGTCACTAACCGTACAACTACAACATATCTTGATAAAGCAACATGTTCTATATTATGTTTTGTCAATGAGAAAAAAAGATTTACATCAACTAAGTTATTTCAACCATCTGGAACACCTTTTTTTTTCTTCTGAAAAGTAAAATTCCACTCTCTTAATAGAGAAATGAATTGGCAATTGGAATCAATCAACTTCTAACAAGTATATTTCTTTTTTTGTTTGTTTTGTTTGTTTGTTTCTCTCTTTTACAAATACTTCAAATTTCTTCTTTTGTTAGTGCTTGACTTTTTTTGCTACTATCTTTCTAATAATTTACATGACAGTAAATAATTGCATTAGTTATCGTTAGTGTGTTACCTATCTTAAAAAACCCAAAGCTAATCATGATCATATTAGTCATCCAAGATAAAATACCTTTTTCCAAATCCTATCCTCATTTAGAATGGTAAAATAGATCCGTCAAATCATACAAGTCACACAATCTATTAATCTTAAATATAATTGGGTAGAGATGTTCAGTTTGCTTTAACATGATTATTTCTGTTCTTGTATTATCATCCTTCAAAAAAAAAAGGAAACTAATTCTTTTGAGCTCGTACTTCCCGAAATTCTAAAAGAAGAAACAAATTTTGGTGAGTATATGTTCAGTATAATTAGGGGGACATTAATAAGAGACATAGAGTAGGTGATCCAAATCAAAGGTTTAAGTTTAACAAGAGACATTAAACTTACTTGAATTTTTTTTGTATATTCTTATTTAAAATTATTCTTTTAGCTTTTTTGTTAGTGTTTGCCCTGAATTTCCTACCTTATTTGAATTTTATCATAATTGTGTTTTACTTCAAAAATATTTTTTTTTACAAAAAGATTCTACCATATTTATCTTTTTCTTAGAGTATAAGTTTTGGAATTCTATAAATAGAATATGTTTTCTTCTCATCACAACACAATAGCATTTACAATATAGTCATTAAAGAATCTTGTTTATGGGAAATTATTGTGTCAATAGGTTTTATACTTTAAGTATTAGTTTTTCCAATATGTAGGTCACTTCACCAAACCATATTTAGAATATTATGTCTTTTTTAGTATATTTTCATTGATGTCTGATTTATCGTCAATCAAAGTTTGCAATTATTAGCTTCCGCATGGCGTCCTCGTTATTTTAACCCCAACATTTTTCTTATTTAGTAACAAGAGATGATTGAACAATTTTCTTATCATTTAATTATAAGCAATAATCCATTAAACTATATATTATGATATATTTTTTATTTAATTATATTTTGAAGTTATTATCTCAATTACTAAAATGATTAAACCGAATAAATCTTCTTTATTAAAGGAGAAAAATAGTTTCCGTCATTTCACTTGTAAACACAACTCTTATTTTACGTAAAAGATATGTGTAAGGCTTAACTATCATTAGTCTATTAGATATAGAATTAATAATAAAACTAAATTGTTGATGAAAAATTATACCAACTATTTAAAATTAGTTATAAAAACTAATATATTGCGTATATATAATTATAAAAATTGCATATGACAAAGTTCTAGGGAGGTTCTTTATAAATGTTTGGAGTCTAGAGGTATACTTGTAGCTTATATTATGGCTATTCAAGACATGTACGATGGAGTCAAAATTCGGGTTAGGATAGTGGGAAATAACTCAGAGCACTTCCCGATCGAGATGGGGTTGCACCAAAAATCAGCTCTTAGCCCTTTTCTATTTGCCTTAGTGATGGAAAACTCATCATTTTCAAGGGGAGGTATTATGGTGTATGTTATTCGCTGATGACATAATATTGATTGACGAGACATGTAGTGGAGTTAATGATAGACTGAAAGTGTGGAGATAGGCTCTAAAATCAAAAGGTTTCAGGTTAAGCAGGACTAAGATAAAGTACTTGAGTGCAAGTTCAATGACGTGACGCAAGAGGCGGAGATGGAAGTGAAGATTGAGGCACTAGTCATACCTGAGGGACAACTTCCAGTATCTTGGGTCCATAACTCAAAGAGATGGGAAAATTAATGTTGATGTCACACACTATATAGGGGCAGGTGAGAGAAATTGAGGCTCGTCTCTAGGGTGTTGTTCGATAAGAAAGTGTCGTTTAGGCTTAAAGGTAAATTCTATAAAGTGGTGGTTATACCAACACTATTGTATGGGAAGAGTGTTGGCTAGTCAAGAGTGTCCACGTTTATAAGATAAATGTAATGGGGATGCAAATTTTCAAGTGGATGTGTGGCATACTAGGAGAGATATGATTAAGAACGAAGTTATACGAGATAAGGTGGGAGTGGCCTCAGTGGCGGACAAGATGAGGAAGTGAGGCTGAGATGGTTCAACATGTGAAAAGGAGGTGCGAGGATGCGCTGGTGATGAGGTGTGAGAGGTTGGCTATAGCAGGAGTTATAAGAGGCACATAGGGATGGTAATTGGGTGGGGGCGGGTACCCTCTCCCCCGCACCCGTATCCGCCAAAAAATTTTATACCCGTCACACGTGGCGGATACATTTTCAACATCCAACTAGGCGGGTATATTCGTAAATCCACACTTGCTCCACCACTCAAGTGGATGTCCTCAAAATTTATTATTATTGGGTTTATGGGATGCTAAAATTATGTGTGCCAAATTATTTGGGCTTTAGATAAATATAAAGTTGTACAAATAAAATTATAGTTGACGGGTATAAGGCGGGCGGTTGGATGCGGGGCAGGGTATAACTACAAATACACCACCTACTCATACCCGCCTACTACCCGTCAAAGTTATACACATACCCACCTAAGTTATACCCATACCCGCCCCAACTGGGGCAGGTGTGGAATTCGCAAAATTGTACCTATCTGCCATCCCTAGATGCATATGTAGGCCAAAGAAGAACTGATGTAAGATGATTAGACAGGACATGACACAACTCTAGTTGACTGATGACATGATCTTAGATAGGAATGTATGAAGGTCGAGGATTATGATAGATGATTAGTAGGTAACAAGGTGTTATCGTACTTGTAGTCGTATGATTTAGGTAGTCGTGCAATTTTTTCCCGCTAATGTGTATTGATATCTCTTACTATATTTGTTTTGTATATTTATTATTTAATTGATCTTTTTCTGTCCTAGTGCATCAAGTACATCTCTTTTGAGCCAATGGTCTATCGGAAACAACTTATCTCTCCCGTAAAGGTTGATGTAAGGTCTACGTATATTCTACCCTCTTCAGACTCCACTTGTAAAATTACACAAGAGTATATTATAGTGTTGTATATAATTATAAAAGTTGTGTATATAGTTTGTCAGTTTGGTTCAATTTTTTCTTCGTTTTTTTAAAAATAAAATCAAACTAAACCAATCAAAATTGTCCGTTTCTAAAGATTTAAACCCAAACAAAAAAAATATCAATTTATTTAATTGGTTTAATTTGATTTTTGATTTGGATCTATTTTTCTTTTACCAAATCATGAACACCCCAACTTGAAAATATAAAGAAGGTGATTTTTAATGATATTGTACGCTTTGTTTAGTTAACCATATGCTATCTTCTTTATACCTAATCAAAATCTTGAAAAAAGATAAAGAAAACGATATTTCCACTTGAAACATTTATTTTATGACTATTAGTCTGCAAACCCTTACAATCGCAGTCTAAAAGCTTTTGGGTTATCTTTGCTCCAACAATGGCGGCTACACACCTCGTCTCCCACTCTCCATCACTTCGCAAATCCCTTAAATACCCTTCAAACCCAACACCAAAGCTCTCATCTTTCAAACCCAATTTCCCATTAAAGCCCATTTCAAGAAACCTAAGCATAAGGGCAACTATATCAACATCTGAGCCAAAGACTCAAACTTTTCAGCATTGTTTCAAGAAATCTGAAGATGGGTTTTTGTATTGTGAGGATGTTAAGGTTGAAGATGTTATGGAAACTGTGGAAAGAAGACCCTTTTATTTATATAGTAAGCCTCAAATTACTAGAAATGTTGAGGCTTATAAGGCTGCTTTGGAGGGTTTGAATTCCATTATTGGTTATGCTATTAAGGCTAATAATAATCTCAAGATTTTGGAACATTTGAGAGGGCTTGGTTGTGGAGCTGTTTTGGTTAGTGGGAATGAGCTTAAGTTGGCACTTCGTGCTGGATTTGATCCTACCAAGTAATAATCTTTGTTTTTCGATAATCTTGTTAGTTTGTGCTATATCCCAATATACAATATACTAGTGTTCATTAATTTGTAACATGTTTGGAAAACCTTCAAATTTACTTCCTTGAGGATAGATACTTGTAGTCGTAGTATTACTCTTGTTGTTTCTTGTTCTTTGATTTTTGTTGTTCTATGGTGTTTCTTGTACTTCGATTATCGTATGATTTTGTGGCAGTTATGTTATTGTTCCTTTTTTTCCAGTGTGATTTATGTTATTATTTGTTGTTTCTTTACTTCTGTTATATCTTTTTGCGGATTGTTTTTGTTTGCTTTCTTTGAGCCGAGTGTCTATCGGAAACAACCTCTCTACCTACCTCCCAAGGTAGGGGTAAGTTCTGCGTACACTCTATCATCCCCAGACCCCACGGTATGTTATTGTTGTTGTTGAATAAACTTTGGTGTAAGATAGGTTTGAGTTGCTACTACACGCTCAGTGCTAGGGAAAAGGGAAAAATATAAACTTGGTAAAGCCTTCCTTAGTGTTATGCTTCTAGGTAGCTTTGTGTATTATCTAGTTATCACTGGGTGTATAGATCTTATGCCCATACTAGTTCAGGAAAACATGTCCTATATGCGGGCCTAGTTCCCAAATTCTTGGTTGGAAATCAAAAAAGAATTTCTAGTGGTTACATTAGTGAGTATTGTCGTTGTTACTGAAAGAAAAGAACCCTGATTTTACCCGGACAAGCATTTCTAGCTTGCCCACCTATAAAGGTGATGCCTTTTACCGTGCACTCCTCAAATTTGTTATTCTCCTTTAGACTTTATATTAAACTTTGGACTCAAACACACTATACTTTTTTTTATTGTATTAGAGGATATTTGTGACAAAGATAGCTAGTGAAGTATACTTTCTTCAGATAGTATCACCTCTAACATGACTTTGATTACTTCTATTTAGCTAGGACGTTGTAATGTACTTGTAACACGGCTGCAAGGATTTGCCGAGGAAGTTGAGCAAACATTGAAATCCATCCTCTTTGTTTTCTCTATACGTGCTTTTTTTATACATTTTATTTTAGTGGGATTGTTGTTTATTTGGCCACCGCCTTTACATTGTATTAAGTTGATTCATCAACTTTTCTAGCGTAGGTGTATTTTTAATGGAAATGGAAAACTGTTGGAGGACCTCGTGCTAGCTGCCCAAGAAGGTGTGTTTGTAAACATTGACAGTGAATTTGACTTGGATAACATTGTAGCAGCTGCAAGGCTTGCTGGGAAGAAAGTTAATGTGCTACTCAGGATTAATCCAGATGTGGATCCCCAGGTATTCATATGCCATGATATGATGCCTTAACTGATTTTAATGCGTGGTTTTCTGCTTATTCCACTACAATTTCCACTCTGTGTCTCAGCTATCTGTCTGACATTTTATTACCAACATGATCAGGCTACTGCTTTAGATAAAGTTGTCTTTCACATCTAGAGAATGAAAATAATAATTACATTAATCGCACCTGGTACCTGTTTTCCTAGGTGCCAGGTATTCCTTGGAATTAGTCGAGGTGCGCACAAGCTAGCCCGGACACCACAGTTATCAAAAAACAAATTTACATTAATCAAAGTTGATCCAGAAACAGAGGATTTCAAGTTTTGCCAAACTAGGATTACAACAACATACCTAGTGAAATCCCACAACGTGGGGTCTGAAAAGTATAGAATGTACACAGACCTTACCTCTACCTTGGTAGGTAGAGCGGTGGTTTCCGAGAGACCCCGGCTCAGGACAAGCAAAACAAAAAATAGTCAGACCCGATCAAAACTTAAAACAGTAAGCGGTAAGAAAATGCTAATAGCAAATGTGAATACGCCATGATATTGCATCCTGAAAGAGAAGCAGTAACTAACGGAGATAAATCAAGTACATTAAAGAACGCACAACAGAGGTTTAGAGCAGCAGACAAAGGGAAAGATTTCCAGGAATTGAATCATATGCATTGAATGCCCTTGCCCTGTTAGCAAGAAAAGAAAGAGCTGAGTGAAGAGTGCCTTCCCTTCGGAAACCAACTAAGGCAACTCCGATTGAATGCGAAATCCCGCTAGCCATTATTCTTATGAACTCCTATAAAGCAATACTACTCCTGTTTGTATGATATGTTAAGCATGCCTACGGTAATAACACCACAACAACCAGTTTGTAAGTGCAAGTAGGACTACGCTCGACTACCTATTACCCTTCTACCCTAATATGTGTCCTCCACAACCCCCTATTTAAGGTCATGTCCTTATTAAGTTGCGCCTGCTCCATATCCCATCTAATCACCTCTCCTCAATATTTCTTCGGCCTACCTCTACCCCTCATGAACCCGTCCATAGCCAACCTCTCACACTTTCGCACTGGGTCATTTGTGTCTCTCCTCCGCACATGTCCAAACCATCTCAACCTCGCTTTCCGCATCTTGTCTTCCACCGAGGCCACTCCCACCCTGCCTTGGATATCATCATTTCTAATCATGTACTTCCTCGTATGCCCACACATCCATCTGAGCATCCTCATCTCCGCCACTCACATCCTTTGGGTGTGCGACGTCTTGACTGGCCAACACTCCGCCCCATACAACATAGTCGGTCTAACCACCACCCTATAAAACTTGCCTTTTAGTTTTGGTGGCACCTTTTTGTCGCACAAGACTCCAGATGTCAGCCTCCATCTCATCCACCCTGCCCAATACGATGTGTGACATCGTCATCAATCTTTCCATTCCCTTGGATGATAGACCCGAGGTACTTGAAGCTTCTTTTTTTTTGGAATGACATGAGCCTCAAGCCTCACCTCCACGTCTGTCTCACGATCGCTCCCGTCGCTGAACTTGCACTCTAAATATTCTGTCTTGGTCCTACTCAACCTGAACCTTTTAGATTCCAGGGTTTGTCTCTAAACCTCCAGCTTAGCGTTCACCCCGTTGCGAGTCTCATCAATCAGGATTATGTCGTCTGCAAATAACATACACCATGACACCTCTCCTTGATTTTGTCGTGTCTGTCCATCCATCACCAAGGCAAATAAGAATGGGCTAAGAGTTGATCCCTGGTGCAACCCATCATCACAGGAAAGTGCTCTGAGTCTCCTCCCACTGTCCGTACCCTGGTTTTGGCTCCATCATACATATCCTTAATCGCCTTAGTTTACACCACATGTACACCTTTAGCCTCCAAGCATCTCCAAAGAACCTCCCTAGGGACTTTATCGTATGCCTTCTTGAGGTCGATGAAAATCATATGTAAGTCTCTCTTCCTCTCTCTATATAGCTCCACCAATCTCCTAATAAGATGAATGACTTCTGTAGTCAAACGCCTCGGCATGAATCCAAACTGATTCTCGAAAATAGACACGCCTCTTCTCACCCTCATCTCCACGACCCTTTCCCAAACTTTCATAGTGTGGCTCAGCAGCTTGATACCCCTATAGTTGTTGCAACTCTGGATATCACATTTGTTCTTGTACAAAGGAACCATTGTACTCCGCCTCCATTAGCCACTCCAAGCTTGCCCTGCCTATGCTCTTCCAAAATTCAACTGGGATCTCATCAGGTCCAGTCGCTCTTCCCCACGCATCCTGCGAACATTACCCTTAACCTCCTCGATCTTGATGCTTCTACAATACCCAAAGTCCCGGTACCTACCAGATTGCTCCAGATCTCCCAGCACAATATCTCTATCTCCTTTTTCGTTCAAGAGTTCATGGAAGTAAGATTGCCACCTCTGCATAATACGTGAGTCCTCCACCAGTATTTTGCCGTCTTCGTCCTTGATGCACCTCACGTGATCTAAGTCGCGAGCCCTCCTCTCCGTCACCTTGGCTAGTCTGTACAACTTCTTATCTCCTCCTTTTTCCTCTAATTCCACGTATATGCGTTCAAAAGTGTCATTTTCGCCGCCATGACCACCAACTTTGCCTCTTTCCTCGCCATCTTATACAATTCTCTATTCGTCCACTTCTCCAGCTCATCCTTGCTTTCTACCAATTTCTCATACGCCACTTTCTTCGCATCCACCTTCTCTTGAGCTTCACTAGTCCCCTCGACGACCATCTCGGCTACCCCGTGAGACCCCTAACACTTCTCTAGCCACCTCCCGAATACAACTGGCCATTTTGTCCCACATACTGGTCGCGTCCCCACTACTCCCCCATGCCCCGTTGGCCGTCAATCTCTCCCCCATCTCATTTGCACTAGCCATGGTCAAACTCCCCCACTTGATTCTCAAGCTGTCATCCACAACCCTCTCTTCTTCTCCATCTTGATCTCCAAATCCATCACCAAAAGCTTATGTCGGGTTGTAAGACACTCATTTGGAATAACCTTGCAGTCTTTACAAAGACCGTTGTCAACCTTCCTAAAGAGCAAAAAGTCTATCTGAGTCTTAGCCACCGAACTATGGAAAGTCACTAAGTGCTCCTCCTTCTTCAGGAACTTCGAATTGGCTATCACCAACCCAAAAGCTCTAGCGAACTCCATAAGTGAGACGCCTCCCTCGTTCCTGTTCCCGATACCAAAGCCTCCATGCACGTCGTCGTAGCTCCTGGAAGTGACCCGATATGTCCATTGAAATCCCCTCCCACAAATAACTTCTTAGTGGGTGGTACACCTGCCACCACCTTGTCTAAATCCTCCCAAAAGCACCTCTCCTCCTCCTTGGCCAAGCCCACCTGCGGTGCGTAAGCACTAATAATGTTCATAGTGGACCCCCCAACTACCAACTTAATCGTCATCATCCTATCGTTGACCCTCCTAACCTCTATCACCTGGCCCCTAAGCTCGCTGTCTACCAAAATGCCTACCCCATTCCTCTGCCCCGACCTACCAGAGAACCATAGCTTATACATGTCCACCTCGTTAGCCTTAGGTCCTACCATCTGATCTCCTTGACACATGCTATATTGATCCTCTTCTTCTTAAGGATCTTAACTAACTCTATGGACTTCCATGTCAAAGTCCTAATGTTCCAAGACCCTATTCTCAACCTAGCATCGCCCCTACCCCACTTATCCCCTCTAACCCTCGGCCCCGTCTCCAACCGAGAACATGACCCTAGTCTATCATCCGTCGTCAGAGCCACTAAAGCAGCTATAGACTAATCGACTATTTACCTTGAGACAAGTAGAAATCAATGCGAAGCACCCAAATCAATGCGAAAAATACAAATTAACAAGAATCTAGATGCGAGTCTAGCCACTACGATAGGACCGATATAGCTAAGGAGAAGACTAGTAATGGCAAGAATGTAAAGTAAATATACAATACAGCAAAACCGGCAAAATGTAACTACGAAGGTAAGGGCAAAGAATATATACGGTCACCTGGAGGTACCAATTCCAGGTGAAATTAACCTGCTCGCAGCCCAAAAATCAATGTTCAGCTGAACAAATGTCTGTCTTCTGTCGGGAAATTCTTGTTCACCGCCGTAACTTTGCCGGAAACTTGCGTAGCTACGTAAACATGCCCGAAACCCATTGTAGGGTTTTTGTTTTAAGCTTGAGAACCCGAAGAAACCTGGCCTTCTTCGGTCATCGAAGGCCGCCTGAAACTTACGGTTGATAGTCACTGGCGACGGTGATGGTGGAAAGACAGAAAAAGAGTAGAAATGGAAGAAAGAGAATGACAGAGGAACATGCACCGTACCTGGTCACCTGCGGTCGGCGGGCGTTGCAGCGTCAGCAACAGTGGTCAGTGGTGGTAGTCACCGGCGACGATACAACCACGGTGGAAGAAAGAGAAAGAAAGAGAAGGAAGAGAAAACAGATAACAACAGTGCTAAAGGTAGCGTACCTGGTCGCGGGCGGATGGCGGATTGTGGACGGCGCAGCGTTGGCGGTCGGTGGTGGTGGTGGTGTGTCGAGGGGGGAGGGGATGTTACCGTTGTAGGCACTTTTCAAGAGAGAGAGAAACAAGCAACATCATTGATACAAACTCGTAAAATTATATTGTTTTTATCTGGAAAAAAACTATACAAGTTTTCTCCACTAAATCTGGATTTTGAAGTTGGCGAACATTCGCTAATATTTTTCGTTATGACTGATGTATCACTTTGCTGGCAATAATTTTGGTACTGACTTTTTTGAGTGGGTTAGGTTCATCCTTATGTTGCCACCGGCAATAAGAGCTCCAAATTTGGCATCAGAAATGAGAAGCTTCAATGGTTTCTAGATGCTGTCAAGGCACATCCTCAGGAATTGAAGCTTGTTGGAGCTCATTGTCATCTTGGGTCAACTATCACCAAGGTAATATTACGATTGTCTGCATTTATTTTTTTATTTATATCATGAATTGGTCCGCTCTATAGAATTCACATTTTTGCCTTGTTTGTGTTTCTTTATTTGGATAGTATATTGAGTTGGCTGTTTAGTATATGTAGTTAAGTGTAGTACCAATGGGAAGTATGAATCATGACATATCTTATAATGCTTTATCGGGTGTCATTTATTTGGTGGCTGGCATTCCCTTGTTGCCACCTACTCAACACTAAAAGATACAAATCAAATTTAAGTTCATTTATAACTTATCCATTAAGCACCCAAGGGTGTGGCCTAGTGGTCAATGAAGTGGATTGAGCACCTTGAGGTCTCAGATTCAATTCCCAAAAGAGATAAAAACACTAGGTGATTTCTTACCATCTGTTTTAGCCTTGGTGAACAGAGTTACCTGGTACCGGTAGCTAGTGGGGGTGGAAGGTATCCCGTGGAATTAGTCGAGGTGCGCGCAAGCTGTCTCAGACTCTATGGTTATTAAAAAAATAACTTATTCATTTATACCTCGTGCTCCCATTACCACCCCCTCTTGTGTTCTATTACTTTCTGAAGGAGTTGAAGTCATAAGAAAAAAAAATTGAACGCTGAAGTCATGAGAAAATTATTTGAAAGGCAAAAATTGCAGGAATTTAGCTGTCGTCCCATATGCATATCTGACTCCCCTCCATTTTAATATCTCCGCCGATATACAGCTCGTGGAAGTACTATTTACATGTTCAATAAGTAATAATGTAATATGTTGGTGGAACCCTATGTTATGTTTCTCTTTAGGCGAACTTGCACATTGGATACCATCTGTAGCTGATCCTTTATTGGTTACGTTCTTCCTCTATATTTTAAAGCTGCTCTATGCGATTTATCTTTTAGAAAATAGTATTTTGTAATATCTCAATGGTGGATGACATTACTCCCAGTGTTTGTTGACCTAAAACTTGGTTGTTTTTTCCAGGTAGACATTTTTCGAGATGCAGCTGTCTTGATGGTGAACTACATTGACGAAATTCGATCCCAAGGATTTGAAATTGATTACCTGAATATTGGAGGTGGTTTAGGGATTGATTACTATCATTCTGGAGCCGTCCTTCCTTCACCTAGAGATCTTATTAATACGGTAAAGTTTCTACCTCATGTAAGATATATGACATGTGTCCAGGTGTTTTTACTTTTAGTAGAGTGATTTTCCCTGAACTGGTTATTAGTAGTAGTGGCTTTATTGCACTTTGATGCCTAATTCACTTGTTCAAAAAGCTTTGCAACATAGTGAAAGGCTACAATGGTATATCAGCATGCTAGAATTTTTGAATTTTGAATAAAATTAGAAGTTAGTGCTCAAACTGTGGGTCTATCCTGTGTGGTTTTTCTGAAACTTCCTTTCATTTGTATTGCAGGTACGAGAATTGGTCCTTTCTCGAAATCTCAATCTCATTATTGAACCTGGAAGATCACTAATTGCAAACACATGCTGCTTGGTTAACAGAGTTACTGGAGTTAAAACCAATGGAACCAAAAACTTTATTGTGATTGATGGTAGTATGGCAGAGCTTATACGTCCAAGTCTTTATGATGCTTATCAGGTGAGATTGCCAAATATTCTTCTTGCAGCTATCAGAATTAACTCCCCCCTCTCTCAGTAAGCTAATGAGTGGGGTATGCTCTTCTGTTAGCATATTCAACCAATTCCCCTTTCCTTGATCTGTATGCATGACTGCTATATTTCGTTTAATGGATTCCAAATGATATGCCTTCAGATCATTTTGTAACAGCTGAACGCATTTTCCCTAAGTAGACGTTTGGACATGAGATGAAATCCCAAATTATCCAAAAAGGCATGATTTGGGATTCCAAATCATGATTTCAAAATTTTTAAATGTAAAAGTTGACTTAATTTTGATATGAACTATGACTTGCTCATTTGGTAAGATTGTATAAGAATTGGGAAAATTTTGATGGTTTTCACAACTTGTGGGTTTTTTATGTCTATAAGAAAAAATACAACTTAAGAAATTCAAATTGCACGTCCAGACAAAACTTCAACTTCAAATCATGATGATTTCATCTCATGATTTCAAATCTTGTCCAAACGGCTCCTAACTTTTGTAACTTATGCATCTATGTGATGCCAGTAAGGAAATTTGCTACTCCCTCCATCCCAATTTATGTCACTCTCTTTCTTTGTTAGGCAGTCCCAAAAGGAATGACCTTTCTATATTTAATAAAAAAAATTAACTTTAAAATGCCTATTCTACCCTTGAAGAGATGATTTGTAGCCACACAAATATCTATGGCTTATTTTAGACCACAAGTTTCAGAAGTTTTCGATTCTTTCTTAACTTCCATGCCCAGTCAAAGGCCGTCACATAAATTGGGACGGCGGGAGTATTCCTTCATCAAAGAAAAAATCCCCTCATCCCCGCTAACATCCTGGGTCCCTGCTCCTTTCTCTTCTGAAGTTGTCTTATTCTTTGGTTTGGGGTGGGGTGTGGGGGTTGAGGGAGGGGGGGGGGGATTTAGCAATTATGTTACTTTCTGGAGGTGTCTACTTAAAACGCTTGCACTGCAGAATTTTTGTGATGGGCTCACTCCAAAAAATGTTATGATTCGTTCTTGTTGCTATTCACATTGTTCAAGTTTATAAAGTAGCTACCTGCTAGTACTTGTACTCCTCATTATATGAGCATACAATTTGGACCCCACACTTTATTCGCACTGTGCATATATAATTTAGGCTTGCATGGATTTTATGATCTTCTCTGCGCTTACTCAGTAAATGATTTTTTGATTGCAGCACATAGAGCTTGTTTCCCCTGCACCATCGGAAGCTGCAATTTCTAAATTTGATGTTGTTGGTCCTGTATGTGAGTCGGCAGATTTCCTGGGAAAAGACCGTGAACTTCCCGCCCCTTCTAGGGTAATTTCTTTTGACCTCTCATAGCCTATTAAAAAAGGGCAAGATTTTGCCTCACTTCAGGATTTTCTTGATACACGTTAAAGCCATACTAACTATGACATTTGAATTCAGGGCACTGGTTTGGTGGTTCACGATGCAGGTGCTTACTGCATGAGTATGGCATCAACTTACAATCTCAAGATGCGCCCACCTGAGTATTGGGTATATTCTTAACCTTCTACTTAAAAAATTCTGCTCCTAATATTTCTTCGTGGCGTTGCTTACATCCCTTAGTATATCCTCAAGCCTAGTCATGATGGGAAAAAAACTTTGTATTCCTGTCAACATATTGTACCTAAAGTAAAGAGTGGTTATTTTTCACTGTCGAGGATTGAGAGCCAATAACCTTGTGGTTACTGGCTAAGCAATCTTATGACAAGATCTATAACTTACACCTTTTGCTTTTCAAAGACTGCAGAAAATGTCCCTTAATTGCGAGATGTTCTGTATTAATAAGTGTTGCTTGGAAAGGTCCAGTGCAACTTTTCTAATGTCCAACACTAACTTGATGTTGGCTGGATTTTGTGTCATACTACTGCTAATCACACAATAAGAAGGTCGAATGCAACATTTCACTTGAATCATTCTTAAATCGTATTATTGCAAGCACTATCCGTGGTTTATCGGTTGCTGCTTCAAGTTATCAAAGTGATCACAAATATAGTATACTATGAATCTGCTAGTCTTTTTAATATAGCAACATTTTCATATCCAAGACATGCTATTGATAAAAAAAAATTGAAAACTGAAATTGGATTGTGCATACTGCTGTTTGTAGGTGGAAGAAGATGGATCAGTGTCCAAAATCCGCCATGGGGAGACGTTCGAAGACCATTTGAGATTCTTTGATGGTCTGTAAAACTATGATTTCTTTTAAGCACTTAAAAGTTAAAACAGGGCAGGATGTGAAACTTAGAAATTTTCCCTGGCAGTTTGATTCCTGTCAATGTTGACATTCTGTATTTGGATTGTTCCAATTGATGGATTTTCGTTACCATAGCCAACTTACAGCTTCAATATTTATGTGGCATGTATGATAATGCAATTCCCTATGGACTCTCCAGTCTCCACTTCTATCTCTTATCCATTATAGAGGCATATAAGTTGCTATGAAGAATAAGGTACAGACACATTTCTTTCTTGTATTTGGTTCTTCGACCCTTGCTAACTAAAATGTATTATTAAAAGTGACAAATCCCTTTTAATTAAAAAAGGTGACCTTAAAATTGTCTAGTCTACTAAGTTAATTGTGAAAGAAGAAAATATATTGCATGCGAACTTGACGAGCATTAGAACTTTTTGTATTCATTTGGAACACAACTTGAATGTATTTCAAAATATTTTAAAGGTGTTCATATTGGGCATTAACAGAATGGCCATAAGAACTGATATGGCACAAATATCGTTATTTCGTGTTACCTCTAACTCTTAGTACTTCAATTGTTTTCGAATTTTAAAATATTTTAATGGTGTTCATATCGGGCATTAACAGAATGGCCATAAGAACTTATATTTGGCACAAATATCTTTATTTCGTGTCACTTTACCTCTAATTCTTAGTACTTCAATCGTTTTCTCTATGGTGAAATCGTTGTATTCGGACTTATGTTAGTATTTTTATGTGCTTAGGTACGATGACTACAAAAGAATGGAAATCGAGCAAGTTTGGATGATTTTTGAGGCATTTGCACTTGGACAATTTGACGAGAGATGAGTCCAACACTTGGGAAGAAAACTGAAAAACTGCAAGACCTCATGCGTTGAGCACGCATCGCGCACTTACATAGCCTTTGATCAAGAAATTGTGATTTCTGCTATTTGTGCGATACACATGCATCGCACGAAGACATTTAGGCGACACACTTGCATCGCGCATGACGGCCTAAATTTTCCCAATCCGCTTGGAATTTGGTCAACTTATTCTTGTTTTTCCCTACACTATAAATAGACTTTTTAATCATTGTAAACGGGTGATGGGATAATTTTGGAGACTTGTAAGTCGTCCTGTTGCTTTTCTTTTCGTTTTCTTATTTTCTATCCATAAACCCTAGGTTATTTCATGAATTCTAGTTCTTCTTCTCGAATCATGAATAGCTAATCTCTTTATTTTTAGGATTATGGCAAAGACATGATCGCTGGTATGATAATTATTATCTAGTGAATTTCCATCTTTTGAGTTGCTTATTTATTCTTGAGTCTAATTGTTTGATGAAATAGTTGAACACTATCTGTGGTGCGTGAGTTGAACTTGAAAGAGCGAATTCACGTACGTAATAAGAATAAACAGAGTTTGTTAGATTTATCGTTTCGCTACTGAGGATATAAATATACCATTTAATCCTACTTAGTTGGATACAAAGTTATAAATGCGTTCTTGTTACTTCTTGCGATCATAGGAATATAGACATTAACAGTATCATCTACATGCTTGTGAGTAGTTCGAAAGAATATTATAAAATTAATATCAACTCGTCAACTAGTATTCCAAGAAATAAGATAAGTAGAATTGTCAGACAACTAACTAGATTGTCGAAAGCCATGATCCTGGTACTTTCTCGCATCTGATAAACCTTAAAGTCTCAATCACAAACACTCCATTTTGATTATTTTCTTTCAGTTAGTAGTTTAGTACAACCAAACCCATTAAATTTTCACTCTCTTGAATAGTTACAATCAAATTTGAATTAGCTAAGCAGTAGAAAAGTACAAGTCCTTGTGGATACGATATTTGGATTTACAATCTTATATTACTTGTCGACTTCGTATACTTGCGTGTGCGTTTGGAGAGCAACAAGAACATTTTATTTTTTATGTTTATAAATGCAAACTTTTAAAGGTTGCAATGTATTACCGTTAATTATTAAATAAATCTCATGTATATAATAGGATTGCTTTAATTAGTCAATCTATTAGTTACGCCTCATCTCAAATTGATTGTTATATGAACCTCGAAAGTCTTTTCGATTCATTAAAGTTCGTTTCATCCATTCAAACAAGTCTTCACAATTACAACTAGTATCTCTGCGGTGAAACACTTAATTTTATTTTGTACCACTAGTGCAAGAGATTACTTATTTGTATCCTCTTTTTTTATTGTTATTGCAAAAGAAAGAAAAGACAAAATTAATATTTTTTTTAAAATATTGTTTTTTTTCATTTGCATAATTAATAAAAGAGAAACCTAACTACAAAAAGTGAAGATTATGAACTATCACTTCTTTTTTTCCAAGATTATGCACTATGACGCAAATTGAGTAAAAATTTATCGGTACCTGATACTTATATTAAATTAATAAATGCATATAATGTATTTTTATATACTTTTTTAATAAATTATTTAATTTTTATAAGCTAAGTTTTAATGTAAACACCCTGTAGATAAGAATTCAACCTCAAACTAGTGTTGAGTATGAATATTATTGACGGAAAAGATAAGATTATGGATCTTATCGCATTTAAGAAAAAAGTAATGTTGACATGACGTTCATCAATTGTGTTTTTTGGATTTATTTTTTTTTTACTTTATTAATTACTTAATTGTGATAAGTCGAGTTTTAATGTAAACACCCGCGTGAATAAAAATTACCCTTAAATTATTAGTGTGTAAGGATCTTATTGACAAAAAAAAGATAAAACTATGAATTTTATCGCATTTTTAAAAAAAAAATGAATTATTGCCATGGCGCTGCTCCGCATCAATTGTGTTTTTTTTTTTTTTAATTTTCGTGAAGTTTTCGCTCCACAGTCCACACCCTTTATAGTCCCCTTTTCCTATTTCCCAGTGAAACTGCAGTAGATTTCACTGAGGGGTTGTGTGGTTAGAAGTAAAATTATATATGGATTGTAATACGGGGTTAGTAATACATGGATTGTAATGCTGAGATCATTTATGTTTAGTTCATCATACTAAAATTTAGATATACATGATACTTCCCTAAATTCAAAATAAGGGTTCATTTAACCTTTTAAAATTGATTTAAAATAAGTGTGCACTTAATTTTTTTAATTTGATTCAAAATAAAAAAATTTGTCATCAAATTAACACCACTGTCGACTAGGGATGGCAACGGATCGGATCTGGACCGGATCCTACTAGATCTAGATCCATATCCATATCCGTTTTTCATACATGAATCCAGATCCGTTGGGTCCATAAAAATCAGATCCAAATCTAGATCCATCGGATCCACCGGGTCCACGGATCGGATCTGGATCCACATGTAAAAAAAATTGCCTTGCTAAGAATGTAACCTTGCTAAGATTTTTTTTTTGAACTGACAAACGATTTTTACTTAGCTAACAGTTCACTGTGTTTCAATTTTGAAATGTTCATATGAGATATTTTGTTCGTTGTCTCGTTTTGATTGTGAGCTATTAATTGAAAATGTTGGATAATGTTGTGGGAAATGCTGACTCTTATTTCCACAATGCAGAACTTGCATGTGCTTGGAATCTTCACAGATGAAGTGAATATAATTTTAACTACTTGTCTATGGAGATGTTAGTCATTCACTAATATAGCATTGATTTTATTATCGAAGTTACCTCTTTATTTTTTTATTTTTGAGTTAACGAGGGGATAAATTAAACTTGTTTTGAGAATTAAACTTGCAAGGATGTGCTTAGCAATTTTAAGAAAATACTTATAAAATTACATTATATGTTATGAATATATATTTAATAAAAAATGGATCCACGGGTCGGATCTGGACCGGATACGGATCTCAAATACAAGATCCAGATCCAGATCTGATCCGTCAGAAATGGATCCGGGTCCGATCCGGATCCGTCGGGTCCAAAATTTAAAGATCCATATCCTATAAAACGGATCTGGATCCACCGGATCCGGACCGAGTCCAGGATCCACTGCCATCTCTACTGTCGACCCTTAGGAGTAGTCTGGTACGCGGGGATAAGGTGTGATATCCCGGGATTAAGTTTGGGATAAAATTTATACTTTATTTGGTTGAAGGTATAAATTTATCCCGGGATAAAATTATACCTTCAACTACTAAATAAGGTATAAATTTTATCTCAAACTTAGGCATGATATCCTATTTTATCCCATCAACCTTGGTATTATTTTATTCCGCCTTTTCAGTTGGAATAAATTAATCCCACAATTATAATCTTAAGATTATAATCCTGAAATAATTTACTCTAACGACCCTTAGTTCTTGTCCGGAAGGTTTGAGATAAACTAGGGGTGACCAGTGGGACGGGTCGGGGCGGGACGGGATGGGATTTGGGGGGACGGGGTCGGGATCGGGGTCGGGATCGGGATCGGGACAGGGCGAGCCGGGATATGGGGGACGGGAAGAGGTCCCGTCACGTCCCATATCCCGCCGACAGAGGGCGGGATTTGGGGGGACGAGACGGGTCGGGTAGAGGGATTTGGGGGGCTTTAATTTTTTAGACACTTAATTTCAAAAATATATATATATATATATATATATATTTAAACACTTAAATAATTGAACAAGATAGTGAAATAAGAATATCCCAAGACTGTTTTTTTGCTTCTTATATTATTTAATAGAAATATGAATTTTTGTAATACAATTTCAAAATTGCAACTTTGTTTCGTAGTTGAAAAGTTGCAAATCACATAGTAAAATTGTCATTAAAAAAATTACATATTCAACCATACTTTTTCTAATTTCCTCACAATCTCTGGAGGATCTTCTATTGGAATTGGAAGTTGTTGGTCAAATTGTTCGATGTCGCTTCCTGCTCTCTGAGATAAGATTCCGTTGTAGTTATAGTCTTCTTCTTCATTGATCTCTGGTTGACAGCACCTTCTACGCTCCGCTGTAATCCAATCTCTGAATAACTGCAATCTCCAAGTTGTTTCCCGCCAATGAGTGTCTGTGCTCTCCTATTTGAAACATTCCAGTAGAAAAAACGTTTTCAGAAGCGGTTGATGACGCTTGAATATTCAACACCTCTACCAGAAAACACCCACTTCGTTCCATTATAATTATGCAAATAAATAATTACAGTTAATGAAATTAAGTACGATAATTAAAATTAAATAACAATAATAATTTAAAGAAGAAATGAAGGTGCCAAACACCGACGTAACGTCGACGTGTAATCGAGATTGAAAATTGAAACTTTGCTCGATGATCCTCAAGATAGTTGTCAACTTCACTCCCAATTTTTGAACTTTGATAGAAATTACCAAATAAAATACAATATTTAGTGTGCAATTTAGACTTTTAGAGATATAGATTAGAGAGATTATACGAAGATTTATGAGGAAAAATGAGGTATTTATAGTTGAGAAATAGAGTTAAAGTGTAACTATACTAACTTAGGGGTTAAAAATAAATATTAAGGGGGTATGAGGGGTTTATGGGGGGGGGGGCAAAATGATCGTTACTATCCGTTGCTAACGACTAAAATCAAAAGTAGTCGTTTGTGCAACGGCTAGTTTCTGCAAGGGAGGGACGGGGTAGGCCGGGTCGGGTCGGGTCGGAAGGGGGGCAGGATGGGTCGGTATCGTGACGGCCTAGGACGACCCCTAGTCCCATCACGAGTTCGAACCCCGATACCGATATTTTTCATCCCGTTTTTTTAAGGGATCCCGGCCCGACCCATTGGACAACCTTAAGATAAACTAGTACTCCTACTATATTTACGACAAGGGTATTTTGGTCTTTTAGTAGTAATCCCAACATATGTAGTATTAGGGCTGGCCAACGGGGCGGGTCTCGGCGGGATGGGGGGTAGGGCGTGACTAGCGGTGTCGGGACCGGAAGGATCCGCTAACGTCCCGTCGGAAAAGGAGACCGATATTATCGGGGGCGGGACGGGATCGGGTTTTTCCAATTTTATTTTTTTACACTTAATTTTAAAAAATAACAGATATATAAACACCTCAATAATTGAATAAGACAGTGTAATAAAAACATCTCAATGCTGTTTTTGTGCCTCTTATATTATTTAACAGAAATATGATTTTTTTTTTGTAATACAATTGTCAAAATTGCAACTTTGTGGTGTTGAAAGTTGCAAATAACATAGTAAAAATGCTATTAAAAAAATTACATATTTTAAAACACATTTTCTAGTTTCTTTATAATTTCTT
This sequence comes from Anisodus tanguticus, assembly GCA_034509755.1. NCBI lineage: Eukaryota > Viridiplantae > Streptophyta > Magnoliopsida > Solanales > Solanaceae > Anisodus > Anisodus tanguticus. The sequence goes on along the minus strand of CM067561.1, from coordinate 37,463,200 downwards.
GTGGTTCTTCGGTTGAAATTGGTATTTGTTGGTCAAATTGCTCGACGTCGCTTCCACCTCCGTTGGATAAGATGTCGTTGTAGTTTTCGTCTTCTTCTTCGTTGATCTCCGGTTGACCGCACCTTCTCCGCTCCCCTCTTATCCAATCTCTGAATAATACTGCAATCTCTAAGCTGTCTCCCGCTAATTAGTGTATGTGCTCTCCTATTTGAAATCTGCCGGCAGAAAAAACGCTTTCATACGATGTTGATGACGCTTGAATGTTCAACACATCTCTAGCCATCTTTGACAGTGTCGGAAATGTCTTCTCATTCTCCCTCCAATATTTCAACAAGTCTTCACGTCCTTCTTAATTGAGAACTGTTTGGTACGGTACAACACCCTGCAAAACAAAAACATCAAACTTGGTTAGTAGTGTTATCACTATACATTCTATGTCTAAGGCTTTCAATACTAGCCGCCGAAACGGCATATCTTTTTTGAGGTTGAGTTGAATAAGAAGAAGATGGTATGGAAGCCGGTTGGTTGCTAGCACTTTCTTGTTGGTAATGCCTATATACTTTTTTGCATTCATCTTGTATGCTAGACAACACTTCTTCTTTAGTTTGTTTAATAGGTGGTGGTCATTTGGATTTTTTGGAGTTGGAAGTGGAAGTACTGCTATACAATCATAAATAGTTTCAATTAGTGCTTTACAACCGTCTATTTTAATGGGCGGATTTAATACATCACCAATAATATAAATAGTGGGAATAAGAATAAAATATTTTTAATTTAATAAATATTTTTTAATAAGTGCCTTATAAGCTGGGTTTTCCATATATAACTAAGTAATAAAAATATTAGAGCTATATAAAATAACATAGTAGAAATAGTATGATAATATATACCGGAAAATTCTTTTGTTGCTTGAAAATTTTTCTCTAGAAATGCAATAAGTTCAGATTTTTTCCCCAATCGTTATCTACAACCATATTAGTTGGATTTCGATTATGTGCGTTAAAAATAAAGTTATAGGTCTTCTATAATCATAAGCAACAAGTAGTTGTTCGTATAAAGAATTCCACTAGTCGCTGTCCCTTCGAGAATTTTTCTATAAGTTAGTCCGCAATCATGACAAGTTTTTTTATATATTTTTTTTCGTTGTATTCTATTACTTCTAAAAATAAAGTTTATAGCAACTTGTATTTTATTAAGAATGTCTGCAAAAAGTGTTAGACCATCATTTACAACTAAGTTATAAATATGACACACACATTTATATGAAAATGATTTGGAAAATATGGAGTTAAAAGATCTTTTAAAATTCTAATAGCATAATTATTAGAAGAAGCATTATCTAATGTAATAGTCATAATTTTATTAGTTATGTCATAATAATCGCAAACTAAATAAATATTTTATGAAATAAAAGTACCAGTGTGCTTATTATCTATATATCTATACGCTAAAATACATTTTTGCATAGACCATTTATAATCTATCCAATGACATGTTACTGTTAAATAATCACAACGGTTAGTACTAAGACCTATATCAGACGTGATAGACACCTTACCAAGAAACTGATATAAGGAATAACGTAAATATTGTTGATATTCATGTGAGAATTCAAATACATCTCTCATAACAATTGATTTAGGAAAATCGTTAAAAACATGATTATACATATCTCTAATGTAATAAATAAAATCAAGAGAGAAAGAAAATAAAAAAGGCAAACCCTCCACAACAACTAATTTTGCTATTGCTTCCCCATCTCTATGTTTATCGTATTTAGGGCCTACAATTCCCCCCCCCCCCCCCCCCCCCCCCGTCATAGGGTTAATTTGACCTTGTACTTGGTCCGGGACGGTATGTGAACCTGGTCCCGACTGAGAGGGCATTGGTGCATCCGATTTTCAGCCAGATATTGGTCTCACATAGCTTTGTGAAAGCCTTGTACATGTCTCAATAAACCTCCCGTCCCACCCTAACCTTTTCCCATTTTTAATTTATAAACATTTTTACAAATTTGACATCTAACTACTTGATTATCTTCGTCGCTATCAAAAAATTTCCGTGCATTTGATTTTAATTTTTGTTTTATTGAGCCTCGTCTCATACTAGGGGGAATACGAGACATTCCAGTTGGAGGTGCACTAGTGGGTGTGTCATCTAGATTAGTGGGTGTGTCATCTAGATTAGTGGGTGTGTCATCTAGATTATCTTCTAAATTAAAGTCTTGTTGAGTTGGAGAAAATATCTCCTCGTCTAAATCTAATGGTATTTCAAGAAAAAATTCATTTTCAAGCAAATAATCATGTATAGGAGTAAAATGACTAGAATAAGTACCCCTGCCCTTGTTACCCTACTAGAAGAAGCCTTACCCTTAACTTGAAACATACCTCTAAATTTTTCCATTTTAATTATATGTTAATAAGTAATTAAAGATAATGAAATTAAGTGCGCTAATTAAAATATAGAAACAATAATAATTTAATGAAAAAATAATTGTACCAAATGCCGACGTAACGTGTAATTGAGAGGTTGAAAATTGAAACTTTGCTCGATAGATGATCCTAAAGCTAGTTGCCAACTTAACTCCCAAATGAATAAAAAAATTTGAATATTTAGTAGACAATGTAGACTTGTAAAAAGATAGATTGAGAGATTGTAGGAAGATTTGTGAGAAAGATGAAGAGAAAATGAAGTATTTATAGTTAAAAAATTGGGTTAAAGTGTAAATATAATAATTTAGAGGGTAAAAATAAATCTTAAGGGGTAAGGGAGTTGGGGGGAGGGGAAGGCCAAAAATGGCAGTTGTGCAACGGTTATTTTGTGCAAAGGGGAGGGGATCGGGGCGGGACGAGCCCAGGTCTTGTCCCGGTTTGAATCCCGTTATCGGTATTTTTTTAAGCGGGGTAGGAGGGACCGGGGCGGGGTCGGGACCTGGCCACCCCGTTGGCCAGCCTTAACGTACGGGGGTTTGCTAAGATGAATTTTGTAACCAAACCGTGGATAAATCAATAGTACAAGTTTCTATACCTGATTATTTGACCTTATACACCAAACCAAACAACTCCTTAAGAGATTGAAAACCGCCCTTTTTTTATTTATCCATTGGATTTTCTTCCTACATTTGCAGCAATGCTTAACACACACACTTGAATCGAAACCCTAGTCTCTTCATTTTTATCCACAATTCCGTTCAAAAGTTCATTCATCTCGCGCTTTGCTCCCCGATCGGTAATATTTCTTTCCTTTGCTTCCTACTTTACATTTTCGTACTCTTATAGTGTTAAAATTGAGGACAGATTATCTGATGCATTTTTTTGTTTGTACTTTGTACTAATTAGTTCGTGTCTTGTGAGTTCGATGATTTTGTACTAATTTCTTATTGCATTTCCTTTGTGCCTTCGCTCAAATCTGCATGTTAAAATGAAGCACAGTTAAGAATAAGTAAATGACATATCTCTCGGATGTAATGCTTCGGTTATCGGTAACAAGCTTTGTTAATATTCTTCATTTTTTAATTGAGGATTGATTATATGATGCACATTTTAGGCTGTGTTAGTTTCATCTATCAAAATAGTTTGTGTCGTGTGAGTTATGTTGATTCTTAAATTGTTGTTCCTTTACAGTCTCCTCGTAACGTGTTTGTCGTGAATTTGCTCAAAATGCATTTGAATTTTCTCTAGCTTAGATTTGTGAGCTTTGTTAATGTTCTCCATTTTATCACGGGTTCAAGCCGTGGAAACCACATCTTTCGAAAATGCAGGGTAAGGTTTCATACAATAGACACTTGTGGTATGACTCTTCCCCGAACCCCCGCATAGCGGGAGCTTAGTGCACCGGGCTGCCCTTTTTACTTAACCACCATACATTGAATTGATATGGTATAAATATCTGATGTAAATAAGTATTTATCTTCAAATGGTTAGCATTGATGTGGATCTTATCGCATTAAAAAGGAATGAAATATTGTAATCCCGCTGCTGCCCGTGTCAACCGTGCTTTTTGTATTTTCGTGAAGTTTTCGCTCTATAGTCCACACTTGCCCTTCTCTCTCTCCCCCATTATAGTCCCCTTTCCCTATTCCTCTCTAGTAAATCTTAGAGTAGAGAGATAGTGGTTTTTCTTTATACATTTCCTAAAAGCATTTATCGCTCTTTCTTCTTCTCCACTCACCATTAGCAGCCGTGCTTAACGCACACACTTGAATCGGAATCCCAGTCTGTTCGTTTTTGTCCGCAATTCTCTAACGGTTTTGATCAAATTGTTAAAATTTCCTTAATCTCGTGCTTTGCTTCCCAATTGGTAATCTTTTATTGTATTTCTTTCCTTTGCTTCATACTTTACATTTTCGTACTCTTATGTTGTGACTGATATGCTAAGTTGCGCGGACTCTTCATTTTTTCTGCTGCACCCGTCTCGGTATGACACGGGTGCGGGGTGTGGGGTGCGGGTGGGATTCGATCAATCCACATTGGATACTTTGACCAGAGTCTATGGATAAAATTAGGGGAAAATTGAGATTTTTATTTCTCAAAATAAAAGATAAAACAGATTTAAGACGTAAGAAATGACATACCTTCAATCCATTTTAGCTTTTTCTCTTGTTCAATATTTGCTATTTATAAATGTTTTCTTTCTCATAGAAATCAGGGACAATTTCTAAATTAATTATTAGCATGTTGATTTTTTGTATCTGGTTCACAAGGTAGGGGTAACGTCTGCGTATACTCTACCCTCTCAGACCCCACTTGGTGGGATTATACTGGGTATATTGTTGTCATTGTTGTTGATTTTTTGACAATTAATTTATGTTTTTTAACGCCCATCTTGGAGAATAAAATATTGAATTCTACAACATACCTGTAAAGTTTCCACAGTATCTCTCAAAATTTGGAATATCTTTGTTTTATAATTTGATTTTTTTTAGCCGAATTCCAGTACCTGTATCCATATCTCCCGAAACTTGAAATTTAGAATATCGGCTATTGGTAACAAGCTTTGTTAATATTTCCCATTTTATATTAAGGATTGATTTTCTGATGCATTTTAGTTTGTATTAATCTCAACAACCCGTGCTTCTTGTGCTTCGGTTACCGCACTATTTCGTTGTTATTGTTCTTTTTTTTCTTTTCTGTATGGGATAAACTGCTTTCCATATCACATTATTTTGTTATTGTTTATGCTTTCATTTTCATATTTCCTTCTTTTCACTGCCGTGAGATGCTTTACTTGTGCCGAGGGTCTAACAAAAGCAACCTATCTATCTCTACGAGATAGGGGTATGGTCTGTGTACACTCTACCCTCCCCAAACCCCAAGGATTATACTGGGTATGTTGTATTAATCTCATATATAAAAACAATTCATGTCATGTGAGTTCTGTTGATTCATAAATTCTTGCTGCATTTCCTTTACAAGCCTCTCGTGACGTGTTTGTTGTGAATTTGCTCAAAATGCATTTGAAATATCTCATCAGCTTAACTGAGCTACTAAATTTTGGCGCAGTTAAAAATAATCAAATGACTTATCATATCTGCTTTCTTGATGCTCCCTTTTTTAGCTAGCCTTTAATGCTAGTTTTCAACATTAATCTTTGTGATATCGGGATTCCCTAAATGGTCATACTAACACTTTATTTCTCAAGTTTATAAATATAATATATTATAGGATGCAATATATTACCGTTTTTATTAAATAAATCTCACGTGCATAATAAGATTACTGTAAGTAATGAATCAATTAATTACGCCTCAACCCAAATTGATAGCTATATGAATCATCAGTATTCATTTCAACCCCATGACGTTTGTTTCATTCATTCAAAAATTGCTTCTCTCTCCCCTACTATAGTCCCCTTTCCCTATTCCTCTGAGAAACTGTAGTAGAATTGGATGCATAGAGAGAGAGATTGAAAACCACCTTTTGTACCCTTTTATACATTTCCTTAAAACATTTGTCTCTCTTTCTTTCTTCTTCTCCACTCACCATTTGCAGCAATGCTTAACGCACACACTTGAATTGGAATCCTAACCTCTTCGTTCATATCCACAATTCTCCTACGATTTTGATCGAACTGTTCAAAGTTTCCTTCATCTCACGCTTTGCTCCTCGATCAGTAATCTTTTATTGCATTCCTTTCCTTTGCTTCATACTTTACATTTTCGAACTCATATGGTGTTACAATTGAGGACTGATTATCGGAGCATTTTAGTTTGAATATATTTCATCTATAAAAATAGTTCATATCCTGTGAGTTATGATGATTACTAAAAATAAATTGCTCAATTATTTTCTCGGTGGTAGTTCCTGACAATTAAGTGAGATCAAGTAACAATGATTTTTTGCATTAATACTTGATAGTTTATCTTAAACCATTACATTTTCGTAGCTGCCAAATAAGCCAGGCTAGTGGATGGAGCCGTTTATTGCCTGCTTGGAATGAGTGGCGACTAGATAGTAATTCTCTATGTTTCACGGACTTCAAAATTCTTGCCGCACCTGTGTCGACACAACACCGTTGTGGGTGTGATTCATACCAAATTTGGTCAAATTACCTTTGGTACTTCGACCACATCCTATGACCAAGATGTATAGATTGATTGGATATATATACAACATACCAAGTGAAGTTCCACAACGTGGCGTCTTGGACCGGGTAGAGTGTACGCAGACCTTACATCTACCTTGGTAAGTAGAGATGTTATTTTCGATATGGGTGGCCAGTGGGCCGGGTTCGGGACTGGACCTGATGAGACTGGGAGGGCGGGATCGGTCCTCCGGTGGGACTGGCGGGATCCGCTGATGTCCCATCCTGTTCTCGATCCCTGTCCCGTCGGAAAGGGGGATCGGTCTTGGCTTGGTGGGGCGGGGTCAGGTCGAGATCGGGTTTTTCCATTTTTTTGCACTTAATTTAAAAAAATAACATATATAAACACTTCAATAATTGAACAAGGTAGTGTAATAAAAACATCCCAAGACTATTTTTGTGCTTCTTATATTATTTAATAGAAATATGATTTTTTTGTAATACAATTTCAAAATTGCAATTGTGGTGTTGAAAGTTGCAACTAACATAGTAAAATTGTAATTAAAAAAATTACATATTTATAAACACATTTTCTAATTTCTTCACAATGCCTTGTGGTTCTTCGGTTGGAATTGAAATTTGTTGATCAAATTGGTCGACGTCGCTTCCACCTCCGTCAGACAAGATTTCGTTTTAGTTTTCGTCTTCTTCTTCATTGATCTCCGGTTGACCACACCTTCTACGCTCCGCTCGTATTCAATCTCGGAATAAAACTGCAATCTCCATGCTGTCTCCCGCTAATGAGTGTCTGTGCTCTCCTATTTGACATCTTCCGGTAGAAAAAACGCTTTCAAACGTTGTTGATGATGCTTGAATGTTCAACACATCTCGGGCCATCTTTGCTAGTGTCGAAAATGTCTTCTCATTGTCCTTCCAGTATTTAAGCAAGTCTTCACGTCCTTATTCATTGAGAACTGTTTGGTACGGTACAACACCCTGCAAAACAAAAATATCAAAGTCGCTAACTTGATTAGTAGTGGAATCATTAAACATTCTACAGTACTAGCCCAGAAACATGTTTTTTATAAGATTGTATTGAAGAAGAAAAAGATGGTATAAAAGCCGGTTGGTTGCTAGCACTTTCTTGTTGGTAATGCGTATATATTTTTTTGCATTCATTGTGTATGTTAGACAAAATTTCTTCTTTAGTTGGTTCCTTAGGTGTTTGTTCATTTGTGTTTTTTGGAGTTGGAGGTGGAAGTACTGTTATACAATCATAAATAGTTTCAATAAGTGCTTGCAACCGTCTATTTTAATAGTCGGATTTAATACATCACCAATAATATAAATAGTGGGAATAAGAAAAAAATATTTTTTAATTTGATAATTTTTTTTTAATAGGTGCCTTATACGATGGTTTTTTCATATATTCATTAAGTAACAAAAATATTAGAGCTATATAAAATAACATAGTTGAAATAGTAGGATAATATATACCAGAAAATTCTTTAGTTGCTTGAAAAAATTTCTCTAAAAATTCAATAAATTATGAATTTTTTCCCAATCATTATCTAAAAGCATATCAGTTGGATTTCGATTATGGCCGTTAAAAAAAAAGTTATAGGTCTTCTATAATCGTAAGCAACAAGTAGTTGTTCATATTAAGAATTCCACCTAGTCGCTACTTCTTTAGAAATTTTTCTAAAAGGTAATCTACAATCGTGACAAGTTTTTTTATATTTTTTTTTATCTTTATATTCTATTACTTTTAAAAATAAAGTTTATAACAAATTGTACTTTATTAAGAATGTCTTCAAAAAGTGATAGATCATCCTTTACAACTAAGTTATAAATATGACACGCATTGTATATGAAAATGATTAAGAAAAGATGGAGTTAATAGATTTTTTAAAAGTGTCACAACATAATTATTAGAAACATTATCTAACGTAACAATCATTATTTTGTCAGTTAAACCATAATAATCGCAAATTTGATGAATATTTTCTGCAATAAAATTTTCAGTGTGCCTATCATCAATATATCTATATGCTAAAATACGTTTTTGCATAGACCAATTATGATCTATCCAATACTATGTTATATTAAATAATCATGTCCGTTAGTACTGCGGCCTATATCAGGTGTGATAGATACTTTGCCAGAAAGATGATATAATGCATAACATAAATATTGTTAATATTCATGTGCAAATTTAAAAACGTCTCTCCTAACATTTGATCTAGGAAAATCGTTAAAAGCAGGATTATACATCTCTTATGTAATGAATAAAATCAGGAGAGGAAGGAAATGAAAAAGGCAAACCCTCCACTGCAACTAATTTTGTTATTGCTTCTCTATCTCTATGTTTACCGTATTTAGGACCTACAATTCCCCAGTCGTTGGGTTAATTTGACCCTGTACTTGGTCTGAGACGCTATGTGAACCTTGTCTCGATTGAGAGCGCATTGGCGCACCCGACTTTATACCCTCGTATTCATCCCACCTAGCTTTGTGAAAGCGTTGTACATGTCTCAATAAACCTTCCGTCCCACCCTGACCTTTTCCCATTTTAAATTTATAAATATTTTTATAAATTCTGCATCTAACTACTTGATTCTCTTGGTCCCTATAAAAAAAATCTCAAGCAACAAATTTTAATTTCGTTGTGTGAGTCCTCGTCTCGTACCAGAGGTGTACTAGTGGGTGTGTCATCTAGATTATCTTCTAAATTAAAGTCTGGTTGAGTTGCAGAATATATCTCATCATCTAATGGTATATCATTAAAACATTCAATTTCATCTATATGAGTGTAATCAATCAAATCATCCAGTCTAGGAATAGGATAATTAGAAGAAGTACCTTTGCCCTTGTAACCCTTACTAGAAAAGCACGCTTATCCTTAAACATACCTCTTAATCCTTTCATTTTAATTATGCTAATAAATAATTAAAGATAATGAAATTAAGTGCGATTGAGTTGAGAGAGATTGTAAGAAGATTTGTGAGATAAAATGAAGAGAAAATTAGGTATTTATAGTTGAGAAATTGGGTTAAAGTGTAAATATAGTAACTTAGGGGTTAAAAATAAATATTAAAGGGGTAGGGGGTTTATGGGGTGGGGGTAGGGGGCAAAAATGGCCATTGCACAACGGCCACAATATAAATTGGCCGTTGTGCAACGGTCATTTTTGCAAAGGGGGGCGGGGGCGGGGCAGGGTCGGGGCGGGGCGGGTGTGGGACGGGCCTGGGTGGGATGAGTCCAGGTCCTGGTCCCGTTTTCGAGTCCTGACACCGTTTTTTAGGGGGATCGGATCGGGATCGGGCCGAACCGGCCCCCTGACCAGGCTTAGTTTTCGAAAGACCCCGGCTCAGACAAAGCATAAGCACAAGCAAAGTAAGAGAAATGGTCAGATTCAGACAAGAAATTTAAAGCAGTATGAAAATGAAGGTAGCAAAAGCAAATAAGCCATGATAAAATATTCTGAAAAAGAAGCAGTAACTAACGCATCCTCCTACTATCTGTACCCTTGTCTTGGCTCTATCATACATATCGTTGATCGTCTTAGTGTATGCCACAGGTGCACCTCTAACCTCCAAACATCTCTATAGAACCTGCCTAGAGACTTTATCGTATGCCTTTTCGAGGTCGATGAAAATCATATGTAAGTCTCTCTTTTTCTCCTTATACTGCTCTACCAACCTCCTAATAAGATGAATGACTTCTATAGTCGATTGCCCCGGCATGAATCCAAACCGGTTCTCGAAAATAGACACGCCTCTTCTCACCCTTATTTCCACGATCCTTTCCCAAGCTTTCATAGTGTGGCTTAGTAGCTTGATACCCTATAGTTGATGCAACTCTGGAGGTCCCATTTGTTCTTGTACAAAGGAATCATTGTACTCCACCTCCATGCTTCGGGCATTCATGCCGTCTTAAAATGACATTAAACAACTTAGTCAGCCACTCCAAACCTGCCTTGTCTGCGCTTTTCCAAAATTCAATTAGGATCTCATCAGGCCCGGTCGCTCGTCCCCTGCGCATCCTGCGAACAACACCCTTAAGCTCTTCAACCTTAAATATCCAAAATCTCGGTACCTTCCGGATTGCTCCAGATCTCCTAACAAAATGTCTTTATCTCCTTGTTCAAGAGTTTATGTCCATTGAAATCTCCTCCTACAAATAACTTCTCAGTGGGTGGTATACCTCCCACCACCTCGTCCAAATCCTCCCAAAAGCTCCTCTTCTCCTCGTCCAAGCTCGCCTGCGGCGCGTAAGCACTAATAATGTTCATAGTGAACCCTCCAACTACCAACTTCATCACCATCATCCTGTCATTGACCCTTCTAACCTCTACCACCTGATCACTTAGCTCGCTGTCTACTAAAATGTCTACCCCATTCCTATACCTCGACCTACCCGAGAACCCTAACTTATACCCGTCCACATCCTTAGCCTTAGATCCTACCCATTTGGTCTCCTGGACACATGCTATATTAATCATCATCTTCTTAAGAATCTTAACTAGCTCTATGGACTTCCCCGTTAAAGTTCCAATGTTCCAAAACCCTATTCTTAGCCTAGCATGTCCCTTACCCCTCTAACCTTCGTCCCTGTCCCCGACCGAGAACATGAACTTAGTCTACCATCATTCACTAAAGCCACTAGTGCAAAAAAATACTAGTCAAAGATTAACGCTAACACACACGGGAACCAATACTAAAGCACAAGTTAACAATAATTTAGAGGTAAGTGACCAGAATGATAAAACAAAGGACAAGAATGTAATGTCAAAATTCAGCAAGGCGTAACAGGCAAATTTAACAACAAAGATGAACGATAGAAAATCAATAACGGCAACCGGAGGTACCAACTCCAGGTGAATATAACTTGTTCCTTGACGAAGAACTTCACTGTCCACCGTCGGAATCTGAGAAATAGAACCCGAATGTTAGGCACTGCTGCTCGTTAGTGTGTCGCGGCAGATCTGGTCTCGTTGATGCCTCAGATATATAGCTGGTAGTACTGCAAAAGCACAGCAAGGGAAAAAGGGGGAAGAGAAACAGGGAGGAGTTCCGCCGGAGAAAAACTTCCGGAAGCAATGGTAGCCGGAGCGAGGGCTGATGGCGAGGAGCAGTTAATAACCCAGACCAGTAGGTTCCGGTCTGAAGCCGTGACTTCACTGGAAACTATTCAACCAGACGAATTGCCGGAGTCCTTCGCCGGGATCTCAAAGAGTCGCCGGAAAACACAGAAAGACAAAGAGAAAGAAAGATTGATGGGGTGGAAGAAGGAAGGGAGACAGAGGAGAACGAGAGGGGGAGGGAGGGAGAGAGAGACTGGAAGCCCCTTACCTGGTCGCCGGAGAGAAGGTCTCGCCGGCTTGGAGCAGGTTACCGTTATCAGTTCTTAGAGAGAGAAAATTAAGCTAGGAGAGAGAGAGAGAGTCAGGAAAGAGAACTAATAAATTCAACAACCAACTACAGCGAACCATAAGTCATGACTAAGCGATTTTATCAAATCAATAGAACAAAATCTGCTAAAACGCGAATCAATTGTAGTAAAATTTCCAATCTTAATTTATATATATATAAATCAGACCAAATATCCATCAATCTATACTTCTTGGTCATAGGATGTGGTCAAAGTACCCAAGGTAAATATATATATTAAAATGAATTTCTATTACACGAGATAATATTAAAATGTAGGTGCTTATAAAGAATGAAATTTTGTTAGTTTTAGTTCAGTAACTTGACTAATCGAAATATATACTTTACATGTCGTAATATACATTTATTGGCCGTATCCCACCACCCGTATCCGCACTCGGATCCATACCTCCGAGTCCTAAAATTTATGTGATGAAGAATCCGACCTCTAGATTCGCACCTGAGTCCGAGCAAACATAGGTAGTACATGAACTCTTGCACGATAAATTTCTTACCTATTCCTATGTTTATCGGTAATATTACCTATTAGATATGCAGTTGCTCTATATTGTTAAATAGGTCACAATTGGTTATATACCCTTGTTCCAAATTATTTTTTTCCTATACAGCTGTAGTATACTTGAAATTGTTTGTCTAAACTTTTGAACTCATTGACTGAACGATGTCTCCATCTCCTTGTAGACTATTTCCTTGCACTTTCAGAACACATCATTGGTAAATTTGGTGCCTTCTGTATATTTCAGGTTTTATTGCATTTTGGCAGAAACCGGTTGGTCGATCTTTGGTACAGATCATTATTATCATTCAGTTCATTCCAGGTCTCTCACTCAGTTATGGCCAGTGAAACAAATACAGGTCTTTCCAACGGTAACGGCAATGTTCATTCTACTCCAGAAAGGACTTACCAGGTTGTGTTTGCTGCAACTCGAAATATGGGTATTGGTAAGGAGGGGCAGTTACCTTGGAGACTGCCTACAGATCTCAAGTTCTTCAAGGGTATCACAGGGACTACGTCGGATCCTACAAAAAAGAATGCTGTTGTTATGGGAAGAAAGACTTGGGAAAGTATTCCTATTGAACATCGGCCTCTTCCTGGCCGCCTCAATGTTGTTCTCACACGTTCAGGGAGTTTTGACATTGCTACAGCAGAAAATGTTGTCATATGTGGAAGCTTAGGTTCTGCTTTGCAACTATTGGCAGCCTCACCTTATGGTCTATCTATTGAAAATGTGTTTGTTATAGGAGGTGGTGAGATTTTCAGGTCAGCTTTCTTGCTGTTCCCCTTTTTAGCCAGCCTTTAATGCTAGTTTTTCAACATTTATCTTCTTGATGCAGAGATTCCCTGAATGCTCATGGTTGTGATGCAATCCATATCACTGAAATTGAGACTGATATTGAGTGTGATACTTTTACTCTTGTTATTGACACCTCGGTATTTCAACCCTGGTACTCATCATTTCCAGTGATCGAAAACAAGATTCGCTATTCTTTTACCACCTATGTTCGTGTGAAGAATTCTGGAGTAGAAACTGTTAATCAGGCAAATAGTGAGACTCCTGAGAACGGTTCAGATTCTTTTAATATTGAGGTTAAAACATTTTCCTTCTTGCCTAAAATGATATTTGAGAAACATGAAGAATACTTGTACCTGAGACTGGTTGAAGAGATCATCTCGAATGGCATGTCAAAGGATGACAGGACTGGCACTGGTACTTTGTCAAAATTTGGTTGCCAGGTAATGAGAAGTACAGATAAAGTTCAGTTCTGTATGTTTTTTTCTTTCTTTTCCTTTATCTTAGGTGTCTGAAGAAGTGATTACATCAAATATGTTTAGTTGGGAGAAGAGGAAGTAAAATTGGTCAGAGAAGGGTTTACATTTGATCACAATGTAAATAATAAAAAGAGGAAGGAAAAGTGAAGCTTTGCATGTAACCTTATTAAGTCTGTCGGAAGAATATCAAACAAATTCCTCTCGGTTTGCCTTCCCTGTTTATATGTACAAGTAATTTAATGCTTGTTTGGTGTATCTGCCATAATGATGTGATATTTTACTATCGCTGCAGATGAGATTCAATTTGCGCAAATCGTTTCCTCTTCTTACAACAAAGGTATTGTGTTATATTTTGATTTGTAGTTGAATGTGCTTTTGATTTAATAAAAAGGGCAGCCCAGTGCACTAAGCTCCCGCTATGCGCGGGGTCCGGGGAAGGGCCGGACTACAAGTGTCTATTGTACGCAACCTTACCTTACATTTCTGCAAGAGGTTGTTTCCACGGCTTGAAGTGCTTTTGATTTAATCCACGTCCAATTTATTCTACTACTACAATGTGAACTGCAAGCGCAGATCATTTGACTTATTTTGGTTGTTCTTTTGGGTTTCAGAAAGTTTTTTGGAGAGGTGTCGTTGAAGAACTACTGTGGTTCATCAGTGGATCAACAAGTGCTAAGGTATATTTCTGTTCCTCACTGATTGTATAATTTGGGTTCTGTTTCCTTGTCACTAATGCTCTGTGCAATTGTTATGGCATCTTGGGGATTGTAACTATTTTGTTTTAGTGATTTTTGGCCCATTTAGCTTGCATAACTAAGATTTTTAGTTTAGGTCCTACAAGAGAAGGGGATTCATATTTGGGATGGCAATGCATCCAGAGATTATCTTGATAGGTAAGATTTTCTCTCTCGTTCTTGCTGTCAAGTCTATTAGAAAAGTTGGACCATCTTAAGTTTGGCATCCCATTTCAGTATTGGCTTGAAGGACAGGGAAGAGGGTGATTTGGGACCAGTATATGGGTTTCAGTGGAGACATTTTGGTGCCAGGTCAGTGTTCAAACTTACTCATCTGACATACAGTTGGTCAAAACTCTGGAGTGCTGTGGTAACTTGCTCCAGTGAACCGGCTAAATACAGGTACATTGACATGCATACTGACTACAGTGGCCAAGGGTTTGACCAATTAGCTGATGTTATCAACAAAGTTAAAAACAATCCAGATGACAGACGTATTATTCTTTCAGCTTGGAATCCTTCTGATCTTAAACTGATGGCGCTCCCACCTTGTCACATGTTTGCTCAAGTTAGTATTGTCTTGGTTTAGTTTTCGGCTTAACTTATTGTTTATCTAGTAACTTCTCTTTCATCTTGTGGTTGCAGTTTTATGTAGCCAATGGGGAGTTATCCTGTCAGATGTATCAGCGATCTGCTGATATGGGTTTGGGAGTGCCATTTAACATTGCATCTTATGCCTTGCTGACATGCATGATAGCTCATGTTTCTGGTATGCTGTCAGGATGCCTCAGTCTCACATGTGCATTATGTAATAATAGCAAATTCCTGCTTACTTAAAGCATAAAGGCATGACTGAAGATGAGAATTCTGATCAAGCGAAAAAGATACTGCAAAAACTCTTGTACTAGGCGAGGAATTTGGAAATGGAATTTATGCCATTCTCATGAGACTCAATCCTTGAACTTAATCTTATGACTTAATGTTTCTAGCTAAGGTTCTAAGCACTACTGCTTGTGATGATATGGCCAATTACTTTGTATGTGTATTGTGTAAAACAGATCTAATTACAGAAGGGATTTTTAACTTTTTAACTTTTGATTCGTAAATGTTCATGTATATTGCTATTGGAGACATTTTGATGATCATTCACTGCTCCTTCTACATTGAGCCCACTTCAGTCCCTTTTGTTTTATGATGCACCCTTGATTTTTGCTTTACCTTCTCCTTTACAGATCTAGTTCCTGGTGATTTTGTCCATGTCATTGGAGATGCTCATGTTTATCGTAATCATGTCAGACCTCTGCAAGACCAGCTTCAGAAGTTGCCCAGACCTTTCCCAGTAAGTAATGGAATGCTCATTTTTTTGCTGTTATATTCTATCTCTACCTCTCTAACTTCTGTTGGTTCTGAATGGGCGTAGGTGCTGAAGGTCAATCCGCAGAAAAAGGATATAGATTCCTTTGTTGCTTCTGACTTTAATCTTGTTGGTTATGATCCTCACCAGAAAATAGAAATGAAGATGGCAAGATGAAATGCCATGGAATTAGTCTTGGAATTCCTCTGCTCTTACGATAAGTTGCTTGTATTTTGAGGCAAGTAATGGAATTGCCCATCTTCTCTTTCTTACTCTCTTTGGTACTTACATGACCTATTTTTCACAGTTTAGGTTCTAGATTAAAAGAATCTGATTTTGACATTTAGTTTTTTTTTTTAATGTGGGAGATTTCCTGAAGGCGTTGTCTTAGATCCATTGCTTGACATTCTGAGTGTAAGAGAGCAAGTCTGATGCCCAAATTTCCCCATTTTCCTTCACCTGGTAGCTGTTGCCTGTAGGAAAAGAGGGAGTTCTAGTTGATAATTGTGGAAACTTTTGTTTATTATATGTTGCAACCATCGTCTTTATGATCCCAAGTCAATTACCTGATAAATTACTCCTTATCAAAAAAGATACCTGATAAATTACTGATTTGTCTAATATACTTTGAAACCAGATTGTCCCCTGATAATTCATAAAAAAAAAACCTGTCTTTGGACACTGGGCACTTCTAAAGGTACCCCTGGCTCCAGGAACCGTGTCTTTTGGACATAGTAGTAGTTGTTCTTTTTGAATTCGACTGGCTTCCCTTTCTGAGAAGATTTTCCAAAATTGTGGCTTGGACTCTTATGTACTCTTTCACCTCTGGCGGTTCTGGAATCTATAGTTATGCTTTCAATTTTTATTCTATATGGTGTTCATTTCTTTTTTGTTCTTTGAAGTGGTTGATTCTTACTTTTCCATTGCTTAGCGGAGAGCTGGTATTGATGTTGTTTGTACTTAGTACAATTTTGCAGGTAGGGAAACTGGGGGATGTCTGAAGAGTTATTCTATAATTGTATCTTCACTAGTATACTTGAGGAAAAAACGTTTACCAAGTATTAGGGTCTGTGAATCCTTTAGCTTCAAATGATGGTTTCGTGGTTGCTAAGGTGATTTAGAATACAATGACTTTCTTTTTGTATCGAGACTTACCTTTTGGGCTTTCCTGTGACTATGACGTACACTTATGCAGTTGAACTG
Source organism: Anisodus tanguticus (assembly GCA_034509755.1). Classification (NCBI taxonomy): domain Eukaryota; kingdom Viridiplantae; phylum Streptophyta; class Magnoliopsida; order Solanales; family Solanaceae; genus Anisodus; species Anisodus tanguticus. The sequence goes on along the minus strand of CM067561.1, from coordinate 37,446,163 downwards.
AACATTAGAGCCTTTCTATTGTTTTTGCTTATGTATTCGCTCATTTATTTGTGCATCTTTTTCTTGGTGGCAACTTTTTCGGTTCAGCTTCTTTTGTGTCTGAGCTAGCAGATACCGAAAAGGGTGGGAGATTTCTATATTGCTACTTTATTAATCTTGGGGGTGCAAAGGAGTAAAAGTCAGTTGACCAAGGTGACAACTTGTCTGTGCCATTTTCACATATAATTTTTTAGGCCTCTGGGATCTTTCTTCCAAGAATGGAGGATTTGTAATTCCAACTACTTGGTTGAGGATTACATATTACTGAAACATTTTGCTTATTAAGATCGACAATTGTCTGTTTCCTTCTTCTTTTACCATGATGTAAATCATATGTTGTGAAGTGACAAATTTTTGAAGTGCACTGTGGTTTAATCTTGTAGGGTTACTGTGTTTTCAGCTAGAAGCTGGATCATATTATTCGCTTACCGATTGCAACAATTGCATATGGTATATCTCCACTTTATAGTTGTGTTCAGCGTAGTGCCAAGTATATCGTTTACATGCAAGGGACTGTCTTATTATAGTTGAATTGTGTGCTTCAGCAAAGCAGTACCATCTTTTCCTTTTTATGCTTACTAATTACACTTGTGAATATTTGTGATACATTACAGTGGTTCTGGGTATCATCTCATAGATAGGGCGGAGGTTGCTAGATGAACATGATGGAACATGATCGAAGCAAATTAATTAATGGGTTATGATTTATCTCGTTCAAAATTTGCTTCGATCAAAGATGCGTTGAGTCAAGATGGGTCAAATAACATGTCATAATTCAATCCATCTAATATTACTTAACCTCTCCCTTTTATTTTGTTTTTCAAAAAATTGTGAAGGTTGTGTGTTTTTATTTTTAAAAATTCAGTTATATACTAGTACCAGAAAAAAAAACATGCTTCAAATTCAATTGTGTTTAGAATTCGGAAAGAAAAGGGACACTGAATTGGAAACTTCCCATTCCTATTGGGAATCAAAACCCAATCCATATAGGATTATAGTTTGGATTCAAAACCAATTACTATAGGATTAGGGCTTGTAGTAGATTATAAAAGCAACTCCTCACTCATTACCTACTGCTTTAACCAATTCAAGCCCTCTGCCTAGTTTAGCAAAAAATACTGTGTCGATACTACCAACTCTAGAAAATATAAGTGCTGCGGCTGCAGCATTACCACTAGATCCAAGTTTGTCGTCCAAAGAAGGTACTGATGTGCGTGTTAAATGTAGACAATTACACGGTGGTGGTATGCTTTTAAAAGCAAATTAATGTAAACTCGATAACAATTATATTGTAAATATGACTACTAGTTTTCCGCTCAAGGTTGATATGGTTGTAGAGCGTCGTCCTATCATCCTTGGCTTCTTCAGACTCCATCTTAGATAGTTTAACCAAGCAAACTTTTTGGATTCCTTACGATAGTATCTTTTGAGGCGATGCTTCGAATATCATATCAAAAATAATATGTTTGATGAATATTCCTTTCTTTTCGGATCACAAGCTAAATATAAGCTATATGGAGATACTAAGACCACTACTACCGCGTTGGCAAACAAGGACACGCTGATTTCGATCTTTGATTACTAAGAAGACTACCGGTACATGATTTTGGATATTAGGAAGGTTACTTATTTACCCCATGTTGAATTTATGAAAATGTTTTAAAAAAATGGGACAAGACCAATTTGACCATATGCGGAAACACACGGCAAAGGACTCTTGAGAGAGTTGGATTCACGGATAGCTGCGTTTGAATTGCAGAATTTTTTTTTGGATCAAGAAGATGAGATTTCAAGCTAGTGAATTCAAGGATTCTAATTTATTAGACACGTGTTCGATTTCTCAAGATGAATTTTTAGAAGGTTCTATGGTTTCTTGTATTAATCAACGTTCCCACGTCTACCATGATATTTGCATTTTAGAATGGTTTTTAAGGAATCCATCCTGTCCGTATTGTCGATCCAAGTTGGCATAGGAAGTCTAGTCTTAGGTTGAAATTAGTTATGCAAACTTTTTGTATGTCACTACAGATTTCTATTATTATCTGTATTATGGTGATTACTATATGTCTTGTCAAAAATGTAGTGTAGGTGTGAATGAGAAATGAATAACTGTGACTTTTCTGATAAGACAAAATGACACTTAAACACATTACCTCAATGGTGGTCTGATTTTTTTTTATGATTCAAGCACGTGAAATTCTTTTTGATAATGGGTGACGGTGAGGTTTGATCCCATGACATTTGGCCTGCTCTGATACTATATTGAAGTGTGTGACAATCTGATCTAAAAACTTAAACTGTTAGATAGAATACACTTTTAATATTTGATTATATTCTCAACACGCTCCTGACGTGCTGGCCTGATTTTTTTCATGGTCCAAGCACGTGGAAATTCTTTTTGATAATATTGAAGTGTGTGACCATCTGATCTAAAAGCTTAAGTTGTTAAATAGAACACACTTTTAATATTTGATTATATTCTCAACAGTTATTCATTCAGATTTTTCTTATGAAAATTCTGACTGTCTTCTTCTTTCGTTCTGTACTTTGAATAAATTCTGTGTAATTTGCTGCCGCTTGTTGCATTCGTCGTTCACCGGGGTTTGAGGTACCGCTACGCTGATGAGTTAATTCATTCTATCTTGGGAGGATATATTCCATAACCTCGGGTACTTGAGGGAAATAATTTCCTTAAGGACACACTGTGAATTCAGTAGACTCGAACTATTCTTTTTTACATTTATTTTTCATATTCTGCTTAAGTTATTATCGAATACAGATTGACAACAAAAACTTAACAAACAAATTGTGATTTGTCTTTGTTTTTTTTTTATATAATTTTATTTATGAAGATTTATGTCCTCTCATCTCGACAACACAACCCATCTATGAAGTTAAGCAATCCTGATAACTGGATTGGTTTGGTCCGTGGACTCTTATGAGAATCTGAATTTGAAAGAACTGCTGCCTCTCGAGGCAATGTTGCTGCCAATGCTGCTACTGCTCAAGGCAGTAACACCGCCGCCTTTGCTGCTGCTGCTGCGCCGCCATCGCTCAAGGCGAACACCGCCGCCTTCCCGCTATCGGAGCTCCACCCTCTTCTTCACACCACCATGATCGCCCCGAAAAATTCATGGGATCGAATTCAAAAGATGGCGAGAAAAGATGCTTGTTCTATCTAACGCTTATGGGCATGGCCCGATTCCTTACGGAAGATCCTCCACAAGCCGGAGATGAAATGGACTCTTCGCCCGCCGAAACGGGTGAAGGGGGCCTTGGTATCCATGTCGTTAACGGCATGAAGATGGTTCGTGATGCATGGAATCATAGCGATTTCATGTGCAAGAACTATATACTTAACTGCTTGGCAGACCCTCTCTGCACGGTCTATTGCACCGTTGGCACCACCAAAGAGTTGTGGGAAAAACTGCAAAAGAAGTACAACGCACAAGATGCGGGTACTAAGAAGTTCATCGTTGGGAAATTTCTAAAATTCCAAATGGTGGACAAGAAGACGATGATGTCCCAAGTCCAGGAATTCCAAATGATTTTACATCACCTGGATTTGGAAGGACTGAAACCAAATGAGCAGTTTTTGGTTGCATCGCTGATTGAAAAGTTACCTCCTTCATGGAATGAGTTTATGAGTTACTTAAAACTCAAGACAAAGGAGATGACCTTTGAAGAGCTTGTTATCAAACTGCAAATCCAGGAAGATAATAAGAAGACCTTGCCAAAGGGTAGACAACATGCTGAGGCAAAGGCAAATCTGGCAGAGGCCAAAGGGAACTCAAGCAAGAAGCGGAAGTTCCAGAAAGACGGCAAAGCCCCTGCAGCAGAGATGTTCAGAGGTAATTGTCATCACTGTGGGAAACCTGGTCACAGGATCAAGGAATGCCGCAAGCTCTCGACTCAGCATAAACAACTTTCCCGTTTTCTTGTTCAACAAAAGTGTAATTTCAATTTTGTTGTTATAAATGTGAGGATTAATTTTCAGGTTAGTTATTGAATTTTACAGACTATTACATTGAAGTCATAAAATTATTCTCCCAAATAATTTCTAGTGTGCCGTCACCATTATCAGTCTTCAGTTAATCATGCGTTTAGCAAGTGCAAGTCCTATTCAACATTTCCATTGGTCCCAACAAAGAAATAAAATTTTCAATTTTATTGATAGTTTTAAGTTTTCAAAGTAATGGATGAGATAGCAAGTGCAATTTAACTTTTTTTCCAGAAATTTACGGCTATTATAACGTGTGCTTTACTTTTTTTTTTTTTTATATTTGATGTCCGTTTAGAACTTAGAATTTATGCATTTGAGTCTAAAGCAGTGGATAAATTACATAAAATAATATTTTTGTATTAGAACTTTTAATATATTTACACTTGTGGAATAACACACATGTTGTTGTTGTACTACTTATAATATAAATATATGTGGCATTAGTTAAGAAGTGAAGTAGTTTTGACACGTGAAAACTATTGATTCTAATTAATGAAACCGATTTAATCAAACAAAGATTAAATAAATTGAAAACTTATTACCAAACAAACCTTAGTATTTTATAATCTCCATATAGACCTGACTCTTGGAGTCTTGGTTCAACTGCAACATATTTTTCACATCCTTCCCAGGAGACAAAACATCAAAGTGAGAAATAGTGGGTTGGCGAAAAAGAAAAAAAAAAGACATAGTACTTGTGGAGTTCATTTAACAATTCAAAAGTTGTAAGATTCTAAGGTCACCAGAGATAGTGGAATTCTTTTAAAAGGTTATGCAAATTTATTTAACCCCCACTCCAAGGAAAAATTGGGAAAGATAGAACAACAGACAAGTGTAATGGAAAGCTACAATCTTGCCTTTTTTAAAAATAAGAAAAGATATTTCTTACTAGAAAACCAAGTATGAAAAGATATAATATGTGGTATTAAGTTAGGTGCAAATATGGAATGCATACCAGCATAGAGGAAATAACTTTATGTCCGTCCTGGAGTCGCGATTTGAAGTTTATGTATTTTGAATTCGCTGTAAGAATTTATAACTTGTTTTAGTTTTTAGGTTCACAAATTAAATATTTATATATAATTAATAAATTTTTAATATAAATATAGGGTCTAAGAAAAGATTATTAATTCGTCTGAATCCGTGGCTAAAGTTATAGCTCTGCCTATAGTGTTCACAAAAATCAAACGGATGAGACGAACTCACATAGTATTAATTTTTTTGTCTTTGTTAAAATTAAAGTCTTTTTTTGTTTTATTCATTTCATTGACCGATAATCAACACCAATTGAGTGCAATAAGTAAAGACTAAAGTATTGTTTTGTAGAAAAATAAAAATTAGTAATAAAAGAAAAAGGATTGATATGAAGAGATTGAAGTAATTCTTTGGAAGGATCAGTTCCATACAAGTGTGGTCTTACCGAGTCAATTTCTGGATTTGCTTTTATATCTCTCTTTATGCTTTATTTCATTTCTAAAATTCTATTACTCAAAATCTCAAATCACTACTTACAGTGGCTCAAAAGCATTTGATTTTTAGAACCAAAATTTAGAATACTTTCCACCATTGTCCACAAAATATTCTTTTTTGGTAATTTTATCCAAAAAATAATAGAGTATCAATGATGGATATATAGCATTATGCTTTTCATAGTTCAAATAGCTGTGTTTTTTTTAATTATTTTTCACCCAAATCTATTAAAAGGGAGACGCTCCTTACTAAGATTTATCTATATTTTGGAGTCACCCGAAATTTCTAATTAAGAGTAGACTAATCCTTACTAAGATTTCATATTCATCACATTACAAACAATTGCTGGGCCAAATAGATCATATGTGAATGCACGAAAATGATTGGACATTCTCCCTTGGCGCATATTACCACATGTTTATATGTCTAATGTTTTTCAGATATATTCTTGGAATTAATTTAGCAACTCCATAAGTCCATATAACACTATCAAATTCTCTTTTAAGGAAAAAGTATTAATTTGATTTTTTTATTGTTAGGGTAAAAATCTTATATTCCCGGACCAAACTACATTATTTCATATTAGATTTAATTAGATCTTGAGCTACAATCAACTTTAAGAGCACTTCTGATTATCGAGGTTATGAATATAATTGCTATATTAAACTCAGTATTGTTAATGCTTCGCTTGGTTATTACTATTTACAAGTAATATCAGTATAATTTTATACTGGAGCCTTATATAATTTTATACCAAATCAACCCAAGATTTAGTTATACCTCGATAAAACAACAAAATGACATAATTGCCCGAAGCCCGAAGCCCTTTTCTAAAGTTATTATACCAAGAGATCAAGGATAAAATTGAAAATAAAAGGTCATTCAAATTTCTCCAATTCTTTAAACATGTTAAGAGTCTCACATCAGATATGGAATGAGAACATGGACTCCTTATATGCACTTGGACAATACTCATTCTACAAGCTATCTTTTGGGGTTGAGTTAGACTCAAATTCATTCTTTACATGGTATCAGAGTCAGGTCATATGGAATGGGAACATGAACTACTTATATGGATTTGGACAATCCTCATCCTACAAGCTAGCTTTTAGAGTTGAGTTAGGCCAAGATACATTCTTTACAAAACCAAACACGTGTTTAAATTACACAACGTATATCCCAAATTTAGTGCAATGAATCAAACAAATCGTTAGTACTTAATAATCCATAGATTATAATTCCAACACAATTCTATTCACGAACTAAACGACCCATAGTAAGCTTTTTTAAGATAGGTGAGAAACGAATTAGCAGAAAGGGAAATGGTAAGTTAATTTATGCACCAAAAGTAAGTTAATCATACAAAATATTAGCAACAAAGATTAAGGCAAAGTGACATTTGCAAAAACCTTCCATGGCTTTCATCATAATATATTACTGTACAGATCTATTGTAGCAAGCCAGCAATATGGAGGAGAGCCTAAGAATTACAAGTACTATATATATATATATATATATATATATATATATATATATATATATTTTTGTTTCTTCTTTTTTAACATAAAAAGGAAAATGAAGTGACCTTGAAACATCAGTAAAATTGTCTTCATATTATCTATAGGTCATGACTTCGAATCATAAATCAGTCACTGATGCTTAGACTGTCTAGGTGCGACCCTTCTGTACACCGGGCTGCGCTTTAACATAAAAGAAAAAAGAAAAGACGTTACATAGGGAGAGAGCAAAAACTAGTACAGTAACTAAAAGCTAGCTATGTTTCATAAGAAACAACAGCTGAGAACTCTTCTTCCCTCAAAAATCTTTGTTGTCTTGCAATGAAATTCTCAACAGTTCTCCTGAATTCGTCGCTGCTCATTTCGTCCTCCGGATACGAGGTTGTTGTCATCGTCATAACTGGTTTTACACTGTCAGTGCTTATTACTTTCCGGCATCCTACTGTAGCTGATCGGGTCAATTTTTTTCTAGGTTTTTTCTCATCATGGGACAAACATATAGCGTTGTCGGAATGGCTACGATGAATTTTCTTTTCTATTTGCCTTTCCACCAGAATACTCTGTTTCTTGCTCTGTTCACAATAGGCCTCTTCTACAACAATACTCTGTTTCCCCTGTTTTTTGCTCTGTTCATAAAAAGCCTCTTTGTTCATCGAACATTTTTGCTTGTACTCATCGTACACATCGATTTTAACGTTATTTGTGGAATCATCTTTAGCAGACGACTGTCCTGATTTCAAGAACAGGATGATGACAATCGCGTTTCCAAGAACAAAGACAAATCGAGGACTAATGAGGGTGACACTAAGTCCCTTGAAATAATCCGTTGAGAGCTTGAAAGTGAGTGGCAATTGAGTGGAAAATCTCGAGATTACGACGAAAAATATGCAGAATTCAATGAATCGGAACAACGTTGTCACTCTTTGACGCTTTTTGTACCTTAGCATAGCGTTTGCTTTCTCCAATTTGATGTTTTGGAAATTTAAGGACTCCATGTTTTTTTTTCTTTCCTACTAATAAGTGAAAGAGTAATTGGTGGATTTGTGAGTATCAAAACCACAGTTATGTTGAAGGGAAAAGTGTGGAAAGAAGTTATGTGTAGTGAGGAGTGTTAAGAAGAAACATTTCCCCCCTTCTTTATTCCACAATCTGTGTTAATATACAATTGTACATCTAACTAATTTGAGGGAATCATGGCTCAATATCCTCTAATTGATAAGGCTAATCTTCCTAATAAAGATAATGATAATAAGAGATATGACTAATCTACCTAATAAGGATAATCTACCAAATAAGTATTTTACTTGCTACCAAATATACAAGATGCTACATTAATAATAATGATTATTCTATCACTCCCCCGTAGTCGAAGCGGAAGGCAAACGAATGCTGAGACTGTCCGAAAATCTTCAAATAATATCAGCGGAGGTCCTTTAGTAAAAATATCAGCAATTTAATGGAGCGACGGAACATGTAGTACTCGCACTTGTCCGCGGGAGACTTTTTCACGGACAAAATGGATATCCTACTCTATATGTTTTGTACGTTGATGGTTGACCGGATTTCCAGAGAGGTAGATAGCACTAACATTATTGCAATATACCAATGTGGCTTTCGAAATAGGACAATGAAGCTCCAGTAACTTGCGAAGCCAACATGATTCAGATACAACATTTACCACACCCATGTATTCTGCATCTGCACTAGATATGGATAAGGTAGCTTGTCTTTTTGAAGACCAAGACACTAAGTTATCCCCGAGAAATATGCCATAGCCAAAGTAGAACGTATGGTGTCTGGGCAACCTCTCCAGTCAGCGTCAGTGTAGGAGACGAGAGTGGATGTTGACGAAGGATATAAGTGCAAACCATATTCCAGAGTGCCTTGTATATACCACACAATACGCTTCAGGGCATACATATGAACATCCATCGGATTATGCATGAATAAGCACACTTGTTGTACAACATAGGAAATATCTGGCCTGGTGAAAGTCAAATATTGCAATGACCCTGCCAGGCTGCGATAAAGTGTCGGATCAGAAAATGATTTCCCTGTAGTGGCACTTAATTTTAATTCAGTATCCATCGGAGTTGCGGACGATTTATAAGAGGACATGACTGCACGTTCAACAATCTCTGTTGCGTACTTCTTTTGTGATAGGAATAAACCACATGCATGTCGTGTTACTGCAATGCCTAAAAAATAGTGTAGAGGTCCAAGGTCATTCATTGCAAATTCAGAGCTAAGCTGTGACATGATGGACTTTCGGAGAGTATCTGATGATGCAGCCAGTATAATGTCATCCACATATAAAAAAAATGAGCAATATTATTATTCTGACGATAAATAAAAAGAGAATGATCTAAACGACTGTTTGTAAAACCAATTTGTGAAACAAAATCCACAAACCGTTTGTACCATGCCCTAGGGGCTTGTTTAAGGCCATATAGAGATTTCTTGAGGAGACACATGGTTCGGATACTTGGGGTCCATGTACCCCAAAGGTTGATGCATGTAAACTGTCTCATTTAGCTGGCCATGCAGAAAATCATTTTTAACATCCAATTGATGAAGTGGCCATGACTCTGACAATGCCAAACTCAAAACTATTCGGATAGTTGCTGGCTTGACCACTGGGCTGAATGTTTCACCACAATCTACTCCAATACGTTGTGCTTTACCATCACCTACATGTCGGGCTTAATGCCGCTCAAAAGTACCATCAGAGTTTTCTTTGTGACTGAAAATCCATATAGACCGAATTATATTAGCATTAGGTGGACGAGCTACTAATTCCCACGTCCTATTATTAATGAGAGCATGATATTCATCATCCATAGTCATTTTCCAATTCGGATCATGGAGTGCAGACACAGGGTTACGGGGTAATGGTGATTTTGAGACTTGGATGTGTAGGCTATATTTGGTGTTGAGTTTGACAATACCATGTTGACTCCGTGTAACTGGTCGTTGGGAGGTAGTTTGGACCGATGACAGTGGATTGGACCTGGGTGTTGGGTCACGGCCCACTTCACTGTCAGGCAGTGAAGCGGGCGTTGGTGGATCATGCATAGTATTGGGCCTGTTTGGCAGTGAATTGAACAGTGGTGGAGCAGGCAGAATATTGGGCCTGTTTGTTTGACCAGTGGTGCCGATGTTGGGCCGTGTTGTTTGGACATTGGGGCTAAAAAATGATCCAGAATTTAATGGGTGACTGTTGGGCCTTAATGATTCTGGGGAGCGGAGGGACGGTAATGGATTTGGGGCCTGTGACAGTGGCCCACTGACTGGATCGGTCCTCTGGATTGGACTATCTTGTGACTGGGTCACTGTTGTATGGCCCAATTGGCCCAAATTTGTTGGGTTATCCGACACATTGGGTTTGAGATGTGAAAAAAATTTGGTTATCCATGGGGACTGATTTTCATCCAAAAATTCATAGGTGTGGGATCCATACTTATGGGAAAGTCGTTTCATAAAAAATGATATGACGACTAATGATTATTCTATTGGAAGAAAGATCATAACATTTGTAGCCTCTATGGTTAGACGGGTAGCCCAAAAAAATACAATGAGTGGACCGTGGTTGAAGTTTGGTGATGGTAGTGGATGGGAACAAGGGATAACATAGACACCCAAAAACCCTTAAATGTGAGTAGGATGGATACCGTAGGTAAAGGATTTTTAGTTGGGCTTGGTAGGCCAAGTTTTTGTGAGGTAGTATGTTCAATATGTGTGTATCCATTTGAAGAGCATGGTGCCAAAAATTTGTGGGTAATTAAGCATGAGTAAGGGATGTACGAATTATATTGTTTAGGGTTCTTATTTTTCGTTCCGCCTTTCCATTTTGAGAGGATGTGTGTGGACAAGTGAAACGAAAGTTCAAACCATAAGACTTGCAAAAATCCCAAAATTTCCTATTATCAAATTCCCCACCATTATCACATTGAATATTTTTTATCTCCCGTTCAAATTGAGTTTTGATAAAGGCTCGAAATTGAAGAATTGTGGAAAACACATGTGATTTTTTAGACAAAGGAAAAGTCCACAAGAAATTCGAGTAATCATCTAACATAAGCAAATAATATTTGTGGCCCAAAAAGCTCAAAACATTAGAAGTCCAAATATCATAGTGAATAATGTCAAATGGCAAAATTGTGCATGAAGTTGAAGAATTAAATGGCAATTGAACATGTTTACCAAGGGGGCATGAATGACACTTATTCAAAGCTGGTGTTTGAGTACACGAAATAAAATTATTCTTTTTAAGGGATGCCAAAACATAGGCTCCAGGGTGTCCCAAACCTTCATGCCAAACAGAAGATGCTAAGGCTGCAAAATTAAAAGGAAACTTGGACTGTTGAATAGACGATGTTATTGGGTATAGCTCTCATGTGCTATCACATCTCATGATTTGCTTCCCCGCCTGAAAGTCATAAACGGAAAAACCAAAAGGATCAAACTTAACAGATACCCAATTATCAGTAGTAAATTTTCAAACAGAAACCAAGTTCTTAATTAATTTTGGAGCATGAAGGACATTTTTTAAAGTTAAGGGAGGGTTTGGTGGTGATAATTTTGTAGAACCATAACCCTGAATTGGAATGGAATGGCCATTTCCGACAGCAATACCATTATTTTTGCTCAAATTAAAATAGGATGAAAGGTTACCTTGGGAGGACGTCATGTGAGAAGTCGCTCTGGAGTCCATATATCAATTTGATTCGGGTGGATTAAGTCTGAGAGTGTGCATTGCGGACTCTATATCCCTCTGGTGGGCCACTGCCGAGCGGGCCTCCTGCCACTAGGTCGGTAGTGGCCCATTTGCAACTGAACTGCTTCTGGAATTTCCTGCGTTCTGCCTTGGCCCAAAATCGGGTGGCCCAGAATTCTGGAACTGAAGATGGCCCGACCCATTCTGAAAATTGGGGTAGTATCCATTGGGTTGGCCAGTGGGCCTGTAGGCTTGTTTGGCCCAGCTTCCCGTTGGGAATGGACTGGGCGGCACAGCCCACGGCCACTGCCAGGCCCAGTGGCCTATCCCGCCACTCTACTGCCCATGTTGTCCCTCAGAGTTGGTTCTGCCGCCCTGTCCACCGCCAGAATTTTTATTTCCACCATTTTTGTTATTTCGATTATTACCATTCCGGTTTTTATTACCATTTCGTCCTTTTTGTCCTCGGTTTTGTTGTTCAAAATTTATGAAATTATTATTGGTGGCAACAAAACTCGAATTCGGAACTGTGACTGCCTTTTTCGCAAACCTCGCCTTTTCAAGAATTAGCATGAAACGTGCTTGATAGAAAAGGGGTAGTGGATTGCTTTGGCGAATGAGCATTCCCACATCACTATAGGCATCAGTAAGCCCCGCAACCAATTGTAGGACTAATCAGTTGTTGGTGACGGGTGAACCAACATTTTTAAGTTGATTTGACAAAACCTTCAAGCGTTGACAATATGCCGACGCATTTGGGAAATCCGCCATACCTATGGTGGAGAATTCTTGTTCCAATGTGATGGAGCGGGAATTTTTATTATCTTGAAAAATATCCCGCAAGCGATCCCAAGCATCATTTGCAGTGGAATCTGGTTCCATTATTGTGTGCAACAAATCTGAAGAGATTGTTGCGTAAATCCATCCAAGAACTGTGGCATCAAGAGTTTCCCACAGTTCCAAGTCATCACATGTCAATGATTCCTTCCCTTTGCTATTTTTCGGCGGAATTATTTGAAACGACTAAAGCTGGATGGTAAAGGGATTTGGATTCAGACATTGTTGGTTGGATGGGGAAAAAATGAAGAGCAATAATGGAGTAAATAATTAGAAAAAATGATAATTTTCGGCCAACAGAGGAGGATTTGGACGAAAATGAGAAGAGAAAAATATTTTTGAATCTTTTCTTATGCTCTTGATACCATGTTAGAAGAAATACCCCCCCCCCTCTTTATTCCACAATCTGTATTAATATACAATTGTACATCTAACTAATTAGAGGGAATCATGGCTCAATATCCTCTAATTGATAAGGCTAATCTTCCTAATAAAAATAATGATAATAAGAGACATGACTAATCTACCTAATAAGCATAATCTACCAAATAAGTATTTTAATTACTACCAAATATACAAGATGCTACATTAATTACAATAATCATTATTATTAATGATAATGATTATTCTATCAAGGAGCAAGTCCTCCTTTGTTCTTATTTATGTTTGTTTTCAGATTGTGGGGATTTGAGAGGCAATGTTGGAGTATTTATAGGTTATAGAAGTATATATTCTTTATATCTTTCTTCCTTTATTTTATTCTTTTCTCCTCTTTCTTTCTTTTGCTTTAGGCATATCCAAAAGGAGAAGTTATATATTTGATCGCTTGGCCAAAAATATTTACAGTCGTTAGCCAATATATATATATTAGACACATGGGTAGGGTTTGATTGTGTCATTTAAACACTTTTCGTTGAATCAATCAAATATGTAATGTGCGTGTAACACACTCGTGGATGACATGGAAAAATGACGAATTAAATTATGACATGTGTCAATTTTGATCCCATAATATTATAAAAAATAAATTTTGAGTAAAAATTAATATTTCAAAAAAGAAGAGAAAACTCTATTTTCTAAACCCTACACATTATAACACACACAAAAACACATTTAGTTACAAAAGAAAATTTTTGAAATCATGTTCTTGGTGTTCTTCACCATTTTCATGTGTGTTCTTGTTCCAACCACAATTTTAATCCAAAAATTTAAGAAAAACTCCTCCAAATTTGTTATAACTTCAGCTAAAGATTCCCCACGAAGACCTGAAGATAAACCCAACATTAATTTCATCAAATAAAGTAACCCATTTTAAACCTTTAAATTTTCTAAAGAACCCTTTAATGGTGTTCGATGAGTTCCTTTGATCTTTTTACTAGGAGAGAGAGCAAAAAATTGAGTTGAATAAAAAATGTAACTGATTTTTTTTCCGATAGTGATAGCGGCGGCAGTGATGTCAGTGATAGTAGGAAGACGGTAGAAAAAAGAATGAAGGAGAAGAAGAGGGAAATAAAAAATACAAAAAAAATGAAGGAGGAGGAAATTTTAAAAAAAAAAGACAAAAATGTGAGTTTTGGTCTTTCCACGCGCCTATTTAGTGTGAAATCCACATAACTTGTCAAATTAGCAAACGTAAAAGAAATCATGATGACCACAAATCAGGTGTTTAAATAAAATAAATTTAATTGATGTGTCTAAGTAAAAGATCTTGATGACCACAAGGGACCGCCGATGAGTTTGGCCTAAAAAAAAAGACAGAAGTTAGGAAGTCCTATAAGGATTATCCTATTATAATGTTTTGCACTAAATGACCACTTGATACATAGGCTATGTCCTCGAATCTTGGCAGCATTACACGGACGGAAAGGGTGCATGGATTAGACAAAGAATCCTTTATCTCTTAAGATTATCGTTAAGAAAGGAAAAACACAGTAAACTTTGACTAGTACCGATAAAAATAGTGATTATATTAATTTATACGCACCTCGATTATTTTATAAATATCACCTCACGTCAATTCAGTTATCGATGATTCTTTCACTAAAGCTAAGTTATGACATATGGGAAGAAATCATTTAAAGATCGCTTATGCATGAGATAATTAAAAAAATTGTGTCTATTTTTGCTATTTCTTCATAAAACTTTTGTTTTTTTTAGTTTTTTTCCCACCCTTTTCCTTGGGAGGACGTTTTGTTGTTTGTGTGTGTGTGTGGGGGGGGGGGGGGGGGGGTAACTTTTACATACTATCTAAAGTTAAATTTTACATTATAATGAGATGATACTCGACTCAGTAATATTGTCAATTATATACTATCGTTAGAAAATTTATATTGTAAAGCTGTAAGCTTATCCATTAGTTAGGAACAGAATTAAACGCTCACTTAGTACTAGATTTTGGTTCCATTATTTGGTTACTTTTGCTGGGGTATTTTTTTTTTTGGCCAATGAACTATGGACACTTTCAATAATATATGTTTTATAGTTAATGTATTTCCAGGTGGCAAACTTATATCCAAGTGTACATATATTATTGGAAGTCCCACCTCTTCCTTCCAAACTAAGAAATTGTCATTTGCCACATAACGGTTTTCCTACCTTTCTTTTCTTTCTTATAAACTCTCACACGAAAATAATGACTCCTTCTCAAATTATTTATCATGGTAACTAAAAATAGTTATCTCAAATTATTATCATTTTAAAAATTCAAGACATAATTAATTATTTTTTCTTCATTTTATGCTTTGTCATTAATGAAGATGACACATAAATTGAGTAAATATTTAATGCAGAGAAATTATAATTTAGACATAAATAAAGGTAAAATAGCTCAAATATTCATCTTAATTAATATTTCTTAAGGGACGTGTAAGTAAAAAAAAGTGACAAATAATTTGACACGAAGGGAGTGCTGATATCATTTGACTATTGTGGGCTCTTATTGGTCGGATTGATTTTACGTGGCAATTTAATAATAAAAGATCGTTTTGTTCTTTGGTTTAGAAAAGACCTTCCAAAGAAAGTAAATCATTTCTAAATTTGCACCACTCAAAAATATTGTCTTGCATGTCAAATCAAATCATTTAACTTTACGTATTACAAATTAAAGTATTTTATCATGATTGAGTGGTAAACATTATACAGAGGAGATATATCTTATATTTATTGATGTAAGGTAAAGAACGAGTGTTAAAAAAATCCATTAAACAGTTTTCAACTTTTCGTTGATAAAGCAAGTAAAAGACCCCACTTAAACTCGCATAATTCCTACTTTTAAGTTTTAACATCTCTCTACTACATGGTCTAAATTATTGAGCTTGGACCCCATTCTTCACCTTTTGATTTGTTTGGTTTCTTCCTTTGCTTTAGTAATAGTCTCCTTAATATTAAAAGAAATTAAACTTTGGACCTTATAACGTTTAGTTAATTAGTACAAGTCGTTTAAAAGAAAAAGAAGAAGAAAAAAGTTGTTTAAATTGTATTTTATGAATTAGTTAAAGAAGGCTGGGCCGTGGGGTTTATTGAGTGGGCTCAATGAAAGATTGGGCTCTTTGGGCTCCATATGTTTTTTTGTTTTTAAACTTACACAAATGACTATAGTTTAAGAGTTTTAAATTTATCATAGCTATAGCTTAAAACATTTACAGGGCGTAGCTACTTTTTAGTTGCTACAGCTCGTTGTATTTATAAAACGATTTCGTTGTATTCATAAAACTTTTGTATTCAACTCAGTTAATTCGATGGCTCTGTATGAATTAGCGGTTTTTTATCCTTCTGATCATGATCTTGATCCAATGTGGAGATAGAGTATGTTTGTTATATCCTTCATGACTCGTTTAGGAATAACTAATTCATGGGGCGATTGTATCACAGGGTGGACTGTAACGAATCCGGGTATTTTGAGTTACGAAGGCGTAGTTGGTAAGAAGTCAGTCTTGTTTGGTAAGACGGAATTGGACAAAGAAAAGAGAGTGCTCGACCGGAACAACAGACTCGCGCGGTGGGAACGGGCTTCCCAAGAAGGACAATACTAATAAAATGATATGAAATAGTTCACAGGCATCATATCAGGAATTGGAAAAGACTACTCGAGAAAGCGTCCTTGGAAGGGGGAATATCTGAAACAGTGTTAGCGGTATTCATTTGTAGTTACTTTTACATTGTATTCAATTTATTAAATTTAAAAGTTGTATTCAAATTTACTTTAATTATTTGAGTACAAAAAAATCTCCTTCAATATACAATCAAAAACTGAATACAAGAAATAAAATACACCCCAATCACTGGATTTTACACTAAAAATTACGAATACACTCAAAAACAGAATACAAGAAATAAAATACATAACGAAAAATTGGATTTTACACTAGAAATGAACACACTCTAAAATACACTTCAAATTCACTATATTCGTTTGTATACAAAAAGATCTCCTTTGAAATACAGGAGAATAAAGTGTCCGAATACACTTAAAAACTTAATACAAGAAATAAAATACATATACAAATACTTGATTTTACACCAAAAATTTAACGAATACACTTAAATATGAATACACTAAATAAAATATAGACGAAAAAGATGAATATATTTGTCTCATCAATGGCGAATGCATCATTCTGGTCAACCCCACTCCATTCCGATGCCTTTAGCTGCCGTGAATACAAGAAATATTGCTCTTGTTTTCTCGAAGTTCAATATATAGTTGGTCATAAAAATAAAACCAAAACGGGAACTTCATTAAATAGAAATCAAGACGGTTGGCTGTGTTGTCAGGCCGCCTGTTTAATCTCAGCCATTTGTAACCCTGTAAATCTTTTTAATATAAGCTCAGATCTGGACGGAGAGAGAGGGGTGACCGACACCGGCGAAGCTCAGATCTGAAAGGAGGCGACGCGATATCCGGTGAAACTCAGATCTGGACGGGGAGAGAAAGGTGACCGGCGAAGCTCAGATCTGACGGTAGTCGTCACTGCTCCGGCGATGGCGTCAGTGGGGCGGCAGTGGAGAGAGAAGTGAGGGAGAAGAGAAGAGGGATAAATACAAGTCATAATGTATTTGGGTATAGTTATGGATGATAATTAACATATAATTTTTAGCTATGATATGTAATTAAAATAAACTATAGTTACTAACTATAATTAAGTACTAATAGTTAGTCATGCCATGTAAAATTTTCTCTTTTTCTCTAACGGACTCCATTTGCTTAATTATTTACATTGTCAAACTGTTTGATGGATTAGCGGGAAACATAATCTCTGTTGCACCCGCATCAATCAATTCTAAGATTTACTCTTTCTATCCCTAAGTATCATAATCTAACAATTTTGACCAACGTTATGTTTTAGTGCTTTTGATAACCACGAAAAATATCTTTCAAAAACACTAAATTCAAAAAAATGATCTTTTTTCTTTGGCTACAGTTTATACTAATTTATTCTAAATGTTTCTTTATTTTAAAATATAATTTTATTTAATAAAATTGCAACCGATATCTTAATTTCACAAAAAAGAGAGGATATTTTAGACTCGTACAATGAAATTCATTTTTTATTGAGATAAAATAAGTAGATGCAAAGCATAAATAAAGTCCACACCATGAATTAATCCTTTTTTTCCTTTTGAAAACTGAGTAGACTCCAAATCAGATCAAAATTTTAAATGAATTAACAAGATACAAGACAAAAGGCAAGAATATTCTCTTATTCTATCCTAATAATAGTTTAATTGCCAAATCATGTGTAAGTGCACGTATATTATTCTTTGTAAGTGCTTTATGCTTCTAAAAGGCCCTTTAGGAAGAGATAAGGATACAATCAACTAACTAAGACTTAGTTCGTTTATTAAATCAACCTCGTAGACTAATTCATTTTGTAGTATTAACCTTAATTATCCAACTTAACAAGATTCAGGATGCTTTATTTCTTTTCACCCTATAACCTTTCGCTACCTAATTTTGGGTAGTGACACGAGGATACTACTTTCCTGTATTTCTCCTATAACTATGCTGATTATTTCAGAAATAAATTGCATTATAATTGATTAATTGTACATGACATAATTAATTAAATGCGACATAATTAAAAAATCTGTTGATTCTGGCTAGTGGATAATGCACACAGGGTATCACACGGTGGATTATAACACCACTTCCTTTTGATATATTCCTTCCTTTTTTTTTTCTTCTCTATTTTGCCTTTTTCTTTTCAAGAATATTATTTTGTTTATAGAAATTCTACGGCTAACGTTTAGGATCATCTGCAGCCTTCAAAATTCGGGATAATGAGACTTAAATATCAGGCTTAATGCAGTGCTCGAAAGTCTAAACTGAAGTAAGTACTAAGTCGTAAATCACTAAGTGTGGGTGCTTTCGAGGATATTATAACTTGGAAAGCATCTTCTTTTAGCCCGGGAGTTGTGATAGTGTGCATTTATACATTAAAAACCTGTTTTTTCAAAAAAAAAATAAAAAAAATCTAGTAATAACTAGTATTTCTTCCGTCCCAAAATACTTGTCATGTTTTTCTTTCTAAAAGTCAATTTGACTAAATTTTAAAGTTAAGTTAGATTATATTTATTTAATATTTTAAAATTAAAAGTTAGATATTCGCAAATTATACGAAAAATATTATAATTTTTTAATTTTTCCCATATTAATATGATATAAAAATACAACTCAAAATGTTGGTCAAAGCTATATAGTTTGACTCTTCAAAAGCTTAATGTAACAAGTATTTTGGAACAAGGAGAGTACTACTATTAATCATTTCTAAAGATTTTTTTTGGTTAAACAGTCTACGGTAATGTTTATCTCCATATATATATATATATATATATATATATATATATATTCAGTTAATTATGGGAAGGTTATTCAGTAGTGTAAGCAAGTCACTTTTGACCCTATAGGAAATTGAGATATGTTGCCCTAAAGCTAATGAAAGTCATGTAGCTTATCTAACTCAATAGGCTATCGGTGCTTATTATGTTCCCAATCTATAAAAGAAGAATTGAATTCTAGTAAGAAGAACATTCACCGAATGGAGATAAAGTAATATGCATTTTCACTTTAATTTTTTAATTAGTACTATTAAGATTAAATTCATAAATTGCTTAGTTTGATATAAATACTGCATGTGGATAGTATTTACGAGCGTACACTGTTTCTAGACGTAAGAGATATTTAGGAGTCAGTGAATGATTTTATTTGAGTTGGTATCAAAAGTTGCAAAGCATGGGGCAGTGGCGGATTATGGTGGGGGGTGGGGGGGCTGTGGTCCCCTCAAAAAACTCAATTTTTTTTATATATACCTCTCTCTCACACGTCACTCTATTTTCACGTTCTAAACAAGACATCAGCTCCCATTTTGCTCTTACCCATTACGGCCACCCCCACCGCATCTCAGCCCCAAGCCCCCAACAGTGGTAATCTCTCACTTTCTCTCCTATTTGTTGTTCTATGAGTTCTTAATGCATTTTAATTTTTATACTACTGACTGTATTGAGGACGAAAAACAACGTATCCCATTGGTTGAGAATCAAATATTTTCAAAAAGAAATAAAAAAATTGATGAAATTCACTTGTAGTTGTCCCACATCGATTTCAAGAAGAACTTATGAGGTTTTGGAGTTCTATATTTTCTACTAATTCAAGAACCCTTACAAGTCTCATTTTCGAGCATAGAAACCCTAGATTTTGAAATTACGATATGGAATTTGTCTTTTGCCAAAATCCTAACTATTATTTTATTTTTTCAAGGTTTCTCCTAGTCTAAAATTTTCTTTTTCTGTGTGGTTGAGTTCGTGAGATTGGGGGAACTTTATGTTTGTTTCATCATATACGGCTGTTTTGGACTTATGGGAGTGGAATTAACAGATTAAGGCTTTAAAAGTCGAATTTCTCTGACTTAGTTATGTTTCAGATTTAGATGTTATCTTTGATAATTGATTTATGTATTTTTTTTAGGAGTGGTACGATGGTCCAACTTAAGAAAATTGATGCATTTTCAAGAGGAAAACTTCCAACAAAGATGAAAAATTGTATAGCTTCAACATCGACACTTGAAAAGCACCATTCCGATGATCAAACGGTTCAACTGGATGAGCAACCTTGCAAGATTCAAAAAGTCACCATGGATGAATTTGATGTCAATTGTTTAGAACGTGACCCCGGAAAGCGTCCCCAAATTTGGGAATATCCAGTGAATCGAAGAGATGAAGTTCGAAGAACTTCTCTCAATTGGGGTCTCTATCAATGTCAAGTTGAAAAGTATCCCCTCAATAGAGATAAGCATCCAAGGCGATTTCTAAAGATATTTACGAAGCATTTAATATGAATGATATATGTGCTCTTGTAGAAAAAATTTATCCGGTGAATTTTAGTGAGCAAGAGAAAACAAATTTGAGATTTCAACTTCAACACTTTATTGTTGAGGCTGTTAGTCATCCAGAATTGAATAACTTGTCAACTATGTCTGAATTGTGTGAAGCTTTCGAAAAAACAGGGAAGGCGAATACATATTACTTGATTGACCAGATAATCCGTTTTATCTTAACTCTTCCGCTTTCTACGCTACTACTACGAAAGATAATTTTCAGCAATGAAGATAATCAAGACAATGTTGCGTAATAAGATGGAGGATGAATTTCTTGCTGACAATATGATGATTTATATTGAAAAAGAGATAGCTGAAAGCTTTAGCTCTAATTCAATTATTAATGATTTCAGGCCTTTAAAAGAACGAAGGGCAACACTTTAAT
Organism: Anisodus tanguticus; assembly: GCA_034509755.1. Taxonomy (NCBI): domain Eukaryota; kingdom Viridiplantae; phylum Streptophyta; class Magnoliopsida; order Solanales; family Solanaceae; genus Anisodus; species Anisodus tanguticus. The sequence goes on along the minus strand of CM067561.1, from coordinate 37,424,823 downwards.
TCTAGGTACGTCTTTGCTTTTATATATTATATTTTTGTTGTGTTGATGTTATTTTGAATCTTTGATAAAATTATATTTTCTTATAAATTTCAATTATAATGTTTTTGTTCGTAGTTACTGCCCCTTAATATTTTGGGCAAGTTCCGCCACTGCAAGGGGTTACTTTCTCTCTATAATCACTACAGAAAGTGGCAAAAGATTCTGCTTTGGATTTATCTTTGCTCATGAACTTGTTACATATGTTTTCTCAACTTTGTTGCTTTTTCGATGACCTAATGTGCTAGTTAAAAGTCTAATTTTTCTTCAAAGATGTCTGTTTTTATGTTGATACAACTGCTGAAAATAACTCTTCTGCCCTCAAAAATCTCTGTTGTCTTGCAATGAATGCGTCAACAGTTCTCCTGAATTCTTCATTGCTCATTTCACCCTCGATTGATTTTACACTTTCAGTGTTTATAACTTTTCGGCATCCTATCGTAGCCGACCGTATCAATTCTTTCCTAGGCATATCATCACGGGACAAACTTGTAAAGTTGTCTGAATGGCTACGATGAAGTTTCTTTTCTACTAATTGTCTCTGTTCCAAAATACTCTGTTTCTTGCTCTGTTCACAATAAGCTTCTTTGTTCATCGAACATTTTTGCTTGTACTCATCGTACAAATCGATTTTAACGCTGTTCGTGGAACTATCTTTAGCAGACGACTGTCCTGATTTCAATAAGAGAATGATAACAATCGTGTTTCCAAGAACGAAGACGAATCGAGGACTAATGAGGGTAACACCAAGTCCCTTGAAAGTGAGTGGCAATTGAGTGGAAAATCTTGAGATTACGACGAAAAATATGCAGAATTCGATGAATCGGAACAAAATTGTTACTCGACGACGATTTTTGTACCTTAGTATAGCGTTAGCTTTCTCCAATTTGATGTTGTGGAAATTTAAGGTTTCCATTTTTGTGCACTTTCCTAATACAAATTGGTTTCAAGTGAAATATAATATAAAGATTGATGGATTTGTTGGGTTTTCACTGGAAACACAAGTGATTTTGAATCAAAGTAGGGTTTTGATTGTGTAGAAGTTTTTGTAATAATGCAAATGTTAAAGAGAAAAGTGTCGAAAGAAGATGAAGAAAGAGACCAATTATGTTTGCTTTGAGATTGTGGGGATCTTAGAGGCAACGTTAGAGATATATATGTGGGTAATAATAGAAGTATATGGTCTTTATTTAATTCTTTCTTTTTTGCTTCTTTTTTTTATCCTTTCTTTTGTTTTAGGCATATTCGAAATTCATAAGATTTGTGACCGATATGCCTGCTAAGGGAATAAACCACAGTTGATTTATACAAATAGTCACTTTTGCAGAAGAAGTTGGCCACTTTTTCAAAATTAGATCAGTATTCTAAAATCTGAAAGTGGCACATAGTCTGGACTCTGGAGTTATAAACTTAAATTTTAATTACAAGGCCACAAAAATGGCTACCTGGTGTGGATATTAAAGCGTTATATATTATCAAGGTGGCGCATCAGCCGATAGACTCATTAAGGAAGGTAATATGATCCTTGTCAAGAAATTCTACATTTCAAGGGTCAAAATCCAAAATTTCTAGCAAATAATGGATGTGTTCCGATCATTCCGGCTAAAAGATTGGTGATCTTTGTTTTGTTTGCTTTTTCATTTATTGTTAATAGTTGAAATAGATCCCCCCCCCCCCCCCCCCCCTCATTTTGTGTTAATAGGTTGAAATAGGAGACTTTGTTTACACGTCCTTTATGTCTTGTTCCAGTGCCTCTGTGTAGCTTGGTGCAACTCAAATGCTGGTTTTAAGTGATACTGTTTGGTACGAGTGGATATAATAATTTCGAATATAGTATAGGCATCTCCAACTCGATTATTTGGATAAGAAATGATTCTTTGTTCTAATCAGACACGAGTCATGAGTGATGGACCCTAATATTTGTTATCATTTAAATTTAGAAAGATAGAATTAAAAAAGACAAGTGAGGAAGTCCTATATGGATTATTCTATAATAATGTTTTGCACTAAATGACCATTTCATGCATAGGCTATGTCCTCGAATCTAGCCAGTATTACACCGTTGGGGAAGTGCATGGATTAGACAAAGAATCATTTCTCTCTTAAAATTCTCATTAAGAAAGGAAAAGCAGAAGAAACTGTGCATGATTAGTACACATAATTTTGGATGGGACTTTTACCAATGCTAAGTCGCGTTAAAATTTGAAGTATTTGTGCTGCCTAAGCAAACTTATGTGCATTTAGACTATTTCATTTGCTATCTATTACTTTGATGAGTACAATTTAAAAGAAATTACTTTGAAGCTATGCATAAATTGTTTATGTTGTATTTTTTTTATGGCCATCAAACATACATATAAGGAATTTTATGTTGTATTTTTTTTTTAATAAAGTAAAGCACAATCAGACACTAAGGCTGTAAGCTTATCCAATTGGGAATAATTGACATCCTGTTACATTGATGCTGTTCGGTATTAATATTAAGTACTCTTACTTCCATTATTTGGCTGCTTTGCTAGAGTATCTTTTTTCGTCCAATGAGCTGACTCGACACTTTGGACTCTTTCAGTATTTCTTTTATAGTTTTAATGTATTTCCAAGTGGCGGACTTATATACATATTTATTGGAAGTCCCATCCTTCCTTACAAACTAAGAAATTGTCATATGCCACATAACGGGTTTTCTACTACTTTTGAAGAAATAATCCTTTAATTATTTTAATTAATAAATATATACAATTTATAATTTCTTTAATCGGAAAATTCTATTCGTATTCTAATCCCAAAACTTTATTCTAGTAGTACAAGAATTCTATAATTATGGTAAGTGTACAATACTAATTAAGACAATTATTTTACACTAATTAATCAGCTAAAACCATGATATACACTTAAGTATGGTAAGTGTATATCACAGTCCAAAATCAATACCAAACCCATGATATACACTACTTATGGCAAATGTATATCATGGATATACACATCATTTATCACTTCTCTTATAAACTCTCACATGAAAAATGTATCTTTCAATTATGGTGGGCTCATAATGGTCGGATTGATTTTACGTGACAATTTAATAATAGAAGATCGTTTTGTTCTTTGGTTTAGAAAAGGACCCTTCCAACTTTTGGTTAATAACGCAAAAAAAAGAAGTAAGAAACTCCACTTCTTTATTTTTTTTCTTTTTTGAAAAAAAAAATGTTCCCATGAACTTTACTTTTAACATCCCACTACTATATGGTCTAAATCATTGAGCTTGGACCCTATATCTTCACCTTTTGATTTATTTAGTTACTTCGTTTGTTTAGTAATTGTCTCCTCAAATTTTGTACAAGTCATTAAAAAGAAGAAAAAATGTTACAAGTTGTTTAAGAAACTATAACGTATTTTCTGAATTCGTTAAAGTAGGTGGTCATGTCAGTGACAAGTACTCCTTCATCTATAATTAGAGGTTTCGGGTTCGAGTCACCCCTGATTCGGAAATCGCCTTTGATAAGGAGTGGTAAACATTGGAAACTTCGTAGGCTCCAAATCGAATCGAAATTTTATATGGATTAACAAGATTCAAGACAAAAGGTAAGACTATTATCTTATTATTACACCCTAATAATAGTTTAACTACAAAATCATGTCTGAATGCAACTATTTCATTCTGTCTACATCTCTAAGTGCTAACTTTATGCTTCACTAAGACCTAGTTCGTAAACTTTAACTAATTTTGTACTATTAACTATTCAATCCAACAAGTTGCTTCATTTCTTTTCTCCCCGTATCCTTTCTCTACTTTCTTATAAGTGAAAGAAATAATCCCCTTGATTATTTTCATTGATTGAATAGATATATATACAAGTTACAAAATAGGAGAATCCTATTCCTAATCTATTCCTAAAACCTTATTCTACCATAACTCTAACTATACAATTATGGTAGGTGTATAACACTAATTATGGTAATAATTATACAACAATATTACATCAATATATACTCCTAATATACAACAGCCACTGTCTTTCCGTGATCCAGTGGCTGCCTTTCCGTGATGGGCTTCTCGCTCAGCTTCCTTGGCCTTCCAAATGCGGCCATCGCCAAAGCGCCATGGCCCACCGCCGAGGCCCTTGCCGCCTAGTCCACCGTTTTTTGCCTAGTGATATATATGTGATATACACCGATGTATATTCGGTGTATATATCATGTATATTGCTTTGTTTAACACACCCCCGCCATAGCGGGCGGTTTTCGAACGCCGAGATCGTCCCTAAAATCTTCAAAGAGAACCGCCGGTAGACCCTTTGTAAAGATGTCTGCAATTTGATAACGAGACGGGACATGGCATACGCGAACTTGACCTTTTGCAACCTTTTCACGGACAAAGTGAATGTCCATTTCGATATGCTTGGTGCACTTTGGTGTTGAACTGGGTTACCCGACGGTATATGGCACTAATGTTATCGCAATATACCAAGGTTGCCTTCTGAATGGGACAATGAAGCTCCAAAAGCAAATTACGTAGCCAACATGATTCAGAGACCACATTTGCTACCCCTCGATATTCTGCCTCTGCACTTGAGCGAGATAGAGTTGCCTGCCGTTTGGCTGACCAGGAGATCAAGTTGTTGCCAAGGAACATACAGTAGCCAGAAGTCGACCGTCTGGTGTCGGGACAACCACCCCAATCAGCATCCGTGTAAGAGACAAGTGTGGACGTAGACGAAGGATACAAGTGCAATCCATAGTCTAGTGTCCCCTGAAGATACCGGATAATGCGTTTGATTGCATTCATGTGCTCAACCCTGGGATCATGCATGAATAAACACACCTGCTGAACTGCATACGTAATATCCGGTCTGGTAAAAGTAAGATACTGGAGGGCCCCTGCAAGACTGCGATAGCGGGTCGGGTCCTCGTATGGTGCACCTGCTGCGGCACTGAGCTTCGGGTTTGCATCAACTGGCGTGGAAGTGGACTTACAGGATGACATCCCAGCCTTCTCTATGATCTCAACAGCATATTTTCGTTGAGAAAAAAACAAGCCACATGAATGACGCTTGACGGCAATCCCCAAAAAATAACTCAAAGGTCCTAAGTCTTTCATAGCAAACTCAGAACTGAGCATGGCCATGATAGACTGGCGCAAAGCATCGGAGGAGGCAGTCAAGATGATATCATCCACATACAACAGAATATAGGCCAATGACGAACCTCGGCGATAGATGAACAAGGAATTATCTGACCTGCTGTGAGTGAAACCAATAGTCGAAACAAAGTCAGCAAATCGTGTATACCAGGCCCGTGGAGACTGCTTAAGCCCATATAATGACTTCTTCAACAAACAGACATGATGAGGGCGGTTGGGATCCCTGAAACCCAATGGCTGATGCATATAGATTATTTCCTTGAGATCTCCATGTAGAAAAGCATTCTTGACATCCAACTGATGGATTGGCCAAGTCTTTGAAAGAGCCAAGCTAAGCACAGTGCGAATGGTAGCCGGTTTGACCACCGGACTAAACGTCTCACCACAATCAATTCCAACCTGGCGGAGTCTTACCATCACCAACAAGTCGCGCCTTATGTCGAGCAAAGGACCCATCGAATTCTCCTTGTGAGCAAAAATCCACATAGACCTGATAACATTAATACCATATGGACGGGGCACCAACTCCCACGTCTTATTATCAATAAGAGCATTATATTCATCAGTCATAGCAAATTTTCAATTAGGGTCATTTAATGCGGACACAGGATTGCGGGGCAAGGGGGATTTAGAGACATCCGAATGTAAATTAAAATGTCTTTTAGGTGTAAAAATACCCCGATGACTACGAGTGACCGATCTATGACTCGAGGAAGAATTGAGGGAATTTTGGGAATTTTCTGGGCTCGGGATGGACCGGCCAAGCGGCGGGCTCCGCTGGCCCAAATCGGCAATACAGTTTGGGTTCGGTTGTTGGACCGCCCAGCCTGGGACCAATGGACCGGCCCAATAACTAGAACTGTTCCAGTGGCTGGAGCAAGAGGGAGTGACGTTATCTTGTGGGGCCGGCGGGCGTGGGCCCGCCGGGGAATTTTGGGTACGGGAGTTGTCCGAAAAATTCCGAATAATATACGGGGATATTTGGTCATCCAAAAAATTATAGGACTTAGGTTCGGGAGTATGGACTTTTGTAAACGGGAATTGAGTTTCATCAAAAATGACATGGCGATTGATTATGATTTTCTTGGAGGATAAATCAAAACACTTATAACCATGATGATTTGACGGATAACCCAAAAACACACACGGGGTAGACCGAGCCTGAAGTTTGTTAATTGTTGTGGATGGGAATAGTGGATAACACAAGCAACCAAAAATCCGAAGGTGAGAATAAGAAGGGTTCTTATTATATAAGATTTTGAGAGGGGAAGAATATGTCAGACCTTTAGACGGAATTATGTTAAGAAGGTAAGTGGCCATTTGTAGAGCATGATGCCAAAAATACGGAGGTATGGAGGCATGGATTAGGAGAGTTCGGACAATGTTATTTATGGAACGAATTTTGCGTTCGGCTTTCCCATTTTGTGAAGATGTATGAGGACATGAAAATCGAAAATTTATCCCATGAATAGCACAAAATTCTCGAAACTCCCTATTGTCATACTCTTTCCCATTATCACATTGAATATTTTTTATTTCTCTTTCGAATTGAGTACGAATGAACGCTCTAAATTTTATGAAGACGGAAAACACTTGTGATTTATTCGCAATTGGAAACGTCCACAAAAATCTAGAATAATCATCTAAAAAGAGAACATAATATCGATGACCCATTGAACTAAGAACAGGAGATGTCCATAAGTCGCTATGAATAATGTCAAATGGCATAGAAGTATGAGAATTGGAGTCTACAAATGGCAACTTAACAATTTTTCCTAATGAACAAGACGACAAATTGGAATACGACTCGTACCCTTACAAGAAATAAAGCTATTTTTATCTAAAACTCGATAAAATAGAAGAGCCCTGATGACCCGACGAGCATGCCACATGGAAGGAGAGATGGTGCAAAAGCCGATAACAAGGCCGGACTCGATGGACCGAAACCGGGCATGATAGATATAGATCCCCCCTACTATCACACCTCATGAGATGACTCCCCGTCTTGAAATCCTTCACGAGAAACCGAAAGGATCAAATTCAACAGAAACGAATTGTCATTTGTGAACTTTCGGACGTACACTAAATTTTTAATCAATTTAGGAGCATGTAAAGTATTTTTCAAGAGGAGTGGTGGATTGGGGGAGACAACGTTTTCGACCATACCCTAGAATTGGAATAGAACGCCATTACCAATAATTATCCCCCGAGGGGTGCTCAAATTGGAATAAGATGAGAGAGTACCCGAGTCGGAAGTCATGTGAGTAGTGGCCCCGTGTCCATGTACCAATTTTGGTCCGGTTGAGTCAATCCCAACGTGTGCATCGCGGCCTCGATATCGGTCTCGAGTAGGGCCTGCCGCATGATGGGCTTGCAGAGGTCGGGGCCCATGAATTCTCGGCCGTGCTTGGACCTGGCCCGTAATCGCTACCACCGCCGCCGCCGCCACCGGCCGGGGCCCATCGCCGGGTATTGGGCCGGATCGTTGGCCGCCCCACCGGCCGCCGGGAATTCCCCGTCGCTTGCCGGTATGGGCTGCCGGCCCACGGTCCACCGCCACTTCTCCACCGCCATGGGCCCCACCGTTGGCCCCCATGGGGTGGTGGGCCACCGTTCATCGGATGGGACCCACCGACGTTTTGCCGACTACCGAACCTCCACCATTACCACCGCGTTTGCCCCCGGTTTTTGTTATTATTCTTGCGATTATTCTTGCCGCCACCATTATTATGGTTTTGGCCCGAATTATTAACAAAACCCGAAGGATTAGGAGAGGATGCCATCATGACAATCGGACTTGCTCCGGTAGCCGCCTTTTTAGCCAAACCGGCTTCTTCCAACGTAAGCATGGAGCGGGCTTGATGGAAGTCGGGAAGAGGGTTGCTTTGGCGAAGGAGAGTGCCAACACCATTATAGGCCTCCGAAAGACCTGCAACCAACTGTAGAACTAGACGATTATTTGTTACCGGTGCGCCAACATTACGGAGTTGATCCGCCAATTCCTTTAGTTTCTTGCAATATGCAGAAACGTTCGGAAATACATCCATTCGAACGAGAGAGAATTCCTGCTCGAGTGTGACGACACGGGAATGTTGGTTGTCTTGGAATATGTCACGCAATCTATTCCATGCAGCCATAGCCGTGGTATCTGGCTCCATAATCGTCTGTAGAAGGTCCACTGAAATAGTGGCGTATATCCACCGAAGAACGGTAGCATCAAGTGTAATCCATAGCTCAGGATCCTCCGCAGGACGGGGTCTAGCGGGAGGAATGATGTGATGAAGAACTTGATACGATATAGCGTGAATTTTAAACAACTCTGCCCACGTTGCATATTGAACGTTTTCCATCTCAAGGACAATAGGGACACTTAGCTTGATATTGGAAACCGTGAGGGCAGGGTGAAAATTGTTCTTAGACATATTTGAAAGAACAAAGAAGGAGGATAAATTTAAGAGAGGTTTTTGAGAGCGGAAGACGAGATATTTGGAGAGAAAACCCGAGGGGGGGGGGGTTCTCGGCCAAGGAGGCAAAAATTTTGAGAAAAGAAATTTTTTGTTTAGACCTAGTCTCTTGATACCATGAAAGAAATAATCCCCTTGATTATTTTCATTGATTGAATAGATATATATACAAGTTACAAAATAGGAGAATCCTATTCATAATCTATTCCTAAAACCTTATTCTACCATAACTCTAACTATACAATTATGGTAGGTGTATAACACTAATTATGGTAATAATTATACAACAATATTACATCAATATATACTCCTAATATACAACAGCCACTGTCTTTCCGTGATCCAGTGGCTGCCTTTCCGTGATGGGCTTCTGCTTCAGTTCCTTGGCCTTCCAGCGGCCCACTGCCAGTGGCCCACTGCTGAGGCCCTTGCTGCCTAGTCCACTGTTTTGCCTAGTGATATATATGTGATATACACTGCTGTATATTCAATGTATATCACATGTATATTGCTTTGTTTAACAATAAGCTTTTAGGCAGGGATAGATAACTGATACTCTATGTTTCTTCAAGAATGATGCTGATTAAATTCAGAAATTAATTGAATTATAATTCATTAATTGTACATGACATAATTAATGTGACATAAAAGTAATGTTCTGTTGATTCTGGCTAGTGGATAATATGCACACGGTATATCACACTGTTGATTGAGGGTATTTTGAGTTGGATGCCACTTTCCCTATATTCCTTCCCATTTTCTCTCTCTATTTTGCCTTTTCAAGTAGTATATTACTCCTATTACAATAATAAAGCATCTTTGTTTAATCCATAATTAAATGAACAACTACTTGAAGTTTAATCAGGATTCATCAATTATTTGTATAAATTACCTGCATTGGTTGATCTTTGTTCCTCTTCATTTGTGCTTTAGCCTTGAGCTCTATTTTGCATGAATTTGGTTTCTATTTCTTGAAAATCATCTCATCATTTCCCGTCCGTAGCATATAGAAGAAAAAAAGTTAGACATTTCAGCTAATCAAAACATTGAACACATGGTAACAGAGCGCGGCATAATCCAAACACATGTTTATATTCTAAGCTACCAATTACTATGTAATTACATTTTGTTGTTTCGTTTTGGCGTAGCAGATTTATTTTTATTTTTTTACAAAAAAAAAAAAAAAAGCAATTTGTACTATCGGTGCATATAAAGTTCAAAGTATCTTTAGTTGCTTATGTTAGAAAGTAGAAGTAGGTTATGACTTATAGCATGTATGTCTAAACTTTCAAAATTTTGTTTATTTTGAATTAATTTGTTAATTTCTGAAAAATATCCCTTGCTATCCAAAAGCATTTATTCTTTTTCCTAAAAGCTTGTCAAATAGTTCAACTCTCTAAAATAAATATTTTTAAAAATTTAAAAAGAAAAATCATTTTTCATAAGCTTGGCCAAATAAGTTATTAGTACAATAACTCATGCCAATTGTTAACCATCTAACCTAGTTGATGAAACTAAAGTAGTAATTACTATTAGTGATGGCAAAATTAGCCCATAAAAATATAATTCGTCCAAAATAAACTGCCCGTTTATTTATCTCAGCTCAGAGCCTTAGATTAAGCAGCTAAACTTCTGTCCAACCTGCTCATTTGACACCCCTAATATTATTACGGGATGATCCGAAATTGGAGTGATTACAACTTACAAGTAACATTAATTGAATGAATGTACTCCGTTCATACTTAATTTGCATAGCCCAAACTGCAACTGAAAACGCAAGGAATGGGAAGATGCAAAGCATGTATTGCTTTCTCTGTAATCAATGCAGCAAATAGGAAACAGACACCGGTAAAATCAATTCTTTCTAAAAACTAATGCCACTGTATTGGTGCTGTAATGGCAGAAACAAGTTTGATATACATATCGTGAATGTTTGCTGGATCTGTGTGTAAACTGTACAAGCGCCACTATTTGAGACATTGACAGGCAAATACCAAAAATGTAGCTCCAAGCATACTAGGATACAGTGCAGGGATAAAAACTATTCCCACTTACAAGTAGAATTGCAACTCCTGCTGTAAGATATTTATCTTTGCTCATCAACTTACATATGTTTTCTCAACTTTTTCTCTATTTCGATGACCTAATTTCCTAGTTAAAACTCTTATATTTCCTCCAAGATGTATGTATTTATGTTGAAAATAACTCTTCTTCCCTCAAAAGTCTCTGTTGTCTTGCAATAAAGGCGTCAACAGTTTTCCTGAATTCATCACTGCTCATCCTATCCTCAGGATATGAGGTCGTTGTCGTCGTTGGTTTTACACTGTTAGTGTCTATAACTTTCAGGCATCCTACTGTAGCCGACCGAATCATTTTTTTTCTAGGTTTTTTCTCATCATGGGACAAACTTATAGCGTTGTCCGAATGGATACGACGAATTTTCTTTTCTACCAGAATGCTCTGTTTCTTGATCTGTTTACAATAAGCCCCTTCTACCAAAATGCTCTGTTTCTTGCACTGTTCGCAATAGGTCTCTTTGTTAATCGAACATTTTTGCTTGTAATCCTCGTACAAATCGATTTTAACGTTGTTCGTGGAACTATCTTTAGTAGATGACTGGCCTGATATCAAGTAGAGGATGATGACAATCGCATTTCCAAGAACGAAAACGAATCGAGGAGTAATGAGGGTGACGCCAAGTCCCTTGAAATAGTCTGTCGAGAGCTTGAAATTGAGAGGCAATTGAGTGGAAAATCTTGATATTATGACAAAAAATATGCAGAATTCGATGAAACGGAACAACATTGTCGCTCTTTGATGCTTTTTGTACCTTAATATAGCGTTTGCTTTCTCCAATTTGATGTTGTGGAAATTTGAGGATTCCATGTTTTAGGATTTTGTGTGTGTTTTTTTTTCACTCGAAACACAAATGATTTTGGATCAAGAATTGATTAAGGAGAAGTTGTTTGTGACGATATTCGTGTTGAAGAAAAATGTGTGGAAAGAAGTTGAAGAAAACAAAACAAAGTTTTGGGTAGGTGAAGAAGTGAATCCTCCCTTGTTTTTATTTTTTATGCTTACTTTTGATATTGTTGGGACTTTAGAAGAAACATTGGAGTATATATAGGCTATAAAAGTATATATTCTTTCTTCTTTCTCATTTTGAGTTAATTGTTGAAATAATGCTTGTCGTTTTCACTTTATCTTTTTCGTGTTTTTTTTAGTATACTGAAAGAGATTATAATTAAAGATTTAATTTCTTTCACAAGTTACTTGACTAAAATCTCCGATGAAAATCAACTTCATTTTCTTGAGCGTATTTTTCAGATTAATAATGTTTTTCATGTTCATGACCTTTATTTGTCCAAAAAAAAAAAATGCACACTTACACTCCTAGATGTGTTTAACAGTCGTCACGTTATTCACTTCTAGCAAATAGCCAGCTTATGCTTCTAATTATTTTCATTACCTTTTTTGGTTATGCTTACCCAAAAAAGATACGGTTAAATTTGTAAAGTAGTTTTAAGGATACGTGGATCGATTTATGATACAAAGTCACTAATAATTAACAATAAGTAATCAAATAAAAATAATAAGTAAGAAGATTAGCATGTAGTGTCGTAATCTTGATTGAAACTATTCAATAAGATTGGTCCGATCCTTAGCTGATTTGCTTCGGGTCCGAGCCAACAATAAAACTACTAATAAGTAATAACTATAATTGTTGTAAGTAAATCGTGCAAGTATGAATAATAAGAATGAGGTGCTCTTTCAATATGAAGGTTGAGCTTCTTTTATAGCTAAATACATAGCATTAACGTCAGAGAATCATTCTCCAATTAAATTCAATTAAATGATAATAATGGTATTTTAATGAGCAGGAGTAACGGCTGGCGCCGTATCCATAATGAGTTCGCACTAGGCTCCTCCGGTTCTTCACTCGGTGTCACCTAGTTCGGTCACTACCCGGTCTTGTCTAGACATCCAGACTTATCTCAATGCAACTCTCATCCGATGCGGATCTCTGTTGCCTCCCTCGATCTCCATACCTAAACCAAGCCACGTGTCGTATCGATTTTCATTGTATACAGATAGTTCCCACACTTTTCGTATCAAAATTTACCGAAGTGATGGGAAGTGAAAATGGTTTCTTCATTGTCTTCCCTTGCGAGCTTCTTTTCAAATGACTCCAAAATATGCGGGAAACGAAACGTTTCCTCTTCTCCAAACTCTTACTCACGTCTTGTTATTCTGCAAACTCGGACACGTGTCAACTTCTAATTGCACCTCCTCTTCGGTTGGATCACCAAAGCATTTCACAATGATGACAAAAAACCATATAAATCCTTCACCCTTTTATGCCATTTTTCACTTCTGCTCAAACCTACGCACTTGTTCTAGCCCTTTCAAATTTAAATCTTCAAACCTTCATTCATTCAAATCTTTAAATCTTCATATCTCCTTCATTATGGCTAAAATCACCCGATTTTCTTTAAGACAGTCTTCTCTGGGAACTTCACCACTGCCGGCTACTGATGAGGCCACTGGCGCCAGTGAGACCTTTGAGGCTCAGGCTGTCGTCGAGCCTAGGGCATTCGATATACTCCCCTCTACCTTCCATTTTGATACTGAGTTTGATGTCCTCAAAGTCACTTCGAAAAGTGATCGGGGTGAACTTGGCAAAGTTCGGACCGATTGCGGTTGGGAAAAACTCTCCATACTCATCATCCCCGGCATGATGATGATATTACTACCCACAAACTCGGGTATTCTTACGTCTACACTTATCCATTCACTTTCAAACTCGACCCTCCAATTGATGACGTGATACTCGAAATGTGAAAGACTTAAAACTTATGTCTTGGACAAATCGGTCCGGCCGTCTGGAGGGCCATTGCTTGCCTCCGATTCTTGGTCAACGAGGTCAAGAAAGATTTCACTTTGGATCATTTGATCTGTTTGTACATCCTGAAGTTCTTTCGTGGCGAGATCATCCAACTTTTCAAATGAGGGAAATTCTCCATTTTTTCTAGCCTCGATGAAGATTGAGACCGAGACTGGATGGAATACTTCGTAGCAGTTCGCACTGCTAAGGTTATTCCAGAGAGGTTCTTGCCTTGTTCGGAATGATGGAACTTACACTGTAAGTTCAAAAAATCTTTTCTTCGATTTTTTTACATTGCTTCTAACGACCTCAATTTTCTGAAACTTTCTTTCGCTACTTTTTTCAGCTACCCGGTGGACTCCCACCAATGTCGAGAACCTTCACGCATGGGTCAAAAAGATCAAAAGTTTACATGCGCATAAAAAGCATACATGGAAGATGATTTTCAAACACCGCTGAAAAGCACAAAACCATGGTTCTAACTTTCCAAACTCTTATTTTTTCCCTTTATCGTATGCATGATTTTATCATCTTTTTTCTCTTTTTTTTTTTTTTTTTGGATGCCCAAAGGCACTTTGATCCCAAGGTCTAATCCAGAAATTGTTCCGGCTCTTTCTAATATGGTACTTGATCCGACTTCTTCCCCTCGCCGCATCGTTGAGGTACTGAAGAAAAAGAAACCCTCAAAATCCAAATCTTCAAAGCATCTGAAGTCACCCTCAGTCACTTCAAAGAGGAAAAGGGCTCCGGAAACGAGTGGTCCTTCCAAGGCTAAAAACACCGGCATCTCACCAGAAAATATTTGGGTGAGGAATACTACCACCACTATGATAGAGGACATTCCTGCCGGAGTTAGAGAAAATATTGTTGTTGAAGCTGTCATGCCAACCTTCCGGTGCCACGCCAACTTCCGCCACCACGCCACCTGCTACCAAGCTAAATCCGGTCATTATTGAAGATGACGATGAAGCCACGGATGAGGAGTCGTTGGCAAAGATATATACAAATTTATTTTTGCCACTTCCTAAAATAGTTAATGGAAGTAGCTAGCTAGTCAATAATGTTATGTACTCATAAAATTTCCAAACATAGATTTGGGTAGATATAAATGGCAAGGAAAATGTCATAAAAGTATTTAACTTAATTATGCCAAAAACTGCAAATTGTGGTGATTAATATTATTAATTAATGAAATAATCTTGCCTAAGAAATTAAATTTGGACCTTATAAGGTTTAGTTTGTAGAAGTTGTTCACAAAACTACGCATAGTTCGTTAAAGTAAGGTGGGTCATGGGTCTATCCATTGGGCCAGTTCAATGAATGATTGGGCTTGAGGGCGGTTTAGAAGCCCGGATCTCTGGGCTCCATTTGTTTTTTTGTTTTTTTATTTATTTCTTTTTCTCCAAAGGACTCCATTTGCTTAATTATATACATTATCAAACTGTTTGATGGATTAGTGGGAAACATCCTCCCTTTAGCATTATTTGCACCCTTGAAACGTCATTATCTAACATTTTGGTGAACTCTAAAATTGTATAAATGGATACATAAACTCATAAAAAAACAAAAAGAAAACATGTTTTACTTAATACCACAAATATCATTCTTTTTGGAACATAATAATAAGTAGGTGCCTGGCATAATAATATCCACATGGTGAACTAATGTTCCTTCTTTCCAAAACGAATCGAAGTTTTAAATGAATCAACAAGATACAAGACAAAAGGTACCTTTTTTTTATCTTATTCAACCTAATAATTGTTAACTATATCTAATCATGTCTAAATGCAACTATAACATTCTGTCTACATCTTTAAGTGCAAACTTTATGCAACTATAACATTCTTTTTGATGAAGTAACTATTGTATTGACTTGCATCAAGAAGATGCTGAAACAGAACAAAGAAAATAGGGAAAGCTCATAGATACAAAAACCTACAGATAGAGTTTTGAGCCATTTCCCTAGATGAGCAAAAAGTTTGGTTGTTAAGCCAAAGACAGGGAGTTAATAAAATCTATAAGAGGAATAACATCATTTACAGGGGCTAAATTGCTCCAGCTGAAAAGAAATACCAAACACTTAAGACTTCAGAGAAGAGCTAGGAGTTGAAATCCCGTCAAAACTATTAGAATATTATTATGTATATTAATGTAGTATCATTTTATGTATGGTAAGTAGTAAAATGATAATTAGGATTATTGATTAGGAAGAATATTAGAGATTAATATTGATTAGGAAGATTAGAGACTTGATTTCCTCTTCTCATTAAATGTACAGTAAAACCTCTATAAATTAATAACCTTGGGACCATGAAATTTTATTAATATAGAGAGATATTAATAACCTTGGGACCATGAAATTTTATTAATATAGAGAGATATTAATATATCGATAAATTAATATTTTATTAATTAAAAGAGAGACTTTTTAAATTCAGCAATTTTAGTACATACATATGTATTGAAAATAAATGAATTCATATATGTTTCATTGATTATATTCATGCATCAACCAATTCTTTGTAACTAATTAAATATATTCATGTATAATATCAATTCATTGTATACAATTAACTATTATATTCATGGACGCATGTATCAATTCATTGGAATTACTTAAATAATGTATACATGTTTACATTAATTCGTTGCACTTAAATAACTATTATAGCCAATTAAATATATTCATGCATGATGAATGAAACATATACTATATAAATCTCAATATGGAAATAAAATAATTCATAACACCCAACCATGTCTTCTCATCTAAAAGGCATCGCAAAATCATCCATGAATGATCAAATGCGTAAAGCATTATGTGAGTATAAGAGAGACCATCCCACATGCACTCAAAAAGATTTACAAGAGTGGGTTGATGAAAAATATCGTTTGAAAGTTAGTCAAGGTACAATATCAAACACTCTCAAGAGATCATCGGAGTACCTTTCAGCCAACTTTGAGAAGGGTGGGGATATTAAGCGACACAAATCGGCGAAATATCCAGATATGGAGAAGGTTCTTTATGAATGGTTTCTTCAGTACCAAGATCGAGTCAACATGACCGGAGAGCTTATTTTGGAGAAAGCAAAGGATATAATGAAGCTTTTGCATCCTCAACACCCTCATGAACATCAATTTTCTCAAGGTTGGCTTGAAAAATTCAAGGTAAGACATGGTATTAAATCATTCCGTCGCTTTGGAGAAAGTGGTTCGGTTGACATGCAGGACATGGAAATGAAACTGGAGGCTATAAGGGAGAAAATAAACCAATTTCCCATTAAAGATGTTTTTAATTTGGATGAAACAGGTCTGTTTTATAGGTTACAAGCTGATCACTCTCTTGCAACCAAGCAACTTGAGGGAAGAAAGCAAGACAAAGAGAGGCTTACAATTGTTATTTGTTGCAACGAGGATGGTTCAGAAAAAATTCCTTTATGGATTATTGGAAAATATGCAAAGCCACGTTGCTTCAAAAATATCAACATGAGCAGCATCAATTGTCATTATCGTGCCAACAAGAGGGCATGGATGACTAGTGTGATTTTTGATGAATATATTCGCTGGTTTGATCACAAAATGAATGACAGAAGAATCTTGTTGATGGTTGACAATTGTCCAGCCCATCCAAAAAATATTGAAGGGTTACGGAATGTTGAGTTATTTTTTTTGCCACCTAACATGACATCAAAGATTCAACCATGTGATGCAGGAATAATTAGAGCTTTCAAGATGCACTATCGTAGGAGATTCTACAAAAATCTACTGGAAGGTCATGAGTTGGGGCTACCTAATCCTGAAATGATTAATGTTTTAGATGCCATCAATTTTGCAGTCTCCGCTTGGACAACCAATGTTTCTCAAGTGTCATTAGCAAATTGCTTTCGGCACTGCAAAATCCGTTCAAATGAAGAAATCTCAAGTGAGACAAACTTTGAAGAAAGCCTACATGAGCTTGAGAATATGGTCAAGGATGTTGGTTATCGCAATGAAATGGACGTCAACAAATTGGTGGACTATCCGGGTGATAATGATGAATGTTCAATGGTTCAAAGTTTAGAGGAAATTGTTGCTTGATTATTGAAGATCCTACTAATGATGAAGTCAAGATGATTCAATACCGTTGGAACCAGTCACGAGAAAGGAGGCTTTGAGCGCGACAACAACTCTTCAAAAAATTTTGTTGCAGCTAGAGAACTCGACACCGGAACTCTTGGCTGCAATTAAAAAAGTTAGGGATGAAATCCAATTAGATTTAAATTTTAAGAAAAATCAAGTAACAATAGATTCATATTTTAGAAAATTACCATAATATTTATGAATTATTAACTTAGAGTTTTAATGGGACCTAATATTTATAAAGGGATTTTCCAAAAAATTATTATCTTATTATCTTATCGAATTTGATGATTTTTTACAAAGGCCCAAGTCGGGACCGGAAGATTTTATTATTTTAGAGAGTTTATTAATTTATAGAGTATTAATTTATAGAGGTTTTACTGTATATGGTGTATATATCTTGCCCTTTATGGAAGAATACAAGGGAGGAAAACATTTTCAAATTATTACATGGTATCAAGAGTTTAAGGAAAAGATCCAAAACATTTTCCCTACTCAATTCGGTCATCTTCCTCCCTTGGCCGAAAATTTTCTTCCATTCTTTTTCTTTGATTTTTTTTTCATTTCTCCATTAGTGGACATCATCCATCCCAACCAACTATGTCTGAGTCAAAATCATATTTTCATCCTGCCCTTACTGTCTCAAATATCAAAACACATGTTTTCGTCAAACTAGAAATGGAAACCGTTCATTATGTAACTTGGCCGGAATTATTCAAAATATGTTGTCGTGCTCACAAAGTTCTTCATCATATAATTCCTCCAAAAGATGGAAAAGTGAAGGAATTAACAACCGATGCAGACAAGGAATTGTGGGATACGGAATTGTGGGATACACTTGATGCCACGGTCCTTGGTTGGATTTATGCAACAATCTCCACTAACTTGTTGCATACAATAATGGAACCGGATTCAACAGCCATGGAGGCTTGAGAACGCTTGCGAGATATCTTTCAAGATAACCAAAACTCTCGCGATGTTACATCGGAGCAGGAGTTCTCAACCATTGACATGGCGGATTTCCCTAATGTTTCTGCATATTGTCAACGCCTCAAAATGGTGGCAGATCAATTAAGAATCATTGGTTCACCTGTTACTAATAACCGGTTAGTCTTGCAATTGATCGTCGGTCTCACCGATGCGTATAGCGACGTGAGAACTCTAATCCGTCAAAGTAATCCTCTACCAAAATTTTATCAAGCAAGGTCCATGCTTGTGCTTGAAGAGTCGGGCTTGGTGAAAAAGGCTTCAACTACTTCAAATTCCGCCATGATTGCCACTTCCTCAAATGATGGTAATTTTTTTACCCTTCTCAACAAAATAAGGAACAAAAGGACATAATAATAATAAAAATAAGAGTGGAAATCGCGGCAGAGGTGGCGGGCAGTGGAAGCAGGCCGGTGGTACAGACAACTGGGCCTGGTAGTGGCCTTGGGCTTTACCGCCCAGCCCAGCCCCAATAGGGAATTGTGTCAGGTAGCCCCAACGGCCCACTGGCCACTCACCCCAGCCCACCATTTTTTTCCAGCCTTCTGGATATAATTTCAGACAGGCCCAAGCAAGCCCATTTTGTTGGGTTTTGTTTAGGCAGGCAGTAGTATTGGGCCTCAGCCGACCCAGTGGCAGGAGGCCCATTAAACAGTAGCCCATCCCACGTATATTGAGTCCGCCATGCACACCTTTGGACTCAACCCACCGGATTCAAATTGGTATATGGACTCCGGAGCGACGTCTCACATGACGTCCTCCCAAGGTAATCCCTCACCCTATTTTAATTTGAGCAATGATAATGGTATAATTGTCGGAAATGACCATTCAATTCCAATAAAAGGTTATGGTTCTAGCAAATTATCACCACCAAACCCACCACTAATTTTAAATAATGTCCTTCATGCTCCTAAATTAATCAAAAACTTGGTCTCTCTTAGAAAGTTTACAACTGATAATTGAATATTTGTTCGTTTTGACCCCTTTTGATTTTCCGTGCATGATTTTCAGACGGGGAAGCTTCTCATGAGATGTGATAGCAAGGGGGAGCTCTATCCAATAAATCCACCAAATCAACAGTCCAAGTTTCAATATACTTTTGCAGCCTTGGCACCATCTTTATGGCACCAACGTTTGGGACATCCGGGAGAGGCTGTTTTGGCCTATCTTAAACAAAATAAATTTATTTATTCTACCCAAACACAGACTCTAAATAAGTGTCATTCTTGTGCACTTGGTAAACATGTTAAATTGTCATTTATTTCTTCTACTCCATGCACCCTTTTGCCATTTGATATTTTACATTGTTATATTTGGACATCACCCGTTTTGAGTTATTCTGGTCATAGATATTATTTGCTCATACTAGATGACTACTCTAATTATTTGTGGACGTTTCCTTTATCGAAAAAATCACAAGTGTTTTCCATTTTTCTCACATTTAGAGTATTCATCCAAACTTAATTTGAACGTGATATAAAAAATATTCAATGTGATAATGGGAGGGAGTTTGACAATAAACAGTTTTGGGATTTTTTCAAAACAAATGGTCTAAATTTTCGTCTGTCTTATCCTCACACCTCATCATAAAATGGGAAGGCACCCCCCCCCCCCCCCCGTATTTTGGCATCATGCACTCCAAATGGTCACTTACCTGTTAAATATCCTTCCACATAAAAACATGTCTTACCAAGCTCCACTAAAAATGCTTTATTTACGGGAGCCATCTTATCTACATTAAGAGTGTTTGGTTGTCTTTGCTACCCTCTCTTTCCATCCACCACAATCACAAAACTTCAACCCCGGTCTACTCCATGTGTCTTCTTGTGATATCCTACTAATCATCGCGGTTACAAATGTTATGACATTTCTTCCAAAAGAATAATTATAAGTCGTCACGTAATTTTTGATAAAATAGTTTTTCCTTTTGCCAAGATACATGAAATCGGGACTCACACCTATGATTTTTTGGATGATGATAAGTTTCTGTATCTAACACATTTTTTCCACAACTCGGTACCCGTTGTTGACGTTGGAAATACGAGATTGGGCCCACTGGACCAAAGAACGATGGCCCAACCGCTTGACCATTCAGTCCAGCAGCTTAGGCCTTCAGCTCTGAGGCCCAGTCCCTAGGGATAGCAACGAATCGGGTCTGGACCGGATCCTACTAGATCCAGATCCAAATCCGTTTTTCATACATGGATTCAGATCCATCGGGTCCATAAAAATCATATCCAAATCCGGATCCACATGTAAAAAATCTGTCTTGCTAAGAATGTAACCTTGCTAAGAATTTTTTTTAACTGACAAACGATTTTTACTTAACTAACATTTTACTGTGTTTCAATTTTGAAATGTTCATATGAGATATTTTGTTCGTTGTCTCGTTTTGATTTTGAGCTATTAATTGAAAATGTTGGACAATGACAATAGTTGTGAAAAATGCTGACTAGTATTTTCACAATGCAGAACTTGCATATGCTTAGAATCTTCACAAATGAAGTGAATATAATTTTAACTACTTGTCTATGGAGATGTTAGTCATTCACTAATATAACATTGATTTTATTATCGAAGTTACCTCTTTATTTTTTGGTTTTTGAGTTAACGCGAGGATAAATTAAACTTGTTTTGAGAATTAAACTTGCAAGGATGTGCTTAGCAATTTTAGGAAAATACTTATAAAGTTACATTCTAGGTTATGAATATATTTAATAAAAATGGATCCACGGGTCGGATCTGGACCGGATACGGATCTCAAATACAAGATCCAGATCCAGATTCGTCAGAAATGGATCAGGGTCCGATCCGGATGTGTCGGATCCAAATTTTGAAGATCCATTTCCTATAAAACGGATTTGGATCCACCGGATCCGGACCGGGTCCAGGATCCACTGCCATCTCTACCAGTCCTCCTCCCTCCAGCTCCCATTCCACACAGCCACAGTCCACTAGTAGCTTGGGCCAGCTCACGGCTCCAGGCCCAATTCCAAACCAAATGGACATTCAGCCCACTGCCACTAGAACGCCAAACAGTCAACTTTCCCCTCTCTCGGCCAGTGGCGTCCAATCCACTGGCCATGGCAATCGTCCGGTCACCCGTAGTCAATATGGAATTATCAAACTTAATACCAAATATAGCCTACATACTCAGGTCTCGAAAATCATCTTTGCCTCGTAATCCAGTGTCTGCTCTAAAAGACCCGAATTGGAAAATAACCATGGATGATGAATATCACGTTCTAATTAAAAATAGGGAATGGGATTTAGTCCCTCGTCCATCTAATGCTAATATAATCCGGTCTATGTGGATTTTCAGTCATAAAAAAATATGATGGCACTTTTGAGCGGCATAAGACTCGTCTTGTAGGTGATGGAAAAACACAGCAGGTTGGTGTAGATTGCGGGGAGACGTTCAGTCCAGTGGTCAAACCAGCAATGATCAGAACAGTTCTAAGCCCATCTCTCTCAAAAGGATGACCTCTTCATCAATTGGATGTCAAAAATGCATTTCTTTATGAGCACCTCAATGAAATTGTTTACATGCATCAACCATTGGGATACAGAGATCCCAAATATCCCAATCATGTGTGTTTGCTCAAAAAAATCATTATATGGACTGAAGCATGCTCTCAGGGCATGGTATAAGCGATTTGTAGATTTCGTGTCACAAATTGGATTTTCTCACAACCATTCCGATAATTCTCTATTTATTTATCATCAGGGTGATAATATTACATATCTTCTTTTATATGTGGATGATATTATCCTAACAACATTATCAGACTCTCTCCGCAAGACTATCATGTCACAGCTTGGTTCTGAATTTGCTATGAAGAAGTATGCATCTGAGATTGTTGAACGAGCTTGAATGTCATCTTGCAAACCGTCTGCAACTCCAGTAGACACTAAGTCTAAATTGAGTGCCACCTCAAGAAAACCATTTGTCGATCCCACATTATACCGAAGCCTAGCAGGAGCTTTACAATATCTCACGTTCACCAGGCTGGATATTACTTATGCAGTGCAATATGTGTGCTTATTTATGCATAATCCGATGAAGGAATATATGCATGCTCTAAAACACATTGTGAGATATATTCACGGCACTCTAGAGTATGGATTACATCTACACTCGTCCTCTGGTTCCAAACTTGTCACTTACACAGATGCCAACTGGGTAGGTTGTCCGGACACCAGACACTCCACCTCAAGTTATTGTGTCTTCCTCGGTGACAACTTAATCTCCTGGTCTTCAAAAAGACAAGCCACGGTATCACGCTCAAGTGCTGAAGCAGAATACCGTGCTGTTGCAAATGTTGTGTCTGAATCATGTTGGATTCAAAATTTGTTGCTTGAGCTTCATTGCCCAATTCCAACAGCCACACTAGTGTACTGTGATAATGTTAGTGCAATCTATCTCTCAGGGAACCCAATCAATCATCAACGCACTAAACATATTGAGTTAGATATCCATTTTGTTCGTGAGAAGGTGGCTCGTGGACAAGCGCGAGTGTTACATGTCCTGACATGTCATCAAATCGCATATATTTGACATGTCATCAAATCGGGACAGTCTCAACATTCGCCGCCCTCCAGCTTCAACTGCGGGGGAGTATTAGAATATTATTATGTATATTAATGTAGTATCATTTTATGTATGGTAAGTAGTAAAATGCTTATTAGGATTATTGATTAGAGATTATTGATTTGGAAGAATATTAGGGATTGATATTGATTAGGAAGATTAGAGGCTTGATTTCCTCTTCTCATTAAATGTATATGGTGTATATATCTTGCCATTTATGGAAGAATACAAGGGAGGAAAACATTTTTAAATTATTACAAAAACATCTATAATTTCTTTCTGTCCAGATACTCCAAAAAATGCATGTTGGTATTGTTGGAAATTTGCCTTTGGCGGGAGTTGCGACCGACCAACTTTAACGGCTTAAACACTAGTGTAACGTATGTTGGAGAATCCGGTTCTTCACACATGCATGATCTACTAAGTACGTAGATAACCGTAGGGCCAAGAATCGTCAAATTTCATTGAGAAATGAAAGAGATATTGGTTCACGAAGTAAGGTGTTTGAAGCATGGAAAGTGTGGTATTGTGTGTAATTCTCCCCCATCGGTAGAGGAAGAAAGAAGTGTTGTGTATATAAGATTCGAAATTGGTTTGGGGTTTGGGACCCCAAGGGGTATCCCATGTGTTTAAAGGAGGAGGACCTAGATGTGCTTCGGTTCGAGGAAAGACCACGCGCGCGCCGCCACCGCCCGCCCGTCCCGTCCGGTCGGTCGGTTCCGGCTCCGAGTTCCGGTTCTCGGTCACGGGTCGTGGGGGCCGTGGGTCGGGTGGGGTCTTCCGATATTATCTTTTTGGGCCGAGAAAACTTTGCCGAAGTACGCTTTGATCCCGAAGTTTCGGATATACGCTTTGGCCCCGAAATTCTTTCGGATGTGCGCTTTGGTCCCCGAAGTTTCAAGATGTACGCTTTGGTCCCCGAAGTTTCCGAAAATCGAATTTCGACGGTCAAAAACAGAAATGCCAAGCACTCAATTCAGCCATTTATTTTGGCTGAATTACTCCTCCTATAATGGCCAAAACAGTTGGTCTTTCTCCCATTTATGTTGGTGACTTTACTACCTCCATAATGGCCATTATTTGGCTATTATGGAGGCGATTTTCAGCAAAATGCAGCCCCTCCCTCACCTATATAAACACCCCCTTACACCATTGTTGAGGACTAAGACATATGCACGAAAATACATAAACGAGATGCAGAAAAACAAGGCACGAAAATACACAACCGAAATAGTTTTCTTCCTACAACTTCCAAGCATCATTTCGTTACTCAATATTCTTCACGGTAGCTCTTGAGTTTCCTTTGCTCAAGGGTTCCATTGCTGTTTTATCTTGGGAGACAAATTGTCCAGGACGTATAAAGGATACATACGGGGCAATATTGTCTTAAGGACAGAGTGCTACACTCGACTCAGCAAAAACATTTTACATTTTTCCGTCTTCTACAAAACTGGAATTTCCGCTTTTACTTGTGTAACGATTGTAATTTCGATTCCATGTTGAATTATTGAAATCTTTATTTATCCTTTCGAATACTTGTAATAGTTAAATACTTCCCGTACTGCTTTATAAAGTACCATAGAGCAAAACTCCCAACAGGTATCATCTGCCAAATTCTCCTGATGGTTCTGTCAGTGTCAACCACCCAAAAGTTTCAGGTTTCCGTAGTTTCCTCAACATTCTGTGGCAGTACCCAACTAATACCAAAAATTGATAAGAACGTGTTTCACAAATCAGAAGCAACTAAGAATGCAAAAGTAAGTGGTTGACTGATTCTGAGCTATTTTGGCACATGAAACACCTATTTGCTAGGTGAAACTTTCTTCTGCAAAGGTTGTCTTGAGTCAGGTTTGCCTCCCTAATGGTTGTCCATGTAAAACACTTGATTTTAGTGGGCAGTTTAGTTCTCCAAACCAGCTTCCATGACCATTGCTCAGTCACTTCATTTTTAGAATATGATTTACTATAATCTGCCTTCACTGAGTATGACCCCTTGCTTGAACTACCCCATCTAATTTTCAATCTTGCAAATTCCTTCTAAGGCGGATGTCCCAAGAGGTCCCGACTCTATTTTGTGCTACTGTGGAGTCGGGGTTCACAGCTAGCTGATAAATGCTTGGGTGAGAAATCTTCAGGGGTTGATTGTGAAGCCATTTATCATTCCAGAAACTCACTAGATTTCCATTCCCAACTGAAAAGGAGACATTAAGGAAGAAATCATCCCTAAGCTTATTTATGTGTTTTCAGTGCCCAACACCGTGATGAGCTCTGCTTGTGCTGGTGCTTTAATGACTTTGCTTTCCATACTTAGCAATCACCACCCTTTTCTAGAGACTAGCAGTGTCTTGATCATATCTCCACCACCATTTCAAAAGTAGGTTGTTATTATGTTTGGATAAGTCTCTGATTCATAAACCACCTAGGTTTTTTTGGTTGGATCACCTCCGACCATTCCACTAGATGAAATTTATGATCTTCGTTGTTGCATTTCCATAGAAATGTTCTTCTTACTTTATCAATATGCTTCAAGACTTCAGATGGCATAGGAAAGAAGGACATGATATAGGTAGATATACTGTCAAGTACACTGTTAATTAAAACTAACCTACCACCCATGGAGAGGTACTACTAGCGATGGCAATTGATCAGACAGAATCCTACTAGATTCAGATTCAGATTCATTTTTCATACCTGGATCCGGATTCATATCCATCGGGTCCATAAAATCAGATCCGGATCCACCGGGTCCACGGATCGGATCTGGATCCACCTGTTGAAACTTTATTGACAAAATAAAACCCAATCTGATTGAAAAAAATGCTTGAGTTCATTCAATCAACCTACACAAATATGCCACCATTCTTCCAAAATACTGAACGAAGTTTTAGCATCACAAGAAAATAAAGACCAGTATCTTGATCATATCTCCACCACCATTTCAAAAGTAGGTTGTTATTATGTTTGGATAAGTCTCTGATTCGTAAACCACCTAGGTTTTTTTGGTTGGATCACCTCCGACCATTCCACTAGATGAAATTTATGATCTTCGTTGTTGCATTTCCATAGAAATGTTCTTCTTACTTTATCAATATGCTTCAAGACTTCAGATGGCATAGGAAAGAAGGACATGATATAGGTAGATATACTGTCAAGTACACTGTTAATTAAAACTAACCTACCACCCATGGAGAGGTACTGCTAGCGATGGCAATTGATCAGACAGAATCCTACTAGATTCAGATCCAGATTCATTTTTCATACCTGGATCCGGATTCATATCCATCGGGTCCATAAAATCAGATCCGGATCCACCGGGTCCACGGATCGGATCTGGATCCACCTGTTGAAACTTTATTGACAAAATAAAACCCAATCTGATTGAAAAAAATGCTTGAGTTCATTCAATCAACCTACACAAATATGCCACCATTCTTCCAAAATACTGAACGAAGTTTTAGCATCACAAGAAAATAAAGACGATGAAGCAAAGTAAGTATATAACATCATGATTCACGAGAAACACTGCAATTACAAAGGTCTTTAAATTAAATTCTACAACAATGTTATTTAAAATGCCAGCAACATCTTCTATAATGTGAGGTTCCATTTGCACCATTATAAGAGAGTAAAGATGGACAATATTTACACTTTGCTCTTGTAACACCTTTCACTACGACATTATCAAAAAATTCCTATGCCTCGGAAGTGAGTTTCTTGCTTGTTAGTTTACTTGATTGATTTTTTTTCTTTTTCTCCATTTACAGTATGCGTGTTATGGTCATCTCCAAGCTCAATAAAATCTTCCGAATCCCCTTCTAAATCATCCACTTCACAGAACAGAGGCACTGGAGGTGGGCGAGAAGAAGCAACATGACTTTTATTAGTAGCATTTGCATTATTGTTAGATTGTTCACCATTCATTTCTTACAAGTTAATAATAAAAAATTAAAAAAACACAATGAGCATACTGGCAGATATGACATGCAACAATTAAAAGCTTCAAGTATTAAGGTACTAAGGATTATTGAGATGAAAGGATGAGTGTAGGAGTCAGTTGAGCACCGAGAGAGGAAGCGGTTGTTCATGTGAGAAATGAGATGAAGTAGGATTTTTTTCCCTTCTTATTTTCTTACTGTAGTCTATTTTTATTTATTTTTTAGTAAAAAAGTTATATATTTAAAAAAATGGATCCACGGATCGGATCTGGACAGGATACGGATCTCAAATACAGGATCCAGATCCATATCCGATCCGTCAGAAATGGATCCGGGTCTGATCCGGATCAGTCGGGTCCAAAATTTAAAGATCCATATTTTATAAAACGGATCTGAATCCACCGGATCCGGACCAGGTCCAGGATCCACTGCCATCTCTAGGTACTGTATTTGCCAGGTTGCCAATTTCTTCTACACCTTTTCTATCACTATATTTCAAACTTCGGTTGCCTTGTATTTTGCTCCCAAAGGTAAACCTAAATAGATTGTAGGGAAGGAGCCTATAGCATGTTGACACCCAATTTTGTCCCATCTTTCTCGATTTATTTGCAATTTTAAATATTTTTTGATATCTTAAAAAATATTTTTTATATATATATACATATATTATTATTATTATTATTATTATTATTATTCGTATTTCTGCAACCATTTGCCTTTTTAAATCATGATCATAGTTTCTATTCTAATATTCTATATTATTTTATTTTAGCAAAACAACATCGTATTTTTTATTTTTAATTAAGCATTAAGCATTTCACAAATATTATGTTTTATTATTATCACGTCTTATATTATATTCTAAATAACTTACATTTTTTTAATTCAAAGCATTTTTAATATTAAACCCCTTTTGTATTTTTAGATCCATAACCCATTTTATTTCCCACCCATTGATTTTGAACATGTTCATTGATTCAATATGATTTTGCCTCAATTATGTGTGATAAAAATTGACGATAATATGACTGTTAGAGGTGAGAATGGTTGTGGGCTAGGTTGTTTACCTACTGTGTTTGAGTTGGTCGTTGATTTTATTTCTGAATTCTGAACCATATGCATTGTTCTTCTCTCCTCTTGTCAAAACTGGATTTGTCTTTGCTATCCATTTTCTTTTTGTTTGGCCTTATGTGAACCCCCAAGTCTTCCCTATAACTGGTCTATTCTTTTAAGTTTGATAATTATCATTTTGGGCCTGCTCTATATTCTTTTTGCACCTGCCTACGTCTTGAATCCTAACAACATATTACTTTTCATGAATTATTTATTTACATTTTCTTATGTACATATTTTCATATTCCGTCTCCTAATCCTTTTCTTTCTTTCGTTTACATGAAATGCATCGGGAGCAACGAAGAGTCTCGTTATGAGACTCATCATGATCACTGCCGAACGAAGACCCGCATTCACACTCCTTACATTCTCCAAACTCGGGATTTCAAAACAAATAGGGCGAGATGACATCGTCATCCGCATTAATTCCCTTTCATTGTTGTTCTTTAATTTCGTTATTTCTATTTGGGTCTGTAATAATTATTTAATGCTTGTGTGATTGTTAGGATATTTAGAATAATTAGGCCATGAATGGATAATTAATAGGGTAGTTAAAAACCGTCGCTAGTTTATTCATTTGTAGGCTCGGTTAATTCAAACTTAGAAACCCTCTGCTAGTTTATTTATTTTTAGGCTCGTCATGCATATTTAGAATTTTCAAAACAAACTTTGATCATCTTCTGTTTACTTTATTAATTGTACAACTCAAAATGATTTCCAAAAATTACTTCTTTGGCATTATAAGTAATTCGCTTTTCTCCTTGCTATTTATTGTCATAAATGCATACCTTTTCAACTTTATATGTATTTTTCTATTATACCATCCAAATGCATACATGTACAAAATGCATCTCTTTCATTAATTATTTGCAAACATCTTTTTAACTTCATACTTTATACATGCATTTTTCTTAGTATAATATTAACCTGAGTTTGACCGGATAACCGCAAGTTAGCGGATCTTAAAGGATGCCTAACCCCTTCCCTTTAGGATAATAAAGAACCCTTACCTAAAATCTCATTAGTTTCGCAGTCCTTAAAAATGGAGTTACATTGCGGCATTTAGTTAATATTCAGGTGTCTTAATTCACTATAAAATAATTAGGTGGCGACTCCTTAATCATTTACCCAGGAATCACCGACACGTTGCACTCTGCTTCGACTCGCGCATGGTCGAAAAAAGGGCGCGACATAGCACAACCCATAATTCCAGCCAATTCATCCATATTTGCCACCTCATTAACATGGAAGATAACGCTTTTGGACATGTTGATATGCAAACCTGAGATTGCTTCAAAGAGGAGCAGTGTGAGATTAAGATATTGCATCTGTAGTTTCTCAGCCCCACTATAACATTCTGTCTACAACTATAACTAAGTTCGTTTATTAAATAATCACCGTACACTATTAAAGAAAAAAATAGTACTCCTTAATAGAATACTTAGTAATTAATATTATCATTAGTAATTATTATAGAATCATATGTAAATGGTAGGAGGTAAATTAGCATTCAAGTAAATAGATTAGCATCATCTTAGGAGGATTAGATGACTTGATCTTAGAGATTAGATGGCATGATCTTCTCTCCATCATATCCTTTCATTAGCTTAATTGTAGATTGTAATAGTTGTATATTTACCACATTATTGGAAGGTGAATATTGAGTAAAATAATCTAATCACTCTATTATTCTTACATGATTTCAGAAGATTAAGGAAAATATCATACCATAAATAATTTTTACTCCAAAATTGCCCCCCCCTCTTCCACCACAACCGGCCGACCACCACCCTTTCTTCAATATTTTGTTTTTCCATTATTGTTCTTCATTTTTCGGTCAACAATGTCTAACTCCAAATCCACATTTCATCTCGCCCTTACCGTTTTTAATATCAAAACGCATATTTTCGTCACTCTTGAAATGAAAAATGTTCACTATGCAACTTGGGCAGAGCTCTTTAAAATATGTTGTCGTTCCCACCGGGTTATTCATCACATAATCCCACCGGCAAATGGCAAAGCAAAGGAGTTAAAAACCCATGATGAAAAAGAACTTTGGAAAACCCTTGATGCCACAGTTCTCTCATGGATTTATACAACTATCTCTAGTGATTTGTTGCACACAATAATGAAACCCGATTCTACGACAATGGAGGCCTGGAATCGTTTGCGAGACATTTTTCAAGAAAACAAAAATTCTCGAGCCGTTACGTTGGAGCAAAAATTCTCCACCACCAATTTGGCGGATTTTCCGAATGCGTCGGCGTATTGTCAACGTCTCAAAGTCTTGTCGGATCAACTCAAGAATGTTGGTTCGCCAGTTACCAACAATCGCTTGGTTCTACAATTGGTTGTCGGCCTTACCGACGCGTATAGTGGCGTGGAAACGCTCATCCGACAAAGCAACCCTCTACCACTTTTTTACCAAGCTCGTTTGATGTTTATTCTTGAAGAGGCGAGTTTTGCCAAAAAAGGCTGCAACAGTCTAAAATTCTGCCACGATTGCTACCCCAACAAATGAAGGTACTACCAATTTTGAACCTGTACAACAAAATCGAGGACAAAAAGGACAAAATGGTGGTAAAAATTGGGGTGAAAATTGTGAAAATAACAAAAGTGGAGGCCACCGGAATTTCGGTGACGGAGGAAATGGCGGCAGGAACACTTCCGGTGGCCAGCAGTGGCAGCTCCGCGCGGACCAGCCCAGTGGGCCTGACAGTGGCCTTGGGCTGTGCCACCGTGCTCATACTCGAGGGGCAACTGGGCTTACTGGCCAGGCCATTGTCGGTCCACATAATTTTGGGCCAGGCAGTTTTGAGCCCAGGAACAGTTTTGGCCCATTGCTGACCCAGTGGCAAGAGGCCCATTCGACAGTGGCCAACCCAATCGATATTGAGTCCGCCATGCACACTCTTGGACTTAACCCGCCCGACGCGAATTGGTATATGGACTCCGGAGCGACGTCTCATATGACGTCCTCCCAAGGTAATCTCTCATTCTATTTTAATTTGAGCAAAAATAATGGTATAATTGTTGGAAATGGTAATTCTATTCCAATTCGTGGTTATGGTTCTACTAAATTTCCCCCTCCAAACCCACCACTAACATTAAAAAATGTTCTTCATGCTCCACAATTGATTAAAAACTTGGTATTTGTTAGAAAGTTTACTACTGATAATTCGGTGTTTGTTAGAAGCTGACTGGAATTGGGCCCAGTTTCCAGGATATGGTGACGTTGGGTAATAAGGGATGTTGGGCCAATGGCCATTGGCCCAGCCCCACGGCCAGGAGGCCCAAGGTTGCGGTAAGTTGGCCTGCGGTCTACTGTTCCAAGCACCACTGTTGTCGCCGCCACTGTTCCGTCCACCACCACCTCCACCGTTCCACCGCGGTTCTTGCCATTATTTTTACGATTTTGACCCATTTTTCCGCCACCGTTGGTACGGTTTTGGCCTGAATTTTTGGAGAATGAGTGAGGGTCGTCGGACGTGGCCATCATCATGACATAATTTGCTCCGGTAGCCTCCTTCTTAGACAGACCAATTTATTTTAATGTGAGCATGGAACGTGCCTGGTAGAATGGTGGGAGAGGATTACTTTGACGAAGAAGCGTATCAACGCCATTATAGGTCTCGGATAGGCCTACAACCATCTGAAGAACAAGACGATCATTGGTGACTGGTGCACCAACGTTTTTTAGTTGATCCGCCAATTCCTTCAACATTTTACAATAGGCTGAGACATTCGGAAAATCCTTCATGTTGACATGGGAAAATTCCTGCTCAAGAGTAACCGCACGGGAATTTTTGTTATCTTGAAATATATCACGCACCCTATTCCAAGTTTCCATCGTTGTGGCGTCAGGTTCAATGATCGCCTGCAAGAGGTATGTAGAGATAATGGAATAAATCCACTGAAGAACGGTAGCATCAAGGGTTGTCCATAATACAGGGCCATACTCGGGGGTAGACACCATCTCTGTGCCTGTTATTGAGGGGATGATGTGATGAAGGACTTGATGCGAGCGTGCGTGAACTTTAAATAATTTCGCTCACGTCGCGTATTGGACGTTTTCCATCTCAAGAACGATAGAGATATGGTTCTTGATATTGGAGACTGTAAGGGCTGAATGAAACGTGTTCTTTGAGGTAGACATAATGAAAGAACAAGTGAAGAATTAGGGATTTTGGAGAAGAAAAAAATTATCGAAGATTGGAGGGGGTATGGCCGTTGGCCACTGGTCAGGACGAGCAGCGGAAAAAAAAATTGGAGAGGAAAAGTTTGCCCTAGACTTCTGATACCATGAAAGAAATAATCCCTTCATGTTTTTCATTAATGAAGAGGTATTTATACAATTTACAATCTCCAAATATGGAAAATCATATTCCTACTATACTACTAATATCATAATTCTACTTGTACAAAAATTCTACAACTATGATAAGTTTGTACAACACTTTGATTACAACAATAATGAATTCTCTGTTTCAGTGATATACACGGTATACATGGGTATATCACGGGTATTTGTGTCACATATTGTATATACAAGTCAGTGGTCCATTGGCTAATGCTAAACACAATTTATCCAACTCCTTCATTAACTTCCAAATAAAAATGAATTATAGGACATGGATTAACGATAAAATGTGCTGACACCTGGGAGGGGGACTGGGGCCCACCAACAAATTGTCCAATGGTTCCAAATGAATGATGATTGGGACTCAACATGGGCTTCTTTTATATGAACCGTTCATAGGCTTTTTCCGTCCATAGGCTCAGTTAATCAATTATCACATGTCATCATCCATTCTCAACCGTTGACGCTTCTGCTTCACAGATGAGACATGTGATAATTGATTAACTCTATGTTCAACCGTTGTTTAATTCTTCTGCAATTTTCCTTTATTTTTAAATTTTTACTAGTCAAGATATGTTAATAAATCAAATACTCCACGTCATATCGTGGTAAATGCTGAGATTTTTAATTTGCATTAAAAATGGTTGGAATTGTTATACAGTGCGTAATAATACATGAATTATTATGACCGATTAGTTGATTCTCCTAATTGCTTTATGGGCGTTTTGGTTGTTAGATTCTACCACATAAAATAATACATAAACTCTTACAAGTTAAAGGATTCTTGTAAGTTAAACATGCTAGTAAGTAGTATTACTGGTGTAATTATATATTTTTATTATTAATTGTTAAAATAGAACTATGCGTAAGTACTTATGCAGAGTTCTATAACTAGAAATCGGACGTTAACGTGTGTAGGTGTTCCTATATTATTTTAGTAATCAAGATCAGTTTTATGTTACACAAACCAAATGCTATATTAGTTATACAAATTTTATGCTGAGATTATTGGACGATGGAAAACAAAATCACGTATGAACAAGAAATTCCTTAGAGTACATAAGAAAAACATTGAATTGGGATTTGTTTCTTTTAGGTACATTCAAATAGTTACTAACTTATTGAACATATGTTTCTTGTGATTCATATGGGTCCTGCATTATTAGTAGTGGTGTATAAATGACCACAAAAAACTGAAAAAGTACTGGACTACCTTAAATACTTCAATTCTTTACGTAGACGACTCGTCAGTAAACTAATCTCAGAAAATAAATACTACTACTAGTAGTATATATATTGAGTTTTGAAATAAGGTGCAGTACCAAAAAAAGTAGTCTATTTAGTTGATGAGAATTTATGAATAGCACAAGTGAGTAAGTGACAGACATATAAAGATGAAAAACCATGGAGACAATGGAGGAATCTTCCAAATTAAGAAAGAAGACAAGCAGATTCTTACATTAAACCTTCAATTATGTAACTAACCTGTACCATGGACTGTCTCACTGCCTCCTTGACAAACTTCTCCTAATCTTTAGAGCTTGCATTATCTTAATATCTTTAATTAATTGTTTCATTTTAAACTAACGGTGATGCAGGGCCGTTCCTATACTTTTAAGGGCCCGGTGCGAGAAACAAAAAGAGACCATTTTTTATTCACATAAAATTAACTAATTAATCAATATTAAAAAAAAATTATTGATCAAAACATCAAATAAATGTATAGTAAACACTATATTCGATTCAATGTTTTCAATTTCAGTACAATAATGCTACGAAAGAGATATCTTAATGTCATTACATGAAAGATTTAAAAGAAAAACTATCATTACATTAGGCATAGAAAATTGATGTCCTTGCATTTTTATCTGCAAAGTCATCAAACAATCTTTCATAATCACGAATGTCTAGAAATTCACTCTCAATTGAAATCAAAGATAATGCATTCAATCTTGTGTTTAATTTATTTTTTTTAAAATTGTTTTAAAAAATGTTAAATCTGATTTTATGTTTTAAAAAAAATCTTTCGTTGCTAATTGGATTCAAACACGCGACCTCTCAATAGAGAATGACTTTTGAAGGTTACCCTCCATCGCTAGGCTACATCTCTCACAAATAAAATTGAAGGCATTTTTAATACATATCTTAATAATTGAAACCAATAAAAGAACAATGAAAATTTTGGGGCGGAGGCCCCGCCGGCCGGCCCCTATGATGCGGCGGCGCCTCGACCGCCCCAAGGACGGCTTTGCGGTGATGTTGGAGCCAACTTGTTGCTACAACAATTTTCTGTCGAACACCTTAGATTTTTTGCGATTATTTTTGTTCCAAGAGTCGTTGAGTATTAAAAACTCATTATCTGGAGTCCTATTTCTCTTTAGAATGAATTGAAGACGTGGATTATTAGTGGTGATGAAAAATTAAATTGAGGTTTATCAAAATTAATAATATGAACTTTTGAAATAGATTGAGATTTTTGTAAAATTGATCATTATGAATTTTATCACTAAGTACAACTTTGTCCTGAAATATGGATTTGTGCAAGAACCAAAAGATTATGGGTGCTCCATATTCGTGGATAGTGGTAAGATTTCAATTAGGAAACGACATTAATATCAATCTACTTTATAGACAATTAGCATAAAGTATAACATTATCATTATAACTATTTGAAGATTTTGGTCTAGTATTGTGAGCTAATCTCCAACTGAATAATGTTTAATTCCGACCCCACCAAAATTTTGACGGACAAAATGATCTCCCTACGATTAATATAATAAGTATAATGAAAAAAACTGACAGCCATAGTGTGAAACCAAAAGGCTAACATATGTGCAGATTTTACTAATTTTGCAAACCATATGGTGCTGTGTTTGGCCTGTAATGGGTCTCTATTGTCCAGATCTTGGTGGGACCTACACACATGTACTATGATCCCTGCCAAATAATCTTGGAAAACCGCACATACACAACCTTTCGAGTCTAATTTTCAGTGATTTATTAAAAAATGAGTTTTAAGTTTTATGGCATTGACAATGTAAAAGATTTTTGTAAAACTATCAAATCATAATTACACACAAGTATTTATAAAAAGTATAACTACACGCAAGTATCTAAGAAAGCAAAATTAACAGTTTTAAAAATAACGGCCTAATATATCAATAATCCCTTAAATTTTAAATTTTATTTGGACACTCAAACTACGATATGTTTCAATTAAAAACTTAAACATATGATAGTGTACCTATTATACACTTTCGTCTCAAATTTTGGAAAAAAACGTCTACACTATTTTAAAACGGTCATTACGTAGATAAATTATCCACTTAAAATATGTCACCTCTTTTAATTACACACTAAATAGCAAAGGCGAAAAGACGAGATCCAGTGGTCTAAGGGCTGCTGGAGGAGGAACCGTTCTTAGAGTGATCGTACACGGTCTTAATGATGGCATATCAGTAAGCCTTGTTGAATCAGTAAGCGGGCCAAGGCTTTGCCCATTCACAAGGACTCGATTCTAAACCTCAATCATCGGTAAAACCTCAGGCATGTTCAAAGCGAGGCTGATGTATATAATTAAAGGGGGTAACATTTTTTATGTGATTAACTTATTTACGTAATGGACACATGAGAACATGCACACAAGTTTTTTTCAAAATTGAGCCGAAAGTGTCTAATACGAATATTTTATCATGTGTTCATGTGATTCATACAAGTTATAGTTCGAGTGTCTAAATAAAATTTATGACAAATTTAAGGAGTTGTTGATGTATTCAACCAAAAACAAAATATAACTACTTGACATAATAATAAGTTAAAATCAGTGTTTTAAAAGACGGGGGCGTGAGGCGAGTCATTTTACTTAGCACGGAGCGAGGCGTAAGCCCCATAAATCTTTAAAATTTTAATTTATAATGTAGAAAATAGTAAAATGACATAAAAATTAATTAAAAAATAATTAATAGTTTAAAAATTAAATACATGATTAAAGAAACTTATAGAAAATAAAACTTTTTACATGATTTTACAAGTACAAATAATGCAATGATATAAAAGTTACCCCTCCGGATAAAAAAAAGTGTTCTCTTAGCCATTTGAACACCTTTAAGAAAATACTAATTTCTTGACAAAAATAGGTAATTTGACTAAAATGTCTCTAATTAAATAGGTATTAAAATTTAGTCATCTAACACTTAATAAGGTCAAATCAGGAAAAGTAAGGTTAATTTTTTATTGCTTTGATAAGTGAAAACACTTTTTGACTAAAAAATAAAGGTTAAATTGACACTCTTTTTTATCCGGAGGGATTATTATGAGATCCAATTAACTTTAACATCTTAACTTTCAAATAATAAAAGAATCACAATTTTTAAAAATATAATACCATCATACTATGCGATTTACCTCCCTAAAATAAAATAATCAATAAAGTTTATCAATATTATAACTAAAACATCACTCCTTCGTGAATAAAACAAAATTACTTTCAACTAGGGAATTAGTAAAATATGATAATCTTGAGATATAGGACAAAAACATGAAGATCAGTGACAAGCGAAGATGTAAAATTTAGCTATGTATTTTTAAAAGAAATATTGAGTGATATTCACCCTCACGGTGTTCTCAAATAGTAAATATACAATACGACGACTTGTTATTTGAGTTGCTCTCAATCTTTTTTATTTCTATAGATGAAAAAATTATTAAGCATCATTCATTTGTAAAAGAATTACGAGGATCAACAATGTTAATTAAGGAATTCGATACATAATTTGTGCGAGAACTGTCAGGTGAGTTCCGAGCGTTGAACGTTAGGTTGCTTAGGGTGTAGGGTCGGACGCTTAAGACGTAAGTCTCATATAATTGAACTCCACAAATAAATCCCGAGGCGTTTTGCTAGTGGCCCGCCCCGGAGCGAACCCGAAGCCAGTCTCAAAAATGTCTTTTAAAACAATAACTTAAAATACACCGAAAATATGAATATTGTGGATGATAAGTTTAAATACGTTTTCCTAAATAGGGAAATAGGGATATGGAAAGCAGTATAAATAGAAAGATTGCAAGGTTTCTCGTGAGAGCTCACAAGTCACAAGCCAATAAAGTTGATCACACTTGCCACTACGCCACTTGATCACACTCCGGAATTTGTGATTCACACTTGTGATCGTACATAGGCCGACAACCCTTTCAATTATAGATCTTCTTAAAACTTCCATTTGCAATCTTTCTTCTTTACTTTTCAAGATTATTGATTCTACATCACTGAGTAGTACTAGGAATTTTCATTCCTTCGTGTGTTTTTTGGTTACTTCTATGATCTGGGGTTTCTCTGACATTGTTTTCTTGACGCTTTAATTCTTTCAAGATCCACCATCATCATTTTCCAGGTTCAAATTCTTGTTTTTTCTTTTTCTTTTAATGCTATATATTATGGTAGAGGTAAGGTCTATCGGAAACAGTCCCTCTGCCCCACAAATTGTGTAGAGGTAAGGTGTGAGTACATCCTACCCTCCCAGACCACACTTTGTGAAATTACACTGGATATGTTAGTTGTTGTTGTAATGCTATATATTATGGAACTTAATGGGTCCTAATGGAGGATATTATAAGCCTATAAAGATTCATGTTATTGAAATGTTATGGTAATGGTATGAGGTACTAGTACTAAGCATATAGCTAGCTTGGGTTTTGGGTCACTAACCAATTTTTTAATTAGTGATATTTTCTTTTATGTATTTTATACTTTTCTTGGTTGCTTAGAGATTAGTTATAGTTTCCCACTTTATTGGGATTAGAATACATCTACTTGATTTGGATCCATTGATAAATCATAATCTTATTGGCTTGCTGATTTCTTGATTTTCTGCAGAAGTGTATTACGTAGCTGATATGGATACTTGCTGTGCTGCTTTGAAATCCACTGCCTATTTGGGTGGCTTTAACAATGGAGATAAGGAGTTTTTGGGGGAGCAGATCAGAGGGAGTTTGAAAAACAATTTCAAGGTTAATCAGTTGTCGAAAAGTTTGAAACTTGAG
The DNA here is from genome assembly GCA_034509755.1 of Anisodus tanguticus. Taxonomy (NCBI): domain Eukaryota; kingdom Viridiplantae; phylum Streptophyta; class Magnoliopsida; order Solanales; family Solanaceae; genus Anisodus; species Anisodus tanguticus. The sequence goes on along the minus strand of CM067561.1, from coordinate 37,386,160 downwards.
AAGAAGGAGAACAAGATCAAACCTTGGGTTGCTTGCTCTGTTATTACTACAGAAAATGACAATAAGATTCTGGTAAAACAACTGTTATTGCTTCAACTAATGCCTCAATTGTGTTGTAAATATGGTGGAAACAAGTTGATATGTGTGATATGAACTATGTTGTGAATGGAGGCGGAAATAGGATTTGAACCTTATGGGTTCTAGATTCTAGGATACGATCTCAAGTGTTAGTAGCTAGGTTCTGAATTTAATTGTTGTATATATTTAGTATTTTCTTTAATACATATACAAGGTTCGGACCAAAGTTACTGGGTTCAGCCGAACCACATTTATATATGCTACCTCGGACCCTGATTATGAATGGTGGCTGATCCTACATTTAAACTTGATAGGTCCAGTATTAAAGCTTTTAAGCGTTGAACTCACTACACGTGAAATAATTGGTGTTGAAGTTATGTTACTAGTTTTTGCTATATATTTGTTTTATGTTGAAGATACTGTGTTCAGTTGAGCCTACAATATTTATCACCATCAGCTTCTGATTGTGAATGTTTGCTGGATCTGTAGACAGTAGAGGCGCCACGTTTTGAGAGACGGGGGGCAAATCCCAATGATGTGGCTTCAGTCATACTAGGAGGAGGGGCAGGGACCGAGTTATTCCCACTTACAAGTAGAGCTGCAACACCTGCTGTAAGATATTTTATCTTTGCTCATCAACTTGCATCATTTCTTTCCTCAATTTTGTGTTTTAGATAGCCTAATGTCCTAGTTAAGACTCTGACCTTTATTCCACGTTGTTTGTGCTCATCTCGTGTTGAATTTAAGACTTCTCCAACTATGCATTTAAGTCTTTTTTGGTTAGGATGTGCTAAGATCTTTATGATATATTATTTGTTGATTTATACCTTAAACAGATCTATTAGAAATAGATAGAGAATAGGTGTACAAGATTGCAAGTTGATGTTCACTCTGCGGTTAATATGTAAAGATTCTGATAATTTTGTGCAACATGATATCAGGTTCCAGTTGGAGGATGCTACAGGCTAATAGACATCCCAATGAGCAACTGTATCAACAGTGGTATTAACAAGATTTTTGTGCTGACACAGTACAATTCTGCTCCCCTGAATCGTCACATTGCTCGAACATATTTTGGCAATGGTGTGAACTTTGGAGATGGATTTGTTGAGGTTGGAGACTATACTTAAGAAATTCTTGAAAAAACATTGGATTAGAGTCACTTGTTTGTTATTTTAGGTTTGCTAGATATCCTAGCTGAGCTACCTAATATGAGTAATTTTGCTAGTCCTCCAAGTGATTTGTTCACACAAAATCTGTAACAATTTCGAATGAGTTCATTGTTTTTTTCGGTTTTCTTGCTTCATTTTACTGACTGAAAGGAATTCCTTCAAATAAAACAGGTACTAGCTGCAACTCAGACACCAGGGGAAACAGGAAAAAGATGGTTTCAAGGAACTGCAGATGCTGTTAGACAATTTATATGGGTTTTTGAGGTTAGTCTCTAGATTTTATATTGACCTGATATAATTTCTGGAAAAATATCGTCTTTCTTTCCTGAATTAGTTATTATGTAAAGACAGAGCCGTCCCTGGGGCGGTCGAGGCGCCGCCGCCGCGCAGGGCCCCCGACCGGCGGGCCTCTGCCCAGAATTTTCATTTTTCTTTTATTGGTTTAAAATATTAAGATATGTATTAAAAATGTCTCAAATCTTATCAGTGAGAGTTGTAGCCTGGCGGTTGAGGGCTCTCTTCAAAAGTCCTTTCCTAGTCCCCATCTTTAAACAAAAAACAAACTTTTTTTTTTTTTTAATTTAAACACAAAAACAAATTTGATCAATAATTTTTTTTAATATTGATTAATTAGTTAATTTTAATTTTTCATGTGTATAAAAAATGACCTCTTTTTGTTTCTCGCACCGTACCCTTAAAAGTATAGGAACTGTGTAAAGACATATGGTACTTTTGTGATTACAATTGCAACAAATTCTTGCAGGACGCTAAGAACAAAAATGTTGATAATATCCTTATATTATCTGGGGATCATCTTTATAGGATGGATTATATGGACTTGGTGCAGGTATCCACTTTAACTACTCATGCGCTCCTTGTTCTTTTTTTTTCTTTTTCGAAGAGAGTTTCTGATTGTCTCTGATCTTCAAACAGAATCATATTGACCGGAATTCTGATATTACTCTTTCATGTGCACCAGCTGGTGACAGGTTAGTTTAAATTCCTATAAATTGATATCTCATCATTACGAAGAAACAGCTAGCGTAAAAACATAATGTTTCTTTATACCTCATTGTGATTGTGTCAAGCTGAGATTAAGCTTTATTTTTCCAGCCGAGCATCAGATTTTGGGCTGGTCAAAATTGACAGCAGAGGCAGAGTTGTCCAGTTTGCTGAAAAACCAAAAGGTTCTGATCTAAAAGCAATGGTAGGTTTAGTTGAACTCTTTCTTTGCTCCAAATATTATATGTGCTGATTTCTTTCAACATTCAGACTAGTGGTCCTTTATAATTCAACTCATATACTGTTCGCGCTGCAGCAAGTAGATACTACTCTCATTGGATTATCTCCACAAGAAGCGAAGAAGTCCCCTTATATTGCTTCAATGGGAGTTTATGTATTCAAGACAGATGTACTGTTGAAGCTGTTAAAATGGAGATATCCTACAGCTAATGATTTTGGCTCTGAAATTATACCTGCAGCTATCGATGAGCAGAATGTTCAAGTAAAGGATCTTAGATCTTTCTATTGACATAATTTTTGGGAATTGAGTACATTATTTACTCAACTAAAAGATTATCTGTAGTTTTAACTAATTTATGCTGTCTTTTCAGGCATACATATTCAGAGACTACTGGGAGGACATTGGGACAATTAAATCTTTCTATGATGCTAACTTGGAGCTCACAGAAGAGGCATGTTGCGAAGTCCTTTTATGCCCCTCATCATATGCGATGAACTTATTTTGACTAGTTCATCTTTCATAATCCAACTGATTGATTTTCCATTGCAGTTACCAAAATTTGAATTTTACGATCCAAAAACACCTTTTTACACATCTCCTAGGTTCCTTCCACCAACCAAGATAGACAACTGCAAAGTAAGTGGGTAAATTGTGCCAAGTGTTTTGCATTAACTGTTCTTTTCTGGATTCTCATAGGTTTCCTTTTCTGCTTTTTTCAGATCAAGGATGCCATAATCTCTCATGGATGTTTCTTGCGCGAATGTTCTGTGGAACACTCCATAGTGGGTGAAAGATCGCGCTTAGATTGTGGTGTTGAACTGAAGGTTTGCATCATACCCCTACTTTTATCTACCTTTAAGATTTAACCTTAACATGTGCATTTATTTTTTTTACTTGCAAAATGTATCCCTAATATTATGTTTCCTAAACACATATTTTACTCCCATATCAGGATACTTTAATGATGGGAGCAGACTATTACCAAACAGAATCTGAGATTGCCTCCCTGCTAGCAGAGGGGAAGGTACCAATTGGAATTGGGGAAAATACAAAAATAAGGTAAATGGAAACTGAATTTAACAGTGACTCGAAAATTCTTTTTTTGATGAATGTATTTCATTGACACTTGAGAATTCTTATAATTTGATTATGGTTTTCCTCATACAGGAATTGTATCATTGACAAGAATGCAAAGATAGGGAAGGATGTCGTGATCACAAATAAAGATGTAAGTTTTTTTTCTCTTTTTTGCATCCTCCCTGGAGCGGAAGTTATCTTCCCATCAACTGTCCGCGCAGTCAAGTGCAAAACAGAGTAGAGCAAGCAACATTATTAGAATTAACTCTCACTGATGTTCTTTTCTTTTGAAACTTAGGGTGTTCAAGAAGCAGACCGACCAGAGGAAGGATTCTACATACGGTCAGGGTTGACCATTATAGCAGAGAAAGCTACAATTAGAGATGGAATGGTCATATGAACTTGGGAAGCATTTCTTGTTGATCTACTGGCGATCCATGGAAATCAAAATCTCAACGTGAAGAAGATCAAGGGTGACCTATTTCCCAACACAACCAAAGCACATTCAGCAGCTCACTCCCTGAAGGGAGCTTTCTGTGCTCATGTAAAAAGAGCAAGTATAATCGAGATACACGTCTAAAATAAAACTGAAGCTGCACCTCTAGATGCCTAGTTTATGCCGTAACAGTCAAATCTATACTGTAATAGGTGTAGCATTCTGAAGAATAATGGTAACTTATTACTCAACCTAGACTTTTGGTATTGTAAAAAACTCTACGTTAAAGAAATCTCTTATTGTGTACCTATTCTCTAAGCATTTGAAACGCAAGGATATCTATTTTGGACTATTTGTGCTTATTCTCTTTATATATTCTACATACTTCTACATTGAGTGGCAGAAAATAGATTCGTCTGAATTGTTTTGGGAAGTCCAATGGATGCTATACCGCATAGTTATCCAAAGAACTAAATGGAAAATATGTAATCTTTAGATATTAATCGAAAATTTAGTAGTAATAGTGGCATAATATACCTTGGCGTGTAGAGTAATGCGGTAGCAATGCTGGTGGAAGGTAGCAAATACTCTATGAAATAGTTGAGGTGCGAGCAAAGTGACCCGCACACCATCAAAAAAGGAGAAAAAAACTTATTCATTTCTATTATTGCACAAGTATGTTAACCATTATAATGTAAATTAGGATTTACTCTGATTTTTTTAAAATGCAAATTACCAGGGGTCATTTACTTTCCTTATCCCCTGGCACATATTCAAGAATTTATGATGTTGGTTTTAACAAGATCGTGCACCAGATGCTTTCCATGTTACTGAATATAGAAATATGGAAAACTGAATATGGAAAATGGTTTTAACCATGGTTAAGACCATGTTTCCATTAATTAAATCTAGACCATTAATGTTAAAATGGACACGTGTCACTCATCCAAGTAAGAACTTTGGGAAATGGAGTGAATAGGAAATGGAGATGAGCTAATCCTACTTTCAACAAGTTAGAAATGCAACAACAAAAAAAAAAAAAAAAAAAAAAAAAAAAAAAGATAAATGGGCATTGATTATTTTCATGAAGAAGGCAAGTACAATCTTGAACAACCAAATTTCAGCAATATTCAACTTGGATATACATCATTGCAAAACCAGGTGAAAAAGGAAACAAAGGAAAGGTCAGATCTCTAACAAAAGTCATAATCAATTAGCAGAGAGGGATATGTAGGAAAATAAAACTTCTCAAACGGATTATGCTTCCTATAGGTTAATACTCACTCAAAAAAAAAAAACTGTCCGAGCTGAATATTAGAGCACGCCTAAAGCTGTCAGCCACCAGTGTTCTCCAGTAAGTAAAGTTGGCATAGTTCAACTGTCCCGTGAACTCGGTTTCAGACACAACAATCAAGACTGCACATAATCAATCACGATTATAGTTTACTCCAAACCTCTTTGGCATGTAATTACTGCAGTTTGTAGTTGCATACACACAGATGAAAGTAGCCAGGCAAGTAGCTTGTTCGAGAAACAAGGCATCTGGTGCTTTCATCATTATGTTTAAATACAAAGTAGCACCATCTAGGCAAATACGGAATCCAAATAAAAAAAAATAAGACAGTACTTACTAGCGCCAACTATTTACATCAAGCTCCAAAATGCACCACGTCACTCGGTCATTAAAAGCCATGTTGATTTTTGAGCATGTTGGCATTATTGGCGGATCAAACTGAAGCCTAATAACTTTTGCTGCTTGATTTTTTCAGAAACTCCTAGTGTTCCAAACAACTAAAGTGCCTTTTCTATGGAATTCACATGGCTGAAAACCGTTCATTGCCTTCCCCATGAGGGCCATGGCACCAAGGCTCGGAAGCTGCTTCTTCTGGAAATCATCAAGCTCCAACTTTGAGCTTTGAGGCTCGCAAACCACCACCGGTTGGGGCCTCTTGGGTGCAGTGGTAGCCCTATCATGAAGTAACCTTTGAATCCAAGTGTGTGAAGTCAATAACTCCAGATCTTTCTTGATAACGCTCAAAGAAGAAGTGTTATTGTGAGCCATCAATTCTTTACCATGGCGTTTACTAGATGCTAACTCCGAGTTAGTTACGGTTTTTGGTTGAGTAACATGAGATGTCTCCCTTTCCCCTAGTAAACTGGAGCTTTTAGTACCAAAAGCCGAAGAACCAGAAGCACTCACTTTGAGGCGCTTAACCCATCTACTACTAAGGTCCTGTCCAAGAAGCCCTTCAGGACAAAGATCAGTTCTTGATGAACTGGGCCGTTCAGCACGGGCGAGTATTGATCCCAAGTCCAAACTTTCAGTTCTGGAAGAACTTGCCTCCATATTATCAGTTGGAGCAGGCAGCTCTAAGTTTATATCCAACTTGAACTGTTTGCGTCCAGCTTCTTTCCTGGAAAAGTCAAGTGCAAGTCGAGGGGGCGAATTTTGGTCCATTTTGTTCACCTGCAAGATATCTAATGGTCAAAATTGAGATATACTGCTTCTTGCTCGAGAGACTCAACTCTCAAATTTGCAACTAGAATACTGGCCAAACGGACAAATATAGTCTCATTTGCCCACTTTCAGACTTGGTTGACAACGTGAGCAATAACATTTCCTATTTGCTGAAAAACCTGTTTGATTTTAAACTTACTATACAATGAGCGGGTGAAAGCGACCAACTCATTATTACTTGATTTCCCAGATTTCTCACATTATACTTGGCAACTAGCTGGTAGTAGGAAGAGAAATATGAGAGTAGTTAACAATACAAAATTCTAGATAAACCAAATACCCTCTTGACCTTTGTTAGAAGATAGGAAGTTAAGAAAAATTAAATAAATCGCAAGATTACCTTCTTTACTCTGGAAGAACTTGTACCTGCAAAATTAGAGGAAAGACAGATTCATTATATGAGTAAAATTATGTACACTCAAACAGTATATCTCAGATTAAACCTCTTTTTTCCTTCTTTTGAGTTAAAAATCTCTGACTAAGCCTTCGAAAGACTTTAGTCTTTGATCAGTTAAAACTTAGCAAGACAATAAATAAAAGAAACTCTGACAAAAATCTAAACACTTTTATTAGAGATTTAACGACAGCAGAGAATAGTACATACCACAAAGCTGGTTCTTCTCCTGAAACACACCCATGTCCATGGTATCCGTTTCAGCTGAAGATTCATTCTTTAACATACATTTAGAAGGCTTACTGTCATCTATATTTTTTTTTCCTCGCTTAGAATGACCAATGGATTTAGATGGGTTATCATGATCACTTAATGATGCTTTCCCATTAATTTCTCTCCACATCCTAGAAGTACCGATGACTTTGTTTCCTTCCAACAGATCATCATCTGTTCCTTTTGTGATTAACAAACTATGAGTTGTCTGAGAAACGCGGGGAAAATATCCAGCCATTCCCGTTACGGAGTCCATAGTATTGTTTGTTCTCATTGTCTCTACATCAAGCAAAGGATGCGGTAGCTTTTGTTGGTCATAAGAATGACGATGTAACTCTTTTGATTCAGATACCTGGGAAGGACTGGATTCATTTTTTAAAAACTTCATAATGGAACCACCTGGAATTTTCTGGAACTCTTCTCCACCGAATTCCGGGACAAGATTTCTGCTTGTCGAGGGAGCATCTAGCAAGAATGTATCATTCTGCCTCAAATATGGAGTCAACATTCCCGGTCTTGGCACTTCTTTTGCAGCTAGAAATGATCTACTGATGAATGGTTTCTGCGTCTTTTCCCCTTCTTTAGTTATGTACTGGCCAGGATCTCGGTGTGGGACAAGATGAGATGCTAAGTGACTTGGATTATCTAGCAACGGCCTTGATGCAATAACGCTGCGACCAATGTCGTATGAATGATTTTTAACATCTTCACAAGGATTGTGCAATGGTAGGGACCAATTGCCTAGAGATTCTTTTGCAATGGTTCTTGAATTTGTTCTCAGACTCTCGTTAATGACTTCAAACGTTGGGGTTTCAGATTCTCTTAATCTTTTGACGGATTTAGAGAGCTTGGACGACATTGTCTCCAATTTAACAATTGACCGGAGAGGCTTAGAATCTTGGTCAATTTCCTTATTTCCAAGGTCAATAGGTGCATGATTGTGTGTTTCTGCAGTAGCATTGTAGCTTGTTCTAGTCCAATGTGCCATCCATACAGATTGAACTGAATGTATAGACTTACCAGTTCTGCCATCACAATCCGAATATGAGTGTGTAACGCGATCAGACATGATATCTTGACTCTAGAACTAGCTAGTTTGTACTAGTTTTCCTTCAGTTGTTCATCAAAAGGTTGCCTCCTTCACCTGGGAAAGAGAATTATACAGCCATAAATCAGATTATAATTGCTGAACCATGTGACCACATTATTTAAAAGCTTAAGCCGTGAGACTTGATACTTAGGGCTGAAGCGTGTGACCATCTCATCTACAAGATTAAACATTCAGAGAGAGTACTATAATGTTAATTTAATACACACAATCCCAATTAAAGACAACCATCAAAAGAAAAATATAGACATCAAATCTGACCAACTGCATAGTGAACAAATTATCATCCCCACTTCAAAGATCCAGTTTTGATCACTACACATCCAAGTTGACCAACCTAAACACCTAAAAAATCAGAGAAAACAACAACAACAAAATACCCAATGAAATCTCACAACGTGGGTCTAAGGAGGGTAGAGTGTCTCTAACTTGGTACGTAGGGAGACCTCGGCAAAAAAAAAGAATATCAGAGAAAACATACATACTAAAAAACACAAGAACTTTCAAAACAATTGCCAGCTAAAACAGTTTCAAAATTCAAGTATTAACCAAACAAGTAACTCCATAAATCATTCCATAAACAAGATCACATCTTTGGCAATAACAGAATATGAAATATTAGCAACTAAAAAATGAACTTACCAACAGTAAGACAGATATTGAAAAAAACTTGAACATGGTACATGGATTTATAATTCATCGTACATAGTACTCCTATATGTATATGTTGCCTAGGTGAAGGAGAAGAGCATAAACTAGTGAAGGAGGAGATAAAGAAGCAAAGACCAATGAAAAAAAGTGAAAAAGAAAAAGAATCACTAGTTTCACCTCAGCCAAAAATTATCATTATGACAAAACCCGCCTTGTGAGCTGTTAACATATGGTCTCAGTGTACCGTACCTTGGTGGGGTCTATTTGTCTGCACTTTTAAGTTATTCCAATTTTGTACTTTTAAGTTATTAAAATAAGTAGTCATTTAGAGATAATTTGAAATTAAATTTTTATTTAGATATGCAATTTGAATTTTTTAAGTTGTATTTTTTTTATAGATATAAAATTTCATAAGTTATGAAAATCATCAAAATTTTCTCAATTCTTATACAATCTTATCAAATAAGCAAATCATAATTCATAACAAAATCAATACATTACTAGAAGACCTTGCTAAGAAATACAACATCAATTGATCAAATTTTAGTTCAATGAAAAATTGAACATGAATTGTAATGTAACTATTCTTTAATATAATTCACTCACATGGTTGGTAAGAGTAAATTTATTATAAATATATTATCAACATGTAAATCTTTTAATATTTAATATAAATGGTTGGTAAATATATCTATCGACCTAAATTTTATTTTTACAAAATATAAATTTGCGGGTCAATTTTTATATTTTAAAATTTAGGAATCTCAAATTATGTCTTTTTTGGATGATTTGAATTTTTATCTCATGAGATAAAATCATATATCCAAACGTTGTCACGAGATGAAATTGCATATTCAAACGAGTACTAAACTCCTTAGGTGTTAGAGATCTAAATTTGCTAACAATCCTAACGAATAGTTTCCAAAAGGATAAAAGATATATTCAATGATTCGTAGGATGTAGATGTAGAATAATCTCTTGAAATTAAAAGGAAGTGGCCGTTTCTTGGATTCTTCGAGGAGTACACATTACTATTCCTAGGCTTTCTTTGTCCCTATTGAATATATTTCTTCTTTAATTTTTTATGTTTGAGAGCTAACTTTATTTAATGAGAAAATCTACGTAATAAAGATATACTATCTAAAAGGCTGGATTATGTGGTGTAATTACCATGTTTACATAAGGATCTTTTTTCATGTGTAATTTGGCGTAAACATAAAATCTGTTGGTGAAAATACATTTAATAATAAAATGTATCCCAACAAAATCTTTGCACGTGAAGTTCATGTTTGGTCTGTAAACTAGATAAATGTAAAATGAGTTTAGTATGTTTCATAAATACATTTTCTAGATATTAAAGAACTAGGTCAATTAAAATAATAACGAGATTAAACGAGAGAATGGATCATCCAGAGCAAATATGCACAAAATATCTTCTATATTTAACTGCTGACTTGTCAGTAAATTTGAATATCTCCAAATAATAATATAATAATAATAATTCTAAGAACATGAAACGAAGTCGGCTATTACGGTCAAAGAAATAGAGCTGATGTCAAGCTGACTCATCAGGCTAAGCTCGGCTCGGGAATCATTAATTTATATTAAACAGCAATGACTAATTTTTTAATTAGGTATTTTTTATTTAAAGTTTATTGGCTTGATTAATTCAAATTTATTAAACAAATAAAACATCTATCATCGAGAAAATTTTCATTATTAAAATTCTTGCTCTTACTTAAAATTATTATTATTAATTAAGAATAAAGATATCTTAATCATCCGAGAACAATGACACAGGGACATAAAATTACCTCAAACTATAGTTTTTTTTCCTTTGGCAATTTAAAAGCCACGAACCTACTTCTCCTACCAGACATCTTCATGTGGTTTTTGTTATGCCACGTCAACCTTGTTCCATCTCTATCCCTTTATCCGGAGATGACAATGGATCTTGGATCCGATCCGGATCCGGTGGATTCAGATTCGTTTTATAGAATATGGATCTTCAAAATTTGGACCCGACGGATCTGGATCAGTTTCTGACAGATCGGATCTGGATTTGGATCTTGTATTTGAGATCCAGATCCGATCCGTGGATCCGTTTTTTATTAAATATATCCATAACATAGAATGTAATTTTATAAGTATTTTCTTTAAACAAAATCATAATTTATGTATTGGGTAAAGGGTTGAACCAGAATAAGGCACAAGTCACACAACCATGTAATTTGCTTTTGAAGTTTCATTTCTTTTACATATATGCTCTCTGCAGTTTCTCATATTTTCATTTCTATAAAAAGAAAAAATTATCACTCTTCTTTAAATTTCCTTTTCTTGAATCTGCTAACTGTAAGCTTTAAGTATCTTTCTCTCATTTATTTGATCAGCAAAAAAAAAATGGGACTTTTGATATATGACTGACATTGTTTTATGTTGTTTAATGAAGTCAATCAGTAGTACTACAAGTGGAGCATCACTAAAGCCTCCAAAAATTAGCTTAAAGTTGCAACATGTTCAGCATCACTAATGAAGTGAATCGTCTTTATTTTCTTGTGATGCTAAAACTTTGTTCGGTATTTTGGAAGAATGGTGTCATGTTTGTGTAGGTTGATTGAATGAACTCAATCATTTTTTCAATCACATTGCGTTTCATTTTGTCATAAAAGTTTCAACATGTTGAAATATTATTCAAGTAAAAAAAAATTACATGTAGATCCAGATCCGATCCGTGGATCCGGATTTGGATATGATTACCCGATGGATCTAGATCCAAATATGAAAAATAAATCTAGATCTAGATCTAATAGGATCCGGTCCAGATCCAATCCGCTGACATCCCTACCTTCATCCAATTGTACTAAACCTATTTGGGACTATGGGTCCAAATTAATCTGGTACTCCTAGTTGTCTATGTTTTTGTTAATGGAACAGTAATTGGGGTTTAGTAACGAATTGCTTTTCCACAAAACAAGAAGAAGAAACACGACAACTATAGGTGTGATCCATTAATCGAAACATTTGTACCGTCTTTGTCACGTGAAATTCGATGCAATTGTACATAAACTTCCTAATATTCTGCACAGTTTATAGTACGAAAATGTGACAATTGATTTGAATTTTTTTAATAATCGTTAAAAATAGGAGTGATTAAAGCTCATGAAAATATAATCTATTAATCATGCAAATACTGGTTATTAACCCGCTTATTTATTAGCTTAATCTATTTTGACTCATACAATTAAGCTCATCTAAAATCTAGACTAATATGTGGTCCAACTGGACCTATAATTTTTTTTGTCAATTTTTTTTAGTTGTTTGATATGTGTCATATAATGTAATAAAGGAAAAAAAGTTTTATAAGGTACTTATACAAATTATAGAAAAACATAGAAAGAAACTAACACTTAGTAAAAATTGGCGGGTTGAGTTATGACCAATTTTTTAGCTTATTTCAACATAAATAACTTTTGAACGGGTGAGTGACCCATCCATTTATTAAAGAAAGCATATTTTAACCTGCTCAAATTAAACATTTATTTTCCCTAGTTGCAAACTACCAGCTTATGTGTATTGTGTGCAGTTAATACTTGAAGAATAAAAATTTAACAGTCAGTGAAAAATCAAGCACATGTTCTTATGCCGATGGTTTATCAGAAACAATCACTATATGGATTTCACTGAATATGTTGTTGTTTTTGATGAAAAATCAAGTACATCTATTATAATGTCCTCCTAAAAAAATTGCTCAATATAGGAGCAAAATAATCAAGTACATTAACAACCAATGCAAAATCAAGTACATGTGTACCGTGCCTATAATTTTGACATATTTGAGCAATAGCTCACTCACAGTCGTTTTTCAAAATACAAAATGTCGTGTTAAAATATCGTTTATTGCAATTAAACTGAAAATTTTATTTTATCACTAGTGAATGTTTTACTCAATTTGCTTTACGTTGGTCCAGTTCAAATTCAACTAGGGCCCAATTTGTTTCAAATGTGGGCTTAACTAAGAAGGTACTCTTGGACTCTCGTTGAGCCCATTCATATATGGATGCTTTCCTTGAATTAAATGGGCCGGTCTCTTTTGAGAAGATCTAGGCCCTCTTTTATGTGTTGGATTCTTTTGAGAAGATCTAGGCCCTCTTTTATGTGTTGGATTCTTTTGAGAAGATCTAGGCCCTCTTTTTACTTGGCATAGCTAACTCTAAAAGGTGTTTATGATTAGTAACTACTATTTAATTTAATTATTTTTCATAGTTATAGTGAATTTTCAATTTACCTATCATAGCTATATCAAATAGCTTAGGTTTATGGCTTAATTCTCCCTCACCTCTCTCTCCATTCATCTCTCTCGGCTCTCACCTCTCTCTCTCCAGTGTCATATGGTGGAGGAAGTTCATCACCAGCCGACATTATTTTCTCTGGTGCCTCTGTCAACTCTTCTAGTACCATCTGTCGATCACTCCATCTCCTTTTTTTGGTTCTTGAATGTCATCGACGACCCTTCGTCAATTACTTCATCTTATTTTGGTTCACGACATTTAGTGGTCTCTGTCAGAAAATGCAAATCCGATCGGCGTTTAGTTATCCAGTGAAGTTACAGTCGGGAGTCTACCATCTCCATCGTGCCTCCGCCTTCCTTCTCCATTGCTTGTTCACGCTGAAAAATGAAGCCGCCTCTTCCTCCTCCATTGCATGTTCACGCCGAAAAATGAAGCCGTCTCTTTCTCCTCCACTACTTTTATGTATTTCGAAGGAGAAACGGTGTATTTGAATCAAATACATCCAAAAAATGTATTTTTTAAAAGAATTTGAATGTATTTTTTTTAGTGTAAATATAGTTGTATTTTGTATTTCGTTGGAGATCCGATCGGTTTGATTGTATTTTTCTTTTTAATATAGTGTACTTTGTATTTTTGTTGGAGATTTGACTGTATTCTTCATTACGTCATTTTTAGTGCAAATACAATCAAATACAATCGAATACATTCAACCTTGCGGTGTACGACGACGACCTTGTTGATCGGAGTTCGAATAAATACGCTAAAATACACAGCTCCGTCGTATGTTTAAATGCAGTGGAATACAATCATTTTTAATATATATGTATTCAAAGAAATTAAAATTGCATGTATTCAAATCCACGCGACATTGAATAAGATTGGATACAACTGAACAATGTATGTAAATACATAAAATGTAGCTATTGATTGTTAAAAGCTCTTAAGGTAGTGGTTTTTGTAAGTTACCCTAAAATTTATTCATATTATTAAGAGTTGTGCAAATATAATTTAGGGGCTGATAAAATAATATACTATCATCCAATATTAATAAATTTAAATTGTAATTTAACGTTTTCTTAAAATATTTTATGTTTTCTCAAAGGGTGTCTCAAAATTATGATCTAAGAAGTTCATATGTTTGAAGAGAAATAAAAGAGATCATTTACTAAACGGTTATTCCAAGAAAAGGGCTACCTACATTATTCCCCCCCCCCCCCTCCTTTTTTTTTATTTTTTTATTACGGTGCTTAGCCAAATACGTGATTCTTTTTATTGAATTGTATTTTTTTGCAATATTTTTTATAGTAGACTATCAAATGATTCTTAAATCATACACAAAAGAAGAAGGAAAGAGAACAAATAAAGGGCAAATGTCTTTTTGCGTTTTTTCCAGAGATGATTAATAATGTTTACACAAGAACATATAATAAAGCTAATTAAAGATGTAATTCTTGATGATTTAAATATCATGACCAATCAGACTTTGGAAAAAGAAGGTAATTTTTTTTGTTTACGCCAAACCAATGAATATAACATTTTCAAAAGATTTCATAGGAGAATTTAATAAAAATAAGTTAGTCATTAGACACTAATTAAGATTCATTAAATAGTAAATTCAACTAGAGAAGTAATACAATATAATAATATAAAACGATACATTATGAAACAATACAACTATCATTAATAGGCAAATAGAACAAAAATAAGTTAGGTAGTATTACTTATTAGGCATTAATTGGAAATTATTATCAAATCCAACTAGAGAAGCAAACTACATACTATTAATTAGGAGTACTTATTAACTAATCTTGTTATATTATAACCGGAGAAATACGCATAGTAAAATGACAAATAGGGGAAAAGGGGATAAAATCACAATTCCCAATTCCCAATTGTAAAACAGATAAAAATTGCATCGCTCGTCGGCAAGGTCCATTTTTGAGTGTATAAGAAGCACAGATCCGATCGAACACTCAAACATCTCTTTACTCACCCCAAGGTAATATATATATATATTTATTTTCAATGTTGGATCCATATTTATCTAACCGTAACATTTATGTGACCCGAAACCCTAACGTCGACTTCCACACACACACGTTTATGTGATTTCCATATTGCTGTAAACTGTAGTACGTTGATTTTGTATAAGTTTATTATTTACAATGTTTCAGATCTGATTATTATTGTTGTTTGAAATATATAGATTTTCGTTTTTTTTCCTTTTTTTCTTTTGGGGATAATTATTTTAAGGCGATCATAGCTCTTTTGGGCGTCTATAAGATTAGGAGAATTAAAATGTGTTTGAGTTATATTCATTTCCTCGCGTTGTTTGGAATCTATGTTGGAAGTAGTGCATTTTTGGAGAGCCCGACCAACATAGTCTGGAATAGTAATTTAAAGCTGGGCTCCATCGGGTATGGTCTGCGTACAGCCTAGTCTCCCCAAACCCCACTTGTGTGAATACATGTATGTTGTTCCATTGGACTAAATGAGTTCGACTTTAGGGAACTAATGGAGGATTATACGGTGTTGAATGCACGGATTGTTACGGGGTTAGTCAGTTCAGTCGAACTCCTCAAAGTTTGCTTTGGTCAAATTGAGTGTTATAGTCTGGATATCGTTAAGATTAAAAGAAATAAATCATGTTAAGAGTTATTTCCTTTGGATCTTTTGAATGTTTTTATCTCTGGGTTCCACTGGGACCAAATGAGCTTGAATTTAGGGAACATATGGGGGATGTAGGGTGTTGAATGCACAGATTATTATGGGGTTAATCAGTTCAGTCGAAACTCCTCAAAGTTTGGTTTGGTCAAATGAGTTGAGTCAGATGGATTAAGGAGTGGGTCATAGTTCAACGCGTCCAAATCAAAAATCCTTTTCCATGTATTTTGATTTGGAAGATCCAAAACAAAAATAGTGGTGCTCTCTTTTAATTCTAGCTAAATAGTTGAATTGCTAAAAAATACTACTTTATTGTATAATACAGTTAAATTATATCCTACATTTGGAATGACTTATATATTTTCCTTTTCCCCCTTAAAATTCTCTTATGGGTTGTGACTACTAGCTGAAGTTGAACCAACATTTTCGATGAGTTTGTTTTAAATCTTATAATAAGTACATCACTAATTCAACCCTGCCTAATTTGGAAGAACTCCGATGATGTTCCATCTGAGATTGCAAACTTCTGTTTTTTCTTGCCTTGCATTTTCAAGTACTGTTGACCGGG
The DNA here is from genome assembly GCA_034509755.1 of Anisodus tanguticus. Classification (NCBI taxonomy): domain Eukaryota; kingdom Viridiplantae; phylum Streptophyta; class Magnoliopsida; order Solanales; family Solanaceae; genus Anisodus; species Anisodus tanguticus. The sequence goes on along the minus strand of CM067561.1, from coordinate 37,369,689 downwards.
AAAAAATGTGATTTCTGTGGATTATTTTTTAGCATGTCACTTTGCTAGCAAGTTTAGGTTGCTCTAGATCCTTATAAAAAAAAAGGTTGCTCTAGTTGATTTTTTTTTTAAGTGTGATAGTTGTGTGCTTTTTAATGAATTCTAGGAGGGTATTGTAACTTTCTAGTAACAAGAAGGTGGTGTATGCCAATGATTGATATTATGGTGGGTGGTCTGAGCTATCAGTTTTTTCACTAGCGTTAATTTCCTAGTGTTCTAAGCATTAATAGAATTCAAAGTCCTAATTCTTCTATTTCTTAGCTTGAGCAAATAGTGCACTCAGTTGGCATTGTATATCTAGCTGTTTCTAGCACACTGTCTTCTTGTGTTAATCTTACTGCATTGATATATGGCACTTTTAGGATTGTGAAGTTGAGTTTCTATGGAGGGAGTTGGAGGTGATGGTCCCTCAGCAGCTGCAGCATTGAACCAGCGGAGGCTTGAACTTTCAAAACTTTTTCAATACTATTTAGATAAAACTACTCCTCATGCTACATATAGGTGGATTGGGACTTTTGTCTTAGCGTTGCTTTATGCTCTGCGGGTTTATTATGTTCAAGGATTCTATGTTGTTACCTATGGTTTGGGCATCTATATACTCAATTTGCTGATCGGTTTCCTATCACCTCTTGTTGACCCTGAGCTGGAATCTTCAGATGGACCTATGTTGCCAACTAAAGGTTCAGATGAATTCAAGCCTTTCATACGTCGCCTCCCAGAGTTCAAGTTTTGGTAATAATTCCTGCTTATAATGGTTTTTGCGTTGCTAATTCCCCGTGAAAGGGTTTTTCATCTGTACATTATATATTATCTTGTATCAGAATTGCTTCAGTTTGCCTTGTCTCATAGTTAAATGTTTCCATTGGTCTTAGCTCTCTTGGTATACTTTGAATAGTACTTGTTGATGCAGTAGAACCTCCTTGAAAATGTGTATTTGAAACCTGGATGAATTTTTTAAGCTAGTTGCCTTTTTTCAATCATAACAGCCACCCCTGTACTTGTGTCGCCCATTGAAACTTCTAATATTTGGCTTGCCAGCGTTAACATCAACATTTACCTTGAACCAGCAGCATGACCATAGATTCAGCTGTTTCTAAATACTGCTCGGAATATTCAGCATTAAGTTGTACCTAGCTAACATAGTGATTTTTAGAAAAAGGAAGTTGCACCTCACTAACATATGTTATGGTTCTGTATATATGAACCCTTTTCCTCTTCTTGATTTGTTACACAATATATGTACTTCAAAAATCTCGTAAATCATAGAAACTAAGATGCGTGTCCTGCACAGAAGGACTTGGATTTAATGTCCAATTTTCATGTATTAAATAGGATTGGCCTATGTGATCCTTGATGAATCTGTCCCATTAAGAGTTGGTTACTTCAGGATCAGGAGGTTGCCAGATTGGTTACTAATACCCTTTCAAATAAATATTTACCCAAGGGGCTGTCACGGTTGTTATAGAGAATATTGGGCCTAGTGCCTGACAGCTGGTGGTCCTTTTGGTGTTTGCTTGTTTTGTAATCTTTTCCGATTACTTTGATTTCTTCGGTTTTGTGTTCCTTTACAAGGTCTTCCACCACCTCAAAATTAACATGGTGTGTCATTTATGCATGAATTTGTTGTTGTGAAACACATGTATTTTTGCATAATTTGCATATTGACCTTGTGCTGGCTAATGTTTTGCCTGTGAGAAACAGGAATTGAAGAAAGGCGAAGATTTCTTTTTCTTTAAGCAGGGCATTACCGGACAGGCCTGAATAGAGTGGAATGGATACAAAATATTCATATAGCCAACCCCTATTAGCCTTAATTGAAAAAAATAACAAACCCAACCAGTTGGGATTGGGTAGTTGATTGATAGTGTTAATGTCAAAAAGCTAATTCAATGCAGTGCTATGCTTTTGTGATTACCTTTAAACACAGCATAAGAGAGGTTTTATGCTTGTTTTAGGCCATTAAGTACTTTCTTGAACCTTTTGATTGTAGCAGCAATATTTATTATTTTTTTCCATTTCAGGTATGCCATAACAAAGGCTTTCTGTGTGGCATTTGTCATGACTTTCTTTTCCCTTTTTGATGTTCCTGTGTTCTGGCCTATATTGTTGTGCTACTGGGTTGTTCTTTTTGTCCTTACCATGAGACGACAAATTACACACATGATTAAATACAAATACATCCCATTCAACCTTGGAAAGCAGGTAAATCTCAATAGCTATTGAGTAGTTTTATATCTCAACTAGTAGAAACTTTAGGTTACTAGTCTCATTTTAAGATGTTTAACATAGTTTCTTTTGTTATTGCAACAGAAATATTCTGGGAAAAGGCCATCAACGAGTGGCAGCAGCCCAAGGGCCGACTGAACTTTTGCCAGTTCTGGACCAAATGGAGGGGGAAGCAGGAGCAAGTGAAGAAGGAAGAAAAAGAAAACAAGATGGATTGCTGCATATTTTAGTCAATGTGATTTGTACTTACATTAAACTTTGACCCGAAAACGGAGAAACAAATGTAGTAGTTTGTCAGCGTTCTTTTATTGTTTTCTTTTCCAGTTTCCTGGTCATCTCTGGTAATCTTTATCTAATTTTGGGACATAGAGAACCAGAGTTATTTCCTTGTTTGCAATAGAAGTGTAGCATACAGGAGAATGATCTTTTGTAGTCACTGGCAGTGGAATTTCATTGGCATATGAAATTTACATTCGTTATTAGTAACCTGTATTTTATGCATCACCCTCTGTGGGTTGTCCAAGATCCAATTTGTCAGCGTACAGCTTAGAGTTGCTTATGTGGTGTTACCAGTATATTGTGAAGTGACTTCATTGCTTATGTTTTGTCTTGAGGCAATTGCATCTGATTGAGTCACGTTCATTGCAACAACACCACGCCTCAATTGCAAGTAAAGTTGAGGTCGGCTATGTTAATCCTCATTGTCCATGTTATTTCATTTAAGCTCATACAGATCCGGTGTGCACTCTTTCGCTTCCTCTTCATCTCTTGCTCAGCCTGAAGCAGGTTAAAGAAGGCCTTGCAACGGCAAAAAGAAAGTAATATAAACTGCTGTTTTAAGCCGAACTTCTAATATCAGATTAGATTCCTTCTTAGAAACTCGTAATTCTTTCTCCAGGCGATTTGATGTAAGATTTTATGGAAGCTATGGATATCGTAACTATATTTATAAAAAAACATAAGAAACCTGCATTAAGTCTAGAAAAACAAAAGAGGCTGCACACTAATATAAAACAAGAGAAAGACTTCAGATATTGTTAAAAATAAAACATGAAACATATGAGATCCTGCGAAAGAGAACAAAAGAAGTTATAATCTGGTTGTGCAAAAGGTTTCTTTTCAATAGAATCCACCCAGAAGTATTCCAATACAAGAACCTTATAAGTTATATGCACCAAACTCCAACAGAAAATATAATGAGCCAAAAATCCTAGGTATTTGTCAACATGTCATTCTATTTTTCCTGATATGTGTATAATGTATTACAATATGACATGGGTTCAAATTTCATATCCCTACAATTGATCAGTATGACTCAAACTATCAGCTATAGATCATAGCATGTTACAAAATGTGTGGCAGAATGAAACTATTTGGCCAAGCTTACTCTGATCCTACATTTGCTAAGCTTGCTCTCTGAACTTCTTGTAAATATCGCCTTTATAGAATTTTCTTGTTCTAAGCACCAAAATGTATGATACAATGCACCCTACAAAACTTGCTGCAGCAATTATCAGAAAAGAAGACCTGTAACACTCGATACCAATGCATGTCAAATGATCCCCTGGCTTCATATATAGTCCCAATGCTTCCATTTGCTTCAAAGCTTCTTTATCATAAAAATGACCAACCAATCTAACATTGAATACATAAGCTCCAATTGGACTAGCTGCTCCGCCAAAATTGAGCAGCGTTGCATAGTGTTTCAGTCCAAAAAGTTCTGATATGATGGAAAATATCAAAGGTGCCATAGCTCCAAAGCAAAATCCAAGTATAGCCAATGCAATATCAAGAACGCTTGGGATTCCCATTGCTATAAGAATATGGCCAAAGCAAGATAAAAGGAGCACAAAAGTGAGCATCAACGGACGAGGAACTTTATACTTTGTCAAGAAAATCTCGGAGACAAAGCCCGAAACTACTCTCCCAAGATAACCCCATATACTCACTAGTGAAGTAAATGTTGCAATACTCGTGTTAGGATATCCTAATGCTTTACCAATTTGGCCTATGTTATCAATAGCAGTCAACGTTCCACCAGCTCCAAAGATAGTAGTAATAAACAAAATCAACATGTCAATACTCAAAAGTGCTTGCAAAATTGTATAGTCTTCACCTCTCTCCGGTGGCTTAAAAACATTCTTGTACCATAAAACTCCTTTTCCCTGATTTCTTGAAGGTACCTTCCCTTGTTCTAATCCTTTCAATGGGAAAGAATCATCTAAAACTTGTTTCCTTCCTTTCCCAAGTTTCAACTCTTCTCTAATTACAATAACTATCGGCGCAAACAACAAAATCAGCATAATACAAGAACTCACTCTATATTCAACCAAACTAAATGCTACCCTACTTTGAAAAATAGTGATCATTAATAGAAATCCGGCAAGACTAAGTGATATATAAAGAAGCTGATAAAAAATCTTGACCTCATTTTCTTGACGACATATACCCCTCATAACCCTAACATGTTTAAGCAAACTACAACAAACAAATGGTGGCAACCAAGCAATTAACAAAACCAAAGATTTCGCATTATTCCCATAAATTGCATGAAACAATTGTGTTATAATTGCACCACTTAAACCAACAAACCCTTTTAATAACCCTATCACAATTCCCCTACTTTCAGGGAAATTCTTAACACAAGTAACTAAAGCACCAGTATTAGTAAAAGTTTGTGAATTTGCACCAATCATTAAACATAAACACATTTGCCAAACATGGGGTTTGACTAATTCATCACCATTGACTGCTAACCATAAGTAAATGTATCCAGAAAAATTCATAACTGATCCAATTAAAAGAACAACCCATGGTGGACAAACTTCATTAATTAGACCAGCAATAATACCAACATTGGCACCAACATCCTTAAAGAAAGATAATAAATTTAAGGTTGTTTGATCATAACCTAATGAGGATTTGACATGTTGGGAATAAAGACCAAATAAGTAAGTGCCACCTGAAACAGACAAGATCAAGATTGAAGTGAAAACAGTGAACCATCGACCGTTAAGGATGATGTTGTGGGGGCTTGAGTTTTTACCCCAATTATTGGAACTGAAATCTGTTGTCATCTGTTTTCAGTTTGAAGACTGTTAGATCCGGAGTTTCGATCTGGTCAATGCCAATGGCTTTGAAGTTCCATCTTCATGGGAGGCTTTAGTATTTGTACAATATTGTTATTTGTTAGGGGTGAAAAGGGAAAACTCAGTAGTAGTAATTAATTTATATTATCACCTTTTTTTTCCTTTTTACATTTTATTGGGTTTGAAATTTTATACATCCATAGTGATTTTTGGGAAAGTTATATATTTTGCATTTACGCTAGCTAATATACATATATTATAATTAATTATATATGTCTTGTATTTTTTGAGCAAGCGGTTATTTAAATTAATTTCTCACTTTTTTTATACTATTAAGTTAATGAAATATGTCACATTTTTAGTTTGATGATTACTTGACATAGATAGAAAGATGTGGATGTCGAGGATAAGGATATAAGGATAATAGGTAGTTGAGTGTTGTAGTACTTTATGTGAGAGTGGCAGGGGTATGGTCTCCTCTTCCCATCTTCTCTTTATGTATTAGTAGTATTAGTTAGTATTAGTGTAATATCTTATTATTTTAATTTTTACTATGTTACTTTATTTTGCTTTGTTTATCTTGCTATTTTGCTGACGGTATTTATCTTTCTATATATCATGCTTTAATTACCTTTGTTTTGAGATGGATGTCTATCGGAAATAACTTCTCTATCCCACAAAGATATGATAAGATCTGTGTATATCCTATCCTTTCCAAATCCCACTTGTGAGATTACACTAGATATGTTGTTGTTGTAAGTAGGGGTGTCAGTGGTACGGTTCGGTCAGTTATTTTAAAAAAAAATTATACCGCGTCAATTTTTTTGGTTAATCTACAAATATAATCAAAATTAGACTTTTCAAAACCGTTCCAATCCTCTCGGTTTTTCTTCAGTATCGGTACGGTTCGATTAATTTTTGGTTATTTATTTGACGTCACATTATATAAAATAATAATAAATTTTAATATAACATATAAAGTATACAATTCTTTATTAGAATGTCTTGCGTGGTATGTAGCAGATCTGGTGCCTCTTCTTTTTTGTATAAATTCACCTGATTATACGATATTTATTGATTCATATATAATAGAAATAACTTTTGACCTCACATACTGTAACAAATCAATTTCCAGCCCAAACACTGATGTATATTATAGTTACTAGAACATAATTACACTGAATATAGGAAATACTATGGAATAAAGGACAATAATTACGGGAAATTAAAGGAACAATGAAGGATAACCGTAAGGTGATGAATAATATAGACTCAGAGAGTTGGAGATGAGAAACTCAGTCTTTTGCCTAAGCATCACAATTTGCGTAACAATTCTTTCTAATCCCAAGTCTTATTTAATCAATTCAGTTGCTAATTGGGTCAACTGGGCCTAGATCCCAAATAAGACTCCCCAACATTTTAATCGACTCGGTAATCCTAATTGAATCATTCTCATTCATCCCTTCTAGCCCATAGGCCTGTATAAAATTAGCTTGGTTCACAACAGATATCAATTCGTAAACTTTTTAAACAGTTAGCATGTTTGACTACTTCTATTAATCTTTTAAATTAACAAAATTTAAAGGGTAGAAAAAAAAAATCTATCAACAAACTTTCGTGCAATTGTTTTTTTGTTGAACAAGTATATTGAGAAGAGGTAAGTTGAGAAGCAATATTGAATCCTAAACTTTAAGCCGTAAGTCCTGTAACTCCTTTATTTAACAGTGTAAGATAAATTTTGATATTACTTGTAACTCCCCAAGCCCATGGCCCAAGGTGAAGTTTTTAATGCTTTATATATATATATCGGTTATGTTCAGTCTTTTTTAATGAAATAAAAAGCCTACCTAATTATTCGATACAATTTTAGTTTATACTAGAACCCTTAGGTTTAATTAAAAAAAACCTACAAGTCGGTTCGGTTAGGTTCGGTTCGATCGGTTTTCGGAATAGTTTTGACACCCCTAGTCGTAAGTTATTGAAATGTCAATTACAGGTAAGTCTTCAAAGTAAATGCGGATTAATAACGTGGAAAGTATTGGAAAATAAGTTGTTATATATAATTGCTTAAACTGCACTGATAGAATGATTCTTTCTTTATATTGTTGGTGGGCATAATTTGGATCCATTTTTGACAGGAGTATAATTTTGTGTACTCAATGCTTAATTATCACGTTTAACTATTTTAGGTAACTTAAGAGGCAATATTATGTAACTATATGTAGGAAATTTGAGTTGGTAACGTGAAAACAAAAAGTAATCGGAACTAATAACCTAATCCGAGAAAAATATCCACACATGATCATTATCAATTTGGCCACATATAGTTAATAGTCTCTACTCCTATCGATTGTCCAATTTCAAGATTAGGGTGGGCAACAATCGCAAGTATTTCCCCTTAATTATTATCAATCTATGACATAGCAAGAGCTAGAAAACCTAATAAGTTGTAGTAAGAGAGTAATGCACAACAAGATTTATTAACAAGGGATGCGGTTGAGTGATAAGTATTCTTTCATCTTTCTCGGATTTGAGTCATCTTGGGTATGGAGTCACTTTTGTTAGGGAGTGTTTTACCCCTCAATGTGAAACTTTCCGGCACGAATCCGGATTTAGTCGGGCCCCAATGAGGATACCGAACACCGAATGAGAAACCAAAAAAAACACACAACAAGAATTAGAAAACCTAATAAGTTGGAAAGAAAAAGGCCAAGTTATTACACCCAAAAATAATTGTTAAAGGATTTAAGTACTAGTGAGTGGAAATTAATCAAGACATACCTAAGTTGGTGAACGGTACTAACTAGTTTCCTCCCGCGTCGAGTGTTGTAAAGAAAACAAGCAGAGAGAAAAGGCATAAGTTGAGCCAATCAACTTGAAGAAAATCACACCTTTCTCGGCCTGTTGGCTAATATCAAGTGTAGTATATGTTCTTATCAGTGACAAACCTAGAATTTGAGCCAAACGGGGACACTACTATCTAAAATACGTCAATTACTAGCGATAAAATTCGACGTGTAACTCTTAATAAATAATTTATTATTGTAATATATTTGTAAAATTTATATTAGTTATTAAAAATGAAAATAGAAAAGCTTTATGATTCCTGAAGAATAATTCGTTGGCTCAAACTCTATCGCCGAAGAAATTGTCGAGTGTAGACGATGGACTAGATCTATATTAGTCATTAAAAATTGAAATGGGAAAGCTTTACTGTTCCAGAAGAATAATTCATTGGCTTGAACTCTATCGCCGAAAAATTTGTCGAATATAGACGATGAACTCGATCGTGAATAACGTTCTTGATTGAGTAATTTGTGAGAATGGAAGAATGAAAGAGTTCTATCTTCATTGTTTATATTGGAAAGAATGAAAGATGGGTTTAGAATTGCGAAATAATTTCTCTTCTATGCTAAAATATGAAAAGAACTGAAAGTTTGGGGGGTTTTTTAGGGGCAAGGATTTAATCCAAAGTTAGGGTGAGAGTGGGACTTAAGGATAAAAGAAGTGGGAAAAAAATGAAAAATAATTTAGAAATCAAAAGGTTGGGTACACGTTGACAGAGTCCAATGTGACTAGGCCCGGGCTTATAATTTGTAAAGCAGCAAGCAAGTCAAACTCCCAAAAAGATAAATTAAGTGTTGTAGTTGGCAGAGGCTCGAACTCGCACACACTCAAGGGCCCGAAAACTAGACGTACTAATTGAACAGATATATCAAAGTGGTCCTTTTAAAATATATTCTAGTTCTTTAATACGCATATATACATATTTTTTTCCGAGGTTAACGGGGGCACGTGCCCCTCCTAATAGGGTTGGTCCACCCCTGGTTCTTATCAGTTTAATATCTGATATATGGATTATCGACTCATACGATATTTTTTTTAGGGAAAATGTCCATCAAGGTAGCTTGCTACTTGAGTCTTCACGAGTCGCTCATGGGCCTGGCGCACCCCACCAAATCTAGTATAATATTATTGCCATAGTATGCATCAAGAAAATTCAAGTTATGGTTTTGCCTTATGCAACTTTAAGTACATAAAGACTAAAAAAAAAAAAAAAAAAATAGTGTTATAAAACTATAAAAATGTAATAAGAATATTTGTAGAGAAAAGAGAGAAGAGATGAAAGTTCTTTATTTCTCTTGAGGGATATTAATACAATGAATGAAACATCTCTATTTATAATAGAAAACTGACTTGGTTCCAAAGTTACTAACCCTAACTTACAAGATAGACATTCACAATAATAATAAATGTTTATAACACTCGTACTTGAATGTCTATTTGGTAGATAATGTGTCTCGTTAAAACCTTACTAGAAAAAACTCAGTGAAAATAATTCTGGTGAAAGAAAAAGAGTACACATCTCTAATAATACGCATTTTGACTGCCTCGTTAAAAACCTTACAAGAAAAATTCAGTGGGACTAAAACCGTGTACGGGTAAAATAGTACAGTTCATATTAACTCCCCCTGATGTGAACTTCAATCCAAATACTTGAGTCTTCACATCCCAATCTTGTGCATCATCTTCTCGAAAGTCTCAGTTGGTAGAGACTTAGTAAACAAATCAGTCATATTATCACTTGAACAAATATGTTGCACGTTGATATTATCATTCTTTTGGAGATCGTATGTGAAGAACAACTTTCGTGAAATATGCTTTGTTCTGTCTCCTTTTATGAATCCTCCTTTTAGTTGGGCTATGTATGTTGTTGCGTCTTTTATCTTTGGATAGAGCTGCATCAGCATATAATATTGCTTAAATCACTCCAAATGCACTCCTGACTTTCTTTATAAACATATGTTATCTTTATATGATTTGACTATCATGTAGAACGACATCGTTGTAATTCCTCATAGGGATAGCAAAATATATAACTATAACTATTGCATAAAGATATGACACTTCATGACCAAAGAGTTTTGCAAGTTTCTCAATTCAACTTCGTTCGGCATATAATCTATTATTTTTTAAAACTCTTCAAGAGTTCGAACAATATTCAAGTAATCAATTTACACTCATAGGGATGTAAGGATAATAGAATCGTGTGTACCTTTAGTCAATGAATATTCATTATGATAAAATCGCATTCACCTTGTTTGATTTAATCCATATAATGAACATATTTTTTAAAATATGTACATGCTTCAGGCATTTAAAATTCATCAAGATTTTTCATATAAATTTTGTCAAGCGACGATATTCATTAGTATTTAAATGTGTGACATTTTATGATATCGGAACTGCATATCCAAAAGCTTTACCCTTATCAAGATGTCATTTCATTTGGTAATAATTTTTACATCAGCATGCTTTAACAGACGTAGAATTCAGATTCTCACAATTTTTTTACAATATTGCGCTTTATTGTACCTTAGATATCGTCGACGATATATCATTTGTATCGGTTCACAATGTGACTTAATTTATTGAGATCCCATCACTTTCATTATTTTAGGTACCTAAACCTCCCATAAGGTTTCATGAAGTGTTATGTCGTATGCTCTTCAAGAGCACATTGCCTCCTAATTATAACCATTTTGATCATTTGCTTCTCTTTCTTTTCGACAATTATTGCATTTGGAACTAATTGATCTACCATGCTTCATGCATGTTGCAGACTCTGTCCTTCAGGGACATTAATTTAATATAAGCATTTTGCAGCTTAATTATGAAATTAATTTTAGGTCAGCAAATGCTTCTAGCATTTGACTTGAATTATTTTTGAACGAGGATCATACTAATGATAATTTACAACATATTTCATAATGGCGTATTCCTCCCCCTTATGTTAGAAAAACTAACATATATCCCATATTCTATGGAGAATTCATCTTTCTGCATCATAGTAGATTAATTAATCATATACCACACATAAAAAATTATTAGATGGAAATATCTGGTTCCTAACCCTGAACCAATTGTGAGGGGAGAATTTATCATAATTTATTGGTCTTAAACATACAAATGATATTGTATGTAATATATCATTTTCAGACCAGCACACTCATAAGCAACGATTTAGCTATTTATTGGAGGCATTCAAATCCAAACTAGCATTAACAAGATGAATTATCTTGATTATATAATCTGAAAATTGTGCTCTCAACTCAATTATTTTGAGCAAGTAACTTTGTATATGTCAAACTACGGGTTGACAATAAACGCACATGTGATCGTCTTATCGATACATCTATTTAAGATATCACATAACAGGTGAACGGGCTCATATTCACCTTTTATATTTTTCCAGAATTTAAGGAATTCAATCCCAACATTAGCCAGTATAATCAACTTATCATGAGAACAAACAACAAAATAAATTCTTGAAGAATATTTTAGTTCTTCAATATATGTCAATTTTTCAATCTACACATCATATTTGAATCGGGATAGCTAAATTGGTCATGCCGACTAGTAAAATTATTTATACCAGTAAACTTCAAGTCTATCACGCAATGTGCTATTTGTTTTAGTAAACTTCTGGTTTACTATGACATGAATTATTTTTCTTTTTGTACCAATTAACTTCTGGTTTATCGTGACAGATAATTTCACCATGCTTATATTTATGTAGTATAATTTGAAGAATAGAGAGGGTAACATACATATTTCATACCCACTATGATTTTGAAGATATTTAATTCTTTCATCATTTATAGCTTCAATATGATAACCATTTACTTTAGTAAACTTCGGGTTACTACAACTTGTGTTTTGATCATAACAACTTCGTTTATTACAATCTAGAACGAATGACATAATGTTATATAAGCTTTTTAGGAGCCTTTAATTTATTCTCCATAATTACATATTGTTTGGACATTACTAGTGTCATGATCTTCTAGATAAATAGTTAGCTCTTCTGGAGCCCTTATAAAAAATGCAACCAAATGAATATTTAAAGATATTTTAAAATTTATAAATGACAAAAAGTAAACATTAAGTTATACGGTCTTTAATACTTCTATCATCAACTTCTATGATAAATATTCCCTTCAGGGAGAATACCCATTAACATCCAAATATTTTATATCAAAGCGGCAACCACATAATTATTTGTTTCTTCATGAATTTTTTTCCTCTTTTGTATGAATTGTGATTTCCTACAGGAAAATCAACAAGTAAACATGATATATTAATGTGGTTATAGTCGAAAGTACTCTATAAAATTTGTATCATTTTGCCTTAGAATGATACATAACAAAAATATCCAAGATAATTTGGCGTGCGACAGGTACATGCAACAATGACCTTCATACCACAAAATTACATTTATATCATTTGTTATTTTATCTCTTCAGGAGGTGTGTTGTAGTATTTCTTAATTCACTTCGGAGAATAAAACTTGATCATTTAGATGAGCTTTATACATAATTTTCAATAGCTGCTTATTTCTCTGAACCACAAGAAACACAGCTTCAATATATTTCTCAAACCTTTTTCTACTTGTCAAAAGTCATATCAATACTTCTAGGCCACTAAAATATACATATAACGATTCCTTAGTAGTACATTCCAATATTTTAAGAAAATTGCAGCGGATTAAATATAGACATTCCTTTGTTACTTTGCCACCTTAAATAACTAAAATCTTAGATTGCAGAAAAATAAGAAAATTATTTAGATGCATTATAAAGTTACACAGATTTTGGGGAGACAATTCTATTATTTCACTACTCCATAAGTAAATTTCAAAGTTGAACCTTTTGGAAAGTAAAGTTCAAAACTTTACTACTTAGAGAGTAAAGTTCAAAGTCTAATTACTTCAGTAATAATAATTTTTAAAGTTTTACAACGATAGGAATAAATTTCAAAGACTTTAAAGTTCCACTACTTCGGGAGTAAACTTCAGAGTTCTACTACATCTGGAGATTTTTTAAAAAAATTCTACTGCCTCGGAAGTAAATTTAAGAGTTCTACTACTTCGGGAGTAAATTTCATAGTCTTACTACTTTGGGAGTAGTAAAGTTTAAGTTTATTACTCTCAAAGTATTACTACTTTTAAAGTTTTACTACTTCTGGAGCAGAGTTCAAAGTTTTATTACTTAAGGATTAGAGTTCAAAATTGCTACATTGGGAGCAAATTTCTGAATTTGCTACTTCGGTAGCAGATTTTTGAGTCTACTACTTCAGGAACATATTTTCGAGTTTTTTTACTTCGGGAGTAAAGCTTAGAATATTTTTTTCTCAGTTATTTCACCTCTTTTGGAGGTGAGTCGTGATAATTTCACAACCAAATGCACGCCCGTATATAAGCTTTACTACATACTGAACATTTACTTCAGAAATGGATCTGTATTTGTAATGTTTATAAAAAGTTCTCATTTTTCATGAATAGAACTGAATCATCTAAACGTGTTCTAAGCATATCAAAGTATGATAGCTTAATACCTTTTTTAAGATGTTGTTACTTTAAAAGCAAATCAAGACATATAACTTTTCTCTAATATACATTCAATTGTAATCACGATAAGCCTATAATAATATTATCACTCCCGGTGATTATAGACATAAAATATAAAGAATATTTCTCTCCAATCTCACGAGATTGCCTGCATCGCTAGTTGACTAAAACACATGATGATAATTATAGATAATGGACACATTTATTCAAACTAAAGGACCAAAGAACATAAGTAATATAGTACTCCTTCTCATCAAAACGAATGTTCACATATTTTTTTTTTTTTTCTTTAGTAAAAAAGAATGTCTACTTATCAAATCAAGAAATAATTAATCTTATTTTTTCAGATTTGTCCCTATTAAATTTAGGCAAATTATTTTTTTGTTTAGTAATTTATATTTTATTAAAAGATGTGCAAATAGTTAAGTGAATATATTTTTTTAATCCGAATGAAGTAATCTTATCTGATGATCGTAGAAGGATTTCATTATTGGTAGAATTCTCATATTCACCAACTGCCACTAGCAAAAAAATCACATCACATCCGGAACATGTGGGGAATTGTGTTGTCTTAAATTTAGATAAATTGTGTTGATAACGTGAACTAATAAAACTAGAATAAAAATATTATGGAGAAAAAAGGAAAGTTCTTTATTTCTCTTGAGAGATATTAATACAATGAAGGAAACATTTTTATTTATAATAAAAAATTAACTTAATCCCAAAATTATTAATCATAACTTTTCTGATAGAGATAGACATTTACAACAATAATAAAAATTTATAACAAATAGTTTAAACTCCAACAACGACCGTAATAAGTGGATTAGGGATGACATGTGGGTATAATTTTGCGGATTTCGCACCGCACCCGCCCCAATTGGGGCGGGTATGGGTATTGAAAATGTACCCATCACGGGTAGGCGGGTAGGTGGTGGATTTGCAGTCATACACGCCTACCCGCCGGCATACCCGCCCGCCTTATACCCGCCCCAAGCCCAAAATATTAATAACCCATAAGTCGTGCCTTCAGCCCATAAGTCACGACAAGTCTCTCATTCTCCAACAAAACTCAAAATCCTACGCCTCTTCAGTCCTTCACGCCTCCCTCTCTCCTCCCTTCACGCCGTCTCTCTCGTCTCCTCGTTCCCCTTCACGCCGTCTCTCCTCCCTCTCTCATTCTCGACGTCTCTGCCTTTTTCTTTAAAGGAGATGTTGATCGGGAAATATTGAAAAATATTGTTGTCTTTGCTTTGTGCTTTGGGGTTGTCTTGGTGAGGTCAATTTTTGTGCACTTGTTAAGTTCTACCTATTGGGTTTGTGGAGTTCAATTTAAAAAGTTGAAAAACTTTAGCTTATATAGCTGAAATAATATCTGGGTTTTGTCTACATTTGTAATATATAGCTATTTGGGTGGATAATTTTTGGGTTTTCTTGGAAATTTTATTTTCTTGATTCTTTGTTGTGCAAGGGGAAGAGGTGAAAAAAAATGGGGAATTCTGATGGTGAAAAAATCCGGAATTCTCCTCCCTCTCTCCCAAAGAAAATGAGACCGTGACAGTATTGATTCTTGACTTAAAATTTTGGGATAATTTTTGAAATTTGAATTTTTGGGATCATGTTGATCACTAATTGATCACAAATGAATTGATTACAAAATATGGCAGGCGGGTACACGCGGGTATTGGCGGGTAACGGATATCCACTTGAGTGGTGGAGCGGGTGTGGATTTAGGAATATACCCGCCTAGACGGGTATGGATGTTGAAAATTATACCCGCCACGGGTGCCGAATAGGTGACGGGTATAAAATTTTCTGACGAATACGAGTGCGGAGGAGGGGGTACCCGCACCCGCCCCACCCAATTGCCATCCCTAAAGTGGATTGCATGTTGGTTACATACTCATAATTGATATTTACTCTATTTCCATTATTATAACTTGACTATGTACGTTTTGAGTTTAGACAATTTATAGTACATTATAGTATAGTCAAATCTCTTTATAACAATATTATTGGGTTTAAAATATTTAGGTTGTTATAGCGAATGACTTTATACGCTTATAACAACAGTGACATTTAAATAATATTTTGATGTTATAGATAAAAAAGATGCATAAAATCTAATTTTTTATTTCTAATTTCCAAATCCTAATCTTAATCACATAACGAAGAAATTTTTTTAACGATGAAAGTATATATATTTAATATACTTTGTCATAAATAGTGTATTAAACTATAAAAATATTTGGTTAAAATCTCGACACTTATTATTGGTAATCATAGATATTCTATTTTTATGAAGATGGTTAATAATCATGTTACCAAAAAAAGAAGATAGCAATTATTGAGGGTAATTTTACGAAGAGTGTACATTATAAAAACAATTATTGCTGTTATAGGTACATATAACATAAAAAATCGGTTTCAATTTTTTTTATAGCTATTATAGAGAGGTGTTGTTATATGAGAATAATGTTATAGGGAGGTCTGATTGTACGTAAGTAATATAATACTAGAATATTCACATGTGAAATAAACATGCCAATAAGCGGAATTAACTATGTTTTTTATTCTTATCATCGATGTAATAGATAATTTTACGTAAATATATTGATGATTTTAATGAAGATGAAGAGATATCATTTACAACAACAACAATCCAGTGTGAATCCCATAAGTGGAGTCCGAAGAGAATAGAGTGAACATTGTAGACCTTACACAACAACAATCCAGTGTGAATCCCATAAGTGAAGTTCAAAGATAATAGAGTGCACGTTGTAGATCTTATCCCTAACCTGAGAAGGTAGAGAGACTGTTATGAAGAGATCTCATTTATCAAACAAAAATGGATAAATTTTAATGTCAAAGTTTTAATCAAGTTATCTTGTTATAACTTTTAACATGTAAGTATGTAACAAGTATTATTTTCAAATTTATTAATTTACTTTATATGGCCTTGGAGTATAAAGAATTTTTTCACAATTTAAATTATTTAATTGATTTGTCGCAATATGTTGATCCATTTTAGGTATCAATCAACTCTTGCTTTATACAAATACAAGTAGTTAACTTTTTCATGACTGATAAAGTAAATAAATTCTTTGTTCTTATAAAAATTAAATAAAAAAACGTATCCAAATCAAAAAGAAAATGCGAGGCTAATAGCCTAATTATTGATTACGTTACGAAACACAACGGCTATATTTGTTCGAATTTGAAAAGAGGCCAAAAACTATAAAGGAAGCCATAGACGTCCCTTTAAAGTCCATCACACCTCTCATCTCATTTCTCCCCCAAATTATTTAATTTGTCATTTTCTCTGGAAATTTGCACACAGAGTATAGAAACATTTAAATAATTCTTCAAGGTGCCCTTCTTTTCTTTACCTTTAAATCTTTTTATCTTTCTTTTATGGTTTTTAATTTTCTGAATTTCAACAAATGTTCTTGCTGCCTTGATTTATATCGATTTAATTCTTTTATGGGTTCAAGTAATATTTAATGCTGAGTTAGGGCTTGTTATCTATTGAGTATAGATGGCTTGCAACTTGTAAATTTTGTTTTTAATGCTGTTCACAGTACTTAGTACTAGTAATTTTGAAATTGAAACAACAACTACATACCCATTATACCTTACCCCTAACCTTTGTGAAACACTTCAGGAAAATTACAAATATTAGAATTTTCTAATTGATTTCATGACTTGGGAACCGGATTTAATATCTTTTTCGGTTTTATCTATCTGAGTTCTTGTTGAATTAGGGTCCAAATTTATGTTGAGAAACTATACTTTTTTTGTTTTCTAGGAAAACTATAGTTGATGAACATGTACATTCATCAAGAATAGGATAGAATTTGATATCTCCTTGTATTTTCTCTATCACAGAATTGTAGTATAGATGAATGACCTCATGACAAAATCATTCTTAAGTTATGTGGACTTGAAGAAGCAAGCTATGATGGACCTTGAAGCAGGACCCGATATTGAGATGGGTCAACTCGACCCGGCTGATGAAAAAAACCTCTCAAAATTCTTTGAAGAAGTTGCTGCTGTTAAGTCTGACATGGAAGATATTAATAATCTTCTTGTCAATCTTCAAGACCTTAACCTAAAAACCAAATCCGCCCCAAGTGCCAAAATTCTTCAGGGTCTTAGAGATCAGATTAACTCCGACATTATAACCGTTCTTAGGAAGGCGAAAATCATCAAAACGAGGCTCGAATTGCTTGATAAATCCAATATTCACAATCGTGGCGCGTATAAAGAGGGAAGTCCGGTTGATAGGACGAGGATTTCGGTGACTAATGGTTTGAGAGTTAAGCTGAGGGATATGATGAATGACTTTCAGTGCCTAAGGGAAAATATCGTAGCAGAACACAAAGAAGGGCTAAGGAAACAGTATTTTAGTACTAATGGAATAGAACCGAGTGAGGAAGTGATTGAAAAGATGACGCAGGAACGGATTTTCGAGGGTAAAATAGAGAACCAGGAAAGGCATGAAGCTGTAAAGGAGATACGGAAAAGTTTGATTGAGCTGCACCAAGTGTTTCTTGATATGGCTGTTATGGTTGAGACACAAGGTGATCAGATGAATAATATTGAGCAAAATGTGGTTAATGCTGGTGGATATGTGAACGATGGGATGAAGGAGTTAGATCGTGCTAATCGAATGAAGAAGAGGAGGACTTGGGCATGTTGGATTGGCGCGTTGGTGCTGGTTTTCTTGTTGCTATGCCTTATTGCAATTCTGTTTTGAATTCAGGGTGAGAAAGCTTTGGGCTTTATATTGGTTTTACTTCCTGTTTGGTCTGTTTTGCTTCCGTTTCTTGTCCGAATGCTATTTGGATTTTGATGGAAATCTCTTTTTCCTCATAGACATATGTTGGGGCCAATCTATGTGATGAATATACATGTTCATCAACTTCTTGTATGTAGAATCGATTGAAAATGATACATCACATTTGTAGATTGGATATTGAATTTGATCAAGACTTTTTTTCTACTCTAGCACTTGCCATGGATAGATATTTGCAGTCCCCCTTATGTCTCTGCTCTACAAGCCCAATATTAGAAAGACTCATTAGTGTCATGTAATAAGTATTGCTATATATTTCGTTGGTATCGGTTTTCTTGGTTTTTATTGCAAAATCATTGTTGTGAATGCCATTTTACCCATTGTTAAGAAATTTTATCATCCATTCTTTCATAATCCCAACAATTCAGTAGAAAACATTGAGGATCCTAACAGCTTTGAGTGGCATATTTGCGAAGAACTATGCGGAATTTAGACTTCTTAGTTTGGCGTTGAAGTTAAGTGCAAAGGCTCTGTCATTATGAAGTATAGCTGCTGCCTTTTATTGTCTACAGAAATGGACCTTGCAGCCATGTGATATCTTCAAGGTACATTGTTTGTCTGGCCTGGTAAGAATTGCTTCAGTTGTGAAAGGACTAATTAAGGTAAAAACTAGAAAAAAAATCAAATATATTAGGACAAATACCTAAATAGCCTCTTAAGTTTGACACGATTTATCATTTAGACACTTAACTTGGGTAGTGACCACATAAACACTTCAACTTGAGAACAATGTGTCTTTTAAACACATGACTCAGGAACTTCACCGTCAGCCATGGTGTTGAAGAGATCACCCTTGGGATTATTGGACAAAGAAACAGAGATATTTTCATTTCGGATGATTTTGTTGGAGAAGCAACGTTAATAATCTTCTCTGCTATGAACACTGTTTTTTTGTGACAGCAAGTTAACTGATCGTCAAAATGTTGGCCACAAATCCTAGCGGATAAGCAAGCTTACAACAATAAATGCTGAAAAATCCTAGTGATTCGTCAGAATTTGGCCAGGTAAGGATTACCATAACTTGTTATTAATGCAAGTCTTGCCCAATATCAAATTAGAAATCGTGAGACCCACTAGGATTTTTCTTCCAATTTGATGGAACTGTTATTTTTACATCATCTTTTAGTGAGACCAAAATTTCAATAGCAGCACCAAAAGATCCTATCATCCTAAAAGAACTGCTAGTACTAGGTTTAATCTTGATTCCACTCAGGTAGAGGGCCCAAGTGAGTTGTTTTTGCACAAAATGGTACTATCACTATGGAGAAATTAAAAGCAGCTCATTGTCGATCCCCGTTTCAAATTATTTATCGTGGTTACTAAAAATAGTCGTTTCAAATTATTTATCATTTTAGAAGTTTAAACATGATTAATTATTTTCCCCCATTTTTCCCTCGGTATAATTTTGTCAATAACGAAGATGACACATAAATAGAGTAAATATTTAATGAAGAGAGATTATTACATGGGAAGAACTAATTAAAACATCACAATAAAAAGAAATAACAAAGGGGAGAATAAAGATAATATGAGGATAATATACTTTGAATTAATTTAGGACTTTAAAACCAACTAAATCTTGATTATTAAATTTTAAAGTCATCACGTGTAAAAATCTTATATTTAGACATAGGAAGTATGACATATCAACTTCTTTCAGATTTTCCAGTTATACACCCGTACATGAAATGAAAAAAGTAGATTCCTCAGATTTGCCTTTATAAGTAGGCGTTTGATCCTGAACATCAAATATTTTTCACTTTATTTGAATTTTGAAGTTGGAGTTGAAGATGAAGATAAAGTTGTGTTTGGTTATAGTTTTTGTAAAGAATATTTTGTTATTTTAATGGGGTCATTCACACAAATGCCCTTATTTTGAGGTGGTCTATAATTTTTGCCCTTCGCTAAAAATTTCTTGGTTACAGGTTTGAACCCCCGCTTAATCAAAAATTTTAAAAAAATTCGCAAGGCAGAGTTTTGACTCAAACTCTACTAGATCAGGTAGAGTTTTGCTACCTTCAGGCAGAGTTTCAAACTGTCTTAAGTAAGAGTTTTCCTCAAACTCTACTTAAGGCAAAAAAAAATTTTACTCAGTCGAAATTTTAAAAAACTCTACCTTAAGGCCTAATTTTGCTATGAAATTTTGCCTTGTGATTTTTTTTACTGAGCCGGGATTCGAATCCCAAGCGTCATGGTATTAGGTGAAGGAAAAAAATTAAAGATCACCAATTTGAGGGGCAAAAATTAAAGACCAGTGCTTTTGAAGGGAAATCCGCACAAAAAAATGATTTTAATGTACTGAAAGTGAAAAAATATTTTTAGGTGTTTTCTAAATTTCAAATACAACTTCAAGTGTTATTTAGAATTTTCATGGCCCAATACTGATTTTCAAATAAAGTGAAAAGAAATTCCGAAAAAAACAAAAAAATTCTATTGGCCAAATCTGATCTGCTTACTTATTAAACACATCTTTATTAAACAGTGTTTCATATAAGTATACATCTAATGTGGGTAGTTATTTGGAATTCTAATAACGGTCTTAGTAATTTATCACCCACGATATTGTGGGATACAACAATTGCAGAAACGGGAAGTAAGTAAATATTACAATTGCTAGAAATGATAAACTAAAGATTACAACCAAAAACTGGAAATCAAGAACGAAACAAACTCCTTGTGTGATTTGCCGAGTCGAGTGATGGCACTCTGTCTTTAAGACAAGATTGCCCCGTATATCTCCTTTTACGTTGTCGGGCAATAGTCTCCCAAGATACAACAACAACTTAACAATTGAGCAAAGGAAACTCAAGTGTTATTCTTGAAGAACTTTGAGTATAGTAAACTTGCTAGAGAGGAAAAAGATGAATTCAGAAATTCTGTAGTATTTTTCTAAGTGTAGTGAACAATTGAGCCAAAGGCCTCAATTTATAGTGTAAGGAGATGACCCCTCAACTAGCCAACTAATGGCCTTCAATAGCCATGTAATGACACTTATTGAGGGGTTACATTCAACCAAATAATGGCTGAATTCACGTGCCAAGTAATGGAGATTCAATGCTCCAAAATCAGCCCAAAGGTCAGAACTTTCCAACTTCCCGTCGTAGCATTCTGCCTCCGAAGCGCCGCGGCTTTGTGAATTAGCGTCGCGGCGCCGTGGCTCCAGTGTCTGGCCACCCAATTAGTGCCGCGGCGCTGCCTGAAGTCATCCTTACCTTATCTTCTATGAGTTTAGATGAAACTGTTAGTTTGAGTCGAATCACCTAGTTTAAATACCTACTTGTTTATATGGAACCTGAAATCTGAATGTATAAAGTGTGTTGGAAATTTGCATTTGGCGGGAGTTGCGTCCTACCAACTTTAATGGCTTAAACACTAGTGTTCCGCATGTTGGAGAATCCGGTTCTTCACACGTGCATAATCTACTAAGTAAGTAGATGACCGTAGGGCTAAGGATCGTCAAATTTCGTTGAGAAATGAAAGAGATATTGATCCACGAAGTGAGGTGTTTGAAGCGTGAAAAAGTGTGGTATTTAGACCAACTCTCCCTCATCGGTGGAGGAAGAAAGATTCGTTTAGTTTATAAGTCTCAAAGTTGGCTTGGAGTTTGGGACCCCAAGGGGTATCCCATGTGTTTAAAGGAGGGAGGACCTAGATGTGCTTCGGTTCAAGGATAAGCCCACACGCGCGCTGTCGCTGCCCGCCCGTCCGGTCCGGGTCGTGCTTCTTCTGATATTATCTTTTTGGACCAGAATTACTTTATATTCACAGTTTGGTCCCTGAAGTTTCAAGTAAGTCAAAATTGGATAGAGAACTTTGCTGTTGGTTTCTGGAACGTCAACCATCCTTAATTTGCACTCAATTCAGTAATTTATTTTGGCTGAATTACTCTCCCTAAATGTCAATCCGTTGCACAACAATTCACCATTTATTTTGGTGAATTACTACCTCCATAATGGCCATTACTTGACCAATAACAACAATTATGTGGGCAATTGGTAAGTCCTCTCCTTTGGGTTGTTTGTTGGTTTGCGGATAGAAGTAAAATCTGATTTTCCCCTTTCTAATCCTTGTTTGTTTTCTCTTTGGCATACGCACTTTGGAGCAAATGGAGTCCTAATTCCGGACTCTCTCTCAAATTGAGTCTCAAGGCGAGATTCGAGGCTGTTATTGTACCCGCGCATGAGTCTACATATCCATATTCTTTAACCATATCGACGAAATCGCTTGGGTCGCCTATGGAACTTTCATCCTTTTCCTTTCTTCTCGGCCTTAGCATTCATTTTTTATACCATCTTTTTTAATGATTTATATGTGTTGTTGATTTTGTTGCTTGTTGTAACTATTGTAATTTTTAGATTCCATGTTGAATTATTGAATCTTTTGTTTATCCTTTCTAATACTTGTAATAGTTAAATACTTCCGCATCGCTTTATAAAGTACCATAGAGCAAAACTCCCAACATCTTAAGACAATATTGTATTGTATTACTATTAGTGTTCGAAAGATGTCGGTCAAAAGTTGTGTGACCAAATCTGGATATGGCAATGGTTTTTTGGTAGAGAGAGTGATGATGATGAACGTGTTCATGGTGTCACCGCTACCAAGATCAAGTGGGAACAAGCGCTCCCGAGAGCTCCTCGATGATGTCAACTCTGGGACAAGAGGAGAAAGAGAAGATGTTATTCTATCTTCAGTAAAGGTAGGCCTATATCCATCCTGCATAAAGGATCCGAAAAATGGTGAGAAGGAAATGGACACTCCGTTTAAGTGACCGAAGTGAGCTTAATCCGAAATTGGAATAAGTATTTTCTTACTTGTCAAGAATAAAGATTAAATGATAAGTATTTTTCTTACTTGTCAAGAATAAAGATTAAATTATGTCTCGATTAAAAAAAATGGATTAAAGTATGGAGGAATATGAAAATAATTTATATTCTTTACGCTTTAACAAATCAAGTTTAATCTCATCTTCTTTCCCGTTTAAAGATTGGATTTTGTAAACAACTTAAGAAGATCCGTTTCTTTTAAGTGTAATTATTAAAGTGTGTAAAGTATGTCGCATACAATGGAGAAAGATCCACTAATCACAAGCGTAAAAACTCTTACCACTCTTAAGTAAGCGCCAAGAATTATCCGGGCACCAATCATAACGGAAGAAGACTAAAAGCTAAAGACGTTGAGCCCGGCTATAATATTTGGCGTAAGATCCTTCATAGGATGATATTGGACACTCAACATAAAAATGCCTCCCGGTTAGACGTGGAGGGCCAAAATTCCGTTGATATGATGATATTGGACACTCGAGTCATATAAAGCCTCCGGTGACCTGAGTGGTGCTTAATTCATTTCATAGAAAAGTAATGGACACCTAGTAAGTGTGGGCCAGAGTTTCAAGGTGTCCTAAATGATCCGAAGGCCTAAATAAAGGCAAGAAAGAAATTGGACACTCACTCCTCGCCAAAGCAACTAGAGCGGACCCGAGTATCGAGATCACATATGATCCGGTAAGACACGCTAACCACGGCAAAAGGTTGTTCATGTGAAGCAACGCCACCTCTAAAATCAAAGTGGCTGGATAGGTTGTCCTCAATAGGACTTCAAGGAAATGAGATCACTCTAAAAGAGGTGATACATGTTCCTAACTTGGTTAAAGGACGTTGTTGGTCAAATGCTGATTTGAGACTAGTCCAACAGTCCGTAATAACTAATAAGGTGGTACAATATGTCTATAGCTAAATGAATGATATATTGTAACCGTGCATCTATGACATCATAGATTAAGACACGTTAAATAGCAAGTCATTCAAAAGCTAATGATGTTGAGATTGCTGCCATTCTTTAACCATATCGACGAAATCGCTTGGGTCGCCTATGGAACTTTCATCCTTTTCCTTTCTTCTCGGCCTTAGCATTCATTTTTTATACCATCTTTTTTAATGATTTATATGTGTTGTTGATTTTGTTGCTTGTTAGAACTGTGTGGAATTTATGGCTCATGTGGGATTATGATGTTAGTTATCATTTAGATCAATAGTTCTAAAGCATTAAGTAAGTAATTTTACCATATAAAACCCAACACCTATTTCCTAAAAGACTTTTAGAAATCGTGAACAGTCTCGTTCAGGAACTCTAAGTGCGTAAAACAGTGCGTAGCTCGTTAGTTGCCCTTATGATTTCGCAAATTTTAGTCTATTTTTAATAAAATATAACTTTTGGTTGAATGAGCTTAACTTTCACTTTCTGTTTCTGGTGCATTTTCAAAACGGAAGAATTGATTTTAGAGACTCTGTTCATGTTTTAAAACCAACTGCTTCTTCGTCAAATCATTTCCATTGAAGGTTCGCATCATCTTCAGGCCATCAAAAAATCCCAGGGGCTTGGGACTCTTTAATCGAAACTTCAAATTTGGCCATCATCATTCATCTATAATATTTTATTAGTTAGGAATTATTTTCTTGAACAGAACGACTAAAAGCTGGTTTCTTAATTATTTTAGACCCTAGTATAATTAACTTAAGTTTGATCGGATAACCGTAGTTAGCGGATCTTAAAGGATGCCTAACCCCTTCCTTTTAGCATAATAAAGAACGCTTATCTAGAATCAATTAGTTAAGCAGACCATTAATTGGAGTTAATTTTAAGCAATTTCTTAGTTAAATAGATGTCCTAATTCATCTTAAAAATAATTAGGTGGCGATTTCTTAAAACAATTTAGGAATCACCAAAATGTTGTACTCCGTTTTGACCTGGTTAAAACGGGATATAACACATATTACTGAAATAGTTTTTTAGGACAGTGCCTAACACGACTCAAGTCAATTTATATATTTACTCTAAAAATACTATCGTATTAATATTCTATTTTTTCATGTACTGTTATTTTACTTAGCTAATAAACAATACTTATTATTATTATTATTATTATTATAATTGTACTGATTTTTACCTTGGTTTCCCGATAATGTAAGAAATTATGACAAATAATATTACTCGTGAAATTATTGATAATACCGATGGTAGTGTTGTCATGACTGCTCATGTTCCCGTCATCTTGCCATATGTCCATAGTGTTACAGATGCAGTAATGTGTCCACAACTTAGCCAGACGATGATGCAAAAATACACGTATGTAAATAGACATGATTAGAAGCCCAAAGCCAATAATAAAATCTTCATGAAAAATATACCTCAATGCAAGATAATATTCCTGAGAAATGACAATCCCGCTAAGCCTTGGCTGAAACGGATGATATAATTATTGCGGCCATTTGAGAAATAAATATTGAGGCCAATGTGAGAAACTTAGTGATAGACTCTGGTACGACTAGGCACATTTGTGTAAATAAAAATAATTTTGTGTCGTACACCCAAGTTGAGGAAGGAGAAGAAATTATTTATTTGAGTGACTCAAGGACAAGACAACTCAAGTTCTTGGAAAAGGAAAAGTTCTTCTCAAACTCACATCCGGTAGAATCCTTGCATTGAATGATCTATTGCATGTTCCTAATGTTCCTAATGTCCTGACCAATTTGATTTCTGTGGAATTATTAGGAAAAGCTAGGGTGAAGGTTTCTTTCGAAAATGATAAGGTCATATTAACCAAAAATAATATTTTGGTGGGCAAAGAATATTGTAATCATGGTCTATTTGTACTTAATATTTATAATAATATCAGTGAAAATGCATTTACAAGTATATGGTTGAGTCTATTTCTTTGTGGCATGCTAGATTATGACATGTTAATACTCCATATATAAAGAAAATGCAATCTCTTGGTTTAATATCTAGTTTAGACTCAAATAATTTTGATAAGTGTGAAATATGTGTTGAAGCTAAAATTACTAAAAAAATCATGTTTTTCAGTAAATAGAGTAATTAAATTATTATCTTTAATTCACATTGATTTTGGTGATTTAAAGCAGACTATGACTTATGTGATTTTTATCGATGGTTTTTCTAGATTTACTAAGTTGTACTTGCTTAGAAATAAAGATGATGCTTTCAATGCCTTTATTTCTTATAAAATTGAGGTTGAAAATCAACTTAATTAAAAAATCAAGAGAATTAGATCTGATAGAGGTGGAGAATATTTATCTTTAAATATTTTTTTGTGAGAAAGAAGGTATTATTCATGAAATAACTTCGCTTCATTCACCTGAGTCTAATGGAGTACCTGAAAGAAAAAATAGAACACTGAAAGAAATAATGAACTTCATGTTAGTTAGTTCTAATGCACCTGATAATTTGTGGGTGAAACTATTTTATCTGCATGTCACTTACAAAATAGAATTTCTCATAAAAGAACTGGCAAAACTCCTTATGAATTGTGGAAAGGTTATAAACCTATATTGAAATATTTAAAAGTGTTGGGATGTCTTGCTAAAGTTTTTTTGTCTGAACCTAAAAAGAGAAAAATAGATTCTAAAACTGTTAATTGCATGCTTATTGGATATGCTGAACATAATGATGCATATAGATTTCTTGTTTTAAAAAGTGATGTGCTTGATTGCAACACTATAATTGAGACAAAGAATGTTGATTTTTTTATACATATTTTTTCACTGTCTGATAAAATTTCTCATAAACCTGTTGAAAGAGATTACCTGTACGTAGAAAAGGCCCAACATATATATATATACAATAAGGCCGACAAGGCTGGCATGAACACAATACGTCTACTGGAAGGGCTGACAAGGCCACACACAAACTATCATACATAACACGACTGTCTTACTAGCCTCTAAGAGTGAAACGATAACATCTGGTCGGAACATATACCCAACTATATACACATGCATATCTATCATACCTATCAACTCATTACACTGCTCCCGAAGAAAGGAGTGTGACAATCTCCAGTTGAGTCGAGTCCTACTGCGAGGAAAGCATCCGCATCTCTCTATCTGTACCTGCGGACATGAACGCAGTGGCCCCGGAAAGGGACATAAGTACGAAAGATGTATTGAACATATAAGGCATATAACAAATGCTAACATAGGATATAACACAAAAGATATGGGTACAAAAGTCATAAATAGCCTCTGAGAGCCTACCTGTCATACTAATGAAGATATATGCATGTCTGTAAAATCAAACCGCTCAGTGGGGCCATATATGAAATATTCAGCCTCTTTGTGAGGCAAATCATATCATAATATATATATCGTACCTGACCTCGATGAGGACTCGGTCGTACCCGGCCCAGATGTGGGACTCGGTAATATGAAAACCAACTACAGTGGTGTGCACAAATAGGTGTCGTACCCAATCGACTATAGAGCGGCTCGGTAAGAAAACAGCTACATATATATGTGTGCAATGTAAGACCGCAGAACCTCAACAAGTATAGAGCGGAGTGACCTAAAGTCGTTAACCCTACGTCAATCGTTATGGAACCAATTTACAACAAGTGTTACAATCCATTTTGAACTCAAACCCAATAGTATAACAAAGACTAAGGAAGAATGATAAACAATCCCGACTAGGGAATACATCCCACAAGAGTTCTCAGAATCAATCGTATCACAAGAATATCATAAGATGTGAATAGGACATTCGACAAAGGACTTACATGAACCATATGCATCAATGAGATAGAAAACATCAAGAAATCAAGCTTACCAAATATGGAATCATTAAATAATTTTTTGTTTCATTTTGTGTTAAAGAAGATCATGTCAAAAGAACGAATGAGCCTTACATACCTAGTCCATGAAGCTATAATCATTCTTCAAGTCTTCGCACTACTTACGGATGATTATCTATATCATATAAAGGGTTGATATCAATATCAAGATTCATTTAGGCATCCTTCAACAACTTTAAGCACATAGAATTCTTAGGCTTTCTTTACAAAGAATACTTATGCAAATTAGATTCCACAATTCTCCAAATCGTACCTTCCTTATTTTCACAATACAAACAACTAATTTGCTTATCCAATTCAACTTATATTTCAAGTAAAATAGACCAACACCTATATCACGGAAAATTCACAAATTTACGGGTTTTGATCATAAAAATTATTTCACGACTTGTTCCAAATTATCAATTAATCATAAAACATAGGTAGAGGAGGATAAAAATTACCTATACGCATCATAATCTCCTCAAAACATTAGAGTATTTCTTTCCAAGGGTTTCCAAAATTAATTCCACAAGAAGACGGCAATTCTCACGATAATCACGAGGTTAATCACGTTAATCTTACGTAATTGGCCTTTGATTTAGGCTTAGGGTGTTATGGTATCTTAGAGAGGGTTTAGAGAGAGTATTGGGGCTGGATTTTGGAGAAAAATGAACCTCAAATCGCAAAAATCCGTTATAAATCCGAAATAAAATTTGTACCACCTCAAAAGAACGGTACATTTGATGGTCTGTCAAACTTTTGACGGTCCATCAAACTGGATCGTCAAATCCATATCGGCAATTTCAAAATCTCAGAGAAAATTGACGATTCAGATTGGGCATTTTGACAGTTTGTCAAACTTTTGACAGTCCGTCAATATTCTCGTCAAATTGTCCAGTTTTTCGATTTCGTCGAAACGTATTTTCTTCGATCCGTTTAACTTCCAAATACTCCGGTACTTCCATACACAAACCGTAAACCTTTATTACCCTTCCGTAGGCTCATACCTCTTCTCGGAACATCAATATCCATTAACGACACAACAAAATACAAAACTACGGGGTGTAACATCCCCCCCCCTTACTAACATTCGTCCGTGAATGTTGGAGATATTTTAACTCTTAGGGTTTTCCAAAAATTTTGGCTGAGTTTCCTTTGTAAATAGGACTATCCAAAACCTGTTAAGCAGCCCAAATACGTATCCAACACGGCACAGGGCGATATAATAACAAATCAACATCAAATCAGCCTCACATGATCGCTTATACTTATAATAATTAGAGGGAGTTCAGCCATAACTTACCTCAACATTCTCTTGCTAACATCTGAGCTGCACCTGATACATTTGTTCTAGAAATATTATCTAAATAAAGTACATGGTCCAACTTCGTAAACCGAATAGGAATAGAGAAATTATATCGCTCGAATACCCATATGAAACTGGAATTTGAAACATTTGAGTATAGCAATACTTAGGTTTCTTGATCATTCTGGCAGAGTTCTTTCGGACCAAGGAGTATCTCAACCCGTCGTTCAATCAGATTACATTGTTGGTACATAATCGATCTTAACATGATCACACACTTCTTTTACACAATTACTTGGTGGCTACAATTCGTTTGAGCTATTGCATTATGACGTCTAGGCTATGTCTTTCCTTTTTGTGTTATAATTTTTGTCTTACGATGGAATTTAGGTGACAGAGTTCGTTAGCATAGAACATAAGTAAGATGATAATGGAAGATTGTGACACGATGATCGCTAAAGTCAAAGACATGAAAATAATAGGGTTATCTAGATCCACTTCTTCCTCTACTATTCTTCTTCATTTCTCTATAGTATCCTTATGCGGTACATAAGTTTACGCCCTTACTAAAAATAGGCAATAGCTATACACTTCGAGAGCCAATCTTAAATTTCCATTTCGAGCAAAGACACTCAAAATGGACGTAAAAATTTATTCGCATCGAATGTTTACCTATATCCAATAAATATAAGACATATATGTCTTGCATATACATTTTTAAACACTTAACCTTAGTTATGTGATATGCATTTTTACTTTAATTTGTTGATTTTCAAAATTAATTATTTGGTTTGGTGTACCTAAAAACTCAATAGGGATAAGTATTTAGTCACATGAATGGTTAGGTGCCTGCCTAGATTAAACTAAAGTGGTGAGGCAATGAATTAATAGTGACTGTTCCTCTTAATTTGCAGTAGGACTATCGACGAAACTGCAATTACTGAAATTGGATAACCATTTATACTAATACAGTATATAATCATATTTACATTGTGAATATACTCTAAATATGGCGTCAAGAAATTAAAATAATAATTAATGAATGGCTGTAATTGGAATAGTTGATTTTAATGTTCCCCAGTAGGGGTAACAATATTGGTTGAGCTTGATCTCTTGAACTGAGTGGGTGCGGGCCTTAACCAACTTCGCCCACCGATCATGTTCTTGGTCAGGAATGGTGCGGCTTCCTCATTCGATAGGCTACGTGACCAGCCCACCCTCTTCGATCTATTAGCTCCTGGTCCGTAACACTTGTATTCACCATAGTATGCAGTGCTGCCACAAAAATAGAAAAAATTACAAGGGTCAAATAAAGAGTCGGATTCAAAGTTTATAAATTTTGAACTCACAACCTCTTTGCTTATAGGAACCGGGATAAATTATTTATATATATACAAAGTTTGAGTCAAAAAGCTAGTTGAATTATACCGAATTCATAAAACATATTGTACATTTTCCCTCGGTATATATATATATATATTGTATAGAAAATACAAGTAGGTTGTTAGTTCAATATATATATAGAGAGAAACTAGGCTCTAGTTAAAGTTAGCTTAACGGATATTCATCCAACTTTTAGTTTTTTATGTATCATAAAACTAAATTTAAATAATTTAACTATGTCTATGTATCACATAAAATAGAAAACGACGGAAATGCTAAATTTTCTGTATAGAAAATATAAGTAGGTTGTCAGTTCAATAATTCACTTTACGTCGTATCTACGTGACACCACTTCAAAAATAAAACCTCCATTTTTTACCCGCTTAAAAAAAAGCTCGCCACATAGAGTCGTTAATTATTTTTTCATTACAAAAAACAATTTTATGACATTGTTCCATTTTATTGATATAGATATTTGCTATATTTATTTCAAGGTGACTAATATTAAGTGAATACTACAAATGTTACCTTTGCTTGGTAGATTCTCCCCAATCATTCCATCCCTCTGGCTGTATGATACTGGACATATATGTGTAGGCAAACACCACTCTAGAATATGAACCCCATGGCCTTCCTAGTGCAGTGTTCCCTCCTGTCCCTGTAATCTTGCAACCCAAAAATGTAAATCCTGTATTTTCCAAAGAGGTCTCTCTGCCTTGTGCAGTGATTGCTCCTGCTGCAACTGAATGAATATGGCACCTCTGCCAAAAATTACAAAGAAATATTACTACACACATATACTTAATTCACTCTCAACTAAATTATATGCATTGATAAGGGCGTACATAATTTTTTTAGTAAGTGGTGTTACATCTAAAGAGGTGAGTAAATAAACAAATCATTGTATAGATATCATATAAGAAATACAAAGTTTATACCTTATTACTAAATCATAATTTTAGTACGAGATAAGTGTTCGGTTATCTATAGTCTCAATTTTTATAAACGATGCTCTAATTAAGCTAAGGTTCGAACCCTCAACCTAATAATGCGTTTGACCAGTTGGATGAAGAAGTACCTATCATCACGTATAGTCAATTTCATGTCATGTATTTACATATATATATTTTAGTAACATGAATAAAATGGTAACTAACAGTACATGCTAAACTATAGTGATAGTGTAAGATATAATTTAAATCAAATTATGAGAACTTACTTCATATAGAGAAGCTCCGCTTCCGAAAATAAAATCAACAGCCCCTTCAATATAGCAGTTGCTATAATAATGCCTCCCAGCATCGTCTAACAATGTGTCTTGGTACGATTGAATTCTACAACCATAAAATGCAACTTTATCTCCTTTAACCTTCAATGCTACAGCTTTGTCACTCGTTCCGAATAAATTCTACACATTGAAAGTTCATTGATTTAGAAGTAATTGGAAAATAAAATAAAATATAGTGACCATTAATTATTTACATATTTACCTGAATTGTTAGATATCTTGCAACAAAATCGGAGGCTAATACAGTGAGGGTAGGAGAATCAGTAATATCTCCACCGTCACTGGATGTAATTATGGTGTTAGAAGCCTCAGTTCCACTCAATGTTATGAATGGCTTATCAGCTGGCACCACAATTTTCTCCCTGCTCCTTGCAAAATTCATACGAATAGAAGATCAATAAGAGCCACTAAAAATCATTTTTAAATTTTCCACTCATTCCTTCGATTTTCACAAATCTAGGATTATCAATTAATTTCGAACACTCTGTTCTCTGAAAATTCAGTTTATTTCCAAGTTAATAGCTTTTGCATGTGTATATGTCGGTGCAATTGTTTTACGATCAGTTGTTTATGATTCATAAATCAATTCGCGTTTGTTGCGATTGGTTCTGACAGTCGCATTTTTGGATTGTTGATACTTGATAGTTATCATCCAGAATTCAAGCTTGCTGTTGGTTGCGATAGTTTTTTTTAGTAACTGTTTTGGATTCATTTTTGATTTGTTCCGAATTCTAAGGTCATTTGCGAGTGTTCCTAGTGATTGAGTCTCGACTCTCGAGAATTGTTGAGATTTGTGTTAGTTATCTTCTCATTTTGAATCGGTTATCGATTGTTACTAGATCCTGTTAGTTGAACCCCAGAATCAGCCACAACCTGGACAAGTGTAGATGTTACTAATCCCTTCTACATGCATCCTTCAGAGAGTGTAAGGTCAACTTTACTTCCATCAGTCTTCGATGGAATAGGGTATAGATCATGGAGAAGGGCTGTACTTAGGGCCTTATCAGTGAATAGTAAGACTGGTTTCATAAATGGCAAGGTGAGAAAATCAGATGTAGAAGATGTCACATTTGCACAATGGGAAAAATGTGATGATATGGTGACTTCATGGATGTTAAATTCCTTGTCATCAGAATTGAAAGATTGCTTACAATATGTCGATAATGCAAGAGAACTCTTAGAGGAACTAGATGATAGGTATGATCAAACAAATGGAGCAAAGTTCTATCAATTGCAAAGGAAAATAACTGATATAGTTCAAGGCTATTAGCGAATATTCTCCGAATATTCACAGTATATTTTGTAATTATGATAGGTGTATATTTAAGGTAAATTAGGATTCTTATTGTATTAGGAATCAACCTTTGTACAACTAGCTGAGATCTGTTGGCTTCGAAATCTTCTTTTAGAGCTCCAGTGTCCACTGCGAAAGACGTCTATAGTCTATTGTGACAACATGTCATCTATCTGTCTCATAATCCGGCCCAACATCAACGGACCAAGCATATCGAGATGGATATTCACTTTATGCGTGAGAAGGTCGTCCTTGGTCAGGTCAAAATATTACACGTGCCTTCCTCCTATCAGTATGCTGATATTTTCACAAAGGGATTACCGAGACAGCTATTCACCGACTTCCGATCCAGCCTTAGCATTAGGCCTCCAACCGCTCCGACTGAGGGGGAGTGTTCTCATAATATTCACAATATATTTTGTAATTATGATAGGTGTATATTTAAGGTAAATTATGATTCTTATTGTATTAGGAATCAACATCTGTACAACTATATATATTGTGATTAATGAAAGAAATCCCTAAGGGAAATTACTTCAATCTTACGAAGGCAACCTTGATGTTACTGGCCACTACACAAGGATGAAAAAACTGTGGGAAGAAATTAGTACACTGGACACTAATTCACAATGTACTTGTGGTGAAAAAACCAAAATGCATAAGGTTGAACAAGATAGGAGACTCATTCATTTTTTGGGATTGAGTGAAGTATATACTTCCATCAAGGGAAATATCCTGATGATGAATCCACTCCCAAGTATGGCACATGCTTTCTCAATTTTATCTCAAGAAAAAAAAAAAAAAGAATTGAGGCCTGGAAATCACTCTTCTTTGGAATCAACATCCCTAAGTGCATCTAGTTCCAATAACACAGGCTTCAGAACTAACTACAACCAACACAAAGGCGTCTCAAGTAGTAACAACAACATGCATAGAGGGAATGCATCAACTGAAACAACATAAGTGGTTATTCTCCAAACTCCAACAACAGCTCTCACTCATAGAATAGGTCACATCTTTTCGGTGATTACTTGCAAAAAGACTGAACACACTAAAGATAGATGCTACAAAATCCATGGTTATCCCTCACATGTCAAGTTTAACAAAGAAAGGAATGATGGTTCTGCAGCAAATGTACATGCTAGTGATACTGGCAAGGAACACAAAATTTTGCTCATAAGCACCTTAATATTTATCAAAAGTTTTTTAAAAAGTGAAAATGTACTTATAATAAGTTGGTTTGACCAGCTTATAACTCTTGATATTTTCCATGCAAAAATTGATAGTAGTAAACACAAACCTGTAAGTCCCAGGCTTAACCCAAATAAAGTAGAGTTCAGAATTGTTCGATGGAACAGCATCAATGGCATCTTGAATCTTCTTGAAATTTCCTTCACCTGATTGGGCCACTCTAATTAGAATGGCCGTGGAGAAATTCGTAGGTCCTCCTGAACTAGAGTCATTTACAGCCATGGCTAAATTACTTAAAGTATTACAACAAATGAGGAGAACTAATATAACATGAAAATGGATTATCAAGGAAGCAGTATCCATGTGCAATAAATTTTCAAACACCGGTCTCGATGGGGGTGCAGAGAATAAAGTTAATAGTGAATTAATTAAGAAATGTTTTGAGCTAATGAAGTAAAGGTAAAAGCACAAACATGTTTAAGCTTTATAAAGAAGGTTTCTTCCTTAATGAATGCCGGCAGCCGAGAATTAGAGTCAAAAGATTGGTGGCTGACTTTTTAATTTGCTGATTGATTAAGGTCTAAGTTGTTCATCCTTCACGTAATTACCATGGCATGCATTCAACATTAGTAGAGTATAATATAAACAACTTGTTTCAGTTCCATTGTTAGCTTTGCTACTCTACGCGTGAACTAAGGCTACATATTATTTTTGTTATATGACTCTTTTAATTTCATACAAGATCGATAAAAAATAACACATGAAATTTGTAATAAAATATAGTGTGAGATTTTGTAAGGTCATTTTCTACCATTTAAAGTTTAGGTAGACATACAAGACCAAGCTATGATTTAAGTATTAGTTTGAAACTCATTTACCAATGCACTGCACTTTTTCATCGATTCAAGGGGCATTATATACTCTCTCTATTTTATTATATCCATCTTAATGTGATCCAGCACAAAATTTAAGAAAGTAACTGGGGTTTTTAATTCTTGCGATTAAGATACATGTGTTAAAATATATAACATTTGAATCTTGTGTTATTAAAGGAGTTACCTAAATATAAAATATTAAAGTGTGTGATCATCTGATCTAAAAGCTTAAGCTGTTAGATAGAACACACTTTCAATATTTGATTATACGTCTCTTCACGTGCTGACCTGATTTTTATTCATGGTCCAAGCACGTGGAAATTCTTTTTGAGAATGGGGCGATGAGGTTCGATCTCAGGACCTTTGACCTGCTCTAATATCATATTGAAGTGTGTGACAATCTGATCTAAAAGCTTAAGCTGTTAGATAGATACACTTTTAATATTTGATTATATTCTCAACATAAAAAATATAATATTTTTTTAAAAATAAATTATAAATGAAAGTAATATACTTAAATTGAAATAGAGAGTATAACTTATAGTCAATTGATTCATTTTAACTCATTGTATATGTAAGGCTATAAATAGGTTGAGTAAATATTCCGGGATCTAGTTGAATCTCCTTACTTTAAATTTAATGTAAAAATTCAAATAATTTGACGATTTTATATTGAGCATATATTAACGTGGATGCTCTGCAGTTTTCTTTTGTTAGAAGGGATAGGAAAAGGTGAGGTCACCAACTTGCAGCTAGAGTTTCAATTGAGGAAATTTTTTATTTGACGTGAGATTTAGAGGGAATTTTTAATTTGTCTCAAACCTCTAATTTGCGTTTTCAAGCAAGGAACGATTGTAGGGATCTAGTAGCTCAGTTAGTTGGCTAACTTAACTTTCACCTTGTTGGTGATGATTTGAATCGCACATTGTAATCTCCTCCTCATTTCCCCTTCTCCTACCCCGTAATATAATATTTTTTTAAAAAAAAGCAAGGAATAGTTTGGGACCAAATAGAACAAAATGGTTGCAGAGAATTTCCATAGTTTTGTTTGAGATTAAGGTGCAGTTGATAAATCGATTAAGATTCTTAATTTAAGAAGAAGGTAAATTTGAGATATTGTTAACTCGCTGAGTCCATCTTACTCAACTTAATTAACTTGTAATTTGCAAAAGAAATAATCCCTTGATTATTTTCATTAATTGAAAGAATATATATACAATTTACATATTTTCATAATAGGAGAATCATATTCCTATTCTACTCCTAAAACCTTATTCTACTTGGACACTACCTATACAATTATGGTAATACAATATTATGGTAAGTGTACAATACTAATTACACTACAACATTACCTAAACTATGAGACTAAAGCATTACCTAAACTCTATAGCATATACACGGTCAAAGAAGCAAAACCGAGAACCAATATACATAGGATATACACGTGTATATCCTATGGATATTTAACACTTTGAAACATTTCTAGCTATGAACTGTGGTATTCAAGAAAGCTGGTTAACCAATCTCCTGCAATGCCGGAGCCGCTGTTCTTGATGAATTCTAGTCGTTAACAGTAACATTTTTAATTGAAAAAAACAATAAAAAAGTAATATTTTGCAATTGCTAAAGTTGTTGTAGAAGAATTAAAAAGAGTAATTATATAAGAGTTGGAACACAGATACTGCTACAGTGCTATGGTATAAAAACAGTCTGTACGACGGAAGATTTTATTACCAACCAAATCAGCAGACACGCTAACGTCTAATTACTTGTTATTGAATCAACAGAATGATGATATGCATGATGTAAGTACCCTTGTTTAGATAAATTATAGTATAAAGTTGCTTGTAAGGCTGATAACCAGTAAGTTTGAAAACAAAAACACAGCGTACAAGTTATTACTCCCTCCGAATTCCACTTTGTCATTTTTACGACCTTTAAGAAAATACTAATTCTTAAGTAAAAATAAATAATTTAATTAAAATATTTTTAATTAAATATATATTAGAATTATCTCATCTAACACTTAATAAGAATAAATCTAAAAAATAAAATTAATTCTTTATTATTTTGAAAAAGGAACAATTTTTTAAAACTAAAAAGTGAACAATCGTTTTGGGCGAGAGGAAGTATTATACTTATTCTAATTCTGACAAAGTCTCCCCAATCATATAATACACTCACATTTTATGCCTGTGGTGGACCCCTTGTTTTCAGTTTTTCGTTTTGTTTTTTTCTTGCTTTCTCTACTTCTCACTGGTTAAGATTTCGGGACAAAGACATTAATGGTCATTAGAGTGAAATTATTGATATCAGATGGTTAAAGAAGCTTAATAGAAATTTTTAGCCCTTTTAAATTATTTTATTTTGTAGCCATTTTAAAATTAATTTCAGCATATGTATACAAATTATATTATTATTCTACATAATATGTATAACTATTGTATATGTATATAAAATGTATCATATGTATAGAAATTGTATCACTATTGTACATAATATGCATCCCCACAGTATATGTATATGAAATGTATCATTGTTGTATAACTTGTGTATAATTAACGTATATTATACAATTATTATACACATATTATACATGCTTTGATTTTTATTTTTTTTGAAAGAACAAAGTCCAATCTCCGACGACCTTGTTTAACGCCATGACGAACCCTACCCTCTCTCCATCAACCGCCATTCATCTAACCCCAATTCCAACCTCGCCGTCCTCGTGGTTTCGCCGCCACTGCCACCACACCACCAAAACTACAAATAAGAGCAGAAGAGAGAGAAAGAGAAGGAACAAACTTAGCTTCGAGCACGTCACTGAAGAAAACTCATCTGGAGAAATTCATATAGGAAAAAATAAACTGAGCAAAACGCCAAAATTGAAAGTTGTAAAGAATGGATCTTGGGCCTAACTTAACTCCAAAAGCTAGTTTGTAGGGTGGGGATTGTCCAAGTCCATATAAGGAGTCCATGTTCCCATTCCATATCCGATGTGGGACTCTTAACACTCCCCCACACGTCCAGACCTTGTTAACTGGAGCGTGGATAATATAATTTGGGGGGCCAACATCGGTGAACAAAGAATTGGAATGAGTCTGGCTCTGATACCATGTAGAATAG
This sequence comes from Anisodus tanguticus, assembly GCA_034509755.1. Taxonomy (NCBI): domain Eukaryota; kingdom Viridiplantae; phylum Streptophyta; class Magnoliopsida; order Solanales; family Solanaceae; genus Anisodus; species Anisodus tanguticus. The sequence goes on along the minus strand of CM067561.1, from coordinate 37,330,973 downwards.
TATTAATCTCCCTTTGGGGAGACTTTCTCATTAATACAAATATGGACTTTGTTGAAACTGGAAAGAGGGTCAGCCTGCTGAATCATCATGGCTAGGGTGTCATATTCACCTTTTGGGAGGCCTTTAATCAGTTGCAACACCATTTTTTTCTTGGACATAGGCGTACCAACGTTGGATAATTGGTCTGCCACCAGTTTCAACTGCTTGCAATATTCTGACATATTAGAAAAAAATTCAAGACGAGTAGTGTTGAATTGTTCTTCCAAGTACACTCTACGAGTGCTCTTGTCGTCTTGAAATATTTCTTCCAGCCGTGTCCATAGGTCACAGGTGGATGCACCCGTTTTCATGATGGTGAGGAGTAAATCCTTGGATATAGTGCCATATATCCACTGTTTGACCACGACATCAAGGCGACGCCATGTTGTGTCATCCATATCAGGAGGACGAGGTATATGGTCGTCAATATGGTCAAGCACATGATAGATACATGCATGAATTCGAAACAGTTCCACCCATGACCAGTATTGGCCATCTTCCTGATCAAAAATCAACGGGATGAAGTTCTTGATGTGGGTGACGGCGAGAGCCGAATGGAAAGATGGTGATGAGAGGGTTGTGGGAGGAGTTTGGATGATGAGTGAGTTGGAAACGGAAACATCAGAAGACGCGGAAGTAGCCAATATATCCATTGTATTGGGATTGAATGGAAGAAAAAATTAAAAGTGGGAACAAAAGTTTGGCAGTGGCCGAGAAAAAGAAAGGTTTTGTGTTTAGAGTAGGGTTTTGGCTCTTGATATCATATAAATAATGGATCTTGGGTATAACTCAACTCTAAAAGCTAGCTTGTAGGGTGAGGATTGTCCAAGTCCATATAAGGAGTCCATGTTCTCATTTCATATCCGATCCATAATTAATCTGAAAGCTGGTGATAAATGAGTCAAGATGATTTTGGTAATAAAAAAAAACAATTCAACACACTAATCAGTTATACTTGAAGTATGTCTTTTCCTCTTTTGATTCAAGCCAAAGTTTGAATTATGATGGATATGGAGTTAGAATTTGTATCGTAAATAGGGGTGTTCATGGGTTTGTCAAACATTGGAATCAGATTTTTTTCAAAATTGTATTACTTGATGAAGAACATAAGGCAGTGGAGAATTGGGATTGAGAAAAATTGAAGCTCAACATAGAGGGTGATGAAGGCACCAAAAATGACAAGAGATTGACATTAAATTGCTTAAATTGCTTCTACGGCAGATTCTGTGTCCCAAATCATTAAAATTTATGAAACTAAGCGGGCAGAAAGGTATGACCCCTCCCTCGAACAAAGGCTCACTCACATACGGTGTCCTTTTCCCTAAAATTTTCTATCAGTAATTTTTTTTTTTGAAACGATTGTTTAGTAAATGACCTCCTTTACATCATAATCTAAAAATTTCTTTTAAGAAAAATTGAAAATCTTATGAAAAAGAATTAGACCATGATATAAAATTTGTAAATTATTACGAACGTTAGGCAATGTTAGAATATTTTATCGATTAAGTCAAGAAAAAACCGAATCTAACATTATTTAAAAAGGTAATTAGGTTGATGTTTGCACAATTTTTTAAAATAAGGACATAATCTAAATAGAAGCATAAAAAGGAACATTTGTATAGAACAGCCTCTCTAGTGCTTGAGATTATTCGGTCCAAATAGACAATGGGCTCTGGCAGATGATGGTATTTACAATCAAAGGCCCATACTGTTGAGGCCTCACCGAACAAAGAAATAGCACAGAGGGCAATTGTGTCAATTAGCACCCGCCATCTTCTATAAATTTGAGGACAAAACCCTAATCTGCCAATACTAGGAACTCTGTTTCGGCGCGATCTCTTTAACTTTCATTCTAGGGTTCCATTCTCCGTGTGTGTGTGTGTGTTTGCATAATTTGATTTAAGAGAAAGAGGTGCAATGATGAGGTTATTGAATTAATCTCGTTAATCTGATTATTAGTGAGGAAAATCTCTCTATCCATTCTTAATCCACTGAGCACCTTCTCTGATTTTTTTTCCACGTCTTGTTTAATTTTATATTATGGTGTTACTATTTGATAATGCATTTCTAAGTTAATTTATTCATGCAAAGCATATTGTTTTGCTTAGGTAATATTGGCTACAACTTTTAAATTTTTAATTTCAGTCTAGAGTTTCATATTTTTTTTCTGTCTGTTTGCCTTTAGAAATAATTTGATTTAAGAAAAAGAGGTGCGATGATGAATGTTGAATAATCTCGTTAATCTGATGATTTATGAGGACAAAATTTCTATCCATTCTTAATTCACTGAGCACCTACTTTTTTTTTTTTTTTATTTATTATTTTAGGGGTTTGTAGCATAGATAATTTTCTACTCAATGGATTCTTAATGAATTTTATATTAAATTATAGTATCATCAAGTAATAATTATATAATACATTATTTCTACTATAATACTAATATCATAATTACACGTACAAGAATATTACAAATTTTGATAAGTAACCTGGAATTCGGCTCTACTTGGTACTGTCTGTCTATCAATTTTTTTTAAAATAGATTAAATGATAGTGCCCAAATAGAGCTCATCATGAAAGCTAGTAATTAACTCGCGTTAATTCTGACCTCCAACATGAGGTAATTAATTCTCCATGACATGGTGGGATATGAGTTCTAGCGCCTAGCTCTCAGATCCTTGGTGTGGCAAATATGAAGATCTTTTTTGAGTAATGGACTGCAACATTGTCTAGTTTCAACTTTCAAGCATATTAGTTTACACAGTGCATGAATATTTGTCCTAACTCCTAAGATTTTGAACTACTCTACCATTGTCTTACTGATTTAAGATTAAATGTACGAATTCTGTGTTGCAAATTTGCTTTTGGTGGAAAGGTGTGTCCACCTGTATTTAATGATTTAAACATTAGAGTTCTGTATGTTGGAGGTTTTGTCTCTTCACACGTGCATAATCTACTAAGTGAGTAGATGATCGTAGGGTCAATAATCATCAAATTTCATTGAGAAAATGAAAGAGATATTTGTTCACGAAATAAGGTGTTTGAGGCATGAAAATATGGTGTGGACAAATCTATTACATCGGTAGGAAAAGAAAATAAATGCTTCTTTATAAGTTTCAAAATTGGCTAAGGATTTGAGACCTCGAAAGTAATTCATGTGTTTGAAGAAGGGATGACATAGATGTGCTTGAGTTCAAAGTTGAGTCCACGCGCGCCGCCCGTCTGACTTGGGTCGTGGGTCGTGGGCTTCTTTTGATATTATCTCTTTGGACCCTAAATTACTTAATATTTACAGTTTGATCCCTGGAGATTCTGAAAAGTTGAAATTGAGAACGTCGGAAGATAAAAAGTTTTTGCCTACCGTTGGAGTTGATTTTTGGAGCGTTAAAACTCCATTAATCGGCACCTTAAACCTCTCTAACAGCTCCTTTATGTTGCACATTAAATTAGCAATTACTTGATTGATTAACTCCCTCACTAATGACATTACTTGGCCATAAAATGCAATTACTTAGCAGCTGGGAGTCTCTCCCCTTATGCTATATATTAGAGCCTTTTGGCTCAATTGCATACAAGAATATATACAACACATAAACAGAAGAGAGAACAACACAAATTCTGTCAAAACACGTGAAGCACAAACAGTGGTCAAAAATAGAAAAACTATTCATTCCTTTTTCATTCTTCATCAAGTCGTTGTCACACCCGATTTTGACCTTTGGTCTTCACAACGCGATGGCATCGATTCCCTCTGGATTGGACAAAAATGCTTGATTGAGAAATCGCCACCTAATTATTCTAAGGTGAATTAGGACACCTAAATACTAACTAAAAATACAAAATAACTCCAATTTTATGATCTACGAAACTAATGAGATTCTAGGTAAGGGTTCTTTATTATCCTAAAGGGAGGGGTTAGGCATACTTTAAGATCCGCTAACTTGCGACTATCCGATCAAACTCAGGTTAATTATTATGCTAAGAAAATGCATGTTTTTACAAGTATAAAAATAATGTTGCAAGTAGATAATAAAATGATGCATTTTGTACATGTAAAGTTGAGAGAAAAATAAATAAATATGCATCTGTATGAAAATTGATAAAAATATATGCAAGATGATTTTTTATGAGCAAAGGGGCTAAAAATAGATAAACTTGCGATTAATGATTTTAAAACTAACCAAACCTAAAAATAAATAAACTAGCGATAGGTTTCAAGTTTTTGACTACCCTATTAATTAATCTAAGTCTACCTATTCTAAATATTCCAACAATTTCAGGAGTACAATAATATTACAATACATAATGAAATAAAGCTGAATTAAAGAAAGTAAAAAAAACAATAATAAAATTAATAATCTCCGAGGGGTATTTGCCTTCTTTGACTTATCCCTTGCAAGTTGTCAAGAACAAACGGTTAGAAACAATTGAACATATATAACTTCGGATCCGTATCCAAAACAATAAATGTTTTGATTACGGAGGACTCAGACTTAAATTTTGAAAAGATCATTCCAATCATGTCGTGGCTGCGAACATATGACTCGTTGGTCATTTTAGTTGCCTTGCCTACCGAACATGTTGGTCTCTCGGGTGAAAAGATTTAAGTTTCATCATTGTCCAGAAGCTTTATTTTCCGTTTTTACAACTGTGGAGGCCTAAAAAATCGACGGATATTTTTTCATAGGCCAGTGTAGTATTTAATTCAAAAACAGTAAACAGTAAAAACAGTACATATACGTGGCACGGATGTTTAAAACAGTAAATTAAAGAAACAGAGAAACGAAAGAAGAAAAGCGCGGCCTCGAATTCAATTTCATCGGCCTAAGTGTAGTGTTAGTTAAAACAAATAAAACAGTAATCCATTGCACGGATGTTAAAAAAAACAGTAAACAGATAAACGAAACGAAAAAAAAGTGCGGCCTCGAATTTAATTTCACCGGCCTAAAGAAGTAAAGATATCCGTGTGTGGATATTTAAATGCCAAAATAAACCAACAGTTTGCAATTAAAACGTCCGACTCGAATTCTGAAATTTTTGGACCGAAGCAGGATTCGAATCTGCTTCTGAAATCCGACCGGAGACAGAACAGTGATCCGGCTCGGATTTCGAGTCGACCCGACCAGGAATCAAACATTTTTTTTTGAATTTTCAGATAATAAACAACATGATATTGAAACACAAAATATGGAAATTTATTCGAACCGGGTCGACCCGATCCGGATCAGTCACCCGACCCGAATAGGATTTTTCAACCCGAATTGATATCTTTCCAAATTTTCAGATAACCAACAACAAAAAATATTAAAACATACAAATCTGGAAATTTATTCGAACCGGGTCGACCCGACTCGGATCAGTGACCCGACCCGAAACGGATATGTCAAATTGAATCGATTTGTTTCCAAATTTTCAGATAACCAACAACAAAAAATATTAAAACACAAAATCTGAAAATTTATTCGAACCGGGTCGACCCGACCGAAACAGTGGCCCGACCCGAATCGGATATTTCAACCCGAATCGATTTCTTTCCAAATTTTCAGATAACCAACAACAAAATATAAACGCACAAAATCCGGAAATTTATTCAAAAACCGGTCGACCCGACCCGGAATCCAAAAACAGTGAATAATATCAAAAAAATCCAGATTATTCAATGCCGAAAACTCAATAATTTTAACATATATTTTCGGACTCTTTAAGCTGAAAAACACATGCAAAGATAAACAAATACCTTTAAGAAGATTCCGGATTTCAAAACTTAACTACGAGATTTTCGGACCAAAAACCCACCAAAACCGACCTTTTCTTCTCGATTTTGGACACCTTTTGGTTTCTCTTTTCGGCTCGGATCGGACCCCAAAAAACCTCCCAAAAATGAAGAACAACATGGGGTATTTATAGATGGCTTAACCCATAATAATCAAGTTCAAATTTCAAACAAAAAAAAATCCGGGGGCAAAAAAGGGGTCCTATCTTTGGTTGTGTTTTAGGTTTAAGGGGGTATAAGGAAATGGGATGGGTGTTTGGTCGGGGCGGATTCTTGGGGTATGGGTTGCGGATTTTAGGGGAATAAAAATGCAAATAATAATAATAATGATGATATATATACAATATATGCCTATATTTTAAAATTATTTAAAGGTGTCAAAAATATTTAAAATTGCAAATAAAAAATAAATAAAAAAAATGCAAATAATAATAATAATGGACAAAATTGGTGTGTCAAAAAAGATGGGACAAAATTGGGTGTCAACAGTCGTTTCATGTTTGTTTTCTTCATCAGAATCAACCTATTTATTTTGTACTGTTGATTAGTTGTTGTTTTTATCTTGGAAGACTATTGCCCGTTAACGTAAAAGCATATATACGGGGCAATCTTGTCTTAAAGACAGAGAGTCATCTGATAGTAGGTTGTGGGTTGTGAGCTGTGGGCTTTGGACTTCTTCTGATAGACCCTCAAATTGTTTAATATTTATAGTTTGGTCCGTGCAGTTTTTGGAAAGATGAAATTGTGAACGACGGAAGGCATAAAGTTTCTGACTACCAGTTGGGTTGGCTTTTGGACGTTGCACATTAAATCAGTCATTACTTGGCTGATTAACTCCTTCACTAATGGCCATAAACAGCCATTACTTGGCTGATTAATAGTCATAAACAACCATTACTTGGCAGTTGAAGTCTCCCCTTATGCTATATATTGGAGTCTTTGGCTCAGTTGCAAAGACGAAAATATACAATATAATACACAGACAAAAACAGAAGAGAACAATTGAAATTTTGTCCACAAACAGTGAACAGAAAACTCAAAACTCTTTCTTCCTTTTCCTTTTTTCAGCAAGTCTTTTCGTGTTTTGTTTTCTTCGTCAGAATCAACCTATTTGCTTTGTAGTGTTGATTAGTTGTTGTTTTATCTTGGGAGACTATTGTTCGTTAACGTAAAAGCATATATACGGGGCAATCTTGTCTTAAAGACAGAGAGTCATCTCTCGACTCAGCCCACAGTTGTAACAATCCAGATTTAGTGTTTCTTGATTTCAGGTTATCAAGATTCAAGACTCAACAAGCTTGTGACAATTCTGAATATTGGCTTGGTTGTTTATCCTTTCGAACACTTGTAATATTTATTTACTTTCCGTACTGCTTTATCTATCAACATTCTGTATCACAATTAACCTTTAGAAAATAGTGAAAATAAAGGTGACGGTATTGCACCCATCGTCTTAGGTGGTACAACAATCTACACATTATGGTAATTTGGACATTAAACTCAAAATGGCAAAATTCCATCTTTCTTTCCCCGTGTTGTTCAAAGGGCACAATTACTTTCCTCTCTTCAGTAATGCTCACTTTCTGTTTTGTATTTCTGTCTTGTTTTTCCCCTTTTTATGGGGATAGATAGAGATAGCCGTGGATCTTGGACCTGATTCGAATCCGGTGGATCCAGATCTGTTTTATAGGATATGGATCTTCAGTAAGTGTATAATGTTGTATATCATGTGTTTAAACATTGTTGCAAAAAATAAGTTGGCTATGCAGATGTAAATTAAAAATATGACTATGTGGATGTAATATTTTATGTTGAATTGTATATTATTGAAATTATCCAAAAAAAAAAAGAGAAGACTTTAATATAACAAGTTTTATTTATCTTGGGCTTTGCTAATAAATCTGCGTCTCGGATCATTATTACCCCCCAACAAGCAACAGGTCCATTTAAAAACATCATCAAAGAACCGGACCGAAAGCCTGTTATAACTTATAACACATTTTAAAAACATCATTAAAGCATTTATAGCACATTGTTTTTGCACGGATTTCCCTTCAAAGGCAATGGTATTTAATTTCAATCCTTCAAATTGTTGGCTTTTAATTTTTAGCCATCAAATTAGAAATCTTTAATTTTTGTGCTTCGCCTAAAAAATTTTGAGTTATGGGTTCGAACTCCCGCTCAGTCAAAAATAAAAAAAAATCGCAAGGCAGAGTTTGCCTTATAAGGTAGATTTTTCGCAAAACCTTGTTTTGCGATTTTTTTTTACTGAGCAGAGATTGGAACCCATAATTTCAAAGTATTTTTAGCAATTTTTTTAAACGAAGGACAAAAATTAAAGACCAACCATTTGAGGGGATTTTTTTTTTAAAGATCAACAATTTGAGGGGCAGAAATTAAAGACTAATGCCATGAAAGGGAAATCCGCGCAAAAAAGTGTTATAAATGCTTCTCCAACCCACTAAGTTTGTGCAATTGCATTAAGCATCACCCCCAAATAATCAGTTATGCATACAACACTCGAAGTTCAATGGATATGGAGTTTACGCAAATTAAAAAATCTTGATCTGAAATGTGAAAGATTGAAGAAGTGAGCTTCAAAATACAGAGAGGAAAAGGTAAAACTCAAAGAGAGTTTTAGTAGGATCATGCAAATTTGTTCACAATTTCTGCTTCTAAGAGAAAAAAATAATTGAGACTACGCCTGAAGTTTTTGAAGAACAATATTCAGAAGCAAAGGATCATCACATTCATGTGATTATTAAATGCGTCATTCTGAGTGACAGAGATGATGCCCAAGTTAAAGACGATGACGGTGCGCAAGTTAGAGATGCCGCCGAAGTTAAAAGAAAAATCTCAAGTTTTTATATATGTCTCGAATCATCATCTTCATCATTTTTTCCAAAATGTTTTCCTAACACAATACATTTGATAATAACATCTTTTTTCTGTTCCTTTGTATGATAAAGTTCATTTTCAAAAATTTGGGAAGTGGTCACGAATCTTTGTCGATCACCCTTATTGGGAATGAATAGTATGCTACATTCTTGATATATTTCACTTCTTCCCCAAAAATGACCTAATATGACAGACATGACCAAACAAAACAAACATTTTAAATAATTGTAGTTTCGTAGCTGATTCTACTGAAAATTAAAAGGAGCAGTCACTATTAATTCATTACCTTTGTCACAATTTGGTTGACTTTGAGAGTTATTAAATTCGATCCCCATTGACCCTTAGTTTTCATGATTTTGTATTCTGTGATGTCATTTGCCATTTTATCAAAACACAACAAATTACTTTAATTCATTGTAAACTTGAATGTTGTTATAAAAATTTTATTTACCTTGAATATTATTGTAAAACTTTATTTAATAATATGAAGATTTGGGTAATTTAATTCGAAGTTCTAAAATATTTCTCTTGAAAAATAGATAGTTTTTTTTCTTCTTTTATAGTCAAACTTCTCTATAATTGTCATTCATTATAACAACATTTCATTATAACGATCTGATTTTTTTCAGAACCGATTTTTCATGTTATATTTTACTTCTCTATAACAACATTCTACTTATAACAGCAGTGACATTCATTATAGCGGTACACTCTTTGTAAAATTACTCTCTATAACAGTCATATTCAAATATTGTGTATAAATATATTATGTATAAAAATAAAATATTTAAATATTGAGAAAATGAGATCTCTTGTAAGCTTACAAATTGAATAGAAGAAAATGGTCATTTCAGATCTCTTATGTGTAAAAATAAATATCTCTTGTAAAAAGGCCATAAAACTAAAACAAGTCTCTAAAAGACTATGTAGCAAATTTCAAGTACGAATATCTAAAAGGAAAAAAACTATATTTCTCATAGTAATTTCTCCATTGAGATTTTTTAATTAACAAGTATTTTATTTTCGTTTATAACATAAAAAGTACAAAAAATATTTTTTGCGTAGTTTTGTTTATAACAGCTAAACAATATCTAAACATCACATGCCAGTATAGGTACATAACAACACCTCACTATAGCAACCATGAAATTTTCGGATAAACGTTGTCATTATAGAGATGTTTAACTGCATTATATAAATTTTTCACTTCTTTTCACAATCTTCAATATTGCATATGTGATTAAAGAAAGAAACAACATTTGATTGAATTAAGAGCCTGTTTGGATTGGCTTATAATTTTAAGTGCTTTAAAGTCAAATAGCTTTTAAGCATTTTTATAGCGTTTGAATTAGATAAAAAGGTGCTTTTGAGCATTTATTTTTAAGTTAAATAACAAAAATAAGCCAAAAATTATAAGTTGGTCCAAATAGGCTCTAAGTATTCCTTCAAGGCTTCAACTATTATTGTTTATATGTTCCTCACTGATTATATAATTACATTGTAAGCTCACCTCACACGAATATTGTAAGGAATTGGATTACGATTTAATTTTTATAAATATGTAGCTAAGGCTGCTGAAGGGGAGTCTTGTAGTAACTGGTAAAGTTGTTGTCATGTGATCAGGAGGTCATGAGTTCAAGCCGTGTAAACAACATCTGGCAGAAATGTAAGGTAAGGCTGCATACAACAGACCTTGTGATCCGGCCATTTCCCGGACTCCGCGCATAGCGGGAGCTTAGTGCACTAGACTTTTTTTTAATTTTTTTATTTAGCTAAGGCTGTGGATAATGTTTGGTTATCTTGTTCTTTTAGAAACATTATGGAAGAAATAGGTGTTGGAAAACTAAATTTTAGTTGAATTTGAAAAACTTGGTTTAGCTTTCCAAACCAAACCAATAAAGTTAGTTATTATAAATGTTTTCCAAAGATATTTTGTCCAAAGGAAGTGTCATGTTAGCAAAAACCAAATAAAATGAGAAGGAGGGAGTACTTGTTAACTTGACAACTGGATCATTATTCACTAGAATACAGAGTTACTTAACCACTGAGTTATTCTCCATGGTTTTCACTACAAAGTTTAAGGATAACGGAGGAACGCGATTAATGTTTCGTCCCAACAATATGTTGAACCACCATGGGTGGTAGATTTTCAAATTGAAAAAGATATTGGAGCTTAATTTATTGGGAAAAGGGTCAAATATACTGTTCTATTTTAGTTTATTAGTCAATTTTGCTCTTTGTTAACGAAAGTAGTCAAATATACCACTTCCGTTACAAATTGGGGCCAAATATACCCCTACCGCTAGCAAATTATTCAAAACTATCCTTTTTTTAAAAAAAATATTCTGGAAAATAAAAATCTGTAAAGTATTTTTTTAAAAAAAAATGAAGTGTCCTAAAAATATTTTTTGCAAATCTGGATTAATTTTAAAAAGAAATCTGAAAAAAATGATTTAAAAAAAATCCAGATTTTTAAATTAAAAAATCCAGACTTTTAATAAAAAAATCCAAATTTCCAGAATATATTTTTTTTTAAAATGAGTTTTATAAATCAAGAAAATTTCATATTTTTAATAAAAGCCATTTTTTGATTAAAAAAATCAAATTTTCAGATTGTTTAAAAAAAAATTGTCACGTAGGCACCACATAGAATAAGTTAAATGTTATATAGAATAAGTTAAATATCTATATAATATGTTAAAAATGAGGCATATTAGTGTGTATTTTCCTATATAATATGTGTATAATTTGGGTGACATGTAGCATATTATTGTGTAAAAATGACATCGAGCAGATTTAAAACAAATCTGAAAAATGGCTTTTATTTAAAATATGAAATTTTCTTGATTTTAATAAAATTCATTTAAAAAAAATATTCTGGAAATTTGGATTTTTTATTAAAAAAACTGGATTTTAAAAAAAAATCAGTTTTTCAGATTTCTTTTTAAAACTAATCCACATTTAAAAAATATATTTTTAGGACACTTTATTTTTTTTAAAAATACTTTACAGATTTTTTTAATTAAAAAATCTAATTTTCAAGAATATTTTTTTAAAAAAGCAGTATTTTTGAAAATTTGCTAACGGTAAGGGTATATTTGGCCCCAACTTGTAACGGAAGGGATATACTTAACTACTTTCGCTAACGAAAAATAAAATTGACTAATAAACTAAAATAGTGAGATATATTTAACCCTTTTCCCTAGTTTATTTCAGTAGATTTCAAATGGATCACAGACTTGGAAGGATCAAAATTTTGACGCTAATGGATAGAGATAAAATCTGAGACTTTATGGTGCTCCACATATTTAGGCCGATGGTGCCACCATACTGCCATTATTATGTTTTATAAACGTATTTCAAAGTATTCATGTTTAAGCATGCATGTGTTATTATGGGATTAGTATGATTATGATGTAGGTTCGCTTGATGTGAGTTAACGATATCGGGTTCCGTTCAGTTTTGGGGCGCTTTTCCAAATTTGCTCGTCCGAATATTTTTTTTGGCACTTTTTATTTATCTTATTTTAAAATTAAACTTTAATTGTTCAAAAATCCCATGAAGTATATTGTTAATCTCAAATTTCCTCATATCAATATGATGGAATAATAAACAAGTTAAAAAAGGTCAAAAAGTAGTTAATTTAACTCAATGGGAAAAAGAGAGATCAAAAAAAAGTTTCTTAACATTTTATTAATGTGATTTAATTTTTTCCCATTCTTGAGTGTTTGTATTCTTATTAACCAAATTGGACTAATTAATTAATGTATTTAAATTACTCTATCCGTTTCAAAATATTTATTTAGTTTTGACTTGACACGGAGTTTAAGAAAATAGAAAAAACTTTTGGTATTAAATTAAAGATATGTGGAATGTACTAAAATATATTTTAATCTTGTGGTCTTAAACATGTCATGTAGATGTGAAAAATTGGAATTAAAGAGTTGTTAAAAAGAGAAATAATTTTTTTTTTTTAAACGAGCTAAAAAATAAAGTAAGACAAACATTTTGAATTGGGGGTGTACTATTACACATTATCGTAATCTTAATAAAATAATCAAATATATAATTGCAAAGTATACTTAAAAGTTTATTTAATTTAAACTTTTAAAATATGAAAGTGAGGGAAACGTGTCAAAATTTGGTACGCGCAACCCTATTCGTTGATGCAAAACTCTTGACCAATTGCTAACTGCTTGTGCCCATGACATGTTTACCATGTGTCTGAACTGACTTCATCACTTGAATGACCATCTTTGACAAACTCAATTCTAACTTGAGGAAGCTTAGAATACTACTAGTATTGTGTCATATTGGGCCTTTTCACTCATCCATGGCCCATATATATATATGAGATGTCTTGAACCCACAACATTTTTTTTTGCATGAATTTCCCTTCAAAGGTGCTCGTCTTTAATTTTTGTCCCTCAAATTGATAATCTTTAATTTTTGTCCCTCAAATTGATGATCTTTAATTTTTGTCTTTCACTTAAAAAAATTGGTCGAAAATCACTGAGGTTTTGAATTTGAACTCCAACTCAGTAAAAAAAAATCGCAAGACAAGATTTCGCGAAAGTTCTGTCTTATAAGGCAGAATTTGCCTTATGCCTCCTTAATGCAAAAGTTTGCCTTGCGAATTTTTTTGTGTGACTGAATTGGGGTTCGAACCCAAAATTCAAGAATATTTAAGCCATTTTTAGGCGAAGGAAAAAAATTAAATATCTACAATTTAATGGATAAAAATTAAAGACCAACCCAAAGTAGGGACTAGTGCAAATTACCCAACTAACAATGGGTCATTCCCACAAATGTCCCTATTTTGGGGGGGGGGGGGGGGGGTCTTTAATTTTTGCCTTTCAATTTTGAGATCTTTAATTTTTTTCCTTCATTATTTTTGGCGCGACATAATTAGAATTTTGCTCGACTTAATTAGTGTTTATCTTCGGCATATGTATCATACACAATCCACAGATTATGCTGGATAAGGCATAACTGTCAACACTCAACATAATATGAAAAAAGCAGAATTTCAGATTTTGACGGGCGTAGTTGGCGTTTAATTTCAATATATGTATCATAATATCCACACAAACTATGCCGGATAAGGCATAATTTCCAACACTCAATATAATTTTAAAAATTAGTAAATTACTATAAAACTATGCCGCATAATTTAATTCCTACATTATTTATGCTGCATAAAAATTCAATTTTTGAAGAAAAAATATATTATAAAAACTATGTCTTACAAAATAAACCTGAATATTTTAATAAAATAAATAAAAAAGGCAAAAATTAGAGACTACAAATATGAAGGCCTAAAATTAAAGACCAGTGCGTTTGAGAGCCAATCCGCACAAAAAAATGAAAACAGTACAATTGGATGTTCTCATAGCGGGCCTTGAACCTTGGCCAGACAAAGCCTGTTTGGAAGGACTTGATATGTATGTCGTTCTTCCCTTTTTAGTACTCTCCCAGTCCCGGAAAGACCGTCTTTGTTATTATTTGGACAATTAATTTTTTTATCATAACTTTTTTAAATACTTTCTAAATATTTTGAATCGTTAATTATGACTTATAGTATTTTTTATATAGTTCTTAAATATGTAATTTTTGTTTTAAAAATAATTAAAGATTCTATATTCAAATTCACACCGAACATTAGTTAGTTTGATCGTCATAATCCAAATCAAGACAATTTTTTTGGGACGGTGAGAGTATTCTAAAAATAATGACATAAGTAGTTATGTATTTTTTTATTTTTTTTTGTAATTCCATTTTACCAACAAGTTCAAAGATCCTTTCTTACATATGCAATGAAGTATCGCCCCATATATGCCTTCAGGGGCACATGCGAGTTGGTAAGTGGCAAGGTGATTGGGTACAACCACTTCGACGTCGCGGGTTCGAATTCGTGTGGTGACAGATCTTTCTTGAAATATTGCAAGGGTCTGTTCTTTGGTTCGTGTCTGTTGGTCCTCTCTCTTGATCGCTACATCGCGTATATCCTCGATTTACATCTCAACGCATGTTAAAAACCTCGGTACAAGTGGGAGATTTAGCCTTCTGGACTCCCAAAGTATCGCCCCATATATAATATAAAATCGTGGGGGATTGCAAAAGTAATACTTGTCTGAAAATAAATAGTCAACCATCGTGAATAATGTGTCAGAATTAAATAATCGGACAAGGTACATATAAAGATAAAACTTTGCCAGCCTAGCTTGTACAGTAGTATTAAAAAATATCATCGTGTGGAGTGACGTGGAAGACTAATTGGCCATATAAATTCTCATGTAGTATATATGTATATCTGAGGTCGAGTTAGACCCAAAATTCATTTTTACGTGATATTAGAGTCAGATTCATTCCAATTCTTTGTTCATGTTGGATCCCCAAATTATATTATCACTCTCCTGTTAACAAGATCTGAGCGTGTAAGAGTCTACTTCAGAAATGAACGGGAAACATCAACTCCTTATATAAACTTGAACAATCTCACCATACAAGCTAACTTTTTTTGGGATTGAGTTAGATTCAAGATTCATTTTTTACAATCTTAAATATTCCTCCCGAGAAAGGGAGAAACTATTACTAAAAGCTTGAGAAAATGGGAAATGTATTTACAGTAACGAAGCCAATATTGCATTGTGTAATGAAAGCAATGGGAATTATTAGCATTTGCTTTTGTCCCACATTGGAAAAACATATTTGTATCCCATGTAATAGACCCTATATAAAGGGCTTTACTTGCTTTTCTTTTACTTGCACTTTTAGCTCTCAAGAATAATATTATTTTATTATCTTGTTATTGCTTTGTAAGAATTCATGTTATGAATAAAAGACTTTCATGAATTCTATCATGGTATCAAAGCCAAGAGCACAAGTTAATATTTTTAGCTCGATCGCGGATTCAACTTCACGGTGAGTTAGTTGGGGGTTCGTATGCAGCACGCCCCTTGTATCAGTTAAAATTTTTTTTGGCTTGTTTTGGAAGCTCGTGCTCGTTTTGGCTGCTCGTGCTCGTTCTGATCTTGGCTTCCACATCTGGGTTTCGTCTTTTTGGCTTCCGCATCTGATTGGTGAGATCTGCCCTTTTTTTATTTTGTTGCTTGGGATTGCTGGCTTGTTATTTGGGATTGTTGCTTGTTATTTGGGATTTTCTGTTTAAAATTCATAATGGTGGAGGTGATGATTCTTTGCAAACTATTGGTGTTAGGTTAGATGGAAAAAATTATTCCTATTAGAGCTATGTCATGGTAAATTTTCTGAAGGGAAAAGAGCTTTGGGATTATATGTCTGGAAAAACCATATGTCCTAAAATTGGAGATGAAAATTTTGATGAATTATTTAGGACTTGGGAGACCAATAATTCAAAGATTATTACTTGGATTAATAACTCTGTTGAACAAAGAATTGGTGTTCAATTGGCTAAGTTCAAAACTGCTAAAGAGATTTGGGATTATTTGTCAAGATTGTTTGTGCAGAATAATTTTCTGTTAAATATCAGTTACAATATGAAATTCGTGCACTAGTACAAAATGACTTGGGCATTCAAGATTATTTACGTACGATGACCACTTTGTGGGATCGATTAGCTATGACGAGAATCTTTCGAATTGCAAGCATGCGATGCTTATATAAAATGCAGAGATGAAGATCGTCTTGTTCAGCTATTGATGGGTCTTCGGTCAGAATTTGAGAATTGCCGTTCAGGCTTATTGCACCGCAAACCCTTACCATCTGTTGAAGATGTGGTAAATGAACTTACGGCTGAAGAAACATGTTTGAAGACTCTAAAAGGGGTACATAAGGCTTCTACTTTTGTATCTTGCGGCTCGTTCGTCTACACCGGTCCTTGCGCTCCTACACACCAGTATAGAACATCTATCGTAGGTAATTGTAATTATTGTAAGAAATCGGGACACTGGAAGAATCAATGTCCTTAGCTACGGAAGACGTCAGGTTCTAAGCCTCCACATTCGGGACAAGGACAGAAGCCTTCTCAACAGAAGCCATATTCTGGGGTCAATTCCAGAACTTGTATCCACCGACTCGGTTGCCTTTGTGCCCTCTCTTGATCACCCGGCTTCGGGAGCCTCGCGAGTCACAATGCGATTCTCGTAGCCGAACAATTTCGAAGTTCCTCGCCTTCCAACGGTTTCAACGAGAATTCTCGGTCTTATGCTCTTTCTGTTCCTTCCGCTCATCACCATCTATTGGTTCGGTATCATTTCGCCTTCTTGGATCTTGGACTCGGAGTGGAAATCATATGTCTCCCGATTCTTCCGTCTTTGTATCTATGTCTTCGACTCCCCTTCCACTTTTGTTGTGATTGCTTGATGGCACACCTATGCCATTGACGAGCATTGGCACCATTCATACATCCACTATATCATTACCTCGATGTTTACCGCATTCCAAAATTACATATAAATCTTGCTTCTGCTGGTCAAATATGTGACTCGGATGTTTTATTGGACTCTTCCCTAATTCTTGTTATGTGCGGGATCTAAAATCCAAGAGAGTGATTGGGACGGGCGTAGAAAGGGGAGAGGTCTATATGTTTTGGATGAGTACGCATCTTCCTACTCATGCGACAACTATGCTCGTTAATCTGTCTTCTTTTCATTTAACACATTCCTCTTCGAAGTTTTATTTGTGGCACTCTAGACTTGGTCATGTATCGGTTCTCGCCCGAGTTTTATGTGTAATACTTGGTGTTCTTGGTGATTTATAATCCGATGATATTTCGATTGTAGTGGATGTAAACTTGGAAAATCTTCTTTTTGCCTTTTAATCTTAGTACTTCTACTTCTTCGCACCATTTGATCTAGTTCATTCGGATGTTTGGGGGCCGCACTATCCCTACTAAGGGTGGCTCCGGATATTATGTTTCCTTTATTGATGATTATACTCGTCATTGTTGGGTTTATTTGTTGAAAAGACGCTCTGATTTTGTTCATACTTATGTTGAGTTTCAAGCCTATGTGAAAACTCAACATTCTGCCATTATTAAATGTTTTCGGGATGATTTAGGAGGTGAATATACTAGTGGGGATCTTTCTGATATTTTCAAAGCTAATGGTACAATACATCAGTCTTCTTGTACTGATACACCACAACAAAATGGGGTAGCCGAGAGAAAACATAGGCATATTGTTGAGACAACTAGATCCATGCTTTTGTCCGCTAGTGTACCTAGTGAATTTTGGGGAGAAACTGTCCTTACATCTGTTTATCTTATTAATAGGATCCCTACCTCTCATAATTCTGGTATTTCTCCGTATGCTAGACTATTTGGTCACACCCCACTATATTCCCATTTGAGAGTTTTTGGTTCTACATGTTTTGTTCTACGTCCACACGCAGCGTACTAAGTTATCTTCTCGTGTCGCCATTTGTGTTTTTCTTGGATATGGGGTTGGGCGAAAGGTTATCGTTGTCATGATCCAGTTTCTGGAAAATTGTATGTGTCTCGTAATGTTTCCTTTATTGAGCATGTTTCTTTCTTTTCCATCCCACCTACCTCACATGGTATGACAAAATCGACCTTATTGATATTGATCCCTTTGATGCGATTGTCCATCGATTCTACATCTATATCATCTTCGTTCCTTCTCGGTCTTCGGCGGGTCCCATGATATTGATACTCGGCCCCCTCCTACGCCTATTTCGGAACCTCTTGTGGTTGCGGATCCGGATCCACCTCGCTATCCTAAACGCACTCTGCGATCTACTCAGGTATCCGATTTTGATTATTCTTGCTATGCTCCATCATTCGCTTCCTTTCTAGTTTCTATTAATTCTCTCTGTGAGCCTACATCCTACTCTGAGGCAGCTCGTGATCCTCTTTGGCAAGAGGCTATGAATGAGAACCGGGTTGCTTTGAACAAAGCTGGTACTTGGGATTTGGTTTCTCTACCGACTGGTAAGAAAACTATTGGTTCTCGATGGGTGTACAAGATTAAGACAAAGTCTGATGGTTTTATTGAGCGATATAAAGCTCGTTTGGTTGCAAAGGGTTTTGCTCAAGAATATGGTATGGATTATGAAGAGACTTTTGCACCCATTGCAAAGATGACATCTGTCCGGGTTCTTATTGTAGTGGCCTCTGTTCGTCATTGGCATATTTCACAAATGGATATTAAAAATGCTTTTTTAAATGGGGATCTTCAAGAAGAAATCTACATGGTCCCTCCACTTGGTGTTTCACATAGTCCAGGACAAGTGTGCAGGCTTAAGAAAGCTCTGTATGGTCTCAAACAAGCTCCAAGAGCTTGGTTCGACAAGTTCTCCACTGTAGTATCATCTCTTGGGTTTATTTCCAGCTTTCATGATTCGGCGTTATTTGTTAAATCATCCCCTGCAGGTTGTATTTTGCTTTTGTTGTATATTGATGACATGATCATTACAGGTGATGATATTGATGGTATTGCAAACCTAAAATCTACTTTATCTCGCCGTTTTGAGATGAAAGATTTAGGTCATCTACGTTACTTTTTAGGCATTGAGGTAGCTTATTCTGAGAAGGGATATCTTCTCTCTTAGTCTAAGTACACTGCAGATATTCTTGAGCGGGCCCGTCTCACAGATACTCATATAGTTGACTCTCCTCTTGAGGTTAATTTTCGATATACACCTACTGACGGGGATCCTTTTCCTGATCCCACTTTATATCGTTCAGTTGTAGGGAGTCTGGTGTACCTCACCATTACTCGCCCGACATTGCATATCTTGTTCACATTGTCGATCGGTTGTTTGCTCTCCTACATCGTACATTGGGCTGCAACGATTATGCGTATTCTTCGCTATCTTCGAGGAACGATTTATCGAGTCTCTTGTTTCCATCGACCTCATCCTTGGAGCTTCGTGCATTTTCTGATGCAGATTGAGCTGGTGACCTAGCTGATCGGAAATCAACTACTGGTTATTGTGTATTTTTAGGAGATTCACTCATTTCATGGAAAAGTAAGAAACAAGATGTGGTTTCTCGCTCTTCAACGAGGCGAGTATCGTGCTATGGCTTCTACTACGTGTGAGATTGTATGGTTACGTCGGTTATTGGTTGATATGGGTGTCTGTCTTTCTTCACCAACACCGATGTATTGTGATAATAAGAGTTCTATTCGATTGCGCACAACACGAGTCTTTCATGAACGTACCAAGCATATTGAGATTGATTGTCATATTATTCGATAACATCTTCGACGGCGCACTCTATCCTTGCCATTTGTCTCATCTTCGATGCAACTTGCAGATTTCTTCACAAAGGCGCATACCTTAAAGCGTCACCGGTTCTTTCTTGGCAAACTCTCGATGCTTCTGTCTACACCATCGCGAGTTTGAGAGGAGATATTAGCATTTGCTTTTGTCCCACATTGGAAAAACATATTTGTATCCCATGTAATAGACCCTATATAAAGGGCTTTACTTGCTTTTCTTTTACTTGCACTTTTAGCTCTCAAGAATAATATTATTTTATTATCTTGTTATTGCTTTGTAAGAATTCATGTTATGAATAAAAGACTTTCATGAATTCTATCAGGAATGACATCCCAAATGGTGGAGATAGAACCAGGAACTACAATGCATTTCTGGGTTCCAACTGAATCCATTAATCCAAACAACAAATTACCAAATAAACCTAAGCCTCGAGTTGTATTTGTTCATGGATTTGTTTCCAATGGAATTATCACATGGCTTTTTCAAGTGCTCTCCTTAAGAGCTTCAGGTTCCGATTTTGCTGTCTACGTCCCTGATTTACTTTTCTTCGGAGACTCCATCACCAATCGTCCCCAACGGTCAACGAATTTTCAGGTATATATTAAATTGTGTGATCATCTCATTTAAGGGCGAATTTAGGGACGCTAAGGGTAATTCTTTTTGTCGAAATATTATATTGTATATAGCCCCTTGTATATATAATGTTAAAATCATTTTTATGAATCCCTTGGCTTATTTATATCTTAACAAAAATTCTGACTCCACCACCCATCTCATCAGTAACATAAATTTAATTACATGTAAAAGGTATCATACTTTTAATCACTTACCCATATCATTGTATCTTAGTATTCCATTTTACATGTGGATTTTATTATTTTTTTATGGGACATAACACGTGAAAACAGGCTGAATGTTTAGCAAAGGGAATGATGAAGCTGGGTGTGGAAAAGTTTTCTCTTGTTGGGCTAAGTTATGGAGGAATGGTTGGGTTCAAGTTGGCCCAATTGTATCCTCACATGGTTGAGTCTATGGTTATGTCAAGCACGGTTATAGAGTTGACTGAGTCTATTAGCAATGCTTCGTTGAACAACATTGGCTTCACAAATTGGGATGAGTTTCTTTTGCCTAAAACCATCTTTGATCTCAAACTGCTTCTATCTATTGGCAGTCATAATTTTCCATGGTTCCCCCAAATTTTGTACATGGATTTTCTTGAGGTACCTTATTTAATTAATATTTCAGATTCTAGTATTATACTGTTTACTTAAGCTAAGCTAGCTTAATGATTATGTCTGATGATCTAATGAAAACGTGTAATCAGGGCCGTCTCAAACATTTTGGGGGCCTGTTCTAATTCGTAAAAGTGAATCCTTAATATAAGTAAATATAATATTTCAATAATTAGAAATTGGGCCTCCACATGCGCGCGCCACTGAAACTGAATCACTTTACTTTGATTCGGCTAAGACCTGCGAATTATGAGTCTTTACAGTAAATTCAGGCTAATATTACTTAATAAAAAATGAAAAAAGAGGCTCCTAGAATTTTTCGTTTTTTCGGGAGCCCTGTGCGGTAGCACATCTCGCACTGGCCCAAAGACGGCCCTGCATGTAATTATTTTCTTTTTAAAGTTGACTAATTACAACTTTATTTTCAAAACCATGAAATTATTTACCTAAATCTAAACTTTATGTTTAAAAATATCAAGTTTTATGTTTACAATTTTGTCAAGTAAAAAATGGATGAAGGAAGTCCGCTTGGGCAGCTCAATTGGTTTCAAGGGGGATATTTGGAGCAAAGACCAAGGATCGAATCCCGTCAGCGGCAGTGTGGGGGTTTCTTCTTGAAATAAATGAGGGCCCTTGTGCGCAGCGTGGTAGTGGTCTAACCTTTGAAATCAATTGAGTCACCATGATTTACCTCCTTCACAGACCTGTCGGACCGGGGTGTGGGGGCTCCTGGGGTGGGAGATTCCACCTTTTGGAGCAAAAATGGATGAAGGAAGAAATAGAAGCAGCCCCAAAAGTTAAAGTCAAGTCAAAAGTGGACAAATAATTTTATTTTGATGTAATGTATTACTTAGGTCTCTTTAACTCATGTACGATAATATCTTTTTGACAATTACTCTAATTCATCGTTAGAGATACATAAACCACTTCTTAACGAGACATAAAACTAATTAAAACTGATTTTTTTTAATAATCATTAGGTATTCATCGGTCAATTTTGATTTTGAAAACTCGGGAAGTGTCGAATTGCATTATTTAGTAAATACAGTACTTAATAATATGAAGTTATCAGTTATAACTAATTTACTACCGTCTTCATTTATAATATATATATATATATATTTTTGTTCTGAAATGTATTTTACTCAATTTGACCATCAAGTTGACTTCCGCCTTAGTTGAATTTGCAAACTGGGAACTGCTGAATTCGTGCATGTTTTATTCATGTTTTTTTGGTCCATCAAGTAGTTGACTGCCAATTATTTTCCACTATTTTTCTATGTGCGTGTTTATGGTTTATTTTATATTATCAACTTAGGGTGACATATATACAAAGACAAATCGTTATCTTTAATTAACCTAATTTACTAATCTATAAAATACAATAAATATTTTGTTATACCGAGTTAAAATAGATTGTTTATGTAAAAAATGTTATGCATATACGTCAATTCGACGTGCTTATACTATGATTTTAATAATAAAATGTTGTAAAAGCAGGCAATGTTTGGCAACCGAAAGGAGAAAGTGGAACTTCTTGAAGCTTTAGTAGTTAGTGACAAAGACGCCACTATTAGTACCCCAAACTACTCCCAGGTTTGTCTAACCTTAATTTTTTTTTAATTAAATTCAAACTTTAATGTTACACGATTTTCATTTTATTTCATTGATAACTAAACCATTAATTATGTGGTTCGCGTTCATTGATTAGCTTAAAACAATTTTTCGAACTCTTAAAGTTATTAATTAGTTCACTTGCCTTGCCCATTTGGATATCAGAAAACATCACTTATAAACAAAATTGAATTATTGGTAAATTGCTAAAAAATCAGAGGTGACAAACCCATTGGTTCTTATTGATTTAGTGATTTAAAGATGAAGGTTAATCCACAGCTTCCATTGATGAAGCTTGTGGAATGGGAGAAATCGTAGAGGAGAGAAATGATTGAGACAGAATTTGGTAAATGCAAAGTGTATGTGATTTCTCATTATCTTATGTATATATACAGCACTAAAAGAGGAGAATGAAAATATCTACTAACTCAAAATATCTAATAACAATCTAACCACCTATAAAAAACTTAACTACCTATCAAGCTAAAATACAAAACTGCCATTACATCTTTAATTAATGAAGTAAACTACTAAGCTAATCTCAACAACCCCTCAAGTTGGAAGGGAGTTATTCACTAACAACTTGCTATTGAAAAATGCTCGACACACTTTGTGAAAATATCTGCCAGTTAATTTGTTGTTGAGATGTGGTGCAGACTAATCAAACCTTCATACATCTTGTCCCTCACAAAATGACAGTCAACTTCTATGTGCTTAGTCCTCATGGACTGAATTATTGGTATGTGGAGCAACTTACATGGCATGTTCAGCTCAACCAAGTCTTTCCATCCACACAAGTTCTCCACTACTTTTCTGATTATCATGTACTCAGCTTCGGCTGAGGACAAAGAAATAGTATCTTGCTTCTTTGATTTTCAGCTAATAGGACAATCCCCTATTAGCTAATAATATTAATACCAGAAGGACGGGGCACCAACTCCCACGGCTTATTATCAATAAGAGCATTATATTCATCGGTCATAACAATTTTCCAATTTGGGTCATTTAACGCAGACACAGGAGTACGGGGTAGGGGTGATTGAAGAACATTAGAATTTAAATTAAAATGTCTCTTTGGTGTAAAAATATCCCGCTGACTACGAGTGACCGGTTTATGACTTGAGGAAGAAGTGGGCGAATTTTGAGAATTTCTGGGCTCGGGATGGACTGGCCAGCAGGCAGTGGGCCTGCTGGCCCAAGACGGTAAATCGACACGGGAACTAAACCAGTTCCGAGACCAAGGGTGGGCTGCCCAATCGGCCGGACCGATCTAGTGATGGCAGTTTGTGACGGAACAGTGGGGCCAGCGGGCAGTGGGGCCAGCGGGCAGTGGGCCCGCTGGAGAATTTTGGGTGCGGGATATGTCCGGAAAATGTTGAGTAATATACGGGGATATACCATCATCCAAAAAACTATACGAACTAGGCTCGATAGTATGAACTTTAGTAAAGGAAAATTGAGTTTCATCAAAAATTACATGGCGATTAATGATGATTTTCTTGGAGGATAAATCAAAGCATTTGTAACCACGATGATTAGACGGATAACCCAAAAATACACACGGAGTAGACCGGGCCTGAAGTTTGTTAATTGAGGTGGACGGGAATAACGAATAACACAAGCACCAAAAAACCCGAAGATGAGAATAAGAAGGATTCTTATTATATAAAATTTGGAGGGGGGGAAGAATATGTCAGACCTTTGGAAGAAATTATGTTAAGAAGATATGTGGCCATTTGAAGAGCATGATGCCAAAAATATGGGGGTATGGAAGCATGAATTAAGAGAGTGCGGACAATGTTATTTATGGAACAAATTTTGCGTTCGGCTTTCCCATTTTGTGAAGATGTATGAGGACAAGAAAAACGAAAATTGATCCCATTATTAGCACAGAACTCCCGAAACACCCTATTGTCATACTCTTTTCCATTATCACACTGAATATTTTTTATTTATCTTTCGAATTGGGTTCTAATGAATGCTCTAAATTTTACGAAGACCGAAAACACTTGAGATTTATTTGCAATTGGAAACGTCCACAAAAATCTAGAATAATCATTCAAAAAGAGAACATAATACCGATGACCCAACGAACTTAGAACAGGAGACGTCCATAGGTCGCTATGAATAATATCAAATGGCATTGAAATATGAGAATTTGAGTCTACAAATGACAACTTAACAATTTTTCCTAAAGAACAAGATTGACAAATTGGAGTACGACTCGTATCCTTACAAGAAATAAAACTATTTTTATCTAAAACTGACAAAATAGAGGATCCCGGATGACCAAGACGAGCATGCCACAAGGAAGGAGAAATGGCTGCAAAAGCTGATGGCAAGGCTTGACTCGATGGACTGAAACCGGGCGTGATAGGATAAAGATCTCCCCTACTATCACACCTCATGAGAGGACTCCCCGTCTTGAAATCCTTCACAGAGAAACCAAAATGATCAAATTTAACATAAACAGAATTGTCAGCGGTGAACTTGCGGACAGAGACTAAATTTTTAATCAATTTTGGGGCATGTAAAGTATTTTTCAAGATAAGGGGTGGATTGGGGGGAGACAAAGTTTTATAACCATAATTCTGAATTGGAATAGAGTTACCATTTTCGATAATTATACCACGAGGGTTGCTCAAATTTGAATAAGACGAGAGAGTACCTTGATCGGAAGTCATGTGTGTCATTGCGCCGGTGTCCGTGTACCAATTTGAATCCGGCTGCGTCAACCCAAGTGTGTGCATTACGGCCTCAATGTCGGCGTGAGTAGATGGGGGCCCCACTGCCGAGAATGCTTGTGTGGGCCGAGGCCCAAGCAGTCCACCCTGCTGCCCCGGCTCAGTGCTTTGAACCGAGAGGCTGACTGCTGAATGTTGGGCCGGAATTGAGGTTGTCCAACCCACTGCCCGCTGTAAGGGCCTGGAAAATGGGGGTTGCTGGCCCATGGCCTATTGCCCCAGCCCCACTACCATGGGCCCCACTGCTGGGACCAGTAGGGAGGAGGCCCACTGTTGACTGGACGGGGCCCGCTGCCGGACTGCTGACCACCGAAACCACCACTAGAACTGCTGCGTTTGCCCCCACGGTTTTTGTTATTATTCTTGCGATTATTTTTGCCGCCACCATGAGTACGGTTTTGGCCCGAATTATCAACAAAACCCGAAGAACTTGGGGAGGACGCCATCATGACGACGGGGCTTGCTCCGGTAGCCGCCTTCTTAGCCAAACCGGCTTCTTCCAAAGTAAGCATAGAGCGGGCTTGATAAAAGGCGGGATGAGGGTTGCTTTGACGAAGGAGAGTCCCAATGCCATTATAGGCCTCCGAAAGGCCGACAACCAATTGTAGAACCATACGATTATTTGTCACAGGTGCGCCAACGTTGCGGAGTTGGTCCGCCAACTCCCTGAGCTTTTTGCAATATGCAGACACGCTTGGAAATTCTTCCATGCGAACTTGAGAGAATTCCTGCTCAAGTGTGACAACACATGAATGTTGGTTATCTTGGAATATGTCACGCAATCTATTCCAGGTAGCCATAGCCGTGGTGTCCGGCTCAATAATCGTCGGTAAGAGGTCAACCGAAATAGTGGAATAAATCCACTGGAGAACGGTAGCATCAAGAGTAATCCATAACTGAGGATCCTCCGCGGGAATATGTGCATCGGGAGGAATTATTTGATGGATGACTTGATGGGAGATAGCGTGAATTTTAAATAATTCTGCCCACGTCGCATATTGGACGTTTTCCATCTCAAGAACAATAGGGATGTTGTTCTTGATGTTAGAAATCATGAGGGTAGGATGAAAATTGTTTTTAGACATATTGAAAAAACAAAAGGAGAGGAGGGGAAATTTGGGAAGAGTGGAGGTAAATAATCACACGAATTCCGGTGAAGGGGGACGGAATCCGGCGACGGTTGTGGCCGAGAAAAGGGCACAAAAACCGAGAGCAATGGCGGAAGCAAGACCTAGTCTCTTGATACCATGAAAGAAATAATCTCCTTGATTATTTTCATTAATTGAAAGGTATATATACAAGTTACATATTTTCATAATAGGAGAATCCTGTTCCTATTCTACTTCTAAAACCTTATTCTACCATAATTCTAACTATACAATTATGGTAAGTGTACAAGATTAATTAAGGTAACCTTTACACTACAATATACCACAAATATATATACCAAATATACAATCTGATTCTGTCCGAGATGGACCATTACCTTGTTTAACATTGTGAAGCCATACAATGCACAGAAATCAGATTAAATTTTGTTATAGGTCATGTGGTGTGAAGCATCAGAGTATATTATCCAACAATCAGCAGACAATTTAATGCATTTACAAGAGAGTTCACGAATTTCGATTATGGAAGAGTAACAAGCCCCTGCCATATTCAAAGCTCCACAAGTCATGTTGCTTGAGACTGCATTTTCATTTCCACACTGTAGAGTTTCCAGTAGAGACATCAATTGATTGTACTGATCCTTTGTCAAGTTCTGTGCCCTTTGTTCAAAACTGTGATTCATTGCTTGATTATGAGTATCTAGCTCTCACAATTACCATGCACATTGGCTGTATTTCCTGCATTTTCCCCCCTTTGTGAACTTAAAATCCTGAGGGAATCCATGAAGTCTAGCACTTTTTTTTGTGTGCCCAGTCCTCTTGCAATAGTCATAGAACAAGGCTGATCTATTTTGTGAATAGTTTGACTTGTTCACATTTTGATTCATGTTATTTCTCCCATAATTTCTCTGTTGGTTGTAATTTGTTCTAAAATTGGCATTTGCTTGTCCTCCTGCATTTTGTGAAGTGCTTGCTACTGAGTTTCCTTGTCCACTTGCAACCAGTGAAGTGGACTCTAGGGCCAATCTATTGTGACGTCTAACTTCCCTCTGCTTTTCCTCTTGTACTAGAATAGAGAAAGCCTGTGCCATGCTTGGTAAAGGCTTAATCATCAGAATACTTCCTCTCACAACAGTATAAACTTCGTTCAACCCCATTAAGAACTGAATTAATCTCCTATCTTGCTCGGCCTTGTGCATATTTGTCTTTCCTCCACAAGCACACAAATATCAACATTGAGAATTTGCATCTAATGTACTCATTTCTTCCCACAAATTTCTCATCTTTGTATAGTATCCAATCATATCCAGACTTCCTTGATTATATTCATTTATTTTCCTTTGCAATTGATACAATTTTGCACCATTTGTTTGGTTGTACTTGTCTTCCAATTCTTCCCAGAGTTTCTTTGCATTGTTCACGTACTGAAGACTGTCCATCAGATCCTGTGACAGTGAATTCAGCATCCACGATGTTACTATATCATCGCATTGTTTCCATTGTGCATATTGTTCTATGTCCGACTCTGGTTTCTTACACTTTTCATTGATGAACCAGTTTTGTTTTTCACTGATAAGGCTCGGAGTACACCTCTCCTCCATGATCTATATCCACTTCCATCAAATTTGATAGGGATCAAGGTCGATCATGTACTTTCAGCTAGGTGCATGTACAGAGTATTCATGGAATCTAGGAGTTGACTACCTGAACCTGAACCTACTTGATCTGCCGCCATCGCACTCGTGTTTTCCTGAGTATCCGTCATAATTTCTTATCCAAAGACCTAAAAGTGCAATTTTGAGGTTTTGCAGTCGATCGTGTAACGATGGAGAATTTTGACCTAAAATTGAACTGAAAAATTTATTCGAGAAACAGAACAACAATCGAAGGTGAATTGAGCTGAGAAATTGATTGATGAGGCAACAACAGTGAAGAATTATCTCGATTTAACTTTGAAAGTATCAATTCAACAAGATATACCACAAAAATTACGTGTTTGTACTAAAAAATTGAACGAGAATGAAAAACTAGGGTTTCAATCGAATTGTCAAATCACAACTGAAAAATGAGATGAGAATCAACTAAAATAGAAAGAAAACAATGATGAACGAAGAACAATCTTAAATTGAGCTACGAGGCTCTGATAACATATTGATTTAGTGAGTTAAAGATGAAGGTTAATCCACAACTTTCATTGATGAAGCTTGTGGAATGAGAGAAATGAATCGGAGAGGAGAGAAGAATTTGGTAAATGCAAAGCGTATGTCATATCTCATTATCTTGTGTATATATAAAACACTGAAAGAGGAGAATGGAAATATCTACTAACTAACTCAAAATATTTAATAACAAACTTAACTACCTATCAAGCTAAATTACAAAACTACCATTACATCTTTAATATAATATAAATAGAGTCTCTTTTCCTGAAGATTAAACTACATGACTAATTTAACAGTCATTTCCATATTCCTCCTGATCTATTCATCAAATAGTATTCATGAATCTCTTTTGTTTACTTTGTGACAGAGAATTTATATTTTATGTGGAGACGATGACAAGATTTTTAATAACTCAATTTCCGATAACATGAAAGAGTAAGTCCCGAGCTTTGGCAACTATGTTTGAGCTGCAGAACAATTTTGAAATTCAAACCTATCAAATATCTAATAAGAATCATTAAAAATGAGTGCAGGAAGTTGGGAGAAAATACAACAATCCAGTACATAAAAAACGCTGGACATCTGGTTCAATTGGAGCGACCATGCACTTACAATCATTATCTCAAGAAATTTCTTTCATACTCGTGAAGTGGCTCTGCAAACATGTGACAAATCTATATATAAAGATTTAAATTATATATACTGGTTTTATTATGAAATATTTACTTCTGCCATGTTATTAAATAAACTTACCTAGAATATTTAAGCTAACTGTTGGTGTCTCATTAACTATTACTTCCGCTATCGCTGTTCACCGATCATATAACTCCTTTTTAAGCTCACATCACACGAATATTATATAGAATTTGATTAAGGTTCAATTTTACAAATATATAGCTAGACTGTTGATATTGTTTGGTTATCTTGTTCTTTTAGAAACGTTATGAAAAAAAATATGTTTTGGAAATAACTTAGTTGGATTTAAAAAAAAATCAATTTAGTTTTCCGAACAAAACCAATAAGTTAGTTTAGTTTTCCTAACAAAACCAATAAGTTAGTTATTGCAAATGTCTTCCGGAAATATTTTGTCCATACACCATCAAATTATTATCATCAAAACGATATTTATTCGAGATTTTACATATCAAAAATGCATAAAGCAGTAAAATACAAACTTGCCATAGCAATGATAAGAAACTAAAATTCTACAATTCACTAGACTATCAGAGTTAATCACACTTAAGTTAAAAAATTTGACAAAGAATCACGGATGAACGCGAATACTGTCTCGTCCGAACAAGAACCACTACACCATGGGTGGTATATTTTCAAATTGAAAAAATATTGGAACTTAGTTTATTTCATTAGTCTTCAAATAGATTATAGAATTAAAAGGATCAACATTATGACGTTGTGAATGATAAAGGCATGGATCGAGCTGAAAGATGAAGATATTTAATGAGTAGAGATAAAATTATGGTATTTCTTGCTATTCCGCATACTTAGGACGATGGTGCCTTTTAAATTAATTATCTTATTTTAATTAATTATTCAAAAATTCCACGAACTATATCGTAAATCTCAAGTTTCATCATATCAATATGATGAAATAATAAACAACAACAACAATAACAAACCCAGTGCAATAGCATAAACACGGTCTGAGAAAGGTAGAGTGTTCGCATACCTTAACCCTTACCTTGAGAATTAGAGAGATTATTTCCAATAGACCCTCATCTACAAGGTAATAATATACATGATATAAAAGGTCTAAAAACTTATATCATTAAAATATTAGATATTTTAATTCAATTGGAGAAAGAGATATCATAAGAAATTACTTTATTATTTTATTTTCACTGTGATTCAATATTTTTTCCCATTCTTGAGTATTAATTTTCTTATTAATCGAATTGGACTCAACTAATATACTTTAATTACTATTGCACATCATCGTAATTTTTGTATAATTAAAAAATTATGTAATTTAAACTTCTAAAAGCTAAAAGTGAGGAAAAAGTGTGAAAAAATAAAACAAAATACAAGCCACCAATGGCGCAGCCTTGTTCGTTGATTCAAATATGGTGGCTAGTGCTTCGCTTACTATCAAATATAGCCTTTCTATTTGGTTTTACAGTAATTATATACAGGTGACTGTTGATTTCTGAGTTACTCATATTTATAATAAGATGTTTGGTTAATTTATTAAATATGCATTTACTATTAAAACATTAGTTTGGTTTTAAATTGAATTAGTAAATGTTTCCGATAGTATCCTGTTGATTTTATTGCTGATCATATATGATAAAAAAAATGATTAGCACAAGGCAATTAACAATTATATCCTATTTTTAACTCCCAAATTCCCAATATTTGATCGTCCTAAGTTTATCGTGTAACAACTAACTATAGAAAGAATGCATCCTTCATTAGTCCATATTCGATCATTTCAACAGACACTGGCTTTAGTAACTCTTGTTATAAGTTTGCATGTATTCTTATATGGTGAGCTTTTGAATAATGGAATACAATGCACGAACATATTTAGTGATTTAGGATTAAATGTATGAATTTTGTATCACAGTCCACTTTTAAATAACTCTTTTTTTTTTTTTGGTTGTTGACGAAGGAACCCGCAGCCACTACTCTCTCGAGTGCGCACAGGGTAAACCCCGGACTAACGCAATAGCCTGCAAACCACGTCAGCCGATTAACCACACTTGGCAAGCCATGTGTTACAGGCTCAACCAAGAAGGTTTATGCAGGGGATCGAACTCGTGACCTTGCGGTCCCGCGCTCTACTGCTAATGAACATGATCTTTCATTTCAAGATAACTCTTGAAATGAACATGATCTTTCATTTAAGATGAGCTAAGGATGAATTATTAAAGTTCCTGAAAACTTTTCGTAGTTTTTGGTTTTGTTAATCATTAAGGTGGTGGCAACTTCTCAAAACATGTTTATATAAGCAACTTCAGATCCCTACTAGTTCCTGATGCTGACAGTTTTTGTCTGGAGTTTAAGCTAATTGACATATTGCTTCTTAGAATATGTTTTTATCCTATTGTTTCCAACTGTCACTACAAGAAAGTATAGAATTGACAACAAAACTTTAGCAACAATAAATATATTGTTGCTAAAAAACATAAATGGCAACAACAATTTAATATATTGTTGCTAAAAACGTAAATAACAACAAAAAAAATAACTTGTTGTCGCAAAAACTTTTCGCATCGGAGGTTTTGCAACGGCATGCAACAACTTTTGTTGTTGTGAAAATACTTTTGACAACAACATCCAACATATGACAACAAAAAATATTATTGGCAAATGACTTTCTTCTTGTAGTGTGTTCTCGTTTAATAAATTGAGGTTACACATGTTGCGCCTAGTTAAGTTTCTTTGGGTTTCCGAGTGTAAAGCAAAGAGAGTAGTATCTACTTGATGCAACAAAAACAGTAGTATTTGAGTTGAGTTATATAGTAAAAGTAAAAGTTGCGGCAGAATTCGCTACAGGGAATTGTACAGATCGGAGATTACATCAGCAGAATAAACAAGGCAAATCGGTTTAATTCAGACAAGTAGAAAGACAATGAGCACATATAACAAGAGTTCAAATAAACCTACCATTGCTTTAAAATCAAAACCTTTTGTTTTTTCAGCAAACTGGACAACTCTGCCTCTGCTGTCAATTTCGGCCATCCCAAACTCTGATGCTCGACTGAAAACATAAAGCTTAGTCTCATCTTACCACAATCAATGAGGTATAAAAGAAATGTTCTAAGAAATGTGTAGTGTATCAATAGTTATTAAAGGAGATGTATTTTTTTCTCCCTCTTATTTCTGATCACTCAATTCTCTTAACATGAAAGAACAATCGATAGCTGTTCCTTAGTAATGATGAACTATCAATTTATAGGAATTTAAAACAAACCTGTCCTCAGCTGGTTCACATGAAAGAGTAATATCAGAATTTCTGTCAATATGGTTCTGTTTGAAGGTTGGAGACAGTTAGAAACTTTTAGAAAAAAAACGATGAGTGCATAGGTAGTTAAAGTGGACACACCTGCACCAAGTCGATTTAATCCATCCTGTAAAGATGATCCCCAGATAATATAAGGATACTATCAACATTTTTGTTCTTAGCATCCTGCAAGAATTGTTTTCCATTGTAATCAGAAAAAGTACTATATGTCTCTAAATAATAACTAATTCAGGAAAAAATTAAGGGATAGTTACCGTTTTGGACCGCTCAAAAATATAATAGCCATCAAATGTATAGGTTTGGTATATTAAGTAAAAATATACATATAATATACGTAAATCACTATATATACAACAACAAAATACCCAGTATAATCCCACAAGTGGGGTTTGGGGAGGGTAGGTTATACCGGACTTTACCTCTACCTTGTAAGGTAGAGAAACTGTTGCGCTAAGAATAAAATAATAAAGCAATAAATCAATAACTCAATAACAAAAGCAACTCAAATAGGCAAAAGAACATTAACTACAACAAAATAGTATGCTACGCGAAGAATGAGAGACAATGGATACTAACAGAAATCGAAGGACACGAAACTACAAAGGAAATACTACGACTACAAGTATGGAAGTATAAGCTTGGCAACGTTCTACTACCTACTAGCCGACTACCCTAATCCTAGTCCTCCACAACCTCCTATCTAAGGTCATGTCCTCGGTGAGCTGCAACTGCGCCTTGTCATGTCTAATCACCTCTCCACAATACTTCTTCGGCCTACCTCTACCTCTCTTGAAGTCATTTGTAGCCAACCTCTCACACCTTCGTACTGGTGCATCATTGTCTCTCCTCTTCACATGCCCGAACCATCTCAGCCTCGCTTCCCGCATCTTGTCCTCCATCGAGGCCACACCCACATTGTCCTGGATATCTTCATTTCTAATCCTATCTCTCCTAGTATGCCCACACATCCACTGCAGTATCCTCATTTCTGCAACTTTAATCTTCTAAACATGAAATTTCTTACCACCACTCCGTAGAACTTGCCTTTGAGTTTTGGTGGGACCTTCTTATCACATAAGACTCCGAATTCGAGCCTCATTTCATCCACCCGCACCAATACGATGTGTGACATCATCATCAGTCTCTCTATTACCTTGAATAATAGACCCCATATACTTGAAACTTCCTTTCTTTGGGATGACACGTGTGTCAAGCCTTACTTCCACATATGCCTCCTGCGTCACGCCACTAAACTGACACTCCAAGTACTTTGTCTTCTTCCTGCTCAACCTGAAACTTTTAGACTCGAGAATCTGTCTCCAAACCTCCAGCTTATCGTTAACTCCCCCTCTGGTCTCGTCAATCATCACTATGTCATCCGCAAACAACATACACCATGGTACCTCCCTTTGAATATGCCGCGTCAAGACATCCATCACTAGGGCAAATAGAAACGGGCTAAGAGTTGATCCTTGGTGCAATCCCATCATAACTGAGAAGGGCTCGGAATCTCCACCCATTGTCTTTACTAGGGTCTTGGCTCCCTCGTACATGTCCTTGATCGCTCTAGTGTACACCACAGGTATACTGCTAACCACTAAACACCTCCATAAAACCTCTATAGAGACTTTATCGTAAGCCTTTTCAAGGTCAATGAACAACATGTGAAGGTCCTTCTTCCTCTCCCTGTATTGCTTCACCAGCATACTCACAAGATGAATGACTTCTGTTGTGGAACGCGCCGACATAAAATCAAATTGGTTCTCTAAAACAGTCACGCCCCTTCTCACCCTTATCTCCATCACTCTCTCCCAAACTTTCATAGTGTGGCTTAGCAACTTGATAACCCTATAGTTGTTGCAACTCTGAATGTCACCCTTGTTCTTGTACAACAAAATTATCGTACTCCGCCTCTATTCTTCTAGCATATTTGATGTCTTAAAAATGACATTACTGCCAGGAATTCTAACAAATTCTCCTTTAATTTGAATAAAGCACTGGAACTCCTAGGATTCATCCCCTTGGTGAAAGCCTCAGTTGCCCACTCATTCGATAATCGGGGAAGTAGCATCCGCTCATTTTGAAACCTGGTCACGAACTCCCGCAGCAACTCTGTATCTTTCTGAGCAATTTTGAAAATATATGCTTTCCTTGCTTGAACCTTCTGAGCTCCGGCATGAGCCTTTATAAAAGCATCTGCAAGTATTTCAAATAAATTAATAAAATGCTCAGGCAACATAAAATACCAAGTCATTGCTCCATTGGAAAGATTTTCACCGAATTTCTGCAACAACACCGATTTAATCTCATCCGGATGCATGTCATTGCCATTTATTGCACAAGTGTATGACGTCACATGCTCATGTGGATCCGTTATCCATCATACTTCAGGAGATCAGACATTTTAAACCTCTTCGGTATTAAATTCAATGCTACACAAGGTGGGAACGACAACTGGATGTATCTCTTCGAGTCCGACCTATCGGAGGTGCCCCAGGAATCTGATCCACCCATGAATTGTAGGTTTCCACCTTCTTTTCATTGGTGTCAATTCGTTTAGTCAAAGCTTCAAGCATTTTCAAGACATCCGAGGACTCATTTGTCCCCGAACCGTTGTCATTCTCATCGACTCGATCCTCTTCCCGACCTGATTCATTATTGCGAACGGGACGAGCTTCATCCGGTGCGCTTACTCCGCTACTTTTCTTTTGCAACTGAGTTATAGCCTGTTGTTTCTAGCATATAAAATATTCGAGCCAAATTTATTTCACTATCCTCATTATCGTTCGGTGTCTTCTAACGTTATCTTCTGGACGACCGAGGTGAAATCACAGGGTTATTGTTATTCATTGGATCAACATTCGGCGGAACGCCATTTGGTGGAACAACGGGGGAACACCATTTTGTGGGTCAACAGGTGGTGCACCGGGTGGAACACCGTTGTTATTGTTGACGTTGTGAGAATCATTGTCACTGTTGTTGTTCCGTGGTTGCTAATCTCAGCGTTGATTTCACTAGCTATATTGTTAGTACTTAGTTTTGATCTGTAACCATAAAAATCTCAAAAGAAACAAGTGAAATTTAAGTTTGAACCAAATCACCACTATTATACTTAGCCCCACGATGTGCGTCAAATTGTTTACCCAAAAAGGTACAGTTGAATTTGTAAGTGGTTTTAAGGATACGTGGATGGATTTGCAGATTAGTATGATAAACAATTGACAATAAATAAGTAAATGAGAACAATAAGCACGTAATTAGCCCGGAGTGCCGCAATCTTGATTGTAATTGAATTAAGAGTTTGGTCCGATCCTTAGCTAAACTACTTCGGTTTCGAGCCAATAACAAAAGCAAACTAGAGCACTTTTTGGAATGTAATTACACGAGTTTCAGTAATGAGTATGAGATGTCATTCCAACATGAAGGTTGGTCTCTTTATATAACTAACAATACAAGATATTTATGCCAAAGAATCACTCCCTCATTAAATGCAATTAAATGATAAAAATGGGCACTTAATGAGCAAATGGTAACGGCCAGCGCCATATCCAGAACGGGTAGGCGCTGAGCTCCTTCGATCTTTCACCCAATGTTATCAAGTTCGGTCGTCATTCGGTGTTACCTGGTTCGACCACCGCCCGAGCTTGCTACATCACCCGAACATCCCTCGACTTTCATTTTCAAACCGTGCCACGTATTGTGCCGATTTTCACCGTATACAACATTAACGAAAATTCGACTGTCAACGACCTTTTCGCTGGAATTTTTTTCTGTCGCTTTTTTTGGGCAAAGATTGTCATTCTTTGGTAAAGTAATAGGTAAAAGAAGATCAAGATATAATATGTAAAGAAATAACAAAAAGTGGGACCTCCAAATTTGAAGCTTAAAAGCTTCTGGACATCAATGGAGGTTCGGTGAAGAAAGGGAGCAAAAAGGAGAAGAAAACAAGAAAAAAAGAGAAAATAGGAAAATGAAAAGAAAAAAATTAAGAAAATGCTATAATAATAAAAGTTAAACAATTTTTATGTGGCGCTCTCTCTTAAAGAGAGTGAATCACACTCCCCATGCCACATAGGCGTAAAAGGGGCTATTAATTTCACTATGAATTGATTTAGGGGTGCAATTAAATCTCCATAAAATTATAGTGTTCTTTGAAAAAACAAGGTATAGGTCTAGGGGGATAATTATGTATATTCTCTTTAAAAGAAACAAAGTTTTAACGTTGTGAATGACAAAAGCATGGATCGAGATGAAATATGAAGATACTAATGGGCAGAGATAAATATGACACTTCATTCATGCTATTCCACATATTTAAACCGATCGATGTGGCATACTGACTTGATTATGTTTTACAAAGGTACTCTCCTTAAAAAAAATATTCTTTTCTTTCAGATTTATCCTTATTAAGTGTTAAATAATTAAATTCCAATACCTATTTAGTTTCGAACATTTTAGTCAAATTACTTATTTTAGCCTAGAAACTAATATTTTCTTAAAGGGGTGCAAATGACTAAGTGAACACTCTTTTTGATCTGTATGATGTATGTTGAAGAGAAATATATCACATCAATAGGGATGAGATTCTTGGACTCTTTATAAGGCTTTGAGCAATTCTCATCTGTTTGAGTTAGCTTTTGGGACGTGAATTAGGCTAAATGACTAACTCTTGATGTAGACAATTTCGGGTTCTGTTCAGACACTCCTTTAGTTTTGGGGTGCTTTTCCATTTGCTCGTATGAATTTTTTTGACACTTCTTAATTGCTTACCTTATTTTAAAATTAAACTCTAATTATTCAAAAATCTCACGAAATATATCGCAAACCTCAAATTTACTCGTATCAATATAATGGATTAATATACACGTTATAAAATTAAAGAGTCTAAAAACTCATATATAAAATATTAGTTAATTTAACTCAATTGGAGAAAGATATATCAGAAGAAATTACTTAATATTTTATTTTGTGATTTAAAATTTTCCCCATTTTTGAGTGTTAATATTCTCATCAATCAAATTGGACTTAACTAATATATTTAAATTACTACCCCTTATGTTTATATTTTTAGAATTTGTGGTATAAAATATGTAATAGATATTTGTGTGGTTGTAAATTATTTTATTAAGGATAAAAACGTAATATTAAAGTTAAATTATTTTTAAATATAAAAAAATGATATTTTTTTCGGGATATAAAAAATATTACACTTTATCCTAATTTTTCAATAAAATTATCAAATGTATAATTTTTATTAGTTTAATTGATATGTATATTAAGTCAATTTTTAAGGGAGAGAGTCCATCTCTCGAGTTTCGCCTATGCGTTGCACTAAGCACGGGTAACCCCTAAAAAAAGTACTATAGTTTTAAAATTTATTTAATTAAACTTGTAAAAGCTGAAAGTGAGGGGAAAAGTGTGGCCGAAAAAATAACTAAAAACACCAGGTCGTAATGGCGCAATCTTATTCGTCGATTCAACACGCGGAATTCAAATAAGGTGGCTACTGCCTCGCTTACTTTTAACGTGATCGCTTTATCGGTACTACTTAATTTATATGTATTCCGTATTCGAATTGGCAAAAGTAAAATAATTTCGAAACACACAATTTGCAAAAATCAAAGAAGCAACAAAGGCTTGATGGAAACGGTTATGGAAGAAGAAGAGTACAATTGGAGAGAAGTAAAGCTTCATTCTCTCATACCAATAGTGCCGGAACCGGAACTCGAGAGAGAAACCGGCGAACGGCGTCGCGGCCGTGATATACTCATCGCTATAGATCACGGTCCTAACAGCAAACACGCTTTTGATTGGACCGTTACTCACCTTTGCCGTCTCGCCGATACGCTTCATCTCGTTCACGCCGTTTCCAGTTAGTTTACATCCTTAATTGCTAGTAATAATAATAATTGTTATTATAAAGCTCCATTTGTTCTAATAGATTAACTAATTTTGTTTCAGGTTTCAGAAATGAGATTGTGTATGAGGCTACACAGGCACTCATGGAGAAGCTTGCTGTCGAAGCTTTTGAGGTTGCTATGGTTAGTCTTTCTCTTTGTTTTTACAGTTATTATTACTTGCTCTGTGATATAGTTTAACTAGATACGGATTTTAAGAAATAATGAAAAACTTTTTAAACTAGTGATCTGAAACAATTCATAGATATTTGTGTGACCGTAAAAAAATTATTAAGGATAAAAGGGGAAATTTTAAGTTAAATTATTTCTAAATATAGAAATTTATTATTCTTTTTGGTACAGACTAAAAAGGAAAATGACGGAGTAAATAATGGTGACTAATGATTTCTGAGTTATTTATTATCAGATGTTTGGTTAATCTAGTAAATCTGCATTTACTCTGTGTAATTAAAACATCTATTTGGTTTTTAATTGGATAAATAAATGTTTCCGATTGTACCCTTGGCCTATATTTAGTATTGCTTTAATTGCTTATCATATATGATATAAATAATTAGCATAATGCAATTAACAATTACTGTGTAACTCTCAATATTTGATCATCCTGAACATGGAGTTATCACAACTATCCTGCTCAACCTTATGTATGCAAACATAAAAAATGATCAACTCCTCTCATAAATCATGGTGTATTAACTAAGGTCAGTTACATATCGCGATAATAGTTGCTGGAAAATGAACTACATCACATTCAAAGGTTCTCAAAGATTTTTAGGATTAACTATTTTTCCTCGTATTCTGAGGCGAGGGTCTTTCGGAAACAACCTCTCTACCTCCCAAGGTAGGGGTAAGGTCTGCGTACACTCTACCCTCCCCAGACCCTTGTGGGATTACACTAGGTATGTTGTTATTTTTCCTTGCGCATGGAAGATACATGCTTTAAAGTTCTTGAAGATGAATCTTTAAGGACCTTTTGTAATTAAGATAAGAAACAATAGTTCCTTCGACAACTTCCCAGTTGCTTGACTAAGGAATAATTCACTGTAGGAAATATGTATAAATGATTATTAGTACCGAACTTTCATATGTTTCATTTCAATTTGATTTAGTGGTCTTTTTCTCAAGGGTTTTCATCATGATCATTGCTTATCAATTTTTAGCTCCTCATACATAGCTTTACTCTGCTGGAAAATACCACGATTCAATTGGTTTGATGGGTTTATTTAACATGCATTTAATTTTACATAGCTATCTACCATGAATTAGGCTGAGTGTGTGAGAGTTGGTTTTCATTTTAACTTTGGAGCTTCAGCAAAGATGAAAATTTAAAATCAGAAGTTGGAATTTGATGTTGCGGCAACTAGTCAGGTGCCCAACCTGTTACTCATTGTTTTCAGCTTATAGTTTTTGTAAGTCCAGAGTTTGATTAGCTGTCATGAGACATCATGTTTGACATTTTCACAATCTGTTGCAAACTTTTTCTTCTATTTAATATAATATATGTTCAGCTAGATCTATAAGATAATTCGTGTTGCAGTACTCAGGCCATATTCTGGCTTTCTAAAGAATATGCTGCTAGTTTGTTTCGCAATTTTGTCAAAGGGGAGGAGCTTCATCCCTTTCTCCCTTGTTCGCAACTAATACTAGAAGTTAAACACATTGTTGTGAAAGCTTCAAAATTTAGTAACATCATTGTGCTTGTCGCTTGAGTTCTTGTCCGATTTAACCATTCAAGCGTTTAGAAAAATGTTTTGTCATGGAACAAATAATCAAATATATGAAGAGCTACTCTTCACTCTAAACATGGTACTTAAGCAGCAAACATAATTTATATGAGACATAGCTAATAGATAGTTACCTGAAGGACAAGTGCAGCTGTTGTATAATGTTAGATTTACTTTGCTACTTCTTTCTTGATAAGGCACTATTTGATTGGTTCCTGTATAGATATGTTGGCAATGAGAGCTTAGCTGTCATTAGTTACTCTTATAGTGGTTAAGATACATACTGAAGCATAATTTGATCTATAAATGCACAATTTCATTTAGTTGTTTCATATCCTTACAATAAATGAGTTTGGATGAAGTTGACGTATTGAAGGCTGAGAAAGTGCATTACTGTGGTTGGTATGAACCTTTCCGCATGCTTCTTCTTTTGGGCTTCAACGTAGTCTAAAGTTGTGATGGAAGGCATTTTCATATGAAAATATGACGCATGCAATGCCCAACAGGGAATAATTAAGATGAAATTATGGCAGTTGCAATTCCCAAGTTTGTTTGGCATTTTATTATTGAGAATCAGTGCTAGTCCACAAAGGCTTCTTATCCTGACTGAGATGCGGCCCTGAGGGCTTGAAGATTTTCAGAAAATTTTCTAATTGTTGCTTGAATGATGCATATCTTTAAGTTATTTCACACCTGATACTCCATTTCTATGCAAGTTTTTGTTTGTTATGCAACAGTATCCTCATGAGTTTTCTCTATTTTTTTCGTTTATAGTTTTGTTGACTATTGGAAAATATGTGCAAGTTTTAGTTGCTAGCACATTGTGGTGACCACTAGTTATTCTTATGACATATGCAACATCTGCATTTCCAGTTTTACTGTGGAAATATTTTTCTTTTAGATATTCTACAATATCTTCTTTTTTCATTTTAAAGCCTTAAAGCGGTGAATAAGAAGACCTTTTTATTCACAGAAGGATGTACCATAATACCCTGAAAGAAGTTCGTTATTGTTGGTTCTATCAAATTTGATTTTTGTTCTTGTTGGCTTTATTGAGTTAGACCACATGTAAGTCAGTAATCTCTATAGTTCTGGTTTCATAGGTATAATTTATAGGAGTTCATAACATAGTAAACTCAATTCTTTTGGATGCCATGTTGAAATAGGTGAAGACAGTGGCTAGGATTGTGGAAGGAAACGCTGGGAAGGTAATTTGCAAGGAAGCAGAAAGGTTGAAGCCTTCAGCTGTGGTTATGGGAACCAGGGGACGTGGCTTAATCCAAAGGTATCTCTCTCTCTCTCTCTCTCACACACACACACACACACACACACAGTGTATGCAAGGGGGCACATTGGTTGTTAAGTCAATTACTGATTTTTTGGTTAATTTCTCTTTAGTGTACTGCAAGGAAGTGTTGGTGAGTATTGCTTTCACAACTGTAAGGTAGCACCGGTCATCATAGTTCCTGGAGAAGGTATAATGTAAACACCATTCTGTTCTTTAGCATTCGTTAGATTTTTCTTTTATGAAATCAAAGTGTTGCAAAAATCTAAACTAGTTCAAATTATTGCTAAAACAGAGGCTGGGGAAAGCTCTGTGATTTAATGGAACTTTCAAAGTTTGAGGTAACAGCAGCTGTATTACTGGTGGCAGGTTCTTCCTTTATAATGTGCTTATATAAAATCTTATGCTATCATTGATGTAAAGTATTTTTATCTGGTTTTCATTTGTGTGTATTTTATGTAATCAGTATCTTGTTTGTTCGTAATAACGATTTATATTGTGAATAGTTGCTGATTTATATTATAAATGGTCCTAAGAGATTGATGGCTTACCATTTGTGCTGGAATACTTTAATAGTTTCTGTCATAAAGATGTACTACATCACTTCTAGCCCCAAGAATCATATAAGCAGGAATAAAAAGTAATTCAAGATCTATTTGTTTAGCTCAATTCTGAACTAAACATAGTAATTTCCTCCTTTATTTAACATA
Source organism: Anisodus tanguticus (assembly GCA_034509755.1). Classification (NCBI taxonomy): domain Eukaryota; kingdom Viridiplantae; phylum Streptophyta; class Magnoliopsida; order Solanales; family Solanaceae; genus Anisodus; species Anisodus tanguticus. The sequence goes on along the minus strand of CM067561.1, from coordinate 37,288,557 downwards.
AAGATGCAAGTTCTTCATTTGTCCATAGAATCTAGAGGGATTCTTTAAGGAATTGAGAGCTGGGGAAGGGCATAAACATAAATGCTATGTAAAAATGTTGTGAGAACCGTCTTAGATTTTTAGGAAACAATGATTGCGAAGATTTTAAGATTAATTGATACAACCAAGGGAAAGAAAACCACAGCCAAAAGCAAGTTATTGAGGTGGGAGAACCCAAGGCTATATAAACCCCACATCAGCACATTGTCATACCGATGTGGGACTCAAGTTCTATACCTTACAATGGACAATAACAATCAAGTTCTATACCTTACAATGGACAATAACAACCACGCTCCGCATCCGTCGTCTTCGACGACTCCATACTGGGTAGTTTTCACTCTACTACTAGTAGGTAACCCTTTTCTAGGTAGCCATTTTCGAGTCAGGTGCCCAGACGCCCGTGGCTGGATGTGCGCTAGCCGTGGGCAAACACTAAATACCGGCGTCACCATTCATGAAAAGGTGGGCACAAAGGTTGGTGGGTGGCTTTGATACTATTGATACAACCAATGGCGAATTTAAGTGCAAAAGATTGGGTCACGTGAACCCATGGTCATCCCACTAAATTCGGTATATTATATGTATAATAATTCTTAAAATATGTCTAATATTATCTGAAGGAACCCATGGTTAAAAGAGACTAAGTGGTGCACCGGTTAAGGTGCCGGGTTTAATTCATGAAGGTCGAGGGATCGAACTCAACTTGCTGTATTATAATTTTTTCTTATCTTAAAAGCAATGGTGCACTCATCCCTTTGGATACAACCTTGGGAGAAACACGTCCCAAAAGCTAGCTATTTAGGTGGGAGGGCCCAAGGCTATATAAAACCCACATTAGCACATTGTAATAGCGATGTGGGACTCAAATCCCATACCCTGCATGGACTAACATTGATATTAAGGATTTTAAAGGAATTGCTTCATAACCTTAGTGGGTCCAGAAAGACAACAAGCAAAACCATCTTTCAGCATCTATTTAGGCAAGAAGAATCCAGTAGATTCTGTCTGCAGAAGAGGCCAGGTCCCTCCTTGCTCACTGAAAATGAAGGTAAAGAAGACGTTTTAGAACAAAGAAATAATGGTGAAAAGCACAAGATGACATATACTAGGCCCAATGGTGGTGTTGCCTCTGGTTTGCTCTGAACCATCAAAAATGAAAAGATACCCCCCTGAATATAATGGACTATGTATTTGATAATGCTGAATGAAAAATGAAAAGCAATAACAAGGTATTGCAATCCCCCCCCCCCCCCCCCCCTTCCCCACACACACACACACACAGTCTCTTCAACCAAAGAAAAAATAGAGAAGCTGCAAGCACGAAAAAAGAAGAAAGAATATAGAGAAAAAGAAACCCCCTCACTGGAGGAATGGAGTAATGAGTTAGATTACACGACTAGTAGTCACTACAACTAGTTTGGTTAATGATAATCCACAAGACTCCATTTTGAATTCAAAGCCGCCAATATGGCATCTAGTTCATATATGTCATCAGTGGAATTCGGATATGATTTTGAACAACTTTCAGTCCCTTGTACTAATAAACCACATAAGCTACTTATTCCTCTTTACCTTTCTTTGTTCAACTGATTAAAACTATATTTGACAGACTGATGTGAAATATAATGATGCTCTATCCACAAAAGTGTATTTTAGATTTGTTACAAAAACAAAAGCTGCCATATGATTAGGCACTAATCTGGATTTAAAAAAAAAATAGAGAAGGCATGAATCCTAATAACTAGTACTCCCTTCGTTCCAAAAAGATTGGTCTATTTTTCTTATTAGTTTGTCCCAAAAAGATTTGCTCCTTTCTATATTTAGAAATAATTTAACTTTATGAGATCATTTACAACCACACAAATATCTAAGATTTGTTTTGGACCACACATTTTAAAAGCCTTCCTTTATTTCTTAAACTTTGTGCCAAGTCAAACTAGGTCAATTTTTTTGGAACGGAGTGAGTAGTTCAGACGTCTCAATATCACCAATTATTTTGATTTTATTTTTTTATTTTTTTATTTTCTCGGTCTTAATCGACATGTCTTATTCTGTCCAAAAGGCTACTAGGCTATAACCACTATGGTTAACTTGTTGGCTCCCTTTCAGTATACTCATGGAGTGCTCAATATTTCCATTCAGGTTCTAGTCAAAAGAGTAACAGCTTGTGCCACTTGATGAGTATGACCCTTAATAATCAATCTTTGGAATATTTATGCTTATCATAGAGCTATATTCAACTCTCTTAAGTACATTAAATTAGATAAATATAGATATCTTATGAAGTAAATTTTATTTAGAGTATTAGACAAATCGTACTTTTTCATTTTGAGTCTGGTAGTAAATAATCTTGAAGGAATTTTCTAAAATAACTATTGATTATTGGGTAATATAGATATTGTACTTTGAACAAATTGTCTTAATTAATACTTTATAAATTTCTAGAGATTTTAATTTATAAATTGTGACTTGTTGAGGTGGCAAGTGTAAAACTACTTGTTAAAAAAAAAAACTCCAATTGGTACCAAATTGATTAAGCTATTGGCAGATTGAGAGGTTTCAGCTGAATTTTATTGCTACCTAGTGATAACTTCATGTCCAAATAAATTATTTCTATAGGAATGAATTTTGCAGTCACCACCGGTTGTCGGGGATTTCTCGGTTTTAAAGAAAAAGAGGAATGGATTTTGCACTTCTGTTGAGATGCGTTTTCTTTCATTTTCCGCCTCAAGTAGTTGGTTTTGTTTGCTTTTATATATAGATGAAAATTAGATTTATGTATATAGAATTAGCCAGATTTTTACTTCCTTTCTAGCTTTTTTATACTGGATATCTTTGACATGGTTGGCTCCAATTGCGTTTCCATTAATTGTTATAGAGAAGATAAGGTTTCCAATGAACACTGTCATAGTATTGCTTTAATACTCTTGAACTGCAACATTTACATACATAATATACTATGTTATGTACTTGGAAAAAAAGAATCAGGATCCATGACATTTGAGGTGAAGTCATCCAAGTATCTTGAATGTTTAGAACTGTAAGGTCACATTTCCATCTTCAGGTCATTTCCAGCTTCAACAAAACCTGCACAATGATCCATAGTTTTTAGCTTCAACACTTGAACAGAAGCCTAACTTCTATTATTGTGGTGTTGAATTAAAGATTAGAACCGCAGTAAGTGGTCTCATGTTTAGATATGTATTGTAGCTGAGATAGATAGGGGCTATAGAGCCCTCCAAGCATGAGAGACAAGGGTTCAAACTCAGTACAAGCAGAAAGAGTGATTTTTTCAATGTGTACGGCTTGGTAGGTAGTAGTTACCCGGTATTGTGGTGGTAGGAGGTAGCCGATACTTGCGGAAAAGTTGAAGAGCACACTAATTGGCCCAGACACTACCGTTAAAAAAAAGAAGAGGAAAGGTAGGGCCCTCCCAAGACTCGTAAGTTAATAATGTAGTTGAATAATAACTATTCATTTGTGTTGGATGGTTGCTACCTGCCTATCAAGCAACTACTTTGGGGTATTTTTTCCGTGCAAAAGTAACATAGTTTTGATCATTTAAGGTGGAAGACAGGAATAAAGGGAAGATACCTAATCAGCAACCTTTTTCAACAGGAGTATAAATCAAAGAGGACCGAACTGTTCTCAAAGCAATATATGATAGGTTCAGGGTCTCTAACATGGAAAGTAACACCCACCTTAATTGATTTTTAATCTTCGTTTTGTTGAAGGATCATAGACAGGATAGAAATATTGACTAGACATGTCACTTGTGCATACCTATACACGGATGGGGTAGAAACTGTACTGATCTTCCTTGTTGAAGCTCCATTGCATACATGTTATCTAAGTCAGTGTCCCAAGTTGGAAAGCTCTGAACTTGCTGTATTTTGAATGAAACTTTTGTTAAAAAAATTGAAAGAAAAATGGAAAATACAGTTTATTAACTAAGATTGGTTCAAGTAATTACATTGATACTGGATGAGTCAAGAAATATTTCAGGGATTGATACAGGAACGCTAGTGGTTCTACGTAGTGCCATTTCACTAAGATTTAGAATACCCATTTCCAATCCAGAACTTGACACTATTTGCTGCAATGAATTAAACTGGCGTTGGGCCATACTAAGTATTTCAGATGATGTTCCAGCTTCCACTGTGGGAAAATTAGACGTGCTAGTTGCAAATATCTGGAGAAATAAAATTTGAAATAAGAACACATTTTTACTCTGAAGAACGAAATAGTTTCTTGATATGATGTCCCCTTACGTCTTTGTTGAAGAAATTGTCTACGTCGATATCAAGCCTTGGATTAACAGCAGCCAGTTTCATTGATAGGAACTGCATGATAATGAATTGTCAAATATAGAATATCAATCATAATATTTCTAGCAACAACATAAGGAACTATTGTTTCTTGATTCTTTTTACCTCTACTTGTCTTTGGAGAGATTGGACATAGTTGATTATTTCATCAAGCATTCCTGCTTTCCCTGAGATCTTGTTACAACCTGGTACCAAGTCTTGTAGAAATCTCATTCTCTCACTGATCTTTTCCCTTCTTACCTGCCAAAAATATGAATTAACTTGCTGGTTAAGTTGTTCACTGGAGTAAAATATTACTGATACTTGGTAAAAAACACTTTGACGAAGTCTGTAACTCACTCTTTCAGCTAAACTGTGGCTATCAGTGGCTTGACCCCGACGTGCTCTGACATGAATATAGTCGGGCTTTTTATCTTCAGTAATTTTGGACTTCTCCTTTGAAGTATCGGAATTTTCCCTACTGTTGTTACTGTTATTGGTGCTCCTTTTGTTGCTGTGTTTCTCTGTTGTTACCTTGGAATCTCCCTCCTCTATGCATTCTTTCAATTTCTTGTCTTTGGTTTCCTCTTCTGCAACCTCCTGAAAAGTGCCCACAGATTGTTCATTAAAAGACAGTTGCAACTGTTAGAATTGTGTGACCATCCTTACTAAAGTTTAAATTCTTAGAGAGCACACTAATTACTTTGTTATATTATATACCATACTGAGTTGTGTGACTATCTCTTCTAATAATTTAACTATTAGAGAGAGCGCACTTTTTAATTATTTAACTATATTATATCTCAACCACATCAAAATGCAGGACTTAAACATTGACAGGGTAGAGGAACAGTTTCAGTTGGTATTGAACATACCTTGAGCTGTTGATTCTTATCTGCTTTCCTCTTCTTGAAGCTCTCTCTGCCTCTGTTAAAACTCAGCATAGTCTCTTTGGGTTTAACAGCAGAAACAGCATTGTCCACCATGGTAGGCGGGCAGCTTGTAGTTCTTGAAATCGCATAATTCATTTCAGTTGGGTGTGACATTCCTCCTTGTCCAACCCCAACTGGAACATAACCAAAACCATTAGTACCAGTGGTCCCAAAATCACCCCAATTGTTATCCAAACAGGGGTCTGGCTTAATTGCCGGAGTCACAAGCTCATTAAGACTCTGATCGTTTACATTGGTCAGACCATGAAACTGTTGAGCTTCGGACGCTGGATGAAAAGAATTCATCAGTTGATCATTTTGTTCATTAAAATAACTCATCTCTTGTTGCTGGACCATCTGTTCTTGCTGCCATTTCATTCTCGCTCGTTGTCGTTCAAGCACACTCAGTTCTGAGCTTCCATTTCCTCCATTGCTGGTGATATTGTGTAACATTTCTGGTAATGCAATATTCATCAATGATAGAGATCCTTTTTTCAGAAAGAGTAAGAAAAAATGCTCCCAAAAGCTGCTAAAATGCTACTGTCCTATGCTTTGCTTTGCGGAAAGTAACAAAATCTATTCAAAATTGTACCAGAAAAAAATATTAGGTAGCTTCCTAACGCGTTCCTTCCTTGTTACGTCCTCTTGAACCAACTCCCTGTTTCTTTCTCTTCAAGTACACTAAGAATGTACAGCTTTTAGAATAGAAGAAATTGGGTTCTTTCTTTTCGTTTCCTTCTTTCCTTTTCTTGTATGGTGTGTGAGAGAGAATGGGGTAGAATGCGTGAAGCTTAAAGGTATTAGGAAAGTGGGGTATAAATAAGTATGAGAAAAGGTTACCGAAAAGGAGAGGGTGAGCCTGGAAAATATAAGAGTTATGCGGCGCGAATTCGGATATAGTCGGGCTCTAATGCATATATCGGGAATCGGGTGGAAAATAAAAAAAAATGTATTTATGACTGTATTTAATTGCATACAAAATTTTAAAAAAGAAGAAAAGACACAAGTTTTACTTTTAAAATTTGAAGTCTTAAACATGTAGTAGCAATTTTTGGCTAGAAGAGTATGTCAATGACTATCAAATATAGAGAGTTATTATACTTTTTGGGAACAAAAATAAAAAGAAAAGTGTGCTATATAAGAGGTAAGTTGTAACAAAGGCGGTATGACTTATGAGCCAGTATCATTTTTCTTGCAAGGTTTATTGCAATATTAGAATAGAGGGGATATTAGATTGAGTCCGGTATCAGTTGTAAATAAAAATATTTTAAATACTTCATACAAGGAAGAATTCGATCTGCATGAGAGAAACCTTGATGCTGATAAAAAAATAATAAATAAATTAAATAAATAAATAACAAACGTATTTACTACTATAATAGTAGAGGAAAATACATAACAAACAACAATAACATATTCAGTGAAATTTCACAATGTGAGTTTGGAGAGGATAGAATGTACACAGATTTTACCTCTATCTTGATAGGTAGAGCGGTGTTTTCGAGAGACCCTCGGCTTAAGATAAATCACAAGCACAAGCAAAGTAAAACAAATAAAGCGAATTTTGATCGAGGAAAATACACACAGGTAATATAATTCAGCTCGACTTTTTTTAACTGGGGCCAGGCGCAATGGAACGTAACCATACCAAAATGGGCCATGTGAGTGGGCCCGGGGAGACATGACTAACCACGTGAGACTGTCCCGCGAGAACGTAAAGTGTGAGAGAGCTTTTTTTTTTTTATACAACTGAGAACAGTATACAATTGGGTCTTCCACTGATACGTGTCAACCAATGGACCCGTCAAAAGTGACATGTCATAAGGATGACGTGGCCACCAGCCCAAAAAGCGAAAAATGGGCTTTTCAGAATTCCGTGCGATTGGTGTTTGGTACCTGAAAGTTAGAGAAACGCCTTCTTTGCTGTTCGTGTGGTATTCGTGCATCGAACGATTGCTTCGTATTGGAGCGTGTGAATGACGCACCTATTAATGAGTGAGCATATGAGGTACTGAATTAAATACCGTAACAGCAGAATCTCAGATATTACGGGGTTGTCAGTTGCTAAAACTAGTATTCCTCTCGCTTTAACTTATTTCTCACAAAAAAAGAAAAGAAAATACACATACACGTCTAGAACTGAAGTAGGCAGTACTAGAAGGTAAAGTTGAAAATCTTGGTTGTATAATTTGGATTGCAACCTTTTAGTCATTGGATAATTAATTTCTTCTTATTATTTGTATGTTCCAATGTTGCAGTAGAAAAAATATTACTCCATCCGTCCAAAAAAGATTGACCTAGTTTGATTTGACATAAAGTTTAAGAAATAAAGTAACACTTTTGAAATGTGTGGTCCAAAACAAACTTTAGATATTTATATGGTTGTAAATGATCTCATAAAGTTAAATTGTTTATAAATATAAAAATGAGTCAATCTTTTGGGACAAACTAATCTTTTTGGGACGGATGGAGTAAAAGATACTGTTATATTTTTGTAGTACTAAAGCTTGTCAGAGTTTAGCTTAATCCACCAAATTTGGTGATATGTGTAAGTACCAAAATTTATGTTGAAACCCCAATTAGGCACTCCAATTTGATTGATAGGAGTAGAATTAGGGATATTTTAATTTATAGAGTCACGGGTGAATCATTATAACAATTGAGTAGTTAGTAGGTCATTAATCAAGCCGAAAAGTTTCCTAAAAAGGTAGTAATGTGACTTAATAATGGATAACATAATATAAGTATTTATTTGGATAGTGTGATGAGGACCAGCGGGAGAAGAGGGGGTTGGGGGTATTATTTTTTTGAGGAGGGGAGGGGGGTGGTCTGGGCAGATTTTCTATGCAGGCTATCATTATCAAGAGACAACATAATCGAGGAAAGATTTGGTTTCATTTTCATTCAGCTTTCTATGAATTCTGTGACCACCGAATCCCTCCCCTTTAATTCCTCATAGTTGTTACTTGATTAATATCCTAATTTTGCTTTCACAATTAATAATTGTATCTTGTTCTTTAAGTAATTGTTTCATGCGAGGTATTTTATCAATTTTTCTGTTAGTGTTTCGTATTAACTAACAAACAGTTGGGTCAACTATGTCTGCAAATGTTAAAGTCCTAGCTAACTGCAAGTGTGATGCTTTCAAAATCATATTAGCTAGCAATGCGTTTATTTCAGCAAAAGGGACTATTCAATAACCTCTACGTGCTGTTGGTGTCACAACATCGCCATATGGATGGACATCAAGTGCTATATTTGCCTTCAAAACAAGGTATTGGTTAAGATATGCCAATTAATGAATTGGTGAACTAGTGTTATTGATGCATGCATGAATATTTAATTTGCTAACTAGCTTCATATAATTCAGAAAACACTTATTTTTTTGAAGCTTCTTATTCATATCTCTCATCAAAAAGTGTATTCGATAATGTCTGTCTAGCATGATTCCGTGCTACCGCTAGGCACTTCCAAATATATATTGTGTCTAAGAAGGATGTACAGGCAGACCAATGTGAACTAAAAAAAAAGTAACAGCTAAAGGAAATCGTTAAAGGATGAAGAATCGACTGATTGACAAGAAACTGACAGAAGAAGAAAGAAGAAGTGAGATCATTTTCTAATAAGTTAGGAAAAATTAGCTCGCAAATCATAATAAGATTGGTCTCTTGTCAAAATTATTGTTTGACTACAACCCTACGATACATGTGCTTTTGTTTTTAACCATCTATATGTATCAACTTAATATAAACAACATATGATTAAAACTTGATAAAATCACTAAGTTTGCAGACTTAAATCTAAAGTTATTGATCCTTATCTTTAATAGTAAAAAGCAAATCATTTAGAAAGGTGCGTAGAGAGTGGTACCCCCATATATTGGTTGAATTAATAGTAGTCCAGAGAGGATGAAGGCTACTACCATCATCCTCAAATGGCCACTACTGGGCCACACTCGTCCCCTTCTACTCTAAAGGCCACAAACTTACTCCTAACGAGTGCAGTCGGATAGTTATAATTCCTTCAATCTTAATTAGAGATGTCGAGTTTAAACTTTAAAATTAATGAAATGTATAAGGAATACGTATAGGAAAAGAAATAGGCTAGCTATAAGCTTTCTTTCTCTCTCTCACATATCACACACATAGCTATAGGCATATTGATAGTGAATATATTTACAATATTCTACATGGCATCAAGAGCTCAAAATTCTTCCCTACCCTAAACCCTATTTTCGGCCCCCTATTCTTTCTCCATTTTTCGGCGCCAACAACCCTAGTAAATCGTCGATATACCATTGGTATACCGTTGATATATAGTCACCCCAACCCTCTATTTTTGTACTTGGTTTCGGCAGCCCTAATGGCGTCACCCGCGACCCACATAGCTTCTCCCGCTTCCTCTTTCTCAACACATGACGTCACAAATCCTCCTCCCTCATCCACCCTTAACACCTTTCATCCGGCTTTCGCCGTAACCAATATCATGAACTTTATCCCGTTGATTCTTGATCAAGAGGATGGACAATACGCGTCATGGGTTGAACCCTTCCAAATTCATGCATGTGCCTACAAAGTGCTTGACCACATTGATACCACATATCCCCGCCCACCCGATGTCGACAACACGACGTGGAAACGACTTGACGCAATCGTGAAGCAGTAGATTTATGACATCATCTCCAAAGATTTGCTTCATACTATTATGAAGATCGGAGATTCGGCTCACGAATTATGGACGAGGTTGGAGGAAATTTTTCAAGACAACAAACATACACGTGACGTGTATCTTGAGGAGCTCAACACCACACGTCTTGAAAACTTTGCAAATATGGCCAACTACTGCAAACAATTAAAATTGCTTGTCGACCAATTATCTAATGTGGGTACTCTAGTTTCGGACACGAAGATGATTTTGTAATTGATTAATGGTTTACCGAAAGGTAAATACGATACACTTGCAACGATGATTCAACAGGCCGATCCCCTACCTAGTTTAAACAAAGCACGGTCCTAATTGCTATTAGAGGAAACGAGACGAGCCAAACATGATGATCATAATCCCAAGGCGTTGGTGGTTGATGCCCCCGTAACAACCATTGTAACCACCGGCCAGCAGCCATAGTCCGGCCACCACCCGCCACAGAACAACTGCGGTGGCAACAGAGGCAGAGGCAGCAGAGGCCGCGAGGGTAGCCGGGGAGGCAAAGACAAAGGTCGAGGGAATCTGGCCCATTATTCCAGCAATCCACAATAGGCCATGCACCCAACACAGTAGGCCGGCCCACTGCCCTGGCAGATGTATGGGATCTGGGCCTTACTCGCCAGTAATTTTCCAGCAGCCCAGGCCCAACAACAACAACAGTGGTAGCAACGACCCATCATTCTGGGGGCACACCCATCGTCCTACCCGACGGGCCAAAGCCATCAAGCCTATTTTTCTACAGCCCAACAGTCCGTTGTTGGCCTCACTCCAACCAATTTGGGCTAAGCTTTCGGCACCTTGTATCTTCAGCAGCCCGATAACGCCTAGTATATGGATACGGGCGTCACATCTCACCTCACTCACAATTCTGGTAATCTCCCTCAATTGCGTAATTTAAATACTCCTCAGTTTATTATGGTCAGAAATGGTCATCGCATTCCAATTCAAGGGTTTGGCCACACACAAACTACACCACCTCAACCCCCCTTCTCTCTCAAACACGTCCTATATGCCCCTAACATCATCAAGAACTTAATCTCTGTTTGAAAATTTGACACTGATAATTCCGTATCTATTGACTTTGACACGTTTGGTTTTTCTGTGAAAAGACCTATGTATGAGAAAACTTCTTACGAGATGCAATAGTGTGGGGGACCTCTATCTTTTTCTATCCACGTCCGTTGCAAGTGTCAATCCTCCCACCTCTCTAGCTGCAATCTCTCTATCATTGTGGCATAGTAGACTTGGACATCTCGGAGCTCATGTTTTTTATTTTCTCAGAAATCGCAATTTAATTCAATGTAATAAAGAGAACCTTGCCCACAATTTCTAATCTTGTCATCTTGGAATGCATTTTAGACTTCCGTTTACGTCATATTTGAGAGTTACTTTCTCTCCCTTTGATATTTTTCATGCAGATTTATGGACTTCTCCTATTACTAGCAAATTGGGTCATAAATATTATTTAGTGTTATTTGATGATTTTTCTCACTTCCTATGGGTCTATCCGCTCCAATATAAGTCTCAAGTCTACTTCAAGTTTCTTGAATTTCGTACGTATGTTAAAACACAATTTAAAAAAGCAATAAAGACGTTTCAATGTGACAATGGTCGTGAGTTTAATAATTTCCTCTTTCACAAATTTTGTGCGGCAAATGGCATGATATTTCGATTCTCCTGCCCTCATACTTCCCCTCAAAATGGTAAAGCCGAAAGAATTCTCCGCACCATTAACAATATGATTCGTATCTTACTTTTTCATGTGTCTCCCCCCACTTTTTAGGTATATGCGTTAAAAATGGCAGAATACATTCTTAATATACTACCTACCCGTACGCTCCAAAATAGGACCCCTACAGAGATCCTATTATGTCGGATCCCTACCTATGATCACCTTCGAATTTTTGATTGTCTATGCTCCCAAATCTTTCCTCCATAATACCTCACAAATTAGCACCTCGTACCACTCTATGTGACTTCTTGGGATTCCCATCGAACTATAGGGGTACTTATGCTATGACTTGTCCACATGCAAAATCATAGTCTCACAACATGTCACGTTCGAGGAGAACGTTTTCCCGTTTGCCAACATCCAACAATACTTATTACCGATTCGTTAATGACCCGGACACCTTACCTCTAGTCCAAAATGCACTATAATGTCCACCACGTTTGGTCGTACCGCCCTCATCCCCCTCCGATTCGACGCCCCCACCCGTCCCATCAATCAGTTCCCCCGCCACAACCCTACCGCAAGACGTCAATCCAACCTCACTGCCCCTCCCTCCCATCAAAATCTTCTAGTACCAACCCGCCAGCCCCAATACACCCACCCACCACACTACTTAGCACCACTGTACCAACAAACTGCCCGTCACCGCCCAACTCCTTTGGCCAACCAGTGACTGTCCCCACACACCGAATGGAAACCCCTGCACAACACGGGATTTTCAAACTAAAAGTTCACTTTAACCTATCCACTCAAACTATCTCACCTATTTTTAAGAACCAAAAATTAGCCATGCTTGATCCGAATTAGAATGCGATCATGCGTGAGGAATTTAATGCATTAACAAAACAACACAATTGGGATCTTGTCCCGAAACCAGAGGGGGTGAATGTGATTTGTTGTATGTGGCTCTATCGTCACAAATTCAGAGATAGTGGTGAGCTTGAATGCCATAAGGCAAGACTTGTGGCCAATGGTACTGGGCAACATGAGAGAGTTGATTATGGTGAGACGTTTAGTTCGTGGTCAAACCAGCCACTATTCGCATTGTTTTTAGCATAACTATGAGGAAGAATTGGCATATTCACCATCTTGATGTAAAAAATACTTTCTTACATGTGGATTTGAAAGAAATCGTTTATATGCATCAACCGCCTAACTTTGTGCATCCAGAGGTTCCTAAGTATGTTTGTCGTCTTCGTAAGTCGCTATATGGATTGAAACAAGTCTCCAGGGCCTGGTATGAGCGGTTTGCTACTTACATCATACAGATCGGGTTCATGTGGAGCAAGAATCATTCACTTTTTATTTTTCATCGAGGTAATGACACGGCTTACCTTCTATTATATGTAGATGATATTCTTCTGACAACTTCTTCTGATGAACTGAAACACGAGATCATTGCCCTGCTCAAGTCCGAATTTGCTATGACAGACTTAGGTAAGTTGAGTTATTTTTTGGGGATATCAGTGACCAGATCAACACATGCCATGTTCTTATGTCGGTGTAAGTATGCCGAGGAAATTGTTTACAAGGCTAAAATGGTGAACTGCAAGATCATGCCCACTCATATCGACTCGAAGTCGAAACTCAGTGCAGATGACGGGGATCCAGTACTCGATCCCTCTCTTTATAAGAGTCTCGCAGGTGCTCTTCAGTATCTCACTTTCACTAGGCCCGATATTGCCTATGTTTTTCAGTAGGTGTGCTTGTTCATTTACGCTCCTAGGGAGCCTCACTTTACAGCTCTTAAGCGTATCATTCGATACGTTAAGGGTACTCTTGACTATGGACTATATCTCTATTTCTCCGCACCGACTAGGTTGCTATCTTACACAGATGTCAATTGGGCAGGCTGTCCGGACACTCGTCACTCTACGTTCGGCTATTGTGTATTTTTGGGGATAACATTATTTCGTGGTCTGCCAAACGGTAAGCCACGCTTTCCTGTTCGAGTGCAGAAGCATAATATAGAGGAGTTGCAAACGTTGTTGATGAGTTGTGTTGGCTTCGAAACCTCCTTCTTGAGCTTCATTGTCCCTTGCGTAAGACACCTTTGGTTTACTGTGACAACATATCTGCCGTCTACTTGTCTCATAACCCGGTTCAGCATCAACGAACCAAACACATTGAGATGGATATTCACTTTGTTCGTGAGAAGGTTGACATGGGTCATGTTAAGGTGTTACATGTTCCTTCTTCGTATCGGTACGCAGATATTTTCACTAAGGGGCTTCCTAGGCAGCTGTTCATTGACTTTCGATCCAGTTTCAGCGTCCGGCCTCCTCCCGCTCCGACTGAGGGGGTGTGATGGTGAATATATTTTTATATATTCACCGTATATTCTGTAATTAATATTTTAGTATAATTATATATAGTAGAGATCCTCATTCCATTAGAATTACTATTATACACACTAAATATGTTGTATTAATGAGAATACTCCACCCAAGGAAATTTACACTATTATACACCTATCACAATTCACACACATAGATATGCCTAAATTTGAGTAACACATGACCTTACACCAAAACCAATGAGGGGAATGGGGCCAATTTATGTGTCTTCCTCAATCTCTATTCTTCTATCGCTTTCTATTGTGGGCTAAATTAACGGAAAACTACCGCCTTCTACCACTTGCACATATCTACATATGCCCTATATACCATCTATTTAATGAATTTACTTGTTATTTATATTATTATATAAATTCTTCCACCCCAACCCCCCACATCCCACACCCCACACCCACACCCACACCCACACCCACACCCACACCCACACCCACACCCACACCCCACACCCACACCCACACCCACACCCACACCCCACACCCACACCCGCCCCTCTTTTGTATTCTTGAATCTTTTTATATTGATAAATGAGACCCACACCCGCCCTCTTTTGTATTCTTGAATCTTTTTATATTGATAAATGAGACCACATACAATGTACTACCCCACAGTAGTGCTTTTGTTTTCATGCACCATTTGTCCATGTGAAAACATGGGTAAGATATGTTATTGGAAACACATTTAAAGAAAGAAAAGAAAAGAAAGAAGCATTAAACGACGTTAAAGAAAGTCTCCCATTAGCAAGAAAAAATAGAAAAAAAAAAGAGATAGTATTGTTTGTCATCAAATCAAAAAAGAAACAGAGATAATTTGGAGTGTTGGAAGAGGCGGAACTATAGTTCTAATTCAGGTTAATTAGACAGATGTAATAACTTTGGTCAAAACTTTCTAGGAATAGAAGTTTTCTCATCGACATTTATTGGAAAATTTGTGTTATAAAACGTGATTTTCCTATCTCATTCACACTGAATCAACTCTCTGGGTAAACGTATGGTGAGAAATAGGTTCCCATTGAAACGCTTGGGAATTTCATAGTTTTTCTGTGTCCAATCAGTATTTAGGTTTTTCCACAAATGGGGAATAGCGACTGAACATTGATCAATGGAAAATCCAGTGGAAAAATAGTGATATTTCAGTTGTGTTTGTATATATTTGTATTAAGAAATCTAATTAATGTGTATAAATAATTTATATGGAACCAAATGCAGAACTCATAAACTTAAAATTATGAATTATTATCTGAATGTTGTTGTATTATAAAATAAGAAAGTGAAATGAGCTCTTGATGTTTGGAAACAGAAGAGAAAATAAAAAGGTAGACGTGAAATAAAAAAATAAATTCATTGAACTCTGTCGCTGCATAGAGTGATCTTCTTGTATTTATGAAGCCTCTTATCTTATCATATCTTCCATGGGATGAAATCATGAACGAAATGGGTATAACGTATGGTAACATATTACAAAAATTAATGGGCTAACGAGATATGGGTGCTCTGAAATATTGCAGCAGATCCGAGGTTCCAAGGAAACCTTATAAGTTAGAGCCTAGAGACTAGAGAGTTCCATTCTTTCTTTACAGTTGAAATCTTAGCATATGTTGCATATATTCAGTAATTTCTCATTAAATAACAATTGCATATTTTCTGTTCGAGAATTTAATATTTGAATGTCAGCTATTGGAACGGACCTTGGACTTTTGGCTCTTCTGTCATATAATTTGTGATCATATATGATATATACAAGTAGAAAGGTCTAAAATGATGAAATAAAGGTCTTTAATTTCCCAATGTAACAGAAGTGAGAAAGAATAACATATACGATGAATCCCTCGAACTATAATCAATAGATTTGAGCCCCTAGAACTACCACCTAGAATTTAGTAATCTTATTTCATCGGTAACTAACTTTTCTAGTTCCTAGACCAACCCATCACTTACCTTATACTAACAAAATAGATGAAAAAACACAAGAAGAATTAAACGTTATAAAGACATATAGAATAATAGAAAAAATGAATAATAATAGTAATAATACTAGAGTTCATGGGCATATCACTTATATGGGAGATTAGTTTTAGCTATATAACAAATATTAATGTGCTTTAAGAGTGAGTTGTCAAGGTATCGAGAGTTTCTTTTCTAAAAGTATTTGAACGTTGCATTTTCACAGGGCATGTTGTATTTTTCATGAAAGGGATACATAGCGACGTTTTCGATAAACTAAGGGAATTACGTGATTGACGTACTAACTATATAGTATACAATCATTTTAGTGCGACAAGAAAATAGTACGAGACATTTTAGATATACAATATCGATTGTAGGCAGTATAATTGTCGATTCATTTAACCCTTAACTAGTTGCGACATTTTGCTCCAAATAAATTTAACTTGCAAGATCGTGTAAAGAGGGCAGCGTGTCGAGAAACTGAGGCATTGATGAATAATTCATGTGTTCACTAGATCATTACCCACGAAAAAATAAAATAATATCATCACAAGGTGGAACCAGTCTAAACCTGTCAGGTGGCCCGGGCCGGGCCGGTAAACCTGGCCCAAGCCTGGCTAATGGGGTAGGGAGCTGGGCTAGATTGGACTATTAGTGGGCTGGTCGGACAAGATGAACAGTCCGGTAGGCTGGCCCACCAGTAGGCCGGTTGATGGCCTGCAGGGGCCCGGTTCGGCTAAAATTTTTACTATCAAATAGTACTCTGTATTGTATAAATTTGCATTGACAATGAGAAATAAGAATTATAAACACTGAGTGATAGATTGAGTATTATATGCATGTATGCTGTTTCGTTTCCATTCCAACAATGATTTTGGAGCATTCACTTAATTACTAGAGAAAATATATAACTCAAATTAATTGGGTGTACGATCATTTTACTCAAAATCTATTCAAAAGGAAATTAATTATAGTCAATTTATACAGTTACATTTTGGCGTTTTTTCAACTCCACCATTCACATTTAGTATACTAATTGAAGCAATAAAGGAAGTTAGATTTTGGTGGCCGATTCCAAGCTTATCAATTTCAATTACGTGGCTAACGAATTATGTTGGGGCCTATAGTATGTTATGGGTATAGCTATATAGGTTTACACTTTACGGAGCCAATTAATTCGTATGTTAATTTCTAAAAAATACTTATCTCTAAACATAGAACACTTAGTTAATTTATCACGGAGTAAGAAACGTTGTTACATAAATTTAAAACATCTATGGAATGATGAAATATGCATTTGAGAAGATAAATAAAGTAAGTCATAGTAGTCAATCCTAAAGTTAGGGGGTCGTAATAGTCCTCCTAATATATTTAATTTGAAAACTATTTACCTTTATGCAATGATTTGTAGCCACACAAAATTTTAGAGGGAGGCTATTTTAATATTAGTTTTTAAAAAAAATAATTAAAATCCGACTATGTATCCCTTCACGGGTAGGGGCTGGTCCGGACACCCTTTCCCCTCCCCAAGCCCGCCCCTCTTAATAACAGCCTAGCCCGGCCCCGAACCAGCCTAATATGCCCACGTTAAAATGGTTCGGCCCAGCCCGGCCCACTTGACAGGCTTAGAACCAACCATGACTAAATACTGATCCCATTTTATATATGGGTGATCCTCTCAAACTTTTAGTAGTTTTTGATTTCTATTCACACTTTAACATATCATATACTCGTGTGAAATATACTGAAAGAGCGTATGCCGCATGGTTATGCATGATTAACATACGAAAGCAGTGATCTTAGACTTCAAGCTAGCTACTATGCCAATCTTATTAGAAGAACTTGTTATATTTAGGGCACGTGAAAATGTTAAAACTAAATTAAAGAGTTCTAAAATATGAAAACACGTCAATAATAATTTTTGAATAGATCAAAAAGAAAATAATTGTCATGTAAAATGGAACTAGAGTAAAGTATTCTGTAGTTGTGTATGCATTATATGCCCATGGATAACTCATGCATTATAGGGTTTAATTATGTCAAATTGTCAATGAATGACTTCAAAAATAGAACAGCCTGAAATCGGCACTAGATTGCAGCAAACCATAAAAGATGATATCAGGACAATGATGATGATGATCATTGATAGCTTGCACGAGTGGCTTGATGTTTTTACATATAAAAAAATGATATATTCAATGGCGGCATAGGAACGTTCGCTGTGCATGGCGTCCCTCAATACACGATGTAGAAGGTGAAAGTATATGTATATCTGTATTAGGACAAATGTATTTTATATATATTCGTATTATTACTAATGGAGATTAATATTTTGGCATTTGCAATTATTGAATTATTAGTTGATTGTTTATAATATTCTATAATATGCATTCCTAGAGGTTACGTTGTTATTAATAATGTGAGATATTAATATTATAACGTAACTCTTAAAATAGTTTCGACTAATGATCATCGAAAATGAGATATCGTTGATATGTGATAAGTCGACATGTAGTCTGCATCATATCCTTAGAGGATGTAGTATGTCTCACCTGCTACGAGTAATGACTACTTGTGATGGACACATGGATACTTTGAAAGTATTGGTATACCCTGCTGATATATTGTTTGTTATACTTGTCTAAAGTATGATCAGCGTGTGGGAGATAGAAGTCCTTAGACTTGAGGTCAATGCGCACATTGTCTGCAAAGTAATATACTTTGATCCTATCCTAAGCTCAAATGCCTTATAGGTTGAGATACGGCTTGTATTGGGTACATTACGATGTGGATTAAAGGTGGTAGTTGAGTCAAGATTAGGATTCATTCCTCGAATGTATATTCGAGAGAACACTCAACTTCTCAGTGATATTAGGTTGACTAAGTCGTTGGCCAACACAATAGACATATTTAGAATATGGTCTAGTTGTCAACTAATATAAATGAGATACAATGATTAAGCCATTTGGATAGACACTTGACAAATCCTAAGCTTGATCGGGTGTGTCGTGAATGAAAGAATTTTATCTTACCACATAGAGGTTAGGTTTACTGGATTCATGTAAACGTACTTCACATATTGAGTTCGTTTTGCGGCGCCGTCTAGGAGTTCCGCGTAGACCTTAATTTGATTAGTGTCGATATGTGAAGGCCCATAGGGTTACACTATGTCGATTGTCCTTTCGATCTAAGGATGTATTAAGAGAGTATTAAATATTTGATTTAGAATCGAGATATTTAAATGAATGATGATTGTTTTAATTAAGTCAACACTGGATTTTAGATTTAATTAAGAATGTGCTGAAAAATAAAATGAGGCGGTGTAGGGCCACGTCATCGCCGCGGGGCCCACACCGTAGGGCCAAGGGGCCTATTGGCTAGGCCGCAGCGCCACCGGCGTGGTGACCTAATCCGCCTCGAGTTTTGGGCCAGGCCCAAGGTCAAATCCTAATCCGGTTTGACCTAATTTTTCACTTATAAATACAGACTTACACTTGATTTTCATATCATTATTCTAAGTCTTAGAGACTTAGAATCAAAACACTCTCTCGAACCTCTGCCGGATTTCCTAGCTTTTCAAAGGAGGAATACATTGAAGCTTGGAGCTTGCAATCGAAAGGGCATTCGCGTGCGCACCCACAGTTGATAAAGATTTCAGATATTATAAACATGTAAGTATCATTCAAGTCTTATGTTTACAGTTTAAAATTATCCTATAGTCAAACAATTCTACGTTTATTAGGTTTGAAATAAGTTTTCAATATTCGCTGCGTACAACAACCCAACAAAATCCCTATAGAAGGAACAAGTTCCAAGAAGGCACAAGCAAACAACTAGGCAACTAACTCCTACCTAGGAATGGCAATATCCATGTCTCACTCTCTTCCCATGCTTCTCCCTACTTCTTAAGATCTCCCCTCCTTTTTTGTGTGTGTATAATGCGTGTGTACGTCCGGGTTTGAGAACAGAGCAACCGATATTAACTACAAGGTCCTACCCCATAAAAGAGAGCAAATTGCTCCTATCAGTATTCGAACCTATACTGCAGGCCTCCAACTGGATTTTAAGTTCCCCTCTTTTGCCATCCAGCTATGCCCCAGGGGACATGTTTGTATTTTTTATTATTATAGTGTGGGAGGGGGCAGAAACTTTATTTCATGAGTGAATTTCTAAAGAAAAAACGGTGTAAAAATCAATGTTAAGTGAGTCCAGGCGAATTTAGAACGAATTTTATTGGTTCAATACAATTGGACAAAATGTGTAAGTTCATTTGAATTTGTTATTTTCAATTCAAATTATGTATATAAATGACAAAAAAATTTATAAATATAATAAGATTATATTCATTTTGAATATCATATTTAGATCATGAAATTGACTCTTAAGTGATGGAAGGTACTCGATCGGCGACCTTCTCCGTGCTTTCATTGTCCTTATCCGTGGATTGATTCTCTCAAATTATAGTCTCCAATAACTAGTTATTAACCGTTAGGAGAATTAAAAATCAACATATGATCGAAAATCAATTAAGGGGTTGGTTATATATACTCAATTTCTCAAGCTAAATGTCGGTATTAATCTTACTACCCACTTCATGTGTTATTGGCAAAACAAAAATGTGTTGATTAACAAAGCTGCAAAGCTCTTACTTAATCTTATTCATTTGCTACTCTTTAGTTTATAAGGTCATGGTAAGTGATTAATTTGGTTATCTCCCAAAGGTGAAAACAAGAAAATTGTTCGTTCGAGGAATCAAAACAATAAGATTAATAAGAAGAAAAAAAGCTAACAGCGGCACAATTGTTCGCTGTTCTCCTTTCTACTGTTTGTAAGTGAGATATGGCAACTAGATTTTCTTAATTAATTGGCAGAATACATTGATAAACACTTTAACTTGATTTCTATTATCAGTTAAACACTCTAGTTTTGTATAAACACTTAAACTTGGTCTCTATTATCAGTTGAACACTCTAACTTACAAAATGATCGTCTAGACACCTCAACTCGTCTCCACTGTGTCAGTTGAACACTCTTACTTATAAAATGATCATTTAGACATCTTCAAAATTTATATGTCTCGTAAGCATCGTCCATTAGACACATTGAAGACGAGTTGAGATGTCTAGACGATGTACATTTTCCAAATTGGAGTGTTTAGTTGTCACTTGAAGCCAAGTTCAGGTTTCTATCCATGTATTATGTCTAATATATTTTTTCTCCAAATAACGATAAACAAAATCTTGAAGCTATGGGAATGGTTTAATAAATTAAATTGGAGTTCCTTGTCCCAGGCGTAGGACAAAGATTTTGAAAACAATATGGATACATACATGAATGAGTAATAAAAGAGGATAAGGTCTGGATTCGTCAACGGGCCCTGGTCAAAGATTTAAATATTTATAAGAGACATGCTTTTTTATATGGTGTTACAAGACAATTTTGCCTTCAAAAACCTTCCTTTGATTACTTCTTGGATTCTTTTCACAACCCATTCCTCCAATTATTTGTACCCAGTTTATCTTCAACCATGAGTAACTTGCTTCTTCGTCTACTTCATTTACTTTAGAGAGTTGAAGAATGTCACATTTAATTTTTGCAAATATTGGAATATTAATTATGACTCAACGAAGCTTATATGGCCAAAATTTGGATGGGGTCAAGATGCTATCGGGCGTCGTGGGCTGACTCAATTGCTCTTGATCCGCGTGAAATGGCCGTCTATTATACGGCTCACTAACTCTGTCTAGGTTATGGATACCTATTATTCATTGGTGGTCCAGTGGACAGCCTCGTTCTTGATTATATTATATGCATGCCTCTACTAATTCTATCGTTACACTATTTTTTGATACATTAAATTTTATGTGCGGTGTGTTTCAACTATACCAAATTAAACTACAACGACGATACACAACTCGATATATTTCTCTTTCTAATAATCTTTGTGAAAAAAGACTCATGATTTAATTTCTGAACGAACTTACATAAAGTAAAGCATGACAAGTCTTGATATAATTTGCTTAGTTCCAATTAATTAGTTTCTGCTAAGTTCATAGTATGATTTATGGACGGAGAAGTGAAATCTATGTGCAAACACATAATAATCGCCTAGATATGAGTTCAACCATGGTTAAATGATTTCATGAGGTGAAATCTAATAAATATAATTAATAATAGAAATAGATTACAAACACATGTCATGCATTTTGTTTGATATAAATAGCGAGTGCGAATAAACTTTTGCCAACAAAGGATAAAAGGACCATCAGTCAAGGCCGTAAGGATTGATTAAATAGAGATTTGTGCTGAAAAGTCTTATATTATAGGTAAAACGTTCTCTAACAAAGAAAACATCATATCTAGGTCTCAAATTCGAGACCTCTAGTTAAGAAAGAAAAAAAAAGAAAAAACTTAGAACTCTACCGTAACAATGGGAAAACATAAATTGTCTTAAATTAGAGCATGACGTAACAAATGACAAACGAGGTTTGCTTAAGAATTTCAAGAACTAGATTGGGCTGAGTTCCTTTATCTAATTTCATCAATTCTGATTTACGTTAATCGAGGTCAACAAGTGATAGTGACCTGCAGAAGAAAATGGAAAATAATAGGTGGGACAACAAGTTTTTGAGCCTGTTATTAAAGTTTAACCGTTGTTTCAAATATAATTAAAAATAATTATTTTTTAGACGAAAATGATATTGGAAAAAAGTATCCCTAGCTAAAACACAGTTAAACTCCAACACAATTTGTTGGAGTTTGAAAAGTCCTTTGAATTTCAATTTCGGGAAAATTCACGAAGTTTGAATTTGGAATTTTTAATGGAGGTTGAAATAGATATCATGAGTGAAATAATAATAAACAAACTAATTACTTTTTATCGATTTCAACACTCTACCCAAACACATAATTACTTATTTCTAAAATTAGCTTCAGCATCTAAAAATATTTTTCAGTTTTTGGTGCTTATTAATTAGCTAATCATAAACAACTAAATCAAATGGGCTCAAAAACTGCTATGCTTTATTTCTAATTTAGTTTAAAATGGCATATATGAATCATCCATTCTATTTGAGTATCTTTATTTCAGTGCTCAATAATTTGTCATAAGAAAATACGGATAAAACTGGAAATAAAAACAGCTAGCAATAATTCTTTGTAAATAGTGGGTTTATCTATTTTAATTTAATGAATGATCTTATAATAATAGTATTGTCATCAACTCAATCATGTAAAAAAAAAAAGTATCCCTAAGTCACTAAGCTTCCATGTATGCGGGTCCTAGAAGAAGCGGACCACAAGAATCTATTGTATGCTTGCACCTGTGACCTTCTGGTCATATGACAACAACTTTATCAGTTACTTCAATACCCCACTTCATCAACTCAATCATGTAACAATCAAATATTAGTTATTCAATAACTAATTTGACATTAACAAAAATATTCGCCATTAATGTTGGGATGAGAGGACAACCAAATTAGACGTTACGTTACATATATTGACCACATTTACATCACAATTGGGTACCTTCTCAACTCAACTGACATGATATCAGAATAACATAAGGTTTTATTCAGCCCTATAACATTATGAGAAATGATACTAACTTTACTATGACTTGAAAGAAAGAAATAGAGTCGTTTATGCCAATGATGAATGTTCGGGTTTTGGGCTAAGAAAAAGTCAACTGCCGAATGATTACTATGATTGACATTAGTAGTTAATTCCGTGATTTGTGTTGAGTTTTTTTTTTTTTTTTTTTTGGCATTTCCCCCTTCCTAGTGGATAAATAAAATATCTTTTGGTCCAAGCTCACTTTTGCCCTAAAGTCCACTATTTATAAGATTAACTTAAGTCTTTTTTCATAAATACAAGAGTGAATTCATAACAGTCATATAGAGAGAAAAAGTGAGAGAGAAGTGCTGATTTTCGCACAAAAAAAAATCAGCTACAATAGTCCTCTTCAAACTGTGTTTCCCGCTTCGTTAACCGTTGGATCATGCTCAAATTTGAATAGGGAGTTTTCAACATCTTGTTCTTGGATAGGATGTTGTGGTCTTTAGCTCCAAGTTTTTTAGCACAAACAATAGCTCATTTTTGGGGGTTATTTCTCTTATTTTTTCACTAGTTTTGGTGCTATCTTTTATGTATTGTTGCTATGTGTTTGGTGTTGATGTTGTAGCTATTTGGAGAACATTATTGTAACTCTTATTGATTTTAGTGGAGCTTTTGTGGGCGGAGTTATCGTGGTTGTTCCTCTTCACATTGAACAGATTTTTCCACCTAAATCTGATGTCTCTTGCATATGATTTATTTTTGCTTGATTTGATATTTTATTGTTTGTATAGTTGTTTTCCATATATCCGTTTGCGCTTGAAATTAGTCTGCTCCTCTTGTTCAAATAGTGTGAGAAGTTTTAACTTGGGTATTTCTTTTCTATTACCTTATCATGCGATTTGGTATTTTCGTGTTTCTGTCCAACAAAGTGGTATCAGAGCTTGTGGTTGTATTTAATTGTGTTGATTGTCTATTTGAATGATGAAGGCAATATGAGAAAGATGGTTTATGGTTATATCAGACAATGGATTGAGAAAATACCAAATCGAGTCAAGAAAATACATACACGTGTTTGCTTCTAATAAACCCGAATCTATGAATGATGAATATTGAGAATTTGAGCACATACATGTTTGTGGTTATATCAGACAATCGATTGAAGATAATGTGTGTATTCATATTGTGAATGAGACACATGCTAGAAGTTTATGGAATAAACTCGAGACACTTTATGCTTTGAAGACTGACAATAATAAGTTGTTCCTACTGAAATAATTGATGAATATCAGATACAAAGAGGGCAATCCTATTTCTGATCATATTAATGATTTTCAGGGTGTCCTTGACCAACTATATGGAATGGGTGTCAAGTTTGATGATGAAATACAGGAACTTTCGCCTTTTAATACTCTGGCAGACTCTTGAAAAACTCTTTGAGTTTCTTTGACTAATTCTGCTCCTAATGGTGTTGTAACTATGAAATATGTTAAGAGTGGTATCTTAAATGAAGATATGAGAATAAGATCTCAAGCCTCATCTTCTTCAGCTTCACACTTCGATGTTTTGGTTACTGAACACAAGGGCAGAAGTAACTTTAGAGGTCAGAATGCCAGAGGCAAAAATAGAAGCAAGTCAAGATCCAGGTACAAGAATGTTACATGTCACTATTATCACAAGGAAAAGCATATCCAGAAACATTGCTACAGGTTTAAGAGAGACCTGAAACAGCAAAAGAAGGATGACGATAATGAGAATCGTGTTACTATTGTTGCTGGAAATTATATTCTTGTTGCTTGTGGTAAAAATGATATCAATCTTGTTTGTGATGAGTCTACCTGGTTTGTGGATTAAGGTGACACTTCTCATGTCACGCCAAAGAAGGAATTATTTTCTTCTTATATTCCGAGTAATTATGGAAAGTTACAAATGTGCAATGATAGTAAGGTTGAGGTATTTGGTATTGGTACAGTTTGCTTGAAAAGTAAGAATGGTTTGAGGTTGGTTCTTAACAATGTCAAACATGCTCCAGATGTTCATCTGAATTTAATTTATGCATGAAAGCTTGATAATGAGGGTTATGATCAAACCCTTGATGGTGGCCAGTGGAAGCTTCTTAGAGTTTCGATAGTTATGGCTCGAGGTGACAAAATAGCTGACTTGTACTTATTTCAGGGCTCCATTTGTAGAGACTCAGTAAATTTGGTGGAGAATGATACTTCACTAGAGTTATGGCATAGAAGGCTGAGTCATATGAGCAAGAAAGAGATTGATAGTTTGGCTAAGAAGAATTTTCTTTTTGGAGTGAAACAAGCAAAGTTAATGATATATGTTCATTGCTTAGCCGGGAAACAGAAAATAGTTTCTTTTCAGAGTCATTCGCCTTCACAAAAGCTTGATTTACATGAGTTGGTACTTTCTTATTTGTGTCGTCCTTTTAAAGTAAGGTCTCTTGGTGGTGCACTTTACTTTGTGACTTTTATTGCTGATCATTCTCGCAAACTCTGGGTATATTCTTTGAAGTCCAAAGATCAATTACTTGATATGTTCAAGACTTTTTAGGCCTTGGTTGATAGACAAACAAGGAAGAAACTAAAATGCATCCGCTCCGACAATAGTGGTAAATATATTGGTCTTTTTGATAATTATTGCAGAGAATAGGATATTCGACATTAGAAAATTCCTCCAAAGACTCCTTAGTTAAATTATTTAGCAGAGAGGATGAACAGAACTCTAGTTGAGAGGGTTAGATGTTCGCTTTCAGATGCTAAGTTGCCAGATTCATTTTGGGCAAAAGCACTTAATACTACTACTACTACTACTTATGTTATCAATTTATCTCCTACTGTTGCTTTGGATGGTGATGTCTCTGATAGAGTTTGGCTTGATAAGGACGTCTCTTATTCTCATTTAAGAATTTTTGGGTGTAAGACATTTGTACATGTTCCTAAGGATGAGAGGTCAAAGTTGGAAGTTAAAACTAGCCAGTGTATCTTCATTGGTTATGGTCAAGACAAATTCGGCTATCGTTTCTATGATCCAGTTGAGAAGAAAATTATTTGAAGCTGTGATGTTGTATTCTTTGAAAATCAGACAATTGAAGATTTTGACAAAGCTGAGAGGGTTAATTCTCAGAGCAGTGAGAGCTTAGTTATGTTGATCCAGTTCCTGTGACTATTGCACCTGAAGAAAATCTTCAAAATAATGAAGATCAAGTTGATAATGAAGATGATGATCATGTTCAGAATGACCAGCATGATGTTGTTGATACTCCAGTGCAAGATGATGTGGTTGACTAGCAATCAATTGCTATTGATGCTCTAGAGAGTTCTCTCAGAAGGTATACTAGAGAGAAAAGACATTCATCTCGTTATTCTCCTAATGAGTATGTACTCTTGAAGAACAGGGGAGAATAAAAAAGTTTTTATGAAGTCATGGATAGTGAAGAAAAAAAAGGTGATTTGATGTTATGCAAGATGAGATTAAATCTTTACATGATAATCATACATTTGATCTGGTTAAGCTTTCTAAAGACAAAAGCTTTGAAAACATGTGGGTTTTTAAGGTGAAATATGAAGATGGTAACCCAGTTTCATAGTACAAGGCTAGATTTGTTGTAAAGGGCTTTAATCAAAAGAAGGAGTTGATTTTGATGAAATCTTTTCTCCAGTTGTGAAGATTTCATCCATTTGGATTGTTCTGGGCTTAGCTGCAAGTCTAGATTTAGAGGTTGAGCAAATGAATGTTAAAACTATTTTTCTCCATGGTGACTTAGATGAAGAAATTTATATGAAGCAGCCATAAGGTTTTGAATTAAAAAAAAAGAATTATGTTTGCAAATCGAAGAAGAGCTTGTATGGTATGAAATAAGATCTCAGGCAGTGTTACAGGAAGTTTGATTCTTTTATGAGTCAGCAGGGCTTCAAGAAGACTTCTTCAAATCATTGTATTTTGTGCAAAAATTCTCTGATGGTGATTTTATTATTTTATTGCTTTATGTTGATGACATACTTGTTGTTGGTAGGGATGGCAACGGATCGGATCTGGATCGGATCCTACTAGATTCATATCCAGATCCGTTTTTCATACCTGGATCCAGATCCATCGGATCCATAAAAATCATATCCAATTTCGGATCCATATGTAAAATTATTTGTCTTGCTATGAATGTAACCTTGCTAAAAAAAAAAATTGAACTGACAAACGATTTTTACTTAGCTAACAGTTTACTGTGTTTCAATTTTGAAATGTTCATATGAGATATTTTGTTCGTTATCTCGTTTTGATTGTGAGCTATTAATTGAAAATGTTGGACAATGACAATAGTTGTTGAAAATGCTGACTAGTATTTCCACAATGCAGAACTTGCATGTGTATGGAATCTTCACAAATGAAGTGAATATAATTTTAACTACTTGTCTATGAGATGTTAGTCATTCACTAATATAACATTGATTTTATTATCGAAGTTACCTCTTTATTTTTTGGTTTTTGAGTTAACGCGGAGATAAATTAAAGTTGTTTTGAGAATTAAACTTGCAAGGATGTGCTTTGCAATTTTAAGAAAATACTTATAAAATTACATTTTAGGTTATGAATATATTTAATAAAAAATGGATCCACGGGTCGGATCTGGATCGGATACGAATCTCAAATACAAGATCCAGATCCAAATCCGATCCGTCAGAAATAGATCCGGGTTCGATCCGGATCCGTTGGGTCCAAATTTTGAAGATCCATATCCTATAAAACGGATCTGGATCCACCGGATCCGGACCGGGTCCAAGATCCACTGCCATCTCTAGTTGTTGGTCATAATACTTGCAGAATTCAGAAGTTGAAGCAAGAGTTGAATAAGTCTTTTGTTATGAAAGACTTAGGACTAGCAATGCAGATGCTTGACATGCAGATTGTCTGTGACAGAGAGGCCAAGAAGTTGTGGTTATCACATGAGAAGTACATTTAGAAAGTACTTCTCATGTTCAACATGGATAAAGCTAAGGTTGTCAGTACACCTTTAGTTATGCACTTCAAATTGAACACGAAGCAGTGTCTTTCTAGTGATGATGAGAAGGAAGATATGAAGAGTTCCTTATGCTTAAGCTATTGGCAGTTTGATGTATGCAATAATTTGTACAAGATCAGATATTGCTCATGTTGTTGATATTGTTAGCCATTTTCTTTCGAATCCAGGAAGAGAGCATTGAGATGTTGTGAAGTGGATTATGAGATATTTTTGTGTCACTTCTAATCTGAGTTTGTGTTTTGGTACAGGTAAGTCTATTCTTTGTGGCTACACTGATTCAGATATGGCCGGTGATGTTGATACTCGTAAGTCTACTTCAGGCTACTTGATTACTTTTGCAGGGGGAGCTGTGTCTTGGCAATCTAGGTTGCAAAAATGTGTTGCTCTATCTACTACAGAAGCTGAGCTTATTGCTATTGTTGAAGCTTGTAAAAAGTTGCTCTGCATGAAGAGATTTTTGGAGAAATTTGACTTTGCTCAAGAGAGGTATGCACTTCATTGCGACATTCAATTCGTCATTCATGTTGGTAAGAACTCTACATTTCATGGTAGGTTGAAATATATTGATGTGAAATACCATTGATTAGAGATGTGTTAGATTCTAAGTTGGTTGAACTTGAGAAGATTCACACTGATGATAATAGTTCAGATATGATGACTAAAGCTTTGCCAAGAGGGAAGTTTGAAGACTGTTTTATGATCGCGCGGATTGCAGTCTCCTCCACATAGTCGAGAGGGGGAGAATTGTTTGGTTATTGGGCATTTTCTCCTTCCTATGTGGATAAATAAAATACCTTTTGGACCAAGCCTATTTTTTTCTAAATCCCACTATTTATAAGATCAGCTTAGGTCTTATTTCATGAATACAAGAGTAAATTCATAGCAGACATATAGAGAGAAAAAGTGAGAGAGAAGTGCTGATTTTCAATGCAGAGAAAATCAGCTACAATAGTCCGCTTCAAACTGTGTTTACCACTTCGTTAACCGTTGGATCATGCTCAAATTGTAAGTGGGGGTTCTCAACATCTGGTTCTTGAATATCAATGGTGAATATTGTATGTTGTAGTCTGTAGCGTCATGTGTTTCTAGCATGAATAGTAGCTCGTTGTTTGGGGTGATTTCTCTTCTTTCTTCACTAGTTTTGGTGTTATATTTTATGTGTTGTTGCTCCGTGTTTGGTGTTGATATTGTAGTCATTTGAATAACATTATTATAACTCTTGTTGATTTAGTGGAGCTTTTGTGGGCGGAGATCCCGTGGTTGTTTCCTCTTCACATTGAAGGGGGTTTTCCACGTAAATTTGGTGTTGCATATGATTTATTTTTGGTTACTTTGGTATTTTATTGAGCCGATGGTCTTTCGAAAATAGCCTCTCTACTTACCAAGATAGAGGTAAGGTCTGCGTACACTCTACCCTCCCTAGACCCCACGTTGTGGGACTTTACTGGGTATGTTGTTGCTTTGGTATTTTATTGTTGGTATAGTTGCTACCCATATATTCGTTTGTGCTTGAAATTAATTTGCTCCTCTTATTCAAATCGTGTGAAAAGTTTTGACTTGGATATTTCTTCCGCTATTACCTTATCGTGCGATTTGGTATTTGCTTGTTTCTTCCCAACAATTTAAAACTATAGAAAAGGATTAGACTTGATCATCTGAGCTTTATATAGTTTTAAATTAATTCCATTTTTCTTTTCTTTTGGATTGTGGAATAGTATGTTGCTAAAATAATTCAAAGATATATTTAAACTGTTGTGATATCGTTCTCTTTGGGTCAATAAATCAGTACGGTTTATTTTTAAACGACATCTTTAAATGTATCACTATAACTTATATATTTAACTTATTTTTCTTAATTTTCAGCAACTAACATGGGGCGACTTTGTTCAGACACTAAACAATATCTCTTTCGAACTAAGCTTCGCTTGACTCATCACTATGGGTTTATCGAGATTAATCACGTGTCATCCATCAATCGAGTATTTATGGCCACCAAGCCCACTGACTTCTTTTTTGTGTACGTGTCTTCAAAGCTACGTGTAAAAGTAGTGAACCTCCGGTAGATAGGCAAAGATTCTAACATTAGACCCTATATATACCATCACCTTCATCATCTCCATACTTGTCTCGCCGAATCATTGACTATAATAATAATATTGTTAGCACGATTTTCCCCACAAGACCTTATAACAGTAAAAGTATTACTACACCCTATATGTAGCTTTTTTCTTTCTTTTCGACTACTAATTTGAGATTTTAATCTCACATCGAACAACATAATTATTGTTGTTTCTCCAGAAAAAAGAAGTTCGATTTAATTGTAGTTCATGATCAGATCAATTTGCGTTTAATCTTTGTGTTAAAAGGTCCAGTGTTAATAAATATCACTTGACCATTGTTCCCGCAACTAAATATAAATTTCACTTACTCCACAGGGGTTCGTTTTGGTTAAAGTTAGATTAAGAAATAATAGGATTTGAACTTTTCCTAAAATTCAATTTATAAAATTGGATTAAATGAATAATTACAATTTTGAATTTGGTAAGTTGTCAAACATGAAATGACTTATGAAAAGTGAGGAGAATATTAGTGGCCGCGTTATAATGTCACCTTTTTTAGCCACTCGTGGGGATGCAAGAATATAGATGTTGAATATTTTTAATTTCTGGAATCTTATGATTATTTTCAGAGACAAAGCTGCATAAGAAAAAAGTATTAAAACGTTTATTCCAGACGAATACTGAATTCATGATTGGACACTGCCAGGAGTAATTACATCATTATTACAGTCAGAAATAGTACAATTTTTTAAAATTACACTATTTTTCTATAAAATAAATTATAAAATAAAAATAATATGTGTAATGAATTATACCGGGTATGTTGTTGTTGGACTAACAAATTAAATTTGCCGTTTGAGTTCTCATAAGTTTTTGCATTTTCACAACAACCTTTTGTTCTTTTATCCGTTCTCGCACCCACGGGGTATGAAAATATCGAAAAAATTTACTCATATTTGATGTATAAGTTAAATGTAACTATATTAGTTTGTCGTAAATAATTATTACGATGAGAATGCATAGTAATTCAGTGTATTTTTGTTCGTTCGTCAGTATCTTATTATTCAATTTCTTAACTTATTCTCTAACTGTAAATTTGTCCCTCATCTTTAATTATGTGGCCTTGTTTTGACCAAGTCCGTATTTTTTTAGTTGACTGAAGCTAATTTTGTTGAACCATCGTTTGGTTTGGGCAAGTTTTTTGTTGTGAATTTTATCTTACTGGGCCAATAAGTATCTACAAATTCAGAAGTTGGGGATACTTTGAACAGCCCATTAGGGAAATTCGCATGATTTCCCCTATTTTGGGGTGGTATTTAATTTGTCATTCGCCTAAAAATATGAACGAAAATATTCCTGATATTATGGGTTCAAACTCCATCAAAGCCAAAAAAAAAAATCACAAGGCAAAGTTTCATAGCAAACTATGCCTATTCGGGGTAAAATTATGTCTTAAGGTATAGTTCTATAGTATCCCAGCAGAGTAAAGAAAACCGCATGATAAGATTTCATAGCAAACTATGCTTATTCGGGGTAAAGTTATGTGTTAAAGCATATTTTTGTAGAAATTAAGTTATCCTACAAAAAGACATAGTTTATGCCTTGTTCGGCATAGTTTTGTAGGATACTACCGAAGTTATGCCTCAATGCATAACTTTTGTCCGAATATGCATAGTTTGCTATGAAGCCTTTGTCCTGTAATTTTTTTTTACTATGTTGGGGTTCAAACTCAGAATCTCTGGTTTCATGACGCAAATAAGGGTACTTTGAATTCGGACAGATCTGGAGGGCTTCTTGCATGGACTTGGGCTTGCTTTAATGATGGCCAGACCTTTTCTTCGCATAGGCCGTGGCCGACAAATTTTCAATAAATAAGAAGTAGGGGTAAAAAATTAAAGACCAACAATTTAAGGGCGTAAAAAAGTAAAGACCAGCCCATATGAAGGGAAAGCCGTACAATTGTTTGGCCCATTACGATGGTGAAGGAAAAAAGAAGAAGAAGAGCCCATTACATTGGTTTAAACTTTAATATCCCACTAATGTATTGGTTTTGTGAGGGTCATTTGCACTTTGTCCCTATCCTGTGTTGTTCTTTAATTTTTGTCCTTCAATGTAAATAACTTTGTTGCGGGACATAAGTTTATATTTTTGCATCATAATATCTCACAAATTATTACCTACACTCTAAAGAACTTATATCCCGTTTGACATAAGTTTGATTTTGAAGGGAGACCAGCCATTTTCTTCATATAGATTGCGCAATGGCGTCAGGCCCGTTTAAATAGAAAATGAAATACGGGGTTAAACATTAGAAATCTTATTTTTAACTGTTTGCAAAAAATAATGCTTATATAATTCTAATTTTTTAATAATTATATTTAATGTACCTAGTTTCAGATATACCTCATAGAGGTGTAAGTATATAATTTTCATTGTATTAGGGGTATATGTGTTTGATGTTAAAATACAGGGGTGTATCAAAAAATTAATCATATTACAAGAGTGTTTAGTGTAATTAACCCTTAAAAATAATATGAGTTTGACCCCTTCAATTAGATTTTTCTCTTTCTTTTGAGGCTATTGAGATGCAAGGAAAAACTGTTATTTTATTCTTTTTATTACTATATAGTATTTCGTGTATAGAAGGATTCACTTTTTACATTGCGAGAAAACCTAAATGTGATTTACAATGAATATTTACGATAGATATTTAAAAATATCTTTTTTTGTTCCCTAATAACTTAGCCTCTTGAAATTTTGTAAAAGAATTTTACTAGACATATAAATCTTTTAAAATATTTTGCTAGATGGAGTAAATTAGTGTAATTAAAATTGACTGGTGAATTTAAAATAAATGGAATCAATTCTAATGGGAAAAGGCATAAATGTTTCCATGTATTTAGACCGAAATACTAGTTACACACTTCATCTTTGCGGCAGACCAATTACCCCTAGTTTTTTTTTTTTTAAAATGAGGTGTGAATGAGATCTGACCTAATTAGGGATGTTTATGCCTTTTCCCAACTTGTAAACATACATTATTTGCCGGGAATGAATGCATCTAGTTAGCTTCCCTAGCAATATCACGATTGTCAAGAATAAGTGTTATCATAATGCCAAAAGCTATAGTTGACGGTAAGAGTGCAACTTTATTTTTTAACTAATCTATACAGCTAACATCTTGTTCGATCATAACTCTGTTTCGAGTCATCCCCAATCCATTATCTGGTCCTCACTATATGTGAGATGTTGGCATTACCCAACAATGACTATATATATATATATGTAGATTATGTTGAAAATTTCTCTTTGATGGGTATTGCGTCCACCCATCTTTAATGACTTAAACACTAGGGTTCTGCAGGTTGGAAACGTTGGTTCTTCACACATGCATAATCTACTAAGTGAGTAGATGACCGTAGGGCCAAGGATCGTCAAATTTCGTTAAGAAATGAAAGAAATATTGATCCACAAAGTAAGTTGTTTGAGTTATGAAAAATATGGTGTGGAACAAATCTCCCTCATCGGTGGGGAAATGAAGAATTGTTCATTTTATAAGCCTAAAAAATGGATAAAAGTTTGGGACCCCAAGGGTAACCCATGTGTTTGAAGAAGGGAGGACCTAGGTATGCTTGGGTTCGAGGCTAAGCCTACACGTGCGCCGCCACACACCCATCCCGTCCCGGATGGTCCAGTCATGGGCCTTGGGCTTCTTATGATATTATCTTTTTAGACCCAAATTGCTTAATATTTACAGTTTGGTCTTTAGACCCAAATTTCTTAATATTTACAGTTTGGTCTCTGAACTTTCAAGAAAGATAAAATTCCAGCAACGGAAGGCAGAAAGCCTTTTGGGTTGGTTTTGGAGCATTGAATCTCCATTACTTTGCACATGAATTCGGCCATTTATTTGGCTGAATGTAACTCCTCACTAAGTGTCATTACATGGCTATTAAAAGTCATTAGTTGGCTAGTTGAGAAGTCACCCTCCTTACACTATAAATTGAGGCCTTTGGCTCAATCGTTAGAGACTGGAGAAAATTTCAAAAATCTTCATCTTCCTCTCTAGCATTATTTCATTACTCAAAGTTCTTCAAGAGTAACATTTGAGTTTTCTTTGCTCATTTGTTAAGTTGATGTTTTATCTTGGGAGACTATTACCCATAACGTAAGAGGATATATACGGGACAATCTTGTCTTAAAGACAGAGTGTCATCACTCGACTCAGCGAAGTTTTAAGTGGTTGTAATCGTTCTTATTTCCAGTTTGTTGTAATCATTAGTAGTTTATCCTTTCTGGCTATTATAATATTTACTTACTTTCCGTTTCCTGAAATTGTTGTAACTCACAAATTCTTAATTGTCTTACTACCAATTTCAATCATGAAAGACGATGCTTGCAGCAAATGCGATGATTTGTTGCTTTCTTTGGATCTAATGTCCAACTTGCAGGACAGAAATATCTGCATAATAAATAGTTTAGAGAATAAAAAAGGAGGAGCATAGTAAAGATGAAAACAACATAAGAAAAAGAAGAGAATTTTGAAAAAGGAAATTTTAGGTAAGGATCATATAGTGATATTCATATTCCCTTTGGTTGGCACACGAAAGAGATACGTCTATCCACTTATCTGCAAATGTATGATGTGCAAAAAAAGTTTTTTTTTCTTCTGGCCCTTTTCCCCTCTCTTTTCCTTCCAATTTGATAGAACATAGGATGATGACATTCATCCAATACATAAATATTGGGGACAGATTCGCCTTTTCAATCATTGGTGCAAATGTACCTTTCACTCTCGAATCTAATTTTGAAAATTTTCAAACATGCAAAGATTTGAAACTTTTTTTCAGAATATATATAACTATATACTGTGGGTGTGTTTGGTCTGTGGTACAAGAAAATTAATGTTTTTCAATTTTTCTATGACTTCCCCTAGTGGAGGGAAAACAAGTTTCCATAAATAGCTACGTTCATTCCTCTCCGCCCGCAATACACCAACCCACGACCCCCACTTCCCACCTCAGTACCCTTTCATAATATTTGTCTAGATTATATATAAATGATATTAGATAATATTTTCTATTTACTTACCAAACACAAAAAAATAAGCAAAACAACTACTCCCTCAATCTCAACTCTTTTAAGATATTGTGAATTACTAAATATGTAGACGTATAATACTTTTTATGTAGTTTTCAAATATGTAAATTTTATTATAAAATACTCAAAGAATCTATGTTTGAAATTAAGTCAAATATTTACTATTTTGACACTCATACTCCAAACTCTTTCATGTAATTGGGACAGAGGGAGTACTGTAATTATGTTTCATGAAAATATTTTCCGAGGAAAACAATTTAATTCATACCAAAGACACCCTATGTCTGTACTAATTATTGTCAAGAAAGAATAGTCAATGTAATGATATATATTCTAGTTGTATTTATTGGCTTAAAGAGATTCTTTCAATGACTTTTACTGCAAATGGCATGGACCATGGAGGTTCATTTTTAGCTGGTGAACCTTTTAATCTCTTGAAAAGTCAGAAGAAACATCGGATCAGAGATCAAACTAATTAATTTTCCCTACGATTTTTTACATAAATTTATCAATAGCTAGCTGAGTACTGCTCATATATACATTTATTGGAAAAGGGTCATAGTTGCCCTTGTACTTTAAGAAAAAAGCTATATTTGTCCTTCATTATTGTTTTTTGATATTTTTTTTTCATCCAACTTTAGGACCATATTTACCCTAAAATGTCCATAATGAAGGACAAATATAGCTTTTTTTCTGAGAGTATAGGGTCATATATGACCCTTTTCCGTACATTTATTGCCACTGCCAAAGGTATAAGGCACAATATCTTGGAATTGTTCCAAAGTTTTACTTTATGGAAAAGGAGTTCCAATTGACATTTAAGGACCACCAATTATGTCCAACCTTTTAGGGTAGGGAAATGAATTCTTGTAAAAAAGGCTATTTCAATCAAACAAAATAAATCAAAGTGCTGATATAATGAGTCCGGAATTCAAATGACCCAAAAGTGAGGCACTAAACAAAAATACCCCTCAAAAAATGGTACAAAAGTACCTTTTGCACAACAAATTGTTGCACAATAGGGGTTTGGCCCCATCGTTTTCTTCCTCAACTGATCCCATTCCTTTTTAAAACAATCAAAATTGTCATTAAAGAACAATATCCGAGGTCCCATGTTCGAAAATTATTTTTCGTGTTAATTTTTAACCCGAAAGTTAATATTCTCAGTATATTCAAGTCAAGGAACAAGTTTCGACGCTTAGATTTCGGAATAAAGTGTCGTAGAATTCGATTTCAAAACTCAAAAATAGGCGGTATCTACCGTTGCATCGATGTTGGTCGGGTACAACATGATTGGGCTCTTGTGACGGCAATGATTGAGCGATGGTGACCGGAGACCCACACCTTTCATCTCCACACTGGTGAGGCCACTATCACGCTTCAGGATATGGAGATCATGTATGAACTACGGGTAGATGACCTCTCGTTATAGACGGAGGATCTTCATCAGGCGCCTATCAAGCACAACAACAACACCAGTCATTTAGTACTTTTGGCCACACCTCCGACAAGCATATCTACTATTTTGGAAACAGACAAGGAAGGAACTGCATCTACCAAGCTAGTTTCGTTAAATATGTGTAATAGTTTAGCCTCCTTAGGTAATCTTAATGTCCTTGCTATCTATGATAGCAACTATGATGCTAATATTTCTAATGTAACAGTACTTTAGTATTAATAAAACGTCCGTTTAACAAAAAAAAAGTGTAGTTTATTTGATATTTAGTACCAACAAATTAAAAATAAGATAACTCTCTTTAACCTTTGCTACTTGCTAATCACCATAAACTTTATTTAAACCACTTCATTTATGCAAATTTTATATATTCAATTATAAAAAGATTATGTTAAATTTAAAAAGAAGCAGAATTAAAAAAAAAATCAAGTACTATTACATAGCGGCCGGAGAAAAACCATAAATTTTACTTTGACAACGTAGCATCAGCAAATAATTGTCGGATATCGTAAAACAGTAACGAAAGTAAATAAATATTACAAGTGTTCGAAAGGATAAACAAACAAGCCAATGTTCAGAACTGCCGCAAGGTTGTTGAGTCTTGAATCTTGATAACCTGAAATCAAGAAACACTAAATCTGGATTGTTACAACTGTGTGTTGAGTCGAGTGATGGCACTCTGTTCTTAAGACAAGATTGCTCCGTATATTTGCTTTTACGTTAACGGACAATAGTCTCCCAAGATAAAACAACACTTTAATCAACACTACAAAGCAAATAGGTTGATTTTGACGAAGAAAACAAATACGAATCGACTTGCTGAAGAAATGGAAAAGGAAGGAAGAGTTTCTGTTTTTCGCCCCAACGTTACTGCTCACGTTTTGGACTGTGTTTTACTTTTCTGTTTGTCTCTGTGTGTATATTTCTTCCTTATTTTTCTGTGTCATATTCTATATATTCTGTGTAACACAATTGAGCCAAAAAACATCAATATATATAGCATAAAGGAGGCTCTCAACTGCCAATGTTAATGGCCATTGAAGGAGGGTGTAATTCAGCCAAGTAATAGCAATAACACCCCAAAAATCAACTCCAACGGTAGGCGAAAACTTTCTGCCTTCCGTCGTTCCCAAATTCAACATTCCAGAAACTCCAGGGACCAAACTCTAAATATTAAATAATTTGGGGTCCAAATAGATAATACCAAAAGAAGACCGAAGACCCGAGCCCGGACCGGACGGGCGGCGGCGCGCGTGTGGGCTTAGCCTTGAACCCAAGCACATCTAGGTCCTCCCTCCTTTAAACACATGGGATACCCTTGGGGTCCCAAACCCTTAGCCAATTTAGAGACTTATAAAGAGATCAATTCTTCATTTTCCCACCGATGTGGTAGATTTGTCCCACACCATATTTCCATACCTCAAACACCTTACTTCGTGGACCAATATCTCTTTCATTTCTCAACGAAATTTGACGATTCTTGGCCATACGGTCATCTACTCACTTAGTAGATTATGCACGTGAGAAGAGACAAAGCCTTCAACATGCGGAACCCTAGTGTTTAAATCATTAAATATGGGTGGACGTACCTCCCCACCAAAGGCAAATTTCCAACAATAATAACCAAGTGAAAGATAAAATTTAGCATATTAGAGTAAAGAATAAACAAAATTACTCAAAAAATACAAACAATGGCGGCATCACAGTTGAAGAGGGCTTAATTAATAATGGCCTGTTTTGACAATGAATCTCATACAAAGCCAATGTTTATTATTATGTTACCAAAGTAAAAAAGGATTCCAAAATTAAAGATGAGTTTTTTACTATTTCAAAAAATAAAATAGGTGAAATATTGTAAATATTATTAAATAATAATTTGACGAAAATAGTAAATGACTATTTTGTTTATTGTAAGAAAAAAAATGCTTTATTGGAGTTTTTGTTTTGAAAAAACTTCTGCCTGTGTTAGGCTTAGATAGATTTTTTTTTCTTTGCAAAAGCTAAAGAAGTTTTTTTTATTGGAGTTTTTCTTTAGGTAGTCATAATGGATTAAGAACTATAGATAGTCAAAATATGCACTTTAAGAACTGAATAATATTCTTTTAGGGAAAACATTATAAAAATTGATGTACATTCTTAAAGAATTAATTTGGGAGAAAATTGTTAATTAAATGAAACTTTTACGGGGTATTTATATATTATGCTTGAAATCTAAAGAAAGAATTTCATCTATGAAAAATTCTCGTTGTTGTTACTGCATACTACAGTTATTGCATATTAAGCCAAAGAAAGAAAAAAAAAAGACTTGTTGAAATAATGCGCTAGTTCAAACCCCCAAAATACAACGAATTCACGTGATTTAATTATATCATAAGCAAGAAATAAGAAACAAACAAAAATTTAAAATAAAAAGAACTTAAAGACGTCATTAGAACTCACGCTTTTATTTTTTTCCCACGTGATTTAATTATATCATAAGCAAGAAATAATAAACAAACAAACATTAAAAATAAAAAGAACTTAAAGACGTTATTAGAACTCACCGCTTTTATTTTTTTCCCTTTCAAATATTTTGAAGCTGTAATTTGATAATAAATCTGCAAAAAAGAAAAATGAATGTCAATGATCAAATTTTATTAATGCGCCCACATGAATACCAAAAAATCAACTTACATAAATACTTAATTAGACAGCAAAATAAAATACAGCAAATAAAATTCTAAATATGTGTGTTTATACATTTGCCTTGGGATTAGAATCCCTTGCAAATTCATATTAGTTCGGCAAAGTTTTTAACATTACAATTTTATCCAACATACATTTATATTTTCAATAAGTATTTATTGTTTGAAGAGCATAAAAATCGTTTAATATTTAAAGGATCTTGGTCAATCAACATTTATATTAATGTTTTTAAAATAATATAGATATATAGATTAACACAAATAAAAGGACCACTAGTTTATTCTGTACTAGTAATTATCAGTAAAGTAAATAATCAAGAACAGAATCGAATACCTTTGCAGTGGGCAAAGACATTCAACTTGTTGGATTAGACTATGACTTCAGTTCTCTAACCACAATTTCTAAATAGTATACGTTATAAAACTCGTGTAGATATCCATATAGGTCTCTTTGATTATAAAAAACAAAAAAAATTCTGTGTGTGTTCCATAAATTAAGACCTGTCATTATTTTGATGAACGTTATATCACAAAATAATTGTCGTAAAACCTATTTAGAGTGACAAGCCTTTTAAATTTTAATGATTGTCCTGCCCCCTAAGGCACCCTTAAGAGGAACCACTTTACGATGATCACCCTCTGGAAGCCAATCCAAAATATATATCGACTATAAAATATAATCTCACCTCCAAAATGAAATTGAATTGACTATAAACTAGGAGTGGCCAGTGGGCCGGGCTCGGGTCTGGCGGTGTCGGGGTCGGGGCGGGACGGGAGAAGGGGCGGGGTCGGGTCTGGCGGGCTCTGGCGGGGTCGGGTCTGGCGGGACTGGAGCAAGTCCCGTCCCGATCCCGATCCCGTCGGGCTCGGGTCGGGGCGGGCTCGGGGCGGGGTCGGGCTCGGGTCGGGATACGGCGGGTTTTTTTTTTTTTTTTTTTTTTTTTAAAATAACATATGTATAAAAAAAACTCAATAAACAAAACAAGATAGTGTAATAAAAACATCCCAAGGCTGTTTTTGTGCCTCTTATATTATTTAATAGACATATGATTTTTTTGTAATACAAATACAATTGTCTAAAATCTAAATTGCAACTTTGTGGTGTTGTCCAAAAGTTACAAATTACATAATAAAATTACAATTAAAATTACATTCTCAAAAAAACCTGTTCTAATTGCTTGATGATTTCATGTGGTTCTTCGGTTGGAATTGGTATTTGTTGGTCAAATTGATCCACGTCGCTTCCACTACCTTCGGTTAAGATTTCGTTGTAGTTTTCATCATCTTCTTCGTTGATCTCCGGTTGACCGCACCTTCTCCGCTCCGCTCGTATCCAATCTCTCGAATAATACGCAATTTCCAAGTTTTGTCTCCGCTAATGAGTGTCTCGTGGTCTCCTATTTGATATCTGCT
This sequence comes from Anisodus tanguticus, assembly GCA_034509755.1. Classification (NCBI taxonomy): domain Eukaryota; kingdom Viridiplantae; phylum Streptophyta; class Magnoliopsida; order Solanales; family Solanaceae; genus Anisodus; species Anisodus tanguticus. The sequence continues at coordinate 37,247,244 of CM067561.1, read as the reverse complement.
GCGAAAAAAGCGCTTTCGGACTCGCTTGACGACGCTTGAATGTTCAAAACATCTCGAGCCATCATTGAAAGTGTCGGAAAGGTCTTCTCATTCCCCTCCAAGTATTTCAAAGAAGTCTTCATGTCCATCTTCATTGATAACTTCTTGATACGGTATGCAGAACCCCGCAAAACAAAAATATCCAACTCGCTAATTTGGTTAGTAGTAGAGGTACGACCGCACATTCTATTTCGAGGCTTTCAATACTAGCCGCGAGAAACAAAGATGTCTTTTGTGAGGTTGTATTGAAGATGAAGAAGATGGTATGGAAGGTTTGGTAAGTTACTAGCATTTTCTTGTTGATAAAATCTATATATATTTTTGCATTGGTGTTCTACGCTAGACAATACTTCTTCTTTAGTTTGTTCAATAGGTGGTGGGTGATTTAGATTTTTGGGACTTGGAGGTGGTAGTACTTCTATACAATCGTAAATAGTTTCAATTAGTGATTTAGTACCGTCTATTTTAATAGTAGGATTTAATACAGAACCAATAATATAAATAGAGGGAATAGGAATAAAATATTTTTTTATTTTGACAAATATTTTTTTAATAGCTGCCTTATAAGCTGATTTTTCCATATATTCACTAAGTAATAAAAATATTAGAGTTATATAAAATAACATAGTTGAAATAGTAGGATAATATATACCGGAAAATTCTTTTGTTGCTTGAAAAAATTTCTCTAAAAATACAATAAGTTCGGAAATTTTTTCCCAATCACTATCTAAAATCATATCAAATTTGGCTTTTTATTATGAGAGTTAAAAAATAAAGTTATAGGTAATTTATAGTCATAAGCAACAAGTAGTTGCTCGTATAAAGAATTCCACCTAGTGGATACTTCTTGTGGAATTTTTCTAAAAGGTAGTCCACAATCATGACAAATTTTTTTATATTCTTTTCTACGTTGTACTTTATTACTTTTAAAAATAAAGTTTATAGCAAATTGTATTTTACTAAGAATGTCTTCAAAAAGTGATAGACCATCCTTTACAATTAAGTTATATATATGGCACGCGCATTTTATATGAAAATGGTCCGGAAAAGACGGAGTTAAACTATTTTTTAAAATTGTAATTGCGTAATTGTTACTAGAAGCGTTATCTAATGTAATAGTCATAATTTTATCGGTAATTCCGTAATAATCGCACACTTGATAAATATTTTCTGCAATAAAAGTACCGAGTGTGCCTATCATCTATATATCTATACGCTAAAATACGTTTTTGCATAGACCATTTATAATCTATCCAATGACAAGTTACATTAAATAATCATGGTCGTTAGTACTACGACCTATATCGTACGTGATGGATACTTTGCCATTAAAATGATATAATGAAAAACGTAAATATTGTTGATATTCATGCGCGAATTTAAATACATCTCTCTTAACAGGTTGATCTAGGAAAACCGTTAAAAGCGGGATTATATATATCTCTAATGTAATGAATAAAACCGGAGATGAAGGAAATGAAAAAGGCAAACCCTCCACAAAGACAACTAATTTTGATATTGCTTCCCTATCTCTATGTTTATTGTATTTAGGGCCTACAATTCCCCCCGTCATAGGGTTAATTTGACCTTGTACTTGGTCCGGACAATATTAGTATGTGAACCTTGTCCTGATGGAGCGGGCGTTTGCGCACCCGGTTTTGAAGCCTGGTATTGGGCATACCTAGTTTGGATGAGCACTTACTACGTGTCTAATTAAACCCCCCGTCCCACCGTGACCTTTTCCGCTTTTAAATTTTAAAACATTTTTACAAATTTTACATATGGCTACTTGATTCTCTACGTCCCTATCAAAAAATGTCCATGCATCTGATTTTAATGGTCGTTTTGCTTTGGATCTCGTCTCATACTAGGGGAATAGGAGGTATTTCATTGAAGGTGCACTAGTGGGTGTGTTGTCATCAACATTAGTGGGTATATCATCTAGATCATCGTCTAAATTAAAGTCTTCTTGAGTTCCGGAAAATAGCTCCTGGTCTAAATCTAATGGTATTGTAGGAAAATGTTGAGTATCAACAAAATCATCCCGTGTAGGAATAAGATGACTAGAAGAAGTACCCTTGCCTCGGTTGCCCCTACTAGAAGAAGCACCCTTACCTTTACCCTTAAACATACCTTTTAATCCTTCCATTTTAATTATGATAATAAATAAATAATTAAAGACAATAAAATTAAGTGATCTAAACTAAATAAACAGACAATAATAATTTAATGAAGGAACGAATGTACCAAACGCGACGTAACGTCGACGTGTAATCGAGAGGTTGAAAATTGAAACTTTGCTCGATGGAAGATCCTCAAGCTAGTTGCCAACTTCACTACCAATTCCCAAATGAATAAATAAAATTGAATATTTAGCAAACAATGTAGAATTGTAGAGAGATATATTAAGAAATTAGAGAGATTGTAGGAAGATTTGTGAGAAAGATGAAGAGAAAATGAGTTATTTATAGTTGAAAAATTGGGTTAAAGTGTAAATATAATAACTTATGGGTTAAAAATAAATATTAAGGGGTAGGGGGTTGGGGGAGGGGGGGGGGGGGGGGCTAAAATGGCCGTTGGCCAACGGCCATAATCTAAAATGGCCGTTGGTGCAACGGCCATTTTTGCAAAGGCGGGGTCGGGGTCGGGGCGGGCTCGGGGCGGGCTCGGGTCTCGCGGGCCTGGGGCGGGCTCGGGCGAGACCTCGTCCCGTCCCGAGTTCGAGTCCCGCCCCCGTAACTTTTTTTTTTTTTTTTTGCGGGCTCGGGGCGGGCTCGGGTCCGGGGCGGGCTGTCCCGGCCCACTGGCCAGCTTTACTATAAACTAACCATCATTTATGCATGATCATACTGTACATCAGCTCCAAAACACATGTTCAATCTTCTAATTGGATAGTATTAAAATTGATCTCTTCCAACCCATGAAATTTCTCGGATACTGTATACTCCACTTTCCCTTCTCAATTTAAGATAAAAAAAGAATGATATCTTTTTATATTTAATAATAATTTAATTTTAAATTAAAATTTTCTCATTTTATCTTTAGTGAAATAATTTATAGCTAAAAAAAATTAAACTTGTTTTAGACCATAAGCAAAATCAATATCTTTCTCTTGAACTTTGTGCTGACCAATCAAACACATTCATATAAATTAGAAGGAAGGAAGTAATCGAGAGAATTAAAACCACTGTGTTCTTAAATCTACTAAAATATTTACCCAACTTGATTACTATATCATATATAATTAAAATCATTGTGATCTTAAGTATAAAGTTCACATTCACAATCAAAGATGAAAATTGAACAAAGCTATCAGTATGATTGTAGCACAAGATTAAATATAATGTATTTCATTATGGGAACGGTGTAATATGTATTGAACAGGTCAAGTAGAGATATGTGTTTTTGTACGGAATATATGTAAAACAATCTCTCTAGCTCATTAAATGTACTTATACTCTTAATCTTGATATGATTATTATGCTCTTTGTGATTTTTGTTTATTATTTTGATTTATCAAAAGGTACGACTCTATTGTGAGTCAATGTATCTGATAGGTTAGATAGTAACAAATAACATTTGAGAAATAATAATTAGTTCATAGAATTCATGTCTCGACTTTGAAATTGATGATACCCCTTTATAGATGCTTATAAGTTTTCATGTGAAAACCCTGCAGGTGGATTTTATATCCGTCGCATGAAATAAGTTAAGCGAAAATATAAAGAATTTAATTAGTCAATGAATTAAATTGTCAGTAATTTAATTTGATTTAATTAATTGGTATCTGTAATCTTAACATGGATAGTTAAATAAGATTTAATGAAAGATTTTGAAATTAAAATGAGGAGTGCAATTACAGTTTTTTAGTGAAATAAATTATAATTTATTGTGGTAGGATTAATTCATTCATATTCCGAATTAATACCACAATTGAAAACCTCGTTATTAAATTTGTGGTCCCTGCTGTACCTAATTATTCTTGGAATTCAAAAATAATATTTTTGGGGGAAAAGCAAGCCCACACGTTTTGGACTAGGATTTACACCCTAAAAGTGGTTATAAATAGAATGTTTTTCAGCTCTAAGAGTGACACTTTTCCTGAACCGTAATACTTGTCCACATGAGTATTATCTGTCCAAAGACTAATTAGGTTATATAGCATATTGCAGACCGTGAAACTAGAGGATGATCTCGTGAATAGTTTTTGTCTATGATTGAAGATTCGATTCTTGATCGATGTCACACTTCAAGAGATAAGTATTGAATTTATATTTGATTGAGATATATAATTATGTGTTAAATATATAACATGCAAGTTTGATCATGGCTATTTGCTTCTCCTGTTTATGTAGTGTATTCCATCCGTTTTATTACTTCTTATGTCCCAATTTATTTGACATTTTTCACTTATTGAGAGTGTCACATAAATTGGGATAAAGAGATTGAGAAACAACTCATGATATATATATATCCATTTATTATGCTTGGCATCTAATTCCGTATACATTATACTACAACAACTGTTTTTAGCTTTAACCGCAACGGATATTGCTCTAGTTATTTCCCCTTGAAATACAAGGGTTACGAAAACCAGAGTCTGTAAATTGTAAAAATAAAAATACAGCCACCAGATTCAAGTCGAAAGACTTATCTAGTGTAGTATAATAGCAAGTGGTAACACAAACCAGCAAGAAAAAATCAATATATAGAATAAAACATGCATGCAATTAATTTCAGGTGGCCAGCTAGAAGACATTTGGACGTTCCTCAGCGTAGAAAGGAACCGAAACAGCAATTCCAATAATATCAGAGACGAATGAATTAAAACTCTCATTGTACGTCCTTGGATCGTTAATTTTTTCTTGTCTTTTTGTTCAACGTCCCTACAAAACAGATTTAATTCGTAGTAAAAATTAAAATTTCTTCTCACCCACCCTATTACCCTAATGGCCTTTGGTACATCTTCAGATACTGCAGAAGATTAATGGCTTCTGTCTGGTCTGACACGTAGAAAGATATGAAGATTACATCTAAAACCAAAGGCACATGTCTTTAGTACGGAATATTAAGTACTCGAACATACGTAGTTGCTGTAAATAATTTATTAAGTCATTTTCACTCATTATAGCAGAGAGGTATGTTTTATATATTATATATATATAAACCTCAGTGTAAACAATTTGTTATGAATTGAAATTTGAAATTTTGAATATAAAAATATTTTACTTGCTATAAAAGGTCAAGATGATCTAAATGGTGTAAAAGTTATTTAGATTGAAGATTTCTATTACTTAAACTCTATAGCATATAAATATTCTTATTTTTAGGATATCAAATCTCACACTTTAAAAAAGCTTACTTGTAAATATTCTTTGAATATCTGGATAGTACAATAAATTATTTGTAATATATATTTTAAATTCTTTTCTAAGATGAAATGAAAATTAATATAAAATAGAGATCTCAAAAAAGTACGGAGGCTCCACACGTGCAGAAGAATGTATGAATGTATGGAGAATTAGAGTGATTCCCCAGCTTCACTTGGATCCTTCATCCTTGGTAGTAGTTGATTTTTGGTATTTACTAGGGCGGTAAAATCAACCCATAAAATCATGACACGTCTAACTTATTTAGGTTTAGATAGATTAGTGACCTGCTTATTTTATTAATTCAGTTTATTTTGATACACTTAATTAAGCTCATTTAATAATTGGGATGATATGCATCATAGATTTACACATGAGAAATTTTTATCTGAATATTTTATTTTTTTTTATTATTGATATAATACATATAGTCATAATGTAAGGGGGAAATTATTAGGTACTCAAACAAATTATAAGAAAACAAACAAAAAAAAATTAATTTGGTAAGAACTAGGCGGGTTGAATTATGATTCAAATTTTACCCATTTTAGCCCAACTCGTTTCAGCCCAAATAACTTTTGAGCGAGGGGCAATTGCACGAATGTCCCTATATTGGGGTGGTCCTTAATTTTTGTCCTTCGACACTTTAAGTACCAAAAAATTGGCCGAAAATACCCTTGACATAAAAAAACAACAAATGAAACTCGGATATATGACCTAACTTCGCAAGGCAAGATTTCATATAAACTATGTCTATTCGGATAAAGTTACATAGAAACTATGCCTTGTCCGGCATAAGTTCTATAGAAATGAAGTTATATCGGATAACCTAATTTCTATGAAATCTTGTCTTGCAAATTAGTTACTACACAACTTATGTCAGATAACTTAATTTCTACTCTATGCCGAGTAAGGCATAGTTTATATGTAGCTTTGCTAGAATAGACATAATTTCTATGAAACCTTGTCTTTTTACTCTGCTGAAATTGAACCCAAAATCTCTGATTTCATACATCAACAAATAAGGATAGGTTGACGTATAATCTTTTATTAAATGAGAAGAACAGGCTATTTAAGGGGCAAAAATTAAAGACCAATTCAAACAAAGGGAAATCCATGCAAAAAATGTTGAGGGGGTCAATGAAGTGCTTATTCAACTCAGTCCAATCCGTTCATTTGACAGCCTAGTATTTACTGCTATACGATACTACTACTAATATTGATGAGTCTGTAAAAAGAAAAAGAGAGAGATTCCGCTGCTCATCCAATGCAGTAGCTCTTGTGGTTCCAAAGCAGACGACTCACTCTCCTTCTCTCACGACTTTAAGCCAAATTTAGATTCTTCGCCAACTGGCCGCCCTCATTCAATTCCTCTCACCTCTTTATAAGCACCTAAAATGGCCTTCCTTTTTTCATCATCAAGCTCTCTTCAATCATTATATTTTCCTGTGTCGCTTTCGTTTACCTTTTGGAATTCATTATAGTAGTACTACTAGTCTATCGATATGGCATCAAGCTCGCTTCGATCTTCATGGACTCCACAGCAAAACAAGTTGTTCGAAAGGGCTTTGGCTCAATTCAATAAGGACACTCCTGACCGCTGGCAGAATGTGGCTAGGGCGATTGGAGGTTGCAAGTCTCCTGACGAAGTCAAGCGACACTACGAAATCCTTCTTGAGGATCTCAGGCGCATCGAATCAGGTCATGTTCCGCTTCCAACTTACAGGACTTGTGGCACCAATGGAGTTGCATCCGATGAAGAGCACAGGTACTTTACTAGTACTAGAACGAACTGACAGAATAAAGAATTTTTACATAATAGTGTATGTTGCAAGGTTGTTACTTAATTTTTCAGGTTACTAATATATACTTATCACTCATCGGTATTCCCTTTGTCTTTATTTATGTGTTATTGTTGGGATTTTGAGATTTAAACTCTTTAAGTTTGACCATGAATTTGAATAATTAATAATTCAAACTATTTCAAAGTTGAATTGAAAAATTACGGTCAAAAGAAAAATTCGTTTGATTTTCGAAATCTTAAAACATAAATTATGACAAGACGGAGGGAGTACATTTTAAGTGATAAATAGTGTAAAATTTGTATCAGTTAACTCTATACGAAAACCTAATTAAGTACTACTAATACTTTCCCTTTTCTATATTTCACAGATTCAATTCTAACTTTTGTCTATTTTGGAAAAAAACTAAGGAAATCTTGCGTTTAGTGAAGTTTTTGTTTTCGAATTTTTCATTTAAAACATTTCAGAAGACAAATAATGTAAATTCAAATTCTGAATTTCAGAATCAAATAGATGTACGTGGTAGAAGAAACAACGAATGGCCAAAAGAGATGGAATATTGATGCCATGAGTTTGAAAGTTACTGCATGTAACCCTACTTGCCTTATTTAATGAAGAGACCTTCAATCTTTAAAAAATTTAAAAGAAATCGATGGAAAAAATGCTTCAATTCTAATATTGTTAGTCCTACAAAGTGAAAGGATTTTTCAAAGGCGACTTTTCTTGATTATGGCTAATTAGAGGATTAATCCTCCTTAAATATATACGGTTATACGTTGATACAAGAGGTCTAGTATACCGGCTAGGATACATTTGAAAGAGTAAATCCTCTATAAAGTGATTAGCTATATATATATTTGAATTACATTTTTACAAGATATCAAACTTCTAATAATGAACTCATTGGCTTATCTCAATACAAAGTATGTTAAATTACTTGAAAAGAACTTCTAGAAGTATGTTCTTTATGATGTTTGCATGTAAATTTTCATACTAGTGTCATTACGCTTTTAACAGTAATCATTTGAATCTCTTTTCTTTCTCTTATATTTTTATTCTTTTTAATTAATTCATTTTATTTTATTTTTGTAATTCTTGAGTAGGCTTCTGAGGTATCTGAACCTGCACTAGTGAAGATGTTGATGAGAACATATTAAGCTAGATATAGCTACGACGCTACGTAGCAAGTCAAGTGTATGACAAAAACATTGCCCTTAAAAGTACTACTATATACTCTCTCAAAATTGTACCTTCTCATAATTATGTAAAATAGTGTAGTCTACTACTTCCAAGTTCCAACATGTTTTGTTTTTCTCGCATGTACTACCACCTTATCATATTGAATCGTATGAATCCCTCATGTCGTTCTATCCTGTACAATTATCTATGCCAGTGTCTCAATCTTCAAAAGAAATGAGCATCTCACAACATGTCGAATTATTGCATGTGACTGTTTTAGTATTGCTCCCTTCATCTCTTCTCTACCTATGAAATATACCATCACCGTCTCTAAATTATCCAAATCAGATAGGATTAGAAATTGCAAAGACAGAGAGACCATGAAGGAATTCATCCACTTGAAATTGGGCTTAAATTAAAATTTGATTGAGATATTGACACATATATACGATTTCTAACCGATATTGACATATATAATTTTGGCCAAAAAATATATAGTCAAACCTCTACAATTGTCATTAGTTATAATAGTATTTCACTATAACGACCTGATTTTCTCCGGACTGATTTTTTATATTATATTTTACTTCTTTATAACAACATTCTACTTATAACAGCAATAACATTCATTATAACTATATAATCTTTGTAAAATTACCTTTCTATAACATCCATAATCAAATATTGTGTAATAATATTTTATAATAAATATATTATATATAAAAATAAAATATTTAAATTATTCATTAATTTTCTAATGCATATGTTCCTTAGATTTTAATTCTATATCGGTATGGTACAACTAGTTCTGAATTTATTAATAATTTATTAGTCTTTTCAATTTTTAATTAATGAGATATGAAAATCAATTGAGAATTTAAAATTAACAAGTATATTGTTTTCGTTTATAACATAATAGGTACAAGAAAATAATTGCTTACATACTTTTGTTTATAACAGCTCAATGAGATCTAAACATCAAATGTCAGTATACATAAATAACAACACCTCACCATAGCAGTCATGCAATTTTCGGACAAACGTTGTCATTATAAAGAGCTTTGATTGTACTTAGCAATAGAAATTCAAACAATCTGGCATTATATAACTAACGAAATAATAGGAATATCAATATTTTCTAACCGATTTCATACCTCAAAATAACTTACTAAATTAGTACGAGAATTTGTTGCTATTTTGTATCAACTCGAAGAGATGAATGAAAGAAGAACAGAAATGGACGAAGAAGAGAAATGAAGAGAGAAGAGTGTCGAACAGAAAATGCTCTGTTGGTATTTGATGAAATGAAAAGTGTTACAAGCAAAATGTACACAATGCTATATATATATATATATATACAAGTTAATCACATCTAATTAACTAGTTGACTACATATAACTAATTATGTAACTAACTATGTAACTAACTAACCACCTCTAACAAACTCTTAACAACCTTTAACTACTAAATAGCAATTATCCTATACATTGATTGCTTATGGAACTATGGTGCACTTTCCCAATTCTTGCACAGAATTAGTTTGGTTAAGGGCACAAGTTCAACCGTATTTGCAAATTATAAAATTGCTTAACCGTCACACTAGGGCTCCAAGAAAAGTGCGAGCGATTAATGCTTCCACTAGCATTAGCACGAATCTTCGTCGTTCTTATGTAAGTGAAGCAGAGAGCAAATGACGCACAATGAATTCTCTTCTCACTTTTGCTAACAGTAAATGTTTCCTTAAGTCTACTAGTTGCATTGTTGTATACCAGATAATCGGATCATGGAATTGAAGTCGGAAGAAATTGACAGGCCAATTAAAGAAGGAAAAAGGATATTGAGAGGTCACCAGCTCAAAAAAGTCTTATTTTTTGGATTTAATACCGCGAGCTAACCCTTCGACCCAAAAGCCCTTCGGTCCAAATTGATATACGAGTTCACTAAGATGTTTCATACAAATCAAAAGTACATAAATCGAAAAAGAATACAAACAATGATTCTGAATTAAATTAGAGAGGGGGGGGGGGGTATTAAAATGTGACATCTATAAAAACGAGTTTTCCACGCGGCGATCTTTATTTGAAATATGAGCCGCTAAACTGAGAATCCAATAGAGAAAATTGATTTTTTAATGATTTCTCGATAGAACGATTTCTTGTGAGCCACGAAAGAGATAATCCAAGTCGTAAGTACGAACCACTCAATGGAGAATCTCAGGCCAATAAGCTACGACTACGAAACGAATTGGATCGGGTTCAGCGCCTTTTTTTCCGGTATGTCGCTCCGCCGGCAAGGAGCGAAAGAACCAAATTTTCTGTGGTGATGTCAGAATTTGCACCATTCATCACATGTTCCCATAGCCACTTGAACATGAAAGAAATTTCTTGAGACAACGATTGTAAGTGCGGGGCCGCTCCAATTGAACTAGATGTCCCGCTCTTTTTATGTACTCGACTGTTGTATTTTCTCCCAACTTCCTGCACACATTATTGTTCCCAAAATGAATCTAGTAAGATATATGATAAATTTTCATTATCGAATTCAAAATCTGTCCTTCAAATATAGCTAAATCTAGGGATCTGACTAACTTTTCAGGGTGAGAGGAGTTTCTTACGCTTTCATGATATCAGAAACTGTCTGATTAAAAATTTTGTCGTCATCTCCATATAAAAGGTAAATCCTCTGTGTGAAAGAGTAAACAAATGTATCAAAAATGTATTATCCGAGTTTTTGGAAGTAGTGTAAACTAATGAATGTCATTAATCTTGAACAATTAGTTATGTATGAGCCTAACGCCAACTCGCTATGAAATTGACTTATATATATCACCTCTGATTTTTGGCAATTTACCCACATTCTTCAAATTTGACCAGTAATGTGTTTTAAAATTTTCAAAATTGGAGAGGAGGTTGGGCATACCTGGGTGTATTTAGGGGGAGTAGCGTCTTTGTCACTGACTATAAAAGCTTTAAGAAGTTCCACTTTCTCCTTTCGGTTGCCAAACATAACCTGATTTTACAACATTTTACCATTATAATCTTGGTATATATAAACACGTAGATTTAATTTATATACATTGATAGAAAAAGTTTAAACGTTAATTTTGTATATTTTGTATACTACTATATGCTGCAAATAGTAAGTTACTTCTTATTGATGGTTATTATTAAGATTTTGATAGTGTGAATTGAAACAAAAAAGGTGATCAGAAGTACTTCCCTAGGTGATGCATGCAACATTTTAAAATCTAAATAGTACGACTAAAAATTACAACAATAACAAAATATGGAGTATAATCCTATAAGTGGTGTCTAGGAAAGGTAAAATATACACAGACTTTACCCTATCTTAGGAGGTCGAGAGACTATTTTTGAGAGACTCTCAGCTCAAAAAAAAGCATAACAAAAGGTCAGACTACGACTAAAAATTATATTAAATAAAGTAAATATTATTAAAATTCATTTGCAGTTGCTTACCCCAAATTAACTAATGGATACATGATACATATCTTAATATATCACTCTATCACTAAGCCATAGTTCACTAATACACATCATCTCCCTAATTTATGACTTAATCGTGATAGATTCCGTCAATCTTTATATCTCTGTTCCTTATTCTTCTATACAGTCTTAGATGTAGATGAGACGTAATAAAGTATTCTGTAAATATTGTGTTCTCGTTAAGCTGATCCATGTTTACTGTCACAGTACTTGAGTAAACACATTCACTTGATACAGCAAATAAAGTCATTTCTCCCCTTGACTTGACTTGACTATTCTCATCTTACGGGGCTGCTTTACTACTTCCTCTGTTTAAATCTGTTTATCCGCTTTTGACTTGAAACAATTACTGTTTTGATACTCATAAATCTGAAAACGGAATTGGTGTCCTAAAGCCGACCTTTATAAGCAAAGGCCTTAAATTTGATTAATAAAATTGTATAGATGTTTATGTTGGAAATTTGTCTTTGGTGGGGAGGTGCATCCACCCGTATTTAATGACTTAAACACTAGGGTTCCGTATATTGGAGCCTTTGTCTCTTCACACGTGCATAATCTACTAAGTGAGTAGATGACCGTAGGGCCAAGAATCGTCAAATTTCATTGAGAAATGAAAGAGATATTGGTCCACGAAGTAAGGTATTTGAGGCATGAAAATATGGTGTGGGACAAATCTACCGCATCGGTGGGAAAAAGGAAGAATTGTTCTCTTTATAAATCTCCATATTGGCTAAGGGTTTGGGACCCCAAGGGGTAACCCATGTGTTTGAAGGAGGGAGGACCTAGATGTGCTTGGGTTCAAGGCTAAGTCCACACACGTGCCGCCGCCGCCCGCCCGTCCGGTCCGGTCTCGGGTCGTGGGTCTTGGGTCTTGGGCTTCTTCTGATATTATCTCTTTGGAGCCCAAATTGCTTAATATTTACAGTTTAGTCCCTAGAAAGCTGAAATTGGGAACGACGGAAGGCATCTGCCTACCGTTGGAGTTGATTTTTGGAGCGTTAAAACTCCATTAATCTGCACCTTAACTCCTCCCTAACATCTCCTTTATGTTGCACATTTACTTGGTTGAGTAACTCCCTCACTAATGGCCATAAACTGCCATTACTTGGCAGTTGAGGAGTCCCTCCCCTTATGCTATATATTGGAGCCTTTTGGCTCAATTGCAGAGACGGATATGTACAACACAACACAAAGACAAACAGAAGAGAGCACAATCACAAATTCTGTCCAAAACGTAAGCAGAAACAGTGGACAAAAACATAAAACTCTTCATTCCTTTTCTATTCTTCAGCAAGTCGTTTCGTGTTTGTTTTCTTCGTCAGAATCAACCTATTTGCTTTGTAGTATTGATTAGTTGTTGTTTTATCTTGGGAGACTATTGCCCATTAACGTAAAAGCATATATACGGGGCAATCTTGTCTTAAAGACAGAGAGTCATCTCTCGACAACCCATAGTTGTAACAATCCAGATTTAGTGTTTCTTGATTTCAGGTTATCAAGATTCAAGACTCAACAAGCTTGCGAAAATTCTAAATATTGGCTTGTTTGTTTATCCTTTCAAACACTTGTAATATTTATTTACTTCCCGTACTGCTTTACATATCCAACAGTTTATTTGATTTCTTTGTTTAGTAATGATAATGAACGAATAACGTACATATCTTGACCATATTCAACCACCTGCTAGTTCTCACCATCAAAAGTATCTAGTAATTTTATTTGCCAAGCTCTCAGTAATATTTTATAAGAAACATGATTTACATAATATGTTATAAGTTCTTTCATCTAACAATCTCTATTATGTGTACTACTAAGTTGACGTTAAAATAATTTCATATATTTGAAATAGTTCAAGTAAATTTTGAATTGAAAAATAATTTGATCCACCCTTTATATAAGAAATAATCAACTTTAAAAAATATTTTGATTTTTTTAAAATATTAATATCGTCATCGAATTATTCTGTATACATATCGCTTGTTTATTATGAAATTTAGTATTATCTACCAGTATTTTAAGAGGCGGGGCGCGAGGCGAAGCGTTTTATGCAGCACAGGGCGAAGCGTAAGCACCGAGATACGGGGAGTAAATCTCATGGATCTACAGGGTGTATGTCTCATGTATCTTCAATTTTATAATTTTATTACTAAAAGATTAAGTAAAAGTAAAATTTTCATTAAAATTATGCAAATAAATTTAAATAAAACATCAATAATATAAATAAATTATTATAATTATTATTTGAGAAAGGTAACAATACAAAAAAATAGCCTAGATAATCTTCATCCACTTTATCATTAATCTCCCCATCTATTAGTATGCTCCATCCTCAACTAGTATTTGAATTTCATCTATATATTTCAAGAAAGGAGAAGGATAAAAAGTGTAATAGCAATGACAAAAAATGAAAAAAGTTACTTCGCTAGCATAGTGCTATGAAATCTCTATCCTACCAATTTCAGACAAAATCATTTAAAATTTTTATTTATGACTGTGTTATTTATATATTTTAGGAAAAAACACTACAACATGATAACATAAAGGATAAATATCATTACACCAATAATAAAAATTATAATCTATAGCAAAAATATTTTTAAAATAACAAAAATCAAATTTAACGTCCTGGGCGTACGCTTTTACACTCGGGGCTTACACTTTTGCGCTCGGGACTTACGTCCTAAATTCTAGGACGTACGCCCTATGGATCTATGTCTTTCATTTGCGCTCCAGAGCATTTTTGGTACGTCTCACCCCGGGGCTCACCTTGGGACTCCCTCCGTAAACGCCTCTAAAAAACATTGTTATCTACATATATACCATAATAGTAATTCTATAATATACATATATAATACTAAATAGTTATTTAAATTTGGGGCCCTTAATTCGGGGGGGGGGGGGGGGGGGCTATAGCAACCGCGTTAGTTGCTTCCTCCCTGAGTTGGCCTTGTGCATAGTCAAACTAAAACACATAAATTAAAATGGAGAAAGTAATATTCAACTTCGAAAGGAGAACATTTACATGCATATTTTAATTAGTGTTAATAGTCTCACGTCGGAAATGGAATGAGAATTTGGACTCCTTATATGGACTTGAACAATCCTCCCCTCATAAGCTAGCTTGTGGGGTTGAGTTAGGCTCAAGATCCATTCTTTACATGGTATCAGAGTCAGACACATTCCAATTCTATGTTCACCGATGTTGGGTCTCCAAATTATGTCATCCACACTCCAGTTAACGGGGTTTGGGCATGCGGGGAGTGTTAAGAGTCCTACGTTATGAGAATTTGGACTCCTTAAATGGATTTATAAACTAGCTTTTGAGTTGTGTTAAGCTCAAGATCCATCTTTACGATTAGATCATTAAACATAATAATGAATATTTACTATATAAACAGTATATAGAATGTGAAATATTGGTTAAAGAGGTACGTACCTCAAGAAAATCCATGTACAAAATTTGGGGGAACCATGGAAAATTTTGACTGCCAATAGATAGAAGCAGTTTGAGATCAAAGATGGTTTTAGGCAAAAGAAACTCATCCCAAGTTGTGAAGCCAATGTTGTTCAACGAAGCATTGCTAATAGACTCAGTCAACTCTACAACCGTGCTTGACATAACCATAGAGTCAACCATGTGAGGATACAATTGGGCCAACTTGAACCCAACCATTCCTCCATAGCTTAGCCCAACAAGAGAAAACTTTTCCACACCCAGCTTCATCATACCTGCACATAAAAAGGTGTACCATAAATAAATAAAAATGTACTTTTTCATAACCACTTAAACTTTTATAAGAGATAGTCGAATACTCATTTCTATATGATAGCAATAGAGGCCCTGAGATCAAGTCTAGTCTCGAATTGTTGTAAAGGAAAAAAACGTGTATTTAACCCATGAAAATGAATTATGTTAGTAATGAGTAGAGATGGCGGTGGATCCTGACCCGGTCCTGATCCGGTGGATCCAGATCCGTTTTATAGGATATGAATTTTCAAAATTTGGACCCGACGGATCCGGATCGGACCCGGATCCGTTTCTGACGGATCGGATCTGGATCTGGATCTTGTATTTGAGATCCGTATCCGGTCCAGATCCGACCCGTGGATCCACTTTTTTATTAAATATATTCATAACCTAGAATGCAATTTTATAAGTATTTTCTTAAAATTGCTAAGCACATCCTTACAAGTTTAATTCTCAAAACAAGTTTAATTTATCCTCACGTTAAATCAAAAACCAAAAAATAAAGAGGTAACTTCGATAATAAAATCAATGTTATATTAGTGAATGGCTAACATCTCCATAGACAAGTAGTTAAAATTGTATTCACTTCATTTGTGAAGATTCCTAGCACATGCAAGTTCTGCATTGTGAAAATAGTAGTCAGCATTTTCCACAACTATTGTCATTGTCCAACATTTTCAATTAATAGCTCACAATCAAAACGAGACAACGAACAAAATATCTCATATGAAAAATTGAAACACAGTAAACTGTTAGCTAAGTAAAAATCGTTTGTCGGTTCAAAAAAAAATTCTTAGCAAGGTTACATTCTTAGCAAGGCAATTTTTTTTACATGTGGATCCAGATCCGATCCGTGGACCCGGTGGATCCGGATTTGGATCTGATTTTTATGAATCCAACGGATATGGATTCAGGTATGAAAAATGGATCTGGACCTGGATCTAGTAGAATCCGGTCCAGATCCGATCCGTTGCCATCCCTAGTAATGAGGATGTGTCGAGGACAATTAAGTAAAGAAATATGTGTTTCATAATTTATACTTTTTGATAGATGTGACTTCAACAATACCTTTTGCTAAACAATGTGCCTGGAAACTTGTTGACCGTTCCGGACGGTCGCTGATGGAGTCTCCGAAGAAAAGTAAATCAGGGACGTAGACAGCAAAAGAAGTTCTTAAGGAGAACATTTGAAAAAGCCATGTCATAATTCCATTGGCAACAAATCCATGGAGAAATACAACTGCAGGCTTAGTTGTATGAACTGTTTGATCAGTTGGAACCCAAAAATGCATTGTAGTTCCTGGTTCTATTTCCACCAACTCGGATGTCATTCCAATAGCTTTCATTATACCATGCAATACTGGCTTCATTACTACAAATACATTTCCCATTTTCACAAATGTAACTCTTTCTCACTTTCTCTAGCTAGAAGAATAGTTGATATGATACCTGAGAGATGGCCAAGTTGTCCACACGACAAGATTTTTTGAAATACTATACAGGCCAGGTCTGATAATGTACTCCCCCCGGATCAAAAAAAGTGTTTACTTAATCATTTGCACACCCCTTAAAAAAATAATAACTCCTAGACAAAAAGAAGTAAGTTGACTAAAATGCCCCTCTAATTAAATATGTATTGGAATTTGATCACATAGTATTTAATAAGAATAAATCTTAAAAATTAAGGTTAATTCTTTCTTGATAGGTTGACACTCTTTTTTACTAAAGAAAAAATGTTAATTGGACACTCTTTTTCATTCGGAGGAGTATAAGTAGTTGTGGTCATAAATGTCTTAATTTTGGCCCATATCTTATCCTTTTAAAATTGCACAATACTCGAGATCCCCTATATCGGAACTATCTTTGGGCCTGAGTACTCCCTGAATTGGGTCATTCGCACAAATTTCCCCTTTTCAGAGTGATATTTAATTTTTGCTCATCAAATTTGTGGTATTTAATTTTTGTTGTTCAACAGTTAAGGCGCATCATAAGTTTTACTTTCACACACCAAAATTTACATTTCGCTCGGTATATGTATCATAACATCTCACAAATTGTGTCGGACACGGCAAAACTTTTAATACTCAACAAAATCTGAAAAATACTACAACTTATGTCGCATAACTTAGTTTCTACTGAACTTGTGCCGAGCGAGACAAGAGTTCAGTTTTTGATGATAAATATTACCAAACTTATGCCGAGTGATCAGCAAGGCAAAATTTAAATATTACCAAAGGTTTATGGTCAATTTCTTGATGCTTTTTGGCTGTCTATATAACTTTTCAAACAAGGTCAAAATTTAAAGGATAAACATCGAAGTATTTCCTTCTTGATAGAAAGTTTTTTAAAGTCGGCTCCCTTGACCCGGCCCATGTTAGAGCCCACTCTCTGGACCTAATAAATGAAACAAAAACTTGTTGTTCAAGTCAATACATTCTATAGAAGAAGGTCCCCGATCATTCTCAAACATTGTGATCAGAAAACCACGTCCTCTCTATTGCGTAAGGTAATTAACAAAACATCTCCGTGGATTTTAATTTCTCTAAAAAAAAATTATACTTACAATTTTGATTCAGAGATGTTTTAGCGGGAGTTTAGTGCATGGACTGACTTTTTCAAATTTTTATTCAAAATCTCAATTCTTTAATAGTAATCTCTGCAAATAGCAATAAACGAAATATGAAATTAAATCGCCCAGAAATCTATTTCTGGGTTTACTTAATTTTTCTTTGTTTCTTATTTTGCAATTTTGATTCCTTAATTTTTAATGTGAAATTTGATTCTCGCATCTAATGTTCATTGAGAGTATGTGATAACACTTGTGCTTTTACCTGCATCTGTAGTACTTAGCTCTATTACCTCGCTAATTTGGTAATTGGACATGGTTGTTTGATTGATTTATAGTACTTATATGCTATAAGTGTTATGCTTCATGTATCCTTTAGTCCCTATGGAAGCTTTTGAATAATTATTTGGCCAATTTGACTGTCTTGAAAGTGATATAGTAGCAACTTCTTTCCAGCTTAATTTAGTGTTCCAGGTTCTTGCCTTGAGAGAATCCACTTCTTTTGCTTTGTAAAGAATGTACCTAGCTAGCTTTTTGGCATAGTCTGAATGCTGAGATCACAAATATTGTGTCTGAATTAAAAGTTAATTCTATAGATATTTGTCTTATTTCTAGATAAACATTCTAAACCTGCTCTTGAGAATCAATACCCTATGTTGATCGGACTCTCCAAAAGTGTTGCCACACCTGTGTCGAATCCTCCAAAGATGCACTCCTTTTGGAGGATCCGACGTGTGCCCGTAGTCATCTTTGAAGAGTCCAAGCAACATAGTCAATACCTATCTTATTCCTTTTTATTACAATGTAATTTGTTTGAGTGAACCCCGCCTAAGTGGCATATCTATTGAGTGTGCCAATAGTATGAAATTGAGCATTGGACTGAAAATCATTATAAAGGAGTATAAGTTTTGAGGCGGTTTGCTACTAAGGCGGAGTTCAAATACAATCTTATGTTATTGAAGATAGTGAAAGAGAATGGTCCAAATGGAGTAAAATGTATATGAGGATTAGTATAGCCTGCACACAAATACTTTGGTGTTATGAGATAATTGTTATAGTTGTTATTGTTGACTTGATTTCTCCTCTTGGTGTATATAAGTCTTCTTTGGTACATACAGAGAAAATATAATTGCTATCTGTGGATGTAGATATTGTATCAACGATATGGGAGCAGAAAATGTCAAAAATGAGACGACACCATCCCCTGTTACTCCAAATCCAGCAGTTACTTCGTGTCGTAAGAAGAAGAGCGAACAAGCGTCTTTTCTAGAAGATATCAAGGATCACATGGATGAATTCATTCATGCTTCCATGGATGAACACAAATCCTGCTTCAAGAAAACCATCTCAAAGGTATTGCCAATAATTTCACCATAAATCAAATGTTCAAACTGACCCTAGAAACCGTTGCTTTTATTACTTTAAACCGACTGCTAAGCTTTTTCCTACACATTTCAGATGTTTAGCATGTCAAAAGTTGTTTCAGAAAGGAATGCTGAGGCTAAAGAGGTTGAAAGTTCTCTGCCCCTGCAAACAACATTGGCCAAGTAGGATGTTTGGCACCTCTTGACATGATGTATCAATAAAGTAGAAAAGAATGACATATTGACAATTCACTATGCTGTCAATGTTTTAGTGATCTATGGAATGTTCTTGACTTATAACTTTCGCTTTCTTATTTCCTGTGTCTATATCAGTATTGCAATTGTTGTGTGGAACTTGGACTGATTGATTTCATTGAAGTGGATAGATTAACTGGAGCTTTGTGCTCTTTGCACCAGTGAACTTCTTGGTGGGATCATCACTATAAGAGAATGATTAAAATGCTTAAACTAGTCTTCATGTGTTCAATGAATCTTATTCTAAACATTAAGCTATGTAACTCAATTGCATCGGAGAAAAAAGATTTCAATAGCTGTGTTTCTGCTACACCCTTAAAGTTACTATATGTATGTTATTCTGTTTCTCAAATGACCATTAGGATATGAAAAATGCCCAGTCTAAGTTATTTTTGAGGATCCAAATGTTCGAGTAAGTGCAACAAGTGGGCTGCAGAGCCTACTAAAATAAGCAGTTCAACAAACTCTACCTAACAATAAACAATGAGCACTGCGTTTGTTGCACAACACTCCCCTTGCTTCTCACCCTAAAGTTAGTAGATTCATAGTCATCTTCTTGGATCTAATCTTCCTGCTGAAATCTTCTGTTTCAGAGGTATCCAATGCCTTTGAAACAAAGCTGTCAATCACCACCAAAAAGTTACAGTAAAAATAAATAATTGAAAATATACCACAGCAAGAAGAAGAATTAGATTTTTAAAAATAAGAGCCTAAATTGACAAAATCTTTCTTAAACTCTTTGAACAAAATATAAAAAGAACATAGTTCTCTGTAATAATAATTTAAAAACTTTTATGAGCCGAAACCTGAGAGAGAGAAAGAATACTACATTTTTTCTACATTTTAACACCCATGTCAATGAAATATTCACTCAGAAGTGGCT
Organism: Anisodus tanguticus; assembly: GCA_034509755.1. Classification (NCBI taxonomy): domain Eukaryota; kingdom Viridiplantae; phylum Streptophyta; class Magnoliopsida; order Solanales; family Solanaceae; genus Anisodus; species Anisodus tanguticus. The sequence goes on along the minus strand of CM067561.1, from coordinate 37,226,537 downwards.
GGGCAATTTCACCAGAACTGCATTGATTTATTGGGATAAAACTTTTAAAAAGAAAATATATAGTACTCCATCGAGGATGGTTATTGGTTATATGTATGTAAACGTTAAGCTTCACTTTTTACTCTACCTTCATTAAGTCGACCCATAATTGTGAGACACGTCATTATTTCTAGAAAATTATCAAAATGGTCACTTTTTACATATATTAAGAATTATTTCTATTAAGATTATACATTAAGGACCAAATACTTCAACCCCTATACATGGAGGACCATTTTGATCATTATGTCTCCTCCTTTTTAACTTACCAAAAACATTAGTAGTAAAAAAGGAAAGGCAATTATTTCCCATTTTTCAACGTAAACTGATGGTTTTCAAAGGTGTTCGTCATTGTGATATATATTATCGTTGTTCCTTTTTTTAAGTAGTACTACTAGTATTATATTGTGTGCTGAATTATTGTCCTTTTGTACCTCCGATTTCTAGGCCATTTAAAATTGTGTTTCGTTTAGAAGAGTAACATAAAGAGGATAAAATTATTTACTGATGATGTAAAAGCATTTACAAACTAATTATCTTAAAAGGCAACTCACGGTAAATTTATACATTTAGCATAAGTTAGTAATCTAGAAAATAGAGTAGGTAATTCAATTCGTTAGAGCCATTCAAATATTTCCGAGTTAGAAAAATATCTTACATTGTTTCATTTTTTATTGCAATGTTACTATTATGTTGAGTTATATAATTCTTCACATCGAGTATATAAGAGCATTCAAATAAGTTCAAAATTGATTTGGAGAAGTGCACCCTCGGACTACATATTATATGAACATATCTTTTTCTTTTTCCTTCAAAAAACGTACTGGATGCGTGTATGTATATGTGTATATATACAGACACGTAAAATTAAAATGTACGTGCATCCATTGACTTTAAATTTTGTGTTCATCCAAGAAAGTTTAAAATTTTTTGGTTGAATGCTCAAATACATTCTTTGAACGAACAATCATTTCAAAGAAATACTTCAAGTATGAAATTGCTCATACATTTAAAGAACACGTTTCATATAGAAAGAGATCAAACATGAATATTATTACACTGTAAAAGGAATTCAAATGCTTCCTTCAGATAGTACATGAATGAAATTCATAACAACAACACAGATACTATTAACTTGGACGTACAAAGAAATTAATTTCGAAATTCTGATTATTTTATCGGTAGCTAGTAGTAAGGTTACTTTCTTGCAAGCAATTGATGTGTAATAGTCGTAGCTTAATTAAGGTATCTTCTTTGTTTGCCCATTGCTTCGCTGGAGCCAAGATTTACATCCTGCATAACATATCCAACAAGAAACATAAAATGGTTATTTCAAGAACCGATAATATTTGGTTTGATTTTAGTTTTATGAAAAAAAACGATGAAAAAATCAAATCGAACCGACAAATGGTATACATAATTTTTATAATTATATATATAAGATATATTAATTTTATAAGTTTAAACATTTTGTTTATTTTTTAATCAAATTTTCTTTATCTCTAATAGACTAGTGAACTTCCCACGTTAAGCTCATTTCTAACTAAAAGAGATCCATGAAATTCAATCTCATTAATTCACAGAAACATTTATGAGATTTACCTAAAAAAAATTTGTGTTTCTTATAAACTTTATTTACTTGATTAAAGCCTATAGATCTTAAGATATTTTCTCCATAATCCAAGAAAATTATAGTTCTCACAATAAAAAAGTAATAATAACAAATTATAAGTTGGAAAAGAATGAAAAGGTCTTTCTTAATTGTAGGGGAAAAATGAAAGAGAGAAATACAATTAAGTTTCTTAAAAATCGAACGAAACCTACAACAAACAAACCGGTGAATATGTATTATATTTGGTTTGGTTTGGTTTGGTTTTAATAATTAAAAAACTGACTACATTGGTTTGGTTTTGATTTTAACCAAAGGCAGATCCAAACCTACCCATGAACACCCCTACATTGTGTAATACCCTCCCTATTTCCCCTTCCCCTACCCTTACATAAAAAAATTAAAAAAAATTAAAAAAAAAAGACTTGGACTATGGAGTAAATAATATTTTTTGATACGGAGAAGATTCGCATCAAGCATGATATATATCATATATGCAACGATAAATTAAGCACAAATAATTCTAGGAAGAATTAGGGAAATTATTGGGCTGCATGATTTGAAGTAATGAACTTTGTCTATATTAGTTTTGCAAGATTAGTCATTCTAAGCTCAAATATATAAAAGAAAGTGTGATAGGATTAAAAAAAAAAAAAAGAATCAAACTATAATGAATCATCAAATACAAAAGAGAGTGGATGAATATGTCTTCTCTTTCTCAAACGGTGGTATGCATGTCTACTATTTCATCAATACATGAAACTCTTAATAATAAAATGAAATAATTAATCGCATACCTTAATTAATTAGTGACCGGTCTTGTAGTTGGGGAAGGGCACACCGCCACTCTCAATGAAGAAGATATCATGGACAAGTATTTCATAATGTCGCTTAACATCCTCAACAGTTTTATTCCCTCCGACTGCCTTGGCAACTTTGGACCAACGTTCAGGAGTGTCTTTGTCATACACTGCCAATGCCTTCTCAAACGCCTTGTTTTGCTTTGCGGTCCATGAACTTGCTGATCCTTGGGCTTGTGAACAAGACATTATATTGAAGTTTGAACACAACTCGAGCTGGCTGATGAGTGAATGAAGGTGGCAAAGGGCTACTACTTATATAGGCTCCAGGATTGGAGGAATCAGGCACATAACTGTGGGGTCCAGAAAGATATTGCAAGAATTTTATGATTTTGTCTTCCTAGCAACCACAAGAGACAGATTCAGAATTCTAACTTGATTCGTTTCAATTTATTTATCTTAATTACTATTTGAATAGTTAAAAAATATTTTGAATTCTTAATTATATACTGTGACTTATAGTATTTATTACGGAATTTCTAAGTAAGTTTTATTTCAAAAATAAAAAATCTACGTCCGAATTTACATCGAATATTAATTAGTTTGACCCTCGTACTTCGAATCTAAGTCAAATAAATTGTAGCAGAGGGCGTAGGTTTTATCATTTAAATTTTTACTATTGAATCCAAATACTTTTAAAATTACGAGTTTAATTAAGAATGTAACGTTTTTGTTTCGGAATATTTAGGTTTCTTATATGTCTATACCTATAGCTAGAAGTTATGTCTATACCTATAGCTAGCCCTTGATGAAGTGTACTGTGCACTTATCTTGACATCTCGAAAGAAGATATGTATTACTCCCTGGGTATCAAAATACTTTTCATATTTTTCTTTTTAAAAGTTAATTTAATTAAATTTTAAATTTAAATTATATTATATTATATTAATTTATTATTTTAAAATTAAAATTTAGATATTTAAAAATTATACGAAAATTACTATAAGTTGTAATTCTTTTCATATTAATATGATGAAAAATATAATTTAAATTGTTGGTCAAAGTTCATATAATTTAATTCTTGAAAAGCATAATACGACAAGTATTTTGGATAAGAGGGACCCAAATACTCTCTTTCTGATTCAGGAAATAACTCTCAGAGATCTTTTTTTCCTTTGGGAAGATACAGGAGCGAAACAATCAATCTATTGATATTGGAAGACATATCTTTGTGTACAATATTTTTTTGTATGTGTACTTTGTCTAGAAACTACATTCCAAGTTCCTAATAAGCTGCTCACCACTAGTTTTCATCCGTACAATGATGGTGTTATGGTTTAATAACACGTGTGACCTACAACTTTGCACATATGGATTATGGGACCCTGTGAATCCCGATTCTATTGTTTTCTAGCTACAACACAGTACAAGAATTCATCATAATGATAAACATGTAAGTAAAAAACAAGTGTTGTGCTTCATTTATTGATGGTTACTCTGTTGCTTATAATTCTTGTACCTTATTTACACAAAACAATTTTCGAATCTGCATAAGATTTACTTCCAACGAAAAGATTGACACTTCTACCGATTTCGATTCTTGATTAGTTGATCAAACTACATGAATTAATCTCATTCACAAATATGTTTGGCAGCTTAATTAGCCAATTTGATTCATCAGGTTATTGTTCGTCATATTACTCTAGCATTAGTGTGGCGTTAATCATTCTAAAAGAAATCGCTCGTAAGCTCCAACAAACCCTAAAGTCTCTTGCCGCCTAAAACTCTACCAAGAGAGCGTTACTTTACGTTTGATCCTATGTACCCATAGAATGCTATGTGTTCTCTACTTTCGGATCTCGTAAAGAGAGAACGTGTTTTTCCTAAGCTCAATCCTCTAAGGCTGAAACGAATAAATCAGGAATTCGACCTGGGATTCGCTCGTTCCGATCCTTGCCCACTAAACAGTTGCACCCCTGAATATGTATGTTGGGAGAACCCCATGATCCTTCTATTTGATCTTTCTATTGTTGTTTCTATTAACATAAAGGAAATGTTTCCGTCACCGACTTTCATGTTGGAGCAAGAACTAGCATGAAAGTCGATCTATTACAACCAACGCGTAAATGATGAGATTCAATAAAGACTTTAATTCAACCTTGGTAAAAACTAAAAAATTATTACTATTTTCTTCCTATGTAAGTAAATCCTTTATAAAAAAAATCTTTGATCAGAGAGAAATTCAACTTTCTAAGATTCAAGATTAAATAAAGTGTTCAATGTACTAAAAAGTGTACAAAGCAAATTACGTTGGCTAGATAGAATATTCGCTACTATAATTATGGTATTGTGTTGGATGGAAAAATAAGCAAATGGAAATATGATCAGCTCAACACTTACCTTTATTAAGGAGCCATTTGGACATGATTTGAAATCATATGATTTGAAATCATATGATTTGAAGTTAAAGTTTTGTTTGGACATGCAATTTAAGTTTTTTAAGTTGTATCATTTCTCATTGACATAAAAACTTCACAAGTTGTGAAAACCATCAAAGTTTTCCTAATTCTTATGAAATCTTATCAAATGAGCAAGTCATAGTTCATAACACAATTAATACGTTGCTCGAAATTGTACACTTTTAAGTCATGGTATAGTCATACCTTTGTATATATATACAATATAAATTATGGATTGGACAATAATATCTAACACAATATAAAGTCGATCAATTGATATATATCTACTAATTTATGAATTTTTTTTATAAAATATAAACTTATGTTGTACACTTTTAAGTCATGACATAGTCATACCTTTGTGTGTATATACAATATAAATTATGTATTAGACAATATATCCAATACAATATAATGTCGATCAATTGGTATATATCTACTAATTTGTTGATCTTTTTGTACAAAATATAAACTTATGGGCCAAGTTTTATATTTAAAAAAAATTCAAATCGTGATTTGAAATCCCAAATCACACCTTTTTAGATGATTTATGATTTCAATCCATAACATGAAGTTAAAGTCAAGTTATGTCCAAATTGCATAAATAAACGTGATTTAAAATCAAATTATGAAATCATGGTTTGAAAACGCACGGCCAAACGCCTACTAACTCATTCAGATTTAACCCATCTAAAAATTAGGTTGATTTGGGTTGTGTATGTAGCTTAAATTGATCCATAAGAAACCTTATCAAAATAATAAAATAATTTTTTTTATTTGATATGTTATATATAATTATAATAAAGAAAAAAATTTATTGATTTTGTTTGTAATTAAACAAGCAAAGAAACTAAAAGTGGTAAAAGTTGGATGGTCAATGACCTATTCGTTGATTCAAACCCATTTTATACCACTCAAATGTAGAAATTGGCCATTAACCACCCCTATATGGGATACCACAAGCACGGTTAATTAATGGAATTACGAGTCCGGAACTTAAATAATTCAAAGGACTTGAATCAAAATAATCCCAAAAAATGACATAAATATCTTTTGCGTAGAAAATTACTACGCAAAATGACTTAACCGTATCGGCGATGTTAAGTCCTTTTGCGCATGAATTTTCTGCGCAAAATGGGTATATGAAAGGCCCCATCATTTTCATTCCCACCGGTCCCACTCCCATTTTTAATTCAAAAATGCATACGTGCGGAGATGGACGGGGGCATATCCCGAGATGTGGATACGCACCACATTATTCTTCCATTCAGAGATCAGATAGATCATACGGAGGACAGGGTAAGTTTGTTTGATTTTACATTATTATCTTATTTATTTTACAATTTTTGTCTTTATTGTTTATTAATTTGGGGTCATTTTTTTACAACTTTATATATGGAGGCCGTATGTTCAGTTTTGGATCAGTTACCGGCGTTTTGCAGGTGTGTCGAGCCCATGTGAATGTCGCGGTGTCCGTTGATACACTTAGAGGTCGTTGAGGATCACGCGCCCCACCGCTTCTTACTACAGTTTGAACATGTACAGAATATACCTGAGCCGGTTGTTTAGGAGCACAACCACTATACACGGGATGAGCATTTGACCGCCACTGATGCATACCGGGCCTTTATGCAGACCCAGATTGATCGTTGGGCTCAAAGGCTGGAGACGACATCAGTGGTCAGACATACGACTCTGACCCATGTTTACATGGAGTGGTACTGGTAGATCACACACAGCTTGATTGGCAACCCCGAGAGACGTAATCCAGATGGACGAGATTATGCAATACTCGCGTGATAGTATGAAGTGTTGGTAAGTTTCCCGCACTTAAATTTAATTAACCGTCTTAATTATGAAATTACAAATTTATTCAATTATTAATATTTGAAAGAAAATACAGGTATAGATCGTACATACAATGCGCTAGTTGGGCATGAAATATATGGTTATCCCCGAGACAGCGGAATTTGTTACCCAAATATTTCAAGTAGCCGAGTCGGGTATCCAACAATCATAAGAGGTCGGACATATGCATGATCGTATTCCAGAGGTCCCGTATCAGCCAGCAGGTGATCGTGGTTGTGGAGGCAGTGGTAATAGAGGTGGTGGTGGCAGAAGGGGTGGGGCCAGAGGGGATGGTGGTCGAGGGACTGATGGCCAAGAGGCTGATGGTCGAGAGGATCGTGGCTGAGGTGGTGGCAGTGGAGGCCTCCGTCTAGTAGATAAGCCTGACGAGCATGTTATCGTTCCCGCTCCAGCCCAGCAGCACTTCAAGCCGCACCATCCATCGACTTCAAGCCGCTCCAGCTCCGACACCACTTCCAGCTACGGCTACGGCTTCAGCCATTCAGGAGATCGCTCACGAGACCGCTCAAGAGCCCTCTCATGAGCCATCTCATAGGCCGTCGACACACAGGTTTGATTTTTTACCAAAAGATAATGTATTAAATCAAAATTAAAATTAATACTAGTTATTTATATATTATTTCAGGTTCATCCTTCAGTACATGTGCAATTGAATTATATAGTAGCCCATATAGGCTATAGCCTATGGTCCTATGTCGGTTGATGAATCCATCCCATTTGAGTCCATATATTCACTTGTAGAATCCATTACAAACAACTTTACATTTGAATTGACTTAACATGTGTCTTTTTTTCTTATACCGGAAAAAAATTAAAAAAGATTACAATTCTTCAAAAGCAACGCTGCTTAAATCTGCTAAAAAAAAAAGAAACTACATATTCTTAAACACATTTCATTATTATTAGATCTCATCATGTTGTGCCTTTCGTTTGCCAAGAAGCCCGCACATTGGTTCGCCTCTCTTTATATCTATTTAATAGAGGCCTTTGTTGATATTTAATAAATATCTTCAATCTCCAATAATAGCCCTAAAAGAATGTTTCAGCAAGTAGACAGCTAGTTTCCACCTCTACTTTTTGGTATCTCATAAGTTTAGCTATAGTTAGCTCTTTTTTTATGTTCCATATTTCTGCATTAAAGCTTGTAGTAAGTTTCACTTACCTAAGTAGCCGAGCAATTATTTTTCGTGATCATCTCTAAAGATTCTTTAAAATTAAAGCGGCATCTCCGGACTGTGTCTTGACACTCCCATCAATAATGTTCATCTTTATCTCTCATGTACATGGGAAAAACCAAGCAATTAGTTTGGCTTGTTTGGATATACAAGCTTGACTTGAAACTAATTTAAAAAAATCCCTAACATAATTAATAATTTGTTTGCATATAATCTTGATAGGTAACACTTCTTTTCAATCAAATTTCTATTTCGCTCCTTCCGTATTGCCAAGCTTCTAATTAATTAAGAAGTCACCTCAGTAATTTTAAAATTCTAAGAAATTAAGTTCCTCAAATGGATGAGTAGCTTCTTACCAAAATCAAACTTTAGGACAATGAAAATGACTTGGCTGCCATTTGTATGATCTCTCTCTCTGCTTATGATTAGTTGACAATTACCTTCGACTACTCTAAAGTCTAAAGTAAAAGAGAAAGGAAAAAGAAAAAGAAAGGTTTGAAGAATATTGATGGGCGCTTTTATGATTCCAATTGACTCTTTATCTCGTACGGACACAACATATGTGGAATCCTTTCCCTTTCTTGGTCTCCTAGGATGGTCCTTTAATTTCCTCAAGTTGGAGAAGAACCTCAACCTTCAAAAACATACATTAATTAAACTTTAATTTTTTAAGTCATGTCACTAAAAAGAAAATGACAAAAACTTTGGTAGATTCAAATTATCGATTAATCATCCAAGTGTTATTAACGGTCTTCACTTTATTCAATACTAGAAAACTACGAATTTCTAATTGGAACACTATCGGTGATTTAAAATCTTGAGAAATTGTTTCCAATTAATGAGCACAGTTTTCATGGATTTAATTTGTTAGAAATTCGTTGTTTCTAGAAATAATTTTATAACATTCTCCCACACGTGTAAACCCGGTTCTTATTACACATGAATTGAATATATTTTTGTCATTTTTTGTCTTTCTTTGGAGGATTAAAAAGTAGATCTGATACAGAAAGAATATTAGGCTCAACAAGTTAGAAGGGTGTGCCTAGAGTTGAGAAGATAGTGGCTTACCCAAATACCATGTGAAAAAAAATCTGAGCATCCAACTTAAAATCTTAAAGCAAAGAGTGGAGCATCGTAGAACATTATAAACTCCTTTAAAATTTCTTACACAACCGATGAGGGACAAGTGCATTCTTTAGTAAAGAAGCAGTCGATTCTTTAAATTTGAAATTTAAGGAGTTGAAATTAATATCAACGTTATTATCTATTGGAATTAGTTGTTTTGTAAGGAATATTAGAGAACAAAATTAATCTTTTAATTTTCGTAATTTATGCGCTTCAATTCAAGCTCCGTGGACCTTTTCACTTTTTAGAGCTTTTTACTTTTGAAAACGTTGTCCTGGACGATACACTTGTTAAAATGATCACCAGAACTATATATGGACTACTAGTGAGAAGGAGGAAAGGTCAACATTGCAAAAGTGAGTAAAATTTGGAAGAAGCATATCAAATTGCACTTTAATTAGTTGCAGTATATACAGCAAGGAAGAATCAGTATTGGTTACAATATTCCTAATAATCTTATAATAAATGAGTGAACCAATCAAAAGGCTTATATTATTAATGAGAATAAAAAGATGCAAGCCTTAAAGTTTGATTCACAAGTTGCACAAATTCGAATATTGGACGTTTGTTTTCTAGTAGATAAATGCATATGTGGCTTCTTTAAGCTAAGATAAGATTTGGAAAATAGAAAGGAATAGAAGTGAATATATGATTTTTCAAGGATAGTTTTTGCCTTTTTAGCGTTTGCCAATCATAAGGCAATCTTACAACTTTAATATGTTCCACAATTCTAGTGGAAGTTTCCTTGTATGGTAATAGTAATAGATTAAATATCATTCTTTTGGTTTCATCAAGTTGTTGAAAGATCAATCTTCAGAATTAATTCTCTACGACTACCTCACAACTTTATGTATTTATATCGTATGATCCTTATGAGAATGGCACAACCATGTTGGTATCTATTTTTGGAATATTGCGCAACTAGTTTTTTGAATTTTTAAAAGATTTGAAAATTGTGTCTGAAAGTTTTGAAAAAAGAAATGTTGTACTAGTAATTTTCTTCTAGATATAGCTCAAACAATACGAAAGGAGCTTGTTTGAGCTATATCTAGAAATTTTTAAAATAAGAACTTGAAATTTTTACACATTTGAGTTCCAATGAATTCATTCACGAGTTCAATTGGAACTGTAGCAGCATAGTCATTAATACATCAAAAATATTAGTGATCTAATCAATGTTGATTTATTGTAAGCAACAAGAAAATTAGCCAATAAGAAGATCAGTTAAGTTTTCATCATTGTATTCTTGAGGAGCTATTTATATGTTCCTAATTATTTTAAATTACATTTTTAGAATTTCATAATACGTAGTTGAAAGAAGTAATTCCTTGATTATTTTCATTAATGAAGAGGTCTATAAATACAATATACAAACTCTAAATATGAAAAATCATGTTCCTACTATAATACTAATATCATAATTACTCTTGTACAAGACTTCTACAAAATATGGTAAGTAACCTAAATATACACACACACGGTTTCAATCACACCCCCGCAGTCATAGCGAGCGGTTGTCGTACGCTGAGACTGTCCCTAAAATCTTCAAACAGAACCAAGGGAAGACCCTTAAAGTAAAGATGTCACCAATTTGGTACCTTCAAGGGACATGTAAGACATGTACTTGTCCACGAGCTACCTTTTTGCGAACAAAGTGAATATCCATCTCGATATGTTTAGTTCGCTGATGTTGGACCGGATTCCCAGAGAAATAGACGGCACTAACATTATCACAGTAGACCAAGGTAGCTTTCTGAATAGGAAAGTGAAGCTCTAATAAAATATTACGCAACCAACATGACTCAGACACCACATTGGCTACTCCTCGATACTCGGCCTCCGCACTGGATCGCGATAAAGTAGCCTGGCGTTTTGCCGACCAAGAGACCAAGTTATCACCAAGAAACATACAATAACCAGAGGTTGAACGTCTGGTATCTAGACATCCACCCCAATCGGTAACTGTATATGACACGAGAGTAGAGACAGGAGACGGATATAAATGCAACCCATAATCAAGTGTGCCCTGTATGTATCGTATAATGCATTTGATCGCATACATGTGCTCAATCCACGGATCATGCATAAATAAACACACCTACTGAACTGCTTAAGTAATATTTGGTCTCATGAATGTAAGATACTGAATAGCCCCTACAAGACTATGATAGTGGGTTGGATCCTCATATGGTGTGCTAGACGTAGCCTCAGCTTCGGTTTGGTATCAACCGGAGTAGAAGAGGACTTACAAGATGACATGCCAGCTCTCTCAATAATCTCAGCCACATACTTCTTCTGTGATAAAAATAGACCAACTACATGACGAGTGATAGTTATTCCCAAAAAAATAACTCAAGGGCCCAAGTCTTTCATAGCAAATTCTGAACTGAAAAGGGTCATGATAGACTTGCGCAAACTATCAGAGGAGGCAACCAAAATAATATCATCCACATACAATAGAATGTATGCTAGAGAAGTACCACAATGATAGATGAACAGAGAATGATCAGACATGATGTGAGAAAACCCAATAGTGGACACATAATCTGTTAACCTCTTATACCAAGCCCGTGGGGCCTGCTTAAGCCCATATAAGGACTTCTTCAGCAAACAGACATGGTGAGGATAATTGGGGTCCTTAAAACCCAAGGGTTGATGCATGTATACTTTCTCCTTAAGATCACTGTGTAAGAAAGTATTTTTCACATCCAGCTGATGAATGACCCATGCTTTCGAGAGAGTCAGACTAAGCATAGTGTGAATAGTTATCGGTTTGACCACCGGACTAAACGTCTCTCCACAATCCACGCCAAACTGTTGTGTTTTACCATCACCTACAAGACGTGTCTTATGCCTCTCAAAAGAACAGTCAGAATTTTCTTTATGAGTAAAAATCCACATAGAATGAATAATTTTGATACCATGTGGACGGGGCACCAACTCCCACGTCTTATTTGCAATAAGAGCATTATATTCATCATTCATGGTCATTTTCCAATTCGGGTCATGAAGGGCATACATAGGAATAGGATTACGTGGTAGGGGTGATTTGTTGACATTTGAATTTAGATTAAAATATCTTTTAGGTTTAAAAATATCACGTTGACTACGAGTAACAGACCCTTGATTCGAAATATGATGGGACGTATAGGTGTCGGGTCAGGTAAAACTGGACCAGTATGTAATGGGCATGCTGGCTCAATGGCAGAAGGCTGTGACGGTAAAATTGGGCCAGCAGGCAGTGGCCTCCTGGCCGAGAAGCATAAACTGGATCGGTAATATTTGGGCCAACATGCAGTGGGCCTGCTGGTTGATTTTGGTCACGGGACAACTCGGATAAATGGTGGATAATATACGGTGAGAGCTCATTATCCAAAAGAGTATACGAACTAGACACAGAATTATACAATTTAGCAAACGAAAATTGGGTTTCATCAAAAATGACATGGCGACTAATTATGATTTTATTAGCGGATAATCAAAACATATGTAACCACGATGATTAGATGGATAACTCAAAAATACACAAGCGGTAGAACGGGCTTATAGTTTGTTAATTTTAGTAGACGGAAAAAGCGGATAGCACAAACACACAAACACCCTAAGATGAGAATACGAGGGATCCTTATTATAAAGAATTTTTAGGGGTGATTGATATGCTAAACTTTTGCTAGGGAGTATGTTAAGGAGGTATGTAGTCATTTGTAACGCATGATGCCAAAAGGACGGAGGTAATGAAGCATGAGCTAGTAAAGTTCGGACAATATTATTAATGGTACGAATTTTTCTCTCGGCCTTCCCATTTTGTGAGGACGTAGGAGGAGAATAAAACTAAAAAGATATGCCATGAGTGTCACAAAATTCCCGAAATGGCCCATTATCATATTCCCTACCATTATCACATTGAATGTTTTAAATTTTCCGTTCAAATTGGGTACGGATGAAAGCTCTAAATTTTAAGAATGTGGAAAAAACTTGAGATTTTTTAGACAAAGAAAAAGTCCACAAGAAATTAGAATAATCATCCAAAAATAAAATATAATAATGATGGCCCAAAGAACTCAAAACGGGAGATGTCCATAAATCACTATGAATAATGTCAAAAGGCATCGACGTACTAGAAGTAGAGGCTACAAACGGTAATCTAACATGTTTCTCTAGAGGACAAATATGAGTACTACACTTACCCTTAGAATCAGTAAAATTATTATTTTAAAGAGAAGAAATAATAGACGACCCTGGATGACCCAAACGTTCATTCCACAAAGAAGGAGCAAGAGCGGCAAATGTAAAAGGTGTGGCTTGATTTGTGGAAATAGTGGTGGTGGTGATTGGATAAAGCTTTCCCCAACGATTACACCTCATTAGAGGTATCCTCGTCGTTAAATCTTTCACAAAAAAAGGGTCAAAGTTAAGAGAAACTCAATTATCAGTTGTGAATTTTCAGACAGACACCAAACTTTTAATGAAGTGAGGGGCATGAAGGACATTTTTTAGAACTAGATGTGGATGTGGGGGGGAACAAATTTGTGTGACCATAACCACGAATTGAAATTGAATTGCCATCACTAACAATTATGTCACGATTATTGCTCAACTTGTAATAAGATGAGAGATTACCTTGGACGGCTGTCATATGAGAAGTGGCTCCGGTGTCCATATACCAATTTGCGTCCGGGGGATTTAATCCGAGTGTATGCATCGTGGCCTCAATATATGTATGTGTCGGATCGGAAACTGGGCCCGCATCAGCGAAAGTCTGTTGAGGTTGAGGCCCAGCAGGCCAGCCTGCTGCCAGGGCCCAGCAGACTGTTTGGGCTGGAACTGGGAATTGGGCCTATGGCTGGCCCAATTCGCTGGAACGCCTGGGTAACTAGGAAAGGCCATGTTGGGCCACTGGCCACTCGCCCGGTAGCCCCACGGCCATTGTGCAGTGGCCCAAGGTTGCGGTCAGTGGTGTTGCAGCCCAGTTTGCCCACTATCGCCACTGCCACCACTGCTCCGACCACTGTTGCGATCACCGCCGCGATTCTTGCCACTATTTTTCTGATTTTGACCTTTTTTTGCCGCCACCATTGTTACGGTTTTGGCTGAAATTGATCGAGACTAAGTGAGGATCATCGGACGTAGCCATCATCATGATGGAATTAGCTTTGGTAGCCGCCTTTTTAGCCAAGTCGGCCTCTTCTAATGTGAGCATAGAATGGGCCTGGTTAAACGGTGGAAGAGTTGATCCGCCAATTCCTTCAGCCTTTTACAATAGGCTGAGACATTCGGAAAATCCTCCATATTGACATGGGAAAATTCCTACTCGAGAGTGACGGCACAGGAATTTTTGTTATCTTGGAATATATCACGCACCCGATTTCCAGTTTCCATTGTCGTGGCGTCGGGTTCAATAATCGTCTGCAACATGTCCATAGAGATAGTGGAATAGATCCACTGGAGTACCGTAGCATCAAGAGTCGTCCATAACATAGGGTCATCATCGACGGTAGGCACCTTCTCCTCACTTGCTTCCGCGGGGATGATGTGATGAAGGACTTGATGCGAGCGTGCGTGAACTTTAAATAATTTCGCCCACGTCGCGTATTGGACGTTTTCCATCTCAATAACGATAGGGATGTGGTTCTTGATGTTGGACACAGTAAGGGCAATATGAAACGTGTTCTTTGAGGTAGACATTATGAAAGAACAAGAGGAGAATGAGGGATTTGGAAAAAAAATGGGAGGAAAATTTTTTTTGGTCGGCGGCCTAACGATTGCCGAGAATGAAAAGGGTAGCAGAAGGTTTTGGGAGAAGGTATTTTTTCCCTAGACTTCTGATACCATGAAAAACATAATCCTTTGATTATTTTCATTAATGAAGAGGTCTATATATACAATATACAATGAAAAATCTTATTCCTACTATAATACTAATATCTTAATTACTCTTATACAAGACTTCTACAAAATATGGTAAGTAACCTAAATATACACAAATATACACACAGGGTTTCTATCAATAATAATGGAGCCTTGTTATTTTAAATATATACTAAAATACTAGAATGCATATTTATACAATTGTCCGTACATATATGAAGTGTCCAAACTTATTTCTAGAGCAGCTATTTTACTATGTCTTTATTATTATTAAGTGGTGGACTAACTTGATTAGATTTTTTATAAATCATCATGTAGAACTTTTGAAACTAAGATTGTGTAGTGCGGTAGAACTTGTGATAATTTTCATTTAATATATGTTGAAACATCAAGTAACTATGGCAGAATATAATGATGTTGAAACATCAGTAACTATGGAAGAATATAGTGTAATCAGATTCTTAAAGTTAAAATGTTGCACTATCATATTGTAATATAATATTTTTAGTTTTCTCTACTTTTTTACTTTAGAAAGTAAGAACCTCTTAAAGATGTATTTTCTCCTTTTAATATAACAAATTTGACATAAAATAGCCTTTTGTACACCAATTACAATACTAACAAGAAAAAAAAAATTCTTTCAAATCAACAGTGTTCCTTCTAGCCTTTGGACACATATATGTAAACGATTAATCGGAAGTTCACAGATAGATATTTCTAAAGTACTTATCTAACATGGCAGATAAGTTCACAAGTTCTAATCAATATTACGGAGGGTTAAACTATATGATTAGTATGCCTAGTTCAACCAATCATTATATTTTACTTCTATATTTGAAATAAAACGGTATACAGATATGTTTCATGAATTGTCCACCATATTTTGATACCCATTGAATAATTATTAAACCATAACTAAGCATGTTCAAGATTATTAATAAGTACTACTAATAAGAGCTATCGACACGAAGTCATATATCATAAACTTAAGCAGATTCATAAAGTGGTATAAACAAATTGACGAGTACCTGGATCGGAGAAGAAATTATCCAACTCTAGTAAGAAGAAAATAATATTTGCGGTTGAAGCAGATATCACAATTGATTAGAGAGTCGTGCTGATAGCGTTTTATGAAATAATAAAACTAGAACAAAAATATTGTGGAATAGAGAGAAAAGTTCTTTATTTCTCTTGAAGGATGTGAAATACAATGAATGGAATATCTCTGTTTATAATAGAAACCTGACTTAGTCTCAAAGTTAATAACCCTAATTTTCTTTATAAAAATAGACATTCAAAACAATAATATTTATAACATTTTAAAACTTTTTACCAGATTTTTTTTTTTTGGATTCTATAAGTAGTCTAAAATGATCCAAACTTTTATATGGGGTAAATTGGTTGTGTCTAAATTGACCGACTAATGATAATATATACAATACGACCCACTCAACTTGAACGGATTGAGGTGTTCAGTTTTTGGGTCGTCAATCAAAATTTAGTCACCGTTTAAAATGTAATTAGAAAGTAGTCACTTTTTAATAAGAAAATAATGTCTAACAAAATTACCCCCTTACAACATCACGGAAGAAGTGTTGGAGTTAGAAACTTTAACAAATAGAACTCCAACATTCGAAAGTTTCTGGAGTTAAAGGTTCAAACTCTAGGTCTTTTTCATGGATTGAAATATGTACCATGAATAATAATAAAGCTTTTAAGTAGGTACTTGAGTGAAATAATAATATTAAAATATGTATGATGAGTGAAATACGTACATGTAATGATGTGAAAAAGATTATTTTAATATCGTGGAGTTTCTACTTCTACAAGTTTCAACTCCATGATTGTGTCGGGTAGTTCAAAAGAGATACTATAGATAAAATAATGTGAAAAAAATTATTATCTATGATACCTCTTTTAAAGAATTGTTTAGCCAAGACTATCTCGACCTTAGCCTTCTTTTCTATTTAGATTCTCGTTCATGATCTCAGCCCTGGAATCACTTCACTTCAGCGCTTCCTCATTCTATTCTGCTTTTTCCTGGATATTCGAGTTTAAGTACCCATAAATTCGCTGTTTGTTTACCCACATACCATTATGAGGAATCCTTTCTCTTCCTCATTCTATTTCTGACTTGCAAATTACCTTAAGAAAAGCATCATTTCCTTCGAGACTTATGATTGTCATGGAGTTTGAACAAGCCTCACTATACATATTGCAACAGGGGAATTTTAAAAAAAATGATTGGAACCTAGCACAGTTTGCTAGAGTTTCACTTTTAAGAGCTACAAACTCCTAACATATGGTGTCGGATTTGCACCAATAAGAGATTTTCGAACTCCAACATAGGTGGCTAGGTTCCGTTTGTCAAAACTTGAAATGCAATACTAATTTGAAGTTGTTCCGTATTTTGATTGAGAGTATTCTTATCTAAAACTTTTCCAATGTTAAGAGAGTAGCAACACATAAATAGCTTTTGAAATAGTGGCTACTTGATAGCATGCGTTAAAAGCGTCTATTTACCAAATGAAATATTTACCGTTAACTCTTGAGAGATATTTATAATTATTAACTACTATTTAATTTAATTACTTTTCATCTAAAATGAATTTTCAATTTAGATATCAATGCTATATTAAGAGGCTAGAATTATTCCACTGTATTTAAACTTCTCCCTCAACTCTCTTCTCCCTCGCGTCTCTCTCATTTCCCTCTTTCCGTGCCATCTGGTGGAGGAAGTCCATCATCAGCCGGCATTGTCTCCTCTGATGCCCTCCATCGACCACTCCATCTTCTCCTTCTAGTTCTTCACCGTCATCGCCGACCCTCCATCAACTCCTTGGCCAACATCGACCAGATCTAAACTCCTTCGTCGCCATCAACCAGATCTAAAAGAGGTGTCCTCCGTCAACCACTCCATCTCCTTATGGTTTTTCACCGTCACCGCCGACCCTCCGTCGACTTCTTCACCGTCATCGACCACTCCATCTCCTTCTTTTGGTTCTTTGCCGTCATCGACCAGATCTAAACTCCTTCGCCTGCAATGAAACTAAAAATTTTGGCTTCACAAGACAGGCACGCCGAACAATTCACGGTTCTGATTGTGTTCCTCGTGTATTTAAACGATCAATAGCAGATAGTGTTGAAAGTTTCTTTAAGAAGAATCATCCAGACCACTATCTTTGTCACCAGGCTGTCTACAATGACAACAAGTTTGCCAAACTTGGCAGAAAAAGGGCTAGGCTTCAAAATTTGCTGGACCGCAACCAGCTTAAGTTTGAAAGAAACCCAGAAAAGAGGCCAACAAAAAATAAAAGGCTTCCTTGGACTTTTGGGGTAAGAACGTTGATTCCATCAACTACTACAAACAACATATTTTAATATTTTTTTTTGTAAATACAGTGTATTTTTAAAAGGATTTAAATGAAATCTTCATTTTTAGTGCAAATATAGTGGGTATTTTGTATTTTACCGGAGATTCGATCGATTTTGATTGTATTCTTTCCTTTTTAAATATAATGTATTTTATATTTTCGCCGACGTTCCAACGGCAACATTGCTGATCAGATACATTCAAATACAGTCAAAAAAAGAATAGATGAATATATAAATACACGATCACGAGACTATCGTGTATTTATATGCACATGAATACAACCATTTTGAATACACGTGTATTCAGAAAAATTAAATTTGCATGTATTCAAATATAGTCAAATACATTTGAATAGTCAAATACATTAGATAAGATTGAATACAACTGAACTGTATTCAATTACATGCGAATTGGCCTTAACTAGCTAAGATTTGTATATTAAAAACATATAGCTATGGATGATTAGAAGAAGCTTCTAAACTATAGCTATTTGTACTTCCTTACCAAATTTACACGACCATCAACAAACACAGGTATGCTTTCATGGGCTTTTCAGCCCATTACTATTGATGGTAAAGTAAAGCCCAGTTTCATCATCAATCCTCAATCCTGGGGTTGATCTGGAAAGGATATGAATCACCAATCAGTCAAATGGGCCCGCTCTTAAAATATTGGTCACAGTATCACCAAAATCAGAACAGAAAACATTAAAGTAATGGAGCGATATGGTTCTATTTTAAAACAAATGATATTGAATTAATTTGCTGATTTCAATCCACGTGACAGGTAGCGTAAGCTTACAACAAGCAAGGAGCCTAGCACACAGAACACATCTCTTTGGGTGAACAAATTCGACGTTGCCAATTTCATGTTTATTACAAGTCATTCATCAACATTATTAGTCAAATTGTTGTTAAAGAAATGTAATTTTAAATATCGAAAAGACTTCTCGTTGAATGAAAACGTTTCTAATATTTCATGAGAATTAATACATTAGGGCTATAATTCAATAGACGTAGCAGATTAATCAAATTGAAGAAAAAACAGATACGAGATAGCAAATTGTAAAATACTAGTAAATCTTCATTCATTCAGTGCAAAGAACTTTGTAAAATCAGATTCACAGGATAACATCACGGTGACAATCCCGGTGAAAAACGATAACAGTAAAACATAGAACCAAAGCAAAACCATAACGGAACTTCAACCAAACTTCGAGAACCATAAATAATTTCAAACATAAAAGCAATCTAAACAGGCCACGGTAAATCTAACTCCTCCAGTTTCCTTCGGAGGCACCCCCACCACCTCTAGAGTAACGGTCACCTCCACCACCATTGTAACGGTCACCTCCACCATAACCACCACCACCTCCACCTTCACGACGACCACCTCCGTAACCACCTCCACCACCACCACCGTATCCACCTTCACGTCTTCCACCACCACCACCTCCATATCCACCACCTCCTCCTTCACGTCTTCCACCACCTCCATAGCCGCCGCCGCCGCCTCTTCCTCCACCGCCACCGCCTCCACGTGACTGAGCTTCGTTCACAGTGATGTTACGACCGTCTAGATCCTGGCCGTTCATTCCTTCAATTGCTTCCTTCATAGATTGCTCATCCTTGAAGGTAACAAATCCAAATCCTCTAGATCTACCTGTTTCCCGATCATTGATAATCTATAAAAACACAAAAATCACAACAATTCCATCAGATCCAAACAGATCTACAACATAAACTACTAGATCTAAACAAATAATAAAACAGTTAGGGGAGAAACATTAAAAGTGAGCGATCAATCTTCATCTCTTTATAACAAGAGAGTAGACGGAACGTACCGTTTCAGGGAAATTGGAATAATAGTAACAAATAGTAACAGTAACAGTAACAAAGAGTAGTAACATAGTAACAGTATCAATTCAGTAACAGAGGGTCAACGAAGCCTTTAATGGGCTCGGATCCGAACTCTGCTCTGCTGCAACACAGACCTTGGATTCGACAACTTCGCCAAACTGTGAAAAAGCTTCTCCGAGTGCTTGGTCGGTGGTGGCCCATGCCAGACCACCGACAAAGCACCTATATTCAACATCTGCCATTATTTTTAATATGAAGAAACCCTAAAAAATAATGGTAAGGGAGAGGTGTGGAAGAAGAGAGGAGAAAAGGGATGGTATTTATAAGATGGGTGAGGAGCCTAGGTTTTGATCTAGGGCCGGTTAAATTAATCGTGAGCGGCGGTACTCTACTAACTTCTATGTAACTCGGGTTAATGTGTCTGGTTAGAATTTTGTCCGTTTGGTTATCGTCACTTTCGTCAACTTGTTCCATACATAATTATGCCTGGGAGACCTTTGCAATTCTGAGAAGCACAGGGGCTAGAATAACAAATCAGAACATGTACGAGGATCTCTCAGATTATTTCGCTTTAATATACTATTTAATTCATCTTATTATTACTAGACTATATGAATAAAACGACATAGTTTGAAAAAGGTTCAAATATTTTATGCTTTTAAATACTTTTGAAATAATACTATATGCACCACATCTCAAATGGTGTTGTTCCTTCTTTAATCAGAGATTTCGGGTTCTAGCCATGCGTATCAAAAAATTCTTAATAGGGAGTGCTTCCTCCCGAATAGAGCCTTACGCGGCGCGAATTCTGATATAATCGGAATCCAATATGGGTATCAGACCCCGGATGAAAAACCAAAAAATAAAATAATACTTACAATTTACAAACTCAATATAAATATTTCTAAACTTATTAAATTTGATTCTGATAGTTATGCACATAAATACTCTTTCACATTCAGTGCATGTACTAAATATATAATTGTGTTTCAAGTGGCTTTTATAAAAAAAAAAATTATCACTTAATAGTTAAAGTAGTTTTAAAAATTTTAAATTATTTTTTAATTATGATAAATTAACATAATTTGCATGAATAAAGTTCAATAAATTGATTTGTAAATATGTTATACGTGATATAGACATTGTATATGCATCCTATATTATTTGTGTGTACGTTCGTTTCTAAAATATGATAGATTATAATAATATAATATCGTATTTTGTAGTAAAATTTATTTTTAAAAAACTTACATAATGTTGGGGAAGAGAAAGGGGAAAATGATAATAATCAAACACTCACATCTATTAAATGGACAACTTCCATAAAATATCAATACTATTAGAGCATAAGCTTTTATAGTTATTTGAAAGTGACTTTATATCAAATGATATTTTTTAACTTTATATATATTATTTCGCCTTTTACATATTAATTAATTAAATTTCTGCATATGGATTTTAGTTAGGTTGGCTTGGATTGAATTTTTTATATTATTTTGTATTTATTTGTTTAAAAATAAAAAGAGCAGAATATTAATATCATCGGAATAGTAAAATTATGTAATTTTTATGTTAAAATATAATTAAGTGACGTTGATATAAAAAATGAATAGTTATATATGTAATTTACACAATTAATATGTACAACTAAATAGTGAGTACTTACTAGTAAGTAGTAGGGGTGTCCAACGGGGCGGAGCGGGTCCCGGCAGGACGGGGGAGGGTCGAGATGCGGGCTCCGAAGGGATTAGCGGGTCGGGATAGGCGGGATGGGAAGAGGTCCCATCCCGTCCCACATTCC
This sequence comes from Anisodus tanguticus, assembly GCA_034509755.1. NCBI lineage: Eukaryota > Viridiplantae > Streptophyta > Magnoliopsida > Solanales > Solanaceae > Anisodus > Anisodus tanguticus. The sequence continues at coordinate 37,204,557 of CM067561.1, read as the reverse complement.
GCCGGAGGAGGGACCAAGATTTGGGGGACAAGACATGTAGGGTCTGGATCAGGATTTGGGATTTATTTTTTGCCACTTAATTTTTAAAAATAATATATACAAACACTTCAATAATTGAACAAGATAGTGTAATAAAAACATCTCAAGACTGTTTTTGTGCATCTTATATTATTTAATAGAAATATGATTTTTTGTAATACAATTTCAAAATTGCAACTTTGTTGTTGCAAATCACATAGTAAAATTACAATTAAAAAATTACATATTTAACCATATTTTTTCTAATTTTCTCACAATGTCTTGAGGATCTTCGATTGGAATTGAAATTTGTTGGACAAATTGTTCGACGTCGCTTCATGTTTCCTCGGACAAGATTTCATTGTAGTTGTAGTCTTTTTCTTCGTTAATCTCTGGTTGACCGCACCTTATACGCTCCGCTTGAATCCAATCTCTGAATAGAACTGCAATCTCCAATGTGTCTCCCGCCAATGAATGTATGTGCTCTCCTATTTGAAATCTTCCAGCAGAAAAAGTTCTTTTAGACGTTGTTTGATGACGCTTGAATGTTCAACACATCTTGGGCCATATTTGCTAGTGTCGGAAATGTATTCTTATTCTGCCTCCATTATTTTAGCAAGTCTTCATGTCCTTCATCATTGACAATTAATTTGTACGGTACAACACCCTGCAAAACATAAGCATCAAATTCGCAAACTTGTGAAGAAGTTGAACCACGAAACATTTTATTTCTAAGGCTTTAACTACTAGCAGCAGAAACTACATATTTTTTGTAAGGTTGCAACGAAGTAGTAGAAGATGGTACAGAAGCAGGTTGATTATTTGCACTTTGTTGTTGATAATACATATATACTTGTGTTGCATTCAGTGTGGTGGTCCAAAAATGGCTGCTATAGCCGTTGCACAATGTCCAAAATCAAATTTTGGCCGTTGTTGCAACGGAATTTTTGCAAAGGGAGGGGGGGTAGCGGGGCGGGACGGGGTCGGGTTGGGGCTAGTTGGGTCGGGATCGGGAAGATCCCAGGCTCCGTCCGAATTCAAACCCTGACACCGACAAAAAAATAATTATGGGGAATCGGGGCGGTGCGGTGCGGGTAGCGGGCTGGGCCCACTCGACATCCCTAGTAAGTAGTTAGTAACTTTAAAAAATGATTAGAGAGAAGGGACCAGAAGAGAGAGAAAAAAACAGAAGGGACTACTTGACAAATCACAGTACAGAGGAGGAATATCATAAGGGGATATACTAGAGCCGTTTGCGCCGGTAATAGATTGGCTAACCAGGGTTAAACGTGAGTTTGAACGTCCAAGATATTTTGGCAAACCCCGTCTAGCACACGGCATTGCCCATAAAAATATCAGATTCCAAATCTAAAGATATTTATGATGTACAGCTGGGTCCACCAAAATCCCAATATGTTGACTTGTCAAATACCCACTCCAATCTACTACTAGTACCTATTCTGTACATTAATTATAATCCTTTCTCTATGGGGTTAATGACACTATCTACTCCATAATCTTTTGGCTTAATGCATAAACAATCTCTTAAATTTATATAAATACATTTAAATTGTTATAAATAATATTATAAATGAATGTCCATGTATTATAAGATATATATTAATTTTTACTTGGAGAGCAAGGTTTGGTTAGGGCCAATGTAACTGGGAGAAATAACCTATAGTTACTATGAGATTAATTTAATTGTAATCTAACTAGTTACTTTGTGACCAAGTACTTCTCTTCCTATAAATAGGAAGGTTTCATCTCCTTGGTTAGACATAAAAAAATATGGTAATAAAATCTCTCCTAAGCTTCTCTCTAGTTTTCTTATTTATATCTATATTATTTTATAACACGTTATCAGCCGCACGATATTTTAATCAACTGAGCTAGACGGATGGGTAGGTGACCTCTTTCTGTCAAATCAGGTTAGTAAACCATTACATGCTTCTAATAGACCGACCATCAAGATTCACTCTTTCTATTACTCTCTTTGGCAAATCTGTCTCCCCTTTATAAAGGCTAATGACACACCGTTAAAGACCACTTAAAATGTTCACTTTTCCTTAAGTCTTTCATTTATTGTTCTTATTTGAAAGAATGAGGTCTCATAGAAGTTACTTGGATGAATCATTTGAATCAAGTAAGTAGTTAATTTGATCAATAAGATGTTCACAATGTAACTAAAATGTTTGATATGTTTCACCCCCTATACAGACCAACCACATAGAGCCGGCACACATGATCACCATCTAATAATTAAAGCTCTGCTAAGGGGCATATATGATGCTATTTTTGTTACTGCTTTTCAGAGCGTGAAATCTACCCCGCACCATTGATAATATGAATATCACTTGAGAAACAGAGTTTACAGTAGATTACTAAAAAAATGATTATACTTCTCAAGTCTGGTTATTATAAGTATATTAAATTTGATTATGCTTATGACTAAATATACTTATGACTGACCAAGAAATGGAGATTCTTATTTTAATAAGTGATAAATAAAGCCTGAATACTTCAGGCATTCTTTTACATAAGGTTCACAGTGATTACTATTGAAGATATGTATAACAGAAATATTATTTATATCATGCCTCAAAATGGCTCCCAAAGAGCAATATGAAAAAATCGGAGATTATGACATGATTTTATGGTCCACTTTGAACTGTAATACAGGTTACAAGAAATGTTCGACCACAAGAATTGTTATATTTCATGTCTTGTTAAAACTTAATTTAGTTATGCGTAAAATCACAAAGTGGAATTGTTTTAAAATGCCCCTTCAACTTTAGGGGGTCTGTTAACATAATTCATATTTATTTTGAATCTGAACAGACACAACATTTTCCAATAGCCACCATTGATGCCTCTTGGAGGTGTCTGTCGGTGATGAAAAGGCATCACCAATGGATGTGAAATCTCTATAAGTAGTAAAGGTGTTTTCTCATTCAATTAATAGATATGAAAAATAATCAAAACTTCTGTTGAAAAAGAATCAAAACTTCAGTTGAAAAAGAATCAAAACTTCTGTTGAAAAGAATCTGTTGAAAAAATTAAAAAATTTGTTCTTTTCTTCCCTAAGCATCATCAAAAACTTCATATTATGTGTTCTTGGTTGAATCAAGGGAGTACAAACTTTGAATTCAACATCGTTGTTAGGGGTTCATTGTATCCTGAAGACAATAATTATGTGATCTATTGTACTCACCAAATTATTGGGAATGATCGAAATAATTGTCTAAAAGAATCTGCTTAAGAGTTTTGAAGTCAGATAACAACAATTTGGTGTATGTGCTTCATCCCGTTAGCACCATATTTTACAATAATTTTTAGACAGTTAATGACATGGAGGATGAACCATCTCAACATCGCTTCCCGTATCTTATCCTCCACCGAGGTCACTCCGACTCTGTCCCTTCTCTTGGATAATAAACCCGAGGTACTTGAAGCTTCCTTTCTTCGGAATGACCTGAGTACCAAACATCGCCCCCTCGCCAGTCTCAAGCTCACTCCCGTTGCTGAACCTGCATTCCAAATATTATGTCTTGGTCCTAATCAGCCTAAACCTTTTAAACTCCAGAATCTGTCTCCAAACTTCCAGCGTAGCGTTCACTCCGCTACAAGTCTCATCAATCAAGACTATGTCGTATGCGAATAACATACACCATCACCAAGGCAAATAAGAATAGACTAAGAGTTGATCCCTGGTGCAACCATCATCACTAGGAAGTGTTCCGATTATGGAGTATACAATATATAATATTAAGTATACTATATACTGTTGGTGGGCCTGTGTTCAAAAAATCAGAAAAAACAGAAACCAAACGGAAAGACAAAAAGCAGAAAAATAGAAACTGGAAAAAGTAATGCAGAAGTAAGAAAATATCCGAGACCACAGAATTCACTGTGTGTCCTTAAGGAATTTAATCCTCTCACTGTACCCGAGGTTATGGATTACTTCCTCCCAGGATAAAACGGATATACCCGCGGCAGAGTAGCGGTACGTCAAACGCCTTCGACTTCGACGAACTCAAAGTTGGCAACGAAACACAGTAAGACTCGATAGTTTTATTTGTGGAAAAATAATGCAGAATTTCAGATGCAGAAATTTTTGTTTTAGTGTATTAAAAATGAGGCATTGCCTCAGTTTATATAGCCTTGAAAGTGCCTCTTCGGAATAGGTTGGTGACTGTTCGGAAATATTGCCTTCAATTTCTCATTCACACCAACTTGGCTAGTTTTATTTATTAACTAGCTTTAACAATCCCCCACATGAATGGGGAATGGCTATATGATGAAAAATATGCATGACAAAAAACTGTGTGATTCGTAAGCAAGGATTAATCGCATCTGGATAAGTAGATTTCTCTTTGAACTTTCCGTAGTGAACATATGTCGGATATACTCGGTCAATCGGTAGATTTGATATCCTTGAACTGTCGAGCTTTGGTGTATACCTAGACAACCACATGTCACACAATTAACCCTTTAACCGTCTTTGGTTCTCATTGTTTTGTTCGTTTCAGCCATGAACAACACGCCTCTCGATTCATAAGTGCGTAGAGAATTGGCCTTTCAGAATTCTCCTTGAAGCGGCTTACACTTCACACTTACATAGGTGATTCCTAAATGTGTCATCCCGTAGATACACTATTTGATATACCCCGTACCAAACTTAGGAACCATTAAAAAGTCGTAATTCTTTATCCGGGTACTGAACATTATCTCATCACGAGAATGGATCAAAGAGTTATTGTGACAATGTTGAACCGTCATTAATGACTTTGTTTGATCTCTTTGAACCTAGATCTTGGGATCTCCAGTCTTCTAGGTAGAGTTACCGTCACGATGACTTGTCATCGGCCATAGTCCCATTCCCTTGATGATCTTTCAACTACCTCTCTAGTTAGGCCTTTAGTTAGTGGATCCGACACATTATCTCTTGACTTAACATAGTCAATTGTGATAATTCCAAAGAGAGAGTAGTTGTCTAACGGTATTATGTCTTCGTCGTATGTGACGTGACTTTCCGTTGTACATAAGGCTCCCGGCTCTTCCTATTGTCGCTTGGCTATCGCAATGTATGCATATATGAGCCAACGGTTTGGGCCAAAATGGAATATCTTCTAAGAAATTCCGAGCCATTCAAATTCTTCACCGGCTTTGTCTAAAGCTATGAACTCGATTCCATTGTAGAGCGGGCGATACATGTCCGTTTGGATGACCTCCAAGACACTTGCTCCTCCACCTATGGTAAAAACATATCCACTTGTGGATTTAGTTTCGATTGAACCGGTGATCCAATTTGCATCACTGTATCCTTCAATAACTGCAGGATACCTGTTATAATGCAAAACAAAGTTTTAAGTATGTTTTAAATACCCCAAAACTCGTTTCATTGCCAGCCAATATTTTTGGTCGGGATTACTAGTGTAGCGACTTAGTTTACTTATAGCACACGCAATATCAGGTCGCGTACAGTTCATGATATACATCAAACTTTCCAACACTCTGCCATAATCCAATTGAGAATGACTTTCACCTTTATTCTTTGCAAGAGCAAGGTTCATATCAATTGGCGTCTTTGCAACTTTAAAGTCCAAATACTTGAACTTTTCAAGTACCTTTTCAATATAATGAGTTTGAGACAATGCTAGACCTTGAGGAGTCTTATGGATTTTAATTCCCAGAATTAAATCGGCAACTCCTAAGTCTTTCATATCAAACTTACTAGCAAGCATGCGCTTAGTAGCATTTATGTTAGCAATGTCGTTACTCATTATCAACATATCATCCACGTACAAACAAACAATGACTACGTGGTTCGGAGTGTTCTTAATGTAGACACATTTATCACACTCATTTATCTTGAATCCATTTGACAAAGACATTGTATGGTCAAATTTTGCATGCCACTGCTTGGGTGCTTGTTTTAGTCCGTAAAGAGACTTAACAAGTCGACACACCTTCTTCTCTTTCCCTGGAACTACAAACCCCTCAGGTTGTTCCATGTAAATTTCTTCCTCTAACTCACCATTTAAGAAGGCTGTTTTCACATCCATTTGATGGATTTCAAGACCGTACACGGCGGCTAACGCTACTAACACCCGAATGGATGTAATCCTCGTTACCGGCGAGTATATATCAAAGTAATCAAGACCTTCTCGTTGTCTAAACCCTTTAACAACTAGTCTTGCCTTATATTTATCAATAGTACCATCAGCTTTCATTTTCCGCTTGAAAATCCATTTGGAACCTAAAGGTTTATTCCCTGGAGGAAGGTCAACCAATTCCCAAGTATGGTTGTTTAATATGGATTCTATCTCACTATTGATTGCCTCTTTCCAAAATTGAGCTTCCGATGAAGACATAGCTTCGTTGAAGGTTCGAGGCTCATTCTCCAACAAAAATGTTAGAAATTCTGGTCCAAATGAAGTAGACGTCCTTTGACGTTTGCTTGCGTCTTGGATTTTCCTCATCGAATATTTTCCTTTGTTTCTTCCCGAGGTCGTTTAGATTCTTTGCTAGACGACTCACATTCCTTTTTATACGGATATATGGTTTCAAAGAAGTCGCATTATCTCGATTCAATTACCGTATTCACCCGAATGTCGGGATTTTCTCGATTTGTGAACTAGAAATCGATATGCCTTACTATTTGTGGCATATCCTATGAAAACACAATCAATGGTTTTAGGTCCTATTTTTACCCTTTTGGGTTTAGGAACTTGCACCTTGGCCAAACACCCCCACACTTTGAAGTATCCCAAATTGGGCTTCCTTCATTTCCACTTTTCGTATGGAATAGATTTTGTTTTGCTATGGGGCACTCGATTGAGTATTCGGCTAGCTGTTAGAATGGCTTCCCCCCCCACAGTTCGGGGTAAACCGAACTTGTTAACAGGGCATTCATCATTTCTTTCGGGGTTCTATTTTTCCTTTCCGCAATTCCGTTTGATTGTGGCGAGTAAGTGCGGTTTGATGAATAATGCCATATTCCAAACATATTTGTTCAAAAGGAGATTCATATTCACAAACCCCTATCACTTCTTATCATTTTAATCTTTTTGTTAAGTTGAGTCTCAACTTCAGTTTTGTATTGCCTGAATGCTTCAATTGCTTCATCTTTACTATTAAGTAAATAAACGTAGCAATACCGTGTACTATCGTCAATAAAAGTTATGAAATACTTCTTCCCATCGCGAGATGGGATTGACTTCATGTCACAAATATCTGTATGGATTAAGTCTATAGGACTTGAATTCCTTTCAACTGACTTATAAGGATGTTTAACATACTTAGACTCAACACAGATTTGACATTTTGATTGATTGCATTCAAACTTAGGCAATACTTCCAAACTAATCATTTTTCGCAAGGTTCTATAATTGACATGTCCTAAACGTGAATGCCATAAGTTATTTGACTCAAGTAAGTAAGACGAAGCAAAAACTTTATTATTATTGGCAACGACCATTACATTCAGTTTGAAAAGGCCCTCTGTGAGGTAGCCTTTTCCTATGTACATCTCGTTCTTACTTATTACAACCTTGTCAGAAACAAAAACACACTTAAAACCGTTCTTTACTAGAAGTCCCAGATACTAGATTTTTTCTAATTTCGGGAACATGACGACGTTGTTGAGAGTCACCACCTTGCCGGATGTCATCTTCGAGCGGTATCTTTTCATAACCTTCAATTTTGGACGTTGCAGAATTTCCCATATATATGGTCTCGTCGGGCCCGGCGGGAGCATATGAAGCAAAGGCTTCTCTAACAGTACAAATGTGGCGAGTGGCGCCAGAGTCAATCCACCACTCTTTCGGATTTCCCACTAGGTTGCACTCAGACAACATAGCGCACAAGTCATCAACTTCCTCGTTTGTTTCAACCATATTAGCCTGACCCTTCTTCTTTTCCTTTTTCGGAGCACGACATTCTGCAACTTTGTGTCCGATTTTTCCACAATTGTGGCAGTTTCCCTTGAATTTCTTCTTGTTGGGATAGCTCCTTGGTCCCGATGCATTTTTCTCTTTTTCAGATTAGTTGGGGCAGTTTCAACAATATGTGCTCCCCCTATGGTTGATCTCACATTTGCCTTCTTCTCTGCTGCCTTGTTATCTTTCTCGATTCTCAAACGGACGATGAGATCTTCCAGTGTCATCTCCTTTCGCTTGTGTTTCAAGTAATTTTTGAAGTCCTTCCATGAAGGAGGCAGCTTCTCTATTACTGCCGCAACTTGAAATGCCCCACTAATCACCAAACCTTCAGCGAGTAGATCGTGGATGATAACCTCGCAACTCTTGAACTTGAGTAACAACGGACTTGCCATCTACCATTTTGTAGTCCAGAAACTTGGCAGCGATAAATTTCTTTAATCAAGCATCTTCTGTTTTATATTTCTTTTCCAACGCATCCCATAGATCTTTTGATGTTTCCATATTACTATAGACGTTGTAAAGATCATCCTCCAGTCCGCTAAGAATATAATTCTTGCACAAAAAATCTGAGTGCTTCCATGCCTCAATTACAACAAAACGTTCATTCTCAGGTGTTGATTCCGACAAAACCGGAACGACCTCCTTAATAAACTTTTGAAGGTTTAAAGTAGTTAAATAGAAGAACATCTTTTGTTGCCATCGTTTGAAATCAATTCCGGTGAATTTTCCAGGTTTCTCTGCTGGAGCCGGTGCTGGTGCAGTACGACTGGAGGACGCAACATTGCTCGTAGAACCAACCATGGGGGCTGGTGTGGCAGTAGCAGTAACATTCAAATTTGGAGTCATGTCTCCCATTTCGTCGCAAACGAAGCAACAGAAAAAGTTTAATAAACGGTGAAGACTTCGAACCGAATCAGTTTTGACAGCAACAGATGTAATGCACAACGGTGAAGATTTTATTTCTTCAAACCGAATCAAGGTTACACAAACAGATTTAAAATACTTGAAACGAAATGCAGTAAATTGTATGTTGTATACTTGATGAAGTTTTTCTATCTTCAAATCAAGTACCCAAATGAGTAGAAAGTTATGAAAACTTTAATCTCAACCGGAGTAGAAAATTCGAAGATTTTAGTCTCCAAACAACATATAAGTTCGTTACACCGAAACAACAAACACTTTTTTTTTCTAGTAAATTGTATGTTGTATACTTGATGAAGTTTTTATATCTTCAAATCAAGTATCCAAAGGAGTAGAAAGTTATGGAAACTTTAATCTCAACCGGAGTAGAAAATCTGAAGATTTTAGTCTCCAAACAACATACAAGTTCGTTACATCGAAACAACAAACATACACCTTTTTTTTTCCGACAATGTTCTGTAATTGTTAAACAAGAACAAATGAACACAGAAATAATGATTAAATTCCTTAAGCTTGTTGTTGGGCCTGTGTTAAAAAAATCAGGAAAAACAGAAACCAAACGGAAAGACAAAAACCAGAAAAATAGAAACTGGAAAAATAATGCAGAAGTAAGAAAATATCCGAGACCACAGAATTCACTGTGTGTCCTTAAGGAATTTAATCCCCTCACTGTATCCGAGGTTATGGATTACTTCCTCCCAGGATAAAACGGATATACCTGTCGCAGGAGTAGCGGTACGTCAAACGCCTTCGACTTCGACGAACTCAAAGTTGGCAACGAAACACAGTAATACTCGATAGTTTTATTTGTGGAAAAAGAATGCAGAATTTCAGATGCAGAAATTTTTGTTTTAGTGTATTAAAAATGAGGCATTGCCTCAGTTTATATAGCCTTGAAGGTGCCTCTTCGGAATAGGTTGGTGACTGTTCGAAAATGTTGCCTTCATTTTCCTTCCATTTCTCATTCACACCAACTTGGTTAGTTTTATTTATTAACTAGCTTTAACATATACAACATATAACAATGGTATATAAACTATTTTAATGATATAAACTACATATATAAACACACACATACACATTTTTTGTGGTACCCTTTATTTGTTGGTCTACGAAATTATAGATTTTGGATTCGAACCCCAGTAGAGTAAAAAAAAATTGCAAGGCAAGATTTTCATAGAAATTATGCATATTCGGCCAAACTTGCATAGAGATTATGCCTTAAGGAGCATAGTTTCTATGTAACTAGCCGGACAAGGCGTAATCTTAATTTCCAATGAAATTTTGCCTTCATAGTTACATAGAAACTATGCCTCTTAAGGCATAATCTTTATGCAATTTTGGGGAATAGACATAATTTCTATAAAATGTTGTCTTGTAGTTTTTTTTCTTTTTGACTCTGCTGAGATTCGAATCCACAACTTCAGGGGTATTTTCGATCATTCTTTTAGGCGAAGAACTAAAATTAAAGACCACACAAAAATTAAAGACCACCCTAAAATAGCTGCAATCGTGCAAATTGCCGGTCCACTATTAACTACTACTTCATTGGCAGAGGATAGACCTTGTGATCCATTAACAATGTCGTGCATAAAATTGCACGGTTTGCCTTCAAACCAGTTGGTCTTTAATTTCTGTCCTTCAAATGAGTTACGTCTTTAATTTTTGTCCTTCTTGCCTTTAATGAATCTTTTAAAATTAAAATGCCCTCTAATCTAAAAACACAACTCCATTTTTTCTGGAGTTGGCTTACCTTCAGTGCCCCGTACCTCCAGTTTGTCCAGTACCTCATTTGATTAAAGACCAACTGTTATTTTTTTTAAAAACTTTCTATTAGTAAATTTAACTATAAGAATTATAATAAAAATATAAAAAGGTAAAAGATGGAAATTTTGAAACTATAAAAATTAATAAAAAAATAGAGGAGATTAAAGATTGAAATTTTTTGCTGCCATTTCGTAATAATTAAGAACTTGGAATTTGCTTTCGTAAACCCATAATATTACAATCACTATGATTAGCTTGAAAATTTATTTTTGCTTAAGAAACACTCTCGTAATTGAGTTCTAAATTAAATGGGTTTAGTCGTTTAGTTATGAGATGTAGAGGGAAAACGGGTAATTATTCACATATAGGAATTTAGGAAAGTGTGTATTGACCGAGTAACAAAAAAAATCAGACCCATTAGATTCAACAAATGTCACGTGTTCAAAATCAAAGTCTATTGATTTGTAATTTAGGAAGATATATGAAATTGGAATTGAGAAACAATTTGTATCGGTGAATGGAGAAAAGAAAAGGAAATTGGGTTTTGGTTTATGAGCTTTATGTGTAGAAAAATAATATTGGAAGAAGTAAAGAATTTATATAAGGTAAAGTTTGCATGTCTTAAGATAGAGTTTGTTATTTTAAGATAGAGTTTGCATGTCTTAAGGTAGAGTTTGAATTCGCAAGTAGAATTTGCTTGCAAACTCTATCTTATAAGATAGAGTTTGCCTTATTACTGAAGGCAAACTTTAACTTAAGGTAAAGTTTGCATTCCTTCAGGTAGAGTTTGCATGCCTTAAGGTTGAATTTGAATTCACAAGGTAGAATTTGTCTGAAGACTCTACCTTATAAGGAAGTTTTGCCTTAAGGTAGAGTTTGAATTCGCAAGATAGAATTTGTCTGCAAACTCTATCTTATAAGGAAGAAGAACACAAACTTTGCCTTAAGATAAAATTTGTTTGCTTTAAGGATAGAGTTTGCATGAGTTAAGATAGAGTTTGCTAGTCACTGACAAAAAAAACAATAGTACTTTCATCGTAATATTCTAAAAGATAGTGCCAGTGCAGTTACGTATCTTTTCCTACCTTGAGCCGAACACAAAACAAAACAAGGGAAAACTGTGAAAAACACCTCCCTTGACTGAGAAAGCATGAAGTGACAAAATCTACAAGACCGAGTAACTTATAGAGCAGTAAAGCAGCACTGTAACAAAAGAATTGCTAAACACCTCTGCCTTTCCTTTAAAATATTCATTAGACAACACAAATATCAAAAACATTTTTAGCAGGGAATATGATAAGAGTAGAGCATCATATCTAAATATGACAAATCAAACAAAGCTTAACGACAACATTATAAGCCTGAACTATGCGCATCTTTGTTGTTGACAAACCACAAACATGTATAGAAAAAGAAAAAGATCCAGATGAGACTTCAAAACAAGGCATTATCACTCTTTAAATTAGTTTATGCTCTTATAACGTTGAATCTAAAAGCTATTTCTCCACTACTTTACCAATCTGTTGAAAGGATTAACCTACGTATGGAAGAGCAATGGAGAATTGAGGTGTGGAGAAGTATTATTGAAATCCACCATTGTTGATACTTGAAGCTCCTGAGTTTGAAATTTGAAAAAGGACAGAAAGGTGACATTGTGGAAGAAGAACCCAAAGCTATGTGAGGTGGGAGGGTAGTTTCATCCTAGTTTATTTCAAGTTGTCCTAGTTAGTCAGCACTTAGCACACAGCAACTCCGGTCCAATTAGCTCACAATAGTCACTAAGAAAAAACCTGAAGATCTTATATGACTAAAAGTTGGGCCTCCACTCGAGTTTGCAATGCATGTATATATGGTCTAATTATTTGGGTTTTTCTTGTAGTATATGATAACATGGCAAAATCCCAACTCCCACACAACTTAATCGGGTAAAATTCATAAATGTCTGGTAATTAATATGCCCACCATCATGCAATTTCAAATTCCACAAATAGAACTTCGGGATATTATTATAAAGTTTCCCCTATGAAAATTGAAACCATATTACAATGACAATTTTTCAAAAAGGCAAAAAAAATGATTAATATGTGCTATTTCAACCATCGTCTTAGTAGACGTTTGGACATAAACAACTGATAGTTGAAAAAAAAAAATTGAGAAAGAAGTTGGAAAATAATGTCTAAAAGTTAAAGTTATTTTTGGGTATGCATTTAACTTGAATTTTTTTTTTAGAAGTTTTGTGAGTAGAAAAATCATTTCATTTGATTTTATTTTTTTCAAATTTAAAACTCATCGTCAAAATTTTCTTAAAAATTCAGTCAAACATATAACCAAATGTTGTTTAAATTTATATTTTGTTGAAAAAAACAAAAAATAAAGTCATATCCAAACAGGCCTGTAGTCCTTAGCATGACAAATTCGTTGGACGTTTTTTCTCTCATGAATTTGTGGTATCATCAATTTCTCTATTTCCCTAAGTTGGAAGACATAAATCAATGAGCCTAAAATCAAGGACCTCCTCTTTTCCTATGTTAGCTATATTTTGAAAAATGTCATTCTGTTGAATGATTAGTTAAAATATCCTTAAAACTGGTAGTTAGGGATTCTTTTTCATCGGTGAAGGTAAATTCTCAAAGTTGTATTTGTACCAGAAAAATAAGTCTTGTATAACTTCACTTAATTGTACGGTTTGTTTTCCCTTCAAATGGGTTGGTTTTTAGTTTTTGTCCCTCAAATGTAACTTATAGCTATTGGGCCATAAGTTCTTTAAAGGATGCAGCACAAGTTGTTTCGAATTTCTTAAAGAAAGTATGCCCCATAAACATAAGTTTCATTTGAGAGGCAAAAATTAAAGACCAGCACAAAATAGGGACAAAAGTACAAATGACCCATATAACTTTTTTTTTTGGCGGATTGCCCTTCAAAATCACTATTCTTTAAAAAATTTCCCTTCAAATTTAGAATCTTTAAGTTTTTCCCTTCGCCTAAAAACTCATGGGTTCCGGATTCGAACCACCGCTCAGACAAAAAAAATTGCAAAACAGAGATTTAGATTCGCTAGACAGAGTTTGCCTTATGTCTGAAGGCAAACTCTGCATTAAGTAGAGTTTGCATTATGTCTGAAGGCAAACTCTGCCTTATGTAGAGTTTGCAGGCAACTATGCCTGATGGGGCAGAGTTTTGAGTTTTCTGCAAACTATGCCTTATCATGTAGAGTTTGCTAAGGCATAGTTTACCTGCAAAACTCTGTCTTAAGGTAGAGTTTTGCATGCAAACTACGCCCGATGAGGCAGATTTTGCAGGTAATTTCTGCCTAACGATTTTTTTTAATTTGTGTATGAGCAGGAGTTCGAACACGGAATCCTGAGATTTTAGATGACTGGCGTACTCTCATTTTGATGGACAAAAAATAAAAACCACCTCAAAATAAGGGCATTACTTCGAATTGCCATATAACTTTTCTCACTAAAAATAGAAGTCTAAATCCTTCTATTTTTTGTATTAATCTTTTTGATGGTGTCAGAGCTCTGGTATTAAAATCCATGTATATTTCTTCTGGTATAGTTATCCTGGAATTTTCTTTATGTTCTATTTGTTCTAATATTTCTTGGTACATTCTTGGTACTAATATATTCATTTCATGTTGTTTCTTTACATGGTGATTTCCGGTTAGAACATATATCATTTTTGTTTCAACACTTATAACTTTACTTCTTGGTGGCACAGTTATTCCATCTAGTTTGTAATATAGTGTTAAAGCTAAGTCTTTGTGTTCATCTTTTAATGATATACTAAAGTATGGTTGTACCGTAAATTTTAGTTTTTGATATATTAAATTTCCTTTTATTACTTATATTAAAGCATCTTGTAAATTTCCTAATATCCTATCATCTAATATGTATAGTTGTATAAGTGTATCTATGTTTTTCTGAAAGTATGCTTTTATAGTAAATTCTACTCCTCCAAAGTATATGTTTTTATATTTTCTAGCTTCTTTAGTAGATAGTTTTGCTAACTCTCTTTTTATTACTACTATTATCAAGTTTATTTTTGTTCTTCCATTTACACTCATTGTATCTATTATATTTTCATGCTTGTGTGCTATATATCTTATTTCTTTATTTCTTTCAAACCATTTTGTTTTAATATTTTCGTAATAGATAATTCCTCTTTTTCATCTTGTATCTTCTGATATGTTTCTGGCTTAAAGCTTAATGTATGTGTTGTTCCTCCTTCATATGTATTCATCTGGTAATATGTTTCTTTAGAATCTTTTATTATCTCTTTTCCGTTATCCATATTTTAATAGGTTGATGTACTTATATTGTTCTTCTATAACATTTTTCATGTCTTTTAATTCATTATCTTTCCTGATTATTTCTCGTAGTTTTTCTTCTTTTAGTCTCATATTCTCTTCTTCTTTTTATTTCAACTTTTCGTCTTTTAATGTTATTCTATTTTTTAATTCTTTAATAGTTTATTCCTGTTCATATATTTGTTTAGAATTTTCTTGTAAATCTTTTTCTTCTATTAGATCTATACTTATTCTACAACTTATTATATGTTGGTTTATATCTCTATTAAATGTAATGGGGTTTTCTGCTATCATTCTAAGTTTTCTTAACTTATTTTGTTGTTCCATTAGTCTTCTTTCATCCATAGTGTTCTATTTTCATTTGTAGATCTGCTTCTAAATCGAATATCATAATGTCTTGTTCATTTATTGTTGTATTTATCTCTACTATCCTTCTATATGTTGCTACAACATCTTCTATGTGTGTTTTAATTTCTTCTATCTCATTTCCGAATATTTTTCTATTTCATTTTCATAAGTTATATATTTTCTTCGTTTTGTTGCTAACAACTTATCTTGAAAGTCCATTATAATCTCATTTTCTTTCCTCCATGTTATCAAAAGACGTTTCATCTCATAACATTTCCATAACATTTTATTTAACAAATTAACCTTAATAAACGATGGATGTGTTTTCATTGTTTATAAATCTATTCATTTTACAAGCTCTGATACCAATTCTCGTGCGGATCTTTTCATCATCTAATTGAGGAACCCATCTCGTAGACTTGGACCAAACTTGAAGTTTGGTGTGCTAGGGTTTTAATCAGGGGCAACTCAATAAGATCGGCGACCTAAAGCCAGACTTTAACGGGTGACCTTATTTTTTTAATATAAAAATTCATATATATTTTTATTTGAAATCGTTCGGTAACAGTTTAGCATATCTACATATTAATAACCAATAAGCCGAACAAATAACATTCAAAATCGAACGGAACCACCCGACAAGTAACCCTAATTCGAGCCTCATAATGAAAAAAAATATTGCTAGGGAGCACTTTCCTCTTTAATTAGCCTTGTGTGTCTCCAAATTGAATTAATTGGAAAATTCAATATAGATATTGAACACTGAATAAAAAAATTAGGGCCCCTAAAATTTGGGGGCCTAAAGTAACCCCTTAAGCGGCTTGACCCTCTGGCCATGGTTTTGATTATTAATGTGCTAAAGTTACTAAAGTAGACGTTAATTTGGACCCTATTTAGTTGAAGTTGAAAAAAATCAGAAGTTAAAGTTTGAAAAGAGCAATTAGAAGTTTGTGTTTGGACATAAATTTTAGTGAAAAAAAAGTTAAAATGATTTGTAACGGAAACCATTATTTCACTTGAACTATTCAAACATGTTTTTAAACATTTTACGAATACTGATAAGAAAATTATTAAGTTTTGGAAGGATGAGTTCAACATATGTGCATTAATCAAATATCATAACTGTAATTATGCTTATGTTCACTTTTCAGCTTTTGTCTTCTAACATAGTTTTTTCCGATGATTTATATATTCACCAAGTCAAAATTTGGTAGTGTATATATTATATATCTAATTAGGCAGGTGATTTGTCATTCGGTTAACAGCTCATTACATTTTTCTAACTGCTAAAATCTTCCAATAAAGTTTAGACTTATAAGATCGAGAACTTTACCCTATTGAAAATACTTTAAAATAAAAACTTCATAAGTTGATATGCTCTTGGAAATATTCACATGGATATTAATGGACCTCCGTAAACCAGTTGGGGGCATAAAGAATTTGCCTTTCAAAATATCTGCACCCCTCTTTATGCTTTGCCCTATTTAGCTACTGATTTTGACGTTTTTTTATAAATAAATTAATTATAAAGTTTACCTGAGATAGACTTTGATATTCTCTAAAATTAAGAAGACAAAAGGTCATAGCTGCCTAGTTGTAGTATTCTTTTAGGGAAATGGTTGACATTTTGAAAATTAAACACTGACATGCCTACTTGACCTTTGAAATATTATTTTTCCCAACACCGTCATCGCCCCACAAAGAAAAAAAAAAGGAAATAATAAAATTAAATTCATGTCTGTCTGGTTCTTTTCCGTTTTTTCTTCCTATAAAAATGGAACTCAAGTCCCTCTGGCTCGAAAATGACTTATGTACCGATTTATTCTGTTAGTTTGGTTAGTACTTAGACCATTGAAATAAATAATTGAGAACTACGGATCTAATTATATTTTATTACTTCTAATTGAAATAAATAATCCCCTTGATTATTTTCATTAATTGAAATGTATATATACAAGTTACAAAATAGGAGAATCCTATTCCTAAAACATTATTCTATCATAATTCTAACTATACAATTATGTTAAGTGTATAACACTAATTAAGGTAACATTTACACTACAAATATATATACCATATATACAATATTGCAATGCCTACAATCTGCCCGTGATGGGCTCGGCAGATTGCTGATTATTGGGCCTTGTGATCTGCCGAGCTGGGCCACTGTCCACTGTATTCCTGTGATATACACTTCTATATATTCAGTGTATATCACGGGTATATTGCCTTGTTTAACACTAATAATTTCTTTAATTTTGAATACGTATACCTTCCACTATGAAGTATTAATTAAAATGAAAAAAAGTATGTCAACAGCTTTTGCTTTGGTAACAAAGATTTGAAAACAGTAAAGAAGAACCAAAAAGAAGAAAAAAATGCACACACGCGCACAAAGAGGACTAGCTAGTACAAAGTTCTCTTCTTTTGTTTTTTTCATATCTTGTCTGAATGAAATTTATTAATTTCAAATGTAGTCTAACCACTAGCAAAAAGTGCACTACAATTTGATTTTGCAACAAATCGTGAGCCCGTTAGAGTGTTATTATAAAAAATCCAATAATTCAAGGGTGTGTTTGGTACGGAGAAAATCTATTTTCTCATGTTTAGTTGATCAAAATAATTTACGCCCTTAGTTAATTGAAATAGAAAAAACAAGTTACATAAATAGTGTTTCTCTGTACCAACCTTCTAACCTCATTGCTTCCCTTAAATATTTTTAAAATAGAGAAAATATTTTCTATAAAACTTAGAAATATGACTTCCTTAATGAATTGGAGTAGGAAAAATAAATTTCATAAATAGTGTTTCACGCTTATCGTTTCCACCCACCCCTAACCCCATTGCGCATCTCGACCCCATACACAATCCACATCCCACCCCTCACCCCACTCCCATAGTGTTTGGTTAAATTATAGCTTGAAATAATATTTTTTTCCTTAGGTAATGACTATTAGAAATAAGTAAGAAATCATTTATTATTCAACAAAACGTTTTTCTTCATACTAAACACACCCCAAGCATCACACTATGTTCAATTTTAACACAACAAAAATATTAGGTGATTTCTTCTCATTTACCTAAGTCTCGGAGGATGGAATTATAGGGTATCTATATTGGTGGGAGGTTGGAAGCCCAAAAAATTTAAATTTATGAATTCTGGACTACAACTATTTTTGTTTAGTTTTTAACTTCTGAATAAATTATTTATACATATTAAGTAAATTTCTTAAGATAGATATATGACTTGCATCAAAATTACTGGATTAACAAGTACAAGGTGGCGGACTGGCGGTGCAGTACTTGAGGTATATTAAGCTAAAAAAAAATATAAGAGAAGATGTATATTCAAGTGAGAACACTAAAAGTTAGGTAACGCTGAATATTTAGTAACCTTTAGTCGATGGAAAAGGAAATGTAACAAACAGATTGAGTGCCTAACTTATAATGCAAGAAATATTAGGGCAGGTAGTTGGACATTAAAAGGAGGTTCCGTGTACATTATGTTTTAATTGCCCGTTTATTACTGACCATGTCATAACTTTGATTTTTTATTCTATAGTTGGAAGATATATCTACGAAAAATGAATTAGTAGAGAAAAAAATACTCATTATTAATAAGAGTTGTTACGGCATCTTAATTATGATCTAACGCATCGGATTATGAATGACAATAGTCTAAAGGTTTGTTATTAATAAGGTTTGAACTAATATCGCGTTCTTGACAAAATACTTAATTTGTTTATAATTGTTTTATAAGTTATCAAAGGCTCTAGTTAAAGTATCACCTTCTAAATTACAAACTACAGGAGATAAATGATCATAATAGGATCATTGAGCATACTGTTAGCTATTTTAAAGCTATGTTTAATACTAACCATGTGATGACTAGAATTAACACTGTCTATTCCAACTTAAGAAGTCATCATAATATCGACCTTAGTGTTTTGGATAGACCTCTCCATGATCAGAGATTATTAGTGCTTTATTTTCCTTCAAACCTTTCAAAGATCCTGATACAGATGGTATTCAACCCCGTTTTTACCAAAGCTATCGGGACTGTGTAGGAAAAAGTGTTCTTCACTATTGTCAGCATATTTTTCACACCCAATAAATTATTGAAGTTTTAAATAGAACTTTCCTTTGTCTTATTCCTAAATTCAAGAATGCTAGTTTATAAAATTTTCGTCCTATTGATTTATGTAATAGGCCCTTACCAAAGTAGTTTCTTGAAAGGAAGGAGAGCAGGCGATAATGCTATTTTAGTCCAAGAAATTTTCCCTCATGTCCAAAGAACCAATAACCAAAAGGGTAGTCTTATCTGGACAAAAAATAAATCCCAACAAATCCAAAGCTTTCTATTTCAAAACTTGCAATGATTCTGTCAAGCAACAAGTTCTCCAGTTATTCAATATTAAACAGGCTGATAACTTTGGCAAATACCTAGGCTTTCCCATCCTCTCCCATAATCCCAAACCAGCTGATTTTCAATACATTTTGGATAACATGCAAAAGAAGCTCTCTAGTTGGAAGTCCATTTTTTATCCCCAACAGGCCGAGTTATTCTTGCCAAATCTACCCTGAATGCTATTCCTGCATATACCATGCAATACTTTCATCTCCCCAGGAAAATTTGGCACCATATTGATAAAATTCAAAGGGATTTCATATGGAGAACTACTTCTCAAAAGAAAAAGCTACATTTCATCAATTGGGATAAAATCACTCAGCCTAAAAAAGAGGGAGGTCTTGGATTAATAAAGAGTCATGATAAAAATACTTCTAACTAGTCTTGCTTGGAGACTTTTCTCTAATACTAATGCTTTATGGGCTGATACTCTTATTAAAAATATGGGTCCAGGAGAACCAACTCCACCTCTTTCATTTGGAAAAACATATTACTTGGAGGAAAATATTGTTCTAAGGCTATTGCTTGGTCTCATGGCCTAGGAACAACCATTAATCTCTGGAACCATAGATGGATCCGTAACAAACCTACCCTCAGACCCCTTATCCATGGTCCCCTCTCCCCAAATGAATCTAATCTTACCCTTAATACTCTATGGAATAGGAATACTTGGGATTGGAATAAGCTCACCATCCAGATCCCTCAGAATATTCAAGATGTTGCCTCTTCCATCAGGCTTGACAATAACTCTAGGGATACTCCTTATTGGGGTCTCAACTCCAATGACATTAGAGGAGACATAAACGCGAACCGCTGGTACCATGCTCGATGAGCATGTTTCAGTCCATAGAGCGATTTTCGCAACATACACACATAATCCGGATGAATAGAATCCCTGAAACCCATAGGCTGATGCATAGATACCGTTTCATGAAGATCACAATGTAAGAAGACATTTTTGACTTCAAGCTGATAAATGGGCCAAGACTTGGATAGAGCAATGTTGAGGACGGTTCGGATGGTTGTGGTCTTTACGACCGGGCTGAACGTTTCATCACAGTCCACTTTCACCTGTTGAGACTTTCCATCACCTACAAGATGAGCCCTGTACCTCTCAAAATAACCATCAGCTTTCTTTTTGTCTAAAAATCCACATAGAACGACTAATGTTAGCATCAGGTGGACGGGGTACTAGGTCCCACATCTTATTATCAATAACAATATTATATTCGACAATCATTGTGTCTTTCCAATTAGAGTCGGACAAGGCATCATTCGGATTTCAAGGGATAGGGGAAGGGACAACTGAAATGGACATGTTAAACAGTCATTTAGGTTTATGAATTTCGTGCATGGCATAAGTTTCCATGGTCTGAGAGCGTCTCGAGATGCGGGATAGGAGAGGGGTATGCTGCGGGACTGCCGATAAGAGGAGAAAGGCAGGGGTGGAGAGACTGACTGGCTGATGCTCGGTTTACCGAGAGGTGGCTGCGGAATCACCCTGAGGCGGGCTGTTCCTGGCCACCATCGGCAAAACTGGGTGGGTAGTGTGTCCCGGACTGTCCGAGGTGGGGGCGAGTGCCGGGGTCTAGGACGGCGGACTATGTAAATGATGAATTAGAAGAGGGTTTTGGCCATCATCTAGGAAGTCATAGAAATACCGATGTGGCGAGTTTAGGGAGGCAAAGGGGAATTGAGACTCATCAAATAGGACATGGCGTGAAATAATAATTTTATGACTTGACAAGTCATAGCACGAGTAACCACGATGATTGGCGGGGTAACCCAAAAACATACACGAGAAAGATCGGGGTTGGAGTTTGTGAGTGGTCGGATGGAGATGATAACAGAGACATCCAAAGATATGCAAGTGTTGGCAGGAGGGGTTCGTACGAAACAGAACTTGAGTGGGAGACCGTTGAGCTAGAGACTTATTTAGGATTATGTTTAGGAGATAGGTGACTATAAATAGTGCGTAATGCCAGAATTGAGGGAGAATTGAGGTGTGAGAAAATAGAGCACGAATTAGGTTGTTTATGGTTCAGATTTTTCCGTTCGGCCTTACCATTTTGGGAGGGGTGTGAGGGCGGAAAAAATGAAAGGTAAGACCGTTATTGGAGCAAAACTGTTTGAATTGATTATTATCGAATTATATGCCATTGTCACATTAAAAACATTTAATGCTCTTTTCAAATTGTGTTTTTACGAGAGCACTAAATGAGGAAAAATAGGGTAGACCTGGGATTTATTGCCAATTGGAAAAGTCCATATAAAGTTAGAATAATTGTCCAAAAATAACACATAATATTAATGGTTAGACGTACTTAAAATAGGGGACGTCCACAAATCACTATGTATGATATCGAAAGGTAGTAAAGTACAATTTGTGGATGTAGAAAATGGTAATTTAACATGTTTCCCAAAAACACAGGATTCACATATAGGAGTCTTAGAAATATGGTTGCATTTAATAAAATTACTTTTTCTAAGGGAGTGTAAAATAGAATCTCCCGGATGTCCTAATCTAGAGTGTCATAAGGAAGACGAAAGAGCATCAAAGGTTGATGGAACTGAGGCTGGATTGTTGACAGGTTTGAAATAGGGTAGAGATCTCTGGCGCTGTTACATCTCATTATTCGTCTCCCTATCGTAAAATCCTTCACAGAAACACCAAAAGGATCAAAGTCAAGAGAAACATTATTATCAGTTGTGAAATGTCGCACAGAGATTAGATTCTTAATGAGTTTAGGAGCATAGAGGACATTTTTAAGATTAGTGGTGGATGTGGTGGGGATAATGATGAATGACCAAAACTGTGAATGGGAATACGTTGTCCACTACCAACAATAATATTCCAATTTAAATTATCCAAATTGGAATAAGACGAGAGAGTACCTTGTGATGTTGTCATGTCAGATGTGGCACATGTGTCCATATACCAATTTTCGTCTGGAGCGTTGAGATATTGTATTCATAGATGTATCAATGTTAGTCAGTGCATAAGTTGAGGGTGGGGGGGGAGGTATGTGTTGTGTAGGCCTATTGGGGATGTGGGCCGAGTATGTCAGGGTGGGCCTGTCGGTTCTGAGGTGGAGTTTATGAGGATGTCATATGGGGCTAGGAGGAGAGGCCCATGACGGTGGAGCCCACGCGGCCCATGTCAGGTAGGCAGTCCATGGCGGAGGTTGCTTCCATTACTGTAGTCGTTGCTGGCTATTTCCTTCCAACGGGGGGCTGCCCCTTCCCACCGCCGTTGTTGTCGGAATTCCGTCTGTTGCGGCCCTTGTCGGACTGCCTACTCCGACAGTTGTTGCGGGTGGATGTGGGCTGTTGTGGGTCCTCAGGCTGGCGATTCTGGTTGCCGGAGTTGGAGGCCTTACCGTCAGCGGAGGGCCCGACGGTAGTGGTAAGAGCGACGTCGGTAATGCTATCCTGAGTGGTGTTGCGCTTGATTTTTCGTGTTTCCTCAAGAATAAGCTTCGAACGAGCCTCATAAAACGGAGGTAACGGCATACATTGCTGAAGGATGGTGGCAACGCCGTCATAGAATTCATTCAAGTCTGTAATAAGTTGCATGACCAATCGCTGATTAGTGACTGATGCGCCGATGTTGGAGAGTTGATCGGCAAGCATCTTGAGTTCTTGACAATATGCAGACACGTTTGGAAAATCGTTCTGATGAACATCCTTGAACTGATTTTCAAGGTATAATGCTCGTTGAGTTTTGTTGTCATGAAAAATATTTTCCTAACGTCCCACGTTTGGCGGGCAGTGGCATCGTTCTCAATGATGGTGTGCAACAAATCATTAGAGATTGTGACGTATATCCACTGGGGGACGGCTGCATTCAAACGAGACCAGAGTGCATCATCAGAAGTCGAAGCCGATGGTAGGTTTATGGACTTCGATGTAGGAGGGATGATGTGGTCGATAACTTCGTAAACACGACAATGGATCTTAAAAAGCTCAGCCCATGAGGAGTATTGACCCTTTTCCATCTCAAGGGTGATGGGGATGAAGTTTTTGATGTTGTTTACTACAAGTGCAAGATGAAATTTGGTTTTGTCAGTCATGGAAGATGAAATTTAGGAGGAGAAGGGAGAGAGAATGGCTGAAAAGAAACACTAGGGTTCTGTGGGGGTGGCGGCCGAGAGCTATGGTCGGCGGCGGTGGAGGTATTTTTAGGCTACTAATACCATAAAGAAATATGTTCCTTGATTGTATTCATCAATAATGTATAATATATATAGTAGTACAAGAATATTTAAACTAGGTAACTAATCAACATAATTACAATAGAAAATATAATTCTACATAAAATAGGAGATCTAGTTACAATAGGAATACAATTCTATCTAAAATAAGAGATATACAATTAATGAAAAAATATTCGAAAAATATTCTATTATCGGTAAAACAAAATTTCAGTAGTTGCACTTGGGTTTAAGTATTATATGCTACTATCGTAAAGAACTTTTATGCTATCAAGTTACTCAAATAATATCTACATATAAGTCTCTTAAGGATATATAATTTATAATCTTAAAAATAAAATAAATTAACTGGTACCATAAATAAAGATGATGTAATATTATAATATATATTACTATTACCTTTCATTACTAGTCTATGTTTTACTACACGGAGTTACTGGACCCTTTTAGCCTATTGGCCCTAAATTAAATCGGGAGAATTTCAAGGATAAAATTCACAAATAGTAGCTACTTTTAGTCATGTACTAATTGAAAAGTATAATTAGACTAATGGCTGTCTTATAAGTTATAATTACACAGTAAATATTCTTAAATTAAAGCAAGGAAAAATTCTATCTTGAAAATGAATTTAACTAAGGTTCCCTAGTTTATTTATTAGGCATCTTACTAAAGGAAAAAGGCAAGAAGAAGGGAGCTAGAAACATGATAAGAGAAAGTAGAAGAATAAGAAGAGTCCATAATCATAAAGGTTAGTATTATTATTATTAGTTTACATCTGTCAAATGAGCCTCGTGCTATAGATTAAGCCACTCAAATAATTATCATGCCAATCATTAATTAAATAATGCAAAAGACACATACACTAAGCACGAATGACAACATATTATAGTAGATTTTAAGTGTTTGATTAACAAAATACTAAATCACGTATCTCACTTTTGCGGTCCATAACACCAGAAACTATTAACTAGTAGTAGTAATTAAGTAGTACTAGTAACTAGTAACTACTAGTACTACTGCCACTTCTTTTTGCCTTTTTTATTGTTGGTCCTTTTGCTACTTATAGCTTAGGGCTTAGCTTCTTTTTTCTTCTATTTCTTTAGAAGTAATTTTTTTGGGCAGCATGTTCAAGGTTGTACTTTAAAGACAATATTCTAATGGCACTTCAAATCTTCTCAATCAAAGATCTGAAATTTTGGGGCCACAACTCCCTCTTCTCACTTTCTTTGATTCAGAGGCTGAGGCTACTACACAATGGTAACTATTTAATTTTCATTTGGTGGAATGTTTTTTTTTTAGAATTTTAGTTCGGATCAGTTTGTGTGCACCTTGATTGATTTAACGGCTACATGCTATCTTCTATCAGTACATATATCGAATAATTATATTCATCAAGACTTAGATAGATAAGAAACAATTACCTAGTGTGTTTTGCCTCCAATGAAATTTGAACTTGAGACTTCATGATTCTCAACTCACTCCATTAACAACTTGGCCGCACCCTTAAATGCTTATTTGTTGGAATGTAGTGGGGAAAATTGTAAGAAAATACAGAATAAGAGAAAAGATGGATGTAATAAGGATTATTTGATGCATAATAATTCTTGTACGATAATTTTCATAATTAGTAAGTGAATCAAACAACTCAAATAATAAAGAGGAAGACTTAAAAAGAAGAGTAAAAGATTGCTTTCACCCTCTCTATGCGCAACCTATTCGATTCAAAAGGTTCTTTGGTTCAAGAACTAGTTATGTAAGTAAAAATACAATACATATGGATTGTTTGTTCGATTTTTCCCACAAAATTTGAAGATAGCTGGTAAGCATATAAATACGAAATTTGTGTAAATAGGTTATTTCAAAAGAGACAGAGAATAAAAGATCACGACAGAAAGAAAAGAAAGAACAAAATTAGGGAAAGCAAAAATCGTAGAGGCATTAATGTTGATAATAAAGTATCACTTCGTTCAAATAAGTAACACGTAATTCATGTATATAAAAAGTGTGGGAGATCCCGTCTCATTTTTTTCTTAAATTATAACAATAGTGTTCGGATCAACTTATATATTCCACCGGTATATTTAATATTTATTTCTTCACTAAAATTTGAACCCTAGCTAATCTCCAAAATCTCGAGTTTAGTTGATATGATATGGACGTACTACCTTTATATTTTGCTTCCAAAGTCTTAAAGCGAATAATTATTTGTTCGTCAACTACCACTATGCTTCTAAGTAGTCCTTAAAGCTTGAGTGCCTAGGTGTACCACTATCTGCCTCTCTTTTTACTCGTATATAATTGTCATATAGAGTTGTCTCCATAATTTACAAGCTGTCATGTGTTGGTGGCATAATTTACATGTATATTAATTCACAAGTGCTTTCAGTATCCATGGGTGAGACCTAACTTACAAATATTCTTCTTCTCCCCTCCAATTATTATCAAGTCTTCACCTAAGTTAATTACTATAATCTATATTCAATAACTTCATAACAGCACCCTTTATGGGTAGAAAGGGATTAATTAGAACGGCTTATATTATTTTTTGAGTACTCTCAATAATTAATCGAGTAACTATTAGTACTATCTATCCATATCCCAAAAGAAATTATGCCCTTGGGAGTCATTTGGGTGACATAACGAAAAATAGTCTCGGCATAAAATTTAACTAATGCAAATTTGAATATTCTAGGAAAAAAAGTTACTGAAGATGATGATAATGATAGCAAACTGGATAGTGTAATAGCGTATTAATGTTATCAAATTGGATTGTGTAGTTGATTAGACAATGATATAACAGAATCGATATATCTGTGAAGGAAAATGAATTCCACCTAAATATAAGGAGAAGACATTTTTTCCGTTTTGCTAAAAATGTTTTCTAGTATCAAAATACCAAAATATGACTTAGGGTGTGTTCTCGTGATGTTTGGTTGGTCAAATTTTTTGATTTTTTTCTATAAAAATAAATTCTTTAAAAATGAGGAAAATAATCTACCCAAATGAAAGTAGGAAAACAAATTTCATAAATAATATTCCATACTAATTGTCTAATACCCACCCTCCAACATGCCCCAACCCACCACAACCCCATAGCCCCCACACACACCCCTAACCTACACGACAACTTTTATGGTATTTGCTTAGATTATACACAAATATTTTTGGTATAATATTTCTGTTTATTTACCAAATACTAGAACATAAATAAAAAAACTCACTTATTCTTTAAGAAAACTCAACTACACCGTTATTCTTGAGAAAAATATTTTGTGTACCAAACACACACTTAAAATTTTATGGGTAGTACTCAAAGCTGAGTTTACAAGAAAAGACAACTTCTTTAGAATAAGTATTTGATTGTTTGGGACAAAATGGGGGTTCTTCTAAATTGAGGGAGTGGTCCACCAAGTAAGTCATGTTTATAACTTTATTTTTTTGCTTGTTTAAACCCTAAAATGAACATGACAGAAAGTAGCCTAAAATATGAGTTTGTACAAAATACTTTTCCTTTTTTTTTTTTTGTGAAAAGACCAAATGAAATTTAAGGAAGTATTGCTGTCTTTTACTTGGTTGTTGTGGACACCTGAGGTGGATAAGAAAAATGACCACACTGCAATCAAAACCAAAACAAAACAGAAAAGCAAAAAACAATTAAAGAATAAAAGAAGAGTTGACCATAATGTATTGTTTTTAACTTCATCATTGCTGCAATTTTGCTCCATGCCCCCATATAAAAATATATACATATATAAAAAAAACTTGCACACACTACTAAGAAGGTTCCGCCATTGTCTCTGCACCATTTGGTTTAAACCTGTAATCATTGTTCAACTACTTACACTTTTAAGTTTTTAAGGTGGAAATTATATACAAATAAATAAATATGTTGAGAGTGTCAAAGTGGTAAAATAATTCTTTAGATGTGGCAGAAGTCAAATTTTTAATTAAAAGCAAAATATAAATAAGTGAACACATCAAAGAATCAAGAGAATTCAATATATATCTCGCACATGTGAGGATAAATTGATTAGTTTTCCTTCAAGCCCATTTATCAGGCCACTTCCTGACCTTTCTAGCTCCTCCTAATCAATGAAGGGCTTTTATATTTTAAATAAGATAATTTTTTTTTAAAATTTATTTTTTGCATTAGTCAGAAAAGTTTAATGCCAACAATATCAGAACAACTATAACTTGCTAATACGATTTACCTATATGTAGGAATACATAAATTTAGGATTTAAATTTGATTGATTTAATATTTATATTATTATCATTGGTCGCTTGCACTTTTATATTATGGCTTCAAAATTTAATAGTTATTAATATATATATATATATATATATATATATATATATATATATATATATATATATATATATATATATATATATATATATATATAAAAATTGTGTCAAAAATATTGATTGAGTCGAACTCATAAAACGCAAATTGTATTGGTTAAGAGTCCCACATCGAATATGGAATGAGAACATTGACTTCTTATATGGATTTGGACAATCATCACCCTACAAGCTAGCTTTTGGGGTTGAATTAGGCCCAAGATTCATTCTTTACATGGTATCAGAGCCTATAGAACATATCATGTTAAGAGTCTCACATCGGATATGAAATGAGAACATGTACTTCTTATATGGACTTGGACAATCCTCACCCTACAAGCTAGCTTTTGGGGTTGAGTTAGACTCAAGATTTATTCTTTACATGATATCAGAGTCAGATCCATTCCAATTCTTTGTTCGTCGATGTTGGCCCCCCAAATTATATTATCTGCGCTCCAGTTAATAAGGTCTGGGCGTGCGGGGAGTGTTAAGAGTCCCACATCGGATATGGAATAGGAATATAGACTTCTTATATGGATTTGGACAATCCTCACCCCAAAAGCTAGCTTGTAGGGTGAGGATTTTTCAAGTCCATATAAGGAGTCCATGTTCCCATTTCATATCTGATGTGGGATTCTTAATATTATCCATATCTGCATGGACAAAAAACAAGTACGGTACAAAGATCAAAATCTATAATCTAAAAAATCTTTAAATCTCAATTTTATCACTTTAGCAAGGCTTCTTTAGTTCTAGAACTAATAAATTGATTAAATGTCTTGGTCGGAACGATTATTATTGCTTCAATTTGAATTAAACTGCTAAATATTGACAATATTAATGACTTTGCTTGGTTTTAGCTAGGGATGGCAACAGATCGGATATGGACCAGATCCTACTAGATCCAGATCCGTTTTTCATACATAGATCCAGATCTGGATCCAAATCCACCGGGTCCATAAAAATCAGATCCAAATCCGGATCCACCGGGTCCACGGATCGGATCTGGATCCACATGTAGAAAAATTTGCCTTGTTAAGAATGTAACCTTGCTAAGATTTTTTTTTAACTGACAAACGATTTTTACTTAGCTAATAGTTTACTGTGTTTCAATTTTGAAATGTTCATATGAGATATTTTGTTCGTTGTCTCGTTTTGATTGTGAGCTATTAATTGAAAATGTTGGACAATGACAATAGTTGTGGAAAATGCTGACTAGTATTTCCACAATGCAGAACTTGCATGTGCTTGGAATCTTCACAAATGAAGTGAGTATAATTTTAACTACTTGTCTATGGAGATGTTAGTCATTCACTAATATAACATTGATTTTATTATCGAAGTTACCTCTTTATTTTTTAGTTTTTGAGTTAACGCGGGGATAAATTAAACTTATTTTGAGAATTAAACTTGCAAGGATGTGCTTAGCAATTTTAAGAAAATATTTATAAAATTACATTCTAGGTTATGAATATATTTAATAAAAAACGGATCCACTGGTCGGATCTGGACCGGATACGGATATCAAATACAAGATCCAGATCCAGATCCGTCAAAAACGGATCCGGGTCTGATCCGTATCCGTCGGGTCCAAATTTTGAAAATCCATATCTTATAAAACGGATCTAGATCTACCGAATCCGGACCGGGTCCAGTA
The DNA here is from genome assembly GCA_034509755.1 of Anisodus tanguticus. Classification (NCBI taxonomy): domain Eukaryota; kingdom Viridiplantae; phylum Streptophyta; class Magnoliopsida; order Solanales; family Solanaceae; genus Anisodus; species Anisodus tanguticus. Next base: position 37,174,622 of record CM067561.1, on the reverse strand, counting down.
TCCATTTACATCTCTAGTTTTAGCTAAAGCAAAAAGGTGTGCTTTATGACAAGTAGAGTTGCTTCCTCTGGCTAGTTTATCTTAAATTAAAACCCATACCACTATGACGTTTGATTATTCTAGTCTACTCTTCTTGAAATAAAAAGTACTGTTTTTTCTATTTGAATCAAATCAATTAAATGTTATAACGAATATTAAAAGGTTGTAAATCAAAATGAGTTCTTTTCAAAATAGAAAGATATGGTAGGATATTTGGACGATTAATTTTGTGATCTCTTCTTGCACTTAACGGTAAAAACAATATATTTAGAATCTTTGGATAAATGAAAGTATTTTGCTTAGACTATTAAACAACATTTCATTAGTGAAATAATGATCATATCATATTTTCACGGTGGAAAAATATTCTTGAGATTTTTTTTGGTACAGATCAATTATAACTATGATTAACGGCTTCAAACATGTTATCATTGTCAATTAACGGCTCATACCCATAGAAAATATATAGCATCTAGAAAGTTAATTAGCCGCAATAATTACGTTATTAAGTTAACCTTTTAATTATTTCTCTAATATTTTGCTTCTATCATTATTAATTATTTCTTCAAAATTTTGCTTCTATCATTACTAATATATCATATAAGTTAAATTACCAATAAAAGTTATGGTGAAATGGTAAGTACTATTTCATTTTTAATTAGAGGTTTCCGATTGGAGTAATGGGTATGTAGTTATCTTTTTTAGGCAGCGGTTTACCCTAATGTAGAATTTTGGTGCGAACCTGAATTTAATCGGAACCCAATATAGGTACAGAGCACTGTATAGTAAATACAATAATGATTATGTTTCAATCCAATCACCAATAATAATGAAAGATAAATAAAATGATTAAACAACGCTTTACCCCAATCTAGAACTTTCAATGCGAATCCAAATTTAATCGAAATCCAATACAGATACTGAATACTAAAGCATAAATACAATAATAATTATGTTTCAATCCAATCACCAATAATAATGAACAGGTAATGAAATAAAACGAAAGAGTAACATAGGCAGTAAGTTTTTTTTTTTAATACTGTGTTATTTTATTATTTGAGATAAACCCAAGCACGTCCAAAGATGTTTCATTTGTTTATTTGAAAAACTATATAATGAAATCTGTCTCACATGTTTCGTCTCGTTCAACTCTTTTCCACCACAAAAAGAGCCAACTCTTCGTCAGCTCTATTAAATAATTCGTAGATGATAACTATGCTTGCTGTAAACAAATTACCTACAGATTTTAACAAAAATCACATAAAAAGAAAAGTATGCAATTAAAAGAAATCCTTATAAAGTTGCCGAATAACGCTAACACTATCTACCAAAAACAAGAGGAAAAGAGTAATAATTAAAGGAAAGATTCTAGTGAGAGAAAAAGCCCAAATTAAGTAATTAAATTAATGATTAATCTAATTTAGAATTAAAGTAAATTGTTTTTAGCTTAGCTGTATTTTTGCAACTTTTTCTTAGTCAACTAAACCCTCCACCCCACCCCTCCCAAATAAATCCCAAACTCCGAACCCGAACCCAACCTATTGGCTCACTCTCAAATAAACATTGAATTCCGAACCCAACCTATTGACTCACTTCCAAATAAACCCCGAACTTCAAATCCCGAACCCAACCTATTAAGCCATGACTGAGCCCGATCAAACCCATGGTTCGAACCATAGATAGAAAAAGCAAGCAAAAAAGGTATAAACTGGCTTTTTGGGAACTTTTTGTCAGCATTATTGCCAAAAAGGGTAAAATATTTGCCATAAAAAAAACACTTTTTTTTGTTATTCTGTTTAATCTCTAAGATTGCAGTAATCAACAGTACAGCAGTGTTCCAATTAATCGCATACACACAGAGATATATATAGAGAGAAAGAGTCAATAGCAGCTCTCTTCACTTTCTCTCTCTACATCTACTATTACTTACATACTACTCTCTTTCTTCATTCACACCACTTTCTCAACTAAACAAACAAAAAACCCAATTTTTTTGAACATTTTTAAATCTTCTCTCTTAACCCCATCAACTGAAAGAAACTGAAACAAAGAGTTGGTATAGAGAGATATATATATACAAAACAGTATTAGCACTCTTCCCTTTAATCAAGAACCAACAAAAGCTTATGTGATTCAATCAAAAAGGTAAGCCCTTTAGAATGTATATCAAGAATCCATTATTTGGTATGCAAATTGATACCCATGTATATATATATTTGAGAAAAGATGAGAATTTTGGAAGTTAAAATGAAGGTTAAGCAAGAATGATGTACCAACAACAAAAGGGTAGACTGATTTTCTTTTGTTTTGTTTTTTTCTTGTTATTTGACTCTACATTTGAGCAAAAGGTCAGTTCTTTAGCTGAGAAATTTGCTTTGCTTCAACTGAGATCTTCATTAGGGTTGAGAGCAAAAGAATGGCCTATAAAAGGTAACCCTTGTTTAAACTGGACTGGTATTCTTTGTGAAAATGGTAGAGTCACTAAGATCAATATATCTGGTTTTAAAAGAACCCGAGTTGGGAGTCAAACCCCTCAATTTTCAATTGATGCCCTTCAAAATTTGACCTTTTTGGACTCTTTTAATGCATCCAATTTTGCATTACCTGGTTCTATTCCTGAATGGCTTGGTGTTAATCTTGCATCTCTCAGGGTTCTTGATCTTAGGTCATGTTCCATTACTGGTCCTATTCCTACCACCCTTGGCAATTTGACTAGTTTAGTTACTCTATATTTGTCCAATAATGGTCTCACTGGGAAAATTCCCTTGAGTTCGGGTCAATTGTCACGCCTATCGACTCTTGATCTTTCGAGGAATAAGCTTGTGGGGCCCATTCCTGCTGCCTTTGGTTTTCATCAGAACCTTACCTTGCTTGATATGTCCTCAAATTTCTTCAACGGGGCTATTCCTCCAGACATTGGAACTTTGCTTCAGTTGAAATCCTTGAATCTGTCTGACAACAGCTTAATTTCGTCGATACCCGCTCAACTAGGTAACCTTTCTAATCTGGTTGACCTTGACCTCAGCTCCAATAGTCTAACTGGAGTGGTACCCCCTGAATTAGGAGGATTACGAAACTTGCAGAGAATGGCAGTTGAGAATAATAGGCTGTCTGGATTGCTGCCTGATGCTTTCTGGTCAATGCCCAGGTTGCAATTTCTAGATGCCTCTGCGAATAACTTTACTGGTAGTCTGCCAAATGTTAGATCCATTGTCAATTCCACCACCGGTGCGGTGTTTAATCTTTCTCAGAATATGTTTTATGGAAATTTGCCGTCTTTAAGCAGAAGCTTCAGTCTTCTAGATCTATCAGGAAATTATTTTGAAGGTGAACTACCGGATTACGCACAACGCAACGTGTCAATTAATAGCAATTGCCTCCGAAATGCGACAAGTCAAAGGAGTAGGAGTGAATGTGCATCTTTTTATAGCGAGCGGGGCTTGTCGTTTGATAATTTTGGAGAGCCAAATGCCACAGAGCCTCTTCCAGCTCCCAAATCCAACAAAAAGAGTCACAGAAATGTAATCATATTGGCGGCTGTTCTGGGCAGCGTCGGAGTAATTGCACTTGTCCTTATCTGTATACTGCTGCTGATTTTTTGCACCCGCAAACGGGGTGCCACGACTCAAAGAGCCACCGAGGTTGGGCCTGGTCCTGCCAGTTCAAGTCCACCACCTCCTGAACCTGTAGTATCATTGAATTTTTCAAGTTTAGGAGATACATTTACCTACCAGCAGATTCTTCTAGCCACAGGTGAGTTCAGTGATGCAAATCTTGTGAAGCATGGCCATTCAGGTGATCTCTTCCGTGGTACCCTAGAAGGTGGGACCCTTATAGTTGTCAAAAAAATTGATGTGCATTCTGCAAGGAAGGAATCATACTTGTCGGAATTGGACTTCTTTAGCAAGGTTTCTCACTCCAGACTAGTCCCTTTTATGGGACACTGTTTGGAGAATGAGAATGAGAAGTTCCTGGTATACAAGTATATGCCAAATGGAGATCTCTCCAGTTCTTTGTTTAGAAAAAACAATTCGGATGATGATAGTTTGCAGTCATTGGATTGGATAACAAGACTGAAAATTGCTATTGGAGCTGCTGAGGGTTTGTCTTATCTACATCATGAATGTAACCCGCCTCTAGTGCACAGGTATCAATGGCTTGTCATATTGCATTTCTGTTACTTCCACGTGCCGCCATTTATATGGTTAATCAGAGAAAGTTTTAATAGCTATTCTAGACTTACTTCTGTGATTTACTTTTTGATTTCCATGTTTGCAAGTGCCCTTATATTTCACTATCATAACTACAAGTCTTCATTGAAACATGTTGATCATAAATATTGGAAGAGTTGCAGCTACTCTTTCTATGTATATTCTTTGGTTGTACATACGTTGTGACTCTTTCGTAGACTCAAGGTAAAAAAGGATGTGTCTGTTAGTTTAATAGTTTGTAGGATAAACCGGCGACTTCGAAGACTTAAGTAAAAGCTCTTATTTTTTAAGTTTCCCTGATATAATGTTATTGTACTAATTCACTAAAATGTCCTGTGTCTCAGTGAAATTTACCATAGAATGCATTCATGCTTGCGTTCTTGTTTTATGAGTCACTATGGTATACTCTAAGCAATTAGATCAAATCGTTATTAATTACTATTGACAAAAAAAGACATAAGAGACAGTTTGCTGCAAAGCATCTGCATTTCAGCAATGTTATTTGGAGCAAATTACTGTGTTTGCTGCATTCTAATCCAGTCAAGAAATTCAACGTTTAGACTAAATTCTGATTTGCAGCAAACTGTAATTTTTTAATTTGGAAGATTGAACGAAAGCTAGACTAAATTTTGATTTGCAGCTTACTGCATCTGAACTAGGTGGGACAAGATTTCCATAGAAGGCTCTCCTAAATTGCTAACCGAAAATTCAGTACAGCACAGATTCTATGCACGTTAAAGGTGCTTTGCAACTTTATGGATGTGCACCATGTCTGGTCGATTGAAATTAATCTAAAACTTTTTTTATAAATGGCAAATATTAGATGTCCACTTCAGCTACTAGCTTCTTGGGATTTACAAAGGAGATTAAATGAAAAGCAATCTGTGGTTGATGGTTTTGATTTGCTATGTTTATTGCCTCGTTACACTATTATTATACAGAGTTTATCTCATAAGGGACAGCCTCCAGAATATCTCGGAATTGGAGCTTGAATCTATCCACTCGAGGGCTTCTCTTTCTATTTTTATGAGCTAGACCTGCATGCAAATAAATTTAACATTTGCTTAGTAAACCTAAAACTTTTCCTTTTAGGGCTTATAGTGCTATGTAACGTCAAGAGCTAAGCACTTATAAAATTGTTGTAAGCTCAGCTTCTGTAGTTGCATGCATGGCTACAATATCTCTAATCTAACCAGTTTCAATTTGTGTTAGATTCGGTATAAGGGATGTGGCCTTAGATTTTAATGACATTAAATTTCTACTGTGCTGGGATATTGTGAATGCACAAGTAGAAATTTACTTCTCAAACTAAGAACGGTTTTGTTTTTATTATTAGTATTGAACCTCCTATACATCAATTTTTTTTTGATAACTTCGGTGTCCGGGATAGCTTTCCCCCACCTCGACAGAATTCATCAATCTTAATGATACTCCTTATCTTTTGTACCTTTTATCTCCATGGAGCCTTTTTAATGTCAACTTGGATATTTAAGATATTGTTCTGTACTTTATTCTCCTCCTTCCTACCAAACTTCTTCATTAGTTTAAGCCAGTCAGTGAACTATCTCACTTCTCTAAAACTTTTCATCCCATGTTCTGGGTTCAATCAATATTCATTCACGGGGCAACCCCTAGGGATTTGGTTTAGTGGCAAAAGCACAACACCTTACGTGCGGGTTAAGCTCACGTCATTGGTTTGAATCCTACCATTGGCTAAAGCTTGGTTTTTAAGCGGTGAAAGGTAGAAGAGTGGGCCCATTATCCACCGAGTTTCAGACCGTGCCCCATTAAAGCTCGGGGATTTTTCGGTTATAAACAAAAAATCCTTTCATGGGGCATCTAATAGACTTTCTTGAATCAAATATCCATCTCAGAAGGAATTATCAAAAGGAGATGCTTCTCTAAATTTCCACAAATCCTCAATGTTTGAATTGCATGAATTAGTTTCTTGGATTCAACTCTTCCCCCCTCCCCCCTCGCGCGCGGCACCCTCGGCCCCTCCAAAAAAAAACCTTTGTTTCTGTCAGAATTATGCTAGTGCACCACGTAGTGACATCTTTTTCCTTTGCCTACTATTGTTGCAGAGATGTTCAAGCAAGCAGCATACTTCTTGATGATAAGTTTGAAGTGCGGTTAGGGAGTCTAAATGAGGTCTGTGCACAAGAAGGAGACAGCCATCAAAACCGAATTTCCAGGCTGCTCAGGCTGCCACAGTAAGTACTAGTTGATCCTTTTTGTTCTGTTAATGATGTATGTAACTTTGGTAATCTAACCATCCTCTTCTTTTAGAAGGCAAACCTACTACTACTAGATTGTTATGTTGTGGTCAATAATTTTGTTTCGGTTTTTGTCTCCCATGATGGATCTTAAAATCAGGCGGTTTTATTGTTAACATGCCTGCATCTCCAATTTGATGTTATAGAAACTACTTGGCTCGGTTGCTCAATTGGATTTGAGTTCTACTGTTTTGCTGCCAGCTCAAGTTTTTCTGGTGTATATTTATTCTCTGGTATAAATGAGAAATTTAACGTTCATGCGACAACCTTAGTCTTAACCTTATCATCATCCTGCTATCTGTTATTGTACGAAAGGGCTTAAGCGTTGTTCTTAAATTATGAGAACTTGTAATTTAGGCCCTTGACTAGTGTAGTTCTAATGATAGTGATCATTCAGTTGTATGTAATGTTCTTCTTAGTATTCAAGTCACAAGGAGCATTGTAAAGAACAGTAAGTCTGAAAGGCCACCACCCACTTGTTAATTACATTGTTCTATCCCTCAGTAAATTATTACTTTTCTATGTAACATGAACCTCTTCGCCTTGATTTACATATGCCAAGTGGGTGTCACGTGGGTGTTGTAGTTTGTGTAGATTCTTCAAAGTACATTAAGTATTAGCAAAAATCTGTACCGGATACTTAAAACTCCCATGTGGGATATGTATGTGTAGCCGAATCCATGTAACATAGCTCCTTTGGTGCACTTGTTTTCGCTTATTGAGATCTTTTGGTTAAGCTATTTGGTAGGGTATGCATAGTTCTCATTCTTTTATCTTTCCGTCCTGTGCTGAAGTAGGTTTAACTATGACTTATTCTCATTATGTCTAGCTTTAACTATGACGTTCTCTTATTATGCCTACACATTGAATGCGGGAAATTATTAAATATTGTATGTGATAAACACTTCTGAAACGGCCTAGATATAGAGGCATGTGAAGAATCGGTTCGGAGTCCTATGTTTAGATGCCAAAGGCTTTAGGTCTTCTTGATTTTAATCTTCATGGCTTCTGTAAAAACTTTTGAGGTTCTCTTAGTTTAGAAATTGAGTTTACGCCACTTTCATGATTACAGTCAAACACTATCCAGAATGCTTTAATAGTGTGAATATTCTAAGAATTATAGATGTTGGGTTCAATTAAAGTTACTTTCATGGTTAATGTAGATAGGTCTCTTTTAGTGCAAATTACACTAAAGAAAACTCTTATTTAAATTTTAAGACTTAGAAACGCCTTTGGATTCTCTTGAATAAATGATCATAGTAGTATTTGATATAATTTTGGCTTTGATCCATTCCTAAGTAGGCCTGACACTTATGAGTAATAGATGAAGACTACATACATGAATACAGTAGTCTGGTTCCGTATCTGTTGGTAGATCTTTTATCTTCCATGTTATTAATGTTCCCACCAAAAGTAGGTCTCATGTTTAGAGCATTATAAGATACAATCACTCCATCAGCCATCCCATAAATGTATACAATCCTCTATACAAGGAAGGTTATTCCTGTTTGCACTAGCATCTTGAGGAATTTTTGTTTGGTAGATTTACCTGCAGGTTCAAGTGTCATGAGGTTTCACCAAATATAATTATAGAAATATCGGAAATGGTAAGATTCTAAACTCATGCATGGCAACACGATATGTGGCTGGAACAAAGGGAGAAGGTTTTGGATGTCTGCTTAAGTTCGGCCAATGTTGCGAACTTCCTCTACAATTTAACTTAAAAGTTTATACATTCAATGGGACGGGTGTCCTAATTCAACAGAAACTCTTTTTTCCTTATCCTTCTCCCTAATATATGTATTTCCAATGTTATGATTTACGAGTGGTTATCACAGTTCTTTCAGCTTTTCATCTAAGTTCGTTGAATGATCTCAAATCTTTTTGTTATATTCTTTCGACCTGCACTGCTATATAGTTTGTACTGCATATTGACATGGTTCTCTCTTCCTTATTTTGCAGGACATCAGAACAAGGCACATCAGGTATGTGCAATTTTGTTTAGTTTTACTTCCGTAAATAGAGTCTACGTGGATATTCTTAGTATTTATCAAATTAGTGTAAGTAACTATTCAAAATTATTTGGGTAACACTTCCAATATTGTTTATTGGTGGGTAAAATCTCCTCAAATCGGTGTAGGCAACAAATCAAAATTTTAGGCTTTCATTGGAAACAAGAATAAGTGGAACTCTTAGTTGGAGATTTACGATATAAAACTGATTCCAAAAGAAAGTAAAAGGCTGGACAATTGCCAACATTTGTATCTTGAACCGTACTGCCTAAAAAGCTAGGGATTTGGTGGCGATATTTTTTGCTTTACATTTTACCAAAGTATTCCTGAGTTGCTTAAACTATCACTAAGGAATACTTCAAAGTCTACTTCTCTCTTCCTAATATTTTTTCCCCAAATGGACAGGTACACCTAGTGCCACATGTGCGTATGATGTCTACTGTTTTGGGAAGGTTTTGCTAGAGCTTGTAACTGGCAAGCTGGGTATTAGTGCATCCAATGATGCCAGCATGAAGGAGTGGTTGGATGGTACACTAAAGTACATTAGTATATACGATAAAGAACTTGTCACAAACATTGTGGATCCTTCTCTAATCATAGACGAAGATTTATTAGAGGAAGTATGGGCGATGGCTATTGTTGCCAGATCATGCCTCAATCCCAAGCCTTCAAGGAGACCCTTAATGAGATACATCCTTAAAGCTTTGGAAAACCCTTTGAAGGTAGTTAGGGAAGAACACACTAGCTCAGCAAGACTTAGAGCAACTTCATCGAGAAGTTCGTGGAACGCTGCATTGTATGGCAGCTGGCGTAGTTCCTCAGATGTAGCGGCCGTACCTGCAGCAGCTGCAGTTCATAAGTTGGAAGGAACAAGTAGTTTGAAGCAATCCGGAACAACAGGTTCTCAAGGAAGTGGTCCTAATGGGGACAATGGTCATTCTTCATCAACTAGACGACACTCGAAAGAGATTTTCCCCGAGCCACATGAGGAGTAGAAGGGAGGTTATTGTCATTAATTCTTTGTTAATAATGCAGCAGGATCTGCATTAAGGTTGCCTTGTTTGGTGGGGCCATCTTATACATTCTCCGTTTTCGGAACGCTGAGTTTGCGAGCTGTTAGCTTGCCCTGATCAAAGGAAACTATGAAAATGGAGATGCATCGTTTACCTGGGACAGCAAACATTAAATTGTTTATTGGGGTTTTGGGATTTTAAGTTCTTTTTGGGAGGGGGGAATAGAGTTGGACAGCAGGATTTAGCAAGTGGTGGTTCTTTTTCTTAATTTGTTTTGGGGGCTTATGTTTCATTCCAAAGTCCAATTCTTTTCTTATAATTCTTCTCTTTTTACTAGTCTCTCCATGGAATGTAAATTATACAGAATCTTTCATTTTCCAAATGGTGGAGAGGAAAAAAAAGTATCTCATTGGTCTTTCCGTTTTCTTGTTACTGAATTGCTTTGCTTCTTAGAAGTGAAGTGAAGTGAAAAGGCTTGCCAATTTCTGTTGTAACATTGTGCTTGCCAACTTCATTCAACCATTCCAGCACGTCTGCCATTGTTTATTAGTTTGACAGGTGATTTTGCATCCAAGGTTGTAGTCCAACCGTCAATGAAGCGTGTAAAAATCATGAGAGATCAGTGTCCAGATCCAAACAAGAAAAAGAAAAGATAGGCAACTTTTCCCTGTTTAAGCTTAGGTGGATAGAGTCTGATATTTGTGTGGTGGGAGGTAATAGATACTCCATATAAATATAATTGGTCATTTTTTTCTCATCTGCCTAAACCAATGGGGTAACCGACATCTTGTTGATAGAAGGTAATAGGTACTCCGTAAAATAGTTGATACGCAAGTTTGACGGGTGATTTTCCATGGAACTCGACCTCTACAATTGGTCTGTCCTTATCCTTACTATGAAAACATTATTCAAACAGACAGTTCACATGAAAATACAACAACGAAACATTGTCTGATCCTATTTTTCCTTCTGGTCGTTGAAAAGTGGGAGAGAAAAGTCGTATACATCTACCAATTTAGTTTGATTTTTCTTGTACGACTAATTTTGTCCCAAGAGACTGTAGAAGAGTGGGGAAAAGAAAATCAAAGAGAACAAAACTGAAAGGTCCCACCGAGATTTGAACTCGGGTTACTGGATTCAGAGTCCAATGTCCTGACCACTAGACCATGGGACCACCTTGTGGTAACTACTTCATGTAACAATGAATATACAATAAAATCTTTTGAAAAAGACAACTTACTACAGAGATTACTTGGATGTTGGATTATTGTCTTTGTTATATATGTCCTGTTGTTACTTGCATTTCAGGTTGTTAATTGTGATGGTGAGAAACTTTCGAATTTTATGCATCAAAATTGACCTCCATATATTGAAGAGCTTGGCAATCGATTTGTTGCACCAATGATTATATGATTTAACAGTGATTCGCTACTTACCCCAGTGTGACTCAGAATTCTCAATCCACACGTTCAGAGGTGGAGCAACCTAGAGTAAGTGTAAATTGAATGATGGATGGTGTATCCTAGCTACCCCTTGTGATAGCCATATATATTTGAGTCAATATAGTACTAAATGTTACTTATTCATTATTCAATGTTGCAGACTCATAGTCTCCAGTTCACCACTGACCCCAGCAATTCCATCAACTTTAATGAGTTAAGAGAAAAAAAATGAAAGGTATGGAAGGTTTGGGCAGTGTGTTAAGACTTTGGCCAAGAACCAATAGTAGATGACAATAATTGATGTTGCCTATGCTAAGGCTTGCTGAAAATTTTCTAGACAGCTGGACCATAAGCCATAAATTGCCCCTTTAATTTTGGCTATGCTCCTTATATTTGAGCAGGTGTTGGAGTACTTTGAAGACAGCTCACTGTATGCTAGTCTTGTAGATGCATCTTGGTTTGTGGAGATCTGCATAGTTTCAAAACCAGCAGGCATGAAAAAATAAATTCTGCTCTCTTAAAGTTGGAGTGGGGCTAAATATGTCTATAGTCAAATCAAGGAGTCAAACAAAGTAAACACATTTCAGGATGTACACAAACAAGACTTTTCTTCTAGCCTTTTTTGTTTTCAAAAAGTAGTGGTGTTTGAGTATGCTTGCGCGCACCTCAACTATTCAACCGTAGGAGCGAAGCTATAGCTTCGCCCTACGAGTTCGCCAGAAGCCAATAACTTTGGCTCAAACCCTCTATTCATGTTTCAAATTTCACTTAATATGTATAAATAATTTATCAAGAACCCAATAACTTGCATTTTCTAGAATTCAGAACTCATAAGCTCAAAATTCTAGCTCTGTCTCTGTCTTGTTATCTCACACCAGCACTGGTATGAAGCAACTCTGCTCGCCAAGGTGTTGATAGATGAGAAGAAATCACTTAGTGACTTTTTTACTTTGTTAGGACTTGAACCCTGACTTCTTACGGTTTTCACCTATTTCATACCACTGAGCCACACTTGGATGCAAGATTTCACTCTATCCTATCCCCTCCTAAATGATCATTCACACAGAACTTTATCTAAGATGCAAAAAACTTTGGCAACAGAAATTAGGCCAATTCTTAAGAACCAAGGACCTAATCCCAGTTTGTCCGAGCACCAAAACCTGGAACCTGGAAGCTGTATCTGTTTAACATTTACCAGTAATTCTTTGGGGAAATGATAAAAACATGTAAGTTTTACCAATAACCAGCCTACAGCTATGTCATCCGATACTCAGATGAGAAACTTCCGGAGTCAAAAATGAAAATATTGCTAGCTTTCACTCAAGAAATGATGGTGTGGTGTATTAGCTTGACATAGAGTGATTCTATCTTTGATTTCTCATAATACTGCTAGCTTTCACTCAAGAAATGAGAAAGGGGAGCGAACAATTCTTCCACTTAGCTTACCAGAACACTAGTAATCAATACAATTCATAATTGTTTTCACTCTATTCCATCTCGAGATTTCTGCAAGCTCGTTCTCTTAAAACTTGAAAGTAACAAGACAAATTTTAAACAAGCTAAAGAAGTTACAAGGTCCTAGCTAAAACTGTTAAGGAATCATAAATTCGGAGATAATCTACTGCTAATCTACTCATCATCCAGAATGGCTGCATGTGCTCGTTTAAATAACTCACTAACTTCTAGGTAAAAATAGATAATTTGACTAAATGTCCTTAATTAAATAGGTATTGGGATTTAGTCACCTAACACTTAATAAGAGCAAATCTAGAAAAGTAAGGTTAATTCTTTCTTGATTTGGTAAGTGGACACTCTTTTTGAATAAAAAAAAAGGCTAAGTGGACACTTTTTTATACGGAGGGAGTACTAATTAAAAGGCATACACTTGAATGCCCTAAAAAGTTTAGTTTCTCGAAACTATTTATCAAGAAAAAAAAGTTTAGTTTGTTGAAACTAGGACAAAGGAAGAGGGATTCTTTGTAGGCAAAGCAGCAAAAAGTATGTGAAGTCCAGTAACAATTGTTTCTTTTAGGCAATGGGTCGCTTAGCAATTTTGGCTTATATGGTTTATAGAAAAGACCGGAGACCCAAACCATGCCGTGTTCAAATGGCTCACCGTGATGAAGTAAAGGTCAAACACCATTAGCAGAAGAAATCGCCTTGTGGCACCATAACATCTACAAGGTCTTGGGTAAATTCCCCTTTCCTCAAAATAAGCAAAAAGGAAAAGTAAAAAAGGCATTTCCAAATTGATTAATCAACTTAAAATCATCCGTGCAATGATGATTTGACTAAGTTCACATGCCCCAAGAGCCTCATTTTCATGTATATTTGCAGCTTCTGACATGTTGAAAGCTTGCAATCAAACACAATGTAATAGATACAACTAGTTGAAAGGAATAATCATAATGAAGAAGCACTTATACACTTTCTTATATTCACTTCAACTAACTCTTATTTTTCCTTTTTCCTCCAAATGGGATAAAACTTGGAACGTCACAACTTTACAGAAAAAAGATGAACAATTCAACTTGCAAGCGCTGTAGCTCTCTGAAAATCTTGTGCAGAAATTTCAAGCACCAAAAGGTAACAGTTCTACAACTTGGTTGACAATTTTGGTAGCATTGTTCAATCATTACTGTCTGACAGATTATCTGAATTGTCCTACAGAACTTACCATAGTCAACATGTGCTATCGGCCTTGCCAGCCAGTTATTGATGGAACTGCCATGATTGAATTTGCAGCCCTTTCCATCCTGACAAAAAAAACTTATAGCATTTTGACCTATGTATGGTGAGTAATAAGCAAAAGAGAAAAGAAACATAGTGGGCTCGGAATGTACTTGGAGATTTCTTCAACTGCCTTTACCATTTCAGAGGAACTTGTCTCAAGAACTTGACCTCCCAAAATGATCTCATCTAATATAGCATGCACCTGCAAAGCCTCGATACATTAGCAAAGTCTCAAACATTTTCAAACTAAATTATGGAAGCAGAATGTCAATGCAAATAAGATCTTATCTACAGGCCAATCACTTGTTCTTGTCTTTGATTAGTTACGCTTATTCCTAAGAAGAATAACAGTTTCTCAAATTCATTTGGTATAACCTGTCAACTGAACTCAAAAGAAGTAAACTCCGTGTTGAAATTCCACCACCCCTCATTTCTTATATTTCAAACTCTTGGTGCACCAAAAGACTTAACTCGCTCTAATGGACTTAAGCATCCCTTTGGTTCCAGAATGGCCTACTTACTACTAATCAGTTAGCACTGCTTCTTAGGTCAACATTATTTCAGGGGACAGTTGACTTACTCCAGTTGAGCTATTTGGCAATTAAGATATCTCAAGTCTTAATTATTATGTATCCCCAAAGTTGATACAACTAATGAACTGAATCACAATTCACACGTGTTTCTTTGTTATATCAAGAACCAGAAAACCCAAAGGAATTGTGTCATAGAACAACTATATGCCCTTTAGTGATACATGCTTCATTTGATCAAGAGAGAAGACTAACCTTATTGAAGTTGAATACTATATCAAGCTCACGTACATTGCTGAAACACCTGTCCATTGTCTCCACAAAAACTGAAACTCGAAATCGTCAACATCATTCAAGTTAGTAAATCTTTGAGAATGATGATTGGTACAATACGTTGAAGTAAAAGAAAATGGTCAGAATATGTTCTGGTCTTTCAACGAAGTTGTTAAATCGTGTTCAGGCAGCTTACATCAGAAGCACAAGTACACACTTATTATAAGACAAAAACATAGAAAAGTTTAGCAGTGACCATTTCATTCCCGTCATTCCTATAGACCTGGAGACATAATACAACACCATAAAAATTAATAGCAGCACTCTCGCCAAATTTTAGATGTTGAAAATGGTACTGCATAAGCAACCATGGATCTCAGACCACCATAATACACAATGATGCTCAAACCTGCATATTTCTCTCATATCCCATATTTATCCTACTATTTTAGTAAAAGATATCATACCGTGTGCTAAAGTTTCTTTCTAGAAAGTAGGACTCTTCATTTGCTAAAGTTTCTTTCTAAAAAGTAGAACTTTTCATTTGATCTTAATATTTTGGAGCCAGCAGATACGGCAAGCAAGAAATCGTTAGGAAGCCTCAGTAACAAGTTTGTTCCATTGCAAGAGTTTTGTGCCTGATCTCTCGGTACAAAGGAAGAAAAAAAATACTTTAATGTGTGTGTTTGGTATAGAGGAAAACATCTTGTTTTCCAGAAAATGATTTCCCAATTTCCCCATGTTTGGTTTGTCAAAATTTTTGAAAAACATTTACATTTTCTCTAGGAAAACGAAAAAGGGCAGCTCGGTGCACTAAGCTTCAGCTATGTGCAGGGTCCGGGGAAGGGCCGGACCACAAGGGTCTCTAGGAAAACAAGTGCCTTAAAATGAGGAAAATGACTTCCCATAGAGAAAACAAGTTCCGCAAGTGACATTCCACATTGATTATGTCCTCCCCACCCTCCAACACACCTCATCTTCACCCCACCCCCACCCCGGTAGCCCCCATCCCCACCATCCCGTACCCCTACCTCCTCACCCCTCACCCCATCCGAACACAAGAAAATACGTAAGAAACCCACTGATTTTCCTGGAAAACATTTTCCAAGGAGATATTTTCCTTCATAACGAACACACCCAAAGAATCTATCAAAGAAGAAAGATTTGGCTTTTTTGATTATGTAATATTAGGGGTGGCAATGGGGCAGGGCAAAAGCAGGGCGGGGCAGGTTAGGGGCTTAACGGGGCTGGGGAGTACTTAAACGGGGCGGGACGGGGCGGGTCAAAACACATTTTCAGAAAATTGTAATAGGGCAGGGCAGGTAGTAGGGCAAAACAAGCTAATATGTTTTCTTAATTTTTTGTCCTTCTACCTGAAATTGCTCGCATAACAACAGAGTTCGACACGATATTAGCAAGAAGCAAATGCTAAAAAGCTATGACCTTAAGGACTTCCAACCACTCAATTGGAGAATTTTGGAGTATGCTTCCCATAAATATTGAGGGCCCACATGGAAAACTGGAGACATGAGTTCCACTAGATGATAAGCTGAAATAGCTATTATATGTATTACTGGAAGAAGCTTAGCAAACTGGGAAAGTAAATTGTAGTGAATATCATGTTGAAAAGTGAAAACAAAGAAAAAATAAAAGATAACATAAATGGGGTAGGGCGGGGCTTAGCGGGGCGGGGCAGGGCATTTTTTTGGACAAAGCTAAATGGGGCAGGGCGGGTCAAAATCTTAGTAGGTCAAAGCTTGTCCCGCCCTAACCCACCCTATTGCCATCCCTATGTAATATAAGTTTTTAATAATAAATCACAAGTAGTCATTGTAATGTGTTATAGTCAGCATTTCCAGAGCCTGAGTAGATATACCTTGCATGAGATCAAGCATTGCAAGCTCATTCTCCGAGCTGTCAAATATGAATAAAACATGTAGTGTAGCATAAGTCTTGTATACAAGTCGAGCATCCTGCACGTACGGAGGCGCACAAAATGTGAATCTCTCTAGCCATTCAGGTTAGCATAAAGCAACGACGAAGGACAAAATTGATCGACCTTTTCGTATGTTTTACATGTACTTTGAGGGATGATAAAAACCATAAAGAGAAGTAGAAAACCAAACTCAGAGAAATATGGAGAGAGCAAAAAGGAAACACATACTGATCCAAAGAGGGAGTCAATCTTGACGAAATTGCTTACGTTTTCTGCTCTACTGCTTAAAACTGCACTTGAACACAAAATGTCACAATTAATGATGTAAACGACATCAATAGTATACAAATCACCATACAAAACAAAAACAAAAAAAGTATTCCCTCTGTCCCAAATAAGTTGTCATATTTCCCTCCTCGAGAGTCAATTTGACTAATCTTCAAAGATAAATTAGATTATATCAACTCGAGATTTTACAATTAAAATTTAGATATTAAAAAACTATACGAAAAGTACTATAAGTGGCAACTTTTCTGATGTCAATTTGATTAAAAAAATACATTTTAACATGTCCGTCAAAATTCACATAATTTGACTCTCGAAAAGCAAATCATGGCAACTAATTAGGGATGGAGGGAGTAAAACTGGCAAGCAAATAAATCATTTTTCCAAATCCACCATAACAAAAATGAAATGGGTTTCTCAGTTTTAGCGTCACAATCCAAAATTGGCAGCCAAAAACGTATCAAGATCCAATAAAAAATCGATCTTTATTACAACAACAACAACATACACAGTGAAATCACACAATGGGGTGTCTGGGGAGGTTAGAGACTCTCGGCTCAAAAGAAAGCATAAAAATGGTCAAATAAGGACAAAATATTCAAAGCAGTATGAAAATGAAATTCGATCATTATTCTTTCAGAAACAAATTGACATACTAGAACAAAAAATAGGAAGGAAATAAAATATAAATACAACCTCCATATAATCTTCGAATCAACTCTTGCTGCTTCTCAGCGGGCTAACCTTACATTTCACAGTAACAATTGATTTTAAGAAAGAATCATAATTCACAAAAATACAGTTCTTGCTTTAATATTTTTGTTCTTGTTTGTAGAGTAAAGGGGGTTTAGGGAGACTTACATGATAATCGTAGAATTTGACAAGACGGGGCTTGCCCTTATCGTTCATCAATATCACTCCCTTTATCATCCTCTAGGATTCCTTATTTGATTCCAATTTCCAATTGCTTGTGTTTGATTTGATTTATGTTTGGTACTCTTTTTATGTTTCGATTATTACAATCAGACACCCTAAATGTGGTGAAATGCAAATGCGAGCACCTAATAACTTTTTGTGTGCAATTTATCATCATTATTCTGTGTCTACTATCACAAATTCTAATCCAATAGCATGCCCAATTGAGTTTTTATGTTTCTTAAAGTCGGCCGTCTCAATTTATATTTATGTGGCTATAAATAGTTTTATTAAAATATAAAACTTTAAAATTATATTATTTTTAAATATAAAAATATTGGAGTAACATTTTTTAGACATTAAAATAAAATGTCACATAAATTGATAAGTTTCTCTTTTTTTTAAGTAGTACTACTAATCATGTAATAAAAATATTTCTTAAACCTTTTTAGGAGATCCCTATCTTGATTTTCTAATGACATTACACAACAACAACATACTCATTGTAATTCTACAAGTGGGGTCTGGAGAGGGTTTATCTCTAATTTTATGAGGTAGAGATGTTGTTCCCGAGAGATGCTCAGCTCAAAAAAAGAGTAAATACTGGCTTTTCGTAGTAAAATTATATTAAACATAATTATCAAGGGAATAATTTGAAAACCTTAATGGTCTCAATTACAAATTCTCTTTGTTTTTGGTGCTTAAGTATAGCTTCAACTAACTTCTTGGGTTTTAGTGCATAATCAAAACCTCCTCTTCTTTTCACTACATTAAAGATATTTGCAGAGCTTTATCCAAAAATTCAAGTTTCCTCCATTGAAGATGCTCTGCGAGCTTCATCACCATCACTTCTCCTTCACTCCACAATCAACAAACTATCATCAAACAACTCTACCCACCATTATATACTTCTCTCCAAAACGTCATCGTTTTTCCCCCATTTTCTCCACCCACCACCCCCACCTTAAAAACCAAGAAACACATACAAACACCACCTATACATCGAATAATGAAAAAGGTATCACTCGAAAACACAATTCAAAATCGTCTACTATACTCCTTCGTTACCTCTCATCAAATAATAAACCGGAAAATCAAGAACCGTTACCCGGTTCAGCTGAACCGGAAAAACAAGAATGTGCTGTATTAGAAGAAGATAAGGAGAAGGTTCTAGAAATGTCACTGATAAATAAAAGAACCCCCCAATTTCCAGGTTCTATATATATCCAATCCCCTATTGATACTGATGTGTACACTTCATTGCCACCAATTTCATCTTTATTTGATACTAAAAAAGGAAGTGGTTTTGATGATGATGATGATGATGATGAGATGTTAATAAAGGCACTTGAGATAAGGAGGAAAGTGACAGTTGAGATTTTTAAGGAAGCAATGAGAAAGGGTAGGTTTAGTATTACCTATTCGACGAATTTGGTTTCCGAGTTGTCTGATTTTATAGATTATGTGATGATTCAAGCTGCTTCAATGAAGAAAATGCCTGAGTTTTTGGATTCTTCATTCAATGTTCGTGCTAGAGCCTTCATAGATGATTCTTGTGTCGTGCCAATTGTGAGGTACAAAGGAATATGCACACTGAATATGGTTTTCACACATTTTGCTCACTTAGCTCGATAAATCAGTTTCAGTCTTAATACAAAGGTTGAGTCCTAGTAAAAAAATCTGCATCACTAGTATAACTTTCATTTTCAGTTACAAGACTCTATAACACTGATACTTGCTTATGCATGAACCTTAGGATAGAATGTGGAATAAGATTACCTATATTGGCAATATTACGAGTAGTTAGTTCATTGACCTAAATTTGGCAGTGTATGGGTGAATCCATGTATTATTATTATTGAATAGCAATTCATGCATTTAGGGGTGGAACTAGCTTGAAGGAAGGAGGTTCAATTGAATTCTCAACTGTGCATAAAGGGCAAGAACTAGTTTTTTTAAAAGTGAAGTTCTAGTGAAGTAGCAACAGATTCACCTCAGAGACGAAATTTTTGAATCCCTTATATAAATTCCTGGCTTCGCCACTGCATGCGTTGTAATATTGCATTAGCTAGGTTGTGAAGCAAACTACCCATATGTTTCTTTGCAGGTGGTTGAAACACAATGCATTGTCATATCCTCAAATTGCAAACCTCATTTGTAACTCCAAAGGGGATCTTGAATCTATAAGACGTTTGGCTGAGTGGTTGAAGTCAATTCACGTGAAGGGAAGATTTATTGGGCTTGTGTTGATTAGAGCTAAGGGGAATGTATTGGGTCGAAGCTTGGAAGAATTGGACAAAATCATTGGATATTTGGAGTACAAGGGAGTGAAGAGAGATTGGATAGGATATATTGTAGGCCGATGTCCTGAAATATTGTCTTTCAGCATGGAAGAACTAGAGTCTCGTACAAACTTCTATTTTGATATGGGAATGGATGAGAAGGACTTTGGAACTATGTTGTTTGACTATCCTAAGGTGCTTGGCTACTTCTCTATAGAAGAGATGAACCAAAAGGTGCCTGATTTAACCCATTCCTGACGTTCTTTACATAAATGGGCTATCTTGTTTTTTCCCATGCTTGGTGCGCAAAGCACTGAAGAATGACCTTGTTAGTGGTTATGAGAGAAAATGACAAAAATGGTCTCTAGTCTTTGATAGTAGGTTTACAATAGTCCCTTAAGTATCATTTGATCAGTTTTGATCCTTTAAGTTTGCCAAAAGTGAGCACTTTTGGTCTCCGTCGGATATTTATCAAACTCTAATTGTTAAATTTAATCGGAGTTGTGAAAATAGAAAATATTTAACGGGAAGTCACATTTGGATGTACAGATTTTGTAGTTTTAAGTTATTTTTGGTCTATTTCAAGAGTCTAGTGCATCTTTTTGTGTTGAAATTTCTGTTATTTTTTGTGTCTGGTGTAGTTTTCTATGTTGCAGTTTCTGAATTTTCAACGGAAATTCTGGTGTTTTGGATAAATTCTTCTTTTCACAATTCCGGTTAAATTAACAATGAGAGTTCGGTGAATATTTGACGGAGACCAAAAGTGGTCACTTTTGGCAAACTTAAAGGACAAAATTGTTCAGTCAATACTAAAGGGACTAATTTGAATCTACTACCAAAGATAAGGGACCATTTTCGTCATTTTCTCGTGGTTATGACATCCCACTTGGGATTTGAACTTTAGAATGAAAGCTTATATTCCTACTTCTTGTTGAAACTTGATTCTTGCTCATCCAGGTTGCATATCTTAAGGAGTTTGGCCTCAGCAATGAAGATGTTGGAAGATTATTAGCTTTTAAACCCCATTTGATGGGTTGTGGTATTGAAGAAAAGTTCAAGCCTCTTGTCAAGTACTTTTACTACCTCGGGATTTCAAAAGGTGGCATGAGAAAAATTCTTGTTACCAGACCAGTGTTATTCTGTGTTGATTTCGAGACCACCATTGTGTCTAAGGTATGTTATTACTTTTGGCATCTGTGTGGAGTTATATTAGGTGTCGGAGCATCAAAATACCAAGTACTTAAAAAAATTTGTTGACAACTCAAACTTCTGAAGTGCATTTTATCCCTTCAAATCAGAAAAATGTAACTAGAATTTCTGTTTGTTTTAAAATATCTCCTTTCCCTTTTCGTTTTCCCTGCTAATGACTTACCTTCTCGATTGTTGTAGGTTCAATTTTTACGAGACATAGGTGTCCAACAAGATGCTATTGGCAATGTGCTTGTCAGATTTCCCAGGTTACTTACTTTCAGCCTCCACAAGAAGATACGTCCAGTGGTCCGTTTGTTTCCCTTTTCTTGTCTGTTTATGTTTCCTCTGTCCTAGTAATATTTGGTGATATTGCAATCCCTAAAATGGATAACATGAAGAACCTAAGTCTTGATTTATGAATCAGAGCGACTATACAACTCTATCTTGTTTCTATTTGTTGTTGGTTACATCTGTTACTAGACTGCTTACTAATACTACTTATAGTTGGAGCAATACTGATATTGGCTGTGTTATAGGTCATATTCCTTTTGACAAAAGCTGGTGTTTCCCAAAGGAATATTGGAAAGGTGATAGCTTTAGGACCGGAGCTTCTAGGATGCAGCATTGCCAATAAATTGGATCACAATGTGAAGTATTTTCTTTCCCTGGGCATAACTCTTAGACAATTAGGTGAAATGGTTGCTGATTTTCCAATGCTACTAACATACAATATAGATATCCTTCGCCCCAAGTATCGTTATTTGCGAAGGATGATGGTTCGGCCTTTACAGGATCTTATTGAATTTCCAAGGTATATGGCATTCAACAAAAGTGCCCTTCCAATATTGCTATTCCACTATTCTACTGAAAGTGACGTATATTTTACAGGTTTTTTAGCTATTCACTTGATGAGAGAATAGTTCCTAGACACAAGATTATGGTGGAGAACCGTGTAAACTTCAAGCTTCGGTATATGTTGGCAAACTCAGATGATGAATTTAATCTGAGGGTTCAGGCTGCTGTTGAAAGGCGCTTAAGATTTGAATCTGGAGATTTGACGCTTGATAAGCAGGCGCACACTGAAACTGATGGATCCATTGAAAAGTATCCTTTTGATTTTCAAACAGCTGAGATACTAGAGGAAAAGACGGATCTCAATTCTGATTACAAAGATCTACCTAGTGTACATATTCAGAATTCTGCGTAACAACAGAAAAATTGTATTGTAACATAAGATTGTCAGTCTTACTTTGGTTAAAATCTGGTTGGATTCGTTTGTGACTTCCACTTTTTAGACATCCAAAAAGGAAAAGCAGCGCACGTGAGGCAAGATGAAGAGGGCATTGCTTGGGAGTCGACCCATTTCTCATTCCACACATCGGAACGCATTAGTTGTCCGCTCTCAGGTTGGGCAGTCAGGGTCGGAGAAGGGCATGACTCATTACCTTTTGAGTGAGATTTTGAGGAGAGTTGCTCTTTGGAGAGTACAATGAAAGTTGTAAGTTGATTCCGTAGAAAGACATCACGATTCCTTGTGGGGAAAAAAATGATTTGCTGAGGCGGAAAAAAAGATATCAAATTTCTACCAAAATAACTGGAAGTTCCAACTAATAAGAAGCCTAATGAACCTAAAAAGGGATAAAGGCCCAACAGAAATTATATATTTTTCGAGATTCCGTTATAAGTTCTATCCATATATGTTCTGATCGCCAAGTCATACTTTACCCGATTATATTTTATTGTAATTGAGATAATACCCTAGAGAAATTTAACTTTACTTTACGTCAAGACCCATAAAGTGTAGAATCTCATATATTCCATTTATATATATTAGTCAATATCTTTCTTCATTGAATCTGGAGGTTTTTCTTTTTCCTCGGGAATGAGGGGTTCACTTTTTTTTTTTTAACAAAGCAAGATGCCCGCTCCTCTCTTAACCTTTTGGTCGCCGCCTTACAGCCCGTTGTTGATAGGCGGAGTATCAGGATTTCCTTCATCCATTCTCAAGATCTCAGGCCCCCTACCAACTTGCTCCCAGTGACATTAGGCACTACCTCGTTTGGGCTGGAATCCCAACTTAACAGGCCCTTAAAGGATTCGGATCATCGATCACTAGATAACGAATTTATTAATTCTCACGATCCAAACAAACTTCAGTATAGTGGGACCAAAATATACATATTTGAGTATCTTTCATACATCTCAAGGTAGGTAGCAGATGATTCGAGTGTCCTATAAAGTATAAACCAAAAGTATTGCATCAAAGCAAGCAAATTTTCCGCTGTATCTGTTATTTGTATCCGTGTCAATTTGTTATGGAATCTTTTCACAAATTTGTTTTAAATTGTGTCATTTTTACAAGAGATTTTATTTTTACACAAACCCAAAAATAATACATGAGATATTTACGGGGTCATTTTCTCCTACTTAAATTGTAAAGGGTCCAACTAACCCATTTCCACCTACTACAAGCTCTCTTACATAAAAAATTTAAGAGTAAACCTAATTGAAGCGTAGTCATGATTCGAGGAGCAACTCCACATATCAACCGGTCATTATATATAACCAAAAGTATTGTGAAGGAACTAAATGAGCCCAAATCCAAAATAGCATCAAAATTGAATACAAATCCCATACATTTGAAATTTAAACTTCACATTTGTATTAACAATCTCATGTGTAAATAGATAAATCAAACATCTACGACAAATACCAGCGAGCATTTTCCCACTGTGCAAAGAAATCGTCTCAAACTAAAATGGCCCGCAAAAAAAAAATCTCAACCATCAAGTGTGTCTGACATGTGACAGAAAGGATCCGCAAGTCTAAGAATGCTGTGTTGCTAAAGTCCAAGCCGGCATATAGGATTTCTTTTGATCAGACCTAGATCCACCTGCAAAAAAAAGAGAAAAAGAACAAGGTCAAATATTGGTATCGCTGATAAATCATACCACGATTAATTGATGAAGTCCAATTATACCTTGGGACCAAAAAGATCTCTGATGTTGTCAATCCCGTTGAGAATCATGGTGGGCCTGGTGCACAAAGACAAGCAAAATAAGTCTCAACGAAACATGAGAACACTTTATTACATGGAATGCCAATATAAACGGAGTAGCATAGCCAAAATCAGAATTTACACCACACCCGCCAGGTATTTCGAATTATAGATGTCCTTGTCAACATATCAACCCACGTGCAAGTAGAAAACTTTCATCTAAACCAACAAAGATTAAAAAACCACAACCAGCTACTCAGGCCACCATACCCATAGTTCCTACTCTCTCTCCCTCCACCCACGCCCCTATACTCTTTCTATCTCGGTGACATTACAAGACCTGCAAATAACTGCAGCACTACACCGAAGCCAGAAGACTTACAATCTCTGTCAACTAGCAAGAATCGTGCCAACAATATCAATAATCAGTTCAGAAACTATTGCAAGCATTACATGATAGCACCTTAGTCATTGAGGCTTTGAACTTCTCAGCAGTAAACAATTTTGAGTACCATTAAAACTAAGGTGTTTGGTATGAAGGAAAATGTTTTCCTAGAACTTATTTTTTGGTGTTTGATAAGGAAGAAAAGAAATATTATCCCAAGGGCATTTGTATGTAATCTAGCAAAACACTATGAGGTGGGAGGGTGACTGTGGGTGGAATGATCAAAGGGTGGGGCTTGGGGGCGTTGGGTGGGTTGAGAGGAGACAATGAATTTGGAATGTCACTTATGTAACTTGTTTTCCCTACTACCATTAAGGAAGTCATTTTCCTCATTTTTGAGGAACTTGTTTTCCTAAAGAAAATGTTTTCCAAAAATTTTGGCCAACAAAACATTGGAAAATTGGAAAACATTTTCCAGAAAACTCCATACCAAACATGAAAACAACTCCAGTACTATCAATACCACCCAGCAATAAGTACAGGAAGTTAATTTGAATTTATAATAAGAACATTATGCTGCTAACTGTTCATATACCTCTCAAGGGAAAGGCCCCAGGCTATAACCCGAACATCTTCTGGCAGACCCATAGGAAGCAGCATTTCAGGCCTAAACATACCAGAATTTCCAATTTCCACCCATTTCTTGAAGCCTTCATGGTAGCTAACAAAACAAAAGGATATGAAATTAATACTGAGTTGAACAATTGTTCATTCGCGTCAAATATACTACTACAACCTGAAAATTTCCATGCTCGGCTCAGTATAAGGATTATAAGCAGGTTTGAACCGAAGCTTGGACATTCCTGTAATTAGAAAAAGAAAAGTTAACGACTAATTAACCCTCCCAAAATTAAAAGCTCATGTAAATTGAGTTGGACATGATATCACTGCAAGCTTTGTCTTTTCTATGAAACCAAGACTCGAGCAGACATTGCTATACCAAAATCTGAACATAAGAAAGAATACAGCATAGTGTTGGTTGGTCACCTAGACGAGAAAAGAAGTCCTGAAGAACACCAATCAGGTCACCAAGAGTAAGTCCACGATCACATATTAAGCCTGGAATAAGAAATCATAACAATAAGTTCATGTACCAGTGATAAAATGCGGATAAAGAACAAGATATACTTAAACAACTAGACACATCAGAGTTAAACACAGTATTATGTTTGAGTATGAGAAGATAGCTTCAGATGACCTATTACTGTACAGAATTTACACATATGCGGAAATATGTTTCAGAAAGTATGCAGACTAAATACCACTCAGACTTCTGCTAATGCAGTATTAAATTCAACTTGGTAAAAGATTTTCAGGTTAATAGCATGCCAAAAAAAAAGTTAGTGATACCAGTTAAGAAAAGGGGAAAGAAGTGAGGGATGGATGCAAATAAAATAGCCTCTAGTTTTCACATGACCCCAATTACAAAATTATAGAGGTATTCCAAGCTGTAGCAGCAGCCACCCAGTAAGTCATATATATGATGTAACACCCAAACATGAAATCTAAATCATAAAAAAGGTGAAATGGATTGCTATTTTTAAAAAAAGACCTTTCAGCTGGTCTTTGAATTATTGGACACTAACATTTGGTTTACGACATAAAACTCTGGATTGCTAATTTAAGCTTTGCATTTTTTTTATCAAGTAAGCTTTGCATAACTAACACAACATTTGGTTCAGTATAAAACTATGGATAGCTAATAGTGTTAATCTGTATTAAACTACGCTTTGTTAAACAACTTATGCAAAAATTTATGTATTATGCATGAAAAAATGGAATAAGCATACATGTATAAGCATATCTGAAGAGAAAAGCCCTTAAAGTAGACAATCTCTACATAACAATCCATATAATTGTTATTCATCATATAACAATTCCTACATTATTATTCACGTAAGGATCCTTGTATTAAAATCCTTCTATATTAGTCTGTGAACCAACCTGATCCCTAATTGTAATATGTCAAGAGGTATGGCTCTTTGATAATGAACTGTCACGGTAAGCAATAGAAATACTAGTCCCTACTTTCCCAACCTAAAACAAAAATCAAGCCAATGTTCCTAAAGTATTTAAAGCAAGGCCCATTATAATTCTACTATGAGGAATTCAACTAGTAGTTGAGACTTGGGACAATAAATCAGTTTTGCAGGCACTTCAAGGACCAGTGTCTATCTCAGCTAAAGCTTTGGTACCCTAGAAGAACAAGAGAAGAAAAGAATATATCAAGGAACAGGAAAATTGACACACTTTGTATAACTATATGTAACCTTCTATCTGATGAAATTCAGCAAGATGTGTTCGATCAACTGCTTCATTTCTGAAAACACGATCAATAGAATAGTATTTCTTGGGGACGAATGGCTTCTGCAATAAGATGTAGCACAGGTGTAAATTCACGAAGTAAAATATATATGAAATTATAATTCTGGACAGGGTCAGCCATTTAGACCTGAGCTAATGCATACAACATTCTTGACGAAACAGCAGTAGTGTGGGTCCGCAAAAGATTCTTGTTTGCTTCCTCTCTTTTCCAATCATACCCATATCTAAGCAACAAACACCATTAAATACTCTGTATAGGAATGTCAAAACCTTGACAAGTGCGAGTGACATTGAATTAAGGATCGACAGTATATATATCATACCCCCTAGATTGGTAACCACCAGATTCATGAATTTCTTTTACCCGCTCAACATAATCTTCTGGCAGCATCTTTGTGGTGGAAGGCACTACAAAAATCAGACATATAATTCATTAGAAACTTAGATAAGGCAGATAAAATGTAAAGTCAAACTAACCTTTCAAAAAGAATGTATCGTGGGAATCACGGGCAGGGTGCTGTTGGGGCTGGAAAAGTGCATCGAAGTTCCAAAAACTGCAACATATGACCAGCCACATTGACGTGTACTTCTTTGACAAGGATTAAGACAAAAACTAATCCTCACAAATTTTACCAAGAGAAGAACATGACACTGAACAAATCACCACTAGCTATAAACCAGAGAAGACTCGTAAATAGTACACGTTGGCAAGTCAATTTTATGGTTTGCCATCAACTTGAGCTTGAAAGCTCCTTTTTTAACAGAAATTTGAGCTTAAAAGCTCATGAATGTTCAATAGCTATAGTTTACCATCTATCTTCAATATATTTGAATGTTTATCATCAGAAGCTCATGAATGTTCAACATGAAAAAAATGATATTTTGCAAATTGCTTTGCAGCAGAGGTACTTTGAGACTCATGTACTAGGAAGTAGGCTTTAGCAAGTAAAATGACAATAGCCAAAACATGCATCTCTAGTGGAGGATAAAGTAGAATTTGATTCAAAATATTTACATATCAACCTCTTATATGGATAAAAGTAAATGTCGGTCAGCTCCAATTATATGGATAAAAGTAAATGTCGGTCAGCTCCAATTATATGGATAAAAGTAAGAAGACAAGGAGATGCGCCGTTTTCCTAGCTAAGTTATTTCATATAACCCAACTTTTTTCTTTGGGAATCCTGGCTGTTCCATCAATTATGAAGGGCTCACTTGTATTAATGACCAGGGAAAAGACTAACAAAATAAATAATAGCTTACCTGCTCTCGACAAAATTATTTGTTGGCATCTCCTCAAACCTGCACAATTCAAATGAAAATTCGCTCTTACAGTCCACTACAGAGAATTTCCAAATATATAACTGAATATATAGATAGAGACGTTCATCTACACACATATGCATATATTTATACAGCCTCCATATATACACACGGGAAAAGTTCATTTAGTCATACCCCATATAGAGAAAAATCATTTGTATTTGTCGCCTAACCTGCAATAAGATGGTAAGATTTTATCAACACGTGAGGGAAGGCCATTTCGCCTCAGTTAACAGAACAAAATTAATTTAAGGCGACAAGAACAACCAATAATGAAAAATGGAACAAAAACATGCCTTGAGCAATGGATGAAGATGGCCACCTTCAACTGGCTGACCTTTAGCACCGAAGTTGTACTCTTTAAATTCCAATTCCTTCCAGTCACCCCTTCAAAGGAACAAGCAACATATATTAATCAGAAAAATAAACTAAATGTTTCGTCCATCGTGGAATCAGTGGAGTCCTACTAAGACTAATTATTCAAACATATCAATTTGTATGTTGAAATAGATATTAAATACTCCGAAACCATCTGAAGTCTGGAGAAAACTACATGTTGCAACTTCCCCTTTTACCCAGCCCATAAATTGGTTTTGTACATTTTAGCATAGGGCTGACCACTTTTTCGACTTGTAATTGGAAAATAGACCGCATTTGAAAACTAGCAGAGCCATTTTTCTTTATGAGGAAATAAAATCCGGATAAAAATACTCTTAAGCTAAAACACCAAAAAACACCAACACTATTTTTGGGGTTCGAAACTCCTAGATGTGAAACTCCAGCTCGAAACTCCGGACGGTCGAAAGCATTAGTGCTGGAGTTCGAAGCAGAAGAATAAGCTAATACGGGACACTTTCCTCGAGTTTCACACATAGGGAGCTTTCAAACTCAAGGACAGTCAAATTTCATGATTTCTTTTTTAGTAAATCATGCAGCATTTACCAACTCTTCAATTTATGGTTCAAACTCTAGGACATTGTGTTGGAGTTTCAACTTTTGATTCTATATAGCTTGGCAGTTGATTGTATCGACATGATGAAGGAAATTTTAGGGGGAAAAAGAGAACCAAGAAAAAATGCTTAGAACAATCAAATCATTCCATCCAAAATATCTGGTTAATAGTTTGAGCAACATGCCAAGAAAAAGAAAACTGCAATTGTGTCCTGATTTCTATCAATCACTACTCGTTAGTAAGAAATGTGGTACTTGCATCACCTCTTATTTTAAGAGTTTAACTTAAATGGCAATTAGGGCTGGCAGCAAACTTATTAAACTTCTGGAACTCCAGCACAGAAGCAAGAGACAGCTTATTAACTTAAAGCAAAAAATCGTAAAACTCTAACACCGTGTACTATTGTATCACTTGAAGTTCGAACTCTAGCACAGTTACAATGTACTAAAGTTTCACTTGTAAAAGTTCAAACTGTGTCGGAGTTTCACATGAAGAAGTTCAAGCTCCATCAGTTTATTTATAAATATTTTCTAAAAGTAAATTCCAAATATTATCTACTCTTCCCAGAGAAATTGAGTCAGAAAGTTACCTCTGTAAATTTTCCCGAGTGAGATCAGTAGCTGCTCTTTTCCTTTTCGGGGCATAGTTAGGACCTTTTTTTACTGAGAAACCTTTCCAAACCCTAGAGCAGCAATAACAAATATGTTTAAGAACCAGCATTTGACCACGTATTGGGGTAATTGTAAGATTACATCTTGTAAACGTCAAAGTGCTGGAGAAAAGATAATGAAGATTAGATAGTTACTGCTGAATTATTAGTTTTCTTCGCTTTAGAGCATCAATATCCTCCTGATTGACAGCCTGCAATGCATTGCTTGTTAAAGACAAATTGATTAATATAATAGTCAACTAGCGACAAAACAATAACTGATTTCCTGTGTGGGAAGAGAGCTAATAGTAAAGTTAAAAGGTGAGTAAAAGGTGAAGGGTTGGGGAATAAGATGATCACTGACTTGTAATTTATATACCTCGCCATCTTGTATCCGCAGAAGCAAATCTTTAACTTTGTCATCAGCATGTTGGACCTACATGAAGTCAACAAATAGACTAAACAGTGGATCCCTGTAAAAAGTTTTAAAAGAAGCACATGTAGATGTCACCTTCACTTGCTGCTTCTACATTAAAGTTCTCCGAGACCTTATTCAACAGATACAAATAAGGAAAGAAATAGTAAAACAAAAGAAAGCCCTATGCTATGAGCTAGATGGCAAACAATAAGGAACAACAAAACATAGAAGGAGACACAGAAAAATCCTGGAACCACGACAAGGGAAGTTGGGGGACAGTTACAGTTTAATAATCCTGAATGTAGGCTAGAAATGGCACTTTATTATCGCTAAAGAACTGGTACTAAGCAAGTAATAATGTCTTTTTCAGACCTTCAATAATCATTGTGAGGCTTGTGGGGATTCCTAATTATTTGACTACCCTAGTCCCCTAAGCAAGAACCACTGGGGACCAAGAAATAGATAAACTGTTTTTCATCATTTTGGCAAAGCAACAGGATGAAACTAGTCCATTTATCTCGCCTCTTTTTTAAAAGAAAAAGACTTTATAGCGAAGGGTTAACCACTCATAATTTCCAAACATTTTGCTCTCCTTCACAAGTTATGCGTTTCCCAAATTCACGGCTTCTGTTTCATCTAGATTTGGCGCTGGCCTATTCTCAAAATGTTCCAATTGTTCGATCAATTCTTCCGATTGTGGGTCTTCCCTAAATTCTTCGGAGTCCTGTCCGTTGTTTGGATTTTGCTCGCTTGTTTCGCTGCATGTCACATTCACATTATCGACAGATTTATTAGTTTGCATGTTGAAAGAGTAAAAAAAATTTTGAAATGACATGAATTTTAAAATATCAAAAGAGTAGTGGATTTGTCATTTAGGCTTTCAAAAGATGGAGGCAAAACACATTAAATGCATAAATGAGATTCAGGCCTCAAGTCCAATTTTCCAGAATTTCTCCTTGCTTTGCATCCCAAATGGTTGGGTCTTCGGCATGATCATTCTAAACCACATTACATTCCGCTTCTTTTTCAGTAATGAAAAGATTTTTGAGTCCTTCCACAAGGTTGTCTACGTTGTCTTCCTTTGCTTCATGGACAATGCATGCTTTGATGAATGACTGATTCAGAGGCGGAACGGGCCTAGGCAAGGGAGTATTTTCTTTCCTTTTGGGGCCAGCTGAAAGTTCTTCTTCAGGGGTAGGTTCATACTCAAGGCCGAAAGTGTCTTTCTTTCCAGGCAATTGAACAGGTACTGTGATTTCCTTTAAGTTTGACAGGAGACCTCGGTCGGGTTCAAAATCGTTCTTCAGCATTTCTCGAGCAACCATTGTAAAAGCACGGGGCAATTGTAATTGTTTAGCCTCGGCTATACCCCTAATCTTATTCACATGGAAAACAGATCCTCTCAGTCTTTCCATACTTTCCACAACGAGAATTGAGTTTCCGACATTTATGGGGTTGCTCCCATCTCCATGAATCACGACCTCGTGATGGTTCCATTTGAATTTCAAACTCTGGTGTAAGGTGGAAGGAACTGCACCGGCCATGTGGATCCAAGGTCTTCCAATCAGCAAGTTGTAGCAGGCGGATATATCCAGTACCTGAAACTCTACCATGAACTCCACGGGTCCTATTTCTAATGTTAGATCAATTTCTCCCACGACGCCTCTTCGGGCTCCGTCAAAGCCTTTAACTTTAACATGGCTCTCACATAGCTTACTAATGCTGACCTCCAAGGCTCGAAGAGTCGACACATGACAAATATTGATAGCCGAACCTCCGTCGATCAATACTCTGGAAATGAACTTATGCATGCTTTTGACAGTTATGTTTAGTGCCTTGTTATGCCCCAAATCTTCGACTGGCAACTCGTTGTCGTGGAAGGATATTTTATGAGCCTCTAGAATTTTTTCGATCAGGCTGACAGATTCTCGCCGGTGGTCTCTGCCGGAACATAAGTTTCTTTCAATACCTCTAGCAAAGCACTTCTGTGGGTTGCAGAATGCGTCAATAATGATAGCAAGGAAATTTGCGTTGTAGTCTTCAATTGTTCTATGACGGAATACTCTTTAGTCGGCATTTTCCTCCAAAATTCTTCCACCTCAGTCTATGTTACAATTTTCTTTTGAGGCACTTCTCGGACTATTTCTGCAGGTGCGTAACATATCCCGGATCTTGTCATGCCAGCGACGACAACTTCTAACTTCTTTTTATTTTCCTTTGCCCTTTTCTCTGGTCGAATGATGCCAGCCATGTACTAAGACCGAGAATCTCGGCTTCGTAGGAGCTACTTCCACTTCAAATGGCGCCTTCATTTGAGCTGTAATTATAGGGGTAACGAGAGCGGAAGATTCAATTTTCTCTTCTCTTCGGACCGGCATGATGGTCCCTTCCAAATTGCATTCTTCATCGACGGTGATCCATGTTCACACTGGTACAGTCATGATTTGGCAGGGTGTTGTTGTGCATATTGGGGGAGGCTTCCTTCAGTTGGATGATTCCATCTTTTATCAGAGCCTCGATCTTATCTTTGAGAGCATAGCAGTTTTCAGTGTCATGCCCAGGGATTCCAGAGGGGTATGCGCAACGTTTGGCCTCGTCATACCATTTTGGGATAGGATTAGAGATTTTTCCTACGGTTTTCAATCTTTCATACAGCTGGGGTAAAGGTTCGGCTAAAGGTGTATAGGTTTTGGTTTTTTTTCGTGGCTTGTGTTGGGTCTGTGTGCATTTGGCGGTTGGTTTTGTGGTTGGATTGAGTATGTAGGTCGATATTGTGGGGGATAGGCACGCTCAGGGCGCGTTATAGATTGGCTGGGTATGGTAAGCAGGGTATGGAGCATGTGAGTTTTGATAATAATGGGGATGGTTTTGGTTGTAATAGAAAGGTTGGGGTGATGGATTTTGGTTGGTTGAAAATTGGTTTGGCGTACGCTCTTGGGCGGTCACGACAGAGGACATTACATCTTTCTTTTTCTGTGCGGCTCCCCCATGTGAATTTGACTGGATTGCTTTACTTGTCGCTTGTAGTGCGGTCAAGTTGGTGATTCTGCCTGTTTTAATTCCTTCTTCCATGAAGTCCCCCATTCTCACAACCTCCGAAAAACTCCGCCCTATGACGCTTATCATCCTTTCATAATATGTTGCGTCTTTTAGGGACTATACAAATAGAGTGGTAATTTCATTTTCGGCCATCGGAGGTTGAACTTTTGCCGCTTCTGCATTGCGCTCCAATTGTACCACTTTCGCGGGTCCTGGCTTGTATACCAATCAAGTGCCTCTCCGATGAACAATTTCATCATGATCGTTTGATCCTTCCCCACTCCTACCAACTTGTCGCAGTATGATCTTAAGTGGGCACGGGGATTTGCCTTTCCATCAAACATGTCGAATTTCGGCACCTTGTATCCGACAGGCAATTCGACATTGGGGTGCATACAAAGATCTTCGTACTCCAGCCATTCATGTCCTTTGCTCGTCTGGATGCTGCTTTTAAACTAAGAATCTCTCTTGCCACACTTTCATCAATTTTTGCTCTGGCCTGCTTCTCCATTTCTTCGTACTGGTCAGTTTCTTGGGGAGGTACGTTTGGTGCTGGGACAACAAAAAGTTGAGCCTCCGTCACATATACTGGTGGCACATATTGCTTGTAGTGATTAGCGATGTGTGTCATCGGTATGTGCTGGGTAGCCTGGCAGTTTGGGATGAGTGGGGTAGTTTGGATAGGCGAAGGTTGAGATATATATGGAGTTGTGAGGGTTAATGGGTCATTTTGTAGAGGGTTTTGTTGCGGGTTGGCTTGTGGATTGACGAGACGAGGATCAATATGTTGTGGGTTAGTGTGTTGCGTATTATTTGAGGAAGGTGTCGGGGTAAGGGCAGATTAGGAGGTGCGGAAGCGTGCGGAGCAGTCGCGCTTGTTCTTTGTCCCGGGAATGGCGTATTTAGGCTAATGGACAGGTTAGTGAGATTTCAAAGCCTATCAATTTCAGCCTGCATGGCTGGGATTTGTTGCGGCAACTGGGCGAGGTACTCGTCCTGAGCTTTTTTTCTGAAACTTCTGGTTCTTCTATAGAAACATTGACAAGCCCCAAGCCAGTCTTCTAATGCCTCTGAATCAATCATTTCGTCGGGTGATCGTGCCTTTGACCTTGTAAAGTGCGGGTGTTCAGCCATTTCTTAGTCAATACGAACCGACCTTTCTTTGGGGGAAAAGAATAAAAGAACCTTCAAAAATTGCAGCCAACTATGTTAGTATAGGACATGTAACTATTATTTTTTTAAAATAATGTGTGCCAAGATATAAGCAGCAAATAGCAAGCATTTTGCAAAAATACACAAAGTTGAGGGCAACAAATCAAACGCGCGTCCTAACATGCAAGGGGCCTCTCTTATGCCAGAGGTGAGCCTAGACGCCAAATATGCAAAATTATGATAGATTGATCCAAGCCGTTAGATTGAAATGCTTTTGTTGGACACAAAGCTAAAGTTTATTGAAATGGAAAAAAGATAATCCTAAGATTACACCTAAATCTTGCTCATCAGTTCATTGACGGAGGAAGATGAAACTCCGACCCTGCTAGGTACTGCTCATGCGTCCTCTAAGTATTGCATTATGTCTTGCATTTGGGACCACATCTCAGGAGTAATAACTGTGTTTCTGAGCCGACAAGTCCTTATCCAGATTATTGTGCCCATATCCTCGAAACCTTGTTCTACTTCGGGGCTAGGGTCTGAGTTGTCGTGATCCTCTTGAAGCCATGCATAATATTCGAGAGTATTCCCTGCTTGTCAATTTCCAATGTCTATTTTGTCAACGTTGTTCCATTCGTGGAGAATCTGTCTAGCTTTGGGGACAATGAAGTTCGGTCCGAATTGAATTTCCGAAACTCTCATATTTGCTAGAAGAGAGATTATATGCTCTTGACCGAACTGTCGGAGTATGCGTAGTGGAGCATATGGTTGGAGTCCGTTTAACCCGATAAGTTCGATATAGTAAAGCTTTCTGCATCTCATATAGGCTTTCTTGGAAGCAACGGGTATTTCCATTGAATCTGATCACTAGTGCGGGATGCTAGAAACTCGTACTAATCTTTGGTGCCGACTGGTGACACGAATTGTTTCATCCTTTCGTAAAAGCTGGCGGTCTTGTTTGACTCACTGAAGCAAATGTCCATCATGTTTGAACGTTGATAGAAATGTTCTATGGCCCATATCTGTAGGATAAGGTTGCAACCTTTGAAGAAATTTGTTTCGCCTCTTTTACACTCTATCATAGGGACCAAAGTGAGTTGCGCACCATCAACTCCTCAAAAACTGCTCGAGTCACAGAACATATACAAGTACTTATTTTCTCGTGCTCAAGTGGGAATACCAGAGTACCTAGTAAAGTGACAGCAAATGCAATAGGGCGCCTGGCTCGCTAGTGGTCAGGAGTGCAAGAGAATTCTTTTCTGAACGACTTGTAACCATATCGACGGTCGTATCTCTCATAAAGGTAATCCAGGGAGACCCATTTATTTTCGAAGCATCAGAGTTCTTTGGTGTTCTTTAACCCCAAATAGCGAAGGAATTTCTTTCCAGACTGACCGTGAGGGATGATTTGGCCTCTGTCTCGATAAATCAGGTTGGTGAAATAATGATTTCTTCCAAAGTGGGAGTGAGCTCAAAATCTTTGAATTTGAAGACAACCCGATCTGGATCCCAAAATTGAATTAATGCTCTGACCAAATGTTGATCGGGATAGATGTCAAACAATGAAATGAGGCATCCCAACCTCCTCCTAATTGTCATTTGGCTGCCAAGATCAAAATTCTCCCACCATATCTTCAGCTTACTCGGAATGTCACTCACCATCCTAACTTCAAAGATTTGCGGAACACGGTCCATCCTAAAAATAATAATAAAAAGAAAGACAATGTATTTCCCAACTTCGGCATTTCATGATTAGGCTTGGATCAGTCTATCATTATCATGCTACACATAATATGATGATATGATCGTTGGGTTGTGAGACTCGTTGACAATTTTGGTGGATTTCTTAATTGTGGAGTCGATACCAAGGATCGACCCACCTAAGGTGTATGCATGTATGACTTATGATAAATGGTGTTATAGCTCTATCCTAAATTTTTTAAGATTTGGCTGACTAGACTCAAGGTTCCCGAGCGGACTGCTCGAGTGAGGAGGCTACGCGGCAATGGACTATAAAAATATCTTCAAAAAATAGTCCTTTAAAACTATTTTTTTTAAAAACATGTTGTCGCGCCAGTTTTTTGCCGCGGCTCACGACGCGATAGCGACTCCACTGGGAACTTAAGGTTCTTAACCATAGCAAACTTAAGTTAATTATCATTGTGCTTTATTTGCCCATTGTTTACTTTGCAAATGCTTTAAAATTATTCACTTTGCAAATTTTAGTGCTTTAAAAAATCGTTTACTTTGTGAAATTCTTTTGTATGTTAACTTGTTTATATTTTGCGAAAATTTTAGTATGTTAAATTGTTTACTTTGTAAAAAAAATTAACTAATTTAATTGCTACTTTTTACTGCTTACCTAAACTGGTATCCTGCTCATATTTCCTCCACTTCGGAAATTGACATTATCACACATGCACGCGAGGTGTGTTTCGCGCACCCACAAACTTATTTCAAATTTCCAAATTTTAGGAGAGTTGATATATGCGCAGAGTGTCCGGACCATCCGGTGACGCGTAGCCTCCTCACTCGAGCAGTCCGCTCGGGAACCTTGAGTCTAGTCAGCCAAATCTTAAAAAATTTAGGATAGAGCTATAACACCATTTATCATAAGTCATACATGCATACACCTTAGGTGGGTCGATCCTTGGTATCGACTCCACAATTAAGAAATCCACCAAAATTGTCAACGGGTCTCACAACCCAACGATCATATCATCATATTATGTGTAGCATGATAATGATAGACTGATCCAAGCCTAATCATGAAATGCCGAAGTTGGGAAATACATTGTCTTTCTTTTTATTATTATTTTTAGGATGGACCGTGTTCCGCAAATCTCTGAAGTTAGGATGGTGAGTGACATTCCGAGTAAGCTGAAGATATGGTGGGAGAATTTTGATCTTGGCAGCCAAATGACAATTAGGAGGAGGTTGGGATGCCTCATTTCATTGTTTGACATCTATCCCGATCAACATTTGGTCAGAGCATTAATTCAATTTTGGGATCCAGATCGGGTTGTCTTCAAATTCAAAGATTTTGAGCTCACTCCCACTTTGGAAGAAATCATTATTTCACCAACCTGATTTATCAAGACAGAGGCCAAATCATCCCTCACGGTCAGTCTAGAAAGAAATTCCTTCGCTATTTGGGGTTAAAGAACACCAAAGAACTCTGATGCTTCGAAAATAAATGGGTCTCCCTGGATTACCTTTATGAGAGATACGACCGTCGATATGGTTACAAGTCGTTCAGAAAAGAATTCTCTTGCACTCCTGACCACTAGCGAGCCAGGCGCCCTATTGCATTTGCTGTCACTTTACTAGGTACTCTGGTATTCCCACTTGAGCACGAGAAAATAAGTACTTGTATATGTTCTGTGACTCGAGCAGTTTTTGAGGGAGTTGATGGTGCGCAACTCACTTTGGTCCATATGATACTAGCAGAAATATTTCGGGCTCTCGGAAAGTGTAAAAGAGGCGAAACAAATTTCTTCAAAGGTTGCAACCTTATCCTACAGATATGGGCCATAGAACATTTCTATCAACGTTCGAACATGATGGACATTTGCTTCAGTGAGTCAAACAAGACCGCCAGCTTTTACGAAAAGATGAAACAGTTTGTGTCGCCAGTCGACACCAAAGATTGGTACAAGTTTCTAGCATCCCGCACTATTGATCAGATTCAATAGAAATACATGTTGCTCCCAAGCACAAGAAAGCCTATATGAGATGCAGAAGACTTTACTACATCGAGCTTATCGAGTTAAACGGACTCCAATCATATGCTCCACTACGCATACTCCGACAGTTCGGTCAAGAGCAGATAATCCCACTCCGACCAAATATGACAATTTCGGAAATTCAATTCGGACCGAACTTCATTGTCCCCAAAGCTAGACAGATTCTCCACGAATGGAACAACGTTGCCAAAATAGACATTGGAAATGGACAAGCAGGGAATACTCCCGAATATTATGCATGTGTTTTTGCAAAATGCTTGCTATTTGTTGCTTATATCTTGGCACACATTATTTAAAAAATATAATAGTTACATGTCCTATACTAACATGGTTTGCTGCAATTTTTTACGGTTCTTTTATTCTTTTCCCCCAAAGAAAGATCGGTTTGTATTGACTAAGAAATGGGTTCACCCACACTTTACGAGGTCAAAGGCACGATCACCCGACGAAATGATTGATTCAGAGGCATCTTAGCAGACTGGCTTGGGGCTTGTCAATGTTCCTATAGAAGAACCAGAAGTTTCAGAAAAAAAGCTCAGGATAAGTACCTCGCCCAGTTGCTGCAACAAATGGTAGCCATGCATGCTGAAATTGATAGGCTCTGAAATCTCACTAACCTGTACATTATCCTAAATACGCCATTCCCGAAATAAAGAACAAGCGCAACTATTCTGCACGCTTCCCCACCTCCTAATCTGCCCTTACCCTGATACCTTCCCCAAAATTCCCCAAATAATACGCAACACATTAACCCACAGCATTGATCCTCATCTCATCAATCCACAAGCCAACCCGCAGCAAAACCCTCTACAAAATGACCCATTACCCCTCACAACTCCATATATATCTCAACCTCCGCCTATCCAAACTACCCCACACATCCCAAATTGCCAGGCTACCCAGCACATACCGATGGCACACATCGCTAATCACAACAAGCAATATGTGCCACCAGTATGTGTGAAGGAGGCTCAACCTTTTGTTGTCCCAGCACCAAACGTACCTCCCCAAGAAACTGATTAGTACGAAGAAATAGAGAAGCAGGCCAGAGCAAGCAAAAACTGATGAAAGTGTGGCAAGAGAGATTCTTAGTTTAAAAGCAGCATTCAGAAGCATCCAGACGAGCAAAGGACATGAAGGGCTGGAGTACGAAGATCTTTGTATGCACCCCGATGTCGAATTGC
This sequence comes from Anisodus tanguticus, assembly GCA_034509755.1. Taxonomy (NCBI): domain Eukaryota; kingdom Viridiplantae; phylum Streptophyta; class Magnoliopsida; order Solanales; family Solanaceae; genus Anisodus; species Anisodus tanguticus. The sequence continues at coordinate 37,135,253 of CM067561.1, read as the reverse complement.
CTGTCGGATACAAGGTGCCGAAATTCGACATGTTTGATGGAAAGGAAAATCCTCGTGCCCACTTAAGATCATACTGCGACAAGTTGGTAGGAGTGGGGAAGGATCAAGCGATCATAATGAAATTGTTCATCAGGAGGGCACTTGATTGGTATGCAAGCCAGGACCCGCGAAAGTGGTACAATTGGAGCGCAATGGCACAAGATTTTGTTGATAGATTCAGATTTAACACCGAAGCCGTCCCGGACAGATTTTATTTGATGAAGCTAGAGCAGAAAACGACTGAAACTTTCGGAGAGTATGCATTGAGGTGGAGAGTAGAAGCGGCAAAAGTTCAACCTCCGATGGCCGAAAATGAAATTACCACTCTATTTGTACAGTCCCTAAAAGACGCAACATATTATGAAAGGATGATAAGCATCATAGGGCAGAGTTTTTCGAGATCGTGAGAATGGGGGACTTCGTGGAAGAAGGAATTAAAACAGGCAGAATCACCAACTTGGCCGCACTACAAGCAACAAGTAAAGTAATCCAGTCAAATTCATTTGGGGGAGCCGCATAGAAAAAGAAAGATGTGATGTCCTCTGTCGTGACCGCCCAGGAGCGTAGGCTAAACCAGCTTTCAACCTACCAAAATCCATCACCCCGGCCTTTCTATTACATCCAAAACCATCCTCATTATTATCAGAACTCATATGCTCCATACCCTGCTTACCATACCCAACCAATCTATAACGCACCCCATGCACCCGCCTATTCCCCACAATATAGACCTACATACTCAATCCAACCACAAAACCAACAGTCAAATGCACACAGACCCAGCACAAGCCACGAAAAAAAACCAAAACATATACCATTAGCCGAACCTTTACCACAACTGTATGAAAGATTGAAACCCGCTAGGATACTCTAACCGATCCCAGGAAAAATCCATAATCCTATCCCAATATGGTATGACGAGGCCAAACGTTGCGCATACCACTCTGGAATCCCTGGGCATGACACTAAAAACAGCTATGCTCTCAAAGATAAGATCGAGGCTCTGATAAAAGACGGAATCATCCAACTGAAGGAAGCCTCCCCCAATGTGCACAACAAACCCCTGCCAAATCATAACCGTACCAGTGTGAACATGATCACCATCGATGAAGAATGCAATTTGGAAGGGACCATCATGCCGGTCCGAAAAGAAGACAAAATACCCCTCGGAGATTATTTATTTTTGTTGTTGTTTTTACTCTCTTTAATTCAGCTTTATTTATTCTATATTGTAATATTATTTATTGCACTTGTGAAATCATTAAAATGTTTAGAATAGGTAGACTTAGAATTAATTAATATGGTAATTTAAAACTGAAAACTCGTCGCTAGTTTATTTATTTTTAGGCTCAGTTCAAAATTAGAAATCCTCCGCTAGTTATTTATTTTTAGGGTCGTCACGCATATTCAAATTTTAAAAACAACTTTGGTTATCTTTTATTCGCTTTATTAATCACACAAATATGTTTGTCTTTTTTTTTCGATTCGCAACTCAAAATGATTTCCAAAAAAACTTAATTACTTCTTTGGCATTATAAATAATTTGCTTTTCTCCTTACTATCAATATTCAAAAATGCATGTTTTTTTATCCAAAATCAAACTTTACATGTATTTTATAATTAATGCAATACAAATGCATGTTTTATCCAAAAAACCATTTTTTGCATGTACTTTGTAAACAATGCAAATGCATACTTTATCCAAAAAATCACTTTAGATGTATTTTATAAATAATGCAAAGCAAACGCGTCTTTTATCTAAAAATTAATTTGCATGTATTTTTTGCAAACAATGCTATAACAAATGCATGTTTTATCCAAAAAATCACTTTGCATATATTCTGTAAATAATGCAATCAAAATGTGTGTTTTTATCCAACAAATTACTTTGCATATATTTTGTAAATAAATGCATGTTTTACCCCAAAAATCACTTTGTATATATGTTATAATCAATGTCATCCAAATGTATACTTTTATTCTAAAAATCAACTTTGCATGTATTTTATAATCAATATCATACAAACGCATGTTTTTTATCCGAAAATCTAATTTGCATACATTTTATAAACAATGTCTTATAACGCATGTTTTATCTAAAAAGCCAATTTTATATGTATTTTTATAAACAATGTCACACATCTTTCTCGGATTCTATTTCTCAAATTCACAATCGCTTTTGCAAAATCCTCAAAAAAGGAAAAATCATTACTTTGCCAAAATGCATCTTTTCTTTAAACTACTTGTAACATTATTTTAATTTTATACTTTTAAACCTGCATTTTTCCTTAGCATAATAATTAACCTAAGTTTGACCGGATAACCGCAAGTTAGCGGATCTTAAAGGATGCCTAACCCCTTCCCTTTAGGATAATAAAGAACCCTTACCTAGAATCTCATTAGTTTCGTAGACCATAAATTGGAGTCATTTTGCAGCTTTTAGTTAGCATTTAGGTGCCCTAATTCACCTTAAAATAATTAGGTGGCGACTCCTCAAAGCAACACATTTTTTATCCAATCCAGGGAGGGAATCGACGCCATCGCGTCGCGAGCCGCGGTAAAAAACGGGCGCGACAGCATGCTATGAGCTAGATGGCAAACAATAAGGAGCAACAAAACATAGAAGGAGACACAGAAAAATCCTGGAACCACCACAAAGGAAGTTGGGGGACAGTTACAGTTTAATAATCCTGAATGTAGGCTAGAAATGGCACTTTATTATCGCTAAAGAACTTGTACTAAGCAAGTAATAATGTCTTTTTCAGACCTTCAATAATCATTGTGAGGCTTGTGGGGATTCCTAATTATTTGACTACCCTAGTCCCCTAAGCAAGAACCACTGGGGACCAAGAAATAGATAAACTGTTTTTCATCATTTTTGGCAAGGCAACAGGATGAAACTACTCCATTTATCTAGACTCTTTTTTAAAAGAAAAAGACTTTATAGCGGAGGGTTAACCACTCATAATTTCCAAACATTTTGCTCTCGAAAGTAATGGAGCACTTGGGTCCTAATCTTCAGGAAGATTGTATAGATGTATTTTTTCACTTTCAAGCTCAAGAAGAAGGGATAGGATTAAAGGTGTTAAAAAACTTTAAGTAGAGGTGAGGTTGAAAATAAGATTGACGTTGCAAGAGAGCAATACTACTGCTACCTATCAAAATGAATTGTGTGGATGAGTTTGGTGACTGGGAGGCAGAGATGAGCAACTCCGAATGAGACACGAGCAAGCAACAAAGAAGCAAGCTAAACAAGGGAATAATCTTTTGGTACCCAAGGCTACAAAATTTTGTTTAAGGCAAGGGTTGGAGAGAAGGCACAGGTTTTCATCAATTAAAAGAATCCGGCCATAACAAAGGATGAGATATTAGATATACAGAGGAGGATGAGCCAAGGTACACTTCTGATAAAATAAAATAAAAAGAGCAAAAGTACACCCTTAAGTGTTTGCATACTGTACCTTCCTTGAAACATGTGTCTTCGCCATCTCCACCCACTTGTTCTTTATAGCTTGCTGGCAACCGATTTTATAAACTGCAGGATCCATTTTTTTCTGCATCCAGATTAGCGTTTAGCCAAACGAGAGCTTCACTACACAGTGAAAACATGTACATACCATGATACCAAACACCTGCTAGTTTGTTTTTTTTCAAGAAACCTGCTAGTTTAGTCAATTTAAACTATTACGACTTTCCTTTTCCTTTTTCTTTTTGAATCTTTATTTTTCGTCCATTATAATTTTGTTCTGTTTGATGTAAAAGCAATCTGAAATGGCGCATGAAAATCACTTAGTAAGACTACTTAATTCCTTCTTTGATGTAAAATAAACAAGCGACTAAAAACCAAGAATAATTTGCAACCTGCAACTCCTCCCGCGCAATTCCCTCTGGTGGTACTGCTGAGAAAAGCTGAAATTCTGGAGAACCTACAGCAGCATAAGTTTTGCCCTCTTCAGTAAGCACCCATCTCTCTCTCCTAATATCCTGCACAATTCAATAAATTTAAATATTGTTTCACATCCATGAAAGCTATTTCCCTATGTTTTATATTATTTAAAAGACAGAAAGAAAATTTTATTAAAATCAGCACGAAGATGGTACTGTGTGGGTACAAAATAGCTGAACATTCAGTTTCTCCACTATATTTTCACGTCTTCCAAAAGATCCTGAACATGATTCATATTTTCTACCTTAGCCCCTATACCAAAAGAATAAATTATGTAATTCCTATGCTTTACAAAAGAAATAATATCCATCTTTCCCTCAAAAAACATCTCCTTTGGCATAATCCAGCTAACTCCAGAAAGGTTTTAAAACAGTGACCAGATTTGCACACTTGATTGCAATGGGGGAACAAATGACTGGTGCTTTCCATAGACTTCCGACAGAAAAAACATCTAGGGCATAAAGAAAAACCTAACCAAAACAGGCAACTTTAGGAGGTGCATAAGTCTTCCAAATCATAATTCAGAGCCATTTAAAGAGAAAGATTTTGCTTTGGAGCTTAATACTCTTCAACCCCCATACCACCACATTGTACATTGATCAGCACATTTAGCCACCTAACTAAATGCAACTTTCTCTGGTCAGAATTTCCTTATGTCTAAACTTATTGAATCTTTTCTCAACAGAATAGGGCATGGGAATAAGGGACATCAGTTAAAGTAGCCACACTATCCAATACACTATTAACCAAGGTGAGTCTACCGTCAAAGGATAAATACGGCATCATCCACGGAGAAAATCTTCATTCTATTCGAACCAGTATGATAAAATATTCCTGAACCTCCCCATTGTCCAGGAAAAGTTCGCTATCTAATAATTTGAATTATACCAAAGAAAATTGAGTACTGGTATGAATCAGGAGAAATTCAACTATATTAAGCATACACATACACATGTATCGGGAAATAATTTCCGAATAAGAATTGTTAAAAAATATAAAAGAGTTACCTGAGCATCAACTAATCTAAAGCCATGGAGACTGCGAATGACGTTGACGATCTCGTCATGGCCAACACCAAAATCTAGAGCAAAATTTTCAGAATTTGGAATCTCATCCTTGTTTTGGAGAAATCCTAAAATGGCGTCTTCCGCCATATTCTCTCTACTAGGGTTTTGGCCCTTCTCTTTGAAAATAATTAATATTTAAACCATAAAATTTGAATTTATTTTGAAATTTAGTAAATACTTCAAAACCTTTTTTCCTCACTTTTTTATTTTTCTTTTTCCAAATTTTGCACTAATTTTTTTGTTCTATACAAACACCGCATTTCAATATGGTCAAGTGTGTCATTGGTTTGAATTTCGGGTCGGGTTGAATATTATTTTTTTTATTGAATTTTTATTTATTAGGTAGACTAAAAAAAGAATAGAAAAATAATTATCATTACACTTGTATTAGTGAAGCTGTTTTTTTTTACTTAAAAATATATAAAATCCAATTTCTGGTATTGTGATTTTTCATTACGATATATTACTCTTTTAGAACATAGTTAGTTTTATGTTTCATATAAATTAATGAAATTGGATGATTTTATCAGTTTTTAGAAATTTGGGATATAAATTATATTTCATATTTTAAAAAATATATATTTAAATAACTAAATATTTTTTACAAAAACAATATAACCTAACACAACTCTAACTTTAAAAATTCCAAAAAGTAAAAGAAAATATTTGATTCTATAACCAAACGCCTTCTAAGAATTAAATATTATATAACTCTATATGGTCTCTCTCCCTTATTTAAATTGAATATTGTAATACCCAATTTACCCTATAAATTATCACTTTTATCTCTTTTTATATGGACTAATCTATAAAATAAATAAAGGGAACTTTACATAGCATGACTAACTATTAGTACCTAATTATATTTAGTAACTATAGTTTGTTTTAATTACATTCCATAGCTAAAATATATATGTTAATTATCATTCATAGCTATACCAAAATACATTAAGTTTATGTTATTCTCCCTCACCTCTCTCTCCCTAGCTATCCGTCACAACCCCGCGCCGCCGCCGTCCCTCTTCTCCTTTCAGGTCATTTCTGTCGGACACCACTGCTCGTCGGAAAAGCAGTGACGCCACACCTCCCTCCAGATCTGCCCGCCCCACTGCCGTCAATGTCCCTTTTCTCTTTTTCCAATTGTTTTTTCACATAATGCCTCCCTTCAGATCTGGCTGCCCCACCGTCGTATGCCTCCCTCCATATCTGGTCCCTCTAGATCTGCTATGCCATTCCCATACCTGCCTACCTCTAGATCTCGTCATTTTCCGTCGAATCATTGTATCTTCACCGTCAGACCAGTCAAAATACTGATAGATCAATTGAGCACCAAAACAAATGAAAAATCAATCCATTTTATAGTGCATTCATTTTTTAGTGTATACAAATGAATTTGAAATGTTTTTTTATAGCGTATCATCTTTTTCTAGTGTAAAATCTAATTTTTCGTTATGTATTTTATTTCTTGTATTCGTTTTTTTGTTGTATTAAGATTTTTCTGTTTCGAATACACTTCACTAAGCAATTTTTACTCGGCGTTTTATGAATACAATGAGCCGTTTTATGAATACAACGAGTAAAAAGTAGTTATGCCCTATAAATATTGAAACTATTGCTATGATAAATTGTAAACCCCTAAACTATAGTCATTTGTGTAAATTTCACATAAATAAATCATTTCTATGAAGTGAAAAATAGTTTTCAGCATATGTAGTATTGGAACAATAAAAGAATTGAACAAAATACAACAACAACAACATATCCAGTGGAATCTCACAACGTGGGGTATGGGGTGGATAGAGTGTACGCATACCTTACCTCTACTAAATATTTCTAGAACAATGTTTTTGTACCGGACACACCCTATATTTTTACATAATGTTTTCTCTTGATCTGAGGCTTTCAGAAACAACCTCTCTACCTCTCAAAGTAGCGGTAAGTTCTTCATACATTTTTTTTCACATCGCACATTGTGAGATTTCACTGAATATGGTGTATCCTATATTTTTTTTCAAACACAAAAAAAGAGTATAAAACTTACAATACTTATTTTGAGTTATGAGGTAAATCTATCCCTAAATTATGGGAGTTTGTTCATTTTGATCCCTCAAATATAACCTTGACCATATTTAAATCCTTAACTATAGGAGTATGTTCATTTTGATTCCCCAACTATAATCCTGAGCATATTTAATCCCTTAATTATGCTAAATGGAGTACTTTTCTCCATAATAGAACCCGTTTTAAAAAGTAACGGTGCTAAATCGATGTGATACTCACGTAACTTGTAAGAGGCTAAACCCATCAGATTTGGTCGGAGAAGAAACTCGAAACTAAGGTCATTGGACCTAAAGTCAACTATGTGCTCTCTTTTATAAACGAAAAAAAAAGATAGACTCCTCAACTCACTTAGCGGTCAGCAGTACATAAATTATTTCCTTTTTCCTGCAATATGGATTTTTTTGTTTATTTTTATAAAATAAAACATAAAATTAATAATCAACCCATTTTAAAATTTAAAAGTAGCTCATTTTACTAGTAGAAAAATAGCTCATTAATCAGGCTCATATCGAAAATAACCGAACCTAACTTGAAAAAATTCGAATCGAACCGAAGAACCCTAACGTTTTGACCGTTATTATACATTAGCTTGAAGTTGTTGTTATGTCTTAAAATTCTAAACCCACAAATCTCAAATTCTAACTCCGCCTCTTTTGTTAGATGTGTTTAACATAATTATTTTTAAACGAATTTTGTTAGGAGACTAAAAATGCTCAACTTTAACATTGTTAACAGATTAAATATGATCAAGATTATATTTGAGAGATCAAAATAAACTTACTCCTATAATTAAAAAATTAAATATGCTCAAAATTATATGTAAGGGACCAAAATAAATCTAACCCCTGTCACACGATAATCTCGATAATTTTTGCCCATATCTCTACTTATTTTGGTGGAAAACATTTACTTCGTACCGAACACACCCGTAAATGAAAATTAATATATGCCCCGCCGGGTCGCGGTCAGTCTAACAAGCCGGTGAACCAATCGACTATAATAACTGTAAGCGGAACATTTCAGTTAGTTGGCAATCGCCTTTCTGGTGCTCACGCATATCGACTCCAATGGCCGCTATATTAGCTCGCAAGTCTCTATCTGCTCTTCGCTCTCGTCAGCTTGTAAGTCTCTATCTTTTCTCAATTCATTTCAGACTCAATTTCACAAAAGAATAATGGTCTCACGAACCCTAACGTTACTCACATCAAGTCAACAGTTTGATCACTCAATTTCATTTGGTATTATCTTTCCTCCGCATCAGGTTTACACTTAGGTTATGGGAAAGACCTCATGTTTAGAAATCAGTGTATGCTATTGATTATTTGATGCAAAAGAGTGGTAGGTCTGAGTTTGGGGTTGGGGGTGGGGGGAGCAACTATCTGGTAGGAATATGGGGTGCCTTTAGGGCATAGTTTTTGGTTCTATAATTATGTGGTAGGATAAAGGTTTTTTTTTTCTTCATTGTACACCCTCTTTTGTCCTGCTGTTGCCCGATTCAAATCGCGAGCGGATAAATGTGGAATAATCCCAGTAGGGTGTTAGCTTAAATAGTTATGGGGACTGAGGGGGTAGACATAAATAGCTAGGGAAAAAGTGTAGAAATTGCTGTTATAGAGGCAACGAAGATGATTAGTGATAGGAATATAGGGTGCCTTTAGGGTACAATTTGTTGTTCTCTGATTATGTGGTATGATAAAGACTGTTTTTTTTAACCCACTGTAATTCCGTTCTCTTCCTGCTCTTGCCCTATTCAAATCGCATGAAGATCAATTTGGAATAATCCTAGTACGGTTTTGGCGTTGATGTTTCTCGGGATGTTGCTTCTGTGTTACTTGAGCCGAGGGTCCATCGGGTAAGGTCTGCGTACACTCTAACCTCCCCAGACCCCCACTTTGTGGGATTTCACTAGGCATGTTTTTGTTGTTGTTGTTTCTCGGGACTGAGGGGCTAGATACAAATAGGTTAAGAAAAAAAGAAATATGTAGATTTTGTTGCTTAGAGAGGGCAACAAAGATGCTGAGTAATGGATTACCATTCAGGTTTTCTCTAGTCAACATTACAGCTGCCAGTACTTTTACTCTTTTATACTCTGTCTTTGGTTTTGACAAGTGATGGATATCTTGGTGGTAAGGACCTCCACTTCCTATGTAATAAGGTTGAGGATTCAGAGTTACATTACAAGGCAAAGTGGGAAAGGTCCACTGTTGGGATATCGTGTGGGGTGGGTTCACCATTTAAAAAATATTTCCTTCATTTTTAACTTTTTAAACTTTAAGATACTACATACAATACTTTCTGTCTGTTGAGAAGCTTTATCCGGAGGTGCGAGTGTTGGCAATTACTTGACTACTTTGTAGGTTCTTGGTCAATGTAGCTGTTTGTAGGTGTACATAAAAATGGTTACATGCACACGCATGTACATGTGTATGTGTTTGTGCATTTCCATATTCTATGACGTAATAGAATGGTTTCACACCTGTTTCTTTTTATGGGAACTGTAGGGTTTGGCAGGACAAACATGGCAAGGGACTAATGGAACTCTGCTTGGTACTCGATCATTTGCTACAAAACATTCGTTTTCAACCAACAAAGGTTTGTGTTGCGCTCCTCCAGTCCCCATCCCCAAAGTCACCACCCCTTACCATGAGTCTCTTAGCATGTGAAGCATGTATGTGGATGACATAGCTGTAGAGAAAAGGTTGTAGCTCACTGGTAATGAGTTTTAGAGCTTTAGTGGGGATATATACTATATGCAGTGTGGTATGTTGTACCTTCCTTTCCTATTGGGTTGTTCACTTGGATGAGCACAATTATCAAGGGAGTAGTAGAAACTATAGGTTGTTTAGAATTTATTGGGGACCTTGGTCATTTGGAGTTTTGGGTTAAATAATTAGATTATAGGACCACTAGAACTTTGTGATATTTGAAATGATTATTACTTCCCATGGAAAATTTTGAGAGGAAAGTAAGTCAAGCATTTTGGGATGGAGAGAATATATTAATCTTACCCATGAAAGCAATGTTTTGCTCATATCTATAGTATTAATGTCCGCACTCCAATTTCCATCGTGGCTAAGGAAATATTACAACCAAAGTATCTCATAACATGGTACATAGTTATTTGGATGTGACCATGCAAGTTCTTGCAAGTAGAAACACTTGTCTATTATGCCATTTAATTTTCTGTTGAAATTGAGAGAAAATCAATCGTAAATGGATTTAGAAGGTTAGGCTAATGCTTCAGAATGTTTTTTCTGTATTGCACATTATCATTCTAGATTGGCACCACATCCTGAGTGCATTGATTTGTGTTTGGGCTATTCCACAACCAGTTCTTGAGGGTGTTAATGGGAGGTTATAAATGATTTGGAGCAATAATTTACTCCGATGGCGAAGTAATTAGTACTACTCAACTCAAAGTCATCAGTAAAAAGTAGTTAGTACTACTAAACTGAAAGTCATTGGTTTGTTATTCGTCGTCTGGGTCTTTTTGGTGCCTTATTTGGGGTTTCTCTGTAGAACTTACTTCCGTGATCTGCTGCTTTTTCTGTCACCTCAGATGACGAAGAAAGAGAACAGCTAGCGAAGGAGCTATCAAAAGATTGGAATTCAGGTAAATCCTTTTAAAGAATTCTGGCTCTGCGTGGCGTTAAGATTCCCCTTGCGCTGTGCATTACCTGTTTCTGATTTTTTTGGTTGACTAAATGCAGTTTTTGAGCGAAGCATAAATACACTCTTTTTGACTGAAATGGTTCGAGGTCTGATGCTGACGCTTAAGTACTTCTTTGAAAAGAAAGTGACTGTAAGTCTCTCATGCTTCTACTAGCTTTTTACCTTAATAGTATTATATGTTCCATTGTCGATTGGCCAGTTCTTTACCTCATCTAAGGTGGTAGCATTCGACATGCTAACCTCTCGGCCTTTACCTTTTTGAGTAGCAAATCAAACAACCGTTTCATTGCAGATTAACTATCCATTTGAGAAGGGCCCTTTAAGCCCTCGTTTTCGTGGAGAACACGCCCTTCGACGTTATCCTACAGGAGAGGAAAGATGCATTGCATGTAAACTTTGTGAAGCTGTAAGTGCTGACCTACTATGATTATACTGCAATTTCTATTTACACAGTACTGATTTGTACTTGTGTCCATCATTGTTTTCTGTTGGTTGCCTTCATGAAGTTCACAGTTGGTTACCTCCATGAAACTTGAGATCTGGGTTATTATGATGTCAGTGTTGGTCTCTACTGCCCGGTTGAGGTGTGTGACTACTTGCGTTCTGGATAGCTACTAACTACTACTTTCATTCTTTCATGGATGGACACAGTTGAAGTTTCTTCTAAATAAAAAAAGGAAGAACAGTAGTGAAACATGTTCTTTTAATAATAATGGTAAGAACATAGAAACTGCTCGACTGAACTCCCTCTTTTCTAGATCAAAGTTCCTGATCTTGGGTAGTATGATGATTAGGTTTGAGTTGACAATATATGCGTAACGGGGAAATATGTATGTCAACATATTCTTTATGGAAGCACGATAATGTTGAATTGTGTGATCATCTCGTAAAAAACTTTAAGTTGTTAGAGAAAAGACACTTACATTCAATTACGTCTCTAATAAGCTCCTTCAAATTGGGGGTGGATTTACTTCCCTGTCAAGCATATGCAATCTTTAAAAATGAAGTGTGGTAGTAAGACTCAAAACTCTTTGCATGCACTAGTACTATGTTGAACTGTGTGAAGGATCTAGTCAAAATTATGTCTTTAGCAGTAAAAGTTACTTCTTCAAGTGCAAGAGAAAGATATCATGTGAAATTGGGTAAACCACTGACCAATATAAGAATGATAATTTGTATAATAATGATGAACATTTTCTTGAAATGGAGAATGAACATTTAAACTTCCTAGTTGGCCCTAAGGGTGAATATTATTTGGTGTAAGCTGAAAGCACCAGTTCCAGTTTTGTTTCTTGTTATGAATATGGTTATTTAACTTCAGTTTGAATTTAAAATAATGAAAAGGCTGAAATGGAGTTCGTGTTAAATTAATTAAATATATTGTGAACTATATTTAATTCAGCATTATACTATGGTGTATAGTATAATTACTGATAAAATGTGGATAAAGAGAGATACTTTAGTGAGTTAGCACAATTCATATATCAAATTAATTTGATAGATAGTTATTACATCAAGTTTAGGCCCATGAAGTGTAATTTAGTGTGAAACAATATTAAAAAATATGAAATTCATATGAAAAACCTCGTAACTAAAAAACAAGAAACTGAATCGAACACCAAAAAAGTTGAATAAAGCAGTTTCTATTTTGGTTTAGAGGTCAGTTTGTCTATTTAAAAACCAAAATCAAGTGAACTGAAATTGAAACTGCTGTGCCATCTCCAATTGGCACTGTTTTTGAGCAGTTCAATCCAAAAAGAAGCTTATGTTAGGGAGACTATGTTAAAAAATGGGTTTTGGGACTATATATTGATATATTGCTATGTTTAATTTAAGGCGTGCGGATGATATTGCTAGCATTCTACAGGTTGAACTATACGATTGCCTTTGTTACTGATACAAATGAATTGGGCTTTTTAACAGATTTGCCCTGCTCAAGCTATCACAATCGAGGCCGAAGAGCGAGAAGATGGCAGTCGTCGAACAACTAGGTACACTTCTATCAGTTTGCTATGTCCCATTAAATACTCAGACACCCATTCTCATGTGTGTATCAACAATTGCAGGTATGATATTGATATGACAAAGTGCATCTACTGTGGATTCTGCCAAGAAGCCTGCCCTGTTGATGCCATTGTTGAGGGGCCCAACTTTGAGTTTGCAACTGAAACTCATGAGGTCTGTTATAACAAGTGTATTAGCAAAAACTTTGAAATAAATGAACTTCCACTGTGACATCATACATGCCTTGACTAATAAATTGTATGCATCAGGAACTTCTTTACGACAAGGAGAAGCTTCTTGAGAATGGAGATCGATGGGAAACTGAGATTGCAGAGAATCTGAGATCTGAAAGCCTCTATCGCTGAGTTCTTTCATCGAACATAAAAATTTCTTTACAAGAAATCTCCAAAATAAAGGACGTGCTGAATGCTGTTATTTGTTCTTTCCCTTGTTTTTTGATTGTTGAGATGGCTCTATTTCATATACATAGAAAATTGTGAAGGAAATAGAGCCTTGAAACATCCGAAGACGGATGCTGCTGCTGTTTTAGATTGTGGTATGGCAAGATGACTTATTTGTAAAGTAGCGTCGGTCGTAGACTTAAGTGGTTATGTCATTGCAATTACTCCTGTCGTACTAATGGGTCTTCATGTACGACTTGCCCAAATTGGATCTGGATGATCCATTCTAGTGCTAAAAGATTGAAAATTTTGTTCATTTTCTAGTGCTCTCTCTGCCCTTACAAACGCTATTTCTCATGATAGTTGTTGCTGCAAAGCAGCACAAAATTATATAATGATAAAAATAAGAAATAAGCATGACAAATTTTGTCAGATGACTTAAAGCAATCAGTGTTCAACACAAACGAACTTTAAATAGATTAGCATCCAAATTAAGACACTAGGAAGAGTCAATAATGGTTAGGGTTTGAATATCAAGACTTAAAGCATTGAAAATCTTCATTCATAACATATCAGACTGATTATCTCTTCCTTTTTATTCTTTCCAAAAAATGGTTAAACGGGTTGGGCCCAAAAGATGTGCTTCTACGTGCTGCAGGCCCAACCCTTTCTCATAGAACATAAAGTTTAGGATAATAAATTCAAATGATGAGACAAAATTGTCAGTTTTTCATATGAACATGCAATATACTCTACATATGAAGCATACTTAATAAATAGCGTGGTGACTGATGTCTCTACTGTCGAACAAAATACATAAGTGTTGAGACTTGAGACCGAGTAGTCTTTTCCCCCACTTCATTTTAGACATTTACGTGAGGTAAAAGATAACGGAGCACGTGGTTCTAGCATGAAGAAGATGATTTGTTGGGCATGGTTCACGTGTTATTTCATTCCCCAACTTCAACTCATTTACCTCCGCAAATGCCTATTCCGAATATCTTGCAAAATTCATATCCGTCTTCAGAAATCTTAACAGGAGTATACAATTTATTAAGTTGTAAATAATGTTAACTAGTTGTGCGTTCTATTCTATAGCATCATTTTATTTGCTTGTCGGAATTGTAGATGTCACAAATTTATTACTACGTCTCTATATTTTTTGTCTTGCAAATGTTTTTTCTTCGGCCTTCACTTCTTCTCGCTTTTCTTAGAAGGCTACATTTATTACATAGTTCGTGTTTTGTGGACGAGTCAAGTGTTTCAGTCAGAGATGGGTCTGATTAGTTTTTGAAATTTTAGCACTAAATTTATTGTACTTTTCAAATTTAACCACTAGTATTTGCTGAAATTTTAGTATGTAGATTTTCACACACACACACACAGCTAATGCGCTTGCCTAATAAAAGAGAAATGAAAAGGGAAATGAACTATTCATGCCAAGTGCATGTTCATGGAATTGAATCAAAGATAACTTACGAGTTACGAAAGTACTATATCACATTTTATGCCCAGGTCATAAAAAGTAATGGTCGTACTATAATTAAAAAAGAAAAATCTTTCTATCTACAACTGAGGAAATATAAGCTATATCTCTGGATGATAAATTGAAGAGTTAGGGAATGCAATTCCCATCTAGATGCTTCTGTTGTGAAGATCCTGGGATAGAGGATATTTCTCATGTGTTCCTGAAGGCACCAACTGCACAGTTCTTATGAAAACACATAAGTCGACCAGTTGGGATAAGTATTGAAAACCTTCATATTACACAGCTTATAAATAAGTGGTGAGAGTTGGCAGAAGGACAAAAGGTGAAGTATATTTTTCAAGCTGTGCCTGCAATCATAGTTTGGGAACCCTGGAAGAGAAGGAATACTTTGAGACATGAAGGCAAAATCTTAAACATGAAACTGGTATATCAGGTAATGCATACACTGGTTGTGTTCTTCAAGGTGAGAAGAAAGAATTGTAAATATATTCCTTATAGTTGAACTACAACGGTGGAAGCAATCTCCAAATATCAGCCAAAGGTGAAGGTCATTCAAGTGCTATGGTCAGAGGCTGGATGGGTCAAAATCAATACTGATGGGGCCTTGAGAGGGAATGTTACCTGAAGTTCATGGGGATTTTGTATTAGAGATGAACATAGAGATGTATTGCATGCCCTAGCTAAAGAAATGGAGATTCCCAGCACCAATACTCAGGTTGAAGCCATGGCCATTTTACAAGCTTTGAAATACATATAGTTGCATCACTGGAATTTAATTGTCCTGAAAACTGACTCCTTGCTGCTTGGGAATGTTATGCAGAAAATATGGGAGGTTCCCTAGCAAACAATAATTATGATTGAAGAAGTATGAATACTTATGGAAGGTAGAACAATCATAGCATCTCATATATACAGTCAAAGCAATAAATTAGCAGATTTGTTCACTAACTTGGCTTTAGACAACGGAGATATGGTAGCTAATAGCTTTCAGCAACTTGAAGCTCAAGGGAGAAGAATTGTCAACTGTGACAATCTAGCCGAGCCATATTTGAGAATTCAACAGTGCAGCAGATGAGAGAAAATAAGGGGGGGGGGGGGGGGGGTCTACTCAAGTCCAATAGGAGGAGAGTTGGAAGGAGGTGATTTTTTCTAACAAGATTATTGAAGTGTGTGACCATGATCTAAAAGCTAAAGCTGTTAGATAGAACACACTTTTAATATTTGATTATATTCTCAACACGCCCCCTCACGTGGTGGCCTGATTTTTTTCATGGTCCAAGCACGTGACAATTCTTTTTTTGAGAATGGGTGGCGGTGAGGTTCGATTCCAGGACCTTTGGCCTGCTTTGATACCATATTGAAGTGTGTGACCATCTGATATAAAAGCTTAAACTGTTAGATAGAACACACTTTTAATATTTGATTATATTCTAACAAAGATGATTGATTTTGCATTTTTTTGATTCATTTCTTGGGTAAAGTCTCCCAACTATATTTGAAAATGAATTGGTTATCCATAAAGAGAAAAAAAGTTTTCTTCTAGTTCCACTGCTTGCTCATCCAATTCAGAAAAACTTATCCCTTTCAATTCTCTTTTTAGTATGCTTCTTGGGGACCTATTTTCAGGAAGGAATGAAAGGACCTACTTTCCTTACCTAATAACATCTTAATCTATGATTCTAAGGGCCCCTGGCCCTCCCACCTGACGTGGGAAAGAGTCTATAGAATGCTATGAGCATAAATTCGAAATACATAAGATGTATGAGCATAAATTCGAAATACATAGTTTTTCAATGTACATAAACATCCAGAGACAAATGAAGATAGTCGGAGAAAAGCAAAACAGCAGCAGAACATATTTTCAACAATGCAACACGAATAAAAGAGAGCACGCTTCAAAGCATAATAGATCTACAAGGGAGAGCAAAGAAGACAGATTCAATCGCACAAATCTAAAGTCCAACGAGCAGCACCATCGTAAAACCAGAAGAGCAGAACTCAAGTTCAATTCAACAACTCAAATCCAGATCGATAGCTCAACTAAGATTTCTAAATTAGGGTTTCTTTTTCACTTTCCATTTTCAGACTTTTTGCTTTAGATTAGCTTCATTCCCCCCCCCCCCCCCCCCTTTTTATTTAATCCAAACTCTTTAACTAATAAAATAGCCCACGTGACCGCGTTTTAATAATATAAAAAATGATTGACGTATATTCCGTTGTTTAATGCACAATTTAACGATTTTATAATACCTGTTGTAAAAATAATAGCTCAAGTTATATACCAGTCGATACAATAGATTATTACAATATTCAACCGCATTTACCCATTGTAGTAGTTAATATTTATTAATTTCAAAATTACAAATATCATATTTTAGAAAAAATTATCAGTAAAAATCCATTGGATAATGAAAAAATCATTATAGTTGCGATATATACAATTTTTTAGACTAACCATGTATATAAATTAAATTCATCAAGGAGTCATGCTAAGATTAATTGCCATTGAATAACTTCAATTTTCAACCCCATAACCTTCACATGATGTTTCCATTTCGTTTACCTTGTAATGCCATAATTTGTGATTGAGGCGTGATAACTGTTATTAATGTGATAGGATATTTTTAATTTGTACTATTTGTAGTTAATTCTTCATTTTTGATTTGTTTTGTTTTTACTTTATCATGAATCGAGAGTTTATCGAAAATAATATTTCTAGATAGGGATAAAGTCGGTGTACAATCTACATTCTTAAATACTGATACTTATGAAATTACCCGACTATGTTATTGTATTTGTAGCCAATCAACCTAGCAAAGATCTTTTGCCATATATCAAACGAATTTAGTAGAGGAGCTTTTAATACTTAACTAATACTCCTCCTTTGGAAGTAAAGGATGACGTGCGTGGTTTGGACATATGTATTGCTTTTGGTGGGAGCAGAAATTGTTAACGAATTGAGGCAGTAGGTGTCTCTGCTGCTCTCTTTTCTGTCTTTGCTGCGCTGCAGAGATAATGCTTTGCAGGATAAGATATTTTGCAACGACAGACACGATTTGTCTCCACTCTCATCTTATTCCCAACCGTTCATTTCCAACTTCGCGTATACAAGAATTTATGAGTTTTTATATTGTTCTTAAATTAACTTATAACAATAATTAAATTTACAGAAATGCAAGTTAAGACGGCGTACAACACACCTTATGATCCGATCCTTTTCCGAATCCCGCGCTGCATAGCGAAAGCTTAGTGCACCGGACTGTCTTTTAAAACTAATAATATATATATATATAGATAGATATAGTTTGAGCTAAGATTATTGTACTTCCGTGAACTCGTATTTTTTTCTGGTTTTCTATTCGGTGTCCGATATTCGTACTGGAGCTCGATTATATCCAAATTTGCATCGCCTAGAATTCATGCATTTCCAAATTTCAACCGCTATTTATAAATAAGTTCCCAAGTTCATTTGCATCGGCAGACACGATTTGGCTCCATTCTCATCTTACTGCCAACCGTTCATTTCCAAATGCATTTCCAGTTTCCACTGCGATTAAAAAAAGTTCCCAAATTGGTTGGCTTCGCTTATAACGTTTCTCTGTTATACACATTTAGACTCTTTCTACATCGACAATTTGACATATATAATGTCATTTATTTGGAGTTGATGAGTTTGACTGACTATATTTATGTTATTCACGTAGAAAATTAAATTTGTAACCTCATAAACCAAATTTTATAGTATTTACAAAACAAAAACTTGTTGGTGTTGTAGTTAACAAAATTCATATTGGTTTGCTAGTACACATTCAAACGTCCGTTCAAAGATAAATTCATAATGATTAACATTGGTCATGAATGAGTGCCTTTGTTGGTCTATAAATCAGTGGCTGAGTGTTAATGGGTAAACTGATGCTTTTTCTTCGGAAAATTACATGTATAGTGTATAAATTTTTTTGTACATTTATTTTTTTATATTTTGACTTTTCTTAATAAAAAAATTGGCTCCACTGCTCCTTTAAATAGGAAGATCAACTAAATTTCTAATGAGACAATGAAAAAAGGGTTTGTAGAAAATTATTTTTCAGAGAATGTTAGAATGAGAATTCTAAGGAATTCTTCAAGTATTGCTTGTTAGTTGCAGAATTCTCAAGACTTTTTTTTCTATTGTGAAAGAATACTTGTCATTAACCTGATTACAAACTATAAGCGGGGGCAAATGACTTTCTAAAGAAAAAGTTTTACACGCCTCAAAATCTTATCAATTATCGTACTCTATTTGTTTTAATTAATGCGAAGGGATTTTATGGTATTTAATATTTAAAATTATTTTTAAAGAAAATTATAGTCTTTGTTGGGTCCCGGAGTTATGCTATAGAACAATGAAAACAAACTGGAAGTAAAAACAAATCGAATGCCAATGCAGTTTGTAAATGTCGGCAGTAATGTTGTTTGTCACAAGTGACAACACTTCGATAAAACTGGAAAAAAAACCTTTGAAGAGTAAAATGCAGCGGAAATAACAAAGACACGAAAGTTTAATATTTACATAGGTTATATTGATTATATAATCTATGACGGTCAGTGACCGAAAGTATTGTATATATTTATATACAATTAAATAAATTCCTTCTTTTACAATATTACAATATAATACAAAAGGAATTAAAATGTTGAAAGTCGCAGATGACTTATGTCTGAAAAATCTATCTAAATAGACATAGACAACATCTTATTATAATTGCTTCAATGAAGAATAAATCTAGAATCTAAGCAGCAATTATAACGTTGGACAGAATGTCGTCGACACGCTCAGGCAACACTAGCGATCCAGTTTTCTGAGATGAATTCTCGAGAGCTCTCTTGATATTTTTGCAATCTTTTTCTGGATATCGATTCACTCTTCTTGCCTCTCTATTTATAGTAGAGAGTCTTCCTTGAAAAACTCATCGATTGGTTGTGGAGGTTGAGAGAAAGATGGGTAGCCGATGTGATTTGTTGGAGAAGATCATGGAGCAAAATCCTCAACTTCTTGGACTTGTTCCCCAAGCTTAGTAACAACTTTGACTTGTTCTTCCTACGTGTTTCATCAGCTCCTAAACACCTTGCCAAGTCACTTTTACATCGTAGTAAAAATCCCACGAGATTTTCTTCACTCCGTGAAGTAAGGCAAAACTGTTTACAGAATGTTAGTCCGAATGCCGTGACATTTGTTCCAACATTTATGAATTTTAACTTAGTACTAAAAATGATATGTTGGGCAAAATGTCACAACACCAAACCCAACATTTACCGTCTTAACAAACTATAAATCATTACATGATTATAAATTTTAAAATAAAAAATTTAAACTTAAATCTATTTCTAAATAAATATATACAAGATTCTTTTTAATACACTAAAAATTACAGCATAGAACAACATAAATTGTGATAGTACATAATTGTGACAGAATGGTATTATTTTTATTTCTAATTATTTGTCATTTTAAAAGTTCAACATAATTTTTTTAAAACTTTTAGTAGTAATTTTTTTAACAACAAATAACTTCATTGTATTAATGCATAGGATGTTTCAAAGAGTTAAAAGATACAGTAACATCAGTTACAATCCAACAAGAAAAAAATGAAACCCAAATAATCTTACGTAACAATGAAATGATTTTTTTTTACTAAATTGTGTGCTAGCATATTCCAAGATCTAGGAATATATACCACATACACATCGTCAAAGAAACTCGTAAGCTTCCATATATCTTCACAAGTCGTCTCTATCTCCCATGAAGCTACATTTCTTTTCCG
Source organism: Anisodus tanguticus (assembly GCA_034509755.1). Lineage (NCBI taxonomy): Eukaryota > Viridiplantae > Streptophyta > Magnoliopsida > Solanales > Solanaceae > Anisodus > Anisodus tanguticus. The sequence goes on along the minus strand of CM067561.1, from coordinate 37,114,773 downwards.
TATCATGTCCACCACATTTGTTGCATCCGACAAGATATGCACCTTTGATCATCCATTTCCCTTTACGTTTTTCAATGCTTCCCGAATTTTTAGTGCTTCAGCGGTGATTTTCTCAATAAATTAAATTGGGGTGCCAAAGGCTTGAAGTAAATGACCAAAGCGATTCATATCTGTCACTCCAATGCTTGCCATATTTTTTTCCTTTTGTAGGCTAGCATCTGCCAACATAACAATACCATCTTGTGCCACAATAATATTACTTCTAGTAGTAATTGTTTTGATACAAATACCTCAATATGGGGTGACACATAAATAGAGTAAATATTCAACGAACAAAGATTAAATCTTAAGATATACTCCCTCCATCTCAAATTATATATCGTAGTTACTAACAATAGTTGACTCAAAGTATTTGTCGTTTTAAAAAGTTCAAAGCATAGATAATTACTTTTTCTCCATTTTACCCTTTATCATTAATGAAGATAAAATATAAATAGAGTAAATATTTAATAGAGATATTATAAATTAAACATAAATAAAGATAAATTAGATCAAATAGCTCTCTAATTAATATTTTTTAAAAGACGTGTAAATTTAAAAAGTGATGAATATTTTGAGACGAAGGAAGTAATATTTTCGAAGAACCTGTAAAAAACACTAGATAATTTAAGACGGACAGAGTACTTCTTTCGATTATTTTCTTCTTTCAATGGACGATGTTCCAAAGAAATATTTTCCAACTAAATTTAATGAATTGACCGCGACATAAATAAAAGGATGAAACTTAACCACCTTTGTATAGAAGGGAGGCACACGGGTCTCTGCATGTTCACCTTTAAAGTTTAAACTCCACAATTGCGGTGTTTCACTACACTTGAAAATAAAACATTTTTTTGTTCTTTACCCTCTGTATCACATTTATAGCTAAAATTTAAGAAAAAAACCATTCTTGAAATTTATGACAGATAGTACTTAGACCACTAAAAGAGAAGTTCGGTGCACTAAACTCTCATTATATGCGGGGTCCGTGGAAAGACCGGTCACAAGAATCTATTGTACGCAGTCTTACTTCATATTTCTGTAAGAAACTGTTTCCACGGCTTAAATCCATGATCTCCTAGTCACGTAGCATCAACTTGATCACTACTTAGGACAAAAAATATTAAGGGGTTTTCCTCTTTTTCACTCCGTACCTCGTATTTACTACTCCCTTCATGTCAAATTATTTATCGTAGTTATTAAAAATAGTTGTCTCAAATTATTTGTCAATTTAAAAGTTCAAGGCAAGATTAATTAGTTTTCCCCCATTTTATCCTTAGTAGAATTTGTCATTAATGGATATAACACATTAATAGAGTAAATATTTAATGAAAAAAATTATAACTTAGACATAAATAAGGTAAAGTAGTCAAGAAATCCTCCTAATTAATACTTCATCCGTCCCAAAATACTTGTCATGTTTTTCTTTTTAAAAATTAATTTGACTAAATTTCAAAGTTAAATTAGATTAAATTAATTTAATATTTTAAAATAAAATTTTAAATATTCGAAAATTATATAAAAAATATTATAAGTTGCAATTATTTTTATATTAATATGATGAAAAATATAACTTAAATTGTTGATTAAAGTTCATATAATTTATCTCTTGGAAAACGAAATGTGAATTTTGGGAGAGAGTATGTTCTAAAGAACGTGTAAATTAAAAAGCTAGAAATAATTTGAGACGGTCTGCGTCTGAAACATAAATTACATTTTTGAAGTTAATGAGGGTGTCTTAAATTTGATATTTTTCGTGTCCCTGGTATTGAAGCTTGTACAGTACAGGCAAAGAGGTGAGTTGTATGCTTTGTAAGGAAAACTGTTTGTTGGGTTTTGTAGCTGAGTGATGATGCTATCTTTCACACATATTTTGTGTGTTATGTAGTAGTAGGAGTATTTTGTTTGTACACGTGACGTCTACATGACTTTGTCGTTTAGTGCTGCTGTGTCTTTTGTTGGAATTTGGTTTGCAGTTTAAGTGCTGTATAAATGACCCTCTTTGTATATATAAAAGAAAAGATTAAATTGGTTTGGAATTTGAAGGTGTTCACATTCACACATTCTCTCTCTCTTCTGCTCTCTTGATCTCTGGTAATACATTCATCTTCTTGATTATTCACAATTATCCTCTCTTCATAAGGCTATAGTAATTCAAGATTTGAAATTTCTGCTTACTGTGATGGAGTTTTAGCTTTCTTATCCCTCGTATTTAATAGCTCAGTTGGTTTACTTGTTGATTAGAGTTCGAATCACACGCGGTAATCTCCTCCTCATTCCCCCTCCACCCTATATAATATTTTTTTCTTTTTTAAAAAAAGCTTTCTTATCCCTCCAATTTATCCTTTGTTATCAGTTTGGCTTGTTGTCAAGGTGGTTTAAGCCTTCTTAATTTCACTGTTTCATTGCTTTTTTAACTTTTTACCAGTGATTAAATTTTGCCCTATAAAGGTCCCACTTTTATGCTCCCAAGTTTGCTCTATAAAGGTCCTACCTTTATGCTCCCAAGCTTTTGCTCTTTGTTGTGATTCACTTTTTTGTTCTTGGGGTTATAGCCCTCTTTTATTGTGTGTGTGTGTATGGAGAAAAAAGATTTCACTGTTTAGATTTTTTTATGAATTGAACCTCTTATAGTAGTTATGAGCTTCTCTGATTGGAAATGCATCTATTTCATATATTTTCCTCAGGAGTTCAATTAGTTGTTAGTACTTGTTTCTTGTTCTTTCCTTTTTCTTAATGTTCCTCAAATGTGTGGGACTCACAAAAGATTCTGTCTTTTTGTTTTTTCTTTTTCCAGGTTCTCTTCACTGTTATGAATCCTACTTGTGGGGTTCTTAACCAACTAAATCTTGATGGATTTTGGTGAGCAATAAAGTCTTGATTAAGTGAAGGAAATGGAGAATTCACACGAGAACGGTAATGGAGAAGTGGCTGAGAATGGCCACAGCCTCATGAGGCACTCTCCTTATCAGCCAGGATTTAAGCTATCTTTACAGTGGCTAGATCTAAGAGTGTTTTATGTTAGAATTAGCAAATGTGAGCTTGATGATTTAACCGCCGAGTACCTCACGATGAACCATGTTCCACTGAATTGCGATACCCTTTTGGAAGTAAATGGTGCGCGGACTGGAATTTATTCTGATGGTGTATCCACTGTACTTAGAAGAGATAGGTTCGATAAGAAATCCGAGGAGGTTACATTTGTAAGTACGGATAGTATAAGTATGACCGGAAGTGTGAAATTCGAGGTTTTTGATAGGGATGTTGTTGTGTTGTATGGCTCATTAGAACTATGTGATAGCAATGGGTTTATTAGTGAATCGGAAAATCATGGACAATGGAGCATAAATTGTGAAACTGATTTGCTTGCTGGCTCTAGCTCTAGTAACTTTCTCAAAGGAAACCAACACCTTGGCATGGATTTGGTTTCTCCTGTAATTGAAGTTTATGTGGCTGGTTGTTTCTCGGGGAAACCAATTATACTGACGAGGACCCTGGAACTCGGCCACCGGAGGAGGCAACTAAGGCAAGGAATGCTGGAATCTATACCGGAATATGAGGCAACTGAAAGCCAGTACCATGTTTCTTCTTCACATGCAATGCAGGTATTTTCCACAATTCTATGTTTAACCATCAGTAAATTAGCAATTTTACCCTTCATGCCAAATTATTTTCCATATTTGATGTAGTAGCTTTTAGCTTCTCTATAGTTGTATTTTCTTATCTTGTGCTGTCAGTACTCAGTACCCAGGACCAGCCAATAATGCTTGAGTACCATGACCAAACTTATCCTGAACTCTTGGGAAACAAAGGATAAGTTTATATACATATAATATGCACACTCATACATGCTTACTTATATATATATATAACACACACACACACACACACTCAAGACACATATGTACTTACCTTTTCATTTTGTATGTTGATGTTTCGACTTTTTACGAGGATACCGCATGGGTGAAAGGAAATAAAAAACCTTTCCCTGCTATCTCGCATGTGCTAGCATTTAAGATGTTAGTATTTGAGATATTGCATGTCTTATTTACTCAAGTAATCAGGAACTTGGCACCCACCAGTACCAATTTTTTTCAGTTACAAGGACTCCTCCCATGATCACGGGCTAAATTACTGATTGCAATTTATGAACATGAGAGAAAAAGGGGGATTTAAAGCAGTAAACACAAGATAACAACTGACTAAAGAAACCTGTACCTGGTTGAAGGCAGAGTTGCAATCTGCATATATACTAGAAAACTCCAATGCACTTCTTTTTTGTATAATATAGGGATGACAACCTCTTTCAGAAATGCAGGGTAAGGCTGCGTACAATAGACCCTTATGGTCCGGCCCTTCCCGGACGCTACGTATAGCGGGAGCTTAGTGCATCGGGCTGCCCCCTTTTTTTAATATAGGGATGACAGCTCAATGAACTATGTACTGAAGTAATCCTATATAGGAATAGATGAACTTGTTAGAATTTGCAGTGTTATATGTAATCTACTGCATGTCTGAATGCTTCCACAAGAAAGAACTTAAATTAATTTCTGGTGTTTCTGGGGCTCAGTTTGCTGTTAGTTTCTGTGTATATCAAATAAGTCCAGAAAACAAACATTAATTTGGTTTTACTAAGCATAAGGTGTTTCTGCTCCAACTTTTGATATGTTATGTGCCATCGTTTTTTGTTTCTTTATCAGCTATTGTGAATATGTTTTCACAAGTGCACAAACAATGCATTTGCAGGTTACAGATCATGCAAAACCCAAACAGGAGCATGATGAATATAACCTTTACTCTAGGATGGAATATATAGAAGGTGAAGATGGGGAACTGTCATGGTTCAATGCTGGTGTAAGAGTTGGTGTTGGAATAGGCCTCAGTGTTTGTGTTGGAATCGGTATAGGAGTCGGGCTTCTTGTTCGTACCTACCAAGGAACCACAAACTTCAGAAGGCGTCTAATATAAATCCTCAGACTGTTTTGACTGCTACGACTCTAGTGTCATCTATCCCAAGTAACCTGCTAACTTGATGATTTTGATTGAGAACTTTCTCTGGAACGAAGCGCTAATGATGCAAAGCTGATAGGATCCTCTTGTAAGCAGAAAAGTCATGCCCTTTTTCCGTTTCTTCCTGAACTGATCTTTTATAAATAACTCGCAGCACTAATATCTGGATATCGAATAAAACTTGAATCTTGCGTACTTAAGCTACAGTATAGGCATAGACCTTGTTGCTAACCGTCTTCTCTGAATCATATTTCGCATAGGTCTTCTGTCAATTTTTCTTTTTCTTTTACCAGTGATTCTTAGGTCTTCGAATGGCATTGTAACATGGTCAAATGTGTGTGCGAACATTTCGTCTGTTCAAAGGTTTTAATCTAGTTCATGTTCATGCTCATGCGAATTGGATAGAAGATTACTGTTTGCAGATTGCAAATAGTTGTTAACTTTGTGTTTCTGATTTTCTCATCTTTGCCGCAGACCTTATTTTTGCTTTCCACGCTTCAGGCTTCACACTTCCTCTGTATTTCTTGTAGTAACTGAATAAGCAAATAGTCAAGGCTTAGACCTCGAAGCCTGTCTTATGCACTTTTTGGTGTCTAAATTTGCATATCGTATATCCTCAAATTTAAACTTGCACAACTCCAAATTGTAGTTAAAACCAAGTGTGTCAAAACTATATAACATGCCCCGCGCTTTATTATTAGATACTTATACTACTTCCGTTCACTTTTACTTGTCCATTAAACTTGCACAACTCCAAATTTATTTTTACTTGTCCACTTTAACATATCAAGAGAAAGACAATTTTTTTCTTATTTTACGTTTAACATTAGTTACTCATGTCTAGATTATTTTTCAAGTCTATTGAGACTATACACCAACTAATAAAGCGTATTATAGTAAAATATATACTTATTTATTAATTTTAAGAGGGCGTGCAAAGTCAAAAGTGAACAAGTAAAAGTGAATAGTCAAAAGTGAACAAGTAAAAGTGAATGAAGAAATTAGATTCTGATTATTCTTAGTGAATTTAAATTGGTACTTTACTTCTCCACTTGAGCTAAAAAACTCAAGCTTAACGAAAGTTTAACCTATCAACTAAGATCATAAATATGATGGGTACCTTTTGAAATCCGCAGAATTTCTGTAACCTCTAATTGCATGAATTAGTTTTAAAAGTTCCTAATCAATGCCTAGGAATATTAGCTACACGGCTGTACATTACTATCTTTGTGCGTTATGAAATCTCCGGTGAATAGTTTCGGAAAAAGCATGCACCCTCGACAATGCAACAAGCGATAGAATGCCATGCTGCGCTACCAAATTGTGTCAGAACACAGAATAGAAGCATGGGAGTCGAGATCACCAACTAGCGTGACGGGGGGGGGGAACTATCTCCCTGAGTGAACGAGAAAAAGCTATTAAAAGGCATAGAAAGGGCAGATTTCATACGCCATTAAGTCTGTACATATGCTCGCCATTCGATTAAAAACCGATTCTTACAGTCAAGGATACTGCGCAGCACCAAGTAACCAACCATAAAGTCATGGAATTCACAATACTTCCGGTACAAAGGTGAGAGAACATGTTCTATGTACAAATTGCAGTCTTGGAATGGGGATACTAGTATGCACATTAGACACCAAGAAGTCCGCATGCTTATCTGTCGAACCATCACATAGCTGGTTGGGGGTATTTATTTGCTCGTCGGAACCAGGTGGTAAACGCGCTGATTAAGTGAGGACAGTCTTCAACGTTCCTAGTTGAAAAGCTGAGACACTGTTGCAATAACCCCTGGGCATCAGACAAGGGAAGCGTGGATATAATCCTCAGAAATGTGTCTTCCAGCTCCACATATACTGTTTTGTGACTTGGCATCATGGGTGTTACATTGTCTTTGCACAAAATCAACACTGGAAGCCAATCTTTCACAATCTTCATTCTAACCTGTTTAGGCATTAGAGAAACGAAGTAAAGCAGAAGCCATCATGGAGAAACACCATTTATGATTTATCAGTTAAGCACCACATTGACTTGCAGGAGATAACACCAGAACAGACACAACAACAAAAATCAAAATGCAGCTGTTATTATAGAATGTCCACGTTTCTGGTTTTGAATCAGTTTACATTTAATACAAATCAGTAATTTTAACGGCGTCAAATAAACAAGGTACAAAAGGAGAAAATCTTGTCCATATCCAAACCATTTCTTTGAAACAATCCACACCATTTAAATGTGTTCAGTTGAAAAGGTGTAACTATCTCCTCCTCTTATCTTTCCTTTGTACTTTATTTTTGGGGCTGAACGTTTATTAGAAACATAAATCATGTGCCACATCCATTTAGACCTTTAACCACAAATGGACAGAAGGCTCTATACTGCCCATTTGGTATAAGTGACATATGAAACCTCCAATACTAGTGCTTGCAGTTTTATAACTGGGAATGGGGGAGTAAGCAACAGTACAAGGTACGACAAAATGTCTAAAAGGAAAAACTGAACCATGTAAAACACTATGATCCAGATTCAAGTGGCATCTCATTGGATACTCTAGTCAAACGATTCAATACCAAATGGAATATGATACCATGTCAAAGGGCTTTTGGGTGCTTCTGTTATCGCGTTATTTAGTTGTTGTTACTGTTCCTTCTTTCTGAACGCTACGTAACTTTCCCTTTTATTTGCTATGTCCTTTTTACTTTTGTATTTTATTTTTCAAACTGCTTTGATATGCGTTACTTGAGCCGAGGGTCTTTCAGAAATAGCCTCTCTACCTCCACGAGGTAGAGTTGAGGTCTGCGTACACTCAACCCTCTCCGAACCCCACATTTGGGATTACACTGGGTATTTGTTGTTGTCAAAGGGCTTCAGGAGATTGTGCTATGGAAAATTTAGGTGGAAATGCTAGAACAGGGGGGATTTGAACGATGGCTCCCTGAGGTCTTAACACACTGGCGTTTTTCCATAATATTCTACTTCCTACTTCCTTGTTCTTCTGAAGGCACTTCTATGTGGGTTCTATCAAAATGTTACCAGCAAACTATACAAATAAAGAAACCAGTCTGGCAAAGAATAATTAAGTTGTTCAGCAAGTGTACCGTTATTAAAATTCACGTGTATAGAGATTTGACATTAGCAGTACAGAAAGCATCCAACAGCATCCAACATCGGCAACTCCAACATACAAGTAAAGCCAAGGAGCAGGTTGGCAAGACAGCCTAGGAAATTAGAGTTGAACATTACTCGAGTGAGATATTAAACTTGGCTTTAAGGTATGCCTTTAAGAAGGGCACTTGTTTCACAATGGGTCATTTTCTGTCTTGTTTTTTGCACTTGAGACTAGTGATCACTAAGGGGTAACTTTGTCTTTTAAGATTAGTAACTGATAAAGGGGTAACATTTTCTTTTTAAGCTCACATGCTTCATCTATTTAATAAGCAAAAAAGCAGGACAAATTGAATATTCTAGTGTGCATCAGATGATCTGGACGATGCTCGTTACCTCTCCTACCCCATCTTATTCTCTCACATCCACAATCCTTATTAAGGACTTATTTATGAATATTACTTAGTTACAACTATAAATATTCAAAATTGGGAAGAGGGAACAAAAGCTATCACAAAAAGAATAAGAAAACCCCAGAACCTCTAGGGTTTAGCAGCACTTCTTATACAATTATCCTGCCACTTCCACTGACGCTACGAAGAGGATTCAGCCTATGAACAAACATTAAACCTGTAGACCATTCATGATAACAGCTATATGATACCATAACTTGCAGTTGCTTCGACGAAGCATCACACCAAGTCCATAAGTATCTAAAACTTACTGAAGTACCTCGTGTTGTCAAAAAAACATCCATAAGGCCAATCAATAGAGTTATTGCAGAACATCTAAAAGCCAATCACCATTTGGATAAAGACCCATGAGAGTTGAGACATGAAGTTGAATATTGCAAATGGATGGGAAAACTTCTAATTGATGTCCAGTCTTGCTTGGATTTAAAATTATAAGCCAAAATAGCTGAAAGCAGGAAAAAGCTAGTGAAAGAGTAAGCACGAAAACTCACTGCCATTCACTCCTAGAAGTATCCTTTGCTAATGCAAGAATATGTTTTAAGTGCAAGATGCTCATAAGTCCTAAAGGCGTCCATGTGTGTTAATACTCCCTAATTTTGCAATTAGTGAACAAGAACGTTTCGAAAAGCATAACTTCTAAAGCCCTCATAGCCCACACAATTAACAGGTGTATTCCCTAAGCTCTATTCTGCGGAATAGGCCTGGTGGTAGTTTGGTGCACTCTACATGTTTCTCCTTTCATATCAATAACAGTAACATTATTCTCGTAGTTCCTTGTCCTTCGATTCATGTTACTACCTATTGTACTACATGTTATTTCTTGTGCTTCGGTTATCGCATTATTTGGTTGTTGTTACTGATCCTTTTTCCTGAATGATATGTAATGCTTTCCCTATTTGCTATGTCCTATTTCATTTTGTATTTTCCTTTTCTAATTGTTGACATGGGTTACTTGAGCCGAGGGTCTTTCAGAACAACCTCTCTAATGATGCAACTCAAATCCATGAACTCATGAAAATGGGAACTTGAAAGCGTTTCTTGGCCCCATACCGGAGATTCCACAAGTGTGGAAGATCGCATGGAAGGAGGATGGGCATCAAAACGGCCATGTGTGTGAAGATGTGGTTATGCATGCAAAGGAGGCCATTCCTTAATTTGGAGATTTCATCAAAAGAAGACTAGCCAAACAAGACCCTTACCTAATTGTAATAGTTCATTAGTCTTCTTTTCATTATCTAGTATAAGTAGTAGTTATTTCATTTTGAAGACTTAGATTATCTTGAATATTGTTGTTTATGCTACTCATTGAGAGCTTGTCATTAAACCTTGTTTGAAAAGTTGGGTTGCTTAGAAATTCAAATCCCTTGAGGTCCATCTAATAGGATAGGTGCTTGCTTTGGTTGATCAATTAAGGTCCATTGTTTAATATACTTTGGGTGTTTTTTATTCCAATTCTTTGTGTCTTCCTTTTATCTTGTTTTCTTTTCAATTCCGCAATTTATATTGTATCACTCTACATCCACGAGGTTGGGCTAAGGTTTGCGTACACTCTACCCACCCCAGACACCATTTGTGGGTTGTGGAATTACAATGGGGTAATTTGTTGTTGTTGTTGTTACTCCCTAGGTTATATGTTTAGCAATTACACATACTAGAAAGAATCATCTGTAAAACTCGGAAAACAAAAACTGACCTGTCTAGTAGCCAAGATAGTCCCCATGGCGACTGCATTAGAAAGCTTGCAAGTGCATCGAAGCACGACTGCGGGAAGCCCTGGAACGATATTCCTCCACGAATCATCACGTAAAGCCCTCAGCAAATCAGCAGTAAATGAAGTCTGATTGCTCCACTCTTGTACAGCTGTATCAGCCACTCTCAATTCAATCATCCTCTCCACCAACCACAACAAATGCCTCCCATTCGTCATTGCAGTATGCAAATTCAACCTCTGTATCGCCTCGGTCTCATTATGATCACCTCTAAAATCAGGACTCAAATAATCCTCCAACGAGTCCTTCACAATCTTCAAACTACTCTGAAAAGCACGGTCCAACACTCTTTTCGCTGTCTCGTTAGACGAAAAGTCCCGCATAAGCTTAGCTACAAATGCCTTAGCGAATGCCATGTTAGGATGGTTATGAAGTGCTGAGAATATCAATCCATGAAGCATTTCTTCAGACGAAGCATTCCTATCAACCGAAACCCTAGCGAGAAGCTCTTGTGATTCCTCCTTGCCTAATAACGGAACGATACTGAGTATTTTCCTTTCTTCATCTTCAGTCCATGGAACAGCCTCAATGAAACGAACACAAGCCTTAATACAATCCTCAAATATTAATTCCAAAGCCACGGGTAGTAAACACAAAGCTATCGAAACATTGTTTATAGTTTTCGAAAAGTCATTAGTATATAAGAGCTGAAGAACAGTAAAATGATGATCGATTGATCCATTATATGAAGGAACACCGAGATTGAGTTTCCGGAACATTCTAGAAGAGTTTCCTGAATCAACGACGTCGATTGATTCCTTTTGCCAACGATCAGATAAGAGAGCATCGAAGTACTTACAACGACGAAGAACATTAGAGTGGAGATAGATCTGGACATCAGATTGAGATGAATCAACGGCTGAGATTGATTCGGAATCATCAGTATCGAATAACGGTAATTGATCGATGAAGAGACGAAGCATGACGTCAGCCGTGGATGAATCGTTAAATCCACCGGTAGTAGTTATAACGGTGTGAGAAGATGTGCGGCGAATACCTGATGGCTTTTGAGTCCGTTCCGTTAGGGTATTATCCGGACGAGAGTCAATGATTCCGATAGTTGAAGAAATTCGACTACTACTACCAACACGTTGTCGTTTTTTGCCGGAGGTGACTCCGCTGGCACCACCACCGCCGACGACGACGGCGACGACCGTCATGTGATTATGCTAGAGGTTCTTTCAATCAAGTTTCGGATAAGGATGATTGGGATTTCTGATTAAGTGTTCAGAACAGTATGTGTAGTAAATTAAGGGCCCAAATACAAAATTAATGTACTAAACTTTTTAATCAATGGGTTGAGATTGCCGGATTTGGTTTATTGCGAGACAAATGGATAAAATCGAGTTGATGATCTGACGTGTCCAGGGCCCATCTTCTGATAAGGCCACTTTATTGTTGGATCAATTTTGAAAAACTAGCTAATAGCCCTAAAATCAAACTATTTACGGGTGCGTGTCCCTATTACTTTTGATATCCTTAAACTATTTGCATGTCATACTCCCACACCTTTTACCTACTTCAACCCCAAACAAAACGTGACCTCCACTGCAATGTGAACCTCCAAACCCTTCGCTGCAATTACGAACACTTCAAGTTACGATTTAATAATTTAGTTTGAGCATCTTCAACAAAAATTTCAGTTCAAAAATAGAGTAAAATTCAAAAAATATGATTCAAAATTAACTTTGAATTTCCAGTTCCGAATTTGATTTTTTGATTTCAAATTACTTTCCGTCCAATACTCAAACTCAAAATATGTATACTCTTCAACTTGATTTACAGATCTGCAAATTAACATGTTTCCAATGATGATATTACAATTTTAGTGCAACACAATGGTAGTTGGGATTCGAATAAAAATACGTTGATTATGATGTTGAAGACGCAATTCTTATAAAAACTAGCTGCAATTTCAATGAGCTTGTTGGACAAATTGCAACTCAATTACAGTACGATCCTCCTACAACAAAGCTAGAAATCAAATGCACACTTGGACAGTGATTTTCACCGATGAATAACTTCAACGATATGGGAGTGAAAGTGTATTTCAACTTGAAGAAGAAGAACACTAGCATAACTTCGTATCCATTGTCAATTTCGTACAAAAATATTGTTGTCTACACAATCACACCACAAATTGATGTTGTTGAAACTTCATAAAAAACATAACTGGTTAATTCACCAAAACTAGATGACGATGGTAACATAGATATGATTGACAATGTCATTCATTAACCGCAACACATGGATCACAATATCATCATTACTGATCCACTCAAACAAGCAATTGAAGTTGGCCAAATTTATATTGACAAAACACACTAATTGTTGTTGTGCGACAATACTCAATACAAGAGAAATTCGAATATCGAACTAAAAATCATGTCACAGAAGGTTCGTGCATGTTTTTGTCAATTTTCTATACAATTTTCTATGATACCTATTGTACACACATGACACCATCATAGTATATCATATACTGAGAATGTATCATGATGGACTGGGTTGCAATCCTTTCTTCAATGTTGGGGAAGCCAATTGATGGATCAAATACGGGGGTATGCTATCGTCAAGAAATTCATAGGTAGAAGGCACAAAACAATGCAATTTGGCAAAAGGAAAATTTATTTCATCAAAAATTACGTGACGACTTACGATGATTTTATTAGAGGATAAGTCGTAACATATATAACCACAATAATTTGACGAATATCCCAAAAAAATACACAGAGTAGACCGGAGTTGAAGTTTATTAATGGTAGTAGAAGAAAAGAGAGGATATCATAAGCACCTGAAAACCCGCAAATGAGAGTATGTTGGGTCCCTTATGTATAAAATTTTGAGAGATGATTGATAGGCTAACTGTTTGCTCGGAAGTATGTTTAGAAGATAGGTTGTCATTTGTAATGCATGATACCAAAATGATTGTGGTAGAGAGGCATGGGCAAGTAAGGTGCGAACAATATTGCTAATGGTTCAGGTTTTTCTTTCTGCTTTTCCATTTTGAGATGAGGTATGTGGACACGAGAGACGAAAAGACAAACCATTATTTTTACAAAAAATCCCAAAATGACTCATTATCGAATTCTCTACTATTATCACATTGAATATTTTTAATGTCCCGTTCAAATTGAGTGCGGATGAATGCTCTAAAGGAGAGAAATGTGGAAAAAATTTGTGACTTTTTAGACAAAGGAAACATCCACAAAAAAATTAAATAATCATCCAACAACATAAGATAATATCTATGGCCCGAAGAATTCAAAACGGGAGATGTCCAAATATTAATATGGATAATATCAAAAGGCATAACAGTGCAAGAATTAGAAGCAACAAAAGGCAATTTAACATGTTTCCCAAGCGGATATGAATGACAAACAAGAGAATTACGAGGTCTAGTACATGAAATAAATTTATTTTGTCTAAGAGAGGCAAAAACATGTGCTCCCGGATAACCCAAATGTACATGCAATAGAGATAGAGCTAAGGCAGCAAATGTGGATGGTGTGGCTTGATGTGTGGTGGTGGTGATTGGATAAAGCTCACCCGACTATTACATCTCATTAGATACATCCCCGTCTGAAAATCCTTCATGGGAAACTCCAAATGATCAAATTCAACAGAAACCCCATTGTCAGTAGTAAATTTTGTAACTGAAATCAAGTTTTAATTAATTAAAGAGCATGAAGGACATTTTATAAAGTTAACGGTGGGTTTGGGGGAGATAGGTTTGTAGTACCATAACCACAAATGGAATTGAATGACTATTTCCGATAATTATACCATGATTATTACTCAAATTAAAATAGGACGAGAGATTATCTTGTAAGGATGTCATATGAGACATTGCTCCGGTGTCCATGTACCAATTTGCGCCAGGTGGATTGAGGCCAAGAGTGTGCATTGCGACCTCGATGTCGGTTGGATGGGCTACTACGCATGGGCCTATTGCTGCCACTGGGTATGTTGCGGATGAGGCCCAAGAACACTAGGCCTAAAAGTTATGGGCTGCTGGCTGCTGGCCAGTGTGCCTTGGACTAGGCCGGACCCAATTCCTTGAAGGATAAGGGCAGGGCGGCACAGCCCAAGGCCACTGTCAGGCCCTCGGTGATGGGCCACTGCCTTACTAGGCCCGTGACTGTCACTTCTCGGGCTATTGCTACTGTCCACCGCCTCTGCCGCCATCTTCGCCATATCGGTGGCCGTCACCCTTGCCACCACCGCAGCCACTGCCGCAGTTTTTACCTCTATTGTTGCCATTTCGTCCCTTCTGGACACAGTTTGGCAGCAAATTTTCAAGTTGTGGCGAGTTATCAACGGACGGAGCGGTAACGATGGCAAAATTTGCCACAATGGATGTCTTTTTGGCAAAACATGCTTCTTCTAGGATGAGCAGAGAACGTGCTTGATAAAACGGTGAAAGAGGATTACTTTGGCGGATGAGCATACCTACTCCACTATATGCGTCAGTAAGGCCAACAACCATTTGTAATACGAGCCGATTGTTAGTTATCGGCGCCTCGACGTTCTTGAGTTGGTCCGACATAACCTTGAGCCATTGACAATATGCGGACGCATTGGGAAAATCCAACATGTCAGTGGTGGAGAATACTTGCTCAAGTGTGACAACCCAGAAATTCTTATTGTCTTGGAATATTCACGTAAGTATTCCCAAGCCTCCATCGCCGTAGAGTCAGGCTCAAGAATAGTATGAAGCTAATCACTTGAAATTGTGGCATAAATCTACTAGAGAACCGTCACATCAAGTGTCAATTATAGTTTCATTTCATCATCGATTTTCGACACCTTCTCCTTTCCTTTTTCCAGTAGGATGATGTGATGGATAACCCAGTGTGAGCGACAGTGAATTTTGAAAAGTTCTGCCCATGTCGCATAATGGACGTTTTTCACCTCAAGAGTGATGGAGATATGAGATTTAATGTTTGACACTGCGAGGGCTGGATGTAAATTTGATTTTAAGTCAGACATGACCGGCGTTAGTGAGAGGGGGTCGGCGACACAACGAGAAATGAGGGGGGGACAGTGGAAGGAAGAAGGGAGAATGTATTAGGATTTAGGATCTTTCTCTAGAATCTGATACCATGTAAGAAATGTTTTCCTTTCTTATTTCCTTCCAAAGTCATAGTACATATACTAAAATACAAACATAATCCTAGGCTATAATTACGGTAAGTAATATCTAAAATATACATCTACCATACACAGAATATACATAATTATGACTAATTATGACTGAATATATTTGCCTATTCTATCAGCTATGACACTAGTAGATGGTCATACACTGACATCAATCCGAATTGAGACATTCTCTGCAGGGATATGTGATTTGGTAATCCTTTTCAAATATGTAAATGTGTCTGGCATTTGATTTGCTATTTTCTGCAAGTGAATAATCTTTTGAAATTCTTGCTCACAAATAGAAGTACATGGATCAAGATGATACAATGATGGATTATTACTCAAAAAATCCCTTTTTATTTCATTATTCTCCCCCCTGATTTTGAAAAAAGTTATCTCATCAAATCGACAATAGGCAATTGATCTTATTTCAATATCTCCATTTAAGGAAGAAATTGTATCATGCTCATAGTTATAGCAAGATAAATAAATGCATCAATTGAACAAATATATAGTACTTCATGACCAGTCTAATTTTCTCATTTCAACTTCTTTTAGCAGATAGTCTACTGCTTTTCGAAAACTCTTCAAAAGCTCCAATAATATTCAAGTCAGCAACTTGCACAACATTATGAAAGATTTTGAATATCATAAAAGGGATAAGGGTAAACATAGTCATATTTGTACCCCTCATAAATAAATATTTAATCTGTTTAAGGATTACAAACAAGTTTTTTAATAACTTGTATATGCTTCAGACATATTGAATCCTTCAAAAAAATTCATATAAATTTTCACGTAAGCCATATAGGCTGAGATAATTTTTATTTAGTATTTAATTTACATGACATCTTCTGATGTCAGGACTGCAGGTCCAGTAAATTTACCTTACCAAAATTCATCTACTTGGTAATTATTTCTACATCAACATGCTTTAAGAGACGTAAAATTCAGATCCTCATAATATTATACAATATTGCGCACTATATTGTATCAAAGATATCGTCGATGAGATATCATTTTGTATTGGTTTGCAATTAGACATAATTTACTGAGATCTTATCACTTCGGTATTTTTCAGGTACACGAACCTCGTATGAGGTTTTATGAAGTGTTATGTCGTAGGCTCTTCAGAGCATATTGCCTCATTATTATGATCATTTTCTCATCTCATTTTTCAATGATTATTGCATTTGGAACCGATTTGTCTACCATGCTTCACGCATGTTGTAAACCCTGCCCTTTAAGGACATTTGGGAGCATCTTGCAGCTGGAATATGAAATAGTTGGGTCAGCAAATGCTTATAGCATTTAACTTGAATTATCATTTGAACGATATCATACTGATGATAATTCACAACATATTTCTTACTTGTTTATTCTCTCCCCTCTTATGTTAGAAAAACTAACATACATTTCCACCTACTTTGGATAATTTATCTGTGTGCATCATGGCAGATTCATTAATCATATACGACACAACAAAAACTATTAGATAAAAATATTTGGTTCATGACCTTGAACCAATTATGATGGGAGAATTTATCATAATTTATTGGTTTGAAACATACAAACGTCGTTGTATGCAATATATCATATCTCAGACCAACACATGAAACTTATAATCATAAGCAATGGTTTAGCTATCTACTGGAGGGCATTCAACGCTAAACTAGTTTGAATATCAACCAACATTATCAAGATGAATTGTCTTGATTACATAATTTGAAAATTGTGCTCTTAACTCAATTGTTTTGAGCAAACAACTTCGTAAATGTCAAACTTCAGCTTGAAAATAAATACACATGTGACCGTCTCATAGATGCATCTATTTAAGACATCACATTGCAGGTGAACGGGCCCTTATTCACCTTTTATATTTTTTCAGAATTTAGGGAATTCAACCCCAACATTAGCTGGTGTAATCAACTTATCACGAGAACAAACAAATTAATTCTTGAAGAATCTTCTAGTTCTTCAATATATTCCGAATACAAACTTAACACATCAGATTTAAATCAAGACGATCAAAATTGTCACGAAACTTTAAGTTTACCCCGACGAGTGCTATTTATTTTAGTAAACATCTGGTTTATTATTGCATCAGATTTTATATAAATAAACTTATGGTTTATTGTAGCATGTGATTTCATCATGCTTATATTTGTGTAGTACAATTTAGAGAATAAAGAGGGTAACCATTCAAAAATATATTTCTTACCCACTATGATTTTGTAGATATATAATCCTTCAATCATTTATAGCTTCAATAAGATAGCCACTTACTTTAGTAAACTTCGGGTTTACTATAACTTGTGCTTCAATCATAACAACTTTATTTATTACAATCTAGAATGAATGACATAATAATATATAAGCTCTTCAGGAGCCTTCAATCTATTCTCCATAGTCACATATTGTTTGGACACTACTAGTGACATGATCTTCTAGATAAATAGTTAGCTCTTCTGGAGCCCTTAATTGATTTTATACTATCAAATATTTCTTAGACACAACTAGTGTCATGAAAGGAAAATTTAATTAGACATTGTTGATGTCATGAAAGAAAGCAGTAACCAAATGAATATTTTAAAACAATTGCAAATTCATAAAGAATGAAAAGTAAACGTTAAGTTCTAAACTTCAGTGTTTTAAACGTCTTCTTCAGGGAGGATAATTATCATCTAATTTTTTTTTTATCAAAATGACAACTGTATAGTTATCACTTCCTTCAAGAAAAAATGTATGATTCAAGCTAGCACATGTCAAACGTTCGATTGATCCATACAGTAATTGCAGCATTGTCAAGTAACCAAAATTTAAAGCTCTTGTCCGTGAGACTAAAGAAATAAAAGGAAGGAATTCAAATCTTAATTTAATTACTCAATCAATCTGTCATGAGGTACTCTATGGGAGAATTCAACCACGTGTTATAAAATTAACCAATATATTTTTACGTACGACATGTACGTAGTGCAATAACTTTTATACTACAAGAATAGTATGTATCTATCTCTCCAAGAGGAAAGTGCTTGATATACAACATTCATTTATAGCTTATAAACCTCTTTTAAGATATTGCTATAAAAAATTCTCATTCTTCATGAATGAAACATAATCATCTGAACGTGCCTAATCATATAAATTACGATAGTGTTGCGCCCGTTTTTGACCCCGACCCCCCGCGAGAGGTCGGAGCAGAGCACAAACGTATTCGGTGATTCCTGGGAAAAAAGGGTTAAGGAGTCGCCACCTAATTATTTTTTACGGTGAATTAAGACACCTAAATATTAAACTAAATGCTGCAAAATAACTCCAATTTTAATGATCTACGAAACTAGTGAGATTCTAGGTAAGGGTTCTTCATTATCCTAAAGGGAAGGGATTAGGCATCCTTTAGAATCCGCTAACTTGCGGTTATCCGGTCAAACTCAGGTTATTTATTGTAAAAAAAAAAATGCCTGTTTAAAAGGTATGAAGTTTTAAGAAAAGGATATTGCAGATAATTTATTTAAAAAATACATTTTTGCCAACTTACATGGCTATGAAAAAAAAACGAATGCGTTTGTAAGACATGATTTATAAGATGCATGTAGAATAAAAGTACATACAAATGTGAATTGGTTTTGATGAAAAGTATACATTATATTATACCGATAAAGTATGCATTTTGTATATATGTGAAGTTGATTTTGGAATACATGAAAGCATGCATTTGTAAAGCATTATTTATAAAAGTACATGTAGAGTTGAGAAAAGTATGCATTTCATAAAACACTATACATAACAAATAGATATAAAGTTCATTCATTTACAAAAAATATGTATTGGGTGATAATAAAAGTAAATTTTATGAAAATCTTTCAATGTTGCAAATCGGATAAAATGCAAACCTTATTTTTTAGGATTAAAGAAAGTGAATGATAGATAGCCAAATTATTTTGAAAAATATTAAAGCATGCATAACGAACCTAAAAATAGAGCAAAGTAACTAGAGGCTAAGTTTGGAACATACAAGACGGCCCTAAACAAATAAAGCTAGTGATGGTTTCCAATTCAAATGAGCCTAAGAAATAAACTAACGGCAGTTAGACTATCCTATTCATTCATCTATTCGCGGCCTAATTACTCTAAGCATTCTAATGACGATACATAATTAAATAATTATTACAGCCCAAATAATAATGAAGGACAAAATTAGACAATAAATAGAAGTGGCGGCTAGGACGGATGACAATATCATCGGCACCCTATTTGTTTTGAAGTTCCGAGAGCGGGGAATGCAATGAACATAGATGTAGTTCTTCATTTTGGACGAAGTCATGATGAGTCTCATAACGAAACTCTTCGTTACTCCCGATGCATTTCATGTAAGTAAAATAAAAGAAAAGGATTAGTAGGCGGAACGAAAATATAAACACATGAATATTCCTAATATATATATATACACGAAATATACAACATTAAATATACATAGGAATGAATACTCATGGCCATATATTTTACATATCCTTAAGACATTATTTTTTTAGATTTTGGGCACATTAAAGTAGCCGAAGAAAGAATATACGCTAACACAACCGGTTCTAAATTTAAACAAGGATAAAAGAGGCAAGGAAGACCAATGTATAAATTAAGTATACATACATAATAAATTCCGTTGGACTAATCTTAATTCTTAAAGAAACATGACATTCATAAACTTAAACCAAACGCACATACTATTATATTAAACATGGATAATATATTCCTCTTAAAATTGCACATATTAATCTAGAATATAACATGTAAATATCGTCATTTAAATCAATTAAAGTATACTCATTGTTTGATTTAAAGGCAGCGACCAAACTACAACATACAATAATTTTGAATATCAACAAATCGCTAAGTGTCCTAAGAATATTTAATCAAGTCATAGCTCTTTCAAACACGTATTAATCTTACATTATCCGTAACGACATATATACAATTATGTAAGCAAAACGTCTCATTATCATATTAATTAATCAAGACTACATTACTTAGCAAAATATCATATTAAATCAAGCATAAACACACAATCAAATAAGCTTAAAGAAATATAGAAGAATTGGAACGAGTCTAACCTTTTTCGGGTAGCGAACCGAGGCGTTGTTTCAAATCGTCGAATCCGCTTGGAAATGTAAAAATTCTAATTTATTTTCTGATACGGGGTTCTGTTTTCTGATCTTGGACCCGACCC
Organism: Anisodus tanguticus; assembly: GCA_034509755.1. Classification (NCBI taxonomy): domain Eukaryota; kingdom Viridiplantae; phylum Streptophyta; class Magnoliopsida; order Solanales; family Solanaceae; genus Anisodus; species Anisodus tanguticus. The sequence goes on along the minus strand of CM067561.1, from coordinate 37,094,008 downwards.
GACCCGAATTAGACCGAAAAAATAGTGAAAATAGCTAAAAATACAGATTCTTCAACACAAAAAAAACCAATAATTTTGACCTATTTTTCGGAATTTTAAGTTGAAGAACACATGCAAGAACAAAGAAATGATTTCGGATTGCCCCCCTTTTTAATGAAGAACAACACAAACAAAATATAATGCCAAACCTTTAAGGAGATTTCGGATTTCTTAAATTTCGGACCTAAAAATGACCCGAAAATTCTAAGAATCGACCTCAAAGACGGATTTTCGGACCCCCCAAAAATGAAGAACAAGGGGGAAATTTATAGGTGGATTCCCCCCCCCCCCCCAAGAACGAGTTTGAAATTTGAATTAAAGGCAAAAAAAATCTGAATTTTGGAAGCGGATTTTAGGGGTATGGGTATGGTGAAGTGATGGGAGGGGTGTGGTGGTGTCAGGGTTTGGTGGGGAGGTGACTGGAGAGGCAGGGTGTGGGTGGCGTGCGGGTTTGGTTGAAAGAGAGAAGGGTTTAGGGTTTTCGTTTGGTAGGGAATGGGGGATTTGGGGTATTTTGTTTTGGGTTTTTTGGGTTAAGGGGATAAAAGGGACGAGTGGGCTTCGGTTTTTGGGTTGGGGTTTTGGGCCGACGGGTGATGGGTTGGGGTATAAGGGAATGGCCGGTTGGGGCTTGGAAGGGTAAGGGAATGGGTATAAAGGGGAAATGGGTATTTAATTGGGGAGTTTGGTTTTGGGCTTGTTTTTTTGGTGTGGGCCGAAAATTGGGGGGTTTGTTTTGTTTTGTGGGTTTTGATTTATTTTGGGTGAGGGGAGATTAAATGGGTTAGAAATTGTTTTGGGTTTAAAAAATAAAAAGGGGTTTAATATAAAAAATATTATTTTTGTAAAAGATGTGAATTATTTAAAATAACATACGATGTGATAATAATAAAAATATAATATTTGCGAAATGTTTAATGCTTAATAAAAAAAATGGAAATACGATGCAATTTTGTGAGAATAAAATAACATAAAATTTTCGGATAAAACTTATGATTATGGTAAAAAATGCAAATGATGGTAAAAAATGCGAATAATAATAATAATAAAAGAATAATATATATATATATACACGCATGTATGTATATAGATTAAAATTGTTTTGAGGTGTTAAAAATATTTAAAATTGCAAATAAATTGGAAAAGACGGGACAAAATTGGGTGTCAACAGATAGCTTATAATCTCTTTTAAGATATTGCTATTTCATGAGAAAATCGAGGCATATATATGATGTAGATAATTTTTCTCTAATATATATCTTCAATTGTGATTATAATATGCTTCTAAAAATATTGCCACTTTCGGTGGTTAATTTTCTTTCTTCAATCTCTGTCGGAGTATATTTATTTATAATCAAGTTATAAATCCAAAAAATAATAATGCAAAGATGTTACTTGATGAACATCACCAGATCTTAAAAGGATGTTTGAAATTTAGACATGCTCATGTAAAATTCAAAGAATTTGGCTGAAAACATCCAACAATTAATGAACATGGCTATAGTTCGCTGAAACCTTATCTTGATGTAAAACCTTTAATTTTCTTTGAAACTTTCAACGTGGGGCACCATCTATTAGTTCCTGTAATACCGTGGCTTCAAAGAATCACTTGATTCAAAGATGAATACTTTGCAAGAATATGTTACTAATGATAGACAAGCAAGCGGCAAAAGAGAATTTCTCTTAATCACCAAAAGAAATCAGTAAACGGTATAATTTTGACATAGTGAAAAATTATTGAGTAAAATACTTATCTTTCACTCGCGTAATTTCAAGAGTTGTACCTTCGAGGCTTTCAAAGCTCGAGATTTAAAGTCTAGTGTTGATAACGTGTTATAAAATAATAAATTAAAGCAAGATTATTTGTAGAGAAAAAGAGAAGAAAGCTCTTATTTCTTTTGAGTGATGAAATACAATGAAGGGAACATCTCTATTTATAGGAGAAAATTAATTTGGTCCCAAAGTTATTAGCCCTAATATTTCTTCTAAAGATAGACATCCACAATGTATGATAATATCTATAACATCAAGTATTTTTTTTTGTTTTCTACATGAACTATCAGGTGTGAGAGTTTCCTACATAAACCATCACCAACTAGTTAACAAAAACACATGAACCATCATTTGTTCATTTATCCTACCTCAACTATCACGTAGGAAAAGTGATCAAATAATAGTTCAGATGTGTTTTGCTAACTAGTTGGTGATAGTTTAGGTAGGAAACTCTGACACCTGATAGTTCAGGTAAGAAACTAAAAAAAATGATACTTGAGATATGTTTTTGATCCTTAACTCAAATGGGTCAATCCTATTTTGCTCGACCCGCCTAGCCCTATTAAAAGTTTTCAAAAATTTTAAGTGTTGCCCTGCCCCGTTAAGGGTTTGCCCTGCCTCGCCCCAATTGTCATTCCTATGCGTGTTGGCAATTTAAAATGAATAATCAAATTACTTATAAAAATTGGATTTCATCAATAGTGTAAAAATCTTTACATTATTGATGTAATAACTTAAATATATTTAAAAATATTCTCATTGAAGGATACACACAAGATTTATATGGGGAGATATAAGAATAAAATAGAGAGGAAAGAGAATGTTTTGCTATTAATATTGGAATAGATTGGATAATAAGATTATAAAATATACATATTAATGCCCCTTATATAGACTGACAAAATCATACTAAATCTATTATGGTATGATATTAGTCTAACATGCACACATAACAACTATATTTGAACATTACTAGTCAAACATACACACCTCATACACACCTAGCAACTTTCTTTCAACATGAATTAGACATATTCATGTATTCATTTTTGACAATCAAGTTTAGACTTTCAACATATAGTATGTTGTACAATGATATTGATATCAAATTACATTTTGCATATTGTGCATACATTGAGTAAATAATTTTCTCTACACCCTTGTGTTAATTTCTTGCAGAAGCTCCTGGGACACTTTTCCCTAATTTTGTTTTGGTAGGACAAAAATGACATAAGATCAACAAATAACTTTTTGAACTTCTACGATAGTTTTCCAAAGAAAAGTTTTCGAGAAACTTCCAAAGCTTATAATTCAAAGGAAATTAAACATACCTCCATCCCAAATATTACACAAAAATTGAAAGATAAGTCTTTATAATAATAATGTATAAGTGTCACCAACAACGAATGTGGTGGGATGGATATGATCTCTCCACCCTTAATAAGAGGTTTTGGGCTTAGGGGTCTTACACAATGCAAATCCAAATTAATCGAAACATCAATATAGATATCGGATACCAGGTGAGAAATACATAGAAAAATTATAAGTGTCACAAGTTATGCTATGATTTATGTGTTTCTATTTTCGTGAATTCAAATGTGGAAGAATATTTAATACTCCACGCTATGGCCTTCCGACAACATTTGAATTTGGTGTGTGAGTAGTGGACACACTGTCCCAAAGGCGCCTATGTCAATGAATGCAAATGTAATAGATCTGAACCTATGAATACTATCACGTAGTCTGCCTCTTTCAAATTTTTCTCACTAATGAACTTCAGGGGTCCGTCTCACCTGTTTCCTTTTTTTTTTCTTTTTTTTTTTGATATCCAGAGGCTTACGCCAGACTATTTATGGAGATAGCAGTCCCGGTCCCTTATCACTACTACCAGTAAATCGCGGGATGTGTCTAAATAACTAAGGTTTGAGAACAGAGCAACTGATATCACCTACTATCCCAGAAGAAAGCAAATTGCTCTCACCAAGGTTCAAACCCACGCTCCAGGCTCTAGCTGAATTTTAAGTTCTCTCCTTTGCCATCCAACTATGCCCCGGGACAACCTGTTTCATTTTCTTGTTGCATTTTGCACCTCTTTCCTGTTAAATTACATATATATCCTCATCATGTGTCTCCGTAGGCTCGTTTGGTTTATTGTATTGCAATAATTAATCTTACTGTAAATTTTCACATAGATGATAGCATAGTGGTAGTTCAAATTCCAGTAAGGTAAAAGTATTAGATGATTTTTTTCTATCTCTCTAAGTTTTGATGGGCTGTACCGATGTAAAATAGTAGGTACTCCATGAGATTGGTCGAACTGCGTACAAAAATTGGCTCAGACTCCGCAATTATAAAAAAGAAGGAGATGACAATACAATGTTTGATGGACTATATTAGAAAAAATAAAAATTGCATAATTAACGCATTGGTTGGTCGGTGATATTAGGTAGTAGTATATTATTTTATGTGAAATAAATTTATGTGTAATAAAAATATGAAGATTAAACTATTTAAAGATAAAAATGCACTTTTAAAATAGGTTTTACATATAGTTTTCATTATTGATCATTACATAAAAATATTTTTTATTAATTACTACATACAACATGAACTTACCAACCAAAATAATTATCGATCCTTTTAAGCAATATAATATGTTCAACCAAAACACTGACAAAATCTTTTTAACCTACTTCTCATACGTCCCAATTTACGATTGTTGCTTTTATACTTTATTCCTTTATAAAAACAATAAGCAATCCATGTTGCCTTGACTATATATGTACATACAAAAAGATAACAAAAGAAAAACAATAGGTAACACTATTCTCTCAATATTGTGTGAGGCCTAAACTTATATATATATATATATATAACTTGAATTGGATGCAATATCTTTGATTCTTTTCAATAATGAAAGATTAGAGAATTCCATGAAAAAAAGAAAGAAAAAAGGGAAAACAAACTAGTAAGATTGTATAGTACGTTTAATATCTTTTAATTCTTCCATTGACTTTTGGTGTATGCGCGTAATCAATCTTATTGCTGTAAAGTGGGTGATAATATATTTCATTTAAGAAAATATGAAATCCATAAAAAAAAAATAGAATGGTATTAAATGGTTTTAAAGAGAAAAGAGAGACAGTAAAACATAAATCAACATTTTGTACCAACTAATATGCTAATTTGCGAAAGGGGAATTATCGATTTTCTTAATTATTTACTTAATTATCACATGGCATGTTAAATTTTCCCTCTGTGCACCAGTAATAATGATCTTAACAACGAATTAAATAATACATGTGCATCAACAGGATCCTTTTACCTACTTCACCAAACTTGTTTCGGGGTTAAGATGTCGGTGAAAGTGAAAGGAGAATGGCTAATCAGAATTTTAATTCATGTTTAAGCTATTTGTTTAATTATAATTGAAAATATAACACCAGAATTAGGTGGAGAGTTAACATTAGATATCCACGTTTAAGCAGTTAACTAACGTAGACTCCTTAAATTGAAGGCTAAAATTTTGGAGATGGATTGATTGTGTTCTACGTGAAATGGTCATACGCCATTTCATTCTACCAACAAATTGTTGACTTTATTTAAACCATGAACAGTGCAAAATATACTCCTAAATATAAGTTGAAAATAAAAGGATAAAGGAATTGTCTTTAATTGTGATTTATCTAGCCATTAAAAAGTTTCTTCGGATATCGTGGATTTGAAATTTGATTTGTAGCAAATTGAAAATTTTGGGATCTAATATTCCTTCAATATACATACTGTTTGGGTAACTTGTGAAAAAAAATATGTAAATGTTTGTATAAAAACGTGGATGGAAAGTCATGTTTCTTTTTCTTTTGAAGTCTTGTAATTGTTTGTTACTCCCTCGGTCACATAATAAGTGTCACAATAAAAAAAAAAATTGTTCCAAAATAAGTGTATTCAAGACATAATTGATTATCTTTTTTCCTACCGTATCCTTAGATTGGCAAGTTCTCTATTCAGAAAATATTTATTGACAAGTTTTCTATTAAAGACATAAATGATTACTACTCATGAATGTTTTAATCAAGAGGGAAAAATAATCTATTTTTATTAAATAGGGGTAGTTTGGTAAATTTATATTACATTATTAATTTCTTAATATGTGTGTTTTTGGCTAAAGTGACATTTATTATGAGACGAATAAAGTAATATTTAAAGGAAATTATCAATGTAAAAATGTCAGAATATTTGAAGAAATACGTCAATGTAAATCAATAAACAAAAAACTTAATTATAGATACCTTCTTGCAGCGGAATTAGAAAAACTGATTGAATCGTGATTGAAATTACTGGTAGTTGCATATAGCTAGTCTTCACATTACGTCGAATGGATCACTTATATCACCGTTTGAATCCAATCTTTGTATTAGAGAGCGTCAATTGAGAGTTCTTTCTCTCATATATATATTTTTTTAAATCTCTTGTATAGTTAAATCATACATTGTAAATGTACTCTTATAAGAAAAATTAAGGCCGACATTAAAAACTAAACTTATGTTCTACCCTTTAGACTTTTAGAGCATCCTTTATGTGTGAACTCTTATTTTCAATAATTTAATTTTTTGTTTACACAAAAAATGTCTAGGAAGTATTTTGAAAACTTAAACATGTGTGTGATTATTTTTCATAGGATATGCATGTGAGGATGTTTTTGTAAATAGACGTTGGTAAGACTCGTACTCTTACGATCCCGTAACTAAATCATATACTGTATATTATTGACATATTAGAGTAAGGACGCACCTATTTATTTACTTTAGTCTACAATATTAATTTCTCAAAGTCAATGTATTTTAACCTATTCAATTGAAGTAATTAATATGCTTAAAAGCGATCAACTTACTTATAGTGCCATTATTTATAAATGCGTGTAGGTTATTAATGTAAAAGGTAGGGGAATCTAATTTTCAAGTACATTTATTAAGAGCAGAATAAGTTGTTGATCTCCTAGCAAAGGACCTAAAGAAGTATTTTGATAAATCAGACTTTTGGTAGTTATGCTCTTCTAATTTTTGCAAATGAAGCAGTATGGACACACTTTAGGAACTGCATTTGAAGTACAAGTATAAAAATGTACGTAATAATAATTTGATAGAAACAATCATTGAATTACTTTTCCTTTTAGCTTGTAATTTTACATATATGCTAATAATTATCCGATTAACTAAAAAAATCATATATAATTTGGGATCTCGCGTTTCTATAATGGTTATTACATTAGTCAATTGTCACAGTAAAATTATACTGTAGAATGTTACTTAAAAGTTTATCGAAGAATAACTAAGGAAAATGATTACACCAAAACAAAACAAAAAAAATGTTACTGTCAACTCAATTGAAAATTTTGCATTTTTTTTAATTGGAAATTGCACTATGAACTAGTATTTAGGGTTCTTTTACTTTAACGGAATCATGATCTCATTAGCAATACGATGATCGCGACGGTTTTTTGTGTCGGTCCGAAGATTGATAAGTTTTCAACAATTCTTTTATTTATTATTTATTAACTAAGGGTGTGAGTATTTAATTTTCTCATATTTGGTTGATCAAAATATTTTTAAAAATATTATCTCTAAAGAATCATTTCTTTAAAATAACTTTTTTAGTGGAGGTAGAAATAACAAGTTTCATAAATGACATTTCAAGTTCATTATCTCCTTCCACCTTCCAAACACTTCCAACCCACACATCCTCTGCAATCCCCTAACACCACTGCTATTATATTTTTTTGCTAGATTACATATAAATTCTATAATATTTTTTACTTACTTGCCAAATATTAAAAATAAGTTAGATTACCTATTATTTTTCAAGAATACATTTTCCTTCAAACCAAACACACCCTAAAAGAAGACAAGTTTTCAACAGTAATTTGTGCCTTATAATAGAAATGCCTAGCTAGGAAAACTAGGATATGTCATCTAATATTTGGTTGTTGCCTTCAGACTTTGCTTACCCAACACTCAAAGGAAGCCTTCCCCAAAGCAAAAAATACAAAAGGAAAGCAATTAACAAATATGGATTTATATGAGTAATTGAGCAGGAATGTAAGTTAGTATTCCTAAAAAAGTTCTCTTTTGCATTTATAAAATGCATGTGCCGTGTAATATACGAAAATTAACAAGATTAAACATAACAAGAAACAGAAATATTTTAGTTACAAAGAGTTACTACTAAGATTTGTATAAATATTATATATTCTATCATTGCATAAAATTTAAATTCCTAACTCAAACATGTTGATGACCTTAGAAAATGTAAATAATTTACATCTACCATCAAATGAAACTATGAACGTGTAAACACTTTTTACACGGCCAGTCCTTTAACTTAAAAAAATACTAGAGTTTAGCTTTCTATGCTATGAAATTATAAAATAGTGTTTAATTCTATCCTCTCAAAGATAATTATATTGTTGTCTATAATAAGTGGCATTAGTAGGAGTAATTCGGAAATAAGAAAAATAACCTATTATGATATATTAAAAGTTTAAGCTATATATATTGATAATATAAATTATTTGATACTATTACTTAAATTTGAGTGATTACAAGAAGTTATCATATAATATAAAAATGATGTGACACGATAGCAAAATATCGATAATATTGTTATGATAATTGATAGGTGTGGGAAATCGATATTATATTCGATGATTGAAGGACTTATCAATTTGCTGTTGGAAATTAGCCTTTGACGGGAGTTGCGACCGACCAACTTTAACGGCTTAAACACTAGTGTTACGTATGTTGGAGAATCCGGTTCTTCACAAATGCATGATCTATTAAGTACGTAGATAACTGTAGGGCCAAGAATCGTCAAATTTCATTGAGAAATGAAAGAGATATTGGTTCACGAAGTGAGGTGTTTGAAGCATGAAAAGTGTGGTATTGTGTTCAATTCTCCCTCATCGGTAGAGGAAGAAAGAATTATTGTGTATATAAGACTCGAAAGTGGTTTGGGGTTTGGGACCCCAAGGGGTATCCCATGTGTTTAAAGGAGGGAGGACCTAGATGTGCTTCGGTTCGAGGAAAGACCACACGCGCGCCGCTGCCCGCCCGCCCGGTCCGGTTCCGGGTTCACGGGCCACGGGCCTTCTGATATTATCTTTTTGGGCCGTAAGTACGCTTTGATCCCGAAGTTTCGATATGTGCCGCTTTGGACCGAGAATTCTTTCGGATGTACGAGTTTGGTCCCCGAAGTTTCCGAGAAAGTTAGAATTTCGGCAGAAAAGAACAGAAACGTCAAGCACTCAATTCAGCCATTTATTTTGGCTGAATTACACCTCCTATAATGGCCATCCGTTGGTATTTTCTCTCCATTTATTTGGTGGCTTTACTACCTCCATAATGGTCATTATTTGGCCAATAATGGTCATTATGGAGGCGATCAAACATCCCCTTCCTCACCTATATAAACACCCCTTACACCATTGTTGAGGCACACTTGATATACACGAAAATATACAACCAGAAAATCAGTTCTTCCTATAACTTCCAAGCATCATTTCATTATTCAATATTCTTCACGGTAGCTTTTTGAGTTTCCTTTGCTCAATTGTTCCATTGTTATTTTATCTTGGGAGACGAATTGTCCGGGACATATAAAGGATACATACGGGGCAATATTGTTTTAAGGACAGAGTGCCACACTCGACTCAGCAAAAATCAAAGCAGTTTCCGGTCTTCTTGTTCAACAAATATTGTAATTTCAGTTTTGTTGTTATATTCTAATTTTCAGTTTTTCTAGTAGAATTGAAGTTTCAATTCTTACATAAGCAATTACTTGTAATTTCCGTTTCCTGCAAATCCTTGTAAACCAACATTTGCATCGAGAATTTTTAACGTAATTGCAGAACTTCTTTCCGAAAAATCAAACCGTAGTTCCTGAGAGAAGTGATAATTAATTTAATCTGATAAGTAGTACTCCATATAAATTATTTTCAGTGTTACTATAAAAAAACATTAATTCTTTTGTTAAATCCAAAAAATACAACATGATCAGCTCCCCAAACTTTTAACACGAGAGATCAATTCCTAGGCCCCATTATGCAATCAGTGATCAGTGAAATGGATAACACTCCTTCCGTTACATTTTAAATGGGTTAGGAACCGTTTGGACATGATTTGGAATCATATTATTTGAAGTTGAAGTTTTGTTTAGACATATAATTTGTGTTTTTTAAGTTGTATCTTTTCTCATTTACATAAAAACCTCACAAATTGTGAAAATCATCAAAACTTTCATAATTCTTATGTAATCTTATCTGAACAAGTCATAGTTCATAACAAAATTAACACGATGTTCGAAGGCCTTCCTAAAAAATACAATATCAATTGATCAAATTTTAGTTCAATAAAAAGGAAAATTGAACATGAATAGTAGTATAACTACTCTTTAATATAAACTTCCCACATGGTATAAACAATCTCTTCACGCCTAGCATGCAACCGTATCATCATATTCATATTCCGTGAATATTTCATCACTCCTTTGGTATTCCCGCAAAAACTTTTGTATATATACAATATAGATTATGTATTGGACAATTATATCCAATACAATATAAAGTCAATCAATTGGTATATATCTACTAATTTACGAATTTTTTTTACAAAATATAAATTTGTGGGCCAAGTTTTATATTTAAAAAAAAATTGAAAACATGCTTTGGAATCCCAAATCACACCTTTTTTTTTGGATGATTTGGGATTTCAAACCATGACACGAAGTTGAAGTTCAAGTTATATCCAAATTGCATAAACAAACGTGATTTGAAATCAAATTATGAAACTATGGTATGAAAACGCATGGCCAAATGCCTACTTAGTTTGAATTGAAATAAAATTTAAGAAATACTCGTAAAAGAAGACTTATGAATTTCGTGATCATAAATTTAAAATATGTGTAATGTATTAAAATATTCTTTGAATCTTATAATTTTAATTGTTAACTCATTAAATATAAAAATAAATATTCTTTTTGAAACATATAAAAAATGAGAGTAACACTTAAAATATATCAAAAAGCAAAAGTAAGATGATTAAATGTAAATTGGGGACGGCAAGATTATAGGATGATCAAAAAATAAAAAATTATGAAGGACGACAACGTCATTTCATCTTTGCTCAAACGGTCTCTACGTTTCTCTCTATTTCCCTTTCCCTTACCCTTTCATCCCCACTTTCCACACAAATGGCATTTCCTTAACAAAACTTCACTCTATACATTGCTCAAACCGCTATCAGCAAAAACCTCTCATTGTTTCTCTTTCTCTCTCTAAAATGCCAACTCCGTATTGATCACCTCATAATCTCCTATACATTTTCTCTTACTCCAGTATTGCCGGAAATAATGGCGGTTTCAGGCGAGAAGAACTCTTCCACCAGTTTTTTTACTTCAAAAACTCCCATTCTAGGTCTTCAGCTCTATGTGGTGATCTCCGCCACCGTTATCATTATGGTTATCATAATTTTCCTCATCTTTATAATTATCCGATTAAATCGCAGCTCGAAACGACGTCGTAGCTTAAGTAAGAAGAGTTCGAGTTTGTTACCTTTAGTATCCGATGTGATTCGCGAAAACAAAACAACCGATCTAAAGGATAATGAGACCATTGCGATTTTGCAAAAAGAAGTGATAGAGATTGAGTCTGAGGGTATAAAAGGAAGTTCAGGTAGTAATGAGTCAAGTACGAGCAAGAGTGACACGTCATCATCGGTGATCTCTGGTTCTAATGAGTCGACAAGTATTGGGTGGGGCCGTTGGTACAGTTTGAAAGAACTGGAATTAGCGACTAATGGATTTCGTGCCGAGAATGTGATCGGAGAAGGTGGATACGGTGTCGTATTTCGTGGAGTATTGCAAGATAGTTCAGTAGTAGCTGTCAAGAAGCTTCTAAACAACAAGTGGGTGTTATTTTAATTTTTCATGTTTTTGCATGATTTATTTTTTAAAATGGATTTTCTTATGAGTTATGTGTTTAGAATGTAATCAAATACTATTAAATATTATGATCTCTTTACCAACTTAAGCTTTTTAAATGAGATGAGTATTAGAACATGCCAAAAGTCTGGAATCGAATTTCATCGTCATCTATTATAATCAGGTCAATTGAGATGGTCACAAGCTTAAACATTATTTTTGTTCTCTTTTAAGTGTTCTTGTTGTTTGTTTTTGAGTTCATAGCTGGTGTAGTGTCTACATCTAGTTTGTTTTCCTTGGAAAGAGAATCTATTCTTCTTAGATCTGGATTTATGTGATTATTTTTCTCTTTTTGGGTCAAAGTACAATAGTTTGTTACTCCATGGGAAAAGAAAGTAAACGTTACTTTTGTTTTTTTGTTCTTTTTTATCCTCTCTTTTACTTTTTCCTTTTTGTTCTTTTTTATCCTTTAACTATTACTACGTCTTTTACTTTTTCCTCATTTCTTTTTCTTCTTGTTAATCATTCTGATGTACTGTACCAGCCTGAATTATGTTCTTTGCTAAAATAATGTTATATGATTGGGTATTTTGCTCAGAAATAATTTTACTTCCATTTACGCCAACCTTTATTAGCCGTAATGATGGTTGGCAACAGTGCAACTGGAAATTGAATAGCTTTGCTCACTATTATGGTCTAAGTTATTGCATTACAGAAAAAATTATCATGAAATTACTTCAGCGAAAAACCGAATGAAAATTAGAACCAAAATTGTAGTTTCTTTGCTTATGTGGATGAGGTGTTCAAGGTTTTTTTAATACCTATTTTATTAATGTTCCTCCCCAAAAGTTTTTATTTGGACCATTGTTGTTCATTCTCTATGACTTGATTGTCTACAGGGGTCAGGCAGAGAAGGAGTTCAAGGTGGAAGTTGAGGCCATTGGCAAAGTGAGACACAAAAACCTTGCGGGTCTTCTTGGTTATTGTTCAGAAGGTGCTCATAGGTAATTCATTACAGTTAATATTCAATAAACAATGTGTAAGATTCCTGTCTCTGTCTTCAAATGCACTTGCTAAATCCTTTACTGCCTATACAGGATACTAATATATGAGTATATTGACAATGGCAATTTGGAGCAATGGCTACACGGTGATGTAGGGACTGTTAGTCCTCTAACGTGGGAGATTAGGATGAAAATTGCAATTGGAACTGCTCGAGGGTAAGACTTCTACATTTTGTTTTAATTACATAATATGTATCTTAGACCTTGTCATGAACTGAAATTGTATTGACCTAAAGCATGTTCGTTCCAATGCTGATCTATGTGTAAACCCATGGTTATAGGAAGCTTTGTATCGCCTAAGAATACCTTCATACACAATATTCTATCTGTGACTAAATAGCAGTTTAAGTGCACATATTCACGCTTCGACAACTTGCTGTTGGACAATCAACCCTGATTTTGAATCTATGGGCTGCATATTTTTTTGTGTGTGAAAAAGGGAAAGAGATGCATATCTTTATTGCATGCTTGACCTGCTTTATTTTTCCTATCTCATTCAACATCATTAAATTTCAAATTTTTTTTTGGTGGCAGACTTGCCTATTTGCACGAAGGTTTGGAACCCAAAGTTGTGCATCGTGATGTTAAATCAAGTAATATTCTGTTGGATAGGAAGTGGAATCCAAAAGTATCAGATTTTGGACTTGCCAAGCTACTAGGATCTGAGAAAAGCTATGTGACTACCCGTGTTATGGGGACTTTTGGGTGTGTCCTTTCTCTGATATTTCCAAAATTTTATAAACTAATACTAAATAGACGCTTTTTGCTAATTGTTGATGATGATTATTGCCCACAGATATGTTTCTCCTGACTATGCCAGTACTGGTATGCTTAATGAGGGGAGCGACGTGTATAGTTTTGGTGTTATGCTCATGGAGATTATTACAGGGAGAAGTCCTGTTGACTATTCAAGAGCTCCTGGGGAGGTAAGAACAAGTTTTCCCTTGTCATTTCTGATCCCACCACCAGAAAGATATAAAAAACAGAAAACACAAGGAGTTACAAGAAGATAAGAATAGAAAGGACCTCCTCTTGTGGGGTTGAATCAGCTAGATTTCGAAAGATCTTTTGGCATTATTTGTGACATCATTATCAAAAATTGCAGATGAACTTGGTCGATTGGTTTAAAGGAATGGTAGCAAATCGACGTGGTGAAGAATTGGTCGACCCATTAATTGAAGTCCATCCTCCTCCTAGATTCCTAAAGCGAGTTTTGTTGGTCTGCCTTCGCTGCATAGATATGGATGCAAACAAGCGGCCAAAGATGGGACAAATAGTACATATGCTTGAGGCTGATGAATTTCCTTTCCGTTCAGTAAGCCATCCCACACAGCAGCCTTTGATTCACTGAATTTTTTTTCCTCCTATTTATGATTTCAATTATAAGTCTATTTAAAAATTGAACATTGATTTTGGTTGGCATATAATGCTCATTCACTTGCCATTGGCCCTCGGATTTCTCGGTTATAGAAGAAAAAGCTCAATCACTTGTATCAATTAGTAGTTTGTATTAGCATGTTGCTCAATCTGCTTGTCAAAGCATAATATAAGTCATCTACTGTTTGTGAACTGTAGCACATGATAACTGCATTACAACTTATTCATCAGACCTTCCAATAGCTGAAATTGGCTTTCTTCCCTTTTACTTCTTGCAATCACTGAAGTAGAGTAACCCTTAAAATCAGTATGGTTTGGTGGTAAGCCTTCTGGCCTTTTTCCAGTCTGTTAGAATTAGAGAGGTGGGTGCAACTACATATCAATATGATCACTTAAATTATTATGGCCCAGTATCAAAACATCAATAGCAAATTCATTGCTGAATTTGACTTCTTTTTGCAGGGGTGGTGGGGTGGGGGTTGGGGGAAGAGAAAATTAGCTCCTTATTTAGTTGATTCGCGTTTATGGGTTCATATGGTGTAGTGAATTCTTTTTTCCTTTGTATTTTTTTTAATTGGTTCTTTTTTCCCCTCCCTTTTGCAGGAACCTCGACCAGTCCAGGAAAAAGATCATCTACCTCCACGTTCAGCCCGTACCAATAGAGTTCAACTAGCTACAGAGGACGGGGCGGGTGATGATGAACAAAAACCTAGAGGGAGATGATTACCCTTTATTGGGAATGAAGAGTTATACAGGGTATTTTAGTATGTATATTCTTTTAAATCATTTCCGCTGAGTTCCAGTTTGTTGTTTCCTACAGTATTAATTTTGTATCTCGAGCTGTGCTATTGCCCTATGTAGGCTGTATTTTGGTCAATTTTGTATATAAACATAGTTACATTACACGATGTCCTTGTATTGACTCAGAAAACACTTGCATTATCTTGTTATTTACAAACTAGTTTACTTTAAGAAATGCAGAATAGCAGGACTGTGTAAGAAAGGTTTTACCAACTTAATTTAGCCTGTTTGTCATCATTGCCTATTCGGTACAATTCATAATTTCTGTACTTGTCTTTTGATGGGTGCTTGTTTACAGTGCCTACCATCACTTGCTTGTTGTCGTAATGAATGTAGTCATTACTTGGGAAATTCAAGTAAAGGCTCCCTAGTCCCTGGTGTTAAATTTCTCATTCACGAGAACTAACTGAGAAACTTTGGGTCCATATTTATAGGCGCATTCAATTTTTGTTTACTTTACTCTCGTTTTCGACGGGGTCTATTTTTTCAGTGCGAGGCTTTACATTTGACATTCATTGGAATTCCTCCTTCGAATCACAAATGGATATTTTTGGTTCCACTATTTACAAGGTCACTCAAATGACGAGATAATCTTTTTTTGGTCAAATCCATTGACACCCACTTGTGGTCGTTCAAATTTGTCACTTGAACACCTCAAGTAACGTTTGTTCCATATAGGCATCTGAAATAGTACTTCAGATTTGACTGTGTCATTTAGACACTTTTTGATGACTTGACAATTTGGGTGAATTGCACACCAAACAGGACATTAAATTTTACAATTTTTTATTTTTTAAATATTTTCTTCTTCCTTCTCTCTCATTCTCTCTTTCCAACAAGTTTTATTTTATATTTTTTGAATTACTTTTTCCTTTCTTCTTCTTCTCCAACAATCTAGATACAGTTAAAGATGAAGGTTTTCTTTCCAAGCTCCTGCACCCTCCATCACTTGATTTAATTACTAATTCTTTTACATTCCCGTTTTCTTCCATTTTTAACAAGAACAGTATAGTAGTGCACCTTTACTTCCCACAATCAACTCAACTTGAACTTATACTGAAAATGCCTAATTTTCTAAGGCAAAAACTCAATTGACCCAAAACTAGAAGAAAATACGCAACACATTCTTAACTATTTACATTATCATCATCAATTAGAAGAAAAACGAGAACTTTCAATGCATTCATTTAACAAGATACAATGAAATACAAAAAACTTTGTATCAAATGTACGAGTCAAGCAGGTGAAAAGATACACATACAATCATAAATCATTTGCGCTTAGCTTTTCTTTGTCGACGCTTGGAATCATCGTCACTATTTTCATTCTCCTCATCATCAGTCCCGGAGGGAGGTGAAGGGTCAAGCCTAGCAGCATCAATGGCCCACTTAATCACCTATTCATATTTTATTCTTTAATAATTATTTTCGGTATATATGCCACATCTCGTCATTTAATTTGCCATTTTTACACGTCATCGGCGAGTGAGTAAAAATTGTCTAAATGACACAGTCGAATCCTACCTTAGGTGTCTATATGAAACAAACGTTACTTGATGTGTTCAAGTGACAAATTTGGACGACCATGAGAGGCTGGCGATGGGGCTGACATTTTTTTTTTTTTGGTTTCTCAATCAGTGTCCGGTATCCCCATTAAAGCCTCATTATATCCGGATTCGCGCTACGTAAGGCCCATTTCTGGAGTAAGCGCTTCCTACCAAATATTTTTTCATACCCAAAGCTTGAATTCGAGATTTCTGATTAAGAAAATTTTTTCATATCCAGAGCTTGAATCCGAGATCTCTAATTAAGAGAGTTTTTTCATAACCAGAGCTTGAATCCGAGATCTCTGATTAAGAGAGGAGCAACCCCGTTCACTGCACATTTTTGGTGGTGACAAGATAATCTTACAGATGATCATTTAAATTATACTTTTTGCATTAAAGTTATTAAATTAATTTCTCTAATGTAAAATTTACTCAATTTTGTCTACTTATAAGTAAACACTGTTTTCTAATACTAAGGAAGATGGTCCCTGCGAGGACACGCAATCGGATAAGAAAGAGATGAGGACATGTTAGAGGCGAGAAGAATGAAAACAACGATAGAAAATGAAATCGTCGTGTGGTAGCTGGATACATAAATTAATTATGCAGGGTTTAATTATGCAAATTATTTCTTTGGATATTAATTTATTATATTAAAAATTAATAAATATTATGTACTTTTTAAAATTAAAATATTTGTTTACAATTATAGCCATGTCCTTTAGCTTTGTAGTTTTTTTCTTTCTGCATTTTTATTTAGGCAACAATATAGAAGCCAATATTTGAATTTGGGAGCACCCACCCACCCCTTATTATTCTCAATATTGGACAATATTGAAGCAGGGGATCTACTCCTTTGAGGATCCATAGAATCACTGGTTGTTGTTCCCCCATAAAGACTTGAGTTTTCCAAATGCAAATGCATAGGTGAAGGAAGATAATCAAAACGTAGTAAAATTAGCAGACTAATTTAGAAGTTCCAATCAAAATGATCCAAAGAGGATCTTTTGCAAATGTTCATATTAATCTCATTATCCTACATATCAAAGCAATTTTGCATCACGAGCACGGGCCCAACATTTTATATTTTAAATGGTGGATACCTGAAGAAACACAACTCTAATAAATATTTGCATTTATATTTATCCATAAGTATGTTGAATAGGTACTTAAATTTACAATGGAGAATGCTTATATTGATACAAGCAACAGGAAGAATTTGAGATTTTTTCGCTAACGAAAAGGTCCATAAAAATTAGAATAATCATCCAAAAATATAACATAATAATGATGGTCCACAGAACCGAGAACGGGAGAAGTCCATAAATTACTATGAATAATATCAAAAGACATCAAAGTACGAGACGTAGAGGCTACAAAAGGTAATCTAACATGCTTTTCTAACAGACATGAATGACAAATTGGAGTACTAAGCGTACCCTGACAAGAAATAAAATTGTTTTGGGGGATTTACTCCAGACGATTATTGGTAACAGGCGCCCCAACGTTCCAGAGTTGGTCCGCTAATTCCTTGAGCCATTTACAATATGCCGAAACATTCGGGAACTCGTCCATGTTGACTTCGGAAAATTCCTGCTCAAGGGTGATAGTACTAGAATGTTGGTTATCCTGGAATATATCACGCAATCTATTCCAGGTAGTCATCGCCGTAGTGTCTGGTTCAATGATCGCCTGTAAGAGGTCGGTAGAAATAGTGGAGTAAATACACTGAAGGACGGTAGCATCAAAAGTAATCCATAACTGAGGATCCTCCGCGGGTGGAGGGATAGCGGGAGGAATTATGTGATGGAGGACTTGATGTGAGATTGATTGAATTTTGAACAACTCCGCCCACGTCGCATATTGGATGTTTTCCATCTCAAGAACAATAGGGTTGTGGTTCTTGATGTTGAAAATAGTAAGGGCAGGATGAAACAGGTTCTTTGACGTCGAAATAACGAAAGAACAAAGGGATTGAGAAGAAAATTTGGGGAGAAAGGAGGTAAAATTTGACACGAAATCCGAGATGGGGCACGTATTTCGATGCAATCTCGGCCGAGAAAGGTGATCGGAAACCGAGAGGAAATCTGGAGAAGAGCGGAAGTAATTTAGTTCTAGAATTCTGACCAGGAAAAAAATAATTTATTTATTTTTATTAATGAAAAAATTTATATAAAATTTACAATCTCTAAATATGGCAAAACCTATTCCTACTATACAACTAATCTCCTAACTATATTTGTACAAGAATAATACAATTATGGTAAAAGTGTACAACAAATATGGTAAGAGGAAAGGAGGGAAACCGAGAGCTGGTATACATGATATACACGGCTGGACAGTGTGTACCGTGTATACCCCATGTGTAATTGTGTATATTTATCAGGAACACAGATAAACTGGGTGATGAGAGAAAAGTGAAAGACGAAGAAGACGTTGAGAGTTCCGTAACAATTTTCCACACTGAGCGAAAAAACCCACATCAAATTAAAATCAAAGAACTTTTTTTTTCGAACAAACAAAACAAAACCCACATCAGATTTTGTTACCAATTAAAAAAAACACAACAAAGTTGGGTGTACTCAAAACTTCAACTTTACTAAAAATCTAGGGTTTCATTCATATCTCACCAGATCAACAAAAGGAAAAATGAAGAGGAGAAGAAGAAAGATAAGCAAAGTTTAGGTTTTCAAGAAGTTCTAACCTCAAGGAAAGAACGCTGGATCCAAAGCTTGTTCACTTATTTTGTCACT
This sequence comes from Anisodus tanguticus, assembly GCA_034509755.1. Classification (NCBI taxonomy): domain Eukaryota; kingdom Viridiplantae; phylum Streptophyta; class Magnoliopsida; order Solanales; family Solanaceae; genus Anisodus; species Anisodus tanguticus. Next base: position 37,074,683 of record CM067561.1, on the reverse strand, counting down.
GAGATCTTGCAAAATGATGTAGCAGATCTGATTTGTGATAGAAGGGTAATATTGTCATTTTATATGTATTACTTAAGCCTTTTTTTAAATTTAAAAAATGCTGTCTTAATCCAAGTTCTCGTTTTGCAGGTAAATGTTGTGAAAACTGTTAGATATACACTTTCATTTCATGTATATTGATTGAACATGGTTTAGAAATTTGCTACAACGCAGAAAAAGCAACAAGTTTCTACTTATCCGACACGTGTATGCCCTTAATTCCATATTCGAACGTGCACTCAGATTAAGAAACATATAAATACACATTTCTCACAGATATAAACACTTTCTTCGACATCAAACAATCACCAGATCTGCGATGCATTAAACTCCACTTATAGATCGAGAAACTTCTAGAAGCTTCGCAATGCCAATGGAGGAGAGGTTGATACAGCGATTAGAGTCGGCTGTGACGCGGCTGGAGGCGCTATCAACCGCCGGCTTCCGTTCCGGTGGTTCCATCGCAACAGGTGATGACGTGGAGGTTTTAGATCCGTCGATTATTGCATTTGACGATCTGAGGTCGCAGTTCCTTGGGAAGGTTTTGAGTGCTGCAGAGATGATCGGAGGACTAGTTTTGGATATTACTAAGATTGTTGAGGAAGCTTTCTCCGCTCAGAGAGAACTTCTTATTAAAATCAAGGAAACTAAGGTTAGGTCAATTCTCTGATCACCTCATTATACTGTATTGTTGACCTCTTTAGCATGTGTTCAACTTTTTTATATAAGCTAACTTTAAACTTCCTATTTTATCCAATGAGAGCTTTTATAGCTACACGTGTTATGTCATGTTTAAGATAATAAGTTTCAAAAATCTCATAATTAGGATCTTAGTAGCTCAGTTGGTTTGGCAACTTACACCGGACTTGTTCGTGGGGGTCCTTCCCACCTTGTAATTACCTTCCCCTACCCCTAATGTAATAAAAAAATTAAAACATATTTAAGAAAAAAAACTTATAATTACACAAATGTTATGTTATATTGAAGATAAAAAAACTCAAAAAGTACTCCTTTCTCTTGAGCTTTGTGTCGAGTCAAACTATGTCGCATAAATCGGAACGCTAGGTGTGTACTATTACAGAATTCTGATGTAAGTTTCTTTGATAATGTGGATACAATAGTGAAGTTGCAAGGACTTGTATAATGTAATATGTATGTTTTTGGGTTTTCGTGGTAGTATCCTTTCCATATCATTTGAGGTCCATGAATAATCTCTTTCATTAGTCTTATTTGGAGCGTAGGAACTGTTGCTTGAACCGTGTGAAGATAGTAGAATTTGAATCAGAATTATGTTGTTTGTTATCTTTTGCTAGCTGAAAAGGTGATGTGCTGTCCAAGTCTTTTGATTGAACTCTGTATTTATCTCGAAAAGAGGTGTAGACTTTGTCAATTTGCATTTCATCATCGCAAGTCAGAAGTGTTGATTCTTACCTTTTGCTTGAAATGTTTGAGATTTATGTGCGTTGATTAGTGAAAATACAGGAAGGTGCTGTCTAATAGTGCACAAAGTTGTTTTCTTTGTCGAAGATGCTTTTATTTGTATACTGGTTCAATGTTCATCTCGATTCTGTAGAAACCAGACAACTCAGGTTTGGCTGAATTTCTCAAACCATTGAATGATGTTATCGTGAAAGCTACAAAAATGACAGAAGGACGTGGATCTGATTTCTTCAACCACCTGAAGTCTGCTGCTGATAGTTTATCGGCTCTAGCATGGATTGCCTACACTGGAAAAGACTGCGGTTAGACATTTTTTTTTTATCTTTACACATTCTAAGTCAGAGGGCAACTGCTGAAGTTCTCATTTCTCTTTTCTAGGCATGAGCATGCCTATTGCATACGTGGAAGAAAGTTGGCAGATGGCTGAATTTTATAGTAACAAGGTAAATTGGCCTTTTCTAGCAGTTCAGATTCTCCTTCCAATTTCTCTCTTTTGGTTGAAGGAATCTTTAAGATATTTTTACAGAACCTGGACAAAATTGAGTGATAGAACCATTCACGCTAAGAAGTGAATGCATCTTTTTTCGCCCCATCTTTTTTCTTGTCCTTCCCCAGTATGTTGGAGGTTGCATCTTGAACATGTCGCTTGGAAGAAAAGGGTACAGTTATTGTTTCCCATATGAATGAAGGGACACACATAGATGGAACTTCCATATTTGTCTGGAGGAAAATAGTAGGAAGATATGTGAAGTGCCCTCACATTTCATAGACTTTTCTTGGTGGTGAAGAGGGATGAGGACTTATTAGTAGGAAGCTGCACTTATTGTATTTTGCTACAGTAAACACTTTTTAGTTTTATGAATTTGTGTACTGTTTGCTTTGTATTACCGCCTATAAATGAAGTCCTATCTTCTAACTTCTGTATAATATTTTCAATAAATTTTAGATTCTTGTGGAGTTCAAAAGCAAAGACCCAAATCATGTTGAATGGGCAAAAGCTTTGAAAGAACTTTATCTCCCTGGATTAAGAGATTATGTTAAGAGTCACTATCCATTAGGTCCTGTATGGAGTGCTACAGGGAAAACTGCTGTATCTGCATTGTCAAAAGGTCCTTCACCAAGTGCCCCTGCTCCTCCGGCTCCTCCTCCAGCTTCTCTCTTAAGCTCTGAATCTCCTCAGGCTTCATCATCATGCCCCAAGCAAGGGATGTCTGCTGTCTTTGACGAAATTAATTCGGGAAAGCCAGTGACTTCGGGTAATTTTCCCTTCCCACCCTCATGTATAATATAGATGAAGTTTACCCTTATTTGAATGTTTCCTTCTAGGATTGAGAAAGGTAACAGATGATATGAAGACAAAGAACCGTGCCGACAGAACCGGCGTTGTTAATGCTGGTGAAAAGGAAGCCCGTGTGACCGCACCCTCTGTCTCTAAAACTGGACCTCCAAAATTGGAGCTTCAGATGGGCCGTAAGTGAGTAAAGAATAGGTTTCTATCTATCTCTATGTGCAAGTTTGCTAGATCATTTCTAACTTTGCTGTCATGTTGTTGGCAGATGGGTGGTTGAGAATCAAGTGGGAGAAAAGAACTTAGTTATTGATGATTGTGACACAAAGCAATCAGTATATGTCTATGGGTGCAAAGGTTCAGTTCTGCAGATCAAAGGTAACTTAATTCTTCTCTATAAGTGAAGTAGCATAAACTGGACAATAACAAGGTGGGCTTATGTTGCACTTGTATTAATATACTGGTGTCACACAGGAAAAGTCAACAACATCACAATTGACAAATGCACTAAGATGGGAGTTGTATTCGCGGTCAGTGATGAACTTTAAGAAAAGTTCATTAAATATTGAAGGCTGCTGTAACCTCCACTAAATGCCTTACCTGATCATCTAAATTTGGTGAACAGGGTGTTGTGGCAGCTTGTGAGGTTGTCAATTGCAACGGTGTAGAGGTGCAATGTCAGGTATCAAAAATTATGGTTCAGAGCTTTATACATAATGGTCTACAAGTGAAGTTCAATAAATTTTGAGTGTTAACAGTTACTATATGATTATGTTTTCATGACACTAATGTTAGAAATCTCCTTTTATGTGAGCTACTAGGGATCAGCTCCTACAATTTCAGTCGACAATACAAATGGCTGCCAGTTATACTTGAATAAAGATTCTTTGGAGGGTTCTATTACCACAGCTAAGTCAAGTGAAATCAATGTTTTGGTTCCTGGTGCAGGTCCTGATGATGATTGGGTAATGTTGTCTTCTCTCTCTCTCGATCGGTTTTATTTTAATTGGTATTGCGGCTGAAGCTTTGCATTAAGCCAGATGTCACCAATACTCCTTACATGTCTGCCAGTGAAAATGAATTTGTGAGAAATGGTTACATGTGTAGGTATAGTGTTTGGGCTTGTTATCTCTGATAATTATATTCTGTTTTGAGCTTTTTTCCTTAGAGAAACAGACCATCTACAATTGTACGATAAAGCTAGCTACTGGTTAAAAGGGATCATGCTTCTTTGTATTCTGAAAATTCATGATGTTCTAGTCGCATTTTCCTTTCTTTTTTATTTTTTGTGCTTTATCCTATAATGTATTTCATGTAAGCAAGCAAGACTAGCTTTTCAACCTGGGAAGATGATCATGGTTTTCGGCTCTTCACTCTTCTTTAAACAGAGCTTAAACTGTATCTTATGAAGCAAAAGGGTGAATTTCAAGTATCAGATTTCATGTTTTAGATGAAACTATTAAGTAAAACTTTAATGTATGCACGTTGTTGCAGGGTGAGCATGCTTTGCCACAGCAGTATGCTCATGTATACAAGGACGGACACTTTGTGACCACTCCTGTCTCCCACTCTGGAGCTTAACTGGTGAAAATTTCTACATCCAGTTGTTTTCCTATCTATTTTTCTAAACTTTTCTTTGTTTACCAATTTGATATATTGGAGAGTTGAAAGTTGGTCGATTCTTTTCTTTCTTGATTGTAAGGTATGTTCTGTACCTCGTGCCTTTTTCCTGGAGTTCCTGTTTTCAGTTTGTTCAAAGTAAGGGGCTTTGTGACTTTTCTGTTGTCACATTTTTGTTATTTGTACCAGAGCTTGACCTTTTAAAGCTATCTCTTTTTTGTGGAATATTATATATTTTCCACAGCCCATGTAATCTTCCATTCGACAATTTTAAATAGAGATATATCAGTTGGAAAAACCGTGGTCCACAATGAATTTTTTACGTTGAGCATATTCTAGTTGTGTTGTTACTCTTTTTAAAAAAAGTGTTATTAGTAATTAAAGGTTAGCTATTTTTGTTTTTGGAAGAAAAAAGAATATATAGCAGGGCATTCAGTGATAAATGAACCTAATCATTTGTGAAGAATTAAGAGGAATTGTAAAATCGAGATGAATTTTTAGTTCTTTTTTTTTGTTGTTGCTTTAAGCTTCTCAAAAAAGTGTTTTAGCTGTCTTTACATAGCAACTGGCAAATTGTTTCCCACCTCATTCAAATGGCCATATTGTAATTCCGGACTGAAAGAAATAATCTCCTTGATTATTTTCATTGATTGAATAGATATATATACAAGTTACAAAATAGGAGAATCCTATTCCTATTCTATTTCTAAAACCTTATTCTACCATAATTCTAACTATACAATTATGGTAAATGTATATCCTAATTATGGTAAGAGTATATCATAATCTAGGTAACAAATACACTACAATATACACACAATATTCTTTCCATAATATACAAAATCGCTCTCGTTTTCCGACCTTCAATCCCGTCTTTGGGCCGCACCGCCTTGGCCGGCCTCTCGCCGAGAGGCCCAACAACAATTGGCCGCCTCTGTGCCTGGGCCGTTCTACCTTCTTCTGCTTTGCTTGATCGCTTTAGTCCATCAATATACATGTGATAGACACCGCTTTGTATATTCGGTGTATATCACATGTATATTGCTTTGTTTAACACACCCCGCATAGCGGGCGGTTTTCGAACGCCGAGATCGTCCCTAAAATCTTCAAAGAGAACCGGTAGACCCTTTGTAAATATGTCCGCAATTTGATAACGAGACGGGACATGGCATACGCGAACTTGACCCTTTGCAACCTTTTCACGGACAAAGTGAATGTCCATTTCGATATGCTTGGTGCGCTGGTGTTGGACTGGGTTACCTGAAAGGTAGATGGCACTAATGTTGTCGCAATATACCAAGGTTGCCTTCTGAATGGGACAATGAAGCTCCAAAAGCAAATTACGTAGCCAACATGACTCGGAGACCACATTCGCTACCCTCGATATTCTCGCCTCGCACTTTGGAGCGTGACGAGAGTTGCTTGACGTTTTGCCGACCATGAGACCAAGTTGTTGCCAAGGAACATACAAGAGCGCAGTCGACCGTCTGGTGTCGGGACACCCACCCCAATCAGCATCCGTGTAAGAGATAAGTGTGGATGTAGATGACGGATACAAGTGCAATCCATAGTCTAGTGTCCCCTGAATATACCGAATGATGCGTTTGATTGCATTCATGTGCTCAACTCGGGATCATGCATGAATAAACACACTGCCGAACCGCATATGTAATATCCGTCCGGTAAAGGTAAGATACTTGGAGGGCCCCGCCAGGCTGCGATAGCGGGTTGGGTCCTCGTATGGTGCACCCGCTTCGCGACACTTAGCTTTGGGTTTGCATCAATCGGCGTGGAAGTGGACTTACGGGATGACATCCCGGTCCTCTCGATGATCTTAGCAAAGATACTTCCGTTGAGACGAAACAACCCACCGAATGACGCTTGACGGCAATCCCCAAAAAATAACTCAAAGGCCCTAAGTCTTTCATAGCAAATTCCGAACCGAGCATGGCCATGATAGACTCGGCGCAAAGCATTGGAGGAAGCAAATAAGATGATATCATCCACATACAACGAGAATATAGGCCAATGACGAACCACGGCGGTAGATGAACAAGGAATTATCTCGACCCGCTTGTGAGTGAACCCAATTGTCGAAACAAAGTCGAAGAAATCGTGTATACCAGGCCCCGTGGAGACTGCTTAAGGCCATATAATGATTTCTTCAACAAACAGACATGATTAGGGCGGTTGGGATCCCCGAAACCCAACGGTGATGCATATAGATCGTTTCCTTGAGGTCACCATGTAGAAAAGCATTCTTGACATCCAACCGATGAATTGGCCAAGTCTTTGAAAGAGCCAAGCTAAGCACGGTGCGAATGGTAGCCGGTTTGGCCACCGGACTAAACGTCTCACCACAATCAATTCCAACCTGCTGAGTCTTACCATCACCAACAAGTCGCGCCTTATGTCGAGCAAAGGACCCATCTGAATTCTCCTTGTGAGCAAAAATCCACATAGACCTGATAACATTAATACCATATGGACGGGGCACCAACTCCCACGTCTTATTAGCAATAAGAGCATTATATTCATCAGTCATAGCAATTTTCCAATTAGGGTAATTTAATGCGGACACAGGATTGCGGGGCAAGGGAGATTTAGAGACATCCGAATGTAAATTAAAATGTCTTTTAGGTGTAAAAATACCCCGCTGACTACGAGTGACCGGTCTATGACTCGAGGAAGAATGGAGTGAATTTTGGGAATTTTCTGGGTTCGGGACGGACCTGCTGGCCCAAATCGGTAAAAACTAGGCTCGATTTACGGACCGGTTCCGAGATGGGCAATGGATCGCCCAATAGCCGGAACAACAGGGGCGACGATCTTGGGGACCAATGGGCGGTGGGCCCGCTGGAGGATTTTGGACACGGGAGTTGTCCGAAAAATTCTGAATAATATACGGGGATATTTGGTCATCCAAAAAATTATACGACTTAGGTTCGGGAGTATGAACTTTTGTAAACGGGAATTGAGTTTCATCAAAAATGACATGGCGATTGATTATGATTTTCTTGGAGGATAAATCAAAACACTTATAGCCACGATGATTCGATGGATAACCCAAAAACACACACGGGGTAGACCGAGCCTGAAGTTTGTTAATTGTGGTGGATGGGAATAACGGATAACACAAGCACCCAAAAATCCGAAGATGAGAATACAAAGGGTCCTTATTATATAGGATTTTGAGGGGGGAGGAATATGTCAGACCTTTAGAAGGAAGTATGTTAAGAAGATATGTGGTCATTTGTAGAGCATGATGCCAAAAATATGGAGGTATGGAGGCATGTATTAGGAGAGTTCGGACAATGTTATTGATGGAACGGATTTTGCGTTCGGTCTTACCATTTTGTGGAGATGTATGAGGACATGAAAACCTAAAATTGATTCCATTAGTAGCACAAAACTCCCGAAACTCCCTATTGTCATACTCTTTCCCATTATCACACTGAATATTTTTTATTTCTCTTTCGAATTGAGTACGAATGAACGCTCTAAATTTGATGAAGACGGAAAACACTTGTGATTTATTCGCAATTGGAAACGTCCACAAAAATCTAGAATAATCATCTAAAAAGAGAACATAAAATCAATGACCCATTGAACTAAGGACATGAGATGTCCATAAGTCGCTATGAATAATGTCAAATGGCATAGACGTATGAGAATTGGAGTCTACAAATGGCAACTTAACAATTTTTTCTAATGAACAAGACTGACAAATTGGAGTACGACTCGTACCCTTACAAGAAATAAAGTTATTTTTATCTAAAGCTGATAAAATAGAAGATCCCGGATGACCCAGACGAGCATGCCACATGGAAGGAGAGATGGTTGCAAAAGCTGACGGCAAGGCTGGACTCGATTGACTGAAACCGGGCATGATAGGATACAGATCCCCCCTACTATCACACCTCATGAGATGACTCCTCGTCTTGAAATCCTTCACAGAAAAACCGAAAGGATCAAATTCAACAGAAACAAAATTGTCATTTGTGAACTTTCGGACAGACACTAAATTTTTAATCAATTTAGGAGCATGTAAAGTATTTTTCAAGAAGAGTGGTGGATTGGGGGGAGACAACGTTTTCTGACCATACCCTAGAATTGGAATTGAACTGCCATTACCAACAATTATCCCCCGAGGGGTGCTCAAATTGGAATAAGATGAGAGAGTACCTGATTCGGAAGTCATGTGAGTAGTGGCCCCGGTGTCCATGTACCAATTTGGGTCCGGTTGAGTCAATCCCAACGTGTGCATCGCGGCCTCGATATCAGTCTGAGTGGGGCCTGCTGCATGATGGGCCTGCGGTGGTCGGGGCCCAAGAACTCCTGTTCGTGGTGTACCTGGGCCGTAGCTGCTGTTGGTACCGCTGCTGGGCCATTGGCCAGTGGGCCGCCACTGATGGGCATTGGGCCTGGACTGTTGGCCAGCCCACTGGCCGCTGGAAATTGCTGCTGGATGGTACGGGTTCCACTGCCATTGGCCCCACTGCTGGGCCCATGGCGGTGGTGGGCCACTGTACCCTGGCTGGGACCCACCGCCTGTTTGTTGACCACCGGATCCGCCACCTGTACCGCCGCGTTCCCCCTCGATTTTTGTTATTATTTTTGCGATTATTCTTGCCGCCACCATTATTATGGTTTTGGCCCGAATTATTCACAAAACCTGAAGAACTAGGGGAGGACGCCACCATGACAACTGGGCTTGCTCCGATAGCCGCCTTTTTAGCCAAACCTGCTTCTTCCAACGTAAGCATGGAGTGGGCTTGATGAAAGTCTGGAAGAGGGTTGCTTTGGCGAAGGAGAGTTCCAACACCATTATAGGCCTCCGAAAGACCGGCAACCAACTGTAGAACTAGACGATTATTTGTGACTGGGGCGCCAACATTACGGAGTTTGGAAATTCGTCCATTCGAACGAGAGAGAATTCCTGCTCGAGTGTGACGACACGTGAATGTTGGTTGTCTTGGAATATGTCACGCAATCTATTCCATGCAGCCATAGCCGTGGTATCCGGCTCCATAATCGTCCGTAGAAGATCCAGCGAAATAGTGGCGTATATCCACCGAAGAACGGTAGCATCAAGTGTAATCTATAACTCAGGATCCTCCGCAGGAAAGGGTCTAGCGGGAGGAATGAAGTGATGAAGAACTTGATAAGATATAGCGTGAATTTTAAACAACTCTGCCCACGTTGCATATTGAACGTTTTCCATCTCAAGAACAATAGGGACACTTAGCTTGATATTGGAAACCGTGAGGGCATGGTGAAAATTGTTCTTAGACATATTGTAAGAACAAAGAAGGAGGGGAAATTTAAGAGAGGTTTTTGAGAGCGGAAGACGAGATATTTGGAGAGAAAACCCGAGGGAGGGGGGGGTCTCGGCCAAAGGAGGCAAAAGTTTGAGAGAAGAAAACTTTTGTTTAGACCTAGTCTCTTGATACCATGAAAGAAATAATCCCCTTGATTATTTTCATTGATTGAATAGATATATATACAAGTTACAAAATAGGAGAATCCTATTCCTATTCTATTTATAAAACCTTATTCTACCATAATTCTAACTATACAATTATGGTAAATGTATATCCTAATTATGGTAAGAGTATATCCTAATCTAGGTAACAAATACACTACAATATACACACAGTATTCTTTCCATAATATACAAAATCTGTCTACTGTTTTCCAGCCTTCAATCCCGTGCTGGGCTGCACTGGCTGGCCTCTGCCGAGAGGCCCAACAACAGCTGGGCTGCCTCTGCTGCACTGGGCCGTTGCTGCACTGCTGCTTGCTGACTGCTTTAGTCCATCAATATACATGTGATATACACTGCTGTATGTTCAGTGTATATCACATGTATATTGCTTTGTTTAACACGGACTTTCAATAGAATCCTTTAGTACTGGCTTATTTGGGGATTGAAGTTCTGGGAGCTACTGACTGGTGGGCTAAGTGGAGATCAACGAAAAGTCATTCATCTATGTTCCGAGTGACCACTGTTTCTTGGTCTAGTCTGATATAGTAGTTTCTTTTTGATATACTTAATTAATGGATTAGTTATGCCATTATGACCAACTTTTGTCCAAGTATAACAGAGTTGGTTAAACCGTCTTTAATTAAGTTGTCGAAACAATCACCTGTAAAGCTTAAATTCGTGGTATGTCAACGTTTGCTTAGAATAGCTTGGCAATTGAGTCTTACACGATTAGATTACACACTAACAATAGCACCATGTTCCGCTGTTCCATTAACGTCTCTTAGAATAGCAAACATTTTGACCGTCTTCCGTTTCAGTTTATACGTGTGGAGTAAACTCATAAAATAAGAACCCCATGGTACTCTTTTAGTCAGAATTGTCATGCTCTATCAACTCTATCTAATTGCTTTCATAACTAACGAACTAAACAGGACACACAAACCTTAAATGCTCTTTCTCTGACAACACGCTTGATGCCAGTGCATTATGTGTGCCACGAAAGTTTGGGAGGCCATGGGTAAAGGAGTAGGGGCCAGGCGAGCCTGCTCTCCTAGTCTTTTGGTGTTTTTTCTTTAGGTTTTGGGATGTGGGGGACTGGGGGGTCCATTGAGTCCGATTAGAAGTAAAAAAAAAAGTTGCAATCTATAATATTTTGCATGATTTTTAACACATGTAGTACTATTTCTTTTGAATAGTAGATGATATGTATCTTGAAACTAATAAATGATTAGTGATCAGTTAAAAGTTGAAACGTTATGCCATTTGTTAGCTAGCATTCACCACGAAGGGAATCGAAGGCAGTAACTGACATAAAGAGCTTAAATTAAAGATCAAGGATACTGCTATACTCTACGACAGTCATTTGGGAGATAACTATATTTTTGGTACATGTGGGAGATAACTATTCCCTTTCACATTATTAATAAGTTGTTCAAATATAAGAAAACTGAGAACTTATTGTGCCATATGACTACCATTAGTGTAGATGGCTTTTGTGTGTAGCAAATATGCTTTTCTAAAGTTAGAGAGGCATTTTTGGAAACTTGACAGCATCCCCCGACAAGAAAAGAGTGATGAAAGACATGATTTCTAGGATTTCTGGGTAAAAGGTCGGTGTACTTTCGGGGTATATATGTTTCGGCACAACGGTTTACGGTTCAGCTAAACTTCTTTAAATTGCTAGTTGCGTGAAATAAAAGCTATGCTGGCCTGGACTCTGCTTATCCATTTTTATATTAGGTAAAATTACCTGAAATACCGTTGTAATTTTGACTCCTTTGTAGATACAACTTTTTATATTTTAAATTTAAATACTTACACTATATTATGTTGAATTCAAACACTTACACACCAAACATTCTTTTAATATGATTCCGCTCAATTGTAGATAACTACAAAATATTTGTATGAAATGTATAAGACTGATCTCTCTTCTGTTCAATAGTTTTCGTTCTTTCTTGAGTTTTTTTTCCTTCTTCACAGCTTCTACTTCCTTTCACACCATCTTTACTTACTTGTACAGCTAATTAGATCCATAGGTAAAAAAAGCATAATTCTTTTTATCCGTATAATAATATGTGTTTGCAGATAGGTTTCTTTCACTTAAGCGTGGTTAATTAATATATTTTCACACCTAGTTAAATCATACTAACATAGTAAGTTGATGTGTTCTGGTGTAAATATCCGAAACAAATAAGTTTTTTCCATTCAAAAATTGGTGTCAACCTCTTTACTGGACATTTTTCCTTTCGCAATATTCAGCATCCCATTACTAGTAGTATGATACGTATATCTTTCTGGCTGAAGTCATGAACAGACCCTCTAATTAGTTCGTGTATTCCACTTAGACTGAGGCCCTTACCATCTGAAACCCCCAGAACATTTTTACTGTGTCACTTAAAATTGTGTGCAGTACACCGCCCCAAGGGCGTGAAATGCCATTTTTTCCCTTTTTAATTGTTTTTAGAAATTGTAAGTAAATAATTATAATTAAAAAGAATACTTGAAACCTAAACCCTCAACCTGTTGCCGTCGCCGTCAGTGTTGTCGTCGCCGCGTCCCCCACTTCATCTTCTTCCCCGTGTTTCTACATTTTTTCTTGTTTTTGATCTGTTTTGTCTTAGGTTTAGATTTCATTTAGGGTTAGATTTCATTTGGCGACTGCTCCATTTTTTCCGACGAACAAGCTTATGGCAGATCTGAAGGTTGTGGTTGGTCGTTTGAAAGGCTAAGGGAGGAAAACAAGGTGGTGTGGGGAGGAGATGATGGCTGGAGAAAGAAGGGGAATGAGAAGTGTGGGTGGCGTCGGTGGTAGCAACAAAGAGTGACGTGGCAAAACGGGAGGGGCGAATGTTGGCGTTGTTCTTTCAGGACTGAACTCACCGGTCGCCGGTGGACAGCTCCGGCGAGGCAGATAAATAGACCAGTGGAGGATGGAGGAGACGGGGCAACGATGGAGGAGATAATTTATTATTATTATTTTTAATTTAAAATTTACGTGTCCCAGTCTTATTTATTTTGTGTACAAGTGACACATTAAAAATGATCACGAAGGATTTAGATGGTAGAAATTGAAGGTCTAAGTGGAATATACAATAAGTTTCTGTATAATTTTTACTAAATAACTATGAAAAGTCCAAATCAATATATCATACACGTTATCTAAACCTAACTTTTCGTTAATTTCTATTGTGATCATTTCTTTCACAATAAAACATATAAATAAAACAACCAAGTAAAATGAGAACACTTTAATTCAAAGTAAGTTGGGATGTTGGATCGATTAGATATAAATCCTACTATATATTGAATTATGTTACTCTATTTCAGTTCAATACTATAAAATTTAGCTTCTCTAACAATAGAAGTTATCTATATTTCTAGCAATATGTAAATTTATAACAGACTAGACATATCCTAACAAATATTGAATTTAAAGTAAATGTAATAACATGACTAAAGTTTTATCTCAACTAATTCATATTATCCACACTTTTTTTGTTTGTATTTTACCCCTTTTTCGCTAGGTTGTTTGCTTAAATTCTTTACCCGATTAAAGATCAATCATGATTAATTTATTTATGTAATTTTTAAGTCTACGTCATCACCGAATAACATATTTATTCAATCATAATTTCACACAAATTATCTTATGATTCACACCACACGTCAAACAACGTAGTTGTAACCTTACCAAGACCAAGACCTTAAACGAAACCGCACGGAAACTTTCTAGTGTCTTATGTCCTGTGCGCACACGGCCATGTTCATTCCCCCATTTCTCTCACTTGTTAATTCTACTCCACTTTCTCTACACTGACCCCACTCCACACAAATCATAAATCTCAGAAATTTATCGTTAATATCCTACAACTTCTTCTTCCTCTGCACAAAGAAGTTCTTCAGCTTCAATGGCTACACAAAGACTCTCGACTTTCTTCCTTGTTTTCTTTGTTTTACTGCAATCTCTTTATCCCGCGGGTAACTTTTACTTTCCTTTTCAATTATTTTCACTGATTAAGACATGAAACAATTTTTCTGAAGAATATATACTTTTATGCTTTCTGGGGAAAAAGCCTGCCTTCTTTCACCTCCTTAGTTATTTCTTCTTTCTAAATACACACATCAAGATTATTTTGCTTGAATTATATGTATAATAAAAAAAAATTAGTATTGTCCTACCGCTTACCGTGTTATTACAGTTAGTGAATTTTTTTCAAATATGACAGCACATAGAGACAAAAATTAAAATATATAACTCATTGTCTTTATCTGAAAATGACTTGTATGATGTAAACAAGTTCCAATACGATTTTGTGCTTTGTACTGAGTCGACTCAGTTCGATTCGGCTAACTCATACTCCCTCCGTCCCAATTTTTTAATATTTTAAATTCTTAATTCTTCTGAATTATAAGTTGTACTAGAAGTACTTTTTATGTAATTTAATTTTTAAATATATAAATTATTTTTCTAAATTTGGACACTTCAAAATAAAGAAGTTTGACTCTAAAATCTGATATAGTTCACATAAATTGATATATGTCACTAAATTGAAAGGGAGGAAGTAGTAATAATTTCACTAACTGTAATTTTCTCTTGCAATTAGAGTCGCAAGCTTTTATCGGTGTCAACTACGGCCAAGTAGCCGACAACCTACCGCCGGCGGCGGAGACGGTGAAGCTCATTCAATCAACGAGCATTGAGAAAGTGCGGTTGTACGGAGCGGATCCGGCGATCATTAAAGCATTGGCGAACACCGGGATCGGAATTGTGATCGGAGCTTCCAACGGTGATATCCCGGCGCTTGCATCCGACCCGAATTTTGCGGGGCAATGGGTTAATTCCAATGTGTTGGCGTATTATCCGGCGAGTAAGATCATTGTTGTTAATGTCGGTAATGAAGTCGTGACCTCAGGGGATCAGAACCTTATTCCTCAACTTTTGCCCGCCATGCAAAATGTCCAAAACGCCCTTAATGCTGGTAGGTGGTTGTTGATCAATGTCTTCACTTTGACTGCTGTTTCTTACGCGGAATTTACATCTATTACTTTTTTTATTAAAGTCGACATAAGTTTTTTAATATCTTAAAGAAAAAATGTACCAATAAAAGTTATATACTCCCGTCTCATCTAATATAGAACTGCTTATGTTAAGAATCCTACATCGTAAATGGAAGGAGAACATGGATTCCTTATATGACTTAAACAACCCTCACCCTACAAGCTAGCTTTTAGGTTGAGTTAGGCTCAAGATTCCCACATCGAAAATGGAATGAGAACATGGACTCCTTATATGGACTTGGACAACTCTCACCCTACAAGCTAGTTTTTGGGGTTGAGTTAGACCAAAATTCATTATTTACGTGATATCAGAGTCAGACTCATTTCAATTATTTGTTCGTCGATGTTGGGCCCCCAAATTATATTGTTAGGCTCAAGATTCATTCTTTACAGTTTACCTGACACAGAGTTTATGACACAAAATTTAAGAAAGTAAGACCGTTGAAACTTAGCAAAATTTCCAATTTGTAGAATGATAAGTTTAAATTTAAAAAATTTCAAATATAAAAAGGTGTCATCTTTGAGTAAAAATTAAAGAGAGTTATATTAAATGAAACATATGGAGTGCTATATGTTGCGATTTTTGAAATAGATAATATTTTTAAAATGTCAAAAAAGCTAGCTTAGGCTTGCTCCCAACTCCATCTCGGCCGACATTTTGCTCTCGAGGAGTGTTCTTAAAGAAAAGAACTGTTTGATTTCTTAGAGGTGATAGTATCATTATGTAAAAGAATGGAGTAATTAACTGGAAAAACTTACATGGTTCGGTGTTTGTCCCATGGAAATAAATGTAAGATATGTGTCTTGCACATAAGTTTTTTCACATAGCCACTAAATTGTGACTCTACAGGTCAAATTGTTTGATTCAGTGGAAATATCGGGTGCACGTGAATATTTTTCCTAATTAACTTTCGGCATGTATTGTACTATAAGTAGTAATTTAAGAGAGGAGTTAGTGTAGTATGGTTAAATAATTCTAGTTGCAAAATATGTGATACTAGTAATTTTTAACCCATATGTTAGTGCCAATTTAAACAACATGAAATTTCAGCTTCCCTTGGTGGGAAAATCAAGGTATCAACGGTACATGCCATGTCCATTTTGTCTCAGTCCGACCCGCCTTCTTCCGGGTTATTCAGTCCAGTATTTGGGGACACACTGAAAGCTCTGCTGCAATTTCACAAGGAAAATGGTTCACCTTTGATGATCAACCCATACCCGTTCTTTGCGTATCAGAGTGATCCAAGACCTGAAACTTTGGCATTCTGTCTCTTCCAACCAAATGCTGGTCGGGTTGATTCGGGGTCCGGTATCAAATACATGAACATGTTTGATGCGCAGGTCAGTTAATTCCCTTATAGTAGTAATTTTCTCGTAACTTTTGAATAGATGAATTTTCTTATAACAGATAAGAAGTCGAAATTTTCACATTTTCGCAAAATTTAGACGTGTTAAGCCATATACATTTGTAGTTAGCTAGTATTTTATTTAATGCAACTTGCATGAACTGACACATTAGCATGTGCACAAAAGCTAGTGGTAATATAAGAAAATAGTTCTCACTGTGAATTGTGCCTCATATAGTTACTCTCTGTAATCAGAGAAGGTGTGAACATTTTACTTATTTGCTCCTTTTTTGTTCCTGTAGTAGAAATAAATAGTGTGTGATTGATAATTGTCAAGGTAATAATAATTAATAACTGACCGACTATCCATAATCAGTACTCAATGACCTCTATTTCTTGGCCTCTTTTGTGCAATTTGATGGGACCTAAAAAGCATCTACTGCTTTGCATCTTGACTCTTGTGTGTTGATGACAGGCTGTGCTTTTATTTTAGAAAAATTGGACAAGATTCTAACAATAAAAATAATAATTGAACAAGCTTCTGATTCAAGTGTTTTTGGTACAATATTTAATGGGAAAGCTTGACTCTTATTTCTGCAAGGACAATAATTTAGTAAGTAAAATTATTATGACTTCATTGGAATCTGTTTGGACATATTTAAACAGTGAATTCAAACTGAAAATAGTTCTGCAAAGTTCGGTATGCAGGGCCCGTAAAATGCTAGTAGTATACTTTAAAAAGAATATATACCATCAAAATTCAGTAAATGAAAGTACACATCAGAAAAAGTAGTGCACATGTTATGTTTTGAAAAATCATAAGTGGTACCATATTTTTTTTTTAATATTTTCATGTTGTCCAAGTCACAGGCAGTTTAAGATTTAGAACTAATGAGTTTTGTACACACATTTTAAAGCTTAATTTTTTCATGCATCCATTGTGTGTATAGCTGGCAGGGAGCATTTTATCCCTAAAATGGGAATTTCTTGTGCGAATCTGGACTATTGAGGTCCCAAAAGCGGGTAGCGGATACCTGGCGGGAAAGGAAAAAAATTGAAATAATATTCTCACTGTTCTGATATCTTAGCCGCTCTAGTACCAGTATCAATAGATTCTCCTCTTTCGTGCTCACCAAATCAACTGCTCCAATACCGCAGGCGCTTCTATTCCCAGTATCAGTAAATTGTCCTTCAGTTGCTCAGTTTAATGTAAGGAAATTCTTGCATGCGTGCAGGTTGATGCTGTACATTCGGCCCTCAATGCGTGGGGATTAAAGGAAGTTCAAATTGTGGTTGCAGAGACAGGGTGGCCATACAAGGGAGATCCAAATGAAGTAGGCCCAAGTGTGGATAATGCAAAAGCTTATAACGGTAACTTGATAAACCACTTGAGGTCTATGAAGGGCACCCCATTGATGCCTGGCATATCTGTTGATACCTACATCTTTTCCCTTTATGATGAGGATTTGAAGCCCGGTCCTGGTTCAGAACGCTCTTTTGGGCTTTTCAAGCCTGATCTTTCCGCGACTTACGATGTTGGCCTCTCAAAAGATGCGCAGGTAAGAACAATACCATTTTGCCATCCAACAAGTTTCGGAAACATGTTTGAACCAAAAACAGAAAACAAGTTCCAAGGACATAAAGAACATACTTAACTATTTTCTCTCAAATGATAAGTAGATTTTATGTTTTGAAGAGACAAATAGGGAACTTCTGAAAACCATAGAATTATTAAATTATTTATATTATATGACCAAAGAAGTACTTCCTCCAATCCCAAATATTAGTAGTTTTGGCAAATTGTGTATATTTCAAATTGTTTAACGTTTTAGAAAAGACAAGGAGCACTTATAAAACTACTACTTTTTTTTAATTCACCTTAAGAGAGATAAACGATTATTTAGACAATTACTCTTATGATTAAGCTTATTCAAATATTTTTCTTAATAAGCGTGCAAAAATCTTCAGAATATAAACAAAAGGTACATTAGTATATACCGATGCATTAGAATAAGATGCATGGGATATAGTACATTGTTAACGATGTCCAGTATCCAATTCATGCTGAAGATCCTTATTATTTTTGTTGTTTATGTGTCTTTTGTTAGACTCCTACAACTCCAGTAACTCCAGTGAGCCCTGCTCCAGCAACAACTCCCACGACACCGACCACTCCAGTAACTCCGGTTACACCAGCACCAAAACCAACAGGAGCTACTTGGTGCATGCCAAAGCCGGGAACTCCCGATTCTGAATTACAGGCAAATCTCGACTACGCCTGTAGCATGTCTGGTATCGACTGTAGCCCTATTCAAGCAGGCGGTCCCTGCTTTGAGCCAAATACTGTAGCATCGCATGCTGCTTTTGCTATGAATATTCTTTATCAAACTGCTGGCAGGAATCCCTGGAACTGTGATTTCTCTCAGACCGCTTCCCTCACCTCGACAAATCCTAGTAAGTTTCTTCTCGTCTTGTACCAACTCTTCTCCACAACACCATTTAAGTACTTGATCAATTATGTTACTTCTCCTTTGGTTACGTGGATTATGAGAAACTTCATTTGCTATTTTTTATTTTTTGTCATCAAATGTGGGATAACAATTCAATGATTAGTTATACCTGAATCAACAGACTAAATGAAAAAGTTGCCCTTCTTCGAATCCCCTTTAAGTACTCTCAACGTTAAAATTAGAAACACGAGTTAATCCAAATTTATACAGTTTAAAACGGAACACAAGTTTTGGGTTATACATCATTTATCGATCCTATTTTTAATGCAACGAACCAAACAAATTATAAGTAGTGAACAGTTCATGGAGTTTTAGTTCCAATATCAGAATCCATGTATTGTAATCCCAGCGTGATTTTGTCCCCGAGACCCCCAAGAATTCCACAGTACCTATCAAAATATTCAACAAATTGCTTATTTCTCCAGTTAGCATTGCAATGCTGTAGTGCCATATTTGCTACTTGAATATTCGGCCCTGTTTTTTTTGTCAATAACATCTCATTTTGTTTCTTCTTTTTTTTAGGTTATGATGACTGTTCTTATCCTGGTGGCAACTTATGATGCAAAGAATCTACTTTAGTATCTAAAAATAGCTGATTATGATGGAATAATTTATGGAACTATAAATTGGTCGATAAATAATCCCCTCCCTTTTTTCTTTTCATTTTTCCAAAATAATCAGTAGTGTCTCTAAAGAAGAACTATATAAATTTAAAGTGTATAGTTCCTTAATACTATATCATTTTGTTTCCACCTTTATCGAAATATCCACCGCAATTGAGTGCAAACAATTGCTCTCGCGTCTTCCATTTAGCCACGAAGTGCTACAATAGGTTTGGTACGGTTTTGAAATATTTCATTTGATATATTCGATTTTTTGTTTTAAAAATACTAGTTTCTACGAACGTGCTTGCACGTTATTTCCTATCAATTATCACAAAAATAATGTAAGACAAATTGATCAAAATCTCCTAAACTATCACCATTTTTATTAGTTTTAAAAAAATATGTTCCCCTGCTTTTCATTGATTATTATGTACAATATATATGGTGTTACATAATTATTTACTCATTTACAAATTAGGTAACTAATCTTTCTAATTACAATTGGACTATACTTCCTAATTATAATTGGACTACAATTTTACCTAATATAGGAGATGTACAAAGAATATTCTAGAAATATTTATCATACCTCCGCAGTCGAAGCGGGAGATTCTCGTACGCTAAGACTAGCTCGGAAATCATCAAAGAGTATGCGTGGAAGCCTTTAGTAAATATGTCAGCAATCTGATATCGGGAAGGAACGTAAAGAACACAAACTTGTCCACGAGCAACTTTCTCACGTACAAAGTGAATACCCATTTCAATGTGTTTAGTGCACTGATGTTGAACGGGATTGCCGGAAAGATATATCGCACTTACATTATCACAATAGACCAATGTAGCCTTATGGATGGAGCAGTGAGGTTCCAGGAGAAGGTTGTGTATTCAACAAGACTCAGAGACAACAATCGCTATACCTCGGTACTCGGCTTCGGCACTGGATCGAGACAGAGTAGGTTGTCTTTTAGAAGACCAAGAAAGTAAGTTATCTTTGAGGAACACACAGTAACCCGACGTGGATCGACGAGTGTCAGTACATCCACCCCAGTCATCATCAGAATAAGAGGTAAGGTCGGAGAGTGAGGCTTGTACAAGTGTAAGCCGAAATGAAGAGTACCTTGTACCTATCGCAAAATTCGTTTGAGGGCATTCATATGTTCATCTGTCGGGTTGTGCATGTTTAAGCATATTTGTTGCACGGCATAGGATATATATGGTCTTGTGAAAGTGAGATATTGCAATGCACATGCTAAACTGCGATAGTTAGTCGGGTCGACGTACAGAGAAATCGAAGAGACACTGAGTTTGGAAGTAGTGTCCACCGATGTGTGGACCGGTTTGCAATACGTCATGCCTGCTCGGTCAAGGATCTCTTCGGCGTACTTCTTTTGACAAATAAAGAAGCCACGTGCATGTCTCGTAATAGCAATGCCAAAAAATAGCTTAGGGAGCCTAAATCCTTCATAGCAAACTCAGAGGCAATGTGTGACATAATGGATCGGTGAAGTGCATCAAAAGATGTAATTAGGACGATGTCATCAACATATAACAGAATGTATGCCATGTTATTACCTTTGCTATAGATGAAAAGTAAGTGATCAGATTTGCTATGTGAAAAATCGATAGAGGATACAAAATCAGCAAACCGTTTGTACCACGCACGATGAGCTTGTTTCACTCCATAGAGCGATTTTTTCAAATGACACACATAATATGGATGGACTTGATTCCTGAATCCCAAAGGTTGATGTATATACACGGTCTCATGAAGGTCTTCATGCAAGAAGACATTTTTGACATCCAACTGATGAATGAGCCATGATTTGAACAAAGAAATACTGAGAATGGTCCGAATAGTTGTCGGTTTCACCACCGGGTTGAAGGTTTCATCACAATCCATGCCCACCTGTTAAGACTTGTCATCACCTACAAGACGTGCCATGTGCCTCTCAAAAAAAGCATCAGATTTCTTTTATGTCAAAAATTCACATAGAAAAAATAACATTAGCATCACGAGGATGGGGCACCAGCTCCCACGTCTTGTTTTCAATAAGAGCATTATATTCGTCATATCATGGCAGATTTCCAATTAGGATCGGACAAGACATATTTCGAGTTGCGAGGAAGAGGTGAAGGGGCAACCGAATTCGACAAATTAAATTGTCGTTTGGGTTTGGAAATGTCGTGCATAGCACGTGTTTTCATCATCCGTGTGGGTGTCGTGGGAGGTGGGGCAGGATCGGGAAGCGGCTGGGGTAGAGTTGCATACCGAGAGAGAGCAGCGAAATCTGGGAGAAGGGGCGGGGCCATTGTTTGAGGGGAGGGAGTGACCTCAGGCAGCCGAGAATGGTTGTTCTGAGGAGTACGTGGAGGAGATGGCTGGCCCACTCGATACGGGACAGAGGGAGGTGGGTCGGGCATCGATGACAATAGCAACTGATTTTGTAAGTGATGAATTAGAAGGGGATTAAGATTGTCATTTAAGAAGTCATAGAAATTTGGAGGTGGGGAATTGAGTTTGGTAAAGGGAAATTGAGACTCATCAAATATGACATGACGAGAAATGATTATTTTTCGGCTGGACAAATCGTAACAGTTGTAACCATGATGATTAGGGGGTAACCCAGAAATACACATGGGGTGGACCTAGGTTGCAGCTTGTTGATTTGTGTGGAGGGATTGAAGGGGATAGAATAGACATCCGAAAGTTCTTAAATGCTTATAGGAAGGATTACGAAGATAGAGAACTTGAGTGGGAGACTTATGTTTTGAGAGACTTGTTGATGAGAATGTTTAAAAGATAGGTTGTCATGGATAGAGCATAATGCCAAAAGAATGGGGGATAGAGGTGTGGGGACAAGAAAAATGAAAAACAATGTCGTTCTTGGCGCAGAAAAGTTTTAATTCATTATTATCGAATTCCCTCTCATTATCACATTGAAAACATTTGATATTCTTTTCAAATTGTGTCTTAATGAAAGCGTTGAATGAAGAAAAAATAGAATCAACTTGGGATTTATTTCTAATGGAAAAAGTCCACACGAAGTTTGAATAATCATCTAAAAATAACATATAGTATCGATGTCCGACTGTGCTTAAAATAGGTTAAGTCCATAAATTAATGTGTATTATATCAAAAGGCATTAAAGTACAAGTATATGAAGAATAAAATGGCAACTTGACATGTTTCCCAAAAACACAAGATTCACAAATAGGAGGATAAAATACATGTTTGTAATCTATAAATTTATTTTTGCGAAGGGAGCGTAAAAAACAGAGTCCCCGTATGTCCTAATCTATTATGCCATAAAAAGGAGGAAAAAGTTGCAAGAAATGACAGAGAGGAGACTGGATGACCGATTGTGGTGGTAATAGGATAAAGGTCCCCGGTGCTATCACATCGCATTATTCGCATTCCTATCATAAGGTCCTTTACAGAAAAACCAAAAGGAACAAATTCAATTGAAACATAATTGTCGGTTGTGAAACGACGCACAGAGATTAGATTTTTGATAAGTGTCGGGGCATGGAGGAATTTTTTTATAGCTAATGGAGGGTGTGGTGGGGAAAGGGATGGTTGTCCACAAACTCGATTAGGAATGTCGTGTCAACTACCAATAATAATATGACAATTTAAATTGCTCGTATAGAAATAAGATGAGAGAGTACCTTTGGATGCCGTCATATGAGATGTGATACCAGTATCCATGTACCAACTGTTGTCTGGAATGTTGAGGGACATCATGTTCATAGTCACCTCAATATCCGTCGGGGCATAGGTGGAAGGAGGAGAGACATGTGCATTGTATACCTGATGTGGATGTGCGCCGAGGATGCTGGGCTGGGGTTGTTGGGCCGGAGGTGGGGCCTATAAGGTTGTTGGGTATGGGCATGGTGGAGCAGCCCAAGCCGGCTGGGCCCACGTAGCCCATGGCGGGTAGGTAGCCCACGGCGGAGGCTGTTGCCATAATCGCTGCGGGTTACTGCCGGTCGGCAGTGGTTGTCCCCTCCCCCACGGTTGTTGCTCCCGCTATAACTGTCGCGGGCTTCGCCAGAGTTTCGCCCTTTGTGGTGATTTCGGGAAGGCGGGCAGTGCGTCGGGTTGTCGGTTTAGTGAACCGGAAAATGAGGCCCTATTATCGGCGGAGGGGTCGCTGATAGTGATGAGGGAGGCATCGACGGTGCTCGTATGAGTTGCGGCCCACTTTTTTTCGGATTTCTTCAAAGATGAGTCTCGAATGGGCCTCATAGAATGAAGGCACTGACGTGCATTGTTGGAGGATGGTAGCGACGCCGTCATAAGTTTCATTCAAACCCGCAATAAGTTACATTACCAACCGTTGATTAGTGATCGGTGCACCGACATTGGAGAGTTGATCGACAATCATCTTAAGTTCCTGATAATAAGCCGACGTATTTGGAAAATCGCCCTGCTGATTGTCCTTAAATTGATTTTCTAGGTACAAGGTACGTTGTGCCTTATTATCCTAACAAATACTTTCTGAGCGTTCCTACGTTTGTCGGGCAATGACGTCGGTTTTAATTATTGTATGCAATGGATCGTTCGAGATCGTGCCGTAGATCCATTGTACGACAACTGCATCTAAGCAGGACCAAAGATCATCATCAGAAACATCAGGGTGTTCCAGGGGCTTTGATTTATAATGGATGATATGGTTGATGAGTTTGTACACACGACAATGAATCTTAAATAATTCATCCCAAGAGGAATACTGACCCTTTTCTATCTCAAGAGTTATGAGAATGAAGTTCTTGATGTTGTTACCTGCAAGAGCAGGATGTAATTTAGGTTGTTCAGCCATTGAAAAGTTTGGGGAAGAGGTGATGGAGGAAGCAACCGATAGATGCTAGGAGAAAGTTTGGGGGAGGGCGGCTGCCGAGGGTTGGGGTGGCCGAGAGGTTAGGAAGAGAATTTTAGGTTTTGGCTGCTGATACCATAACGGTATGTTCCCCTGATTTTCATTGATTATTATGTACAATATATATAGTGTTACATAATTATTTACTCATTTACAAACTAGGTAACTAATCTTCCTAATTACAATTAGACTATACCTCCTAATTACAATTGAACTACAATTTCACCTAATATAAGAGATGTACAAAGAATATTTTAGAAATATTCTATCAAGTTTCATACTTAAACTATGCTTAGTTTACAATACCATGTAGTTAGGTAGGGACAATAAGTCCGTAGTGACGGGAATGAATGGGGATCACCTCTGAACTATAATTTTCAGGTGCTAACCCGTCCCCTCCCCAACTATCACGTTTTTATTAGTTTCATACTTAAACTATGTCTAGTTTATGTTACCCCTTTGAACTATAACATTCAGGTACTAAATCCCCCTGCTCATGTGTTCACTCTCCCAAAAAGCTCAAAAAAATGCCAAGTGTCACTACACGTAATCTTTATTTTTTCATAATTCATATGGTTTTAATTATAACATAAATTCTAACTAAATAAGTAAAATTAAAGAAAGGAAAAAACTAAAAGTAAAAAGGAATTAAAAAATAGAAGAGATATAAGAAAAAATAAAGAGAAAATATAAGGGACGCCACTTTTATCTCATTGAGAAAGCTCGTCTATAATTTTTTATGTTATCCGCTAAAAGAGTAAAAATAATAACTATCAAAATTACGGTATTCATTTTCCTCTCAGCTGGTGTCTTCTACCATTTTATTTTAGTTCACTACTGTCTTCTCTACCAAAAAAAATAAAAAATATTCTAGAAATATTCTATTCGTAGCAACTTCTATTTCTATTTTTACCAAAATTTCTTATTCCTTATTTGGACTTCCAAAATTTAGCAAATACTCCTAGTAACCTTCAAGTTGCTTGGAAGTTAGAAGTCTGCACCCTCCCCTGTCCACCCACTTGATCCTTACATATACATCACAATGTCCTTTAACATATGTCGAACAAAAATTATTCCGCTTTTTTTGTTATGACAACTCTTACTATACTTAAGTCCTTTTCAGAAAGTCAAAGTAAAGGCGAACGACATTCTGTTCTACAGCTACAACATATCTTTCTCAATCCAATAATTTTTAATCATAGAGAAACAAATAAATCTCAATCAATTAAAAAACTAAAAATACCAACAAATAGAAAATAGAAATCAAAGCATATATAGTTATATACCTTCAACCCATGTTTTAATCGATTCAAACCTCGCGCTGTCAGCATCGGCAAGATTACTGAAAATCAATGTAGTAATAATTAGTTATGTATTTTTGTTTGAATTTGTGAAGTTCATATTCTCTGGACGCATTAACTTATCAAGGGAGTTGTTAGTAGACTTATTCTCCATGGCTCATGCATATGTAATGGACGAAAGAGTCCTGCGAGCATGATCATGCGTGGAAATTCAGAAATAAGTTACCTCAATTCCAATTTCGCATATCTAATGGACACAAGAACTGCTTTCGTGCAAATTCAGAAATTTAACTTCTTTTAGGTTAAAAAAAAATATGATTAGTGTCTATTAAGGGTATAAAAGTTATTTAATATTTAAAGGGTATTTTGGTCAACCAACATTTATATTCATGCTTTTAAAATAATATATATATAGATTATACAAATACTACGCCGAAATTAATTTGGCATGGTTTATTTTCGGTTTCAGTTTGTTCGATAAAAGTCAGACCCTACTTGTGGTATTATACTGGGTATGTTGTTGTTGTAGTTTGTTTGATAAAATAAGTAATACTCTTTAAGGTTATATCACATTAACCAAATTTAGAATAAATAATTAGAACTTGTAATTATGATGTTGCATTCTAAAATAAAAGTCTTGTTCTTTACTTGAAAAAAAAGGTAAAGAAAAAAGTATCAGACATAATATTAGTTGTAGTCAGATGTCACGAACTATCATATTTAAAACGAGTATGCTTGTATCTATTCAACAATGAAATCTAGGGTAATAATCTTCACTTACCATGTTTAGCATGAAGGAATTACACAATAAATAATGATCAGAGAGAGTGTGTGTTTTAAAACGAATATGTTTGTATCTATTCAACAATGAAATCTAGTGTAACAAATTTCACTTACCATGTTTAACATAAAGGAATTACACAATAAATAACGGTCGGAGAGAGAGTGTTTACCTAAGGAGAAATAGTCGACGTGAAAGTCATAGATAAGGTTGACTTAAGCTTAAGGTCACTAAAACCATTGCCTTGGAACTAAAAAATTGAATGCTCCTGGATAAAGTCCTTTTTCTCACTTTAGAATATATTTCAATTATTCAACATATAAAATTATTGACATTCTACTTAATGTGTTAAAAATCGAAATCATCACATGACGTAAATTTTAAAAATGTGTGAAGCCATTTATTATTTTTAAATAGATTTGAGCTATTCAAAACATATGAAATTATTTGATAATATTATACTTGAAGGCAGTGGCGGATCCAAAAATTTTCACTCAGGTTGATTAAAACTATTTATCTTTCGAAATTTTAGAAAAAAAATAACAAAAACTAAATATAAAAATAATATTGTCTCTAAGAATCGAATCTAGGATGTTGTAGACAATTTTAAATATCCTAGACCACTTGAGTTAACCTTTTATATTTGTTCAGGTATTTAAAAATTAATATATATACATAAATATATAAAATTTATTCTATATATACATTGTATTTTTTTACCAAAGTTATTCGGATGAACACCCTCACCTCCGTGTAAATCCTCCTTTTTCATGAAAAAATGTTTACATATTTAGTACTTACTTAGTTGCGTGAGACAGGTAATAAAGTTTTTCCGCTAATGGGTCAACGACTTAACATAGAAGTAGTTTACTTTTGGGCCGGAAGCCCAAACAGGACTACGCTGTCAACAAAGTCGTTGTGGACCCTACTAGAAACACGTCATAGAGTGTGGACCCGGTGTCTACCACTGTATACTCTGTAAAAGGCTGAAACCACCCAACACCACCGCCACCAACTTCCCCTAAACTCCTTTTCCTCTTCCCTCTTCACTAAACCCTAATTCAATCAAACAAATTATGTTTAAATTCCCTTAAAAAAATGTCTGTTAAGGAGCTGAAAGAGCGGCACATGGCCGCTACACAGACTGTAAATGATCTCCGTGAAAAACTTAAACAAAAACGTCTCCAATTACTCGACACAGATGGTTATTTCTTTCTCATTTACAGTTATTTCCGTAATTATTTAAAGATCTGATTGTTTTTTATTTTGGTAGTTTCGGGTTATGCAAGGTCCCAAGGTAAAATTCCGGTTACGTTCGGCCCAACAGATCTGGTTTGTTGTAGGATCCTTCAAGGACATGCTGGGAAGGTAGATATTTTCTACATTTTGTTGTTAATTTTAGGTTAAAATGTCCCATTGAATTATATGAATTATATGAATTCTAATGTTTGATGTGTTTTTTTGTTTATGAAACTAACTTTTCAGAGTTATATGTATAACACACTTTACTTTTTAGTCAATTCCAAAAAGAATGACACATTTTCTTATTAGACAATTTAATTTTAAACTTTACCTTTTACTATTTATAACCACACAACATATTTGGCTTATTTTAGATCAAAAGATTCAAAAGTCTTTCTTTATTTCTTAAACTCCGTGTCCAGTCAAACTACATAGCATAAATTGGGACGGAGGGAGTAATAAATAAGCTAGATTGACATCTTGAGGTTTACATTCTATCAAAGACCGTCATATCAAAAGGAACAGAGGGACTATTAGTTTCTAATTTTGTTTATTTACTTATTTATTTTTGAAGAAGGGGAATACTACTTACTAATATTTAAGCTCAGGACGAGAATTTGAGCGTTTATGGATTTTAGTCTTTTTTGGTTTATGGCTGATAGGATGTTTGACAATTAGTGGTGCATTAAAGCGAGTATTTTGGAAGTCTTA
Source organism: Anisodus tanguticus (assembly GCA_034509755.1). Lineage (NCBI taxonomy): Eukaryota > Viridiplantae > Streptophyta > Magnoliopsida > Solanales > Solanaceae > Anisodus > Anisodus tanguticus. The sequence continues at coordinate 37,046,371 of CM067561.1, read as the reverse complement.
CTGAAATTGTAGGCCAGTGTTGTCAAAGGGCGCTTATTGCTTAAAGCGTGCTTAAGCCTTGAAGCGAGGCAAAAAACATGTTGAGCACTTCGCCTCGCTTTATGTGCGCTTCAATGCCGTTATCAAGGCTCTAAGACATACTTTTCTATGCCGATGAGTGCAATCCTGAAGTTGTGATACTAAACAATTGATATTTCACTTTATTATAATCTTTTTTCAATTTCTTTGTTCATATATTTTGTTATTCATGCTTATGATTATTAATCGTGGACTACATGTACATATTTGTATTTATTCTCCATTTGCGCCTTTTTTTCATTGAAGTCCATGCTTTATTTACTCTTTGCGCTTAAAGTCCCAACGGACCTTAGAGCTTTTTTGCTTTTGATATCACTGTTGTAGGCCGCCAACATGTAAGAAGCTGAGCAAGTTTATGTTTAAATTACTCTTATTCTCCAATATTGTGGCTGTTTATGAGGATTAATAGAAGCCTCTTTTATTTCTTTTGTCTGCTTTTCTGTTTCGCCCACATTCTCCTTCAGTAGCCTAATAATTGCTGGATACGCGCTGTAACCGGTTTTTGAAGTTTACTCAACAACCAGTGTATGATTGAAAGTGAGAAAACGCAGTACACTGTGAATATTGTTACTCGATAAGGTGTCAACTGAGTTCTTTGTCAAAGTCAAAACATAACATGGCTACAAACAAATCTTGGAAATAATAAACTTCATGGTAGAAGAGGAGGCACAGAGCAGTAGAAGAAGATCGAAACAACAGGAGAAACATCCGGAGCAGAGTTGGTTAATAAATCCTTGACAAGGGTCTAAAGCAGTTGATCAAAATCTATTTTTCTTCAATTAGAACGATACATTATACTTTTTATGGAAGGATATTACTTGGTCACCAATATCTGCCCCCTAAAAATTTGGACACGAGGAAAGCATGATAACTATCAAATTAAGGTAACTATCTGGAAGCCGTTACTGAGACTAGTTGGCTTTTCTGAAGGTCAGCTATAAGAATAGCTATGAGTGTCAAATGGGTAGGTTGGGCTGGATTTGGGCGGATCAAAATGCTAAGTTAATAAATGGGCAGGTCACCAAAACTTATTTGGGTTGAAATGGGTTGGGCTTAGTAGTTTTGTTCTGGTAGAGAGGGAGGACTAAGGAGTTTGAGCAGGTTGTGTTGATGATCTGCTGTGCTTGTAAAGATTCACCTTTGGTGGTTAATGGAAGATGTTTAATTACCAAAAAAAATGGATTGGGCTAAAACGGGATAAAAAGCGGTTCATAACCCAACCCACCAAGTTCTTACTAAGTTTAATTCCCTTGTTTGTTCTTTTATAATTTTTTAAGTACCTGATAAAACTATTTTTTCTTTATTATGGCTATATTTAACATATCAAACAAAAAAAATTGAAAATATTTTAACAAAGTTTCTATGGGTCAATTTTGCTAAATATTAGCCCAACTTTTAGATGGCCTTAGCTAATACTCGCCCAAACTTGAACGGGTTTGTGGGTTATGTTTTTATGGGCTAATTTTTTCACTCTTAAGAATAACTATACAGTGTGAAAGTAAGATCAAAATAGACAATCCATCTGTGGAGAGACTAAAGCAAGTAAATGAGGAAGCATCATACTCGTGAAAAACACCTACATAACACCAAGTACAATGAAGTGAGAATACTTAATTAATCATAATTGCTCCGACGTTTTGCTTCTTTACGTAGGTATGACAACCTCTAACACATAGTTAATGTATTTGAATGGTGTGTTGATGGAGAACCAAAGCAAGTAAATAAGGGAACGTCATACTCGTTGTGAACTAAACTATATAACCTTTAATTACAACAACAACATTCCCCGTGTATTTCCACATGGTAGGGTCTGGGGTAGAGTGTACACAGACCTTACCCCTACCTTGGGAGGTAGGGGGTTGTTTCCGAGACCATCGGCTCAAGAGAAGACATAACAAAGAAGGTCAGATAATGTTTGAAGTAAAGTGAAGTGAAGTGAAGTGAAGTAAAGTAAAGTAAAGCAAAACAAAGCAAAGTAAATAGATCATGTCACAACAGATAACAAATAATACCAAAAATCAAAGGACAAGAAACTACACGAGTAATACGAAGCGTGACATGCCCAACTACCTACTAGCCTTCTATCATGATCTGTGTCCTCCAAACCCTTCTATCTAAGGTCATGTCCTCGGTGAGCTAAAACTGCGCCATGTCCTGTCTAATCACTCTTTCCAATACTTTTTGAGCCTACCTCTACCCCTCCTGAAACCACTCATAGCCAACCCCTCACACCTCCGTACTGGGGCATCCACGCCTCTCCTCTTCACATGCCCGAACTATCACAACCTCGCTTCCCTCATCTTGTCCTCCACTGAGACTATCCCACCTTATCTCGAATATCTTCATTCCTAATCTTGTTTCTCCTCGTGTGCCCAGACATCCACCGCAACATCCTCATTTCCGCCACCTTCATCTTCTGAACGAGAGAGTTCTTATCTGGCCAACACTCCGCCCCATACAACATAGTTGGTCTAACCACCACTCTGTAGAACTTGCCTTTAAGTTTTGGTGGCACCTTCTTGTCATACAAGACTCCGAATGCGAGCCTCCATTTCATCCACCCCGCACCAATACAATGTGTGACATCATTGTCAATCTCTTCATTACCTTGGATAATTGACCCAAGGTATTTGAAACTTCTTTTTATTTGAATTGCCCGAGTACCAAGCCTCACTTCCACGCCAACACCACCTTTAATTACCAATATCATTAATTGAGAATACTTTACATAATCGTACTTGCTCCTGACTTTTGCTTCTTTATGTGCTTATAATATCCTCTAAAAACTTTGTTGATATATCTGAATGATGTATTGATGGGAAGTTCAATGCAAGTAAATAAGGAAACATCATATACAGAGTATGTTGTATGACCACAAGGAAACAACATAATCTATGGCAACTTAGTTGATGTATGTTGGGGATCATAATTATATTAAAGTTTATTATTTACTAATTTTGAACTTATATTTCCAAACTCTTAAAAAATATTTGCAGGTATATTCACTGGACTGGACTCCTGAAAAAAATCGTATAGTCAGTGCATCCCAAGATGGTAGATTAATAGTGTGGAATGCTCTCACAAGCCAGAAAACCCATGCAATTAAGCTTCCATGTGCTTGGGTTATGACCTGCGCCTTCTCTCCTAGTGGACAGTCTGTTGCTTGCGGTGGCCTTGACAGTGCCTGCTCTATCTTCAACTTAAATTCACCGATCGATAAGGATGGGAACCATCCAGTATCAAGAATGCTTAGTGGGCATAAGGGGTATGTGTCTTCGTGTCAGTATGTTCCAGATGAGGATACTCACCTAATAACTAGTTCCGGTGATCAAACGTGTGTACTTTGGGATATAACTACTGGCCTAAGAACTTCTGTGTTTGGAGGTGAGTTTCAATCTGGGCACACTGCAGATGTATTAAGGTAAGTTGGTGATCAATAGCTATGCAATTACTCTCTCTTAGTCCTTGAACTTTGAAGTATGTTAAACGTATTTTCTGCATGTATATTGGGAAGCAATCTTATTTCATTTCCATTTATACAGTGTCTCAATTAGTTCATCTAACCCCAGACTGTTTGTGTCTGGGTCCTGTGACACAACTGCTCAACTGTGGGACACCCGAGTTGCTAGCCGAGCTCAACGAACATTTCATGGTCATGAGGGAGATGTTAATACTGTAAAGTTCTTCCCTGATGGTAATAGATTTGGAACTGGTTCAGATGATGGAACCTGCAGATTATTTGACATTAGGACTGGACACCAGCTGCAAGTATACTACCAGCCGCATGGTGATGGTGATATCCCTCATGTGACTTCCATGGCATTTTCTATCTCAGGGCGCCTTCTCTTTGTCGGGAACTCTAATGGTGATTGTTACGTGTGGGACACCCTATTAGCAAAGGTACAAGCATCTTGCTTTTAACTCATTTCTCCAAAATGTTCTATTATTCTAGACATTCTTGTTTGCAAACATTTGATACGTTTCTTGGTCCAAGTCTACTCATAGACATCTCTTCTTTTTGAATAGGTAACAATCAAATTTATTACTACCATTTCCTTTTCAGATTGCATTTTCATTTATTGTAGTTTTATTGTCTGTACATGCTTATGTTTAATGATGTCTTTGTTCTTCGTATCTGACATCAGCCTTATTTCTTGCCTTTACGCTTTAATCAATAGGTAGTCCTAAACTTGGGATCAGTTCAAAACTCTCATGAAGGGCGAATAAGTTGTCTCGGACTGTCACCTGATGGAAGCGCCTTATGTACAGGAAGTTGGGATACAAACCTGAAGGTAAGCTTTAAAGTGTTTTTTTTTAATGAACAAGAAACTACATTATAGTTTTCTAGCATCAATCAAAACTGTAAAGAAATGAAGAAATCTAATATATTAGAACCATTGAATTACAGAGTTATTTGTATGTTGGAAGAACTTACACAAATAATGGGTGGAGCTCCTCTCCATCTCGCCTTGAATGGGAGACACATGTCATATTTTAAAATTAGTGATTGAGATTTGATTAATTAAACAAAGTCCCATCCTAGTAAGAACTTGGGGAAATGGAGAGATATAGAGGAGCCAAATCCATAAATAAGAACTATTCCAGTACCTTGAAATTTTGGTGCCTCAGATTTGCCCTTTGGAGTAGCCTTCATGATGGTTAGCCTTGAATATCAAATAATTACCTGAAAGAAAAGATCTACAATCAAGTGATGCTCATCTGTTATATCTTTTGTTCTCCCCGCAATAGATTCCTCTGACTGCGTCACAGTTCAGTTTCCCATGTATTATCTACTCTCCATAATTTAAAACAAGATCTTAATTTCCTTTTTCCGTTGGCAGATTTGGGCTTTTGGAGGGCACAGAAGTGTGATCTGAGTGATGAACCGCCTCATTCTGTTATTTATTTCCAATCTCTCTTCATTCTCATTTTCTTTCATGTCCATCCTACGTTTCGCATTTCCTTTGGCATCTTAAGAAGCTGTAGATCTCTTGTATTCCAGTTAATATTTCAGTCAGATACACCAAACGTGTTCTCACTTGTGATCATATGAATCTGACATATATTACTGGACCAGCACCAGTTGTAAAGGATAACCTATTTGTTTTCAAAATTGTCTGCTTATGTAATTAAAATTCTTTAAAAGACGCTTGAAGAATGAAAACAAACTTTTCTTTTGCCACTATTGAAAAGCTATTGAGATACTGAAATGCTCAGTTGACAGAACAGCCTATGCATAAACTTTTGCTTTTGGGGTTTAGCCTCAATGTTTCCATTTTTTCCCTCCAGCTTCAATGTTTCCATTATTTTTATTTTTCCTTTTTGTAAAAATGTTCACTGTTATTTGCAGGCTTTCTGTCGTATTTGAGAATTCTCCCGCTAAACAAATGTATGTTAAAGCATGTGCGAGTCTATGTGTATATTATTTGCACTAGTCTTTGCCCCATATCAATGAGTGCGGAATTTGTAAAAAATATATAAAAATTACTGAAAATGTGTGTTATATAATACTTGATTAAAGAAAAAGTGTAAGTTTCGGAAGATGATGAATATCGATCTTATTCAGTTAACTCAATAAAGCTAAGGGAGACAAAATAATTAGCTCAAAATTGGCAAGTGAGAAACTTATCTTGTGCTATATATTTTACCCAATAAATAAGGGTGTGGCAAACCGCTTGGAATTATATCATGAGAAAATGTTGTGGTTTTTCTCATTTAGCTTGGAGATATTTTTGATATTTCTATGTAAGACTAGGTAGAGATGATAAATATAATATCATTGTTACAAACAGTTGCTGAAACACCAGCTAACAATATGACTTCATCATCATTAGCCAATAATGTTAAGCCTGTTAAAATGTTACAAAGGGAGGATTGAGTTCTTACAGACTGAGTCTATCTATTGCAGCATTACAAACTTTCTTACAAACTAAATACAACCTCGATCAAATTATCAAAAACCAAAACGTGTTAGATGATATAAAGTAAATCGAGCCATTAAACTTCAAAACAAGCAGCATATATGGTGTTCAAAATATCTCCATTCTCACAGCTTCTTCGCAGGTCTACTTGATGTTTTTCCTCATGGCAAGAGACTAAAATAGCAGATCTTCAATAACTTTAACGGGCACCTTGAGACACAAAACATAGAACTAAGTAACGATATAATAACAATAATATAACTTAGAATAGCAATCATGGTGAGTGATGACCATAGATATAAACCAATTCAAATATAAGGATGAAAAACATCCTTGGCTCATGCTTTGTTTAATTCTCAGATCTAAGTCGAGAGTTCTGAATTTAAGCCGCCAACGCATATGTCGAGCGACTTTACAGATTCTGCTCCTAACATTTTAGTTTGTAGTTTCAACTTTTCCAAACAATTGTTGTTTTAATCTGCACAAGAAGATGCTGACATTTTGCTGGTGCCACTCCTCGTTGTGTAAAACCAAAAGGTCCAATCAGGTCACACGTATTTTCTAGAATAAAGTCTTATTTGGACGAATAAATTTAGATTTTCAGCTTATATTTTAAAGAAATTAACTTTGCCATTTTAGCAGTACAACTTGTGTAAATCATCTAATATATTCATAACCAACAAATTTCCACAAAATGGTGACAAAACGTATAACTTGTAAAATCTTTCCATTTTCAAGTCGATCCGATCCATTCGCTCATAGAGCTATTTACTCTATCGCGGACGGGACGAACAACAAGAGAGGATTAACTAACCTGATATTACAGCAGCAAAGAAATGACTAACGCCATCTAGTATACGGGAAATTTCTAAAAGCAGCTAACTGGTCTTGACTTCTTTCAGGAAAAAGAAATAACAAAATGAAGAAACAAATATCAGTGACTACAAATTGAATACATCAAGCAAAATACTTTTCATAGCACTATAGGAACTCTGTTTTACTGCTTTAAACTAAATGTAATTATAGTGTGAATTTTACAACCAAGACAAATTAGCTAGAAGAATAATATTGTCAACTCTCTTTTTCACTTCTCTCTTGGCATTCTTATACTTGCTTTTTCCTACATATAACAAAGATCATAATCGAGATATGACCACTTAGTTTCCAAAGTTAAATAGTTCAAAAGACCATTTGTTTCCTTATATCAATACATAAAGTTCATCTACCTGAAGTATCTTTTTAGATGAAACAAAGATGAATAGAACCTGTAATGAATACTTTACACATAGACAGTTCAGTTTAAATATATAGTTAGGTAACTAACTTGGAGTAACTGGTAAAGTTACTGCCATGTGACCAGGAGGTCACGGGTTCAAGCCGTGGAAACAACCTCTTGCATAAATATGAGTTAAGGCTGCGTACAGAAATAGACCCTTGTAGTCCGACCCTTCCCCGAACCCCGCACAGAGCGGAAACTTAGTGCACCGGGCTGCCCTTAACTACCTTTTAATTGAGATGCTACAGAAGCGCATGAATAGATAGCTACCACAATTGAATGCAAAAACTGCAATAACAAAAGAAGATAAAACACAATAGAACAACGAAGTATCAGTAGCGGGCAACTACAACCTAAGAGGTAGAGAAAAATTAGAAATTACATCAATCTAAGTGCTAGGAGCAGTCATATTTCTGATGACAACATAACTGCCGGCTTGGCATGTTCAGATAAAGCTCAAGCATCTATTTGCTCAATGAAATGTTGGTATCATAGCTAGTAGCGTACTCACCATACCATAAACATGATTTTATGAATGGGTTAGAGAAGACCGTCGACAACGATTAGACAAAACAAACAGGAACGGGAAAAACAAACAACAATTACCACAAAATGAAAGAGAAACCACCATCTTTCACGTCACTGAACCTTTTCAGTTGCTCCACTTCCTTACTCTTCATACCTTCATCAATAACGACACGTTAGATGTAAAGTTACAGCAAATCCAAGAGAAACGGCACACTGACGAATCTTCCGAGTTAATCAATTGGAAAATGCTCTTGCATATTACATGTGTTGGGAGTTTTGCTCTATGGTACTTTATAAAGCGGGAAGTATTTAACTATTACAAGTATTCGAAAGGATAAACAAAGATTCAATAATTCAACATGGAATCTGAAAATTACAATAGTTACACAAGAAAACTGGAAATTGTTTTTTCTGAGTCGAGTGTAGCACTCTGTCCTTAAGACAACCCGGAACCCGGAACCCGGAACCCGGAACCCGGAACCCGGAACCCGGAACCCGGAACCCGGAACCCGAACCCGAACCCGGAACCCGGAACCCGAACCCGGAACCCGGAACCCGGAACCCGGAACCCGGAACCCGGAACCCGGAACCCGGAACCCGGAACCCGGAACCCGGAACCCGGAACCCGGAACCCGGAACCCGGAACCCGGAACCGGACGGGACGGGCGGCGGCGCGCGTGTGGTCTTTCCTCGAACCGAAGCACATCTAGGTCCTCCCTCCTTTAAACACATGGGATACCCCTTGGGGTCCCAAACCCCAAACCAATTTCGAATCTTATATACACAACAATTCTTTCTTCCTCTACCGATGAGGGAGAATTACACACAATACCACACTTTCCATGCTTCAAACACCTTACTTCGTGAACCAATATCTCTTTCATTTCTCAATGAAATTTGACGATTCTTGGCCCTACGGTTATCTACGTACTTAGTAGATCATGCATGTGTGAAGAACCGGATTCTCCAACATACGTTACACTAGTGTTTAAGCCGTTAAAGTTGGTCGGTCGCAACTCCCGCCAAAGGCAAATTTCCAACAACATGTTATATTACCGAAAATAGCGCCTCACAGCTCTCCTTAGCCAATAAATATATAACAATGTGATAAGTAAGATTACCCTCGAACTTTCTCCGTTACAGGTTTAGTGACAACAAACTATAATAGTATAACATTAAAGCAGTGGACATCATATCAGTAAATATTACTCAAATTGCCTTGTATCTAACTTGACTATGGTGTTACCTTGAATAGCGGAAAAATGGAGCGGCCAAACCCCAATTTCTCGTCTCAAATATCAAAGAAAATTAAAAGCATGAAAGAAAGAGGGCCATTAGCTGCATCTTCTGGAATGATCTTGAGGAGAAAAGACACTCAAACTCAGACCCTGGAATGATCTTGGTAGGACCTTGTAGGTGATATCAGTTGCTCTGTTCTCAAACCTTTGTCATTCAGACACATCACTCGATTTACTGATAGTAGTGCTAAGGGACCGAGACTACTATCTCCAGAAATAGTCTGGCGTAAGCCGGAAAACTGGATATAAAAAAAAGACATAGAAGAAAGTGATACGTGGCTATTGCGTTGCAAGGGAAAAGACACGTAAACTTGTAATTTGCTTATATGCCCTTCATTTGAAGTTATTGGCATGATGAAGCAAGCACGTCGAAACCCATTGAGTTCAAAGATCTTCTAATATATAGTATAGCAAAGTAAATTGGTTAGCAGGGCCATTTATTCCTTTTGACTCCATGAAGCTTCGTGTTGCAATAAAGCAGAATTTTGAAACTTCAGCATGATTTTTGGTTAAGTGTTTTTTTTTTTTTTTTTTGGTTTTTTATCCGGTGTTCGGTATCCGCATTGGAGTCCACTATATTTTGATTCGCCGGGGAGGGTCCATTTATGGGGAAACGCTTCCTACCAAGAATTTTCATACTCAGGACTCGAACTCAGAACCTTCCGTTAAGGGAGTAACAATCCCATCTTTCAGCACCACATCCTTTGGTGCTGAAAATTGACTCAAAGTTGTTGATATTGGAGATGCTATTGAACCTACTAAATGTTGAGTATCTTAAAAATAGCAGTTGTTTGAGCTAAGACCATCTTAAGAAGACAGTCTAGGCGTTTCTTGATTAAATTAGAGTCATGAAGACTCAAGAAAAGCTTAAACTGTAAGTCACACAACTAAGAATACATTCCGATGGCAGACTCAAAATTAGTATTTTTCACCAATGTGTTGAACCTGGTATATATTGAGTGACATGTGCATCTATAACTTGCATTAAGACTAATCAATGTCACTCTTCAAATTCTCTAGATTTCTTATTAGCAGCGAAGAGTCGGGCTAATGTAATTTCGAAATATAAATTTGATTTCGATCATGAAGCTTTTTTAAAAGTAAGCCCATACGCAACTTTTACCTCATTTAACTTTTCTCAAAAATTAATTTTTTGCTGAGATTGTTCAAATGTAAATTCATTGAATACTCCAAAAATAGCAACTCAATTAAAATGTATATTCCTGAAGCAATGGAGTTTGATATGGGCATATAGAGATAAAAAATTACTCCTATAATTTACATGTAGACACCAGAAGCACTAACCGTTGTAACGTTGAGTTTGCTCAGCAATCTTGGCGATGTATACAAAATTCTCACGTTCTCGATCTTTCCGACAAATTTCTTCTATGAGTTGAATTCCTTTTTCTTTCACTTTTTTTTTAGTGTTGTGGCATTGCTATTTTAGCATCGATGAATCTTATCAACCCTCATAAATGATAAATCATAATCGAACTGCTGAATTGGAAAAATTAGGTGCTATCATAAAGATTTGTATTGACACATTCGTCGCAGGGTAAACCACCGCCTCTCGAGTCCCAAAATTTACACACACAAAACTTACGTAAAATAATAAGAATATAAAAAAAATAGGGCTTGTCGAGTGAGTAAAATGCACTCTTCCTACGTGAATACAGATCAGTTTAAAATGTTTTTTGTATGGCTTGCCATCAATGCAATAAATACTGAAATAATTACATATCTTTTAGATTACAAGACTCATCATCTACCTAATAGTTTTAATGAATTTTTGGTGGTGGAAACCGAAAAATAGAAATAATTAAAGCACAATAATTAATAAGTAGTGGGAGTCCCTTATCATAATAAGTAGTATAGCAAAATTATTATTTAATAAAAGTTATTTTTTTCTCATTTTGTGAGAAAAAGGCATTTTCGTAATCCAACTTTTTATTTGGGGACTTAAAGAGAATGCTACGCTATTGGCCGGGTTCGAACCCTCCTTAAATGAGGAAGGAGGGCACAAGCTAGAGAAGAAACTGCGTCTTCCTTCTCCTAGAAATTTACAGGCAAATTGTCTTGCTCTCTATTTTAGTACAAATAAGAAAAGAAAGAAACATAGACGAGCATTTTATTTTGGTTAAAATTAGAAAAATAAAATTAAAAAACATTCAAACAAAAGTAACGGGTCAACTTTCTGAAGGCAATCGTTTGTGTTACTACAATATCGTAGGGCTGTCCAACCAGGCGGGGCGGGGCGGATCCCGGCGGGATGGGGAGGGTCGGGACTCGGGTTCTGGTGGGCTGGGATAGGCGGGACGTCCCACATTCCGCCGAGATTTGGGGGACGAGTTGGGTCGGAATCGGGATTTGACCTTTTTCTTTGCCACTTAATTTTTAAAAATAATATATAAAAACACTTCAATAATTGAACAAGATAGTATAATAGATCATCCCAAGAAGATGGTACAGAAGCCGGTTGATTATTTACACTTTGTTGTTGGTAATACGTATGTGTATGCTAGACGTAACTTTTTCTTTAGTTGGTTTGTGAGTTGGTTATTCAGTTGGATCTGTTGGAAGTACTTCTATACAATCATAAATCGTTTCTATTAGTGTTTTACAACCGTCTACTTTAATAGTCGAATTTAATACCGCACCAATAATATAAATAGTGGGAATAAGAATTTTTTTTAATTTTTTAAACATTTTTTCAATAGATGTCTTATAAGTTGGTTTTTGCATATATTCAGTAAGTAACAAAAATATTAAAGCTATATAAAATAACATATTTGAAATAGTATGATAATAAATACCGAAAAATTCTTTAGTAGCTTGAAAAAATTTCTGTAGAAATCCATTAAGTTCTAAAAAAAAAGTCCAATCATTATCTACAAGCATATCCCTTGAATTTTTATTATGGGCGTTAAATAATAAAATTATAGGTTGTCTATAATCGTAAGCAACAAGTAGTTGCTCATACAACGAATTTCACCTAGTCGAAACTTCTTCTGAAAATTTTCTATAAGGTAATCCACAATCATGACAATTTTTTTTATATTCTTGCGTCTTTGTATTTATTACCTTTAAAAATAAAATTTATAGCAAATTGTATTTCTTCAAGAATGCTTTCAAAAAATTCCTTTACAACTAAGTTATAAATATGGCACACACATCTTATATGAAAATGATCCAAAAAAGATGGAGTTAATCAAACTTTTTAAAGTCTTCTAGCATAATCATTAGAATTGGCATTATCTAATGTAATAGTCATAATTTTATCAATTATTTCATAATAATCACAAATTTCATGAATATTTTGTGCAATAAAACTTTCAGTGTGCCTATCATCAATATATCTATATGCTAAAATACGTTTTTGCATAGACCAATTTTGATCTATCCAATGACATGTTACCGTTAAATAATCATTACTGTTAGTACTACGGCCTATGTCAGAAGTGATTGCCATTTTGCCATTAAAATGATACAATGCATAATGTAAATATTGTTGATATTCACTTGCAAATTTAAAAACATCCCTTCTAACAGTTGATCTAGGAAAATCATTAAAAGCAGGATTATATGTTTCTCGAATGTAATGAATAAAACCAGGAGATGAAGGAAATGAAAAGGGCAAACCCTCCACCGCAACTAATTTTGTCATATTTTCCCTATCTTTTTTTAATCATATTTAGGACCAAAAATTCCCCCGTCGTCGGGTTAATTTGACCCTGTACTAGGTTGAGGACACTATGTGAACCTTGTCCCGACTCAGATGGCATTGGCACACCCGATTTTTTAGCTTGGTATTCATTCCACCTAGCTATGTGCTCGCCTTGTACATGTCTCAATAAACCTCCCGTCCCACCTTGACCTTTTTTCGGTTTTAAATTTATAAATATTTTTACAAATTTTGCATCTTGCTAATTAATTCTCTTAGTCTCTATCAAAAAAATGTCATGCAGCTGATTTTAATTTTCATTGTGTGGGGCCTCGACTCATACTAGGGGGAATAAGAGACATTCCAGTTTCAGTTTCAGGCTGAGACTCAGTCTGAGCCTAAGGTTGGGGTGCACTAGTGGGTGTGTCATCTAGTGGTTCATCTAAATTAAAGTTTGGTTCATCTACCTCATCATCTAATGATATATCATTAAAAAACAGTTTCATTTATATGAATGAAATCATCGGAACTAGGAATAGGATTACTAGAAGAAGTAACCCTGCCCTTGTTACCCCTACTAGAAGAAGCATCCTTACCCTTAAACATACATCTTAATCCTTTCATTTTAATTATGTAAATAAATAATTAAAGATAATAAAATTAAGTGTGATAATTAAAATAAAGTAACAATAATAATTTAAAAATGAACGAAGGTACAAAACGCCGACATAATGTCGACGTGTAATCGATGTTGAAAATTGAAACTTTGCTCGATGGATGATCTTCAAGCTAGTTGTCAACTTCACTCTCAATTTTTTTAACTTTGATATAATATTTAATAGTAGAAAGATTGTAGAATTGTAGAGAGATAAATTGAGAGAAAGTCAAAATTGCGTATATTTTTTGCTTTTTTTCTTCGGGGCCACTTTAAAAGCAAAGAGGAGATTAGATTAGAGAGATGACAGGAAGATTTGTGAGAAAAATGAAGAGGAAAATGATGTATTTATAGTTGAGAAATAGAGTTAAAGTGTAAATATATTAACTTAGGGGTTAAAAATAAATATTAAGGGGTAGGGACATTTATGGATGGGGGGCCAAAAATGGTTGTTATAGCCGTTGTTGCAACGGTTATTTTTGCAAAGGGTGAGGGGGCTGGCGGGGCGGGTCGGAATCGGGACGGGCGAAATGATCCCAGGCGCCGTCTCGAGTTCGAACCCTGACATTGACAAAAAAAATAAATTAGGGGATCGGGATGGGGCGGGCGGGTAGCGGGGCGGGAGGGTAGCGGGGCGGGAGGGTAGCGGGACGGGCAAGCCTACAATATAGTATCCTGTCTTTTACTTTTCTTACAATAAGTGTTATCATCATTTTCGTTAGGGATGGCAACGAATCGGATCTGGACCGGATCCTACTAGATCCAGATCCATTTTTCATACCTGGATCCATATCCAGATCCACCGGGTCCATAAAAATCAGATCCAAATCCGGATCCATCGGATCCACTGGGTCCATGGATCGGATCTGGATCTACATGTAAATTTTTTGGCTTGAATTATTCTCACATGTTGAAACTTTTATGACAAAATGAAACGCAATCTGATTGAAAAAAAATGATTGAATTCATTCAATCAACCTACACAAACATAACACCATTCTTCCAAAATACTGAACAAAGTTTTAGCATCACAAGAAAATAAAGACGATTGATTTCATTAGTGATGCAAACAGGTTGCAACTTTGAGCTAATTTTTGGAGGTTTTAGTGATGCTCCACTTGTAGTTCTAATGATTGACTTCATTAAACAACATAAAAGAATTCCAGTCATATATCAAAAGTCCCGGTATTTTTTTGTTGATCAAACAAATGAGAGACAGATACTTAAAGCTTACCGCTAGCAGATTCAAGAAAGGAAAATTTAAAGAAGAGTGATAATTTTTTCTTTTTATAGAAATGAAAATATGAAAAACTGCAGAGAGCATATAGGTAAAAGAAATGAAACTTCAAAGACAAATTACATGGTTGTGTGACTTGTGTCTTATCCTGGTTCAACCCTTTACCCAATACATAAATTATGAAAAAAAATTAAGAAAATACTTATAAAATTACATTCTAGGTTATGGATATATTTAATAAAATCGGATCCACGGATCGGATCTGGACCGGATACGGATCTCAAATACAAGATCCATATCCAGATCCGATCCGTCAGAAACGGATCCGGGTCCGATCCGGATCCGTCATGTCCAAATTTTGAAGATCCGTATCCTATAAAACGGATCTGGATCTACCGGATCCAAGATCCATTGCCATCTCTAATTTTCGTGGAATTAGTTGAAGTACATACAAGCTGGCATGAACAACACAATTATATAAATAAGTGTTTTCCATCTTTTTTGTTACTCATTCTCTCAAAAATATTTGTTCCTTTCCCTTTACCGAAGTAAAAATAAATGCATTTTGACCAATATGTTAAAAGGCATTATTTCACCCAATGTGGGAGGGAAGAAGTATAATATTGTCATAACTAACGATGACATATAAATATGTGGAGCCACATGACAAATAGACAATATTGTAGATAATGTGGCTAAAAGAACCAAGACAGAAGCTATGTTTCTTTGCTCTTCTATCCCAACAACAAAAATCTACTACATTTCTGCCACAAACATCCCTTTTTCTTCATCTCCAACCCCTTCTTTTCAACTTAGATTTCATACTTCTCACCGTGAAAATCTCCGTTATCTAAAATCTCTTGGCATTATCAAACCTGGTACCAAAACCTACAAAACAACACCATCCCCAGAATCCCTTTCCCAAATTTTATCCACTGTGAACTTCCTCAATTCCCAAGGCTTCTCCCAGGCTGATATATCCAGAATTGCTCTTGTTTGTGACCATGTATTTTCTCCTGATTTTAATGTTGAATCTATATTTGATTTCTTCAAGTTTGATTTAGCTGCAACCCCGGAAGAAACTCGAGGTTTAATTCTCCGATGCCCTCAAATTCTTGAATCCAATGTACCCTTCTGTTTGAGACCAACACTTCTTTATCTTAAAGAATTGGACATTGGAAATTTGAACTTGCCAACTACCTTAAATGCTCATCTACTGAATACCCGAGTGGATAAATTGCAAGAAAAGATTAGATTTTTGCAGCGTATTGGGTTTTCATATGAAGAATCAGCCAAGTTTTGTGCTAGATTTCCTGCTATATTTGGTTACAGTATTGAACACAACTTGTGGCCAAAGTATGAATATTTGGTTGAGGAGATGAAGAGGGATCTTGAGGAACTGAAACTGTTTCCTCAGTACTTTGCTTTCAGCCTTAGAAACCGGATTGTTCCTAGACATTTGCATCTCAAGGAAAGAAATGTTATAATTCCCTTGAAAAGAATGTTGATGTGGAGTGATCAAAGATTTTATGCTAAATGGAAATGATCCTTTTTATTCCGCTTCATGTTTTATATGCAGCGCTGTATGTCTTTTTTTAAAGTGACGCAATTGTCCAGCGGTATTAAATTCATGTAAATAATATTTCGCCGGCTTGTCCCAAATATAATGCATCTTTAAAGCTATCGATACTCTCATTTAGTAGTAATTTATTCACTTTGCAATTCTGACCAACCTTACACAATTAATGGTGAGAAGAGGCCAAGGGCCTGAGATTCGGACCAACTTTGCGTTAAGTCTTACTAATGCACTACCATAATCACATAAAGAATGAACCATCTTGATCGCAAAATTTAGAATGAATACAACAATCATGGTGCCAACTTTGTATCTAGGACCAAGTACATCAAGTAACACTAACAACTTTAAGCAAAATATACGGGCTAGAACTATAAACTCTTTCCTTCGAACAAAAAAAAAAGAGAACGAGAAAGTCAATTTTAGTGTCTGAATTCCCCAGAAGACCGACTCATTGAAGAGTGTCCCGCAGTTCTGAACGGATCAAATTTACTTTGTAAAAAAGAGCAAAAAACCTTTCACTTTCCATTACGAGTACTAATCTTCAGCCCGTCTAACAAAACTAGCCACTTGCAACAATTTCATGAATTGCATCACTGACAGATATATCTTCAGACCTAACAGCCAGTTTCATTGCAACCTCCTTTGGCCCACCGACTCCAAATGACAACCGAACCAGAACCTTTACATTGCCGATGTAAAGACCAGATAATAAACATGTGTGTGACCTTGAATTGCTTGGGACTACCTCAGTGCCCTGGAGAAACATCATAGAACAGTTTAAGCTTCCACAGAACGAGATATATGCATAGTTGCTCAGAAAAGGCTTGACCAAATATGAATGAGGTAATCTGTTAAGTACACTTTAAAAGAGTTCTAATGAAAGACAAACCTCGCAAGGTTGCATGCCAAGAAGGCTGACGACTGCATTTACAGCTTCAGTCAGGCTTTCCATTGGTCCAAGACCATATTCATCTACCTTTTCACAATCATCTCCCAAACTCTCCCAGGCATTCCTAAAGTTGGACACTCCTACTTTTAGCATATAATCTGCTGAAACAACCTCAAGGTCTTCTAGCTGGTATTCGTCTTCGACACCATCGTCTTCAGCCTCACCAGTAGATGGATCAACCTAGTGAATCACCAAAGAATAGTATAGCAAATCATCACATTGCATTAGGTAAGATATTGTAGAAACACATTTGGCGAGTTAAAAGGAGCTACATTTCAGAATCAAAACTGTTGAATACTAATGGAAAGAAAGGAATCAGAAGTTTCTTCCTTTTTCCCCCTTTTGGAGATTGGGCTGGGAAGGATTGTTAAGAAGTCATTCACTCCTCATGTTAAGTTTTGCTGGTTCTGGAGTTCAGTACTGTAGCTGAATAATAACACAACTTTTTTTCTGATGCAGCTATTATTTTGAACAGACTGAGATTGTTTTTGGGATGCAGCTATTATTACGGAAAGGAGATGGCTTAGTCAAGATGCTCCACAGAGTTCACATGGCTGGTATAGTTGTTAACGAGTGATCACAGCTCAAAAATCCATATCAGGACTAAAATACCAGATATAAGCTTCTTCTTAATTCATAGACTATAGAGAAGAGTTCTCAATATGTACAAGTTACATGACTACCGGAATAGCTAAACAACCAGACAGGAAAAGGAAAGAAAGCTAAACATCTCTCAAGTCATACATAGACTCAATCCAGATCTGTTCACAAAATAATTCAGGAGAAGTATACCTCTTTAACGATGAACCTTAATGTGTTTGAGAATTTCCCAACAGCAGGGACTCCTTCCGGTCTCTCAAAAGCAACAAATGTCTGCCCGGGGGTATCATATGGAAGGGACCTGAGAGGTTTGGATGCTACTTCAGAAAATTCCTCAGCTTCAGAAGCATCTACTATAACACTGACCTGCAGCAGGCAAATAACACTTCAAAATGATGATCATGTCAAATTAAAATGCAAGAAATTCCTCCAAAGAAAAGTTCAATACATTCTCCAGCAATTGCTCAGGAATAGTGTTGGTGCAGTTGTACTGGAACACGATATGACTGTCGAAAATGTGCTTGACAACATTAACTGCATATTCTGTTTCAGCTTCTGTAAGCTCCACTGACGCAGATGACTGATAAAACATGGGGACAAATCACCATACGAAACAAAAACAAAAGAAATCACCATACAAAATAAATGATTATGAATATCAACCAACGAACCTTGAAAAGCTTCCCGTAACTGGAAAATTCTGGAATAGAGGACAGTAATCTTTCATACGCATCAACAGTGGAAGTGGGCGCCACAGGTGGAGCAGCCAAACCGGTTGGCTTTTTACCAGGTGCTTTCTTCTCTGCCAAAGGTTGAGATTTGACTTCCTTAGGTACAGAATGAATATCAAATGGCTCCTCCGAGGGCTCCTGCCACCATTATAGCAAAAACATGAGATAAGAAATGCAAAAAGAACTAGAGATCGCAATATAGAGAAGCTACATACATAGTTCTTCAAACTGGTTTCCAGATTGGTTAGAGGGACACCAAGTGAACCAAAAAGGAATTCCTTCACCACTTCATCAGTTTCAACAACGGCACCATCACCACCAAGGGTATTCAAGTAAAGTGTTGCACGGTCACGAACCTGCCAAAAGATTGCAACACTTGTAAGCTAACTGAAAAAAGATTATAACACAAGTAGAAACACATGTCGCAATTGTTGATTCTATAGAAGAGCTAACTGAAAAAATATACTATAACACAAATTAAAACACATCGCAATCATTGAAGACAATAGATAACTATTTGATTCATTTACCAGATCTACAAAGATATAAAATGAAGAAGAAACTGATGGAAGTTTTAGAACTTTATTCATGACAAAACAATGAGTTTCTGATGAGCAAGGAGATGCAGATAATCCGCTACGTAGTTCATTTCAGATGATTTCTCACATATGTAGGTTGCTAAAATCAAGTCCATGCAATACAAATGAAAAGCAAGTTGCTTGCTGCAAATGAATTGAAAACACAGTTAAACAGTAAAAACAAGGAAAATACTTTCTTTCTAGTTTACATAGGAATGACGAAAAGATATGGGGGAGGGTCAGAAGGCAGGCTGAAGGCTCAGCCATTTTTGGTTGGTAAAGGGAAATCTTATAAGTAAATGGCCAAAGAGTTCTGCAATCCCAACACCATGAATGAACATCAGGAATTATGGAATATTTCACTCGCTCTCCTCCTTCCCTTTTTTGGATTGGAAACAACAATACTTTAAAAAAGCACGTGATTGCTCATACAGACACGTCCATAAATTAAGCAAATCAAAGAATGGTTCTCCCGATTAACATGAAAAGGAAAAGGATAAAGTAATCATGAACAAAGCAATAAAGCATAAAAATAACCAGAGGCATGAAATCTAAGGACTAACCTCATCATCACTGTCAAACAGACAACGTTTCAACAGCACAAATATACGAGGCTGCAGCATATTTAAGAAACAGTTTTAAAGTCAAGATACAGCATTCGGTAATGACACAAACTGAAACCAGAACAATTCTACCTTTAACGAGTCAACCAAGGCACCAAACTTTGCTAAGGTGCTCACCGCACTCGCCCGGACTGTTGCATTTTCAAGTATCACCCGATTATATATGTATCGTATGTACTTACTGGGGTCAGAAGTCTTAGGTCCTTCATTTCCAAGAAAGTGTAGTATCTATGGATAGATCAACGTGAGAAATAAATAAATATAACACCTCATAAACAAAATGAAACAAAAGATACAATGAAATATTGTAGACAGAAAAGAAAACCATGATTAGCAAGAATAGAGGAAATTAACCTGAGTAGAAAGATATGTAAATTCACAGTCCTCAATGAATTCACACAGGTGAAGCAGGCCACCTTCTTTAGCATCTGAGATATCTCTAATCAGGATCACAATTGAATCAACAATAGCCTTCTTGTACTCAAATCCACCTTCTTCCCTCAAAATATTGCTCAAGAAATTCATCCTATTGTTATTAAAAAAACATAAATGTCCATGTCAAGTGATTGTAAAGAAGTAACAAAAAAATTGGTACATACTGATATCCAGGTTTAAAACAGAAGTCCATAATTACTCACAAAGATCTGTACTTAAGGGGGAACTTCAAACACAATGATCTAATGGCTTCCACCACCACTATCTTAAACTCATCAGCGATGTCAGACATGAAGTTAGTGATCTGCTTCATTAGACGATCAACGCTTGATTCATTCCCGGTCTTGAGTAGAGTAGTGATGGCCAGAGTTGCAATACTCCTATTTTGATCAGAAATCAGGCTCTCCATATCAATGTTGCAATTCGTCACAGCCATAGGATGTGTCATTGCCACCTACAGACGGTTCAAAAATTAACACTTGTGCTGTCTTCAGCAGAAAGCAGTTGGTACTATAATAGATTAAGCTATTGTAATTTTTCACTGAATAAAGTAAGCTTTTTCAGTTACAAAGTTTAAGACGGTTAATATTTTAACCAATCAGTACTAGTTTTTAGTGGCAAAAAATCAACAAAATTAAGTTCTAGTATTTGTTTACAAAAACTGAGATAGGATTATCCTGATGTTGGAAGCATTGGTTAGTGTGCATCATTCGACGAAACAACTAAACAATTATTCATGAACCGCAGTTGCCAATTTAACAATTCATAATAAACTAGTAGACAAATGAAATACTAAAATGAATCACCTTATTCAAAGTGCGGACA
The DNA here is from genome assembly GCA_034509755.1 of Anisodus tanguticus. Taxonomy (NCBI): domain Eukaryota; kingdom Viridiplantae; phylum Streptophyta; class Magnoliopsida; order Solanales; family Solanaceae; genus Anisodus; species Anisodus tanguticus. The sequence continues at coordinate 37,025,397 of CM067561.1, read as the reverse complement.
GCAGCAAACCTAAGAACTGGCTTAGAAGAGCTTAAAAAGAGCTGTAAAACAGTAATAGCAGGAGTTAACTCTCGAGTAGTCACACCACTAAGCTCCGTGATTGCCCTAGCTGCTTCAAAAATAACCATTTCCGCTTTGTGGCGAAGGCAGCTCTCTAAATAGTCATAGAATGGCCGATCTCCTGTTTGACTAATGCCAGATTCTCGTATAACCTGAACATATATGAGTCCAATTCACCATAAGTAGTCCAGAATCAGGATTTCTTTCCAGTAGGCAAGCCCAATCAAATAACTACGTTTAACACTAAAACTGGAGGGAAAGGAGGAAAAGCGAGGGCACCTGACTAGTATAGCGAATCAAAAGGCATTGAGCTAGAGGCGACCGGACACTTCCTTTTGTCAAGCTGGTAACTAGCTTGCTAACAGCTAAACGGTCATTTTGTCGAATCTGCAAATGCAAAAAGAAAATCATATCAGGTGCGTGAACCTTGCATGTGTCAAGACCTAGGGAAACATAACCTGCCATATGATCTATTACCACTTTATCTTCAAAACATTGTAAGAACAGACCCAAAAAAAACTAAATGAAAAGAAAATAGTGCTAAGATTTTAATGAATAGTAGAATAAGAAAAAACACAAACACTATAGAGGTGGTAGGAAACCAGAGATCAAAAGCATCTTAAAACCTGAGCATTGAATAAAAGGGAACCCACCATACATTTTAAGATTTAGGGACATCAACTACGGATATGTGAGGACTAGTACTGCTTCAATACTTTCAACTTTTTTAGTGACCACGAAATCTATCTGGGGCCAACCCTTAGGACCAAGGGCAGCCTTTGAAACTCGGGAATAATGGGTCCGCTCCTCCACCCTTTTCCACTTAGATACCAAGCTTAGTTTGCATGGCACAGAGCTTGAATCTGTGACCTACGTCAACAGTCCCTCAACCTTTGCCACTTGAACTAACCCTTGGGGGCTTCAATACTTTAATTATGAGGACTTACTCTGTATGATTGCTTTAACAAGGAAAAATTTATGATATAGATAAAGATCCAAAAAAAATAGTTAATTATAAAGCAGATATCATACCTGGTGCAGCAGGGCAAGTGCATGGAACTGAACAAGAGCTGCCCTTGATTGAACAGCTTCCTGTACCTCATTGCTCCATCTTTTCACAATTTCTGGATTTGTCTGTTGGAAATAAACATAGGCCAAGGATAGTTAGGAAGATACCATCAAACGAGCAAAAAATGAAAAAAGGTTCTTGAAACCTTACCTGAAGCAAATGGATTCCACTCACAAGGGCAGCACTTGCAACAACAGGATTTTTGTCAACAATGGCTTGTTTCAAGTATCTCTCTATTTGGGTGAGAAGTGTCCCATCCGTGATTCGACAAAGGACCCGAATAGCATTTGCCCGATACATATCAGTTCTGCTATTCATGTCCTTCATAAGAGAGCTCGTAACAATTATAACCTTTTGAAGGCAAAGAAACCACATGTTATTTTCATTCATAGAAGGAGTGGAACCTTGCACAAACAGAAGAAGAAATCAGTTCGTATCTAACCTCGTCTGCGGAAGGAGAAAGCTCTTTGATTATCAGATACACCATTCTCCTGAGACCAATATCCTTTGACTGAAAGAGTTTTGTGACAGAAAAGAAGACTCCTGTAGCCTCAACCTACAAATTAAAACAACTTAAGTGGAAGTTCTCATATGAAAAGAGATAGAGGGGGAGAGAGAATGTCACCAAGTGACTTAAAAGAGATTTGCTGGAGCAACTGCTTTTGTGGAATTCCCACGAACGAATCCTAATCTCGCTACTTCCCCTTTCTCCTAAGCGAGGAGAAGGATTAAAAGCTCTCAATTATAGAAAAGACATGAATATTTAGTTTGCTTCAGTTTGCCAATTAAAAATGGCAATAAAGAGAAATTCTTTTCAAAGATCCATATCATGGACGTGACAGAGATATCTGCATGGGTTGAAACAAGAATTTACATCATAAGCTTATGGCTCCAGTAATATTGAAAAAGAAATATTTTACGGCAGAGAAATGGTATGGTTCTAAATATGGGCACCATGACAAAGTAAAGGAAGGGGAAACACTTCAAGGGAGGAAAACTAACATTAATCTGTTGCACATATTGGTCAGTTGTTTGACTAGGTCTTCGATCCAATTTGGCTAATTATCTTTAGTTTAATTTGACTAGCCAGACGTATAATTTCCAAAATTCTAACTGCTGGACCGGTCTAGAGAAGCACATTGCGTAATGTGAAATAGTTCACGCCATAACAGACTAGGGTTTGAATAGCAGCATTGAGATGCTTCTGAGATCATTAATCATCAAATATTATCATTAATGTGGAAAAGCCTATCATACTAACACACTGTATGTAATGCATTACTGAAATTATCCTTCACTCCAAGAAGACATGTAATAGCAGGTGATATTATCCTCTTTCTTTTTTATTTCTAGATAAGGTAAATCACATATGATATGACCTACAGATAACATACATAATCAGTTAATACCAATTCTATGTATGGCCACAAAAAGCCAGATAAAAAGTGGTTTGTGAGGTACAAAGTGAAGTAAAAAAAAAAGGGGCAGCCCGGTGCACTAAGCTCCCGCTATGCGCGGGGTCTGGGGAAGGGCCGGACCACAAGGGTCTATTGTACGAAGTCTTACTTCACATTTCTGCAAGAGGTTGTTTCCACGGCTTGAACTCATGACCTCTTGGTCACATGGCAGCAACTTTACCAGTTACTCCAAGAAGTAGAATTCATGAAAAATAATGCCCTTCATCGTGCAAGAACAACGGACTATGAAGGTCAAGGAGTTTCTGACAATCATATATTATCCATATCTTCAAAACCCCTATGCCTGCAAGTGAAAATTCAGAACCTTCTCCTTTTTTCTCATAAAATATAGATGCTCTACTCTGATAGCTAATGTTACACATCTCTCAATCACTTCCATTTTTCCTTTTATCTCTTTAAATGGCGGTTTGGGGCATTTAAAGGGCAGCCCTGGTGTACGAAGCATCTTGCACGGTGCAGGATCTGATGTGATGGGTAGTCTACCCTAACGCAGGCATCACTGTGATTCCACAGTTTGGACATTTAATTTGTAATATTTCATTGTACAGTTATGCCGAAAAAAGAAAGGAATAGATGCTTTACTGCCAATACTAATAGCTCTAGAGAGCTAACCTTTGCAAATGTCTCACCCTGATTCAGAAGATACAAAAGCTTTGTGATGACCTGAAACACCGAAAAAGCACCCACAAATCAATGAACAAATTAGTCCAACCAATTTCACATACCACCACAACAGAATGGGAGTTAATTTACTCTAGCACAGCAAAAACAACATACCTGTGAGCATCTCTTTGCATCCAATTGAGGATCATTGAAAACCCTAGCTTCCTGAAGAACAGCACCCTTCTCAATCCCCATAAACGGGGAATAGTCCACTGTATTGTCATACAAATCCAACGTGAACACGCCATTTCACCACTAAACCACATATTCAATCCTACTTTACATAGATCTAAGAATAAAATGATTATTCTACAGCGTAAAACTACACCGTAACAATCTGAGCAAATTAACATCATTCCAGTACACGCCTACCGCACTATTTTCGAGAACTCAATAAATTAAATATACCGAATAGATATTTATAACTGAATTACGTCACATAAGCTGATTCACAAGTATTCCACTGTAATTAGACTCATTATCGTCCAGATTCACTTAACCACATAAACAATTAACGAATAATCTAAACCACAATGCAGATCTATACGCAGCATTAACCAACAATCAGGCAAAAGCAATAATCCAATCAATTAAATGCAAAACCACCGACAAATAACAAATTAACATAATTTAAAAAATCGTACTTTCGTCATCGCGATCGTCGTCCTTCTTCGCAAGAGGTTGAGCCATTTCTGATACTACAACAGAGATCTGTAAGGACTCAGGTAAACAAAAGTGAAACCTAGTGGATCAGAATGTAATTAGAAAAAGGTGAGATCCGTTTTGTGAATAACACAAAGAATTTGGAGGATATTTATATGGGGGAAGTAGCGATGTTGAATAACAGATCTCTCGATCTCCCTCGACGTATAAGTTCAGTGAAGAGGGTTATATGGGTGAAGTGGGTGAAATATTATACTGGATCCGGTTTAACCGATGACTATTTTACAGTTGAAGGAAACGGAGAGCCAACCAATGGGTTGTGTACACGTCATACCATGAAATAAATCTCTCCCGGTTTCTGAAAAAACAAAAAAGTAAATTATATTAAATATGAAACTTTGCTCATATATACTTTTGTATTTTAACAAACACTATAAATCCTTATATTATTGTAATACTACACAAATAGAAAATCATTATTTCTATATTTCAAAATCAAAACATTTAGTAGGGGTTTGGACATGAATTGAATTGTATTTTTTTTAAATAGTATTTAATTAAAGTTGAAAACTAGTCTTGAATCGTGTTTGGACATGTGTTTCACTTAGGAAAGAAATTAAGGATTGTGAATAAGTTTTTCAAATTTGAAAACTCTTCTTCTAAAACTAATCAAAAAATAATAATTCTAATTTATAGCTAAGTACTACTTTGAAAATATTTAAAAAACAACAGAACATTTCCGAACGGACCCTTAATCTCCGTACACAATGGAAATCTCCCATAAAATAATGCACATAACTAAGTAAATTTAAAATTTGTACTTTGAAGCGAAATCATAAAAAAAAATGAATGACAATTCCTATATATTAAATAATATTGTATATGTTTTTTAATATAAATCATTTATATGATTAAAATGCAAACAAAAAGAATTTTTGCTAGTATCGATATATTTAATTAAGTAATTTCTATTTAATTTCTTATTTAGTAATATTAGTTTTTTTGTAAATACATATTTCTAACAAAATGTTTATTCTCGTTTTTATTCAAAGGTATGAATAACAAATTTCGACAAAAATAATATGGTATATGTGTCTAAGCGTTTGATTTATACTATGAGATATATCTACATTTGACATATTATAGAGGTTATAGGCTTATAGCGTTATTCAATCTAATGAAAATGTCAAATATAACTTATTACATATTTATAAATTATATAAAATTAATATGACTAGCAAATATATACAACTAATTTGAAATAAAAATTATAGGTAAAGAATTGTTGGACTCCCTAATATCTACTACTTATTGATTTTGTAACCTTACTTTTTACTTGAAAGTGCATATATTCCTCAATTGATTTCTCCATTTGTTTGTTTTTTCGTTATAAACTATATAAATATATTAGGTGACATTTTTTTATATTTAGATTGTTCATAATATAATAATAACACTTTTATATATTTGAAAACTTGTTTGATTTAATTTTTTTCATTTTTACCTTTAATAACGTGATCTTATAACCTAGAAATACCATTACATATTTAAGATTATGCATGTTAAAGGTACTTTTGATATGCATTAAAAGTCTTTTTGTATTTCTTTAATTTCTTGTCTAGTCAAACTGATATAAAATGAAACAACAACATACCCAGTGTATATCCACACGATGGAGTCTGTGATGTAGGGAGGTTATTTCTGAAAGACACTCAGCTCAACAGAAGACACAACAAAGAAGGTCAATTAAGGTTATAATGTAAAATAAATAGATCATGCCTAATAAATAATAGATAATAATATAAAATGAAACACGTGGAATAATAGATAAAACATTAGAATTACAAATAGTTCATTTAGGTCCTTTAATTATATTTGTTGTAAGCCGTTAGAACTTTCGAATTAAGAATATCTATTGGAAGACATTCCATGCTTATTAGGAGAAGCTCACCCAAACGACTACTAATTTTGCTTTTTCGAGGTATTTTAACTTTCAAAAAATATTTAAGTAGCAAATAATATGTCACACCCCAACCTTGGGGGTTTTGCGCCGACAAGATAACATTTCAGTCATACAATGTAAAGATAACATTCCAAGATCTGGGCCGACAAGGCCTTTAGTAGGAGTTGTGAAACAACCTGCAAGCAGAAAAGGACCCAACAATATCTATAGATATATACATGTCAAGGCCGACAAGGCCATCATAAATATATCGGACCATATGAAAGGCCGTCAAGGCCATACACGACATTTCTATACAGGACCACTGTCTACAAGTCTCTAAAGAGTGCATGAATATCATCGGGTCGGGACAGGGCTCCGCCATACCCGTAAATATATACATATATATACCAACTCTGACTGACATCTCCGAAACAAGTAGAGAGTTCTAGCATTATCGCTAAGCTGAGATCCTACTGGAAATGAGTATCGGCTGGCTATATGTACCTGCGGGCATGAAACGCAATGCCTCATAAAGGGAACATCGGTACGAAAGAATGTACGAAATATGTAAGGCATAAGTAATGTAAGTAAAGGCATCTATGTGCAAAGGAAACTGAAAGCAACAATCTGTAACTCAGAAGTGTCGTTGAGGACCATATTGTACATAAATGAGATATAATCGCGTATATATAATGGCATAGGCCTCTGTAGGTAATGTCATCAATACCATATCGATACAGGCTGCGTAAATAATGACATAGGCCTCTGTAGGCAATATCATTAATACCGTGTCTATATAAGCTGCGTAGATAACGTCATAGGCCTCTGTCTGTAATATCATCAATATCATATCTATATATGATGCATAAATAACGCCATAGGCCTCTACGGGTAATATCATATCTATATATGTGAGAACCATCCGAGGAATATGGACTACTCTTTAAGCCTGTCGAAGTGACGTAAGGTCGTTTCACCTCTGACTATCCTTATGTGGATAACATATCATTTTACTTTTTTATATGAGTTAATATGAAGGGACAATGCTTACCATTTTCTTTAGTTTTCAAGAACTACCAAGAAATCATGTTACATCAAGATGAGAGTGACTTTATAGAGTATGAGAATTTCATCACATAAAGGAGAAAATAAGATTTGTATGATTGTTTATACTAAAAATGGACATGCTTCTTATATATCAATTTCATCAATAATAGAACTTGAATACGGAACCTTTATCCTTTGACATTTTCTTTAGGATCATGCCGATAAAAAAGAAGGGTAAGCCTTACATACCTTGTCTTTTCATTTCTTGCGCTCTTTTATTTCACTCAAAATGTCAACCACATAATTAAATTATAAAAAAATTATGTAGTCCGGTAAATTTTGAAGTTTATGAGTTGACATAAAAATTCTGTGGGATACAACAATTGCATGGAATGGGAAGTAAGTAAATATTACAATTGCTAGAAATGATAAACTAAAGATTACAACAAAACTAGAAATAAAAAATAAAACAAACTCCTTGTGTGATTTGTTGAGTCGAGTGATGACACTCTGTCTTTAAGACAAGATTGCCCTGTATATCTCCTTTTACGTTGTCGGGCAATACTCTCCCAAGATACAACATCAACTTAACAATTGAGTAAAGGAAACTCAAGTGTTACTCCTGAAGAACTTTGAGTATAATAAACTTTCTAGAGAGGAAGAAGAAGATGTTAGAAAATTCTGTAAATATTTCTAAGTGTAGTGTTCAACAATTGAGCCAAAAGCCTCAATTTATAGTGTAAGAATATGACCCCTCAACTAGCCAACTAAGGGCCTTCAAAAGCAAATGTAATGACACTTATTGGGGGTTACATTCAGCCAAATAATGGTTGAATTCATGTGCAAAGTAATGGAGATTCAATTCTCCAAAACCAGCCCAAATGTCAGAACTTTCCAACTTCCCGTCGCAGCATTCTGCCTCCGAAGCGCCGCGGCTTTGTGAATTAGCGTCGCGGCTCCGATGGTGTTGCGCCGCGGCCCTTCACGGCTCCGCGGCGATTTTCGACTCGTTTCATCTTACACTTCTGCTTTCGATTACCAACATGAAATACTTTGTCATTTGGCCAATAACCGTCAATCATTCTATGTTTCAAACGTATTACATGCGTACAAATATCTCTTTCACTAATGAAATTTGCGATACTTGGCACTACGTGTGCACGTGTGTGGAAATGACATTTCTGACGTGCGGCCCCCCAATTATTTGAGTCATAAATAATGGGATATACTTAATTCCACATTAGTAAATTTTCAACAATCCCCACTTGAAAGAGATTTTGGCGCACTCACATGGTGCCTTTTCTAGCAATCTTTCAGCGGGCCGATGTTGCATCTGGATAGGTAGCTTATGCTTTGAACCTTTCATAGTTGAATACCATCGGACTTACTTACTGCGCGGTGAACGTGATATCTTGAACCGTCAGTGTTTAGTGTAAGCCAAGTCAACGGTACCAACACAACAACTTTCCTTACTCTGTTCTTCGTAATGTTTTATCCGTTATGGTCGTGGACACTTTTTGGATTCTTAAGTGCGTTCATTTGAGGCGACATGTCCTTGCACTTAAATAGGTGGTCTCCTACAAGGTATCATGTTATACCCTACTTTACAAGTGTTAGGAACCATTAAAAGTTTCTCCAAACCTAACCTCAACCGGTGAGGATCATTAAAGGTTTTGGAAACTTAACATTTACCCACACTGCAGATAACACTTATAGTCTATCGCGGGAACGACTTTGGATTTGGTGTTTCTTTACAGAAATCACTATCTGAAGTGCTCATGCTTCCACCGAAGCGCTCAACTTAACCTTTACAGCTTAGTTTTCCCATTGAACCTAATTCCTGGGATCTCCATTCAGTAAGGTTGGGTTACAACCGTATTGGTCCTTATACCTTGGGTTTTAAGCCTATTCCCCCAGACAGGCAGAATATGTGATCTTTAAGTAAGACCTTTATCTCTAGGTCCTCTATGTTATCCTTTGATTTTATGTAATCAATGGATATTATACATGTGGTGATCAACTGCCTAACGGTCTTATGTCTCCGTCGAATGTGACGAGACTTGCCGTTGTACATAGAACTCTGTGCCCTTCCTAGAGCCGACTGACTGTTGTAGTGGATCATTTACAGAAGGTACGGGTTTGTCCCAACAAGGAACATCATATAAGAAGTCCTGAAGCCACTCAGCTTCTTCTCCTGCTTTGTCTAAAGCGATAAACTCTGATTCCATCGTGGATCGGGTGATGCAAGTTTGCTTAGAGGATTTCCAAGACACAGCCCCATAACCAATTGTAAATACATATCCACTGGTGGACTTGGTATTCTCTATATCAGATATCCAGTTTGCATAACTGTACCCCTCTAGTACAATTGGATATCTCGAATAATGCAACCCGTAAGTTAGCGTGTATTTCAGGTATCGTAGTACCCGATTCAATGCCTTCCAATGATCATTACTCGGATTACGGGTAAACCTATCCAACTTGTTGACTGCATAAGCAATATCAGGTCGGGTGCCGTTTATTATGTACATCAAACTCCCAATCACCTGTGCATATTGCTCCTGTCATACGGGTGCACCACGATTTTTATCAAGCTTTTGATTTCTATCCATTGGTGACTTCAAGGCGAACTATCAAACATCTCGAACTTTCTCAACACATCCTCGATGTAGTTAGACTGAGATAAGACCAATCTTTCAGACGTCTTAGAGATCTTTATCCCTAAGATGACATCTGTGATACCCATATCATTCATACCCGTACAGAGATTTGACAAACCGACATACTTTCTTCTCTTGCCCTGGAATCACATACCCCTCGAGTTGTTTCATATAAATTTCTTCTTCCAAATCACCATTTAGGAAGGCTGTCTTGACATCCATTTGATGGATCTTAAGGTCACGCAACGCTGCGATCGTAATGAATACTCATATGGACGTCATCCTAGACACCGGGGAGTACGTGTCAAAATAGTCAAGGCCTTCCTTCTATCGATAGCCATTGACTACCAACCTGACCTTGTACTTATCTATAGACCCATATGCTTTATACTTCCGTTTGTGTATCCACTTACAACCCAACAATTTATTTCTCGGAGGAAGATCAACCAACTCCCAAGTATGGTTATGCATGATGGAGTCTATTTCACTCTCAATAGCTTATTTCCAGAGCGGTGCCTCTGGATTTAACAATGCTTCAGCAATTGTCCTTGGTTCGTCATCAACCATATAAGCTACAAAGTCAGGACCGAAGGATTTATCCTTCCTGACCCTTTTACTTCGCTTTGGTTCCATCTCTGGAGTCTCAAAGTTCTGAGAATCTTGAACACTAGATTTCAGATATTCAGCCACTTCGAAGTCCACTAGATCTGAACCATCTAGATCCGGGCAGTCAACGACTCCCAATTCCTGAGAGCTTTGTTCATAACTTCGTTTACGAGAGGTTATGTATTTTTTCTTTCTAGGAAAAATATCTTCAAAGAATTGAGTATTCCTTGATTCCATGATTGTACCCCCGTGGATATTTGGAATATCTGACTTATGCACTAAGAAGCGATAAGCACTACTGTTATTTGCATATCCGATGAAAATGCAATCTACAGTCTTAGGCCCAATCTTGACATGCTTTGGCTTAGGTACTTCGACATTTGCCAAACAACCCCACACATTTAAATATTTATAGGTGGGTTTCTTTCCCTTTCATGATTCATATGGAGTTTTGTCTTTACCGTTATGTAGGACTCTGTTAAGAATCGTATTAGCGGTAAGAACGACTTCTCCCCACGTATTGTGGGGAAGACCGGAATTAATGAGCAAGGCATTCATCATTTCCTTCAATGTGCGGTTCTTACGTTCTGCCACACCGTTCGACTAACGTGAGTATGGAGTCGTCGTTTGATGAACAATGCCTGATTTAGTACAATATTCCTCAAATGACGCTACGTATTCTCCCCTTCTATCGCTACGAATGGATTTAATCAGCATGTTTAGTTGGTTCTCAACTTTTGCTTTGTAACGTTGGAACGCTTCATCTTTACTTTTTCAACAAGTAAATGTAACAATACCTTGTGCTATCATCAATGAATGTCACAACGTACTTGTTCCCCCTAGTTTGTGCAAACTTCAAATTACATATATATGTGTCAATAAGTTCTAGAGGAGCGGTATTCCTTTTGACGGATCGAAAAGGAATCTTTATGAGTTTTTCCTCTACGCACATCTCACACTTATGTTGAGGGTTTACGTCGATAGACGGCAACAACTCCAACTCTACCAACCTTTGGATGGACTTGTAGTTAACATATCATAATCTATGATGCCATAAATTAGATGACTCAAGCAAGTAAGAAGAAACTTCAATATTATTGCTTGCATGTAATACAGACATAGCGTTAACTTTGAAGAGGCATTCACAGTCAAAGCCCCTTCCCACATACGTTTCATTCTTGGTGATTACAAATTTAGTGGACTCAAACACTAGCCTAAAACCAACATTAACCAATAAATGACCTGAAATTAATTTCTCCTAATCTCAGGGACATGCATCACCTCCTTCATAGTGAGCTCATTTCCAGAAGTCATCTTCAGGACTACCTTTCCTACCCCCAACACGTTAGAGGAAGCGTTGTTACCCATGAACAACTTCTTGTTTGTAACTGGTGTATAAGTGGATAATGCATATCTATTGGAACAGATGTGTCTTGTAGCACCTGTGTCCATCCACCATTACATGGGATTCTCAACAAGGTTTGCTTCAAGCACCACTGCCGAGAACTCTTCAATCATGTCGTCCAGAAGTCTGTCTTTGACGACGTTAGCCTGAGCCTTGCCTTTGGCATTCTCTTGTTGCTCAGTCTTGATCTTGCGGCAATCCTTGATCATGTGACCAGGTTTCCCACAGTGATGACAATTTCCTTTGAACTTCTCCGCCGCTTGGGTCTTGCCGTCTTTCTAGAACTTGCGCTTCTTGTTTGGGTTCCCTTTGGCCTCATCCAGATTTGCCTTTGCCTCAGCGAGTTATTTTCCCTTAGGCAAGGCCTTCTTATTATCTTCACGAATCTGGAGTTTGATAATAAGTTCTTCAAAGGTCATCTCCTTTGTCTTGAGTTTTAAGTAACTCATATACTCATTCCACGAGGGAGGTAACTTTTCAATCAGTGATGCAACTAAAAACTGCTCATTTGGTTTCATACCTTCCAAATCCAGGTGATGTAGAATCATTTGGAATTCATGGACTTGGGACATTACTGTTTTACTATCCACCATTTGAAATTTCAGGAATTTTCCAATGATGAATTTCTTAGTATATGCATCTTGTGCGTTGTACTTCTTTTGCAGCTTCTCCCATAACTCTTTGGCGGTGCCTACGGTGCAATACACCGTCTAGAGTGGGTCTGACAGGCAGTTCAAAATATAGTTCTTACACATGAAATCACTATGACTCCATGCATCAAGAACCATCTTCATGCCATTAAGGACATGGATACTTTGGCCCCTTCAACCGTTTCAGTAGGCGAATGGTCCACTTCATCTCCAACTTGTGGAGGATCTTCTGTAAGGAAACGAGCTATTCCTATAACAGTTAGATAGAATAACATCTTCTGTTGCCATCTCTTGAAGTTGGAGCCCATGAATTTTTCAGGGCGTTCATGGTGGAATCCAACAGGTGTAGGAACGGCAACGTTCCCTTGAGCAGTAGAAAAGGCGTTGGATGAGCCTTGAGCAGCCGGAAAGGCATTGGGTATGCCTTGAGCAGTGGAGAAGGCAGAGGGGTTGCCTTGAGTAGTAGCAACAGCAAAATCAGAAGTGAGTTATTCTCTTTCAGTCATCTTTCTAAGCACTTACAACAGATCTTGTCTTAAAATTGTGGGATACAACAGTTGTAGGGAACGGGAGGTAAGTAAATATTACAATTGCTAGAAAAGATAAACTAAAGATTACAACAAAATTGGAAATCAAGAATGAATCAAACTCCTTGTGTGATTTACTGAGTCGAGTGATGACACTCTGTCTTTAAGACAAGATTGCCTTGTATATCTCCTTTTACGTTGTCGGGCAATAGTCGCCCAAGATACAACAACAACTTAACAATTGAGCAAAGGAAGCTCAAGTGTTACTCTTGAAGAACTTTGAGTGTAATAAACTTGCTAGAGAGAAATAAGATGTTAGAAAATTCTGTAAATTTTTATAAGTGTAGTGTTCAACAATTGAGCCAAATGCCTCAATTTGTAGTGTAAGGAGATAACCCCTCAACTAGCCAACTAATGGACTTCAATAGCCAATGTAATGATACTTATTGAGGGGTTACATTCAGCCAAATAATGGCTGAATTCATGTGCCAAGTAATGGAGATTCAATGCTCCAAAACCAGCCCAAAGGTCAGAACTTTCCAACTTCCCGTCGCGGCATTCTGCCTCCGAAGTGTCGCGGCTCTGTCAATTAGCCCCGCGGCTCTGTCAATTAGCCCCGCGACTCTTGTGACTGGCCACCCAATTAGCGTCGCGGCTCCGACGGTGTTGCGCCGAGGCCCTTCACGACTCCGCGGCAATTTCTGACTCGTTTCATCTTACACTTCGTACACTTCTTCCTTCGTTTACCAACGTGGAATACTTTGTCATTTGGCCAATAACCGTCTATCATTCTATGTCTCAAACGTATTACATACGTACCAATATCTCTTTTACTAATGAAATTTGCGATACTTGGCACTACGTGTGCACGTGTGTGGAAACGACATTTCCGACGTGCGGGACCCAAATTGTTTGAGTCATAAATAATGGGATATACTTAATTACACATTAGTAAAAATCCAACAAATTCCACCCATGCTTTTCAATTACAAAAAATAAAAATAAAAAAACTAAGATGGCTTATCAATGTTATCATCTAGCGTTAGAAGTTGCCATTACACAATGAAGAAATACTATCCACAAGAAAACCTTCCCGCATCAGGCACTAATAAATTTTTAACGTCTAATTAGATAGAAAATTATTTAAATTAAAAATAAAAGTTCATTATTTTTTTCCCTATAATTTAATTGAAGCAGTAGAAATATCTTTTGCAACATACAACCCTAAGAATTACGGAATATGAGGATTTCAAGATATGATCTTTATCTAAAAGTTTAATTGACAAACGAAATTAGTGATTGAGCAAGAAATTCGACCCGACCCGAATAGAAAGATCTGTTTTCTCGACTGTAAGTATAATCACGTTGAATACTTAACAACTACAACCGGGCAATCATTTTTCTACTAGAAACGTCTAAATTGCCAACTGTCTATCTGTGTCCTCACGCCACACAGACAGACAGACAGACACGCCCCGGAGTTATCTGAATTCAGTCAGATCGAGTCCGCTGAAGATGCCTTCTCGCCGGCGAACGCTTTTGAAAGTCATCATCCTCGGCGATAGCGGGTCAGTTTGCACTACATCACATGTTATTTTTTGTAAATATAGATGCTAAATATTATTGTACAACTTTGTTCTATTCTATACTGTTCTAGGGTTCAATAGCTTATGAGTCAACGCACTTCATGTTTAGTCCACTAATCACTACATCACATGTTTTTTTTTTGTAAATACAGATGCTAAAATATTACTACAACTTTGTTCTGTTCTAATATACTGCTCTAGGGTTCAATAACGTTTGAGTCATCGTTTTTCATGTTTATTCCGCCAATTCTTAAGTTTTGCTTGGTCTGTTAACAGATTGATTGAATTTAAATTTTTGATTATCGTGATCTAAGTTTGGGATAAGAGCGGAATAGTAGAGAGGATTCATTCATACCCTCGAGTCTAACTAGTTAGCAATTGAGGCGTTGTGTTGATTCGATTATTTGATTTATCATGATCTAAGTTTCACAAGTTGCTGAATTTTCAGTTTGCACTACATCACATGTTTTTCTTTTTTATTTTTTGTAAATAGATGCTAAAATATTGTACAACTTTGTTCTGTTTTATACCGTTCTAGGGTTCAGTAACGCTTGAGTCATCATTCTTCATGTTTATTCTGCCAATTTTTAAGTTTTGCTTGGCGTCATAGCAGATTGATTTTTGAATTTGAGTTTTTGAGTACGGTGATCTAAGTTTGGGATAGAGCGTAATGATTAGAGAAGATTCATGCATGCAGTAGAGTCTAACTAGTTGCCAATTGAGTTGTTGTTGATTTGATTGTTTGATTTATCATGATCTAAGTTCCATTAATTTCCATTACATCACATGTTTTTGTAAATACAGATGCTAAATATTACTACAAAATTCTTCTAATTCTATACTGTTATAGGGTTCATTAACACTCGAGTCATCGTCCTTCATGTTTATTCCACCAATTTTTTAGTTTTGCTTGGCCTGTTCACAGATTGATTTTTGAATTTGAATTTTTTATTATTGTGATGTATGTTTGGGATAGAGCGGAATGATAAGAGAGGATTCGTGCATACAGTCGAGTTTAACTAGTTGGCAGTTGAGGCGTTGTTGATTTGGTTATTTGATTTATCGTGATCTAAGTTCCACAAGTTGCTCAATTTTCAGTATCTGTCCATGAACCACTTCTCTTTGTGTTTTGCAGGGTTGGGAAGACCTCGTTGATGAATCAGTATCCTCGAAAGCTGTGTAACTAATTTTTTAGTAGTGTTCAATTAATAACAAGTGCAGGAGTATTATGAAGAAACAGCTTGATTCACTTTTTAGACGCGATTATACCTTATAATAGAACTGCCTTATTGTTGGCCTTAAATGATTCTTTATAGATATGTAAATAAGAAGTTCAGCAATCAGTACAAAGCAACTATTGGAGCTGATTTCTTGACAAAGGAAGTGCAGTTTGAGGACCGGCTCTTTACTTTACAGGTTAGTCAGATTTTGTCTCATTGTTGTGTATTAACATACGAAATCAACCAACTTGATTTTCCTATATCAAATTGTCAATTCTAGGTTTGCTATATTACTTTACTCATCGGTGATTCCTCGTAACGACTAGAGAGAGAAAGAGGGGGTTTTCCTGACTTATGAATGAAGACCAAACAACCAAAAGCTGAGAATAATGAAAAATTGAAATATGCTCGAGTATCATGTTGTTGATTGTGTTTATGAGGGATTGCAACGTTCGTTTTGTTCATTGCAACCCATCACTTCCTTTGCTTTAGATTTTGTTCCTTTTTTATGGGTTGCAATGTTCATTGTGTTTGTTGAAGTTCGGACATGTTTTTCTCTTTCAAGAAGACGAGAATCATCTTTAGCCATCTTCACTAGAAAGCTATAAAATAAAAGGAAAAGAGAAAACGTCAGGATAAAGGAGGTCAATTTGTGACTTTGTATATGGGAGGCTAGAGTAATTGTCTAAATTCTCTTAGCCAACCACTGGGAAAAGAAGATGCATGTGGGTCAAATGTCAGTTTCTTAAGGAAGATTAGGACCGATCTATCTCTGTTGGTATATGTAGGTATATCCATGACTCCAATACAGGTGCAAAAATATTCTCATATGGGACATTATCTTACTTTGGATGAATAACTGTGGTTATAATCCAATTTATGTAGAGGTTAATAGATGGTTTATGTCATGGACTAAGCTGCTTTCTGAATTAGGGCATTTATTTTGGATAAGAGGATAGAAGTTCCTATTTGTATAGAGGATTGGGTATCTTTTGGAGAGAACCATATTTTGTAGGTTTCTCCTTCTTGGGTATCTCTTGTATACGGCCATCTTGGCCTTGTTCTGTACTTGATCAAAAAAAGAAGATAGAGGTAAAAAAAAACGCATTGATCTCCTAGAAATACTTTGTGCATGATGATATTGTGTAGTGATGGATTTCTTTTTAGGTTTTAAGCACTTATGTGTTAGTAATGGATCTAGGTTTCAGTGTTTCTCAAGAACATGACTTTTTCAAGAATGATAATATGTGCCCGTTTGGCCATGGATAGTTTTCACCTTTTTCCGGAATATTATTCCGGAAAATAAATTGGACATAGAATTGTTACAATTTTCTGGAATTCAACTTGAAGAATTAAGTTGAATTCTTGAATTTTCCGTAATTTGAAGAACTCCAAAAAGTCGTTTTCACAACTTCCACTCCAAATCATGCACAAAAATTCTAAAACAACTTCAATTTGTATTCATGTCCAAACGCAAATCCAATTTCTAAATACCTTTTTCAACTTGAAAACAAATACTACTTTTTTTTTCTTCAAATTTCACAATTCTTATGTCCAAACGCCCACTATGTTTTTCTTGAGAATGTTCTTTATCATACTAATGAGAAAAAGAAGAATTACCTTAGCAAAAAAGGAAAAAGATCCTGTTAAAAAAGAAAAAAGATAAAATAGGGCAGCCCGGTGCATAAAGCATCCCGCGTTAGCAGGGTCCGAGGAAGAGCCGCACCCTTGTTGGTGTGATGTAAACAACCTACCCTAATGCAAGCATTAGAAAAAGGAGGGATGCAACACGAGGACTTCGCAGGGGGTCACCCATCCTAATAGTACTCTCGCCCAAGCACACTTAACTTCGGAGTTCTAATGGAATCTCGTGCGTTAGTGCTGGTATAATCGTATCCACAAAAAAAGAAGAGAAACTGAACACATCTTTCTTTGTCCTTTCATACAGAAATGTTATATGCGGGTAAGGGATAGGTTTCCTGGGAGTAGAGACATTTGTTTCCTGCCCATTATCTTTATCCATCTTCACTCCCAGTATGTTTTCTCATTCAGCCGAGAATCTTAAGTCATATTTCAGCTTATTTAACCCAATCCCCCAAATTAAAAAAAATTGATCTACAGGTGTTTCTCCTCTTTTTTCAAGTTATTCCTGTCTTTGTCCTTCGGTTTGGTTCAATTCCGTCTCTGGATCCACTGCAATGGAAAGGATAGAACAGGCATTGCCTTGCAGATTTCGTTTTAATTTCTCAAAATATCCAATCTAGAGAACTCATGGTGTATCCAACCCAGTTCTCGCTTGGTCAAGACTTCATCTGTCTCTCAAATCTATTATTTGGTTCATATAAGTTCTGATATCTAGAGACACACACTATTATTTTTCAGCTTGAAAATGACGCCGTTATTCCAAACATCTGCATGTATTAGATTTGGTATTGGGGGGTTGATGTATTACCAGTGTTTATGTTTTACTCATGGACAGGTCAACCTGGTCTGTTTTCTGCTCTAACTTTGATATTTCTGGTGGTCCAGATTTGGGACACTGCTGGCCAAGAGAGATTTCAGAGTCTTGGCGTTGCCTTCTACCGTGGTGCTGATTGTTGTGTCCTTGTTTATGATGTAAATTCAATGAAGTCATTTGAAAACCTAAACAACTGGAGAGAGGAGTTTTTAATTCAGGTATTTCTTCTTTCTTTGCCTCTGATTGTTTACCAGGTATTTCTTCTTTATTTGATTCTATTGTTACCAACTTACATTATTAACTAATTATAGGCTTATAGCCCTATTTGCTTCTTGCTGAGATGAAGGCTTTCTAAGCTTTTCCCTCATGGAGCTTGTTATGCTTCATCTATCATGAGTTGCTAATTCGGTACTCCTCCCTTTTGTTATGGCCACTTGTATTTGTTAGTGCCCACCAGTTACTGTTTTTGATCTTTTTGCCTAGGAGCACATGCATGCAAATTGGTGTTAAAAACGATAAAACTAGTTGTTTGGTATCTTCACCATTTATCGCACTATTTTTTCTTGTTTATCAACTAGTCTGTAATCTCTAAATGAATATGCTGATTGATTAGGAATTTTGCTGCAGGCAAGCCCATCTGATCCAGAAAATTTTCCATTTGTTGTGCTGGGGAACAAAGTTGATGTTGACGGTGGAAATAGTAGAGTGGTAAGTTCCTGATCCAACAAATTGTACATTGCCTATAGGACTACTATAGTTCCATAAGGAGAACAACTTTTGTTCCGTAGAGGTATATATTCTTCTTTTTCACTTAAAGATACTTGTCTGCTCTGTTTTAGGTGTCTGAGAAAAAGGCTCGGGCCTGGTGCGCTTCAAAGGGCAACATTCCCTACTTCGAGACTTCAGCCAAGGAAGGCACCAATGTGGAAGAGGCTTTCCAATGCATTGCTAAGAATGCCCTGAAGAGTGGAGAGGAGGAAGAAATGTAAGTCTAAACACTATTTATACCAGTTGTCCATAAGATTCTAATAGCATGGTGCACTGCGCAAGGTAAAAATAATTATCTTCCCAAAAAAGTGTCATGGCAATTGGAGACAACCTAAAAATGACGTGGGACATTAACTGAGAAACGGGGGATGCAAAAACGTGGATGCGTAATCTTGTAGGACCTAGTTGTCTTAGCAAAGCTGCTCTTTTCAAGTCTAATAAGCTTTTGCCTTGCCTTCTGACTGTTTCTGGTTAACATTATTGTTTTCTCTTGTCCTATCTCTTTCCTATGATGCTTTCCCAAGTGTCCAAATTAGATTATCAATTGTTGTTAAGCTAGACTTTTGTGGGTAAGTGATGCTACCATGCAAACGTGTTATATTATGAGCTCTGCAAGATTTAGACTGACTAAAAATTTGTTTCAGTACAAGATATTTATTACTTTTACATTGATCAAGATAATAATCTGTTTTATTTTTTTTTCTGCCGCAACTTTTATATGATAAAGATACTTGCCCGACACAATTGATGTTGTCGCTAGCAGTCAGCAGAGGACAGGTGGATGTGAGTGTTAAACAGTTCATCATTTTCGAGCTGATTATAAATCTTGAAGCTGCAAAAAAGATGGATTCTCTTTCGCCCTCATTTTATTGTTTGCTTCTCTTGGTGTGCGTTTCCCCTAAATTATCAAGTTGTACCTGTATATTAGCTTTTGCACGGGGAGCTGGTTGGTTTCTTAGTGCTCGAATTCTGTTGGTGCTATTTTCACTTCGATAAACCTTCAAGATTTGCTGAATCCATATTCTCCTCTCATGAAAACTCTTGCTTTACAATAATCTTAAAATCCATATTCGGTTGATTTGTTTTACCTTGCACTCATGTAGTTCAATAATGTGCATCAGATGCTCCTATATATGTTGTACATATGATGAAAATTTTGAGGCGTTTGCATAGTTTAGCAAGCATAAATTCTTGTACAACGGTGCAGAGCCATATAGTTGAGGGCTATATAAATCAAGAGTTCATCAAATCACATTTCAGAATGCAATGAATGTGCTAATCCAAAGACACTCGAGCGCATTATAGCACAAGAATGTTAAAGCGCAACAAATGTGTTGCAAATCGATGGATTGATTAAATATAGTTAATTAATATTTATTTACTTCGTTAGGCCACTTAGCAATGACTAATTAATATGATTTGATGCACACTCAAAGTGGACCTTTTACTAGGATTGCTGCCTGGAACTGATAAAAAGTGCAGGAGTAAAGTGATGTTAGAAACCAATTGTGTTAAAGATCTCAATATTGTAATTTTCTAGAAGAAAATCTACACTTTTTTTCTCATTATGATCTTACAGAACAGTTACTTAGATACATTCGTGCCAGAAAACATTGAATTAAAACTAGTGCGCAAAAGCAGAACATTCAATAACACCCACGAAAGGCAACAAACAGCAACCCCAATACTACAGGTACACCAGTTTCTGGTGATACACTGAACATCCGGAAGTTTCACTTAGAAGCAGTTTCAATGAGCAAGAACATGCCAATCACGGTCATCATCATCCACTAGAGATGTAAATTGGTACTATTTGAGGGTAACATCAATTCAAACCAGTGGGATTATCTGACAACAATATAGCAGCCTCATGTCTTGCAATTAACTGAAAGCAGAATGATAATCATACCGTTAAATAACAAGAAGACACTTAACACACTTCCACGAAATTATTCAGGAATAGGATAATAAAAGGAAACGATGCACAACACATCTGCAACAACTGCACATTCATCTTTAGAATAGTGCACCTGATTAATTGACGCAACCTCAGTTTCAACTCATGAAGTTGTGGGGATGTGAACAGTGCATGCTACAGGTGAAGATAAGACAAAAAGAGAGCTTTACTTTCATCACATAAGCATAAAAGATCTCACATTTACAAAATGTTGACAATATATAATGCGCTAGAAACCATTTACATATTGCTGTCCAGTAGTTTAATCGATAAAACTTTGGCTTTCCGCAACGAAACAACTAGCATATGATCCTAAATCACTATCGCCACAATCTGATTAACACGTGACGACAAGTGCTAAATGCTATGGAGAAACTAACTCTTGCAAATAAAACTTCGCAATTGCTCTGCTGTTAAAATACAGAACCACAACTTGGCAGCAGTAGCAAGTTTGAACGCGAATAGGAGAAGAAAAAGGAGCCGATATCTCTAAAAAATTTCACTATCATAACTTGTGTAATTCTGATATGTGATTATGGCCAGAAAACTACTTTAAAAGCTGTTTGGATGGATGAATGGATTGAATTCAACAATTATACTTGCCATATTCACAGCCAGATAATTGCAGTATTTGCAAAACAAACTAGTAAAACCGTTCTAGCTAATATAAGAAGCTTCATTTACAGAACAAAAAAAAATGTCACCCCTTTGAAGGAGGGAGTAACATAAATAATTAAACTGTGTATCCAAGCATCACAATAGATTCGAAAGCATGTCTAAATCAACTAAAATGGGTTCTGAGCATTATCTTTTGAAATAGTAGACGAGTTTACCTCTAAATGGTCCAGCAACAGCATAATTGGTTAATTCAAAAGAAATAACCATTCATGCAAGCAATTCTTTGTTTTACAAGCAGTTTTCCATTCATCGCCAGGATTCATCCTAATTTGACGACATCCACTTCTCAAATCAATGTAGACAAATTACTGACTCTACTCTTAGATCCACCAGATCCCCGTATCCGTTCTTTTCAATCAAGCTAAATACTGACTAAAACACTTCCTGACTGAAAGGTTTGGACATGATATTAACAAAATAATTGATTGTGGAAAATGGAGAACTATCTACTTTCAGTTGCAAATTGGCAAAAAAGGGGATAGACCACCCACAAATGTTCCCCTTTGCCCAAACATTTCGCATCTGTCATGACCGAAATCCAACAACATGTGAACAATAAGTAGACAGTCTATTACCCCAGAAGATGGTTGTTTAGTAGTTCAATAAGAAGGAAAGAAAGTGCACTCAAGGGGGTAGCTTGGCGGGTGAAATGCTGGAGTGACAACCTTAAGGTTCGAATCAGCAAAGGTGACTCAAGATGAATTCTTCGTATATGCCTAATTCTGGCAGGCAAAGTTATCAGGCATCTATGCTGGTGTGAGGTGGCAAGTACTGGGTGGATTACTAGACACACACCCAAGCTGGCTCCGACCAACACTATAAGAAAGAAGAAAAAGTACAATGTTTTGTGGTCACAATTTGTGTCTGCTGCAGCGAACACAGGGCAGTTCACATTGTTAAGAGACAAAAAGATAAAAATGAGTCTATAGACAGATAACCAATCAAATTTAATAGAGGCCACATAAAGAAAAATCAGAATACGGAAGGAACAGAAAGAACAATAGGTTATCAAAGTGTTAGTTACTGCAAGAAGTCTGGATAATCTGTCTTCTTGACCAGCCATGGGAAGAAAATGAAAGGAAAAGTTTAAAGAAAATAATGTGAAGGAATTAGACAAGGCAATAAGAAGAGTAGGGAGGTAAACAAAGAACGTCAAGCTTTACAGGATGCAAAACCAAGTTTTTCTTTCTTGACCGAGGACAATTACCGACCTATTGCCCCATTCTTTCCAAATTCCCAAATCTTGAACATTTACATAGCACACACTCAGAATTTTAACAATCAGTCCTCAGATTCCTTCTCATATAGAATAAAAAATATATTATCTAACCTAATCCTTTCAGCTGGAGTTTGGATACAAAAAGAGAACTTCTAACTTCTGCTGATTAACAAGTTTAGCTTAATGACTCAGGACAACATGAAAGGTAAACACATACTCACATGACGAAAGATATCTGAAGACCGTTTCTTTGCTCTTTCGACTTCTAGATGAGTTCATCCTCATGCACTTGAGCAGATATTACTTAGTTCTAACTGAAAGAAGCTTATCCTACTTTGACGGCTGCATTGAATTTCCTGAAACTGCTGTAGGCATAAAAGAGCTTGGTGTAGGAGTTCTTGCCATTATGGGTCTTGAATTCGGTAGCCTTTGGGAGCTCATTGCAGTTAGAAGCCTAGGTACTAAATTAGTAGGAGGCACTCCAGGGCGGTTAGCAGGTCCTGATAGTGGCACAGGACGAGCTGAAGAACCATATCTTGATGCAATTATTTGATTACGTTCATGGATGAGCCTCTGTTTTGACCTCTCCAACAGTTCTCTGACCCTCATAACCACATTATCCATGTCGCTAAAGAAGGTTAACTTGCTCTCCAGCTTGTGTAACTGCAAAGAAGCAACTTGAATGGTTGAGAATCATTGAGACAGATCAAAGCTAAAAAAAGGCAAACATAAACCAGCTCAAAATCAAGTCAGCAGAACTTTGGAGAATATGCTCAGAAATTGACCAGACAAGTCCTAACTCAATGATTAAACTTGGGTTAGTATTCCTCCTATGTAAAGCAACATAAACATTCAACCAAAGAAAGGAGAATAGAGGAGGTATTTCCCAAGAGAGAGACAGTCTACTACTCATCTATACGAAGTAATAATTTTTTTGCTCTAAAAGGAAGACAAAAACATTTTACACTCAAACTTAATATCCATCTCCTGAGCTGCTTTGATTGCTCGGGATCTATTTCAGCCTAAATCTTGCATTACAGCTCATTAGCTGATCAGCCTCAATTTTGACTGAAAGCATTACCCAGAAGCAGGTGAAAAGCTTGCAGCTGTTGGATGATTCCCATAGAATATAATTGGGAGCCTAAAATATACAATTTTCAAAGAGCTGGTTGGCCTTGATTACCTGCTTCTCTATTAATGAAGTGGTAAGCTGCCGAATTTGGTCCTCTTCTTGATCTGCAAGATATTTCGCCTTGACTGCAGCAGCTGACAATGCAGTGACTGCTGCACGTTTGATCTTATCAATATCCAGATCATTTTTGGTCTTCAAAGGATCTTTTCTCCCATCTACAGAGTCTTTCGCTTCTCCAGCCCCTGAGCAACAGAGCACCAAGTGACAATTCAGAATTATAGGAGGATTCAAAAATTCTTAAAAGCCTTAGTTAAGTGCAGAGAGAAGAATATTAATCAGTTTTCCGCTTTGGGAAGAGAACAACAACAACATACCCAGTGTAATTCCACAAAGTGGGGTCTAGGGAGGGTAGGTTGTACGCAAACCTTACCCCCGCCTTGGAAGGTAGAGAGGCGCTTTGGGAAGAGACCATAAAGAGAAAACCTTAGTTTTAGCCCCGAGGATATAGGGGCACTAAATGAATATTTAAGATCCAATATTTGTCTTCGCAACATTTCAGCCTTATGGATAAAATTGTTTTAACGGCCACCTTACTTGACCAACTTTGCCCATCATTTGCCTTCCCAGCTCCAGCAATCCATCAACTCACTACAGCCCCTCCTCCCCCTCCCAGCTTTGGATCTCCTTTCTTAAACTCCTGAAATTCATATCCCAATCCCACGTAGAACCCGCTTGTCCTCCCAATTCCACCCGTATTAGTTAAACTTATTTTAATTTCAAGGTCAACTTATCTCTCGTTTATCTCTTTCTGGCTCTTAACTGTGGATTTGTACCAATGATTCACAAGAGAGGACTATGCGTGTAACACTCTCCATTCCCCCTACTGTGTTAGTTTAACTTATTTTCATTTCAAGGTCAACTTATCTCCTTTGCTCTCTGTCTGCCTCTATCTGTGGATTTTCATCAATGATTCTCACCTTACAAGAGGAGGCGATACTCCCTAATATTTTATATGATGCTAGAGGGAGAAAGATATCATTGTATATGCCGGTTTTTAACAAGGTATGAAGTTTAAGATGATAATATAACTTGAGCATTATAGTAATGGTAGTAAATTGTTAGTTGGACAAAAAAATTATCAAATGTCTAAAATTTGAATAGACTCCATTTGTGGGACTATATTGGGTATGTTGTTGTAAATGACTTCGAATTTTTGAAGTCACAAAAGTTGTATTGTATAATGATGGTATTAATGGCATGGTGTCAAACACTTAAATGCAGCAACCATCATACAACTTTATACGGTTATTTGTGGGAGAGGGGTTGCAGGGAACAATGGATGACAAAGGGGAATATGAGAGTTTGGAGAGGTGGGAGAAAAGAGGAATTACAGGAGACTAGTGCATTGTGTGGCGAAATAGGAAAGTGAAGGGTGCTGGAATAAACTTCAGTCGTGTTTCAATTTGAAGATCTGAATTTGGTGATGACAACTAAAGCACTGTCACATTATCAATTACAAACTCAAAGATACTGGTGATACTCAACAAGCTACATGCCACTGACTGAAGACTCAAAAGATCCTTTGTGATTCTCTCAGTTGAAAGGATTATTTTATAGAATCAATAGATTGCTGATTCCCTCATAAATGCAGATCATGTAGTTTATTTTTTGGGATAACTAATAGATGTCCTATAGCTTTATGTCTCTGTTTTTCCTATTCCTTGTCAAGCATGTTACAAAATTTAATTCCAAAATCATATCCACTCCTTTGTTGCGCTTGCACTCCATGGTTAACACAACTTTTTTTTTATTGGAGAAATCTGTTATACAAGCTTCGAACTCAACGGATAATAAACTCGCCCTCTACCCTTCTCCTCTTAAATACCAGACTTTGACCAGCTAGGATTCAAACTCGTAACATGCACCAGCCACACATCCTGTGCTGTACTACCTTCTCCAGTGAACCAAAACCCCCAAGGAAAACATTATTAGCATAACTTTTACTATGCATAAAACATAATATAAATTGAGAATTCGGACCTTTATTTTCGTCATTTTGAAGTACAGAGTTTGATTTCATGGATTGCTCAAGCTCCCTTGTTTGGAAAGCAGGCATCATGTCCTCGTCTTTAGGAGTACCTGGAGAATCAGAAGGAATGGCCATTAAAGCTCCATCAAGTGACTCCTTTTCGAAGCCGGGTGGGAGCTCTAATTTAGTCGTCAAAACATCTGATTCTTCTGTGGTACTTGGTCTCTGTCCCGCTAAGCCCGTATCATCTGGTTCTTTAAGTGATGCAGGTTCCCCCTCTTTGTCAGTAGGAATTTGACCAGATTGCTTTGAAGTATCAGATTTCTCTGGATTTTCTTCACTCGTAGAAACCAAATGCGTCGCTTCTTCAAGTTCCTTTTCATTATTCTCTTCATGGTTTTCACCATCCTGCTCTTCGCACTTTTTGTCAGTGTTTGCTTCACCTTTGGTCTCTTTATCTTGTCCAACTGACAAGCCATTCTCATCAGTAACTGAAGTCAATTTTTCCTCTTTCTGCATTTCAACATTGCCATCCCCATCTTTCTTGTCGTCTGGATCAACTGATCCATTAGCAGGTCTGCATAACTAAATTAGCAGTTAGACTCCAAATCAATTCAATACCTGTTAACTAAGCTAAAAGGAGGAACACAAACCTATCCGAATCAGGTGATGTCTTCCCATCCTCTGGTGGATCTTCCAAAACAAAACAGTGCCTTAAGGCTAGCTGCTCACCAGAAGGATTACTAGAAATGGATTTCAAAGAGCTTCGTACTGAGGCAGTAACCCTTTTAGCTTCTACCAGTTTCACCAGGAACGCTGCCTAGAGAAAGAAAACATCACAATAGAGACAACTAAAACATTTCCAGTAATCACTTTGGTTTTCCCAGTTTTAACTCCCCCCTTCCCCTCCACTTTTTCAAGGGCAAACAAGAATATTTAAAAATAAAAGATGGATGGATCAATCAGGCCATTGCGTTCATCCACATTTTAATAAAGAATAATTAGAGCTTTAACAGCAGAATAGAAAACCAATTTGATTCTACTTTTTACGACTTCCCTCTCTTTTTGATCGGTAAATACAGCTTTTCATATATAATAAGACCAGCAAGAAGTTGCTGGATAAGTTACAACCAAAAGTACACCATTACAATTTGTGTAATGCGCTGATGAAGTCAATCATGGCACTAGGGGCAGGAGCATGTACATCTTCCATTTTACACCAAAACCTAAGCAAAGCTTTACATTTATGTTTGGTATTAATGACTGTTCTTCCTACTTCCAAACAACCTATCATTTCTTTCCTTCCAGACGAACAACTGCCTCTTTTGAACAGGATTAAAATATCTCATTGAAACTGTAGTGCCATAATGAAAACCATGTCCTTTTCAAAACAAGGTCACAGCCTGTGAAAATGGTGAGAAAAGACTTCCACCGGCAGAAAGATCTTACCTTGATCATGTAAATAACAAAAAATAAAAATTTGATTTCATTATTCAGGGAAAGGCATGTACAGATTGTTAGCTTTTAGTAGAGACTATAGTGCCTTGAGTGCTCAGTTGCATCAAAATTGTGATTGAGCCTACGGAAAGTAAAAGAAACCAACATACCAGTGCCATTACAGGATTGCCAGCATCAGCAAATGAAACATGTTCTCCAGGTGGAGGATAAAAACCAACAGCTGTAAATGCGTCCCTCAGTGCGTCGAGTGCACAGTTCTCACCAACTTCCTCCTGAGGAGTTAGCCCATTCACATTCTCTGGCTTCGATGTTTCCACTATGGATGAAAGCTGATTGTCATCTCCATCATCCTTACTCTCTGTTGTTTCTGGGGTATCAATACTGGCTGATGTATCATCTTTAGACAAAACTGCATCTTCTTTTTCTTTAACACGCTTATTACTTTCAGCATCATCCAGGAATACATCCTCTATTGGCATTTCAATGAAGTGCAGAATACACTGAGCTTTGGTCTTTGTAGCCACATGCTCAGCAATCTCATTCCAGTTTTCCTTATAAAGCTCTAATGCCTCAAGGAGAAGAAGAGTCTCCTGATCTGTCCACTTCCCACCACTTGCACCACCACCCTCACCAGGCTCCATAAGAATGAAATCTGAAGGGGACATCCCAGATCCAAACTTCCCATTGTTGAAGCATTCACTACACAAGTCAAAATCTGCCTATGTAGTAAAAACCATCAACACAGAGAAGACAGTCAGGCATATAAGTAAAGTTTTGACACGACATACTTCAGCAGTAAAAATGACCTTTTAATATGCAAGTAAAAACAGATTATGAATCATACAACCTAAGGATATAAAAACATGGACAGCTGCATGCACCAGGTTTGCTAAGGCAGAAAGAGTTTCATAATGAGTATAATAAGCAACAATCAACAAATCTACAGGGTTGGCTCAAGTACACGCCTTTTATGTCCAGAAGGAAATAATATGTACTTCTGAATCACATTCTTCGATCTACAACAAGTATATGACATTAACCAAGATGATGATCCCTTTATCTGAATAAGGACATGAATAGAAAGAAAACACTGGTGGTGATGCCCTAGACAGTAGGCAAGTGGTAATCATTTCTCATATCAATGTCTTATCTCACTAGCCCCAAAACAAAAAAGGACATTAGTGTTGAGCAAAAATACCTCCTTTTGGCAATGATACCGCTTTCTTGAGCAGTCAGCTGAGCAAGAGTTGCAATGGTACTCAACAGCTGGCCCTTCAGACTTCATCAGTTCTTCAGCAATGGCTGACTCTGGAAAGAACCCAGAAGACACAGAAGGAGTAGCTACACTAGACCTGGGAAGAACTGGGGTCCATGTTTCATCTGATTCGAATCGAAACAGCTTATCAATCAAAGAATATGTCTTTGCTGCCTCGTCTGCATCAATATCAACTTGCATAACCGAATTGGTTTGAGGGAAAGGGTGGTAATTAATTAAACCCCAGTAGTCCAAAAACTCCATCACTTCCTGTTTTACATCCAAATCTCCTGCTGAGAGCTCAGACAAATCATTCAACTCAATTTGAATATTGGGGTCAGTATGATACTTTTTCATGATCCAATTCCGTATCTCCATGTATATTTCTGGAGTCCTACTTTGAGACTTCTCATTGAAGAATGACGGCATTGTTCGCTTCTCCAAAGGATGAACCTTTGTCCAAGAGAACCAACCTAAAAACTTTGAAAATGTCAAAGAATATCTGGATAAGCCTTAATACTTTTAAATTTTAGTAACAGACTATACAACAACAACAACAACAACATACACAGTGAAATCCCACAACGTGGGGTCTGGGGAGGGTAGAGTGTACATACACACTTACTTCTACCTTGGTAGGTAGAGCTGTTGTTTCCGAGAGACCCTCGGCTCAAGACCAAGCACAAGCAAAGCAAGAGAAACAATCAAATTTAAAGCAGTATGAAAATGCTAGTAACAAAAGCGAATAAGACATGATAGCGCATTCTGAAAAAGGAAGCAGTAACTAACGTAGGTAAATAAGACAAACAAAGTACACTAAAGAACACATAGCAGCAGAAATCAAACGACAGGGGACTATAAAATAATATTGCGCCTTCTAGTATGATAGGTTAAGCATGCCTACAGTAATAAGACTACAACTAACAGTTTGTAAGCGTAGTTAGTACTACGCTTGACTACGTATTACACTTCTACCCTAATTTGTGTCCTCCACAACCCCCTATCTAAAGTCATGTCCTCAGTAAGTTGCACCTGCATCATATTCCATCTAATCACCTCTCCTCAATACTTCTTCGGCCTACCTCTACCCCTTCTGAACTCATCCATAGTCAACCTCTCACACCTCCGAACTGGGGCATTTGTGTCTCTCCTCTGCACATATCTGAACCATCTCAAACTCGCTTCCCGCATCTTATACTCCACCGAGGCCGCTCTCACTCTGTCCGGATATCATTATTTCTAATTTTATCCCTCCTTGTATGCCCACACATCCATCTCAGCATCCTCATCTTCACAACTTTCATATTTTGGATGTGTGAAGTCTTACTGGCCAACACTCCGCCCCATACAACATAATCGGTCTAACCAACACCCTATAGAACTTGCCTTTAAGTTTTTGTGACATTTTTTTATCGCACAAGACTCCAGATGCGAGCCTCTATTTCATCCACCCTGCCCCAATACGATGTGTGACATCGCCATCAATCTCTCCATTCCCTTAAATAATAGACCCGAGGTAATTGAAACTTTCTTTCTTTGGAATGACCTGAGTACCAAGCATCACCTCCACGCCTGTCTCAGGGTCGCTCCCATTTCTAAACTTGCACTACAAGTATTTTGTAGTAACAGACTATAGATAAAAAAAAAATGGGAGAGAGCAATTTCCAGTTTGAACTTTGGACAAACTGAAAATTGCAAAAATTGCATACTTGCTTTGTCCCAATTTATATGACACATTCCTTTTTGGAACACTTAAATTGCTCAACATCGTTCCACTTCTATATAACTCCCGCAACTGTCAAGAACTAAAATTCATTATTGTTCGAATTCTAAACTATGACATGATATCTTTAAATGTCAAACTAACTTTCACCATTACATTTAAGCAACATGGCATAAAATAAGACAAAAAGAGTATTTACAATGAAACCGTAAATGTAAAAACTCCTCTTTATTTGTAAAGTAACACTAAATCTATCTCAAAAATATAAAACTTAACCTCAGGTCATTGAGATCCTTGTTTCCAGTATATCTTCAGCTTACTATAAATCTATCTCCAATGAAGCAACATGGCATAAAATGTGACGAAAGGGGTATTTACTATGAAACTGTAAATGTGAAAACTCATCTTTCTTGTAAAGTAACACTAAATCTATCTCAAAAATATAAACCTTAACCTCAGGACATTTAATTCCTTGATCCCAGCATATCTTAAGCTTACTATATCAACATGTTTTAACTTTCCAATTTCACAAAAATCTATTTAGCTCTAATACTCTGGAATATATTTTTACTTTTTTCCGGAGTTGAATTCCAGAAATCGTGTTTAGCCATAAAATTTCGGAAAGTTCCCGAATTTGAAATACACCAAAAAGTTGTTTTCACTTTTTTCACTCCAAATTACTCACAAAAATTTAAAAACAGCCCCAATTTGTATTCATGGCCAAACACAACTCCAATTTCCAAATAAGATCACAATTTTCATGGCCAAACAGACCCTAAGCATAACACATTGAGAGTTCAAAAACTCAAAATTTTCAAGTTTCAAATTTCAACTTCAAAATGTATGGCTAAATTGAGAGTTCGAAGACAACAATTGAAACTCAACTCACCAGCATGAGTAGGCACAACATGAACATTAGGATCTCGAGATCTAATCGCCTCAATTTCACCTTCAATTTCATTTTCTAATGCCTCTAAATCCTCCTTCACTTTATTCGACTCTTTATCAACCTTCACCGCCTCTTCTCCGCCGCCGTTCTCAGCCGTCGGAACCGCCTCCGATTCGATCTTAACATCAAAACCTGACGGCGAACCAGCTGCGGCGGCGTTGTTTGGCTGTTGCCGAGCTCTAGTGAGCGGACCGTTGTGGATCGGCGGAAAAGGTACTGCTAACTGCGTGTGCTTCTCACGCGGTTGACGCTTCGTTAAAGTTGAAGGAGGAGTTGAACTAGCGCTACTTCCAATGGCGCTTGCTTTTCGTTTTTGACCGCCACCTCTCCGGCGAGATGTAGGTGCCTCAGCAGAAGGCGGAGTGTCGGCGGCGGCGGACGGCGGTGGTGGTGGAGTTCCGGTGTCCTTCCGTTTCTCCTCCATTATTGAGAGCTGAACGAACTACTACGCTTAGATCGTCGTCTTCGAAAAGGTTATATGTGTTTTTTGAGCCTCAGGGTTGATTCGGTGCGCTGCCGGTACATGTAATTAACATAGATTGTCTAATCAGAACCGTCCATATATTCATCAACTAAATCAGAACCGTTGATGATCAATACTAGTCTTTGCTTTCATGGGAGGGGGAGATAACTTTTAAAGAATTTTAGCAATTTATTGAAATTGAGTTAATTAATGGTGTTATCTTTTACTAAGTGCTAATTAATTACCTTGTGTTAAATTGAATATATATAAATTATACCGTAATTGTGTAAGTTAAACTACTAAGTAGGAGTAGTAAATAGGAGTAACATATTGAAGATGACAAGTTGATATTGCAAGATGCAGTCAAGAAAATCAATATGTCCAAAGGGAGTTTACAACATCTATTTGATTAAGAGTTAATTAATGTTTTAAGCCATGGTCATTGGGTAGCACGGCAATTTTATCTAATGTCTTTAATTTGTTCACATTAAACGAAAAGTTCCCAAGTTGGGGACAATGTAAACACCTAAATTTTGCCAATCCTCTAGATTATAAAAAAAATATTCGTGTTTTTGTTTATAGAGCAAACTTGGTTTCATTTTATTATAATTTCATTATTATGTCTCCTTCGTTGTCTATTTATTTATTATATTTGGAAAATAAAATTTCAAATATGATAACTTATTTAATCTCCCCTATTTTAGATAGAACTACTTAATTTTACTTTATATATGATTCTTATTTAATTAGTATACTAGGTTTTTCTATACAGAATAAACTGAACAAAAGTTAAAAAGGAGAAACTTTAGTTTTCTCAGTTTCGTTTTTAAAAAAATCAATTTTCATATTTTAATCACTGTTTATAACTCGTATATAGTGTAAATTTTCGTTTAGGTGATTTCATTTGTAACATTTTTTAAAACAAAAGAATAGAATAGAAGGAGAATGACGGCCTATGGCCTATGGAAAATTCGCACAAAATGACTTATTTTGGGATTGTTTTTAATTTTTTCTCAATAAATGTAAAATATTTAATTTTTTCCCTTCGTTTAATATCTTGAGGTTCTGGATTTGAATCCTGCTTAGACAAAAATTTAAAACAAAATCGCAAGGCAGAGGTTGTGTATCAAAAATATGCATATTCGGCGAAATTAGGCCTATTCGTTAGAAATTGGTCATAAAGTAAATTTTACCCCAAACTAAGCGTTAAGGCAAATCTCTGTCTTAAAGACAAATTCTGTCGATATAGGCCTAATTTTGCTACAAACCTTTGCTTTGCATTTTTTTTATTTTCGCCTGAACATGAGTTCAAACGCGTAACCCATGAGTTTTTAGGTGAAGGGAAAAATTTTAAAAATTAAATTTAAGGGACAAAAATTAAAGACCAATACCTTTGAAGGAATTCCTCACAAAAATATGTAAGGCCTAGCCTAATTGGGCTAAGCCCATTTCCCCAAATATTGTACGACCTTCATAGCCCAATGCCAACAAAATGTAACCAAACCCAAGTTCATCAACCCAAATCTTTTGATTAGAGAAGCCCTGAATGTTCCCAAACTCTTAAAAATATGAAACGGGGAACTCGCACAGACGTCCTTATTTCGGGATGGTCTCTAATTTTTACACATCAAAATTAAAATATTTTTTTACCTTCGCCTAATACTTTGAGATTTTGGGTTTGAATTCTTACTCAGGCAAAAAATAAAAAATAATTCACAAGGCAGAGGTTTTGTAGCAAAAATAGGCCTATTCGGGTAAAATTAGACCTATTCGAGCAAAATTAGGCCTATTCCGGCAAAGGTTTGCCTTTACCAAAATTAGACCTTAAGAAAAACCTATGTTGATATAGGTCTAATTAATAGGCCTAATTTTGCTACAAAATCTCTGTCTTGCATTTTTTTTAAATTTTGCCTGAGCAGGGGTTCGAATCCGAAATCCATGAATTTATAAGCGAAGACTAAAGATTAAAGATTCCAAATTTGAAGGCCAAAAATTAAAGACCGGTGCCGTTGAAGGACATTTCGCACAGGGAAAAAGTATGAAAATACCTATAGTTCCTTTCGTAAAAAATTCACGGGTACCTTTAACACTACTACTATTTAATATGTATTCATTTTAAAATTATTTTGCACGTCTAACATTTCAGGAGAACTTTATATATGCAAAAAATAAGTTATGCTTGACAAAGCCTACTTTATCTAATATTTCATATGATTGAACTTCAAACAAAACGAATCACACCGCATGATTGAAGTTGTTCTGAAGTGGACAAATTTATAATTTTTTACGCAATAATAATTTAAATAATAATCTATAATCGAATATATATATTATTTTTAAGGGACGTACAAAGTACATTATGAACAAGTAAAAATGAAATAAAAATGGTTTTCATCTTTCACCATTTCAAAAAATAATCCGTTGGCTAACACGACTAACACTAAATTTTATCTCGCATGTGTCCATTA
Organism: Anisodus tanguticus; assembly: GCA_034509755.1. NCBI lineage: Eukaryota > Viridiplantae > Streptophyta > Magnoliopsida > Solanales > Solanaceae > Anisodus > Anisodus tanguticus. The sequence goes on along the minus strand of CM067561.1, from coordinate 36,991,261 downwards.
ACCAATAGTAATTTTTATTGCATATTATCTGAATATTTAGATTTTGGTTTTAAACAAATGTATAAATTTCTCTTAATATATATATATATAACTAATCGGTATCATGAGAATTTTTTTTAACAACAAAGATAATGTATATTAATTACGTACTTAAGTCATTACATATTATAGCAGTGTCTCGCAGGACACTTTGATTACCAAAGCAAGCCAAAATAGAACCGTACTTAGCATCCAACTCTTTCCTAGTGAAAAGAGAACTATTCTTACCATATTATAATTATAGTAGCTTCATCACATAAGATGGGGGATTACAAAACGGTTAACATAATTAATAACAACTGCATGAAAAACTTCTTTGGCCAAAACATGAGCAACTTAATTTGCTTGTCGAAAACTATGGGTGTTAGGATGGGTAGGGTGGAGGTAGGTGAGTGTTGGGCTGATGAATAGGAGACAATTTTTAAAAAAAATCATTCTATAGCATAAATATTTTAAATTTTAAATTAGACTACTCACATCTTTATATTAGTAAATAAAATTTACACAACGACATCCAATAATTGTATTACAAACACATGGTCAATATCTTATTAACTTGAATTAATCTTTATTAATATCAATAATAATATTATGTGAAACTAAAGACTTTATGTTATTAACAATGTTTTCTGCAACTGCATTATTTGGTCTGGCATGATCCCTGCCTTATTATTTTGATTAGCTGTTTAATTTTTCAAGAAGAGATATTCTTGGGGTTTGACTTGGAAATACACGATATCTTTCTACTTTTATCCATGTGGTTATAAATCAGAGTAGGATCTAAGAGTGTCTCAATAACGTATTAATAAAATATTATTTTCTAAATCTGATCAAAATAAGTACGAATATGATACCAAAAAGCAACCGCTTTAATCACCATTGTCTTTATTACCCACAAGACCATTCCTACAAACATGCACACCAGAACTGTACGGATTAATGCAAATAAAAAAATCACTGCGGTCAACTTTCTTTGCAAATAGGAATTCCAAAGCAATTAAAATTAGCCCTATCCAAAAACAGTTTTAGACATTCTTCTTAACTCCATTGAAAAATTCTAATATAACATCGCATAGTCAAAATATAGGACACACTAATGGGAGAAAATGACAAATTTACCACTTTTTTCTTCTTCTACAATTGAGGTCGCAATTACACTTTTGTCGGCAATTTTTATTATTCATTTTACAAGCACACCTCATAAATGTGAAACCAGAACCCTCAGAGCATGTACACCACACCTCTGATGGGTATAGGTACATCTATAAAAAAGACAGATATATCAAAAGATTATCTATAAAATTACCATTTCACTAATAAAATAAAGTATAAACAAAAGTAAAATAACTAATACTAGGATGTGAATTTCTTAACCATACGTATGGGAAAGAATAAACTTTAAAACTGTTCCCAAGACAAAATTTCTTTAGCAAGCACATTGAAAATTTTCTTTTACTTTTTTCACCAATTGCATTCGTAGGCAGTTGCAACAAAAAAAGTATTATCGAGTGCATCCTCTCAAACAAAAACCGTGGCACGAAATTGAGCCTCACCAAGAAGTGGAAATTTCAAGTGTTTTTTTCCCTTTTTCAACCCTGATTATGAGGTTAATATCAATGATGATTCCCTTTTCCCCTTCAATAGACGATGTCCAGGGAGACAAACTGGTGAAACAATTCAGCCTAATCCTTAAGTATTCATTGTAGCCCCAATTAAGGTCGCAACAGATTTACACAATGTAGTATAGGCCTTCATTATCATACTCGTAGCCAACAATCAAAAAATCATGGCCAGTATCTACAACATCTGAAACATGATCCTGTTTGACCGCAAACGTGGGAGAACACAAAAAAAAAAAAAAAAAACCATGCCTAAAAAGAGAATAGAATCCACAACTTATCTGCAGGCGAAAAATCTCAACGATGAATTGAAATCATTGCAACCATTATATTTTCAGCCTGACAGTTACATTTAACCTTGTGGTGGGTAAAGTCATAATCATCATCAGTGTGAAGACCGAACTCAAGACATAGTTAATGCACTTTTAAAAGACATACATAACCGATTTTTCGAAACACAATCATATAGTTGCTGCTTCGAAAAAGGTACAACATTGACTTTAATTTAACGATTCTCTACCATAGAAATCAACCAGTGAAATAAGTTGTTCTAGATTTGAATTAGAATCAAAGCAACGTGGGGTCTGGGAAGGATAGAGTGTACACAGACCTTATTTCTATATTGATAGGTACAAAAAGGAGAGATGCAACACGAGGACTTCCCAAGGGATCACCCATCCTAGTACTACTCTCGTCCAAGCACGCAACGCTTAACTTCAGAGTTCTTGATGGAATCCGGTATTTTAGTGATGGTATGATCGCATGCTTTTTAACTTTTTTTTAAAAAAAAATCAAAAAAATAAAAAGGTTAAAATTACAGTTTTTGTTCGAAAGAAATATATATTTACAGATTTGAAAATTTGCCCATTTTTATAAAAAAAAAAAAGACGATCGGTGTATGTTTGTTATATACTATTGTCTTGGGGAAGAAGACACGAGTGAAGAGGATGAGAATACTAAAAAATATTTCAGTACAATTGTGTTCAAATAAACTAACGAAATTTTACTATGGTGAGATAACACTGAGTGATTATTTAATTGGTATTATAAAGTGGGACCGACCTGCTCCTCATTCTCCTCAATCCACTTCTCTTTTTCGTTGCTTTTCTTCCTCTCTTTCCTCACATTTCTTTGTGAAGGGAAAGTCCGGAAGGCGAAACCCTCATCAGTATCAGAGGTTTTTTGGTCAGGTGGGATGTAAATCGAGGGATATGCGTGAGTGGTAGCCCTGCAATGGAGAGGACCAACGGGACACGAACCCAGCAACAACTCTTGCAACATTTCAGCAAAGACTGTCACCACACGGATTCGAACCCGCGACGTCGAAGTAGTTGTTCTTCTCTTTCCTCACATTTCTCTTTCTTCTTTTTGTTTGTCTTATTTGTCCAAATCTTTTTTCCACTACAAATAGTAAAGTTAAAATTTTAGTACAATCTAATTTGATTACTATTTAAAAATATTTTAAGATGAAAATAAATTTAAATATGTAATTCAACTAATTAAACACGAGGTTCGAATTTGTCTATGAGTATCACCTTTTTTGCCCATATTTCTTTTTCCCCCTATAAATAGGCACACTCAAAATTCTGATACCACTTAATTTGATAACTATCTAATATTTACATAGATGTTTTAATATACGATGAAACTGAATATAAATATTTAATTTAACTAATTAAGCATTAGAGGATTGAATTGTGTTTTAGAGTATCCATCTTTTTTGTCCAGATATGAGAGGGGTCGGATTGTGTTTCAGTCACAAAATTCATATTTATCCAAAAAATATAAAATGATTTTAGTAGGTTATTGACATAATTTGGATAACATATTTTATTTCGTTGAATGAAGGACATTGATCATTTCAATTAATAAAGGTTTTCACGGGAAGTAAAGATATTTCACACGCTCAATTTTAGATTTTCACGTGAAACTTCCTTTGAGTCGTGAGTAACTTCCATCACCAGACATTTTGCTTCTTGAGAATGGGTGTTCAACGTCAATTGTTAAGCGCAAAACACTATATAATGTTTGCAATTGTTAACAAAATGGTTGTTTAGCCAATTTTTAGAAATGGTTTATTTTAAAAAAGCACATTGATAAAAATAGCTCTTTATAAAAGTTTTTTGCACAGCAATAGTTTATGTTTGACTTTTTATTCTTTTAACAAAAATGTTTTTTTGAGTGACAAACAACAGAAAAGATAATGTTAATTTTTATTTTATAATTAGTATTGTTTAAATTAAAAATAATTTATAAAAGAATATAAATAATTTTTTATTAATGAGCGAATATATATTAAAGTTTTAATAAGTAGAAATACAGTGCTAAAAATGACTAACGTGAGGCGAGTGAAAATAGGAAATAGGTGAGTATTCTTTTCAGTCTGTAATTGTAAAACATAAGATAAGATTTTAAATGAGTAGTCTTAAAGTATGACTTGTGATCACACTTATATATTGCAATGAGATAAAAAAAATTATGATGAAATTGAGCTGAAATTGAGACCACTGATAAGATTTTTTTTTAATCTTATGGTCTAAAACAAGTTAAATATATTTGTGTGGTTATAGGTTATCTCGTTAAGTATAAAATGTAAAGTTTAAAATTAAATTATTGTCAAATAAGAAAATATATCATTTTTTTTGGAGTGACTAAAAAGAAAAGTGTGTCATATAAATTGAGACAGAGAGAGTATTGTATTTGCAAAATCAACTTATTGCGTAAGTATAACTCTTCGTACATTTTATTCAAACACTAACTACACCCATTCCTCTAAGTATAACTCTTCGTTCATTTTTTTCACCGGTTCATCAAGTGATTAGCCAGCTTAATCAATTTTTTCCTTCGATGATCAAATGTAAACATATCAGTGGTCTCCGTTTCAGCTCAATTTCATCATAATTTTTTTTTATCTCATTGCAATATTTAAGTGTGATCACAAGTAGAGATGGCACTGGATCAGGATATGGATATGAATCTTGTATTTGAGATCCGTATCTGATCTAAATTCGACCGTGAATTCATTTTTTATTAAATATATGCATAACCTAGAATGTAATTTTATAAGTATTTTCTTAAAATTGCTAAGGACATCCTTGCAAGTTTAATTCTCAAAATAAGTGTAATTTATCCCGCGTTAACTCAAAAACCAAAAAATAATGAGGTAACTTCGATAATAAAATCAATAGTATATTAGTGAATGACTAACATCTCCATAGACAAGTAGTTAAAATTATATTCACTTCATTTGTGAAGATTCCAAGCACATGCAAGTTATGCATTGTGGAAATACTAGTCGGCATTTTCTTTAACTATTGTCATTGTCAAACATTTTCAATTAATAGCTCACATTCAAAACGAGACAACGAACAAAATATCTCATATGAACATTTCAAAATTGAAACACAGTAAATTGTTAGCTAAGTAAAAATCGTTTGTCAGTTCAAAAAAAAATCTTAGCAAGGCAATTTTTTTTACATGTGGATCCAGATTCGATCCGTGTACCCGGTGGATCCTATGGATCCTATGGATTCGGATTTGGATTTGATTTGTATGGACTCGATGGATCTGGATCCGGATCTGGATTCAGGTATGAAAAACGGATCTGGATCTGAATCTAGTAGGATCCGGTCTAGATCTGATTTGTTGTCATCCCTAATCACAAGTCATACTTTAAGACTACTCATTTAAAATCTAATACTATGTTTTACAATTACAGAGGAAAAATTCAAAACATAATAAATATGTATTTTTAAAAATTTTATCGGACCTTGTTAATCTTAAAACAATATAATTAAAAGGCTTAAGTCATTCGCAGCCACCAAAACTTGTCCACAGATTCCACTTAGATACCTTAACTTAGACATGTTCCAATTGAACACCTATACCACTTCAAATTTGTACCACTTAAACACTTTTTTGATAATCAGCCAAAAGTATCAAATGTGTAGTACACTCGCATTGATATGGCACAATGACGAATTAAATAATGACATGTGGCATTTGGGTCAAAAAAATTATTAAAAAGTAATTATACGAAGATAACAAAAGTAAAACTATTTAAAACCTATATAACTAATTAAAAAATGTTTTAATAATAAAAGAAAATAAAAAAACTTATTTCCTAAAATATCCCCCCACCCAAACCCACCGTCTTCCTTCGTTCTGGAACTCCCCACCGTAGCAACTAACCTAGCAGACCTTCATTTCATTTGCCAACTATTAGCCTTCTTTCCCATCCCATTTCCCTCCCCATTTGATTTTTCATTGGTACATGGAGCAAGAATCGAGTCTCGGCGGAAAAAATCAGTGAATTCCTATCCATCTTACCGGAAAAAATGGAGTTACATCGGAAATTTATTTAAGACTCATATCTGATTTCCTTTTTCTTTTTTGAAGATCTCTTCTTTTCTTTTTGCCGATTAATTTATTTTGCTTAATGATGTGATTCATTATTGTTAGATTATATTTAGGAGTGGCCAGTGGAACGTGACGGGGATTTGGGGGGACGGGAGTGGGTCGGGACCGGGACGGGAGGGAGGGATGGGAGACGGGGGGGGAGGAGGATTAGGGGGACGGGAAGTGGTCCCGTCCCACATCCCGCTATAAGAGGGGACGGAATTTGGGGGACAGAACAGGTCGGGAAGGGGGATTTGGGGGATATATATATATATATATATATATATATATATATATATATATATATTTTAAACACTTAAATAATTGAACAAGATAATGAAATGAAAATATTTCAAGACTGTTATTTTGCCTCTTATATTATTTAATAGATAAATATGATTTTTTTGTAATACAATTTCAAAATTCGAACTTTGTTTTGTAGTTCAAAAGTTGTAAATCACATAGTAAAATTATCATTAAAAATTACATATTCAATCATATTTTTTTCTAGTTTCCTCACAATCTCTTGAGGATCTTCTATTGGAATTGAAAGTTGTTGGTCAAATTGTTCGATGTCGCTTCTTGCTCCCTCGGATAAGATTTTGTTGTAGTTGTAGTCGTCTTCTTCGTTGATCTCTGGTTGACCGCACCTTCTACGCTCCGATGTAATCCAATCTCAGAATAAAACTGCAATCTCCAAGTTGTTTCCCGCCAATTAGTGTTTGTGCTCTCCTATTTGAAACCTTCCAGCAGAAAAAATATTTTCAGAAGTTGTTGATGACGCTTGAATATTCAACACATCTCGTACCATCTTTGATAGTGTCGGAAATGTCTTTTCATTCTCCCTCCAATATTTTAGCAAGTCTTCACGTCCATCTTCATTGACAATTGATTCGTACGGTACAACACCCTGCAAAACATAAACATCAAACTCGTTAATTTGTAAAGAACTTGAACCACTATATATTCTATTTCTAAGGCTTTGAATACTTGAAGCAGAAACCACATGTTTTTATAAGGTTGCAGTGAAGTAGAAGAAGATGGTACATAAGTCGGTTGATTATTTGCACTTTGCTCTTGATAATACACACACACACACATATATATATATATATATTTGCATTCATTGTGTATGCTAGACATAACTTATTCTTTAGTTGGTTCTTTAGTTGGGTCTATTGGACTTGGAGTTGGAAGTATTTCTAAGCTTTCATAAATCGTTTCAACAAGTGTTTTACAACCGTCTACTTTTATAGTAGGATTTAATATATCTAATATATCACCAATAAAATAATTACTGGGAATAGAAAAAAATATTTTTTTAATAGATGGAATGTAAGTTGGGTTTTGCATATATTCATTAAGTAACAAAAATATTAGAGATATATAAAATAACATATATAAAATAGTAGGAAAATAAATACCAGAAAATTTCTCTAAGAATACATTAAGTTCCAAAATATTTTTTCAATCATCATCTACAAGCATATTCCTTAGATTTTGATTATGGACGTTAAATAATAAAATTATAGATATTCTATACTCGTGAGCAACAACTAATTGTTCATACAAAGAATTTTATCTAGTTGCAACTTCTTCTGAAATTTTCCTATAAAGTAATCTACAATCATCACATATTTTTTATACTCTTTGCGTCTCTGTATTTTATTACCTTTAGAAATAAAGTAGATAACAAATTGTATTTTATCAAGGATGTCTTTAAAAAAAAATTAGGTCATCCTTTACAACTAAGTTATAAATATGATATGCACATCTAACATGAAAAGATTGAGTCAATCAAGTTTTTAAAATGTTTACAGCAGAATCATTAGAAGAAGCATTATCTAATGTAATAGTCATAATTTTATCAGTAATTTCATAATATTCACTAATTTCATGAATATTTCTTGAAATAAAAGCTCAAATGTGTCTATCATCAATATATATATATGCTAATATACGTTTTTGCATAGACCAATTCTGATATATCCAATGACATGTAATAATTAAATAATCATTACCATTAGCACTACGACTTATGTCAGAAGTGATAGTCACTTTGCCATTAAAATGATACAATGCATAACGTAAATATTGTTGATATTCATGCGCAAATTTAAAAACATCTCTTCTAACAGTTGATCTAGAAAAACCGTTAAAAGCAAGATTATATGTTTCTCGAATGTAATAAATAAAACCAGGAGATGAAGAAAATGAAAAATGCAAACCCTCTACAGTAACTAATTTTGCTAAATTTTCACGATCTTTGTGTTTATCATATTTCGAACCTATAACTTCCTCCGTCATCGGGTTAATTCGACCATGTACTTGGTCGGGGACACTATGTGAACCTTATCCCGACTCAGAAGGCATTTGCACACCCGATTTTTCATATTCCGCCATATTGTTGGTGCATGGAAATCGGAGCTTCGCCGAAATTGGGTAGTGTTGACCTGATTCTGAAATCAAAACTGTTCCAATACCAACTCCTTTGAAGTTTGCAGCTCCGTCGAAGAACATTCTCCAACCCGGGTACTCTTCTGAGATGTCTTCTCCAACAAACAATACCTCCTCATCCGGAAAATAAGTCCGGAGAGGCATATATTCTTCATCTACGGGGTTTTCAGCAAGATGGTCGGCTAGTGCTTGTCCTTTGATAGCCTTTTGGGTGACATATATGATATCGAACTCACTTAGCAAGATTTGCCACTTTGCTAGCTTCCCAGTGGGCATGGGCTTCTGAAAAATATATTTGAGCAGGTCCATCCTTGAGATGAGATAAGTGGTATATGCAGACAAATAATGCCTAAACTTTTGTGCAATCCACGTCAAGGCACAACAAGTGCGTTCCAGCAAAGTATACCGAGCTTCATACGGTGTGAACTTCTTGCTTAAGTAGTATATAGCTTGCTCCTTTCCCGTTTCATCATGTTGTCCCAGCACGCATCCAAATGCATTTTCTAACACAGACAGATATAACAGCAACGGCCTTCCGGGTTTTGGAGGCACTAAGACAGGTGGGTTAGACAGATATTCTTTAATTATGTCAAAAGCTTGTTGGCAATCCGTTGTCCACTTGGTAGCAGCGTCCTTCTTCAGTAACTTAAATATTGGCTCACATATCACTGTTGATTGTGCTATGAACCTGCTGATGTAGTTGAGGCGACCAAGGAAACTCATCACGTCCTTTCGACTCTGGGAGTGTCCTTTTTCTTTCGGAGGTTAACTGACGAGACTTCTTTAGAAGTGGGTTTGTATCCGAGACCAAAAGTATCCTTCTTACTGAGCAAGTGAACAGGCTCTATCATACCTTCTAAATTCAATCCGAGGCCTCGACCGGGCTTAAAGCCATTCTTCAACATTTCCGGGGCCACCATTGTGAGAACCCGGGGTAATTTCAGTTTTTCAACTTTGGAGGCACATGTAATTTCTCTGACATGGAAGACAGACCCGTCCAGTATATCTACGCTTTCAACAGCAGGGATCTGTCCTTCGGGGCATATTGAATTGCTCCCTTCTCCGTGTACCACGACCTCGTGATGATCCCAGACAAACTTCAAACTCTGATGTAGGGTAGAAGGGACTGCACCAGCCACATGGATCCAAGGTCTTCCCATTAGTAGGTTATAGCCGGTAGATATGTCTAACACTTGGAATTCCACGACGAACTCTACGGGTCCCACTTGTAATGTTAAATCCATTTCTCCCATAACGCTCCTTTGGGCTCCATCAAAACCTTTAACTCTCACATGACTTTCGCGAATCTTTCCAATGCGAATTCCCAAGGCTCGGAGAGTCGCCATGGGACAAATGTTGACGGCTGAGCTTCCATCAATCAATACCTTGGAAATGAACTTGTTCATACACTTTACCGTTATGGTCAATGCTTTGTTGTGGCCCAAACCCTTAGGTGGCAATTCTTTGTCATGGAAAGAGACTTTGTGTGCCTCTAAAATCTGCCCGACCAAAGCCGAGAGTTTCTCGCCCGTGGTCTCTCTCGGAACATAAGCTTCTTTGAGTACTTCCATAAAGCACGTCCGTGGTCCGGAGAATTCATCAACAATGATAGCAAAGAAATTTGAGCCGGTGTTTTCTTCAATTGTTCTACAACGGAATACTCTTTGGTTGGCATTTTCTTCCGAACTCTTCCACTTCGCCTCTCTGTTACAACCTTTTTTGGATTGTCTCGGGGGGCATAACATCGCCGGACCTTGTCATACCAAATGACAACTTCTACAATTTGTTTCTCTTTTCCCCTCGCTCTTTTCTCCAAATCGAACGACTCCAAGGACGCTTTGGTATCAAAAAACGGCGTCACTATCTCGCGTTTCGGAGGAAGTACTTCCACTTCAAACGGTGCCCTCACTTGAACTGTAATTATAGGGGTGATAAAGGCCGATAATTCAACCTTTTCCTCTCTTTGGATTGGCACAATGGTCCCTTCCAAACTGTTTTCTTCATCAACGGTAATCATGTTCACATTGGCATTGTCATGATTTGGCAAAGGGTTATTGTTTACATTAGGGGGAGGCCCTTTCAGTTGGATAATTCCTACCTTGATCAAAGCCTCGATCTTGTCTTTGAGGGCAAAGCAAACCCCAGTGTCATGTCCAGTGATCCCCAAATGGTACGCACAATGCTTAGTTTCATCATACTATCTGGGAATAGGATTGGGGATATGCCCTGGGATGGGTTGGAGTATTCCCGCGGTCCTCAATCTTTCGTATAGTTGGGCTAGAGGTTCGGCTAAAGGTGTATATATTTTGACTGGCCTTCTTTCGTAATTTGCACGGGGTCTGGGAGTATTTGGTGGATGGGCTTGTGGCTGAGGTGGATATGTGGGCTGATACTGTGGGGAATTTCGATAGGTAGGTGCTCGTGGTGGGCTATATATTGGCTGGGTATGATAGACAGGGTAGGGAGTAGGCGAGTGTTGACAATAAGGCTGGGGGCTTTGTGTGCTTTGGCCATAGTAGGAGGGCTGAGGATTTTGGGTGTTTTGATTATAGTAGGGAGGCTGAGATGATGGGCTTTGGTAGGTTGACATTTGGTTGGACCTATGCTCCTGGACCGCCATGAAAGGGGATGCTCCGTCCCTCCTTTTCTTAATTGCTCCTCCAAATGAGTCTGACTGAATGACCTTACTCGTCGCCTGCAATGCTGCCAAATTTGTGATTCTTCCCGTTTTGATACCCTCTTCTATGAAATCTCCCATCCTTACCACTTCAGAGAAATTCCGTCCGATGACACTTATCATTCTTTCGTAGTAAGTTGCATCCTTCATAGATTGCACAAAGAGCGTGGTCATCTCACTTTCCGCCATTGGGGGCTGAACCTTTCCTGCTTCCGCCCTCCACCTCATGGCATATTCTCTGAAGGTCTCTTGTAGATTTCTTCTCTAATTTCATCAAATAAAATCTATCTAAGACTGTGTCGATGTTAAACCTGAACCTATCCACAAAATCATGTGCCATTGTGCCCCAGTTACGCCATTTTCGCGGATCCTGACTTGTGTACCAATCAAGCGCTTCTCCTGTCAAACTCCTTATGAACAACTTCATTATGATGGCACGGTCCTTACCCACTCCTACCAAACCTTGTCACGATACGATCTTAAGTGAGCGCGAGGATTTCCTTTTCCATCAAATAAGTCAAATTTTGGCACCTTATATCCGATAGGCAACTGAACGTCGGGATGCATGCAGAGATCTTCATACTCGAGTCCTTCATGCCCCTTGCTGGTTTGAATGTTTTTGAATGCTTCTTTTAGGCTATGAATTTCTCTCGCCATACTTTCATCAGTTTTAATCCTTACTTGCCTTTCCATCTCTTCATATTGGTCTATCTCCTGAGGAGGTATGTTTGGTGTGGTAGAAGTAAAGGGTTGGGCTTCCATCGTATATACTGGTGGCACATACTGCTTATTAGCGATGTGTGCCAACGGTATTTGTTGGGTTGCCTGGTAATTTTGTGTGGGAGGGATATTTTGGACAAGTGGGGTAGTTTGGGTAAGTGGAGCTTGAGGTGTATATGGAGTCATGTGAAGGATACTTTGGTCATTTTGTAGCGGGCTTTGTTGTGGACCGGCGTGCGGGTTGATAGGATGCGGATTGGTACGTTGTGGGGTCGGTGAGTTGAGGATTGGTTACGCTTGGTAAGGGATTTTGGGGAAGGTTCGGGAAATGGCGGTTCAGGAGATGGAAATGTTTGTGGTGCAGTCACGCTCGTCCCTTGTTCAGGGAGTGGAGTATTGAGGCTGATGGAAAGATTGGTAAGATTTCGGAGTCGCTCGATCTCCGTCCGCATGGTCGCCATTTGCGCAACAACAAGGGCGAGGTATTCATCCCGGACGGTAGTATTTCTCCTTTTCGATGTCTCTCGGTTCACCTCCCGAAGAGCGACAAGTCCCGTGCCGCTTGTTCGGATGCCCCCGAATCGGTCATTTTGTTGGATGATTGTGCCTTTGATCTCGTGAAGTAAGGGTGTTCCGCCGCTCATCCAACACGAATCAACTTTTGGGGAATAAATTAAGCAAAGACAAACCTTCTTAAAAAATGAAGCAAACCAAGTTAGTATGAGACGAATAATTATTGCTTTGAATAACATGTATAGAGTGGAAAATAGTAAACAAGTAGCAAACAGATTATATGGAAATTAAACGCGTGTCCTAAAGTGCATGGGGGCCTCTCTTATGCCGAGGTGGGCTTAAACGCCAAATATGCAAGACAATGGTAAATTGATCCAAGCCGTTAGTTGTAATGCCTTCCGTTGGGAATAAAGTTTAAATCTTACTTGTAATAATAATGCATACAATAACAAAGTCGACAACATAAAATACTCTCTTGATCACGGCGATGAAGATGAAACCCTAACACCGCTAGGTCCCGGCTCTCGTCTTCTAGGTACTTGCACTATGTTTTGCATTTGATGCCACATTTCGAGGGTAACGATCGTGTCTCCGAGCCGGAAATTCCTTACCCAAATTGTCGTGCCGATATCTTCAAAACCCCGCTCGCCATCGGGACTATGGTCCGTACTATCGCAATCCTCTCGTAGCCACGCTTGATATTCGGGGTGCCTCCCGCCCGACTAACTCCAATATTTATTGTGTCAATATCGTTCCATTCATCGAGGACTTGCCTAGCTCAGGGGATAATGAAATTTGGCCCAAATGGAATTTCGGAAATCCTCATATTTGCTCGGAGGGGAATTATCTGCTCTTGTCCCAACTGTCGGAGTACGCGGAGTGGAGCGTATGGTTGGAGGCCTTTCAACCCGATAAGCTCAATATAATAAAGCCTTTTGCATCTTATGTAGGCTTTCTTGGCATTCGGGAGCAGAGGGTATTTCCATTGGATCTGTTCATAGGTGTGGGATGCCAAAAACCCATACCAATCATTCACGCCGACAGGCGATACAAACCGCTTCGTCCTGTCGTAGAAGCTGACGATTTTGTTCGACTCGCTGAAGCATATGTCTACCATATTCCGTCGCTGGTAGAAATGTTCCATTGCCCACATCTGCAGAATAAGGTTGCAGCCTTCGAAGAAACCTGTTTCACCTCTTTTACATTTCCCTAAAGCTCGAAACATTTCTGCTAAGATCATTGGGGCCAAAGTGAGTTGTGCTCCGTTTACTCCTTCGAAAAGTCCCCGTGCTACGGAACATATGCAGGTACTGATCTTTCCATACTCAAGCGGGAATATCAAAGACCCTAGAAAGGCGACAATAAATGCAATAGGTCGTTTGGTCCGCCAATGATCGGGAGTGCAGGAGAATTCATTTTTGAATATCTTGTAACTGTCTCGACAACCGTACCTCTCGTAAAGATAATCCATCGAGACCCGATTATTTTCAAAGCATAGGAGTTTCTTAGTGTTCTTTAGCCCCAAGTAGCGGAGAAATTTCTTTCCGGATTGACGAAGCGGGATAATTTGTCCTCTACCCTGGTAGATCAAGTCGGTGAAATAGCTGATTTCTTCCAAAGTAGGAGTCATCTCAAAATCTCCGAATCTGAAGACAACTCGATCCGGATCCCAAAAATGGATTAGTGCTCTGACCAAATGTTGATCGGGGAAGATGTTGAACAACGAAACGAGGCAACCTAATCTTCTCCTAATTGCCATTTGGCTGCCAAGGTCGAAGTTTGTCCACCATATTTTCAGTTTGCTCGGAACCCCACTCATCATCCTGACTTGTGGCACAGACTCCATCTATAACAAAATAAATAAAACAAATAAAAATGAATATGCATTTTCCGATTTTGGCATACTATTTAGGCTTGGATCCGTCCATCAATATCCTGCTACACATAATATGCTGATTGGTCGTTGGGTTGTGAGACCCGTCGACAATTTGGTGGATTTCTTAATTGTGGAGTTGATGCCAAGGATCAACCCACCTAAGGTGTATGTATGCATGACTTAAAATAAAGGGCGGTATAGCTCTATCCTGATTTCTCTAAGATTTGGCTGACTAGACGCAAAGTTCCCGAGCGGACTACCCGAGTGAGAAGGCTACGCGGCCACCGGATGGTCCGGACACTCCGCGCATACGCCAACTCTTCTAAAATTTGGTAACTTGAAAGAAGTTTGCGGGTGCGCAAAACACACCTCGCGTGTAATGTGTGATAGTGTCAATTTTCCATAGTGGAAGAAATATGAGCAAAATGCCAATTTAAGAAAAGCAGTAAAACAATATAGCAGTTATGCATGCAAAAAATTTCACAAAGGAAACAAATCAAAGTATTAAATCAAATAAAGAGCAAAAGTAAAGCGTAATAATAATTAACCTGATCTTGCTATGGTTAAGAACCTGAGTCCCCAGCAGAGTCGCCATCTTTGTCGCGCCCGTTTTCGACCCTCGGGGTCAAAGCGAGCACAACGTATCCGGTGATTCCTGGGTATGATTAAGGAGTCGCCACCTAATTATTTATGGTGAATTAGGACACCTAAAATGTGAACTAAATGCTGCAATATAAACTCCGTTTTTAAGGTCTGCGAAACTAATGAGATTTTAGGTAAGGGTTCTTTATTATCCTAATGGGAAGGGGTTAGGCAACCGTTAAGATCCGCTAACTTGCGGTTATCCCACAAACTCGGGTTACTTATTGCTAAGGAAGTGCATGCTTAAAAGATATGAAGTTTTAAGGAAAGGATATTGCAAATGATTTGTTTAAAAGATACATTTTTTGCCAAATTGCATGGCTATGTATAAAAAATAAATATAAAATGAGTTTGTTTAGCATAACTTATAAAATATATAGGGGGTGCATTTGCGAGGCATGACTTATAAGATGCATGTAGGATAAAAGTACATATACATATGCATTGATTTTGATGAAAAGTATACATTATATTATACCCATAAAGTATGCATTTTGTATATATGTGAAGTTGATTTTGGAGAAGGCATACATTTATTTAGAATACCTGAAAGCATGCATTTGTAAAGCATTATTTATAAAAGTACATGTAAAGTTGAGAAAAGTATGCATTTCATAAGACATTATACATAACAAAATAGATATAAAGTTCATTCGTTTACAAAATATGTATTAGGTGATAATAAAAGTAAATTTTGTGAAAATCTTTCAATGTTGCAAATCGGATAAAATGCAAACTTTATTTTTTAGGATTAAAGAAAGTGAATAATAGATAACCAAATTATTTTGAAAGATATTAAAGCATGCATAACGAACCTAAAAATAGAGCAAAGTAACTAGAGGCTAAGTTTGGAACATACAAGACGGCCCTAAACAAATAAAGCTAGCGAAGGTTTCCAATTCAAATGAGCCTAAGAAATAAACTAACGGCGCTTAGGCTATCCTATTCATTCATCTATTCGCGGCCTAATTATTCTAAGCATTCTAATGACGACACATAATTAAATAATTATTACAACCCAAATAATAATGAAAGACGAATTTAACAATAAATAGAAGCGAGCGGCTAGGACTGATGACGATATCATCGGCACCCTATTTGTTTTTGAATTTCCGAGACCGGAGAATGCAACGAACACAGATGTGGTTCATCATTTTTGACGAAGTCATGATGAGTCTCATAACGAGACTCTTCGTTACTCCCGATGCATTTCATGTAAATAAAAGGAAAAGAAAAGGATTAGTGACTGGACAAAAATATATATATATATATATATATTTAAAACTGTAACCAAATAATTCATATGTAATATGTTGTTGGGACTTATTCGGGACCTACTAATGGGAATAACAACAGAGACCCCATACTAAGGGCACAAAACTAAGCCCGTATTACATGAAAGGAGGTTGAGGCACAACAAACAAAACAAACAGGATTAAGTGGTGGGCCTTGGGAAGTATAAAACAGGCTCAATGTACTTTGGATTTTTCCTTTTACAAACAAGAGCAGCAGACAAAAATAAACCAGTCCAATATATGCAGCAGGCCCAAATCAAGCCCAAACACAGATCCATAACCATATCGGTCCATATTTTGACATTCAATCGTTATATAGGGCCGACATACACTAAAAATTCGTATGATATATATGGGAATATACTAAGATATGTAACCCGGATATACATCCAGGTCAAATCCAAACATTTACACTTTGTATGATTTGAGGTATACTACTACACTTAGCAGCTCACATAGAAAATAAAAGAGGACAAAGCCAAGGTAAGCATATGCAGACCAAAAGAACTAGGTAAACACTACCACATATAATGCACTTAATCATGTATATAGATAGAACATATACATAAGACTTTAGCAATAAGGGTATGGATAGGACAAACCTGCATATATTCATAATGTGCAAAAAAAAAAAAAAAAAAAAAAAAAAAAAAGAAAGCAAAATCCTGAATTCATTCTTTTTACACATAGGGGACAGAAATAGATTTTCTCAAATCAGATGGGAACCACAATACAACTAATCTTAGGCCTAAACCAGGGCAAGAATCTCCATATACTAGTCATGCAGGAGCACACACATATATTGAATCAGATAACATACTTCATGTTATTGGGGAAATAAATCTGAATTAATGATTTGGATGAAACAAGCTCAGTTCATGCAAACGATCAAGAAATCACATCTTAATATGCAAATTTTATGCACAGTAGGCTTCTCGGAATCAATGCAGGGTATCACACTAGCCAACAGAGATGACATGAAGGGCTAAGAATCAAAATAGCAAGGCATGGGTCATTCTTAATATACATTGATTTAACAACTAACAGGTAGACATTATTAATCATGTGAAGAGCTTAGTCGAACACCTCTACTCATCCTACGACGTTCATAGCACTTAATCCCATCCTTAGACATGCTACTACATGAGAACATGACTCTAAGTCAACATGAGAAAGGTAACTAAACCATAACTCAACATGATACAAAAGCTTATTTAACTAGGCACAATTTGGTAGATAGGGCATGACACAAAATGACTTAAGAGGCTTTACATGCTAACTTGGAGGGGTTTTAACATGTTAACCCAACAAGGCCAACACATGGTCAATTTTGTTGACATATGAGCAATCAACTGATCCAGAGCTGCATTTCAGAGATGCAGTGCCATTCAAATTAAATTTAAACACACATAATCACCCTTTACGCCATGTGTTAGGCAGAATAACCCCCCCCCCCCCCCCCCCCCCCCAAATCCAGATAACACAAGTATGTAGTTCATATAATAGGCAAGTGAGGCAAACAAAAATGATCAAATAAACAGTCAAATGTAGCATTTTAAAATAAGTAGGGCTCTATAGAACACGATACACACAGGATACCATTCACATTGTCAATTAAACACAATAACATCCTGATTTCACTAAGCGACAGTAATCATCCACCAAAACATTTCTAAATATAACTAAACTAACAAACCTGACATACTTAAACTCTAAGCACAACAACACAAATAGACTACATTATCACTAAACCAGTGATAAAACACACAAATACAGAAAGTAAAAAAAAAATGAGAAGAGTTTGAATTTACGGACCTTCTCCGGGTAGCGAACCGAGGCGTGTTTCAAGTCGTCGACCTGCTCGGAGAAGTTTGTTGTTTATGCGAAAGAAAAGCTTAAGTGTTTGGGGGCTTCGTCGAACCAAAACCGAGAGTGAAAAGAGGGGATTTTCAGTTCTTTTGGATTCAACACTTGTTTAACAAAGGGGGAATCTTAAAACCAGAGGCCTCTAAAAAAACTTTAAGAAGACGCTAGAAAGGATCGATTTTCCTTAGTTAACAGCTTTGAAAACCAGACCTTTTCATGTCCCAAAAAAAAATCCTCCTCCAAACACAACCCCAAGGGCTGTATTTATACCCTGGAGTTGAGACCTCAAGAAGCTGATATTTGAAATTTGAATTCCAACCAAAAGAAAGGGGGAAATGATGGAAATGGTCTGAATTCCTGCCTTTTCAGAGGTGATTGGAAAGAATGGGGGCGTCGGAACAGAGGAGCCGCCATTACCTATCGATTTAAAGGCAAAACGAGCTTGATACCGAGGGATATCATCGTTGCTCCCTTCTTAGAGGTTTCAATAGACCTTTACAAAAGCTTTGAAAGCTTCGAAAGGTGTGAGGGGACGAAAAGTGTGATAAATGACAGGACGAGGCGGCGGTGGCAGGTGAAGGGGCGATTATCCGACGGGTTAAAGGGTGTTGGTGATGGAGATGGGTCGGTTTGGAGGTATAGCCGGTGGTTTTTGGGTTCTGGCTTTTTTTCTTTGATGATTTTGGGATTGGGGTTTTAGGTTTAAAGGGTTGGGGCGATGGGTGATGGGCTGGTCGAGTGGGCCTGGGTCTTGGGTCGGCGGGTTGGGCTCGGTTAGGGGAATAAAAAAGATGGTTGTCGGGCTTTGGTTTTGGGCTGGCCGGCTGGGTTTGGAAGGGTAAGGGAAATAAAGGGTAAGGGTTGTTGGGCCGACGGGTTGGTGATTGGGCTGCGGAAATGGGGTTCGTTTGGGCTGTGATTTTTGTGGAGGGTTGATATTGTTTTGGGGTGAAATGGATATGGGAGAGAATATGGAGTTGGGCTTCGATTGGTGTGGGCCGAAAATTGGGGGTTTGTTTTGTTTTGTGGGTTTTGATTTATTTTGGGTGAGGGGAGATTAAATGGGTTCGGCCGATTGGGCCTTGGGGGGAATTAAAGGGAAAAAGGGTTATTGGGCTTTGGAGTTTTGGGTGTAAAAATAAATAATATAAGGGGTTTAACATAAAATATATATATATATTTTTTGTAAAAGATGTGAATTATTTAAAATAACATAACGATGTGATAATAATATAATATTTGCGAAATGTTTAATGCTTAATAAAAAAAAAATGGGAATGCGATGCAATTTTGCGAGAATAAAATAAGATAGAATTTTCGGATAAAACTTATGATTATGATAAAAATGCAAATGATAGTAAAAAAAATGCGAATAATGATGATAACAAGAGAATAATAAGATATATATATATATATATATATATATATATATTGGAATTGTTTTTGAGGTATCCGAAAGTATTTAAAATTGCGAATAAATAGGAAGACGACGGGACAAAATTGGGTGTCAACAGATGCCCCTCTTTGGCCGGAGGCGATGAAAGAGTTTTCGGCCAAAGAAGTTGACTGAGTAGCCAATTTTGGTCCTGATCTTGAAGGAAGATTAAGTATGCATGGGTAGAAATAGGATCCCAGGGGGAGAGAAGTTATTGAAAAAGTTGGTGCAGATTTAAGAAATATTGCCCCAGTGTCGGGTTATGATGACACTGGTCGCCGATGTAACAAAACTATTGGGAAAGAGCGGATCGACGTTCGAAGTAGGTCGTTGACCAAATTGCCTCGGTTCGCCGTAAGCTATAGTTCCACGTTGTGCTGAAAGCTCCCGACGATTCAAATTCCTGTGGACTAGAGCTAAGATAAAGGTTAGTGCATAACTGTTGCATAAGATATGTATGTGAGAATATGACTTTGTAAGTTGAAATGATGTCGTTGCTTAAATGTTGTGCAGACGACGCCGTTGGTGGGCGCCGGTTTAAGAATAAAGTACCCGCATTAGCAGGTGGGCGCCTGATTTAAAATAAAATACCCTCATTAGAAGGTGGGCGTCTGATTTAAAACATACCCGCATTAGGAGGTGGGCGCCTGATTTAAAACGAAATACCCGCATTAGAAGGTGGGCGCCTGATTTAAATGAAATACCCGCATTAGAAGGTGGGTGCCTGATTTAAACATACCCGCATTAGGAGGTGGGCGCCTGATTTAAATGAAATACCCGCATTAGAAGGTGGGGGCTTGATTTAAATGAAATACCCGCATTAGAAGGTGGGCGCCTGATTTAAAACATACCCGCATTAGAAGGTGGGCGCCTGATTTAAATGAAATACCCGCATTAGAAGGTGGGCGCCTGATTTAAACATACCCGCGTTAGGAGGTGGGCGCCTGATTTAAATGAAATACCCGCATTAGAAGGTGGGCGCCAGATTTAAATGAAATACCCGCATTAGAAGGTGGGCGCCTGATTTAAAACATACCCGCATTAGGAGGTGGGTGCCTGATTTAAAACGAAATACCCGCATTGGAAGGTGAGCGCCTGATTTAAAATGAAATACCCGCATTAGGAGGTGGGCGCCTGATTTAAAACATACCCGCATTAGAAGGTGGGTACCTGATTTAAACATATCCGCATTAGAAGGTGGGCGCCTGATTTAAAACATACCCGCATTAGGAGGTGTGCGCCTGATTTAAACATACACGCATTAGAAGGTGGGCGCCTGATTTATGTCGTCGTGTTGACGTAATGTAAAGTGTGACCCTATTGCCATGCCATGATAGTTAATGTGTGGACATAAGCGATGCAAAAGTTGAGTAGATGAGAATGCGACCCTGTAAGTCGAAATACCGTTCTTTGAGTGGACACAACACGGTTGGGAACATGTAGTTTAGCATGACGTCTTTGTACAATCTCCAAACAGAGAAGTGATTCTTGTAGTGAGTTGCGATGCGGAGGCCCTTGCGAATTTGCTCATAAATGTTGCGACCTCCCCGCTTGTTTTCGACCAAGAACTCCGTACTCAAATAAATTTATGAGTTTAGGGAGGGGGGAGTTGATTCGCGTTGACTTTGTAGCTTCGGCCTTGGTATTTGCATGTCCCGCTAACTCGGACTGTAGCCCTCTCTCGCTTCCCGCCTTGGCCAACCGTTAATGAAAACATTCGAAGACAATTTGTAGAAATGCATCTTAAAAACAAAACATAAAAATTCTATCGAATTTTGATGAAAATGTTTGTTGAAAATAATTTGCTTATAAGAATTACTGCATATATATATAAATGTCTGTCGAGCAGTGACATGCGGTGAAACAAAGCAAACGTCTTATCCAAAATTCTTCTGGCTGAAGACTTAGTTTGTCGATGCTTTTCCATGTTTGTCGGCGTCCTCTGGCGGTGATCCCTTAAAAAATGCCCCAGTTTCCGATATGTGAGAATGACGATCTTTTGAACAGACAACCGAGTCTTGTGTAGATTGCTTATCTGCCCTATCAGGGTGATCAAATGGGTGCATTTTGTCGTTTGTGAGATAAAGGAGAAAATATTTCTTGATGGTGGGACCGAAGCCGATTTATGCCGCCTACGTATCCCCATGAGGGAATCAGGTCGTGACGTAGTTCATTACAAGCAAAAGGGGATTGTAAGGATTTTCTGAAATGGGACCGAAGCCGATGTGGCCGCCTACGTATCCCGCCGAGGGAATCAGGTCATAACGTAGTTCATGTTACAAAGAAATGTGTTTATGGGGAAATTTGCAATCTAGGAAACGGAACCCGACATGGGTTCTTTGCGTATCCCGCCAGGGAGCGCAACTTTTACAACATAAGAAATACATTACATAAAAAAATCCTAAATGTAGTATCTTTTCACTGCATCTGCGTTGATAGCTTTTGGCCATACTTCACCGTCCATTTCGGCTAGAATTAATGCTCCTCCAAATCAACACCCGGTGAACCATATAAGGCCCTTGCCGCTAGGTGCGAATTTTCCTTTAGCTTCATTTTGGTGCGGGAATATGCGTTTTAGCACCAATTGCCCCGGTTCGAAAGTCCTTGGTTTTACTTTCCGTGTTGAAAGCTTTGGCCATTCTGTTTTGATAAAGTTGTCCGTGACGACTCCGTTCAATCGCTTTTCATCAATCGAATCAATTGTTCATACCGATTCTCAGTATCCATTTCGCTTCGCTCGCTTCGCTTCGCTTCTTGGATAATTCTCAAAGATGGTATTTCCACTTCGCTGGTAACACGCTTCGTTCCATAGACCAATAGATACGGCGTTGCCCCGTAGAAGTCCTGATTGTAGTGCGATATTCCAAAAGTGCAAAGGACAAATGCTCATGCCAGTGCTTGTAATTATCAATCATCTTTCGTAGTATTCTTTTGATGTTTTTGTTGGCTGCTTCAACTGCTCCGTTCATCTGAGGTCGGTATGGAGTGGAATTGCGGTGAGTGATCTTAAACTTTCCGCATATCTCATTCATCAGATTACTGTTGAGATTAGCTCCATTGTCTGTTATAATCGACTCAGGGATTCCAAATCGACAAATGATGTTATTGCGGACAAAATCAACTACCACTTTCTTTGTTACTGACTTGTGGGATGATGCTTCTACCCACTTTGTGAAATAGTCAATTGCCACTAGAATAAATCTGTGTCCATTTGATGCGGCAGGTTCAATAGGGCCAATGACATCCATGCCCCAAGCTGCGAATGGCTAAGGAGAGCTCGTCACATTGAGTTTGTTAGGAGGCACCTTGATTAGATCGCCATGAATCTGACATCGATGGCATCTTTGCACAAAGTGGATGCAATTTGTTTCCATGGTCATCCAAAAGTATCATGCTCTTAGAATCTTCTTTGCCAAAGTGAAGCCATTCATGTGAGGCCCGCACGTGCCTCCGTGTATCTCTTCAACTAAACTGCTTGCCTCTCGGGCATCAACACATCTTAACAAACCGAGATCTGGAGTCCTCCGATAAAGGATTTCTCCGTTTAGGAAAAAATGGTTTGCTAACCTCCGAAGTGTCTTCTTTTGTGTGCTGGTTATGCTTTCTGGATATTCGTCTGCTTCGAGATACCTCTTAATGTCGTGGTACCAGGGCTTCCCATCCAACTCTTCATCTATATGGAAATAATAGGCCGGCTGATCCGGTAAGTTCACCTTGATGGGATCAATGTAGTTCTTATCCGGATGTTGAATCATGGAGGACAGTGTTGCCAGAACATCAGCGAACTCGTTTTGAGTTCGTGGGATATGCTTGAATTCTATCTTGCTGAATTTTTTGCATAATTCTTTTACGCAATGCAGGTAAGGAAGTATCTTCACGTTCTTGGTGGCCCATTCGCCCTACACCTGATGAATCAATAAGTCTGAATCACCTATAACCAATAATTCTTGAATGTTCATATCAACGGCCATTCTAAGTCCGAGTATACAAGCTTCATATTCCGCCATATTGTTGGTGCATGGAAATCGGAGCTTCGCCGAAATTGGGTAGTGTTGACCTGATTCTGAAATCAAAACTGCTCCAATACCAACTCCTTTGAAGTTTGCAGCTCCGTCGAAGAACATTCTCCAACCCGGGTACTCTTCTGAGATGTCTTCTCCAACAAACAATACCTCCTCATCCGGAAAATAAGTCCGGAGAGGCATATATTCTTCATCTACGGGGTTTTCAAAGAAGATGGTCGGCTAGTGCTTGTCCTTTGATAGCCTTTTGGGTGACATATATGATATCGAACTCACTTAGCAAGATTTGCCACTTTGCTAGCTTCCCAAAATGGGCATGGGCTTCGAAAAATATATTTGAGCAGTCCATCCTTGAGATGAGATAAGTGGTATATGCAGACAAATAATGTCTAAACTTTTGTGCAATCCACGTCAAGGCACAACAAGTGCGTTCCAAAGAAAGTATACCGAGCTTCATACGGTGTGAACTTCTTGCTTAAGTAGTATATAGCTTGCTCCTTTCCCGTTTCATCATGTTGTCCCAAAGACGCATCCAAATGCATTTTCTAACACGACAGATATAACAAAGAACGGCCTTCCGGTTTTGGAGGCACTAAGACAGGTGGGTTAGACAGATATTCTTTAATTATGTCAAAAGCTTGTTGGCAATCCGTTGTCCACTTGGTAGCGAATGTCCTTCTTCGCAAACTTAAATATTGGCTCACATATCACTGTTGATTGTGCTATGAACCTGCTGATGTAGTTGAGGCGACCAAGGAAACTCATCACGTCCTTTCGACTCTGGGAGTGTCCTTTTTCTTTCGGAGGTTAACTGACGAGACTTCTTTAGAAGTGGGTTTGTATCCGAGACCAAAAGTATCCTTCTTACTGAGCAAGTGAACAGGCTCTATCATACCTTCTAAATTCAATCCGAGGCCTCGACCGGGCTTAAAGCCATTCTTCAACATTTCCGGGGCCACCATTGTGAGAACCCGGGGTAATTTCAGTTTTTCAACTTTGGAGGCACATGTAATTTCTCTGACATGGAAGACAGACCCGTCCAGTATATCTACGCTTTCAACAGCAGGGATCTGTCCTTCGGGGCATATTGAATTGCTCCCTTCTCCGTGTACCACGACCTCGTGATGATCCCAGACAAACTTCAAACTCTGATGTAGGGTAGAAGGGACTGCACCAGCCACATGGATCCAAGGTCTTCCCATTAGTAGGTTATAGCCGGTAGATATGTCTAACACTTGGAATTCCACGACGAACTCTACGGGTCCCACTTGTAATGTTAAATCCATTTCTCCCATAACGCTCCTTTGGGCTCCATCAAAACCTTTAACTCTCACATGACTTTCGCGAATCTTTCCAATGCGAATTCCCAAGGCTCGGAGAGTCGCCATGGGACAAATGTTGACGGCTGAGCTTCCATCAATCAATACCTTGGAAATGAACTTGTTCATACACTTTACCGTTATGGTCAATGCTTTGTTGTGGCCCAAACCCTTAGGTGGCAATTCTTTGTCATGGAAAGAGACTTTGTGTGCCTCTAAAATCTGCCCGACCAAAGCCGAGAGTTTCTCGCCCGTGGTCTCTCTCGGAACATAAGCTTCTTTGAGTACTTCCAATAAAGCACGTCCGTGGTCCGGAGAATTCATCAACAATGATAGCAAAGAAATTTGAGCCGGTGTTTTCTTCAATTGTTCTACAACGGAATACTCTTTGGTTGGCATTTTCCTCCAGAACTCTTCCACTTCAGTCTCTGTTACAACCTTTTTTGGATTGTCTGCAGGGGCATAACATCGCCCGACCTTGTCATACCAAACAACTTCTACAATTTGTTTCTCTTTTCCCCTGCTCTTTTCTCGAGTCGAACAGCTCCAAGGGACAGTTTTGGTATCAAAAAACGGCGTCACTATCTGCGATTTCGGAGGAAGTACTTCCACTTCAAACGGTGCCCTCACTTGAACTGTAATTATAGGGGTGATAAAGGCCGATAATTCAACCTTTTCCTCTCTTTGGATTGGCACAATGGTCCCTTCCAAACTGTTTTCTTCATCAACGGTAATCATGTTCACATTGGCATTGTCATGATTTGGCAAAGGGTTATTGTTTACATTAGGGGGAGGCCCTTTCAGTTGGATAATTCCTACCTTGATCAAAGCCTCGATCTTGTCTTTGAGGGCAAAGCAAACCCCAGTGTCATGTCCAGTGATCCCCAAATGGTACGCACAATGCTTAGTTTCATCATACTATCTGGGAATAGGATTGGGGATATGCCCAGGATGGGTTGGAGTATTCCCGCGGTCCTCAATCTTTCGTATAGTTGGGCTAGAGGTTCGGCTAAAGGTGTATATATTTTGACTGGCCTTCTTTCGTAATTTGCACGGGGTCTGGGAGTATTTGGTGGATGGGCTTGTGGCTGAGGTGGATATGTGGGCTGATACTGTGGGGAATTTCGATAGGTAGGTGCTCGTGGTGGGCTATATATTGGTCGGGTATGATAGACGGGGTAGGGGAGTAGGCGAGTGTTGACAATAAGGCCGGGGGCTTTGTGTGCTTTGGCCATAGTAGGAGGGCTGAGGATTTTGGGTGTTTTGATTATAGTAGGGAGGCTGAGATGATGGGCTTTGGTAGGTTGACATTTGGTTGGACCTATGCTCCTGGACCGCCATGAAAGGGGATGCTCCGTCCCTCCTTTTCTTAATTGCTCCTCCAAATGAGTCTGACTGAATGACCTTACTCGTCGCCCGCAATGCTTTGCCAAATTTGTGATTCTTCCCGTTTTGATACCCTCTTCTATGAAATCTCCCATCCTTACCACTTCGAGAAATTCCGTCCGATGACACTTATCATTCTTTCGTAGTAAGTTGCATCCTTCATAGATTGCACAAAGAGCGTGGTCATCTCACTTTCCGCCATTGGGGCCGAACCTTTCTCGCTTCCGCCCTCCACCTCATGGCATATTCTCTCGAAGGTCTCTCGTAGATTTCTTCTCTAATTTCATCAAATAAAATCTATCTAAGACTGTGTCGATGTTAAACCTGAACCTATCCACAAAATCATGTGCCATTGTGCCCCAGTTACGCCATTTTCGCGGATCCTGACTTGTGTACCAATCAAGCGCTTCTCCTGTCAAACTCCTTATGAACAACTTCATTATGATGGCCTGGTCCTTACCCACTCCTACCAGCTTGTCACAGTACGATCTTAAGTGAGCGCGAGGATTTCCTTTTCCATCAAATAAGTCAAATTTTGGCACCTTATATCCGATAGGCAACTGAACGTCGGGATGCATGCAGAGATCTTCATACTCGAGTCCTTCATGCCCCTTGCTGGTTTGAATGTTTTTGAATGCTTCTTTTAGGCTATGAATTTCTCTCGCCATACTTTCATCAGTTTTAATCCTTACTTGCCTTTCCATCTCTTCATATTGGTCTATCTCCTGAGGAGGTATGTTTGGTGTGGTAGAAGTAAAGGGTTGGGCTTCCATCGTATATACTGGTGGCACATACTGCTTATTAGCGATGTGTGCCAACGGTATTTGTTGGGTTGCCTGGTAATTTTGTGTGGGAGGGATATTTTGGACAAGTGGGGTAGTTTGGGTAAGTGGAGCTTGAGGTGTATATGGAGCTGTGAAGGATACTGGGTCATTTTGTAGCGGGCTTTGTTGTGGACTGGCGTGCGGGTTGATAGGATGCGGATTGGTACGTTGTGGGCTGGTGAGTTGAGGATTGGTTCTGCTTGGTAAGGGATTTTGGGGAAGGTTCTGGGGAAATGGCGGTTCAGGAGATGGAAATGTTTGTGGTGCAGTCACGCTCGTCCCTTGTTCAGGGAGTGGAGTATTGAGGCTGATGGAAAGATTGGTAAGATTTCGGAGTCGCTCGATCTCCGTCTGCATGGTCGCCATTTGCTGCAACAGTTGGGCGAGGTATTCATCCTGGACGGTAGTATTTCTCCTTTTCGATGTCTCTGGTTCACCTCCCGGAAGAGCGACAAGTCCCAGGCCAGTTTGTTCGGATGCCCCCGAATCAGTCATTTTGTTGGATGATTGTGCCTTTGATCTCGTGAAGTAAGGGTGTTCCGCCAGTTTCAGTCAACACGAATCAACTTTTGGGGAATAAATTAAGCAAAGACAAACCTTCTTAAAAAATGAAGCAAACCAAGTTAGTATGAGACGAATAATTATTGCTTTGAATAACATGTATAGAGTGGAAAATAGTAAACAAGTAGCAAACAGATTATATGGAAATTAAACGCGTGTCCTAAAGTGCATGGGGGCCTCTCTTATGCCAGAGGTGGGCTTAAACGCCAAATATGCAAGACAATGGTAAATTGATCCAAGCCGTTAGTTGTAATGCCTTCCGTTGGGAATAAAGTTTAAATCTTACTGTAATAATAATGCATACAATAACAAAGCTGACAACATAAAATACTCTCTTGATCACGGCGATGAAGATGAAACCCTAACACCGCTAGGTCCGGCTCCTGCGTCTTCTAGGTACTGCACTATGTTTTGCATTTGATGCCACATTTCGAGGGTAACGACTGTGTCTCTGAGCCGGAAATTCCTTACCCAAATTGTCGTGCCGATATCTTCAAAACCCTGCTCGCCATCAGGACTATGGTCTGTACTACTGCAATCCTCTCGTAGCCACGCTTGATATTCGGGGGTGCCTCCTGCCTGACTAACTCCAATATTTATTGTGTCAATATCGTTCCATTCATCGAGGACTTGCCTAGCTCAGGGGATAATGAAATTTGGCCCAAATGGAATTTCGGAAATCCTCATATTTGCTCGGAGGGGAATTATCTGCTCTTGTCCCAACTGTCGGAGTACGCGGAGTGGAGCGTATGGTTGGAGGCCTTTCAACCCGATAAGCTCAATATAATAAAGCCTTTTGCATCTTATGTAGGCTTTCTTGGCATTCGGGAGCAGAGGGTATTTCCATTGGATCTGTTCATAGGTGCGGGATGCCAAAAACCCATACCAATCATTCACGCCGACAGGCGATACAAACCGCTTCGTCCTGTCGTAGAAGCTGACGATTTTGTTCGACTCGCTGAAGCATATGTCTACCATATTCCGGCGCTGGTAGAAATGTTCCATTGCCCACATCTGCAATAAGGTTGCAGCCTTCGAAGAAACCTGTTTCACCTCTTTTACATTTCCCTAAAGCTCGAAACATTTCTGCTAAGATCATTGGGGCCAAAGTGAGTTGTGCTCCGTTTACTCCTTCGAAAAGTCCCCGTGCTACGGAACATATGCAGGTACTGATCTTTCCATACTCAAGCGGGAATATCAAAGACCCTAGAAAGGCGACAGTAAATGCAATAGGTCGTTTGGTCCGCCAATGATCGGGAGTGCAGGAGAATTCATTTTTGAATATCTTGTAACTGTCTCGACAACCGTACCTCTCGTAAAGATAATCCATCGAGACCCAGTTATTTTCAAAGCATAGGAGTTTCTTAGTGTTCTTTAGCCCCAAGTAGCGGAGAAATTTCTTTCCGGATTGACAGTGCGGGATAATTTGTCCTCTACCCTGGTAGATCAAGTCGGTGAAATAGCTGATTTCTTCCAAAGTAGGAGTCATCTCAAAATCTCCGAATCTGAAGACAACTCGATCCGGATCCCAAAAATGGATTAGTGCTCTGACCAAATGTTGATCGGGGAAGATGTTGAACAACGAAACGAGGCAACCTAATCTTCTCCTAATTGCCATTTGGCTGCCAAGGTCGAAGTTTGTCCACCATATTTTCAGTTTGCTCGGAACCCCACTCATCATCCTGACTTGTGGCACAGACTCCATCTATAACAAAATAAATAAAACAAATAAAAATGAATATGCATTTTCCGATTTTGGCATACTATTTAGGCTTGGATCCGTCCATCAATATCCTGCTACACATAATATGCTGATTGGTCGTTGGGTTGTGAGACCCGTCGACAATTTGGTGGATTTCTTAATTGTGGAGTTGATGCCAAGGATCAACCCACCTAAGGTGTATGTATGCATGACTTAAAATAAAGGGTGGTATAGCTCTATCCTGATTTCTCTAAGATTTGGCTGACTAGACGCAAAGTTCCCGAGCGGACTACCCGAGTGAGAAGGCTACGCGGCCACCGGATGGTCCGGACACTCCGCGCATACGCCAACTCTTCTAAAATTTGGTAATTTGAAAGAAGTTTGCGGGTGCGCAAAACACACCTCGCGTGTAATGTGTGATAGTGTCAATTTTCCATAGTGGAAGAAATATGAGCAAAATGCCAATTTAAGAAAAGCAGTAAAACAATATAGCAATTAAAGCAGTTATGCATGCAAAAAATTTCACAAAGGAAACAAATCAAAGTATTAAATCAAATAAAGAGCAAAAGTAAAGCGTAATAATAATTAACCTGATCTTGCTATGGTTAAGAACCTGAGTCCCCAGCAGAGTCGCCATGCTATCGCGCCCGTTTTCGACCTGCTCGGGTCAAAGCGGAGCACAACGTATCCGGTGATTCCTGGGTATGATTAAGGAGTCGCCACCTAATTATTTATGGTGAATTAGGACACCTAAAATGTGAACTAAATGCTGCAATATAAACTCCGTTTTTAAGGTCTCCATAAAACTAATGAGATTTTAGGTAAGGGTTCTTTATTATCCTAATGGGAAGGGGTTAGGCAACCGTTAAGATCCGCTAACTTGCGGTTATCCGGTCAAACTCAGGTTACTTATTGCTAAGGAAGTGCATGCTTAAAAGATATGAAGTTTTAAGGAAAGGATATTGCAAATGATTTGTTTAAAAGATACATTTTTTGCCAAATTGCATGGCTATGTATAAAAAATAAATATAAAATGAGTTTGTTTAGCATAACTTATAAAATATATAGGGGGTGCATTTGCGAGGCATGACTTATAAGATGCATGTAGGATAAAAGTACATATACATATGCATTGATTTTGATGAAAAGTATACATTATATTATACCCATAAAGTATGCATTTTGTATATATGTGAAGTTGATTTTGGAGAAGGCATACATTTATTTAGAATACCTGAAAGCATGCATTTGTAAAGCATTATTTATAAAAGTACATGTAAAGTTGAGAAAAGTATGCATTTCATAAGACATTATACATAACAAAATAGATATAAAGTTCATTCGTTTACAAAATATGTATTAGGTGATAATAAAAGTAAATTTTGTGAAAATCTTTCAATGTTGCAAATCGGATAAAATGCAAACTTTATTTTTTAGGATTAAAGAAAGTGAATAATAGATAACCAAATTATTTTGAAAGATATTAAAGCATGCATAACGAACCTAAAAATAGAGCAAAGTAACTAGAGGCTAAGTTTGGAACATACAAGACGGCCCTAAACAAATAAAGCTAGCGAAGGTTTCCAATTCAAATGAGCCTAAGAAATAAACTAACGGCAGTTAGGCTATCCTATTCATTCATCTATTCGCGGCCTAATTATTCTAAGCATTCTAATGACGACACATAATTAAATAATTATTACAACCCAAATAATAATGAAAGACGAATTTAACAATAAATAGAAGCGAGCGGCTAGGACTGATGACGATATCATCGGCACCCTATTTGTTTTTGAATTTCCGAGACCGGAGAATGCAACGAACACAGATGTGGTTCATCATTTTTGACGAAGTCATGATGAGTCTCATAACGAGACTCTTCGTTACTCCCGATGCATTTCATGTAAATAAAAGGAAAAGAAAAGGATTAGTGATCTGGACAAAAATATATATATATATATATATATTTAAAACTGTAACCAAATAATTCATATGTAATATGTTGTTGGGACTTATTCGGGACCTACTAATGGGAATAACAACAGAGACCCCATACTAAGGGCACAAAACTAAGCCCGTATTACATGAAAGGAGGTTGAGGCACAACAAACAAAACAAACAGGATTAAGTGGTGGGCCTTGGGAAGTATAAAACAGGCTCAATGTACTTTGGATTTTTCCTTTTACAAACAAGAGCAGCAGACAAAAATAAACCAGTCCAATATATGCAGCAGGCCCAAATCAAGCCCAAACACAGATCCATAACCATATCGGTCCATATTTTGACATTCAATCGTTATATAGGGCCGACATACACTAAAAATTCGTATGATATATATGGGAATATACTAAGATATGTAACCCGGATATACATCCAGGTCAAATCCAAACATTTACACTTTGTATGATTTGAGGTATACTACTACACTTAGCAGCTCACATAGAAAATAAAAGAGGACAAAGCCAAGGTAAGCATATGCAGACCAAAAGAACTAGGTAAACACTACCACATATAATGCACTTAATCATGTATATAGATAGAACATATACATAAGACTTTAGCAATAAGGGTATGGATAGGACAAACCTGCATATATTCATAATGTGCAAAAAAAAAAAAAAAAAAAAGAAAGCAAAATCCTGAATTCATTCTTTTTACACATAGGGGACAGAAATAGATTTTCTCAAATCAGATGGGAACCACAATACAACTAATCTTAGGCCTAAACCAGGGCAAGAATCTCCATATACTAGTCATGCAGGAGCACACACATATATTGAATCAGATAACATACTTCATGTTATTGGGGAAATAAATCTGAATTAATGATTTGGATGAAACAAGCTCAGTTCATGCAAACGATCAAGAAATCACATCTTAATATGCAAATTTTATGCACAGTAGGCTTCTCGGAATCAATGCAGGGTATCACACTAGCCAACAGAGATGACATGAAGGGCTAAGAATCAAAATAGCAAGGCATGGGTCATTCTTAATATACATTGATTTAACAACTAACAGGTAGACATTATTAATCATGTGAAGAGCTTAGTCGAACACCTCTACTCATCCTACGACGTTCATAGCACTTAATCCCATCCTTAGACATGCTACTACATGAGAACATGACTCTAAGTCAACATGAGAAAGGTAACTAAACCATAACTCAACATGATACAAAAGCTTATTTAACTAGGCACAATTTGGTAGATAGGGCATGACACAAAATGACTTAAGAGGCTTTACATGCTAACTTGGAGGGGTTTTAACATGTTAACCCAACAAGGCCAACACATGGTCAATTTTGTTGACATATGAGCAATCAACTGATCCAGAGCTGCATTTCAGAGATGCAGTGCCATTCAAATTAAATTTAAACACACATAATCACCCTTTACGCCATGTGTTAGGCAGAATAACCCCCCCCCCCCCAAATCCAGATAACACAAGTATGTAGTTCATATAATAGGCAAGTGAGGCAAACAAAAATGATCAAATAAACAGTCAAATGTAGCATTTTAAAATAAGTAGGGCTCTATAGAACACGATACACACAGGATACCATTCACATTGTCAATTAAACACAATAACATCCTGATTTCACTAAGCGACAGTAATCATCCACCAAAACATTTCTAAATATAACTAAACTAACAAACCTGACATACTTAAACTCTAAGCACAACAACACAAATAGACTACATTATCACTAAACCAGTGATAAAACACACAAATACAGAAAGTAAAAAAAAAATGAGAAGAGTTTGAATTTACGGACCTTCTCCGGGTAGCGAACCGAGGCGTGTTTCAAGTCGTCGACCTGCTCGGAGAAGTTTGTTGTTTATGCGAAAGAAAAGCTTAAGTGTTTGGGGGCTTCGTCGAACCAAAACCGAGAGTGAAAAGAGGGGATTTTCAGTTCTTTTGGATTCAACACTTGTTTAACAAAGGGGGAATCTTAAAACCAGAGGCCTCTAAAAAAACTTTAAGAAGACGCTAGAAAGGATCGATTTTCCTTAGTTAACAGCTTTGAAAACCAGACCTTTTCATGTCCCAAAAAAAAATCCTCCTCCAAACACAACCCCAAGGGCTGTATTTATACCCTGGAGTTGAGACCTCAAGAAGCTGATATTTGAAATTTGAATTCCAACCAAAAGAAAGGGGGAAATGATGGAAATGGTCTGAATTCCTGCCTTTTCAGAGGTGATTGGAAAGAATGGGGGCGTCGGAACAGAGGAGCCGCCATTACCTATCGATTTAAAGGCAAAACGAGCTTGATACCGAGGGATATCATCGTTGCTCCCTTCTTAGAGGTTTCAATAGACCTTTACAAAAGCTTTGAAAGCTTCGAAAGGTGTGAGGGGACGAAAAGTGTGATAAATGACAGGACGAGGCGGCGGTGGCAGGTGAAGGGGCGATTATCCGACGGGTTAAAGGGTGTTGGTGATGGAGATGGGTCGGTTTGGAGGTATAGCCGGTGGTTTTTGGGTTCTGGCTTTTTTTCTTTGATGATTTTGGGATTGGGGTTTTAGGTTTAAAGGGTTGGGGCGATGGGTGATGGGCTGGTCGAGTGGGCCTGGGTCTTGGGTCGGCGGGTTGGGCTCGGTTAGGGGAATAAAAAAGATGGTTGTCGGGCTTTGGTTTTGGGCTGGCCGGCTGGGTTTGGAAGGGTAAGGGAAATAAAGGGTAAGGGTTGTTGGGCCGACGGGTTGGTGATTGGGCTGCGGAAATGGGGTTCGTTTGGGCTGTGATTTTTGTGGAGGGTTGATATTGTTTTGGGGTGAAATGGATATGGGAGAGAATATGGAGTTGGGCTTCGATTGGTGTGGGCCGAAAATTGGGGGTTTGTTTTGTTTTGTGGGTTTTGATTTATTTTGGGTGAGGGGAGATTAAATGGGTTCGGCCGATTGGGCCTTGGGGGGAATTAAAGGGAAAAAGGGTTATTGGGCTTTGGAGTTTTGGGTGTAAAAATAAATAATATAAGGGGTTTAACATAAAATATATATATATATTTTTTGTAAAAGATGTGAATTATTTAAAATAACATAACGATGTGATAATAATATAATATTTGCGAAATGTTTAATGCTTAATAAAAAAAAAATGGGAATGCGATGCAATTTTGCGAGAATAAAATAAGATAGAATTTTCGGATAAAACTTATGATTATGATAAAAATGCAAATGATAGTAAAAAAAATGCGAATAATGATGATAACAAGAGAATAATAAGATATATATATATATATATATATATATATATATATTGGAATTGTTTTTGAGGTATCCGAAAGTATTTAAAATTGCGAATAAATAGGAAGACGACGGGACAAAATTGGGTGTCAACGATGCCCCTCTTTGGCCGGAGGCGATGAAAGAGTTTTCGGCCAAAGAAGTTGGTGAGTAGCCAATTTTGGTCCGATCTTGAAGGAAGATTAAGTATGCGTAGGTAGAAATAGGATCCCGGGGGGGAGAGAAGTTATTGAAAAAGTTGGTGCGGATTTAAGAAATATTGCCCCGAGTGTCGGGTTATGATGATGATACACGGTCGCCGATGTAACAAAACTATTGGGAAAGAGCGGATCGACGTTCGAAGTAGGTCGTTGACCAAATTGCCTCGGTTCGCCGTAAGCTATAGTTCCACGTTGTCTTTGAAAGCTCCCGACGATTCAAATTCCTGTGGACTAGAGCTAAGATAAAGGTTAGTGCATAAAAGCTGTTGCATAAGATATGTATGTGAGAATATGACTTTGTAAGTTGAAATGATGTCGTTGCTTAAATGTTGTGCGAGACGACGCCGTTGGTGGGCGCCGGTTTAAGAATAAAGTACCCGCATTAGCGGTGGGCGCCGATTTAAAATAAAATACCCTCGTTAGAAGGTGGGCGTCGATTTAAAACATACCCGCATTAGGAGGTGGGCGCACGATTTAAAACGAAATACCCGCATTAGAAGGTGGGCGCCGATTTAAATGAAATACCCGCATTAGAAGGTGGGTGCACGATTTAAACATACCCGCATTAGGAGGTGGGCGCACGATTTAAATGAAATACCCGCATTAGAAGGTGGGGGCTTGATTTAAATGAAATACCCGCATTAGAAGGTGGGCGCACGATTTAAAACATACCCGCGTTAGAAGGTGGGCGCACGATTTAAATGAAATACCCGCATTAGAAGGTGGGCGCCGATTTAAACATACCCGCGTTAGGAGGTGGGCGCCTGATTTAAATGAAATACCCGCATTAGAAGGTGGGCGCCAGATTTAAATGAAATACCCGCATTAGAAGGTGGGCGCCTGATTTAAAACATACCCGCATTAGGAGGTGGGTGCCTGATTTAAAACGAAATACCCGCATTGGAAGGTGAGCGCACGATTTAAAATGAAATACCCGCATTAGGAGGTGGGCGCCTGATTTAAAACATACCCGCATTAGAAGGTGGGTACCTGATTTAAACATATCCGCATTAGAAGGTGGGCGCCTGATTTAAAACATACCCGCATTAGGAGGTGTGCGCCTGATTTAAACATACACGCATTAGAAGGTGGGCGCCTGATTTATGTCGTCGTGTTGACGTAATGTAAAGTGTGACCCTATTGCCATGCCATGATAGTTAATGTGTGGACATAAGCGATGCAAAAGTTGAGTAGATGAGAATGCGACCCTGTAAGTCGAAATACCGTTCTTTGAGTGGACACAACACGGTTGGGAACATGTAGTTTAGCATGACGTCTTTGTACAATCTCCAAACAGAGAAGTGATTCTTGTAGTGAGTTGCGATGCGGAGGCCCTTGCGAATTTGCTCATAAATGTTGCAGCCTCCCTGCTGTTTTCGACCTGAAGAACCTGTACTCAAATAAATTTATGAGTTTAGGGAGGGGGGAGTTGATTCGCGTTGACTTTGTAGCTTCGGCCTTGGTATTTGCATGTCCTGCTAACTCGGACCTGTAGCCCCTCTCTGCTTCCCAGTCTTGGCCAACCGTTAATGAAAACATTCGAAGACAATTTGTAGAAATGCATCTTAAAAACAAAACATAAAAATTCTATCGAATTTTGATGAAAATGTTTGTTGAAAATAATTTGCTTATAAGAATTACTGCATATATATATAAATGTCTGTCGAGCAGTGACATGCGGTGAAACAAAGCAAACGTCTTATCCAAAATTCTTCTGGCTGAAGACTTAGTTTGTCGATGCTTTTCCATGTTTGTCGGCGTCCTCTGGCGGTGATCCCTTAAAAAATGCCCCAGTTTCCGATATGTGAGAATGACGATCTTTTGAACAGACAACCGAGTCTTGTGTAGATTGCTTATCTGCCCTATCAGGGTGATCAAATGGGTGCATTTTGTCGTTTGTGAGATAAAGGAGAAAATATTTCTTGATGGTGGGACCGAAGCCGATTTATGCCGCCTACGTATCCCCATGAGGGAATCAGGTCGTGACGTAGTTCATTACAAGCAAAAGGGGATTGTAAGGATTTTCTGAAATGGGACCGAAGCCGATGTGGCCGCCTACGTATCCCGCCGAGGGAATCAGGTCATAACGTAGTTCATGTTACAAAGAAATGTGTTTATGGGGAAATTTGCAATCTAGGAAACGGAACCCGACATGGGTTCTTTGCGTATCCCGCCAGGGAGCGCAACTTTTACAACATAAGAAATACATTACATAAAAAAATCCTAAATGTAGTATCTTTTCACTGCATCTGCGTTGATAGCTTTTGGCCATACTTCACCGTCCATTTCAGCTAGAATTAATGCTCCTCCAGTCAACACCCGGTGAACCATATAAGGCCCTTGCCAGTTAGGTGCGAATTTTCCTTTAGCTTCATTTTGGTGCGGGAATATGCGTTTTAGCACCAATTGCCCTGGTTCGAAAGTCCTTGGTTTTACTTTCCTGTTGAAAGCTTTGGCCATTCTGTTTTGATAAAGTTGTCCGTGACAGACTCCGTTCAATCGCTTTTCATCAATCAGAATCAATTGTTCATACCGATTCTGTATCCATTTCGCTTCGCTCAGCTCGGCTTCTTGGATAATTCTCAAAGATGGTATTTCCACTTCTGCTGGTAACACAGCTTCTGTTCCATAGACCAATAGATACGGCGTTGCCCCAGTAGAAGTCCTGATTGTAGTGCGATATTCCAAAAGTGCAAAGGACAAATGCTCATGCCAGTGCTTGTAATTATCAATCATCTTTCGTAGTATTCTTTTGATGTTTTTGTTGGCTGCTTCAACTGCTCCGTTCATCTGAGGTCGGTATGGAGTGGAATTGCGGTGAGTGATCTTAAACTTTCCGCATATCTCATTCATCAGATTACTGTTGAGATTAGCTCCATTGTCTGTTATAATCGACTCAGGGATTCCAAATCGACAAATGATGTTATTGCGGACAAAATCAACTACCACTTTCTTTATTCTTGACTTGTGGGATGATGCTTCTACCCACTTTGTGAAATAGTCAATTGCCACTAGAATAAATCTGTGTCCATTTGATGCGGCGGGTTCATAGGGCCAATGACATCCATGCCCCAAGCCGCGAATGGCTAAGGAGAGCTCGTCACATTGAGTTTGTTAGGAGGCACCTTGATTAGATCGCCATGAATCTGACATCGATGGCATCTTTGCACAAAGTGGATGCAATCTGTTTCCATGGTCATCCAAAAGTATCATGCTCTTAGAATCTTCTTTGCCAAAGTGAAGCCATTCATGTGAGGCCCGCACGTGCCTCCGTGTATCTCTTCAACTAAACTGCTTGCCTCTCGGGCATCAACACATCTTAACAAACCGAGATCTGGAGTCCTCCGATAAAGGATTTCTCCGTTTAGGAAAAAATGGTTTGCTAACCTCCGAAGTGTCTTCTTTTGTGTCTTGGTTATGCTTTACGGATATTCGTCTGCTTCGAGATACCTCTTAATGTCGTGGTACCAGGGCTTCCCATCCAACTCTTCATCTATATGGAAATAATAGGCCGGCTGATCCGGTAAGTTCACCTTGATGGGATCAATGTAGTTCTTATCCGGATGTTGAATCATGGAGGACGGTGTTGCCGAACATCGGCGAACTCGTTTTGAGTTCGTGGGATATCTTGAATTCTATCTTCTTTGAATTTTTTGCATAATTCTTTTACGCAATGCAGGTAAGGAAGTATCTTCACGTTCTTGGTGGCCCATTCGCCCTACACCTGATGAATCAATAAGTCTGAATCACCTATAACCAATAATTCTTGAATGTTCATATCAACGGCCATTCTAAGTCCGAGTATACAAGCTTCATATTCCGCCATATTGTTGGTGCATGGAAATCGGAGCTTCGCCGAAATTGGGTAGTGTTGACCTGATTCTGAAATCAAAACTGCTCCAATACCAACTCCTTTGAAGTTTGCAGCTCCGTCGAAGAACATTCTCCAACCCGGGTACTCTTCTGAGATGTCTTCTCCAACAAACAATACCTCCTCATCCGGAAAATAAGTCCGGAGAGGCATATATTCTTCATCTACGGGGTTTTCAGCAAGATGGTCGGCTAGTGCTTGTCCTTTGATAGCCTTTTGGGTGACATATATGATATCGAACTCACTTAGCAAGATTTGCCACTTTGCTAGCTTCCCAGTGGGCAT
Source organism: Anisodus tanguticus (assembly GCA_034509755.1). Taxonomy (NCBI): domain Eukaryota; kingdom Viridiplantae; phylum Streptophyta; class Magnoliopsida; order Solanales; family Solanaceae; genus Anisodus; species Anisodus tanguticus. Next base: position 36,952,305 of record CM067561.1, on the reverse strand, counting down.
GGGCTTCTGAAAAATATATTTGAGCAGGTCCATCCTTGAGATGAGATAAGTGGTATATGCAGACAAATAATGTCTAAACTTTTGTGCAATCCACGTCAAGGCACAACAAGTGCGTTCCAGCAAAGTATACCGAGCTTCATACGGTGTGAACTTCTTGCTTAAGTAGTATATAGCTTGCTCCTTTCCCGTTTCATCATGTTGTCCCAGCACGCATCCAAATGCATTTTCTAACACAGACAGATATAACGAAGACGGCCTTCCGGGTTTGGAGGCACTAAGACAAGTGGGTTAGACGGATATTCTTTAATTATGTCAAAAGCTTGTTGGCAATCCGTTGTCCACTTGGTAGCGAGCGTCCTTCTTCGGTAACTTAAATATTGGCTCACATATCACTTTGTTGATTGTGCTATGAACTCTTGATGTAGTTGAGGCGACCAAGGAAACTCATCACGTCCTTTCGACTGCGGGAGTGTCCTTTTTCTTTCGGAGGTTAACGACGAGACTTCTTTAGAAGTGGGTTTGTATCCGAGACCAAAAGTATCCTTCTTACGAGCAAGTGAACGCAGGCTCTATCATACCTTCTAAATTCAATCCGAGGCCTCGACCGGCTTAAAGCCATTCTTCAACATTTCCGGGCCACCATTGTGAGAACCGGGGTAATTTCAGTTTTTCAACTTTGGAGGCACATGTAATTTCTCTGACATGGAAGACAGACCCGTCCAGTATATCTACGCTTTCAACAAGCGAGGGATCTGTCCTTCGGGGCATATTGAATTGCTCCTTCTCCGTGTACCACGACCTCGTGATGATCCCAGACAAACTTCAAACTCTGATGTAGGGTAGAAGGGACTGCACCAGCCACATGGATCCAAGGTCTTCCCATTAGTAGGTTATAGCCGGTAGATATGTCTAACACTTGGAATTCCACGACGAACTCTACGGGTCCCACTTGTAATGTTAAATCCATTTCTCCCATAACGCTCCTTTGGGCTCCATCAAAACCTTTAACTCTCACATGACTTTCGCGAATCTTTCCAATGCGAATTCCCAAGGCTCGGAGAGTCGCCATGGGACAAATGTTGACGGCTGAGCTTCCATCAATCAATACCTTGGAAATGAACTTGTTCATACACTTTACCGTTATGGTCAATGCTTTGTTGTGGCCCAAACCCTTAGGTGGCAATTCTTTGTCATGGAAAGAGACTTTGTGTGCCTCTAAAATCTGCCCGACCAAAGCCGAGAGTTTCTCGCCCGTGGTCTCTCTCGGAACATAAGCTTCTTTGAGTACTTCCAATAAAGCACGTCCGTGGTCCGGAGAATTCATCAACAATGATAGCAAAGAAATTTGAGCCGGTGTTTTCTTCAATTGTTCTACAACGGAATACTCTTTGGTTGGCATTTTCCTCCAGAACTCTTCCACTTCAGTCTCTGTTACAACCTTTTTTGGATTGTCTGCAGGGGCATAACATCGCCCGGACCTTGTCATACCAGCGACAACTTCTACAATTTGTTTCTCTTTTCCCCTGCTCTTTTCTCCAGTCGAACAGCTCCAAGGGACAGTTTTGGTATCAAAAAACGGCGTCACTATCTGCGATTTCGGAGGAAGTACTTCCACTTCAAACGGTGCCCTCACTTGAACTGTAATTATAGGGGTGATAAAGGCCGATAATTCAACCTTTTCCTCTCTTTGGATTGGCACAATGGTCCCTTCCAAACTGTTTTCTTCATCAACGGTAATCATGTTCACATTGGCATTGTCATGATTTGGCAAAGGGTTATTGTTTACATTAGGGGGAGGCCCTTTCAGTTGGATAATTCCTACCTTGATCAAAGCCTCGATCTTGTCTTTGAGGGCAAAGCAAACCCCAGTGTCATGTCCAGTGATCCCCAAATGGTACGCACAATGCTTAGTTTCATCATACTATCTGGGAATAGGATTGGGGATATGCCCTGGATGGGTTGGAGTATTCCCGCGGTCCTCAATCTTTCGTATAGTTGGGCTAGAGGTTCGGCTAAAGGTGTATATATTTTGACCGGCCTTCTTTCGTAATTTGCACGGGGTGCGGGAGTATTTGGTGGATGGGCTTGTGGGTGAGGTGGATATGTGGGGCGATACGTGTGGGAATTTCGATAGGTAGGTGCTCGTGGTGGGCTATATATTGGTGGGTATGATAGACGGGGTAGGGAGTAGGCGAGTGTTGACAATAAGGTGGGGGCTTTGTGTGCTTTGGCCATAGTAGGAGGGGCGAGGATTTTGGGTGTTTTGATTATAGTAGGGAGGCTGAGATGATGGGCTTTGGTAGGTTGACATTTGGTTGGACCTATGCTCCTGGACCGCCATGAAAGGGGATGCTCCGTCCCTCCTTTTCTTAATTGCTCCTCCAAATGAGTCTGACTGAATGACCTTACTCGTCGCCTGCAATGCTGCCAAATTTGTGATTCTTCCCGTTTTGATACCCTCTTCTATGAAATCTCCCATCCTTACCACTTCAGAGAAATTCCGTCCGATGACACTTATCATTCTTTCGTAGTAAGTTGCATCCTTCATAGATTGCACAAAGAGCGTGGTCATCTCACTTTCCGCCATTGGGGGCTGAACCTTTGCTGCTTCCGCCCTCCACCTCATGGCATATTCTCTGAAGGTCTCTGTAGATTTCTTCTCTAATTTCATCAAATAAAATCTATCTAAGACTGTGTCGATGTTAAACCTGAACCTATCCACAAAATCATGTGCCATTGTGCCCCAGTTACGCCATTTTCGCGGATCCTGACTTGTGTACCAATCAAGCGCTTCTCCTGTCAAACTCCTTATGAACAACTTCATTATGATGGCCTGGTCCTTACCCACTCCTACCAGCTTGTCACAGTACGATCTTAAGTGAGCGCGAGGATTTCCTTTTCCATCAAATAAGTCAAATTTTGGCACCTTATATCCGATAGGCAACTGAACGTCGGGATGCATGCAGAGATCTTCATACTCGAGTCCTTCATGCCCCTTGCTGGTTTGAATGTTTTTGAATGCTTCTTTTAGGCTATGAATTTCTCTCGCCATACTTTCATCAGTTTTAATCCTTACTTGCCTTTCCATCTCTTCATATTGGTCTATCTCCTGAGGAGGTATGTTTGGTGTGGTAGAAGTAAAGGGTTGGGCTTCCATCGTATATACTGGTGGCACATCGCTTATTAGCGATGTGTGCCAACGGTATTTGTTGGGTTGCACGGTAATTTTGTGTGGGAGGGATATTTTGGACAAGTGGGGTAGTTTGGGTAAGTGGAGCTTGAGGTGTATATGGAGCTGTGAAGGATCTTTGGGTCATTTTGTAGCGGGCTTTGTTGTGGACCCGGCGTGCGGGTTGATAGGATGCGGATTGGTACGTTGTGGGGTTGGTGAGTTGAGGATTGGTTACGCTTGGTAAGGGATTTTGGGGAAGGTTACGGGGAAATGGCGGTTCAGGAGATGGAAATGTTTGTGGTGCAGTCACGCTCGTCCCTTGTTCAGGGAGTGGAGTATTGAGGCTGATGGAAAGATTGGTAAGATTTCGGAGTCGCTCGATCTCCGTCTGCATGGTCGCCATTTGCTGCAACAGTTGGGCGAGGTATTCATCCTGGACGGTAGTATTTCTCCTTTTCGATGTCTCTGGTTCACCTCCCGGAAGAGCGACAAGTCCCAGGCCAGTTTGTTCGGATGCCCCCGAATCAGTCATTTTGTTGGATGATTGTGCCTTTGATCTCGTGAAGTAAGGGTGTTCCGCCAGTTTCAGTCAACACGAATCAACTTTTGGGGAATAAATTAAGCAAAGACAAACCTTCTTAAAAAATGAAGCAAACCAAGTTAGTATGAGACGAATAATTATTGCTTTGAATAACATGTATAGAGTGGAAAATAGTAAACAAGTAGCAAACAGATTATATGGAAATTAAACGCGTGTCCTAAAGTGCATGGGGGCCTCTCTTATGCCAGAGGTGGGCTTAAACGCCAAATATGCAAGACAATGGTAAATTGATCCAAGCCGTTAGTTGTAATGCCTTCCGTTGGGAATAAAGTTTAAATCTTACTGTAATAATAATGCATACAATAACAAAGCTGACAACATAAAATACTCTCTTGATCACGGCGATGAAGATGAAACCCTAACACCGCTAGGTCCGGCTCCTGCGTCTTCTAGGTACTGCACTATGTTTTGCATTTGATGCCACATTTCGAGGGTAACGACTGTGTCTCTGAGCCGGAAATTCCTTACCCAAATTGTCGTGCCGATATCTTCAAAACCCTGCTCGCCATCAGGACTATGGTCTGTACTACTGCAATCCTCTCGTAGCCACGCTTGATATTCGGGGGTGCCTCCTGCCTGACTAACTCCAATATTTATTGTGTCAATATCGTTCCATTCATCGAGGACTTGCCTAGCTCAGGGGATAATGAAATTTGGCCCAAATGGAATTTCGGAAATCCTCATATTTGCTCGGAGGGGAATTATCTGCTCTTGTCCCAACTGTCGGAGTACGCGGAGTGGAGCGTATGGTTGGAGGCCTTTCAACCCGATAAGCTCAATATAATAAAGCCTTTTGCATCTTATGTAGGCTTTCTTGGCATTCGGGAGCAGAGGGTATTTCCATTGGATCTGTTCATAGGTGCGGGATGCCAAAAACCCATACCAATCATTCACGCCGAAAGGGCGACCACAAACCGCTTCGTCTGTCGTAGAAGGCGACGATTTTGTTCGACTCGCTGAAGCATATGTCTACCATATTCCGGCGCTGGTAGAAATGTTCCATTGCCCACATCTGCAGAATAAGGTTGCAGCCTTCGAAGAAACCTGTTTCACCTCTTTTACATTTCCCTAAAGCTCGAAACATTTCTGCTAAGATCATTGGGGCCAAAGTGAGTTGTGCTCCGTTTACTCCTTCGAAAAGTCCCCGTGCTACGGAACATATGCAGGTACTGATCTTTCCATACTCAAGCGGGAATATCAAAGACCCTAGAAAGGCGACAGTAAATGCAATAGGTCGTTTGGTCCGCCAATGATCGGGAGTGCAGGAGAATTCATTTTTGAATATCTTGTAACTGTCTCGACAACCGTACCTCTCGTAAAGATAATCCATCGAGACCCAGTTATTTTCAAAGCATAGGAGTTTCTTAGTGTTCTTTAGCCCCAAGTAGCGGAGAAATTTCTTTCCGGATTGACAGTGCGGGATAATTTGTCCTCTACCCTGGTAGATCAAGTCGGTGAAATAGCTGATTTCTTCCAAAGTAGGAGTCATCTCAAAATCTCCGAATCTGAAGACAACTCGATCCGGATCCCAAAAATGGATTAGTGCTCTGACCAAATGTTGATCGGGGAAGATGTTGAACAACGAAACGAGGCAACCTAATCTTCTCCTAATTGCCATTTGGCTGCCAAGGTCGAAGTTTGTCCACCATATTTTCAGTTTGCTCGGAACCCCACTCATCATCCTGACTTGTGGCACAGACTCCATCTATAACAAAATAAATAAAACAAATAAAAATGAATATGCATTTTCCGATTTTGGCATACTATTTAGGCTTGGATCCGTCCATCAATATCCTGCTACACATAATATCTTTGATTGGTCGTTGGGTTGTGAGACCCGTCGACAATTTGGTGGATTTCTTAATTGTGGAGTTGATGCCAAGGATCAACCCACCTAAGGTGTATGTATGCATGACTTAAAATAAAGGGTGGTATAGCTCTATCCTGATTTCTCTAAGATTTGGCTGACTAGACGCAAAGTTCCCGAGCGGACTACCCGAGTGAGAAGGCTACGCGGCCACCGGATGGTCCGGACACTCCGCGCATACGCCAACTCTTCTAAAATTTGGTAATTTGAAAGAAGTTTGCGGGTGCGCAAAACACACCTCGCGTGTAATGTGTGATAGTGTCAATTTTCCATAGTGGAAGAAATATGAGCAAAATGCCAATTTAAGAAAAGCAGTAAAACAATATAGCAATTAAAGCAGTTATGCATGCAAAAAATTTCACAAAGGAAACAAATCAAAGTATTAAATCAAATAAAGAGCAAAAGTAAAGCGTAATAATAATTAACCTGATCTTGCTATGGTTAAGAACCTGAGTCCCCAGCAGAGTCGCCATGCTATCGCGCCCGTTTTCGACCTGCTCGGGTCAAAGCGGAGCACAACGTATCCGGTGATTCCTGGGTATGATTAAGGAGTCGCCACCTAATTATTTATGGTGAATTAGGACACCTAAAATGTGAACTAAATGCTGCAATATAAACTCCGTTTTTAAGGTCTGCGAAACTAATGAGATTTTAGGTAAGGGTTCTTTATTATCCTAATGGGAAGGGGTTAGGCAACCGTTAAGATCCGCTAACTTGCGGTTATCCGGTCAAACTCAGGTTACTTATTGCTAAGGAAGTGCATGCTTAAAAGATATGAAGTTTTAAGGAAAGGATATTGCAAATGATTTGTTTAAAAGATACATTTTTTGCCAAATTGCATGGCTATGTATAAAAAATAAATATAAAATGAGTTTGTTTAGCATAACTTATAAAATATATAGGGGGTGCATTTGCGAGGCATGACTTATAAGATGCATGTAGGATAAAAGTACATATACATATGCATTGATTTTGATGAAAAGTATACATTATATTATACCCATAAAGTATGCATTTTGTATATATGTGAAGTTGATTTTGGAGAAGGCATACATTTATTTAGAATACCTGAAAGCATGCATTTGTAAAGCATTATTTATAAAAGTACATGTAAAGTTGAGAAAAGTATGCATTTCATAAGACATTATACATAACAAAATAGATATAAAGTTCATTCGTTTACAAAATATGTATTAGGTGATAATAAAAGTAAATTTTGTGAAAATCTTTCAATGTTGCAAATCGGATAAAATGCAAACTTTATTTTTTAGGATTAAAGAAAGTGAATAATAGATAACCAAATTATTTTGAAAGATATTAAAGCATGCATAACGAACCTAAAAATAGAGCAAAGTAACTAGAGGCTAAGTTTGGAACATACAAGACGGCCCTAAACAAATAAAGCTAGCGAAGGTTTCCAATTCAAATGAGCCTAAGAAATAAACTAACGGCAGTTAGGCTATCCTATTCATTCATCTATTCGCGGCCTAATTATTCTAAGCATTCTAATGACGACACATAATTAAATAATTATTACAACCCAAATAATAATGAAAGACGAATTTAACAATAAATAGAAGCGAGCGGCTAGGACTGATGACGATATCATCGGCACCCTATTTGTTTTTGAATTTCCGAGACCGGAGAATGCAACGAACACAGATGTGGTTCATCATTTTTGACGAAGTCATGATGAGTCTCATAACGAGACTCTTCGTTACTCCCGATGCATTTCATGTAAATAAAAGGAAAAGAAAAGGATTAGTGACTGGACAAAAATATATATATATATATATATATTTAAAACTGTAACCAAATAATTCATATGTAATATGTTGTTGGGACTTATTCGGGACCTACTAATGGGAATAACAACAGAGACCCCATACTAAGGGCACAAAACTAAGCCCGTATTACATGAAAGGAGGTTGAGGCACAACAAACAAAACAAACAGGATTAAGTGGTGGGCCTTGGGAAGTATAAAACAGGCTCAATGTACTTTGGATTTTTCCTTTTACAAACAAGAGCAGCAGACAAAAATAAACCAGTCCAATATATGCAGCAGGCCCAAATCAAGCCCAAACACAGATCCATAACCATATCGGTCCATATTTTGACATTCAATCGTTATATAGGGCCGACATACACTAAAAATTCGTATGATATATATGGGAATATACTAAGATATGTAACCCGGATATACATCCAGGTCAAATCCAAACATTTACACTTTGTATGATTTGAGGTATACTACTACACTTAGCAGCTCACATAGAAAATAAAAGAGGACAAAGCCAAGGTAAGCATATGCAGACCAAAAGAACTAGGTAAACACTACCACATATAATGCACTTAATCATGTATATAGATAGAACATATACATAAGACTTTAGCAATAAGGGTATGGATAGGACAAACCTGCATATATTCATAATGTGCAAAAAAAAAAAAAAAAAAAAAAAAAGCAAAATCCTGAATTCATTCTTTTTACACATAGGGGACAGAAATAGATTTTCTCAAATCAGATGGGAACCACAATACAACTAATCTTAGGCCTAAACCAGGGCAAGAATCTCCATATACTAGTCATGCAGGAGCACACACATATATTGAATCAGATAACATACTTCATGTTATTGGGGAAATAAATCTGAATTAATGATTTGGATGAAACAAGCTCAGTTCATGCAAACGATCAAGAAATCACATCTTAATATGCAAATTTTATGCACAGTAGGCTTCTCGGAATCAATGCAGGGTATCACACTAGCCAACAGAGATGACATGAAGGGCTAAGAATCAAAATAGCAAGGCATGGGTCATTCTTAATATACATTGATTTAACAACTAACAGGTAGACATTATTAATCATGTGAAGAGCTTAGTCGAACACCTCTACTCATCCTACGACGTTCATAGCACTTAATCCCATCCTTAGACATGCTACTACATGAGAACATGACTCTAAGTCAACATGAGAAAGGTAACTAAACCATAACTCAACATGATACAAAAGCTTATTTAACTAGGCACAATTTGGTAGATAGGGCATGACACAAAATGACTTAAGAGGCTTTACATGCTAACTTGGAGGGGTTTTAACATGTTAACCCAACAAGGCCAACACATGGTCAATTTTGTTGACATATGAGCAATCAACTGATCCAGAGCTGCATTTCAGAGATGCAGTGCCATTCAAATTAAATTTAAACACACATAATCACCCTTTACGCCATGTGTTAGGCAGAATAACCCCCCCCCAAATCCAGATAACACAAGTATGTAGTTCATATAATAGGCAAGTGAGGCAAACAAAAATGATCAAATAAACAGTCAAATGTAGCATTTTAAAATAAGTAGGGCTCTATAGAACACGATACACACAGGATACCATTCACATTGTCAATTAAACACAATAACATCCTGATTTCACTAAGCGACAGTAATCATCCACCAAAACATTTCTAAATATAACTAAACTAACAAACCTGACATACTTAAACTCTAAGCACAACAACACAAATAGACTACATTATCACTAAACCAGTGATAAAACACACAAATACAGAAAGTAAAAAAAAAATGAGAAGAGTTTGAATTTACGGACCTTCTCCGGGTAGCGAACCGAGGCGTGTTTCAAGTCGTCGACCTGCTCGGAGAAGTTTGTTGTTTATGCGAAAGAAAAGCTTAAGTGTTTGGGGGCTTCGTCGAACCAAAACCGAGAGTGAAAAGAGGGGATTTTCAGTTCTTTTGGATTCAACACTTGTTTAACAAAGGGGGAATCTTAAAACCAGAGGCCTCTAAAAAAACTTTAAGAAGACGCTAGAAAGGATCGATTTTCCTTAGTTAACAGCTTTGAAAACCAGACCTTTTCATGTCCCAAAAAAAAATCCTCCTCCAAACACAACCCCAAGGGCTGTATTTATACCCTGGAGTTGAGACCTCAAGAAGCTGATATTTGAAATTTGAATTCCAACCAAAAGAAAGGGGGAAATGATGGAAATGGTCTGAATTCCTGCCTTTTCAGAGGTGATTGGAAAGAATGGGGGCGTCGGAACAGAGGAGCCGCCATTACCTATCGATTTAAAGGCAAAACGAGCTTGATACCGAGGGATATCATCGTTGCTCCCTTCTTAGAGGTTTCAATAGACCTTTACAAAAGCTTTGAAAGCTTCGAAAGGTGTGAGGGGACGAAAAGTGTGATAAATGACAGGACGAGGCGGCGGTGGCAGGTGAAGGGGCGATTATCCGACGGGTTAAAGGGTGTTGGTGATGGAGATGGGTCGGTTTGGAGGTATAGCCGGTGGTTTTTGGGTTCTGGCTTTTTTTCTTTGATGATTTTGGGATTGGGGTTTTAGGTTTAAAGGGTTGGGGCGATGGGTGATGGGCTGGTCGAGTGGGCCTGGGTCTTGGGTCGGCGGGTTGGGCTCGGTTAGGGGAATAAAAAAGATGGTTGTCGGGCTTTGGTTTTGGGCTGGCCGGCTGGGTTTGGAAGGGTAAGGGAAATAAAGGGTAAGGGTTGTTGGGCCGACGGGTTGGTGATTGGGCTGCGGAAATGGGGTTCGTTTGGGCTGTGATTTTTGTGGAGGGTTGATATTGTTTTGGGGTGAAATGGATATGGGAGAGAATATGGAGTTGGGCTTCGATTGGTGTGGGCCGAAAATTGGGGGTTTGTTTTGTTTTGTGGGTTTTGATTTATTTTGGGTGAGGGGAGATTAAATGGGTTCGGCCGATTGGGCCTTGGGGGGAATTAAAGGGAAAAAGGGTTATTGGGCTTTGGAGTTTTGGGTGTAAAAATAAATAATATAAGGGGTTTAACATAAAATATATATATATATTTTTTGTAAAAGATGTGAATTATTTAAAATAACATAACGATGTGATAATAATATAATATTTGCGAAATGTTTAATGCTTAATAAAAAAAAAATGGGAATGCGATGCAATTTTGCGAGAATAAAATAAGATAGAATTTTCGGATAAAACTTATGATTATGATAAAAATGCAAATGATAGTAAAAAAAATGCGAATAATGATGATAACAAGAGAATAATAAGATATATATATATTGGAATTGTTTTTGAGGTATCCGAAAGTATTTAAAATTGCGAATAAATAGGAAGACGACGGGACAAAATTGGGTGTCAACAGATGCCCCTCTTTGGCCGGAGGCGATGAAAGAGTTTTCGGCCAAAGAAGTTGACTGAGTAGTAAAATAGGTTGAAATACTTGTGTTTTCTTGTGTGACAACATTTAGTTCTTTTTGTAGCTGAAATAATTTTGCACTAGATTCCTGATCAAATTTGTCTTCTAGGTCTTTTCACAGGCTCTTGGCACTGATTGAATACAAGACACTCTCAGCTATCTCTTTGAAAAGAGAGTTAAGCAACCATGACAAAATCATGTCATTACAATGAATCCAAGCTTTTAGAAGTCATGAATCAAAAGAAGGAACAACCAGAGTTCCACCAGTAAAATTCAATTTATTCTTGGACGAGAGAGCTATGATCACTGCCCTTCTCCAACCACCATATCTTCTTCCATCAAAGATTGTGGAAACAAGACTTATCCCTGTATAATCCTAGGGATGTATGTAAAAAGGGACCGGAATCAACTATATTATTTGTAGTAATTCCAGTAGAACCAGTAACATCACCAATAAGGGTGGTTTTTGTCACTGGATCTTGAATAGCAACAATAGTATTCTCTTGTAAATTAGACATAGCAAAAAACAAACAAAGGAAGAACAAAAGTGACAAAGTGAGACAACAAGAAATAAAAAAAAAACGATCGAGAAATTTCAATCCTGCTCTGATACCATGCAGAAATTGGATGAAGAACAATATAAATAATTTTTTTTTGTTTTGATTGATTGAGTAAATATGTACAAATGAGCTATATTTATACAAGTATAAGAGCATCTAGGCTATAACTGAATGGACATATGTCTAATTTTTATTTGCTAATCCTCCAACAACCTAAAGAATATCTACAAGGAATAAAAATGACTACAATGTATTTACATTAGTTGAAAATCGTATTTTGCCCCAATCTGTGTTCTTTACTCTGCAGCCCAATTGGCCCAAAATGAGAGAATGATATAGAGGCCCAAATATGACATTTGTTACTTTAAATCAATGCCTTTGAAACTCATTTCCCTATTTCTTCAATTGCATCGACGAGCTCAAACCCTAAATTGAATCTCAATTTTTTTTTTCTAGAGATAAATAACCATAGATAAGGAACTTCATAAACCTCAGCATCTAATGGGAATTAAAAGCTACAAATACTTAAAAGAAATATTTCACGATAAATATTTAAATTTAAAGTTCTCTTCTCATATTGAAAATGTTTACACTATTACCATTAGTGGTGATACAAAGTAGTAAGTAATAACAGCTGGTGTTTGTATTATATTCTCATTGTTCACTAATAAATCAATTAATTAAACTTATGTTTGTATAATTAGTTTGATCCCTCAAATTGAATTGGGAGCAAATGAATACGAAAAGGTTTCTTAAATTTAAGAAAAGGTCAGATATGGATATATCGTTGGTTTGTTTGTTTAATTTATTCTTTATATAAATCATATTTCTCTATCAACGCCAACTTTAAAATACTAATTGTGCGCCTAAGTAATGAATGCAATGGCGGCTAGAGTCCGAGTCCTTAACTACAGGCCAGTGGAGTGTGATCTGCTAACCACTTGATCCTAAACTTAATTAAAATTTGTTGGAAATTTGCCTTTGGCGGGAGTTGCGTCCAACCAACTTTAATGGCTTAAACACTAGTGTTCTGCATGTTGGAGAATTCGGTTCTTCACACGTGCATAATCTACTAAGTAAGTAGATGACCGTAGGGCCAGGGATCGTCAAATTTCGTTGAGAAATGAAAGAGATATTGGTCCACGAAGTGAGGTGTTTGAAGCGTGAAAAAGTGTGGTATTTAGACCAATTCTCCCTTATCAGTGGGGGAAGAAAGATTTGTTTAGTTTATAAGTCTCAAAGTTGGCTTGGGGTTTGGGACCCCCAAGGGGTATCCCATATGTTTAAATGAGGGAGGACCTAGATGTGCTTCGGTTCGAGGATAAGCCCACACGCGCGCTTCTTCTGATATTATCTTTTTGGACCAGAATTATTTTATATTTACAGTTTGGTCCCTGAAGTTTCAAGTAAGTCAAAATTGGGCAGAGAACTTTGCTGTTGGTTTCTGGAACGTCAACCAACATTAATTTGCACTCAATTCAGTCATTTATTTTGGCTGAATTACTCTCCCTAAATGTCAATCCGTTGCACATCAATTCACCATTTATTTTGGTGAATTACTACCTCCATAATTACCATTACTTGGCCAGTAACAATAATTATGTGGGCAGTTGGTAAGTCCTCTCCTTGAACTATATAAATGAGCCTTTGCACAATTGTTGAGACACACAGAAACATACAAACGAAATCAGTCTTCCTAATACCTTCCAACATCATTTCATTACTCAAAATTCTTCAAGATAACACTTGAGTTTCCTTTGCTCATTTGTTCATTTGGTTTTTTATCTTGGGAGACAATTGTCCAGGACGTAGAAATGATACATACGGGGCAATCTTGTCTTAAAGACAAAGTGTCATCACTCGACTCAGCATACCAAAAACTATTCCAGTTTCTTGTTCAAGTTTATTGTAATTTCAGTTTGTTGTAATACTTAGCAGTTACTTATTCCCGTTTTCTGCACCATTGTAACCACCAAAATTATGATATGTGATTTGTGAAAAGCAACTTTTACGTGAATTTTACAATTAAATATTAATCCATTTTTGCTGTTGAGGTTGTCGCATTTCTTATCTATATTAGTACTAATGAATAATGACAAAACAACAGAAAAAAGAGAGAATGATTTTTATGTTTGTTGCTTGATAATGATTTTTTTAAACTTAAAAATATGTTAACATGATTAGGTTCAGTCCCCTTGGGACAAAAAGTTTGTGGTTTATTTGAGTGTATCACTTAAGTTCAAATTAAAAGTATTGGGTACAAGTATGGAGTGGTGCCTAACCTTCAATAGTGGAGCTTAATTTATCAATTATATTCTTCTTAAAAGTCAAACTCGAATCTAAAAGCCTGATTCATGTCTGTTTATTTTAATTGTTATTTGTATTATTCTAGCTTACCACTACTACAGTGTTGTTATATACTCTATCGATTAGTTTTTTTAACAAGATTCGACAATAAAAAAAAAGGAGAAAAAGTTAGTGGTTTACCGTGCAAATTGGTTTGTTTATAGATCTTGGTCCTCTCTATATTGTGCATATATGTGGTGTCATTTTAACTCCTGGCCTAAATAATTTAATTGCATGACAGTATATAGGTACTTTTTCTCATGTTGATTGGCTAGACCTTTTCGTTCGGGTCCCAAACGTTGACTATTTTTTTTTGGTTTTGGTGGTACAATTCAATCTTTCTAGAATTATCACTATTCATACATCTAATGCGTCCTCTCTTGTTGTGTAAACTACTAGAATAAACGGTTATTAATCTGTATTTCAAAATAAACCAGTAAACAATAAACACTGAAAATAAACAGAATGAATGTTGAAAAAATAAGAATAATTTTTCAGAATATAATCGAGCCCACTTAGTTCAAAGTGTGTTCTTAAGGAAATTATTTCCCTCACAGTACTCGAGGTTGATGGAATATCCCCTCCTAGGATAGAACGATTATCTTACCAGAATAGTAGTACTCCAAACTCTGGTAGCGGCGAACCACTCAACAGTAGTATATCACACAGAATTTATTCGTGCAGAAGAAGAAGAAGATTTTGTAGTTCAGAAAATTAGTAAGTAAAATTCTGAGGAATCAAACGAATTTATAGCCATGGAAGTACCGTTTCTGAAGGTTTGCAACCTTTCTGAACAGCCACTGAAAACTGGTGGGAAATTTAAATATGAAAAGAAACCGGGTCGCGGGTCACTAACGGGTAGGATTGGATAAGTTAATTAATTTAATTAAATAATAATTAATTAAATAATTAAAAATTATAGAAAATTTGGTCCAAAAAGATTATCAATCAATCAGATCATTTAACCGAATCCGAAGCCGAAGCGAAGCCGAAGCCGAAGCCGAAGCCGAAGCCGAAGCCGAAGCCGAGCCGAGCGAGCGACGACGACGGCGCGAGGGGGCCTGGCCCCCTCAACCCTTTTACTGACAAGAAGGAGTAATTCTACTTATAAGTAGAAGAACTTTTCTTTTCACTACCGATGTGGGACAAATGCTTATTTTATAAAGCAAGAGGGAACTCCCACTTTTCTTTCCACTACCGATGTGGGACAACTCCCACTTTTCTTTCCAATCATTTCCCATTCACCAATATCAATACCCAACAATCCCCCACATGAATGGGGAATGGCTATAATATAAAAGCGCGGACAAGTGTGAATACAAGCGAGAATTGACTGTATCTGGATAAGTAGGTTTCCCTTTGAACTTTCCGTAGTGAACTTATATCGGATATACTCGATCAATCGGTAGATTTGATATCTTTGAACCGTCGAACTTTGTTGTATACCTAGACAACATAAGTCACATAATCAACCCTCAACCGTTTATGGTTCTCACGGTTGTGTTCATTTCAGCCATGAACACATCCTAGTTTCATGAGTGCGTAGAGAATGGGCCTTCACTGTCATTCCCCTTTAAAGCGGCTTACACTTAACACTCACATAGGTGATTTCTAAGCATGTGGTCCTATAGCCACATTATCTGGTCATACACTGCCAGATTTAGATAATCATTAAAGAACCTTAATGGTTTATTAACTCATTAACAAGCCATAAGGTTTTATCCTTATTTCTGAACATTATCTTCATCCGAGAATGGGTTGAGTTATTTGACAATGTTGAACCGTCAGTCACAACTTTGTTTGATCTCTTTGAACCTAGCTCTTGGGATCTCCAGTCTGCTAGGTAGAGTTACTGCCATGATGACTTGTCCTTGGCCTTAACCCCATTCCCATTGATGATCTACTAACTCCCTCTCTAGATAAGCCTTTTGTAAGCGGATCCGCTACGTTATCTCTTGACTTTACATAGTCAATCGTGATAACGCCACTAGAGAGGAGTTGTCTAACGGTATTGTGTCTTCGTCGTATGTGACGAGATTTTCCGTTGTACATTACACTCCCTGCCCTACCTATTGCTGCTTGACTGTCACAATGTATACATATAGGAGCCAAAGGTTGGGCCAGAATGGAATATCTTCTAAGAAATTCCGGAGCCATTCAACTTCTTCACCACCTTGTCTAAAGCTATAAATTCAGATTCCATTGTAGAGCGGGCGATGCATGTCTGTTTTGATGATTTTCAAGACACTGATCCACCCCCAATTGTGAAAACATAACCACTCATGGATTTAACTTCAGATAATCCGGTGATCCAATTTGCATCACTATATCCTTCGATCACGGCGGGATATTTGTTATAATGCAAATCATAGTCTTGGGTGTGTTTTAAATACCCCAAGACTCGTTTCATTGCCATCCAATGAGTTTGATTGGGATTACTCGTGAATCGACTCAGCTTGCTGATAGCACATGCTATATCTGGTCGTGTACAATTCATAATATACATCAAACTTCCCAAAACTCGTGCATAGTCCAATTGTGAGTCACTTTCACCTTTATTCTTTTGAAGTGCAAAACTTACATCAATTGGAGTCTTTGCAACATTGAAATTTAAATACTTAAACTTGTCAAGTACTCTTTCAATATAATGAGATCTGCGATAATGCTAGACCTTGTGGAGTTTTATGAATTCGATACCTAAGATCAATTCGAAGAACTCCTAAGTCCTTCATATCAAATTTGCTAGCCAAAGATACGCTTCGTAGCATTTACATCGGTAATATCTCTACTTATTATCAACATGTCATCAACATATAAACAAACAATGACTTCATGATTTGGAGTATTTTTAATGTAAACACATTTGTCACACTCATTAATCTTAAATCCATTTGCCAACATTGTTTGGTCAAATTTCGCATGCCATTGTTTGGGTGCTTGTTTAAGTCCATAAAGTGACTTAACAAGTTTGCACACTTTCCTTTCTTTACCAGGAACCACAAAACCCTCAAAGTTGTTCCATGTAAATTTCTTCCTCCAATTCTCCATTTAAGAAAGCTGTCTTGACATCCATTTATGGATCTCAAGACCATATACGGCCGCCAGTGCCACTAACACCCGAATAGATGTTATTCTTGTTACCGGCGAGTATGTGTTAAAGTAATCAAGACCTTCTTTTTGTCTATAACCTTTGACCACAAGTCTTGCCTTATATTTGTCAATAGTGCCATCAGCTTTCATTTTCCTTTTAAAAATCCATTTTGATCCTAAAGGTTTATTTCCAGGAGGAAGATCAACCAATTCCCATGTATGATTGTTCAAAATTGATTCAATCTCACTATTGACTGCCTCTTTCCAAAATGCTGAATCAGAAGAAGACATCGCTGGTTTAAATGTTTGAGGCTCATTTTCAAGCAAGAATGTCACAAAATCTAGTCCAAAGGAAGTAGATGTCCTTTGACGTTTGCTACGCCTTGCATCCTTTTTACTTGGCGTATTTTCCTTTGGTTCTTCCCGCGGTCGTTTAGATCTTTCACTTGACGACTCACATTCAGTTTTATACGGATAAATGTTTTCAAAGAATTCAGCATTATCTGATTCAATTACCGTATTAACATGTATTTCGGGATTGTCCGATTTGTGAACCAAAAACCGACAAGCTTTGCTGTTTGTAGCATAGCCAATAAAAACACAATCCACAGTTTTTGGTCCGATTTTTACCCTTTTGGGCAAAGGAACTTGGACCTTTGCTAAACACCCCCACACTTTGAAATATTTCAAGTTGAGTTTTCTTCCTTTCCATAGTTCATATGGAATGGATTGTGTTTTGCTGTGGGGCACCTTGTTGAGTATTCGGTTAGCTGTAAGGATAGCCTCCCCCCACAAGCTTTGCGGTAAACCGGAACTTATTAGTAAGGCATTCATCATTTCCTTTAATGTTCGATTTTTTCTTTCCGCAATTCCATTTGATTGTGGTGTGTAAGGGGCAGCAGTTTGATGAATAATTCCATATTCTAAACATATCTCTGCAAAAGGAGATTCGTACTCTCCACCCCTATCACTTCTAATCATTTTTATCTTTTTATTCAATTGATTTTCCACTTCATTTTTGTATTGCTTAAATGCATCAATTGCTTCATCCTTACTATTAAGCAAATACACATAACAATATCGAGTGCAATCATCAATAAAAGTTATAAAATACTTTTTCCCACCGCGAGATGGTATTGACTTCATATCACATATATCTGTGTGAATTAAGTCTAAAGGATTTGAATTCCTATCAATAGACTTATATGGATGTTTAACAAACTTAGATTCAACACAGATTTCACATTTAGATTTATTACACTCGAATTTAGGCAATACTTCTAAATTAATCAATTTTCGCAAGGTTTTGTAGTTGACATGTCCTAAACGAACATTCCATAAATCATTTGACTCCAATAAGTAAGATGAAGCTGAATTCTTATTAATACTGTCACATTACATTGAGTTTGAAAAGGCCCTCGGTGAGGTAGCCCTTTCCTATGAACAAATCATTCTTACTTAATACAATTTTCTCACTAACCAACACACACTTAAACCCGTTTTTGACGAGTAGTCCGGCTGAAACTAAATTCTTTCGAATTGTTGGAACGTGCATAACATTGTTGAGAGTCAGGACCTTGCCGGAAGTCATCTTCAGAAGTATCTTCCCATATCCTTCAACCTTGGCACATTTGCGGTATTTCCCATAAACAGTACCTCTTCGGGTCCAGCGGGAGCATATGTTGCAAATGCTTTGTTTGTAGCGCAAACATGTCGAGTGGCACCAGAATCAAGCCACCACTCCTTTGGGTTTCCAACCAAATTGCACTCCGATAGCATTGCACACAGATCATCCATATCATCATTCTTTTCCACCATATTGGCTTGTCCTTTTCCCTTGTTCTTTTTCGGGAGACAACAATCTGGGGCTTTGTGGCCAGCTTTCCCACAATTAAAGCAGTTGCCCTTGAACTTTTTCTTGTTGGAATCCTTCTCCTTTCCGGAAGGCCTCTTCATTTTCTTGTTCTTTTTCAGAGCAGCATCTTCAACGATGTTTGCCCCTTCAATTGGTGAAGTCTTACGCTCTTCTCAGCGGTTTTGTTATCTTCCTCGATTTTGAGACGAATCACAAGATCTTCCAACTTCATTTCCTTTCTTTTGTGCTTAAGATAATTCTTGAAATCTTTCCATGAGGGCGGCAACTTCTCAATCATTGCAGCCACTTGGAACGCTTCATTTACTACCATACCTTCAGCAATAAGGTCATGGAAGATAAGTTGAAGCTCTTGAACTTGGGTTCCAACGGTTTTTCCATCCATCATTTTGTAGTCTAGGAATTTGGCAACCACAAACTTCTTCAAGCAAGCATCTTCAGTTTTGTACTTCTTTTCAAGTGCACTCCATAGTTCTTTGGAAGTCTCTACTGCACTGTAGACGTTGTACAAGTCATCTTCTAAGGCACTCAAAATGTAGCCTTTGCACAAAAAATCAGCCTGTTTCCAAGCCCCAGTAACCATGAACTTTTGGTTGTCAGGCATGTCGGCGGCAGGCACGGGAGGGTCCTCACTGGTGAACTTTTGCATACCAAGGGTGGTAAGCCAAAAGAACATTCTTTGCTGCCATCCTTTAAAGTTGGCACCGGTGAACTTCGCAGGTTTCTCAACCGGTGGCACAGCGGTACGGGTTGTAGGAGTAACCGCTGGTGCAGTAATTGCAGAGGTAGTTCCAGTCTCAATTGCCATTATTCGTTTGTCACCGTCAAATCGATAAACTGTTTTAGTTAATAAAACCAGAATAGCAATTCAATCACATACTTAAACGATGAAGATTTTATTTCTTCAAATTGCAGTATAATTATGAAACTTTAGTATTCCAACGAAGTTTTTATATCTTCGAGTCAGAATACTAATATTCATATGGAGTAGAAAACTGCACAAGTTTTAATCCCAAAACCAGAATACAGCAACGATGAAGTTTTTATGTTCTTCAAATCGTTGTACAAGTATGAACTTTAATATTCCAACGAAGTTTTTTTTTATATGTCTTCAAGTCAGAATATGAAATTTCACACGGAGTATAAAACCACACAGGTTTTAGTCTCCAAAACAAAATACAGATTAATCTAAAAATATAATTTCCTTAAGATTGTTATTAATCTGTATTCCAAAATAAACCAGTAAACAATAAACACTGAAAATAAACAGAATCAGTGTTGAAAAAATAAGAATAATTTTTCAGAATATAATCGAGCCCACTTAGTTCAAAGTGTGTCCTTAAGGAAATTATTCCCCTCACAATACTCGAGGTTGATGGAATATCCCTCCCAGAATAGAACGATTATCTTACCAGAATAGTAGTACTCCAAACTCTGGTAGCGGCGAACCACTCAACAGTAGTATATCACACAGAATTTATTCGTGCAGAAGAAGAAGAAGATTTTGTAGTTCAAGAAAATTAGTAAGTAAAATTCGAGGAATCAAACGAATTTATAGCCATGGAAGTATCTTGTTTCGAAGGTTTGCAACCTTTACGAACGACCCACCGAAAACTCGGTGGGAAATTTAAATATGAAAAGAAACTGGGTCGCGGGTCAGGGTCACTAACAGGTAGGATTGGATAAGTTAATTAATTTAATTAAATAATAATTAATTAAATAATTAAAAATTATAAAAAATTTGGTCCGAAGCCGAAGCCGAGCCGAGCGAGCGACGACGACGGCGCGAGGGGTCCTTGCCCCCTCAACCCTTTTACTGACAAGAAGGAGTAATTCTACTTATAAGTAGAAGAACTTTTCTTTCCACTATCGATGTGGGACAAATGCTTATTTTATAAAGCAAGAGGAAACTCCCACTTTTCTTTCCACTACCGATGTGGGACAACTCCCAATTTTCTTTCCAATCATTTCCCATTCACCAATATCAATACTCAACATAAGCAAGGTTTGGGTACAGTGAAAAGTACACATAAATCATGATATGTGTGATAATTAAATATGGCATATCATGACAATTTTGGGATTATAAAAAAGAAGATTTTAGAAATGGTCAGAAGCGGAGTCCTAAGTCCTAACACGGTTGCCCTACGTGATTGATGTTTCAAAAGTGTTAGTAGATGCCTTTTATCTTTTGTTGCGATTGTGAGAAAATAACATAACGTATTGTCCTGTCATAATCACAGATCTATTTATAATTGTGATTATTATCATAATAGTAATGTTGAAACTTTGAACTGAGAGGGCAATCCTCCCAATTATGAACTGATCTTAACCCAAACAAACACAAGTAAACAATAAAGTATACTAAGGCGTTTGAATGAATCACATTGAAGGAACACAAAATGACCCCATAACTTTACTCACGGTCTCATTCCATTTCTTACACAACTTCGTATTTATGAGATCAAATTTCAAAATTAAAATTATGTTCTTCCGGATTATTAAAGCGTAGCAATACATAAAATCTAAGTCACTAAGATGACTCAATCATCTAAAACTAGAGAAGTTACGTGTCCGGAATAAATCTTAGTCTCTTTTGTTATCCTAGTAAGATTATATTAAAGCGTAATCATGTAGTGATTAGAGATAGATTTAAGATTTGAAGTTTATAGATTCTTATAGCAATCTCAACTTAATTAATTAATAATAATTAAGTTTACAATTAAAAAATTATAGATATTTAGTGATTTTTATACATATATATAATGTGAATAAAAACTACTGATATTCACATAAATTTATAATTTACCCTATAGATCTACCCTTGGTAGTGACGGTGGCCTTGAGTCAGGAGAAAACCCTATACACCAAAAGAGGAAATAGTGAAATACCATTTCTTTTTCTCATCTATTTTTTTTTAAGGAGAAACTAACAGCTTAGGCATCAGAAGAACTATCCATCATATTCTTTTAATTTCCGTTTTCTTTTCGTGCTTTTAAATATGAGTACAAACGTACTCCGGGGCATAGTCCAGTGGCAAAGCCTGGGCGCTATAAGGCGCTCTGGCATGGGACATCGTGGATTCGATTCCCCGCAAGCACGAAGAAACTCTGCATGTTAGGAAATTTGACCTTGTCTCATTGATCAGTTGTACGCTCTCAGAAAAACTGGCCACCGGAGCACATTCCGCGATTTACCTGGTAATAGTGTTGAAGGACCGGTGCTATTACCTCCAGGACGTCTGGGTAATACCAGTGAAGTAGTCAGGCGCAAGCCTGAAAACCTGGATTATCAAAAAAAAAAAAAAAAAAAAATGAGTACAAACAATTTTTGACATTGTGGACAGTCTATAAATAGGAAGTCAGACATTAGAAAGTCTACAAATTTTCCAAAGCCAAAGAGTGTCAATTAGTGTTCTAACATGAGATCTCTCTCTATTTTCTTTTTCCTCCTATCTCTTACTTTGGTAACTATTGTTCCTATCTTCTTCTACTTCCTCTTCTCTAATATATGCAGATTTAATTTCCTTTCACTTAATTTTATGCCTTTTTAATTCATTTATTAAATTTAATTATTGATTAACTCTTTTTTTTTTTTGCAGTTGGGATATTTAAGTGATGCAAGAAATGGTCCTGAAGAATATTGGAAGAGCAAAATGAATGGAGATCCTATGCCAAAAGCACTTAAGGACCTTCTTCATAATCAATACCAAGATTTTCCAACACAAAAGAATAAAAGGGACAAATTTCTTCGAGATTTTGATATGAAGGCTAATATTATTATTTATCATAATGATGTTGATATATATCCCAAGAGATCCAGGCCTACTGTTAAGGATGATAATTTTTCAGAAACCAAAGAAGCAGAAAGGAGACAACCTGTAGATCCATGAAATTAAAATTATACTCCTATATGGTTATGTCACTTTAATTTTTCTTTTCTTTTTCTGAATGGGTGTTTTCTTATATTTATTAATCAGTTGTTTTTGTTGGAAATTTGCCTTTGGTGGGAGTTGCGTCCACCCATCTTTAATGACTTAAATACTAGGGTTCCGCATGTTGGAGACTTTGGTTCTTCATACATGCATAATCTATTAAGTGAGTAGATGACCGTAGGGCCAAGCATCGCCAAATTTCGTTAAGAAATGAAAGAGATATTGGTTCACGAAATGAGGTGTTTGAAGCATGAAAATATGGTGTTGAGCAAATCTCCCTCTCCGTCCGGGCCTTGGACTTCTTCTGATATTATCTTTTTGGACCCTTTCATGAAAGATAAAATTAGGAAGAGGCTCACGACGATGGGTTGGTTTTGGAGCGTTGAATATCCATTACTTTGCACATAAATTCAGTCATTTACTTGGCTGAATATAACTCTCCACTAAGTGTCATTACATTACTATTAAAGAACATCAGTTGACTAGTTGAGAAGTCACCCTCCTTACGCTATAAATTAAAGTCTTTGGCTCAATGGTTCTAGCCAAAGACAGAAAAATCAGAAATCTTCTTCTTACTCTCCAACATCATTTCGTTACTCTAAGTTCTTCAAAGTAACACTTGAATTTCCTTTACTCATTTGTTAAATTGTTGTTTTATCTTGGGAGACTATTGTCATAACGTAAGAGGATATATACAGGGCAATCTTGTTTTAAAGACAGAGTATCATCACTCGACCCAGCAAAATAGTTGTAATTTCAATTTGTTGAAATTTCAATTTGTTGTAATTTTAGTTTGTTATAATAGTTAGTAGTTACTTACTTTTAGTTTCCTGCAATTGTTGTAACCCACAATTTTCTAGTTAGTATTTGAAATTATACGGTAATTTCTTATGATGATAATTTTGAATGTTAAGACCAAAAAAAAGTTACATTCAAGAGTGGATAAGAACATATTTATAGTTATAGATCATACCAAAAAATAATTATTACTCATAATTTATTTCCACCATCATCGCATAATCTATTTAGATGACTAAATTAATACAAAAAAGCATTTCCTGGGACTATTGGGTTTCATTCAATCCTTATTAACGGGAGTATATTTGAAATATCCTAAATTTTTTACTCCGTATCAAATGTTTATATCAAAATCAATGCAACTTAAGATGAGTTGGAACATATATAACTATTATTTAACCATAATCAATATATATTTTTATTTTATTAAATTATTTAACTATGATAAGCTGTATTAGTATGGTTTAAACACCTGATGATGATGGTAAAATTTTACCTTCTTGCAAATACAAAACTACATTTTTTTGGGTTTGTTGAATTAAGCAAATTGTCACATTTGAAATGTACAAGTTGAATCTGGAACAGTGGTATCCTAACTGTTCCAGACATCAGTTTGATTAAAATATATAGTTGACTTCCCATTGGCTTTAAGCCTTCACTTTGGCTTTTCATATATTATACTAATCTTTAAGAATTATCATATCGAATTTAATGACACCAGGCCAATTGCAAAACAATAGAATAAATTAATAAACAAACTTTAGGAACACCAGATTGACTTTAAGATCACACTTCGAGTTACTAGCTACATTATGAGTGATTTTAACTTGTAATTACCATTCTTATCAGGTAATTAGCTAATGATTATCATGAAATTTACATGCATGTAATTACTTTATAAGTGACTTGTGTAAATCAATTTTATACTGTCAAAACACTTAAACTCATACAAATTAATAAAATAAGAAATGCAGATAGTGTAATGAATTTTTACTTTATTGGTCATGTATTTTAGCATATTATTGTAGGTCATTTATCATTTACTCTAAGTTACGCTTATTAAATAAATTTGCTTGCAGATTACTTTCTGAATGACCTAATTATAAGAATAACCTTTACAATGTATACAAACTCATAAAAGAAATAGGTTTAACGCAGTACAACGAGATTTTTTTTTGTTAATGAGGATGTTTATCATAATAAAGTTAAATGTTATTACTGTAATGATTAATCTTTCGTTCCTGAAAAGTAATAATCAGGGCAAGAAAAATATAGCGACAAGAAAAAATTTGTGTGAGGGTTACAATCTTTATAAATTCTTAAATAAAAAGATGTAATCCTATGATTCTTCTCCTCATGACCGTCAATCAAGGGCCTTGCTTGTTCCTACTTGTTGTTGTGAAATGCAGAGCCAAGCTTTGATCACAAAACATGGAGGTATGAAAACTTGCGGCTCATCACTTGGAGATGAAGACTTCTTAGTATGCGGAAGACTTACATATCACCTTTGAAGAGGAGAGTTTTTCAATGTATTTTTTTCCTTTTCTTTTGGTATTATGAAGACCTTATTTATAGTTTGTAGGGGTGAGCTAAGATATGTATACGATTAGTCGAATCATGTTATTTGAACACCTGGCGATATTTGATTGGCTCTTATATTGACTTGACATGCTGCATCACTTATGCACGTGTCATGATTCTTTTGGTCCTAGACTTAACTTGACGCGCCACGTCATTTGATACATGACATGGACCTTGGGCTTAAATTTAATAAAATTGGCTTATTTGATTTTAAAAGTCTAAATTAATTATTTAACCCAATTGGATTTAACCCAAATTTTGTATGGATTAGACCAATAAATTTTACGTGTCTACAATTACAAGCCAACACTAGCTTAAATTGTCAACTCCATTAGCCTCTTTAAACACGTTCTTCAATGGTGGGTTTCAGCTGTAACCAATAGACATCCTAGATCATCAACCATATTATAATAAAGATAATAATTATTGTTAGATAACATGTTTATTAGGTCCTTACAATCTGTTTCGATCACTAGAGGAATTTTTTTTCCAACAGAAGTTTTAATTTGCGAGATAGTTACATAAAGGTTAAGGTTTGATATTGTGTCACGACCCAAACCGGAGGGCCATGACGGGTACCCGGATCTTACCTACCGAGCACCGCTCTTCACATACTTACCAGCTCACCGAAACCAATCATGGCCATCGCTTAAAGACAGAGTGCCATCACTCGACTCAGCAAATCACCAAACAGTTTGTGAAGTTCTTGATTTCCAGTTTTATTGTAATATTTAGTTTATCCTTTCTTACTATTGTAATAGTTACTTACTTCCCGTTCCCTACAACAATTGTATCCCAACATCTGTGTATGGAACTTTTAACAATTGCACTCTGCAGGTAGATTGTGTGTTTACCTACTAGAAACTGTTGGACTTCTATATTGTCTTAATTTCACTGAATTGTTTTTTATCGAACACTAATGCTTTTTGGTCTTCTGTGTTGTCATAATTTCAGTGAGTGCTTCTTGATCCATATTGAAGCTTTATATATTTAATTTTTTCTACTAATTTATATCTGCTCTATCTATTTTATTTAGCTTGATGGGTTGTTCATATCAAGCACCACACAGGATTCTCTGATGTGGTTCATATGTATTGCCATTAGCATTACCCTTTTTTATTTTCTATAGGTATTTCATTTGTTTGACAGAGGTAAAAAATTCCCTTAAATTTAGTGGCTGGATGCTTTCAAGTGATCCTTATTCTTATGACTCTCATTAGGATGCATGATCAATATTCACATATGAATTATTGATTTCTTTTGCTTATTACTTGCACCGATGAACTTAAAAATAGATGATGCATGTTGAATTACTTGTTATTATAGGTTACCTACCTCATTATTCAGGTTACTAATCCCACGGAGAGTTACTTTTAGTTATCTTTTAGGTGATCTGATAGTGTAAAAATCCTTTTACTATGTGTAAATAAGTTAAACTCCTCTACCATGTTCTGCTTTGAATTGACACTAGTATAATGACATAATAGCCATTTTTAGGTCATTTGACAAAATCGAGATGAAAGTAAAGTTTCAACACAATTCAAATTGGTAAGTTTCAGTTTTCTTTAGTTATGGTGCTGGAAAACCTCAATAGGGGAGGCTCCCTAGTTCTTTAACAAGAGTGTTTTATCACTTCTCCCTAACCTTAAGAGCTGTCTAATATAATTAAACTAAATCTGTTGTTTGCTAATAAGATCTGATAGTCACTAAGTTTGAGGGCTTTGACAGCTTCTCAGAAGATAGTTAGCTAGCAAAAAGAATTTGATTGGTTTTGTTGGCTTATGCGCAACTAAGACTCCTTAATCAACATTGTTTAAAGGTATGTTAGCAACTAGCAACTAAAAGCTCTTTATTGTTTTTCTTTCTTCCTTTTTCACCCTACCCTTCAAATAAATTTGGCAATCAGGTTTCATGTCTTGTTCATTATAGTGGTCCAAACAGGACAAATTTGTGGTGTAACTTCGTAAGGTTATGATCCACATGCTACTTTTAATGTATACTATAATTTGTTTGAACTTCTGCAAATAGGCAGGTTAAAGGAAGTTTTTTACTTGCAGATTTTAATGCCTCTAGTACTCTTAGTTTAGACTTTTATCTGTGATTTTTGTATGTGATGTGCACAAGTAGGAGAGAGTTTGACTCTTCGCGAAATATTCAACATAGTAATTTCTCCCATCTTTTATAGGTGTGTGACATCTGATAACTTTTCAACTAATTGTTGATGATAAAACAGCTTGCGTGCTATGATTTCTGAGCCTTAATTGACTTTGATGAATTTTGGACGCATTACAATGCATGATTATAGTTTCTTCTGTTGAATGCTACTATCTATGTGTCGGTCGTTCACAATTAACATTAGAAATAGATCTATAACATCCTGTAATTTTAGTTTGCATTGGACTTGAACTGGAACCGAAATAGGGAAAGAAGCTATATTCATGGGGGTGTCTTTACATAATGATGTCTGTTAGTACAATGTTTTCTTCTTGCATTTAGTAACAGGTTCTTTTTTATGTCTCTAATACGCACTGTTGAGTTGCAATCTGTGTTCTGTGAAGTCTAGATTTTATGATTACAATTTACAAATAAAGTGTGGAAGTTCCATTGCCAGAAAATCTCATTGTTTTATTAAGATTCCACTACTGGTAAGAAAGCTAGACAAGAGGTACACTGGAAATACAGAAAAAAGATGCATACAAATATTAGCACACATATAAGCAATAACAGATAAGGCATTAGAGAAGTAAAATCAACTGCCAACATGGTGCAACTGCTCCTTCAAAGCGCTTGTGCAGTGGGAATTTTTTGGAACCCACACTAGATTATCTGATGGAAAAAAGTGACAGATAGGTGATGTTCCTGGTGATATACCGAGCACTTGGAAAGATACATGAGCTGGACTCCACTCAGAGGTATCCAAATGACAAACCGCAATTGCTTCCACTTTATCACCATTTTCACCCCCTAATGAAACTTTGAACACTTTGCTCTTGCTAATTGTGTAATGACAGTAGAAAACTGCGTAAGCGTAAGGCATGGTATGACATGCCACCATCTTAGGAGCTGCAACTTCTTGTGGAGCATCCAAGATAGTGTACTTTTGAAGCAGGGGAGTTGAGTTTGATAAATGAGTTGTGGCGAGAGCTTTGAATTGGGTTTTTCCTCCCATGATTCCTTGAACAAAATCAAGCATTCCCTCTGAGGATGTGGCACAGTACTTAGTCTCTCCTTTTATAGGTGGAACTTCACATTCTCTAAGTGTATCTTCGATGGCTTTCGCCTGTGGAGAGTTTCGAGAGAATGAGAAACGTTGAAGGAGGTTCGGGAGTTCCTTTAGTGAAAATGGAATGGAATCGGCTTCTTCTCTAGGCAAGAAATTCGGAGAAGAAGAAAGGTCCCTTCTTGGGAAAGAAACAGTCATTGTTTTCCCTTGTTTTAGATCATCCATAAGGAAGAAAACTCTTAGAGAAGGATCTATATGATCCATATGGGATGATGAATGGATATGTGCATTCTCTTTTTTTGCTTGCTGATGCTTGTTTTCTCCTTGTTTGTCATGAATCCAAAGATGGGAACTCTCTCCTTGTCTAGTTTGCTGAGCATTTTCTCCTTGGTTATTGTATATCCAAAAATAAATATCATCCTTATTTTCAAGATTCTTGTTATTTGATGATGGATGAACTTGGGTATTCTCTTTTACTGTTTTGTGATAACCATTTTCTCCTTGGTTATCATAAATCCAAAAATAGATATCATTAATCTTTTGGACATCATGTGGGATTGGGAAGTTCAATCTTTTGCCCTGCAGGTTCCCTTCAACCATTTTCCTAGCTTCTATTCCATAAGCAACCTGCCATATGAGGTGAGCAACATATATATATATAAATGCTCTTATAATTTTAATCAGGGTTCATATAATTAGTAGTACCAATGTTGAACAAAACATTAGTATTTAAGACTTGAGTGAAATAGAGAGAAAATTACCAGCATAATTAGGAGATTCAGGGAGAGAACACAAATACCAAGCTTAAGATCCATTTTTTTTCTGTTGAGTCCTTCAGAAACTTTCCTGAGGTAAATAAATAGTAGAGATATAAACTGACCAAAAAAAAACGAGATAAGAATGCAAATAATTGAACAATCAAAATACCACTGTTTATTGATCTGATTGGAAATAATGCAGTTGCATACTTTAGTCTATTTAGATGGACTGTTGTGACAACTGGCTATATAATATGGCCAGATTATTAGCAAGTGTTTGCATAATGTTATATTCAATTATTGAAAATGTCCATTTGTAGAAAATATCTTGGCAACATAATGTATCTATCGTTGTCTGCACAAATAATGAAGAAGCAATTATTTTACTCTAACCATATCGAGAATCACGTGAAGGACATATTTGCCTCAGCCTATGCGTGAGGGGTTATCCCGAAAGGAGAATGTTAGAACCCTCAAATATTTTATTGGTAATATTTTCTTTATAAAATTGAAAATAAAAATAATAGAGAATGTATTAAAGTTTCCATAAAATTAAAAAGTAAAATGTTAAACAAGAATTAAAAGAGTAACGGAGTATCTAGGCATAATATATAATATAAGTACATAATGATAAGTCATGAAATCTTAGCTATAGAACAACGACATATTATTTACAGCCAAATACATAAAAGAAACTTATTAAAATACGTTCTAGCTAGGGTATAGAGAGCAAACACGGTAAAAACGTGTATGATATATGATAGGTCCGGATATGCTATGAAACAATAAAAATAAACTGGAAATAAACTAACTTGAATGTCAATTCAGTTTTCGAATGTCGGCTATAATGTCGTCCGGCACCAGTGACAACACTTTAGTAAAAACAAATAACTTTAAAGAGCAATGCAGCGGAAATTTAAAGAACACAAATGTTTAATATTTACATATGTTATATATATTATATAACCTATCACGGTCAGTGACCGAAAGTATTGTATATATTTTTTATATACAAAAACTACAAATTCCTTTCTTTACAATTTTATAAGATGAAATGGAAATGAATTAAATGTTGAAGTCGCATATGACTTCTGCCTGAAAAATCTACCTAAATAGACATAGACAACTTTTCATTACAATTGTTCAATACAAAGCTAATCTAGAATCTAAACTGCAAATGTAATGTTTGACAGAATGTTGTCGACACGCTCAGGCAACACTTGTGATCCAATTTTCTGAGATGAACTCTCGAGAGCTCTCTTGATATTTTTGCAAACTATTTCTGGATATCGATTCACTCTTGTAGCCTCTCAATTTATAGTAGAGAGTCTTCCTTGAAAAACTCATTGATTGGTTGAGTAGGTTGAGGGAAGGTGGGCATCTTGTGTGTTTGTTGGAAGAGATCATGTAGTCGAAATCTCAACAACGTTGACTTGTTCTTCACTCGACTTCTTCCCCAAGCTTTGACTCTTTCTCCCACGTTTTACATCGCTCATAATTCACATGCCTAAATCGTTTTTACCACTCAGTAACATTGTTACTGTTTAACGTGAAGTAAGACAAAACTGTAATGAAAAATGTTAGTCTGAATGTTGTGGCATTTGTGCCAACATTTTTGGCAATCAACAACATTACTTCAGGGGATATGTGTTGACACCCAATTTTGTCTCATATTTTTCGATTTATTTACAATTTTAAATATTTTTGACACCTCAAAACAATTTTAATATCATTTCAAAACAATATAATATATATATATATATATATATATTATTATTATTATTATTATTATTCTCAATATCATTGTTATTATTATTATTATTCGTATTTCTACAACCATTTTTTTTTAAAATCATGATCATAGTTTTTATCCTAATATTCTATATTATTTTATTTTCGCAAAACGGCGTCGTATTTTTTATTTTAATTAAGCATTTCACAAATATTATATTTTTTATTATTATCACAACGCTATTTTTATTTTTAATAATTTACATTTCTTCAAAGCATTTTTAATATTAAACCCCTTTTTATATTTTAAACTCATAACCCATTTATTTCTTAACCCAAAACATTTCTACCAAAAACAAAATCAACCCAATTCCCCAACCCATCGTCCAAAACCAACCCCGAACCGACCTAAACCTAAAATCGTCCAATAACAACCAAGAAACCGCCGCTACACCCAACGGACCGCCGGATAATCGCCTCTCCCTCACCCCTAGCCTCGCCATGGCAGAAACCATCACCTACCATCACCTCACCTATCATCTTTCCTTTTTTTTTAGACATTAAAGCAGCCATAACATGTTGTCCGCGAAAGGGGAACTCGAAGAGCTTCCGGTTCAAAGCTCGTTGCATGTTCAAATTCGATGGGTAAAGGCCTAAATCCATACCCTTTATCATCGTCTCTTCCTTTTAAAAAATCAGTGGAAAAACCGTCATATTTTCAGCCTTTTGCTTTGAATTCGAATTTCAAATCTTAGCCATTAGGGTCTCAATAGTGGGCTATAAATACAGCCCTTTGGGTTGTGTTTGAGGGGGGTCCTTTGAAAAAAAGGGGGTCTGGCCGGACAACAAAAAAAAAAGCTCTCGGGTTTTTGCAAAACCGTCCACAAAAATCAATCTTTCTTTGCTTTTTGCACAAAGAATTCGGAGGCTTTTCAGAGAAGGAAAAACCTCTTTTTGAACAAACTCTTAATTCTGAAAATCCCCTCTGTTACTCTCGTCGCTGCTCGACAAAAGGCAACCTTCGAATCCTTATCTCGCTTACTTTCTGTTGTTTTAGTTGTATGATAGCAGATGTTTCTGTGTGCTTCTGTTTAATTCCTTTGATCCCGCTTAAAGTAAATTTGTATGGAGTAGTGATGGTTCACTGTCCAGTTACTTTCTATATTTACAAGTTGGCTTATTTTCTTAAGTAGCTTTCTAAAAGATATGGGATAGTATGGGACTGTTAACATGCTTGAGATTAAATATTTAGGTTCATAGTTAGCCCTATGTGTTTTGGCAAAATGTGTAATACCTGTACCAATGCGGACTTCATGTTGTGAGTCTTTTAAAAAATTGGTGATAGTTCAATCCTCTTTATGACTAATTTGACCAAGGGTCTGAGTGAACTCTTTTCAATTCATTGGCTGTAGAAGCTAAACCTTTAAACTTGCTAAATGCCTTTGGTTTCCTCAAGGTTTAAAGTAGTCCTTTAAGGACGATTAGTTGAATATGTCTTGTTTCCTTGATTTTAGTTGGAGATGTTGATTAAGCTTATTCAAAATAATTAAAATTTGTTTCTGAACTTCAGTTTTGACTTAAAGAATACATCCTGCCCGCAAATTTTCCAGAACTATTCTCTTGTGTGTTCATTAGTATTCTATATGCAGCATAATTTCAGCATCATTAAAGGTTTCATCTTTGGCACTTTTCAGGTCTGAACCTTTCTGTTGTACTACTTAGGCTGGCTGAAAGCTAGGGCAAATTTAGGGATTGGTTTAGCCTCCTCCGATAGCCGGCCATGCTTAAGGTTCTAGAAACCTTTTGATCTTGTTGCGACATCGGAATATGGATGGTGGTAACCCCCTTAGATGTTTAGGTTTTTTTTAATTGAGGCCCTGTTGGAGTGTTCGCAACCACTCTTTGAGTTCATTTGTTCAGGAATGCAAATTTGTTGAGCTCATCAGTTGTAGTGTGTGCTTACTTGATCTTTCTTTATTAATAATGTTGATTGAAATAGTAAAGATCTAGCACATAAGACCTTAAGTCGATAGTTGTACCAAGTGAATGATTGCTAAGTGTTTTGTTAATAATTAAGCCCCTTCAAAATTCCCAACCTTAGGTGTTAAGACTTAGTTTTCCCCAACCTATGTTTTTCTGGACATTACTAGTGATGTCAGGGGACCTGTTTGGTTGTGTTCACTTGCTTTCAAGACCTATTTGAGTCATATCTAAGCTTGGATAAGTTTGTGTTAACTATTCAATAATGTGAAATGCCACATATTCATTTTAACTATTTCATTTGACAAACTTTGGCTGCTGGATACTCATTTTCCCCCCCTCCTTTGTATGATTTGGGGAGTTTCAAATACCAAATAGCCTTGTGATGTTTCAACGAGCGTGTTGTATCTACTGCTGTGCTTGGTTGTTAAGCTCGCTGGATATACTTGTCTGTTATATTGGATATTTGCTCCTTGCGGTTGGTGCACTGCAAAGCAGATGACTCTCGGCATTTTGAGATCATCCCTGCATCTGCAAGACCAATAGTTGTTGCACTTGAGGCTCCAAAACTGTTGCTACATTTGGCTTGCTATCGCCATCTTTGGTCGGCTGGTTACTGCATTTTTAGGATTAAATTGCTGCATTCCGACACAGATGGCTGCTGTATTTTGGACCAATTGTTGCTGCTCTCTGGTGCCCTTTTCTGGGGCAAAACAGTTGCGGCTTCTGAAGCTTAAAAAGGGCTTAATTGTTGCCACGTTTTGAGCCAAATTACTGCTGCATTTTCGAGCATATGTTATGTTTATCACTGCTGTATTTTTTAACACAGTTGCCGCTGGTTCTTGGCTAAAAAACTGCTGCTTCAATATTGTTTCGGACAGCTGCAATATTTCTGAAATTTTACTGATTTGAACTGAGTCTCTGCTTCATTTTCGAGTTGAATTAGTGTCGATTCTGCTACCTTTTTGCTGCTATCTCTGAAAAAAAAAAGAGAACAGATTCCTACACTTGAACATTCGGCTGATTTGAACATGATACTACACTTGGGGCCGATAAGAATAATTTTGAGGCCATGCCCCCTCCAGAAAGGTTGTCCCTCGGTTTGCTTTCCTTCGGAAAAAGGGCGATGATGAGACTTATAATAAAATCACATGCGAGAAACCGGCATGCGTTGGCGAGGCAACTGGATTGACTGACGAGTCATTAGTTCGCCATCACGACATGAATGAAATTTCTTTTATTAAAAAAAAAATAAGTCTGAGCGTTCCGTAACTAAAACTTCTATTGTTTTATACGGATTCGACGGTTTTTACTTGCATTTATTTATCTCTAACTATTTTTTTTTTACACCTTGCGAGGAATATTTAAACGACATGCGATAGCAGAGTGGAATTCTACATAGACAAAAAGGAACAAGATTGCCGGACTTGTGCCCAAGGCTCAAGAAATGACACTGATGTCGCCGTACTCGGTACCTTCTCAATTTATTTTAATTCTGCCTTCCTTTATTTTGTATTGTAATTTAATTACTCTCTTGTTTGTGTGATTGTTAGAATACTTAGAATAATTAGGCATTGAATTGATAGATTAATAGGGTAGTTTAAAATTGAAAACCCATTGTTAGTTTATTTACTTTAGGCTCGTGTAGTTTTAAAATTGGAAATACGCCGCGAGTTTATTTATTTTAGGCGCGTCATGCATGTTTCAAACTTTCAAAACAATTTGATCGCCTCTTACTCGCATTATTAATCATATAATAAGGTGTCGTTTCTATTATTCAATTTGCAACTTAAAATAACTTTCATAAAAAATCATTTCTTTGCATTACATATAATTTGCTTTCTCTTCTTTACTATCAATTGCAAAAAATAAATATTTTATAAATAATGCTACGCAAATGCATACTCTTACAAAAATCACTTTATATATATTTATAAACAATGTCATACAAATGCATACTTCTACAAAATGCATCCTTTTACTAAATGCTTGCAACATCATTTTAACTTTATATTTTTTAACATGCATTTTCTTAGTAAAATAATTAAACATGAGTTTGATCGGATAACCGCAAGTTAGCGGATCTTAAAGAGTGTCTAACCCCTTCTCTTTAGGATAATAAAGAACACTTACCTAGAATCTCATAATTTTGCAGACCAGTAATCGGAGTTCACATTGCAGCATTTAGTTAATATTTAGGTGCCCTAATTTACCTTAGAATAATTAGGTGGCAATTCCTCAACAAATCATTTTTTAATCAATTCAGAGGGAATCAACGCCGTCACGTCGCGAGCCGCGAGTTAAAAATAGGCGCAACAATATGTTGGGTCAAACGTTACAACATCAAACTCAACATTAACAATATAATATAAATACATAATGATACGTCATGAAACCTTAGCTATAGAACAACGACATTATTTACGGCCGAATACATAAAAGAAACTTGTTAAAATAAGCTCTAGCTAGGATATAGAGAGCAAACACGGTAAAACGTGTATGGAACAATTCCAAGAGCATATAATCCAAGGAGTAACACGTGCATGTGGCTAATCCACATTTGTGAAGCCCGGCGGAGCCGGTGGCAAAAGGGTTCAAATGAGTTCTTTCCCCGGTAAATTACACAATATATATATAAGATAATATTATTTTTTGGGTATATCTTGAATCCTTTTGGATTATTCATGTGTTTATTTGGTTATATTTTAATTAATTCTAATGAAAATTTTGGCTCCCCCACAATAAAAGATGTTGAGTTCCATGAGATTTTAATTCGTTAAAATCACCTCAGGACGTTTGATGGTTGAACCGTCCACAAACAATTTTTAATTTTTGTTTAAGACATTTTTTTATGTAACTATTTGTCCTTTGAATTATCGTGTGAATCATGATTATGAAACATAGAAACTAAATAAAATATGAGGAGATTGATGAAGAGCAATCAACTAACATTAGCTTCCGCCTTGGCACACTTACACTATATATGAACACGACATGGCTATTTCTTTCATTAGAAGAAATTTACCTAACATCGCCAACTAGCTTTATAAATTGTAAAACGAAAAAAAATATACGCTAACATCACCAAATTAATTAGGAGTATTAATATCTTTTATTATTATTTACTTTACTTACTCGTAATAAATTAATATAATTTAATGTAATCATTCGAGAGCGGAGAAAAAAAAATGGTCAAACCTGACTGACAATTGCATGATATGTGAGATACACGTGTTTTGGCTCATGAATCCAAATTAATCTAATTGGACATTGTTTAGAAAGACGCATATATGTGATGTTCAGATTACGGATATCTTAACCAAATGGTCAATATTATGCACTCAAAGAAATTAGGGGTCAAACCTGGCTGACAATGGCATGATATGTGCATGCATGTTACATTTTCAAATAATTACTTCCTCTCTTCAATTTGTTTGTATGATTTTAACTTGACATGAAATGAAATTTAAGAAATTAAAAAAGATTTTTAAATCATGCGATCTCATATTAAATATATGTAAAATACATCAAAATGATTTAATCTTGTGATCTTACACGTGTCATGTAGAAAGTTGAAATTAAAGAGTTATTGAAAAAGGAAATAGACATTCTTGTAGAATAGTGTAATTTTCATTGGTTGGAGACTTCTCATTTATGCGATATATACATGTGTTTATAATTACAAACATAATTGTATAAGGATCTTCACTTTACCTAACTATACTAGAATAATAATTATAGAATATGTGGAGAATATTTATTTATTCTCTATCACACCCCCTCAGTTGGAGCGGAAGGAACATGTCACACCCGAACATGGCCCATGACAACCTTCTCACGAACAAAATGAATATTCATCTCAATATTTTTGGTTCGCTGATGCTGAACCGGGTTATGAGACAAGTAAACAATAGATATGTTATCACAATAGACAAGAGATAGCCTTACGTAAGGGACAATAAATCTTTAGAAAAAGGTTTTTGAGCTAACAGATCTCGGTAACAACATTCACAACGCCTCTATATTCTGTTTCTGCACTCGAACGGGAAAGTGTGGCTTGTCATTTGGCAGACCACGAGATGAGATTATCACCCAAAAATACATAGTAGCCTGAAGTAGATCGACGTGTGTCCGGACAGCTGCCCCAATCGGCGTCCGTATACGATATTAGCCTGGTCGGTGCAGATGGATAATTATGTAATATGTAGCCAAGAGTACCCTTAACGTACCGAATGATATATTAAAGTGACTCTCTGGGAGCATGCATGAACAAACACACCTGATGAACGACATAGGCAATATTAGGCCTAGTGAATGTAAGATACTGGAGTGCAACAACAAGACTCCTATAAAGAGAAGGATCGAGCACCGGATCCCCGTCATCGGCACTGAGTTTCGACTTCGAGTAGATTGGAGTGGGCATGATCTTGTAGTTTGCCATTTTAGCCCTGTAAATAATTTCTTCAACATAATTACGCTGACACATGAACATTGCATTTTTCGAATCTGGTCACTGAAATCCCTAAAAAATAACTTAACTTACCGAAGTCTGTCATAGCAAATTCGGATTTGAGTAGAGTAATGATCTCGTTTTTCAGCACATCAGATGAGGCAGTCAGAATAATATCATCCACATATAGCAAAATGTATACAATGTCATTACCTCGATGAAAAATGAAAAGGAAATTATCATTTTTGCTGCACACAAACCCGATGTACATGATGTAAGTAGCAAATCGCTCATACCAAGCCCTGAGGGCTTGTTTTAAGCCATAAAATGACTTTCAAAGACGGTATACATACTGATGAGCCTCTGGATTCACAAAGTCAGGCGGTTGATGCATATATACAGTTTCTTTCAAATTCCCATGTAAGAACACATTTTCACATCAAGTT
Organism: Anisodus tanguticus; assembly: GCA_034509755.1. Classification (NCBI taxonomy): domain Eukaryota; kingdom Viridiplantae; phylum Streptophyta; class Magnoliopsida; order Solanales; family Solanaceae; genus Anisodus; species Anisodus tanguticus. Next base: position 36,914,688 of record CM067561.1, on the reverse strand, counting down.
GATGAATCAGATAGTTCTTTCCCATAGCTATGCTCAAAATAGTACGAAAGGTGGTTGGTTTAACCACTGGACTGAAGGTCTCACCACAATCAACTCCCTCTTGTTGCCCCGTGCCATTTGCCACAAGTCACGTCTTATGGCGTTCAAGCTCACCACTATCTCTGAATTTGTGACAATATAGCCACATGCAATGAATCACATTCACCCCTTCTAGTCTTGGGACAAGATCCCAAGTGCGTTGTGTAGTGAGCGCATCAAATTCCTCACGCATGGTCGCATTCCAACTCGGGTCAAGCTGGGCACAGATTTCCATATGGTGGGTCAGAAGCGAGACTATTTGGGTCACGGGCAGTGACTAACTGATTACGATGGGTGGTCGACGGTATGGGGAGGGGCAGTCAACGGGTGTTAGAGGGTAGTTGATGGTGGGGCAGTGACGGGATGAAGGGAGTAGTCATCAGAGGTTGGGGGTAGTGGGCTGGGGAAATGACGAGACGGGGTGGGTGGCACGATGTATGGCGTTTCTAATGAGATGGGACGTGTCCCGATCATCAAGAAAGCCGTAATTAGGGACTTGAAATTTTTGGATGTTTGCAAATGGAAAAATGTTCTCTTCGAATGTGACATGACGAGATACTAGTATTTTATTTGTGGACAAATCATAGCATAAGTACCCTTTTATGGTTTGACGGGAAACCTAAGAAAATTGAAGGGGTAGTTCTAGGTGCTAATTTGCCGTTATTATATTGAATGAAATTCAGACTTCTAAGAAAATTAAAAACTGGTACTCCCGGGTGCCCGAGTCTATTGTGCTAAGTGGATGGAGAGATGGCAACTGGAGAGGTTGGTGGATTGATACTTGAAACGGAATTGGATGAGAAATGATATATGTCCCCTACATTATTACATCTCGTGATAGTTGTCCCCGTACGTAGGCCCTTTACATAAAAATCAAAAGGATCAAACTCAATAGATACGGAGTTGTCACTAGCAAACTTCCTAACATAGATTAAGTTTTTAATGATGTTAGGAGCATATAGGACATTTTTTAGGGTAAAGGGTGGGTGAGGTGGTTGTGTTTGAGTGGTGCCACAACCTTGAATTGGAATGCGATTGCCATTGTCGACCAAAATAAATTGAGGATTGTTCAAATTGAATAATTGAGGGAGATTACCAGAGTCGCGAGTGAGGTGGGATGTGGCACATGTATCCATGTACCATGCGTCGCCTGGCTGCTGGTGATTCATAATATTGTAAGTCTGACTCTGATGGGGTCGTAGGCCTGTTGCTCGGACGTGGAGAAGTGGGCCTTGCCGCCGCCTCGCTTTCCACGATCGCGTCCCCTTCCGCCTCATCGGCCACCACGTTGAGGTTGGTGGTCCGTAGGTTGCGGAGGACCGGCGGGTGTGTTGGCGGTTGGCATTACGACAACCGCCAATGGCTGTGGAGTGTGCTCATCCTGTTTGGTTTGTCTAGTCTCCTGCAACAGTAATTGTGATCGGGCTTTGTTGAAGCTAGGGAAGGGATCAGTTTGTTGGATCATAGTCGCAAGTGTAACGTACTCACCTTTCGGCAAACCATTGATAAATTGTAAAACCATCTTTATTTTGGAAATCGGAGTGCCAATATTATATAATTGATCGACTGTCAATTTTAGTTGTTTACAATAGTCTGACATGTTGACAAATAGACGACATGTGTATGTTTGTTGTCTTGAAAGATTTTCTCTAGCAGTGTCCATAATTCGTGAGCCGAGGCACATGTCTTCATAATAGTACGAAGTAGATCCTTGGATATGGTGCAATATATCCATTGTTCGACGATAGCATCGAGCCACTTTCACATCGGATTGTCGACGTCGGGTGGACGAGGGGTGGTGGCATCGATGTGATCAAGGACGTTGTAAGCACAAGCATGTAGTTGAAATAATTCGACCCACGATGAGTATTGTCCATCCTCTTGATCAAGTACTAGAGGGATAAAGTTTTTGATGTTCATTATGGCAAAGGCCAGATGAAAGGTGTTAGTAAGGGGATGATGATGAGGAGGATGTGTGACGTCGTGGGTGGAGGAGGAGGAAGCGGGAGAAAACACTTTTTTTTCTTGGGATGGAGGTCACACTGGATTTGTTGCAAGAATTTAATTCCTTACGTCTTACTCCAGTTTCAGAGGAGGAATAATTTTACTACTTGTCTTTCCCACTAGACGATGGGGGCCTGCTTAACCAACGGCCATCATACTAATCATAGTATGATTGCTCCTTTGGACCCTACAATTAAATTAATTGCTCAAATAGGGAAACCAATCAAAGATCCTACCTTTTTATCACATCTACGGGGTAAACTTAATTACCTCACTCACACGAGACCTGATCTCTCTTTCATTATTCAACATCTAAGTCAATACATGCAGGACCCTCATGAACCTTACTTGACGACTGCTTTACGAGTTCTATGCTATTTTCTAAAAGACCTAGGTCTTGAACTTTTTATGTCTTGCTTCATCTTCCTTTAAGTTGCTAGTGGATTTTTTGGGTTTCCTGTCCAAATTCACGAAAATTAGTTAGTGGATTTTACATTTCTCTTGGATCTTCACCAATTTCATGAAAATCCAAAAGGCAAACATTTGTTTCTCGGTAAGAATCTAGTAACTCAGTTGGTTAGCTACCTGAACTTTCACCTTGTTAGTGAGGGTTCGAATCTCCACATTATAATCCACTCTCCATTTTCCCTTCCCCAAGCCCTATATAATAAAAACAAATTAAAAAAAAACATATGTTTCTCTCAGTATTGCGGAAGTTGAATATCGATTTATGAGAAGAGTTGCAGAGCTTACCTGGTTGGTGAGATTATTCGACGACCTCTCTGTTCCTATTTCTTTGCCGGTTCCCCTCCATTCGGATAGTCTTGTCGCTATTCATATAGCAAAAAATTCAGTCTTCCATGAACGAATGAAGCATGTCAAAATCGACTGTCACTTCGTTCGTCAACAATATCTTGCCGGTTTGATCTCTTTGAATTATGTCAAATCTTCAACGCAACTTACCGATTTGTTTACCAAATCCCTCACCAGACCCGTTCATCACAATCTTCTGGGCAAGTTGGATGTTTCGTCCTCCCCTCCAACTTGAGGGGTGTGTTGAGTTTTATGAAGTTCCTTATCTATGGTTATTTATCTTAAGAAAGAAGAATAAGAAAATTGGGATTCAATTTAGGGTTTGAGCTCGTCGATGCAATTGAAGAAAGAAGGAGATGAGTTTCAAAGTAAAGGGGCTGATTTCAAGTAACAAATGCCATATTTGAGCCTCTGGAACATTCTCCCATTTTGGGCCAGTTGGGCTGCGAAGTAAAGAACACACATTGGGGTCAAATACCATTTTCAGCTGATGTAAATACATTGTAGTCATTTTTATTCCTTGTAGAAGCAAATAGAAATTAGAAATTTGTACATTCAGTTATAGCCTAGATGCTCTTATATTTGTATAAATATAACTCATTTGTACAGATGTACTCAATCAATCAAAACAAGAATTTTATTTACATTGTTCTGCAGGCAATTTCTGCATAAGAGAGGATGATTTAGTCCTTGATCATTTTTGTACTCCGGTTCAACTTCGTTTACTGATACTCTTATCTGACTCATTTTATGTGATGCATTTTGATTAGGGACGAAATTTATGAAACGTGAAATGACTTTTGAAGCTTGTGATCTAAAATTATATTAGATAAGCCAGAAATTTTGTGCCTATAAATATTTCATTAAAAATAAATAAAAAAGTATGTGGTTAAATTGTTTCAAAACATAAAAATATTCTTCTTCTATTTTTTTTTTAAAATACATTACATAAATTGAGACAAATGAAATACCGACAAAGCAAATATGTAATTATCTTGATTTCCTAGTGGAGAAGGTAAGGTAAGGTTACTGTCAAGAACTGAAGTCAACTATATGAAGATGTAGATAGAGTATAACACATATCCTCGATTAGATTCTTGCACATAGTTTGACTAAAACAGATAGTAGAAGTTTCAACTATAGATATGACATAACAAAAGTCATGGCACATAAAAGTGAGATAAAAAGAAACATGATACAGTGGACTTAAGATATAGAAGGCTTTTTTTCTTGTCCACGTCCAAAAGGCCATCATCTACCCACTAATGACCTATTGGAGTATATTTAGACTACTTGAAATTGCGTACACCTGTTTAGTTACTATACAGTTTACTTCATGAAAATGTCCAAGTTCAAATGTACTTTCAACATTTCAATGGCTAGTACTTTATTCATTTAGACTAAATAATAGTGTTGCTGACACAGAACGCAATTCATTAACATTTCAATGGCTGTCATAGAACACATAAGCCTTAATGGCGTTAGCACCAACACGTTACCCGTTAAAAACGGAATAAATACAAATACAAATTCAAATGCAAATAATTGAGTTTTAATTAAAAAAAAAATTGTTAGTAATATCTAATATAACAACAACAACACATCCAGTAAAATTTCACAAGTGGAGTTTGTGGAGGGTAGGTATAGAGGCTTGTTAGTAATACCTAACATAGGACACATTATTTAAGCAAAGTTATTGTATTCGGCTGAACTCATATCTGAACTCCCACCTCCGACTTGCCACCAATTACAAATGTATCAGGATCTAGAGTTGATTGATTTATCAAAGATAATGAATTTAATTGAACTGGGAGAACTGTTAATAAATCTACCTCAGCTATAAGTATTAGAATTTAGAATTATAAGTATGATGTAGTGGTGATGGCTTGGAGAAAGGTCAAGAAAGCATTTAGATATAGTAAGTTAAGATGATTTTATCCTAATCTAACCTTCTTTCCCATAGATTGAAAGCGATAACGCTAAAACAAATTAAGAGAAAGAATATATGATTATTTCATCTTATCCTATCTTGCCACTCTGCAGTTGAACACACGATTAAAATGCTTTACGAAGGTTAAGAAAATTTTTGTCATCATTAAGGCCTAAGGTTAGGACGATGACCAATAAACACCTATGACCTTCCAAAACTAAATAATTAAAATAACTCATCCAACTACAAAACTACGCTCGCCCTTTCTATTGTTCTTTTAATTTTCTTCTTACATTTTATTATAATTTTGGAAATATAGTGTTAGGGTGATATATTAAGTTAATAGACGTACGTGCATCTAAACAGAAAACGTATTATAAGCTGTACTTTTTAGTTGGCCTAAATTAAGGGTTATGATGGTCAACTGGGGCAATTCAATTTTATTCATATTCGGTTAATCATCAAGTTGGAAAGTCAAAACAAGAAGATTAAAATAAAACGAATAATTGCTGTGTAGAACAGTAGAAGGCTCGAGAAGGCCAATGTATGTATTAGGTTAGGTGGTTCTCAATTAGGTTGACTTTACCATTTGACACAGGCACGAGAGGAAGACAATATTTTTTGAATAACAAGATTTTCTGAATTTTAACAATAGTTGTTACTTCCTTCGTCCCAATTTATGTGTGTTTTTTGAGAGTTAAACGTCTTTATTTTGATTGTTAATCTGGACATACAATTTTTAAGGTTTTTGAAAAATAGTATGTTCCTATATATTTAGAAATTACATAAAAAAATATTACAAGTCACAATAATCAACAATTTAAAATATATAAAGGGCACACAAATAAATCGCGATCAAAGATTTTCTTGTTTGACTCTCGAAAAACGAAAATATCACATAAATTGAGACAATGGAGTATCTCTTTTTTCTCCCCTTCACAACTGGCATTCTCTTGATTTTAATATTTGTCTGTCCTGGCTTTTCAGAAGTCAATTTACAATTTTGTCAAATGATTTTTTCGAAATAAATGTATATAAAATTAGAAAATTTTAAGCACTTGTAGTGATTTATGATTTTAGCGTTTTAACGCAAACAAAAAAAAAGGAATTTGCTCCTAAAGCCCGTTGTAATCACGCCCAATATAACCTCAAAGGGCAAGTTAGAGGAAAAAAAAGAGAAGACGGAAAATATATTTTTGCGTGTAATGTGTATTTTACGAGGTCTCAAAATCATCATCATTACCAATTACATATTTTATTGTTATACTCCGATGTGTCGACTGTTGGCACCAATTGTGCTACCAACTCTGTAAAGACAATATATGTATTATTGTGCCAAAACCTAAACATTAATAAGTGAATGGATTATAAATTGTGACAAGTATACGAGTGTCTTGTCAACTTATAATTTATACTAATATAGAAATATTAATAATACAAATAAAATAAAAACCATTATGGAAATCTGCCTTGGCAAAAGGGAGGAAATGATCTCTTGTGCGTTGTGCCCCATAATTTGAATGGAGAAAAATGACCCTACATGCTACAAAGTTCTTATGTTATTGTATCTGTTTATTTATTGTTGATATCTCTTGTAAAAAAAATCATATAATTAAATTAATATGTGTTGGATTAAAAAGTCGAACTCTCCGGAAAAGGGGATTTTATTTACTAAGACAGAGACTTGTAGCCAATATCTGATTGATAAGTTCAAAAAATTTATCCTTAACTATATTAAATGATCAAGGCAACAAATAATCTAAATGATCTAAAATCATCAAAAATCCATGCTCCAAATTTAATGAACAGGCTAATCAACTTGTCGTTTAGTACCAACTAGGCATAATTCAAATGGTTAATGTCTGTACTCTGTATAAATTTTCTTCAATTTCAAATCTCCCACCACTGGCCATGGTGTATTACTGGAGTTATTAATCTATTCACATTAATATAAGCTATAGTTTTTCTCCCAAAAAGAAAGGGATTTTTACACAAACAACCGATTGGATATACTGTTTATGTTTTTTAATTGGTATACATAAATTATAGTACATGATTATATACTTCGTATACATAGATTATACATATATTAAATATTTACTGGTTATATTTAATTGGTAAAAAAAGAACATGTCCTTTAGTGATTTTATGAACTACTCCATGAAACTGTGCCAGATTACAATAACTAACACTGAACTGTTTAGTTGACCAATTAAAAAAGATTTTCTGAACAGTACTGTTCCTTCGTAACGTTGACTTGTTTGATAGGGATCTGATTGCATAAATTAATCTTGGATTACCAGTTAAATTATTCTTTCAAACTAGTTTTCTTTGTTCAAGTTGCATGTTCCTCCAGTTGGCTTATTTTTCCGAGATAGTACCACATGCTTTTCGGGGGGAAAAAAGAAAAAAAATCAATAGTTTTTCTAAAAAAATTGATAGTAACTTTTATACATTGGTCGTATATTTTTTTCTTACTCTATTAATATATTTTAGCATGTTGTAGTATATATCTACCTATTTTTCAAGTCACAAATTTCAATAAACATGGACGAAATATTTGTAATTATCCTTTTAAGTGACCTAATAATATGAAAATTCTTTCATGTTAACTTAAATTCTTTTTTAAATAAACTCAAAAGTAAAAGGGATTCAAAAACAAATATATATATATATACACTTAATGAGAATGACCAAATTATGACTAAGACAGAAGAGAATATCTATTTTAGAAACAGATCATTGAAGCTCAAGGCATAGAACTGATCAACCATGGAGTTTAGATTTAGACCCACTCTTTCCATCTTACTTCATGCACTTCTCCTGTTTCAGGTAATAATTTATGCTTATGACCATAGACAAATTCAAAATTTATTTTTGATGAGTAACTTTTTTTTCATTATTACTGTACTTGTTGCAGTTTTTGCAATTATGTGTACATAACTTAAGATTTCTTGATTTTTTTTTCCCGCATATACACCTATGTTTCTTGTACGAAGATACTAGATTCAGTTTGACCTGTTAAAGTACATCCACCTTTGCATATGATTGATCTTGTATTCCATTCGATATTGATAAATATCCTTGATATACCCAGAATATATCGTGTATATCACGGTCATAACAGTCAGTTTTGCCGTGTTTTTCCCTGATATACATGGAATATACACCATGTATATCACGGGCAGAACACAGCAAAACTGACTGTTATGACCGTGATATACACGGTATATTCATGCCGTGTATATCACGGTTTTAGTGGACTATTTTAGGTAGGATTAATTGTAATTAAATTAGAGTTGTACACTTACCATAATTGTATAATTATTGTACAAGTAGAATAAGGTTTTGAGAGTAGAATAGGAATATGATTTTCCTATTATGAAAATTGTAAATTGTATATATATTCTTTCATTAATGAAAATAATCAAGAGATTATTTCTTTCCGATATAATGATCTTGTAGTTCTTGGCCTGTGAAGTTGTGTGTCTCTGGTCCAATTGCTATTTTTGTTTATGTATTTCTGATTTATTTACTAGGTCAGTCTAGTTGGTTATTTGCACCTAGTTTTGGTGTAGCAGCTATATTTCGATTCATCCTCTTTTTTTTTCCAAGGGTTTCATTATTGGACCTTGAACACCTTTCATATGATGGGAGTTGCCGGTGTTGGGCACTGCTTTGCTATGCGTCATTCATGGTGCTACCGTAGAATATATTTTATTTGAAGACGGTGATGGTGCAAATACATTCCGTGCTTTTAACCCAACTCAAGCCGAAGACACTTATTCAATGATTCAATACAAAATAATGGATACATGGCTTTTTTCATAAAATTAAGATGTGTAAATGACTTTTTCGAACAAGTTTAGAAGACTGAATCTAAATCTATGCTTGAGATATACGGTGTAATTGTTGAAAATTCATGTCTTGTTTTGTTAACACTATAGCGACAATAATTATTGCGTCTCACTCCCAAACAAGTTAGATTTTAATTTATCTAACATATAAATAATAATTGTGTTTTTTTTGCAGTTTGTGAGTGAAAGCAGAGCCAGAGACATTGCAAAAGACTCTGATAACATGCATGAGGTACTAAAAATACAAGTGAATGAGCAATCAATAACATCTCCAAAGGAACCTTTAAATCCACAACTCAATATTTTCTTCACTCCAAAAGATCTTAAAATTGGGAAAAAGATGCCCCTTTTTTTCGCTCTCAAAGACCCTTCAACTTCTCCCCATTTACTTCCCAAAGATGAAGCAGATTCAATCCCATTTTCTTTATCAAAACTTCCATATCTTCTTGATTTTTTCTCATTTTCTAAAGATTCCCCTCAAGCAAAAGCAATGGAGGATACATTTTTCCATTGTGAAATCTCAGCAATGAATGGAGAATCAAAATTCTGTGCTACTTCCTTAGAATCAATGCTTGATTGGACTCGAGAAATTTTAGGATTTGATACGAAACTTGATGTTTACACCACAGATTCTATTAAAAAATCCCCTGTTACTTTACAAAATTACACTATTTTGCAAAAACCAAAGGAGATTTTAGTACCTAAGTTAGTTGCTTGTCACACTTTGCCTTATCCTTATGCTGTGTTTTATTGTCATATGCAAAAGGGAGAGAATAAGTTCTTCAAGATTTCACTTTTGGGAGAAAATGGAGATAGAATTGAAGCTGCTGCAATTTGTCATATGGATACAAAAGAGTGGAATCATGATCATGTTGCTTTTAGAGTGTTGAAAGTTCAGCCCGGAAGTTCCCCTGTTTGTCACTTCTTTCCAGTAGATAATCTTGTTTGGGTTCCATCTTCATCTATGTAAATTTCTACTATATGTTGCTTTGGATTTTTAAAAAAATCGGATGGTGTGTGTCGGATCCTCCATAATAGTGTATTTTCAAAGAATCTGACACGAATGCGGTAATATTTTTGGAGAGATCAAGCAATATAAGTATTTTGTGGTACTCTTGTTTTAATTTAATGACAGTCCTCACATACATTTGCATATGTTCTTGTTTAATCAAAATTTGGCGGTGAATTCATGATTAGAATTTTATGAATTCGTATAACAATCTAAAAGTAATACAAATTTTAATAATTAAGTTCACAATTAAATATTTAATATATTTTTTAAAGAATATAAGCAAAAGCTATTGAGTTCACGTGAATATGTAACTTTCATGTTAGATTTGCCCCTTAGTTGGGCTAACCTGTCAGAAGTATTACGTGTTTAGATTGAAGTATTGTTGAAAATATAATAAAATATTAAAAGTATATTATGTTTAATAGCTTAAGTTTTTAGATGACATGGTCATACAATTCAACATGATATCAAAAAAGGCAAAGGTCCTGGAATCGAATCCACGAAAAAAAATTATGTCAACATGTGAGGGGTGTGTTAAGAATATAATCAAATATTAAATGTGTTATATGTCTAACAGTTTAAGCTAAAGATCATATGGTCACACGCTTCAATATTAGAAGTGGATAATAAGCATTTTTTTAAGCAAATCCACTTGCCAATAATAAGCATTGAAGTGTTGGTAAACACTTCTTTCTGTCGACATGACTAAATGCTCTTAAAATTATGTAGAAAATTATAAAGTAGTAAGGGGTCGTTGGGTAGCTGGTTAGAGTTATGCAAGTATTAGCAATAAACAGATTAGTTATGAGAGAATCTATATATTATTTTATGCATGTATTAGTTATGCAGGGTTTAATTATTCATGTATTAGTTATATATTTATTAGTTAATCCGCCTTTTGCCCTACATAAAATAATACATAGATTTCCACATAACTTATACATGTATTAGTTATGCGGATTTCTTAGTTACAAACCAAATACCGTACTAATTTTATACATGAATAACTCACCTTATAACTACCTACCAAATACAGTATTACTTATGCATGATTTTAATACATGAATAACGTACTCCTAACCAACTATCAAACGACCCCTAAATGTTTAGCTCAATCCATTTATGCTAGGTGGGTTGGGATCATATTTTTATGAGTTAAATTCGCCAACTATAATGGCTGTATTGGGGAATTAATGAAGAGTAACAACTAGTTACAAGTAATGTGAAGCAGTCTCTTAAAAAGCAGTTTTTTGACTTGCCTCAAGTCTCGTCCGGGGGCGGGGCACAGATAAAACGTCTTGAGATTTACTTGTAGGGCTTAGTTCTATGATATTGACATCCTAAGTGTCTGAATGCACGTCCTAGACACGCCTAACGCCCAACACTCTGGACTTGCCTAACAGTTCTTACACAAATTATGTGAAATTAGTTAATATTGTTGACCCTAAAAAAAAAATCAACAAATGAATGATGCTTAAGTAGTTTTTTCATCTATAGAAATAAGAAGATTGAGAGTAACTCAAAAAACAAGTCGTAGTATTACATATTCACTATTTGAGAACACCTTAAGGGTGAATACAAACAACATTTAAAAAAAAAATACATAGTCGAATTTTAAATATTCACTTGTCACGAGTCTCGTGTTTTTGTCCTATATACGTCTCAAAATTATAGTATTTAATTATTTTGCTATTTAAAAGTAATTTTATTTTTATTCATGAAAGATGTGTTTTAATTAGTATAATACTGATAACGTTTATTGATTATTTTCTTTTAGGGAGGTAAATTGTAAAGTATGATAGGAATATACTTTAAGAAATTTTGATTTTTTAATTGTTTGAAAGTTAATATATTAAAGTTAATTAGCATCTCATAATAACTTTTATATCGTTGCATTATTTATTAGAAGTTTGGTTTTCTATGAGTTTCTTTAATTATATTTTTAATTTTTTAAACTATTAATGTATGTTTTATCATTTTATGTGTTATTACACTATTTTACTACATTATAAATTAAAATTTTAAATATCCATGGTACTTATGTCTCATGCCTCGGGGTTTATGCCTCGCCCAATGTTAAGTAAAACGCCCCGCCTCACGCCCCCGTCTTTTAAAATATTGATGTGAAGTAAGAATCATGAATAAAATATTGCATAAAATTTGTAAAAAATATTTTACGTTGTTAAGTGTGTAAACTATTTTCCATCCGAGTAATCAATAATGCAAAATATCTAAAATTTAAAGAAAGCAAAACACCAATATATGAAAGAGTTAAGTTTTATTTAGAGAGTATTGACTTTGAGCAAAATATGTAGAGTCTAGAGGGGAGAGCTTATTGTATAAAATACAAAATATCCTGTCAATTCATCTGTGCATATAAGTGGACTCTTTTCCAATCCAACAATATTGGGCTATCTCAACTTTATACATTATTTTGTGAGGAATGCCGTTTAAACTTTAAAGGCACTGATCTTTAATTTTTGCCCTCCAAATTTAGAGTTTTAAATTTTTTTCCTTCGATTAAACCTTTGATTAAAAATTTATGGATTTCAAATTTAAACTCTTAAAAATTTTTAAAAAATCGCAAGGCAGAGGCTTGTAGCAAAATTAGGCCTCTCGAATAGGCATAATTACTACACAATCTCTGCCTTACGAGATTCTTTTTAAACCCAGAATCTCAGAATAGTAGAGGCAAAATCAAAATTTTAAAATTTGGTGGGCAAAAATAAAGACTACTCCGAAATAAGGACATTTGTGCGAATTTCAACTTTATATCAGTTTTAGGCTTTTAGCTGAAGGTGCATAGGTTTAGGCAGAATTGGGTTTGTACTCACTGCTAATAATTATATCTCATAGCTAACATTTAAGAGATATTTACTTTAGTAACTATTGTTTAAAAAAATTACAAAGCATAATTATAATGTGTATTTGAATTACATATTATATCTATATTATATATCTAATATAAAATACTCTATTTTTATTATTTTATTCTTGACTGAGAATCTAGGACTAGGCTTTTCTCCTTCCGCCGCTGTCGGCCACCACAAAATCACCGCTAGAGCTCCGGCGAGCAGCGACGATCACCGTTATCGATCTGGCATTCGTCGTTCTCCGGTGGTAGTCGATCTTCGTCGTTCTCTGGTCGTCGTCGATCTGGCCGGTTCAGATCTGGCTGGTCGTCGTCGATGGAACAGTTGGCCGTGGTGGAACAGTTTTCCTCCGTCAGATTCCGTTCGCTGTGGTGGAGCAATTGGGTCAGTCGTCGTCGATGGAACAGTTGTCACCCTATTTCACGCCAAGCTTGAGAGAAGATTTATCCACAACCGCATGCCTCCAAAACGTGTTGAAATTTTGTGTGAATCCATATATCTGCCACAGAGAACAAGATTCCTTTTTAATGGAACTCAATGTAATTTTGATAAGCTCAAGTATATCCAACAAAACTTGATATAAAACATGTGCCTTGAAGCAAGGAAATGGACGGCTCAGATCTGAGCTTCGCCCGAGTTCAATGTTGTTTACCAACGTGTCGGCTCAGATCTGAGCTTATTTATTTCTTGTATTTCAAATTAGAGTGTATTTTATTTTCTTATATGTCAAATAGTGGTGTATTTTATTTTTTATATTCATATGTGAGTGTATTTGTTAATTTTTTAATGTAAAATTCAGTGAATTGATGGTGTATTTTACTTTTTTTTGTATTCAGTATTTGAGTGTATTCGTTAAATTTTTAGTGTAAAATTTACCGGTTTTTTATATATTTTTTCCTTGTATTTTGAATGAGAATTTTTTGAATAAAAATAAATAAAGTGAATTTGAATACAACTGAATATTTCATATATTTTTTTGCATTTATTATTTTTGAATACAACCAATTTAAATATAATAAAAGTTGCTACAAATGAATAACCGTAACTATAAAATGTAATTATTAAAAGTATAGTTATGCCTAAAAAAAAATCTCAAAGTGTAGTTATTTGTTAAGTTTCACAAAAACATATTGGGTCATGACTCTTTTGTAGAAACCCACCATAGCGAAGTGCCAGATATGGGCTTTCTGATATTTTTAGCACACATTATTTCCATGGATGAGGTTGCAGAATACTACATAGAATGGGGCTAAAATTTACAAATAATCACTTTTCAGCCATATAATTAAAAAATAACCATTGTCATAGATTTTAAAATTCCAAAAAAAATCTACAGAGTGTCATGGAATTTTAATTGTGTCATGTGAAACTCTATGACAATTACTATTTTCCAATTATATGACTGAAAAGCGGTTAGCCCTTGGTATTACTACTACATATAATGGTAGTTCTTTATTCTATCAAGAAATTATAAGATAGGGATAAGTTAGCATAACCAACAAGCAACTATTATCTTATTATCATTGACTAAATGGTAGTAATATTTTATTATCTAACGTGGCAATTAAACATGAGATATTTTAATCGATTATTGTTTAAATATATGGGAATGGGAGTGGGATGGGGTGAGTTAGAGGATGAAGAGTATAATACCACTTGCAAAATTTGTTTTCCATAAGTACATTAGAAAGTCATTTTTTTAATTTTTAAAGAATTTATTTTACTAGATAAAATATATTTTATAAATTTTGACCAATCAAACATGAAAAAATTAAAATTATATTTTTTGATAAATATTTTCCTTGTTAACAAAAACATCCTCAATCATATCCTTCAAAGCCATGGCCATCAAATATTGGACCATGAAATTTGGGGCACATCTTAGAACTTGGGCTAAAATGCATGCACATGGCAAGAGTAAAGGACTAGAGGACCACCAACATTTTAAGGCCTGGGCCTTTTCAGCAATCATATCAAGCAGATTATGTGTGTCCTTTTTCAGATTTAACAAAACGACACGAAGGCAAAATAACTTTGTAGGATCTGTTAGGAATCTCATAAAAGGTCAAGCACAAAATGCTATTCCCCAAATCTATTAGTTACAGCCTAAAAATCTTCTTCTTCTATCTTGAAAAAGGCGAGACATTTTTTTGTGGTAGGCCGGAGAAGAAGAAAGTGGAAGATGGGCCTAAAAGATTATTAAAAGGGCGATAGAAAGAGTCGAAGTTGCAAGAAGACATAGATAGTTCAGATTTGAGTGGTACCAATTTACCATGATGTTGCAATTTCGATGTGCAACATTTAAGTGAAAGATTCAAATACAACAATAATTACTATATTTATGCTCCAAATAATATATGAATAGTCACTAGCCATGTTCTTCATTTAAATTCATCTTCGATAAACATTAGACAAAATAAAAATAAAGATTGATATGTACTAAAAGTTCTCCATATTTAATTTTCTATTGACATAAGAATTTCTAATAAAGCTAAAAGACTTCTACAAAATCTAGGAAATAAAGTAAGTGTATTACAATTACTATGATATATTCACAATTAATTGTTGTATCGCAAGAATAAATCATTTTCTTTCTTTATATCACATCTTTTGATAAATTTGTATTGGTATAGGTCTTTCGATATAACTTTCTTCACGCAGTATAGTTTCACACCTATAGACAAGTGCATCTAGATAGGATAAACTCATTTTTAATCTTGTCTAATTTTGTATCACTACACATTCATATTAGTAATTATGATCTGCAACATTCATCTTGTGGTGTGAATGACTTTAGCGGTCCAACATTCACTCACATATATCATTCCCCAACATTCACTCACATATATCATTCCCCCAACATTCACTCACATATATCATTCTTGGTCTTATAGTTGTTATATACTCCTGTCATTCTTGGAGTATAACTTACATTTCACTTCAATAGACATCCTCCTATCACATAACACTCCGGTAGCTCTTCTCCATTTCAACCATCCTATTTTGATTCTATGCGTAACATCACCATATATTATTCTATTTTGTGGAACTACGACCATAGATATTTGAGTTGTTTTCAGTTAAGCATTACAATCCCATCTAATCTCACCTCAAATTCATTCTTCTAATACTAATTAAACTCACCGTGCATATATCCAGTCTTACTTCTACTTATTCTAAAACTATTAATCTCTAGAGTATTTCTCCATGTTTCAAGTTTTTAGGTAACAACTTTGTAGGTTTCGTCAATTATCATTTACCATCAGCAAAAAACGTATATCATAACTAAGGTAAACTAAAAAAATAATCCCTTGATTATTTTTATTAATGAAAAAATCTAATTAAGGAAATTAAATCTACCATTTTCTAATACAAGTCTAATGTTTTTTTCCAACATGTACAAAAACTCTATTAATTATGATAATATATTTACAAAATAGACAATGTGATATACACGGTCAATGTGCCGTGTATATCATGGTCTTTCATAAACAAGTGCGAATTCAATATTGATTCCTGATTTAAGTCTATCGTTACGAAAAACTTGTCTATATCTATTATTCTTATACTAGTAACGCCAAGTAAAAGATTCAAATCTCACCCAAAAAAAAAACGCCCTATTAATTGTTTCACAACACATTGAAGCAGTAGTATTATCTGTAATACCTGCGACATTTTCACAATTTCTTCTTAAATAAAAGAACTGATTAAAAAGCGTTCTGTGGAACAGTTGAATTTTTCAAATTACTTTTCTTTGCTAATTGTTACTCCATACAATGCATGAAATTGGTAAATTGCTGTCTACTTTCATATAATGCCCTCTCACTGATACAATTTTCTTTTCCCCAATTTACTACCTCCACCACATAACTTTTCTATTTGAGGGCATCTAAATTGACAGAAATGCCCTCAAATAAAACCCATATTAACAATGTGATCATCCAAATTTTCCTCTGCTAATAGCTGGAGGAGTAGTACCCATCTGAATCTGGCCGTTATCGTTATTGTTTTTCTCCGTCTTGTTCATTTCTTTCAGCTCTCTCGCCGTCTTTCTCCACTTCCAGAAAGTTCCAAACAATGCTTCCATATCTTCTAAAGTCCTCCCTTGAGTTTCAGGCATCAATGTAAAGAAAAACACCCACGCCAACGCCGCTAATCCGGCATATAAAAAGAATGCCCCTCCAAAAGTTATCGCCTTTGACAGGGACAAAAACGTCATTGACACTACTCCACTTATTACCCTGTTCACTGCTACACCTATACTGCAACCAGTTGCTCTTAGCCTTAACGGAAATATCTCCGAACTATAAACCCACGTTATGGGACCCATCCCAATTGAAAAAAGCGCCACGTAAGCTAACACCATGGTTATACAAAGTGCTATTGCCCAAACTAATTTTTCATCTGATTGGTCGATGATTGTAAGGCCGGTAGCGAGGAGCGTCAATGACAACACCATTCCGGCGACACTCGTTAAGAGTAACGGCCGGCGACCGGATTTGTCGAGCATGAATGTGGCTACTAGAATGAACATTGTTTTGACGAATCCAACGGCGACGGTGCAGAGCAACTTGTAGTGATCGGAACTGATCCCGGCTTTTTCAAAAATCCTCGGGCTGTACAAAACGACGGCGTCGATTCCACTTGCTTGTTGAAAAAAATGGATTCCGACGCCGGTGATTAGAATGTGTCGGACGGCCGGCGTAGGGGAGAAGATCAATTCCTTCCATACACTGTCACCTTTGGGGCGCTTTGGTACCTGTTAGAAAAAATAATTCAAAGTCGTAGAAATAAAAATTGGTTAGATATATTGTCAAATTCATATAGGAATATATTTTCTTATTTTGACTTAAAATTATACAATTATAAACAAAGATGCTAATAGCTATTATTATAAAGTGAAAATTGTAGAGAGCATATAGTTTATTAAATAAAATATTTTTTTGTACCTCGACGATGTCGTCATTGCAATGTTCCGGTATGCCGGCGGCTTCTTTGATATCGGCAAGTCTCAACTGAGCTTCTTCTAAGGAATCCGATGTTTTGTTTAAAACTCGTCTTGCATCGCCGAGTCGACCCTGCATCACGAGCCAACGTGGGGATTCGGGCATTGCGAGAACACTTACGGCTAAGAATACTGATGGGACTGCTCCGATTCCAAGCATGAATCGCCAACTCAAGTGAGTTGGAAGTTTTGAAAACGCAACGTTAGATACATATCCCAACAATATACCTGTCATTAACAAATTTAACTAAGAAATTAATACACTAGAATGTATTAAAATAAAGTAAATGCCTGGTAAAATATGTAAAATACACGCATAGTGTTAATTTTTTTTGGCAACAGTATACTGTATATGTAAGTTAAATCTGTTCAAACAAGCAGTCACATCCAAAATTAAGAGAAAATACAATATGGTTAAAGTTTACTCATCATTTTAAGTGTTGAATAAAATGACACAGGTACCCAATTTGTTAACAACAATATTTCCTTGACTAATCTTAAAGGGGAACAATTTTATTCATTTATGGATATCTTATAAAATGTCTACTGTCACCTTAATGTTATCTCAACAACTTAGACTACTTACATTAACTTGTCATAAATATATCATGACATCTTTGGGTTACCAACTAAGACTTTATTAGATCAACCAAGAATTCTAAAATAGAAGAAATATCTCCCAAGTCTTAGCAAAAAGAGATTAAACATTTACTAATTATATAATTTTCACACTATGAAATTATTTTACAGGAAATTTGAGTTGGCTATGGCACGTAATCAATTAAATTACAACAGACTAAAGTACAAATCATTTTTAGGATATTAGGAGTATATATAATTTGAAACCACAAAAAAATATTGGAATAGGAAAGCTGGTCTTTGTCTTGCCTTCACGGATTCTGATGTCAAATTATGTAGGAGTATTTTTTCTCTCTCTTTCGTATCAATAATGATACGTAAGACATGTTGTTGTTTGTTTGTCATTATTGTTGGACAGGCGCTCGTGCCATCACGAAAGAAAACGACAATTTCAACGTTGAACTCAAAGTCCCACGATTTAGAGTTATTTAATTAGAAGAGTTTAAGTTATATATACATAAATAGAATTTTATTTATATTATTAAGTCATATATATTTATTTATTATAATAATTAATTTATTATATTTTTAAAATTATAATTTTTTTTTTTTCTATAAATATTTTTGAATAGCCTGAAAACTATATATAACTTAAACATTTAACCGTTAACTAAACGACCGCATACCTCCATTGATGAACACTTCCGGGAAGGAAGTAAGGAACCCACGAGAAGATGCCGGTGAGACTTCAGCTGTGTAAACCGGAGCAACCATGAGAGCATACCCCACTCCAACTCCGGCGACGAACCGACCCACCATGAGAAAGGCGTAATTTGTAGCAAAGCCCATCAAAAGAGCTCCGGAAAAGAAGATTGCGGCGGCCACCACCATAGTGTACCGGCGACCAATCGAGTCGGAGGTCCGGCCGGCGGCAGCAGAACCAAAGAGAGAGTAGACATTGAGGATTCCCACTAGAATCTCCACTTGAATATCGGTGATATGGAGGTCTTTCTGAATATAGATGATTGCTCCACTCATCACTCCAATATCTGCATGGACCAAACAATTACATATCCATAAATAATATATTAGTAGGTTCTTAGATCAAGATAATATTGTTCTTGGATAAGAATGCGATTCATGATTTAAACCCAATGAATTTAACAGTTGAAGTTTTTTAGCTTGGAATTCATTATATTTTTAAAATTATGAATTAATAATTTAATATTTATTAAAATTACAATGATTTTATTAAATATGGAGTTTATGTATTCATATATGTTTCGTGTCAAAAATTGTATCGGCCTTCGAAGCCATAAATGGAGGCGTTTGAAATGTCTGTTTTCACGTGAGCGAAGCCTATCTCTTCATATTTTTTATACTGATAATATATATAACTTAAAATGTTTCATCTTATATATTTACCGAACAATTGTGTTTGGAAAAGTTTCCACAAGAATATATCAATGTTTTCACATATATTTATATACTACTCCACTAAGAGAAACTAAGAAATGGGTCAAAGAAGCATATTAGGTATCTTTCTTACAAAATGGATAATTAATGAAGTTATTAAGAATCATGTTATAGAAGGACAAGTGTAAGAAGGGAGAAAAGTTGTTACCATAACCAAGCAAGATGGATGCCAAAGAAGCTAAAAAGGAACAAGCAATTGCATATTTGTTTGTTTTTGGTTTCTTTGGAGGATCAAAATCTTGAATACTAGCTATCTTGGGTACTAATTGGCCATTATTACTGGCTAGTTTCTCGTCTGCCATGATTGGGAGAAAAATAGCTGGAGAGAAGGTATTGTAGAGAGTCACCCAAGGATGTATGGTCTTCATCTTGTGTTTATCACACAGCATTTATATAGAAAAGGGCCCCCTAATTTTGACCCAATATACAATAAATTATTGAGCTTTTGGGGTCCATGTTTAATTTTGCTTAATGAATCTTTACTTGACTCGATTTTCTGATGTGGACATCTTCTCGCACATTTAACTCCAACAAGTTTGTTACCTATCAAAGGTGTAATTATTCTTCATCTTTAATTAAAGATTTTTAATTTAAGTTTGCAAATACAGTTATCTTTAGAAAAATGATTTTACATTCAAAGTGAGACTCCCGATGAGACTTCTGATTAATCAAGCTCCAACAGGACGCCGAGTGGGAAATTTAAAAAAAAAAGCTCATTACATATTGTACGTTTTTGTGATGCCTACATCTAATTTATGGCCGGTATACACTTAACCACGTCATCATGATACCCTACTTTGTAACAATTCATGACTAATTATCTTCTAGTACTACCATAAATGGAGCAGCAAAGGAATTAGGAACAATTAAAGCTCTATAATTTGGTGTATTTGCACTGATTAGTGATTACTACTAAGTTTATAGCTCTCTTAGAAATGTTTATTCAATTAAAAGTTGTCAAATGTAGAAAGATCTAATCAAAACTCTTATTTTTCGTAGAAATGACGCGGATAAATAGTACCCGATGTAAAAACAAAAAGTGAACCTATTGAAAATCAGACAAGATGATAGACTAATAATCAATGACAGAGTGAATCTATGAGAACAATGCAAGAATTACTCTGTTTAACAAAAATACACGTCTTAAACGTGGGAACCCAACATTTACTGTTGAATCAAATTTCAAACTAGGATAAAAGAATCTTTCAAGAAAATATAAAAGTTTTTTTTCAGCCCGTCTTCTATTTAAAAAGTGATTATATAATTATTACAAGTGATTGTACTTCCCCTAATCAAACTGACCAAATTGGAACATACATTAAATCAATCAAAAATGTTCCTGAACGAACAAGCCTTGGCACTTCCATAGCAAAGCTGAAAATAATCACATAAAAATACATAGAGACGAGCTCAAAATAAATCTCGGAGTTCACGATTAATAGGTTGTTTAACCAAATTTCTGAAAGGTTAAATGTAATTTTTATCTTAGAGAATGGAAGTGTTTGACCAAAATTTTGATGAACTAATAATGTAGCAGAAGTTGATTTTGTAGGACAAGATTATAAATATAGAAAATTTCATAAATTTACAAATTATTTATGCGTTATCATTATTCAGAAAGAAAAGGAAAAGAAAAATAAGAAGAAATGTAGTAATATGGGTAAATAATTGATTTTGGGCCTAACTCAATCCCAAAAACTAGCTTGTAGGGTGAGGATTGACCAAGTCCATATAAAGAGTCCATGTTCCCATTCTATATCCGATGTGAGGACTCTTAACACTCCTCATACGCTCAAACCTTGTTAATAGGAGCGTAGATAATATAATTTGGGGGCCCAACAATCGGTGAACAAAGAATTGAAATGTGTCTGACTCTGATACCATATAAAGAATATATTTTGAGCCTAACTCAATCCCAAAAGCTAGTTTTTATGGTGAGAATTGTTCAAGTCCATATAAGGAGTCCATGTTCTCATTTCATATCCGATCTGAGACTCTTTAACATTATGTTTTATTTTCTCGTTTCCAGGGAGAACCCAAGCAAACAAACAAGAATAATGCATGGGACCTAACCAGAAAAAAATAAGTAAATATAAAACAAAAGCAAATGTTTTAAATTTGTTAGGCCTAGGTTAATATGTTTTTAGTTAATGCAACTTGCAGCTAGTACTCTGTTTTTTATGAGATCATGTGAATGGTTTTGGTATATGGTGCAAGTTAATTATTTTCCTTAACGTCAAAATCATTGGTTTTGATACTGACTGCATTATAGTGGTAGATTGCGTATTCAATTATCATGTTGTTCCTGCCAAATGTGTGGCATTCTATTGAAAGATTATTAGATTATGACATGCAAATTCATATTCGCCAAGCTTTAAGAGCAGTTTCTTTTTTCAGTAAAAAACAAATACTTCTATAATATAATTAAACTGAGAAAATTTTAATTTCTATGCAGGTAGACAAATTTGACAAACATATACTGTTTGCTTTGCCTTTCTCCTAGTAGAAATAAAGTTTTTCTTACCAAGAAGTTAGGAGTTGCAAAATCCAATTTAAAGATTGTATCATACAGCTTCACTACTATAATTAGCACATGGGTTTATAGTGCTTACACCATCTAAAAAAAAAAGTATACTTTTAAAGAAGTTATGTCTTGTGCAATTATAGAGTACTTCAGTAACATTTTTTTTCTTCTTAGTCGGTAAAAAATGACATTTTTTTATATAGTAATAATTTAACTTTAAATTTTCTTTTTAGAGAATTTGATGAAATAATTTATAATTATGAAAATACCTATGGTTTATTTAGACAATTAAAAGTCTTTTTTCATTTTAAAATTTCATACCCAATAAAATATCATCACATAAATTGTGAGTATTTTTTTTGGAATTAAGTTGACTTATTACAATATCAAATTACTTTGTATCGGACTTGATATGATAACTTAGAGAATAAAATAATAAGTAACCTCTTAAAATTGATTAAACTGCACTTATAATAATATAAAAATTCTTTACAATATTTTTTTGTTGACATAAAGTCATCCTTGAAATGGTGGGCATGCGCATACATTATATATAGTTATGTACCATAACTAAGACAAATTAACAAGAATATATAGTTTCTAACTCATACATTATGTATACCATTACGAAGACCATTTAAAATATCTTAGTCACGCAGTTCAATTAATGTTCGGGCTCCAATATTTCTTTTCTTAAATTAAAATACCTGGATTCATATCATAATAATAACGCATCACTCTGAACTAACATAAATAAATTTTTGATCTAGCTAAATATGAATACTCAACTTCAAAGATTGACAGAAGGAACAAGCTAATACTCAATGGAGCAACTTGATAGGATACAGTTCATTGGATCTCATCAGTTTCAAAATAAAAAGCCAAAAATCTCGTTGACTTTTCTCATCTTTCAAATGACCAATGAAGCTAACTTATACTCCCTCCGTTCCAATTTATACTATACAATTGATAAGACGCGAAGTTTAAAAAATAAAAAAAACTTTTGAATCTTGTAGTGTAAGACAATACAAAAATTTTGTTGTTATAAATCATTTCGTTAAGCATAAAAGAGGTAAAAAATTTAAAGTTAAATTGTTGTTAAATAAAAAAATTTATCATTCTTTTTTGGATAGACTAAAAAAAAAAGTGTGTCATATAAATTAGCTCTATTAAATTGGCATAAGTTGCATCTGCCACTAACAATTTCATAAATTCTAAGTAATAGGCAGCATTAGTAGCTTTCACGGAACACGCAGATGATGCTTATCCATAGTTTCTTATACATTATTTCACGTAAGAGAACGATTATTAGTATATTATTATATTGCAATTATTATTATTGTTGGACCTAAGAATACTTAGAAAAATGGCAAAGATACACCCTTTTTGTTCCATATACTCATATAGCCTGATGAGTCAAAATAGATAGTCATGTGAAAAAAACAGACCAATTATCTTTGATAGCAAACATAATATTTCCTCTGTTTTTTTTACTTGTCATATTTTACTTTTGTGTGCCCCTGAAAATATTAATTAAAAAATTATGTGAATATATTATTCTTGTTCCTTCTTTAATTTCAGTTTATTACAACTATTTCTCTCACTATAGTAATCTCTCTTCATATTTATTAAAATAAGGATAAAGATGAAATAATTTAATTAAGTCTTTCCTGATAATCTAAAATAACAAATATTTTTAACTATTTTTTTGGTAACCATACAACAAATTAAAGGACGGGAAAAAGTAAAAAAAAAAAAAATAGCTTATATATATTTATTTAAAAAGAAAAAAAAGACCCTACTCTTGAGTCTTGAATGTTTAGTACTCAAAAAGTTGTCTTTTGAGTATCTATGACTATAAGGAGTACTTTTCCAAATTGAAGTAAAGTCAAATTAATGATTGCGTTACGAAGAAAGAAAAATTGGAAAAAGGGGAGGTGCATTTGGAAAGTATAGGGTGATAACTGCTGATATACGGGAGTCAACACTGATTGGCTTGATATACTACAAAGGACCCACACTCATTAGTCAAATATGTAGGGAAGTCCTAATTTACATGCATCGTTAACTATTTTCATTCACATTAGAACTTATTGGAATTTCTTTTTCATCTAATCTATATGTCGACACTATTGTGACAATTCATTAGAGCGAAATGCCCTCTCTAAATACAAATAAATCAGTTTTGGATGATCTCTTATTTTGCTTTGGAGCCGTGATGCTTATTTCGAGACGGAAATGCTGCAAACATTCAATTTGATAAAATTCTTTTGTCGAAAAATTACACTGTAAAAATAAAATGAAAATAATTTTGAAAAATTCTATCCACATAGGGAATGAATAACACGGAGCACATGAATGATGAAACTGGTATATTATTGGTAACGCCAAGTGCAAACAAGGATGTATATTTGGTAATATTTTCTTATTCGCTAACAATATTTTTTCCATAATTTCTCCACTTGCTACAGTACAATTAGTGTTGCAAGTGGATCCAATATTGTGGCCTTTGGTAAGCTATAAGCATTGAAAAGGCCAGTTGTTATAGGCTTTAGCTGGCTTTCCCATCCTTCTCGCAATTTCACTTGTATGTATTTCTTATTTAGCTTTAACATGATAGTGATGGCAAATATACTATTCTTCTACTATACTTATTCCTTTTGACTGTAAATCTTTTAGAGGGTTGGCCCATGAATTATATTAGGAATGACAATGGGACAGTGCGAATGCAGACGGGACTGGTGTGAACCTATGGGGGCAGATCAGTTCAAATTTTGCGGGTTAAGACACCTGCATCACACCACTTGCTATCCTTTCCATGAATAACATAGAAAAGAAATTAGAAGAGGAACGGACCATTGGCGGAATTAACAGTGGATGAAACTGCAAGTACTATACTTCAACTCAACTGAATTATATATCTTAGGGGTTGATGCTTAAATGTCAATATGCTCTTGCTCTTCACTCTTCAATAAAATGATTGTAATATATGAATTTATATCGATTTATTTTAGTCCACCAACGTCCTTACAAGATATATATCATTGAAAATCTCAAGATTTTTGTGAGTTATCGTAATATTTAAGGGATCGATGTCTACTACTAGGCACTCAACTACTGGGTCGTTTGGTGAATAATCTGACAGAATATTCAAGTTTAATAATAATTGTTTGTAATAAATATATTATTAAATATATATAATATTACCGTGATATATCACGGTTTTGGTCCAGAAAACAGTCCGTGTGTAGTCCATATTTGGTGTATAGTTTTAAGTAATATTTTAGTGTAAGTATTACGTTAATTAGTCTTGTACACTTACCATAATTATAGGAGTCTTGTACTACTAGAATAGGGTTTTGGAATTAGAATAGGAATAAGTTTTCTATTATGAAAAATTGTAATTTGTACGGGGCACCAACTCCCACGTCTTATTATCAATAAGAGCATTATATTTGTCGGTCATAGAAATTTTCCAATTCGGGTCATTCAAAGCAGACACAGGATTACGGGGTAATGGTGATTTAAGAACATTAGAATTTAAATTAAAATGTCTTTTTGGTTTAAAAACACCCTGTTGACTACGAGTGACCGGTCCATGACTCGGGAAAAAATTGGGTGGATTTCGGGAACTACCGGGACACGTGACGCACCGGCCAGCAGGCAGTGGGCATGTTGGCCCAACACTGGAATCCTGTGACGGTAATAGGCTGGAACCCGTCATTGGAACAGTGGCGGTAATGGGTTGGGAATCTGGCCTAATTACCATCATCGCCCAAGCGATTACGGACCGGATACAGCGGCTGGAACAATGGGGTCCAGCGGGCAGTGGGCCCGTTGGTGGATTTGGGGTGCGGGACACGTCCGAAAAATGGTGAATAATATACGGGGATATACCATCATCCAAAAAATTATACGAACCAGGCACGGGATTACTAACCTTAGCAAACGGAAATTGAGATTCATCAAAAATTACATGACGATTAATGATGATTTTATTAGATGATAAATCAAAATATTTGTAACCACGATGATTTGAGGAATAACCCCAAAACACACAAGGGGTAGGCCGGGCATGAAGTTTGTTAATTGTGGTGGACGGAAAGAGTGGATAACACAAGTACCCAAAGACCCTAAGATGTGAATACGAAGGAGTCCTATTATATAAAATTTGAAGAGGGACGAATATGTCAAACCTTTGAAAGGAAAAATGTTAAGAAGATATGTAACCATTTGTAGATCATGATGCCAAAAGGAAGTGGGTACGGAAGCATGAATCAATAAAGTTCGGACAATGTTATTAATGGTGCGAAATTTTGCGTTCGGCTTTCCCAGTTTGTGAAGACGTATGAGGGCACGAAAAATGAAAATTGATCCCATTATTAGCACAAAATTCCCGAAACACCCCATTGTCATATTCTTTGCCATTATCACATTGAGTATTTTTTATTTCCCGTTCGAATTGGGTTCTAATGAATGCTTTAAATTTTAAGAATGTGGAAAAAACTTGAGATTTTTTTGCTAGCGGAAAAGTCCATAAAAACTTAGAATAATCATCCAAAAAGATAACATAATACCGATGACCCAAAGAACAAGAGACGTCCATAAATCGCTATGAATAATATAAAATGACATTAAAGTATGAGAATTAGAGTCTACAAATGACAACTTAACAATTTTCCCTAAAGCACAAGATTAACAATTCGGAGTACTACGCGTACCCTTACATGAAACAAAATTATTTTTATCTAAGGAAGACAAAATAGACGACCCCGGATGACCAAGACAAGCATGCCACAAGGAGCAAGGGTTGAAAAAGTTGACAGCAAGGCTTGACTCGAGAGATCGGAATGTGGAGTGATATGATAAAGATCTCCCTTACTATCACACCTCATGAGAGGACTTCCCATCTCGAAATCCTTCACAGAAAACCCAAATGGATCAAATTCAATAGACACGGAATTATCTATGGTGAATTTACGGATAGACACTAATTTTTTTTTATCAATTTGGAGGCATGAATGGTATTTTTCAAGATAAGTGGTGGATGGGGGGAGACAACGTTTTATGACCATAGCCACAAATTGGAATTGAATTACCATTACTAACAATTATACCACAAGGGCAACTCAAATTTGAATAAGACGAGAGAGTACCTTGATCGAATGACATGTGGGTTGTGGCTCCGGTGTCCATATACCAATTTGGGTCTGGTGATTTAATCCAAGTGTGTGTATTGCGGCTTCAATGTCGGTTTGTGTGGGGCCCGCTGCATGGTGGCCCTGCGGATGCCGAGGGCCAAGTACATTGGCCTGCTGCCCCGGCCCATATACTGGTTTGAAACCCGAGACTGGACCGGAGAAACGGGCCTGGCCTGTTGAGAAATTGGGGCCCAGTTTCCCGGGCAATAAACTGGAAACCGTCACTGTTTGGCCCATATTGGCTGGCCCACTGCCACTGCATAGGGGCCCACTGAGGTGCCCAAGATTATTGCTGCTGCTGACTGCCCCGAGGGCCACCATCGCCACCACCACTGTTCCGGCTGCCACCCGTGTTGCCGCCGCGATTCTTCCCATTATTTTTCCTATTTTGATCCTTTTTGCCGCCACCGTTGTTGCGGTTTTGGCCTGAGTTGTTGGAACCGGAGGAAAGAAAATTGGACTCGATCATCATGACTACGGGACTAGCGCCGGTAGCCACCTTTTTTGTCAGCCGACTTCTTCGAGTGTAAGCATAGAACGAGCCTGATAAAATTGCGGAAGAAGGCTGCTCTAACGAAGAAGCGTGCCAACACCACTATATGCCTAAATGCCTACCACCATCTGAAGAACAAGGCAGTTGTTGGTAAGTGGCGTACCAACGTTGCGAAGTTGGTTTGCCAATTCTTTCAACCTTTTGTAATAAGCTGAAACGTTCGAAATTTTTCCATGTTGACGTGGGAAAATTCCTGCTCAAGAGTAACAGCTCTGGAATATTGATTATCTTGGAATATATCACGCAACCTATTCCAAGCAGCCATTACCGTAGTGACCGACTCAATAATCGTCTGCAACAGATCGGTAGAGATTGTGGAGTAAATCCACTGAAGGACGGTGGCATCAAGAGTCATCCACAACTTAGGATCATCCTCGCGTTTAGGCACCTCCGTATCCTCATGAGCGCGGGGATTATGTGATGGATGACTTGAAGCGAGCGTACGTGAATTTTGAACAGTTCGGCCCACGTCGCATATTGGACGTTTTCTATTTCAAAAATAAGAGGGATATGATTCTTGATGTTAGAAACAACCAGGGCAGGGTGAAACATGTTCTTTGAATTAGACATAACGAAAGAAAGAAGATGAGATTTTGAAGGGAATCGGCACGGAAACCGAGGTCAATAGGCTCGGACCGAAGGAAAATTTTCAACCTACACTTTTGATGTCATGAAAATAATAATCCCTTGATTATTCTCATTAATGAAAATAGTATATATACAAATTACTATTTTCCATAATAGAAAACATATTTCTATTCTAATCTCACAATCCTATTCTAGTAGTACAAGACTCTTATAATTATGGTAAGTGTACAAGACTAATTAATGTAATACTTACACTAAAATATTATCTAAAACTATACACCAATTATGGACTATACACGGACTGTTTTCTGGACCAAAATCATTATACATTAAGTTCATATTACGGTAATATTATGTATATTTAATATATATATATATAAAGGCTGAGAGTACACATTATACTGTGAGTAGCTAATTAAATATGGACCAGCAGACCACAGGGCAATAGAATACTTATTTAATTGGACAGGTAGATGTTTTACAATAAATGAAGAGAGACGAATCCATAACAAGACTTTTTTAAGTTCAATGATTACTACAATTGATAAATTTTCCGTTTCCATATATATATATATATATATTACACTACAATTAGTCTATATATCTGGCTGTATCAGTTCACCAAAATGTGGAATTTGTTGTCTTATGAGTCAATGGTTCAAAATAAACTATTCATGGAAAGCTGATTCACATAGAGGGAATTTGATTTCTATATTTTCATATTAATGATACTGCAAAGCAAGAACAGATACAATGTGTTGTCACGTAGGAGTCCTACGCTAGGACTCTTATATTTCTTAAATTCATCGCCCTGTAAAGCAAGAATACAATATGGTGATTATCTTATCATTTAAATACATGTTTGTTATTATATATCTTCAATTGTAATACTAAGAAAGTCTTTGATTAAGATCTCATACCTTCAAAAGGAAAAAATGGAGGAGGATGGCACGTTTTCTTTTCTCATTGATAATAACACTTTTGGTCCCTCTATTTTGAGAAAATTTTAATTTTGATCTATGTAACATCGATTCAACACATTTACCCTTTTATTAATTAAAATGTGTGCTTTTTGGTAGCATTGTTTTGTTATTTAAATTGGGTATGTGGATTAAATGAATCTCAAATTTTTTGAGCGTGAAAGTAAACCAACCCACAAATAAATGATGTGGCGGCATATATGCCACTTAAGCAATGAGCAAAAAAGTTTAACTGAATATATACATTTTTCCATGAGAGTGCTTTTTAAATAGATCAATGAATAATTAAATGACATTTTTTTAACATTTATGTGACAAAATAAAAAATATGTGGCTTTACCAACAATAGAACAATTGCTTAGATGACCACCCATGAAATATTTTCCTTTTTTTTTCCGTGGTCAAAGGACTTTTAATTGAAGCCTTGAAGGTAATATTCCCTCAGTCCAATTTAACTGTCGTTGTAGCTAAAAAAAATATTTCTTATAGAAATTCAATATTAAAGTTAACAATTATTTTCAACTATATCGTTAACAATGAAGTAATAATTCTTTTTAATAATGCTCAATTTTCAAAAAGTATCTATAAATACGAGTAAGTTAGCAAATTATACATTGTGTTTTTTTTAATATGCGTGAAACAAACTAAAACAACAATTAAAATGGGACGGAAAGATTAAATTGACACCCGAGAGTCTATTTCAAATACCAATAAATAACTGAATTTTAGGTTAGGTAATGAAATTAGCAGAATCCAGGAAAGATAAGTCCACATGAACAGACCGAATAAGATACTCCGATCCCAACAAATTAAGCTTAATTAAGAACTCTAGGCTTGCTTAGCATTTTTTTTAGCAGGGAATCATTCTTATTTTACTTTATAAGCGTCCATCTCATAACAGTGCATTTCTCTATGGAATAAGGAATAATGTACTTTACATCTTATAATTAGTAAATCATTAACGTAATAATTAGTTTGGGTATATATTATTGAAAGACAATAATCTCTTTATTATTTTCATTAATGAGAAGGTATATATATACATGATATACAATTTCTAATCATGGAAAATAAATCTATCTTTTCCTAATACAAGACTACTACCTTTTTCTAATACAAGACTACTACCATAATTATACATGTACAAGAACTCTAATAATTATGGTAAGGAATATACAAAATATACACCCCATATACACGATTTTGACTATGTATACCGTGGTAGTCTTTCAATTATAGTTATATTTTCTACTCAACCAACTCATGATCAGAGGTGTTTCAATTATAGCAGCTTCTCTAGTTAGTTTGACATAATTGTAATTATGGCTACCCACTTTCTGGCACAAGTTAATTAGACAATTTAACAGCTTAATATAATTATTCAAAAGTAAGATTGGTAGGCTAACTATACAACTTAAAATTCGTTAGTCCTTTCGTGTTGATTTAGTGTTGATAGAATCGTGTAATATATTTCAAATTAGAGCAAAACACTTGTATCGTGAGCATTAGCGATGATTCAAACATGTTTTCAAAGCAAATATAAAAATTAACATGACATGTAAATAGGGTTGGATAATACTATAAGATGAATGAATACGAGTATTGCTTATTTAAAACTAATCAATTTGATGTGCTAATGAAAATACTCTGATTAAACCACCAAATTAAAGTTTAGTAAATTACCATTAGAAGTCAGGACTCGTTAAATTCTATTGACTTACTCTCTCTCTGTTCAGTTTTACTTGTCCACTATGTCAAAAATAGTTGTCTAATTTTACCTATCAATTTTAGAAAATCAAGAGATAATTTACCACTTCATACCTATTTTACCCTTATCATTTATTATTGGGTTGACAAGTTCAAGAAAATTTTAGTGGTTGCACAACTTTTAAAGTTTGTGTTATTTATTGCAATCATTAGGTTACTTAGCAATAATTAGAGGTGATAGAGTAAAATTATCATTCTATTTTTGAATCATTAGTAGGCGTGTCAAGTCAAAATATGACAAGTAAAAATGGACCGGGAGTAAGTATTAATTGCACTAATAAGTAATAACTAGGAGTTGGTGTCCAATTTCCAAACCTTTTCATGCTTACGTCAAACTAAATGGGGTTTTAATTAACAGACTGTTAATAACAGCAACGTGCCATTATTATTTTTCAAAAAAATTATTTAATGAAATGTTAAAATCAAACGAGTCTCCCCAGTTTTGCCTACCCGACCCATAGTATCTCTGATTTAGAATTAAGTTAAAAATCTGTCTTTATCAATATTATTTTGCGTTGAACCATTTGCTAAATCTAACAATTAGTAATTGTACTTTTACAAAGGTTGTTTTATTAAATTAATTAAAGATATATTAACGGCTATTATTGTAGATCTTTGACCAGTTAAACTAGCCACATGCAATGAAGCTGCATATCATTCATTTTCACCCTAATTAAAGGTGGGACAATTAATTGAGGACAAGGATAGAAAACGATGATATACCATATTTGTTACGTAACTGTGGGCTTACTATAGACAATTGAATCTTTGAATATTTCACCAAAATAGTCCCAAGTCCACTTCACGTGGCTTTGAATTTTGTTGCGGGTTTTCTATTTCTTGCTGCCAACTTTATTATCTTGACAGATACCATAAAAAACAACCCAATTTTGGGGCCTTGATTTTGACTTCCTACACCGGGCGCACGCACACAAAAAAAGAGAGGAGAATATAAGCCTTCAACCGAGTAAAGTATTTCCCTTGGAGGACTGATATGCCTTAATTTTAACAGACTTTATGTTTGACAAACTTCTTAAATTAGCTTATTTTAATTATTTTTTTAAAAATACTGTTGATGAAAAACAATTTGTATTTGATCAATAATTTAAAAAGTATTTTTGACCAACAATGAGTATCTGGCCAAACTTTTAGAAAATATTTTGTTCTAAGTGTATTTTCTCAGAAGTCTTTTCAAGAAGTATTTTTGGAGAAAAATTATTTTTTTAGCTTTTAAAAATATCTTCTGCTACTCCCACATAAACACTTATTTTTCTCAAAAGCTCGGTCAAACATCTCACTTTTTTAAATAAGCACTTTTTGAAAAAAATAAGCACTTTTGGATTGAGCACGACGTGGTCTGCTAGTCACTGGATGCCCGGGCATTGAGAAGGAAGGACGCTTTCGATCTACTTTTTTAAATAAGTTTTTTTGCCTTGCACTTTTTGATTCGATTCTTCCTCTTCTATCAACTAAAAGACTCGAGAACTCGAAAATTCTCTTTATCCCAACGCAAAAGTCATTCGAGAGAAATTCTTTTGTGCTTACCAAAAACTTGATCAAACATGCTATTAATTAGTACCATGCTTTTACAGATTTGATTAGCAAAATTGTCAAATTAGTAAAAGTTTGGTGCTCACAAATTTTGGTCCTAAAAAGTCTCTAGGGACCAAAGATACGTTCGCTAAAAGAGGGGTTTTGTGGTGGTCCCTAAATGAATATATGATCTTCCTAGTCATACATCTATAACAGTACAATTTATTATAGTATAGAACATGAAATTCATGTAGATAATATCATCAATTGTATTTATGACCATGCTATACAAGGTACAATAATGTTCATTACATATTTATAACAAAATAATTAACATCCCTAGATAATAGTACAAACTGTTTCCGAATAGTAATGAAATAATGTCGAACTTGCAACTCTCATAATGTTTTCAAACCCTCCATCTTGAAAAGTAAAGTCAAGTATTTAAAATCTGTAAAAAATATAAATAGATACACTTTAGAGAACTATGATATACAATAGAAAAATTGGATAAATATTATCAACTAAGTGTAACGGTAGTTTAACAACTCTCCTGAAAGAATTCAAATTCCTTGAAGTACAATTACATGCACGTCAAAAATCAACAACAACATAACCAATGCAATCCTACAAGTGGAGTCTCGAGAGAGTAGGATGTATGCAGATCATACCCTTACCTTTACGCGATAGAGAGGTTGTTTTCGATTGACCCTCGGCTCAAAAGAAAAGTAACCGACGCAGGAAGATAAGCTTTGAAAGTGTTAAAACATTAATGGAAAATCTAGCAACCCTTCAAACCTTTCAAGTTAGATAATTGCTGCACCAGTATGACATTCTAGAATGCAAAGGTTCTTAATGTCTGAGAGAAAGTAAAGCATAGTTTGCAACGTTAAAGAGAAGGTAAAGAGCACAAATTATTAAATATAAATCAATCTATGATTATTGATTAGAAATGCTACACTGCAGAACTTGAAGTAGTGCAAATGATTACGATTATAACAGGCTTGTAATCCAGAGCTACTAAAAGGCCAATAGATAAAAGCTTCGAAGTTCTGGTACTAGGTAAAAGAATATAGAAGGAAAGAATAATAAAAGCTAAGCATTTTTTTAAATCAGCTTCAAGGCACTGGTGAATATGGATAAAGAAGGTAGTTTATTAAGACTAATAAAAGTAATGCTGAATATAGCAGTTTTGAAGCTAAGTTTGGGAATAGGAATAGTTATACTGAAGAATTAGAGGAAGAATGTTAAGAGTCCCACATCGAAAATAGAATAGGAACATGAATTCCTTATATGAACTTGGACAATCTCACCTTATAAGCTAGCTTTTGGAGTTGAGTTAGGCCAAAATCCATTCTTTACATGGTATCAGAGCTAGACTCATTTAATTATTTGTTCGTTGATGTTGGACCCCCACATTATATTGTTCACGTTCCAGTTAACGAGGTCTGGGCGTGCGGAGGAGTGTTAAGAGTTCCACATCGAAAATGGAATGGGAACATGGACTCCTTATATGGACTTGGACAATACTCACCCTAATCGGGATTCTAAGTAGTAGAGCTTTAGTAGATAATGTTTCAAAGATAATAGATTGCTACTTGCCAAGGATAGAGAAGCAATAAAGGACAATAAAAACTAGGAATGACAAAAGAACTTGATATGCTCAACAGAACTAGAGTATAAAATGCAAGGTAACAAAGTTCATATCTTTTAGGTTTCCAAACAAAATAAAGATCATTCAAGCAATATGGGCTATAATTCTTGAGATCAAGTGTAGTAGCCAAGAATTATCACCAAACTCAAAGTGTTGCATAAAAAGTGTAGTAGCCAAGCAATATGGGCATATCCTTCCATTTTGGGAGGAAGTATAGGGACATGAAAAATGTAAAACCATGCCTTGTTTAGAGCAGAAAGTGTGAAATACCGAATTATTAAATTCACGTCCGTTATCACATTGGAAAGATTTGATAGATTTTTCAAACTGTGTTTTAATGAATTTTTGAAATTCAAGAAACTTGGCAAAAACTTCAAATTTGAATTTCAGTGGGTAAATCTAGACAAAATGTGAAAAATCATCTAAGAATACTAGATAAAATTTGTGACCCAAAGAGCTAACAACCGGAGATGCCCACAAGTCAGCATGAACATTATCAAAAGGAGAAAAAATAACAATGTTGGATGACATAAATGGAAGACGAGTATGTTTACCAAGCGGTCAAGAAAAACAGTGTTGGGCAAGTTTCCCATTATTACATTGAATACGCTTAGTAGTCCTAAGAAAATTTAAAACATGGTCTCCGGGGTGCCCGAGTCTATTGTGCCAAGTTGATGGAGAGATAGCCGCAAGGGGTAGAGGTGATTGCAGTCTGACAGCGGAAGATTGAGTGAATGGGTAGAGGTCTCCCACACTATTGCAGCGCGTAAGAATTTTTCCCGTATTGAGATCCTTCACAGAAAAAACAAAAGGGTCAAATTCGACAGACATAAAATTATTGCGAGTGAATTTTCTAACAGAGATTAAGTTATTAATGATGTTAGGGGTGTAAAGGACGTGATTTATGGAGAAAGGTGGGTGGGGATGTTGGGTATGTGTGTTACCGTAACCTTCAATTGAAATGCGATGACCATTGCCGACAGTAATAAATTGAGGACACTTTAACCGAAACAGTTGAGATAATTTACATGGCGACCGGGTGAGGTGAGAAGTGGCGTCGGTGTTCATGTACCAATTATCGTTGGGCTGTTGAAGGTTCACAGTGTTGAAGACCTGCCCAAAATCGGTGGGGGCCAGGCTGCTGCCTTGCGGGTGCGGGTGGGCTGCGACCAGATGGGCATGTTGTGTGGGCTGTTAGGTCTGTCGGTTGGCGGGGGCAGAGCCCAATAGGCCTGGCTGCCAACCTTGCTGGAATTGGGCCTCTGATGTCGGGTAGGGGCATGCAGGAGAGGCCTAGTTCCCGGGATTGGGCCAAGGAGGCTGCCCAGCCCACTGAAAGTAGGGAGCAGGTGATGGGCGTGGCTGTTGGTTCCTTTGGCCCTTACCGCGACCCTTTTCTTTGTGGTTGCCACCACGGCCTCTGCCGCCACGTCAGCCGCCGCGGGACTGCTGCTGGTGGTGGTCTGGCGGTGGTGGCTGGGATGCCGGCGGTGGTGTGATTTCAATGGCTAATGCCTTCTGATTGTGTTCCTCTTGTTTGGTACATCGAGTTTCTTCCAACAAAAGTTGTGAACGTGCCTTGTTGAAACTTGGTAGTGGGTCGGCCTGTTGAATCATCGTGGCAAGTGTATCGTATTCACATTTCGGTAAACCGGTAACTAGTTAAAGTACCATCTTGGTTTCTGAAACAGATGGCCCTACGTTGGAAAGTTGGTCGGCTATGAGTTTCATTTGTTTACAATATTCAGACATGTTATTAAAATTCTCGTGACGCGTATTGTTAAATTGTTCTTCCAAATACACGGCCCGAGTATTTTTATTATCTTGAAAAATTTCTTCTAACCGTACCCAGAGTTCACATGCCGTAACACCTATTTTCATGATAGTACACAACAAATCCTTTGAGATGGTGCCGTATATCCACTGTTTGACGATGACGTCAAGGCGACGTCATGTCGAGTCTTCAACATCGGTGGGACGAGGAACATAATCATCAATATGATCTAGCACATTCTACGCACATGCATGGATGTAGAATAGTTCTATCCACATGGCATATTGACAGTCTTCTTGGTCAAGAATTATGAGGATAAAATTCTTGATGTTGGTAACGGTGAATGCCGGGTGAAAAGAAGACGATGATCGTTGAGGGGGGTTATCAAACATGCCAGTGGAGGAACCGAAATTTGTGGGGAAAGTAGGGCGAGACATGGTGGTAGTAGCGTTGCCATCGGACGAGAGGAAGGGAAAGTTGTGGTGGTCGGCGGCGGCTTTTGAGAAAGAGAAGAGTAGGGATTAAGGTTTGGCTCTTGATACCATGTAAGATTGAAATAATTTCTCTTAGGGATTCTTTTCATTAATCACAATATATATAGTTGTACAGAGGTTGATTCCTAATACAATAAGAATCCTAACTTACCTTAAATGGTTGATTCCTAATACAATAAGAATCCTAAGTTACCTTAAATATATATCTATCATAATTACAAATATATTCGCTAATATATATGAATGAAATTAAAGAGAAGGGGAGGGCATTACAATATATTACACTTACTATCTTGTAGAAAATTAGAAAAGTTATATGAATGAAATTCATATTTTCTTGAATAAACATCAAAAGTCTGCTTCTACATTTCTAATACTTTTCTAGGAGTTTACCAATCAATAATAGAAAAAGCTACTACCAGCAGGTCAAAAGACTAGAATCATCAATCCTGACTTGAACTACCAATGACACTGTTGATTCATAAAACACTTTTCACTGTCAAAAATCCTTTAACTTTATCAGACTACACAAGGTCTTCTTTGTAAACTGAACTTGTCCAAATGAGCATGATCGTGGAATGTTTAGCAATAAATTAACTGTCCATCTAGGTTTATGCAAGCACAAAATAGAAAGGTGCATACAAATAACACATTATATAAACATATACAGGTGTGAATCTCCCAAAAGATTTTCAGCGTACTAACGGATCTCCGATGGAGTAATTCCACAGCTTCCCACACAAGAAAACACGACAGAGTCCCCGTAACAACCAGGCCCATGAGTGGGAGCCCACTGCACCCTCACCAATAAACCGTGACAACCCATTACCCCGACCCAATAACCACTCGGTAAATCACTCCCCCACACCTTCAAACTTGGACTCCACTCCACCCCCTGTCCCTACCACCCAACCGATGATAGTACAACCTCGGACCATTGAAACCCTTGCCATGCACGAGATTTTTCTGCCCAAACGTAAGTTTAACTTACTATCTTCGGTTCAACCATCACCCATACCAAAAAATCCCAAAGCAGCCTTATCAGACCCGAATTGGAAAGATGTCATGTTAGACGAAATTAATGCTCTTATTGAAAATAAGACGTGGGAATTAGTGCCCCGGCCATCTAGTGTATGTGAACATTATTAGGTCTATGTGGGTTTTCTGTCACAAAAAAAATTATGATGGCTCTTTTGCGAGATACAAAGCTCGTCTTGTTGGTGATGACAAGTCTCAGCAGGTTGGAGTAGATTGTGGAGAAACTTTTAGTCCGGTGGGTAAGCCAACAACTATCCGGACGGTTCTTAGCATGATACTATTCAAATCATGGTCTATTCATCAGTTAGATGTCAAAACTGTATTTTTGCATGACCATCTACAGGAAATAGTTTACATGCCCCAGTCGCTGGGTTTCCGAGACTCTACACATCCAGATTATGTGTGCCTGCTGAAAAAGTCCATATATGGTTTGAAACAAGCTCCACGGGCTTGGTATAACAGGTTTGTAGGTTTTGTATCTACTCTTGGTTTCTCCCACATCAAGTCCGATCAATCATTATTCATTTAGAAGAAGGGCAGTGACATGTCGTATATCCTTCTATATGTAGATGACATCATTCTCACTGCATCATCTACCTCCCTTCGCCAGTCTATTATGTCCCTTCTCGCAACAAAATTTGCGATAAAGGATTTGGGTCCTTTAAATTATTTTTTGGGCATTGCTGTCACTCAATATGCATGTGGTCTGTTTCTAAGTCAGAAGAAATACACCGAGGAGATACTTGAAAAAATCGGTATGTCATCGTGCAAGCCATCGCATACTCCAGTAGATACTGGATACAAAAGCCAAAATGAGTAATGTTGTAGGGACTTCATACAGTGATTCTACACACTACCGCAGTCTCGCAGGGGCCTTGTAGTACCTCACTTTCACGAAACATGATATCTTCTATGATGTTCAGCAGGTGTGTTTGCATATGCATGATCCGAAAGAGGAACATATGGGGGCTCTCAGACGGATTCTGCGGTACATCCAGGGTACTATTCAGTTTGGCTTGCACTTGTATAAATCCTCCATCTCTACTCTGTCCTCTTATACTGATGCAGATTGGGGTGACTGCCTAGACACACGACGTTCAACCTCGGGTTATTGTGTATTTTTGGGAGATAATCTAATTTCATGGACATCCAAATGCCAGCCGACTTTGTCTCGGTCAAGCACTGAGGCAGAATACTGGGGGGTGGTCAATGTGGTCGCTGAATCGTGTTGGCTCCGTAATCTTCTCTTAGAGCTTCATTGTCTAATTGAGAAGGCAACCGTTGTTTATTGTGATAATGTGGGTGCGATATACTTATCCGGTAATCCTGTTCAGCATCAACGCACAAAGCATATCGAAATGGATATCTTATTCGTCCGAGAAAAGGTTGCCCGTGGACAAGTCCAGGTTCTCCGTGTTCCGTCCCGTTATCAGATTGCAGACATCTTCACGAAAGGTATTCCGCGCGTACTTTTTGATAATTTCAGGGACAATTATGGGGCAATTCCATAATTATTTCCAATCACTACTAATTAAGATGTAATATTGTAATTATCATTGTAAATCAATTTATCATCAATTAGGTAGATTAACATCTTATATTTTAGGTAAACTTAGATTAGTACTACATTGTAATATTGTATATATTTGCTATCATTGGAATGAAAATATTAATCTTCCTACATTCTTTTCTCTCAAAAAAAATTGTTGCCCAGTTGATAATTACAGAACACCTTTGCTTAGATAAAGAGCTTCATATGATATGTCACAACTCATATACGTATCAATACATGACAACAAAGAGTACGAAAGATAAGACAAGCTGACAAAACAAAAACATTTCAATTTACACTGTAAATCCATCAAAAGTATATCTTAGAATGAAGCTACTACCTTCTAACCAATGGATGATAAGAAAATCACTTTGCTGGACATTGTTTGCCAAGGAGCCCCATAAATTTTCTAGTTTTCAAACCCTAGAGAGAAACTGTTGTCCCTGTTGGAGAATGATCGACTCAAAGGATAAAAATGACAAGAAAAATCATTATAGAATGTATTTAAACGGATAATTTTTTACATACCCAAAATCGCCAGCAAACTTGTACCAAATTTTGGAACGATACCACAAGATTTGGTAACAGCTTTGCTTCAAGAAGAATAAAATTACTCCGCTCAACGACTATCCATACATCTCCAGCAGTAGAAGAAGAAACCCGAAGAACGAAAACTTGATAGATGATGAATTTGAGATTTGCAGGTTTTGAGAGTTGCTTTGACAAATAGAAACAAAAATTTGAGAAAACTGTGTTCAAATATTAGAATTTTCATTTTCTTTTTAATAAAAAATAAATGGCGCGTTATGTCCCGTTCAATTACAGCGTTAAGGACTAGATGGCAATAATTTTAGGACCACATTGAGGCCCTTCGCTAATTTATAGAGAAATAGGAACCATAAATAATGTCGTCCCTATAAGTAGACATTTAAGGACGAATTTTTTCACCTGTCGCTAGATTTTGGTCGCTAATACACCTTCTTCTTGTAGTGTTAGACTAGGTTTTCCAATCTGGGTTCGGATTGTTTAATTTAGGTATTGTAAAATTAGGCCCATTAAGAAATTAATTATGATGATTTTCTTAGTTTTATATGTCAAGATTGTTGTTTTTAGTCAAATTCGGTCATTGAAGATCTATGGTAACTCATTTAGCTATACTTAATTGTGTATTAAGATTCAACAAAGGCATGAGTTCGTAAGTTAACCAGAGACCTTAGAAATTGAATGCTACGATAAAATGGATGCATATTACATAGTTGATTTTTGATGAAGAATGTAAAATGACTCAATACTGGTGAATCATATTAGCAATCAACTTATTCAAGTGATGAAGATATTGTTCAATAATGTCGTCGGGTTGAAAACTTGAAAATATCCTCAATCAACTTGATTTGATTCCCCCCCCCCCCCCCCCCCCTAATATTTTAGTTGTAAGAATTCTAGGGTAAGTAGAATATTTTTCTCACTTTATTCATCCTTCAAAGGTCCAATATATACACAATATACATCAATTAGGAAGAGCCAATCATGCCTAATCTTCCTAATCAATTCCTAATAATCTTCTACCTAATTTACATAATATTCCTAATTATCATTGTACTACCTACCATATATAATATGATACTACATTAATACAAAATCATAATATTAATAACATAATATTCCAACACTCCCCCGCAATCGAAGCTGGAGGGCGGTGAATGCTGAGACTGTCCCTAAAATCTTCAAATAATATCAGCGGAAGTCCTTTTGTGAAGATATCTGCAATTTGATGTCGCGTTGGGACATGCATCACCCAAACCTGTCCGCGAGCCACCTTCTCACGTACAAAGTGAATATTTAACTCAATATGTTTAGTGCGTTGATGGTGGATAGGATTCCCTGAGAGATAGATTGCACTAATATTATCACAGTATACTATTGTTGCAGTCGAAATAGGGCAATGAAGTTCAAGTAATAGGTTCTGAATCCAACATGAGTCAGATACAACATTGGACACAACACGATATTCTGCTTCAACACTTGAGCGTGATACCGTGGCCTGTCTTTTTGAGGACCATGAGATTAAATTGTCACCAAGGAAGACGCAATACCCGGAGGTGGATCGTCTTGTATCCGGACAGCATGCCCAATCTGCATCAGTGTAAGTAACAAGTTTGGAAATAGAGGACGGGTATAGATGTAATCCATACTCCAGAGTGCCCTGAATATATCGCACAATGCGTTTCAGAGCATGCATATGTTCTTCCATTGGATTATGCATGAATAGACACACTTGTTGCACTGCATATGTAATATCTGGCCTGGTGAATGTGAGATACTGTAAAGCTCGCTAGGGTCGCGGTATAACGTTGGATCGGAAAAGGTTTGCTAGAGATGACACACAATTTTGACTTTGTGTCGACCGGAGTTGCCGAAGGTTTGCAGAAAGCCATCCCAGCTCGTTTCACGATTTCTGATGCATACTTCTTCTGGGATAGGAATAATCCACATGTATGTCAGGTCACAACAATCCCTAGAAAGTAGTGGAGTGGGCCAAGATCTTTCATAGCAAATTCAGAACTAAGCTGTGACATGATATTCTTGCGAAGAGAGTATGAAGATGCTGTTAGAATAATATCATCCACATATAGAAGAAGATAAGCAGTATGATTACCCTGACGATAGATAAATAAAGAATTATCTGAACGGCTGTGTGAGAAACCCATGCGTGACACAAAATCTGCAAACCGTGTATACCAAGCCCTGGGGGCCTGCTTGAGGCCATATAAGGATTTGTTGAGCAAACACACATGGTTGGTATATTTAGGATCCCTGTATCCCAATGGTTGGTGCATGTAAACAGTCTCATTAAGGTGTCCATGGAGGAAGGCATTTTTGACATCCAATTGATGAAGTGATCATCCTTTTGAGAGAGACAGGCTGAGAACTGTTCTGATAGTTGCGGGTTTGACCACTAGACTGAATGTTTCCCCGCAATCTACACCAACATGTTGTGTACTTCCATCACCTACAAGACGGGTTTTATGCCGCTCAAAAGTTCCATCAGATTTTTCTTTATGGCTGAAAATTCACATAGATCGAATTATATTAGCATTAGATGGACGAGGTACTAAATCCCATGTCCTATTTGTAATTAGAGCATGATATTCATCATCCATAGTCATTTTTCAATTCGGGTCTTTTAGAGCAGATACTGAATTACGAGGCAAGGGTGATTTTGAGACCTGGGTGTGAAGGCTATATTTTGCATTGGGTTTGACAATCCCATGTTAACTACGGGTGATCGGACGGGTTGTTGGACCAGTGGACTGGACGCCACTGACCGAGGAGTGAGAAACCGATGGGCCAGTGGGCTGTACTGATGGAGTTTGAATTGGGCTCGTTGGGGCTGCCTGGCCCAATGGGCCTGAATTACGGTGTTCAACACTACTAATAGGTACCGGGCTGTGAAAAAAATGTGTTAGATACGAGAGCTTATCATCATCCAAGAAATCATAGTTAGGGGTCCCGGTGGCATGTAAC
The DNA here is from genome assembly GCA_034509755.1 of Anisodus tanguticus. NCBI lineage: Eukaryota > Viridiplantae > Streptophyta > Magnoliopsida > Solanales > Solanaceae > Anisodus > Anisodus tanguticus. The sequence continues at coordinate 36,871,878 of CM067561.1, read as the reverse complement.
TTAGCAAAAGGAAATATTGTTTCATCAAAGATTACATGACGACTTATAAAGATTCTTTTGGAAGAAATGTCGTAACATTGGTAATCGCGATGATGAGTAGGGTATCCTAAGAACACACATGGAGTAGACCGGACTTGGAGTTTTGTGATTGTGGTGGATGGAAAGAGAGGGTAGCAAAGACAACCAAACACTCGTAAGTGATGATATGTGGGCTCTCGTAGGTAAAGCATTTTTAGGGGAGCTTGGAATGATAGATTTTTCTGAGGAAGGATATTCAACAGATATGTTGCCATTTGGAGTGCATGATGCCAAAATTTAGGGGGAAGAGAAGCATGAGAAAGAACACACTTTTAATATTTGAGTATATTTTTAACACGACCCCTCACGTGCTGACCTGATTATTTTTCATGGTCCAAGCACGTGGAAATTCTTTTTTGATAATGGGTGGCGGTGAGGTTCGATCCCAGGACCTTTGGCCTGCTTTGATACCATGTAAGAATTCTAGGGTAAGTAGAATATTTTCTCACTTTATTCATCCTTCAAAGGTCCAATATATACACAAATATACATCAATAAGGAAGAGCCAATCATGCCTAATCTTCCTAATCAATTCCTAATAATCTTCTACCTAATTTACATAATATTCCTAATTATCATTGTACTATCTACCATATATAATATGATACTATATTAATATAAAATCATAATATTAATAACATAATATTCTAACATTAGTGTCTTTTAGGATCCGACTCAAATGAAAGACAGAAGAAGAGTTAAAAAATATGATGATATTTTTCTTGTTTCTATATTTCACAGGTTTATGTAAAGAGGATATTTGTTTATTCTATGTTGTGTTTAGTGAAGTTAAAATGGTGGACACGACAAATTAAATCATGCATTAGAATAAAAAATTAACGTTTGTATTGTCTGTTTAGTTTACTTTTCTTTTTTGTGAATCAAAGGTAAAATAAATAATGATGTCAGATGCTCAATCTTTATATTTGTTGGTTACACTTACCTGTCAAGAAGACTAATATTAAGTCTGAGAGTCAAAGTCAGATGATGTAACTAAAATCCAATTTGGCTAGGGACAAGTGCACAAGTCCATACTATTGACTGCTGCAAAAGATCTCAAATTATTTCCCTTCATGCTCACCCACACACTACACTTTTTGGATAATTAGTCCATTGCCATACTGCTAAGGACTCTGACTTTGTTCTTGAATCTTGATGTGATGTTTTTTTCTTTGTTTTATATAATGATATTTGTGGAGTAATACTAATTTGTGCGCATATTTGACTATTTCACAAGATAAATGTTATCTCCCACTAACACAAATGCACATATAGTATTAACATTACCGACCAAAATTTAGGCATATATAAGTCTTCTTCTTGTGCATGTTTTCTCTTTTGAAAAAATATCTACCTATTTATCAAGAGTTAGGAAGAACCTACTGCCACTAATACTTAAACAAGAGAGATGCAAATTGAATCAACACTCGGGAATTCAATTCCCTTATTTTTCATGCCTCAAAAATGGTTGCTTGTTTACTTGCCACTTTTAGATCCTATAGTTAATGACATGAAGTTTCAAATTCCACATTGAAATTTCAGGACATATGTCAAATTTGAAACTTCACGACAATGACAATTTTTTTTTATAATTTTAAAAGTGGTTACTTGTGAAATTTATCCTGCTTCTCTAGGATTTTTCACTTTAATCCAATGATACCAACTCTTCTTTTCAAGTGACAAACTTTAAAAAAAAAAAAAGCCCAAAAAATGAATAGATTACAAAAAAGCCCAATATAAGACATGAAATCAGCCCAAAATTCTACCTACCTCTACCAGTGCAGTTGCACAGTGACAGTGGGGAAATGGAGAGTAACGTTTTCAGTCAAATGAGTCGTTTTAACGATAAGAGTTCACCGGAAAATGAAACCCTTCGTGACGTCAAATCGGTGAACATTTTTCTACAGAATCTTTATTGATCATTTTCTATTACTGTTCACCATTTATTGATTCGTAATTCATATTTATTTATTGCTCAATTTAGGGTTTTTGCAAGGAGGGACAAGCTAGAAAATGTACAGTAGAGCCAGTAGTTATTGGGGGTATGGTATTGGATGTAAATGCCACATCTTCCATGCATGCTAATCCAAGGACCACCACTCCTGGAAAGGTATCAACTTTTTTAACTATGCTTTTTTTTTTCCTGGATCATAAATTTGTGCATGTACATGAATGCTGTTTTACTGCTTTAGTCTATAAAGGGTCGTTAGGTAAGGTGTATAAGAATAGTACTGAATAAGGTGCTTCCTCTGTCCAATTTAATGCCTTACTTTCCTTTTTGGTATGTCTCAAAAAGAGTGTATCTTTCTATATTTAATAAGTTTTTTAATCTCAAGGCATGTTTAAGACATTTAAAAGACCCCACACATCTTTAATTTAAGACCACAAGGTTCAAAAGTCTCCATTTGTTTCTTAAACTCCGTGTCAAGTCAAACTAAGATACTTAAATTGGGACGGAGGGAGTATATTAATAATGTTGTGATTAGTTATGCTGACATTATTCTTTATCGCCTGATTGGTTTGTTGTATTAAATGGATAGAGTCTATTAGAATAGGAATAGTACTGAATAAGGTGTGTTAGAAAAGAAATGAATAGTACTGGTATTGTTAATACCATGATTTACTATGTATAAGAATAGTACTAATTCGGGTGTATAACTAATACATGTATTAGTTATTCATAGGTTGAAAACACTACCAAACAAGGGATTAAATAATACCGAAGCTAATGCCAATATTATTTTCTCTAATACCTCCTACCAAACGACCCCGATCTTTCTTCAACATGTCAATCCCGTCCAAGAATTGTACTTTAGTGTGTGAAATTCGGGTAAGCTTTTGATAATTGCATTATGTGCCTTGTCATGGTTGCTGAAGCACAAGGCTACATGGTTTTGGATATGCAGATGAAAGCCCAATTATCAGCTCAGAAATTGTAAAAACACCAAGATAATGGGAAAAAAGTATCACAAAACACAATGGACAGAACAATGAGAGAGAGAGAGATTTCATACCTATTCAGATAATGCAAAAGGAAAGGTTTCTTATTTCTTCCTATTGCAAATTAATCGTGCATAAAATAGTCCTTGTTTTGTGATAGAATTACATAATGATCATCATATTCTCAATGGGTTAATTACTTAAAATCTCACCCCTATAGCTTAGAGAAACTAAATGAGCCGCCCCTTCGGTTTCAATGAACTATAGAGGAATTCAAATTCTTAAATATGCTTGAAGGAAATGCAGCACATGGGAAATATTCATGGGAGATATTTGTCATAATCCTGTTGAAACATCAATGAAAAAAGCCCAATAATCATTTGCACTGATGTACAACTTTCATGCAGTTGCTGCACCCTTGCTTCTTGTTAGAAAGATTGCTCGTTTGCTTGGCCATTTTCAAAAAGGCTCGATCTTGGCACTCACTTTTATGGTTGAGCCATATGATATCTTGTTGGTAATGGATGGATTCTTAAATATTGCTTGGTTAAGGCAAGTAGGTATTAAGAGGTTGTTTAAGACTTTCATTAGGTATACAAGGACTTTCTTGCAATACATAATGGTTCTCTTTGAATCACATAAGGTCCATGTAGAAGTCCCTCCTATTTCCTCTAAAGCTCACCATGTGGGGAACAAATCAGTCCATACAAGGACTATCGAGTCATCCATGTCCAAATCAGTTTGCATGCACCTCGATCATTCCGTCGGATACCTTCTATCTTGCACCAGCACAAGTACGGGTAACTATGCATACCAAGGCTTAGGCAGATTGTAAGAAATCACCTAGCATTTATGGTCTACATTGGGATTTGAACCCTGATCTCCAAGGTCTGCATCCGCTTCATTGACCACTAGGACGCACTAATTTTCACTAAAACCCATCCGACAATTTTTTAAAAAAGATGTTAAATACTCCACAATGAGAGAAAAATACTTCAATTAAATGTCAGTAACATGGAAATAGAGATCACGCATGATTGTTCTCTGTCTTTTCCCCTTAAACTGGGATAAGCTCAAATGTTAGATTGAATATGTACAACCTTACAGAGTAATTAAATTCAGACAGAAGCCTAATCTGTAAACTAGGTTTACAAGTGGGATTTTTTACCAGCCTCTCTGCAGGATGCGAAAAGATTCATATCATTATATATGACTCTGCTATTCAGGTTATCTTTTCATTGGGTGGTGTGGCAAGGAATGTTGCTGATTGCATCTCGAAGCTTGAAGCAAGACCATTCATGATAAGCGCTATTGGATTTGACATGGCAGGTGAGTTATAGTTGGCAGTCTTAGCACAGTTCTGTTGCCACTCGTCCCACATTTTATTGAGTTGATCTTTTTGGTAATAACTGATAAATTCTCCCACAACATGATGGTTAGACACTTTCGAAGTCCTCATAGATTGGTTTTGTTGAAAGAACATGCTGTCAGGTTCAGAAAGGTGGTCTACCTTCATAAGTGTTACTATCTCTGTCATCTATTCCAAGAAAAATCAATGTTTTAGCATGAATTATGTAATTAGGTTATGTTCTTCCCCAACTAATAGTTTTGAAGTATCATGTCAAGTGAAAGCAAAGTCTGCAAACGGAAATTTATTTGAATTTCCACCTTAATGTTGCAGACAAATCTATGGCTATGGCCTTATTGATAGAGTCTACAGTCAAGTGCTGTTTTACAGACACATATGTAGATTATGATATAACTCAGCATTGAAATTTTCAATAATGGATAGCTTAATGTTTTCAGATATCCTGGAAGGAAAATTTATTTCTAGGTTCCTTGCAATATTCTTTTTGTGAACTTCCAATTCTCCTATTTGTAGAAGCTTTTCTGGGTCATCATTCTAGAACAGAAAAATATTTTGATTGAGGACTGACGAGTTGCACGTGGTGTTTCTATTTTTATAGGAAATATGCTACTGGAACACTGGGAATCTGCTGGATTATCCATAGAAGGTAACCTTTTAATGAACTGTCAACTTATATGTTCATTTCCCATTTAACTATGTTGACATGGGAAGAGGGTTCTTTCTCTAACTACTTGCACCTTTACTTCCTCTTTTTCCTCCCTGTAACACATTGCTAAGTTTTTTTTTTCATTCCAAGTGCTTGAGAGTCATTTTGCCGACTCTGGAATCGGAGCGATGCTTTCAGTTAATGGAAGCAAATTGCCTACTGCCAAACGAAGGCTAGCTGCATACGATTTAAAATTTTAAATGAACAACTAGTCATGTCTTGACATTGGAGTCTTCTCATGTACTCTCTCCGTCCCAATTTGTTTGAAGGTTGACCAGTTTGGGAGTCAAACAACTCTTTCTTTGACTACGATTTTCTCCAACTCTTTTCATATATTGTGAATTATTAATTATGCAGACTTATAGTACTTTTTATGTAGTTTTCAAATATGTAAATTTTATTATAAAATACTCGAAGAATCTATGTTTAAAATTAAGTCAAAAGAAAAAGTTGTTTGACCCCCAAATTGGTCAACCTTCAAAGAAATTGGGACGGAGGGAGTAGTAAAGATCAACTGCAGAATCTGATTAGTCATCCCTGATTAGGTATCCAGAGACATCAGAATATTGAAACTGCTGTTGTTTGTCATATCTTTGATGAGAAAGGTGAAGTGGCAGCTGGTGTAGCTCATATAGAATCAATTGTGAGTTGATTTCATAGATGAAGCAGTTACGAGTTAATAATCCTTTTACCTACTATTAATGTGTATTTAATGCCTCTAAAACAGGAGAAGTTTCTCACTCCAAGGTGGATAGAAAAGTTCAAGTGCAAAATAAGCTCCACTCCGATATTAATGGTTGATGCAAACTTGAACTCTTCTTCTCTTGAAGCATCTTGTCAATGTAAATACCTCCCTCTATACAGTGATATGATCTGCATTTTGTTGTTCAGGAGGTGCTAAGTTTCTCATTGTATATATTTTATAATATGTGTAGATATTTATGAACCATTTCACATATTTCCTCTCAGTGGCTGCTCAGTTTAATACTCCAGTCTGGTTTGAGCCTGTATCAGTTGCCAAATCCAGAAGAGTTGCTTCAATTGTCCAGTATGTGAGTTCTTGACATCTTGTGTATGCCTTTTCATTTGGATATTAAATTTCAGACCTGAAAAGAAGAGTGTACTGCATGTTTATATTATAAAAAAAGTCTGAAGAATAACTAGCTCTGTTGGTATATGATACTAATTGCAAAACCCTTCAACTGTATTTTCTGGTTTCTTCAAACACGAATGTGACTCATAGCAATTTGGCGTAAAGAACTTTTAGCAGAAAATATCGGTGTCTAAATAGTTCTAGCATTGGGAACTTCCACAGGTCAGGAAGAGTTACTCTTTTTGGATTGGCTGTATATCTTTCCTTGTGAGGCACAGAAGGTCCTTTTGCATGATTTTCTGTTCTTAGATAATTAATATCATTGTAACTAAATAATAAGGTTTTTGCAGATAACTTTTGCATCACCTAATGAAGATGAACTTGTAGCCATGGCAAATGCAATATCTGGCAGAGATATATTTCAACCAATTCGCCATAGTAGTACTAAGCTGTCCAAGGAATCTTTCTTCCAAATGCTTAAACCTGCTATGTGGGTTTTACTAGACAAAGGTGTTGGGATAGTTGTTGTAACACTTGGATCGGAAGGGGTACTCTTATGCTCCAAAGCAAAGTCCAATCTTCAGAAACTTGCTTTCAAGGGAAACCAACGGCCGTACTTCAATAAACAGTTATATGAAGCCGTTAATGCAGTTTGCCCAAGGGATCAGCTTTATGGTGCTTCGAATTTTGGGCGGATCTCAAATCCTTTTGCTGTCCATTTTCCTGCACTTCCTGCTTCAGTAGTGAGGCTTACAGGTGCTGGAGATTGCTTAGTTGGTGGAATGATAGCTTCTTTGTGTGCTGGTTTAGATGTCATGCAAAGTGTAGCAGTTGGGATTGCAGCTGCTAAAGTAGTTGTTGAAGTAGAAAGCAATGTCCCTGATGAATATTGTTTGGCTAAACTAGCAGGTATATTCACGTTATGTGCCCTGATATGCTCTACATAGTTAGGCCTGTCTCTGTAAATTATACACATTCTCGATTGACATTGCATGCCAACATACAACGAATAAAATGCCAGCATGGTATTTCTAATCTTCGCTAACATCGGGTGTTCAAAATTTGCAGATGATGCAAGGTCTGTATACTCTGGTGCCACCATGCTTCTGTGTCAATCCAAGTTGTAGATCACCAGTGTGTGAATTCTATTGTGTAATCCTATTGTATGTTCTTGCTGTAATCTGATCCAAATAAGAAATCTTTAAATTTGTGGCTCATTACTTCTCACTTCTTTTTCTACCCTTTGATTACTTTGAAAGTTTATACTCAACTAGGGAATTTGCCCGCGCGAAGCGTAAAAAACCTCATTGGATTCCTATAAAAACTTAAAATAGTGAGAATACTCCAAATGTAAATTAGGTGAAAGGACCATAATACTTAAAATGTGGAAGGAAATTGGTGTAAGATTGAAAAATAGTTCCATTTAAAAGGTGAAACATCCACCGGAATCAATGTGTGAGAGACATATAAAATACAAAAAAGTTGATACTGTGATGCGCACTCAAGGAATGCGATTGAATGAAAAGTATTACTCTACGATCTATTTTGTCTTAGATATATCTATCCATAACATTAATTCTTAAATGTAATTTTGTTCTCAATGCTGTTATTATAATAATAAGAGCATCAGTTTGTTTTATTTTTCTTCACCAAAACTATAAAACCCAACTAATCATAGACGACGATGAAGTTAGCAATGAAGACAAAATTATCCAGCGAAGTAGAGCATTTGCTGTTGGTATAAATTTGTGCCCTATATCGAGTCCACAATGTGCGACTAAGGCAATATAGTAGTTTTCCCTACCATTGAGCGATCAGAATAACCTCGGATAATAGCATTTCATCAATCCAGAAAAAAAGATCAGCCATGAATCAGCAAATATAAGTTTAATTCTCATCTTTAACCACTTGAAGTAAAAGCCAAAACCTCAAATATAAGGCTGCTAATTTCTTTAACATTACAGTACAACTCCTCCATCTCACTATCAGAAAAAAATTCCAATACATTGCTCCGTACTCTGTCAAAACTAATTACTATTCTTCTAGCTTGCAAACTTTATCTATCTAGGGCTTTAAGATTAAAAACCAAAGCATCTCATTACTTGAAGAAGAAAGTACGCAACACTTTATTATACAATTTCAACTAATCTAACTTAAAATTCGGCCGTCTTTGCATTCATCTAATGATCTCTTGGCAAAACATATGGCTAGCCTTTATGCATAATCTTGGACAACATTTACCTCCATATCTGCACAAATTAATGAGCCTACAATCAGTAACATATGTTGGAGAATCTACCCCTGAGATAAGCACACGATATGTATGGCTGGAAAGGAATTATAGCACCACAAAAAGAAAGACAGAGAACACCCTTATGGACGTGCTAAACTATACTGCTCTAACATATTTAGAAAATAATACCTCAGTAAATTCATCTGAACTTACCATCGCACTATATAATTCATAGAGAATACAACAATCAGTCATTGTCCCTGCAACATTACTTAAATTTACATGTCTCAAAAGTGTTGAATTTCTCATTTCTTTCCATAGACGAAATATTATGAAAAAATGAGATGGCATCATTCTATATGCCTCTTTCGTAGTAAGCTATCAACAAGATAACGAACTATTCTAAGATTCAACACTTCCCTTCTTGGTGAGAAAAGACACTTTTCTTCTTCCTTTAACAATGGAATGAAAAGCAGCTTCAATTTTTTATCTTCCATCAGTTAGTCACTCTTTTTCTTTTTTTCCTATGAAAATAATGGTCAATTTCCAATACTTGTTTTAACATGAGTTGTCCAACTGTATACTATAATTTACTAAAGGATTGAGTTGCATCTAAATTTCGTGTGCATGACTAGGGGGCAGATGAGATGAGCTGTTTGGGCTGAAGTTGGGCGGGTCAAGATGGGTTGAATCAATAGATGGGACAATGCCCAATCCGCCCAAAGCTTACATGGGCTAAGATCGGGTCAAGATGGGCTAAATGATGGGTCATAACCCAATTTACCCAACTTGACCCATTACTTTTACAAATTTCAAATTTACCTTCTATGATGTTATTTTATTTTGTATGATATTTGATTTTTCCATATCTTTATTTTTAAAATAAGAATAATATTTTTAAGAATTTTTTTATTTTTTTATAAAAGCAAAATAAATATATAAAATAATGGGTGGGAGGGCAGGGGGTAGTGGGGCGGGAGGCTTGGTAGTGGGGTAAGAAAAGTTTCTCATTTTTTATAAAAATAATTGTATAAGTAAATTAAATATATAAAGTAAAAACTTCGGGTGGGGTGGGGGTGGAGATGGGATAAGCAATTTTTTCTCATTTTTATAAAAAGTTTATAAAAGTAAAAATAAATATATAAAATTGAAAATTTGGGGGTGGGGTGGTAGTGGTGGGGGGAGGAGGTTGGGTGATGGGGTACGAAAAACTTCTCATTTTTAAATAAATTTTTATATATAAGTAAAATAAATATATAAAATAAAAACTTCGGGGTGGTGTGGGAGGGCAGGGGGGTTGGGGGTAAGAAAAAAATTCATATTTTTAATTTTTTTTTATAAAAGTTAAAAAAAAATGAAATAGAAATTTGAGGATGGGGTAGGGCATGGGGTGGAGGGGGTAGGGGGAGGAGGTAAGAAAAAAAATTCATATTTTTAATAATTTATTTTTATAAAAGTAACAAAAAATATGAAATAGAAATTTGAGGATGGGGTGGGGTGGAGGGGAGTAGGTGGGGGTTAGGGCGGTAGGGGAGGTAAGAAAAAATTTCATATTTTTTATAAAAGTAAAAAAATATGAAATAGAAATTTGAGGATGGGGTAGGGCAATGGGTGGGGGTAGATGGGGTAGGTGTGGGTAGGGCGGGGGGTAGGGCGGGAGGTGGGGGTAGGTAGGGTAGAGGTGGGTAGGGGTGGTAGGGAGGTAGGGGTGGGGTGGAGTAGGCAAGGTAGGGGGCAGAGATGTAAGGGTGGTTCAGTGCTTGGGTGGTGGTTGGTGTAGGGAGGGGTAGGGTTGATGGATAGTGTGGTGTGTGGTTGAAGTGCGTTGGTGTATTTTTATTGTTCAAAAATAATAAAGAATTTTTTAAATAATTATTTATAAACAAAAATCTTAATCTAGATTCTAGAGTGGTACTCTAATCGTTAAGATTGAACATTTTCATGGGTCAAGTTTAAGCATCATCATGTATTTATTTGAGCTGTTTTACAATGGTCGACTTGGGCTAGCCAAAACAACCCATCATCAAAATCATTCTTGCCCAAATTCATAAAACATTGAGTGAATTGTATTAATCATTTGGATTTGGGCTAATTTTGACGAACCTAGCCATGACCAAATCCTTTAGTTCCTTGGTCCATGGAATTACTTCCGACCCGACGACTGTGACACAAAATGGAGGAAAATAAATATAAGTGTACGGAATGAAAAAGTAGAAAAGAAACTTGAAAAGACAGAAATTAAATTAAACAGACTGACCATTGGCTTCTTCTCCGTCGGAGCTTCCTCACTGACGGTTGACTTCCTCTCCTCAGCCGCTTTCTTCATTACTGTAAATTAAGTCAAATGATAAAAGTATATGTAATGAAAAACCAAACACCCCATATAACCAGATCAATATATGCACATATATAAGTTTTTTTTAAAAGGAAAAGATAATAAATAATTAAGCTAGCATGCATGAAGTCCACTGTAAATCTTAACATTGCTAGAGAACAATAAACAAAATCTCAAATCTTTAGGAGTATAACTAAGCTATTTAAAAAGTAAAAGTCTTTCTTGCAACAACAAACTCAAACCACTAAAAAAAAAAAGAGATCACATCCCAAAGACTTAAGCAGCAATAGATGGTTTAGAAGCAGCAGATAGTGTAAATTTTTTCTTAGCCAAACTGTCAGTACGCCTCTCAGTTCTCGGAGTTTCTAGTCGTCATCTATCGCAAGCTTCTTCTAGCACCCAGTTGTCGATTTTGCGGTGTGGAAATTCATCTCCGAGAGACAGTGAAAAAGACGAAGTAATTGCTTCGTCGTTCACGCATGTACACATATGTAACCAAAAACATAATCAGTTGAAAAGGAAAGTCAGGGATACACTTACTCTAATACATAATCTAATGCCTTTCATCAAAGCCCTACAGTAGAAGAAAAATCCGAAACAAAATCGTAACACAATCTAGCAAAGTGTATAGAATGTATTCATTTGATGTCCCTTGGTAGCCTCCTAGATTAGAGAGGTGTGGGTTACAACAATTGCAGGAAACGAGAAGTAAGTAAATATTATAAATGCTAGAAAGGATAAATTACTAACGATTACAACAAACTAGAAATAAGAACGATTACAACCACTTTGAAACTTCGTTGAGTCGAGTGATAACACTCTGTCTCTAAGACAAGATTGCCCCGTATATATCCTCTTACGTTATGGGCAATAGTCTCCCAAGATAAAACAACAACTTAACAAATGAGCAAAGAAAACTCAAGTATTACTCTTGAAGAACTTTGAGTAATGAAATGATGCTAGAGAGGAAGAGGAAGAGGAAGATTTCAGAAATTTTCTCAAGTCTCTAACAATTGAGCCAAAGGCCTCAATTTATAGTGTAAGGAGGGTGGCTTCTCAACTAGCCAACTAATGGCTTTTAATAGCCATGTAATGACACTTAGTGAGGAGTTACATTCAGCCAAATAAATGGCCGAATTCATGTGCAAAGTAATGGAGATTCAATGCTCCAAAACCAACCCAAAATGTTTTCTGCCTTTCGTCGCTGGAACCTCATCCCAATTTTATCTTTTCTGAAACTCCAGGGACCAAAATGTATATATTAAGCAATTTGGATCCAAAAAGATAAAGCCCAAAGCATGGACGGGCGCGCGGCGCGCGTGTGGGCTTAGCCTCGAATCCAAGCACACCTAGATTATCCCTCCTTCAAACTATGAGTGGCCAGTGAGCCGGGTTTGGCGAGATTGGGGCGGGGCGGGACGGGGAAATGTGCGGGATCGGGTCGGGGCGGGACATGTGGGATTCGCCGAAGTCCCATCCCGATCCCGATCCCGTCGGAATCGGTTGGGATCAAAATCGGGGTGTGGCGGTTTTTTTTTTTTTGCACCTAATTTAAAAAATAACATATATAAACAACTCAATAATTGAACAAGATAGTGTAATAAAAACATCCCAATGCTGTTTTTGTGTCTCTTATATTATTTAATAGACATATGATTTTTTTTGTAATACAAATACAATTGTCAAAATTGCAACTTTGTGGTGTTGTTCAAAAGTTGCAAATTACATAGTAAAATTGCAATTAAAAATTACATTTTGAAAAAAACTTGTTCTAATTTCTTGATAATTTCCTGTGGTTCTACGGTTGGAATTGGTATTTGTTGGTCAAATTGCTCAATGTCGCTTCCACCACCTTTGGATAAGATTTCGTTGTAGTTTTCGTCTTCTTCTTCGTTGATCTCCGGTTGACTGCACATTCTCCGCTCCGCTCTTATCCAATCTCTGAATAATACTGCAATCTCCAAGCTGTCTCCGGCTAATGAGTGTCTGTGCTCTCCTATTTGATATCTGCCGGCAGAAAAAGCGCTTTCAGACGCCGTTGATGACACTTGAATGTTCAAAACATCTCGGGCCATCATTGAAAGTGTCGAAAGGTCTTCACATTCCCTCTCCAAAGATTTCAAAGAAGTCTTCACGTCCTTCTTCATTGAGAACTGCTTGGTACGGTACAGAACCCTGCAAAACAAAAATATCAAACTCACTAATTTGGTTAGTAGCGGTACGACCGCACATTCTATTTCTGAGGCTTTCAATACTAGCCGCAGAAACAACATGTCTTTTGTGAGGTTGTGTTGAAGAAGAAGAAGATGGTATGGAAGCCGGTAGGTTGCTAGCACTTTCTTGTTGGTAAAATCTATATATTTTTTTTGCATTCGTCTTCTACGCTAGACAACACTTCTTCTTTAGTTTGTTCAATAGGTGATGAGTGATTTGGATTTTTGGGACTTGGAGGTGGTAGTACTGCTATACAAACATAAATAGTTTCAATAAGTGATTTAGTACCGTCTATTTTAATAGTCGGATTTAATACAACACCAATAATATAAATAGTGGGAATAGGAATAAAATATTTTTTTATTTTGATAAACATTTTTTTAATAGCTGTCTTATAAGCTGGTTTATCCATATATTCATTAAGCAATAAAAATATTAGAGCTATATAAAACAACATAGTTGAAATAGTAGGATAATATATACCGAAAAATTGTTTTGTTGCTTGAAAATTTTCTCTAGAAATACAATAAGTTCTGAAATTTTTTTCCAATCGCTATCTACAACCATATCAGTTGAATTTTGATTATGAGAGTTAAAAAATAAAATTATAGATTTTCTATAGTCATAAGCAACAAGTAGTTGCTCGTATAAAAAATTTCACCTAGTGGGTACTTCTTCTGAAATTTTTCTATAAGGTAGTTGACAATCGTAACAAGTTTTTTTATATTCTTTTTTACGTTGTATTCTATTATTTTAAAAAAATAAAGTTTATAGCAAATTGTATTTTACTAAGAATGTCTTCAAAAAGTGATAGACCATCATTTACAACTATGTTATATATATGGCACACACATTTTATATGAAAATGATCTGAAAAAAATGGAGTTAAACTATTTTTTTAAATTGTAATAGCATAATTGTTAGAAGAAGCGTTATCTAATGTAATAGTCATAATTTTATGAGTTGTTCCGTAATAATCGCACACTTGATAAATATTTTATGCAATAAAAGTACTAGTGTGTCTATCATATATATGTCTATACGCTAAGATACATTTTTGCATAGACCATTTATAATCTATCCAATGACAGGTTACCGTTAAATAATCATGGTCGTTAGTACTACGGCCTATATCAGAAGTGATAGTCACTTTGCCATTAAAATGATAAAATGAATATCGTAAATACTATTGATATTCATGTGCAAATTTAAATACATCTCTCTTAACAGTTGATCTAGGAAGACCGTTAAAAGCAGGATTATACATTTCTCTAATGTAATGAATAAAACCAGGAGATGAAGAAAATGAAAAAGGCAAACCCTCCACAACAACTAATTTTGTTATTGCTTCTCTATCTCTATGTTTATTGTAATTAGGGCATACAATTCCCCCCGTCGTGGGGTTAATTTGACTCTGTACTTGGTTCGGGACAGTATGTGAACCTTGTTCCAATGGAGCGGCGTTTGCGCACCCAGTTTTGAAGCCTCGTATTGGGCATACCTAGCTGGATGAGCCCTTGCTACGTGTCTCATTAAACTGCCCCCCCCCCCCCCCCCCCCCCCCCCGTCCCACCGTGACCTTTTTCGGTTTTAAATTTTAAAACATCTTTACAAATTTTACATCTAGCTACTTGATTCTCTACGTACCTATCAAAAAATGTCCATGCATCTGATTTTAATGATCGTTTTGTTGGACCTCGTCTCATAGTAGGGGGAATATGAGGTATTTCAGTTGAAGGTGCACTAGTGGGTGTGTTGTCATCTACATTAATGGGTGTATCATATATATCATCGTCTGAATTAAAGTCTCATTGAGTTCCAAAAAATAGCTCCTCGTCTAAATCTAATGGTATTGTAGGAAAATGTTCAGTATCAACAAAATCATCCTGTGTTGGAATATGATTCTGTCTAGAAATAGGATGCCTAGAAGAAGTATCATTGCCCTTGTTGTCCCTACTAGAAGAAGCCTGACCCCTACCCGTAAGCATACGTTTAAATCCTTCCATTATAAATTTATAATTATACTAATAAATAATTAAAATAAATGAAATTAAGTGCGCTAAATAAAATAAACAGACAATAATAATTTAATGGATGATTGAATGTACCAAACACACGACGTAACGTCGACGTGTAATCGAGAGGTTGAAAATTGAAACTTTGCTCGATGGAAGATCCTCAAGCTAGTTGCCAACTTCACTCCCAAATGAATAAATAAAATTCAATATTTAGTAGACAATGTAGACTTGTAAAGAGATAGATTGAGAGATTTAGAGAGATTGTAAGAAGATTTGTGAGAAAGATGAAGAGAAAATGAGATATTTATAGTTGAGAAATTGGGTTAAAGTGTAAATATAATAACTTATGAGTTAAAAATAAATATTAAGGGGGTAGAGGGGTTAGGGGAGGGGGGAGGCCAAAAATGGCTGTTGCACAACGGCCAAAATGTAAAATGGTCGTTGGTGCAACGGTTATTTGTGCAAAGGCGGGGGGGGGGGGGGGGTTTCGGGTCGGGTCGGGCCTGGAGGGACTGGGTCGGGCCGGGATGGGCATGTCCCGTCCCGGTTCGAGTCTTGATACCGCAAAAAAAAAAATTAAAAAGTCGGGGTCGAGGCGGTGTCGGGGCGAGACCGGACCGACCCAGCCCACTGGCCAGCCTTACTTCAAACACATGGGTTACCCCTTGGGGTCCCAAACCCTTATCCATTTTTTAGGCTTATAAAATGAACAACTCTTCCTTTCCCCACCGATGAAGAGATTTGTTCCACACCATATTTTTCATGCCTCAAACACCTTACTTTGTGGACCAATATCTCTTTCATTTCTTAACGAAATTTGACGATCATTGGCCCTACGGTCATCTTCACTTAGTAGATTATGCACATGTGAAGAACCAAAGTCTCCAACATGCGAAACCATAGTGTTTAAGTCATTAAAGATGGGTGGATGCAATACTCATCAAAGACAAATTTCCAACAAGAGGCTCTGTCCTCTTTCCCATTTTTGTGAGCTAAATAGAAATCCTACTTTACCATAGAATGAGCTCTGTCCCATTCTTAGTAGGTGCTGGGAGGTTGCCCTTCCTTTATGTACATGTTTGTGCATCAATAAAGGAATCCACTCTCAAAAGAGTTGGATGATTAAAAAAAGGCAGTCTGGTGCACTAAGCTCCCGCTATGCGTAGGTTTCGAAAAAGGGCCGGATCATAAGAATCAGTTGTACGCAGTCTTACCTTGGAAACTTAGTACCAGGGACATAACCTTTATCTTTGCTTTTAAAGCATCATCATTTTCATGCAAGGGTGAAAACAATTGATAGGAAAGGAATAACAAGTATTTCAGAAAGATATGCAAAACTAATTTTTTGCTCATCAGTTCTTAAAAGATAACATGCAACTTTCAATATATAAGGACATACAAAAATACGCTAGATAATCTGCTATAAAAGGTTATATCATACTGGTAATGTAAAATTATTCTACACGGTATATAAGTCGAATGCAAATGCACTTACACTTTGGTAAGCTTTTGAATTGTCTTCAGCTGATTGATCCTCATTCCTCCTATTTTAAAAAAACAAGGCCAATTCAGAATTAACTAAGAAAATATGAAAATCTAATTAACAAGAAGAGTGTATAACATCACATATGATTAGGGAAGAATTTTAACAAATTTGTCATTTGTCTGCACCTTTTTGAAGTCTGAGTAATTGCAGGATATTGTCCATCTATCTCAACACGTTCTGATATAGTACCAATATCACATTCTGCATCTTCATGGCCTCTTTCATGACTTTCAGTCCTCAAATTTAATTTCATAAATATTTCATTTTGTCTAGATTTTTCACATGTCACTACTGTTGGGAGATTTTGCTCTATGGTACTTTATAAAGCAGTACGGGAAGTATATAACTATTACAAGTATTCGAAAGGATAAACAAAGATTCAATAGTTCAACTAGTAATCTGAAAATTACAAGATAACCACAAAAAGCTGAAATTACAATTTTGTTGAAAACGAAAAAATGGAAAGCTGGTTTCTTTGAGTCGAGTGTGGCACTCTGTCCTTAAGACAATATTGCCCCGTATGTATCCTTTATACGTCTGGACAATTTGTCTCCCAAGATAAAACAACAATGGAACCCTTGAGCAAAGGAAACTCAAGAGCTACCGTGAAGAATATTGAGTAACGAAATGATGCTTGGAAGTTGTAGGAAGAAAACTGTTTTTGTTGTGTATTTTCGTGAGCTTTATGAACTGTTATTTTCCTGTTCTTTGTGGTGCTCAACAATGGTGTAAGGGTGTGTTTATATAGGTGAGGGAGGGGCTGAAAAGCTGCCTCCATAATAGCCAAATAATGGCCATTATGGAGGTAGTAAAGTCACCAACATAAATGGTGAAAGAACCAACGGATTTGGCCATTATAGGAGGAGTAATTCAGCCAAAATAAATGGCTGAATTGAGTGCTTGACGTTTACTGTTTTGACCATCGAAATTCCAACTTTACGAAAACTTCGGGGACCAAGCGTACATCTTGAAACTTCGGGGACCAAACTGTACATCTTGAAACTTCGGGGGACCAAACGCACATCGAAACTTCGGGATCAAAGCGTACTTACGGCAAGTTTTACGGCCCAAAAAGATAATATCGAAAGACCCGCGGCCCCCGGGCCACGACCACGACCGTGACCGTGACCGTGACCGTGAACCGTGAACCGGAACCGGACCGGACCGGAACCGGAACCGGACGGGACGGGCGGGCGGCGGCGGCGCGCGTGTGGTCTTTCCTCGAACCGAAGCACATCTAGGTCCTCCCTCCTTTAAACACATGGGATACCCCTTGGGGTCCCAAACCCCAAACCAATTTCGAATCTTATATACACACAATTCTTTCTTCCTCTACCGATGTGGGAGAATTACACACAATACCACACTTTCCATGCTTCAAACACCTTACTTCGTGAACCAATATCTCTTTCATTTCTCAATGAAATTTGACGATTCTTGGCCTACGGTTATCTACGTACTTAGTAGATCATGCATGTGTGAAGAACCGGATTCTCCAACATACGTTACACTAGTGTTTAAGCCGTTAAAGTTGGTCGGTCGCAACTCCCGCCAAAGGCAAATTTCCAACAATCCCCTCTTGAAAGAGATTTTGGCGCACTCACATGGTGTCTTTTCATTTCCGGCAATATTTCGGCGGACCGATGTTGCATAAGGAGAGGTAGCCTCGGCTTTGAACCTTCCATAGTTGAATACCATCGGACTTACTTCTTTGCGCGGTGAACGTGATGTCTTGAACCGTCGGTGTTTAGTGTAAGCCAAGACAACGGTACCAACACAACAAATTCCCTTACTCTCTTCTTCGTAATGTTTTGTCCGTTTTGGCCATGGACAACGTCTTGGATTCTTAAGTGCGTTCAATTTGAGGCGGCCGTCCTCGCACTTAAATAGGTGGTCTCCTACAAGGTATCTGCTATACCCCACTTCACAAGTGTTAGGAACCATTAAAAGTTTCCCAAAGACCTAACCTCAACTTGTTGAGGATCATTACGAGTTTTGAAAACTTAACCTTTACCCATCTGCGAGATAGCACTTAACGTCTATCGCGGGAACGGCTTTGGATTTGGTGTTTCTTTTCGAAATCACTATCCGAAGTGCTCATGCTTCCACTTTGAAGCGATCAACTTAACCTTTACAACTTAGTTTTCCCATTGAACCAAATTACTTGGGATCTCCGGTTCGTAAGGTTGGGTTTCCACTTGTATTGGTCCGTATATTTTGGGTTTTAAGCCCATTCCCCTAGACAGGCGAGAACACTTGATCTCGGGTAGTCCCTTAGTTAGTAAATAAGGAAGTGACACCGTGATGATCAAGCGCCATACGGTCTTATGTCTCCGACGGATCTGACGGATATGTCCGACGCCGTCATCCGTGTCCTTCCTAAAGCCGACCGGCTAGCCACGGTGTAGAGCTGCTGCGAAGGCACGGGTTTCTCCCAATAAGGGACGTCCTCTAATGAGTCGTGAAGTTACTCAACTTCTTTCATGCTTTGTATAAAGCGATAAACTCCGATACCATCATGAATCGGTCGATGCAAGTTTGCTTAGAGGATTTTCCAAGAACCACCATACACGTTTACTTGTGGCTTTGGTGTTCTTCGATCGATGTCCGGTTTGCATCACTTGTGTTCTCTCGAACATTTGGACATCCGAGAATACTATAATCCGTAGATAAGCGAATAATTCGGATATCGTCATATCCGAGGCTTAACGCCTTCTATTGATCATGTATTAAGATCATCGGTGAACCTTAGTTCAACTAATATGTTTGTAGGACGATACCGGGTCGGTTGTAGTGTGTACAATACATTGAACTACACGTGACTTTGAGCATATCGCTCCTTGTCTATGGGTGCACCATGATTCCAATCGGTTCTATGATTCATATCTATTGGTGGCTTCAACGAGGCTATCAACTATCGACCGATCCGTTAGATGTCTTAGAAATCCAATTCCTAAGATGTCATCTGTGATACTCATATCTTTCATATCGAGACTTTGTTTCAATATGATTTTCACTCTAAGACCGTTGGTTTTCCCAAGCTGTTGGCTTTCTAACTTCGAGTCAATGTTTACGTGATCGGATTCATTGTTTACATTTTATACGAGACTTTCGGGACCAAAATGTTAACATTTCGGGGACCAAAATGAAAGTTCGGGGAAGAAGCCCAACAGTTCGACAAACCAATTCGATCCTCTTCTTCCAACTCTCCGGTTGGGAAGGTACATTTCAACACCCATGCCATGTAAGATTACAATGGCCCTGGATGTGAAGCTACTCACGAGGGGAGCACTTTTTACAACCCAAAGGTTCTTTTCCGGAGGAAGATTAACCATTACACAAGTATGGTTCTATATATAGAATCTATTTCTCCCTTTAGCTTCTTTCCAAAGCGGCGTTTTGGAGATAACAATTATTTGTTAATTGTTCATGGTTCATTATTAACCATACAAGCTAGAAGGAATTTGGAACAAGTCTTTGTCCCCTTCTTTGCTCTGTCTCGGTTCAACATCTAGAATCCACGAGTTCTGCGGATCTGGAATATTAAGTTCGGACGACCGGCAACTTTCGAGTCTGTAGATACGGAACGTCTAGTTCGGACGATCGAGCCCTCGCGGGTTCTTGTTAACCTTGAGCAATTACTCCTTTTTCCTATTTCAAGGAAAGTTATCTTGATGAATTCACATTCTTTGATGCCAAGAGGCGATCAACACTCTTGTTATTTGCGGATCCGGTGGATATGCAATCTACGATCTTAGGTCAAACTTGACTGTTTCGGTAGCCCATCTTTTACCAAGCTACCCCTCGTAATTTGGGCGTACAACTTCGCGCTTGGCTAACACCGTTAGGCGAGGTGAGTAATGAGCAGTCGTTTAATAAACGATGGTTCATATTCTCCCCCTCTATCACTACGAATTTCTCAATCCGTAGGCTTAGTTAATTTTCAAATTCTGCTTTGTAGCGCTTATCCGCTTCAACAACTTCATCTTTGCTTTTCAACAAACAAAGGATTCCATACGTTGTACTATCATCAATGAAGATCACAACGTACTTGTCTCCCCCTCTATTTTGTATAAACTTCAAATCACCAAGTAGGTGTGACTAAGTTCTAGAGGAGCGGTGCTTCTTTCGCTATTCCCTTGACGGAATTTGGAAAGGTGATTTTGCCTCTTCATCTACCTCACATTTATTTTGAGGGTTTATGTCGTCAGAAGGCAACAATCTCAACATCGTTAGCTTTTGAATGACTTGCTATTTAACGTGTCTTAATCTATGATGGCATAGATGCACGGATTACAAATATATCATTCATTCGGCTACGGACGTCTTTGTACCATTCTTAGTTATCACGGACTGTTGGACTAGTCTCAAACCGGCTTGACCAACGGCGTCCCTTAAACCAAGTTAGGGATATGTATCACCTCATCTTAGAGTGATCTCATTCCACGAAGTCCTATTGAGGACAATCTCTCCAACCCCTTCTACTTTAGAGGTGGCGTTGCTTCACATGAACAACCTCTTGCCGTGGTTAGGGCGCAACCGGATCATATGTGATCTCGATACTCGGCCCACTCTAGTTTGCTTTGGCGGTGAGTGTCCAATTTCTTATCTTGCCTTTCTTTAGGCCTTCGGATCATTTGAGACACAGGAAATACGGCCCACCTTACTAGGTGTCCATTCCTTTTCTTATGAAATGAATTCGGCCCCACTCCGGTCGCTCGGAGGCTTTATATGACCGAGTGTCCAATATCATCATATCAAAGGAAATTTTGGCCCACTCCGGTCGCCGGAGGCTTTGTATGGCCGAGTGTCCAATATCATCCTATGAAGGATCTTACGCAAATAATATGACGGGCTCGCGTCATTAACTTTTAGACTTCTTCCGTTATGATTGGTGCCCGGATAATTCTTGGCGCTTACTTAAGTGTGGTAACGGTTTTCGCACGATTAGTGGATCTCTCTCCATCATATGTGCGAACATACTTTACACACTTTTAATTATTAAACTTAAAAGAACCGATCTTTTTAAGTCGTTTACAAAATCCAATCTTTAAACGGGAAAGAAGAAGAGATTAAACTTCTGATTTTTAAAGCGTAAGGAATATAAATTAATTTTATATTCCTCCTTACTTTAATTTATTTTTAATCAGACATCATTTAATCTTTATTCTTGACAAGTAAGAAAAATACTTATCATTTAATCTTTATTCTTGACAAGTAAGAAAATACTTATCCCAATTTCGGATTCTGGCTCACTTCAGTCACTTCATCAGACTGAGTGTCCAATTCCTTCTCACCATTATTCAGATCTTTTGTCTGGGATAGATACAGGCCTTCTGCTGCAAGATAGAAGTACATCTTCAGTCTTCTCCTCTTGTCCCAGTTGACATCCTCGGGCTCTCGAGAGCGCTTCTTCCCACCGATCTTGGTAGCGGTGACACCATGAACACGTTCATCATCGTCACTCTCTTCTACCAGAAAACCATTGCCATATCCAGATTTGGTCACACAATTTTTGACCGACATCTTTCGAACACTAATAGTAATACTATACAAATATTGTCTTAAGTTGTTGGGAGATTTTGCTCTATGGTACTTTATAAAGCAGTACGGGAAGTATATAACTATTACAAGTATTCGAAAGGATAAACAAAGATTCAATAGTTCAACTAGTAATCTGAAAATTACAAGATAACCACAAAAGCTGAAATTACAATTTTGTTGAAAACGAAAAAATGGAAACTGGTTTCTTTGAGTCGAGTGTGGCACTCTGTCCTTAAGACAATATTGCCCCGTATGTATCCTTTATACGTCTGGACAATTTGTCTCCCAAGATAAAACAGACAATGGAACCCTTGAGCAAAGGAAACTCAAGAGCTACCGTGAAGAATATTGAGTAACGAAATGATGCTTGGAAGTTGTAGGAAGAAAACTGTTTTTGTTGTGTATTTTCGTGAGCTTTATGAACTTGTTATTTTCTGTTCTTTGTGGTGCTCAACAATGGTGTAAGGGTGTGTTTATATAGGTGAGGGAGGGGCTGAAAACTGCCTCCATAATAGCCAAATAATGGCCATTATGGAGGTAGTAAAGTCACCAACATAAATGGTGAAAGAACCAACGGATTTGGCCATTATAGGAGGAGTAATTCAGCCAAAATAAATGGGCTGAATTGAGTGCTTGACGTTTACTGTTTTGACCATCGAAATTCGAAATTCCAACTTTACATCTTAAAACTTCGGGGACCAAAGCGTACATCTTGAAACTTTAGGGACCAAACGTACATACGAAAGAATTCGGTTCAAAGCGTACATCGAAACTTCGGGATCAAACGTACTTCGGCAAAGTTTTCGGCCCAAAAAGATAATATCGAAAGACCCACGCCCACGCCCACGACCCACGTGACCCGTGACCGTGACCCGTGACCGGAACCGGAACCGGAACCGGAACCGGAACCGGACGGGACGGACGGGCGGGCGGCGGCGCGCGCGCGTGTGGTCTTTCTCGAACCAGAAGCACATCTAGGTCCTCCCTCCTTTAAACACATGGGATACCCCTTGGGGTCCCAAACCCCAAACCAATTTCGAATCTTATATACACAACAATTCTTTCTTCCTCTACCGATGTGGGAGAATTACACACAATACCACACTTTCCATGCTTCAAACACCTTACTTCGTGAACCAATATCTCTTTCATTTCTCAATGAAATTTGACGATTCTTGGCCCTACGGTTATCTACGTACTTAGTAGATCATGCATGTGTGAAGAACCGGATTCTCCAACATACGTTACACTAGTGTTTAAGCCGTTAAAGTTGGTCGGTCGCAACTCCCGCCAAAGGCAAATTTCCAACAACTACTGCATCCTGGAAGAAAACAAAAAGGAAAGGTCACAAGAAGTTTAGCAAAACATAGAGAGTTTAAGATTTTAAGCATTTATGATGCGAAAAATATACACTTTCAGAGCACTTATAAAAGTGATTACAGGTAAATTTTTATAATAATCATTAATAAGTGTTGTTGGTGAAAATATAATTAAAGAAGATTCAAGCCCGCGGCAACAAATTTTTATCGGTCCAACAATAATGTTTTTGACCTATCCCCTCCAAGATACAACAGTCCGACAACGTCGTACAACTCAACAAATTCTTGACAAGATGTTGAGTCCAAAACTCCACCAAAAGAACACCTTCCTTCAACTAAATAATACTCTTCTTTTTAACTCACTTTTTCATGCACTTTATCTTTTTATCTACACCACAAGGTAAGAATGACTTCTATTTATAGGTGAAAAAATTCATCCTAAAATTGAATTGGGTGAAAATAAGGTAATAATGTGGATAGATAATGGAAGAATTATGTTATAAGTTACAAGACATAATGAAGAAGAATGTGCATGAATAAATGAGTTAGTAAGAAGAAGAAAGGTAATGACCATTTCTGTCTGTTGAGAATATAATCAAATATTAAAAGTGTGTTCTATCTAACAGCTTAAGCTTTTAGATGAGATGGTCACACACTTCAATATTGTATCAAAGCAGGCCAAAGGTCCTGGGATCGAACCTCACCGCCACCCATTATCAAAAAGAATTTTCACTTGCTTTGACCATGAAAAAAAATCAAGCCACCACGTGAGGGGGCGTGTTGAAAATATAATCAAATATTAAAAGTGTATTCTATCTAACAGCTTAAGCTTTTAGATCAGATGGTCACACGATCATTAAAAGCCACTTACCAAGACAGCGCTATAATATAATATTTTATTATTAAAATGCCCAAGAGATCGGCGTGTTGAGAATATAATCAAATATTAAAAGTGTGTTCTATCTAACAGCTTAAACTTTTAGATCAGATGGTCACACACTTCAATACTGTCAATACAATAAACGTGAGAAATTGATCATTAAAAGTCACTTACCAAGGCAGCACTATAATATAATAATTTATTATTAAAATGCTCAAGAGACCTTGTTGAATCACAAACTCAACATGGTATCAGAGTAAATTTTATCTACTTGACCTTTAACACACTCCTCACGTGCGATCTGATTTTTTTTCATAATTCAAACATGTGGAAATTCTTTTTAATATACTCATGACGTTAAAACTCAAGTCCATAAAATTTTAAAAGTCTAATATGACATTGAAGTGTGTAATCATCTCATAATGAGCTTAAACTCTTAAATGAAATGAGTGTACTATTCAAAACTAAATAACCAATTAATTATGAGAACATGTGGCAGAGCCAATAATTTGAATTAGAGAATCTAAAAAAAATGTAAAAACGTTAAACACACACACACACATATATATATATATCTCCCCTCATTTTTTAAGAAAAATTTACTTTTTTATAATAATTATCCGCCAAATGAGATTCAATTGAACCCTTCACCCTAGGTAGCTAGGTCCCCGATGGGAACTAGCTTTAATGTCCGATGAAATTAAGATACTAAATTTAACAGATCATGGAGAAAAAAATTAACGAAACAACCTGAAGATTAACATTAACTGATTGTGCATGTATAATTAGGGATGACAACGGATCAGATCTGGACCGAATCCTACTAGATCCAGATCCAAATCCGTTTTTCATACCTAGATCCAGATCCATTGGGTCCATAAAAATCAGATCCAAATCTGGATACATATTCTTGAGTGCATTTTCGACGCAATAATTTGCATGCTGCACATGGAGAATTGGACGATGACATCTTTGGTCTCCCTATATTGCTGTAGACAAATGAATGTCTCCTTGATTCTATAACAACAAAAAAAAAAAAGGAAGCCTCATACAATGATAAATACCTAATTAAATCTGAGAAACATGTACATATACTTGTAACAAAATGCATTTTTCAGTATGATAGATAGAAAATTAAATAAGTAAACAAGAGATAATTTGAGTATGTTAAAGAATGCATGGTATTTAAAGAAGTTGTTTCATTTAATCATTTTGGAGTAGAAATGCATTAAAGTCATATTGAAGTAAACATGAAAAGTAAATATATTACAACACTAATTTATATCTATAGAATAAATTAAGAGGTTTGTTAATTTTTTATTCAAGGAAACTAAGAGGTGTGAGAATGGAAGCTGAGGGTGATTAGTGGAGTAATAAAATTGATGTTCCAGCCAATTCTTCCTAAAATTTTCAATATCCATTACTCCAAACCTGAATGTAAAATACATAAATTATGAAATTTTTAAGAAAATACTTATAAAATTACATTCTAGGTTATGCATATATTTAATAAAGAACGGATCCACGGGTCGGATCTGGATCGGATACGGATCTCAAACACAAGATTCATATCCAGATCCGATCCGTCAGAAACGGATCCGGGTCCGATCCGGATCCGTCGGGTCCAAATTTTAAAGATCTATATTCTATAAAACAGATCTGGATCCACCGAATCCGGACCGGGTCCAGGATCCACTGTCATCTCTAGGTATAATATAATTACTTATACATTGAAGAGCTCAAGAGAAAGAGAAGAAAGAAAGCAAATACAGATAGCTTACAGGAATCTTGACTTTGATCAGTGTTCAATATATCTTTTTGTTTGCAAATTAGCAAATATTATTACTGCAAAATTATATAGGAACGAATAATTAAAGAGCAAACACGCAAATTAATTAAAAGAGTGCATTATATACATATGAAATCTGCTTAGCACAAGGAGTACTTCTTCATGTCATATTCAGTTTCAAATTTTAACCGGTTAATTTAATTAGCAGTTTTATTATTGAAGGATTCCCATTTAATCTCCTAGACCTTTTGGGATTTGGGAAACCATAGCCCTACCACCTTTGATTGGGATACATAACTCCTTTGATCTTGAATCGACGGTCTAGATGAGCCCGTCTATATTAATGATTTGGTATTGTTACTTTTTATTTTTAAAATATATAATTATTAATGTAATATTTCTGAGTAATTAGAAATATGATGATATATACAAGAATGGGATGGCGTGATTTTTATTTTTAAAGTTCTATGCAAAATTTCAATACTAGTGGTAATAATACAAGGAACCAAAAAGAAGGTTCAAGATACATACAAAATTTGAAAATGTGCAAAAATAAATCCATGAAGCAGATTAGGCTATGGAAATTAAAAGAAAACTAAAAGGGATAAAAAGAGTGTGGAATTGTAGTTAGAATAGTTTAGGAGAAATTTATAATTTTAGAGGAAAAGAGATATAATTATGAGATGGTTATAAAACATAAAAGGGAATTTAAAGTGAAAACCCAAAAAGATAAAATAAAAAAAAGAATACTAATCCACCCTTTAGTAATTTGACTCGTCAAAAGGACATGTCCGAGATTCCACGCCTTGAACTTTATTAATCTGGTCATCACTCCGTACCTATGATTTATGAATAAGGGGTCAACATTAAAAGACATAAATAGGATAAAACAATAGCAAATTAATTCCATAACCAAACAAACAAGTCCTATTTTATCTGTATTATTCTTCCTTTTCTTTTTGGTTGTCTTTTTCAGCAGACGATTGAGACACAAATTTTAATATAAACACGACTGCATATTAAAGTCTGAAATACTGAGATTTCCCTTTTATGATTACTGAAAAAATTAGGTGAACGGACTAAATTTTGAACTAATATTTGAAGTTTCGCTACTGTGAAAAATAGTCGATATAAGGGTGAAAATAACATCTAAAAAATAATACGTGGATTAAATTAATGTTATATTTATTTGTAATTGAATTAAATATTCGTTTGCCACCTTAACCTTTAATTTATGTCTTTCACATTGTAAATAAGGGAATTGAAGTTATTTGAGGACTTTACACTATACTCTATAATAGTAATACAAAGTTTAATGGACCATTAATGCAATACAGGAGTAGAGTACACTCAAATCCCACACTATATATATACTAGTATGGCCTTCATTACGAAACAACTCCTTAATTTCTTGTTTATTAATTAGTATGAATTTATGACAATTCGGGTTTTTACTTATTAGTACCGGAAAGGTATTGTATTAAAAGCTTTAGGGCAATAATATTCTAACCCCTTGGATGATTGTTTCCCCTGGTTTATTATTGTATGGTTTTTATTGATACTTATTATGTTTGTTTATATTGTTCTTAATATTATGTTGTATGATGTTGTAAGTCTGTTGTAATTTCGTGGTTATATAATCATGAAAAGGCTTAATTTTTATAACCATGGATTTAGTAGTTTTTGCGTAATTTCTTACAACAAGACATAAGCTTTTGGTGATAATTTTAGAGATCAAGATGAAGAAGAAGAGAAGGGTGGTGGATGACAGTCTAAGAATCAAATGGGGGAGTTTGACCATGGCTAGTGCAAAGGAGATGGCGAAGAGGTAGATGGCCAAGGGGGCTCGGGGGAGTAGTGGGGATGCGACCGGTATGTGGGACAGGACGGCCAGTTGCATTCGGGAGGTAGCTAGAGAAATGCTGGGGGTCTCGCGGGGTAACCGTGGTGGACATCGAGGGGACATGTGGTGGAATGGTAAGGTTTAAGAAAAGGTAGAAGCAAAGAAAGTGGTGTATGCGAAATTGGTAGAAAGCAAAGATGAGGTGGAGAAGTGGACAAATAGGGAATTGCATAAGATAGCGAGGAAGGAGGCAAAGCTAGCGGTTACGGCGGAAAAAACTGCGGCTTTTGAACGCTTGTATGTGGAATTAGAGGAAAAAAGGTGGGGATAAAAAGTGGTACATACTAGCCAAAGCGAGGGAGAAAAAGGCCCGTGACTTGGATCATGTGAAGTGCATAAAAGACGAGGAAGGAAAAGTACTGGTGGAGGACGCGCATATTAGACGGAGGTGGCAGTCTTACTTCCATAAACTCTTGAACGAAAAATGAGATATAGATAATGTGCTGGGAGATCTGGAGCATTCCGGAAGGTACCGAGATTTTGGATATTGTAGAAGCATTAAGGTGGAGGAGGTTAAGGGTGTTGTTCGTAGGATGTGCAGGGAACGAGCGATCGGGCCTGATGAGATCCCAGATGAATTTTGGAAGACCGCAGGCCGGGCAGGTTTGGACTGGCTGACTGAGTTATTTAATGTCTTTTTTAAGACGACGATAATGCCTGAAGAATGGAGGTGGAGTACAATGATTCCTTTGTACAAGAACAAAGGTGACATTCAGAGTTACAACAACTATAGGGGTATCAAACTACTAAGTCACACTATGAAAGTTTGGAAAAAGGTTGTGAAGATGAGGGTGAGAAGAGGCGTGTCTATTTCCAAGAACCAGTTTGGATTATGTCGGGGCTTTCGACTACACAAGTCATTCATCTTATTAGGAGGTTGATGGAGCATCATAAGGAGAGGAAGAAAGATCTACATATGGTTTTTATCGACCTCGAGAAGGCATATGACAAAGTCTGTAGGAGGTTCTATGGAGATGTCCACTCTTATTCGTCTTAGTGATGGAAGGATTGACGCGACAAATCCGATGGGAGGTGTCATGGTGTATGTTATTCGCAGATGACATAGTCCTGATTGATGAGACTCACAACGGAGTGAACGCTAAGCTGGAGGTTTGGAGACAGACGTTGGAGTCTAAATGGTTCAAGTTGAGTAGGACCAAGACAGAATACTTGGAGTGCAAGTTCAGTAACGGGAGCGACTTTAAGACAGATGTGGGGTGAGGCTTGGTACTTAGGTCATTCCAAAGAAAGAAAGTTTCAAGTATCTCGGGTATATTATCCAAGGGAATGGTGAGATTTATGACGATGTCACACATCGTATTAGGGCAGGGTGGATGAAATGGAGGCTCGCATCTGGAGTTTTGTGCGATAAAAAGGTGCCACCAAAACTTAAAGGCAAGTTCTATAGGGTGGTGGTTAGACCGACTATGTTGTATGAGGGGAGTGTTGACCAGTCAAGACTTTGCACATTCAAAAGATGAAAGTTGCGGAGATGAGGACCCTGAGATGGATGTGTGGCCATACAAGGAGGGATATGATTAGAAATGATGGTATCCGGGACAGAGTGAGTGTGGCCTCGATGGAGGATAAGATGCGGGAAGCAAGATTGAGATGGTTCGACCATGTGCAGAGGAGAGACACAAATGCCCCAGTGCGGAGGTGTGAGAGGTTGGCTATGGACAGGTTCAAGAGGGGTAGATGTAGGCCGAAAAAGTATTGGGGAGAGGTGGTTAGACGGGATATGGCGTAGGTACAACTTACTGAGGACATGACCTTAAATAGGAGGTTGTGGAGGACACAGATTATGGTAGTAGGTAGTTGAGTGTAGACCTACTTACGCTTACAAACTGATAGTTGTAGTGTTATTATTGTAGGTCTGCTTAACTTATCATACTACTAGGCGCAATATTGTTTCATAGTCCCATGTCATTCAATTTCTGCTGTTATGTGTTCTTTAGTGTACTTTATTTATCTTATTTACCTGCGTTAGTTCCTTCTTCTTGTTTTTTTTTTCCAGAATGCGCTGTCATGACTTATTCACTTTTGTTACCATCATTTTCATTTTGCTTTAAACTTCTTGTCCGGGTATTACTATTTATCGTGCTTTGCTTGTTCTTGTGCTTTGTCTTAAGCCGATGGTCTTTCGGAAACAGTCGCTCTACCTATTAAGGTAGAGGTAAGGTCTGCGTACACTCTACCACTCACCAGACCCCACATTGTGGATTTCACTGGGTATGTTGTTGTTGTTGTTGTCTTATTTTATTTACCCATTATAACCCAAACCACCCCACCCACACCCCACAACCACCCACCAGGAGCGGATCTAGGTCCCGTCGAGGGTCAGTAAAAATTTATATTGTATATATAAGATATTTTTTATTTTTATGTATATTTATAAATTTTGAATACCCTAAAAACAAGAAAAGATGTTGATTTAGTTGTCTAGGGGTTCAAAATTTATCTTAAGATTTCAAGTTCAAATTTCTGACAAATATTTTTTATTTTTCGAACACCCTCAATGAAATATATAAACTAATTTATAATTAAGTGTATTTTAATAAACTTAGATATTATTAACGACCATCCAAACACAAACACAGTGTTAAATGTCAACAATCTTTTGTGATAAGCAATGTCATTGTCATAATGGAGTTTCTATCTTTTTGTCAAAAGGTGCAAAAAATTGATGATAAAAAGAATTTATCTTATCTCACTTCTTGGACCTCTAAAATGTCAGGTCTTTCTTCCTTTGTATGATGAAAAGAATAAAACATTGGATCCTTTATAAATCACCACCTTTCACTTTCCTCTTTCATTTCATTCATTTTCACTAAAAGGGTCTGAACAAGACAACACTCCCACCTGCAGCTTTGGTTTCTTTCAATCAGTCACATAGCTTGGAAACTGTTGAACAAAGTGCATATTTTTTCAATATGGCTACCCTTTTGGAATCTTGCCATAAATACATTCTTTTCTTGGTCTGATGAGTTTTATTTCCAAAAAAAGGTATTTGGGTTATCTGTTTTTTTAATTTTTATTGTATGGGGTTCTTGAATTTTTGGGCATCTTTTTCTTTAATGTATTAATGTATATGGTGAGCTGCATTTCTTTTAAATTGTCGTTTTGGGGTTTCTTTTTGTAAATCTGATCTACATTTTCTTGAGTTCTTTGGAAATAAGCTGCAACTGTTTCTGTTCAGATCCAAGTTTGGTTCTTTACCAAAATGACAATGACCATTATGCTTGTTTGCCTTGTTGAATTACAGCAATATGTATTTTTTTTTTTGAGTTGTTTGGTCCTTTAAGTTGGTGTTAAATAGTTCTTTACTCATAGTTTAGTAATTTTCTTTCTCATTAAGGACATAATGGTTACCATTTAAAGTCCTAAAAGAAAGAAGCTAAGTAATTTTCTTTATATGTTCTTTGAAGAGAAGTATTATGCCAGTTGGTGTAGATTTAAATACCCATAACTTGATATGATTTGATACATTGTTTGATGCTTTTCTTTTCTGTTTCATTTGTTTGTTTCTGTTTGTGTTGAGCAGTGAATCCAGGTCCATTTTCCTTGACAAAATTAAAGCTAGAAACATGATTTTACCTCTTTAAATTTTACTTGTTTGGTTGGTTATGTTGTATGTTTAAATATCTTACTGGAATAGTAATGTTACCAGTTTCAAAAAAAAATTCTTACTGGAATAAATTCTACTTGAAAGTACCTAATCATTCTCGCTCCCTTTACCTTCCTT
The DNA here is from genome assembly GCA_034509755.1 of Anisodus tanguticus. Lineage (NCBI taxonomy): Eukaryota > Viridiplantae > Streptophyta > Magnoliopsida > Solanales > Solanaceae > Anisodus > Anisodus tanguticus. Next base: position 36,840,166 of record CM067561.1, on the reverse strand, counting down.
TTGAAGACCACTTTACCATAATGAATAGAGAAGTCTTTCAGGTTGTGGATGCACTTCTATTATTAGGGAAAAGAAGAGAAGGAAAACAAAAGCAAATGTTTATTCTAAGATGTAGTTATAGTCGCTAGATTTAGATATGAATTCCATGTCAAGAAAAAGATATGAATTCCATGTTGCCAACTACGTACTATTCAAACTTATCAAAGGTGACATCCCCAAAGACCAATAGCACTTAAATAAAGTCACATGTTTGCTGCCTGCTGTCTTATTCTGATTAAAGAGTAAAGGGTAGCCCGGTGCACTAAGCTCCCGCTATGCGCGGGATCCGGGGAAGGGCCTGACCACAAGGGTCTATTGTACGCAGCCTTACCTTACATTTCTGCAAGAGGTTGTTTCCACGGCTTGAACCCATGACCTCCTGGTCATATGGATTCTGATTAAAGAGTAAAACCAACTAATCTATAACCAGCTGTTCCCATGCAAAAAAGCGCCATTTAGTGCCTTCCTAAATGGTAGACGATAACGTTTTTCTTCTTCCTATTCATAAAACTTCTACTGAAACATCGTCCCAAACAAACCATTCCCTAATCCTCAGACAAGTTGGCAATCCTTGGAAGTGTAACTCTAATTAGACCTCCCTTTTGACATTGTAGATTTGGAGTCTCTATAGTCCTTTCTTTTTGCACACAAGTCTGAGATGTTTGTTGTCCAAATTACCCTCCATTATCGTCGTGCTTGTAATTCTCTTGACAAGAAACCATATTGTCTGATGTCTCCCAAGCATCATGAATGCAAAAATATTTTTCCTCTAAAAAGTTAAACAGAAAAAGGTATAAGATTTGGACATATTTGTGTGTCAATTTTGTGGGTTTGTGCATTCTATATTGTCTGAACTGAGTAGTTCACACTTGATTTTCCTTGTTACAGGTAGAAACTAGGTATTGAAGCATTCCTAGTTTTTCCTTGAACATGAAATCAAAATTAAAGAAAACCTTGTGTTCTTTGGTGCCTCTTCATTTACAAGGTGAATCTGCAACACGTTTTTGCATGTTTCCCAAAGTGAAGTCAGCTTGCTGTAGTCCAGGCAACACACCTGTTTACCTTAACGTATACGACTTGACACCCGTTAATGGCTATTTCTACTGGGCCGGCGTAGGTGTCTTTCATACAGGGGTGGAAGGTGAGTCCACATTTAATTTTTGATGCATATTTTTTAGATCAAGACCTTATTTTGGTCTGACTTCTTGGACTTTTTATTGTGTTTGTTTGGAGCATCTACATTATGTTAAGTTCTTGTTGGCCTAAATCCATCCTTGGAAAACTCAGAACCTTAAATGGTTCGCAACAACAATAATATTTGTTATAATGACAAGTGAAGACAAAAGAAGTGGTAAGCATGTGTGTGTGCGCGCACATGTGTATCCACTGATTACACACACTGATGATTAACATAAAGACTGATGAAATAATGGCATGATGATTATAGTGATGATATTACAACACAATTAAGTTATTCCATGTCATAGAGTCAAAGCTGAAATGTACTCCTCAACAAAGGGCAAAACATAGTGCTGGATCCATGATTTATGAAGGCAGGAATAGTTTAGGGCGACACTTTAAATTCAATTGTTGAACAAGATAAATTTGTCATTTGATTTTGAGGTGATTCATATTTCAAACCCCACTGGAAGTGTTTGACCCTTGGTCTTTGGCACGCATATCATGCTTAAAGGCATACATAGGAAAAGTCGATTCTTACTTGTCAAAAAATAAAAAACAAATAGATAGAGAGAATGCAGTAGCAATATGTTGTATAGAACTACAATGGAAAATCGGAGTATTAGTTATCTGGGAAGTACAATCAATTAGTTTACTTGTTTTTCCTTGAGATGAGACAATAGTATTTTCTGGTACAAATATTTTCTCAAATGCTCTTTATCAAATAAATATTATATATCATATTTGCAGTTCATGGTGTTGAATATGCTTTTGGAGCACATGACTATCCAACAAGTGGTGTCTTTGAGCTTGAACCTCGACAATGCCCTGGCTTTAAATTTAGAAAGTCGGTGTTCATGGGGACAACATATTTGGATCCTATCCAGCTTAGACAATTCATTGAGAGACAATCAGCAAACTACAATGGTGACTCATATCATTTGATTGCAAAGAACTGTAATCATTTCTCGGATGATATCTGTTACAGGTTGACTGGGAAACGGATACCTAAATGGGTGAATCGGCTAGCAAGAGTAGGTCTGTAATCTATCATCTTCGCTGTGTTTCTAGTTCATTACTTCCCAATATTCAAAGCTGAATCATAAGATGAATCAACTGTCAAGTTACATATGTCTTCCCACTTCTTTGGTTCCATAGACATGAATTATAAAAAAACAATCTCTTTGGCAGAGACCATCTCTATCCGTTTGTATCTTGTGTGTCCTCATTTTGCTTGTTGAACTGAAGTTGACATAGACTTGAAAAGGAGCAAAAAGTGAAATCTGTTGAGTAATCAGTTGCTCCCTCCGTCCCAATTTATTTGACACTCTTTTTCCTTTTTAGTCAGTCCCAAAAAGAATGAAACTTTTCATTGACTGCATTTTCTTCCCATTATTACTTTAAAAACTGTATATTTCTTGACTTTTTAAGTAAATACTTTTTTGTACCTGTAGGTTCATTGTGTAACTGCATTCTTCCAGAAGCGCTCAAAGCTTCCACGGCACAACATGGCACAAATGCTCAAAACTATGAGAGTGAGAAGAGGAGACTAAGAAGCTCTTTCAACTGTTTGTCTTCAATCTCAATGCGTCAAGGTGAGAAAGAAGTACGCTGTTCTTGCACTCCCATTATAAAGGATGTCTTCCACCTTGGGAATCCAAAAAATCTAAAAGCAGGTCTTTGAAGGAAGGATAAGGTCTTTGTAATTCTCTATATGGAAATCCTGTGTGAATACTGACTTCTTTGTCAGATAACCATTGTTACGTATAGCCATTCCTCGAGCTTGTTGAAATATTTTCTGGGCTCTCATTTGACTAATGAATAGTGCTTGCTGGCTGAGATTCCTTTTGGCTTGCCTGTGGTGATTTATGCACATTCTCTGAGTTCAGGTTCCTTTGATCCTGCATGATGAACAAATTGCGACGTCAGTGTTTGAGTCCCAGAAATGTATTTGTTTGTAATTCTCAGTCATTTTCTTGTTTGATACTCAAAACAGAGAGGTTCTTGTTTCTCCGGCGGTAGGAATTTAATTTGCAGGATCAGGAGCATTTTGCAAAAGATTCTCATTCTTGTATTACCATAGTCCTAGACTCAAACCCACTTAGTAAATAACCAAATTATGACAAATATACCAACATTACTCGCCCAAAATCCTGCATAAGCCAGTGCTAGTATCCTCTTTAGTAAATTGGCGACACTGGTCTAAATACTATACTATGTTATATTGCAGTGTACTGTGATTCGGCTGCATGTCTAAATGCATCTTCTAGCTAATTATGATAAAAAGATTATGTGAAGCTCCACTTTATATGCTACATACAGTAGATCCAACATGATTTCTGTCCTGACCTGCGCATAACGAGAGTTTAATGAACTGGGTTGTTCTTTTATTCCTTCAAATGGCGGTCTAGCTGCAAAGCCTGCAACTACAGTGTTCATGCTCTGTAATAAACAGCTATGAAGTTGAAGTGATTCAATTATAAGAGGTGAGATATATGGCCAACTAAAACAATTTGGCAGAACATGTGCAACAATATTATCATACTCCAAAATGCAAATGGACCAAAACTATTAGTAGCTGTCTTTTAAGTTCTAATAGTCGTATCAAAGAAAATCTTTGACAACTGGCCAACTTGGTCATAAGATAATAGAATATAGTTATTCTTGTTAGAATAATAAATATGAAAAAATCTCATAATTATTATTATTCTCCATTAATCAAGATATGATTATATTGTAATTAAAATTATAATAAATTAGAATTAATTAATAGGATGATGGTAAATAATTAATATCTTATATTTTAAGTAAACTAAATTAGTACTACACCCTATTATATATATCTTCTATAATTGAAATAAAAGACGGAAGGAATCAATCTCCTACCCTTCTGAATTCTGATTGCAGTGAATTAACGGCCAACTTAAAATAATCTGATTACATTGAATCTTCTAAATACATACAAATGATTCATATATCCAACCCAACTAAAGTTTATATATTGAGGCATATTTAATTCTTGTTGTTGTATATATCTATATAATAAGGATAAAGGCCTACTGACGTGGCGATCTAACAAGCCAGCGTATTTATCTTTTTTTCTGATATTTTTGGATTTTCCTCCTATTTTCTCTTTTAGTTGACTATATTCGCTATTCTAAAAAAAAACTCCAAGTCCCCACTTTTAATCCCAACCCGTCTCTTCTTCTTCTTCCTCGCAACGGTTTATTTTTTCTCTATCCTGCTTCACTTCTTCACACACAAATAGCCCTCTTTTAAGAGCAAATATTTGGTCACGACCAGAAGAATTTCTTCACTTCTTCCCAGAAGATTTGCTCTTCCGAATGCTGCTGAAAGCAAATTTTTGTGTTCAATACTCAATTTATACATTAAGAAAGGGCAGTACGTTCCACTAAGCTCCCGCACGGCGTACGTAAAGTGTCGAACACAAGATTGTATTTCTGCAAGAGACTGTTTAGGCAGCTCAATTTAACGGTTAATCTAAGGCTCCATTTATACATTACAAAGGGAAAACCCGTGGAGGCTGATATTTTTGTGTTCAGTTATCAATTGACTGCTCCAGTTTACCGTATAAAAGTATACTATTATTTTTTTGGCTTTATGTTAAATGAGAGTTAAATGTATAATCTCTGTCATCGAAATCAGCCATGTGTTCTGGTAATACACAAATTCTCATCAAATTCAATAGTTTTTCGTTTAATTCTTGATTTCGTTTATATATTTGTCCGATTTTGTAAATATATGTATGTCGCAGGTGCGGATATGAAGGATTACGGGTTCGAGTTCTCGGACGAGAGCAGGAAGATCAAGACGTTGACATAGAGAATCAATATTACGATTCCAAAGGTTTATAACTTTAATTTTGAGATTTTTTTTTGCAGATTTTGAATGTTCAATGCTGTAAGTACGGTGATGTATTTGGTTATTCTCGGTGTTTTTCACTGTATCATTTTGCTTTCTGAGTTGAGCTCAGGTTGTTTTCGATCAAACTTTTCATTGTTTGGTTAGCTTGTATTGGAAAATGTTCTCCCTGAGGAGAATGTTCCATTATAAAAATATTTTGATTATTAAAAATATCACTTGATTCAACTATTATTTTAAACATTTTTGTCAACATTTATAAGCTGACATCTGATTGAAGTCCTCACGGTGATTCCTACTATAATTTTGTAGCAAATGCTAACTGACGGAAAGTCTGATATACTACCATCTGAATGGACCAGAAGGTAACGAGCCATTGGATTTTACAAACAATAAACCTCGAACTTTAAGCAAGTCGTGTCGTGAAAAAATAGAGACAGATTTCATTGCTCCACTGTAAAATAAGAAATCTCAGATGAACCCACATATTTAGGTATCATTATCTTCTCCTTCGTCATGTTTTCTGTTCATCTTCGTAATCAATGAATTTGTTAGTTATCATTTGTCCCTTTCAGTTTTAGTCAGTTCCTTGATGTCCATAAATCAGTTTCCTTACACAATTTTTGCAAGCAAGGCAAATGACTTTGGCTTTCTCCATGTGGATTCTCAAGAAGGTAAACCAACAATGGAATTTCACTCTTTTTCCTTGCTCATGGAGTTCAGTAATGAATATTTCATGAATTTCTTAATTTTTTTGGACTCAAACATCTCTAAATATCGGATGTTTATTTAACAAAGAATTATATACAGATATATCTTAGTTTCTATTAAATTCGTTTCGTGGTTAATTTTTAATGCTTTAGGGTCTGGACCCATAACACAGTTGTCTGTTGAAAAAGCAAAAGAAATAAACCCAACTCATTTATGCTTCAAATCTGATGTTTTTTTAAAGGTAATGTTGATCATTGCTTAGATTAGCTAAGTTAAGTAAATTGTGATGCAAGCATTGATTGTGGCGTGTAATTCTTCGCTTTAAGTTTCATCTTAATTGGTAGTGCATTGTGTTTGTTGATGTTTTGGTTTCACTATTGGATGTGTTATTTGAGTGTTTGGTTTAATCCTGATACTGTTACTGTTATCTAGACCAGAATTTTCAAACTTGTAAAAGATCTGACTTTGATCCTTGTAGAGTTCTGAGTGCTTAAAAGATAGATAGCATCTGACATGTAATGATTGGCATGGAGAGAGACAGAGAGACTTGCATTCTGAGAGTAATATGAGGAGGAACTTTGGAGTTTTGTTTGAATTAGGCATATGTACAGAAAATATATGATCTTGAGACCTCAATAACCAATTATCCCTCTAATCTAGCTACAAGCTTATTTTTTCTTACTCCAAATAATAAAAATAAATATGTTATATGCAATTCGTGATGTCTTAATTTCCATGCATCTGTTACACACTTGAAGGAAAATGTGCGTTGTCATTGAATTCCCTTTTCAATCCTAACTAGGTACTAAAATTATTTTGGGGCTGCAATGGTGAACAAAAACTCAAGTATAATAGGCCTAGGGCTTCTGTATCAATATTTATAATAGCTGGTCTATGATGCTGCTTCTGTTTACTTGGAGCATGTCAAAGAAGTTGTTTCCGGAAAGGAGAAAGTATAGCTCTAACAGTCACCAAGACTGCTGATGAGAATTCAGAATTGTGATATTACCATCAAATCTCAATTTAAGACTGACATGCTGGTGAAGCAGGCATATCAAGTAAATCAAGGCATGTCAAGATCAAAAGCATCCTATGACCTTCCCAAGAGAAAGTATGAACTACTGAAGAAAGGCCCCTCAAGAAGAGAAGTTCCATTTCCTTTTTCTAACACCTAAGGGATATGTTACCTCGTTTTCATGGCCAAAAAGTCGGGACTTCGTTCCCTATGCCACTGCTCTATATAAGAGGTTGATAGTCGAGAAGGTCAGAACTGGGTTCAGGATGAGGGTAACGTGTTTAGGTTCCCAGGAGAAGGGACACAGTTTCCTCAAGGAGCAGATAAGTATATCGATCAGCTTGCCTCAGTAGTTCCAACCGAAATGGGACAGTTTGGACTGCCTTGGACACTGATTGTGGGGTATTCCCCTGCTTTGTATACTTTTTCTTACAAGTATAACTTGAGTTATGGACACACTATATTTTTCGTAGTCTTGTGAAAGCGATCAGACGTAATGTTGTATGCTTTCAACGGGCAAGAGTTAAGACTGTATCATGTTGGGGTCATAACTTTGTTAGAGAATGTAGAGATTAGAAAGTTGTGCTTGATCTTTTCTTTTGTCTTTTGCAAAGTTGGAGAATTTTGAGCTATATACTCCTTTTTTATTTTGCAGGTGATGCATAAGGACTTTACATGGTTCCTGATCAATGGGTTCCGAATAACCATTGATCATATATACAAGAAAAGTACAAAAGCAGACTATTAATATGATCACTAAATGTAAATTTATATATGCTACTGTATACTGTAATTCTTATCATAGGTAATATAACAACAATATGATGATAAATCTATCATTTCTTATTTCTCCTAACATAATTTTCATTTAATCGTTATATAAACTTCTGGACTTCAAATATTTTCTTATTCTATTTGGGATCGTCTTATGAATGCATTATATTTTTGTTTTTCATTTATTTAACAACGGTATGTAGTTCTTTTTTTTTTTTATTTCTAATCTTCCTCTAATTGCTACTTTTCATTTTAGGATTGCCTTTCTTCGATCTTGGATCAAAATTATCTGTTTCTTTTTGAAATCAAATATCTCTTAATACGAATAACAATTACCTTTAAATACATTTACTAATAAATATTATTATTTATAACTATAAAATTTATTCATGAACAAAATATAAATAGCCAAGGCGGGCTAGAAGACTTGGTACGTATCCATTTTCTCTATAAAATGAAGGTTCACTTCTCTTTCTGGTGAAGGGACTGAAGTACTGAACTATGTGACACTTTTATATGTATGTTTTATTTTTATCTTTTCTACATATATCAATTAAATTTATAAAGTCGCATAGCTAAGTCTGTAGTGAATTATTTTAATTGTACCTCTTTGCTACTTTTGGGTTACATATCCTTGATGTTGGTTAAGTCTTGTATATGTTTAACTGTTAGAGCTCCAACATGAAGGATAACATAGCTAAGTCTAAACTTTTGGCAAAAGATAATTCAATAATTTTCCCTTAAAAGTTGTCTAAGATCTTAATAGTTGGCTCTTCTATTTCATACTCAAGTAGCAATAAATTGAGGTTCTTCATCAACACTTTCGTTGTCACCTTCTGTATTTGTTGTCTCTTGTTCTTCCACTCCAATCATTTGTGCAATAATTTCTTCATCAGTGTAAGTTTCAAGAATTGAAAGAGTTGTGTCAAACTCCGTATAACTAGTAGCATCCATTGCTTGATTGGTGTTATGAAATAGAATTCGGGCCATAAGTGATGACACACTATCTGCATCCTCAACAACTTTTTACAAACGGTTATAGAAAAATAATTTTATAAAGAGTGCTATTATAGGTAAAATAATATTATATAGGTAAAGTATAACTATGAAAAAAAAGTTTCAGAGAATATCATACCCTTATTGTCAAATGATGAATAATAGTACTACTACTACGTACGGAATTTGTCACCAGAGAGAGATAGTAACTCAGTCAAAATCATTTGAATCGTGGAATCTACTTTAAGGTTGGCAGCAAATCATCACTTGCCAGCGAAACTTCTAGTAGAAAGTTCCAAAAACAGTTGAGGCCTGTTGGTCAACTCTGCTTGTGATAACCCCAATTCAGCAAACTAAACCAAGAATCAAGATAATCTAAAATAGCTAAAAGTCTCTATCAAATCCTCCATTCAAGAATTGCTTACAACCTATTTCGAAAAAGTCCCACTTGGAGAAAAAGCTGATAACTTTGGCCACTTCATATGATAAACAAGCCATAATTAGATAAAGGGTTGTGAGAATTTTTGATTTCTTGATTAAATCCAACTATATGGGTAAAGGATGGGATTGTATGCCAAGCAAGAACAAGTTTCCTATAAGTGAATCAGCAGAGAGACCAGTAAATCAAGCTGAAGGAACTGATGTAACAGGGTCAGAAGCAGAGGGGTCTAAGAAATTGAGAATATTCATTGTGTTTTATTCAATGTATGGACATATTGAAAGCTTAGCAAGAAGGATGAAAAAAGGGGTTGATGGGATTAAAGGTGTTGAAGGGGTTCTGTATAAGGTTCCTGAAACCTTGTCACCAGATGTTTTGGAACAAATGAAGGTATGAAGATTTCCTCTCCCTAAACTAATCCATATATCCTCTTATCTTTTTATTTTCTTTGATTAAGGGTGTCTTTCCCGGGGGGGGGGGGGGGGGGGGGGGAACGAAAAAGACTTATTTTCTGGAAAAGTTCCTGGTGTTTGGTTGGAAAGTGGAAAATTGTTGCTCATGATACAAATTGATAATAATATTAGCATATCGGATAGTGTTTTGATGATTTTTTTGAGTATTAAAAACTGATAAAGTCTAAGAGTTGGTCAAAACAGTGATATAAAGTTAGAAGTTGTGATAATTCTGAATGAGAATCATGGATGGAGCTACAAGCTCGTCAACTGGTTCAGCAAAACCCAGAAGCTTTTGGTACAGATCCTGTATTTTTGTTTAAAGTCCACATAATATGTAGAACTAATTTAATCAGAACCCAATATGCAGTATTTTCTAGAATGTAGAACCCATAACTTCGAAATCCTAGCTCGGCCTCTAAATTGAAAATGACTTTCGCCCACAGGTCAGGGAAGTTATTTTCCCGCTTTTGGTGGTAAGGCTTTACCTGAAAAAATATTGGTGGCAATCAAATACCAGAAAATGACTTATTTTCTGAAAAATATTTTCCTTCATACCACACCCTAAGAGATTGTGATCTTCTTAGATTAAGGGATTGTACAATGGTAAGTAGCTTTTGTTTCCTAGTTTATTATCTTCAAGACTTCAATGTATTATAGCCCCACATTGTGGGATTTCACTAGGTATGTTGTTGTTGTTGTACTTAAATGTATTATAAGTACTGGCAATACAAAGAATGTTACTAAACTATTCTTCTCTCTTATTTTCAAGTGAAGGTCCCGCAAAGAGATGGTGAGATTCCAGTAATATCTGTGGATGAGCTTGTGGAAGCTGATGGGTTCTTGTTTGGATTTCCTACAAGATATGGATGTATGGCAGCTCAGATGAAGGCATTTTTTGACTCTACAGGAAAGTTGTGGAGAGAACAAAAGCTTGCTGGATTTCCTGCAGGGTTCTTTGTGAGTACTGGTACACAAGGAGGTGGGCACGAGACCACTGCGTAAGTCTGTCTTCTGTCATCCATTTACTTGTATTTATAATATTAATCGTTTCTTTTATGTCATTGATGATGTCTGATCACTGTGTGAGCTAATTGCAAATGTTAATGCATTTGGACGATGACTAAGGTGTATGTGACATTTTTGTAAACCGAAAAAGAGGAGAGTAATATGACAAAGATGTACATATGCAAACTGATAGATAGCCCTTAAGATAATTGCTTCACCTTGTTGCCGATGAAGAGACAGAAAAATGGGAAACACGAGCAGAATCTAAGTCCATAACATAATTGATGAGAGTGCATACTAGTGACTAGTCTGAAAAATCATTTCACGAGCCGTACAAAATTTGTATGTTGCTCTCCATAGCATCCAAAGGATTGCCTTCAACCGGTGATCCGTTTAACGGGTACTGATAAAGCTAGAGAACCCAATAAGTTCAATGTTGTTTTGCAAGGAATCATTGAGGAAGAAGTCTGTAGAGACCTCAAAAATACAGTTTCTAACTGATCTTCCAACAATTGTCTGAAATACTTAAGAAATGTAGTTTATTGATCTTACAACAGGCCTATTAAGGCATCAAGATCACTTAACAATTGTCAGTTTAGAATCCCAGTTAGCTAACCAGTTGACTGCTATGGTAACTATCCACTGTTAAAACTGTACAGGGGGGATTGAGGTGTGGCTGATTGATTGTTTGATTCTCTTTTCTTTTGCCTTCTTCCCTCTCAATTCTGTGTGTTTTAGACTTTTAGTTGCGTAGAAACTTGAGAGGATGAGAGGATGAGACTGAAGATGACTATAGTAGGTTGATGGTGTTAAGAGTCCAACATCGGAAATGGAATGGGAACATGGACTCCTTATATGGACTTGGACAATTCCCACCTTACAAGCTAGCTTTTGGGGTTAGTCAGGCCCAAGATCCATTATTTACATGTTATCAGAGTCATGCCCATTTCAATTCTATGTTCACCGATGTTGGGTCTCCAAATTATGTCATCCACGCTCCAGTTAATGGGGTCTGGGCGTGCGGGGAGTGTTAAGAGTCTCACATCGGAAATGGAATGGGAACATGGACTCCTTAAATGGACTTGGACAATCCTAACCTTACAAGCTAGCTTTTGGGGTTGAGTTAGGCCAAGATCTATTCTTTACAGGTCTGGCAATGACTTCTGGTTGATTGGTTACCTCAATATAGTATATGATTGTAGGATCTATGTATGAATTGGATGGTGATTAGTTATTTTATGAAAATGGCTTGCTCGTGTATGTTGTCGTAGTATCCTTAAACAGGACATTTTCTCCACAGATAAACAGTCTATGCTGTGCTCTTATGCAATCTCTATATCCTTATCTTCTGCTCTCCTTTATTCTTTCTGATGATCCACTTAAAGCTTGGTTGACGACAATCTGCTAATGAAAATCCAGTGGAACATATTGAAATGTTTCTTCGTTCTTATATGCAGCTGGACAGCAATCACTCAATTAGCTCACCATGGGATGCTCTATGTTCCAATAGGATACACATTTGGAGCAGGGATGTTTAGAATGGATTCAATAAGAGGAGGTTCTCCATATGGGGCAGGAACTTTCTCTGGAGATGGTAACCTAGTGAACCAGAGTTGGCACTGGCCGAGCACCAGGGCAAGTACATGGCAATGACAGTTAAAAATGCTCGGTCTTATTCCTTACCACCGGATATTACCAGCTGCTGACGCTTTAGAAAGGGGAAAATGTCCAAATTTACCCCTCTACTATATGAAATATCTTAATTTTATCTTCCGTTATGCTTTGGGACCATTCATACCCTTGTCGTTATCAAATTGTCTTGTATTAACCTTGCCTTTGATAGAGCTCCAAAGTGGACGGGTGAACTCCACATGTCAAAACACTTCAAGAGAAAGGTCCAGATTTACCTTTCCACTTTTCACTATAGTTTAAAATGGAGTTCCATACTTTCATTAGGTCAAGAACAGCAAAGGTATGAATGCCTCTCAAAGCATAATGAATAGTAAAATTAAGATATTTCATATAGTAGAGGTGTAATTATCCTTTCTCCGTTAGAAACACGTAATTTTTGTCCATTCCTAAAGCACTTTTTTTTTTGTAAATCATTCCTAAAGCACTTCTAAACGGTATGTATCAAAATCTGTGCGCCCTTAGGTCGTTTTTTTCTCCATTTATTTGTCTAATCTTTAGATCCTATAATGGGTTTGGGGGAGGGGAGGATGGGATTTGTTGTACTTTAAATAATAAATTAGTTTGTGTTACATTTATTAATGTGTTTTGGCCTCTCTTGTTTTGAAGGGGACTGGCAAAGTCTTGGTGATCTGAAGACAATAGAGCATCTAGATGAGCCTTCTTTCAAAATTTAGAACTTTCAAAAAATTTAAAATTTGAAAAATACATAGAATTTAGCTATAAATCAAGATAATGAAGAAATCACATTGATTTCACCCAGAACGCCGACTTTAAGTACTAATAATTAAATATTAAGCTTAATATGTGTTCAAAAAATAATTAACATATTTTTTTAACATAAACACATTATTTGAGCAAAAACTATTGAATTATGTGGAATTTGTATTTGGACTTCTACTTTTGCCCTGAATGATAATACTGATTAATTGGTTTAATATTTTGACAATCACTCGGTATTTACTTTATTACACTAAAGTTACTAAACTATTTTTTATAATGAAAAGTCACTTAATTATGCATAAATATCACAAAAAGTTATCAAAATAATTTTAACTAGAAAATTACTCAATTTTGTCTAAATATGATAGAAATAAGAACTAATATTATGATTAATGTCATGTTTCAACCTAGTGGCTTTTTAGTTACGAGAGTTTTTATGATTAGTGTCACCCTTTTTTTCTTGTCGTCCTTCTCCGGTGTCCGGACCATAACGTGCACATAACCACCTTTAATTGGCATAATCGGAATCAATCTGTTGGGATCAGTAGGATCAAAATCATCAATGTCATTCTCCTGCGGAGACGAATCCACATGAAGGATGAACCTGAAATAATATATAAACAATTAGTATTAATTTTAATTTAGATTTAATACATTATCTTTTGGTAAAAAATCAAACATGTGTGTCGACGGGCTCCTCAAAGGGCTCATGAGCGATCTCTTAAGCGGTCTCCTAAATGGCTGGACTCGTAGCCGGAGCCGGAGCCAGAGGTGGAGATGGTGCCGGAGCTGGAATTGGATCCTAAGATATGAAAAAATATGAAATAATCAGTATAAGTATTTTAATTTGTTAAAATAAGTATTTAAACACTTACCTCTGGGCTCTGAAAAATGTCGAAGTCTATGAATGATAAGTCGTACTCCAGCTCCTTGTCACCTTGTAGATAGGGATGACAACGGGTCGGATCTGGACCGGATCCTACTAGATCCAGATCCATTTTTTATACCTGGATCCAGATCCGGATCCATCGGGTCCATAAAAATCATATCCAAATCCGGATCCATCGGATCCACATTCTTGAGTGCATTTTCGATGCAATAATTTGCATGCTGCACATGGAGAATTGGACGATGACATCTTTGGCCTCCCTATATTGCTGTAGACAAATGAATGTCTCCTTGATTCTATAACAACAACAAAAATCAAGAAGCCTCATAAAATGATAAAGACCTAATCAAATCAGAGAAACATGTACATATACTCGTAACAAAATGCATTTTTCAGTATGATAGATAGAAAAATAAATAAGTAAACAAGAGATAATTTGAGTATGTTAAATAATGCATGGTATTTAAAGAAGATGTTTCATTTAACTATTTTGAAGTAGAAAGGCATTAAAGTCATATTGAAGCAAACATGGAAAGTAAATATATTACAACACTAATTTATATCTATAGAATAAATTAAGAGGTCTGTTAATTTATTTATTCAAGGAAACTAAGAGGTGTGAGAATGGAAGCTGAAGGTGATTAGTGGAGTAATAAAATTGTTGTTCCAGCCAATTCTTCCTAAAATTTCCAATATCTATTACTCCAAACCTGAAAGTAAAATACAGAAATTATGAAAATTTTTAAGAAAATACTTATAAAATTACATTCTAGATTATGCATATATTTAATAAAGAACGGATCCACGGGTCGGATCTGGATCGGATACGGATCTCAAACACAAGATCCAGATCCATATCCGATCCGTCAGAAATGGATCCGGATCCGTCGGGTCCAAATTTTGAAGATCCATATCCTATAAAATAGATCTGGATCCACCGGGTCCAGGATCCACTGCCATCTCTACTTGTAGATCACGAATTGGCCGATCACCCTGTGGATTACGAATTGGCGACTGCGCAGACACTGATACGTCATATGAATCCCAATCTATATGATCTGAAATAGATGTGTCGGTGTATATAGAGTTGTCGACGGTCGGTAAGAAGTCGACAGTCGTTTTGAAGTCGACGCAATGCTGCTGGGCTGGAGCGGGAACGGTAGCATGCTTGTCAGGCTCATCTACTAGACAGAGGCTTCCACCGCCACCACCTCGGCCATGATACTCTCGGTCATCAGCCGCCCCGCTACCAGCCCCTCTGGCCCCACCCCATCTGCCACCCCCTTCTGCCACCATCACATCTACGATCACAACCACATGTTGCCTGATACGGGACCTCTGGAACACACTTATGCATACGTTCGACATTTTGTGATTGTTGGATACCCGACTCGGCTACCTGAAATATTCGGGCAGCAAATCCCGTTGTCTCAGGGATAACCATATGTTCCATGCCCAACTGGTGCACCATTTGTACGGTTCGTAGCTGCATTTATTTGCAACTATTAATACTTGAATAAATTTGTAACATAATAATTAAGATGATTAATTAAGTTTAAGTGCGATAAACTTACCAACACCTCATATTGTCCCGCAAATACTGCATATCCTCGGCCATTTGGATCACGTCTCTCGGGGTTGCCAATCAAGTTGTGTGTGATTTGCCGGTATCACTCCATGTAAACATGGGTCAGAGTCGTATGTCCGACCACCGTTGTCGTCTCCAGCCTTTGAGCCTAATGATCGATCTGGGTCTTCATAAAGGCTCAGTATGCATCAGTAGCGGACTAGTGGTCGAACGCTCGTCACACATATAGTGGTTGTGCTCCCAAATAACTGACTCAGGTATATTCTGTACATGCCAATTGTCGTAAGACGCGGTGGGGTGTGTGATCCTCAGTGATCTTCAAGTGTATCAACGGACTCCGCGACATACACACAGGCTCACCAGCCTTGCAAAACACCGCCAATTAATCCAAAACCTGAAGATACGGCCTCCATAAAAAACTGTAAAAAAATGACCCCAAATTAGTAAACAATAAAGACAAGAATAGTAAAAAAAAATAGAATAATAATGTAAAATCAAACAAACTTACCCTGATATGATTTAGCTGATCCCTGAACAGAATAATAACGTGGTGCGTATCCACATCTCAGGATATGCCTCCCGTTCATATCTACACGTAAGGCATGCCATTATTAATGAAGTCAGACTGAAGGTGTGCAACTACAGGCTGAAAAGACATCATCTATCCCACACCCATAACTGAAAAGGTCATTAATTTTTTTTACTAGTCGTTGTTTCAAAAATCTATATTCAAAATAAAATTACACACACTTAAATATATTACATGGAGGAATGTGTGAAATCCACCGACATCACTTCTATCGCCCATAGACGTTCGATATAATGACCTATACATGTAAGCCAGAACAGCACCGCCCCAACTGTAACATCTCAATTGATCCAAATCATCCAGAAATGGCAAATACTTTAAGCTCACATGGGAACCCGATGTGTTCGGGAACATGATGAGTAAATTCAAATGGGCACGATGATCGATATCCACCTGAGGTGTGTCGTATGTAATAGGATGTTGTATGTCTATAAGGCACAAGTGAGCACAGAGGGAAAACATCGACATCCGACTCTGTCCATGGATATCACCTTGCTGAGGCACGTATAAAGTGAGCCTAGTCAACTCCTGCCCAAATGACAGAGGCTAATGAGGATCCTCAATATATAACGAAGTCCATCTACCCATAGTCCATACATGAACTCCACATCCTGTAGCGTGATAGTGGCTTCACCAGTGCAGAGATGAAAGGTGTGGGTTGATGACGTCCAAATCCACTTCTCAAAGAGAAAGTGTAAACAATCGTCGCAATATAATTTACACAACTAGGAGTCGGGGTCGAATTCCACAGGGAATGATATAATTGGGCAATTAAGCTAGTTATAAAATTATCACCAATTAAACTAAGCCAAATGATTTTCAAATATTTGATTTTATTTAGAAACTAATAAAGATAAAACTAACTAATGGGGAACACAAGCTATGAAAATTCAGGGCTTTGGAACATAATAATTTAACTTAAACTCAATAATGATTCCATTGCAAGTAATTATCTACTTCTAATTAATCATGGATCACGAAAATTAGTCTTGGAATCTCAATTACCACTAATGCCTCTCGACTATTTAGCGGGTTTATCTTAGCTTATTATTTTGAATCAAACTAAGTAGCATTAATCACATTCCAATTTTAGGCTACACTAAGGGTTTTCCTATCTAAAGGTCATACGCATTAGATAAGGGTTAAAGCCTCGAATCATGATAATCAATCTATCCCAAACCCTAATTTTCTATTTCAAGTTTAATTAAGGATAGATGGGCAAATTCTAGGGTTAACTAATCCTTTTGAAAACATTTAAAAACAAGATTAATTAAACAAACAAGAGATCCATTTCATAAATAGCAATAAATAATCAATACAAAAGTAATAAGAGTTAAATACAAATAATACTCAACAAGTCTTAAATTTTTATTGTCTAAAGTCATCACCCACACCAAATATAACAATACAATGTAAGGAAATAAAGAGATAAAGTAAGAAATTCTCATTAATGGCTTCAAGTCTTCACTTTCAAGGTGATGTGTGATGGAACCCTAGCCTCCAAAGCTTGTTCTCCCTCTTTTAAGCTCTCAAAATGTGTTGGGGAGTGATTAATGTGTTTTTGGTATGAGTTGATGTGTTTCTCATTGTGGTTACAATAACCTAATGTTATATTTATAACCCAAAGAAAACATTGTACAAAATCTGCTTAAAATGTCCTTTTCCCGTTTAGCTACCCATTTTGCTATCAACAGAATGGTTATGCGGCCAACAAAATGGTTATGCAGCCAACAGAATAGGACAATAATAGCAAAACTTTCTATCCCATTTTGCTACCCATTTTCTGCGGCCACCAGAACGTTTATGCGGCCAACAAAATGGTTTTGTGGCCAGCAGAATGGGACAGTGATTGCAAAACTTCCTGTCCCATTTTGCTACCCATTCTGCGGCCAACAGAATGGTCACAAAAAAATATTTTTCTCATTTTCTTGCGATTCTTGACACTTCAACTTCAAATTCCTACAAACACAGAATAAACATAAGAAATGACATTAAAACTTACTTAAATGGCTAAAAAGGCTTAAAGAATGGGTATAAAAAACGCGTAATTTCACCGCACATCAACACCCCCAACTTAAACTCTTGCTTGTCCTCAAGTAACTAAAATAAAACTAAAAGTTTACGACTAACAACAAAGCAAGAATGACTATGGTTGGTTCTAGCTATGAGTTGACAAGCATACGATTCAAAATGTTAACAACCCCTCAATTATCTCAAAAATAACACGAGAGTGCATAGCTACGAACAATTATTTCATGAAAATCAAGCCTCAATCGATGACTAAATGCTACTAGTGATTAGATGTGCACAAGCACAACAATTTGAGAAGCTCACATCACAAAGTTCATGCAATTCACGTGCCTCACAACCAAGAAAGTCACAACCTCATTAAGAATAATTCAAAATATGGGACATATATCAAATCACTCACACTCAAAGAATATCAAGTGTCACATATATCATAACATATGCTTGCCCTTATTTTAAGTCACCACTATTCAAGGAATGCTCGATTTCAGATGATTTTTTCAAGCTTATAATGTAGGTTTATGAACGGGTCATTTGGGTACAAGTGAATTTTCCTCCTGTAGCACTACACATTTTTTATTCATTTTGCTCAATTCCTTTCTTTTTCTTTCCACCTCCTTTTTTTCACCCCCTTTATTCAAGTATCCCTAATTTATTTCACCCTTTTTGTGATTCATTTTCTCTTTTCTTTTTTATTGTTTTTGCATTTCATTTTTTTTTTCTCATTTTTTTTTCATTTTTTAAATACCAAGATTGAAGGTTGTTTTATGAGTTTTGGAATCGACTTCTATGTCGCTTTATTCCGAAATTCGTGTTTCGAATCTTGTTTATTGACTTGAATATATCGAGAATCTTAACTTTCGAGTTGAACTAAAAATAAAAAAATGATCTTTTTGGTATGTGGGACCTCAGATTTTGCTTGATTATGGCGGTTTGAATTTTTAAATTGTGGTGGAGGGGAACATCGGGAAAGAAACCGATGGAGCTTTCATATACCTCTATTGTGCAGGAATTTTTTGAACAAAATGACCTAACACCATCATTACGGTTAAGTCCTTTTGCGCAGTAATTTCCTGCACAAAAATATTTATGTAACATTTTTTTAGGTTATTTAGGTTCAAGTACTCGTATTTTGAGTTATTTAAGTTTCGGACTCCAAACAAAGTAGCGCGTTTTACCTAAACCGTAACTTTGTTATCGCTGGACGAAGACTGAAAAACTCGTCAACTCTGAAGTGCTTTAAGGTTCACTAAACCCTAGTGGCTTGGGAGCATTTTTCAAGATGTCTCGAGCACTACCTTTACTCGTGAATTTCCTTCTTGTGGCGATTCTTTGCAATGCATTTTCTCCCGAAAATCCCACAGATGGGAAAGTATTGGTTTTACTCGATGATTTCTCAATAAAATCTTCACATTCTCTCTACTTCCAATCTCTCCAAACCCGTGGTTTCGATCTCGATTTCAAACTCGCTGATGATCCCAAGATCGCATTACAACGATACGGCCAGTATTTATATGACGCCTTAATTCTCTTCTCCCCGTCCATTGATAGTAAGTATCCATCCCAGATCCCAACAATTATTGTTTTATGTTACATATGTATATAGATCGAATTCTTTAGGGTGATTATCAGCTGTTTTAGGGTAATTAATTTCGTTTTTATTTCTTTAGGTTTGGGTGGATCACTTAATGCGGCAGCTATTCTGGATTTTGTTGATTCTGGCCATGATTTGATCCTTGCGGCTGATGCATCTGCATCTGATCTAATTCGAGAGATTGCTACTGAGTGTGGTGTTGATTTTGATGAGGTATCGTAATGCGTCTGTGTTGCTTACATATTTATTCAATCAATCAGTCGCAAGTTAACTTCAATCCCTAAAAATATTTGATAATTAGGCCCCTTTGATAGTAAAAATATTTGTGTTTTAAGTGAATGATCCATTTGCATACATGGACTGACCGGTTGTAAGAAATATTCTCATTGATTATTTCATTCCAAAGGGGTAATATATATACCCAATAATACAATCCTAATCCTAGTACATAAGGTAATGAATTATCCTAATTCTAGGTACATAAGGTAGTGAATTTGACTAAATATACATTTACCATATACAAAATATACACAATTATGACTAATTATATTTTCCTATTCTATCGCACCCCCTCAGTCGAAGTGGGAGGTCGGCGTATGCTGAGATTGTCTCGAAAATCTTCAAACATAATCAACGGAAGACCTTTCATAAAAATATTTGCGATCTGATAGCGTGACGGGACATGTAAGACACATATCTGCCCACGAGCAACCTTTTCACGAACAAAGTGAATATCAGTTCTAAATGTTTAGTGCGTTGATGTTGAACCGGATTTTCAGAGAGATAAATTTCACTCACATTATCACAATAAACCAATGTTGCCTTCGGAATAGGACAGTGGAGCTCGAGAAGAAGATTGCGAAGACAACACGATTCGGAAACCATATTGGCAACTCCCCTGTATTCTGCTTCGGCACTGGACTTAGACAAAGTAGCATGCCGTTTGGATGACCAAGATACCAAATTATCACCAAGGAAAACATAGTAGCCAGACGTTCCACGTCTGGTGTCCGGACATCCACCCCAATTTGCACCAGTGTAAGCAACGAGAGTGGATGTCGAAGATGGATAAAGATGCAAGCCATGATCAAGGGTACCCTGAATATAGCGCACAACGCGCTTGAGAGCCTATATGTGATCATCCATCGGGTTATGCATAAATAAGCAAACCTATTGCACAACATAAGATATGTCGGGCCTCGTGAATGTAAGATATTACAGGGTGCCTGCAAGACTGCGGTAATGTGATGGATCAACATATGATGTACTGGAAGTGGCACTCACCTTCGGTTTAGTATCAACCGGAGTGGCAGACGGCTTGCATGATGACATGCCATTCCGCTCAACAATTTTCTCTGCATACTTCTTCTGAGATAAAAATAAATCACATACATGACGTGTTACAACTATCTCCAAAAAATAATTCAAAGGCCCCAGATCTTTCATAGCAAACTCGGAGCTGAGAAGAGACATAATAGACTTACGAAGAGCGTCAGATGAAGCAGTCAATATAATATAATTCACATACAGAAGAAGATAATCTATATCAAGACCATGTCGGTATATGAAGAGAGAATGATCAGACTTGCTATTAGGAAACCCAATAGTAGAAACATAATTTGCAAATCTCTTGTACCAGACCCTAGGAGCTTGTTTGAGCCCATACAAAGATTTCTTCAGTAAGCAAACATGATCAGGATAAGATGGGCTTCTGTAGCCCATGAGTTGGTACATGTATACCGTTTCATTGAGTTCTTCCTGCAGGAATGCATTCTTTACATCAAGCTTATGTACAGGCCATGCCTTTGAACGTGCCAGACTCGGTACCGTGCGTATAGTTGTTGGTTTGAACCTGTTGAGTTTTTCCATCACCTACAAGACGGACTTTATGCCTCTCAAAAGTACCATCAGACTTTCTTTATGACTAAAAATTCACATAGACTGAATCACATTAGCATAAGGTGGACGAGGTACCAAATTCCAAGTCCTATTTTTAATAAGAGCATTATATTCATCATCCATAGTCATTTTTCAATTCGGGTCATGAAAAGCAGAAATAGGATTACAAAGTAACAATGATTTAGTAACATGAGTATGGAGGCCTTATTTCATATTTGGTTTAAAAATTCCATGCAGACTACGAGTGACTGGCCGTTGGGTTGGAATTGAGGTTGGATGGACGAAGGGCGTGATATCGAGTGGAGGAGGTGACGGACTGCCCGACAGTGGGTCCGAGCACATTGGGACGGTACTGCTCGCAGTTGGACCAATGTCCAGTGGACTGCCAGTGAGTGGCCCAGCTTGTCCGCCAGCCACTGGGCTCGGGCAGTCCGGCCCAGCAAGCTGTAAGGCGGAAAAACTCGTTGGGCCGAGGTCGTTGGGCCAGTTTGGGAGGCCAAATGGTGGACCAAATACGCGGGCATGCTATCAAGAAACTTATAGGTAGGAGGCACATAACAATGTATTTTGGCAAAGGAAAAAAATCAAACACTACGTGCGACTCAATTATTTTATTGGACAATAAGTCATAACATTTGTAACCACGATGGTTAGATGAATATTCCAAAAAAACACATGGAGTGGACCGGGGTTAGAGTTTATTAATGGTAGTAGATGAAAACAGAGGATAACATAAGCATCCGAATATCCGAAGATGAGAATTTCGATGGGTCCCTTAGGTATAGGATTTTGAGTGGGGATTGGTAGGCTAATTGTTTGCTAGGAAGTATGTTGAGGAGATATGTTGTCATTTGTAATGCATGATGTCAAAATGATGGTGGTAGGGAGGCATGGGCAAGTAGGGTTCCAACAATATTATTAATGGTTCGTATTTTTCTTTCCACTTTTCCATTTTGAGATGAAGTATGTGGACATGAGAGACCAAAAGATAAACCATTAGTTTTGCAAAAAATCCAAAATCGCCCATTATCAAATTCTTTACCATTATCACATTGAATATTTTTAATATCCCGTTCAAATTGAGTGCGGATAAATGCTCTAAAGGAAAGGAATGTGGAAAAAGTTTGTGACTTTTTAGGCAAAGGAAACGTCCACAAAAAACTAGAGTAATCATCCAACAAAAGAAGATAGTATATGTGGCCTGAAGAGCTCACAACGGGAGATGGCCAAATATCACTATGAATAATATCAAAACGCATAACAGTGCACGAATTAGAAGCAACAAAAGGCATCTTTACGTGTTTCCCAAGAGAACATGAATGACAAACATTAGACCTACGAGTTCTAGTACACTCAATAAATTTATTATGCCGAAGGAAGGCAAAAACAAGTGCTCCCGGATGACTCAAACGTTCATGCCATAAAGAAGGAGCTAAGGTTGCAAAAGTAGCTGGGAATGTGGCTTGATGTGTGGTTGTGGTAATTGGATATAGCTCGCCCCGACTATCACATCTCATTAGACGCATCTCCGTCTGAAAATCCTTCACGAAAAAACCAAAAGGATCAAATTCAACAGAAATTGAATTGTCAGTGGTAAATTTTCTAATTGAAATCAAGTTTTTGATTAATTGAGGAGCATGAAGGACCTTATTTAAAGCTAACGGTGGATTCGGGGGTGATAAGTTTGAATTATCATAACCACGAATTGGAATTGAATGCTCATTTCCGACAATTATACCACAAATATTGCTCAAATTAAAATAGGACGAGCGATTACCTTGTGAGGACGTCATATGAGACGTTGCCCCGGTGTCCATATACCAGTTTGCATTGGGTGGTGTGAGCCCGAGGGTGTGCATCGCGGCTTCCCTTTCTGTCGGAGACGCCACGGCTGAATGGGCCTGCTGCCACTAGTTCGGCAGTGACCCAAGAACTGAAGGCTGCTGGTCGTGGCCTGACCCAATTGCCATCGTGAAATGGACAGGAAGGCACAACCCAAGGCCACTGCCAGGCCCACTGTCCCATTGGGCTCTCGGCTGCCATTGCCGCTATTGCCGCCACCTCTGCACGTCGGTGCTGCCACCCTTTCCACCACCGCGGCCGCCGCCGCGGGTTTTACCTCCATTAGTGCCATTTCGTCCCTTTGGACCACGGTTAGGCGGCCCATTATCAAATTGGGAAGAATTATCATCGGACGGAGCGACAACCATGGCGGAATTGGATACAGTGGCCGTCTTTTTGGAAAAACCCGCTTCTTCTAGTATGAGCATAGAACGGGCTTGGTAGAATGCCGGAAGAAGGTTTCTTTGGCAGATATGCGTACCAACACCACTATATGTGTCAGTAAGACCGGCCACCATCCGTAAAACGAGCCGATTGTTAGTGACTGACGCGCCGAGTTTTTGAGTTGGTTGGACAAAACCTTGAGCCGTTGGCAATATGAGGATGCATTGAGAAAATCCGCCATGTCAGTGGTAGAAAACTCATGCTCAAGTGTGACAGCTCGGGAATTTTTATTATGCTGGAATATGTCACGTAACTGATCTCACACCTCCTTTGCCGTGGAGTCGGGCTCAAGAATTGTATGCAACAAGTCACTGGAAATCGTGTCATAAATCCATTAGAGAACTGTTGCATCAAGGGTCACCCATAATTCCTTTTCATCATCGATTTTTGACACCTTCTCCTTGCCATTCTCCGGGGAGATGATGTGATGAATAACTCGGTGTGACCTACAGTGAATTTTGAAAAGTTCTGCCCACGTCACATAATGGACGTTTTCCCATCTCAGTGATGGAGATGTGGGACTTAATATTGGAGACTGCTAGGGCGGGTGAAAATTTTATTTGGAGTCCGACATGGCAGACGAAACAAAGAAGAGGAAGGAAAAAGATATATAGTCAACGGCGGAAGGACTCGGCCGATGGTGATCGGCGGCGGAGAGGTGGCAGGCCGACGAGAGAGAAGGAAAAAATTAGGGTTTAGGATTTTTCTCTAGATTTCTGATACCATGTAAGAAATATTCTCCTTGATTATTTCATTCCAAAGCGGTAATATATATACCTAATAATACAATCCTAATCCTAGGTACATAAGGTAATGAATTATCCTAATCCTACCTACATAAGGTAATGAATTTGACTAAATATACACTTGCCATATACAAAATATACACAATTATGACTAATTATGTTTTCCTATTCTATCATTCACTGTGGTAGAGTAATTTGATATGATTCACCATCGGCTGACTGAGATGTCGCTAATTGGGTACATGTTCTAAAGACAGATGATAACATAAAATTTTGATTTTCTAAACTCATTACATGCAATCAATAACTTTCATTCTTATGGTTAATTGCATCATTGTGATAAGTGTAGTCATGCTTCTCGGAAGTTAAGTTATGAGATGCTGACTCATGTATTTATACTCTTTATGTTATGCATAATAGGATCAGACAGCTATGGTCATTGATCATACAAGCTTTGCAGTTTCTGATACAGAAGGGGACCATACCTTAATTGCTGGTGATAATTTCATTCAATCTGATGTAATCTTGGGCAAAGAAAAGATCAAGGTAAGGCACTATATTTCTTCTTGATTATTATAAAATAATCATGATCTTTGAGTTTACTCTTCTATTTAGTCAATGAATCAACTCAATCAATAAAAGATTAGTTCAAAAGCGTGCCCCTTCCCATTATGTGGACAATATCTATTGCTACTTCTTTGATTTCTGTTAATAAGAGATAAAAAATAGAGCGTAGAACCCAATTCACATAACGTTTGAAAGGGCTGATGGCCCAAGCCTAGGAACATACCACATGCCGAAGTGGGGAAGAGTTAACATCAAGGGGTCGAACCATAAAAACAATGAGCTCTTATGAACTTTTATATCTATTATTTCACTGGAATGGTTTGAACAAGCTTGTATATTCAACCTCACGTTTCCAATCAAAATTAGTTCATGAATCATGACAGAGAAGGTAAACCGCGAAGCTGTTGGAAAAAAGAGGATCAATTTGGAACAGAGTCGCTACATCAAATCTAGGTGCAAACAGCCAACCAGATTGACCTAGTGGATACAAGCTCGAATGGATGCAACAAGGAACCTATTTGGCCAAAGCCCTCATAAAACTTGATGGAACTAATTGAGTTTATGGACCACTAAATTCTCTCACTTCTTCCAGTATACTTCTTAACATTGTGAAATACTTATGTTTATTTTTAATATCAAATACAATGTGCATTTCTTGAGATCGTCGCACTTGAACAGGGTCTGTTCTATAAGCTTGTACAATGTGCATTTTTGAGGTGTTATGGTGCTGTATAGGAGCATACAGCTCTCAAGTCCTGCTCTGATGGAGCAGCATGTTTCTAACACATTTTTCTGTTAAATCAATCCAGGCTCCTGTACTCTTCAAGGGGATTGGTCATTCTGTAAATCCGGCCAATAGCTTGGTAAGTTTCTGCAAGTTCTTTATTTCTGGACATACATATATGGGAAGTACATTCTGTATAGTTATTTACTGTCAAAAGGGTGCATCCATCATGCTTGCAGGTGCTGAAAATCCTCTCAGCTTCTCCTTCAGCGTATTCAGCTAATCCTAAATCCAAACTATCAAGTCCACCAACACTAACTGGATCTGCAATCAGTCTTGTTTCAGTTGTGCAGGTGTGTCATCCAGTATGTGACCTATTTTTTTGAATTACATCGGGGGTAGGGGAAATGGGGAGGGGATTACAACGTGGGCATTCAAACCCTCACCAACAAGGTGAAAGTTCATGTAGCCAACCAATTGAGCTACCAGAATCCCTACATATATGACCTATTAATATGCCGAATCATGCTCTTTAATTTCTTCCTGTTCAGTCACTTAAGTCTTGTTCTTCTCTCTGTTCATTCAGATTATTGACCTTGAACCTCAAAAGTTGTTCAATGGGCGGTGTTTAGCTTTTAAAGATAATGAAACCACACAGGGATGTTTGCATAGAAGTTTAGCAGAAAAAGAATCATAATTTACTCTTTTTTTAAATAAAAGAAAAATGGAAGATGGAAAGGTGTGGGCGATAGGTTGTTGGACCTTTTGCAGTAGCTTGTAGATGTTATCTGGTTAGTATGATGATGAAGATGACAATATTCATATGTAAAGACTTCGTACTTTGCTGACATCTTTGCCTCATAACCCCCCCCCCCCCCCCCCACACACACACACACCAAAACCCCAATCTTCGTCCTTCCTTTTGTTGCTGAACAATTCAGTGATGTTGTTTAAAATAAGATCAACAACATGTGGGGAGAAAAATCATTGACCTTTGTTTCCAATTGCAGGCAAGGAATAATGCTCGAATTCTTATATCTGGCTCCTTAAGCATGTTTAGCAATCGGTAAGTAACTTCTGAGACTTTGGATGGAGTATATCTAATCTGAATTGCTCGAATTGACAAATCTTTTTTCTTATGTGCAGATTCTTCAGATCTGGGGTGCAAAAGGCTGGAAGCACAATCAAGTAAGCTCTCGTGGATACTCTATTCCTTCTGTTTGTTTGACATGATAATACCTTGAGTATGATGCGTGTGGAAAGCTCAGCATCAACTGACTTAGAAAATGAAAAAGAAAGCAAAAACTAAAAGCCTTGGTATTGTTTGGACTTTTCTAAGACTTCATGTTATAGTAGAAGCAGGTGCTAAGAACATCATTGATATGTCAGTAAGATATCCATCATCTGGGAAAAGGTTTCCCAACTATTGATATCCTGATATGGACATACATTTGCTGTTATGACTACCAGAAAGAGGTCCACTAACAAAATGTCATATTTGCTGGATGTAGGAAGGTCCTTCATTATTGTGAATTGGGAGGAAGTAATAAGAACAGTAACTATAATGTATTCTAAGGTTCGTTGCACGGGGCTTGCCTAGTGCGGGTTATCTGTGGTGTGTGGTTTTGTGTGGTGTGTGTGGTTTGCAGGCTATTACATTGGAGCGGGGTTTACCCTGTGCCACCCGAAGGGTAGCTGCTGCGAGTTCCCTTGTCGGAAAAAAAGTGTTCCAAGGTTTTCTACTTTTTGGTATACTCTTCTTGTATACGGGCTTGTTTTCCCCCCCTTTTAATGAAATATATTACTTGATTTTAAAAAACAATAACTAGAATGTACTTGTTGTAGAGTTAGTCTTTGATAGAGGTGGGCTGGGATTGAAATGGGAAGACCTGAAACTGATTGCTCTGGAAAACATTTGGTTCACCTTGCTTTTGGATCACGTAGAGTTTGCATGAAATTCGTGAAGTATTTGCTAACCTGAATCATGTCAACATTTCACTTGTTGATTACAATCTTTCTTTCTCGATAGAAGCATTTGGGTAGCTTCAGCCTAACTTGATCTGGCAAATTGAAGTCATGAGCTTCATGGTTTTCACAGCCGAATTGAAGCACATGGCACTATCTCCCTCTCTATTCTACCATTTGTTTCCTTTATTTCTCTGCATTGTTGTGCCATCTACTTCTTTTGAAATTTAATCTACAAGTGAAGCAATCTTCAACTTTAAGTTTGTGTAGAAGTTTAGCATTGTAACATTTGATCGAATTGAATTCAAAATAAGATTGAATTGGGAACTCAAAATATTCGCTGATTGTTATATGAAGTATAATAGACAGGGAAAAGTGAATCAAGAACAAAAGTGAATCAAGAACAACACAAAGGTATGGAAGTGTCAAAACAAGACCGTAAAATGTTACAGAAGGCCGTGCACCGACAATTATGCGGATCCGCACAATAATATGCGGACTGCACAATTTTAGTTTGAACAGTTTGTAATTTCATTTGATTTCTTTTCTCATTTTATTTCTTTTAACTTAATGCTACTAGAGAAGCAATATCTTGAAGCTAATTGTGCCTTTTGCTGTCCTTTTCTGCCCTCTTCCACCTAAAGTTAGATCCAGAACTTGGTATTCTTTATGCTTTCTGACATGATTGACCACAATTTTATCGTATATCACAGCCATGAGAAATCTGGGAATGAGCAGTTCGTGACTGAAATTAGCAAGTGGGTCTTCCATGAAAGAGGTCATCTCAAGGTGCAGCATCAGATATAATTTCTTATTTCATTTCCACCCCTTTCTCTGTTTTTATATTTACTTGGGCATTCTCGTAGCCATAAAAGGAATGCACTTCAATTGGCTGCATTTCACTATCCATATTTGCTGTTCTCAATATGTGAATTGAGAAATTTTGTCTATACATTTTCATATAGGCTGTGAATGTAAGACATCACAAAGTTGGGGAGGCAGATGAACCTTCTATATACAGAATCAATGATGAACTGGTACTACTACACTGCAAGTTTGTTATAATTTGTCACTCTTATACAATGTATACTTATGGTTTTGGATGAGCACTGAAGCTGAAATTTTGATTAAAGGAATATTCTCTTGAGATTTATGAATGGTCTGGAACAAGTTGGGAACCTTATGTTGCAGATGATGTTCAAGTTCAGTTTTACATGATGAGCCCCTACATTCTGAAAACCCTGTCAACGGATAAGAAGGTACTCTTAAGTGCTCCAGATTGACATGGTAGGAATTGTTTCATCACTTCGATTAGTATTTCTAAATTTCATTTCCTACAGGGTGTCTATTATACATCATTCAAAGTTCCAGATGTTTATGGAGTATTCCAGTTTAAGGTTGAGTACGAGAAATTAGGAGTCACAAGCTTGAGCCTTGCAAAGCAGGTACGTCCTTTCGAAATCTACAGCAGTCTCTTATGGAGACATCTATAAGTTTAGAATATTTTAGTCACTATACTGCAAGCATGTTATTTACTTGAAGAGGTAGGATGCACTTTCATGAGATTCATGTATCTGCACTTTGCCTTGTTTTGTCTTTTATCATTTATTTTGTTGCTCTAGTTCCTAGACATTGTTGGCTGAAAACAGTGAATATAGTTGTCCATTAGTGCTCTGCTGTTCACAAGAGATACTGGTTTAAGAGATTGATTTATGAAAGCCCGTAGGTTAGCTTTGAAGTGCAAGACAAACAGCTTGTGCATTTAATTGCCCTTAGCTATGTCAGTTTCGAAATTCAATGATGTATAACGGAAGTTATTGATGACACCTTGTATAGTCATTTACATTAATGCCTTGGGGAATTTTTTTAACTTGCAGATTCCTGTTCGACCCTTCAGACATAACGAATATGAGAGATTTATAACAGCTGCTTTTCCTTATTATGGAGCATCCTTCTCTATGGTACACTTCCCTCTCTCTCTCCCCCTCCTCCCTCTTTCCCTCTCCCCCTCTCCCCCTCTCCCTCCGCCTCCCCCTCTCCTTCTCTCTCTGCTACATATAAATTTGTACCATCTGCATATTTTTAGTGGTATAAGAAGTCATGTTATCCTAGCAGGCAGAAAATTTGTTGCAGTTGGTGTACTATTGTGAAAGTATCTTTTGAGGAGTCTTAGATTACAAATTAATATTAAAAGATTTTTTAGAAAAATCTGAGATATTCTCAAATACATCTTGTTGTCAAGTATTTGTTGGATATTTGTTTTGTCCTCTTAAAATATTGGACTTGGAAGAGGGGGAACCAAATGAAATACACATGCAATATGATGACAAGGTTTTGTCTTCTGATTTCATGGTTTGATTTGCTGGATTATTTTGTATTACCTCCTTGGTTGAACGATTCCGTGTTGACCTCTTTTCATGGGATATTAATATACTTCGCTTCTTCTAATTATTAAAAAGGAAGTGCTATTAAGATATTTTGTATGACTTCTTATTTGCTTTTATGACAGATGGGTGGTTTCTTCCTCTTCTCCTTGGTTTATCTCTACCACAAGTAGCTGAAGATGGCTTCAAGTAAGACTACATTAAGAGGTTCAATTTTTGGATTTGGTCTAAACTTCTAATGTTAGAAATTGAGTACGTAGACGCTCTAGCCTGTAGTGTTTCTCGGAACGAAAAAGGTAGTTTACTTTGTTTAGCAGCAAAGGATTACTGGGAACTTGTATTTAAAATTACATCCATTGTTAATTTCATGCTTACAATTCCCAAGGAATTTTTGGTCTTGGTTCTTTTCAATTTATTAGTATGATTTATAATCGCCATGGTATCATAGTATCCTATTTTAGATCACCTTTAATTAGTTATTTTCCCTGGAGGAGTACGGAGACCTATCCCTGGATGGCTTTATAGTGTTTTAGCATGAGAATTTACAGATGAAATAGCTGTAAACTTGAAGTTTGCAAGTTACCCGAAATAGAAATCTGGTTTGAGGGTGGCTATGAGATGTGCAAACAAAACAGAACTCTTCTTTTATTATTGTCATAATAGTTAAATTCACCTCTACTGAATCAAGGACTGATAACGAATAGGATGAATGACTAAACATAAAAGAATACGAATCCATTTATTTTTGTGATCTAGAGTTCTAGACTATAGCAGCAGTGTTTCTTTTCAACAATAGCATGTAGACACCGTAGCAAGACTCTGCCACTAGCAACAAAGTAGTGATAAATGTAGGGGTATTCAAAGAAAATCGGCTGTACCAAACCAACAAAGTCAAATTGAGATAAAAATCAATTATATAGTAATTTGATTTGATAGTGAAAAAAAATTGATTTGGTTTGGTTTAACTGAAAAAAGTCTAACCAAAACCAATCTAACATTTCATATATATAATTTTAAAAAAATATTTATTATAATGTAATACCTAAGTATTTCTTAATTTTTTCATAGTTTATGTTTCTTAACCTATTATTTCAACTTTGAAATTACAATTTTGGATGGTCTAATAAGTCAGGAATAAAAGTATAGTCCATAAATGTGTAGTAACTCAAATTAAGCCCAAATAAATTTTGTTCATTTCGTTCTCTCTTATTAAAAGTACTTATTTTATGAGTTCTTATTATATCTTTGTTATTGGTGATATTAATTTTAATATTTTAGCATAACATCATGACTCACCTCATATTGTATTATTATTTTAAAAATAACTTCGTATAATTGTTGGGATAGAAGAAATATTCAAAAATAATAGTTACAATTTTTGTGTCTTGAGACCACACTTAAAACAAAATCAAATTGGTTTGGTTTATAAGTTTAAAACCGACACGAGTTGTCCTGAAATATAATTAAAATAGACTATGTGTTAATATAAACTAAAATAACACATTAGGAGTAGCAATGCTCCTTTGGAGCAAAGTGAAAACGGTATTTCTAATGAGTTTGCAACAAGACTTATTACGACATGTAATATTTTGGCTCACTTTGAAACCTCACTTGGAAAATATCCTACTTTAATTAATATTAATGAGTATTCTGCTTTAACCAAAAAGAAACACAATGTATTTCTAACATGTTAATCATAGTAGCCACTGAGCTGATCCAAAACTGGATACAAATATAGACTTGTTATCAACTGTTTTGCAAATGAACAAAAAAACTAGTATTGCAATGGTTATCATTAATTACAATCTATTTTTTTTTTAATCTACTTTTTGGAATATGTATTATATGTATGGACTATGGAGTGGTAAGTAAACGCCTCCTTGAAAAAGAGAAAAGGCATTATCAGCGAAACCTCCATATGAATCAAATAAGCACAACTTATTTGGGATTACGAAGGCCATTTACACTAACATCTAAACAAAAACATGAAACCGTAGCTGGCTGCAATGAGTAAGAGCATGTGTGTGAAAATGTGAAACACTAACCCTATGATTATTACCATTTTGACCCCTTCTTTGTTCAAATTCACTTGTTGCCCCGATTCTTCCAACTATTTCCCTATTGATGTACTCTATTCTAGGAGTGTCAAATGGATGATGGATTTGGCTAAATTTGGGACGGATCAAATTTGGATTGACTGGATTCCTGAATCTCAAAGGTTGATGCATATAGTCTCATGAAGGTCTCCATGTAATAAGGCATTTTTGACATCCACCTGATGAATCGGCCATGATTTGGACAAAGCAATACTGAGAACGGTCCGAATAGTTGTCGGTTTCACCACCAGGCTGAAGATTTCATCACAATTCACGCCCACCTGTTGAGACATGCCATCATCTACAATACGAGCCTTGTGCCTCTTAAAAGAACCGTCATATTTCTTTTTATGTCTAAAAATCTACATAGAACGAATAACATTAGTATCAAGAGGGCGGGGCACTAGCTCCCACGTTTTATTTTCAATTAGAGCATTATATTCGTCAATCATGGCAGATTTCCAATTGGGATCGGACAAGGCATGTTTCGGGTTGCGAGGAAGAGGTGAATGGGCAACTGAATTCGACAAATTAAATTGTCGTTTGGGTTTGGAAATGTTGTGCATAGCACATGTTTCCATTATCCGTATAGGTGTTGCGAGAGGGTGGACGGGATCGGGAAGCTACTGGGGAAGATTGGTAGGATGAGAGGGGGCGGCAAAATCGGGGAGAAAGGGCGTCATCACTGCCGAGGAGAGGCAGTGACCTCGGGCAGTCGAGATTGGCTGTTTGGAAGAGCCTATGGCGGGGCCGACTGGCCTAGTCGAGACTGGACAGAGGGATGCGGGTCGGGCGCCGGTGACTGTAGCGACTGATTTTGCAAGTGATGGATTAGAAGGGATTAAGGCCGTCATTTAAGAAGTCATAGGAATTCTGAAGTAGTGAATTTAGTTTGGCAAAGGGGAATTGAGACTCATCAAATATGATATGCAGAGAAATGATTATTTTTTAGCTAGATAGGTCGTAACAGTTGTAACCACGATGATTAGGGGGGTAACCCAGAAATACACATGGGTGGACCTAGGTTGCAGCTTGTTGATTTGTGTGGAGGGATGGAGGGGGTAGCATAGGCATCCAAAAGTTCTTAAATGCTTATAGGAAGGATCCCGAACATAGAGAACTTGAGTGTGAGACTTGTGTTTGAGAGACTTGTTGGGGAGAATGTTTAAGAGATATGTTGCCATGGATAGAGTGTAATGATAAAAAGAGAGGGGGATAGAGGCGTGAGCAAGAAGGGTACGAACTACGTTATTTATGGTTCTATTTTTTCGTTCAGCTTTGCCATTTTGTGGAGAGGTGTGGGGACAGGAAAAATGAAAAACAATGTCGTGTTTGGCACAGAAAACTTGAATTGATTATTATCGAATTCCTCTCATTGTCACATTGAAAACATTTGATATTCTTTTCAAATTGTGTCTTAATGAAAGTGATGAATGAAGAAAAAATAGAATAGACTTGAGATTTATTACCAATGGGAAAAGTTCACATGAAGTTTGAATAATCATATAAAAATAACATATAGTATCGATGCCCGGTTGTGCTTAAAATAGGAGAAGTCCATAAATCACTGTGTATTATATCAAAAGTCATTAAAGTACGGGTGGATGCAGAATAAAATGGCAAATTGACATATTTCCCAAAAACACAAGATTCACAAACAGGAGGATAAGATACATGTTTGTAATCTATAAATTTATTGTTGTGAAGGGAGCATAAAAGAGAGTCTCCCGGATGTCCTAATCTATTGTGCCATAAAGATGAGAAAATAGTTGTAAAGGATGACGGAGATGAGGCTGGATGACCGAAAGTGGTGGTAATAGGATAGAGGTCCTCGGTGCTATCACATCGCATTATTCGCATTCTTGTCGTAAGGTCCTTCACAGAAAAACCGAAAAACCAAAAGGATCAAATTCAAGGGAAACATTATTATCGGTTTTGAAACGACGCACAAATATTAGATTTTTGATAAGTTTTAGGGCATGGATGACTGGTTTAACACTAATGGGGGGTGTGGTGGGAGAGGGATGATTGTCCACAACCTCGAATAGGAATGCCTTGTCCATTGCCAATAATAATATCACGATTTAAATTGCTCGTATTGAAATAAGAAGAGAGAGTACCTTGAGATGCCATCATATGAGATGTGACGCCAGTATCCATGTACCAACTGTTGTCTGGAATGTTGAGGGACATTGTGTTCATAGTCGCTTCAATATCCGTCGGGGCGTAGGTAGAAGGAGGAGAGACATGTGCCTGTATGTTTGCTGAGAACCTGTGCTGAGATGCCGGGCTGGGGCTGTCGGGCCGGAGGTGGTGCCCAAGAGGACGTCGGGTATGGTCAAGGTGGAGCAACCCAAGCTGGTTGGGCCGACGTAGCCCATGGCGGGTAGGTAGCCCACCGTAGAGGCTGCTGCTACTGTCGCTAATGCTGCGGGTTACTACCGGCCGATAGTGGCTGGCCTCTCCCGCGGGCTTTGCCGGAGTTTCGTCCTTTGTGGTGATTTCGGGATGGCGGGCCGTGTGTCGGGTCATCGGGTTGCCAATTTTGTGACCTGGAAAACGGGACCCTACTGTCGGCTGAGGGGCCACCGGTAGTGACAAGAGCGGCGTCGGTGGTGCTCGCATGAGCCGCGACCTGCTTAGTTTGTCGGGTTTCTTCAAGTATAAGTCGCATGAGCCTCATAAAATGAAGGCAATGACGTGCTTTGTTGGAGGATGGTAGCGACGCCGTCATAAGTTTTATTCAAACCCGCAATGAGTTGCATCACCAATCGTTGATTAGTGACTGGTGCACCAACGTTAGAGAGTTGATCTGCAATCATCTTAAGTTCATGACAATAAGCTGACGCATTCGGAAAACCATCCTGCTGAATGTGCTTAAATTGAGTTTTCATGTACAAGGCACGTTGTGTCTTGTTATCCTGAAAAATACTTTCCAAGCGCTCCCACGTTTGTCGGGTAGTGGCGTCAGATTCAATGATTGTATGCAACAGATCGTTCGAGATCGTGTCGTAGATCCATTGTAGGACAACCGCATCTAAGCGGGACCAAATTTCATCAGCAGAATCATTAGGGTGTTCCAGGGGCTTTGATTTAGGAGGGATGATATGGTCGGTGACTTTGTACACACGACAATGAATCTTAAACAATTCCGCCTAAGAGGAATACTGATCATTTTCCATCTCAAGATTTATGGGAATAAAGTTTTTGATGTTGTTAACGAGGACGGTTGCCTAGGGTTGGGCGGCCGAGATGAGGGGTCGGGGGTCTGCGGCTTTAGAGAATTTTAGAGTTTGGCTGCTGATACCATAAAGGAATATGTTCCATGTCTTTCATTGATTATTATGTACAATATATATAGTGTTACATACTTATTTACTCATTTACAAACTAGGTAACTAATCTTCCTAATTACAATTGGACTACACTTCCTAATTACAATTGGACTACACTTTCTAATTACAATTGGACTACAATTTTATCTAGTATAGGAGATGTACAAAGAATATTCTAGAAATATAATATTCTATCAATATAGATTCTTAGCATGAAGGGGAGTCTTGGAGTAACTGGTAAAGTTGATGTCATGTGACCAGGAGGTCATGGGTTCAAGCTGTGGAAATAGTCTTTTGCAGAAATGTGAGGTAAGACGGGTACAATAGACACTTGTGGTCCGCTCCTTCCCCGGACCCCGCACATAGCGGGAGGTTAGTGCACCAGACTGCTTTTTAAAAAAAATAGATTCTTAGCATCTTTAGTGGATTCACTGCATATGATGTATTTATTTTATTTTCTTCTTAATTATATTTTCTTAGATTATGCTAATATCTGCATCTATATATTGACTCCACATTGAAGAAAAAAATATACAAATCAAATTATTTCTTGTTGGAATTTGGATAATCATTTTTTGAGGTATTGAGGAAGAACTTTATATTTATTCATGTATATGCGTTCATTTCTCTTCTCTCACACATCTAATCTAGTAATTGAATGTTGATTTCATTATTAGATTATCATTTCTTTCTTCAGTTTATCCCAATTTCTATCCCTTCTCCTGAATTTTGCTATCTAGTGTTTGTGTGCTAACCTGAATTCTTTGCTTTTTAAATTTTGGTTGTTATCACGGTGAGAATCATCAGTTCAAATGCATTAGCAGATGGTTGTTATCATTAGTCAAATTCATATTGAATTGGTGAAATATCATTTACGTAGTATTTTTTCAAATATTACATCCTTGTTTTCTTTATATAAAGTACCTAAAATTGCCAATTTTTATTTAAGATGAATTATTTATGTATGTATATCATGTTTGTCCGTAAAATCAAGCACATTATTTAATTAAAGGTTAGATATACTAAGTCCAATAATACAAGGATCTAAATAGGAATCACGCAATAACACAAGGAGTAAAAATACTATTTTTCGTTAATTTAATACTCCCAATATTTTAATCCTGAATTTTTTACTATATGCTTGAGTAGTTAATTTCATGATATTACTAATGAATTTTACTAATCACTGTGTTTTGCATTTTTTTGTTTTAAGCTTAGAAGAATGAACACCTTCATCAACAACAACAAGTTGAACAAGAAGAAGGTGGTTTGTAATGGGAGCAACAGGAACCGGAAAATCTCGTCTCTCTGTTGATCTTGCCACTCATTTTCAAGGAGAAATTATCAATTGTGACAAAATGCAAGTGTATAAGGGACTTGACATTCTTACCAACAAGATCACAGAAATTGAGAAACAAGGTGTACCACACCATTTGATAGATATTTATATTAAATGGCCAAATAATTTACCGTTAGCAATTATAGATTCAAGTGATAATGCTATTGTTTTATTATGTTTATAAAATGTGTATAAAAGACATGTTGCATTCATTAATATATATAATTCGATATAATCATTGTGCGTACATTTGCTAGGTGAAATTGAACCAGATTTTGAATTCACGGCCGAGGACTTCTTTATTCGAGCCATTTTCTATATAGAAAGCATTTTAAAGTCTAAATGTGTTCCAATCATTGTTGGAGGGTCAAATTCTTACATTGAAACACTTGTGGAGGACCCTAAGTTCAAATCTAAGTACAATTGTTGCTTCATTTGGATTGATGTTGCCTTACCTGTCTTATACTCTTTTGTTTTCATAAGGGTTGATCAAATGGTCCATGCAGGTCAGTTTCTATTTATTTTATATAATATATGGTTCATCTTGGAAAATCAGCACACGACGTTTGACATGTCATTTATCATATTCCGGCACATATTATATATAGTTGACTTTTAAATGATTTGATGTTACACGTTCAGATATGAATCCAAGATTTGAATTTTATGATTCCTACAAGAATTTTAGGTTAGTACTACGGACAACAATAACTGGTTTACATGAAAATATTTAGTGAATTTATATATATATATATAGGATTTGATAAAAAGTTACGAATTCTGTTGGAAATTTGGGGAAGATAAGCACTCTCAATCACTCAAATTCTCTCTTGAAGACAAGTATGGGAACAATTCTTCTTTATTCCATTCAACTTGACTTACATAATCAATCATTCTCTTGAAGAAAAGTGGGGAATGTTTCCTTCCACCAACTTAAGTTACATAAAATGTTGTAGTACCTAGGTATTTACAGGAACTCCTCTAACATGTACATATTCCATTACATATCTCATAATTTAATTCTTAACTTTTTTTATTCGCTAGTTCATGATTAAAATAATATATTTTTCTAATACATGAACTAAGAGATTCATGTATCACACAAATCAAAAAGTTTTTTTTTCCAAGGCAAGGTTCACATCAACACCCCCCTTAACATTGTGGTTGGAATTCACTAAATATTCTTTAACTTCTCAAATTTGGATTTCAGCATCTTCCTCCTGAAGCGTCGGTAGCAAAGTTGTCTCTTCTTCTTCTTTTTCGTCGAGAAGTTTGAGTAGATCACAATCTTGGCTTGCAAAGCTAGCTTAAGGTCATATTCATTATGTGATCTCATCATTCTTCAAAAGATCCCAATCTTCTCAGATTCTTTCATCTTCTCAGAAGTTTCCTTCTTGAGATTGAGGTTGTCATTTATCAGTGTCATCAGAACTTTCCTCTTCACCACTCCTCTCCCATTTTGGAGATTTCTCGGTTGCATGAGAAGTTCTTTTCATCATTTTCTCAATTATCATATTTATTGTAAAAATCTCTTAGGATTGTCCCTTTTCGGAGACACTGCGTTCATGCCCACAAGTATAGATAGAGATGCAGATTTACTCATAGTAGGACTCGACTCAGCTGGAGGTTATCACGCTTCTTTCTTTCGTAACTGTGTAGTGAGCTTATATGTATGATAGATATGCATATGTATATAGTTGGGTATGTCGGGGCCCTGTCACGTCCAATTATTGTCGTTATACTCTTTAGAGGCTTGTAAACAGTCGTGTTGTGTATAATGGTCGTGTATGGCCTTGTCGGCCTCTCCAGTAGACTTGTTGTATTCATGTCGGCCTTGTTATATATATGTATAGGTTGGACTTTTTTTTTTGCGTGCAGGTGGTTATGTCTCTGTTCAGCTAAGTATTTATCAGAAACTTTATCGGCGTATGAGTTGTTGAATATTTCTCAGGTATCAGGGTTGGTACGCTCGGGCCTTAGGAGACTGGGTGTCGACCTCACACCCCGAGGTTGGGGTGTGACAAAACATTTCCATCCTCATCTTTTCTCGGTTTCACA
Source organism: Anisodus tanguticus (assembly GCA_034509755.1). Taxonomy (NCBI): domain Eukaryota; kingdom Viridiplantae; phylum Streptophyta; class Magnoliopsida; order Solanales; family Solanaceae; genus Anisodus; species Anisodus tanguticus. Next base: position 36,801,172 of record CM067561.1, on the reverse strand, counting down.
AAAAGAAACTTTCTCCGACCTCTCTTCATCAATCCCTTGATAGATGAGAGTGTGGATTTTCTTATTCATCTTTTTCATGACAACAATATCATCCGCTACTTCTCTAGTTGAGATTCTTCGTCGTGCAGCTACTTCATACGCAACTGCTTCATCAAGGATGTCACCCTTGTTGGGCTTCTTGCCCTAAAAACATCCTTCAAAAGTTTTCATCTCAATTTGAAAGTCATTCTTTCAGATCTATCGAAAATTTGGATTCTCCACAGTTCCCTTAAGACAAGTGGTTCCGATACCAAATGTTGTAATCGGAGGAGGATAAGCACTCTCAATCACTCAAATTCTCTCTTGAAAACAAGTGAGTCAGTGATTCTTCTTTATTCCACTCAACTTGACTTACATAATCAATCATTCTCTCAGATTCTTCGAGAGAATGGAGGAAGGATGATTTTCTATTCAACCTTACTTTTGCAAACACAAACTCACGGAAGACTTGTCTCGTCTTCTCTTCCTATCTTGTGAAGTCCTTTAAGACTTACGTCTTCTCGACGGGTTGTTCTTCCCTTCACAAATCCGGAGAATTCACTCTTCTTTTGCAAATAGTCGGCCTCTCAACAGGTCCTCAAACCCGAAAACACACCTTCAATGGAGATTGCAAAAAATATTCACCTTTACACGATCAAACCAACGCTATGATATCACTTGTTGAAAATACTAGGCGGGCCCTTGGTAATATCATAAGGCACAAAAAGGATGGAAGAATGGAGTTTTTCTAATGCTATGAAGTGAGCTTAATGTCTCTCTCCCTCTTCCATCCTCTTTGTGCCCTATGATATTACCAAGGGCCCACCTAATATTTCCAACAGAGTCCACGTGAACCGGTAACCGTTAGCCGATCAAATCATTAAAATTAAAGACATTTTATATTGTTTCCTTTTCGAAATATGATGAATCTCACTTTTTTATTTTAATAACAGTAATGTACGGGTTAGCTAAAATTATGCCAAGCAAGATATTGATTCCAATGATGCGGAGACGGGTCTTGCTGATCTTCTATCTCTATCACACACTTCAATCCACACATAAGGTGATTTCAGTTCACCTCAATTATTCCTCTGAATGTGTCTCTGTCTATCCTAGCTTATGCAGATAAAAAGAATATCACGTCTTTGTATCAAATGATTCTTGAATTTATACGGGGCTAGTGGATGAGGTACGAGGAATATTTGTTCCGTATGCAGATTACACCAAAGGAATCCGAAGGTCCATTGGTGTCCCTGAAATGGACAAGTATTTAAGAGAAGAAAACAAATTAGATAACGATGAAGAATCTAAGAAGATGCTTCTTCAATCTGCAATTAAAGAAATTAAGCTTAATACTTGCAAATTAATCTGTCGCCAACTTGAGAAAATTCGACGATTAAGAAACGAAAAAATGTGGCCATTGCATCATATTGATGCTACCAATGTTTTCAAAAAAGTTGGAAAAGATGGTGCTGATGATGCATGCAATGAAATTGTGTTGACACCCAGCTTGGAAATTGTGGAAGAATTTCTCCGAAATGATGATCACAAGTTCAATGTTGAGGCTGCAGAAACAAATAATATTTGAACTATGGTTCGTTCCTTTTATGAAGTTGCAAGTTGCAACTGTTTAAAAGTGCTAGTATTCAAGTTTTTATTTTCTGAAGATTGAGGTAACGGAGCAGTACTATAGTGAAGGTTTGTCTTTAATTTGTACCTTTATTGTTGAACTCATGCTTATTTTTATATAATGTCTCCTTTTCAAGAGTATTTAATCTTTTTAATACTAGGGAAACATGTTTAATTTTACTTTTCTTTGTAGACAAAATGGACCTGTTTTTATAAAACTATCTTAAAAAAAGTTTAGGTTCCATGCACTGAGATATAAAAAGATATATACACAATCAAGTTATTTATTAATTAGACAAGAACAAATAAATCTCTTTATCAATATTAATTGATAACCTAATAAGAATAATAATGAAATTGGTAACAGGTAAATAAAATCATTTTCTACTGTTAGTTCCTACAAATTATTTTTTCAAAGAGGTGAGTAAAATGATTTACCCTTACTTTTAGGCGGAAGATATATTGCAAATTTCATATAACTGCTTTGATAAGCACTCGGACATTATTATCAACTTTTAGTACTCAAAATTTTCATTAAAACACGGTTCAGTTTGCTAATATTATTGTAAATCTTTAATAATTATTTTCTAAAAAGAATTCACTCTTCTAAAAACAGAAGAAATCATTTTTGAAAAATATTTTTAGTCATGCCAAACACCTCATAATCCATGTGAAAAATAGTGAATGGAACGGAAAATGTTTTTTATTATTTCCGTAACGGAATGGTTAATTTCATTGACTGAACAATAGTGTTAAGAGCATGTGAGACTCTTAACAAATAGTATTCCGGAGATACAGCGAAAAGCTATACCACTTGAATTCTAAAAAAGGCAAGTTTGTATTTGTTGATGGACACTTTGTTTAAAAGCAAAGACTTATCTATCGACGTATGCTAAAAAAGGAAAGCTCTATGTTTTAAAGAAATCAAAGAGGTGATCATGAACGGGAAGGAAGAAGCTAACCTTACTCCATCCACCAACCATAAATAAATGAAAACAAATATATACTAGTTTCTTAGATCAATTGTATTGTAAATTAAATGAGCCGTAGTAACACTACTTATATTGTTGCTAAAAAATATAAATGACAATAAAAATTTAATATATTGTTGCTAAAAAACATAAATGATAATAAAAATTTAATATATTGTTGCTAAAAACCATAAATGGCAACAAAAAAATTACTTGTTGCGAAAACTTTTTGCATCGGAGGTTATTGCAACGGCATGCAATAATTTTTGTTGTTGCGAAAAGTACTATTGGGCAACAACATCCAACATATGACAACAAAAATGTTGTTTGCAAATATCTTTTTTCTTATAATGTAAATATATATAAATTAATGACTGATATTTCGTAAAATTTTGTGGCATAATATACAACAATGGTAAGTGGTAAATGGACGAGTTAAAATGAATCAAATTAATAAACAGTTCATCATTTAATCCATCCAAAGTTGTTTAGTGCAAAATAAATTGAATCTAGATAAATTTGTTGAAAATTTACTAATGTGAGATTGAGTTAATCCGTCCAGAAGATGTTTTGAGGAAATTTGATGTATTTGACAGTCCCCCTATGAAGTCACCAATGAATATGAATCATAGAATTGATAAGAATCATGGTGCACTCGTATCCCAAGAGCGATATGCACAAGTCATTGGTAGTTTAATATACATAACAAACTACACCCGGCCCGATATCACTTATCCAATCAATAAGTTGGCTAGGTTTACTCATAATCCTAGAAATGAGCACCGGAAGACGTTAAATCAGATACTACGATATCTGAAGCAGATATTCGCTAACTTACGGATTACATTACTCTAGATATCCAGCTGTATTGAAAGGATACAGTGATGCAAACTGGATATCGGACATAAAGAACACCAAATCCACCAGTGGGTATGTCTTCACAATTGGTGGTGGGGCTGTGTCTTGAAAATCCTCTAAGCAAACATGCATCACCCGATCCATGATGGAATCAGAGTTTATCGCTTTGGACAAAGCAAGAGAAGAAGCAGAGTGGCTTCACGACTTCTTAGAGGATATCTATTGTTGGGACAAACCCGTACCTTCGGTGATGATTCACTGTGACAACCAATCGACTTTAGGAAGGGCACAGAGTAATATATACAACGGCAAGTCTAGACATATTCGTCGGAGGCATAAGACTGTTAGGCAGTTGATCACTACGGGTGTAATTTCCATTGATTACGTCAAATCAAAGGATAACTTAGTGGATCCATTAACTAAAGGCCTACCCAAAGATCAGGGGAATGGGCTTTAAACCCAAACAATAAGAATCTTTATGGTGGTAACCCAACCTTACTGACTGGAGATCCCAGGAATTTGGTTCAATGGAAAAACTAAACTATAGAGGTTCAGTTTAGCGTTTCACTTGAAGTAAGAGCACTTCAGATTATCATTCTTTAAAGAAATATAACTCCAAAGTCGTTCCCGCGATAGACGTTAAGTGTTACCTGCATAATGGGTAAAGGATAAGTTTCATAAACTTTTAATGATTCCTAACACTTGCGAGTGGGGTAGAGCAATATACCTTATAGGATATCACCTATTTAAGTGCGAAGACATGCCGCTTCAAATGTACGCACTTAAGAATCCAAGCGATGTCCACGGCCACAACGAACAAAACAATAAGAAGAAATGAATAAGGAGAGTTATTGTGTTGATATCATTGTCTTGGTTTACACTAAACACTGACGGTTCAAGACATCGCATTCACCGCGCAGTAAGTAAATCCGATGGTAATTGACTAAGGAAGGTTCAAAGCCGAAAGCTAGTTTTTCTGATGTAATATCTTTCCGCTGAAATATTGCTGAACTTTGGCACACTGCGTGCACCAATTCTCTTGCAAGAGGGGATTGTTGGACATCTACTAATGTGGATTGAGTTTATTCCGTCTTTAATGACTTAAACATGTGGGCACTGCATGTCGAAACCATCGTTTCTTCGCACATGCCTAATCTACTAAGTAAGTAGATGATGTTAGTATCAAGTATCGTCAAATTTCATTAAGAAATGAAAGAGATATTGGTATACAAAGTAATGTGTTTGAGACATAAAAAGATGGAGTGTTTTTGGCCAAAAATGACAAATCTCCCTCATTGGTAGAAGATGGAGAGTTTATGCAATAAACAAACTCTAAGTTTGAGTTAAGGGTTTGGGATCCCAAGGGGTAACCCATGTGTTTAGAAGGGAGAGGACCTAGGTGAGGTTGGGTACGGGGCTAAGCCCCACACGCGCGCCGCCGCCGCCTTTTCTTTTTAGTCCTTGAAGTGTTTTCTATTTACACTTTGGTCGCTGAAGATTTCTGAAAAGTTGCAACGATTTGGAAGATTTCAGAAATGTTGCAACGGTCCTCCTCGTCAAGTTTAAATTGAACAGTAATGTTCAGTCGAATTACAGAACACACAATACAGAAAACAAAGAATAAGTCTTTTGTTTTCTTGTCTTCTCTTTTGTTCAGAATATACAGAAAATAAAGAATTAGTCTTCTGTTTTGTTCGACATAAACAGAAACAGAGAATCAAAAACTCAAACAAGCAATCTGTTCTTATTTATTTCTTCAATAGAATCAACTATATTTGCTTTGTATAGTTGGTAGTTGTTGTTGTATCTTGGGAGACTATTGTCCACTACCGTAAAAACATCTATACGAGGCAATTTTGTCTTAAAAACAGAGAGTCATCTCTAGACTCGGCAAATCTTTCATTTTGTTTAACCTTTTGAATACACCAACTTTTACCTACAAAATTAAATAAGGAGTCATAAACCAAATGCTCAACATAACTCAACCTAGGTCCATCCTTTTTTGCTTTGTTTTAAAACAAAAAAATGAGTAAAATTAATGTATTTTTCTAAAATTATCCGTTTAAGTTCTTTCAAATTTACATAATTCTCAAACTCCAAATACAATCTTATATGTTTTGTTGAGTTGCATTTGACCTATCAGATTACGATATTTTGATTGGACTTAAAACCCATTCGATCAAGTCAACGAACGGACACGTGACCCAACTTGTTTAAACTTGAACAGATCAAACAACCACTAAAAAAAGAATTAATTTTTTACTTCAACAAACAATAACGTCAAACTTGATATAACATGAATATTAGGATCAACCGCGCAAAGTTGATTAACATAACCTCTTGTCATAACATGAAATCGAAAATAATAAAACGAAAACACTAAGGTGACACTACGAACCACAGTAATTTGAAACAACAACAAAACAGATAGAATTGAAACAAAACAATTAAACCAACATTAGTTCACCACTCACTATATATTCAGCAGCAGCAGTGACTATTTTTCAAATACATGAATTAAGCTCCGCAGTTAGGAGAATGAAGTTTGCATTTGGACGGAAGATCCATAGCAAGAGTAGAATTAATCTTGTACATAGACAGCATTGGACTATTCTTGAAAGTGCAAAGGCAAGGCAAATCTGCTTTGCTTAGCGCAGCGCAACAATTAGCAGATGGTGGCAATGGTTTAGTCCCAGATACTGCTGGTTTGCACGCCATTAAGTCACTAATGCTTAAGCCGCACATGTCCCCTGCAGCCACCATTTCGATTCCAATGGCTGCCACCATTAGCAGCGCTGCAAAAATGACAAGGTTTTTCTTTGCTTCCATATTGATGTCGCTCAAGTTTTGGAAGTTCTTTTACTATGTTTGTTTTTTGGGTGGTGTGGTTTTTGTGGAAGTGGTTAAGGGCTTATATAGAGGATTATCATGAAGACCTTGGCGTTTCTTTAATTAAGGCTGTTTTTGCTAGTTGATGATTTTTTTTGTTAATGACATTTCAAGTGAAGAACCATGACATGTCCTAGGAATATATACACTATAATTATTTTACTACGTAGTACGTACAAGATAAGAACAAAGTTTCGTCGCTGGCCTAAACCCATCCGCCGTTACATATATATTATGGTACTTATCAATTATTTTTTAACGTGTTAGAACTGAGAAAGAATTTTAAACTTGTTTGGACCGTACACATATAAGCAAGGCGTAGCTATACGACCGTACACATTTTAAACCACAGTGGACCACCATGCCCACTGTGGTGGTCCGCCGCCCCACTGGGGTCAAGGCTGCCACTGCTGGAGGGCAGTTGCCTACTGTCTGCCGTTTCCGCCGCCCTTGCCGTCGTGTCCGCCGCCGTCGGAATTCCGGTGGCCTCCACCTTTGCCATTTTCACCCTGATTTTTACCACCATTTCATCCTTTTTGTCCCCAATTTTGTGGTATGGGTTCAAAATGTGTAGTAACTTCATTGGTTGAGGCGGCAACTATGGCGGAATTTGAGACGGTTGCGGCCTTTTTGGCGAAATCCGCATCTTCAAGGATAAGCATAAAACGGGCTTGGTAAAAGAGTGGTAGAGGATTGCTTTGTCGGATGAGAGTGTTGGTTTACAAGGATTTGCAGGAAACGGAAATTACAAGTAACTGCTTATGTAGGAATTGAAATTACAATTCAACAAGAAAGCTGAAAATTACAATATAACAACAAAATTGAAATTACACTTTTGTTGAACAAGAAAACGGGAAAGTTGTTTATGCTGAGTCGAGTGTGGCACTCTGTCCTTAAGACAATATTGCCCCGTATGTATCCTTTATACGTCCTGGACAATTCGTCTCCCAAGATAAAACAGCAATGGAACTATTGAGCAAAGGAAACTCAAAAGCTACCGTGAAGAATATTGAGCAATGAAATGATGCTTGGAAGATTAGGAAGAAACTGATTTTTGCTTTGTGTATTTTCGTGTATGTTAAGTACTCCTCAACAATGGTATTAGGGGTGTTTATATAGGTGAGGGAGGGCTGTTTAACTGCCCCCATAACACCATTATTGGCCAAATAATGGCCATTATGGAGGTAGTTAATCCACCAAAATAAATGGTGAAAAATGCCAACGGATTGGCCATTATAGGAGGTGTAATTCAGCCAAAATAAATGGCTGAATTGAGTGCTTTGACGTTTCGTTCGGACCGTCGAAATTCTGTTTTTCGAAAAACTTCGGGGACCAAACTCGTACATCTTGAAACTTCGGGGACCAAACTCGTACATCTTGAAACTTCGGGGACCAAACTGTACATCTGAAAGAATTCTGGTCCAAACGCACATCTGAAACTTCGGGATCAAACTGTACTTCGGCAAAGTTTTCGGCCCAAAAAGATAATATCGAAGGCCCACGACCACACGCCCACGGCCACGGCCCACGCCCCCACGACCACGGCCCCGACCCCACGACCCCACGACCCACGACCCACGACCCGTGACCCGTGACCCGTGACCCGTGACCCGTGACCCGTGACCCGTGACCCGTGACCCACGACCCACGACCCGTGACCCGTGACCCGTGAACCCGTGACCCGTGAACCCGAGAACCCGAGAACCCGAGAACCCGAACCCGAACCGAACCCGGACCGGACGGGCGGGCGGCGGCGGCGCGCGTGTGGTCTTTACTTGAACCGAAGCACATCTAGGTCCTCCTCCTTTAAACACATGGGATACCCCGGGGTCCCAAACCCCAAACCAATTTCAAGTATTATATACACAACAATTCTTTCTTCCTCTACCGATGAGGGAGAATTGATCACACACCACACTTTTCCATGCTTCAAACACCTTACTTCGTGAACCAATATCTCTTTCATTTCTCAATGAAATTTGACGATTCTTGGCCCTACGGTTATCTACGTACTTAGTACATCATGCATGTGTGAAGAACCGGATTCTCCAACATACGTAACACTAGTGTTTAAGCCGTTAAAGTTGGTCGGTCGCAACTCCCGCCAAAGGCTAATTTCCAACAGAGAGTTCCCACGCCACTATACGAGTCGGTAAGGCCGGCAACCGATTGTTTGTAACCGGCAAACCAACGTTCTTGAGTTGATCCGATAAAACTTTGAAGCGTTGACAATAGGTCGACACACTCGAAAAATTTGCCATGTCAGTGGTGGAGAACTCTTGCTCCAAAGTGACGGCTCGGGAATTTTTGTTATCTTGAAAAATATCCCGCAAGCGATTACAGGACTCCATCGCCGTGGAATCGGGTTCCATTATTGTGTGCAACAAATCGCTAGAGATGGTTGTATAAATCTACGAAAGAACCGTCGCATCAAGTGTGAGCCATAGTTCTTTTTCATCATCGTTTTTAACACCTTTTCCTTGCCTTTTTCGGTGGGATTATGTGATGAATAACCCGGTGGGAACGGCAACAGATTTTAAAGAGCTCTGCTCAAGTTGCGTAATGAACATTTTTCATCTCAGGAGTGATGGAAATATGAGTTTTGATGTCAGAGACGGCAAGAGCGGGATGAAATGTGAATTTAGAGTCAGACATTGTTGACCGGAAAGAGAAAAGAAGAATGGAAAAAAAATCGGTGGGTGGTCGGCTGGTTGGTGGGAGGGGTGGCCGACGGTGGGGATATTTTTTTTTGGTTTAGGGTAGGATCTTTTTTCCTAATCTTCTGATACCATATAAGAATATTTCCCTCAATTATCATCTTCCAAAAGTGTGGTTAATATACCATAAATACAACATCATATTAGGCTAGACTTATGCTAAGATGAGGATATGATTAGCTAATATCATGCTATCTAGTCTACCTACCATATACATATGATTCTACTATCAATTACACTAATTACTAAATAATTATAATAAATACAATATTAATTATAATTATTCTAACATTTTTATATTTAAAAAAATTTAAGTAAAATTTTAGCTCCGGCAATCATCACTAAGACGAAGTTAGACATCCCGCGACTAGATTAAAGCTAATAAGTGATTAAGGAATAACTTTGAAAGAATCTTGACACCGACTAACAACAAGCATTGAGATGCTGATTAGTGGCAACATATATTGGCAAAATTGGCTTCATATATCACGGACTTCATTTCCCTAATACTATTTGCAATATAAACCGTTTTAAAGATAGTAGAAACAAAATTTGTAGTGCTTTTAGCCTGTAATCAATAATACTTTAGTGGTCACGAGAGTGAGAATTTTGATTAATTAATGTATATACTATGACAACTTTGACCTTCCCCTTAGAGCATTGAAGTACAGTGAAACCAGTTACTGATGCCCATGGTGTTGTGTTGTTCAGACTTCACATGCTCTTTTATTTTGGTACAGTAATAAAATAGTATAGGGATAGAACTTGATATAAATAGTAAGAAAGTCAGGATGTGCTGGCCTTCACCCATTTCCTTTTCTTTTTTTTTTAATAAGCAGTTTCCCGGCTTACGCCAGATTATTTTTGGAGATAGTGATCTCGGTGTCATTTCTTTTTTCATTTGTCGATAAGTTGAGGACCGTTTGGTCGTGAGAATCTTGTTATTTGAAAATTAGTGTGGCCATGAAAGAATAGAATTTGAAAAATACTTAAAATCATATTTTCAAATTTTTTCCCACATTCAAACAACTAAATATTTTTTGCAAAAATTATAATCAAACACAACAACTTCAACTTCAAAAACTTCAAATAAATTGAAAAATATTTTATTTCTATGGCCAAACGCCTACTGAGATTCTTGTCAAGTAAAGTTTATAAATAGGTTAAAACAATCAAAATTTCAACAAAACGGAAGGGAGTACTTAAGTGAGTCGATAAAAGAAGTAAGTTAAATACTTAAAACATAGATTAATGCGATTGATCAAGGAATATGTGCAAGCTAAGGAGCCCTAAATATCGTAGTATATTAAACTAAGATTGTGAGTGGGCTTGGAGTAGAGGAAAACAAATTAGGAAATTTAGGTCAACAGGCTAATGAGCAGGCCTAGTCAAGTGGTTACATGGTGTATCAGTTTTATATATAAAATCATTTACAAACTATCACAATTCCTGGAGTTTTTAAAAAATTAACAGGTTTTATGACATTTTTAGCATGTTAAAAATTGTTCCTATGTTAATTAACGACGCTCCAAAGATGAGAGCCAAAAGCCCAGAGTTATAGAATGTGTGAATATTTACATTAATAACCACTTTGTGGCCTTATATTTAGAAGTTAACCACTTTAAAAAAATAGAAAAGTTCGAAATTAATCACCTAGTATGATGTTTATATTCAAAATCAATAATTATTCATACGAAGGGTTTATTTTTTGTAGAAAGTGGCCAACTTTTACATAGAAGGCTACAGAAGTGGTCATTTGTAACATCACATAGAACATAAAAGAGAAATGATTATCAAAATAGGTTTATCAAAGTTTGACTCTGATACCTCGTGAAAGAATATGAACATTTCAAATCTAAGAATTTAAGACGGTGAGGTGAAGTACCCATGCATATAATGTAATAAATCCTTTTAAAAACTTAACCAATGAGGAACAAGCTTATCATCGAACATCTCAAGATCTATCTACTTCTCTTATACAAGAAGTGGGAGTGAGCTGCTGAAACACGCAACACTTCGTTGACATGTCTGCTTCTTTAGAAGGAATTTTCACCATTAAGAATGGTTATTTGGTTGAACAGATTGTTCTTAAAAATCTGTATTATGCCACGTTTATGATTTACATTTTATTGTGAGGCCACAATTTGTTCTTTTTCGTTTCACTCCCCTAAACTGTGCGTATCTCTTTTTTTCTACCTCTCAAAGTCAAAGCACTTAACTTTTTGTTTTTAAAATTTAGTAAAGACTTACGGAAAAAAATAGAATAAAGAACGAAATTCTTTTAAGCTTTGCTTGAATCCACAATATTCAAGGTAGACAGTTGAGAAAGAGTTTACAATTTAAATTCTTCAAATAAATTGGAAAATTCAATTAAACCATTTTTTTAAAAATTGTCATTTAAATTGCAGACAAGACATTATTCAGAAACAGTTAATACGTGGATTTATATATATACAAAACATAAATTTGCATTGATCAATGTTAATAATATTTATCAGCTATTTATTTTATTCTTAATGAGATGATTTACTATCACATAAATATATTTTATTTTAAATTACAAATATATATTGGTACTTAATAAGTACCAGAAAAGGAATATAAAAAATGAGGACAATTTTCAACCTTTGTATTGGGTTTCTGCCTACCTTTGGGCTATGACAACGTAGATTTGGTCTTCACCTCACAAATGGGAAGCTTTAAGTCTTGTAAGTTTTATAAAAGTGGAAAGTTTCAAGCACGAAAAGAGATTAAACTATTAAAGTGGTGGTCATTAAAAAGACATCTCTATATTCATATTTATCAATATTTATTGAGGAGAAATTTGTCTTCTACCCTCATTAGAATTAGTAACTAACCTAGCCTCCTTAACTTAACTTCTCCCTATGATTTCTCACTCGATGTTCGATATCTGTATTGAGGCTCAATTACATTCGGACCCGTGCAAAAAAGTTTCATATTTAAGAGTAAAGTATTTCCTAACACAAGCAACTTCATAACCAAGACTCGAACACAAGATTTTCTAACTTTAACTTACTAATTTAGTTATTCAAGTTATAAATTTAATTATTGATTTTAGTAAAATGTATTAGTGAAAAAATTGTAAATAAAACTAACGTACCACTCTAACTAGATTAGATACTATTTTTCAATTATCTTATTATTTGATCTTTTTTCAGGTAGAATTTAAAACTTAGTAGTACTACTCTTGATTCATGAACTGAAAAGAAAGTTATTTAACCTAATTAAGCAAGTCCCTTAGTGGAATTGGTACAGCATTACTGCGAGACTTTTTACTCTTGAATTCATCATTTCGCTGGGGTTTACAATTCTAGAAGACATTTAAATATTTAATCATTCAAACCATAAATAAACGTAATTAAGGTTAAAGCTTCATTTATTTCCCAATTATAATATTCGCCAAAGTTCTTTGATGGATTAATGTAATTTAGGTGAAGTAAGCCTTTAAGTAATGTGTCATTTTTCTTAAATTGGCTATACATGATACTTCCACCTGTCCTATTAGTAAGTAACCACAATATATATTAGCATGTCATGTCACTAATTAAACGTTTTAATGTACCCAAAAAAAAAAAAACGTTTTAAATTTGAACTGACGAACTTCTCGTCTAGATTCATATTCCTACGCATGAAAATAATAATAATAAAAAAGGATCTAGTTTAATGACGTAAACTCTCCTTTCAATTTGTAAACTCGATTATAAAATTTACCAGACAATTGTAAATTGAAGAAAATAACAATTCAATTCATTTAGTTGTGGTCAAATAATCCTAGTGGCTCCTAACAACCGATGTCCAACTCTTCTATTAATGTGTCATTAGAGAGTTTTATTATTCTTGTCCTTCTTAAATGTTGTTTTAACCAAGTAATTTGATCCAACAAATTATAATTTTTGTTTTAAATGTAACAAAACCTTAAACGACATTAAAAAGGATCAAAGAATATAGTAAATATGTCAAATAATTAGAGTGACGCACAACATCAACTTAACTATTTCTTTTTTGGATTTTTTGTTACTTTTTGCTTACCCAACCTCTCAGGAGTTTCTGTACCAATGGTTGCTTAATGTTTTTACTTTTCTATAATGACTTCGCCTTTTAACCAAAGCAGTTTGGACGATATTTGATTGGAATTGAAAAATAAAAAGAGTGTTTATTAATGTTTGGGTTGTGCTTTACATGAATTTCATTTTGCAAAAAAAAATGAATTTATGAGCGAAAATTATTATTATTTTCCTTGAGATACTTTTCAAATCATTATTTCAATTTCAACTTCTCTTTCAGGTTAAATTTGAAATAATACAAAAAATTATAAAACAAACATTGGCGTTTCAAGTATCATTTCAAGTTAAAGATGTAACAATGTGAAACAATATGAACAAATGGAATCAGACTTTATCTTTTTTCTTTGTGTATGATGTTTGATATTCATTTTGGCACTTTTATTAATTCAAATTCGTGTAATGTAAGGTCAATTAAAGAGAAAAATGGTTGGTTGGTAATAAAAAAAACACTCAATCCAGTTGTATCTTCACTGGTTCCTACTCTTCTTGAAAGTCACAAAAGATTGGTTTAGTAGGAAAATAACGAGAAAAATGGACAGCCAAAAGAACACAACAGAAAGGAAAAAAACGTTACGAAGCACGTGAGAGATAAGAATATAATCCAAAAATTTGGTTTTGTGTATTGACGTAGCGTAGAATCCTTTTGAATCCTCGTAAGGCGGCAACCACTGAATTGCTGACACGCGTTAATATGGATGACGTGTCACCTGAAAACCGGTTTTAATAAAAATTTCAACAGCTCCGAAAGAAACGGTGAGTATGTTAAAGCACGCGGTGCTGTTTTGTAAGATAACTGCTTTGCTACTCGTTTATCCACTTTTTTAGCTCCCACTATCTCCTGAAATACACCTCCAGTTTATTGAAATTACGAAGAATACCACTCTTAACTTTTTATGCTACATTACTTTGTGAAGGGGAAAGTCCCGAAGGCGAAACTCCCCACCTGTACCAGAGGCCCCTTAGCCAGATGAGATGTAAATCGAGGGATATGCGCGAGTGGCAGTCCGACCAACGGGACACGAACTCAGCAACAGCCCTTACAATATTTCAGCAAAGACTGTCATCACACGAATTCGAACCCGCGACGTCGGAGTGGTTGTACCTCAATCACCTTGTCACTTACCAACTCGCATGTGCCCCTGGGGCTTTTATGCTACATTACTATAGTACTTTTTTTTTAACATACATTATTAATCTCTCCGTCTCAATATAACGATATAGTTTTACTCGATACGAAGTTTAATAAATAAAGAAATATTTTGAATCTTGTGATTTAAAACAAATAAAAGAAATTTATGTGGTTATACATCATCTCGTTAAGCGTAAAAGATAAAATTTAAAATTAAATTATTATCAAATAAAAAGATGTGTTTTTTTTTAGTGACTAAAAAGAAAAGTGTATAAATTAGGACAAAATGAGTAATTTATATCGAAGTAGTGATTCTTTAGTTGTGCTAAATAATTTTTGAAGAACTGCGTTAAATAATTAACATTCTTTTTTGTCCTTTAGATAAATAGCATTGACTGATAACTGATAAGTAAGCTTATGGTGGGACAAGTGGTATTTAGTAGTCGAGCATTTTTTGGGTTTGATATTGATTTTATTTAAAAAATTTGATGTGGTGATTGGCGAATGTAGTGAATTGAGTACTTAAAATTTCTAGTATTGAACTTTTTATACTTCAAAAATATAGGTTCAAATTTAATATTTATTAAATAAACATCTAATAAATTTTCACATATAAATCTATACTCTACTTAAGGTCGAATTTATCAAATATGAATATATTTATCTCATACTCCCTCCGGATTGATTTATAAGCAAAAATAGGCTAATTTTTTTGGAATGAAATATAAGCAAAAGTCATTTCTTATCACTAAAATAGCCTTTTTTATTTTCAACAACTTATTTATTCCTCTCTTGAAACGAGGTGATTTTCAATTTCCAATGATCCTAATTTATTCCAACTTAATTCAACGTTTGTTTTTAAGTTCAATGGTATTAATCTTAATTAATGCACTTCAAGTGGTTCTCAGCAACTTTTGTTTTACTTTTACATGAATATATGAAAAGGCTCCTTCAATTTTATTTTCCTTTATAACAATAGCATTGTATTTCTTCTTCTTATTTGTTTATTACCAAAAAAATGGCAACATTGCAGGAAGAACCATCTTTAGATTTGGGCATTGACAATGACACTACGGATGATTTGTTGCTACTTGTTGTTGAAGACTCACTAGACAAGGATGAGGAGGTTGACCAAGAGGAGCTGTTTGAGGGTGAAGTGAATTCTCATACTGATGAAGCTTGAAGGTGTTGATACAGAGACATATAATGGAGTTGAAGGTGGAGAAGACAAGATCAAGCACCATTTTGATTTGAACAAAGTTCCTGATGAAGCTACTTCTATGGTTAATGAACACGTTTTGGATCAGAATGAAGAGCCTGATGACAAATTGGGCTTTGAACAAAAGAGTGAGGAGTTGAAGACAGAGATACATGATATGTTGAAGATTTTCATAGATCCTATGTACTAGATGTGTTTCATTTTTAGAAGATGTGTTGCATGTTTTGTATCAAGGTTGTGTTTCATGAATATGAATGACCTATTGCATTTTGCTTACCTTTGTTTACTGTTGCATGTTATTTCATTTGTTCTTGCACGATGACACCAAATAGAGAACATAAGATTGAATACAACAATTGCAGATGCCTTTATAAAGGCAAAACAATTGGAAAAAAATAATGCTAAAGTTAATAAACTATCCAAATAAGAAACAACATCCAATAACGTCTCACCGAAGTAAAAATTCACATCTTAATCAACACTGTTTAAATATTCCAAAACTTGTCAGTGTGTAGTGGCATGTGGTACAAAAAGCATGCATAATGTGGTACTAAGATAGAAAATTCTAGAAAAATGCAGCACCTTCCCTGAGAATATCTTGTTCGTCTTCTCCATTGTCAACATGATGAGTTCCAGCAACCTAAACCGAGTTCATCAATAGTGTTATCTATGTCATCATTTTCACTTTCATCTTCTTCAATTGAGGGACATAAGTTCGAAGTCTATAGAAAACAAATTGCCAGTACTTGAAGAAGGAGCATTCAAATCATTGGGAGGGACATTTAGAGGCATCTTTAAGAAGTTTATAAGCTCTTAAAATTGTCTTACAAGATTCAAGTTCAAACTACTATTTATAAGAAATCAGTCACACTTATGTGATTGAAAATAATTTAAGCGGATTTATTTTTCATTTGGTTCAATTTTTAAACTCTAAATTTTAAACAGTGGCGCCATATAATTTTAAGCAATTTATTTTCACAAAATTCAGATTTTAAACAATCTGGCGCCATGTAATTTTAAGGTTTATGCGTGAGGGATATGAAAATTTTAAAGGATTTACTCTTAGACACAAAATTAGGTGCGCAACTCTTAGGCTTACATGGAGTATTACGGACTGTTTTTAATTAATGTCAAAACTTTATTAAACATTGATTCAATAAATGTTCAATTTTTTTAATAGAATTAAATCAAGGGCAATTTGGGTAATATAAATAATGTTCTGCATAAAATTATGTGATTGACTACTTTTCTTAATCTGCGTAATTTAACTTTATCTTTGCTTATAAAACATTCCGGAGGGAGTATATAATATTGTTGTATTAGATAAACTTGGTTTATATATCGGACAGAGTTATCTTTTTCCGATGTTATCATAGTGTGATGAAATTTTTTGAGTTACTAATACCTATACTAGCTGTTGAGAGGAGTATGTATTGTATAAAATTAGTCGAGATGTTCACAAGCTATACAAACACGATAACTATAATGAAAACTCAAAAAAAAATGCACATATTAATGTGGTGCCCAATGTATGATAAGGAAAATCTAGTGCATCTGAATAGTGACATTATTATCACAATAAAGTGGCATTGCAAAAAACTTAGCAATGATTGCATCGTCATCGCATTTTTCGATTCAGGTAATAGAACTTCTTTTATCTTTTCACCCCAAATAATTAAATTATCATTTGCATAATTAATTGTGGCACTTATGATGCAATATTTAAACATCTCTACGGGAACCTTGTTGGAAATTTGCCTTTGGCGGGAGTTGCGACCGACCAACTTTAATGGCTTAAACACTAGTGTAACGTATGTTGGAGAATCCGGTTCTTCACACATGCATGATCTACTAAGTACGTAGATAACCGTAGGGCCAAGAATCGACAAATTTCATTGAGAAATGAAAGAGATATTGGTTCACGAAGTAAGGTGTTTGAAGCATGGAAAGTGTGGTATTGTGTGTAATTCTCCCTCATCGGTAGAGGAAGAAAGAATTGTTGTGTATATAAGATTCGAAATTGGTTAGGGGTTTGGGACCCCAAGGGGTATCCCATGTGTTTAAAGGAGGGAGGACCTAGATGTGCTTCGGTTCAAGTAAAGACCACACGCGCGCCGCCGCCGCCCGTCCGGTCCGGTTCCGGTTCCGGGTTCCGGGTTCCGGGTTCCGGGTTCCGGGTTCCGGGTTCCGGGTTCCGGGTTCACGGGTTCACGGGTTCACGGGTTCACGGGTTCACGGGTTCACGGGTTCACGGGTTCACGGGTTCACGGGTTCACGGGTTCACGGGTTCACGGGTTCACGGGTTCACGGGTTCACGGGTTCACGGGTTCACGGGTTCACGGGTTCACGGGTTCACGGGTTCACGGGTTCACGGGTTCACCGCGCGGTAAGTAAGTCCGATGGTATTCAACTATGGAAGGTTCAAAGCTGAGGCTACCTCTCCTTATGCAACATCGGTCCGCTGAAATATTGCTTTGGAAATGAAAAGACACCATGTGAGTGCGCCAAAATCTCTTTCAAGAGGGGATTGTTGGAAATTTGCCTTTGGCGGGAGTTGCGACCGACCAACTTTAATGGCTTAAACACTAGTGTAACGTATGTTGGAGAATCCGGTTCTTCACACATGCATGATCTACTAAGTACGTAGATAACCGTAGGGCCAAGAATCGTCAAATTTCATTGAGAAATGAAAGAGATATTGGTTCACGAAGTAAGGTGTTTGAAGCATGGAAAGTGTGGTATTGTGTGTAATTCTCCCTCATCGGTAGAGGAAGAAAGAATTGTTGTGTATATAAGATTCGAAATTGGTTAGGGGTTTGGGACCCCAAGGGGTATCCCATGTGTTTAAAGGAGGGAGGACCTAGATGTGCTTCGGTTCAAGTAAAGACCACACGCGCGCGCCGCCGCCCGCCCGTCCGGTTCGGTTCGGGTTCCGGTCACGGTCACGGGCGTGGGGCGTGGGGCTGTGGGCCTTCGATATTATCTTTTTGGGCCGAAAAAACTTTGCCGAGAAGTACATTTTGATCCCGAAAGTTTCGGATGTGCGGTTTGGACCGAATTCTTTCGGATGTACGGTTTGGTCCCTAAAGTTTCAAGATGTACGAGTTTGGTCCCCGAAGTTTTCGAAAAGTTGGAATTTCGACAGTCAAAGCAGAAACGTCCAAGCTCTCAATTCAGCCATTTATTTTGGCTGAATTACTCCTCCTATAATGGCCAAAACAGTTGGTCTTTCACCATTTATGTTGGTGACTTTACTACCTCCATAATGGCCATTATTTGGCTATTATGGAGGCAGTTTTCAGCCCCTCCCTCACCTATATAAACACACCCTTACACCATTGTTGAGCATTGCAAAAGAACAGAAAAATAACAGTTCATAAAGCTCACGAAAATACACAACAAAACCAGTTTTCTTCCTACAACTTCCAAGCATCATTTCGTTACTCAATATTCTTCACGGTAGCTCTTGAGTTTCCTTTGCTCAAGGGTTCCATTGCTGTTTTATCTTGGGAGACAAATTGTCCAGGACGTATAAAGGATACATACGGGGCAATATTGTCTTAAGGACAGAGTGCCACACTCGACTCAGCAAAACCAGTTTCCATTTTTTCGTTTTCAACAAAATTGTAATTTCAGTTTTGTGGTTATCTTGTAATTTTCAGATTACTAGTTGAACTATTGAATCTTTGTTTATCCTTTCGAATACTTGTAATAGTTATATACTTCCCGTACTGCTTTATAAAGTACCATAGAGCAAAAACTCCCAACAAACCTTAAGACAATATTTGTATAGTATTACTATTAGTATTCGAAAGATGTCGGTCAAAAATTGTGTGACCAAATCTGGATATGGCAATGGTTTTCTGGTAGAAGAGAGTGATGATGATGAACGTGTTCATGGTGTCACCGCTACCAAGACTGGTGGAAACAAGCGCTCTCGAGAGCCTGAGGATGTCAACTGGGACAAGAGGAGAAGACTGAAGATGTTATTCTATCTTGTAGCGAAGGGCTATATCCTGTCCCAGACAAAGGATCCGAATAATGGTGAGAAGGAAATGGACACTCAGTCGATGAAGTGACCGAAGTGAGCCAGAATCCAAAAATTGGGATAAGTATTTTTCTTACTTGTCAAGAATAAAGAGTAAATGATAAGTATTTTTCTTACTTGTCAAGAATAAAGATTAAATGATGTCTGATTAAAAATGGATTAAAGTAAGGAGGAATATGAAAATAATTTATATTCCTTATGCTTTAACAAATCAGAAGTTTAATCTCATCTTCTTTTCCGTTTAAAGATTGGATTTTGTAAATGACTTTAAAAGATCCGTTCTTTTAAGTGTAATTGTTAAAGTGTGTAAAGTATGTTCGCACATACGATGGAGAAAGATCCACTAACTGTGCGAAAACTGTTACCACATTTAAGTAAGCGCCAAGAGTTATCTGGGCACCAATCATAACGGAAGAAGTCTAAAAGTTAATGACGTTGAGCCTGTCATACTATTTGGCAGAAGATCCTTCATAGGATGATATTGGACACTCAGTCACATAAAGCCTCCGGGCGACTGGAGTGGGCCAAAATTCCTTTGATAGGATGATATTGGACACTCAGTCACATAAAGCCTCCGGGCGACTGGAGTGGGCCAAAATTCCTTTGATAGGATGATATTGGACACTCATTCATACAAAGCCTCCGGGCGACTGGAGTGGGCCAAAATTCCTTTGATATGATGATATTGGACACTCAGTCATAGAAAGCCTCCGGGCGACTGGAGTGGTGCCAGAATTCATTTCATTGGAAAAGTAATGGACACCTAGTAAGGTGGGCCAGAGTTTCCAGGTCCTAAATGATCTGAAGGCCTAAATAAAGGCAATAAAGAAATTGGACACTCAGTCTGCCAAAGAAACTAGAGTGGGCCAGAGTATCTAGATCACATATGATCCGGTTATGCCCTAACCACGGGCAAGAGGTTGTTCATGTGAAGCAACGCCACCTCTAAAGTAGAAGGGGTTGGAGAGGTTGTCCTCAATAGGACTTCATGGATTGTGATCACTCTAAGATGAGGTGATACATATTCCTAACTTGGTTTAAGGGACGCTGTTGGTCAAGCTAGTTTGAGACTAGTCCAATAGGTCTGTAATAACTAAGAATGGTACAGTACGTTTGTAGCCAAATGAATGATATATTTGTAATCCGTGCATCTATGCCATCATAGATTAAGACACGTTAAATAGCAAGTCATTCAAAAGCTAACGATGTTGAGATTGTTGCCTTCTGTCGACATAAACCCTCAAAATAAATGTGAGGTAGATGAAGAGGCAAAATCACCTTTCCAAATTCCGTCAAGGGAATAGCGAAAGAAGCACCACTCCTCTAGAACTTAGTCACACCTACTTGGGTGATTTGAAGTTTATACAAAATAGAGGGGGGAGACAAGTACGTTGTGATCTTCATTGATGATGGTACAACGTATGAAATCCTTTGTTTGTTGAAAAGCAAAGATGAAGTTGTTGAAGCGGATAAGCGCTACAAAGCAGAAGTTGAAAATCAACTAAGCCTACGGATTGAGAAATTCGTAGTGATAGAGGGGGAGAATGTGAAGCATCGTTCATTAAACGAATGTTCATTTCTCACCTCAGTCTAACGGTGTTAGCCAAGCGCGAAGTCGTACGCCCAAATTATGTGGGGTAGCTTGGTAAAAGATGGGCTACCGAAACAGGTCAAGTTCGACCTAAGACTGTAGATTGCATATCCACTTTGGATCCGCAAATAACGATAGTGTTGATCGCCTCTTGGCGTCAAAGAATGCTGAATTCTTTGGAGATAACTTTCCTTGGAAAAGGAAAAAGGAGTAATTGCTCAAGGTTAACAAGAACCCGCGAGGGCCTGACTGTCCGGAACTAGACGTTCCGTATCTTCAGGACTCGAAAGTTGCTTGTCTATCCGGAACTTAATATTCCGGATCTGCGAACTCGGGGATTCTAGATGTTGAACCAAGACGGAGCAAAGAGGGGACAAAGACTTGTTCCAGTCCTTCTAGCTTGTATGGTTGAGAACGAACCATGGACAATTAACAAATAATTGTTATCTCCAAAAGCGCTGCTTTGGAAAGAAGATAAAGGGAGAAATAGATTCCATATATAGAACCATACTCGTGTAATAGTTAATCTTCCTCCGGAAAAGAACCTTTGGGTTGTAAAAAGTGCTCCCCACGTGAGTAGCTTCACATCCAGGGGCCATTGTAATCTTACATGGCATGGGTGTTGAAACGACCTTCCAAACTGGAGAGTTGGAAGAAGAGGATCGAAATTGGTTGTTGAACTGTTGGGCTTCTTCCGAACTTTCATTTTGGTCCCCGAAATGTTAACATTTTGGTCCCGAAAGTCTCGGATAATACGAAACAATGAATCGATCACGAAACATTGACTCGAAGTTAGAAAGCCAACGGTTGGGAAAACCAACGGTCTTAGAGTGAAAATCATATTGAAACAAAGTCTCGATATGAAATATATGAGTATCACGAGATGACATCTTAGGAATTGGATTTCTAAGACATCTAACGGATCGGTCGATAGTTGACGATCTCGTTGAAGCCACCAATAGATATGAATCATAGAACTGATTGGAATCATGGTGCACCCATAGACAAGGAGCGATATGCTCGGTCACGTGTAGTTCAATGTATTGTACACACTACAACCGACCAGGTATCGTCCAACAAACAGATCGGTTGAACTAAGGTTCACCGATGATCTTAATACATGATCAATAGAAGGCGTTAAGTCGGATATGACGATATCGAATTATTCGCTTATCTACGGATTATAGTATTCTGGATGTCCAGGCGGTTCCGAGAGAACACAAGGTGATGCAAACTGACATCGGATCCGAAGAACACCAAAGTCACAAGTATGTGTGTATGGTGGGTCTTGGAAAATCCTCTAAGCAAACTTGCATCGACCGATTCATGATGGTATCGGAGTTTATCGCTTTATACAAAGCATGAAAGAAGTTGAGTAACTTCACGACTCATTAGAGGACGTCCCTTATTGGGAGAAACCCGTGCCTTCAGCGGTTCTACACTTGTGGCTAGCCGGTCGGCTTTAGGAAGGACACGGATGACGGCGTCTGGACATATCTGTCGGGATCTGTCGGAGACATAAGACCGTATGGCAGTTGATCATCACGGGTGTCACTTCCTTGTTTACAAACTAAGGGACTACCCAGAAATCAAGTGTTCTGCTGTCTGGGGAATGGGCTTAAAACCCAAAACATACGAACCAATACGGTGGAAACCCAACCTTACGAACCGGAGATCCCGGTAAGTTGGTTCAATGGGAAAACTAAGTTGTAAAGGTTCGGTTGATCGCTTCGGTGGAAGCATGAGCACTTCGGATAGTGATTTACGAAAAGAAACACCAAATCCAAAGCCGTTCCCGCGATAGACGTTAAGTGCTATCTGCGGTATGGGTAAAGGTTAAGTTTTCAAAACCTGTAATAATCCTCAACAACTTGAGGTTAGGTCTTTGGGAAACTTTTAATGGTTCCTAACACTTGTGAAGTGGGGTATAGCAGGATACCTTGTAGGAGACCACCTATTTAAGTGCGAGGACGGGCCGCCTCAAATTGAACGCACTTAAGAATCCAAGACGTTGTCCATGGCCAAAACGGACAAAACATTACGAAGAAGAGAGTAAGGGAATTTGTTGTGTTGGTACCGTTGTCTTGGCTTACACTAAACACCGACGGTTCAAGACATCACGTTCACCGCGCGATAAGTAAGTCCGATGGTATTCAACTATGGAAGGTTCAAAGCGAGGCTACCTCTCCTTATGCAACATCGGTCCGCCGAAATATTGCTTTGGAAATGAAAAGACACCATGTGAGTGCGCCAAAATCTCTTTCAAGAGGGGATTGTTGGAAATTTGCCTTTGGCGGGAGTTGCGACCGACCAACTTTAATGGCTTAAACACTAGTGTAACGTATGTTGGAGAATCCGGTTCTTCACACATGCATGATCTACTAAGTACGTAGATAACCGTAGGGCCAAGAATCGTCAAATTTCATTGAGAAATGAAAGAGATATTGGTTCACGAAGTAAGGTGTTTGAAGCATGGAAAGTGTGGTATTGTGTGTAATTCTCCCTCATCGGTAGAGGAAGAAAGAATTGTTGTGTATATAAGATTCGAAATTGGTTAGGGGTTTGGGACCCCAAGGGGTATCCCATGTGTTTAAAGGAGGGAGGACCTAGATGTGCTTCGGTTCAAGTAAAGACCACACGCGCGCCGCCGCCGCCCGCCCGTCCGGTCCGGTTCGGTTCCGGTTCGGTTCCGGTTCGGGTTCCGGGTTCCGGGTTCCGGGTTCCGGGTCGGGTTCCGGGTTTCGGGTTCTCGGGTTCACGGGTCACGGGTCACGGGTCACGGTCACCGTCACGGGTCACGGGTCACGGCCGTGGGCCGTGGTCGTGGGCCTTCGATATTATCTTTTTGGGCCGAGAAAACTTTGCCGAAGTACATTTTGATCCCGAAGTTTCAGATGTGCGTTTGGACCGAATTCTTTCGGATGTACAGGTTTGGTCCCTAAAGTTTCAAGATGTACAGTTTGGTCCCCGAAGTTTTCGAAAAAGTTGGAATTTCGACAGTCAAAGCGAGAAACGTCCAAGCTCTCAATTCAGCCATTTATTTTGGCTGAATTACTCCTCCTATAATGGCCAAAACAGTTGGTCTTTCACCATTTATGTTGGTGACTTTACTACCTCCATAATGGCCATTATTTGGCTATTATGGAGGCAGTTTTCAGCCCCTCCCTCACCTATATAAACACACCCTTACACCATTGTTGAGCATTGCAAAAGAACAGAAAAATAACAGTTCATAAAGCTCACGAAAATACACAACAAAACCAGTTTTCTTCCTACAACTTCCAAGCATCATTTCGTTACTCAATATTCTTCACGGTAGCTCTTGAGTTTCCTTTGCTCAAGGGTTCCATTGCTGTTTTATCTTGGGAGACAAATTGTCCAGGACGTATAAAGGATACATACGGGGCAATATTGTCTTAAGGACAGAGTGCCACACTCGACTCAGCAAAACCAGTTTTCATTTTTTCGTTTTCAACAAAATTGTAATTTCGAGTTTGTGGTTATCTTGTAATTTTCAGATTACTAGTTGAACTATTGAATCTTTGTTTATCCTTTCGAATACTTGTAATAGTTATATACTTCCCGTACTGCTTTATAAAGTACCATAGAGCAAAAACTCCCAACAAACCTTACGTATACAATTTTTAAAGCCATTGCATTCAAACTTCACAAAAAGTAGACACTTGTAAGAATGACAACTGTTATCTAAACAAAAAAAGACCAAAAATATAAAAGAGAAAAAGAAGGCAACAACTAATGACTTTCATGGCAAGTCACTTGTCTTAGCTTGGTCATCCACATAACTAAATTTGCCTATAAATATTACTGCTGCCCACCATAAATTTACCCAAAGCTACAGCAAGCACTCCTATTATAAGCTACTTCTCAAGTACGACTGAAGATTAACACTTTGAGATCATCGGTAAGTTAACTTCTCCATTCTCTACTACATTATCAATTAACGAAGAATGGTATGCCATTTGCAACATGCATTAGTAAATCAGTGGTTTAATCAAAGTTGAAGAATAGGGAGAAGCAAGAATTCAAAATATTTCATGAATCATGATCTTCTTTCTTAATTTGTTGTTCCTTGAGAAGATCATCCAGACCTAACAAAATGTAGCATCACTCAGCGATTAACATTTTCTTACTAAGGAAAATGATGTCTTTTAAACAAATTGTGACGAGAAAATGTGTTATGTTTGTCTCCACATCCACATTCACTGTTGAGGGATGTATGAAGGTCTCTATACACGGTCTTGTGTAATCCTCACTTCGTGACCTTAATTTTAGGGTTGAATTAGACTCAATATTCATTTCAGATTCATTTTAATTCTTGATTTATAAGATGTTGGGTTCCTTATTGTTGCCAGAGGGCATGCAACTGTAAAAGGGATGTTAAAATTGCCCCCATCGGTTGTGGATGGATGAGAATATCTCTTTATATGATTTTGAACGATTCTCATCTATGAGCTAGTTAATTATATTCAAAATAAAATTATCTATATATTGTTAGCTAGCATCTTTGGACAATCGTCCCGTCTCGTATGATTTAGCTATATTCGTATAACCAGCTGTGTTAACTCCACATTAGAGCTTCTGAAAGACTAAAGATGTGTTTGGTTTCCATATTTAGCTGGTTAAAAAGTTAAAGATTTTTTAGAAATAAATTTCTTAAAAATCAGAAAAATGACTCTTGATCAAGATAGAGAAAATAAATTTCATAAGTGACATGCTGTGTTGATTGTCTCTCCCACCCCCTACACTCCGCTTACCCCTCACCCGCACCCACCTTTCTTCTATCTTTATGGTGTTTGTCTAAATTACATACTATAAATACATTAAGAATAATACTTTTTGTTACTTATCAGAAATCAAAAAATAAATATTCGTACCAAACACTTCCTAAAAGGCCCTTGCACTAGGGAATGAGTCTCTAAAATGTGGCTCGGCTTTTGTCATCTCATACCGATGTCATCTAGGAAATTTATAATTTGTTTCTTCATTTCCATTTTACTCTCTATAAGAATAATAGTTTTTTTTTCCACCGTACTTGGTCAGAATATTGAAACCATATGGTTCAAATTTTACTTCCCAGTCCTGGGCCATGGAATCCATTGCTTGGTGGTCAAGGTTAAC
This sequence comes from Anisodus tanguticus, assembly GCA_034509755.1. NCBI lineage: Eukaryota > Viridiplantae > Streptophyta > Magnoliopsida > Solanales > Solanaceae > Anisodus > Anisodus tanguticus. Next base: position 36,774,879 of record CM067561.1, on the reverse strand, counting down.
TCTTGAGTACATCAACTACCCTCTTAACTCAGTCAATCTACAATTTTTTATTCTGATTTTCTACCTCATGGGATCTGTCAAAATAATGTAACTTATCAATTGAAAAAGTAAAAGCAAAACAGTTAAGAAAGTGACTTAATTTATATACATGGAAAACAGTTTTGGAATCAAAATCTTAATAAAGGGAGATTCAAAAAAATAACAAGAATCTCACATTTTGAAATATAAACTTTGAAACTTAAATTTTGAACTCTTAGTCACTATATATATATATATATATATATATAGCTCCGCTCTGATTGACAGTGCAAAGACTTTTTTATACTATCATTTACTTTAACTTATTATAATTGGTTATCATTTACTACTTTTGTTTTTTATGAGTAGTTATTTAAGTGACCACTTATATATTAAAAATCAAAAAAAACTTACATATCAAAATATAAAAAGGGTGCTTTGGTCATTTCAGCAGAAAATAAAGGTAAACTTTTTTTCAGGCTTTGGTGATTTTCTAAACCATTGCCGTTATATAAAGAAAATCTTTAAAATAAGAAGAAAAAAGACCCATGTTTTCTTCATATGGTCTCTCTTCTTAACTCACTCTTTCTTTCCTTTAAGCTGAAGTTTCACCGTTTCTTACTACTTAGCTATCCTTGCTTTCCGCGTTAAATTAAAACTAACTCTCTTAGCATTTATATATATATATATATGACCTTTTTTCTAGATATCAATACTAACTCTTTAATTAAAGCTTGAACCAGAAGAACATTGCTTCCCGTCTGAAATGTTGTTTCAATTAAAATCATGCGTGCAAGCTATTTGTTTGTATAATGTGTCAACCCTAAAGCCACCTATGCATTTTGCTTGGCTCTTAACCCCTTTCATTTCTCCCTAAGCTTCTTCCTTTATCCTTAGCCTCCCCCCCTTTTCTTATAAATACCTTCTCTTTACCCCTCTTTGATTTTTCAAACTCACATTCTTGATCAGACCATCATAAGTATTAAAGATTGTTTTTTTTTTTACCTGAAAATTAACATTTATCAGTTGCCAACTTGCGATCTTGGATCAATCTCTTGCTGCAAAATTTTGGGGGAATTTATGAAGTAAGAATAAAGATTGGATCTTTTTAATTTTGGGGTACTGCTTATTTTAGGCTAATTTTGTTTAGTTGTTGAAGTTTCTTTTTTGTTTTGCTTTGATGTTATGTTGTGAAAGTGATTTTATTTGGTGGGACCTTGTTGTTATGTCCAAACTCAATTCTTGAACAAAGCAGCATCATAACTTTAAAGCTTATAATTTTAGCTGAAAATCTTGAAAGTTTTACATGTATCAGTTGCCCATTTGTGATTCTGATTAATCTCTTGCTGCAAAGTTGGGGAATCTATGAAGTATGATTCTGTGATAAAGATTGGATCTTTTCTATTTCTGTGTACTGCAAATTTCAGTTATTTTTTCTTGTTGTTTTGTGTTTGATGTTATATGTATGAAAGTGATGTTTAGGTAGGACCTTTGTTGGTTAGGCGTTCATTATTTTGTTCTCATTCCAATTATTTGGAGTTTAGCTTGAAAGGAGAATTATTTGTTTTGGGTTTCTGTCATAGTTCTAAAATTTTGCATTCTTGCAGCTTGTGTAGAGATTTGTAACTGAATTTGAGCTTTGAGAAAAATATGGGAGGACACATGAGCAAGAAGCCTGGTGAAACTTCAGCTGCAATCGACAATTTGCAGTACAAAATCGAGCTGAATTCATATGAAGCCGCGTGCAGGGCTGACACGGACTTACAGTCCTTCGATACGACTCTACAAGCTCGAACAAGTCATGTTATCAATACCCTTGCTGATGGAGTTGAAGTTAGAGCACTTTCTTTTGATTCTTTGAAGGAAGTAACTGGATGCCTATTGGAAATGAATCAGGAAGTTGTGAAGGTGATATTGGATTGCAAGAAAGACATATGGAAGAATCAAGAATTGTTTGAGCTAGTCGAGGAGTATTTCGACAATAGCCTCAAAACTCTGGATTTCTTGGCTGCTTTAGAGAAATGCCTAAAACGTGCTCGGGATAGCCAATTGCTGATTCTTGTAGCACTTCAACAATTTGAAGAGGAAAGTGGGGTTGAAGGGAACAGATACACCAAGACTTTAGAGGAACTAAAGAATTTCAGAGCTGCAGGGGATCCTTTCACAGAGGAGTTTTTCCAAATTTTCCAGTCTGTTTATACACAACAAATGCTGATGCTTGAAAAGCTGCAGCTAAAAAAGAACAAGCTTGATAAGAGGCTTAAGTACATCCAAGCTTGGAGAAAAGTGTCAAATATTATACTTATGGTTACATTTGCAACTGTTTTGATTTGCTCAGTAGTGGCTGCTGCTATAGCTGCACCTCCGGTCGCATCTGCACTGGCTGCTGCAACGTCGATTCCATTAGGCTCAATGGGGAAATGGATAGATTCCCTTCTCAAGAACTATGAAGATGCTCTCAAAGGGCAGAAAGAATTGGTCAACACAATGCAAGTTGGTACTTTTATCACAATTAAGGATTTGGACAGTATAAGGGTGCTGATAGATAGATTGGAAATCGAGATCGAATCACTCTTGAAGAAAGTTGAGTTTGCTATCGATGAAAATGCTGTTAAGATTGCTATAGAAGAGATCAGGAAAAAGTTGGATGTTTTTATGAAGAATGTTGAAGATCTTGGAGTGCAAGCTGATGTGTGTAGCAGGGATATTCGTCGGGCCAGGACTGTTATCTTACAAAGGATCATCAAACCACCAAACCACTGAAGACACTGACGGTTTACAGCAAGCTGAATTTGCCTTAGCAGTGGACATTTCTCTGATTTCCATAGTTTGTGATGTTAAATATGCGACTTTAATCTGAAACATATATCATGGTTAGAGGACTCCTTAGACTTTATACCATGATGAATAAAATTTATTGGATTCTTTTTTAAAGTATATCAATTACTTCTTTTATTTGTTATTCATTTATTCTTTTACATGAATAAATAATCGTGAATTACTCTCTCTATTATACCTGTTAAGTTTATCTCCTGATAAATGCTGAGGCTGCTTTTGTCAATGCTTTTATTTCTTTTCTGGATTTCATTGTGGCATCATGGTTATAGGAACAGTATAAATTTTTACTTTTCCAGTGGCTATAGTTGCTTCCCTTCAGCCTCAGTTGGAACAACAAAATCTAATCTTTCTCTGAAAATGGAGAACTATTCGATAGAAAACGTTTTTACGCCCCCCCCCCCCCCCTTTAATTAGCTTACCCGGTGCATATCCAGTTTAGTTGAGCTTGTGAATTTCAAAAAATAGATTTTCTTTCCTTTCTTGGTCCCTTGTCTTTCTTCATATGGCAGAAAAAAATAATCTTCTCTTCTCTAGTCGTACCTTGCCGGACCACAAGGATCTATTGTACGCAACTTTACCTTACATTTCTGCAAGAAATTGTTTCTACAGCTTGAACTCATGACCTTCTGGTCATATGGCAGCAACTTTAACAGTTACTCCAAGGCTCCCCTTCATTAGGACCATTGTTATTATTAGTAATACTTATGAGTCATGGCGATGGTCCAAACCCTTTGAAATTTTCATAACCCTACTCAGAAATTAAAAGTTTCTAGAACAACAGGTCCATGGATGAAATAAAAATTCAAAGCTAACGTCAAAAGATAAGTTACATGATCAAAGTTTCGGTCAAGAAAAGGAAATAAGAAATTTCCACGTTTAGTTATTATAGCTTCTTGTTTTACAATATCAAACTTTTGAAATTATTCTCTCCCTATGAACTTGCTCATGTTGCCAATTCCAACCTATAAGAGGGTTGTATTGGGTAGACAGTCAATACAAAGCTAGTCAAATAATGATAAATCCTCACAATACAAAATATATAGAACATGATCAGTGAAGATTCATATAGCCCAATCTCAATTTTTTTGTGATTTTAGTGTATTATAAATTAAAATAAAAAGAAAGGAAATATCTACCAAATGTGAAATAATTCCTTCGTAATATGTCAACCATTGAACTGAGCTTTAAGACATAATCAGAACAGAGCCAGATTATACGAATAGAAAAGGAATTTCAAGGGATCACAACAAAAAATGAATTCAACACAACAACACAGGGAAAATTGTACTAAATTAAGGCTCAATTATATCAAAATCTTAAAATGTGACTGCATTCATAAAGATACAATGGGTGAAGGCCGAAAATTGAAGTACGTAGCTGTTGCCAAGAATGCACATGCAGAGGAAACATAAATTTTGAACCAAATGGACGAGAAAAGTGTTAGATATGTACAAACTGCAGTCAATGTTGTCACAAAGATGAAGTTTGCTAAACACTTGGCTGTAGACAGCTCACTTTCTATTCCTTCGTGAGGGAAATGACCTTGTGAATGAAAATCAGACAACAATTTATCCTTGTCACAGAATGTATCCATCAACCATGAAGCAGCCTCATTTTCAGATTCCGGTATATCGGCAATAGCAATACAGCGGACGTGCATATGAACTTCAGCCGGATCAACCCCAAAAGCATTGTCCAAAAAAGAAGGACAATTATGTTTGTAGCCAATTGTGATGTCATAAACTGAAAGAGCACGAAATGGACAGTCAAAAGAAGTGTAATTGGAAAATTAGGACAACTGCTTGCCATTAGTCTATTCTCATTATGGACTAGCAACCAGATGAAAGCATACTTGTGAAAGAAGTATATGAAGAAACTCTACTTCGTTTGTAATATAATGATGAAAATAAAACCAATAGGGCATGACCATAATGAATATTGCATGTTCTCTGAAGTTCTCATTTTAATGTATCTGCAACAAAAATTTAAGGTATATTGGTTTAAAAAGAAATAATAAAACAGGCATTCTGTGTTGACGGTTCTTTGCTATCTATCTCTCAAGTGGAATGTGACTATTTATATCTAAAAGAAAAAGAGCTGTTCATCTTTGATGTTTCTTTATGAAAAGGTAAGATTTATTAAAATAAAAAGGTACTAAGAAGGTACTGAAAAGATTAAATCAAAAAAGAGGGCATCCTTCAATAGATTGAACAGGTCTAGCAAAAAGTTAAAATCAGATACTATACTCTTCCTCCCCGTAAATAGAGATTATGACATGGGGTGTTGAGAGAAGACAATAATGCCACATACATCGAGAGGAAAGGAAAAAGCAAAGACAATAGATCTATCCACATCAGACATCCTTGCCCACCGCAGTCAGCTTTGACATGGCATGCCTCTAATATATCAACTGTATCTTATCCACTGCTCGCCTATGAATCTAAGAATATCCCTGAATCAAGATGAGCACATTCTAACTTCACTGGGGGTAAAGCATGACTCTTACATTACTAGATACCTGTAGAAGATGCAATGTGGCTTTGCTAACAGAATATAGATGTCCAGGAAACCGTAACAATCAAGTTACAACAAAATGCAACAAAACACAGCCATATCTGAAGGCAATTAGTTACTGTACTGCCATAAAAAATAAACTTCTAGTTCAAAAGCAGACTCCACCTGAGAATTTACTAAGTACCCCTCATTGTTTTGGCAGGACCAACACGAAAGTTGCATAATCAGAGTAAGGCGGAATGGTCTGAGAGACCCTTCTACTTGTCCCGATTTCTCATCCCGGTGTTTGTACTTTACGAAGTTTCATCTAGACCCCTGAACATGTACAAAACATGTATTTTAAACCCATCTGACCGTTGACCAAGCATATGTTGCATTAAGTTGACTGAGTTGGACGAAATTAATGTTCAACAATGTAAAAAGAGGAAAAAAATGAAAAATACAAAATTCCTCTACCCTTCTCCATCTTCCCCATAGAAGCCAACTGAACCTCTTCCTCTTCGTCACTCTCGCCGGAAAACCACTCTGACCCAGCATGAAAAACTCAGGATCCTTGTACTCTTCTTTGAATTCTCTCTTAGCAAATAACCCCAATGGTTCTCTTCCCTTTCCTCCACTTCTTCTTTTAACGAATAGAGTGACAGAGTTGACTCGCTACGGCCGCCGGAATCTTGTTTCTACGGCGGAGTTGTCACCCTCTCCATCGGCGTTTTCGCTTTCCTCATATCATTCTCGTGTCATTAATAGCTACAACGACGCCGTTTTTCTCATCTCTAGCTTCGGATGGAACAAACATCAAATTGCTCATCTTTTGGTTGTTTATTCAAATCCCCGAGCTTTACAACATTTTTAACAGCGACAAATTCGGTTAACGGAAATCGTGTAACTGCTCCGTTGCCGTCTAAGTCTTTAATTACTCTTTTGACCTTGTTTACTGAAATAGAAATTCAAACCCACCACATAAAAATCTTGATCAACCGAAGATACTTTTAGTTGTCTATGGGTTTTGGTAGTAAAAAATTCTAGGATTACAATCCATTTTTTTAGAATTTGGGTGGAAGAGGGAGAGATGGAACATGAAGAAAGAAGAGAAATGTTTTTGAATTTTTTCTTAGAAAAAAGGATAGAGGGTGTGTTTGGTATGGAGGAAAACATTTTTCAGAATATGTTTTTCAATTTTCCCTTCCCATGTTTAGTTGGCTAAAAATTTTGGAAAACATTTTCTCTAGGAAAACAAGTTCCTCAAAAATGAGGAAAATGACTTCCTTAATGAAAGTAGGGAAAACAAGTTACACAAGAGACATTTAAAGTTCATTATCTCCTTCCCACCCACCCAACGCCCAACCCCCACCCCTTAACCATTCCACCCCCGAACCCCCACTCCCCACCGCATCCCACCCCCATAGTGTTTTGCTACATTACACACAAATGTCCTTAGAATATTTTTTTTCCTTCCTTACCAAACACTAAAAAATAAGTAAGAAACCCACTTGTTTTCCAAGAAAACATTTTTCTTCCTACCAAACACACCCAGAATCTGATTTCTTATTCTCCATAAAAATTATATTTTTTATAAAAATAAAATATAATTCGGCATTAATTTATCTAGGTGGATCTGATGTGTTTTCCACGTCAGGGCGAGTGAGCATCACACAGTGTTGGAGGGGTTTAGAATACATGTTTTGTAAATGTTCAGATGTCTAGATGAAACTTCGTAAAGTACAAATACCGGGATGACAAATCGGGACAAGTACAAGGGTCTCCCGGCCCATTCCGCCTCAGAGTAAATATAGAACTTGGTCCACTAAAGTAATGCAATTTAGCATCAGAAAGTAATATACAGGAATAATATAACAAACATTGGCCAAATAATTACATATGGAAGAAGGTAAAAGAAGTGCTACCTGCATCCAAGGAACCTCTCAGTTCCTCCAAACAGGCATAAAAACCCTTTGTCTTTGGAAGAAGTACGTTCTTCAGAATAGGCAATCCATTTTCAGAAGCATACTTTTGACTACGAATGCACTTTTGTTCTCTGTAAAGCAAGGGTAAGTTCAATTAGCACTAGTACTGGCGAGAAAAAGACACTAATTATTTAGGCCACACAGACATACTCCCACATACATATACATAAATCCAAAAGTCAGAGTTAAAGGGAACATACGTGAAATCAGTGCCCTCTGGAAAAACAACAAGCCAGAGTGGATCTTGAGGATCTTTATAGGTGCAAAGCATCTGACGAAGCTTCAATGCATCAGCCTGCCATTTTCTCTCAACAGGTATGAACTCCATGACATGAAAAACCCATCCAAACACAGGCAATTTCATCAAACTGCTCTTAAGTATATACCTAAGTGAACCCACACATCCCTTGCGCAAAGCAAGATCCCACAAGTACATCCAATCGACCTCAGTTCGATGGTTTGCGATAACCAAGACTCGCTTCGAAGATGGAACAGAATCTCCAGAGATTACGACTTTGGTTTTGTTAATTTTTTCAAACCAAAAGGGCCACAAAGCTAACCAACATCCAAAAAAGAAGGATGTTCCCACTCGGCTATAATGGACACTGATAGTTCGCAAGGGAATAGCAGTCCAAAAACCAAAATAAACTAACACCATAAATGCAGATAGTACTAACACAATTAGACAGAAAATACCCCTCACCATCCTCAACTGGGTTAGGTTACGGTGCCTTGGTTGCTTTCCAGGATCATCAGCCATTTGATCCACTAATTAATACGAGTACGATATTATGTATTTCGTGTTGAGCTTAAATTTGAATTTCCTCTCGCATCTCATAAACCCATCATAGACTAGGTTATCAAAATGTCAATCAACCCAAGTAGGATTTGGTCCATCTGCCAAACAAAGACCTCCCTACCCCCTGGTCCCCTACCCTGTAAAAAAACCATGAACAAAATGTTATTCTGTTAGCTAAGGGCCCTCAGAATCATGTTTGGACCTATTGTTAGTTTTCTGGAATTCGAAAAACTCCAATTACCTGTTTTCACATTTTTCACTCCAATTTACTCAAAAAAATCAACATTTTTCCAAGTTGTATTCATGTCCAAACACAACTCCAATTTCCAAATATCATTTTTCAATTTTTTTTCCAAATACTACTTTTTAAAAATTTCATATTTTTTTTATGTCCAAACGCCCACTAAAACTAAAGGAAACGACTCTACACTTGCTATAAACTGATCAAAAAATTAAACCTTGATGTAAAAATACTAGAAATTTAACATAAAGTTCAAGCTTTTTAGCTTAATGTGGCTTTAAGAAACATACATGATACATTCAGTTCAAAAACACACAGTTAGTGTGAATCTCCCTAATCTAAACACCCAATTCAGCAATCTTAAACTAAAGGGTAAAATATTCACTAAACAGTCAACTTAAACTAATAAGAAATAACCCATTGAGTTCAAATTCAAGAATATAAACACACATTTTTGAAGTGTGAACAATAAGCCAGTCGAAAGGATACCTTGAAGTAGCTGAAAAGGTTTGGTTGAGTTGAAAGATCCAATGTGGGCTGAGAGTCTCAACGGTCAGATACGGATACATATACTTTCAGCTGAGACTTGTAAAGTAGTCGTGAGAGCACACTGTTGGATATTGGGCTTCGGGCCGGGCCGGGCCGATGATGTTGGCAGGTTTTTTTTTTTTTTTTTTTTCCGAAGGTCCAATAATTGTTGCTCTTCTTGTAGTCCTTGGGTGGCTATTACTTATTAATGATGCCTTACTTTTTCTTTTCTACCACATTCTTATGATGGTGACTCTAATACTTTTTATTTTATTTTTATGACATGGTGTTCAAAAGAATTATTTAATATTTGCTTTTTGGCACATGCTAATAACTCCAATGTACATGAAACGACATAATACTTTAAGACCTTGAACTATTTTATGTTCCAATTATCTCTCATATATTTGGTTATTTGATTAGCTTTCATGCTCTTGAACGACCTCAAACGAAGGTGTGATGCCACGTCGAAATTTTTTACCTTTTAAATTCATTAGGTTTTAGATGATCTTTTCCGACCCTAATTTGCCAAAATTTAATTTTCTTAAACTTCCATTATTTTAGGTTAATTTCCTTTATTTGGCTGAACATAATGAAATTTTAAGCAAGTTTTTTTCTACAAATTTGATCCAGAAAAGAAGAGAGATGTAGCTAAAATAAATTGACATTTCAAGCAAGTTTTTTCCTACAAAAATTTAATCCAGAAAAGAAGAGATACATAACTAAAATAAATCGTCAATGAATCTAAAGATGAAACAAAAAGATACACGATCAAATGTCATTATTCTGACTAAAAACCTTCTATCTGACAGTAATGGAGCTCTAACCAATTTCTTTTTTAAGGATATTCCCCGATAAAGAAATACTACACAATTAAAACAAATAATCATTACACTTAGAAAAAGTTGAAGTAAAATATGCATGTTATATTAAGATGCAAGAAGAAATATACATTGAGAACGAGTAAAAGCATCGTACATATGATAATGTGGCAATCAAATGGATGAAAAATATCACTTAGAAGCTGAATTTTTAACTTTTCTTCACTCCCACACAACTAAAGGAGAGTGCTCCTATGCTTCTTGCCATGTCGGCATTCTGCAGTGAAGGTTATCAAACTGCCAAGTTCTGAAGGGTAATTAGACAAAAAAAAAATACTCGTAGTTCATGTGCATCGAAAAAAGGTATTAAATTTAGAGAGGCCTCAAATAAAAATACTATCTGGAAATTACCATGTAGCTAGCAAATGTTTCAGAGGCATTTCCTCTGTGAAATCACAATTAACACAATTTAAACTAATAATTCGGGCATTTCAATAACACAACAAGAAATACAAAATCAAAAATGGTGGGTATCTATGATGTTAAATAAAACTCCCTGTGAAACCAAGTCAAGTGTACTGACGAAAAACGGAATGGAACTTCCACACAGCCATTACCATCTCTCAATCCACTTCACTTCATTCAACTAGACCTCACCTCGTTACCTTGAAACTCTGCACAACAGAATACAGAAAATTTGAAATCAGAAAGTTTCCATAAATACTAGTAGTAGTTTTGAACACTTCCCCCATTGAGTATAGTCAAGACAAAGAGTGTTTCTGAATGTCCAATTTTCAAATAATCTTTTAAGATTGTTAACAACATATCTTCACTGGACTAAGGAAAGCAATCACGTGGAGAAGGAAAAGTTAAGAAGAAGATATGGGGACCAAAACAAGTAGGTGGTGGTGCAAACAGACATGAAAAGATAGGTGATGGTGCTTCTTTTTTGAGGATGGAGAAAACTGAGATATAAGAAACAAGAGCAACATAATTTCACCTCTGGCTTAACTTTATCAACAAAAATTACAAACATTTCTTGCTTAATTCAGATTAAGGTGGGTTTACAAAAGAATGATACAAGGGGATCACTGTAACCCAACCCACAACTTCAAGATGGTCCAAGTAGAATTACTTTTCTCAAAACTCATGAAAAACTTCAATAATCTATTCTATTCTTCAATCATAATTACTTCTTCAATAATCTTCCTTTTGATAAATAGAGCAACTTAAACAAACTAACAGTAGTTGCACTTTCTAGACAAGGTAGAATTAGGAAGATACACTCCCCTTCAGAGTTTTTTGAAAAATAATAATGGAACCCTGAGCTTCAAGTGACAAAGTCTAGTTAACACTCAACACTGATGAGACATTTTATCCAACACAGAACATTGAGGCAATTCAAGAACGTGTACCTTCACCCTTTTCATAAGGTCCTTGGCTTTCTGATCATTCTTAAAATGATCGCGCACCGGCTGCATATCACATTGAAAACTAAGTCAGGCGGACAGCTGAAGAAAGGTTGAGTCACAAATATATTGAGCTATAAAAAATAAAAAATTGTGCTGTCCTGATCTTGAGAAACAGTAGCCTATTCAACATTAACTATACAATCTCAAGGTCATCAGATACTAGGCATCAAGTGTGCAATATCTTACATTTAGTATTAGCTGATATTAAATTGCCGATATGATTGGTTACTGATTTTTTTTTTATCAAGCAACAAGATTTTATAACTTGAATTTGAAAATATAACTCTTAAGAGATGAGAATACGCTTCAAACAAAGAAGTTATTCTAGGGTGTTGGGGCTATATTAATTATTAATTGCATATATCAAACTCAAAGAACTAAATGGGGATATTACACCAACAATCAAGAGATCACTTTTCACATTAGTGCTACTAAAGTAAAAGTAGAATATCATAATGCAGAATTAATGTGAAACAAACATGGCAAATTTTGCAAAATATCAATTTGTAGTTAATACAAGGACTGCGCAGGAGATTGGCATAATGAATTGTATCAAATGTATCTACCTGTAATATCTTATTGATTGCTTTTGATAATGCAGGTTTCAGGTCCGCAGGATGCAAGCTCCCACTTTCATAGTCAGCAGCTAATTCTTCAAAATTCTTATAGGTCCTAGTATCGGAAAAAGAACAAAATGAAAGATGAGCTAAAATGATTGTACTGTTGTTAGCAAATTAGCTGGATGGAGATGAGAAAATGTGTGAAATGACTCACCTGTCACCACCATTCTCAGCACTTCGCTCAATTTTGAACTCATGAAACCAAGGGAGGACGATATACTTGATGTACTCCAGACATGGATTCTTTTCTACAATCTTTGGTGGACAAAAAGCCTTCTTTATCTTGAGATTTACTTCTGCCTTTGATGTTCATGCAAGGCACAGGAAAAAAATACTGTCATTACACTAGAACCTCGGAGGGAACAAAACCACCTGTTAGAAAAATCTAATACAAACACTGACACTCAACCTAAAAACAATTGTAGCACTGTAACAGGTGACTAATATATATAGCTAGATAGCCTAGAGGTAAAATCTGAAGATACCTCTTCATCCTCCATGTAAATGGAAGAAGAGGGGTCGCTCTTCGACATCTTCTCTTGACCTTCCTGCAAACCAGGGAGCATATCTGCACGCCCAGATCATAAGGAAACAAAAGAGTTGGTCAAGTAAAAAAAGAGAGTTTGAATTCTAGATTAAAAAGGAAATTATCGTACGATGGGACAATATGATAGGCTTGTTTTTCCTCTTGATGTCATCACAATACTCTCTTGCAAGTACATTAACCTTCCGCTGATCCATGCCTAGTTGACAGATGTCAGCCTATGAACAACAAAAATTCCTTATTTAGATGGTACAATCACAATTTTAAACAAATAATTACCATTGTGGCAAGGACAATAGAAGATTGAATAAAAGCACACATAATAGTACAGGTAACAAATTAAACAAAAGGTACGCAGCTCTCATATCTGTCCATATCAAGAAGCATATGCTACTGAAGCTAGAAACTCAAGGCAAGCCAGCAATATGCATAGAAACAACTGGCAATGCGTATTTTACTCATTGGTAACCTAGACGAACAAGAAACATAATGACACTGCAGGGTTGACTAAGACAAGCAAGAAGTAGATTATTAAGTGACATTAGAGGGGTAACTTGCATGCCTAAAAAAAGAATAACAGTGAAGGTGTTTCTATTCTTTCTAGTAAAGTCTCACAAAAGATGCTTATATTTGACTTATCCAGCAAACTGAACAAGAAAGAAAATATTTTCACTAGTTAGTTATGAAAATAGATTACCTTAAGGAAGAATATGTCAGCACATTGCATGCACGGGTAAAAAATCTGGGCTGCAGTTAACTCATCTTGCTCAGACCGACCCATAATTTGGCAGCACCTTATAATGAAGAAAGAGCATGTAAGCAATAACTGACTGCTCCTTTTCAGGAGAAACAAGAGAGGTGTAAATGCTTTAGCCTTTACCTTAAAATCCTTGGAAGCTTGTTCCTTCGAGCTATGTCCATAACAAGAGGCCAGTACTCATGAGCTCTGGAGTTAATCTCTTTTGAAGACCACAAAAATTCTACTTGATCCCCTTCAAGATTCATTCCCACAGCCTTCCATATCTCAATCAAATAATGACCAACAACCTCAATTTTCTTCAAATCACCTCCCATCTTGTTATTTAGCTGGGCAAACCAATCTGCAATCCATATCTTCACCTTGCAGCCAGCCGAAGTCAGTTTGTTGACATTTAGTGCCTTCAAAACTCCCTGTTCAGCAAAGAAATTGTAAAAGAGAAAAAAACAATCATGAGATGCTAAAAAGAATAGATAACTGCACAAGAGCCCCTCCACTAATTTCAAACATTGTCTTAAAAAGATCTTTTTTTGTTTTATATGTTATATATAACCATAATAAAGAAAAAGTTCTTAGGTAATTAAGCAAATAAGGAAATTAAAGATTTGGTAAGAGTTGGGCGGGTTGGGTTATACCCCATTACTTAACAAGCAAAAATGGTTCACAAACAATCGTCAAATATATACCAGATTTTGCATTGTATAACTTTCCATCATCATTTTGTCTTATACGTATGCAGGCGATATCAAACAAAAATTTCTGCCAAGATAGTTAACTAATAAGTTTGATCCTCCAGTTATCCTTACTGACAGTTGTGGTTACTCTTATGGTAATGGCATCATGAACTTCAAGAAACAAACCTTTCAATATATTGTACCTTCCCTCCCCTCGAGCCCCCAAATTCCCTAATATTTTATAGATCTCAGAACTGCAGACATTGCTATCCAGAAAAGTTTATAGTATAAAGCTACTACGTTGCACTGATTCTTTTTCCCCCTTAGTTCTCATAAGCCTCCCCGAGTAGCTATTAATTGATATGTACATTCTCAGAAGACGTCGTCTAAGCTACACGATCAACACTGTATGAATTTGCTTTAAAAGTTCTTTTCCCTGGAGCGTAGAAACGCTTAAACTGCAACATGAACCACTTCAGCATCAAATGAGAACTTTTTTTTATTATAAGGAATTGAGAACTTGGAGAGAAGTAATTTGTATCTGCAACTTGGTGTATCCATTTATCAAAATAGGTATTCGAACACTAATTAATTTCACTAACATGAGGTATAGGCTTATCAGTCTAAGTAATTGATCGTGATTGATTTCATTGTGTGACATACAAACAGTTCATATGAAATAGTTGAGGCTGTTTCATCAATCTTCACCCCTTTGAACAAAGACAACCCATTCCCACCACAAATCTGACAACCACTTGAAGTCAACCCATGCATTTCTTTCTTTCTTTTTGTTTTATATAATGATTTTATTAACAAGTGAAAAGACCCTGCATCTGAAAGAAGTTGATTACTGACCAAGAGATAATGGAAAAGCAGTCATGTTCAAGTAGAATTCTGAAACAAAATAAGCCACACACATTCTGCAAACCAGACAATTAGCAAGTGGCAAATTTTTTTATCATCTTCATTAATGTAGTTAAAATGTGGGTGGAGTTCAGGTTTACATACCTGAGCGATGTGCATTCGACCAGAAGGCTCAAAACCATCATAGCAAACGGGATATGGCTTCTTTGCCAAAAGATTCATCAATTCATCCTCCTGTATGCATTCCTCCCCAATACTCCTAACAATCTTGAACTTCTCCTCCAAAGTCATCCTAAAACATCAGAATATGCAACAAATTCAATCTCACGTATGACCAAGACTAAAAACCTAAAGGAATATGCTTTCCCAGACGAATAAAAAAAATCCATTTCACATGCTATCTCACTAGATCAAACAACTAAGTGGAACATCTATATGGATCTTCTATATCTGTTTACGCTACCCAGTGCCGTTTTCAATACTATAATTTGTAGGGCTTCTCCAAGATTACAGGTATTTAACAGAATTCATATGCTCATGGAAAATTAAACAGAAAAGGAAGTATTCCAAATAGAAATTACATGATACCGAGAGCATATTGAGATAGAGACTTACTGAGAAGCTAAAACGGAAGGGTTGGATGAGGAAGCTGTCAATGAGAGTGCATCAATAGCTTCTGAAGCCTCTTGGTTATCCATCTTCCTGCGTCCACATAGAAATATGGTATTAACTGATTTCTCTTGTAAGTTTTAAAACTTATTTGAGCTCATTTAATGAATTTAGCATATTTTGGCAAAATTTAACTAGCTTATCGCCTTAGGCTTCCATTTGATTGATACCATAGTCAAAACAATATGTCTTGTTGATGTTTCATCGGAAACAGCCTCTTTAACTCTCTGCGTATCCTACACTCCCTAGAACCCACTTGTGCGTAATGAGTATAAAAAGGGAGACTTACTGGGATGTTGAAATAGATTGGTCAGATGAGGAAGCCGCGGGAGTGAGCGCATCAATGGCATGTGAAGCCTCTTTGTTATCCATCTTTCAAAGCTGCGGAAAAAACAGAATTAGGGTTGAAGAAGATGATATTAAAATTATACAACAAATAGCATGTGCAGCCAAGAATGCGGATCCTGGTAAAATACTTTATTCTAGGGTGAGCACGGGTATCCATACCGACATCGTTCCGGATAGATATATTATAATACCGAATAGATTTCGGATAGTAAAATTAGTAATCAATTAATGTCGGGTCCGATTCCGGTTCCGGTTCCGACAAATAGAGACAGGGTATCCGGACCCGGAATCAATACCCGGAAACTATGAAATATTAAATATTTTTACTTTTTTAATTCCATTATTTTTTAGTTAATAAAAATAAAAACATACCACTTACGTCTCTCCCGCCTAATCTGAGACTAAACACGAAACAATAATTTAGATAGAGCAAACTTGCTTGAAGATGAGATGACATCACGAAAGACCGCAGGGTTAGTTGACCTGCAAAACGAATATGACATTCGTAGCTCTGCACCTTGCAATAATGAGGAGAAAGGATCAGCTTTTCTTATTCAGGTAAATGTTGGAAACTTACTCTTGCTTTATCAACCTCTTTATATATACTTGCGTGCTGGACAGCATTTGTCTTTCTTGTTTTAACTGCAGTTGTGGAGTTTTTGTCTTTTGGTTATTCTCCATGTAGTTGTTTGTGATGTTGAGCAACTAAACATTGCCTATGTGTATCACATAAATTCCTAGTTATTTAATTTATGGTGATATTTTTGTGTTGTGTTTGATTTTCTTTAGAAAACACTTTGCTAAAATGTAGAAGCATTTGCCTTCCTCATATTTTTCTTAGTAACTTACAGGGTATTCGGGAACCTACTCGGAACCGCAGGGTCCGGGTAAGTTCTAGGTAATGATTGCTACGGGTAGGTTCTGGGTAGTAAATTTAGAAACCGATATTTTATTGGATAGGATCCGAATAGTTCAAAAAAATTAGGGTAACCGGACCCGCTCACCCCTTATTCTAAATATAAGTCAATTATGTCAAGCTTGATCTGCGAAATTCTAACAGAATTAAAACAAACAAGAAATTTTGAAATTACAAAATATTATTAGGGCTTTTGTGTGGAGAGTAATTTTGAAATTACAAAATATTATTAGGGATATGATAGTAAAATACTTGATCATCAGCAAATAACTTCTTTTTTTAATTTCGTAAAAACCTCTCTCTCATGCACACAAAAAGCCCAGGGATAAATAGTTAACGCACTTAAAAGCAAAATATAATGCGAACTAAAGATGAGTTTATCAGTAAAGTATAAAGCTAATTATTTACACTTTGTATTGAAACATTTGCTTAACAAAGTCAAAGGCCACTTAATTTTTTTTTATTTATCTTTCAAAATTAGGATTTAGAAAAGGGGATATTGGGGTATATTTCATAATATTTAAAAGTTTGAACATTTTAACTTATACACTTCAATCCCTTTAACTTCTACTTAAATATACAAAGACCTCTCTTTCTTCACTCCCTATCACTTTTAAAATTTTGAATTCTCTCAAGCTCCCAATCGATTTTCCTCTCCTCCGAGCTTGGATATTGGTCAGTCGTCTTCCCCAAGTATTTTATTTTATTTTGTAACTCTAAGCTCCCTATTCCCTTAATTTTTTTCTCCCTTTTCCGATTCACGATGTTTATAAAGTCGATTTTTTTCAAATTTTTTGAAAGTTTAGCCTGTTTTTTTGTTTGTTTCAATCATTTGTTCTATGTTTGCTTATGTGTTTTTTATACTTATTTTTCTTGTTTTGATCTTTCTTTTTTTGTTTTTATTTTTTTCAAAATACATTTTGGTATACTAATAGACATTTGATCGATTATTCTTATTTTTATATCGTGATTGATCAACATCTGTATTGTTTGTATATAGATCATAAAGAATGCCTAGATGTAGAGGTATAGGTTATTTATGCTTGTTTTGATCTTTCTTTTTCTGTTTTTGTTTTTTGAAAATACAGTATGGTCTATTAATAGACTTTTGATCGATTATTCTTATTTTTATATCGTGGTTGATCAACGTCTGTATTGTTTGTATATAGATCATAAAGAATGCCTAGATGTAGAGGTAGAGGAGGACAAATAATATACCCCCATTTTGTTGATATGGTTCAAACCCGTTCTAATGTGACTATTAGAGATAGAAAAAGAAGTGGTGAAGAAAATGTTGGACGAGATGGAAAAAGAAAATGAATTGTAGAAGATGATAGTGAGGCCTACTTAGATCCCATGGATGAGTACAGTGTAGATGAAGATCAAGATGATCGAGGTGATAGTTATGTATCTGCGGATGGTTCTAAGCAATCTGTTTCAAAAGAGTCTGGTTTTGATGAAGAAAGTGATCCACTGTTCTTGCCATATTGTGCAAAGATAATTAGTGTGGAGAAGTATGATTTTATTACTTGGCTGGATGATTATGAACATTTCCCAACAAAAATTTATGTTAGGAGCAGGCTGACATTAGCTAATTTTAGAAAAGTTATGAAAGATCAAAAACTTCGAAAAATGTTAAAGTATTCATGTTTTGGTCATTTTAGAAAACTTTCAGAACACTTCATCAATTTTAATGGACGGATGATCCATTATCTGCTTTTTTGTCATGTGGATGAGAAAAAGAAGCGTGAGATGTGGTTCATCATGAATGACAAGCATGTGTGTTTTAGCTTGAAGGGGTTTGCTTTGATGACTAATTTAGATTATGGATCCTATCCCAACCAATTTAGAGATGATAGGGCACTTAGGAAAGGGTCAGCATTCTGCTCAAAGGTTACTCGCAACAAGAAGATTTCAGCAGCAATGTTATTGTCGTATATAAGAGGGGTAGGCTAAACAAAGAAGAGAAGTTCAAATTTTATCTTGTGTGGTTTCTGCATACAATTTTATTGGCGAAAGATGTGTACAGGGATGTGGAACATGATATGCTTAAAATGGTTGACGATTTGGAATTCTTCGAGAGATATCCTTGGGGAAAGAAATCTTTTGAAGCCACCTTGAAATACTTGAAGCAAAAGGTAGACATCCCCAGATTCCAACAAACACACGATAATAAGAAGATTGCATTGTGTGCTCTCTATGGCTTTCCCTGGGCATTCATGATAAAATATTATAAATCATTGGTGCAGTAGAGTATATGATGTGTGTTATTTATTTTTACATTTAGTGATTATTTGTGCCATTACAAACATGGATATATGAAATTTTTCATGCATTTGAAAGGAATGCTGGTAAATCAAATGAGGTTCATTTGCCTATTCCTATAATTCTTAGGTGGCACACCAAAAAATGGATCGATTTAATGAAGGTGATCCGTTTGGATCGAGAGCTTCACATGTATAAAATTGGAGTTTATTATCAATGTTCATGCAAAAATATAAATAAAATGTTAATGCATTGATTATTTGTATGTTGTGCACCATTTCATCATTCGTACAGTGCGTGAGATGAATGAGGATTACATGAAAAACCTTTTGTCATATGATGATGAGGCTAGCGATCCCATAATAGATGTCTTGAAGGCTGATTTGGAAGGCGTGACTGTGTTGATTTCACCAAATCATAGCTCGAAGGCTCCTAGTAGGTCAGGAAAGGAGCACAAGGAGCTTTACAATGAGCTGGATACTTAATCAAAAGATTTAGGTGGTAATTCACTCGCCAAAGGTGACGAATGACATTTTGGCATTGGGGTGTCTATGGCTCGTGTGGCACCAAAGGTTCCATCAGTGCAGGTGGAGCATGAAAAGATGGAACAATCTTTGAATATTGTTGTCTCCTTTGTGGAGAAGAAAATATTGCGAAGGAGAGAAAAGGAGAAGAAGAAAAGACTGGAGTCTCTCAAAGGTGAACATTTTGTATTTTTTTTTGCTATAATTATGTTGTATTCAATTTTTATTTTGTTAATTATGTCCAAAAAATGCAGTGCAAGCACATGTGATTCAGTCAACTATTGTGGTCCCTAGACCAGCTGATTAGGTCAAGAATGTTGAGGTCTCTCGATCAACTGCTGAGGCTAAGGAGGTTGATATCCCTAGCCAAGTTGTTGATGTTGCGAAGGTTGCCAGTTGTAGATGTCCATGTGCCAAGTGCTGAAGTTGTGAATGGAACTAATGTCATTGATCAAGTTATCTCTGAATAAGTATTGTTTGATTCTGAAAAAGTGATGATGGGTGTTGTCGACCTGTTGAATGGTTCTTGAAATAATTAATTTGTTATTTGGGTTATTACAAATAATTACTTTTTGCTGGATGTGTATGATTATGATAACAATAATAATGCTTAATTTGATTGTTTTAACAAACAATCAATTTGACTTTTATGTGTTTTGAATTATTTCAACTTTTCTATAATTGTGTTGTTGCCTTGTGGGTTTGAACGTGCTTAAATATTTTGGATGTATTCAAATATGAATGTTTTCACTTCTTAATGTGTTGTTGTTTTGTATATGCTACAATGATGCGAATGTTGAATAATACCAAGTGTATTTGGGTGAATTATAAACCAACTAATAATAAACCACCTTAAGCGATAATAACTCATTGCTAAGGATATTTATAGACCACAAAGGTCGATGATAAGAAAGATGTATAAAGTCGACTGCCGGAGTCAGTAGCATGCTAAATTTGCACTAGTATTTCAAAAAAAAAAATGAAACCCCAAACTCCAATCCCAACCTCAAACTCCAATGTCAAACTCCAAACCCCAACCCCAAATTTCAATATTTGTCTAAAAATTTATAAATAAATAAAATAAAGGACATACCACTATTTTTAAATCATAATAACACTTCAATACATGAGAGTTCTCATCCATTGAACACATGATCAAAATAGTTTTAGGAATAATAATGGTACTTAAAAAGCTAATATTTATCTAAAAATCCATAATAAATAAAATAAAAGAACATACCACTATTTTTAATCATAATAAAATTTCAATACATCATATGAGAGTCCTCATCCATTGAACACATGATCAAAATAATTTTAAGAATAATAATGGTACTTAAAAGTGTAATATTTGTCTAAACAATTCATAATAAATAAAAGAAAAGAACATACCACTATTTTAAAATTATAATAACACTTCAATACATCATATGAGAGTCCTCATCCATTGAACACATGATCAAAATAGTTTTAGGACTAATAATGGTACTTGAAAGTGTAATATTTGTCTAAAAATCCATAATAAATAAAATAAAATAAAATAAAATAGCTACTGTTATAAAATGATAGCAATAGCAATATAAGACAAGAGATGTAGACAAAGAAGTAGAGAGGATGAAGAGATTTTCTTCTTATTTCAAGTGTATGTTGATCTACCTTCAAATGTGAATATCATCCCAATTTATAAGATGAAACTACCTAATTGAGGTTACAAATATTAAGTGTCCAAATTAATAGGTACATGTAACATGTATGGACATCCATACAAAGGATATGTATTTCATAACACTCCCCTTGGATGTCCATAGATAATGTGCCTCGTTAAAACCTTACTAGAAAAAAACTGAGTAGGAAAAAATTATAGTGAAGAAAAAAGAGAACACATTTCTAATAATACATATTTTGGTTGCCTCATTAAAAACCTTACAAGGAAAACCCAGTGGGACAAACCTTATACGGAAAAAATAGTACAAAGTGTATTAACTCCCCCTGATGGGAACTTCAGGCCAAGTGTTTGAGTCTTCGCATTCCAATCTTGTGTAACATCTTCTCGAAGGTTGCAGTTGGCAGAGACTTAGTGAACAAATCCGCCATATTATCACTTGAACGAATCTGTTGCACGTTGATATCACCATTCTTTTAGAGCTCGTGTGTGAAGAACAACTTTGGTGAAATGTGCTTTGTCCTATCTCCTTTTATGAATCCTCAATTCAATTGAGCAATGCATGCTGCATTATCTTCATATAAGATTGTGGGTATTTTGTCACGTTTCAAATCATATTTTTCTCGAATGAGATGTATCAGTAACCTCAGTCACACAACTTCTCGGCTTGATTCATGAATTGCTATTATCTCAACATGATTTGAAGAGGTCGCCACGATAGACTGCTCTGTAGATCGCCAAAATATGGCAGCACCCCCAGATATAAATACATAGCCTATTTGAGATCTAGTTTTGTGTGGGTTAGATAAATACACTGCATCAACATAACCAACAAGATCGGGACTGCAATTGTTAGAGTAAAATAAGCCCAAATTAATAGTCCCTTTTAGACATCGCAATATGTGTTTAATTCCATTCTAGTGTCTCCATGTAAGAGCACAACTATATCTTGCTAATACATTAACTGAAAATGCTATGTCACGCCTTGTGGTATTGGCAAGATACATTAGTGCACCGATTGCACTAAGATATGGTACTTCAGGACAAAAAATTTCCTCATTCTTTTCTTGTGGTCGAAACGGAACATTATTCACATCAAGTGATCTAACAACCATCAGAGTACTTAATGGATGTGCTTCATCCATATAAAATCGTTTCAACACTTTTTACAGTATATGCAGATTGATGGACAAAGATACCATTTATCAAATGTTCAATTTGTAAACCAAGACATAATTTTGTCTTTCCAAGATCTTTCATCTCAAATTCCTTATTTAAATAATCAATCGCCCCTTTTGATCTCTGTAGGAGTTCCAATGAGGTTTATGTCGTCAACATATACAACAAGTACTACAACTCCGATATTATTTTCTTTATAAAAACACACGGGAAAATTGCATCATTTGTATAACCATCCTTTAACAAATACTCACTGAGGCGGTTATACCACATGCGTTCGGATTGCTTTAAACCATACAATGATCTTTATAATCTGATTGAGTGCATTTCTCGAGACTTTGAACTACATGCTTCAGGCATCTAAAATCCTTCAGGAATTTTCATGTATATTTCATTTTCAAGTGTTCCATAGATATAGGTTGTAACCACATCCATTAAGTGTATCTCAAGTCTCTCATGGACAACGAAACTAATGAGATAACAGAATGTTATTGCGTCCATAACATGTGAGTATGTCTCTTCATAATCGACGCCAGGCCTTTGTGAAAATCCTTGTGTAACAAGGCGTGCCTTTTATCTTTGTATCTCATTTTTCTCATTTATTTTTCACACAAAAACCCATTTATAACCAACATACTTAATACCATTAGGTGTTTGGACTACATGTCCAAAAAATTCCCGTTTGGTAAGTGAGTTTAACTCTGATTGAATTACCTCTTGCCATTTTGGCCAATCACATCTTTCTCGGTATTTTTTAACAGATTGTGGTTCAAGATCCTCACTATCTTGCATAATTCTAGTTGCAACATTATAAGCAAAAATATAATGCACTTTTATTTCCAAGCGGTTCAAATTAGTCCTAACCTCACTTGGATTTATTGATATTTCTTCATTTTCTTGAGGTTGAGGCTCATTGATTTCTTCAAGAATATCATGATTGGTCAAATCTTGTATTTCTTTATGAGATTCTTTCTTAGTGTCATCTTGACCATTTATTTTTCTTTTTCTAGGATTCCGATCCTTAGAATCCAATGGTCTAGTACGCTCCAGCCGTGCTTTGGACTCATATGTCATGACACTAGTAAATGGTCCTACATGAACATCAATCCGAATTAGGACATTCTCTGCAGGGATATGTGATTTGGTAATCCTTTTCAAATCTGTAAATGCATCTGGCATTTGATTTGCTATTTTCTGCAAGTGAATAATCTTTTGGACCTCTTGCTCACAAATAGAAGCATGTGGATCAAGATGAGACGATGATTGACTATTCCACAAAATTTCCCTTTTTATTTCATTATTTTCTCCCCCTAATTTTGAAAAAATTATCTCATCAAATTGACAATCATCAAATCGAGCAGTGAACATATCTCATGTTAATGGTTCAAGATAGCGAATAATGGAGGGAGATTCAAACCCGACATATATTCCTAATCTTCTATGGGGGCCCATCTTGGTGGGATGTGGTGGTGCTACATGCATATATACGGTGCATCCAAAAATTCTCAGATGAGATATATTAGGTTCTTGACCCAAAACCAATTGTAACGGAGAAAATTTATGACAATTTGTCGGTCTGAGACGCACAAGTATTGCTGCATACAAAATAGTGTGACCCCAAATAGACGTGGGTAACCTTGTTTTCATAAATAATGGTCTTGCTATCAACTGTAGACGTTTAATTAATGACTCTGCAAGACCATTTTGAGTATGAACATGAGCTACATGATGTTCAACTTTTATCTCAATTGATAAATAATAATCATTAAATGCTTGGGATGAAAACTCTGCTGCATTATCAAGGTGAATAGACTTATCGGATTATCGGGAAACCGTGCCCGTAATCGAATTATTTGTGCTAGTAATTTCGCAAACGCCAGTTTGCAAGATGACAATAGGCAGACATGAGACCATCTAGAAGAAGCATCTACTAGGACCATACATTATCTAAATGATCCACTAGGTGGGTGAATAGGCCCACAAATATTCCCATGTATACATTCCAAAAATTCAGGGGATTCAAACCCAAATTTTGTAGGTGATGGGCCTAATAATTAACTTGCCTTGATAACAAGAAGGACAAGAAAATTCATTGTTTTAAAAAATCTTCAGGTTCTTTAATGGATGACCATTGGAATTTTCTATAATTCGTCTCATCATTATAGATCCAGGATGTCCCGGTCGATCATGCCAAAGTACAAACATATTGGAATCAGTAAACTTCTGGTTTACGACAGAGTGTGCCTCAATCACACAAATTTTTGTCAAATATAATTCAGTAGACAAGACATGAAACTTTCCTACAACAACTTCCTGGCCATAGACATCCTTGGTGATACCAATATATTCAAGATTCATCTCATCTATTGTTAATATGATATCCCTTTTAACGGATATCTTTAAAACTTAATAAGTTCCTTCGGAATTTAGGAGAGAACATGACATTGTTTATAATGAATTTTGTTCCTTTAGGTAAAATTATGATGGCTCTTTCGAAGCCTTCAATCAAGTTGGTACTACCCGTTGATAAGATCAGTTTTTGTACCTAAATGAGCAACAATGCTGTAAAACAATTGTTCGGCGAAGTTCCAAAACAGAAAGTAAAAGGAAAGTTTTTTTTTCCTTTGTCAACAAAAAGGAAAAAGGTTGTTTGGTCGAGTTAATTATAGTATGAGAGTGACCTTACGACAGTTCTCCACGTGGCTATACGCGTACAATTATTAAATTGTTAATTCACTAATCCGATTAAAATCCCTGGTTAATTGACTGTTTTAAAGTCAAATTATTTACTATAAGTTCTCGCTCCATCTCAAATTAGTTGTCAACTTTTTTGTTTTACACGTCCCCTAAAAAATATTAATTCATTTGTTTCAAAATATTTGTCTTATTTTGACTTAACAGAAAGTTTAAGAAAATATATAAGACTTTTGAATCTTGTTTTATTAAATTGAAGATATATAGAATGTATTAAAATGTCTTTTAATTATGAGGTTTTAAATATGCCATGTGGAAAACTGAAGTTAAAGAGTTGTCAGAAAAGAAAAGATACATTCTTTTTTAAATAGACTAAAAAGAAAAGTAAGATAAACATTTTGAAGCGGAATGAGTAATTAGGAAGAGTATTTGACTGTTTTTACCCTTATTTATGTCTAAATTATAATCTTTTACGTGTCATCTACTAAGGTTAAATGGGAATCGTATAATTAATTGTGTCTTGAACTTCTAAAATAACAAATAATTTGAGATAACTATTTTTAGTAACCACGATAAATAATTCGAGACGGAGCGATTACAAAATAGGGCGTTGGATGCCAGTTGGTTCACGTTTTTGTTAACCATAGTAATTAACGTTGACAAAACTACATAAGTAGATTAGTGAGTAGACTGACTAGTACTAGTACTAGTAAAATTAGGCACCTACCGACACTATACACCCAAAATTTTCTTTTCATTTGGGTGTCATCCATTCTCTATTTCTTTTTAGTATACTGTGTCAAATATTGTACTACTATTTTGCTGTGTCATTGGATCTGTTTTGCCTCTTTCTTTTTCCAGTATTTGATTGTCAACTACCCAGAACCTTTTCTTGAAAAAAATTGTATCTTTTAATTAACTTTTGACAAGATAAATTGTGGGAAATGAATAAAATTAAGTGGGTATATGTTTGAATTGAGACCCTTGGAGTAAATTTTGGTGGGTTCAAGTTCCACTGTGCTTAGGATCTTGTTCTGGAATATTGCTTTAAATAGAGGTATCTAATTTTATCTTGTGGGTAGTTTTCTTTTGTCAAAGATTTGATTTTTATCATATTTTGAGTTGCTATTCATATATCATGGCTTTGTATTGGTATAAGTATCTGATGCATATGTTGATAATAGGTGCATAAGTTCAAGGAGATTAGATAGTCAACATTATGGTCAAAGTTGATTATCAATAATTTGGCAGTTTAAAGGAAACTGTGTGAGTTTCCACTTATCAAAAAAGAATCTTCCTTTTTGATAAGCAATGCTTCATTACAAAAAAACAAAAAACAAAAAAACTTATAGAGTGCAGCCCTGTGCACTAAGGTCAGGCTATGCACATGGTTCGGGGAAGGGTAGACTAAATTGGATCTATTGTACACAATATTACCTTACCTGATCATTTTGCGACAACTCGTACCTTGGCGCTAAGTGTGTCAAATGGGCTGGTTGGGCTGAATTTGGGTTGGTCAAAATGAGCTGAGTAAATAAATCAGTGTCAGGCTGAAATGGACTATGAAACGGGTCATAGCCCAACCTGGCCAACTCTTACTAAGTTTTAGTTTCTTTGTATTGTGTTGTAATTTGTTTATCTTTTTAAAAATATTTTGACAAGATTTTAATGAGGCAATTTGGGCTAAATATCAGCCCAACTTTTAAATGGGCTGAACTTGGCGGGTCAAAATGGACTGAGTTACTAAATTGAGCGGGTTAATGAACTGCCCAAACTTGAGCAGGTCGGGCCTTGGGTGGTCATGTTTATATGGGCTAATTTTACCACCCCTTCTTGGCGCTAAAGACCCACCTTCATGACAAAGACAACTTAAAGTGAACTAAATACAACTGTGTCTTCCCTAACAAACTGATGTCTAGAAAGCTCCTTCACTTATATGCAGAAATGAGTGTCCTTGGAATTACTTTTCTTAAATGTATGCAAGAAATGTTTTCATTTTGCTTCCCACTTGGCTCCTAGCCTTGCTCCTTGATCAGCGTGTGACGTAAAAGTTCAGGAGGAAGCTAATCGTAGAGGAGATCAATAAGTTATTTACATTATTTGATGTTGCGATCTTGGAAAGTAATACATTATGGAAATTGGTCCATTTTAGCTTCTTCAATACCCCAAGCTGCATTATCTAATAACTCTTAATAAAAGAAATTTTAGGCCTTTGGAGAGGAGCGTTACATACTACTCCCCCGTCCCAATTTATGCGACACTCTTTTCTTTTTAGTCACTCCAAAAAAGAATGATAGCTTTCCATATTTAGTAACAATTCAACTTCAAACTTTCCATTTTACCCTTAATGAAATGATTTATAGCCACAAAAAATTCTATGGCTTATTTAGATCACAAGTATCAAAAATCTTTCTATTTCTCTTAAATTACGTGCTTAGTTAAACACCTTCACATAAATTTAGGACGGAAGGAGTATTATTATTTATAGATTTCATTGTTCTTTCTCTCCAGAAGGTCATTTAAGTTGTTGTTCATGGTTCCATATGTAAATGGACACAAAAGATTTCTATCTTTATCTGCTCTATGTTTTGGTTCATAATTTCCGCTATCATTAGACACTTCCTTTCTTGTTATTCGATTCCACGACGCCTCAAGGTCATTGAAGTCTGGCTTCCTATTATGATTTACTGGCAGGTATTTGATTCAGGGTTGTTCATATGGATTGTAGGGCAGGTGAATCATTGGATGCTTTGCATTCAGCAGATATGAATTCCGACTCTGGTGATTTTGAATGCAATATCTGCTTTGAATTAGCTCAAGATCCTATAGTGACTCTTTGTGGTCACCTTTATTGTTGGCCATGTCTTTACGAATGGTTACAAGTTCATTCACATTCCCACGAGTGCCCAGTATGTAACACTCTTATAGAAGAGCACAAGTTAGTTCCAATATATGGAAGAGGCAAAGCAAGTTCTGACCCAAGATCTTGGTTAAGACCAGGAATCAATATTCCTAAACGCCCAGTGGGCCAGAGACCTCAA
The DNA here is from genome assembly GCA_034509755.1 of Anisodus tanguticus. Taxonomy (NCBI): domain Eukaryota; kingdom Viridiplantae; phylum Streptophyta; class Magnoliopsida; order Solanales; family Solanaceae; genus Anisodus; species Anisodus tanguticus. The sequence goes on along the minus strand of CM067561.1, from coordinate 36,746,926 downwards.
ACCTCTCCCGCTGTAAATATGGACTACCTCCGACATGATGAAGTGGACCCCATAGGGGGATTCATGCCCATGCCAAGTGCAAGGTTTGGAAACTCGACATTATATGCTGTTTTTGGAGCTATTCCAGCTTTTTTAAACCTGCATGTACATGGATTTCATGATGCCACTGTTTATGGGGCAACTACAGGAGTTCCGTACCTCTTTTCTGGTTCGTTTCATGGGGGATATGCTCACCGTTTCCATCACTCTAACCACCTAGATGGGACAAAGTTCTTTATGAAGGTGCTTTTCTTGATCGCCGGTTTCCTCTTAATTGTTTCCATAATTTCATAGTGTATATTAATTATATATAAGTGTATATCCTAGTGTTCTAGACCTATATATCTGTAGTAAACCAGTGCAACTATCTTGCACGTCGTTAGGAGTTAGGATTATGTATTTACTGTTATTAGCACCAGAATCTGCACCAAGTTTTTCTCTCCAATAAAAAGATGGTGGAGCTTTTCCTTCAAATGGTTCTGTAACTAATTATCAAGAGGGTGATGTTTGGGCCTGATTAAGTTATTCTTGACTCACATTCATGGTAGTTTCTCGTCTGTCCATTTGTATGAATTTATAAGCCCATAAAGTTGTGTATGAAGTTTTTGGTGGGTAAAATGTTTGCGCTTGGGACTTTCAAAGTACAGTAATTCAAGTTGATACATTTCTTGAGCCCAAAATGAATTATTGTTTGGCCCTAAAGCGTTAGATCCATTAAAGTATGTGAATGGAGTTGTCCTTAAAATGTTGCATCATATGGGCTTTCTCGATGTCTTTTTTCGCAGGTAAATTTAGTGTACTGACTATCTAGGGACAATTTAAATTGTGGCCTAAAAGAAGGCCATTTGTGCAAATATCTTGTAAATGCTGACCTAAGTCTTTCTTAAGCGATGGTATCATTCTTTATGACATTATTGATATATAAAATAAAAGATAATATAGCTAGCTAGGATATGTCCCACAAGCAAATCAATACTTGAGAATTGTTGGAGTGCATACATATATTCCTTGTACGTAAAGGTAAAGAAGGTCCTTATTCTTGCTGTTTTCATGGCTCACTTTCTAAGGTTGGAATCTTTCATTTTTCTACATTTGGCATAAGTGGCAAGTTAAAATATTAGCACTAAAGCAAGCAACATGTCGCGTATTGTTATTTGTCCAAAGTGTAAGAAGTTGAGATGAGGCAAATGTAAATCAAAATGAAGTTTCCCCCTCATTGGGAAGTAGTTGAAAATGGTTTGGTTCCGCAAGAAACGAGACTTATGTTGAAAGAGAGGGAAGAAATTGGTTAGTGTGTAGTCCAATGGAAGTCTTACAAAAAGCACATGACATGGGCATTAGTGTGTAGTATAATGCAAGTTGTAGGTTTATGGAAGCACGTCATGCATGGTTGTCTTGCTTGCGTCTTTTTTAGGTTCACCCATTCCGTGGGGGAGTTTACTAGTTCGATTAATTTGATTTCGCGTCGTAGAATTTAGGTTCTATACCAAAGAGGATCAGATCCCCTGAATTTGAAGTCTAGACCTTTAATCAAGGGATCGACAAATATTTATCGTGTATGTGTGTAAATATAAATGTGTGATTTAAGGACCTTTACTTATAACTTTTCTTGGTCTTTTTAAATGTTTTTCGAATAAAGTGGAATATATGACTCAATATAGCTAACTTGAACTAATTCAGGACTGGAAACATAATTCACATTATAGGTATTATAGGCAATTAAGTTGCATGCTTTTGAAAGCACGTGTTAGATCTAGCATTCAAGCAGGCCTATTTGGTGAAAACTGAAAATTGAGGGTGCTCAAAAGTAAAGTGTACTACTAGTACCTAATGATACGAGCTTCTTTTTCTACTTTAGGTAAATTATCAATATGTTTCCCTTAATTTATGATATTTGAACCTCGCCTCAAACTTTCAGATTTGCATTTTAACCAAAATTGTAGCACGTAAACAAAAATTCAACTCCATTCCTAAATTCATCTTAAAACACCTTCAATGAAGCTCATTAGACAACTGATCATCACCCTCTAACAGAATAGTTGGAGCTCCTATTTCTCTAAGATGATATTAATCTTTCCTAGGAAGTCTTTCTCATTAATATCAATATATATAGTGTACAATATACAATCCTAATACAAGAGGAAAGAGGAATCCTAATCACAATACAAGAGGAACCCTAATCTAATAAGGGGTAGAGATTGTGTGTGTGTTATACTTGTACACGTTTACACACCCCCTCAGTCGGAGCGGGAGGAGGCCTAACGCTAAGACTGGATCTGAAATCAAAGAACAGCTGTCCTGGGAGGCCCTTCGTGAAAATATCCGCGTATTGATATGAGGAAGGCACGTGCAATACCTTAATATGCTTGAGAGCAACCTTCTCGCGAACAAAGTGGATGTCCATCTCAACATGCTTGGTTCGCTGATGCTGAACCAGATTGTGAGACAGGTATATGACGGATATGTTATCACAGTAGACCAGAGACGCTTTACTTAAAGGACACTGAAGCTCTAAGAGAAGGTTTCGGAGCCAACAGATCTCAGCAACAACGTTAGCAACTCCTCTATACTCACCTTCTGCACTCGAACATGATAATGTGGCTTGTAGTTTGGCAGACCAAAATATGAGATTATCACCCAAAAACACATAGTAGCCGGATGTAGAGCGGCGGGTGTCTGGACAGCCTGCCCAATCTGCATCGGTGTAGGATAATAGCGAGTTTGGTGCGGAGGGGTATAAGTGTAGTCCATAATCCAGTGTGCCCTTAACATATCGAATGATACGTTTGAGGGCAGTAAAATGAGGTTCCTTGGGGGCATGCATAAACAATCATACATGCTGGACATCATAGGCAATGTCAGGCCTGGTGAAGGTGCAATACAGAAGTGCACCTGCAAGAGCCAAAACCCTAATCTAGAAAAAATTTCTACCTTGCCGCCGCCGCCCCCTCTTGGCCGACGGCAACATTGTTTTTCTTCCTAAATTTCCACCGTTCTAATGGAAAATTTGGCTACTCCCACCTCTTCCAATGCTTCCGCTTCTAATGCAATCATCATCCAACCACCCACTACCCTCTCCTCACCATCTTTCCATCCGATTCTCGCCGTTACCAACATTAAGAATTTTATCCATATAATTCTTGATCAGGAAGATGGTCAATATTGGTCATGGGTGGAACTATTTCGAATCCATGCATGTGTATATCATGTGCTTGATCATATAGACACAATCATGAAAATGGGTGCCTCTGCCCGTGATCTATGGACACGTTTGGAAGAAATCTTTCAAGACAACAAGAACACTCGCGCGGTGTGCTTGGAAGAACAGTTCAACAACACCCGTCTTGAAAACTTCTCTACTATGTCAGAATATTGCAAACAGTTGAAACTGGTGGCAGACCAACTGTCCAATGTTGGTACGCCCGTATCCGAAAGATGGTGTTACAATTAGTTGCAGGCCTCCCTAAGGGTGAATATGACACCCTAGCCACGATGATACAACAGGCTGACCCTCTACCACACACTTACAATTGTTATTGGAGGAGACTCGACGTGCGAAGCAGGACGAGCATAACCATAAGGCTTTAGCAGTTGAAACGCCCGCACAACCTCAGGCCACCGCCGGCGAACAACCTCCGCAGGAAAACATCCAACCGCGGCGGCAGGGGTGGCAAGGGTTGCGGCAATGGGTGAGGCGGCAAGGGCCGCGGAAAAGGCCGAGGACAACAGCCACATCAGATCAGCAATAACGCTTCATGGGCCGGCCCAGTCTCTGGCTACCCAAATCAGAATTGGGCCACGATTTCCGGCTTTCATCCAGCCCAATACCCTTTTCAGCAACAAGGGTTACTGGGCCAGGCTCCAGCTCCGCGCCCACCAATGTTCCAGCAACATCAAGCCCACGTCGTGCATGCCCAGTTCCCACAACAGCCCTTAAATCAAATCCCCAGCGACTTGGGTCAGACATTCAGCAGTATGAGTTTGCAGCAGCCCGGCGAAAATTGGTATATGGACTTCGGAGCCTCCTCTCACCTCACCCGGTCCGCAAGTAATCTTTTTCAATTGTTTCGTTTAAAATCTCCACAATTTATTACAGTTGGCAATGATCATCGCATTCCAATTCAGGGCTATGGTCACACTCACACTCCGAAACCTCACCCACCCTTCTCCCTAAATAACGTCCTGCATGCCCCCCACATCATCAAAAATTTAATATCCATTAGAAAATTTACTCGTAATAATTCTGTGTCGGTTGATTTTGATCCCTTTGGTTTTACTGTGAAGGATCTACGTACGGGGACCCCTCTTACGAGATGCAATAGCACAAGGGACCTTTATCCATTCACATCCTCGTCCGCTGCCGGTTCCCGCCCACATACTACCCTAGCTGCTCTGTCTCCGTCAATTTGGCACAATAGGCTCGGACACTCAGGAGCTCCTGTTTTTCATTTTCTTAGAAGTAATAATTTTATTCAATGTAATGGGAAACTTGCCCAGACCTGCATTTCCTGTCAATTAGGTAAACATGTTCGTCTTCCGTTTAATTCCTCAATTAGTATTACGTTTGCTCTGATACCATGTAAGATGATATTAATCTTTCTTAGGAAGTCTTTCTCATTAATATCAATATATATAGTGTACAATATACAATCCTAATACAAGAGGAAAGAGGAATCCTAATCACAATACAAGAGGAACCCTAATCTAATAATGGATAGGGATTGTAGTGTTATACTTGTACACGTTTGCCATTTCATTCACCAAAATAAATTTCACATAAGAGTTGCAACAATTATGTGACAACTGAGTAACACATATACAGAATGCGATTAATTATCAATTTAAAATACTATATATTCTTTAATTTAGTGGCATCGACTAAATGCAAAATGTGTTCACAATATAAAATGTCATTTATTTTCTTTTTCTAGATTATGGAGATAGTAAAAACAATCATCCTTATTGAGTATGAGAATCAAAACGTAATTTTTGTATGATATTCATGCTTTAAGAGAAATTCGTTTAAACTCTATAAAATGTACTATAACTCACAATTTTTAAGAATGGATATTATTGGAATTATGTTAAGAATAAGAACCTTTTTACCTTAAATAGCAATAATATCATACGAAATGAGATCAAGGGGGTAATATTATCGACTTTAAAGTTTAAGGAATACTTTTGGGGAGGCCAATTGGAAAAGCAAAAGAAAATACTTGAGATAATAATACATAAAGGGGAAGAATTTTGCAATTTACTGTAATCCCTAGTTTGTTTGCCTTAAAATTTTGCCTAATTATTATATTCTGTGTTGTACAAAGAAGTAAGTAGTAGTAAGTACTAAGCAACATTAACAAAGTACCAAGTTTACATGCATATATATTTGTAGTACACACCTCTCTCGCACCAATCTTATGTAAATAAATTAACGATAAAAGGTCGTTACAATTCCATAGCTAATACCTGAACTAAACCAAACCAAATTAATTAACCTCTCATCTCTCTGATTTATGTTCTTTAGCCTCTTTTAAAATTCCCATGTCAATGGAGACGCTAAAATTTTCAACTAAGCCTATAACAACACCCCATTTCCAAGATCATTTCTGGGTTCCTCAGAATTCAAGAATTCTTGGTGTTTATAACAAAAAAGGCCACACCTTATCATTTAGTCTTACTTGTAAACTCAAGACTTCAAAAGGGAAGAAAATTAGCAAGAGAAAAAAAAGTTCTTGGCCGGACTCCGGTGGAGCGCCACCGCTTTTGGAGCGGAAGAAGGCGGCGGAAGCCACCACTAGGAATAATAATGCAGATGATAAAGTGTTGTTTAAAAAAGAGTCCAAAAGGGTATTGGGAGTTCTCTCTAATTTGTCTTTGGAAATTGGTGAAATGTTTGCTGTTGCTGGCTTAATGGCCTTAGGTAATTCTCATTACATATCTTTTAACTACAAAGCTCAAGTTGGTGTATATTTACACATAAACAACCTCTTTATTCATTCGTAACACATGTTGGGATAGTATTTTTCTTTTATATGTCAATGATATTTTTCTCACATGCAGTGATCAACAAGGAATACTTGCTCTTCTTTTGTTCTTGCATGCAGGGGTTGTACTTAAGAACGTATAGGTTCAACTGAACCTAACTTTTTTGACACAAAATTTTTTGTTAAAAAAACTCACTAAAATTTAGCCCATAATTTTGAAATTGCTATGGTCCGGTGGTGCAACATAATGAAAGATTGGGTCCATCAAGTTTAAATCTTATACAATTCACCTCTAGTTGCATGCTAATGTAAATATGAAAGATTTGGGTGGTTACATTTATCAGTAATTCCTCCTTAAATAATCTACTACTAATTCTTATGCCTCGTTATTGCGCATATTTATATACATACAGCATATGCATATTATCTATGCACACAACAGCAACAATAAGTACTGTGACACCTCAATGTTCAATCCTAAACTGATTGAGGTTCCTTATATGAATCCTCAATGTCTATTCCGTGTCCATTTATACACGTGTGTGTGTTTGTGCACTTATGATTAGAGAGCATTCTTATGCTTGAATGATTTTTAATAGACCTCTTATGTTTCCCTATGTAAGCCTTTCTTATAGCTGGCTGCTTTTACTGGAATAATTTTTTTGTCTTGCTATTGTCGTTGGGCTTTTCCTTTCCATATTTATTTTGGCAGCGGCCATTTTAATTGCTGTTCTTGGCTGCAGAGCATGCATGATAGGCACAAGACACATTCATGTTTTGACTTATTGATTGGCATTGATCTTTTTTCCCTTCATAATTTAGGTATTAGTAGTTCTAATTTCAGTGTAGACGTCAGAACACTGATCACATGAAGGCACATCAGTTTATGGATTCTATTGGTGTTGTTGTTTCATCTTGGCTTAGAGCTCTTCATGATTGTAATCTTTTTTTCCTTCGATATCAGAGAAGAGAACAGAAAATAGAGCCTGTGTTGTTTCAATTGTGGTTTGCTTGAATATATCAGATGATGCCTATGTGGTGAACATTGTTAATCATTTAATGTTCCTACCGAAATTCACCTTGTATTATATGTCATGCCTGCTTAAACTGACTGGAAATCTTCTTTTTGCACCTTCTTTTTATAGTTTATATAACACTCGAGTATTGAATGCTTCGCTCGTTCTTTCTTTTCTCAATTTTCCTATTATTATGTGTGCCTCTATTTTTGAAAATTCTGCGATAACTGGATTTCTTTCTATTTTCCATTTTTTTTTTTTGCCTGCAGGAAATTCTATCTTTGACCAAGGCAATGTTCCAGAATTTGTCTTTCAGAATTTTCCTGAAGATCATCCTCTCTTCGGCTTTTTCTATTGGGAACGGAATTTCACTCTCGGCCTTGATCACATGTTCTCATCCCCTATTTTCCTGGGGACATTGGCTCTGCTAGGTGCATCATTGATGGCTTGCACATCCGCAACACAAACTCCTTTTGTGAAGGTAGCAAGAAGGTCTGCTTTTGATTTCCACTTTGAGTGAATTTAATTCTCAAGTCTCTAAAGGAGATTAAAACTAAAACTTACTGATTAAATCTACAGGCAGTCTTTCTCGAATTCAGCTGAGGCAATTCATAAGCAAGAAGATGCAGACACTCTGCCTAGAGCATCGGTTAAAGACTCGGGTGTCACACGGATGGGAGCTGTTTATGAGGTATAAACATAACAATGTCTTCTACTGATTAGTCTATGGTTTATTTTAGTCCTTAGTGTAGTATTTGAAATGGCGAGGAAAGCTGCCATATAATGGAATGAACAAATCAATATATATATTTAGTCTTACCCGCAGGACAGATGCTAGAGTGCATGAATCAAGAATTATCAAGAATGCTGCTGAAGCACTTCCCTCTCTTTTTGGAAAAATTTCTCGAAAGTTACTTCTATGTAAAACACTATCCCACACTTTATCGAGGTAAAGATATAGAGCGGTTCAAAATTGGACCATCTGGTTTTTCCCGTTGCTATTTTTGAAAAATAAAAGACTTTCTTCTCATGGTTTCCATTAAACGAGAACATAGATGGATAAACAATATTAGAGAGTTTGGTTTGCTATAATACAGAACAGTAGTGTTATTCTAAATATAAAATCAAGTTTCTCCGCACCCAAGGGTGTGGCCTAGTGGTCAATGAAGTGGGATGAGAATCATGAGGTCTCAGGTTCAAAATAAATCCTAGCGGAGATAAAAACACTAGGTGATTTGTTCCCATCTGTCTAAACCTTGTTGGACAGAGTTACCCGGTAACTGTGTTGGTGGGAGGTAATGGGTACCGCGTGGAATTAGCCGAGGTGCACGCAAGCTGGCCCGAACACCACAGTTATATAAAAAAATCAGGTTTCTCCAATCGCAGATCCATGCATGGCTAGCTGGACAAAACGTCTTTCAGTTTCTTAATTTCTTTAATGATGACTTCATATTAACTTTTCGGAAACTTCTTTATCTCTAGGTATTCTTGAAAGGGCCAGCTCTACGTGCATTTAAGGGGTTGGTAGGTCGATTTGCTTCAATCGGAGTACATTTGGCTCTGCTTCTTGTAGTGTCAGGAGGAACTCTCGATGCAGCATGCAGTTTAGGAGAGGATGTGACTGTTCCACAGGGTTTAAATTCTGTTGTGGGGGATGTGCTTGCACCGTCCAGGGTTCTACCGACTCCTTCTAATGATTTCAGTAATGAGGTTCATGTCAGTCGATTCTACATGGACTATGATGAAAGTGGAGAGGTATGCACATTCAATTTATTTGAGCTAACCACAAACTGCTGAATAACTCATTTCTGCGTTTTTATTTTGCTGTTGTATAATATGTAATGCAGGTTTCACAGTTCCATACTGATATTTCTCTGTTGGACCTAAATGGAAATGAAGTACTCAGGAAAACTATAAGTGTCAATGATCCCTTAAGGTACAGTGGCATCACCATAAGCTTAAACGTCTTTTTTAGCCGTTATAGAAGAATAGGTTTTCTACGACGTACTATTCTGATTTTTTCCTCCTTTTCAATTCTAAAATTCAGATCAATACTAGCTCGTGATTTGCAGTCAAATATTCCTTTTGATAAAGAAGGGAAATTTGCTGGAGTTAGGCGGCCAAACTTGAATCTTCCAATTGAGATTGATGGATCAAAAATTTCCATTGGAGACGAGATTGGTAGTAGCAGCTTGGACCAAAAGGTACAAGAAAAATAAATCGTCATTTGAAGTAGCAACATCCAAATAACTTTTTTTTATGTTATGTTTGCATTGATTGTTAAGTGTGTACTATGTATGGCCACAGACTGATTCAGGAGCACCAATTGTCTATGCTGGTTTTGGTTCTTTAATGCTTTCAACTTGCATTAGTTATTTGTCACATGCACAGGTGAAATTCTGTCCCATATAGTCAACAACTTTGACCTAGTAAATTCAACAAATTAGAATTAGCTTAACATATTTTGTGACTTTTATGAATCTTTTTCAATAGCTCTCGGCCTTACAAGATGGAATAACTGTGGTGGTTGGTGGTAAGACTAACCGAGGGAAGAGCGAGTTGCCTGACACAACCAATCACTCGGTCGATCAAGTCTCCGAGGTGTTTGAATCATCTTCTACAGATGAATCTGATAGTTTCATTGGCATCAGAATCCAAGTTGGAATTTGGAACAAGAAAGATTTTGATAGGTAAGTAGCTGAAGTTAGTACATCAAATATTCATCAAAGATATACCAGGAACACAAGAATGAGAATGCAAAGTCAAAAGAATTGATCACAAAATCTTGAGTTGATAAAGACCCGTGATTTCTTGATAGGACAAGTTATGGATCAAATTCTTGACTATTGTAAAGTAATTAGTAGTCATTTTCTCTTGTTATGGGGGCTGATAGGTAGAGGTATTACAGGTGTATAAATTAGTATGTATTTGAAGGAAAAAAAGGTTCTTGGGCTAGATTTTGACCCTTTTACATTAGTAAAAATGTCATGGTTCTGTATATAGAAAGAGTGGTATATCTACATGTAAATGGTAGTTGTTCACACAGGACAATGTAAAAAAAACATTTTAGCCTTTTGTAGTAGGTAACATGTCTTATTTTTTGGTATGCTAATTCTCACTTTTTATGAATGGTTAGTTGTGATTATCTTTTAAGTGACTTGACGGTAAATGTTAGAGTAATTATGGGGATCTCTCCCATAATTACCTATCATCCACATTTATTATAATTAATAGTGTAATATATTGTAATTATGATAATTGTAATTAACATCTTATATTTTAGGTAAAAATAGATTAGTTTTCCATGATTCAAGAGTAGGATGATTGTATATATATTGTACCTTTGGGGAGAATATTAATCAAGGAATTGCTTTCCTACATGGTATCAAGAGTCAAAGATCATTTGCCCTAATTCTTTTCCTCCTCTCACACGATTTTTCTCCCTTCTTTCTCTTCTTTTATCGGCCAAACTCAAAAACCCTAAACCACTTTGTTCCAAAAACAAAACCCTAGCCGATATTTCAACCCCACCCCTGTTCGGCTACTACTTCACCGAAACCCTAAGGGTTTTTCCATCACAAAACATCAAACACTTCTTCTTTCATTCTCTCGTTTGATTTCTTGTGGAAACTATGGCCGAAAAATAAACATTTCATCCCGCTCTTGCCGTTAATAACGTCAAGAACTTTATCTCCATAACTCTTGAAATGGAGAAATGGTAGTATACCTCTTGGGCAGAACTATTCAAAATTCATTGTCGTGCCTATGAGGTGATTGGCCATATCATCCTGTTCGAATCTCCTTCGGATACCACTACGGTGGACAAGAAGTTATGATCTCGGTTGGATGCTATAGTCTTTCAATAGATTTATGGCACAATTTCAAATGATCTTCTCCATACCATCTTAGAATCAAATTCTACGGCTCAACAAGCGTGGGAAAGGTTACAAAATATTTTTCAAGATAACAAAATTTCTAGGGCCGTTTATCTTGAACACCAATTTACAAATGTGAAATTGGATGACTTTTACAACATCTCAGCCTATTGCCAAGAATTAAAAGTACTTGCGGATCAACTGTCCGACATTGGTTCGCCCGTGACAAATCAAAGGTTAGTCCTTCAGTTGATTGCGAGGTTGAATGAACAATATGATGGTGTTGCTACGTTCATTCAACAAAGCAATCCATTGCCTCCCTTTTACGAGGCCCGTTCGAGGTTAATTCTCGAAGAGACACGGGAAGCAAAACAGACATCTTCGGGAGCAACCACCGCCGGCACCGCTCTTGTCTCCACCAACTCATCTTCCACCGATTTGGAGTTCCAAAATTCTGGTTCAGGGGGCCATGATAATCGCTCTAATAATGGACAAAAATGGAGTTCAAACCGTAACAATAAAGGAAAAAATAATGATGGAAAAGGACGGGGGAGGGGCGGTGGCCAGCCTGCTAGCGGCAGTGGCAGCGATCAGTGGGGGCAGTACCCACTATGGGCATGGGCCCCACAATGGGCTGCCCCGCCATGCCCATATCCGACCTCTTCGTGGGCCCGACCTCCTCCCTCTTCAAATCGCCAACCCGGTATTCTTGGATCCCGTCCACAACATGCGTTTGTGGCTCAGGCACCATCTTCGGTTGGTTATACACCCACGGACATTGAACAAGCCATGAACAACATACATCTAAATGTTCCCGATGAATCATGGTACATGGACACAGGGGCTACGTCACACATGACGGCATCTCAAGGTAATCTCTCGTCTTATTGTAATATGAGCAATAATAAAAATATTGTTGTTGGCAGTGGGCAGGAAATTTCAATTCGTGGTATTGGTCAAGTAACACTACCCTCTCCACACCCACCATTACACTTGAAAAACGTCTTACATGCACCGAATCTAATTAAAAACCTGATATATGTTAGACGTTTTACAACTGACAACAATGTTTCTGTCAATTTTGATCCTTTTGGCTTTTCTGTGAAGGATTTTCAGACGAGGATGACACTTATGAGATGCAATAGCACGGGGGACTTGTATCCCATCACATTTGTTTCCAAAAATAGCATGAACAAACCATTAACTTTTGCTGTCATTTCTCCTACTCTATGGCACAATCGTTTGGGACACCCAGGAGCACAAGTTTTTAATAATTTTAGGAAGAATCATTTGGTTTTGTGTAATAAACCTTTGGACTCTTTTGTTTGCCAATCTTGCGTGTTTGGTAAACATGTTAAACTTCCTTTTGCATCTTTTACTACCCATACTTTTATGCCATTTGATATTGTGCATTGTGATTTGTGGACATCACCGGTTTTGAGTTCTGCAAGTCATAAATACTATATGCTAATTCTAGATGATTATTCAAATTTTTGTGGTCTTTTACATTAGGACATAAATCACAAACCTCCACCATTGTTAAATAATTTAGTGTTTTTGTCAAAACTCAATTTGACAAAAGCATTAAATGTTTTCAATATGACAATTGGGGAATTCATAAATGGCCATTTTAATGATTTCTGTCACCAAAATGGTATGTCTTTGCGTCGTTCGTGTCCATATACCTCACCACAAAATGAGAAAGCCGAAAGAAAAATTCGAACGATTAATAATATGATTTTGGCACTATGCACTTCAAATGGCTACATACCTTTTAAATATTCTTCCTAGTAAACTACTATCCAATGTGTCTCCTACACAACTGTTATATCGTCGTGTCCCATCTTTTACACATTTGAGGGTTTGGTTGTTTGTGTTATCCTTTGTTTCCATCTACTTCTATTAATAAGCTGCAGGCTCGTTCAACTCCTTGCGTGTTTTTGGGATACCCACAAAATCATAGGGGATATAAATGTTTTGATTTGACGAATGAAAAAATAACTGTTTGTCGTCATGTGATTTTTGATGAGTCCCAATTCCCGTTTGCTAAGTCTCATATGACATCCTCACCTTCATATGATTTTTTGGACAATGGATTACATCTCATTTTACACCACCACTTTAATATCCAAACACATGTGGAACCATCTCAACAAAATGTCCAACACCTTTCGGCCCAACCACTACATGGGACTGGATCGGGGACCGCAACCTTATTACCGCTGGTCACGGCCCAGTCCTGTCCGTGGGGGTCTAGCCCAAAGAGGGTAGTCCACAAACACATCCTCAAGCCCAACCCATTCACAAACCGCAACACCGAGTCACTTGGGCCAACATCCTTCCCCTCAGCCTAATAACACACCCGAGCACCAAACTACCCAACCAGTACCGGACCATCCTCGGACCATTGAAACTCGTGCCATGCACAAGATTTTTCGGCCCAAACGCCACTTTAACCTACTATCCTCTGTTCAACTATCACCTCTACCAAAAAATTCCAAAGCTGCCTTATTCGACCCGAATTGAAACGCTGCCATGTTCGACAAATTTAATGCTCTTATTACAAATAAGATGTGGGAATTGATACCACGTCCGTCTAATGTGAACAACATTCGGTTTATGTGAGTTTTTTGCCATAAGAAAAATTCTTATGGTTCTTTTGCGAGATACAAAACTCGTCTTGTTTGTGATGGCAGGTCTCAGCAGGTTGGTGTAGATTGTGGTGAAACGTTCAGTCAGGTAGTTAATCCAACAACTATCCGGACTGTACTTAGCTTGACACTTTCCAAATCTTGGACCATTCATCAGTTGGATGTTAAAAATGCATTCTTGCATGACAATGCATCAGCCGCTGGGTTTTCGAGATTATACCTGTCCAGATCATGTTTGCCTATTGAAGAAATTCTTATATGGTTTGAAACAAGCTCCTCGGGCATGGTATAACAGGTTTGCCGTATTTGTTTTCAAATTGAGATTCTCTCACAACAAATCTGATCAATCATTGTTCATTTATCGGAAAGGCACTGATATGGCATATATCATTTTGTATGTCGATGATATTATTCTCACAACATCATCCATTTCGCTTCGCCAGTTCATTATGTCCCTTCTTGCAACAGAATTTGCAATGAAGGACTTGAGTCCGTTGAATTATTTTCTTGGCATTGCTGTCTCCCAATATGCAGGTGGTCTGTTTCTCAGTCAAAAGAAATATGCCAAAGAAATAATTGACAAAGCAGGGATGTCATCTTGCAAACCCTCACATACTCCAGTGGATACAAAGGCGAAATTGAGTAATGATGCCGGAACTCCATACATTGATCCTACCCATTACCGGAGTCTAGCAGGGGCCTTACAATATCTGACTTTTACAAGACCAGATATTTCCTATGCGGTTCAACAAGTTTGTCTACACATGCATGATCCGAAGGAAGAACATATGGGGGCTCTCAAAAGGATTATGCGGTATGTTCAGGGTACTCTCCATTTTGGACTTCATCTGTATAAGTCCTCCATCTCGAGTCTTTCTGCCTACACAAATGCGGATTGGGGTGGCTGCCCAGACACACATCGTTCTACTTCCGGCTATTATGTGTTCTTCGGTGACAATCTCATTTCGTGGTCTTCAAAACGCCAGTCCACACTTTCTCGGTCAAGCGCCGAGGCAGAATGCCGAGGGGTGGCCAATGCTGTTGCTGAATCATGTTGGCTCCGTAATCTTTTGCTGGAGCTCCATTGTCCGATTACAAGGGCAACAATAGTCTACTGTGACAATGTGAGTGCGATCTACTTATCTGGGAATTCCGTTCAACATCAACGCACGAAACACATTGAAATGGATATCTTATTTGTCTGAGAGAAAGTTGCTCGTGGTCAAGTCCTTGTTCTCCATGTACCGTCCCGTTATCAAATTGCTGACATCTTCACAAAAAGTCTTTCGCGTGTACTCTTTGATGATTTCAGGGACAATCTCGGCATCCGAGAACCTCCAGCTAAGACTGCGGGGGAATGTTAGAGTAATTATGAGGATCTCTCTCATAATTACATATCATCCACATTTATTATAATTGATAGTGTAATATATTGTAATTATGATAATTGTAATTAGCATCTTCTATTTTAAGTAAAAGTAGATTAGTCTTCCATGATTCAAGAGTAGGATGATTGTATATATATTGTATATTTGGAGAGAATGTTAATCAATGAATTACTTTCCTACCGTCAGTGTATATAAGTTAATTAAATACATCATTTAACGTAATTTCCTCTCTTATAGTGTTTTTTTTTCTTGGCATTTTTCCGAAGTGAATATAATAAATGAGGTTGCGTTGGTAAGGTTGTTTATTGTTATTTGTTAGTCAACAGAGTTAGGTGTGACTTGTTTGTTCACAAGAAGTGAAGAAACTGAATACGAATTTGTTTCCTTTACTTTCGTGGAGCTAGCTTTGACAACCAGGTTTGCTAAATGCCAAACCTTAAAATTTCCTGTCTACATTTGTCTTGGCTGAGCTTTGACCATTTAATTCTTTTTCTTTCTTCAATACATTTAGTAAGAGAAGGAACTCTGTCTATGTGAGCTTTGGCACAGTTTGCCGCAAACACCACCTGGGTTGAGGATGAATATAATTTCTCCATCATTAATCAGATGTTTCTGATTCGAGTTTTGGTACGAATTTTTTTTTTAGAAGGAATCGTTTTTCCTTTAATAGGCCTTGAAAACTAAATGGTTACAATGAATTTACAGAATGAAATTCAGCTACTTTGGGATTGGTAAACCGTCAGCCGATTCGAATAAATGGGAATCAAGTATACCTACTATTGTCCAGTTCCTCAAGTACACTGCTTGATTAGAACACGTGTCATTCACAAAATTTAATGGTCCAAATTACTTCCCCTTACTTGAACTCTCTACAAGACGCGAGACGCACCAGCACGATGCTGACCTAAACACTCCACCCACTTCTCGTAATACTTTAAAAATATTTTCCTCACTATATTCATGGGTTCAATATATACACTGTATATATTAATTAGGAAGAGCCAATCATATCTAATCTTTCTAATTAATTTCTAATAATCTTCTATCTAATTAACATAATATTTCTAATTAACATTTTACTACCTACCATATATAAAATGATACTACATTAATACATAATAATAATATTATTGCATAATATTCTAACACTCCCCCGAAGTCGAAGCTGGATGACGGTGAATGCTGAGACTGTCCCTAAAATCTTCAAATAATATCAGCGGAAGTCCTTTTGAGAAGATATCTGCGATTTGATGACGCGTTGAGACATGTAGCACCCGAACTTGTCCGCGAGCCACCTTCTCGCGTACAAAATGAATATCTAACTCAATATGTTTAGTGTGTTGATGGTGGATGAGATTCCCTGAGAGGTAGATTGGACTAATATTATCACAGTATACTATTGTTGCAGTCGGAATAGGGCAATGAAGTTCAAGTAACAGATTCTGAATTCAACATGAGTCAGATACAACATTGACCACAACACGATATTCTGCTTCAGCACTTGAGCGTGATACCGTGGCATGTCTTTTTTAGGACCATGAGATTAAATTGTCACCAAGGAAGACGCAATACCCGGAGGTGGATCGTCTTGTATCCGGACATCCTGCCCAATCTGCATCAGTGTAAGTAACAAGTTTGGAAACAGAGGACGTGTATAGATGTAATCCATACTCCAGAGTGCCCTGAATATATTGCACAATGCGTTTCAGAGTATGCATATGTTCCTTAATTGGATTATGCATGAATAGACACACTTGTTGCACTGCATAAGTAATATCTGGTCTGGTGAATGTGAGATATTGTAACGCTCCTGCTAGGTTGCGGTAGAACGTTGGATCAACAAAAGGTTTGCTAGAGATGACACTCAATTTTGACTTTGTGTCGACCGAAATTGCCGAAGGTTTGCAAAAAGACATCCCAGCTCGTTCCACGATTTCTGATGCATATTTCTTCTGGGAGAGAAATAATCCACCTGTATGTCGGGTCACAACAATCCCTAGAAAATAGTGGAGTGGACCAAGATCTTTCATAGCGAATTCAGAACTAAGCTGTGACATGATATTCTTGCGAAGAGAGTCTGAAGATGCTGTTAGAATAATATCCACATATAGAAGAAGATAAGCAGTATGATTACCCTGACGATAGATAAACAATGAGTTATCTGAACGGGTGTGCAAAAAACTCATGCGTGACACAAAATCTGCAAACCGCTTATACCAAGCCCTGGGGGCATGATTGATGCCATATAATGATTTGTTGAGCAAACACACATGGTTGGGATATTTAGGATCCCTGTATCCCGACGGTTGGTGCATGCAAATAGTCTCATTAAGGTGTCCATGGAGGAAGGCATTTTTGACATCCAATTGATGAAGTGACCTTCCTTTTGAGAGAGACAGACTGAGAACTGTTCTGATAGTTGCAGGTTTGACCACTGGACTGAATGTTTCCCCGCAATCTACACCAACCTGATGTGTCTTCCCATCACTACAGGACGAGCTTTATGTCGCTCAAAAGTTCCATCAGATTTTTCTTTATGGCTGAAAATCCACATAGATCGAATTATATTAGTATTAGATGGACGAGGTACTAAATCCCATGTCCTATTTGTAATTAGAGCATGATATTCATCATCCATGATCATTTTCCAATACGAGTCTTTTAGAGCAGACATTGGATTACGAGGCAAAGGTGATTTTGAGACATGGGTGTGAAGGCTATATTTGGCATTGAGTTTGACAATTCCATGTTGACTACGAGTGATCGGACGGTTTGTTGGGCCAGTGGACTGGACGACACTGACCGAGGAGTGAGAAACTGAGGGTCCAGTGGGCTGCATTGATGGAGCTGAAATTGGGCCCGTAGTGGTGGACTGGCCCAATGGGCCTGAATTACGGTGTTCAACACTAGTAATAGGTATTGAGTTGTGAAAAAATGTGTTAGATACGAAAGCTTATCATCATCCAAAAAATCATAGTTATGAGTCCCGGTGGCATGTATCTTAGCAAATGGAAAAATTATTTCATCAAAGATTACATGACGACTTATAAAGATTCTTTTGGAAGAAATGTCGTAACATTGGTAACCGCGATGATGAGTAAGATATCCCAAGAACACACATGGAGTAGACCGGGCTTGAAGTTTTGTGATTGTGGTGGATGGAAAGAGGGGGTAGCAAAGACAACCAAACACTCTTAAGTGATGATATGTGGGATCTCGTAAGTAAAACATTTTTAGGGGAGCTTGGTATGATGGATTTTTATGAGGAAGGACATTCAACAGATAAGTGGTCATTTGGAGTGCATGATGCCAAAATACAGGGGGAAGTGAAGCATGAGAAAGAGATGTTCTAACAATATTGTTAATGGTTCTAATTTTGCGTTCCGTCTTCCCATTTTGTGATGAAGTATGAGGACAAGACAAACGAAACTGAAGACCATTTGTTTTGAAAATTATTAGGAATTAATTAGGAAGAGTCAATCATGCCTAATCTTGCTAATCAATTCCTAATAATCTTCTACCTAATTAACATAATATTCCTAATTAACATTTTACTACCTATCATATATAACATGATACTACATTAATACATAATAATAATATTATTTCATAATATTCTAACACTTCTAAATCCACATTACTTGCTTTCAACAATTCCATGTTAATGAAGCAATACCATCCCGTCAGAACTCAGAACTCAGAACAGCAACAACTAATAACTTGTAATATGCTAAAAGTAAATTTATTTTTCAAATACCTATACAATGTAATGTAGCAAAAACTGTTGGGAGTTTTTGCTCTATGGTACTTTATAAAGCAGTACGGGAAGTATTTAACTATTACAAGTATTCGAAAGGATAAACAGAGATTCAATAATTCAACATGAAATCTGAAAATTACAATTGTTACACAAGAAAAACTGAAAATTCCAGTTTTGTAGAAGACGAAAAAATGGAAATTGTTTTTGCTGAGTCGAGTGTGGCACTCTGTCCTTAAGACAATATTGCCCCGTATGTATCCTTTATACGTCCTGGACAATTTGTCTCCCAAGATAAAACAGCAATGGAACCCTTGAGCAAAGGAAACTCAAGAGCTACCGTGAAGAATATTGAATAACGAAATGATGCTTGGAAGTTGTAGGAAGAAGATTTTTTCTGGTTGTGTATTTTCGTGCATATCAAGTGTGCTCAACAATGGTGTAAGGGGGTGTTTATATAGGTGAGGAATGGGCTGAAAAACTGCCTCCATAATAGCCAAATAATGGCCATTATGGAGGTAGTAAAGCCACCAACATAAATGGTGAAAGACCAACGGATTTGGCCATTATAGGAGGAGTAATTCAGCCAAAATAAATGGCTGAATTGAGTGCTTGGCAACTCGCTTTGATCGTCCCGATTCGGAAACTTGAGGGACCAAACGCACATCTTGAAACTTCGGGGACCAAATCGTACATCGAAAGAATTCTGGTCCAAACTGTACTTCTGGCAAAGTTTTCTGGCCCAAAAAGATTATATCAGAAGACCCACAGCCCGTGACCCGGAACCGGACGGGACAGGCGGGCGGCGGCGGCGCGCGTGTGGTCTTTCCTCGAACCGAATCACATCTAGGTCCTCCCTCCTTTAAACACATGGGATACCCCTTGGGGTCCCAAACCCCAAACCAATTTCGAATCTTATATACACAACAATTCTTTCTTCCTCTACCGATGAGGGAGAATTACACACAATACCACACTTTCCATGCTTTAAACACCTTACTTCGTGAACCAATATCTCTTTCATTTCTCAATGAAATTTGACGATTCTTGGCCCTACGGTTATCTACGTACTTAGTAGATCATGCATGTGTGAAGAACCGGATTCTCCAACATACGTTACACTAGTGTTTAAGCCGTTAAAGTTGGTCGGTCGCAACTCCCGCCAAAGGCAAATTTCCAACAAAAACATCGTCTCATTCTTTTCCTATTTTTAACATAGCTAGCTTATTATCAGTTCTCTAGATATTACCGCAATAGTTGATGAAATCAAAGTTTTCAGCCGAGCTCAGCAATTAGTTCAATGTATTTTGAAACCAAATTGGGTGGGTTTTAGTATTAAATGTCCGGACTGTTTTTTTTAAGTCTCAAGAAAACAGTTGGAAGAAGAGGGACAATATATGCGACTTAATAAGATGGAACTACGGTGGAAATTCTGGCAAAACACGAGTGGGTTTCGGCACTTTGTTTTACGACTTTAATTAGATATAGCGAAGAGTAAAGCAGAACAAGGGGCTGATGCGTTTGTAGAGTCAAGAGTCAAGACTGATAAAAGCGAATGAAAGTAATTTGGTCCATTAGATTTTGTATGTGACACGTGTCGTTAATCAAGAAATGTACTGCAGGAGCTGGAGAAAATTAAATTGGTACTGGAGGGGATCCTATATGAATGGTGATGGAGACTCAACTGGACGAAATGTGCAATTCTTTTGGTACATTGGACAAAATGTTCATGAGGGTACATAATTTGAACTTTGTAACATGGTGTTTAGAGTTCTAACATCATTATCAATTGAGTTATCGTGATACTCAAGTGTGTGATCTAATGGTTAATGAAATAAGGGCAAACTTTAGATATCAGAATTTAAATCTCAATAGAGGGAAAAAAAATGCCAATAGAGTAGTCTGACTTGTGCTAATAGAAGATAGCACTTATCATAATAACAACATACCTAATGTAATTTCACAAGTAAGGTTTGGGGCGGATAGTATGTACGCAGATCTAACCCTTACATTAGAAGTAGAGAGGTTGTTTCCGATAGACCCTCGATTGAAGAAATAACATTTTCAAAGCAGATAATGAAAGAGAAGACACGACAAAACACTAAAGATAGCATGACAAAACATTATGAAAAAGAGACAATAAACAACAAAATACTACTCCCTCCGTTTCAAATTTTTTGTATGGTTTAACTTGGCACGGAACTTAAGAAAGTAAAGAAGCCTTTTGAATTATGTGGTTGTTAACTAAAGATATGTTGAATGTACTAAAATGCTCTTTAATCTTGTGGTCTTAAACATGTCAAGTGGAAAGTTGGAATTGAAAAGTTGTCAAAAAAGGAAAGAAGCAAAGATTTTGAAATGGACTAAAAAGAAAAATAATACAAATATTTTGAAATGGAGGGAGTACTATATTAATCGAAGTGCAAAAAACAACAGATAGTAACAAAAATCTAAGAATAAAGAATCAAGTGTAATACTACGACTACCAGTATGAAATGATAAGTTAGACAACGCCTAACTACCCACTAGAGTCTATTTGGATTTGTGTCCTCTATAGCCTCCTATCTAAGATCATGTTCTCAGTAAGTTGAAGTTGTGTCATGTCTCGTCTAATCTTCTCTTTCAATTACTTCTTCAATCTAACCCTACCTTATCACATGCTCGTAAAATAATTTAGTTGAGGTGCATACAAGATGATTTAGCCACCCCGCCATTTAAAAAACTTCTATTGTGCTACTAAATTATCCTTGAGAGACGTTCAAGGGGACAACCGACTTCCTCGAGATACTTCCTTTTTGACTTTTAAGCTTGAAAGAGAAAACGACAACACATTTCGTCGAATTATACTTGGTTGTTGCAATGACTAATGACTTGGTTTAATAATATGAAGTCACATAATTGGTTTAATAATATGAATTAGCACGTATGAAAGCAAAAATGATAATTTCAAGATTAAGGGTCGGTAAGATGAACATGTGTATAGTTAATTTTTGCTGTCTAATTATGAGATTGATATCATTGTAATATGATAATAGAGAGTCAAAGAATTATAGAGTTCGGTAAGAGTCGGACTTCTACAAAGATTTTACGTCCAAGTACAACTTGCATGATCTTTATGCATCATTCGTGAGCTTTAGTCTTCTTTATTTTTACTTTTTAGTCTGTTTAAGGAAAATATTTATTTAATAAATTTTAGTTTTAACATTTTTTATTTTCAGTAACGCTTCTTTATAGGAATGTCATAACATATGAATATATTTAAGAATACAAAATATTATTGATTTGTTATATATATATTTTTAGTTTAAGATTATTAGATTTATTTTTTAACATTTTTAAATTTTATACTTAAATCAAATTAAAACACATAAAATGAAACGGAGAAAGTAGTATACTCTATTCCAAGATTTAAGTAAGGTATCTTTGAATGTTGAATCCATAGCTTAAATATTCCAAAGATTTACTTCAAGTAAAACTAGCATGACGACAACTATTTACACTTTTACATCATTCATGAGCTTTAATCTTCTTTATTTTTTACTTTTTAGTCTATCTAAAGAATAGGAGTACTTTTTTTATTGAATAAGTTTTTCATTTTTTATGTTTAATAACGCTTCTTTATAGGAATGACACGTGATACATTCATATTTAAGAATTTTGATATGTATATACTTTTAAATTAAGATCACAAGATTTCTTTTTTTTTCAGTGTTATTAAATTTCGCACTCAAATCAAATTAACACACATAAAATAAGACGGAGAAGTAAAGTAATATATTCCATGTTTTAAGTAAGGTATCTTTGAATAAGTGTAATTTGAATCCATAGCTTAAATATTCTACTGTCGATTTTATTTATAAAATTGTGACCACTTTTTCCTTTAGAATTTGATAATCTAATCCTTTATACCCTTTTAAAACATAATAAATATTTAGATACTCTATATGGTTTCTTTTAGTTTTACATTTTCTTTATAAATACAAGAAGGGAAACTCTCCATGTCAAAATTCACATATAATTAGCTAAAGCACTCTTATAATAGTCAAAATACCGATAGATCAATAAACCGACAAAATGAATATTAACATATGAAAAAGAATATTAATTAGTCGTGCCTTTTAATAATTAGTACATCGAGTTGTATGGTGCAAATTCTATATATATCCTATTTTGCTAAATATTATATCCTGCAATTGACGTGCAATTGAGTACAATTTTAATTTATATTGTCAATTTTTTCCTTTCAATATTCATAATCTAATCCACAAGTAGTAAACATACCTTTTCCATCATATATATCGTTTCTTTTAGTTTCACATTTCTTTATAAAATAAATACTAGAAAGGGAAAGATTCATATTCAATTGTCATTCATAATTTGCCAAAAGTCTCTTATAATAGTAAAAAAACTGACAGATAACCGAACGAGTATTACAATACGAACATGAATATTTGTTGTGCCTTTCAATAATTAGTACATCTAGTTGTATGGTGCAAATCCTATATCCGATTTGATTAAGTACAATTATTTATATGTACATTATATACAAGTATGTCTTTGCATGTGTTATTGTTGGAAATTTGCCTTTGGCGGGGAGGTGCGTCCACCCATATTTAATGAATTAAACACTAGTGTTCCGCATGTTGGAAACCTTGTCTCTTCGCACATGCATGATCTACGAAGTGAGTAGATGACCGTAGGGCCAAGGATCGTCAAATTTCGTTGAGAAATGAAAGAGATATTGGTCCACGAAGTAAGGTGTTTGAGGCATGGAAATGTGGTGTGAGACAAATCTATCACATCGGTGGAAATAGGAAGAATTGCTCTCTATATAAGTCTCTAATGTGGTAAAGGGTTTGGGACCCCAAGGGGTATCCCATGTGTTTAAAGGAGGGATGACCTAGATGTGCTTACGTTCAAGGCTAAGCCCACACGCGCCCGTCCGGTCCGGTCACGGGCTGTGGGCTGTGGGGACTTTCTGATATTATCTTTTTGGACCCCAAATTGCTTACTATTTACAATTTGGTCTCCAGAGTTTCGGAAAAGTTGATTTTGGGGTGACGGAACTTTCTGCCTACCGTTGGACTGCGTTTTGGAGCATTAATCAGCCATTACTTGGCTGATTAACTCCTCCATTAACAACAAATTACTTTGGCAATTGAGCAGCCTCATTCATGACCATAAACCACCCATAAATCAGCCTCTCTAATGCCATTAACAACCCTCACTTAATGGCCATTACAGCCTTGTTTGTGGTTGTTGGGCTGCCCTCCTACATGCTATATATTGAGCTATTTTTTGGCTCAATTCGTGGAGAGAAAAAACAGACAGAAACAGTGAGCAATATATTACAGAAAAAAAGCAGAAAAACACAGCACTAAACAGTGGCGAAAAACTGCTCAAACCAGTGGCGAAAATCAGTGCATTTCGTGACTGAAAAACAGTGACCAAACCCTCACATATACACAAGATATACACAACAGAGACACACTATATACACAGAGACAAAATAGAAGAGAAGATAGAATCTCTTCCTTCCTTTTCCATATCTTCAGCAAGTCAATTCATAATTGTTTTATTCGGCAGGCTCAACCTATTGGCTTTGTAGCGTTGAGATTAAAGTATTGTTTTATCTTGGGAGACTATTGTCCGCTAACGTAAAAGCATATATACGGGGCAATCTTATCTTAAGGACAGAGGGCAATTCCTCGATTCAACACACAACGTTGTAACCATCCAGATTTAGTTGTTTCTTGATTTCAGGTTATCAAGATTCAAGACACAACAAGCTTGCGGCAGTTTTGAAGATTGGTCTATTTGTTCAACAAGATTCAATTTCTGAATATTGAATATTTGTTTATCCTTTTGAATACTTGTAATAGTTATTTACTTCCCGTACTGCTTTATAAAGTACAATAGAGAACCAACAGTTATATGTCTATGTTAATAGTATTCTATTTTTTTCTACTTCATATATATATATATATATATATGAAAACAGAAGGATAGAGAAATGATAACAGAAATACGAACAAAGTGGTTGAGTTGGATTAAAAGTCAACTATGCCCTTTCACCAAATATTTTCAATATTTATTGTTCCGTCGTGCATGATCTAATAATTATTTCGATTCTTACTCATTTTTTCGTTCATTTTTTCAACCAATCAGTTCCTACTTCAATGGATAATTAACATCCCACCTTATCGCTAATGATAATATTAGTAATTATAATATGGCACTAATATTTTTGCAACCATGTTTCATTCACACCTATAGTTTGAAAAGTTCGCCACTAAAAAAGCAAAAGGAAAAAACAATGGCTTTCACATAATTAATGTTCCTAAGTAGGGGTTGATGTATATCGGTTCGGTAAGTATGAATCGAATAAAATTCAGTTTTTTTTAAATAAAAACCGAATCAAACTTTTTTAAAAAAACCGATATATCGGTTTATATCGCCGAACGTATCGTTTATATCGATTTTTTCAATTCAAATATATGGTGCAAAAAAAAATTAAAGTCCAAAAAAATAAAGTCCGCATCACATATATTTTTAAACACATGTAAAATACTCTAAATTAAAGTTTACATCCCCACAAAATAAAGTCCAACACTGAAATAAAATAAACGGGTCGGTGGATTTTTTTAAAAAAAAATGAATTTCCAACATTGAAATTGACATTCACACCTAGATTAATACAAAATTTCGACGTTGAAAGTTATTGTATATCGTGAGATCTTTACTAAAGAAAGGGAAAATTAGAAACCGATTTGGGAGAAAACACAAATTGATTGGGAAAACGGACGTCCGAGCGCAAAGTTATGACCATTTAAAGTTGCACAAATTCACAACTACTTTCTCTCCCTACATTTTATGTCAATGCTTCCGTGATATATTAATCAAATTCATGCTGCATTCGATTTCCATAAAAACTTCATAGATTGACTTCAATGACTATGATTCAAGAGATAGCAATAACTTAAAATAAAAAATAAGATAATTACAAATTTGCCTCCGGTTTTCGGTTCGGTTCATCAAAAATTCAAAAAAACCGAACCGAATTATTTAATCCTGATTCAGTTCGATTTTTAAAAAAAATGATTTTTAAAAATATTTTAACCTTATTTAAACCGAACCGCCGATTCGATTCGATTCTAACCGGTTTTATGTCCACCCTATTCCTAAGAACACTGTACCAACTGAATATTTGTCGACTACCCTTTTAATTTCGCCTGAGTTTCCTTCTCCATTTGTTATAACTCGTGTCCCAAGAAAATTTATCTTGAGTTTTCTTTATGTTCAAAGTAGTCAACTGTTTAAACATTAAATGACGCATTTCTATAAAAAGTTCAATAATTTAGAAACTAATAAAAGAACACTAGTTTCTAAAATCTTTAGAACTGTTAGTTGAGTACTTTCAAGAACGTTCATACATACTTGTTATGTACTTGTGGTGAATCGATTTTTCACACCACAAAGTGAAAAAAAGGTCAGCTTATCATTCTTTATATTCTATTACTGACTTTCTATTTGTATGCACGTAGTAGCTATCGACCTATATATAATATAATTGAATTTAACTAATTAGAAAAGCAAGTAAACTTATAACCAAAAGAAGAAGAAAATCAAGAAAGCAGAGGGGAAAACACAAGAATTTGTTACAATGGCAGTAGAACCAGTGGAGAATTTTGAAATGGAAAGAAGATTTCAAGGTGATGATTGTGATGATGCTAAGAAAATGAGCAAAAAGAGTTTGAATGAATCCCAGAAGTTATGGGAAATTGCTGCTCCTGCAATTATCACGGCTGTTTCCCAGTTTTCCATTGGCTTTGTCAGTGTTGCATTCGTCGGACGTCTTGGTTCTTTGGAATTAGCAGCAATCTCCATCGTCCAGAATGTTGTCGAAGGTTTTGTTTACGGAATTATGGTACGTGCTTGTTGAATTGTGCGACCATAAAGTTAAGTTGTTAGAGAAAATATACTAAATTTAGCTATGAATTTCGTCGCTAAATTTCTCAGAACTAACAATTTTTTGGGTAATTCGTCGCTAAATATGATTAGCGACGGATTTTATGGTTCAGCTACAGAATATATCTGTCGCTAATTCCTGTTTTCTTAGTAGTTATTTCTTCGATATGTTCTTGAATATGGATTGAACTTCCTTTTTTTGTGTGTTATATTAGCTAGGTATGGGAAGTGCCCTTGAGACACTTTGTGGGCAAGCTGTTGGAGCAGGACAATATGATATGCTTGGTGTAAATCTGCAAAGATCATGTGTCATTACTCTAGTGACATCTTTGTTTTTGACACCATTTTATGTGTTCACATCACCAATATTGAAGCTCGTGCACCAGGACAAGGAAATTTCAGAAGTTGCAGGAAAATACGCGATTTGGGTGATTCCTCAACTCTATGCTTACGCGTTGAACTTTCCGGTCCAGAAGTTCCTACAAGCTCAAAGCAAAATATGGGTTATGACAGTAATCAATATCGTCGTATTGGCATTTCATATTGTGTTAAATTGGGTGCTCGTGACAAAGCTCGGGCATGGCCTTCTTGGTGCTGCCATGGCAGGGAATGTATCGTGGTGGCTCGTTGTTTTAGCTCAGATCATTTATGTTATTTCTGGTTTTTTCCCTGAATCATGGACTGGATTTTCCATGTTAGCTTTCAAATCTCTCTGGAGTTTTGTTAAATTGTCACTTGCATCAGCTGTCATGTTATGGTTAGTTCTATTGATTTCTCATAATACAATTTCTCTTTACTTATACGATTGTTATTATGATTAAGATGATATATTTGACTTGTGAAACATTGGCAGCTTGGAGCTTTGGTATTTTACTGCGGTGATTCTTATGGTTGGCTGGTTAAAAAATCCGGAAATTGCAGTAGATGCTATATCAACAAGGTTAGTAGATTAATCGAACCCTCTAGTAAATTTCTGACTTTCTTTAC
This sequence comes from Anisodus tanguticus, assembly GCA_034509755.1. NCBI lineage: Eukaryota > Viridiplantae > Streptophyta > Magnoliopsida > Solanales > Solanaceae > Anisodus > Anisodus tanguticus. Next base: position 36,719,264 of record CM067561.1, on the reverse strand, counting down.
TTCCTTCGTTCCATTTTATGTGAAGGTGTTATCAAACAATTTTTTCTTTGATTATAATTTTCTCAATTTTTTTTTAAAATATTTTGCATCATTAGTTATCTTGAGTTGTATTGCTTTTCGTATAGTTTTTAAATATATACATTTTCATTTTTAAAAAATAAAAAATATATACCCGAGTTCATAATAAAATGAAGTGTTTTGACCCTTGTATTACGAACTCCTTCACATAAATTAGGACAGAGGGAGTAATAGAATTTGATTAGTTTTCTCAACATTTCCTCTCTGTGACAGCTTGGAGTTACAACTTTGGGTACTGATGATCACTCTAGGTTTCAATGCTGCAATCAGGTTTACAAAAATTCCAGTTCTGTGCTATCTATTTTACTTTGAATTCCATGTTATGAATTTTTTCCTGTCATGATGCAGTGTACGTGTTTCGAATGAACTGGGAGCCGGTCGTCCAAAAGCTGCAAAATTCTCAGTAGTGGTTGCTGTAATTACATCAACTGTTGTCGGAGTTGTATTTGCAGTTGCTGTAATTGCTACTAAGAACTATTACCCGAGATTATTTTCTGATAAAGCTGAAGTCATACATGAGACATCCAAGTTGTCATACTTCTTGGCTGCTACTATCTTTCTAATGAGCATCCAACCTATACTTCATGGTAATTAAAGTCATCATCCCAAAAGTTGTTCAGTGAACAAAAAAAAAAAAGATACTAAAAATTGTAGTGATACACATGGCTTGGCCAAAGTGTCTAAAATATAGGAAGTGTGGCAATTGGAAAAGCTACTTGGTAATTTGCATGGATATTTGTTGACGACAAGCAACACACTTGTCATTGTTTGAAAGAATTTTATTGCCTATACATAGGCACTTCCTTTGGACCAAAAATCATCAAAAAAGTTTTCCTCTTCCTCTTTTACACTACACGAGTTCCCTCTCTCACATTTGTTTTTCTTTTATTGTCTTTTTGTGATATTTTAATGTTCTTTTCTAAAATTTGCTCGTATATTATGTAATTAATTTTATTTATTCATGTATCCTCTAATTAAAATTATAGATAGGCTTGTTTAATCCTGGAAAAACATTTTACATTGCTGAAATAATTTTTTAGGACAGTGTCTAGCACGACTCAAGTCATTTTGTGAATTTACTAAAAATATTGTCATAGTACTATTTTATTTTATTAAGTGCTGTTATTTTGTTTTCACTAATGTATATAAAATAAAAAAAAGGCAGCCGGTGCACTAAGCTCCCGCTATGCGCGGGGTCCGGGGAGGACCGGACCACAAGGGTCTATATTGTACGCAACCTTACCTTACATTTTTGCAAGAGGATGTTTCCACGGCTTGAACCCGTGACCTCCAGGTCACATGACAGCAACTTTACAAGTTGCTCCAAGACTCCCTTCTTTGTTTTCACTAATGTATATTATTAATATTTTGCTAAATATATAATATTATTATTATTGTGGATTTTACCTTGATTTCCCAACAAAAACTGCCTAACATTTGAGTATTTCTTGTGCGAATGCAGGGGTAGCAGTTGGAGCTGGATGGCAATATTCAGTTGCGATTATAAACGTTGTTTGCTATTATATGGTTGGCCTTCCGTTGGGTGCCTGCCTTGGTTATATTGCTAATGTTGGTGTCAGGGGAATTTGGACAGGGATGCTGGTTGGTACCTTGCTTCAAACAATAGTTTTGACGTTCAAAATGTGGAAAGCTAATTGGAGAAAAGAGGTTAGTGCATTTGCAAGTTTACAAATCTGAAATTTGATCCATTAAATAGGCATTTTGGTCCGGGACTGTGTGACAGTCTAAAGTAATTTGTTTAGAGTTTAACTTCTATATACTGATACCATAAAAAACAACTACACTTCACTGCCTGAAATTAGGCAAGCAACCTGCTACTCAGGTAAAAGTTACAGTATCAGTGTAACTTTTCGTTTTGGTCGGTCAGCCAAAATTAATTACAGGCGAGAACCTATATACTGACCATGTATACAATATATTTTATGTATATCTATGCTTAATATACAAAAATATACATTTTTCGGCTATTATTTTTTAGAGCGGTCCACGAATGTAATTATCCTTTTTCTTTATTGTAAGTATGTAAGATAAATCCGTTGTTTATGAGTAACATTATAGTGAATGTACACTTTATCTGGTGCAGGCAATTCATGCTGAAGAGCGTATACGAGTATATGGTGACCAGCCTTTTCAAGATGGGATTGAGCAAATTGGTTCGCCTAGTACCTCGCCTCTGCCAGTAGTAACATGATTGAAGAGCAAATGGGATTAAACACAGGCCCTTATACAGTAGAGCACACAAGAATTGGATAGGTATAGTGTAGTAAAAACCGGTTCCTACTGGAAAATTTTGTGTTAGATTTGTTCAGGACTGCAATAGAAATTCGGTCACAATGGACCTGATTGCAAGTCTTATATCTTCATACTTATGTTTACCAATGCGATGAGTGCTCCAATGGCTCAAGATTATAATTATGAAGATGCAAAGAATTGTTTTGTTGCTTGTTGCCACTCAAGGAAAAAAAATGTTCACACTGTAGATTTAGACTGTCAATTGTATTAAGTACTTTCTAAATAAATTACTATGCTGTTGCCAATCTTCCATAATCGATCAAGCTCTTGAACAATATTTAGTAAATTCCTTTTTTTGACAATGAAACTCGAAATGAAAGCTGATTAATGAAACTCCAAATGAAAGCTGATTATTTCACAGTTCCTTAAATGGATAGTTTAAGAAAAGAATCTTGAAATATTAAAAGCTCATGAATTTTTGTTTTCATTTAGCATTTATGATTTTATTAAATGTCTTTTTCATTTGTAATGAGAAATTATTAAATTCAAACTTGTGATCTAGTCAATTAATTCTTTACCGTTAATGTATGTTGGGGCTCTATATAACATCATAGAAGAAGTAGACTACCAGTAAGAGTAATTTTATGTTAATATCCTTTTCAACAGCTTATAAGGTCAGGCACCTGTTATTTCAAAGCTTTTATAAGGTCTATATGCAGTTTTTGGTTCTTTGTTGATAATTTATTGTTTTAAACAGTCTTTGTTTGTTCAAATACCTTGTAGACTGATTCATTTTTTTCCCGGATTTGAGATCTAATAATGTTGTAAAGTTTTTTCCCAATAACATGGCTCTGCAGCCTTCTTTTTTATTATTATTTTCTCATAGGATTCTTTGTTACCTCAATTTTTCTTTCAAGAAGGGTATAAGTCTAAGTATCTAATCTTTAGAAAATTTTCTATTTTCTGTTTAATGCACAGAAAATATGTGCAAGATTATTTTCTCACTGGAAACATAAGAGTTTGACAGATATGTTATTAGTCATTGCCAAGATACAACTGAATCTGCATTTCTTAGGAAAATCATCAAACAAAATCTGCTAAATGGCGCTTTTTAGGAAAGCCATTCAAGAAAACTTAATCATGCAATTTAAGGTTTATTTATTTTCCTTTTTGGTGGTTTTTTTTGTTTGAAAAAGAAATAAATAAGAGAATAAGATGAAGTCAACATAGGTGTCCACCAGACCAATTCTTACCTTAGGTAATATTTCTTTGAAAAAAACTAATAAAGCTGCTGTAGAAAATAGGATCTGCTCAGATAGAACTATGGAAAATTCAAATATTTGACAGCTCAAGTTGCAGTACGAATCATGTAGTTATTTTTGGTTGTTGTGGAGACAGATTTTAATACATATGTGACAAAGTACTTAGTACATTTTACTGCAATTGACTAATAGCTAGAAACGTAGACACCACTCTGCATCTAAGAATAATTTTGTATAATCCCTATGAATCATGATGTTTTCGATGAACTAGAGAAAATATTATCCCACTTTTTTTCAAATCGATAAATGGAGGGATCGACCAAGAGAAGATGCGAATCCAGAATCTAGAGTTAGTGGATTCAAAATGGAATGTGATCTTATTGTATGTCTACTTTTTAAATTATTATTTTTGCACATATCTATTGTTCGGGCCAAAAGACCACTTACTTATTGTGTATGCTACAACAGAATGGACATTGAAGTGTTGCAAGAGCATCCAATAATGGAAGAAAAGCCTTTAAGAATATGGAAGAAAGCAATGTACTTTCCTTATAGGAAACAAATAGCAAATAAATGGTGGGAAGAATTCAAGAAAGTGTGGCACATAGCAGGACCAGCTATTATAACTTCAGTCTCTGTATTCTCTTTGGACTTTATCACTGCTGCTTTTGTTGGTCAACTTGGAGATGTTGAGCTTGCTGCAGTCTCTGAAGTTCAAAATGTTTTACTAGGCTTCATAACCGGAATAATGGTACGTTATCATAAAGTCCCTTAATAATGTTCTCGGGGAACTTATATACAGAGACGAATCTAAGATTTAAAGTTAGTAGGTTCATAATGAATACTCCCTTTGTTCCAATTTATGTGTCATTTTTCGCTTTTCGAGCGTCAAACAAGAAAATCTTTGACCGCGATTTTTTCGTATACCCTTTAAATATTTTAAATTGTTAATTACTGTGACTTATAGTACTTTTATGTAGTTTTTAAATATGTAAATTATGTTTCAAAAAACTTAAAGATCGTATGTCCGGATTCATGGTCAACATAAAGAAGTTTGACTCTCGAAATCCAAATTGTGTCACATCAATTGGAAAGGTGGGAGTATATGATAGTTCGAGCTAAAAACAATGAACTCAATTGAACCCACAGAACTTGCCTTAGATACGCCTCTACTTATATAAGATTGATTCAAATTGACTCGTTTTCGTGTTAAACTCTTGTACATTAGTTGGGATTAGGAAGTGCACTCGAAACGCTTTGTGGTCAAGCAGTTGGTGCTGGAGAATTCAACATGCTTGGAATTTACTTGCAAAGATCATGGATTATTAGTATGGTGACAGCATTGCTCTTGACACCGGCTTATGTAAACGCGTCTCGAATATTAAAGCTCCTACATCAAGATCCAAAAATATCTGATCTAGCTGGTAAATTTGCAATTTGGACAATCCCTGAAATATTTGCAAGTGCGTTGAATTATCCAACTGAGAAGTTTCTTCAAGCTCAGAGCAAAGTTTGGTTCATGGCTTTTAGTACAATGTTGACATTGGTAATTCATGTGCTGTTGAATTGGATTTTTGTGACAAAATTGGGTATGGGCCTTGTTGGTGCTGCAATATCTGGGAATATATCTTTCTGGATTTTAACTGTGGTTAAGATTATTTACATTGTATGTGGTTGGTTTCCTGAGGCATGGACTGGTTTTTCATATTTGGCTTTCAAGTCGTTAACCAAATTCTTGAAACTCTCAATTTCCTCAGCAGTAATGTTATGGTAAGTGGTGAATGACTACTAATTCAGCTTCAATACCTCTTTGAGGTGTATTTGGTATGACAGAAGCCATTTTCAAGAAAATGTTTTCTACACGTCATTTTCTGACCTTTGGTTACAAGGGAAACAATTGCCATCACAAGGGTAAAATGACTTCCCTCACTTACCGACGGAAGTCATTTTCCTGCTCCAACACAGACATTATTATTAGTCTTTATAGTGGTTTTTTTTTTTAACGGAAAGTATTTTCCTTTCACCAACCAAACACTGGAAAATACTTTCCAAGAAAACATTTTCCTTGGAAAGTGACTTCCATCATACCAAACGCACTCTGAATCGACTTTTTTTCCTGATGAATGGATCTACTCATGGCAGTTTAGAGGTATGGTACTACACAGCAGTGATCTTAATTGTAGGAGGCTTGAAGGATGCTGCAATTGCTATTGATTCAATATCAATCTGGTAAAATATATTCCTATAGTTTCATTTATAAGTACCTTCATTCAATTTCCAAACCCCCTTAGTTTTTGCATTCTGACTCCTTAGTACTTTTTTGGATATTGTAGCATGAATTTGCAAGTATGGACACTAATGGTTGCCCTTGGTTTCAGTATATCAGCCAGGTTAGCAGTTTCAAACATCTTTTTTTTGGTTATATTAGTAATTGATACTCCCTCCGTCCCAAAATACTTGTCGCATTTTTTTTATTTACATGTCCCTTAAGAAAGCATTTATAGGAGTAGCATTTTGACTATTTTACCCTCTTAACATATTTCATCATATTAGGCGGAGGTGGCAGTCTTACTTCCATAAACTCTTGAACGAAAAAGGAGACAAAGACATTGTGCTGGGAGACCTGGAGCATTCTGGTAGGCACCGGGATTTTGGGTATTGTAGAAGAATTAAGGTTGAGGAGGTGAAGGGTGTTGTTCGCAGGATGCGCAGGGGACGAGCGATCGGGCCTGATGAGATCCCAGTTGAATTTTGGAAGAGCGCAGGCAGGGAAGGGCTAGAGTGTCTGACTGAGTTGTTTAACATCGTTTTTAAGACGACAAGAATGCTCGAAGAATGGAGGTGGAGTACAATGATTCCCTTGTACAAAAACAAAGGTGATATCCAAAGTTGCAACAACTATAGGGGTATTAAGCTGCTGAGCCACACTATGAAAGTTTGGAAAAAGGTTGTGGAGATGAGGGTGAGGAGAGACGTGTCGTTTTCCGAGAACCAATTTGGATTCTTGCCGGGGCGTTCCACTACTGAAGTCATTCATCTTATCAGGAGGTTGGTGGAGCAGTATAGGGAGAGGAAGAAAGATTTACATATGGTTTTCATCGACCTCGAGAAGGCATACGACAAAGTCCCTAGGTAGGTTCTATGGAGATGTTTGGAGGTTAGAGGTGTACTTGTGGCGTACACTAGAGCGATCAAGCATATGTATGATGGAGCCAAGACTAGGGTACAGACAGTACAAGGAGACTCAGAGCACTTCCCAATGACGATAGGGCTGTACCAGGGTTCAGCTCTTAGCCCATTCCAATTTGCCTTAGTGATGGACGGACTGACGCGACAAATCCAAGGGGAGGTACCATGGTGTATGTTATTCGCAAACGACATAGTCCTGATTGATGAGACTCGCAGCGGAGTGAACGCCAGGCTGGAGGTTTGGAGACAGACTTTGGAGTCTAAAGGGTTCGGGTTGAGTAGGACCAAGACAGAATATTTGGAGTGCAAGTTCAGCAACGGGAGCGACCCTGAGACAGGCGTGTAGGTGATGTTTGATACTCAGGTCATTCTAAGAAAAGAAAGCTTCAAGTACCTAGGGTCTATTATCCAAGGGAATGGAGAGATTGATGACGATGTCACACATCGTATTGAGGCAGGGTGGATGAAATGGAGGCTCGCATCTGGGGTCTTACGCGACAAAAAGATGCCACAAAAACTTAAAGGCAAATTTTATAGGGTGGTGGTTAGACCGACTATGTTGTATGGGGCGGAGTGTTGGCCAATCAAGACTTCACACATACAAAAGATGAAAGTTGCGGAGATGAGGATGCTGAGATGGATGTGTGGGCATACAAGGAGAGATAGGATTAGAAATGATGATATCCGAGGTAAAGTGGGAGTGGCCTCGGTGGAGGATAAGATGCGGGAAGCGAGGTTGAGATGGTTTGAGCACATGGATGCCCCAATGCGGAGGTGTGAGAGGTTGGCTATGGACGGGTTCATGAGGGGTAGAGGTAGGCCGAAGAAGTATTTGGGAGAAGTGATTAGACGGGATATGGCGCAGGTGCAACTTACTGAGGACATAACCTTAGATAGGGGGTTGTGGAGGACACAGATTAGGGTAGTAGGTAGTCGAGCGTAGTTCTACCTTCGCTTACAAAATGATAGTGTAGTGTTATTATTGTAGGCTCGATTAGCCTATCACACTTATATGTGCATTATTACTTTATAGTCCCCTGTAGTTTGATTTCTGTTGCTATGTGTTCTTTAGTGTACTTTGTTTATCCTATTTAGCTGTGTTAGCTACTGCTTCCGGTTGATAGAATGCGCTACCATGACATATTCAATTTTATTATCTGCATGTTCATACTGCTTTAATTTATCTTCTGAGTCTGACCGTCTCTCATGCTTTGCTATGCTTTGCTTGCTTTGCCTGTGATTATGCTTTCTCTTGAGCCGAGGGTCTCCCGAAAACAGCCGCTCTACCTACCAAGGTGGAGGTAAGGTCTGTGTACACTCTACCCTCCCCAGACCCCACAGTGTGGGATTTCACTGGGTATGTTGTTGTAATAAATATTTACTCCATCAAGGATGGGAACTTCTAAAATGTTGCTTATTAATACATGGGTAAAATGGGAAGAAACTACTTAATTTTATTTTGGTTAAATAAAATGACAAGTATATTGAGACAAGTATTTTTAGTAAGGACGACAAGTATTTTGGGACGCAGGGAGTATTATAGTGGGATTTGTACTTTGGCTTAACTTTTGAAATATTATGTTCCAAATTGCAGTGTGAGAGTTTCAAATGAACTAGGAGCTGGAAATCCAAAAGCTGCAAAATTCACAGTTGGAGTCAATGTCTTGATATCAGCAATACTTGGAGTCTTTTTTGCAGTTATCATATTGGCCACAAAAAACCAGTTTCCAAGAATGTTCTCAAAAGAGCAACATGTTATAAGTGAGACATCCAAGTTGAGTTATATTCTTGCATTAACCATCTTCATTAGCAGCATCCAACCTGTTCTCCATGGTATGTATTTTTGTACCTCACATTGAAATAACTTAACTTTACCAAGTATAACAGTAACGTCACTAATCGTTTTATCCACTATAATAGTAAAGTCAGATACTGATGAATGAAACATTTGCAGGGGTAGCTATTGGTGCAGGGTGGCAGTTTCTAGTAGCCATAGTAAACTTTGGATGTTATTATGGTTTGGGTCTGCCAATAGGAGCACTTCTTGGCTACAAATTTAATCTTGGTGTTCAGGGCGTCTGGTCTGCAATGCTTGGTGGTAGCTTACTTCAAACCATCATCCTATTTGTTATTATTGGTCGAACCAATTGGCACAAAGAGGTAATTAAGATTGAGTACTTGTATATAAGTACAGGTAATTGTCCGTAATAATGAAGTGGAACTAATTACCTGGAAAATAAGACAAACAACGTACTATAAAAAGTTAAGCTGCACTGATCGTGTAAAAGAACTCGTTTCCTCCAATCCCTTGAAGTCAGCCTTATTCAAGAAACTGAGCAAATAAAGTTGGACTTATATAGCCTAATACCAACATTTATTATGTATTTAGATCTAGATAAGGTTTAATAAAACTAAGATCACATGATTACAGGCACTTCAAGCAGAGGCGAGGGTGAGGAGATGGGGTGGCTCAGTGGAGACGCAGCTAGGCTCGTGATGTCGTGGCATTTTAATCATATGATATACTAACATTCATACTCAATTTTGGGAGACGTTAGCAGACTTTTCAAGTAAACCAAGTATACTTTTATTCTTTTCCCACAAAAATTGGACTCTTTTTCTACATTTTTTTGGGGTAAACATAAACCATAAAATTTTGGATTAGACTTGGTCACATGAATTACAGCATCTAAATATATGTGTTTCAACTTTCAACTGAAGCTCTTGGTCCAAACAGGTGACTCTAATTCATTTTTCTTATATGATTTTTTCCCCATCATTTTTCTTATATGATGACAATGAAAAATATCTCCCCTCAAAATATTCAAGAAATAGGCATAAATTACTCACACGACTCTGCGTCACTTGTATTCAAATTAGAGAGAATTTTCAAACTTCAATCAGATTTGTTTACGAAAACAGGCAGTCATCAACATCATAAAAATATTACTAATCTGTTTGCTTATTAGAAAAAATAGCTTTGACTAATTTGTCAAATATTTCCGCTTTTAAGGCAAGTAATCTTCTCATTCAAAGACCTGATATTATTCTATAAAATCGTGTATTATTTGACTCGGTATACACGTGACGAGAAACGAGTATATCTAAAAACGGCTGTACACAACTCCCCGGCAAATTGACATGATTCTGGCAGTGTTTATATTATTACAGAGAGCTGAACAGTGGCCTATTAATATTAGTAAAAAACTTGAGTTAAACATATACAAGGATGTGTATATTTAGCATAGTTGAGCTAGCACCTGCGGCATATCCTACAAAGTCTTTTTTTTTTTTTGGAACCAAATTGCAGCACTCCTATTATCTTGGAGTTCCAATCTTGTTTACGCCAATTGTAAGGCTTCGTCACGCTTGATATCAAACACCCTGATAAGGACATCTTCAACAACCTGCAAAAGTCCATTTTCTCATTATGACAATGTGGTCACGCTAGAGCCAATTATGGCAAGCATAAATATCATTACATCAATGTGTTTAGGACAACTTCCCAGTTGGAAGCATATCACTTGGATTGGCTACATAAGAAGTAGAGGGAAAGGGATGAAAATAAAAGGCAAAATAACGAATATTTTATCCATCATTTTTTTAGGGGGAATAGTGAAGTAAGACCAAGCTCATGAGCTTATTATCCTAGGTTGAAACTAGTTGATAGCCTTTTCACATCCTCATTTTCCCCTGTGCAGCGACAAATGGAAAGAGAGGGATGGGCTCTTTATATTTATTCTTTAATATTTTCTGAATTTGATTCAAATGATAAAAATTATTGAGTAAGTTGCTAATTATGAGCTAATAAACTAGCCCTTTTATCTGTAACTGGAATGGAAGAATATAAGGTTTGTTAAGCATGGGTAAATACCGAGCCATACATTATCAACTCTGCTGATTAGCTTTGAATAAGGGAGTAATATGAGAAAGGAAGCACAACCATATTAGCAGCTTCAGTAGAATTACCTTATCGGGGGTGGATGCACCAGATGTCACCCCAACTGTAATAGGACCCTCTGGTAAGAAGTTCTCTTTCTCAACCAACTCACCATGCTGTTAAGATAAGGAGGGTATCAGAACCAAAATACTCTATTCAAATTTAGTTGCAAATCACAAGGTGTATCAGCTCACCATTAATTTGTAACTTATTTTGTTTCCAGGACCTATTCTTTGCTCACTGTCAATCCAGTATGAGGGAATTCCACGTTCCTCTGCAATTTCCTGTAGATGTGAAGTGTTACTTGAGTTCCAACCACCAACCACTAACATAAGATCCAGCTTTTGATCAACCAGCTTATACATTGCATCTTGCCGCTCCTGTTATAAGTAGGGATGAGTTAAAAGTCAAGAAATAGTAATATAAAGCAACACAAGAAAGGAAAATACAGAAGGTCCTGCAATGTTTGGTAAGAAAGAATATATCCAATGTCCAGACCTTCATGCAACAAATTCTGTTTTTTCTTAATCCAAAGAAAAATTAGAACAGATGACTTTTATGAAAGAAATAGATAACAATAAAGGACTCTAGAAGACCACCCAAAATCCACCCTTCCAGTGCCAGCAGCAAGAGAAACTTTGAGATGTATTATTAATCTCTAGTTAATCATGCCTTGCACGAACATGTCATGGTGTGTACACCTTGTACATCCACATATAGACAAAGCAATCTTAAGTATCATAGGTACAAAGGAGAGGGAAAAGAAAAAGAAACCAAAGCAGGTTTTTTTTTTCACAACCGTAATTTCCATTAATTAATCCCATTTAAATGGAAAGAGTACAAATTCTCCGACTTATAACCACTGTTAGGAGAAGGCTTATCCACCAAACATTGTGGTCATTTGTTAGCATGAGGTGAGAAGACCAATTGGTAACCACTTTCTAATATCTTAGAAAGAGAAAAGACCGAGACTTGTCCAAAACAGGGATCATCTCGGGCACTTGCCTCCACTCCCCCAATCAAAGAAATATGACTGTCAATATTAAAACAAAAGACGAATACTTAGTAGTTTGGGCTAGGAAATAAACAAATTACACTAGAGAGTAGACTGAATTTACCTTCTTCGACATTTTCCATCACTTCTAATAATTAATTAGGTAATTTACAGATCTGAAAATGATATATGAACAGACGTACACTGCTGAAGAAATTGAGGTTGGCACTACGGGAGGAAAATAAACTCCAAAAATGGATGTGCATCACACAGAATGATAGATGTAGGAAATCGATTTGTAACAGACTATAACTAGATTTATTTATTTTAGAATTAGACTACGACTACATTTTTTAAGTCGGATTGTAACTAGATTGTCTAAAGGCGAAGAGGAAGCAAGGAACAGATCGTGCATTAAACAAGCGTATAACATGTCATCTGTATGTATAGTGAAATTTAGGGACAACAAGGATGTAAGAAAACTTACTTGAGTTGCATCGCAAATAGTGTTGAAACTTACGAAGTGGTTGTTAACATTTTCCACCCCATATCTTTGCATCATGGTCTTCTCGACCAACTTCCCTGTATATCAAAAGAAGCTAAATCACTATATGATTGCAGTCCGGAGGCATTCAATATTAGGGAGTGATACTCTGAATAGAATCTAACCAATATCTTCTGTTTCTCCCTTCAACATCGTAGTTTGGTTTGCGATACCAACTTTTACAAGATCAACATCCGGATCAAACCCTTCAGAAACTGCATATTTAAATTTCTATACAGAAATATTCGCGGAAAATATCAGTATTAATGCAAAGTACTGCAACTGTAGCCTGCAGGTCAAATAGACAACTCAGACAGCACCTGCATAAATGCCTCTTTGGTTGAGCTAGAACCATCAAGTTTACCTCCAAGAATATAATCACAGACATAATTTGCCTGCATCAAGGAAAAATTGCCATAGAATAAGCAAGATGAGATTCCAGTTCATTATTTCGAGAAAAGAACACTTAATAGTGTGAGGTTGAAAAACCTCTGCCATGTTCTTCACAATGATGTATTTCCCAGCAAAGGATGCAGTCGCTACAGTCTCCTCGTGAGAATATTTACCATGGATAATGGAGGTATAGTCTCCCTTCTTGTGCTTCTCAACGGTATTCCAAACCTGTACTAAGAATTATGAGGAACTCTAATATAGTTCAAATGACATGAGGCCAATGATTCATTTTAGCAGCTATATCACAAACCTTAGTCACCCATGGGCAGGTTGTATCAACGATTTGTACGTTTTTATCACTCAAAACTAACATTTCGTCAACAGCGGCCCCAAAAGCAGGCAAAACCACAACATCACCCTTGTCAACAACATCAAAGTTTTTCTTCCCTTCCTCGAGAGGAATGTTCTTAACTTCCATATCCTCTAGTCTCTGATCCAGATGAAGTAATTTATCAGAATTTATATCAGGTAAGTGAGAACACAAATAGCCAACCGTCATCAACCAGAACATAGGTTGACTGGAAAACTCCAAAAAGCACAAAATGCAGGGGATGGTATCAGTTGATATCAGAAATATACTTCAAATAAAGAATGTTCACCAGCTATATATCCCATTTGAAAATTCTGCAGCAGAAAATTAGTTATACTATTTTAAATCTTCAGCATCAAGAATAACTTTAATCCTTTCTTTTCACATATCCCTTCTCAATTTTTCATGTCATTCAAGGATTTTTTATGTCAGAGAAGAAGGGAAACAGACAAACAAACCTGTCAAAGAGGAATGGAGCACCAAAGAAAATCTAACATGGTTTGAGGTAATAACTACATGTGAAAAAGGACATTTTAAAAATCATCTATAGGATCCCAGCATCCGAAAATGTAGTAAGAAGTCAGTACTCTTCTACATGTAATTAGTCTCACATGAGAGTGGAAGGCGACGTCTTTAAGCATGCGTGCAAACAATTCCTAACCTTGGCTGCAACTCATTCTGAGGTAAGCAACTATGATATATACGAAACCACTAGCAGCCTAAAAGTCCAGGCATATTGAGGTAATTCCTAAAACTATCAAGATACATGTAGAGTAGGAAAGAACAGCAAAATAAGATACAATCTCAGTCTTGCTCCTACAATAAACAGTAACTGAAAATCTTGAACAAAGGCATGCACATGTGAGGATTATAAGCAGAAACCTTATTCACAGTGGGGTTGTGAATAATTTCATTGGTAATCCAAATCCTCTCTGATGGAAACTGTTTCCTCGCTTCATAAGCAATCTGAACTGCACGCTCAACTCCCCAACAGAAACCATAGGACTCTGCAAGTTTTACGGTAACATTTCCCCATGTATACTCATATCCATTCTCCTTCAATTTCTTTATGATATCACCTGAAAATTCATGAGAGCAAAAATGAAGAAAAAATGTTATTTATCATCCAATTCAGTATAAGAAGTTAGAGTTAACTTCTCAAATGGTCATCGAACTTACAACTTTTTCCTATAAAAGTCACTTAACTAAATTTTGTGACTATAACGTCACTCAACTTATAGAAATCTCTCAGAAAATAACTATTGCCAAAAACCAAATTAAATGGAAAACTTTGTTATAAGAATTTAACTTCCCATAATTTTGCAAACTTATTATCGGTAGTAAAAAATAAATTATTGTATTCGAACATTGGATAATGAGTTTAATAGAGGATTATATGTAATTAGTGGATAGAAATGTGAAAATTATCTTGGCGTCTTATTTTCCAAACCCCACTTAAGGGATTATGTTTGTTGTTGTTGTTAGAAATGTGAAAATTGCATCAAAGTTCGATGACTATTTGAGGAAGACTTATACTCAAACAAGTTTTCTTAATTTTTCTATTTTTTTAATTTCTCATGACCAAGCCTTCTATATCTTTGACTCGCAAATAATTGATGATCGGTAACATATCCTAAAGTAAGCATTTCAAGTAACTGAACTCGGTCCGATCCTAATTTTTGCAATATTTAAGTTACGAAAAATAAAAGCAAAAATTATTCTAAATATCTGAAATAGCGCGCAACACAAAATCTACTTTTAACTCAAAATAGAAACCTATTTCTATATAAATTTGACTATAAATCCTAATTAACCTCCTAACCAATTTTAAGTTCATGAGCTATAAAAGAGAAGGAATTGAGCTATGAATATGGAGTCAAAGACTTACTAGTATACTCGCGATTCATGAGCTCAAGTGTTTCTTCTTTGTGTCCAAAACCTTTACGATTATAATTAGCACTTCTAGTCAAGTTCTTCCGGAAAACCTTAGCATCGAACTCTGATGACTCAGCAGTAGTCGCCGACGAGGACGGAGCAGCATCGCCGGCGGAGCATCTAATAAGGGAGAAAGGTTTCGGCAACCGGAAAGTTCTAGTCTCCAGCAAGGAGAGGTCTGTACGAGTGGATATACTAGAGAATTGCATAGGAATAGCCATGAGTGCGCACGTTAGCCAAGTGGGTGAACCCAATTTATCCTTGCCAAGCTGGTACGTTTCATATCCACATGGTTTTCTCGTTTATTTTAATTTTTGTTTTTTAGTTGACTGGTAATTTAATTATTATGGAGGGAGCTTATGGGAGTTTGGCCTTATGGTGGAAGAGGATCCCGTAACTAAACCGGCATTTTGATACTGTCAAGCCTAATATGAAGTCGGATTATATATATTGCTTATTTGACTTTAATATGTTAGAAATTTGCTGCTATGCTAACCCTAAGACCTCAATGGAATGAGCAAAGCTGATACCTCCTTTAAAGCCTTATTGATAGTACAGTAACAAAAATTCTTTTTTTTTTAAGTAAAGTTCAAAGGTTTATTCAAAGTTCTACTATTTCAGAAGTAAATTTCAGAGACTTACTGCTTCGGGAATAAATTTTGAATTTAGTACTTCAAGAGTAAAATTTAAAGTTTTGCTACTTTCAAAGTTGTAATACTTCTGGAGTAGAGTTTAAAATTTGCTACTTCGGGAGCAGAATTCCTAGTTTACTACTTCGGGAGTAAAGTATAAAATAAAATATTTAGAATATTTTTCTCAACTATTCTACCTCTTCTGGAGGTGAGTCGTGATAACGTCACAACCAAACACACGTCCGTATTTATAAGCTTTATTATATACTATCACATTCACTTCAAGGAATTGATCTGTATTTGTAACATTTATCAAGTTCTCATTCTTCTGAAATGGAACACAATCATCCGAACGTGCCTTAAGCATATCAAATCGTGATGGCTTAGAATCTCTTTTAAGATATTGCTACCTCAGGAGCAAATCAAGGCATATATAAGACGTAGAGAATTTTTCTCTAACACATCTTTAATTGTAATCATAATATACCTATAAAAATATTACAACTTATGATAATTATACACACAAATAAATTTTATTATAACGAAACTAATGAAAGATGATCACTTATGATTTCAACCCAAAGAGAAACGAAGGATCAAAGAACCATAAAATTAATTTCCAATTAATTAGGAAATAGACATGAAAATTCCAGCAACAAGATTTCAAGATATGGAAAAGAGGGAGATGTGTAATAGCTATATATGGATAACCACGGTCAGATAGACAGTTATCATGGATAGTCGGTAAACATACATGTTCTTTTGTACATAAATAAACACAATTAAAAAACTAGATAATATGATACTTATTTGAAAATTGCTTTAGTCTTTCCAAAATATCTGCTCAAGATGGTAGAGTCTCGTGCTGATAACGTATTATAAAATGATAGCAATAATAATGTAAGACAAGAGACGTAGACAAAGAAATAGGGAGGAGTATGAGACTTTCTTCTTGTTTAAGTGTATCTTCATATAACTTTAAAGGTGAATAACATTTTAATTTATAGGGTAACGGAGGTTATAAATATTAAGTGTTCAAATTAATGGGTAAAAAACTTAGTGAATGTGTACCATATGTATTTCATAACCAGAGGAATATAATTTAGAATTTAATTTAAAACATGGAAACAAATCTCTCAACTCGTCCTAAAAATTAAAATAATTGGTGAATCAAGGTTTAGGGTTCTCATCAACCCCATTTTCATCGTCATGGACCGGAGCGAGCCGGAAAAAACCGATGTCCTTCCCTCTACAGCTTTGGCATATCTTGATCGGAATTACTGGTGAGTGAGTAGCAGTGTTTGAACTATTCGTATACCAATTCGTCTCCTTTTAAGCTTTTTGGAGTCACTTTTTATTTATTTATTGTTATTTACAAAAAAAAACTGTTCACATTTCAGGGATAAGAGGTTCGCTCATGAGGAACACTACGAATGGTTCAAAGACTATTCTCACTTCCGTGACCTTGTTCTTCAACACATTAAACTCCAATCTTCTGTACATTTCTTTCTTTTTCTCTATTTCTATCATGTACTTAAATATGCTGAAGCTCACATTTTGTCTTTTAAATTGGTATTATAAACTATTTGCAAGTAACAAGTAATTATTGATGTTGAAAGGGAGTATTTTTTTTTTAATTGTGAAAGGGTTACTTAGTTTTAGCTGAGGTGACAGGTGTTGGAGCTAGGATGTGGAAATTCCCAGTTGTGTGAAGAATTATATAGAGATGGCATTACTCAATTGACCTGCATTGATTTGTCCCCCATTGCAGTCCACAATATGCAACAAAGGTTGATAAACAAGGGCTACAAAGGTACGAGAGACGTTCTAGTTTTTCAATTTATGCTATTGATTGGTTGCTCTAGCGTATGCTCAGAACAAATAGGTCTGTCCTTTTGCTTTTTGATCGCCTTAGAATATGATTCTGTTTGAAACACAAATAATTTTTAGCCCTTCTTTGGAATGGATACAAGGGGGCCATCCCTCCCCTCTAAGAGTTGGACATGATTAACTATTTATGAATTGACCGGTGAAGGCTGATGACTTTTGAACTTATGTGTTGGTTTCTTTCAGTTTTGATCGATTTAACTATTAACATATTTTGTTAACTAAAGTGGTTTGTGATGGATGATCCTTCACATTAAGATTGAGGTCTTAGGTTTTGACCTAACCTAGGGATCTCATTGGTTGCCCACTCTAGATAAATTATTCATGAACACCCAAAAGAAAAAGAAAAACAAACATTACCAATAATAGCAGATAGAAGTTAGTATGGAGCTCTCAAGTAAATAGAATACTCTTCTTCTAGGAGAGAAAAAGAAGCAAGAAGATGTTAGGAATCAGGCAACTTTTGAAAGTTGATGGAAACTAATCTGTGCACGGCTGCGTTAAAGATGAGCTCGTCCAACCCTCTCCCTTTCAATCTTGACTCTAAGCAGCCCGAACATTCTGTCTAATAAATCCTTTGCATCGAAGAACATTTTATTGGTTGTGAGATAGTGTCTGCACAATTGTTATGCTTATAAATGCTATGTGACAGATTTTGATGAGTAATTTCTATGGCGGCTTAGCCGACATGTTTCTCTTAATCAGTTTAGATGATAGAGATTTGTGTTTTATAAGAATATTTATCTTTTTTATCATTTCATCCCGAGTTTAATGGTACTTTTGGCTACAAAAACTTAAGCAAGAATATTAATTTTGTAATTCCTAGTAAAGGGGTTTAATCATATTGGGTGGAAGAAGGCTAACACATAACAAGAGAAATATGTTAGTATCAATAACATGTTCTGACTTACTAAATGTTTTATGTTATCAATGTCAACAGAAATAAAAGTGCTGGAAGCTGATATGCTAGACCTGCCTTTTGAAGATGGATGTTTTGATGTGGTTATAGAGAAAGGAACAATGGTATTATTAGAAGTTCTATTTTTCATAGACTACCTAGTGCAGAACTGGCTGCCAGTCATTTTTTCTTTTCAGATCATCAGCTATTTATATGTATGTTTTTGAACTTTGTTATAAAAAATGTATATTGTTTAAACTTGAAGGATGTGTTGTTCGTGGACAGTGGTGACCCCTGGAATCCACACCCTGCGACAGTGGAGAAGGTGATGAAAATGCTTCACGAAATTCATAGAGTTCTGAAACCTGAGGGCATATTTATATCTATCACATTTGGCCAGGTAGTAAGAGCAATTTTTGGTTTATTTTTTTATTTTTAATTTGTAAATAGTAAGAGCAGCATGACGTAACCAACACCTTATCTCTTTTTATCCATTGGTTTACTCTAAAAAAGGGATGTCTACATCACACCCTTGAGGTGCGTACCCTGCTAATGCGGGATGATTTGTGCACCAGGCTATCCTTTTTTACTCTAAGCTTGGTTTTTTCTAATTTTGTTGCTAAACTCTTCTAAATTGCTTCCTTTTGCTTTTATTGGCTAGCCACACTTCAGGCGCCGATTCTTTGGTCATCCCGAGTTTACCTGGTCTGTTGAGTGGAATACTTTTGGCGAAACATTCCATTATTTTCTCTACATCTTGAAAAAGGTAAGTCACAAGTCCAGAAAAGTTTTTCTCACTCCACATGCTGTTGGACTATATCCATTTTTCCTCAGACCTGTTAAACCTAAAGAAAATACGGATATTAAATTGGTTTGGTACCAAGTTAGATACTAAATGCAAATACTGAACTAATACAGGGACAAAGATCATCAGAGAGCGAGGAGTGCGGGGAAAAAACTCGTATGCCAGCAATATCTCTATACCATGATGAATTAGAGGGTGAAGACTATTTATTCAGAACCAACCTTGATGAGATGGAAAGCTAGAAGTGAAATGTAAATTGCGGCTCCATTTTTCACCTTTTGTATTGCTTTTTTTTTTTTTTTTTTGTTATAGGACTGAAATTTTACAAAAAAAAATGTCATTTTTCCATCACTATGATCTTTAATTATCATTTTAAAGATTTTGGCTGTATGTTGGAAATCATTTGGAAAATTAGTTATTTGCATTCCTCAGTCTATTCCTCTCATGGATTTTCTGCTACCCTGAATCGTCAAAATTGTTTGTAACTTTATCATTTCATTATTTCTGAATTGGTATTATGCATAAAGCTTAGTTAGCTAATGTGATATTGAGGACTCGAGGAAACTAAAAGCAGATGCAAAATCCCCTGAACTCGGAAGATCGAGTTGTAGGATGTAGATTAAGCAGTTTTTTTTTTTTTTTTTTTTTTTTTTTTGGTTTTTTAGGTGAAGTGGAGTTAAAGTTCCAAGAGTCGTGTTAAAAAACTAGAGAGCTTAACAAAATAGTGAGAAATGGTAGCAGCTATGGAGCTAAAGTAGATACAATTACAAAAAAAGTAGGAAAAGTTAGAGACAGTGTATTGGAAGACCCATACAACAAAAAGTTCAGGAGTAATTGAAAATGCTGGGTAAGGAAGATTATAGAGCATAATTGAAGACAAAAATATAATTAATTTATATCGCTAGAGGAAGGAGTTGAACATTCGACCATGTGGTTAACAGCAACACGCTTGATTATTGCCAAAACATAAGATTGTATTTGATTACAATAACTACTCAATCACAAAACCACCATTTAAATTTTCTCTTGTGCTATCTTAAGAAGACTAATACTCCCTCCGTCTCAATTTAAGTGTATAAACTCTACAAATTTTATTTAGTTGCAAGGCGACTTTGCTCTAAAGTTTATTAAACTCTTAAAGTATATTCTAAAGTCAAATTCTTACTTTTCATTTTGGTATGTCCCAAAAAGAATGTCTCTTTCTATATTTAATAAGTTGACAATTCAAATATCATACATGGTATGTTTAAAACCACAAAATTCAAAGGACATTTGTAGTACATTACACAAATATTTAATTTAGGACCATAAGATTCAAAAGTCTTAATTTATTCCTTAAACTTTGTGTCAAGTCAAACGAAGGAAGTATCAAATGTTTTTTTCCTAGGTGCACTCTGTAGTTGTATGATAGTAATTCCAATCTTTTTGTTCCCCATATGTACACAATTATTAATATTTATGTACACAATTATTAATATTGTTGATTTTCTTTTTGAGAAAAAATAAAAGAATACCAATACTTATCTTGAATTTTATCAAATGAGATGTGCAACAACTCAACTAAATAAGAAAAAATGAACATTTCTTCACTAGGTATAGAAATGAAGATTTAAATCCCCACTCATAACAAATTTTAATGTAGCAAGTTGTTACATAAGAAAATACAGTGAGGTACAAAAGTCCTGCTTAAAATCTAAGGATAAGGTTTAGCATCCTACTCAATCCAATGATAAAGTGATATAATCCTATTCAAATTGTACTATGAGAAGGTATTATCCTATTATTCAATACTACAAGATTAAGCAAAATTACAAGTTCATGTTATGTTCCTAACTTCTTCTTCCTCACTGCTTATATATTCTTAATTCACTTCGGGGAGGTTTAATTTATATTTTGTTTTATGACAGTTATCACATTATTCTGCAATCAAAAATAGTGTTTAAAATACACAATTATAAAGATAGGAATATAACCTTCATAATGAAAATTTTGGACGTCGAATATCTGTGCTATGACATATTATTAATCTTGGACTGAATGAATAATATGCAAAGTTTGGAGAGAGGTAAACAATAACAGAAGGGTACTCAATGACAATAATTAAAGCGAAAGTAAATTCTACTTTAATGATTAGAAGGTAATGTAAATTTAAGAAAAAAAGGCTATAAGGATAGACCCCGAAAAAGATATGTTAATGATAAGTTTCTCGTGCAATTTTTTTTAATGATATAATCAATTAAATGAATTATGACTTATTTGTTTTCTGGCTAGGACTCATCCGATCAAAGTAACTAAGAATTTTGGATTAATTTAATATAATTATTGAATTTCCAGAACAACTTGATATACATTTTTACTATTTTTTAGCCGTATAAATTTGTGTACCCATACAGCTTTTGTTCTTTCATTTTTTTATTCAAATTTGTTATTTGAATTATTTCTTAATTTCATTCGTTTATTCATTTAATTCACAACCATAAGGGGCCAGAAGGATTTTTGGTATTTTATCGATTGTTTGGTTTACATATAGGTTATATCAAAATTATAACGCGGAAATTATAATATAAAAAATTAAATATTGATAAGATTATTTATTGGATATTCGTTTATTTAAAAATAAAATATACATGATGTAATATATAACATGTGTTTAGTCTAAACTAAATAAACTTTGATTTCAAATTTTAGCTTTGACTTTCTTAAAAGATTCTGAAAGAAAATCTTTGGGGGTAAATATGTCATTTTATATTGGGATGTTATCCCGCATGAAGTATGGTATAATATTATTACCATAATTATGGTATAAAATGACCTCAAAATTGCTAATTAAAAATTTCTACTAGAGATTAAATAAAATAATCTCACATTTCATTTTTAATATATGATAATACAATATGAAAAATTAGTTTTAAAAAAACTTAGTTGTTTTAGTAAAGTGCTATAACAAAATAATGTTACTGAGAACATATAAATATAAGATATAACGTAACATCAAAAATTAATTCAAAGAAAACTTGATGGTTAGAGATGTTTGACAATATATATAATTTAAAAATATCCATATAATTAATTATTATATGTGAAATTAATAATTATCGATACACCACCAAAATATGGACAGCACTAATTCGAATATAGTCGGGTATAACAGACCAAAAAAAATATTGACAAACGAACCAGATATTTACAATCTTTTCAAGAACATCAAAACGCGTCGTTCTATCAAAATCTTCCGGTTGAAACCTCACCAACGATGTCGTATAAGTTTCATAATTCCCCACTCCAACTCGGATTCCCAGCCTCAGCTCTCCCATAAGCTAAAAATAAGTAAAGCCCTTTTCCCCTTCACTGTAGAAAAAATTAACAATTCCACACATTTTTTTTTCTATCTCATCTTCATTGATAACCTTATTGTATCACTCGAATTTCAGTTGGATCCATTATTTTTTTTTAAATTTGACGGAGGGAAGAAAAGTGAATGGAGGATTACGGGAGCAGCGAGGAAGATATATATTCGTCTGATCAGGACGAGTCTCTGGATGGATTGGAGAATGATTCACAGTGGGGCTCTTGTACAGGAAATTCCTGCAAGGTCCTCTTAAATTTGTTTGTTCTCTTTCTGTACAATTTAGATGATCGGACTAATAATTAAATAATTTGGATTTTTAGGCGCAGTAATTGTGAGTGTAATTCTCTCTTACTAGTTTGTTGGTTGATTGATTCATTGAAGTTTAGGGTATTTACCAGGCTTTTCATTATAGGTTTTTAAGTTTTTGTTAATTTCTTTATCGAAATTGTGGTAAAGGAAGTATCTTTGAAATTACCACCTTCAATTTAGGTGGTTACTTTTTCTATGGATTTCAATTGAATGCTTTGCTGTTGTTTATGTACCAGGCTTTTCTTTATAGGCTTTAAGTTTTTGTAAATTTCTTTATCTAAATTGTGGTAAAGAAAGTATCTTTGAAATGACCCACCTTCAATTTAGGTGGTTTTTCTATGGATTTCAATTGAATGCTTTGCCGTTGTTGTTGCCTCCCTTTTTTTGCCCTCTCTTTATAGGTTTTGTCTGATAATTTACACCTTGTTTTACAGGTAATCACAAGGGAGTCTCTCTTGGTGGCACAGGTAAGAAATTCTTGACATTTGAGGCTTGTATGGTTTGTGTTTGATGTTTGAACACGGATATCTGAGATGTTTCACATTTGTGCTAGAGGGAAGATTTGCGGAGAGTGATGGACTTGCTCTCACTAAGAGAACACCATGCAAGAACCTTGCTCATTCACTACCGTTGGGATGTCGAGAGGTTGCTTGCTGTTCTTGTTGAAAAGGGAAAAACTTGCTTATTTGCTGAAGCAGGGGTACCCGTTCCTGAAGAAGTTGATTTTGGCTTGTCTGTGTCTTCTGCGACTGTGATGTGCGATATATGCATAGAAGAGGTAGCGGGGAGTGATGTCACGAAAATGGACTGTGGTCACTGCTTCTGCAATGACTGTGAGAACTAATTCTTTGAGTAGAACTAGTGCTTCTTTATTGATTCCACCAGATTTCATTCTACTTCTTGTAAACTTGTTAATCCTGAATTTTTGGCCTTTCGGTTCTGTAATTAGCATAAAATACTTCTTCTTCTTTTTTTTACTGTTCATAAGATTTATAAGGTTTTTGTTTCTATATCAAAGTTTTTTTGTTCAAAGTGTCTACATTTGGTTTCTTTAAAAACTGTCTAACTAAAGTAGTTCCAGTGTTCTCTTTTTTGTTACATGCTAATCAAATTATGAGTTTTTCTGCTACTTCTGTTCATTTTTGTGCTGGAAATAGACTAATTCTTATTTTGTTTGTTTAGGTTGGACAGAGCATTTCATTGTGAAAATAAAGGAGGGGCAGAGTAAGAGAATAAGGTGCATGGCTCATAAATGCTTTGCTATTTGCGATGAAGGTGTTATCAGAAAGCTAGTTAGTAAAAGACATCCTGATTTGGCAGAGAAATTTGATCGGTTTCTCCTTGAATCATACATTGAGGACAATAAAATGGTGAAATGGTGTCCAAGTATCCCTCATTGTGGGAATGCTATACGGGTAGAGACTGATGAATTTTGTGAAGTAGAATGTTCATGTGGTTTACAGTTCTGCTTCAGTTGCTTATCAGAAGCACATTCACCTTGTTCTTGCTGGATGTGGGAACTTTGGGCCAAGAAGTGCCGAGACGAATCAGAGACAGTTAACTGGATTACAGTTCACACTAAGCCTTGTCCAAAGTGTCACAAACCTGTTGAGAAGAATGGAGGTTGCAACTTAGTTAGCTGCATTTGTGGGCAAGCATTTTGGTGAGTTTATTCTTGATGTCTATTTGTGCCTAGATTTCTCGTAACTGAAAGCTGATTCTGATGTTATTGATGAACAAACACTCTGGATACAATGTCAGCACTGTTGGTGCCCCATTTGCAGAGAACATGACTTGATAGCGCAACTTTTGTTTAACTTAGTAATTTAAAAAGCTTGAAAAACCTGAAAGATTAAGACTACTTTTGTTATAACCGAGATATTCCCGATCACCAGTGCCACACAGTTCTAAACTCAGTGGATAATGGGCCCACCCCTCTGTCCTTCTCCACTTAAATACCAGGCTTTTATGTGTGACAAAGTTTGAACCCGTGACTTGCGCCTAACTCACACATCACACGCTGCACTGTACTCTTTCCACTAGACTAAAGACCGGGGGCGATCCAAAATTTGATCTAGTTTGAAGTTAACATAGATCTAGTTTAATTTAAGTTATATTGATCTTTGTTTGGAAGAATTTAGTTTCCTAGGACTTACTAACTTGTCTTTAAATAAGGTTCTTTTATTCGATATATTAAATAGTTTTATTGATGAAGGGAGATTTAAGAATTCCCATATACAAGAAATATAGCAAAAGCAGGGAACCTAATTTTGATTCTCTATGAAAGTCAACTACGCATCTATACAAGTAGGAATGCCGTGGGTGCACCACACAACACTAACAACTACCCCTTAGTGGTGGGTGCGAAAACGAAGCTGATCCTCATGTGTACAATGTCATTCTCAACCCCTTCGAATGCTCTCATATTCCTCTTTCCAAATCACCTACATGAGGGCTGGAGGGGCAACATCCCATGCCTTGAGCCTTTTCTTTCTTTTCCCGAAAGCCCATGGTACAACATCCCAGTCTTTATTTAAGGTTTCTTAAACTAGAAATTCTAGACCTCACACTTATTTTAACACCGACAATTTCTAACCAAACTGAAAAGGTTCATGTCAACACTGAACCGAAATGTAAGTATACCAACAATAACTAAACATTAATCTCAATTAGTTGGTATCACCTGTATATATACTTTGCTTTCGTTGTGTTCTGTCCTTTATCTATGTCTGCATGGATTTCAGTGCAGGAAATTATCTGCCTTTTGAGACAGCTTTTCCTCCATGTAATTTTAGGTTTATTTTGTGCCATACTAAAATCTGCAATGATCATGGTGCTAGTGCTACGAGCTTGTGCATTTTGATGTCTATGTAAGACATGAGTAAATCATCTCAGGAGATCTTATCTCATTTCCTCCGCATGTTTCTACTTACACTTTTTTTCAGATGTGATCATTTCAAGTGTTTTTTAATCTTGAATTGATCATTTCTAGTGTTTTCTAATCTTGAATGATTGTACATAGATCTTAGTGCGTTCGAATTGCTATAATATTTATCTTATGGGTATGGTTCGATTGAGTGGACAATATTCACACCTATTTACGTTCTGATAAACGCGGTTCTCGAGCGGAGGGTCTATCGAAAACAGCCTCTCTACCCCACAAAGGTAGGGGTAAGGTCTGTGTACACCTCCCAAGACCCTAGTTGTGGGATCACGTTGTTGTTGTTGTTTTATTCACGGCTATCTACATTGCTGGTCTTACAATTGTTACTAGGACTTGCTCTACACTAGGTATTCTACTATCACATAATGCTCCCTTAGCATCCTTCATTTCAAGCATCTTATTTAATTGCACACATGACATCATCTATCATGATATTATTCCGAAAGATTGAGTCTAAAAATCTTAATTGTCTACATTTTAGGCACTACAATGGTACAACCTTGTCTAATCTCACTTCAACCTCATTTTTGTTATATAGGTTAAATTTGCAATGCTTATATTGTCTTACTTCTACTGTGTTGAGTTATATAATTGTCTTTATGTGGAGTGTGTAACGGCTTCCAAAGGGGTTTATGAAGGTTTATGCTACTCCACCTTCACTTTGAAGTTTTGAGTTGGATGTTCAAATTCTCTTACCTGGTGCGCATATTCACGCTCTCATAAGTTTGCATTAAAGTCTTTTATGAATCTCAAATTGGATTACTTGTTGTTAAGTTATAAAATTGCCCCACATAAATTTTGTATGGGCTACTAAAGTGACTTGTAAAGGTCTTGGCCTACTCTAATTATTGCCTAAAGTTTTGGTTAAGATTCCGTCACATACTTGTACTAAAATATTTACTATCTAAAGTGGTTATATAGTTCAAGCTTGGTTGACTCCTAGTTAATTTCATCAATCATGATATGTTTGCAAATAACATACATTTGAACTAAGGTATACAAGTACTAGCTGAAGATAGATCCCTAGGCTTTAAACCTGGACGGCCATAAAATATGTTATTTCATTTTCTTCCATATCCAAGGAGAGCAGGTTATTTTTAGACTTTGAAGATGATTAGAAGTATGATATCTCATTCTTCTTTTGGTTCTGTATTGATGCACGTTGTAATCTGTTTGCATTGACAAGTTAAGGTGGTCTATTGAAGCATTAAATAATAGAAAAGGTCGGAAGTTGGTCAGAACTCGTGAAGCTGTTAGTACTGTTGGTGTGGTAATACTAATACCTGTACATTCTATAGGTTGCAACATATTATGCTTGTTCACATCTTATTTTAGAGCAAAATGTGCTATGCATTTATTTAGGGATTTGAATGTCAGTAGAAATGTAGAGAAGTTTTTTAGCGTTAGGAAACCCAAACTGTTGATTATTGGAATGAAATGGGTCAAAGTGGAACAACATGAATATGAGGATTCATATTGCCAAGTCTGATTAGTTTGGGATTGAGGTGTAATAATGTACTAATTGCTGTTTGAACTACAAAATTTGAATTATTATTGTTTGCACTAGATACTTGTTCTTATGTCGTTTTGATGAATTTTCTTTTCTTGTCATGTAATAATAACGTTCTACACTTGTGTTAGTTTCTTTTTTTAAGTTGAAAAAAGATGTGAGAACTCTGTCATTTCGATGAAATTTTTAAAGCCTTTGACATATTTGTTTTTTAGTATTTTTGAAAATTATTCTTAAAGGTTCAACAACTCTTTCTTAGGAGGCAGGAGACTCAAAATTTAATTAGCAGCTACAACATTTAACTCGTGCCATATGATAAAATTAGCAGCTACTCTTTCTTTGAGTGTTGTTTGACATTACTTACACCAGCACTGAAAGAAATTGCTTGATCTTGTTATATTTTTCTTTGTTTGCTATAGTTGGCTATGTGGTGGAGCTACTGGCCGAGATCATACTTGGTCGTCTATCGCTGGTCACAGCTGTGGTCGTTATAAAGAAGATCAGGAGAAGAAGTCTGAACGGGCTAAGCGTGATCTCTATCGCTACATGCATTATCACAATCGTTATAAAGCTCATACGGATTCTTTTACACAGGAGTCTCGTCTGAGGGAGACTATAAAAGAAAAGGTGGCAATTTTGGAATCAAAGGATTCAAGATTGAGAGATTTTAGTTGGGTTACAAATGGACTTTACAGGCTTTTCAGATCAAGACGGGCTCTCTCGTTTTCATACCCATTTGCGTTTTATATGTTTGGTGATGACTTATTTAAGGATGAAATGACAAAAGAGGAAAAGGAAATAAAACAGCATTTATTTGAGGACCAGCAGCAGCAGCTTGAGGCAAATGTTGAAAAGTTGTCAAAAGCTTTTGAGGAGCCATTTGATGATTACGAAGAGGCACAGATTATGGAAATGAGGATGCAAGTCTTGAATCTCTCTGTGGTAACTGATACACTATGTAAGAAGATGTAAGTAGGCGTCTGGGTATCCTTAGTTATTGGTAGTTTTATTGAGAAACTGATGGTAGTGCTGAACTGCTGATTTGCAGGTATGAATGTATAGAGACTGATTTATTGGGAGCTCTACAGTTCAGTAGTCACAATATAGCTCCATACCAATCAAAGGGCATTGAGAGAGCAACAGAGCTTAATGGAGGCCGGAGCACCAAAGCAAACAACAATAATACATGTCAAAAAACTCATGACCAGACAAATGGTGAAGTTTCCATCCTCTCTCATGACAGAGTACCTATGTAGATCAGTCATCTCTGCCTACTGGGTGTGGTAGTTTATTGTGTCCACCTCTACAAATTTCTGATTGCTTTTGCAAGTGATACAAGTAATTTACATTATCTCATAGTTACCGCATCAGATTTAGTCCCCAAAAAAAGTTACCACATCATAGAACTGTAGTATGTTTTTGTCTTGCTTGGGAATGCCTTACTTTAAGTGTTTTTGACATGCTATTAGCTGTTTGGAAGTTGTTACTTTAAGTATTTTAGGCATGCTATTATTCAATAATGCTTTGCATCAACATCATCTTCATCATCCTTCAGTTGAGTCGGTGGATCGGCAAACTGTTTATGGAAAATGGTTCTCAATGGACCAGTTAATCCTACGCTAGCAGTGAATAACGGATATCAGAAAAATAAATAAGGAAATCGTCAAAGGGAAAGCAGCTTGCCTTTCTTTAGCTCTCATCTTACAGAGTGGTGACATTCTATGCTGTTGCTGTTTAAGGCAGTGGGTGCTAGTTGGAGTAGTGAGAGAGTTGGAGAAATGGAAAAGTGGCCTTAGTCTCAAGCCAATTTTGCTGAAGCAAGTATGAGAAATTTGTATGTCTAATTAAACTAAATGTCGTGATTGGTAGTTGCCCAAACTTCTTTTCTTTTGAAGAGGGAGAAAGGAAATAGTAGGTCCCTATCTCCAGGAACTAAACCTATGAGAACCAGGCACTAATGATTATGTCTTGATCATGTTATGTGATGAATTTGTTAAGCATTAGGCAAGAGCTAGATCATAATTTGTAATCTTGCAAAAATAATTAACTGTTCTAGTAACTTAGTTGGTTAGTGGTAATTTTATTGGTTGTCTGTGGTTGGTCCAATTTCTAAACAAGTTTTCTGGTTATGTTGCAATTTCACCCCACCAAAGCATATGAGTTCAATATTACAATTCTGAACTGTCAGGTTGAAAACGTCTTCTTATTTCATCCTTGCAGTCGCCCACATTGAAATTAACTCATGTATTAAGTTGTAGTGTTAATCTCATTAACAAATTTGTGTTTTACCTTCAAGAACTATATACTTTCTTATCCATATACATAGAGTATCTTCATCAGTTTGTTACCAAAAAACTATGGTTTAAAGTTGCCATACAATTCTACGTTTAAAGTTCCAAATGTTATCAGTCACCGTCACAACACAGCAGCTTCGTGATGGTTAATGATGGCTGTTTAATTCAATTATATCTTAGTCAGTTCTATCTTACACTACTAATTTTGTAGACTATCAATGCAATACAAGTTACGTGAAACACCTATTTTCTTTAGACATGCTTCAGTTCTTGCCTACATTCCCTCTTCTCCCAGCAGTACACATCTTTTAAGCATAGAAATCTCATATTTAGAGCAGTTGCGTTTAAGTACTTGGTTTCAGAATTTGTTGCAGACATCTTTTATATTTGATGAATATTATTTACCTCGCACTTGGTGATTTATTGGTGCTTGTAGTAGGAATTGTCAAGTTTAAATCTGACTACTCAATGACGACTAAGAAAGTTTTCTTGCTCCACAGGATACGTCTCCCCTATTTTTTTTTGGGAGGGTTGGTTGGGATGTACAGTAATTGCTTCCTTTATTTTCATTTTTTTTCTTATTTTGGTAATGCAGGTTCTACATTATAACCAGAAAAAGAGTTAGTAATTGAACCATTGTACTGCTTCTTGTACATCTTGCAGGAGGTTCCATAGAATTGGTTCTGTCATCAGGTTCTGGGACTTCAGATGAGAGTGGGTGCTCCTCAAGGAAGCGTGCAAGAGAAGATTCCGGTGGTGGCTTTTTTGATCTAAACTTGCCTGCTGACCTCATCGATAGGAATTGACCCTATTGAGTTGCTGATTATTTTGAAATAACTGTACAGCTCTGAAAAAGGAAAAATACAAAGCTACTCTCAGAGATTTGAGATGATAGTTTCACCTGGGTGATGCATATTCACTGCGTCATCCCCTTTTGTTCTTAAAATTTTTTGAGATGTCCTGCTAGAGGACACGAATTACCTTAAAAAGTCCTTAGTTTTGGTCCAGATTTCAAATGTATAGCCTTTATTTGGCTTCTTTTGGGGTAGGTAGTTATGTATTTTCTTACTGACCCTTCCACCCCCTCCCGTAAGGCACTGCTCCTTGGAACTTTGGTTTCTATCTATTATGGGAAATTTATTTGGTGAAATTTCTACATCAGTGTTGTTTACGAGTTCCTTTCTTGTCGTCTCTGACACCTTCTTATTCATATAACTGTACCAGTTGGTTACAAAAGACAAGGTCTAAGTTGTACATATCTACTTCCATCTAAACCATTTAGACGTCTCCTAATGCCTCTTTACATATCTGATGGATTCATGTCAAAAAACATAAACAGGTATCTATTTCCAGACCTCAAGCGTGATTTCTGACTAGGTATTTCAATTTCTCTGGAGATAAAAGTTTCTGGCGTCCTAGCATTGTGAGTTAACTTGGATCCTGCATGATGCGTTGACTAGTTTAACATTGGCTGCTAAACTAATATGACCATCTTCGTTTATCTGGGCTTGAGACCTGCAATATGAGCAACGATGTTAAATTAATCCAATAATGTTGCAACTCTTCATAAATACATGAATGACTTCTGATCACCTCTCGTCCTCTCCTACCCTTTCTTGGTTGAGATCATAAAGTGAACCTTGGAAAATAACATGGATTCACAATATCAGGCACAAAGAGGATGAAACAAGAAAATAGACATTAAGCTCACCATACTGAAACTCCAGTCTTAGAAAGTAAGGTTACAAAAAGTTTTTATATAGGTGCTACTAGATAATTTTAGAATCATACTACTATTTTCTAACAAATACAGCCATGAATTTGAACTCGCGTGCCTCACTCAGTGCCAACCCCTATTTTTACACCCTCCGTCCTATATTAGTTGGCCACATTACTAAAAATATCGTTCCTAAATTACTTGGCCACTTTCTAAAAATAAGATATAATTAATTAAATTTTTTCTAATTTACCTTTAACATTAATTATTTTAAGTAACCAATATTGATTAGAGTGGTGGTAGACATCTAGTAGCTCAGTTGGTTGACTACCTAAACTTTCACCTTGTTGGTGAGGGTTCGAATCCCCGCGTTGTAATCCCCTCCCCTATTTCTCCTCCCCCCTACACCCTATGTAATAAAAATAAATTTAATATAAAAAAGTATTGATTAAAGTGTAATTAATTGGAGAGAGATAAGTGTAGTGTAGTAAAAATACCCTTCTTATTGTGTAAAAGGAAAAGTGACCAGGTAATATGGGATGAAGCAGGGGCGAACCTATGCGTGTTTGTATGGTACTCCAACACTCGTTAAGTCCGAGTCAGATTAGGTATAGTTATATAAGAAATATATAAAAATTTAGTGTAAAGGTTAAAAAAACATCTTGAAAATCAAAAATACAATTGGGTGCTTTGGTTTCAAAGCTTGAACTTTAAGGGTTTGGGTGCTTGGGGACTTGTGTTCGAACTTCCCGCTCAATATTTCATTTTGCACCATCCTGGATCCATTACTGGACGGAGGAAGTATTATTGTGCAGAAATCTAGACAGCCTTTCTTTCTTATATGCCTTTTCATATTGTTGTGGCACTAATCCTGATGTGTTTGGGGTTTACAGAATCAGCGTTAAGTGTGGCATCATATGAGATGATCATTAACGAAGCTCTATTATCTATATACTTATGTTTTTAATAAGTCTGCGAGCATGTCTGTCAGTTCCTTTGGAAATTGTTGGCACTTGCCTTACCAAGAGTCCAAGACCTAGGCTTTTTTCTTGGATTTTTTTCATTAATTAAAACAAAATGGATTTTTCCAAATAGCTTTTCCGTTTTATGAGTTGGCAAGTTCTTCTTCTTGTCCCAAATATTAGTTTGTTTTAAAAGAATAATTAGTCATTTTTTTCTTTCTAAATTTATTATTATTATTATTATTGTTAGTGGAATGTTAATTAAGTGAGATGTTTAAAGAGAGATAACATATAATTTAGATAAACACTCTTATGATTTAGGTTATTGAATACTCCATCCGGATCAAAAAGAGTGTCCACTTAGCTTTTATTTTTTTAGTAAAAAAGAGTGTCTACTTAACAAATCAAGAAAGAATTAACCTTACTTTTTCATATTCTCTTATTAATTGTTAGGTGATGAAATCTCAATACATATTTAATTAGAAGCATTTTAATCAAATTATCAAAATTTGATTAGGAGTTAATATTTTCTTAAAAGGTGCAAAAATGGCTAAGTGAATACTTTTTTGATAAAGAGGAAGTAATTTTTTATGGGATATTAAGGACTGAAGATTGTATTGACTTGTATATTCAAAAAAACTTTTTCCAACTAAATATAGAAGAAACTTTCTTGCTATGATATTAATTAGTTTGACTTGTATAACTAATAAGGAAAGCTTCACTTTGCCTAAAGAGACAAATTATTTACTTTTATTAGATTGGAATGTGCCTCAATAAATTAAAGCGATACATTCAAATTATTCATATCATTAATCATAATTAATATTTTCGATGTCTCAATTTATGTGAAATTCTTTCATTTTTAATCTAATTTAAAAAATGGTATAAGAAAGAAGTCGTAAGCCTTGTAGAAGCTATCAACAGTAGAAAATAGTTTAACCAATCCAAATTCTATAAAATGTTGGATAGTAATTTCACATCGGTAAAAAGACAACTTTTATCGATCTGATTGATAAATTGCTTCTCTTGGCAAATCCAGAAAAAGACGTGAAAATCTCAAACACTCAAGTCTGTCGTCTTTTTTCGTTTGTCTTTCAAAAAAAATTATTTTGCATACACTTACATTTTAATTCTTCTTATACTATTAATATAATTTAATTTGATTATAACAGATTATCTATCTTACTTTTTAAATTATTTATTATTAAACTATTAGATATAGTTATATTTTAACTATCTAATACCTTGTTAAATGACATTTTACCCCATTCATAACGTTAGTCACTATTCTCGTTGGGGCTATAGGAAGTAAACCCCACAACTCAAAGGAGCGAAGAAGAAAGAGAACTTGCAAGGAAGCAGGCATTGCTCTACTGTAATAACGAAAAAAACTTTATATATTGAAAAAGAAATTTATCTTATTTTATAGAACAAAGTGGAGTATAAATATTGGTACAATGAGTATAGAAAGACTTCGTAGCATGTGCTATAGCCATATCTTAACCTATAATTAAATAATGAGGCAATCAAGAAAATCTACAATTTTTGAATGATTTCCATTCTCCACTGTAACTAAAAGCATTTCAAGCAGCACAGAACCAGAGAAACTCAATTGTGCATCGAGCAAAGCCAGCCAAACAGTCACACGTCGTGGTGTTGGTCATCTCTGGCACCCCTTTTATTTATTAGGGAATGTTAACTTTAATCTTTCAATTTTGGTCATTACTGTACAGCTTTTAGAAAGAATGTCTGTCTTTTCCTCTTTCAATCATCTGTCGACTGATAGAAGCAAAAATGCACATAGTCCCATAAAAAAAGAATTACCCGTTGTTGAGCTGTGATTCAACAATAGGTGCACCTTTTTCGGTCGTGTGACTACTAACACATTTTTTTTTTAATTTAATCAATATTCAAATATTTTTTTTTAATTTAATCAATATTCAAATATATAAATTTATTGATCTGACTAATTTGAATTTACATCACATTGAAGTTTGTTGGTTTATATTATGGTTAAAAATGAATAGATCATATCTATTTCGTCACGCATTCTTTTATTATTTACAAAAAAATAAAAATAGACAATTGGGAAAGAAAGGAAAATCAGCAAATACTAGAATGGTCATTTCGATTCCTCACAATCTTTTTAGCATTTGCTTTGACCTTCACCTTTCAGCCCTTTTGAGGTGATCACTGATCACTCTTGTTATCCCACCAAACTTGCTTTTAGTAAACCCTTTCCCCCACAGCTACTGATAAAATTTGTTTTCCCCGGTGATTGGGTGATATGATCATTGGAGTACTAATTTACTGTGTTTGAATGAAATGATTTAAAGGAATAGAGGAAACAATATTTTAAAACGAGACAGATGGATCCAAAATTTTAAGAAAATAAATTGAATGTGAAGTACCATGTACTACAGTATAGTTTAATTTTCTCTCACTCACGAACCTTTCCATTTTATTCCAAACAAAGTGTTAGGGTTACCAAATAGATATTTTAAAAGAACAACTATTAGCATCACTGTTTTGGTCATTTTGTGATTTGGCCATATTGTGATTGCGCACAATCCGGCTTTATAACTCGCCAAGCTTTTAGGAAGCAGAAGTGCTTATGTTTTTTAAAAAGGACTTATTTTAGAGAGCCGCGGTGTATAGTCAAGTTTTTGGCGAAAAAATAAGTGCTTTTAAGTAGCGGCGAAGCTGTTTTTTAAAAGCTGAAAAAATAGTTTTTTGCAGAAACACTTTTAGCACCTTGACCAAGCACAAATTACTACTCTAATATTAGCAAAAGTGTTATTCAAATTGATTAGTAAACACACATTATTACTCTCTAATTTTTTTCTTCTTTCTAAAAGCACGATTAACAAAAGTACACTTCAAAATAAGCAGCTTTTGAAAGCTTGACCAAACAAGATCTTAGTTAGCAATTTAGCATTGCTTCTTTTAATGATTAACAACCACTATATATAGTTTGTGAGTTTGACGAGTTTGTTTTATTCATTAAATGAGAACAACGTGGACAAGCCCCTGGCTAGCTAGAGGTTCAAATTATAGAGGCCTACTTGTGAAGGTCTAAGGTGTAAATCTATGAAAAATTAGGTCATATTTATACGACGTAGTCGGTAGTACTAGATAAAATAAAGTCGAGTGAGGTCTGCTTTTATGGCGAAGCACTTTCACTATCAACTTATGTTAAGAGGTTCAAGCGAAAGGTAAGTGAGAGCATTGTCCTTAGCAGGCGGGGGTAAAAAAAAAAAGGTAGGAATAATATCAAAAATCTCTCTTCAGATTTATGTCCTTATATTTTGTAATAATTACGTTTACCTTTCTTATTTTGATTTTTAAAAAAAACTATTACTACAGTTAAACCAAAGAAACCAAAATAAATAATGTGAATATAATATTGCAAGCCACAAAGAAGGTTAGTTTTATGATGTCAAACCAGGAGAAGGTCTTTAGAAATATCTCAAAAAAAGAAGTAAACGTTGAGTTTGTTTAATATGTTACTCCTTGACTGGAAAAAAATATGAAATAAAATTGGGAAAATGCATGTGTAAGATAGCAGGACCATTGGTTAAAGTCAATTTATAAAGTCAGTCCCATTCCTGTCGGATATGTAGTGTGATAAATGCTAAACTTGTCTCGCAGGTCAATTTTCAAAGCCAGTACTTCTTTCTTGTATACATTTTACAATTTGGTTTTTTTTTCTTTTGTCATTTGGTAATAATTGGGCAAATGCATTAAAAATCTTGGTACTTTCTTTTAGCATGGTGTATATCCCAAGTCTAAAATGTGACCTTTTTTTGAAATAAAAAAGGTTACCAGCTAATTTACTTCTTTTAATGCAACAAAAAGCTCCATCTTCGCAAAAGGATAAAATTAGTCCACTATAAAGGCAACATTGTTGCTTTCTAAGTGATTAGTCAAAGGCTCACCACCAAAGAATGTTGTGGAAATTATAGGATCCAAACTTCACCTTAAATAAAAATCTCGAGTTTGGGTGATGAGAATGAAAAAACTTCTATAAGCATCATTTCCTACTTTAATGGACTCATACACGAATGTAAAAATTTCACCAAGTATTTTATTTGAACATCACTATTTAATATGTACTTATTTTAATTTTTTTCCACGTCTATTTACTTTGGAATAATTCCAGACATGCAAAATTCTAACTTCAGTAAAAGTGTCTAAAGTTATGTATGACTGAAGTTCAGGCATTTTTGCCTAAAGTTCATGTAAAATTGACTGAACTTCAACCATATGTGCATGACCGTCAAATAAAAATGCATTGCGTTCAGGCGAAAAGTGTTAAAGTTCAGGTATAAATTGATGAATATGTACCTAAACTTTAGCCATATAGAACTTCAAACATTTTGTCGCCTAACTTCAGACACCGAAATTGTTTTGAAGTGGATAAATTTGTAATTTTTTATTCATTATGAGTATTCTTTTAATGAAGGTCACAAAATTGGGTATCTGTGCACTTCTGCCGATGCGAATTTAAATTAGTTGAACTAATAGCTACCAAATACTGAATGATTAAAGAAAAAGTAAAGAATAAATACTAGTCAAAAGTCTCAATATAAGCCACACGTTTAAAGAAATCACAAGTGAATGACTGCATGGCTGCATGCGCTAATATGTATAAGATACTTTGGAGTGAAAAATACGAAATGCTACAGCATTAATGAATGGGATATTTATTAATACTTAATATATATCATCAGATTAAATCACTAGATATTTCATTTGATTGAGTATTATTTTAGGAAACTTGTCGTGACAGGGTGAGTAGTCTCAATCTTTGAAGCATTCTTGTATTTACCAATTTAATGTTTCTTGGAATTTACTCAATCTTTGAAACATTCTTTTAATTACCAATTTAATGTTTCTTGGAATTTGTCATAACCTGGTCTTCTTTCTTCTGTTTGGGCAGTTGTCAACTTTTGTTATACATAGCTGCAATTAATGCTCTATTTCAGTGAATTTTCAAGTGTGGGGTCTTTTCTAACATGCTTAATTCCTCTTTAATTGTAAAGGAATTCGCATGCTTCTTCACTTGTTTAAAAGCTGTTACTCATTAAGTTATATATAGTAGAAGTAAAGACTCAAGATACAACCAATACTCTTAAAGGTATTTCTATTATATTCTACTTGCTTGCTATTTTAAGAATAGATCCTCTGCTATACCACTTGTCATGTTAAAATTTGGAGCAAAATAAATAAGCCAACTCAATTAGCAGTAAATATGACTATTTTTAAATTTGACATGCAGTTGACTACTTGAAGATGACCACGGAGGAAGAAAAGATTGAATTCCGCAAATCTTCCTACCATCTTAACTTGGTAGGACATGTATTTACCATTTACCTTTTTTTTTCTTTGTTTCAAGTAGAGTCTTGGTTTTTTATCTCAAAATTTCTTTATGTAAATAGGACACTGTGCTAGAGAAGAACTATATAGCGCTGAAGAAGAGGCAATTACATGGCGGCAAACACCATGATTCTACTAAGGAAGATATTAATGTAAGAAGCTTGTTACTTGTTCTGCTTGTAGTTCAGTCTGAATGTTTTTATGGTATTGAATTAACTAAGAAGTAAAGTAATTATGGCTGTTTTTGTTATTTTCTAGAAAATATTTTTCGATATTTGTTTGGTTCGTGAAAAGTGCTTTTGGGAATGAACAGTTATTAGAGATTGAATAATGATGACTAAGTGTTGGTTAAAACGTTAAAATAATTGTGAAGGAAAATGACTTATGCCCAAGAGTTAGAAATAGTGTTTTCCGGTGATATGAAGTCACTTTCAACGTTTTGGTGGAAAATATTTTCTGACAACCAAAGCCAAGAAAATGACTTGCATATTTTTTCGTCATACCAAACACCCCAAAGCCATTGAACTATAGGTGAATTGTTGTGTGTTTATTTAATCCAGCTTTTGCTTAGTAATTTATGTTGCTTCTTCTTACTTTCAGCCAGCTCATGAGGATCTGGTTAGAGAAATTACTCTTCTGGAGCTGGATATTATATGTTTGGAGAAGTATCTTCTTTCAATGTATAGGAAAACATTCGCGAAGCGGGTAGAATCACTGTCCATGAAGGTTGATACAACAAACAATGAAATGAAGTTTGCAGAAGTCAAGTTACAAAATAGCGAGTTGAAGGAAAATCCAAACACTAATACATGTCCTATTTTGCCAGCTTTGAGTAATCCAATCAATGAACAAAAACTAGTTGACTCAACCATTTTGAGATGCCACTCTTCCCTATCACATGCTGCTTGTTCCTTCAGAGCTTCACCTTCAGTTGCAGCTCTTGCTGATGCTGTAGACTCGTACCATTCTATGCCTTTATCAATGCTGGAGGTAAGTAGTACTGATGGAAAATGAACCATGTCATTTATTTTTGGAGTTTATGGGTTCTGAACCATAATTCTTTTTACTTACTGGCTCTGGATAATTGCGTTGATGCCTTCCTTCTTGGTGCGAGAAAGGGACGCCTGGGCCGCGCAACCCTGAACCTCATGAGCTAAATTTTGAGGTTGAACTGTTGAAGTGAGGTGGGTCCGTCCTGATAGAGTTGTTAACTAGCCAGCTTAGTTAAACAAGTAACTATAGTTAGAAGTTACTTAGTGTTGATGAGGTTAGTTAGAGTTTGTTAAAAAGGTGGTTAAGTGAGTTTATGTTTATATATACTCATCTTAACATCATTGTAGTGTAAGCTCATTTAGATATTTGCAAGAGCAATATAAAAATTCTCTCTTCTCTCCCCTTTCTTTCTCATTCTCGACTGATTCTCAATCTCTATTAATGGAGCTTTCATGGTATCAGAGCTGCGGTTGTTAGTATCAGTCGAACTATCAATTCATGTGAAAAATAGAACTAGTCGGTGTATCGAATTCAGGTGACTGAACCGCAAAGTGACATCGAAGCTAGGGTTACAGATTTGATCGAAGCTTCAATGGCGGTCGAAGGAGTTCTAAATACGAATGCAACAGGAACTACAGTTCCAAATGCAGAATCAACACATGCAAATGCAACAAACTCAAATTCTGGTAAATGTATTTCTATCGATCATAACCATCCTTAGTATCTACAACCTAATGATACTCCAGGTAGTTCATTAATTTCATTTCAATTGACTGGATCTGAAAACTATGCTATATGGAGCCGGTCTATGCGAATCGTACTATTAGGTAAAAGTAAAATGGGATTTGTTGATGGTAGATATCCTAAGAGTAATTTTGCACCTGAACTACATGATCTTTGGGAAAAATGCAATGTTGTGGTGTTATCATGGATAATGAGTGTTGTTAAATCAGGTTTATTGCGTAGTGTTGTGTATGCATCAAGTGCTCACAGAGTGTAGTGTGGCCTAAAAGAGAGGTTCAAAAAGGTGAATGGATCTAGGATATTTCAGTTGCACAAAGAAATTCATACTCTTACACAATGTACTCAGACTATGGCTGATTATTTCTCTAGGTTAAGAGACTTGTGGGATGAGTTTGATGCAATAATGCCCTGTCCTGGTTGTCCATGTCCTGAGTCTAGGAAATTTAGTGAACACTATCAAAGATTGTTACAATTTCTAATGGGCTTAAATGAGACATTTGCTCAGTCAAGGGCTCAGATCATCATGATGTATCCAACACCAAATGTGAACAAGGCCTACTCATTGCTAGTTGATCAGGAGAGTCAAAAGAGTATGACTAGTTATACTCAGGGTGGTTACATGTCATGAGTATTAGATGGAGTTGCCATGTATAGCAATAGGAATTTTCAAAATAGACCATCTGGTAGCAGTGTGGATGTCACCAACAGAGCCTCTAGCAGTGGTGTGGGCAACTTCAAACCAAGGAAAGATGTAGTGGTGAGTGAACATTGTGGTTGCAAGGGACACTCAAAGGAGGAATGCTACAAAATAGTTGGGTATCTACCCAACTTCAAGTCAAAGAAGAAGGGTGGGAATATTGGTGTATACTCCGACTATGCAGGATCCAGTGATGTTGGTGAGCAGATACAACAGCAGTTACAGAGGGATGTGAAAGGAAAGGCACCTCAAATTGCATCTCAGGCTCAATCATCTCAGAGTATACAGAGTGTTCCACAAAGGCCAGCACCAGTGTCATTCTTCACTAAAGAGCAGTATCAACAGATTGTGCAGATGTTAGCTCAAGGTCAGAGAAATACAGAAGGGACTGTGTCTACTTCCAAGGCTGCTTCAGCAGGTAGAGATCCTACTGTTCTATTGTCTAAATATGTCAATAGAGAGTGGATAGTAGATATTGGGGTAACAAACCACATGACTGCACAGTTAGATATGCTAGATGATGTTCACATAAGTTCTCAAATAGACAAGAGTAAAGTTCACTTACCAACTGGAAATATTGTAAATGTCACTCATACTGGAAGCTCTCATGCTCTTAGGGGTCTGAAGATATCTCCCTGAGTTTAAGTTCAGTCTCCTATCAGTGTCACAAATCACAAAGGAACTACAATGCTTAGTGGCCCTTTTACATTACTTCTGTATTTTCTAGAATCTTTACATTGGTCAGTTGTTGGGGATTGGTAAAGAGGAACTAGGCTATACATACTGAAGGAAGAAGGTCAGCAGATATCACAACCACCAGTCATGCCTAAGTGTGTTAACACAGTCACTTCTTCAGCAGAAAGTACTTTGTGGCATAGAAGATTAGGTCATGCTCCTATTGATATAATAAAAAGGCATGAGTCTCTTACTAATGTTCCTACTAGTAGTCAACCTCATTGTACTGTGTTTCCTTTAGCAAAGCATTCCAAATTATCTTTCCAGTTGAGTACTCATGTGTCTAAGTCTGTTTGATTTGCTACATTGTGATATTTGGGGACCCTTTAGGGTGCC
Source organism: Anisodus tanguticus (assembly GCA_034509755.1). Classification (NCBI taxonomy): domain Eukaryota; kingdom Viridiplantae; phylum Streptophyta; class Magnoliopsida; order Solanales; family Solanaceae; genus Anisodus; species Anisodus tanguticus. The sequence continues at coordinate 36,678,115 of CM067561.1, read as the reverse complement.
TACTCATAATGGAAAAAGGTACTTTGTTACTGTGGTGGATGATTTTACTAGGTATACTTGGATTTTTCTGATTACTTCTAAAGCTGATACCATAGTTGTATTGAAAGAATTCTTAACTCAAGCACATAATTTGTTTTCTACAACTATAAAAGTGCTAAGAACAGATAATGGGTGTGAGTTTTTAATAATGTGTTCAAAACCATACTCTCCACACTTAGGAATTTTGCACCAAAGTACTTCTGTCTATACCCCTCAGCAAAATAGCATTGTTGAGAGGAAGCATAGAACAATACTAGAAGTAGCCAGATCCCTCAGGTTCCAAGCTGCTATTCCATTGAAGTTTTGGGGTAAATGTGTGTCTACTGCAATCTATCTTATCAACAGGTTGGCATCTAAAGTTCTAAATTATAAGTCTCCTTTTGAAATGCTTTATTTGCATCCTCTATCTATCACACATCTTAGAGTGTTTGGATGTTTGTGCCATGCTTCAAATCCAACACCTGCTGACAAATTTGCTCCAAGAGCTATTCCCTCGGTGTTCATGGGTACTCCTCAACTCAAAAAGGATATATTCTGTATAATTTGCACTCGCATGTTTTTCTAGTAAATAGGAATGTCAGGTTTCAAGAAGATGTTTTTCCATTCCAGAAGTTACACACCTCTACCAACAGTGTATTCCCAGTCCTAGAAGCTATCTTTCCTACATCCTCAGAGGTTATTTCACCTGAAGGGGGGTCTGAGGATCATATATACTTGGACACTAACATCTTCTCTCCAGATTCAATAAGTGCACAGGAATCTTCACCTACACTAGATGACCATTCCATTGGTGACTCAAAGTCACTATGACCATTCATTATTTACTAAGACAGTTAGACCTGATATTGTGATTGTGTTAGTATATGTGGATGATTTGTTAGTCACAGGGACTAAAAATCAGCTGTTGTGTGATACAAAAGAAGCCTTACGGTTGAAGTTCAAAATGAAAGATCTAGGAGAACTTAAGTTCTTCCTATGTATTGAGTTTGCAAGATCTAATAGAGGTATTCTAATGTGTCAAAAGAAGTATGCTATGGAGCTAGTTGCATAATCAGGACTAGGAGGAGCAAAGCCAGCAGGAACACCTCTTGAGTTTAATCAAAAGTTAACCTCAGTCCAGTATGATGAGTACATTCATAATCAAGAAGTGCTCAAAGGTGATATACAAAGCAAGAAGGTACCTAAAGATGAGATACTCACTGATCCTGGTCTATACCAGAGGTTGGTAGGGAGGTTGTTGTACCTTACCATGATCAGACATGATCTAGCATTTGCTGTTCAAGTGCTTAGTCAATATATGCACTCACCCAAGATGTCACACTAGGAGGCTGCACTCAGAGTTGTTAAGTATGTGAAAGCAATACCTGGACTTGGTTTGCTAATGCCTGCAGATGATTCAAGTACTTTGATTGATTACTGTGACTCTGACTGGGGTGGATGCTTAGAATCAAGAAGATCAGTTACATGGTATTTGGTAAAACTTGGAGGAGCATTGGTTTCTTGGAAATAAAAAAAACAAGAGAATGTCTCAAGAAGTTCACCTGAAGCAGAGTTCAGAAGCATGGCTTCATGTGCAGCTGAAATAACTTCGTTAGTTGGGCTTCTAAAAGAGTTAGGAGCAGATGTGGAAGTGCCTGTGAAGATGATGTGTGACAGTAAAGCTGCAATTCAAATAGCAGCAAATCCAATCTTTCATGAAAGGACAAAGCACATTGACATTGATTGTCACTTTGTCAGGAAAAAAAACACTCAAGGCTTGCTACAGACTGAGTACATTCATACCAAAGAGCAATTGGCAGATTTGTTTACAAAGAGTCTTGGGAAAGCTCAACATCAATATCTTCTTAGCAGACTTGGAGTGAAGAACCTATTCCAACCATAGACTTGAAGAGGAGTGTTAACTAGCTAGCTTAGTTAAACAAGTCACTATGGTTAGAAGTTAGTTAGTGTTAATGAGGTTAGTTAGAGTTTGTTAGAAAGATGGTTAAGTGAGTTTATATATACTCATTTTAACATCATTGTAATGTAAGCTCATTTAGATATTTTCAAGAGCAATGTAAAAATTCTCTCTTCTCCTCTCTTCTCTCCCCTTTCTTTCTCATTCTCGATTGATTCTCAATCTCCATTAATGGAGCTTTCAAGAGTTGTATCAGAGCCTACCTTGCCTGGTTCCAAGCCAGTGATGTAGTTGAGTCGGGCAGTCTGTTGGTGGCGAGGGTCCTGGGATTCGGGTGTGACCCTCTCCCACACCGGACAGGAGAGGGAGGCCTAGGCAGCTTATAAGCGGTCCGCAATTCTTCACCTCACGAGTTATCTTTTTGGGTTGAAGTTAGGCCCCTTCCAAAGCTAGCCTAACCTACCTTTTTATCCAAGGGATCATTTTAGTTTGAGGGGATTAAGATGACATCTTTTCCTTCTTTAAATTTTCGATCAACTACCTTGCTGCTCACCAGATTATTCATTTTAATTTTGTTTTATTTCATTTACCACTCTGCACAGAATACATGAACAAAGTTTTGTTAATATGCACAGCATGCTCAGCCATCAACATCAAATGGGAGTCTCGCAGAGCATCATGTTACTAATTGTTCTAATCATTATCATAACTCGCCAAGCTGGTTGTCTGAAGAAATGATCAAGTGCATTTCAGCCATATATTCTCAGCTTGCTGATCCGCCTTTCTTCAGCCATGATTTAAGTTCATCTCCCATCTCAGTCTCATCGTCAACACTGGAATCTTTTCCTCAAGCTCAAAGTGATATGCATCAATGCATAGAAAATTCATCTTCTGATTCGTTGAACAATCCGTTCCACTTTGAAGATTCGAAGGGATTTTGCGGATTCCTTGTTAGAATGGTTGAGGTGCAAGGGCTGTGTCGAGATAGTCAGAGCTTAGATGGTGTTGAGCAAATGCTAAAACAATTTAGGTAAGCTTATATTATACCTCTTACATATTAGTTATCAAAATCTTAAACCATTTTTCTTCATTAAGATGATTATAAGTACATTTACGTGACTATTGATGGTATTTTAGTGTTGATAGCTTCTATAAAAAGTGGTATATTACAAGTACAAATTAAATTTCCGTTTGGTGTAACTTTTTATCTTTCAATAGGCTTGCAGAGTTCTGCAACTCTGAATTAGTCTTAAACTTGCCAATGCAGGTGTCTAGTCACAAAGTTGGAAGAAGTTGCTCCTAAGGAAATGAGACATGAAGAGAAACTAGCTTTCTGGATTAATGTCCACAATGCACTAGTAATGCATGTAAGATTTTCTATTTTCCTTACTGTGTAATCCTGATTTATATTAAAATGTGAAAAATTATGAACGAGCATTGTGTATGTTGCAGGCATTTGTGGTTCATGGGATTCCGAAAAGTCATCTCAAGAGAGCATCTCTACTTCTAAAGGTAAGTAGATTCTGTTAATATGATAACATTTGCTGTGTAACTAATTCTTTATAACTCAAGTAAACTTTTTCATTTTTCAGTCAGCTTACAATATTGGAGGGAATACAGTAAGTGTGGACATGATTCAGAATTCTATACTACGATGCCAGTTGCCTCGTCCCGGTCAGGTAAATTCAGTTCCTGTTTCTGTACTTGAGAGCTGTCACTATATTTCCTCTTTGGTTCCTATGTATTATTTAGTTGATTAATTTGTTAGACTTATTGAAACTTAATTTTGCTTGTAGTGGCTTCAATCGCTGTTCTTTACGAAACAAAGATTTAAGGCTGGCGATGCACGAAAAGGATATGCAATAGAGCATCCAGACCCTCGTCTACGCTTTGCTCTCTGCTCAGGAAACCATTCTGATCCTGTGGTAAGCACGACGAAAACATTACTTAGAATATTTTGGGCATTTTTCATTTTTGGCCCGTCGGCCAAAACTAATTACGGGCGCTAGCCAAAATATACAAAACTTATAAACTGATTATGTATGTTATATGTATATCTATGTATATTATATGTCTATGTCATGTATACAAGTATATTATATGTATATTTATGCTTAAAATTCAAAACCTATACATTTGCTGGCTATTATTCTTTTGGACGGTCCAAAAATGTCATTATTCATTTTTTTTACCTTAATTTCGCGAATTAATGATATCTTGATTGAGAAGAATAACTGTTTTCTTGATATTATGCCTTTATTTTATGACTTATCATTCCATGGTATGTGTGCAGCTTCGTTTGTACACATCGAAGAGAGTTTTCGAAGAACTAGAAGTGGCTAAAGATGATTACATTCAGGCAAACATAAGGGTACACAAAGAACAGAAATTAGTCCTTCCAAAGAATGTGGAATCTTATATTAAAGAGGTGAATTTGAGCTCATCTGGTTTGTTTGAAACGATAGAGCTAGCACTTCCTTCTTATTTGAGGAAGAACTTTCAGCAGCCCGAGCAACGGAAGTTGTGGAAGAAAATTGATTGGATTCCTCACAACTTCACTTTCCGTTACCTTATTTCAAGCGAATTGGTTGAGTGAGCGAGTCTCACAGACTCGTGCCATTCTGATCATCTTCACTGAATGGTTTTGAATGTCAGATGAATCACAATCAAACCTGTTTGAATAGCAGCTTTGAGAAAAAGCAACTTAAGATCATGAATTGAGAAGTGGTTCAATTTTGTGAAATTGTTGAGCTGCTTGTGTAACAAAGTGCTATAGTTGTGATTCAACTGTCATTCCTAATGAGTGTGCCCTCATTTTCACAAGTGAGTTTGTAACAATTTGGATGGTCCAAACCTCATTTATTCTCTTATTCTTTTCCCTTTGTGAGTTTCTTTGGATGTAGTAGTTCTAAACAGATCAATGGTACGCAAAAAGCCTAAAGGCACTATAAAACAAGTGGTATTGTAAATTATGAAGACCATTTCTGGTTACTTTTGTTTGCTTGCTTGGACCAGAGGTGTAAACTTTATTTCTTCACAACGAATCTGTTGAATTTTGGAATGACATTTTTCTATGTTAATAAGGAGAAAAAAGTTGATAAGGTTTAGAACATCATCTATGAAATCTGAAATACCTTCAAATCTAAATGGCAAAAAACGAAAGAGGTTCGCAAGCAAAGAAACCCCTCCAACAACCTTATTGTTGAACTGCATAAAGGATGGGATTAACTAAATGTACAACCTGAAAATAAGTAGTAACCATTTTGTACAAGCTAGGCCAAATAAATTCTCTCAGCGACAAAAGTCTAAGTAGCCTTTGGACATGCGATTTCATATCCTGAGATGAAAATCATCGTTTCTAATGAAATTTCAAACAATCAAAAAAGGCATGATTTGGAATATTTTAAATAAATTTAATGTAAAAGTTGATTCATAAGTTTATATTTTGTAAAAATAGATCCATAAGTTGGTAAATATATTTACCAACCATTTATATCAAATATTAAAAGATCTACAACTTGATAGTATATTTATAACAAATTTACTCTTACCAATCATGTGGGGATTATATTAAAGAGTAGTTACACTACAACTCATGTTTAATTTTCCATTTTATTGAACTAAAGTTTGATCAATTGTTGTTGTATTTTTTAGAAAGGTCTTCTAATAGTGTATTAATTTTGTTATGAACTATGATTTGCTCATTTGGTAAGATTGTAAGAATTGGGAAAGTTTTAATGGTTTTCATAACTTGTAGGGGTTTTATGTCTATAAAAAAAAGTATAACTTAAAAAATCGAAATTACATGTCCAAATAAAATTTTAACTTTAAATCATCATGATTTCAAATCATGTCGAGACGGCTCCTAACAAACATCACCGGTGCATAATAGAGAGATTAAAAAGTTAGCTTCTCTTCATGTCTCATGAATTCCCTTGGATTTTGAAATTATATGCCAAGTTGAAGACTGCTCAACAAGTAACACAACCCGGCAAGCTTATCGAAAGATCAAAAGTTACACCAAAACTAAAATTTTGGTTTTTCGGCACACGCTCCCTGATTCTTAAATAGACTATTGGTGCAATGGAATTCCGGTTTCAATTTTTGAGTAAAAAACACATATCATTAAGATTTAAGCACTATGGTTTGTAATTTGAGGTTTGATACATAAATATATACTACTCCGAGAAATCATAACTAAAATTAACACTAGTATATCCCTCCCTCGATGTTGATCCATTATCATCAAAGAGGTGGCGATGGTGTACCACCACTTCCGGCAAAGGGCTCGGTGAGTTAAAGGGATACGAGAGGCGATGCATAATTACTCTAGAATTTATTATTACATTTAACGTTATGTTATTTATTTTAAGCGCATAAAATATTTCTTTACTCGTGGCGGCAGTAACGATCATCTTCGGCTTGGTGGGTGAGAGCGTGTGCAACTTAGTCCCAACGGAAAATGTGGCCATCTCCTCAGACAAAATTCGCCGATTTGGCACCACGTGAATCCAAAAATATGTAAAATAATGTCCATATACGCAATAAACATATCATGTTTCATGACCATCTGCTCCAAATGAATAAACATCTGCGTCATGTTTGCAAATATAGTCATATACTTGAGTGGTTGCGCCTTAGAAATTTCAAGGTATTTGGTCTGTAGTGACGCAACGACAGTTGTGTATCCCTACTTTGGGTTGTGATAATATCATCTCATAGCAGTTTCGCATGATACACCTCAGTTTCGTAGTGCTTGACCAAGATGTCGAGATGGGTGATAATCTTGGTGCAGTTAAGACACCTAGGGTTGTTGGGACCAGGAGCGTCTACCAGAAGGATGCATAACTACTCTATAATTTATTAACACATCATACAGTAAAACCTCTATAAATTAATATTGTTGGAACCATGATATTTTATTATTTTATAGAGATATTAATTAACCGATAAATTAATATTTATTAATTTAAAGAGAGTTTTGTAATTTATTGATGTTAAATTTTGATTATATCAAAAAGCATTGTATCTTAGAAAAATTCATGTATCATATTACGTAATTGAATTACATAGATTCATTGTACATAATATTAATGAAAATTAATAAATAATGTTCATTGTTTCTTAATAATTAAATATTATTCATTGTATTTTTACTAAAAACATTCAATGTATGATGGTGAAAGAAAATACTATATAAGCAAACAACACCAGAATCATATTTCAGTAAATTGTCTTAGTTATGTTTGTGTAAGTTTATATAATTATTAATTTATGATATTAATGGGACCCTATATTTACATAGGGATTTTTTGAAAATATATTATCTTATCGAAATTTGTTAATTTATCAACTGGCCCAAGTCGGTACCGGAGAAAAATATTATCTTAGAGAATTTATTAATTACCGAGTATCAATTTATAGAGGTTTTATTGTATATAATTAATTTTATGCTATTTATTTCAGGTCCGAATTGGACTTGGTGGTTAAGATTGTGAGCAACTCAGTCTCAACCGGAAGTGTGACCATTTCTATCAACAAAATAGGCCGATTTGGCTCCCGAACCTCAGGTAATTAACTATTCCTTCAAACTTTTTAATCAAGACAACGTTATTTGATTTAGTCTATTCTACGAATCTATACTTAAAAAGTTAAAACATTTCATTGGCATAAATCTAATTTCTTCACGTTACTAGCCCCAAGTGGGCCATAATGTTTTTTGTTTGTGTGAAAAAACAACACTAAAACGCACCAAAGGTCGCACTTCCTATATGACGCAATGACAAGAAGACATGCTAATTTATTGAGGGTTATGGGGAACGGTAGAAGTAGTTGATTTTCCCAAGTGTCAACACCTAAAAAGAACTTCATACATCAGATTAGAAATATAACATTTCAGAATTCATCTTAATGTTTCAGGATACATCAAGTAAATAGAGAATGAGATGAATATTAAATATAACCACTAAAATTAACTTTTTAAATAGTGTTTAACATTACCAATAATACATTGATCATTTAATATTTATTTACTTCTCTAATTGAAACAAACTTGGCACTTGCATTGGGTACGGTTAGGGGTGGCAATATCAACCCAAACCCGCCTAACTCGCTAAACCCGTTCGATGTTTCTACAGGTTGGGTCATGATCCGTTTGATTAGTTGACCCAAGGGATTGAAACCAAAATGACCCATCATTCAGTTGGGTCAAAATGAGTCAAAATAGTGTAACCCGCTGGGTCAAAATATAACCCAACTCAAACAAACAAAGAATACTAGAAAAAGAAACCGTTCGTTTGAAATCTAATAGAACAATACTTTTTTTTGCTGAAATTCAATAGAATAGTGTTGATATTACTAAAATACTAAATTAGTTTGTAAGTGACTCTTGTAATCCAGCCCTTTTACAGACCCCGCGCATAGCTGGAGCTTAGTGCACCGTGCTGTCCTTTATTAAATTAGTTTGTAAGTATAGAATAAGGATGTTAAATTTGTTATACTACAAGTATTTCCTTTTCCCGCTTTTAAAAATAAAATGATCTATATCATTTGATACCTACAAACTAAAAAATAAAGATAGAGGTGCGATGTGCTATAAACAACCAAAAAAAATATACAGAAACCCATGCATACTGAAGGAATATGTTTTCTTGCATTTCATTGATTATTATGTACAATATATATAGTGTTACATAATTATTTACTCCTTTAAAAACTATGTAATTAATCTTCCTAATTACAATTGGACTACAATTTTACCTAATATAGGAGATGTACAAAGAATATTCTAGAAACATTCTATCATACTCCCGCAGTCAAAGTAAGAGGTTCTCGTACGCTGAGACTGACTCGAAAATCATCAAAGAGTATGCGCGAAAGCCCTTTAGTAAATATGTCAATAATCTGATATCGGGAAGGAACATGTCAGTCTTATGCCATGCAATCTTGTGTCATTCCAATAACTATCTGCTCTAAAATTGAAAAGTTGTGTAGAAAATTTGTTTGGGGAAGTAATGCGAATTCTCGTAAAGTGCATCTTGTAAATTGGGACCAGCTTAACTTGAAAAAGGAGAAAGGAGGTCTTGACATTAAAAGTCTTAGCAAATTTAATGATGCTTTTATTGCCAAGCTTTGTTAGAGATTTATCTCGGAACCTCAGGTGTTATGGGTCTCGGTGTTAGAAGGAAAATATGGGATCAAAAGTAAGCCTTAGCCTTTAATTTTTACTTCTTCAACAGGGTACTACCTTATGGAATCATACGTGCAGGCTTTGGCCTTTTGTCTGTCATAATCTTTGTTGGTCAATTGCTAATGGTAAAAATTATTCCTTTTGGCATGACATTTGGTAAATGGATAAACCTTTGATTGAGATTGTTGATAATTTTATTCCGGATCATATTTTGCATTGGAGGTTAGTGGATGTTGTTGGGCATAATGAAAACTGAAATTTGCAGCTCCTTTCTCACTATGTTCCACAACAAATAGTAAAATTACTTGGCAATTTTCAGCATCCTAGTGAACATCTTGAAGATGATGAATTTTTCTAGAGAAATAGTACTAGTGGTTCCTTCACAGTTGCTTCGATGTATGAGGTTCTTAGCAATTCTGAGCATCTTCTTTCTGATAAAGTTTGGAAATTAATTTGGGGATGGACCGGGCCTGAAAAAGTTCGAATGTTTCTTTGGTTGTGTGACAAAGGTAGAATCCTTACAGATTTGGAGAGATATCGCAGACATCTTACTTCAGAGGGTACTTTGCACAGCTTGTGGAGCAGATGAGGAGTCTGTGTTGCATGTTTTGCGGAATTGTATTCATGCTCGGGCTATCTGGGTTCGCATTCTTGATCCACATGACATGTCTCGATTCTTTGCTCTTGATATCTATGATTGGCTTACTGATAATTTAATGTCTAAATTCATAGGAGTTACAAATGATGATTGGAGAATTTTCTTCGGGTACACCTGTTGAAAAAATTGGATTTGGCGTAATAATGCTTTTTTTCAAAATGAGTATCTTTCGGTGAACAAAAAGATAACAACCCTTGTTAGCATAGTTAGAGCTTGTAATACTTCTTGATTTTCGTTGAAGAATATGAGGGAAGTAACTAACAGCAAGCATATACGTTCGTTCGGCTGGTCACCTCCTAGCGTTGGGTGGGTAGCTTTGAACACAAATGGGGCTCTTCAAAGGAGCATTTCGATGGGGACTGCAGGCGGTGTATTTCGTGATTCTGATAGCAGGTGGCTTGAAGGATTTTCAGTCAAAATTAGAGTTTGTACACCATTTAGAGCAGAGCTATGGGGAGTCCTCACTGGCCTTCAGGAATTCTGGGATAGGGGTGACGCTGAGTTGCCTTGCAAATTGATAATGCTAGTGTAGTTCAGGTGTTGCGGGCTGAAAGAATTGTGCCGCATCAGAATGGTGATATTATCAACCACATTCGTCATCTCTTGGCTAGGAACTGAGTGGTCTATATTGTCCATATTTACATGGAGACTAATTCGGTTGCTGATGGTTTAACCAATTTGGCGTTTAGTCATGAGTCTCGCTTTGAATGACATTCACACGTGCCTTCTAGCATTTCTTCGCGTGCCGCAGGAGATGTTGTTGGAGTCTCGTTCCCTCGCTTAGTTTCAGGCTAGTTACTTGTTATTTTAGTTCTCTGTCAAAAAAAATAATCAAGTCCCTTCATGATACACTTTTATTTTGTATTATTATTTTTTTGGCAAAATTCCTATTAACCCAACAGAATAGCAACAGGAATAGTGATGACCACAAAAATAATTCCCATAAATCAAATATATATCAATTTCAGGTATAGGACAAAAGAGACAATTGGAAAATTATTTTGTTTGTTTGCTACGAGGGTTTGGGTTTTTTTATAGTCCAGCAGGAGCAAGAGTTCAAAAAGCAAGTGTATACTAGTGTCATCTCTTTAGGTTCTAAGAAAGCACCACAATCACTTGTATTTCACAACTTTCTTTTTTCTTTTGTCACTTTCTTGCCACTTCTTTGTCCCTATTACAGAAACCCCATTTTGCAGAATTCAAGATTGAACCCAAAATTGAAATTCTTTAGGTTATGGACGAAGATAGAATAGGGTTAGTGCTTGCTAGAATCTCTGAGTTGAGGGTAGAGATAACAAATTGCATTCAGAAAGCATCTACAAATGTGAAGAACGATGAAAATGGAGTAGAAGAAGAGCCAGATGGAAATGATGATGAAGCAGTGGATTGTTTGTTGAAGATTAAGGATGCTCTTGAATCACTTGAAGCCCAGGTGTCTTCTTTGCAGGTCTCCTTTTTCTTTAATTTTTTAACCTTGGATTTTTTTTTTTGTTTTTTAAATAAAGCTTCTAAATTTGTGAATATAGAAGATTCATATGTAGAGGACTCCAATTAATTTGAGATTGAGGGGTGGTAGTTATTTTGTTCTCTTTATATGCTACAGAATTTTGCAAAATTTTCTGTTGATAGGCAACCCAATCTAGGGTTCTTGATGAATAGTTGCTAGAAGCTTAGTTGGATTTTCTTGACTCCCTTACGCCGGATTTATTAGTGGGGTTTCTGTAGTCTGTTATGCTATGAGCACATTTGTTTTAGGAAACTTTTGTGTGATTACATTGTTATCTTGTTGAGCTTTTTCTTTTTGGGTCTTGAAATAGACTTCACTGGTCTTCTAGTTGATGGGTTTATGGTGCATTATGAGAACCATGAGGTTTCAGGTTCAAATTCCAGCAGACACGAAAAACACTAGGTGATTCTTTCCATCTCTCCTAGCCTTGGTGGGCAGAGTTACCTGGTACCTGTTGCTGGTGGAGGTGGCATGTACCCTGTTGAATTAGTGCGCGCAAGCTGGCCTGAACACCATGTTTATAAAAAAATGAAGCAATATGTTGTTTAAAGTTTTTGGGGTGGGGGGAGGGGTTAGCAGAGAGGGAAAGAGAGAGCAATTAATTGTAAACAAAAATAACAAAATTGAAAAATGTAAAATTTTCTGATAAGTTTCATCAAATCAAAGCTTAGATGAGTTTTTATTTTTCCAAGAGGGGAAGGGGGAGAGAGCTCGTAGATGAATTGAGAGCTTGTTGCCACCAGGCCCAGCCATAAACCACAACTACACAAGTATTTGTTTAGAAAGAACTTGTTAACTACAAAAAATTAATTATTACCCTCCCCAGACCCCACATTGTGGGTTTTCACTGGGTATGTTGTTGTTGTTGTTGTTGCCCCTCACCGACTCACCGTAGGTAACTGTCCGTTAACATTTTTTGAAGTCCGTTACCAGAAGGATCAAAATCACCCGTATAGTATAAATTAAGGTTAATGGTGGTAAGTTGGAAAACACAAGGACTAAAACCAGAATTTACCATTAAGTGCTATTTACCCTTAAAAATATTCTTTTGCATTTAGTAAATGATTAGATCACCCGTTTCGTGCAAGTAGATTGGCTTATTAACAGTGTTCGAGGAAGGATTTATTCTTGGGTTAATAAATAGGTTGTTTCAGCTTTATCAAAAAAATAATTGTATTGTTTCTGCTTTATGCAATCAAAATATCTGGTAACACTAAACACCAAAGTTCGTTGCTTCCCCTTCCTGTTAAGATGTCAAGCATTTCTTCTATGTGTGACACCTATCTGATGAAAAGTCTTTATATGAATTACTTTATTCAAAGTATTTGTTGAAAGATGTATATAATTCCAAGCGTGAAAGTTTGAAACAATGCTTTTCTGAGGTTGGGAGATCTGTGTAAAGATATTCTTGTTCCTGTTTGTTGTTTCAATCACGACGAAGTCTAATATCCCAAAGTGGCAGTATTTTCTGATTGTCTTAGGCATTGGATTGCCTCTGTCTCTTCCAATTCCTGAGTAATATGCAGAACTTTTTCTTCCTTTTCAGCTTTTTATCTTGTCAAACATGGCGTAGTCCAAAATCACAAAGATGCAGTATTTTCTGATTCTCTTGGGGATTGGATTACCTGTGCCTTTTCTAACAGTATTTCTGAGTACCTAGTGGAACTTCTTGGCTCAACTGCCTGAGATTATTCAGTGCATATTATTGTCTACAATCTTGTTTATACATTACTTATACAACAAGGCTTTTATGACATTCTTTGTATCTGTTTGTGCATTTGAATAATGTCCTCCACCTTTGTTGAAGCTATACATCATTGCCTTTAAATTCAAATGTTTAGGCACTACAAGAGCAACAATGGTATGAGAAAGAAGCAGCGCTGGCTGAGATAGGTTACAGTCAAGAAAAATTGCTCCAGACGTTGAAAGGGTACCAAGGCAAGGATTTCCAAGTCATACACGAGGCAATTGCTTTTGTTTCTGAAACAGTAGAAGACAACAGTGATCTTCTACTTCCTCCTTACCCTAGCAGACCCTCTCGTACCCTGGTGTCAGACAAGAATTATGGGTCCCACTTACCTACTGCACGGAAGTTCACTCAAAATGGGGTAACTGGTAGCCACAATCACGATTCCAGGAAAGATCTCGATGAAGCTAACCATGAAAGATTAGAGTCTAAAAGCCCATTAAGAATGGTTAAATTCTTCCTTAGTGCAGCAGCCAAGACAGCAGTCACAGTTGTTGGTGTAATATCTGTCTTGAGCTTGGCTGGATTTGAACCTCAGCTAAAGAAACGGGATAATCAGTTCAAGGTTTCGAACTTGTTTCAACAGCTTGCAAACAAGGAGGCGACAATGGTTGTTGAATGCCCTCCAGGGAAAGTCCCGGTGGTTGAAAATGGTGAAACTCGGTGCATCGTGAAAGAGAGAGTTGAGATCCCATTCGAATCAGTTGTGGCAACTCCAGATGTAAATTATGGGTGTGGATGAATGGTTATTCTATTTTTGGCTTTTGTGTAAATCCCACTAAGTTTTTTTTGACTTTATTTGAACTTTGCATGGCTTGACAATGTCATTTGTCTTAGCTAAAAGAAAGTTCAATCAGAAAATAAATAGTAGTACTATCTTATACTCACTGAGCGAACGATGTTATCCTTGCAATATTTAAGAACATTGTTGAGCTGCGAAAATACATAGCAACAGTTGTGAGTTAATGTTTTTGTCATTTTTCTTTTCATGTGATGCGTGTGTTCCTTGAGAGATCTGCTGTAGATTTGCCAACTTAGTTCATTAATATAATGTCGCACGCATGGATTGAATAGACAAGTAGGTGTATTATTAATTGAAGGGACAGAATTGTAGCACATTCATGTTTTGGCTTACCTGAAATTAGAAGACTTTTTAAGTATAAGAGCAAGTGAGCAACTTCCTGCAGACAAAGCACATGCTATCCAAGTAATGAGTTGGAGTTAGAGTTGTTCGTTTAATAATTTGCTGTTATTTAACCAAGATAAAGATAATTTTCTTGGCAGTTGCACTTTCTTGGTGCCCTTCTTGTGGTGTAGTTGGCAATTTTATACTGTACTTTATACTATATCAAGACATGGATATATAATTCTTTTTTCCTTTGTTATGCTGTCAGTCAATTTGTATGCTTTCCAGTTGTAACAAATTTACCTTTTCATTTTTATTGTTGTATTTTGCATCCCTAAGTTTGTTACCATATTCCTTCCCCAACCATTTAGGAATGAAAAGGATAATGAAAATCGAATCTACACCTATTGTGCAGGATGTTCAATCGATACCACTAGACTGTAAGCCTTGATGGTAGCTCTCAAACGATTCACTTTCTTCTTGAACAGATAATAGATAGCTAACATTATGGTAATAGAGAAATTGAAGAAGACAAGTAAATTAAAATCATAAACTCTTGTAAATGTTCCTTGTCAAAAAGATTAAAGTCCTTGTCTTAAGTTTGTAGCTTACTGCTACAAGTCAAAACTTCAAACAATTCGATTTCATATAAGTAAGTGAATTAATGTTAAGACTTGTATTAAATTCATCGAATCATACAACGTTAGGTACATGGATATCTGAAAATGTCATTTATTGATTGCAGGTGGCCCTAGACTCGCTATCACTCATATTGTAAGCTAAGTGAAAGCAAATCCACAAATTATAACAATTGCAGACAAACAATAATTGCACTTTAATTCCAAATTAGTTTAAATTGGACTATCACAATTGGACGTGTGATGACATTTGGTAGCTCCTTCGTCATTATTATAATATCCTAAACTTCCAACTATAGTCCATATGACGGACTTATTTGGAGCAACTAACTAATCACGAGTATATAGAGGATTTTGATGTTAAATTAGGATGGGTACGAAAACTCATTCAAAATTCTATCAATATTTTGAAGAGTGATAACTAAATCAAATTTGTGGAACTTGAGCAACATGCTAAACTGGTTAATACTATAAAGAATTTGCAAGAAATGAAACTTCGAACTTAAAGCATACGGTTGTAAAATCAGCTCAGAATAATAATACTCCATGAAATAGGAAAGTAGATAAGAATATAGAGAGCAAGAGAGAACTTTATTCTTCCTTTCAAATGTTGTTCAAGTGTATCTTCATATCACATTCCATACCTCTATTTATACTATTACATAGAGGTAGGATTACAAAAGGAACGTCATAAACAAGACATTAATCATTAACATAATGGGGAAAGATCATGGATGAAGTTGTGGAGATGTGGAAGATTATGACATTAATGATTTGACAATATAGAAGAGATGGAATATAATGATGAAGAGTAGTGGGGAACAACATGGACATCCACATTAATATAATATATTTCATAACACGTACTTCTTTTTCTGGGAATTTACAAGAAATGGGGACTTCCAACTTAAAGTATTCTTGAATGGTATTAAAACCAAAATCAACATGCATTTATGTATTACAATATACATGTAGGACATGTGGGAATGCCAACCATCCATTCTATTTCAACATATACAGATCTACACGCTAGTATTCAACACCAACTATAAGTTGATTTCCTCATTTTACCCCACATCTTTTCACTTTCATTAACTATTCAAATTTACCCTTACAGAATATGGGTTCTTTTCGTTCTTAACTAAAGATCTCAAATTCAAATCCTAATATGACAAACTTCTTTGTAAGGGAGCATTTTTCCTTAACTGCCAACCCAACGAAATCCATAGTACTCAGCAAGTGGCCTACGAATACCTGATGGTTAAATCGAAAAAATAAAATTACATATAATTTTCCACCGTCATATTTACTCATTTTCAATAATATGACAAGAAACCTTTTGGTTGGGCATGACCAACTTGATAATCTATTGGTCCTCATCCTGCAACTACTTTTTGTGTTGGCGGTGGACCAGTGGCGGAGCTACATGATCCCGAGGAAATATTAATTCTCTTCGTTGAAAAATGAAAGAAATAATCTCTTCATTATTTTCATTAATTGAAAGAGAATATATACAATTTACATATTTTCATAATAGGAAAATCTTATTCTTATTTTACTCCTAAAATCTTATTCTATTTGGAGACTAACTATACAATTATGATAAGTGTACAATACTAATTATTACAATTATTTTACACTAATTAATCCTCACAAATCACGGTCCCACCGTGTACCAAAAGCCCAAAGACCCGTGATATACACTATGTATCATAAGTGTATATCACGGGTATACACTGCTTATCAGAAAAATTAGACAAGTGTAAATAGAATAATAACTTAAAGTATGTATGTTCTAGAGACAATCTTTATTAGGGACAAAAATGTACTTGAACACATTCGTATTATTAATGAGATTAATATTTATGGCATTTGCAATTATTGAATTATTTGATTGTTTGCAATTATTCATATATGTGCATCCCTTGAGCTTACATTGTCATTAATAGAGTGAGATATTAATGATGGAACGTAACTCTCAAAATAGCATCGACTAATGATCATCGATGATATGCTATAAGTCGACATGTGGTCTGCATCACATTCTTGGAGAATGTAGTATGTCTCACAGCTACGAGTAATGGTTACTCGTGATATACACATGGATACTTTGGAGAAGTATTGGTATACCCTTCGATAAACTATTTATTATACATGTCTATAGTGTTATCGGCGTGTGGAATATAAAGGTTATTTGACTTGAGGTCAATACATACCTTGTTTACTGAATGATGTACTTTGACCAAGTTCTAAGCTTAAACTCTTTCTGGATAAGATACGGCTTATGTTTGGTGCATCAGGATGTAAATCAAGGTGGTAGTTGAGCCACGAATATGATTCATTCATCGATTGGAAATTCGAGAGAGCACTCAACTTCTCAATGTTTTAGGTTGACTAAAGTCACTGGCTAGTGCAAGAGACATATTTAGAATATGGTCTAGTTGTCAACAAATAAATGTGAGATAAAGTGATTAATCCATTTGGATAGACACTTGGCAAATCCTAAGCTTAATCGAGTGTGTCGCGAATGAAAGGAATTTATAGTTCCGCATAAAGGTTAAGCTTGCTGGATTCATGTAAACGTACTTCATATATTGAGTTCGTCATATGACGCAGTCTAGGAGTTTCGTATGGACCTTAGTTAGATTAATGTCGATATGTGAAGGCCTATAGGGTCACACTATATGTGATTGTCTCTTCGATCTAAGAGTGTATTGAGAAAATATTAAATATTCGATTGAGAATCGAGATATTTAATTTATAATAATTATGAAATGTTTCTATTTGATAGAAATTATTTAATTAAGTCGAATTGGATTTCAGATTTAATTAAATGTGTTGGATATATTATATTGGTACTCGGACAAATACAGATAAGCAATTGGGCCAGAAATTACTGGCCCAAAATGGGAGTCGTGGACGTCCACTAGGGCGTGTGAGGTGGACCAATTGGGCTGGTCCACTGAACATTAACATGGGTCCAGTTTTCCTGTTTTATATCTGTTTAGGTTTTGTTCTGAACTCTTATATATACAACACATACCTCATAATTATAAAGCTACAGAAAATAACTTCTCAGTTCCTAAAAAATAAGATTTCCTAGTTTTCTTGATTATGAGATACACTGGAGTTAGATCTTGCAATCGAGGATACTAATCGCGTGGATACCTTAGTATTGAATCCCTTGCTCGAAAACCTGTAAGTTTTCTTTTATTATGTTTTGAACGTAAATATAATTATCGTATGAGTCATACCAAGATGTTGTTGGGTAAGAAAATTTTAACTTCCGATGTGCTTACTACTTGTTTACGAACCCAACAATTCCCTACAATAACAACTTTTTTTTTAATACATATAAATTTTGAATCTCCAAACTTCTAGTACTGTAGTGGTAAAGGTGATTCAAGAACTTCAGGTCGCATGTTCAAATCCCGAGTATGACAATCTTCCATTTTCTTGAATCTCTTAGTTAGAATTCCTGTCGACCCCACTATAGTGGACAAATTACAATAGTCATTAAGTGTTGTACTTGCTTTTACAGCAAGTGCACACATATCTTGAAGAGAAAGTGGGGTTTGTAATTTAGAAACCGGCATAAGAAAATAAAGCTGACCAAGTTGCAATATTTCATCTTTAACTAATTGAGGAACTAATGAATTGACATTCATTGCTTCTGAGCTACAAATGAAGAAACCAGGATTTTGGACAAGGATCTCGCCGGCGGTAATGGGTTGCCGGAATTCTTGAAGTTTTCCGGTCATCTGAATCACCATGGCTACTTTTGTAACAGGCAAATTCATTATGCTTCCATTTCGTTTTGTCATCGATGGTGATGATGCGCAAATACCCATTTCAATTGGTTTTTCAGAAAAAAAAACAGGGGAAAAACAGAAGCTTTTGGTAAAATGGAGGAGAGAAAACAGAGTATATTTTTATTATGTTGAGTAATTGGGAGTGATGGGTTGTGGTTTATATAGAAGTGGTGGGCACATGGTATATTCAGTGACTTGGTTTTGACCGCTATGTTAAGAGTCTCACATTCTTATTTATTTTTGAGGTGGGCTCAGATTCCGTTAATTAGAGCGTGTTTGGAGACACAACATTGGTGAACATAGATTTGGAATGGACATGTCTCTTATACCATGTAAAGAATAAATCTTTGGCCTAACTTAACCCCAAAACTAACTTGTATAGTGAGGATTGTCCAAGTTCATATAAGGAGTACATGTTCTCATTCCATATTCGATGTGGGACTCTTAACACTCCTCGCACACCCAGACCTTGTTAACTGGAGCGTGGATAATATAATTTGGGGGCCAACATCAATAAACAAAGAATTGGAATGGGCCTTGATCTGATACCATGTAAAGAATGAATCTTGAGTCTAACTCAACCCCAAAAGCTAGAGTTGAGTTAGGCCCAAGATTCATTCTTTACATGGAATCAGATCCAGACTCATTCCAATTCTTTGTTCACCGATGTTGGGCCTCCAAATTATATTATCAACACTCCAGTTAACGATGTCTGGGCGTGCGGGGTGTTAAGAGTCCCACATCGGATATGGAATGGGAACATGGACTCCTTATATGGACTTGGACAATCCTACCATACAAGATAGTTTTTGAGTTGAATTAGACCCAAGATCCATCCAAGTCCATATAAGGAGTCCATGTTCCTATTCTTTACCGATGTGAGACTCTTAACACGCTAATCAAGCTCAATTAATAGTAATAATTGAAGAAGATAACGGTAATGTAGTAAAAATATTCTTTTTATTTATAATTTCTTAAGGGTCATTTAAACAGAAAAGTGACCAAGTAATATGAGACGGAGGGAGTAACTTGTGAATACGAGAAATAAACAGTGTAATTCGAATAATTGGGATATGGGGGGAGTATAATAATTTATTGGTAACTCATCTAATATGACATGTTGCAAATATATCTCATATATTTTCAAATCAAATATTTATATCCCTATAATATGAATTTTTTTCACAAATATGCGCTTGAATAATATTTTTATTTATTAAAAAGGACAAAATAAAATTACAATTTAAAAGTTCTACGTATTTAAGTTTATGAAATTTATAAGATAAATATTATTGATGAAATATTCACGTCTTCGAGTAAAGAAGAGAACAATTATTGTTGAGCTATGTATTTTTCAAACCTCATATAAAGAAATGACCATATATCACTAATTAGTGGTAATAACTTTCTTGCACTTTAATGTAGGGTATCTGTATATTTTTTAAATCTAATATTTATTATATATGTGTTAATATTGGGTTTGGTGTTGTGACATTTGACCCAACATATCTTCTAAAGGACTGATTTGAATGTATAAAAATGTTGGAACAAATGTCACAACATTTGGGCCAACATTTTTCATAACAGTTTTGCCTTACTTTATGTTAAGCAGTAACTGTTTTACTGAGTGATAAAAATGACTTAGGCGTGTGAATTAGGAGCTGTGTAAAGCGTGGGAGAATGAGTCAAAGCTTGGGGAAGAAGTCAAGTGAAGAACAAGTCAAAGTTGTTGAGAGTTTCACCCCTTAATCATCTACCACAAGCTGCCCACCTTTCTCTCAACCTCCACAACCGATTGATGAGCTTTTCAAGAAAGACTCTCTACTATAAATAGAGAGGCTACTGCAGTGTATCAATATCCAGAATCAAAATGTAAAAATACCAAGAGAGCTCTCGGGATTTCATCTCAGAAATCTGGATCACAAATGTTGTCTAAATGTGTCGACAACATTCTGCCCAACATTACGGTCGCTGTTTAGATTCTAGATTTGCTTTGTATGGAGCGATTGTAATGAGAGGTTGTCTATGTCTACGTAGTTAGATTTTTCAGCCAGAAGTCATCTGCGACTTCAACTTTTTAATTCCTTTTGTAAAATTGTAAATAAAAGAATTTATTCAATTGTATATAAATATATACAATACTTTCGGTCACTGACCGTCATAGGTTATATAATCAATATAACATATGTAAATATTAAACATTTGTGTCTTTATTATTTCCGCTGCATTTTACTTTTCAAAAGTTTTTCAGTTTTATCGAAGTGTTGTCACTTGTGACAGACAACATTAATGCCGACATTTACAAACTGCATTGACATTCGATTTGTTTTTACTTTTAGTTTGTGTTTTATTGTTCCATAGCATACCCCGAGACCTAACAATATGAATTTAAATTCCCATTTTTATTATAGCTTGCTCATTTATTGGGATAATATCATTATATTTGTGTAGAATTTTCATAATATAGGTAGTGCAATGTTTGGTTCTGAAATAAAGGGGATGAATATGCAACAGTCATATTATAGGGATGTTTAGTTTAATTTATACATAATTTAACTTATACAAATAGAGAGAATAATTCAAACTTTAAATAATTAAGTCCGACTAATTTGAAACAGGAAGTTGTTAGCGTGTTTTCTAAGAAGGCAGGCAAAACACATAAACTGATAAACACACACATATGAGATGTGAAAAACAAAATATTTAATACAGATCCACCGGCCACAGTTCTTAATGACTTCTCCATAGCGAAGATTATTAATCTATTTGGAATAATAAATTTATAAAGGGAACAATTATTTTAATGACTGGGAGAGAAAAGCAACACTACTTTAATAAAGCACTGATCTTTTAGGTAGCAGATATCTCAAGCATGCTTAAATTAAGAAGTAATCGCCAATATCATGGACCAGAATGCAAATGTCCATGCATTATTATCTAATGATTTCTGTTATGCATTATCTAGAAGGGCCTATTTTTCACAGTTATTAAGTATGAGGAGATCCTCCGTCTCAAATTATTTATTGCTTTTTTTGGTTTACACGTCTTTAAGAAATATTAATAAAGAAGGAAATTTGACCTACTTTACCCTTATTTATGTCTAAGTTTTACTCCCTCCGGATCAAAAAGAGTGTCTATTAGCCTTTATTTTTTGAATAAAAAAGAGTGTCCACTTATCAAATCAATAAAGAATTAACCTTACTTTTTCAGATTTGCCCTTATTAATTATTAGGTGATCAAATTCCAATACCAATTTCATTAGTGTCATTTTAGACAAATTACCTATTTTTGCCTAGGAGTTAGTATTGTGAAAATGGCTAAGTGGACACTCTTTTTTATTCGGAGGGAGTAATCTTTCCATTAAATATTTACTCTATTTATGTGTCATCTTCGTTAATGACAAAGGGTAAAATGGAGAAAAAATAACTAATTATACCTTAAACTTCTAAAATAACAAATAATTTGAGATAACTATTTTTAGTAATCACGATAAATAATTTGAAATATAGGGAGTATATTATTTTTAAAGAATGGAGATTATGCGATCCCTAAATA
The DNA here is from genome assembly GCA_034509755.1 of Anisodus tanguticus. Taxonomy (NCBI): domain Eukaryota; kingdom Viridiplantae; phylum Streptophyta; class Magnoliopsida; order Solanales; family Solanaceae; genus Anisodus; species Anisodus tanguticus. The sequence continues at coordinate 36,655,947 of CM067561.1, read as the reverse complement.
GTAAGCTAGAATTAAATATGGCTCAAGTTTAAAAAGTAGTAGATCACTCGAAAGTTGCCTGCTACACTTTTTTTGGGACAAACTAGATATGTATTAATTAAACTCAGTGATCAATTATACAAAGCAAAAGGAAGCTTTATTAACAACCCAAATGAAAGATATCAAACCAAGTGAAAGAAATAATCTCTTCATTATTTTTATTAATGAATGAGTATATATATAATTTATAAATTTTCATAATATGGAAAACTCTATTCCTACTCTATTCCCAAAACTCTATTCTACTATACAAGAATTCTATAATTATGGTAAGTGTACAATGCTAATTATTACAACAATATTACTTAAAATATAAACCTCAATCCGCAATATACACAGTTTTGTATACCGTGTATATCACGGTTTCAATTATGGAAAAACTTCCTTTTGAAACTGTGATATACATGGTATACAAAATCGTGTATATCACGGTATGTTATTACACCCCCGCAATCATAGCGGGCGGTCTTCGTACGCTGAGACTGTCTCTAAAATCTTCAAAAAGGACTGAGGGAAGACCTTAAGTGAAGATGTCTGCAATTTGATACCTGGAGGGGACATGGCAGACACGTACTTGTCCACGAGCTACCTTTTCGCGAACAAAGTGGATATCCATCTCTATATGTTTAGTGCGCTGGTGTTGAACCGGATTACCAGAAAGGTAGACGACACTAATAATCACAATAAACCAAGGTAGCTTTCTGAATAGGACAATGAAGCTCTAAAAGAAGATTACGTAACCAACATGATTCAGAGACCACATTGGCGACCCCTCGATACTCGGCCTCTGCATTAGAACGTGACAAAGTATATCGCGGTATAAATTAAACTTCACCAAAAGGGACATAATCCTAGAGTGCTTACATTGTTGCATGTATAAATGCAAAGACTCAAAGCAAAACTTCATTAAAGAAACAAACCAAATTTAATCATGCTAAGCTTTCCGTAAATCATGATTATGAAAGGTAACACTTTCCTCGTAAATTCGCCAATATTGTCCGTTCGCTTTCTTGTTCCCTTTTTGGACGTTTCAGTAATTGCAGGAAAAATTGGTTCACACTTCGCAGAGTGATGGGGAATGTGTGGGGTAGTTATGTGCTTTTTCTTTTATCCAACCAGATTAGAGTAGGAGTATAATAATTATTAAGATATGCACAATTCGTAGTTGCTTCCTTTTCCACATAATGCATATGCACAATTCTTCATTTCTTCTCTGTTGAGGTGTATTTGTTTGGTTCACAATCACTTATTCTATTAATGGTTGCTTCTCTTTTTTTACTCTATTTCTTATTATTCTATTTTAAGTTTCTGGGTCTTTCTTCCCATATATCTTTTCTTGGTCGAGAATCTTTAATGTCTCGTTGGTTCTTTTTATTTCGTTGAAAAAATTTGTGTGTTCATATAGGATGAAGTGTGTGATTTTGAGAACCTTATTAAAATAAACCCCTTGTTATTTGTAATATGCTTGTTGGAATGAAATTGAATTGAATGGAGAAAAATACATACTGCTAATTAATTAATTCATATAGTGAATCCAGCTAATTTAAGATTTAGGTTTAGTTAACTGATTAATTAATTTTTCTTTTACTTGATCCATATTGTTGTTGCTAAATACACCAGCTGGTTTACCTCTTATGTTTTCTTAGGGTATAATGTTGAACTTAGTTTAATAAAGATATACTATAACATCGACGTCTCAATTGACAAGTAAAATGTCATATAGATGCTCTTTTTGACTTATTTTCTAGCTATCACACATTATAAAGATAGTAAGATCACTTTTCATGTTACTTGGCACTGTATGTGGGAATTTTAGATAGGAAATCTTATAGTTTAGGTGAGCAACAACACTAAAACGTGAATAGTTTATGAGGGTTTTGAGGTATTGACTCTAGTTAAAATGATAAATTATATATGGTAAGAGTTTAAGATAAGGATTACTTATTTTGTGGTGTTCTCACTAACAAGCAACGTTATGGATATGAAGTCGCTTTGTCGGGGAACACTTTACTCTAATGTGAAATTTTTCAACGTAAATTCAAATTTAGTCGGATTTCAATACCAATATTGATAGGTTAAAAGAAAAAAAAACTAAAAAGCAAGTGATCACTTATCCATATACCTGGGGAAAGACGATAAAGAATTAGGAAGCTGAATTTTTACTGATGTTGATAAGGGTGTGTTCAGTATCGATAGTTGGGTTTTCTACACCACACACCCTCTCTTCCCCCGGCCCACCCACCTCCTCCAAAAAAAAAATAGTACTTCTTCCGTTTCAATTTATGTGTCTTACTTTCTTTTTTGGTTTATCTCCAAAAGAGTTGTTCTTTCTATATTTAGTAAGTTTTGGCAAGTTTAAGACCACAAGATTTAAAGGACCCCACACATCTTTAATTAAAGACCACAAGATTCAAAAGTCTTCCTTTATTTCTTAAATTTCGTGTCTAATCAAATTAAGACACTTAAAGTGGTAGGGTGTTTGGGCGGGGATGGGCGGGGGTAGGACCCCACACATATAAAAAAGTTTTCTTTTATGATTTTCTACACCCACTCCCACCCCCTCCCCCCTCGACACCCACTATCCCCTCCCAAATTTTCTATTTCATACTTAACTTTACCTTTACAAAAAAAAAATTATAAAAATGAAAATTTTGCATGGTTAAACTTGGTGTGGGGTGAGTGATGGGGTGAGGGATAGTGGATAGTGGGGGTGGGTGGTGGGATAGGGGTGGGTGAAGATGAAGTGCATTCCAGGATGGGGTGGGATTTGGTTGGGGTGATTGGGGTGGGTGATGGGGGTGGGATTGTTGGAGCTTGGGTGGGTATTTTTCAAAAAAATATTTCTATCAACCAAACGAACATGAGAAAATAAGTAAAAAAAAATCACTTATTTTTTCACTACCCAAACGAACATGAGAAAATAACTAGAAATTTACTTATTTTCCAAGAACTCATTTTTCAGAAAAATATTTTCCTTGAAAAACATTTTCCTCCGTACCAAACACACACATAGACAGAATATTTCTTCAAACAGAGCCCTAAATTGCGTGACTGAAACCGGCCAACCCCTACTACTATGACCACATTTGGTCAAGAATAACGAAAGAAGCTTCACTTAAAACTACTATCATATCGAATTTAACTTTCTGTTAATTGAAAACATATACTATATTTTTATATTTTCAGGTTAACATAACCTACAAGGTTACAACAACAGATAACTTCTATAATATACAAAATTTGATAATATATAAGACAAAATAAATGACATGGTATAACAAAGTTAAAATGCAATAACAATAAAAATCAATTGCACACACACATACGTATATATATGTGTGCGCGTGCAGAAATTTACTATTTAAATTTCTGAAAATCATAGTAATTTTTATGTGATCATAGATATAACATACAGTAAAACATATTTCCTACGCACAAAATAAAGTTCTCCGATGGCATGATGGTTTTGCTTATGTAATTCAGAAAATGATATAACTAATACATTACTAAATATTTTTAGAGCATGATTGAATTCAAAATTCAAAAAGTTACTATATACTTCCTCCGTTTTAAAATAAGTGGTGTTTTAGAATTTTTTATTTTATTTCAAAATAAGTGATGCTTTAGAATTTTAAGAAGAAATTGATCTTATTCTTTCAAAATTACCCTTATTTACATGCATTTAATTAGGTGTAAGTTAATAAAAACACTCATAATTTTTTAAGAATTAACAATTTCTTAAGGAATGTGCCCAAGTTAAAAACACTATTTATTTTAAAACGGAAGAAGTAACGTTCTTTTATTCTTTGGTGATCACCCGATATTCATTAATCAGTGGGCCAGTTGGGAACCCAAAGTAATCCGAATTCGCATCACAAATTAATACTACATGTGTTGACATCGTCAAGACTTATGTATCCCTCACGTTATCGTCTTAAGCGTCATTCCATGGCCGGAACCTTTTTCTCATTAATTGTCATTTTTCTATTTGCTTACATAAAACTGGTGACTTTTACTTTGATTTATTACTATTACCATAAAATAGGGAACTTTCTTCCAATAAGGAAAGAAAGATAACGAAACCTAAATAAGATGGAATAATAATAATAAAAAAAAAAGGTTAAGCAGTTTGGAAATTCATTCATCTGTATGTCACTAACTTTTTGACTTAGTCGACTCATAAAGTTTTTCTTTATTGTAACTTCAGTCCTTTTTCCTTTTCCTTTTTGATGGAGTTGCACTGATAATTTATAAATAGAGCTAATTTAATAATTTTGTCTCAAATTACTCATCAAAGGGGTGGTTGTTGCTATCACACTCTATTGAAATTCAAGACTCCAATTTTTACTCGTTACAGAACCTTCTTTATATGTTGGGAAAAAAAGGGGGAAACTTATTAAATTTTTTTGGGTCACTTTCAAATTTCAATAGTTCAAATTAGGTATGCACGCACACAGAGAAAATACATATTAGTTAGGGCCCAAAACGGGTTTCATATACCTGGTGAAAAACAAAAACAAAAAAATAATAATCATGAAATGCCAGATTATATTTTCATAAACACTCTGCATATATGGAGTAATATTTTCTAGTAAAACGAAGGATCAAATGATGATTGTGATGAACTATAAACTCCATTTTGATTGGCTAAAAAATCAATAAGTACTTGTTGCCCTAACTGATCTCCTTGAACTGGTGCCTGAGCTTTGAGTAAGTCAATATCAGCTTGTACTTTAGCCAATTGGCATTGTACATGGTATATTTCTTCATGTAAAACGGTAATGATTCCAACACAACCATAAACTGGATCCTTAATTCTGCAATATGCCTCATAATACAATGAGTCTGCTACATCTGCTCGTTGATGCTCTTCTACTTGCTGCAATTTTATCCAAATTAAATCAAGAAAGTTAATTTTTTACATATGAAATCAATTATTATATATTTAAAAACTCTACAAATTATAGATAATAGGTAAAACTTGCATATACTAAACATGAATAAATAAGTTGAACACTACTTTTGGTAGTTCTTAATTCGTTGTTACTTTATCATTGAAGGAGCTAACGAAAGAATTTTTTTAACAACTAACCAAAATAAAATGACAGTTAGGGTTTATAGTTTATACAGAGACATGAAGATTGAATGTGATATGAATATATAAAAATATATATTGTTTGTACAAATATACTTAAACATATTTGGAGAGAGAAAATAAAGTAGATTCTTGTAGGATTAGTATATAATATATACCTGGAGCATCTTTCCAACATTGCTAGCACCATAGATTCTGTGAACATAAGAAAATCTTTGAGGATTATTTGGAGGAAAATATGGCAAAAATATACAATTAGAAGGACATCTTCTTCTTAATTGCTTGCAAGCTGCACAACGTGTACAAGTCATTTTCCCTTTCAAATGTATAATTTCTTATATTGAAAAGAGAAACAAATCTGTCGCAAGGTACAAAGATTTTGTGAAGAAGAAAATCTAAGCAAAGATCTTAGCTTCATTATACTTAAATTAAGATTCAAAGACTGTATTTAAACGCAAATAAATTAAACTATTAACGGCTATCTTTTTTAAAAAATTGGTGTTGTAAGGAAAGTTACCAGTACTACAAATCAGCCATTCAGTGATTGAACTAAACTTGGTAAGAATGGAATCTACAATTTTCTAACTTGGTAATTATGTAAGGTGACTCAAATAAAAGCCATGAAACAAGTAACTGGTAAATTAAAATTAAAACTAGCACAATTCGCAGAATTAGAAGCTAATTTATTAATCTCGTCTGTTAAAGGATTTATCGTACAACTTTTACTTGTCAATAAACCTTCTTTATAAATTAAACTAAAGGAAAAATTTCGATAGAACATTGTTGGCGGAGTCATATTGGCTCCAAGGATGGTCAATTACATCTCCTTGATTTTTCAGCAAATCATATTGTATGCATAGAGGTGAAATTTGTTATTGATTGTTGAATTCCAATTTTTTTAAAAAAAAAAATTAGTGGCAAAAAGGGATAATCACTTTTTTGGACTGTTCAAAACAATACTATTCAGAAAATGTATAAGTTTTGTATATCAAATATAAATATACATAAAATAAACACATTGTAGATACAAAATATACGTAAATATACATATAAAGACATAGTCAGTGTATAGGCTTTGTATATTTGACTAGTGCCCATAATTAATTTCGGCTAACGGATCAAAAATGAAAAAAAATTAAAGCCCTTACAAAATACTTTAATCATGGATTTAATTCAAAGCTGTAACATTGGAGTAACATTTTTTGGATCACTTTTATTTGAAATTCAGCCCACGCCTTTTATGTTAAGTTGCCATCGAATAGGAATTCAATTAAGTACTAATCAGAAAATTAGCACATTTCTAGAAATGGAAATAACGTTAGAACATATGCATGTATCATAAATACATTAAATTTCTACATTAGTGGTTCAATATCATATCCCCATCGATCCTAACATCCACCATATTTTTTTCCACATCATAACTATTATTAGTCCAACTTCTTTAGGTCCCTTAATCAAGTCTCCGTCTGGATAAATCCTGACCAGAAATTAAAATATCCAAGTTGGGTTAATTTTCATTATTTTGATATTAATGAACCAACGACCCCAGCAATAAGAGTTGTAGGGTCTCCAAGTACTGCAGATATAATAAACTGCAGAGCAGAACCGGCCACTTCACAACATTTTTTAGCTTTGCCTTTGCTTTTTCGATGATGAGTTTGAAGTGTGCCTTTGAGACTTGGGATCATATTCTCCAATTTTCTGTAATTAGTATTATTATTATAATTATTATTATCACCACTACCAAAGTAGATCTCATGCCAACTATCCACAAGCATCTCTTTGACACATGCTACGTGCAAATTGTACTTCTTGCATGTTGATCTGTAACTCCAGCTTCTCCCTTTCCTCCCGCACCTGTGACACGATGCACTTACCTGCACAAACGAATTCAAAATTTAAAGTTACTAAATAAATTCTGAACAAGCTAGTAGTGTATATAGTTTGAATTGAAAGCAACGAACTTAGTTGAAATCGTAGAACTCGCCTTAGATGCACCTCTACTTATATGTTCTAAACATTATTGAAAGCTATATTTCCTTGATTTGACAATGTGCGCGTTAACACTAAGATAAAGCAATGGAATTGATATACTAGTTGTCAAATGCTTGAATGTAGAAGTTAATATACTAAACAAAAATAAAAATGTAATTTGTATTCAATTCTTATCCCCATATTCTCCGGCTATACCCTCTGAACCTTCACTTTGTTAGACACTATTTTATTTAATTCAACTATTAAACTATTTGATTGAGACGTCGATGTTGGAGTACATGCATCTCTAAGTGAGATCGAATGGGAAATAACACTTACAGGCCATGATTGTGGATAAAAAAGATGCTAGGACGAGTTTATTCTATTTAAAATTAAACTTAACTCAAATACTAAGACAAGTTGAATCGGAAATTTCAAATTCGAGCTCTCGGAACAAAGTCGTCTTTAATATGGAGCGTTTTATCAAAAAATGAGACTTGCTTTCACAATATACTTACTGATATTCTCTTGATTTTTGTGCTTACATACAAGTTATCTTCACGTTTGCTCAGAAGCTATCTCAAAACTCAGGCTAATTACTACTTACTTTGTCTTATTATTATTATTATTATTATTATTTATCTTAAGTATAATTCTTATCTAACGTGTCACTTGAGATCCATGTGTCCTTGACCATGTATATAAATTAAAATTGTACCATTTTACGGGTAAACAGTGTGTATTACTTCGATTCAGCTGTGAAAATTAATCATATTGATCCTTGACAAGGGACAAATGTCAAATAAATTGGCCGGAAGAAATACTAGAGCAAAATGAATAAATTTCACAAATACATATTTTCATGGAGTTTCAAATTCCACTGTAAAACTCCATGACAATGATTGTTTTGCTATTACAGGGATAAAACGTGACTAGCTCGTCCTATTGCTATGAGCAAGATAAGTGAAGAAATAGCATCAACTAACCACTTTTCCGCTTGTATTTGAAAAATAGTTATTGTCCTAGAGTTTTTCAAATTCCACATGTGAAATTCTATTATAAATCCCAAAATTTCATTTGTAGAAATTGAAACTCCACAAGTGAGATTCCATTATAATATCCCGAAATTTCACTTATAGAAGTTGAAACTCCATGACAATGACTATTTTTCAATTATAGGGTAGAAAATCGGTTATTTAAGAAAATTTTCCCAAATTATAATCTTGGGTTCACCGTCGAAACTAAAATTAACATGAAAATATACGATACTATGTACATTAATTAACAATTACATACCTTTCTGTACAAGTAAAGCTTTACATCTCCATCATCAAGCACCATAGGAAGCTTGGCACAACACGGATGAAGATCAAATCCACAAGACCTACAATGGTAAATAAATCCAGTAATCTCCTTCTCACAAGCGTTGCAGTAGCGCAGCACGTTTCCCGGGGGGCGAGAGAGGAACTGGAAAGAACATTTTTTGTAAAATGGATGAGTAATCGAAGGTGAAGGAATTGCACAGTGCATATGTAAATCATAGTCACAAGCTGTGCATTTGTAACGAGACCCTATGCCTACTTCTTTGCAACCATCACATTTGAATGGGCATTCTAAGTATTCATATCTTAGTTTGTGTTGAGGGTGGCTAAAATGAGATATCTCATTGTACTTCATACTGGTGTTTTAAGAAAATTCAAATGTTTTTTTTTTTTTTTGGTTGGGAGCTAGCAAAAGAAAAGAATTCTGATCAATATATAAAGATGATTCTTGGACTCTTTAATTTATTGAACTTTATGTGATGGATTTAAGAGTGGCTTGTACTTGAAGCAAATAGCAAGAGGGATTTATGCTGATTGTGGATAGTGACAGTTGCAAAAATTATGAGTCCATAGAAGAATCTTTAAACATCATCAAGAAGGGAAGAACAGAGACAGAAGGCATATATTAGTTCCATACCCCACCAAAAAAAGAAGGATTTTTTTCTTTAAATGATTTGTCAGCTAATATTCTAATAAGCTAAAAATCTATACATATGTGTGCTTGTGTATATTGTAATCAACATATCCCTTAACCCCCCAAAACTGGGAAATAAAAAACCTTACTTACAAGCAAGGTTTTGGAAATTGGGGCCACTAGAAAGTTATAAACTCGTACAGATATCGATTTATTATCAAGAGAATGCGACTTAACGTGCCGTAGTTCCTTTAAGAGAAATGAGGACTAGAATACAAAAATGGCTCACGAGTGATGAGACTAACGTTATTATTAATCATGTCTTAAGCTTATAAAAGAAATGATTAGATAATTCTCCATTTCAAACTTGATATGGTTTTATCGATTCTCTTGTCCTTTGATTTATGTTATTATCTGTTGCTTTTCTTTGAATCGAGGGTCTATCGAAAATAACTTCTTTACCTTCGAAGATAGGGGTAAGATCTACGTACACTTGATCCTCTCCAAATCACACTTGTAAGACTACACTGGGTATGTTGTGGTTGAAACTTGATATGATAAGCTGAAAAATAGAGTAGTATCATGCTATAGTTGGTTAAATAGCACCGATAAAACTACACTGGGTATGTTGTTGTTGAAACTTGATATGATAAGCTTTTGATATGATAAGCTGGAAAATAGAGTAGTATCATGCTATAGTTGATTAAATAGCACCGGTAGTGTTAAAAAACATTTTACATTATCGTTTGTGCATATAACTTAACAGTCTTAATTAATTCCTTAAAATATTTGGGAGGTAAGATGGAATATCTTGTCTTATGAGATTAAAGAACATTTACAATTGAATCGAAAATTGGAACTTCAGAACATAAGGCATAATAGATTACTCATATAATTACCATTTAATTTCTTAGGAGAATCATAAGATATAGTGAAAATTTAAGGAATATCTAGAAGAATAAAAATTTGGCACCCTCAAAGTGGATATTGTGTATATGGCTAAGAAATCTTATTAGAATCCTAAGCGGCATGGCGAATTCTTGAATGCAGGAAGCCAGGAACATTGGGAAGAAATTCATAAAGTTGAAAATATCGGATCTAGATATTTCACTAAAGTGATTTAAATTTAAAAAATTAAACTCATGGAAAAGTCAAGGTGATCCAACATCTGTTCAATATATATATAAAAAAAATTAATATTATAAATATAGTGTTATTTTCCGTTGAAAGAGTTTGAGTTACGCCCTTAACTTAGCCATAGCCCATGGTTGGAATAATGATAAAGTCTGACGCAAAATTATTAGTAAGAAGTTTAATAAGCCTAAAACAGTGGACGTGAATCCAACTATGGACTTGTATACGGATTTGATAGAACCCAATATTTCATAATTAAATCCTATATAATTATACAGAAAATAATATAGTTTAAACAAGCTAGATATATATTTCAGAACCCACAATATTTATAAATTCTGAATCCGCCACTAACTTAAAAGTTTATCTTCCAAACATAGCCAGATTTTCTCTACAAGTAGAAAAGGTTATGACACAACACAATTGGGTTATAACAGAGGAGGAATAACATCTGGTTCTATTTAATTGATGACGAAGGAACAAATTCCTAGCTCGGTATTATTCTTCGTAAGCAGATTATTATTATTATTGTTAATGATGTTATCTTTTTCCAATTGACTCAGTAATACTAATAACATAGAATAAGCACAGTGAAAAGAGAAAATGATTCTTGGTTATGGGATTTGGTATTGCTTACCTTTGAAAATGAGTCCAAAGTTGTTAAGCTTACACGGAATATTAACTTTAACCCTTTGTTTTTCTTCTTCAAGATGCTAAATTACAGTACCCAAAAAGCATCACCATTTCTTTAAGCAACTTTAATTTTCTTCCAACTCAACTTTGATGAGTCATCTTTTTGTATTTCCTTTGAAAAGAAAAAGAACAAACTAAAACCAAAAAGTTGCACCAAGAAGTGTAGGGGGATGATTGAATTCCTCTGCCCTTAACTTCATGTTCGAATTATGGAAATGAAGAAATTCCTCGTGTGGAGCGCTTTCATTTTTAGTCGAGGGTCTATCGGAAATAAATTCTCTACCTCTAATAGTAGGGATAAGGTTTACGTATACTCTATTCTTCCCAGACTTCACTTATGAAATTACATTGGGTACGTTGTTGTTGTTGTTGAGTGCTTTCTCCTTTACAAATCCTACTCGACATCAAATCTGAATTAGTTAGATCAATGAATTTCGAATATTGAAAGGTTATAAAAAAGAAAAAACAAAAGGATGATAGTATATAGAATTTTGCTCTTATGGTCATGTTGAGAATATAATCAAATATTAAAAGTGTGTTTTATAGATCAGATGGTCACACACTTCAATATGGTATCAGAGCAGGCCAAAGGTCCTGGGATCGAACCTCACCGCCACCCATTCTCAAAAAAAAATTGTCACGTGCTTGGACCATAAAAAAAATCAGGCCAGCACGTGAGGGGCGTGTTGAGAATATAATCAATTATTAAAAGTGTGTTCTATCTAATCAGATGGTCACACACTTCAATATTTGATTATATTCTCAACAAAAAATTTAAGGCATCGGTTTAATGTGTTTCTCATAATGTCAAGATAGTCCTTTCTCTTTGTTCAATTTTGTTTTCCTTTTGTTCACTTTTTGTCTTTGTTGCTATTTTGCTCTTTTTAGTACAAAGAGACATCTGGAATATTAAAGAGTAAGTGATATTGAGTATAGTACTTGCAAGAATAATAGCCCAATGCATCTTATTCCATTCTTCTTTTTTCTTGATGAGGCACCTGAGAGTGCTCCTTTTTGGATTTGTTACTTACTATACAATATAAAGGACTTGGCTTTTCTGCAGCCTAATTATCTATTTAGTTGGATTAGTCTGCAACTCTCAATTATAGTAAGCATGAAAGGCTAAATTAAATGAAATATGTTCTTTTTATACATATGTTTAGAAAACACTTACCTAAGTTTCCATTTTTGCGAAATAGGAGGATAGGCAAAAATCTCAATTTCAATTGAAAGAAGAAGTTGAATGAAATGGGCCTGTCCTTCCTTCTATGAAACCTTGCTAATAGCCCAAATTTTGATAAAACATCTTTAAAAGAAGAGTGAGAGCCCATATAACATGTTTGACAGCAATTTAATGGACCAACTTTCTGGACTAGTCTGCAACTCTCAATATATTGGGCCTGTCCTTCCTTCTATGAAACCTTGCTAATAGCCCAAATTTTGATAAAACATCTTTAAAAGAAGAGTGAGAGCCCATATATCATGTTTGACAGCAATTTAATGGACCAACTTTCTGGACTAGTCTGCAACTCTCAATATATTGGGCCTGTCCTTCTTTCTATGAAACCTTGCTAATAGCCCAAATTTTGATAAAACATCTTTAAAAGAAGAGTGAGAGCCCAATTGTCTAATTCAGCCCCTACTAATTCATTGAAGCATACCAAATGCAGAAACTAATAGACTAGGAAATAATAATTAGTCATAATTATGTATATTCTAGGTATATATTTAGTGATTCATTACCTTAACTCTAGCCTAGGATTATGCTTGTATGATGTGTATATTTACTACCACTTTGGAATGAAATATGCAAAGAAGAATATTTCTTACATGGTATCAGATTCTAGGAAAGTTCCTAAACCCTAAATCACTGTAGGGGAGACCCCCCCCCCCCCCCTTTTCTTGTGCACCGCCGGCCACTTTCCAAATTAGTCCAACTTCGTACCTTTCCGGCATAAACCGTACATCTCAGAGAAGTCCATTGTCGTGGAGTCGGGTTCAAGGATCGTATGCAACAAATCACTCGAAATCGTGGCATAGATTCACTGGAGGACCATTGCATCAAGGGTCAACCATAATTCCTTTTCATCCTCAGATTTCTGCACCTTCTCCTTGCCTTTTCGCAACGGAATTATATGATGGATAACCCGGTGTGATCGACAAATTATGTGGTGTTTGAATCTTGTTGGCTCCGGAACCTTCTTTTGGAGCTCCACTGTCCGGTTCTGAAGGCGACGTTGGGTTATTGTGATAATGCTAGTGCGATTTATGTCTCACGGACTCCGGTTCAACATCAACGCACTAAACATATTGAGCTGGATATTCACTTTGTTCGCGAAAAGGTTGCTCGTGGACAAGTACGTGTCTTACATGTCCCGTCACGTTATCAGATCGCCGATATTTTTACAAAAAGTCTTCCGCTGGTTCTATTTGATGATTTTCGGGACAGTCTCAGCATACGCTGACCTCCCACTTCGACTGCGGGGGTGTGATAGAATAGGAAATAATAATTAGTCATAATTGTGTATATTCTGTATATGGTAGGTATATATTTAGTGATTCATTAACTTAACTCTAGCCTAGGATTATGTTTGTATGATGTGTATATTTAATGACACTTTGGAATGAAATAGACAAAGAAGAAGAATTCTTACAGAAACAATCGTTATTTCTCTCTTTTTCTTTTTTTTTTCACGAAATATATTTTACAATATGCTCCGGAAATTGGAGCAGAAGCTATTCGACGAAATAACTGAGACGTAATAGTGGCTTGGTGTGAATGCATGTTTCGCAAACGTAAGCTTTCTGAAGAGGAGATCTGCAGTAAGTTGATGGAGAACGTAAATATAAATAAATTTCTCAAAATGTCCAATTCTTTGCAGCATGTCGACCTGTTCAATTCTTTCCTGTTGTAAAGGGAATTGATTTCCTGCATGGAAGTCACTATTGACTTGGTATTCTAAATTTATTTTTGGTTACACATATATATTTATTTATGAAGCAAAATGTTACATAAACTGCTACCAAATGCTCGTATAACACGAATCAACTAGTAATGCTCACGTATCATGTCAATTTCCTGCTTCTAAGTATATTTTTCTCTTTTCATCTGTGTAATTCAGCAACATATCTCTAGCTATCCATGATTGTTGACTCGACACTGATTTTGTGCTTGAGTTTGAGGGCTCTCCCTCCATCCACTGAGTCAAGTAATTCGCTATTGGAATTTTATCTGCCACCTATCTCATGCCATGCTCTTCTTTCTCTGAATCGGAAGAGCCTTGACTTTAGGTTGTTATTTTACTGCTCCATAAAATAAATAGCTACCCCAATATCTGAATCCTACTTACATACAAGTACTTAAAACTATGAAGATTTGTTAGTTGAAAAATGTTGTTTGTTGAAAAGTGATCATCTTGTGAGAGAAGGAAGCAACCAAAGATTGGAAAGAGATGAAGCCATGGAGAGGAACCATGACAAGAAAGCTAATCCAGCAGATATCTGATATCTGCTGCATAATCCAGCAGGACAGAATGTTGCATCTGCCCTGTGCAAAGCATCCACTATTCCAGCAATTGAGCTTGCTGCTGCTAGTGTCAGGAATGATAATGCCTGTCAAAAATTTTGTTTTCAGTGTACAATATTTAATTGTGGAGTCTAAGTTAATTTCACCAACAATAATTACAATAACAGATTAACAGTAACTGAAATTTACCCAGTATAACAAATATGATCACAATACTTTACCTAGTACAACAGTAAAGTACTGCAATTCCAATGTGACAAAATATAGTTTTGTGATTTTATTGTTATATTGGGTAAACTACAGTTTCTTCAACTTGACAAAAAGATTATCTGGTGACTTTACTGTGATAGTAGATAAAGTACAGTAGCTGTACATGAAACTAGCCCTCAGCTTTTCACAGATTGAGGAGGAAGACATACCCAATCTCCTAAAACAATGAAGAGAAGGATCCCACGCTGACGAAACGGGCAGTGGATCAAGACAGAGTATATGTCAATCAATGCCAAAGTGATGCTCCAGGGGATGACCAACCCCGTGATTGTTACTAAGAAGCTGCAGAGATCAAGTTGAGGAGCAGCACAAAGAAAATATATCAACACATATATAAGGAAATCCAGGATCCAGAAATCAGTGGGTTCAGAATGAGTGTGATCTTATTTATAAGTATACAATTTAATTTTTTCTTCATATGTATACATAGTTGATAGTTCGAGTCGAAAGCAATGGCAATTGAACTGACTGAACCAACCCCAAGTGATAAGGCTACTCTGATGAATTCTATTGGAAATTTTACTTTGTCATTTTGACTATCACGGGTCATACAATAAATGTTTTCTCAGTTGATGGAATTCTTTTGATCTCTGCTATTGCTTAGTGTTCTTAGTCAATAGGCATGCATGGAAACCATAAAGGTAGATACAAAATCCAGAATTTAAAGTCGGTGGCCAGAAATATGATCTTATTATATGTGTACATTTTAATCTTTTTCGCATATATGGACATAGTTCAAGCTGAAAACAGTGTGTTTAGTTGAACCCGTGCTAGATCAATTTCGGTGTATATTAGTGATATTATTCTGTTTGTGTGTGACAAAAGAAAAAGACTAATAGGAAGAAATTACCAAAAGGCAGTATAGCTGTGGAACTCAACTCCTAAAGACATGAACAAAAGAGAAGCAGCAGAGAAGATGGTTTGCCCCAATCTCAAAGCAAAACTAGCACTTGTCCCCATTGCTCCTGGTACTTCATCATCCATGGCCATGTGCAATTAGAACAACAGTATGATCTATATTCACTGCTACCCTGTAATTGATGAAGATGATCACAACAAAGACTGCAACTACTTTTTCTTTTGCCCAAGTTCATCACGATCTTCAGGTTGCTTACCCAAAATATTCATGAGACGGCAGATAACAGAATTTCAGGCTATTTACTTGATTATCAGCATGAAATTTCAAGAAGCTTTGGCAATGGACTTGTTGTAGTGCTACTTCTCTTGTGGCCAAACAAAATAGGACTATTTTACATTAGGGAATTTGTGCATGATATTCCAAAATGCTTTTAAACGTAGGATGTTAGGCAAGCTTTCAAAACTTTTGACAAGTGGAATTGCATATTACCTCTCCTTTTTATTCTTTTCCCTTTTCCCTTTGAGGAGACGGCTATAAATTATTTGGAATTGTTTAAGTTTGCGTCTATGAAGTATCCAACATGAACCCGACACAAAATTAGTGGACAAACACAAGTGCAAATCAAAATTAGTGTTAAAACATGGACACATAGTCCTTTTCACAAGGTAGGTGCAAAATATCCCCATCAAAAGACCAAAATGTACATAAGACTTGGCTTTATTGATAATAGTAACATGAGGTCACCAATTTGATCAGACCAGTTGGCACTCGGGTTCATTCTTTCTCCATCTCACGAGCTCGTCTCCGGCGATGGCACTCAATTTTTTTCAAACCAACAGACCAATATGGTTTCTTTTTTTGCTCTTTGTCCTTTGCTTCTTTAAATTATCTCTTTTATATTTCTCCTCTCTTTTCACTTCTTCCCACCAGTCCTCTACGATGCGGCCACTGCCAGCTTTCTCTTTCATTTTTACTCTTCTTTTTGTTCCATTCTTTTTCTCTTTTCTCCTTTTTAGTTTCAGTTTTTTTCTCTGCATTTTGTTCTAAAAATTTACAAATCCTTTTGGGTTTCAATTTTATGGAATAATTTACAAATCAGCATCATGGGCAGGTTGAAGTGAGAAAAAAAATAAAAGAGATTGAAGGTTGACAGGAAAAAATGAAAGTTTGCCTGAATTATTTTTTTTTGGCTAAGATCTGTTAACAATATCTCTGTATGATGAAAAATGCAAGTTCTTGTTCAAAAGAAGAGGGTTTATTTTACTAGATTTCTTGGCATTCTTGGTGGAATTAATAATAAGGTGGGTGCTTTGGTGGTGGCGGATATGGTGTTTCCAGTGGGATAAGAGATGGGGTGGGTGGGGTGGTTTAGTGATGAAGAAGGTATAATTATTTTTAAAAAAACTAATGATTAATTAAGAATTAATTAGTGTAAGATATAATTAATAAAAGAAAAATCAATGAATAAAGAAAAAAAAGAAAAGAATATAAAAATTAAAATTTAGAAAATTTCTGACATGGCACGGACTTGGCACTGATGCGACGGGCGAATGTTACCTCTCCCTTGTTCAACTGGTTATATATATATCAAGGAATAAATAAATTTAATTTTTAGCTATTCAGGAGATAATAGAACGTCCGATTAGTTGGAGTGTGAACTCGATATTTTGGGTATAATTTAGGATGTAATCTATGTCTTTTCCCTAAATCTTAAGCAATTTTTCATCGTGAGCTTAGAATTCTAAAAAACATTTGCATGTGCAGCAATATCTTGTTCTATCATCTTCTGATTAGTGCTACCTGAAATTTTCTATACATATCCGACATACAAGATATCTTTGAACTATGCACTTGCGCACTTATTCGTCTTTCACCAAGCCAAGAAGTGTCCACATAAAGAGAGAGAATGATATAGGCGATATATTTTTTCCATGTACCAAAAAATATACTATATTTTCCCCGTGTTATTCTTCTATACAAGAAAAAATGTCGGAGTCTCTCCCATGAAAGAGAGTATAGCATATTCAAGCATTTTAGCGACGTTGCATTTGAACAATCAAGCAACACTAGTCTAGATAAGATAAACAAACAATAAAACTGAAAAAATGATAAACGTATCACTAAAACTGACGAGGGAAAAACGGTTCCCCACAAAGTTTTATCTCAAACAACTAGGTTGCCATTCTCCAATTACATGTCAACAAATTTCAAAATAGGGACATGTTAATGAAAGGACAAGAAAGAAATAGGCTAACTGAGGAAGGAGATGTTGACCAGCGCACACTTCTGAACATTTATTCCTCGAGAGAAACTGCAGGAGACGGAAAAAGCAAAAGCATAAATTGTTGAGTTTATACAAATAGAACACTAAATTTATGCACCCATAATAAGCGCTAGGTAGTGAAGTATGTAGTTCAATAAATCAACTAAGAAACAATGGAGTGCCAAGCACCAAAGAATACTCCACAACATAAATGCAACAATAGAACATCGAGCTACAAAGCAAGATTACTTCCTATAATGCCCACTTGCAGTCACTTTAACATGAAAAAGAGCTGGTACTTACCGTCCTACAGCAGTGGGCAGGAATTAACGCTTAATTACAGTCCACGATAACATAAACCTTTAGCTTGTATTCTTGTGTAATGGATGACCTTTAGCTTATATTTGTAATACTACATAGGGATAAGATTTCAGAGTGTTGATTTGCGCAGATGATTTTAATGGATGGACCATTAAAATCTTTTCGATGATGAGTGGCTGCAAGGCTAGAACTGAAACCTTTGTTCGCTCTATTACTATATTGAATTGTGTAAACCAAATCATCTAACAGTTAAAGTGTTAGAAAGGAAAATTATATTTACATTGGGCTTAAAGAAGGAGCACATGCATGAACTCTAATGACAAGTCATTAACTAAAGTATACTAGGACCAGCAACTCAAGCATAATAAGATAAAGATTAAAGGCCTGAATAGTCTTATCACCAGATGGAATGCTAAAACATTGTAACCATTAAACTTAAGTTTATTCATACATCCATAAGTTCTACTCACTGTACTGTACAGTTGCACATATTATAATATTCCATTGAATTGCATTTTGTAATCAACACAGCAAGATTTCACTCGGTATAGTGCAACTTACTTCCATTATCGAGAAAATCATCTTTACTCCATTCATTCAAAAATCACGTGCTCCTACCAACATGAAAATGCTTAGCTACTTATCACCATGAGCCACCACCATCCCTACTCTCTAGCATTATCATTTCTACCAATATTTTATCCAACAGAACACCAAAAATGACTAAAACCTTTTTCATAAATATTAGTTTAAGTAGGAAACATTTCACATCGTATCTAAAAAGGCCCATGGCTTGTCATAAAAAAACAAAAAGGCCCATGGCTTGTCATAAAAAAACAAAAAGGCCCATGGTAACCATGAAATCCAACACAGCAAACAATACATAGGAATAATATTATACTCAATTGCAGACATTACTCATGAAATAAACGCAGTAAAATTTTTGAGAATACTTTTTAAGAATAAAATTACGTAGGAGCTTAAAAGAAGAACCTGTAAACGGGCAAGCAATTGCTCCTTACTATAACCCATTATCTTCGTAGATATCAAGAATTTTTACTTTGTGCCTCACTCAACTGGTACAAGTTGTGCGAGGCTTCTTTTTGTTTTACAAATTGGTGGATTCAAAGTTTGTGGACCCAAAAGTGTAATATTTGGATCCCACTAATTTGTGAAACAAAAAGAAGACTCACACAACTTGTGTCAGTTGAGCGAGGCACAAAATAAAATTTCTCCTAGATCTCTTGTTAGAGCTTAAGAGATTTTTCTTAATTATTTTTTTATTGGAGATCAAAAATTTTACGAGCATTTTTAATTTAACCGGTCCAGTTAAGTAAGAGACAAAATTACACATCATACTCATAGTTTTCCATTTTTGAAATGCACTCAATTATGAAAAAATCGGTTTTTTGGCCTTCTTTGATCTTCTCTTAATCACTTTTTCTAGTCTGAGTTGCTGGAATATCTTTTTGTAGATTCTGGTCGATAACTGAATTTCCAAGCATAAACACCAAGGCACTGTCTAAGTCAAATCAACTTGACTCTAATTCGGATGACCACTGAAAATCACAGTCGCCAAGCCAGTATGTTTGAAGACCCAATATACCGGAAAAACTCTACTAAAGCCAGTATGTTTGATGTTTATAATAATTACTCCATTATTTAACTATTGAACTTAACCTCCAAAAGTCAAAAAGACAATTAACAACTTGAGTACAACACCAAAAAGATAACAACAACCTCAGTTCACTTCAAGCTTTCCCCTCCCATACAATCAATATGACAAATAAAAATGAGCAGAGCCAGAATACTATGAAGACACGGTATCAATAGATTAATTAATTCCACATCTATTCCAAACAAGTTAGGTCGTTTATATCAATACTCTGTACCCATTCAGTATCCAAAGGATTCATCATAATTTCACCCTTTTTGTCCCACCACAACCCTTTTGTGAGCTTATTGGAACTAGCTATACAGAGGCGGAGATTTGACGTTTATGGGTTCAGGATCTTTGTTTTTAAAAGTTACTGGGTTCTAAATAATTTGTAATTTGTAAATATTCAATAATTTTATAATACAAATATAAGGTTTGAACCAAAGATACTGGTTTCAGCCGAAACGGCACCCGATGAGCTAGCTCCACCCATGCTTGGCAAAGCTCACATTAGCCAGTTATATACGCAGACACTTAAATTAACAATAATACACACAACTAATAACCACAATTAAGTTGAAAAATCGTATAATCACTAAGAAATATTTACCTGATAATAAAGAGGAGCAAATAGAATTAGGAATCTATAGGTCGAGCTTGAGTTCTTCTGTTTGATCGGAGAAATAGTGGAGGATGTATGGGGCGACCCGAATCACGGCGACCCAAGTACCGAACAGTGCCACGTGGGTCTTCAACTGCTTCAAAGCAGCTGCCTTGTCGGGTTTACGCATGAACATTCCTGGAAACATTTTTGTGCTTCTGAGATTTGAGATTGAACGATCTAAAACCCTAGCTTCCAACTGAGTTGCGACAACCGGTGAGGGTTTTAGACTTTTTCTGTTGGGTCTTGTTTAGTGATAGTCGATCTGGGCCTCAGGCCCAAGTTTTTAGAGGGATGTTAGGCCGGGTCTAAGATGACTGTAGTCAACCCACTAAGGGGTTCATGCATTAAAAAAAAATAATGTTTACATTAGCTTTTTGTATTAATAATCTCTTTTTTGGTATACTTTTTCAATCTATGTATAACTAATGCAAGTATTAGTTATACATATTTGGTATTATCTTATGCATAACTAATACAAGTAAATCATGGTATTAGCAATATCAATGTTATTAATGCATGCATAAGCTTAGTTAAGAATGTTTGTTTATATAAATACCCTCCAAATTCTTTAGCTTTATAATCTAATCAATAGTCAATCCACCACTTTATTTTTTAAAAGGAAGCATATGTTGCGGATGTACTTTCGGTACTTGACATAAATTATTTAAATGTGTAAAAAAATATGAATCCTAACAAAGTAGAACAACATAGATTGGATGCAGTTCTACTATTTTGGCAATTTCGCAACGTCAATAGCATCAAAATACACAATAACGACCTGATGAGAAATTGAAATAAGAATTATCAGTGCCAACAAAATAAAGAATTTGGTATTTGAGCTTCCTTTTTCTCTCTTCGACTCTTTCCATTTCGATGTACTATTCATAAAATGTATTTAAATCAGTTCTAATGGTTAATGCCTAATTAACTTGTATTACTCACATATTTAGGATTTTGGTACAGTCCTTTCTGTTTAGGAGTTACTCATCATGTACATAGAAATTCGCAACTATTCTCTGCATGAACTTTGTGAATGTGTTTCCTATTAATTGTTGTGATCCCATGAATTCACTTTTTCTCCTTCAGTTTTCAGATATTTACTTTAGATGTAAAATTTTGTGAAAATGCTTTAGAATAATTAAGTATCAAATTTGCATTAATATAATAGCATATTTTAATCAAGCATAAATTTTAAAGGGATAAGAAACTATGCAATACATGTTGTTTTTAATACACCAAATCAAACAGTGGATAAGAAATAATCTCAATATAACTAATGTCAGCATAACTAATATCACCATTACTAATACACCTTATTCAATGTTATTTTTATGCACTCTACCAAACGATCCCTAAGGTTTTTAAGGAATTTGATTCTTGAAATACCATCATCGTTAATTAAGTGAACCTTATGATAAAATTGTTTTAATAACTTCTTTTCTTGTTTGATATAATTTATGTATGTAGCTATAATGAAGTTTTCTTTTATTAGGTTTTCTGGCTGATTAAATAAATTATAAGAAAATAAATGAAGAAATTAAAATTTGGTAAGAATTGGGCTATGTCTCGTCGTTTAGCTAATTTTGACCTAATTTATCTCAGTCCAAGTAACTTTTGGATGGATCGGTGACCCAATAAAATACTAACAAGTTACCCTATTGGGATAGATGTTAACTTGTACCCATTTTTTAAAACTTTTATTACAGGTTTATCCACTTCGGAATAACTTCAGACATTAGGTATTTGAAGTTAGGCTTGATAAAACTACATATGGCTGAAGTTTAGGCATTTCTTCCTAAAGTTCAGAAAAAAAATGGATGAACATCAGTCGTATATGCATGAACTTCAGGCAAACATGACTGAATTAAATCACATGTGTGCTGAAATTCAAGCAAAAATAGTTGAACTTATGGCATAAGTGCTAGAAATTGAAGAAAAATATGACTAAACTTGAGTCATATTTGCTTGAACTTCATGTTGGGTTTTTTAACAGTGTGAATGAAAAATAGAAGAGACACATTTTGGATTGCACATCTTCATCTCACCCTTTCACTTATGATGAATTCAGAGTCCTTGCCTCATATTTTAGACATCAATCTGAATTTTCTCCCCTCTTAATTCTCTGCATTTGGTTTTTAAAATAAAATATCATAGAACTGTGTGATTTGTTGTCGCCATTTGAGTTCGCCGAAATTTTGTAATTTGCATTGCCGCTATCGCATAATAGTTTTTTGTTCTATTCTGAGAGGAATTAATTCATTAACATTGACAACTGTGATGAGATTATATTTCTTAAGGACACACAAGAAACTTGTGGGCTCGAAAATTTTCTGTTTCATCTATTTCTGATCTAACGCTTTATCATTCTATTTTTGGCTTTAAAAGCAGAAACTGATTTTACGAAAATACTACTTTGAACACTAAAGATAACAAGCTTAAGAAATCTAACTTTTTACTATTTTAATCATTTGTGTTCTGATTTGTAAAGGAGATAAAAAAAGGTATTATTTTCAAAGATAAAAAACTACTTTTTCAGAAGATTAAAAAAAAAGTACTCTTGTCATAAATAAAAAGTACTCTTGTTGGAGACTAAAACCTTTGTGGTTTTCTACTCCGTTGTTTAGAGATTAAAATCTGTGTGATTTTCTACTCCAAGTTACTACTCGATTTAAAGAACATAAAAACTCTACCGATTTAATAACGTTTGTTGGTTTGAAGATATAAAACTAGCCTTCTAAGTTTCGAGAGGGCTGGGATGTCATCCTGTAAGTCCATTTCCACTCCAGTTGATACTAAGCTCAAGCTAAGTGCCGCGGCCGGCGTACCCTACGAGGATCCGACCCACTATCGCAGTCTTGCAGGGGCCCTTCAGTATCTTACCTTTACGATACCGGATATTACATATGATGTCCAGCAGGTGTGTTTGTTCATGCATGATCCCAGAATTGAGCACATGAATGCACTCAAACACATCATTCGGTATATTCAAGGTACACTTGACTATGATTTGCATTTATATCCTTCCTCGACGTCCACACTTGTCTCGTATACAGATGCTGATTGGGGTGGTTGTCCCGACACCAGACGGTCTACGTCAGGCTATTGTATGTTTCTTGGCAACAACTTGGTCTCCTGGTCTGCAAAACGTCAGTCGACTCTGTCCCGCTCAAGTGCCGAGGCTGAATATCGGGAGGTAGCTACTATGGTCTCAGAATCATGTTGGTTACGTAATTTGCTTTTAGAGCTTCATTGTCCCATTCAGAAGGCAACCTTGGTTTATTGCGATAATATTAGTGCCATCTACCTTTCTGGTAACCCGGTTCAGCACCAACGCACTAAGCATATCGAAATGGACATTCACTTTGTCCGTGAAAAGGTTGCTCGTGGTCAAGTTCGCGTATGTCATGTCCCATCGAGACATCAAATTGCCAACATCTTTACAAAGGGTCTTCCCTCGGTCATTTTTGAAGATTTTAGGGACAGTCTCAACGTTCGAAAACCGCCCGCTATGACTGCGGGGGTATGTTAAATATACACAATATACATGTGTATATTGTGTATATTGCTCTCGGATTCCCTTGCAAATTACCGTATATAGAGTATATATTTAGATAATATTTAGTCTCCTAGTTTATGTAATATTGTAATGTAATTAGTATTGTACACTTACCATAATAATTGTATTACCATAAATGTATAGTTAGTATCCAAGTGGAATAAGATTTTAAGAATATAATAGAAATAATATTCTCCTATTCTTTTAATTAATAAAAAATAATCAGAAGATTATTTCTTTCATTTTTATCTCAAAATATTTCATATTGATGCTACACCAACAGTAGTCAAAATAGATTTGGCGTTTTGACCAAAACATATGCTAAATCTTCAATTTGATTAAAATCTTGGGATCTTTATCGTGTTATCGTATCTTATACGGCCCGACTTAAAACTAAGAGAAAGATTATCATGTCCCATAAACCAAAAACAATCATTTAAAAATACTTCAGCTTCTCTGTGTTTGTGATGTGCTCGCTTCGAAAAATGAATCCCAAAGTTTATAAGCACCACAACATCCAATTAAATAACGCCACATCAGCAACAGCAACAAAAGAAGTCAAGGACAATGCAGTGGGACCACCCCGCGCATTAAATTCAGTAATGGCGACGTGTCCTCCCTCCACAAAACTTCATCAACAGTGACGCGACGCACCACAAAATAATCACTTCTCTCTCTTTCGCCAGTCAAAACCCACACACAAAAAAACGCACTAAACACAACACATTCCCCATTAACCAGTCCCCCTTACATAAAGGACCGGAAAAATAAAAGCACCTATTCCGCAACCAGTAACGAACGGCGAAAATTCAAAAATCCATGATTCCTGATAGAACCTCTGGATAGGATTCTAACCCGGATGAAGTTCTGATCATCTATAGAGAAAAAAAATGAATGAATTTTGTAGAATTTTCAAAAAATTCTTCGATTTCTTTCAAAAATTATCTACTTCTCACGTTTCGTGAATAGTCGGGGGCCAACATAATAATAAGCGGCTACTATATTATAAGTTTCTCCCTCTTAACCGAATCTGTTGCACCAGTGCTAAAATTCGGGTGTTGTATCCATTGAGTAAAAACGGATTGTAATTATATGGCGGACCTTCGTTAATTGCCCTGCGCCTCATCATCATGATCCTCCACCATATACCTCCTGCTCCCTCACCGGCGTCCGCAACCGTGCCGCCACACCATAACGATTCTCAGAAAGCTCCTTCACCTCCAACGCCACCGTTTCATCATTCGTCTACATTGCCAACTCCATCAACGTCCACGTCAACATCAGATTTATCAACAACTCCACCGCCATCTAAGTTACCGATTGATTTCAGTCCTCCTTTAATAACGATGGTTGTTATCATCGCTACCGCTTTCGTCATCATTACGTACTCACGGTTACTCTCACGTCATCTACTCCGTCTACACGGCCGTTATAGACTGTGGCGTCGCCGACGTTACGTTCCGTCATCTGCAGGCGATATCGAGTCGCCTCCTTATCCGTTTGATCCTACTGATGCTTTCCACGTGCTATCTCCATACGGATTGGATGATTCCGTGATCAAAACTATTCCTATTTCAGTCCACACACGAAAAGGCGGCGTTCACGATTGTGCGGTTTGTTTACTGGAGTTCGAAGAGAACGATTATATGCGTACGCTTCCAGTTTGTTCACATGCCTTTCACGTGGACTGTATTGATATATGGCTCAAATCACACGCGAATTGTCCGTTATGTCGTGCCGGAATATTCCGTCCGGAATCACCGTTTACTCCGTTAATGGCTGCAAGGATTCGACCGAGCTTCGATGATATGATGCTAGAGAGCACAATTCTAGAACCTTTACCTGAAATTCAACTAGAATCTGATACAACAACGGTATCAGAGATCACATTAGAACCGTCGATTCAATCAGAAGAGAGATTTAACCGACGTGATATTTTGCTAAAACGATCTTATTCCTTTGGATTTGAGAGGAATTTAGGATCAGAGAGATCACTAGTGTTGGAACCAGCAACAGCATCACCATGGCGGTACCGTAGAGCAATAGGATCAGGAAGCTTCTGGAGCAAAAGACCGTCACCGTTCAGCTCATTAACGAAGTCCAGAGTATTCCCGTTCCGGTATTACAGAGGAATGAAATCACCGTTTTTCCGACGGACTAGAGGTGGATTTTCCCCGTTATCGGAGTCAAGCGTGAGATATAGTACCGGTGGAGGTTCTTCGAGAAGAAGCAAATCATTCGCAAGTCCAATGTTCATGAGAACATCGGTGACCGGAGGAGCATTCTCGTCGAGCCGGTTAAGAAGCGGTGATCCAGAAGCCTTACTGTCACCGGACAGGTATCACAGACGGTGAAGATAACAACACATGGAGAGGATTGAATGAGCTAACAACAACCGTCCGATCGATCACAGTTATGGTGGACGGTGATCGAGGGCGCGGGTGATGGGGAAATGGGGTCAGGTGACATTAATGGTTACATTGGGAAGAAGAAGAGGAGGAAATTAATGCAATGCCTGCCGTTATGTTTATTGGCCTGTGGCGGTCATTTAATACAAAGAGAGAGAAAGAGAGGTTAAGTGTTGAAATACTGAGAAGAAGAAAAGGTTATGTCTGCATTTATTGGGGAAATTTGACTATTTTTGAAGAGTCTACAAAGACAAAAATTTGGAGCTTATCCAAAAAAAGGTTACTCATGCAATGCACCATCATTAAACTTTTGCATTGGATGATATAGGGTAAGAGTTCGCAGTGCAGTACTCGTCTTTAATTAATTACATGCATGTTCAATCGATTTTAAAATTTATCTTCATTGTTTTTTCTGCTAACCTATTTAATTTCCATCCATGAGTAAATGTACTAACACCAACAAATCAATAACTTTACCACTCCAGATGTCAGAGCTAAGCTTAAAAATTATAATACTACTAGAATATTTTGTTAGTAGATGGATTGGATTCCTCCCCTGATTTGTTTTGTTTCCAGTTTTGAAAATGAAAAAAATTATAATAAGAACCTCTTTCCTTTTTTTAATGAGCTTTACTCGATATAAATTTAAATTAATTGAGACTTCAACTGAAATATAGCAGAGGGAAATAAAAAGAAGGGTTATCAACCAACTTTTATGTAAATTTGCTGGTATATTTACTAGCGAGCCCTTTATCGTCAAAATTTATGCATAAAATAACATGTTACATGTCCAAAGGTCAACCTTCTTTCCACCGCTCGCTTAGAGTTATGAACTCCACGACAAAACTAATCTGATTCATTTTTAATGGTGGAAAATTTAGTCCATTTGTTTTCATTTAATGGATATCTAAACTTTTAATCATTTAATTTTCAATTCATGATGTAAATTGACGTTAAGTGTATTTATACGTTCTTTCATCGTATTTTATTTATGTTTCTATCTTGTTTTGAGCTAAATGCATTAAATACACCTAACATATATTGATTTTGTGATGTCAAGTTAATATGTGCGTTATTAATGAATCTATGTACTTTATATTGAAAATGCTCGTTTCAAAGAAGAAGAGATCAAAATGAGTTCAAGTGACGTGTTCCCGAGCTAATAAATAAATTTAGAGCTAAAATAGACACTTTGGTGCTTTGAAGTCGAAGTAAAAGTCCAAAAAATTCATTCGAAATCAAAATCAGAGTTGGAGGGCCGAAATTTGAGATTCTGGAATTTTGGCCTAGCACCCGCGCCACCGCCCAACGTGGGCTCCCTGCGCCACCGCCCAACGTGGGATCCCCGCGCCACCGCCCAACGTGGGCTCCCAGCGCCAAGCTTAATTTTTGGCCAATTTTTATATTTCGTATTTTTAAGGGTATTGTGGTCCGAGATCGTTTCTACATGTTATAAATACATTATAAACTCATTTTTGAGAGGGGGGTTGAGAACTTTTGACCTAGAGAGAGCTTAGAGCCGTCGTGGAGGCAAAAAATTATTGTGTTTTTACCTTTTCTTCTCATTACTACTCGTTTTTATATTTTTTTTGGATGATTTGTTGTATTTCTTTCATGTATATGTGGAGCTAAACTTCTCGTTCTAGGGTTATGGTTCTTACATGAACGTCGTTATTCGAATATTAATTTTAATTAATTAGCTTATCATATTGATTTATTTATTGAATTCTAAGCTTAATTATTTGGTTGTTTGATCACCAATCGAATACTATATTTGATTTTTAGATTGAACTCGAGAGATGAATACTAGGATAGCAATATGGTTAAATAAAGCAGGATCTCAACCATGGGCATCGGGAAACAGATTTGCGTTTATAATAGAGATATATTTAGTTTGCCATGCTTGATTGATATACCGGAAATATATGTGCATTTGTGTTGAGGTTCATGACCATAGAGATATAGACGTGAAATTAATACGAATAGGCGGCTAGAGGACTCGAGAGATTCATAGTCGTAATATCAACCATGCCAATCAGTAAAGTAGATAAATTGAGAAATTGAATCAATTGATGAATACAACGTGATTGTTAGATTGCCCATATCCCTAGATTGATTTCATCTCATTGATAATATAAAACCCGCTCTTTCTTGGTTGAAGTTCGTTATTTATTTTCTTTTATTTTTAGTTAGTTCATAATTACAACTCAGAATTTTATCGCTTGTTTAGATAATTAGCAATAGTTTAATTTAGTTGACGGTTAATCATAAATCCATGTGGGTTCGACAACTGATTTTTAAAATTACTATATTACGTGTACGGTCACATACACTTGCGTGTGCGTTTGGGAGCAACATACATCGCTTTTTTTCTTTTTTACAATTATTTATTTATTCTTATTTATAACTGTTGGAAATTGAATCAATTGATGAATACCAACATACATCGCTTTATCTATTTTTAATGATGTTTAATTTAGTTCATAAAAATATAATATACCACAAAAGGATGTGGTGAAATGAATGAGATTGCTCCTCCCTTTAACCGAGGTCTCGGGTTCGAGTCATGGGTACGAAAAAAATCTTTAGTAGGGAGCGCTTCCCCAGAAATGGGCTCTACGCGGCGCGAATCTGGATATAGTCGGGCTCCATGCGGATACCGAACACCGAGTGGAAAATAAATAAAAAAATCATAAAAAATATAATATGTCGACCTGTCTAGACTTAAACTGTTGGTTAGGCATATCTAAAGTTAGATGTAAAGGTTTAGATCAATCTGGACTGCTAAACAGATCGGTAAAAGAACTTACACAGAGAAAAATAAATTCTTCTGATTATACTGTGTAATATAGTAATGATAAACCAAAGATATTTTTTTCATTAACTTGGTTTGTAATTAAACGAACTTTAGAAGATATAATTTCTGAGTTGGATGAATTGGACTATAACACATGTTGTACTCAAATTAATCTGCTCATTTTGATCTGATCATCGAACCAAACATTGCACGGGTTATGATTCGATTATTCGTTAACTCATCCAATTTCAACCCGCCCAAATATAACTCAACATGCATCTAATACCTCTATTCATCTTCATTCTAAATTTCTAGCACAAACATTATTGGAGTGCCACGGAAGAAAAAAAAACTTTAAGAAACAAAAATAATAACTAGAAGATCAGGATTCAGTTGAGGTTTCAAAACTTTCAAATAGTTAACTCTTATACGCATTTTCCATTTTAAGTATCTTCTTTTTGGAACGAAACTTCTTACGTATTCTTTTAACAAAATATTTCTGCTCTGTTTAATTATGTAATGAGTTTTGCCTTGTAATTAAATGAACAAGCTGTAATTACGTTTCAGATTGAGGTAATAACTGAAAATCCAACGTCAATAAATTGTCATCCATCTTCAACCACTTCCTTTGCAACACATTTAATGCCATGTCCTTTAGCATCTGCAAGGTCACAGCCTAAACTTGTACTAAAGCAACTGCATGTGTACATAGATAATCTTTTCATATAGTGCGTCCTGATCACGACTCGTGTGTATTTTGACTATTTCATTGTATACTTGTTATTTTCGGCCTGATTAGGTATTCAGTAATTCTATCAACCAAGGCTGAGGTAAATGAAAATAAATCACTTCTTTCCTAATTTTGCATGAAGTTCCAGGGACAAATTGATGAAAAAATGTCAAGTTTCTGATGAAAAAATGTCAAGTTTCAACTACCCAATGTACTCATCATGGTTTTGTTTGTGTATAGTGTCCTCCGGGGCATAGTCTAGTGGCAAAGTCTGGGCGCTATAAGGCGCTATGGCATGAGACAGCGTGGGTTCGATTCCCCGCAAGCACGAAGAAACTCTGCATGTTGGGGAATTTGACCTTGTCTCATTGATCAGTTGTACGCTCCCAGAAAAACTGGCCACCGGAGCACATCCCGCGATTTACCTGGTAATAGTGTTGAAGGACCGGTGCTATTACCTCCAGAACGTCTGGGTAATACCAGTAAAGTAGTCAGACGCAAGCCTGGAAACCTGGATTATCAAAAAATAATAAAAAATAAAAAAAATAAAAAAAATAAGGCCTCCATAGTCAGTTAGCTGGCAAGTCATGAATTTTGCTGCATTTACCTCTGCTCAACTAACCACTTTTTCCCCACCTCAATTCCTTTTTCTCATCAGCACTTTTTGGACTATGTTTTAGCTAAATTTGATCCATTCACATATATATTAGCTAATTTATACAATAACATCACTTCACTGAGATTTTATATAAAGCTATTTTTTCTCAATCAATTGTGCATTCTTTATATCACAGGGAAGAATGTCAAGTTATACGGTTAAAGTTGAAGAAAGCCTGGCAGCTGCTGATGGAAAGCCGTCAGCAGGGCCCGTTTATAGGAGCATTTACGCTAAAGATGGTCTCATGGAAATGCCTACTCTTTTTGAATCACCTTGGGACTTTTTCAGGTAATTAAATCACTTCCACTTGAATTTCAAGATTGTTATTTCCCCTGTTTTTTTTTTTTGTTGTGAATATTTCAATTTAGTAATGTGAGTTTCCTGGAACATTGCTGGTTTCAAACTCAGATAAAAGGAGAATTACATTAGGTTAACAGTTAGCGTAAAAGTAATATGATTATGTTATGTTGAATCCTCTCAAATGATTACATTGGTCATATAGGAATATAGTCGACTTTGGAATTGAGGTTTAGTTGATGGATTGGCACGAGTCTTTCAATATTTGTGTTGTAATGACTAATGACTCACATTGGCTGAAGAACAAAATTGTTGTCATTCTTATATGATTTTGAAGAATATTCATCTCATGATCTTTCGTTTGGAATTCAATAGTGATAAAACCCGTGATATACATAGGTTTGTATACCATGTATATCACGGTATCACAAGGCAATTTACCTAGTGTGAAACCGTGATATACACGGTATACATACCAGTGTATGTCATGGTTTTGTAGCCTTATTTAGTGTAACGTTATTGTGCCTTATTTAGTGTAACGTTATTGTATTAAATTAGTATTGTACACTTACCATAATTATAGGATTCTTGTACAACTATAATAGGGGTTTGAGAGTAGAGTAAGAATAGGATTTTCCTATTATGGAAAATTGTAAATTGTATATATATTATTTCATTAATGAAAATAATCAAGGAATTATTTCTTTCATGGCATCAGAAGTCTAGGTCTCATATTTTCTCTCCCAAATTCGTCCTCTTTGATTCGGTTTCCGAGCCCCTCTTCTCAGTTTCCGTGCCTTGTGTGCTTGGGCCTCGGCCTCCGCAGGCCCACTATGCAGTGGGACCCACCCCTACCGACATTGAAGTTGCAATGCACACTCTTGGATTAAATCCCCAGACGCAAATTGGTACATGGACACCGGAGCCGCTAAAAACTTTTGCATTTAGCAGTCACTTTGGAACAAACATACTAGTGGAGATAAATTGATGAAGATGGAATTTTTAAAAATAAAAAATAAAAGAATGAAGAAAAGAATGAATTTGAGCTTTGTTTACATGCAGGTCCCTACAATTGGTTGACATATGAGGAGGTTTATGAAACCACAGTTAAGATTGGTTCAGCAATACAAAGTCGCGGTGTTAATCCGGTGAGTGCTAGCCGTTGTTTTTATATTAACCTCAAAAATATACTACTATTATGAGTTTTGAGGATAATTTATACATTTAGGTTAAATTGCATCTGAAGTATACTTCTGTTTACTTAGGGAGACAGGTGTGGCATCTATGGTGTGAACTCTCCTGAGTGGATAAGGGCAATGGAGGTATCTACTTGCTGTATGAATAATTTATTTTCTCAAAAAACAAAGATATATATAGCTTTTGTTAAAATGGTAAAAGGCAATATGTCAATAATGTAGATGTTATATACAGTGATCTCCATTTTGGTAACTAGTTTTCCTCCCTTCACTTAACTGTTATGTCTCTCTATGCAGGGAAGTTCGGATCATGAACTTCCTCAGAAACGAAAGACTGATATTTGCACAATCATGTACACTAGTGGAACTACTGGAGAACCAAAGGGTGTCATTCTGACTAATGGTGCTTTCATGGGAGAAGTTCTGTAGATGTTATCACTCCTGTTTGGCTAAATCATAGAAATCTCCTGTTGCTTTATGTATTTTCTACTCCTATCTTATTCTCGTTGGTGCAATAAGAGCTAAGTGTGATCTCAGTCTTATCAATTTGTGTTAATTTCAGGGAACAGGGAAGGACGTGTACTTTTCATTCCTTCCACTGGCTCATATATTTGATCGAATAATTGAGACATATTGCATTTACAGCTTCAATAGGATTTTGGCAAGGCGTAAGATACATAGAGCTTTTGTTAAGCTTTTTTTTACTATAAGCTTGTTGCGTCTTCAAGGCCAATTGATTCAAATAGATTTTTGCATCTGAATAACAGGACATTAGATACTTGATTGAGGATCTTCTAGTATTAAAGCCGACTATATTCTGTGGAGTTCCAAGAGTTTATAACCGGATATACACAGGTTTCTAATCTACTATTCACTAAACAAAGTTCAGTCTTAATATTTGACATTAATAAATTTTTCTTGACGTATAGTCTCACGTTGTTTCGATTTCTTTTCTATTAATTTTCGTGTTTGGGTGTGGGTAATTCAGGTGTAATGGACAAAATTGAAGCTGGAGGTTTATTAAAGAAGCTGCTTTTCCAGTACGCATACAACTAGTACGTCCTCTTAAAACCTTTTTGTACTTTCGATCAGCATCATTTGCATTTGGTTCTCTTCATTCCCGTCATATATTAAGCATTATATATTTTACAGCAAACTAAGGAATATGGAGAAAGGACTAAGACAAGATGAAGCAGCTCCGCGATTTTACAGGCTGGTTTTTGACAAGGTTAGCTATCTGATCCCCAGCATTTACCTGGTCCATATCCGGTTAACCTTATTCACATATACTTTTCGTTCAGATCAAATTAGCATTTGGTGGACGAGTTCGTCTTATGCTTTCTGGAGCTGCTCCTTTGCCCAAGCATGTCGAAGAATTTCTAAGGGTGACATGTTGCTGTTCCTTATCACAAGGATATGGTATTGAATACTACTACTTCTACTACTAGTGCCAACTTTAACTTGCTATCTTTTCATAATTTTTGGAAGTTTGCATTATTGCCTTTAAATCCTAAAATCCTAAAATCCATGCATGTTAGGTCTTACTGAAAGTTGTGGAGGATGTTTCACGTCCATAGCCAATGTATACCCCATGGTAGGAACTGTTGGTATTCCAATGACTACGATTGAGGCAAGACTTGAGTCCGTGCCAGAAATGGGATATGACGCCCTTGCAAGCGTGCCACGTGGAGAAATTTGTCTTAGGGGAAAAACCTTGTTTTCAGGGTACCATAAACGAGAAGATCTTACAAAATCTGTACTTGTGGATGGATGGTTTCATACAGGTAAACCTCTTATATCTTCATATGAGGGAGTGTGATGAAAACATAATTAAGTAATTAAAAGTGTGTTATATCTAACAACTTAAACTTTTAGATAATTTGGTTATACAGTTCAACAATGACAAACCTTTTTGACATTCCAACTTACTTGATCACAATGCTGAAATGTTCATAAGGTGGATTTGAGCATGCATAGTTTTGACTCAATCTTCAATAGATGTAGACACTATAGAAAAAATGAAAATGTGAATGAAGTTGCAATGCAATTCTCAATGATCTGATAGTTCATATCTTTGATCTTGAGCTGTAATATGCTGATTTGTGCAAACAAATACTGAGCATAGGAAAAACAATTTCAGGTGACATTGGTGAGTGGCAACCAGATGGAGCAATGAAAATCATTGACCGGAAAAAGAATATATTCAAGTTGTCCCAAGGGGAGTATATAGCTGTGGAAAGCATTGAAGGCATATACTCCAGATGCCCACTTGTTACATTGGTAAGCCAAAATTTCTCTCCTTTATTTTATTTCTAATTTAAGAGATTATAGTATTGTGGATTGTAAAATGGTTTCTCAGATTCCAAAATGGGAGATAAGTTTTATCAGGAAACTTTGCGATTTTAGAGTTGGGGACGCGACAGGAACAACTTTGCTAGTAAGAATTGCAAGAAGTATAAACTAAAAAACACTCATTGTCCAAAGAGAGTTTCTAAACAACAACTACATGTCAATTCTAAGCAAGTTGTGGTCGGCTATATAGATTCTCACTGACCATGTCCCCCATTTAAACTCATTTTAAAATTACTGTTTTCAACATGGATTAAGGTATGTTCCATGTAGTACCGTGTCATGTTTTGCTCTTTTCTTCTAATTCATCATCTGGTCCACAGATCTGGATATATGGAAACAGTTATGAATCATTTTTAGTGGCCGTGGTAGTTCCAGAGAGAAAGCCACTCGAAGATTGGGCCTCGAGTAATCAAGAAACCGGAGATTTTCTGTCTCTATGCAATAACACAAAGGCAAGGAAGTACATTTTGGATGGACTCAACAGCATTGCTAGGAAACACCAAGTATGTTCCAAATTTCCATTCCTCCTTTGGTTCTATACTTCTTTCAAGTTCTTATTCTGATCAGAAAAGTACTTCCACAGCTTCGAGGTTTTGAAATGTTACGTGCAGTTCATTTGGAGCCAAATCCTTTTGACATTGAGAGAGATTTAGTTACCCCCACATTCAAACTCAAGAGGCCACAACTGCTCAACTATTACAAGGTATACAATTTTGGTTGTTTAAAATGGAACTATACCAACTATAACAGTAAAATCACAAAACTTTACCCACTATAGCAGTAAAGTCACCTTAATGGGTAGGTATTATCGTTAAAGTGGCTAAAGTTCAGTGACTTTATTGTTGTAGTGGGTAAAATTCAGTGTAAAAAAAACGGTTATTGTGAATAAAGTCATCAATGACCCCTACGTGAAAATTAGCCATTTAGCTGCTAAGATTTGTATCAAGTGACTTGATAGTGTTATATTTCATGTTTGCAGGATATCATCGATCAACTGTACAAAGAAGCGAAGGCAAAAACTGCTGATCGATTGGCAAGCTTCAGTTGATTCTTTCGGAAGTTCAATGCTCGTATCAAGTGCACATTACTGATGATCTACATTTAGAACTTGATACATTAGAAAGACTAGATATATGTATTGTCCTGATCTTTTCCTTATAATTTTATGTATATATGAACTCCTTCATAATTACCAAATAATGAAATCTAGAAGTTCAGAGTCATCTGAATGTGCCATATCATTTGCCAAAAGATAAAAAGAACAGAGTTATGTTTTATGACCACATTGTTTCCACTTGTGACTTGAGTATTTCAAACTAAGCTTCTAGTTTAGTGAGTTTTTTGCACCTTTAACCATACAAATAGAAATTCCTGAATTACTGTTGATCCAATTGCTAAAGCAGGAGCCTGTTTAGGCTACATAAATTCACTGAAATGATCCAGTTTTGCCTTTTTAGTAACTTAGTCCTTATAACTTTTGATGGATACTACTCGTGGAGGTGGGCATTCGGCTAGTAAGCCCTGTTTGGTTTATTCATTTTCTCGTCTGTTTTTTGGTACAGTGAAGACTAATGAGGTAGTTTACAATCTTTCAAAGAAAAACAGCTCAAGCCTATAAGGAGAAGAGATTTCATATTCTTGAGCGCATTAACCTAGAGTATCAAGTCTTCATCATGCTTGTGCCCTTTGGAAAGTCGGCACATTGGTTAGCCTCTCTCCAAATGTGTTTATTAGAGGCCTTGTTGACATTCAACAAAGTATCTACAATCTTCAATAATAGCTCTATGAGGATGATGTTGTATGTCCTCATCCTTAAAAAGCTTGACAACAAACAGGCAGTTTGTTTCTGCTTCTACTTCTCATCTTCGAATGAACTAGTTAATCACTGAACTAAAACTACTCTTATAGTGGTTATATATGCTCTATGGTCATTTCTTTCTCCGGACCTCTCATATAACG
Organism: Anisodus tanguticus; assembly: GCA_034509755.1. Lineage (NCBI taxonomy): Eukaryota > Viridiplantae > Streptophyta > Magnoliopsida > Solanales > Solanaceae > Anisodus > Anisodus tanguticus. Next base: position 36,619,540 of record CM067561.1, on the reverse strand, counting down.
AAAGCTTGCTTCTTTTCTTTCTTGTATAGCGGGAGCGTGGTGCATTCTACTGACTTTTATTATTAAATTTCCAATTCATTCACTTGAAGATGGAAACTTTTTGAGGGACAAAAAGAAACGGGTTCAAAAACAGAGGTAAAAACGAAAATGTACGGTGTCACCTCTTGATACAAACATCCACAATTCATGGTAGATTAGGTAACGAATTTTAGGCACAGAAACACATTATTCACACAGCAAACAAGCAATCCATTACAGAACTACCACACAAATCTAAATTGTAAATAAATTGCAGAAAAACAATCATACTCAAATTTCCCAGACAAATCGCAATCATGATAACTTTGTTGTTTATAGAACGTGGAGAATCAATGCCCAGACTGGATAAACCATGACGAGGACGATTCCTATTGTGTTCGAAACGCCATTAGCTTTAGTGAAAGCATTTCTGAATCCTCCAGATGCTCTAATGTGTTCTTGCAACAGGTAGCACCCAATGACTAGGCAAATCAATATACCAATCCAATCGCCCCTTACAGTGTCAGCAAATAAACTTGGAGCTACCACCATCAGAAGTACCAATGCTGCTGGTGCTTCTAGCCAATCTGCATCCAAATTTCTCACAATTAACGATGAACATGTCAACTAAACCCAGTACTTTTGACACAAGGGTCTATTGTACGCAGTTTTATCCTGCATTTCTGCAAGGCTGTTAAACTGTGAACCCGTGATTTCAAAAGTGCAACGGGTTCAGTAATAAGAAACTAAAGCTTGAACTCATTAGATGTAAATTGATCCGCCTATTCATCCTCTTGTAAAGGCATGATCATCATAAACTACTGAAAATGAGCTGGTTTCCTAAACCTATCTATAAGTAAGAAGACTCCAAAATTCATTTCAATTTCTTTTTGTTTCTAATTGAAACCTACCTAATGTCCCCTAATTACATATCAATATCGACCATAAGAAGATATATATATACTGAACCTGGAAAGTGTTTTGGGAAAAAAAGGCGTGTTACAACAGCGATCACAGATAACCATTTTCCGAAATCTCTCCTGTAGATTTAGCAACAACATACATACAAAGTGTTACCAGTTAAATAGATAAACTTATGCATACAAAACATGTTCAAAGGGAAATAAAGAATAAATACCTGAACAAACCAAAGAGTATTGAAGGGAGACTCAAGAAAATGTAAGGAATTAGGAGAGTTGTGAGCATGTTGGTCCTCCAGTTTGTTCGATCCAAGATCAACAAGTAACTGTAAAACAATATATTGCAATTAAAAGAGGAAAGAAGGAACTCTTAGTCTTCTATTTTCATCCATTTGATAAAAAAACAGATGACAAGCACAACAGGTTCAACCGAATTCAGTACTTTTTACAAATAGTATAAAAGTATATACACAAAAAAAAAAATCACTAACATTTCAACATATACTTAGTTCAGAATTCATAATTGCAAAAGTTCGATGCAAGCATAAATGTTGAACTCATCAAATTTAAATGCTGAAAGAATTTAGAGAGAAACAGAGAGGGCGAATAACGTACATAGCAGCAAAAGAAGCAAGCCATTTGAGAAAAGAAGTGCCAAAACCAAGACCTCCAAGCATGATAACATGATTAGCTAATTTCTTAGCAGCAACACCAATTTCCTTAAAATCTGAATCAATGAGATCACTTGCTACTGCTGCATCTGTCTTCATTGCCAAATAACTCTTCTTCATCCCCCTTTTCAAACACTTTTGAAAAAAATATGTTCTTCTCCAAGATTTGAGGCGTAGCAGATTTTAATATCTTTTGTGACAATAAATTTATATATTTTAAATACTCTTATAACTATGAGAATAATCGGGACATTCCAGCAAGGTCGAGGGAGCCTAGCAAACTGGAATGAGTGTGACATTTTTGTTAGTTAATGCAGATTGGGTGCCACGTAGAGCACTACTGTCAGTAAATTGCAAGATGTACATGAATGATCAGAGTTTGAGAACAGATCAACTGATATTACCTACACCAATTAATTAATTTCTTATAGTTACGTATCCAATCAAACAATAACATCGCTAGCTGTCTCTTGCTGGCTTAAACTTCATTTCATATAAGATAAGATATTTATCTATATGTAATGATGAGTCGTTCGTTATCTCATCTTCTTCTTCTTTTTCGAATAAGAACTAATATGCATATATATTTTTGATAATCTAATTTATTTTTAGGCTTGGCCGACTCCTCAAAATATCCCTCTCATTGAATTAAGTTGGGCCCAATTCACTTGCCTTTCACATCCATTGCATTATTTGCTTAATTCCGTATTTCTGTAATGGGAAGGGCCAATTGATTGATGCATATAGATATTGGTGAGCTACATAACCAATTCATGCTAAAAGATAGAAATATTAGGTGGAAAAAATATTTGTGATGATTCATCACATCATTATAATGGAGAAACAGGACCATGGGGGGTTTAAGTGCTACTTCCTACATTGATGACTTTATTGTTAATCCATTTATTATTATTTATTTAATTGGCGAATAGATATAAAGTTGACCATAAGTTTATTTTCTTCGTCTTAGACATTTTGGAGGCAGCAGCAGTGTAGGTTAACCATAAGTTTATGAAGAATATAGGTTAAGGATGCTCCGTAATAATGATAAAAAAGGAAAAAAATCAACTTTTCAGACAGCTAATTAACATTTAGACACAATTTCAAAACTATTCAATATTTAAAAATTGAAGAAAAATATCCTTATTTAAAATATGAAAATAATCCAGCTCAATATACTAAAATTCCGTACTCTTAACATACGAACTCCGTATTCGGAAACTCGATAACTCCCTGTATATGAAAATTCATCTAATCAAAATATTTACGAAAATATGCTTTCTGGTTGAGTATTCCAACAAAGAGACCTCTTGTGTCGACCTACTTCCACAAACATTATCAGACTAATGGACTATACTTCCTCCGTTCCAAAAAGATCGATGATAAATCTGGTAAACAATGAGCAATATATATTATTCAATTGAAAAAGCAAGGTGCTCTTTTATAGATACAAAGTGCAGCCGTGATATACTCCTACGAGAACACAAACTCTATACGGTAGGAAATGATTCCTTGATTAATGTTCTTCCCAACAATACAATATATACAAGTATAATATCCTTTGTCTTATGAAAGACTAATCTATTTTACCTAAATTATAAGATGCTACTTAATTATAAAATATTATATGATATTATTTTTTTTAAAAAGACCTACATTAAATTAAAAAGTCACAAAGTCGATGTAAACTTTTTGGTATAACCAAGAAAAGTTATCTTACCTATTAGACTAGTCTTTACTCTATTCTTTTTCCTAGGTTGAATTATGGAGAATCTGAACCTAATCTGTCACCAGACTCATCACCATGTAACGGCCTAATGGCATGCTTCAATATGTGGCCATAAAGTATTTCATTATTTGCAAATAATGGTTTAGTGTACTGAACTTCAGTAGTTGAAATACTGATAAAATATTGAAAATCAAATACAGTACTATTTTTTTCAACTTGTCTTTTCCATTACAAAACAGCCATTTCACAATCAAATGTTATTTCAGGTACTAAAATTTAGTACTTTTAGAGACGATTTTCAAATGAAATTATGATCTCTACTGACAGATTCTTCAACTTTCACAAACACTTTTTTTCCAAGTACATGTCCAAAGCTCAACTTCAACTATAGATACTCTTTGTTTCAACTTCAAAGAGAAATTGTACAACACTTAATATGTCAACAATCTTCTGAATAAACTACGTTGCAAATGATAATTCCAAGTTCAAATTGCTTATCTATTCGTTCAGTTCGATTGTAATGGAGAACATTTTCAGACTACATATTAACTTGTACAAACCGAAGTGAACCGCAGACATAAATTTCAAGCGATCATATATGAAAGGCCGAGAAAGATACAACAGCAGACTTAAACTGCTCCAAAGTGGCCTAAAAAAGAGACATATCTGGTGGAGGACCATACACACTCTTCCACGAGAACGGCACAGTCCAGCTTCCACCTTCATTACCTGAACAACTCCAGTAAAAGAGCTCATTTAGTGGCTCAGAAAATTAGGTTACAACATAGTGCAGATAGGGATGGCAAACCCGGGGGGGACCCCGCTCCGCATATTTTTTTTTCTTTAGGTTTTCTCTACTTCGTTATTTACTTAAGTATGTATGTACTTATGATCCTTCTTTGGCATAAAAATAGCTAGAATATCTAAAAGTTTTGCATCAATCTTGTAAAAGTTACCAACACAATACTCACTCTGTTCTAAATTGACCTTCATGGTTCAATTTACAGGTGTTGGCTTGCCATTTTTTTAGTTTAGATCCAAGAGTTATTTAATCTACTTTTAGATTAAATAAAGAGTTAAGGGTCAAAAACACACCTCAAGTATCATTTTTTTTTAGTTTCCTACCTAAACTATCAGGTGTGAGAGTTTCATACCTAAACTATCACCAACTAGTTAGCAAAACACACCAAAACTATCATTTGTTCACTTTTCCTACCTGAAGTGAATACACCCTTGGATTACCAAAGTCCATATCTATGCATTTCGAAATAATTTTAACCATACTCAAAATGCATGAAAATTCCTCCCGCCCAAACAGCAAAAAGTAACAATTAAAGAGAACCCAATTAAGTTCATTATCTGAATCACCTCTCATGTTCTCCAAACTACGTAAATTATCAAGCACACACTAGACAACACTAAGTTTTGTCAGCCAGATCTCGATGGGGCCGATAGGCTAGGTCAATATTCAGCAGCTAAAGCACTAGCTGACAGGATAAGACCTACTTGACTGTATTAAGGAATTTAAGGAGCAGAAGGCTATAGCACTATTATTTTTTATCCGAGCATCGTATAATTGGACAATATTCGAGATTTTGAAAAAAGAAAGCTGATTGTTACCAGGAAACAACTGCTCACCTTGAGAACTATTAGGTATGAGCCCCAGAGCTTTTGATGCTGTGTCAGCTAAATGGAAAGCATCAGGAATGTTGTCTCCCTCTGAGCAATAACACAGTAGACAAGTGACCTTCAAACCTTTGGCCTAGACCAATAAACCAATAGATTAATACAAAAACTCAATCAGGGTAGATATGTGTACTTGACATAAAAATTACAGTTAATATGTAAAGTTCATATACATATTATGCATAGTAATCAAATACTAATATTAAAAATCACAAACAAAACCAACAACAACATACCCAGTGTAATCCCACAAAGTGGGGTCTGGGGAGGGTAGGATGTACGCTGACCTTACCTCGACCTTTATGGGGTAGAAAGGCTGTTTCCGATAGACCCTCGGCTCAAAATTACAACAAAACCAAACAGTAGTTTTCTATTGCTCTTATCAACTTAGAACTATTTGAAATTCTTTCTTTGTGCAGTATGTGAAGAACGAGAAATCCATCCTCAAACAAGGATTTTTTTAAAATTAAGTTAGAAGCAAGACACGTCTACTGATATTTTGCCTCGTTAAATTACAAGCTGTGCTAATGTGAGCTGGAGAAATAGTCTTATATGAAAATTTAGAGAAAATCTAGAAAGCACACCATACTCAGATGACACATCAAAAAGATGCAAAAGGAAAATTCATATATAACTTTTTCAGAGTTAACAAATAAATATTTTAAGCATGCAATAATACATGTCGCTTCTGCATCATTCAACATATCCCGAAGGAACACAATTCCAAAACAAAACCAGAAACATGCGGTTATTTAGAAACTCAAGCTCACGTGCAATGTTCTATGGAGCAAGAAAAAGAGAGCATGGTTTACAAACATAAGCAAATACAGCCTGGAAGCAACTATAAAGTAAAGAAATTAGAATTATAATACAACAGTCCACATATGACAAATATAATCCTTCTTCGTGAAAGGTATTGCGCATCAAGTTATCCGTGGTGAACAAGTGAAAAAAACATATTACAACCTTAAAACAAGAGAACAGCGCAGCATACGGCAAACTAGCATAGTAATCCTCATCTCCCAGCTCTTCAAAAGGCAATTCCTCTACCTCCGAGGCAGTATTTATGGCTAAATCATCTAAATGCTTCCACATTCTCTGTGTAGGATTATACTCTGGCAATCTCTTCCAGCCCTGTCTTTCACAGTGATCGTCTGTTCCATCTGAGTTGGAACTAGAAAGGTAATGAATCTGCGATCCACTGGGACAGAATCTCCATAAGATCAATTTCACCATAGAATCAAGTAACATGTTCAAATAAAAGAACTCAACACATGTCGGTTTAATAAGTAACAGTAAGCTTAATAGCTTAAAAAGATGACAGTTTAGTATTGTTCGTCTTCACGAATAGGACTCTTCACATCCACACAATCTTGCAGTAATATCTCTAACAAAGAAGTGTCTTATTTAGTAGTCTTTACTAATCAAGTCCCTCTTTTCAGTATTGGTCAAGATGCAAGAAGCTAAAACTCCCCTAACAGGAACAGTTCTTCAATTCACGGGATAAATGGAATTGTAGAGTTTCTATCATTGGAACATATAAAGAAAACAGAAAAATATGTTCAAAGAGAAAGCTCATATGCTGATACCTTGACATATCAACATTCTGCCAACGCCCAAACTCCAAGCTAGAGAGCACAATAACATGTTTCTTCCCATTGGCAGCAACAAAATTTGCCAAGTTCCTAGCAAACTCAACCATCATGCCCTGTCGGGTAAGCTGTTAGAACGTAGAACTAAACAACCACATACAAACAAAAACTAAATGCGATACATTGCAATTAAAAGTTGCGTTTAAGTATTCCCAGTGGAGACGACAAAACACTAGGTGATTTCTTCCCATTTGTTTTACACATAGTTACCCAGGTATCCCGTGAATTAGTCGAGGTGCGCGCAAGCTGGCCCGGACACCACGGTCATAAAGAAAAGTAGTCGAGGTGCGCGCAAGCTGGCCCGGACACCACGGTTATAAAGAAAAGTTGGGTTTAAGTTATATAGAGTAAAGAATTTTCATCAGTGTAGCTTATCCAGGAATAGTAGTTTACATACCTTTTTTTTTATTAACTAATTCACGCTTACTATTAACAGTTAGCTATAGTTGCTTTTAAACACCTGATGATATAAAAAGATGTTATATAACAAGTCAAGCAACGATGATATTCGTTGAGAAAAAGAAGTTTACCTTAACAACTGGAGACCTCTGTTGTACAAGAGCCAATGCATTACGAGATGATTCATATACTGCCAACAGCCAAAATTAGAAACATCCTTTCTAAAATGATAACAATTATCCTCCTTCTATTTCAACTTATATGAGGCTCTTTCCATTTTGTGAAGTTCAAAAATATCCCACCATTCCGTTAACATTGCTAATCTTCAAGAAAAAATCCTTTTAACAATTCAAAGTAAACTTTAAATGAACATCTACAACATTAAGGATGCGTTTGGTATTGACGGAAAACGTTTTCCTATTTCCCTTGTTCGGTTGCACTAAATATCTTTGGAAAATGTTTTCCTTAAAAATGTGAGGAAAACATTTTCCGGATCAATAAAAACACATCAACACATCCCCAACCCACCTCTTACCTGCCTACCCCACCCTCCCCCTACTCCCGCCTACCCACACCTAACCCTCAACCCCCCTCCCCCCAAAAAAAGAAAAAAAAGCTTCACTCCGAATTAAAAAAACTCATAGTATTTTGCTTTGAATATATGCAAATGCTCTTAAAATGACATTTTTCAACTTTCCTACCAAACACAAGAAAATGAGTATGGAAAATCACTTAATTTCTGAGAAAACATTTTCCGTCGTACCAAACACACCCTAATAGCAACCACTTTAATATTTTCCTCAATTGTCCTCAATTACAATGCAGTAATTAATATCTAAAATTCCTGTCCAGTATAAAATGATACAAATTAAGTACTAGTAATAAGCTGTTCATTGATACCTTCAAGAGGAAGAGCGAGTTCCCCAGATGGAGAAGACCAATAGGCATCATTCCCAATGCAAGGAACCACATTTGGATCGTCCAGGTAACCAATTCTCTCAGCTCTCAAAGAAGCTACTAGAAGATCCACCGCTAATTGCCCTACATTCCCTACTGATAGAGCCGGCTACAGTGGGAAAAAAATTAAAAATAAATTACAGAACCAAAAACAGTAAAGAATATGAGAGCAAAACCCTAGAAACAAACCAGAACAAATGTGGAATTATCCGAGCTCAGATTCTTTCCTTCCTCAGCATAAAACTCCATTTACAATGAATGTAAGCGTAGTGATTCGGAGTTGCACGAGACTTCTTTTGTGCAGGTTGTAATTGGGCTGGGCCCGTTTTTTGGCCCATTTTATTATGGGCCAGTCCTCAACGTCGAAGACTGAGGTGTCTTGTGAGACTGCTCTTGATTCTATAACTACAAAAGTAAACATCGGCCCGATAAATTAGTCACTCACTTTACCTCAATAAATTAGTTGCATACCTCAATAAAGCAAAACTCTGAACTAGTTGGAATGGATTGAATAAATGTTCTTGGTTTCATTTGGAGCCATTTAATTCCAGTATTAAGTATATTCACTTTTTAGACATATTACTAGCTAATAATTTCTGATCTAACGCTTTTTCTGACACACTAAATACATTTTTAATCGTCAGAAAAAAGTGGTAGGCATTACTTTCACAATAGGCTTGTCCACAAGCCAATCAAACGTTCGGTAGCAAAAAATCATATCTCTTAAAAAAATAAGTGAAACAACAACTAAGTAATACTAATTGTTGTACTCTATCCTTAATCTGGATTAGGGATGTCAAGTGGGCCGGTCCGGCCCGATTCCGACCTGGCCCGATCTCCCATAAAAATAATTATCGGTGTCAGAGTTCGAACTCGGGACGGGGCATGGGATCGTCCCGCCCATCCCGATCCCGCCCCATCCTGACCCTGACCCGCCCCGCTAGTGCCCCTCCCCCTTTGCAAAAATAACCGTTGCAACAACGACCAAATTTTAATTTTGGCCGTTGTACAACGGCCATTTTTGGCCCCCCTATCCCCCTAATATTTATTTTTAACCCTAAGTTAATATATTTACACTTTAACCCTGTTTCTCAATTATAAATACCTCATTTTCCTCTTCATTTTTCTCACAAATCTTCCTATCATCTCTCTAATCTCTCAATTTATCTCTACAATTCTACATTGCCTATTAAATATTATATGTTTTTGCTCATTTATATCAAAGTTAAAAAATTGGGAGTGAAGTTGACAACTAACTTGAGGATCATCCATCAAGCAAAATTTCAATTTTCAACCTTGATTACACGTCGACGTTACGTCGGCATTTGGTAACTTCATTCCTTCTTTAAATTATTATTGTTACTTTATTTTAATTATCGCACTTAATTTCATTATCTTTAATTATTTATTTGCATAATTAAAATGGAAGGATTAAGAGGTCTTTTAAAGGGTAAGGGTAAGGATGCTTCTTCTAGTAGGGGTAACAAGGGCATAGGTACTTCTTCTAGTAATCATATTCCTAGTCCTGATAATTTCATTGATTTCACTCATATAGATGAAACTGCTTTTTTAATGATATATCATTAGATGATGAGGTAGATGAACCAAACTTTAATTTAGACAATAATCTATATGACACACCCACTAGTGCACCTCAACCTTAGGCTCAGACTGAGTCTCAGCCTCAAACTGAAACTGGGATGCCTCATATTCCCCCTAGTATGAGTCGAGGCCTCACACAACGAAAATTAAAATCAATTGCATGTGATTTTTTTGATAGGGACAAAGAGAATCAACTAGCTAGATGTAAAATTTATAAAAATATTTATAAATTTAAAACCAGAAAAGGTCAAGTTGGAACGGGAGGTTTATTGAGACATATACAAGGCGAACACAAGGCTAGGTAGAATCAATACCAGGCTAAAAAATTGGGTGTGCCAATGCCATCTGAGTTGGGGCAAGGTTCACATAGTGTCCCTGACCAAGTACAGGGTCAAATTAACCCGACGACGAGGGGAATTTTTGGTCCTAAATATGATAAAAACAAAGATAGGGAAAATATGGCAAAACTAGTTGCAGTGGAGGGTTTGCCTTTTTCATTTCCTTCCTCTCCTGGTTTCATTCGAGAAACATATAATCCTTCTTTTAATGGTTTTCCTAGATCAACTGTTATAAGGGATGTTTTTTAAATTTGTAAGTGAATATCAACAATATTTACGTTATGTATTGTATCATTTTAATGGCAAAGTGGCTATCACTTCTGACATAGGCCGTAGTATTAACGGTAATGATTATTTAACGGTAACATGTTATTGGATAGATCAAAATTGGTCTATGCAAAAACATATTTTAGCGTATAGATATATTGATGATAGGCACACTGGAAGTTTTATTGCACAAAATATTTTCAAAATTTGTGATTATTATGGAATAATTGATAAAATTATAACTATTACATTAGATAATGCTACTTCTAATGATTATGCTATAAGACTTTTAAAAGTTCGATTAACTCCATATTTTCCTAATCAATTTCATATAAGATGTGTGTGTCATATTTATAACTTAGTTGTAAAGGATGACCTAAAACTTTTTGAAAGCATTCTTGATAAAATACAATTTGCTAAAAAATTTATTTTTAAAGGTAATAAAATACAAAGACGCAAAGAGTATAAAAAAACTTGTCATGATTGTGGATTACCTTATAGAAAAATCCAGAAGAAGTTTCGACTAGGTGAAATTCTCATTATGAGCTAATTGTTGCTTACAATTATAGACAACCTATAACTTTATTATTTAACGCTCATAATAAAAATCCAAGGGATATGCTTGTAGATAATGATTGGGAATTTTTTTTAGAACTTAATGGATTTCTGGAGAAATTTTTTCAAGCTACTAAAGAATTTTTCGGTATTTATTATCCTACTATTTCAAATATGTTATTTTATATAACTCTAATATTTTTGTTACTTAATGAATATATGAAAAAACCATCTTACGCTCCATCTATTAAAAGAATGTTTATAAACTTTAAAAAAACTTTTTTCCTATTCCCACTATTTATATTATTGATGCATTATTAAATCTGACTATTAAAGTAGATGGTTGTAAAACACTTGTAGAAACGATTTATGATTGTATAGAAGTACTTCCAACAGACCCAACTGAAGAACCAACTCACAAACCAACTAAAGAAGAAGTTACGTCTACCATACACACTGAATGCAAACAAGTATATATGTATTACCAACAACAAAGTGCAAATAATCAACCGACTTCTGTACCATCTTCTACTACTTCGATGTAACCTTATAAAAACATGCGGTTTCTGCTGCTAGTATTCAAGGCCTTAGAAATAAAATGTTTAGTGGTTCAACTTCTTCACAAGTTAGTGAATTTGATGTTTATGCTTTGCAGGGTGTTGTACCGTAGAATTAATTGTCAATTGATGAAGGACATGAAGACTTGCTGAAATACTGAAAGCAGAATGACAAGACATTTCCACCACTAGCAAAGATGGCCCGAGATGTGTTAAACATTCAAGCGTCATCAACAACGTCTAAAAGTGTTTTTTCAGCTGGAAGATTTCAAATAGGAGAGCACAGACATTCATTGGCGGGATACACATTGGAGATTGCAGTTCTTTTCAGAGATTGAATTCGACCAGAGTGTAGAAAATACGGTTAACCGGATATCAACGAAGAAGAAGAGTACAACTACGATGAAATCCTAGGATTTCTTTCACAATTATTAACTTCAATCTGGAGCCACATATTGAATACAAGTAACAACAATTTAAACATTCCAACAAATTTTAATCAGTCTATATGATTAAGGTCAACATGAGGCCCCACTGAAGGACGATTTTGCCTGGAGTTGATTAGCTTCTTGAGTATAAATTCATTCCAACATTACTTGCTAAGAATCATTTGGACAGCATTAGTATCTCGTTATCTTGAATTTGGCATTTTGCACTTTTGGGATCATACATTTTATCAGCAGTTTTCCATCGTATCTAGTTTATATTATATATATCCGCTGACAAATGTAATAATTTTTTGGATCATTATAGTATTATACTTCAACTTATTGTAGAAGTTTACTCAGATTATTCTTCAATTATTGATTTCATCTATTTCACAGGTTTAACTTACATTGATAATATAAAAAAAGTTACAGTATCAGTGTCATTGAGATATAATTAAATAATTAAAAATATTTTTCGCTAATAGCATATACTTTTAAATGAAACGATCACGCGCTTCAACATAGTATCAAAGTATACATAAGAGTTCATCTCATTATTAAAAAAAAATGGATGTGTTTAGCCCGCGGAAAAAAGTCAGAACGCACGTGAAGGGGGTGCATTAAAATATAATGTAATTAAATAATTAGAAGTGAGGTCTTGATAAATTGTGATCTAAGACCACTGGTTGCATAAGCTAAGCTTCATTTAGCAACAATGGAGTTTGCATGTTGATATTTCTAGAGAGAATTTATGGAAGGAAGAAGATATCTTTATTGATAAGATTCTGATTATAATGATGAATTCATGTGTCTTTTATAACTTTTACAACTAGCTCACTTTATCTTTAATCTCCACTAACTACTTCACTTAACAACCTTCTAACAACATAACAAACTGCCAGCTCAGCAAGGCAGTTAACTTATCTCTAAGCTTAGTCTTCAATATGTCTCTCTAACAATATGATTTTGGATATTAGTATATATGAAACCTTTGATTTGAGAATGTGAGGATCCCATTATATTACCAGAAAAAATTGGACACCTAGCAAGAGATCTAGACGAAGGGGTGTCTTGGAATAACTGATAAAATTGATGTCATGTAACTTGGAGGTCACGGGTTAAAGTCGTGGAACAGCCTCTTACAGAAATGCAAGGTAAGGTTGCGTACACTAGACTGCCTTTTTAACCAGAGATCTAGAGAATTTCAAATATCTTCAATCAGTGTAATGAAATTGTGGTATATGCAATGTTTACGAATCCACGATTAGAACTTCTACTTTGGGATTTGATAACATGAAGCTTGATAGGGTTATGTTATCGCAATTCCTGCACACGCGGCATGTATAGGAATAAGGAGTTGGCAATCTTAGAATGAGATAAAAAAGCAAGAATAATTGTTTTTAATTTGAATGATCTGTTCTTCTTTGTCCTTTCTTGAAGTGGGATTAGTAAACTTGTTTCTAGTTCTTGGTATCTTCTTTGATTTTTGATTGCAATAAAGTTGGAGATGTGCTTAAGTGCAATATCTGAACCAAATGCTGTGAAGTATAGTGGAAGTTGATACTCAAACCAATGTCCACATATAGTGAACAGTGATAGTTACTGCATGCTTCAACCACTATTGCTATTGCCCACTCAAAAGAATATTCAAGACAAAATGAAGTCTTTCTTCTTCAATAATTTCATTCTAGAAAATTCTTGGATCAGCCATAATTAAATTGTCTTTACCTTTTGTTTAGTTTACTATTAAATTGATGATTATGTGTTGCCCCCAGAATGCCGGCATCGAAATATGTATATTTTAATTTTTGGCCTTTTAGGTATCCTTTTTATTAGAAGTTTAGTCGAACGATCATGAATTGTTCAAATTTTCAGCCTTTTTATTAATTAAAATTAATTACTAGTCTACATACTACGCTAGAGATATTTATTACATTAAAGCTGTGTGGCAGCATCTATGTGATCACACATGCTCAATAAGAAGATTTTGGTGATTCTATTAGTATTAGTTAGGTTTAAAATAAGGATAGCTGCTATTAGTAGAAAAGATTTTGATGATACTATTATTAGTTAGGTTTAAAATAACGGTAGCTGCTATTAGTAGATAAAAGCGAACACGTATTCTTTTGCCACCTTTTTTTAATACGTTAGCCTTTTTTCTTACCTTAATTAATTATGAAGGATTGCATAATGAAATGCGCACTTACAAAACCCATCACTGTCGTCCTTAATTTTGAACCAGACAAATCTTGCTCTAACATGTCCACTTCAATTTGCCTACTAATAATAGCGTCATTGTGCGTTAACTTGTATAATTATGGCTTCTAATATATTAATGATAAGACAAAAAAGTACGGTAAACATGAATTAGCTATGAAATTCATCGCTAAGCTAAATAGTTCATGGTTGTATATGGCAAATTCATATAAGACAGTTGCACGAATTATGGTGAGACACGTGGAGTATAATGCTGAGTCAAACCCATGTCAGATTACAACACTCCCGGTTTGATATGCATGGTACCAGAAGCTACATGAGCGAAGCCAGTACCGGTATTAAAGAAGGCTAAGAGTCGTTTGCATCGTAACGAACGATCGTTACTAAATCCGATCGCACGACTTCCAACAACCTTTTAATGGCATTTATTGAGAGATTGATTGTCCAATTATTACAACATTTATTCTCCTGCATTTATGAGGGCATAGTTCTTGGGCTGTGTAACGGTGTAGCTCATGTATAAATAGGACATATTATTCTCTAGTAACCGATGAGATTCTTGCTATTACCAAATACTTATCGATATTCTCTTGATTTCAGTTCTTTCACACAAGTTATCATCACTTTTGCTCAGAAGCTATCTCAAGGCTCATGTTAATTACTGTTTTCTTTGTCTTATTATTATTTATCTTAAGCGTAATTCTTATTTAACGTGTCACTTGAGATACAAGTGTCCTTGACCACATATACAAATTCAATTGTACCATTTTCCGGGTAAATTGTTTGGTGCCCACCGTGGGGCCTGTATAATTGTGGTGTCACAAGTGACCCCTCTACTAATTTACTTTTTTCTTTAAGTCTTTTTGTTTGTTTAGATCAGACAGGATGACAGGACTAGGTGACAACAATCGTAACATCGGGGGCAACACTATCAATCCAGGGCCAGACGATGTGACATCCAGAGACCCGATGCATACAGACAGTGTCACCCTCAAGGACGGTCAGACTCAACATGGGGATAATCCCACGGATAAAACACCCGAAGAAGTCATACAAAATCTCCGGGTGCAGAATGCTACGATAAGCAAAGAGCTGGAGCGTATGAAGTAGTTTCAAGAGGAGTTCATGTCTAGAAATGCCGAAAGTACTCCGACAGAAAAAATGATTCCTCCACCAAATACACATGAAGAAATAGGCGATGGTCGAGGCAGAACCGATGATAATCAAGGCAGACCTATAAATGGTGGTTCAGAGAGCGAGGTCCCTGAAAACTCATTCCAGGAGAAGGTCTTGAAATTCATGAAGGACATGATCAACAAATTTGATACCAATGCAGAGAAGACAGAGAAAATTGCCCAGGAGTTCCGACGTTAATTCAGTCAAATACCAAGGGCTCCGCCCGTGGCTGATGGTCCAGATGCAAATAAGTATGTTCAATTGGTGTATAAGCTAGAGGTTGTACCTTAATTAATACCCCAAAGATTCAAAATGCCTTTTGTGGCCAGTTATGATGAGACTATTGATCCCCAAGAGCATATAATGGCCTATACTACGGCCGCAAAGGTGAACGATCTACGGGAACACAAGATATAACCAGTTCTGAATAAAACATTTGTTCAGACACTTACTAAGGGAGCTCTGATATGTTATTCACAACTCCCCAAATATTCGATCGGCTCATTCTCCCAGCTCGTAGACATGTTCATAAAGGCTCATGCAGGGGCCCGAAAAGTGAAAGCACGTAAGGCGGATATCTTCCGCATTGCGCAAGGAGAATCAGAACTCCATAGGAAATTTGTTACACGGTTCTAGAAGGAGCGAATATTTTTACCAGCGGTCCCGGACGAATGGGTTGCAGAGGCTTTCACAAAAGGGTTGGATCTGACATGCTCGGATGCTTCCCTAAAGCTCCATGAAAATCTATTGGAGTTACATGATACCACTTGGGAAGACATGCACAACCAGCATGAGTCCAAAATACAAATTAAGGATGATATGGTTGGAGCTAAGCTAATAGCATCTTCGCAATGGCGGAGAAAGAAAATTTCTCGAAGAACCGATATTAACCTTATCCTCCCATCGAAAAGCAAGGAGGGAGGCATAGTTTCCGCTCTTTTGATAAATCAAATAACAAAGGAGGTTCTGGATAAAATAATCAGTGATCGGGGAATTACGAGAAAAACTACTCATCCAAGAGTATCGAATATCCAAAATTATCCGAATACAACTTCAGCATCAATATAGATCAGATGGTGGTGATATTGAGGACGCATCCGGCGTCTCGACCTTCGAAACCATTGCAACCTGATTGAAGTAAAAGAGATCAATCCGTCTAGTGCAATTTCCATGACACTCACAGGCATAAAACAATGAATTATAGACACCTACGAGAGGAGGTGATAGGAATGTTAAGTAGGAGCCATCTCCAGGAGTATCTGAGTGAAACAACTCAGAACAATTATGAGCAGGGACCACCCGCAGAAGGAAAGTCTAAACCAGTTGTGCCGCCTTATGTTATAACCATGATTTATGATGGACCAATGATTGCCGCAACGTCATTCACGACGGCTAAAAAGACAAAAAACTATGTGAACCGAGAAAAGAGATTCCGGGAGATACCTGACGAATATACTATCACATTCACCGAAGAAGATACCGTCGGAGTAATCTTCCCTCATAATGATTGATGCATTGGTGATCACGGTGCCTATTGATTGTTACCAGGTCAAAAGTGTTCTAATTGATCCCGGAAGTTCAGCTAACACAATCAGGATTAAGGTGGTAGAAGAAATGAATATGACAGATAAAATAGTTCCGGCTGCCAGGACTCTTTCAAGTTTCAACATATCAAGTAAAACCACGAATGAGGAAGTAGACCTACGGATAGACATGATGGTGATTATCAAGATGACAAGGTTTTATGTCCTCGATGGGGATATGAAGTACAACACAACATTTGGAAGATCCTGGACACATGATATGAAGTCGGTCCCATCAACCTTCCATCTGTTGGTGAGAATTTTGACACCGAAAGAAATTCAGTAAATTCAGAGTGAACAACCTGTTGCCAGGGAAATGTTTGTTATAGAGAAACCAGAGATGGCAGCAGGTAGGGGTGTCAAAAAAAATGTAAAAACTGACCGAACCGATCGAACCTAATCTTACCGAACCAATTATAAAGTTTTTAAATAAAATCATAGATTTTTATTTAAGTTTGTAACAGATCCGAATAATTAGGTTGATCTTTTTAATGTATAGAAAAATCTGGAAAAATCCCGAATCGAACCGAATATCCTTATATATATATATATATATATTAAATGTGTGTGTATTATTAAATATGTTAAATTTGATATATAAAATACATTTTATATATTATATTTTAAATATAAAAAATAATTTGGGAGGCCACTGACTTGGCCTTCAATGGTGGACTTAGTATGAAAATTTATATGGCATAACTAACTATTAGTACATAATATTTAGTAGCTATGATTTATATTAATTACATCTCATAGCTAAATATTATTTCAATTACACAGGGTAACTAATACCTCAAATACATTCACTATATCATCTTTTTCCTCAAACCCTCTCTCTTCTCCCTCAAATCTCTCTCATTTTCCCCCCTCTCTTCTCCCTCCTTTTTCGTCGGCCACCACGAATCACCGCCGGAGTTCCGACGAAACCCTTATCACTGCTCTCTTCACTGTCCATCTTCTCTAATGAATTTGGAAGCACCGATAATGGGGACTGCCCGAATAATCAAATTACATGTAATCGAACTGATCAGACTAGATGGCAGCCATATTGTTATTATAATTGTCTTCACATTTGTAATTCAAATGAATCAATGCAAGTTTCCTTTTATGATTAATAAATCTTTGTCATCATGAGCATAAAATGTATGTTATTATATTAAACATATCAAAAACTCCATTCCATAATGAACGGGAGACGTCCTATTCTATAGCACCATTAAAAATAAGGGTCCTCTCTTATCAAAATATTAACAGAAAAGTTAAGGAGAAGTACCTGGGTTTTAAGTTGTTCGAAGACAAGTTAAGTCTGCAACTAACTTTGGAGGCCATAAGAAGCCTCGATCAAGGATGAAAAGAAAAACACATATTTGGAGTTTAATTAAGGTTATTGAAAAGTTTAAAAATTCGAGTCTTAACCTATTCAGATAAAGTGAACCTCAAAGTTAGGTTTCAATTCATAAAGTAAAGTTAATTAAGTTTGAAAATAAATGAAGAATGAAAACTTGGAGCGGAATTGCAAAAAGGGAAATTCATTCATTCATATTCTTCCACACTGAAACCATTTCATATTCAAAAGGTACTAACCGGGCCCAAAACTGATCCAATGATAAAATAAAAAATTGAAATAAAAACCTGCGCGAAAGTTTACAACCTTCCCGCTCCATGGTCTGCTGGGGGTGTTTCGGGTGTTGCTAACAAAAATAAGAGTTATAAAAAGATCAATTTGTGGGGAGAGGGGCGTTCATCTTCCTCATCAGCCTTCACGTCAGAATCCTCTGTCTCCGCGAAGAGCCTCCAAAGACAACTTAACATCAGTTAGGTCGATTTCTGCATCCATAATTTCTAAAGTAATATCGAATCCCGGTTTGCTTGCTTCCCCAAGAGCATCCACTCGAATCTTTAAAATAGCCAAGTCTCATCGGAGTTTCCACCTATGACATTTAGCTTAGAGCTCAGTGATGGTATTCTGGAAGCACGAAGTTGTCCCTGGGCACCGGCTAAGTCAACTGCAAGTTGGGTTGTTCTTCCCTGAAGGGCTGTATAGGTTGATGGTTAGGACTTAAAGAGAATTTTCTCGGTCCTTCAGAGAATCGACTGCATCTGGCAAGCGTAGCCAGAGTGAAGCATGGAGAGAGCTAGAATCTCTAAGATCAGCACATAGGATGTCAACTTCAGCCCTGAGGTATTGAATCTCATCCTTCAGCCTCTTTTCCTCGTCAGAAGGGCCGATCGCTTTTGCCAAATATGCAGGGGATAAAGCAGAGGCGTGACCTTGAATGAAGAGATTATGATTCGTAAATATCAGCAAGATTATGGAAAATGGAAGGAAATGAAGGGATATTCTACCTGCAAGAACAAATTGGCAATATGAGCAATAGAGGCTTTGAGGGTAGCATGCGGAGATTTCCGATACGAAGAAGCAGATATCCCGGCCTCAGTTCTGAACGTGGGGATTGAGCTATGCTTAGAAAGGTCCTCTGGAATAAGAGTCTCTGCCTCCAGATCTTTCTACCGTTGACTAATCGGATTAGGGCTTTTTTCATCTGCTTTCTCTTCTTCATCAAGGTGGGTGACACCCTCCTTCCCCTTCACATGTAGCTCCTTCCAATACTCCGTGAGTTGGTGACGCTTTCTCACCCGGGAACCAATTCCCATTGGGGCTCGGCAACCTTGTCTTGAGCTTTGTGTTTCCGGTTGTCTGAAGAAGACTTGATATTCAACAAGGTAGTTGCGCGAGATGGTACTTTTTAGGCTGAGGAGGTTCGAGCCGAGAGTCCTGGTAATAGAGGAAAATTTTGAAAAGAGAGTTCCGGGATAAAGTATGAATAGAAGGGATAATTGAGGTGATTACCATGGTATTTTTCCTTCCACCACGATGAGGTGATACTCTTTTAAGTTTTGGTGATGTCGGTGGAGGCATGAAGAAGACTTACTACCCACTAAAAATCCATTTGATCAATTGCGGTTCGACCAGAATGGCTGAAAATGTTATAAAACTCTGAGTAAGCAAAGAGTAATCCTTTATTTGGAAAGCCATGCAAATATAACTAAATACTTGCGGGAAGGATTCCATTTTTCTGGAAAAGGATCCGTAGAAGGCTAGTGAATTTGGTCAGTCCTGATCAGAATGTAATGAGTTTGCCATCCACGGCCGTACAAGATAAGGCAACGGAACATACTGCGGCTTCCTCGGGGGTATAAGGCAATAATTCTGCCTTGTAAAACTATAGGGTAATATAGGAGGATGATATGGTCGATAGTAAATGGAACATCGGTAACATTGGCTAACATTTGAATACAAAATATAATTCTCCAAACTTGCGGAGAAACTTGACCTATGCAAACCCTATATCGGTGGCAAAGATCCCCAACAATCTTTGGGACGGGGAGTTTGAAACCAATGGTTAATGGATAGGTGTATGCCATGGAAAATCCTTCAACACGGTGATGCACGTGGTTGACAAGATCAGTCGCTCTAACGACTATGTCAGAAGAGAAACCACAATCTTTTATAACAACGGAAATAACTTTGGTTGTTATATTCGACTCAATCTTTTCAACGTGTTCGTAGTTGGTTTAGACATGGAAGTCTCCAGAAAAATCAAAGTTTGAGGGGAGGATTTTGGCAGCAGTAGATTGTAAATCCACTCTTTGGATTTTAGGAGAAGAGGGTTCTTTCCCATATCGATGGTTGAGAGGATTGATGTTATCCTCAGATGAACGAGAAAGAGAAGAGTTTGTAGAAGACATTGTGGAAGGAGTTGGTTAAAAGGAAATAGAGCAAAGTGATTGAAAGAACTTGCAGACGGTATGATTTCCTTTTCTGAAAAGATTTGGCCTCCTTATTTATGATAAAATAATATAACGTTTGGGAGGTGAAAAGATGTGTATCATCACTATCACGGTTCACGACGTTCATGCGATTGGACAATACCGCTGTTTCAGAAGCATTAAATGGATGTGACTCTTGAAATGACTTACAAGTTGTTTTTTAAATTTCCCGCCAAAATAAGAGGAACATGCATGCTGGTGATTCAAATCTACTTCCCGGTTGCACAAAGAGTTGCGACCGAAAAGTGCGAGGACTATCTGTATAAGGAAAAATTCATATAAGACAGCTACACAAATTATGGTGAGACACGTGGAGTATAATGCTGAGCCAAACCCACGTTAGATTACAACACTCCCGGTTTGATATGCATGGTACCGGGAGCGACATGAGCGAAGTCAGTACCTGTATTAAAGAAGGCAAATAGCAGTTTACATCGTAACGGACGACCATTACTAAATCCGATCGCACGACTTCCAGCAGCCTTTTAATGGCATTTATTTAGAGATTGATTGCCCAATTATTACAACATTCATTCTCCTGCATTTATGAGGACATATTTTGTGGGTTGTATACCCGTGTAGCTCATATATAAATAAGGCATATTATTCTCTTGTAACCGATGAGATTCTTGCTATTACCAAATACTTACTGATATTCTATTGATTTCTATGCTTTTACACAAGTTATCATCACTTTTGCTCAGAAGATACCTCAAGACTCAAGCTAATTACTGCTTTTTATCTTATTATTATTTATCTTAAGCATAATTATTATCTAATTACTGCTTTTTTTTTTATCTAATTACTGTCTTTGACCATTTTTACAAATTCAACTGTACCGTTTTCCGGGTAAACATAGTTAATGAAAATGTTTGATAATATGATGTTAATCCATCGTTCAATAGAATTTGTAACAAATTTTTAATTTATTATTTAACGACATACGTTATTAGTCGTTAACTACTTTTTCTTTTACTTTTTTGTAGTGAAAGCTCCAATTCGAAGGAAGAAAATTTATTAGGTCTGGAAAATTAATGGAATCATATTAATTTACTATCTTTAAATGATAAGTTGAGGTAAAACTACATGTAAGTTAGATATGTTTAAATGGTAAACTTCATGTAAAGAATAAACGTCGTCATGCACTAATTAGTGCTTCATTACATGCAAATTCTTTTCCAGCTATATATATATATATAGCAAATGAGTGTGATGTAATTCTGATAAATTGATCGCTAAAAATTAACAATGCTCAATTCGAAGTTGATCAGCTAAACGAATTCGTTAATTGCATTCTTTCGGGGCTGCATTATTCTCGTATGTGTGCTTAAAAAACATGTGGATTCTTACTTTCTGATTTAGGCCAAGTAATAAGGAAATGTATGAGATATATAAAATGGGAGTTACATAGTTTCCCGACAAGTCGACAAAATAAAATAATAGAGTAGATGATCTATGCTGACAAGCTAGCCATATGTAGTTTAATTTTCAAAGAACGTAACCAAACTAAGATCACAAACTAAAATATATAAAACAAAACAAAAGCTTAATACTGAGACAGTTGGACGCTTAGGATAACATAAATAGCCATCATATATTTTCTTAGATAATATATGCTATTTCAAGCTATGTATCAAATTTGAATAGATTAAAGTATTAGTGATAAGCATTGATACGTGGCCCAACCTGCAGGATCTTAAAGTCAATAGCTTGTCCCTAGCTATAACCTAATAATTCTGCCGATCTAGCTAGCTAGCAGCAATAAATTTTAAATTACAAAAGTTAATGAAATTAGGCAGGAAAACTATACAATGACAATGTTGGTGATGACTAGCTAGTGAGATTTTGTTTGTCATTCATATTTTGTGAAAGCAGTGAGTCAAAATGATTGTTCGCAAGATAGATATTATAAACTAATTACAGAGATATATATTCATGATTTTTTTCATGTATTAGCAATTTGATTGGATAAAAGATCGTAAACGTTAGCACTCCAGTTTTTGCACTTTCAATTGTTAGAATAAGAAAAAGGGAGGTATACTCAACGACGAGACAGAACAAAATTAGCAGAGATTCGATAAGTATTATTAATTAATATGGATATTAAGATTGTATGCCTGGATTTCTTTGACCACTCATCAATTGATTGAAACATGTTGAAATTATATTTAAGTAAATAAAAAGTGTGTAATATCTACTAATTTAAATTTTTAATTAAGATGATCACGCACTTCACTAAATGGCACCTCCTAAAATACAAATACAAACAATTTAAACGTTCGAATCGATCGTGATATCTGGTCTAAACTAATGACAACCTTTGGCTGTTTGGCTGCTGCCATACGTACATGGTTGATCGGTTGCTCCGATAGCCTAGACAAATACAATATTGAAACTTGATGATTCAACATTTAAAAGTTTTTAGCATTGAACTCATACCGTTATGAAATTATGAGTTCTAATATTTTTTTAAATTTTAACTTTTCTTCACGTATATGTTTGTGTTTTGTTACGAATTATTAGTTTCTTTATAAAGAAAACCCTCTTGCCTTTCCTATAGGGATCAAGATATTTTGGATAATGTATGATAAACGACTTTAATTTGACGAGGAACATATTCTATGGCCAGACAAAATGGACCCCTTGGAAAAAGGAAGAATACAAATATCTTCACTTAGATTTACGAAATTTGTGGTGTATGCTATTCATAGGACCATGATTGGAACTTCTACTTTGTAGTTTTCTAAAGTAGTTCTTTTTCACCGATTTATATAATGTAGTTTAACAGGTTACAAAGATTGAGATAGAAGAAGACTTTTGAATCTTATGATACAAAATAAGACAGATATTTGTGTAGTTATAAATCATCCCGTTAAGTGTAAAAGATAAAATTTAAAATTAAATTATTATTAAATAAGAAAATATTTTATTATTTTTAAACTGACTAAAAAAGTGTAACATAAAGTATAGTTTTTGCAAATGCATGAAAATATGGTGAGTTGGCAATTTCAGAGTTTTCAGAGTAAAAGCAAGAAATATGGTGAGTTGCAAATTGTCGTTTTATATAAATGATCTCTTCCGATCCTCTTTGTCATTTAATTTCTTCTTTGATTTTACTAACTCATTATGGCAATAAATTAAGCAAGACTTTCTTTTGCGAAAATCTGAACTCTGAACTCATGTAGCGGAATTTGCTACTCACTATATTCACATATAGTGAATAGAACCACTCCAATTTGAAGAATGCCACGTAAAGAGTTTCAAAGACCTAGACCATATATTTCATCTTCAATCATTTGATTCTAGAACATACATGGATCAGTAATTAAATTCATACCACTTTTATTTAAAAATTCTTTTTTAATTTGTTTTAAGAAGAATGAAATACTTTTATACTCCTTGACGATGATTGATTCTATAACTATATATCCGAATTTCATTTTCTTGTTTAGGTCATCCTTATTTCAAGAGTACTTTAATTTGTTTTGTTTATAATCCCCTAAAGTTTTATGTTCTTGTTGTTAAATCAGGAATCTTTGAGTCTAATATTATGTAGCTAGAAAGACTATTATTATTATTATTATTATGTAAGAGTATTGCGTGGCAGCTTTCTCTGGTATTATTAATTAGGTTGGAAATAAGGCTGCTATTATAGATTAAGAATAAAGAGAGAACATGTGTTCTTTTGTCCATATAGAGAATTAATGAGTGCTTTTGAGAATATCAACTATAGCGGTTTCAAGATTTTATATTAATAAGCGTAAAGTATTGTTGGGTCCGGGGCTACGGATAAGCAAGAATATGTAAGAATAAAATCGTAACAACTAGAACAATTCAAACAGTTTCTGGATGTTGCCTTCAATGTTGTGTCAACATCTGATGTAACATTGAGATAAAATAGTTATAAACCTTTATAGAGTAAATGCAGCGGAAAAGTAAAGAGACACAAGGGATATATTAATATAGGTTTATATTTTCAAGGGTATATATTAATATATCCCTTGATGGTCAATGACCAAAGAATTGTATAAATTATATACAATTACAAATGAATTTCTTTTTACAAGATTGAACAATAAATGCGAAAAAGAAATTACAAACCAAAGTGAAGTCGCAGATGACTTCAGCCTAAAGTTAAAAGATCTAAAAAGACAAATACAACATCTTCATTACTATTGCTTGAAATATAAGCTTTATCTAGAATCTGGGCAGCAATAGTAACGTGGGACTAGATGTTGTTATAATACTTTAGGCTAAGTGTGTTGATCCAGTTTCTAAGGTGAATATGCGAGAGCTCTCTTGGTAATTCTTTTCGTTCAATTCTGGATATCGATACTATGAAGTTCCCCTCTATTTATAGTGTGGAACTTCCCTTGAAATCCTCACTGGTTGGTTGCGGAGGCTTAGTAAAAGAAGGCTTCAGCTTGGACCGGTTCTTGCTCCTTCAAAAGCTCAACGTTCTGGACTTGGTCTTCACGCTGCTTCCTCTCCAAGCTTTGACCTGCTTTTACCACGTTTTAAACACATCATCATTGTTAGCTTGCCTAGGTCATTTTTTACTCACAGTAACACAACCTGTTTTGGCCGGAAGAATAGGCAAAATCGTTACAGAAATGTTGTCACAACATCGCAGGCAACATTCTTATTTTCATAAGATGTTGTCCTGAGCATTTACAGATGTTGTCACAACATCCATCCAACATCAACAAGTACAATTGCACTCACGGTGTTTTTGTGACAATATACATGTCAATAAATTAATATAAGTATTTTATAACTTTTAAAACTATATTTAAGAGTTTAAACTGAAGCATGGATCCACTGCCCTCCTATCGGAGCTATCTTAATTATAAGTTACGGGTTCACATGAATTAAGTAAATTTTGCCCAGCGCTTATGATAAAATTCATAAATTTTAAATTCTGAATTTATATCGGCTAGCGCTTAAACGAGTCCCCGGTACATGATCAAATCGCTCGGACTTCTTGTATTGCCATTTTCTTGTCCCTTAGAACGGAAAAGCGGGGATGCATTTTTTTTGGTGTATAGTTTAGTAAGAAATACTAGTGATTTTACTTTCTAATTTGGGCCATAAGCAAGAGTCAATGAAGAAAAATGATTGAATTAAATATTATTGTTTTCCGATAAGATGACAAATTTACCAAAAAAATAGGTTATCTTTGGCGCGGACAAAGTAAGTCATGATTTTTTTTTTCAAACTAAGATCACTGAGCTAACACTAAAAAATGCAAAATATTGTGACAGATGGATCATGGAAGCTTAAGACAAACTGCCTGCTATTTTTTCTTTAACTATTGCTATTTCATGATGTGTATCAAATATAAGTTAAAATATTACTGATAATTAAGTATTGATACGTGCTCCTGTCTCTATAAATCTGGAGTATCTCAAAGTCAATAGCTTGTCCAGGATGTGACAATAACCATAATATTAAGTGATGACTAGTGAGATACTGCTTATGTCATATCCTTATTCTGCTGTGCCAAAAACTAAATACTACTATTAAGTTATGCTAAACTGAGATATTAATTGCATAATGATTATTATCACTTTTTTCAGTTTCCATTATGTGTTAGATATCCACATTGAAGCCCGGTTAAATTCGAGTTCGTGCCGGAAATTAAGTCCTACATTGGAAGGGAAAGCGCTTCCTGGTTAACATATGCAGGATTCGAAATCAAGATCTTTAAATAAGGATGAAGAAAATACTTACGGCTCTACCATAAACTTTATTGGTGCATAATAAGTATTTATAAAATAGATAATATAAACTACGTAATTAATTGGATAATATCAATATATCAACGAATTATTGCGCTTATATTAGAAATTTGATTAGCATATAATACAAGATCTAACTCATGAATCTCCCAAATGGAACATCCATAATCGCTTTTTTCTTTTCCAAAGTTTGAATATGTATGATTACGAAGGAAAAGAGTAAAAGAAAATAATAAAATAGAAGGAAGAAAAAGTGATGATATATATATATATATATATATATATAATATTAAAAGAAGTAGTCCGATGCATTAAGCTTCCGTTATGTACGGGATTAGGGGAAGGATCGGACCATAAGGATCTATTGTACGCAGTCTTACACTGCATTTCTGCCCTACATTTCTGCAGAGATTGTTTTTATGGCTTGAACACATGACCTTTTAATCAAATAACAATAACTTTACCGATTACTTCAAAACTTTTCTTTATGACATTTATTAAAATAAGAAAAAGAAAGACGTTGACAGAGTCCTTAATAATAGAGGAGGAAACTCATCAATAGGGGTTTGCTTCATAAGCTCCCACGTATTGTATATTTACATTTAGATAGGCAACTACTTGAATGGACAAGTGAACCTAATTTCAACCAAGCTTTGAACTTGAAATCACTTCACCAAACCTACGAAAAAGAAAGCAAACGCTTTCTTGTTTTTGTTGCAGTACGGATATTTCTTTTCTTTCATGTTTTGTTACTCTAAAGTAATCACAACATTTAGTTTTTTCTTTTTTTTTTCATGGGAACGTGATTAGCTTATAGCTACTAGTTACTTTTCTAATTTATTTAACTGAATGAGTTAACTTTTATGTACTGATAATATAAAAGAAATTTACAGGTCATGTAAGAGATATATACAAGTAACTAGAAAAGATTTGACAAGCAGACCACTCTTAAACTTGAATTGGCCAACAAATCATTCTTTTTGATTTATTTTTGTGGAATAGGGTTTTGGATATATGGGTAGTGGGTCTAGAGTTATTTTACAATTTTTAAAAGTTTGAAGTTTTAAACTTTTACACTTAAATGTCTTTGACTTGTATTAAAATATATAAAAAATCATTATCTTTTCTCCTAAAGTATGAATAAATTTCCATCTCTCTTCCTCGTTTCTATCAAAATCTACATTTCTCCATTCAATTTTTCTTCTTTCCGGAGCTCGGAAGCTCTCAAATCGTCATTTTTGGACATGCCAATTAATTTTGCATCAGTTCCGAAATATTTTGAGTTCCGTATTGCCTATATAAAAGTTCTTATTTATTTCGAACTTGATAAATTCTAGTTTTCATATAGTTCTGAGTTTTTTCAATTTTTTGAAACTTTAGCCTTTTTATTGGAATATGTGTTATTTCTACATATTTTGCTTGTTTTGATCGTGCTTTTTTTTTTCTGTTTTTTGTTTTTACAAATTCATCTTATTCTATTACTAGACTTGAAACTTTAGCCTTTTTTGTTGGTCGAAATGTGTTATTTCTACTTATTTTGCTTGTTCCGGTATTGCTTTTTATATTTTTTTCAAAATTATCACGGTCAATTAATAGATTTGTTGTAACAAAATTTGTGGTATGTCACTCAAAATAAAGTTAAGTGCATTGGGTCAATTATAAGTCAAACCGAAAATAATCCACCTTGCTCTATAATAACTCGCTGCTTAGGAAAATTTTAGACCATTTTGATCGATGATAAACTAGAGAAATAAAGGTGACTGTTGGAATGTGAAGAATACCGAATCTGCACTAGTCTAGCAGGAAAAAAATTTAAAAAAATGAAATTCAAACCCTAACCCCCAAACCCTTAATTGCACAAATCTAAGAGACTGTGGATAGGTATACCATAAACAAACCGTCATCAATAGCTAACATTTATCATTTAGGCTCGACTTCACGCATGGTCAATAATTATCCACATGTTATAGATAGACCAAGGACAATATTTGTCTAAAAAGACATAAATAAATAAAAGAACATGCCACTGTTTAAACATTATAATAACACTTTAATACATTATATGAGAGTCTCCATCCATTGAACACATGATCAAAAGAATTTTAGGACAAGTAAATGTACTTAAAAGGCCAATATTTATCTTAAAAGTCATAAATAAATAAATATTATAAATAAAAAGACTTGATACTATTTAACCATTATAATAACACTTTAATACATCATATGAGAGTCTCCATCAATTGAACACATGATCCAAAGAGTTTAAGCACAAGTAATGGTTGTCCTTAGAACAAGGTTGTGCTTTGAGAACAATAATTTATTGTTAGACTAATTGGATACTAGTGTTATGATTATCATTACTTGTTCTAAACTCTTTTTTTTTATCATGTGTTTAATGGATTGGAACTCTCATGTGATGTATTAAAGTGTTATTATAATGCTTAAATAGTATCAAATCTTTTTATTTTATTTATTTATGGCTTTTTTAGAAAAATATTGATCTTTTAAGTATCATTACTTGTTCTAAACCTCTTTTGATCATGTGTTCAATTGATGGGGACTCTCATATGATACATTAAAGTGTTATTATAATGTTTAAATAGTATCAAATCTTTTTATTTATTTTATTTATTTATTTATGGCTTTTTAGACAAATATTAGCCTTTTAAGTACCTCTATTTGTCCTAAAACTCTTCTGAGCATGTGCTCAATGGACGAGGACTCTCATATGATGTATTAAAGTATTATTATAATATTTAAATAGTATAAAGTCTTTTTATTTATTTATAACATTTTTATAAAAATATTAGAATTTTAAGTACCATTACTATACCTAAAACTCTTTGATCATGTGTTCAATGGATGGAGACTCTCATATGATGTATTACATTGTTATTATAATGTTTAAATAATGGCATGTCCTATTATTTATTTATTTTATTTATTTATGACTTTTTAGACAAATATTGTCCTTGGTCTATATATAACATGTAAAAAATTATTGACCATGCATGAAGTCGAGCCTAAATGATAATTGTTAGCTATTGACGACGATTGGTTTATGGTATACCTATCCACGGACCCTTAAATTTATGTAACTTGGGGTTTGGGGTTTGGAGTTTGGGGTTTGGGGTTTGGGGTTTGTTGTTTCATTTCTTTTGATTTCTTTTTGTTTGTTACACTCTTCGTCATCACTATGAGGATCGTCTTGTCACCTTGCTCATAAAAATTCAATTCCAATATTTTGAGATCTCCTCTCATTCACTCATGTAATCACCACCTACTTTAATATATTCTCCAATTGACGGCATAATAAATCTATAATAAATTATGACTGTAATCGATGCAATAATAAATTATTTGGACTAATTTTCCGATGAAAAGCCTGAATTTTCACCGGAAATGAGATTTGAAAAGTGAAGAAATCGGGAGCTTTGAAGGAAAATAGTTGATTTTTTTTATTATTTTTGGAGTAATTAAATGGAGGAAAATATTTAGTTTTCTATTTATTTTTGAATAATTAAAATGGTGGGGGTTGGAGGCTAAAATGTATTTTTAAAATTTTTGGGGTTAGGTTTGGACGAAGAAAAGTATGACAATGCGGACATAATAATAGGTGGTTGTTTTGCCAATACTTTGAGACTTGTGACCTTTTCACCAAATAAGTCTTCAAAGTGGCCTTTTTACCAACAACCCCAAGTAACTATCCATAGAAAAGGATTAATTTTTTTTCACACAGTTATATCTAAGTTAAATACTTAAGGGATCGTTTGGTTGCTGATTAGAGTTATATAGGCAGATTTTAGTTATTATTAATTATATAGGATTTTTTTATTTCATTTTCTAACATGTATAACCTAATACGTAATTGACTCATAACTTATATACCTATTTTATTTTTGTTGGGTTATATAATGCTAACCAAATATCGTATTTAATGTGCTGAATTTTATATAAAGAAACTAAAAAGCTATTAAATATAATATTATATTAATTATGCTAATTTTAATACATAAATAACTCATTTCCTAATCAGACTAAATGGCCTGTTTCTGGACAACCATTTTAATCCCACACACGGCACTTTCTTCTTTACGATCATCTACGTACATTATTCAAAGTACGTTCTACCCAAACAAAACTTAATATAACAACTATTTAAATCATCGAACAAAAATTCTTGTGTTTGTCAGAAATCCTTTTATAGAATTTTATTTTACATGCAAAATTATGCTGGAAAAATTCCCCGTTAGCATAAACCCAGGTGTCAGTCATAATTTGAAGCCCCTCTTCATTTGATATAATTGGATGCAGGCATGATTTTTGTGTGCCTTCGCCGTAGTATGACGACACCTGGCAACCACAAAAACCTGTCATGTGCGTCATCCTTACATCATAATGAACCTCCTCGGCCCATGGGCTTTATACTACGTGTCGAGATGGAGCACTTTACGTGGTGGCCTGTTCCATGTGGCCTACTAATGAAATAGTTGACCTTCTTGGTGCGCCACTTGAAAGAAATTAACCGTTCTGGGAACCGAATGTTTCTTGCATGCAATTTTTCTGCTATTCTTTCGTAAGACTATTGGAAAACAATTTATAAAACTTCAATTTTTTTCGACACCAATATGTTATATAATCAAACATTAAAGTGGGTGATTTTCACATGCTGTGGCGAATTTATGTAACATGAACTAATAGAGAAAATTTATTAAAGTGACTGATTTACTTTTAGTTTTAATCAGCTCTTTTATGTCAATAAAGATCAGTTTCGTTTCACTATCTTTGTAATCGTGACAAATACTTTGGCTCTCTCCATGTGGATTATCAAGAAACTAAATCAAAAATTGGAATTTTACTCTATTTCCGTTCATGGATTTCTTCATTTTTAAAAACATATTTATCTTGCTTATCAGCTTATGGAGTTCAGTAATGTAGTTCATGGATTTCTTCATCTTTTTCTGTCAAACATCTCTAATTATTGGATGATTAATTTAAGTTCAACTTTAGTTATTGACACACTATATTTCTTGTAGCGTTGTGAATACAATTTCATGTAGTGTTTTATGCCATCAACGGACAAGAATTGAGACTGTAAAAGGTGAGGCTCATATATAGCTTTGTTGGAGAATGTAGACAGTAGAAAGTTTGTATGGAACTTCCCTGAATATTTATCTTCAAACATTGAAACAAGCGTGAATGGTGATGGACAAAGCAGATGAAGAGTCAGAGAAGGAGCAGGTTCTTGAACTGTTTGATACTGAAGAAGAAGTCAGTGGAGTATTTGAATTTGAATGTGCACCTGAGAGCCTCAGATATGCCATTTTCTCTGCAAAATCCTGCTTTAAAGTGTGCAAGAGACAATCTTGATGCTATGGCTTTGGGGAAACTTGACAGTAAACGCCTTCCTCTGGCTCTCAAAATGGAATTTGACAACATATGGACCATCTTGGCATTGTATTGTGGGAACTAGCTTTTGTTCATGTGACACATTCCATAGGAGTTTTCTTGTACTTCTCAATTGATAGGTCTATATTCTTCTATTTCAGGACTTTTATTGAACCTTTATGTTGAGAATATAATCAAATATTAAAAGTGTGTTCTATCTAACAGCTTAAGTTTTTAGATCAGATGGTCACACACTTCAATATGGTATCAGAGCAGGCCAAAGGTCCTGGAATCGAACCTCACCGCCACCCATTCTCAAAAAGAATTTCTACGTGCTTGGATCATGAAAAAAATCAGGTCAGCACGTGAGGGGGCGTGTTGAGAATATAATCAAATATTAAAAGTGTGT
This sequence comes from Anisodus tanguticus, assembly GCA_034509755.1. Taxonomy (NCBI): domain Eukaryota; kingdom Viridiplantae; phylum Streptophyta; class Magnoliopsida; order Solanales; family Solanaceae; genus Anisodus; species Anisodus tanguticus. The sequence continues at coordinate 36,587,413 of CM067561.1, read as the reverse complement.
TTTATCTAACAACTTAATCTTTTAGATCAGATGGTCACACACTTCAATACTTTAGATCATTGACAGTATATTGTTTGAATTCAACTCCCGTAATTTCTGACAAATTAATTTGTGAGAGATTTTAGTTTGTATGTTGGATTGTACATGAAATGTTTTAAAGGAAAAACTGGAAATGCACATGTTATATTCATTAATTTTTTGTACAAAAAAAAACTTCATGCTTTGAGCCTAAAAAACAACTCTAATCTTTTGAGCCATTGAGTATGAGTATGTAAAAAAGGAAAGGCCGAAAGGCTGAAGGAGGGGGAGGGGAGCAATATACGACGGAGTACTTACGGAAGTCCCTCAATAATTATGCAGGGAAATAAAATTTCTTCTACTGGGCATGTCATAATTATTCTTCTTTGATTTTTTTTTATTGTGCTTCAATTTTTCGCTTGATAATGTCATTTAACTTCTCCTCTTAATTTGATAACCTGAGACAACTAAAAATTCAGAGGTTCCTTCTCCTCTCACTTTTTTTGTGCTTCAGATTTTCTTTTGATATTCTCACATCTAACTTCTCTTAATTTGGTGGCCTTATTCAACCGCGAATTCCAAGGTTTTTTTTTTTTTTTTTTTTTGTGATTTCCAATCCAATGTTCGCTATCTGCATTTGATTCCGATTAAATTTGGATCGCGTGTTGCATGGCCTATTTTGGAGGCAACACTCTCCACATTATTTTTTTCAAGGTTCCTTCTTAATTATTTAACTACCAATTTACTTTATTCATGCTAATTGAGATGTAACCATCTAGTTGTTTTGGTCTTTCTTCTTATTTGTGATATAATCATTTCTTTGATTTCGTCGATGCAATAGTTTAGATCTTCACAATACAACATGATGATACTTTTATTGGCAATTGTACGGGGAACCTTTACTAGCTCTTATTTTAAGATTAAAATTTAGCATTGATGCATGAAAAAAAGGGAACGTTATCTATGCTAATTCTTAGCCTAACAAAAATGGGTCGGAGTTTTAGCAACTGCTCAAACTTCCATCTCGATAGAAAACATTGAGTTTCCGGAAATGTAATTAAAGGAATCGGGTGCTTCGTTCAGTTGAACATGTGATAACCGGTGCTTGTATCTTGACCTCAAAACCTAAAAGAATACTGTCAAAAAAATCAGTATTACCCCTGGGTAAAAGGTATTCCGTAATGTAACTTTGATTTAATTTGAGTTCTATATACTTTAATACTACTCAAGTCTTTTCTAATATTCACATTTTTGAATGAATCCAAATATATGTTGTTTTAAACATGTTTTACGACCGCGTGAAGTACGGGTAAGAGACAAACGCGAACTCAATAACATTACTTTTGTAATCAATAGAGTACGCTAACTTCTTAATTTTATATAGATGACACAATTTTCATGTGAGACATTTAAACATATTTGACCTGATTCTATCTCCATACAACTTTCAGAAATGTCAAAATTGATATCAAAGCTATCCAAATTCTGAACTTTGAATTATATATTTGACGCTTTCTCATAGAACTAACTTTTCAGCTATTGCTTTAATTTCTTTGACTATTATCAATACTCTTTCCGGTCCGTTTAATTTATATGATACTATATATTACTGTTTGGTGAGTCATATTTTTTCCCCTTAATCACAACATTTCCATATACTTTAAAATATTTATAGTAATAAAAGTTTATAGTGCAATCAAATAGTACTTTTTTAGACAAATGTTTTAAATAATTAGGCATAATTAAACAACTATTAACATCATCTTGCTAAATTATTATGAGAACTAAACAAAACATATTACTACCAGTTATTAGCCCACAATTCTTCTGACTATTTCAAAGTCAAATACCCGTATTCCCATTTCCTAAGAAGGAAGGTCATTTCAACGTTTAACTCTATCATCCACGTTGCCATTCTAGAATTCAATGTTTCCTTAACAAGCACACGACATCTCGTGCAACAAAAAACCATCAAAGAGGGGGAAAAAACTGATCGTAAATTCTTTAGGCCGTTTGGTTACAGGAATTAAGGGTTATTAGTATATACAACTTGAAGTTAAAATTTATCCTGTATATAATTGCGAGTATTAATTAAAATCAAGATTAAAGGATACCAAAATCATGAAATTATCTATCATATATAAAATGGAGGATTGTCTATCCTTGTTATTATTCTGGTTATAATCTCATGGATATAATCTTGAGTTATTCTTGTTTTGAACTAAATACTTCCTTACAAATTTACTATGCACATTGACTCTGTAATACATTTTATATCATCGTAAAATTAATTTATGACAATTATTTATTTATACCATTTATTTTAGTTTATTGATATTTATATATAAAGTTATTTGCAATTATTTTTAAATGATATAATTATCTCAATCACAAACTAAATGTCTAATTAATTTTATACATGGATAACTTACTTTTTAACTAGCTATCAAATGCGGTATAAGTATGCATAAATTAATACATGAATAATGTGTCTTTTTGCTAGTTATCAAAAGTGGTATAAGTTATGCAGAAATTAATACATGAATAAAATGTCTCTTTACTAGCTATCAAACAACCTCTGGATGAGTTAAACATGTATTTTCTCCCTTCCATATTAGTTGTTCATATTATTAAAAATAGTTATTCTAAAATATTTTTCAATTTACAAAATCAAGATAGAATTAAGTAAAAATTTTCTATTTTATTCTTAACATTTATTAGTTTTTAAAATAGTTAATATTAGAATATAATTTATTGAAGAGAAATAAAAATAATGTAGTAAAATGCATTTTTATTTATAATTTTTTAAGAAACGCGTAAAAGAGAAAGCTATAATCAATAAGAGATGGAGGGAGTAAAAGGTATCTTTTCCCTTCTTCTTAAACCTCACGTATCATACTTCCACGTGTCTCTCTACCATTCCCCCTACTACCTATTTACTCCCTACCCCCAAACCAACCACCCAACCCCGCTGCTTATATATCAGTCATCACCCCCTTCCATTATTTCCATATACAATCTTCTCATCGTTCCATTATTCTTTCTCACTATTCACAAAGCTTTCACATTTATTCCACCTTAATTATAAACCAAACCATATTCACTCCATAAATTTTCAACTCAACAATCACACATACATCTTAAACTTTCCCTTCTTCCTTGCTTTTTCTTTGTTCTAAAATGGCAAGAAAAAAGAATAGTATGGGAGCAATGTTACTAGAAAAAGAAAGCTTTAGAAGAACAAAATTCGGAACCCTTTTATACTCTGATCCAATAAGTGACCATGAAGAAAGCAATAGCAATTCAGCTCGCAGTAGCAATGCTTCTTCAGCACCAAGTCCACCTAGAACGTCTTCGTTTTACAACACAACAACTACTACCAACAATTCCCCTAATTACTATATGTCTCCATGGAACCAATCCGCTTCACCTTATACTAAATCCCCGTGGACTCACCAACCACTACTCGATTACTCCGAAGAATCAGAAGCCAATAATTGCAAAAATGGCCTAATTGGTTCGCTTGTCCGAGAAGAAGGCCACATTTATTCATTAGCTTCATCTGGTGATTTACTATATACTGGTTCAGATGGCAAAAATATTAGAGTATGGAAGAATTTGAAGGAGTATTCCGGGTTTAAGTCGCATAGCGGATTAGTAAAAGCCATTGTTGTTTACGGGGATAAAATATTTACGGGCCATCAAGATGGTAAAATTCGGGTATGGAAATTTTTAGGTAAAAAAAGGAAAGCGTATAAGCGGGTAGGTAGTTTACCTACCGTTAGAGATTATTTAAAGAGTTCAATTAATCCCAAAGCGTATGTTGAAGTAAGACGAAATAGGAATGTTCCTTGGATTAAGCATTTCGATGCTGTTTCGTGTATGAGCTTGGATAAAGAGAAAGGGTTGCTTTATTCTGGATCTTGGGATAAAACACTGAAAGTTTGGAGATTATCGGACTTGAAATGCTTGGAATCTATTAATGCTCATAAAGATGCAATTAATTCAGTAGTTGTTGGATTTGATAGGTTAGTTTTCACTGGCTCAGCAGATGGAACGGTAAAAGCTTGGAGAAGAGAATTAGTCGGTAATAGTGCAAAGCATGTTTTACTGGAAACACTGCTAAAACAGGACTATGCTGTGACTTCACTGGCTGTAAATGCCTTGGCAACTACGGTAAGAACACACTTTTAATTACTTTACTCCATTCGGATAAAAAAAAATATCCACTTAGTCTTTTTCTTTTCTCGAGTAAAAAAGAGTATTCACTTATCAAATCAAGAAAGAATTAAATTTATTTTTCCAGATTTGCCCCATTAAATGCTATGTAATTAAATCTCAATACATATTTAATTAGAGACAGTTTTGTCAAATTACTTCTTTTTATCTAGGAATTTATATTTTCTTAAGTGTGCAAATGATTAAGTGGACACTTTTTTTTAATCCGGAGTACTATTATATAATGTCTCACGTATTTACAAGATACAAACTCACTTTGCTACGTACATCTGCTTTTTTGGATGACAACAGATTTGAACGTATGATCTCTTGTTTCTTTTAAAATTTTAAATTGTCAGGGGAAACACACTTCTAATTATTTAGTATATTATGTCTCGACAGATATATGCGGGCTCTTCCGATGGACTAGTTAATTTCTGGGAGAGACAGAAGCACTTTTTGGAATACAGAGGTGCGCTAAGGGGTCATAAATTAGCAGTATTGTGTGTGGCCGTTGCGGGTAACCTGGTGATGAGTGGATCAGCTGACAAGTCCATATGCGTGTGGAGAAGGGAAGAAGGCGGTATCCACAGTTGCTTGACGGTGTTGACAGGACACAACGGCCCCGTTAAGTGCTTGACCGTCGAAGATTCAAATGACGACGAAGACAATAATGACAGCGAAGATGAAGCTGTGGTGGAGAAGAAAAATGACCAATATTGGAGAGTGTACAGTGGGAGTTTGGACAATTCAGTGAAGGTCTGGAGACTATCGGATGCATTTGAGCGAGAAGCAGATTCAATATTTTAATTTGATGAGTTAAATCTTTAATATTCTATCAAGGAACTTATCAACATTTGAAGTATGGGTCACAATTTAATATTGGTCACATTCTTAGTGACTTGTTATACATATATCTATGTTATGTGTAGAAATTCTTGAGTTCAGTTCAATCCTGAAGACGTGAAGAAAATGAAGATGCATGTGGATAGAGTGGTGTGAACCTGCCATCGAGTACGAGGCTGAGAAGCGGTTGTGAATTGCCGTATGGGGTTGCATATTAGGAGTTGGTCGTGACAAATAAAGATAGTAGAATATGATAGTGAATATATTCTAATATATTCACAATATATTTTGTAATTAATATTTAATGTAATTAAGATAAAATAGAGATTATAATTCTATTAGGACTACAATTGTAATTAAGGTAAAATAGAGATCTTAATTCTATTAGGACTACAATTGTATACTCTATATATATGACATTAATAAGAGAACTCCATAAAAGAGAATTACACTATTCTACATGGTATCAGAAGTCAAATCCTAACCCTCCATTCTCTATAGTCTCTATCGATACTTATTTCCGTGTCCTCTGTAAAATATTGCTTATGTAGCTTCCACCAAAATTGAACAAACAATGAGCATTGCTTATTGTTGAGAAACAGGCCTTGTGGCGTTGAACCCACAACAATACACATCTTAGGGTCTTTCTTTTTTTGTTTTAAATAATTTTTTAAATCGTATCTCTCGCTTTTAGGGTTCTTCAACAACATCGTCTTTCAATCTCACATACCATCCACGAACATGGCACGGTATTTTTCATTGCAGCCCAACATCATGGGTCCACCTCCAGTCCCACAGTACACGGACCACCGGCACCAAGCCCACTACACAGCAGCCCAGCCTCAATCCAACGGATTTGGACCATGTTTTCGGTTCTTTAAAAATTCAGCAGCCCGATGATGCGTGGTATATGGATACATGCGCCACGTCTCACCTCACCAACAATTCTGGTAATCTTCCTCAACTATGCAATTTAAATACTCATCAATCTATTATGGTCGGAAATGACCATCGCATTCCAATTCAAGGGTTTGACCACACACTAACTCCACCACTGCAATCCCACTTCTCCCTTAAAAACGTCATATATGCCCTAACATTGTCAAGAACCTCATCTCTGTTAGAAAAATTGCCACCGATAATTTCGTATCCATTAATTTTGACCCGTTTGGTTTTTCTGTAACAGACCTACGTACCGGGAAACTTCTTACAAAACGCAATAGTGAGGGGGACCTCAATCCTTTCCTATCCACGTCTGTTGTCAGTATCAATCCTCCCACATACTCTAGCTAACATCTCCTCCTCAACGTGGCATAGTAGACTTAGACATCCCGGAACTCATATTTTTTATTTTCTTAGAAATCACAATTTAATTAAATGTAATAAAAGGAACTTTGCCCATAATTGCTCCTCTTGTCATCTAGGAAAACATGTTAGACTTCAGTTTACTTCTTCTCTAAGTGTTACTTTCTCTCCCTTTGATATTATTCATGCGGATTTATGGACATCTCCTATAACTATCAACCTGGGTCATAAATATTATTTGATATTTTTGGATGACTTCTCTCACTTACTTTGGATCTATCCGCTTAAACTTAAGTCTCAAGTCTACTCAAAATTCCTTGAATTTTGTACATTGGTTAAAACACAATTTGAAAAAGACATCAAAATGTTTCAACGTGATAATGGTCGTGAGTTCAATAACTCCCACTTTCATAATTTTTGTGCGGCTAATGGCATGATTTTCCGTTTCTCCTATCCCCATACTTCCCCTCAAAATGGTAAGCCGAAAGAATTCTCTGCACCATTAACAACATGATTCATACCCTTCTTTTTCATGCGTCTCTCCCCCTACCTTTTGGGTTTATGCATTAAAAACGGTAGGACACATTCTTAACATCTTACCTACCCGTACAATTCAAAATCGGACACCCACCGAAATTCTCTTCCGTCAGATCCCTTCATATGATCACCTTTGAATTTTCGGTTGTCTTTGTTACCCAAATCTGGCCTCCATGGTCCCTCACAAATTAGCACATCGCTCCACTTCGTGCGTCTTCCTCAGTTTCCCATCAAACCATAGGGGGTACTTGTGCTATGAGATATCCACAGACAAAATAGAGATTCTAATTCTATTAGGACTACAATTATAATTAAGGTAAAATAGAGATCGTAATTCTATTAGGACTACAATTGTATACTCTATATATATATATATATATATATATATGACATTAATAAGAGAACTCCATCAAGGATAATTACACTATTCTAAAATTAGGATCTCTATTTTACCTTAATTACACTAAATATTAATTACAAAATATATATTGTGAATATATTCGATATTAGAGACACCATGTGAAACGTTCACACAATTATGAAGAGAAATTTGGCTTTATTGTGCCGTTAAAAAACAGGTTAGAGGACGGTTCTTTTCGTGGGGGGAGGGGGGGGGGGGCAGTGAGCAGAACCTTCACAATGAAGGTTAATATAGAAGCTGTGACGAACTAACATTACTCAAAATACATTCATTGTTTTCTTTTTTTCTCCTTTTCCTCATTTGGTTGTAACTTTGGTTAATGATTCATGTCTTGTAAATTCTAAAGTCACAATGTGTTTGAAAGTTCTGCAATCATCCAATTGAACACCGTCTTTGAATCCCTTTTAAGATTTTCCTTTGATTTATGAAAATGTTCTGTACTTTTTAATAATGAACAAGTTTTACTTATTATTGCACATAACTATTGTTTGACTTTTCATTTAGTGTTTGGCATTACCTTTGAGACGATTTAATTCCGATGACTCAAAAACAAGATTCATATTAAGAATAAAAGAATATTACAACCGCACCACAAGGTTTGATGGTTATTTCTTGGTACTTGCATATAGTAACTATTGAATTAGCATAAAGGTGTGTTGATTTGTAGGAAAAGCAAAGCCAATAAAGGTGTGGTTAGTGAAATATTACAGACAAACAAATTCTTAAAGCAAAGAACTAGAGCTGAATTCAGCTTTTCATGTAAAAATACAGGCAATCATAGGTAATAGTTGTCTCTGTTTTCTTAGGAGTTCTCTATTTGCACACATTTCATTGATCATTTTTGTGTTAAGATAGATATCATTTTAATTATGATGGGTTTAATTACATTAAGTCTGTTAATATATAAGTTAAACTCTAAAAGATGTAGGTTATTTTTTTGTGGATCCTGCATTGAGAAGGGACCACCTAGAGTTGGCTAAGCCTAGCTAGTTCATCCCTATTAGTAGCTAACTTATAAATTTAAGACGTGGCTGACAGACAAAGCAAAAGAATTGGTGATAAAGAAGCAATGTTTGAAAAGAATAAGTTAAAGTCCTACTTTTCTGCTTCTTTAGAGTAATCTATAGTTCAATTTGGCCTAATAGAATATTAGTAGTAATTAATTGTGCTACATCAGAAAGTGGAACACTTTATTCTTTCAAGAGTTAAATAAACTAATTAATATTGGAGTAAAATATTGCCCTACATAGAACTTTCAGTTGAAAATCAAATTAACCTTTTTCGGAATATTTAAAAAGAATTCTTTAGAAAAAAACGTGATCAAATTTTAAATTAGTTGGTTAATATGAATTAAAGTGACAATTATTTTACAAGAGTTAAAAGAAAGAAGAAAGGAGGGATGTATTTTTTCCACCCTTAGCTTTAATTGAATTTGGCTCCTCCCCATTACACTTTCTCTTCATTTCCTCAAGTGCATATTTAAATTATTGATACTTGTCTATTTTATATTTTAAAGACTTAGATTAAATTGATTTAAACAAACATTCTAACCATAGTTAAGGATTTATTTTTTGACATCTAATATTTGCCTATTAATCGTAAAAACGATATTATCTCCCAAATTTCTTTTGGCAGCTTACCACTGTGAATTAAATTAAAATATAATATTCTTATTTGAGGGTTTCTTAAGCTTAATTTACCGAACAGTCTTGCGGTTTATGAGCAAAAGAAACCAAAGGAACGTAAATAAAGAATTTATTTCATCAACAGTTTTATAATGGGATAAAATTGTCTGCCCGTTCAATCAAAGTATGAGGGTGTTCCTTACGTGGTGTTACATCCTTGCACAATAAAACTAGATTAATCAGAAGGTTAGTAAAAAAGAGGCAGCGAAGATGATCACGTAGGGAATGTAATTAAAAAGATATAAACTGAAAGTACAATAAAATGAAAGTAATGACGTTTATGGTTGCCAAGATTTCGTGGGAATTGAGATTTTCTTACCAAAGTTAGCAAAAAGTTTATATTTCAATAACTATGGTTAGAATGTTTGTTTAAGGTAATTTAATCTAAGCCTTTAAATTTAAAATATATAAGTGTCAATCATCCAAGCACACACTTAAGAAAATCGAGAGAAACTGTAATGGAGAGAAGCAAAATCTGCTAATTAGCCGGTTAAAGGGTAGGTGGGCATCATTAAAAGCTTTGATTAGCACGAGCATGTGTAAAAGCTTTGATAGAAATGAGTACTTTTACCTTTTTCTGGTGGATTTATTATTTGGTGCGAATTCAAAAATTAAATTGATAAATTTTTAAACACTAAATAATTTCTTAAAAAAGCACAACCATTTGACAAACTCATCTAAAATAAATAAATTAAAGTACTACTATAAGAACGAGTCCAATAATTTGCACAAATAGTTCATTGTTTGGTTGGTCGGTCCATGGATTCCCATTGCATAATGACCCCAAAGCTAACTCAATAGCAGAAAGTCGCAATGCACACCTAATCTCAGAGAATCGATTTTTCAACAACATTATTTAATACATGCATATTGAAATTGTTTATCTTGTGTCTCTGAATTATTGGAATTCTCCCTCCCTTTCCTAATTAACATATATTATCCCACATCTTATGTAAAGGTATAGCTAATCCATGTCAAATATCGCTAAACTCGTTATCTTATTTTTTCGAAGAAAAAAAAAAACAGACGCACAAACACGGGGAAGTGTGGTGGCAGAACCCCAACTTAGTTTTTTTTTAGGAGATTGGGCAAAACTTGCTAAGTATTAGGTTTGCAAGACCCTTTTTTGGATTAAGGCTAATTAAGATGAGAGAATTTATTGGGCGTCAGAATAAGCCCTCAAGTTTGAAAAATACATTTTAATCCAACGATTTAAAATAATAAAATAAAAACTATATCGTCTCTTCCCATATCCCGCTTTTTTCTTGGATTGAAGCTCCCAAATCAGCTCATCTCCTCTCTTTCGACCTTAACCCTAGTATAGTAGAGCTTTCCTTCTCCTTTTCTCGTCCTGTTACTTCTTTTTGAGCTGTCATTGTTGAGGTCTACCATTGTTAAACCCATTGAAGCTTTTAAAAATAAATTCCTAATTGGGTGGTTATTTTTGGGTTTTACGGCTTGTGAAATACTCTTTTCGGTTATAGTTTGGTCGGGTAAGATTTAATTCGTGATATGTATGCTCTTATTCGTGATCTGTAAGCTTTAATTCATGTTCTTCTCAATTTATCATTTCTGGTAATCTACGTCTAGTATAGACCAATTTAAGTTTATTATGGAGGTAAAAAAAATATAGCAACTTGTGATTTCGATGGTACCTGTGTATGTATTAAAACTGCCTAGAAATGGAATTATCCACAAAACATCCAACATGTTGAATTGGATACTTACTACACCTATGATGATTTGTTGAGGAGCGTGATTCTGTCTGATAATATAGACCCCGTGTCGACAGAAGTATCCATTAGCTACATAATTGATGTTCCTAAAAAGGGACTGCCTCCTACCTACATCACCAAATGACCATCAAGTCCGTCTATATATTATGAATGTTGATAAGAATGGTTCCAGGCCTAGATTATATGTTAGTTTGAAGGATATGATTTTTGAAAGTCCAAATTCATCAACTGCAGATAATTCATCAGTTGCAGCGAATTTATCAGGGGCAATGAATATTGTTGGGTCAGCCTCATCAATCATTGATGAAGATCATTGCCAACCTCCAATGGACAATGACATCTATGAAGACCATATATATGAAAACCATTGCGAACCTCTAATGGATAATGACTATCCTGGTAATGTTCATGGAGATGATTTGAAAAATCAATCTTCCAGCAACCATAACTATGTTGATGGAACAAGTTTTAAGAGTGGTGACACTTTCAAAGTCAAGTGTACACTAGTGGAAGCACTATCATTAGTTGCCTTGAAGACACACTTCAATTTCTATGCTTGGAAGAGCAAATCAGACAAATATGTGGCTAGATGTATTGATGATTCTTGCAAGTGGAGACTACACGCAAATAAATACGTAACAAGTTATAAGTTTATTATAACCTTGTACTGTAACGTGCACACATGCGACATACAACATGTTGCCACTAAGCATTCAAAGACATCAGTTGTAGTAATAGTGAGGCACATTATGGGTAAATTTGAAGAAGGCAAAAGGATCACTCCCAAACAAATCCAGAAGGAAGTACTTGAATGCTTTAGATGTGAAATTAGCTATTGAAAGGCATATCAGGTAGGCTTAATTGCTAAGAAATTAGTAAGGGGGTCAGCGGTTGATGAGTATTCGAAATTGATTCCTTACAATTGGATGGTACATACTATAAAGCCCGGACGCGAAACAGACTTACAACTTGATAATGAGAAGAGATTCTTATATTACTTCTTGGCTTTTGAAGCGTGGATAAGAAAATCCAAGCACATGAGAGAAGTCATAGCAGTTGACGGCACACACTTGAAAAGCAAGAATGATTGACTGTTGTGGCACAAGATGTGGAGAACAATGTTTTCCCAGTTGTCTATTGTGTGGTTGACTCGGAGTGTGATGCCTCTTGAAATTACTTTTTCCAACAGTTACTTGAAATTGTGCCTAACAACTTAGATTTGTGCATAATATCTGATCGGCATCAAGAAGGCAATAAATGAGGTTTACACTAATGCTCAGCACAGTGTTTGCACAAGACATATTTGTGAAAGAATTTGTGGAAGGTTCCACAATAGATCCTTCGAGAAATTCTTTTACAGGGCAGCAAAAGTGTATACCGCGGAGGCGTTCAATGATCATTTTTTGTGAAATTCTGCGTGTTGTGCCGAATGTAGCTGATTTCCTTAGGGATGAAATTGGGTTTGATAAATGAAGCAGGGCATTTTTTTCGGAGAACATATTTGATGTGTTGACGTCAAACATTGCTGAATCGTTCAACTCAATGTTTCTAATAGAGAGAGTTTCCCATAATTGCCCTTTTCAATGCCATTAATACGAGATTTGCTGCCAAATTCAATGAAAGACGTACCTTAGCAAAGAATATGCTCTTAATAAACAACCGCATCATGCCTCGTGCGGAGGAAAAAGATAATGAAGTAAATGAAAGCAAGCAAAAAGTAGTTGTCATTGGGATAAATGAAAATGAGTACATCATGTGCGGACACGATGACCATGCAACTGTCAAATTGTCGACTATGTCATGTTCTTGTAGAAATTTAGACGTGGACAAGCTCTTATGCCCACATGCCATATCAGCTCTTAGTAAGAGGCACTCAAATAACTTTGAAGACTCCGTCTATAATCACTATTCTGCATATTACTTGGCAGATACATACTACAAAATATACGAAGGTGATATTGTCCAAATTCCTCATAAAAGTAAGTGGATGATTCCTTCACATATGCAGGGCACAAAAACTCCCCCACCAAAATACGTTCATAAACTGGATCGACGGAGTAATAAGCGTAAGAAGAGTTGCTTAGAGGGAGAAAGTAGTAATACCAAGAAACTAGTCAAGAGAAGAAATAAATGCTCCCTATGCAAAGAATCTGGACATAAAAAACCCACTTGTAATCTGAATTCGTCACGAGTTAAGAAGAATTCCTTACAAGTTGAGTAGTGAATTTGTTGTTGGTGTATTGCCATTTTGTTTGCTATGATTGCGGTAAAATGTATATATGTTGTTGGTCTATTAGTCTATTGCCATTTTATTTTTATATGCATTCAGTAAATGCATAACCATTGTTGAAACATTTATAAATGTTGCCATTTTGACTTCGATTTTGGAAGAATGCATTCGGTTTATACATAAAGTAAAATAAGTTGATAATTGATTAAAAAAGGACATGCAGTCAAAAGGAACCACAAACGACCCATTTGGTAATTAAAAATGACACTAAAGACAACAACATCCTCTTCATCTTTTGATTCCCAATTTCAGCAGCCTTCAGTTCTTTTTTTGTCCAATCCCTCTCCATTTCTGCTACCTTCAATTCCTTTTTTGCCTAATCCCTCTCAGCCTGAGCCTCATTCATTTGATCTTTAAACCAGTCCCTCGATGCTTCCGCTTCCAAGAAGAGGTTTCTGACTTCTCCCAATGACTTTTCAGCTTGTAAAGCCTATGCAGTAAATTAAATTTCTCTTCCCTAATGAATAGGGTATAATCATCAACCCATCTAAAATAACCATAGTATTTCTCCTCCCTAAAATAATGTTGTAGAAAGAAAATGCAGATATTTACTTGAAACGGCAAGAGCTCTTTTATTCCAATCTAAAATACCTTTGAGGTATTGGGGAGAGTGTATTTTGATAACCACTCACATAGCAAACAGATACCATCTACCTTTTTAGCCAATAAGTGTCCTTTTGAACTCTTATACCAAAAGAAACCATAATATTCTCACTTGAGGTCATTTGGTTGCTTATATTAGGACCACTCCTCACATCTTTGTGGGATACCCTTATGCAATAAAAGGCTACAAGGTCCTAAATCTAACTACAAAGAAGACACTTGTCTCCACAGATGTGGTTTTTCATGAGAGTGTATTTCCTTTTACCTTGTCTATTGGTAATGTTTTTTGCCTTCAGTTCCTAAATATGTTTTCTTTGATCAAAATAACTCTAGTAATATAGTAGGACATAATGAAATTTTGTCAAGATATCATAGAAATTTGACTACTACTGACCAAACTTTGCAAACTGATACTAAGCTATCTAGTACACAATCATCACCATCAATACCTCTTGCTACTAACCATTCATCACCTCCTTTCAGAGTCAGAATCATCCATCCTCACAACCCACTCCAATGCTTGACATGCCTGTTATTGACATGCAGGAGAAAATACCAATTCAACAGCCACAACCCACATTAACACAAAGAACTTCCACCGGACCCCAATACAACACCTAAGCACCTTCAAGATTTTGAATACTCTATACCAACACTCAAGCCCAGTACCATGCAGACCTCTACCCAAGACACACACACCTTACCACATTATTTTTCCCTTACTACATTGTTTTCCAACAATCATCACATCACTCCTAATGTCTTGACACCTGATAGTCAGCTTCTTGTTAAAAATGTTTGCCATGATAGTGAACCATTATCATATGAGGAAGTTGTGCTCAATTTTTCTTGGAAATCTGCCATGACGCAAGAATTTGTGGCATTATATGCCAACCACACTTGGGATCTTGTACCATTACCTCCAGGGAAACAGGCAATTAGTTGCAGATGGGTATACAAAGTTAAACATAAGGCAGATAGTAGCATAGAGAGGTTCAAGGCAAGATTAGTTGTAAAAGGCTATACATGACAAGCAGTAATAGATTACACTGAGACTTATTCTCATGTGGTAAAGATGACCATTGTAAGAAGACTAATAATTGTTGTTGTAAAGAAGGGATGAACTATGTCACAACTAGATGTCAATAATGCATTTCTTCATGGTGATCTCTATGAAGAAGTGTACATGACACTACCTCAAGGTTTGGATGTGTAGAACCTAGGGATAGTATGCAAGCTCGACAAATCATTATATGGCCTAGAACAGATAAGTAGACAGTTGTATGCAAAATTGACAGAAGTCTTGGGTTTTAGAGGATTCCAGCATTCCATGTATGATTATTCTTTGTTCTATAGAAATTGGATCCCTGGTAGTTTTTGTAGTTGTGTATGTAGATGATGTGATACTTACAAGGATTGATGATAAAAAAAAATCATACTTTTGAAACACTTTCTTCATGACAAATTCAAAATTAAAGATCTTGGCAGATTGAACTATTTCTTGGGAATAGAAGTTTTGGACACAGCTGATGGAGTTGTTATTTCTCAGAGGAAGTTTGTTCTATATATGTTGAAATAATATGATTGCTTCAACTATAGCAGCCTATCCTATCCTCTTGATCATACTGTCAAGATCAAAGCCAAAGAGAGAACACCAATTTAAGATCCTACTTTCTACAGAAAACTAATAAGCAAGCTAATTTCCTCACCAACACCAGACTAGACATAACATTTGGAGTTCAACATCTCAGCCAATTCATGTAGGATCTTAGAGGACCACACTTGCAAGCAACTTTTCATTTGCTTAGGTATTTAAAGACGGATCCAACTATGGCATCTTTATGTTTAGAAATTCAGATTATATTGTGCAAGACTTGTGATTCAGACTTGGCTGCATGTCCAATCTCTAGAAGATATGTTAGTGGTTACTCAGTGTTGTTTGGAGATTGTCCCGTGAGCTAGAAGTCCAAGAAATAAGAAACCGTCTCGTTGTCATCTACAGAGGCTGAGTACATATCATTAAGGAGGGTGGTAGGTGAATTGGTGTGGTTAAATAGGTTGTTCACAAAGTTGACACTCACTTATCCATCCCCAATTACAGTCTATTGTGATATCCAGTTAGCCCTACACATAGCAAGAAATCTTGTATTTCATTAAAGGACCAAACACATTGAAGTGAATTGTCATTTTGTGAGGGACAAGTTACACGAAGGACTTATAACCTTGCATCATCTTGCTACTACAGACCAACTGGCTGATGTTCTTACAAAAGCCCTTACTGGTGTTAAGCACTCAGTTGTCATGGGCAAGTTGGCAGTGAGAGCCTCACCCCAAACTTGACCGGGGGGGGGGGGGGGGTATTGAGCTAGTGTATAATATATTTGTACTTATTATTTACAAAATAGCAGTTAGTTAGTTAGTTACACAGTCAGCAATCAGCTAGTCAGTCAAAGGATTAGTTAGTTAATTGTGAGTTTGTTAGTGAGCATGTCGAGTTGTACACGGCTAGCATCATTGTGAATTCATGAATGCATGATTGCTCATTCTACACATGTCATTTCTCTCTCAACTCTGTTACTCCACACGAGTAGTCCAATTCTCCATTGTTACCGAGGTTGAGTTTTTCCACCATTGATGAAAGTTTTGTCTCAGTTCTAATAAAACTCAAAAGGCTAGTATGAATATGTACTCTCCATTGTTCAAGATATAACTTTAACACTATTTTATATGCTTATGATATGACTAATTATGATTTTCTAACAAGTAAACAAGTTTAATAACACGTATTTATAATAATAATTACGTAATTCAGGCCTAAATAAATCGATTGCAAGCTTGAAGGTTACACAAATACTCCACTCAGCTTAAGTCCAATCTAACCCTTGATGATATTTTGTTGTTGATTTTGTATTTAACATTTATAGCTAGAGAGGAAACATAGTTAGAAGTTATTTAGTTATAAATTGATAGAGGTTGAGAAAAGGGTTAATCTGTGTGTGTAATAAGATGACGAGAAAATTAGAATGATCTATACGGAAATGGTCCAACTATGATTCGAGTCATCAGTCATGTGAGTCCTCTCCCTGACATGCTTTAGGCCTAACTCCTTTTGAAATCTTTAAATATCCAAGTCCATTGGATTGGGCTAGAATTAACTCGGACAATTCGGACGATTGCCCCTATTTTAGGATGGTCTTTAATTTTTGTCATTCGTCTAAAAAATAATTGAAAATATTTTTGATTTTGGATTCGAATCCCAGCAAAGTCAAAAAACAAAATTCGAAAGGCAAGATTTCATAGAAATTATGCCTCTTTGGCCAAAGTTGTATAGAGACTATGCCTTAAGGGACATAGTTTATATGTAACTATGCATGAAGGCAAAGTTTCGTTGAAAAATTAATATTATGCCTTGTCCGGCTAGTTACATAGAAACTATGTCCCAAAGGGCATAGTCTCTATACAACTTTGGCTGAATAAGCATAATTTCTATGAAAATCTTGTCTTGAAGATTTTTTTCTTTTTTTTTTGCCTCTGCTGGAATTCAAATCCAGAATCTCTGATTTAGTAGACATGCGAATAAAGAATACTTTGGCTCATAATTTTTTATTAAATGAAAAGTAGGGGCAAAAATTATAGACCAACGATTTAAGGGGAATAAATTGAAGATCAGTCCATAGGAATGCCAATCCGCGCAAAACAAAGAATTAAATCTGATAGGATTTGAACTCTATTATAGTATTATTCAAGGGCCTTGTGCAAGCATGTCCAAATTTTTTTTCTTGCGCTGTTTGATTTACACTTTGTTTAAAAGTAGGGTAACTTACAGAAATTACTACCTTTTTAGAGATTTTAATAATCCGTAGCTACAATTTAGGTATTTATATTTGTAGCTAGTTTAGGACAATTCGCTGTATTTGAATATAATGTTCAGTTGTATCCAACTTTATTTGATGTCGCGTGTATTTGAATACATGCAACATTAATTTCTTTTAATACATATGTATTAAAAATGATTATATTTCAGTGTATTTAAATACACGACGGAACTGTGTATTTAGTATATTTATATATTGATCTATCCTTTATTTTTTGTTGTTTATGAATGTATTCGAGCTTCGATTAGCAAGGCTGCCGCCGGAGTGTCGCAAGGTTTAATGTATTAACACTAAAAAAAATGACGAAATGAAGAATACAGTCAAATCTCCAGTGAAAATACAAAAATACAATGTATTTTAAAAAGAAAAAATACAATCAAAACCGGCCGAATCTCCGGCGAAAGTGCGAAACACAAAATATCACTGTATTTACACTAAGAAAATGAAGAATACATGCAAATCCTCTTAAAATACATTGTATTAGGGTTTCTCCTTCGAAAATTAGTAAAGTAGTAGAGGAGGAAGAGGCGGCTTTATTTTCCGGCGCGAACAAGCAGTGGAGAAGGAGAGAGGCGGAGGCACGATGAAGATGGCAGACTCCCAATTGCAACTTCGCTAGACAACCAAACGCCGACCGAATCTGCGTTTTCCGGCAGAAACCATGTCTGGCCAAATATGCGTTTTCGATAGAGACCAATGAGGCTAAGCCAAGGTTTTCTTCCCCATGAAGCAGCTCTCAGACGGCGGCAACGGTGGTTCTGGGTTGTTTGGATGAAGTGACGGACTAGTTGGGTCTTTCCCGATGGTGATGGATCTGGTGGTACGGCGACGGTTCACTGGCGGAGGAAACAGAGGTCGTTTCTCAGGAAAAGGGAACGAGTGAAGAAGGGAGTGGTGGTGTGAGAAAGAAAGGTGAGGGACAAATACAAGTCATTAACAATATGTATTTTGATATAGTATGTAGCTAATAAAAATAATTAAATTAAATATTAGTTATTTACCATAAATACCTTTTAGAGTATAGCAAAACAATTAATTGCATTATTATACACAAACTTCGACAATAGCTATTCTTTGCTCCAATGAACTGTGCACATAGTTCCTATGTTTCTTATTAGCCTCATTCTTTCATCACTGAACTCACTCTTGTAAAATGTGTTAGGACAAATTAATCTGACTCAGTTTGTTTTTGACCCGCATAAAAATGTTATTCCACACAAAGGAATCAAGTTTTAATCATGCCCTCCCATTTTATGTGGCTTTGTCTGGGCGTTCGGATTTTTTCTTTTAAAAGGACTTGGGCTCTAATACAAGTTAGAGATATTTATGTGATTATGAATAATTTTATTAAAAATAAAATATGAATTTGAAAGTTAAAATCAATTCCAATTAGATGAATGTGTCATTTTTTGAGACATTAAAAAGAAAAATATGTCAGATAAATGGACTGAGAAAGTATTTCGTAGTCTATCATGTTAAGACTTAAGAAGTTTGGTGGAATTAACTTCAAATTTTATTGAAAGATCTGGAAGGAACTTGTAATTAACTCAAGTAAAAATAAAGAAAAAGAAACAAAGACTTGGTTCCTAACTAACCACCGGGTCAACAACGTGATTGCTGCTTTGATCAACAATCAAACAACGAAAGACTAACAACTTGATTAATTAAAAATCCGTTATTGATTAGTTAATTAAATTCCTTAAAGTCTTAGATAAAACAAAAAATAAAGAAGACTGACCTTCACCTAATCTAAAATTACTCAGATTCCACCCTGAGAATATTTTTCTCAATTGTATTCTTTCCAAAGGTGTGGTAAATATACCACAATTACAAACATAATCTAAAGATATTACAAACATATTCTAAAGATATTACAAACATATTCTAGGGATATGATAGGATAAGAGAAGGCTAATTTGTATAGGGATATGATATGATAAGAGAATGCTAAGATTAGGCTAATTTGTTGATTACTAGAATATCTATCTATCATATTTATATTATCCTATTATTAATTATAATTATTACTAGATAATCACAATTAATATTTTAATAATTACACATTATTCTATCACACCTCTGCAGTCAAAGCGGGAGGTCGGCGTATGCTGAGACTGTCTCAAAAATCTTCAAATAGAATCAGCGGAACACCTTTTGTATATATATCTGCATTCTGATAGCCTGACGGGACATGTAAGACACGCACTTGTCCACGAGCGACTTTTTCGCGAACAAAGTGAATATTCATCTCAATATGCTTAGTGCGTTGATGGTTAACCGGATTTCCAGAGAGATAAATGACACTAACATTATCACAATACACCAATGTTGCCTTCGGAACCGGACAGTGGAGTTCCAGAAGAAGGTTCATGAGCCACCAAGATTCAGACACCACATTGGCAACCCCTCGATATTCTGCTTCAGCACTGGATCTGGACAAGGTCGCTTGTCGTTTGGAGGTCCAAGATACCAAGTTATCGCCAAGGAATATACTATAACAAGACGTGGAGCGTCTGGTGTTCGGACAACCACCCCAATCGGCATCTGTGTAGGAAACAAGAGTGGATGTCAACAACGGATATAGATGCATGCCATAATCTAGAGTGCCCTGAATATAACGCACAATGCGTTTGAGTGCATGCATGTGATCCTCCATCGGGTTATGCATGAATAGACATACATGTTGTATAGCATACGAAATGTCTGGCCTCGTAAAAGTGAGGTATTGCAGGGCCACTGCAAGACTGCGGTAATGTGTCGGATCAACATAAGGCTTGTCAGATGAGGCACTTTATCTACCGGAGTTGCAGACGGCTTACAGGATAACATGTCAGCACGGTCAACAATCTCTGTTGCATGCTTCTTTTGGGATAAAAATAAACCACCTGCATGATGTGTCACATCTATCCCTAAGAAGTAACTTAGTGGCCTTAGATCTTTCATAGCAAACTCAGATCCAAGCAGTGACATGATGGACTTGTAATGAGCATCAGATGAAGCAATTAATATAATATCATCCACATACAAAAGAAGGTAAGCAATATTATTACCCTGGCGGTAGATGAACAAAGAATGATCTGAACGACTGTTAGAAAATCCAATGTGCGAAACATAATCCGCAAACCCCTTGTACTAGGCATGAGAGGCCTGTTTGAGCCCATATAATGATTTTTTGAACATGCACACATGATTTGGACAAGTGAAATCTCGGTATCCCAAAGGCTGGTACATGTATACTGTTTCATTTAGATCAACATTGAGGAACACATTTTTGACATCTAGCTGATAAAACGGCCATGCTTTCGACAAAGCCAAACTAAGAACCGTCCTTATAGTTGCCGGTTTAACCACCAGACTAAACGTCTCACCGCAATCTACACCAACCTGTTGTGTCTTCCCATCACCTACAAGACGGATCTTATGCCTCTTAAAAGTACCATCAAATTTTTCTTTGTGACTGAAAATCCACATAGATCGAATCACATTAGCATTAGTGGGACGGGGGACCAACTCACACATCCTATTTTTAATAAGAGCATTAAATTCATCATCCATAGCCATTTTTCAATTCGGGTCATTAAGAGCAGACACATGATTATGAGGCAATGATGATTTTGTAACACGGGTGTGAAGGCTATACTTTGTGTAGGGTTTGACAATGCCGTGTTGACTACATGTGACAGGCCATTGGACTGTAATGGGAATTGGGCCAGCGTTGGGGAAGGTACTGCCTGGCAGTGGGCATTGAATTGGGCCATGACCCGAGCCACTGCTAGGCAACGAACTGTTTGGTATTGGGCTGTTGGCTGGAGGCCCAATTCTGCCAGAAGTGGTTGGGCTCAGACAGTGAGGCCCAAATCACTGGGAAGTGGCAGGCTGCATTTGGGATAAGAAAAGGCTAAGATTAGATTAATTTATTGATGACTAAAATATCTATCTACCATATTTACATTATTCTATTATTAATTATAATTATTACTAAATAATCATAATTAGTATTTTAATAATTACACATTATTCTCTCACAAACTTCAAGTCTTGTTCACATGCACCTGATGGCTTCTATGCTATGAAAACAGCGCCAAATTTTCAAGTCAATTGTCACAAATACCCTTCCCGAAGTTTCCATATTTTTGGACCAATTCAAAGTTCAAAAGGAGGTAACCATCAGTCATAGTGACATTTTTATTGGAAATACTTACTAAACGCGTTGATCAAGAAATGGTCTACGCAAAAAGAAAGGAGAATTGGAAGACTTTTTGGTGGTCTCCAGTCTTGAATTTTTACTGGTATGACTTAAGTTGAAGACCAGAAAACACCTTATATTTGTAATTATTGAATCAATCTCACTTATATTCTCAAGAAACAATTCTTATTTTGGCTTCTGGGGTATATCAAGAAACAAGTTTTAAGGGTTATAGTCATCAGTTGACACAACTTTCAAGTACCCTTTTTAGGTAAGATTGAAGTTCAAGACCAATACTCCTTGTATTGCAAAAGCTGTATTTTTCACCTGCATTTGAGAAAAAGGGCTCACATTTTGGTTTCTTGGTTATATCAAGAAACAAGTTTTTCTGAGGTGTAATCATCAGTTGATTACAATTGTTGAGTACCCTTTGTTGGTAGAGGTCTAGGAGTAAAGAAAGTCTCAATCTTTAAATCAAATTGTGGTTGATTGGGTTTCGAGATTAGGACAGAGTTAACAAATATGGCAGCAATCTTGAAAAGTTTTTTTCCTGTTTCTTCCTCAAGAAAGGAGGATAATCATGAGGAGTTTGATGTAGAATACTCTTTTGCTGAGGAGTATAATGGTCCTCCAGTTAGTTATGATATTCCTCAGGTGGTTCCGGTTGATGTAAACCGGATTCCAACTGCCTCAGTAGTTGCTACAACTGCTATGTTGAGTAAAAATTTGTCATTACCAGTTATTGAACCAATTGTTAAGAGTGATTCTCAATCAATCAAGAATCAAAAGTCAAAAGAGTCAGATTTGATGTCAGAATATGTAAAGAATGATCAGGCCTATAGAGCATCAGATGGAATCGAAAGTTCTAGTACTTTAGGATTTTCTGACAGTCATGATCACTCCCGCGAGCTGTCAGGAAGTTCGGATGAATGCAAGGAAGAAGTATTGAGTCATCCGAACTCCGTTGGCTTAGAATCTGAGGAAGAAATTTTGAGCTCTCCAGATCTCTCCTCAGAAGTATTGTCTTGTCAAGAGGTGGAAGATTTCCAAGGTGGCAGAACAGCTGTTGTGACTTTCTGTGAAATTCAATCAAGTGATGATACTACTGATAGTGATGACGAGGAGCCAGGAATGTTTCCAGAAAAACCTATTGTCAGCAGTGATTCAAAGAAGTGTTTTCGGTGTCATAAAGGGAGTCGATTCACTGAGAGGGAAG
Source organism: Anisodus tanguticus (assembly GCA_034509755.1). Lineage (NCBI taxonomy): Eukaryota > Viridiplantae > Streptophyta > Magnoliopsida > Solanales > Solanaceae > Anisodus > Anisodus tanguticus. The sequence continues at coordinate 36,564,477 of CM067561.1, read as the reverse complement.
TATGCATAGCTTGTGGTGCAAAGTATTGTATCGATTGTGTGTTGAGAGCAATGGGGGCAATGTCGGAAGGAAGAAAATGTATTACTTGCATTGGTTACCGTATTAATGAATCAAAGCGAGATTCTTTAGGTAAGTGTTCTACAATGCTTAAGAGGCTGCTAAGTAAATGGCAAATGGATGAGATAATGAAATTGGAGAAGTTATGTCAAGCTAATCAGCTTCCACCCCATCTCGTGAGCGTAAATGGTAGACGTCTTTCCCTTAGAGAGTTGGTCGACTTGCAAACCTGTGCATATCCACCAAAGAAGCTGAGACCAGGGAAGTACTGGTATGACAAGGTGTCTGGATTCTGGGGAAAGGTGAGTGCTAGATCCTACTCTTTTCTTTTGAGATAATTACCTTCAAATGTCTTTCGGTGATCTAATTTACAAAATAACCAGCAAATGTATATTATTAATATACATTATATACATAAATATACAAATAATATTCACAAAAATACATAATCAGTGTATATGTTTTGTATATTTTGGATTGTGCCCGTAATTTATTTCGGCCAACGGGCCAAAAATGAAAAAAAACCTTTTTTTTGCATTGAAATTTTAATGCTGTTGTTTGCCTGATAATTTTTTCTGCTTTGGCTTAATAAAATAGGAGGGTCATAAGCCTTGTCAGATAATTTCTCCGCAACTAGCTGTTGGTGATACAATTAAGAGAGATGCTAGCAACGGAAACACAAATATTCTGATAAACAATCGGGAAATTACGCAAGTAGAGCTGTATATGTTGAAGGTTTGACTTCTGAACTAATTAAGTCTTTCTGAAAATTATGAATGCTCGCAGTTGGAGTTCTTAGCATGTTGTCAAATCATTTCAGCTGGCAGGAATAAACTGTGAAGGAAGCGTTTGCTTTTGGCTCAGTGCTGATGGATCCTGCCAGGAAGAGGGTATGAACAATGTGGTTGGAAAAATATGGGACAAGGTTGGTTTTTTGTTCATCCATTCCTTCTTTTGACCAGTTTACGTACTTTTTATAAATCATATTCTCTGATAATCATGATCTTTTAACAGACTACACACAAGCTGCTTTGCTCTGCTTTGAGATTGCCTATTCCTCCCGTGTCTGCAAATTCTTCTGGTGAAGAAGTTGGAAGTGGATTTAATGCAGGTGACTCGTGCAGCGCCGATAACAAAAAACTGAATAAAATACTTCTTGCTGGTTGCGATCAATCGGGAACAAGTACTCTGTTCAAGCAGGTAATGGATTTGATTACATATTAACTAAAATATTCTGAATGAAGATATATGTTTTCTGATTAAATGCATTTATGTCACTTAAAATGTATAGAGGATGAGTGATTTTAGATAACATATGTTGCTAAGACAGGCGTTTGTTTCTTCTTCAGGCCAAAATTATATATCGTGTTCCTTTCTCAGAAGAAGAGCATCAGAACATTACATACACGATCCAAAGAAATTTGTATAGATATATTGCTATACTCCTCGAAGGGCGTGAGATATTTGAAGAGGAGTACCGTGTTGAAATGAGGAAAAAACGACTTGATGAACCTGGCCCTTCAGGTATCCAATTTTATAGTTGTTCCTGACCTTCGTATTGCTTTTTTATCACAAAGAAGAGTAGAAAGAGTTTTAAGTTTTCTCATTAACTATACCGTAAGAATTTTGTTCCATAGCACTTGTATCTATTAAATCATTTGATCATACCAAACATTAGTATCTTGAAATCAGGAATTGAGTTCTATTGCTAGATTCTAAGTATCTTCTTTGCTAGCAGTGCTTCCAGACCTGATTGAAGAAGAGAATGTCTATTCCATCAGCCCCAGACTGAAAAACTTTTCGGATTGGCTTCTTCAAGCTATGATGTTAGGAAATTTGGAGGTCATTTTTCCGGCTGCCACCCGAGAGTACGCAGCTGTAGTTGAGGAGTTGTGGAAGCATAAAGCATTTCAGGCCACATATCAGCGAAGAAATGAACTAGAAACACTTCCGAGAGTTGCCAATTATTTCTTAGATCATGTACGTTACTCTTTTTGTCTTATGCCTCATTCTCAGTTAGGGATTGATAGGGTTATCATTTTGTGGTCTTTGTTTCTACCTATAACTTAACAAAATTATTGTCCTTGGTAGGCTGTTGAGATTTCAAAGGCAGATTACAACCCTTCTGATATGGATAAGTTATATGCTGAGGGCATTACTTCTTCCAATGGGGTAGCATGCATGGACTTTTCGTTCCCTAATCCAACTCAGGATAGTTACATGGAGGCAGTTGATCAGTATTGTTCTTCCTCAATGAGGTCAGCTCTCTTGCAAGTTACAACTTTCATATTCCTAAAACGGTGGGGAAGATCCTGTTTTAAGTACATTCTATTGATAGCTACATCATAAGGGCAATATGGGAAGTGTTCGCTAAAGATCTTGCATGAGTGCCTATTTAATAGGAACAACTTATTATCACTTGAAGCAACCTGGTAATTATGGGTATCAGATACATGACAATTATTATACAAACTTTTCAAAGGTATTAGATGAGTAGTGAACGTGCATTCATTTATACTTGAGAGGGTGGTCAAGGACTTCTCCATTTTTCAAGGAGCAGCTTCTTGATTCTTGGTTATCATCAAGCTCTGTCAATTAGTTCTAATATGTTTCATTCCGAAAATCAAAAAATATGCTTGGGATGCCTTCCATCAACTCATCCTTTTGCAAATGTAGGTATCAACTAATAAGAGTACACGCGAACTGCATAGGGAAAAACTGCAAGTGGTTGGAGATGTTTGAAGATGTTGACCTTGTTATCTTTTGCGTTTCCTTGACGGCCTATACCGAGTACTTGGAAGACTACAATGGAGCTTGCACAAATAAGATGATGGAAAGCAAGAAGCTCTTTGAGAACATCGTCAGTCATCCAGCTTTTGCCCGGAAACATTGCCTCTTATTACTGAACAAGTTTGATATACTAGAGGAAATAATTGAACGGGCTCCCCTTTCTGAATGTGAATGGTTTCAGGACTTCAATCCAGTGATCAGTCGTCATCCCGGCAGCAAGACCAGCAATAACAACCCGTCGTTGGCTCAACGTGCTTATCATTACATAGCGGTGAAGTTTAAACGACTATATAGTAATTCCATAACAGACCGAAAGCTGTATGTTGCACCGCTAACTGCTTTGGAGGCTGATAGTGTTGATGAAGCTCTTAAATACACTAGGGAAATTTTGAAGTGGGATGAAGAAAAACGTAAAGTAACGCGTGATTGGACAACAGAGAGTGCTGAGGCTAGCACAACTCTTGATGCCAGCATAACTACATAGCTATAATTATTTTGTTGAGTCCACTTCTCCTTTAGGTAATGTACATAGTTTTAGAGGAGAAATTCACTTTACTCGTGCGTAGTTAATAAAAATGTAATATTTTTTCCTGCAACAAAGATGAGGTTCTCTTCTGCAATTTTCAGATACAATCTTGTAAAAGGGCATTGTCATTCAATGAGATATACATTTTTTAGCTTCTCTGTAAATTGGAGTTTAACCCCTTCATACTACCTTTCTTCTTTTCTTTTTGAAATAGAGAATGCCCCTAATAAAAGGATGATCCCATGACTACAATATGAAGTTTTTACAGAATTTCTGTAGATGGCCTTTGTTTGTGGATAATAATCTTGTGATTTGTAACGACCCTATCGGTTGTTTTGAGAACCGATTTCTCTTTTTGGCGTATCTTTTATTCCAGAAGCCCGTTGATTAAGGTGGTCAGACGTGAAACTAGCTTCTGAGATGGTTTGGAGTTGATCAAAGTCAACATAGGGTCAAGAGAAATCCATTTGGGTGTTTTGAGAGTTCGAGCAGCTCCGTATGATCATTTGTGACTTGTAGAAACTTTCGGAATTGGATTTGAATTTCGTTTGGTCAAGCTAGGGTGTTTGAGTCGTTGGCTTAAGTCGCTCCCCTTTGACGTTTCAATATACCATTATATTCATTTTGATGTTGTAATTGAGTTTTGATTGTTGGAATAGATGTGTATTGTAATTACGAAGCCATAGCAAAAAGAATCATCGCATTTCACCTTTGTATGAAGACGTTATGGTCAATTTAGTGCGGACAGCTGTTGTTGTACCTGGTGTGTTGGCTGGAGCGGACTCTGGGCCGCTGGGGCAGGCTTTTGGGCTATAAAAAAAATCAGAATGCATTTCTTTCTTAGTTTAAGCATATCTTGAGTTCTAGAGCTTCATTTGAGGTGTTTTTTGCGGCGTTGTTCTCGTATCAACAAGGGGTTAAGTATCTAACCTTCATTTTGTTGTTTTTCCATGATTATTTCCGTTGGTTGTGGTTTTTATCCACGATTTGGGTTTGGGGAAAATGAGGGGTTTTGACATAAAAATGAAATAAGCTTTTCCACGATTTGGGATACAATTAGTGGATGTATTTTGACTATTTTTGGTATGTAGACTCTATAAGTTATAGGTAAACTGATTTTGCACTAAATTTCCTATTTTGTCCTTTATGGCTCGGAATCCTATTTTGGGTGACTTTTGAGTTTTGATTTAAAGTATGTCAATATGGGTACCATTGAGTTCGTATGACTTCCTAGAATAATATTTTGACCATATCGAACCCGAATTTCCTACAAAATGACTATTTTGCCCTTCAAGGTGGGGAATGGGTTTTCGAACTAATTTTCACCTCGAAATTCTCCCAAGACTTTTATGAGTATCCTTCGAATCTTGTTTTAATGTAAAATTTATAATTGCTAAACTTTGCTTATTTTGAGACATTTCGGAAGAAGAAAGCTTGAGTTGGATAGTTCGTGGCACCTGTTTGGCCTTTCAGGTAGGTTACGGCTTACCTTTTGGTTAGACTTCGGTTAGCGAAGCGTATATATAGTTAGTTACTGTCGGAGAAAGCATGTACACCTTCGGGTATGAAGTTGGAATGAATTACTAGGTTTGGTACTGTTGATTTATTTGTGGTTGTTGTCTTTTGTGATTTATCGGTTGCTGCCTAGTGTTGGATAGTGGATTGCACTTGGTTGCCATATCGTCCTTGTGATATAGTTGTATCTAATTTATCTTGATATTATCATGGATAGAAGAAGGGACTTAACTTGATACTGATATTGTGATATGTGTCCATGTGTAGAACGATTGAGAATTTATATGATACACTTGATATTGTCATTGCATTGCATTCATCCTCATTCCATGATATATTGATATTATCTGTGATTGACATGATAGTGAGAAGGAAGCAACAATGATTCTTATGACATATTGATTGCGTAGCCATCTCTGAGCTACGTGCGGAATGCGTAGCGGTGTGGTTTGGTAGAGTCATCTCTAGGCTGTGTGATATGGAGTGGCTGATACATGGACTTCGCGGGTCCTCCATGAGTCATGACTACCGGGACGTATAGATATTCCGCCCGGAGCATGTGTGTACGGAGATTGTATATGGTCATTGCATTTCATTGCATATGCATTCATTTCTCATCATCTTATTTTACATCTATGGATCGGATTTGTTAATTGTACTTGTGTTTGTGATTATTCTAAGAAATTGTGGAAACTTGGCAGACTTGGGTTTAGGTGCTTCACCATAGGCTATGATTCGGCTATTGATCTTTCTGCACTTGAGTGTTGTATGTACTTAATTGCGAGCATGTCTATTTTTCAATCTCTTACTTTATATATGTTAGCTAACTATTGTCGGCCTATGATGCCTACCAGTACATAGTGTTTGTACTGATACTACTCTTGCTACACCCGTTTCGGGGTGTAGAGTTGTTGCAGATACATGAGCGAGGTTCGATTAGCCTTCAAGGATCTCGTGGAGTTCATCTAGACTTCTCTGTTTAATTCTCATTCTAAACAGAAGAAGTTGTATTCAGGTTGTGGTTGTAATTTTTATTCCAGTTGTATACTTAGAAGCTCTTGTACTATTCAGACCAGATCACTTGGGTAGTGTTGTATTTCGCATTATCATATATCTATGTTTTTCGACTTTTATTGCTCTTATTATTTATTTATGTTGTTGGATGAATCTGTAAGGGACATGTTCGCGTACCAGGTGGGAAAAGAGTAGGTGCCCGCGCGTTCCCCGATTTGGGACGTGACGTGATTCTTGCAGAAAATGTCTAAAAAAAGTGTTTCTTTAAGTTTTCTCAAAAAAAATTGTAAACACTTCTAGAAAAACTGTTCTTGAAGTAGCTTTAGGATATTTTCTGCACTTTTGGAACAAATATCTGATTCGAGAATGTCTGCATCTATTGTTCTTGTTATATATGAAGTTTTAAATGAAGTATACCTCCTGATTCACATTACATCCTTGCATGCATTTGTTGATTCACTTCTCTCATCTTCTTGACTGTTATTCAAAAGGACTAATAGTATACATACATATTGAACACTGTGAGACAATTATAGATCCTGGAAACAGTTCTAGTTGGTTAACTAATTAAACCGATTTCCCTATAGTACCAGTTGAATTTGCTTCGACTTTTATCTTTATAGACTAGTATCAAGATCGAGTCCTAGACAAGCGAATCTGAATCCAACTGAAACAACAAAAATTTAGAATATGTTGTATGGCCACTTAGTACTATATGATTTTTCAGAGGAATTTCTAGCATCCACCTGCTAATGTCTTTCAAAAAAATTCAAATAACAGGAATGAACAGAGGCTAAAGTTGGACCATGAGCAAACACAGGCTAAATGATTAAAAAAAAGATAAATTCTTAGATGAAAAACATATACAAGAACATTTATACATACTAGTGTAAAACAATCTAAGAAATTACATATATACTACAACTAGGTACTTGATATATGCTTCATTGTTTCAACAGGGTGCAAAACGATCCATTATCAAGAACATAGTTGCTTCACACATTGTGTTTTCATCTGAAGAAGTAGAAGAATTCTGGCTTTTTTTGCTTTCTTCAACTTTGTCACCTGATTTTTTCTTCTTCAACAAAAAAAGGCTTTTGGCTCTGACCTTTTCACTTATCTTTGTAATCTCACAAACACAAGCATCAACTATTGTTGCCATTTCTTTATTAATGCAAAAGTTCCTCCCTTTTTCTCTTTTTTCTTGCTTTTGTATTCTTGAAAATATTATAAAACTCAGATATGAAATTGGAAAGTGAAAAGGGGTCTATAGTTATATAGTATGAAATCAGAAGGTTGGGTGGGGTAGGGAAGTTTGGGGGGTGGAGTGGTCCTGGTGGAATTGAGTGGTTTTTCAGAAAAAAAATCTATAAGCAGAATCTGCCCACCAGATACATGGACTTGGTATATTTTATTTTACTAGAATATTCTCAACTTTTATACCTTATTTTGAGAGTATATGCAATAATATTATGAACATTCATACTGAGTTTTCATAAATTTGTAACCGGCTTCAAGTCTAGATGTTGCTTTATTATGAGCGGGGGTCTATCGAAAACAATTTCTCTACCCCTCAAGGTAGATGTAAGGTCTACGTATACTCTATCCTCCCAAATTTCACTTGTGAAATTATAGTGGGTATGTTGTTGTTGTTGAAAATGTCTACAAAAGGAATTACAAATTCTAATACTTTTTCATAAAATATTTGAGAAATGTTGAGTGATATTTTCATAAAATGGGACAAAAGCAAAAAGTGAAGGGAAGAGAAATGCAAATAACTGAAACGAAAAGCATGGAAGAAAAAGAGAAATTATAAAAGAAAATGACTAGTTTGTTAGTTTCTTAGGTTAGGACCACAAATGAATTCAAAAGGTTCTTGGTTTCTACTTTGTTTATTACTATTACGCAGAAAGTTCTAAAATAATTGACAAAATAGTGTTCCATAATGCTTGCCCAAAGAAACAAACATTTCTCCAGGCGATGCTGCTGGTATTTAACTTTGTTTTTATTCATTTAAATTTATTTATTCGAAAACTTGAAAAAATAAGAAAAGAAGTGGAATCCATGAAGATCCTGGGAATTTTCCAACCAATTGGGACACTGGGCTACGCGTCTTGGATTTTACATTTTTGCGATGATATAATGGGTGAAAGCTATTTCTCTACTTTACTTCATATATCAATTTGGTACGGGTCGATCGATAATGAAAAAATTAATTTGAAATGAGATGGGGTAATTTAACGATAGTCTAGTATTTTGATGCTTGAAAATAGTAGTAGTAATCTTTTATCACTACTTGGGAATAGTAAAGAATACATAAGTGGATAAAAAGCCAATACCAATTGGACATGTATGCATATTGTGTAAAGATCCTATCCAAAGCTCTTTCCAATAATGTATCTGAAATTATTGCATTGATTGCTATGACTTTAATTTCCTCTTTATCTATTTGCCAAACACTTTGTTACTTTGAAGATAAAGACGAACGAAGTTATGATGATAAAAGGAAACTTCCTTCATTTAACTACAATTTCATTGATCAGTTGAGATCATGAGTAACAACAGGCTAAATAAATAAAATTTTAGATCAAATACATATACAAGAACATTTATTTGTATATTTTATTATTATTTGTGAATTTCTATAACTTCTAAAGTGTAATTTCTATCATTATGTTGGTAATTCCGATACTTCCATAGTCTCCTTGTTAACTCCCTCTATCATGTCTTTGTGTTAGATGATATTAATCTCCCTTAAGGAGTCTTTCATTAATATCAAGGTATATATAGAGTACAATATTCATCTTTTATACAATAGGAATCCTAAGCCTATACAAAAGAGAAATCTTAGTCTTACCATAATTATATTTACATAATATATGAAAATATTCTAATTATGGGTAGGGAATATATTGTTTCCCATATTTACACGTTTACACACACCCTCAGTCGGAGCGGGAGGAGGCCGGACGCTAAGACTGGATCTGAAGTCAAGAAATAACGTACGGGAAGTCCTTTGGTAAATATGTCTGCATACTGATAGGATGATGGAACATGTAACACTCTGACATAGCCTAACGCAACTTTCTCACGAACCAAGTGTAGGTCTATCTCAATATGCTTGGTTCGCTGATGTTGAACCGGATTATGAGAAAGATAGATGGCGAGATGTTATCACAATACACAATAGATGCACGACGCAAAGGACACCGAAGTTCTAACGATAAATTTACGAGCCAACAAATCTCAGCTACTACATTTGCAACACCTCTGTACTCAGCCTCGACACTGGAGCGAGATAGGGTAGCATGTCGCTTGGCAGACCAAGAAATCATATTATCCCCTAAGAAAACACAAAAGCGGAGGTGGAGCGTCGCGTGTCCGGACACCACCGCCCAATCTGCATCCGTATATGAAAGCAACACATGTCGGTGCGAGAGGGGTATAGGTGCAAACCATAATCAAGAGTGCCCTTAATGTATCGAATGATACGCTTAAGAGCAGTGAAATGAGACTCCCTGGGTCATGCATGAATAAGCACAAATGCTGAACATCATAAGCTATGTCGGCACCGGGTGAATGTGAGATGCGAAGTGCACTGCAAGGCTCCTATACGAGTAGGATCAGAGACTGGAGCACCATCCATAGCACTGAGCTTAGATTTGGAATCAACTGGAGTAGGCACCTCTTTGCAGTTCGCCATCTTAGCTCTGTACACAATCTCATCTGCATACTTACGCTGACATAAGAACATATGACTGTCAGACATGGTCACTGATATCCCCAAAAAGTAACTCAGCTTCCCCAAATCAGTCATTGTAAATTCGGACTTGAGCAAGGCAATAATCTCATTTTTCAATCCGTCGGAGGAGGCAGTAAGAACAATATCATCCACGTAAAGTAATAAGTAAGCAGTGCTACTACCTCGATGAAAAATGAAAAGTGATGTATCACTCTTGCTGCGTACAAACCCAATCTGCAAGATATACCTGGAAAAACGATCATACCACGCATGGGGGGCCTGCTTTAGGCCATATAGTGACTTACGGAGATGACACACATAGTGAGGAACTGCTGGATGGGTGAACCCTGGTGGCTGATGCATGTAGAATGTCTCTCTCAGATCCCCATGTAAGAATGCATTCTTCACATCAAGCTGATGGATCGGCCAGTGTTTGCCCATGGCTATGCTCAAAACTGTACGGATGGTAGCCGGTTTGACAACCGGGCTGAAGGTCTCACCACAATCAATGCCCTCCTGCTGATTTGTTCCATTAGCCACAAGACGGGCCTTATACCTCTCAAGATCCCCATTGTCTCTGAACTTGTGACGAAATAGCCACATATAACGAATGACATTCACCCCCTCAGGTCTAGGTACTAGATCCTACGTGTGTTGTTTAGTTAAAGTATTGAATTCCTCATACATAACCGCATTCCAATTAGGGTCTTGTTTGGCCAATTTTGGGTTCTTTGGAAGTGGAGAGATGGTTTGGGCAGACAAGTTGAAATGGACTTTGGGTTTGAAGATTCCATGCTTTGAATGAGTTTCCATTGGATGGGTAGGGACAGTGGGTGGCGGAGTAGTGTCTGAGACGGGGGGTAAAGTCGGATAAGGAGAAGGTGGGGGCGAAGCCGTCGGAGGCGCCGCGGCTCCTGGATCGAGAGTTGCGGCGCTAGAAGGTTGACAGGCTTCTCTGAAGTTTGGGCGCCGCGGCTCTGACGACGAAACAGAAGATGTGAGTTGTTCGATTATGAGGGGAGAGATGGCAGACTGTTCAAGAAATGAGTAGTCATGTTTTTGGAATTTTGGAAGATTCAAAAACGGGAATGTGGTCTCATCGAATGTGACGTGACGAGATATGTGGATCTGACGAGTCGACAAGTCATAGCATAGATAGCCCCTATGGTTCGGCGGGAATCCTAGAAAGACACATGGAGTGGACCTAGGAGCGAGCTTGTGAGGGGCGGTGGAGCTAAGGTTGGGATAGCACAGACAATCAAAAATTCGTAGATGATCATAAGAGGGGATTCTATGGTAGAGGATTTCGGTATGGGTCATATTGTGAAGAGTGCTAGTAGGGAGAATATTTAGAGTGTATTATGACATTTTAGCAGCATAGACCCAGAAGGGTGGAGGGAGGGAGGCATGAATCAATAGGGTGTGAATCATATTGTTAATGGTGCGGATGATTCTTTCACTTTACCGTTTTGTGGTGAGGTGTGAGGGCAGGGAGAAGCGAAAGACCATGCCATTATTGGTACAAAAGCGGTGAAACATAGAGTTATTGAATTCACGACCATTATCGCACTGAAATGATTTTATGCCTTTTCCAAATTGTGTTTGAATGAACTTGCGAAACTCAAGAAATTTGACAAACACTTCCGATTTAAATTTAAGAGGGTATAACCAAACGTAGTGTGAAAAATCATCAAGAAACACAAGATAGTATTTATGACCGAGAGAACTGGAGATAGAAGATGTCCATAAATCGGCATGTATGATATCAAAAGGAGCAAATGTAACACTAGTAGATGATTTAAACGGAAGACGAATATGTTTGCCTAAAGAGCAAGAAACACAATTTTGGGCAAGTTTCCCATTACAAGCAATGAAATTATTGTCTCTAAGAAAATTAAAAACTGGGACTCCTGGATGACCAAGCCTATTATGCCAGGTTGAAGAAGAAACAGCCGCTAGAGTGACGGGAGAGCAAGATCTAGCAGCGGAGGTGGAAGTGAATGGATAGAGATCTCCCGTGCTATTACATCTCGTAAGAGGTGTCCCCGTATGAAGATCCTTCACAGTAAAACCAAAAGGGTCAAAATCCACAGAGATAGAATTATTACGAGTAAATTGGCGGGCAGATATGAGATTCTTAATCATGTGTGGGGCATATAGGGTGTTTTTTAGGGAGAATGGTGGATGAGGAGGTTGTGTGTATGAGGTACCATAACCCTTAACTGGAGTGCGTTGTCCACTACCAACTGTAACATATTGAGGATGCTTTAAACGAAACAGTTTAGGAATAGTACCTGCAGACTGGGTGACGTGAGATGTGGCGCCTGAGTCCATGTACCAAGTATTGTCGGTACATTGTTGCATAGAGAGGGTGTTGAACGCCCGACCCAACTCAATGGGTGTCATGCGGAGGAGGGCTGCGGGACCGACCTTATATGAAGTGGGCTGCTTGTGGGGGGTGGAGCGGGGCCTAGCAAACCGGGGTAAGAATACGAATTGTATGGTTGCTTGATGCTTGAATGGACTTGGCACCGCGGCTCGAACCCAGGGGCGCCGCGGCTGCATGCTTGGGGCGCGCGGCGCTGTAGACGAACTGGCCGAGGAGCCGCGGCCCGGTTGTTCTGCGATCTCTGTTGATGTTCTTCTTGTTGGTTACTGTGACCGCGACCCTTGCCACGACCACGACCTCCTCTACCGCCGCGGCCTTTTCCACTCTTGCCGCCGCGGCCACCGCCGCTGTTGGGGAGTTGTCGGTGGCGTCGATCTTGGGGTTGCGTGTCGACACTAACACCTGCCGGGCGTGCTCATCCCCGCTTAGCACGACGGGTTTCTTCGAGCAACAATTGTGAGCGAGCTTTGTTAAAACTCGGTAGCGGATCTGCTGTTGAATAATGGTGGCCAAAGTATCATATTCGCCCTTAGTAAGGCCGAAATCATTTGTAGCACCATTTTATCGTCGGTGACGGGCGTGCGATGTTGGAGAGTTGATCCGCTAGAAGTTTAAGGCGCTTGCGGTACTCGGAGACATTGGAGAAGTTTTCAAGACGTGTTTTGTTGAACTTGTTCTTCCAAATACACGGCACGAGTGTGCTTGTTGTCTGAAAAATTTCCTCCAAACGATTCCACAAGTCAATGGTGTGAGTCGATTTCATGATAGTACGGAGCAAATCCGAGAGATACTACCATATATCCATTGTTTGACGCCGGCGTCGAGACGATGCCGGATAGAATCATCAACCTCCGTAGGGCGCGGAATAGTGTCATCAATATGGTCAAGCACGTTATAGAGACATGCATGATTGCGAAAAGTTCAACCCGGGGAGAATACTTTGGTTGTTTTCTTGATCAAGAATAATGGGAATATGGTTCTTGATGTTGGAAACAGTAAGGGCGGGATGAAACAGGGGTGATGACTTTGTGGTGGGATTTGTGGAGGTAGAGGCGTCAGAAAGTGTGGAAGAATCAGGGTTAGCCATTTAGAGAAGAGAAGAAAGGAAGAACAAAACTCGAAAAACAAGAAGAAAATCCGGGAGGGCCGCGGCGTAGGAGAGGCAGCCGACGGCTGTGGAAGAGAAAGGTTTTTAGGGTTTTTGTTTATTTGGCTCTTGATACCATGTTAGATGATATTAATCTCCCTTGAGGAGTCTTTCATTAATATCAAGGTATATATAGAGTACAATATTCATCCCTTATACAATAGGAATCCTAAGCCTATACAAAAGAGGAATCATAGTCTTACCATAATTATATTTACACAATATATGGAAATATTCTAATTATGGGTAGGGAATATATTGTTTCCTATATTTACACGTTTACACTTTGCACTAGTTCCTTTCCATGAATATTTCTTATGATGTAAATTATTTATAATAACAAATCGAAATATGCTTGCACTATTAATATAGACTTTCACAAGTATTTCTTTTGAAATTATTTTTGTTCCTTCCTATGTAACTTTATTATTTGTACGTACTAGTCTATTATTTATTATAGTTTCATCATGTCAAATTTGCCGAAATTTGAGTCCTTCACACTTAATATCTCTGGAAAAAAATATTTTTCATGAATTTATTTTAATGTTGAAATCTATTTAGACGTTAAAAGTTTTGGTGATACTATCATCTAGGGTCAAGCAGCATCAAGCCAGGACAAACTGAAGACTATAATTTTTCTTCATCATATGAATGAAGGATTGAAGGTTGAACAGTGAATATTCACTTAAATTGTTGACTGATTTAATTTAAAGGAAATGTATGACCATCTTAAGATTGTCAAGGACACGTTATGAGTGGATACAATTACGAATACAAGATTCTAAATTCGTAAGTGATTATAACTCTGTTGTATTTTGATTAACTTCCCAATTAAAATCATGTCGGGAAGCTATGATGATAAAGATTTATTGGAAAAATCTCTTATCATTTTCATGCCTTAAATGTGAAGTGAAATGATACACATGGAAGAAAGTGAGAAAGGTATAAAGAAACGAAGCATTTCTACAGGCGGTGCTGCTGGTAATGCTAATTCATCCACGTGATTGGTGGCCTTTTTGTTTTTATTCATTTGTAAAAAAATAAATTTATTTATTTGAAAATTAAGAAAAGAAGTAGAATCCTTGAAGATCCTGGGTATTTTCCCACCAATTGGACACTTTGCTGGATACATTTTTTGGGATGCTATAAAATGTGTGAAAGCAATTCGTATACTTTGGTTCACATGCCAATTAGTGCCGGCCAATCATAGTACATATTCAAAATTTTAAATTTATCAATTTTATAATAATTTAGAGTAATTAGTAAAAAATACAAAGAGTACATATATAGCCAAATATCTAAAAATATTTAATAGATAACTGAATTAACTTGAACTCATAAATTATAAATTAGATCCACCTTTGATCGGCGAATACATGTTTTTATTGTACCGGTGTTGAATGTGTAGGGTTTTGTTGGGTTCAAACATCAAAGTAAAGTATAACGAAAGTTTAAAATTTTGTTTACTTACCCTAACAATTCCTTTTGGTATGATTATATGACAATCAAAACCTGTAAAGTAAAACTTAACGAAAAACACTTACAGGTTATTTATCTGGAATCTTTACTAAGGGTGAACACGCGATTGTTCCCTTCGATTGCAAGCACCTTGCTATGGTGTATTCCTCTGTCAAGAAAGTCAGAAAATCTTGGCAGAGGTTTGAGAGAGTTTTATTCTAAACTCTAAGTCTAGAATCGTTTATGTGATTAGTATGTGATATCAATAGGGTTAGTGCTATATATATAGTTATTTTTAGGTCAAAAACTGGATTAGGGTTGGCTCTAAGCCTGGCCCAAAAACCGAGGTGCAGTGGGTCAGTCTGACTAGGCCCATTGCCGGGTCAGCGCCGCGGCTCAGCCTAGTAGGCGTCGCGGCACCTAACGTTCCTCGTTAATATATATTCAGCACATTTAATTAAATCTAAAATTCAATTTTGACTTTAATTAAATAATTTCTATCAAATAGAAATTATCTCATAGTTATTATCAATTTAAATATCTCGATTCCAAATCGAATACCTAATACTTTCTCAATACACCCTTAGATCGAAGAGACAATCGACATAGTGTGACCCTTTAGGCCTTCACATATTAACACTATTCGAGAATCCTAGAGAATGAATCCTCCGGACATTTCATCAAGTTACTAAACTTAACCAAGATGAGCGACCCATATCCTTGAAATAGGGAGGTCCCTTCTTTAGGCTTATTATCATTGTCGACCCGAGCCACTTCAGTGCTTGATTTGGAGGAAGTGGATTCAGCTCGAGCCTGACCCACCTTGTTGCGCAATTTGGCATACTCATAAATATCTACGAGCCCAGTCATTCATATTCTTGTCTATATTTTCCTTTTAAACCTCACAATAGAAGTAAAGAGAAAATTGTATCAGTAGATATTATCACATGTCACTGTTTATATATATACGGTTGAATGTGATGGAAACATAAAAGACTGAAAAGTGATACTTAAAAGCGGCCGCCCACATATTTCCAATTCCATATGTTTGTTCTACACATTCACAAATATCTGTGTCCAAAAACCCACGGTATTCCCAAGTGATAATATGGGGATTCCCCAACCCCCCCACCACCGCCCTTTTTTTTTTTTTTTTGATATTAGTATTTCTTTGGGAATAAGTAGTAGACTTTAAACGTCGTGTTGGTAAAT
This sequence comes from Anisodus tanguticus, assembly GCA_034509755.1. Taxonomy (NCBI): domain Eukaryota; kingdom Viridiplantae; phylum Streptophyta; class Magnoliopsida; order Solanales; family Solanaceae; genus Anisodus; species Anisodus tanguticus. The sequence continues at coordinate 36,548,627 of CM067561.1, read as the reverse complement.
TTATTTTAGAGGAAAGGAGGGAGGAGAATATTTTACTTAACATGCAATCTGAGCTGCTGCAATTTGTTACTATTATATTTTTGACAATAAACTATGAGCTGCTGTAATCTATTAAAGTACTTTGATTTTTACAATACTTGAAAGGGCCATTTGCATTCCACTCAAAGCTATTGCAAAACAATGGCACACACTTGGGACACTAGGAGAAGCTGATGAAAATGAACATTTATACCACTCAAACTTCCAAGTTGTTGCCTTCATCTTATTCCTCTGGATTGCTAATATGCCTTGCTCAAGAAGCAAATTTGCGTCCAGTAGACCCAGGCAGCCTCCCAGAGACTTGAAAAGTCCATTTATTCCTTTCCTATCTCGTCCCTGTGATCATCCGGTGCCCAATGACAGTATGGTCGTGAGGTTGGAGGGTGGTGGCAGGCACAGATCAGGTCCGCTCCAGCCACTTGCTCCAACATAGTTGTGTAGGAATATCCCTTGAACTTATGAACATTTACAATCATTATATTTACAAGATATAAGTGCTCCATGGTAAAGCCAGACCCCAACTAGAGCAACACCAGGAACTAATAAGGTACCCACTTTGGGTTCCTCACTGCCTTTGTCAAAAGTCAAATTTCTCATGACATTAGCCAACCCTCATCAAAGTATATAAGCAGCTGCTGTAAGTGCACATTTCTTCGTCAGCATCAAAGAGGAAGCGACCATTAGATTTGGACCTATCAAACAAATAAACAAGAGGCTCAGCACAAGAACTTGACACAATTATGCAAAGGAATCCTTAATCCACAGCTCGACTTCCAGATTTTCATCTTACCAGATGATAGTTTGACAAGGTTGTTATTGCCAATTAGTGGATATGGATGGAGCATGCTACCCTTCGAAGCACATTATATTGTCTTCCATCTGTCCTTGAATCAGGATCAAAGTGCTGTAAAAGTGTAGATTTGAAGTTAGAGTATTGCAGATGCAGATTCGAATAAGGAACATGCAGCAGTTTCTCAAAAGGCATCTAAAGGAAGAACAGGCAACTGTAGCAGATGAGAGCATTCTACCTACAGTCACCAAGTTGGATCCTCAAATTCGCTTGCACAGACTGCATCAGAAAACTGCCAATCCTCTTAGTTACAAGGAGATCCAGGATGTATAAACAAGATTATCTAGTTATGCCTAGATAAAGCATTAAACAAGAATTCTAGAATATTTCTCACCTATAAATTTATAATTGCTTGCCAATTGCCACGTCCTTTGAAATGAGGAGGTCAAAGTTCCAACATGCATCTCGTGGTTCAGGAGACTAAGCTCCAATTTACCCGACTTTTTCATAAAGAGCTCTCGTGTTGAAAAAAAAGAATAATATTCACCAGCTCAAATCCAAGGTGTCCAGCCCTCATACATGTTGCAAAGATTATCTACACTTGTTGCTTGTTTAAGCAGATAATCCACTTGTTCTGCAACACTGATTTCCCTGAGGAGAAATATAAACAAACATGGTGATTCACATTTAATACAAAATACTTATCTAAGATTTTCATGGGAAGGATATACCTGTTATCAGCTACATCTCGACCATCTAACTTCATCTCCACTCTCCTTAAAATTGATAATGCATATGTATTTTTACCTAGGAGAACAAAACCATAAATTTATTATATGAAGTGTAACCATTCATGAAATGTTATTGAATAATCAAAAGCTACATTGAGTCATTGACAATCAAAGAGCCAGAGAATAAGAACAACCACTGCGACTGATTTAGCACCCAGTCGGCTAGTCCTTCAATATTTACATACGGTTAAGGGGACACACTTTACCTTTAACATAACACCATTAAGTACCTAACAGCAGAAGTTTTTCAACATATCCTCTTGTTGTTCAAGATGAATTTTTTTTTTTGTTAATTTCCAAAGACGTCCTCTAGCTAAGCTTGTCCTCTATGAAATATGTAAGTGGAACTTATCAAAATAAAGCTCCTCAATCCCTCCATAGTAGGAGAGTTATTACGCTTAGGGTATTTGGCTTTCCAAATCAAGACGGACAGGAAAGCATTGGGAACTTGGGACCAACCAAGACGAAATACAAAAAAAGGAAAGGAAATATGCTTGAGCATCTCAGATTTACAACCCAGCAGTTAGAAAAGACCAATAAAGGGTATTTCTCATACTTCCCTATTATTTTCTCTTTTAAGATTTCTGCAAGAACAATTCTAGCATCTGAGCCATCTTGTTGGACAAGTTATTTAGTCTTTCATCACTTTGCCCCTTTTGACCAGCTCAGAAGCTAATGCAATGAAGGGATCCCAACCCCATCCACTCACTTAAGGAGAATCTCGTAACATGCCCTAAGTAAGACCTAACTAAATTCTGTTTGAGGCTGGTGTTGACAGTATTATTGGACAGAGAAAAGTCAACAAGAGTACTCAAACTCAATGTTTGAAAAATTCTCTCAACTCCATAACCCAACACACAGCATACCCACATTAACCCGCAAAGACACCCGAAGTACGTAAGAAGGCACTCTACAGTCTGCTCCTCCCTACTGAGGAAGCATGATTGCACACAGCCTGGCCAGCATTCTTAAGTGTGGACTAATTTGCAAGCAATGAAGTGCAGAACCACAAATTTAGAATCAGTAATCAGGAAAAGTTTAATTTTTGAACCATGTAAGAACAAGAAGTCACTGCTACCAAGGCCCCCAGTGAGATAAAAACAAATAAAAGGGTACCTTTGATATTATTTTAACCTCCCAAAAGACGAAGGTGAACGGGATAGGTTCCTTTATTCGCGGTAGGCTGTCCTATTTTTTTTTATAAATTCCATTATAAGAAATTTGCCACTATCACTTCCTACTGCAAAATGCTTTTTAGACACGATCTCCTGAACAAAATTTACTTTCCTCAGAAGTATCAAATTTTATTTTCCTCAGACCCACTCACCAATTGAAAAGTTACTACTCAACTTATAAACACCTCCCACAGGAAATTGCAATCAGCTGTTGGAACTAGTATGACACAAGTATATAACCCACCTCTCAAGGCTGGAACTGTGCGTTCAAAAGTGTAAACCTATTTCATCATGAAAGGGCAATGGTGTTGATTGTTTATGCCACAGAAGTCTTGAGTTTTTAACTATCAGGAAATCTAACCACAACCTAAAAGGTCAATTTTAAGTGGCATTATGAACATTCAGTAAGAATTGGAAAGAAACTATTGATAAATCCTCACCTCTGGTTGTTCGGCTGGCAGCCTCTACATTGATAAATGAAGTTTCATGAGCAGCCTCCTCAACCTTGTCTTTGTTTGACAAGGGTTCTTCATTTCCAAGCAAAAGTTTCATCTCAAACGTCTCCTGTTCCTAACAATAAAGTATCAATAACTGGTCGAATTCAGACTGTCACGTTGTGCAGCTAAAGAAACAAACCTGTGTCTTTTCAGATTCCGGCTGTGGCAACACTGGAAGTGCACTTCCAACTGAGGAAAACTTAGGCGAATATTCTCTTCTTTCTGTGTCATCATAACAATGTGGAGTAAATGGATCAGTCAAGTCTGGGCCACTGGAACTATTCACAAGGCTAACTTGAGATGATGTGGCTGCAGATTCAGAACTGCCACTTGTCATGCTATCAGGCGCCGATATCCATCCCTTATCTTGCAAATCCAGTCCGTTCACATCAAGAAAATCCATGCTGTTTTCTCTGTCTGATTGGGAGAAGATCTCATTTTTGCCATCATATTGATCGGCAAGATCTGACCTATATGAGTTGAGATCCTCTGACCTTGCTTCCTGGCTTTCTCCTAACCCCTCAAGAGCCTAAATCAAATAACAATTGATTAGAATCTTAGAAAGAGCATCCATGAAATGCGTGTTTATTCTCTTTACAACCTTATGGAGATTTCCTGCATGCAGACTTGCAGATTGGGCTAGCCTGGTCAACATCGAATAAAGTCCCTCGACAGAGATTGTGAGAGATTGAACCAAGGGCTTAAAGACTTCATAAGTTTTTTCAACTTTAACATGATAAGACTGGAATATAGCTTGTCCATGAACAGGAGATATTTCCATTGTTGCCTCTCTTTCCTTTGTCGTAGCTTCAGTCATGGTAGCAACATCCTTGCATAATAAAGATTCAAGTGGAAGTAGGATGCCATTTGCCTGTCCATCAAGAAAATAAAATAAGCGGTATTCTTAAATGAGAAGGAACCTGGGAAAAAAATTCCACTCAAATGAGACCCTGAAATCATCTCTAGTATCACCACCTGCCTAGATGCACCATTCCCCCAATAATTAGTGTTTACATTGCCACCTTCCCAATATGATAGAAATTATATAGTCTGAAACTGTAGAGAAAGACCAAGTAAATTAAGAAGCAAAATTAATGTGAATACGGAAGGGAACAGATACAGGAAACATCATCCCTTTCTATTACTGTCACTTCACAATTTTAATTTACCTCACTTTTTTCTTTGTGACAGACCACAGTAAAAAATGACACCTAAAACTGTCAGAACATGCAGTATCAGAATTCAGAACTAGGGTGTGACTGCCCGGAATAATGACAAATTATAACACGAAACAGTGTAACCACACACAGCTGGGAGATTTTCTTGAACCTTTGTGGTGTCACTTGGGTTATGCCTTCAGATATTAGGAGCCTACTGGATAGCTGGCTAGAGCAAATGACAGCAAAGATCCAGAAGCAACTTCCGAGGACCATCCCTCTGCATTTGCTGGACCAGTTGGAGAGAAAGGAATAGTGTTTGTTTTGAGAATAAAACGAATCACATTTCTAGAGCCAAAAAGCTTTAGTTGCACAATCTGTTATTTCGGCATAAGAGGTGTCTATTAAGAGAGTATGGATTAGTTGAATTTTTGGATTTTCTAGGAAAAACCTTGTAGGTGCTGTCTGTTTTCGTTGTACTTATGTGTACCTTCTTGGTACTTCTATTAATAAAACTTTACCTTATTAGAAAAAAGAAAAACAATCCGCCCCTGCTGCTACAGCTGTCTGCTGCTCCCCACCTCTCCACTCACCCATCAAAAGATAAGAGGAAGCCAAACAAAGGAGAGTAGATGAAAATAAGAAAACGGAACCTTTGATAGATCTTCCATAAGAGACGAGTGCAACGCAGTAGCATCTTTTGCTATACCGTGAACATCATGCACACCTTCTGTTACAGCCAGGACCTTTAGGAAAGGACAAATTATCAACAAACAAAAAACAGAAAAAGGAGACTTAAAAATAGCTGACACAAAGTATCATTATTGTTGTGTGTTTTCATCTGGATACTGCAGGCACAAAAACTCGTTAATCCTTTATTGATGAATGACGAGTACAGCACTTAGGTGAACCTTTAAAGATAAATGCCTCTTCTTTATGTACGCTTGCCCAAGATATACAACTCAAAGGTCAATATTATGGCAAGGTAAAGCAATCTAGGAATACTATTGTATGGCCAAACATACATTTAGAAGGAGAAATCCTGCAGAATTCATGGACTTGGTTGTCTAAAGTTATTCTGTGATTTTACAGATAAATCTTCAAATTTGCTAGAATTACTTACTGAAGCCTTCCATAGAGATGCAACCCTTGGTCTATGTATTTCTACCTATTCGTTTAGTTTGGTGGATTCAAATCGACCTCTTGCTGCAGTACTAGGAGAATAAGGTACGCAGATGGAATTAAGTATGCATGTAGCTTAGGAGAATAGGCATAGCAGATGAAGTCAAATATTCAAGTAGCTGAACAAGCCAATTTGGACACAATTTGATTGAAAGCACTGACATACATGAACCTGCATAAGAACATTAATTTAGTTGTGAGCATCCTACCTCCTCAAGCATCGAACCACATTCAGATGTCAAAGCAGTACGCCCTCTTGTAATGGCCCCAAATGCAGATAGCACCACGCTTAATTCATAGGAACAATCCCTCATAGCAAGCAGAGTGCTTTGCAGATCCCCTTAGAGAAGAGAAAAGTCAAAGGCGTAGAGAAAATAGGGGAAAGGCAACTCTAAAATCAACTTGTTCCCAATTAGTGATAAATTTAAAAAATACTAAAGAGACTATAGCATTATCGTGCTAGTTAACCAAGTCATCTAAGAGAACCATGCGCTTCCACCTTTTCTACATTCAGCATTATAAGTTAATTTTTCCTAGAGTTTCCATCTTCAAGATGGGACCAACTCACAATTTCATACTTGCTAAAAGTAAAATCCAATAGAATCCTAAAACCATGTGGCAACAAGGATGAGATTTATATCTGGTAATTGGCTGATAACTGAAAATCACATGACTGGAGACTAGTAATGTTTGCTTTACATGTTATAAATTAAAAGATGAATGAAATTGAGTGGCTTTATAGAACAGTTATATACTGTGGAGATTAATATAGAAAACCATGCAATAACTATTTCATCTTATGGTAGGCCGAAACTCCACCTCTTGCTTTGAGCAAAGAAAAGTTCCAAAGTTTGAGTTTCACAGTGACCAATTATCACTACAGTTCCGTGTGCTTGGTCCAACTAATGAAAGAAGCCCAGAAGCACATAAGGTAAGAAGTAGACCATCAATTTAAAAAGCCTGATGTATCCCCAGTTTATCAGCTTAAGATTTCAGGTAGCCAAATAATTGAACAAGTTACATTCAAAATAGTTTCATTAAGTCATCTTACCTGATGCTGACTTAGCTTTAACAGAAGCAACACAGAGTTCGTTAGTTGCAGAGTATAAACCACTTGAAGCAGCCTCCATGTTGCTCTGTGCAAGTTTCCATTCTTGTTCAGTATCTGATGCATAAAAGACAAAAAGACAATATTTGCCAATGAGAAGCATGCAATACTAGTAATGCACTTTTTGTCATATAGAATAGAGAACATGTGGATTTGGGACTTACGAGTAAAAGAATGAAAAGTAACGTCCAAGTTTGTCAGAGCATTTAAGTAAGCTTGCTGCCAGGTCCTGCCATCTGCAATGCTCCTGGATGGATAAAATTCTTCTGAAGTCTGGAAAAAGCCATCTCTCGACAATTCAAACTTCAATATGGAGATGCAAAGGTTCATCACATCTGATGCCTTTTCTCGAACTTCACATAATAACTGTTGGCGCCTCATTAGATGATCATGGAATTCCCGAGGTATTCCTGGATTCCTTCCCAAAGTATTTCCAGCAGAAGTTGAACTTGCACCTCCACAAGCCCAGCTCATAGCTCTCTCAAGCTGCCCTTCTGCTGTGACAGAAGTTCTCTCACAAGCTTGCAGGCCCTCCAGAGCTCTAGCTATTTTTGTAATCGATGATTGAAAATTTTCAAGCAATTGAGGTCTGCTGATGTTTATAAGAACTGGAAGGAGTCTAGCATCACTTGAAAGATACTTGTGAGATATCAGCCTTCTTTTTTGCAGAAGATTAGTATTTATATCATGCATCCATTCAATCTGAACAATTTCGAGGCTGGTCTTAAGAAGAGCCTCCTTCAATTCACTCACCTTCCTCTTCATGAGGGAAGCAGCTGATTTTGCTGCTCTGACAGTTTCATGTGCATTACAGTACTCCTCAAGCATGATTTGCACATTTCTTACAGCTGCAAAGTTGTTATTTCCTTGATCACAAGTAAGATCTTCTGTTGTCTCTGTCACTTGTTTCAAATATTCACTTTCTTTCTCTAACCTTGTTATTAAAACAGGTGCAACTTTCTCTTTCAAGTACTGCTCAACGTTTTCTTGAAGCTGCGATTCGAGTTTTTTCTTCACTATATTTACAAGTTGATCAAATCCCAAACTTTGATCAGCTTGTAAAGCTATGTTTTGTGTGCAGGAATCAAGGAAAGAGTCCACTATATAAACCTTCCACACAAAGAAGGCATGATTGCCCCATATCCCAGGAAATTTCCAAATATATTCAGATAGCGGGCATCCTGAATTAAATAGATTTTTTAGGTGAGGAATCCTAGTTGAACCAGATTCAACAGGTGCCCCAAGCAATGACAATTCTCGATCAACTGCTTCCAACTCAGAGAAGGGCTGCATTAGTGCAGCCATAAGAGCTCTGCTTCTGAAAAGATGTAGTTCCTCATCATGCTCATGAGAGATCATAGCTTGCAGATTCTGTTCTAAAGAAACCAGAGAACTTCTAATGGTAGCTTCTTTCTGTATAAGAGATGAAGTTCGAGCGTCCCTCTGGTTCCAACTTTGGTGGAGCTTGTCAAGTTGGGCTCTACATGCTTCTTCTTGAGAGGCTAATTCGTCAGCCTCTTCCCAAGACAAGTGGTCTCTACCCTTAACAGCAGCTTCTTCAAGAGCCAACTGCTGCTCGGTGATGAGACCAACCTTAACAAAATAATTCTGCTCCAGCTCAGCTAAAGAAGCTCTCTCCAATTCAACCTCAATAAGCTGCTCTAATGCTGTATCTATGGATCTTCTGATTTGCGAGAGGGATGCAAACACATCCATAACTTCAGTATTGAACAAAATGACCGATCTGATGACCTCTGGTAGGACAACTTCAACCATTTGGCCCACCAAGTTTTTACAGGAAAACAGACTGGTTTTAAAAATTGAAGTCCAATTACTATCAAATAAAGATTCAGAAGTGTCAACAATTGTGTCAATACTCCTATAATCCATGCTGACATACTGCTGAAGCTCGTTCAGAAACTTTGCTACAAGCATGCACTTTTCTACTTGCTCCTCAAACTCAGAGAAAAAAGTTCCAAGATCAGAGCACAATATCATGTCCGTGTGTCTTCTCCTACTGAAATGACTCAAGTTATTGAGTATTTTATGTTTAACATCATTATATAGAGAACTAAAAGCTGCTTTCAAAACTGATAGAACTTTTTCCTTTGTCTCTTGAAAGTTTCCGTGCAAACCGCCATCTTGTGAGCCTCTGTAAACTGAAGATCCTAGCTGACCAGCATCGTCTTTCCTCTCATGACCAGCAGACTCCATGTAGTTCTTGAAAGCAGAAAATACACTATTTTTAGCTCTTAATTCAGTCTCAGGACCCATTGAGTTAACGAGCTCTGCACACTCTTCTTCCATTCTCTCTATTTCTGCTGCATACAGACCCACTTTTAGGCAAAGATCATCATATCTATTATTAACAGAATCAATGCCATCAGCATGTTGCTTTCCAATAAGGTCAGCAGCCTGTCTTCGGCTGAGCGATAGAATGTCAGAGGACAGCGTATTTATTGCAAGCTGAAGAACTTGAGCCCAACCATGGACAGGACTGGAGGTGTGGTAGTTGATTGGCAAGATCCTTTGCAAAGCCAAAGAATACGTTTGGATCGTTGATATTGCTGAAGAAAGTCCATGATCCAGCTCAGCTACTAAGTGAGAAACATCTCTATCTATATCATTGCACTGAGCTTGAGTAGGTTCAGGGACAACAGTCAAAGGAACCCCAGCCACTAGAACAGCAGATAGAAGAGATAGAGATTCTTCTTTACCAGACAGCTTTATGGAGGCTCTGATATCTGGGATCGAACTGCTTCTTAAAGCATCAAGGGCTCTCCCATGCTGTTCAATCCAAGTTGTTGCTTCTTGAGCTTTCTCCATTATCACAGCTTGAGCTTGTGCCAATTCTCGAGCCTGCATTTCAAGAGAAGCCCGGATATTCTCTGAAGTAGAAGTAGCTTCAGCAACAAGTGACTTCGCAGTTGTCTCACGTAGAACAAGGTTAGATCTCTCTTGGTCAGCACGACGGTAAAGTCCAGAGACAACTTCGTACTGATTCATGATGTTTATAAATCTCTGCAAATCAATATAAAATCATTAAACTAAGTTCATTTTAACTAGGAACTAAATTACATCACCTGCAGAGGGAAGCTGACTGCATACCTCAAGACCAGATTCAACAGCTGGTAAGGTAGACAGTAGAAGATCATGATGCTCCTAGATAGAGAAAACAGAAGAAAAATCATTAATTGAAAATGCTGATTCATGTAATACTCTGAATGCAAGATCTTGCATGTATTTACAATTTGCCTTACGATTAACATTATAATGAGAAGGTAAAAAATGATCCTGCAGACTGTTACCCTCAGCAAACGGCAGGGTGGTTTAGGCATAAAGAACCTCAGGAAGCAGAACCAAAGCGTACTCATGAAGTGGCTATGGAGATATTCAAATGAAGATGATTCTTTATGGAAGAATGTTAAAAAGGCAAGTATGGAGAAGATGACTCATGGAAGACAAAGGTGGTGAACACAGTTTATGGGGTCAGTGTCTGGAGAACTATTAGGAACCTATGGCAAGCTTTCAGCTATAGAACAAAATTCAAAGTTGGAAATGGGGAAAATATTATTTTTCGAGAGAATAAATGGCTTGGAATTGGCACCCTAAAATTCCTCTTCGCTGAGTAGATGGTTTCAAGGATCAAATTAAAAGCTGGTGGGATTCCATTATAGTAGAGGGTCGACCAGATTTCATACTAGCCTGTAAATTGAAGGCTTTAAAGGTGAAGCTAAAAGAATGGAGCCTTTCTCTAGGCAATCAAAAAGTGAAGAAAAACTTCATTCTCAACCGAATAGCAGACTTGATACTATCAACAAAGGAATCTCAATACATAAGAGATGGCTCTGAAATCCAAGCTCTCCATGATGTGCCGTTGAATTACGGCACATTTGATGCTTTTTTACAATAAGTTTTGTTTTTAAGCAAGTTTGTGTCGTTTTGATGTATTTTGTTTATGTTTCAGGTTACTTATGTGAAGAGAGCAAAAACAAGGAAAATCAAGCAAAGTCTCTAGTTTTGAGGATTGTACGGACCGTACAATTGGACCGTAACAAGTTCTGACAGAAAGAAGCAGAGAGTTTGCAAGTTGACAGATTTGGGACGGTGAGATTTGACGGTCTGCCAATATTTTGATCCGAGATCTCTTTTTAACAAAAAATAGTTGGATTTGCCAGCCTTAGCCGAAGAAGACTGTTCATATAGCAGTAGGTTTGAGAACCGGTTCAAACCATCTCATAGGTCATCCACAATACAAAAGGTCAATTCAATTGCTATACTAAGCTTTCATTTACGCCCTGGAATGAAGCATTATTCAAAGACAGTAGGCAAGGCACTATAAGGAAGTGGAGTAGGGTCGGCAGATATAGGCTTCTTCTTTGATAGCTTTCAAGCGCTAAACCCAACTTGAGCATTGAATTGACTCTTCTTTGATAGCTTTCAAGCGATGAACCCGACCGCTCTGGCTGAACGATTGTAAACCGCTCCTATTCCTTCTTCTTATGTAGATCCCTTATTTATATAAATAAGACATCTAAAGTGAAACTTACTACCATAAACGTAAAGAGCCCTCTCATTAATCCCTATGCTTTGTTGATTCACCATATTAGGCTAAGCTCAAAGCTTTCCTCGGAGCATATATTTATTTGCCTCTTTCCTTCCCCGTCTGTAGTTTCCGTCTTCTCAATTAACTGAGACATGCTACTCAATCCAACCGTTAAGCTTAACTTCCGCCAACAAAGCCAATATCTCCCTCGTTTAGGGCCTTGGTGAAAATCTCTCCAGGGATTGTGAAAAATGTTCTACTATCAATATTCTTTTTATTGCTTCGACTCATATTCCCCAAAAAGTTGTTCCCGCTCTAATAGCTCCAAAAAATGAAATACGTGCATTAAGTTATAAAGGCTTCTTATTCCACAACAACTACTTTTTCACTCTTTCCACGCGAAGCATGTCACGAGATATATCGCTCTCGAACTTCTTACGATAAGGCCAATGCACCAGCCAGCCAGTGTGGTGGCGAACACGCTGTGCTCTAAGCGTTGTTGTTTACCTTGTAGACGGAGGAGATATAGAAAGTGTGTCGTGCTTGATTCATAAGATTCTATAATCAATAGCACCAGTATATTATTTTACTTAGCCTGCCTCTCCCATGACTTTCCGGACCAACCAACCCGGATCTGCCTTTGCAAGTCTCTTTGCAGGGAGCAGAGCATGCAGCAAAATCGAGCAATGGATCTTAGAAGAATTCCACTTTGAAGCACGACTCTTTCTATTTCTGTGCTGGCATTTGAGTTCTCTCCCTTTCTCTTTCAATCGAAACACTCGACGCAGATAGCTCCGGTGGGATTGGAGCCCTAAAATGTCTCTTCCCGGAGGTTTACATCCTAAATCAACATAAAGGAGCCAGCATTAGTGAAGTATGGAGTAATTATGGCTGGAATTTTAGCTATAGGAGGGCGCTAAATGATTGGGAGATAGGCAGATTCGCAGAATTCTACAACACTCTTGCCCAATTCAATGGAACCACCCTTCTCAAAAACAGATTATGGTGGAATGGCCACATCTCTGGTGAATTCTCAGTCAAAACAGCATACCATTTGCTGAACTCTAGCAACAATTTTAATGTCCTTTGGCCTTGGAAGCACATATGGAAGACTATGATCCCATATAAGGTGGCCTGTTTTGTATGGTTAGTTGTCAAAAAGGCATGTTTGACACAGGATAAGCTACAAAAAAAATGGACTATAGCTATGCTCTATCTGCCCTTTTTGTGAAAGGACTGCAGAAACAAATAATCATTTGTTCCTGCATTGCAAAGTTACTTCCCAATTCTGGGATATCTTTTTGGCTAGGATAGGTTTGAGCTGGACAATGCCAGAGAATTCACTGGAAATGTTGTCTTGCTGGAGCAGAAAGGGGGGCACAAAAACTCAGAAACGAAGATGGAGTATAATCCCAAGATGCATATGGTGGACTATTTGGAAGGAAAGAAATTTGAGATGTTTGGAAAGCAAAAGCAATTCAATCCAAAAGATAAAGCTCAACTGCATTTTGCTATTTCACTTTTGGTGTAAACAAGAATACATAGAAGACATAGTGGCTCTACTTCAACTCCTAGAGTCTCTATAGTTTTCCTCTGCATTTAGCAGTTTTTTGCTCACTTCTAACTCTGTAAATATTGTTACATGTTCATGCTGCTTTAATTTCTTGTCTGGGTCTGACCGTTTCTTGCTTTGCTTGTGATTATGCTTTGTCTTGAGCAGAGGGTCTCCTGGAAACAGCCGCTCTACCTACCAAGGTAGAGGTAAGGTCTGCGTACACTCTACCCTCCCCAGACCCCACGTTGTGGGATTTCACTGGGCATGTTATTGTTGTTGTTGTTGTTCTAACTCTGTAAATATTGGCTTTACAGCCTTTTTTTGTGATTAATACAAGTTGTTACCATTATCAAAAAAAAACATTGATAATTTATTTCACATGAAAATAAAAACTTCAGCATTTCTTCTTTCTCTTGACGAATGGTTCCCTGAATATTTACTCTTTTATCTTAGTGGTTTTCTATTTGGATTATGTATCGCTCTCTCAGATCTGGATTGTTGTCATTATTCATCCATTACAAAAGAAACAGAACGGCCTCTATCACATTGTACAAAAATTTCTGCACTCTCTTAATGCTATATCGAATACAAAACCTTACTGTTTCTGGAAAGAGGAAAAAAAAGTTCAAGAAAAATAGCTGAAGACAACCTAGAGAGCAATGGCTAAAAGAAGGGGCTGTGAACAGAAATATTTTTTCATCGAGTAGCGGCAACAAATAGGAGACAATTCGTAGAGAGATAGAAGTGGGGGAATCAATTTACTGGGAGGAAGAGGTTAAAAGGGCAATAGTGGAGGGAGATAGTGGAAAAGAAACTACGGGAAGCAGTCCAGAGTTGTGCCTAAGATGAAGCATCAGGGCCCAATTATTCACTACGGTTATTTTTAATACATGTGGTACAGAATAAAAAATGACGCGGTGGAGACAGCAAGAGCTATCTAGGATACTCTGGAATTAAAAAGAACCCTGTTTATAGCATTTATTCCAAGGAAAGAGCAACTAACATCGAAGTGTAGAAACCTATTAGTCTAGTTGAAAGCACTTACAAGGTTATAACAACGATAACAAATGCACTTATTGCTGATAGAAAGTACCTGCAGGGGAATACGAATTTCTTGCATGCGTGAGGCAAATAGACTCAAACTGACAGCGAGATCCATCCCCTTTCTTTCCTCCCCAAAAATTGCTGCATCATCATGCAAGTCTCCACGTGTCCATTCCACTAGGGGATCCCACACAAAGACCTCAAGTAACATCAAGATTATGTCCTTGTTCTTCTTTAGAACACCAAGAACAGCTTCACAATTAGCTCTGAATGTACCCTCTACACCAGTTAACCCTAGAGCTGCTTCAATTGTTTGTGTCAGGCGGAAAGGCACTATTTCTGGGATCTTTAATCTTTGCCCTTTATCAAAGCAGACATTGTAATCGATATGCACAATATCCCCAGAGCAAAAATCCATAAGAATATTATCCAAATGGCGATCTCCAAGGCCTAAAATGTGGCCAATGATGCTCATGGCTGCTACACTACCTGAATATCTGCAAGCAGATAAATTCAATCATTAAAGAAATGCCACCAATCCAAGATCCATTAACAGCCTCACTATGAAATGGAAACTGCATTGAAAATTATTCTACACCCCTTTCTTGAGTTGAAGACTAGGATGACAACCGTAGACAAATTTCCTTTGCACAAAATCTTCAATAGGAAACTGTGAAACTCATATCAGATGCATTGAATTTACAGTAGACAATTGTAGGTAGATAGGGAGAAAAACATTACCTCTTTAATTTCGAGCTGAAGGCCTTGAATCCCTCACTCGCACACCAAAGTTCCTGGTAAAGAAGTTGCTTAGGTGCTTCCTTCATGAGATCCAAAAGTACCTTTCGTTTAACTTCATGAGGCCAATCTCTTCTTGATATTACTCTACGTATTCCTTTCTCCTTAAGTGCAGGTATGATCTTACCATAAAACATGTCCATTGGCCGAGGAACAGGTGGAGGAACTGTCTGTTTTGCATTAGCACCTAGAGCACAAAGTTGTGCCAGCTGGACTCGACTCTGCCATGCCTTAAAGACACTGTAAATACTTACTACATTATCCACCCACTGGATGAGACCAGCTCGACCACTAATAGGTGTGACAGAGTAGAAGCGAACGCAGACAGACTGACTCTGTACTGCAGATGATGAATGCAGAAAATTGTTAACTGCTTGTAGCAGCTGCATTATTCTGGCATCAAGCCGCAGATCTTCACGCCCTTTCAACAGATACGTGTACTTTTCCCCATCAGAGCCTACTACAATGATCTTTTTAGGTTTTGTCTTGGTAGATAAAATTGCCACCTGTTCACAGAAAGAAGCAATTGTGACAATTCCACTGGAAGAAGTATTAAGTCCCGCTTCTGATTCAGAAACCGTAATTTGCTTCTCAAGACCAGGCATTGGAGCATCAGATGATGATAGAAGAGCCAGCTGTGGTGCGACTTCCCCTAGTGATACTGAGGATTTTCTTTGATAAGATGCCAAGGATGCAGCAACATTATCAAATGGTCGCCAAACATCCCCAAGAGCCACAGCAGATGCAGGGGGGGTCTTGAAAGTTACGATAGCAGATTTTATTTGTTCCTTGTACACCTCATGGAACCAAATTTCATGAGGAGTCTCAGGTTTACGAGAAGTAGAAGCAAAACGACGCTCTAGGACAACAACAATAGGAGCCATCATTGCTGAGTACTTCGCAGCATTTATCTTGTTCTTCTCTCCATGGCTAAGAGTTGGGTTTTCTGCAATTCGTGCAGCCTCCTCTTTCAGCAAATTTATGCGCCTCATTACATCTGGTAAATTATATATCAATGAACAAAACAAGAAGAGGTAAGACAATTGCATTAAATTTACTGCTTCCCTTCCCAATTGAATGCTTATTGACTTGGAACAAGTACTGCAGTACATCTAGGTATTGATTGTTGATTTCATAATGAAGAAGTGCGGCCAATGCTCCTTTTTGATTTACCATGAAATATAACAAAAGGTCCATTGAGGAAGTTAAACATCACAAGTTTTCTACTTGTACACAATATATGGTAACTTCTTAATATTGTAAAAACAAATGTTACATGTTCAAAAAAAATGTTCATGCTCAGAGTTTTCCTTTTGTGTAGTTTGTTATTAATATACAAATATGTTACCCGTTCAAAAAAAATCAAATGTTCATGCTCAGAGTTTTCTTATGCTTTTCTTATGAAGTGAGCTTTGACTTCTTTTTACCTTTAAGGACTTAAAAACTATGAGGACCCATCCCTTCAATTTTGATATTCAGAAAAAGGTAAACCACACTTAATGGGGAACCCCAGAACCAAAAACAGCTCATGACTAAATGAAAGAGCATCAGCTACCTGCATGAAGATCTTGAAGTGTGCTGAGCCATAATTCCTCCCAGAGGACTGTTACATTTTCAAGCTCTGTTATCATCAACTGGACATCCTGAACTAACTTAGGATACAGCTCATTCTGCAATTCATAGGAAGATTTAATTATTTTTTTGTTCTAAAAACAGACTTGAGTCAATATAACCAAATCTGGAATAATTATATCTGCATAAACCTAACAAACTAATGCATCATACGAGAAAAGAAGAAGACAGTATCATTTTAGGTCTAAGTAAGATTGTGGGATAAATTATTTCGAAAAATATGTCTTAAGATTGCAAATCGGAGATTAAAGTAGGAGACCAACGGAAAAAGAGAAGGCGCAAAAAATGGCACTCTGCAGCTAGCACAGTATTCATTTATTTACCTTTGTGTGTGTGTGTGTGTGTGTGTGTGCACGGGGGATGTCATTTTTGCAGAAAGTTATACAGGCACCTAGCTTTAATTTCAGGTATAAAGCTGATCCGCTACCTTTGAGCAATAGCACATAATTTACCTCTATAAGTGGACTCGAACATGCATCAATTTATCCTAATAGCTTACAACTCACCTAAGTTGCTCGGACTCGGGTGCGGGTGTCCGATACAGGTGCGAATCTAGAGATCGGATCCTTCATGATCTAAATTTTAAGATTCCGGGATATGGATCCAAGTATGGATACGGTACAGGGATTCGGCTAAAAATAATTCAAATATCTAAAAATAGAGTTATAAAACCTAAATTATGAGATATTATGTGAAAACTTGAAGAGAAAATATTGATCAAGAGGAGAATCCCGGAAGGAGATAAAAGGAAAAGGAGTGACATAGAAATTTCTATATACCAGGTATTCCATTTTCTTCAATTTCACCTTAGCTTTTGTTTTGATTAAAGAAATCATTGTATCTGTCTGAAATTTCTCCGTCGATTTTGGTCAAAGTACCTAAAATAGGTTGACCGGATTGGGTACGGATCCCACACCCCTGTACAGTATCCATATCCATACCTGGATCCATATCCCGGAATCTTAAAATTTAGATCATGAAGGATCCGGCTAAAAATAATTCAAATATCTAAAAATAGAGTTATAAAACCTAAATTATGAGATATTATGTGAAAACTTGAGGAGAAAATATTGATCAAGAGGAGAATCCCGGAAGGAGATAAAAGGAAAAGGAGTGACATAGAAATTTCTATATGCCAGGTATTCCATTTTCTTCAATTTCACCTTAGCTTTTGTTTTGATTAAAGAAATCATTGTATCTGTCTGAAATTTCTCCATCGATTTTGGTCAAAGTACCCAAAATAGGTTGACCAGATTGGGTACGGATCCCACACCCATTTCGTGTCGACACGGGTGTGGCACCGAAAGTGAGAAGCTTGAGCAACATAACTTCCAAGTAGAAAGGATTTGCTATCATAACCTACCAAAGAAAATTCTTTTTGAAAGTTGGAAAGAATAATTCCAAAAAGATATTATGGTTCAATGAGACACTTTAAGAGGATAAAAACTTATCTACCAGAAGAAGTAACAGAAATTGTCAGGAATACCCAAAAGGTAACATGAGTTCAAATACTACCATTTGGAATCCAAATGACAACAAAGCCTAGAGCGACGTAATGCTGGGGAACTCCCTTTTAACATTCTCCACTTAACTACAGAAGTCTCACTACAAGAAAGCAGACTGAAATCCCAAATGCAGAACCACGATTGAGTGTTGACAACAGGAAACTATACTCAAATTGAAAGGCTGCGATGCTGTCTGACCATACTTGAACTGAAAACATAATTTCATGAAAAAATCCTCTCTACATCATGAAGACAATTAATCAGATACAATGGAAAGAAAGATTTTACCAAACAAGCCAGTATTTTCTGAAGCTCCTCAGAAGGTTCTCTTTCATAAGAGTTCGCATCAACTAGTGTTGGATAGACAACAGACCTAGGAGATAGCTTAGCCAGCTTTACTAGTAAGGTCTCCAATTGTCTTCTAACCGCTTGTTCAGGGTGTGAACTTAGACGAGCAAACAGCTGAGGTATTATCTCCTACAAAAGGAAGATATCATTAAAATATGGCAAAGCAATCAAAACCAAACCATAAGCAGAAATTGACCTACCTGCCATGGTAGCAAAGGAACTGCCGAAAGTGCAGGTTCAAGTGTGTCTTTCAGCTCAACCCCATAATTGAGAAGAATATGCAACACATAAAGTGTGGATCTAAGTGTATAGTTCACAGGCTTATATTTTGACTCCTCACTACAGCCGGTTAATTGGACATCTAAAGATCTGGAAGATGCACATGAAAGAAAATTCACAAAAGCTTGAGCAGCATGGCCAAAGAGAGAGACCCTTCTACGCCGCAAAGACCACCAGATATTAACCAATTCACTAATTAAGGATATGACATTTTCTTCTTCTAGAACAATATGTGCTTTTAATAAGCATTGCTGCAACTTAGAAGTCAATGTATTGGGAAAGAATTCACCATTATAATCTTCTACTCCAGGGACTCCAGCTTCAGCTTCGATAGTATCTACTACCTCCTGCAACAGAGAGCTAGCGGTGCCATCACTTTGCATGCTTTCAGAAGATTCAGAGCAGCAAACATCAGAATCTCCGTCTTCATTCAACACTTTGCAACAATATCTGCTCTGTAGAAGCTTTGAGATAATGTCTTTCACTTTCAAAACTTCTTCCTCTGTTAACTTATATCTTGTTGGTTGGATTTCAGAATCAAGAACAGCAGAAAATGATGAAGAAAGAAGGGTAGCTTCACAAGGGGCACACAGCGACGATCTAGCTTGATTAAAACACCAAGAAGCATATGAAATCCAAGATTTCCCTAAAGTGGGACAGAGTTGGGATGACAACTTTGTAGCAGTGCCCACAAGTTCCTCAATAATAGTGTTCACATTCTCCTTAGAAGTCAGATTATCAGAAATGAAGCTAGATTCCTCTTTGCTGGGTGAGGTGTTGAAATCACCTCTAATTTTGAGGACTATGTCTTTCATCCCTGAATTTGAATAATCTTCTTGCAACCACTTAGATAGTTTCAGGCATGCCTTTGCCTTCAGAACTTTATCAATAGTGTCAGACGCTACAAATGAAGATGAAATCATGGAAGGACGGATAAATGACCAAAGATTGGTTAAAGCATCTTCAAATTTGTCTTCAGCATGCATCAACAGTACTCGCTCATACTCCAAACCAAGAATTATATGATCACGGGTACTTCCATCAGGGAAACTAGAAAGATGATCTTTGAGATAATTGTCAAGATGATTTGCCAAACGGAAATTTTTTTGCTTACGAGCTAGGCTCATCAAATTCCTGCAAAGTTTGAGAGTCATAGGTGATGTGGGGTAAGCAGTTTGATATATTCGTAGGACCTTTAACCATATATTGCAATCTTGACGATCTCTGAAGATGGGAGACTTCATCGCTTGCATATAAGAACTTAATAGTGATGGGAAATGCTTGTCTTGGCTTACATTAAGCTTGTAACATTCTTCAAATGCAGAGATGCAGTATAACTGGTTGACATGTGATGCTGCCTCTACAAGTCCATCCAAAGGCAAGACAGACAATGGTTCCATCAGCATTCCCTTGGCCTTCTGCAATTCCTCTGCCACCTTCTCCACTCTTCCCTCAACTTGATGAAGCATACCTTGCAACAGCATTTGTTCACTCCTTCGCAAGGCCAACTTGGGATCCAGAGTGAGTTCGCTGCTACTTTTAGGGGTCAAATCAAGACAAGTCCATGCTGCCAGAAATTCACCCTCATCAAAGTGTGCCAAGGCTTGAACGGAATTTACTTCATTGCCAGCAGTTGTTAGAGCACCAGAATAACTTTTTCCAGCATGTTTAGCACGAAGTGTTTGCAGTTCCAACAGCCAGGATTCCAACGATTTCCAATCAGAAACTGCCGAGTAACTCTCAATAATACGTGCAATCAAAAACTGAACTCCATCAGAACCCATAGAAGTGAGTGAGTCCTCAGTCTGTAACAGATGAATAAAGTGAGCCGCAGCTTTTTCATGCTGACCTTCAGCTTGATATACAAGCCCGGTAATCCATGAAAAATGTCCAATTATTCCACTATCATCTAAACTCTGGTTTTCATCAGTAAACAAGGGAGAGAAAACTACTGTTGCCCAATTTTGCATGCCAATTAATGCCTCTGGCTCATGAGATTTACAGAAAGCCAAACATATGTGCCGTAAAACCCTCAAGATATCAGCAGCATACCTGGCTCTGACATTGTGGATATTTTCAGCCACTTGCACTCTAGACTTGTCTTTTATAGCTGAAACCACAAGGCTCCTCAGCTCCTGTAAGCGCAAAGCGCAATAATAAATCGTAGCATCATGACATTGGAGTGCCAATCCTGCATTCATCATAGGCTCACTTATCCGAGAAAACCACTCCTCACAAACCTTCTTATTTGCCCGAAAGAACAAGGAACTTTGCCGAGAAGCACTGGGTAAAACAGTTGATCCTTCATATGCATTGTATACATTTTTCTTAAGAGCCTCAACAAAATCAAGCAGCAATCTCATAGGTAACAAGTGAGCATAAGAAGAACCAACAATATTTAAGTTTCCATCACTTTGATCAGCATCAAGCTGCAGGACATGAGAAACATCAAGAAGCATGCGCTCCAATGCTGCAAAAGTTTGAGTTGGACCACCAAGGTTCGTCCGAAGGCGAGTGGTAATACAATATCTGGCAGCTTCATGTATCGCCCACCATGCACCAGCAAGAGTGTTAACAAAGCAAATTCTCTCAAGAACATCTTCGTCAACTTTGATATCCCACAACAGCCCATTTGAGCTAGAATTAGATGTTTCCTCAGGCTGAATCAAAGCGACATTTTTGGTGCGCCCACAGATACAAATGAGCCTCTGGATCCACGAAGAAAGAGGCACTTTCCATCTCTGTGCAATGTAACTGAGTATGGTAACAAGTTGCTGTGAATGAAGTTGCTGAGGCAGTTGCTTAAGTGCAAAAAGTTGCTTCCAATGCAAGTTTGACCTATTGTCAAATCTAAGAACACCTGACCAGCATGTAGTAGCCACTCCATTGTCACGGAGACCACATGCATACACTGTAATAGGTAGCAAATTGGAAAGCAACCTGACAAATGCATTCCGTATATCTTCATCTGGATCACCAAGTTTTTCAAGCACCGCCTGAGTAGTAATTATAAAGTGTGTAGGATGAATAAGCTTTGCTTGTAGAAGCTTCTGAAGGACTAATACCACAAGAGACCTCACTTTTGGTTCCCTATCTGATGCAACATCCAGAACTGAGAACAGCAAATCCTGGACAATGTCTGCATATCCAAATACTTCATATGGAAAATATAATTCCTTCTCATTCTCATATATGTCAACAACTTTTCCACAGAATTCATGTATCCACTGTAGTGCTTCTAATTTAACTGCTACAGGAGAAGTGACATGAAGAGCTCTTATAAGAAGGATAGCATACATTTTCAGATGCTGTAAGACTAGCCCAGGAAGTTCAGTCCTCTCATTCTCTACCTTTTCGAGTTCCTCAGGCGTTGTTTCCTGTGAAACTGTGGCGGTAACTTGTTTACTTAGAGAGCATTTGCTTAAAAATTCAAGTGCAGCTAGTCTTTCTAATGTCTTGAGAACTGTGACTTGCAATTCTACATGTCCTCGGACAGGTGACTCGAAAGGGTTGAAATTGCCAAGAATGCTCAATATTAACTTTCCTGACCTATTAACATACAGAGTGTCGATTTCCTTTTGGCCAATCATGCCAGCTCCACTGCCCAAAGAAACACAACTAAGTAAGACCCTCAAATCAAACTTAATCAATGCAAATAGCTCAGATTTCGAGTAAGATTTAGGAACTTTGACATCATATGCCGGATTCTGCAGGTCTGATTTTTGTCCGAGCATGCACCTCAACAAATCCAGCTCCTCAAGCAGCACAATCACTGATTTTTCAACAACCTCATAGTTCCCATGTTGAAGTAAAAATATATAAGTAGCTGCTGCACTTGCGGGCACTAAGTGGTTGGGATGCAAACGCAGCTGAGATATAGGCGCTTCAAATTGTAATATCTTGTGAACAGATGATGGAGAAAGGCCAAGCTTTTGCAGACACAGCAATTGCAAATTGGTTTTAAGAACTCCATGAACCTGAAAGGAGTCAAGCTTCTTCATCCTCATAGACTGGTCTTTACATTCCATAACCAAGCTCTGAAACAAGATATCAACTGCAATAGGGTAAAATGTTGCAAACCGTTCACTCAAAATTTCAGCAAGCAAAGTCAAGCATCTCCAAGAATCATCAATCCAGTTTGACCACCCAAACTTTTTTCCTATCATAGACATGCATCCTAATAGAATAGGAACCATTTTACAAAGAGGTTCACTTATCTGCTCAAGCATATTCATCTCCAGCAAACCCGATGCCGTGGACTGTAACACTGTAGAAAAACAAGACAATAATGCAAGTAACCTCTGGAACTGCTGGGAGCTACCAGGACTTGCATCCTGAAGCAGCACGTCCATATCACCTAAAAACTTTGAGAGTAATCCCAATGGGAACTGCATATTGTTCACCCAATATTTCTGAAACTGCAGGAAACTATCCATAATGACGCGCCTATCAGATTCTGCAAGGTCTGGTACCATCGCCCACCCAAGGAGGAGATCAACAACATCAACAAAATGGGGCTGAAAGCATCTAAAAAACTTCAACGAGATTAGTGTTAAAACCGCAAGAAGCCGGCGCAGTAAGCTCAAGGAGGTTCTTTCATCCTCAAGAAGCTCTTGGCAAGCTTTGAGAATTGGCAATGCAAACCTCTCAACTGCAGCAACATCCCCAACATTAAGAAATTCACGCAAGCCCTCCAATGCAAGATCAGTTGTCCCATCTACTACAGTGCTAACCAATGGTAATGCCCAACCAATGAATCTATCAACCAAACTGCCAAGAATGACATGGTTCTGCCTTCCATTTGGACCTATCGAGATTAAACATAGCACAGAACACAAAGCACCATAAGCAGTAGCTGCTGCCTGACGCACTGAATATGACCTGAGCAGCAATGCCAAACAAAAACTGTCATCAAATGTTTTCATAATTAGTAGTAGCAATTATTAAAAGAATAGATGTGGTATCACATTAAGTTAGTAGGCTGCCAATTTGATGGTGTGTGATCAGAACACCTGTATGGCAGCTTGTGTCAAAAATGATTGTGTAATATGATTCCTCACAAGCAAATAACAGTATTCTGAAAATAGCACTAAGACCCAGGAATCCGACGTAAATCCAAAAAGATAAATAACTACAATATATAAAATTTCATTTGAGACCTATCCGGAGATATGGAGAAAGGTGATTTATGTCTGGCACAAAACCCCAAACTTATGGATCATTGATTGTTGTTACTTTTTTTAAAGAAAAATATTACTAATAGGGGGAGGTGGAGAGGGAGGGAAGGGGCGGGGAATGTTACATAGGTGGGATTTGATCCCTCGCACATGGTGAAGAATGAGGGGCTCACACCATTGAGATATCCTCAAACCCCTTTGGTCGCTGTAACTAGTTCACCTTGTAAGGTTCTAGATATTAAACCACCACGTATCTGAGTGCAGCAAAAGTCCTATAGGTTTGTTAGTAGAAGGATTGATACATGTAATTGATGCAAGTCAAGTGCTTTGAAGGGCACGAATGATATCTCAGTGAATCATATTCATAGTTGCACCATATTAGTGCTTTCCAAATAAAATGCAGAAGACAAACAACAACATACCAGTGTAAACCCACAAGTGGGGTCTGGGGAGGGTAGGATCTACGCAGACCTTACCCCTACCTTTATGGGGTAGAGAGTTTGTTTCCAATAGATCCTCCGCACATAAGAAAAGAAGAATTTTCCAAAGCAGGGTTGCAAGAAAATAAGACGGCAAAATAACAAGATACAAAGCAAATGAAACAACAGATAGTAATAAACACTGAATAACAAAACTACCCGGGGCAAAGGTGGAAATCAAGAACCACAAAATATATATCAAGAAAATATATGCCGAACACATGGCGTGCATATATAAGAAGTAAGAGTAAATGCATACTTCTCCAAACACATCCACGTCGCCCCGAAACTGTAACTACATAAATTCCACTACTAAATTGTTCAATCAATTAGGGGACATTTAGTCGAACACATGGGGTGCATATACATATATAAAAAGAAGAAGTGAAAGAGAGCAGGCATACTTGTCGGAGAGGAGTTGAGAGAAGCCTTGAGAAAGAAAAGAAGCGGAGTGAGTGATGAGGAGAGAGTTAGGAGGGTAAAGAATGGCGCGTTGTAGAGAAGTAATAGCGCCTACACGAGAAGACTCTTCATTATCTTCACTTGAAGTGGATTTGGAAGGATCGTCTTTGGGTAAAGCAACGGTTACAAGTGCCGCTAATTGTTGCTGTTGGTGATGAAGTCCTTGCATTCTTATTTATATTATTCTGATGATGAATTCTTCATTTCTAAGAGCACTTGTTGTATTTCTGTTACGTTTCTCCGTTCACCGGCGAGGACAATTTCAACAACTCGGCCCCAAAAGCTTTTGCTTATTTATATTGCGTCCCTCAGCTTTTCCTTTTACACTAAAAATTAAAAGTCATAATTTCAGAAAAATCAATTTTGATTTTTTGACTTATTTTTGTACTTTTTTAACCTAGAAATAGACATTTTTAAATACTTTTTATCTTTTACAAATACCATAAAAATAGAAAAGATCTTAAAAAACAATAAATATTTAAAATAAGTCAGTCCAATAATCCTCTTAAAAGTTTCATATATTAGTAAAATAATGGAAGAAAATGATATAAATGATCTACTATTATATTTGGGGATAGATTCAAAGTGTTTTACATATATACTTATTAGCAATTTCGTTTCTCTAAATTTTTCAAAAATAAACACTTGTAATTTCCATCAAATAAAATCAAAACTAAACACTAGCTCTATTTTCGTAGACGGTTTAGAATCGGATTTCTATCCCAATGAACAATGTTGAGTGAGTATGTTTTTACAGTACCATATTTAATAATGTTAAAACTCCTTCCTTATATAAAGGATCATCATAATAAGCAACAATACAATTTCAATTAAAAAAATATTATTTACGAGAATTTCAAAGTAAAAGAAATTGTTGATGCGAGATACTCACCTCAGTTTCTCCGACGGCATTAGTTACCAAATTCATTCAGCGATACCCATAGTTTGTTTCAGTGAAAAATACCATTTATGAGAACTTTTAAAGGAAAAGAAGTTGTCAGGGACGATGCGTCAATATTCACTTCAGTCTCTTCCAGTTGTATTTATTACCAGATTCATTCAGTGACACCCTTAATTTGTCCTTAACTATATACATTGATAGGGTATAACTCCTAAAAGAAGGCCAAATAGTGTCTCATCAGACATTCCTCCTCTAAGAGTCCAAATGTACAACATGAACCCGCAAAAGTCAACACACAAATATATATATATATATATATATATATATATATATATATATATATATATATTCACCCCGGACAATAAACATTTGATAATATACCAACCTCCTCCCCATATCAAGAGGCTCAAAACTTCAATTAAAATAATGAAAAATTATGTCATCTTTTTAGTTAGAACTTTGGGCAATTCTGGAAAAAGGGTTCGATCCCGAACAACCCACTATCATATCAAAATTCTAATTTTCTATAGAGAAGTCAATATTTTCTAATCAACTTCATTAAAATTTTGAATAAATCTACATACACTTCGATTGATGGAGTAGTCGGGACTCCTCGAGTTTTGTCATGATCGCACACTCAACAAAAGATCTTTACAAGCGTCATTTCCATTTTCATTCAAGCGACATAATTAGATTGGGCTTTTTCCGTTGTCCAAGATTCCCCACTGCTGCCCCGATGTCCATATGTTTATTATTATCGATGAACTTCTTCGACAAAAAAAATGCTTCAATTATGGACTTCCAGATGGCCTCCCTCACATCATGTTTTCAATAAAAAAAGTAAAAATTACTTTTAACCCCTAGTTAAAATACAAAAAAAAAAAAAAAAAATTACTTGACATATCAAACTCTAGAAAATTTTCATGAAATTTGAACTACCATAGATCACACTCTAGCATGGAGTTGGAAGGAAGCTTTTTTTTAGTATGTGGAATGTATGGAATAATTTTTAATAGAACAAACCAAACATGCATTGTACACTCTGAAAAAGCTTCCTTCTAACTCCATGCTAGAGTTTGAACTGTGACAGTTCAAACTTGCATACAAATTTTATAGAGTTTGATATGTCCAGTAAATATTTGTTGAGTTTTTTCCAAGGGATCGTGTAGTTACTGTCTTACTAATGAGAGCTACGCATGAAATTGCTTTTAACCCATTAGAACAGTCACTTAGCCACAACCATATTGGTTGGTAACCAAGTAGATTATTGCACTGAGGTCTAGAAACTTATGTTATTCGAACTCTTTAAAAAATTTAAAATGATCATGGGTGCGTGTCGGATTGGAGTAGTGCATTTTTGAAGGATATGAGACGGGTGCGGCATTATTTTTGGAGAATCCGAACAATATAGCTAGAAAATGGTGCAAATTGTTCATGTATTAAATTGTCCATAAAAACTGGTGCACTAGTTCGTGTCTTCATTATGCAATTCTATAATTACTCAAGTTACAATTACTCTATAATACTACTGTATAAAACTTACAATTACCAGTCGTACAATTTCCACTGGTACAGTTCCAACTTACATCCAGCACTGAAAAGAGATTAGGGTTTTGTTTTGGGGAATTTGGTCGAGGTTATAAAGTCCGGTTGTGGAAGTTGATTGGATTTTTAAAGATTAAAATTGCATCTGATGTCCTTTTAATAACTTAGGAAAAATGTAATATGGCCCCTAAACATTAACAAATTGCCACTTCAGCATGTTCAGGACTTCGGGCGGTGTTGAAGTAACAAACTTCATTTTTATGGGTGTTTGAGGGATTTAGGTATGGTCGATTGAGGAAATAGGGTTTGGGTTAAACTCTCCCAAACACTCTCAATCACACCATATCATTCCTAGATCAATCCAAAGCCAAAACACGCTAAATTAACGTAATAATTTTTGTAGTAATCAAAGAAATCATCATCTCCGTGTTGAAGAGATTTTGGAAACCCTTGGAGATGGAATAGCCCACTGTTTTACGAGAATTTTGAGGCATAAAGGTAAATTCTAACCTCATCTATCTATAATTAGGATTAATCGATGATTCGGGGTACGTTATGAAAGGATTTTTGTAATCGAACCTCATGGGAAGCCTGAGCATATTATATGGTATTGTCCGACGAGAGGTGGAGGAGGTATGGCACAATCGACTGGGTCTGTGGCAGCGTCTTCTTCATCAGTGCGCCCCCAGGGTAGGGCACACATGCATCGCCTAATAGAGGCAGAGGCAGAGAAGCATGATCTAGTTTGAGCGGTCCCTAGAACCGCATCTATGCTTTGTCATGTTGACAAGACCTTGAGTCGTCCCCATATGTGGTTACAAGTGTACTATCCGTCTTCTCTCATGATGTATGTGCTTTGATAGATCCGGGTTCCACTTTATCATATATTACACCCTTTGTTGATGGTAAGTGCGAAAAAGAGCCTGAATTATTGCATAAGACGTTTGAAGTATCTACAACCGCATGTGAACCTGTAATCGTTAAGCGGATGTATAGGGGTTATTATGTAAAGATATATGGTCGTCATACGATAACTGACTTAAATGAAATAGAGATGGTGGAATATGATATTATTATGTGCATGGATTGGCTGGCTTTTTTCTGTGCTAATGTTGATTGTTGGACGAAGATCGTTCGCTTTAATTTCCCAAATGAGTCCATCCTTGAATGGAAAAGGTAATGTTGCAGCGCCCAAGGGTAGGTTTATTTCCTACCTTAAGGCTCGGAAAATGATCCCAAATGTATCTATCACCTCATGCAAGTTCAAGACGCGGAGACAGAGCCTCCAACTCTTCAGTCCGTTCCTGTCGTCAATGAATTTCTCGACATATTTCCTGATGAACTTCCTGGTATTCCTCCCGAAAGGAAAATTAAATTCACCATCGATGTACTCCATGATACCCAACCTATATCTATTCCTTCATATTGAATGGCTCCTGTAGAGCTAAAAGAATTAAAGGCTCAGCTGAAGGATCTCCTGGATAAAGGCTTTATTAGACCTATTACTTCCCTCATAGGGTGCTCCGGTGCTATTTA
This sequence comes from Anisodus tanguticus, assembly GCA_034509755.1. Classification (NCBI taxonomy): domain Eukaryota; kingdom Viridiplantae; phylum Streptophyta; class Magnoliopsida; order Solanales; family Solanaceae; genus Anisodus; species Anisodus tanguticus. The sequence continues at coordinate 36,520,081 of CM067561.1, read as the reverse complement.
TCCGTAAGAAAGAAGTTTCATTAAGGATGTGTATTGATTATCGTTAATTGAATAAGGTAACCATTAAGAACAAGTACCCGCTCCCAAGAATCGATGATTTGTTTGATCAGTTGCAAGGAGCTAAGTATTTCTCAAAGATTGACCTCAGGCCTGGATACCATTAGTTGAGGTTAAGAAAGAAGGTACTCCAAAGACCGCCTTCAGGACTAGATATGACCATTATGAGTTTCTTGTTATGTCTTTTGGCATGACTAATGCGCCGACAACTTTAATGTACCTGATGAACCGGGTATTTAAGCCATTCTTGGATATTTTTATAATAGTGTTTATTGATGATATTCTAGTATATTCTCGAGTGGTATTACAGACGCTTCAAGATCGTAAGTTATATGCTAAGCGTCTGTAATACCACTCGAACGGAAGGAAAATATTGCAAACTAATGCCATCAATGGATATTGAAGCGCGGTACTTTTTGAAGAAAAAGATGGCCAACGGAAGATATGCAAATATGCCAGTGGAAGGTTCAAAGATGATGAACAACACTATCATTCCACATTCAAAGAAATTCTTGTCGTGAAGAACAAAATCAAAAGGTTCAATTTCTTTTTAATTCACACAGAATTTATGATCGAAATGGATATGAAGGCTTTCCTAAAGATGGTCCAGATAAATCCAAAGATCATTCCAAATCTGCATATTCTCAGATGGGCACAATGGTTCTCCCCTTACAAATTCCAAGTGAAGCACCTCAAAGGGAATGATAATATTCTGGTAGATTTTCTATCCATGCTAGATAAATTTTCAAAAAGTTTTGCGTTGAAACAGGGCAAGCAAAAGAAAAAGTCAACTAGCCATATCTTCATGCTTGCAACCTCACCAGGAGTCGGTTCATCCAGAATAACAAATCATCTTTCCATCAATTTTCTATCTTGTAAACTTTGCTATAATCAATAAATGAGTGTTTTCTAAATTTCTCTCTCGTTCTTCTCTTCAAAATGTATGGAAAGTATGGTCCTTAGTTTAGTACAGGGTTAGAAAGTACTGGGCAAGTTAACTTGCTACAAATACAAAAAAATTATGAGTTATAACAGCTAAATCTGTTAGTAGTGTAAAGGTTTTTTTCGAGTTTAGTAGCTTGGCAAGCCATCCTTAATGAAGTAGAAGCCAACCCGTTTGTAGGCAAAACTTTTGCATCTATGATCAGATTTACTGTTCGACTAGCTTGGCAAGCCGTTCTTATGGGCGTTGAAGCCAGGTTTGTGACAAGCCATCCTTCGGGATGTTGAAGCCCAGTCCTCTCTATAGGAAAATTGTTGTAGCTTGTAGTTTTGCTATCTTGCTTGATATTTCATCGCCCTTCCCCTACCATGTATAACTTACATTTACACTAAAAAAATAACGAATACACTCAAATACAACAAGGAGAAGAAGCCACGATATCCGTCAGATCTGAGAAGCGTAATGGCTTTTTTTTCTTTTGTATTCGTTACATAAAGTTTCTTCCTCCAACAATGGCAAATTCCAATTCATCTTCCTTCGACGAAGGAAAACAAGCTCTAAAGCTCTTTAGGAGTGGTGGTTATGGTGATCTGGTGGTGCACTGACGAGAAATAGTTAGGTTGTGGTGTCGCCGAGGAGGATAAAGTGGCGAAGACGGTGGCATTTTCATATTTGATGGTGTCGTTGTGGATGAGGAAAAGTCGGGGGCAGATCTGGCCAGAGAGAGGCACCGGAGAGAGGGAACGAAGAGAGAGAGGTGAGGGAGATGAGAGAAGGGAAGAGAGAGACGACAAAGTCAGATTGCGAAGACGGCGTGTAATGATTTGCGGAGATGGTGGAGGGTGGTGATAGATGGAGATGAGAGAAGGGAGGAGGGAGACGACTGTTTGATTGGGCTTCGGTAGAGCTCCCCTGTAGAAGATGACCGACGGCGGCCGGAGAGAGAATTGAGGGAGGATAAAGAGAGTGTTGAGGGAAAAAAAATTATACAATGGAATGATTAATGAATATTTGGTATAGCTATGATAGGTAAATTTAAAATTCATCGTAGCTATGAAAAATAATTAAATTTAAAAGTAGGAATAATTATTATTCATAAGTAACTCTTAGAGTTAGCTATGCAGAGAGTTATTTCTTTAATTTAATTGGGATTAAATTTAGAGTCATTGGTTAATTTTAATAAGAGGTCACATGTCCAATAGTACAGTAAAACCTCTCTACAGCGACAATATTTGTCCGAAAATTTCATGGCTGCTATAGTGAGGTGTTGTTATATATGTATACTGACATTCGATATTTAGATCTCATTTAACCGTTATAAATAAAAGTACACAAATAATTATTTTATGTACTTTGTATGTTATAAACTAAATAATATACTTTTAAAACATCAATTGATTTTTATATCTCAGTAATTAAAAATTACAAAGACCAAAAAATTATTAATAAATTCATCTCTAGTTATATCATACCGATAAAAAACACAAAAGTAAGGAACATATGCATTTAAAATTAATTGAGAATTTAAATATGTTAAGTTTGTCGCGGTAAGAATTCTAGGTCGTTTCGTAAATTACAGCATTTTAGTGTTAATATAACGCTTGAATTAACAAAAAATTTGTCTAAAACTTTCCACAGAAGGGAATGAAATAGCTTTCCTTGAAGGTTGTCTAAGAACTTAACAGTGACTCTTCATATACATTAATAGTGATTATCATAAATATTTTAATATTTTATTTTTATACATAATATATTTATTAGAGAGATATTTTTTCAAAGAGTGTCCGCTATAATGAATGGCATTGGAATGCTAGAGAAGTAAAATATAACATGAAAAATTAATTTTAAAGAAAATCAGACCATTAAAGTGAAATACTGTTAACGAATGACAATTATAAAGTGATTTAACTTTATTTCTAAAATCAGCTATTTGAGCCATTAACAATAGGCCGTAGCACAAATGTGTATAATGAAAATGATATAAATATACCAATTATTAACAATGTCATATGACATATTTGAATTTTTTCTTAAAAAGTTATAGAAAAATAGGTCAAATATATCTTTTTACTTTATTTTAAAATTAACTTTATCTTTCGTTAGCTAACAAATATATCACTCTCTCATCTACAAAGTTCACATCCGTACACTTAAATAGATGAAACCCAAATTCCACAAAATTACCCAATTTTTAAAAAATAACTCGCTCCGACTCATCTATTAATTTAACCGTACCCAAGAACACCCAAAATTCCATTTCTCCCAAAATTAGTTTGCTCCTTCGTCTTCTCCGGCGAACTCACGACGCCGGAGTCCGCCGAAACCATCACGGCGTGAGCCCCTCTCCCCATCACTGCTTCTCTTTTCCCACTGCTATCCCGCCACTGTCACACCTAAGTTGAAATTACCTGATTTAAAGAAAATATCCAATTTGGTTGAATTATCATTTTCAGTTTTGTGCTCTTTTTTTTTTCGAGTTTCAGTTACTGTTGTGTTGATGAAGATTATTTTACTCGTGTTTTCTTCATCATGATAATATTCTCTGTTCATTCTTGTTAAGAAGATTAGTAATCTTCTTTGTTGTGTTAATGTTCATTCTTCTTGATTTCAATGCTTGTACAGTGAGAGTGGTGATAAAATATGGAAGAACCATTGCCCCAAACGACATTGATCTGTATATGAATGAGACCCATTTTGATATTTCTTTTCTCAAATCATTATCGGAGAAGAAAACAGAGCAATCACTGGGAAGCTCCACCTTAAAGGTCAACAATGGAGTATCTCTGAATCAAAGTCAACTCCATGTAGTCTCTTTATCATCAGCCCATCGACCATCAGTTCACCAACACCACCGCCATTTTCGCCACAGTCGCTGCCGTTGTCACAACGACAAATTCAAGAACAACAGCTGAGCAACATCGTGTCGGCGGTGGGCATAACTTTAGACCCATTTCTAATCGACTATCACATAATCCCACAACGCCTCCTTTTCTCCAATATCCAACTGTTCAAATCCAACACTCGTATCCCAACTCTCTTGCCTTACAAATTCATCGTCGTCACCAATAATCTGTATCCAATTCACCATTGATAATCTTTGTTATTAGGGACTGAGTTTAAAATGTGGGCCGGGGCGGTCAGGGGGATTGGGTATTTTTATAATGGTGCGAATTGCACAAGACTTTTCTCGCCTTATTTGATCTTCTTTTATTAGCAGCAAAAAAGCTTGGCGCTGTCCTACGGCAGCAGCGACATGAGAAGTGTGGAAGCTCTCAAAAGCTCCAACCTTTCTTCACTTCCACTCCGCCATTTCTCTACACTCACTCTTTCCAAATCCAAAAAACCAATTCCTTCTTCTCCTACGATTCCCATTACTACAGATATTCTTCTAGAATCAGTCAATTCTTCTCAGTGGCATTTCATCAAACACCTTACAGTCAAACTAAACCCACCTTAATCTCAGCCACCCTTCCAAACCTCCGTTCATCTCCCGACTGCATACTCCCTTTCATCGAAAACCTCAGTCCCAATTGCTTAGACATCACCTGCTATTCCCTTGATATTTCCATACTCCCCTAAACAAGCCACACACCTTCTCAAACAAATCATCAATGCTCGATTAGCATCGAATAACCAGATTTTCGATGGGCTTGTGAGTGCTCGGGAGAAGCTCGAAATAAAGAGTTCAATTGTATTGGATTTGCTTGTAAGTGCTTATTGTGAATTGAAGTAAGGCGAGGACGCGTTAAAGTGCTTTTATTTGATGAAAAAAAGGGAATTATGCCAAAGGTAGAGACTTGTAATGATTTATTGAGTCTTTTTCTTAAATTGAGTAGGACTCATTTGGTGTGGATTGTGTATGCTGAGATGATTAGGATGAAGATTAATTCTACTGTATGTACGTTTAATATAATGCTCAATGTACTATGTAGAGAAGGCAAGTTGAAGAAATCAAAGGAGTTTATTGAACATATGCAGTGTTTAGGGGTTAAGCCGAATTTAATATCGTATAATACTGTGATTCATGGTTATTGTTTGAGGGGGGATTTTGAAGAAGGAAACAAGATTTTTGAGACAATGATAAAAAAAGGTATTGAGCCTGATTCGTATATGTTTAATTCTCTAATTAGAGGGATGGTGAAGGAGGGGAGGGAAAATGAGGTGTCTTCCTTGTTAGAGAAAATGAAGTCGTTCGGGTTGATCCCTACAGCTGTGACTTACAACACTCTGATAGATTCATGCTGCAATAGAGGGGACCTAGAAAAGGCATTTTTACAGGGATGAGATGGTTAAGATTGGCATCGTGCCGAGTGTTGCTACCTATAACTTGTTGATCCATGCATTGTTTCTTGACGGAAGAATGGCAGAAACTGATGATTTGGTGAAAGATGTGGCGGAGAAGAGAGTACTTCCTGATTGTATTACATATAACATATTGATCAATGGCTATTGCAGTGCCGAGAATGCAAGGAAGGCATTTAAGTTCTATGATGAAAGTTGAGTAGGGGTCTTCAACCAACGACTGTCACTTATACATCACTAATCAAAGTCTTGGGCAAAAGGAATAGGATGAAAGAAGCAGATGATTTGGTTGTTGAAATATTGTGGAAAGGGATATTACCTGATCTAATTATGTTCAATGCATTGATTGATGGTCATTGTGCCAATGGTAACGTTGAGCTTGCTTTTGATATATTGAAGGAGATGAATAAAATGAATGTTCAGCCTGATGAAGTAACCTACTATACTCTGATGCAAGGTATTGTAAGGAGGGTAGAATTGAAGAAGCTTGTAATCTTCTTGACGAGATGAAGGGAAGAGGAATTAAACCTGATCATAGCAGCTATAACACTCTAATCAGTGGGTATAGTAGGAGAGGTGACATGGATGATGCATTCAGAGTTCGTGATGACATGTTCAGTGCAGGTTTTAATCCCACTCTTCTCACTTACAATGCTCTCATACAAGGTTTATGCAAAAAGCAGGAAGGTGTACTTGCTGAGGAACTTCTCAAAGAAATGGTTAGTAAAGGCATTACTCCTGATGATAGCACTTATCTTGCTTTGATTGAAGGCATTGGTGATGTTGATAGTTTCTTGGGGAGAAAAGATCCATCATAAGGTATTTTATCAGGCTGCTGTTTGCAGTTGAGCTAGAGGCCATTATTCTGTGCATCTTTTCTTGGTGTTTGTTTATACATGCAGATAGAGAACTCCAAGGAAATGATGGGTGTCTATTGTGGTTAAAGATGGTTATGAGGGAAAATAGGAGAGAGATTTGCATTAATATCAAAGGCACGATGGCAGTTGTCATTTCCATGCTGACAACTCTTTGGTGATTCTTTGGATAAAAAGGGACTCGCTTGGCTTGAAATACCTACCAAAACTGAAATGTTCACACTGTTATGCTTCATCCCTGAGTGGCTTGCATTGCTTCATTGCCCCATAGCTTTTGGCCATAAAGAGACTAGGATATTCAAATATTTCAATCTCTGATACTAGTATATGTCTGACCAATAATATTTGACTTTCCTAAGTTCACCTCATATAGTTGGTTTGTTTCTCAAGAAAGTCTGGAGATGTTCATTGTTCTATCTCTGAAATTCTTGAAGGACCAATTGGTGATTATTCATTGTACATTGTAGTTGCTGTCATTTTCAGCTGCTCAAGGGTGGGGTGTGCTGGTTGAGGTTAAAAATCTTGCGAGTTTCAGCTGCACCATTGGTTGGAACATTACTGTATATCTACGAGTTAGGGTGAAGTCTCATTTTGACCCAATGCCGGTACAATGATGTTTGATTGTACTAGACAGCTTTTATTTGTTGCCTGCAACCTTTTTTCTCTGTAGACTAATTATAAAAAGGAGGATTCTCTCTATATAAGTATATATAAAGGAATCTTTTTTTGTGTTTTTCTTTTTCCTGCTATACTGAAATTCCACATTTGTCATGTTGTAACTTTATCAAGTGATTTCCTAATTTTTATCTTATACATTTAGAGTTTCTGGAATCATATATAGCAATGGAGTGGCCTTGTGACATTAATGAACTAGTATAAACTAGGGCTGTTCGAAGGGCCGGGTTCGGGGCGGGGAGGGTCCTGGCGGGATGGGAAAGGGTCGGGACTGGCCCTTCGGCGGGAATGTATTTAAGCAAGTTTTCACGTCCTTCTTCATTGATAACTGCTTGGTACAGTACAACATCCTGCAAAACAAAACATCAAATCACCACTAAACATTCTATTTCTAAGGCTTTCAATACTAACCGCAGAAACATCATGCATTTTATAAGGTTGTATTGAAGAAGAAGATGATGTTATAGAAGCTGGTTGGTTGCTAGCACTTTCTTGTTGTTAATACATATATATTTTTTTGTATTCATTGTGTATGCCAGACAAAACTTCTTCTTTAGTTGGTTGTTCATTTGTTTTATATCCACGGATTGATGTTTTTTCTGAGAGCTTCTCAACTGAATCCATGAGCAAGACCTCTGCTTTTATTGGATTTTTTGGAGTTGGAGGTAGAAGTACTGATATACAATCATAAATAGTTTCAATAAGTGTTTTACAACAGTCTATTTTAATAGTCAGATTTAATACAACACCAATAATATAAATAGTGGGAATAGAAAAGAAATATTTTTAAAATTTGATAAATATTTTTTTAATAGGTGCCTTATAAGATGGTTTTTCCATATATTCACTAAGTAACAAAAATATTAGAGCTATATAAAATAACATAGTTGAAATATTAGGATAATATATACCAGAAAATTCTTTAGTTGCTTGAAAAAAATTCTCTAAAAATCCAATAAGTTCTGAATTTTTTTCCCAATCATTATCTACAAGCATATCAGTTGGATTTCGATTATGGACGTTAAAAATAAAGTTATAGATCTTCTATAATCGTAAGCAACAAGTAGTTGTTCATATATAGAATTCCACCTAGTCGCTACTTCTTCAGAAATTTTTCTAAAAGGTAATCCACAATCGTGACAAGTTTTTTTATATTCTTTTTTTTTATATTTTACTACTAAAAATAAAGTTTATAGCAAATTGTACTTTATTAAGAATGTCTTCAAAAAATGATATATCATCCTTTACAACTAAGTTATAAATATGGCACACACATTTTATATGAAAATGATTAGGAAAAGATGGAGTTAATAGATCTTTTAAAAGTCTCACATCGTAATTATTAGAAGAAGCATTATCTAACGTAACAGTCATAATTTTGTCAATTATACCATAATAATCGCAAACTTCATGAATATTTTGTGCAATAAAAGTTTCAGTGTGCCTATCATCAATATATCTATATGCTAAAATATGTTTTTGCATAAACCAATTATGATCTATCCAATGACATGTTACAGTTAAATAATCATTGACGTTAGTACTACGGCCTATATCAGAAGTGATAGATACTTTGCCAGGAAAATGATATAATGCACAACGTAAATATTGTTGATATTCATGTGTAAATTTTAAAACGTCTCTCCTAACAGTTGATCTAGAAAAATCGTTAAAAACAGGATTATACATATCTCTTACGTAATGAATAAAACCAGTAGAGGAAGAAAATGAAAAAGGCAAACCCTCCACCACAACTAATTTTGTAATATTTTCCCTATCATTGTTTTTATCATATTTAGGACCAAAAATTTCCCCCGTCGTCGGGTTAATTTGACCCTATATTTGATCCGAGACACTATGTGAACATTGTCCCGACTCAGAGCGCATTGGCGCACCCGACTTTGTAGCCTCGTATTCATCCCACCTAACTTTGTGAAAGCCTTGTACTTGTCTCAATAAACCTCCAGTCCCATACTGACCTTTTCCGATTTTAAATTTATAAATATTTTTACAAATTTTACATCTAACTACTTGATCTCTTGGTCCCTATAAAAAAAATCACATGCAGCTGATTTTAATTTTCGTCGTGTGGGGCCTCGACTCATACTAGTGGGAATATGAAGCGTTCCAGTTTCAGTTTGAGGCTGAGACTCAGTCTGAGGTTGTTGAGGTGCAATATTGGGTGTGCCATCTAGATTATCGTCTAAATTAAAGTACGGTTCAGTTGCAGGATATATCTCATCATCTAATGGTATATCACTAAAAAAATTAATTTCATCTATATGAGTGTAATCAATCAAATCATCTTGACTAGGAATAGAATGACTAGAAGAAGTACCCCCGTCCTACCCTTACCATTAATCATACGTCTTCCATTTTAATTATGCAAATAAATAATTAAAGATAATGAAATTAAGTGCGATAATTCAAATAAAGTAACAATAATAAGGTATTTAATGAAGGAGGATGTAGACTTGTAGAGAGATAGATCGAGAGATTAGAGAGATTGTAGGAAGATTTGTGAGATAAAATGAAGAGAAAATGAGGTATTTATAGTTGAAAAATTGGATTAAAGTGTAAATATACTAACTTAGGGGTTAAAAATAAATATTAAGTGGGTAGGGGAGGCAAAAATTGCCGTTGGAACCGTTGCACAACGGCCAAAATCTAAATTTGATAGTTGTTGCAATGGTTAATTTTGCAAAGGAGAAGAGGGGATCGGGACAGGGTCGGGTCGGGTCAAAGCGGGACGAACTCAAGTCCCGTCCCGGTTTCGAATTCCGACACCGTATTTTTTTAAGGGAGATCGGGGGTCGGGTCGGGGCCGGGTCGGGATCGGGCCAACCCGGCCCACTGGACAACCTTAGTATAAACACAAATCTGGTTGACTTTTGAATCTTGAATGCAAATGTGGTATGGTGCTTGTAACTTAACTATTTTGTATAGTTACTATTCGACAACCTTTGATTCCGGATACAGGCCTGACTTAGTAACTAGACTACCTAACTACTCAAATCTCAAATGAATGGAAGCCTAAAGTAATATGTTGGGAAACCAATATGGTATAAAATCGTAAACATACGACACTTGAGACTAACTTAACCCAAAAGTTAGTTCATAAGGTAGAATTATCCAAATCCATATAAACAAATTACTTGTCCATGCCCTAACCAATGTGAGAATCTAACTCGCTCTAACTAAAACAAAGGGCTCTACCTAAGTTTTTGATACTCGGCGACCCTATTAAAAAAAGTTAAACTTATACAAATGATTATAATTTTAAGAGTTTTAAATTTTTCATAGCTATAGTTTCAATATTTACAGTATGTAGCTACTTTTTAGTTGCTACATCGTCTGTTTATCGGGTGTATTAAAACGACTTTGCTGTATTCATGAATACAACGAGTAAAAATTTGCTCAGTAAAGTGTATTCAAAACAGAAAATTCTCCTACAAAATACAAAACACAAAACACAACAAAAAAACTGAATACAAGAAATAAAATACACCCCAAAACACTGAATTTTATAAAAAAATATATGAATACACTGAAAAATTGAATACAAGAAATAAAATATATAACAAAAAATTGGTTTTTACACTATAAAAAAATGAATACACTCTAAAATACATCTCTAATTCACTGTATTCATTTGTATACAAAAAGATCTCCTTCGAAATACATGTGAATAAAGTGTATTTTCCGATCAGATCTGGACAATAAAGTGTATTTTAACGAATACAACCAAGAAACAGAATACAAGAAACTGAAAATACAGACGAATACCAAAAAACTGAATACAAAAAACTAAATACAAGAAATAAGAAACATAATACAAGAAACTGAATACAAGAAAAATTGAATACAAGAAACTGAAATACAGGCGAATAAAGTATATTTTCCGGTCAGATTTGGATAATAAATTTGTGTTTCCTGTTAGATATGGACAATAAAGTGTATTTTTCGGTCAGATCTGTACCTTACTGACCTACTCTTTTTCCGGTCAGTGTGTGGCGGCGGCGGTTAGAACTCGCCGGAGAAGATGGAAAGGAAACGACGACTCTTTCATTGACGAAGAAGACGACGTCGTATCCATTCAAATCAACATAGATACACGATGTATAACGAGTATACGTGTGTATATATATGTGTGTGTGTGTATGACGGCGACAACGGTGGTTCGACGATGATGGCGGCGTTTAGACTCGTCGGAGATTAGAAAGAGAGAGACCAGACGTTAAAGAGAGTCAAGAATAAAAATAATAATAAAAATATATTCTATTTTAAATATATAATGTAGCTATGATAGGTAATTCAAATACACATTATAGTTATGCAATGTAATTTATTTAAATAATAGTTACTAAAGGTAACTATATTCTATAGTTAACTATGAGAGGTAATTATTCTTATAGTTAGCTATGTGATGTAATTATTTCTAAAAAATTACCGCAAAAGTTAAAAAAATAAGCAATAGTATTAGTTTATTTTTTATTTTTTATTTTTTAGACAGCACATGTGGAGTATTCTTATTCTTATATTGGGCGTTATTACAGCCCACTGAAAAAATAAACAAACATTTAACGGCAAGTTGGTCTTGTCCCGGTGGACGACCTTACTCAAGAAAGTCAAGAGTTACTTTCCGGCCAAACTTTATCTTACGAAAAAAAGCAAATGAAGCCCCCAAAAAATTGTTGCGAGATTTGCTCTATGGTACTTTATAAAGCAGTACGGGAAGTATTTAACTATTACAAGTATTCGAAAGGATAAACAAAGATTTCAATAATATTTTCGACTAGAAATCTGAAAATTACAATATAACAACAAAACTGAAATTACGATTTTGTTGAAGACTGAAAAATGGAAATTGTTTTTGCTGAGTCGAGTGTAGCACTCTGTCCTTAAGACAATATTGCCCCGTATGTATCCTTTATACGTCCTGGACAATTTGTCTCCCAAGATAAAACAGCAATGGAACCCTTGAGCAAAGGAAACTCAAGAGCTACCGTGAAGAATACTTGTAATAGTTAAATACTTTCCGTACTGCTTTATAAAGTACCATAGAGCAAATCTCGCAACATCTTAAGACAATACTTGTATTGTATTACTATTAGTGTTCGAAAATGTCGGTCAAAAGTTGTGTGACCAAATCTGGATATGGAAATGGTTTTCTGGTAGAAGAGAGTGATGATGATGAACGTGTTCATGGTCTCACCGCTACAAAGACTCGGTGGGAACAAGCGCTCACGAGAGCTCGAGGATGTCAACGGGACAAGAGGAGAAGAGTGAAGATGTTATTCTATCTTGTAGCGAAAGGCCTATATCTGTCCCGGACAAAGGATCCGAATAATGGTGAGAAGGAAATGGACACTCGGTCGATGAAGTGACCGAAGTGAGCCGTAATCCGAAATTGGGATAAGTATTTTTCTCACTTGTCAAGAATAAGGATTAAATGATAAGTAGTTTTTCTTACTTGTCAAGAATAAAGATTAAATTATGTCTGATTAAAAATGGATTAAAGTAAGGAGGAATATGAAAATAATTTATATTCCTTATGCTTTAACAAATCAGAAGTTTAATCTCATCTTCTTTTCCGTTTAAAGATTGGATTTTGTAAACGACTTAAGAAGATCCGTTCTTTTAAGTGTAATTACTAAAGTGTGTAAAGTATGGTCGCACATACTATGGAGAAAGATCCACTAACGTGCGAAAACTTTTACCACTCTTAAGTAAGCGCCAAGAATTATCTCGGGCACCAATCATAACGGAAGAAGACTAAAAGCTAAAGACGTTGAGCTCCGTCATACTATTTGACGAAGATCCTTCATAGGATGATATTGGACACTCGGTCATACAAAGCCTCCGGCGACTAGAGTGGGCCAAAATTCCTTTGATAGGATGATATTGGACACTCGATCATACAAAGCCTCCGGTGACCGGAGTGGGCCAAAATTCCTTTGATATGATGATATTGGACACTTAGTCATATAAAGCCTCCGGGCGATCGGAGTGGGGCCGAGAATTCATTTCATAGGAAAAGTAATGGACACCTAGTAAGGTGGGCCGAGTTTCCGTGTCCTAAATGATCCGAAGGCCTAAAGAAAAGGCGAAAAAAGAAATTGGACACTCGATGCCAAAGCAACCGGAGTGGGCCGAATATCCGGATCACATATGATCCGATTACGCCCTAACCACGGGTAAGAGGTTGTTCATGTGAAGCAACACCACCTCTAAAGTAGAAGGGGTTGGAGAGGTTGTCCTCAATAGGACTTCAGGGAATGAGATCACTCTAAGATGATGTGATACATGTCCCTAACTTGGTTTAAGGGACGCCGTTGGTCAAGCCGGTTTGAGACTAGTCCAACAGTGCGTAATAACTAAGAATGGTGCAGTATGTCTGTAGCCAAATGAATGATATATTTGTAATCCTGTGCATCTATGCCATCATAGATTAAGACACGTTAAATAGCAAGTCATTCAAAAGCTAACGATGTTGAGATTGTTGCCTTCGTCGACATAAACCCTCTAAATAAATGTGAGGTAGATGAAGAGGCAAAATCACCTTTCCAAATTCCGTCAAGGGAATAGCGAAAGAAGCACCGCTCCTCTAGAACTTAGTCACACCTAATTGGGTGATTTGAAGTTTATACAAAATAGAGGGGGGAGACAAGTACGTTGTGATCTTCATTGATGATGGTACAACGTATGAAATCCTTTGTTTGTTGAAAAGCAAAGATGAAGTTGTTGAAGCGGATAAGCGCTACAAAGCAGAAGTTGAATATCAACTAAGCCTACGGATTGAGAAATTCGTAGTGATAGAGGGGGAGAATGTGAAGCATCGTTCATTAAACGACTGCTCATTTCTCACTTCAGTCCAACGGTGTTAGCCAAGCGCAAAGTCGTACGCCCAAATTATGTGGGGTGGCTTGGTAAAAGTTGGAATACTGAAACATGTCAAGTTGTACCTAAGATCGTAGATTGCATATCCACCGGATCCGCAAATAACGATAGTGTTGATCGCCTCTTGGCGTCAAAGAATGCTGAATTCATTGAAGATAACTTTCCTTGAAATAGGAAAAAGGAGTAATTGCTCAAGGTTAACAAGAACCCGTGAGGGCCTGACTGTCCGGAACTAGACGTTCCGTATCTTCATGACTCGAAAGTTGTTGTCTATCCGGAACTTAATATTCCGGATCTGCAAACTCGGGATTCTAGATGTTGAACCAAGACGGAGCAAAGAGGGGACAAAGACTTGTTCCGGTCCTTCTAGCTTGTATGGTTGAGAACGAACCATGGACAATTAACAAATAATTGTTATCTCCAAAAGCGCCGCTTTGGAAAGAAGCTAAAGGGAGAAATAGATTCCATATATAGAACCATACGTGTGTAATAGTTAATCTTCCTCCGGAAAAGAACCTTTGGGTTATAAAAAGTGCTCCCCTGTGAGTAGCTTCACATCCAGGGCCATTGTAATCTTACATGGCATGGGTGTTGAAACGACCTTCCAAACCTAGAGAGTTGGAAGAAGAGGATCGAATTGGTTTGTTTGATCTGTTGGGCTTCTTCCCGAACTTTCATTTTGGTCCCCGAAATGTTAACATTTTGGTCCCGAAAGTCTCGATATAAAACGAAAAACAATGAATCGATCACGAAACATTGACTCGAAGTTAGAAAGCCAACAGTTGGAAAACCAACGGTCTTAGAGTGAAAATCATATTGAAACAAAGTCTCGATATGAAAGATATGAGTATCACGAGATGACATCTTAGGAATTGGATTTCTAAGACATCTAACGGACCGGTCGATAGTTGACGGTCTCGTTGAAGCCACCAATGGATATGAATCATAGAACCGATTGGAATCATGGTGCACCCATAGACAAGGAGTGATATGCACGGTCACGTGTAGTTCAATGTATTGTACACACTACAACCGACCAGTATCGTCCTACAAACATATTAGTTGAACTAAGGTTCACCGATGATCTTAATACATGATCAATAGAAGGCGTTAAGTCGGATATGACGATATCCGAATTATTCGCTTATCTACGGATTATTGTATTCGGATGTCCAACGGTTCGGGAGAACACGGTGATGCAAATCCGGACATCGATCGAAGAACACCAAAGCCACAAGTAAATGTGTATGGTGGTTCTTGGAAAATCCTCTAAGCAAACTTGCATCGGCCGATTCATGATGGAATCGGAGTTTATCGCTTTATACAAAGCATGAAAGAAGTTGAGTAACTTCACGGATCCTTAGAGGACGTCCCTTATTGGGAGAAACCCGTGCCTTCGACGAGCTATACACTTGTGGCTAGCCGGGTCGGCTTTAGGAAGGACACGGATGACGGCGTCTGGACATATCTGTCGGAGACATAAGACCGTATGGCAGTTGATCATCACGGGTGTCACTTCCTTATTTACTAACTAAGGGACTACCCGGAGATTAAGTTTTCTGCCTGTCTAGGGGAATGGGCTTAAAACCCAAAATATACGGACCAATACGGTGGAAACCCAACCTTACGAACCGGAGATCCCGGTAATTTGGTTCAATGGGAAAACTAAGTTGTAAAGGTTCGGTTGATCGCTTCGGTGGAAGCATGAGCACTTCGGATAGTGATTTCGAAAAGAAACACCAAATCCAAAGCCGTTCCCGCGATAGACGTTAAGTGCTATCTGCAGTATGGGTAAAGGTTAAGTTTTCAAAACTCGTAATGATCCTCAACGGTTGAGGTTAGGTCTTTGGGAAACTTTTAATGGTTCCTAACACTTGTGAAGTGGGGTATAGCGGGATACCTTGTAGGAGACCACCTATTTAAGTGCGAGGACGGGCGCCTCAAATTGAACGCACTTAAGAATCCAAGACGTTGTCCATGGCCAAAACGGACAAAACATTACGAAGAAGAGAGTAAGGGAATTTGTTGTGTTGGTACCGTTGTCTTGGCTTACACTAAACACCGACGGTTCAAGACATCACGTTCACCGCGCAAGTAAGTAAGTCCGATGGTATTCAACTATGGAAGGTTCAAAGCCGAGGCTACCTCTCCTTATGCAACATCGGTCCGCCGAAATATTGCTTTGAAATGAAAAGACACCATGTGAGTGCGCCAAAATCTCTTTCAAGAGGGGATTGTTGGAAATTTGCCTTTGGTGGGAGTTGCGACCGACCAACTTTAACGGCTTAAACACTAGTGTAACGTATGTTGGAGAATCCGGTTCTTCACACATGCATGATCTACTAAGTACGTAGATAACCGTAGGGCCAAGAATCGTCAAATTTCATTGAGAAATGAAAGAGATATTGGTTCACGAAGTAAGGTGTTTGAAGCATGGAAAGTGTGGTATTGTGTGTAATTCTCCCTCATCGGTAGAGGAAGAAAGAATTGTTGTGTATATAAGATTCGAAATTGGTTTGGGGTTTGGGACCCCAAGGGGTATCCCATGTGTTTAAAGGAGGAGGACCTAGATGTGCTTCGGTTCGAGAAAAGACCACACGCGCGCGCCGCCGCCCCCCGCCCGGTCCGGCTCCGGCTCCGAGTTCCGGTTCTCGGGTCACGGGTCGTGGGCCGTGGGTCTTCGATATTATCTTTTTGGGCCGAAAACTTTGCCAGAAGTACAGTTTTCTGGGATCCGTGACCCGTGACCCGTGACCCGTGACCCGTGACCCGTGACCCGTGACCCGAGAACCCGGAACTCGGAACCGGACCGGATGGGCGGCGGCGGCGCGCGTGTGGTCTTTCCTCGAACCGAAGCACATCTAGGTCCTCCCTCCTTTAAACACATGGGATACCCCTTGGGGTCCCAAACCCCAAACCAATTTCGAATCTTATATACACAACAATTCTTTCTTCCTCTACCGATGAGGGAGAATTACACACAATACCACACTTTCCATGCTTCAAACACCTTACTTCGTGAACCAATATCTCTTTCATTTCTCAATGAAATTTGACGATTCTTGGCCCTACGGTTATCTACGTACTTAGTAGATCATGCATGTGTGAAGAACCGGATTCTCCAACATACGTTACACTAGTGTTTAAGCCGTTAAAGTTGGTCGGTCGCAACTCCCACCAAAGGCAAATTTCCAACAAAAATGTCCTAAAGGCATCGAAAGTGGGCAAGTATCTAGTAAGAACTCCCCTTTTTAATGTATTATTTTTCCAACTAACA
The DNA here is from genome assembly GCA_034509755.1 of Anisodus tanguticus. Classification (NCBI taxonomy): domain Eukaryota; kingdom Viridiplantae; phylum Streptophyta; class Magnoliopsida; order Solanales; family Solanaceae; genus Anisodus; species Anisodus tanguticus. The sequence goes on along the minus strand of CM067561.1, from coordinate 36,503,052 downwards.
GGTCCAAGTCTCCCTAAATTTGATGTTGCAGAATCTATAGCATCTTAAGGTTCAAGTAGTTACAAAGGTAATCAAGAATTGCGGATCCAAGAAGGATATGAAGAGTTGGAGGAGATCCAAATACCTCAGCCAAGAGGAAGCCACTCCTCAGAAGCCAACATGCTAATTGATGAATTTCTTGATAAGTCTTCTAAACTCAGGCACAATTTCTTTCCTGACAAGAGAACTAGCATAGACCCTAGAAAGAATACTAAAGATGACAGCTTTTACTATTACCCTGGGAGAATTTGGCTAGATACTGATGGACATCCCATTCAAGCTCATGGTGGTGGAATTCTTTATGATGAAAAATCAAGAATGTCTTATTGGTATGGCGAGTACAAGAACGGTCCTACTTATCGAGCTCCTGGGAAAAATGTAGCTCGGGTAGACATCATTGGTGTTGGCTGCTACTCTTCTAAGGATTTGTGGACTTGGAAGAACGAGGGCATTGTACTAGCCGAGGAAGAAAAGAATGAGGCTCATGACCTGCACAAGTCTAAAGTATTAGAGAGGCCTAAAGTGATCTACAATGAGAAGACGGGTAAATACGTAATGTGGATGCACATTGATGATGCAAATTATACTAAAGCGTCCGTTGGCATTGCTATAAGCAATTCCCCTACTGGTCCTTTTCGATATCTATATAGTAAAAGGCCTCATGGTTTTGAAAGCCGGGACATGACTTTGTTCAAAGATGAGGATGGTAGGGCCTATGTCATTTACTCCTCTGTGCACAACAGGGAGTTTCACATTGGTCTTCTTGATGAAGATTATGTTGATGTTACTAATGTTATGTCAAGGGTTCTTCTGGGGCAGTATCGGGAGTCTCCGGCTTTGTTCAAGTACCACGGGACTTACTACATGATAACATCAGGGTGCAGTGGTTGGGCACCAAATGAGGTACTGGCTAATGTGGCTGAATCAATTATGGGACCATGGGAGACTATAGGCAACCCATGTATAGGTGCTAACAAAGTTTTTCGAGTCACTACGTTCTTTGCTCAGAGCACATACGTGCTCCCTATTTCTCCTGGTTCGTTTATTTTCATGGCAGATCGCTGGAATCCAGATGATTTGGGTGAGTCTAGATATGTATGGCTTCCTTTAACTGTGGAGGAAGTAGCTGACAGTCAACAACCAAGAGTATCTATCTATTGGCATAAAAGATGGAAGCTTCTTAAAAGTCAAGCTTAGAAGAATGCTTATATTTTTCTCATCATAGAGCAAGTTTTCTAGCTTTCTGTGGAGTGTTAGTTTTGTCTATCAGAATAACTGAATAACTTGTTAGTTACCTTGTTGGAACTTACATTACATACAGCTTTATACCATACAGCCTTGTCAAGCTACCAAAAAGTGTCTCCAAATTTAGGACACAGCAAAAAAGAACTGATTTTTCATCAGTTATGCAACAAGCAACCACCAACTTGCAATGTGGTGAACTTTTCAAAATGATTGTCCAATTTTCCTCAATCTTAAAGTAAGAGTAGAGTTTCATCCATAACAGGGAATTCAATTCCATTCTTATAATGAGTAAGTTAGCTAGATATATGGTATTTGCTTATAAGGTCAGAGCCAACAAAAGTGAAAATCTTGTCAGACAACACATAACACTTAAAAATAAGATTATACAATAAGAGGGTTAAAGTTTCTGGAAGTACTCATAATTTATTAGTTTAACATATATTTATATATCCAAAACAAATCAATTCTACATGAAAACAGAGAAATTAAACAGAGAGTAAATCTTGATGCAGGAAAAAGAAAATGTTTAACAGACCAAAGTTTCATTCAGATTCCTCTACAGTAGCTTCAAGTCGGAGGAGGACGAATCCAACAGCAACTCCAACAAGAACCAAGCCAGGAATAATGGAAGCAATCCTGAAAATCTCAAGAGCAGCATTGCAAGTAGCAGACAAAGCTCCACCTTTGGCTTGTGATGATGTTGTTTTCAATGAGCTAACAATCTTTGCAAAAGATTGTTCAGTGCACACAGGGAGGCCTAATGAGGCAACATGGTTATTTGCCTTTAGCCCTCCGAATGAGTTCAATCCACTAATGTACTTCACTTTGGTTCTTTTCTGGGAAGATTTCCCCGCTGTGCCTATAATGGCTGGTGAACTTACTGTTGCTGCAGAGAATGTTGTCATTGTTGCCATTGTTTTCTGACCACCAACCTATACAAAAGAAAACTGAAGTTGTAACAAGTTTATACAAAATCTTGGAAAAGAAAGAACTAAAAAGATTGGGTTTTTACCTGTTTGTGATGGCTTGTGGAGTGCTTTAAGTTTGCCAAAGTAGAGAGATAATAAAAGGGTGAACATGGGATATTCTTTTTTGTGAGGTGATTATGAGAGCAATGGATAAGAGGAGTGTTGAGATGGTTGGCTGATAAAGAAAATTGGATGAGGCATCTTATAGCTCATCATCAACTTGTAAAACTGGCCAGGAAATTGGGTGGGCCATGGTCCTTTTGTCCCAATTTAGATAAAGAAGCAGCATAATTGACTTCTTTGTCCCTTTCTTTTCTTTAAAAAGAAATGCTTACAAAATATAGTACTACTGATTTCAAAATATTTGAATGGCAGATACTTTTTCCTAACTTATGAATGTATTTCTCATTAGTTAGAGAATTCAACAAAGGGTTTAAATAAAACTTCAGAGCAAGATTGCTATGGATATATTTCTCAAAAATTGAAGAAACGATGCGTGACTACAAACAACTCATAAATGATATATAAGCATTTAGATCAAATTTTGGTTGAACATTCAAATGTAAATCCACCAGACTTTATAGTCTTAACGCCAATGAATTGGCTTAATTGCCACATCTATTTAAACAAACTAGACAAGTCTTAAAAACTTGTACTATACCAAACAACAACACATAACAAACTAGTCAAGTCTTAACGCCAATCTATTGGCTTAATATCAGAGCATTAATACAAACTAGAACAGACTTCAATTTTTGTCAACAAGCAACGATATTAGTCTTCAGAATTTGTCCACTTATAACAGCACTTAAGGCCATAAAATGCTATGTTAAATAGCAGCAAATTATTTCTTATTGGGATGGGAACTTGCTCCTTCATGGAGAACTTGAACTTGCAAGTAAAGGCCTTTGTTGCCTTCTCCTTTCACAAATTCACAAATGATGCTGTCATCCTTCTCCACCTGGTTCCATATACATAAATTGCTCCATCCGCCAAGTAGCCATATTCTTCCATCCGTCCAATTATGGCGTTTTGTCTCAACTTCTCTGCCTGCAGAGTCGTGAATGGTCATGCTTGGAGGGAGTTCAAGCTTGTAGTCTCTCACCACATCAAACGGAACATACCGCAATTAGGAAAAGAGACTTGTTAAATGAGAATTCTAACTATAAAGTCATTCACTAGAATAGTTATATAAGACTTTCAATTACCATCTGGTCACTCTTTTTTGCTCGTATTTTTGTTACAAAGTAAGGATTTTTAGGTTGAGTTGCGCGTCCATTTCTGAATATATCAGTACCGAAATAGTCATGGACCACCTTGCGAGCAGTGGCTCTTTTGCATCCGGCTAAATCAAGAAAGTTAACTGGTCAGCTTCACAAACAGAAATCTCACGGAAACTCAGAGATACTCCCTCGATTTCATTTTACATGGTGTTATTTTATTGAAAATGGATTTTAGGAAAGAAAGAAGACCTTTTTTTGCACATATCAGAAGTGTTAGAAAAATGAGATTTAACTTTATTCTTCTATGCAATTCCAAAAACCAACAGAAAGTACCCGTATGCTCGTTATGTCAGCGAACCAAACAACAAAACCTTTTTTAAACCCTTTAGGACTTGTGTTCTTAAGAATTTTATGACATTTCTATTATTACAAGATCATGTCAAAATATAAAAAGATTGACATTTTTTATTTGCATAACATACTAAAAAGAAAAGAATTGAATTGCATGTAAAGTGAAATAGAGGAGTAGATATGAAGGTCTTTTATTGTGTCTACCTTTTGGACGTGGCGCCTTTTTTCCCCATATGCTAGCCCTTTCATTCTCTTTTTCTTCCTCTTCCACGTGTCTGTGCTTTGAACGTCGGCCATTTTCAGTCTCTTCTCCCTCTTCCTCCTCAGTTTCTTCATCATCATCTTCTTCTTTTTCCACGCGTCTATCTTTTGAACGTGGCTCCTTTTTCTGGCACATTATTGTTTCCCTTTCATTTTCTTCTTCCACCTCAGTTTCTTCTTCTTCTTCTACCATGTAGTCCTCATCATCCTTATCACTATCATAAGAAGAACTACTACTGCTATCACTGGGCTGCTTCCCTTTTGGCTCTTCACGGTTTTGATGTTCAACATTCATCTCTTCCTCGTCCTCCTCATTCACAACTAATTTTAAACGCCCCGCTCCTTTCTTTTCACATCCATTTGTTCCAAGTAATTTGAAGTGAAACACCCCTTTTCCATCATAGTCAAAAACCAAGAAGTCTCCAAACTCCAGTGTATTATCCTCAACGAACTTCTCCCATCCATATTCGAAATAAAAAACTCTTCCTGTTTTGGCCACTCCTATAGGCCACATATTGCCGAACCGATCCCTAAGAGAAAAATTCCTAGGTAACTTCCCATTCTTGTAATCTACAAAAGCTGTGGGAATTTTCTGTGGAAAAAAAAGAAGCTCCATTTTCATACAAAATATAGAACAGTACCAATTTCTTCAAATCAGATTGTCCATATCATAAAAGAAAACCTCTATCAGATGGAAGCATATTTTATTTCAAACAAACTCAAAGTTTTAAACTTTTGAGGTTATAATTCAAGAATGTAACTATTTCAAAAACTAAAATTAAAACAAAATAAAATCTCAGGCATTCTCATAATTTTACTGCAAAGTTACTTCATAAACAACTATAGTTTAGAGCATAATTACAAAAAAAATTATTTGTCGGTGTCGGGATTCTGAACTCGGGACGAGTCCTGGATCGTCCCGCCCATCCCGATCCCGACCCGACTCGCCCCATCCCGATCCCGACCCGACTCCCCCCATTCCGCCCCCTCCCCCTTTGCAAAAATAATCGTTGCAACAATGACCAAATTTTGATTTTGGCCGTTGTGCAATGGTTATAACGGCCATTTTTGCCCCCCATCCCATAAACTCCCTACTCCCTTAATATTTATTTTTAACCCCTAAGTTAATATATTTACACTTTAACCCTATTTCTCAACTATAAATACCTCATTTTCCTCTTCATTTTTCTCATAAATCTTCCTACCATCTTTCTAATCTAATCTCTCAATTTATCTCTCTACAATTCTATATATCTTCCTATTATTAAAGATTATATCAAAGTTAAAAAAATTGGGAGTGAAGTTGGCAACTAGCTTGAGGATCATCCATCGAGCAAAGTTTCAATTTTCAACCTCGATTACACGTCGACGTTACGTCGGCGTTTGATACCTTCATTCCTTCTTTGAATTATTATTGATACTTTATTTTAATTATCGCACTTAATTTCATTATCTTTAATTATTTATTTACATAATTAAAATGAAAGGATTAAGATGTATGTTTAAGGGTAAGACTAAGGGTAATGCTTCTAGTGGGGTAACAAGGGCATGTGTACTACTTCTAGTAATCATATTCCTAGTCCCGATAATTTCATTGATTTCACTCATATAGATGAAACTGCTTTTTTTTAATGATATACCATTAGATGATGAGGTAGATGAACCAAACTTTAATTTAGATGAACCACTAGTGCACCTCAATCTCAGGCTCAGACTGAGTCTCAGCCTGAAACTGAAACTGGATTGCCTCCTATTCCCCCTAGTATGAATCGAGGCCCCACACAATGAAGCTGACATTTTTTTATAGGGACCAAGAGAATCAACTAGATAGATGTAAAATTTATAAAAATATTTATAAATTTAAAATCAAAAAAGGTCAAGGTGGGATGGGAGGTTTATTGAGACATGTACAAGTCGAGCACACATCTAGGTGGAATGAATACCAGGCAAAAAAATCGGGTGTGCCAATGCCATCTGAGTTGGGACAAGGTTCACATAGTGTCCCCGACCTAGTACAAGGTCAAATTAACCAGACGACGGGGGGAATTTTTGGTCCTAAATATGATAAAAACAAAGATAGGGAAAATATGGCAAAATTAATTGCGGTGGAGGGTTTGCCTTTTTCATTTCCTTCATCTCTTGATTTTAACATATAATCCTACTTTTAATGGTTTTCATAAGATCAACTGTTAGAAGGAATGTTTTTAAATTTGCAAGTGAATATCAACAATATTTACGTTATGCATTGTATCATTTTAATGGCAAAATGGCTATCACTTCTGACATAGGCCGTAGTACTAACGGTAATGATTATTTAACAGTAACATGTCATTGGATAGATCAAAATTGGTCTATGCAAAAACGTATTTTAGTATATAGATATATTGATGATAGGCACACAGGAAGTTTTATTGCACAAAATATTAATGAAATTTGTGATTATTATGAAATAGTTGATAAAATTATGACTATTACATTAGATAATGCTACTTCTAATGATTATGTTATAAGACTTTTAAAAGTTCGATTAACTCCATGTTTTCCTAATTATTTTCATATAAGACGTGTGTGTCATATTTATAACATAGTTGTAAAGGATGGCCTAAAACTTTTTGAAAGCATTCTTGAAAAAAATATAATTTGCTATAAATTTTATTTTAAAGTTAATAAAATATAAAGACGCAAGAATATAAAAAAATTTATCATGATTGTGGATTACCTTATAGAAAATTCCATAAGAAGTTTCGACTAGGTGGAATTCGATGTATGAGCAACTACTTGTTGCTTACGATTATAGACAACCTATAGCTTTATTATTTAACGCCCATAATAAAAATCCAAGGGATATGCTTGTAACTAATGATTGGGATTTTTTTTTAGTACTTAATGGATTTCTAGAGAATTTTTTTCAAGCTACTAAAGAATTTTCCGGTATTTATTATCCTACTATTTCAAATATGTTATTTTATATAGATCTAATATTTTTGTTACTTAATATATATGCAAAAACCAACTTATATGGCATCTATTGAAAAATGTTTAAAAAATAAAAAAAAGATTTTTTTCCTATTCCCACTATTTATATTATTGGTGCGGTATTAAATTCGACTATTAAAGTAGACGGTTGTAAAACACTAATAGAAACGATTTATGACTGTATAGAAGTACTTCAAACAGACCCAACTGAAGAACCAACTCACAAATCAACTAAAGAAGAAGTTACATCTAGCATACACACTGATTGTAAATAAGTATATACGTATTACAAACAACAAAGTGCAAATAATCAACCGGATTCAGTACCATCTTCTACTACTTCGCTGCAACCTTATAAAAAACATGCGGTTCTACTGCTAGTATTCAAGGCCTTAGAAATAAAATGTTTAGTGGTTCAACTTCTTCACAAGTTAGCGAATTTGATGTTTATGTTTTGCAGGGTGTTGTACTGTACATATTAATTGTCAATGATGAATGACATGAAGACTTGCTGAAATACTAGAGGCAGAATGAGAATACATTTCTGACACTAGCAAAGATGACCCTAGATGTTTTGAACATTCAAGCGTCATCAACAACATCTGAAAGCGCTTTTTCTGCTGGAAGATTTCAAATAGGAGAGCACAAACATTCATTGGCGGGAGACGCATTGGAGATTGCAGTTCTTTTCAGAGATTGGATTCGAGTGGAACGTAGAAGGTGCGATCAACCGGAGATCAACGAAGAAGAAGACAACAACTACAATGAAATCTTGTCAGAGGGAACAGGAAGTGATGTCGAACAATTTGACCGACAAATTTCAATTCCAACTGAAGAACAATTTGTCCGAGGGATAGTTTGTAATAGTAGTATAATTACCACATTATTGGAAGTTGAATATTGAGAAAAATATTCTTACAAAATTATCCTTTTATTTCTGTTACAATGGTCTTTCTTTAACAACTATGGCCACTAAGGCACTAACAACACGTATTACTAAATAGCGTCAATTTTCTATTACTACCATCAACTTTTGCATGGTACTATAAAAAAAAATAGCAAAATGAAGAAGTTTTTCTATAATTGTCAAAATTGTTATCACCCTGAACTTTCAAATATTGATTATATATACTCTCCATTTTAGTTTTCGTGTAATCGAGTCATTACCATTACACTTTCTTGCGTATATACTCTTTATTTAGATGGACATCCACGTCGTTGGCTCAGAATAAATCAATAAAATAACTCATCCCTCTTTTAACCAGCTTTAACTAAATTCGCCCCTATCTGATTCGTTCCCCCCCCCCCCCCCCAAAAAAAAAACATTTCACCAAAATCACTTCTCCATTTCAGTCGACCTTCCAAGATCAATTGTATGCATACAAGTGGAATAGATCGTCGGTTTCAAAGGTATGTTTTCCTTCATTACAGACTAGCGTTTTATGTATTTAATTTCTTATTTGAGTTAGTTTAATGTTTCTTAAAGAGTGTCCTTTTATGTGTTGCTCTTTTCGTAGCCTTTTATTATAATCTTTTTGTTACAAATTTGTTCTTATATTATGTTAGTTTCTGTTGAATGTGTTTGCATGTGCTTTTAATATGTGGTCCTGAAATGAAAAGTTCTAGGGTTAAATTTAGGGTTTGCTTTTGGTTTCTATTTTTGCGGGTCTAGGATTTATTTGTGGACCCAATTTTAATGTGATATTGGCGAATGGTGATTAAAGGATGATATTGTGATTCTAGCGTTTAGGGTTTGTTCTCCTTTTTAGAGATTCTTTAAGGATTGGGCTCAGTTATGTTAAACAAAGGCTAAGAATGTTTAGGGATAGGATATGTTAAATAATTTTTGTATTAAAGCTAGTTCCCTTCTGTTCTTTATACTTTGTCCAGTTTTTTTTATTCTTTAGTGTGTGCTTTTTGTTAAGTCGCGTGTAGTCTTGTAGTCCTTCACTATTTTTGCAGCCCTTAGAATTTATGGAAGTGGTATTCTTTATTAATCCTATATACTGCAACAACTATTTTTTTTGTTTGTTTATGGTTTATTTTTATGAAGGAGTCCCTTATTGTTCTACAATTGTTTGTGGTCCCCAAATTTTACTAGTTTTTTTCCCTTTTCCCTAATTGGTTTTCTCTTTTTTCTGTTTAATTATTTCATGTTTAATGTTTTGTTTATCTCTTTTTGTTAAATGTTTGCAGGTTATTAAGATGGTAAATGATAACTTATTCTTCCATCATGGCGGTGAGTGGATTACAGAACCACATGTGTTGTATGAAAAGAAATGTGTTGGAGAGGATATGATCCTTATCTCTTGTCTTTCATAGACCTAGTGAATGAGTACACTTCTTAATTAGGATTTATAGGTGTCCAACAATGTAACGATTTGTCCGGTCATTTTTTGCTAAAGATCCTTACTTGACCAAATTATCCTTCCCGTAGACTCTATGTAGGGTTTGTGACTCGCGGGGATGAGTTGCACGATTCTCGAGGTGCATTAGAAATGGTTTTAGAAGAAAAACCTAAATTTGATATTTTTGAAATGAAATAGTTAACCCAAAGTTGACTTTTGAATATATGGACTCGTTTTCGAGTTTCGTCGCTTCTGGTAGGTCTAGAACATCATTTATGACTTAGTCGAGTCTTTGATTCGCTTCCCGAGGCATTTCGATGTGTTTTGGGTCCTTATTTACTAAATTATGGAAATTGTGGAACTTGGGTGGATTTGTAGAAAAGTGGACCTTAGCTTGATCGTATGATATTTTCGAGTACGCGAGCGAGTTTGTAGCGTCGTTTACACTTGGGTAGCATATTTAGTTTGTGTCCAGGGGGTATCGGGTGAGTTTTGGGTGTTTGATGGAAGTTGGAGTTTTGCTATGGTTGCTGGTTTTCGGTGAGCCGCACCGCGATCCATTGGCCGCTTCTGCGAAAGTCGGTCTGCAAATGCGAGCCATGGGAAGGTTAATGAATTCCGCTTCTGTGGCATATTGTGCACCGCGTCGATCCATCTCTGTGGAGTTTTCTCCATTTTTGTGATCACGCGGTACGTTAAGTCCGCTTCTGCGGTCATATTTCCGCGGAAGCGAGCCGTTTCTGCGAGGACAATTCCGCAGAAGCGAAATCGCTGTATCATACCTAAAATAAAAGACCCATTTTGAATCACTTTCTCATATCCCATCTTTTTGAACCCTAAGCTCGGTTGAGAGAGAAATTTCAAAGTCCTTCATCAACTTCATCTTTAGGGTAATGATTCTAACCCATTTACTTTATTTATCCATGATTATATCATTAAATCTAGATTTATTTTCATTTTTTGGGTAGAATGAATCTAGGGTTTATGTCAAAGAATAAGAGGCTTCATGTTATCATATTTCAAATATAAGTTGTGTAATGATAGAATAACCTATTACTAATTTCAATTTGTTGTTTAGATTCCATGAATTTTGGGAGGAAAATTAGGGTTCTTCCTAACTGGGGGATTTTTATGACCCAAGGCAATTGAAGACCTAAATGTGATTAGTTTTTTTATTAAACTTAAGTTTTTGACTTATTAGACCGCTATCATGATTCTAGAACATTAAAGTTCCGGTTTTATCCTTGTGGCCTCCAGGTCGATTTGGGGGTCGAGTATTCGATTTCTTTGAAAGGTTATACCTTTGTGTATGTATTAGAATACTTGTTGACATAGATTCTATAATATTAGACTATGAACGATCGGAGGCACTTCGCAAGGGCAATGCTTTGACTGAGGGTTAGTTCGTGGCACCAACTTTGCTTTGAGGTAGGCTACATTTTATTCTTTTAAACTTCGATAAAAGCATGTAATTTATATAAATATTGAGCGATATTGGGCGTGATGGGTCCCAACTTAGTGGTTGTGATGAGCGCTTGGGTGTGTACCAGCATTGAACTATTTTGGTGGATCATTCTTAAGGTTGATCCCGACTGCTGTTATGTGGGCTTGTCGCCATTGTTGATATTACTTGTGTTGTTGTTGAAATCACTCATCACACATGCCTTTTGATATGCAAGATTTGATTGTGTGGAATTATGTGCTATTGATAATTCTGAGGCATGCGTTATTCATCTCTTGAACTTGATTGCATCTCATACTTCATGATTACTTGCCTTATTACTGTTGCATCTATACACTTATGTTATTATGATATTGAAATGGAGTGGTATGGAATGTTGTTGGTCCGTTGAGATTCGAAAAGAAAGGTAATGATATTGTTATGAGATGGTTTGGTATTGAGATGATGATGATTAATATGGATCGAGAAATGCGTATGAGGCTCTAGCTAGATCGAGGTATTTTCTGGCTGGTTGTGAGAGGTATATGGACTTCACGGGTCCCTCATGAGTCATTACTATATGGCAAAGTCCGATAGAATGTGTATACCAGGTTGATTGAAAGGTACATTGCATTCATGCATTTCATCCATTCACATACACTGTATTCATGATAATTGTACTTGATTTGGAGTTACTATTGTGATAAGGTGATTACGTGTTGGCTGTATTACCATGATTTTGAGTTGACGTAAGTGTTGAACCATACACGTTGTTGAAGATGACTTATGTGTTTAATCAGACTGTGTATGTTAGGGCTTATTTGTGTGTTAACTTGATATTTATGTTCGTTACATGTATTTCATCGTTGTCGAACTATGATTCTTACTGGGGTACGTTGTGTACTCATACTATACTTACTATATTTTTTTTGGATGCAGATACATCATCGTCGATCAGCACCGGACCTCGTGTCTATGTTTGAGTTGGTGGATTCAAGTATTAGGGGTGAGACTGCATATCCTCACTCCTCGGCATGCCCTGGATGCTTCTTCTTATCTCCTGCCTTTATTATGTTCCTTTGAGACGATTTCAAACACTTATTCCTATTATGTATTAGAGGCTCTTGTACTGACCAGACTAGATCATTGGAAAATGCAATAAGTTGATATTTGGTATTGTTACTCCTTTATTTATATCAGACAATTTAATTATATTATTTCTTCTATTTTCGCTTTATTTGTTGATTATGTTGTTTGATTTGGAAAGTGGTTCGCCTACCGTGGAAAAAGGGTAGGTGCAACCACGAAGCCCAAAAGGGGTTGTGACAAACAACTAATTGTTGATGGACATTTAGGAAAGTACTTGATTTGGATCATTTTTTAAAATCAAATCGTGAATACCCCTAAGTGCAATGAGCTAATAAATAAGCGGATAATGGAGGCATCATATTTTCCTGGGCTAACTTTATCACCTCTGAGTGAGGTGAAAAGCTCCTTCAAATGAATGGTTAGAAACCTCAATTCTCATAAAGAAATATATTAACTCTGGTATCATCTAAAAGAAAGAAATCTAGAGGTCTCTTTTTTATTTTATTTATTTCAAAATACTTCATTTTGTTTTACGGGACATTTTCACCTTAGAATTTAAATTTTTTAAGTATGACTAATCATTGATAAAAATATATTCGAAAATAATTATTTCTGTTGCATTAATTACTTCGATCAGTAACTACATCAGTTATAATAATTCTGATTAGGATAGCATTACTTTCTTTTTCTTGCAAGCATAAAAATCAATATTTACTCCAAACTTTTTGTTTTTATTTTATTTTTCTTTTTTATCAACAAGAATAACCAAATTAATCTTTTATTTCTTTAATTTGTTTTACAAAAGTGTTTCCTTAACAATTACGACCACTGACAGCACGGTACTACCAAAATGCATCAAACTTATTACTAGCATCAACTTTTGCATGGTACAAAAAAAAATAGCAAAATGAAGAATTTCCAAAATTGCTACTTTTAAGTACTTGAATATTTGTTGAGCAGCAAAGAATGGACAACTTCATATGTACAGGTGTTTTTTTACCTTAGTACTCCCTCCGTTCACATTTACTTGTCCACTTTTGACTTTACAGCCTTTTAAGAATATAATAAATGAAGTATATATTTTTGTCACAGCCCAAAATACCAAATCGTGGTGGCACTAACTTTGTCAAGTCAGTAAGCCAAGACAACCCATTTAACCCAGATTCGATTAAGTAAAAATAATGCGGAAAAAAAATTCAACCCCCAAAATTTGATGTCACTAGTACAAGAATGAACTAAGAAATACAAGCCTGGAAATACATCCCTAATATATATATATATATATATACAATTGTCTGGAAATAAAATGATAGAAAAATAATAAATAAGAGAAAAGAATCCGGTGCCATGTATCTAAACATATAGCTCACCGGAATCCTTCACAAGCCTTTCTCAACAGGTGGAGAAGTCTCATGCACCGCTAAAATTAGGAACCAAATCTGCAAGCAAAAAGAGTGCAGCAAGTGTAGCATGAGTACGGGAAACACATGTACTCAGCAGCATCGTCGATCGACCCTAAATAAAACGGGGACGAGGGTTGTCCATTCGAATACCACTTTCACAATAAACCATATATTCCAATGATAATAATACAACCCACCTTATGAATTCAAGCCTAAATCTAAGGAATTATTGTCAGTTGTCACTTATTTCACAAAATCACCTAGCAGTTCATAATGACAGACAAATAACCAAAAATCTGTATTTTTCCACACATGTTAATTATCACAATTGCAAGTAGCAAAATGAAACAACAGAAAGTCACTCAAAGATCATGTAAATATCACCAATATGAAATGTATGATGTGAAATGTTATGCATATGCAATACAAGGCCTGTCTGTATCTATATACAAATGCTCACGACGATGTCCACTGAGTCATGACTCATGGGGGACTCGCGAGGTCCGTATACCTTCTGGAACCATTTCTCATCGAACATCAAAATATATCATATCTGTGCATCACTCCACTCGGAACAATTTCCCATCGGCCATAAAAATAACCGTCTTGAACCATTTCTCATCGGACATCGAAAGTAACCATCTGGAACCATTTTCCATCGGACATCAAAGTAACTCAAATAAGTGTCATGCCAAGTTTGGGACAATTTCCCATCAAGACTGCATATGTATCATCAAGTAATATATGCATGTGATATTATGTGACAATGAATGTAGCAATCACATCAAATCAGATGCCAAAAAAAACATCACATAATTTCCACATTAAATCATTTTATGTCATAATAAATCTTTGGTTCTTTTCTCATTTTCAAACGAGTATACCGGAGTGATGAAATCATATGCACAGATAAAACAGTCATGTCATAAATAAACATAAAGTACCGGCATCATACCCCAATCACATATCTGTAGGATAATATTATTCTATCAGCTAATGCCCAAAGCATGGCATTCAAACCATCTATATAATTTAAATTTCACAAGTTCCTACAGTATGACACCGGTACCCGATACATGTGCTCGTCACCCCACAAATATCAGGACCCCTTAGTATTCTCATTTTACCCTCTTAATTAGTTTATTAAACTAATCACAATGCTTTATATAAGGTGCAATATCTCAACATGCCTGATTTAGCAGTCCGACGGTCCTTGCAAAGCTTTGCCTTTCTGTAGCGCCTCCGAACGATCAAAGTTTATTAAATATGAATTCTATGTCAAAATACGATTCCATAGACATCCATATTGCTATAATATTCAGAACCAAATTCATCTGAAAGTTATTTTCCGGTCTCGGGGGAAAAATAGTAATTTACCAAGCTATACGAGTCCAATGACACCCATATTGCCATATAAAATTTCAGACTCAAAATACGCAATCCGAATAGTGACCCGGGACCCACATGGGAGAATTTGAAATTTTATTTCAGAAAATATATTGCTTATGATCTCAGGATGCTATATTAAAAAATTTAGCGAAAATCATCCATGAATCGACCTTCGAATCTAAGAAACATTAAAATTCTAAAAACTCTAATTTTTCATCCTAAATCATGATTTCTACCATGAAATCTCAATGTAATCGAAGATATAATTGTACTAGAATGATTAGAGGCTTACCTCCTTGAAGAATATCGAAGAACCCCGCAAAAATCGCCCAAATTCGAGCTCTCAAGATCCCAAATTCGGAAAATGAAAAAATAAAGAAGAAAACCAAATATATACTCCAGATCTGGTCGCTAAAGACCAAACTAAAACAGAAAAAATAGGATTTAAATAAAGTCCGAGGGGTATGATCCCAATAAAGATAGGATGGATTGTCGGTAGTAGGAGCAACTTTTAATTTATTATGAGCCCAAACAGAATAGAATACCCCGTTAGAATGAGTAGGGACAGTCGATCATTGCAAATCTTTATTGCAATATTTTACATGGCTTAGGTCAGTGGCAGTGTGTAATCTGTCGTAATCTCAATCTGCGTTATTGAACTACGGAATTTTTGTGCCCCAGCAATCAATGCTTTCTTTCGGAATCTGGTCGCTAAAAGTCGCACCAAGAAAACTCCCTCATAATATCTCGGAATTGAGAGATTTCAGTTGATATAGTTTCGAAATTACGATACAGATATAATGGTTCAATTGAAATACAAATCAAAAGTCGTTTGCTCAGTATGGTACCCTTACTTCCCAAAAAAATGACATTTAGACATCAAATATGAGCGTGTCATAACCCATCTATCCGAAACTCGTTGGAATCTCACCAAAACTTGTGGACAAGTCCAAAATCATCATACAAACCTGTTCGAACTCTCAAAACACCAATCCAATAACGTTAAGATACATTTTCCCTAAAATCTCTTAACTTTCTCAAATTCAAAGTTTATGTAACTTGCGTTCCAAAACACACCCGTATGCCTCGGGATCCGAACAAAAGACTCCATTAGGTCATAAACTACGTTTTGGACCTCATGGAATTGACGAAATGAAGTTTCGGGCACGTTTACTCAAAAATCAACTTTTGGTCAAACTAATCACATTTTTCAACTTAAGAACTTCTAGAATTTCACTTTCTTATCCGACACTCACCCAAATCACTCTGTACCCATTCCAACCATCCATTCAAGTAAAAAATTACATTCCGGGTCTAACGAAATTATCAGAAATCAATTCCAAATGCATTAACTCAAAAGCCAACTCTTAGTCAAACTTCTCAACTTAGAACTTTCAATTTTTCAAAACTTAGATTTTCTTCCACGATTTTCATTTTATTGCCTTAGGAATCATGTCACCTATCCCCGCAAGTCATAAACATCAACACAAAGAATCAACAATTTTCCAATCTCATTCTTATTCCTTCCATTGACCATCTTTTCACCATGAATAGGCATATTAAATACCAAAATTGACTTAATTGTGAAAAACTAACAAAACGAACTCGAAATTTAGTTCCGTCAATTTTTACATGTCACAAATATTATTACAAATCCAACGAAATCTTCAAATTGCCAATTAGAACACGTTTTCCTCAAACTATCAATTTCCCTAGATAATTAAATATCCAGATTTCTAAAATGAAACCTTCTCCCATAGCAGATCAAATGCTATCCGTTTGACTTTAAATTTTGCAAGCAAGTCAAAATAATTATTACGGAGCTTCTGGAACAGACAATACATAAAATGAAGCATCGATTCTCAAAATGACAAATCAGATCGTTACAATTTTACCATAAAACGCATATTACTTGGTGTATATTCTCAATAGACTTGAAAAATAATTTAAAAATGAGTAATTAATGTTAAGGATAAAATAAGAAAATGCGTTTGTCGTTCTCTTGATATGCTAAAGTAAAAATCTATTTTTAGTATAGTGGACAAGTAAAAGGGAATGTATGGAGTAGTTTTTATAGACAACAACAATTATTAATGGATGAGACTTTTTTAGGATAATGACCAAAATAAGAAAAATCTTGTCATAAATGTAATCTAACTTAATGAAATTTAAAAAAACAGTGACTAAAATTGATATTTCTTAATCACAGTTTCCTATAAATGCAAAATAATAGTGTTTCATATTTAATTTTTCCAATTCTGCAGCTATTAACCAACTGAATTGTTCAATCTCAAATGAGAATTTTTTTTATCACATTTTCTGCATTTACTACGTGAGAAGAGGTAAAAACAAATGCTCATCTTAAGATTTTTGTAATCTTGTCCTATTGTTATATATATACTCCTTTATAACTTATATGGTTTAGGTTGCGCCGTGAATCCTACTACTCTCCTAAAATTTGACAACAAAGAAGAACATGGAAAAGGGTTTCTTCAAGATTTTCACGCCTGTCAGTCTTTTTGTGCTGGTAAGTATACCCCCCCCCCCCCTTAGGCCTCATGGTATTTTATTTCCTGCGACTTTTTTTCTTGAATTTTTGGCAGTAGATATGGAAAGGAGAAGTAAAGAGAGGAGAAGGTCTTGGTGAGATTTAGATTTGCAAATGAACACTAGGCGTGCAACTCTAGTATCACCTTTTACATTTTTCTTCAAGTGTACTTTCCCTGTTCTATCTTTTTTCTATGTTTTACTAATATTCAGATATTTAATTTATGTTTTTTTTTTCTTTTCTTTTTGGAGATGCGGGCAATGAATATGAGAAGGGAAAGTAAAGAGAGGATAATTAAGGCATTTGGTGAGATTTAGATCTGCAAAAATTTTGGTACAAAATGAATAAAGTTATAATAATTACTAGGCTGAGACATCATAATCTTGATCAAGTTTATTTTCTCTCTCAAGTGTTTGATCTATGATTCTTGTGACTCTTTTTCTTGAAACTTCTTTAAAAGTACTTTTTGAAGATATGGGCAGTGAATAGGGGTAGGGAAAGTATTTTAAACTAATATTTCATATATGTTTAAATTTCCTAATTTTATACTAGTATAGTATAAGTAAACTTAGTCGCGAAGAAGCGCGATTATGAGAACATAAATTGAATTTACGATTCAATGTTTTCATGCTACTCAAATATAAAAAGTGCATTTTGCAAACCCTAAAGCTATTTTTAATTTTTCTTCCAAGAGATAATAATTCAAACGTACAAAGTTTATAACTTTAACTTCACGTATTTGACGAATTCTAAACTTTTAAAAGTCCAAAATTCATCACCCAATTAATGAGAAAAAAAGCTCAGAATTTTTCCTCTAACATGACTGATTTATTTCATGAGTTAGGCAATCAACTATCTCCTCATCCTAATGCCAAATCAAAATGTCAATTTACACTCATGTTTTGTTCCCCCTCACCCAAATAGCAAAAATCAAATAAGTCGAACTGTCAATGCACACACTCCTACTTTTATCCCTAATTTATGAATATTAAAATAAAGGAAAGTGAAGAAAGAATTTGAGTAGATGTTAGACTCTCTTAGGGGGAAAAGAAAGCAAGATAATGTGTATAAAGTGAAATATGTGCGTTCCAAACAAAAGAAATGAACAAAAATATGCAAAAGAAAATAAAAAATGAACTATTTAAAAGCAAAACGATCTGCATAGCTTAGAAATTCTGGTTATGTGTGTGCGTGTCTCGATCAAGTGAAACCCTTTTACAATCTTAAATGACCAAAGAATCTCAATAAGCAATATCATAAAAAGTCGGCCAATTGCAAGTATACAGTAGATCTGTTTTATTTTAATGACAATTAAGAGGTATTATAAATGTGTAGACCTGTTTATATTTTACCGCTTCAAGCTTATTCTAAATTTTACATAAATAGATAAGTAATTATGGAGGAGAGGGAAAATTAAGTAAGTGATTTTTTTTTTTTTAAAATGTCTTTGAATTCCATAATATAGCAAATAAATGGAGAAAACCGGCTTTAGGGAACAAATTTAAAGTAAACATTATGTGGAGTAGCTAACTTATAGATTATATTTACCTTACATAAAAATAATTTTAGATTTTGCGACGTGATTTTATCTAAAATATTCATTACTTACCGGCCCCCTCCCCTCTCACTCCCTTCTACTAATGACATATGTGAGTCATTCTTTAAGTTCAATGACATATTTGAGCCTTTCTCAATACCTTATCATGCCCCAACTACTATCAACACCTTAAATTTTACCATGGACATACATTCTCTTGATTCACACACTCATATATACTTCCACACCCAGCTACACATCATTAGTGTACTCTCTTTTAAACTCATCTTTTTTTCGAAAACATATTTTATGTCCTTTTCCCAAGCCATTATCACGCCCCAACCATTATAACACCCCAAATTCTACCATGAAAATACATACATACTCTTAATTCACACACTCATTTATATTTTCTTTTCTTACCCAGCTATACCTCATTAGTGTACTATCTTTTAATCTCGTCTCTTTATTTTCTTAAACAAATTTATGTCCTTTTTCCAAGACATCACCGCGTCCCAACCATGGTAACACCCCAAATTTCAGCATGAAAACACATGCATACTCTTAATTCACCCACTCATATGTACTATCCACACACAACTACACCTCATTAGTGTCTCTATTAATTCAGTCTCTTTTTTTTTCTTAAATAAATTTTATGTGTTTTAAAATCTTTTTAAAGAGTCATTAAGTATATAAAAATTGTGAATGATATAAAATAAGACTACATTCATAATTCAATTAAATAAGAGAGTATAGTTCTTTCATGTAAAATCATAGTGTTATTAGTATGAGGGACAAATTTATCCTTATAAGTTTGTTACATAAAATTATAATTTTGTTATATAAAATTAGAAAAGATGGATGTTTATATAGGATATGATTCTAAAAGTTTGAATGTCATGCTTCAAGGATAAAAAGAAAAATAACATAACTGGATTTTTTTACCCAGATAGTCATGTATTATAAGGGATTGAAAAAAACTCAAATAGGACACTGAACTTAACGAAACGGTTCACATGTGTCATTCATAAAAAAGGTGAGAGGGTGGGGATGGTAAGTAACGAAAAGATTAGAAAATGTCACGTGGCAAAATTTGATAGTAATACAGCTCCGTTAATGATTAGTGGCATGAATTAACCAAATATGTCATGGAGGTAACATTTTTATGACCAACTATTAATTAGTGGCATGAATAGATCATTTATGATAATTGAATATCATATTTAAGCTTATTTCCTATAAATTAAATAGAATTAATTTTATCATAAATTGCGTATCGCATTCCCGTGTGACTATATTGTGAGTGTTAAAGGAAGTAACTTTGCAGTAAAACTATGAGAATGCCTCTGATTTTATTTAATTTATAAATTTAGTTTCTGAAATAGTTACTTTTTTGAATTATAACCTCAATAGTTTAAAACTTTGAGTTTATTTGAAATATGCTTCCCTCTGACTGAGGTTTGCTTTTATGATATTGACAATCTGATTTAAAGAAATTGGTACTTTTTTTATATTTTTTGTAAAACTGGAGCTTTTTCTTTTCCACAGAAAATTCCCACAGCTTTTGTAGATTACAAGAATGGGAAGTTACCTAGGAAGGTTTATCTTAGGGATAGGTTCGACAATATGTGGCCTATAAGAGTGGCCAAAACAGGAAGAGTTTTTTATTTCGAATATGGATGGGAGAAATTCATCGAGGATAATACACTAGAGATTGGAGACTTCTTGGTTTTTGATTATGATGGAAATGTGGTGTTTGACTTCAAATTATTTGGAAAAAATGGATGTGAAAAGAAAGGAGCGGGAGGTCTAAAATTGGATGTGAAGGAGCATGAGGAGGAAGAAATGATCGTTGAACATCAAAAGCGTGAAGATCCAAACGGGAAGTGGCCCAGTGATAGCAATAATAGTTCTTCTGATGATAGTGATGAAGATGATGAGGACTACATGGTAGAAGAAGAAGAAGAAACTGAGGTGGAAAAAGAACGTGAAAGGGAAACAATAATGTGCAAGGAAAATGAGCCACGTTCAAAAGGTAGACGCTTGAAAAAAAAAAGAGATGACGATGAAGAAACTGAGGAGGAAGAGGGAGAAGAGACTGAAAACGCCCGACATTTAAAGCACAGACATGTGGAAGAGGAGGAAGAAGAGGAGAATGAAAGGGTAGGCATATTGAAGAAAAAGGTGTCACGTCCAAAAGGTAGACACAAATTAATAGGCATTCATATCTACTCCTTTGTTTCATTTTACATGCAATTAATTTCTTTTCTTTTTAGTATGTTACTGCAAATTAAATCTGTCAGCTTTTTTATTTATGGACATGATCTAGTAATTATAGAAATGTCATGAAATATGTAAGACCACAAGTTCTAAAGAGTTTAGAAAAGGTTCATTTGTTTTGTTCGTTGACAAAACAAGCATACATGTACTTTTTGTTGATTTTTGGAATTGCAGAGAAGAATAAAGTTAAATCTCATTTTCCTAACACTTCTAATATGTGCAAAAAAAAGTCTTCTTCTTTTCTAAAATTCATGTTCAATAAAATACTCCCATGTAAAATGAAGGGAGTATCTATGAGTTTCCATGAGATTTCTGATTGTGAAGCTGATCAGTTAACATTATTGATTTAGCTGGATGCAAGAAAGTCACTACTCGCAAGGTGGGGGATTTCCATGACTATTCCGGTAAAGATATATTCGAAAGTGGACGTGCAACTAAGCCCAAAAATCCTCACTTTGTAACGAAAATACGATCAAAAAGGAGTGACCAACTGGTAAGTGAAAGTCTTATATAGCTTATTTTATAGTTAGAATTCTCATTTAACAAGTCTCTTTTCCTAATTGCAGTATGTTCCGTGTGATGTGGTGAGAAACTACAAGATTGAACTCCCTCCAAGCATGACCATTCGCGACTCTACTGGAAGAAAACTGGAGACAAAACGCAAGAAGTGGAAGGATGGAAGAATATGGCTAGTTGGCGGATGGCGCAATTTATGTAAATGGAACCTTGTGGGGAAAGATGACAACTGCATTTGCGAATTTGTGAAAGGAGAAGGCAACGAAGGCCTTTACTTGCAAGTTCAAGTTCTCTATGAAGGAGCAGGTTCCCATCCCAATAAGAAAGAACTTGCTGCTATTTAACATAGCGTTTTAAATTTTTGTGGCCTTAAATGCTATTATAAGTGGACAAATTTTGATGATTAATGTTATTGCTTGTTGACGAAAATTGAAGACTGTTCTAATTTCTATTAATGCTCTGCTATATTAAACCAATAGACTGGCGTTAAGACTTAACTAGTTTGTTAAGTACTGTTGTTTAATATACCATAAGTTTCTAAGACTTGTCTAGTTTATTTTGATAGGTCTGGCAATTAAGCCAATTCATTGGCGTTAATCTGGTTTATTTACATTTGAATGTTCAACTGTTATCTGGTCTACTTCTGTTTTAAATGCTCAGGTGAGCAAAGTTTGATTTAAAAGCTTATATATCATTTGTGAGTCGTTTATAGTCTTCGCATTGTTCTTCAATTCTTTTGAAATATCTTCATAACATTCTTGCTCTGAAATTTTAATTTAAACCCTCTGTACAATTTTTATTTTACTAGTATCTGGGCACGCGCTTTACGCGTGTATCCTATGCACATAAATATTTGTAAGGACTATGTTTTAGTTATGAAAATGATTAATGTTGATCCTATTCAACTAATAGGTCATTAAAAAAAAGATCTAATCCCACAAAAGGCCTCAAATGTCTTTTTGTAATTTTCGTCTTTGATTTCAGATTCTAACTTTCGAATTTGCCTCAAATTACTGAAATTACTCGCTTGGTGAACATGATAACAAAGAGCAACGACAAACAAATAACGACCGTAAAATGCCAAAATAATTCAATAGAGTCGAATATGACCATGGAGGGAACATAACCAATATATACGACCGAGCTTGTTAACATGGTAATCTTATTCCTCATAGAAATTTTATAAAAAGTAACAAAGGAAAATGAATATACCTAATCAATTAGCTACTTTTCTTTATTGTTTCATCTAAAGGCGAGGGTTATACAATTATTGTTTTATAAGTCCATTAAAATTTTTGCTTCGCACGAATTTAAAATAAGTCTACATAAATCAATTAAAAATATTTTTTTACAAAGATGAACAACCCTTAATTTACTAAAGCTAACGGTTCTTTGGCAATCAAGACCAATAACGGAAAAGTTAAAACTCATAGCGACTCTCGATCAGTTCCTTTTCTTTTTGGCAATAACTACAGTATTTTACTTACAAATTCGGTAAGAAAAAAAGTCAAGAAATGTTAAAAACAAAATTCCTAAAACCTTATTGCTTCCTCTGTCTTATCTTTGTAATACACCTACAAAAAAAGCACAAGATTACCATTTCAAATTAAACAAACAGAGAAGGATCTACACTATTAAGGATACACCAAAAAATAGAATCATTCATAAAATTTACTTACAACAATAAAATTACATTGAATAAAGTATAAATGTATATATATATAGTAATGTTGATGTACCCTTCGAATTTCATATGCCAGAGGATATAAGTCTATTTATAGTGGTGTACCCCTTCAAATACCATATTTTAACTCTTAAAAGTCTTTTTAGTTTTCATGCACCCCTTCAAATTCGGTAGTTATGCCACGAAGTCTTTTAAGTTTACAAATTAATTGACAGAATATGTTCTTTTTCGAATTAATGAATGAACATGTTCAACCGTTACTGCCAAAAAAAATTCAGCTTACGTTAAATCTAGCAGGTGAAATGACTTAGCTTGTGATAATCTTTTTGCCAATTAACAGGTTATTATAGTCATTATTACTATTTAATAGGATTCCAATTTAATAGGTTAACTTAAGTTTGGTTGATCTTACTCATGAATTACATCTTTTTACAATGTGACATGCTCTTGTAGTCATAGAAATGTTTAAGATTATAGGTTCCAAGGGGCTAAAAAAAAGTTTGGTTCTCTGACAAAATGAGCCTAAGGGTACTATTTGTTAGTTCTTGGAATTGCAGAGAAGAATAAAGTTAAATCTCATTTTCCTTACACTTATATGTGTTAAAAGGAACTTCTTTCTTTATTAAAGTCCATGTTCAACAAAATACCACCATGTATAATCAAACGGATGGATTTTCTCTGAATTTTCATGAAAGTTCTGTTTGTGAACCTGATCAGTTAACTTTCTTAATTTAGTTGGATGCAGAAGTGGCACTATTTGCATGACCTATTTGGTATAGATATATTCAGAAATGGACGCACAATTCAGCCTAAAAATTCTTACTTTGTAGAGAAAATACGAGCAGAAATGAAAGGCCAACTCCTTGTAATTAAAAGTCTTATATAACTATTCTAGTGAATGATTTTATAGTTAGAATTCTCATTTAACAAGTCTCTTTTCCTAATTGCAGTATGTTCCGTTTGATGTGGTGAGAGTCTACAAGCTTAAACTCCCTCCAAGCATGACCATTCCCTCCAAGCTTAAATCCTTAAGAGTAAATTCTGTTATGTATTAATTTGAATAGATCAACAAGTCTTATAAAAAACTATCAAGAGAGATTGACACTTTCATTTATTTCTTTCAATCTATACTCTGCTCCTCATTTGCCGTGCATGTTTGATTCTATTTTCTTGGTTTAAGTATGTGCACATATTTTTATTGATGTGTGAAAGTGAAACTTGAACTCAAGTTGACGTATTTTTCACGTGCAACCTAATTGTTTCTCACATTAAACATGTGGAAATATATTATTTGTTATACAATATTGAAATGTATGAGCCTTTTAATAAAATATAAAAAGAGGTAAGAAAATATAAACTACTGAAATTTTTTAAGGTCTACATGCCCTTCTATTTCTTGTCCTTGCTTATCCTGAATGGACAAGTAACATTGAATTTGGAATATAAAGACTAAATATCAACTTTTCTAATTTTTTTCTTGTATAAAATATCCACCAACATTTGTGAAGTCCCGCCCTTTCCCGGACCCCGCGCATAGCGATGACTTAGTGCATCGGACTACCCTTTATATAATAGAAGCAGAAAAAACAACACTATTAAAAGGGTCTTGTGACAAGTATTGGAGCATGAAACTACGCGAGGATGAAAGTGAAATGTTCTTCCATGGCGTCTGGAAGAAGTTTCTAAGGGAGCAAAACATTTGGATAGGGGTGTTTCTGCTTTTTCATTATGATGGAAGGATGACTTTTCGTGTACTCATTTTCGATAAGGATGGATTGGGGAGATGATTGGTATAAAGTTCTAGTGGAGCGAATATTATTCTCTGACCATTAAAGGTGTAACGTCCCATAGGAAATAAATAAATATATATATATATATATATATATATATATATATATATTTAATATAAGGGAATGTGCACGTTTAATTTTCTTAAAAATCTCAATCAAATCCCCCCTCCCCCTTCTTGTTACACCAATCCTAATTACTTCCAAACCCCTCATCCCTTAAGACTCCTAACCAAAGTCTATCAACTCCTTTTCCCACTCCCTCACAAACACACACACAACACAACATGTTTATAGGCACACGTTATATGCATATTTTCTGGAGAGAAAAAAAAAGGGGAGAAAATCAGAATTTTCAGAGAAACCAATATTAACTTTAGCAATTAAGGAATTCCGAAAAGGTTTGGTTGGAGTTTGAAAGTTCATTAGCGGTTACGAAGTAATAAAGGTGAGTTCTCTCACTCAAAAATTCTCAGTATAATCCCTTGTTTTGAGTTACAATACATGTTAGAATATAATCCGATGTTGAAAGAATGAGCGTGAATTTATTGCTAATAGATTATCTAGTAACTAGTTCGGGTCATGAAATTACAAACTGGTTTTCACTGAGTTATCCCTGTTAGAATTGGACAAAATTTTATGGGCTTATACGAATCTCTTTATCGGTCAGATTGAGTCCAAGCGAGGCTAAAACCGACATACGGTTTGAAAGTTATCGTAGTTTAAAGTTTCTGCCTCGGATCAATTGAAATCCAGAAGGCAGAACGTATAACGGAAAAACTGTACAAATGGGTAAAGAATCCGAAATGCTGTGCTGAATAAAAGTTATATATTTCTCTATTCTCGACAGTTTGAGACTTTACAGGGATTAATCCGACTTACGGATAAAACGTTATGACTATTTTAAGATTGGGTCCGTTTTTATAAAAAGTCCGGCGAGACAGTTTTCATAGGGTTGTTTCTTTCGTGAATTTGTACTAGTTTCACTAAGTATATTCAGAGGAAACTTGGGATAGTGATAGGTCCCCGCGTTACCTTCGACCCGGTGTGAGAAATACCTTATTCAGACTTACGGTTTGAGAGTTATAACCCTTACAAGTGGGGAGGGCGAAAAGTTGAAAGAGGGAAATATTATCTGAATCTTCTGAAAATATATATATATATGTATTAAAATATATGAGTGTGTGTATAAGTTTAGCCATACAATCGAGATGATAGAAATCTTGATAATGTAAATAGTTTTGCTATCACCTACGGGGCTATAGCATTGCACATTTATTGCCTTCGGGGCTATTTAAATACACTTGCCTTCGGGACTATTCAAATACACTTGCCTTCGGGACTATTCAAATACACTTGCCTTCGGGCTATTCAAATACACTTGTCTTCAGGGCTATAATTGAAATGCATTGAATCGAGTTGCACGCACTGCAACAAATATATAATATGTTATATGGGATGAAGCAGGTGTACTGGTTAACTAAGTATTCCCTAGGACAATTTGGGAGGAGATTTGGTGTGTGAATATTTATTGGCTTGTACTTTGAAAGTGCTGAAATATGTTGTCATGACATGCTTATTATGTTCATAATATGATTGTACTTAGAATATTGTGAGGTTACTTTGAATTGTAGGGCGAGGTTCTCACTCAGCCCCGGATGGTAGGGCTGACTCTTTTATCTAACATGTTTCAGGAAAGCGTGATAAGGGGAAAGCTCCGTAACAGGTTTAGCAATCGTCCCGCAGCCTCACAGTTCCACCAATCCATTGCTCCGGATTTGGTGATGGTATTTCTTGATTAAGTAGGTTGAAGAATCAGGTTTCGTTATCTCGGGGAATGCCCCACATGAGACTGTTTTCTTTTAAGATTCGGATGTTTTTATCCTGTATTTGAACTTCCATCGAGTATAGAAAATTGGTGGATGCACGAGTATGGACTCATGCTTTCATTAAAGAAGTACATGTTTCTACTATTTCCGCACCTAGATACATGTTTAATTTAGAAAGAAAATAAGTTAATGGTTCGCCTGGAAGAGATAGTTGCCCAGGTGTCATCACGCCCTAAGGGAAGACTTGAGAAAAGTCGGGGCGTGACAAAAGGTTATGGAAGTTAAATGAAATTTATATGCAAAATTATATTAATTTATCATGGTGAAATGACGAATAGAGGTGAGAACCTCTAGGTTTAGCAGTTATTAAAGAGCTACATGAAGAAGCTTTTTATGTTTTATTGAATTGATATGAGCATTGAGTTTGGATAATTTTATTTTTATATTCAACATTTACAAATTACAATCTACAAATCCTTTTCATAATTTCATATTATTAGAGAGAAGGCTTTGTTAATTTATTTAGATCAGATAACGTGTTCTCTCGTGCTTATGAATTACACATGTGCAAATACCTTTGACGACGGGTGGTAACTTTACCCCAATTAAATCATTACGAGTTAACTCTTATTAATATTAGTTTTAGATCTACAAGTCTTATCGAGAGTAAGCACTTTCATTTATTATACTTTTAGATCTACAAATCTTATTCATAAATTTAAATTATTAAAGAGTAAATACTTTAATTTTTTATTTTAAATTCAAACAACGTGCTCCACACATGCAAATATCTATGGTTGATGGGTGGAGGGAAACTTGAACATACACTTAAATAATTAAGAGTCAACTCTTTTTACTATTATTTTAGATCTATCAATCTTATCAAATACTATATAGAGAGCAAATACTTATTCTAACTTTCATTTAACTTTTTTCACATACAATCATATTAGTAAATTTAAATTGTTAGAGACCAAACATTTTCATTCGTTTAATTTAGATCTAGACAACGTGCTTCACACGTGCTTGTTTTGATCTTACGTACGCACACATGTGTTAATATCTATGTGAAAGAAATAATCCTTTGATTATTTTTATTAATGAAAGAGAATATATACAATATACAATTTCCTTAATAGGAAAATCTTTTTCTTATTCTAATCCCAAAACCATATTCTAGTGATACAAAAATTCTACAACTATGGTAAGTGTACAATACTAATTAATACAATTATTTTACACTAAATTAAATCAGCAAATCAGCCCACAAACCGTGATATACTTTTTCTGGTAAGTGTTTATCACGGGTATATACACCTTATTTATCACACCCCCGCAGTCATAGCGGGCGGTCTTCGTACGCTGAGACTGTCCCTAAAATCTTCAAAAAGGACGGAGGGAAGACCCTTTGTAAAGATGTCTGCAATTTGATATCTGGAAGGGACATGACAGACGCGTACTTGTCCATGAGCTACCTTTTCGCGAACAAAATGAATATCCATCTCCATGTGTTTAGTCCGCTGGTGTTGAACAGGATTACCAGAAAGGTAGATGACACTCACATTATCACAATAAACCAAGTTAGCTTTCTGAATAGGACAATGAAGCTCTAAAAGAAGATTACGTACAACATAATTCAGAAACCACATTGGCTACCCCTCGATACTCGACCTCTACACTAGAGCGGGACAAAGTCGACTGACGCTTTGCAGAACATACAATAGCCAGACGTAGAGCGTCTGGTGTCTGGACAGCCACCCCAATCAACATTTGTATACGAGACAAGTGTAGACGTCGATGACGGATATAAATGTAAGCCAAACTCAAGTGTCCCCTGGATGTACCGAATGATGCGTTTGAGTGCATTCATGTGCTCAACCCTGGAATCATGCATAAACAAACACATGTTGTACGGCATACGTAATATCATGTCTCGTGAAAGTAAGTTACTGAAGTGCCCCTACAAGACTGCGATAGCGGATGGGATCCTCATAAGGTGAGCCAGCCGCAACACCCAACTTGGGCTTAGTATTGACAGGAGTGGAAATAGACTTGCACGATGACATGCCAGCACGCTCAATAATCTCAGTTGCATATTTGCGTTGAGATAAGAACAACTCACCTGCATGACGAGAAACGGCAATCCCCAAAAATAACTTAAGGGCTCCAAGTCTTTCATAGCAAACTCAGAACGGAGCATTGTCATGATAGACTATCGTAATGCATCAGAAGAGGCAGTCAAGATAATATCATCCAGCTAAATTAACAAAATGCAGATACAATGGGAGAAATATGTAGGGCGTGGAAGGTATGATCGTCGCAAAAGAGGACAACCGAGGGCTTCAGAGGCGAGCAGAGCTGCAAAATGTTCACGCCAGAAAATCCTTAGGCCTTTGTACCTATATATTAAACTGAATGTGTCATCTTTTTCCTCTGTAAACTGCTTTGTATCTCATTCATACTCACGCATATTAACCTTGCATTCTTCTTGACACATATTTCACAACTCGTCATAATCTGCAGAATATACCAGCTGACTTTGTCCGAGAGTATATGCCAAAGACTTTAGCTTAACCAATAAAAATCAAGGTTAATTGTTAATTGTTCTTAGTGATCAAGTGTATAAGTTGACACTTTTGTTTGAAGCCTGGACTAAAATGTAGCCCTGCTGCAGTGTAATAAGTTTATTTAAATAGGCAAAGAAGATGATTCTCAGCTTTAGGCACTTGCTATCTGTAGCAACTACAATATTTTCTCTCTTTGATTCAACATATAATGTAAACAATAGAACACTATCCTCGGGACACAATCTACGTCCAGCACATTAGTCCACGAAAAAGTAAAAGAGATGAACAAATTATTTTGCTTCATTATTCTGTGCATCAATTTAGAAAAGTTGGCATCAGTAATCCATCTTATGTGATTGAACGTTTAAGTTATTGTATATATTTCTCTTAATTGTGAGATTCCATTACAAAATTTACCAATAAAAATTCTTGGTGAAGTAGCAGCAAGCCCAAGGATATGGTGAATTTCACAAAATAATAAGCAAAATACTTGTAAAGATTTTAGAATTGGTTGCCAATAGTTGGAGAGGGAAGCGTGAACTTTTTTTCGCAGAAGAAGACAGGAAGCGTGAAATGTACAAGAAGACGAGGAAGCGTGAAAGACCGCTGAAATAAAGCTGTATATTTTAAGAGACTGAATTGTGTTACTTTGAGACAGATCTGACTCATAAAGATCTATTAAGAGCTTTTAAATGGGAAAACAAATATACTCCATGGACTGAATCCGAATGATTAAGATTCAGATCTAAAAAACAAACAGACTTAATGCGCTGGATCTGACTAATTACGATTCTTTTTTCTGCAGGGAGTGCCCTTCATATGTACTGGTCTTTAATTTTTTCCCCTCAAATCATTTGTCTTTAATTGATTGTCCCTACTTCTCATTTAATGAAAATTTGTGGGCCAAAGTACCATTAATTCGATGGTTTACGAAATCAGAGATTATGCATTAGAACCCTAGCAGAGTTTTAAAAAAATCGCAAGACAAGATTTCATGGAAACTATGTCTATTCAGCTTAAGTTGCATAGAGACTATGTCGTTTTTATGCAACTTTGGCTGAACAGGCATAGTTTCTATGAAATTTTGTCTTGTGTTTTTTTTTTTGGGGTTCGAACCCAAAATTCCAAATTTTTTTCGATGTCAAAGTTATTTTCGATCACTTTTTTATTACTTAGAGTACCGAAGAATAAAAATTAAAGACCAGCGGTTTGAGGGGCAAAAATTGAAGACCACCCCAAAATATGGACATTTATGCGAATTACCTATTAAAATTCAGACCTTCATTAAGTGCAAACAATTCAGGCCATGTCATTATAATAACCCAAATTACAGTAGCATTAGTTTCTTTTTCTTGCAAGCAAAAAATCAATATTTACTCCAAATTTTATAGTTTTACTTTATTTTGCCTTTTTATCAACAAGAATGTTGATAAATTGTATGCATACAAGTGGAATAGATCGTCGTCTTCAGAGGTATGTTTTCCTTCATTACAGACTCGCTTTTTATGTATTTAATTTCTTGTTTGAGTTAGTTTAATGTTTCTTAAAGAGTGTCCTTTTATGTGCTGCTCTTTTCGTTAATTAAAATTTTTATTACAAATTTGTTCTTATATTATGTTAGTTCTTGTGTTGTTTTCTGTTGAATGTGTTTTTAATATGTGATCCTGAAATGAAAAGTTTTAGGGTTAAATTTAGGGTTTGCTTTTGGTTTCTATTTTTGCGGGTCTAGGATTTATTTGTGGTCCCAATTTTAATGTGGTATTGGTGATTCAAGGATGGTATTGTGATTCTAGCGTTTAGGCTTTGTTCCCTTTTTTTAGAGATTCTTTAGGGTTTGGGCTCATTTATGTTAAACAAAGGCTAAGAATGTTGGGGATGGGATATGTTAAATAATTTTTTGTATTAAAACTAGTTTACTTCTGTTCTTTTATACTTTGTCCTGATTTTTTTATTCTTTAGTGTGTGCTTTTGGTTGGAAAATGACATAATTATTCATCCGGGTGAAACTATTGACACTCAATGACCCAAAAATCTTCAAAGTCATTTTTCGCTTTTTCAAAATAATTTCATTTTGTATCTATTTTTTAACTAATTCCAGCATATGTATAGAAACTGTATAATTGTTGTATAGGATATGTATCACTACTGTATGTAAAGAAATTGTATCATACTTATAGAAAACGTATAAAAATGGTATCACTATGTGTATAATATATATATAAAATGTAGCATACGTATAGAAAGCGTATAAAAACGGTATCACTATGTGTATAGAATATGTATCAATCTACTGTGTGTATAGAAAATGATATCATTGATGTATAATTTTTATATAATAAATGTATAATCAACATATACTCATTAACAATACACATATTATATAATTATTATAAACATAATATACATGTTTTGGAGATATTTCTTAAAGGCAACGGTCAGAGACCCAACCTTCACATATTATCCTAAGTGTATGTGTATAGAATATGTATTCCAACGGTCTTCGTGTCAGCGGGGCCTTCAAGCATAAGAGAAGAATTGGCAAGTCAAGTAGTACGCTTGGTTCACCAGGTTCTACCACTGCAGGGCTCAATCATGCTAGTCAGACTATATGCTTCACACATTAATGTGAGTGTTTTTCGGGGAATCTTATTTTCATGGGCTAATTTATTGGGGTAAGCGGTGTCAATGAACGGATCAAAATGCAGTGAGTTAATAAATGAACGGGCTATGGGCGGATCTTATTTTCATGGGCTAATTGTGTCACCCCTAAGTGGGGGGTGAGAAGCTCCTTCAAGTGAATGGTTAAAAAACCTCAATTCTCATACAGCAAAACATGTACATACTCTGGTATCATCTAAAAGAAAGAAATCTAGACGTCTTTTTTTTCTCATTTAGTTATTTATTTATTTCATCATGCTTCATTTTGTTTTACGGGACATTTTCACCGTAGAATTTTGAAATTTTAAGTACGACTAATCTTTGACAAAAATATCTTTAGAAATTATTTATTTGCATTAATTACTTCAATAAGTAACTACATCAGTCATAATAACGCTGATTATGGTAGCATTACTTTCTTTTTCTTGCAAGCATAAAAATCAATATTTACTTCAAACTTTATAGTTTTACTTCATTTTGCTTTTTTATCAATAAGAATAACCAAATTATCCTTTTATTTCTTTAATTCTTTACAAGAGCGTTTCCTTAACAACTATGGTACTGATTAAGGTGTCAATGGTACGATTCGGCCGGTTAATTTATGATAATTATATCATACCTGTTTTTTGGGCTGGTCGGTTTTGTATAATCAAAACTAAACTTTTTAAAATCGTCCTGATCATTTCGATTCCTCTGTACGATTCAGTTACTTTTAGGTAATTTATTTGTATATTACTATACATAAAATAATAATAAATTTCAAAGAATACGACAAACAAAACAACTTAATAACCACATAGTAGTCGATCATTCTGCGAGATTATTAAAGAAATATTTTGCTGCGTTTAAGTGGGAGTATCTTAATGTTTTATCCTAAATTTCAATCCTTGAGCAGCTAAGCTTCAGCATACTCTTTTTTGTTTCTTCTAAAAATATCATTAGCATAAAACCTACGAAAAAACTATATAAATTAATGAATCAATTTAATCAAATATAATTCTAGCCAAATATCTAACATAAATCTGCCACTGTATATCATTGTAGGAATAAAATTTCAATCCAAATTATTTATACAGTTGAAAAAACTGACTATAGGTTTTGATGTTGTCACAATTTAATTCAATTGCATATATTTCTGGATTTTTTTAATTAATATCACAAAATATTAAGGGAGAAGAAAAGGAAGAAGAATATAACTGAAAACTCAATTGAAAACTCACCTTAGTGCAATTGAGGTTTGTACAATTATACTAAAGTTAGGTCAATAATGTATAATTCGTTTGCTTTATAGTAGCAGGGTAGGTTTTGATAGTACTTGGAATCCTCTAAGGCCTAAGGTAATTTTTATAATGATTTGTATTTTTAAATTTAACATATAAAAAATATTTTATACATGTATATTTATTCGGTTATGTAACGATCTATTCTGTCGTTACGTGTCTTTTGACTATTTTACCCTTATCGACTTGATTTTCGAAGATATCGGACCATTATAGTAGAAGTTGAGATATTAGAACCTTAAATAGTGTAAGTTTCGACCAATAGTTGACTTTTGTGTAAACGGACTTTTTCATAATTTTGTCTATTCCGTGAGGTCCAGAGAGTCGATTATGACTTGGTGGGATAGTTGGTTCGGTTCCCAAGGCACTCGGGAGCATTTTTTTATATTAGGTTGGACAGTTAGTTTTGAACGTTGGGGGTTGACTCGGTAAAATGGACCTCCGATGAAAATTCTGAGACCAAGAATGAGTCTGTAGCGCGTTTTTACATATGGGTGCATGTTTGGTTTGTGTTGTTTGGCTTCCGAATGATTTTCGAGGGTTGAGTCGAAGTTAGTGAGAAAACAGAAAATCTGGTATTGTTGTTCTGGTTTCCTTCTTCGCTATCGCGAGGAGGGAGACGTGATCGCAATCCTTGATAAAGTCAGGCTCTTGCGATCGTGGTTGTGTGTGACGCGATCGCGTGGACACGCGTCTGGGGGGCTGAGTCGCGGTGCTTCGCGGTCGCGTGGTGTCTTTCGCGATAGCGAAACGTATTTCTGGATCGAGTCAAGTTAACCCTTCGCGATCGCGAGTGGGGTCTCGTAAACGCGAAGGAGGAACTGTAGCTGCGGGAATAAAAAGCCCTAACATATTTTTAGATCCCATTTTCCATCCCCAAAGTTCTTAGCTCGATTTTGAGGAGATTCAAGGTGTTTCTTCAAGGTTCTTCCCTTAGGTAATTTCTAAACCCTAAAACTAGTCAATTCTATTAATATATTCCTATATTTTAGACTTTAATTCATGTTTTGGGGAACGGGAAATAGGGTTTGGTTTGTTAAGAATAAGAGGGCTTGAATTGGGGAAATTGGGGGTTGTGAGTTGGATTATGGTTATGGATATTGTATATTAGTGATGTAATGGACTAGTAGGTGTTAATTTATTGATCAATTTCATGTTTAAATCTTTTGGAGATTTGGGAGAATTCTAGGGTTTATACTAATTGAGGGGTTTTGACTTGAATAATGTAATTTGCCTATTTTGGCAATTGGGGAGTAGAATTGAACTTCTAAAGCATTAGTCTACCAATTTCACCTATAATTACTGCTTTAACCTCGTGTGCCCACTTTCCCTATTTTCCCATAGTTGATTGGATTCGAGGATCGGTCTAGTGTTATGAGTGTTTTCCGTTTCTATTCTAACTTAGATTTCTATAATGATTAGACTCCGAGTATTACCGAGACCCGCGGAGAGGCAATGCTCCTTTGTGATCATGTGTGGCTTCTGCTTGGCATCCAGGTAGGTTACGACTTACCTTCTGGTAAGACTTCGATTAGCGAAACGCGTGTATAACATATACACATTCGGGTACGAAGTTGGGATGGATTTATTAGGTTGGTATTGTTGACTGATTTGTGGGCTTGTCGGCGTATTTGATGTTATTGTGACTTGTATTCATCTCTCTCTTGATATCTCACTCATCATCGAAAATGAAAGAATAATGATAATTGACTTGAAATTGTGAAGTATACTTTATGACAAATGTAATTTAATTTATATTCTGTATGGCATACCTTCTTATTTCATATGATGATCTATTATGGACTGTGATTGGAAATAATGATAAGTGAGGGAGTGTAGCCTTTGAGGTCTTTGCCGGAGAGTGTAAAAGAGAGATGAGTGTCTGACGCCCGAGGTCTTTGCTGAGATCATGAGAGTGTCTGATGCCCGAGGTCTGTGTCAGGATCGTGAGAGTGGTACATGGACTTCGCGGGTCCCCCATGGATCATGACTGTTGGGACGATGATATATTCCGCCTGGAGCATATGTGTACGGTGATTACATTGCATACTTATTCATCATATCATTTACAAATATTTCCTAGTTTCTGTACTTGACTCTCTATACTTAGGTTGTATTCTTGGACTGTGATATTACATGTACTTGATTGAGATCATGTCTATTCTTCAGCTTCTTTCTGTTTATATGTTAGCTAATTATTGTCGGCCTATGATATCTACCGGTACATAGTGTTTGTACTGATACTACCTTGCAGTATTCTTTTGAGTGCAGAGTACGTGACTGGTTCTACCTCTATCCCTCGAGATTGACCCGAGGTTGCTGCAATGTCTTTTAGGGTGAGCATTGTTGATGGGTTCGCTGCCCGAAGACTCCTTTCTATCCACTTATCTATTTTGATTATGAGACAGTATTTGATATTTTGAGACATGTACTATTCGGATTTGTTTTAGCAGTGACTCTTGTGTTGACTAGACCATTGTTTCCTTTGGGGGTTGTACTAGTGTTCGTATCTGCCGTACTTTGATAATTATGACATAAGTTAAACTTTACATTAATCCGCTTAATTTACTTTAACTGTTGTTGGATTGTTGTTAAATGGAAGGGCTCTCCTACCGAGATGGAAAATAATAGGTGCCATCACGACTTAGTGATTTGGGATCGTGACAGGTTCGGTTTAATAGTTTTTGATATTTCTTTACAAAGTAAAAAACCTATCTCATTATTCAGTATGGTTATAAGTTGATCTTTAGAAAAAATGGGTTCATTAAGAAAATCCTCAAAATGAGTTTGGTTAGGTTAGGTCGGTTTGGTCAGTTTTCAAAATAGTTTTGATACCCCTGTGGCCCTGTCACTGAAAACACGGTATTACTAGATAGCATCAAACTTCTATTACTAGCATCAACTTTTGCATGATACTTTAAAAAATTAGCAAAATGAAGTAGTTTTTACACAATTTCCAAAATTGCTATTTATCAAGTACTTGAACATTTGTTGAAGTGTGTTGTGCAGCAAAGAATGGACCACTTCATATGGATTGGTGGTTTATTTTCCCTCACATTTTTTTATAGACAACAACATATTAATGGATGAGTCTTTTTTAGGATAATGGCCAAATTAAGAAGAATATTGTCATGAATGTAATAATCCACCTTAATGAAATTTTAAAAAAAAAAAACATTGACTAAAATTGATAAATGTTAATCACAATTTTCTATAATTGCAAAGGATGATATATGCTTGTTATACATGCACCTTGAATTAGTAACATGGACTGAGTTATTGAAGTAAACAGAGAAATAATTAATAATGTTCCATATTTTTTGCAATTCTGCAGATTTTAACCAACTGAATTGTTCAATCCCAAATGGGAAAAAAACTCATCACATTTTCTCGATGATTACTATTTCTGCATTTACTACGAAAGAAGAGGAAACAAACAAATGCACAACTTAAGATTCTTGTAATCTTGTCCTATTGTTAAATATATAGTTTAGGTTGGGCCGTGAATCCTTCTACTCTCCTAAAATTGAATGACAACAACAAAGAATATAAAAATAGCTAGAGGCTGGTAAGTATACTTTCCCTCTCATGGTATTTGATTTCTTGCAACTTTTTCTTCTTGAATTTTTTGGCCATAGATATGGAAAGGAGAAGTAAAGAGAGGAGAAGGCCTTGGTGAGATTTAGATCTGCAAATGAACACTAGGCTTGCAACTTTAGTATATCACCTCTTACATTTTTCTTCAAGTGTACTTTCCCTCTTCTATTTTTATTTTATTTATGTTTTACTAATATTCAGGTATTTGATCTATGATTTTTTTTCTTTTTAGAGATGTGGGCGGTGGATATGGGAAGGGGAAATAAAGAGAGGATAATTAAGGCCTTGGTGAGATTTAGATCTGCAAAAACTTAGGTACAGAATGAATGAAATATAATAATGACTAGGCTGCATTAGAATCTTGATCTAATGTATTTTTTCTCTCTTTAAGTATTTGATCTAGTGTACTTTCCCTCGTTCAGGTATTTGATCTATGATTTGATATATGTTTAAATCTCCTAAATCCATACTAGTACCATGTTGGATCATAAACTTGATCCATTATGGGAGCCCAAACCCAAACCCAATCAAATTGGAGTCCAAGTCCATAATCAAGGTTCAAAACTACAAGTCTTCTACCTAGAATCTTCTAGGATGTGGTAATTATGCATGTGAATTATTTGATAATTTAAAATGTCGTTAGAAAGATGGAGAAGAATGGAGAAGAATGAGGTGTATGGTTATTGTAATTTTTTATTAGTTTATTTGTGTGGTGTAAGATTGTTCTTAAGTAGTATAAATACTCCTCCCTATTTTAGTTTAGAAATCAAGAAAAATTAAGAGCTTCTAAGTGAGTGAAGAAGCAAAGTCTTATAAGAGTGAGTTGTAGTAACTTGTTGTTGAGTGAGAGTGCTCTTGTAATAGTTGTTTGAGTTTGAATAAAAGTTATTTGTGAGAGTGTTTCATATCCAACAAAGTGGTATCAGAGCCAGTTGGAAAGTATACAATGTTGCATATCAAATTGAAGGTCTTGACGATAGGAATCCGACGCTGCCAGAATCTCCCCGATCGGAGTTCAGACGCGTTGTCACGCGCCGCCGAAAGAGTGCTACCAGAAAACCGAGTTGACTCGCCGAGTCAGCCGAGTTGGAGCCGAGTTGGAGCCGAGTTGACCAAGTCGTAAGCTTGTTGACCAAGCCGCTTGACCGAACCGTTCAAGCCGAGTTGACTGAGCCATCAAAGTCGTTGACCGTTGATCAGGTTAGGGTTGACTTTGACAGTTGACCAAAAACTGAAAATTTGACTAGGTCCCTCCCACGGTCTTTCGGCGTTCCGGATTCATCCGCGCAATCGCATTTTGCAAATTCTCATTATATTGAGAGATATGGCAAATGGAATGGTACCATTCCAAGTCCCGACACTCAACAACAACTACTACGACAATTGTATCAAAATGAAGGCACTTCTTGGATCACAAGATGTGTGGGATATCATAGAGAAAGGTTATAACGAGCCTGCGGATGATGCTGCTTTTGCTGCTCTTAAACCAAATCAAAAGACAACTTTGAAGGATTCAAGAAAGAGAGACAAGAAGGCTCTCTACCTCATCTACAGAGCATTAGATGATGATTGCTTTGAAAAGATTTCGAGTGCAAGCTCTGCCAAGGAAGCGTGGGAGAAGCTACAAACCTCTTACAAAGGATCTGAGCAAGTGAAGAATGTTCGTCTCCAAACATTAAGAGGTGAATTCGAATCCTTACACATGAAAGTATCTGAGTCTATTTCGGATTATTTCTCAAGAGTAGTAGTTGTTTCTAATCAATTAAAAAAATGGTGAAAAGTTAGAAGATGTGAGGATAATAGAGAAGATACTCCGTTCATTGGATCCCAAATTTGAGCACATCGTTGTAACGATTGAAGAAACTAAAGACTTGGAAGAAATGACGATCGAGCAACTCCAAGGATCATTGCAAGCATATGAAGAGAAGCATAAGAAGAAGCAAGGGTTTACTGAGCAACTCCTCAAGCTGCAACTCAAGGATATGCATGAAAGCCAAGGCAATGATAGAAACCAACGTGGCCGAGGCCGAGGCAGAGGTAGAGACCATGGACGAGGAGGAAGTCGCGGTCGTAGACGAGGTTGGAATTATTACAACAACAATTCCAACAACAACTATGAGAAAGGAGAAAGCTCAACACGAGGCCGTGGAAGAATCAATTCGAACTCAAGGTATGGCAAATCTCAAGTTCGATGCTATAATTGTCAGAAGTTTGACCATTATGCTTCAGAATGTAGAGCTCCCAACAACAAAATTGAGGAGAAGGCTAACTACATGGAGGAGAAGACATATAGCAAAGAAACTCTTCTTCTAGCACGAAAGGAAACTGATGGTGGCCAAGCAAATTCCTGGTGATGTAGGTGTCAGCCGAGTATTTGGCAACGGCCCTTGTGGCCATGATTGATTTCGATTAACTGGTAATTCTGTGGAGAGTGGTGCCCGGCAGGTAAGGTCCGGGTGCCCGTAATGGCCCTCCGGTTTGGGTCGTGACATGTATTCTTGCATCCTCATAATACTTATTGGCTTTGATAATTTTCCTGATAATCCAAGAAGCTTGATTAGGCTGAATAACCCAAAGAGAGTCCTGTTTCACATAGTATACATGGACCCATTGCACCCATAACTTGTCCTTCTTGCTCAAGTTCCATAATAATTTACACATTGCAGCTTTGTTCCATATTTGCACATCCAGAAAATTGAGTCCACCTGCTGGCCTTGGACAGCATAGCTTTTTCCATGCTATCAAGGCCTTTTTGCTAGTATCCACACCCCCTGACCAGAGAAAGTTTCTACAAAGTGCTTCAATACATTTCACTACCTTTTTTGGTATGACAAATACCTGGGACCAGAACACCTGCACTGAGAATAAAATACTCTTTATTAATTGGGCCCGACCAGCATATGACAAGTACCTTGATGTCCAGCATTGTATTCATCCCATGATCTTCTCAAGGAGTGGTTGAAATTGTATGATTGAGACTCTTTTGGAGCTAAGAGGGACCCCCAGGTATCTGATGGGTAAAGTGCCTTTGGGAAAACCTAGTAATTATGTGATCTCCAGTTGAACATCATTAGGTACTCCTCCATAATAAATTGAACTCTTTTCTACATTTGCTACCAAACTTGAGGCTTTGGAAAACTCCTGAAACAAGTCAAACAACAACTAAACTGAACCAGTGTCCCCCCTATAGAATAAGAGGAGATCATCTGCAAAGCTCAATTGCACCATGTTGAATCTCTCACATCTTGGATGATAATTAAAATTAGAAATATTCTTCAACTGTTTCAGGAGACTCGTGAGGTACTTCATAGCTAAAACAAACAGGAAAGGAGACAATGGATCCCCCTGTTACTTCCTCTCCAATCACAGACCATGCTTGTTTAAAGAAAAAATGCATTAAACCCCTTACACCCCGGGGCCTTAGTATCACTGATATCCTTTACAGCATTTACTACTTCTTCCCTGGACACTGGCTCAATTAGTAATAATTATTGTGATCTATTCAGTAATGGATTATTTCTCATTATCATAGGCTTTACTGCAGACAGGTGTGCAGCACTAGAACCTAATAATTCTTGATAAAACCCAATCACCTCATCCTCTATGTCCTTCTGATTGAACACCATGTCAGCATTGAAAACAATAAGGTTGCTGATCATATTTTGAGCAGATCTGTTTCTCATACTAGCAAAAAATAAGTTGTATTGGCATCCCCAAGTTTAAGTCATTGGACCCTAGATTTTTTCTTGACAATACTCTCTTCCACCTTCAACCATTTCTCCAATCAAGTTTGAGTTGTTTTTCACATTCTATCTTTTCTTGGGACTGCCCTGGGACTCTCATCAAAGCCTGTTGTTGAGTTAGGGCCTGTCTGCACTCCTGTATTCTATCCTCCACTCTACTATACGCTGAGGAGTTCAGTTCCTTCATTGTTGCCTTAACTGTTTTGAGCTTTCTCCATATACCAGCCAAATTATGACTTCTTCCAGTACTATTCCATGCTTCAGCCACTATCTCTAGAATATTGTCATGATATGCTAGGTGGTTCAAAAATTTAAAAGGTTTTTCCCTTTTATCATCTTCAACTGATATGGCTGTGCTAAGGGGAGAGTGATCAGAGCATCCGGGGTCAAGTATAATGGCTTCCATCAGTGGCATGTTCATCATCCAATCATCATTTACTAGAGCCCAATCAATTCTGTTATAAGTGTGTCCATTAGTCCAAGTAAATTCTCTACCACTAGTTCTCAGGACAGCCATGCCTGTATCTTCCAGGAATTCATTAAAATCCCTTGTTTCTGCCTCTTGTACCTGAGATCCAACTGGTCTATCTTCTGCACTTCTTAGAGTATTGTAGTCTCCCATAGCCAACCATGGGCCTTGTTGTTGACTGTGTAAGCTTCTGAGATCAACCCATAACCCCGTTCTTTCTTCTTGAGTATTTAGCCCATAAATAGCAGTAGAAGTAAAGTGGAGTTGCAATGTTCTTATGTTGATCTTTGAGTGCACA
Source organism: Anisodus tanguticus (assembly GCA_034509755.1). NCBI lineage: Eukaryota > Viridiplantae > Streptophyta > Magnoliopsida > Solanales > Solanaceae > Anisodus > Anisodus tanguticus. Next base: position 36,461,523 of record CM067561.1, on the reverse strand, counting down.
AATTGAGCAGATACAGTAAGCACATCACACTCAACATATTGAGGGTGCCATAGTATATATATCCTCCCCCTGCTACTATATGTATAGTTTCCAGCCCAGGACCACCCAGGAGCAATTTTATTCACCAAATATGTTGCATTCTATTCTTTAACTTTATGTTCTATTAAAGCTAAAATTTTGACATTATTTGATCTAATAAACAAACTCACTTCTTTCTGCTTATGAACTTTATTCAACCCTCTTAGATTCCATGAAACCAACCTTATAGTGATTTTCTTGAAAGGTGCTGCCCAATTACAGCTGCATAACTCTGCCCACCTTCAATCCTCACATTCAACTCCTTACTAGTATGATCACTTATTTTCCCATTCAACCCTGGCACTGTATTGGAAGCATCTCCTGTGCTTTGATCACTCACTGGTGCTTGAGTGCCAAAGTTGTTCTTAGCCTATTTCCATTTCTCCCGTTGTTGTTGCACTTCCTCATGACAATGCCACCCTCTGCACTTTGCTCGATCGCTTTAGATGTCCCTGCACCATCTTGTCCCTCGGGCTGTTTTTGCATCTGATTACCTGCTTCTTGGGGATGCCATTCATTCCTCCATCTTTGGTGCTTTTGTTTAGGTTCGGGGGATTGTTGTTCAGGAGGGTTGTAGTGTTGTGTAGGCTTAGGATCTGGTGGTTTAGTAGCTTGGTTTCTCACAGGGGCTGGATATGTATAACCCACTTGAAGACAGGTAGGTCAGTAGGCTGGAACCCATTCATAGTTTACTCCTTGCTCAAATATTCTCCCATTTGGGTCCTCCACCTTGATAGTACTTGGAAGTTGTTGAGTAATATCCATTTCCACCAACACCCTCACAAAGGAAATTCTCTCCACATTAGAAGTACAAGCATCGGCATACAATGGCACTCCCAAACCACTTCCAATTCTACCAAGATCCTGAGTCCCCCAGCAATTTAAGGGAAGGTTCGGGAATTTCACCCATATTGGAATCGTTTGCAGTACTTCCTTGCTCAGATCAAAATCAGCAGCCCAAGGTTTAACAATTATAGGCTTATTATTCAACATGTGAGGACCTGAATATAGTACTTCATCCCTATCATCAAAACTATTGAACTTGACTAAGAAATACCCATCGTTATGATAATAGACCTTAGGTTTACCCACAAAATTCCATTGTGCAGCAATATATCTTTCTACCGCCCCAATTGTTGGTGATTCTCCCACCACATAGAAAATCAAAGCATGTTTCCATTTGATAGTTTCCACTTCAGTTTCCTCCTTACATAATTGAACCACCGGCACCCCATTTTTTATGATAGGAGCTACATAGCTCAGAATCTTACTCTTTGCCGCCAATCGACTACTATTAAAGAGGTTAACCCATACCTTGTTCCCGGTATTTTCCGGAGGATCCTGACCAATTACCTCAGTCATTGCCTTCGAAGAAGCAACCCCCGTAATTATTGCAGGAGCTACATAGCTCAGAATCTTACTCTTTGCCGCCAATCGACTACTATTAAAGAGGTTAGCCCATACCTTGTTCCCGGTATTTTCCGGAGGATCCTGACCAATTACCTCAGTCATTGCCTTCGAAGAAGCAACCCCCGTAATTATTGCAGGAGCAATCGCCTCTACTGTTGCCATCAAAGTTGTCGTCACCTGTGTGCTTTCCATTTTTTATGATAGGAGCTACATAGCTCAGAATCTTACTCTTTGCCGCCAATCGACTACTATTAAAGAGGTTAGCCCATACCTTGTTCCCGGTATTTTCCGGAGGATCCTGACCAATTACCTCAGTCATTGCCTTCGAAGAAGCAACCCCCGTAATTATTGCAGGAGCAATCGCCTCTACTGTTGCCATCAAAGTTGTCGTCACCTGTGTGCTTTCCATCTTCTCCTTGTTCAGAATCTGCACTGTCGACCCCTGCCCTTTGTTCAAAACTTCCACATATTATCCATTCTTTGCTTTGTTAAAAAAGGCAGAAGTACACAATTCAAAGTAACTTAAGGAAGGGTTACACAACTCCTTGAAGAAGTCTTGACAATGTCAATTGCAGCATTAAATTATGTTTATCACTAGAATGACATTGTGTACATGAAATATTCATCATCCAAATGTTATATAAAAATTAAGAGAAATTCTCGAACCATCCCTATGCTAGACTAACGTTACAACAACAATCGTACATGTTCCCTGTTTCTCCAGGGCCAAGATTTTATCTTGTGCATAGCCTCATCAGTTCGTGCTTTTAGGCACAAAAAATACAAAATGTCCATCAATCACCATTCTCTAAGTTGTGACAGACCTAACACTGATCTGGCTACAACCATGTGAACATATAGGGAAAAACAACCGAAAAAAGATGAATCAAGGAACAATTCTAACATTGGGAGACAACTAAAATCTTTGATTTCAGACATAAATTCCCCACTCTCCCCTGAACTTTTACCTTCATTTGCACTATTGAAACAAGCAAAAAGGGTTGACCAACTGAACATCATCAGTACCCACTTAAGTGCAGAACATCAATTCAAGAACCAGGAGATACACATATTTGTCTCTTATATAATATTGTCAAAGAAAATGCCACCTTAGACCTCATAGTACTCCATATAGTTTTATTGAGTTCAAAAGGTACACTGTAATAGCTATGAGATAAGAGGCATATAACCATCACAGCAGCCCATGAATTTTATTATGTGGGATCATTGTTTCACTTATGTACACAAATTAAATTACAATATGCATATAACTTAAGGTGGTGGAGTCGTACTAATCAGTAAGAACTTACAAGTTGACGATTGTCAATGACGGAGGGCTCGATGATCACGTAGAAACTGGCAGACGAGTAGGAGTACGTGCAGGGTTCCGTCATCACGGTGTATGCACTTAACGATTTTCCGATTAAGGGCAATCTCTGATCTTTTTTTCCTCTCTACTCAGAAAAGTGTTATCATTTATTTATGTTTTGTTGATGAATCTTGGCCTTACACATATTTAACAAGCACGATGAGTTCTAGAAGCATTCAACAAGTAGTTACCACTTAATAAATACTTCAAAGGGAGCTCGAATTCAGTGAAAGCAGAAACGATCGCAATCTAACAAATAGGGAGATCAGAGTGAAGTCGCAAAAGAAAATAGATAATTTAATTTGTTCTTAGGAGCTCATATAATACTCTGCTTTTCAGACATCCTGTTAGTCTCCTTGGGCTGAACCCTGAGGACATCATAAATCATTGTCATCAAACAGAAGATACATTTTTGCTGCTTCCAATTAACAAATAAGCATGAGAGGTGCTTTTCATATTTATAACTCGTTATCACTTTTTGAATACATTCTTAATAAAGTATAAATTTCTATAAACTTTATTTTTAGAAGTAATACAATACAAAGAAAAAAAGAATATAAAAAAACTTGTTATGATTGTGGACCTCATAAAAAAATTCTCGAAGAAGTAGCGACTTGGTGGAATTCTTTACATGAACAACTACTTGTTGCTTATCATTATAGAAGACCTATAACTTTATTTTTTAACGCCCATAATCAAAATCCAACTGATATGGTTGTAGATAGCGATTGGAGAAAAATTTCAGAACTTATTGTATTTTTAGAGAAATTTTTTCAAGCAACTAAAGAATTTTCCGATATATATTATCCTATTATTTCAACTATGTTATTTTATATGACTCTAATATTTTTGTTACTTAATGAATATATGGAAAAACCATTTTATAAGACACCTATTAAAACAATATTTATCAAATTAAAAAAAATATTTTTTTCTTATTCTCACTATTTATATTATTGGTGTTGTATTAAATCTGAATATTAAAATAGACGGTTGTAAATCACTTATTGAAACTATTTATAATTGTATAGCAGTACTTTCACCTCCAACTCCAAAAAATTCAAATGAACAACCACTTAAGGACCAACTAAAGAAGAAGTTTTGTCTAGCATACACAATGAATGCAAAAAAGTATATACGCATTACCAACAAGAAAGTACTAGCAACCAACCGGCTTTCATACCATCTTCTTCTTCTTCTTCAATACAACCTCAAAAAAGAGGTGTTGTTTCTGCGGCTAGTTTTGAAAGCCTTAAACATAGAATGTTTAGTGGTACCACTACTAATCAAGTTAGCGAGTTTGATGTTTTTGTGTTTGCAGGGTGTTATACCGTACCAAGCAGTTCTCAATGAAGAAGGACGTGAAGACTTGCTGAAATACTGGAGGGAGGATGAGAAGACATTTCTGACACTATCAAAGATGGCCCGAGAAGTGTTGAACATTCAAGTGTCATCAACAGCGTCTGAAAGCGCTTTTTCTGCCGGAAGATTTCAAATAGGAGAACACAGACACTAATTAGTGGGATACAGCTTGGAGATTGCAGTTTTATTCAGAGATTGGATACGAGCGAAGCGTAGAAGGTGCGGTCAACTGGAGATCAACGAAGAAGACGAAAACTACAATGAAATCTTATCCGACGGAGGGGGAAGCGACGTCGAGCAATTTGACCAACAAATTCCAATTCCAACCGAAGAACCACAAGATATTGTGAAGAAGCTAGAAAAATGTGTTTATAAATATGTGATTTTTTAATTGCAATTTTACTATGTTATTTGCAACTTTCAACACCACAAAGTTGTTATTTTGAAATTGTATTACAAAAAAATCATATTACTATTAAATAATATAAGAGGCACAAAAACAACATTGGGATGTTTTTATTACACTATCTTATTCAATTATTGAGGTGTTTATATATGTTGTTTTTTAAAATTAAGTGCAAAAAAAAAAATGAAAAACCCGATCCCGCCCCGTCCCGAAAAGACCGGTCCCTTTTCCGACGGGAACGGGACCGGACATCGGCAGATCCCGCCAGTCCCGCCCTCACCAGTCCGTCGGGTCCCGTCCCACCGGGACCCGCCCCGTTGGACACCCCTAGTTGATAGTGATCTAGTTCACAAATTTGGAGGGTATGACCAATCCAACTAGAATAATAAAGAAAGCAGTTGAAAATAGGGTCTGCTATACATGAAGAGATGGAAGAACTTCAGGATCTATACAGAGCAAACTGATGGCTTGAATTTTGGATGTGATTGGCTATTAAGTGACCTTGTAAAGTAGAAGACTTTATGTATGGAAGTTCTTAAAACCTTATCCATTGAAGACAAATATATACAATATAAAGTCACTTAAAAATCAATTACATGTCTACAATAGCATGCTAACATGAAAAGAAAAGTAACAGGCACCCTGCTAGAGCCAATTAAATTGCAACAAACAACAGCACTTAGTCTTCAAAATTTGTCTAACTTATAACAACACTCAAGGCCATAAAAATTAAAAGGCTATGTAAAAAGCAGCAAACTACTACTAATTGTTCTTGCTGGGACGGGAACTTGCTCCTTCATATAGAACTTGAACTTGCAAATAAAGGCTTTTTTTGCCTTTTCCTCTCACAAATTCACAAATGCAACTGTCATCCTTCCCCACAAGGTTCCATCTGCATAAATTGCGCCATCCTCCATGTAGCCACATCCTACCATCCTTCCAACTCTTGAGTTTTGTTTCAAATTTTCTGCCAGCAGGGTCGCGAATGGTCATGCTTGAAGGGAGTTTAAGTTTGTAATCTCTCACCACATCAACTGGAACGTACTGCAATTAGGAAAAGAGACTTGTTGAATGAGAATTCTATAAGGTTGAGCTATAAAATCATTCACTAGAATAGTTATATAAGACTTTCAATTACCAGTTGGTCTCTCCTTTTTGCTCGTATTTTCGTTACAAAGTAAGGATTTATAGGCTGAGTTGCGTGTTCACTTCTGAATATATCTATACCGAAATAGTCATGGACCACCTTGTGAGCAGTGGCTCTTTTGCATCCAGCTAAATCAAGAAAGTTAATTGGTCAGCTTCACAAACAGAAATCTCATGAAATCCAGAGATACTCCCTCCATTTCATTTTACATGCTGGTATTTTATTGTACATGGAATTTAGGAAAGAAAGAAGACTTATCTTTGCACATATCAGAAGTGTTAGGAAAATGAGATTTAACTTTATTCTTCTATGCAATTCCAAAAACTAACAAAAAGGTACCCTTAGGCTCGTTTTGTCAGCGAACCAAACAGCCAAACTTTTCTTAAGCTCTTAGAACATGTAGTCTTAAACATTTCTATGACTACAAGAGCACGTTCAATTGTAAAAAGATTTCATTTTTGTAGTAACATACTAACAATAAAAAGAATTGAAAAGCATATAAAATGAAACAGGGGAGTAGATATGAAGGTCTTTAATTTGTGTATACCTTTTGAACATGGCGCCTTTTTCTTGAATGTGCCAGCCATCTCATTCTCTATTTCCTCTTCCTCAGTTTCTTCATCACATTCCTCCTCTTCATCATCTTCTTCCTCTTCCGCGAATCTGCGTTCTGAACGTGGCGCCATTTTCTTGAATATGCTTGCCCTTTCATTCCATTCTTCCTCCTCCTCAGTTTCTTCATATTCATCTTCATCATCATCTTCCCCTTCCTTCTCTTTTTCTTCCTCTTCTTCTTCTTCATATTCCTCCTTGTCATCATCATCTTCTTCTTCCACGCGTCTACCTTTTGAATGTGGCTCCTTTTTCTTGCAGATTTTTGTTGCCCTTCCATTTTTTTCTTCTTCAATTTCTTTGTCGACGACATCATATTTCTCTTCCTCCTCTTCTTCTTCTACCACGTAGTCCTCATCATCTTCATCACTATCATCAGAAGAAGTATCACTGCGCCATTTCCGTTTTGGCACTTCACTCTTTTGATGTTCAACATTCATTCCTTCCTCATCCTCCTCCTTCACATCCAATTTTAAACCTCCAGCTCCTTTCTTTTCACATCCAGTTGTTCCAAGTAATTTGAAGTCAAATACACCATTTCCATCATACTCAAAAGTCAAAAAGTCTCCAAACTCTGTAGTGTTCTCCTTAATGAATTTCTCCCATCCATATTGGAAATGAAAATTTCTTCCTGTTTTGGTCACTCCTATAGGCCACATATTGCCAAACCGATCTCTAAGGGAAACCTTCCTAGGTAACTTCCCATTCTTGTTATCTGTATAGGCTGTGGGGATTTTCTGTACAAAAAAAAAGCTCCATTTTTACAAAAATATAGAACAGCACCAATTTCTTTAAATCAGATTGTGCACACACATACAAGTAGCTATTTTCTGTGGGGAAAACTTCAATTTTACAAAAATACAGAACAATACGAATTTCATTAAATCAGATAACGCACACATAAAGTAGCTAGGTTCAAACAAGAGCTCCAATGGAGTGGCAGTCTATCCCAACACGAATAGACACATCAGACGGAAAAATATTTCAAATAAACTCAAATTTTTGAACTTTTGAGGTAATAATTCAAGAATGTAACTGTTAAAGAAACTAAATTAAGAAATAAAATAAAATCTGAGGCATTCTCATAGTTTAACTGCAAAATTGTTTTTTAACACTCATATGGTCATTTGGAAATGCATTATGCAAAATATGACATCTACTGACTGAATTCTACATAATACTAGCATAAAATTAGGAGATTTAACATATAGCATTAAATTTACTTACAGCTCCACAAGGGATTTTTCCTGTTTTTACTTCCCCCCTATTCACTGCCCATATCTTCAAAAAGTATTACTTGAAAAAAATTCAAGAAAAAGAGTCAGCCAGAATCATAGACCAAATACCTGAATATTAGTAAAACATAGAAAAAAGATGAAGAGGGAAAGTACACTTGAAGATGAATGGAAAAGGTGATATACTAAAGTTGCAAGCTTTGTGTTCATTTGCAGATCTAAATCTCAACAAGGCCTTTCCTCTCCTTACTTCCCCTTCTTATAGCCACGGCCAAGAAATTCAGGAAAAAAAGTCCCAAGAAATCAAATACCATGAGGGGGAAAGTATACTTACCAGCCTCTTTGAGCTGTTTTCAGGGGAGAAAAACTTGAAGAAGCCCTTTTCCATGTTCTCCTTTGTTGTCAAACTTTAAGAGAATAGAAGAATTCGCGGCGCAACCTAAACCCTATAAGCTTCTTTTATATTGAAGGAGAAAATATAAAAGAAGAGAAGATTACAAAAATCTTAAGATTCTCATAGAGCATTTGCTTTTTTCCTGTTCTCATGTAGTAAATGCAGATATAGTAACCATGGAGAAATATGATGAGTTATTGTGAGTGAGGTGAGCTTTTCTCCATTTGGCATTGAAGAATCAATTGCCCTGTATCTGCAGAAATGCAAAATATGGAACACCATTATTTTTCCCTGTTTACTTCAATAATTCATCAGTCAATGCCAATCCTTTTCATGGTAGCAATTCAAGGTGCATGTATAACAAGCATATGTCATCCTTTACAATTACTGAAAAGTGTTTTAGGCAATTTTTTTTGAAATTTCATTAAGGTGGATTACAATCATGACAACTTTATTCCATTATCCTAAAAAAGACACCCATCAATATGTTGTTGTCTATAAAAACCATGAGGACAAAAAAAGCACCTGTCCATATGAAGTGGTCCAATCTTTGCTTCATAACACACTTTAACAAATGTTCAACTACTTAAAAATAGCAATTTTGGCAATTCTTCATTCTTCTAACTTTTTTTTTTGTAGTACCATGCAAAAGTTGATTCTAGTAATAGAAATTTGATACTAGTAATAGCGTGTTGTCAGTGGCCACAGTCAAAGGAGCTTTCCCCATTTGGGGTATCAAAATTAGCCCAAAAAATTAGCAGAGAAAAATACACTTAAAAAAATGTAAAATGTGATACTAAAGTTGCAAGCCTAGTGCTCATTTGCAGATCTAAATCTCACCAAGGCCTTCTCCTCTCTTCACTTCCCCTTCCCATACCCACTGCCCACATCTACAAGAAGAAAGAAAAAAAGCCCATAAAAATATGACCCGCCTATTTATTAACTCAACCAGCTCGTTTGACACCCCTAACCCCAATGAATTAAAGAAAGGACTTTGCATTTATTCACGTTTGCAATTCGGCCTTCAGAAATTTATGAAGGAATCACAATTGAGACAAAACAATTCCCAGGTCAATACAGTTAACTCCGTCAAGTCTGTATGAGCAGTGAAGAAGTATAGACAACTTTAGTTGGTTGTTGACAAACGGATAGCATGTGGAAAATAATGCACAAACGAGAAAGGGCAAAATAACATGAAGAAAATAGCCTTTGCTTCTACTATGGACATGTCAACAGCTAGATTTACAAGGCTCCGATTTGGGGGAAAAAAAGATGAAGAAGACCATCCAACAAATACCACCTTCCTCATTTACCGATAGACAGTATTTGTTCAAATAGCTACAAGTGTGTCAGTTTGTTGATATTTCTTCCACCTTAGCGCGAAATATGTGCACCTTAAGCACAAGTTCATCAGGCTGAATGTCCTTGATCAACTCAAAGACACAAGCACCTCCTAACACTGAACCATTATCCCTAACAAAATTTACCCATCCTTTGCTTAGAAACATAGACGTTTTCCTCCTAACGCAATGCGCATTCCACTTATTGCCATCGGAATCTTGAAGTTCAATTGGTACTGAAGTCTTTGGCATATAATCTCAGACAAATTCAGGTGGTGTATTCTGCAGAGTTGGGGCAAATTGCAAAGTATGTATCAAGATTCAATAAGAATGTGAGATTAGTTTACATGAGTAACAACATATTGAGATACAAAGTAGTTTACAACGGTAACACCTTTAGTTTAATGTATAGGTAGAAAGGCTCACCAGAATATAGTTCCGTACAACGTTATATTTTTCAAGAATCATCATGAAGTAAGGATTTTCTGCAGAAAACATTTTGGCAGCATTAGTTGCCCTGTTCGCTTCTACAGACCTTGGTCATCCTCTTTTACGACGATTATAAGGGCGCCCATGCACTACAGATTCCGTGAATGATTTCTTCATATCTGTAATTCATCAAATTAGCTCTCAGTGTGATGCAGATAAGTTTTCGAGCACAAGATTTTCTGTGGGTAAAACAAACTAACCGGTCTTGCGACTGGTTCTATTTGAAGATACTGGTCCGAATGCATCGGAAAACCCTGTATGCTTACTTGCATCGAACTGAATTATACAGTTTTTACCGATAGTCAGTGTTGGTTCAGATAGGCTACCAGTGTGTGTAAATTTGCCAAATGTTCTTCCACCCTAGAGCGAAATATGTGCACCTTCAGCATAAGTTCATCAGCCTGAAGGTCCTTGATCAACTCAAAGACACAAGCATCTCCTACCACTAAACTGTTATCCCTAACAAATTCCAACCATCCTTTGCTTAAAAACATATGTGATTTCCTCCTAATGCAACGAACATTCCACTTATTTCCATTAGAATCTTGAAGTTCAATTAGTTCTGAAGTCTTTGGCATATACTCTCGGACAAAGTCAGCTGGTATATTCTGCAGATTATGACGAGTTGTGAAGTATGCGTCAAGAAGAATGCAAGATTAATATGCATGAGTATGCACATATTGAGATACAAAGTAGGTACAAAGGCTCACCAGAATATGGTTCCGTACTATGTTATATTTTTCAAGAATCTGTAGGAAGTAAGGATTTTCCGATGTGAACATTTTGGCAGCTTTAGTGGCCCTGCTTGCTTCTAAAGCCCTCGGCTGTCCACTTTTATAACGATCATACCTTCCACGCCCTACAGATTTCTCCCATTGCTGGGCGCTGAATGATTTCCTTGTATCTGCAATATATCAAATTAGCTCTAAATATAATGCAGATAGTTTTTAAGCTTATAATATCTTGTTGGGAAACAAACTAGCCGGTGTTTCAATTGGTTTTATTTGAAGATACTGGTCCAAAAGCATCTTAAATCTCAGTATATTTACTTTCATTGAAATGAAGAATATCATTTTTACTTCCCTCTTGTGCATTATTTTGATTAGTCATACCTAGAGTTGCCATTGCAGATGTATAGGAGTTTTCATATTTGGCCAAACTAATTTGCTACCGAGTGGCTTAGTTAAACTGCTATTGCACAATATGTTTAAATTCTTCGCATTTAATACCCGTCCCTCGTCATGTAATTTGTTTGTTCTGCTTCTTGTTTCATAGCAACGCCAAAGGTTTATCCTTCCAGATGAAATTTTACGTCTTTTGGCTCCACGCGAAAGTTCAGATGACTTAGTTGAACTCTCTGGTCCTTGCTCAGTTTCCAATCCATCCTTATCACTAACAATTTTATCCTTTCCGTGAGAAAGATCCTGACCAACGCCACGTAATTTAGCATTACCATGACTCCTAATTTGATAATCAATCTCAGTAGCGGCGAGGTCAAATATGTGGATTGTGAAACATGAGTTCTGTTCATATTTGAAGAGTAAAAAGTACCAATAGCCGATAGAATGATGTTCCATGAATTCTTGCCAACCATCATGAAGCCAAATCATTTTACCAGCCTTCTTCACACTCACACACCAAAAATCATCAGTGGGAACAATAAGCTTGACAGTATCAAGGAGTTCATCTTCATGTTTCTGGACAAATGTGTCTTGCATGCGCTGCACACAAAAATAACAAACAAAGATTTATGAAATTAAAATTTGGTCAGAGAAGAAATAAATTATACCAACCGCTTATGGCATAAAATGGTAGTGTAGCAATTACAGTATTATTTAGAAAGATACAACAGAAATTTCGCACATCAGAAGTTTATCAATTTCAAACGGAGTGCTTATGTACCAGCGAGCAGAAAAGCAATCTTAACAAATAAGCAGGAGACGAGAGACCAGAAGACGATGGCTGACAATCTCAAGAATGCGACGGGTACCAACATTGTAATGAAAAAGCCAAAAAAGAGCAGATTTCCCATAGATTTTTGAAATGTCAATATCTGAAATGATGCCGCAAGTATAAACTGCCATAGTTTCTGTTTTTTTATCAACCGCAGATTATCCATTCTTCGCTTTATAAAAAAGGCAGAAGTACACAATTCAAAGTAACTTAAGGAAGGGTTGCACTACTTTTCTAAGAAGCCCTGACAATGTCAGTTGCAGCATTAATTCTGCTTATTACTAGAATGACATTGTAAACATAAAATATTCATCACTTTGAATACGTAACACTGTCCATCAATCACCATGCTCTAAGTCGTCACATACCTAACACTGATCTGGCTACAGCCATGTGAACATATAAGGAAAAACAACGGGAAAAAATGAATCAAAGAACATCTCTAAGATCTTTGATTTCAGACATAAATTCCCCACTCGGCCCCAAACTTTTACCTTCATTTGCACTGTTGAAACAAGCAAAAAAGGTTGACCAACTGCACATCATCAGTTCCCACTTAAGTGCAGAACATCAATTCAAGAACCAGGAGATACACACATTTTATGTACAAAGGTCTCTTATATAATATTGTCATAGCAAACGCCACCTTAGTCCTCCTAGTACTCCATATCGCGCTATTGAGTTCAAAAGGTACACTATAATAAGCGGCAGTATAACTATCACAACAGCCCATGAATTTTCTTATGTGGGATCATTGTTTCACTTATGTACACAAATTGAAAATGTTATGCTACTTCTAATTAATTATGTAGAATTACAAAGGTCACTAATGCGCACCCACGGGCTTCTGACTCTTAATTTAGGATCCGCCTCTGAGCACCATTCGAGTTTAAGGGTTTGGATAAAACCCTGTATTTGTATTTAAGAATTCATTTAATATGTATAAATAATCTATCCAAAACCGTAACATTCATGGCTCAAACCCATAAACTAAAAATTCTGACTCCGCCTCACCGGCTTGCAGGTGGAGCACATAGTTTCAAACAAGACCTAACTAGACATCAAGATTCTATAAACTAACCATATTGTCTCGTTCATATATTTCAGTTAATGAGTTGTAACTTCAATATTGCACACTATTAGGTCACGTAAAAGATAACTAGTGGCATAATAAATAAGACATCCAACAAACATTGATACAACAAATTAAATTACAATGTGCATATAACTTAAATCTTCTGTATACTTACTATTCAAGTTGACGATCTTCAATGACGGAGGGCTCAACGATAACGTAGAAACTGGCCGACGTGTAGGAGTAGCTGAAGGGTTCCGTCATCACGGCGCATTTTTCCGGCTTTGCACCAGAGAACTCTAGGTTTGGTTAAAATTTTATTTAACCAAACCAGAGAACATAGGCAGTGCTACATCCACCACTGCCTATGTTCATATTTAAAAATTACTAAATTAGTTCGAGGAAACACTTACCAAGAAACAGGACTTATTCACATTGTAGCCTTCCAAACATTTCACAAATTGAGGAATATTTGGAGTGAGAAGGTCCTCTGCTTTCTCAAGTGCAGCTCTTTCTCTTTGAGTTTCATGTTCTGAGGAAACACAGCATTGTAGTGTTTGGTTAATTCAACCTAATATAGGCTATAATAAACCATCAGACTACAATAAAACAGGTCTTTTGCAAGGGAAATATACGGTCGTTAAAAGTTTAAATCCGATCACTATTAGTCCATTACATGTTTAACTTTCAACAACAACTAGAAGAATTGGAAGGGTATGAATTAAATCATCGTACCTGTGCCATTTTCACTGTCCACGTGAGTACGTTTGTTGATTTTTTATGGCCTTTTGGGGTTCCTGGTCTGATTAGATACTTGAGCTTGTTGATTTTTCCCCATGGTTGTTGACTTCACTTCTCTCTCCAGTCCATTCTTGCTGAAAAATTTTACTGTAAATTGCAGAGCGCCATCGTACCTAAACACAGAAAATCCCCTTCTTCTAGTTGGTAATTTTTCTGAAATTTCTCCCAACCTGTGTATAAGCAAACCATCTTCATCACACTGTAGTTTTACATTCCAAGTGCCTCCAGAAAGACAATTTAGAGTTGCTTTATCAGGTGATTCTTCTGATATATGCCTAAAAAACCAGGCTGGGATTCTCTACAAATTTAAGAGAGTCAAAAGAGAAAATTTCCATTAAGTAGCAGATCACATAAACTCTGGCAGAAAGGACCTAAAGACAGAGGCGGATCAAGAATTTAGACTTTAACAAGTTCAAAACATAAGTTTATTACTACTCTTAAGAGTTTTTCACATACATATCTATGTTTTATTATACTGGATAAAGAGAGAAAAGTTCACGTATGCTTGTAAAATGATGAACAAAAGTAGAATATTACCAGTTCACTAGTGATTTTGGGATGAAAAATCTGGTAAAAAATTGGTCTTTTATCTATCATCACACCAAGTCCTTGGAGCTAGAGTTAATTCACAAGAGCTTTAAAGTATTTATGAAAATGAAATTCAAAGAGTGCAATAATGTCCTTATACATTCAATTCTTACCCCAACATTACTGTTATCAGATTTCAGATTTCCTTTTTAAGTTATCATGTAGTGAAGATAACATGCAAATTAAATATCAAGATAAATATGATGGCAAATTTTACCAAAAGGAAATCAAAGAAAACATGTACTAGAAGATGTTGATAGTGATCTTTTTACAAAAATTTGGAAGGTGGGACAGGACCACCTAGAATAATTTTTACAAAAACATTTAGTCATAATTTTTATGGCGTTCACATTTTGGAGTGAAGTACGAGAAGCCAAGGCATGTGATTGTGATATAAACAAGCACAATACTCGAGAGGGGAAAATTGCTATTTGGGTCATATCAATAATGTCTTGTTGCACGTTCAAGTCATACCCCTACATTATTACCAGAATTCAAAGTTCCCTTATTAAGTTATCACTTAGCAATGAAGAATGAAGATAAGATGCAAAATAGAATACCAAGAAAAGTATGAAGAGGACAAATTTTCCCAAAAGGGGATTAAATTAAAGTGTATAAAATGTTGATAGTGATCTAATTCACAAATTTGGAGGGTAGGACCAATTCAACTAGAATAATAAAGAAGCAACTGAAAATAGTGTCTGCTATTCATGAAGAGATGGAAGAACTTCAGGAACTTCGGGAGCAAATTGATGGTTTGAATTTTGATGTGATTGGCTAGAGCCAATTAAATTGCACTTAAGACTTTTTTTCACTTTCTTAGCGTTTAAAGAATTTTTACAAAATCTTATCTACTAGTTGCGCATACTTTAAATTTTATACGAAATCCGGAAACTACTGATATTGAATGTGGACATATAATGTAAGAAAGTATCTAGCATGCTTTAAATAGGCGAAAGGTCGAAAACAAGAGGAAATTTCTGTTGAATTGTTACTGTGCAGCCCTAGGTCCAGTAGCCCTGTATTGCCCCCAACAAGCAATTAGTTGCAAATATTCAGAAAGTAACTCAAAGGCCCAAGCCTGTTACAGTTGAATGTAGAGCCAAAGCCCATTAGTATCATTTACCTTTGTAAGAATCCGGGTTTAGCCCCACTAGATCATAAGGGTCAAGGAGCCAGCAGCAAGAACCAAAAGATGACATTAAAGCAACAGTTGGATTCATCATGAAGTGCATTTAGTATGGCTGGCATCAGCCTGGCTAGTTATATCATCCAAGTGGTGGTTTCAAATGAATATACAAAAACGACTGCACACCAAAACCGATAACTATACAGATTCTAATGCACACTTTGTACAATGAGAAGCAAAAGTAGAGCATTTGCTCCAAGCATTGACATCCCATAAAGAATTTCCAGTACCTCAAGATCCTAGACTTAAAAAATGAAGATGACAAAATCAAGTCACTAAGTTTCCACCCCACCGACCTAGATTCGCCCTCCCTCCCAACTTTCCGGGAGGATTTGGATCTATAGGCATAGTCGAGGTAACAGAGCTCATTAGCGTAGTTACTGAGAAGAAAAAAAGTTGTCACGGCCTATACAGGTTGAGCTTGTGCCTTTTCATGGATATCCTTCACAAGATCCCTCAGCTCAGGGAAGACTGATATAAGTACAAGTTCGAGGACACCATATGTAAGCTGCTTTAAACAGATCGTAGACTGCACATTAATAGACATTTGTCGTTGTTAGTTCAGTGGAAAACATGTAATAGGAAACCAATGTTCTCATGGTGAGGTCTTACCTGAAGGAAATAATACAGATCTCTAGCACAACGTCTGTACTGCTTGTGCCCAATTAAGCTGACCAAAGTGGCTGGAGCACCATCTAAGAATTTAAAGAGGAACTAGTTAATAATTTCATCCCTGGCCCTCTCTCAAGGCTGGGTCGCTACAATCCCTAACTGTCTGTGCAGTTCATGCCCTTTGCACCACCACCATCTCCACCCCACCCGAACAGAAAAAATAGAATTGCAGGGCACAAAATGCACAGGATTGGACCGGTTTTGGTGAAATTGAACAGATAACCCAAACCTAAGTGAACATGAACTACCTGGTGGAAGCATGGAATTGTGTGAATCAATACTGTGCAAGACATCTACTTCCCAGAAAATAATACTCCCTCCATTTCATTTTATATGTCTGGGCACGGAGTTTAAGAAAGTAAGACAGACTACTCTTGTGGTCTTAAACTAAAGATGTATGTAATATACCAAAAGCGTTCTTTGAATCGTGTGGTCTTAAATATGTCATGTAAGATATTGCATTTGAAGAATTACTTAATATAGAATGTCGCATTCTTTTTGAAAGAGACTAAAAGGAAAGCAAGATGCATAAATTGAAACAGGGAGACTAGCTTCTAGACAACTGTAACAGGCCCCAAAAACTTGCTAGCTGAAGGAAGAGTGTTATAGTGAAAAAAAAAAAAGAAACAACAACGCGAGACATGAAATGTTTTTTATTTGCACAGGCGATTACACAAAAGAATAGGAAACTCAAGGAAAACGTGATGTTTGAGGAACTTCCATGCATAAAATAGGTAAGAAGTAATATTGGCAATTCAAGCACACTCGAGAGCCACTTACCATAGAGCATCTTTTTCACATCACTTGCTCTACGAGTAGCCTCAAGCTGTTCCTCGAAAGATCCTCCCTTAGAGACCTTACTTCCCGCAGGTTGTCTCGTGCTATGAATAGATCCTTGATTTGGCTCGCAATTGTTGATTTCAATAGGATTTCTTAATTTTATGAAGAAAACGCCATTGGGCCAGAGAACCTAGGAATGCAATCAACAACAGAACCAAAAAGTCACTTCCAAATGATTCTTCTGCATAATTTCCTCATTTTATAAATCTAAAGTAGCACAATGATGACACAACGATACGTCAGGAAAAAACCCATAACCAAAGAAATTAGGACGATGTTAGCCAAGTTGGCTCGCAATTGTTGATTTCAATAGGATTTCTTAATTTTATGAAGAAAACGCTACTGGGCCAGAGAACCTAGGAATGCAATCAACAACAGAACCAAAAAGGCACTTCCAAATGATTCTTCTGCATAATTTCCTCATTTTATAAATCTTAAAGTAGCACAATGATGACACAACGATATGTCAGGAAAAAACCCATAACCAAAGAAATTAGGACGATATTAGTCAAGTTCCATATGTTATGAGTATAGCATGCTCCATTGTTTTAGTTGACTAGACCACATTATAAAGCTTATTTCTAAAAGAAATGTTATAATGCTTATTTCTAAAAGAAATGTTATAAAGCTTACCAACAAATATAAAAGTGCATACTCTTAACATTTTATGTTGCAGCATAAATTAACAGTTCTTTCCCCTGACACTAATTTCCAAATGCTGTTGTCTTTCCGTCAAATATCTATTTTCAAATATGCCACATCAAGTTCAAAATAAAAAACTATTTTACATAAGTTAAGCAATTGCAGATGGCAGACTTTGAAATCTGATAAGGAACGGAGTCAGCTGAAGTGGCATGATAAATGATTCACATACTACAATAACATCAAAACAATTAAGTTTATGACATCAATGATCAAAGATCGAATTGTGAAACATTGACCAATTGCAGCATGCATTTATTTTATGAAGAACTAAAAAAAGGGCAGCCCGGTGCACTAAGCTCCCGCTATGCGCGGGGTCCGGGGAAGGGCCGGACCACAAGGGTCTTAAGGAGGAAATCCAATGTTGTAAAAAATATTTGAGGCATAACATGTCAAAACTCCTGAAAAATGCGCTAAGGTTTGCTAAAAAGGGACTCTGCACCATTGTCCTTTTTTGTAATTCCAAATTATTTCTCTTCACCAATCAACAATTGTTTCCATTTTGTCATTTAGCTAATGCAATCTGTAAATACTGTAACTCCAGAAGGAGAAGCCAGATAAAATTTGCTTCAAAGGTAAGCAATTAAGATGGAAAAGTTACAATCAGAAAACTTACATCTTGAATCCATCTAATTCCCAGAGCAACAACATCATCTCTCCGTAGCCAATGAATTTGCCTTAACAGCCAATCATCAATAGCGTCCTCCATCATTAACTGCATTATTTCCTTTGATATCCAAAATACCTGCCGTCTGTGCGAACGATAATGGCTGTGTTAGATATTTGTTAATGATGGCATATCATGGAAATAATACACATACCAGATATCCTTCGTGCAGGGTTTAGCTAACCTACTAGTCTACTACACCCTCCCATTTTTTAATTTCCTTAAAATGTCCTTGCCACCTCATTAAATATGTCTTTTGGAGGGCTTTTTTTTCTTTTATCATAAATCCCCCAATTCACCTAAATGCCCTAACTTTTTATTTTCCAGACCTGTAGATTCATTCCTCTCTTCGTTCTTTGGTATTTCTCAAACAATCAAAAGAAAGGAGTTTGTCAAAAATTTGGTATTTCTGAGTTTAGTGCAAACCATGAACAATGAGCAACCAGGATCCACAGAGATTTTTTATTAAAGATTTTATTCTATTCAATACTTCTTTTGTGCAATCATTCAAGAGAAATGTATAATCCAACTGTAAAATTCAGCTCACTGCGAACTATAAACCTTAGAGTCCATCAATCAGAAGGCAAGAACAAACAAAAAGGCAAAAAGCAAATGTACAATGAAATTCTTAATCTGATCGCTCGCATACACACACATCGAGAAAGGCAAAAAGTATATTTAATCCATAATCTGATCAACAAATGGAAGTGTATTAATTCTTACCTCCATTAATGCACTGTAAATGTTGGAAGAAGACAAAAATACAACAAAAAAAAATTGAAATTTAGAGAACCGTGGCTGCTCTTTCCCATTTCCCACCAGTGAACGGAGTTTGGGTGATGTAGGGGAGGGAAGAAAATGTGGGAATTATGGGATTCTGGTAAAAGTCCCCCAAAAAATCTAAAAAGCGCCAATATTAAATGAGGTGGCAAGGACATTTAAGGAAATTCAAAAAGGGATCGGACTCTCTCTCTCTATATATATATATATATGTAACTGGTAAAGTTGCTGCCATGTGATCAGGAGGTCATGGGCAAGCCATGGAAACAACATCTGGCCGAAATGCAAGGTAAGGCTACGTACAACAGACCCTTGTGGTCCGGCCTTTCCCCGAACACCGCGCATAGCGGGAGCTTAGTGCACCGGGCTGCTCTTTATATATATATAAATGATTTGTACATTTTCGTTGAAACCATGTCTAAATCTGTGAAGTCCTAGATCATCTCCTTCATGTATTTCCCATGGGAAGGATGTTTAATAGTTCAGCTTATCAAGACAGCAAGTTTGTAGTTTTGGCATAATTCCAAATCAGATATTATATTGACCCTTCTAAATCATTTTTAGGACCAAATTAAGCATGAAGATGTTAAACATGGATGATGAGACCAATTCAATAGTGAAACTATTAAAGAGAAGTTAAATGTAGGAAAACAACTCTCAATTTGATACCAGGAGTGGATGGGATAGGAAGTAGAGAAGCATAAAACATGTTGTCACCTTAGCCAGCCTCTTCTATTCAGCTGAAAAATCTTGTCCACCAAATTCAAGATAGGTACACTTAAATTGGGTGGCGTCCACTGAAAGGAAAAACCCACATGAAAATGAGTAAGCAAAGCTGAATGACGTGATACAAAGGAAAAAAAAGCAGTCCAGTACAAAATCAAGCAACAGTCGGCTGGAAGGAGAAATATATCAGATGAAATACAGCTGATATCATTTGATCAGAAGGCTGACAAGAACATAATTTGTAAATATCTCGTATGCTGAAATCACAGCCTGCATCCAAACTCTCCAATGAGATAGACATGCAGCAAGCAATTATTAATTGAAAGCCCATAATCTTTTTCTGTTATTTCACATTAATATCCCTTTTCCAAAAAAAAAAAAAATGGATAAAGTAATTAAATTTTATTTATGTTTGGGCAAAAACATGCTCATATACATGAAATAATACCAACCCTTTCCTGAATAATAAACTTTAACCCCTTTCCATTGCCCCTTAACTGAAGGGAAAGTTGTCCCCGGGTAAACCGTGGCCCTACTGTATAAGTAAATCCAATTTGGAGGCATTCCAGACATGGGATTAGACCGGATTGATTTTATCTAACCTAATATGAACCTTAATAAAGCATATTAATCGACACATCGATACAAATGACATGTCCGAATATGCAGAAAAAAATGTGGTCATATACATTCACTTGCAGCCCCTCTAATAAGACGGGATTCCAAAGTTCAGATGTCTTGTAGCGCGTCTATTCAATTACTTGGTCTTCCTTCATGTTTTCAGCAGAACAAATTTCCAAAGATCAGAACTTCTATTTGACTCTCCCAATGGATATCCCATTCAGAATCAGAATCAGAAGAAGAAGAAGAAGAAGAATCAGAAGAAGAAGAAGAAAGAGATACCTCTGGTGGCACTCCAGCTAGATCCTCTTGTTGACTGGGAACTACTGCCAAACTTGTCTCTGGAAATCCTCCAGAACTAAAAGATTCACGGTGTAGCCCAGAACCGTTCTTCAAGTCAGCGGCTGAGCTTATCAGCTCTTCATCCCGTTTAACCACCCGAGGGGGAAAGCCTTTTGAATTCAACTCATTGTCCGAATGCCACCCATTGGCTTCTGAACTAGGTCCTATTTCCTCCTGCCCGTGGCTTCCATCTTTATCACCGTCATCGTTGTCAGAAAAGCTATTAACTGACTCAGAGGTACTTTGTGTTAAAGCCAGTTTATTCATTTCCTCCACATTCCAAGACAAATTTCTGTCTGAAGTAGAGGTAATAGGTTCATAAGAAGAAGATGAAGGAGAGCCAACAACTTTACGCATCAACCCATCAGAAACGCCTTTGAATTGACGCACAATATCATCCACAGCATCATCCACGTTAACTGTTGTCACAAAGGATGAGTTCAATCAGATTTTTTTTTATAAGTAGTTCAATCATATTATAACAAATAATGTAACTACCATATACTAGGAAACTCACTCATTAAATTCATGCTTTAGCAATTAGAGAAAGACATAGAAGTACATATTAAGGTAAAAGAACAATCATCTTCGTAGTTATTCATTTAGCTGACAGATTGAATGTGAAATTAAAGCTTCTTAAGCAATAGCCTTGAACATAATCCATGCTCCACCTTTTTTTGCATGAAAATTTTAGAGTTAAGACGAAGTCGTGCCAATATGGTCCAAGACAGGACAAGATGAAAATTTTGAAGAAGAAAAAAAGAAGCTTTGGCCAAAAACCGGCATATGACTGCCTATTGAGGTCTATCAAGATTGTAGGAGTTTTGATACCATGTGAAAGTTTGAGCATCCAACCCAAACCTTAAGACATAAATGAAGTTGTCAAAGACCTTATAAACCTAATTGGATGCCGTTATATACTCGAACTGAGACACTATTATATAACTCAACACCCTTTCACATGTGTAACCAACTCTAGGGTTCACTCATGTATTTGAATGTGGACTTATGAGTGCAAGAATGACCCACAAAGGCATGCTCAGATATCATGTGAGAGAATAAGAGAAGAAAATATATACTGATAACTTGACAATTCAGTGAATACAAGACACGCCTATTTATAGGTGTCAAACATAATACATATGGTACCTTGTCCAATATGGAGCAATATCTACTTAAGAACAAAATTCTATTCTAACAAAATTAAATAAGCAAAGTACTTAAAGCTCACGACTGCAGATGCTATAACATGAAGAAAAGTAACACAGCGTTTTGCCTCACATTGTGACTTAATTAGTACAAAACTCTGTTCAAACTTTAGTTTTATAGTTTAGCAAAGCGGACTCCCCAACTCACTTCAAGGATGTAGCACTTTTTGAAGTTAGAATCAGACATCCACACTGCATCCTATGTGAAGAACTTGGTACAAGTTATTCTGGCATTAAATAGAGATTTATTATTGCAGTCAACAGGATTACCCTTACCACATTCCATGTATACGAGTATATAGATGTAAAAATATCCAATGAAAATACCCCACTCATCACATAAATAAAGAGCACAAACATGTTGGTTGGAAGAAGTAAAGTACCTGCCAGCGTTCTCATCACTGAAGAAGATTTTCCAAAGGAGTAGTTCTTCATAGACATTAATTAGGTATTAGTTTGGGTTAACACAGCCTAAATCTATATGAAATGATGGTAAAAGACCTAATAAAACTTCAAGAAATACATACCTTGGACGAGGCACTGAGAAAATCCCACACTTCATGTTGCTCAGCCACATTGGCAATTGACAAGAGATCCTGTTAGCGGAAGAACATTTAAAGAAACCAGAAGGCGCAAATATTCCAAATAGATATAAAAGCAGTGCAGAACCGTACTTGCAGATATTTGTCAAGCTGAATGCAACGCTGATGAACGAATGCATCTTCTGTACTCGATGAAAATATCCTCTTAGGAGGCAAATGCAATGTGTAATTAGGAATATCCTTCAGGTGTCTATGCAATCTCTCGAAGTTCCTGTATCTGTTTACACGGCACCCAATAGGAATATATCAGCTAAGCAAACCCAGCAAGAAAGTTGAGAAAAGAACTTGTTCAGTGTTTAAAGGGACTTCTTTAAATGTAATGCAAGAAAAATTGTACCACAATGACATTAAAATGAAGATGTTTTTAGATGAAAGGGCACCATAGTAGTTAAAATATGTACATAAAAAAATACCTTCTTTTTACAAACCAAGTGTTGTTATTGGCATCAGTAACCGCGATTGAATATACAGCAAAAGATTTTGAGCCCAGCTTCTCAAAATATGCACCCAAAACCTGGGGCAGGAGGAAACAGTAGTGAGCGACAAGAATCTTAAAAGATAGAAGTCAAAGGTAGTCATGTGTAAAATAATCAAGATTTGAGACCATAGCTCATACACCACACAAGTTTTTTATTTCTTATGAGCCAGCTTGACTTCTTGGGACATATTTTGGACTATGAGGGAAAGATTGAGGAGAATTCACATACCCTGCACTTCAGCTTTGGGAGATGATGTCCCTCACCACGAATCACCATGTCTGAAGCACTCATAGCGCTAGGTACTGCATTCCTAAATTCTGCACTATAGGATTCTGATATAATGGATCCACCACCTTTGCTCATAAACAAATCTTCAGTATTTTGTTGGATAATTAAATCAGATGTACTATTTGATCTCTTAAGCCTAGTCTTAGTCTCATATGCAACAATGGCAGAAGCATTATCGACATCATAGAGAACACTTCCCTTGGACGGAGCTTCCTTTTTCAGCTCTTGAGACAAATGCAAGGCATGACTTCTCTGATCATGTGGCTGATTTGAATCATGTGGTTTATCTTCCATTATCATGAGTACTTCAGATTTCTGAGTTGGTAATTCTTTCCCCGCATCTTTTCCACCACTTACTGTAACCTTTGCTCCAGGAGCCTGAACTCCTCCCGAGGCAGAATTCTTTTGGAGTTTTTTCTTATAATTTCTGCCGATTGCCCACATGTTTTCAAGATTTTCAGGCATCAGAACTTCTGTTCTTCTTTGGGTCGCTGCTTCAAGGACACGAGCCCAGTCACCGGGCCGTGGATGGTTAGCCTCATCTTGCATCGAACTAGAAATAGAACTTCCTGCATTTTCTCTTCTATGGTCATATTGGCAGAGCGAGACATCAGTCCCTTGACTCTTGGTAGGTGCTTTCTGTTTATGATCGGATTCTGTACATTTTACGGAGTCTGAGGGAGCACCCTGATTGCGATTGTGACTTTCAACTTTAGTTGATTTACCATCGCCGGACTCCTTACACCCCTCATCATTATATGCCAGGAAAATGTATTCAATCAACTCATTGATATACCTGCAAGAAGATATATCAAGTACAACAGCAAATGAGTGACAAGTTAATACGGAATAGTTAGCTACACAAATTGAGATGGGACAAGCCAGATTGATCAATCGAAAATGTGAATCAAATGTGAAATTCTTACTTCCATGTGTACAGTGACCATTAAAAGAGTGAAAGAACAGTCAATGCATATCAGCAGTTAAATCTTGAGAAGATTAAATAGCACCTTACACTGTGAGGAAAAAGCAGCACTGAGTTACAATTAAAAGTCATAACTACTAATGTAGACCACTAATTTCTCGCCAACAACAACCCCACACGAGTCTAATAGTCTTGGCACGTCACACGGCAAATCAAAGGTCATTAGGACTTCTTTTACTTATTTACATTTATGAGCAAATCAGAACCTCAATAACAAGTGGCCCCAATTACCCCAACGCCAACCCCCTCCGCCAAAACAGGAAAGAGGAAAATGACTATATTTCAGATTATTGGTCTGCCTCCCGAAGAGAACCTCTCGCAAGTTCATCATCTTTTACTAAAGGCCAATATGCTGAAAACTTAATGAACTGCAAGAAACTTCTGGTTTACACAAATCGAGGCAGTGTTCTATATTTAGAGGGGGAAGATGTAGCTAGGATAAGATGTCCTCAATTCACATTATAAAGAAAATTGAACACCAAGGTGATCATAACTTTTTACAGAACATCTTCAACATGTACGTTTTTTTTTATAAGGAATATCTTCAACATGTACGTGGGATATAAAACTAAAAGTATCATTTGTTCCTGAGATCTGAAAGGGATTTTCATTTGTCTTTCAGACTGATCAGAAAGTCATCCCAGGACAAAGATATGTGCTTCAAATGTACTTGAGGTAATAGTTTCCTAGATAGACAAAGTTACTGGTTAAGCAACCACTAGACCTTTTAAGTTCTCATTTCCATGAGGATAACATAAAATTGTTCTGTAAATTTTACTAGTCCTTGAGCCTTATCCCATTGTTTCAATTATAATAACTTATCTATATTAGCTGAAAACACATACTGTGTGCCTCTGACCTAAATCTTCCTCCTCCTCAAACACCAACTGCAATAACAAAAAACTGAAAAACAAAACAAAAACGAGAACAGAAGCAAAAGTCAAAAATGTGCTGAGGCAAGAGGCAAAAGGTGAGGAGAAGAGAAGACTCGACTTTCCTCGGTGTAAGCATCCTTCTATCTATAGAAGAAGTCATTTTTCCTCTCTCTCCCACCGCTCTTCCTTTTCCTTTTTTCTTTCTTCCTTTTGGGGTGTTTGGGTGGAGGGGATCAAGATCCTCTTTCTTGTTTCTTTCCAATCATCTCAGTACTCAAAAAGGAAATAACATATAGAATCACGAACAGGGCAAAAAGAATCATCAAGAACTTTCTTAACCATAAAGAATCACCAAGAACAATCTAAACTTTGAACTAGCTGACTTAGTCGTTCAGGTGTAATGTGCTAAACATAAATACTCAAATTTGATTGCTATGCAGACCCAGATACCATGACCAAAAACAACCACTCTGAATCTAATATATTCCACATGAAAACAAAAAATATACTCAATACGCCTAACTGCCGAAGCAGCACAATGCGTCTTAGTTCTCACTGGTAACATTTACTGAACACAGTACGGCATTAATCAACAATTTTAGATCCTTACAACCAATTAGCAGCTATAATATAAGGCTCTTTCTTCTCAAATTAATGCATAACTAAACATACAACCTTCTAATTCCATGGTAGAAACCTGGCAGACTGAAAGCATGACATATATGCGTTAGACAAAGTTATGTATACTGAGAAACTAAATTTTGATGATACCCATTTGTAAGAGATTAACTCACCCGGGGCTTGCAAAATCCAGAAGAGGCTGTACCACTAAAGAAGTACATAGTTCTCTGGCAATACATCGAACTAAGGGGCTTTGTGCTTCTCTGGGTCTTAGCACAACAGCTAAGATTCCACCCATGAGCCGTTGAAGTACCTATAAAAGAAGCATTAGATAGCATGCAAAGTATATCAATTGAGAAAGAGTCGATTTTTCCATCAGAACACTCAACTCACACCTTGTACTCACTCTCAGCTGATATCAGAGCAGGATGGAGTTCTTTAGACACCAAGAGATGGTGCTTCAACCTTTCATCCCTTTCTTCCGAAGACAATGTACCCATGACATCCACGCCAATAGCTGTCTGATTTCTGCGGAAAAGGTCTAGGTGATCTCCTACCAGGTCCACCACATCCCTAAAGAATTAGATAACTTGGTTCAATTGCTGGTGACTCAAACCAATACAACAGTCATAAAGTGAGAAACAAAATATAGAATAATAAAGAAAGATTTATGTTTAAGAATGGCAATGGGAGCAGCAAATCAAGGAAATGCCCCACTCTGCCCCTAAGGGAGTGGAGAGTGGGGGTCATAAGTGGGCAAATGGGAACAGACGGACTGTATTCTTTCATGACTAAGTTATTGTCAATCAATAGTATAGTTCACTAATAGGATTACAAATGAACAGAGAGAATAGTCAATAGTTAGCTAAAAGTGTTGAGTTTCAAACCACTTCACATTTCCTTTTGTAAATTCTTTGGCTACACATGATAACTTCTTTCTTTAAATTCAATACTTTCAGGCATTACAACGGCTATTAGATGCGAGAAGAAGTTCCCTATTCTCAAAAAATTAACCTATAAGTAATGGAGGGGAGGGACAGGGCATGGGGATGGATGTTTTTATTGAAGAGATAAGTAATGCATATATTGATAGAAAGAAAAAATATAGCGCTAAGTTGGTGCTAATAAATTTACATAGTCAGAACCCTCCTATAAAAAATATAAAAAAGGGTTCCTTCTGTACAATTCGTATCCCTGTAGTAAGTTGGGGATAGGTGCTCATCTCTATTTGAGTCAGAGGGATGACTGGGAAATAAATACCTTGTTAACAGTTCTACAAGGTTAATTTCTTTCACTCTTCCAGATATTTCACCAAGGACATCCATGATTATTTCATGTATCAGCTCTGGTGCCTCCTTGTCAGGCGTAATATCGGAGTACCACAAATCTATCACAAAATCATGCAAAACCTTGTCAATAAACTCCTCTGCTGCTGCCTCTACAAGTGGAGAACCGATTTTCCTCTTCCATTTCAGTGTGGGTGGTGAGGTAGAAAGTCGACTATCATTCACAGATAGCTGTTTCTTTTCTAAGTGCGCCAAGTATGTTGGTGGTCGGACATTCCGAACTTTCCGGCGGAAATCGACTTCATTAAGCAATATCCGTGATCCAGAAACCAAGAGTACAGCTATAGGTAGATTCATCCACATCGATGTACTGGTGTCTGCAATCAAAAGTTGAATCCAGAAACAAACATGAGGCAACAATAGAAGCGCAAATTGATGATTGTGACAAATAATTTACCAAAAAATTGCATGAATACTCATAAGTATGATAATTTACTCAAAGAAAGCATGTTGTTGAAGTACAAACGGTGGTAACAAGCTTGCAAATCAATCCACCATTTTTTTCCTTTCCCTTATCCCCTTTTTCTCTGGAAAATTTAATGAAAGCTACTTCATTTGTTGAAGTATAAAGCAAATTTGAAGTAGCTGAAGTGGTCTACGGAACCACCCACCAGAAGACAACAGACTTCATACCAAAACAAAAGGGGCAAAGAATTTATAATTTGAGGGCTCGTTTGGTACGAGGGATAAGGGATAATTAATCCCGGGATTAAATTTGAGATGTGTTCATCCCATGTTTGATTGGAATAAAATCATGGTATAACTAATCCCTAGATTGGTTGTCCCGGGATTGTAGTGTTATTTTATCCCTGTGGAGAGAGTGGAATAACTAATCCCAGGATTAATTATCCTGGGATAACTTGTTTCCAACCAACCGACCCCTGAGAGTTTTTTCTTTTAAATCCAATCTCGCCCAAAATTAAATTAAAATTTTGACAACAGCAGTTGAAGTTTCTCTGGTAGAAATTAAGCAACAGGGCCAACAAATCGGGTGCATGTTTAAGCATTCTAATAGTAACATCAGATTATAGTACCAAAGCCAGCCCAATGTAAAGGTCCAACAAACTTAGTACCCAATAATCTTCATTCCAAAAAAAATACTCAAGAAACCCCACCAAAGAACATAAAGAAAAGGAGTCCTTTTACCGCCATTGATCAAAAGAATACCAAAAATATACACAATTATTTTTATCACAACACTGTTAAGTTTTTTTTATGAAGTAATTGAGATTCATTCATAAAAGGCATCAAGGGATCACAACACTGCAAGTAATCCCAAAACTTCATAGAAATATATATATAGCAGGGGCAGAGCTAAAGGGGCTAGGGGAGAGGGATATTGTTTTTTTGATGACAAGGGAACCCGCAGCCGCTACCCTTCGGGTGCGCACACGGTAAACCCCACTCCAGCATAACACACAGGAGAGATAACCCGCACTAGGCAAGCTCCGTGCGACGAGCTCGACCCAGAAGGCAACGACATGGTTTCGAACCTGAGACTTCCATTATGAAAGCCTCATGCTCAACCAACTGAGCCACCCTTGCGGGTATTGTACTGCACAAATAGGACAAAAATGAATTCTTAGTTATGTATGAACTGTTGAATCCCCTTGAAATTAGTGAAAATTCATTGTAGTATTAAAGGGCACAGGTTGAAATCTTAGTTGTGACACTAGTATTTTTTGAACCCTTCGTATTAATTTCCTATTCGTACACAATTACCATCATTACCAACAAATTCTAAGAACTTAGTATTTACAAAGGCAACAAACTATCAGAGTAACCCCCACCCCCTACCCCACACTTCCTAGACCCTAATGGGAAATGTATTTTCCAAGTAAGAAGATACATGATGTGAAAATTTTGAATAGAACTTACGTGCTAAGAAGTAACAAACAGCAAATATACACAAACCCCACCAAACCGCTCTAACTTTTACTTCTTCGATCAGATCTTGCAAGGTCTCCATGGCCTTCATTGTGTCCCCCCCCCAACCCAAACCCTAGAAATTCTTCCAAGAATTTGTAACCCAAATAAATCCCTAAATATAAAAAATAAAAAATAAAAAGTTTGGAATCTACAGCAATCAAAATCGATTGATTCAACAAGGACCCACGAATCTGGTCCTAGCAGAAAATTTTTGAAGCAAGAAGAAGGAAGAAAATTGTGGGATCGCTGTTTTTGGGGTTATGTAGTTGGGTGCTTGCTGGGGTGGAAGAGAGAGAGATGAATACATCGTCGTTGGCGTTACCGGTTGGAAAACACGTTCTTTGGAGCTGGCGAAGCTATTCAATATTTGATGTTGGATTCTACCATTGTCGGGAAGGTGAGTTTTGACGAATTTGCCCTCTACGGCATGCTACGGTGAATTTTTAACACTACGTACTAAATTATTACAGGAATAATAGTTGGAGTAATAAATTACTAGGTAATAATTCATAATTGTTATAAATACATTGTATTATGGAGGTTAATTCATATACACAGTCATCTGGATAAGCTTATAATGTCTATACACAGTCATTTGAATAAGCTTACAATCAAGCATGCAGCTTACAAGTAGCTCAAACTGATAGGTTGCAAATAGCTCGAGCAGGTAGTTTGTCATCAGTTTCCTGAAAAACCTGTTGGGTATTGATATTGGTGAATGGGAAATGATGGGATGAAAAGTGAAGGGAATGTAAAATGTCCCTTTTGCCTTGGGTAAATCAGTTGTCCCAAATCTGAAAAAGAAAGGAAAAGAGAGGTGTATATATTACATTACACCTTCTCTAGTCACTAAAAGGGTTGAGGGGGCAAGGACCCCTCGCGCCGTCGTCGTCGCTCGGCTTTGGCTTCGGCTTCGGCTTCGGATTCGGATTCGATCAAATGATCTGATTGACCAAATTTTCTTTAATTTTAATTATTTAATTAATTATTATTTAATTAAATTAATTAACTTATCCAATCCTACCCGTTAGTGACCCGGATCCGCGTGTCTGACCCGCGACCCGGTTTCTTTCCCATATTTAAATTTCCCACCAGTTTTTAGTGGCTGTTCAGAAGGGTTGCAAACCTTCAGAAACAGTAATTCCATGGCTATAAATTTTCTGAAAAACACAAACTTCTTCTTCTTCTGCACAAATAAATTATGTGTGATATACTGTCGTTGAGTTGTTCGCCGCTACCTGAATTTGGAGTACTACTATTCTGGTAAGATAATCGTTCTATCCTAGGAGTGGATATTCCATCAACCTCGGGTCCTGTGAGGGGAATAATTCTCTTAAGGACACACTTTGAACTAAGTGGACTCGATTATATTCTGAAAAAATTATTCTTATTTTTTCAACACTGATTCTGTTTATTTTCAGAAATTAATTTTACTGCTTCATCGATTTTGCAATACAGATTAATAACAAAACCTTGCATCAACTTCATCAGGCTTGCAATCAAACATGCAGCTTACAAGTAGCTCAAGCAGGCAGCTTACCAACAGCTTCTGAAAAGCCTTGCAGCTCCTTCTTTTCCTCCATAAATAAGAAGTTAATTCAGTTCATTTGTATATTAGTTAGAAGAGCATTAAAATATTTCTCTCCCCTAACTTCTTTGACTATATTTTTTGTTGTCTTGTATTTTATTATTATTTCATAATACGTTATCAGCACGAAACTCTGTCATCTCGAGCAAATACTATAAAAGTCTCGAAGATATAGAATTTCGTTTCTTAGTTAATGACACATATTTTGAAAAGATCAAAGCAAAGTTATTCAAAGATTGGTATAACAGTAAGATTATCATTCTCAAATCAATTTCCAGGATAGTGGTTACGGTAGAATTTTGAATCTGTGCCTTCTGGCTGAATGAAATATCAAAATAGGCGAAGCATATTATCATTCATTAAATTATAGTGATAATCATTGTGTTACTTTTATTAATCGCAAGTGATATTACTAATAAGGTTCTCAGTGGAATCGAGAGGAATGGTGTTTGATACTTCGGAAATATTGTTAAGCCACAAACATAGAATCCATTCACGGTATACTCTTCGTTCTCCGTTTCATGGAATTTTTGTTGGCTTAATTTCCTTAGTTATTGGAGATTACTTTTTTTATTCTTTGATTGCCTTCAAGTATCAGCAGAGAGGTTAGTATGTAGTAAGTATTTTAAATTATTTATTTCATGCTTTCACCTGATAAGGATAGCCTACAAAGAGTATATATGGTTATCATGAGTTTGCTACTAATGTTACAATTAGTTGGGTTTGTGTGATTCATAGGAACTTAATTGGTTCTGACCATTTATGCCTCAAATTTGTTCTTGAAAAACAATAATGGTAAGACGGATTATGATGTTAAATCCATATTTTTAATGGCTAAATGAGAATTTGCAGAAAATATATGATCACCAGAAGTGATAATATTTTCTATGCATTGTTGTGGCTACAACTGAAAGATGTGTTAGAAAAATTATTTAAATCATATATATGCATCGATTTGCTCCTGAAGTAGCAATAACTTAAAAGAGGTTCTAAGTTATCATGATTTGATATGCTAAAGACACGTTCAGATGATTATGTTCCATTCGTGAAGAATGAAAACTTTTGATAAATGTTACAAATACAGATTCATTATCTGAAATGAATGTGACAGTATGTAGTAAAATTTATAAATATGGATGTGTGTTTGGTTGTGAAGTTATCACGACTCATCTCCTGAAGAGGTAGAATAATTGAGAAAAATATTCTGAATATTCCACGCTTTACTCCTGAAGTAGTAAATTTAAAAACTCTACTCTCAAATTAGTAGAACTTTGAACTCTACTCCTGAAATAGTAGAACTATACTCCCGAAGTAGTAGAACTATACTCCCGAAGTAGTAGGACTCTGAAATTTACTCCTGAAACAGTAAATATTATCTGAAATCTACTCCAAAAGTAGTAAGACTTTGAAATTTACTCCTGAAGTGGTAAGACTTTCAAAATTTACTCTTGAAGTAGTAAGACTTTCAAATTTACTCCCGAAGTAGTAAGACTTTCAAATTTACTCTTGAAGTTGTAAGTCATTATTCTAAAGTAATGTATTTTTTGTGTTTGAGCAAAATAATGAGCTATAGATGAAAATTGTATATCAAGCACATTCAAATAATCACTTTTCATTCCCCGAAGTGAATGAAGATATACCACAACCTACCTCATGGAGAGATAAATAACAAAGGAGTTGCACCCCTTTTGATGCGTTGGACAGAGTTTACGAATATAATTGAAAAATTCTAAAAAGGAATTATAAATGGAAAATAAAAGCTTATGGAGCCTATAAGAAAAATTACGGCGGTCTGGAATTGCCACAATTGTAGTTTGTATTGTAATATCAAATATATAATTTACGGCGGTTTATAACTGCCGTTTTAAACAATGTAGAACCGTCGGTTTATGTAGTTCGAATTTACAACAGTTTTCTAAAAATTGTCATTATAACTTTGCAGCAGACGCGATTACAACGTTTTTTAAAACCGCCATTAATGCATGTAGGCTGTAGCTGCGGTTGAAACCGCCGCAATACGCACGATAAAACCGCTGCAATACCCCTATTTTCTTTGTAGTCCTATATAAGGCTGTCTCGTTGTAAGAAGAAGGCAAGCTTTTGAATACTCTCATTAAAAACTAAGCCTTATTTTAGTTCTTGTAAAAAAAAAAGTAAGAATATCATCATTATCAGTAAGTTTATTCTGCTATTATTTTGATGTTTATATTTTAGTTAAAGATTCAATACAAATAATGACCAACTGCAAAATCTTTTATTATCCTAGGCTATCGTGGAAATCATGTTACTGTATTATTGCTATTTTGTTTCTCTCTCTTCTATTATTCTCGTTTAATCCTACTCTTAGATCTAAGTAATCGATTAATAATATATTGACATGCTCGATCTGTGGTTGAATTTGCCCGAATATTTGCTAAGATAGGGCGGGATTCTATAATGAAATTATTCTCTTAGTCTTTGTTCTTTTGTTTTGATAATGCAGAAGAAGAAAGAATTTCTTGTGCGTTTCTTCCGTGAGAGACAAAGTGTCCCTAACAACCACTTTTATTTGCTTATTTGAATTCTTTTAAGGGGAAGAATACCAATGCCCACCACACACAAAATAATTACTCTTTCATATTATTTTACTTTCATACTTCTAAAACTATTTACCCTTTTTGCCCATTATAGCTCTTGTAAGTAGTTGCCTCATTTTTCTTTTCTTTTTAAATTCTTACTTCTTTTTTTCTTTTCTTTTTTAATTCTTACTTCTTTTTTTTCTTTTCTTTCTATTTTCTCATGTTTTTTCTTTCATCTCTTTTTTCATTTATTTTTTCCCAAATTAAATTATTTTTATACCATAATTTTATTTCATATTTAATTCTATGTCCTTTCTTTTCGTTTTTTCGTTTTTTTTTCATTTTGTTATTTCTTATTCCTTTTTAAATTTTAATTTATCTTCATGATCTAATCTCATTCACTTTTTTGCAATTTTTATTTATTCTTCTATTTTAATTTCTAGTGATTTTTACTTACTTTTTTTCATTTTCTAATTTTAGTTTTTTCCAAAAAAATTTCTTCATAATATAGTTCTACAAACCTTTTGACTCCTTTGTTATTATTCTTTATATCAATAGAAAGGATAACTGATAAATTATCTTTTTTATATCTCAAAAATAATTTATTCTAGCATATAGTATATCAAATTAGTAGCAGTTTGAAGTATACCGTTGCAGTATACTATGATAATACCCACATGGTATATATTAAGAAAAACACTCAGACCTCTATATCTGATATATATAATATAATGATAGAATATCATAAAGGACTGGTTTATCCTTTCAAGAAAAACACAATTCAATCTTCTATGATACTCACGTGATATGTATCATATATTGATAGGGTATCATAGAAGATTTATTCATTAATTCCTTCAAAAATACTACTCAGTCTTCTATGATACCCACATAATATATCATATATTGACATGTTATCATAGAGTACTGGTAGTGTACTTCAAGAAAAATACTCAGTCCTCTATGATACCAACCCGATATATATCATATACTAACATGGTAACATATATAGCATATTCATTCCAACATTACTCAGTCCTCTATGATGCCCACAGGGTATATATCATAAACTGATGTGGTATCATAGATGACCGATTCATTTCTTCAAGAAAAACACTCTTCGGTCCTCTATGATACCCTCATGGTATATATTATATACTATATACTGACAGAGTATCGTAGAGGAATGGTTCGTGCTTTAAAAAAACACTACTCAGTCATCTATGATACATACATGATACATATCATATACTGAAAGAGCATCATGGATGACTGACCCACATGATATCATATACTCACAGGATATCATAGATGTTTGATTTATTTCTTTAAAACAGAGCCATACTATCTATTATACCACATGTTATATATCATATACTGACATAGTATCATAGAGATTAGTTCATTTCTTAAAAAATTAAAAGTACTTAATCATATATAATACCCATATGGTATATATTGTATATTGATAAGATATCATAGGAGTGATTCCTAAAAGAACTCCTCAATGCTTTATGATACCCGTATGTATATATCATATGCTGATACATAATGAACTAATTCAATCCTTCAAAATAAAACTCATGTCCTTTATGATACCCACATGGTATATATTGTGTACTAATAAGGTATCATAAAGGACAAGTTCATTCCTTCAAGCGAAAAAAAATAAAAAATAAAAAATAAAAAAAATAGTAGAATATAAGCTTAATTTTTATATCATTTTTAACAAGTTAATTTTTACAAAAAAAATTCAAAAAGTCAGAATACAATTTTATTTCTATTTGCAAAAGAGAAAAATTTCATATATATATATTTTTATTAATTTAAATATTAATAAATAAATGAACGACTTTAGCGTTTATATTAATTACTACTTGTTGTAGGCTAGATTTTTTTTATTTTTTTATTATGTTTTCTAATTTTTTATATTAAAAGAACATTATCTCAGTTAACTTAGAACACATGTAAATTACATTTTTTATATATTTTTTGCTATTATGGTAATTCTTATAAAATTATTTATCGGAGTAATAGAATTTTCCAGCTACATTATGCATTTTGGATTTTTTTTATTAGTTTCACTCTATCGCTACCTTGCCCATCATCATCTAAAGAGACGATTGTGCTTTCATCACCTTTTCTCCCTCCTTTATACCTTTTTCAAATTTAGATTATATATTTTCTGCTATTGAAACATGATAGAAAATAATTTATTTATAAACTATATGAATATCTGAATGCTCTCTACCATCTACACTATATTTCTTGTTATTAAAAAGAACTAGCAGTAACCTTATTTATAATAAACATATTTTAACTTAAAATAAGAAAACTATTCCTATATAAATTTGACTATAAATCATAACTAGACCTGGATTAAAATATTAAATCTTAACCAATTTTAGTTTTATACAACTTTGAATTATTATTTCTAACAAAATATTTTAACATATATAATAAATCATTGTTGTCTCATTTTTTAGTTACTAAATCCCTATTATTATGAATAGTTTAATGTTACTGTATATTTCAAGTATAAAAATTAAAACTCATATTTTTTTTCTTTTTTTTTTCTCATCCAATTTACATCTATACAAATAAGTGAAGAAAGATATTTCCGTTGTTAGTTTATTTATTTTTTAATTGATGAAGATGTTATTTTATTTGGTCAATATAAGCATACAGAAAAATCTTTTGTGAAAAAGACCGATAATAACAAATTTGTTTCCTTTGCTTCAATACAAATCACAAAGTTGAAAAAGCAAATCCAAATCACTCATGTTATGATCTTCTATATTCGGGTCTTCCTGTTCCGTCATCTGACTTATGTTCTTCATGTAGCATTCACATCGATTGACTTTATGAAATTACGTCGATACTTTCACATACTATGAATAACGTGGGAGACATCTTGATTTTTCCCACGAGGTATCTTTTATAAAGAAAAACCTGTGGACTCATTAAAAAATATCTTTAAAATTTCCACGTATAGTATTGTCAATAAAATATCTCCTAAAAAAGAACTCACTGTATAACAAGCCGCCGCATCCTACGTTTCCATTTCTATGACCGCCAATCAGATCAAAATCAACGGCCAGAATTAATCTGTTACGAATCTAACCATTACAGCCCTGTAACACTATCTCTCTTCTTGTAGAAATAAAATATCTCATCCTCGTTTCCAACTTTCCATTTTTGCGACCGCCAATCTGATGAAAATTCCACACAAACACAATCATTCCAACGGCCATGATTCATCTATCACTAATCCAATCATCACCAACAAGTAACATTATCCCTCTTCTTGTAGAAAAGTATTCACCCGGTTCAATTTATATGACACCATACGAAAGTTTTTTTAAGAATTTTTTTTAATATTATATTTATTAAATTATCCTTATTTTTTGACTATTTTTATTAATTTTATTTCACAATAAATATATTTTTAAAATTTAATACTACTCAACAAGGTTAAAAAGATGCCATCAAATAATTATAATATAAAAAAATGTCACGTAAATTGAGATGAAAGAAATATTAAAAAATATCTCATCCTCATCCATTCCCAATTGCTTCTGACTTTTCTTCTCTAATACACTTCCTCTATTTATGTATCCATCCATAAAATTTTCATAAAATTATTAAGCAATTTGATGATATCTTATTTGGGTATTCAAAGAAACAATAATGTTACAATCCGTGACTCTAAATTCCTTATCTTCTTCTTGTCTTACTGGGGAGCTTCATTCTTCAAGATTTGATGTAAATTCGTCAAGAATTCGTTGTTGTTCAAGAAGCCATGCTTATATACCAAAGCTTGAACCTTTTAGCAGAACCAAGTTCGATAGAGTTGTTAAAGATCCACCTTTGATTGAAAAATCCGAAAATGAACTTGCAGGTATATATATGTCCAGATCTTCTTTATTTCTACGTGTATTTTCTTGATTGTTGCGTTTCCTTTGCTTGTTGTAAATTAAGTATTTACTTTGATTGCTCGTTGGATTTATCATTAAAGACTAATTCAAGATTTAAATTTTATGGTTCATCTTAAATTAATCACTACTGATTTTTTGTAGATATTAGTGATTGTTTTAATATATATAGTCTTATTAAAAGTTATTGTATTCAAGTGAACTTTAGATCTGCTCCTGATTATTCACGAATCTTCAAATTTTCTCCTTCCTGAATGGTTGAAGGAAAAAATGATGTCCCTTTACAAGAAAACAGTGTTAGCTTATTTTCTAGTAATACTATCCCGTTCACCTTTACTTGTCCATTTTTTATTTTGCCCGCCCCTTAGGAACTAAGTGAAGTATATATTTTACCATAATACCCATATTAATTAGTCTATAATATCAATAGACTTGAAAAGAATTTGGAAATGATTAATTAATGTTAAGGGTAAAACAAGAAAAAAAATTGTCTTTTTCTTGATAGGTTAAAAGTAGACATGTGAAAGTGAAAATTTATTTTTAGTATAATGGACAAGTAAAAGTGAACTGAGGGAGTAGTAATTAATAAACAATTTTGTATGGAACTATGATTGGGGTTTAGTAGTTTTTGTATTTTTAAAAAATTGTTAAATATGATTAATTAATTAAATTTGTGATTTGTTCTAGTTTTTTAGTTTCTAAATCCATGTTGTATTCACACAAAAATTGTAGATTGAGTGAATATCTACTAAGTGAAATTACTAATGCCCTCTGTGTATGGATGGTTATGTGCAGATTATTGTTCTGTTCTAGAAGGGGATGATTCCTATAGCTGCTGGCAGGCCTATTTTGAACTTAAAGATCTTGAAGTAAGTTCTTTATCAGTAACTTTCCTAGGTTCTTGAAATAAAATTCTGCAGCACTCTGATTTACTGGAGACATGCTATAGTAGGCTTTTGTTTCAGACAGAGTATTTAACTCCTGTCTAGAGACTTGGTTCTTGGGGGTAATAAATTGCATTAATTGTCAACTTAACTTGATGGTGTAAAATATCCATACACTATCAGTGCGCAGAACTTGAAGTCTTGAACTTCAAGGTTAAATATTTCCTAGGAACTTCATAGTAAAAGCTAATGAAAAAGAGAAAAAGAGCTAACAAAAATCTGTTTTCATTTGTGTGGGTATATGATTATCAGATAAAGTAAGGTAACAATTCCATGTGAATTGCACTCTTAAGTTAGAAATGTCCACTTATGTAAAAACATTAGGTGATTTTTTTTCTATCTGTCTAAGTCGTCGTGGACAGAGTTACTCGGTAGCTGTGTTGGTGGGAGGTAGCAAGTATCCCGGGGAATTGGACAATGTTCATCAATAAAAAAGTCCATTAGGCCAATTACTTGTTGATCTTTTTTTTTTGTAAATCCAGTTTAAGTGATCTATAGTCCAAATATTGTAATGATCATAAGGTATGTAACGTGTAGCACGTTCCAACTCTGTTATTGAATTTAATTTTAATTTACTTTCCAGGAAAAAGCACCTAAGGAGGAGATAGAGAGGTTAATACTTCAAGCAGGGGGAGTAAAAACTCTCATTGGCTGCTTACATGGAATTTCAGACATGCACATAGCCAAAAAGGAAAGCAATGAATCAGCTAAAGCTGTGAATGTTGAAGCAAAAGCGGCAAGACCTTGTCCTATACCAGATGGATTGCCGAAGACAAGAGAGGAGCTTGAGGAAGAGGAGAATGCTAGAATGCCAGATTCACCCTATACCAAACTGCTCCGAGCCAGAGGAACACACCCTGATTGGTACTCGACTAGAATTGACTATTGATATGGAGCTTCATAAAAAGCATGCTCTTTTGGAGCTTCATCAGAGTAATAAGGTCAAGGAATGGAGTTGAATAGTGCATCTTTGGCCAATGTGGTAAAAATTTCTGGTGATGTAATGTTAAGCCTCTGGGATGTTATCACGTAATTTTGTTAAGTGTTAGCATAAAATAGTGTGCTTGTTATCACGTAATTTTGTTAAGTGTTAGCATAAAATAGTGTGCTTTATGGGTAGGCAGGTTGGGAGTTGCCATTTGTTTCTGAATGTGTATATTTGTTTTTGGGAAATTCTAATTGCACTGAAGTTTCTATATTACCTTTTGATGTCTTTCTGGATGGTGTTACACTGATGCCGCCCCCTGCCCCCCTTCCCCATCCTTTTTCTCTATGTTTGCTATTCCTACTAGACCTAGTTAAAGAGATGAGTATGCTAATGACCTGGTCTAATCATTAAAGCACCTTAATTGTTTCTAAGTTCCTAACTTCAGTATATTGGGTTAACTGAACGTTGTCAAATGTGAAGAGCACTGATAAATGAGCTTTTAGATCAAATCCTGGTTCTGGTGTGCACAAAAATGATCCTTATCCCGGGTGCACGAAGCATCCCTGTTCCTGCAGGGTTCGGGAAAGGGTTGCACCCAAAGGGATGTGTCGTAAACAATCTACTTTGACACAAATATCAGTCGAGCTTACAAAAAAAGGATCTACATATCCAACAAAAATGATACTATTTGGGAGTTATCTCCAGGTATGAATGTATTGGAGATATCTTCGTGAGCTGAAGAGGGTTAATAATTAACTTTGGCCGTTAAAAAGGTCAATTTTACCTCCAAATTCCAATTTTCCGGTAAACAAGTTGCAACCTAGGGCATGATTACTTTGAATAGCATAAAAGCCTATTTTTGTTTGAATATGAATTAAGCTTACACTTATTGTGTAGAAAACTCATACTAGTATTACTAGATTGTAAGTGTTGATGGTGCTTAGAGAACTTCCCTAACGTGAATAGATCCAGTTTTACTGTCATTTACATCAGCCTCTGCCTATTTCATAAAAGCCACTTAATCAATAGTTTGAGTCAATTAACTGCCGATTTAAGAGTTATTTTGTTGAGGGAAATATAGTAAAAAACTCAGTCTCACCAGGAAAGCCAATGCATTATGAAAATCTCAAACTTTAATGGAAAAATCAACCAATTATTTACTAGCATAAAGAAAATAAAACATGTTTACGAATTAATGTCCATTTGTTTTGGATGGTAAAAAAACCCTATGTAATTGGTGATTTTCCATGCTAACAGGTAATGGATCAAAATTACCTTTGTTCACTCATTTCTTGATTCCAAGAAACGTAACAAACCGTTAAAATTTGTGTTTTCGAGTTTTTTTTTTTTTACCTTCCAAATTCTATGGTGCTCAAAATTCATTAACAACCTATCAACCATTAACTTTCCTTCCTTTGCCTCCATATAATACCCTTCATTTTCCTTTGCATAACATATTATCAAAAGCAGCCTTGGGCCTTACCCAGGTGGACTTAAAAAACATGGTGGCCTTAGGTTGCTTTCTCTTTTTCCTTGTATCATTCTGTTCATTTTCTCCATCATCTTTTGCATTGTCTGATGTTGAGGCCGCTTCTATTGTCCGTCGCCAGCTTTTGGGTGACAATGGCGAGCTTCCGAATACATTTGAGTATGTGATGACCATTAACAAGACATTCACGAATGCCAGGTTGAAGAAAGCTTATGTTGCTCTTCAGGCATGGAAAAAAGCTATTTACTCCGACCCAACAAACTTCACGGCTAATTGGGAGGGTACTAATGTCTGTGCCTATAATGGTGTCTTTTGTGATTGCGCTCTTGATGATCCCAACATCTCTGTTGTTGCGGGGATTGATCTTAACCATGCAGACATAGCGGGTCATCTCCCCGTGGAACTTGGCCTCTTGGCTGATGTTAGTCTCATCCACATTAATTCTAATCGGTTTTGTGGAATCATTCCCAAGAGCATTAAAAATCTTACGCTTTTGGATGAGATTGATTTCAGCAACAATCGTTTCATGGGGCCATTTCCGAATGTTGTGCTCGAGTTGCCTAAACTCAAATACCTTGATCTTAGGTACAACAACTTTGAAGGTCAAGTGCCTAGCGCGCTATTTGAGAAGAATCTTGATGCCATATTTATCAACAATAACCGGTTCCATTCCACCATCCCCGAAAGCTTGGGCAATTCCAATGCTTCCGTGGTGGTATTGGCGAATAACAAATTCTATGGTTGCATCCCAAACAGTATTGGTAAAATGGGCACATTAGATGAGCTTGTACTCATCAACAATGACCTCTCTGGTTGTTTGCCCGAAGAGATTACTAAGCTCACGAGCCTAACAGTGTTGGATATTAGCGGAAATAAGTTCGTTGGATCGTTACCTAAGGATTTGAAATCCATGGAGAAAGTCGAAGTCTTTGACATTGCATCCAACAAGTTCATGGGAAATGTTCCGAAGAACCTTTGTACCTTGCCCAATTTGGCCAATCTCACATTCTCTAAAAACTACTTCGAGAGCATTGATCAAACATGTACGCCATCGCACTCAAATGATCTTGACATAAATGGTAATGAGAATTGTTTGGCGGGAAGATCAGACCAAAAGACGGAGAATGAGTGTTTCCCGGTTGTGAGCAACCCTATTG
The DNA here is from genome assembly GCA_034509755.1 of Anisodus tanguticus. NCBI lineage: Eukaryota > Viridiplantae > Streptophyta > Magnoliopsida > Solanales > Solanaceae > Anisodus > Anisodus tanguticus. The sequence continues at coordinate 36,419,793 of CM067561.1, read as the reverse complement.
ATTGCAGTAAAGGTCATTATGGATTTGGACATGAAGGGCAGAGTCTAAAAAATCCACCCACAAAATCCCCTTTAACACCTAAACAACCTCCGCCAAAACAAGTGAAAACTCCTTCAAAACCAAAGCCTCCTCCGAATCCAGTGGCCTCACCTCCCCCACCCGTCGCCTCACCTCCACCACCTCCGCCTCCAGTCCACTCACCACCACCACCGGTAGCCTCATCGTCACCCTTGGTCCACTCACCACCGCCACCAGCTCCTATAGCTTCTCCACCTCCACCTACTTTTGAGGTTGCTCTTCCACCAACATTGGGCTCGCTATACGCCTCACCACCACCACCAATTTTCCAAGGGTATTAAGAGGGTGATCGTTCTTATTTTCAATGATACAAAAACTAGTTAAAAGAATGTGTACCAATCAATCTGTAATCACATATGTTAATTGAAGAATTATTTTACATAATCAATGTACACTGAAAATTGGAAATTTCTTACTAGATGTGCTGATTGAATAAAACACCATGCAATTTCAACATACTTTTGTGTATTTTTTTGTTTATTCTCATTATTTAGATCCTATTAATTGTCTTGATTGAAAATGAGCTGAAAGTCTACAAGAACTGCGTCGCATTTCATTTGTTGGCTACAAAACTTAAGCTAGAAGCTCAATCCGCAGAATGTACTGTGCAAAGCGATCATACCACGCTCTAGGGGCCTGTTTCAAATCATAAAGTGACTTACGGAGGCGGCATACATACTGAGGAGATGCTGGATGGACAAAGTCAGGCGGCTGGTGCATGTAAAAATTATCTTTTAAATCCCCATGTAGAAATGCATTTTTCACCTCTAGCTGATGATTTGGCCAATGCTTACTCATAGCAATGCTCAGAACTGTGCGAATAGTAGCCGGTTTAACAACTGGACTGAACGTCTCACCACAATCAACACACTCCTGCTGATTAGTGCCATTAGTCATAAGTATTGCCTTGTACCTCTCTAGGGCACCACTGTTTCTATATTTGTGACGAAAAAGCCACATGCAACGGATCACATTCACCCCCTCCGGTCAAGGAACCATATCCAAAGTGTGTTGTTTCGTCAAAGTATTAAATTCATCACACATGGCCGTATTCCAATTTGGGTCTAGTTTGGATAATTTAGGGTTTTTGGGAATATGTGAAATGGTTTGGGTGGACAAGTTAAACTGGACTTTGGGGTTAAAAATCCCATGTTGAGCATGAGTATCCATACGGTGGGTGGGGGCAGAGGTACTGTCGGTATTTAGGAGTGGAGTCTGGTTTGGGAAACTGAGTGGTGGGGCGTGGTGTGACGGTGAACTGGGTTTGACGACGGATGTGAGTTGCGGTTGTGTGGTTTCTGGACTGTACGGTGGTTGTGGTGGTGGCGTCGATCTGGGCAGATCGACGCGGGGTGGGTTAGAAGTTATGGGGTACGAAGTCGGTGGTGGGTTGGGGATGGGTTGCCGTCGTGGTGGTATGAGTGTGTCGGTTTGGTTTTCGTGAATTGGGCGGGTTGGGATGTCGGAATAGCGGTGAGACGGTGACACTGGTGGCAATGGTTGACTGTGCCGGTGGGAGCTCTGTGTGTTAGATGAGTAGACGGTGAGATGGTGTTTCTAGGGTGATGTGGTGGTGGCAATTGGGTTATATCGACAACATTTGGGAGAATCGGTGGATGTAGGGTAGCCGACCGACTGCCGACGGAAATGGCAGTCGGTGGTGGCTGTGATAGTGTAGAGGGGCTGTCCGTAGTTGCAAATGGCGTCGGACCAGTGGGATTAGTGGTAAACGGTGGCTGACCAATGTATTTGGTGGCAGATGGTGGCTGACCATGGTCGGCAACTGCCGGAACAATGGCAGCATGACGGAATGCATGTTGGACAAGCGGTGATGGGTCTGAATCTTTGAGGAATTGCTAATTAGTGACTCAAATTTTTTTAATGTTGTCAAACGGAAAAACATACTCAACAAAGGTGACGTAGCGAGAAATGATGATTTTATCGGTGGATAGTTCATAGCACAAATACCCCCTATGGTTTGACGGGAAACCTATGAATGCACACGAAGTAGATCTGGGTGCCAATTTGTGAGGTGCCGTGGATGTCATATTTGGGTAACACAGATAACCAAAAATTCGAAGGTGGTCATTGGTGGGGATCCGATGGTAGAGAATTTCGGTGGGTGTCCTATTTTGAATCGCACGGGTAGGTAAAATGTTGAGAATGTTTTCTGCCATTTTTAATGCATATAGCAAAAAATTAGGGGGGAGAGACGCATGAAAAAGGAGGATATGAATCATATTATTAATGGTTCAGAGAATTTTTTCCATTTTGATGGGAGGTATGGGGGCATGAGAAACGAAAAATCATGCCGTTAGCCGCAAAGAATTTATGAAATAAGGAATTATTAAACTCACGACCATTATCACATTGAAACGATTTTATGTCTTTTTCAAATTGCGTTTTGACCAATGTACGAAACTCAACAAATTTGGAGAACACTTGAGATTTGAGTTTGAGTGGATAGACTCAAAGAAAGTGAGAGAAATCATCCAAAAATACCAGATAGTGTTTGTGGCCTAAGTTGCTTATTATTGGAAATGTCCATATATCAGCGTGAATAATATCAAAGGGATAGAAAGTAGTACTCATAGAAGTCGTAAATGGTAGTCTAACGTGTTTCCCTAACTGACACGAGGATCAACTATGTGAAAGATTCCCTTTGTTGCATTGGATTAGATTTCGATTTCTAAGAGAATAAAAAATGTGGGAACCCGGATGACCAAGTCTACTATGCCACGTAGAGGGAGATATGGTTGTTAGAACGGTGTGAGGAGTGACACTAGCAGCGGATGTGGGTAGGAAAGGATATAGGTCCCCCTCACTATTGCATCTCGTAAGGAGTTTTTCGGTACGGAGGTCCGTTACAGAAAATCCAAACGAATCAAAATTAATTGACATAATTATCGGTGGCAAACTTTCTAACAGAAATTAGATTTTTGATGATGTTTGGGGCGTAAAAGACGTTTTTAAGATAGAAGTGGGGATGCGGTGGTGGTGTAAGGGTGTGGCCAAATCCTTGAATTGGAATGAGATGGCCGTTACCGATCATAATAGACTGTGGAGTATTTAAATTTCACAGTTGAGTAAGATTACTAGAATTGTTTGTGAGATGGGACGTGGCGCCCGTATCCATATACCACGCATTATCGGTCTGCCGATGAGTCAATGTGACGAAAGCCTGGCCCAAATTGGATTGGGAAAGGCCTTGTGAATACGTGACTGCCATTAAATTTCCGAAGAGTTGTTTGCGAAAAGGAAAAGAGAAAAAATTTAGGTGCGTTGCTCGAGGAAAAATTAGGTGTGGAATGTCCTTCTGCTGCAAAGGCAGAAGACTGCGCAGAGAAATAACAAAGGGTTTGCCTAGGGAAGTGAGTGGCGTAGAGGGCCAGCAAAAAGTTGCGCAGAGGACATCAAAAAGATGTCGGTTTCTCGGGTAGTGAGCCGCGGGAAGAAGAAGGAAAAGAAGGAGTAGGTTTAGGTTTTTGTCTCTGATACCATGTAAGATTGTATTAATCTTCCTTGTGGAGCCTTTCTCATTAATACAAAATATATATATGTGTACAATGTGGAATTCTTATACAACAAGGGATCTTAATTCTACCATAATTACATAACACTAAATATGGTAAATATAAACATGGTACACTTGCTAATAAAAAATAATCACGATTTGTAAACAAAAATATTACTACTAACTTTATATGACATGCTTTTCCAAGAAAAGATTTGAAAGAAATTTCACTAGACCATTAATAATTTGTAAACAACAAAAAGAGCTTATTTTGCAATCTAACATATACTATGCCTTTGATCATAAATTTCAAATATTTTGAACTTTATTTAGAATTTATGAAGTTGGAGTTGGAGTTGAAGATATAGTTGTGTTTGTTTATACTTTTTACAAAAAATATTGAAATATTGTTCATGCTTGAATGTACTTAAATATAATTTCAAAAGCGAAAGGTGAGTTGAAAAACAATTTATATATAACATGTTTTCCAGATTAGAAATACAACTTCAAATTAAATTTGATTTTTTTTATAACCAAACACTAAATTTTTAGATAAAGTAAACATTTATTCTAAAATAAATAAATAATTTTTATGACCAAAACGCGTCCATATAATCAAATTTTGCTTAATAAGCAAACAGCCAAACACACTTGTAGCCTTTGTTATTTTATAAAAACAAAAAGCACCTGAGAGAAATGCCCTAATTATACAACACCGGGTCAGCGGTGCAGTGCAATATTATAAAATACGACGTCGCGTTTTACCGTAAGAAGCACATTTTGAACTTTCACAAACCAGATCAATTTGGTACACTTACCGTTAACGCTACATCGGCGCTACGATCTTCTCAAATGGTGGACGACACGACGAAGCCTGAGATAGTGGAAAAGCACGAAGAAGAAGAAGCTCAGCCACCTCCGGTGCCAGAAAGCGTCGGCGGTGGAGGAGGATGGGGAGGCTGGCGATTTTCAGCGTTTTCTTATATATCGGATATTCAGAAAGCTGCTACTACCGCTGCCGAAGAGATCTCTCGCAATGTACTCATCTTTCCTTGCATTTTTAACTCCAAATTATTATTATTATTATTTGCATTGTAACGTAGCTGCTTTTATCTCGTTGATCTTGCTGTTTAGATTTACTTCGTTTTGATAGATTATTTTAGCCTCGATTCAAATGTAAATAACTTTTCTGATTTTGTTTGTTAGTCCTTCCGGTTCACTTTTACTTGTCCAATTTTGACTTTGCACGCCTCTTAAGGATTAATAAATGAAGTATATATTTTATTATGAGACCTATATTAATTAGTGTATAATCTCAATAGACTTGGAAAATAATTTGGAAGTGATAATTAATGTTAAGGGTAAAAAGAGGAAAAAAAAGTTTGTCTGTTCTCTTGATATGCTAAAGTGGACAAGTGTAAGCGAAAATTTATTTTAAGTATAGTGAAAAAGTGAACGGAGGGTATATGTTTCTTTTGGGTACTAATTGTTAGGCGCAACTTCGCTGGTTGTGTGTGAACTGTTGGTAACTTATTAGTTTTTTTTTCCTTCAAAGTTTTGCCAAAACCAGTTTCTACTAGCTCTTCAATCTGATCTAGGAATTAGACAATTAATGTGTTTCGAACTCTCCCTTTCTGTAATTGGTGCATTTTACAATTTTTGTGATGCCTTAACTGAGATGCCTAAGATTGCTGGATGATATCAGTAATAATTGAGAACTCCGAGTATTTTGTATGAGGCCGGAGTCGGATAGACTCCCCTAGGGGGAAGCATTGTTGTTCAACAACATTTGTACAAGCTATTATGACATCCTTCTGTAATGATTATCAGCAACATAATAGTTGACGTTTGGTCTGTTGTACTTGGCAAGTGTCAAAATGATGCAGAAATCTGAAAGAAATCTTTTATATTTAGATTTTGGTCAGCCTGTGTTAGCTAATTTGTTGCACTAATTGCTCTGCTGCACACCTGTGGTTGGTGTGCCTGTTTATTTTTGTTTTGAAATGTAGTAGCATTACAGAATTTTAGCAGGAACAGAGGGTTTTCCTGGGAGGCAAATATGTCCTTCAACCGATTTAAATTAAATTTGACATTGCATTGAAACCACAACTGAACGTTATCCTTTATGTAATGTAGTAAAAACTTAATTCCACTTGGCATTTAGATTCTGTTAAGTGATGTTGTAGTTATCAGTTCTATTCTCTGAAAGGAGCTCCTGGTAATTATGTATTGGCGCTTGAAAGTGGTTTTGCAATTTAGTCCAAACGTTAAGTCCTATCATTAGATTGCATGGCATGAATTGGGTTGTTAATTTTTTGTTCATTTCACCTTCCGTCTTTCAATAGATTACACTTTGCTAATTGAGAATTAGATCAACAAGTTGAGTTGAGGCCCTTAGATTAGTGAAGTTTGCTGGACTCTAATTTCATTAATATAGTCAGTTATTATTTTCTAATGTCTCAACTTTCGGTTGACAAGTTTGGGCTACTTGTCCGTTTGTTGTTATGGCAGAGTAACACACTTAAACATACACCTCGAATGCCTCCATACGCTCTACTTATGTACGTTTTCACTTATGCAGGCTGTTGAAGCTGCTAAAACAGCTGCAAAAAGTCTTGCAGATGTGCAGAATGCTCTGGAAGACTCCGAATCCTCGAAAGATGATGATGAGCAAGAAGTATTTGTTGAAGAGGAAAGTGAAGACGAGAATGACAAAAAACGGAAGGCTACTCTAGAAAAATTAGAGAAAGCTAGTGAAGAGTCATTGCTTGGCCAGGCAAGTGCTACCAAACTAGTTGTTGTGTGCTCAGTTGAGTCAATGGGGAGTCCATTTTTTAAAGGAAGTTCTTCTTGAGCATTGATAGTCCTTCCACAATCCACCCCTATTTTCACTAATTTGGTCAGAAGTATCTTAAGGTTAAAAGTATGGGTGGCCAGTGGGCCGGGCTCGGGTCTGGCGGGCCGGGTCTGGCGGGGGTCGGGGTCGGGGCGGGACGATCCGGGGGGTCGGGATCGGGACTAGCGGGCCTAGCGGGGTCGGGTCTGGGCGGGACCTGCTCCAGTCCCGTCCCGATCCCGATCCCGTCGGTATCGGGGCGGGGTGGGCTCGGGTCGGGCTCGGGTCGGGTCGGGTCGGGGCGGGGTCGGGTTTTCCTTTTTTTTTTTTTAAATAACATATGTATAAAAAAAAACTCAATAAATAAAACAAGATAGTGTAATAAAAACATCCCAAGGCTGTTTTTGTGCCTCTTATATTATTTAATAGACATATGATTTTTTTGTAATACAAATACAATTGTCTAAAATCTAAATTGCAACTTTATGGTGTTGTCCAAAAGTTGCAAATTACATAATAAAATTGCAATTAAAAAAATTACATTTTCAAAAAAATCTGTTCTAATTGCTTGATGATTTCATGTGGTTCTTCGGTTGGAATAGGTATTTGTTGGTCAAATTGATCCACGTCGCTTCCACTACCTTCGGTTAAGATTTCGTTGTAGTTTTCATCATCTTCTTCGTTGATCTCCGGTTGACCGCACCTTCTCCGCTCCGCTCGTATCCAATCTCGAATAATACCGCAATTTCCAAGTCGTCTCCGCCAATGAGTGTCTGTGGTCTCCTATTTGATATCTGCTCGCGAAAAAGCGCTTTCCGACGCAGCTGATGACGCTTGAATGTTCAAAACATCTCGAGCCATCAATGAAAGTGTCGGAAAGGTCTTCTCATTCCCCTCCAAGATTTCAAAGACAAGTCTTCTTGTCCATCTTCATTGATAACTTCTTGATACGGTACGAAACCCCGCAAAATAAAAATATCCAACTCGCTAATTTGGTTAGTAGAGGTACGGCCGCACATTCTATTTCGAGGCTTTCAATACTAGCCGCGAAACAAGATGTCTTTTGTGAGGTTGTGTTGAAGATGAAGAAGATGGCATGGTAGCCGACACGTTACTAGCATTTTCTTGTTGATAAAATCTATATATATTTTTGCATGGTGTTCTACGCTATTCAACACTTCTTCTTTAGTTTGTTCAATAGGTGGTGGGTGATTTAGATTTTTGGGACTTGGAGGTGGTAGTACTTCTATACAATCGTAAATAGTTTCAATTAGTGATTTAGTACCGTCTATTTTAATAATAGGATTTAATACGTAACCAATAATATAAATAGAAGGAATAGGAATAAAATATTTTTTTATTTTGACAAACATTTTTTTAATAGTTTGCCTTATAAGTTTGGTTTTTTCATATATTCACTAAGTAATAAAAATATTAGAGTTATATAAAATAACATAGTTGAAATAGTAGGATAATATATACCGGAAAATTCTTTTGTTGCTTGAAAAATTTCTCTAAAAATACAATAAGTTCGGAAATTTTTTCCCAATCACTATCTAAAATCATATCAATTGGCTTTTTATTATGAGAGTTAAAAAATAAAGTTATAGGTAATTTATAGTCATAAGCAACAAGGAGTTGCTCGTATAAAGAATTCCACCTAGTGGATACTTCTTGTGGAATTCTTCTAAAAGGTAGTCCACAATCATGACAAATTTTTTTATATTCTTTTCTACGTTGTACTTTATTACTTTTAAAAATAAAGTTTATAGCAAATTGTATTTTACTAAGAATGTCTTCAAAAAGTGATAGACCATCCTTTACAATTAAGTTATATATATGGCACGCGCATTTTATATGAAAATGGTCCGGAAAAGATGGAGCTAAACTATTTTTTAACATTGTAATTGCGTAATTGTTATTAGAAGCGTTATCTAATGTAATAGTCATAATTTTATCGGTAATTCCGTAATAATCGCACACTTGATAAATATTTTCTCGCAATAAAAGTACCAAAGGTGCCTATCATCTATATATCTATACGCTAAAATACGTTTTTGCATAGACCATTTATAATCTATCCAATGACAAGTTACAGTTAAATAATCATGGCCGTTAGTACTACGACCTATATCAGACGTGATGGATACTTTGCCATTAAAATGATATAATGAAAAACGTAAATATTGTTGATATTCATGCGCAAATTTAAATACATCTCTCTTAACGGTTGACCTAGGAAAACCGTTAAAAGCGAGGATTATATATATCTCTAATGTAATGAATAAAACCGGAGATGAAGGAAATGAAAAAGGCAAACCCTCCACAAAGAACTAATTTTGATATTGCTTCCCTATCTCTATGTTTGTTATATTTAGAGCCTACAATTCCCCCGTCATAGGGTTAATTTGACCACATGTACTTGGTCCGGACGATGTCGGTATGTGAACCTTGTCCCGATGGAGCGGCCGTTTGCGCACCCGGTTTTGAAGCCCGGTATTGGGCATACCTAGCCGGATGAGCACTTACTACGTGTCTAATTAAACCCCCGTCCCACCGTGACCTTTTCCAGCTTTTAAATTTTAAAACATTTTTACAAATTTTACATATGGCTACTTGATTCTCTACGTCCCTATCAAAAAATGTCCATGCATCCGATTTTAATGGTCGTTTTTTGGACCTCGTCTCATACTAGGGGGAATAGGAGGTATTTCGATTGAAGGTGCACTAGTGGGCGTGTTGTCATCAATATTAGTGGGTGTATCGTCTAGATCATCTTCTAAATTAAAGTCTTCTTGAGTTCCGTAAAAATAACTCCTCGTCTAAATCTAATGGTATTGTAGGAAAATGTTGAGTATCAACAAAATCATCCCGTGTAGGAATAAGATGACTAGAAGAAGTACCCTTGCCCCGGTTGCCTCTACTAGAAGAAGCACCCTTACCCTTACCCTTAAACATACCTCTAATTCCTTCCATTTTAATTATATGCTAACAAATAATTAAAGTAAATAAAATTAAGTGCGCTAAATAAAATAAACAGACAATAATAATTTAATGAAGGAACGAATGTACCAAACGCCGACGTAACGTCGACGTGTAGTCGAGAGGTTGAAAATTGAAACTTTGCTCGATGGAAGATCCTCAAGCTAGTTGCCAACTTCACTCCCAATTCCCAAATGAATTAATAAAATTGAATATTTAGCAAACAATGTAGAGAGATATATTGAGAAATTAGAGAGATTGTAGGAAGATTTGTGAGAAAGATGAAGAGAAAATGAGTTATTTATAGTTGAAAAATTGGGTTAAAGTGTAAATATAATAACTTATGGGTTAAAAATAAATATTAAGGGGTAGGGGGGTTGGGGGAGGGGGGGGGGGCTAAAATGGCCGTTGGTGCAACGGTTATTTTTGCAAAGGGGGTTTAATTGTCGGGGACGGGCTCGGGTCCGGCGGGCCTGGGGCGGGCTCGGGTCTGGCGGGACGAGACATCGTCCCGTCCCGAGTTCGAGTCCCGCCCCCGTTAAATTTTTATTTTTTTTTTAGAGCGGGGTCGGGTCGGGACCGGGGCGGGGACGGGGTCGGGACGGGGTCGGGCCGGGGTCGGGTCGTCCCGGCCCACTGGCCAGCCTTAGTTAAAAGTAAATATGCTATAATTGTTTGGTATGGTAATGGTTTTAACCTTCCAAATATGTGCAGGGTTTGAAAGTTATTGACCATTCAGTCGAGAATTTTGCTTCAGGAGCTTGGCAAGCATTAGGAAACGCATTCAAAGGAAGTTCCGATTTAGTCCACAAGTATGTCTGCGTTTGTATGATTGCAACACGATTGTTGATAAATTACACTACTGATCGAGAAAAAAATTGCATTTGATTGTTATTATTCTTAGTCCTGCTCTCTGGAACCTTCACCTCAGAGGGTTGTTTGTCCAGCTATTTCACAGCAAGTTTTTAGATTTTGTTTAAGCAGTTGCTCATCTTGTGTTTGAAAAAGCAAGGCTGTACTTTATGGAGCTGATTGTTGACTGTTGAGGGATAATTAGGGAGTTTGTTTTTGGTTGGACTTCTATTGACCTGTATATTTCGTTGTGCTTTAATTTATCGCAGCATGGTATAAAATCTTATGATTTGTTTTCAACAAAAAAATTATGATTTTGACACATGAATTGATGAATTTTCCCTCTGGACAATCAAGGTGGAAAAATAACCTGGAACAGAAGAAATTTTATGCTAACATATTTCTGGACTAAGAAAAGTATTCACAAACTCCAACTGTTTGGAAATATGGAAATTAAGCGTCTTCCTCCATTAAGCATGAGAACTTTGTGATCTTGCAATGTTTCAGTTTTTAGTCATTACCTGCTTATTTCTTCGTTTAGTAATGCCAAATGTTGTTTTGCCTTTTGTTTTCAGGCTTGAGAATTCGGCTGTAAGTATTGCTGAATCAGTTCAGCATGGTGGCTTACCTACCACAACTGATTCTGTTGCGCCATCCATACTAGAGGTTTGCACAAAATTTGATTTTCTATCTTTTGGGCAGGGGGAGTGTGTTTTAGTGAGCAGTTTATATAGTGCACAATTTCGTGCAGACTGGAAAAGCTTTTACTGCTAAAGGAATGCATGTGCTTGAGCTACTTGGAAAAGAAACTATGGATCTTCTGATCTCAGAAACTGGTATTGGAGTTAACCCAGGCGCCAAAGTAGGGAGAGGAGAAACAGATGAAGATCAGTTTTATGAGGAAGTTACATTTGATAGATGCTTTTATATTTATGGAGGTCCAGAGCAATTGGAGGTCAGTTCCTACTCATACTGATATTCGTACTTAGTTGAGTTCGTTCTGGAAATCCTGTGTCTTATCATATGACTTAACACTCAGGAGCTGGAGGCATTGTCCAACCATTATGCTTTGTTGTTCAACAGAAGAAAGGCGAAGCTTCCAACTGATCAAAGATCTTCATATGATGGAAAACTTAAAGAGGTTCAGCAGATTTTTGACTTGAGTTCTGAAGTATATGAAAGTAGTAAAGAGACAGGAAAAGGAAAGGAAGTTGAGACTGGCAGTGTAGACAGCTCAGATGAGGTGAAGAATTTGCATGATTCTAGTGTGAACAAGGCTGCAGAATTAGCAGCAGGGTAAATATTGAACTTTAATATGCTTTACCTGTTTTTTTTTCTTTTACTTTTTTATGTTTTACCAAGCATGTAGTTCTTTACCATTATACGGCAAGGAATACGTGATTGAAATGTGTATGGTTTGTGAACCCAGATGCTGAGTTATTGTGCCTAGTAGCGTGATTACGTAAGAGTTTGTGTCTAGTTACTTAGAACTCGGATAGTGGTTTTAAGTTCTGGATTTCATTGAATTGCAGATTTACAAATGTTTTGGTTGGATTAGCACCTAATGACATGATTCAAAAGACTACTCGAAGACTGGATACTCTTCATTCAGAGGGTGTTCATGTATGTAAATATTTAGTTAGCCTGCAACTTTCTTTTGAATCAATGAAACAATCAGCTTCTCCTTTGGGAGTAATGTATCTACATGACTTCTCACTGATTGTTCTTATGTACACAGAGACTTTCAGAGTTGTGTTGTTTTGCTGCGACTCAACTTGTAATGCTTGGGAAATCAATCATTTCAACTGCAAATAAAGTTGTGGACCAAGATGCAAATGCGGAAATTGTGAAAATGGAATGGCCTGAGGATTCAATTGAAAGAGCTAAGCTAATCCGAGCGAAGGCATGTTCAATGACTGGATGTGTTGAAGCAGTTTCTTCCAGCTTTGTTACGGGTAGATTTGTGTTCAACATATTATTTTACGCTTTGTGACTTTATCTTGTTTCTTTATTCCCTTTCTAGTAATTTTATCTGCAGTCCGTAGTTTTCTGCAGCTAATATTGATGAATGACCAATCTTATGATCTCTGGTATTGTATATCAAAAATTTCAAAAAGGTCATCAAACAAAGATTAGAAGCACATGGGAGGATTATGCACAAATAAAGGAACTTTTATGATTTATAATACTTTTTTTTTTGCATTTGTTACTATAAAGAAGTACTTTGTCAACTGGTAAAATCAAGTAAATCTTCTGGTCAAATTTCCTCTGCCCTTAAGTTGTATAAAGTTTTATTGTAGTTAAATTGGTTTTCCAGGTCCCCTCATAAATGTTTTGGTCCATACTATGAGAACTGCTCTACTTATGATTGTTATTACAACTGATGATGTGTTTCTCTACCCCTGGTTATCCTGAACTTAACATTACTGGTCTGGTGATGTTGAAATGAGGTGATTGAGTTTGGAGAAAGTGTGAAGTTATGCCTCCCTCAAGACAATTTTGTCTACCTTGTGGTGTGAAGAACGCCTTCAAGGAACAATTCAGCTGATCTTTTTTAGGGAACATGCCATCTCATGATGTCTTGTTCTTCGTGTTAAGAAACTTTAGTAAAGTGGATGGCCTCTATCTCTTGATTAGCTTCGTTAAGCTTTTGCAGGGATATCGGAAGTAGCTGAAGCATATTTAGCAGCAGTCAAAGGTGTATCTGATTCACATGAGGTTCCACAGAAATCAATCCAGGAGAAGGCCAATGCATATGCTGAGAATCTTCGTGCAGCTCATAGCACTGCCATTGGCAAAATTCAGGACGGCCTTCACTATTTACCCTATATGGTCATCTCAACCTCAATGCCTGCTGCTTGAAGAATTTCTTGATGCAAAATTTTACACTTGGTGCTCCTTTTAGCTACTTTCCTTTTTCTTCCCCCACCCCTCTTTCGTGTAAATAACTGTATTTGGTTAGTTCTCCCTATACCTTTATCCCTTCAGACTTTGTACAATCTTGGAGTGCTGTTTTTCAATCTTCATATGGTGAACTTGTATGGTATCTCCATCAACTCTTAGCTACAGAGAAAGTCCACTTTCCTTTCTGTTTTATCCAAAGGAAAGAAATTAACTTTTTTTTTTGGACAAATTTAAGTCTTAGCCGTTGGCACATGGATATTCTTGTACGAGTTTAAGAAAAGATAAGTACTTTCTTATTTTGGCTTTCTCTTGTGCAGACATGGGCAGATCTATTGTTGTAGTAATAAGTAGTAAGTACAGTCGGACTATGTATGTGGAAAAAGAAAACAAAAACAGCAACCTAAACCATTGATTTAAATTTTAAATCTGGCCATGTCTGCAGAGGATATTTATTATCATGGCGGACCATAGACTTCTTCTGCAATGATATTTGTAAACCTTGCAAAATACATTATATTGAACGTGAAGAATCACCGCTACCTTTCCCTCTTCATCTTGCTCGTAGTTTACAAAATAGAACTACTACTTTTCTCTAAGCCAGTGCCATTTTTTTTATCAGTTGCAACTTTTAGCGAGTACAAGAGCATTCTAAACCCGAGAGTTACTCAAGTGTTTAGCTTCAGTTTGTGAAACACGATAAAATATCTCTCATCATGTTTAATCTTGGTTAATGTTTTTTTTCTTAAAACAATAGACTAAATTAACTTGGTGGAAAATAATAAAAAGACAACAATAACCGCTTAACCTGGAAAAGAAAGTTAAAAAACTTCAAGAAATGCCAAGTAGCAAAGTGTGTCCAAAGTCACCGTATCCCATTCAGTTCTGTCACTATATATCTATCATGTGACATATTGCCCCCTCCACCTACTACCAGATTCTCTTCTCACAGTCTCACTTGTAATGAAAAAAAGTGAAGTATCATGGGATAGGTTGATGAATCTTTTTTCAAGAAACTGAACACAGGCCAAAACAACACACAATTGAAGCAGAAAACATACCCTTAATTGATCTCTCTCCAGTTCTAACCACTGATCCCTCAAACACTTCTTCATCAATTACTAATCTTGTATTAGAAATTGGTGATGCATGCAATAACTGGGTTTCTTCCAAGTGATCAACCATGGAGTTCCATCAACATGTCGCGAAAATATAGAGAAAGCATCAAGGGAATTCTTCTTGCAGCCTACTGAGGAGAAGAGGAAAGTGAACAGAGATCAAGAAAACCTTATGGGGTTATATGATACAGAACATATAAGAATGTTAGGGACTGGAAAGAAGTTTTTGATTTTGTTGTGGAGAATCCAACTATTTTACCAGCTTCTCATGAACCCCATGATATGGAACTCAAGGAATTGACCAATCAAGGGCCTAATTTCTCTACTAATTTCAGGTTCTTGAATTAATTTTTTTTTTCTCATTGACTTTTGTTGCACACTTTTACTGAACTGACAAGCAGTATTGGTTTCAACTTGTGTTGTTAACTACGTTGTTTGTACTCTCCAAAAATATTGTTGCACATGTGTCGGATACTTCAAAAATGCACTACTTTTGGAGTATTCGAAACATGTCTATTTTCATTTTTGAAAAGTTTGAGCATCTCTATTCATTACAACAACATACCCAGTGTAATCCACAAGTGGGGTCTGGGGAGGGTAAGATGTACTCAGACCTTGCCTCTACCTTTGCGGGTAGACAGACTATTTCCGATAGATCCTCGGCTCAAAAGGAACGGAGCAACTCTATTCATTATTTAGAAGAATAAACTCTATCATATCCGTCTATGGTGTATGAAGTTTATGAATCCTGTTGGTGTAAATACAACCTAGATTTAAGTGGTGAGCAGCACAAAACTTGTTTCAATCAAATGACATAGTATTAGGGTAGGAGGCTTTCCTTTGTTATAGAAATACACAACAACATTCTCGAACTTCCAAACCAAAGAAATGCAATTCATTTCGGTCAATTGAACCTTCTCGAACTGTTTCTTTTTAAGAACAAAAAAGATTTGTGCCAAAATAACAGATGCCAAGAAGAAAAAAAGTCCTTGGACACGTAATGGATCTTGAAGTACTATAAGTAACGGATTCTAACCAACTGAAAGGATTGATCAATTCGTAAAAGGACCTTTCTCGTGTGGTGATTCTTTAGCTATAATAAGATTAAAGTGTCATTTTGTCGAGGTTCGAATATTCTAGTAAGCTTGATGAAATATCTCTTATTAGAATACTTGAAAGAGTTGTTGCTTACTGTGGGTGTGGCAACCCTGTCCTATCATATGTATAATGGAGTTCGTCATTTATTGCCGGATTTTTCGGGATTTTTCTTTCTTAGAATTGGAAGAAAAAGATTGAAATGACTGTTCCAAATTTCACCTAGTAGTAGAGGTACAGCCGCACATTCTATTTCTGAGGCTTTCAATACTAGCCGCAGAAACAACATGTCTTTTGTGAGGTTGTGTTGAAGATGAAGAAGATGGTATGGAAGCCGGTAAGTTACTAGCATTTTCTTGTTGATAAAACCTATATACTTTTTTGCATTGGTCTTCTACGCTAGACAACACTTCTTCTTTAGTTTGTTCAATAGGTGGTGGGTGATTTAGATTTTTGGGACTTGGAGGTGGTAGTACTTCTATACAATCGTAAATAGTTTCAATTAGTGATTTAGTACCGTCTATTTTAATAGTCGGATTTAATACAGAACCAATAATATAAATAGTGGGAATAGGAATAAAATATTTTTTTATTTTGATAAACATTTTTTTAATAGCTGCCATATAAGCTGGTTTTTCCATAAATTCACTAAGTAATAAAAATATTAGAGTTATATAAAACAACATAGTTGAAATAGTAGGATAATATATACCAAAAAATTCTTTTGTTGCTTGAAAAAATTTCTCTAAAAATACCATAAGTTCGGAAATTTTTACCCAATCACTATCTACAATCATATCAGCTGGATTTTGATTATGAGAGTTAAAAAATAAAGTTATAGGTTTTCTATAGTCATAAGCAACAAGTAGTTGCTCGTATAAAGAATTCCACCTAGTGGATACTTCTTGTGTAATTTTTCTATAAGATAGTCCACAATCGTGACAAGTTTTTTTATATTCTTTTCTTCGTTGTACTTTATTACTTTTAAAAATAAAGTTTATACCAAATTGTATTTTACTAAGAATGTCTTCAAAAAGTGATAGACCATCCTTTACAATTAAGTTATATATATGGCACGCGCATTTTATATGAAAATGATCTGGAAAAGATGGAGTTAAACTATTTTTTAAAATTGTAATTGCGTAATTGTTAGAAGAAGCGTTATCTAATGTAATAGTCATAATTTTATCGGTTATTCCGTAATAATGGCATACTTGATAAATATTATCTGTAATAAAAGTACTAGTGTGCCTATCATCTATATATCTATACGCTAAGATACGTTTTTGCATAGACCATTTATAATCTATCCAATGACAAGTTACAGTTAAATAATAATGGCCGTTAGTACTACGACCTATATCAGACGTGATAGATACTTTGCCATTAAAATGATATAATGAATAACGTAAATATTGTTGATATTCATGCGCGAATTTAAATACATCTCTCTTAACAGTTGATCTAGGAAAACCGTTAAAAGCATGATTATATATATCTCTAATGTAATGAATAAAACCGGGAGATGAAGGAAATGAAAAAGGCAAACCCTCCACTGCAACTAATTTTGATATTGCTTCCCTATCTCTATGTTTATTGTATTTAGGGCCTACAATTCCCCCCGTCATAGGGTTAATTTGACCCTGTACTTGGTCCGGAACAATATCAGTATGTGAACCTTGTCCCGATGGAGCGGGCGTTTGCGCACCCGGTTTTGAAGCATGGTATTGGGCATACCTAGCTGGATGAGCACTTACTACGTGTCTAATTAAACCCCCGTCCCACCGTGACCTTTTTCAGTTTTAAATTTTAAAACATTTTTACAAATTTTACATATAGCTACTTGATTCTCTACGTCCCTATCAAAAAATGTCCATGCATCTGATTTTAATGGTCGTTTTTGGACCTCGTCTCATACTAGGGGGAATAGGAGGTATTTCAGTTGAAGGTGCACTAGTGGGTGTGTTGTCATCAACATTAGTGGGTGTATCATCTAGATCATCGTCTAAATTAAAGTCTTCTTGAGTTTCAGAAAATAGCTCATCGTCTAAATCTAATGGTATTGTAGGAAAATGTTGAGTATCAACAAAATCATCCTGTGTAGGAATAAGATGACTAGAAGAAGTACCCTTGCCCTGGTTGTCGCCCCTACTAGAAGAAGCACCCTTACCCTTAAACATACCTCTTAATCCTTTCATTTTAATTATGATAATAAATAATTAAAGACAATAAAATTAAGTGCGCTAAATAAAATAAACAAACAATAATAATTTAATGAAGGAACGAATGTACCAAACGCCGACGTAACGTCGACGTGTAATCGAGAGGTTGAAAATTGAAACTTTGCTCGATGGAAGATCCTCAAGCTAGTTGTCAACTTCACTCTCAATTCCCAAATGAATAAATGAAATTGAATATTTAGTAAACAATATAGACTTGTAGAGAGATATATTGAGAGATTAGAGAGATTGTAGGAAGATTTGTGAGAAAGATGAAGAGAAAATGAGTTATTTATAGTTGGAAAATTGGGTTAAAGTGTAAATATAATAACTTATGGGTTAAAAATAAATATTAAGGGGTAGGGGGGGTTGGGGGAGGGGGGAGGCCAAAAATGGCCGTTGCCCAACGGCCAAAATCTAAAATGGCCGTTGGTGCAACGACTATATTTGCATAGGGGGCTCTCGGGCGTGATCGGGGGCGGGCTCGGGGCTGGTGGGACGAGACATTGTACCTTCCCGAGTTCGAGTCCCGCTACCGTTTTTTTTTTTACTCGGGGTCGGGGCGGGGTCGGGGCGGGACCGGTGCGGGCTCGGGACGGGGTCGGGGTCGGGGCGGGGTCGGGCTATCCCGGCCCACTGGCCACCCGTACAAGTAACTGCTAAGGATTACAAGAACTGAAATTACAATGAACAAATAAACAATAAACTGGAACATTTTTGTGGTATGCTGAGTCGAGTGTTTGCACTCTGTCTTTAAGACAATATTGCCCCATATGTATCCTTTCTACGTCCTGGACAATTATCTCCCAAGATAAAACATCAAGCGAACAAATGAGCAAAGGAAACTCAAGTGTTATCGTGAAAATTTTTGAGTAATGAAATGATGCTGGAAGTTGTAGGAAGACTGAAATCTGTTTCTGTTTATGTATTTTCGTGTACCTCAACAATGGTGACAAGGGGTCCTTTATATAGTTGAAGGAGAGGCTGATGAACTGCCTCCATAAGTGCCATTACTGGCCAAGTAATGGCAATTATGGAGGTAGTAATTCCTCTGGTGAAGATGTGCAACGGATTGGCCATTTAGTAAGAGTAATTCAGCCACAATAAATGGCTGAATTGAGTGCTGGTGGACGTTTCTGCTCACTGCCCAATTCTGACTTTCTTGAAACTTGAGGGACCAAACTGTACATCTTGAAACTTCAGAAACCAAACTGTACATATGAAAGAATTCTAGTCCAAACTGTGCATATGAAACTTCAAGGATCAAACTGTACATATGACAGTATCAGAAGAAGCACAACCCACGACCCGTGACCCATGACCGAACCGGACGGAACGGGCGGGCGGCGGCGCGCGTGTGGGCTTTCTTCGAACCGAAGCACATCTAGGTCTCTCCTTTAAACACATGGGATACCCCTTGGGGTCCCAAACCCCAAGCCAACTTTGAGTCTTATAAACAAAACAATTCTTTCTTCCTCCACCGATGAGGGAGAATTGATCCCATACCACACTTTTCCATGCTTCAAACACCTCACTTCGTGGACCAATATCTCTTTCATTTCTCAACGAAATTTGACGATCCTTGGCCCTACGGTTATCTACGTACTTAGTAGATCATGCACGTGTGAAGAACCGGATTCTCCAACATGCGTAACACTAGTGTTTAAGCCGTTAAAGTTGGTTGGACGCAACTTCCACCAAAGGCAAATTTCCAACAACTTTTTCCCCACAAACAGATTTGCCGCATGGATTGGGTAATCAAGATAGGATAAGATGGGGTCGTTAAAACCACTAAAATCATAACATAAAAATGCATTGTGGAATACTCGAAAGCTTCTTTTTTTAGTCAGGAATAAGATTTTCCACTTCATAAAACTGGATAAATACCTTGGTGCATTTGAAATAACTACTTCCCCAGCCACCTTTACAGCACGACTGACCTGATTGAATTGCTTTCTTCCTCATCTCAGAAGCAGAATCAGCCTTCTCCTCCTTGCCTTTTCTATTGATTCTTGGGGATTGGATAAAAAACAACGCTTGAATGAGGCCAAGGATGAATCGAAAAAGAAATCTTTATTGGTATCTTTTTCGCGAAGGATAAAAAAAAATGGGTGGCTGATTTGTTCTTTTACCATGTCAGTCACACTCTCATTTAGTCGATCTTGATTACTTTAGTCCGCTAATGGAGTTCATGACTTCTCTTCTAGCAGATGAGAAAGTGGTTCTTGTATCCCATAGTTTTGGTGGATTCGCCATTTCCAAAGCCATGGAAAGCTTCCCAGAAAACATTTCAGTTGCTGTATTTGTCAATGCTCTAATGCCTGGTCCAACTCTAAATGCAACCACCGTCTACACTACAACAACATACCCAAGTGTAATCCCACAACGTGGGGTCTGTGGAGGGTAGAGTGTACGCAGACCTTACTTCTACCTTGGTAGGTAGAGTGGCTGTTTCCGAGAGACTCTCGACTCAAGACACAACGTACGCACAAGCAAAGAAAGAGAAACGGTCAGACCTGAGCAAAAAATTTAAAGCAATATGAAAATGCTGGTATTAAAAGCGAATAAGCCATGATAGCGCATTCTGGAAAAAGGAGCAGTAGCTAACACATGCAAATAAGATAGACAAAATACACTAAAGAACACATAGAAACAGAAATCAAACTAAAGGTGACTATACAATAATACTGTGCCTATTAGTACGATAGGCTAAGCGGGCCTACACTAAAAACACTACAACAACCAGTTTGCAAGCGTAAATAGGACTACGCTCGACTACCTACTATCCTAATCAGTGTCCTCCACAACCCCCTATCTAAGGTCATGTCCTCGGTAAGTTGCACCTGTGCCATATCCCGTCTAATCACCTCTTCCCAATACTTCTTCGGCCTACCTCTACCCCTCCTGAACCCGTCCATAGCCAATGTCTCACACCTCCGCACCGAGGCATTTGTGTCTCTCCTCTGCACGTGCCCGAACCATCTCAACCTCGCTTCCCGCATCTTATCTGCCACCGAGGCCACTCCCACTCTGTCCCGGATATCATCATTTCTAATCCTATTCCTCCTTGTATGTCCTACACATCCATCTCAGCATCCTCATCTCCGCAACTTTCATCCTTTGGATGTGCGAGGTCTTGACTAACAACATTCCGCCCCATACAGCACAGTCGGTCTAACCACCGCCCTATAGAACTTGCCTTTAAGTTTTGGTGGTACCTTTTTGTCGCATAAGACCCCAGATGCGAGCCTCCATTTCGTCCACCCTGTCCCAATACGATGTATGACATTGTCACTAATCTCTCCATTCCCTTGAATAATAGACCCGAGGTACTTGAAACTCCCTTTCTTTGGAATGACCTGAGTACCAAGCCTCACCTCCACGCTTGTCTCAAGGTCTCTCCCGTTACTGAACTTGCACTCCAAGTATTCTGTCTTGGTCCTACTTAGCCTGAACCCTTTAGACTCTAGAGTCTGTCTCCAAAACTCCAGCTTAGCCTCCACTCCGCTGCGCGTCTCATCAATCAGGACTATGTCGTCTGCGAATAACATACACCATGGCACCTCCCCTTGGATTTGTCGCGTCAGTCCGTCCATCACCAAGGCAAATAGGAATAGGCTAAGAGTTGATCCTTGGTGCAGCCCCATCATCACTGGGAAGTGCTCCGAGTCTGCTCATACTGTCTGTACCCTAGTCTTGGCTCCATCATACATATCCTTGATCGCCCTAGTGTACGCCACATGTACACCTCTCCTCCAAACATCTCCATAGAACCTCCCTAGGGACTTTGTTGTATGCCTTCTCGAGGTCGATGAAAACCATATGTAAGTCTCTTCCTCTCCCTATACTGCTCCACCAACCTCCTAATAAGGTGAATGATTTCTGTTGTCGAACGCCCCGGCATGAATCCAAATTGGTTCTCGAAAATAGACACGCCTCTTCTCATTCTCATCTCCACGACCCTTTTGTCAAACTTTCATAGTGTGGCTTAGCAGCTTGATACCCCTATAGTTGTTGCAACTCTGAATATCACGTTTGTTCTTGTACAAAGGAATCATTGTGCTCCACCTCCATTCTTCGGGCATTCTCGCCTTCTTAAAAATGACGTTAAATAACTCAGTTAGCCACTCCAAACCTGTCCTGTATGCGCTCTTCCAAAATTCAACTGGGATCTCATCAAGCCCGGTCGCACATCCTCTGCATATCATGCGAACAACACCCTTAACCTCTTCAACCTTAATGCTTCTACAATACCCAAAATCCTGGTACCTACTAGATTGCTCCAGATCTCCTAGCACAATGTCTCTATCTCCTTTCTCGTTCAAGAGTTTATCCAGTGGATCATCCTCATGGAGAAGGGGTGCACGGAAGTTTCAACTTGAGGGAAGTCCACCAAAGCTGGATTTTATAGAAGTAAGACTGCCACCTCCACCTAATATGCGCGTCCTTCACCAGTACTTTACCGTCCTCGTCCTTGATGCACCTCACGTGATCCAAATCACGAGCCCTCCTCTCCCTCACCTTGGCTAGTCTATACAACTTCTTATCCCCGCCTTTTCCCTCTAATTTCACATACAGGCATTTAAAAGCCGCCGTAACCGCAAGCTTTGCCTCCTTCCTCACCAACTTATACAGTTCCCTATTCGTCCACTTCTCTACCTCATACCGACTTTCTACCAATTTCGCATACGCCGCTTTCTTCGCTCCACCTTCTCTTGAACTTCACCACTCCACCACCAGTCCCCTCGATGCCTACCACGGCTACCCCGCGAGACCCTTAGCACTTCTCTAGCTACCTCTCGAATGCAACTGACCGTCCTGTCCCACATACCGGTCGCATCCCCACTACTCCCCAAGCCCCCTTGTCCATCAACCTCCCCCTCATTTCCTTTGCACTAGCCATGGCTAAACTCCCCCATTTGATTCTTAACCTGTCATCCATAACCCTCCTCTTCTTCTCCATCTTGATCTCCAAATCCATCACCAAAAACTTATGCCGGGTTGTAAGATATTCCCTCAGAATAACCTTGCAGTCTTTACAAAAACCGTTGTCACCCTTCCTAAGGAGCAAAAAGTCTATCTGAGTCTTAGCCACCGAACTATGGAAAGTCACCAAGTGCTCCTCCTTCTTAAGGAACCTCGAATTGGCTATCACCATCCCAAAGGCTCTAGCGAACTCCAAAAGTGAGACGCCTCCCCATTCCTGTCCCTAAAGCCAAAGCCTCCATGCATGTCGTCATAACCCCCCGGAAGTGACCCGATATGTCTATTGAAATCCCCTCCTACAAATAACTTCTCAGTGGATGGTATACCTCCCACCACCTCGTCCAAATCCTCCCAAAAGCGCCTTTTCTCCTCCTCATCCAAGCCCTCCTGTGGCGCGTAAGCACTAATAATATTCATAGTGAACTCTCCAACTACCAACTTAATCGCCATCATCGTGTCATTGACCCTCCTAACCTCTACCATCTGATCCCTTAGCTCTTTGTCTACTAAAATGCCTACCCCATTCCTCGACCTACCCGAGAACCATAACTTATACCCGTCCACATCCTTAGCCTTAGGTCCTACCCATTTGGTCTCCTGGACACAGGCTATATTAATCCTCCTCTTCTTAAGAATTTTAACTAGCTCTATGGACTTTCCCGTTAACGTCCCAATGTTCCAAGACCCTATTCTCAGCCTAGCATCTTCCTTACCCCACTTATCCCCCTAACCCTCGCCCCCGTCCCCGACCGAGAACATGACCCTAATCGACCATCATTTACCAAAGCCACTAGAGTCACAAATACTATATACGAACACTATACTATATCTAATTGCAAGCAGTAAGAAAAGTATGAATCTTATAATCAATAAAACAAGCAGAGCATGCAGCAACTAAATCAGCTATCCAAAGCAAGCAAAATGCAGCACTCAACTAAGGCAATTATTTAACTCACGAGAAAGATAAACAATGCTCAACAAGTGAACCGGAGGTACCAATTCCAGTAAGAATAAGAATGAACCTGGACTGTAGATGCTCCTCCACAAACTGATGGCGTCTCTTTGTGTTCTTCCTCTCTTGCTTGCTTACTGCTGCAAATCCCCTCTGGTACAGTGCTAATTGCAGGTGGCCGGAAAACTGGGGTTTTCGGCTGGGACTCCGGCCAGAGAATAGGGTTTCCAAACAGAAAACTATATGAAATTGCAGCTCTAGCTCACCGGAATAGACAACACTAGTGTTCACCGGCGTCGGAGCAGCTTAGTAACCCGGCCGCCGGTTCGAGTGGCAGACGCAGAAAAATGAAAAAAAACAGAGAAACAAAGAGTAGACGAAGAAGAGGAGGAAAAGAGAAGCGAAGCAGAAGTAGATGCTGGAAAAATTTGCCGGCGTAGTAGTCCTGTGGCATTACCTGGTCGCCATCGGCGGGGGATGGTGGGGATGGAGGTCATTGGGGGTGAGAGGGGAGAGGAGAGAGGAGAGAGAGGCGCCGGTGGAGGCTAGAATACTAGCCGTTTCCGGCGAGGTACCAATTTTCCATATTCCCAACTTTAGCCATGAGATGATTTCTTATGTTTGCTTACACTTTTTTCATGTTTGATTACTTCATTATAGTCAGTTACTGGAGTACTATCTCAGCTTGATAATCATGTTACATACGATAATGGACCTACCAATCCTCCAACCACCTTCATCCTAGGTCCAAAGTACTTGGCAACTTATCTTTACCAGCTGAGCCCAAATCAGGTAAGCAAAGCATAATACAAATATGTGTAATTGAAATAACCAAATTCTGTTATCCTGTTGACTTGTTCCCTCCCAAAGTTATTAGTAGGCATCACCTACTCAAAGATTTACTAGTTTATCCAAATTACAGATCTATTCAAGTACTTAATCGCAACATCAACATGGAGCTTATTTGATTCCCCCCCCCCCCCTTTCTTGGTGTTAGGATTTGGCGCTGGCCACTACGTACTAAGGCCATTATATGCTTACAGTGTGGAAGATGTTAATAAGGAGATACTTCTATCAAGCAAAAGGTATGGATCAGTTAGGCGAGTGTTCATTGTGGCTGCTGAAGATAAACTTCTAAAGAAGGAATTTCAGCAGCGTATGATTGAAAAGAATCCACCTGATGAAGTGAAAGAGATCCCGGGCTCCGACCATATGGTCATGATGTCTTAACCCCTTCAACTTTTTAATCTTCTTCTGAGCATTGCTCACAAGTGACTAGCTTCTTGATTAGCTCAACACAGCTTGTCATTCCATATCCAAGAATAAAACTTAATTGAAAAGGAATTTTGAATTACCCTTCTTTACACGCGTGAAATTGTTGAATCATCCTTTATCCCATTGTTAAAAGATTCCCCACTACTGTTCCCCATGGGAATCATCTGGACTAGGGGTGTCAAATGGGCAGGTTGGTTTACATATGAGCGTGTCAAAACGGGTTGAACTAATAAATGGATCGGGTCATAACCTGTTTATTAGCATGCAAGCCTTATTTTGTTTCAGGACTTAAAACTGGCAACCCAGATCACACTTGTGGGATTACACTCGGTATTCTGTAGTTATATGTTGTTGTACTTATCAATGGCAACCATATTATACAATCACTGTATTTGTACAGTAAGAAGACATTACAAAGACGCTAACTTTGTCACAGAAGAATTATGGATCGGTTACTGGTGTGTTTATGGTATCTGATAAGATAAGGTAGGCCCAATAGACAACAATGGAATATTGATAGAATCTGCCAAATCAAGTGGAAGAAATTAAGGGTCAGATAACATGGTCATGATGTAAAAGCCTGTTGAGCTTTTCAATTATTTATTCTCTCCTCCTCTAGTTGACTTGGTGAATGATAACTTCCAAGAAACACATTCAATTTAAAAATAAAATTTCCCATGTATTAACATGGGGCTGCTTAAGCACGAAAATAAGTTAGCAAAAGTCAAAACTCTTCTAATTATAAAACTGCATTGTAATGGTTCATACTATGTGCTCATTCTTCCAAGGAAGGATAAAAGATATGGAGAAAAGCAAGTTTCTAACAAGTCTAGTGGTTCTAATACTTCTGTTGTCATATGTAAATGCAACTGTGTCAGGGCCTAAATGGCCTAAACCTAGCAAGCATTTCGTGCTAGTTCATGGGGCTTGCCATGGAGCCTGGTCTTGGTACAAGATTATGGCCTCGATAAAAGCTTCGGGGCATAATGTAACAGCTCTTGACTTGGGCGCTTCAGGGATTAACCCAAAGCAGGTCCTCGAAGTCCCACATTTATCGGGTTACTTTAGTCCGCTAATGGAGCTCATGGCTTCTCTTCCTGCACATGAAAAGGTAATTCTCATAGGCCATAGCCTTGGTGGATTTGCCATATCTAAAGCCATGGAAAGCTTTCCAGAAAAGATTTCAGTTGCTGTATTTGTCACTGCTCTAATGCCTGGTCCAACTCTCAACGCAACCACCATTTTTACTAATATGGTACATTTCTTCCCAAATTGCCTACTTTATCCATGATATGATCTGTTATATTAGCTTGCAGTTTTTCATGTTTATTTTTTTCACTTCATTACAGCCATCCAGGGCAGCCATATCTGCACCTGATAATCGTGTTACATACGATAATGGACCTACCAATCCTCCAACAACCTTCAGCTTTGGTCCCAAGTACTTGGCCAGTTATCTTTATCAGCTGAGCCCAATTCAGGTAAGCAAAACATAGTAAAAAAGAAAAATTGAAATAACTGAATATTTGTATTCTGATCATGAGAATAGCTTTTAAGCGACTTGTTTCACAAATATTATAGGTATCACCAATTACTTGAACACGATTGAAACTGTCTTTTTTACCTTCTTGGTATTAGGATTGGGCACTGGCTACAACAGTAGTAAGGCCATTATACTTATACAGTTTGGATGACATATCAAAGGAGATAGTTCTTTCGAGCAGTAAGTATGGATCAGTTAGGCGAGTGTTCATTGTGGCCAATGAAGATAAAATTCTACCTAAGGAATTTCAACAGTGGATGATTGAAAAGAATCCACCAGATGAAGTGGAAGAGATCTCAGGCTCTGATCACATGGCCATGGTGTCTAAACCCCTTGAACTTTTTAACCTTCTTCTGAGCATTGCTCACAAGTGAAATGCTTCTTGATTAGCTTAACTCAGCTTGTGATTATATAATCAAGAAAAAAAGCAAATTTGATAGAATCTGTCTTTCGCTCATTGTGTAAAGATTTGTTCCCCATGTGAAGTATCTAGGGTCAGTGTTTTACATAAGCAAGTTGTTAAGTATCTAGATGATTTCAGTTTCTGTATTTTTACGGGCAAAGTTACATATTTGGCCGAAAATAATTACAATCGCCAGCCAAATATACATTATTTTGTATATTTTATGTATACTATATATTTATACAAAAAATGTACATTTAACGGCTATTATTTTGGTGGTCAGATTTACAATATAACAATCCCTACTTTTACTACAATGATGCCTTCTCAAGGTTTATACCCTCACGAAAGAAGTCAAAATTTCCTTTAGTTTCTTGTTTTCATTCTATATACGTTGAACATAACTTGGTTTTAATTTAATGTAGAAAAGGACACTGAGATTGCTGTTAATTAATTTTATGTTTAAGCGGCAGTAGTTGACTTTGATAGTAATATTGTTATCCATTTCTTTGTCAGTGAAACTGACAATCAATCTACTTCATAATCTAATAATCTATCCTCTAGTTGAAATGATGAATCATCAAACGTCCAAACAAATTAGTCAATATTATACAAGGAAAAAATAATTACATATCCAATATAAAATGCCCAACAAATAATACTTGGCAGCAGGGAAGTAAGTTATAAGGTCAAACACGACCTGCCCCCTTTTTTCACTTTGTTAGTATTTATCTTAAACATGCAAGTTCAGTCGACACGAAGTTTAAAAAATAAATGAAGAATTTTAAATCTTGTGATCTAAAACAAGTCAAATATATTTGTGTGATTATATATTATCTCGTTAAGTGTAAAAGCTAAATATTAAAGTTAACTTGTTGTAAATTAAGGAAATATATCATTTTTTTATGGATTAAAAATAAAAATGTATCACATCAATATTGGGAGTATCTCCATTTAATTTTTTTCTGTTTCAAGCTTTTAAAAAACTGAAGTATCTAAGAAGTGTATTCATTCATTCTTAAAGACTACTACTCCAATTCCTTTAGATAAGTGACGTAAATTCTCTAAGATAATATTTGAAATAACCAATCAAAACCAATAAACATACCAAGAATTAAATTGAAAACAAACTAATAGGACAACATATTCCAGTCTGTATATGATTGATATTTTTGGCGTTAAATAAACCAAATCAATTTTCTCTCGTTGTCGTTACTTTTACTTTTATTTTAATTCGTATTCTTCTATCCCATTTTTTTTTTTGGCTTGTTATTTTGCTGTTGTGTTCAAATTTTGTCCCCACAATGAAAATGAGACCAGAAATATACCCAACAAAAATAATTAGGAAGTGTTTTCTTCCGTTGAAAGAATACCTCGTGGATTAATTTTTATTAGAGTATATAAATGTCTGAAGACTTGTATATGAAAATCCGCGTCCCATTTCATTAGGGAGTGATTATAATCAAAGATATCATGTGATAATATTATATTACTTCCTCCATTTAATAATAAGTGATGTTTCGCATCTTTCAATTTTACCTTATTTAAATATATGGAATTTTACATAAATAAATCATTAAAGAGCTACATCTTTCAAGACATTTTATTAAGAATAAGTTAGTAAAGATAATTCTTATTTTTTAGGAGTAAATACTTTTTTAAGGGTGTACCCAAATTTAAAATACAAATTATTATGAAGCGGATAAGTACATAAAATGTAAAGAATCAGAGGTAAAATCAATTTAATGTGTAATAACATGTGGTTGGCTTCATTAGATATGAAAAACTGATAGCTTTCTGAATACCCAAAAAAAAAAATACTTTTACCCGCTCACACACCAATTAGTTATTTTCAACCCGCCCACGCATAAGAGCTATCCTCCGCCCAGCATAGGTCGTAAGCACGAGTCAGGATTTTTATATAGAAGTTCAAAAATACGAAGAATTCAAGAAAGTTCAATATCTATTATATATATAAAAAATTAATCTCATAAATATAATGTAATTTTTCACCGAGGGATTCAACCTCTGACACCTACCTAACCCCGCCCCTGGTTGTAAGTTGTAACTCGTCATCCCATCTTGCCAGCTTTAAAAGAATATCTTACAATTATCCCTAAAATTAATCCAGCATGTCCACATTAAAACCCCATTGTGGGACCCCACGCACATGAGCCAGCTGTATTCATTTCTTCTTCTCTCGCTTCTTCACTTCTCTCCCTTTTATGGAAAGCTTAACATCCCATAATTCTCAACCCCTTCACTTTGCACCCTAATATGTGCATTATTTTGCATTTTGTAACCCATACTTTACTTTTTACTATCTTTCTTTGTGATATGATTACATTTCACCTTAATTAAAATTGAAATTTTAAAATATATTTAAAATGGATATTTTTCATGTTAATATTCGTATTATAATGACATTTAGGTAAATTTTTGTTTTCATATTAATTTTAGAAGAAAACAAAGAAACAAATATTTCAACTATTGCATTTTTTGTGAATGTTTAACTTGATACAAGTATAAGCCAGAGAAAAAGACTTATTTGAGTTATGAAATTAAATATGCTATGATATTTCTACAGTTTTAAAATATGTCACTAGGAGTAAAGATAAAATTTACATGTTTGAAAAGGAAGATGTGATATAACACCCGAAAGTGTGATCAAGTTGATTTAGCAGTGATTTCTTAAATGGGGGTCTCACTTTTGAACCCCTGCATGCTTTTTCGGTCGAGCTCGTCACTCTTTTTCGATCGAGCTTGTCGCACGGGGACTTGTCTAATGCATAGTGAGATTTATCTCTTCTGTATGATTGTGAACTATTACATTGAAGCGGGATTTATGTCGTGCACACTAGAATGATAGTTGCTGCTGGTGCTCTTATCATTAAAGAAGAAAGATGTGACATAAAATTAGGGGTGAGCACGGGTACAGGGTACCCAGATACCCGATCGGAATAGACACTAACGGGTAGGTTTCGGGTAGATATATTATAATAACGGGTAGGTTTCGGATAGTAAAATTAGGAACCGATCAATGTCGGGTCCTGTTCCGGTTCCGGCAAATAGAGATAGGATACCCGGACTCGGAACCGAGACCCAAAACCTATGAAATATTAAATATTTTTACTTTTTAATACCATTATTTTTTAGTTAATAAAATAAAGAAGAAAAAAGACCATATTAAAGTACACCATTTAAGGGGGGGGGGGGGAAACAAATGCTGAACAGTCAATTTCACCATCAAGAAATAAATCAAATAATACAAAGTGACAATCATAAGCAGAGAAAAAGCCAAAAGCGGTAGAAAACTGAAAAAATGATTTTTTAAAACTATGTACTCCTTTAAGTTATTGAAAAAGAAAGTTGAAACGAAAATCAAAGCAAATCTTTGAAACATTCTTGGGATATTCCGAAAGGATTCTTTATGGGTTTTGTGGCACTGGCTTCCAGAGGATAAGCAGACGAGTTTATTCCTAAACCAAAGTTGTTATACGAAGGCATTATTTTGCACAAAGAAACACCGATTCCGGGTACCTGGGAACCTACCCGGAACCGTAGGGTCCGAGTAAATTTCGGGTAATGATTGCTACGAGTAGTTCCGAATAGTAAATTTAGGAACCGATCTTTTACTAGATAGAGTACGAATAATTCAAAAAAGTTAGGGTATCCGGACCCGCTCACCCCTACATTATGCAGCAGAACAAGAGCAAATAGCAAATTTGTAAAAATAAAATAAATTAACATCACGGGGCAAAGTGTAAGAAAGTTGTATATCTAGGTTCCAAAATGCAAATATGCTCCCCACTCCTACTCACCTTGACTTTTTTCTCCACTCTTAAGTCAGAAAGCAAACAAAAATTCCAAATTCCAAACCTTTTTCCTTCCCTTTCTTCCCCAGTCTCCGCCGTTCAATCTGCACCTTTTTCCTTGTGTTATACCCCTCCCCCCTCGAAATTCCCCTTTATCCTTAAACCAAACCCTAACAACCCTTTTTTTTACCAAAAAAAAATAGCCATTTTGCACAATTCTTGATTTTCTTGAACACAAAACCCCATCTTGGTTTCTTGATTTTCTTGAACACAATGAAGTTGAAGAAACCCCGTATGGGTTTTGTGTGTTTCTTGATTTTCTTGTCATATGTTGCCTGTGTAAACTCACAGTCCAGTGCTACAGATGCTGAGGTTATGCAAGAACTGAAGAAGGCAATCAACCCACCAAGTTCACTGAGTTGGGTCGACCCAAACCCGTGTAAATGGGATAAAGTTCGGTGTACTAAAGACGGTAGAGTAACAAGGATACAAATTGGAAATCAAGGGCTTAAAGGTTCACTACCACCAAACTTAAACAACCTAACAGAATTACAAGTATTTGAAGTTCAAAGAAATGGACTTACTGGGCCAATCCCAAGTTTTGTTGGGTTAAACTCATTGGAAAGTATACTTCTTTCTGATAATATGTTTACTTCAATTCCTAGCAACTTTTTTGATGGTATGACTTCTTTACAAACTGTTTATTTGGATAACAATCCATTTTCACCATGGTCTGTACCTGATAGTCTAAAGAGTGCTTCTTCACTTCAATTATTCTCTGCTATGTCTACTAATATTACTGGGAAAATCCCTGATTTATTTGGTGGAGATACATTTCCTAGCTTAACAACTTTACATTTGTCTTTTAATAAATTGGAGGGTCCTTTGCCTTTGAGTTTTTCGGGTTCTTCGATACAGTCTTTATGGTTAAATGGTAGAGCTCACCAAAGTAGATTGAATGGTTCAATAGATGTGGTACAGAATATGACTCGGTTAACTGAACTCTGGTTGCAAGACAATGAGTTTACGGGCCCTTTGCCTGATTTCTCGGGGTTAACTCAGTTGCAACAGCTTAGTTTGAGAGATAATAGCTTCACCGGTCCAGTCCCGGACTCTTTGGTTAATCTTCCTTCGTTAAAAGTGGTTAATTTGACAAACAACCTTTTGCAAGGGCCTATGCCGAAGTTTCAATCTTCGGTGCTAGTGGATGTGTTGCCTGATACAAATAGTTTTTGTTTGTCAGAGCCTGGTGGGCCTTGTGACTCACGGGTTAATACATTGTTGGCTGTGGCTAAGGATGTGGAGTACCCTAGGGGGTTTGCTGAGAAATGGAAGGGGAATGATCCTTGTTCTTGGACGGGCATAACTTGTGATGGTGGGAACATTACAGTGCTGAATTTTCCAAAAATGGGACTTACTGGGACAATCTCTCCCAGCTACTCGTCCATTACGTCGTTACAGAAGTTGATCCTAGCGAATAATTTTCTTACGGGAACTATTCCAAATGAGCTCGCATCGCTGCCTAACTTAAGGGAATTGGATGTTTCTAACAATCAACTTTATGGAAAAATCCCACCGTTTAAGAGCAATGTACTGGTGAAAACTGAAGGCAATGTCAATATTGGGAAAGATAATCCACCTCCACCTGCTCCCGGAACACCTTCCGGGAGCACTCCTAGTTCACCCGATGGGGATGGAGGTGGGCGAACACATGGAAATGGAGGTAAAAAATCTTCAACTGGAGTTGTTGTGGGCTCAGTGATAGGTGGTATATGTGGGGCTGTTGTGGCTGCTGGGTTGTTTATGTTTTGTCTTTACAGGACTAAGCGCAAGCGGTCCGGTAGAGTTCAGAGTCCACACACAGTGGTTATTCATCCTCAACATTCAGGATCTGACCAAGATGCTGTTAAGATCACAGTTGCTGGTTCAAGTGTCAATGGAGGGACAACCGAAACGTATAGTTGTGGAAGCAGTGCACCTGGGGACTTGCACATTGTTGAGGCTGGTAACATGGTAATTTCCATCCAAGTTTTGAGGAATGTCACTAACAACTTCAGCCAGGAGAATATATTGGGGAGAGGTGGATTTGGTACTGTTTATAAGGGGGAGTTGCATGATGGAACTAAAATTGCTGTTAAGAGGATGGAATCTGGAGTTATGAGCGAGAAGGGTTTGGATGAGTTCAAGTCTGAGATTGCGGTGCTTACTAAGGTTCGCCACAGGCATTTGGTTGCACTGCTAGGATATTGCTTGGACGGAAATGAGAGGCTACTTGTATATGAATATATGCCTCAAGGGACAGTGAGCAGGTATCTTTTCAACTGGAAGGAAGAAGGATTAAAACCCCTCGAATGGACAAGGAGGCTAACCATTGCACTGGATGTTGCAAGGGGTGTTGAATATCTTCATGGTTTAGCTCAGCAAAGCTTCATTCATAGAGATCTGAAGCCATCGAACATTCTTTTGGGAGATGATATGAGGGCAAAAGTTGCAGATTTTGGACTTGTTCGCCTTGCTCCTGACGGAAAACATTCATTGGTCACAAGGTTAGCCGGAACTTTTGGCTATCTTGCACCAGAGTATGCAGGTAAACTTCACGTAACTTGTTAAAATATTCATTTTGTTATTGTATCTATTTTCTTACATAAATGGACGGATGCAAGTGTGTGTATGGTTAATTTTTTATAAAAAAAAAGTGTATGTAAGGTTAAATAATACTGATTAAATTAATAGGCTTAAGAGGACAGTGGAAGTAAAACCAATAGAGAGTTGGACTAAAAGAAGTTTCTGTGGTAGGGAGAAATTATGCTAGCTGTACCTTATATCTTCGAATGATGGAGTGTGAGTCAAATAAAGGTAAATCTAAATACTTCCGAAAAATTAATGTTTGCCTTTTTGCTTGACAGTTAAAACTTCAACTACTTCTTTGATAAGATTCCTGATAACCAAGCCCTTAGAAAAAAAAAGATCCTGATAACCTGTCTCTAATTTCCATAAGTTGGTTATGTTCTATCCGCGATCACTGTTGGACAAAAGGATTGATAACCCCTCGAGAACTGGTGCCCTACAGAACAAAAATTCCAAAAAAAAAAAAAAAAAAAAAAAACTAAAAAAAATTTACAAAAAAATATTACGAAATTACTTGGCACCTTCTCAAAAAAAAAAAAGAGATTGATAACCCCCAATTTGGTGTTGTGCTCTTGTGTTGAATGATGACTTCTTCGTATCGGAAGGAAACACTTTTCTTCCTCGATAATAAAGCCGTGTTGCGGTAGTTCATTCCCTTTAGGCTCAGGTCAAGTGTAGTTCATGTCCTTTAGGCATTGATTGGGTTCTTTCATTTGATTTCTTGTACATTTTACTCTCCCTATCTGATTAAAATTCAATTTAATAGATCTCAATCTTGAATTGGATCATTAATATGAGAAATTGTTAACACTGACTATTCTGTTAAATTGGACAGTTACGGGACGAGTAACCACAAAGATTGATGTATTTAGCTTTGGCGTAATTCTGATGGAGCTAATTACGGGAAGAAAAGCTCTGGATGAATCACAGCCTGAGGAAAGCATGCATCTTGTCCCATGGTTCCGCAGAATGCATATAAATAAGGAGACATTTCGAAAGGCCATTGACACCACAATTGATCTTGATGAAGAAACTCTGGCCAGCATTAGCACAGTTGCTGAGCTAGCCGGTCACTGCTGCGCTCGGGAACCCCATCAGAGACCCGACATGGGCCATGCTGTTAATGTGCTCTCATCCCTGGCTGAGCTCTGGAAACCAGCTGAAGTGGACGAGGATGAAATATATGGAATCGATTATGACATGACCCTACCACAAGCAGTTAAGAAGTGGCAGGCTCTCGAGGGAATGAGTGGCATTGATGGCTCTTCTTCATACATTGGCAGCAGTGAAAATACACAAACAAGTATACCCACTCGACCATCTGGATTTGCTGATTCGTTTACGTCAGTAGATGGACGATAATTTGATCGTCCAACAATACTGATGGAGCTTTTGGCCTATGTTGTGTTGCCCTTTAGAGGGTTGGTTTGTTCATTCCTTGTACTCATCTCTTATATCTATCTTTCCCTTCTTTTTCTCCCTTTCTTGGTTCTGTAGGGTTTTGTTAAGATCTTAGTGACAATATGGAGTTGCTTTCATCTGATTCTTCTTAAACATTTACTAGCCTGTGCTTTCTTTCTAGAAGTTATAAAATATGCAAATATTATGAGGCGATTTCTAATTTCATATTAATTAGTTTGGATTCGTTCATCTTTTCTGATCTCATTTAAGTCTTTTCTTGGGTGTCTAGATTCTAATATGGAAATATCTTGTAATCCCTTGGAAGATAGTATTAAGTTACGTAGTGACAAAAGGATAGTGTTTGAGATATAGATTCTCTTGGAACCATTTGTAACTGAATATGTTATCTTAATGGCTGAGAGAAATGATGATAACGACCAATACTTTGTGGCCACGTTGGGCTACAAAACCAAAATAAAGTGGGACTGCAGATTTTGTTGTCATTGCAGAGATTTTAGTGTCATGTGATATAAATAATAAACTAATGCAAAGATCCATTTTATTTTTTACGATTGGGGTAACTAATGGATTACCCTTTTCTCCATCTGTCTATTTGTAATGAAACGCTGAATCTCCTATAAGAGA
Source organism: Anisodus tanguticus (assembly GCA_034509755.1). Lineage (NCBI taxonomy): Eukaryota > Viridiplantae > Streptophyta > Magnoliopsida > Solanales > Solanaceae > Anisodus > Anisodus tanguticus. Next base: position 36,384,550 of record CM067561.1, on the reverse strand, counting down.
ACTCCCAGCTACAACTAATACTACTAGAACAAAGGAACAACATTCACTTAAAAATTATGTAATCAAGATTATCACATTGTTCACTGGGTATGTTATTATTGTTGTTGTAAGATTATCACATTACTCAAGTCTACACAGACATGCTTTAGCTCAATTTTTTCCTTGGATAGCAATTAGCAAGTCAGCTTGAGACATTTACCATGTGCTCTTGCTAATAAAAAGAACAGGGTGATGGAGAAGATAATATTGTTTTTGATCCTCCGATCTGGTAATGCAAGAGGTTCATAGCAGGAGTAGTAATGGCCTAGCACGGCTACTAATAGAGAGGCCACAATCCCCAGGCTCGCACCAGCCCCTACTACATTGCTTGCCCACTTCCGCAAATAATAGTCAACACGGGGTTGCTTCTGCATTAGCAGAAGTCAAACTCCTCTAAAAATGGAATGCCTCAAAATAATAGCGCCGACGTGGGGTTGCTTGCAGAAACCAAACTACTCTAATTATAAAGCTGCCTTGTAATGGTTCATATTAGTGCTCCTTCAAAAGAAGAAAAAATATATGGAGAAAATTAAGTTTCTAACAAGTCTAGTTGTTCTAATACTTCTGTTACCATATGCAAATGCAACCTTGTCAGGGCCTAAAGCTAAGAAGCACTTTGTGCTAGTTCATACGGCATCCCATGGAGCCTGGTCCTGGTACAAGATTGTGGCATTGATGAGATCTTCAGGGCATAATGTCGCAGCTCTTGACTTGGGCGCTTCAGGAATCAACCTGAAACAGGCCCTTGAAATCCCACATTTTTCTGATTACTCAAGTCCGCTAATGGAGTTCATGGCTTCACTTCCTGCTGATAAAAGAGTAGTTCTTGTAGGCCATAGCTATGGTGGACTCGCCATTTCTAAAGCCATGGAAATCTTCTCAGAAAAGATTTCAGCTGCTGTATTTCTCAGTGGTCTAATGCCCGGTCCAACTCTCAATGCAACCCACCGTCTATACTGAGGTACTAGTTTTCCATATTCCCAACTTTAGTCATGAGATGATATGTTATGTTTGTTTAAACTTTTACACGTTTGAAACTGAAAGAAATAATCAATTATTTTCATTAATTGAAAGGCTATATATACAAGTTACATAATAGGAGAATCATATTCCTATTCTATTCCTAAAACCTTATTCTATACATTTATGGTAATACACTAATTATAGTAATACAATATTAATTATATTACAACCTTACCTAAACTAGTATACTAAATATTTACCATAAATTACACATAATAATCAGCCCATCCGAGGGCCAATCCGTGAGCATAGCCGAGACCTAATATACACATGTATATTGTGTGTATATTGTATATTTAACCGAAACTAAATATACTTCGTTATAGGCAATCAATGCAGTAACAACTCAACTTGATAATTGTGTTACATACGATAATGGACCTACGAATCCTCCAACCACCGTCATCCTAGGTCCGAAGTTTTTGGCAACTAATGTTTACCCGCTGAGCCCAATTAAGGTGAGCAAATCATAATACAAATATATATATATATATATTTTGTAATTCAAATAGCCAATAGGTTCTGTTATTCTGGTCATGAGAATGGCCCTAAAGTGACTTCTTTTGCCAAAAAATGTTAGTAGGCTCACCTACAGGAAGATTTTATTAGTTTACCTAGATTACAGATGTATTCAAGTACTTAGCCGCAACATCAACTTGGAACTGATTTAAATCGGGTTTTTTCCTTCTTGGTGTTAGGATTTGGTGCTGGCCACTACACTAGTAAGGCCACTCTATTTATACCGTGCGGAAGATGCTTCCAAGGAGATGGTTCTTTCAAGCAAAAGTTATGGATCAGTTAGGCGAGTGCTCATTGTTTCTGATGAAGATAAATTTCTAAACAAGGAATTTCAGAAGAATATGATTGAAAGGAAATCCCCTAATGAAGTGAGAGATACAGGTTGGTCATTGAAAGAAATAATCCCTTGATTATTTTCATTAATAAAAGAATATATATATAATTTACAATTTCCATAATAGAAAAATCTTATTCCTATTCTAATCCCAAAACCCTATTCTACTTGTACCAGGATCATACAATTATGGTAAGTATACAATGCTAATTATATACAATTAATACAAACTATTTTGTTACCATAAATAAGATATACACGGTGAGACTACAGTGTATACTTATGTTAATTATCACACCCCCGCAGTCATAGCGGGCGGTCTTCGTACGCTGAGACTGTCCCTAAAATCTTCAAAAAGGATCGAGGGAAGACCTTTGGTAAAGATGTCTGCAATTTGATACCTGGAAGGGACATGACAGACGCGTACTTGTCCACGAGCTACCTTTTCGCGAACAAAGTGGATATCTATCTCTATATGCTTAGTGCGCTGGTGCTGAACCGGATTACCAGAAAGGTAGATGACACTAACATTATCACAATAAACCAATATAGCTTTCTGAATAGGACAATGAAGCTCTAACGGAAGATTACGTAACCAATAGGATTCAGAGACCACATTGGCTACCCCTCTATACTCGGCCTCTGCACTAGAGCGTGATAAAGTCGACTAACGCTTTGCCGACCATGAGACCAAGTTATTACCAAGAAACATACAATAGCCAGACGTAGAACGTCTAGTGTCTGGAAAGCCACCCCAATCAGCATCTGTATACGAGACAAGTGTAGACGTCGACGAAGGATATAAATGTAAGCCATAGTCAAGTGTCCCATGGATGTACCGAATAATGCGTTTGAGCGTATTCATATGTTCAACCCTAGGATCATGCAGAATTAAGCACATCTGTTGTACGACATACGTAATATCTGATCTCGTGAAAGTAAGATATTGAAGAGCCCCTGCAAGACTACGATAGCGGATTGGATCCTCATAAGGGGAGCCTGCCGCAACACCCAACTTGGGTTTAGTATCAACTGGAGTGGAAGTAGACTTGCATGAGGATATACCAACTCGCTCAATGATCTCAGCTGCATACTTACGCTGTGATAAGAATAACTCACCTGCATGACGAGTGACATCAATCCCCAAAAAGTAACTCAAGGGCCCCAAGTCTTTCATAGCAAACTCAGAACTGAGCATTGTCATGATAGACTGACTTAATGCATCAGAAGAGGCAATCAAGATAATATCATCCACATATAATAGTATATTAGCCAGAGAAGAACCACTATGATATATGAACAATGAATTATCAGACTTCCTGTGAGAGAATCCAATAGTCGAAACATAGTCTGCAAACCTCTTATAGCAAGCCCGTGGAGACTGCTTAATCCCATACAAGGACTTCTTCAACAAACAGACATGATGAGGATATTTGGGATCCCTAAACCCCAAGGGCTGGTGCATATAGACTGTCTCCTTGAGATCGCCATGTAAGTAGGGGTGGGCAAAAAATTCGGAGAACCGAAAAAATCGAACCGAACCAAAATTCGATCCGGTTTTTTCTCAGTTTTTTTTTTTAAAAAAATTGATTTTTTTGAAAAATCGAACCAAACTAGGATTTAATGATTCGGTTCGGTTTTTAAATTTTGGATACGAACCGAACCGGAAAACCGAATTAAATATATATATATTTTTATTTTTTATTTTTTATTTTTATTTTAGGCTACTACTATCTCTTGAATCATAGCCATTGAAGCCAATCTATGAAGCTTTTATGGAAGTCGCATGCGGCATGAACTTGATTAACATATCACGGAAGCATTGACATAAAATGTAGGGAAAGAAAGTAGTTGTAAATTGGTAAAACTTTAAATGGTCATCACTCTGCGCTCGGATGTCCGTTTTACACAATTTTTTTTTATTTTGCGTATTTTTTTAGACGGGGCCGGTCAAACTCAGCCAATTTTTAGAAATACGTCCGTTTTCCCAATCAATTTGTGTTTTTCCCCAAATCGATTTCTAATTTTCCTTTTTCTTTAGTAAACATCTCACGATACACAATAGATTTCAACGTCGAAATTTCATGATAGTGTAGGTGTGAATGTCAATTTCAATTTAAAAAAATCCCCAACTCGGCCCGGCCCACTAGAAAAAACCGATATAATCCGATACGTTCGGCGATATAAACCGAACATATCGGTTTTTTTAAAAAAAAAGTTGTATTCGGTTTATTTTTAAAAAAAACTGATTTTTATTCGGTTCAGATTTTTTGGATACAAAATCGATATAAATCGATATATGCCCACCCCCACATGTAAGAAAGCATTATTCACATCTAACTGATGAATGAGCCATGCTTTCGAAAGAGCCAAGCTGAGCACAATGCGAATGGTAGTCGGCTTGACCACCGGACTAAACGTCTTACCACAATCCACACCAACCTGAGTCTTACCATTAACTACAAGACGAGTTTTATGTCTCGCAAAAGAACCGTCAGATTTGTCCTTATGAGCAATAATCCACATAGACCGAATAATATTAACACCAGATGGACGGGGCACCAACTCCCACGTCTTATTATCAATAAGAGCATTATATTTGTCGGTCATAACAATTTTTCAATTCGGGTCATTTAAAGCAGACAAAAGATTACGGGGTAAGGGTGATTTAAGAACATTAGAATATAAATTAAAATATTTTTTTGGTTTAAAAACACCCAGTTGACTATGAGTGACCGGTCTATGACTCGGGGGAGAATTGAGTGGATTTCGAGAACTATCGGGACACGTGACGGACCGGCCAGTAGGAAGTGGGCCTGCTGGCCCAATACTGGAATCCTGTGACGGTAAGGGCTGGAACCCGTCACTGGAACAGTGGCGGTAATGGGCTGGGAATCTGGCCCAATTACCATCACTGGCCCAGTTACGGGACTGGATATAGCGGCTGGAAGAGTGGGGCCAGCGGGCAGTGGGCCCGTTGGTGGATTTGGGGTACGGGACACGTCCGAAAAATGGTGAATAATATACGGGGATATACCACCATCCAAAAAATTATACGAACTAGGCGCGTGATTACTAACCTTAGCAAACAGAAATTGAGATTCATAAAAAATTACATGGCGACTAATGATGATTTTATTAGATGATAAATCAAAACATTTGTAACCACGATGATTTTACGGATAACCCAAAAACACACAAGGGGCAGACCGGGCCTGAAGTTTGTTAATTGTAGTGGACGGAAATAGTGTATAACACAAGCACCCAAAGACCCTAAGATGTGAATACGAAGGAGTTATTATATAAAATTTGAAGAGGGGACGGATATGTTAAACCTTTGGAAGGAAGAATGTTAAGAAGATATGTAGTCATTTGTAGAGCATGATGCCAAAAAGAAGGGGGGTACGGAAGCATGAATCAATAAAGTTCGGACAATGTTATTAATGGTACGAATTTTGCGTTCGGCTTTCCCATTTTGTGAAGACGTATGTGGGCAAGAAAAACAAAAATTGATCCCATTATTAGCACAAAATTTCCGAAACACCCCATTGTCATATTCTTTGCCATTATCACATTGAATATTTTTTATTTTCCGTTCGAATTGGGTTATAATGAATGCTCTAAATTTTAAGAAGGTGGAAAAAACTTGAGATTTTTTCGCTATCGGAAAAGTCCATAAAAACTTAGAATAATCATCCAAAAATATAACATAATACCGATGAACCAAAGAACTAAGAACATGAGACGTCCATAAATCGCTATGAATAATATCAAATGACATTAAAGTATGAGAATTAGAGTCTACAAATGGCAACCTAACATTTTTTTCCTAAAGAACAAAATTGACAATTCGGAGTACTACGCGTACCCTTACATGAAATAAAATTATTTTTATCTAAGGAAGACAAAATAGATGACTCCGGATGACCAAGATGAGCATGCAACAAGGAATGAGCAAGGGCTGCAAAAGCGGACGGCAAGGCTAGACTCGAGAGACCGGAACATGGCGTGATAGGATAAAGATCTCCCCTACCATCACACCTCATGAGAGGACTCCCCGCCTTGAAATCCTTCACAGAAAACCCAAACGGATCAAATTCAATAGACACAAAATTATCAATGGTGAATTTTCGGACAGACACTAGATTTTTAATCAATTTGGGGGCATGAAAGGTATTTTTCAAGATAAGGGGTGGATAGGGGGAGACAACGTTTTATGACCATAACCACAAATTGGAATAGAATTACCATTACCAACAATTATGTCACGCAGGTTGCTCAAATTGGAATAAGACGAGAGAGTACCTTGATCGGATGTCATATGGGTAGTGGCTCTGGTGTACATGTACCAATTCGGGTTCGGTGACGTTAAACCAAGTGTGTGCATAGTAGCTTCAATGTCGGTCTGAGTGGGGGCCGCTGTGTGATAGGCATGCGGAGGTCGAGGCCCAAGCACATTTGCTTGTTGCCCCAGCCAAAAAGAATTTCGGGAACTTGCTGGGCCAGAATTAATGGGCCAGACTGCATTAGGCCGTAACTGTTGTTGGGCAGCCCAACTGCCAGGCGCTGTAGCGGGAGGAAAATAGGGTTGCTGGGATCAGCTGGGTTGTGGCCCACTGTCGTAGGGACGAGGCCTACTGCCACTGTTATCATTGCCGCGTTTGCCCCCGCGATTTTTTCCATTATTTTTCTGACTATTTTTTACGCCCCGTGAGAACGGTTTTGGTTCGAATTATCAATGAACCCTTGAGAATTGGTGGAGGACGTTATCATGACCACGGGACTAGCACTTGTAGCCGCCTTTTTAGCCAAACCGACTTCTTCCAAAGTAAGCATGGAGCGGGTTTGATAGAATCTCGGGAGAGGATTACTTTGGCGAAGGAGAGTTCCAACGCCACTATAGGCCTCGGATAGGCCATCAACCATCTGCAGAACAAAACGATCTTCACTAACGGGCACACCAACGTTGCAGGGTTGGTCCGCCAATTCTTTCAACCTTTTGCAATATGCTGAAACGTTCGGGAAATTTTCCATATTGACGTGGGAAAATTCCTGCTCAAGGATAACAACACGAGAATTCTGATTATCTTGGAATATATCACGTAGTCTATCCCAGGTAGCCTTCGTCGTAGCGTCAGGCTAAACAATCGTTTGCAAAAGGTCGGTAGAAATAGTGGAGTAAATCCACTTAAGAACAGTAGCATCAAGGGTTGTCCATAACTTAGGATCATCATCGGGTTTGGGCACCTTTGTAACCGTTGGAGCCGCGGGGATAATATGATGGAGAACTTGATGCGAGCGTGCGTGAACTTTGAACAATTCTGCCCACGTCGCGCGTTGGACATTTTCTATTTCAAGAATGATAGGAATGTGATTCTTAATGTTAAACAGTGAGGGCATGGTGAAACGTGTTCTTAGCCATAATAGCAACGCAAGACGTGATGTATGGATTGGGAAAGAAAATTTTGGGAAGAGATGAGAGACCGTCGGACACAAATTTCGAGAAAAGAGGCTCGAAATTGGAAGGATTGTCAACGGAATTTTGAGAAAATTGGAGAGAGGAATTTAAGACCTAGACTTCTGATACCATGAAAGAAATAATCCCTTTATTATTTTCATTAATGAAAGAGTATATATACAATTTACAATTTCTATAATAGAAAAATCATATTCATATTCTAATCCCAAAACCTTATTCTACTTGTACAAGGATCCTACAATTATGGTAAGTATACAATGCTAATTATATACAATTAATACAAATTGGGTCGCGGTTTCCATCGGATTAGCGGACGGTAAAGTGAACTGGGTGGTTGTTGTCTGATGTTGATATCGGGGGAGGTAAGGGTGGCGATCTGGATGTAACGACGGGGGCTGAGGCTGGTGTTGTCGAGTACGCCGATGGTGGTGGGGTGGGTCTGTTTGGTCGGGTGTTGGTGACTGGTACAATAATGGTGTTGGTGTTGATAGTGATCGGTGACTGGGATACAATGAGCGTCGATTGGGTGTCAGAGATGGTGACATGAATTAATGGAGAGACATCGGTAACATATGGTGGTGACTGGTTTGGAACAAGGACACTACTGGCGGCGGCGGAAGATTGAGACGGTGGCACGGTGGCAGTGTAGGAGACAACAACGGGAGGAGAGGCGGTGCCGCTGTCGGGGGAACTGCTGGTGGTGGCAGCGCGTGAGTCAGTGACGGTGACAGAGTGTTGACTTCTGCCGGAACAGTGGTAGCATTCGGAGAGCTTGGTGGACAAGCGATGATGTGTCTGAATCATCAAGAAATTTGTAATCAGTGACTCAGAATTTTTGAATGTTGTCAAACGGGAAAACATACTCGACAAAAGTGATGTGGCGTGAGATTATGATTTTGTCGGTGGATAGTTCATAGCACAGGTACCCCTATGGTTCGATGGGAAGCCTAGGAAGGCACACGGAGTAGATCTGGGTGCCAATTTGTAGGGGGTCGTGGATGTCAGATTAGGGTAACACAGACAACCGAAAATTCTAAGATGGTCATAAGTAGGGATACGACTGTAGAGAAATCCGGTAGGTGTCCTATTTTGAATCGCACCGGTGGGTAGAATGTTGAGAATGTGTTCTACCATTTTAGTGCATATACCCAAAAAGTAGGGGAGAGACGCATGAAAAAATGAGGGTACAAATCATATTATTAATGGTTCAGATAATTCTTTCGGCTTTTACATTTTGAGGGGAGGTGTGAGGGCACGAGAAACGAAAGATCATGACATTAGCCGCACAAAATTTATGAAATAGGAAATTATTAAACTCTCGACCATTATCACATTGAACGATTTTATGTCTTTTTCAAATTGCATTTTAACCAGTGTACGAAACTCAACAAATTTGGAGAACATTTGAGATTTGAGTTTGAGTGGATAGACCCAAAGAAAGTGAGAGAAATCATTCAAAAATAACAGATAGTATTTGTGGCCTAAGTTGCTAGTTCTTGGAGATGTCCATAAATCAACGTGAATAATATCAAAGGGAGAGAAAGTAGTACTCATAGAAGTCGTAAATGGTAGTCTAACGTGTTTTCCTAACTGATACGAGGAGCAATTATGAGAAAGGTTCCCTTTGTTACATTGGATTAAATTTCGATTTCTAAGAAAATAAAAAACGTGAGAACCCGGATGACCAAGTCTATGCCACGTAGAGGGAGATATGGTTGTTAAAACAGTGTCAGAAGTGACACTAGCAGCGGATGTGGGTAGGAACGGATATAGGTCCCCCTCACTATTGCATCTCGTAAGGAGTTTTCCGGTACGGAGGTCTGTTACAGAAAATTCAAACGGGTCAAAATTAATTGAGACAGAATTATCAGTGGCACATTTTTTAACAGAAATTAGATTTTTGATGATGTTTGGGGCATAAAGGACGTTTTTAAGAGAGAAGTGGGGGTAAGGGTGTGGCCAAATCCTTCAATTGGAATGCGATGACCACTACCGACCATAATAGATTGTGGAGTTGGTAACTGGCGTAGTTTAGGAAGATTATCTGAATTGTTGGTGAGATGAGACGTGGCGCATGTATTCATATACCACGCATTATCGGGCAGTTGACGGATCAAGGAAGCCATTGATTTGTTCTCGTGTAAAGGACAAATGAGAGGAAACAAATGGTAGAAAAGGCAGACACTTACTGTTTTTGGGCAGAAAACAAAAGAAAGGCACAGAGGGCAATGTTTGGTTTCTCGGGCAGACAACCAAAAGGAAAATAGGGGAAAAAGTAACCAAAAGGAAAACAATGTTAAGCTTTTCTTCGTGAAGGGGAAAGTCCCGAAGGCGAAACCCCCCCACCTGTACCAGAGGCCCCTTGGCCAGGTGGGATGTAAATCGAGGGATATGCGCGAGTGGCGGCCACCCGCAAGGGAGAGGACCAACGGGACACGAACCCAAAGAATAGCCCTTGCAATATTTCAGCAAAGACTGTCACCACACGGATTCGAACCCGCGACGTCGGAGTGATTGTACCCCAATCACCTTGCCACTTACCAACTCGTTTGTGCCCCTAGGGGCTAAAACTGTGGTAGGGTAAACTTTTTAAAGTGACTGGTCCCACCGCATTACGGCCCCATACCCCAGAAAACCCCACCTCCGACCTGGCCCTACGGATTAGTATACACCGCTTGCCAGTGTCTCGGACAAAGCACGACGCAGAGACCTACGGGTTCTGCGGCTGAGGATAATATTTAGGGTTTATGTTTTAGCTTCTGATACCATGTAGAATTATATTAATTTTTATTGGAGAGTTTTTTTCATTAATACAAATGTATATAGTGTGTACCATGGGAAATCCTATTACAATAAGAATTTTATATTTATCATAATTAAACAATATTAAATATAGCTAAATAATACACATTATACACGTTAATAGATTATAAGAACAGAAACGAATGTGGTCGATAATTTAGACCAAGTTCAATGAACAAAAAGAAATAGAAAAAGAAGAACAGAAAAAAATATTGAAAATTATTTTGCGTGGGGATTATTAAAGAATATCACCACTTTACCAGCATCTGAGGGGATTATATATTTTATATATAGAAAATACGGCAATTTCTGATAGGTATGAAATGGAAAAGGTCAGAAAACATGCTGATCACATGTTCGAGTATTTGTGAGACACAAGCTATTTAAAAAATAAAAGTGTTAATCATGTCGATTTATCTATAATGATGCAACTACTACTAGGCGTACTATCTAATTAATATTAATATATCGTCTTTCCGTTCAAAGTTTGACTTTTTTTTCCTTTGTCCATCAGTATTCAAGAATCACACGTTTTCAGATTATCTATTTCCTTTGAAGAAGGGAAAGACGAAAGACGAATCTAGATGATGTTTGACATTTGCATTTTTTATGTATCCAACATCTTCGAACATTATTGAAGAATATAATACCATTTTCCTCCAAGGACTTGATCAACTCTTTGTAATTAGGGTTAATAGCATTTTTAGTCCTTTAGTTATCATATAGGTGAATTCTAACTTTAGTCCTTATAATATTTAACTAATTAAACACATTTAATATTCAATTACTTGAGATGTGCACTTTTGATTCCTTTGCTTGTTAATTACATATTTTCTGAACCATTTTATTACCATGTTTTATATTAAACTTGTATTGTTGCTCCATATTTAAGGGTGTTGTACTTCTAAAAACAGTCCAAATATAGCATATTTCCTACATAAAGGGTAAGCACACATTTAACTAATTGAAGGTTAAATGTATGAAATCATATATCACAAGAACCAAAATCGAAATGTACCCATAACTGAAGGACCAAAAATGTTATTATCCCTTAAAATTATCATTTTGCTTTCAAAAAAATAAATATTTAATTTTCTCCTCTTTTTTTAGCCGATTGAGTGAAGCAAGAGAGAATGCAACTGAATATAAGCATGCAGAAAAGTTATCACTACATGTTTTAATGTAAAATTGCTTTTTTTTTAATCGCAGCTGTAATTCTTGAAATGGTTAGATTGTATTAATCTCTCTTAGATAGTTTTTCTCATTAATATAAAATATATATAGGGTATACAACCTTATACAACAGGGATCCTATATTTACCATAACATAAGACTAAATATGGCTAAATAATATTGTACACACTCTAATACGCCCCCTCAGTCTGAGCGGGAGGAGGCCGGACGCTAAGACTGGATCTAAAGTCAAGAAAGAGTTGTCTAGGAAGGCTTTTTGTGAATATATCTGCGTACTGATAAGAGGAAGGCACATGTAATACTTTGACATGACCGAGAACAACCTTCTCACGAACAAAGTGGATGTCCATCTCAATATGCTTGGTTCGTTGATGTTGAACCGGATTATGAGAAAGATAGATGGTGGATATGTTATCATAATAAACCAAAGACGTCTTACGCAACGGACACTGAATCTCCAAAAGAAGGTTTCGGAGCCAACAGATCTCAGACATTTTAAAATTTTAAAAAATCAATTATTCAATTAATTAAAACCCAAAAGTCCCTTACATTTACCGTTACGGATAAAATGAAACGGTCCATTCATTCATGAATTGGTGTAACTCTTCGTCTTTTCCTGTTCAACTATTCCATAGGTCATTGTGATATTTATCTTCACATGCCTATTTATCTTTTCACACCGTTTCTTCTCCAATTAGTTCTTATGTGAAAATTTCATTGTTGTTCCAACAAATCATCTTATTTAAATTTCTTAATAGCATGTCTATTGCTCACAATGCAAATTTAACTCTGTAAAAGAATCAATTACGTATACAAGAGGGAGAATTGAGCAGAAAGTACCGCATTCCTTCAAGATTTAAAATCTTTTATCCGTACTCTTCACAGTAGATTGACCATGTAGGAAGTTTTTGAATACTAATCTTAGCTTGATTTCAACTTCATATAAATATATTCCTTTTAGCGCTAACTTTTTTTACGGCAGCTCTTGCTGTCAGGATTGTTGTCATAGTGTGGAGTGTCCGTTGTTGTCGTCCGAGCAGAGGGCGGACTCAAAATTTGAAACTTAAGAATTCGACATTCTACTATCCTTTTAAGTTAATGATTTTAAATTAACATGTATATTTAATGAATTTCTCATGACAACTATAAAAATCAAATCAAATTACTTGGTTCAATCGAAGTGCGAGGTCGTGAGGGTGAAAGGCGATGAACTTTGAAGAGATTTATATATCACCTTCTTTGTCTGTGATTTGCCTTACTTTTTAGTATACTGATTTTCGTCTATTCTTTTTCTTCAAATTTTACCTTGATTTGATTATGCCCATATAGTCTATTATACTTTCATTTTTGGTAGCCAAGTATTAGTAGTATTATGTAGGAACAATATCATCTTCATTTTACATTGTAGTTCTAAACTTCTGGCCCAAGAGAGATAACACGACATCTCTCTTAAAGCAGATTTTTGTGTGTGTGTGTGTGTTTTATATTTTATGTTTTTGGCCTTTTATCCTCTTATCGCGCCCCAAAAGTCTGAAAGTTTTGGTTCTTTTCTCTTTGATTAATCTACGGATTTATAAAAACAACCATCACGGAAAATGAAGGCAAGAAAAAGAAGTTGAACTCAAGAAGGGAAAAAAGGAACTCAAGAAAAAACAAACAAGTGAAATTGTGGTAATGATTCCTAATAATTTTATATTGGGAACATGTAAAAAGTTGAAGATTCCGGGCCACATAACTCTGACTCTTATATATATAAGATGAATATGTTTTTGCTCAACTAAATTTTATAAAATATTTTAAATTATTTTATTAGTGTTTCTATATATCGCAGAAAAATAAATAGTTCTACTATATATCTCTAGGACACATGGGTTCCCTCAGTTCTTCTCCCCAGTTATCTATATTCAGATAATGACATTAAGTTCCATTTAGGACACGATATTTTATTTTTAGAATATAGAAAAATTAGTTAACCTAAATAAATGCTTCAAATACCAACTCATTATTTTTTTTCTACACCATAATTTTGACGACATGTAACATTAGAGTGAATCTGATCATACTTTTCCGACTTTTTTCTGATCATTTTTTCATAAAGATTATTTGATATTATAATTTAGACTATTATCTTGGCTAGACATGTATCCACCAACAACCCCAAAGCTGATCTTATACTAAGAGAAGATTTGGCAAATATATCACTTTGAAACTTAAATTGACCAACATGTCACCTAATTTCTTTTTGATTTATTTTCTTGGATTAGGGTTATGAAAAGTGGGCCCGGGGTTACTTTTACAATTTTTAAAAATTTAGAGTTTTAAAGTTATACATTTAAGTTCCTTTGGCAAATATTAAAATATATAAAAGTCTCTCTCTTCTCCTTAGATATGAATAAGTCTTTCTCTTCCTCTTTTCTATCAAGATCTCAGTCCATTTTCTTCTCTCCGGAGCTTGGAAGCTCTCCAATCATCGTCTTCAAGCATGTTAATTAATTTTACATCAGTGGCGAAGCATTTTGAGCTTCATATTGTCTATACAAAAGTTCTTGTTTTTTCGAATTTGATAAACTCTAGTGTTCATAAAGTTTTGGATTTTTAAATTTTTTTGAAACTTTAGTTTTTTTTATTGAAATATGTATTATTTCTACTTATTTTGCTTGTTTCGATAGTGTTTTTTTTCTCTCTCTTTGATTTTGCAAATTTATCTTGTCTATTACTAGACTTGAGTTTGAACTTTGGGTTGATTTTATATAGGGAAGATGTATTGTTACAGTTATAAATTTAAGAATTTTTTATTTTCTTACCGTTATCATTAAAGGTTTTGGAAACTTAACCTTCACCCACACTGCAGATAGCACTTATTGTCTATCGCGGGAACGACTTTGGATTTGGTGTTTCTTTACAGAAATCACTATCCGAAGTGCTAATGCTTCCACCGAAGCGATCAACTGAACCTTTTACAGTTTAATTTTCCCATTGAACCTAATTCCTGGGATCTCCAGTCAGTAGGGTTGGGTTACCACCGTTAAGTATTTTGGAACAATTATAAGCCAACCCGAAAATAAATTGTTGGAAATTTGCCTTTGGCGGGAGTTGCGACCGACCAACTTTAACGGCTTAAACACTAGTGTAACGTATGTTGGAGAATCCGGTTCTTCACACATGCATGATCTACTAAGTACGTAGATAACCGTAGGGCCAAGAATCGTCAAATTTCATTGAGAAATGAAAGAGATATTGGTTCACGAAGTAAGGTGTTTGAAGCATGGAAAGTGTGGTATTGTGTGTAATTCTCCCACATCGGTAGAGGAAGAAAGAATTGTTGTGTATATAAGATTCGAAATTGGTTTGGGGTTTGGGACCCCAAGGGGTATCCCATGTGTTTAAAGGAGGGAGGACCTAGATGTGCTTCGGTTCGAGGAAAGACCACACGCGCGCCGCCGCCGCCCGCCCGTCCCGTCCGGTACGGTTCCGGTTCCGGTTCCGGGTTCTCGGGTTCTCGGGTTCTCGGGTTCTCGGGTTCTCGGGTCGTGGGTCGTGGGTCGTGTCCGGTCGTGGGTCGTGGGGCGTGGGGTGGGTCTTCTTCGATATTATCTTTTTGGGCCGAAAACTTTGCCGAAGTACGGTTTGATCCCGAAGTTTCGATATACGCTTTGGCCCAGAATTCTTTCGGATGTGCGATTTGGTCCCCGAAGTTTCAAGATGTGCAGTTTGGTCCCCGAAGTTTCAAGATGTACGGTTTGGTCCCCGAAGTTTCCGGAAAATCGAATTTCGACGGTCAAAAACAAATGCCAAGCACTCAATTCACCATTTATTTTGGCTGAATTACTCCTCCTATAATGGCCAAATCCGTTGGTTCTTTCACCATTTATGTTGGTGACTTTACTACCTCCATAATGGCCATTATTTGGCTATTATGGAGGCAGTTTTCAGCCCCTCCCTCACCTATATAAACACACCCTTACACCATTGTTGAGCACTACAAAGAACAGAAAAATAACAGTTCATAAAGCTCACAAAAATACACAACAAAACCAGTTTTCTTCCTACAACTTCCAAGCATCATTTCGTTACTCAATATTCTTCACGGTAGCTCTTGAGTTTCCTTTGCTCAAGGGTTCCATTGCTGTTTTATCTTGGGAGACAAATTGTCCAGGACGTATAAAGGATACATACGGGGCAATATTGTCTTAAGGACAGAGTGCTACACTCGACTCAGCAAAAACCAATTTATATTTTTCCGTCTTCTATAAAACTGGAATTTCCAGTTTTTACTTGTATAACTATTGTAATTTTCAGATTTCATGTTGAATTATTGAAATCTTTATTTATCCTTTCGAATACTTGTAATAGTTAAATACTTCCCGTACTGCTTTATAAAGTACCATAGAGCAAAACTCCCAACAACTTAAGACAATATCTCGTATAGTATTACTATTAGTGTTCGAAAGATGTCGGTCAAAAATTGTGTGACCAAATCTGGATATGGCAATGGTTTTCGGTAGAAGAGAGTGATGATGATGAACGTGTTCATGGTGTCACCGCTACCAAGACTGGTGGGAACAAGCGCTCACGAGAGCCTTGAGGATGTCAACTGGGACAAGAGGAGAAGATTGAAGATTTATTCTATCTTGTAGCAGAAGGCCTATATCTGTCCCAGACAAAGGATCCGAATAATGGTGAGAAGGAAATGGACACTCGGTCGATGAAGTGACCGAAGTGAGCCGAATCCGAAATTGGAATAAGTATTTTTCTTACTTGTCAAGAATAAGGATTAAATGATAAGTATTTTTCTTACTTGTCAAGAATAAAGATTAAATTATGTCGATTAAAAATGGATTAAAGTAAGGAGGAATATGAAAATAATTTATATTCCTTATGCTTTAACAAATCGAAGTTTAATCTCATCTTCTTTTCCGTTTAAAGATTGGATTTTGTAAACGACTTAAGAAGATCCGTTCTTTTAAGTGTAATTACTAAAGTGTGTAAAGTATGGTCGCACATACTATGGAGAAAGATCCACTAACGTGCGAAAACTTTTACCACTCTTAAGTAAGCGCCAAGAATTATCTCGGGCACCAATCATAACGGAAGAAGACTAAAAGCTAAAGACGTTGAGCTGTCATACTATTTGACGAGAAGATCCTTCATAGGATGATATTGGACACTCAGTCATACAAAGCCTCCGGGCGACTAGAGTGGGCCAAAATTCCTTTGATAGGATGATATTGGACACTCAGTCATACAAATCCTCCGGGTGACTGGAGTGGGCCAAAATTCCTTTGATATGATGATATTGGACACTCAGTCATATAAAGCCTCCGGGCGACTGAAGTGGTGCCAGAATTCATTTCATAGGAAAAGTAATGGACACCTAGTAAGGTGGGCCAGAGTTTCCAGGTCCTAAATGATCTGAAGGCCTAAATAAAGGCAGTAAAGAAATTGGACACTCAGTCTGCCAAAGCAACTAGAGTGGACCCGAGTATCGAGATCACATATGATCCGGTTACGCCCTAACCACGGGCAAAAGGTTGTTCATGTGAAGCAACGCCACCTCTAAAATCAAAGGGGCTGGAGAGGTTGTCCTCAATAGGACTTCAAGGAATGAGATCACTCTAAAAGAGGTGATACATGTTCCTAACTTGGTTAAAGGACGTTGTTGGTCAAATCGATTTGAGACCGGTCCAACAGTGCCGTAATAACTAAGAATGGTACACATGTCCGTAGCCAAATGAATGATATATTTGTAATCCGTGCATCTATGCCATCATAGATTAAGACACGTTAAATAGCAAGTCATTCAAAAGCTAACGATGTTGAGATTGTTGCCTACCGTCGACATAAACCCTCAAAATAAATGTGAGGTAGATGAAGAGGCAAAATCACCTTTCCAAATTCCGTCAAGGGAATAGCGAAAGAAGCACCGCTCCTCTAGAACTTAGTCACACCTAATTGGGTGATTTGAAGTTTATACAAAATAGAGGGGGAGACAAGTACGTTGTGATCGTCATTTGATGATAGTACAACGTATGGAATCCTTTGTTTGTTGAAAAGCAAAGATGAAGTTGTTGAAGCGGATAAGCGCTCCAAAGCTGAAGTTGAAAATCAACTATGCCTATGGATTGCAAAATTCGTAGCAATAGAGGGGGAGAATTTGAAGCATCGTTTATTAAACGATTGCTCACTACTCACCTCGCCCTAACGGTGTTAGCCAAGCGCAAAGCCGTACTCCCAAATTATGTAGGGCAAGGCGATCCTTACCGCTAATGCGATTCTCAACGAACTCCGCATAAGGATAAGGATAACCCTCCGTGTGAGACATGGAAAGGATCTCACATACAAATGTTGTGATGTGGGGTGGTTTCATACCTAAGACTGTAGATTGCATATCCACTGGATCTGCAAATAACAGTAGTGTTGATCGCCTCTTGGCGTCAAAGAATGCTGAATTCTTTGGAGATAACTTTCCTTGGAAAAGGAAAAAGGAGTAATTGCTCAAGGTTAACAAGAACCCGCGAGGGCTCGACTTGGTGTCCGGAACTAGACGTTCCGTATCTTCATGACTCGAAAGTTGCTTGTCTATCCGGAACTTAATATTCCAGATCTGCAGAACTCAGGGATTCTAGATGTTGAACCAAGACGGAGCAAAGAGGGGACAAAGACTTGTTCCAGTCCTGCTAACTTGTATGGTTGAGAACGAACCATGGACAATTAACAAATAATTGTTATCTCCAAAAGCGCCGCTTTGGAAAGAAACTAAAGGGAGAAATAGATTCCATATATAGAACCATACGTGTGTAATAGTTAATCTTCCTCCGGAAAAGAACCTTTGGGTTGTAAAAAGTGCTCCCCTCGTGAGTAGCTTCACATCCAGGGCCATTGTAATCTTACATGGCATGGGTGTTGAAACGACCTTCCAAACCGGAGAGTTGGAAGAAGAGGATCGAAATTGGTTTGTCTTTGAACTGTTGGCGTCTTCCCGAACTTTCATTTTGGTCCCCGAAATGTTAACATTTTGGTCCCGAAAGTCTCGGATAAAACAGAAATAATGAATCGATCACGAAACATTGACTCGAAGTTAGAAAGCCAACGAGTTGGGAAAACCAACGGTCTTAGAGTGAAAATCATATTGAAACAAAGTCTCGATATGAAAGATATGAGTATCACGGATGACATCTTAGGAATTGGATTTCTAAGACATCTAACGGATCGGTCGATAGTTGACGGTCTCGTTGAAGCCACCAATAGATATGAATCATAGAACCGATTGGAATCATGGTGCACCCATAGACAAGGAGCGATATGCTCGGTCACGTGTAGTTCAATGTATTGTACACACTACAACCGACCTGGTATCGTCCAACAAACAGATCAGTTGAACTAAGGTTCACTGATACATGATCAATAGAAGGCGTTAAGTCAGATATGACGATATCGAATTATTCGCTTATCTACGGATTATAGTATTCTCGGATGTCCGGCGGTTCGAGAGAACACGGTGATGCAAACGGACATCGGATCGAAGAACACCAAAGTCACAAGTATATGTGTATGGTGGGTCTTGGAAAATCCTCTAAGTAAACTTGCATCGACCGATTCATGATGGTATCGGAGTTTATCGCTTTATACAAAGCATGAAAGAAGTTGAGTAACTTCACGACTCATTAGAGGACGTCCCTTATTGGGAGAAACCCGTGCCTTCGCGGTTCTACACTGTGGCTAGCCGGTCGGCTTTAGGAAGGACACGGATGACGGCGTCGGACATATCTCTGTCACGATCGTCGGAGACATAAGACCGTATGGCGGTTGATCATCACGGGTGTCACTTCCTTATTTACTAACTAAGGGACTACCCGGAGATCAAGTGTTCTCGCTGTCTAGGGGAATGGGCTTAAAACCCAAAATATACGAACCAATACGGTGGAAACCCAACCTTACGAACCGGAGATCCCGGTAATTTGGTTCAATGGGAAAACTAAGTTGTAAAGGTTCGGTTGATCGCTTCGGTCGAAGTATGAGCACTTCGGATAGTGATTTCGAAAAGAAACACCAAATCCAAAGCCGTTCCCGCGATAGACGTTAAGTGCTATCTCATGCAGTATGGGTAAAGGTTAAGTTTTCAAAACCTGTAATGATCCTCACGAGTTGAGGTTAGGTCTTTGGGAAACTTTTAATGGTTCCTAACACTTGTGAAGTGGGGTATAGCAGGATACCTTGTAGGAGACCACCTATTTAAGTGCGAGGACGGGCCGCCTCAAATTGAACGCACTTAAGAATCCAAGACGTTGTCCATGGCCAAAACGGACAAAACATTACGAAGAAGAGAGTAAGGGAATTTGTTGTGTTGGTACCGTTGTCTTGGCTTACACTAAACACCGACGGTTCAAGACATCACGTTCACCGCGCGGTAAGTAAGTCCGATGGTATTCAACTATGGAAGGTTCAAAGCGAGGCTACCTCTCCTTATGCAACATCGGTCCGCCGAAATATTGCTTTGAAATGAAAAGACACCATGTGAGTGCGCCAAAATCTCTTTCAAGAGGGGATTGTTGGAAATTTGCCTTTGGCGGGAGTTGCGACCGACCAACTTTAACGGCTTAAACACTAGTGTAACGTATGTTGGAGAATCCGGTTCTTCACACATGCATGATCTACTAAGTACGTAGATAACCGTAGGGCCAAGAATCGTCAAATTTCATTGAGAAATGAAAGAGATATTGGTTCACGAAGTAAGGTGTTTGAAGCATGGAAAGTGTGGTATTGTGTGTAATTCTCCCACATCGGTAGAGGAAGAAAGAATTGTTGTGTATATAAGATTCGAAATTGGTTTGGGGTTTGGGACCCCAAGGGGTATCCCATGTGTTTAAAGGAGGGAGGACCTAGATGTGCTTCGGTTCGAGGAAAGACCACACGCGCGCCGCCGCCGCCCGCCCGTCCCGTCCGGTACGGTTCCGGTTCCGGGTTCCGGGTTCTCGGGTTCTCGGGTTCTCGGGTCACGGGTCACGGGTCGTGGGTCGTGGGCTGTGGGTCTTCTGATATTATCTTTTTGGGCCAGAAAACTTTGCCAGAAGTACGCTTTGATCCCGAAGTTTCGGATATACGCTTTGGCCCCGAATTCTTTCGGATGTGCGTTTGGTCCCCGAAGTTTCAAGATGTGCGGTTTGGTCCCCGAAGTTTCAAGATGTACGAGTTTGGTCCCTGAAGTTTCCAGAAAATCAGAATTTCGACGGTCAAAAACAGAAATGCCAAGCACTCAATTCAGCCATTTATTTTGGCTGAATTACTCCTCCTATAATGGCCAAATCCGTTGGTTCTTTCACCATTTATGTTGGTGACTTTACTACCTCCATAATGGCCATTATTTGGCTATTATGGAGGCGAGTTTTCAGCCCCTCCCTCACCTATATAAACACACCCTTACACCATTGTTGAGCACTACAAAGAACAGAAAAATAACAGTTCATAAAGCTCACAAAAATACACAACAAAACCAGTTTTCTTCCTACAACTTCCAAGCATCATTTCGTTACTCAATATTCTTCACGGTAGCTCTTGAGTTTCCTTTGCTCAAGGGTTCCATTGCTGTTTTATCTTGGGAGACAAATTGTCCAGGACGTATAAAGGATACATACGGGGCAATATTGTCTTAAGGACAGAGTGCTACACTCGACTCAGCAAAAACCAATTTATATTTTTCCGTCTTCTATAAAACTGGAATTTCCAGTTTTTACTTGTATAACTATTGTAATTTTCAGATTTCATGTTGAATTATTGAAATCTTTATTTATCCTTTCGAATACTTGTAATAGTTAAATACTTCCCGTCCTGCTTTATAAAGTACCATAGAGCAAAACTCCCAACATAAATCACCTTAGCTTGCTCTATAATAACTCACTGCTTGGATAATTTTAGACCATTTTGGTTGATGATAAACTAGAGAAATAAATGCGATTGTTGGAATTTGAAGCATGGTGAATTTGCACTAGTCTAACGAGAGAAAAAATTAAAAATAATGAAATTGAAACCCAAACCCCAAGCGCCAAACCCCAAACCCTAACCCCCAACCCCAAATTCCAAATTGCACAAATCTAAGGGACTGTGGATAGGTATACCATAAATCGACCGTCGTCAATAGCTAACAGTTCTCGTTTAGGCTCGACTTCACGCATGGTCAATAATTATCCACATGTTATAAATAGACCAAGGACAATATTTATCTAAAAGACATAAATAAAATAAAATAAATAAAAGGACATGTCAAAATTTAAATATTATAATAACACTTTAATACATCATATGAGAGTCTTCATCCATTGAACTCATGATCAAAAGAGTTTTAGGACAAGTAATGATACTTAAAAGGCCAATACTTGTCTAAAAAAGACATAAATAAATGGAAAAAATGACATAAGTAATGGTACTTAAAAGACTAATATTTATCTTAAATAAAATAAAATAAAATAAATAAAAAGATTTGATACTATTTAGCCATTATAATAACACTTTAATACTTCATATGAGAGTTCTCATCCATTGAACACATGATCAAAAAGAGTTTTATGACAAGTAATGGTACTTAAAAGGCTAATATTTATCTTAAATAAAATAAATAAAAAGATTTGATACTATTTAGCCATTATAATAACACTTTAATACATCATATGAGAGTCTCCATCAATTGAACACATGATACTAAGAGTTTAAGCACAAATAATGGTTGTCCTTATAACAAGGTTGTGCTTTGAGAACATTGTCACACTAATTGAATACTGGTGTTATGATTATCACTATTTGTCCTAAAACTCTTTTGGTCTTGTGTTTAATGGATAGGTACTCTCATATGCTGTATTAAAGTGTTATTATAATGTTTAAAAAGTCTCAAGTCTTTTTTTTTTTTGACTTTTTTAGACAAATATTGATTTTTAAGTATCATTACTTGTTCTAAAACTCTTTTGATCATGTGTTCAATTGATGTGGACTCTCATATGATGCATTAAAGTGTTATTATAATGTTTAAATAGTATCATTTTATTTATTTTTTTTATAAATTTTTAAACAAATATTGGCCTTTTAAATACCATTACTTGTCCTAAAACTCTTTTGATCATGTGCTCAATGTATAAGGACTCTCATATGATGTATTAAAGTGTTATTATAATGTTTAAATAGTATCAAATTTTTTTATTTATTTTATTTTATGCAAATTTAATATTCTTAGATGCAAATTTGTTAGAAAAATTTACCTGGCATGACTAACTATTAATATCTAATTATATTTAGTAACTATAATTTATTTTAGTTACATCTCATAACTAAAAATTATATATTAATTATTATTCATAATTAATACCAAAATACATTAAATTTATGACTTATATTTATCTATCAACCTTCTATTTCCCCTAACCCCACTCTCTCCCTTTCCACGTCGCCGCCTCTCCTTTCGCCGTTGACAGGTCTATATCTATAGTGAGTTAATTATAGCAAGCAAATTTCTTGTATCAAATATCTGAAAATGATATACATGTTCTAGTCTACCAAAAGAAGACAAAACAAAGTTAAATGTGCTACTCTCATCACGAGTAAAAGCTTGTTTCACTGAAAGTTCACTTTTCAGGTTATATCACTTTGCAGGAAAATAATTGTGTGTATTTTCAATTTGGATCACATATCTCATCGAACTTGCAAAAAAATTAATCTTCTTGTGGCAATTCTGGCGCCACAATGTGAGAATATAACCCCTCCTCCGCTATCACCATCACAGTCCAATAATATAGCCGCTGCTACCGGATTCGCCGGAGCTCCGGTGAGCAGCGACGACCACTCGATCTGGCGTTCGTCTTTTTCCGGTGGTAGTCGTTCTCTGATTGTCAGTCGATCTGATTGGTTCAGATCTGGCCGGTCGTTATCGATGGAACAGTTAGCCGTGGTGGAACAGTTCTCCTCCGTCAGATCTGGTCAGTCGTCGTCGTTCTCCTCCGTCAGATTCCGTTCACCGTGATGAAGAAGTTGGGCCTGTCATCGTTGATAGGACAAGTAGCTTGTCGCCGGAGCTCTGGCGGCGATTTTCTCCGGTCGTCATCTCCTTCTCATTACCGTCGCCGTCATCTCTTCTCCTTCTCATATTTAGATATATTTTTTCTTTTATTCTCTCAGGCCAAATTTTGAGTGTATTCATATTTTTCTTCAATATTTTATTTTTTGTATTCATATTTTGAGTGTATTTCTTAAATTTTAGTGTAAAATCAAGTATTTGTAGATATATTTTATTATTTGTATTCAGTTTTTGAGTATATTCGTACACTTTATTTGCATATATTTCGAAAGAGATCCTTTTGTATATAAATGAATACAATGTATTTTAGAGTGTATTCATTTTTAGTGTAAAATCTAATTTTTTGTTATGTATTTTATTTCTTTTATTTAGTTTTTAATGTATTCGTAAATTTTCAGTGTAAAATCTAGTGTTTGGAGGTGTATTTTATTTTCTTGTATTTTATAGGAGTTTTTTTGTACACAGATAAATAAAGTAAATTTGAATATAATTTTTAAATATAATAAATTAAATACAGTGTAAAAGTAACTATAAATGAATACAGTTAAATTGAATACATCTGACATGAATACAACTGAGTTGAATACAGAGCAGATTTTTACTCGCCGTATACAGTGAGACCGTTTTATGAATAGAGCGCGGTCGTTTATGAATATGGTAGCAACTAAAAAGTAGCTAAATATTAAAACTATATCTATGATAAATTTAAAACTCATAAACTATAGTCATTTGAGTAAACACAATTTTTTATCACTTTAATTTATTCCCATTTTATGTGAATTTCCTCTTTATTAAGAAGTGTTCTCCTGCACTAAAATAATATTGGAGATGTTAGGCCTGTTCCTCGTGTGCCTAAAAAAGCCAAGGCAATATCCATTGAAGCATTTTCTTGTTTTAAATTTACATATATCGATTTGGATTGATTTTTTCATATTTAACCTATAATATTTTTCACAAATTCTCTCTATCGAATAATTTATATATAAGTCTATAATTTCAATCATGTTTAATTATTTTTTTATGAGCAAGTACACTAATACGGATGAAAAGCTAAGATTTCGTGTTTTCCCATGTCCGAAAAAGATTGCATTATATTGTTCGTAAAAGTTTCATCAATATTTATTTTTTCTTTTTTATTTATTCTTTCTTCTAGTAATTCGTTTGAATCTTGTCGTCGAATTTTGGATAAATCCATTAAGGTTCGCCGTTTGTCTACCAGCGGTTCTTCAAAGTTGCGTAAGGAATAAATAATTATAACAAGAAATTAAGCTGGTGAGGGTACGGTACGGTGATCAAACTTCAAAGCTGTTAATAAGCTCACGACAAATTACATGATTAAATTTAAATAAATTTACCCAAGAAAGGAACTAAACTACTCTATCTCCCAAGAAACTAAGCTGATTTTACAATTTAAAGGCTCCTCTCAGTGAGAAAAAGAAAAGAGATAAAA
Source organism: Anisodus tanguticus (assembly GCA_034509755.1). NCBI lineage: Eukaryota > Viridiplantae > Streptophyta > Magnoliopsida > Solanales > Solanaceae > Anisodus > Anisodus tanguticus. The sequence continues at coordinate 36,359,655 of CM067561.1, read as the reverse complement.
TGTAGCTGTAGTGATATCCTTGCATGCGTCAATTCCTTCCCTACTAATTGGTTTCTCATGCAATCCAATTTAGTCGGACCAGTAAATCTCGAATATTTATGGAAGAAGGCCGATGTAGGGCAGTGTAGAAACATGGTCCCTGTCTGAATCATTTTGTGAGATAACAGTACCAACTGCTTCTACAAAAACCACAACAAACTCAATGAAAAGTTTCACCATACCAATGCACATTTCCAATCTTTGGATCACCATAATTGTTGTAAGTATTTATGAAATGTATTAATCGTCTCTCTGTTTCTTCTCCTCTTTCTATTTTCCGCGTATTTACTTTCTCTTTGGTCCATTTCAGTACCTGTTCTATTTATAGTTTCCAAGATACAGCCATCATTTGAAGAACAAATAAATCTTTACCTAAATTTGGCTTTTGGAAACCCCCAAGAGACAGGGGAATATAAAATTAAATAATACTAATAGCAATAATTACATGGAGCAACCAATGATTTTGTTTCTATTTCTCTCTCAAATAATACATAGGAAAACTTTCACTTTTAGTCCCTTAAATATTAATAAATTATGATTTTGGTCCTTAAATTTTTTGGTTAAGTGCCTTCACTACAAGAAACTATAGAATTGACAACAAAAACGTAAATGACAACAAAAAAAATATATTATTACTAAAAAACGTAAATGAAAACAAATTTAATATGTTGTTGTTACGATTTTTTTTTGCATCGGAGGTTATTGCAACAACATACAATAATTTTTGTTGTTGCGAAAAATACTTTTGACAATAACATCCAACATATAACAATAAAAGTATTGTTGACAAATGTCTTTCTTCTTTTAGAGATTTAATTAACTTTGAATTATATACGTAAACGTAACTCTGTATAGTACTTTTGATCCATCTACTTGTGCCAAATTGTTAAATATTAATCAACTATTGAATTACCGACGTGTATACTAAATTTATCTTGTTACTCCATATTTGAAGGTTAGATAGTTCTAAAAATAGGTTAAATGTCCCATACCAAAAATACATATTTTAGTAAGTTAAATGTTAAATGTGCTTAGTTCAATCAATTAAGATCAAAATTATTATAATATATCAATAATTGAGGTATCAAAAGTGTAATTATTCTAATATATTAAAGTATCAAATGTGCAATTATTCTAATTATGATGAGAAGTTTGGAAGATAGATTGAGGAGATATAGATGTGAATGGTTTGAACTTGTGGGTGAATGAGATTGAGACCCTTTACTACTAAATTGACGACCTTATCCATCTAGCATGTTTGCAATAAAATAAGGTAACTATATATACTGAACGACGTGGCATTAAAAGGATTATCTTATACCGTGCCCACTACACTAAATAATGAAATTGATTGTTAGTATGTGTTTTAGGACAATAAAAATTATATTACTATCTAATAAATGAGAATAGACTGCCTAAGCAGGCACCAGACCGTCAACATGCCTGCTTGGGCTTGTAAAGGGCATCTGAGTCATTTGACTTATAATGGAGCAATTTGACGGGATATAAAGGTATCTTACTGTAGCTCCTTTATAATCGTATTTATATCTGGACTATTTTGTCCTTCTTCCTTGAATTGAGTTTGTGTCAGATTTGTTCTTACTTCTTACCTATCTTATCTATTCCAATAAAGATGTATAGATCAATGTTCATGAATTAGGGAAATGTTTAAAAATTCTATTTGCCTTTGTTATTTTATGAGTCTCTTTTTTTTTTTTGCGTCCAACAACCTATAACGTTAGTCGCTATTTCTATCGGAGCTAGGAAGCAAGCCCATAATTCAAAGTGGCCAAGAACAAATAGAATTTACTGCAAAAATCAGTTAATCTCCTGCGACTTTTTCCTCATCTTTTGCTCATAAGTAATCTCTTGATTGAGACATAGGTTTGCTTCTGTCAAAAGCTAACCAAATATCACCAAATGGCATGATAGTAAACGGCTTTTTTTACTCTAATCTATTATTACATGCTTCTTTCAGTTATAACAGAAAAGTACTTTGCCATCTTAATCAAACTTAATTTATTTTTCTTACTCAACATTTAATTTTGTTAAAAATATGGTGAAATTAAATATAAAAGAGTTAGAGCTCCATTTTAGTTTCATGAAAGTTATCTAATAGGAGTATTATATTTCATAAAAAAATCTGCAACATTGAATTGCTTGTTATTTAGGAATATGTTTGAAATTAAACACAAAAATATATGAAATAAAGAAACAATAGTCACTCTTCTTCTGCTCTACAGTGGTCAGGAAAGACATTTTTTGCTAAGAATGTTGATTACCTAATTTAATGTTTTTATAGGTTAGAAAATTTTAAAAAAAATCTAATTGTTATACGAATAAATTATGTGTGCATTAATATTAAACTTAATTTTCATTGTAATTTACAATAATTCTCATATATAGTTCTTGAATATAAAAATATTTTTCATAAGAAATGTATTCTTCAATGTTTGATTATAAGTTCAGTGAAAAAGTAATTAACTGTTTTTCTTAATGTCATTATTTAACATGGTAAAGAATGGATCTTGGGTCTAACTCAACCTCAAAAGCTAGCTTGTAGGGTGATGATTGTCTAAGTCCATATAAGGAGTTCATGTTTCTATTTCATTTCCGATATGGGACTCTCAACACTCTCTCGCACGCCCAGACCTCGTTAATGAGTTTGTCTTTAATATCATGTAAATAATGGATTTTGGGTCTAACTCAACCCCAAAAGTTAGTTTGTAGAGTGATGATTGTTCAAGTCCATATAATGAGTCTATATTCACATTCCGTTTCCAAGGTGGGACTCTTAACAAATATTAACTTTAATTTCCTACACATCCTAACAATCCAAACATTAAAAGGAAAAAAACATCTTAAGAAGAAAATGCCATTTGTACCTTCGAAGAACTAAATGAACGAAGAATCATTTTTAATATACTACAGTTTGAAATTGTTTCTTGAAGGAGCACTTTGTTCATTATTGAATGCTGCTTAAAAAGCAACGAAGTTACAGATGTTTGACCTCTAAAGACATTAACAGTAAGTACAACACCATTCTGCAAATGCTAAAAATATATGTTGTATTTTATTAAAATATTAAACTGAATGTTACGATTACAATCAAAAGAAAAACAGAATATAAAATAGAATAAATAATATGTAGCTTTTTTCATGTTGGGCCCGTGCACTGCACGGTCTATTCATATATATATATATATATATATATATATATATGTGTGTGTGTTGTGTTGAGTTTTATGAATTGGTGTAGAGAAAATACATTATTATCTCCCTGAACTTAGACCGTATTTTCACAAAGATACTTAAACTTTGTGGGATCCTATTACCTTCTGAACAACTATGAATTAATATTATTACCTCTTTTTTGACCATTTGGCATAGATAGGGCATACACTCTGTTAAAGAGCACGAGCAACCCCAAAAACGATTAAAATTTTATTTTTTACAAGATTTTCTTTACAAAATGTATTGTCCTATTTTTCTTGCTATTTTTTTCTTTTCTTTCTTATTCTTCTTGCCACTTTCAATGCCACCAGTCCGCTCACCTTCTTTACTAATCGTTTCGAAACTTTTTTTTTAAATTTCAAAATCTTATCCAAGAATTTTTCTTACATTTTGAACAATTTTACAAAATTTATTAAATTGAATTTTAGGAATTCAAGAATGGAGGTAGTGTCTATCTTTTTATCTAAGTTTTAGCCCAACGGCTTATAAATTTTTATTTAATTGTTTTGAAATTTTCATTTTTAATTGTGTTGAAGTAATATAAAAAAGAGATAAACTAATTGATGATATCCTCAAAATATTGAATTTGCTTACAAAAGAGGAAATGATTAAATCTTGTTACCATAACTCAAGAAAATCTAAAAAATTATATGGAAAAAGTTTGAAATACTTGATCTAAAGAAGAAATGAAAGAATATGGAGAGGGGTTAGACCAAGAAGAAGATGCACAGCTTGAGGGGGGGGGGGGTTTGAAGGGGAAAATCTCATCAAAAAATAAAATTATTAAATTGACACATGTTAATTTGTTAAGTAAGAATTGGTTCGTGGTTAACGAGCTGGTCGAAAAGGCGATAATAATACCACAAAGTTTAAGTGTCTTTTTGAAATTAAGTTCCAAATTCAAGAAGGTAATGATGTATTTCTCAATTGGTGTAAATGGGAAACGAACCATTGCACCTTTTCATGGAAAAGATTTCACACATTTTCACGTCTTCACCTTGTAGGCTATAAATATTGTATTCTTCAGATTTTTCCTTACGAAAAATTCTTCAATCTCTCATCTTTCTGCATCATATTTTCTGCCACAAACAGAAAACTTCTAAGTGTGATTCGGTTGTTTCTTTGCGTTCGCAGCACACCGGCGTTTGAGGTACCGCTACACCGGTGACGATAATCTGTTATATTCTGGGAGGAAATAATTCACAACCTCAGATACTTGGGGGTATTAAGTTCCTTAAGGAAACAATATATATTCAGTGAGCTCAGATTTGTTCATCATTTTCTTGTTTGTTCTCCATTTCTGTTTTACTTTGCTTGATTACTTTTCTGAAATTTAATTTCAAATACAGAGTAACAACAAGGTTAAGAAACTTATGATAATATTCTATATTCTGGATTCTGTTAATTTTCATAAAAGAAAGTTACTTGTTTTTAGAAAATAAAGTATTATTTTTTGAAGTAAAAAGTATTTTTTTCAGAAGTAAAAAGTACTTTTTCATAAGTAGAGAGTAATTTTTCAGAAGTAAAAAGTACTATTTTCAGGAAAAAAAAAAGAAAAAAAAACTTTTGGAGACTAAAATGTTTGAATTTTCTACTCCGATTTTGAGATTAAAGTTCTCATAACTTTCTACTCATTTGGTTACTCGATTTGAAGATATAAAACCTTTATCGAGTAAATAACGTTTGATTTTCAGTTTGAAGAAATAAAATCTTCACTAGATCTCATTGTTGTTCATCCGTTTTAAAGAAAATAAATTTTTACCTATTTAGTGATTTTTGACTGATTTGAAGATATAAAATCTTCATTGGTTCTCATTGTTGTTTATTTGGTTTGAAGATATAAAAATTTCACCGATTTATTAATTTTGTTTGTGCTTGTCAAACAGAAATGGGAGATCCAACTGAACATGTTAATGCTACTGGTTCTAGCACATCATCTCCTGTCATTATCCCTACGAGCAATGTTGCTTCGTCCAGTCATTCTACACCGGCCCCGACACCGGTAGAAAAATCCGAAAAGTTTTCTGAAATTGATTTTAAGCGACGACAACATAAATATTTTTCTATTTGACTACTTTAAGTTTATAAAAATTCATTAAGGAGGACGTTCCGGTTCTGCCGGATTCAACTTTCGAGAATGAACGTTTTGTTGTGATAAGAGGCATGAAAGCACTCGTATTTCTTGTGCAAGAACTATATACTTAGCGGACTGAAGAATGATCTGTACAATGTCTATAGTAATGTACATACTTCGAAAGAACTTTAGAATGCATTGGAAAAGAAATATAAAACAGAAGATAGTGGGTTGCAAAAAGTTTATAGCCGCAAAATTTCTGGACTACAAAATGATAGACAACAAGTCTATCATTACCCAAGCTCGAATTGCAAGTTATTATCCACGATCTCCTTGCTGAAGGTTTGATTATTAGTTTATTACTGACGCATTTCAAGTTGCAACATCAATTGAGAAATTGCCTCCTTTATGAAAGGACTTCAAAAATTATTTAAAACATAAATAAAAGGAGATGACGCTCGAGGATCTCATCGTTCGGTTGAGAATCGAGGAGGATAACAAAGCGACTGAAGAATTATGGGAGCAAACATTGTTAAAGATGTCCCAACTAATTCGAAAAAGAGGAAGAAGCCTTCTAGATCGAAGAATTATCCCAAGAAGAAGTTCAAGGGTAATTGCTACAATTGTGAAAAATCTGGACATTAGTCTTCAGATTGTCGTGCTCCGAGGAAGGATAAGAAAAATGGGCAAGCAAACATGATCGAAACAAATGAGGATATGAACGATTTGTGTGCCATGTTGACTGAGTGCAATTTGATGGAAAATCCCAAAGAGTGGTGGATTGACTCTGGAGCCACTCACCGTGTTTGTGCGATTAGAGAAACGTTTGTCTCATATGCTCCTACTGTAAATGAAGAAACGCTCTCAATGAAAAATTCTGCAACGGCCAAGATTGAAGGCTCTGGAAAGATACAATTGAAGATGACTTTATGCAAGGTAGTAAAGATGAAGCAATAGATGCATTCATGCAATACAAAAATGAAGTTGAAACACAACTTAACAAAAAGATCAAAATGATAAGAAGTGATAGGAGTGGTGAATACGAATCTCCTTTTGAACAAATATGTTTAGAATCTGGCATTATTCATCAAACAACTTTCCCATACACACCCCAATCCAATGGGATTTCAGAAAGAATCGATCTTTAAAGGAGATGATGAATGCTTTGTAATAAGTTCGGGTGTACCTCAGAACTTGTGGGGAAGCGATCCTTACAGCTAATCGAATATTAAATCGAGTTTCCCATAGTAAAACACACTTTATTCCATATGAGAAATAGAAAGGAAGAAAACCCAACTTGAATTACTTCAAAGTGTGGGGTGTTTGATAAAAGTGCAGGTTCCTAAACCAAAAAGGGTGAAGACAAGATCAAAGAAAGTTGATTGTGTCTTCATTGGATATGCTACCAATAGTAAAGCATATCGATTTTTGATTTACAAATAAAAAAAATCTGATATTCATGTTAATACAGTAATGGAATCAGATAGTGTTGAATTCTTTGAAAATATATATTCATATAAAACTGAATATGAGTCGATTGGCAAAGGAACCAAACGACCTCGGGATAGAATGGAAGAAAGCACATATAATGAAGAAGATCCAAGACGTAGTAAACGTCAAAGGACGTCGACTTCATTTGGATAATATTTTGTGACTTTCTTGTCGGAAAATGAGCCTCGAACATTCAAAGAAGATATGTCTTCTTTAGAATCACTATTATGGAAAGAGGCGGTCAATAGTGAAATAGAATCCATATTGAATAATACATGAGAATTGGTTGATCTTCCTCCCAGAAATAAACTGTTAGGCTCTAAATGAATTTTTAAAAGGAAAATGAAAGATGATGGCCCTATTGACAAGTATAAAGCAAGACTTGTTGTCAAAGGTTATAGATAACGAGAAGGCCTTGACTATTTTGACACATACTCACCAGTTACGAGAATTACATCTATACGGACGTTAGTCGCATTAGTTGTTGTGTATGGTCTTGAAATCCACCAAATGGAGTTAAGATGATTTTCTTAAATGTGGATTTGGAGGAAGAAATTTACATGAAATAACCCGAAGGGTTTGTAGTTTCAGGCAAAGAAAAGAAGGTATGCAGACTTGTTAAGTCTCTTTATGGACTAAAACAAGCACCCAAACAATGGCATGTAAAATTTGACCATACAATGTTATCAAATGATTTTGAAACTAATGAATGTGATAAATATGTTTACATTAAAAATACACCAAATCACATAGTCATTGTTTGATTATATGTGGATGATATGCTGATAATAACTAATGGCATTGCAAACATAAATGCTACTAAACGTATGCTAACTAGCAAGTTTGATATGAAAGATTTAAGAGTTGCCGATTTAATCTTGAATTTCAAAGTTGCAAAGAATCCAATTGATATAAATCTTGCACTTGCAAAGAATAAAGGTCAAAGCATATCTCAATTGGATTATGCTTGTGTATTGAGATGTTTAATGTATATTATGAATTGTACACGATCCGACATAGCTTATGCTATAAGCAAATTGAATCAGTACACGGGCAATCTAGGCCAATCACATTGAATGGCAATGAAATGAGTTTTGGGATATTTAAAAGACACCCAAGACTTTACTTTGCACTACACTAGATATCCCACAGTTATTGAGGGATATTGTGATGCAAACTGGATCACCGGTTCAACTGATTATAAATCCACAAGTGGATACGTATTCACAATTGGTGGTGAAGCGATGTCTTGAAAATCGCCCAAACAAACTTGCATTGTCCGCTCTACAATGGAGGCTGAATTCATAGCCTTAGAGAAAGTCGGTGAAGAAGTAGAATGGATTCGGAATTTCATGGATGATATTCCATTTTGGACCAAACTGTTAGCATCAATATGCATACATTGTGATAGTCAAGCGGCAATTGAAAGGGCTGGAAGCATTATGTATAGCGGTAAATCTCGTCATGTACGACGGAGACATAAAACTGTTAGAAAACTATTCTCTAGGAGAATTATCACAATTGACTACGTGAAGTCAAGTGATAGTATATCGGATCCACTTACAAAAGGCCTAACTAGAAATGTAGTTCACAAATCACCTAGGAAAATGGGACTATGACAGAGGACAAGTCATCATAGGGGTAACTCTACCTAGAAGACTAAAGATCCCAAGATTTAGGTTTCAAGGAAATCAAATAAAGTTATGAATGATGGTTCAATATTGTCAAGACAATTTTTGGTCCATTCTCATTATGAGACAAAGTTCAATACCAAGGATAAGGCATTGAAGTCTTTTAATGGTTTCTAAGTTTGATACGGGGTATATCAAATAGTGTATCTACGAGATAACACGTTTAGGAATCACCTATGTAAATGTGTAGTGTTAGTCGCTTCAAGGAGAATTCTGTAAGGTCAATTCTCTACGCACTTATGAAACCAAGTGATGTTCATGGCGGAAACAAATATAACAATAGGAACCAAAGACGGTTAAGGGTTAATTGTGTGACGTATGTTGTCTAGATATACACTAAAGCTCGACTGTTTCAAGGATATCAAATCTATCAATTGATAGAGTATATCTGATATGTGTTCACTACAGAAAGTTTCAAAGGAAAACCTACTTATCTAGATGCGATTAATCCTTACGGAAAGTTTCAAAGGAAAACCTACTTATCTAGATGCGATTAATCCTTACTTGCGAATCACAAAATTTTTCATCCATGTTTCTATCATATAGTCATTCTCCATTCATGTGGGGAATTGTTGGGGTTTTATGAATTGGTGTGAATGAAAAATAAACCATTTCCTCCACCTTGTAGGCTATAAATATTGTATTCTTTAGATTTTTTCCTTACGAAAAAATCTGCGATCTCTCATCTTTTTGCATCATATTTTCTGCACAAACATAAAATTTCTAAGTGTGATTCAGTTGTTTCTTTGTGTTCGCAGCACACCGACGTTTGAGTTACTGCTACACCGGTGACGATAATCTTTTCTATCCTGTGAGAAAATAATCCATAACCTCGGATACTTGGGGATATTAAGTTCCTTAAGGAAACACTGTGAATTCAGTGGGCTCGGATTTATTCATCGTTTTTTTGCTTCTTCTCTATTTCTGTTTTATTTTGGTTGATTACTTTTCTGAAATATAATTTCTAATACTCTAAAAAAATCGTGTATAAGATAATGTATGTTGAACCGTTTAAAACTAAAATACGCATCTATCTCTGACATTGGATTAGTAGAAGATTCTCATTGCTCGAGTTAGCTAGTTGACAAGCATAATGATTAATTTTCACCTAATCTGAGCTTTTAGAATTAACTACATGTTGGCATTAGTTTAAGTTACTTTTTGGTGAAGAGACACTTCGTTGTGGATATACTATGTCTCTTCAGAGGTTGCAAGTGCTTTGAAGCAATTTTTTAGACACTTAATTTCATCTTTAGAATCTCTTTAGATTAATACTTCTCGTTAAGTAAGATGAAAGGGAAAAGGGAGATTAATATAATGCTTCATCCCTTGCACACCAAACTATGATGTTCTAAAGAAATTGAAATTAATCTCGCTCAAATCAAACAAAGAAGCCGGCTCAAACCAACTTAAAATTAATTAAAGGTGTGATCTTTGATTGGGTGTAGTTTAGTGTTAAATTTAGAAAAGCTGTCGGATAATTAGTTCGACTTGGCATTTTATATAAACTTCAGGACATTATATATGTCTTTAAGTTCAGTTTTTTTGTTTAAAATTTCAGAACACCGTGTCCTTAATTTCAAAGACTCTGTCCTAAAGTTCAGAATTTGTAGTTCAAAATTCAGTTTTGTACATTCTCTCTCCCTCCTTTTATTTTTAGTTTGTACACTATACTTAAAATAGATTTTCACTTTTACTTGTCACTTTTAGCATATCAAGAGAAAACAATTTCTTTTTTACTGCTTTATCCATAGTATTAATTATTTATTTCAAATCATTTTTCAATTCCATCAAAATTATGCACCAATTAATATCTTTATCATGGTAAATTATGCACTTCACTTAATAGACGTGTAAAGTTAATAATAGACAAGTAGTAAAAGTGAACGGATGGAGTATATGTCTATTTCTATTCAGCAGAATAAGAAAAAAATTAGAAATATGTATAAGAAGACATAGGAGAAGAGCAACGCGCGGACAATAGTCTCAAAGAAGCGAGAAGAGTAGAAGCAGAAGAAGAAAATAGATATGAAATGGAAAAAGTCATAAAACATTAAACATGGGAACAGAAGCTAATTAAGAAATAAAAGAAAGGCAAATGTGATGAAGCCTAATGTAGACTGTTTTGCTTCAAATATAATCTCTTCCTTTTTCTTTTCTTCCCTTTGAAGAAAGGAAAGACGAATCTAGCTGATGTTTAAATGAAAATAATTTTTTATTTTTCAAATATCTTTGAACATTATAGAAGAAAATATGACCATTTTACTCCAAAGACTTGATCAACTCTATGAAATTATCATTTTCCTTTCAAATCAAAATCAAAATATAGGTTTTATTCTTCCTTTTTAATTGGTTAATGGAAATTAATTAATGGTTAAGATCAGATAGTTTTACCAAATATCTATTTAGGAATTATACTCTCGGAAAAGTAATTCTGTTATATCCCTTATTGTGGACACATGGGTCCTCAGTCAGTTCTTGATGACAAATCACATGGCAAATTCTTGAACTTTTGACGAAAGCCATTATTTAACCCAATTCATTAAAGTAATAAGTCTTTTAAATTTTTTAGAGAAATAGAATAAACTTATTCCTCAATAACGTACTAGGAATTATTTTATTCAAAAAATTCAATGGACAAAAAAGTTAATGATTAACGGTGTTAAAAGATAATCCGTACTTGTGTGTAACGGTTTTACCCATAATATGTAACTGAGAGTAACGACTCTAAGAATTCATCCACAAGCAGTTTTGTAAAAAAAATTGTTGCTCCCAAACGCACACGCAAGTATACGCGGTCGACAAGTAATATAGGATTTTAAAGTCCAGATATCGTACCCATAGGGACTTATGATTAACTATTTACTAAATTATATTAATTCTAATTATATAAACAAGAAATAAAATCCAAAATTAGATGTATAACTAGCTAAAAATAAATAATGAAATTTAACCAAGAAAGATCGGATTTTTATCGGAGAAGAGATAGATCTAGGGCTTTGACCAGTAACAATAAAATTGAGTCTTCCAATTGTATATACCTATTTTATTTCTTGGGTTACTAGTTGACGGGTTAATTATAACTTTATGATATTCTTTCGAACTAACAAGTCTGTAGATGCTACTATAACGCCTATATTATTATGGTCGTCAGAGGTAACAAGAATGCATATATATCTTTGTATCCAACTAAGTAAGGCTAAAGGGTATATTTCTATCCTCAGTAGCAAAACGATAAATCGAACAAACTCTATTTATTCTTATTACGTACGTGAATTCCCTCTTTCAAGTTCAACTCACGCACCACATATGGTGTTTAATTAGTGATCAAGCAACTAAATAATTAGGCTCAAGAATAAGTAAATAACCCAAAGATGGAAAACCAATAGATATAAAGGATAATCAAATGCCAACTCTGATGATAACGTCAAAACCTAGAACTAAATAGTTTAGCTCCGCATAGACATGGAAGAAAATCATCCGAATAAAAATATAAAAATGAGTAGTATAGAGAAGAAAATGTAAAACTCTGTAACTCTGGTCTCCACGACAGCTCCAAACTCTCTCTAGGTCCAAAGTTCTAAACTCATGGTCAAAAGTAATCCCAAAGCTATGTAAAAACCTTGTAAAATATGTATTTAAGGTACCAAAAGGCCTGGATTTTAAAAATAAAATTCAACTCGGATCAGGAAAAATAGCGAACCCATGCAGAGCGCAAGCAAAACTTTAGAGACCTGTGTTGCTCACGTTGTGTGCGCGGCGGCGACAAGGTATCATAGAAAATTGATTGATTCATTCAAAAATTACTACTCAGTCTTCTATGATACCTACATGGTATATCATATACTCAGATGGTATCATGAAGAATTGTTGAAGTCCTTGAATGCAACAATCCCCAATCCTCCGTAATATCATCATGGTATAAAAATATACTGAGATGATATCATAGAGGACTTCTTAAGTCCTTCACACGTGTCACCAGTCTTGCATGATACCATTATGATATATACCATATAATGAGATGATATCGTGAAATTTGTTGGATTGAAACTCATTTTGAGTCGAATGTATTCATCACCTAAATATGAAGAGTTGAGTCAGGCAGTGTATCATAAAGCAAATTCCTTGTTTGATGTCTATAGGAAAATGTATGCTCCTTTCACTCCTCGTACTGATGACTCATCCAATGGTAGTAGTAGATTTACTTCTTCACATCCGAATTCTTTTGACTTGAAAATCAAGTAAGAATTTTAAGGTCAGATGGTAGATATTCTACCTCAGAGTTTGAAAGATACTTGAACGAGCAATTAGGTGAGCATGAACTAGAGATGGACATACAAACTTGGTGGAAGATGAATGCTCATAGATATCCGATATTGGCATACTTAGCTCGTGATGTACTAGCAATGCCAATATCCACTGTTGCATCTGAATCGACATTTAGTGCAGGGGGTCGTCATCTAGATCCATTTAGGAGCTCCTTAACTACTAAGGTGATGTTTTCGTCATTTTTTTATTTTTTCTTCATTTATTTTTTATTTTTACTTATTAATTTTTCTATAACAATTTTTATTATTTACACTTTGTATACCAATAAAAGATGATGCAAGCTCTTATTTGTGCACAAGATTGGTTTCGCCCTCGAAAAGATAAAGAGAAGGAGATTGATGTAGAGGAAAAGTTGGAGGAATTGGAGCTACTTGAGAAAGGTATTTTCTAAAATTATATTATACTTAATAATTTCAAAATAATATATTATACCTTCACTTTTATTATTTTGTTTGTTTATTATTATTATTATACATAATTGGAAAAATTACTTTGAATGATGGTGATTGGTGAATTAGAAGTTGTATTTGCTTCATGCAAAGTAATGAAAAAGGTAAATGGACAATCATCTAATACTATATAATGTAAATATGAACTCCTCATGATTTTTATTTGATATTAAATTTGAACTAATTAGTTTTTTATTGAAATTTTTTGTTGCAGATTGATGTTGATGGTGTAAAGATTTCATTAGTATCATTATTGTTCAAGGTTTGAGGATTTTTTTTAATTTTTAATAGCCTTGAATTCAATATTTCTAGTAATTTAGTTTTGGGATTATTTTTGGACATGAAGTTGTAATATGTGACTTAGTTCTTCTTATTTTCTTATACTTTAATTGCATTTTTTTGGATCTCTACTGCCCATGAACCGTATCTGTATGGTCCGTAGTGATAAATATCCAAGTACTTTAAGCTTCAATACAGGAATTTTGATCAAATTTAAAAGAGATTAAATTAGTCAAATTACTTCAACGTACCAGATTTATAACAAAGCTAATGCAAAACAAATTGAAATTTCTTTAGAACTGGTCTGGTCTGGTCCAGGACCGATAATTATCGGTCCGGTCTTCGGTCTTCCATTTTATAATTTCCGATCTTCGGTCCGGTCCGGGTTTGGACCGGTGAACAACCCTACTTGTCAGTATATGATATATACCATGTGGGTATCAGAAAGAATTGAGTTGTGTTTTTCTTGAAGGAATGAATCAGTCATCTATGATACTCTATCAGTATATGATATATAACAGGTTCATATCATAGAGGATTAAGTTTTTCTAGGAATGAATTGTCAGTCCTGTGTGATACCATGTGGGTATCATAGTTAGGGATGGCAACGGATCGGATCTGGACCGGATCCTACTAGATCCAGATCCAGATCCGTTTTTCATACCTGAATCCAGATCCGGATCCGGATTCGTCGGGTCCATAAAAATCAGATCCAAATCCGGATCCATCGGATCCACCGGGTCCACGGATCGGATCTGGATCCACATGTAAAAAAAATTGCCTTGCTAAGAGTGTAACCTTGCTAAGATTTTTTTAAAACTGACAAACGATTTTACTTAGCTAACAGTTTACTGTGTTTCAATTTTGAAATGTTCACATGAGATATTTTGTTCGTTGTCTCGTTTTGATTGTGAGCTATTAATTAAAAATGTTGGACAATGACAATAGTTGTGGAAAATGTTGACTAGTATTTCCACAATGCGAAACTTGTATGTGCTTGGAATCTTCACAAATGAAGTGAATATAATTTTAACTACTTGTCTATGGAGATGTTAGTCATTCACTAATATAACATTGATTTTATTATCGAAGTTACCTCTTTATTTTTGGATTTTTGAGTTAACGCCGGGATAAATTAAACTTGTTTTGAGAATTAAATTTGCAAGGATGTGCTTAGCACTTTTAAGAAAATACTTATAAAATTACATTCTAGGTTATGAATATATTTAATAAAAAATAGATCCACGGGTCGGATCTGGACCGGATACGGATCTCAAATACAAGATCCAGATCCAGATCCGATCCGTCAGAAATGGATCCGGGTCCGATCCGGATCCGTCGGGTCCAAATTTTGAAGATCCATATCCTATAAAACGGATCTGGATCCGTCGGATCTGGACCGGGTCCAGGATCCATTGCCATCTCTAATCATAGTATATTGCAACAATATACTTAAACTGCTATTGAAAAAGGAATAAGTAATAAAAAATAAAAAAAATGAAAGAAATTCGAATAAATATATAATCAAATTATGGTGAAAAAGAAAAGAAAATATTATATGAAAAAAATGAACAAAAAAGGAGAAAAAATGAGAAAATTTGCCTTGTCCGACATAATTTGTGTGGACGTTATGATACATATGCCGAAGTTACACGTAAAATATGATTTGGAGATCTAAATTATGGCGCGTCAAAAAATGTTGAAGGGCAAAAATTAAAGATTATAAATTTGAGGGGCAAATATTAAAGACCACCCGAAATAAGGTCATTTGCGCGAATTATTAACCCGTCTAAAGATTACTTAGGCTGAGATGAGCTGGCTATGATGAACTAAACAATGGATCACATAGCTCAACCGGTCCAATTCTAGCTAAATTTTAATTTCTTTACTATTTGTTTGATTACTAAATAAAATTAATAGTAATTCTTTTTGTTATGGTTATTTCTAACCTATCAGATAACAATTAAAATATTTTGATAAATTTGATGAATCAACACATTTTGAGATAGACTGGCTCGAATTCATCCGCTATGAAAATACATCCAGCCCAACCTGCCCAAATATAGCACCCACAATTTTCAGTCATTTAAAGCATTTCGTTTCTTCGAAGCACCATTCAAATTAGCAGTAGAACCATGATTAATCTCAGTTCTTGGTAGAGTAAAAACAAAAACAAAAAGTGTGGAACAAAGGTAATAAAGGAAAAAGATGGGTCAAAGAAAGAATAAATTTGAAAAAAAAGATCTATAACAAAGTAGCCGTTAGGAATATGATATTTCAAAATCTCTCCCTCCTATTCCTTCAATTTTCCGGAATAAACCCCATCCCTTATTTCAAAACCCAAAGCGCCATTTCAAACCTTTAGATTAAATCATAACCGTCCACCTCAACCGCAGTCTCAAATTATTTGTCGTGATTTCTAAAAATAGTTGGGTGGGGGCCAAAAGCTGATTCCAGCCCGAATTCTGTGGAAGTGGGAGATGACGGAAAAATGGATGCAGATCAATCAAGGACAGTAGCAGTGAATGCTACTCCTCGGTCCACTAGGACGACAGGGAGGGTGAATTCTAACTATTCGGAGAGTCATTCTAATCAAAACACACCATCTACGAGTGTAACTAAGCCTCCAAATCCTGCATTTTCTTTAGCTAGTGGTTCAAGGACTTTAGCGAGTGGAGCTGCCCGGATGGCCAATTATGCATCATTATATAGGGGAATTCCAATCAGTGGTAATTCATCGAATGTTGTTGATACAGTTGAAGTTCCTCACTTTGACCTCAAGGAAAATCCATCATTCTGGTTGGAGCACAACGTACAGGTATGCCAACCATCATTTGGTGATTAAGTACTAAACTGCAATGATTTTCTGTTAGCCTATCATTTGGTGATCAAGCATTGAATTACTACAGGTTTTGATACGAGTGCGTCCTCTCAACAGCATGGAGAGAAGGTACAATAGGTGCTTGAAGCAGGAAAGTGCACAGTGCATCAATTGGATTGGACAGCCTGAAACTCGGTTCACATTTGATCACGTGGCAAGTGAAACAATCAACCAGGTCCGTGTAATTAACATTTAACTTGGAAGGATATGATCTTTTCTGGTAGGACTATGGGTGGTCCTACAAGATACTGAAATGATGCAGTTTTATTGTGCAGGAAACACTTTTTAGAATGGTTGGTTTATCAATGGTGGAGAACTGTTTATCTGGATATAATAGCTCCATCTTTGCATATGGACAAGGTGAGGCATGATATTTGATGAAGAACTATTGGTGTCACTGCTTCTGAACTTGTGCACGACTAATGTTAAAAGTTGTTAATGTTGGGTATTGATATTGGTGAATGGGAAATGATGGGATGAAAAGTGAAGGGAATGTAAAAGGTCTCTTTTGCCTTGGGTAAACTAGTTGTCCCACATCGGAAAAAGAAAGGAAAAGAGAAGTGTATATATTACATTACACCTTCTTTAGTCACTAAAAGGGTTGAGGGGGCAAGGACCCCTTGCGCCGTCGTCGTCGCTCGCTCGGCTCGACTTCGGTCAAATGATTTGATTGATAATTTTTTTGGACCAAATTTTCTTTAATTTTAATTATTTTATTAATTATTATTTTATTAAATTAATTAACTTATCCAATCCTACCCGTTAGTGACCCGGATCCGCGTGTCTGACCCGCGACCCGGTTTCTTTCCCATATTTAAATTTCCCACCAGTTTTTAGTGGCTGTTCAGAAGGGTTGCAAACCTTCAGAAACAGTACTTCCATGGCTATAAATTCGTTTGATTCCTCAGAATTTTACTTACTAATTTTCTGAACAACACAAACTTCTTCTTCTTCTGCACAAATAAATTCTGTGTGATATACTGCCGTTGAGTGGTTCGCCGCTACATGAATTTGGAGTACTACTATTCTGGTAAGATAATCGTTCTATCCTAGGAGGGGATATTCCATCAACCTCGAGTACTGTGAGGGGAATAATTTCCCTAAGGACACACTTTGAACTAAGTGGGCTCGATTATATTCTGAAAAATTATTCTTATTTTTCAACACTGATTCTGTTTATTTTCAGAAATTAATTTTACTGTTTCATCGGTTTTGCAATACAGATTACTAACAGTTAATCCACATGCTTACACAAAGTTTGTTGATGGGGAAAAACCTTATTGTTTACCGGAAAAGGTTCATTAAGTTTTCATTTTCATTTTTTCAACCTGCCCTCTGCAAATTGATGTATAATTTTTCAACCATATCTAGTAGTTCTAGGGATCAGGATGTGATTTGTATTAAGCCAGTTACTTGATCAATTGAATGTTGAGATATCCACCTACACCTATAATAAAATATAAGCTTACCTGAGGCGTCTAAAGTTTATATTCTCGTCCTTACTCTAAATGCAACTCTTTTTGAAATGTCTGCAAATGTTTGGATGCTAAGGCAACTGAACACTGTGTATTTATGATTATTGTCCATATATCTTTCTAGTTCTCAAAGCAGTGACACCTATTCCTGATTCTTTTTCCACTCACAAGTTTTTAGTAGCGCATTCGGATATAACATCTTCTTGCAGACTGGTAGTGGGAAGACACATACAATGCTTGGTGAGATTGAAGAATTGGAAATCAGGCCGAGCCCCAACCGTGGAATGACACCACATATATTTGAATTCTTGTTTGCAAGGATCAGAGCAGTAAGTAGGATATTTTGATGCTTTTTATTCCTAACACAACTTCTAATTTAGGAATTGTAGGTGAAGTCACTTTTTGATCTCTATTTTTCAGGAAGAGGAAAGTCGAAGGGATGAGAGACTACAATACAGCTGCAAATGTTCTTTTTTAGAGATTTATAATGAACAAATCACCTATCTCCTTGATCCTTCATCCACAAATTTAAATGGTAATTTGTCTATCCCATAACTGAACTTGACCTAAAAACAAGATACAACTTACTGCTGTTGGTTCACATTCATATTTTTTTCTCTTATAGTTGAGAGAGGATATCACGAAAGGCGTGTATGTTGAAAATCTGGCCGAATTTGAAGTCCAAACTGTGGGTGACATTCTTAAGCTCTTGAATCAGGTGACAATGTCTGTAGATACTTACTCTTTTCATAGCACCCACATGATGCAAGTTTTGCAAGTGGCATAAAAAATATTCTCATGCTTCTGGTTCAGGGTTCCTTAAACAGGAAAGTTGCAGCAACAAACATGAACAGAGAGAGCAGTCGCTCCCACAGTGTCTGTACCTGTATAATTGAGAGTAGGTGGGAGAAGAACTCGACTGATAACTTCCGTTTTTCAAGGCTTAATCTTGTTGACCTTGCCGGTTCAGAAAGGTAACTCTTTGATGATAAGAGCAAATACATTATGTTTTGCTAAGGAAAGAAGAAACTACAAATATTACAGACAAATCATTTACATGGCCATTACCTATTACAGGCAAAAAGCTTCTGGTGCTGAGGGTGAACGTTTGAAGGAAGCTGCAAGCATCAACGGCAGGCGTTCCTATACTTTTAAGGGCCGGTGCGAAAAAACAGAAAGAGACCCTTTTTTATTCACACGAAAAATTAAAATTAACTAATTAATCATATTAAAAAAAATTATTGATCAAAACATCAAATAAATGTATAGTAAACATTATATTCGATTCAATGTTTGGCCGACTGGTTGGGACTTGGGACCAAATCTGATTTTGTGTTTAAAATAAAAGCATAAGGACTTTTGAAGGAGCCCTCAACCGCTAGGCTACAACTCTCACTGATAAGATTGAAGACATTTTTAATATATATCTTAATTTTTGAAACCAATAAAAGAAAAATGAAAATTCTGGGGCGGAGGCCCAGCGGCGGCGCCACCTCGACCACCCCAGGGACGGCTCTAACAGATCTTTATCAACTCTAGGGTACTTTTCCTTGATGATTTCCCCTGATAACGCTTGCTTCATCTCCTGGTCTTTTTTGCTTCACTTGACAGAGCATTTCCTTCTGCAGTCATGTTATAACGGTTCTGGTGGATGTGGCCAATGGGAGGCCAAGGCATGTTCCTTATAGGGATTCGAAGTTGACATTTCTACTTCAGGTGAACTTTACAACACATTTTCTACTCCTTAGTTTTTTAGATTATATCAGCGTCCTTACAGTATTAAAATGCAGGATTCACTAGGTGGAAACTGAAAAACAATGATTATATCCAACGTCATCCCTTCTATCTGGTTGGTGTTAATTTAGACTTTCTTAATCTTATGCTGACTAGTTTTGGTGAAAAATTATTGGACTATGCTGATTTTTCTGTCCTCAGCTGTGCAGCTGAAACACTGAAAACGTTGAAGTTTGCTCAGCGGGCAAAGCTTATTCAGAACAATGTAAGCATATAACTTAGCTGATGATAAAGTGGTGAACCCACATTCAGCCTCAATATTTTAACTTTGTTCCTTTTTCCTTTTCAATATGAAGGCTGTGGTCAATGAAGATTCTTCAGCAGATATCACCGCTCTTAAACATGAGATAAGACTTCTAAAGGTGGAAAACCTCTTGTTAAATATTTACTATGCAATGCTGAAGTTGGCGTGAACTTAAAAGCTGATGGAAAAGATTGGTGGAATTTTTGAAACAGGAGGAGCTTTCATCTCTGAAACGCCAGAATGTATCCAGAGCTTTATCATTTGGTCAAACAACGATCTCAGGAGACTCTAGACTGGAAGATGACAGCAGTTATGACGAAAAGGCACTTGAGACAGATCAGCATGGTAGTTTGATCAGAAAGGAGGCCAAGGGCATTGTAAGGTTATCCTCTAAACAGGTACATCATATTGTTTTTAGGCTGCTTTTTACGTTGTTTGTCATCCCATATAATTTCTTTTTCTTTCACGAAGAACGTTTGCAAGTCAACATTATGACTCAACTCTTTCAATAAGCTTTCAAGTTTATCATTCAAAGCCATTACGTCACCTTCTGATATTAACACTGAAGAATACAACTATGTTTGCTTCAGTTTCATTTTACATTTACCAAGGTCTAAAGTTGCACGAATGTGTTACCACAACATACGCACTCAAGGGAGGTCAATGAAGTGGGTTGAGAACCACAAGATCTTTGGTTCAAATATCTGAGGCAAAAACACGACGTCACCTTCTGATATACAAACACTGAAGAAGACAACTATGTTTGATTCAGTTTCATATTACATTTACCAAGGTCTAAAGTTGCACGAATGTGTTACCACAATATAAGCACTCAAGGGAGGTCAATGAAGTTGGTTGAGAACCACGAGATCTTTGGTTCAACTATTAGCGGAGGCAAAAACACTAGGTGATTTCTTCTATTTATCCAAACCGTGGACAGAGTCACTCGGTACCTGTATTGGTGGGAGGTAGAAGGTATCCCGTGGAATTAGTCTAGATGCGTACAAGTTGGTCCGGACACCATGATTATTAGAAAAGAAAAGGAAAAGTGTTACCACAACATAAACAATTTATTCAATTAGTCACTGTTTTAAATATAGACAATAGTGAGACTAGAGGAGCGGATGTGAATTGAGAATATGAGATGTAGTGCTGCCTAAATACGTACAACTCAAAAGTCTTCTAGGAGAATAGCATGATAGATGAAGATGTGTAACATATATAAATAGAATGGATGTCTGAATAGAAGAGTGTTACATATATGTTAAGATAAATTTGCGGTCATTCAAAATTAGGTAAGAGTAGAAATGATCATATCTGAAAGAAGAGTAGCACACATGAAGGTAGAAATCTGTAACCTTTATCCCAATGGATGCAACCTAATTCAATTACCCTCCCACTGTAAACTATTCCTACCTAGAGCCTCAGAATCGTATGATTCAGATACCTGACGAAATGAACATGGATTTTGATCTTCGAAACCCATTGGAAAGGGGCTGCTGGCAGAGTGGGGGGCAGAATCACACAGCAAGAAAGCTTCCTGTAGCTTGGGATGATTTTTTCATGTGTTCATGGGTGTGACAACAAATGATGGTGATAAAACAGGATAAGTTGTACCTAAAATCCAAATCGAGGAAAGTTGCTTTAGAAGACTTAAAATCCCTCAAAATCAATGAACTTAGTTAAGAATAGAACACAATTGAAGTAAAGGTTATAGGCGATACCCACTGGTGTGTAGGAATTAGGATAAGTGTGGTGAGTGGTCGGAGAACTCCTAATTCTACGTAGAAAGGCAAGTTTATCTAGACGGGTGATTTTGACAGCGGAAAATCTTAGAAGGCGGAAGGTTGTCTGCGTCAGTTGGTGTTACATATTCAAGGAGGGAGTCGAGGATATGGATCACCTTCTTCTACATTACGGGCTTACCATGAGATTATGGTGAGATATGTTTAGGTGGTTTCACACACATTGGGTAATACCAAGAACTGTGAAAGATTTGATGTTCAGTTGGAAGAGCGGGAGGAGGAGAAGACGAAGGGCTTGGAACATGGTTTTGCTTGCGTTAATGTGGGTAGTGTGGAGAGAGAGAAAAATAGGAGAGCTTTTGAAGGAGTAGAGTCGAGTTTTCTCAGTTGAGGAGTAGCCTCCGCTCTCTTATTTTCTTTTGGAGTAAACAGAAAGTTCCTTGTTGTATAGAGGATTGGATGAAGTTTGTAGAGGATAGTATTTTGTAGATTCTTGATCTTTTGGTATACCCTTTGTATACTGCCGTTGTGGCAATGTTTATGAATGAAAATATTTTTACTTGATAAAAAATAAAGGCAAGTTTATTCAATGTCAGTTTGAAGTGTACTTGAATAAAGCGGAATGGACTAGAGAATTCATACAATCGACACCATCTGATTTGGACTAGTCGATTTATTACAAGAGCAGGAAGAAAGGAACTATATCTGTACGCTGAATATATTAATTCATGTTCTCAGCCTACCTCTTAAAACAATGTTCTTCTTTCTGTTTTTTATTCAAATAACTCGTTACATAGTTACTTCTAATAGTATCTTAACACCAGTAAATTCTGCTTCTTTGCTTGTCCCAGTTCGTTCGCTCTGATTATTGCATCTCTATCTGGTGTTCTTACATTCTTGCATCTTCATGGTTAAAGAATCAGAGCTCATTTTTCTTCATCCAAGAGATCTGGTGTTCTTACTTTCTTGCATCTTCATGGCTAATGAATGAGGTAAAGAATCAGAGCTCATTTTTCTTCATCCAAGAGATCTGGTGTTCTTACTTTCTTGCATCTTCATGGCTAATGAATTTTCTTCTTCCAAGTTCTTATCTACTCTGCTGTGCAATGATTCCTCTTACGTTTATTTCTTTATTTTCAGTTCAAATCACTAGAGACCACACTAGCTGGTTCTTTAAGGACAGACCAGATGGCTGAAACTTCTATCAAACAACTTGAAGCTAAAATTGAGCAGCTTAAAAGTCTGGTAACCCACTTCACACTTTCTTGCCTTCTCTCCCATTTCGTTGTTTCGGTTTGACATTTGCAATAAGTTACTAACTGAAAGAAATAATCCCCTTGATTATTTTCATTACTTGAATAGGTATATATACAAGATACAAAATATTCCTATTCTATTCCTAAAATCTTATTCTACCATAATTCTAACTCTACAATTATGGTAGTGTATATTCCTAATTACGGTAACAAATACATTACAATATACTACACATATATTTTCTTAATATACAATATTCTTACCTTGTCTAATATTAACAATTATGGAAAACCGAGAGCCACCATTTATGGGCTGAATCCGAGAGACAATATAAGGCAATATACACATGTATATTGTATGTATATTGCCTTATTTAACACACACCCGCAGTCATAGTGGACGGTCTTCGAACGCTGAGACTGTCCCTAAAATCTTCAAAGAGTACCGAGGGAAGACCCTTTGTAAAGATGTCTGCAACTTGATATCTTGACGGGACATGACATACGCATACCTGCCCCCGAGCAACCTTTTCACGGACAAAGTGAATGTCCATTTCGAATGGAAAACCAAGAGCCACCATTTATGGGCTGAATCCGAGAGACAATATAAGGCAATATACACATGTATATTGTATGTATATTGCCTTATTTAACACACACCCGCAGTCATAGTGGACGGTCTTCGAACGCTGAGACTGTCCCTAAAATCTTCAAAGAGTACCGAGGGAAGACCCTTTGTAAAGATGTCTGCAACTTGATATCTTGACGGGACATGACATACGCATACCTGCCCCCGAGCAACCTTTTCACGGACAAAGTGAATGTCCATTTCGATATGCTTAGTGCGTTGGTGCTGAACCGGATTTCCTGAGAGGTAGATGACACTAACATTATCACAATATAATAAGGTTGCCTTCTGAATGGGACAATGAAGCTCCAAAAGCAAATTACGTAACCAACATGATTCTGAGACCACATTAGCTACCCCTCGATATTCTGCCTCTGCACTTGAGCGGGATAGAGTCGCCTGACGCTTTGCCGACCAGGAGACCAAGTTGTTGCCAAGGAACATACAATATCCTGACGTAGACCGTCTGGTGTCCGGACAACCACCCCAATCCGCATCTGTGTACGAGGCAAGTGTGGATGTAGATGAAGGATACAAGTGCAACCCATAGTCCAGTGTCCCCTGAATATACCGAATGATGCGTTTGATTGCATTCATGTGCTCAACTCTGGGATCATGCATGAATAAACACACCTGCTGAACATCATACGTAATATCCGGTCTGGTAAAGGTAAGATACTGGAGGGCCCCTGCAAGACTGCGAGAGCGGGTCGGGTCCTCGTATGGTGCACCTGCCGCGGCACTAAGCTTAGGTTTTGCATCAACTGGAGTAGAAGTGGACTTACAGGATGACATCCCAGCCCTATCTATGATCTCAGCAGCATACTTTCGTTGAGACAAAAACAAACCACCTGAATGACGTTTGACAGCAATCCCTAAAAAGTAACTCAAGGGCCCTAAGTCTTTCATAGCAAACTCAGACCTGAGCATGACCATGATAGACTGGCGCAAGGCATTGGAAGAGGCAGTCAAGATGATATCATCCATATACAACAAAATGTAGGCCAATGACGAACCACGGCGGTAGATGAACAAGGAATTATCTGACCTGCTGTGAGTGAACCCAATAGTCGAAACAAAGTGAGCAAACCTCGTATACCAGGCCCGTGGAGACTGCTTAAGCCCATATAAGGACTTTTTCAACAAACATACATGATGAGGACGGTTGGGATCCCTGAAACCCAACGGTTGATGCATATAGACTGTTTCCTTGAGATCACCATGTAGGAAAGCATTTTTGACATCCAACTGATGAATATGCCAAGTCTTTGAAAGAGCCAAGCTAAGCACAGTGCGAATAGTAGCCGGTTTGACTACCGAGCTAAACGTCTCCCCACAATCTATCTCAACCTGCTGAGTCTTACCATCACCCACAAGCCGCGCCTTATGTCGAGCAAATATACCATCTGAATTCTCCTTATTAGCAAAAATCCACATAGATCTGATAACATTAATACCATATGGACAGGGCACCAACTCCCACGTCTTATTATCAATAAGAGCATTATATTCATCAGTCATAGCAATTTTCCAATTAGGGTCATTTAAGGCGGACACAGGATTACGGGGTAAGGGGGATTTAGAGACATCAGAATGTAAATTAAAATGTCTTTTAGGTGTAAAAATACCCCGTTGACTACGAGTGACCGGTCTATGACTTGAGGAAGAATTGAGTGAATTTTGGGAATTTGCTGGGCTCGGGACGGACGGGGCAGCAGGCAGTGGGCCTGCTAGCCCAAATCGGTAAACTGGAGCGTCATCTGGACCAGTTCCGGCCTAATTGCTGGGACTGATCCAGAAACTGGAACATGGGACGGATCAGTGGGTCCAGCGGGCAGTGGGCCCGCTGGAGAATTTTGGGTGCGGGATATGTCCAAAAAATTCCGAATAATATACGGGGATATTTGGTCATCCAAAAAATTATACGACCTAGGCTCGGGAGTATGAACTTTCGTAAAAGGAAATTGGGTTTCATAAAAAATGACATGGCGATTAATTATGATTTTCTTGGAGGATAAATCAAAGCATTTATAACCACGATGATTAGACGGATAACCCAAAAATACACACGGGGTAGACCGAGCCTGAAGTTTGTTAATTGTGGTGGATGGGAATAACGGATAACACAAGCACCCAAAAATTCAAAGATGAGAATAAGAAGGGTTCTTATTATATAGGATTTGGAGGGGGGAAGAATATGTCAGACCTTTGGACGGAATTATGTTAAGTAGATATGTTGCCATTTGCAGAGCATGATGCCAAAAATACGGGGTACGGAAGCATAAAGTAAGATAGTGCGGACAATGTTATTTATGGAACGAATTTTTGCGTTCGGCTTTCCCATTTTGAGAAGATGTATGAGGGCACGAAAAACGAAAATTTATCCCATTATTATCACAGAACTCCCGAAACACCCTATTGTCATACTCTTTCCCATTATCACATTGAATATTCTTTATTTCTTTTTCGAATTGTGTTCTAATGAATGCTCTAAATTTTATGAAGACAGAAAACACTTGAGATTTATTGGCAATTGGAAACGTCCACAAAAATTTAGAGTAATCATCCAAAAATAGAATATAATATCGATGACCTAACGAACTTAGAACGGGAGACGTCCATAAGTCGCTATGGATAATATCAAAAGGCTGTGAAGTATGAGAATCCACAAATGGCAATTTAACACTTTTTCCTAACGAACAAGATTGACAATTTTGAGTACGACTCGTACCCTTACAAGAAATGAAGCTATTTTTTTATCTAAAACTGATAAAATAGAAGAGCCCGGATGACCAAGGCGGGCATGCCAGACGGAAGGAGAAATGGCTGCAAAAGCTGACGGCCAGGCTTGACTCGATGGATTGAAACCGGGCATGATAGGATAAAGATCCCCCCTACTATCACACCTCATGAGATGACTCCCCGTCTTGAAATCCTTCACAGAGAAACCAGAAGGATCAAATTCAAAAGAAACCGAATTGTCAGTGGTGAACTTTCTGACAAACACTAAATTTTTAATCAATTTGGGGGCATGTAAAGTATTTTTCAAGATAAGGGGTGGATTGGGGGGAGACAACGTTTTCTGACCATAACCTTGAATTGGAATAGAGTTGCTATTACCAACAATTATACCCCGAGGGGTGCTCAAATTGGAATAAGATGAGAGAGTACTTGATTCGAAAGTCATGTGAGTAGTGGCCCCGGTGTCCATGTACCAATTTGGGTCCGGTTGAGTCAACCCCAACGTGTGCATCGCGGCCTCGATATCGGTCTGAGTGGAGCCTGCTGCATGATGGGCTTGCGGAGGTCGGGGCCCAAGAATTCCAGACCGTGACTGGGCTTGGCCGTAGCTGCTGGAACTGCTGCTGGGGCCACTGGCCAGTGGGCCGCCACTGATGGTTGTTGGGCTCGAATTGTTGGCCGGCCCCACCGGCCGCTGGAATGAACTGCTGGAGTATAAGGGCTGCTGGCCCACGGCCCACTGCCCCAACCCTACTGCCATGGGCCCCACTGTTGGGACCAGGGGGTGGTGAGCCATTGTTCCCTGGATGGGGCCCACCGCCTGCTTGCTGACCACCGGAACCGCCACCCGAACCGTCGCGTTTGCCCCCGCGGTTTTTGTTATTATTCTTACGATTATTTTTGCCGCCACCATGATTATGGTTTTGGCCCGAATTATTAACAAAACCCGAAGAACTTGGAGAGGACGCCATCATGACGACGGGGCTTGCTCCGGTAGCCGCCTTTTTAGCCAACCCGGCTTCTTCCAACGTAAGCATGGAGCGGGCTTGATAAAAGTCAGGAAGAGGGTTGCTTTGACGAAGGAGAGTTCCAACGCCATTATAGGCCTCCGAAAGGCCGGCAACCAATTGTAGAACGAGTCAATTATTTGTTATAGGTGCGCCAACATTATGGAGTTGATCCGCCAACTCCTTAAGTTTCTTGCAATATGCAGAAACGTTTGGAAATTCGTCCATTCGAACTAGAGAGAATTCCTGCTCGAGTGTGACGACACGTGAATGTTGGTTATCTTGGAATATGTCACGCAATCTATTCCAGGCAGCCATAGCCGTGGTATCCGGCTCAATAATCGTCTGTAGAAGGTCAACCGAAATAGTGGAGTAGATCCACTGGAGAACGGTAGCATCAAGAGTAATCCATAACTGAGGATCCTCCGCGGGAATTGGTGTAGCGGGAGGAATGATATGATGGATAACTTGATGGGAGATAACGTGTATTTTAAACAGTTCTGCCCACGTCGCATATTGGACGTTTTCCATTTCAAGTACAATAGGGATACTGTTCTTGACATTAGAAACCATAAGGGCAGGATGATAATTGTTCTTAGACATATTGAAAGAACAAAGAAGGAGGGGAAATTTAAGAGAGGTTTTTTTTTAGAGCGGAAGACGAATTTTGGAAGAGAAACCCGAGGGGGGGGGTGTCTCGGCCGAAAGAGAGGGCAAAAGTTGGGAGAGAAAAAACTTTTGTTTAGACCTAGTCTCTTGATACCATGAAAGAAATAATCCCCTTGATTATTTTCATTACTTGAATATGTATATATACAAGATACAAAATATTCCTATTCTATTCCTAAAATCTTATTCTACCATAATTCTAACTCTACAATTATGGTAGTGTATATTCCTAATTACGGTAACAAATACATTACAATATACTACACATATATTTTCCTAATATACAATAGTCTTACCTTGTCTAATATTAACAATTATGGAAAACCGAGAGCCACCATTTATGGGCTGAATCCGAGAGACAATATAAGGCAATATACACATGTATATTGTGTGTATATTGCCTTATTTAACACTAACTTTCAAACACGGTTATCATGCTTGTCTCTTAGGTTCGTCAGAGAGAGGAAGATAATCGGTGCACCAAGATGAGGCTAAAGTTCAGAGAAGAGAGAATTCAAAGGATGGAACTTGTCAATGGACTAATACCAGCAGATAGCTATTTATTGGAGGAACAGTACACTTACTGAAGAAATTCAGTTGCTTCATTCTAAGGTTGATAGAAATCCAGAAGTAACTCGATTTGCATGTGAAAACATTAGGCTTTTAGAAGAACTGCGGAGGTAAAATGTTCATACTTATGCAATAACCTAAATATTGAAGCTCGTTTCTTTTTTATTCTTCAACAAATTTTCGTTCTGTTGGGCTTGTAGATATCAAGATTTTTATGAAGGAGAGGGAAATTCTGTTAGCTGAGGTTTCTAACTTGCGGGATCAGGTAAATTCTGGCCTTTTGTCTTTTGTAGTTCTTTGACTTGTTTGAGGCTATAATGGTAAGTCAATATATGTATTTACAGCTACTTACCAATATTGATGGGAACTTGAAGCAGCACAGCCATTTGGACATGAATATTCCATCTCAGGTAATGTACAACAACAGATTGTACGGTTTGTTCTTTCCTCTTTCTTCAAATTCAAGCCTGCTTATGTTCAAGCATTGTTTGCATGGTGTAGGAGTCTATACATGCTTGCGACGAGCAAACTACACTACATTTAGAGGTTGGTCGCTCGTGACCCCCTAACTTGAATAAATTGAACAAACTTGGTCTCTTATATGTATTTTCATGTTTCAGTTAAAAAGGACTTTACATGAGTTGATGGAATGCCGGACTAACCTATACTGTTGCTTGGAGAAAAATGAAAAACTCAGCAGGTTACTTTGGTAACACTATCTGTGTTGTCTTGTTCAACTAAGCTTCTACAGACTTTCCTGACGTTTAACATATTTAATTCAAACTGCTGCGGCTATTAGTTTCCTCTAACTTGCTCTCAACTGTCCTCAGGGAAATAGATGAGCTACGAGGTTCATTAAATAACATCAGTTATGCTGACAATGATCACAATGGTGGGGCTGAAGTCATAAAGGTAATTCTCCTTCTGAGCAAGCATGTTTCTGTCATTATATAACTGAAAATAAGAGAAGTGGGAGAACGATAAGGGAGAACACGACACCTTTATAATGATTCAGAAAGTTGATCCGGCCATTTTAATTAAACTAATGATTTTCCTAACTTGGTAATGAATCTGAGATGAGAATATTTCATGATTTGTCCACTAAAAGTAATGCAACGAAATGTGTTGGATATATTATATGGGTACTCGGACAAATACAGGGAAACAATTGGGCCAGAAATTACTGGCCCAAAATGGGAGCTTGGACGTCCACTTTGGGCGTGTGAAGTCCACTGAACACTAAGGTATCCACGCGATTTGTTTCCTCGATTGAAAGATCTAACTCCAGTGTATTTCCTACTCAAGAAAGCTAGGAAATCTTGCTTTAGGAACTGAGAAGTCATTTTCTATCTCTATATAATTATGGGGTATGTGTTATATATACAGGAGTTCAAGACAAAACCTAAACATATATCAGTGGACTTCACACGCCCAAAGTGGACGTCCAAGCTCCCATTTTGGGCTAGTAATTTCTGGCCAAATTGCTTCCCTGTATTTGTCCGAGTACCCATATAATATATCCAACACATTTAATTTAATCTGAAATCCAATTCGACTTAATTATATAATTTGTATCAAATAGAAATATTCCATAATTATTATAAATTAAATATCTCGATTCTCAATCGAATATTCAATACACTCTTAGATCAAAGAAACAATCGCATATAGTGTGTGACCCTATATGCCTTCACATATCGACATTAATCTAATTAAGGTCCATACGAAACTCCTAGACTGCATCGTATGACTAACTCAATATGTGAAGTACGTTTACATGAATCCAACAAACTTAACCTTTATGCAGAACTATAAATTCCTTTCATTCGCGACACTAGACATAACTAAGTAAGTCAACCCCATTACGCGATTGCAATCGTGCATCTAAGCAAGTTTGGCCTTGTAGAGCAAACGCTAGGGCATAAATACTCACAAAGGTTTCTCACTCGCTACTGCAAACACATGCATCTATGAAGAGTCTGAGTACTCGTAGACTTAGAGCAAACACTAGGGTGTAAATACTCTTATAGCCGAAAAGGATTTTGCACTCATTCAATTATAACAGACGATGCATGGATTCCAAATCAGACTTATATTAAATTGGGGAACATTTTAATCGGGGTTTTATCAAGATCCTGAAAGTATGTATGTCCTAGAAACAATCTATATCAGGGACAAAAATATACTTGAATACATTTGTATTATTAATGAGATTAATATTTATGACATTTGCAATTATTGAATTATTGTTTGATTGTTTGCAATTATTCATATATGTGCATCCCTTGAGCTTACGTTGTCATTAATAGAGTGAGATATTAATGATAGAACATAACTCTTAAAATAGCCTCGACTAATGATCATCGAGAATGAGATATCGATGATATGCTATAAGTCGACATGTGGTATGCATCATAATCTTGGAGAATGTAGTTACGAGTAATGATTACTCGTGATGGACACATGGATACTTTGGAGAAGTATTGATATACCCTGCCGATAAACTATTTGTTATACATGTCTATAGTGTTATCGGCATGTGGAATATAAAGGTCCTTTGACTTGAGGTCAATACGCACCTTGTTTACAGAATGATGTACTTTGACCAAGTTCTAAGTTTAAACTCCTTCTGGATAAGATACGGCTTGTGTTATGTGTATCAGGATGTAAATCAAGGTGATAGTTGAGCCAATAATAGGATTCATTCCTCGATTGGAAATTCGAGAGAACACTCAACTTCTCAATGTTATTAGGTTGACTAAAGTCACTGGCCAGTGCAAGAGATATATTTAGAATATGGTCTAGTTAACTAATAAATGTGAGATAAAGTGATTAAGCCATTTGGATAGACACTTGGCAAATCCTAAGCTTAATCGAGTGTGTCACGAATGAAAGGAATTTATAGTTCCGCATAAAGGTATTAAGTTTGCTGGATTCATGTAAACATACTTCACATATTGAGTTCGTCATACGACGCAGTCTAGGAGTTTCGTATGGACCTTAATTAGATTAATGTCGATATGTGAAGGCCTATAGGGTCACACTATATGTGATTGTTTCTTCGATCTAAGAGTGTATTAAATATTCGATTGAGAATCGAGATATTTAATTTATAATAATTATGGAATATTTCTATTTGATAGAAATTATTTAATTAAGTCGAATTGGATTTCGGATTTAATTAAATGTGTTGGATATATTATATGGGTACTCGGACAAATACATGGAAGCAATTGGGCCATAAATTACTGGCCCAAAATGGGAGCTTGGACGTCCACTTTGGGCGTGTGAAGTCCACTGAACATTAACACGGGCCCATGTTTTCCTGTTTTATATCTATTTAGGTTTTGTCGTGAACTCCTATATATATAACACATACCTCATAATTATAGAGTGATAGAAAATAACTTATCAGTTTCTAAAACAAGATTTCCTAGCTTTCTTGAGTAGGAAATACACTAGAGTTAGATCTTGCAATCGAGGAAACAAATCGCGTGAATACTTTAGTGTTGAATCCCGCGTACGAAAACCTATAAGTTTTCTTTTATCATGTTTTGAACATACTACATGATTATCACATAAGTCATGCCAGGATTGTTGTTGGGTAAGAAATTTTAAACTTCCGCTGTACTTACTACTTGTTTACGTACCCAACAAAGTTACTATATTTAATGATCACTTATACTCTGGACATTTTCTCAGATAGAGAATGTAAGTCATAAAAAGAAGGTCATCGAACTTGAATTAGATATAAAGAAGTTGTCTGGTCAGCAAAACCTTCAACAGCGCATCCACCATCACGTTAAAATTAAGGTTGGTACCTTTTCTTTATTATGCTTAGACTTGCCAGAATCTGAAGATCAACATCATAAAAATGTTTTAGTTGTATTTTTTGCTACAGACTAATCCCCACCATGGCTTCTATATCTTTGTCACAGGAAGAGAATAATTTACTGAAAAATCAGAATGATGACCTTATTGTTAAGCTGCGGAAAACTGAATCAATTCTTTCGAGAGTCAGGGAAGAGCTGGTTCACTTCCGTCAAACTAATGGAAGAAGCCCCTACATTAATTTTGACAAGGAACAAACACTGGAGAACAAGTTGAAGGTTAGTATCTTTTAGTATTTAATTTAATAACTTAATGTGCCTAGGAGGAATTCCACAATGTGATTGTGGACATGAATTATGTTATGACAGAGAGAAGAATTCTTTTGTGTATCTGTAGGACTTAAACATTTGGGAATTTGTCCAACAGGAAAAGGAAGAGGAAAGACTGCAATTGGCGCAGAAGTTAATTGGTTTGTGCGCTACTGTGCTAAAGGTAAAGAAAACTTCATGTTTTACTTACTAAAATATCATAGGAAGTGTGTTGAAGTCTCCAGCTCTTTGGCATTGTTTTCTTTAATCATCTGCAATATATACTGTAGGCTGCTGGAATAGCAAAATCAACATCCTAGATAGGGATCTCAGCAGCTGAAGAAGCACTTGAGCAGCTCAAAAACAGATTGACTTCACTGGAAAGAGAACTACAAGATGCCAAATTTAAGGTAACACCAATCCACAATATTTCAATCATTTTGCTTCATCAAAAACCTGAAAACATTCTATCAAACTAATGACGCCAATTTACTAACACGTTATTTTCCCTTTACCAGAACAAAATGACTAATGAACGAATCCGATTGTCTGAGCTCATGCCACAATCTTCCCTTCTAAGAACAGATGAAAATGGACAGACTCCAAAGAGAGGATCTTCCCCTCGAACGGTCTTTGAACGGTGAAGATTCTTTTACCAACTTGAAGAGGAAGAGTAATCTGTACATGGTGTTAGTTTTTTGCTAGCAGTTTGTTCATATATCCTTTTGTACTTTATATAAATAGTGTACCAAATCATTGAAATCTGTAAATAGTGAATCCATGATATTGTATTAACTTTCTTAGAAAGTATTTGTGCAATATGTGTAATTCATTTATTCTGTAAATTTCCAAGTGTAACTTCTTCAAAAGGCATATTTTGTACAATCACAATGTTGTCATAATTAATTATGTTTACAGCAGTGAAATTATGGTCGAGTCTGCGGTTAGAACTTTTCTTTTCATTGCAATAAACCAAAAATTCATTTCCTTTTTTTGTCTTAAAAAAGTTTGAAATGTTTTCTTGAATAAAAATACTTACTCAAGCAATTGAAACCAATAGTATGTCCTTCTCCATCCGTACTTTACTCTTTCTATTTTGGCATGTGCTAAAATGTTTGGGATCATAGACGATACTTATTTTTATATTTCATGAGGTTCAAGTTTTCTAAGTTCAACTAATAACAAACATTAGTAAAAGAAACAATAACTTGGAACTTGAACATAAACTTACACTTGCATAAAAAATGAATTTGAGATTTCTTGGCCAACACCTCTACCTTGGATTTGTTAATCACCAAACCAAGGCTTCGTTGGCTAACTAATCAAAAATTAAAGTTTGATCTTTTTCTCCACCAAACTATACTTTTGTGTTTTGCCAAAAAAGAAAATAGATTTTCCACTATAGTATTACATACCGAAATACTAGTGAACTTGTGTCTCCGCACTAAGTGGCAGGGAGTAAAAAAAAAAAGTATGATCAATTTCAAATAATTTGAGGTTCAATATCACTCACCAATAATAAATGTACATGAGCAATACTCATTCACAATTAATTAATTATTATTTACTTTTATAGATATTTTTCTTTCATTGTGCTCTAATTTCCCCTAAATTTGCATGAATTCAAAGAAAGCTCTTCGAAATAATTTTGTTCCTTCTAATTTGACATCTAACTCAGCTTCTTTCTAACACATTCACTCATCAGGTTTCACATCAAGAATCAAAGTATAATAAAAAATACTTATTTTAATAGTCTATTTTAATTAGGACATGACCTTGATAGAAGGGTGTGGAGTTGGATGATTAAAGTAGAAGAGTAGTGGGTAGTCGTACATTGCTTTTCCATTCCTAGAATTTTAGGATTACTCTTGTATTTTCTTATTTTTAGATTTTTATTACTATATGTTATTTCTTTAGCTTTAATTATCTTCTTAACTTGTTATTACATCTTATTATGTTGCTATTATTTTGGCTTATTGCTACAACCTAATTTTCGTCTCTCTATGAGCTGTACGCTTACCCTTCTCATACCCCGCTTGTGAGTATATTATTGTTGTTGTGGTCTATTATTTCAAAAATTGTTCCTCTCCCGAATCCCATGTTTAAACTTTAAAATGGGAGTAGGTGGAGTCGGGTCAAACCAGTAATATATTCACCGGGCCATAAACATTAGGTGCAAGGTGTGAATTTTGTGCTCTGCTCTTCAGATTGAACGAATAACCCCCTTTACTCGTGTTCCTCATTTTGCAAAATTAACACTTCAACTGTGAATTTCCTATGTCTTCTTTGGCTGCTAACCATTTCAATGGAGGCTGCCTTTGGAAATATCAGGTTTCCAAGGTTGGGAAGTTCAGAATTAGAGCTACTTGGATGGCGTCATCATCAACACCAGCGCAAAGCATGGAGTTTGGGGAGGGTAAAACTAACAAATTACGTATTGGTGTGCTTGGAGCTAGTGGCTACACTGGTTCTGAGGTCTGTATAAGCCCTTTGTCCATGGCCGCACATCAGCTTTATTTATAAATTGTTTTGGTTCTGTGAATTTTGAAAATGAGTCTTAAAGTTATACTCTTTTGACAGCAATCCAGCATTATGTTTGAAATATTATGCGCTAAAAATTAGTTTTTTGGAGCGATTCATTTTTTCATTTCATTGCAATTAAAAGAAAAATAGTTTATTGAGCAGTTCGTTGTTTCTTCTGAGAACGAAATAAAGGTAGAGATTGCTTCTTGCCCTTATTTTATATTTTTATTTAATTTATCTCAGATGCATTCTAAAAGTTGCTATCGTCTACTCAGAAAGAGCTTCATGTTGCCATGATACTTTTAAGACTAAGCTCAATATACATGCTTAGATGTAAGCCTAAAAATTTAAAATAAAAGATTAACTTCGATTTTTGGTCAAGGAGTGAACCTGGATCATTGTTTGAGACTCTGCAGATGCAATTGTTCTGAAATTGGCTCGTGCGAGGTTTGTGCTTTAAGGTAACTGGAAAGGAACCTTTGCCACTACATTACTGATTGTTGTTTGCTGTTAAAACAACCAAGATAGTTTGAATACTTCCTAATATTTAGGAAGACAAATAGCTTGTCTTGCTATACTGATTCAAAGAGATTGAAGATGGTGAAAATAATCAGGGAATAATATGGAAAATGAATCTTCCATTTATTCAAAAACAACTGTCTGGATAGTCAAATCGTTGTTGGAGATTTTACATAGTGGAAGTTATTATTCTAATTCATGATATACTCGAGAAGGAGATTTTGAGCATTGGAAGTTATGTGTTGTATATGAGATGAAAAATCCTGTAAGATGAATACTTGAATAGTATTTCCTCTCACTATAATTTTAATCCTGGCTAAAGAATTATATGTGGCTAGAACGTTAATGGCCCTTTTCTGTACCCTTTTATCCGATTAAGTTAATCTTCTGTTTCTGCAGTGTGATATCATGTCATTTTGTGTAATTTTGCTTGGTTACAGTCACGCTCTTGTTTTTATTGTTAGACGATCATGCGCATCCCTTGGTTCTATGATTTTCACTTGACAAGTATAAAATTTGTTACAGATTATTAGACTCCTGCGAAATCATCCGCATTTTCAGATTACATTGATGACGGCTGACAGGAAAGCTGGCCAATCAATCGAATCTGTTTTTCCTCACCTGGTCACACAAGTATGTATCTTCATAATTGCATAATTGTATTCTTTCTTCTGCTTTCTTGTTGGACTTTACTTTTGAATTGATCTCATATAGGACTCAAAAAGTAGGAAATTATTTGATAAATGCTTATGGATATGTTTTTGCTATCTTTATTTTTTGCTTGACTTTCTGACTATATGAAAGAATCATGAATCTTCTATATCTAACTCTCTTTTATTACAATTTTGTAAGATCATTTTCGATCCTGCTCTTTTCGTTCTGAGGGAAAGGATTGTGCATTCTCAATTTGGACCCTGAAGTATTAATTATACTATTGTTATATCTGTTCCTTGTCGACCATTCCCATACAGGATCTGCCAAATCTAGTCGCTGTTAAGGATGCAGATTTCTCTGCTGTGGATGCCGTTTTTTGTTGTTTACCACATGGTACAACTCAGGTGTGTAGCTATTCCATCTCTTAATTTTCCCAAAATCAATCAGTGTCATATCGAATGAAGAGTGGTCCTACTTTGCCTATCGTAATTTCTAATCGAGATTCTGAACCTTGCATTTAAGTTTTTATTTTTTTTAAATACTTACATTGTGCAGGAAATTATCAAAAGTCTCCCAACAAATCTAAAAATTGTTGATCTTTCTGCGGTAGGCATTCATTTATACTTCTGCTATACTTAAAATAGTTTCTTGATTCTGCATCTCAAACATTTTTCTATACTTACTGTCATCGTCATGGTCATGTAGGACTTCAGATTGCAAGATATTGCTGAGTATGAGGAATGGTATGGCCAGCCTCACAAAGCAACGGCTTTGCAGGTAGAGTAGCTGATTTCTTCTCTCCCTCCTTCCAGAAAAATCAAAAAGAAAAAAAAACTTCAGGTTTGATCCAAATATATAATGTTATATCACCCATAAAAAACAAAACAAATATATAATGTTATGTGAAGGTGTACAATCAAGAGTAATAACCAGAAAATTTAGAGTCACATATGTGGAAATGAGAAAATTCTTCCATTAGTTTTCCTATTATATTTCTTTGAGGCCAATATAAGGTCACCACATTGAATGATTATTCTTTCAATTGATGCAGAAAGAAGCAGTCTATGGTTTGACTGAGATTTCAAGGAAAGAAATTCAAAGTGCACGTCTAGTTGCAAATCCTGGCTGTTATCCAACATCTGTTCAGCTTCCTCTTATTCCCTTGATAAAGGTTTGCTTCTAAATTGAAAAACAAAGCATATCTTTTATTCCATGCACTGTGAGTTTGTCAAGATTTCTTAAAAATGGAAGGATCTATATATAGGCGTCCTTTGTTGGAATATCTGAATTTTAAATGAATCATTCCTTCTAAAACTATAAGAAGAAGAAGAAGAAATATTCTAAAAAATAACCTTTAATGACCTTCATCTCATAGTTTTACTTGTGTCCTTTTGAACCTTTAAAATATTTTTGTTTGTCCACGGCTCACTCTTGGTTGATTCTGTCTTTATTTTTGCAGTCCAACCTCATTGAAGTAAGAAACATAATTATTGACTCAAAATCTGGTGTTAGTGGAGCAGGTTTTGTACTTTTCTGTATTCTTTCATAGTAATGAGTATTGACTACCACTTGTAGTACTTTAGCAGTGGTAACCACCTTCTCAAACTTTATCTTGTAGGCCGTGGTGCAAAGGAAGCAAATTTATACACTGAAATAGCTGAAGGAATACATTCTTATGGTATAACCAGACATCGGCATGGTCAGTAACCCATTTTAGCTGTGCAATTATGAAGCTTTATTTGTTAATC
The DNA here is from genome assembly GCA_034509755.1 of Anisodus tanguticus. NCBI lineage: Eukaryota > Viridiplantae > Streptophyta > Magnoliopsida > Solanales > Solanaceae > Anisodus > Anisodus tanguticus. Next base: position 36,321,475 of record CM067561.1, on the reverse strand, counting down.
CTAAACTTGTTTCTAATTTTTAATGGAAACGTTTACATTAGAATTACTAAAAATTGACAATTCATCTCACCTTAACATGATACTCTATCAGACCAAACTGAAGGTTGAACCAATTCAGAAATGGATAAAAGTTATTTTAAGAAGTTATAAGAGAAGGCCAAGAAGCAAGATTCATCTGTCTTTTCACATAGCAATAACATGATTTTTTCTTCGAAGGGTGGAAATAGTATTTTGCTGTAAAATTGAAGAATATTATTAAGACAATACACTAGGATCATATCACAATACTCATTATTCGAGGAATATGACAATTTATTTTGTAATTGACCAAAGTTTAGAAGTAATCTTATGTCAGAGAAACCCAAAGGCTTTTAACTTGATGGTACTAGTTGAAAGACTTTGATTCTGCATGAAGTTCAATTGTGTATCTCTTCCATTTGCCTGTTTTTATCATGTAATGTACCTCAAGTTTCAGAAGTTCGTAAAACGGGTAGTTTGTGCTGACAAAATCTCCATTCACCTGAGTTTTGTTTAGGAAATTCTTATCAAGTGTAGTATTAATCGTGAGAGTTCTGATTTTATTTACAGTGCCAGAGATTGAACAAGGATTATCAGAAGCTGCAAATTCAAAAGTTACTGTTAGCTTCACTCCACATCTTATGCCAATGGTAATAGCTGAACCCAGTTCAAGTTTGTCTAGCCTCCCTGCTCAGCAGGTCATTCTCTTAGGTTGTGTTTTTTTAATCTGCATTAATTTTTATGCTACAGAGCCGTGGTATGCAATCAACTATTTATGTGGAAATGGCTCCAGGAGTGACAACTCAGGATTTGAAAGATCACCTTGGTAACTACTATGAGGTATGTACTTTCTGCGCATGACCTGAGCAGCATTTGATTCGTGGATTTCATTACCATTTTCATTTCTACACTTCATCCAATAGAACTCCATTTCTCCTGTTAGTATATTCCTAATCCATTCTGTTTTCAATGTATTCTGAGGTTGCTTACGACATAACATCCCATAATTTTTTCCTTTTTAAATTTGAAGGAGTTCTCATTCTGTTTAAAGGCTTCATGCTATTCATTGTGACTCTGAGATGCCGTTTGTAGTTGTAACTTTTGACAAGAGGTCTCCATGTAATGTGAGAAACTTGAAGGTGTCCACCTAATCTATCTTTTGTGTGAAGGCTACACTTCTGTTAAATTGTTTATTAAACTACAACTTAAAAAGTTTTTGCTGAATCGATAACAATTGGCTGTTGTCTAAGAAGGTCGATAAAAAAAGCTATACATGGATTTTTAATTTGCTAAAGCGAAAAACTACCAAGCACTTAGCTGTGAGGGGACTAGACCTGCATTTTCTTAGATCTTTGAGTCAATGAATGCTTTGACACTTTAATTTCAAAGAGAAGTATGACTAGTCTGGTTCTTTATTAGGTCTCTGCCTCATACAAATTTAATCAAAGCTTAGTCTGAATCTAGCCAGTTCTTTCAACTGCCCATGCATGAACAATCTGACAGCTGCCCTGCACAACCCAAATAAGTACTGTTGCTAATTGATGTTGTACTCGGATCTCAGGTCTCATCTATCCAGTTTGACCGCAATAGCATGGCTAGAATTAATAGCAATACATATAACTCTTCATATACCTGACCCAATGAGTGTTGGGATTAGGACATTGTAGTATATAACATTTCATCTCACCCTCAAAAGTTTTTGAGATATATATCTTTTTGCGAGTGTGTGTGTGTGGGGGGGGGGGGGGGGGTATCCTGTTATCTCTAGAGTCGAAGATAAGTAGTTACGATATATCATTCATCTGCATATGCATAAGTAAAAAGGTAATGTTTTCTCTTTAAGATGATTGATATATGTATATGTATTTCACCTTCTCCAGCATGAAGAATTTGTGGTGTTGCTGAAGAACAAAGAAGTTCCCCATACTCGACATGTTAGAGGATCAAATTACTGCCTCATGAATGTATTTCCAGACCGGATTCCTGGGAGAGCAATAATAATATCTGTTGTAAGTTTTGCAGCATATTTTTTGTAGACTGCATGTGATATTTTGGTTAGATTAGGTGATGCTTATTAAATTTAAACTCCCAATTGCCTTTTGTAGATTGATAATCTTGTTAAGGGAGCTTCTGGTCAAGCCTTACAGAATCTTAACTTAATGATGGGAATTCCAGAGAACTTGGGACTCAGTTGCCTGCCTTTGTTTCCGTAGAATATTTTTGTGGTTTAATCCTCCTGATTTTAAGGTAAAGCTCTTTCATCTTGCAATTGCTTTCTGGATATATGGTAATGAGGCAGTTGATGTCAACATACCATGTTTTTTACCTTTGACGTCTCTTGTTCTCTTCTTACACTCTCTCTCTTGTTTCTTGCATTGTACCTGAATAAAGGGAAAACAAAATAAAAGAATCTGTGATGTAGCATGAAGTTTATCTGATTGGTCCTCTGTGAAGCAACATGAGTATGTACTGGCACAAGTTAAGCCCTGCCAGTTGTTCTGCATAAGTTGTTTCTATAATTAACAAAATCATCATTTTTCTCGTTCAGATGTATTTTCCTCTTGCGCTTTTAACTTGAATTAGGTTTTAAGTAGAATATTGATGGGTCAAATGCTGTTTCTGATTCTCAGACTCAAGTATCAACTTCAGATATTTACAATTTTTCCATACTCTGCTGGACCTGATCATGTAGCTGCAAGAACTGGGTGTTTCCTAGCTAATCTAGTCATTGAGAGTAAATAATGTTGTGAAGACTGAAGAGCCCTTTAAACTCTTTGGTTTAGTTACATTTCTTTGTTTCTCTTCCCACAGGCGAGCAATACTTTGGAATTATATAACATCCTCGAAAGGCAGCCTGAACATCTTTCGACATCTGTTTTCTTTTGTTTCCTGTCTTCCTTGCAGGTATTTGTGAAGTCTAATTATTTTCCACAAGGAGAGACTGCGTCAAGATTTGCTGTGGACGAGTTTTGTTTGCTATAGAAGATTTTGGTTTCCCGGCTTAAATTTTATATGTATCCCATATTTAATTTCTAGTTGTTCGCCCCAGAAGGAAATTATGTGCCATAAATAAGGTTGAACAGGGGGTGGATGTGGTGCTGTATTTTATCCTTTTTTCCCCTCCTTTTGTTTAGTCTTGTCATGCAAAGCATCAACCCCATGGAGCTGGTGTCAAATTTGAATAAAACCAAATAATTGATGTGTAAATCTTTGGGTAAAGGTAGCTTTATGTTTTGGTGAAGGGCTCAATTGGCTCTTTTCAGTTCCACAGGTGACGCTGAGCCAAAGCTCTGTAAACTCGAAATCCTGTCAAACACTGCCCCATCTAGGTGTAGGGTCTTAATGCACCAAATGCTCAAAAGAGATCTACTCACACCTAGTCTATGTATACAAAACAACATTGTTAATCATGATTAAGTGAAATATTAAGGTTAAAATATGCCACAACCTTATTTCCTCCAATTAATTATGGTTTAGTGGTAGATGTGTGATAAAAGCACATGTCATGTATTTATTCAAACACCTAGTATTTAAACAAAACTATATAGTGGAATTTCAGGGAACTTTCTTCCACTTATAAAATCTCAATTACTTAGTGTTTTAACATTTTTATTTTCACATTATAATATTTTTCGTGCAGCTTCTCATTACTGAAACATTGCAATTATCATCCTTTAATGGAAACTAATACTTATTCCTTATAAGTAATTGATACAAACATCATGCACAACATCGATTTTGTAAGACTACCTGTTTGGTTTCAACCATATTGCGGTTTTAATAAGATTTTTGGAGTTTTATACTCACGATCATTTTGGTTAGTGTATAAAACATTATGTTTGGCATTACCTAACTTATTTTTCTAATGAAACCAATCAAATTAACTATCTATAATCATATATCTAATCTAAGTATTCGTAAACTAAATAAAGTCCAAACCATGTAATATTTCCTTCAACAACTTAGGGAAAGTTAATAGGAAGAAGAAATTGAGTAAAACAATTTGGGTTCAACGTTCACCAAATTATTTTCCAACTCCAACTCAAATATTGCTGCTGAAAATAAAATTTTCAAATATTGCTCAAATGCCTAGTTAATTTTCGAAGAAAATAAAAAATATTCCTGACTTCTTATCTTTCCAATTCCAATAGTAGTAATATACTTTTTCCTTTGCTCTCTTCCGGGTATCAGTTCCTTTGTTCCGTCATTCATGCACATACTGTAATTTACTGGCAGTGTATATACTTTTCCATATATATACACGACCCATTTAAGAGCGCGGGTGTACCCGATCCGGCTCCACACTTGCAAGTTTTAAGCCCCTCCATTTCATGTCAAAAAAAGACCTTATCTTTCATGGAAAAATGGCTGTCGAGTGTTTCTGCACAACCCCACTTCCCAGCCGCCAATGGTTTTCAGGTGACCCAATTATTAGACTCCGTTTTCAGCCGCCAATGGTTTGTAAAGCAATTTCTTATTTCCTATGTCACGGAGAAATTTTGTATTGTTTGCTGGAGTTACTGTAGTAGTAGTAGTAGTAGGTATGAGCTAATCTAAATATCACCACTTTGACAATATAGCACTGACTACGGAAAATATTCATACAATGGAAAGCTGAAGTTTTGTATATGTCGAAAGCAGCACCGATGATATGTTTAATCTGGGATTTTGTTTTCTACTTTTTCCTCGAGATATAAAAAGGGAAATGTAATTTAACTGCTCTTTGAGTGCAATATTCATATCCATGTAGACCTTGCTGTTGAAACTTGGTAGGCTCTTATGTTTGCTCTTATTTTAGTCATCTGTCTTTGTTCCTATCGTATTAAAACCTAGCTACCATCTAATTTTATATTTTACATCCAAATTATGTACATACATTTCATTCCTTTTTGGTTTCAGAAATTAATTAGAGAGAGTTCGTAGCCCTCCATTTAGATTACTAGGTTAGTGGCTGTTCCTTACTACTATTTGTTGTTTCTTTTTCTATTGTCCTTGTTTTGGTTCTTTCTCTTGCTTTTATTGCTCATAGTTTATTGTTATTGTCGTTCTTGTGATTCAAATTTTGTCTGGCTTGCTTCTGTTATTCACTCAATCTCAGTGACAGTTGCCTTCTATCTTGGCAGATTTTACCGCCGTTGACCAAGTCTAATATGTGCATTTTGAGCATCAGACCAAATTGGACACGTCCAATTGCAAGACCTAAAATAATCTGCAATATGAACATAGCAGCAGCTGGACAATCAGATGAACCTCACAAATTTAACTTGGAGAACATATTAGACCAGGCAGGGAAATTGTGGGATAGCGCTCCTACACCTGTCAAGAGTTTCCCTTGGAATAGAACACTGAACAATTTTGTTCAACTTATTCTTGACACTGTTTTGGCAGTTACCAAATACTTGTATGTACCAGTACTTGTAGTTACTTTAATCAGTGAGTTGTCTTACTGTGCACATGAAAGGAAGCTTTATATCACCCTGTTTCCTATTCTTGTTGGTGTTGCTATTGCTGGCATCTTAAAATCAGCAGCTCTGGAGTCATCTCCATATCTCAAGGTGATCTTTTTCGCTCTACATAGTTCATGAAATTCTAGCAGAAGATTGTTGATGGTTAAATTCCATCTTGCAGATACAGTTTTGTTTCATGTTAATCGTTGAAGTGTGTGACCATCTCATTCTAAAAGCTTAGGCTGTTAGAGAGAGCACATTTTTATTTTACTTAATTATGTTTTCTACATAAATAATATCGAATGTTACCAATTAAATGCATCTATTAGATCATTTCTCAACAAAAAAAGGTGCATCTTAGGTTGCCTCTAGAGTTTATCTGCCTCGTAGTTGGTAAAACTTGGAAACATAGATGATGAAAAGTTCGCAATTATTTTCTACGATAATGGACTCTCACATCTTATGTTGTTCTGTTTTCCTATCCTTGTTTCCTTTTTTCCCCCAACTCGACTTATCCCTATTTGTGCTATATGTCTAGAATTGATTCTTTTGTCCAAGAAGAAATAACATGAACGAATTCTGGTTGTATTCTGACATGTTTCTGCTCTGTTTACAATGTTAGAATGCAGAAGTTCCTTGGCATTTGATTGCCATTGGCGTTTTCTTCACACTGCTAAAGTTGCCGGGACCATATTATCCATATTGGGGTCGAATTTTTATTCCACACCTCGCAAATGGGGCATTGTTCAGAACTTTGTGGTTTGCTTTCCTCTGGTACAGAAGGCCTAGGAAGTCAGTAGAAACGATACTGCCTGATTCAGTAGTTGCTGATCCTGAACAGAAGGGGCTATAACTTTTTGGCGACAAAGTATTTGAACCGGTAATAATATTTATTCTCCTAAAATTAGTTTCATTTGCATATTGAAACTTGCTGCTTCCAGTTCTCTAAAAATGATGCTGGCACCTTTCTTTTGTTAATCAAAAAAGAAAAGTAATACAGGCACCAATACTTGGTCAAAGGTATTCTATGAATGAGAAATGTAGAAAATGTTGCTGGGCGTTGTATCTGTTTGTGACATATTTTTGCTTACTGTAAGTGCATATGTGCTCTGTTCATATGTTAAAGGGCAAAGGGAATCAAGAATGCAATCTGTTTGTAGTTAGTCTGCTTGATAGATCTTGCACATTTGTTAATTTTGTTTTGACCAGTCACTTACCCTTGCGTTGAGTCTCCCGAATAAAAGGTACTCCAATTGATAGCATAGATCAACTCTAATGATAATAGTTCCAAGAGAGAAAAACTATATTCCTTTATATAAGGTCTAGACTATTTTAATGCTTACTAAGAGAAGAGGTTTCTCTTGACAGCTCTTGAATACTTTCAGCAACAATTTGAGTTTCCAACTTCGAAGACTTTGAAATACATTATACTTAATGTATTATGATGACAAATCACCCAGTAATGTATATGGTTTCTTAAATATGCTTAAACATACTTGTAGTCCTTTTGTAATAGTCATTATGATTAAGGTTTCTCTTTAATACCAACCATTGTAGTAATCGACTTAACCTTTTGATGTGGAATTCTTCAATTATGAATTTCTAAAGTATTGGTAATAAAAGCACTACTTGACTTTTATATTTAAGCTGTTAAATGTACTCATGACAGCAATGCAAGTGATTCTTTGATTTGGGTATCAATGTGTTAACATTAGAAGTTTCTTTTATAGCTCAGAAAATTAGATATTTGTAAGGCACTGTTATCGACTGATGAAAATATTTTATTTAGGGGCAAATCACTACTTTTGGCGAAATTGTACCACAGCAATCAATTGTCTGGCTATTGGATCGACCAAGTTTGAAGATATTTGATTCTCACTTAAGAGGGGCTTTGTTTTTAGTTCTAGTGAAGAAAGTGAAAGTTTCTTTGCAATCAGAAAATAGGTATAGCAGTTAATAGTTTTCATTGTAAACATTTCCAGATTTATCTTCAATGTACCCATCCTTTCAAAGAAGTGTCTCTCTTCTGTATTTCTTGTACTTTGTCCTCACTATAATTGGATTCTTATGAGTTTTGTGGTTCACCCTTTGGATAACAGACCACGTCTTGCTCTGCACGACCGAGAATTGTGAATTTCGGGTTATGTTCACAAGTGATATTAACCCCACCCCCACGGACATCATCTTAAGATATTATTGGAAACTTGATGGCATAAGTATTGAGTATGATATTGTAGTGGAACATGTTCACAAGTGGCTCGTTGGGTGTATGGTTGTGGTTTAGGCAAATTGAGGGTTGCAGCAATATGATCAACAGCTGATGATGAAGATGAAGTGTCTCCAAGATTGTATAGAGAATTGAAGGGACCAACAGCTTCTTTCGCCAGATCAGCGAAAGATGGAACAACTAGAAGACTAGTAGCACGAACAACAAATAGCTTAAAGAAGCCATTGGTAGCAGAATTCTAACAAAGAGCTCAAGCAATATGAGAAATTGATGTTTGTGTGTTGATAACTTTTTTAGGGTCGACATTATATTTATAGAGGTGTGATGCTTGGCCTTAAAGCAAAGTAATTTGCTTCCTAGTTTGATTAGAAGATGGACTTAGGAAATTACCATTTAGTCACCCAATGGCCAATACGGTGTATTTTCTTTTTATTGCAAGTTTCTCCGAAGCTTTAGATAGTATGGTAATCTGCTTTGCCTTTATTATTCAAAAAAACTAATAATTTTCTAGTTATTTAATATCTTTATCTTTTTGAGAAAAGTAATTATACAGTCAAGTTGGCATTAAAAAGATTAAATATATAGTTTTTGGAACCTTTCTTTTTCGAATTTCGGTACATTGATATACACAAGACTATATACATTTTCAATAAGGATCAGAACACCTTAACAAAGTAGAAATTTACAATTATGTCGTTTAGGAATATTTCCCTTGCAAGCCGATTTATTCTACATATATTTGCTTTATTACGTCAATTTTCTGTTACCAAGAACTTCAAAGTTCAAACTGATGATTCCTATCAAATTTAGAGAAGCGAAGACATAGCAGTTATAAGTAATATCCAATAGATAATTTCTAAAAGAATATAGAAGTGTTTGCATTGTGTTATCATACAATTAATCAACGGTATTACCCTCTTGATCTGGTCTACAGTCTACACTCGCGAGCTATACCAAATTTGACGAATTAATCTTCTCTTTCTCGTGGAACTGCACCGAAGTTCTTGATTAGTAAGTCCACAACAAGTGGTACCAAATCATCACAAGGAACTGCCTTCTTATATACTTCTCCCAAATGTGAATCACTCCCTATTCTTCCTCCTAAGAATACATCTGCGCCTTCCACAGTCTTCTTGTCCTTATCTCTAGTAAGGCATCCCATGAATCCAATATCTGCAACTTGAACTTGTGCACATGTATTCGGGCAGCCTGTCCAGTGCATCCTTACTGGCCTTGTCAGAGATACTTGCCTTTGAATCTCTTCAGTAATCTTCAACGCACGAGCTTTTGTCTCAATTATGGCTTGCCCACAAAACTGGTTACCAGTACAAGCCACTAAACCTTTCATGAGAATAGGTGGATCAGGTGAAAATTTGCTCAGAAGAGGCTCTTTCAACAGTGCTTCAATTTTTGAGTTCTCAATGTTGGGAATAATAATGTTCTGTTCCACAGTCAGTCGGAGCTCTCCTGAACCGTAATCATCAGCCAAACGAGCTAGATCATCCATGTCGTCTGCTTGGACACGACCTACTGGAATGTGAAGACCGATATAGCTGTAGCCTTCCTGTTTCTGTGGATGCACACCAAGATAATCTCTTCTTTCCCATTGTTTCTTAACCAATTCATCTGGAGATGCTCTCTCTAGCTCTTGCTGGGGCATTCTGTTCTCGACCTCTGCTCTGAATCCTTCTACACCCTGCATTAGTTGAAATTGAAACAAGTTAGACCAGCTATAAAGAATGATCTGCCTGAAATAAGGCCCTTGATATTTAGTCATATAGTTATAAACAGTTCAACTTAGAAAACTTAGGTGAGGCCATTTGTTAAAACTTAAGACAAAGTAAGCATGAAAATGGTCAATGTATCACTCACCAGTTCATCGATTAACCACATCATTCTACATTTCTGCCTGTTCCCTCTGAAACCAAGATCTCTAAAAGCTTCCAGTATTGCCTTGCAAACCGGAACAACATCATCGGTTGGAACCCATGCATCAAGAGGAATTGCCTCATCACATCGTTTCGCACTGAAGAACCCTCCCACAAGTAGGTTGAATCCAAATCGTCCATCTTTTGTGGCAGGCATATATGCAAGATCGTTGATATGGGGATGCTCATAAAGATCATGAGAACCTACTACACACGGATTCCACTTCCTTGGCCTACAATAATATTGCAAAATTCTTGTTAGTGCAAGTGTGCAACTACTTTAATATTCTCCCTCAATAACAAGAACGTGAGGTGAATTCTCTTTCATTATAAAAGGAATGATCCCATTCTTCACCATGAAGATAATTACTCCTAGACGGATTTACAGGTAATTGATCAAGTATGCAAAAATTGAACAGAACAGATATGTCCATAGGTATGCAAAATCCATTAAGAAGCAACTTAATGATCATAGCACGAACTAACGCATAGGAAAACATACTGTATGCAAGACTTACAAGTTAGAAACTGCTGGATTGCCTCGTGAATTACCAGTGATAAATTGGGAGAGCAAATTAGTGTAAGGCCTTGTGTCTACTATTTCTTCTGGATCAATTCCAGCCAGAGGATTCCCTACTGGATTCCTGACATTATCCATGCCACTCTGCAAACTGGTCAAGCCAACTTCTTCAAGTCCCTTTAGTATCTCAGGCACATCAGGCAGCACAACTCCACGAATCTGCCAATTTTGCCTTGTCGTAATATCAGCACATCCTTCCTCCCCGTATTTCTTTATCACACTCGCCAAGTATCGAGTCTGAGCACTCGTTGTTACTCCATTTGGAAGCTTCAATCTCATCATGAACCTCCCATCTGGTCGTACAAATTTGGTAATGAAAATACATATTTAATTGAAATTTCACTAATTGAATAGAGCGGATTTGTAAATATCTACAAGTTCAGCCGAAGAAAACAATACATTCTGGTGCATAGAAATTTGCCTACATGAGTTTTGTAAAATATAACCAGTCCCAAGTCTAGATGAAGGAAAATGTTGAGGTAGATTACAGTTCCGACCTCTCTATAATAACATTTCACTATAACCACCATGTTTACTTTGGAACCAATCTTTCATGTTATGCTATATTGTATGTTCTATAAAACAGCATTTCACTGTAGCAACCAAAAATAACATAACATAACATATATTATATTATAAGTTCTCTATAACAACATTTCGCTATAACAACCAAATTATATTGGAACAATCGACGCTATTATAAAGAGATTTGACTATACAACTAATATGAATTAAGTTTGGGATTAAGACGGAGTTGATAGAGGCAGATGCACCATACAAACAATAGATTCAACTGAATGCATCAGTTTTGACACGAAATACATACATATATATATATGTGCGTGTGTGTAAAATTACTAACATGTCAAACAAATATTAAATTTTGAACTCATAATTAAGATTGAATTTGTCAAGTTTAAATCCTGGATCGACTTTTGATAGTTAAGTTAGTTATATATGGAGTGGAGGTGAGCTTGAGTACTTACACTGATTCTTTCTCCTGTGGAAGAGTCCAAGCCACTTAAGCCTGACATCAATGTCATCCTTAGTAAGCTTGGACTGATCTATCTCTTCAATGGGTATCTTAGCTAGCTCTTCAATACCATTTTCCATGAACAACTTCATAGGTTCCTTTTCAATCTTCACCTTCTCTTGAGGATTAATGCCTTGCCTAAACTGCTCCTTTAGTATCCAATATCCATCTTTTTCCTCAACTCTAGGCTCTAGCCTCTCAGCAGCAACCTCTGGAGGCGGTGCTGCCACCGTCTGTGGCGGAGTTGCATTGAGCTTGACAGTAGTACTCTTGGAAAATCTAGTTGGATTTGGCAATGAAGGTGCCAGAAATTTGATAGAAAAAAATGCCATTTTGGAAGTTGAAGTGGAGAAAGAAGAGATGTCAGACTATTTTGTAGACTTGTGGGATTGGCTGTGTGGCAAAACGTTGGTGGACTCTTGATTGTTCCAAAGGGTCGTTAATATTAAAACTTGTCTGGACAAGAATGTCCCTTTTACCGTTAACTTTTCAAAACTAAACTGTAGGATATAATAGCAAGTTGTGTCAGGTCCATCAGGGGATTCGGTAGAGTGAAATTTATAATAGTCCTATCATAATGACCAAATTAATTTTATTCAAAAATACTAGATTACCGAGAAAGAAAGATTAAAAGATCATCATAAACTTCTCTTATTGCAATTTATGAATTATTTATATGATGATCTTTGAACTTTTCATAGAGAATAGATTAAAAACAACATAGAGTACAATATGTTATGGCAATGACACCAAGGAAATTAAATGAAAATTGAATATGGATGAAATATAATTAAATAGTCATTTTGAAAGAATCACTACAAAAAAATTCGAAAATTACGAAGGAAGTTTGGAGCTCATATTAATCTTGAGTAAAGAACAAAAATTAAACTATATGAGATCAAATCTCTTTGAATTACTTGTCATTATAGATTTCGAATTTGAATCTTGAAAATAGATATTCTTTTAGTATAAAGCATTTTACTCCTCTTATTAAGCTTACTCAAAATTAATTTAAATTATTCAGATTAGTGAACATAAATACGGAATGGTTAGGCCGAGGAGAAAAAAGAAGTCGTGCCATGTGAAGCATGTTTGGCGGATGTTTTTGTTAAATAATAAGGGTAAGTATCAATGGGACACACAGTAGTAAGAGAGTAGAGAGGCGTGTGGCTATGGTGTCAGTGACATTGGTGATAAGAAACTGATTGGCCACAATTTTCCTACTTAGCAGGAGCCCACTTTTTTTTGTCCTGCAATTCTACATGATAGAATAATTCATCAACCATTGACTATTGTGATGAAAGAATCATACACAAAAAAGTAAATTCAGATTATAAATAATTTTTAAAAAATTAAAGACCAAAAAGGGCCAAATTTGTTCTTATACTTATAGGCATTTGACCATAGAAACCAAATAAAATGTTTGATCATAGTTTTTGTAAATAATATTTGATTGTTGGAATGCATTTTTTTTAAAAATGATATATAATTTATAACCCCCAATTTTTAAAAACTAACAAAACAATTCAAAGAAATTAATAAACTTAAACAATACGTAAATATTGCTCATCAATCATTCCCCAATACATTAAGCATGATTTATATAGGATTTCTTTAATACGATGATATAATCAAGTTCACAATTTTTTGCATCTTCAACAGATATCGTCAGGGTCAAATTTATAAAAATAAAAAACGTAGGGTAAAATTTGAAAAGTGAAAGACAAAAGCAACGATCAAAAACAAAAAGTGAAAATTGTGAAAATAAGGTTTGGGGTGCTTTTCAAATTCCAATTTTTATGATCAAACGCTAATTTTAAAAGAATGAATAATTCTCATTGCCAAACGGACAGTGCGAGACCTTTGCTCTATTAGGTGGAGAGAAGTAGGTGACCAAAAGGTTAACGACGATAATAAATTTATTCGCAAATTTAAACATAAGGTAAATATAAACAATTTCCTAAAGTATACAGGTAAATTTAATTCTTTTCTCTGGAATAAGCCATGAACTGTTGTTTCTCCATTCAGAAAATAGACAGCTAACTAGGAGATGTAATTTTGTGATCAATAGAGAAGATTTTCTTAGAAAAATAAAACCATTTTGAAACTTTTCTCCTCACATTTTTAGCAGAAATTTGTTGATAAAAAAAAAATTAGATGAATCCAAACTGAGTTTTATTTTCTTTCTCAAAAGTGTCTATATAAGTTAGACCCATATTGCGAGTTGTTTCGTGCCATAAATGAATTCGGACCTCTCGTATTAGGAAAGGTCCTTTTAATACTAATGACCACACCGAATATGATCAAATTGTCTCACGATGTTCTGAACTCAGTTCACGGACCGATTTAATGGTGAACAACACAACCCTTAAACAAACTTAAATATTTTATGCGAGTATTATTTAGAAAAATAAAAAACGGCAACTTAACTTGTTTTAGCAATATTTAATTTTATGTGAAGACCGCAATTCTTTATCCAATCAACCAAAGCTTGTAAGTGTGGTTAAAATCACGATTTTTTTTTAATAAATTGAAGTTGAACAAAAATGAAAAATTAAATGTTATCGAAGCAAATCACTTGTTTGACTGGGACTACGACATCAGTTGTTCATGCCAACACCATGCAGTAAAGATAACTTCCCCTTTTCCTTTTATATTCAACTATTCCACCGTGAATCGTGATCATCAACCTTTACGGGCAACATGGTGGCATAAAAAGGATACTTATTTATGCACCTCTAGTTACACGGACAAGAAAAAGAGGCAAATTAAATTAATGTAGAGATAGTGAAACCAAGAAGATCAAAGAGTCCAACATACAGAGGCACCGACTCAATCGAGCCGCCTCAGTTGGGCTGGCCAATTTGCCTACTGCCATAACCTGTGGTCGTCGTCTTTGCCCACCCCTATTATGTAACTGCATACCATATTTATAATAAAATAAAATGAAGGAACACGAAAGGAAGGAAATCATTTGAAACAAGATAACATGTCAAATCAAATAATTTAATTTAATTAGTTTAAAATTAAAGTCAAATTATGTATTTTTAACTATGATTAAGTGAGAAATAGGTCTATGCATGTGAGACAAGTGTTTTGTATCATTTATGGGTATGAGTATATTAAAATAGCATGAGGTTTCACTTTCGAACTAGCATGTTTATACTTTGAAGTTAGCATAAATCTCTTCATGCAATAAATTATGAAGGGTTGAGATGTTATTTTACTTCATTTCAAATTAATTACTTAATTCTATTTTGAAAGTTACCATTGTTATGCACTATTTCAGAAAAAAAGACAACAGTCATTCTTTAAATTCTGTTATCTACTAGGAGGCTTATCCCTCATTTTCTGGGTTTATGTTTTTGGTTTCTAACTTTTTTACCTTTGACTATTCGAAGAAAACAAAAAATGGTGAAACCATGACAGAGCGGAAAATATTGCAAGGATCACCCAAAAAAGATTAAAATATTCCTTTTCTTTTAATTTGAACTCAAAAATTGTCCAAACGCCTACTTTAGGGAATCTTATTATTTCTTTTAATGCAAAGCGATTGTTATAAGTTTAACTATATTTGGTGTATGGACTTAGCTAGTTTTGGTCGTGAATAGGAAAATTAACATTTCTTATTGAGTTTAAGTTTTTGTGCACCAACTGCATTACCTTATGGTATAGAAAAATTATATATTGACGATATACAAAATTTAAATTCTTTCTTATTTAATACACCCTATGTCAGTGTGTTACACATGGTACAAGGATGCTGAGCCGATAAGATAATTGGATATAGACTACCTCGGGATTATAACCTGACTCAGTGCCCGGAGTGCATTAGTATTTGGGTAAACTTCACGTAGGGGTGTCAATAGTATGATTCGGTCAATTATCTTTTAAAATTATATCATATTAATTTTCGGTTAATCTACAAATATAATTAAAATTAGACTTTTCAAAATTGTACCAATTCTCTCAATTTTTCTTCGGTATCGGTACGATTCGATTAATTTTTGATTATTTATTTGACATCACTTAATATAAAATAACAATTAATTTTAATATGTAATATAAAGTATATAATTCTTTATTAGAATGTCTGGTATAAAGCTCCCTCAAAATTTTGATCTTGCGTGGTATATAGTAGATCTGCTACCTCTTCTTTTCAATATAAACTCACATGTTATATGATATATATTGATTCATATACAATAGAAATAACTTTTGGCCTCATATATCAATTCTTAAATTTTTTAAATGATTGAACATGTTTGACTACTTCTATTAATCTTTTGAATTAACAAAATTTAATGGGATAGAAAAAGAAGAAAAGAAAGTCTCAAAACATATATGTGTGCAATTGTGTTTTTGTTGAACAAATACATTGAGAAGAGTAGACCTGTCCATCGGGTTGGGACACACCCAGCTCTACCCGACCCGAAAAAACCAAGGCCAGGGTCAGCATATATCTGACTCGTGAGCCACCTGACCCGAAAAGGCGGGGACCCGATCAGGGTCAGGGTCGGGTCAGGGTCAGAATGTTTTACCCGTCTGTCCCGGCCTGGCCTGACCCGTTCATTTTATTATTATTTTATAATGTTTATTTAAGATATATTTTATTAATGTTTTATTTTATTAATGTTTATTTAAGGTAATTCGATTCGGCTCTTTAGTATTGGGGATGAACCGAACCGAAAAACTGAACCTACCTATGTAATTAATCTTATTTTTTATTTTAGGCTATTGCTATCTCTTGAATCATAGTCATTGAAGCCAATCTATGAAGCTTTTATGAAAGTCAAATGCGGCATGAACTTAATTAACGGAAGCATTGACATAAAATGTAGGGAGAGAAAGTAGTTGTAAATTGGTGCAACTTTAAATGGTCATAACTCTGCACTCGGATGTCCGTAAGGCGGTTTGGCGCTGCCAATTTTTAGGAAAACGTCTGTTTTCTCAATCAATTTGTGTTTTCCCCAAATCGGTTTCTAATTTTCTCTTTTCTTTAGTAAAGATCTCACGATATAGAATACATTTCAACGTCGAATTTTCGTGGTAATGTAGGTGTGATGTCAATTCAGTGTTGGAAATTCATTTTTTTTTTAAAAGATCTTTTAATTTGGAGTTTTTTTACATGTTTTAAGAATATATGTTTATTTTTGGACCTTTAATTTGGACTGTTATTTTTTAAAAAAAAATTAAAAAAAATATTTTATTCTGTAGAGCGGGTCAGGGCCGACCCGTGACCCGTAGGGTCCCCAAAGGGTTAGAGCCAGAGTCGAAAAATTAAAAAAAATTAGGGTCATGATCGAGCAAGCAGAAAAAAAAAGTCACTTAACCCGGCTTCGAGCTTTTGACACATCTAAGAAGAAGTAAGTTGAGAAGCAATAATGAATCCTAGATTTTAAGCAGTAAATAGTAAGCCTATGTAACTTCTTAATTTTAAAGTGTAAGATTGGTTTTGATATTACTTGTGACTCCCCCAAAGCTCGTGGCTCAAGGTGAAGTTTTTAATGTTTTATAATTTTTTTATTGACATAATATATATATATATATTCAGTTAGATTTTATGAAATAAAAAACTAACTTAATTATTCGGTACGATTTTAGTTTATACTAGAACCCTTTGATTTTACTTTTAAAAAAACTAAAAATTGATCCGATTAGGTTTGATTCGGTCTATTTTCAGAATAGTTTTGACACCCTAACTTCATGAATAGTCCCTTTTAGTAACCGTGTAACTAAGTTATAAAGACATGATGAAACGAATGGCCAGTAAAAGGCTTATTTTACCTAATATTCCACAAGTCACCAACTAATTAAAAAGAGGGGAAGGGTTTCCAACCTATAATAGAGTTTGAGAAAATTGCAAAATTTAAGACATATACACAGCGAGAGTACATAGGATCCAGGTTCACAATTATACAGCGAAATTATACAGGATTTATCTGATATGCTACGAGTCTCCCGCAGGATAGATACGTTATGTACATGCTACTGTACAACATAAAACATCACTGACTTGCTGAAGGCACCCACGCAGTATCAGTAAAAGTGCCTTATGTACATGTTACCGTACAATATATAAAATCACCACTTGCAAAAGGCTCCCAAATAGTTTCGTATCAACATATCCGCTGAAGCAAGTCAAAAGTGGCTCAAACGCTCCCAGACCAATCAAATGGTACATGTTTCTTTCCAAACCACATATATTAACAGATCTCATACACACCACATCATGTCCGCCCATCCCATCAAGAGAGGAGATGTGTTACTCATTTAACCTGTACACTTCGTGCTAGTAGCTCAGCCAAATCAGATCATCTAGTTAGCTGCACCTTGATAAGTGACCTCCAACATTACATCTTATAACTTTTCCAATCGTAGAGGTAAAATTCTGATATTAATCATACAGTGCATCTTCGAAGAAATGCGGAAAGCCAAAGTAAGTTCCAGAAGAAATGGTTTCATAGCCGTGAACGGCGTAAATATTTCAAGGCATTTAATGATGAAGGCTTACGTGCTGAGGAAAATGGTTGGCCTTTTAAGGAAGAAGTATACTTGACATCCCAACCTTCAATGTTCTTAGGAACACAAGCATCAAAAAGGATTTGGCCAAGCACAGTGTGTGCACTTAAACTGGGATTTGGCCAATTAGGCAGATCTTTTCTTTCGTTGGAGAAAGAGCCAGAAGCACTAACATTTTGATGCTCAGATGAGCTTGGCAAGAAAAAGTGATCATTTGGCCCCCCTGCGACTCTTCTCAAACTTCCATTCGAGTCAGCTGCTGCATTTTGGAGGTCACAAATCAAGTGAGATATCTCATCATGCATATCATCCAAGCCATTTATCTCTCCCAGTTTCTTAATTCTGCTAATGAAAACTGAAACTGAATGAACAAGAAGTTGATTTATAGCAACGCTGTACTGGATTGGATCACTCTCGTACAAACCTGCAAGATGACAATAAAATGTCTGATGCAAACGTTCAAGACATGAAATTCAGAGAAAATCGGAACCAATAGACCAAAAGGGATACAAGCGCTAGATACAAGACACTGTGACCAAAGAACAAAAATGCTTGAACACCATAATGATATGACAAGAAAAGAGTATAGCAAGAAACTAGTATAATATCAACTGACCTACGTGACAGGAACTCTTCCACGTCATCATTTTGACATCTACCCCCATGTCTTGCAAGCCGTGAGCAAATTTACAGACAGATTGATATGGAGCAATATCATCATTTTCTGAGCACAAAATGAGAAAAGGGGCCCCAAAACTCTGCAGCAAAACAGGATAACTCAGCTAGGAGGATAACATATTAGAAAATTTGAAATGACTTTCGGCTAGTTGAAACTTACAACCGAGGAGTAGAGAGTTCGCCAATATTCAGAACGCTGGGATCCAAACCTAGTGATGAATAAGGCATCTAATCCAGAAGTAAAACCTTTTGCAACCAAGGACAGTAGCTTTGTGGAGCCCGGGAACTTTAAAATTGTGGGAGACGCAGCAAATTGTGTTCCAAAGTCAGCTGTGAAATCAACAGGACAAGAATCATAAATTTGACCTGAGATGCAGTTAATGACCAATTGGCTGTCCTCCTGTAAAAGAGAATGAAAGATTCAATAAACAGGTTTATGCTAGCAATAATTCATCACAGGGGGAAATTATGGATCAGCGGATACATAGCAATGAATGTATTCCAAGCTCACAGCATTCAAAGAAATGCGTACCAGATTAACTTGAGCTTCAGATCTCCCTTTAACAATCTGCATCAAGAGGAAAGTATTAACGTGTTGCTCTCCACTAAGAAAAGACCAAGAACTTTATCCATAGGACAACATGATTTGCCGATTGAACCCATAAGAGATCTCAACAAGGTGGCATAGGGGATGTAAACGCACAAAAAGAAAAGACGCAATTCAAACAAAAGTGAAACAGTGTACATCAAAAAGTCTTGTGAGTGATTGTCGAAGTCACTATACCTGAAAAAACTTATACATGCAGGCCTTAGAACCACCAGAAAGAGCTGCAACAACAACTGGACAAGGCCGACATCTTAGTTCCTACGTAGTTAAAGATAAGAATATTTAGACATGAAAATGGGAAATTTGGGCCAAGAAATTACTAGTCTACTGCATGTTATGACTATATCATCAAATCCCATCATCGTTGTGCATTTCACAAATGAGGTTTCATAAATCAAACTCTTAATTAACTGCATGTGTTTTAGCTCTCTTCCAATTTCTCTTCACATTTTTCACATGTGTGGTTGCTACCCCATCAACACATTCTGTCTCATACAGTCAGCAAAACCCTATAGAACAAAGTATACTGACATCAGCAAAAGCAAAGGTAAAAAACTGACCTCGACGAGCTCTCTTAGAAGAGAATATGCCAGTGATGTAGCCTTCTCAGGTATGTATCTGCATACATTATTAACTGACTCATACTTTTGAACTACCCACTAAAGAGAAAGCAACAAATAATATTCACCGGTGTACACTGTTCATGATGCAGCATGAAAACAAGGGAGAGAATCCAGATAATGTTATACTTGCAAGATAGGAAAACAGAAAATAATTCAACATATGATCAAAATCAGATTGATGCCAAATGCTAATGGATATGAAAGCATCAAAAACAGAGATGCATTACATTTAAATTTCACCTTCTTGATGCTTCGATTGTTAAAACTTTTCCATCACTACAAAATACACACAGTGCCTCATACTAGTACGTTAAAATCATACTGCTGCCACACACTGGAATCACATAACATCTCCACCATGCCCCAACTCCTAAGTCCTGACCCAGGGTTTCTCTATTGTCTCCTTCTATCACATAAAAATCAAGATAATCCTAGCCAAAATAGGCAAAATCAAAATCAGTCTTTAGTAGTCCACACCAAGTGCATCTCAACTTTCGAAGTTTAAAACCCTTTCTTAGTGGAAGTTATAGTGACAAGACGTGATTTACCTGTTTCCTAAAGAACCTAAGCTCTTATCTGAAGAAAGTTGCAAAAGATAAATCTGCTCATGTACATCACCAACTCTCTATTTCCTATCCTGTGAAAGGTCTAATATGATTGCCATCCACTAAGTTTACCAGCAACAGGAATTGCCAATGTCCTTTAAAACTCCAGCATGCTCCCTTGCACTACCACAATTGTAAAATACCAAAATCTAAATTAAGCTATTCGATAATCTACAAGAAAGACGAATAGTCAAATACAAAAATGTGCCTAATGTTCTCTGTATCAGGAAGATCACAAATTTAAGTGAACTCACTACTAAACCATCAAAACTAATACAGACCAATTTTCAATACTTAAATATGAGCACTTAGACCAATTTCAATACTAAAATATCACAACTCACTACATAGTCCATAATAGATTTGCGTTAACCTAGTTCAACTCATTAACCCCCTGTTTGGATGGTTGTTTCCCATGATTCATTATTGTATCGTTTTCATTGATACTATGTTTGTTTCCATTGTTCTTAAAATTATGTTGTATGGTGTTGTAAACCCATTGGAATTCCGTGGTTATATAACCATGAAAAACCCATTTTTTATAACCACGGATTTGGTGGTTTTTGAGTGCTTTCTTACTTCAATTACCCATTATAACCTCCACCCCACCCCCACCCATCCCACCACCACACACTACATGCCACCACCTACTTATTTTTTAAAGTTCCTATTTTATCCTTTATTCTAATTTTATTAATATATATAAACTAGTTTATATTTAAGGGTTAAAGGGTATTTTAGTAAACTTACGTGTTATTATACATGACCATACAATCAAACCAAACAATAAAAGTATTATTAAACTAGATGATATAATCTATCCAAACATTGTACTCCTATTCATTAATAACAGTTCTATATTATGAAACCATGGGTAACGACCATCCAATGATGCACAATTGAGTTTAATCAGAGAGCAAAACAGTTGCAGTTCAAGTTCACAGAGTTAGTTATCTATTTCCAGAAAGTAGTTATAACTGCCAGAGTTAGTTACAAGCTGTTACTCTGTTATTTGACAGCTAGCTATAGCAGTTAGGATTCAGTTCCGTCTTATTTCAATTCTATGTGATATATACACAATATCATTGTACATGTAATTCATTCATGATAATACTACAAGTTACTTTTCTTCTCTCTAGAATCTATTCTCTTTTCTAGCTTAATTCTCGGTTTAACCCTGACTAAGCCATCATCTTCTTCGAGTCATAGGCTCCTAGATTAACTAGATCCATTTGATATTACTTTTGTGCATCGATTGGTATCTGAGCTACTGATTCTCGGCAGTAGATCATGACAAGAAGTACAGAAATTATTACTAGAAGCAAGAGTCAAGATAACCCAGTGGAAGAAATGGAAGATAAATTGTCACAGATTCAGGATCAGTTGCAGAAATTGATGGAAGGAATGACTAGCATGAACAATCGCAATCTTCAAGCTGATAGGGAAATGATGGAGATGAGAACCACCATCAATAATATGAATACAAGGAAGGAACCAGAAGGAGGAAGAGCTGAATCTTCTTCAGTTGACAGACATGGTCCAGTTGAAGTCCAGGTTGATGCTAGACCTAGGGAGAATCATAACCACCATCCACAACATGGTAATTTCTTCACTAGGTATTCTAAGTTGGAATTTCTTCTATGAAAGTTCTATGGAGATGTTTGGAGGTTAGAGGTGTACATGTGACGTACACTAGGGCGATCAAGGATATGTATGATTGAGCCAAGACCAGTAGGAGAAGACTCGAAGCACTTTCGAGTGATGATGGGGGGCTGCGCCAGGGATCAGCTCTTAGCTCATTCTTATTTGCCTTTGTAATGGATGGACTGACGCGATAAATCCAAGGGGAGATGCCATGGTGTATGTTATTCGCAGACGACATAATCCTGATTGATGAGACTCCAGCGGAGTGAACGCTAAGCTAGAGATTTGAAGACAGACTCTGGAGTCTAAAAGGTTCAGACTAAGTAGGACCAAGACAGAATACTTGGAGTGCAAGTTCGGTAACGGGTGCGATCATGAGACATGTGAGGCTTGGTACTCGGGTCATTTCAAAAAAAGGAAGCTTCAAGTACCTCGGGTCTCGGGTCTATTATCCGAGGAAATTGAGAGATTGATGGCGATGTCACACATCGTATTGGGGCAGGGTGGATGAAATGGAGGCTCGCATCTGGAGTCTTGTGCGATAAAAAAGTGCCACCAAAACTTAAAGGCAAGTTCTATATGGTGGTGGTTAGACCGACTATGTTGTATGGAGCGGAGTGTTGATCAGTCAAAATTTCGCACATCAAAAGATGAAAGTCGCGGAGATGAGGATGCTGAGATGGATGTGTAGGCATACAAGGATGGATAAGATTAGAAATGATGATATCCGAAACAGAGTGAGAGTGGCATCGGTGGAGGATAAGATGCGGGAAGCGAGGTTGAAATGGTTCGGGCATGTGCTAGATGAGAGATACAGATGCCCCAGTGCGGAGGTGTGAGAGGTTGGCTATGGACGGGTTAAGGAGGGGTAGAGGTAGGCCGAAGAAGTATTGGGAAGAGGTGATTAGACGGGATATGGCGCAGGTGCAACTTAATGAGGACATGACCTTAGATAGGGGCTTGTGGAGGACACGGATTAGGGTAGAATGGTAGTAGGTAGTTGAGAGTAGTCCTACTTACGCTTACTAACTAGTAGTTGTACTGTCATTATTGTACGTCTGCTTAATCTATCATACTAGTAGGCACAGTATTGCTTTATAGTCTCATGTCGTTTGATTTCTGTTGATATGTGCTCTTTAGAGTACTTTGTTTATCTTATTTACCTGCGTTAGTTACTGCTTCTTTTTTCAGATTGCGCTATCATAGCTTATTTGCTTTTGGTACCATCATTTTCATACTGCTTTAAATTTCTTGTTCGGGTCTGATAGTTTCTATTGCTTTGCTTGTGCTTATACTCTGTCTTGAGCCGAGGGTCTCCCGGAAACAACCCAATCTACCTACCAAGGTAGAGGTAAGGTCTGTGTACACTCTACCTTCCCCAGACCTACGTTGTGGATTTCATTGGGTATGTTGTTGTTTGTATTCATAATTGAGACTGATGCAAGTGGATTGGGTATTCGAGCTGTTTTAATGCAGCAGGGTCACCTCATTGCATATATCAGTAAATCACTAGCACCAAGACATCAGGCTATGTGTGTGTATGATAGGGAATTGTTAGACTTAATTTTTGCTGTCACTAAATGGTCTAACTACTTGTTAGGAAGGCATTTTGTGATAAGAACTGATCAGAAAGACTTAAAACATTTGCTAGAGCAGAATATACATACAGAATTCCAAGTTGCTGGGATTCCAAAGCTTATGGCTTTTGATTTCTCTACTGAATATAAGAAGGGTCTTGACAATAAGGCTGCTGATGCATTATCAAGAAATCAAGGTGTTGAATTATTGGCTCTTACATTACTTACTCCTCATGATCCCTTACTCAACCAAATTCAACAGTCTTGGTCTAATGATTCTGGTTTACAAGCTCTAATTACTAAGTTGCAAGTACAACCTTACAAGTCTTTTACTTGGATTCATTCTCAAATCAGATGGAAGGGTAGATTGGTGGTAGGATCTGATTCTCAGTTAAGGACTAATATCATTCAAATGTGGCATTCTACACCTCAAAGAGGGCATTCTGGTAAGGATGCTACATTTAAGAGGTTACAATCTCTTTTCTATTGGAAATCTATGGCTCAGGATGTTAGAGACTATATTCACAAGTGTGATATTTGTCAGAGGCATAAGTATGATGCTGCAGCTTATCCTGGATTGATACAACCCCTTCCTATTTCTGAAGGAGTATGGACTGATATTAGTTTAGATTTTATAGGAGGATTGCCTAAATCAAAAGGGAAGGATGTTATTTTGGTGGTAGTTGACAGGTTGAGCAAATATGGTCACTTCATGTGTTTACAACATCCTTACACTGATCAGTCTGTAGCACAGTGTTTCTTGGATAATGTGTTTAAACTACATGGCATGCCTTCTACAATGGTTAGTGACAGGGGTCCCATCTTCTTAAGTTCTTTTTGGCAAGAACTGTCACTTTACAAGGTGTTCAATTACATAAGTTCACTACCTACCATCCTCAGACAGATGGCCAAACTGAGGTGCTTAACAGGACCTTGGAGACTTATCTTAGGTGCTTTTGTTCTGATAATCCATTGGAATGGGTCACTTACTTACCCCTTGCTGAATGGTGGTATAATACCACTCATCACTCGGCCCTCAAGTGTTCTCCTTATGAAGTTTTGTATGGTCAACGACCTCCTATTCATCTTTCCTATTTAGCTGGTGAAGCAAGTGTTGACATGGTGGTCAGATCTTTGGTTGCAAGAGAAGCTGTTATTGAGCTATTGAGATTTCACCTAGCTAGAGCTCAACAAAGGATGCAGGATATGGCTAATAGACTCAGGTCTGACAGAAGATTTGTAGTTGGTGATTGGGTGTACTTGAAATTGCAGCCTTATAGACAAGTATCTGCTGCTGCTAGACCTTTTAACAAGTTGGCAGCCAAGTATTTTGGTCCTTATATGATAGTTGCTAAGATTGGTGTTGTTGCTTACAAGTTATTACTACCTTCTGATGTTCTCATTCATCACATCTTTCATGTTTCACAACTTAAGAGGTGTTATGAAGTTCCTACTGTCTTACATATTTCTAGTCCTTATTGTCCACAACCCGAGACCATTTTAGATAGGAGGATGGTCAAGAAAGGTAATAACGCTGTTTGTCAGGTGTTAGTTCAATGGTCAGGGATTGACACAAGCCAGGCTACTTGGGAATATCTTACTGAATTGCAGCACAGATTTCCCTCATTTCACCCTTGAGGACAAGGGTGTTCTTCAACCAGGGGGTATTGATGCACAATTGAGTTTAACCAGAGAGCAAAACAGTTGCAGTTCAAGTTCACAGAGTTAGTTAGTTATAACTACCAGAGTTAGTTACGAGCTGTTATTCTGTTATTTGACAACTAGATATAGAAGTTAGGATTCAGTTCAGTCTTATTTCAATTCTGTGTGATATATACACAATATCATTGTACATGTAATTCATTTATGATAATACTACAAGTTACTTTTCTTCTCTCTAGCATCTATTCTCTTTTCTAGCTTAATTCTCGGTTTAACCCTGACTAAGCCATCATCTTCTTCGATTAACTAGATCCATTTGATATTACTTTTGTGCATCATCCAAACAGAGTGTAAATTTTCTCCTAATATAGCTTTAATTTTAGAGTAGTTTCCTAGCACTAACACAGAACAAATGGAATGATACAATCACTGATACGTCAAAATTTACTCAATCCGGTAAAAAAAAAAATGAGCTTACAAAGTGGCGAAATCAGCAAGGCAGACAATCGAATTCCAACCAAGAGAACCATAAAGATTAACATAATTCTTCAATTCAGTTTCTCGAATTGAAATCCAAGCGAAAATTATCACAATTCCTTTGACCTTTTTATTCGAATTCCTCTCATTTAAATCCCAGTAAATTCTTCCACCGTCGATTGACATGATAATTAAATCCTGTCCGTCTAATGAAAATGAAAAAAAATAATCAAAGAGGATGAAGGTGAAATTGGGAAGTAGAGAGATGAAGGTAGGATGTGGGTTGGTGCGGTATCACACATGTGATATGCCACGTCAGATTGTAAGCACGCGTTTAGGATGATTATCCTCCGCCACTACTAGAAAGGCCCTAAACGGCGTCGTATTTGCATTAACTTGTGCTAGTTAAGCGTATCATACGGTGACGTGGCGATTATGCTAGCGGTGGATATTCGGATTAGGATTAGGATTTGTATATTCTTCTCCCGCAGAAGAAACGAAGGGTCAAAAAGTATCAGCGAGACGAGCACACTTTTGGTTATTAATTTAACGTATCAAATTGAGCATATTCCTTGTATAAGAAAATGTTGTCATTTTCCTTCTAAATATCCATGTGCTTCTCCAAATCCAATTTGTTTTATCACTTGGTCCTTAATAATTTATGTAATCTTTAGTTGGAGCCTCATGTCAATTTTAATTTCCAACATAAAGGGTGGTTGGATTGACTTTTTAAAAGTATTTTTTATAATAAGTTAGGAATACATAATTTTTTACTTTTATTTTGTTTTTATACCTTTTTTACCTATAAATAAATTCTTAAAAACACTTTTTATCTTTTACAAACACCATAAAAAGTAAAAAGGGATTTAAAAGTTAATAAACACTTACAATAAGTCAATTCAAACACTCTCTTATTTCTTTCTTTCTTCATTACCGGGTACGATGGAAATGTCATATTTTTAAGAAAAAAATAATTATGTGTCATAAATCACGTAAATTGTGATAGATGGAGTATATTAATTACTATGAACAAATGCCAGTGTAGGTGAGTGGAGAGATGTGGAAGATACATTGTATAAAGATTGATAATATTCCATTTCTTAAGAGGCTGCTTCTAATATGATCCACAAACAAAACATTTTACACTAGATTTGAGTCATCTTGTTCTTTGGATGTAACTGATATTAGCATTAGTAAAATATTGACATAAGAATTAAGATGCAATTTGATTGTACTATTATACTTGTTTACCCAAAAAAGTTATCGTTGATTTTGTAAGTGATTTTTAAGATATGTGAATCGATTTAAAGTAAAGAATGATAAGCAATTAACAGTAAATAAGCAAATGAAAATAGTAGGAAAGAAATATAGCTTGTCACGTCGTAAACGGGGTATAGTCCTTTAACAATATTGGTCCAAACCTTAGCTTAACTGCTTCGGTTTCGAGCCAACAGAGAGAATTAATGATTAAGATTGTAATGAACAAAGCGCACAAGTGTAAAGTGAGAAACAAGATGTCCTTCCAACATGAAGGTTGAGCTCCTTTTATAGCTATCATTACAAGGTATTTATGCCCGAGAATCATTCTCTCATTAAATGCAATTAAATGATAGTAACAGCCACTTAATGAATAAAGAGCAACGATTGGTGTCATATCTGGAACGGGCATGCGATGAGCTCCCGCGGTCTTTCATCCGATGTCACCTGGTTCGGTCGTTATCCGGTCTTGCTCTAAAATCCGGACTCACCCCGGTTCAACTCGCATCTGGTGCTGAACATAGTTGCCTCCTTCAATTTCCATATCTAAACCGTGACACGTGTCGTGCCGATTTTCACCGTATACAGATAGTCCCCACACTTTTCGGATCAAAGTTTACCAAAGTGATGGGAAGTGTAAATGATTCCTTCGGTGACTTATTTCGCAAGCTTCTTTTTAATTTACTCCGAAATAGGCGGGAAAATAAAACGCTTCCAATTTCCCAAAAATCTGACTCATGTCTTATCTGCCACTTAGGACACATGTCACTCTTTGATTGAACCGTCACTTCGGTTCGTGAACCAAAGCGTTTCGTAATGATGACAACGGCCCTATAAAACTCCATCTCTTTTCCTTTCAAATTTTTTACCTTTTACAGATTCTCCATATCTTCAATGCTTCATACATTCATCCTTCAAATCTTCAAATCTTCTTAACTCCAAACCTTTAAATCTTCATAGCTTTAAACCTTCAAATCTTCATAATTTCAAGCCTTCAAACCTTCATATCGTCATCACCATGACTAGGGATGGCAACGGGTCGGATCTGGACCGGATCCTACTAGATCCAGATCCGTTTTTCATACCCGAATCCAGATCCAGCGGGTCCATAAAAACCATATCCAAATCCGGATCCATCGGATCCGCCGGGTCCACGGATCGGATCTGGATCCACATGTAAAAAAATTACCTTGCTAAAAATGTAACCTTGCTAAGATTTTTTTTTTGAACTGACAAACGATTTTTACTTAGCTAACAATTTACTGTTTTTCAATTTTGAAATGTTCATATGAGATATTTTGTTCGTTGTCTCGTTTTGATTGTGAGCTATTAATTAAAAATGTTGGACAACGACAATAGTTGTGAAAAATGGTGACTAGTATTTTCACAGTGCAGAACTTGCATGTGCTTGGAATCTTCATAAATGAAGTGAATATAATTTTAACTACTTGTCTATGGAGATGTTAGTCATTCACTAATACAACATTGATTTTATTATCGAAGTTACCTCTTTATTTTTTTGTTTTTGAGTTAACACGGGGATAAATTAAACTTGTTTTGAGAATTAAACTTGCAAGGATGTGATTAGCAATTTTAAGAAAATACATATAAAATTACATTCTAGATTATGAATATATTTAATAAAAAATGGATCCACATGTCGGATCTGGACCGGATACGGATCTCAAATACAAGATCCAGATCCGATCCGTCAGAAATGGATCCGGGTCTGATCCGGATCCGTCGGGTCCAAATTTTGAAGATCCATATCCTATAAAACGGATCTGGATACACCGGATCCGGATCGGGTCCAGGATCCATTGCCATCTCTAACCATGACAAAACCCACCTGATCTTCTTCTATACAATCTTCTCCATCAACTTCTGATGAAACGACCGACGCCGGTGAGACCTTTGAAGCTCAGGCTGTCGCCGACCCTAGAGCATACGACATGTTTCCATCTACTTTTTTTTTACAATGAATTTGTTGTTTCCATTGCCTCTTCGAAATCCGACCGGGAAGAAGAAGCTAAAAGTTGGTCGACCTCCATTAAAGCCTCCGACCTTCAGACAATCCAAAATGACTGTAGTTGGACTGATCTCTCCGGGATCATTATACCCGCCCCAGACAAAGATATTACTACCTTCATACCTGGGCACTCCAATGTTTACACCTACCATTCACCTTCAAGATCGACCCTTCAATCGACAACGTAATCCTCGAGATGTGCAGGACTTACAATTTGTGCCTTGCACAAATTCGTCCATCAATTTGAAGGGTTGTCACTTGCCTCTGGTTCTTGGCTAATTTGGTCAATGAACCTTTTACATTGGATCATCTAATCCATTTATACATTTCAAGATTCTTCCAGGGAGGGATCGTACAGATATCTAAACGATGTGAATTCCCAATCCTCTCCAACATCGTTGAGACTCGAGACCAAGGTTGGATGGAATGTTTTGTTGCGGTTCCTACCACTAAAATTATCCCGGCTAGATTCATACTTTTCCCGGAGTAACAGAATATGCACTGTAAGTATCAACAACTGCTCCCTCAGAATTTTTTTTCTCACTTCCTTCAATAAATTCTAAGTTCCATGTTATCACTTTTTCCAGCTGTTCGTTGGACTCCAGCCCATGTCGAGAAATTTCACAACTGGGTTAAGAAAATCATCAACACTTATCCGCATAGGAAATAGACATGGAAAGTGTTTTCCAAAAAGCGATGGAAAGCCCAAAATCATGGTCAGCATTCGTCGAATTCCTTTGCCTTCTACTAATTTTGTACATATTTTTACTTCTTTTTTTTTCAAATATTCAGGTTTACCAAAGGGCATTTCGATCCCAAGGTCCAACCCTTCGGCTGCTTCAACCAACCCCAACCTGGTACTCGACCTGGTCGCATCAGTTTGTCGTATCGCCGAGGTACCGAAGAAAAAAAAAACTTGCAAAATTCAAATCCTCAAAGCCTCCGAAGTCACCCTCGGTTGCTTCAAAGAGGAAAAGAACTCCGAATGTATATGACCTTCCGGCATCTCCCCAAATGATGTTTGGGTGAGAAAAACTACCACCACTCTGGTAGTGGTTGTTCCTTACGAAGATAAGGAAAATATTGCTACTGAAGTTGTTGTACCAACATCCGGTGCCGCATCAGCTACTGCCACCACACCACCAGCCACCGAACTAGTTCTCGTTATCATTGAGAATGACGATGAAGCCACATATGAGAAGCAATTGGCTAAGAAACAAAAAACATTAACTCATCCTCCACCAACACAGCCGGCCCAAAAAAATTGGCAAGAAGATTTTGACCACTTCTTTGATGAAGTTAGAACTTCTGCAAACCCGACATCGCAGATGAACACCTCCGGGTTTGCTCATATATCTATCCCCCAGAAACTTACCAGATCCACTCGAACTCCAAAGAATCACTCTAGCTCCCGGTCCAAACTCATGACTATCTGCCCAGCCCCGAATGCAGATCCGAAGAGGGTGAGAAATGTCATTCATTATTTCCCCGAATATACCAATTTCATGTCTCAGCCAGTTGGGGTTACCAGTTATTTGAGGCCAATGATATCAGAGTCCGATAAGGAGAAGTTGAAAATGGCTCATGGCAATGCCTCTTTAACAAGGACATGCATGCATCAAACTGGGTATATATCACCCTTTCTTACTTCAAGTTATGTACTTGACTTCCTTCTTTTATGTTTTAACCTTGGTTTGGCTCATATCCTTGCAGATATCCGTTCTAGTAATTGAGGACTTCATCCGATGTATGGATGAAAATGAACATCTCAAAGCGCAGCTAGACGCCTAAAACAAAGAGATTCAACACCTCAAAGGGCTTCTGCAACAACAAGAAACTCAACTATAACAAGCTGAAGATCTGCCTGCTGTCAATGCAGAACTAGACCGAGTCAAAGGCGACTACCTCCGGGATGTGAATAACCTCAAGCTTGATAGCATTCAACCCAATTCGGGCTACCTATATTCGATTTTGGAGTTTTCATTTAAACGAACTATCACTTAGTTTATGTCGACTCAAATGAAAGTTTCCCGGTCTTAAAATAACTTAAATCAATTTTTGAATACAAACTTTTAGTTTGGTTCATACTGGGCAATTTCTTCTGGATATGTCCATTGAAATCCCCTCATACAAATAATTTCTCATTGGGTGGTATACCTCTCACCACTTCGTCCAAATCCTCCCAAAAGTGTATCTTCTCCTCTTCGTCCAAGCCCGCATGTGGTGCATAAGCACTAATAATGTTCATAGTGAACCCTCCAACTACCAACTTAATCGCCATCATCCTGTTATTGACTCTCCTCACATATACCACCTGATCCCTTAGCTCGTTGTCTACCAAAATACCTACCCCATTCCTATACTTCGACCTACCCGAGAACCATAACTTATACCCGTCTACATCCTTAGCCTTAGGTCCTACCCATTTGGTCTCCTGGACACATGCTATATTAATCCTACTTTTCTTAAGAATCTTAACTAGCTTTATGGACTTCCCTATTAAAGTCCCAATGTTCCAAGACCGTATTTCAACCTAGCATCTCCCTTACCCCACTTACCCTTTCTAACCCTCGCCCCATTCCCGACGAAGAACATGACTCTAGTTTACCATCATTCACCAAAGCCACCACAGATAATATAAACTAATGTGCTAGTCTAAAGTTTTCACCTAAAACAGGAACACCAAGAATGTTATAACTAAAGGCAAGAAGAGTAAACGTTAGAGCGTAATATACTAAATAAAAAATGGAAATGTAACAAATATCAAAAAGCTTGAAACAACAAAGAAAGACCCAGCAAAGCAGATACTTAAAGAAATTAAATTATCTCAACCTAATAGTAACTGGGGATATCCGAACAAGGTAGCTATGATTACTACACAACAATGACAAATACCAGATAAATGGCAAAGCAGGAGCGATAGAACCTGGGGTACAGATGACATTGTCCACCAACACTGTTCACAAATAGAATCAATGTTCTCGTCGGCGACGGATCAGCTCAGTAAAAAGAAAAACAGAGAAGAATAGAAAAATAAGAGGAAAAGAGAAGAGAAGCAGAGGTAAAAAGGGAGGATGCCGGATAAGTCATCGGCGTAGTAGTCCGGCGGCGTTACCTGATTGCCGGCCGGAGTAGGTTACATGGTCATTGGGGTGGTTACCGTCGGAGTAAGGAGGTGGGGATGGAGATCTGGCTTATTCATTGCTGGGAATTGTTCACCGTCGGCGTTGTTGTTCTCGCCGGCGTCGGATCTGCTTAGTAAAAGAAGAGAGAAACAAAGAAGAGTGGAAGAAGAAGAGAAAAAGTGAAGAGAAACCAAGGTAAAGAAGAGAATATGCCGGAATAAGTCGCCGGCATAGTAGTCCGAGTAGTCCGGCGGTATTACCTGATCGTCAGCCGGAGTGAGTTACCTGGTCGCCGGGATGATACCGTCGGCGATGGGAAGATGACTTGTTGCCGTTAGAGGTGAGAGCTGGGGAAAAAGGAGAGAGGAGAGTCTATTACATACTGATATTAAATCGCAATTGTTATCTCCTAATATTAAGATTTTGATTCGTTGCCCTTCAGATGAGATTTCTCCCTTAACTTCAGGAAAATTATTATCTTAATGGGGTTCAAGTCAAGTTCTACGCCGTATAATTAAGAAAGAGCAACCATAAGAGGAAAGAGTTAAGAATGCATTAGAGGAAATAGTCAAGTACAATTTTCCAATCTTATATGACAGGTAATATTATTTATTTGAGCAATTAGATAATTTACCCATTAATTACAATTCCTGAAACATGCTCTAATTTACTAAAGAATGTATAAAAATCGTGAGACTTTAACTTCTCTCGGTCTTCTGACATGAAATTTTTATTGTATCAATTTATTTTTTAAAATTATGTTTAAATACTCGTAAGAATTATCTAGAGATCGACACCTTTCTGGGATCGGGAGAGTGACATATTATTCTGATTATTCCACTAGAAAATAGACCACATTGTACTCTATATTGTAGGGTGGAGTCTGGGCAACTGTGACAGCATGTTATTGCAGGGAAAAGCAAAAAAGAAAAACGGAAATACTATTATTGGTCACTTTTCTTTTTACACGCCCTTTAAAAAATTATAAATAAAAAGATTATTTTTACTACATTACTCTTATCTCTTTCAAATTAATTATATTTTAATCAATATTAATTACTTTAAAAAATAATTAATATTAAGAGTAAAGTAAATTTTTAAAATTAATTTTATCTTATTTTTAAAAAGTGGCTAATTAATTTGAAACGAATATTTTTAATAATGTGGTCAACTAATATGGGACAGAGGGAGTACTCACTCCACTGGCACAACTCCATGGTCACAACTCCTATACTTTTGTCTGCTGCTAATTACACCAGCAGCACTGAAATCCATTTTAGAGTCTAGAAAAGATCATATAAAAGTGCATCCCTAGTGGATTGAGCATTGTAATCAGTTTCATTATCACTATTAACAACGAGAACCAACCTTCTTCTTCTTTGATCCAATGTGGATTATTATATTTACAACATTCCCTCTTTTTTTCCATCTCCATTTCAAAAATTCTTGATGCATCAGATCCAAAGCACATGGAAGTCAGCTGATCCCCACTCCTCCACGGCACGTGCACACCTCCTCCTTACTTGTATACATCTTATGTATATTGTAGCATAACTAACATGAATAGAATAGAAGGAAACATCAATATGTTTAGTGCAAGATTTAAGCTCACTTTATTGTGTCAATGTTAAAGAATTTTCCAATATGCCTAATTTATTTTTTCTTATATTTACATAGCTAACAGATAATTAAATTGAACAGCATTGTCATCAGATCCACGGGAAATTCAAATCGTGAAGTCTTTAACTAGATTTTTAAAATTAAAAGGTACAGTTCATAGAACTTCATACCAAATGTAGTTTATAGGACTCTTTTGGTACTCACATGTGATTGGTGGACTTCTCTTGCTTGACACAAGGGTCCCATGAAAAGGTACATACATTTCCTTTGTACTTCTTCCCACATTTTTCTTCCTTTTCCTTTAATGGAGTTTCTTTTGAAAAATAAAAAAGAAAGAATAAAGTATCAAAGAAAACTTTATGCCAAGAATCACACAGATCAGCAAGCGAAACAGTACCCAAGTTCTTTGCACCTTACTAGAAATTAAACTAGCTTCCACCTTTCTCTATTCTTGGCAAATTTGACTATTTTTCTCTGATTTGTTTGTACCTTTAACAATTTATCATTTTATCGCCCCATGTTCGGTATCAACAGTTGGCTATATCCCTTTAACTGTGTTATCCAACTACTATATTCTTGAGTAAAACAAAACTAAACACTTGGGGAGATTATTGAACCCAAAACGAAACAAAGAAGATAAATTAGAAGACAAAATATTGATGAAACAAGATTATCCTCACATCACCAACTAGCAAACTAAGAAAACCAGACATATTCATATTTTTCTGGCCAGTGGGCAAATCTCATTTACTTCTTTCCTTCAAATAGCATGGCCATTTTCCTTAAAGCTAAATGACAAAAATCTTTAATCAATACTCTCAAGTCCTTTCACATGCCCGACGAAATAGCCATATGCATGCCCACATTTCCATGAAAGACGCGCTTCCTGCTCCAACCGATAAAGAAGAAAACAACAATTGAATAGGCACTTCCAAATAGAATCACCTCTTTATAGCAGAAAAAAACAGCTTTTAACATTTGCGCAAATTCGTTATATCCTCAGCCACTTAAAAAAGGCACAAAATACGCCCAAACAAAACAAGCTTTTCAACATCAATAATAAATTTAATAAAAACAAAGTGGACACAAGTAACAGAAAGCATAAGGGCTCCTGTTATGCGCGGGATCCGAGGAAGGGGCGGACTACAATACGCAGTCTTACCCTACATTTATGTAAGAGTATGTTTACACGACTTGAACACGTGAACTCCTGATCACATGGAATCAACTTTACCAGTTAATCCAAGGCTCTCATTCACCAGTAACATAAGTATTATGCTAATTAGTTTGTAATCTCAAATTAAAATTCCAGATTTGTCACCAACTTTTCATGCCCAACACAGATAGATAATCACTGGCTCTCACAGTACGTCTCAGTGTACTTTTTCCATCCAAAAACAGAACGAAACAGCACACATATTTTAATGCAGATAGTTCCTACTCATGGGGAAAGTTGCAGATTGCTGAAAGAAGGTTCAGTTATGGCACTACTAAAATCAATGGAACTTCACATAAATAGCTTCTTTACATAAATATGGAAAGGCTAAAGGATGTACACCAATAAAGTTAAACTAAGCTGAAACAGTAAATAGTAAATGCTTATCTAAAACTAGAACTGGAAAGAAATTTAAACGATCAGACGTGTAAACTTTCAGCTAGCAATTGTACTGTCATCTCCTTTTCTTCATTGATTAATTGATCATTAAATTAATTCTTCAAGGCTTCAAACTAACCCACTGGTAACGTCCCTCTAATGGCACATCCTTCACGATATCGTAATTGTACCTGCAAAGCACCATTACCAGTAAATTAATCATTACTAGCATATCCTCTTTTTTCACCTTTTTCTGGTTACACAAAAATGAGCTGGTGCGGCGTACGTTTCTTATCACGCGCACACTTACTTTTCTGCGAAACTTTTTTGCTCGCGCTTTTCCGCTGCTGCAAAAAACTCTTCAATCTCCGCTTCTGGTGGAATCTTCGCCGCAGAAGGCAGTTTCTGGTGAGCACTGGCGGCTAACGATGATTTTTTAGTTGTCGTGGATGATGACTCCATTTCTTCCGAGTCTCCGCAATGATCAATTAGCTTGAAATTTTCACTGCTCCAGAAAAAAATAGATAAATTAAACAAACGTTAACAAACTTAGATAAATAGAAACGTTAAAAATAGCATCTATATAGAACATGAAATGAACTCAAGGAGTACTGGAGAAGATATTTGTTACGGTATAGAGAAACTCACAGCCAAAGAGAAACAATTTTGTTAAAATCCTGGATCGAATGAGAAGAAAAGTATATAACAACGTGATGTTACCTGAAAGCGCCGTTAAAAGAAGCTGAATTGTCAGTTTCGAAACCTTCAGCCTGTAACAATTTCAAAATTTAAAAACGAAACGATTTTGAATTTATTCAAGCAGTTATGGCATATGAATAAAACGATTATTTAAATAAACAATAAATTGGAAATAAATGCGTTTTTTTGCATTAAACCTTACCTTCAGATCTAACGATTTGAAAATACTCTTCATAACTTCATCACTAGACACATTACAACTCGAACACTGCGAATTCGTCGGAATATTAACAGACGTTACAGATGTAACCGGCGAAGTCAAATTTTCACTAAAATCAAATTTTCTTCTCTTCGTTAAGGAGCTTAACGAACTCGTAACCTCCACATCATTATCATCTCTAATTTTCTCGCATTTTCTAAGATATTTTTCCATTTTTTTCATACAAATATGGAGGTTTTTCATGTATCTACATGAATATGATTATGGTAAATATCTGTAGTATATAAATATGCATTTACTTTGGAATGAAAAGTTACTCGAAAGATCTTTCTCTTTCCGTCTCTTTTAGCAGTGACAGCTAAAATTAGTTAGAAAGAAGAGGAGGGGCAAAACAGGAAATTCCTATGGGATGGATTTAATCGAAGGGTGGAGATTAAAGGAGACGGTTACGGGAAGAGAAACATGTGGTCCTAGCTCCGTTAACGGTGACAGCAAACACATGGCAATCCCGCTAAGAAGATCTGGCCGTTTCGTAGGAGAATGATTACCGATCGATTCTCGAATCAGGGAGTGACACGTAAGGGGATTAACGTTTGGGGATGGTTGACCGGCTGATGCCGGTTGCAGTAACCGGGAATCAAAATGGGTAAACTGAATCAGGAAGAAAAGTTGGTTAATTTTGTTTGCTAAAAATGGCGTAATACAAGTAGCAGAAACAGAAACGTACAAAATTTCATGCAGTTCGTTACCAAAATGAATTTTGGGTAAAAAGTAACCCGCACCTTTTCATCTTCTATCTTTTTGGTAGTTTATTTTCTTTTTTAAAATAAAAATTAGTTTTCTTTCTTTTCAACTTCTACTTGTTTTATCACAAGTACTATTTGGATATGAAGTGAGGACTTTTCTTTGTTATTTGGATTTAAAGTACTTAGTTATGTTTTGTGTAGTATTTTTTTAACTTTCTTGGTGACTTTTCGTAGCTCGATGGCTAAGACTCAGATATAATTTTTGATCCTTAGAAATGTTGCCAACGGTCTTTGTAAAGACTGCAAGGTTATTCCGAGTGAGTATCTTACAACCACAACCCGACATAAGCTTTTGGTGATGGATTTGGAGATCAAGATGGAGAAGAAGAGGAGGGTTGTGGATGACAAGCAAAGAATCAAATAGGGAAGTTTGACCATGGCTAGTGCAAAGGATATGGAGGAGAGGTTGATGGCCAAGGGGGATTGGGGGAGTAGTAGGGATGCAACCCGTATGTGGGACAAGACGACCAGTTGCATTCGGGAGGTAGCTAAAGAAGTGTTAGGGGTCTCGCGGGGTAGCCATGGTGGGCATCGAGGGGACTGATGGGTGGAATTGTAAAATTCAAGAGAAGGTGGAAGTGAAGAAAGCGGCGTATGCGAAATTGGTAAAAAGCAAGGATGATGTGAATGAGGCAAAGCTAGCAGTTAAGGCAGTGAAAACGACAGTTTTTGAACGCTTGTATGTGGAATTAGAGGAGAAATGCGGGGGATAATAAGTTGTACAAACTAGCAAAGGCAAGGGAGAGGAGTGCCCGTGACTTGGATCACGTGAGGTGCATCAAGGACGAGGTCGACAAAGTACTGGTGGAGGAAGCGCATATTAGGCGGAGGTGGCAGTCTTACTTTCATAAACTCTTGAACAAAAAAAAGGAAATGGAGACATTGTGTTAGGAGATCTGGAGCATTCTAGTAGGTACCGAGATTTTGGGTATTGTAGAAGCATTAAGGTTGATGAGATTAAAGGTGTTGTTCGCAAGATGCGCAGGGGACGAACGACCGGACCTGATGAAATCCAATTGAATTTTGGAAGAGCGCATGCAGGGCATATTTAAAGTGGCTGACTGAGTTGTTTAACGTCATTTTTAAGACGGAAAGAATGCCCGAAGAATGGAGGTGGAGTACAATGGTTCCCTTGTACAAAAACAAAGATGATATCCAGAGTTGCAATAACTATAGGGGCATCAAGCTGCTGAGCTACACTATGAAAGTTTGGGAAAGGGTCGTGGAGATGAGGGTGATGAGAGACGTGTCTATTTCTGAGAACCAATTTTGATTCATGCTGGGAAATTCGACTACAGAAGCCATTCATAGTGGAGCAATTTAGGGAAATGAAGAGAGACTTACATATGATTTTCATCGACCTCGAGAAGGCATACGATAAAGTCCCTAGAGAGGTTCTATAGAGATGTTTGGAGGCTAGAGGTGTACATGTGGCGTATATTAGGGCGATCAAGGATATGTATGATGGAACCAAGACTAGGGTACAGACAGTAGGAGAAGACTCGGAGCATTTTCAAGTGATGATAGGGCTGCACTAGGGATCAACTCTTAGTCCATTCCTATTTGCCTTGGTGAAGGACAGACTGACGCGTTCAATCCAATGGAAGGTACCATGGTGTATGTTATTCGCATATGACATAGTTCTGATTGATGAGACTCGCAGCGGAGTGAACGCTAAGGTGGAGGTTTAGAAATAGACTCTAGAGTCTAAAGGGTTCATGTTGAGTAGGACCAAGACAGAATACTTGGAGTGAAAGTTCAGTAACGGGAGAGACCTTGAGACAGGCGTGCAGGTGAGGCTTGGTACTGAGGTCATTCCGAAGAAAGGAAACTTCAAGTACCCCGGGTCTATTATGCAAGAGAATGGAGAAACTGATGACGATGTCACACATCGTATTGGTGCAGGGTGAATGAAATTGAAGCTCGCATCTGGAGTCTTGTGCGATAAAAAGGTGCCACCAAAATTTAAAGGCAAATATTTATAGGGTTGTGGTTAGACCGACTATGTTGTATGGGGCGGAGTGTTGGCCAGTTAAGACTTCGCACATCCAGCAGATGAAAGTTGCGGAGATGAGGATGCTGAGATGGATGTGTGGGCATACAAGGAGGGATATGATTAGAAATGATGATATCCGAGATAGAGTGGGAGTGGCCTCAATGGATGATAAAATGCGGGAAGCGAGGTTGAGATGGTTTGGGCATGTGCAGAGGAAAGTCACAAAGTCCTCAGTGCGGAGGTGTGGGAGGTTGGCTATGGACGGGTTTAGGAGGGGTAGAGGTATGCCGAAGAAGTATTAGGGAGAGGTGATTATATGGGATATGACGCATGTGCAACTGACTGAGGACATGACCTTAGATAGGGGGTTGTGGAGGACACATATTAAGGTATAAGGGTAGTAGGTAGTTGAGCATAGTCCTACTTACGCTTACAAACTGGTAGTTATAGTGTTATTATTGTAGGCATGCGTAGCATGTCATACTAGTAGCGCGGTATTGTTTTGCAGTCCCCTATCGTTTGATTTCCGATGCTATGTGTTCTTTAGTGTACTTTGTTTATCTTATTTACATGCGTTAGTTACTGCTTCTTTTTTCAGAATGCGCTATCATGGCTTATTCGCTTTTGTTACCATCATTTTCATACTGCTTTAATTTTTTTATCCGGGTTTGACCGTTTGTCTTGCTTTGCTTGTGCTTATGCTTTGTCTTGAGCCGATGGTCTTTCGGAAACAACCGCTCTTCCTACCAAGGTAAATGTAAGGTCTACGTACATTCTACCCTCCCAGATTCCACGTTGTGGAATTCACTGGGTATGTTTTTTTTTTTTTAACTTTCTTAATCTAAGTTTTCGATCATATTACTCTCAATTTTATGAATATAAGATGCTTATTGAATGATAATCATTTCGACAATTTAGATATTTAAGAATTGGATGTCTCGAAGAACATAGAGTTTGATAGTGAGTAGATTGTTAAATTATGGTCCCTAATGCATATAATAGGCTATGATTACATCTTTATTTTACGCTTAGTTCTTGTTTGGTCCATACAATACATGCTTCACAACTTTCAATAGGGAGGAGACATTTTTTTAATATAAATGTGCGAAGTTCCAAAATTGACCCTTCTGGAAATCTGGTCCTAATGTATAACTGAAGAAACTTCTCTATCTCTAGCACATGTAATGCGAGGAGACATTTTTTAATATAAATGTCATAGTCAATGAATTAAATAAAAATACAAGGAGTGGCAGATATATGACAGCCTATTCATACATTGGGGACAATTTTACAATTCATCACTTTACCAGTATCGTTACTACTCCTCTTGTAATAATTTGCAATTTCTTTTTTAGAGATTAAGTATAAGTGATTGAATCCTTATAGAAAAGGTTAAAATTGATACAACTTAAGGGAAAGTACATTTGCGGAAAGAGTGAAGAGAAAGGAAAAAATTATCTCATTTATAGCTTGGCTAAGGAATTCCTTGGATTACTTATAAGATTCCTTCTATATCACTTCTCATTTCCTATATATGTAATTGAGATAGTTGTTTAAAATTTACAACAATGTATCCGAACAAACATTTGAAAATATTTTTGTTAGTTATACCGTGATATACATGGGTTTGTATACCATGTATATCACGGTTTCACAAGGCAATTACCATATGTGAACCCGTGGTATACACGGTATACAAACCCGTGTATATCACAGTTTTTGGAAGGTTTAGTTAGTGTAAATAATTTATTAAATTAGTATTGTACACTTACCATAATTATAAGATTCTTGTACAACTAGAATAGGGTTTTGGGAATAGAATAAGAATAGGATTTTCCTATTATGGAAAATTGTAAATTGTATATATACTCTTTCATTAATGAAAATAATCAAGGGATTATTTCTTTCATGGTATCAAAAATCTAGGTCTCAAATTCTCTTCCATATTTCCACCCCCTTTGCATCGATTTCCAAGCATCTCTTATCGGTTTTCGTGCCCGTTGGTGCCTTCTCTCTTCCCAAAATTTTCTTCTCAATCCCTACATCACGTCTTGCGTTGCTATTATGGCTAAGAACACGTTTCACCCTACCCTTAATGTTTCTAACATCAAGAATCGCATCCCTATCATTCTTGAAATAGAAAATGTTCAATACGCGACGTGGACTGAATTGTTCAAAGTTCACGCACGCTCGCAGCAAGTCCTCCATCACATTATCCCGACGGTTCTCGCGGATACAGAGGTGCCTAAACCCGAGGATGATCTTACATTATGGACGACCCTTGATGCTACCATTCTTCAGTGGATTTACTCCACTATCTCTACCGACCTGTTGCAAACGATTATCGAACCAGACGCTACAACGATGGATGCTTGGAATAGAGTGCGTGATATATTCCAAGATAATGAAAATTCTCGTGTTATTACCCTTGAGCAGGAATTCTCCTACGTCAATATGGAAGACTTCCCTAACATTTTAGCATACTGCAAAAAGGTTGAAAGAATTGACGGACCAACTCCGCAACGTTGGTGCGACCGTTACCAACGATCGTCTCGTCCTTCAAATGGTTGCAGGTCTGCCTGAGGCCTATAGTGGCGTTGGTACGCTTTTTCATCAAAGCAGTCCTCTTCCGCAGTTTTATCAGGCCCGTTCCATGCTCACCCTCAAAAAAGTCGGTTTGGCACAGAAAGCGGCCACTGGGGCCCTTCTGTCGTTATGGTGATCGAGACCAACTTTTATCCCTCCGTCTCCAACACTTCCGGCCAAAATCGCAACAACGTTGGTGACAAAAAATGTTAGAATCGCAAAAATAATGGTAAAAACCGAGGTGGAAATAACGGGGGTGGCAATGGGCCTCGGGGCAGTGGGCC
This sequence comes from Anisodus tanguticus, assembly GCA_034509755.1. Lineage (NCBI taxonomy): Eukaryota > Viridiplantae > Streptophyta > Magnoliopsida > Solanales > Solanaceae > Anisodus > Anisodus tanguticus. Next base: position 36,279,631 of record CM067561.1, on the reverse strand, counting down.
GCAAGCCAACAGCCACAGCCCTGGGGCCCATGACCGTGGAACTAGGCCAGTGGGCCTGGGCCCAACATCCCCTATTACCTGTCATATACTACCAACCCGGACTGGGCCCAGTTTCCGCCATCAAGCAGGTCCAGTTATTCAGGCCCACAGTGGACCCCGAGAGGAAGTTCTGGGCCGGGGCAGCAAGCCAGCGTGCTTGGGTCTCGGCCCCACCAGGCCCACCATGCAGCGGGCCCCACCCCTACCGACATTGAAGCTGCGATGCACACACTTGGATTAAATCCCCCGGACGTGAATTGGTACATGGACACCGAAGCCACTACCCACATGACGTCCGACCAAGGTACTCTCTCGTCTTATTCCAATTTGAGCAACAATTGTGGCATAATTATTGGTAATGGCAATTCCATTCCAATTCGTGGTAACAATCATAAAACTTTATCTCCCCCTCATCTATCTCTTGTCTTGAAAAATGCCCTTCATACCCCTAACTTAATTAAAAATTTGATGTTTATCCGTAAATTCATCATTGATAATTGGGTTTTTGTTGATTTTGATCCTTTTGGATTTTATGTGAATGATTTCAATACGGGGATTCCTCTCATGAGATGTGATAGTAGGAGAGATCTTTATCCTATCACGCCCACATCCTTTCTCTCGAGTCAAGCCATGCCATCTACTTTTGCAGCTCTCGCTCTTTCCTAATGGCATGCACGTTTGGGTCACCCTGGGTCGTCTATTATTTCTTCATTACATAAAAATAATTTTATTTTTTGTAAGGGTACGCATAATACTCCAATTTGTCAACCTTGTTCTCTAAGAAAACTTGTTAGATTACCGTTTGTAGACTTTACCTCTCGTACTTTAATGACATTTGATATTATTCATAGCGATTTATGGACATCTCTTGTTCTCAGTTCTTTGGGCCATCGTTATTATGTTCTATTTTTGGATGATTATTCTAATTTTTTATGGACTTTTCCTTTAGCAATAAAATCTCACATTTTTTCCACTTTTTAAAAATTTAGAGCATTCATCTGTACCCAATTCGAATGAGAAATAAAAAATATTCAATATGATAATGACAAAGAATATGATAATGGGTTGCTTCGGGATTTTTGTGGTACTAATGGCATAAATTTTCATTTCTCTTGTCCTCATACGTCCTCACAAAATGGAAAAGCCGAACGCAAAATTCATACCATTAATAATATTGTCCGAATTTTATTGGTCCATGCTTATATCCCCCCTTCCTTTTGGAATCATGCTCTACAAATGGCTACATATCTTCCTACCAAAGGTTTGACATATTCGTCCCCCCTTCAAATCTTATATAATAAGACTCAGTCGTATTCATATCTTAGGGTCTTTGGGTGCTTAGATTATTCGCTATTTCCGTCCACCACAATTAACAAACTTCAGGCCCGTTTTACCCCAAGTGTGTTTTTGGGTTATCCGTCTAATCATCATGGTTACAAATGTTTTGATTTATCCTCTAATAAAATCATCATTAGTCGTCATGTTGTTTTTTATGAAACCCAATTTTCGTTCACTAACGTGAGTAGTCTCGTGCCTAGTTCGTATAATTTTTTGGATGACGTCGTCTCTCTATATATTATCCACCATTTTTCGGACTTACCCCGCCGCGCCCAAAGTCCGCTAGCGAGCCCACTGCCCGTTGGATCTCCTATTAAAGTCTCGGGTCCAGAAACTGGGCCGAATATTCAGCCCAATTCTGCCCCTACCGTATAGGGTCCAGAAACTATTTCGGTGTCCAGTGTTGGGCCAGCAGGCATAGCAGGCCCACTGCCTGCTGGCTAGTCCATCACCCCTTCGTATTTGTCCCATAATCAACTCAATTCTCCCTCGAGTCACAGACCGGTCACTCGTAGTCAACGGGGTATTTTTAAACTAAAAAGACATTTTAATCTAAATTTTAATGTTCTTAAATCCCCCTACCCCGTAACCCAGTGTCCGCTTTAAATGACCCGAATTGGAAATTGGCTATGACCGACGAATATGATGCTCTTATTGCAAATAAGACGTGGGATTTAGTACCCCATTTTTCTGGTGTTAATATTATTCGGTCTATGTGGATTTTTACTCATAAGGATAATTCTGATGGGTCTTTTACGAGGCATAAGACTAGTCTTGTCGGTGATGGTAAGACCTAACAGGTTGGCGTGGATTGTGGTAAGACGTTTAGTCCGGTGGTTAAACCGGCTACCATTCGCATCCTTCTCGGTCTGGCAGTTTCGAAGACTTGGTCCATTCATCAGTTAGATGTGAAGAATGTTTTCCTACGTAGTGATCTTAGGAGACCATTTACATGTATCAGCCATTGGGGTTTCGTGACCCCACATATCCTCATCATGTATGTTTATTGAAGAAGTTCTTGTATGGGCTTAAGCAGGCCCCACGGGCTTGGTATAAGAGATTTGCAGACTATGTTTCATCTATTGGGTTTTCACACAACATGTCTGATAATTCATTGTTCATATATCGTCGTGGTACTTCCCTGGATTATATACTATTATATGTGGATGATATTATCTTGACTGCCTCTTCTGATGCTTTGCGTAAGTCTATCATGACAATGCTCAATTATGAGTTTGCTATGAAAGACTTGGAGCCCTTGAGTTACTTTTTAGGGATTGTTGTCACTCGTCATGCAGGTTGGTTATTCTTATCACAACCAAAATATGCCGCTGAGATCATTGAACGAGCCGGTATGTCCTCATGCAAGTCTACTTCCACTCCAGTTGATACTAAACCCAAGTTGCGTGATACGACTAGCTCACCGTACGAGGATCCGACTCACTATCGCAGTCTTGCAGGAGCTCTTTAGTATCTTACTTTTACGAGACCATATATTACGTATGTCGTACAACATGTGTGCTTGTTTATGCATGATCCCAAGGTTGAGCACATGAATGCGCTCAAACGCATTATTCGATACATCCATGGGACACTTGACTATGACTTACATTTGTATCCTTCATCGACATCTACACTTGTCTCGTATACTGATGCTGATTGGGGTGGCTGTCCAGATGCCCGACGTTCCACGTCCGGCTATTGTATGTTTCTAGGTAATAACTTGGTCTCATGGTCTGCGAAGCGTCAGTTTACATTCATGGAACTTGTGAAACCGATTACCATTCATGGAACTTGGGGATGGGGTGGAATGGGTTGGTAGGGAGAAGACAATCAGTTAATAATGTGGAACAACATTCATGGAACTTGTTTTTCATATTTTTACTAGAAAAATCATTTTCCTCATTTAAAAAACTTGTTTTGCTAAAAAAAATATTTTCAGAAAACACACCCAATTAAGGAGAAAAAATATCTCAGATGCAGAATAGCTATTTGGATGATCTGTCTACTTACAAGACTTGAAGAGCTTTACTTCATTCATTACTAACTAAAAAAGGTCCCATGTCTTCGAGTTAGCCCGCACTTTTTCAAGAGATTCTCACATTTTCACAATTCAAATAGCTAGATGCAATATATAGGAATTTTGTTTATGTGGTTGTGTAGTTTTATTGTTGGTACCATTGATCGTGTTATCATTGAAAATATTTTATTTGAACACAATAATAGTGCAAAAAATGACCCACACACATTGATGTACTCTTTAAGAGAAAGAGAGTGGTACTTTTCCTCTAGGGTCTTTGTATGCACATTGCTTAGCTGATTCACAATCTTGAAATATAGATAATTGTGTAAAGCGTATTAGGAGATATATATCTCGTGGAAATATGGAAAAGTACGAACATTATAACAAGTTAGAATTTATGATTGGCAATAAGTTAGGTTATTAGGTTTGTCGAAAGTCTCCAAACTTGAATCAATTAATATATAATATAAAACTAAGCATAGTTAAGGTGACGTGACACTCCTCTATTACTTACCATTCTTATTAATTTTATTTTCTTCTCCGTTTTTTGAATGATTTCCTTCTCATTTTGCTCCAAAAATGTCAAATCAATTAAATTCTTTATACTATCCCTTATTAATTAAAATTAAAGTCCCGTATATAAGATGTTAAATTTGTTAGTAAATGGATGAAGACAAAGGGTGAGCATGACAGTAAGCGGCGCTTTAAAAGTAATCCATCACTAAACAGAGCCATTAAACGTTAAAACAGTTGTCACTCCCGTTTCAATAGTAGGTAGATTCTTATTTCAAGCGATTTCTTCTACGACTACAACTAGGTCTTTCTCTTTCAAGTTTACTGCAATTTTGGTTTGGGGGTTTCTTCTAATTTCATCTAAATGTGTGGGTATAAGGATTTTGAATACTAATTTTATCTTTTGATGTTGCAATAGTTGATTTGCTTTCGATTTTATGTTTGTGAAATTTACATCGTTGCATCTTTGGGAATCCCTAAAGGATAGCAGTTCTTATGGCCTGTCTTGGTTGGGGGTTTCTAATAATTTCATGTAAGCTGGCATGGCTTGTCTTGTCTTGTCTTCGCATTTCATTTTTTGGTATAAATCTCAACGGTTTTTGAGAATTTTGATGGAATCGGAAGTGGGGTGATTTAGGGTTTAAGAGCTGAAACCAGAAAACTTTTTGTTTTCAGAGGATAGTTAAAACATTTTCTATGCATTTTGTATTTATTTCTCTTTTTCATGTTTTCTAGGGCATAAAACTTCTGAAATTTTGTTTGATTTCTCTCCAGGTATTGTTCTATTTTTGTTGGAAGTTTTGTCTCTATGGTACTTTACAAAGAAGTACGGAAAGTATATAACTATTACAAGTATTCGAAAGGATAAACAAAGATACAATAATTCAGCTAGAAATCTGAAAACTACAATAGAACCACAAAACTGAAATTACAATTTTGTTGAAGACGGAAAAATGGAAACTGTTTTTGCTGAGTCGAGTGTGGCACTCTGTCCTTAAGACAATATTGCCCCGTATGTATCCTTTATACGTCCTGGACAATTTGTCTCCCAAGATAAAACAAAGAATGGAACACTTGAGCAAAGGAAACTCAAATGCTACCGTGAAGAATATTGAGTAACGAAATGATCCTTGGAAGTTGTAGGAAGAAAACTGTTTTGGTTGTGTATTTTCGTGTGTTGTATGAACTGTTATTCGTAGTCATATATTTTCCTCAACAATGGTGTAAGGGGTTGTTTATATAGGTGAGGGAGGGGACTGAAAAACTGTCTCCATAATAGCCAAATAATGGCCATTACGGAGGTAGTAAAGTCACCAACATAAATGGTGAAAGACCAACGGATTTGGCCATTATAGGAGAAGCAATTCAGCCATATGGCTGAATTGAGTGCTTGGCGTTTCTGTTTTGACTGTCGAAATTCTAATTTTCTGAAAACTTCAGGGACCAAACTGTACATCTTGAAACTTCAGGGACCAAACTGTACATCTTGAAACTTCAGGGACCAAACTGTACATCTGAAAGAATTCTGGTCCGAACTGTACATCTGGAAACTTCTGGGATCGAACTGTACTTCTGGCAAAGTTCTCTGGCCCAAAAAGATAATATCAGAAGACCCTGAACCCGGAACCGGACGGGCGGGCGGCGGCGGCGCGCGTGTGGTCTTTCCTCGAACCGAAGCACATCTAGGTCCTCTCTCCTTTAAACACATGGAATACCCCTTGGGGTCCCAAACCCCAAACCAATTTCGAGTCTTATATACACAACAATTCTTTCTTCTTCTACCGATGAGGGAGAATTGAACACAATACCACACTTTCCATGCTTCAAACAACTTACTTCGTGAATCAATATCTCTTTCATTTCTCAATGAAATTTGACGATTCTTGGCCCTACGGTTATCTACGTACTTAGTAGATCATGCATGTGTGAAGAACCGAATTCTCCAATATGCATAACACTAGTGTTTAAGCCGTTAAAGTTGGTCGGTCGCAACTCCCGCCAAAGGCTAATTTCCAACAATTTTCACTACCAATTTGGGCTTTTCTGTTATCGATTTGCAGTTTCTTTGGGGAGTTTGTAAATTGTTGATATTTGAGATTAAGAATATTGTTTTCTTTTTGAATTCATTAGATGATTAGAACAGAGGTTCCGTGAAGCTAGTGAGTCGTGACCTGTTATTATTCCTGATGAGGTTCTCAAACAACCATTTCTTCGTATAAAGGTGCTTACTTTTCCTTTTACATTGGTTATGTGTGATTTTCCTTATGATGTTTTTGCAGCAACGTCGAATAGGTTGACTGCAAGATTTTCGAACTCAACAGTCTGTCACTTGATATAGTGGTATGCAGTTGATTGTTGCTAACTATAACATTTTGAAAGGTTGAAAACAGAACGATCTTTGTATATGTCTACAAAGAAATGTATATATTGATAAGTCATTTTATTGTAGTGTCTTATATAAGCAGAACGGTATGTAGTTGATTCAGGAGTACTTGTTGTACAGGAAATTATGTTATGGGCTGGCTAGAAAAGTTATTTGGAGGTTCAACACATAAGATCGCGGGAGGGAAATATCACGAGGGTGGGAAATATCATGAGGGTTATTCTCCCTTTTCCTGTTCTTATAAATCCTAATCTTTACTGATTGCTCTCTTTTTAATGATTAGGAATCACTGATGTGAAAACAGACACGAATCACACTCTCAAAGAAGAAAATGAGCTACCACTTAGTTAGGACCTTTGGTTGTTCGACAATAAGCAGCAGAGCGAAATAGATCGATGAATCGGAACGACGTACTTTGACACGCTCTACCAAAATCACAGATCTGCTCCACAATACCGCTGTTTCTTATTTGTGAGTCAATTCTCTTGAATTCTACTAGTTTTAGCTCAAATTTGTTCCAAATTTACTCATTTTAGCTCAATTTTATTAGTTTTAAGCTTTGCAGTATTGAATTGGTAGAGAGAAGTGTTATAGAAAACAAATATACTTCATTTAACAGAAGTATCATGCTTTGCAACATTAACTTGGTTGAATTTCACTTTACATAGATAACAGAGAGCCTCATTCAACAGAAATGGTTCCATAATGTTACTTTGAGAACTCTTGGAATGGAAAAGTGGTCTTTCACATCAATCATCAAGGACCTAATCCATGATTCTTCAGAATATTTATCCGGCTATGTTTTTTTTTGTCGATGCCGTAACTATCTTAACTTTGCTCCCAATTTCTCATCACTCTAGAACTAGCTAGATGGAGAAGAATCAATTTTGTTGAGATAAATATGATTATGTGCACAAAATATTAATGGAAAACCACTCCATAAATTTTATTTTTGTTTAAGATCCTACCTAGATTTTGTTTCACACGTATCCTTTATTTTGAAGTCTTGATACTAATAGGCAGTAGATGTGTTTTTCTAACTATCTTTAGGAGTTGTTTGAGAACATAAGTGTAATAAAAGGTTTATGTAAATCTCTTAGTTCGTTAACCACCTCTACTTGTTAACTAATCTGATAAGTAAAATTTAGTTGCATTATCACGAGCAAAGTATCCTTATAATGTGGCATGTCTAGGTACTTCTGATTTAGCTTTCAGTTCAGTTTGTGTTTTTCCTTTTCTAGAAAAGAAAAAGAAAACTATTGTAGTATTTTTGGTTGGAGAAAATTGTACACTTTCTCATTGTCTCTCCGTCCCTGTGAAGACCCTTTACCAATTAGATTTTGGAACAACACTGCATTGCAACTACATTTTTTCGGAAGGAGATTTTTTCTCCTCTAGCGGTAAATCGCTATTTTGCAATTCTTTCTTTTTTGTTAAGTTGCTCATTTCTGCCATGTAAGAAGGAGGAACACTTGGTGACTTACCGTAGTTCGGTGGCTAAGACTTAGATAGACTTTCTGCTCCTTAAGAAGGTTGACAAAGATCTTTGTAAAGACTGCAAGGTTATTCCGAAGGAGGATCTTACAACCCGACATAAATTTTTGGTGATGGATTTGGAGATCAAGATGGAGAAGTAGAAAAGGGTTGTAGATGACAGGTTAAGAATCAAATGGGGGAGTTTGACCATGGCTAGTGCAAAGGAGGTGCGGGAGAGGTTGATGGCCAAGGGGACTTGGGGGAGTAGTGGGGATGCGACCGTTACGTGGGATAGGACGGCCAGTTGCATTCGGGAGATAGCTAGAGAAGTGCTAGGGGCCTCGCGAGTTAATCGTGGTGGGCATCGAGGGGACTTGTGGTGGAATGGTAAAGTTCAAGAGAAGGTGGAAGTGAAGAAAACGGCGTATGCGAAATTGGTAGAAAGCAAGGATAATGTGGAGAAGTGGACGAATAGGGAACTGTATAAGATGGCGAGGAATGAGGCAAATCTAGCGGTTACGACGACGAAAACGGCGTCTTTTGAACGCATGTATATGGAATTAGATGATAAAAGCGGGAATAAGAAGTTGTACAGATAGCCAAGACAAAGGCAAGGGAGAGTAGGAACCGTGACTTGGATCACGTGAGGTGCATCAAGGACGAGGACGACAAAGTACTGGTTGAGGAAGCACATATTAGACGGAGGTGGAAATCTTACTTTCATAAACTCTTGAACGAAAAATGAGATGGAGACATTGTGTTGGGAGATATGGAGCATTCTGGTAGGTACCGAGTACCGAGATTTTGGGTATTGTAGAAGCATTAAGTTTGAGGAGGTTAAGGGTGATGTTCGCAAGATGCGCAGGGGACGACCGATCGGACCTAATGAAATTCCAGTTGAATTTTGAAAGAGCGCAGGCAGGGCATGTTTAGAGTGGCTGACTGAGTTGTTTAACATCATTTTTAAGAATGCCCGAAGAATGGAGGTGGAGTACAATGATTCCCTTGTACGTTATCCAGAGTTGCAAAAACTATATGCGTATCAAGCTACTGAGCAATACTATGAGAGTTTGGGAAAGGGTCGTGGAGATGAGGGTGAGGAGAGGCGTGTCTATTTTCGAGAACCAGTTTGGATTCATGCCTGGCGTTCGACTACTGAAGTCATTCATCTTATTAGGAGGTTGGTGGAGCAGTATAGAGAGATGAAGCGGGACTTACATATGGTTTTCATCGACCTCGAGAAGGCATACGACAAAGTCTCTAGTGAGGTTCTATGGAGCTGTTTAGAGGCTAGAGGTGTGCCTGTGGCGTTCATTAGGGCGATCAAGGATATGTATGATGGAGCCAAGACTAGGGTACGGACATTAGGAGGAGACTCGGAGCACTTCCCAGTGATTTTGGGGCTGCACCAGGAATCAACTCTTAGCCCATTCCTATTTGCCTTGGTGATGGACGGACTGACGCAACAAATCCAAGGGGAGGTACCATGGTGTATGTTATTCGCAAACGACTTAGTCCTGATTGATGAGACTCGCAGCGGAGTGAACGTCAAGCTGGAGGTTTGGAGACATACTCTGGAGTCTAAAGGGTTCAGGTTGAGTAGGACCAAGACAGAATATTTGGAGTGTAAGTTCAGCAACGGGAGCGACCCTGAGACAATCATGAATGTGAGACTTGGTACCCAGGTCAATCTAAAGAAAGGAAGCTTCAAGTACTAGGATCTATTATCCAAGGGAATGGAGAAATTGATGCCGATGTCACACATTGTATTGGGGTAGGTCGGATGAAATAGAGGCTCGCATATGGAGTTTTGTGCGACAAGAAGGTGCCACCAAAACTTAAAGGCAAGTTCTATAGGGTGGTGGTTAGACCGACTATGTTGTATGAGGCGGAGTGTTGGCCAGTCACGACTTCGCACATACAAAAGATGAAAGTTGCGGAGATGAGGATGCTGAGATGGATGTGTGGGCGTACAAGGAGAGATAGGATTAGAAATGAATATACCAGAGACAAAGTGGAGTGGCCTCGGTGGAGGATAAGATGCGGAAAACGAAGTTGAGATTGTTCGGGTATGTGCAAAGGAGAGACACAGATGCCCCAATACGGAGGTGTGAGAGGTTGGCTATGGACGGGTTCAGAAGGGGTAGAGGTAGGCCGAAGAAGTATTGGGGAGAGGTGATTAGACGAGATATAGCGCATGTGCAACTTACTGAGGACATGACCTTAGATAGGGGGTTGTGGAGGACACGGATTAGCGTAGAAGGGTAGTAGGTAGTCGAGCGTAGTCCTACTTACGCTTACAAAATGATAGTTGTAGTGTTATTACTGTAGGCCCGATTAGCCTATCACACTTATAGGCGCGGTATTGGTTTATAGTCCCATGTAGTTTGATTTCTGATGTTATATGTTCCCTAGTGTACTTTGTTGATATTATTTTTCTAAGTTAGTTACTGCTTCTTCCTGCCAGAATGCGCTACCATGACATATTCGATTTTGTTATCAGCATGTTCATATTGTTTTAATTTCTTGTCTAGGTCTGACCTTTTTTCTCTTGCGTTGTTGTGCTTGCTTCACTTGTGATTATGCTTTGTCTTGAGCCGAGGGTCTCCCGGAAACAACTGTTCTACCTACTAAGGTAGAGGTAAGGTCTGTGTACACTCTACTCTCCCCAGAACCCACATTATGAGATTTCATTGGGTATGTTGTTGTTGTACTTATACAGTAACAAAGCGCAATACAACGAATTTATTCATGCCATGTGCATAATTATGGTATGTCTACAGGTTCACTCAGAGGAGCTTGCTGAGAATATACCCAAAGGGCATACGGTTTGACTCATCCAATTACAATCATTTTGTTGCATGGACACATGGAGCTCAAATGGTGGCATTCAATATGCAGGTAGTCTTCTTTCTTCATTCTCGCAAGAAACCCCCCTGAAAAAAAGGAAAGCAAAAGAGGTAGCATTCGTAAGAGAAAATCGTAATGCAAAGTTAATCTTTTTTGATAAAACTCAATTGGCATGATCCATACTAAAGGTCTCAGCAGACTGAAGTATTTTCTAGATATTGAGGTTGCTCAATCCAGATCAGGTATACTCTCCGGTGATTTTATTACAAAATTTGTGAAGTCGAGTGATCAGCTTGCAGATATTTTCACCAAGTCCTTCACTGGTCCTCGTATTAATTACATCTGTAACAAGCTCGGTACATATGACTTGTATGCACCAGCTTGAGGGGAGTGTTCGAATAGAAATAGAATTTCATATATAGTATCCTATTGCGAAAAAAATTGTAATGTAGAATAGAAATATGATTTCATATATAGTATTCTACTAGAAAAATGATTGTAATAAGCCATTATTAATTTCTACAAGTTCAATGACCATTCAAAATCAGCAAAGATTGTTTTTCCTTTATAAAATCAAGAAATATAACTATAATAAAATAAGAAATACTATTAGTAATAGTTTGAATTTTTTATGACCGTGCGAAGCGCTGGTGATTTCACTAGTGCAAGTATATTTTTGCACTTTGCAGGGGACCTCCCCATGCACGACTGACATGGTATATATGGCACTTAATTAATTTCTTATACGACAATGTGTGTAAAATTGATCAATTCCCCTACTTTAAAATACCCTTCGACTTCCATCCCAAACTTATTTCTTCAGTTTGTAATCTTCAACTACTTGTAGTACTACGAAAAGACAAAAACATAAAGAACCATAAGGAAGGGTTATTGAATGTTTAAATTTGCAGGTATCGCGAAATAGAAAGAAAAGAAAAAGTAAAAAGCACCTCTCACTATCTTTTTGGTATATAGTCAATATTCGGCATCGGTAATGTAAATTTGTGGCCAGCGGGACCTACAAAAGGAGAAGCGTTTTCTATCAAGAAGTTCTCCATTTTCACAAGTAGATGCTTTTGATTAAAAGTCGAGGAGTCCCATCCATATATCCCACCACATAAATGTGCATCCACCCTTGCTGAAGACAATGTGTCTAATGATTGCAAACTCTTGTCCAAAGGATGTTAATTGACACTCTTTCGCCTAGAAAATTACAGCGTAAATAGGTAAAAAAAAATTATATATATTTAATATAGGTTGAATTCCTTCAATTATTTTGTGTGTTTATTCTCCCTTCTTTATATTTTAACTTCTCTAGATGAATATCATGATTCCACCACTGTCTATAAGATCATTAATATGGTTGAAAGAAGAATGTAAAAATTGGAGGAAGAACATGAAAATTTAAGCCACGGGTAACCCCTGTATAAATATTGGACGAGTAGGTAGGTGTTAGAATATGGTTGAAATTAATCAAGAAGCATATAAAAGTACAAACTGGAAACACGAAGTAAAGGAATAAGTGAAAATTCAGCTACAGTAAAACCTCTATAAATGAATATCCTTGAGACTTGAAAAATTATTATCTTATATGAGGCATTAATTTATCGATAAATGAATATTTTATTAATTTATCGATAAATGAATATTTTATTAATTTATCGATAAATTAATATTTATTAATTTATAGAATAATTTTTATTTTGTACATTATATTTCTCAAATTAAACAATTAATTTTTTTCGGTAACTAAGAAAAGAAAATAAATAAATAAATAAATAATTATGATGCATTGTATCTAAGTTTATTAATCTTGTCAAAATGAGAAGAATGTGCCGAATGTAGTTTATGCCCTCCAAAAAGTTAAATATGACATTGAGTTCTGTTCGCATGAAAAGAAGAACCAATTGACTATAGATACATATTTTAGAAAGGCAGAGAATTTGAAATAAAAATTATTTAGGAAGTGCTTTATTTTATGAATTATATATGTAATTTTCATACATATTTAATGAATTATTATTTTATATTTTCAGTGGGCCTCAAGGAATTTTTTAAAAATGATTATCTTATGCATTTATCGAGGTTATTATTTTATCTCATTGGTCCAAGTCGGGACCGGAGAAAATTATTATTTAATCGAGGTTATTAATTTATCGAATATTCATTTATCGAGTTTTTACTGTACTTACTTATTGCTTTGAGTTTAAATTGGATGGATCTCTGATTTATTGCCAAAAAATATATCTTTAAACACATTTAATGTTGTTTCAATTGAATTATGAGAATTTTTATACATAAGAGCACAAGGATATAATTCATTGCTGATTATTGTGATCATGTTAGCTAGAAGTATAATTTTTGTTGTAATTCATGTTAAGATGATCTTCACTCACCTTCTTGATACCATTATCATATTACTATAACAAAAGATACCCGTACATTAATTTAAGCGCTTCAAGAGATAATCTCAAACGTCCATTATTGTCTTTGTTATAATCGTTTCTAATATCTAGAAGTAGAAAATGTGTAGCTTTAAATAACTTTTAGGATAATATTCATGGCCAACTTCTACAATTACATAAGAAGGAAAAAATAATACGTACTTGTCGAACATTTTTTGTATAATTTGTCTTAGCTATACATATTTCTAATAATTATATGTGGTGTCCGAGTCAACTAGCTTGTATACATCTCAACTAATTAATTTCACAGAGCTGCCTCCCAATAGCACAAATATCGAGTAACTTTCACATTGGCTTTACATGTAAGCAACATAAATGGTAAATAAGTTAATTCGGAGTCTTAACGGTAAGGGAGTGCCTAACAATTCTCATAAAAGACCATGAATGCAAATGAATGAAGACAATTAATAAGTATTTAGTAGTATTTATAAGCAAGAATATAGTTACAAGTTATAACTATTAAGGCATGTATCAATTAGGCAACATCGATTATTGCCCACTTCAACCATACAGCTTAATTTCCCATTAATACTTTTTAATCAATTAAGCAAAAGAAACTAGTGGTTGGACAAAAAATATTCAAACTAAAATCTACCAATTAGGGAGAATTTTCTTCTGGGAAAGTACTCATTTTCTGGTAATTGATACAAACGGAAGTCATTATTCTCCATGGAATTTTTTTTAATCAAAAGGAAAATGACTTATCTCACTTATAGACGGAAGTCATTTTTCTAACAATTATCTCAACTTGGAATGTCATATTGCTTGCTTCAACTAACACTTACACATTATTATTAATCTCTAGTACTCCAAAGTTTCATCAAAATACTTTCCAATTTTTTTATTATTATTGTTATAATTAGCTTTGATATTCTTTTGGTTTTACAAAAAATAAATGTAGTAATAGCTTGGATGCACATAGGATTCCCGTTGGTGAGTCCATATATCAGTTAAAGGGGCAATCACTTCCTATCTGTAGAGACAAGACCCCCTAAAAACAAGGGCAGTGTCTCTTTTATCTGTTTTGCAATTGTCTTCGCATGCCCACCCTCCTCATCTTCCTTCTACCCAAGAATGCATGTAACAATTATGTTGTTATATACTAACATTGAGCTACAACATGAAAATCTAAGCTTAACAGAATTGAAACACTGCAAATAAATCTAAACTTCCTTATTTCAATATGCTTAGGATCAACTATCAATCAATTATAATCTTTTCTAAACAATAACTTCGCCTTAATCCCAAACATATTTGATTAAGCTATGTGAATCTGCATTGATTCATAAATTGATTAGTGTTACGCTGGTTGCCAACCTACCGTAACCCTCCTCCTTAATTTATCTAATCTTGGGAATTAACAATGTGAGCAAGTTCACACAAGCGGAGTTAGTAAAAAATGGGTTTTTTTTTTTTGAAAATTTGCCAACATTGTGGACAAATGAATGAGGACTTGTGGACTCTGTGTGTCCTAGCAACAACTCTCAGTCACACTAATCAATTTTGATGTGAGATGGAACAGTTTTTTGAAAGCTAAATGCTCTCACATATTCTGATATCCATTTTGTAAGTTGCACTAATACTTTTTCAACAATTTAGTAATATTTATAACCTAAAATGGACCAACCAAAGTACTGACAAGTACATTTCCTTGTTAACTATTTTTGTCTGAGTCCTGTCGATTATTTAATGGAGGATTGCAGGGTACAAAGCGACTCTGAAAGCGTGACATGCCTACTTAGTTGTCCAAGCGATTTCAAGCAGTTTCTCTCTTACAGAAAAAATTGAGTAGAAATACTTCAGAATTATTTCTCAAGATTTTTTTTTAAAAAAAAAGGTATATTTCAAAAGCATTTGTTTGCACCTAAGAAAATGTATCTCCCTCACTCTGCAAGGTGGTGCATTTGTCTAATTCAAGAGCTTATAGGGAAATAAAGGGTCTTTTGATTGGATGTACTATCAGAGAACAATGATGGTATGAGCTTCTGTAATAATAGTGGTGGCAATTTCAACCCATTTTTTTTTTTGAGATTCTGTAATAATAGTGGTGGCAGTTTTGACCCATTTTTTCTTAACTCACCCAACTCGACTGTAATAAACACATATTCAACCCGTAAAAATGGGTTGAAAACGGGTCAAACCCAAGTTTGCTAAACTCGGCTGCATAACTTGTACGTTATAGTCGCTATATAACTTGTCCGCAGACCAAACAATGGGAAACGTAAAAGAAAGTCACAAAAATAGTTTCTTTTTAACCTAAAAAAAGTAAATTACCATACCATGGGTTAAAAAAAGTTAATTACCATACCATGAAAAATGCAAACTGGAATAGCACTGTCTTGACATTCAAGCGACTTGTGTAACTTAAAAGCAGATAAATGAAGCTGTAGAAAAAACTGTTCTCTTGAAACTTAACAGTAAATAACATGTGAAGTTTAAGTGGTTATCGGAAATTATAAATATATTGTTATGCTACTACCGCCCATGTTCTGAAGAAAAAAGAATTGGTATTCTTCCCATTCTTGCCTTGATCTAGTCTCTTCTTCCCCCATTCTTGCCTTTCTTCCCTTCAACCCAGAAGGGAAGATTCTAATATCAAATAACGTATACAAGCATTTTCGGAGTGTCTAATGCCATGAAAGGAAAAGAATTAGACGACTTGATCAGTATCAGAGTGCTTTCTTGATTTCCAAGAAGTTGGAACGCTCCTTGTTGGCTGCCTCAACATCATCTGGTGATGCTACAACAACAACCACCCCTTCATCTTTAACTGCCTCCATGACGTCTCCAAATTTCTTGAAATCTTCCAGCCTATGAAGGAAAAGAAACATGATTAGTAGGAACTTTATACAACTCAAATGGAAGAATAAGTTACTGCTATTTCACTAGCATTAAAAACACAGCAGATTTATAATTGCAAATTTAAGTACAAATGTTTGACATATTCTATATTGATCTTTCTATTGCATTGTATGCTGATTTGGGTCTTTATTGAGAATTACAATACTAAGAGTGGTCTTCCATTTAGCTTATTTATGCTTTCATTAAAGGGCAGCCCAGTGCACTAAGCTCCCACTATGCGTGGGGTCCGGGAAAGGGCCAGACCACAAGGGTCTATTGTCTCATGATCCCTAACTTTAAAAGTGTAACATTTTGTCATAATGGCAAAGGGGCTTATTATTGAAATAACATAACAAAGCTTAATTTAAAACTATGTCTATATCTAAAGAGGAAGCATTCATTAATATATAAGCCACGAGAAGGGAAGGGGTGGCTGTGGCATTTGCTGTTGCTAAAAGTTCATGGTATTAACGTTACTTGCACTCAAATATTAGGTCAATATTTAAGCTAAATACAGAAAGGTTCAACACTTTTACCTTGTTGATAATATCTCCTCACGTCTCCTTTGTCTTTCTTCATCTGTTACTCCCAGTAAATGTCGTAATAAACTGAGAGCAAGAGTACACATCATTAGATTCAATACAAAACAAGTGAGCATTTTATCATTACCAAAGTCAAGAAAATTCTCGATTAGCACACAGACTGGATAGAATATAAGGTCAAACTATCACTCTTTTCTCCAGAGATAATAGATTGACAAGCAGTTGGACATTGGCATATCAAATAAACTTATTATCAAATCCTTATAGAACAGAAAAATTTATTCTCAAACCAAATCCAATTAATCTAGCATTTTCACTACCATTTTGGTAATTTAATTTATTTTGCCTCTGTATTTCAACAGTTTTATAGACCGCAACAATTTTAAAACAGACGAAGCCTGACTAATCTGAGAAAAAACAGATTATGCAGCCTATAAGCACGTCGTGAAAAGAATACATTGACTAGATATATTGCGTGTATTACCTAACAGAACAACTATCATTCACGGAATTAAGAAAACCTTTTAAAGCACTCCAACAGTACTAAAGTAAAATACAGAATCAGGTTCAATATTGACAAGAAACAAGAAAGAACTTTAGAACGGAAGCATACAAAGATGTCTTGCAATCAGAGAGTAATATGAGCACAGAATAGGCATGGTGGTCCACTTACCCACTGTATCCTTTGGCATCAGGCAACTGGTAAGCATCTACATCTCCAATAGTCCCAATAATTGCCTTTGTGAGTGCATCATCGTCCATTTCAAGTTCTTTAAGGAAACTACTTGTTCCATCATACACATCAAGTGTCTTCAATAAATTTGGGTCTCGATAGGATAAAAATGAGAATACCCCTGATGAACCGAAATATAATATGTTAGCTAGAGAAACTTTCTGCCTGCATCTTCAGATGAGATAAGATGAACACAAAATCGCACCTGAATGGGTGTCAAAGCCACAAAATCCTCCATAAGCTCCACCACTAACACGTACACGATCCCACAGCCATGTATTACTTATATAATTAGAAATAACATAAGCACTGCCATTAAGCTCATACCCAGCTTCATATAGATTAGCTGCTTTTCCAACGTAATTCACCTATAAGAAGGATTCCTCAAATTCATCATCTGAATTTTGACCGTGAGATAAGAGTGTATAGTCAAAGAACGAAACTTTAGGAGACAGCTAACCTGAGTAGGAACAACAAAAGCTTCATTTGAGCGAGACAATTGTGCATTCCAAGCAGTTGACTCCACTGGGGATGTGTTTGGAAGCAAGTCAAGAAATTTGCTAATATGTTTCTCTGTGCGGGTGAGATTCTTCCCATCAGCTGTCAAATTTATCAGACACCCATTCTTGGAAAGTAAGGATTTTCGGATCTCCTCAAGGGATGAAGATATTTGGGGCCAGTCGTTCTCAACTTGGTCTTCAAGACCCTTCAGAAATTCCAAGTAGCTGCAAACACACACAAAAAAAGGAAGAGGTAAACTATTCTGTTCCAAATATTTACATTGTCCTTTTTCCAGTGTATGGAGAACGTTTAAATATAAGTCAACCTGAAACAGATAATTTATGGAATGTGACCAAGAGGTCACGGGTTCAAGCCGTGGAAACAACCTCTTGCAGAAATGCAAGGTAAGGTTGCGTACAATAGACCCTAGTGGTCCGGCCCTTCCCCGGACCCCGCACATAGCGGGAGCTTCGTGCCCCGGGCTGCCCTTTTAAACACATCTTGAACATCAGAAAGATAAATTTAAATCAGCCAACGCTGGCCAATATCAGGATAAATACGTAGGTATAACCAGAGGGATAGGAACATTGGAGATGGAAAATTTTATCCAACAACCATCATTGGGACAAAGTCATTCAATATTAAAAGGACAAAAGTCATCTAACCTTACACCACCCATTTGTTCAGATATCCACCCAGCAGTGTTAAGCTTTGCACCCATCCTTGCAGCAGCAATGCTATGACCACTGCCTCTTAATCGATTCTAGAACCAAAAGTTTATGGGGAAAAAGTTAGATAATACGCTGTGCACAATCATTTACCAAAGTTCTTCATGTTCCAAGACTTAAAGTATACCTCCATTCTCGATCTGCTTTGAGAAACAAACTGCTTGAAACGCTTTTGGTCATTAAGTTGGACATCTTGAAGAATGCGGTTGATCTACAACAAACAATTGACAAAATCTTGTCAATCAAAAAATGGCTACACAAATTATTAGCTTCATAAATATCTACTACCACCAAGTTAGAGCATCAGCTAATAGCTAGAAAATGGTTCCTACTACCTTATATTTAGTATACTAGAATGATTCATGAATTCGGAAGCTAGGAGAAAAAACAACAAAGCAACATTTAACCGAGACAAGGTCCATTGGTAGACCTTGACTAATTTTCATAAAGTAAATTGATCTATACCAGATAATTATATGTCAGAGAAAATCACATGACCTTTATGAGCATGATTAAGAGGTCCAAACACGGGTGAGATTTACATGAAATCTCCATCTAGATTGAGCTATGACTTTATGATATTGTCTTCCTTTCTGTGTTCGTATGAGAAATATAGTGCTTTGCTCCAAATCAAAGATTAAACCTAAGACTCAAAAAATAGGAAAATATGTCCTCTAGCACTTGTCACAGAACTACAGCTTAGTATGGTCTTCATATCCTCTTTTTCCTTTATCCAAGGTAAACTCATTAATTGAACCAATAGGAGACTCCAAATATATCAGAAAATTGACAAATGCAAAGGGAGAAGTAGGGTTGTATTATGTTGGAAAGACACATAAATCATTTAGCTTCCTTGAAGGAAAGGAAATAAAATAAGGAAAAAATTCTGGAGCTTGTCAAAGGCCAATAGTTCCACATAGCAACATGCTAGACACAGGTTTATGGACAGCATACACCATCACTGTACTAGCTGACTAGCACTCTCAGTCTAAATTTTACCTGATACAGTACTTAAACTAAAATTGTCGTGTGACCAGGAGGTCATGGGTTCAAGCCGTGGAAACAACCTCCGGCAGAAATGCAAGGTAAGGCTGCGTACAACAAACCCTTGTGGTCCGGCCCTTACCCAGATCCCGCGCATAGCGGGAGCTGGGTGCACCGGACTGCCCTTTACAGTACTTAAACTAAAATTACAAAACTGCACTCAGTTATACCAAATAAATGGAAATCTGCACAAACATGATTATTTTGGGGAAAACCCACAGAAGCATGTCATGAGTAGTAAAACGTAACAAACATATTTTCCTGTTTAATTTAACACAAACATGATAGGTCCTTAGCTCCAAAGGTCATTATAACAAAGACCTTGACACATAACATCACCACCCTGTTGTTCACATACAACAACATCACATAATGTTTCCTGTAGCTTGAAAGATGACCATTTACAGCTATCAATTACCAAAGAAACTGATTTACCAAGTTAAATAGATCTTCTGTACGTTGTGACATGGCTTTGCCTCGAACAATTATCTTGCTACATGGCTCCACCTTGCCACGGACTGATGAGGTGAAAGGATAGACTGATATCCCTCCAGTTTTCCTTCCAATCAACTGGTTCAACTGCACAAAGTCTAAATCCTTTGTGCCCATTTCTAGCAGAGACTGACTGTTAAGAAATTTTGCACATCAGAATCAAATAATCTATAATTCATGAACTCACATCTCAGTATTTAAAAAGAAAAATAGATGGTTTTCCACATAAGATATACGGAAAGCATGGACTTCTTTACACAACTCCAATGGTTAAAAGAAGCATTGGCTTATTCATCATAACCCTGCTCCTCATCGTGTTGTAGCCCACTATCATCAGCTTGTGATCTTAATTGCACAATATACAGTTGTCAAAAAATTCTAAAGTAGAATCAACCTACCTGGACACGCTTTTGAAAACCACAAGGCGTATTCTAGAGGGTGATGAGAATATGATACATAAGCTTCAAAATATAAATGCAGGCAAAATCTAGAGACGACATGAACAAACAGGGACAGCTGAAGAATGAAGGGAAAAAAACACAAGCGATCTACTGAACATATTCTCGAGAAGGAAGAAAGCAAACATTAAGATCTGGGTTATATGAGAACAAGGACCATTGTAATGCTTGAAGATGGCAATGGCTTTTGACAGAAAATTGATGTATCTCCTGCAACTCAAGGAACCAAAAAAGCCTATACGACATACCATTGTCGAGTTCAAATAGCATATGAAAAGAATATAAGAATGCAACTACTAGTCCAGCGAGGGCCTTCATGGGTGTAACTTTTACTATGTCATAGCCTATTGATTCTAAGTTCATCTATTTCCACTTTGTTTGTTTCACTACCCTATTAGAAATTTCTCTTTTATCCTCTTCTTTTTGAGAGGCAGGAGGTGTCCCTGTGAGATACACATTAATATCTAAGCAGTTCAGGGAAACATATTACCAGAAAAGTGGGACCAATGGTAGCAGCTCTTGCTTCAATGAGCTCATGTTAAAGACAACTTCAGCATAAAGAACATCATTTGTGAAGAGGTCGTGCTGCAAAACTTTTACCCCATTGATGTCTCCAACCTACAACAAAAGGCGCAACAAGTTAAACTAAAATGGAATCCATTAAACCGAATTAAAGCAAAGAAAAAGGGTAAGTTGTGGTTACCTCAGTTGGAACATGTACAGGTTCTCGAGGAATATCTTGTAGAGAGAGGCTGGGCACGCTCTTTAGAGCTTCTGGTGGATCAGGAGTTTCTTGCTTTAACCGTAGCTCTTGTGTTGCCCGAGCTAGCTCAGCAAGATCCTCTTGGGTCATACTTGCTTTAACTTTATCCAACGTCTCTTTTTCCATTTGTTCCTCGCGAGATGCCTTCTCTGGGTCAGGCTGAAGAAAACAACACCCATATATAACATACACAAAAGCAAATCTTCTCAGAATAAGGAAGTCAGCATTAATGATAATAACCTGCATCTCAACCGTTACACGGTGCAGATTTCTCAAGATGTATTGGTCAATTAAAGGTGCAAAAACAGCTTTGGAGCCTTCCTTAGCTATTCTAGTTTTCAGGGCCTCCAAAGGTTTCTGATACTTCAGTGGTTCAAATGGATCCATATCGTAAACCCATTTCCCCTGAAGAGATAACACAGTGAAAAAACATAGCTCATTCTTTGCAAGAGAAAGGAAAAAGAAAATGTAAGTGATGAAATCAAGATAAATGATAAAGAGTTATGAAAGATTTTTCGTACAATGGAGCGGAGCATCAACGCTAAACCACGTGGGAATGAGCCAGTGTTATTTTCTCTAAGAGAAAATTCAATTGTATTCATTGATGCCTCCACAGCATCTGAATCAAAACCTTTTTCAGCTAAGCCTTCTAGAGTGCTCATGACCAATTCTTCAACCTTTTGAATTTTCTCTTCTGAGACACCCTTCAACCCAATGCTAAACTGAGGCTGAAGGAGCTCATCCTCAATCCCTCCACCAACAATTGCATCCCCTAAACCACTTTCTAGCAAGATCTTCCTCAAGGGAGAAGCTGGAGTCCCCAAAAGCAGATGATCCAAGAAACCTAGGGCAAGCTCAGTTTCTAAATCCAGTGGCTTGTCAGACAGCAGCCAATTAAGGCATACCATGTGCTTCTTTTTCAGGTCCCCATCTTCCCCAACAGGATATTTTTCTACGATCCTGACTGGCTCTGAGAAAAGTTTCTGTGGTTCAACTCTTGACTCATGCGGAGCTGAACTGGCATCAAACATGTCCAAATACTCTACACGTAATTACACATATTATAAGAACAAGAGATGTGCCGGAGTTTTCAAGACAAGCTTCAGAGTTCCAAAATAAAACTGAAACCATTAATGGAACACAGCTAATACCATTTAAAATTTCGCAAGTTTGTACAACATTTGATCAATATAATTGATGTTTCAACTCGATTTCAGTATGATATACTTCTTATTTCTATTTCTATTTCCTGTTCATTTTAACTTTTGGAGAACTCCCGGAATTTTTGACAGCCAGCATAATGTTCAATACTCACGGAGAACAAAGAAAGAAAGTTGAACAAGTTCACGTATATAAGCTCCCCGAAAGGTACAGAAAGCGAGCCTGCTGCATATGAATTATATTTTTTGGCAAATTCCGTATGACTTGACTCAAATCAAAAGAAAAAAAGGAAAACAAAAGAACTCTGACATAAATTGCTGACTATGGAGGGGTCTGAGGATTTATTACGTTGTGATAAGAGAAAGAAAAACACTAGTACACAGTTAATAATGGGATACATAATAAAGTAAATAAAATTGGGAACGTGTTTAACATTACCTTGAAGTTACAAATGTTTATCCAGTGTGTTCTTGTTAATCTGGGTTGTACAAGAAATTACATTCCCAGGATAAATAATGTTAAAATGGTTCATGTCCCCTCAATCTTTAAAATTGTGTCATGATGTCCATATGTTGTTAAGCTATGTGCACAAAAAAAAAATAACAAGGCCTCTGATAGGTGTAGCTTCCCCAATTTTTGTTTAAAACAAGCAACAGACATCTATATGTTATGACATGACCTTTGATTGGTTTAGGAAAAGTTTCTGACATTGGCATGTCAACGATTTTGTTATACTGTATCCGTGTTTACTCTTAACACATCCAGTAAGTACATAAAGTAATGAATATCCGAGAAAAAACAGCTCGTTCAAGAAGGATTCCTAGTATAGGCAAACCATATGAATTAACACTATTCACATTCATTTGAAATTGTAAGAGGTAAATGAATATGTACCACTTAAGATCCGCAGACGTTCATTTGGGTCATCATCTCCATAAAACCATATCCTTGCATTGCTAGGATGGTAAAATTTCCTGTGGAAATCCTGCAAATATATAGACACAGAAAACACCAGTCACACTAAGAGGCTAAGGAATCAAAACCTTAGTAGCAGAACTCCAAACATATGTTAGTTAATTAGTCACGACTACTCTCCCTTTTGCCAGCATTATCACTTACCAAGTGTAGTTTGAAACAAAATAAGACATATTTCATCAACCTATATAGTAGATATTCATCAATAAAATTTAGTGGTCAAATTGTGCATCTTCTTTTCTTTTTGATTCCTTGATGCAACTATATATAGAGCTCAAATACAATACACGATATTTTCCCAATGTGTAACACATCAAAGATTAAGGACTTTAATTCTTTCAATGATTTAATTATAACATTTTAAACGTAACACTAAAAGATTCTAACAAACCCTTCTCAAAGTCTAGGTCAAGAATCCAACTTGAATTACTTATTTTGAAAACATAAATGTTGCCCCAATAGATGAAGGAAACTTGCGTGAAAGTGACCATCAGAACCGCGTAAGAAAAGCCTCAGTTGTCGAAATTTCACGGAAGGTTAATGTGTTTAAAATGCTCGGAAAGAATGGACACTGAAGAAGAGGTAAGGTGCCACCAAATCAGCCATCAGAAAGAGAAAGATGGGTAAAACTTGGGCCAGGAAGTAGCGTAAGACCATTTACCGATAGCTTAAACTTACTTAAAATCTCTACAATGATTAAAGAAATTCTAAAACTATGTGCATGAGAGATTAAAAGATTTTAATGGAGCATATACAAGCTTTCGCATAACTTGTAAGAGCAAGAGTGAATCCATTGAACATCATAAATCTAGCTTCTAGCTTATGGCTTTACTTTGGATGGCACAAGATGTCAGTTAACCAGATAAGAGAATGATTTATCCATCACCAAAAGGTAGCAGCTTTAGTTTTCTCTTTGCACGTGAAAAAGCAGGTACACATATAATACATCCATGGACCATCTGTATACATGAAGCATGTAACACAACCACAAGCAATTCTGGCCCACAATTTTCGAGAACATCCAAATTCAACTAAACACCTCACAAGAAGCATGACAAGAAACACTGGGAAATACCAAGAGCAATGGGAAGAATCCAAGAATTGACATAATTAAATCACGATATTAGCCGTGTAATAACAAAAACTTGTGAATTGTTTTTAAGTTTAAATTCTGTGAACAACGAAAACTAATGTGAAAGAGATTACCAACCCTAAATTCCTCAAAAGAAAGGCTAGGAATTACTCGTGGGTCACCGCCACTGTCAACACCATAGGTATTATCAGGAAAAAGCGCCTGTAGAAGACATAGGTCACTATTTATAGAAACAAATGCCTGGTACAATATAGCATAATATTTTCTGGAAGAAACACATGAATTGAACTATTGAATAAAGATACCTCTGAAGTGTATTGGCATCATCAAATCACATATCCACATCTTGCTAGAATTATTAGCCATGTATACAGCTTTGTGATGTGCTCATTGAATTGCCACAAGATTTTCCATAACTTACTTCCCAAGCATGAACTTTATAAAAATGACAATATAAAAGAATGCACTTCACCTTGTACCATGCACAAAACATTTCTTCATACACATACAGTTATTCAGTGATCTTTTATCCTTCTGAGGCCACTTTATTTGTTGAGCTCATGCACTACACCACTTTTGGCCTTTAGGCTCTAAACCTTGTTAGCATCTACAATGATTACATGCTTGATATGCGATAAGATATTAACTACTCCAGTGAGGCGCCTTTAATCAGGACCTAGGAGGATTTTAAATTATCGAATGAGTTAGAAATCGAATTTCATTCATTGACAGCATTTCTAAAGCATGTTATCATCAACTATATCCAATCAATAAAAATCTTATTATCTAATATAAACATTCAACAATAACAATCAATTATATCCACGTATTCACAAAGAAATAAGAACATTTAAACAATTAATCAGCTATCCCTTATACAAATGTTTGATAAAAAACATAATTGAGAGAAAACCAAGGCAGTCAATAATACCTGCTGGGAAGTTCGGCCAAGTAGATTATCAGGCTGAGAATAAACTCCCTTCATCTCATTGAACACAACCCCTGAAATTTTATACATAAAAGCTTTTGTAAGATATGCAGGGACAAGCTTCAGATGCACCACTATCCGTAGGGATTAAAGACGAATAAAAACAAATTTGTTCAAAGACATTACTGCATAACATTGATAAACGCACAAGGAAAAGAAGTTATCACAGGAGAGAAACAGAAAAAAGATTACTCAAGAGGCTTATGAAGGAAACCTTTAAAAGTTATGTCGTCTGAGGGGTCATTCAGTTCATAATGCCAACCCTCTTGTTGAAATGTTTGGATTTCCTCCACACATTTAGGGAAAAAGACAGCATCCAAGTATACATCAACCAGGTTGTAGAAATCCTGTTTGGAAGAGGTAAGCATATATTAGATAGAAGCAAACTTTAAGTTCCATAATAATGTTCCAACATCTAATGTTGTCCTCACCTTTGTATTTGTGGACGCCACAGGATAACATGTCCTATCTGGATATGTGAAAGCATTCAGAAAAGTGTTCAAGCTTCCCTTCAACAGTTCAACAAAAGGTTCTTTCAAGGGATACTTTCTTGAACCACACAGTACACTATGTTCCAATATGTGAGGAATTCCAGTAGAATCTTTCCTGCATTAACAATAAGTAATAAGGCACAGGCTGCTACTCGTTTTCCATAAAGAAAACCGCAAGCAAATATATCAAAATCTCATTTTTCATGGGCAAGTAGCTCTGGCTTTATACTGCTTTATTTCATTAATCTAAAAGATAAAGAACTTGTTAAAAAATATATACTTGCTGTAAATGAACAATCAGATACCATGTTTAACCAAGTAAATACGCTCATCAGCCACATTGACAATTAGTAATCTTTCTAAGCATAACTATAGTCTATAAGACTACAAGAGAAACTTACGGAGGTGTTCGGAGGACAATGCCAAAGACCTTATTCTCATCGTCATTGGACACAGACATTACTTCGGCACCGGTTTTCTTGTGTTTATACAAAACAGCTTTAGACTTACACTCATCAATAAACTGCTCGGATACTTTCTCGAACCCGAATTTCTCAGCAACTTCATCATCAGCACCAAGAAACTCTAACAATTAAAACACATGAAACAACATCAAAATCAATCACAAGCTACTCCCCCTCCATCACAAGTGATATTTTTCATTTTTTGGGAGTCAATTTGATGATAAATTAAATTAAATTAACTCAATATTTTAAAATTAAAATTTATATATTTAAAAATTATATAAAAAATACTATACGTGAAAATATTCGTGTTAAAATATAAATTGGAACAGATATAAGAAAGAGTCAAATTAGAAGGGAGTACCTTGAGATGACTGAGGGGAAGAAGTGGCAATGGCGCGAACAGAGAGAGGGTAGAACTGTCTTTTCAAGTTAATTGAAGGCGATATGCCACGAACGTTGCTCCGTAGAAGTGAACGCCTGCGGTGAAGGTTTTGGAGTAAACGGTGTCGTCTACCGGAGTAAGAAGTGAGAGAAGCGCGTGAGAAGATTCTAGATAAGGCGAGATTAGAAGTGGAAGATAGAGAGCGTAGCAACACCACCCTCTCCATTGATATGGCTTCAATGTGAAGATATGGGGTTTTGGTTGAGAGGGAAATATACAAATATCAAAAGTGGTGAACGCTCAAAATGCTCCCAATATTGTTTTTGTGGACAACCAATAGGCCATTTAGCAAGCCTCCCTACCTCCCAAATTAGACACCCAAAAATTAAAGAAGCGGCTAAGCTTGAAATTACCGGGGGGGGGGGGGGAGGTGTTCAGAATTTTATGATTAATTTCATGCAACTTATAATCAAAATTCACTTAATATAAGATTGATTGGTCCAAAAGGATATGTGAACAAGTTGCACTAGTAAACATTTAAATGTAAGATGTTGCATCACACCCTAATTGAGTAGTTATTTTTTTCCTATTGTGTGTATTTTTAAAGTTGTGTTTATTAAACAATTTAGGTTACTTACAAATTCAAGACATTTGTGTTTATTCTAATCGGGACCTATACTTGGCCCTTATCGATTGTGAAAGAATTTTTAAATGAGTTTAAGAAAGTTCTTAATTACAACTTTAAGATTTTTTATCAGATGCTCGTATTTTTCACATGATATTAGTCAAATTGTAGTGAGCTAGTTTGCACAATTTCTATCTCCTTATATTTTATATCTCTGAACTTTTCTATCTCAATTCAACGAACGTTGCCTCTCTAGGCTCCTCTTTTTGTCTTTTTTCAAAATTAACCCACGAAGTCATGGCATTGCTATGACCTACTCATTAGAATGTTGAGTCAGATATCTCTTCATCTATTTCAAGATTGTTTTCGTTAAGGCTCATATCTCTTTACTTCAAAAAAATGAAGTCTTCTATCTCTTTACTTTAAAAAATGGCAGAAAGAGAAGAAATATTTCTACTATATGAAATTAGTCGAGGTGCACGTAAGTTTGTATAGATACCTCAATAATTATTAAAAAAATTCAATGCATCCACTTATAGTAGGTTACAAGATGGGGAGCGTTAAAGAATGTTACATTTGTCCCACGTCAGTTGTGAGAGATTTTCAAATGATTTTTGAACGATTCTAAGATTTTATACATTGCCTTAAGTTTTGAGGTAGATTCTTTCACGTGTTAAATAATGTGTTGGTGAAAATACAATTGAAAATTAATTAAGAATAAAGAAAAATAGTAAAATATTTTTCAAGCTGAAGCGCAGATGTCTCGCTCGCTTTAAAGAGCTTCTAACTTATTACGGTAGAATATTTATTGGTCCAACATTAATATTCTTGACTTGTCCCCTCCAAGATACAACAATCCAATATCGTGTGATTCCAACAACTTCAGACTAGATGTTGAGTCCAAAGCTCCACCACACACAAAAAAAAAAAACAATCCTTCAACAAAGTAATAATGTCTTTTTTTAGAGTATGTCGAAGACTTAAAATATTTTTATTTGTCTAAATCCTCTCTTTCACTACACCAACCTCAAATTATAAACATAATAGAATGTTCCATCTTTTATACAAGTGTAGAATTTCTTCCAAGTAGTAAATGTCAAGATGGTGGATAATAATTTGAGGTGTGATGGAGTAATTAGTAGGAGATAATGAGAGAACATGCCATAGTAGTTACATGAGTTACAAAGAATAATGACAACTTTCTTCATTTTATGTTCACTAATAGGTCATGCACTTTAATAGTTTACTATTAAAATGATTCCTACTCCAATAGAATGTTATAGTTATTATAGTTCTTCATCATCCATAGTTAAATGATTATAAGTTTATAACTACATCTATTCCTAAAATTTAGGTGGGATGCTAAAATTCTTTTTGACGAGTGTATGACGTATATAAAGTTTAATTTAAATTTATACTCTGTCAAATTATAGTATAAAAAGATGTCAAATCCACATAGATTGATTTATCTATTCTACAAACGTTTCTTATTTTAATTACTATTTGAGAAATCAGAAAGAGTTGAGTGGTGAATTAACTAATTAATAATACGTAAAAAGAGAAATATAGAAATTGCTTTTTTTTTTTTCACAACTATAGTAAAAGGTGTTGGAATCCTAACTTCACTTGATATATCTATTGTAAAGTAAATTCTGTTTTTCCTCAATTTCTATTTCTCATAATGTATAAATGCCTCTTAAGATTACATTTATATATTATTACTTAAGTTGAACAAATTAGCTGCACTCCTCTCATATTAATTGTAAAATTGGAGAAAATGAAATCTTGAAAAAGTAACTTTTTCAAGTTAGCATTATACCACATTGGTGGTGGAAAGTGATATTTATGTGCTTATATGTATAAGCACATCTTCTATCTCATAAAGAGTTGAGAAGAAGACCTCCCCTCGCGCCATCATCGTCGCTCGACTTCAGATTGATAATCTTTTTGGATCAACTTTATTTTCCACTTTCATTATTTAATTTTCCTTTTTCCAAATATTAATTCACGTGAATTTAATTAATTAATTAATTTTCGCAAAATAAATTAAATTTCCAACGGTCTGTTTTTTTTTTTCAAACATACACTTTCCTTCCCAACATGCATTTTCGCATATGTTGAGACTTCCAATGGTGGCAATAAATTTTCAGAGGCATCGCCTCATTTTTACAAACTCAGAAACTATGAAATCGTTTTACTCTATGAAAATAACACAGTTTTTTTCATCCCCTCTTCTTGCACCATTTTCAAAGACTGAAAATAGTAAGTGTCATGTGATTACATCCGTTGGTTGAGTTTGCTGAAGTTCTGCAATTTCGATCGCTAGTATTGCATAATAGAGTTTCGTTTGAAAAATCGGAAAAGTTTTTCGGCATTGACTTTAAGAGATGATAGCAAAAGATGTTTTCTACTTACGAACTCTCAGTCTGCAAAAGTTTATTACGGAGGATGTCCCAGTCCTGCCAGATGATACTTTGGACAACGAACGTTTCTCGTGACGGAGGAATGAAAGTATTCTGATTTTCTGTGCATTAACTCTATTCTAACAGAGCCATAGTCAAGTGTTCCAGTCAAACAACTTTGTCTCCCCCACGTCCTCTTCCTGTCTTGAAAAATACCCTCTATGTCCCTAACTTAATTAAAAATTTGGTGTATGTCTGAAAATTCACCACTGATAATTGAATTTCTGTTAATTTTGATTCATTTGGGTTTTCTATGAAGGATTTCAAAACGGGAATACCTCTCATGAGATGCAATAATAGGGGATATCTTTATCCAATCACGTCCGCCACCAGTTTCTCGAGTCAAGTCATGCCATCGACATTTGCATCTCTATCTCCTTCCTTGTGGCATGCACGTTTTGATCACCCTGAGTCGTCAATTGTTTCTTCCTTGCATAAAAATAATTTTATTTCTTATAAAGGTACGCGCAGTACTCCAATTTGTCATTCTTGTCCTTTAGGAAAATATGTTATATTACCATTTGTAACCTCTACTTCTCGTACTTTTATGCCTTTTGATATTATTCATAGCGATTTATGGTCTTCTCCCGTTCTGAGTTTGTGGATCATCGTTATTATGTTCTATTTTTGGATGATTATTCTAATTTTTATGGACCTTTCCGTTAGCAAAAAAATCTCAAGTTTTTTCCACATTCTTAAAATTTAGAGCATTCATCCGTACCCAATTCGAACTGGAAATAAAAAATATTCAATGTGATAATGGTAAAGAATATGATAATGGGGTGTTTCAGGAATTTTGTGATGCTAATGACATAGTTTTTCGTTTCTCTTGTCCTCATACGTCCTCACAAAATGGGAAAGTCGAACGCAAAATTCGTACCGTTAATAATATTGTCCGAACTTTATTGGTCCGTGCTTCCGTACCCCTTCCTTTTGGCATCATACTCTACAAATGACTATTTATCTCCTTAACATACTTCCTACCAAAGGGTTGGCATATGCGTCTCCTCTTAAAATCATTTATAATAAGAATCATTCGTATTCACATCTTAGAGTCTTTGGGTGTTTATGCTATCCACTATTTTCGTCAACTACAATTAACAAACTTCAAGCCCGTTCTACCGCTTGTGTGTTTTGGGGTTATCCATCTAATCATCGTGGTTACAAAAAATTTGATGTATCGTCTAATAAAATCATAATTAGTCGCCATGTTATTTTTTATGAAACCCAATTTCCGTTTGCTAAAGTGAGTAGTCATGTGCCCAGTTCGTATAATTTTTTAGATGACGAAGTCTCACCGTACATTATGCACCACTTAATGGGCCGATCCAGTGACCCTGAATCGCCAGCAGGCCCACTGCCTGTTGGCCCGCCAACACCCACTGCTTCTGCCCCAGTTTCTGCTAGTGGGCCAATCGACCAGCCCACTACCGAGTCTGCTTCTGCCCTAGTTTTTGCTCCAGTTCCGCCTTCGGTTTCCAGTTTTAGGCCAGCAGGCCCACTGCCTGTTGGCCACTCCATCACCCATCCGACTTTTCCCCAAAATCCACACAATTCTCCCTCGACACACATACTTGTTACTCGTAGTCAACAAGTATTTTTAAATCAAAAACATATTTTAATCTTAATTCTAATGTTCTTAAATTCCATTACCCCGTAACCCAGTGTCTGCATTAAATGACCTGAATTATATATTGGATATGAACGACGAATATGATGCTCTTATTGAAAATAAGACGTGGAGTTGGTACCCCATCCTTCTGGTGTTGATATTATTCAGTCTATGTGGATTTTTACTCAAAGATATTTTTAATGGTTCTTTTGTGAGACATAAAGCTCGTCTTGTGGGTGATGGTAAAACTCAACAGGTTGGCGTGAATTGTGGTGAGACATTTAGCTCGGTGGTCAAACCAGCTACCATTCACATTGTTCTCAGTCTGGCTCTTTCAAAGGCATGACACATTCATCATCTAGATGTGAATAATATTTTCTTACATGGTGATCTTAAGGAGACAATCTACATGCATCAGTCTTTGGGTTTTCGAGACCCCACATATCCTAATCATGTATGTTTATTGAATAAGTCTCTGTATGGGCTCAAACAGACCCCACGGGCTTGATATAAGCGATTTGCAGACTATGTATCTACTATTGGGTTTTCTCACAGCATGTCTTATAATTCTTTGTTCATATATCATTGTGGTACTTCCATGACTTATATTCTCTTATATGTGGATGATATTATCTTGACCGGTTCTTTTGATAATTTACGCAAGTCTATCATGACACTACCCAGTTCCGAGTTTGCTATGAAAGACTTGGGGCCCTTGAGTTATTTCTTGGGGATTGTTGTCACTCGTCATGCATGTGGGTTATTCTTATCACAAATGAAGTATCCCGCTGAGATAATTGAGAGGGCTGGTATGTCCTCGTGTAAGTCTATTTCCGCTCCAGTTGATACTAAACTCAAGCTAGGTGTGTTTATTTATGCATGATCCTAGGGTTGAGCACATGAATGCTCTCAAACGCATTAAACGATATATCCAGGGAATACTTGACTATGACCTTGCATCTATATCCATCGTCGACCTATACGCTTATCTCGTATACAGATGCTGATTGGGGTGGTTGTCCAGATACCAGACGCTCCACGTCTGGTCATTGTTATGTTTCTTGGTAATAACTTGGTCTTTTGGTCTGCAAAGCGACAATGTACATTATCACGCTCCAGTGCAGAGGCCGAGTATCGAGGGGTAGCCAATGTGGTATCTGGATCATGTTGGTCACGTAATCTTCTCTTAGAACCTCATTGTCCCATTCAGTAAGCTACTTTGGTTTATTGTGATAATATTAGTGCAGTCTATCTTTCTGGTAATCCGGTTCAGCATCAACGCACTAAACACATCGAGATGGATATCCACTTTGTTCGCGAAAAGGTAGCTCGTGGACAAGTACGCGTCTACCATATCCCTTACATGTATCAAATTGCAGACATTTTTACTAAGGGTCTTCCCTCGATTCTATTTGAAGATTTAGGGTCAGTCTCAGTGTACGAAGACCGCTCGATATGACTGAGGGGGTGTGATAAATATACCCTTGATATACATGGTATACACGGCATATACTACACTGCCCTGTGTGTACCGTGTATATCACGGAAACACAAGCAACACGGTATACACAAGCCAAATAGGAGATCGTGTATATCACGGGTTTTAGGAGTATTTGTTGTATTTAATTAGCATTGTATGCTTACCATATTTGTAGAATTCTTGTACAAATAGAATAGAGTTTTGGGAGTAGAATAGGAATAGGATTTTCCATATTATGGAAATTGTAGATTGTATATATACTCATTCATTAATGAAAATAATGAAGGGATTATTTCTTTCAGTTTTCAAAGACTGAAAAATAGTAAGTGTCGTGTGATTACATCCGTTGGTTGAGTTCGCTAAAGTTCTACAATTTCGATTGCCAGTATTGCAGAATAGAGTTTCGTTCTATTGTGAGGGGGGTTAAATTCCTTAAGAAAGCGCAGTTTACTATAGGCTCGAAACTATAATTTTTTGTTCTTCAAGTTTTCTATTTTAAAATATATGTTCTGATTACAGAGATAACATAAATATATTACCATCTACTACTCAAACTCATCTTCTCCACACATGAATTCACACAGGTGTTTATTTATTGCATGTATTGATATGTTCAAGTTGTTATCAACTATTCAGTCATATACGATACCATAAAATAACTCAGAAACAGCTGCAAACTCTAAGTACTGAAAATTAACCAACTATAGTACTAAAGATTTTAAAATCAAGAAAATGATACATTTATTAATTCTTCAATATATATTGTTAGTATATATATGTTAAATTCAAAATAAAATAATGAGAATAACCTGAAGATTCATTTTTTACCAAGAGAATTAAGAGGAAAATCTAAATCCTAAAATGAATCAAAATGAAGGTTATTGTCCCAAAAGTAGTCATTTGCCCTCACCTTCTGGCATAATTCATTGCATCGTTATTGATAATGAAGAAAACTTTAGGCACTTCATTCTTCCATTTTAGCATTATAAAATAGCTAGAGATTAAAGTGTAGGAAATGGTCTTGCATTGTATCTTTGTTTTGCCTTCGACCAATTCAAAAAGAGTCCGGCGCCTATTTGTAGGGCTCCACGGTTTAAAAAAACAATTTCTTTGTAAATGTGTAGGCTCTACGATTTGCAAAAAAAAAAAATAGTTTTTTTTTTAAAAAAAGTGAGACCCACAGACGGACGGCAAACGAGTCCGTTAAAAGGAGCTGCAAATTGTGAATCACTACACGATAAACCAAAGTTCACAATTCCTTTCAATTTTTTGGCTTCAATGAAGTGCCATTTAGGCACCGAACTCAATTCAAAAATATATATTTGTTGCTTGTGTTGAAGAGACCGAGCAAGATACTGCACCCTATGTACTAAATATCTCTACCTTTTTTTTCATTTTTTAGAAATTGGGAATATACATAAGGATCTGAGTTGGGTTGGGTATAGGTGAGTTGAGTCCAAATAAATTCAAATATTGATTTTAGTTTATTAAAATATTTTTTTGTAAAAAATTTATAACTGTCACGTAATTAAATAAGTATTCCGAATTGTATTTCTGACTAAAATAACTATGGAGGCTAACTAGGCAATATTAGTATTCGATGAAATGAACTCCAGCCGGTACGGAGTAAATATTTTTATTTCTTTTATTCGAATAGAGTAAATATTTTACCACCTACTAGAATTGTATTTCTGACTAAAATAACTATGGAGGCTAACTAGGCAATTTTTCATTAGATATTCAATTTTATTAATTCATTTGATTTTTGAAAAATCAAAACGAAGATATTGAATATCCTTCAGTATTTTGACATATAATTAAAATGAAGGAATTAGAGGTATGTTTAAGGGTAAGGGTAAGACTTCTTCTAATGAAATTCCTACACGCTCAACGGTACCATTAGATTTAGTTAAAACTATTTTTTAGATGATTCATTCGAAATAGAGTCCAAGAAATATTTTTTTTTGACCACCTACTAGTTAAAATTTAAAACGGAAAAGGTCACGGTGGGACGGGGGTTTAATTAGACATGTAGTAAGTGCTCATCCAGCTAGGTATGCCCAATACCAGGCTTCAAAACCGATATACCGAGTCCCGACCAAGTGAAGGGTATTTCCTTCATCTCCCGGTTTTATTCATTACATTAGAGATATATATAATCCTGCTAGGTCAACTCGTTAAGAGAGATGTATTTAAATTTGCGCATGAATATCAACAATATTTACGTTTTTCATTATATCATTTTAATGGCAAAGTATCTATCACGTCTCGATATAGGTCGTAGTACTAACGGCCATGATTATTTAACTCGTAACTTGTCATTGGATAGATTATAAATGGTCTATGTATTTTAGCGTATAGATATATAGATGATAGGCACACCGGTACTTTTATTGCAGAAAATATTTATCAAGTGTGCGATTATTACTTAATTACCGATAAAATTATGACTATTACATTAGACGACAATGTTAAAAAATAGTTTAGCTCCAATGAACCACTAGGTGGAATTCTTTATACGAGCAACTACTTGTTGCTTATGACCCTATAACTTTATTTTTTAACTCTCATAATAAAAAGCCACTTGATATGATTTTAGATAGTGATTGGGAAAAAATTTCCGAACTTATTGTATTTTTAGAGAAATTTTTTCAAGCAACAAAAGAATTTTCCTAGTTATTTTATATAACTCTAATATTTTTATTACTTAGTGAATATATGGAAAAACCAAAATAAAAAAATATTTTATTCCTATTCCTTCTATTTATATTATTGGTTCTCAGTATTAAATCCTACTCATCTACCACCTTCCCAAAAATCTAAATCACCCACCACCTATTTCTTATATATTTTTATCGAAAATGCTAGAGTAAATATTTTCACCACCTACCTAGTTAAAACCAAATTAGCAGTCTTTTCCATTGAATGCCTTGCTGAAATCACCTTTCCGAGGATGTTTGTTTTGAACATTTATTGCAGGTAGTTATTGACATGTTCAAAGTACAACGTTGTTATCAACTACTATTACTATACCATAAACGTAAAATATATCATTTATCACTACCCAGACGAGTAGCACGAGGCCACCGTTAATCTTAATTGACTTGTTCAGCAGTTTGTGGCTATCTTCTTGCGCTCCTTACTTTTCAAATGATGTCATCAGGAAAATAATATCATGATACCATAAAATAACTCGGAAGCAAGCGTAAACTCTATAATTACTGAAAATTAACCAACACATGCATTACTAATACATTTCATGATTCACAAGTAGAAGCAGACATTTAGGACAGATTCCATTGATTCAACTTAACTCATTATTATCGACTTGAATTATATATACATATGCACAAACATAAATTATAAAAGATATACAAATATAATTACACTTATTCTACACTCACTAACTCTAAATTCTGAATTCCTGTGATAGCCAAGAATCACCATAGCACTAGACCAAGAACTCGACCAACGATTTCATCAAGACCTTGGCTTTCTTACAAGTTTGATTAAACAAATGAAAAACATGTCCTTCTCCTTCTATCTCCTTTATACCCACTTCACCTTTCCACCCACTTTTCTTCATCGTCTCGTAATAAGTCCAAGCCCTGTCTCTCAAAAAATCTTTGCCAGCGGTACAAACTAAAATCTTGGAGCAATTCAATTTCGACAGCATCCTCGGATGAGCTGCCGGGTTGAATCTTGGATCATAAAGCCCAGTGGTATTTGGACATAAATACGTCCAAAGTCCATCGGGCTTACCATTACCGAAATAAGGATCAACCAATGCCATTCCCACTAGTGACGGACGAAAATGACTTTCCTCACTTGCACGAACCATCAAGTTGTGAGCAATATTAGCCCCAGCGCTATCACCAGCCAAGAAAACTCGCGAAAAATTGGCATGTTGTTTGAGCCAGGGCTCTGTCCCTTGTGCAGCCCAATTCAATACAGCCCAAGAATCATCGTAACACGATGGGATCGGATGCTCTGGTGCTAGTCTGTAATCAATTGATACGGCAACTACATTAGCCTCAGCGGTTAGTTTGTGGAGGTAACTATCATACGTTGGAGAAAATGCTGATTGAGTGCAGAAGCCACCCCCGTGGATGTAAAAAAGCAAAGAGAATTTTTGTTTTTTCCCACTGATTTTCGGAAGGTAAAGTCGCGCTGATATGTTTTTTCCTGGCAAAATTGTAATGTCTTTGGATCGGACTCCGGTTTTGGGATTGTAAGATGGAGGGACAAACTTGATATCTTGAAACCTATGAACAGTTCCATCAGCATCAACCTTAAAAAATGGATAAAAGTTGTGGGTTATACCTGCAAGGGTTGAATTCATACATACGCAGATAATTAGAAATAATAAAAGGAAATGAAGAGGAGTGAAATGTAGTGCCATATTGAGTTGTGCAAGGTGATTAATGAATGGGCGTTCCAACTATAGTGTGGCAGATTTTATAGAACTTGTTTGTGACCCAAATAAGGACCAACGGTTAAGTGTGTGTGTGTGTGAAGACCAATGATAGCGTGGCAGATTGGGTGCCGTGATAGACTCACGAGGTTAAATTGAAAGTTAAATTGAGACACTTGCTAAGCTGTTGTGTGAGTGAGGCATGTACAGGGTTGCTACTTGCCGACCTTCTGTGTGACTTTCCTCTTTTCTACTTAGGCATTATGCTCTTCACAAAATTTGAGATATTTCTTATTAGAAATTGGAGTAAATTGAAAATCTTTATCTTAGAAGATTTGTTCAAGATATTGAACATTCGTCTTAATAGTAATTCTTACAAATTGTTGTTTCTATTTTCTTTAACGCTGTTCAAATAAAAAAGACATTAAGATTAAATTTAGAATATTCTCTTATCACGATTAATGTTACATCCAACAACTTGACGTATTCCCTACGGCTCACGAATTCAAAGATCCGAAATCTAACTCTAAAAAGTGGTCCTTATGGAAAATAAAATTATGCGTATATATTGTCTCAGTTTTGTTTGTTTCTTTTTTCCTCTTAGACTGTTCTTTCTATCTGGCACATCATATAGTGTCTTAATCTTGTCTGTTTCTTCTTTTTTCTCCTCTCTTTAGACTATTCTTTCTATCAGACACTTGCTTATGGGCTCCCCAATCTGGAGAAGAATTGGTAAGTCTTGCGGCAATATATATTGGAGCAGTTCGTCCAAATACTAATTAATCTAAGAGTTTACCTTATACTACTTACACTCATTAATCAAATACTCTCTTTATTCACTTTTACTTTGTACATAATGGACTTTGCAAATAATAATTAAAGTGCATACGTTATTATAATATTCACAGTTGATACTCCATATAATCTCAATAGACTTGGGGAATATTGAGTAGTTAATGTTAAAGGAAAAATAGAGAAAAAATATTAGTTTCCTCTTGATACGGTTAAAGTAGACAAGTAAAAATAAAAATTTACTCTTAATATAATAAACAAGTAATAGTAAACGGATCGGAGGGAGTAGTCTGCTTGAACTCTGAACAGAAAAGGAGAAAAAAAGGAAAAGAAAGGATATAAAAGTATGGAAGATTTATTATAATTCAGGAGCTTGAAATCCCTTCAATAGTATACTTCCTGTTACACCCTTGAAAATATTTCCAAGATCTACCAAACTCCAACCTGTTAGTTGGAAGAAAATGCATAACCAATTATTATTAATGATGTGGAGCACAGGAAACAAATGTGGGAAAATTTTGGCAGAGTAGCTTTGGGAAGCATTATTGCTTGAAAGTTTAGGTACGGTTCAAAGGATCTAGATATGGCGGATTTTATAAAGCAGCTTTGGGAAATTTGGACGAATAGGTTTAGAAGCCAAACGAGGATATATGCACTAAGTGTTTAAATCAAACTATTCAACTTACTATGATTAAATAATTTAATTTAGTAAAAGTATGTATTAATTGTTCATTGTTGATTGATAAGAAGTTTCATATATCTATTTGTTTGAGATAAACATTTAGTGTAGATAAGTTTTATATGTGGTAAGTTGCATAAATCAAAATCCTTCTATAATTGTTTTAAATTTAACTCTAATTTCCCACTTATCCCAAAATAAATTAATAACCAGCCTCAACGACAAATACACAAATAATTCACTAAGAATCCTCTTTAATCACTTTTACTTTCATTTATAAATTCTAGTAGAATTAGAATCCTCCCAATCCAAAACTTCTACTATATTTTCGAGTAGTGTCAGTAATCAATATTCTGCTGTCAAACTTAGCCTACAATCATCCTCTTAGGATCAATTTTAAAGATTGTATCGTTATACATATTTTAAGGGAGGCTAATAAATGTGTATATTTATTTAGTTTTTGTAACGTAACCAAGAAAAAAAAGTTAATTGGTTAAAAGCACACCTCAATTGATTTTAAATTTCATATATGAACTATTAGGTGCGAGATTTTTCTATCTATATTGTCACCAACTAGTTAGCAAAACATACATCAATTATAAGTTGTTCACTTTTCCTACCTCAACTATCATGATAGAGGTCGGTAAAGATTAAAGAGATCACCAACTTGGGGGGTCAGAGTTTGAAGAATCTAGACTTAAAAATACAACTAGTGTGACATTGACGAGTGACTAGAAATTTATGTCACTATAATTTCGTGTCATTCAATTCTGTAGCTGATCTTTTTATGGTCGTGCCTCATGAATCCTTTTCCACCTCATGAGTTATGTCATCTATTCTAGTACCCTTCTAAAAGAACTGTATGAACACTATACTTAGATCTTTTATTAAAGCTCAGTTGGAACCACAAGAAAAAATGAAATTCGTGTTTGTTACTTTAACCACACAAGAGCAAGCTCAGTTACTTTCGTACAAACATGTGGAGAGTTTCGTTTGCCTGCCCCGTCCTTTTCCACCTTAACGCATCTACAGTTCCAAAGTTGCATCTCAGATTTATCTCTTGAAGAAGAGAAGTTTATCGTATTTTGCACTAAAATCCCCAAGACAACATACAACAGCGAACACTAAAGGGTATTAGGCATATCAAAAGTAACAACAACAATAACATAACAATGTAATTCCACAAATGAGATATGAGGAAGATAGGATATGCATACGCAAACCTTACTCTACTTTTGTGGGAGTAGAGAGATTGTTTCCAATAAATTCTTAGCACATCAAATGTAACTACATCACAACAACAACAACAACATACCCAAGTGAAATTTCACATCGTGGGGTCTGGGGAGGGTAGAATGTACACATACCTTACCTCCACCTTGGTAAGGTGGAGCGGCTGTTTCCGGGAGACCCTCGATTCAATACAAAACATAATCACAAGCAAGACAATCAAAACAAAGCAAGAGTAAAGAGTAAAGCAAGAGAAACGGTCAGACTCAGATAAGGAATTAAAGTAGTATAAAGTGCAACCGACCAAAAGGGAGCAGTAGCTAACACAACTAAATAAGCTAAACAAAATACACAAAAGAACACATAGCAGCAGAAATCAAACTGCAGTGGATTATAAAACAATAATGTGCATATAAGTGTGATAAGCTAATCGGGCCTACAGTAATAACACTACAACTATCAATTTGTAAGCATAAGTAGGACTACGCTCGAGTATCTACTACTCTTCTACCCTAATCTGTGTCCTCCACAACCCCCTATCTAAGGTCATGTCCTTAGTAAGTTGCACCTGCGACATATCTCGTCTAATCACCTCTCCCCAATACTTCTTCGGCCTACCTCTACCTCTCTCGAACCCGTCCATAGCCAACATCTCACACCTCCGCACTGGGACATCTGTGTCCCTCCTCTGCATATGCCCGAGCCATCTCAACCTCTCTTCTCGCATCTTATCATCCACCGAGTCCACTCCCACTTTCTCCCGGATATCATCATTTCTAGTCCTATCTCTCATTGTATGCCCACACATCCATCTCAGCATCCTCATCTCCGCAACTTTCATCTTTTGTATGTGTGAAGTCTTGACTGGCCAACACTCCGCCCCATACAACATAGTCGTTCTAACCACCACCTTATAAAACTTGCCTTTAAGTTTTGGAGGCATTTTTTTGTCGCACAAGACTCCAGATGCGAGCCTCCATTTCATCCACCCTGCCTCAATACGATGTGTGACCTCGTCATCATTATCTCCATTCCTTTTGAATAATAGACCCTAGGTACTTGAAGCTTCCTTTCTTTGGAATGACCTGAATACCAAGCCTTACCTCCACGCCTGTCTCAGGATCGCTCCCGTTGATGAACTTGCACTCCAAATATTCTGTCTTGGTCCTACTCAACCTAAACCCTTTCGACTCTAGAGTCTATCTCCAAACCTCCAGTTTGGCGTTTATTCCGCTGCGAGTCTCGTCAATCAGAACTATGTCGTCTGCGAATAACATATACCATGGTACCTCCCATTGATTTGTCGCGTCAGTCCGTCCATCACCAAGGCAAATAAGAATGGGCTATCTGATCCCTGGTGCAGCCCCATCATCACAGGAAAGTGCTCCGAGTCTCCTCCTACTGTATGTACTATAGTCTTGGCTCCATCATACATATCATTGATTGCCATAGTGTACGCCACAGGTACAACTCTAACCTTCAAACATCTCCATAAAACCTCCCTAGGGACTTTGTCGTATCCTTCTCGAGGTCGATGAAAACTATATGTAAGTCTTTCTTCATCTCTCTATACTGCTCCGCCAACCTCCTAATAAGATGAATGGCTTCGGTAGTCAAACGCCCCGACATAAATCCAAACCGATTCTCGAAAATAGACACGTCTCTCCTCATCCTCGTCTCCACAACTCTTTCCCAAACTTTCATAGAGTTTCTCAGCAGCTTGATACCCTATAGTTGTTACAACTCTAGATATCACAATTGTTTTTATACAAGGGAATCATTGTACTCCACATCAATTCTTCGGGCATTCTTGTCGTCTTAAAAATGATGTTAAACAACTCAGTCAGCCACTCCAAACCAGGCCTGCCTGCGCTCTTCCGAAATTCAACTAGGATCTCACCAAGCCCGGTCGCTCGTCCCCTGCGCATCCTGCGAATAACACCCGTAACCTCCTCAACCTTAATGCTTCTACAATACCCAAAATCCTCGTGCCTACCAGAATGCTCCAGATCTCCCAACACAATGTCTCCATCTCTTTTTTCGTTCAAGAGTTTGTGGAAGTAAGACTGTCACCTCCACCTAATATGCGCTTTCTCCGCCAGTGCTTTGTCGTCCTCGTCCTTGATGCACCTCACTTGATCCAAGTCACGAGCCCTCATCTCCCTTGTCTTGGCTAGTCTCTACAACTTCTTATCCCCACATTTCTCCTCTAATTCCACATACAGGCGTTCGAAAGCCGTTGTTTTCGCCGCTGTAACCGCTAGTTTTGCCTCCTTCCTCGCCATCTTACACAATTTCATATTCGGCCACTTCTCTACCTCATCTCTACTTTCTACCAATTTCACATACGCCGCTTTCTTCGCTTTCACCTTCTCTTGAACATCACCATTCCATCACCGGTCCCCTCGATGGCCACCACGATAACACCGCGAGACTCCTAGCACTTCTATGGCAACCTCACGAATGCAACTGGTCATCTTGTCCCACATACCGGTCGCATCCCCACTACTCCCCCAAGCCCCTTTGGCCCTCAATCTCTCCCCATCTCATTTGCACTAGCCATGGTCAAACTCATCACATAGATATATTTTATTTATTTATTTTATAACGATGGTGTTTGAGCTATCTTTGAGGTATCTAAATTATTGTGCCTATAACCACATAAGCATAAGCAAAGCTTTTTCCAAGAGAACTACTTTTAGGATCTTTGGTCTTAAAACTGCAGATTACAAGAACCACAAAATCAAGACTAATGTTCATAGAAGCATGTTATTTGAAAAGACAAAATAATAACCTTAAAACAAACCTAGTACTTTTGCTTCAAGAAATCAACTAGTTTATCCACAAGAGCAACAACTTTCTAAGACATAGGATTGTAGCAATGAAAACAATGCACTTCCCCTTTCGTCTCCATTACCTCAACTCCTCCATTCCATTCACTCTTCTTCAACCCTTCATAATAATTCATCGTACCTTCTTTCAGAAAATCTTTATCCGCCACAAAAAACAAAACCTTCTTACACGCCATTGATTTTAACCTCGGATCTATCAACAGATTTACTCTCGGATCTTCAAAACTGTTGGAACTTTGCCTTTGGTAGGGGGGGGTTGCGTCCACCCATATTTAATGACTTAAACACTAGGGTTCTGCATGTTGGGGGCTTTGTCTCTTCACACGTGCATAATCTACTAAGTGAGTAGATGACTGTAGGGCCAATGATCGTCAAATTTCGTTAAGAAAAGAAAGAGATATTGGTCCACGAAGTAAGGTGTTTGAGGCATGGAAATATGGTGTGGGACAAATCTACCACATCGCTGGAAAAATGAAGAATTGTTCTATTTTATAAGCCTAAAAATGGATAAGGGTTTGGGACCCCAAGGGGTAACCGATGCGTTTGAAGGAGGGAGGACCTAGGTGTGCTTGGATTCGAGGCTAAGCCCACGCGCGCGCCGCCGCCCGCCCGCCCGTCCGTCCGTCCGGGCTCCGGGCTTGGACTTCTTCTGATATTATCTAGTTGAATATAACTCCTCACTAAGTGTCATTACATGTCTATTAAAAGTCATTAGTTGGCTAGTTGAGAGGTCATCCTCCTAAACACTATATATTGAGACTTTACTCTTATTTGAGGGGAGTGGAGATTTAAAAAAAAAAGAGCAAAAAGATACAGAAACAGTAGAGAGAAAGAAAAGAACAGAAACTCTTCATTTTCCTCTAAATTTTCCATTCTTCAGGAAGTCGTTTCATGCTTGTTTTCTTCGTCAGAATCAACCTATTTGCTTTGTAGTGTTGATTAGTTGTTGTTTTATCTTGGGAGACTATTGCTCGCTAACGTAAAAACATTTATACGGGGCAATCTTGTCTCAAAGACAGAGAGCCATCTCTCGACTCAGTCGGTGGTGTTGTGACTATCTAATTGGTTGCTAAGTGTTTCAGGTGTGAATTTGAATCTCGAAAGACCCAAACGTTCGGATTCTAAGCGGATCTACAAGTCACAAGTGTAGCAGTTCATGTTGATCAAGAGATTGTTAACTTATTATTGTAATCTTTGTTGTTTATCCTTTCGATTACTGTAATAGTTATTTACAATTCCCGTACGTGCTTTACGTATTCAATAAAAACTTCCACCACTTGTCGGACACAAAACCTTGTATAACGGATCATTTTCTAACCCAAAATATGGATTGAACCAAAAAAAGCCCCATAATATTAACTTTCAAATCAAGATCACTGACCCCTGCTCTAACAGCAACATCATTAGCAATATTCGCTCCAGCACTTTATCCACCAATAAACACTTTACTAAAATCAGCATGATCATTTATCCATGAATTGGGACCTTTTCCATTAGCATGTGATAGCACCCATTGAAATGAGTCCCAAGAATCTTCGTATGTAGTGGCAAGAGGGTTTTCCGGAGCAAGCCTGTAATTAGAGGTGACAAACTTAGCTTATGAAAACATAACCCGCTCAATCTGTTCAAGTTTAAGCGGATTAAAAACCGCTCATTTATTAGCTCAGTCCAATCCATTTCAGTCCATCAAAAATTGAGTTGATATATAGCCAGATTGACTCATGAGTAACTTTATCAAAATATTTCAAAAAAAATACCTTTTCATTTGATATGTTATGTAAAATTATAATTAAAAAAATTATAAGATACTAAATGATTATAACATAACAAATAAGCAAATAAAACTTACTAAAAATGGGGCAAATTGAATTATGACCCGCATTTTAATCTATTTCAGTCCAATTTGATCGAGTCAATAACCGACTATTTATCAAATTAAGGCATTTTGAGCCTATCAAATTAAGCTCAACCCCCAGTTTGACACCTCTACCTGTAATCGACTGAAACAACAATAAAATTAGCTTTTTCGACTAAATTGCTGATGAAATTACGG
Source organism: Anisodus tanguticus (assembly GCA_034509755.1). Taxonomy (NCBI): domain Eukaryota; kingdom Viridiplantae; phylum Streptophyta; class Magnoliopsida; order Solanales; family Solanaceae; genus Anisodus; species Anisodus tanguticus. The sequence continues at coordinate 36,234,686 of CM067561.1, read as the reverse complement.
AACACAGGGGAACGAGCTGATCCAATACAGAAAGCTCCGCCATGAATGTAAATTATAACGGGGATTTTCTGTTTGACGTCGGTTATTTTGGGGAGAAATATCCGTACTGAAACCCCTGTTTCTGGTTGAATGACGACATCTTTGGATCGGGCAGGGGCTTGTGGAGCATGTTCTGCAGGACGGAATCTGTTAATGCTGCCATATTTGTAGATGACGAAATAGGGGTCATATCAACTGCAATTTCTTTAGGGTTGGAAGCCATTGGAGATGTGAATTGTCAAGTGAGAGGAGAATGTAGATGCTTAAGAGGGTGTAGATAGAAAACTATAAATAGGTTGAATTTGACAATCTTCGATTACTACGGTGTGTGTGTGGCGGGGGGATAAGAAAATTGTTAGGTCGGTTCCTTCCACTTAAAGAAATGCCTCCACAATAGACTATGAAAAGGTTTAACAAAGTTGTGGAGATATTACTCTCCCTCACAGTTTATTAGCAATAATTTAAATTTTAAATTTTAAGTTTTAAAATATAATTTTATATGTATAAAAATCATATAAAAATATTATAAATTTAAAATATTACCGTCACTTTTAAAAAGTAAATTTATTTATCCTTAATACACATATAATAAGTTGTACAAGAGAAAGTATTACACACGTGTCCGCCACGTCAGAACCACATCAGCGCCAAATCAGAAATCTTTAAAATTTTATTTTTATATTCTTTTCCTTTTCTATTCTTTATTTATTTGATTTTTTATTTATTATATTTATACTAATTAATCTAAAATCTTCCAATAATTATATCTTATTAATCATTAAACCATCCCACCATTCCATCTCACCAAAAACACCATATCCGCTACCATCACCGCCATCAATTTCATCACCATAACTAAAAAAAAATCTTTTCTTTTTTCATTTACTTTTCTCTTTCTCCTTCTTCAACATCACTATTCCTCCTTCCCTCTAACACCATAGTCACTGTCACTTCCATAATTTCGGACGAGTTGAAAGCTTCTAAAATTCATTAAGGATTTTGTCAAAGTTTCAGCCATTGTCCAAGCAGAAAGATCTTGACACATATCAGGAGCTTCTAAGATCCATTAAATTTTGTTTGAAATATAATCCATTGAAATCATCACCATTACTGAACTTTTTGAGTTTGACCATGAGGAATTTTCAAAGTGTGTTTATTTTTAAAAATGATCGAAGACTTCTTGGTCTGAAAATTTTCCGGCGACGAGAGAGAATAGAAGAAAATTTCCGTTCTCCATTTTCTACCACTTTTTCTTCATCTAGCTAGCTCGACTTGTTTGATAAAAAAAGGAAGAAAAGTTAAAAAAAAAAAAAAAAAAGAGGATTGCGGAGAAAGTGGGAGGGGTGGGGATGAAGAAGTAGAAGGGATGGAGATTGTAAAGAAAAAAGAGGACCCCACTTGTTGTAGATAGTGAAAATAATTAAGTATAAATAAGAAAATGGGCCTACAATATCAAAATTGAAGATTCAAACTCGTCTATTTTTTTATATTTATTTTTTCCGTTGTCACGTCAGTTTTTAGGGTTGTATTAGTTTTAAAAAATAAAGATAAAAGTGTAATAGATCGTCCGATTAATTAGAGCGTGAACTTGACATTTCAGGTAAAAATAAGTAGTGCAAGCGCTATTTATTTGTGATAATTAGGCCAAACTTAGTATAAATATATATCTATAATTTTTCTTTTAAGCTATACTATATGTAGTTCAAGTACAAAATTGTGGGTGCAAATGTATCACTTGTAAAGCTGTACGTTTCCATTAATGCAAATAAGAAGGCATTCATGCTATCATACAATACAATAATACATAAAATCACGAAGAAAATCTTGGTAGGGTTCAGGTTTAAAACAATGTTGGTAGAAGCAGGGGAGGAGCCCGTAAGAGGTTCATTCAAATTCTTTTTGCGGGATAATTACATTATATAGAGATAATGTTAAAAATATTTTTATGTATATGATAGATGTTGTTTTTCTGTGCTTTCTTTGTATGTTTACTATTTATATTTTATTAATAAAAATTTGATTTACGCTGCCGGATAGAATGCAAGTCCTACATTTATAAACGTACTAGAAAAAGGAAAGTTCGTGCTCTGAATGAGCCCAATATATATCTATAATTTCGATCAATATTTTGAATATTTTTTATTATATTTATATGAAAAGAATTATAATTTATAATAGTTTTTGTATTATTTTTTAATATCTAAGTTATAATATTAAAATATTAAGTTAATCTAATTGAATTTAACTTCGAAAATGAAGCAAATTAATTCCAGATAAGGAAAAACGTCACATGTTTGAATATCTAAATTATAATATTAAGTTAATATGATTGAATTTAACTTTAAAAATGAATCAAATTAACTCCCGACAAGCAAAAATGTCACATGAATTGGGATGGATGAAATAACATATTTTGTTACTATATATAATCATATTTTTCTTTTGCTATATTTCAAGAGGGTTCATTAGTTACACCCAAGATCAACATGTACACTGCAAACGAAATAGACAAAAAAAAATAAAAATACTCTGATACTTTTTTTACAATATGTTCAAACAAGCTTATTCAAAAGGATTATATGTCTACTCATAGAAACATATTGGAGAGTTTAGTTTTTCCCCCTTTTCCTTTTAAATAAATGTGTAGAACAAATTGTTAATGTTTTCTAGTGAACTTGTAATCAAACATTGAAGAATCTATGAAATTTTTTTCTTCAGTTAAAATATATGCATAAACACAACTTTAATTCTCACATACCTTTTTCCAACTTAATTCTTTTTTTAAAAAAATACCACATTTTTATGTCCAAATGTCTTCTTAGAATTTCAAATAATAACATATTGTGTGTGGATTATATTTTGTTATTTTATTTATATTAGCCCCTTGTTAATTTTAAGTGAAAAATATTAAGTGTTAAACATTTGTCCAGGGAAAAAAAAAAGAGAAGCATAGCACCAAAAAAGTGAAAACAAGTACAGTAGTATTTCAATATCTCGACTGAGTTGTGTGTGTGAACATATGAAATAGACGGAGAAGCAAGGGCAAAAATCTTCTGCTGCTTTTTGGAATAGAAGTTTCCTCCAGTTTCTCCATATTTACGAAACTACATGTAAGGCAATTATGCAATAAAAGCACAAATCAAGGGTAAAATCGAAACATGAAAAAGTGAGAAGTGATGCACGATGACATAAGCAAAGGATAATTTAGTCAAGACATATTTATAGTGGGTAGAGCAGCAACAATCAGATTCTTTTTAAGCCAATCATAATATTTCATTTGACCAAAATGACCAAACTGCCTTCAACTGCCAAAACAGACTTGTTGACTTGCTGGTAGCTTACTCCCTCTTATAGTAGAGTAGAATTATATATTCAGACGAATCTTAAAACGTATTGTCATGGTGCATACCAACATGAGATGAGATGAGATGAGATGCTGTGTATGTGTTTCTCCTCCTTAACAAAAGTTTCGAGTTTGAATTATGAGAATAAAAAAAAATCTCCTCCACGATAAGGCATGATATGAATATAATTGAATTTTAATACGAATATCGAACGTAAAGAAATTTGTAATGGTACATAAATAAATAAATCTCTTGGTCCATTTGAGTGTTCCTGCAAATTTATCTCCACATCAACTATGTCAAACAATCAATTTAGTATTGTTCTTTGGTCAAAGTTCAGATGCGTTTCTGTCCAAGTTTCTAATTCCTCTATGGTGAAGGAGTAAAAAGTTGGACGCTAGCTAGCCTATTTATTTGACCTAATCAATTTGCATTAAAAAGGTACAGGAATATCAAATTGGAAGAAAGACTATAATCTGTTCCTTCTTAAATTAATTTATTTTGAAAAGTAGTATTTTTTTAAAGTACTTTTCAAAAAAGTATTTTTGTGAAAAATAGTTTGTGTTTAATCAATTAATTTTAAAAAAGTATTTTTGAACAATAATTAGTATTTGACCAAATTTTTAAAAAGTATTTTTAAGTGTATTTTTTCAAAAATACTTTTTTAAAAAATAGTTAAAACCCGATTATTTTTTTAGCTTATGAAAAACTATTTCTGCTACTTTCAAAAATATTTTAATCAAATTATTTATTCTCATCTAAAAGTTAATATTTATTTTCTTAAGGGGCGTAAATAATTATGTGGACAATCTTTTGATCGGGAAGGAGTAGTATTTAAATCCACATGAGCTGGGGGGTAGCTAGAGTTAAAGTAAACGGTAAAATAAAACGTGTAGATTTTAAAGATCGAAGAGCGGTGAAATTGCAAAAATGATTAAATTTCGTTGACGAAATCAACGCCCAATTGGAACGACGTCGTTTTCATTATCATATTTCTGTTTTCGTTCATAAAGGCTCGAGTACAATACACTTGTGTCCGGTACTTTTCCGAACTACGCGTATTCGGTTCGGATGGTACCAGAGACACGGGAGTCCACATGATTTGCAGAGAGGTAGAAGTGAAAGTGCTGTAAATAAAAAAATAGCCAAACAGAAACCAAAAAGGAGGAGCGCAATAATAATTGAACTAAAAGAAGCCTCTCATCATAGTGTTCTTCACGAGAAGCAGCTTATCCCCAGCTTTTTTTTAATTTTATTACTATCTCTCTTTTTACATATACTGTATGTATACATAATTATGAGTGTATGCATGTATTGTGAAAATGAATAAAGTTAGAAAGAAAAAGGAGATTTTTTTTTTGAATCTGGATGTCCCCAAATGACTTTACTTTATCTTCCCTTTTTAGCATTAAACTATGGCTGACGATTTCTGTTTCTTCACCAAGGTATGTCCTTTTTTATTTAAGTTTAACATTCTTGCTTATGAGTATAACATTTTGTGTTTATATTTTATCTATAAAGATATATACACTCCCTATTTAATCTTTTTCCCTAAAAGTTTCTTCTTTTAAGTACCTTTTATTGACAACTGTATGTAATGTTATTGACAATTTGGTGTTGCTCAAATTTGAGCCTTTTTACTTCTTATGTCGTAGCATTAGTTTCAATTTCTTGTATCTTTCCTTATCTGTAGAGTTTGTACTAATAAATTGGATTAATTAAGCTGGGAAGACAGGTTTATGTAGGGTGCATCTATTCAAATAGTAATGGTCTTTGCTTCTTTTTTCTTTTCTGGGTTTGGGTGTGTGTGTGTGTGGAGAGGAGCAATAGTAAAAGACAAACTTGATTTATACAGCTTTTGTCTAGGAAAGAAAGAACACTATTAGACAGATATATGTTACTCCTATGTAAGTTGTGAAGCCCTTGAGATACTAGAGAGTTTACTTGACTTATTTTGAGAATTTCCTGCTTGAGCAAATACTTTTAATGATGAGCTCCTATTAGCATTACAAGTTCAACATAACCTTATTAGTCCTTAGTTATATTGTATCTTGCATTCCTATTTGATGAAATCTAGATAGAGTCCTCTGTCTTTTATGTTGTTTGAATAACTTTGCAACCGAATTTATTTAATAGAGACCCTTAAGAAAATTTAAATCTGCAAGCCGAGACTTAGAAAACCTAAGCATTTTAAATCCGCAATGCACACGCTTGGGTTGACGTAACCGGATCCGAATTGGTACATGGACACCGGCGCGACGACACACATGACTTCCGATTAAGGTACTCTCTCGTCTTATTCCAATTTGAGCAACCCTCGTGGTATAATTGTCGGTAATTGTAACACTTTCCAATTCAGGGTTATGGCCATAAAATTGTCTCCCCCAATCCACCCATTATCTTGAAAAATACTTTACATGCCCCCAAATTGATTAAAAACTTATTATATGTCCGAAAGTTCACCACTGACAATTCCGTTTCTGTTGAATTTGATCTTTTGGTTTCTCTGTGAAGGATTTCAAGACGGGGAGCCCTCTCATGAGGTGTGATAGTAGGGGAGATCTTTATCCTATCACACCCGGTTTCAGTCCATCGAGTCAAGCCTTGTCATCAGCGTTTGAAGCCCTTGTTCCTTCCTTGTGGCATGCTCGTCTTGGTAATCCGGGATCTTCTATTTTGTCGTCATTACATACAAATAATTTTATTTCATGTAAGGGTACAAATAGTACTCCAAATTGTCAGTCTTGTTCTTTAGGAAAAATTGCTAGGTTGTCATTTGTATACTCAAATTCTCATACTTTAATGCCATTTGATATTATTCATAACGACCTATGGACGTCTCATGTTCTGAGTTATTTGGGTCATCGATATTATGTTCTCTTTTTGGATGATTATTCTAAGTTTTTATGGACGTTTCCGATTGCAAATAAATCTCAAATGTTTTACGTCTTCTTAAAATTTAGAGCATTCATTAGAACCCAATTCGAACGACAAATAAAAAATATTCAGTGTGATAATGGCAAAGAATATGACAATGGGGTGTTTCGGGAGTTCTATGCTAATAATGGGATCAATTTTCATTTTTCTTGTCCTCATACATATTCACAAAATGGGAAAGCCAAACGCAAAATTCGTTCCATAAATAACATTGTCCGCACTCTTTTAATTCATGCTTCCGTACCCCCATATTTTTGGCATCATGCTCTTCAAATGACTATATATCTTCTTAACATAATTCCTTCCAAAGGTCTGACATATTCTTCCCCCCTTCAAATTTTATATAATAAGACTCCTTCTTATTCTCATCTTCGGGTTTTTGGGTGTTTATGTTATCCGTTATTCCCATCCACCACAATTTATAAACTTCAGGCCCGGTCTACTCCGTGTGTATTTTTGGGTTTTCCGTCTAATCATCGTGGTTACAAATGCTTTGATTTATCCTCCAAGAAAATCATCATTAATCGCCATGTAATTTTTGATGAAACCCAATTTTCATTTACTAAAGTTCATACTCCCGAGCCTAGTTCGTATAATTTTTTGGATGATGGTATATCCCAGTATATTACTCACCATTTTTCGGACATGTCCTGCACCCAAAATTCTCCAGCGGGTCCACTGGTATGTCGCACACTACCGTCACTTGGATCGGTTCCGGCGGATTGGGCCGATCCCGGCTCAATTCTGGACTGGTCCGGTTCCGCCGCCGCGATTACGCGTCTTGGGCCGGCGGAGCCCACTGCCTGCTTGCCAGTCCATCCCGAGCCTAGAAAATTCCCAAAATTCGTCCACTTCTTCCTCAAGTCATAGACCGGTCACTCGGAGTCAACGGGATATTTTTAAACCAAAGAGACATTTTAATTTTAATTCTAATGTTCTTAAATCACCATTATCCCGTACTCATGTGTCTGCGTTAAATGACCCAAATTGAAAAATTGCTATGATCGATGAATATAATGTTCTTATTGATAATAAGACGTGGGAGTTGGTGCCCCGTCCTTCTGGTATTAATATTATTAGGTCTATGTGGATTTTTACTCACAAGGAAAATTCATATGGTTCATTTGCACGACATAAGGCGCGGCTTGTGGGTGATGGTAAGACTCAGCAGGTTGGGGTGGATTGTGGTGAGACATTTAGTCCGGTGGTCAAACCGGCTACCATTCACATTGTACTCAGCTTGGCTCTTTCGAAAGCATGGCCTATTCATCAGTTAGATGTAAAGAATGTTTTCCTACATGGTGATCTCAAGGAAACAGTTTATATGCATCAGCCATTGTGATTCAGGGATCCCAAACATCCTCATCATGTCTGTTTGTTGAAGAAGTCCTTATATGGGCCTAAAGCAGTCTCCACGGGCCTGTTATACAAGGTTTGTTGACTATGTTTCGACTATTGGGTTCACTCACAGCAGGTCAGATAATTCCTTGTTCATCTACCGTCGTGGTTCGTCCTTGGCCTACATTCAGTTGTATGTGGATGATATCATTTTGACTGCCTCTACAGATGCCTTACGCCAGTCTATCATGATCATGCTCAGCTCTGAGTTTGTTATGAAAGACTTAGGGCTCTTGAGTTACTTTTTGGGGATTGCCGTCACTCGTCATTCAGATGGATTGTTCTTGTCTCAACGGAAGTATGCAACTGAGATCATCGAGAGGACTGAGATGTCATCCTGTAAGTCCACTTCCACTCAAGTTGATACAAAGTCCAAGCTTAATGCCGCGGCCGGCGTACCCTACGAGGATCCGACCCGCTATCGCAGTCTTGTAGGGGCCCTTTAGTAACTTACCTTTACGAGATCGGATATTACATATGTTGTCCAGCATGTGTGTTTGTTCATGCATGATCCCATAATTGAGCATATGAATGCACTCAAATGCATCATTCGGTATATTCAAGGTACACTTGACTATGATTTGCATTTATATCCTTCCTCGACGTCCACACTTGTCTCGTATACAGATGCTGATTGGGGTGGCTGTCCCGACACCAGACGGTCTACGTCAGGCTATTGTATGTTTCTTGGCAACAACTTGGTCTCCTGGTCTGCAAAGCGTCAGTCGACTCTATCCCGCTCAAGTGCCAAGGCTGAATATCGAGGGGTAGCTAATGTGGTCTCGGAATCATGTTGGTTACGTAATTTGCTTTTAGAGCTTCATTGTCCCATTCAGAAAGCAACATTGGTTTATTGCGAGAATATTAGTGCCATCTACCTTTACGTAATCCGGGTTCAATTTAGGTAAATTTAATGTTATTAGATCGTACACTTACCATAATTTAGATGACTTTAGTATCAAAGTAGAATAAGGTTTATTCAAGATATTCATCTATTTTTTAATAGTCTTTCAATTAATGAAAATAATGAAGGAGATTATTTCTTTCATAAATTTATACTGATCGTCAGCAATTTAGATGACTTTAGAAGGATTATTCAAGATATTCATATTTTTTTTAATGACGAGGGAACCTGCGCTATCTTTCAGGGTAAATTCCATTCATGTATAATTATCTACAATTGAAACACTAATAAATTACTAATTACTGTAAAATATTACTATTAACTTATGATTTCGCGAATATATATCGTACTTTTTCATATAGGGATAAAATATGAACCCACAATTTGATCCAAACAACTTCAATGGGCTAACGCTTTCTAATGTAATCAGCAGGCTTTTGTTTTAGACAACAATTGATAAGTTTATACTTCCAAGCTGCAAGTTGAAAAAAAAAAAAAACTTCCAAGTTGCAATAATAAATCAACTAATCTACTGGAGTACAATTGATTAAAATTAGACAAGTTGTTTACACCGTTACAACAACGTAACGGAATGGTAAAATCTAGCGACATTTCACACGCGTCAAAGTGGACAGATGAACAGGCATGTGCTAACACAAGACGACATGATGACCATGAACCAACATGATACAAACAACCTCTCCACGATAAAAACTGTCTGAATCTCATGTTTTCACCCAATAATATAGTATAACTAAATAATTAATTGAAGAGAAATATGTTTTAATTAACTATAATTAATAATAGTGCATCTGAAAACCCATTTACTGTTATTTATTGAATTGGCAATTTGACACCCCAAGTAGGAGTAAATTTCCCTTACCAACAACTTAACATTCGCTCGAAATGGAACGGCGCCGATCCGTGTTTTGACTTCAAATAAAAGCTACGACAAATAAGGGACCCACATTCACCACCTGGTCCCACAACCAACTTGTCTCTAAAACTCCTTCATCTTACGGCTACTACCAAACCCTCACATCTGAATCGTACGGTCAGAATTAAACATCGTAGATCCCTATATAGTAAGCCGACTCTCCAGTCTCAACTAGTCTCCTTCCTCTCTCTCTCGTGAACCCAATACATACCTTATACTCATTCTCTCTCTAAAATTCCAACACGTGAAGCAAGTAGAGAGAGAAAGTGTGTGTGTGAGAGAGAGAGAGAGAGAGAGGAAGAAGTAATGAACGGTGGAGATATGAATCAGCAACAACAGCAGCAGCAACAACAACAGCAGTGGGTAGCGATGCAGCAATATCAGCAGCAATGGATGGGGATGCAGTATCCAGCAGCGGCAATGGCGATGCAACAACATATGATGTATGGACAACAATACATGCCTTACTACCATCAGCAGCAACAGCAGAAGATGCAGCAGGCTCCTCAGATTCAAAGCTCATCTGAAGATAACAGAACGATCTGGATTGGTGATCTTCAACAATGGATGGACGAAAGTTATCTTCATTCTTGCTTTTCACAAGCTGCCGAGGTTTACTTTATTCTATTCAATGAACTCATTGCTTGTGCCTGGATTGAATTTTTGTAGCATTCCTTACTTGTATGTGACTCTCGTTAGATGAATGTTAAAACTTGTATCAGTTGAAAAATGGATCTTGAGCCTAATTCAACTCAAAAGCTAGCTCATGGGTGAGTATTGTCTAAGTCCTAAGTGTAGAATAGTATAATTCTCCTTATTTGGAGTTTTCTCATTAATACAATATATATAGGTGTTTATAATTGTAATCCTAAACATATGAGGATATCTACTTTACATAACTACACTAAAATAATAATTACAGAATATATGGAGAATATTTACGTATTCTCTATTACACCCCGCAGTCGGAGCGGAAGGAGGCCGGACACTCAGACTGGATCTGAAGTCGAGAACAGCTGACGAGGAAGTCCCTTAGTAAATATATCTGCGTACTGAGATGAAGAAGGAACATGTAACACTCGAACATGACCCATTGCAACCTTCTCATGAACAAAATGAATATCCATCTCAATATGTTTGGTTCGCTGATGTTGAACCGGGTTACGAGACAAATAGAAAACATATATGTTATCATAGTAGACAACAATAGATGCCCTACATAAGGTACAATGGAGTTCTAGAAGGAGGTTTTTGAGCCAACAAATCTCGGCAACAACGTTTGCAATACCTCTATATTCTGTTTCTGCACTTGAATAGAAAAGCGTGGCTTACCGTTTGGTAGACCACGAGACGAGGTTATCACCCAAAATACACAATAGTCGGAAGTAGATTGACGTATGTCTGGACAACCACCCAATCGGCGTCCGTATATGATATCAGCCTGGTCGGTGCAGATGGATAAAGATGTGACCAATAGTCAAAGTACCCTTAACGTAATAAATGATATGTTTAAGAGCTGTGAAGTGAGGTTCCCCGGGAGCATGCATGAACAAACACACTGTGAACAACGTATGAAATATCGGGCCTAGTGAAAGTAAGATACTGAAGCGCACCAGCGATACTCCTATAAAGAGAATGATCAAGCATCGGATCTCCGTCATCCGCGCTAAGCTTTGATTTGGAGTCGACTGGCGTGGGCATGATCTTGCAGTTAGCCATTTTAGCCCTGTAAACAATCTCTTCGGCATACTCAGGAACATGGCATTCTCGGATCTGGTCACGGAAATCCCCAAGAAATAACTCAACTTACCCAAGTCTGTCATGGCAAATTCGGATTTGAGCATTGTGATGATCTCGTTTTTCAGCACATCTGAGAAGGTTGTTAGGAAAATGTCATCCATATAAAACAAAAAGGTATGCAATGTCATTACCTCGATGAAAAATAAAAAGTGAGTTGTCACTTCTGCTGCACATAAACCCAATCTGCAAGATGTAAGTGACAAAACGTTCTTACTAAGTCCCGGGGCTTGTGTCAAGCCATAAAGTGACTTTCGAAGCCGACAAACATAATGTGGAGTCGAAGGATGCACAAAGCCAAGTGGTTGATGCATGTATATAGTTTCTTTCAAATTCCCATGTAAGAACACATTTTTCACATCAAGCTGATGAATCGGACAATTCTTTCCCATAGCTATGCTTAGAACCGTGCGAATGGTGGTTGTTTTACCATTGGATTGAAGGTCTCACCACAATCAATTTCCTCTTGTTGCCCCGTGTCATTTGCCACAAGTCTCGCCTTATGGCGTTCGTGCTCATCACTATCTCTGAATTTGTGACGATAAAGCCACATACAACGAATCACATTGACCCTCTGGTTTTGGGACAAGATCCCAAGTGTGCTGTGTAGTAAAGCGTCAAATTCTTCACGCATGTCCTCATTCCAATTTGGATCAAGCTTGACTAATTTTGGGTTCTTGGATTTAGGTGAGATGGTTTGAGTGGATAGGTTAAAATTGACTTTTGGTTTGAAAATTACGGGCACGAGTTTCCATGTGATGTTGCGGGATGCAGACTATTTCGGGCAATGGGGCAATGAGGGGTTGACGGGAACAGCCGGCAGGGGAGTGGTCGACGGGGGTTATGGGGTGATTGACGCGGGCTGCGGTGTGTGCTGCTGGATGCGGGCAGTGTGTGACGGGGAATGGGATGGCGATGACGGCACACTGCCCGTAGGCAGGCAGTGTGAGGAGGCCTGGGCGGCAGCAGTGGCGGTCGTTGGAATCACGGAATGTGCCGGACTACTAGTTCCATGGATTATATTTCGGATGAGAGGGGATGTGTCCGAATCGTCAAGGAAGCTATAATAAGTGATTTGGTATTTACGGATGTTTATGTGCTCTTCAAATGTGACACGGCGAGAGATTAGAATTTTATTTGTGGATAAATCATAGCATAAGTATGATTTGACGGGAAATTCAAGAAGATGCAAGGGGTAGTCCTAGGCGCTAGTTTATGAGGACATGTGGAGGCGAGACTCGGGTAGCAAAGACAACCAAAAATTCGAAGGTGACCATAAGAGAGGATTCAACGGAAGATAATTTCGGTTGGAGTTTTATTATGGAGTGTACTCATTGGTAATATATTGAGAATATACGCTGTCATGTGCAAAGCGTGGTTCCCAAAAAGAACGGGGATAGAAGCATGCAAGAGCAAGGTGCGGATCATATTGTTGATGATGCGCATGATTCTTTCGGCTTTGCCATTTTGAGGTGAGGTTGGGGGCAAGAGAATCGAAACACCATGTCATTTTCCGCATAAAATTTATGAAAGAGGGAATTGTCTAACTCATGACCATTGTCACATTGGGATGTTTTGATATTTTTCTCAAATTGGGTTTTAACATACGCCTAAAATTTTAGAAAAGTGGAGTAAACCTGGGACTTATACTTGGAGCATAAACCCAAAGAAAATGGGGGAAGTCATCCAAAAACACCAAATAATATTTGTGACCCAGATTGCTAATAATAGGAGATGTCCATAAATCCGCATGAATGATATCAAAAGGAGAAAAAGTTACACTCAATGGGGACGTAAAAGGCAGTCTAACATGCTTCCCTAGAGGTCAAGAGTAGCAATTGAGGGTATAGTTCCCTTTATTACATTGAATTCAATTGACTTCTAAGAAAATTAAAAACTGGTGCCCCTGGGTGCTCAAGTCTACTGTGCCAAGTTGATGGAGAGATTGCGGCTAGAGAGGTTTGTTGAGTGACACCTGCAGCGAAAGTGGATGAGAAAGGATGAGGTCCCTCACACTATTGCATCTTGTAAGTGTTTGTCTTCGTACTTTGGTCCTTCACAGAAAAATCAAAAGGGTCCAACACAATAGATACAGAATTGTCACTAGCAAATTTTCTAACAGAGATTAAATTTTTAATAATATTAGAAGCATATAGGACGCTTTTGAGGGAAAATGGAGGGTGCGGTGGTGGAGTTTGAGTTGTGCCATAGCCTTAAATTGGAATACGATTGCCATTGCTGACTAAAATAAATTGAGGATTGTTCAAATTTAACAGTTGAGGAAGATTATCGGAGTTACGAGTGAGGTGGGATGTGACGCTTGTATCCATATACCATGCATCGTCGTGCTGCTGTAAATTCACGGTGTTGAGGTGTTGAAGGACTGGCCCAGTTCGGTAGGGCTAAGTAGGCCGTATGATTGTTGTTGTTGTTGGGTCGCTGAGAAGTGGGCATGCTGTGGTTGGGTTGTCGTACGTGGGCCTTTTGGGGCCTTGAATGTTGGGCTGCTGCCACTGGCTCGTGTTTTGGACCGAGACGGTTGGGTTACGGAAATTGGGCCGAAGCCCAATTTTCGAAAACATGCCAAGGTAGTGGGCCGGCCCACTGAGATGGGTAATGGGCCTGCTGGACTTGTCCACCTGTATTGTTTCTTCAGTCGCGCCCTCTTCCTCTTTCGCGGTTTCCTCCGCTGCGGCTTCTTCCTTTGCCGCCGTCGTGGCCGCCCCTCGGACTGTCCGTGTGAGGCAGTTGTCCGGCGGGTGCTGTGGCGGTCACTGGTGCATCAACCACCAACGCCTTCTGATTATGTTCATCCTGTTTGGTACGCCTAGTTTCCTTCAATAGTAATTGTGACCGGTTGAAACTAGTGAGGGGATCGACTTGTTGGATCATCGTTGCAAGCGTATCATACTCACTCTTTGACAAATCATTAATTAGCTGCGAAACCATATTTGTTTATGAAATTGGAGTGCCCACATTAGATAGTTTATCGGCAACTAATTTCAATTGTTTACAATAGTCGGACATATTAGCAAAGTTGTCAAGACGGGTGTTGTTAAATTGTTCCTCTAGATATACGGCATGTGTTTGTTTGTCGTCTTGAAAAATTTCTTCTAGTCTTGTCCATAAGACGTGAGCCGAAGCATCTGTCTTCATAATAGTATGAAGTAAATCCTTGGATATGGTGCCATATGTCCATTGTTTGACGTTTGCATCAAGTCGTTTCCACGTTATGTTGTCGACGTCGGGCGCACGGGGCGTGGTGACATCGATGTGATCAAGAACATTGTAGACACAAGCATGTATTTGAAATAACTCAGCCCACGAAGAGTATTATCCATCCTCCTGATCAAGAATCAAAGGAATAAAATTTTTGATGTTCGTCACGGCAAACGCCGGATGAAAGGTGTTGGGAGAGGAGGATGGAGTAGGAGGATGAGTGACGTCTTGTATGGAGGAGGAGGTTAGGCGGCATAATTTGCTAGGTTTGGGAGGGTTCCGCCGTGACCAAGGAAAGAGGGGGTGTGTGTGTGGCAGCCGAGTAGTGATTAGGGTGTTAGGGTTTTGGCTTCTGATACCATGTAGAATAATGTAATTCTCTTTGTTTGGAGTCTTTTCATTAATACAATATATATATGTGTTTACAATTGTAATCCTAATCGTATGAGGATATCTACTTTACATAATTACACTAAAATAATAATTACATAATATATGGAGAATATTTACGTATTATCCAATTACCCCGATGTGGGACTCTTGACAATTGTTAAGAACTTACTCATACTATTTAACTTAGGTTTTAGTTGTGAACAAGATCTGACCTTACTAAGATCCCAGTCGATGCAGCTGTCTGAGATTTAGAGGAGAATTCGTGGTATCTTGTCGCCTCTATATTTATTAGGGTCTTTTCCTTTTGGCCATCTGAAAGATTAGAGAATTCAGAGCCAAATATTGATCTTGAATTTGTTAAGCTAAAAATGTCCAGGATAAGAAGGATTTTAAATGCATTTGACTATAGAAAAAATATAGTTTTCGTGTCTTAACTTTTGACACTTACATTCTAGAAAGACGTTGTCAAGTAATTAACTCGACTTGAGTTTGTTGCAGAGATTCACGTTGGATTCAAATTTGGGGAATTGAGTTATTAGAAATGATAGATTTAACTAGAATGAGACATGAGTAATGTTAGCTTTCGTGAGAATTCTCGTGACTTGGAGAAAAAATGGCCAGCCATGTGTAGCCGTGTCATCTAGGAAGCAGTTGAGTGGTCAAGAGGCTAAAACTGCAGTGGACGAGTACCAATCCTAGTTGCACTACCCAGGTGGGCCTTTCAACTTGCTGCTTTCATATAAAAAGAAGTTCAACCTGTGTCCTGAGCATTTTATGTCGGCTTCAGATTTAGTGTTGGTGCTTCATACATTCTCTCTTTTCTACTAAATAGAATTGGAGAACTTTCATCTTTGCTTCAGTTTCCTTTTCATTTGAGCCTCTATTTCTAGTAAAGCTTTGACATTTATTGATTTTTACATTTGAGGAATATCATGTCCCTTATTTCTTTTTTGGTGCACCCATAAAAGATTTCAGTATAGAAGATTGGGTGTCTTCCATAGAGAATCATATTTCTTTGTAGATTCTCTATTTTTGGTATGTCACTTGTACTTGTATACTAGAATTTTTCTTCCCATCATCAATAATATTATTTTACCTTATCCAGAAAAAGAAAAGAAAAACTTTGGCACCAATTTCCATTAAGATTGTTGGATTAGAAGATTAAGACTACTAAAGAACCAAAAGCTGCATGGACTGTTATGTTATTGCTGAGAAAATCAGTGTATTTTCTTGTGACAGTTGTTAGTGATATTTCTATGGCTATTAAACTTGAAACGAGATACTTTGATCTTACAGTTCGTTCAATGGCAAAACACTAGAGAATGGGAGTAACGAGGATGGAGAAAAACTTTTCCATCCTCAAAACAATCTAGAGCTGGACTCCAAATTGGACCGACAGCATTTGATTTGAATAATTCTAGCAATTTTTGCTTCTCTTTTCTAGAACTCCTTGTCTCTCGGAAACAACCGCTCTACCTACCAAGAAAGAGGTAAGATATGCGTACACTCTACCCTCCCCAGACCCCACGTTGTGGGATTTCACTGGGTATGTTGTTGTTGTTTTCTAGAACTCCTTTGTCTTTCCTATGACTGTATGTGGAAACCCTTTCTTTTGTGATTGAGATGAAATTCTCTCTAGAATATCTTGTTCAAGCTTTATACAACAGTAAAAACATTGAGTACAGGAATTGATTATTTGCTTTGCAATTTAAGCGTGCACTCCGTAATAGTATTTGACCATGTGTTGTATATCATGCAGCTTATTTCTGTGAAAATTATTCGAAACAAGCAAACTGGTCAATCAGAGCGTTATGGATTTATTGAGTTCAATACTCACGCAGCGGCAGAAAAAGTGCTACAGAGCTACAATGGCACTATGATGCCAAATGCAGAGCAACCTTTCCGCTTAAATTGGGCAGCCTTTAGCGCTGGTGAAAAGCGTGCAGAAACTGGTTCTGATTTCTCAATTTTTGTAGGAGATTTGGCTTCTGATGTTACTGACACAATGCTGCGTGACACATTTGCTGGTAGATATCCATCTCTTAAAGGTGCAAAAGTTGTAATAGATGCAAGCACAGGCCACTCGAAATGCTATGGCTTTGTAAGGTTTGGTGATGAAAGTGAGAGGTCTCGGGCCATGACTGAAATGAATGGTATATATTGTTCCAGCAGGCCAATGCGTGTTGGTGTTGCTACCCCAAAGAAACCATCAGCACAGCAACAATTTTCTTCCCAAGGTACGTGATATCGTACCTTGTTCTGCTGCAAGTCATAGTAGTAAACTAAATTTACTGGCATCAGATGACCAGTATACTGTTTATATTATTGTCATTCAAATTAAATGACTTCTGCTTTCAAGATTCGAATAGACTTATTTGTTACTGAGGCTTTTGAAACGATTCTTTAACATTTGTTGCATCTTTTAGAATCCTTTTGTTACTTCCTAAATGTTCGAATTTTGTCTTTTCTGAAAAACCAAAAAGGCAAACAAAAAAGAAAAAAACAACCAATGAATCATTTTCTATTTAAATCCAGAATTTAGTCAAATTTGATGCTTGACAAATGTAGTGGATGTGTTGTTTAGAGCAAGACAATATCATTTTCTACCTGGCTGAACAAGTTATTGGTGCAAAGCATGCTGTTATTTTTTTAGCCTGGATGCACCAAATTTTGCTAGATCTATTGAGCTTGGTTTTCTTCTTGTACTTTACTGTGGCCAGTTATTTCTTACCTATTTACTAGCAGTTTCATGTTTGCATCAAATTTTAATGTCATGTTCAACTTTTATATTGAGGCCAGAATTGCTTACTCTGTTTGTTCAGCTGTGATATTATCTGGTGGATATGCATCAAATGGTGCTGCAACCCATGGATCCCAGTCTGATGGTGATTCATCAAACACTACGGTAAGTTCTTTTTCTTGTGGAGGTTGGTCATAAGGATTCACCTAGTACTTATAGAAAAATAGCTAGTTGGTCTTAACTTTTTCTTTATGATAGATTTTTGTTGGAGGACTTGATCCTGAAGTCACTGAGGAGGAACTGAGGCAGTCCTTTAATCAGTTTGGGGAAGTGGTCTCTGTGAAAATACCTGCCGGAAAAGGATGTGGTTTTGTACAATTTTCTGAAAGGTAATTAGCTATATTGCTTGACACGAAATGCAAGGTGGTTAGTAGCCAGTGAACTTTTTGTTTGTGTATCATTGTCTGAGACATTGAGAGAAGTGATGTTAAAGGTCTTGAGGCATGGAGATGATTGGTAGATAAATTCAGTATCTTTTATCATTTAATCTCATTTGTTAAGAGTACCATTTAAATAATTGGATTAGTTCTAGATATTGAGTTGAAAAAATGAGTTTTGTATGTTTAAGAATCTCTGTTATTTCGTTTGGTTTGTAATTCTTGAGAAGTTGCCCAGGACTAGAGATGGCAATGGATCTTGGACCCGGTGGATCCAGATTCGTTTTATAGGATATGGATCTTCAAAATTTGGATCCGACGGATCCGGATCGGACCCGGATCCGTTTCTGACTGATCGGATCTGGATCTGGATCTTGTATTTGAGATCCGTATCCGGTCCAGATCCGATCCGTGGATCCGTTTTTTATTAAATATATTCATAACTTAGAATATAATTTTATAAGTATTTTCTTAACTTTTTTTCATAATTTATGTATTGGGTAAATGGTTGAACCAGGATAAGGCACAAGTCATACAACCATATAATTTGTCTTTGAAGTTTCATTTCTTTTACCTATATGCTCTCGGTAGTTTCCCATATTTTCATTTCTATAAAAAAAAATATCACTCTTCTTTAAATTTCTCTTTCTTGAATCTGCTTACCGTAAGCTTTAAGTATCTTTCTCTAATTTGTTAAATCAGCAAAAAAAAATTGGACTTTTGATATATGACTGACATTGTTTTATGTTGTTTAATGAAGTCAATCAGTAGAACTACAAGTGGAGCATCACTAAAGCCTCCAAAAATTAGCTCAAAGTTGCAACCTGTTCAACATCTCTAATGAAGTCAATCATCTTTATTTTCTTGTGATGCTAAAACTTTGTTCAGTATTTTGGAAGAATTGTGTCATGTTTGTGTAGGTTGATTGAATGAACTCAATAATTTTTTTCAATCAGGTTGCGTTTCATTTTGTCATAAAAGTTTCAACATGTGGGAATTTTATTCAAGTCAAAAAAATTTACATGTAGATCCAGATCCGATCCGCGGACCCGGTGGATCCGATGGATCCGGATTTGGATATGATTTTTATGGACCCGATGGATCTGGATCCGGATCTGAATCCAGGTATGAAAAATGGATCTGGATCTGGATCTAGTAGGATCCGGTCCAGATCCGATCCGTTGCCATCCCTACCCAGGACTGAACACAAATACTGGTGTGAGGATAAAATGTTGTTCAAGTTGTGTAGCAATTGTCGTTTATTGATAGAGTATAAAGATAGTGAAGTTTAGACTTTGTTTCCTTGCGGTCCATCCATTTTAACTTTACATTCTGCCGACTTATTTTTTTTTATAGCTGCTTGCTTTATCTACCTTTTATTGTTTATCTTAAGCCAGAACCATCCAATATTCTGTTAGTTTTTCCTTTGCTTTTAACAGTTAACCTTATGTTTGAACATATATTTCTTTCCATTCTTCTAGCTCACAGGCTCCTTCTGTAAGATTCTATCATGTTTTTTTCAAGTAACTTTAACAATGCAAATCTCATCATCACCATCTTCTGTTGCTAACTATAGTGTGCAAGCAACAACAGACTGAATTTTTTATCTAGATGAAAAAGTTACTGGGACTTTCACATTATCTTATCAACAAGAAAACTGAATGTACTGCTAGAGTGGCGTAGTAAGCCTATGCAGTTAAACTGGAAAGAATACCAACTTTTTTTGTTATTGCTATGTATAAACTAGAGGTGACAAAAAAAGAAAATAATGTATAAAATAGAATTGTCTTTTTTTGATCAAGTATAAAATAGAGTAGTCTTGTTCTGAACCTTTTAAATGCAGCATGCAGAATATGATATATTCTTGGTGTAACCTGCAGTGCCATCAAGATATCGATATTTTTGCTGACGTTTTTAATTCCTTGCATGTTTAACGGATTAGAAGGTCTTTTTGCTGTACATATCAGTTCCTTTTGGTGCAATTACTGAAATCGATCTTGTCCTAAAAAAAGCAGCATGCTTGACAACCTTCTGTTTTTTTATGTTCCGTAGGAGCTCTGCTCAGGAAGCAATACAAAAATTAAGTGGAGCAGTAATTGGCAAGCAGGCAGTTCGTCTTTCGTGGGGGCGAAGTCCAGCAAACAAGCAGGTATTTCCCACAGGAATATTCTATACGGACAATATCAACCGTCTGATCAAAAAAGATTTTTGAAAAGAAAGGGAAAGAGATTAACCAGTTTCTCAATAAAACAAAATGTTGGCAGGTGATCAGTTCAATCTGCAGCCTTTTAAAAGTTATGGTGAAATGTTCTACCTTTTAAAAGTTGACCTCATTCACAGAATGATCTAATGTTCTACAAAAACTTTCACCTTCACATATACAGCCCCTTGTTCCAGCAGCCCTTGTTTGAAATCTTTAAATATTTTGTTCTACATGTTGCTTTATGTAATTTATGTAAAGATATGGCACCTGGGCCTAACTCAACCCAAAAGCTAGCTCATGAGGGGAGGATTGCCCAAGTCCATATAAGCAAACCACCAATCCAGTCCATTCACACAATCAAATGATCAAAATTTTCAGATTGGGCCTTGATACCTATACGAAAGATTCTGAATAGTTCTCAATGTTATTGATAATTTCTTGATTGCTACTCCTGTTTCATACGCATCCCAATCCTTTTTTTTTTGTGCAATTGGAACTTCTAGAGTCCAATGGCATAATTCATTTCATTTATCTTTCTGTATGCTCTCTTAATTAGTTAATTTAATTCATGTATCTTTCTGTATGCTCTCCTAATTATTTGTCTTTTGTGTTGGGGATTTTGGATATATTGAAACTTTTGTAGCATCTTCAGTCTTATGTTCTGTTCTTTGGTAAATTTTGTCTTCGTCTACAACCCATTTATTTGTTCTCTACTTTTGCAGATGAGAACTGATTCTGGTAATCAGTGGAATGGGGGCGGCTATTATGGAAGGCAAAATTATGGAGGATATGGATATGGCGCATCACAAAATCAGGATTCTGGTATATATGCTGCTGGAGCAGCTTATGGAGCATCCTCTAATGGCTACGGAAATCACCAGCAGCCTGTTAGCTGAACTCTAGTTGACTGCTGCTAAACGAGAGATTGCCAAAACACTCTTTTTTCTTTGTGGGTTTCAAATTTAAGTTGACTTTAAAAGATTAAAGCATAGTGTTTGATGAGAATTTTGTAGCTGGATTTATTTTATGCTTTTAGTGAGTCCAAGATATGTGAAACGTATACCTACTAGAGATGTGAGTTATGATGATTGGTGAACTTATTTCGATTACTGCTGCCTTTTGAACTTTTCTTGGTGTCTGTTTTGTGTATTTTTATTTGGTTATTTATATATTTCACAAAACAAACTACCTTGGATCAAGAAAAGAGGAAATTTTCATGCAGAATCACATAGCAGTATGTTCTCCAATGTATCAATCCTATTTGATTGTGTGACCAGAAATGCCTTGGTAATGAAATTTATTGTTTGGTGAATATTGGGATTAGGTCTGAGAAATGTCTTGGACCTTAACCAAATAGTCATCATACCGGATCAAGAACAAGGGGTCACTTCCTGCAACACAAGCACCACTCTACCTTAGAAGCAGAAGATTCTTGAATTCAGATTGAAAATATGCAGAACATAGAAGTATGCTGGAATATAAAATTTGTTTTTTGGTATATAGGGCCTTTCAACATGATCAATTGGAGAAATGAGCAAGGAGAGTAGAATTTAATATGTAGATCGTTTTTCCTTGTGACTTAAAAGGTGATACTGCTGAAGTGACTCTTAGAAGCCCCTGCATCTTCAAAAGATTATGGCGGGATGGTAAATACCATTCATTTTTTATGAGAGGTCTTCTTTCGAGTATTAAGAATGGAGGTGTTATTCCTTAATCATGACTTCCTATTCGAATTCGTCAACCTAAAAGGAAAAGATGACTCTAGAAGCCCTGCGACTTGCTAAAATTGACACTAAATTATAAAAAAATATATTTTCTTTGAGATATTCGAATAATGTTTGGATTGTGTGGATATTTGCCTTTGACTAGATTTGGTACAAACTAGTATTAAGCTGCCTCGAATAATTGTGTTTAAAAAAGAGTTAACAAGTAGAACGCCACCAAAGTTGAATGTTTTACTCATTTTTTCACACACATACGCTGGTCGAAGTATGGAATAAAATGAGTCTTCTTCTTTCCGTACAAATATTTGGAGTTTTAGATTTACAAAAATGTACAAAGATGATCTCATTTCTTCACCTCTCTGTGTTTCATAGTATGGAAGAGCAAGGAGGAGGAAAATGTTAAATAAAAGGAAGAGAAAATGAATATATGATAAATAATCAACTGTCAAGGAGGTTACGCGCCAGAAATCCAATTCTAATCCTATCCAAATGAAAAGAATTGTATATTCCATAAATCCATAGAAAATGAAACGTATTCATTTTGTAGAGCAATAATTGCTCAAGTGTCCATCAATATCCAACTAGGACAGACTAGTCCCACGATCTTCTGTTATTATGGGTCAAATTTGGATGAATATAATTTGAAATTCGCCAAACACGGCCTCTTCTTTTAGATGGTGTACTTATCTTTCTTACTACCCCGCACAGAAAAGCATAAGTTGATGTCGAAATTCACACTCGTGTGTCGCATTTATGCACTCAATTTTGGACAAGTAAATAGAAATGATCGAGTTTTTGTTTTTACTCCCTATCGTCCCCCTTTTTTTTTTTTTTTTTAATATTTGCAAAATTAGTATTCCTTCTGTCTCAGTTTATGTGACACATTTTGTTTTTCGAGATTCAAATTATGTAAAATTTGATTAATATTTTTAAATATAATTTTTTATTATATTGACATGAGAAGAAATACAATTTATGATACTTTAAAAATAGTTTTTTAATATAGATATAAATTTTAATTTTAAGATGTTGAGTTGATCTAATCTAATTAGCTCAACAAATTAATTAAATTAATTTTCATAAAGCGAAAAGTCCCACATTAATTAAAACGGAGGGAATATATACAAACGAATTGGGGATTATTTTTATTAAATCTTTCCCATATTGAAAGTAGTTCAAACTAATGAAAGAGGTCTTCCAAGCAAACTATTATTCCTGATAGATTATGGAAATAATCTTTGATTATTCCATAATCAATGTAAATAATTTATATTTAGGTGTAAATATTCTTAGTATATTTTATCATAATTGTAGTCTAAATTAAGGCTTGTAACCTTGTATATAATATGACATTATGGAATGAAATCATTACAGAAAATATTTCCTTCATGGTATCAAGAGCAAAAATTAACCCTAGCCCAACACTAATTCTTTCTCTTCTTTTTCCGGCGGCCCTCTCGGACAGAACCCTAGTTCCGCCGCCCCTCTACTCGTCCAAACCCTACCTCTCTTCCTTGTTTTTTCTCATTTTCTCCAGGGCAACAATGGACGACCAACACAAATTTCATCTCGCTCTTGCCGTAAACAACAAAAAATTCATTTCGGTAATACTTGAGATGGAAAAAGGGCAATATTCATCTTGGGCGGAGTTATTCAAAATTCATTGCCGCGCATACCAAGTCATCGATCATATTCTTTCTCCTAAGTCTCAATCGAGGGTCATATAAAAATCCACTGATATTGACATGACTCTTTGGTCTCGCTTGGATGCTATAGTCCTTCAATGAATTTACGACACCATATCAAATGACCTTTTGCACACCATTTTGGAACCGACTTCTACGACTCAACAAGCATGGGAGTGTTTGTAAAATATTTTTCAAGATAACAAGATTTCTCGTGCGGTATATCTTGAAAATCAATTCACTAATGTCAAATTGGATGATTTTCCAAACGTCTCCGCATATTTTCAAGATTTGCTTGCCGATCAACTATCCAACGTTAGGGAACCATTGACAAATCAAAGGTTGGTTCTCCAATTAATTGCGGGTTTGAATGAACAATATGATGGGCTTGGTACATTCATTCAACAAAGTAACATGTTACCATCATTTTATGAGGCTCGTTCGAGGTTAATTCTTGAAGAAACGCAGAAATTAAAACAAGAGGCGGCGATGGCAAACAATGCCGGCACCGCCCTCTTTTCCACCAACGCGTCTGCGAATGATTTTAGCCCTAAAAAATTATGGTTCGGGCCAGTGGTTCATTGAAACCCGTGCCATGCATGGGATTTTTGGCCTAACCCTAAAAATAAAAAAGGTCCAAAAGGTCGTCGAGATCGTATTGAAAAGTTGCCATGTTAGTTAAAATTGGCTCTTATTTAAAATAAGACGTGGGGTAAATATTTTTAAAACACTAAGGGCAAGGGTACATATAATTGAAAAGGCAAAGGAGGTGGACGGATATAACTTTTTTGGGATAGTACAGGCGTATATATGACCCTTTTCCGATAAATGAATGACCATCTAAAATGAGACAATCACATATAAAATTTAAAAATGAACACGGTATACACAATTTACATGCTTTTGATGTTAGAACTCATATATCATCCCGATAAGTTAGGATATCCATGATGAAGTTTGGTTTAAATTTATACGATATTTGATTGACGGTATAAATTTATTTTCATACTGGGATTTTCACACAGCAAATCTGACCAGTCTTTGTTCATTTATCAGAAAATGAATGACATGGCATACCTTATTCTCTATGTGGATGACATCATCCTCACAACGTCATCTGTCTCTCTTCGCCAGTCAATTATTTCCCTGCTTGCATATGAATTTTCTATGAAGGATTTGGGTCATTTGAACTATTTTTTGGGCATTGTTGTAACTCAACATGCATGTTGTCTATTTCTTTGCCAAAGAAAATATGTTGAGGAGATAATTGACAGAGCCGTCATGTCTTTATGTAAGCCGCCACCTACACCGGTGGATACCAAGGCTAAGTTGAGTAACTCTTCAGGGTCTCCTACGGTGATCCGACACATTACCGAAGTTTAGCAGGGGCATTACAATATCTCATATTTACGAGACCGGCTATCTCATATGTTGTTCAACATGTATGTTTACATATGCATGACCCGAAGGAGGAACATATGGGTGCTCTCAAACGTATTCTGCGATATGTTCAGGGCACTCTTGATTTTGGCTTAAATCTGTACAAGTCAGCCATCTCCGATCTCACGTCTTATACCGATGCTGATTGGGGTGGATGCCCGGATACCAGATGCTCCACCTCTGGTTATTGTGTATATTTTGGAAACAATTTGATCTCGTGGTCGTCCAAACGCCAACCCACGCTCTCTCGGTCTAGTGTTGAAGCTGAATATAGAGGGGTAGCGAATGTTGTCTCTGGATCATGTTGTCTCCGTAATACGCTATTGGAGCTTCATTGTCCAATCAAAAAGGCAACCGTGGTTTATTGTGATAATGTGAGTGTGATATATCTGTCAGGAAACCCAGTACAATATTAACGCACTAAACATATAGAGATGGATATTTTATTTGTCCATGAAAAGGTTGCACGTGGACAAGTCCGTGTTCTCCATGTCCCGACTCGCTATCAGATAGCCGATATATTCACAAAAGGTTTTCCGCGGATACTCTTTAATGATTTCAGGGACAGTCTCAACGTACGAGAACCTCCCGCTAAGACTGTGGGGGATTGATAGATTATGAAAATAATTTGATTATTTTCATAATCAATGTAAATAATTTATATTTAGGTGTAAATATTTTTAGTATATTCTACCATAATTGTAGTCTAGATAAGGCTTGTAACATTGTATATAATATGACATTATGAAATGAAATCATTACCGACGATATTTCCTTCAATTCCATTGGCGATTACTTTACGACTTTGATAGTTAAGTTGATAATTTAACTCTAGGATTTATCTTTAGTAATCAGTCTCCCAGATTTCCACAATATCCAGGAATTTAGTCACACCGCCCCAAAAGAAAATTGACAAAACAAGGAAGGGAATAGGCAACATTTTTCGGGTTGGGAACTCGTAAAGTTAGGGTTGGGAACAGAGTTTCGTGGAAGTATGAGTGTCTATCTATTAAGCCAAGAAAGATCAAGGTGCTATTGCTATTTTTCCAATATATTTCGTGGAAGAATTTAACTTATAAATACTGATCACATAAGTAATTTTACCTATAAATATTGATGGCATAAATAGCTGCAGAATGCAATTTTGATGCGGCGCCTGATATAGGATGCTGAGTTGGCATGATGACGTAAGTGCTGGTATTTTTGTTTGAATTGTAAGTTGTAACAGTAAACTGTTTACATAGGAGCCTGCAATGAAGGGAATTGAAATATGATTACAACAACATACCCAGTGAATCCCATAATATGGGGTCTGGGGAGGATAGAATATACGCAGACTTAATTTCATATTGGTAGATAGAATGACTATTTTCGGGAGACCATCGGCTCAAGACAAAGCATAATTAGGCAAAGCAAGTAAAACAAAACAAAGTATGAGAAACGATTAGACTCAGACGAGAAATTAAAGCATTATGGACATGTAGATAGTAAAAATCAAATACGCAATGGTAGCGCATTCTAACAACAGGAAGAAGTAGCTAATAGAAGCAATAGCTAACACAACTAAATAAGATAAATAAATTACACTAAAGAACACATAACAACAGGAATCAAACTAAATGTGACAGACTAATCGAGCTCTACAGTAAAACACATGAATTGAAATATGATTATCCCTTTTTAATAAAGTGGTGAGAAGTTTTTGTCAAAAAGACAAACTTAACCTCAAATTATATATACTTGTCTCTCACTATATATATATATTTAACCTTAGTGTCACTAAATACAGTAAACACAAATAATGGAGAAGCTGGAACACAAATACTTGTTCCTCACAAAGTTGAGCTTCTCTTTTCTTATTGTAACATTAATTTTTCATGGCCTAATTGTCCATGGCTTCCAAATGGATAATCAGGCACATACGTTAATGTCGCGGCGTCGTTCTAAAATGCGTTCTCGGACAACTAATTCTGAGGATGAGACATGGTCGACAGAAACTTGGTAATTGATTCTGATGAAGAACAACAAGTACATGTGGGAAATATGGAGGATGATTTGATTAAAGGTGGACTTCCAGGGCAGCCAACATCAAATGTGAAGTTTAAGCAGTATGCAGGTTATGTTAATGTTGATGAAAAGAATGGGAGAAGCCTTTTCTATTACTTTGCTGAATCTGCTTCTCGAAATGCTTCTTCAGAACCACTTGTTCTTTGGCTAAATGGAGGTGATTGTTTATTTATTAGTTTCCTCTATTCAGCTTCTCCGTATTTAGTAATATATCTTTAATATTCATGTAGTTTCGTAGGTATTCTCCATTTCTTGTTATTACCGTTGCTTTATTTGGTTTGTGTGTTTTGCCTTTTGCTTATTATCACTTGGATTACTTCCTTTGAGCCGATGGTCTATCGGATGACATTTCTCTACCCACAAAGATAAGGATAAGATCTTCATACATCTTACCTTCCGCAGACCTCATTTGTGGAATTACACTGGACATGTTGTTGAGTTGATTGTTTATATTGTTGATGATTTTCTTTCCCTTTTGTATTGCTTACTTATCCTCTTAATATTCTTGTGATGCACCTAATTTAATCAAGTACTCCTACTCTACTAGTTTTTTTTTTTCAGTTTTACTCGTTTTAATATTTACATTTCTGAGGTATGCACATATATCTGCTGCATCAAAGTTGAGTACTAGTATTAAGGGTTTAACTTATATATACCGTATGTAATTCTATTAATACTATCATTATGTTTTAATCTGTTTTACCAGGTGATCGACTCTAATTTTAGCTGAATAATCTATTTTTTTACGGATAATTATCTTGTTTCAAATTCATGATTTTTCTTAATAATGATGCTCACTAATTAAGTCTCTATTACGTACTCTCTCCGACCACAATAAGTCATTTAAATGTTTCACTAACTCGTTAAAAAAATCTTCATTAACATTAGTGAAGAGCGTTATTTGACTAAGTTATCCTTCATTTATCTTTAACATTAATTAAGGAGTAATGAAGATTTTTCAGACATTTGATTAAATCATTTATTAGATATAGATAAATTTGATTTTTTTTTTACTAAAATTATTCATTTTGAATCAAATTTGTAATATATGACCATTTAATTTTCTAAAAGATATTAATGGTCCGAGGAACATTTCCACTCATTTGTAAGAAGTGGTTCATAGAAGACAGATGGGAGTAAATAAGTGGGGACTCGCTACTGAGAATTATTGGTCGCTTTATTCGTTTTGTTTACTCTTTTTATTTATTTTCTTCTTTTCTAAAGTATAAGAGAAAAAAATGATTAGTTTCAAAAGTTGTTGGTATGTATGAAGATAAGAGTTGTCATTTTCATGGATATAATTGGATGACGAAGAATACCATGATTGGGTGGATGCAGGTCCAGGATGTTCATCATTAGGATTTGGGGCCCTGCTAGAGCTTGGGCCTTTTGGTGTAAAGCCGGATGGTAAAACACTTTATTCTAAGGTGTGTTTATTGCATTACTAAATGGTCTCAACCTATTTAGTATTTCTCCGCCTCAAATTATATGTCGTGTGTGCTTCTCTTTTTCACGCCTATTTTTCATTTGTCTTTGGTTGAGGTTTTCGAAAACATCTATCTCTATCTTCTCAAGATAGGAATAAAATCTTCGTATACACTATCTTCCACAGATCCCGCTTTATAGATTACTTTGAATTTATTATTTCTTATTTTCTTTTACACGGCTCTTAAGAAGATATTAATTAAAAGGAATTTTTGACTATTTTACTCTCATTTATGTCTTATGATATAATCTTTCTTTATCTCAAATTGTTATTAAGAGAAATTTTCACTAAAATATCCTTAATTATAATCTTCTTTTCTTTTTAAAGTGACATAATTATCATGAAAATTAGGAATGTGTTAAGGGTGAATTAAAAAATAATTAAATACCTTTCTGATTTGGTGAAACATCAATTATTTTATACTCCCTTCGTTTCTAAATAAATGGTGTTTTAAGCTTTTCATTTGTTTCAAAATAAGTGGTGCTTTAGAATTTCAAGAAGAAATTGACCTTATTCTCCCTAAATTATCATTATTTATATAATCAAGAATCATTAAGTAATTTTTTTTTTCATGACATTAGTTAGGAGTAAGTTAATAAAAACACTTATAATTTTTTAGAGTGAATAATTTCTTAAGGGATATGTATAATCTAAAAATATCATTTATTATAGAACGGAGGGAGTACCAATTTTTAGAGGCTAAAACACATCAATTATTGGGATGGAAGGATTAATAAATATAAGATGTCGGCACGCTTTGGCACTTACTATAATGTAACGGTGTACGTTGCTTACATACTTTAAGTTACATGTATTTGTAGTGAACATAAATTTAAGTTATATACGTCCATATTTTAAAGAAATATTAGTGCGACAGTTGTTTACATATGTAATGATGATACAGTTGCAAATGTAATGTTCCTGGAGTCGCCAGCAGGGGTTGGCTTCTCCTATTCCAACACTACCTTCGATTATGCACTCTCCGGCGACAAGAGGACTGGTAACGCTAATCTCCTCTCCTTAATTAATACACAAATAATAATTTCCAGTTTTAAAAATTAATTTGACAGTCATGGAATTTCACTCTTAAAAAACTCTTACTAGTTTTCAAGAAATCATAACTTACAAACTATTGCACCATATAATTATGCAGTCTCAGATTTGATTTATCATAAACAATCAGTCAGTTATTTGTCTAACAAATACCTCGGCCATCTAGTTTATAAAATACGTACACATTGTATACGTAGTGTACACTTTATATTATACATACATATACATATACATAATATATACCTAACGAGTGTATAAGTAGTGTATACTTCAATCATGTTGGTAAATTAGTCCGCCTAATGGTACATTTATTCTTTTTTCCTTAAACTCTTTTTTTATTGGATGACAGCTGAAGATGCATATAGGTTTTTAGTGAATTGGTTCAAGAGGTTTCCACATTATAAAGGCAGGGATTTCTACATCATGGGAGAAAGCTATGCAGGTATCTGTTACAGTATTAATTTATTACAAAAAAAGAAGAAGAAGAAGAAGATATTGTTGGATTATCCTTCTAGTAGTGAGAGCCCATGATTGGGGTCTGTGAAATAAGATGTTAAATTTGTAAGCATATATTAAGGACCACTTTATCAGTGACAGCTACTGCAAATACACATGTCTGACCATTCATAATAATTGATTACAAATTATGTCCTCTTCAGTCTCAGCTCAAAGCCGAAATGGCCATTTTGATTGAAAATTTTGGCTATATTTGTATATCAGCTAAAGTCATTGTCAATTACTAGACAGCTAATATTGCTGTGACTGCTCGAAATATCACAGGATTCTACGTACCAGAGCTAGCAGACATCATTGTCAAGAGGAACATGCTACCCACCACAAACTTCAAGATCCAATTCAAAGGAATCATGGTAATATATATTTCATTTAATTGTTCACCTTTTGTTTTTATTTAATTCTCTGTTATCATATATCTAACTTGTATGCCTGGTGACTAAGCTCGATTGGTTCACAAGATCCTATAGCAGTGAGCAATGGAAGTCCACCTCAAACTACAATGCTAACAAAGTAACACATGCCAAAGTTGCAAAACTTTAACAATAATTTTTATTTTCTGAAAAAAATAATTAGAGTGCGAATTTAGGAATATTGTGCCACCATATCTGTGTGTGTATGTATGTGTGATGTATTATGCATGTATAAATGCATGCAGTAATTCTTTTGCTATGTATATTGTATATAGTAATTTTCTTGCGAAAGAAATTGTAGATGCGCCTCAGACTTGTGCCTCCGGATGAGTGTCCAATCTTTTCATGACACGTCGACAAAATATGGTCTATTATTTCTTCCTACAAGAACAACTAGTAGTAAAACCATGCATTATTATTTCTTTGAAAATCAATTAATTTGATTGAAAAAACAAAATCATTGCAGATAGGAAATGGGATAATGAATGACGAAACAGACGGTAAAGGGCAATTGGATTATTTATGGAGCCATGCACTAATCTCAGATGAGACTCATCTAGGCCTCCAACAACACTGCGAAAGCAAAAGCGAAACAGAGAGCACGACATGCCAAACTTTGGAAAGCATAGCCCAAACTGAGTTTGGAAATATAGACCCATACAACATCTATGGTCCTCGATGTTCCATGGATGATTCAAACAGCACATCATTATCATTATCAACATCAAGAGTAGGATTGAAGAAAAATGGATATGATCCATGCGAACAATATATGTTCATAATTATCTCAATCTTCCTCATGTTCAGAAAGCCTTGCATGCCAACCTCACCAACCTTCCTAATCCTTGGGACCCTTGCAGGTAATTTTGTTTAGCGAATTTATACCACTACTCACAGTGTCTAGCGACTTTTTACTAATAATAAAATAAGAATCCTCAACAGGAATAAGTACAAGCAGGGGGCTAGACCCTTGCAGGCAATCAATTACTCCTAAGTAAAAATTTATGTACATGAATAATTGTTACACTATCAGTGAGTTTTAACATGTTAGTAACTGTTGAGAATATAATCAAAATTAAAAGTGCGTTCTATCTAACAGCTTAAGCTTTTAGATATAACACACTTTTAATTTTGATTATATTCTCAACACGTTCAGTACATGGTATCAGAGCATGCCAAAGGTCCTGGGATCGAACCTTACCACCACCCATTATCAAAAAGAATTTCCACGTGCTTGGACCATAAAAAAAAATCAGGCCAATACGTGAGGGGGCGTGTTGAGAATATAATCAAAATTAAAAGTGTGTTCTATGTAACATGTTAAGCTTTTAGATTAGATGGTCACACACTTCAATAGTAACAAATATTTGTCTTATTTCCAGGCTATTGATTTCTATTATAATGGGCGTGCGGTTATGTCAATGTGTATTGATGTTAAACTATCACATATATAGTTTAAATTTCATACACTGATCCTGTGAAGTTTTACACTATCAAGGCATCTAAAAATAACTACGAGTAACTCTCCATGATAAGTGAAGCTAGTTACCTAATATATAACCTGGTTGCTACAACAAGTTAAATTACACTGGAAATATAAGAATTATTTGAACTGTCAGCGTTTATACGTATATTGATGTGATATACTTTATGGTTTTTCTTTTTCATTCGGCCTGTTAGCAATCTGGATTGGAAGGACAGTCCATCAAGTATGTTTCCAATATACAGGAGACTTATTGCATCTGGTCTCCGGATACTTCTTTACAGGTAAATTAATCACGGGCTTAGCTTAGACATTTTATTTTATGCTTATGATACTATATTCTTATTTAATTTGTTCCAATAAAGAACAAGTGGATTAATTAATTTATATTTTCCGGAAACAGTGGAGATTTGGATGCAGTAGTTTCGGTGACTTCAACTCGATATAGCATTGGTGCTATGAACCTTACAGTGATCAAACCTTGGCATGCTTGGCACGATGATACAAAAGATGTAAATCCTTCCTATCTTAATTAGTTCTCTTACAATTTTTATATTTTTTTGGTGATAAAATTAAATCTTATAGTTACTATTTTCCTTTTTTTTGTTTATTTAAATTTAAAGGTAGTTTATATGTAATTTCTGCAGGTAGGTGGATATATGGTGGTGTATGATGGATTAGCTTTCGCAACAGTTAGGGGAGCAGGACATCAAGTTCCACAATTTCAACCACGCAGAGCTTTTGCGTTGTTGAATACGTTCCTTGCCAGTGATTTTTAGCATTTGGAATTGGTCCTTGTTG
This sequence comes from Anisodus tanguticus, assembly GCA_034509755.1. NCBI lineage: Eukaryota > Viridiplantae > Streptophyta > Magnoliopsida > Solanales > Solanaceae > Anisodus > Anisodus tanguticus. The sequence continues at coordinate 36,201,673 of CM067561.1, read as the reverse complement.
GAACTCCATTTCTCACTCATCCGAATAATTGGACATATTTTATTAATCAAATTATTGTTTTCATCATGGAGGCTTGTTTTTTTCCCCCTTTTTCTGATGATGGAGTTAAGGAGAAGATGGGTAGAATTATCCTAAAGTACTTTTGCTTAATAGTTTTAGGTTAATAAAGCGGTAAATTCCCGTTGAACTATGATTCACTTTTTGACTTTAATTACTCCAATGGGCTCAACTCAAAATGACTCATCAAACTATTGAGTCTAAATAATAGGAGTATAATGTAACGAATTTTTCCTCATTCCACCGATGTAGGATTCAACACCAATTTGGATCAAACCCGCCCATTTGCCCCTCTAATCAATTCTTGTCATTATCGAATTCCCGGGCCTCTAAATTCATTTCCAGATATCTGGCGCAATCCAGCAAGAATTCAATATGCATATCTCCTTGATTAGCTCGGAGATATGCATATTGAATTCATACACAATAGACTAAATTATGGTACGGTAATTTGGTATCATGTCCAAACATGCAACAGCCACTTGTGTCAATTAAACTGGAAGAACACGCCAGGAGCAGTATCACTAATAACTATATTAAATTGCTTATGGCCAGTCGCTTTAGTGTTTGGATCTGCAGATGAATGCTAAATACATATGGGTCAAATTTGGGAGAGATGAGCTAGGGAGTCTCAATTCTCTTTACATTTATGGATAGACTAAATTCAAAGGAAAATATCCAAGGAAAGAAAATAGAAAATTCTTACTTTGGAAGTCGCCTTTTAGAAGACATTACATAAATTCAATCAGTCTAATTAGACAGATGGAGTAGCACTAATGCTACGGGTTAACTGTGAATTATTGAGAAACAGAGAAGGTAGGATCAAAGGAAGATGACAGGATTTTAGCATTGCCACGGCAACCAAGTGGGGTGAATTTTGATCAATATTCAGGATATGTTACTGTTGATGCTGATGCTGGTAGAGCCTTGTTCTATTCACTGAATCAACTCAAGATCCTTCTATCAAGCCTCTTGTTTTGTGGCTAAATGGAGGTAAACACACACACACACACACACACCATACCCACGTTACCCCAATTGCCAAGAGGAAGAATGTCTCTCTAACATTAGTTTCATGCAGAACTACAAAGAGTTTAATATAATCATTTTCGTCCCTCTTTTTATTGTGTTATTCATTCTGGTGAAACTATGTTGGCGCATACTTATCATGTTTCTTTGTTGTTTTGTACGTACTTAATATGCAGGACCTGGTTGTTCTTCATTCGGGGCTGGAGCGATGATGGAACTTGGACCTTTCCGTGCCAATAAAGATGGAAAAACCTTGTGGCTCAACAATGGTACTTTCCTCCATCTTCTGCAAAATCTATCATCACAATTCAGAGAAATCAGAAACCCGTTAATGACAATGACAACAATATGAATTTAATGCAGTGGCGAACATCCTCTTTTTAGAATCACCTGCTGGTGTTAGATTCTCTTATTCTAGTACATCATCAGATTATACCACTGGAGACGAAAAGACTAGACAAGATAGTTTCACCTTTCTCCTCAATTGGATGGAAAGATTCCCAGAATATAAACATCGAGATTTCTACATTACTGGAGAGAGTTATGCTGGCCACTATGTGGCTCAACTGATCTTATCCTACAAGAAAACAGAACCAAACCTCGTCATTAGCTTGCAAGGAATAGCTGTAAGCTAAGCTTCAAATGATCACTAAATTATTTTTCTCCTGATAAAGTCACTATGTTATATTGTGCCTACGTCTTAATTACTTGCATATGGCATGGTTTTCAGACTGGAAATGACATCATCGACGATGCAACAATGAATAGTGGTACATACGACTTTTATTGGACACATGCACTAATATCAGATGAAGTCCATCAAGGAATTGTCTCAAATTGCATCTTCTCGGCAGAGACAACTTCAGAATCTTGTAATGAGTACATAAAACAAGCAGATACATCTCAAGGCAATATATATGCTTATAACACATATTGCCAACTGTGCAACTCCTCTGACTATACTTCCCTTCCTGTAAGTTGTACTGGCTTGGCTAACTGCTCATTCATTACTGAAGAAAAAGATTTTTTTTTGCACCCGATTATAATATCAATTTAAAAATTTTAAGTGCCCAAATTAAGGTGAGGATCATGGTGAGGAATAAGAAGACCATGCGCTAGACTTTACATGCCTTCTATTAAATTTTGTGATGACAACTTTTTCTTGGCTATAACAGATATCTGGATTTGATCCATGCTCAGCTGATTACGTAAACAATTACCTAAATAGTGTTGAAGTACAAAAGGTCCTTAATGTCAAAGATATACCCCATTCCTGGGATTCTTGCAAGTAATACATTGAGTTTTTCTACAACATTTTCATTCTTAAGTCTGATTATTTTTTGTGGTTATTTCACTTTCTTCATTTCTCACTTGTGCAGTGGTTTCATATTCGGCTCTTGGCAGGACTCCCCGCACTCTGTTCTACCAATCTTCCAAGAGCTCATGCAAAGTGGCATTAGGGTTTGAATATATAGGTAAGTAAATCAAGAAAGGAAGCAGTCATTAAAAACAATTCATGAAATTTTAGTGATTTCGAAACAATAACATTTTCTCAAGCCTTTTTTTTTTTTACAATTTCAGCGGAGACATAGATCATATGTTATCTGTAACGACAAGTAGATATGCCATAGACAAAATAAAAACACCATGGTACCCTTGGTTCTTTCAAGGCGAGGTAACAAAGTTGTCATCATTCTTCAACTCTACGTACAATCTCTCTTTCCAGAACATCATGTATCTATATGAATTAATTATTTCATACAATCCTTTTCCTTTCAAGGTTGGTGGTTATGCTGTAGAATACCAGAACTTGACATTTGTGACGGTAAGAGGATCAGGACATTTCGTTCCAAGCTATCAACCTGGCCGTGCATTGACCATGTTCTTATCTTTCATCAATGACACACTCCCTCCTCATCTACACTAAACAGAAGAGAATATTTGCATTGTATTACTATTAGTGTTCGAAAGATGTCGGTCAAAAGTTGTGTGACCAAATCTGGATATGGCAATGGTTTTTTGGTAGAAGAGAGTGATGATGATGAACATGTTCATGGTGTCACCGCTACCAAGACTGGTGGGAACAAGCGCTCTCGAGAGCCTGAGGATGTCAACTGGGACAAGAGGAGAAGACTGAAGATGTTATTCTATCTTGTAGCGTAAGGCCTATATCTCGTCCCGGACAAAGGATCCGAATAATGGTGAGAAGGAAATGGACACTCGGTCGATGAAGTGACCGAAGTGAGCCGTAATCCGAAATTGGAATAAGTATTTTTCTTACTTGTCAAGAATAAGGATTAAATGATAAGTATTTTTCTTACTTGTCAAGAATAAAGATTAAATTATGTCCGATTAAAAATGGATTAAAGTAAGGAGGATATATGAAAATAATTTATATTCCTTATGCTTTAACAAATCGAAGTTTAATCTTATCTTCTTTCCCGTTTAAAGATTGGATTGTAAATGACTTAAAAAGATCCGTTCTTTTAAGTGTAATTGTTAAAGTGTGTAAAGTATGTTCGCACATACGATGGAGAAAGATCCACTAACGTGCGAAAACCGTTACCACTCTTAAGTAAGCGCCTAGAATTATCTCGGGCACCAATCATAACGGAAGAAGTCTAAAAATTGATGACGTTGAGCCCGTCATATTATTTGCGTAAGATCCTTCATAGGATGATATTGGACACTCGGTCATACAAAGCCTCCGGCGATCGAAGTGGGCCAAAATTTCTTTGATATGATGATATTGGACACTCGCCATATAAAGCCTCCGGGGGACTGGAGTGGTGCCAGAATTCATTTCATAGGAAAAGTAATGGACACCTAGTAAGGTGGGCCGAGTTTCCGTGTCTTAATGATCCGAAGGCCTAAAGAAAGGCAAGAAAGAAATTGGACACTCGGTGCCTTAGCCAAAGCAACCGGAGTGGGCTGAGTATCCGGATCATATATGATCCGTTACGCCCTAACCACGGGTAAGAGGTTGTTCATGTAAAGCAACACCACCTCTAAAGTCCACTAACTGTGCGAAAACTGTTACCACTCTTAAGTAAGCGCCAAGAATTATCTGGGCACCAATCATAACGGAAGAAGTCTAAAAATTGATGACGTTGAGCCTATCATATTATTTGGCAGAAGATCCTTCATAGGATGATATTGGACACTCAGTCATACAAAGCCTCCGGGCGACTGAAGTGGGCCAAAATTCCTTTGATATGATGATATTGGACACTCAGTCATATAAAGCCTCCGGGCGACTGGAGTGGTGCCAGAATTCATAGTTTTTGGGAGATTTTGCTCTATGGTACTTTATAAAGCAGTACGGGAAGTATATAACTATTACAAGTATTCAAAAGGATAAACTGAGATTCAATAATTCATCTAGAAATCTGAAAATTACAATAGTTACACAAGAAAACTGGAAATTCCAGTTTTGTAGAAGATAGAAAAATGGAAATTGTTTTTGCTGAGTCGAGTGTAGCACTCTGTCCTTAAGACAATATTGCCCCGTATGTATCCTTTATACGTCCTGGACAATTTGTCTCCCAAGATAAAACAGCAATGGAACCCTTGAGCAAAGGAAACTCAAGAGCTACCGTGAAGAATATTGAGTAACGAAATGATGCTTGGAAGTTGTAGGAAGAAGAAATTTCTGCTTGTGTATTTTCGTGTGTTGCCTCTACCGATGAGGGAGAATTACACACAATACCACACTTTCCATGCTTCAAACACCTTACTTCGTGAACCAATATCTCTTTCATTTCTCAATGAAATTTGACGATTCTTGGCCCTACGGTTATCTACGTACTTAGTAGATCATGCATGTGTGAAGAACCGGATTCTCCAACATACGTTACACTAGTGTTTAAGCCGTTAAAGTTGGTCGGTCGCAACTTCCGCCAAAGGCAAATTTCCAACAATCCCCTCTTGAAAGAGATTTTGGCGCACTCACATGGTGTCTTTTCATTTCCAAGCAATATTTCAAATGACCGATGTTGCATAAGGAGAGGTAGCCTCGGCTTTGAACCTTCCATAGTTGAATACCATCGGACTTACTTACTTTGCGCGGTGAACGTGATGTCTTGAACCGTCGTTGTTTAGTGTAAGCCAAGACAACGGTACCAACACATCAAATTCCCTTACTCTCTTCTTCGTAATGTTTTGTCCGTTTTGGCCATGGACAACGTCTTGGATTCTTAAGTGTGTTCAATTTGAGGCGGCCCGTCCTCGCACTTAAATAGGTGGTCTCCTACAAGGTATCCCGCTATACCCCACCGCACAAGTGTTAGGAACCATTAAAAGTTTCCCAAAGACCTAACCTCAACCGTTGAGGATCATTACAGTTTTGAAAACTTAACCTTTACCCATACCGCAGATAGCACTTAACGTCTATCGCGGAACGGCTTTGGATTTGGTGTTTCTTTTCGAAATCACTATCCGAAGTGCTCATGCTTCGACGAAGCGATCAACTGAACCTTTACAACTTAGTTTTCCCATTGAACCAAATTACGGGATCTCCAGCTCGTAAGGTTGGGTTTCCACCGTATTGGTCCGTATATTTTGGGTTTTAAGCCCATTCCCCTAGACAGCAAAGGAACACTTGATCTCCGGGTAGTCCCTTAGTTAGTAAATAAGGAAGTGACACCCGTGATGATCAACTCGCCATACGGTCTTATGTCTCCGATAGATCGTGACAGATATGTCCGTACGCCGTCATCCGTGTCCTTCCTAAAGTCGACCGTCTAGCCACAAGTAGAACCGCCGAAGGCACGGGTTTCTCCCAATAAGGGACGTCCTCTAATGAGTCGTGAAGTTACTCAACTTCTTTCATGCTTTGTATAAAGCGATAAACTCCGATACCATCATGAATCGGTCGATACAAGTTTGCTTAGAGGATTTTCCAAGACCCACCATACACATTTACTTGTGACTTTGGTGTTCCTCGATCCGATGTCCAGCTTGCATCACCGTGTTCTCTCGTAACCGCCGGACATCCGTAATACTATAATCAGATAAGCGAATAATTCGTATATCGTCATATCCGACTTAACGCCTTCTATTGATCATGTATTAAGATCATCAAAGTGAACCTTAGTTCAACTAATATGTTTGTAGGACGATACCGTGTCGGTTGTAGTGTGTACAATACATTGAACTACACATGACCTCGTGCATATCGCTCCTTGTCTATGGGTGCACCATGATTCCAATCGGTTCTATGATTCATATCCATTGGTGGCTTCAACGAGACTGTCAACTATTGACCAGTCCGTTAGATGTCTTAGAAATCCAATTCCTAAGAAGTCATTTGTGATACACATATCTTTCATATCGAGACTTTGTTTCAATATGATTTTCACTCTCGACCGTTGGTTTTCCAACTGTTGGCTTTCTAACTTCGAGCCAATGTTTCGTGGTCGATTCATTGTTTCTTTTTTATCTCGAAACTTTCGTGACTAAAATGTAAACATTTCGGGGACCAAATCGAAAGTTCGGTAAGAAGCCCAACAAGCTTCAAAGAAACTAACTCGATTCTCTTCTTCCAACTCTCCGGTTGGGAAGGCTAGTTCAACATCCATGCCACGCAAGACTACAATGGCCCCCGGATGTTAAGCTACTCACAGGGGAGCACATTTTACAACCCAAAGGTTCTTTTCCCGAAGAAGATTAACCATTACACAAGTATGGTTCTATATATGGAATCTATTTCTCCCTTTAGCTTCTTTCCAAAACAAATGCGTTTTTGGAGATAACAATTATTTGTTAATTGTTCATGGTTCGTTCTCAACCATACAAGCTAGAAGGACCGGAACAAGTCTTTGTCCCCTCTTTGCTCCGTCTTGGTTCAACATCTAGAATCCCCGAGTTTTGCGATATCCGGATTATTAAGTTCCGGATAGCCGAACTTTCGAGTCCCGTAGAAACGTAACGTCTAGTTCCGGACAATGTCGCCCTCGCGGGTTCTTGTTAACCTTGAGCAATTACTCCTTTTTCCTTTTCCAAGGAAAGTTATCTCCAAAGAATTCAAAGCATTCTTTGACGCCAAGAGGCGATCAACACTACCGTTATTTGCGATCCAAAGGCATATGCAATCTACAGTCTTAGGTCGAACTTGACCTGTTTCGGTAGTCCATCTTTTACCAAGCTACCCCACATAATTTGGGCGTACGACTTTGCGCTTGGCTAACACCGTTGGACTGAAGTGGGAAATGAACAGTCGTTTAATGAACGATGCTTCACATTCTCCCCCTCTATTGCTACGAATTTTGCAATCCATAGGCGTAGTTGATTTTCAACTTCAGCTTTGTAGCGCTTATCCGCTTCAACAACTTCATCTTTGCTTTTCAACAAACAAAGGATTCCATACGTTGTACCATCATCAATGAAGATCACAACGTACTTGTCTCCCCCCTCTATTTTGTATAAATTTCAAATCACCCAATTAGGTGTGACTAAGTTCTAGAGGAGCGGTGCTTCTTTCGCTATTCCCTTGACGGAATTTGGAAAGGTGATTTTGCCTCTTCATCTACTTCACATTTATTTTGAGGGTTTATGTCGACAGAAGGCAACAATCTCAACATCGTTAGCTTTTGAATGACTTGCTATTTAACGTGTCTTAATCTATGATGGCATAGATGCACGGATTACAAATATATCATTCATTTGGCTACAAACGTACTGTACCATTCTTAGTTATTACAGACCTATTGGACTAGTCTCAAACTAGCTTGACCAACAGCGTCCCTTAAACCAAGTTAGGGACATGTATCACCTCAACTTAGAGTGATCTCATTCCCTGAAGTCCTATTGAGGACAACCTCTCCAACCCCTTCTACTTTAGAGGTGGTGTTGCTTTACATTCTCAATGAAATTTGACGATTCTTGGCCCTACGGTTATCTACGTACTTAGTAGATCATGCATGTGTGAAGAACCGGATTCTCCAACATACGTTACACTAGTGTTTAAGCCGTTAAAGTTGGTCGGTCGCAACTCCCGCCAAAGGCAAATTTCCAACAATGAAAGAGATATTGGTTCACGAAGTAAGGTGTTTGAAGCATGGAAAGTGTGGTATTGTGTGTAATTCTCCCTCATCGGTAGAGGAAGAAAGAATTGTTGTGTATATAAGATTCGAAATTGGTTTGGGGTTTGGGACCCCAAGGGGTATCCCATGTGTTTAAAGGAGGGAGGACCTAGATGTGCTTCGGTTCGAGGAAAGACCACACGCGCGCCGCCGCCGCCCGCCCGTCCCGTCCGGTCCGATTCCGGCCCGAGTTCCGGTTCCGGTTCTCGGGTCACGGCCGTGGGTCGTGGGCCGTGGGGCATGTGGTCGTGGTCTTCTCGATATTATCTTTTTGGGCCGAAAACTTTGCCGGAAGTGCGCTTTGATCCCGTGTTTCGATATACGCTTTGGCCCGAATTCTTTCGTATGTGCGCTTGGTCCCCGAAGTTTCAAGATGTACAGCTTTGGTCCTTGAAGTTTCCGAAAAATCGAATTTCGACGGTCAAAAACAGAAATGCCAAGCACTCAATTCAGCCATTTATTTTGGCTGAATTACTCCTCCTATAATGGCCAAAACAGTTGGTCTTTCACCATTTATGTTGGTGGCTTTACTACCTCCATAATGGCCATTATTTGGCTATTATGGAGGCGGTTTTCATGCAAGAACAGCCCCTCCCTCTCCTATATAAACACCCCATTACACCATTGTTGAGCACTAACAAGAAGGCGACAGAAACAAGAGAGGCAACACACGAAAATACACAAGCAGAAATTTCTTCTTCCTACAACTTCCAAGCATCATTTCGTTACTCAATATTCTTCACGGTAGCTCTTGAGTTTCCTTTGCTCAAGGGTTCCATTGCTGTTTTATCTTGGGAGACAAATTGTCCAGGACGTATAAAGGATACATACGGGGCAATATTGTCTTAAGGACAGAGTGCCACACTCGACTCAAAGATAAACCGCTTTCCATTTTTTTATTTTCAACAAAATCGTAATTTCAATTTTGTTGTTATATTGTAATTTTCAGATTTCTAGTCGAAAATATTATTGAAATCTTTGTTTATCCTTTCGAATACTTGTAATAGTTAAATACTTCCCGTACTGCTTTATAAAGTACCATAGAGCAAATCTCCAAACATAGAATACCAGAACTTGACATTTGTGACGGTAAGAGGATCAGGACATTTCGTTCCAAGCTATCAACCTGGCCGTGCATTGACCATGTTCTTATCTTTCATCAATGGCACACTCCCTCCTCATCTACACTAAACAGAAGAGAAAAGATTATTGAGGGGGAAAAGGAAAAGGAAAAGGAAAAGGAAAAGGAAAGCTGATCTCATAAGGAACATTATATTATAGAACAAACAGCTACCAATTATGTTCTTCCTATGATATTTCAAACTATGAGACGCAGTAAAATTATGGAGTTTTTGACTGCGTGTTTTTCTCATTAGCTTTTAAAAAAATCAATTTAATAGATGTCGTTCCAAATGCTTAGTTGCATTGCTTTATCAGAAAAGGGTAAATTTCCAGCCGCAGCTCCCCTTTCCTTTCCTCCTACTCTGCCCTGGACCCCTCATCACTTTGTACTTTGAAAAACAAAAGTAACACAAAGAAGACAGAGTCTGTGAATATTCCTCTAGCAATTAGGTTCAAGATTTGCAGCACAAGCATAAGTCACCCGATATGGAGTTAAAGAAAATGAAAAAGGAAAAGGAAAATTTGTAATAGAATATTTTCTGAATATTCTTTCATTAATTGTATATCTCTTATTTTAAATAAAATTGTATTCCTATTGTAATTATGTCTTCTATTTTAGGTAGAATTATATTTTCTATTGTAATTAGGTTGATTAGTTACCTATTTTAAATATTTTTGTACTACTATATATATTGTACATTTTTTATGAATACAATCAAGCAACATATTAATTTATGGTATCAGTAGCCTAAAAATACCTCCACCGCTGCCGACCATAGCTCTCAGCCGCCACCCCCACGGAACCCTAGTGTTTTTTTCCAGCCATTCTCTCTCCCTTAGGAAAAATAATTTTATTAATTACATCCGTATTTCTAGGACTCCTATATGTGAATCTTGCGTTTTTGGGAAACATGTTAAATTACCATTTTCTGCATCCACTAATTGTACTTTACTATCTTTCGATATCATACATAGTGATTTGTGGACGTCCCCTATTTTAAGTACAACTGACCATCGATATTATGTGTTGTTTTTGGACGATTATTCCAACTTTCTATGGACTTTTCCAATTGGCAATAAATCCAAGGTCTACCCCATTTTCCCTCATTTAGTGCTCTCGTAAAAAGATAATTTGAAAATAGCATTAAATGCTTTCAATGTGACAATGACATGGAATTCAATAATAATCAATTCAAACAGTTTTGCTCCAATAACGGTCTTACCTTTCGTTTTTCCTGCCCTCACACCTCCTCCCAAAATGGTAAGGCCGAACGAAAATATGAACCATAAACAACCTAATTCGTGCCCTACTTGCTCACGCCTCAATTCTCCCTAAATTCTGGCATTACGCACTCTCCATGGCCATTTATCTCCTAAACATAATCCCAAACAAGTCTCTAGCTCAACGGTTGCCCACTCAAGTTCTGTTTTGTAGGAACCCCTCATACCAACACTTGCGTATCTTTGGATGTCTTTGTTATCCTCTCCATCCGACCACTCACAAACTCCAATCTCGGTCTTCCCCGTGTGTGTTTCTGGGTTACCCCGCCAATCATTGTGGTTACTCGTGCTATGACTTGTAAAGCTGTAAAATTATTATTTCACGCCATGTCCTATTTGATGAGTCTCAATTCCCCTCTGCCTCCCTAAACTCGCCACCTCGACATTCATACGACTTCCTAGATGATGGCCTGGACCCTATTCTAATTCATCATTTACATAGTCTGCCGTCCTAGACCCCGGCACCGCCCCCACCTCGAAGTCCGGGACACATTGCCCACCCGGTTCTGCCGACGGTGGGCCGAAACAGCCCGCCTCATGGTGATTCCGCTGCCACCTCTCAGCAAACCGAGCATCGGTTAGCTGGTCACTCCCCCTGCCTTTCCTCATTTTCCCGGAAGCCCCGCGGCACACCCCCCTCCCATACCGCATCCCGAGACACTCTCGGACCATAGAAACCACTCAATGAGACTCATCAACATCAACCACTCAATGAGGGAGCAACTAGGTAAACCTCAACAATATCTTGCAACTCCATCCACTTCACTAACATCAACCACTCAATGAGACTCATCACTTTCGTCATCGTCAAGTAGGAGTCAAAGTGAAAGACTTGTGTAACGTACAAGAAGCCTTAGAGATCTCTATGAGGTAACTGAACGACAAAATAATCTTACATTATTTTATCTATTTGTCGATTGTGAATCAGTGAGCTTTTAAGAAGCAGTACAAGAAAAGAAGTGGAGAGATGCGATGGACGAAGAAATCAAGGCCATCGAGAAGAATGACACATGAGAACTTACCTCACTTCCGAAGGGACATAAGGCGATAAGTGTCAAATGGGTGTACAAAATAAAGCAAAATGCTAAAAAAGAGATTGAAAGGCACAAGGCAAGGCTAGTTGCTAAAGGCTATAGTCAAAAGGCTGAAATTGACTATGATGAGGCATTTGCTCCTGTTGCTCGATTGGAGACTATCGGACTAATCACTTCTTTGGCAGCTTAAAACAAGTGGGAGATACAACAGATGGATGTAAAGTCTGCCTTCCTAAATGGAATTCTTGAAGAGAAAGTCTATATTCAGCAACCATCAAGCTACGAAAGTCAAAGGCCACGAAGACAAGGTGTTGAAGTTGAAGAAGTCTCTTTACGGGCTAAAACAAGCACCAAGGGCATGGAATAGCCGAATCGACAAGCGCTTCCAAGAAAATGGCTTCAACAAATGTCCCTACGAGCACACTATATATATCAAGATCAAAGCTGGAGATATTTTGATCGTATGCCTCTACGTGGACGATTTAATCTTCACCGGAAGCAACCCAAGCATGTTCAATGAATTTAAGGAAGTAATGACGAAGGAATTCGAGATGACAGACACGGGGCTCATGTCGTACTATCTTGGCATTGAAGTTAAGCAACAAAATGATGGAATTTTCATTTCACATGAAAGCTATGCAAAGGAGATCCTGAAGAAGTTCAAGATGGAGAACTGTATGCCGATAAGCACACCGATGGAATACGGAATCAAGATGCCCAAACATGAAGAAGGCGAAAGTGTAGATCCAACATTCTTCAAAAGTTTGGTGGGAAGTCTTCGATATCTAACTTGCACGAGGCTCGATATTCTTCACGCAGTTGGATTGGTTAGTCGCTACATGGAATCTCCAACAACCACCCATTTTAAAACCGCAAAGAGAGTTCTTCGCTATCTGAAAGGTACAATTGACTTTGACTTATTCTATTCAGTTTCTAATGATTACAAGCTTGTTGGATATAGCGATAGTAATTGGGGTGAGACATAGATAATCGAAGGAGCACTACTGGATTCGTATTTTTCATGGGAGATATTTCTTTCACATGGATGTCAAAGAAACAACTGATTGTCATATTGTCCACTTGTGAAGCGGAATATGTTGCTGCTACCTCATGCGTTTGTCATGCAATTTGGCTTAGAAATCTATTGAAGGAGATAGACTTGATACAAGAAGAGCCTACCAAGGTTTGTGTCGACAACAAGTCAGCCATTGCCTTAACAAAGAATCCAGTATTCCATGATCGAAGCAAGCACATCGATATTCTCTACCACTATATAAGGGAGTGCGTTGCTAGAAAGGATGTGCAAGTTGAATATGTGAGGTCACAAGATCAAGTTGCCGATATTTTTATCAAGCCACTGACAAGCGACGACTTCATAAGATTAAGGAACTTACTAGGAGTCACAAGATCAAGTTTAAGGGGGGGGGGGGGGGGGTTGTTGGATTATAAACTTGATCCATTATGGGAGCCCAAACCCAAACCCAAACCCAAACCCAATCAAATTGGAATCCAAGTCCATAATCAAGGTCCAAAACTACAAGCCTTCTACCTAGAATCTTCTAGGGTGTGGTAATTATGCATGTGAATCATTTGGTAATTTAAAATATTGTTAGAAGGATGGAGAAGAATGAGGTGTATGGTTATTGTAATTTTTGATTAATTTATTTGTGTGGTGTAGGATTGTTCTTAAGTAGTATAAATACCGCTCCCCATTTTAGTTTAGGCATCAAGAAAATTAAGAGCTTCTAAGTGAATAAAGAAACAAAGTCTTATAAGAGTGAGTTGTAGCATCTTGTTGTTGAGTGAGAGTGCTCTTGTAATATTTATTTGAATTTGAATAAAAGTTACTTGTGAGAGTGTTTCATTTCCAACAGAAACGGTAAGGAAAAAAAGTAATGCGGCGGAAAATGAGACCTTAAATCAAAGTGACTGAAGTAGCTGAGGTTTGAACCGACCGAAACTCAAATACATATCTAGCCTAACACAAACCTGAATTTCGCAGCAACCAAAAAAGGAAAATAGAGAAGCTTATGGAGGCCGAATTCTCAGAAATGGACAAAATTTCTAAATCACGAGCAAGTATTTAAGAAATAGGCTGAAATTTTTTACAACATAAAATAGAAAATAATAGGAACCTGAATAGAATCATTTCTCAGAAAATAATAGGAACCATAAAATAGAAAATAATTAAGCAACAGTTTTTTCCAAAACACCGTTACTATATTGTTGTTCAACTCTTGTTTTTCAAGAACTTGAGAAAAAAATTAAAGTATTTTAAACAAGGTAACTTCTGTTTTTCTTTCCTTTTGACAAAACTATCAACAAACACGATCTGAAAACTTGAAAAAAAATATTGGGTGAAAATATTTTTCACCCGTGTTTCCAACCAAACAGACAAAAGTCCCGCATTATATATGAATAATAAGTTTTCCTTTCACTTATATGTATTTGTTTATGGTGTTTGGTTTATCGAACAATTACTTATTTGCAGAAAATACAAGGCATGTATTTTTTTGCTATGAATAATACGTAGAAGTTGTTACTTTGAGATTGTTTATTTTAAGAGTTTTTTTGTCATGTAATATTGACTCTTATGAATGTAAAATGCTGTAATATTCTTACTTGCACAAAATATTTCTCGTATAACTTCAATTCTGTAGGTATTAGCCAATACAAAGTTTAATAAGGCCAACCATTAAGTTATGCAGATATTAACATTTAATTTAGTCTTGTACAATCAATCAAATATTGTATTATTTATATAGAATTTAAACTATAAGTATTTTTTTATCATACGGTAAACCTAGCAACCCCAACGTGTATAAAATATACTTAGAAGGTTCTTACTTTGAAAGTCGTCTTATAAAGTCAATCAACTAAAAATTATATACACCGTCAGTGTAATATTCATCTTCTCTATATCTCTTTTCTCTAGCCTTGTACATCTTACTTGATGAGATCTAATCTATTTGTATTTGAAGACTAAAATATTCTTCATTCCGATATTGAAAAACTTGATTTAGATTCTTAACGATCGCACAAGGCGCGGGCAGATTAAGTAGTTAACATATAGTACGAGTACTTCAATTTATCTCCTTCCCCGCGTGATTGAATCAACTTGAGGAAAGCTGTTAATTGCGTATGACGTTTTAACCAAAGAGCACAAAGGACAAAGATGTTAGTCCAATTTGAGTACAAGAAAAAAGAGCTGATCGACATTCTCAATGTTTTGCATACTCTATATAATAAAGAAGAGTTATCCTTGAGTTGTCACTCACCATTTCTTGTTTCTTTGAACAGGAAGGAAGAAAATGAAAGTTTCCTCTGTTTTAAGTCTTTTTCTAATTTTGTGCTACCTAAGTGCCCACCAATGTTACGCAGGTGAAGTTGATGTTCTACGCGATTTTCTCAAGGCTCGACGGGCAAAATCAACAAGTTTTATTAACCACCGCACAGTGATTCGTCAGGAACAAATATCAGCGTCAAAATGCATAGTGCCACAGGTAGGATCAAAGGAAGACGACAAGATATCGGTATTGCCAGGGCAACCTAGTGGGATCACTTTTGCACAATATTCAGGATATGTTACTGTTGATGCTAGTGCTGGTAGATCCTTGTTCTATTACTTGGCAGAATCGTCTATTGACCCTTCTACCAAGCCTCTTGTTTTGTGGCTAAATGGAGGTATAAATGCACACATCACTCCATATTTACTTGAATTCATGTCTTCAGGATTTATAGCCACAGATTGAAAGGTCATGACATATTAAAAATCACACGTTCTAAGGGTATTTTTTGTATGAAATTGATAGGACCTGGTTGCTCTTCATTCGGAAATGGAGGGATGGCGGAACTTGGACCATTCCGCGTCAATAAAGATGGAAAGACCTTGTGGCTCAACCCTTTTGCCTGGAACAATGGTACTTAACTAATTACCTGTGTCTTCAGCTAAAGCTATCATCATTACTGAGAATAATCAGAAACCTATAAATAACAATGACATTTTTGTGACGGCTATAATTTAATTATGCAGCGGCAAATGTCCTCTTTTTAGAATCACCTGCTGGTGTTGGATTCTCTTATTCTAATACATCATCAGATTATGTAACTGGAGACGAAAAGACTAGAAAAGACAGTTTCACATTTCTCGTCAATTGGATGGAAAGATTCCCCGAATATAAACACCGAGATTTCTTCATTATTGGAGAGAGTTATGCTGGTCACTATGTACCTCAACTTGCTCAGCTGATCCTATCCCACAAGAAGTCAGAACCTAACCTTGTCATTAACTTGCAAGGGATAGCTGTAAGCTAAATAAGCTTATTTAAATGAATCACATTTTCCTCCTGATTAAGTCGCCAATATTATCGTATTAATTTGCACATGACATGATTTTCAGACTGGAAATGCCCTCCTCGACAATGAAGCAATGAATAGTGGTACATACGACTTTTATTGGACACACGCACTAATATCAGATGAAGTCCATCAAGGAATTGTGTCGAATTGTAACTTCTCGGCAGAAACAACTATCTCAGAAGCTTGTGATGAGTACACAAGCCAAGCAGATTCATCTCAAGCCAATATATATGATTATAACATATATTCCCAACTGTGCAACTCCTCTGCCTATTTCTCCAATCCTGTAAGTTCCACTGGCTAAGTCTAACTGTTCATTCATTTCCCGGTGTTTATTCCAATTTAATTAATTTAAAATTTAAGTGTCGCAAATTAAGGTGAGAATCATGGTGAGAGAAAAATAAAAGACCATGCGCAATAACATTCTACGCCCCGACAAGCACTCTTCTCTGAAGATTTTACATTCCTTCATTAAATTTATAAAGTGACTTTTTCTTTTTGTGTATAACAGATATCTGGCTTTGATCCATGCTCAGCTGATTACGTATTTAATTACCTAAACACTGCTGAAGTACAAAAGGCACTTAATGTCAGAGATATACCCAATTCCTGGTATTCTTGCAGGTAATACACACTGTTTTTTAAAACATTTTAATTCTTCAAACTGAAATTGCTGATTTCTTTTTTTGTTTAATTTGATCACTTGCTCCAATTCTCACTTGTGCAGTGGTACCATAGGTGGCTCTTGGCAAGACTCCCCAGATACTGTTTTACCAATAGTTCAAGAGCTCATGCAAAGTGGCATTAGCGTTTGGATTTATAGGTAAGTAAATCAAGCAAGGTGGAAGCGATCACATAATAATAATTCTGAAATTTTAGCAATTTCGAAACAATAACATTTTCTGATCAAACCGAGGATTCTTCTTCCTTTTTGTTTCTTTCCAGCGGAGACATAGATCATATTTTGTCTGTAACTACAAGTAAATATGCTATAGACAAAATCGAAACACCAGTGAAAACGCCATGGTACCCGTGGTTCTTCCAAGGCGAGGTAATTAACGAAGTTGTCATTATTAATTTCGATCTTCAACTCTACAATCTCTTAATTTCCAGAAATATCATGTATGTTATATGAATTAATTATTTCATATATCCAGGTTGGTGGTTATGCGGTAGAGTACCAGAACTTGACATTTGTGACGGTAAGAGGAGCTGGACATTTTGTCCCAAGCTATCAACCGGGCCGCGCATTGACCATGTTCTCATCCTTCATCAATGGCACGCTCCCTCCTAGTCTCGACTAAAGGATTGCTGGTTTTACATAGAATAAATTACATAGGATTAATTAGTTAGTATATACTTATCTTTTATGGTTTGTATTCGAGCATGAGAGGGCTATTCTGTTGCCTTTCTATATTTCAGATTAATAATTTAGAAAATGTTTAAATTGATTAGAGGGCTTCTGGTGTCTTTTTTTTTTTTTTGTTTGTCTACTTGAAGTTATGAAATGTTTAAGTAGGTTATTACATGATTCTGTCTTGTTGTATGCGAAAAGAATGGCTACGATAATATGGAGAAGTTTTGGTTCAACACGCAGAGGCAAAAACAACAACAACCTTATCAAGAACAATAGGTAAATCTTGTAGTAGATGAAGAAGAAGTGTCGAGTTTGTTATTGGCAGTCCAAAAGAGCAATGTTGAAATCCAGATTTGAAATGGTGAAGAATATATTGTGAATTCCAACCACAAGTTCAAGGAGGAGCATCGAAAGAAAGAACCCTGTGTGAATTAAGATCAGTACTTCATACTTTTAGTGTATTTATAAAAATAAATTCAAGTATACTGTGTTGCAAATTTGTGTTTATTTAGATCGGTGGTTACACAGTTGGGTAGGAGAAATCGTACATTTGTGACACAGTAAAAGCGAGAAGCAGGACATTTCGTTCCATTTTATCGACCTGTATTGTTCACAGCCTTCACAGAAGGAAATCTTCCTCTTCCACGTAAAACAAAAAATATGGATTGGTAAGTGCAAAAATCTATTTAACTATATAAAAGCAGGGAATAGGCCCGCTGCTGTGGCGCAACTAGAATACAGGATTTGTATTTATCTATTTTTACAAAAAAGAAAACCTACGCACACAGAAGTGCCGCTTCGGCACCCCAAACCTTTTCAAACTCTTTCTATTCCATTCATTTCCCCCCTCTCTCTCTCTCACGGTATTCTTCCGTCCATTTTCACTTTCTCTACTCAAATCACCCCTCTGTCTCTCTGTATTCTTCCTCCACTGCACTAAATTAGAAGAACGGATATACATCGCTACCGCCTGTAAATTCAACTCCCTGAAAATTCTTATTGGCACCACAGAAATTCTCACTCTGTTTTCTCTTCATTGTCTCATATGGTTCTTGCAGAAATGTGAGGTAAAACTGCGTATAATAGACCCCTGTTATCCAGCCTTTCCGGACTCTGCGCAAAGCGGGAGCTTAGTGCACCGAGCTGCCCTTTTGTCTCCTATCGCTCTATATTCCCCAATCGTGTCTCCTTAGGATTTTCAAAATGAATTTGACCGCCGGTTAAGGCTTTACATTGTTGGAACATGAATGTGTGCAGATTTAAGGGATAATTGCAGGTATTATTAGCATCTTCGAAATTTCGTTGCAAGTTTTTACTTTGAAGGTTGCTATTATATCTTCTATGGTCCGATTGTATTACTAGCGCTCATTCACTGACATGCATATGATGCAATGTTCTGCAAATATTTTTCCTCTATACCTGTTCTCTGTTTATATGATGGTATTGTTTGAAAATTTCTACTATTTCTTTTTCTTGGCAAAAGATTTAAATTAAAGTGTAAATTTTCTGTGAAGGGTGGGAAAGAAGAGTCAACAATAACGTTAAGAAGCGAAAGGTTCGTACAATGGTTATTATTCTTCACAACACTAGCTTTCTACTTGAATACAGTTAAAAGAAATCTTTGAAGGTTGAATGTCTAGAAATCTTAATTTGCATTTTCTCTTTACATAGTTTCCATTAAATACAACTCCAATTTCTTTTTTGTCTTTATCCCCCTTCTCATATTTAATAAACTTTACACATGCCAAGTTAAGTTTGACATTCTGATATCTTATAACTTCGCGTTCTGCTTCGGTGCAGTCAAGATTCAGCAAAACTGAATTGCTTAGTCAGTTAACATGAGAAAGAATCTTTTTAATTCCAAGTTCTTAAATTGACAATGTTAAAATGGATGATTTCATTGATGAATTTGTTCAAATTTATTTGCTGACAAATATAAAGCCACGGAATACTGTGATTTAGACCTCATGCATCATGTACAAATTTAATCATATATTCTGCTTGATATCAAGTTATTGTTTGAGCACCGTGAAAGTTAACTATTATTGTATTTTGTCATATTGATAACTAGGAATCATTTGGTTGGAAACAAGTTATCCCGATAATTAATTCTACGATAAGTTATTCCGGGATTAGTTATTTCATCCTCCCATAGGGATAAAGTAACACTACAATTCCAGGATAACTAATCTCAGAATTAATACCATGATTTATTCCAACTAAATATGAAATAAATACATCTCAAATTTAATTCCGGGATAATTATCTCTTATCCTTGTACCAAACGGGCCTGTGTGTGTATGATGGTGGTTCAATTTCCTATTACTTCTTATTTTCTTTTGATTATATAGATTTGTGCTATATTAGTATTATAAAAATCACAAACGTGATGTAGCTTGTCTCTTTGTGCAAGAATTACGCTTATCATTTTTCTCCTTTTTCCCTATAATATTTTATTTTCTTAAGAAGGAAAAAAATCATCCTGAAGAAACAACATTTGAGAGCCCAGCTGTTACAAAGTCTGAAACCAAAAAAAATAAAAAAATCGTTGTCACCGTTGCTGGCCAGGATCCCTAACGGCTGCTTCTCATCAATTGTCGAGAGGCATATTGGTATGAAGATTATTTATACCCCACCATAACGCCGGCAAATTATCTTTCTATTTATTCCTCCTCTGCTTCTTTTATCATTTCTTGTCACATTTTCTCCATTGTTTTTCATCACTTAGTTAGTATGACTACGAAGGAGTATTGTGTATTGAACATATATATTGTAGTGTTTTATGTATATACAGGTCCTCCCCCTTCCCCCACAATAAAAGAACTAGCAGGTAGTTGGTTTGGTTATATGAAACTTGCAGTTTTGCACCAATTAATGAATGATAATCTCTTGATCATGTTTGAGTTAGAAATTTCACTTGTATGTATGTAAACTTTTTGAGACTTATATGGTGGTTGATCAATTGTTTACCAAGAAAGCTTGATTTCGACAACAAGCTCTGTAGTACTAAACCACACACGAACACTCTAAGAAACTCAACAAACGACTCTTTGTAGTACTAAACCACACACGAACACTCTAAGAAACTCAACAAACGACTCTTTGTTATGAACCGACCTGGCTCTGATGCCACTTGTTAGACATCACAACACGTGAAAAACATAATTACTTTATTATTGTAAAAGTAATTACACCAAGACTTGAATACTATAACTTGACCACAATATACACCAAGTTCTTACTCTTTTATTTTTTACCAACACTTGACACTCACACTAAGCTTACTTAAGTATTTACACACTTTAGACTCACTTGGACACTTTTTGGATGTACACTTGGGACTTGCTCTCACTTCTTGAGAACTTCTTACTCACTTAATTACAACTCAAATAGACCACCTCTATTTATAGGTGGTGATGGAAGAATCTAGTTAGGATACTTAATTACTATTATATTCTAGAATATTCCTCACTACATTTTTCTAGAATCACTCTTCTGTTTATTTCTAGAGTTATTATTTTTAGACTCCACTCTAGAACTTTCATCATAAAGTTCTTCTTTCAACTCTTTAGAACTACTTGAACATTCTAGATTGATTATCTTATTGTCTTGGATGTTAAGTTGATGATGACTTTTAACATAACACTTTTCCCAAAATTTTAACGTGTAATTAAAGTGGAGATACAGATCATATTTTGTCTGTAACGTCGACTAGATATGCTATAAACAAAATCAAAACACCAGTCAAAACTCCTTGGTACCCTTGGTACTTCCGAGGCGAGGTAACAAAGTGGTCATTATACTTCATATGTACAATACTTTGTTTCCAAGAATACCATGTATGTAAATTTATAATTTTATATATCCTTTTCTTTCAAGGTTGGTGGTTATGCAGTAGAATACCAGAACTTGACATTTGTGACGGTAAGAGGAGCATAACATTTCGTGCCAAACTATCAACCTGGCCGTGCATTGACCATGTTCTCATTCTTCATCAATGACATACTCCCTCCTGATGAGGATAAACAATTATGGTGAAAAAAAAGAAAGATGGTTGACATGGAATAATTTTGTAGAATCTACTACCCAGTTATGCTCTTCATCTGATATTCCTGTAACAAAAAGACTTACTGTCAATTAATTAGTCTTGACTAGGGCTGGCCGGTGGGCCGGGACGGCCCGACCCCAACCCGACCCCGCCCGAGCCCGCCCCGGTCCCGCCACGACTCCGCTTAAAAAAAATAAAATAAAATAACGGGGGTGGGACTCGAACTCGGGACGGGACGATGTCTCGTCCCGCCAGACCCGAGCCCGCCCCAGGCCCGCCTGACCCGACCCCGCCCCGAGCCCGTCCTGACCCCGCCCTTTTCCCCCTTTGCAAAAAATGGCCGTTGCACCAACGACCATTTTAGATTATGGCCGTTGGCCAACGGCCATTTTAGGCCCCCCTCCCTCAACCCCCGCTACCCCTTAATATTTATTTTTAACCCATAAGTTATTATATTTACACTTCAACCCAATTTTTCAACTATAAATAACTCATTTTCTCTTCATCTTTCTCACAAATCTTCCTACAATCTCTCTAATTTCTCAATATCTCTCTCTACAAGTGTACATTGTTTGCTAAATATTCAATTTTATTAATTCATTTGGGAATTGGGAGTGAAGTTGGCAACTAGCTTGAGGATCTTCCATCGAGCAAAGTTTCAATTTTTAACCTCTCGATTACACGTCGACGTTACGTCGGCGTTTGGTACATTCGTTCCTTCATTAAATTATTATTGTCTGTTTATTTTATTTTTTTATTTAGCGCACTTAATTTTATTGTCTTTAATTATTTATTATCATAATTAAAATGGAAGGATTAAAAGGTATTTTTAAGGGTAAGGGTAAGGGTAAGGATGCTTCTTCTAGTAGGGGCAACCAGGGCAAGGGTACTTCTTCTAGTCATCTTATTTCTACACAGGATGATTTTGTTGATACTCAACATTTTCCTACAATACCATTAGATTTAGAACATGAGCTATTTTCTGGAACTCAAGAAGACTTTAATTTAGACGATGATCTAGATGATATACTCACTAATATTGATGACAACACACCCACTAGTGCACCTTCAACTGAAATACCTCCTATTCCCCCTAGTATGAGACGAGGTCCAAAAAACGACCATTAAAATCGATGCATGGACATTTTTTGATAGGGACGTAGAGAATCAAGTAGCCATATGTAAAATTTGTAAAAATGTTTTAAAATTTAAAACTGGAAAAGGTCACGGTGGGACGGGGGGTTTAATTAGACACGTAGTAAGTGCTCATCCAGCTAGGTATGCCCAATATCAGGCTTCAAAAATGGGTGCGCAAACGCCCGCTCCATCGAGACAAGGTTCACATATTGATACATCGTCCCGGACCAAGTACAGGTCAAATTAACCCTATGACGGGGGGAATTGTAGGCTCTAAATACAGTAAACATAGAGATAGGGAAGCAATATCAAAATTAGTTGTTGTGGAGGGTTTGCCTTTTTCATTTCCTTCATCTTCCGATTTTATTCATTACATTAGAGATATATATAATCCTGCTTTTAACGATTTTCCTAGATCAACTGTTAAGAGAGATGTATTTAAATTCGCGCATGAATATCAACAATATTTACGTTTTTCATTATATCATTTTAATGGCAAAGTATCTATCACGTCGATATAGGTCGTAGTACTAACGGCCATGATTATTTAACTGTAACTTGTCATTGGATAGATTATAAATGGTCTATGCAAAAACGTATTTTAGCGTATAGATATATAGATGATAGGCACACCGGTACTTTTATTGCGAGAAAATATTTATCAAGTGTGCGATTATTACGGAATTACCGATAAAATTATGACTATTACATTAGATAACGCTTCTAATAACAATTACGCAATTACAATGTTAAAAAATAGTTTAACTCCATCTTTTCCAGACCATTTTCATATAAAATGCGCGTGCCATATATATAACTTAATTGTAAAGGATGGTCTATCACTTTTTGAAAACATTCTTAGTAAAATACAATTTGCTATAAACTTTATTTTTAAAAGTAATAAAGTACAACGTAGAAAAAAATATAAAAAAACTTGTCACGATTGTGGACTACCTTATAGAAGAATTCCACAAGAAGTATCCACTAGGTGGAATTCTTTATACGAGCAACTACTTGTTGCTTATGACTATAAATTACCTATAACTTTATTTTTTAACTCTCATAATAAAAAGCCAGCTGATATGATTTTAGATAGTGATTGGGTAAAAATTTCCGAACTTATTGTATTTTAGAGAAATTTTTAAAAGCAACAAAAGAATTTTCCGGTATATATTATCCTACTATTTCAACTATGTTATTTTATATAAATCTAATATTTTTATTACTTAATGAATATATGGAAAAACCAAATATAAGGCAAACTATTAAAAAAATGTTTGTCAAAATAAAAAAATATTTTATTCTTATTCCCTCTATTTATATTATTGATTCTGTATTAAATCCTACTATTAAAATAGACGGTACTAAATCACTAATTGAAACTATTTACGATTGTATAGAAGTACTACCACCTCCAAGTCCCAAAAATCTAAATCACCCACCACCTATTGAACAAACTAAAGAAGAAGCGGTGTCTAGCGTAGAACACCAATGCAAAAATATATATAGATTTTATCAACAAGAAAATGCTAGTAACTTACCGGCTTCCATACCATCTTCTTCATCTTCAACACAACCTCACAAAAGACATGTTGTTTCGCGGCTAGTATTAAAAGCCTCGTAAATAGAATGTGCGGCCGTACCTCTACTACTAACCAAATTAGCGAGTTGGATATTTTTATTTTGCGGGGTTCTGTACCGTATCAAGAAGTTATCAATGAAGATGGACAAAAGACTTGCTTTCAAATACGGAGGGGGAATGAGAAGACCTTTCCGACACTTTCATTGATGGCTCGAGATGTTTTGAACATTCAAGCGTCATCAATCGCGTCTGAAAGCGCTTTTTCGCGAGCGAGATATCAAATAGGAGACCACAGACACTCATTGGCCGGAGACAGACTTGGAAATTGCGTATTATTCGAGAGATTGGATACGAGCGGAGCGGAGAAGGTGCGGTCAACCGGAGATCAACGAAGAAGATGATGAAAACTACAACGAAATCTTAACCGAAGGTAGTGGAAGCGACGTGGATCAATTTGACCAACAAATACCAATTCCAACCGAAGAACCACATGAAATCATCAAGCAATTAGAACAGGTTTTTTTGAGAATGTAATTTTTTTAATTGCAATTTTATTATGTAATTTACAACTTTTGGACAACACCACAAAGTTGCACTTTATATTTTAGACAATTGTATTTGTATTACAAAAAAATCATATGTCTATTAAATAATATAAGAGGCACAAAAACAGCCTTGGGATGTTTTTATTACACTATCTTGTTTTGTTTATTGAGTTTTTTTTATACATATGTTATTTTTTTTAAAAAGAAAAAAGAAAAGGAAAACCCGACCGTACCCCGCCCCGAGCCCGACCCGATACCGACGGGATCGGGATCGGGACGGGACTGGAGCAGGTCCCGCTAGGCCCCGCTAGACCCGACCCCGACCCCGCTAGACCCGACCCCGACCCCGCCAGACCCGGCCCGCCAGACCCGAGCCCGGCCCACTGGCCACCCTTAGTCTTGACAGTGTCTGTTTCTTATTAGTTAGAAAATTATCAGTTAACTAGATGCCATTCCAGATGTTAGCTGGTTGCATCTTGTTAAGATATTGTCAAAGATCGGTAGTTCAATTATTAGATTGTGTTGGATGTATAGTCAAAGATTGTAGGTAAGAGTGATCTTAGGGATGTGTTCTTGACTTGTGTATAACTTTCTCTATATAACTATGTGTAATCTGCCGTTCTAGATATGAAGTGAAATACACTTACGTCGTTCACACGGTATCAGAGCCTCTAAGATCCTTGTAGAGACTTAACTCACCATCGTTCCGTTCTGGCAGCTTTTTCCGGCAGCCTCTATTCCGGCGGAAATTTCTCCGGCCATCTCCGACTTCCATTCAGTTCTGTGAGGGTCGACCATTTGTTCTGGTCATACCCATCATATTTTCTAAAAGTTTCTCCGGCGAAGATTCCGGCTATATCTGTTACTGTTTAGATCAAATAGTTTCCACCAGATCCTACCTTCGTTTTCCTTTTTTTCTGTCAAACTCTTAATTTGATTCATACCCACTTCAGACTTAGTTTCACTTTGTGCAATTCTTGAAATGGGTCTTCACTGAAATGGGTATTGTCTTGTTCTAAAATACGGCAGAAAAGAATAGTTTTTTGTTGGACTTGGTCAAATGGTGGTATAGCTATTAGTGTGAAACAGTGAAAAGAGCTTCTGATAAGTAATTTTTATTCTTTTCAAAGTCCTTCTTTATTGCCTCTTCTTTACAGTTTACACGTATTGGCTCTTTGTGTGGGAAACTTTATTTGCATACTTTTGTCTTTTCAAAATTAAAATTTCAAAATATCACAAACTGGTGATTCTTCACCAGCAGGTGACATCAAATCATTTTTTTCTCCCATTTCAATCTCTCCCGCCATTACAACGTTTAGATTATAAGGTAATAACAAGTATACACCATGGTCTTCGTCTGTTGAGATGTGGTTTATGGGGCATGATATGAAGATCACTTAGCTAAAAATACTAGTGATATTGTTGATAGTGAAAAGACTAAGTGGACTCGAATTGATGCTCAATTATGCAATCTTTTATGAAATTCTTTGGATCCTAAATTACTCAACCTATTTCAATCTTGTAAAATTTGCTATAAATGTTGGAGCTAAGATTTTGTATCCGAACGATACACAACGTATATATAAAATTGTTCTCAGATTTAGTCCAACTTCAGCAGAATAATCAAGATATAGCGAGTTATTTAGGACAAATAGATTCCTTAAAAAATTAGGTTGACTCTCTCATGCCACTTACTGAAAGTGTCACCACGGAGGAGCAACAAAGAGATAAGTTTTTTTATGGTTTTGGCACTGAAAGGACTTCGATTTGATCTTAGCCCTGTAAGAGATCAAATCTTGGAAAGTTCTATTGTTCCATCCTTAGTCGAAGTTTCGGCTCATTTATTGCGTATTGGTTCAGAATCAATTGATACCTATAAAGTTGAAACATCTATGTTAGCTGTGAAAAATGAAAATCCACAAGAACAACATGTCTATCAAAAAGGGAACGGTAAAAGCTCTAGACCCTATTGCAACAATCTAGGTCATACTCGACAAACTTGTTGGAAATTGCATGGTCGACCACCACGTGCTAACAATTGCAGTGCGACTCATGTGGTTCAGACTCAAGGAGACACAGATGGTCTCAGTGCTGTCGAGTTCTATCTCTAGAGGATAGAGATTTCGCTCATTTGCTAATTGAAGTCCTTTCTCCAGAGCTAAAAGTTCTGCATGAAGAGGTGAGTTAGCATAGCACGTCTGTTGGAAACCTAGTATCCAATCTCCGTTATGGTCTCTGAAGGCACCTGCATTTGCACCAATATGGGAGCAAACTTTGAAGGAGCCATCTGTATTTAATTTAATCCAAGGCGAAGGAGGTTTGTGCCAGATAATGGAGACAGATTTGTCTTAAGTAGGGAGTTATGGTGTTTTCATGGTTGTTCCTATTACGATTTATCCATATAACCCAAATGATAAAGGGATAAAGACTGGGTCAGGTAAGCTGCGAAGGAGGAGGGTCTGGGTAGTTGTTTCTAAGGTGATCAAGTCAATGAGTGTTAGTATGATGGCTGAAAGAAAAATGAAACTTGTCCCAGATTTGCTTATTAGGAGGGCAATAAATGAAAATATGACTAGTATTTTCAATAGCATTCGTACAAACTGGTCATTGCTCATCGATATTCGTCTCTATATGGTGGAGATAGGATCTAGTGGGAACTCTATTATGATAGCATTGCCAGATAAAAAACTTAATTTTATTAGGGCATGGGAGGGACCAAATCCACTTGAAGTCTTTATTCGGAATGGTGTGCCTTTCTATGGTCTTGTAGCAAGAGTTAGTAGAGAACTTAATAATAGTATTATCAGGACACCACAGGGGAGTATCCAAAGTAGAAGTTCTAGTAGGAATAGGGATGGATTCTAAGAGTTGTAATATGGAATCTGGCAACTCAAAGGAAAGAGAAGAATTGTTCCATTTATTATTATGGAGAAATATTTCTATGGTTAGGGATGATTCCGAGTAACTAAGTGGGCCTTGTAACGTATTTCTAAAAGAAGGAATTGTAGATATCCATCGAGAAAATCATACCACGAGTTTGGATTTGAATGAGGGAAACCAAAGAATATTGTTATAACATATCTCCCATCCTTTATTAGTAGTTTTCCAGATGAAGGACGTGTTAGAAACACATTTCTTGCTGTCATATTTTTGTCTAATAATATTGGCCCAAAGGGTAGTAGCATTGGTGAGTAATCGCCAAGAAACACTACAAAGAAGGGCTATATTTTTGGGTCCACCGTCTTCCTTCCTTCTAATGACAATATCCCATCTAACAAGATGCAACTTCTTATGAGAGTCAACGGTACCCCAAATAAAATTGCGCTAAATTCGATCAATTTTTTAAAGGATTTTTAGGGGTAGAAGGGTGTATTGCATGTAGTGGGTAGGGATGGAACTAAAAGTGGATTTTGTCAAAACCGCTCTACCAGTAGTATTGATAAAGTGAGTTTTCCAGTTAGCCAAACGAGATCTCATTTTGTCATTGGGGTGGTTTTTTTTATGAAGGATAGGAAAATCTAAGTACTTACCAAGGAGGAGCTAATATTAATACCAAATAGATTAGCAATGGAACTAGCCAAGTTAGGGGGACAGTTTCCAGAAAAAATAATCTTAGATTTCGTATAACTAAAACTTTGACCAGAGGATAAGCAAAATAAATTGCAAAAGGGTGTAGCTCTTCCATTGACTTTGATAGCAATAACATTAGTGGAGATGCAACTCATAATAAGGCAGATAATATTAGGATAAAACCTAAAGTGTTGGAGGATAAGCAAAATAAAAGACCTATCAAAGACTTTTTCCAGATCCAACTTAATAGCTAGTTCTGCCTGTTTTCCTTTTTTCTTCTTAAATCTCAACATGAGTTCTTGAATTCCTATAGCATTGTCCGAGGCTTCTCTCTTAGCAATAAAGCTGGATTGATGGGGACTAATAAAGGAGGGAAGGTAGGGTTTAATTCTATTAGCAATAATCTTAGTAATAGTTTTATAAATAGTGTTACAAAGACCTATAGGCCTAAAATTCTTAAGATTATTAGCATTAGAAATTTTCAGAATAAGGGTAAGAATAGTCCTGTTGATCTTAGGGGGAATAGAACTGTTTTGGAAAATATTAGTAATAGAGTTACCCACAATATTTCAATATTTTTAGTAGAAAAAGGAATGAAAACCATTCGGACCCGGGGCTTTGAAGGGCTTAAATGAAAAAAATAGCTTTAATTACCTCAACAGGGAGTAAAGGATCATCCAAATGGGCTCAATTGACCTTGTTGAAATTATTAAGGCTGTTCCAGACTTGTTCCAAGCTGATGAAAGATGGGAAGTAGTAAACATAGCTTGAAAGTAATTTAAAGTATGATTAAGAATATCCGATGGTTCATCATCATTTTTAAAAAAGGTGATTTTATTCATACGTCTTCTTTTAGTGGCCGAAATGTGGGAAAACGGGTATTCGCATCACCGTCATTTAACAACATTATTCTCGATTGTAATTTTCAATAATCTTCTTTCATTTTTAAAATATTGTTGTACTCAAGGGTGAGCTTTCTTTCAAGATTTTGAAGAAAGTTGCTAGTATTATAGTATTAGAAATTTTGGATACCTTGGAGCCTTGCTAAAATATTTCTCTTCTTTTTTAAAAAGTCTCCAAAATGTTTATTTTTCCAAATAGTAATTTGCGAAGTAAATTTATTAGTAGCCCTTATAAAATCATTACTAAACCAACTTGAGGAGACAACATTAATGAAATCAAAATCTCTACACCAACTAGTTTCTAGCTTAAAATGTTTTGAATGAGGATGATTAGATTTAGGGATAAGCTCTAAAAGAGTAGGATTATGATCCGAATGGTTTTTGAAAGGTGAATAATAGAGGCATTGAAAAACATATCAATCCATTCATTGTTGCAAAAACACCTATCTAATCTTTTCATTATCAGGCTTTACTAATCTTGCGTTTGTTGGACCAAGTAAATTTAGAACTCTTAAAGCCTAAATTCAGAAGGTTACATTCATTAATTTTATCCCAAAAATGATGATCTACGTCTATTCACAGTTTGACCACCAAATTTATTCTCAATGCTCATAACATTATTAAAATCTCCACCAAGTAATCAAGGACCCTTATAGCTAGTAGAGGTGTTAGCAATATTTCTCCAAAGGTTATCTCTATTATTTTTCTCATTGCTAGCATATATAGAAGCAAATAACCGAATCTTATGGGTAGGAATTACCTCAATCATATCACTAATCTCCTGATCTCGTCGAACAAAATTATGCACATTGACTAAGCTTTCATCCCACAGAATAGCCATTTCACCACTTTGCCCCACAGCCGGAATTTCAATAAATTGAGAAAAGTCAAAATCACTAAGAAGAGGTAAGTGATATTCCATACAAGGCTTATGAAGATAAAGCAACTCCCTAAAATTCAATCGGAAGTTCTCATTGTTACCACCCCTTATATTTCAAATTATAAAGTTAGTAGCTCTCTTCATGACAGGATTAACTTCAAGATAGAACCAATTTTTCCTCACCACTTCCCTTTGGGTGTTGTTCCTGATCCTTGGAAGTGGAATCATCGCTTTGTCTCCCACAGTCAGATCTTGTGGTGGACGGATATCCAATGTGCACTTCAATAGAGGGGTCGGGCATTGGATAACCTATTTCTGCCCCGGGTCCTGCATTATCATGAATAGAAACACCTAAACCTCGTCCAGAATTGAGGTCTCCTCTAGTGCGTCCTGCATGGGAATGATATCTCCAGCCGGAACTTCTACTGGATCCTCTCCCATATTTGAATTTTCCTCTACGTTTGGAGATGGTGGGGGTGGGAGAACAAAGTTTTCTATTGGTACTACTGGGAAGTTTGGATTTGGGATGTTCTGATATGAGGTACGGTTGTTTGTATAGCTGTCAAGACCCAAACGGGAGGGTTGCGACGGGCACCCGGACCCCACTCGCCGGATACCGCTAATCGTACAACCAACTTCTAATCATAATTGAATACGGACTAAGACGAAAAAGATTATAGAAAATATTAACCAGAAATCCAATTTTCATATATACATACTCATACCAAGGCCACACATGACAACTAACCACATGACACATGTCTACAAGCCTCTAAATAATACATGACATCACAAGGACGGGACATGACCCCGCCATACCCATATGCAGATGCAAAAATACTATACCACGATCAACTGCAACTCTGAAACAAATATAGTGCTCCAACATCAGCTGAACCAGCAACCTACTAGCGTGAACCGTCACCTTCTTTAACTGAACCTGCGGGCATGTAACGCAGCGTCCCCGACAAAAGGGACGTCAGTACGACTGATGTACTAAGTATGTCATGCATGAACAATAGTATAACAGGGATATAACAAAAACTGAAACAGAAACAACTGACTAGCAGTAAATGCCTCTGAGGGTCCTAATACATATGCCTACATGTTATGCACAATGCAATATCCATATTCATTGGCCTCATCGGGCATTTTCCTTACCATAACAGCCTTTGTGGGCACTATACCATGTAATGATTAATGAATGTATGCATAATGCAAATGCGGTATACTAATGTCCACACAGGAATCCTCCCATAACCGCCTCTGTGGGCATCAGGTTATATCGCCACACAAGGGCATCACATCATCACATTATATTGGCCTCTTCTGGCTCTTTTATGATAGTTTGTACTAGCTGCAGGTAGTGTGCGTATATAACGCCTTTCCCTCCCATTCCCCATACATATATATAAAATATTTATCATATAGTAGTGTGCATAACACAAGTGGTCCAGGGTAATATATGAATGCAATGAAAATCAAATGAAAATGCATGAATAACATTAAAATATCCTGAGTGACATAATCTCCTTGTACCTTTGGCTAACACTGTGTATATCAACATCTTTTCCATATGCCTCAATAAGGTCTTAGAAACATATTTAGACATGCTTTTTCATAGAAATCAATAACATGAATATTCTTAACTACTAGGAGTAGAATAAATTATGGAGCAATATCACGGTTACGTTTCATTACATGGAACATGCCAAAGAAAGAAATAATTTGCCTTAACATACCTTCGTTTCAATAAACTGGAAAGAAAATATTGTTGTTGCACTTGCACGACTTTTCCTACTCAATTTGCTATTGCTTCGTACACAATTCCTTACAATCACATGAAGTGAATGCCAAGTTTCCTTTTCCTAATCGAAAATGAAGTACTGCTTGCTTTAAAAGAAAATGAAGTACCGGTTGCTTTAAAAGAAAATGAAGTACTGTTTGCTTTAAAAGAAAAAGAAGTACTGTAATTACTTATTCTTGTGCACGTTTTCAGTTATCGGATGTTGTTGATAAAAGAGAAGGCCTCATATGTTTTCTGTTTTGGATTAATGGTAATGTAGAGAATGAATATCAAAGTCTAATTCTTTTGACACATTTTCTCCTGCCATGTGTCGATCATTGGCAATTTATGTGCTTGGTCATCATAGCCACTTAATGTCACCTTACTTTAACATGCACGGTCACTTAATTTAATTAAGTGACCTGCCTCCGAATAATTTATCAATCACACACATAATTAATTATGTGATTCCAATTCACTTAAACCTTGATAACTTATAAGACCTTCTTGTGATATGACACTAGTCCATAACCTCTTTGGGGATATACAACTCTTATTTCCACTTCCCATCGTCACACTTGTTACGTCCAAAATTATTTTGGGATTTAATCATTTTATATACTAATCTCTTTATTAGCATGCGTAAACATAACATAAATTTTTCCCAACGCTCGGGTCTATTTACATACGCCTAGCGATTTTACATACGCTTAGCGATTCAAACCGTGACCCGAAAGTACGGGATGTTACAATAGCCCCAGATTTTTGAGTTGCTGATTGCTATCATCTCTTATTATATTAGGATTAATAATAGAAGGCTTAGGAGTAGGAGTAACATTTGTATTAATTTATTAAGAGACAGTTACTAATAGAATTAGCAAAATTAGAATTGTTAAGGTCATTACATATTTGCATGTTGAATGAGTTGTCATGCGTAGGATTTGTCAATTGTTTATTAGGCGTGTCCAAATTTTTAAGAGATAATTTCATCTTTTTCTGTAACAGTGATTTTTCCTGAAACCACTTGCTCCTCCTCCAACGCTGCAAAGGGTCCGTAGTTTTTAGGGTTCCGAAACCCTTTTATGTTTAACAAAACTTTTGGAATCATGGATAGGTAGAGGATTTATTTTTATAAGAAAGTTACTTGAGTATTGAGATACTTACCTGATGCCGCATCAAAGATTTTGACATCGTGTTGAGGCTTGTTGGAAATTGCACGGTTTTCCAATCAGATTCTTTGCTTTCTTCCTTCCTCTCTGCATAGGCTGAGTCTGTAGTTGCTTTATTGTTACGTCTTGATTTTTGTGTACACTGTCCAATTGTGTGTCCTATTCGGCCACAGTTGATACATAAAATTTTCCCACTTTCATAAAGTATTTGTTGTTTATGTGATCCAATGAAGATATAAGATTTCACCGGATAATTTAATGGTAATTTCACACAAAGACCTGTGTATCTTCCTCTGAGAGTGGAAGATGTACACGCATCTATCTTCAAAACCCTTCCAATAGAACTTCCAATTTTTCCCAGGATGATGATTTTATCATAAAATTCTGTGGGCAATTGTTTTGGCTCTGAGGCTACAAAATTTGGTTCTCATTTTTGCACCGATAGAAAATGATTGGAAATGAACCATGGTCCCCCTCGAAGTACTTTTTCCATATTTTCTACTTGCTCAAACTTAACAATATAATAATCCGCGCCTTAATCAATAAGAGAATTTTTTTTCAGAGAGTCTCCATAATTCTTTGAGTTTTTTTTCCTCAATACGTTTGCCTTGTAATTTGATAATGAGGGTAAAATAATTTCCATCGGAGAGGAACTTGGTGTTGATATGTGAGGAGCCAAATTTAGGGATGTAGGAAGAGGAAGCAGATGAATTTTTATCAGAATCAGTGGCAGCATGAATTGCAATATCCGCGTGAGTCTCGTTTTCCATTGAAGAAGCGGTGGGTTTTGTTGAAATCAGTGAGAAGAGAGAGAACTTTGTGTCTCATAGTTTAACTTTGTATAAGTATACCACGATACCAGTAAATATGAAAACTTCAGACTTCTTTATAATTAAAAAAGTGTCCGACCCTAACCATCATTAATAAGGCAGGTATTACCATTGTGTTTATTTAACTTTTTTATTTTATTTTATAATTTTTTGTTGGGTAGTATTATATTTCATGATTCATAACCCAAAGCTAGTTGCATGAGTGTGTGAGTCACGTTGTGTGCGCCATAACGTATTATACCCTTAAAATATTACGTTAATTGAATAATACGGTACACGATGCAAATTGACTAAGAATAGATGATGGAATAATTCTGATAGAATATATCATTAGTTGATAATCTTTTCTTAAGCCACAAAAAATATACTAATTAACTACATTCTTTGGAGGATTTTTGGTTAGTTGAGAATATATTATATAGGTACATAAATTGATCTACATTGAATATGAATGTCTCTATCAATTATAATATTATTTGTGTAACCCATTTACATATTAGCTAGACCATCAGTCCTATCAATAACCTTTAATGTTTCTCACAAATGTAACAGTTCTTAGGGTCACAAGGAACAAAATTCAGAATACATGTAAACTACATACTAATTTTTTGCACAAAAGTTAGATCAGCATAAGAAGAAAATGTCGCTTTTTCTTTTTTCATTCCCCTAGAAAAGTTATTAATTTTTGTTCCTCCCTCATTTTGAAGTACTACTATTGGGAAAACAAAACCAATGAAGCTTGTGTGTCACAAGGGTATTAAATTTATTTTGTAAAATATAACTCGTGCTCAATCTGCTTAAATTTGAATGTCGGTTGAGCTGTTCATCGTATATTTATTACGTGTCAATTTGAATATGAATCAAATTAACTCAGTTAAAAGTTTGAGTCAATATAAGAGCTAACATCTATTGTCAAAGCATGGAAACAAAGTTACTTCTATTTTATTTGATTTGTTAGGTATATGACAATGATTGAGAAAAAAAGATCAAGCTATGATAGTTTGACTTGGTAATTGAACAAGTTACAAAAAAAAAATATCATAAATTAGTTGAGTTGGGTTATGATTCATTAATTGTTTTGTTCAAATTAACCAAATTCATCTTGGTTCAAAGAAATATTGGATGAGTTGTGACTAATCGTTTTTATCGATTCTACCGTTTTAACTTTTAACCCGTACAAATTTACATTCCAATTGGTAGTAAGCAATCAAAAGACTGGAAATTGTTAAAGGGGCAAAATAATACTCTTGTTGGCCGCGACTTTCCAACCAATGGAAAAAATAAATATAAGTTAGGTAATCGTTTACTCTTAGAATTTTGACGATCCAAGCCTCATTCTTTACCATTTGACTTGTATAAATAAGAATTTTTTATTTTCTCCCTTCAATTTGTTTTACAAATTAAATTCGTTCTCCAATTTTTAAACCATAGATATATTCCTACTCCTCTTTTACCCAAATATTTTTTCCCGTAGAATATTTTCATAAATCATTCGGATAGCTAAATTTGAGAAATTGGCAGCTGGGTACATCTAGTCTCTAGATGGTCGTGGTTTGACAAAAGTTGATTAATACTACGTTGATTCGGTGATTAAACTGCTAAATATTTTTGAAGACGTGATCATAAACAACCATTTACTGATTTTAGCCATTGAATTTGGAATGCACACACAGTGTACTCACGCATATACGTAACAGGGAGACTAGGTTCTAAGGAATTGTGTATACTACGTGCTTTGCATGTCAAATATCATATGCCCATAATATTTTTTTCACGTTTTCTACAGGCCGTTCAATTATTCTTCTGGTTGACGAAACGAGTAGTAATACTATATGATTTTGTTTGGGAGCTAGGAATATATAAAATATGTGATTTTAATTTAAATTATATAGGAGTAATTGGTAGACTTACTAGATCTGATTTATATATACACGTTCTTATTAGCAAAAGAAAAAAAAACAGGGAAAAAGGGTGCTTGCATGTGGGAGTCTTAGTCATTTGTCAACAGGATATGCCCAAATATATTGATATGGCACTTGTAACAGTTGAAAAATGACTAGGGAAACAGGGCCTTTTTTCAACAATGTTGAGCCAACTAGCGATATTATATCCAAATTAGATCATCATAGCACAATTATTGCCACTCATTTTTGGAACTTTATGAGCAAGTAAATAAATAATATCTGCCTCTTAATATAACGGTAGCTGATTCAAGATTGTCTGCACGCATCAACGAAGCTTATTTTCCTTTACCTAAATACAATTTCTATTGCAAGTATATTGTTATTCAAGACTATAATGCACTTTAACATGCACCTAGAGCGCACTGAAATTGTATAAATGCAAATTTTGTTAATACAACAACAAATCGTATATTGTTATCTAAACCGGAGAAATATTAATAATAAGTTGCATACAGAATTTGCTATTTATTTTCTCAATAATGAACTATCAACATGTTGTTTATATGTGATATTCAGGAGGGAGTGTGCCACTGATGAAGGATGAGAACAAGGTTAAAGCCCGACCAGGTTGATAGCCAGGGACAAAATGCCCAGATCCCCTTACTGTCACAAATGTCAAGTTTTGGTATGCCACCGCATAACCACCAACCTTCAACAAAAAATAAAAAAATTCATTAACATATTATGGTATGATCTAGAAACATAGTTTAGAAGGAAAAAAATCGAATGCTGTTAATTACCTCGCCTTCGAAGTACCAGGGGTACCACGATTTCTTGATCGATGTTTTTATTTTGTCTATGGCATATCTACTAGTTGTCACTGATACTATATAATCTGTGTCTCCGCTTCAGTAAAAAGCTTAGAATTTCAGAAATTAACTACAGTACTACTACTATTTATTAATGGTAGTCATGAGACACTATACTAGAGTAGAAGTTCAACAGCAAAATATAACTTTTTAAATATGCATTTGATCACTTAATAGACAAATCTGAAAGAAAGATAGTGTATATATATATAGAAATGTTTTCTAATCTAATTTAGTTTTTTTTATCAATATCATAGACTTGCATAGAACTCACCTATATATCCAGACTCTAATTCCACTTTGCATAAGCTCTTGGAAGATTGGCAAAACAGTGTCAGGTGAATCTTGCCAACTTGCATGTATGGATGAACTGAACGGGAAAATTACATCAACAATATTATGATTATAATTATCTAAATAACTGAAGTGGTCAACGTGAAAGTTAAAGGATTAATTACTTGCAAGAAACCCATTCTTGGGTTATTCCTCTGACATGGAGTGCTTCTTGCACTTCAGCAGTATTTAAGTATGAATCTACATAGTCGCTTGTGCATGGGTCGTATCCAGAAATCTAGTTCAACAACAACAAAAAGATGTAAAATATTTTTATTCAAGACAAGATATAACATAGTAGTAATAATTACATGAATTGTTAGAAAAATTCATCGGTCAAGAGATCACAATTCAATTTATAGCCACTTGTTGTACTCCAATTGGTCTATTCCTTTGTTAATTATGTGGAAAAAAAGATACTACGATACTTTGCAGTTTGTACTATGCATTTAGGTTAAGATACATATATAATTTATTTAAGGTTAAGCAAGTGAAGATGTACAGAAATTAAAAGGAGTGAGTGGTTGAAAACTTACTGGGAGAGAAGTATTTTGAGGGGTACCGCACAATGGGGCATATATGTCATAATAATAAATGTCACCTCGAGAGAAATCTGCTTGTTTTTTGTACTCGTAACAACTATCTGATAAACTCGGTGCAGAAAAATTGCAATTTAAGACAATTCCTTCATGGACTTCATCTGATACTAAAGCATGGGACCAATAAAAGTCATATGAACCCCTATTTTGTGTCTCGATGTCAATGAACGCATTTCCTGTCTGAAAAATAAACCATGCCACATACAATTCAGATTTAGAGAAAATAATTGGTGGAATTATAAATTAATCAATAGTTTTATTATTAGTATAAAACAGAGCTTACTGCTATTCCTTGCAAGTTAAGGACATGATTGGGGTCGGTTTTCTTATGGGAAAGGATAAGTTGAGCAAGTTGAGGCACATAATGTCCAGCATAACTCTCTCCAGCGATATAAAATTTCTTGTTTTTATATTCAGGAAATCTTTCCATCCAATTGATTAAAAAAGTGTAGCTATCTTCAGAAGTTTGTTTATCTCCGGTTACGTAATCTGATGATCGATTAGAGTAAGAAAATCCAACTCCAGCAGGTGATTCTAAGAAGAGCACATTCGCCACTGCGTTGAAAAGTCATGTTATAAGTTTCATTGCTTATAATCTCTAATTTATCTAAAATTGTGATATATATTGTATAAGTATGACATAGGCACTTACAATTATTCCAAGCAAATTCATTGAGCGACAAGGTTTTTCCATCATTATTTACCCGAAATGGTCCCAATTCCGCCATTCCTCCATTTCCAAATGATGAA
The DNA here is from genome assembly GCA_034509755.1 of Anisodus tanguticus. Taxonomy (NCBI): domain Eukaryota; kingdom Viridiplantae; phylum Streptophyta; class Magnoliopsida; order Solanales; family Solanaceae; genus Anisodus; species Anisodus tanguticus. The sequence goes on along the minus strand of CM067561.1, from coordinate 36,163,448 downwards.
CAACCCGGACCTGTCATGTTTACACTTATGTAAGAACTCAAAGAAGAAAAACTAAGATTACTAACCTCTGCTATAACATGTTAAAATATATTGATAGTCTAAAAATTCTTTATAACATCGATGTATACAAGTTAATTTTATGTGCAAGTTTGTGTGTGTATATACCTCCATTCAACCATAAAACAAGAGGCTTATTAGAAGGGTCTTGAGTTGATTCAGTAAAGTAATAGAACAAAGCTTTGCCAGCATCGGCATCAACAGTGACATATCCTGAATATTGATCGAAATTCACCCCTCTTGGTTGCCCTGGTAATTCTGAGATTTTATCATCTTCCTTGGACCCTCTCTGAGGTATTATTGATCCTAATGCTGAATTAACATGCCTTTCCTTAGCTGCCACCTCATCGACTTCATTGGCAGACCGTTTTTTCATTTGTCGTGTCTCGAGGAGTTTCAAAAGAACATCTCCTTCGCCTCCGTGACATTGTTGGATATTGATGAGGCATAGAAGTAGACAAAGACTCATAATTAAGCTTACCTTCATTTTATTTCTTGCCATGTAGTTTAATGAACAGAAAACAATGAATGACTGATCGTGTTGAGTTAAGATATTGTCTCTCTATTTATGGAGTGCATAAAATGTTGAGAATGTCGTTTGGCCGATTTTTCTTGTACTTCACAAAAAGTATATATTCTTCCATGATAGCTATGTCCTTGTCCGTATATCATTGGTTTAGACGTCAACAATACGGGGTGGCTTATAAAACATTAGTTGGACCAGTATTAGTTGGACCAGGCTTATACGGGGTGGCTAATTCTCTATCTAGGATTTTGGTGGAACCAATTGTTGGATGAATTCTTGTTACGTTTTAATATAATTAAGCTTATGAATTTCTCTACTTGTTCAACTATATGCTTATTTTAGTTAATTGAATGATCAACGATTGATTGCTTCTATTTATTATGTGTTGCTCGAGAGAATACATATTTAGGTTTTGTTGAACAACGTCACTCCCTAGGTATATGAGAGATCAATACGACGGGTTTAAAAGTGGGATTAGAGATAATGAAGCTTTGACGTGGTCATAGTGAGCGATGAGAAATTGCTAGCTAGAGCAGTTCGAGAGAATACGTCTAGTAAATTATTGTGATTGCTCTAGGGAGATTTATTATAAGTTGAGTGCTCACAACCGTAGAGAAGAAATGGGCGAAATTATGAATAACGTAGCGAGAAGGATTTCGATAATTGGAAAAATTATAACCCTAGACCTCCTTAATCTTGTTTCCAACTTCATCCTCTTTAGTTATAGTTTTTACTTCTTTATTTTTTTTAGTTAATTAGTTAGAATTAAAAATCTTAATCTTATAATCCGAAATATTGTTCGAACTTATTTTCTTAGTAATATTAAACAGTTATAGCTAACGTTAGTTCTCTGTGGGATTTGACTCCGGACTTTTAGACTGGATTATATTTGCAATGACCGCTTATCCTTTTTAGGACTAGAGTTGGGCGTGATCACTTGGCGTGCCACGTCATTTGACACGTGGTATCAATTTGGGCCTCTAGGATAAGATGACATCTTGAGCTTGACAAAGTTTGTTCATCATTTGTAGCTCAAATCAATGAACTAGCCCAATAAAATTGGATTAGACTTAAATAATCAATTCATTTATATTAGCCCACATATTTATTCGGACTAATATATATTGAATTTAATTAAATTTAAATTATTTTATGGATTTAAGTCCAATAAAATTTAAATGATTACACGTATGCAATAATTTAATTCGCGAGAAAAGAAAATTAGAAATAAAAATATCAAACTAAACCAGGGAAGGAAATTTAGTAGTATATTTTTTGTCAGGGTTAATAGGAGAAAAAAGTTCAGCCAAAAAGTAATACTATCAATAACAAAATTAGTGTATTTAGATCCATGACAGTTGATTCATTTGTAACCTCTTTTTTTCTTTGAAATTTCTGTGTTGGCTTGAGTGAAAGTTAGTGGCTAAGTTAGGATTTCAATTTTATGGAGTTCTCGCTTGTGAAATGACGACTTTAAATGTTAATAATTAGATTTTAATAAATTTTTAATATAAATATATTGTTTTAAAAAAAATTATTGAATTCGACCGAATTCATGGCAGATATCTTGCCTTCTCTACAACTGGTGAAAGTTGCATTCGATTACTCCATTTTTCACATTTCTTTTCCTTCTTTTGTTTTTAATCCTTGTTCCTTTGTTTATTTTTCTTCTCTCATTTAGGAAAAAGAAGAAAGATGTAGGTGTATGTCAGCCTAGATATCTTCCCTGCTTACCAAATTAGAGATAAAATTTGCGTACATTCTATCCTCCCTAGCCATTACCGGTCTTTGGCTGACTTTAACTTAGCCGTGATTTTTTCATCATCATAACTATAAGTTGCAATCCTTTAATTTAAAATTCAAACAAAAAAGAATAACACCAATTACTTAAATGGAAATCAAACGGTAAACTCACAAAATATTCGGAATCTCATATCAGAGTATCACCTTTGTTTTCCAACTTAAATGGACAATCAAACCCCTACAAAAGCTCAATCATAACACACTACACATTCTAAAATAGGGTAAAATAGGCATTTCATAAGCAACTGTTAAAGAGACTTGATCAAAATATATAGAAAAAAGAGGAAAGGAATAAAAGTCCATAAAAAACAAACATAACTAAAGGCGATTATGTCTCTGTCATTGGCCCATAGCAATTGTCATTTGCTTCTATTCAATACCTCTTTCCTATATATCATTCTTCTCTTCACCTGTTTTCTAAAACTGATCTTTCATTATTATCTATAGCAAAAAAAAAAATCATAAATGGAGATAGAGGTGATGATGCCATCTCCACCACTCAGTGGTTGTAACACTCCTTACATGAGTGCACCTTCTAGCCCTCCACGTCCTGCCACGTTATTTTACAGTGCACCTGCTAGTCCCACTCGTATTTCCCCACTTTACGATGACTTCAATTGGGAAGAAAAAGATATTAACACTAATCCACATGAAGATAACGATTTTGCTTTTGATTTCAGTGGACAATTGGAGAGAATTTCTTTCTCAGCAGCTGATGAACTCTTTGATGGTGGAAAAATTAAGCCTTTGAAACCACCACCACCACGGTACATGGATTCTCCAAAGAAACTCGGGTCCAAAAACTCACACTCAAGTTCCGAAGATCAAAACTGTAATTTATCGCTTTTTAAAGTTTCTGACTTATTATTTGATCAAGAAAGCAATCAAGAAACCCCGAAAAAGTCGGCTTCTGTTTCTTCATCATCATCATCTTCCTCTTCTTCTTCTTCAGTTTCTTCAATGATAACGAACTGGTCCAAAAAGTGGAAACTGAAAGACTTGTTGCTATTCAGAAGTTCTTCAGAAGGTCGACCAAGTAGTACAGAACAATTAAACAAGTATGAACTACTGAAAAATAGCCATGAAGAAGATGTTAAGAATTCCAGCTTTAGGTCTACAGACAGTGTTAGATCGAAGAGAAAAGGACGTGTTTCGGCCCATGAGTTGCATTACACAATGAATAGAGCAGTGTCAGAAGAGATGAAGAAGAAAACATTTTTACCATACAAACAGGGCTTATTGGGTTGCTTAGGTTTCAATGCAGCATTGCAGGATTCAGTTTCAAAGAGTGTCGCTAATTCTATGTCTATGAGTCGCCGTTGATAGTTTATGTTGTCTCCATCTGTAATTTTTTTGGCTTAATTTTGTTACTCATTTGATTATTTTCCTCTGGAAAATTAATTTGTTATATATATTTCTCTCTGGAAATTTTTTTAAATACAAAAGAGAGAAAGAGAGATGCTTACAGTTTCATATTTTGTGTATTCCACATGACTTTTATTGTGCATAAAATCTTAACTTCCGAAATCTTCTTGCATATTGTTTGTATAATAGTACTAAAGATTCACAATTTTTTTTGGTTTTGACCGGTGTCATCTATTCATATTGATGACCCGATTAATACGAATTCATAGCGCGTAAGATTCATTTAAAAAAAAATAACAAGACTTTTTTCATACTCAAATTAAAGCTCTCAAAATCTCTAATTAACTATAGAGTGATTCTATCTATCCCGCCACAAGTCTTAGTTAGTGATTAACAACTACTATTAGATTCGAAGGTTTACTGGTCATAGTTATTGAGCTTGGATTAGTCTTAGTAAATTTTAGGGGTGGCCAATGGGCTGGGTTTGGGGCGGAGCGGGATGGGTCCCGACGGGACTGGGGAGGGAGGGACCGGTCCTCCGCGGGACTGGAGGGCCGGGATCCGTCGATGTCCCGTTCCGGTCCAGTCGGAAAAGGGGACCGTTCTTGGCGGGGTTGGCTCGGGATCGGGATTTTTATTTTTTTATTTTTGGCACTTAATTATAAAAAATAACATATATGAACACTTCAATAATTGAACAAGATAGTGTAATAAAAACATCACAAGGACTTTTTTTTGTGCCTCTTATATTATTTAATAGAAATAAAAAAAATTGTAATACAATTTCAAAATTGCAACTTTGTGGTGTTGAAAGTTGTAAATTACATAGTAAAATTGCAATTAAAAAAATTACATATTTATAAACACATTTTCTAATTTCTTCACAATATCTTGTGGTTCTTCGGTTGGAATTGAAATTTATTGTTAAATTGTTCGACGTCGCTTCCACCTCCGTCGAACAAGATTTCGTTGTAGTTTTCGTCGTCTTTTTTATTGATATCTGGTTGACCGCACCTTCTAAGCTCCTCTCGTATCCAATCTCTGAATAAAACTGCAATCTCCAAGTTGTCTCCCGCTAATGAGTGTATGTGCTCTCCTATTTGAAATTTTCCGGCAGAAAAAGCGCTTTCAGACGTTGTTGATGACGCTTGAATGTTCAACACATCTCGGGCCATCTTTGCTAGTGTTGGAAATGTCTTCTCATTGTCCCTCCAGTATTTAAGCAAATCTTCACGTCCTTCTTCATTGAGAACTGCTTGGTATGGTACAACACCCTGCAAAACAAAAACATCAAACATCAAACTTGCTAACTTGATTAGTAGTGGTACCACTAAACTATCTATTTTTAAAGGCTTTCAATACTAGCCGCAGAAACAACATATTTTTTATAAGGTTGTATTGTAGAAGAAGAAGATGGTAAAGAAGCCGACTGGTTGCTAGCACTTTCTTGTTGGTAATGAGTATATACTATTTTGCATTCATCGTGTATGCTAAACAAAACTTCTTCTTTAGTTGGTTCCTTAGGTGGTTGTTCATTTTGATTTTTGGAGTTGGAGGTGGAAGTACTGCTATACAATCATAAATAGTTTCAATAAGTGATTTACAACTGTTTATTTTAATAGTCGGATTTAATACAACACCAATAATATAAATAGTGGAAATAGGAAAAAAATATTTTTTTAATTCGATAAACATTTTTAATAGGTGTCTTATAAGATGGTTTTTCCATATATTCATTAAGTAACAAAAATATTAGAGCTATATAAAATAACATAGTTGAAATAATAGGATAATATATACCAAAAAATTATTTAGTTGCTTGAGAAAATTTCGCTAAAAATACAATAAGTTCTGAAATTTTTTTCCAATCATTATCTATAAGCATATCGGTTGGATTTCGATTATGGGCGATAAAAAATAAAGTTATAGGTCTTCTATAATCGTAAGTAATAAGTAGTTGTTCATATAGAGAATTCCACCTAGTCGCTACTTCTTCAGGGATTTTTTTATAAGGTAGTCCACAATCGTGACAAGTTTTGTATATTCTTTTTTTCTTTGTATTATATTACTTTTAAAAATAAAGTTAATAACAAATTGTACTTTATTAAGAATGGCTTCAAAAAGTGATAGACCATCCTGTACAACTAAGTTAGAAATATGGCACGCACATTTTATATGAAAATGATTAGGAAAATATGGAGTTAATAGATTTTTTAAAAGTCCCACAACATAATTATTAGAAGAAGCATTATCTAACGTAACTGTCATTATTTTGTCAGTGATACCATAATAATCGCAAACTTGATGAATATTGTCTGCAATAAAATTTCCGGTGTGTCTATCATCAATATATCTATATGCTAAAATATGTTTTTGCATAGATCAATTATGATCTATCCAATGACATGTTACAGTTAAATAATCATGGCCGTTAGTACTACGGCCTATTCAAAAGTGATAGATACTTTGTCAGGAAAATGATATAATGCATAACGTAATTATTGTTGACTAGAAGAAGTACGCATGCCCTTGTTACATCTACTAGAAGAAGCACCCTTACCCTTAAACATACCTCTTAATCTTTCCATTTTAATTATGCTAATAAATAATTAAAGATAATGAAATTAAGTGTGATAATTAAAATAAAGTAACAATAATAATTTAAAGAAGGAACGAAGGTACCAAACGCCGACGTAACGTCGACGTGTAATCGAGGTTGAAAATTGAAACTTTGCTCGATGGATGATCCTTAAACTAGTTGCCAACTTCAGTCCCATTTTTTAACTTTGATACAATTATACAAATGAGCAAATAAAAAAAAAATAATAGGCAATGTAATTGTAGACTTGTAGAGAGATAGATTGAGTTGAGAGATTAGAGAGATTGTTGTAGGAAGATTTGTGAGATTAAAATGAAGAGAAAATAAAATATTTATAGTTGAAAAATTAGGTTAAAGTGTAAATATAATAACTTAGGAGCTAAAAATAAATATTAAGGAGGTAGGGGGTTATGGGGTGGGGGGGCCAAAAATGGTCATTGCACAACGGCCAAAATATAAAATGGCCGTTGTGCAACGACCATTTTTACAAAGAGGGGATCGGGGCAGGTCGGGGCGGTACGGGCCTGGGCGGGACAAGCCTAGAGCTTGTCCTGATTTCGAGTCCCGACACCATTTTTTTTAGGGGGGATGGGGGACCGGAGGTGGATGCCGATCCGGCCCACTGAACAACCTTAGTAAATTTGTGAATGAGCTTGGTCAAAAGAGTACAATGGTCGTATTGAAAACGTCTTGACATGTAAGAGTGCACATGAGAGTTTCACACTCACTTAATAGTTTTAAAATGATTGATATACGTTAGCTATTATTGCTTAATATACTCTTCCTATAATTTTCAATCTTCTTTCACTTTATGCATATATATATATATCTTCTTTCACTCTATGCATATATATATATATATATAAGCTATTATTGCTTAATATACTCTTCCTATAATTTTCAATCTTCTTTCGCTTTATGCATATATATATATATATATATATATATATATATGGCACATCTTAGGCACTCGTATTCTGTTATTTAATTTTCGTTGTATAAAAATTCCAATTTTAGGACTATTCACAAGCGTACAACACATTTTCAGTAGTTTACTTGTATAAGAAAACTGACCATAATTTTGAATCCACATGAAGTCTCCGGATAATCAAGCACTATTTTTATTTTTATTTCTTTATATTTTTTCAGTTTAAGTATAGTGCATTTATTTAAATAATTTAGGTGGTCAGTTTTTGTGTTTTTTAAATTATAAGTCTTGAACAATTTAAGATTTTTAAGTAGGCGTTTGACCATAGAAACCAAAAAAAAATTCAATTTTTTTGGTAAATTTTTAAAGTTGGAGTTGGAGTTGTTTTGGTCATAGTTTTTGCAAATAATGTTTTGCTATTGAAATGTACATTTCAACAAGGTTTTGGTTGTGAAAAAAGTGGAAAACAAGGTTTTGATTATTTTTCAAATTCCAAATATAACTTCAAGTTTATTTGAAATTTTTATAGCCAAACAATGATTTTTGAAAAAAGTGAATAATTCTTGCCATAAATTAGTATCCGAACCAATAAATAGTTGATAGTTGTGGTTTCCTTTCATGATTATTAGTATTAATCGAATATCACTCCATTTTTTTGAAATTTTCTCTCCACTCTTAAAGACTTGCATAACTTCCGTCATTAAATAACTATTTTAGAATCATAAAAAACTAAATACATTACAAAGCTATACTTACTTTAGGCCTATTTGGTTAATTACCACTAATTGAACTTGCTACAAGAAATGAATCGAAGTTATATCAATTTATTCGTCTTCCATCCTGCGTTAGTCCATTAACCAAAATAATATGAGACCTTTCTAAAGCATGCTTCTTTTGGTATTTTCCATTTTGAGGCAAGCCCCCTAAATCTCTGGTTAAGAGTGGAAGAATCTCATCCACCCCGTCATATTTCATGATGATATTTTCCATTTGTATCCGAGAAAGTAAAAGTTTTTATTTTTATAAAGTAAAAGTTTGGTTGCAAAGGTTAGGAAAAGAAACCGTCGCATTCCTTATGAATATGATTATATGAATACAGATTGAATAAAGTAATATGTTAATATTCTACAATTTTTTATTACTAATATTTTTTATTAGAAGCACCAAGTAGATCATCATGACAAATAGTTTTCGGCCGGTCGACAACCATATATGTGCGGATTCATGTACTATCTAACAACTAAAGTCCACAAAAGTTTGCATAAAATTAATGTGACGAAGTACATACTGGACCTGGTATCCACATTTCTAAACATTCACTAGAGATAAAATATAGGTCATTCAAGAATCTAAAACTTTTATAATACTCCATTTACTCCTATATATTAATCGTTTTAATAAACTAAATTTGTTTCAGACGTTTTAGAAAAAACAAGAAGCAATAATTTTTAATTTCAAATTCACCCTTGTTCCAATAAGTATAATGTTAATTAAGTGTGACATTTAAAAGAAAGAGAAAAAATATTTCGATAAATATTCTTGTGATTAAGATTATTAAATATCTTTTTAAAATGTCTTGTAATATCATTAAAAACAGATAATATGGAGCGAATGCAGGCTGGATCAGTACACAAACTGTGAGTAGTGAAAGTCGAAGCCTAGACGTACAATTTTCATTATGGTCCAGGCTACTTGGCATAGTTCAACCAAGCAAGAAGGATCCCCACCCAAAAGAAAATATTACTAGTACTAATAATTGTTGCGTATGTAAGGAAGTGCCTAGTTAGTTGTTTATATATTGCAAAAATATACCTCTCATGGAACAATTTAATTAGTCGCCAAATGAGACCTTTCTTGGTATAATAAGATTAATTTCCATGCCATTACAGCTCATTGGTATATTAATATTTTGATTATCTACTCAACACTTTAATCCAACTTTGATATCATTTTCAGTTTTAATTACTTCGTTGGTTGTTAAATGTACGGTACAATGTCAATATTTATCAAAATAAAAAAAATGACAAGATATTGAAAGAACTGTGTTTTTTTTTCTTGGGGAGTAGCATCATTACGTTGGTACAAACTTTTATTTAGGCAATAGTTAATCTTGTAGGGTAAAGTAGGAACGACCACCATCGTGGGAATCAACCTTTTAGAGGGAACCCAAATGAAATCGATTGAATATATCTTGAGAACGTTTAGCTTTTTCTCTTTGTTTTTCTTTATTCTTTTGTTGTCTTGGTTTATTTTGGCTTAATACTCGATCATATATTCTTATGATTAGATTAGGGAGTAAATGGCGGATAAGAATGAGCTTAAATTGAGCCCCCAGGGGCACAGGCGAGTTGGTAAGTGGCAAGGTGATTGGGGTACAACCACTCCGACGTCGCGGGTTCGAATCCGTGTGGTGACAGTCTTTGCTGAAATATTGCAAGGGATGTTGTTGAGTTCGTGTTCCGTTGGTCCTCTCCCTTGCAGGGCTGCCACTCGCGCATATCCCTCGATTTACATCTCACATGGCCAAGAGGCCTCTGGTACAGGGAGGGAATTTCACCTTCACGACTTTCTCCTTGACAAAAAATGAGCTTAAATTATCCAAAGTGTTTGGCCTAGTGGCCAATACATTAGGGTATTGTTGTCTGAGGTTCCGTGTTCGAGTCCTCTGATCAGTGAGAGTGAAACTGTGTTCTCCAAAAAAAATCCCTCCATACGCGTAGGGCCAAGCGGTGTATACTAATCCGTAGGGCCAGGCCGGAGGTGGGGTTTTCTGGGGTATGGGGCCGTAATGCGGTTGGACCAGTCACTTTAAAAAGTTTACCCTACCACAGTTTTGTCCGCTTGGGCATCTCAATTGGTTTCAAGGGGGATATTTGGAGCAAAGACCAAGGATCGAATCCCGTCAGCGGCAGTGTGGGGGTTTCTTCTTGAAATAAAGGAGGGCCCCTTGTGCGCAGCGTGGTAGTGGTCTAACCTTTGAAATCAATTGAGTCACCGTGATTTACTTCCTTCACAGACCTGTCGGACCGGAGTGTGGGAGCTCCTGGGGTGGGAGATTCCACCTTTGGAGCAAAAATGAGCTTAAATTGAGCATCAACGTAGGTGGATGCAATGATTTGTATCGTCTGGTGATTACAAAGTCCAAGGGTCCCCATGCCAAATGTACTTTGTTCATCCTAAAAGACCTTTTTCTTTCTTTCTATTTAACATGATAATCATGACCTTACAGTACTAGTGTCGGTGGATGTTAGTATATTTTATGCTCTTCACAGATGTACAGTTTTTTGGAAAAATGAGGTAAAAATGCTGACTCTTAGTTGTCCCTGATTTTGAATGTATCAACATCAACAGTTAATTCTAATATATGTTCATTATTTATGGTTAAAGAAGTACGATTATAGAAATTACAAATCATAATCACATAACATGCATGTTCAAAAACTTTTTCCGTCCTGGAACTGTAGTCAATTTAATAGTTGCAACTTCATCATCTAACTAGGTATAATATTCTAATTCCGTTGGAAGAGTATACTAAACGAAAGTGCATATAGGCATCTCCACTTTCCCATTTGAATGCCTTGAGGTGGTAAATATGTGAATTCTGGCATTTCTTTTCCTCCTTTAAGAAAATAATTGTAGGAATAATTTGAACGTTTTATCTCTTTTGCTTCATCTTCGTTCTAGATTGAACTTGATAAATACGTTTAGTCGTTATTGTTGCCTTTGAGGAAAGCACATTGTTGAAGAGTTAATGAAAGAGAACAAAAGAATAAATCCTGATCTGAAAGAAAACCGATAAAGTAATGACCAAAGAACCTTATCGAATGCTAAATATTCAATTGTAAATTTAGAAACTCGTTTGAAATCAATATTTGAACTCTCAGTAATAAATTGAGAACTTAGCAATGCCTAAAATATAACTAGGCAGGGGTAACTAAGTGTAGTGTTTGCTCAGAACGCTTCTGGAGTTCACTCATACGGAATTGTCCAAAAGCTCCCCAAAATAGATGAACATTCTTTGTCGCATAATCAGTCTCACAAGTCACAATTATACCTTTGGTTAAAAATCAAATTTCAGACTACATAAAAACTAATAATCAGCTTTGCAAATATTCTATCTACTCATGCTTTTATAGAACCTATATCTTCCTAAGATAAGCTTAAGCTCGAATTACGACAGGTCAGGTCGGGAGTAAATGAAAATCTTTATTCTCATCAGGTGTTACACATTAAGTGATTTAACCAAATGAGTCGCAAATTAAAGCAACACCTAAAGTCATTAAAGCTTATACGCAAAATATGTGGCTTGCATGGTGCAAGCATTTTTCGTAGTAAATCAACCCAGTACTGAAACCAATTAATGAAACGAGAGACTTGTGTGAACCCATTCTGTTACCAGAATCAAATGTCCAGAAAGAAACAAACACAAAGAGCTCGCACTGTGTTCTCGCACCGAATTCTGCCTTCTGCCGCTTTATCGGTTGATTAATTCGGGAGACAAATTGATTCCTTAACTTAAGCGATTTGGGCTGAAAACGAAACTCTAATTTCCAGCAATGGGTTCCCCAACTACTCCAGAAAGCGTTAGGACGGTGGTGTGAGTAAACTAAGAGGTAAGAAACATGAATACAACCGAATAAGTAAAAGTAAATGATAAAGTAATGGATAAAAGATAAAGATAGATAAAATTTGAGTTGTTTGATTGATTGTGTATCTATATACAAAAATGTGTTCTATTTATAGTACGAAAAGAGAAAAAAAATTGTACAAATGTGCCCCCCGTGTCAGCCATCAAGTAACCCACCAAGTTTAATGGCCGACTATGGGGGAGGTGGTGCCGATTTCTCACCCTCTACTCCTCTTGATCGGATAATGGCCCCTTTCATTTAGCTGTCGTTGGTCGTTATCGCTTATGGGGGTCTGAAAACCCTTTTGACTTGGTCATTGAGGCATCTGTGTTTGAGTGGGTCCCAGTCGTACCTCTAACCGACAACTCGGCTGAGATGCCTTGGTAGCCGATGAAGTACTTGTAGTCGAGGGCTAGGAGTAAATTCGGCTCCGGAATAGTTCGGCTGTCACTGAATTCGGCTAAACACTTAGCTATTTTTTAGTGTTAACAATTGCCCCCTACATTAACTCGAGTGTGACAGTCGTGCATGTCACTTCAATCGTCTCGTCTCCAGTGCATGCAATGATGATTACTTCTGAATTGGGTTTCCCCTTCAACCGAGGTGTCTTTATTACCACGAATCGGTTCCAATGTTTTCCAACCGTGCATTCGAAGAGGTAGCCCTAATTTCTGTTGCGCATCGAGATCTGCTTAAGAAGAGACATCTTTCTAATATTTTTTTTACTTGATCTCCGATCTCTTCCCTTCTGCATAAAAACCCTAATCTCGGCCCTTTTCTTACTCGGTTGCCATGGCTTCTTCTTCCTCTTCTCAGAAGATATACGGGACCACTCTAGCCAATAAAGACCTAACCAATGCCTTGGTCCTTGTTGATGAACAATTGGTTCTGGCTCCGTATGGTAGGACGGAACAAGGTGACGTTCTTTTATCCCAACATCTTAGCCTGGTGACCTAATGACCTTCCCCTCACCTGCGACTGGTTCACTGCTGACCGTTGTCCGGCTAACCTACGCACCTGGCCGACCAAGGTCGCCAACTATTCTGCTTGGGTGGATCGGGTCAGGTCGGCCAAAGGAATCGAGTGGGAGCGTATGGGTCTTTATGATGCCATTGTACTATCGGGGTCTGATATCTTCTGCAATATCGGCCTCATATATGCATTTCTTGGTTATTAGTCGACTACCGCTAATGCTTTTGTTTTTCCCTAGGGGATGATGATTCCCACCTTTCTTGATATAACGGCAATACTAGGCCTTCCGATAATGGGAGCCGAAGTGCCTACCGTGAGTGAAATCAAAGTTCTCGACTTGGGGATTTTTGTTTCGAAAAATTCCTCCAGCTATGGCTCTTTCATGTCCGCTAACCACCGAAGTTCGCCTCTTCCGATCGATGATGCTGAGCATCATGCTTTTCTGCTCTATTGGTTTAGCCATTACTTCGCATGTACGGGCTCTTGTGCAATTGTCAATGAGCTAGAGATTTATGTGGCTTTAGCCGTTTTAGGGGAAGATGTCAGTTGGGCATCCCTATTCTTGGCTTACTTGTACATGGCTTTGGGCGATGCTCAGACTAGGTTAAGGGACTCTCAAAATATGGATACTCTGGTCGGTCCTCTGTGGTTCTTACAGTTATGGATCACTTTGTATTTTCCAGAGTTCATCCCTGACGATTTTGATGCCAGTTGTTCTCCGTTAGCTCCGCAGGTGTTAGCCGACACTCTTCGGGGAACACCTCTTGTTCCCCAGGATGTTTTCACTGCAGTCTCCACCCTGCATGGTCTGTTTCGAGACCATTACGCAGATTGACAACCGGTCTTTGAACAATGGGCCACTCCCGACTGGGTTCATTATATAGCCAACGAAAACTTTTCGTTCGCCCAGCGAAAGGTCATGAATCGAGTGTGGGGGCGTATCCTTATAGCTAAGGAACTTTTGAGAGGCTTGAAGCACAATTCTAGGCATAACAAATTGACCACAGAGACCCATAGACCCAACTTTGTGGCACGACAATTTGGCCTGACTCAGCACATACCATGGCCTCACCGTATTGTTGTTTATTCGACCCACCGTTGCTCTCTAAATGTCAAGCAAACAGAGAGGTAGTCGCCCATAATCTCGATAAGCTTGCCTCTTTCGTCTGGCAGTCGATCTCCCCAAGGACCAACACCATTGTTGCTTTTGTTGACTGGTGGAACGTAGCCAAAGAAATATTCTTCCAATCCTCTCTGGGAGTCTACTGCGATTGGCTGATCCAAATAAGACAGAGTGATCGGCTAGTCCAACCGAAGAAGAAAAACCCAACCAACGCTAAGTCAATGACAAAAGAGGTCCATTCAAATGTGGTGTCCATCAGTTCGGCTAGTCCTACTGTCTCTTGGTCTTCCGTCAGGCTGCGGCAGCCGAAGAGAAAAGGTGAGTTATTTTTCCTCTACACATATGTTGGCCAGAATTTCTTACACATTTTAGGCTAACACTTCTTATGTATCTCCCTCAGGGTTTGTTGATTTGGAAACCACTCCTACCAAGGGATCTCCGTCACCTTGGCAATCTGTTTTAAAGCAACCCATGCTAGGTGAAGGAGTTGTAATTTCTTAGCGTAAGGAAGAAAGATCCCGCGGAGCCGAAGTCCCTATTTCTGAAGAGGAGGATGATGAGGTATATCCCTTATCTGCCTCGACTACCTTTGTATCGGCTATCTTTCGTTACTCATGTTCCTTGGTTTTGTCTTTCAGGAACCACTATTAATAAGGTGCGATAGGCGCGGAAAGTACATGATGCCTCTCTTCATGCCGGAGGGAAGTCCTCTTTGGATCGTACTTCTGAACACCTGCAGGATTCTCCGTCGGCTAGCCTCGATATCAGAGTTTCTCCTATTGAGGCAGCCGACGAGGTTGACGTAACCGTATAAGTATACATTTTTCCTTCCAGTCTTGTTACCAACTGTCTCTAGACTCTTGCCTTTCTTCTGAAACTATCTTTTTCTGTACAGGAGACTATTGGAGGTAATCCTTAGGCTGAAGCCCACCCAACTAACGGCTCAGAGGTATCAACCAAAATCATCCCAAAAGATGTGCTTCTGCGCTACTTTAGCTTAGTCGACACTGTATCTCCACCAGCTTCGCTTGTTGGCGTCCATCGAGAGCGAGTCGAGGAATCTCTCGCCAGGGGAATTCCAACCACCAAAGAGGAGTTACATGCTATGAGGGCTTCTTTGCTCCGATTGTCGAAAGAAATAATGGATTCCCCGGCTCTGGCAGCCACTTACAACGACATGGCTTTGGCTCTGAATGATTTATTTGCTTTATATAGAACGGCCAAAGATAGTCATGATGAGGTTGTCGCTGCTCTGCAACACTTGGGGTCTCTTCGGTAAGAGAAGAACCGCATTCAAACTTCTTTCAATGAGGTGAATGCAGCGAGGTAACAAAATGTCAGACGAAGAAATGATTTGTAGGAGCGGCTGTCCAAACTGCAAGTTGAGTTGGAGCGGATCCAGGCGGAGATAGGGGTTATCACTCCGGCCATAAGTGTCTTAGACTCGGCTATTAGTGCCCATGACTCCTCCCGTTCTTCTTTGTTCCAGTAGAGCCTTCAGTTGGATAGCAAAATCTAGGAACTCGGTAACGAGCAGGTGGTTTGGGAGCTGCATCAGAAAGCAAGTAGTGAACGGTTGGCCAACCTGGAGAATGAATGGACTGCGTGGAAAAGCCGTCTAGTCCAAACAACGCCGACAATCACTGCTCCCTCGCCAGTTGATCCTGTTGCTGAGTTGTCAGCCGATACCCTTATGGACTTGCCGTCCGAAGTAGTTATTGCTTCTGTTGTTCAAGAGGTATCGGCCGATACTCAAGTTTCTACTGAAGCCTCATCAACTGTAGTGGTGGCCTTCACTGGTGCTGAAAGGGAGGTCCGTGTAGGAGCGAGAGCGGTTGAGGTAGTGGTCGTTGATATGGCTGATGATGAAGAACAGACTGCAGTAATTAGGTAAGACCAAGCAGTCATTGATTCGGCTGATCCTGAGACTTCAATAGCTGATGAAGTAGTGCAACCTTTGATTGGTTTAAAGCCGACCAATTCGGCTTCTTAGTTGTATCGACCCCAAATCGAAGGGTCTTGTTATTGTGACCAGGCAGCCGGTCTATGGTTGTCGTTTGCCGTACATTACCCAAATCGAAGGGAAATTAGCCTATTTTGTGACCAGGAAGCCGGCATGTAGCTGTCGATTACTTATACACGCCCCAAAATCAATGGGTAATATGTCTACCATTTATATTTCTTTTCCATGCATGTTCATCGCTTGATCCGCATTGCCGGCAACCCGTGAGTTCGCTACGAAGGGTCCTTTCCTAGTTTGGCGATCATTTGCCGATTTTACGATCTCTCATTTCAATTGGCGGGATGATTGTCAAACTAAGTCTCATTCGGCAAACCTCTTTAGGCCCTATATATTTGTCATATGCTTTGGCCATTTTACGTTTACCGACTTCGACTCTTTCTATGATTGTCAGTCGATTTTCCTCCAACTGACTCAACTCCATTAGAATGGCCTGCTGATATTCTTCCAAACTTAGAAAATTTGGTTTGGCCATCCATAATGATATTAACTTCTGAGGACAACACTGCATCTTGGCCATAGATTTAGCCGATAGGATGTTGTCCCCATAGTTGTAGATTTGGAGTTTTTGATTGCCTATTTCATTTAAGACCTATCTTTGTAAAAAGAGTTTGTTCAAACTTTGCACAAAACATACACAACGTGGGGTACAAGATAACACTCGTGTTTTGTACAAGCTTAGAACAAAGACAAACAAAGCTAGGCGTAAAGTTCCTATCGGCAGCTCAAATGTTGTTGGCCACCGGATCTGGTTTCCCGTCGTGGTTCCCCATCTGCGATACTTCGGCTATCCTTGCCACATAATTTTAGGGCGATCAGCCGATGCCACAGATCATGTATGACTTGGGTTTTCTCAACCATTTAAATCATCCAAGGTAAGTCGTGGTTCAGCTAATTGTTTTAGTTCAAACCCTCGTGAGGTAAGACTACAGGATTCCCAAGATCCTTCTTTATACTGCTCCGTGAGTGCTATAAGAGCCACATAGAGTGAGTAGAGGATAGCCTCTATGTTCTGAACCACTGGCTAGAACGGGTTATCATCCGCTGGGACGATTTCTATCTTGTCCCCTTCCCAAAAGATGAGCTTTTGATGCATGGTAGAAGGAAGACATCGGCTGGTGTGAATCCAGTCCTTGCCCAGCAGAATGGTGTAGGACGGCATGCCAAAAATTACAAAGAAGGCAGACCTGACCGTCTTAGGCCCTACAGTGATTTCTGCTACTAGAATCCCCAATGCTTCAAAGCCTCTCCTATAAAGCTAGCCATTTTAATGTTAGTTAGGGTGAGATCTTCTCTGGTTTTGTTGAGGCTTTTCAAAGTAAGCAGCGGCATCACATTCGGCACATCCCCATTGTCGACGAACACTCGGCTAATGGTTTTGTCGTTGATGTAAGTCTTCACATAGAGGGGCTTGAGGTGTTTAACCATCTCTTCCGTAGGTGCACCAAACGTAGTGCTCAAAGCATCCCTAGCCGTGGTTTCAACTATTGTTTCCCATTCTGCGTCTTCTACGCAAATATCACCTTCTAGGCTATCCAGCACGGAACGGCTGGCCCAGAATTCACATGGGATTAGGCTGACCATTTTAATGTCTACCCACATCTCGTCAACCAGGTCTTGGCTAAATAAATCGAGGACGGGGTCTCCTCCTTCATTCAATTCGGCTGACCGGGAGCTCATATCTTCCATTTCTTGGAGACAGATGGGGATCGGCTGAAGATCTTTTGATTGAATCCTATGCACAATCTGTGGGTTTTCCTCGGTTGGAGATCCATCCGGGGCCACATTCTCTTGTCGTGGTTCCTCCGTCGGGTTATCGGTAGGCTGTTCATCCAACTCTAGTTGACCCAACGTCTCTCCTTCAGGTAACATTGCCCCTGAAGCAACTGAACCGAATGCCCACTCGATAGCCTCGACTACGACAGACTCAGAAATCTCCTGATTTTTGGCTGCCTTGGTGTTGGAAATTAGATGTAATGTCTGTTGCATCTTACGCAAGGCCTTGGCACGTTGCATCCTTCTTTTCTGAGTTCAGGATGCGACTCTCAGTGGTGCCTCTTTCTTTCCGGGAGCCTGATTGACAAACCATTTCCCCTCTTCTATGTTGGCGGCTGGTTTAATCATTCTCTGAGGTCTCGTTTGTTCCTCTTTTCTCGCTGTGATACGTAAGGACGAAACACCCTCGTTTACGTTAAACTCGACCACCCTCTGTTTGGTTTCAGAGAGTGGTTCTTCATCTATTCGAGGCATGCTCGGCTACCGGTTGGTTGGCATCCGTACTTGCCCCCAGGCCTATGTCTGGCGCCGATAGGGACCCTTCTGAACCTCATGGTTTGTTCCTGAAGTTCTCGTTCAACGTCCCTCAAAATTTTAGGACGACCATGAAAACTGCTCCTAGTTAGCTGCATGTCAATGCGAATGTCATGTAGGCTGCCTAACCGGTTGAACACAGAGGTCTTTGTGGCCTTCTCCCCTTAGATAGGTTTCTTTGGGACCCACACCCTTTTCATCGATTGTCTCCCTTTGGTGTCCCTTGACTCATCGGTCTTAGCAAAAGATACCATAGATATTGGTACCGCGGGAAAGGGGTCGGTATCAATGGACATTTCAGCCATACGTTTGTTGGCTAGCTTGAATCTCCCCTCTTTGATGCCTTTTTGGATCGCCTTTTTGTAGACCACACAATTAGAAGTTGAGTGACTGTATGAGTTATGCCACTTGCAGTACTTATCTTTGAGTTCCTCGGCATGAGGAATCCTATGACCATCAAGCAGCCGAATCTGCTTATCTTTGAGCAGATGATCAAAGATCTGATCTGCCTTCGTGATGTCAAGCGAGTAACTGACCCTGTCATCGGATGAACTCGTCTCTTTGCCTTTTACAGCTTTCAAGGCTAGGAAAGAGTAAACCTTACCCCTAACAATCTCGGCCACCATTGCGTCTGTCATGCAGTTCGGTGACTCTGAGTCGGACTCATCCATTTTAATGATGGATACCAAGTGGGAGCCTCGATTTCGGCTGGCTCTTCTCCGCTCCTTCTCTTGGACGTACTACTCTATTTGGCTAGCCTTTTCGGCTAACTGGCTCAAGTTAGAGCAGAATTGTCCCACCAACTTCTCCTTTAACTGAGGGTGCATGTTGTTTATTATCATGTGAGCACACTCAGACTCGGGGAAGTGTACGGTGCATTTTCCAACCTTCTTTCTGAATCTCTCGATAAAATCGACATCCGATTCATCGACCTGCTGCTTGAGATTCGTTAGATCAGTCACGGTAACCTGAGGTTGGGGCCAATAGAACCTATCATGGAAACAACCCTCCATGTCGGCCCAGCTCTGTA
Source organism: Anisodus tanguticus (assembly GCA_034509755.1). Taxonomy (NCBI): domain Eukaryota; kingdom Viridiplantae; phylum Streptophyta; class Magnoliopsida; order Solanales; family Solanaceae; genus Anisodus; species Anisodus tanguticus. The sequence goes on along the minus strand of CM067561.1, from coordinate 36,144,087 downwards.
CGGAATCAGGAGCCAAAGAGGAGTACCATGCGAAGGTTAGTCCCATTAGAGAGAGAGGGAATAGCTACAACTTGTGATACTAATTCTGGTCAGCCTCGCCGCATTGGGCAGTAAATCTGCCGATGAGCTCGATAGTGGATTTGCCATCGTTGTCAGAAAAGAGAAGATGGAAAACTCCGGTGTTTTGAAGCCCCTCGGCAAAGGTGCTATCCGATCTAGCCAATCGGGGTAGGGCTTCTTATAAACAGGCATGTCCAAAGGTTTCAGTTGGATGCTGAAGTACCTCCGCATGGTATTAGCAATAATCTCCGGGTTTATCAGTTGTGACGTCCCCTGCCGATTCTCTACTGGATTCGGTTGGTAGGCGTCCATTCTGCACTAGCGGCCTCCATTCTGCACTTTGTTAGACAGGGTTGTGAAGGTTGTAGGTGGTTTGATGGCCATTACCAATAGGTGGGGTAATGCCCAATGGTTGTTGTTAGGTATGGCCACCAAAGCCTGCAACCTGAGCTCCTGGAACGGCTAACGGAGCCTGAGGATAAGGTGGAACAGTGTTCCATGGCTGTTCTCCTCGGACATCGGTCATTCTTAGAAAGTTTACGCTTCCTGGAAAGTATGGATTGGGTACCGGCAATGACTGCTGGAATGGTATTCCCCTATAAACAGCGTCACTAGATAGTTGAGCTAAGTCATTGTCAGGGGCCATCGACTGTCAATTCACGTTGTTCGCCTGCATCGTAGGGTCGTTTGTAGAAACGTACGGCATAACGGGCGGCAATCCAAAGTGTCCTGGAGCATGAACTAGTCTCCGAGCCATATTGATCTGCCCATACTACAGACTCGCTTGGTCAAGTGGCACGTTTTGCCGCCCAAGTTTCTGCGGCGACCATGCAATATGTTGGTTGCCAGGCGATAAGGCTTGTGTTCCTAGGTGCGCTATCGGTTGTGCCTGAGTGGGCACTGGCTGATGCACATGCGGCTGAGGAACAACACTGGGAGTCACGGTCTCATGCTGAAGAACACCGTTCGTCAGAGGGATGGCAGAACTAGCCGAACATTCTCCTAGGTGCATTCGGTTGGTTTCCATCTCCCTCACTTGCTGAACCTCATTATGTACCATCGACTTCAAAATGTCAGCCAACTGTTTAGAAACTTGGTACATAATATCGCGGATGCCCAAGTCAATCAGTTGTCTAATAAAAGACGTGGTCATTATGGTTGGACCTTCAGATTGGCTAGATTCTACCACAACTTGGGTTGATGGATGAAGTGGATGGATATCCACCGATGTAGGCATACGGAGGATGCTGGTTTGTTGTTCCTTCTAGGAGGATTTTGTTTAGGATGTGGACTGGACTCGAGGCTCATTTTCTTACCGGACCTTAAGCGCATACGCCAAGAATGATCCTGACCTGGAGAATCAAACATTGCTATTAATTCACCTATGGTCCCATTAGGCGTGCCAAATTTGTTCTCGCACCGAATTCTGCCTTCTGCCGCTTTAGCGGCTGATTAATTCGGGAAACAAATTGATTCCTTAACTTAAGCGATTTTAGTTGAAAACGGAACTCTAATTTCCGGCAATGGGTTCCCCAACTACTCCGGAAAGCGTTAAGACCGTGGTGTGAGTAAACTAAGAGGTAAGAAACATGAATATAACCGAATAAGTAAAAAGTAAAGGATAAAGTAATGGATAAAAGATAAAGATAGATAAAATTTGAATTATTTGATTGATTGTGTGTCTATACAAAAATGTGTTCTATTTATAGTACAAAAAGAGAAAAAAAACTGTACAAACGTGCCCCCCATGTCAGCCATCAAGTAACCCACCAAGTTTAATGGCCAACTATGGGGAAGGTGGTGCCGATTTTCTCGCCCTCTACTCCTCTTGCTCGGATAATGGCCCCTTTCTTTTAGCTGGCATTGGTCGTTATCGCTTATGGGAGGTCTGAAAACCCTTTTGACTTGATCGTTGAGGCGTCTGCATCTGAGTGGGTCCCAATCATACCTCTCACCGTCAAGGGCTAGAAGTAAATTCGACTCGGGAATTGTTCGGATGTCACTAAATTCGACTAAACACTTGGCTATTTTGAGTGTTAACACACTGTACAGGCATTTATAGCACTTTTAAGTCCAACTGCATCAGTCAACGACGTGACCACACCCACTGGAACACCAATTACTACTAATTTCACAATCACGGCTGATTTATTTGACATTCAAAGTCGGATAAACTGACCCACCTAAGTCAATGCTCAAATGGCATTAAATAGAGTTGTCCTACTCATACACACGTACAAGGTGTAGAGAACACATAGAGGACAATTTAAATACACATTCATCAACCATATTGTGGGCCTTCATAGGTAACAAATAATTACATGCACTCCTCAGAGAAAGGAATAAAATTGAAAGAAACGAAGCATTCCTCAAAGAGAACGAAAACACAATGTTAATACAACATCGAAAAGAAGAAGAAAACAAGAATATTCTCTTTTTCGTCCCGTGCGGGGCAAGAAGACAATAAACGGAAATAATAAGAAATCAGTTTCGTTCTTGAACCAAATATCTTCATTCGTAGTTACTCTTACAACGTTGGGCTATAAAGCCACAAATTTACTGGTATAAAGCAGCGCAGGCTAAAATGTTTTACTTGTGAGAAACCGCACTACAATCATACAACTTCGCTATGCTAATGGCAGCTTACTGGCTGGAAATGAATGAACAGATTAGGTTGCATACCTCACCCAGACTCCTTCTGTAAGGGATTTGATGTAATAAATTGTCAGTTAAGTAATTGGAGAAGCAGTTAGAATATCACCTTTTCAGCCTCTAACATTGTGTAGGATGAAGATGAATTTTGGATGACTGGATGTTGTAAATGCCATTGAACAATCCTCAGCCCACTTGTTTGGCATCACCTCATCAGATATTCCTGCACTAAATATAAGATGAAAAATACTCAGATGACACCTCTGATCCATTCTTATGATCTGTAACAAAGCCACAACAGCTCTCCACCCTTTCTTCCTTTTCATAGAGGAGAAAATGAAATTGGGAAAAAGAAACTGATCCTAACACGAGAACATTGACTTCCCTTCTAATGCCACTTACTAGTAGTTACTACACCAGCAAGATGTACTTAGGGAATTTGATAGCGACGTTTGAGAACTTCCCTAATGATTTGCATATCAGAAGATTCCAACTAATTAAAAATAAATTTTAGCAGTCTCCCATGCAATCATTCAAGAAATAGCACAACCTTGATGGTCTAACAAGATAATATGTATTAGTAAACAAAACTGGACAAATATTTCAAGTAAGCAAACAAGTGTACATCTTTAGCACAAATACAATTTCCCATAAAGAACATCATTCACTAAAGGGCATAGAATGACCCAACAAGGCAATCTGAAGACAACACCAGAGTAAAGTCTTACAGCATACAAAGACTCAATATGGCTCCTTGACAGCTTCCTGACTAATAGTTCAAAATTCAGACAAGACACAATCATACTGAAAACTCACCTCCTTCGAGCAAGAAAGTCTTTGATAAAGCATACGCAAATCAATGCTTATAAATACCAAGCAGTGATTTCTCTCTCGCTTCAACTCTTTTCCTTGCAGCCTCCCTGGCCTTGCGTGCTGCTGCTTCCTCCTCAGTGACAGCTTTTGGCTTCTCATCCCTTTTTCTTTTGTTAACCATCAGTGAAGAAGGTTTACCTTTAACAGATCTCATGGGATTTGGAGGGGTTGAAACAACACGCCCTGGTGGAGGACCACTTTGAGGAGCTTCTGTGCTTTTATTTTCTGAAGATCCAGCACCCATTGTTGATACAGGTGCTTTTGCTAAAGGTTTCTTTGAAATGGACGTCGAAGAAACTTGAGTTGCAGCAAGTGCCTCTTCCTGTGTTACCCACCTACCTGTCACATTTTCATTCAATTAAACGGCTGGCAGAAAAAAGTGTGGGGTAGCTTACATAAAACAAGCTCTGGGAAGCATATTTACCTAAAACATCTGTATAATAGAAGCCGGAGTTAGGATCATAGTGACATCCATTACTTTGATTGTAATAGTAGCCAGATGTGCTGTCATACTCCCACTCTGTTATTACAGAAACAGTTTTAGGTCATAGAATTATCAAGACAACATTAAGAAGACCACCATTTTAACTCAACCTTGAAGTAGTGATGTAAGCCTAAATGTGAAAGAGAAAGGAACTCAAAGCGACATAAGCCTTTTGTGTTAATTGTCAATACAGTTAGAATTCATTCTAGCAATGTTAATTTCCTATTCACTTCAACACCCTTTGAATCACCCAACATAGAAGAAAAAATTGCCACTAAAGCAAAATGAGCAAGTTCTTTAAGACGAGAAACTTTTCACCCGCTCAGAAAAGTAAGGGGAAACAACACCAAATACCCCTAAAAACAAAATAATTACCCGCCCATGCCCCTCCTAAATTAATTTGGCTTCTTACCCAGCCGCCCAAAACTAATTACCCGAGTACCCCTCGCTCCAAAAACACTTCCACCATGATACCATCGCAGTATATTTATATACCATGATGGTATCATGAAGAACTAAGAGGACTGAATCAGCCCTCCATGATACTATTTCAGTATTATTTATATACCACGATGATACCATGGAGGACTGAGGAGTGTCTCATTGAAGGACTGAAGCAATCCTCCATGATACCATCACAGTATTATCATAAAGGTTTTTTTCGAGAAAAGTGTGTCTTTGAATAAATAAACATGATCCTCCATAATAGCATCTCAGTATATTATATACCATGATGGTATCATAGAGGACTATGAGAAGGATTGACACAGTCTTCAATGATACCATCTCAGTATATTTATATATCATGTTGGTATCACAATTTGGGGGCATCTCGAGTAAATAGTTTCAATTTTTCTGGGGGTATGAAAGTAATAGGGGTATAGTTTCAATTTTCTGGGGTATGAAAGTAATGGGGGTATGGGCAGGTAATTACTTTGGTTTGAGGGAGCACGGACGTTCTTTCCCCAAAAATTATATCCAAAGCAAAAGCTAAATCATCTACGAAACAGAATACTAGCGTTCAGAAAAATGGAGGTAAGGCATGAGGTTTTGTTCATATTGTCACTTAATCTCTTAATGACCTGATAGAGTGATTCCCATGAGAGAAGAGGACTAGATAACTTTGCCATTTTTTTGTATAGCGTAATTAAGGTATCCTGTACTCAGAGTGAAACGTAGCATTGCTTTAACCAAGGTGGTCAGAAAGAAATTGCAAAGAACCAGAAGTAGCAAACCAAAAACAAAACAACAAGAATGAAAAACTAATTTCAGAGATTACTTTTTCGTATATGAAAGAAAAAAGACTTATTTAACTTACAATATTTGCAATCCAGATAATTAAGTGGGAGAACTGAAATATTGTCAAATTGCATATTAACTCAAACAATTTACCTTGGTAAAAGTTTTTTTCTCAGAATTGACATGAATAAAACTATGAGCTCATCATGAGATATCTCTATTTTTTAACCAAATCATTTTGTTGGGAAAAGTATCTCTACTTAAAACCAACTGAAAGATAATGTTACTGATTCAGAGTCAACACAAGTATACAGAGAATTTGAACACCTTCTGATACAGCAGAACCCTTGGTAGTCGCTTGACCATTATCATGAGTAGCCAGTGCCTGTATGTTGGTACTTCTGGCCTCTTTAACTCGAGCCATGTCCTTCTGGTAGCTGCGTTGCGCTTTCTGGCAAATAAAAAAAAGACTCAATTAATCCATCACATTTTTGTTCATTCACAATCTCCTCTCAGCTCATCCATTTCTGCTTTAAACTATAAAACAAGTCAAAAAGACAAAATTGGATGAATTTCTGTAAAAATACAAAATAAAAGAATTATTAATTCTTTTCGTGGAAGTTTAAGGGAACCTATGCAATAGGATCATGTAAATTAATCCAGAAACAAGTGAAAGCTAAAGCTGCATTACTAGGAAAGAGAGGAAATGCATCTTTTCTAACAGGAGTGTAAATGCCCAGAGCCGTGTACTTTTTAGTCTACAGGTTGTAAAAGACAGATACTGGGTCACTTGCTTACCCACATTAAGAGATATCTTTACGTTTTAATCAGGATATCCATTCTGTCGAGTGTTCCACTTTGAGATATCTTAGGATAAAATAAGTTGGTACCAACATCATATTTTGAGCAGCTACATAACCTGCTAATTAGACAATTAAGAAGAATATCCCTCCAAAGACCATTTCTCTATGAGATTACAACAATCTCCCGTAGCTGCTGAGCACACTACACTTAATGGAGGAGGAATTATACTATTGTAGTAATGGTACTTGAAGAAGATGGCCCTAACAATTTTTAAAACAGATATGTAATTACAGAAAGAAATATTAACTGATCTGCGCACACAGAGAAAAAGTCTGCTTCCGAGATAAAGATGAAACCCTTCAAATTTAGATAAATGCATACACACACACACATAATGTAAAAACATTTACATATGCAGCATAACCGTCTTATCTTCTTTTGGATGGTAAATACTAACATCAAAATTTTCTATTTGAAGCCTCAGATCCCATCCTTCATTACCAGAACACTGAAATCTGTGGTAATAAATGTTGTAACCTTATATGTTAACGTATATCCCAATATAACAGCACTTACTGCTTCAATTTGCTCCAGCGCACGGGCTGCTTCTTTTAACTCTTTGTCTTTTTTAGCTTTCTCTTGTCGCATTGTGTTGAGCCTATTTCCCACAGCTTCCTTGTGACGCGTACCAAGTTCATGGTTCCTGATGCTCGTAGGATTGTTCGATATGAAGATTTTGCAGAAATCACACCATTTATTTCCTTGGCTAACCCAAAACTGTACAATGAGAAAAGTAAGAATCAGGCATATTTATAAAATTGTAAATAGATCACAAGAAAGTAAACAACAATATAATTATCTCGGGTTTTGTTAATCTAAAGTCCCAGGAAAAGGAAGAAGAAATCTAAATACAGAAAAGTAACAGGTTAAGGAAACAAGAAATATGTAGGATAATCTGACAGAAGGCTGGACATTCTGATACAATAATAAACACATTAATGAAAAGACATAGCAGAACTAAATCAGAAACAAAAGCAACCCCAACTAAAAGATGATTGAAGAAACAACAAACTTTGTAATGGATCGAATGAAATTATTGTAGGTATTCGAATTCCACATGTCTGTAGCTAAAGTTGGTTATAGAAATGCCAGCAACTACACTAATAGCTAATTTCACAAATTTTCCCAAAAAGAAGAAAAACATGAATATTCTACAAAACAACAAAGACCTTGACCCTGCAAATTAATTCAAACACTAGATCACACCCCTTGGGGTGCGGCCCTTCCCAGACCATGCTAATGTGGGATGCTTTGTGTACCGGGCTTCCCCTTTACTAGAGGTACATTACCTTTAAACTAAACATACTTATCCGGAACAACTCAAATAACCGGTGAAATGGGAAACAACTTAGGTAAAAAAAAAAATGAAGATTGCAAATCTAGTGCCACTTAAGTAAGAGAGAATACTAAACAGTAGACAATAACAATATGATATATGTGGGCAGATACATTGACACATTACACTTAACAAATGCAGGGCCGGCTAGAGGTAAGGCCTCTAAGGCCATTGCTTTAGGCCCCCAAGTTTTGGGGGCCCATTTTTCTAAAAATAGTATGTGTATATACTAGTTTTTTTAAAAAAAAAAAAAAAAAAGTGAAAAGTGAAAAGTTTAATGGAGAAACTACAAAATATTTCTCCCTCCATTTCAAAATAATTGGTATCGTTCACTTCTCGGGAGTTAATTTGACTAATATTCCTAACTAACTTGGATTAGATTTTTTCAATATATTATAACCAAAAGTTACATATCCAAAAACTATACGAAAAGTACTATAAAGTGCAATTTTTCTCACATCAATATGATGAAAAAATATATCTTAAAAATGTTAGCCAAAGTGTATAAAACTTGACTCTCTAGAAACGAACAAGTATTTTGGGATGGAGGGAGTATAAAAAAGGATTTTTTGAAACTTTAATTGATATTACCGTTGAAAAAAACTAGGTAAATAACTCATTTAGATCCTTATCTTATCTCTGGATATAAATCTTTTTGGATCATTTATATTTAATATTGGAAAATCATTAAAAATAATTAACGACTTTGCATAGTATATATACATAGTGGGTGGAGGGAGAGGCCATAAGAGATTTTTTTTATTTAATAAATTAAGGCCTAATACTGAAGTTTGGCTTTAGGTCACCAAATTTGTTGAGGCGCCCCTGAACAAATGTATAATGATATAAGCATATGAAGAAGGAAGCATTATAAGCAAGCAACCCCTGATAAAGATAATCATCAGGGGTCCAAATTGAAATCATAACTAATATCTACTCTATAAGTCATATTCCGAAGATCACCAATTCACAATTTATAAATTATTAGTTTACCAAATTGAGTCCATCTCACTAGTGATAAAAAATTAAGACAGTTGATCAATCAGGAGCACACAAATAACTAATTCCTATCATTCTAGTTAGAAGAATTACTAGGAATTCGTAATTAGAAATAGAAATAAAAAGAATTATGTTGAAGGTGCAAATTAAAAATGAAAGATTGGTATAGGCGTACCTCAGTCATGGCTGCAACGGATATACGAATGGATTGAATGCAAAGAGTATACGAAAGACTCAAATTTGTTTCTTATTCAAAATCAACGGCCTATTCTTCAACTGAACCCTAAATTTGAACGAAAGAAATAGAATTGATTTGAGGATCTTGTCCCCAAAATATAAAATAAAAGAAGAATCGGATTCGGGCCCACCCGGCCCGCTTTGAGAATTTTGTTTAGTGCATGTGACAGATTTTCTTGATTTGTTGTTTCCGACTCCTTTTGTTATCTAACACGTCGAAGTGTGGATTATGAAGATTATTCCGTTTCTTGATTACACCGTTTTAAATAAGAAATGCAAGTGCAAAGGAAGTATAAAGCATGAGACCAAGATATTTTTTTCAATCAAAATAGGAATTTGACAAAATTGGAATGAGAAAAAACAAAATTACATATAATCATTTGATAAATTTTTCTATTTATTTTTCTAGAATCAATTTAGAGAAGAATTGTACTTAACTCTTACATATGTAATTTTAATAAACTAAGGGAAGCATTGTAGTAACTGATAAAGTTGTTGTCATATGACCAGGAAGTCACGGGTTCAAGTCGTGAAAACAACAACCTTTTCCAAAAAAAAATACATGGTAAGACTACGTACAATAGATCCTCATGGTTCGGCCTTTCCCTGAAATTTTTAAATGCAGGTGTAGAATTGTATTAATCTCCCATGGGAGTCTTTCTCATTAGGGACCATATTTCTACCATAATTATACATCACTAATAATCACAAGAGATATGGTGATTATTTAAATAATATTCACTAATACACTCCCTTAGTCGGAGCGGGAGGAGGCCGGACGCTTAGACTGGATCTGAAGTCGAGGAATAGCTGTTTAGTGAAGATATCTACATACTGATAAGAATATGGTACATGCAACACCTTAACTCGAACTCAAGATCACCTAGGTCTTCTCCCTTCTAAACACATGGGTTACCTCTTGGGGTCCCAAACCCTTACTCAAACTTAGAGTTTATATATTGCACAATCCTTCCATCTTTTACCAATGAGGGAAATTTGTCATTTTTTGCCAAAACACTCCATCTTTTCATGTTTCAAACACCTTATTTTGTGTACCAATATCTCTTTCATTTCTTAACGAAATTTGACGATACTTGGCACTAACATCATCTACTCACTTAGTAGATTAGGCATGTGCGAAGAAACGATGTTCCCGACATGTGGGCCCAAGTGTTTAAGTCATTAAAGACGGGATAAACTTAATCCACATTAGTAAAAAATTTCCACAAATAATGCTTACACAATGTTCATAGAACCTGTTTGGATTGACTTATTTTATTTTATGTGTTTTTAAACCAAAATATTTTTTAAGTATTGTTATGTCAAATAACAAAAATAAATCAAAAGTCATATTTCGATTTATGAGTCAAAAGTCATAAGCTCATTCAAACGGGCTCTATATCAAAACTTAAATTCAATTAATTATGCAAAAATCACATTAATGATGTAAAATTTTATACTACAGATCAAACATTGTAGTCCTTTAGTTTTTAAAAAATTTATGATGAAATTCTTTTTCTGCATATCTGTAATCAAACGACCCCTTAAAGTGCAAGAACTTATTGGGTCATTGGCACAAATGTCCTATCTCACTGCTTTAATTTTTGCCCCTCCTATCTCATTGCTTTAACTTTTATCCTCCAACACTTTTAACTTAATAATAAGTGAACGAAACTACCCTCTCAATAGCTTAGATTTCTTCTCCGATCATTTCTTCCCCAACTTCATTTATCTCTCCTCCTTCATATTTCAAACTCAGAAGCTCCAACTATCAATAGTGGTAGATTTTAAATTTTACCATCAACTTCTCTCTAACAAATAGCCTTATTATTGTGGAATTATTTAAAGTGATAGTTAAATGAACATCACTAATTGTTCATCAATTTGATGTGAGTAATCTTCATTTCCTATGAAATTGAGCTAGGGCCGGGAGAAGATAAATCGATAAAATTTAGGACGTAAGGGGGAAAAATACAGCAAATTAAAGCACCTCTACAAGTCCAGCTGCATTAATTAAGCAAAAGCAGCAGCAATATATCCGACAAACAACACACCAATTGGACCAATGCAGCAGCACACAAAAGACCATCTTTCCTAATAATTTCTCAACAATTCTTTTCTCATCTTTGTTTCTAGCCTTTTCAGCGAATTAGATGAGACTTACCAAGAAGATAATTATCTGAAAAATAATTGAACTGAATTTTGAGTTTCTCTAAGTACTATTTATTTTTGGTTTGATTTAAGAGATGGAAAATAGATGCACTTTTGTAATGTCTACGGCAACTTACTTCAGATATTTCTCATTACGAAGTATGTGCTTTGATTACAGGTAGTTGCTTTTTTTCTACACTTAATAAAACATGTTTTGCCTCTAGGCATAACTTTACATTTTATACACTTGTAAGGTTTCATATAAATTATGTTTTGTTTGGCATAGTTATTTAAAATTAAGCTAACATGCATTAGTTGTGTAGTAACTATTTCGCAAGGTAAGATTTCATAGAAACTATGCCTATTCGGGCAAAGTTAAATAAACATATGCCTTTTCCGGCATAGTTCTATATAAATTAAGTTAACATGAATAAATTGTGTAGTAATTGTTTCGCAAGACAAAGTTTCATGGAAACTATGCCTATTCGAAAAAAGTTACATAGAACATATCACTTGTCTGACATAGTTCTGTAGAAATTAAGTTAACAGACATACGTTGTGTAGTAACTATTTCGCAAAGCAAGGTTTCATAGAAACTATGCCTATTCGGGCAAAGCTACATAGAACCTATGCCTTTTCCGGCATAGTTCTATAGAAATTAAGTTAACAGGCATAAGTTATGTAGTAACTATTCCGCAGGGTAAGGTTTCATAGAAATTATGTCTATTCGGGCAAAGTTACATAGAACATATGCCTTATCTGGCATAGTTCTGTAGAAATTAAGGTAACAGACATAAGTTGTGTAGTAACTATTTCGTAAGGCAATATTTCATAGAAATTGTGCCTAAGCGGGTCTGGGTACCCTAACTTTTTTGAACTACCCGGACCCTACCCAGTAAAAGATCGGTTCCTAAATTTACTATCCGGAACCTACCCGTAGCAATCATTACCTGGAACCTACTCGTAGCAATCATTACCCGGAACTTACCCGGACCCTGCGGTTCCCGGATAGGTTCCCGGGTACCCGAAATCGGTGTTTCTTTGTGCAAAATAATGCCTTCGTATAACAGCTTTGGTTTAGGAATAAACTTGTCTACTTATCCTCTGAAAGCCAGTGCCACAAAACCCATAAAGAATCCTTTCAGACCAAATATCCCAAAAATGTTTCAAAGATTTGCTTTGGTTTTCGTTTCAACTTTCTTTTTCAATAAATTAAAGGAGTACATAGTTTAAAAAATTCAGTTTTTCAGTTTTCTACCGCTTTTGGCTTTTCTCTGCTTAACGAATATAGGTCTCACTCACTATTGCATCACGTAAGGAGTTTCCATGTACGGAGTCCATTACGAAAAATCCAAATGAGTAAAAATTGATTGAGACAGAGTTATCGCTGGCAAATTTTCTGACAGAAATTAGATTTTTGATGATGTTTAGGGCATAAAGGACGTTTTTAAGAGAGAAGTGTGGATGCGGTGGTAGGGTAAGGGTGTGGCCAAACCCTTGAATTGGAATGCGATGACCACTACCGACCATAATAGATTGTGGAGTTGGTAACTGGCACAGTTGAGGAAGATTACCTGAATTGTTGGTAAGATGAGACGTGGCGCCCGTATCCATATACCGTCGGGTTGTGGACGGGTCAATGAAGCCATTGATTTGTTCTCGGGTAAAGGATAAAATTGAATTATTAAAAAACAATTATGTTCTCGAGTGAATAAACCAAAAGGTTTTGTGAATGAGGAAGCAGAAATCGAGGTGGCAGAGACAAATCAACCACTTTTGTTCTCGGTTATCGATGAAGGAAGAAACAAAGGCAACCACGATTGCTTGAAGTAGACAGAGGGCACAATTTTCGACTGACAAAAGCGGTAGGAAAACAAGGAACAAAGACCTTTCCTCTGCTTTTGATGACCGCAGAAGCAAAAGGACAACAGAGAAAAAGTTCTTGGTTGTTGGGTAGGAAAAAAAAAAAAGGACCACAGACGCAAAAGCCGAGGAGGGGCGGTTGTGGCGGAAAGAAAATAAGTAGGGTTTAGTTGTTAGGCTCTGATACCATGTAGAATTGTATTAATCTCTCTTGGAAGCCTTTCTCATTAATACAATATATATATATATATTGTAAAATGTTGAATCCTTCTATAATATGGATTTCAATTCTACCATAATTATACAATACAAAATATGGTAAGTATGTACTAGTACACGTCCTAATAATTACAACTCTATCAAGTTGCACGACTAACGTCTTTTTCTCTTGAATAGAAGCGAGTATCCAACAGAGTTGTAGTCATTAATAATCGGATCAACCAATAAATATGCATCAGTTGATTCAACAATTTCCGCGCAATAGAATGTGCCTACTGCACTCCGGTAAGCACCAATGAAGTGAGGATGTTGTTCTGCCACTAGCCCTTTTGCTGATGGCATTACAGACATGGCATAGCCAGAAGAATCAGCCTATTCAACAAAATCATTACAAGCTTTGGCTACTTTTAACTTTGGCCCTCCAATCATAATTGATTTCACTGCCTTGCTTAGAAAGGACATTGTTGCATCCACTGCAGCTTAAAACCCCTCTTGTTACTTAACATGTATCATGAAGTTCTAATTGTAAATCAAAATAACAACTCACATGCAGCAGTTGTGAATCCAAAATCTAGTTTCAATGGATTCTGCTCTTTATATATGTGTCAATTTCTTTTCTCTCTCTCTCTCTCTCTTACACACACACACACACATACACACACACACACACACATATATATATATATATCGAATTCATAGTGTCTAGTCTTGATCCGCCAAACTTAGCTTGATGATTTATCAATTTATTTTATTATATAAAAATTCGACTAATTTTGCCTTGAGGCATAACCTACTTACAAATTTTGCTCAATAAGGCAAACTTAGCTTGATGATTAATCAATTATAAAAAATCAAACTAATTTTTCCTCGAGGCATAACTTACTTACAAATTTTGATCAATAAGCCAAACTTAGTTTGGCCTTGAGGCATAACTTACAAATTTTGACCAATAAGGCAAATTTTAATTTTACCCGAGACATAACTTACTTATAAATTTTGCCCAATAATAAAACTTAGCTTGATGATTAACCAAATATAAAAAATCAACTAGTTTTGCCTCGAGGCATAACTTACTTACAAATTTTGCCCATAAGGTAAACTTAGCTTGACGATTAATCAAATATGAAAATTCAACTATACAAATTTCGGTCAATAAGGCAAATTTAGTTATGCCTCGAGGTATAACTTACTTACAAATTTCGGCCAACAAGGCAAACTTAGTTTTGCCTCGAAGCATAACTTACTTACAAATTTTACCCAATAAGACAGGCTTAGCTTGATGATTAATCAAATATAAAAATTCAACTAGTTTTGCCTCGAAACATAAGTTACTTACAAATTTGGTCAATAAGGCAAACTTAGTTTTGCCTCGAGGCATGACTTACTCACATTTTTTTCTCAATAAGACAAACTTAGCTTGATGATTAATCAAATGTATAAAAATTCAACTATAAAAATTTTGCCCAATAAGGCAAACTTAGTTTTGCCTCAAGGTATAACTTACAAATTTTGCCTCATGGCATAACTTACTTACAAATTTTTCCCAATAAGACAAACTTAATTTTTCCTCGAGGCATAACTTAGCTACAATTTTTTCCCAATAAGGCAAACTTAGTTTTGCCTCGAGGCATAATTTACTTACAAATCTTGCCCAATAAGGCAAACTTAGCTTGATGATTAATCAAATATAAAAATTCAACTATACAAATTTTGGCCAATAAGACAAACTTAGTTTTGCCTCGAGAAATAACTTACTTACAAATTTTGCTCAATAAGAAACGAGGCATAACTTAATTATAAATTTTGCCAGTAAGGCAAACTTAGTTTTGCCTCGAGGCATAACTTACTTACAAATTTTCCCAATAAGGCAAACTTACCTTGATAATTAATCAAATATAAAAATTCAACTAGTTTTCCCTCGAGGCATAACATACTTACAATTTTGGTCAATAAAGCAAACTTAGTTTTGCCTCGAGACATAACTTACTTACAAATTTTGCTCAATAAGAAACAAGGCATAACTTAATTATAAATTTTGCCCAATAAGGCAAACCTACCTTGATGATTAATCAAATATAAAAATTCAACTAGTTTTCCCTCGAGGCATAACTTACTTACAAATTTTGGCCAATAAGACAAACTTAGTTTTGCCTCGAGGCATAACTTACTTACAAATTTTACCCAATAAGGAAAATTTAGTTTTGCCTCGGGGCATAACTTTCAAATTTTGCCTAATAAGGCAAACCTAACTTGATGATTAATCAAATATAAAAATTCAACTATACAAAATTTACCCAATAAGGTAAACTTAGTTTTGCCTCGAGGTATAACTTACTTACAAATTTTACCCAAATAAAGCAAGCTTAGTTTTGCCTCGAGGCATAACTTACTTAAAAATTTTATCCAATAAAATAAACTTAGCTTGATGATTAATCAATTTAACTGAAAGATACTTCTATTTTACTTTGCTAATCTAACTAAAAGGATTTAGAACTACTCAGCCTACAAATGTCTTAAAATGACATATCATCTTTCAGTGATTAAAGGAACTACTTGCAAAACAATACACCAGTCCATTATACAATCATATTTTTTAAAGTGACATTATCTCTGTTATGGCATTTTATCAAGCACCAAATAGACTTCTTAAATTTATCTCTTGAGGAAACACCTAAACTACTAATATAGTATAAACAAATGAATAAAAATAATACCAAATCACAAGCAATAGAGAAAAAATAAATAATTCATAATTTAACCCAATTTCCTATTATTAAAAATGAGCACAAAGAAATGATGATGTAAAAGATCAAACTAACGTATTGTAAAATTGAAGAAGAAAGGAAACAAAAAGCTTACTTACTCCAATCAACAACAATAAGCATGAGCAAATCAGATACCCATTAACTCATAAGAAGAAAAAAAATGTAACTGATCTTCTACAAAGAATACGCAATCGATCAAATCATATCGGATCATATAGATAATTTCTCTTCAATTGAGATACAGTCAGCCGTTATCTTTGAAAGAGCTTCTATCTGGGCATGGTTGTTTTGGTAGGAAGAAAAGAAAAGCATCGTCACAAAAAATTCATTAAATGAAGGAAAGGATAGAAAATAAACATTTTAAGAATCAGGGGTAAAAATTAAAGATCACTCCTTTTGAAGGGAACTCAGCGCAAATATTTGGAACTTATTCGGTCTAATTTTTCTATTGCGCTAAACACTAAGATGGGCTTGTTTGCTACATTTGCGAAACTAATGGACTTATTTGTTCTTCTACTGTTAATTCTTCCAACCCCCCAGCCCCAGTCCCACCCCCAATAGGAATCGACATTGTCGCCGGTGGTTGCAAACCCTGTCGGTCATCTCCGGCAAAGTCCTCTCGTTAAACAATGGATCAATCTTTCTTGCTGATGCTAACAAATCTCCTCCACCTCCACAACCACCTTGACCCCACCACCTCTCTCCTCTCCGATTCCACCTCATCCTACTCTTCCTCCGTCGCTTCACCCACCTCCCCCACTTCCCTCCTCACCTCCACCTCCGCCGCCCCTCTCCTCTTTTTCACCATCGCCTCCGTTCTCTCCTACCTCTCCACCCACCCCCCTAACAAAAAAACCAAACCTAACCCCCCCTCTTCTCCACCCCCCACCACCCCCACCCCCACCCCCGAATTCTCCGTGTCCGCTTTCCGTGCACTCTCAACTGAACATATATGGGCGATGGAAGCACCTCTCCGTGACGCTCAATGGCGTTCCCTTTACGGACTCTCATACCCCGTTTTCACCACCGTTGTTGATAAGCTCAAACCCTACATTACCCAATCACAGCTCTCTCTCCCATCTGATTACGCCGTTGCTATGGTACTTTCTAGACTCTTCCATGGGTTTTCAGCTAAAACCCTAGCTACCCGTTACGGCCTTGAACCATATCTGATCTCCAAGATCACTAACATGGTTACTCGCTTGTTGGCTACTAAGCTTTACCCTGAGTTTATTAAGATCCCGGTTAGTCGTAGGCGTCTGGTGGAGACCACTCAAGGGTTTCAAGAATTGACTTCACTACCTAATATATGTGGAGCTATTGATGGAACAGCTGTGAGGTTGCAGCATCTTTCGTCGGATACTGTTAATTCGTCGATGTATTATAGTCGGTATGGGTTTCCGTCTGTATTGCTTCAGGTTGTTGCTGATCACAAGAAGCTATTTTGGGATGTTTGTGTGAAAGCCCCAGGTGGATTTGACGATGCTACGCATTTTAGAGATAGTTTGTTGTATAATAGGTTGATTTCTGGTGATATTGTTTGGGATAAAGGGATTAATGTTAGAGGACAACATGTGAGGCCATACATTGTTGGGGATTGGTGTTTTCCGTTGTTGTCGTTTTTGCTCACTCCGTTTTCTGGGAATAGGACTGGCTCACCTCCTGAGAATGCGTACGATGAGGCATTGTTGAAGGGGAGGAAGATGGTTGAGGAAGCTATCGGTTTGTTGAAAGGAAGGTGGAAAATTCTTCAGAATTTGAACGTGGGACTTAGTCATGCACCTCAAACTATTGTTGCTTGTTGTGTGTTGCATAACTTGTGTCAGATTGCGAGGGAGCCAGAACCAGAGATTTGGAGGGAGCCAGAAGAGAACGGTTCCCCTCCAAGGGTGTTGGAGAATGAGAAGTCTTTCTATTATTATGGTGGAAGCGCGAAGCAGGCCTTGGCTGATGATCTATATCAACGGCTCTCTTCAAGATAGAGAGAATTTACCAGAAGGTGGGGAAATCTCTGATGCTTGCTTTGATGTAAGGATAATTTTACTTGTTAATTCTAGTTTTTGGTTCATGGCTAGCTGATATTGCTGTTTGACAAGGAGTAGCAATGTATTGAATATTGCCTGTAGTCTAGTTGGTAACCTTAAAAGTACCTCAACATTCGCAATCTTCCATTGTGGAATAATTTCGCTGCTTTCTAACTATGCTATGTGAAAGAATTTATGCTGGAAGAAGAAATAGAAAGATTTACTTATCTGTGATTCATGAGCACATATGCATCCGCTACTTGGCCTATCATGTCTCTTTGTTTAGCTACTCATTTTCACCTTATTCTGCCTATTATGACCTTCTGGTTACCTATAGTTCTGTATTTGCCTAACCAAAACACAGGATCCCGAGTCACACAGATAGGATTGCGAGCTAATATCACAATCACACTGACTCTTCATTTATGAAATCTGGAGTAGTTTTCTTCTTCTTTTTTTCCCCTTTTTAAGTGATATGAGACAATTACCCCCAAAGGAGCCCGGACATCAGTCATCCTGAAAACCTTTAAATGCATGAGAAGCTGCTGTTGGGCAAGTCCCTAGCATTTGGTGTATGCAAGTGAAAATACTGAAATTATGTATGAGCTAGATGGAAATTTCTATACCTAAGGAACAGGATATAAGATTTAAGTGCAATTGAATTTTACATTGTTTTGGCTCCCACTAGTTGTAGATATGTCATGGTTCAATGCTATTGAATATCTGATAGTAAAACTACGGCCAATATGCCGTTCTTGTTTATATGATCCAATATGTTCAATGGAAGCCATTTCTTTTCCCAATTGCCATTCTGACTTTGATTCTTTTCTCTTGATTTCACTGACGTTTGGAAGTCCAAAAGTTCTTGGTAAGCAATCTGGAGGGGGTGGGGACAAAAAAAAAAAAGAAAAAGGAAGCCTTCTATTTTGTTTTGGTATGATGTTTGTGTTGCAAAATCCAACGTTTGATGTTAATGCAGTTTTATATTTCTAACAGCTTGATGTGCATGCAATTTTATTTTCCCCACCCCAAATGAAAAAAATTAAAAGTCATGTTTTCCATAATTCTTGTTGGTTTAGTTTCCATTTTTTTTTTGTTTTGCATAGCTGTTTTCCCTTTGATAGGGAGGAATGGGGAAGGGAAAGGGGGTAAATTCAGTTGAGGCACATGAAGAATGTTCTATTTGTACTTTCTGCTTGCATGCTTCAGAGTTCAGATTCAGATAAAGACGTGAAACTATATGAGTATATTTTTTTTTGGGTGAAATTACAGCTAAATACTCATTTGCTACTGCTCATTGTTAGTAGAAGATATTCCTGTTGTAATTTCCTTTTCCCATTCAGTATCCACTCAACTCGTAGATAATTTATTTGGAAAAAAAGGTTACAGTGGCAAAACTTAATGGTCATACTACTAAGGACGAAAAGGAAATAACTTTACTGATGAGATATCTCGTTTTTTTGTTTTGGGATTCGTTGGGAACAGATAACGAGTGTTATAGTAAAGACAAACTCGTTTGGTTATCCTTTTTTTTTTTTGAAAAAAATAATAAGATAAGGTCGTTTGGTGACAAATGGCATCTGGATTAAGAAACAGATCTTAGTTTTTTTCCGAAACCAAACCAAAATGTTTTCTGAAATTAAAAAAAAAAAAAAAAAAGCAGCCTAATGTGGGTTTTCATTAAAATTAATACTACTCGCTTATTCAGACAAAAAACTTTTTTTCAAAAACTAATCTCCAAATACTTCAACAAAATGCAATCTAAAGAAATGGGGAATTTCTCAAGTACAGAAACGATTAGTTCTGTGGGAGCTAAAAGTCGGAACATTATAGAACATCTCATTGAGTCATCTTGCTTGTTTTTTCGGGGACATCAAATCTTGCCAAACTTTGCAAAAATCAAAATATCAACCATTGCCTATTGTAAAGACAAACTAGATCTAGATCCACATGCAATTGCGAAAACGTGAAGCATAACCTGTGTCCTTCATTGCATGTCGCAGCAATTTTTCAAAATTTCAAACCTCAAATTTCCTAGAAAATGATCTCCTATGACCCGTTACAATTTTAATAGAATAGATTGCTCCTTCAAATATCTCATCTATTATATATTGCCACTTCTTAAGAAAAACACTATATAACTAAAAGAACATTTGTTAAAATTTATTCAGCTTTTCATTTTCCTTGGAGGAGGGGAGGGGGGGGAGGAGGTTTAACAAACGGCTAGTTACAAGCAGGGAAAATCATTGGTTCCATATATGACCGAGTTGGACAGCCAATATAGTCCGTTGTGTTGCCTTGGAAGTAGAAGACTAGCAATAAAACAAATGTGAATAAAATATAACGTTCCAGTGGACAGAGCTGCGTTAAAGCAAATAATAAACCCAACTAGGCTTTCCAAAGGACAGGTGCTCTTGAGCTGCTTAAGTGGCCCTGAACATGATCTTGAAGGTCGTGTGCTCATCCAAGTAGCTTCAGGAGCTTCCTTTGAGAATGAATTTGCTGATGTTGGGATGAAGAACAGAAGAGGCCGCCGTTAAATAATCAGCATCCAGCTGTTTAACAAGGAAAGGTCATTTCTATTTAAGTGTTGGTTCTTATTTCAGGCAATAAGCTCTCAGATTCACTGGAGAACTTCAGATACTGTGTATACCTATTTAAGCAATCAGGTCTGACAGGCTTGCCACATATCCATTGTGAAAATGCAACAAAGGACTGATCTAGTTTGTACTAAAATTCTCAGCTTCACAAGTTTGACAATTGACACTGAGCACCAACATTAGGTACATCCCACTCTAGAAGCAACATGCACCAGCTTCTATAAGAAACTTCACGACCAATGACCCTGAGAATTTCAAAGGATGTCAATTCCATTTTACATTATGACCAAGACTTCAAGTATCACCATCTTGTCTCCTCTTCATCATGCATGACGCAAATGAAAAAGGGCTTGTGCACATGGCAAGTATTCTGAGCCTTTACCTGTTGGAAATTTACCTTTGGCGGGAGTTGCGTCCGACCAACTTTAACGGCTTAAACACTAGTGTTCCGCATGTTGGAGAATCCGGTTCTTCACACGTGCATAATCTACTAAGTAAGTAGATGACTGTAGGGCCAAGGATCGTCAAATTTCGTTGAGAAATGAAAGAGATATTGATCCACGAAGTGAGGTGTTTGAAGCATGAAAAAGTGTGGTATTGAGATCAATTCTCCTCATCGGTGGAGGAAAAAAGAATTGTTTTGTTTATAAGTCTCAAGGTTGGCTTGGGGTTTGGGACCCCAAGGGTATCCCATGTGTTTAAAGGAGGGAGGACCTAGATGTGCTTCGGTTCGAGGAAAACCCACACGCGCGCCGCCGCCGCCCGTCCGGTCTCTCGGGTCACGGGTTGTGGGGTTGTGGGGCTTCTTCTGATATTATCTTTTTGGACCAAAATTCTTTCATATGTACAGTTTGGTCCCCGAAGTTTCAATATGTACAGTTTGGTCCCTGAAGTTTTAAAAAGTCGGATTGGGCAGAGAACAGAACGTCAACCAGCACTCAATTCAGCCATTTATTTTGGCTGAATTACTCTTCCTAAATGCCATCCGTTGCACATCAAATTCACCATTTATTTTGGTGAATTACTACCTCCATAATTGTCATTACTTGGCCAGTAATGACACTTATGCGGGCAGTTGTTAAGCCTCTCATTCAACTATATAAAGGACCCTTTGTCACCATTGTTGAGCTACGAAAATACACAAACAAACACACATAAACAGAAACATAAATCAGTCTTCCTACTACCTTCCAACATCATTTCATTACTCAAAATTCTTCACAGTAGCACTTGAGTTTCCTTTGCTCATTTGTTCATTTGATATTTTATCTTGGGAGACAATTGTCCAGGACGTAGAAATGATACATACGGGGCAATATTGTCTTAAAGACAGAGTGCAAACACTCGACTCAGCATACCAAAAATTGTTCCAGTTTATTCTTCAAGTTCATTGTAATTTCAGTTTAGTGTTCAATTGTAATTTCAGTTTAGTGTTCAATTGTAATTTCAGTTCTTGATACTTAGCAGTTACTTGTAATTTCCGTTTCATGCATCTTTGTAACCAACATTACCATGTAAGAAACCGATTACGGTATCCATGTAGTTAACCGTCGCACAAGCATGTATACAATTACTGGCAAAAAGAGTTGAACTACAACAACATTGGTTTGTTTAAGAATAATTAAATTGCTCTTTCATCTACAATCATGTCATTGTCTGAAAGGCGTCATACCTGGAGTTCACACTTTCTCAAATGAAACTCATGTCCTACTCTGCGTCTTGTTTCACCTGTTCAAATGAGCACCCTACATATATATAAATGAGAGGAGTTCAAAATGTATGTTGCACCTTGCGTCAATGCGTTGCTGGTATATGGACCCGACCGACCGCTAAAATATAGCACATGTAATAGAGATAGACAATAGGAGCATGGTATCACGTTGGCAAGGCCAGTTAATCAACAAATGGAGGAGTGTATCAGACAGAATATACGACATAGATGCTAGGAGTTGACACTTATCGTGATGATGCCATTTCTGAAGAGGAAAACCCAAAAAAATCATAGTTGATGTCCATACATTGAAATTCCTAAACATGAGAACCTAAACTTAAATATAATTAAATTTCCTCAAGAAAGCATAAAAAGTCTATTTATGCCAAAGTTAACGAGCAGGAAAATAGACAAAAATTGAAGTATGTGCTAAGTCCAAAAATAAAAGGAGTTTAATATCTGACCTTCTAGCATGTGGAATCAATTTACAAGCAAAGTGTGAGTTAAACCCTCTCGAATGAATGCTGCTCATCTGAGCAAAGTAACAGCTCTCCAGCAACCTGCTCTCCCACGTTCTCAATGGCATGAGAAACTTAAAGGAGGGGGAAACGATTTGTTGCAACCCAGTTTCCTGCTGCTCGACACACTCTACCTCATGCATGGAAAAAGTTGCATGGTTTTTTCTAGATGATAAGTACTTTATTGTGGCATGTGACAAAAAGCAGTTTTCCCACTGTTTGGAAGAAGGCCATCCTTGGCCATATCAGTAAGTGCATTGAATACTGCATCCATGTTCCCTTCCTTGTAGTTCACCTCAACAATAACTTTAGCTAGCTCACCATCAGCAAGTTTACAGGTTTCCAATGTGCTTTGAATTACTTGATTTAATTCTTCACTCATCCCTTCATTAAAAAGTTCTTTCATCAGCACTATAATACTTACTGTATGAGGAACAAAGCCAAGATTCACCATTTCTCTGTAAAGATTCAAGGCTCTATGCAAATTCCCACCCCTACAATGACCGTGTATAAGTAGGTTATAGGCTGCTTCACTCGGCTTCTTGTGTTTTTGCAGCATCAACTCAAAAACTCGGTCAGCTTCATCCAACAAACCTTTCATGCAGAATCCTTTAATAAGATCTACCGCACTCTTAAATTCAAGATCTCTGCAACTTTCTATCAGCATGTCATAAGTGACACTATTCGGCACTGATTGTTCATACAA
The DNA here is from genome assembly GCA_034509755.1 of Anisodus tanguticus. Taxonomy (NCBI): domain Eukaryota; kingdom Viridiplantae; phylum Streptophyta; class Magnoliopsida; order Solanales; family Solanaceae; genus Anisodus; species Anisodus tanguticus. Next base: position 36,120,786 of record CM067561.1, on the reverse strand, counting down.
CAACTTGAACAGCAGCCGCTTTGCTTCCCTAGTACGAGCTTGTTTGTTAAGCCCATTGATTAGGACACTGTAAGTGACGACATCAGGAAAGAAACCCTTACAGATCATTTCGTTATGCAGGTGAAGAGCACCTTTAATATCACCATTTGCACAGTACGCACCAATAAGTGTAGTATATGTAAACTTATCAGGTGCTAGACCTACTCTCAACATCTCTTGGAAAAGTTCACAAGCTTCAGTCAGGTTTTGCTGCTCACAAAGACCTTGAATTAAGGATGAATAAGTAATAACATCAGGTAAAACCCCTTTTTCAACCATCTGCTGCTTAACACAAAATGCTCTTTCCAACTCGCGGTTTCTACAAAATCCAGATATTATGGTACTATAAGTTACAACATCTGGGACCACCCTTCTATGTTCCATCTCTTGAGTCACACTTAAAGCATCTTCCATCCCCCCCACTGCACAATGCCCATTAATTAAAGCATTGTAAGTCACAATTGAAGGGGAAAAGCCACTTGAAATCATTTCACTCAAAAGCTTATAAGCCTCATTCATAAAACCCTGCTGAGAAAAGCCAACAATCAATGTTGTGTAAGTTCTATCGTTGGGATATAATCCTCTAGTACGCAATTGATCGAAAAATTCCATCGCACGGTGCAAATTCCCAGTCTTGCACATGCTATTAATCAAAGAAGTATAGGTCACAACATCTGGAGACAACCCATTCCTTAACATTTTCGAGTGCAAAACAAGTGCTTGGTGAAAATTACCCTCTCTACAATAGCCATTTACCAGTGTGTTATACGTCACCTCGTCAGGCATTAATCCCTTTCCTTTCATCTCTTCCAAAATCTCACTCGTCTCGTTCATCCTTCCTTCTCGACACAACCCATTAACAATAGCATTATATGTAACCACATTCGGTTCCAAGTTCCTAACTTGCATTAGTTTCAACAATTCAACTGCCTCATCAACCTTACCTATCTTACAATAACCACCTATTAATGTGTTATAAGTTACAACATTTCGCAAACAGCCACTTTTTTCCATTTCATCGAAAACAACCAAACCCTTTTGCAAATCCCCTTTTCGACAAAACCCTCGAATCATAATATTATAAGTGTACACATTAGGTGAAACCCCAGATTTAACCATATCATCATAAAACTTTTGAGCTAATTCAAAAGACCCATTACATGAAACCCTGATCAATGCATCAAGAATCGAGTTATACGACAAAACAGTAAGCATAAACCCATTAGACTTAGCTAATTCAAAGATATTCATAGCTCTATCAATCATTTTCAAATGAGAGTAACATTTTACCATCAAGTCAAACACAGCAGAACTGGAGTTACAAGAATGGTAAGAGTCCTTAAGACAGGAAAAGACGGTTTTGCCCTTGTTATCGTCGAATTTAAAAGCGATATCCTCGGCAAGGGATTGAACGGTTTTGTATAGCTTGAAACGAGTGAGGATATGAATGGAAATGCATTTGCATTGAAGGTTAAAGAATTGGCGGTTACGTGCCCAGTTAATGAATCTTAGAGCAAGGGGTTTATTGAATTGGCATTGGAAAAGTACAGAAGAAGCATATTGAGGGGTAAATTGGGAAGATAAAGAGTTTAAGGGAATTGGGTCGTGGCCTTTGAGGATGGATACAGCCCTGTCGATAAAAAGGGTGCCGGAGGAGCATGGTGAGTCTTGGATTTGCCGAGTTGAAATATGAAGGGGCCTCCGATAGGGTTTAAGTAGTAGCATGTCGGAAAATGCAACAACCGGAGCAACGGCGACGACTGTGATAATATGTACAGATGTACTCCTCACTAGTTATTACAAGCAGAAGAAATACGCTTGTGGCATTTGTCAACTGCATTGCAACTCCTAAGTCTTATTCTTTCCCCAATTGCTAATGTAATTTGTAAGGGCCTGTTTGGAAAGCCACTTGTAATTGGATTTAAGTGTAATTACATAATTTTGACATATTTGTATAATCATATAATTACTTAGTCAGATTAAATGTAATTAAGGATATGTAATTACACTCTTTGAATCTCAAGGAGCTGAGAATTACAGATAATTACATGATGTAATTACAAGTTTATTTTCTGATTTTTTTTTTTTAAATCTATTCTTTTTTTCTTTTTAATTTATTTTAATTTTTACTTTTAAAATTCTTTTTATATTATTATCTTTTATTTCTTTATTTCTCATTTTCTCAATCTTTACTTTACGTTCTTCTACATAATTTCTCATATTGTGCTTCTTTCTAATTATTTTTCTTTATTTTTCATTTCAGTTAGCTATGTTATTATTCTATTTTTTTTAAAGAAAGTTACATCTTCTAATCTTAGAAATGATAAGTCTTCCACAAACGTAACTTATATTGAGGTTATATACAAACTTAGTTTATATTGAGTGATGTTAGAATTGATAGATTACTTTTTAATATTTAAATAATATTATAAAGTTATGGTTCTAAATAATTTTTTTTGTCAAACATGTTTGTGATATTATTGCAAAATGTGTGTGTGTGTATATATATATATATATCAACTTTTTTACAATACTAGTTACAAATTTATAATTATTTAGTTCTATATTTTTGAAATAATTTGTATCTTGAATACATAGCTATATATAAAACTAAGTAATATTTCTTATATGAACATATATTTGTTAACATTTAACTTAGTTTTTGATAACTAACTTTTATTTTTAAAATTTAAACTATCTAATTATGTAATTACACTTGTGCAACCAAATAGTACTATTGTAATTACAATGTAATTACCTTATGACAAACATATAGATCATCGTAATTAATATACTGTGTAATTACTAGGCTGTGTAATTACTACCCTAATAATTACATAAATTTCAATTACCATGTGGCTTTTCAAACACCCTAAATTTTATCCTCGCAAAATTTCACATTTAGCAAGTGAGTTACATGTCTAAACTAATTTCAATTTTAAAATTATATTTTTTCAACTTATTTTTAAATATTATCTTTTATGTAATTTTTCATACATATCTAAACCCAATTTCAATTTTAAACAATATTTTTTTAATTTAATTTTAAATATTTTTTTTTAAAAATATCACCTAATTCATATCCATACGCCTAATTATGTAGCCCACAAACCACATTTCTTGCCTGCGTTTATATTTTGAAATTCTTACAAGATTACACATGTCTAAAATTTGCAGCCAATAGTGCACATTTTGGGGGAAACAACTCTGTGCATACGATACCTTATATAGTTTTTTTAATAGTAGTGGTAGGGTTGTGTAAAAGCTAGTTTAATCGATAAATCGAATCAATAAAATTACTATTGGTTTATTGATATCAGATTATTGGGTTAACGGTTTTGTAATTTTTTATTGTGTTATCGATTCGATTTTCAATTTTTGATTTTAAGAATTTAGTTAATGGTTAAACAGATAACTCAATAAGCTTATATTAAAATTATCTTTTTATCCCTAATTATATTATAGTGGCTTTAAATTTTAATTTTTAAATACAAACCCTATTTTCAAATTCATACTCAGGCAAACTTATTCTTTCAATTCTCAATTCGCTTATCGTTTGTACTTTTACTATTTAGAATGCATTAATTAATTTGAAAGTTTATTATGATTTGATGATTTTGCTGCTTAATTACTATAGTGCATTTTATAGATTTTGTCTTGTAATTTGTGTAAACCTTTATACACGAAGGCAGTGTATATTAAAACAAATGAAACAACATAAAACAAAAAAAATAGTGGAGCATTTTCTTATTGGTTAAACCGAAAACCGAACCGTTAAGGACCAAAAATCGATAACGAATGTCTTATCGGTTTGATTATTGATTTAATGTATTGCAATCCGAAAATCGATAAACTGATAAACCGAACCGAACAAACCGGTAAGCACCCCTAAGTAATGGCATTATTTTGAGTAGTTAACTGGATTAACATCCCATATTATGCTTTAAACTCAAAATAAACTTGCTTTGTTTTTTCAACCCATTTTAAACAATTAGAATTCATATTTTCCGTTTTTAACTGCTATCATAATAGACGTTGGTCATGTGAATTAGGCTACAGTTTAGGGATTTCCTGTTCACTTGCCCAAATAAGGAAATATCTTTCATTCTCTCTTTTCATTACTAATATTCTGATTAGGCTCCCCTCCATTATATCTTCTCTCCGTTTCCTCATGTACATAGTTAGATGATTGATACTTGTTCTATTTTTAATTTTAAAGAATTAGATTAAATTAATTTAACAAGTGTTATTAACTATAGTTAATAAGAGAAGTTTTAGGAAAATACTCACTATTATTGATAAGCTAAATCTCACCTCCCATAAATTTGAGAACCATAAATGGTTACTTGCTATTATCATTATTTTCATTTTATATGTTTACATTCAGTTTCTTTATTTAATGAAATGAAACTAATTAAATTTCAAAGTAATCCTTGTCGCACCCGATTTTGACATGCGGGCTTCGCGACGCGTCGATTGCCTTTGGAGTGGATAAAAATGCTTGCTTTGAGGAGTCGCCACCTAATTATTCTAAGGTGAATTAAGGCACCTAAATACTAACTAAAAGCTGTAAAATAAACTCCAATTTTATGGTCTACAAAACTAATGAGATTCTAGATAAGTGTTCTTTATTATCCTAAAGGTAAGGGGTTAAATATTCTTTAAGATCCGCTAACTTGCGGTTATCCGATCAAACTCAGGTTAATTATTAAAGTAAGAAAAATGAATGTTTTTACAAGTATAACAATAATATTGCAAGTAGTTAATAAAATGATGCATTCGTACAAGTATGCATTTGTATGACATTAAAAATAGATGTAAAGTTGAAAAAAGTATGCATTTGTATGAAAATTGATAAAAATATATGCAAGGTGATTTTTATGAACGCCGGTCCTAAAAATAGATAAACTAGCGATTTTTGATTTTAAAACTAACGAGCCTAAAAATAAATAAACTAGCGATGGGTTGCAAGTTTTAGACTACCCTATTAATTAATTCTAAGTCTACCTATTCTAAACATTTCAATAATTTCATGAATACAATAATATTAAAATACATAATAAAATAAAGCTGAATTAAAGAAAGTAAAAAAACAACAATAAAATAAATAATCTCTTAGGGGTATTTATCTTCTTTGACTTTATCCCTTGCAAGCTGTCAAGAATAAATGGTTAGAAACAATTGAATATACATAACTTCAAATCCGTATCCAAAACAGTAAATGTTTTGATTACGGAGGGCTCAAACTTAAATTTTGAAAAGATCATTCCAATCACGTCGTGGCTGCGAACATATGACTCGTTGGTCATTTTAGTTGCCTTGCCTACCGAACATGTTGGTCTCTCGGGTGAAAAAAATTTAAGTTTCATCCTTGCTGAGAAGCTTTATTTTCCGTCTTTACAACTGTGGAGGCCTAAAAAATCGACGAATATTTTTTCATCGGCCAAAGTGCAGTATTTATAATCAGTAAAACAGTAAGTTATCCGTGTACGGATGTTAAAATGCCAAAAAAAACAGCAAACTGAAACATAAGAGCATTTTCCGAAGGGGCGTGGCCTTAAATTTAATTTCATTGGTAAAAATGCAGTATTTATTCAAAGCAGTAAAAATGCGGTATTTATTCAATAGCAAAATGCGGTATTTATTCAAAGCAGTAAAGCAGTAAAAAACGCGGCCTCGAATTCAATTTCATTGTCCTAAAGCAGTAAAATACCAAAACATCAAACTGAAACGGAGAAGCAATTTTCGAAGGGGCGCGGCCTCAAATTCAATTTCATTGGCCTAAATGCAGTATTTATTTAAAGCAGTAAAACAATAAAGAAAACAGAAACTGAGAAAACAACTTTCGAAGGACGCGGCCTCAAATTCAATTTCATTGGCCTAAATGCAACATTAAATAAGTAAAATAAACCAAAAACAGTAAACTGAAACCGAGAAACGATTTTCGAAGAGAATGCGGTATTAGTAAAAAAATAGTGAAATTAATACATAGCAATAAACTAAATCAGAGAAGCGATTTTCAAAAAAAGACGCGGCCTCGAATTCAATTTCATTGGCCTAAATGCAGTATTTATTCAAAACAGAAAAACAGTAAGATATCCATGCACGGATGTTTAAATTCCAAAATAAACCAACATTTTGCAATTAAAACGTCCGACTCGAATTCTGAAATTTTCAGATTGAAGCAGGATTCGGAATGTTTCTTAAAAATCCGACCTAAGACTAAACAGTGACACGACCAGATTTTGGGTCGACCCGACCCGGAAAGACGACAAAACAGTAAAGAAAAATTAGGTAATCGACCCAGTTCTGAAAACAGACCCGAATAGACGACCCGAATTTCGGGCCGACCCGACCCGAGAAATTTAACCCGGAACAATGGTGACCCCGAATCAATTTTTGGATTTTTATTTTTCAGATAACCAACAACAAGATATAAACACAAAATCTGGAAATTTATTCAAAACGGGTCGACTTTGACCGGATCGATCGATGACCCGACCCGAATCGGATGTTTCAACTCGAATCGATTTCTTTCCAAATTTCAGATAACCAACAACAAAATATAAACACATAAAATCTGGAAATTTATTCAAAACCGGGTCGACCCGACCCGGATAAGTGACCCGACCCGAATCGGATGTTTCAACCCTAATAGATTTCTTTCCAAATTTCAGATAACCAACAACAAAATATACACACACAAAATCTGGAAATTTACTCGAATCGGGGTCGTCCCGACCCGGATTAGTGACCCGACCCGAATCGGATGTTTCAACCCGAATCGATTTCTTTCCAAATTTCAGATAACCAACAACAAAATATAAACACACAAAATCTAGAAATTTACTCGAATCGGGTCATCCCGACACGGATCAGTGACCCGACCCGAATCGGATGTTTCAGCCCGAGTCGATTTCTTTCCAAATTTCAGATAACCAACAACAAAATATAAACACACAAAATATGGAAATTTATTTAAAATCGGGTCGACCCGACCCGGATCAGTGACCCGACCCGAATCGGATGTTTCAACCCGAATTGATTTCTTTCCAAATTTCAGATAACCAACAACAAAATACAAACACACAAAATCTGAAAATTTACTCGAATCGGGTCAACCCGACACGGATTAGTGACCCGACCCGAATTGATCTTTCCAAATTTCAGATAATCAACAATAAAATATAAACACACAAAATCTGGAAATTTATTCAAAACGGGGTCGACCCGACCCGGATCAGTGACCCGACCCAGAATCCAAAAAAACAGTGAAGAATAGCAAAAATTTCAGATTATTCAATACCAAAACCCCAATAATTTTAACTTATATTTTCGGACTCTTTAAGATGAAGAACACATGCAAAGAAGAACAAATACCTTTAAGAAGATTTCGGATTTCAAAACTTAACTACTAGATTTTCGGACCAAAAACCGACCTTTTCTTCTCGATTTTGGACCCCTTTTGATTTCTCTTTTCGACTCGGACCGGACCAAAAAAGCCCCTAAAATGAAGAACAACATGGGGTATTTATAGATGGCTTAACCCTCCAAGAACGAGTTTGAAATTCGAATAAAAGGTTTTTAAAAAATCTGATTTTGGAAGCGGATTTTTGGGGATAATGGAGTGGGTTGAAGTGATGGGGGTGGCGGTGTCAGGGGTTGGTGGTGGCAGGGGTGAGGTGACTGGCGACGTGGGGTCGCGGGTATGAGGGGTGTGCGGCGATTTTGGAGAGAAAGAGTAAGGGTGGGTTAGGTTTTAGGGTTGTGTTTGGTGGGTTGGGGTATAAGAAATTGGGGTATTGGGCTCGGGTTTGGCCTTCGGTTGGGGCTTGGGGGATTGGCCGGTTGGGCATGGTAGTTTTGGGTTGGGGCGATGGGAAATAAGAAAAGGGGGGAGTTGGGCAGTTGCGGGTTTTTGGTCGGTTGGGCCTGGGAAATAAGAAAGGGGGGGAGTTGGGATGTTGCGGGTGTAGGCTTCGATTGGGGGTCCGAAAATGGGGGGTTTCGGGTGGGCTTGGCCGAAAATGGGGGTGGCCAAATGGGTTGCCCCTTTTAAAATGAGTATTTGTTTTGGGTTGGGAAATAAATGGGTTATGGATTTAAAATACAAAAAGGGTTTTATTATATAAAAAGAAAGCTTTGCAAAATTTATAAATTGTAAAGATGACAATATGATAAAAATATAATATTTGCGAAATGCTTGGTGCTAAAAATAAAATGCGATGCCGTTTTTGCGAAAAATAACATAATATATATTATTAAGATATAAAGTATGACTATGATATAAAAAAATGCAAATGACAATAAATATGCAAATAATATATATATATATATATATATATTTTAAGATTATTTTGAGGTGTCAGAAATATTAAAAATTGCAAATAAAATCATAAAAAATGGCCAAAACAATCCTCTTTTCTTTTCTCTCTCATCATCTTCTCCATTCTTTTTAATAATCTACCTTTTTTATTTACAAGAATATAACGAATAATTAATTTTAAAAAAATTAAAAATATACATCGTAATTTGGGGAAGTCAATATTTAACTCATCTTAAACTTCTTATAAATGAATTGGGGAAGTCAATATTTGACTTCGACTTGCCCTTATTTCGGTTGTAGTTTCTCTCATAATTTTTGCCTCTGTTCTCAACATTCAAAGCAGAACTTGTCGATGCTTCTCCAGAATCTATCCTGCGAACCTCCTCGGCAAGGATACGATCTCTAACATTTTTGAATTTCAGTTTATCACTTCCGACAGAATTACTAACCGTTGCTCTCATCGACTCCCAACTGTTCAGTAGAGATGCCAGCAAAATTAGGGCCTGCATTCATCGTCAAACTCGATTGCAATCGATGACAATTGATTAACAATCGTGTTGAGTTCATTCACGTGCATTGCAACATGAGCACTTTCTTCCATCTTTAGATGAAAGAGTTTCTTCATAAGAAATACTTTATTGTTAGCCGAAGGTTTCTTATACATGTCGGACAAAACCTTCATCATGCTAGCGGTGGTCTTCTCCTTTGCCACGTTGTGAGCAACGTTCTTCCACATCGTCAATCAGATTACTCCCGAACCTATCTGTCAAGGAGATTCCAATCTGCATAATTCATCTTATCTGGCTTCGGGCTCAGCAGTTGATGAAGCTTTTTGCCATACAAATAGTCTTCAATCTGCATTCTCCAAAATGCAAAATCTGTATCATCGAATTTACCGATGTCGTGTGCCGAACCATCTTCGCCTCCCATTGTTTTCTGAATCACAAACACAACTTGTCGCTCTGATATCAGTTGTTAGGATTTACATCCCAAATCCTACCTAAACAGAAAACAGTAAATTAAACGAAGAACAAATAACACACACAGATTTATAGTAGTTCACCCTCAATGCGAGAGCTAGTCCACTTTACCACTGCAGATTTTACTATAATGGAGTTTTAAGTTTACAATTCTCTCTTCTCTCTTTGTCGACTACACCGTCGGCTACGCTCAAAGAACTACCACTCAAAAAACCTCTATTAAGAAAGGCGGCTCCCTAGACTATATAGAGAGAAAACTAGGGCGAACATAATACAAGCCTAAAATTCCCAAATTACCCTCCACTAATAACATTACACCGACTAATACCAACCCCCCACGATCGCCTAATTTCAATCGGCTAATTCCAACCAAAGCAAAGCTCATCCCCCACCCTTACAAAACCAACCACAATATGAAGTTAAATGTTATTTCTTCCCACATTGAGTTCTAAATAATTTTCACCATAAAAATATAGTCTTTACAACTTATAATGATATTCCATCAATCAACAATGAAATAAATACCTTTGGTGTTAAAGGAGTACTACCAGAACCAAGATTCTCCGGGAACCTATGCTTTATGATCATCATTGAAGTCATAATGGAGAGTTGATATTAGGCTATATGATCATCATTGAAGGCATATGATATTAGCATATAATACCATGGTACGCCAATATGAAAAATTTCTTGGTGAGTGGATTGCTACCACCCGAGCTTCCTTCATATCAAAAGAAGAAGTTCTTGCGAGATAGTGATTCTTACTATTGGGATGAGCCATACTTTTTTTTGAATTTATCCTGATAATATCATAAGAAGGTGTGTTAAAAAGAATGAAGGGCTTGAGATCTTGAAAGCATGTCATGACTCACCTTATGAAGGACATCATAGAGCAAATAGAACCGCGGCGAAAGTCCTTGAATGTGGCTTTTATTGGCCGTCATTATTTTGTGATGCTAATGTGATGGCCAAATCTTGTGATCAATGTCAATATCAAGGTAATATTTCAAGGAAGAATGAGATGTCGTTGAATCCTGTTGTGGAGGTTGAATTGTTTGATGTGTGGGGTATAGACTTTATGGGTAAATTTGTAAGCTCTTACAACAACAAGTATATCATTGTGGCCATCGATTATGTCTGAACATGGGTAGAAGATGTGGCTCTACCCAACAATGAAGCAAGACGTGTCACGACTTTTCTCAAGAAGAATATTTTCACAAGATTCAACACCCCAAGGGCTATAATTAGTGACGGTGGCTCGCATTTTTTGTAACAAGTCATTTTCCACCTTGCTAGAGAAATATGGGGTCACACATAAGGTAGCCACATCCTACCATCCAAATATGAGTGGGCAAGTTGAAGTCTCAAATTGAGAAATCAAGAATATTTTGGCCAAAACCGTTAATGCAAATAAAATCGATTAGTCAAGAAAACTTGATGATGCTCTTTGGGCGTATAGGACAACGTACAAGACTCCAATTGGTATGTCTCCTTACAGATTGGTCTTTGGGAAAGATTGTCACTTGCTGGTTGAGTTGGTGCATAGGGCCTTGTGGGCGTTGAAAAAGCTTGATTTGGAATGGGTTGATGCGGCAAACTTGAGGGTGTTCCAACTCAATGCCATGGATGAATTCCGATTTCAATCATATAAAAGTGCTTCTTTGTACAAACGGAGGATGAAGTACCTCCATGACAAGAAAATCATGAAGAGATAATTTAACCTGGGGGATGTGGTTCTACTCTTTAATTCAACGTTTAAGTTATTCTCGGGCAAACTCAAGTCTAAATGATCCGGACCTTTTAAAGTGTCAATATTTATCCTTTTGGTGCAGTGGATTTGGAGTCAGATAATGGTAAAAGAATATTCAAGGTGAATAGACAATGAATCCGATATTATTTGGGACCAATTGAAGTGAGGAGAGTGGTATCGGAAGTTGATTTGAGGGAACCCCCAATGACATATTAAGAAATGAAGGATTTTACGTCGAACCGTGACGTTAAACAAGGCGCTTTTTGGGAGGCAACCAAGTTCTTTTCATTGCATTTCTTTTGTTTATTTTTATGATTATTTGATGTATTTTGGTGTTGAGATATGTGTATATTTGATGCTTGAAGAAAGGATCGGACCCAGTTCATTGACGAGTTTCAATCAAGATCTCATCAATTCAGGCTAATCCTTTCGGTTCGTGAACTGAAACAAAGGTTCAATCATAAGGTGATACGTGTCCGAAGTGGCAGAGTGATGAGACGTGAGTCAGATCGTGAAAAAGGGGAAATGGTTTGCTTTTCCGCCTATTTAAGAGTGATTTGAAAGGAAGCTTACAAGAGAAGACACCGAAGAAATCATTTACACTTCCCATCACTTCGATCAACTTTGATTCGGAAAGTGTGGGGACTATCTGTATACGATAAAAATTGGTACGACACGTGACATGGTTTGAGTATAAGGTCGAAGGGAGCAGCAATGCTTTACACCGGATGTGGGTTACCCGGGGTAAGTCCGAGTGTTAGAGTAAGATCGGATAGCGACCGAGCTAAGTGACAACTGATAGGCGACCGAAAGAGCTCGATGCATACCCATTTCGGATATGGCGACAACCGTTACTCTTTGCTCATTAAGTGGTTGTTATTGTCATTTAATTATAGAATGATTCTCGGACATAAATGTCTTGTATTGATAACTATAAAAGAAGTCAACCTTCATGTTGGAAGGCATCTGATTCTCATTTGGATTTATTTGCATGATTTCCTTGTAACCGCAATTGTTAAGAGCTCTCATTATTGGCTCGGACCTGAAGCGATTCAGCTAAGAACCGGACCCAGTTCATTGACGCGTTTCAATCAAGATCTCACCGATTCAGGCTAATTCTTTTGCTTATTATTTTTATTTGTTTGCTTATCGCTAATTGTGTTGGATTTTACAAGGATTTGCAGGAAACGGAAATTACAAGTAACTGCTTATGTAAGAATTGAAATTATAATTCAACTCTAAAACTGAAAATTATAATATAACAACAAACTGAAATTACTATTTTGTTGATCAAGAAAACTGGAAAGTTGTTTTTGCTGAGTCGAGTGTGGCACTCTGTCCTTAAGACAATATTGCCCCGTATGTATCCTTTATACGTCCCGGACAATTCGTCTCCCAAGATAAAACAAAGAATGGAACTATTGAGCAAAGGAAACTCAAAAGCTACCGTGAAGAATATTGAATAACGAAATGATGCTTGGAAGATTTAGGAAGAAAGCGCTTTGCGTTACGCTTTGTGTAATTTCGTGTATATCAAGTGTGCCTCAACAATGGTGTAAGGGGTGTTTATATAGGAGGAAGAGGGATCATTTGTGATCGCCTCCATAACAGCCATTATTGGCCAAATAATGACCATTATGGAGGTAGTAAAGCCACCACATAAATGGAGAAAATTGCCAACGGATTGGCCATTATAGGAGGTGTAATTCACCAAAATAAATGGTGAATTGAGTCTTTGACGTTTCTGTTTTGGACCGTTGAAATTCTCGCCTTTCGAAAAATTTCGGGGACCAAATGTACATCTTGAAACTTCGGGGACCAAACTCGTACACCTTGAAACTTCGGGGACCGAACTCGTACATCCGAAAGAATTCGGTCCAAACCGCACATCTGAAACTTCGGGATCAAACCGTACTTCGGCAAAGCTTTCTGGCCCAAAAAGATAATATCAGAAGGCCCACAGCCCACGACCCGTGAACACGGAACCGGACGGGCGGGCGGCGGCGGCGCGCGTGTGGTCTTTCCTCGAACCGAAGCACATCTAGGTCTTCCCTCCTTTAAACACATGGGATACCCCTTGGGGTCCCAAACCCCAAACGAACTTCGAGTCTTATATACACAACAATTCTTTCTTCCTCTACCGATGAGGGAGAATTGATCACACACCACACTTTTCCATGCTTCAAACACCTTACTTCGTGAACCAATATCTCTTTCATTTCTCAATGAAATTTGACGATTCTTGGCCCTACGGTTATCTACGTACTTAGTACATCATGCATGTGTGAAGAACCGGATTCTCCAATATACGTAACACTAGTGTTTAAGCCGTTAAAGTTGGTCGGTCGCAACTCCCGCCAAAAGCTAATTTCCAACAAATTGTTCGGTACATTGATTTACAAATCGATCCACATATTCTTAAAATCACTTGCAAATTTAACTCTACCTTTTGTGGGGTAAACAACTATATTTGAGACTGTTAAATGAGGATCGTCACACCTCAAGCAATTCGATGGCAAGCGGTGCGGGCAGGGGCGGTCAAACCCACGCAAACCCCGAAGGCTCAAACCCACCCCCGGGTAGACCGAGTCCCTATTTGTCTTGTGAATTGATAATTCCTAATAGAAAAAGTTTTTGCACGGGCAGAAAACAAAAGAATTAATCGGATTTCCGACAGCAATTTTACAATCTTATGTCGGTAATAACAAACTACGTTACTCGAGGAAAATTGGCTGAATCCGTTAAAAGAGTAGTGATGCCAATTCGTGAGAAAATTTTACCGTTATTTTTTTCCTGACGGCTAATCGTCTGGAAAGTTTTTCCAACCATTAGTGGTGTCTTGGTGAAGTTACCTAATGAATTTCCTTTCATTGAAAAATTAAATGTAAATAAGGTTTTTTTTTTTTTTTATATTTATACACTGTTGAATTCCTTGACAAGTGATAAATGTTACTGCATTCAAACATTTTTTGAATCCCTTTGTTGTTGGAACTTGTATAGAATTAAGAAGAAATAAAGTGATCAACGGACAGAAAATTCGAATCAAAGATTGCAACTTTTCACAAAGATTACAACTTTTCAGAACAATTACAATCTTTGATATGAATGATTGTAACTGTTTATATGTTATTCTATATAAAGAAGGTTGATCACTTGGTTGAAGAGAGACACAACAAGACAGAAAAAATTACAATCAATCAGTTTTTTCACAATTAATGATTTAAGATTGTGGCTTCTACTTCTTCTTCTTAAAAACAAGTTTCTGAAGAACACATATAGTAAATTCGCAAGAGGTGAAGTTCTTGTGCTAGAACTCTCACTTAGATAGTTGTATCCTCTAGACAGACGTCCGTAAAACTACAGCACAAGTGGAGGCGAATTTTTGTCTTAGGACACTGCATCAAGCAGACCTCTATCGACACCAAATTAGTATGTGTTTTCAATTTGCTGAATTCATTGTTGTTGATTTCAAGTTATCTTGAGTTATTATTATATTATTGTGCTTATTTCATTGATTATACTAGATTGACACTAACATTTGCTAACCTAATTCCGCCACATTCAATCATCATTTTCTGACGAATGATTTCCTGCTGGTACTTCGTCAAAATCCTGGAATATGTGATACAGTTTAAGAATGTTAAGGTTGTACGCTAATCAATCGTTTTTATACAACACAGTGGACTTAGCATGCAGCTGCAACGAGAGCATAAGATACATGTTTAGTGATTTGGGAATGGATGATATGATCGTAATAGTGATCAAGATAGGCGAAATTTTGTGTTAATTATGTGAGTTCAACTAAATTTATTACTTTCAACTTAAATGATATAAATATGTGAGTTTTTAAAAAAAATATATACATATAATAATATTATATTCATTTTGAATTTACTCATTCTAAATTAATCTAGAATCATATAATCTTATAGCGAATTTACATAATAAGCTAGGAGAAATACGTGTGCAAAGTTAAAAATGGACGATTTTGTTTGGCGAGGTAGGTAGTTAGATAGGGATGTTTTAGCCTCAGATTCCTTGTAATACTCTCTCTGTCACAATTTTTTTGACACTTTTCGCTTTTCAAGTGTCAAATGAGTTGTTCTTGATGTAATTTTTTCATATGTCTATTAAATATTTTAACCTATTAATTATGATGACTTGTAGTACTTTTTACATGGTTTTCGAAAATATGTAAATTTTATTTTGAAATATTTAAAGATTCTATGTGCGAACACACTGTAAAAATTAAAAAATTTGACTTTCAAAAAACGAAAAATGTCAAACAAATTAAGACGGAGAGAGTAACTAATAACGAGTGATTTGCTGTTGAGCAATCGCCATCTCCTTAACATCTTGTGACTGCAACTAAAGTTGTGAGAAGACTACTACTTTGCGTGTCGCAAACCAGAGAATAGATTCACACATACTGAATATTTGTGTTCAAGTTGGTCAATCATTTCCCTTTATATCATTTAATGCCTTTTAATATTTGAGGTCAAGCTATGACTAATCAAGGTATTTGAGACATATTGGTTCTTCTTTGAGTCACTAATGTGGTAGTTGGCTTCATTAATTACATACCCTCATGTACGTAACTTGAAACGACTTGACTCTACGTGTCCAAATTTTTCAAGAAGAAAAGTTTAAATTATATCTTAACGTTTGATTGTGATTTAAAATTACACTCGCGTTTAAGGTCCATTAAGAGTCAAATGCAAAAATAGAGTTTTT
Source organism: Anisodus tanguticus (assembly GCA_034509755.1). NCBI lineage: Eukaryota > Viridiplantae > Streptophyta > Magnoliopsida > Solanales > Solanaceae > Anisodus > Anisodus tanguticus. Next base: position 36,104,957 of record CM067561.1, on the reverse strand, counting down.
CCTAATGACAGGAGCAATTACTAGACCAAAATATTACGAGACATAAAGTTGCTCAATTTCAAATAATATATGAACGAATTTTATCCTTTTCCCTTTTGTATTTTCTATTATGTTCTTCTTCCCTGGAGTGCGCTAGTTAAGTTGTCGCCATAGAAAGTTACTAATCTTATACTGTAGAAATCAATTTTCATTCGCATTACAGGTATCTTGTTTTCTTTCAACAATGAAATAGATACCAGTATCACGTAATTATTAGAGTTTTCCATTCGACTCTTTTTGGCTCTACACTCACGCGCACACATCATGACAACTTCTCTTAACTAATGCAATTATAATTTTACTATAGCTAATTAATTTAGTGTAAACTTTTCATTTTTACTTTTCGTACCATTCTCCTATTATTGTATAAAAATATTAAGGTAGTTTAAATGTGATATTCATAATTCTAAAATGATTCAGATGTGTTAATATCGTCTGAAATAGTTAAAAGAGTTTCTTTATCACGTTTTAAATGTTGAATAAGATAATATATCCAACCTTACCGTTAAGAGTAACACATCGGATATTGGAATGGGAAGCTAAGGCCTAACTCAACCCCAAAAGCTAGCTTGTAGGGTGAGAATTGTTTAAGTCCATATAAGGTGTCCATGTCTCCATTCCATATCCGATGTGAGACTCTTAACACTCTCCGCACGCTCAGACCTTGTTAATTGAAGCGTGAATAATATAATTTGGGGGCCCAACATCGGTGAACAAAGAATTGGAATAGACATGACTTTGATACCATGTAAAGAATGAATCTTGGGCCTAACTCAACCCCAAAAGCTAGCTTGTAGGGTGAGGATTGTCCAAGTCCATATAAGGAGTCTATGTTTCCTTTCCATATCCGATGTGGGACTCTTAACACTTACAAATAAGTTTAGGAAGTTTAACTGAATTTTACTTTTTAAAATAGGAATTAATAAAACTTCAAGCAAGAGAATTGATTAAGCCACTAAGTGCTGCTAAAAAAGGTGGTCAACTATGATGTTTCCCATTTGCAAGTGAACAACTCTTACCATGAATAATGAAATAAGATATGATGGCTGCACAAGAAAAAAAGAGAACCTAGTGATTTTCGGTTTGGTCCTTTTAATAATGGCATTTTAGTGGGGAACCTACTCATTCTGAAACAGATACACCACTATAGAGGAGGAAAGAAAAATAGTGGGAAAAAAAAAAGATCTTATACTTATCGTGCGTTAATAATTAGTTGAAAAGTAATTTGTGCTTATTCTTGAGTAGGAGGCTAGAGTGAAAATTCTTGGGTGAGCAGGTATGAGATATTGGTATCGTTTATTGATCATTGGTTAAAATGTTATTATGAACAGATTATCGATCTATGCAAAAATAGAGGGTTTGGTATGCAAATGTTTTCCATGACAAAGCTATTTTTGATGTTTATTGGTTATCATAAAATGATGAGGAAATGACTCCTTACTTATGGATAAAAGTAATTTTTGACTCAACTATCTTGACTTATGACTTCATATTACTTGTTCAACGTAATATTTGGACATTATTATTAATCTAATTACTCAAGGTTTCATCAAAACGCTCTCTAATTTGCTAACAATATATAGTATTGGGACTTGGGAATAGTATTTAATATATATTTGTTTGGGAAAATATTTTTTCTCTTACTAATAAACTGTAGATAAACATTTTTTTAGATTTTTTCCACAAAAAACTGCTTTTCCTAAAAAACATGTTTTGAAAAATATACCAATAAGACACTGAATTTCTGCATCGAACACTTACATCAAGGTTTATCGGCCATAGGCTAGAAGAAGCATTACTTCATGTTTATCTTGGATATATGGTTGGGGTGAGGGGGCGGGGGGGGGGGTGATATGGGGACACTTTGTATGCTACAAATATATAGTGGAACAGACACTAATTGGTAAGGCTGTTAAAATGTTAGAACTGTTTTGCCTAATTCTCTATTTTCCGGCAATCTTTGTGGGGGTATGGGCTGGATCCCTCATAATTACTATAATTTATAGTCATGCCTATGGGTATGGGATGAAATTCCTTGCATAGCTTATCTACCAAGTAGTAGTATTTGTTAGTGAATTCTCCTTCTTCTTCTTTTTTTGGTTTAACTTAAATAGATATAGTACTACTTCTGGAGATATATTCTGAGCAGAGAATATTTGTTAGGGGGGCAGCTTTTACATGGTAAAAAAGGCACAATGTGGATTTTTCCTGCTAAGGGTACCCTAGATACTGTGTCAGTGTGTAATTTATGGCATCATGAATCACGACACATGGAAAATCTATGTAAGCATCTCCACCTTTCCATTTACTCGAAACAAAACAAAAGACTGAAACAGAAGGGAAACAAACATTTCTGTCTCAAAATCGATAACTATACAGATACAATCATATAAAAGGTGTATAAACATTTCAGAGTAGTGGCATAGGCGGTCCATTTTCTTTATGTTGTGGTACGTAATTAGTATTAGCGAATATTCTCAGAATATTCGTCGTATATTTTGTAATTATGATAAATGTATATTTAAGGTAACTTAGGATTCTAATTGTATTAGGAATCAACATTTGTAAGGTAAGTTAGGATTCGTACCATATTAGGAATCAACCTTGTACAGCTATATATATTGTGAATAATGAAAGAAATTCCCAAGGGAAATTATTCTATCTTTCATGGTATCAAGAGCCTAAAACCTAAATCCTCATTCCCTACGAAATCGATTTTTTTTTCTGCTTTCACGAAAAAAAAAAAAAAAAAAATAATAAAAAATTTCGGTTTCTTCCTCCATATTTCGGCCAAACCGAAAAATTCCCTTCCCTCGACAAAGTGCAACCATGTCTTCCCCCACAAATTCCGTTTTATCCACTGGCACACTTGAAAACCCCTCTCAACGTTCAGTAACTTCTTTTCATCCGGCATTCGCCGTTAACAACATCAAGAATTTTATCCCTATAATTCTTGACCAAGAAGACTGTCAATATTCCATGTGGATGGAACTATTCTACATTCATGCATGTGCATACAACGTGCTCGATCACATTGACGAATCTGTTCCTCGTCCCACCGATGTTACAGACTCAATCTGGCGTCGTCTTGACGCCATCGTCAAACAATGGATCTACGGCACCATCTCCAAAGATCTGTTATGCACTATCATGAAAACAAAAGCTACGGCACGTGAACTTTGGGTCCGCTAGAAGAAATCTTTCGGACAATAAAAATACTCGGTGTGTGTATTTGGAAGAGCAATTCAACAATACCCGCCTCGAGAATTTTAACAACATGTCCGAATATTGTAAGCAATCGAAACTCATAACCGATCAACTATCCAACGTCGGGACTCTGTTCGAAACCAAGATGGTGCTTCAACTTGTTGCGGGTTTACCGAAAGGTGAATATGACACACTCGCAACAATGATTCAACAAGCCGACCCTCTCCCAAGTTTCAACAAGGCACGTTCACAACTATTGTTGGAAGAAACTAGACGTGCTAAACAAGAGAAACATAATCAAAAGGCGTTAGCCGTTGACGGGATGGCAACACCGCGCCAACAACAGAACCAGGCGGCTCCCAAGAAGCGGCAGCAGCAGCAGCAACGAGCGGCGGAGGTCGTGGCGGCAGAGTCGCAACAACAAAGGCAAGGGCCGCGGAAAGGGCCAACGCAACCGGTGGATCCGGACAACGACCGGCCACCACGGACAAAGCGGCAGCGGTGGTCCAACCAGCGGCGGCGGTGGCCCAACCAGCGAATCGGGCCTCGCCGCATGCCGTGTACCCGACCGCAGGGGCCCGGGGCCCGGCGGCCTTGGTCGATCGGCTGTTGGCCTGCCCCGGCCACCACTGGCAGCCCACCAGGCAGCAGCGGCCCACCACGATTGCGGTCCGGCGGCGGCAAAGCTCGGCAGCCCATTGCGATCCCAAAGCGAAGCAGCAGCCTCAAGCCAATTTTCCTGCGCCCAGCCTGGCCCGACCGATTGGGCCAGGCATACACCACCGTGAACCTTCAACACCCGACGACAATTGGTACATGGACACCGAGCCACATCTCACCTCACCCGGTCGTCGGGTAACCTATCTCAACTACGTCGGTTAAAGTGTCCTCAATTTATTACTTTGTCGGCAATGGTAATCGCATTCCAATTGAAGGTTACGGTAACACACACACCAAACATCCACATCCACCTTTCTCCCTAAACCACGTCCTATACACACCTAACATCATTAAAAACTTAATCTCTCGTTAGAAAATTCACTAGCAATAATTACGTGTCCATCGAATTTGACCCTTTTGGTTTTTCTCGTGAAGGAACTCAATACGGGGAAAATTCTTACACGCCGCAATAGTGTGGGAGACCTCTACCCATTCACTCAATCTTCCGCCGTCGGACCGCAAGCACCTCTATCCCTTGCGGCGATCTCTCCCTCAACTTGGCACAAATAGACTCGGACACCCCGGAGACCCGGTTTTACTTTTCTTAGGACTTCTAAGCGTATTCAATGTAATAATGGGAAAATTGCCCAACACCGTTATTCTTGTCCACTAGGCAAACATACTCGTCTTCCCTTTATGTCATCAAACAGTGTTACTTTTTCTCCTTTTGATATTGTTCATGCTGATTTATGGACATCTCCGATTGCTAGCTCTTTGGGTCATAAATTCTATCTAGTATTCTTGGATGATTTTTCACATTTTGTCTGGATTTATCCACTGAAATTCAAATCTGAAGTTTTCGCAAAATTCCTCGAGTTTCAAAAATTCATTAAGACACAATTTGAAAAAAATGCACCTTTTTTCTCATTTTGTGGTCCTCAGTTTGTTCAAATTAATGACCACATAATTAAGTTTACATACTTTCACCCATATGAAATAGCTTAATCTTTCTTGTTGGGACCATCCTACGTCTCTATCAATTTCTACTGGATTTTAAGATTATCTAACTCTTTTATCCGTGATTCTCAGGAAATTCCAATAATTGACTGTTAAAATTAATTATGCTGTGAAAGAAACACAATTTAATTGCTTGTATTTTGTTTGTTTACAAGCTTCTAGACGGCGGATTAGGTTCCTTTCTTACGTTGCAGTGTTCCTCAAAATCTGGTCATGGAGAGACTTACTAATATTTTATTTGCAACAGCTTGCTCGAGTCACTTGCATAAGGTGTTATTATGTTAATAGTAATTAATTATTAACAAATCAGAATGACAAGTTTATATCAAGTTGGATGTTTCGTTTCATATGGCATATCTCGCCAGATAGTCCTTTTTATCACGTCACACATATAATAGAAACGTTTTAACAGATCGAAATAAACTATAACGAATTAAGAACATGAAATATCTTGGTGGTAAATGCTTACTTAATATTTACATTAAATTAAATTATTTAATCTTAAGAACAAAAAGTTAAACCGAAAATATGTACTCCCTCTGGTTCAAACTAAGTGGTGTTTTAATTTATTCATGTCGGAACGTTCGACTACAGAAGTCATTCATCTTATTAGGAGGTTGGTGGAGCAATATAAGGAGAGGAATAGAGAATTACATATGATTTTCATTGACCTCGAGAAGGCATACGACAAAGTCCCTAGGGAGGTTATATGGAGATGTTTAGAGGTTAGAGGTGTACCTGTGGCGTACACTAGGGCGATCAAGGATATGTATGATGAAGCCAAGACCAGGGTACGAACAGTAGGAGGAGACTCAGAGCATTTTCCAGTGATGATGGGGCTGCACCAGGGCGGCTCTTAGCCCATTCTTATTTGCCTTGGTGATGGATGGACTGACGCAACAAATTCAAGGGGAGGTGTCATGGTGTATGTGATTCACTCACGACATAGTCCTGATTGATGAGACTCGCAGCGGAGTGATCGTTAAGCTGGAGGTTTGGAGACAGACTATGGAGTCTAAAGGGTTCAGGTTGAGTAGGACCAAGACAGAATACTTGGAGTGCAAGTTCAGTAATGAGAGCGACCTTGAGACAGGCGTGGAGGTGAGGCTTGGTACTCAAGTCATCTCAAATAAAGGAAGCTTCAAGTACCTCGGTCTATTATCCAAGAGGATGGAGAGATTGATGACGATGTAACACATCGTACACGGTGGATGAAATGGAGGCTCACATCTGGAGTCTTATGCGACAAAAAGGTGCCACCAAAACTTAAAGGCAAGTTTAGAGCAGTGGTTAGACCGATTATGTTGTATGGGGCGGAGTGTTGGCCAGTCAAGACTTTGCACATCCAAAAGATGAAAGTTGCGGAGATGAGGATGTTGAGATGGATATGTGAGCATATAAGGAGGATATAATTAGAAGTGATGATATCCGGGCCAGAGTGGGAGTGGCATCAGTGGAGGATAAGATACGAGAAGCGAGGATGAGATAGTTTGGGCATGTGCAGAGGAGAGACACAAATGCCCCAGTCGGAGGTGTGAGAGGTTGCTATGGACGGGTTCAAGAGGGGTAGAGGTAGGCTGAAGAAGTATTGGGGAGAGGTGATTAGAAGGGATATGACGCATGTGCAACTTACTGAGGACATGATCTTAGATAGGGGGTTGTGGAGGACACATATTAGGGTAGAAGGGTTGGTAGGTAGTCGAGTGTAGTCCTACTTACGCTTGCAAACTGGTAGTTGTAGTGTTATTACTGTAGGTCCGCTTAGCCTATCTTAATAATAGGCGCAATATGACCTTATAGTCCTCTGTAGTTTGATTTTTGTTGTCATGTGTTCTTTGGTGTACTTTGTTTAGCATATTTACATACGATAGTTACTGCTTACTTTTTCATAATGCGTTATCATGACATACTTCGATATCAGCATTTTCATTACTATTTTTTTACCGGATCTAATCGTTTCTCTTGCTTTGCTTGTGCTTATACTTTGTCTTGAGCCGAGGGTCTCTCGGAAACAACCGCTCTACCTACCAAGGTAGAAGTAAGGTCTGAGTACACTCTACCCTCCCCAGACCCCATTTTTGTGAGATTTTACTAGATATGTTGTTGTTGTATTTTGTTTCAAAATAAGTGGTGCTTTAGGATTTCAAGAAGAAATTGATCTTGTTCTTTCAAAATTACCCTTATTTATATAATCAAGAATCGTTAAAAATAACTTTTCTTTTTCTAGAAAGAGGTAAAATTTAATTAAGAGTAAGTTAGTAAAAACACTCCTAATTTTATAGAAGTGAACAATTTCTTAAGGGATGTATTCAAGCTAAAAACACCGCTTATTATGATACGGAGGAAGTACTGTTAATTAATCACGACTAAGCGATAAACTTGCGTATAAAAGATACATATCTTGCTTTCATCATTTTGTGTCTTGCATTTATTGACGTGGTGTACTCATTTGAACAATCTAAGAAACACCCAATAAAATTAAAAACTACCATGTCTTTCTTGTTTCATCAATCTAACGATTTCCAGAAGGTCAGAGTAGTATTTAGAATTTTAAAATGGTAAGAAAATATTTGCACATATTAATACGACATCATCTAGTCAATAAGATAGCACCTTCTAACACAGATTAGTATGGAAATTACCAATACATGAATTGAACATTTTGATTGAATTGAGGTTGATATCAAATGTCTTAGCTGAACCAATTGTCCAATGTAATGTTAGACTGGCAGCGACGTTCATATATTACTATATTTTTTTTGGATAAGTATCCATTTTTAGTATGTAACACGTAAACAAAACTGATTTTATTTATTTGTTTATTGTTAATTGCTGATATTGTCAGGTTGTGAGCAGGATACGTAAAGTAGAATTTGGTGTTATATACAAGTAGTCAAAAAGATGATATGAGGAATCCCGAAATATTTGGGGTCCATAAATGTGATTTCGTGAAGTTCAAGTAAAATAATAATCCCCTCTAAAAAAGATTGACCTAATTTGATTTAGTTTGATTTTTTTTAAAAAAAAATTGAAATGTGTGGTGAAAAACAAATTTTAAATATTTGTGATTGTAAATGATATCATAAAGTTAAATTATTTTTAAATATAGTAAAGAGTCCATCTTTTTAAAATAAATTAATAAAAAAAGTAAGTCAATTTTTTTGGGACTAATAGAGTAGTACTTAATATTTGCGTGTTTTCTCGCAATATGAAGGTTCTCCGTGACTTAATTAATTGGATCATTATTTATGGGGATATGCTCTCTCTCCACATGCACATATTGCAAACACACTTTCCTTAACTTTCTTTTGTTACCAATTCGGTATATGATTAGGTTAGATTAAAACGTTCTTATTAAAAATCATTCTATTTTAGAGCTCAATCCCGAGTAATATCCCACTCCCTCCCATTTATTTTACTTGTCATGTTTCTGCACGCATCTTAACAAAACATAAATTAAAAACGTAATTTGACTAATTTATTCTTCTATCTCAATTTAATACTTGTTAGGAGTTTTTGCTCTATGATACTTTATAATGCAGTACGGGAAGTATATAACTATTACAAGTATTCGAAAGGATAAACAAAGATTCAATAATTCAACTAGAAATCTGAAAAATTACAATAGTCACACAAGAAAACTGGAAATTCCAGTTTTGTAGAAGATGGAAAAATGAAAATTGTTTTTGCTGAGTCGAGTGTAGCACACTGTCCTTAAGACAATATTGCCCCGTATGTATCCTTTATACGTCCTGGACAATTTGTCTCCCAAGATAAAACAACAATGGAACACTTGAGCAAAGGAAACTCAAGAGCTACCGTGAAGAATATTGAGTAACGAAATGATGCTTGGAAGTTGTAGGAAGAAGAATTTTCTGCTTGAGAAAGCTTCTGTATTTTCGTGCATATGTGTTGTATGAACGTTTTTGTTAGCTCTCAACAATGGTGTAAGGGGGTGTTTAAATAGGTGAGGGAGGGGGTGATTACGCCCTATAACGACAAAATAATGGCCATTATGGAGGTAGTAAAGCCACCAACATTAATGGGAGAAAGACCAACGGGACCAAACTGTACATCTTGAAACTTCAGGGACCAAACTGTACATCTGAAAGAATTCTGGTCCGAACCGTACATCCGGAAACTTCGGGATCAAACTATACTTCTGGCAAAGTTCTCTGGCCCAAAAAGATAATATCAGAAGGCCCACAGCCCACAGCCCACGACCCGTGACCCGAGAACCCGATAACCCGGAACCCGGAACTCGGAATCGGAACCGGAGGGGACGGGCGGGCGGCGGCGGCGCGCGTGTGGTCTTTCCTCGAACCGAAGCACATCTAGGTCCTCCCTCCTTTAAACACATGGGATACCCCTTGGGGTCCCAAACCCCAAACCAATTTCGAATCTTATATACACAACAATTCTTTCTTCCTCTACCGATGAGGGAGAATTACACACAATACCACACTTTCCATGCTTCAAACACCTTACTTCGTGAACCAATATCTCTTTCATTTCTCAATGAAATTTGACGATTCTTGGCCCTACGGTTATCTACGTACTTAGTAGATCATGCATGTGTGAAGAACCGGATTCTCCAACATACGTTACACTAGTGTTTAAGCCGTTAAAGTTGGTCGGTCGCAACTCCCGCCAAAGGCAAATTTCCAACAATACTATTATTTTCACCACTAATATCTCTCCACATTTATTGAGTAAGAATAAAAATAAAAAATAATTGATAAAGTTGTTGTCATGTGACTATGACGTCATGGATTCAAGCCGTGAAAAGGTAAGACTACGTACAATACACCCTTATGGTCCGACCCTTCCCCGGACCTCGTGCATAGCAGGAGCTTAGTTCACCAGGCTGCCCTTTGGTAAAAATGAAAACTAATACTCCCTTTGTTCCACAATAAGTGATATTTTAGGCTTTTCATTCTGTTTCAAAATAAGTGACGTTTTAGAATTTCAAGAAGAAATTGATCTTATTCTTCAAAAAATACCCTTATTTACATAATCAAGAATCATTAAATATCTTTTCTTTTCTATGCATTAATTAGGGGTAACTTACTAAAAAAATCATAATTTTTAGGAGTGAGCAATTTTTTAAGTAGTGTGTATAGGATAAAAACACCACTTATTATAGAACGGAAGTAGTAGTTAATTATATTTTGATTTTTTAAAAAGAGAATTTTTTTGAATGATAAGACAAGATCTAAATTCAGTCAAAAGAAAAAGAAAGAGAAAAAAAAGACATTCTAGAAGCTTAATACAAATCACCATTAATTTTTTTTTCATAAGCTAGTGACGCAGATCCAACCCAATCAAAACACAATAAATAACAAAAATTAAGTAGTCTCAAAATCCGGATTTTTTTAAAAAAAAATATAGGAGTTTTCCTTACACATTTTTAAGAAAAATAATAATAGAAAAACGAACCATTGCATCACTGGTTGGCCAAAAACAGTGGAGGCTAAAGGCTGACCTCTTATTTTACAACCAAGTTGAACAAATTCTACTTCTTTCTTCTTAGGCCTAACCCCAATAAATGTGGTCACTGCCCATACAGTGTGAAGCTAATTACCTAATTCTATGCAAGGAGGACTCTTCCTTTTTACATCATTTCAAGCTTTCAAAAGAGAAAATGGTACAAATCAAGTAAGATAACCATCTTCTTCAACAATGTTCCAAAAATGTAAGGTTAGACATTTCTAATGAACTACAAAAGTATTATTTAAAATGGTGGGATAATAAGGTAGCATTTGGTTAAAATAAATTGTAGATAAAAACTCAAACAATTTTCAAAAATAAAATAACATATATAGCCCAAGATCTAAAAGTTTTTCTTTTTTTTTAATGAAAATTGAGGCCGGGTTCCAATCACTAAGAGGTCGTTTGGTAGCTAGTTATGAACTAAGGTTTTCGTATATTAAGTCCTGCATTGCATGAGTAATATCATGTTTGATAATATTCTTTTGCTATGTATAATTTTCAATACATTTAATATGGTGTTTGGTTTATAATTTAGAAACCCACATATATAACTAATACATGTATAAGCTATGAGAAGATCTATTTATTATTTTATGCAGGATAGAAAATGAAATAACTGGTACTCCCTCCGTCCAGTTTCACTTGTCCACTCTACTAAAAATAGTTGTCTATTGTAGAAAATTAAGAGATAATTTACCACTTTATAACTATTTTACCCTTATAATTTATTATTGGGTTGACAAGTTCAAGAAAATTTTAGTGGTTCCATAAATTTTAAAGTGTGTTTTATTTATTTCAATCATTAAGTTACTTCGCAATAATTAGAAGTGATATAGTAAAATTATCATTCTATTTTTTGCTTCTTAATAGACATGCCATGTCAATTTGTGATAAGTAAAAATGACGGAGGAAGTATTTGGATAACTAAATTTTGTATTAATATAAAATAATACATAAATTCTTTTATAACTAATCTATATATTACTAATACATGTAGTCATGCATAACTCTAACAAGCTATTGAACTAACCTTAATGGTTCGATATAGCGGTAAGGATGGTCTTAAATTTAAATCATGAAAATAAAGTTATCTTTGATATGCCTTATTTTATTTGTAAAGTGAGACTTTTTGGTGTGAACGAATTAATCAAGTTATAAGTGTCCGACATTAATTGGACGAAGCAAAAAAAAAAAGGAACTCCCAAAATTCCCACAAGACTTGAGGGGGAGTGGTGCCAATTAGGGCAATAGTTAATTGGGCAGTAAATTCCCACGTGGATGACGCGTGGCTTTAGACATAAAGTACCCATAGAGCAGCTCCTCCCCCCATCCAACCATTAAAACGGAGCTACCCCAACCCCCTTGGAAGGTTTGCTTTTCCCCCACACATACCATTGTTCTTGATTCTTGAAATTTATAACTATGTTTTCCCATTTGTCTGTCTAACTCTAACCTATTCCAACCACCATGGGTGCTTGTACCTCAAAGCCTCCAAAACCCAATCCTTATTCTCCACAAGATATCCTTCCACCGCCTGAAACACCAAACATCAATGACCCCCATAAGGACAACAACAATGAAACAACAAAAAAATCACCTTTTTCCCCATTTTACTCTCCTAGTCCCGCTCGTTATTTCCTGTCCAAGAAATCACCTGCCCGGCACTCTTCTGCTTCTTCTAAGAGTGTTAATTCTACTCCGGCAAGGTTGTTTAAGCGACCTTTTCCTCCACCTTCTCCGGCAAAGCATATTAAAGCTTTGCTTTTGAGACGGCATGGTAGTGTTAAGCCTAATGCCGCTGCTATACCTGAAGGAGAGGAAAGTGAGGGTGCTAACTTGGATAGGAGTTTTGGGTTTTCTAAGCAGTTTACGAGTAAGTATGAGATTGGGGAAGAAGTTGGTAGAGGGCATTTTGGGTATACTTGTTCTGCTATTGTCAAGAAAGGTGAATTAAAGGGTCAACAAGTTGCTGTTAAGGTCATTCCAAAAGCCAAGGTCTCTCCTTTCTTTATTTCTTGTTCCTTCTAATTATAATGCATTGAAGTATATATGCATATTGAATAACTTACATGTCTGATCCTTGAAGTGCATGGTTGGAAAAGTTGTGATTTTTAGGGAGTCTATTTGCTTTGATTAAAATTCTGTTGGAAGGGAGACCAAGAGGTCATGGGTTGAAGCTGTTTGCATAATGGTAACACTGCTTACAATAGAAACTTGTGTTCCGGTCTTTCCTCGGACGCGCATAGCATTAGGTTAGTGCACCGGGCTGCCCCTCTCTCTGCCATTTTTTCCACCACCGCCAAGACATAGTTTAGTTTTACTTTATTCTCCCCTTTATCTTGTGAATTTGGGGCTCTTTCACTTAGATGCTCAAGTTACTTTTACTTTTTTTATTATTCATTTCCCCTTTTTTTGGGGCATAAGCACTCCTTTTCTAGGAAATTGCTCTCAAGTGTTGTACTGGTCTTGTTTTGTAGTACTAGTAGCTTTTGTTATAAATTCCAATTGGAATTTATTGGGGTCCATGAAATATTTGAAAAAAAGTATAGTGGCTTTCACTATTTAATATTGAGTTGGTGGGTTTTGAGCATTATAGAATTGCAATCTCTTGTTCATTTGCTTTTGATGAAAACATGAATCAATTAGCAAACTTACCTGGTCTTGTGTCCCAGTCTGACTCCTAAAGATTTTTACTTTTTGTTCACAAAATCACTTCTGCAAGTTAAGTTATTCATATCTTTCACTCTGTTAGGAAATCTTGTTCAATCACTGGGTGTTGGATATGAGGAAATAATATACGAACTGATCATATATATTTTTTGAAGGGAAAAATACTATTCTTAGACCAGATGAGAGACTCAATCACACTATTATGCTTCATTCTGTTCATACCAATAATAATCAGAAAGGTAGATGTTTTGTGTTGGAGGAGCTTCTGCTTTACCAGTAAATTGAAAGACTACATAACATTACCAGTTTCAATTTTTTTTTTTGAAAGACTCTACATAAATTCATGAAAATAACTATTCGGTTGCTTAAAAGATTTTGTAGTAGACTACAACAGCAACAGAGCTACCCCAACCCCCTTGGAGCTCCGTAGGAGGGTAGTGTGTACTCAGACCTTACCCCTACCTTGGGAGGTAGAAAGTTAGTTTTCAATAGACCCTCGGCTCAAGGAAAAACATTTCAAAGCAGTTCGGAAAAAGAAAATAACGGAAGTGAAGAAACCATGACAAAGGATTCTGAAAAGGATCAGTAAATACGACAAAATAATACGATAATCGAAGTACACGAAACAAAATATAGTAACAAAAGTCGAAGAACAGGAAACTACAAGAGTAATACTACGACCACTAGTATGGAAGGATAAGCGAGACAACCCTCAATTACCTACTAACTTTCTACCCTAATCCGCGTCCTCCATAACCTCTTATCTAAGGTCATGTCCTCGGTAAACTGAAGTTGCATCATGTAGTAGACTACTTGAGAAAAAAGAAAAAGAAAAGGTTTCAGTAGTAGATAGGTTTAGTAGAAATTTTGCTACTTCACATGTCATATTTTGTAGCTTTCAGATGAAGTTTGATTATTGCTAATGCTGACTTATGACCCATTATGTTTGTATAAAGTAAAATGAATTCACTTTTGGGGGTTTAAGTTTGTCAGAAGCAATTTTAACTTTTTTTTTTGTCAGATGCAATTCTTCACTTCATATCTTACCCTTTAACAGCAGACTCATACTCCAATTTTGTTGTCTTTCAGATGACAACAGCTATTTCCATTGAGGATGTCAGAAGGGAAGTTAAAATTTTGCGCGCCTTAACAGGACATAATAATCTCATACAATTCTATGATGCATTTGAAGATCGGGATAATGTCTATGTAGTGATGGAGTAAGAATTTTAACCACACATTAGTGAGATCTAATCTATTCTTGTATGTTTTTTCCTGTCTGTCTTAGTGATGCTTCTGTCCAGGGGATAATTCATGTAAGCATAACATGGAAGAAAGTTTTGGTATTAAGCCACAACTTAGTTGCTCAAAGAAAGTGCATAACTCTAAACCTTTATAGCATCAGGCTTTAGAAGAATTTCTTTTGAATCCCTAGCATGGTCTTTTAAGAATATGAAAGCTAAGAAATTGTTGAAAAATTGATGTTCAGGTTATGCCAAGGAGGAGAGCTCCTTGATAGAATACTTGCCCGGTATGTCTTTGTTTGATTTAGGGAATTTTACTTCTAATTCATGATTTGTTTCTTTAAGATTTCTTTTTGGGGGGATAGTATTTTATTTCCTTCTCATTTCTTTTGGCAGGGGTGGAAAGTACTCAGAAGAGGATGCGAAGGACGTCATGGTACAAATATTAAATGTTGTTGCATTCTGTCATCTCCAGGGTGTTGTGCACCGTGATCTTAAACCTGAGGTAAACATATTCCTCAAACTGGCTTTGCAAATTACAGCATTAGTTACTTTTTTATGTTCCCTAAAAAAGAAAAACGAAAAGAAGCACTTCACTGTTGAGTTTTGCTGCAATGAGTGCGGTATCCTATGATGTCAAAGATTGCCTTTAGCTTATTACTTTGATGGACAAAATGATATTAAGCAAAATCCTATTCTGGAAAGAATGGAAAGTAAGAGATTGTTGTCTGCTCGGAGATTTCATATCTCTCCCACGTGTGATTCATCCTAACAACTATCGATTAGGTTAAAAAAGTGCCCCTACACATGAAAAAAACAAATTAAAAGGGCAAAAGAAACGAAGGCCAAATCATTGACTGAAGAGCGGGGCAAAGAGATATCTATCCTCAAAAAACCTTTATGTGATCAATAAGGTATCATGTACATATTATAAAAAGTAATTCTTTTAGGGGGAAAAGAACTAGGTGTACACTAAGGAAAACATTGCTTATACTTAATATATAAGCAACTTGGGTTTGAAAATTCTTTTAGATAATACATATTCCAACTGAAGGGGAGCCTTGGAGTAACTGGTGAAGTTGCTTCCATGTGACCAGGAGGTCATGGGTTCAAGCCGTGGAAACAACCTCTGGCAGAAATGCAAGGTTAGACGCGTACAACAGATCCTTGTGGTCTGGCCCTTCCCCAGACCCCGCGCATAGCGGGAGCTTAGTGCACCGGGCTGCTCTTTTTATAATACATATTCCAACTGATGAGGACTCCATGTAGATCTTGACCTGTCCCTTGCACTATCTTTAAAATATTCAAAAAAATTATAGTGGACTCCTATGTAGAGAAAATTTAGTTTATATATAAGAGATAGCATTGTTGTATCTAAATTTATATGGGGAAATCCCATTCACTAACTAAAGTAGTGTTAATAAGGGGCATTGTTTCCTAATTTCACTATATTCTTTTTACACAAATATACTACTCCCTCCGTCCCAATTTATGTGACATCATTTGACTTGGCGCAAAGTTTAAGAAAGAAAGAATTTTGAATTTTTTGGTCTAAAACAAATCTTAGTTATTTGTGTGGCTATAAATGATTTCATTAAGGGTAAAAGGGAATTTTAAATTAAGTTGTTTCTAATTATAGAAAGATGACATTCTTTTTGGCACAGACTAAAAAGTTTCTGATTTTTTTCCTATCATATCTCCTTTTTTTTTTTTGCAAATGTATCTCATTTTTTCCATGTCCTCGTCCAGAATTTTTTGTTTTCGTCGAAGGATGAATCTTCCCAGTTAAAAGCCATAGATTTTGGCTTATCAGATTTTGTGAGACCAGGTTAGTTTTCACCATGCAGATTTGTATGAAGTCTAATATTTGTCTTCTCCATTAAATATTTAATATAAATATGATGTATGCAGATGAAAAGCTTAATGACATTGTTGGAAGTGCATATTACGTAGCACCGGAAATTCTGCACAGATCATATGGTATAGAGGCTGATGTATGGAGTATAGGTGTGATAGCATATATTCTTCTGTGTGGTAGTCGCCCTTTTTGGGCTCGCACAGAGTCTGGAATCTTTAGGGCTGTTTTGAAGGCTGATCCAACTTATGATGAAGCACCTTGGACTACGCTAACTTCGGAGGCTAAAGA
This sequence comes from Anisodus tanguticus, assembly GCA_034509755.1. Lineage (NCBI taxonomy): Eukaryota > Viridiplantae > Streptophyta > Magnoliopsida > Solanales > Solanaceae > Anisodus > Anisodus tanguticus. The sequence goes on along the minus strand of CM067561.1, from coordinate 36,088,481 downwards.
TTTTGTCAAGCGACTATTGAATAAAGATCCTAGGAAAAGAATGAGTGCTGCTCAAGCGTTATGTGAGTGTTTTCTCCTGTGATTTTTTTTGGCAATCTCTTTCTTTATATTGCCTCTTCTCATGACCCCCTTGTGCAGGTCATCCTTGGATGAGTAATCACATTGATGCAAAACTACCACTTGACATTCTTATATTTCGACTCATGAAAGCATATATGCGATCATCCTCTTTGCGTAAGGCTGCTTTAAGGGTGTGTATATTATTTAGCTGGAACTATTGATATAACTTGATATATCTGTCTCTGCCCTTGATAACCGAACTATTTATGGTTTCCTATATCTTTTTGTTTTAGGTCTGAAATAGTTTATTATTTCTGCTGCTGTATGTTCTTTCGTGTATATTGTTTATCTTAATTACCTGCGTTAGTTACGGGTTCTTTTTTCAGAATGCTTTATCATGGCTTGTTCGCTTTTGTTACCATCATTTTCATACTGCTTTAAATTTCTTGTCCGGGTCTGACCGTTTTTCTTGCTTTGCTTGTACTTATGCTTTGTCTTGAGCCGAGGGTCTTTCGAAAACAGCCACTCTATAGGTAGAGGTAAGGTCTGCGTACACTCTACCCTCCCCAGACCCCACATTGTGGGACTTCACTGGGTATGTTGTTGTCTGAAATAATTTATAAGGTTTTTAAGTTACCTTTGCCTTATGTCTTTGTTGAAGATTTCTGTGGTTACTTTTTTTTTTATATGATAAGGTATCGTACTAAAGATGGATAATAAGCACTAAGCTAGTGCGTCAAAACATAGTTACCATTTTTGCAGTTCCTCCTATCATATCTAACTAGGAATCGGTGTCCTGTACAAAGACCAGTTTGTATAAAAAAGCTAACAAAGAAAAAACTCTTAACTTAAGGCGAAGTGTTTTGTTGTTGCCTCAAAATTCTGTTGTTCCTTTATGCCAGACAGTCCAGTCCGCCAATTAACACGGGGTATAGTAGTAGAATTTTTTTGGGATTTATCGTGGAGACAATCTCTGTTCCAGCAAGTAAGGAACTCTCGAGTGGAGTGTGGCATAATCCAATTCATGCAAAAAAGTTAACTCCACAACTGAGAAGTGACCTTGCAGTGAAGTAAAAGGTGATTTCCATCTTCAGGATGGTCTTCACAGAGAGGACATCTACTATAGAATTGAAAGTCTCTTCTCTGAAGGTTGTTTTGAGTGAGACAGGCCTCCTTAGCCACTAACAAGAGAAGCAGGAGACTTTCAGGGGAGTGTTATTAAACCAGATTTGATTCCAAGGCGAAGGAGCGAAGTTGTCATTAAAACACATCATTTTGTACCAAAGATTTCACTGAAAAAGACCCTTTGGATGTCCTCGACGGATCCTGTGATTACTGAACCTTCTACCCGGACTCGTGCAGTTGTGGCGTGTAAAATACTGGATATTTGTCTCACCAATTACTTCTAAAAAAGAGAGATATATCTCGCCCATTATCAGTTATCTGTGGGAAAAAGCCCATTATCATCGGAATATATCTCTGTTGCCTCTTCACTCTTCAGCTGTTAGTCTCGATAACTTCACTTGGATAACTTTCAGGATGCATATTGCTCTTATATTGTTTAGTTTAGATGTCCCTACAACAAAAGCAAATGATATTATGTTTCTTTCTCATATTTTGGGTTCATAAACTCTACGGTGTACTCTATTCCCCGAATTTTTGAAATGGGAAGAAGGCAACTCCTTATGCTAATCCCTATGTATTCGGGATGAAGTTTTTTTCTTGGGAAAGAAAGTAACTAATTGCTTTTCAGGATGAAGATAACTAAGTTTTATCGCCAATTTGCTCTGTAGCTAATGAGCTTTTGAAAGGGTATCTATAAAATATTACTTGTGCCTCAGTGGAGAAAAGTCCATGTTGATTAAATCAATAACAACAACATACCCAGTGTAATCCCACAGGTGAAGTCTGGGGAGGATAGGATGTACGCAGACCTTACCTTTACCTTTGTGGAGTAGAGAGGTTGTTTCGGGTAGACCCTTGATTCGAAAGAAACATAGTAAATGCAGGAATCCAAATAAAATAAGACAACAAGATACTACAATACCAAACAAAGAAGCAACACATAGCAATACACACATATGAGTATGAATCTACGTGAAACCTAAATAATACTACAAAGAAAAGGAGAAAAGAAGGTGAAGAGTTTAGCCCCCTACCTCTCTCACACTAGCAAAAATCAACGACCTACTAACCTTTTATCCTAATTTTCGACTTCCAAATCTTCCTATCTAAGGTCATGTCCTCAGTTAGGTGAAGTTGCGTTGTGTCCTGTCTAATTACCTCCCTCAGTTCTTTTTTGGCTTATCTCTACCTTTTCTAACTCCTGCTATCGCCAATCTTTCACACCTCCGAACTGGCACATCCTCACACCTTCTCTTTACATGTCCAAACTATCTCGGTCTCGCTTCTCTCATCTTGTCCTCCACGGAGACCACTCTGACCTTGTCCTGTATAATTTCGTTTCTAATCATATCTCTCCTAGAATCCAAGATAAATAATATACACCACGACACCTCATCTTGAATATGTCGTGTCAATTCGTCCATCACTAAGGCAAATAGAAATGGGCTAAGGGCTGATCCTTGATGCAACCCCATCACGATCGGAAATTCGGGTCTTGGCACCCCCGTACATGTCCTTAATTGCCCTATCTCTAAACTCCAAACATCTTCAAAGTGCCTACCGATGGACTTTATCATATGCCTTCTCTAAATCAATGAACACCATGTGAATGTCTTTTTTTGTCCCTATACTGCACCAATCTCCTGACAAGATGGATATCTTTTGTGGTCGATCACCATGGCATGAAACCAAATTGGTTCTCAGATATAGACACATCCCTCCTCATCCACATCTCGATTACCCGATCTCAGACTTTCATAGTGCGACTTAGCAGCTTGATACCTCTATAATTATTGCAATTCTGAATATCGCCCTTGTTCTTATACAACGGGACCATTATACTCCACCTCCATTCCTCTGACATCCTAACCGTCGTAAATATGACATTAAACAATCCAGTTAGCCACTGCGTACTTGCCTCCCCTGCGTTCTTCCAAAAGTCTACCGGGATTTCATCCGGCCCATTCGTTCTGCCCGTCCTCATCTTACGAATAGCCCCCCTAACCTCCGCACCGTTTATGCACCTACAATACCCAAAGTCTCTACGACTCTTGGAATGCTCCAACTCCCCCATCACGATATCCCTATCCCCTTCTTCATTCAAAAGCTTATGGAAGTATGTTTGCCATCTCCGTCTAATGTGTGCATCTTCTATCAACACTTCGCCATTTTCATCCTTGATGCACTTCACTTGATCCAAGTTGCGAGACTTCCTCTCTCTCGTCTTGGCGATCCTATACAACTTCCTATCCCCACCTTTGCACTCGAGCTCATCATACAAGTGTTCAAAAACTGTTGTTTTAGCCGCCGTGACCGCTAGCTTCGCTGCCTTATACCTCTCCCTATTCCTCCTCTTTTCCTCCTCATCAATGCTCTCCACTAGCGCCGCATATTCAGCCTTCTTGGCTTCTACTTTGCCTTGGACCTCTCCATTCCACCACCAATCCCCTTTACGTCCACTTGAGTTGCCCCTTGAGACCCCTACCACCTCTCTAGCTGCTTCTCTAATGCATTTGACTGTCTTAGTCCACATACTATCTGCATCCCCACTACTCTTCCAAGCCACCAACTTCTCATTCATTTCCTGAGCTTTGACCCCAGTCAGGCCTCCCCATCAATGAAATGTGAAATTTCTTGTTGCATTTAGAGATAGTTTGGGGTGTTGTCTTGTTATTGCAATGCTGCTTGATGCTGTACTTTTAAAAGTTCTTCTGATTTATATAAGTTTGACATGAGGACTCGGCCTCTTTTACCAGCTCTGATGGTTATAGAGTTATAGTCTTAGTAGCATTGGTGAATTGCACCTAATACTTTTCCCTTCACAGGCGTTATCGAAGACTTTGACAGCAGATGAACTATTCTATCTAAAGGAGCAATTTGCATTGCTGGAGCCAGACAAATTTGGCAGCATAAAGCTAGAAAATATAAAATCAGTTAGTATCTAGATTCTCTCATCTTCCGTTATTCTATCTGTTTGCTCAAGCCTGAAGGTCTTATCTCCTTACTCTTTTTGTTCCTTGTAGGCGCTAATGAAATATGGAACAGATGCTATGAGAGAGTCGCGGATTCCAGATTTTCTTGCCTCGGTACTGACATCCACCATTTCCGTGTTTCTCTGCTTCTTCTGTGGTTGTCTTATGAATAGTGGTTTTTGATGTTATCTTTGACAGCTAAATGCACTTCAATATAGAAAGATGGATTTTGAAGAATTCTGCTCAGCTGCCTTAAGTGTTCATCAGTTGGAAGCTCTTGAGCGCTGGGAGCAACATGCTAGGTGTGCATATGAATTTTTTGATAAGGATGGCAATAGAGCTATTGTTATAGAAGAACTTGCATCCGTAAGTTTCCTTGTGTTTCTTACAAATGCCATGTTATGCTCTCGTGTTAGTGTTATATCTGTCACTTGGGCTTTTCTAGAATAGAGTACTTTGGAGTTCAACACACCAAGTATGGTATTTAGTTACCGGTTTACAATCCCTCATAATTAAAACATGTATAAGTTATGAGTCAATTTATGTATTATTTTATGCAGGGTTAAGATGAAATAACTAATACATGTAGTAATATATGAATAACTAAACTCTGCATTACTAAAACCTGCATAACTCTAACCAGTGTTTATTGCCTAATATTGTGATCGAATCTCGCTTTCAGGAACTTGGACTGGGTCCTTCAATACCAGTTCATACCGTCCTTCATGACTGGATAAGGCATACAGATGGAAAGCTAAGTTTTCTTGGTTTTGTGAAATTGTTGCATGGTCCTTCCACCCTAGGACTTGCAAAGGTGCAATAACATTTGAAACTTTCAAGAGTGCCTGATATACCAGAGTCTAGACTTCTGGCTGAGATAATCTTCAAGGATTTCAACATTACAGATATCAGCGACCTTGCACTGAAACGTCAAAAATCCTAGGCCGCCCTGTTCTGGATCCGATTTTCTGGTATTGTTTGATTCACGGGTTTCACTCTCAGCACGTATTGATCGCTTTTACTTCCACACCCATAGTGTAAAGATTTCTGATAGTGTGCGGGTAAACACATAGTTGATTGGATCTGCAGATGTTTGTTACTAAGATGAATGGTCCTAGTTGCAACTCCTGCCAACAGGGATTAACAAGATGTAGTTACTAGTTTGCACTTAAATTGGGATTGTGGTCTCAGTATAGAATTATAGGGCCTTAGTTTATTTAGTCTTGGAAATGGATTATTTAGTTGATTGATTTCTATTTATTGTCCCATTTTAGTCCAGGCTAAAGTTTCCTGGCAGTTAAATTGTATCTTCTTTCCTAGCAGATAAAAGTGTTTCTGTTTCTGGTGCCTAATTATCTCAAGTCCATAACTCGAGGCTTTTAAATCATCTCATCACCTGAACTGAAAATTGCAGCCGTCTTCTCCATTTTATCCAAACTAAGTACCAAAAAGTAATGTACTTTGATGACCATGAGTTCCTGCTATGATTGGGGGAGTGCTAAAAGATTTAGAGATGACATGGATATGAGCCATATGAGTATGTTGTCCATGTTGACATGATATTTCACCAGCTTTGCTTCAATTGAGTATACCAATTAGCTATGATGTCTCTCGGGACTGTTTAAGTTTGTAGAAGTGTTAATCAGCATTAGTTGCTGACTTAAACCTGATAAAGTACTTCAAGATATATCTAGAAGTTTATGTTGATTTCTGTTTGCTTTTAAGGATCAAAGTTTTAGAATATTCTTTTGTGTCCATCCGGTGTCTGGCACCTACTTTGAACCCGACTAATTTGGATTCACTCCTGAAATTTTCTTTACAAATCATCTAATTATAACGTAACATATGATGAAACAAAGGATAACCTAGGAGTATTGTATCACTTTATCAAGGCCTATTGTTTGAATATAACTTTGCATGTGGACAAACTCTACTTTAACAAAACACGTTTTGGTGATAAATGGGAATATTATGATGGAAACCCCGAAAATAATTGGGTGAAAAACACAAATGGCCAGCCATTATTAAATTTTAAAACACCCGTATGGCCTTAAAAGTTGATTTAAGTGGCCCTAAATTATTCTAGCCATATCAGTTAGGAAAATTGGGTAGGTATCTTCAAAGGAAAGAGGGGAGAAAATCTCGCCACGATAATTAATCCACGAAAAATTGGCAAACATTGATATTCACCACCATAAAATTTCAAATCAAATGTTCTTTAGTTGGAACCTTACAATAATTTCTTTTATACCCACTTAAAAGAAGAAGAAAAATATGCCCTCTTTATGGATTAATTGTGAGTACCTAGATTTTCTTATAAATTAATTTATGTTATATATACGTAATTTATACTTACAAATCAACATCGTATACACATATGAAATATAGCATTATGTGTATTATTATTATTATTATGCTCAATTATACACTTATAATACAATAATTATACATATTGAAAACAACTTAAAAGGCTCTATATTTTGATAGGATAAACAGCAGTAGTATTTATACACGAGTTCTATACATTTATGCACACATTATACACGAAACAAAAAACATTAGTTTCATGAATTATACACATACTTGATACACAATAACTACTCATACTCGGTTGAAAACATCACACACACTTTCCCCCTCTTTTGAATTCGAATTTCAAACTAAAAACTTCTTGAAGAAGCTGTTGAAACCCCTCAATTTTTGGCTATAAATACAGCCCTTTGGATTGTGCTTGGAGGAGGTTTTTTTTCGGAGAAAAAAAAAACATTTTCAAAGACTATCAACAAAAAATGTTCATCTTTTCTTGTTGTTTTCACGAAGGTTCAAGAATCTGAAAACCCCCCTTGTAAATGCAAGTTCTGATTCTTAGAAAATTTCCCTCTTTATTCTAAGCTGTTGGCTATCAATATTTTTTTAACCCTGCTTTTCACTATCAAAAAATATTCACGCTTCGTTCTTTACTGGTCGAAACACAACTTCTCCGAGCGGGTTCGACGATTCGAGATGACGCCTCGGTTCGCTGCCCGAGAAGGTCAATAAACTCAAATTCTGCCTATTTTCCTTTTTATGTGATATGCGTGTTTACTGCTAATTTAGTTTGTCTTAAATTAGTTTAGTCTGTTTAATTTTGTTAGTGTAACTTAATTTAGTCATATGAGGGATTACGATATGCGGTGATAATAAACTTCCCTGTAATCTGCCCTGAAATAGTTAGTTGCTAAATCACATGTGAGCTTTAGTATGTAATAAGAACTGGCTTTCATGTCTTTTATGGCTTAGAAGTAATAGGGGATGAGTTGTCTTGCTTTTGAACATTTAACAACATAAATCTGTGTAAAAAAAAAGGGCCGGGATGTTCCTGAACATGATTAGTTAAGGTTGTGTTGAGTGGTATTGGGAAATGCTTGTTCTTATCTTGGCCTTATATTGGATTATCATGTTTGGACCTGTTTGCTTTAGTATATATAAACTATTTCTAAGTGTTATGCCAACCATGCCATGTCTAATACCAATTGTCACAAATGTCTAGTATGACCTGGATGTTGAAACTAGTTTCTGATGGCTTGGTTAAGATAGTGTTCCAAAGGTTGATAAACCATGTCTGTTTGAACCAATTGTATATTCAACTTTACTTGTTCAGTGCAAAAAATACGTCTATGTTAGCCTGAAAGTCTTCTGAATCATGTTAGATCATGTTTTGATTAGCTCAATAGTATGAATGTTCAGCTAGCTTAGACAGTCCCACAACTATGGTGTTGTCTATAGATTGGTCTATCAAGTGTCTATATGTCTATTAGCCTAATTGTGCATCTGTTTATTTGTTTTAAGGTCATTATATCTGGTTATATAGCATGAATATGGCCTTGTGTGAGTGCTGCCTAAGCTAGTGATTATGTGCCTTTCAAGATGCTATTCTAAAATAATCATGTGTTCATCACTTTGCCTCATATGCCTGCTGGACTGTTTATATATTTCCCTTTCATATTTAGAGAGGAGATTGCATCATGTTAGCCTATGTCATCATTTAGTTATGTGGTATGTGTCTTACCTATTAAGATTTTAAAATGATATCCGGATTAGGGATAAGTATTCAATGAAAATGATTATGTCATGATAAGTCTTGAAGTTTCTGCTTGTCTACTTGGGTTTATTTTTTGCAAGTATGCAGAGGTCTAAGATCCCTGTTTGATATGAAAACTTGTAGACTAAGTAAGTTAAAAATACCCCTGCATATACACTCTCGGTTAGGATATATGTTGTCTGCTTTAGTTATCCAAGTTGTATGCAAAGAGCATGTATTCATTTTGCCTTAGTCTTTAGATTGGTTTATGTAAGCATGTATGCGTCCATGATAACCACTTTGTGTGTTTGAAACGACTTAACCCTAGTATACTGCTCAGTTAACCAGGTCCTTTGTATGGATAAAAAATGCCTATGTCTTGTGATGTTTTGCTGCATGTTCAAATGTAATCTGGTCTCCTATACTTACCCTCTTAAGCATGCCTCTGAACTAATGTAGAAGACCTCAGACCTATGTGTATCCATAAAGAGAGAATGATTATTCGTGGCCACAATGCCTTGCATATGAGCATGCATATAGTGCATGTTGAAGTTTCATGTTGAAAATCCTTATGCATGCTTGTCCTTTTATCTATTTTGTCTATTATGCATGTAAGTGTGTGGCATGTCTATTTTGGGTGCTGGAAAAGATGTGCAGACATTGTTTCTTTTCCTGATTAAAATTGAATGTGCATGTATGTGTTTTTCTTGGTGCTATCTGGACCCAAACATGTAGGCCTTTCCCCTTCATGGTATTATTGAAAACATGTTTATGTTTGGGCCAGCTTCGTTTTAGCTCTTCTGCCTGCTTTGTTGAGTACGCAATGATATACCTCAAGGTATACAATGTATGAAGACTTAGGTATACACCAGGTGTATATCAAGACTGTATATCCTTGTATATCTCCAAGTATATCATATATTTTGAATTTTTCGTGTATATCAGTTTTATGTGGCTAAATGAGTGTCCAATACGGGCTAGCATATCGATAAATACATGGTAATTGGGCCCGTTTACCTTCTGTTTCATACACACACACACACACTCTTATAACAAGAAGAGTGGATTTGTTGTGGGCTGCTTCATGATTTGGGCATGTTCTATATTCTTTTTGCACCTACCTATATCCTGAGTCCCAACAACATATTATTTTTTTATATGAATTATTTATTTACATTTCTTAGGTATATATTGTCATGTTAAGTCTCCTAATCCTTTTCTTTTTTTTTGTTTACATGAAATGCATGGGGAGCAACGAAGAGTCTCGTTATGAGACTCATCATGGCTATTGTCAAATGAAGATCCGCATCCATGTTCCTTGCATTCTCCGGCCTCGGGATTTCTAAACAAATGGGGCGGGAGTCCTTTTTTATTATTATTCCTTAATTCCGCCATTTTATTTTTGTTGTAATTTAATTATTCAGTTTGTGTGATCATTAGAAGACTTAGAATAATTAGGCCTAGAACGGATACTTAATAGGATAGTTAAAATTGGAAACCCGCCGCTAACTTATTTATTTTAGGCTCGGGTAGTTTAAAATTGGAAGTCCGACGCTAGTTTATTTATTATTAGGCTCGTCGTGCATGTTTAAACTTTCAAAATAACTTGGTCATATTTTATTCGCATTATTAATCATACTAATAAGGTTTTGTTTTATTCAATTTACGATTTGAAAATGACTTCCATATAAATCATTTCTTTGCATTATAAATAATTTACTTTTTACTATCAATTGCCAAAAATAGGTATTCTATGGAAAATGCCATACAAATGCATACTTCTATCCAAAAATCAACTTTACATGTATTTTTATAAACAATGCCATGCCTACCTTTTCGGATTTTTTTACACCGGGATTTATTCCTCGGAAATCATAATCACCTTTGCAAGAAACCTTTTACGTTGTCAAAATGCATTTCTTTAATTAACCATTTGCAAACATCCTTTTAACTTTATACTTTTAAAATATGCATGTTTCTTAGCATAATAATCAACCTAAGTTTGATTGGATAATCATAGTTAGCGGATCTTAAAGGATGTCTAACCTCTTCCCTTTAGGATAATAAAGAACCTTTACCTGGAATCTCATAGATTAGCAGACCATTAATCAGAGTTCATTTTGTAGCATTTAGTTAATATTTAGGTGCCCTAATTCACCGTAGAATAATTAGGTGGCGACTCTTTAAGTTTTAATTATTTTAGGAATTACCATTACGTCACGACCATGTTGGATCCCTCCTCTTTGCGGAGCGGGGAAGGGGGGGTTAAAAACGGGTGCGACAGGGTGTACTCACAGTAGGTCGGTTGTTAGCAACTTTGGTCGGGTTCTATTTCATCCTCCGCTTGTGTCCACTTCTTTTCTCAGGACTTCTCGGTGAGCGAATTGGATAATCGGGTCGAGGGCTGCCCCCTCTTCCCCTCACTCTCCTTTCCTTAATATGAACCTTGAGTCATCAAAGCCTTTCTGACTCGGCCTGGCCCGGTCTCCCTACGCGACTGACCTTTCAAAGGCGGAACTCTCGGTCGTAGTTTGGCGACCTATCTTCAGTAGGGACCTTTAGTCTTTTGATTAAAGTAGTGGTAGCGAGAGAGCAGAGTTTATCCCCCCGCCATAGTCATGACTTCTTATCATTTTTATCTTTTTATTCAATTGATTTTCAATTTTATTTTTGTATTGCTTAAATGCCTCAATTGCTTCGTCCTTACTATTAAGCAAATAAACATAACAATATCGAGTGTGATCATCAATAAAAGTTATGAAATACTTTTTTCCACTGCGAGGTGGTATTGACTTCATATCACATATATGTATGAATTAAGTCTAAAGGATTAAAATATCTTTCAATGGACTTATAAGGATGTTTAACAAACTTAGATTCAACACATATTTGACATTTTAATTTATTGCACTTGAATTTAGGCAATACTTCTAAATTAATCAATTTTCGTAAGGTTTTGTAATTGACGTGTTCTAAACGAACATGCCACAAATTATTTGACTCCAATAAATAAGACGAAGCTGGAATTTTATTAATATTGTCAATAACCATTACATTAAATTTGAAAAGGCCCTCGGTGAGGTATCTTTTTCCTACAAACATCTCATTTTTGCTAATAACAACTTTCTCACAAATAAAAACGCATTTAAACCCATTTTTAACGAGCAGTGCGGCATAAAACTAAGTTCTTCCTAATTGTAGGAATATGGAGAACGTTGTTGAGAGTCAACACCTTGCCTGAGGTCATCTTTAAACATATCTTCGCATATCCTTCTACCTTGGCTGTTGCAGTATTTTCCATGGAAAGCTCTTCTTCAGGTCCGTCGGGAGCATAAGTAGCAAATGCTTCTTTGACAAACATGTTGAGTATCTCCCGAATCAATCCACCACTCCTTTGGATTTCCAACTAAATTGTACTCGCAGATCATAGCACATAGATCATCTATTTCATCATGCTTTTTCACCATGTTTCCCGTACCCTTCTTTTTGTCCTTCTTGGAGGCGCGACAATCAGGAGCCTTATGTTCAGCTTTTCCACAATTGTAGGAGTTGTCTTTGAATTTTTTCTTGTTCTGCTCCTTCCGTTGTCCAGATAGCTTCTTGATTTTCTTATTCTTTGGAGCAGCCTCCTCAACGATATTGGATCCCATTATCGTCGAGTTTGCACGTGATTTTCTCTCGGCAGCTTTGTTATCCTCCTTGATCTTGAGACGAATCACAAGATCTTCCAACTTTATTTCTTTGCGTTTGTGTTTCAGTTAGTTTTTGAAGTCTCTCCATGAAGGAGACAACTTTTCAATTACAACATCCCTTGAAACGTCTCGTTAATTACCATACTTTCAGCAAAGAGGTCATGAAAAATAATTTGAAGCTCTTGAACTTAGGTTCCAACAGTGTTGATGTCTATCATTTTATAGTGTAGAAACTTGGCAACCACAATATTTTTTCAAGCATGCGTCTTCAGTTTTATACTTTTTCTCAAGTGCATCCCACAATTCTTTCGAAGTATTTTTAGCACTGTAGACGTTGTACAGATCATCCTCTAAATCACTTAGGATGTAACCCTTGCACATAAAATTCGATTGCTTTCAAGCCTCAACGACCATGAACCGGTGATTATCTGACATTCCTTCATCAGGCACAAAAGGATCTTCTTTGGTGAACTTCTGCATACCAAGAGTGGTTAGCCAAAAGAACATTCTTTGCTGCCATCCTTTGAAGTTGATTCCAAAAAAAATTTCTGATTTCTCTGCCGGTGGCACAATATGTGCAGTAGTTGATCTACTTGACGACGCTATCGCCGTTGCCGCAACAGTCTTAGTAGGAACAGTGGTCTCCACTTCTATTGTCATTTATTCATTGTTAATAATCTACAACCAGTTTAATAAATGTCAAATAAAACTAGAACAATAAACAATGAAGATTATATATGTTCAAATTGTTTCACAATTTAACGATGAAGTTTTTATCTTCTTTAAATCATTTCATAACTATGAACTTTTGTAATCCGACAAAGTTTCATGTTCTTCAAATCGGACCAGAAAAATTCAAATGGAGTAGAAAACCAGAAAGGTTTTAATCTCCAAAAATGTAATACATATTACAAAAATATAAATAATTTCTTTAAGATTGTTAGTAATCTGTATTCAAAAAAATATATCTTTAAATAGAAACTGGAAAATAATTCAGAAAACAGAATCTGAAAAAATGTCAAAATCAATAAGTAAAAATGTAAGAATTAAATCAATCCCATTGAATGCACAGTGTGTCCTTAAGGAAATTATTCCCCTCAATGTACCCGATGTTGTGAAATATATCCTCCCAGAATAGAACGATTTAATCACTGGTGTAGCGGTACAACAAACTCCGGTGATAGCGAACTCACTCAATGGTAGTAAATCACACGAGTTTTTTTATTTTGTGCATTAAAGAAAAAGAAAGCAGAATGGTGGATTTCCACACAGTTTATACTTATTACCAAACTACTAGAGCTTCATCAAGTGCGACTTCAGAAGAGATAAGAGGATAGCAAATCCAAACCAAGGTGCAGAGGAAGGGTTCGAGTTCGTGCTTAAGAAAATGCAAGTCTTACTTTTTTGCTTGTGGAGAACATTAGGGCATCCATTGCAACAACGACACTATGAAGTTCGTTCAATTGGCGGGAAGTTTGAAAAAAGAATCCGGAAAAAGCGAATCACGGGTCAGAAAATATTTGGATAATTAAATCCAAATTCAAATTCAAGCCAAGCAACGACGACGATGCGAGGCTTGACTTCTTCTCAACCCTTTAACAATAAAAAGGAATGTTTCTTTATTTAAGCACAAGAACTTTCCTTTCCATAACTAATGTGGGAGAAATGCTTCATCCAAAAAGCAACAAGAAACAATTCAAAAGTTCATTTTTTCCTCCATTTTCCATTCATCTAACACTTAAAATCAACTAACTCCAATTACAATAAATTAAAAATGAAATTCCAAAATCTACCAGGTGTAACACTCGTTATTTGATTTCCAAACAAAACCTAAATGCAAAAATTTGAATATGGTATTTGGTCGGCATTTTCCGACAAGTTTGGAGCAACAACCTACTATTCTCATCAAGTGATCACAAAGGCCAACGTTTGAGTGGTGTAACAAAGAACTTCTTTAGTGTCGTTGTTGCAATGGATTCCCCCATGTTCTCCACAAGCAAAAAAGTAAGGTTGCATTTTCTTCAGCACGAACTCGAACCCTTCCCCTGCACCATGGTTCGGATTTGCTATACTCTTAGCTCTTCTGAAGTCGCACTTGATGAAGCTTCAGTAGTTTGGTAATAAGTATACACTGTGTGGAAATCAGCCATTTGGGTTTGGCGGATCATACTTGAAAACTGCATGGTACATAATAGAGATAGATTCAGAATTTGAAATTAATTAACGAGCAAAGTATACACACAAGTACTATTAGTGTTTTGTCATAGTGAGTGCCAATTTAATACAAATTGAATAATTTAACTTCTGTATACGGATAGTGAACTTTTTATACATTATCAGATCACCTAAAAGATAATTACAATTTACAAGTAATTATTCATAAAAGTGAGATTCGTAACATGAAAAATAAGACCGGATATTTGAACACACTGGCATTCTATTGGTGTATATGAGTTAATCAATGTAACTATATGTTACTTTGTGTAAGGTATACTTAATTAAAGATGGGACTTGGGAGAATACCACTTTACAAAAGATATACTAATAAGTTTCTGTTACTCCCCGAGCTTAGGGGTTAATTACAAAGGCATCTGTAATCAATTCTAGGCTGAACTTTAGATAAAAAGCTAGCCTAAAGTCATGGTTGGAAGGTGCAAAAACTTTATTAATTTCTTCATTTCAGCTAGGTGTAGAACATGAAAAGCTTAAAAAAGAAACTTTAATTTTTATAACTAAAGAAGATGTACCTAAAGTGTCATTCACAAAGAATGGACCATTCTTGTGAGCCCAATCCATGTAGTCGAAGCCATAGTGCCAATTTTCGAAACCACCAACGTTGAATTTGTTTGAGGTTTGAGTAGCATTTGGTGTGAAAATCAGTTATTAAAGACTGAGTTTGGAAGCAGTTAGGTTAATTTTGAGAGAGAATCGATCATAGGTTGAGAGGAAAAAAAAGAGAGAATTTTTATTACTGAACTTCTGTTCAAAATAGCCCTTACATGCTGTATATATACAGCTACAAATATCTCTAACAAACTAACTGCATTGCCAGCTGTATTGGCATCCTTAAAACTAATTACAATTAACAACTTCCTAACTAACTAATCCTAATCAACTTAATTCATTTTAACACTCCCCCTCAAACTTGGGGTGGAAAACATTCAACACTCCTAGCTTGGATAGTAGGAAATGATGCTGACTAACTCCCAGACCCTTTGTGAGCACATTTGCCAGCTGAAGTTTTGTCCCAACAAACTCTGGCTTGATCAACCCTTCCTTGAGCTTTTCCCTTATAAAATGATAATCAATTTCTATATGCTTTGTTCTCTCATGGAAAATAGGATTTGAAGCTATCTGCATAGCAGCCTTGTTGTCACAACATAGCTTCACATGTGTATCTACTGGTACCTTCAGATCTTTTAACAAACCAACTAGCCAAATCACATCTGCCAATGCAATGGTCATACTCCTATCTCAGCTTCTACTGAGCTCATGCTTACTGTGTGCTGCTTTCTTTGATTTCCAAGAAATCAATGAGTCACCAAGCTGTATAACATATCCTGTGACAGACCTTCTTGTGTTTGGGCAAAGCTGCCCAATCTAAATCACAAAAAGATGTGAGTTGCTTAATATGACTTCTACTCAAGAGAATGCCTTGTCCATGTGCCTTTTAAAAGTATCTAAGCACCCTTAAAGCAGCTTCCCAATGGGACCTCTTTGATTGTTGCATGAATTGACTCAAGACCTGAACTGCAAAGCATATATCTGGTCTTGTGATGGTCAAGTAAATCAATTTTTCAATCAGTTGGTGGTAACCATGAACATCTGCCAGCAAAAGATCATCTATCTTGTTTAATTCTGCATCTGTGTTATTCAGCAATGTGTCATATTCCACTGTAGTGATCTTAGCATTCAACTCCATAGGTGTGGAAGCGGATTTTGCTCCACTCAAACCTACAATGGCTATTAACTTTAGTGTGTATTTTCTTTGATTCAACAAAATACCCCTTTTAGACCTCATTACCTTAATTCCCAGAAAATGTTTGAGGTGTCCTAAGTCTTTCACTTTGAAGCTGTTATGAAGAGTCTGTTGTGCTTCTTGAATCATGTGTTGGTTGTTTCCTTTGTAAAGTGTGTTGTTGCAGGTTTGTGTTCAACATTTGATCTAACACTTCTAGTACCATATTTGACTTCATCATTTCCTTTCTTTTTGCTTTTAAAATCCGGTGGATATTTTACCATCCTATAACATTTTTATGTAGGATGACCTTAACAACCACACATTTCACACACTGCACCAATTCCAAAATTTCCTCCATTACCAGACTTCTTATACTTGTAGACTTGTGTTCTCCCTGCTAACAATGTCAAAGCCTCTCTAGCCTTATCCACTACGCCTAGTGCTCTATGACTCTCCTCTTGTGCTGCAATAACATAGGCTTCATTAACAGTTATCACATGTTTTCTAGCTAAAATGTTACTCCTAATAGCTCCATAACTTTCATTTAGCTCCATTAAAAACCGAAGCAACCTTTGTGACTTTAAATGTACAACATAAGCTGAAGATTCATCAAAATCACAATCTGGTGAAGGTATCAATACATCTAATTTTGACCACAAATCCTTCAATCTCGAGTAGTAGTTAGTAACAGAGTCATTACCTTGCTTCAAAGAAGCAATTTCATTCCACAAATGATACGACCTAGTCAAATCAGATCTATCAAACCTCTCTTCAAAATCTAGCCAGATTGTCTTCGCATTCGATGCATACATGATGCCAGGTAACAATTCGCTTGTGATTGTGCTTGCTATCCATGACACAACAATTGCACTGCATATCTCCCATTGTTCCTCCAATATTCCCTTTCCTCTGAGTGCCAATTTTATTGACCGACTCCACAAAACGTATTTCTCCGGTCTGGTCAACTTCATAGGAATTAGAACTACACCTGAAGCATCCGAAGCTTGCAAATGAAGTGGATGATTATGATCTAGAGCCGACTTCATTGATCGTTGTTGTTGCTCCGTCGATCACCACTAATGGATGAATCTGAAGCTCAAAGTTTTAGTTATTGTTTTCTCTCTCGATTTTATCGTATTCCCTCAAGACCTCTACTCTGATACCATGTGAAAATCAGTCATTGAAGACTAAGTTTGGAAGTAGTTATGTTAATTTTGAGAGAGAATCGATCATAGGTTGAGAGGAAAAAGAAGAGAGAATTTTTATTACTGAACTTCGGTTCAAAATGGCCCTTACATGATGTATATATACAACTACAAATATCTCTAACAAACAAACTGCATTGCCAGCTGTATTGGCATCATTAAAACTAATTACAATTAACAACTTCTTAATTAACTAATCGTAGTCTGCTTATTTCATTTAAACGTTTGGGTGATTATTACCATATAAGGGCAATTGGTTTTGTTCCCGTTTCCTCCGGCCCAAGTGTAGTTAAAGTTGGCCATACTAATACCAAACATGAGTGAGAACGTTACAAGTAACAAAAATGCTTGTCCATTTGCCAAAGCCATTTTTTCAAGAATAATCAGTCACTGACTCAGTTTATATTGGCCAATGAAGATAGAAGAGAAATGAAATTGATGGTGGTGATGATAGAGCCAAAAGAATGGGCTATTTATAGGAAGCGCAAGTACAAAATTATGACTAATTTTTTCTTGGAGTTGGTTGGTGAGACCGGAATTAACCATCTTTTAGTCCACCACCGAAACACAAAAATGGTTACTGACCTAAACCGAGTTTCTTATACCCTTTAGACTAATTAGAACTTTTGCTGGTCGCTTCTACACTTGAAATATATTCCAATTTTTCATCTCTTTCTTTCTGTTACACCTGTTCTATAGGTTTCTGGGAGATCACCTAGCTAGGGTCCTATATTTTTCTTATTTGGAGATTTTGCACATTAATTAATTAGGTTAGTGACCATTTAGTTCATGGTCCATTAAATGGTTGGTACAGGTTAGTGACCATTTAGTTCATCGTATTACATATCTCAGGTGTTTCATCTTTCATGTGTACGAGTTTGGGCATAGACGTGGACCACCGGCCTCCTTTTATGTTGTCAGGTCGTCTCACGGTTGTGGCAGAAAATCTTAGATAGCTCAGCTCGTTCAAGTCATCTTATTACACATGTCAACTTTGATTTTTAAACAATTTTAAGAGAAAAGCATGACCGCGTCTTTAAGTTGCAAAACACAGTTCTGTTTTTTTTTTTCTCAAATCCTGGAACTTTACAGTGCTATTATGCTAATAGATCCATCTGAAGAGGCAATATGAAAAGAAAAAAAAAGGATAAAAGGATATTTCCTATATCAAGAAAAGAAGAACGAAAAGACAAGGAGTCTGGTGATTTCCTATATTTTACAATTAAAAATGAATTAATAAAGAATACATTATTCCGCAAATTAGTCGATTATAACTTTTTTTACATTAATAAAAAGATATTAAAAGAATTATACATATAAATCAGAATAATTGAGGTAATCGTAATATCGTAAATCACAAGGGAGGTGAGTTTGATAAAACCAAACCTGAGGGAAGGTCTCTGAAATCATCTCTTTTAATCAAACAATTTGTTTTATTTATTCATAAGTTGTTAAATAACACTCTTTCTATAATTGTTGCATATAAAGAGAAGATTTATTTTTATTATTGATCATAAAGATCATTAGAAAATGAGCTAAAATGTTTGTGATTAAATTATTTATTCATTTGCGTATGTAACAATCTTTTTTTGTCCCTTTTTTCTTTCATGAGATGTAGTTATAATTATTATAGTTAAGTTTCTTTCCTTTTTTTTTTTACTTTATGAATATAATACTGTAGGTTATTTATTTTTATGCCTTAACTAAATAAAAACTAAGGAAACTAATTAGAATTAAATAGGTAACTATTTACATGGACTTACGAGGTGCCTCACATATGCCCATTAGTCAACTAATATCTCCTAATTAGATCTCAGTTTCGTAAATTCCAAGTGGTATCAATTAAGTAAGAAATGAAAAGAAAAGGGAAAAAATAAAGATAACAATTATGGAAGAGATTCAGATTTTGGAGGGTGTAAATAATAACTTTCCAGGCCAAATGTAGAATGCAATTTATCTATTGTCCCAATATAATGATGTGTTTGAGATCTCTGTCCATTTATGTTCACAAGTCAAAAAACTAAAATATCTCCATTTTTCAAATTGGTTACTAGGAAAATGAAGTATGGAAATACATTGAAATTCAAAGACAAGAGAGACAGCTATAAATATAGGCACCCGAGAGTGATATTGTCATCAGCATTGCATATCAATATAGTCTAATAAAATTAATTAGCTAGCCAGATATGAGTCTTCCTAAGTGTGATCAGTGTAAGGTTTCAGGTAAGTTAATTTCTGTTCATTTTTCAACTTGTTTTGCTTTTTGTTGTTCTTTCTAACGTTTAATAATTGCAAAAATATTTGTTAATATGTGTGTATAGGTAAGTCTGCATGGCCAGAGCTGTTGGGACAGGATGTGAACAAAGCAGTGAGTATAATACAGAAAGAGAACCCCAGTCTTCACGTCAAAGTGTTAAACATTTCCAAGCCAATTCCTGAGCCAGTGGACTGCGCTCGTGTTCTCGTTTTTATTAATGACAACAATCAGGTTGCTCTCCCACCTACTGTTTGCTGAAGTTTCGACGGGGCACTATAGTACTATTTGCTGCTTAAATTCAATGTAGTCTGTTCTCTATTTTATGTCCAATTTCAAGCATACACAATTGTGATGCTTATTTCAATGGAATTTCTATAAAGTGGTTTCCGATTTTAATCTATACTGCGTGTCAATAGTTCGATCCTATTCCAGGCAACTACATTTGTATGCTATCCCATTATTTTTATTAGGTGCATCAGATTCAATTTATGAAAACTTAACTCATCTAACACGCTCAAATTTAACTTGGATAATTGGTTGAACTGAACATGTATTCATTTTCGAGTCACTTGAGCGTAATCCAAATTAGACCATACAAAAACGTGGACCAACTTGGATTGGGGCATGTACACCAAATTGAGCCATAAAAAACGTATTGAAACGTAAAGAAAGAATTTTTGGGGTTTTGTTATTTTATATAATCATGATACATTAAGGAATTCTTTTAAATTTAATATGACTAATAAATAATAAATAGGTTGAATTGAGTTATGACTCATTATTTAATTAAAATTGTTCCGCATATCGTGACACAAGCAAAGTTTGAACGAGTTATGACTCAAGCCGTTAATTGAATCAACTCGTTTAATTACTTTGACTCAACCAGTCCATTTAATACCTCTATATACCAAAGTAAGAAAATCGTTTGTAATAAAAGTATAGAATAAATGGATTAAACAGAGGGTGAAAAGTATTTTTTTGTGCACTCATAAATATGAAAATTAAACTACATTCAAACACCAGTGTAGCAACTATTCAAAGATAAGTATAAAGTAATTAAAACCAAAATGAAATTAATTAAATATTGTAAATACTAGAGCATTCATCCCTCTAATTTTCCAAACCAGCGACTGGCAAGGAGTGGCATGACGGCGAACTTCACAATTAAAAAGGTCACTGTTTGATGGACTTTTATGAAAGAAACAATAGCATATATGTTATCTGTTGAACAAAAGAAGAAGTGTGCAGAAAATGTAAATGAGGAAAGAAGAAAACAGTCTCTTCGAGAAGTTAGTTAAGTTAGTTATAGGTTAGGTAAATTAGTTATCGAGTAGTTAACTATAGTTAGAAGAGCTAACCTTGATGAAAGAGTTAGTTATCTTGTATGGTTAAGATTAGAGAGATTATACATTGTGTATAAATACAACTCCATGTATTGTAAAGATTAATACAATAAAATCATTCAATAAAATGATAAGAAAAATCTTCTCTCTACTCTTAGTTCATTTTGTGTGTTCATCTTTTTCCCTACTGTTTTCTTTTTGATTTCATAGCAGTAATTCATCATGGTATCAGAGTCAGGTTCACGTGCTTACCTAACCTATAACTAACTTAACTAACTTCTTGAAGGGACTGTTTTCTTCTTTCCTCTTCTACGTTTTCTGCACACTTCTTCTTTTGTTCAACACACCCCCTCAAGCTAGGAGCTATGAATATGCTGAGTAGTCCTAGCTTGGAACATAGATGTTGATGTTGTAATCTGTTTAGCCCTTTTGTTAGTAAGTCAACTGGCTGGTTTGTTGTATGTATATATTCTGTTTTCACAAGACCTTATTGAATTTTTCCCTTTATGAAATGAGGATCAATCTCAATATGTTTTGTCCTCTCATGGAAGACAGGATTTATCTTTCTTCTGCAATAATCTAGAAGACAATCAGTTCTGTCTATCTTCTTCCACATTCTTTTCTGTTTCTGTGTACCTTCTAGTTTTCTGGTTTGTTAGAAATTGTTCTTGATAGTTTTCTGGTGTACTTTGAAAGCCAAAAAGAATAATCAGTTCTTAAAGTTCTGAAAATATAGTCATGACAATCATTAATGCAAATGGTATGACAAGCGCTCAAAATGATTCACAAGCTGCAAATGGCACAGATGTCAACACTGGCCTTACAGTGGATCATAATCATCCTCTATACCTTCAATCCTTTGATGTAAGTGGTGTATCCCTCATTTCTTTTCAACTTCTTGGATCGGAGAATTATGCTTTATGGAGTAAGTCCATGAGAATTGCTCTCTTAGGAAGAGATAAGCTAGGATTTGTGAATGGGAGTTGTAAAAAGGAAAGCTACAGGGAAGAACTATGGGAACAGTGGGATAGAGTTAATGCAATTGTTCAATGTTGGTTAATGAACACAGTGTCAAATGGTTTACTTGGGGGTATGTTGTATGCTTATACTGCCTATGAAGTCTGGAGGATTTAAAAGAGAGGTTTAATAAGGTGGATGGGTCAAGAACTTACAATTTACATAGAGAAATTGCTACCTTGTCACAAGGAAACTCTACTGTTGCTGAGTACTTTACCGGACTTAAGACATTATGGGTAGAATTTCAATCCCTTGTACCACCTCCTAGTCGTGGTTGCCCAAAATCCAAAATTTTTGTGGATTACTTATAAAGACAAGTTATATCAATTTTTGATGGGTTAAATGAGAACTACATGCAAGCTAGGAGTCAAATCTTGTTGATGACATCTTTGTCATTTGTAAACAAGACATATGCTATGATAACTAGTGATGAGAATCAAAAATCTGTCTCTGCAAAGTCTGCAGGACTCTTAGGAGCTGTTCCAAATGGATATAGTAACAATGCAGGTTCAAGTCATGATCCTACTGTTATGTACTCTAAGGCAGGATCTCAAAAGTTTAAGAAGAATTAGAATCTCTACTGTGAGGTGTGTAAGATGAGAGGTCATACAAAAGAATATTGCTATAAGGTAGTTGGATATCCACCTGGTTTCAAATCTAAAAGAAAAGAACATACTGCTTACAATGTGTATGCTGAGGAAACAAGTCAAGAACATGGGGCTTCAAAGGTGTGCAGAGTGAATGATGGCTATGGCAAGACTTTAGGGTCTTCTGCTAGACAAATTGTTGAGCCAAATGTGAATCAAATGCAAGTAGGAGGAGCATCTGTGTTTTCAAGAAGTCAGTATGAACAGGTAAGTACAACTACTGAATCAAAGTGTGAGTCAAGTGAATCAGACACAATACCATAATGTTGCTCAATCCTCTGCAAATGCAACAGGTATATATAGGAAATTAGATAAGGCTACTATAGATGGTGGTGATGAGAGAGCCAAAATGATGGGCTATATATTGGAAAGCAAGTACAAAAATATGACTAAGTAGGAAATACGATAGACAAAAATGAGTCAACGTTTTCTTGAAGTTGGTTGGTGAGACAGGAAAATCAGTGCAAAAAGCCCATACATTGCCTTTTTAATATTCTCTTTTTTAGAAGTGTGACTTGGTAAACCGAGTTTCTTAGACGATCCTTTAGACTAATTAGCTCCTTTGGTGCTCGCTTCTACACTTGAGATATCCCAAGGGGTTCATATATTTCTGTATTAAACATGTTTTACATTTTTCTGGGAGAAAAACTTAGTTTTCCATGTTCGGAGGTCTGCACATTAGGTTTCGGATTCTCTCTCGCAGTGGCTATAAGAAAAATTATACTATCAGTATATATGACTTAAATTGTAGCTATATATCTAGTTTACGTACGATCAATTAAATAGTTGGCACATGAACAGGAATTGGGACACAATGATTTTGCTCGTTCAAGTAGATCACTTAATTAACACTAGGATACATATATATATGAGCTTTATAGAAGAAATTTAGACTCTTCAAACTTGCGATACAACTTCTCAAATGATCCTCATATGCCCATTTTCGTCGCAAATTAATCAACTTTAAGTTAGTGTGCAATTATCGTTGCAAATTGCAATATTCTAGATTATAACTTGTTCGAGTTTATGCTTCTTCATCTACTTCTAAATTTTTATAATTTTATAATTTTACTTTTAAACAATTCATGTTAACGATTTGACTTTGAAGTTTTCTGTTACAATATGCTAGGCCTTTTAAAAGTCAATAGTAACTGTTAATTATTTCTTGTTTAGTGGGATGTTGATCAAGAAAAAGTTATAATCCATCATTTGGTGCGCTAGTAGCGGTCGAATAATGCATTTGAACTGAATACAGAAGTAAACTGAGAAAATGGTTAGGAGGAGGATTTAGTTATTAGAGACGATGGATTGATGTAATAATGACATCATTAGATCACCAAAGGTTGTTCTAGAGTAAATCTGGATTAGTCGCGCCTCAAAACTAGTATAGGACATTGAGTGGGAAAAAAAAATGACATCAACTAAGAGGAACGGTCTCTCGAAGCTCCCTGTATCGTTTAAACTTTAGAGGTAACATATTTAGTAGGTGTAAAATGGATGGGTTGGGCTGAATATAAACGGGTTAAAATGGGATGAGTTAATAAATAGGCGGGTCAATCAAAAGTTACTTGGGCGAAATAGACTAAAATTTGGGCCATAATCCAACCCGCCGAATTCTTACTAACTTTTAATTGCTTTATTTGTTCTTTTATAATGTTTTAGTACCTTATTATTTTATTATTATTATTATGGTTATATATAACATATCAAATTTAAAAAGATATTTTTTAAAAATATTTTGATAAGATCTCTCATTAGTCAATTTGGAGTTTTGGATATATCAGCCCAACTTTTGATGGGCTGAAATGAGCTAAGCTAATAGATGAGCGGGTCAATAATCCGTCTAAACTTGAACGGGTTAGACGAGTTATATTTTCATGGGCTATTTTTACCACCTCTCGACACATTTTGTTACATGGATTCTTCATTTGCGTTCTCTATGAAGTTAAATGAATCAATGGGCATTCTTTTCGGTCTTAGTTACATAATTTACAAACAGCTATTTGTTCTCCATATAAGTGTTCGTCCACCTAGTAGAATTACACCTTTCTTAGAGGTAAAAAGAGCTTAATAATACATCTAGCGAATGAAGAAAAGAAAAGAAATAACTGAGGATGAAAAACAAGAATAAATTTTACTTCATGTACCAACAACATTTTAAAGCACTGACAAGATCGATAACCTCTGAATTAAACAAGTTTATATCCAAATGGTTTTTTGGTTTAATATATTTAACTTCCAATTTTAAAATAAGTCCAAACAAATTGCATTTCCCTGTTTTCTTCAGCAGTAGTGAATGGAACTTTACCTTTGACCAAGCCAAAAAGCAGCTCGGCCATAATGGGACCTCAAATGTTTTTTTCCCAAGAAAAGGTGGGCACAACTGCACAATATGACTTACTCGACTTGCTTACTCTATATTAAGGGTGGCCAACGGGACGGGTACGTGGCGGGGCGGGTACGGGACGGGATAGGGCGGGACCGGTCCTGGCGGGACTTACGGGCCGGGACGGGACGGGTTGGGTTTTTCTGATTTTTTTTTTTTGCACTTAATTTTTAAAAATAACATATATATATAAACACCTCAATAATTGAACAAGATAGTGTAATAAAAATATCTCAATGCTGTTTTTGTGCCTCTTATATTATTTAATAGAAATATAATTTTTTTGTAATACAATTGTCAAAATTGCAACTTTGTGGTGTTGAAAGTTGCAAATAACATAGTAAAATTGCAATTAAAAAAATTACATATTTAAAAACACATTTTCTAATTTCTTTATAATTTCTTGTGGTTCTTTGGTTGGAATTGGTATTTGTTGGTCAAATTGCTCGACGTCGCTTCCACCTCCGTCGGATAAGATTTCGATGTTCGTCTTCTTCTCCGTTGATCTCCGGTTGACCGCACCTTCTCCGCTCCGCTCGTATTCAATCTCTGAATAATACTGCAATCTCCAAGTTGTATCCTGCTAATGAGTGTATGTGCTCTCCTATTTGAAATTTGCCAGCAGAAAAAGCGATTTCAGACGCTGTTGACGACGCTTGAATGTTCAACACATCTCGGGTCATCTTTTGACAGTGTCAGAAATGTCTTCTCATTCTCCTTTTAATATTTCAGCAAGTCTTCACGTCATTCTTCATTGAAAACTGTTTGGTACGGTACAACACTCTACGAAACAAAAGCATCAAACTCGCTAACTTGGTTAGTAGTGTTACCATTATACATTCTATGTCTAAGGCTTTCAATACTAGCCGCATAAACGACATGTCTTTTTTGAGGTTGTGTTGAAAAAGAAGAAGATGGTATGGAAGCCGATTGGTTGCTAGCACTTTCTTGTTGGTAATGCCTATATACCTTTTTGCATTCATCTTGTATGCTAGACAACACTTCTTCTTTAGTTTGTTCAATAGGTGGTGGGTCATTTGGAATTTTTGGAGTTGGAGAGGAAGTATTGTTATACAATCATAAATAGTTTCAATTAATTCTTTACAATCGTCTATTTTAATAGTCGGATTTAATACAACACCAATAATATAAATAGTGGGAATATGAATATAATATTTTTTTAATTTGATAAACATTTTTAATAGGTGTCTTATAAGCTGATTTTTTTTCATATACTCACTAATTATTAGAGTTATATAAAACAACATAGTTGAAATAGTAGGACAATGTATACCGAAAAATTATTTTGTTGCTTGAAAAAATTTCTCTAGAAATACAATAAGTTCTGAAATTTTTTCTCAATCGTTATCTACAACCGTATCAGTTGGATTTCGATTATGAGCGTTAAAAAATAAAGTTATAGGTCTTCTATAATCATAAGCAACAAGCAGTTGTTCGTATAAAGAATTCCACCTAGTCGCAACTTCTTCAGAAATTTTTCTATAAGCTAGTCCACAATCGTGACAAGTTTTTTTATATTCTTTTTTTCGTTGTATTCTATTACTTCTAAAAATAAAGTTTATAGCAATTGTATTTTATTAAGAATATCTTCAAAAAATTATTAGGGGGGTTGGGGGAGTCAAAAAATGGCCGTTGCACAACGGCCAAAATATAAAATGGTCGTTGTGCAACAGTCATTTTTTCCAAAGGGGAGGGACCGGGGCGGGTCGGGCGTAGGGGGACTGGGGCGGGACGAGCCCAGGTCCCGTCCCGGTTCGAGTCCCGTTATTGATTTTTTATTTTTTATAGCGGGGTAGGGGCAGGGTTGGGTCGGGACCGGGCCGACCCGACCCGTTGGCCAGCCCTACTCTATATAGAATCATCTTTTTTTTTTCTTTTCTTTCTCATGTTCAGAAGAATACAGTACAACTGCACAAGTGAAAAAAAGAATGTCCCCACTGTAGATTTTGTTAAGTCACTTTTGTTTCTTTTTATGGTAAATTTCATGTCTTCGTCCCCAAAAGGGTTATCATAATAAGATGACTAGATGATTGGTTACAAATAGCAAGTTAAACCATACTCAGGTGACAAAAAGTTGGAACCAAAACACTAGTACTAAACTGCCAATAGTTAATTCTAAGATAACTCAGCACCTGTTTTGTTTCCCTACCCGTTAGAATGCTAGAGATACAACAGTCACAAGAAAATTGAGATTCACAATACATAGAGATAGTCAAAAGATAAAGAGAGAAAAAACCATTATGCATTGTGAGTCTCTAGTTTCAACACTGGAAAAAAGCAAGGTCAAACGAGAGGAAATGATCTATAGTCAATACATAGAAATAGTCAAAAGATAAAGAGAGAGAAAACCACTATGCATTGTGACTCTCTAGTTTCAACATTGGAAAAAAGCAAGGTCAAACGAGAGGAAATGATCTCTAGTGCCAACTTACAATTTGAATAGAAGGCAAAGATCTCTTCAGTTATCTACAGATCTCATGTGATAATTTTTACTGATTTTCTGAGTATGACTAAAATAGAATACTTGGAGTAGAAGTTCATCAACGGAAGCGAGCTTGAAACATGTGAAGAGGTGAGGCTTGGTACTCATGTCATTCCAAAGAAAGAAAGCTTCAAGTACATCGGGTCTATTATCCAAGAGAATTGAGAGATTGATAATGATGTCACGCATCGTATTAGGGTATGGTGGATGAAATGAAGGCTCACATCTGGAGTCTTGTGCGACAAAAAGGTGACACCAAAACTTAAAGGCAAGTTTTATAGGGTGGTGGTTAGACCGACTATGTTGTATGGGGCAGAGTGTTGACCAGTCAAGACGTCGCACATCCAAAAAATGAGAGTGACTGAGATGAGGATGATGAGATGGATGTATGGGCATACAAGGAGGGATAGGACTAGAAATGATATTATTCGAGACAAAGTGGGAGTGACCTCTGTGGAGGATCAGATGCGGAAAGCACGGTTGAGATGGTTTGGGCATATGCAGAGGAGAGACACAAATGCCCCAGTACGGAGGTGTGAGATATTGGTTATGGATGAGTTCAAGAGGGGTAGAGGTAGGCCGAAGAAATATTGGGGGAGAGGTGATTAGACGGAATATGACACAGGATGCAACTTACTAAGGACATAACCTTAGATAAGGAGTTGTGGAGGACACGATTAGGGTAGAAGGATAGTAGGTAGTCGAGGGCAATCCTACTTACGCTAAAATACATGTAGTTGTAGTGTTATTATTGTAGGTTCACTTAGCATATCATATGAATAGGCGTAACATTGTTTTATAGGCCCAAATAGTTTAATTTCTAATGCTAATGTGTTATGTGTTAGTTATTGTTCCTTTTCCAGTATGTGTACTCACTTTTAATACCAGCATTTTCATATTAATATTCATATTTCATATTGCTTTAATTTTCTTGACCATGTCCGACTATTTTTTCTTGTTTTTGCTGGTGCATGTGCCTATCTTGAGCCGAGGGTCTCGGAAACATCCACTCTATCTCCAAGATAGAGGTAAGATCTGTGTACAATCTACCCTCCCCAAACCCCGCGGTGTGGGATTCCACGGGGTAAGTTGTTCTTCTTCCTGTGAAAAGGGATTAAGTCATAACCACGATAACTACAAAACCAAATCTCCCATCATACGCCCTCCCCATCACAGTTAAGTTACACGCAAGTTACTTCCATCTCAGAGGGGAAATATAAGGCTACAGAGATTGCAAGAAAGTTACCTTGCAAGTTAGCAAATTTCTGAAAGAAACATTGGATACTGATGCTGATGATTCAAAAAAAAGATTCCCAATGTAGCTTATTAACAGCTGATTAATGACAAGCAAGGGTGCATTGACACCTAAAACCCTTCTGATAATTGGTGCATGTAACCAAGAATAGCCTGAGCAGTTCATCTAAAGTTTAATTCAGTGCATAGATCAGGACGGATGTGTCTCGAAACAAGGCATAAACTATCCTGTTTCAGAAAAGCAGAAGCAACTCCCAGAATGATGGCAATTGACAAGTGTTAATTGCAAGTGCCGGTGCCATATAGATGAGTACCCAAACTAATTCTGGAACATCTTGGAAAATGCTTTTCTCTCCTTATCACGTCTATCAGCAATCTATCAGAAAGGAAAATAAGTGTGACAAATATGCTCCGACTGCCTGGAAAAAATTTGGCGTTGGTGGGTGTTTAACTCCTACTGAGTCTTCATGCCATGTACTAACCTTCTTTTTAGTAGCAGCAAGCTGCTTCATAATTCCTCCTGAAAAAAATCATGTCCAAGTAAGTGACACTATAGCAAAAAAGACTTACAAGTAACGCCGCCATGCTATAATTAAGCAATTCTCATGAATTTACAGCATGCATGTCCTTATATTCACCTAAGTAAGAATATCACTTCACAGTTCAACATTTTGTGATCATTAGTGTTCCAATCAGTGTTAATTCTAGCTTGGTGACAAAAACAAGTCAAAAACCTATAAAGGAAAAACAGCTTGACAAATTAACCAGAAAAAATGAATAAAAAACAAACTATGGAAAGATGACCAACCATCATTTGGCTCCAGCTCCAATGCTTTCTTGAAACTTTCAACTGCAGCATCTATGTCATTAAGAGCCATGTGTGCCTGATTGGCCAAGACAGATAGATGTTATTATTGAATACACAGGAGCCATTGCAAGGAGTAATAGAAGATGGCAGTGAGTAAATCATGGGTACCAACAACTCTAGCCATAATGACACATAAAAGCTAAAATACTATATCTGCAATTAAATAAAAGCACGTACAACTTAACACTAACCATACTCACCTTCACTTATTCCCCCTCCTCCACAAAAAAAAAAAGAAAAAATGTAGGTATTACAACATATATATCAAAGCAGGGCTCATATCATAAACAAGCATATTATAACAAAAGAATCTATCAATTAAGCACCAGGAACCCACGGAAATTAATCCTTTTATCCATGTCAATTGAACTTCAGAAGTAAATTAGAATGGCCATCTTATTTTGCTCCCGGCCCTTCCCCGGACCCCACTCATAGCGGGAGCTTAGTGCACCGGGCTGTTCTTTTTTTACCACTTCAACTTTCTGGTGAATGACACACAGCTGCACCTTCTGAACCTTTTGAGAGAAAAAACTGCAATAGCAGCTGCTTACAGTGGTACTTTACAGGTTTGATCAAATAATGGACACCCTAATCAGTCTAAGAGAATAGGATATACATGCCCTACACCACTCTACTAAGTTAAAGAACCATCAGTTGGAACACAGATCACCCGCAGATACCATAAGGCGAGTTAAACTTTGTTGACCACTATAGAAAGCTTCTATAAAGAAATAGCAAGAATTCACTCTAGAATTAAATTGAAAAGCTGTTAGGTATATAAAAAAGTATATATCTATATCTTTCATACTTGATTAGTACCAAGTCCTTGACTCGGCACTAGTGAGAACAGGTTGCGATCTAATTTATATCTATTATTCCAAAATCCAAAATAACAAGCAGGTTATTGGATAGTTAAGATGATCAAAACTGCTGCAGAAACAAAAAGCCCTTGATAGATACCAACCTGCCCCTGACGAAATAGAGCTTTTGCATTGTTTTCTCCGTCCCGCATTGCAAAGTCAGCATCTAGGAGTGCTCCCTTCAGATCTCCTAGTTTTAGTTTAGAAGCCTGGTTATACATAACAAATATCAGTTATTTGGTTTGGTTGGTTAATAGCCAAACTAATATGAAGTTAGAGAGCATGACAACTATAGTTATGAAGGCAAGTGTTGAACTCAAGATATGTGATAAAATTAGAAATATGTAGTTCCAATCAAAGACAAATGCGCAACCAACAATGAAGCAATTTTAAGACATAAAAACAAAACGGGGCCTACATAAAGAGGAAAGCGCAATTAAAAAGAAATACATTTATCTCAATAATGGACTTTAATGCTGTTTAAGTCCCTCTACTATCCTCAAATGATCTAGATGTAGTAAAAACATATTACCGCCATTTGTTAAAAGAACAGAGTACGTGGATTGTTAATAAGAAAGCAAACAGTATTATGGTTATTGCCTGTAATGTAAATTCAATAGTGCAACAACTAAAAGCAGTAAAAAGGAGACTCACAGAACTGTTGGTAAATATCTGTGATTTCATCTTTCTCAAATATGCGCTCCTATCTGCAAGAGGAACAAGTAGATAATAGTTATAAGTCATGTGACGACATTTTTTGCAGAGATCCATATTCCAGAGCTAATAATGTTGGTACAAACAGAAATATATTTCAGAGCCATTTATGTTACTTACGATCCCTACCTTCATCTATCCCTTCTTTCTCCCAGCATATATCCAAATACCGCAAAGCTTTTCGATATTTCCTAAGAGCCATCTTGTAATCTTGTTTCTACAGGAAGAAGCTTGGCATACGTTAAAAAGATAGCTAAAAGAGATATGGTCAAATGTCAATGAGAAAAAAAACAAGGGGATGCAACAGTTAATCACACTGATGTTGTTTTAAACTTAATACCTTAAAATTTTCATTACCAAATGCCTTAATAGACTCCAGAGCGGTGACCCACCAAGAGATATCATCAGAATTGCTGTCAAGATCAGCAGGCCAATCAGGATATAGATCTCTGTCTTTGAAAAAATTTGTAATACCATCATCAGCTCCCTCAGGAATTTCTCCACAATCCGCGATGCTGATATCTACTGTTGGGAAATCATTTTCACCAGTAGTCACATGTTCCATAGAACGAACAACCCCCATTCCTCTGATTACTTTTGCAAAAACCACATGTTTTCCATCTAGATGAGAAGTTCGAGTAGTTGTGATGAAAAATTGTGATCCATTAGTGTTAGGTCCAGAATTAGCCATAGATAACATTCCCTTTCTTTCATGCTTCAATTCAAATTTTTCATCTTCAAATTTTAGCCCATAGATGGATTCTCCCCCAGTACCATCACCAGCAGAAATATCACCACCTTGCACCATGAAGCTCTTAATCACACGATGAAAACGAACTCCCTGCAATGGATGCACAGCTGCCTTAGGGTCCAATTAAAGAACATTGTATTGCTCAGCATCAGAAGAGCACATAATTTTTCCAAGAAATCAGCTAAAACGGGATTGCAAAGTGTTAATCACAAACAATAAAATAGTAAAATAACTCATATAAAAGTTTCCTCTCAATATACTCAAAGATAAGGAGAAAAGAGCAGTTGCCAAAGACAAACTCTCACATCCTACGCCAAGCCTCTTTGACTATATACAAGCAATCAGCATTTGAAAAAGTAATCTTCTTGAGGGAATCAAGTGAATTTGATAATGTCCCATTGACTGACCATACAGAGCAATTAGAAGACGATTTTGGGAGAAACCAGCAATAAGTAGAAATCAAATAATATCTCATCCTTTTCTAGCAGGGAACTGTATCTGCAATCAAACACATTCTCATCCATCCCCAGCAAATATTCATAAGTTTTTTTTTCAGAAAAAAAAATCTCATCTTTTTCTAGCAGAGAAGCAAATAGTAATAGTCAGAAAAAAACAATCTTTTATAGAAGGGAAGCAAATATTTGTATCCACTTCCGCTGCAATTTTATTTGAAACAAAAATGACCAACTTTACTTGGAATGAAACAAAAATCTACTTTGTTAGGACTGCAGGAGACCCAGAAAAAAGTGATATTGAGATCTAAAATGGACAACAATGTCAGACAACCGCTAGTCGCGACCTTAGAATGAAGGGCAACTAAATTTATCAAGATAGAGCATCAACCTCAAAAGCACATAATAACTGAAAATAAGCTTGGAGGAGCAAATGAAAGGACACTAAAGTATACATTAAAAAAAAATGAACTTTCTTATTCTATTGTAAGAGAATTTACAAAACAGTAGTATTAGCCAATATAAAGAAAAGAAATTGAGTCACAATTTCTTATTCTATTCATCACCTTTACAACCTTTCCAAACAATACACAAGCTTTACACAGACATAAGTAACCTCAAAATCTGATTGATGAGACTCGCAGCGGAGTGAACGCTAAGCTAGAGGTTTGAAAACAGATTCTAAAGTCTAAAGGGTTCAAGCTGAGTAGGACCAAGACATAATACTTGGAGTGTAAGTTCAGTAACGGGAGCGACCTTGAGACAGGCGTGGATGGGGATGTGGATGTGGATGTGGATGTGCATGTGGATGTGAGGCTTGGTACTCAGGTCATTCCAAGGAAAGGAAGCTTCAAGTACCTCGGGTCTATTATCCAAGGGAATGAAAGGATTGATGACGATGCCACACATCGTATTGGGGCAGGATGGATGAAATGGAGGCTCGCATCTGGAGTCTTGTGCGATAAAAAGGTGCCACCAAAACTTAAAGGCAAGTTTTATAAGGTGGTGGTTAAACCGACTATGTTGTATGGAGCGAGTATTGGCCGGTCAAGACTTCGCACACCAAAAAGATGAAAGTTGCAAAAATGAGGATGCTAAGATGAATGTGTTGAATTAGAATGATGATATCCGGGACAGAGTGAGAGTGGCCTCGGTGGAGGATAAAATGCGGGAAGCGAGGTTGAGATGGTTCGAGCACGTACAGACGTGCAAATGAGAGACACAAATGACCTAGTGCGGAAGTGTGAGAGGATGGCCATGGACGGGTACAGGAGGGGTAGAGGTAGGTCGAAGAAATATTGGGGAGAGATGATTAGACGGGATATGGCATAGCTGCAACTCACTGAAGACATGACCTTAGATAGGGGGTTATGGAGAACACGGATTAGGGTAGAAGGGTAGTAGGTAGTCCAATGTAGTCCTAACTACACTTACAAACGAGTAGTTGTAGTATTAGTATTGTAGGCCCGCTTAGCCTACCATACTAGTAGGCACAATATTACTTTATAGTCTCATGTCGTTTGATTTATGCTGCTATGTGTATTTTGTTTGTCTTATTTACCTGCATTAGTTATTGCTTCTTTTTCAGAAATCGCTATCAAGGCTTAGTTGTTTTGTTTGTCTTCCTTTGCTTGTGCTTGTGATTTGTCTTGAGCCGAGGATCTCTCGGAAACAACCGCTTTAACTACTAAGACAGAGGTAAGGTCCTCCCCAGACCCCACTTTTTGTGATTTCACTGGGTATGTTGTTGTTGACAATCAAAAGAAAACTGATCCAACAACGTCAACAACAACAATAACAACATACCCAGTATAATCCCCCACCTGGTGGGGGTCTGGGGAGGGTAGAGCCTAAGCAGACCTTACCCCTACCTTTACTAGGTAGGGAGGCTGTTTCCAAATGGTTAAAAGTTATCATTGTTGCTGAATTTCAAATGGTTATATCCAATTTCAATTTTAACGGTACTCCACAACACCAAGAATCTTGAAAAGGTTAACCGACAATTTCTTAATCTTTTCAGATCAAGAAACAAGTTTTACATAGATATATACTTCTAAGAACCAAAACAAGACCGACCCAACTAAGTACAATAAATCAAAAGTTGTTATTAGTGCTGAACATCAAAAGGGTATATTTAATTTCATATCCAATAGTGACCCAAGAAACCAAGAATCTCAAAACATGCCTGCAAAGAAAGAACAAAGAAAAAAGAAAGCACCTTGTAATGAAGGAGTACACCAGTATTAGGACCAATACCCTTTTCACCAGTACAAAGAGCCCTAAAATTCTCAGCAGTTTTAGGGACAATATCATTGTAAAGCTCCACAACAATCCTCCCTTCAAGTTCTCCTCCTATGCTTATGTCTAAATAACACCTTGGCCTTGACATTCTTATACTGTTCTTTGTTTCTGTCACCCTAAGCAGTTATGAGAGTAGAGGAAGATGAGAAACCCTAGGGGGGTGGGATGGGGGAGGGCTGGAGAGTTCTAGAGTTGTACTGTTTTAGTAAGTAGTCCCGCCCCGCTATTTATATATTTCGAACTCTTGAAGCTCTCGTCAGTATTGAAACCCACCCCCACTCCCACGCCCTCCAACTGTCTTCTCCGTTACCCATTAAAAACAAGGGCAACCTAAATAAATAAAACCAATAGACATAAAGAGCGCGTGTGATTTTCGATGAAATAAAAAAAATGTGTTGGGAAAAACGTTACTACTACCGTCCTTTTTTAATGACAAAAGTTTGTTTGGAAAGGTTGTAAAGGTGCTGAATAGAATTATAAATTCCATATATAAATTAGAATGAACTCGTATAGTTGTATTAATGTACCTCTAAAAGAGTATGATATACTACGTGAACATCACCATTGGCTGATCTTAGTAGGGGCGGGGGCTGTGGGCCCCTCAAAAAAATTAAATAATATTTTTTTATATAACTCAAAATACACGATCTGTCCCAAATCGCAGAAAGCCCTAAGCCCCTAAATTTGGCTTTTCTTAGGTTGGCGAGAAACTTCCTTATCGGGAAAGTGAAGCAGCCTTCGAAGTCTTAATATCGTGTCACAATGAAAAGGCAAAAGAAGATCTACCCACATATCTGGTCGGAGCCAACAGCAAGCTTCAAGAGAGAGGAGAGCGTCACCAGATCCTCTGGCTAGATATTGTCATTAATTTGCTCTAAATGTTCAATTCATGTACTTATGTCAATTTATGGTTAAAATTTGTCTTATTCCATTGTTAAACCCAGATGCAAACTCATTTCGTTATTAAAAATCCAATTGCTTTAGTCTTTAAAGACTAAAAGAAACCGAAAAGGATGAATTTTGAAGTTTATCTTAAATAAACAAATTCAAATTCGGTTCTGCCTTTGAAAAACCCGAAATTATTTCCTTAAAAAAATTGTTTTAGGATTAGTTTTCTAAAAAATAGATTTTTTGAAAGTTGAGTTAAGTCATGAAAGTGGGTCTTTCTACCATTTCTAAGGATCTTAGCATCGTTTGCCTACATGAGACTTCAACTAAATTTTAAAGTGTTCCAATAAATTAAACAGTCTTTACAGTTGTGTTCCTATTTAGATTTAATGTGTAGTCCTCCCTTGATTTTCAATTCTGTTTTTGATGTAGTTTTCTAGTATTTTCGTTTTTGCTTGCAGTTCTGTTGCTTTAGCATGTTTAATGTATTTCCAATTTTGTTTGGTGTACTGAAATAAGTATGAATTAGTTGATTAGGTGCTTACAGATTAATGTTTTAACAGATTAACTATTCTTTTATGTTTGTTTCTTTGATAATTGATTTATGTATTTTTTAGGAGTGGTAGTTGGTACGATGGTCCAACTTAAGAAAATTGATGCATTTTTCAAGAGGAAAGCTTCCAACAAAGATGAAAAATGTATAGCTTCAACATCGACACTTGAAAAGCACCATTCCGATGATCAAACGGTTCAACTTGGATGAGTGACCTCGCAAGATTCAAGATTCAACGGGACATCACTTTAATTCTAGATACGTCTTTCCTTTTAAATTATATTTTTTTTGTGTTGATGTTATTTTGAATTTTTGATAAAATTATATTTTGTTCTTATAAATTTCAATTATAAAATTTTGTTAGTAGTTACCGCCCTCTTAATATTTTGGACAATTTCCGCCACTGAACATCACCCTTCAAAAGCTCCTTAAAAGATTTTAAGTGACGATATAATTGATTTTTTTACTGAATATGTTGAAAAATTCTTAAACTATTACCATTTACGAGCTTTATACTTAATTATAGGGTGTTTACATAACCCTTATACTACTATAAATTCATTGTGTCATTTGGACATATTTTTAAGACTTTTTTCTTTCTACGTGTCTCTCAACGAGTTATTTTAATATTTTGCTACATATTCAATCGGAAGAATTTTAATTTAAAGAAAGTTATAGTCCAGAAAGTAATAGGAGTTTAGCAGGGATTTAACCTATTCACACTTAAAAAAATATTGTTGACATATAAAAGGGGTCTCTTAGTTCAAGGTATTAGTTTGTTGTCTCGGTATAAATTTTTGAATATAAATTAATTTCGTGTTTAAATGAACGGACTAGCTAAAATCAAAATTATTTTTAAATTAAAAAATTAGTATAACTTATCATATATAAAAAGTGGGATTGATTATGTTCCTATAATATTTGATTTTGAACGAAACGTCCCTTAAAAATATTCTAATAAGTGACGAATATAGAGTTAGCATATACAAATTCATTCTAACCGAATAATTTTAGCTCATATCTTGTATATATGCTAAAATGAACCGAACTAGTATGAATGGAGTAATAAATTTCTAATCCAATAAATCAAATGAATTACAGTAAAATTTCAAACTCGGATTATAATTTCAGATGTTGGATTTGCATCTAACCCTAATAACATATGGTCCGAGAATGCTATGACATATTAATTATGGTTATTAGAATATGTCATTAAAGATAAAATAAAAAAAATTATTATTAATTTTTTAAAAAATCAGATTAAAAATTAAGAATATCTATAAATTAAAAGAATAAAGTATAGCCTAGTGATTCTTTTCATCTTTGTGAATGTTAAAATCGAGACAAGGACGGGAATTTAGAGATGCAAGAATAATGAGAGAATTATTTCTATTTTTTATTCATGATAATGATATCCTTATATAAATGTAAAATCCTCATTCTCCTATTCTAATAGGGTAAAAGGTAACCATATTCTAATATGACTAATACTATATTATCATAATTATCAAATCATATATTATCATAAATAGATCTAACATATTCTAATACCCTCCATCAAATTGGAGTATGAAGGTCTCGAATCCCTACTTGCCAAGTAAATATTCATGTTGCGATTTGCCCAAAGCCTTTGTAAATACGTCACTCAATTGCTCACTGGTTGACACATGATTGGGAGATATTATTCCAGATTGGAGCGCGTCCCGAACATAGTGACAGTTGACTCCAATGTATTTAGTTCGTTCATAAAATATTGGATTTCGCGCAATATACAATGATGTTTGACTATCACAATACATTTTCACCGGGGATTTATGTTAAACACCCAAACTATGTAAAATTCACTTTAACCATTTCAACTCACAGACTGTCATTGCCATTGATCGATATTCCGCTTCTGCTGATGAGCGAGAGACAATGTGTTGCTTCTTAGTTTTTCATGATACGGGTGAATTCTCGAGGGATATAAACCAACCGGTAAGTGATTTTTGAGTCAACGAACATCCGGTCCAATCCGAATCACACCATTCGTACAACTGGAGACCATAATTTTTTCTCATCATAATGTATTTGACTGGGTTCTTCTTCAAGTGCCGAACCACAAAGAGAGCCGCGTTTCAGTGTGCTTTCTTTGGGTACTGCATGAATTGGGACATAATATGCACGCAATACGACAATCCAGATCTCGTGAAACTGAGGTATATTAGTCTATCAACCAGACTGTGGTATGATTCTGGATCTTCTAAAAGTAGCTTATTTGGCCAACGTCAAACCGTGATATTTCATAGGAGTATTGATTGATTTAGCTCCCAGTAAACCGGACTCATTGATTATATCTAAGGCATACTTTCATTGACAGAGAAACAACTCAATTGGTCCACATGCAACTTCAACTCCCATAAAGTACTTCAGAGGGCCTAAATCCTTCATGTGAAAACAATTACGGATATAGTCTTTGAATCGTTTAATGGCATTATGGTCGTTTCCGAAAATAATTAAGTCATACACATAGACTAAGACGTTAAGTTGCATACCTCTCTAATGTATAATGAATAGAGAATAATCAGAGTACGACTGTTTGAACTCATATTTCATCAAAACACTTGACAATTTTGCAAACCAACACCTTGGAGCTTGCTTCAAATCATACAAAGATTTTCGGAGTCGACATACATTTGTACAGATATAGGGACAACCAATCAATCAAACAACTGATTTTTACATATATTCATTTTATCTTTATCGTCTTTAACTGTGCAACTATAGCTGTATTTATGTGTTTACCACTTAGTTTACTCAATCACCGTCCTAACGCTTTCTGGAGTAGTTGGGGAACCCATTGCTGGAAGTTAGAGTTCTGCTTCCAGCTGAAATCGCTTAGTTAAGGAATCAATTTTTCATCCGATTTCGTCAGCCGATTGGCGGCATACATTTCGGACGGGAACAATAGGATAAAGATAACCCTATTTTAATAGGACTATAAATCTTATATTACAATAATTACCAAGTCCTATATTATCATAAATATACCTAACATATTCTAATCACAAAAAGATTCAAAAGGTGGTTAAGATCAAATAGCTCATCTAATTTACTTTTAAGCATTTTTCAGCAATCTATTTATCTTAAGCATTGTTTGGTTTAAGAAAAAAGGACGAATCTAATCCGAATTTCAAGACAATACTACTCATCTAAATTGGAAATTTGGTAACATGTAACTTTTTCGGTAATATGTAACTTTTTCTCTTAACTAGAAGTCAGTTCAACTAATCTGTCTTCCTTCATCTTTTTTGTTTTTTTTTTGCCACAAATTTTATATCCAACTCTTATTACATGTAAATAAACATAATAGACTTTATGCTCAGAACTAGGATCCACTGATGATATAAGGACATTCTTTTTAGTTTTTGAATCATGAATTCAATAGGTATTATATCCATAATTAAATTTTATTTATTATACGGTAACTGTAAATTATATCTATCCATGCTTAGTAGGAGCCACTTTACCCACTGAAATTTTGTATTGTCTATATATAAATATATATATATGGAAATCCCTGATTCAAGTGGTGCTTGGAGATGAGAAATATGACGACAAACATGAGATTATTATATTACTACTAATCATTGTCATGCTTATACAAGTGTAAAGTTACTTCAACGGCGGTATTATTTTCTCTTAACACTTTTTTATAACGTTTGTGATTAAAGTTGTTGTCAACTAGTAACATAGATTAAGGAAACAAGTAAAGTGAGCCAGTCAGGATTAGTAAATTAAAGAAGTCATCAAGTTAATTAAGCAATTGGGTAGCAATATACTAATAGCTAGCTATTATTATCTACATGTTGTAGTGCAGATACCACAACCATTATTCTTTAAGCTACTAAAGAAGAACTACTTTATTGTTAATTGGCAAAGAGATGGATAATATTACAAACCGACAATTTAAAACGAGAAATTGGTGCCACCTAAACTAATGGCTAAATTGCAAAAATAATGCTGGCATGACCCTCTTCCCAACATTGTTTTTTCTTTTTGTCTGGACTAATAACATTTGCTAATTGGATATGATGCTCCCCTAAAGGAACATTCTAGATAAAAATATAAAAAGTACGTAAACATTATCTCTCTCTTTGTTTTATTTATTTTATTGTGCTGCTATTATTATAAAATCATTTTGGGAGAAACAGTGAAACACTGGAAACAATTAGATGAAGAAAAGATCTTACTGTTTTTTTTTTCATTTCGTGACCTCGCATTAATTCCATAATGTATTGTTGAGAATAAATGACAATTTTCTTGTTAAAATATTGTTGGTTTATATAAAATATGTAACTAATAAATTAACCAAAAAAATATGGATAAATAACACACTCTTAATTTATTTCTGGAATGACTCACAATATAACAATTTATAATAAATCTAAATCTCTCATCTCAGACACATCTCTCTATCTTCTTCTTTCTTTCTCTCAACTCTCCTTTCTTTTTTTCTACTCACCCCATGATAATGCCTTCACCATCCCTTGGTATTTATAGCAATTTGTTGGAAGAAACTTCCTTCATATGTTAACTCCTTAAGACTTGCTAGCCTACCAAAATAGAAAGAAAAAAAGATTTTCCTTAAGACTTGCTAGCCTACCAAAATAGAAAAAGTTTTTCCTTAAGACTTTGCTAGCCTACCAAATTAGAAAAAGGCTTTAACACAATAAACATGTGTTTAATATCTAGTCATACTAAGATGTCTTCTAGATAGCTTGAGATTGTAATATGAACTTGGTGATGATTTTCAACACTCCCCCTCATTACCAAGTTCCATGTTACGTACTACCATTCCAAGTAATTTTCATAACTCAGCAAGTTTTGTTGCAGGTAAGCTTTTTGTAAATATGTTTGCAACCTGATCTTATGTCTTGATTGGTTTCATGTAAATGTCTCTTTGAAGTACCTTCTCTCGTAAGAAATGATAATGTACCTCGACATATTTGGTCTGAGCATGAAATACTGGATTCTCTGCCAAACGTATTGCTGACAGGTTGTCACAGTGTAATGTGACTCCATTTTCCATATGTTTGGTTCAAATCTTTTATTAGTTGAGTCAACCAAGCACACTCTTGTGTTGCCATCGCACCTGCTCTATACTAGACTTCCGTAGTTGAAAGCGAGATTGTGGGTTGTCTCTTACTACACCATGATATTGCACATGAACCGAGGTTGAACACGTATCCTGTAGTTGATCTTCGGGTGTCATGATCTCCGGCATAGTCAGCATCACAATATGCATTGACTTTGCATTGTACTCCCTTTTCATAGAAGAGTCCCCAATCAATTGTACCTTTGACATATCTCAAGATCCTTCTAACAACTTCTAGATGTGTCTTCCTTGGGTTCTGCATGAATCTGCTAACAACGCCAACTGTGGAAGCTATGTTTGGTATGGAAAGAGTTAGATAGATTAGACTACCTACTATTTATCGGTACATTGTAGTATCCTCTAAGTCTTTTCCATTGTTCGCACATAACTTCAAGTTTGGCTCCATTGGGGTAGATATCATTTTGCACTCAGCCAACCCAAACTTTTGAAGTAAGTCTCTTGCATATTTTTGCTGACCAAGAAATATGCCTTTGCCTGTTCTTTCAACTTCCAATCCTAGGAAGTGTTTCACTTCACCAAGCTCTTTCATCTGAAACCTAACTGACAAATTTTCTCTTGTACGACGAATTTCATTTGTATCGTCTCCAGTGATGATTAGATCATCAACATATACATGAACCACTGCTAGCTTACTTCCTTGAGCTTTTATGAATAAGCTTGAACCTACTGGGGCAACATGATAACCACTTTGGACGAAGAACTCAGCAATCTTTCCATACCATGCTCTAGGTGTCTGCTTCAAGCCATATAATATCTTCTTCAATTTGCACACGTAATCCGGCTTCTCATAATTCACAAATCCTTGGGGTTGATCGATATAGATGTCCCGATCAAGTTCTCCATGTAGAAATGCATTTTTACATCCATCTGCCATAATATCCACAACTTACTTGATGCTAAGGCCAGTAAGACACGAACTGTAGTAATATTTGCCATTGGACTGAAAGTCTCATCATAATCAATGTCATACTCTTGTGAGAACCCACGAACAACTAACCGAGCCTTGTATCGCTCAATCGTACCATCTGGGCTAATCTTCAACTTGTAAACCCATTTACAGGATATGGGTTTGACACCTTCAGGTTTTGGCTCTAAATCCCAAGTTTGATTTTGTTTTAGTGCCAAAATTTCTTCCTCAATAGCCTTCCTCCATTATGGACTCTTTGATGCTTATTCAAATGCGGTTGGCTCATTGACCTCAGCATATGCAACATCTATATATTTTGGATTTGGTCGTCTGTCTTTAGTAGACCT
The DNA here is from genome assembly GCA_034509755.1 of Anisodus tanguticus. Taxonomy (NCBI): domain Eukaryota; kingdom Viridiplantae; phylum Streptophyta; class Magnoliopsida; order Solanales; family Solanaceae; genus Anisodus; species Anisodus tanguticus. The sequence goes on along the minus strand of CM067561.1, from coordinate 36,046,200 downwards.
TCTCACTTGAGGTTGTGACAACTCATTTTGCTATTTTTCATGTAGATTGGTTTGTACTTCCTCCGGTGTTTCATGAATGCATGTTCTCTAAAGACTTTTAGATTTGGATTGTATCTCTGGCTACTGTGATTATATATCATTTGGAGACTTTGGTTTCTCCGTATCTACTTGATCACCGTTGTTTTGAGAGTAATCTAGTTGTCACTTAATTTGTAAATTTTCTTGTAGCTCATGTGTATCTGGTAATACTGCCTTGTTTGCCCACCATGAGGATGCCTCATCGAATACAACATTTCGTGAGACATACAATTTTTTTGTGTTGGGATCACAACATCTCCAACCTTTCTTCTGTTCATCGTCTCCCATAAAAATACAACTAATTGCCTTCTTGTCAAACTTACTCCGGTGTTCATCTTCAATAAACACATAACACACGCAACCAAACACTCGAAAGTAATTGACTGTTTGCTTTACATTATACAGTTTCTCAAATGGCGAGACAAATACCAACCTCGATTGTGGTAGTATGTTGGTGATATAGACTACCAGGTGCCACCTATATGAGAGTCATGACTACCATTTTCCATGATATGATGCACAAGGAAATCGAGGTCTACCTAGATGATGTTATTATCAAGTCGCGAAGGGCTTCCGATCACTTGACAATTTGAAGAAGTTCTTTGACCGGCTGAGGCGGTACAATTTGAAGTTAAATCCTGCAAAGTGTGCGTTTGGTGTCCCTGCTGGGAAGCTGTTAGGTTTCATCGTGAGTAGAAGGGGGATTGGTGAATTTCGTTACTAATCCGAAAAGGTCAATCTATAGACAGTTGGTATTGAATTGGACCCCTCGAAGGAAAAAGTTATTCAAGACTTGCCTCCTCCAAAGAGTTGAAAGGACGTAATGAATTTCCTTGGTCGTCTCAATTACATCAGCAGGTTCATAACGCAATCAACAGTGATATGTGAGCCAATATTCAAGCTAATGAAGAAAGACGTTGCTACTAAGTGGACATCGGATTGCCAGCAAGCTTTTGATAGAATCAAAGAATACTTGTCTAATCCACCTATTTTGGTGCCTCCAGAACCCGAAAGGCCTTTGTTGTTATATCTGTATGTGTTAGAAAACGCGTTTGGATGCGTGATGGGACAATACGATGAAACATGAAAAAAAAATAGCAAGCTATATACTACTTGAGCAAGAAGTTCACACCTTATGAAGCTTGGTATACTTTGCTGGAACACACTTGTTGTTCCTTGACATGGATTGCACAAAAGTTTAGACATTATCTGTCTGCATATACCACTTATCTCATCTCAAGAATGGACCCGCTCAAATACATCTTTCATAAGCCCATGCCTACTGGGAAGCTAGCAAAATGACAAATCTTTCTTAGTGAGTTCGACATCATATATGTTACCTAAAAGGCCATCAAAGGACAAGCGCTAGCCAACCATCTTGCTGAAAACCTAGTAGATGAAGAATATATGCCTCTCTAGACTTATTTTCCGGACGATGAGGTATTGTTTGTTGGAGAAGATATCTCAAAAGAGTATCCAGGTTAGAGAATGTTCTTTGACGGAGCTACAAACTTCAAAGGAGTTGGTATCGGAGTAGTCTTGATTTCAGAATCGGGTCAGCACTACCCAATTTCGGCAAAGCTCAAATTCCCATGCACCAACAATATGACAGAATACGAAGCTTGTATACTCGGACTTAGAATGGTCGTTGATATGAACATACAAGAATTGTTGGTTATCGGTGATTCAGATTTATTGATTCATCAAGTACAAGGCGAATGGGCCACCAAGAACGTGAAGATACGTCCTTACCTGTATTGCGTGAAAGAACTGTGCAAACGGTTCAGTGAGATAGAATTCAAGCATATCCCACGAACTCAAAATGGATTCGTTGATGCTCTGGCAACTTTGTCCTCCATGATTCAACATTCGGATAAGAATTACATTGATCCCATTAATGTGAACTTGTTAGATCAGCCGGCCTATTGTTTCCACATAGATGAAGAGCTGGATGGAAAGCCATGGTACCACGACATTAAGAGGTATCTCAAGGCAGGCGAATATCCAAAAGACACAACAAGCACACAAAAGAAGACACTTCGGAGGTTAGCAAACCATTTCTTCCTAAGCGGAGAAATCCTTTATCGGAGGACTCCAGATCTAGGTTTGTTAAGATGTGTTGATACCTAAAAGGTAATCAGGTTAGTTGAAAAGATACACGGAGGCACATGCGGGCCTCATATGAATGGTTTCACTTTAACAAAGAAGATTATGAGAGCATGGTATTTTTGGATGACAATGGAAACAGATTGCATTCGCTTTGTGCAAAAGTGCCATTAGTGTCAGATTCATGGCGATTTAATCAGGGTACCTCCTAGCGAGCTCAATGTGATGAGTTCTCCTTGGCCATTTGCAGCTTGGGGCATGGATGTCATTGGTCCTATTGAACCTGCCACGTCAAATAGATACAGATTCATTCTTGTGGCAATTGACTATTTCACAAAGTGGGTAGAAGCATCATCACACAAGTCAGTGACAAAGAAAATGGTAGATGATTTTGCACGCAATAACATCATATGCCGATTTGGAATCCCTGAGTCGATTATAACAAATAATGGAGCCAATCTCAACAATAATCTGATGCATGAGGTATGTGAAAAGTTTAAAATCACTCACCGCAATTCCACTCCATACCGACCTCAGATGAATGAGCAGTCAAAGCAGCCAACAAGAACATCAAAAGAATACTGCGAAAGATGATTGATAATTACAAGCACTGGCATGAGCATTTGCCCTTTGCACTTTTGGGATATCGTACTACAATCAGGACTTCTACTGGGGCAACGCCGTATCTTTTAGTCTATGAAACAGAAGCTGTGTTACCGACAGAGGTAGAAATACCATATTTGAGAATTATCCAAGAAGTCGAGTTGAGCGAAGTAAAGTGGACATATAATCGATACGAGCAATTGATGCTGATTAATGAAAAACGGATGAACGCAGTCTGTCACAGACAACTTTATCAAAACAGAATGACCAAAGCTTTCAACAAGAAAGTAAAACCAAGGACTTTCAAACCGGGGCAATTAGAGCTAAAACGTATATTCCCACACCAAAATGAAGCTAAAGGAAAATTCGCACATAAATGGCAAGTGCCTTATATGGTTTCAGCGGGTGCTAATTGGAGGAGCATTAATCCTAGCTGAAATGGACGGCGAAGTATGGCCAAAAGCTATCAACGCAGATGCGGTGAAAATATACTACATTTAGGATTTTTCTATGTAATGCATTTTCTATGTTGTAAAAATTGCACTCCCTTGGCGGGATACACAAAGAACCCATGTTGGGTTCCGTTTCTTTATAGCGTAAATTTCCCCAAAAATCACATTTTTACTTGTAACATGAACTACGTTATGACCTGATTCCCTCGGCGGGATACGTAGGCGGCCCACATCGGCTTCGGTCCCATCTTTAAAAAACAAAAAAAAACTTATAATCCCTTTGTTCTTGTAACGAACTACGTTATGACCCGATTCCCTTGTTGGGATACATAGGCGGCCTATAACGGCTTCGGTCACACCATTAAAATTTGTCCATTTATCTTGCATGTAACAAAGTACACCCGTCCGATCGCCTTGATAGGACAAGCAAGCTACCCACACAAACTCGATTTTATCCAGTTAAGAGTTCAACATCCTCACGTATCAGAAACTGGGGCAAATTTAAGGGTTCACTGCAAGAAGACGCCGATAGACATGGAAAAGTGTTGGCCGACAAAGTCTTCACTGAAAGAAGAACTTTGGATAAGGCGTTTGCTCTGTTTCGCTGCATGTCACTATTCGAGAATTCGACAGTAATTCTTATTAATATGCATGCCTTCTTATAAGCAATTTGTTTTCAACAAACATTTTCATTAGAGTTCGACAGAAATTCTTATTGATATGCATACTTTCTTATAAACAAATTATTTTCAAATATTTTTATTAACGGCTAGCCAAGAATGGAAACTAGACAGGGGTTACAGGTCCAAAGCAGTGGGACATGCGAGTATCAAAGGCCAAAGCTACAAAGTCAACGTGAATCAACCGCCCCTTCCCAAGCTCACAAATCTTCTTTGAGTACAGGTTTTTCAGGTTGAAATAAGCAAGGAAGCCGCAACATTTATGTTCAATTTTGCAAAAGACCTCCGCATCGCGACTCACCACGTGGATCACTTCATGTTTTGTGACTGTACAAAGACGTCATCTTGACCTACATGGTCCCAACCGCGTTATGTCCATGTAAAGAATGATATTTCGACTTACAAGGTCACATTCTCATCTACTCGATTTTTTATATCGTCTATGTCCACGCATTAGCTTTTCATCCAGATTGAGTTTGCGAGAACTTCAACATAGCATTTCGGCCTCAGGGTCACGATGCATTACGTCAATATAACGACGTCATTACATTTCGTCTATGCCGCGATGTCATTTTACATTTCATCTGGGCAACGACGATATCTTTGCATCACGTTAATACAACGACGTCATTCAGGCGCCTACGTTCTAACGCGAGTATTTTAATTTAAATCAGGCGTCCACCTTCTAACGCGGGTATTTTATATTAATTAGGCGCCCACCTCCTAATGCGGGTATTTTAATTTAAATTAGGCGCCCACCTTCTAACGCGAGTATTTTAATTTAAATTAGGCGCCCACCTTCTAACGCGAGTATTTTAATTTAAATCAGGCGCCCACCTCCTAATGCAGATATTTTATTTTCATTCATGCGCCCACCTTCTAGCGCGGGTATTTTAATTTAAATCAGGTGCCCACCTTCTAATGCGGGTATTTTATTTTAATCAGGCGCCCACCTCCTAATGCGGGTATTTTAATTTCAATCAGACGCCCACCTTCTAATGCGGATATTTTATTTTAAATCAGGCGCCCACCTCATAATGCGGGTATTTTAATTTCAATCAGGCGGCCACCTCCTAATGCGGGTATTTTATTTTAATCAGGCGCCCACCTCCTAATGCGGGTATTTTAATTTCAATCAGACGTCCACCTTCTAGTGCAGATATTTTAATTTCAATCATGCGTCAACCTTCTAACGCGGGTATTTTAATTTCAGTAAAGCGCCCACCTCCTAATGCGGGTATTTTATTTTAATGAGGCGTCCACCTCTTAATGCGGGTATTTTAATTTCAATCAGACGTCCACCTTCTAATGCATGTATTTTATTTTCAATCAAGCGCCCACCTTCTAATGTGTGTATTTTATTTTCAATCAAGCGCCCACCTTCTAATGTGTGTATTTTAATTTCAATCAAGCACCCACCTTCTAATGATGATATTTTATTTTAATCATGCTCCTATCTTTTAATGCGGGTATTTTAATTTCAATCAAGCGCCCACCTTCTACCGCAGGTATTTTAATTTCAATCAGGCGCCCACCTTCTAACGCGGGTATTTTATTTTAATCAGGCGCCTACCTCCTAATGCAGATATTTTAATTTCAATTAGGCGCCTACCTTCTAATGCAGATATTTTAATTTCAATCAGGCGCCCACCAACGGGGTCATCTTCACAACGTTTAAGCAACGCCGTCATTTCAACTAACAAAGTCATATTCTCATATACTCATTGTATGCAACATTTATGCACTAATTTTTTTGTCTTAGCTCTAGTCCGTAAGAGTTTGAATCGGCGGGAGCTTTCAGCATAACATGGAACTATCTCTTACGGCGAACCGAGGCAATTTTGGTCAGCGACCTACTTTGAACGTTGTTCCGCTCTTTTCCAATATGTTGCCACACCTGCAACCAGTGTCATCATAACCCGACACTGGGGAAATATTTCTCGAATCTGCACCATCTTTTGCAAATTTTCTCCCTTGGAATTCTATCTCCACCCATGCATCCCTAATCTTCATTCAAGTCCCGACGGTCAGGACAAAATTGGCTAATCAGTCAACGTCTTTGTCCGAAAACTCTTTCATCGTCTCCGGTCAAAGAGGGGCATCTGTTGACACCCCAATTTTGTCCACTCTTTTTTGATATTTATTTGCAATTTTAATTATTTTGACACCTCGAAAACAATTTTAATATATATATATATATACACACACACATATATCGTCGTCTATTTTCAATATCATTATTTATTATTATTATTATTATTATTATTATTCGCATTTTTTACTATCATTTGCCTTTTAATATCCTAATCATAATTTTTACGGTAATATTCTATGTATTTTTATTTTCCGCAAAACGACACCACATTTTATATTTTAAATAAGCATTAAGCATCTCACAAATATTGTTTTATTATTATCACATCGTTATATTTTATTTACATAATTTATATCTTTCGCAAAGCTTCTTGTTAATAATAAACCCTTTTATTTATTTCACTCAATATTCATTTTTATCCCTAACCCTCAAACAAACCCAAATTCCACAAAAAAAATAGGGCCCAGTCGGCCAAACCCGACCAGGCCCAACCGAAACTCCCCATTTCGGCCCACCCGAAAGGCCCAATCCGCCAAGCCATCCCCTTAATCCTCTTACCCCTTTAATCCCCTAACCCTAAAAAAACAAAACAAAACAAAACAAAACCTAACACCCCTAGCCCTCCCCCAATCGGCCGCCGTCGCATCACACACCCCGACACCACCACGCCCTGCCACCACCAACCTCCCTCTGTCAAACATCACCTCACCAACCCATTCCCCCAAAATCCGCAACCCATACCCCAAAAATCCGCTCCAAAAATCAGATTTTTGCCCCCTTTTATTTTGAAATTCGAACTCAAATTTTTGTAGGGGTCGGGGGTAGGGGTAGGAGGTAGGAGGTGAGCGTTGGGGGGATACCGTCTATAAACCCCCCTCTTGTTCTTCATTTTGGAGGTGGATTTTTTGTCCGAAAATCTAGTTTAAATTTTGAAAAAAAAATCCGAAATCTTCTTAAGGTTATTTGTTCTTCTTTGCATGTGTTCTTCATTTTAAAAAGGGTCCGAAATATAAGTTGAAAATCTTGATATTTGGGGGTTCCGAAATTCATATCTAGAATTCCAAATTTGTGTTCTAAATTTCGAAAAAGATACAAAAATGGGTTGTTCTGGGTGTTGAAGAATCTGAAATTTCTGCTATTTTCACTGTTTTTTGGATTCCGTGTCGGGTCGGGTTGAATACGGGTGAAAAATCAGATTTTTAGTTTGGGTTTAAAGACTATAAATTCAAATTTGTTTGTTCTTAATTGTGGTTACGAATCATCCCTTTTGTTTCTTAATTCCCAAATCCGAAATACCCCTTTTGTTCTTAAATTTCCGAATCCGAAACACTACTTTTAGTGTTTAATTTTGCAATCTGAAAATTCCATTTCATGCTTCATATTTTTGCTCAATTTGGGTTTTATTTGATTCCGGGTCGGGCCGTGTCAGTACCGGATCGGGTCGGATTTCCAGAAACAAAATTCGGTAATCAAAAAAATTAGTTCTAAAAAATATTTCCGAGCGGATCGACGATTCAAGATGCTGCCTCGTCCGCCTCGGTTCGCTACCCGGAAAAGGTCAGTTAATTTCTATCTTATCTCTCATTTTGAGCATGCTTAATATTCTGTTTTGTTGGAGGATTAGCCTAGGATTATGTGTGATAATCTCGGGCATGTCTATTTTCGGTTTCGGGTTTCTAGGCGTATTCGTAGACTAATTTCTGATTGATTATTTAAATGATGCTTTATTTGGTATTGTTATGATGGACAAGTGGTGAATTAATTACCATTAGTTTGTTCTAAGATGTTGATTTTGTCTTAAAATGTTGGTTAAGATTAGTATGGGCTTAGAAAGAAACTATGGTTGGTTAAATGTGCTTGTAATACTTAGTTGATTATTTATGCCTAAATATGTTGTGGTTTGTGCGATCCAAGCATGGTTGTGATATTCGTTTATTAACGATGATGATTAGCTAAGTCCCTGCACTCGGTTCAGTTTATTTTAAATGGTAGTTTGTTATACTCAAAATCTGCTTGACAACCATAATGATAATGTTATGTTGCAGTTTAAAAATATAACTTAAGTTTAATGTGGAGTCTAAATGTTTGTGTATTTAGTTTGAGTCAAAATGGTTATTGTTTACTTGAAAATGCTATGTTATTTGATTATTTATACATTCCTATTTTAATGTGATTGTCAAACTAGTCGCATAATATCTTATCTAGCTAAAGTCGGGAGCCCATAATTTTTTTTAAAGTTGATTGAGTGTGTAAGGTAGAAATGATCTCCGCACGTCATGTTGTTATTGAGATGATCAAATTTATTCTAATGCATTCCTTCTATTTCGTTTGTTGTATGTAAATGTGGAAATAAATTTGTTAAGGTTTCTTTTTCTTACTTTCTGATCCAAAGCATACCCTTCTTTCCTATTTGAATATGAATTTGTCTATGTATGCCTAGTATTTTCTTATTCACATGTGATGTCATTTATGTGATTTTCAATTGTAATATGTATTTTCCCACTCTTTGTGCACAACATGTGTGTATGTGGCCAATCTGACATTATTTATTTAATTCTATATTGTCATTAGAATGCTTAGAATAATTAGGCCGTGAATAGATGAATAAATAGGATAGTTTAACTGCCGTTAGTTTATTTCTTAGGCTCGGTTAATTTGGAAACCCCTCGCTAGCTTTATTCGTTTAGGGCCGCCATGCACGTTCCAAACTCAGCCGCTAGTTATTTTATTTTAGGCTCGTTATGCATGTATTAATCTCTTTCGAAACAATTTGGCCATCTTTTACTCACTTTTTTTTAAGTCCTAAAAAATAAGATTTGTGTTTTATCTGATTTGTAATATTGAAAGATTTTCATAAAATCATCTCTTCACATTGTAATAAAAATCGCTTTCTTCTATTATCAAATCGCCAAATACGTATTTTCATAAATAAATAAACTTTACATCTATTTTATGAACAATGTCATAAAAAATACATACTTTTCTCAACTCTATATGTCTTTTATAAATAATGCTTTACATATGTATGCTTTTATTACATGTATTCTATAAATAATGCATGCCTTTTCCATAATCAACTTTATATATATATATATATATATATATATAAGGCATATTTCATCTGTATTTTATATGTAATGCATATTTTTCATCAAAATCAATTTTTACATGCAAACGCATACTTTTCATCAAAATAAATTTACATGCATCTTGTAAAAAATGCTATACAAGTGCATGCACCTTTAAGAATCATTCTATACGCATCTTATAAATCATGTCTCACAAACATACGCTTTTGTTCAATCCTACATGCACTATAAATTATGCCATGCAATACATACTTTTACTAACAAATTCATTTTATATGTTTTTTATAAACAATGCCATGCAATTTGGCAAAATGCATCTTTTAAATCAATTAATTGCAAATATCTTTTTCTTAAAACTTCATACCTTTAAACCTACATTTTTTTTAGCATAATAAATAACTTAGGTTTGTACGGACAATCGCAAATTAGCGGATCTTAATGGATGCCTAATTTCTTTCCTTTAGAATAATAAAGAACCTTTATCCAGAATCTCTTAATTTCATAGACCATAAATCAGAGTTATTTTGTAGCATTCATGCTAATATTTAGGTGTCCTAATTCACTCTAAAATAAATTAGGTGGCGACTCCAAAAACAAGCCTTAGAAGCTTTTTAATTTTAAACGCACAGGGATTTGGCCTGGTGCTTACACCGCGGTAAAAAATGGGCGCGCATAGGTAGTCCATCGTAGTCTTACTTACGCTTACAAACTGGTAGTTGTAGCGTTATTATTGTAGGCCCGTTTAGCCTATCATACTAGTAGGTGCAGAACTGCTTTATAGTCTCCTGTCATTTGATTTATGCTGCTATGGTTTTTCTAGTGTACTTTGTTTGCCTTATTTATCTGCATTAGTTATTGCTTCTTTTTTAGAATGCGCATTCATGGCTTATTCGCTTTGTTTGTCTTACTTTGATTTTGCTTGTGCTTTGTCTTGAGCCGAGGGTCTCTCGGAAACAACCGCTCTACCTACCAATGTAGAGATAAGGTCTGCGTACACTCTACCCTCTCCAGACCCCACGTTGTGGATTTCATTCTGCGTACACTCTACCCTCTCCAGACCCCACGTTGTGGATTTCATTAGGTATGTTGTTATTATCTTAATTGGATGAGCCCAAGGACTCAAGGTCCACTGGGCCAATTTGGAGGCACCTATTTAGGTATAATAGCTTTCACATGCACTTTTGGTCATGTCTTTATAAAATAATCACCTTTCTGATTCTATAGGTGAAATTCACTACGATCATGTCTTTTCTATAGGTGAAGGTCTGTACCAAATTTTTAATCTTAGTTTTTTCTTAAATTTACTATGCTAATAATCAACATCCTACTTTCTTATATTCCAACTTTCATCCAAAGATGCTTGATGCAGAAATAGTTTGATGATCAAAAAGCTTTTCTGAAACGTAATATTACAAGTTTGAATCTAGTGTCCTTATGTCTGCTATTGCTGAATTCTTCTCTTATCAACTGTATTTAAGTTTTTTATTAAAAAAAAAAAGACATTCTCGTTACTAAATGGATGTAGTTTAATTAATACGATAAAAAATGTGTTGAGGTAAATACGACCTTTCACTCTTAAACTCTTAGTCAAATATTTTGATTAATAGGAATGAGAGAAATCTCTCATAGAGAATCTTTCCCTCTTAAACAAACATACAGTATGAAAATCTTAATTGGTAGACTTACTAAATTTCGAATGACAAAAGGTTATACAATTATTTTCTTTGAGAGACGATTGCAGAAAATATACGCCATTCGTTCAGACTTCAACATCAAGGGTCCTCGTTTCAAATACTGAGCTTTTGAATATAAAATTTCTCTTCGGCTGAAAGTAGGATCGCGCTACCCTATAAAAAATGGATGACCAAATTGGTTGTTTCCTTTGGATCTTTTTCTAATTCTATAATAACAATAAGAAGCCACACAAATACTTTTCATTTCACGTTTGAGAATATTAAATCACAATATGGTGCAAAGTTATAAGCTTTATATAACTTTCCTAATTTCCCTCATTTTGTCCAATGCTTTTTGCATCAACCACTAGTTTATAGGCTACAAGCCTACAATTCTTCAAAATTTGAAGTCATATTGGTCCTTTAATTCAAAATTTTATTGGAATATTCCTACTTTTTATAGGAAAGTGCTTGGTTCGGCACCCTTGTTCCCTTATATAACTTTATTTATAGGAAAAAGGATCAAATACACTTCTCTATTTTAGTTTATTAGTTAACTTTATCCACTTTAGCGAAAGTAATCAAATATACCCAACTCGTTACAAGTTGGGGCGAAATATACTCCTATCGTTTGCAAAGTATTCAAAAATTTCCTTTTAAAAAACATAATATTTTGGAAAATTAGATTTTTAAATTAAAAAATCTGTAAAGTATTTTTTAGAAGATTAGGTGTCCTAAAAATATATTTTTTAAAATCTGGATTATTTTTTAAAAAGAAATCTGAAAAAACTGATTTAAAAAAAATATATTTTCCAGATTTTTTAAATCTATTTTTTCAGATTTTTTAAAAAAAATGAGTTTTAGAAAATATATATATATATTTTTTAATAGAAGTAGAGGGGTGTATTTAACCCTTTTCCTATAAATAAAGTTATCTAAGGGAACAAGGGTGCCGAGCCAAGCACTTTCCTATAAAAAGTAGGAATATTCCAATAAAAATTTGAATTAAAGGACCAATATGGCTTTAAAATCTGAAGAAATTGTCGGCTAAAGCCTATAAATGAAAGAGGTATATTTTCGCTAAAAGAAAATAAAATCAACTAGTAAATTGAAATAAAGGGTATATTTGATCCTTTCAAAGTTTGATAAATAGTCAAAGAAAAGAGCTATGATTGCGTTAATCACTGTAGTAACATACTCCGTTCCATTTTACACGAAATGAATTTTTAGAAAGTATTCCTCCATCTCAATGTATATGAGGTACTTTTATTTGACACGTAATTTAAAAAATAAATGATTTTTTTAAATATTATAGTTTAAAATAAGTCAAAAGTATTTATGTGATTATAAATCATTTCGTTTTGGATAAAAGATAAAGTTTAAAATTAAATTATTTTCAAATAAGTATGTAATTCTTTTTGAGACGGACTAAAAAAGAAAGTGAGTCATTTTTTTTAGACAGAGGAATAAAACTTTTGAAACTTGTGATCTAAAATAAGATATTGAAAAATGTGTGGTTACAAATTATTTCATTAAAAATAAATTTTTTTTATCAACAATGTCTCGTTTTGTGTAAAAGATAAAATTTAAAATTAAATTATTTTTAAATAAGTATGTAATTCTTTTTTAGACGGACTAAAAAAGAAAGTGAGTCATTTTTTTAGACAGAAGAATAAAATGTGTGGTTATAAATTATTTCATTAAAAATAAAATCTTTTTCTCAACAATATCTTTGTCATTTGATCCAATAAACATACATATGAAAAGTAAACCAGCCGTATTGGCTCATCAACTCGCCTTAACTGGTCAAAGGTAACCTTGAATTTCCCCTACTTTCTTTATGTATATCCAACTATTCTCATGCAAGATTCACTTCCAAGGGTCTCTTTCTTTAGAATAGATCTTTGTGATTCAAAGTTTTTTTATAAAAAAATTTAAAATTATATTATTATAAAATATAAAAAATATTATTCTTTTTAAAATTGACTAAAAAAAAAGAAGTGTCATGTAACGGAGTAGTAGTAGAAAAAGTACATAGAAATAACATTACTTTTCCAAAATGTCAATTATAACATTACAATTTTTAAAAGCTCCAATAATTAAAAAGAGAAAAAGAAAAAAGAAAAAGCATTTCAAGACTCTGCTCTTTCATGTGAATTTCTTTGTTGATTCGATTCTTCTTCTTCCCTCATTTCCACCGGCTCCGGCACCGTCGCTTCACCGGCGGCGGGGCTACCGTTACTACTACTATCCATCACCACCACCGGCGGCGGTGCCACAGTAACGGGTCGTGGTATCGGGTCGACCCGGCCATCAATACAAGACGCGCACTTGGTCTCAACCCACCCTTCAAAGTCATACTGACCCCGACCCATTATTCTCCGACCCGAACACAACCTACCTATCATGACAGCAATGGCTCCCAACACAGCTATCACAGCAAGTACAGCGATTACTGGTCCAATCGACCCGTGACCCGGACGATCCGAATAAGCTTGTTGGCCCATAAACATGGGTGGTGGTAGCTGTTGTTGCTGCTGTAGAGGATATTCAGTTGGTGTAGAAGACATTTTGAAGAATACCCACAATAAAAAAACAATTACTTTGGTGGAATTTGAAAGTATTAAGCAATAAAGTTGTAATCTTGGAAGGTTTAAATTGCAAAATGAGCTAGAAAAGCTAAATGGTCATGGTTTTTTCTTGAAAGAGAATAAATTGGTTGTCTTAGTGATGGTAAAATGAGAAGGGGAAGCCAAGTGTTTTGTAATTGATGGGAAAGGTGAAAAGGAAAGAGTGGAGGGAAAAGGGGAGAAAAGGCCGAATGGGGAGTGTTTATAATTTAATTTAGGTTATGTTTGTGTGAGGGTGAACAAAGCCCAAGAAAAATGCCTTTTAGTCCAACTTTATACACAAAAAATGAGTAACATAGGGGTGGTGTGGGTATTAAGGTTTACAACTATATTATTCTCAATATTACACCATATATATATATATATATATCATATAAGAATGTATTAATCTTTGTGGAAGAATTTTTTTTATTAATATAAATATATAATGTACAATATAAAATCTTAATATAATAAGAATTCTATAACTATCATAATTATACCTCCTTCAATATTACACAATATATAAAGTATAATATAGTTAATGGGGGTGAGTTAGCTTTTTCTTTCTTTCTTTCGTTTTCTCTAAAGAACTTTTTTTCTGGTAGAGCTTATTTCAGTATCATGTGAATGGACCACCAAGAAATATCACAACTCTTAACTTGGTCTGAATTTTACTTTTGCTTTTCTTTTAAAAGTTGTAATCACATTTTTCTAGATCCTGATAATGAGGGAGAAGAAAAGAATGTAAGTATTGAGATTTTGAGATCAAAGGGAAGTATAATGGATATTGGACCATTGGTTCAGAGTCACAGTCAGTTTTATGAAGCTGTGGGTACAAAAGAGAGTGCCGCTTCTGTAACTGGACAGTGCTGTAAGTACAGTTCCTAACAATGGGTGATTTACCAGAAGGGGTAGTGATAGCATGGATTATAGAAAAATAATGCATACATTAGCTTTGCGTATTATTAATATCTTATTTGATATTTTTTTAACATATATATAACTAATATAAGCATTAGTTATACATCCTATTTGATATTATCTTACGCATAACTAATACCTAGCAAATTATGATATTAACAATTCAATGAGTTTTAATGCATGCATAAACATGGCTAAAGACATAATTTCCCATGAAATCCTGCACATAGTATAGTATGAAGGGTTTTTTATAAACAATAAATTATTTTTTGAATGTATGCAATGCATGTTATTTTTAATACACCAAATTAAACATTGGATAAAAAATAATCTTTCAAAAACTAATATCAGCATTACTAATACCAACATTACTAATATAACCTATTCATCATTATTTGTATACACTCTATCAAAAGATCCCGAATAGTTTCTGAGGTGAGTGGTCTTAAATTTTTCATCCTGTTTTTTATATTAGCAAAATTTTAAGTATTCAACTATGTGAACAACAAGTACTCTCTCTTGTGTAGATACTAGATAGTTTGACATTGTACGGGTATTAAGCAGTGTAGTGTGTTTGGAGAAGTATGTACCAATAAGATAGTAACGATTCATTTACTGTCTCGAGTTCTAGCGCTGAAATGGAGAACATCTCACAAAAGAGAACTTTATCCTTGTTAGTAAACATACTTCATGCCAAACTGAATTAATTGGATAAGTAGGTTTCATATACCAAACGGTTAAAACGAAATAAATGTACCTTAAGAATAGAGAAACTGTATTGAAAATAATAAAATGGTATCTCATTTAAGTTGTCCAAGTATAAATACTTCTTAGATTCACAAGCTGTTCAAGACTGATGTAGCTGAATCAATCGACTAATAATAAATTAATCATATTTTTTACTTTTGATAGTACTAGACTACTAGTTAGTATTTACCAACAACAGTGACGACAACTTTATGAGGAAAACTCCCCCTAAAATACACTACACTACTATCGTTTAGAAATTCTATGGAACAGTAATAGAGAATAAATCACATATGAAATCTCGGTAAATGTCAAGTATATACTGCTCCATCCGTTTCATAATAAGTGGTTCTTTTAACTTATGCACATCCCATAAAAAAGTGCTTACTCCTAGAAAATTAAGAGTGTTTTTATTAATTTACTCATAATCAATGCCTAGAAAAAAATATAGTTAATGAATGTTGATTATTAAACAAGGACAATTTTGAAAAAACCTGTCTAAAATATTCTTGAAATTCTAAAAAATTAATTATTTTAGAATAAATTGATATGTTTAAACAATCACTTATTGTGGAACGGAGAAAACATAAAATATCAGAGATAGAAAGATGATAAAAAGAATAGAACAAAAACGACATGAAGATAGAAGCACAATAATTTTCCGTATCAAATTCTGAGTGAATTAAATCTTTCTAATTTTAAAATTAGTACTCCGAGTGGGCACTTGAAATATGACATGATTGCCAATTCTTTATACACACTCTTTTTTTACTCTTACAGATAAGTTTGCTTTAGTTAACGAAGTCAAAAAGTTCAGCAATCATGCTCAATCTCCTTGGCAAAGCTCATCCAATTCACATTTTAAAATTATCCATTTACTGGTTCAATGATGTTTAATGGCTTCTACATCTATTCAAGTTAAAAGGTTCGTGTCTTTCACACAATTTGTTACTCCTACTTAGGATATTTATATTAATCATGCCAGATTATTAATACCAAAAGCAACCAGGAATAGAGATAAGACGGAAGCAAATACTCACGGTTTTAAGTAGACGTTTGTCCATAGATTTCAAATATTTTTCACTTATTTGAAATTTATGTAGTTGAAGTGATAAAGTAAAGAAAATATCATTTTATTTAAAATTTATGATAATGGAGTTGAAAAACAAATCTAGAGCATATTTTCAAATTTAGAGTTCAATTAAGTTAAATTTAAAAAAATTATAACTAAATACTGATTTTAAAATAAAATAAAAAATTATTTGAAAAAAAGTGAATAATACTCGTGAGCAAATAACTCTTAGTTTTGTTGACCTAGATGGTTGTAATTTTTTTTACACTGTCAAATTACGTATGTTTAATCATTTTTATGAAGTACTACTATTAAATATAAATTAAATAATTAATATATTCATGCGTTTGTGGGGAAGTGTTATTGAGTACAAACATACTCATGAAAAGGTGTCAAAGCACAGATGTCAGATGGAAAGAATATGTGGTAAAAGAGGAATATCTTTGTCTCTTGGGCATTGGGGATAGTGATGACATGATGATGCAGAAAGAAACAACACAGAGAAATTTAAGATGCTTTTCTGCCAGGAGATGACAACGGAAAAATTAAAAGGTTGATAGATTGATTTAATAGCACTAGTACAATACATAGGTTTAGTCAGGGTCACCCCACTGTACCATTTTACGAGGTTCGGGTTATAAGTATTAACATTAACTCTTTTTCACTTTATTTTTATCTCACATTTGAAAAACATATTTGTATCTCAGGTAATAAATTATATATAAAGAGTTTTAATTGTTTTTTTTTATTTATATTTTTAGATCTCAAGAATAGTATTATTCTATTATCTTATTATTATTTTATAAGAATTCATGCTATAAATAAGATTTTCATGAATTCTATCATGATATCAGAGCCAAGAGCGCAAATTAATATTTTTAGCTCAATCGCGGATCCAACTTCGCGGTGAGTTAGTTGAGGGTTCATATGCAGCATGCCTCTGGTATCAGTTAAATATTTTTTTTGGCTTGTTTTGGAAGCTCGTGCTCGTTTTGGCTACTCGTGCTCGTTTTGATCTTGCCTTCCACATCTGGGTTTTGTCTTCTTGGCTTCCACATCTGATTGGTGAGATCAACCCTTTATTATTTTGTTTCTTGTAATTTGGAATTTTTCTGTTTAAAATTCATAATGGCTGGAGGTGATGATTCTTTGCAAACTATTGGTGTTCGTTAGATGAAAAAATTATTCTTATTGAGCTATGTCATGGTAAATTTTTTGAAGTGAAATGGGCTTTGGAATTATATGTCTGGAAAAGCCTAATGTCATAAAGTTGGAGATGAAAAATTTGATGAATTATTTAGGACTTGGGAGACCAATAATTCAAAGATTATTACTTGGATTAATAACTCTGTGGAACAAAGAATTGGTGTTCAATTGGCTAAGATCAAAACTGCTAAAGAGATTTGGGATTATCTGTCAAGATTGTTTGTGCAAAATAATTTTTCTGTTAAATATCAGTTACAATCTGAAACTCGTGCACTAGTACAGAATGACTTGGGCATTCAAGATTATTTCTGTGTAATGACCACTTTGTGGGATCAGTTAGCTATGCCGGAATCTACTGAATTGCAACCATGTGATGCTTATATTAAATACAGAGATGAAGACCGTCTTGTTCAGCTATTGATGGGTCTTCGGTCAGAATTTAAAAATTGTCGTTTAGGCTTTTTGCACCGCAAACCCTTACCGTATGTTGAAGATGTGGTAAATGAACTTATGGCTGAAGAAACATGTTTGAAGACTCTAAAAGGGGTACATAAGGCTTCTACTTCCGTATTGGCAGCTCCTTCGTCTACACCGATCCTTGTATCCCTACACACCAATATAGAACATCTATCATGAGTAATTGTAATTATTGCAAGAAACCAGGACACTGGAAGAATCAATGTCCTGAGCTACGGAGACGTCAGGTTCTAAGGCTCCACATTCGAGATAAGGACAGAAGCCTTCTCAATAGAAGCCATATTCTGGGGCTCAATTCCAGAACTCGTATCCACTGACTCAGGATGCCTTTGTGCCTTCTCTTGATCACCCATCTTCAGGAGCGTATGTGAGTAACAATACTGATTCGTTAGCTGACCAATTTCAGAAGTTCCTCGCCTTCCAACAATTTAAAAAAATTCTTAGTCTTATGCTCTTTCTGCTCATTCCGACTCATCACCATCTATTGGTTCATGTATCATTTTGTCTTCTTGGATCTTGGACTCTGGAGCTGGAAATCATATGTCACCTGATTCTTTTGTCTTTGTATCTATGTCTTCTGACCCCCTTCCACTTATGTTGTGATTGCTGATGGCACACATATGCCATTGACAAGCATTAGCACCATTCATACATCCACTATATCATTACCTGATGTTTATTGCATTCCAAAATTACATATAAATCTTGCTTCTGCTGGTCAAATATGTGACTCTGGATGTTTTACTGGACTTTTCCCTAATTCTTGTTATGTACAGGATCTAAAATCCAAGAGAGTGATTGGGACATGGCATAGAAAGGGGAGAGGTCTATATGTTTTTGGATGAGCTGCATCTTCCTACTCATGCATCAACTATGCCTGTTAATCTGTCTTATTTTCATTTAACACCTTCCTCTTCGAAGTTTTATTTGTGGCACTCTAGACTTGGCATGTATCAGGCTCTCGCCTGCGTTTTATGTGTAATACGGGTGTTCTTGGTGATTTACAATCCGATGATATTTCTGATTGTAGTGGATGTAAACTTGGAAAATTTTCTACTTTGCCTTTTAATCTTAGTACTTCTACTTCTTCTGCATCATTTGATCTAGTTCACTCAGATGTTTGGGGGCCAGCACCTATCCCTACTAAGGGAGACTCCAGATATTATGTTTCCTTTATTGATGATTATACTCGTCATTGTTGGGTTTATTTGTTGAAAAGATGTTCTGATTTTGTTCATACTTATGCTGAGTTTCAAGCCTATGTGAAAACTCAGCATTCTGCCATTATTAAATATTTTCAGGACGATTTAGGAGGTGAATATACTAGTGGGGATCTTTCTGGTATTTTCAAAGCTGATGGTATAATACATCAGTCTTTTTGTACTGATACACCACAACAAAATGGGGCAGCTGAGAGAAAGCATAGGCATATTGTTGAGACCGCTAGATCCATGCTTTTGTCCGCTAGTGTACTTAGTGAATTTTGGGGAGAAGCTATCCTTACATCTGTTTATCTTATTAATAGGATCCCTACCTTTCATAATTTTGAGATTTCTTCGTATGCTAGACTATTTGGTCACACCCCACTATATTCCCATTTGAGAGTTTTTGGTTCTACATGTTTTGTTCTACGTCCACCTGCAGAGCGTACTAAGTTATCTTCTCGTGTAGCCATTTGTGTTTTTCTTGGATATGGGGTTGGGCAGAAAGGTTATCGTTGTCATGATCTAGTTTTTGGAAAATTGTATGTGTCTCGTAATGTTTCCTTTATTGAGCATGTTCCTTTCTTTTCCATCCCACCTACCTCACATGGCATGACATTTTCTGACCTTATTGATATTGATCTATTTGATGCTGATTGCCCATCTGATTCTACATATATATCATATGTTCCTTCTCAGTCTTCTGGCAGGTCCCATGATATTGATGCTCAGCCCCCTCCTACGCCTATTTCAGAACCTCTTGTGGTTGCAGATCCACATCCACCTCGCTATCTTAAACGCACTCTGCGATCTACTCAGGTATCTGATTTTGATTATTCTTGATATGCTCCATCATTCGCTTCTTTTCTAATTTCTATTAATTCTCTCTGTGAGCCTACCTCCTACTCTGAGGCAGCTCGTGATCCTCTTTGGCAAGAGGCTATGAATGAAGAACTGGCTGCTTTGAACAAAACTGGTACTTGGGATTTGGTTTTTCTACCGATTGGTAAGAAAACTATTGGTTCTCAATGGGTGTACAAGATTAAGACCAAGTCTGATGGTTCTATTGAGCGATATAAAGCTCGTTTGGTTGCAAAGGGCTTTGCACAAGAATATGGTATGGATTATGAAAAGACTTTTGCACTTGTTGCAAAGATGACATATGCCCGGGTTCTTAATGCAGTGGCATGTGTTCGTCATTGGAATATTTCACAAATGGATGTTAAAAATGCTTTTTTGAATGTGGATCTTCAAGAAGAAGTCTACATGGTCCATCCACCCGGTGTTTCACATAGTCCAGGACAGGTGTGCAGGCTTAAGAAAGCTCTGTATGGTCTCAAACAATCTCCAAGAGCTTGGTTCGACAAGTTCTCCACTGTAGTATCATCTCTTGGGTTTATTTCCAGCTTTCATGATTCGACATTATTTGTTAAATCATCCCATGCAGGTTGTATTTTGCTTTTGTTGTATGTTGATGACATGATCATTACAGGTGATGATATTGATGGTATTGCAAACCTAAAATCTACTTTGTCTCGCCGTTTTGAGATGAAAGATTTAGGTCATCTATGCTACTTTTTAGACATTGAGGTAAGTTATTCTGAGAAGGGATATTTTCTCTCTCAGTCTAAGTACACTGCAGATATTCGTATAGTTGACTCTTCTCTTGAGGTTAATGTTCGATATACACCTACTAACGGGGATCCTCTTCCTAATCTCACTTTATATCGTTCAGTTGTAGGGAGTCTGGTGTACCTCACCATTACTCTCCCTGACATTGCATATGATGTTCACATTGTCAGTCAGTTTGTTTGCTCTCCTACATCTGTACATTGGGCTGCAATTATGCGTATTCTTCGCTATCTTCGAGAAACGATTTATCAGAGTCTCTTGTTACCATCGACCTCATCCTTGGAGCTTCGTGCATTTTCTGATGCAGATTGGGCTGGTGACCTAACTGATCGAAAATCAACTACTGGTTATTGTGTATTTTAGGAGATTCACTCATCTCATGGAAAAGTAAGAAACAAGATGTAGTTTCTCGCTCTTCAACTGAGACAGAGTATCGTGCTATGAATTCTACTACGTGTGAGATTGTATGGTTACGTCGGTTATTGGTTGATATGGGTGTCTCTCTTTCCTCACCAACATCGATATACTGTGATAATAAAAGTTCTATTCAGATTGCGCACAACACAGTCTTTCATGAACGTACCAAGCATATTGAGATTGATTGTCATATTATTCGATATCATCTTCATCATGACACTCTATCCTTGCCATTTGTCTCATCTTCGATCCAACTTGCAGATTTCTTCACAAAGGCGCATACCTTAAAGCGTCACGGGTTCTTTCTTGGCAAACTCTCGATGCTTCTGTCTACACCATCGCGAGTTTGAGAGGAGATATTAGCATTTGCTTTTGTCCCACATTGGAAAAACACATTTGTATCTCATGTAATAGACCCTATATAAGGCTTTACTTACTTTTCTTTTACTTGCACTTTTAGATCTCAAGAATGGTATTATTCTATTATCTTGTTATTGCTTTGTAAGAATTCATGTTAAGAATAAAAGACTTTTATGAATTCTATAATGGGTAACATGCTATCTCCTCTGAGCATAAATATCGGATGATTATGATTAATAAACTGGTTGAGAAGAAATTACCTAGTAGGCGTTTGGTCATTGAAATTAAAAAAAATAAATCATTTTTTTGAAATTTTTGAAATTAGAATTGGAGTTAAAATTATGTTTGGTCATAATTTTTTACAAATAATAGTTGGTTGTTGGCCCCCAATTTTTAAAAACTACCAAAATCAATTAAGAAAAATGACATAATTTTCACTCTAAACTATACTCGAAATGTTGACTTCACAATTCAACTAATCAAGCGATCTATTACCATATTACACATTTAAAAAATGAATTTATTTATGCTTGAGAGCTGATGTGACATAAAATATAAAAATAATTTAAAAAAAAACACATTTTACTTAAAATTTATTTATTTATTATGTTTTTTAATTATAAAATACATATTTTTGTAACCCCTCAACCCCCAATCTCTCAAAGCTATTAAGAGCTCCAGCAAGAAATTGACGCCAGCAAAGAAGATGGGGGATTTAGTGGCAGTAGTGCGATTTTGATGATGGGTTTAGTGGTTCTTGCAATTTTGGGTGATAGCAATGGTAGTGATGTAATGTAATTCCGGTGGTAAATTGAGGTGCAGGTGTTCAATTTATGGTGGTTGTTTGCAATTGTTTACGGTGCAGCGGTTATGATGTGATTTCGAAGATTGATTTGGTTGTGGGTGGTGAAATTTATGGTAATTTGTACACCGGTCACAATTTTTCCGGCGATACGGATTTGAATATTTTTGTGGTGGCGACGTGGGTCTAGTGATTATGGCGCACTTCGTCAATTCTAAATATAATTACAAAGATTCAATAGTACTAAAAATCAACAATACTAGTAATAATTATTCTTTAATATAATTCTCCCCATTGTGTGAACAATCTGTTCCCGTCGAGCATGCATTTCTCGATCAGCTGAAAAATGAGGTTAGATTTATAAAAATAACAAATGTAGCGTGAAATTTGAAAAGTGAAAGACAAAAGCAATAACCAAAAATAAAAAGTGAAAATTGTGAAAACAAGGTTTGGGATATTTTCGAAATTTAAATGGCCAAATGCTAATTTTAAAAAAATGAAAAAAAATAAAAAATTCTCATGGCCAAACAGGTCCTTAATATTTTTACCTCCTTTCCGGAAAAAAGTCTTTTTCCACATCTTTATAGAACATGTTATTGCAAGCATCTAAAAAAAATTAATACACTTTTAGTACATACAATTTGAACTTCTCATGCTAATGAAGAGCTTTTGAACTAGAGAATTAAAGAGGCAATTTAGAGAATAAATAGATGAATGAATAATTGAAAACATAAATGTTGAGAATATAATCAAATATTATAAGTGTGTTCTATCTAACAGCTTAAGCTTTTAGATCAGATGATCACACACTTCAATATGGTATCAAAGCAGGCCAAAGATCCTGGGATCGAACCTCATCGCCACTCATTATCAAAAAGAATTTCCACATGATTGGACCATGAAAAAAAATCAGGAGCAGCACGTGAGGGGGGCGTGTCCAATGTTTTTTAGCACATCGATAGTCCAGCATTAGGACCACCTTTTGTTCTTTAAATATTCTAATTGACCTTCTTTTATGATATCGATTACCTCATATCCTCGGGCTGAATTGCGGTTTGGTGCAGCATTCTTCTCACCCTTGAAGTCGTTCGTGTCATCAAGTAGCACGGATCCATCACAACCCTGATAATAAGCAAAAAAACACAGAAAAGCATAAACTGATCAGTTGTCAACCTCTTTAGCCTTCCAATTGCATCAGTTGCTGCATTAGGTTTAAATTAAAGAAAACAGTCCTGTCATTTCATTTATTTCAATACTAGCTAACTATGATATAAAAGAACGTTAACTTAGTATTACAAGTGGAATAGCAGCATCACAAGTTCTGTACTGACATAGAATAGGATCTATTGTAACTGAAGTTTAAGTTCTTGAAGAACCGGAAACGATCTTACTCCAATTTCTATCTGGCTTGTATAACAAGCTATTCAGGGGCTCATACAACGAGAGAGAAGGGCCCACTAAGAAGAAGATTGTCCCTACCCTAGACACATTGAAGCTAAAAGAGATTCCCGATCTTGTAGACTCAGCTTTTTTCCAACCCGAAGACTTCATTCACAATTATGTCCCAGAACTAAGCGCTAATCCGCTCTAGAAATATAAAATACAACTTAGCCAACAGAGGCATCATGCTCTTTGCTCTTTTTATATCACAAAAGAGAACGTCTCCGAAATTGTAAAGTTTACTTTACGAAGTACTGAGTCTATCATGAGTATAATTTTTTGTGGTTTGAAGGCATAAAATATAGATATACCCCATGAAGAATCTTAAAAAAGGTCAAACCACGATGTAATAGCTGGAACAAACACTAACAATGAGGCAAGCTGAGAATACGGATCTACAATGATAAGATAAGCTTAGAGTAGGACTTGATATGCTTAGAGCAGGACTTGATATGCATTCACCCTAGTCATAAGAATGTAACTAAAATAACTTTACCACCACGACGCTTCAAATAAGTGAGAATTATAATTAATTACCCTAAGGTATGCAATTAAACGTGGAACTACGATAACTCTAATAAAATAATTATTAAAGAATAGATGTGAATATGCTGGTGACAACTTAAGGATAGAAATTACATTTACAAAACAGTCGTGGAAGTGCAAACGGAGGAGGGATGCAGCTATTCTGGAGTCATTACGGAGAGCTGCCCATACATTCCAGCGAACGATCCTAGGCAAGCTGGGGCATGCTCTCTCGTAGTAACTGTAATCAAGCTGACCAGCAGTTAAGGGATCCAGAAAACTGATGACACAGAAGAAAACAGTAAGGCAGGGGAACATACTACGACTGGCCATAACTTTCAAGTATTAAAAGATAAGAACAACTCTGATTCTTGTGACTTGTGTTGTGCTGCATAGAGCAATTTATATACGAGAAAAACCAAGTTACATTAGTGAACTTAAGAGTGGGAATGCCACTATGCACATGAGAGATTAATGGACATGCAAGCACTACAATTTTATACAACAACCAGTATTTTTTACTAAAGGTCAGTGCTGATGAAGCTATCCACTTTGACAGTTATTAACCTTTAGTACATTATTTAGACAAAAAGTAGCTGGGATATTTAATAGAGTTCTTGACATTGCATAAACTCCAAAAAGAGTTCCTTCAACCAACCACTGATATAATTCAAAGCAAAAGAGAGATGAAAGTTGATGCTTATCAAAGTACTTATGATTTCAATGGAACAGTGTATATCCAAGAAATAAAAGTACAGTCTGGAAATAAAATCACCAATATCTGGCACAAACGCAGTTGTAGAAATTTAATAAGGAACTGCTAAACCGTTTAGCTATAGATGATGAAAAAGCCATTGAATAATATTCAATACATTGTTAACGTTTTTTGAGGACCGATTGTTGACTAACTTGGTTGATCAACAATCGACAAAGTTAAGTCTTGTTAACCATTCAGAAACCAATGAGAGTGCTGCGTACCAAAGTATAAGCAATCACCATGTATCAGGTTACAGCACTGTACCTGAAAATATGTTGGTGAATTCCTTGGATCAAATAGATGTATTGGTAATATGGAGTACCTTTTCAAACTGCATAGTTTTGTATCACATTGATACTGTCAATAAGACAAGATTTCCCAGAATACGTATGTCTCAGATAATTTTTGTTACTTGAATGAGTCGATTTCATTATTCCCTCAATCTCTTTAGACTTGTTTTTAACATCTTTACTATTTTCATTTAAAGCAAAAGATTTCTGTTTACCTTATATCAGATGTTACTCTCATTTTACTTTTGCTCCAAAGAAGATAATGAAACAGACTTCAAATAATACAAATGAACATGCTATGTCAGCATTCAGAATCAATGATTTTTTCTATTAATATGGCTGCTAAGGATGTCAAACTTGGATACCTATTACCTAAATCAGCCATTATTCATTGTACTTGAAGTGGAGATCACTTCATTACAAAAGTATTAATCCAATAATATAGTTGAGAATAAGACAAAGAATTGATGATGTTGCTCCACTTTTCAAATGAGACAGAAACTAATATATAAGGATTTCAACATGTGCTGAAAATTCATTTAATTGAAAGAATTGAAGATAGTGCACACTACTGTTAATGCCACTCTGTTATAACAACAACAACAACATACCCAGTGAAATCCAATAATGTGGGGTCTGGGGAGGGTAGAGTGTACACAAACCTTACCTCTATCTTGGTAGGTAGAGCGGCAGTTTCCGAGAGACCCTCGGCTAATGACACTCTGTTATATTATCTTTAAATTGTGCAGAACACAAAATATAATAAGTATCCGTGGGTGTTAAATGCATAAAACATATTATACAAACTGTATAGACAAGCGTGCGTACACCACTTTTTATAGCTTAATCTGAGTGGTTACCAACTCACTTAGCTATTTATGTGCAGTTCTTCAATATCCCACAAAGGCCAAGATGTCATCTTCCAGTGGAGTGCCAGTTGAAGGGATTAGACCAATGAATCTTCAGATCAAACGTTGACATACATATCCTTGGAATACAAAAGTTAGCTGATAAGCATGCATAAGACAATATAATTAACATCGGCAGGAACCTTAGGTAACAGGAAAAGTAGCACTGTAGTTTTGAATGAAACCCCAAAAAAAGAACAGACAAAAAGGGGAAGAATGCATAAAGATTGAATGTTTAAAGTCAGAACCAAAAAATTAGACGAATCAATCATATGTAGATGAAGAAACTAGCAAAACGAACGGACAGATAACTTAAAGGAGAAAGCAACAAAAAATTAATGGCCCATGCAGGTCTCGAACCTGCGACCTTCGCGTTATTAGCACGACGCTCTAACCAACTGAGCTAATAGGCCATTGTTGTTCTGCTTCTTGCTTAAATGATATTTGTATTATTGAGCTTCGTAAACCCGTTGAATGAGAAGCCATTTCTTCATCAAAATGATTATAAACTTAATCCATGAAATAATAACCACGCCCAACCAATTTAAGTTTGGGCTGGTTATTGACCTGTCCATTTGTTAGTTCAATCATCAAAATTTGGGTTGATATCTAGCCCAAATTGATCCACGAGAAATCTATCAAAATATGTTCAAAAAGATTATTTTTTATTTGATAAGTATGTTATATATAGCCATAAAAATAATAATAAAATATTAGGTACTAAAAAATTATAAAAAATAAATAAGGTAATTAAAGCTTAGTAAGAATTGAGTGGGTTGGGTTTTGACCCGTTTTAGCCATTTCAACCCAATCTATTGCAGCCCAAGTAATATTTGGGCGGATCAATAACCCACCCATTTTAACTCGCCCAAATTCAGCTCAACCCAATCATTTATCATCCCTATATGTAGCACTTGTATTTTTGGTTAACTTTCTTAAAGAGATACAGGGAGATGTGAGGTAGAAAATGTCATTTACTGATATCCGAGTTATGCATCAAGTTTAAAGAAATTTTAGATTATAACCTTTTAGTCCAAAGAGTTTAGGTAACACCATAAAAGAAACTTTTAACAAGAAAACTTTAATTTTTAGGAAAATTGGAGCAATTTGCGGATTATAAATTGCCTTAATACATAAAATTTCTGTAAACTTGACTAGACAGTCTGCAGTAAAAACTATGTTTGTATTTGTATTACCCTGTGGACTTCTTTTTTCGGTGCCTATTACAATCTTGGAGTCCACCTTTTCTTACCAAATTTGTAACAAGCTTGGTTAGAATTTTAATTTTTTCAATGCGGAGCTACAGTACTATGTTTACAAATTATGTTCTGTGTAACTTGTAGTACATTTTTCGAAATCCATTTTTGGGTCAAATTTGTGACGCGCATTTTCGGGGAATTCATCAATTTCGATCAAATTTGTACGACTGTAACAAGTTTAACCACACCTATTTCTCTTAGATCAAATCTAATATTCCAAACAAAAAGAAAAAAACAAGCACATGAGAGAATGAAAAGGTTTTTTGGTCACTTTTTTTTTGCTTCACCGAGCGAGTAAGGAGGTAAAAAACACTTTCATTGCCACTTGGCTAGAGTAATAGGTATTGCAAAAAGAAGTTTATGGAGGTCATGTGTATAAAGTATAAACTGTTTGTAAGAATAATATTTTCCTCATCTTATTCCTCCACAATAATATGGTTAATATACAAAGATACAACATAAAGATTAGGAGAAGATCATGCCTAAACATCTCCTTAATAATTGTGATAAGATTACCTATGATTGCTAATCTACCTATTCAATGTTTTACATGCTACCATATATACAAGTTATTAATTAATTATAATGAAAATAATTATTAATACCAATATCATTAATTATTATTCTATCACTCCTCCGCAGTTGAAGCGGGAGGCAGACAAATGCTGAGACTGTCCCAAAATCTTCAAATAATATCAACGGAGGACCTTTGGTAAATATATCTGCAATTTGATGGCGCGTGGGGACATAAAGCACCCGCACTTGACCGCGTGACACATTTTCACGGACAAAGTGGATATCCAACTCAATATATTTTGTGCGTTGGTGATTGACTGGATTGCCGAACATGTAGATAGCACTAATGTTATCACAATACACCAAAATGGCTTTCGGAATCGGGCAATGAAGCTCAAGGAGAAGATTACGAAGCCAATATGATTCAGACACAACATTAGCAACACCCCTGTATTCTGCTTCGATACTTGATCTGGATAATATGGCTTGCCTTTTTGAGGACCAAGAGACCAAGTTATCTCCAAGAAAAATACCATAACCAGAGGTGGAGCGTCTCGTGTCTGGGCAGCCTCCCCAGTTTGCATATGTGTAGGAGACTAGTGTGGATGTGGACGATGGATACAAGTGTAGACCGTATGCGAGAGTACCATGTATATAGCGCACAATGCATTTTAGGGCATGCATATGCTCATCTATCGGATTATGTATAAATAGGCACACTTGTTGCACAATATATGAAATATCTGGTCTGGTGAAAGTTAGATACTGCAGTGCTCCTGCCAGGCTGCGGTAGAGTGTTGGGTCGGCAAAAGGCTTGCCTGAAGATGCACTCAATTTTGATTTAGTGTCCACCGGAGTTGCGGATGGTTTACATGAGGACATGCCAGCTCGTTCCACAATCTCTGTTGCATACTTCTTTTGGGAGAGAAACAAACCACCTACATGTCGTGTCACTGCTATGCCAAAAAAATAATGTAATGGACCTAGGTCCTTCATTGCAAATTCGGAGCCAAGTCGTGACATGATGTTCTTTCGAAGAGCATCTGATGAGGTAGTTAGTATAAAATCATCCACATATAGGAGAAGATAAACAAAATTATTACCCTGACGATAAATAAACAGAGAGTGATCGGAACGGCAGTTTGAAAAACCAATCTTTGAAACAAAATCCACAAACCGTTTGTACCATGCCCTGTGAGCTTGCTTCAGACCATATAATGACTTTTTGAGCAGGCAAACATGGTTAGGGTATTTAGAGTCCCTATACCCCAACGGTTGATACATGTATACCATCTCATTTAGTTCGCCGTAGAGGAAAGCATTTTTGACATATAATTGATGAAGTTTCCAACCTTTTGAAATAGCCAAGCTAAGTATTGTCTTGATAGTTGCCGGTTTGACCACTGGACTGAATGTCTCACCGCAATCCATGCCAACACGTTGTGTTTTTCCATCACCTACAAGATGAACTTTATGCCGCTCAAAAGATCCATCAGAGTTTTCTTTGTGACTAAAAATCCACATAGACCAAATTATATTAGCACGAGGTGGATGAGGTACCAAATCCCACGTCCTATTTTTAATAAGAGCATTGAATTCATCGTCTATGGCCAATTTCCAATTCGAATCATGAAGAGCAATCACATGATTACGGGGTAATGGTGATTTTGAGATTTGGGTATGCAGGCTATATTTGGTGTTGGGCTTGTGAATATTGTGTTGGCTTTGGGTAACGGGTCGGTGAGCAGAACTATCAGGCTGGTTGGGGGTTAAAAGGCCTCGGCCCAAGCCACTGTCCAATTGTGGTACCGAAATAGTGGGTTGGGCTACTGATATTGGAACACTAATAGGAGTTGGTTTGGGCCTAAGAACTGGAGGCCCAATATGCTGGATCGAATGGTCTTGTGGCTGGGCCAATGTTTTGGGGCCCAGTTGGCCCAAATTTCCGTCGCTACCTGAAACAGTAGGCTTTGAAGGAAAAAAAAATTAGGGTTAAGTACGGGGGTTGGCTATCATCTAGAAAATCATATGTGTGGGGTCCACAATTATGTATTTTGGCAAATGGGAAACTCGTTTCATCAAAAATTACGTGACGACTTATAATTATTTTATTTGAAGATAAGTCGAAATATTTGTAACCGCAATGATCTGATGGATAACCTAAGAAAACACACGGAGTGGACCGGGGTTGGAGTTTGGTGATTGTAGTTAATGGAAAGAGGGGATATCATAAACACCCGAAGACCCGTAAATGTGAGTAAGACGGATCTCATAGGTAAATAATTTTAAGTGGAGCTTGGTAAGACAAGTTTTTTTGGGGGAGAATGTTTAATAAGTATGTGGCCATTTGTAGTGCATGGTGCCAAAACGAGGGTGGTAGAGTGGCATGGACAAGGGATGTTCGAACAATATTGTTGATGGTTCGTATTTTGCGTTCCGCCTTCCCATTCTGAGAATATGTGTGTGGACATGAAAGATGAAAATTTAAACCATTAGTATTGCAAAAATCTCAAAATTGTCTATTATCAAACTCCCTACCATTATCACAGTGAATATTCTTGATTTTCCGTTCAAATTGGTTTTTGATGAAAGCTCTAAATTTTTGAAAAGTGAAAAACACTTGTGATTTTTGTGATAAGGGATCTGTCCACAAAAAAAATAGAGTAATCATCTAACAGAAGCAAATAATATCTATGGCCCAAAGAGCTCAAAACAGAGGAAGTCCATATGTCACAGTGGATAATATCAAACGACGTTAATGTGCATGAATTAGAGGAAACAAATGGCAATTTAACTTGTTTACCAAGCGGGAAAAATGGCATTTATTTAACTGTTGAGTACAGGAAATCAATTTATTTTGCTTTAGGGAGGCTAAAACAGGTGCCCCTGGATGACCCAGCCTTTCATGCCAAAATGAAGAGGTTAATCCTGCAAAAGAAAATGGTAACTTGGACAGTTGGGTAGGTGATGTTATTGGATAGAGCTCGCTTTGGCTATCACATCTCATGATAAGCTTCCCCGTCTGAAAATCTTTCACGTAAAGCCAAAAGGGTAAAAAAACAACATATACCCAATTGTCAGTAGTAAACTTTCTAACAGATACCAAGTTTTTAATTAATTTCGGAGCATGAAGAATATTTTTTAAGGATAGTGGTGGGTTTGGTGGTGACAATTTAGTAGAACCATAACCCCGAATTGGAATAGCATGACCATTTCCGACAATTATACCATTTTCTTTGCTCAAATTAAAATAGGACGAGAGATTACCTTAGGAGGACGTCATGTGGGATGTCGGTCCGGAGTCCATATACCAATTTGCATCGGGTGAATTAAGTCGAGAGTGTGCATGGCGGACTCGATGTCGGTTGGGCTCGTCATAGTGGAATGGGCCTCCTACCACTGATTTGTAACTGGCCCAACTGTTGGTCTGTTACTGTTGCTGCATGTTGGTTGCCTGGGCCCAAAATTGCCAGGCCCAATATTAGTTGGGCTGGCAGTAGTTAATCCAGTGGGTCGAAATTGGGGCCTGGCCCAGTTGCCTGTTGGGTAGGGGAACGGTGGCACAGCCCACGGCCACTGCCAGACCCACTGGGCTGGTCCGCCGCGGGCCTGCCACTGCTGTTGTTCGAGGGAGTATCCATCATGGCGGAATTAGAGACGGTGGTGGCCTTCTTGACAAATCCTGCCTCTTCAAGTATAAGCATCGAACGTGCTTGATAAAACAAAGGAAGAAGATTGCTTTGTCGGATGAGTGTCCCCACACCGCTATAGGCGTCGGTAAGGCCGACAACCATTTGTAAAATCAAGCGATTGTTGGTAACCGGCGAACCAACATTTTTAAGTTGATCCGACAAGACTTTAAGGCTTTGACAATATGCCGATGCATTTGGGAAATCCGCCATATCAATGGTGGAGAATTTTTATTCTAAAGTAACGGCGCAGGAGTTTTTATTGTCTTGAAAAATGTCCCGCAACCGATTCCAAGCCTCCATGGCTGTAGAATCAGGTTCCATTATTGTGTGTAACAAATCCGAAGATATGGTGGCATAAATCCAAGAGAGAACTCTGGCATCAAGGGTTTCCCAGAGTTCTTTGTCATCAGCGGTCATAACTCCTTGCCTTTCCCATTTTCCGGCGATATGATGAATAACTCGGTGGGAACGACAACAAATCTTAAAAAGTTCCGCCCAAGTTGCATAGTGAACATTTTCCATTTCAAGAGTAATGGAAACATGTGTTTTAATATTTGAAACGGTAAGGGATGGATGGAAATTAGTCTTGGAGTCAGACATTGTTGATGAACTTGGAAAAAAATTATGATGGACAACAATGGAGGTGAAATAAAAAATGAACAAGAAAGAAAAAGGGAAAATCGACAGGGTGGGGTGGTGTTTGGCCGATTGGAGGGACTAATTTAGGGAAGGATCTTTTTAGTCTTTTGATACCATGTAAGAATAATATTTTCCTCATGTTATTTCTCCACAATAATGTGGTTAATATACAAAGATACAACATATAGATTAGGAGAAGATCATGCCTAAACATCTCCTTAATAATTGTGATAAGATTACCTATGATTGCTAATCTACATATTCAATGTTTTACATGCTACCATATATACAAGATATTAATTAATTATAATGATAATAATTATTAATACCAATATCACTAATTATTATTCTATCACTGTCCCCTTGATGACAACAGTGACCGAAGTCCCAAACTCCGGAGGAAAAAAGAAGAAGTTGATTTCATAAATGATCACTCAACTTAAACAGAATACATGAATCAACAGTAGATCATCTCGATTAGTTATTCCGACAAATATCTATGCTTTCGAACTGAAGGGGAACAAAAGAATATAAATGGTAAATCAATCTGATAATAATGCAAAAGATGAGATGAATCAAATCTCGGATGTATTATAGCCCATAAAAGAGGCGGATTCCAGGACAAAAACAAGTTATAAATAGTCTCTAGCAAGCCTTTTAGGACCTATATACTGCTATACATTTTGTTGAATGAATGAATGAATCAATGCTAAAAAACTGTGCCCAAATGTGCCAACATAACATTATTTTCTTGACTCTCAGAAACTCTGAAATCCAAAATTTGTTTTGGTGACTATTTTCCATAGTAACCAAAGGGGAAAGTTGATCAAAGTTCCAATTAGGCAACATGTACTCCGGATATAACAGTAGTCGCGAGAGGCTTCCCTCTTCCCATGGTGAAACCTCTCGTTCCGTCTGGCATTCTTGGCCCTTTTGTAACCTGTCTCACCAGTCCTTCACTTAGGCCCGAGCCACTGCTGCATTGTGGAAGTGCAGCAAGCAGACCCCGACCACCATGAATTTGAGGACGCATTCTTAATTTCCCACGCCCTTTGTTCCATGATTTCTTGGGTGATCCTACTCCGTCTTCAACCTAACATTTTTTATAGCACGATTATTTATACATTGACAGTGCATATAAGTTAAACTAAGAGAAAATAGTTTTTTTTTTTAAAGTTTAGGATGTTAGCCATGCCGTTACTTACATTATTGTCAGAGTCTTCAGAGGGCAGTCCGTCTTCATCATCAAAATGCCCATCAAATTCACACTTCCTGCTATTTAGAGCAGACTTTGGCTGCAAATTTAACGAACCCTTTCATAAAAAAATATTCTAGGAAATTGGAGAATTTTTAAGAAGTGTGTAAATAAGAAGTGAATAGAGGAGACAATTGATTTCTCAACTAACAGTAATTGTCCCAGAAAGTAGGTTTTTTTTTTTTTTTTGTAACAGAAAAGTCACTCAATCAATGTTAATTATCTCAAAAAGTCGCATTTTTTTTATTTGTAATAGGAAAGTCACTCAACTAATGGTAATCATCTCAGAATCAGTAAATAAGACTTACTGAACGTCTGAGGAGCAATCTCACTCTTAGGCCTTTTCTCCAGTTCCTTTCGTCATTTAACTTCTCAACCTGATCAAATTCAAAGCTAAGTAGATTTAACTAAAAAGTAAAGCAAGTAAATCAAGAAAAACTTTAAGCTCAAATGTATTGACTTACTGCTCTCTCAGCTGCTTCAGGATTCTCAAACTCAATCAGTGCATGGAGCTTTAAAGATAAATTAACAAGAAAAAATGTGAGATTTTCTTCTTAAGGGAGCAGAGTATGCTGTTAATGACAGAAACTTAATTCGAGTTAGTCTTTAGTACCTTGTTGCTAATGCCAATGTCTCCTCTAGCACGCGACAAGTTTGGATCCTGGGGATGGCATACGCGGATGGTTTTGACACTTGAATAGGAAATATAACAAGTCGGTTTTATTTGCTTTAGAAGAAACATAGCTAATTAGATAAAAATTATCGATAAAGGGGCAAAGATATCACCTTCCAGCTACCTTGAATATTTTCTCAATGTTGTGATGGGAGTGATCATCTGGTAAATTCTCAGCAACAACTGTGCGTAACTGATAAATGGAAATTAGAAAGCAAAAAATTAGCACCATAAAATGAACATAATCAAGATCATAGGGCAAAGATATATTAGAACATATGTGTACCTGTAAATCCTCTTTATCCTTGTCAGTAAATGGAATTCTTCTTTTAACCTTCTTGCCATCACTGCTTACAATCTTCATTACAAAGTATAGAAAAACTCAATCGTGTATCGATGTTCATAAGGATATTAATACATCAAAAATTCAAAACAAAAGTTAATAAAAGTACCAGCTTTGTAGAGGACAAGAGGGCATGAGCAAGTGTTTGCTGGTTTGTGATGAGGGACTTGATTTTCTTTGTAGCCGAAACAGAGGAAATTGGAACTGCAATAATACAAATATTTGAAATATATAAAAAGACATTAAAATAAGAACGAGCAATACTAATTTTTTCCTTTTAATACTCACCAAAGCTTTCAGGATCCTTATTCATCTGTCTCAATAAGTTCTCATTTGCCAGCAAGCTCATGTCGCTAAGTTGGTATTCAACCTATGAATATATTAACCATCAGATTATGGAGATATATATGTGGAAAAGTGAAAAGATAAAAGCAATTGTCATAAATGAACATTCATCACACAGAACATTGTCTACAAATGCATTTTTGAGGTAAAGGTTCTTATTATATATGCATACATCCCACATTATTTGTTTTAATTGGACTCCATGTTATCTTTTACTCCTATCAAGCATTCTTTTTCTCCTCATGCTGACTTTGGACCACAAAGACGTAATTTGGTATGTCAAGAATGAAACCTTTGAGTGTCAAGTTACAAAACCCTCTAACCACCAAA
This sequence comes from Anisodus tanguticus, assembly GCA_034509755.1. NCBI lineage: Eukaryota > Viridiplantae > Streptophyta > Magnoliopsida > Solanales > Solanaceae > Anisodus > Anisodus tanguticus. Next base: position 36,011,004 of record CM067561.1, on the reverse strand, counting down.
TGGTGTCATGGAATAATAAAGCTTCTTTAAGCTCAGGTGTTCGAGCCCTGAGAATTGATTATTTTTTAAAACCATAAAACCATCATAGTAGACTTTCTATGGCGTGAATCCAAATTAGTCGAGGTACTGGATTCCTAATGCCCGAATGTTAAGAAGAAGAAGAAACAAAATACCCTAGGAGCAATTTGTTCTATAAGCGATAACTACTACTCCCTCCGTCTCAAAATACTTGCATTATTTTTCATTTACACCCCCTTAAGAAAACATTTATAAGGGTAGCGTTTTGACTATTTTAACCTCTTAACATATTTCATCTAATCTCTCATCAATAAATATCTACTCAATCAATGGTGAGAACTTCTTAAATGTTGCTAATTAATATAAGGGTAAAGTGAAAAAAAAACTACATAATTGTCTTGGTAAATAAAACAAGTATTTTTAGCAAGGACGACAAATATTTTGTGACGGAGGGAATATAAGATAAATCAGGGGCCATGCAACACAAATCAAGAATCTATAAGAAAAATGATTAAAAAAAACAATGACCTGTTTAATGATCTTGTTCTTGACATCTTCAGGAAGGACATCTTTTTGAAGCATAGCAGAGAAATTTTGATTAGGAACATAGGCGAGAGTGTCTTGATCACCCACGTATAACCAATCAGAAGTAGCATTACCCCCAGAAAGATACTGAAAATATGGGTAAAAATAACTTGAAATTGGGGTTGTAGTAGTACTAGTATGAGATCTTGGTACAAATTCAGGGGCTTGGACATTGAATTTGAAAGATGCATTATCTTCCTTGTTACTATTACTATTACTACTGGTTTGTTTAACATCCTTAGCCTCAAAATGTGTTGTAGTTTCTTGAATACATTCTTCAGCAACTCTCTCAGGTTGCAGTTGTGCCATGTTTATGTTCTTTTTTCTTAATTTTCTTGAAGATTTATGATCATGATCTTAATCAGTAAGTATTCATATCATAGTAATTTTTTATCTCTCCTTTGATCTTGTTGAATGGTGGAGCGACAAAATTGCTAGTCTCTCCACAAGTTAGTAACATTTGACCAATTATTCATTCCGATGTTTGCTAACTATCTCTCTTGTGATTCTTGACCCTGCCATAGCCACTCACCTTATTATAACTTTGGTCAAATAAAACAAAAATCTCTTCTAGAAATAAAATCAAAACAGATAATTGTATCCTTAAAAGAAACAACAAAAACCCAAACACAAATAATTTTAATATAAAATTTCCAAAAACGTCCAAATGTGAATGGCAAATGGGAGAGTTGAGTCAAACTTGGACACACTAAAACAGGTCAAAACATTTAAATCATGACCCAACTTGCCCACAGTTTGGTTTAGCCAAAATGGGTCAATAACTGGTTATAACTCAATTTACCCAACAAAATCCAACCTCTACTCCTTTTTATTTTGATTTTGATGAAAGATGTAAAAATATATTATATTTTCCTTAAATTATATAGCTTAGTTCTTTCAAATTTGTATAATTCTCAGTCTCCAAATTTATTTTGTAGATATATATATATATATATATTTGTGTTTAGATCGCATTTTGACTCTTCAACCCTCAGCTAATCAGGTTACACCATTTTTGAAGAAAAACTTTATTATGTGTCTCACAAAAATGAACAAAATAATTTTTTTCTGTTTTTGGACGAGTTACTAAAAATAAATTAATTTTTCACCTTTAATTTCGACTTTTGGGAAAGGACAGTGGAACATATTGGAGTTAGGTCTCACCCTGGTATTCTCATGGGTCTATGCAAAATAGGGTTGCTTATAGGCGGATAATTATGCTTAGCGGTTCTGCTTATCGATTATTGGCTTTATAATGCACTAATCCGCTAGCCAACTAATACGATATCGGTTGACTCGATATCGGATTAGTAATTATCGGATAACCATCAGGCAATGTATCGGTTAATCAACAAGCTAAGGTATATGCGGCTCTACCCGGAGCTCTTCGCATATTAAGAATTAGAAAGTTATTAGACTTTCTGCTTCCTTGAACCCCATTAAACTTAAGCATCCAGTTAAAGAACTGCTATCAAAACGAAAAGTACCATCTATCAACCTATGTATAGAGTATACTTTATAATACTATAACTATGGTGCTAATTTAACCAGAAAAAAGAAAGTAAAGAAGTCCAAGTGGAAAGTGAGAATTATAAAAGAAGAAAGTCCAAATGTAATATATACGCTAGGGGTATCTTTGTTAATATAATAATTCTTAACATGGTAAACAACTAAATTGATAAGGAAAATGAGTATCGCACCGCTAACCACTAACTATAAAAATTTAAATTGTTCCACATCCGTTAATTAGATAACATGATACCAATAAACCAATAAACCTATTTTGCAATTGGGTTATCAATTACGATTCAATTTTGAAGCCCCGATACAAAACATAATCCACTTACTATAATCTTGCTTGGTGAAAAGGCTCATTTATCTAAAAAAAACCATATGCAAGTCCAAACTCATTTCAGTCCCCTTCTACTTTCCAAGGAAGTGGGATTTTCCAACATTTCAAGCCCATATGCAGTTTGTTCACCCATTTCCTCCAATTTGTTAGGAGTGTTTGTTTTGCATAATTTTTTCTTGAAACTTAATCTTCAAAAATGTTTTCAAAAGATTGTCGAAATATCAATTTACTATTTGTTGGGGGAAACAAATTGCATTTTATAGTGATTTTTTTGGCATTTAATAATATACAGAAAAATGTTGTATTGAGAAAAGAATGAATAAAATAAAATAAATTAAACCTTTTCCTTTAAGCAAAATACGAAATATTTTGGGACCTAAAAAACATAAGTATTTTTATTGAAATATATGGAACATACTTTGTTAGTCTAACAATATGCAACATAAACGCCATTTCCTTTTTTGTAACGATAGAATAATGTTTGGTAGTCCATGAGAAAATATCTCGATATCTTTACTCTTACATGTTTGTCAAATATCCTCCGTTTTTTTTTATTAAGATTGACCATTAGAAAAAGGAATGGTTATTTTACACCAATGACAATGAGTTTAAAAGCTAAACTAATCTGTCGACTACTCGACTTTCATCAAGATGTTGTCGTATCTGAATATATTTATTATTTCTCTATATAATGATTAATCAATTTCTTTAAAGTCACATTACCTAGCTAATTTTCTTTATTTATTTATTCTCTTTCTTTTTCTGTTAAATAAATTTTCTCAATTAATAGATAGTGAAGTTGATGTTACGTGACAGTTTGCACCTAATTTCAAGCTAACATTTTATATGTGAATTAAATAAGAAAGTGATAAGGCTAGAGAAAAGATATTCTTAACAATTTTGGAAGTACGACAACGACTTGCTCGGTGGATAGAGCTCAAGATGAAGAGGCAGGAATAAACACAAACGATTTTGCCCATTTCTTCCTGGAAGAGTTGTTTTTTTCAGATTTTTGTGTATTATCTCAAAACTCAACAAGATTTAACATTAGTTATCGTGGTGAGGTGGTAAGTAGTTACTTATATTTAATCAGAGATTTCGTGTTTAAGTCTAGTCGCTTTTAGTAAGAAACGTTTTACAAGCCTAAGTTATATATTCCTGTGCGAAATTGAATTAGTCGAGCCCAAAACGAATACCAAATCCCAGATGAGAAATTAAGAAAAATTATAATAATTAAAGGCAAAGAAAACAGACAAGTTGAAGAGCAAACTTGAGATTTAATATTCTAGGAGGTTATAAATGAGCAAGTTGGATAAATTTGATCAGGCCAAAGAGATATTAAGTAAACTTGCCCATCTAAAAGATTGCTTGGATCAATAAGAGTTGAAATGAAATAGTTGAGTCAACTTAACCAACTCAAGATCTCTCAAATATTTTTTGTTGCAAATATATTAAAAAACTCTCAAACCACTAAAGTTGGGAGAACAAAATACTTCTACGCATCTAAAAAAATCACCATAACAAAAGTTAAAATAGAAGCGGAAAAGTACATTCAAAATTTCTATCACGAAATTTTCTCTGCATCAGTACATGTTATCAACTTATCATAGCCTCATAGGTCTATTTGAGCTATTAAATAACATATTATATATTAAATATTAAATGAAATGCATTCATTCATTCTCAGTTTTATCCTACTCTTACCCTTTTCTTAGCAAGAAATGCATATGGTTGATCAATTTACAATGTTTGGGAAAATAAATGATTTAAAAATGTGTCAGCAGGGATGTCAGTGAGGCAGGTAAATGCGGGTACCGCCCCACATCCGCTCCAGTTGGGTCGGGTATGGAGATGGTTTGGTGGGTGGTGGGGCGGGTATGGGTATCAAAAGTGTTACCCGCCATGGATAGTGGGGCGGGGGTGGATTTCATATAAGACTTGCACCGTACCCGCACCACCCGTACCCGCACCGCCCATATCCGCACCGCCTAAATAATGGGGCGGGTACCCGCATTTACCCACCCCCACGACATCTAAATTAGCCACCAAATCTATTACATCACTGAAATGCATGAGTGCCTCCATAACTCTAGAGATGATACTCATATTTCATTTGCAGAAAATCATCAAGTCTATCATCAAAGATAAGGTGAGTCAATTTTGAGAGTTTACACATAGGATGGAACTGAAAATGAGATAGTTCACTCATTTCTTGTAGAGTTCTAGAAAGATATTCCATCACCAACACAAACAATAGTGGTGACATGGGATCTCCCTGCCTAAACAAATCATGACATATCAAGACATTATGAACCAATGATCTTCCAGCTATAAAAGTTGTTTGATTCTCAGCTATAACAATAGGAATGATGTTCTTTAATCTCGTGCAAATTAATTTAGAAATACATTTATATAGGACATTGCAGCAAGATATGAGCGTATATTAACTAACATATTGAGGGTTGCCACTTTGGGGATCAGAGATATAATGGTAGAATTTACTTGTCTTAGTAACTTACCATTCTCAAAGAACTCCAACACAACACTTGTCACCTCCTGCCCAATAATACTCCAAGCATCTCCAGTGGGGCGGGTAAATGTGGGGAACCGCACCACACCCGCTTCAATTGGATCGGGTATGGGGGATGGTTTGGTGGGTGGCGGGGCGGATATAGGTATCCAAAGTGCTATTCGCCATGGGTGGTGGGGCGGGTGTGGGGGTGGGTTTTAGGTGGCGGGTACGGGTATGGGGTACCCTTCCCCCGCCCCCGCCCCGTTGACATCCCTATGTGTCAAGACACAATCACGTGTTGAGAAAACTCATAGATGAGAATAGGTAGGCATTTGACTATGCATTTTCAAATCATGATTTTATAATTTGATTTTAGATCACGTTTATTTATGTAATTTGAACATAACTTGAATTTCATGTCATGGTTTGAAAATCCCAAATCATCCAAAAAGGTGTGATTTGGAATTTCAAATCATGATTTCAAAATTTTTTAAATATAAAACTTGGCCCATAAATTTATATTTTATACAAAAAGATCCATAAATTAGTAGATATATATATATATACCAATTGATCGACTTTATATTGTATTGGATATAATTGTCCAATACATAATTTATATTGTACATATATACAAAGGTATGACTATGTCATGACTTAAAAGTGTATAATATAAGTTTATATTTTGTAAAAAAAAGCTTCATAAATTACTTGATATATACTAATTGATCGACTTTATATTGTATTAGATATAATTGTCCAATACATAATTTATATTGTGTGTGTATATATATATATATATATATACACACACAAAGGTATGACTATGTCATGACTTAAAATGTACAATTTTGAGCCGCGTATTAATTTTGTTATGAACTATGACTTGCTCATTTGGTAAGATTGCATAAGAATTAAGAAAGTTTTGTTGGTTTTCACAACTTGTGGGTTTTTTATATCAATGGAAGAAGATACAACTTAAAAAATCCAAATTGCATGTCCAAACAAAACTTCAACTTCAAACCATGTCCAAACGGCTCCTAAGTGATTCCTTCGTATTTTTCCATCCATTCGAAAAAAAAGAATAGTTTACTTTAATGTACGAGGATTGATATACTGATAATCATGATCTTTCCGGAAAAAAATTATATGTTCAGAAATTACATAAATATGATTGTAAATCACACTTAACTAAAATAAATCATAGTTATAAGAGTGTCGGTTCTTTTTTTAGAGCAAAAGAGGATTATATTTTTTTCATTCACTCAGATATTTTTCACCAAACTGTGGTAAATAAGAAAATGGGGCTATCAATGTTGGCGCACTAACCAAATCTTGTTCATAAGATTCTTTCTCTATTATTTTGCTGGTGAAAGAGACTATTTTGTCATACTCTTTGGATATACATAGCAACACACATCTTAGTTTTAGAATTCCTTTTAGTTTTGGACTTTTAGTACTTTATATATATATATATATATATATATATATATATATATATATATATATACATTGGCTTTAGATAAATTTTAATTGAAGAAATGATGATTGAATATTCATATAGCCTATTTGTCTTATTTGAAATTGAGGCACAATTACTATTGATTCTTTCTCAAGTAAAATAGGTCAATTAAGTAATGAAGAGTGTAAATTTATATAGTCGGCTTAATTTTTTCCACGTGGAATATGTCAGAGAAGTAATTCTCAACCTTCCCACTTCCCACCATTTTTTTTTTCATACAACACCCATTAATTTCATGTGATTGCTCTGACTCAAAGGAAGGAATTCTTTTCAACCAGAGAAGCTTGTTTCTTGGAACACCCCACAAGATTTTAGGTTGAACAATGAATAGAATCAAAGATACTTCAACTTAACTCCACCTATTAAATTGGACTGTTCTTTATTTGCCTTTATATGTGTGTGTAGATTCTCCTCTTTTTTCTACATCAATTTGCTTTGTTTTTCATCTTTCTCATTGTCCTATTTCTCTTGATTCCTCATCTTTTTTAGTTGCATGGTCAATAAAAAAAATGGCAGATTCCTTTATTGATGTCTGCAAGTGTTTGTTTTACATCTGCCCCGAAGGAGCAAGAGTGGTCCATATATTTATTTTTATTTTTAAATAGAAAATAATATAGCATAAGGGAACGACCTAATGCTTGTAATAAATGAGCAAAGAGACAGCATATTTAATTGAAGATATGTATAATAGGAGTATCTTGCAGAGGATAAGACCAATTCTTGCTTCACAAGATATCTAATGATTCTTTAAGAACATGAACCTACATATTTATGTGATTTAATTATAGGTTAAGATATAATTGGAAGGATCCCTAACAGGTCATAGCACAACTTATACAACCAGTTACAGAAATCAATTCTTGATCCACATAAAGAGCCCCCTTAAGTCATGATTGCCAAATGAATTTGAATTTAAAATTGGACACTAACTAATACAAGATGCTTCTGTTCTTCTCCTCTTCTTTTTTTAATTTCATTTTCTTTTTGGCTCCACAATTAAGTAATTGATCTGATTTTCTTGAGTCACAGACTAGGACACAGTTTTTTTTTTCTTCTTCAAGAAAAGAGAGATTTAGACTAGAAATTGCATTTCAAGCTTTTGAATGTGGACCAAGACCTTGTCTTGTGGAAGACAAAAGCTATTGTTTGGTAATTTTGGTCTTGCCTAACCTAACCTAATCTTAGAAGGCATCCATGTTCCACTTTCTTAAAGGAAAAAAGTTTCTCTACATATTTCTTTAAATAAAAGTAATCCTTTCACAAGATAATAAGTATAGTAATAAGTTAGACGTCTTTGGAGAAGAAGAATAAGTCAACTAAACCTAATAGAGGCTACATCTTTAAAGCATCAAGAAATTCAAGTGCAATGATGAATCCTGCAACTTAGAAACAGCACAGGAATTCTCAACAGAAACTTAAAACAAGTAATAGTAGTGATGTATTTGATCCTTCATTACTCAGGTGTTGGACTTAAATTCAAGTTCCTTATACCAAAACAACGAATAACTAGAACACAGTTCAAAATGCACATACAAAAAAGGAGATCTAATCCTGCAAAATTTCACATCTCTCTCAAGATTTATATAAGTATAGGGTATCAATTTATGGTAATTAATTACTCCAATGTATAACCTTTATCTGCAAAATTCATGGTGGAGATCTATATATCAATCTTTCCAGAGGTGTGACCATGATTTTTCCAGCTGTGACTCTCAGATTTTACATCATCTTCTTCTTCCATGCTATCACACACAGTCGTGGAAGTACCTCGGGAACTCCCACCCAAGTGTAGAGGACCCTGAGGTGAGCCAGACTGGGAACTGCTCTGCTTTGAGGATTCCCCATATTGGCCTTGGGACATCCATAAATTTCCTAGAACTACACCAGACTGATTTCCTGGTTGGGTCTGTGAATTTGGAATTCTTCGTGTATGAAGCCGATATTTCTGAAATCATAATAAGTATTTATTGATCTGGTTAACTTGTAAACAAACAACACATAGTGGTACACCACAAAATAGTATGAGTTCAAACTCACCTGCAAGTGACTCTTTACTTCATCATTGGTCAGGCCATCCACTTGCATGAGCTCTCTGATCTGCTTAGGAGTTGCAACTGCAAAGAAGCCAGAAAAGAATATGAACAAGAGTTGAAAATTGACAGAACAATTAAGCTGGAATGCCTAATTCAATGTTGTTTCAAGCTTCTGGCAGCTTTTGAGAAATCATTTTTTTTTACAAAAGGACTATCCTTTCAGTATAGCAAAGATGTCGATTTCCTATCTTCTGTATATGATGCATTCATGAAAATGTACACAGGGCTTCGATGATCCAATACAATAATCAAGAGTTAAATCCTTAATCATCAACCACTAAGTCTAAGCCAAACACCAAGGACTCCTATGCTAAAAAAAAAGTAAAACATATAGGAAACCTTGAATTGGGCACTTGATTTTCTATCATAGAATAGGAAACAGACATTTTCCTGCAGTTGAAGAATAGCATAAAGTTCTAACCTTGTGAACCCCCAAGTTGTTGGAGTGCATCAACAAATCGCCTATGCAATTCTGGTGACCAGCATCTTCTTTGCTTTCTACTAGCAGACTGCTGCTGAGCCAGTGATCCAGTCCTTATTACATTAGATTGGCAACCTGCTACACTAGATAATCCACCACCTCTGCTACTGTTGTGTTTCGAATTCAAACCACTAGTCACAGTATCCTCCCTCAGCTTTGTAATTCCAGGAGTATGAAGTGATAATCCCGGTACTCCTGGTAGTTCATCTTTATTATCCTTCCTAACCTGTGTCACGGAGAAACCAGAAAACCCCTTGAAAGGTGAAAATGCCTTTCCCACATTCATGGTTTTACAAGATTGGAATGGATCCTCAGTTACTGAACTATTTCCTTCTTCAGGGGATCTCTGAGTATCCTAAACAAATAGTTAAAAATAAAAAATTGATCAGCAAAGACAAACAACAAACAATCTGAGAATTTCAAAATCAATTCAGTTATGTTCTCACCACTTTCAATTCTGATTTAGATCGTTGTTTATTATTCGATTCATCAGTATTTTGGTCACTGTTCCAGAGCTGCACAGAGCTCATCCAACTCATCTTTTCTCTACTATCCTTATCTTTAATGATCTCAGCTTTAGTAGCTTCATGTGAACTCTTCTTCAGTGATATGAATTCTTCCAATACTGGTTCTTTTCTTGATTTCCTATATTGCACTGATTCTGCTCTTAGAGCTACAATAGCTGCAATAACAACCATCACATGGGGCAAAAAATCAACACCCTCAATTATCTCTATTCATAACATTACACAAAAACAAACTAGAAACATATACATAGTACTAAAATACAACACTCTTTTAACCATCTTTTGTTTTCCCATTCACATAATCAATAATTCCAAACTATATGACAAATGAAACATTACCCAGAAGTAAAAAAAAAAGCAGCTCGGTGCACTAAGTCGGAGAAGGACCGGACCACAAGGCCTTACCCTGCATTTCTGCAAGAGGTTATTTACACAACGTGAACCCGTGAACTCCTGATCAACTTTATCAATTACTCCAAAGTTACCCTTCATTACCCACAAGTAATCAATACCCAAAAAACATAACACAACATATTAAACAAATATCATATCATATCACAATTTCGATTAGAACTAATAATTGATTAAAAAACTAACCATCTTTAACAAGAAGGACACAAAGGGGAAGCTCGCGTTTAAAGGCATCAATTTTCCTCAATTCATCTTCAAGTCTAGTAATATAATCATCAATTTGTGAGAGTTTATCAGGTACGTTACGGATCAAAGAGAGTTGTTTAAGAAAATCAGTAATAGATGTAGGAACAAAAGTGGGTTTAATATCTAAGCTCAATTCTGGTGGTCCGATCGAACCCATTTCTCACAGATCTTTTCACACTATCTCAGATTTAGATCTTTTAAACAAAAATTGAATCTTTCTTTGGTTCAGTTGCTCTCACAATAAAAAATGGAACCCCAAAAATGTAAAAATAAGAAATTAGGGACGAAGACAATAAATATATAGAGAGAGAGAGAGAAAGAAGAAGGGAGAGTGGGGGGGTGGGTATGGAGTGGGGTGCGGGGTAAGAAGGAGAAGATTCTGTTAAACAACGACGCCGGGTTTTGACAGAAAAGAAAGAAGGGGCGGGGCGTATATATAACCTGAAAGGTATATTTCGTGTCGTCGCATATTTTTTCTCTTTAGATTCTCCATTTTCAATGGTCTAAATTGTCATCCACACTTACATCATTTCATCCCAAAATACTTATTCCATTTTTATTTATAACCTTCTTTAGAAAAGCAGGAAAAGAATAGTATTTTAACTATTTTACTCTCTTAACATATTTCATTATATAATTTTTTCTCAATAAATATTTACTCCATCAATGATAAAACTTCTTAAATATTATTATTTAATATAAGAATAAAATGGTAAGCAGATATTTAATTTTATTTTAATTAAATAAAATGACAAATATTTTTAATAAGGACGATAAGTATTTTGAGATTGATGAGTATTATTCTTTCTTCCCATATTTACTTACAGTAATCCAAATAATAATACTCCGTAATAACATATTCTTAATTACTACACTCAGAACTCGTTTGGTTTGAGGCATAACATCAAATAATCTAGTATAAAATTTTATATTACTTTATTTAGTGTTTGGTTTAGAGCTCGTTTTCTAACTTTTGGAGATGTAAAGCTATAAAAAAAATTATAGAATTATTCTCTTAAGATATATATTTTAATTAAAAAATAAATTAGTTTATTTTGAATTAAGTTAAATTTAAAAATAAAACCTTCATAAACAAAAAAACATAAGAGAAGGAAAAATGAATTGACTGGGTTAGTATATGTACAAATTAATGATAGATATAAATTTAATTTAATTTAATTTACTCACTTAAATGAACAACCTCAACTAAATATAAAAGAAATTAAAACTTTTTATTTATGATAATTATAAAAATTATACGTTATCTATACTACTATACAAAGCACGAAATTTGATCGAATTTTCTATCTTAAGTGTATTACATGTTATAATTACAATTAATCATGAAAAATCTTATTTTTTCTTATATTCATTATTTGACCTTTTTATTTAGTACTTACAAAATTATTTGCCACAAAAAAATAGATATATACTAAAAAAAAGTTACAGTTAATTTTTGAAAATTTTATCTTTTTATCTTGTGTTCATTATTTGTTCTTTCAAATTAATGAAGAAGACTTCATTATTTCTTTGTATGGTAGGAATGTAATAAGTCTGTTTTACAAGTTTTTTGAGTTATTATTATAATTTTTCAAGTTTTTAACAATAAAAATTTTCGTAATCTATTACAACTTTGAATTAAACTACTCAAATTTTGATATTTATTAATAAGATTATTTTGACAATAAGAACCAAGATAGTGTAGTGGAATAAATGACTAATATATTGTTAACAACAACAACATACCAAGTGAAGTTCCACAACGTGGGGTCTGGGGAGGGTAGAGTGTGCGCAGACCATACCTTTACCTTGGTAAGTAGAGAGGTTGTTTCCAAAAGACCATCGGCTTAAGACAAAGCATAAGCATAAGCACAAGCAAAGTAAGAGAAACAGTCAGACCCGGATAAAAAACTTAAAGCAGTATGAAAATGATGGTAACAAAAGCGAATAAGCCATGATAAAATATTCGAAAAAAAAGCAGTAACTAACACAGGTAAATAAGATAAACAAAGTACACGAAAGAACATACAACAACAGAAATCAAATGACAGGGGACTATAAAACAATATTGCGCCTACTAGTATGATAGGCTAAACAAGCCTACAATAATAACACTACAACTACCAGTATGTAAGCGTAAGTAGGACTACGCTCAACTACCTACTACCCTAATATGTGTCATCCACAACCCCCTATCTAAGGTCATGTCCTTAGTAAGTTGCATATGCGTCATATCTCGTCTATTCACATCTCTCCAATACTTCTTCGGCCTACCTCTACTCTTACTGAACCCGTCTATAGCCAACCTCTCACACCTCCGAACTTAGGCATTTGTGCCTCTCCTTTGCACATGCCCGAACCATCTAAACCTCGCTTCCTGCATCTTATCCTCCACCGAGGCCACTCTCACTCTGTCCCGGATATCATCATTTCTAATCATATCCCTCCTTGTATGCCCACACACCCATCTCAGCATCCTCATCTCCGCAACTTTCATTTTTTGGATGTGCGAAGTCTTGACTGGCCAACACTCCGCCCCATACAATATAGTCGGTCTAACTACCACCCTATAGAACTTGCCTTTTAGTTTTGGTGGCACCTTTTTATCGCACATGACTCTAATGCGAGCCTCTATTTCATCCATCCTGCACCAATATGATGTATGTCATCGTCATCAATCTCTCCATTCCCTGAATAATAGACCCGAGATACTTGAAGCTTCCTTTCTTTGGAATGGTCTGATTACCAAGCCTTACCTCTACGCCTGTCTCATGGTCGCTCCCGTTACTGAACTTGCACTCCAAGTATTTTATCTTGGTCCTACTCAACCTACACCCTTTAAACTCCACAGTCTGTCTCCAGTGTTTACTCCGCTGCGAGTCTCATCAATCAGGACTATGTCATCTACAAATAACATACACCATGGCACCTCCCCTTGAATTTGTCGCGTCAGTCCATCCATCACCAAGGCAAATAAGAATTGGCTAAGAGTTGATCCCTGGTGTTGCCCCATCATCACTGGAAAGTACTCCGAGTCTCCTCCTACTTTACGTACCCTGGTCTTGGATCCATCATACATATCCTTGATCGCCCTAGTGTACACCAGAGGTATACCTCTAACCTCCAAACATCTCCATAGAACCTCCCTAGGGACTTTATCGTATGCCTTCTCGAGATCGATGAAAACCATATGTAAGTCTCTCTTCCTCTCCCTATACTGCTCTACTAACCTCCTAATAAGATGAATGGATTATGTAGTCAAATGCCCCAGCATGAATCCAAACTGATTCTCGGAAATAGACACGCCTCTTCTCACCCTTATCTCCACGACCCTTTCCCAAACTTTCATAGTGTGGTTTAGCAACTTGATACCTTTATAGTTGTTACAACTCTGGATGTCATCTTTGTTCTTGTACAAAAAAATCATTGTACTTCACCTTCATTCTTCGGGCATTTTTGCCGTCTTAAAAATGACATTAAACAACTCAGTTAGCTACTCCAAATCTTCCTTGTCTGCGCTCTTCCAAAATTCAACTAGGATTTCATCAGGCCCGGTCGCTCATCCCCTGTGCATCCTGCGAACAACACCCTTAACCTCCTCAACCTTGATACTTCTACAATATCCAAAATCCCGGTACCTTCCGGATTGCTCCAGATCTCCCAACACAATGTATTTATCTCATTCTTCGTTCAAGAGTTTATAAAAGTAAGACTGCCACCTTCGTCTAATACGCGCGTCCTCCGCCAGTACTTTGTCTCCTTATCCTTGATGCACCTCACGTGATCCAAGTCACGGGTCCTCATCTCCCTCACCTTGGCTAGTTTGTACAACTTCTTATCCCCATATTTTTTCTCTAATTTCACATACAGACATTCAAAAGCCATCATTTTCGTCGCCGTAACCATTAGCTTTGCCTCATTCCTCGCCATTTTATATAATTCCGTATTCGTCCACTTCTCCACCTCATCCTTGCTTTCTACCAATTTCGCATATGTCATTTTCTTTGCTTCCACCTTCTCTTAAACTTTACCATTCCACCACCAGTCCCCTCGATGCCCACCACGACTACCCCGCGAGACCCCTAGCACTTCTCTAGCTACCTCCCGAATGCAACTAGTCGTCCTGTCCCACATACCGACCGCATCCCCACTACTCCCCAAGCCCTCTGGCCATCAACCTCTCCCCTATCTCATTTGCACTAGCCATGGTCAAACTCCCCCATTTGATTCTTAGCCTGTCATCCACAACCCTCCTCTTCTTCTCCATCTTGATCTCCAAATCCATCACCAAAAGCTTATGTCGGGTTGTAAGATACTCACTCGGAATAACCTTGCAGTCTTTACAAAGACCGTTGTCAACCTTCCTAAGGAACAAAAAGTCTATTTGAGTCTTAGCCACCGAACTACGAAAAATCACCAAGTGCTTCTCCTTCTTCATGAACCTCGAATTGGCTATCACCATCTCAATAGCTTTAACGAACTCCAAAAGTGAGACGCCTCCCCCGCTTATGTCTCCGAGGCCAAAGCCTTCATGCACGTCGTCATAACCCCCTGGAAGTGACCTGATATGTCTATTGAAATCTCATCCTACAAATAACTTCTCAGTTGGTAGTATACCTCCTACCACCTCGTCCAAATCCTTCCAAAAGCACCTCTTCTCCTCCTCGTCCAAGCCCGTCTGCGACGCGTAAGCACTAATAATGTTCATAGTGAACCCTCCAACTACCAACTTAATCGTCATCATCTTGTTATTGATCCTCCTAACCTCTACTACCTGATCTCTTAGCTCGCTGTCTACCAAAATGTCTATTCCATTCCTATACCTCAATTTACCCGAGAACCATAACTTATACCCGTCCACATCCTTAGCCTTTATCTTGTTAACTTGGAACATATATCATTAAGTCAAAAAATTTTATCTCTTGTAAGAATATTATAACTATAAAATATAAGTACACAAATAAATTTTTTCTTTTAAATTCCAACATTAACATTGGATATGTGACAATATTAATATTGGTTTAGTCTTCAAAGTCAAGTATGAACAAATTATGTGCCACCAAATGCAACTCTTTTGGGTTATGTCATCACATAATCTTTCGTTTGATTTTTCTGAGAAAGCAAAAAGATTTTGTTTTATAAAATAAAGGGGAAACTATTTTTTCCTATAGCTCGTGAATTTAATTTTATACTTTTTATTGCTTGTAAAAAGATATGGTATTAAAGTCAAAGTAAGAAACCATGCATTTGGTGACAGCACATTAGTATTGATGTGGAATACTACTCCTATTATTTCTAGGTGGTGAATTTAATGATATAGTAATAGATTTGTCAATTTAGATCTTGCAGAAGCATTCGCTTCACACTAAGCATTGCATTCTACATGTTCTTCACTAAAATTTGAGGATATATTAAACATATGGATTTTTTGAGTATTTCTGTTCTTTGCTCTACAAAAAGGATATGAATGCACTCCCCAAAACCTTAGAAGGTTGAAGAAATCTTGCATAGGATTTAGAGAGGCAAGTTACTATATTTCTTGCATAGGAAGAATTAGAAGAAACTCCTTTTAGATTCTAATACAGTCTAAGTAATTATTGCAATTTGTTAGATTGTCGTAATTCTTTATTTTCTTTCCTGGGTTATAAGTGACAATTGCACATCTGTGAAGTGTATTATCCGTTAAACTAAGTACAAAGTACTCCAAAATATGTATGTCCCACGCGTTTTTAACTCCCGCCGCGAAGAGGGGATCCAACATGGTCGCGACGTATTTGGTGATTCCTAAATTAATTAAAGCTTAAGGAGTCGCCACCTAATTATTCTACGGTGAATTAGGGCACCTAAATGTTAACATAAATGCTACGCAGAATGAACTCCGATTAATGGTCTGCTAATCTATGAGATTCTGGATAAGAGTTCTTTATTATCTTAAAGGAAAGGGGTTAGACATCCTTTAAGATCCGCTAACTACAGTTATCCGATCAAACTTAGTTAATTATTATGCTAAGAAAATGCATGTTTTAAAAGTATAAAGTTAATTAAAAGGATGTTGCAAATAGTTAATAAAAGAATGCATTTTTTGACAACGTAAAGATTTTTATCACTTTTTTTTTGAGGAGTTTTGCAAAAGTGATTGGGATTCTGAGAAATAAATTCCTGGCATAAAAATCCGAAAAAGTATGCATTGCATTGTTTATAAAAATATATGTAATCCGCTCGGGGAAGTTATTTTGGAATTTTGATTTTGTAATTCTGATTTTGGACTCGATTTCGACCCGACCCGAAACATACCCGGTTTCGATTTTAACCCGACGCGAAACGAAATGCGACAGACCCGAAACATACCCAATCCAAAACATACCGGAAACGTGAAGAACAAAAGGGGATTTTCGGATTGAAAATTAGGAACAAAAAGGAGTATTTTATAACCAAAAATTAGGAACAAATTAACCCTTTTCTTTATGATTTTCTTTTCAATTTTCAGATGTTTTTTTCTTTTGTTTTCGGACCCGAAAAACCAGACCATTAAATGAAGAACAAGGGGGTATTTATAGATGGATTCTCTCCCAAAATAGTTCACCCCCATACCCCCTTTTCAATCGAGTTTGAATTTCAAATTAAAAGGGGCAAAGGTGACGATTTTGGAAGCGAATTTTGGAGGTGCAGGTCGCCAATTTTTGCGGAATAGGGTATGGGTGAAGTGACGGGGAGGGGAGGGGTTTGGTGGTGTCAGGGGAGAAAAAGGTGTGGTGGTGTCGGGGTATGGGACTGCTGCGGAATGGGTTGGGTGAGAGAAGAGAGTGAAGGGTTAGGTTTAGGGGATAAAATGAGCGAAATGGGTCGGGTTTCGGTGGATTGGCCTGGGCGAAAATGGGGGTTTGGTTTGGTGGCCGGTTGGGCCTGTTTTTTGTGAGGGGAAATAAAACGGGGAGTTGGGTTAAAATATAAAAAAAAAAAGGTTTATTATTAAAAAAATGTTTTGAAGAAATGTAAACTATTTAAATAAAATTAACGATGTGATAATAATAAAATATAATATTTATGAAATACTTATTGCTTAAAAAAAAAAAAAATGCGTGGCGATTTACAAAAATAAAATAATATAGAATATTAGGGTAAAACTATGATTATAATATTAAAAGGCAAATGATAGTAGAAACATGAATAATAATGATAATATATATATTAAAATTGTTCTGAAGTGTCAGAATATTTTAAATCGCAAACAAATAATCGAAAAGAAGGGTCAAAATTGGGTTTCAAACAATGTCTACTTAAAAGTACTAAAAAGAATGATTCTACTTATTTTATTTTGGGGGAACAATTAATAACTGCAACTAAAAGATGATATTTTGGGGGGTCTGAGATTAATTAAAATAAAATTGTTTTATGGGATGACCCTGAGGGGGAGGGATTTAACTTTCAAGTCTAACGGCGTCTTTCTCTGTTGTCGTTTAGATCACCCATTTTTTTATCCGTTTGTAATCATCCATTTTTCTTGGGAATATAGTAGTACACATTTGTAGTCCGCATTAGAATCTTATTCATACAGCTATAGTTTATATAATTTAATATAATTACACTGACACTCCAAAAATAACAAAGTGACGCTTGGATCATTTTATATTCCGCTTTCATTTCAGGAGAATTAATATATTCTTATATTGCTATCATTTTGGAGAACTGACCAAAAGTCCAAAACTGTAGAATTTAGAAATAATTTTTTTTTTTTTTGATAATCCAGGTTTTCAGGCTTGCGCCTGACTATTTCACTGGTATTACCCAGACGTCCTGCAGATAATGGGACCGGTCCTTCAGCACCCCACCACCAGGTAAATCGCGGGATGTGCACACATGGTCAGTGTCTGCTTGCGTCCAACGGATCAATGCTACAAGGTTGACTCCCCCACAGGCCCCATCCACAAGGCTTGGCGGAGACCGAACCCACACTGCAACATGCCCGCGCGGCTTTAGCGCCCGTGCTTTACCACATGTATGTGCCCGGAGGACGATATCCGGAGGGGAGAATCGAACTTGCGACCCTAAGGCCGCAAAGTTGACTCCCTGCCAGCAAGCTGACCCCTCTAGATAAAACTGTGGTAGGGTAAACTTTTTAAAGTGACTGGTCCCACCGCATTACGGCCCCATACCCCGAAAACCCCACCTCCGGCACAGGCCCTACGGATTAGTATACACCGCTTGGCCCTACGCGTATGGAGGGATTTTTTTGGGGAACACAGTTCCACTCTCGCTGATCAGAGGACTCGAACACGGAACCTCAGACAACAATACCCTAATGTATTGGCCACTGGGCCAAACACTTTGGATAATTTAGAAACAATATTGAAAGCATTTTGTGTTCCATGATTACAACAAACTGAAGAATCATTTTTTAACTTTTATTTTTGCTTCGAAGTACTGTTAAAGGGATACAAATTACAGTTACAATATTATAAATACTAGTAATTACAGAATACTAATATACGAATTACGAAATGTGTTAGACTCACCTCACATAAATATATCGTTTGTTATGCCCAAAGTATTAGGTTTAAAATTTATGTTTGTCATCTCTGTTTACCCGTAAAACGGTACAGTTAAATTTGTATACGTGATCAAGGACACGTAGATCTCAAGTGACACGTTAGATAATAATTATACTTAAGATAAATAATACTAAAATAAAGTAAGCAGTAATTAGCTTGAGCCTTGAGATGGTTTCTGAGCAAAAGTAACGATAACTTGTATGAAAGCACAGAAATCAAGAGAATATCAGTAAGTATTTTGTAATAGCCAAAATCCGATGGGTTACAATGGAATGATGTGCTCTAGTTATATATGAGCTACCCAAGGTACAAAGCCCACAAAATATGCCCTCATAAATGCAAGAGAATGAATGTTGTAATAATTGGACAATCAATCTCTCAATAAATGCTATTAAAAGACTGTTGGAAGTCGTGTCACCGGATTTAGTAACGGTCATCCGTTACGATGCAAACGACTCTTAGCCTTCTTTAATATCGTTATCGGCTCTTCTTGTGTCGCTCTCGGTACCATGCATACCAAACCGGTGGTGTTGTAAACTGACGTGGGTCTAACTCAGCATTATACTCCACGTGTCACACCATAATTCGTACAACTGTCTTATATGAATTTTGGCCTATACAGATAGTCCCCACACTTTCCGATCGCAACTCTTTGTGCAACATGGAAGTGGATTTAAACCACCAACCTGCATGTTCCTCTTATTTTGGCGAAAACTTTGAAAAGTAATAACTTGTAAGTCATTTCAAGTGTCACGTCCATTCAATGCTTCTAAAACGACGACACTATCGAATCGCATGAACGTCGTGAACCGTGATAATGATGATACACCTCTTTTCACCTCCCAAACATTATTTTATTTTACTATAAATAGGAGGCTAAATCTTTTCACAAAAGGCACCATACCATCTGCAAGTTCTTTCAATCACTTTGCTTTCTTTCCTTTTAACCAACTCCTTCAACAATGACTTCTACAAACTCTTCGCCTTCTCGTTCATCCGAGGATAACAGCAATCCTCCCAACCGTCGACATGGAAAAGAACCCGCTTCTCCTATAACCCAAAGAGTGGATTTACAATATACTACTACCGAACTCCTCCCCGCAGTCTTCGATTTTTTGGAGACCTCGTGTACAAACCAACTACGAGCACATTGAGAATTTCGAGTCAAAGATAACATCCAAAATTCTTCATGTTGTTTTAAAAGATTGTGATTTTTCTTCTGACATAGCCGTCCGAACGATTGATCCTGTCGACCGTGTACATCACCATGTTGAAGGATTTTCCATGACATACACCTATCCACTCACCATTGATTTCAAACTCCCCATCCCAAAGATTATTTGAGGATCTTTGCCGCCGATATAAGGTTTACATGGATCAAGTTGCTCCGCAGGTTTGGAGACTTGTCTTTTGCATCCAAATGTTAGCCAATGTTGCGGAAGTTCTATTTACTATCGACCATCTCCTCTTCCTGTATTACCCTAGAGTTTTACAAGACATAATTATCGCCTTATACCCCCAGGGAAACCACAACCTCATAAACGCGGAGGATGACCACAACCATAGATGGAAAACTCATTACATTCTAATCAAGACTGACCGAATTCACTTCTACAAATCCTTTTCCGGAAGAGTGGAATCCGTCCTGTAAATATTTAGTTTTTTCTGCCACGTATATTTTCATGGTTTTCCCAATAAAGATAACTCTTTGCTTACTCAAAGTTTTATAACCTTTTCAACCATTCTAGTCGAGCCACAATTGATCGGAGGGATTTTTAAGTGAGTAGTAAGTCTTCTTAATGCCTCCCCCAATATCACCAGAACTTGAAAGAGTATCACCTCAACCTGGTGGAAGGAGAAATACCATGGTAAATTTTTAACCTTAATTCTCCCTCATATTCATACTTTATCCCGGAACTCTCTTTTCAACATTTTTTCTCTATTACCAGGACTCCCGACTCGAACCTCCTCAGGCCAAAAAGTGTCATCCCGCGCAACTTCCTTATCGAACATCAAGTCTTCTTCGGACATCCGGAAACATAAAACACTTGATGAGGTTGCTGAGCCCCCGATGGAAATTGGTTCTCGGGTGAGAAATCATCGCCAACTCACAGAGTATTGGAAGAAGCTACAAGTGAAGGGGAAAGTGGGTGTCATCTACCTTATGAAGAAGAGAAGGTAGATGAAGAAAAATATGATCTGGTCAGTCCATGATAGGAAGCTCCGGAGGCAGAGACTCCTATTTCTGAGGAAGTTTCTAAGCATAGCTCAATCCCCATGTCCGGCACTGAGGCGGGGACATCTTCTTCTTCGCCCCAAAAAACTCCACATGCTACCCTCAAAGCCTTTATTGCTCATCTTGCAGACTTGTTTCTACAGTTAGAATATCCATTCATTTCCTTCCATTTTCCACAATCTTACTCTTATTTACCAATCGCAATCTCTTCATTTAGGGTCACATCTCTGCTCTATCCAATGCGGATTTGGAGAAAGCGATCGGCCCTTCTGACGAGGAAAAAAGGCTGAAGGATGAGCTTCAACACCTTAGGGCTGAAGTTGACATCCTTCATGCTTATCTTAGGAATTCTAGCTCTCTCCAAGCTTCACTCTGTCTATGTTTGCAAGATGCAATTGACTCTCTGAAGGACCGGCTGAATTCTCTTCAAGTCATGACCACCACTTACACAACCCTTCAGGGACGAACAACCCAACTTGGTATAAATGCTATTAAAAGGCAGTTGGAAGTCGTGTGACCAGATTTAGTAACGGTTGTCCGTTACGATGCAAATGACTCTTAGCCTTCTTTAATACCGGTATCATGCATACCAAACCGGTAGTGCTGTAAACTAACGTGGATCTAACTCAGCATCATACTCCACGTGTCACACCATAATTCGTACAATTGTATTATACAAATTTTGGCCTATACACTCTCTATTTTATAGTGATCTCTATCTCTTTCTTCGGAGCTGTTTGGACATGATTTGAAGTTGAAGTTTTGTTGGGACATGCAATCTTGATTTCTTAAGTTGTATTTTTTCTTATGGACATAAAATCTCCACAAGTTGTGAAATCATCAAAATTTTCCCAATTCTTATAAACCTTACCAAATGAGAAAATCATAGTTCATAACAAAATTAATACGCTACTAGAAGGCCTTTCTAAAAAATACAACATCAATTGATCAAACTTTATTTTAATAAAATGAAAAATTGAATGAGGTCGTAGTGTAACTACTATTTAATATAATCTTCTCACGTGGTTAGTAAGAGTAAATTTGTTATGAATATACTAACAACTTGTAGATCTTTTACTATTTGCTATAAGTGATTTATAAAATATCTACCAACTTATGGATCTATTTTTACAAAATATAAATTTATGGGTCAATTATTACATTTACAAAAAATTGAAATCATGACTTTTTGAATGATTTGGAATTTCATCTCATGAGATGAAATCGTGAATGAAATCGAATGTCCAAACGTTAATTTCATCTATGAAATCGTATGTCCAAACGTCTACTATAGTGAAATAATGCAAGATCCAATTGACTAAAGACTGCATTTAGCATTTACCAGCCTGCCTCGTTAAAGTAGAAGATGCGATATTAGTTCGAAAATACTTTTTTTTTAACTCAAACTTAAAACTTTGTGCGTAATCACAATAATTTCCAATTGTATACCAAATTCTATTGCCAGATGCGCAAAGTAAAAGAAAATGGACCCTTAACCCTAATATCGATTTTCCGTTAAGTACGCTAATTCTTAGAAATGTAGAGAAATCATATTTATTTATTGCAGTAAATTGCAAATAGTTTAGAATTGAGTTAGTAGCTTAATTGATTAATACTACTACTAGTAGTAGATATATATATATATATATATATAAGGGGCTTAAAGGGCAGAGTAGAATAACGTGCAACTTAGCGATGAGGAATCTTTAGATTTAATTATGGGTGGGACACATATGTCCACACATTACTCATTTCTCTAACCCACAGCCCAATTAATTAGCACGCCTCATTTTGAATGACATGTCCTTTTTTCTTTTTTGGAAGAAAACTTTTAATGACAAGTCTTTACAGTTAACACCAATTAGATTCCCATCTTAAGTTACAACAGAGGACCTTCTTTCTTAATTAATCCTTCCTTTCCATTATTCTTAATTTGTTTATTTATTAATTGAAATTGAATGTTACTCTTATGGAGTTCTTTGCATTTTACCCCGTGAGCTCTTTTATGATTTTCTATTATTTATGATTTACATTTTAATCTCTTTGTGTTTTATAAAACAATAAAAAGTTATTTTCTTGAATTATTCATAAGGACAAAATAGGAAAAATACAAAAAAAAAAAGTGATATAGTGCAATATGAAGAACCGTTGTGCAGTGGCAAACTTAATGTGGTGTTTATGAGTTCAGTCGAACCCAATAACTTAGATCATTTCTTTGTATTTTTATCTTAAAGTTCATTGAATATGTATTTAGAATCAAATAATTTCAAAAAATCTAGATTCTTGAACCCATGTCAAAATTATGGCTACGCCTCTAATTGTGTGCATTTAAATTCTAGATTCACCTTTTTCCTAAGCTTAATTTCACATGAATTTGCTAAGATCAGGTAGAAAAACAACCACCTTTCATGAGAAATTGTGAAGAAAGGAAAAGATATTGATGGATACATGTATGAAGGGCAATAGAGTCAACTAGTTGGTGCAGAGAGGCGAGCGGTCAGGCAAAGAGAGCATTAGATTCCTTTGAAAGTTGTCACTCCTACTTTAGTCTTTCCACACAAACAGCAGAGAGGGCAATGATGGCATGGCATGGAATTTGGAAAAAAAAACACGTCAAAAGGTCACCACCAAACCCTCTAGTTATTTTAGTCAATTCAAGAAAAGACAACTTAAATTAAGACTTTAATATTAAACTTGAGATTCCACATTTCCATTTGTTTAGCAAAAAAGCGAGATGCCGACTGAATCGAGAGATAACTCAAGAATCCAAGAAATGGTATCTTAAGCATCCTCCATTCTGCACAATTTCTCTTACTAGTATTCTATTTCTACTTGGAAAAAAGACGATAAGATAAAGTTTCCACAAAGATTAAAAGGGTTTTGGGGTGCACACATTTCAAGAGAGAATATTATTCCCTATTTGAACAACCCGTTCGTGAAGGTGGGTTCAAATAATGACGAAATTATTATATGTACATTTTATTGGTAGATGTTTGATTACTAAAAAATATTAATATATGCAGCATAAATGTGGATAATTTTTATTTTTAAATTTAACCCTTAGTTTTCGTACAATAATTTGATAGAAGAAATTTGAAGAAAGAAAGTGTCATTTTGTTATTTTATCCCATATAAAATATATAAAACAATATCATAATTATAGTATAAACGATCTCCAAAATTACTTATCTCAGAATAAATTGTATGATAAGTTGATAGCCCTTTTTTGCTTCAGAAGCAACTTTAAGTCTAAACTAATTATCCAAGTCCGGTAAAATAAAAAAATTCATCACTATCGTATATATATTAAAAAACAAGAAGTAAGTATATCAAAGTTTTTTCATACTTCAGTTACATGATGAAGACAACCAAATAATGTGGTGGACGGTCCATTTCAAACCCTGAGGAAAACCTCATGATAAGCGGCATTTAATTTATTTCTTTAATAGACATATTCGATGCAAATCTAAATATTTAAGTTAATAACTTTCAAACACTATGGGTGATGATTTTTTTATTTTCTATTCGGTGTTCGATATTTTTATTGATGCATTCACGTCGAGCATTCTTATATCAAAGGTAAAGTGCTATCGAGAAAAAAGCGCCTCCATATCTAAAGCTCAAACTAGAAACCGTTGATTAGGTGTAACGAAGTACTAATTATCACTCCACCCTAACTCTGATTGGTGCGGGCAAGAGGATTTAACTTAACTTTAAAGTTTAAAGTGAAAAGAAGGAAAGAAAAGGTGAAAAGGGTTGTATTTATCTAGTCTTTTGTTTGGTTGGCTTACTTTGATACACAAGATTCACGTAGGAAACGTACTAACGTCCTAACGCAACATTCATTTTCTAGAAAGAATAGGATGCCTTATTCAATGGTGCAAACGAAGAGGACAACAACTCAATCCTTATCATTCCAAAGCATCTTTCACGTGATGACAAGCTTATCATTCATCTCCATTTTTATCATCTATTTATGTGTTTGTAACTCATCCTTATTGGCTACATTCCTTGCTTTTGTTCCATTGTTTACCCCTTGCATTTCCATTTCCATTTGTCTTCTTATGAGGATCTTCTTGTCATTTTCATACTAACCAAGCCAGCACCAGGAGTGGTTGAATGGCAATTATGGATTGTTTGTTGGTGAATATTGGTGATTTTTTTCGAGTCCTTCCAAGATTTTTTTCCTTTTTGATCTGCAATTTACTAATTTGATTAATTTAAATTTATAGATAAATATTTGAGATAAACTAAAACTAATTATTCATATCAGAAGATTTTTTTATTTTTGTATAAGGTGAAACTAACACACGTGACAAGGTTTGAGCATTCCGATGATTTGAAATTCTGCTAAGAAGTATGATTTTTAGACTATGTATTTTTAATTATAATCTTGATAAGTGTTAGTCTTTGCAATTATGATGTTAATATTGGTAGAAGGTTATAGACTTTTATTTTAAAAATAAATTTTGAGTTAATAATAACCGCTTTCATGCTACATCTTTGTTATTTGATAGACTTTAAAATAAACTTAAGCATACTACCATCTAGATTCCTAATTATAAGATGATAAAAGATCGAGAGAAATTGATATCAGAGCCTGAAAAATGAATAATAATAATATGATGAAACATCCATCGTTTGCACAAATTAATGGAATAAATAAAAGTATATGGTTATGTAAAAAATTGAAACATCTCTTAATAGAAAGCAGAAATCAAAATGAAATACTATTAAGGATGTACAGTGAATTATTATCATTAAAGAAACAAAGATCAAAAGACATGATAGAGGATGATAGTGAGCTAGCAGAGATTAGTACAGACTTAAATAATATTATAGGAACATATAGAGAATTAATAAATCTAAACATAGAAATAAATATACAAAATTAGTTAATAGCAGATTTAAACACAGACTTACGAATGACTATAGATCATTATGGATGAAAACAAATTAAGTCAACTTCAAAGAATAGATGAAAAACCATTTTACATATAATAGAGATATAAACCAACATATAGTAAGTTGTAGAATGAGTATAGATCTTATAAAAGATAGAGATCAACGTTTACAAGAAAATTTCCAACAAATATATGAACAAGAAAATACTATTACAACTCTAAGAAATATGATAGCACTAAAAGATGAAAGATTAAGACAAAAGAGGAAGAAATTATGAAACTAAGAGAAGAAAAATTGAGAGAAATAATCAGAAGAGATAATGAAATAAAAGACCAAAAAGACATTATAGTAGAACAATATAAATATATTGACAGGTTAAGAAATGGATAAAGGAAAAGAAATAGTAGAAAACTCTAACGAAACATATTATCAAATGATACATATGAAAGAGGAATAACACAAACATTAAGCTTTAAGCCAAAAATATATCAAAAAATACAAGATGAAAAAGAAGAATTATCAATTAAGAAAATATTTAAAACTAAATGGTTTGAAAGAAATAAAGAAATAAGATATATAGCACATAAACATGAAAATATAATAGACACAACCAGTGTAAATGGTAGAGCAAAAATAAATTTGATAACAAATAAAATAATAAAAAGAGAATTAGCAAAATTATCTACTAAAGAAGCTAAAAAAATACAAAAATATATACTTTGGAGAAGTAGAATTTACTATAAAAGCATATTTTCAGAAAAATATAGATACACCTATACAAATATACATATTAGATGATCGGATATTAGGAAATTTACAAGATGCTTTAATATCAGTAATAAAAGGAAACTTAATATATCAAAAACTAAAATTTACAGTACAACAAGATTTTAGTATATCATTAAAAGATGAACATAAAGACTTACCTCTAACACAATATTATAAATTAGATGGGATAAATATGCCACCAGGTAATAAAGTTATAAGCATAGAAATTTAACAGAAATGATATATGCCCTAACAGAAAATCATCATGTAAAGATACAACATAAAATGAATATTTTAGTACCAAAGATGTATCAAGAAATATTAGAACATAAAGAAAATTCCAAAATTACCATACCAGAAGAAATACATATGGATTTTAGTACTAGAACCCTAACACCATCACAAAGATTAAGACCACAGATAGAAGGATCAAAACTAATAATTAAAAAAGAACCAATAATGTTAAAACAAACTAGCTTAAGACAACCCATAATATTATATTTAATAAACATACCGAGTAATACATTAAGGATTAAAGTAATAATATTCAATGGAATAATAACAACTGATTGTATAACTGAGATAAGTACCGAAGCTATTAAACGTTTTATACATATAACTAAAATCAATGAAAAAGACTGTAATTTAATAGAACCACAAACTTGCAGTTACCCTGAAAATGAAAGAGAAATAATAATAACCAAAAGTATTAATTTGAAATTCAAAATTCAAGATTTAGAATATAAAATAAATATAGGAGTAATAGAATATGATAGTTTTAATGAATTATTATTAGGAAGTGACTTTTTAACTATGATAGATTACAAAATTAATAATGAAGGAATTGAACTAAATGACCAGGGAAAACTAGATTTATAAATAAGATATGAATATACAGAGAAAAATAATAAAGAAAAAACAAAATTTAAAAATAACAAAAACAGTTTTAACGGAAGAAAATATTTTCTCAACTTAAATACTTAGAATACACTGCAAAAGAAATGAAATTAGAAAATGATAAAAAACAATTAGAACAACAATGTAACAAATTTGATCAAATATGGATAGATATGGGAAACAGATGGAAGAAAAGAATAAATAATCCTGAATAATTTTAATGAAAAAATTGATGCAATATGGAACGAAATAATAGTAAAAGAACAAATAAAAAATACCCTGCTAGTAATGGATGAAGTAAGAGAAAATCAAACACAAATGCAACAATTAATAAGTGAAAAATTAACAAAGTTATGGAAAGTATCTGAGGTACCAACGTTTAAAATAATATTAGAACAACTCAACATATTAGTAGCACATATAAACAAAGGAAAACAAGTAACAGAAAAAGAACCTAGTACGAGTCAAGAAAGAACAATTGAAAAAATAATTGATACTACAACTAAACAACCAGAATTAGTACTAATAGATGCTTGGAGAATAAGTAAATAACCTATAATGGTAGATATAAGTGAAATAAAATCAAAACTAACAAAGTTAATAGAAAAAGCACTAGATAACCTAGAAATATTACATAAAAGGACAATTTTAATGGAAAACCAAGAACATAGTGTAATAACATTTCTTAAAAATCATGGAAAAGACATAATAGAAAAAAAAAAAGATACAAATATGAACCCATAAAGAAAAAAAGACCTTAAAACTACACCAAATAATAGTAATAGCACTTTAAAAGGTGAAAACATCTATTCAAATGACAAAGAAAAAAGCGAATACTTATACCTAAAATTAGATAGACAAAAACAACAAATATGTGAATTAAAGATTGAAAATATAAAGCTAAAATCACATAATCATGAAGAATGGTACAATAAATATAAAAAATATAAACATAAGTTTAAGGATACCAAGAAAATGCTAAAAGAAATGAAGGTAGAATTAAAACAAACAAGAGAAAAATTAAATGAAGTAAAACAAGAACTGAAAGAATTAAAAGAAGAATTACATATCCTAAAAGAACAAATGACAAGGTTAAAAGGGAAAAAGAAGGTAAAGAAAACATATAAAACAAGTTATGAAAGTACTACTAGTAATGAAAAAACTAACAGTGATACAGACAAAAATAGTAATATTGAATTAGCTAACCAAGAGATACAAGTAGCAGAATTCATAGAAGAAGACAGAGTGTCATCACTCGACTCAGCGAAGTTTCAAAGTGGTTGTAATTGTTCTTATTTCCAGTTTTTTGTAATCGTTAGTAGTTTATCCTTTCTGGATATTGTAATATTTACTTACTTCTCGTTTCCTGCAATTGTTGTAACTCACAATTTTAAGACAAGATTGTTGTAAGTGCTTAGAAAGATGACTGGAAGAAAACAACTCACTTCTGATTATGCTGCTGCTACTACTCAAGGCAACCCTCTGTCTTCCCCACTGCTGCTCAAGGCACATCCAATGCCTTTGTTGTTGCTCAAGGGAACGTCACAGTTCCTCCACCCCCTGGTTTCCACCATAAACACCCAGAAAAAATTTTGGGCTCCAACTTCAAGAGATGACAGCTGAAGATGTTGTTTTACTTGACTATTATAGGAATGTCTCATTTCCTAACAGAGGATCCTCCACAAGCTGGAGATGAGATGGACCCCTCAGCCTAATGAAACTGCTGAAGGGGGCCAAGGTATCCATGTCGTTAATGACATAAAGATGGTTCTTGATGCATGGAGTCACAACGACTTCATATGTAAGAACTATATTTTGAACTGTCTATCAGACTCACTCTACACGGTGTATTGCACCGTAGGCACCGCCAAAGAGTTATGGGGAAAAATGCAGAAGAAGTACAACGCACAAGATGCAGGTACGAAGAAATTCATTGTTGGGAAATTCCTAAATTTTCAAATGGTGGATAGCAAAACTTTGATGTCCCAAGTCCAGAAATTTCAAATAATTCTACATTACCTAGATTTGGAAGGTATGAAACCAAATGAGCAGTTTTGGTTGCATTACTAATTAAAAAGTTACCTCCCCCGTGGAATGAGTTTATGACTTACTTAAAACTCAAGACAAAGGAAATGACATTTGAAGAACTTATTATCAAACTCCAGATTCAGGAAAATAATAAGAAGGTCGTGCCTAGGGAAAAGCAACCCGTTGAGGCAAAGGCAAATCTGGCTGAGGCCAAAGGGAACACAATCAAGAAGCGCAAGTTCCAGAAATATGGCAAGACCCAAACGGCGGAGAAGTTCAAGGGGAACTGCCACCACTGTGGAAACCTAGTCACGTGATCAAGGACTGTCGCAAGCTCAAGACTGAGCAAAAAGAAAAGGCCAAAGGCAAGGCATATGCTAACGTCATCGAAGACATGCTTCTTGACGACATGATTGAGGAGTTCTCGGCGGTGGTGCTTGAAGCAAACCTTATTGAGAATCTCATGCAATGGTGGATGGACACGGGTGCTACCAGACACATATGTTCTAATAGAGATGCCTTAACTACATATACACCAGTTACAGACAAGAAGTTGTTCATGTGTAACAACGTTTCCTCTGACGTGCAGGGGGTAGGAAAGGTGGTTCTGAAGATAACTTCTGGAAAGGAGCTCACTCTGAAGGAGATGATGCATGTCCCTGAGATTATGAGGAATTTAATTTCAGGACCTTTATTGGTTAATGCTGGTTTTAGGCTAGTATTTGAGTCCAATAAATTTGTAATCATCAAGAATGGAACTTTTGTGGGAAGAGGCTTCGTCTGTGAAGGCCTCTTCAAAGTTAACGCTATATCTGTAATGCGTCCAAGCAATAAAATTGTAGTTTGTTCTTACTTGCTTGAGTCTTCTAATTTATGGCATCATAGATTAGGACATGTTAACTATAAGTCCATCCAAAGGTTGGTGAAGTTGGAGTTGTTGCCGTCTATCAACGTAAACCCTCAACATAAGTGTAAGGTGTGCGTAGAGGCAAAACTCACAAAGATTCCTTTTCGATCCGTCGAAAGGAATACCGCTCCTCTTAGAACTTATTTATACAGATATATGTGATTTGAAGTTTGCACAAACTAGAGGTGGGGACAAATACTTTGTAACATTAATTGATGATAGCACAAGGTATTGTTACCTTTACTTGTTGAAAAGTAAGGATAAAGCCTTTGTAGCGTTTCGACGCTGCAAAGCAGAAGTTGAGAACCAACTAATCAAATCAATTTGTAGCGATAGAGGGGGAGAATACGTAGCGCCATCTGAGGAATATTGTGTTGAATCGGACATTGTTCATCAACGACGACTCCATACTCACCTCAGTCAAACGGTGTTGTTAAACGCAAGAACCGCACATTGAAGGAAATGATGAATGCCTTGCTCATAAATTCGATCTTCCCCAAAATATGTGGGGAGAAGTTATCCTTATCGCTAATACGATTCTTAATAGAGTCCACATAAGGGTAAGGACGAAACTCCATATGAATCATGGAAGGGAAAGAAACCCACCTATAAATATTTAAAGGTATGGGGTTGTTTGGCAAAGGTCGAAGTGTCTAAACCAAAACAAGTCAAGATTGGGCCTAAGACTATAGATTGCATTTTCATCGGATATGCAAATTCTCAGAACTTGGAGACTCCAGAGATGGAACAGAGGTGAAGTAAAAGGGCTAGGAAGGATAAAACCTTCGGTCCTGACTTTATAGCTTATATGGTTGATGACGAACCAAGGACAATTGCTGAAGCATTGTCAACTCAAGAGGCACCGCTCTGGAAAGAAGCTATTGAGAGTGAAATAGACTTCACCCTGCATAACCATACTTGGGAGTTGTAACTCACAGATGAAAGCAAGTAGAAACAAAGGTTACCTTTACTGGCCTTTGTCTGCAAGTCGTCAATTGATGGAAGAGAGTTAGAAGACTCCGGGTAATAGAAGGGATGAGAGTGATACAGAGCGGCCGAAGGCTCCAGACATCCGTGGGATGAGAGCAAGAAGAAGGGCTGGCAGGAAAGAGAAATAAAATGGGTCGTTTGTTTTGGGAAATAAGAATAAGGAGGGAGATTGGAAATATTTCAAAAGTTCCGTGGTTTTTTGTGGGACTCAAGGAGGGCGAGTGAAAAGATGTCATCCTATTTGAGTTTTCAACCACGGCAAAATATTATACTCGCCCTAGTTGGTGAACTTAAAGAAGGCGACTTTATATTGCCCTTTTTGGTCCTAACTACAACAGCATTATATAATCGCCCTTTTTGACATTAGTTAGTCGTCCTTTTTGAAGCTATTTGTTGTAGTGACAATCTAAGCTAATTATCACAAGATTAGATTAAAAAGCTAAATAGTTATAGATTAAAAAAGTACAACAATCATTAACCAAACATGAAGTTGATAGGTAAAATAGCAGTACTTTTAACAAGTGGTCGTGGTAAAATTTAAATTACAGTAAAATATCATCTTCTATTAGGGTAACGGGGTAGAGGGAACTTGATGTTGCACAACTAAGTTGAGATAGATTACTTCGTCTAATATATTGGAAGTGAAACTACTTTTTATAAACCACTAAAACATTGTTCCTTCTCCTTCTTCACTGTGACTTTTTTCCATTGTTTTCCCAACATTTTATTTTTGCAAATCTTAACAAATTTCAAACTAAATAAGAAACAATTTTATTAAATAAACTTAATTAATTAAAATTTTAATAGAAAATAAGTGGACCCATTATTTTCTTTTTGTATAATTTTTTTTATAGTTTTCATTTGCACATGTCATTTTCGTAATTTGACGCTTGAGAACATTATTTGAAAAAATTAGGCAAATATAATCTACTTATCAACTATTTCAAAAACATTTGTCAAATATATTGGCCAAACGCAACGATTACTGTCCACAAGTTTCTCAAAAAAGTTATTTTAACAAAAATATTCAGTTTTTTAGAAGCTTAGCTTAACACGGCTCTAAGTTTGAATTAATCAGCTTGCATATATAGAGAGAAACTAAATAGGTACAGCAAGAATAGATAGATAAAAAATGACTGTTATAGTAACTTATAAGTGATAGTGAAACAAGCTAAATGGCTAAAGCCTAGAGTGTGAGAGAGCATTGCAATAATTGAAGGGTACTGAAAAGGAAATTAAATTTTTTTTTGTCGGGGGGGGGGGGGGGGGGGTCCAAAAGAGAAGAAGAGATTCCATAGGATAGGAGAAATAGGAATCCGATAAAAACGTGGAATTGTCGGCTATATTTGTATCGTAGTTAGAGCATCGGTTCGCCGCATATCTAACGGCTGTGCATCCACATTAAATTATTGGGTCCCACTGAAGATTCCCTCTTCACAAATTCTCTCCTTTTGTCTCCTCTCTGACTAAGGATGTCAACAGGCGCCACCTAACCTAAAACTCACCCCATACCCATTCCACCACTCATCACAGATAGTAATTTTTTTTACCCGTACACCCGCTTGGCGGGTATAGGATTACATCTGCCCCGTCCCACTCTTGACACTTTGACAAGTCCTCGTCTCTACACAGGTACCAAGTATTTCCTCCTCGATTAAAATACACAATCCCCCATATTTGTCAATTCAGTTTAATCAAGTGCTTCAGGAACTTTAGGAGAATCTCTATGTATATTTCCTTAAAATACAACACTTGCTTAGTTCTCTTATTATAGTTGATAAAATCATGTAAAAAGAAATACTATATGCATATGAAGGGAACTTTAACAATTGAGGTTCAATTGCTTATTATTCTCTAGTTTTGGTTTCTAATCAATACGCTTCACCAAAAATAGCAGTAGTAAAAGCAAATATTATTTTTTTGATATGATAACATTATTGGTTATAAGGATAAAAGTTTGCTACCTGATTAATCCTTTGAGATTGTCTGCTATGGTCATCAAGAGTTAATGCTAGAAAATAGGAAGCCTGGACCATTTTGATGTTTTAGTATGCTACATATACTAGCTGTGTTTTTATTTGAAAAAAATAGGGTGCAGATAGTTATGACATTTTCAGACCAAGAGAATATCCATTAGTCTATCTTACCTCTTTTATTTTTTATTTGCTTGCTCAATGGTATCTCTTCAATATTGAATGTAGAAGGTATCAACTTGTAATCTACTAGGCAGTACGGGTATGGGCGGTGCGGGGACGGGCGGTGCGGGTGCGGTGCGGATAATGGGTGCAGTGCGGGTCTTATATGAAATCCACCCCATCCCACTATTCATGGCGGGTAGCACTTTTGATACTCATACCCGTCCCACCACCCACCAAACCATCCCCACATACCCGATCCAACTGGAGCGGATGTGGGGCGGTACCCGCGTTTACCTGCCCCACTGACATCCCTATCTCTGACACCTTTCCTGTTCCTAAAAAATATAAAGTAGACTAAATGGCAAAAATATCCCTCAGATTTAGGGATGATTTTCAATTATCTCTTAAATATATTCCTTGAACAATTTTAGTAGTTTTGGTTGTTTAATTATTTTATATTATTATATTTAATGAGAATTATAACTAGAAACGTCAAAAAGTTTCAACTGACCCTAAAAATCGCATCAAACATCATAACGGTACAAAAATAAGCAAAAACTGCATCAAATAATAAAAACAGACAATAAAATAGAAAAATTCTGAAAACTACACCTCCAATGCGAGTTCTTGTTAAATCTTTTTTTTAATGTTTTCGATAAATCTAACAGACAACATTAGTTAAATTTGATGGAGACCAAACATGCCCACCTTTGATAAAGTTAACAGACCAATATTGCTCATCAAGAGTATATTTAAGGGACCATTTTGTCATTTTCTCCTTTTGTTTATATCAAATAAGTTTAGTGGATAATAATAAATGACAAAGTATGAAAAATTAATTTGAAAGACGTGTACTGGTGCAAACTCAAATACTCCTAATATAACCCCTTCCTATTCCCTTCATGTGTATCTACCGTTCAAATATCCCAAAAGAGAAAAAATCAAAAAAGAAAACGATAAATTAAAGTATGCTTCAACTATATTCTGGAAAAAAGGAAGAGGGGTTTGTGTTATGTAAGTCGTTGCAATCTTGTACTAAAGATCAGATGTTCGGATCTCATAGGATAATAGTGGAATACCGACGTTTTGAAGGATATATCAGAACAGAAAAACATATTATTGAAGCGCAAAATCTTGTAATCTCTCTAATTAACTAACGTCTAACTTTATTTTATCAAATAAAATTTAAACTATCAGGAAAAATACTGTATAGTTCTGATATTAATAGGTAAGCTATTTACTAGTATATGAACTATAGGGACAAAATATGTAAAAACCTAATGTGATGAACAGGTCCCAAAAGAGAAATATGAAAGATTAGTGTCCTTTCAATTAAGTCACGCCACTTTTTTTTTTTAGAATATCTTTTTCTATCACCTATTTGGCCTTTTCCATTCATGCCACACCACACATGCACCTCTTACTATTTTTAGAATTTATATTAATAAGCTCGATGCTCTTATGATAAATACTTCTTAATTAGTTATTCTGTAACTAAACTTTTGTTTTTCAATAAGTAAACTCATATTATAATGGTATTTTCTTTCCTCTTTTGCATCACATGCTTGTTGAATCATATTATTGATGCATGCAAAGCAGTAGTCCTCCAGCATCATGATTCCTTTCTTGGTCAATTTGCTCATGGAATCTCAATAACCGAACACAAATAAAGTTTGTAATTGATTGTGACATTTTTTTTCCGTCTGTCAGTTTTCTAATAACAAAATCAGAAAATGAAATTTTAAAATGTTAGTCTAAACTCATTTGGTTTACATCTCAGGAAGAAATAATAATCATGGTTAATAGTACACCAGATTTTGTTGTTAGCCACTTAGCCTGTCAAAACAAACTACTCATGGCAAAATTTTAATATCTGACGATCGACCTCACCAAAATTTGGACCTGAAATGCAAATGTTGAAGTAAACCAAACACTCATTTGCACAGATCAAGCTTCAGTTTCTGATCCGATCCTAACAATTTCAAAAGCCAAATGTGACTTTTAAATCTCTTTACAACTAATAGTACCACTATTTCCAAGTCGTAGTCTCATTTTAAACGCAGCAGATTCTTATGGGATAATTACAGTCCAATATCTTTGGGTGGTCTAATTTACAAAATAGCCAACAAATGTATAAGTTTTATATATTTATACTTAAATATACATACACTATATATACATATCAATATATAGGTTTTGTATATTTGGGCTGCTGCAGGTAATTAAGTTTGGCCGAAGGGACATAAACGAAACCCTAATATTCTTGCAGAATTTATAGCTGGACAATTAAAGAATAGAGTTTCATTTCGAAAAGCAATGAAAAAAGCTATTGAATTAACAGAACAAACATGTACAAAAGGAATTCAAATACAAAATGCGGGGCATATCAACGGAAAAGAAATTGCACGTGTCGAATGGATCAGAGAAGGAAGGGTTCCCCTACAAACGATTCGAGCTAAAATTGAAGAATTCCGTTTCTTATTCATCATGAAACAAGTATAAAAGCACATTATTGGCCTTTGGTTACACTGCAAAAGAACACGCTTCAGCAAAAATAGTCCATCGAAGCCCAAAAGATGATTTGTTAAAAAGAAAGCCCAACACCAAAATGAACACAAAAGTCTAAGCCGAATAAGCAGACCAATTCTTAATCTTTGCAATTGCGGTTTTGCTTAGGATGTAATATTTCCAAGTGTATAAGATGGCAGGTAAATTTGAAACGAATGTTCTACGATTTGGTACCAATTGGTTAAAGCTTAATGGAAAGAAACGAAGGGCGAAGGGAGGAAATAGTAAAGGTATAATTTTATTAGCTTTAATAAAGATTGATAGCCTTGGAGTAACTGTTAAAGTTGTTATCATGTCAGGGGTTCGAGCCGTGGAAACAACCTCTTGCAAAAATGCAGGGTAAGACTGCATACAATAGACCCTTGTGGTCTGGTCCTTCTCCAAACAATGCACATAGCGGGAGCTTAGTGCACCAGACTTCCCATAATTTTATTAGCTTTAAATACCAATTAAGGGAAATCTGAATGGAAAACAAAAAACACTGGGAAAACATACAATTTTCTCGAAGGTACTTTGAGATCAATATTCTCCACTTTCCAAAGGAAGTAATTATAATTAAAAATCTCCCTACCATTTTCACTCAATTCTTTACCTTCATATTCCTTCTGCTTCCAAAGATGAGAAGAAGCAACGCCAGGGAATTGTATTTTTTTTTTCTTCTTTAGCAAAATTCAGGTTCCAAACATCTGACTTGCTGATCATATTTTGAGTTCAATTCTCATTAGAAACCAAAAAAAAATGGTATAAAAGTACTTCTAATTGCTAAACCAGAAAAAAAAAACGTGTATTCCAGACTTGTTAACCCAGAGTAATGCATATGAAGACCTTTACAGCAAAAGATACATCCATTAAAAAAATATCAATCACCGACACCTGAATTCTAATTAGCTGAAAACTATATGAATCTTTTGTATCCATCTAATTAGCTGAAAACTATATGAATCTTTTGTATCCATCCATATTCAGGTCGACTTTTTATATACAGATGATTCATCATAATTGATATACTTTAGGTTGACTGTCAATATACCACAACCCTATTTTATCTAATTTAAGGAACCAGCACGACAAGAGCGAACAAGAATAGTCACATCAACAGCAAGAACGAAAAAGCAAATTCGACCAAAGGAACTGAAAAGGAATCGACCAAGAGAAGGAGAAAAGAAATTGGAGATACTCCGGGCAGGGAGTGCTTCCTCCTTTGATGAGCCTTACACACCGTGAATCTGGATAGGCCGGGCCAGTGTGTTTTGGATGTTGGATGGTTAAACCAAACAAACGCAAAAAAAATAAACATCTAAGCATGTATACGGATATAACAATTTTGTGTTTCTCATCGTTCCAATTTTATCCGAGTCCCGGGAGGGACTACAACTTTGTATTTTTCATCATTTTATCTTTCTGCGTTGGCAGAAGGGGTTGATTCAGGATGATCTTAGTAATGAATAGGAGAACCATGTAGTATTTTGCTAAAATTCAAGATCCTATACAATGGCTAAATGAGTATACCTAAAAGAGAAAACTAAGACAGAAGTAGCAACCACTAACAGGGCCACAGAGAAGACAAATACCCTCATTGACAATTTCAAGCAAGACACAATATCAGTCTTCTCTTTTGATAAAATGAGCAGTCAAGAGCTTTGTAACTGTGAAGCCATGGAAGGAATCAACTTGAAATAGTTCTTTTAACCTTTCATCACAGATGATTGTCTTCCTATCAGCTGAATCCTGCAAAGAAACAAACACACCGTCAAATCCTGAGATTGGTGATTTGACCATGTTTTAAAACCTGCTACACATGTCTAACAACCACTAGATAACTTCTGAAGGATGGGATTTGCTCCAGCAAATTTCTGTCCAATAATGCTCAATACCCTTTTAATTCATGATATATGTCCAAGAAATACGCATGCCTCATATAGAAGTTATCAGATGGAGCTCTTTATCTTTTAAGATAGAAGATATTAAGTACTCTATACAAATAACACAAATAACTACCAGATAGTACAAAAGACATACTCCAGTTTCTCATTCTGTAGAATCTTCATTCATCTAGATATCATATAGGAAAACACCAAAGGAACAGGCATGTGATGAATACACAACACTTCATTAGTTCCACCGACCCAATTTAGAGGACGAGATGTTTCTTGAAACGGGAAAAAGGCTACATATGTTATTAATAGGATTTGGAAACAACTTAAGAAAAAAAGGTGCAAGTAAGAAGGCACTAAAAAGAAATAATTTGTTGAAAGACGTCAATATCATGGCTATAATAACACACACACACACACACACACACACACACACACATTACATAGAAATACTGTTCTCAAATGATTAAAGTTACGGAGGTTTAAAATATTCTTTTATTGGGAGAGGAAGGAACTCAAAAGAGGAGAAGTAAAATAAATTGGATTAAACATGAAATCGGTTGCTGTCCAAAAGAAAAAAGGGTCACCATTATCTCAAACTTGAACTCTTTACTATGGCAAACTTGTTGAAAAGGGTAATGGAAAAGCTCAAAACAAAAATTGAAAGGGAGGTCAAATAAAGAAGACTGAAGACATAAAATAATAGTCATGATTAAGATGTTATTGGTCAGAAGTTACTGAGACTATCAGACAAATTTATTTAGCAGGGTCAGGAATCCAATGGATTATCTTTTGTTAAGTGAAGTACAATAGATACTTGGAACAAGGAAAGAGAATCTCAAACCTTAATGCCTTTGAACAATTAATGTCATTTTTAAGACGGCGAAGATGCCCGAAGAATGGAGATTGAGTACAATGATTCCTTTGTACAAGAACAAGGGCGACATTCAAAGTTGCAACAACTATAGAGGTATCAAGCTGATAATCCACACTATGAAAGTGGGGGAAAGGGTGGTGGAGATGAGGGTGAGGAGATGCATGTCTATTTCAGAGAACCAGTTTGGATTCATGCCAGGGCGCTCAACTACAGAAGCCATTCATCTTGTAAGG
Source organism: Anisodus tanguticus (assembly GCA_034509755.1). Taxonomy (NCBI): domain Eukaryota; kingdom Viridiplantae; phylum Streptophyta; class Magnoliopsida; order Solanales; family Solanaceae; genus Anisodus; species Anisodus tanguticus. The sequence goes on along the minus strand of CM067561.1, from coordinate 35,971,787 downwards.
AGACTGGTGGAGCAGTATAGGGAGAGAGATGCACATGGTATTCATCGATCTAGAAAAGGCTTACAACAAAGTGTCAAGGGAGGTTCTATGGAGATGTTTGGAGGCTAAAGGTGTACATGTGGCATACATTAGGGCGATCAAGGACATGTATGATGGAGCCAAGACCAGGGTAAGGACAGTGGGAGGAGACTCGAAGCACTTTCCAATTGTGATGGGGCTGCACCGGGGATCAACTCTTAGCTTGTTTCTATTTGTCTTGGTGATGGATGAATTGACGCGACATATTCAAGTTGTGGTTCCATGGTGTATGTTATTCGTGGATGACATAGTCTTGATTGATGAGACTCACAGCGGAGTCAATGCTAAGTTGGACAGTTGGATACAAACTATAGAATCTAAAGGGTTCAAGTTGAGTAGGACCAAGACCGAGTACCTGGAGTGCAAGTTCTGTGACGTATCGCGTGAGACTGACGTGGAAGTGACGCTTGGTACCCAAGTCAAGAAGAAAGGAAGTTTCACGTATCTTGGGTCTATTATACAAAGAAATGGGGATATTGACGATGATGTCACACATCATATTGGTGCAGGGTGGATGAAATGTAAGCTCGTTTCTGGTGTGTTGTGTGATAAGAAGGTGCCACAAAAACTTAAAGGTAAGTTCTACAAAGTGGTGATTAGACCGACTTTGTTGTATGGGGCGGAGTGTTGGTCAGTCAAGAACTCTCACGTTCAGAAGATGAAAGTTGCGGAAATGAAAATGCTGCGATGGATGTGTGGGCACACTAGGAGAGATAGAATTAGGAATGAAGATATCCAAAACAATGTGGGCGTGGCCTCAGTGGAGGACAAGATGTGCGAGGCGAGACTGAGATGATTTGGGCAGAGTGAAGAGGAGATACACCAATGCCCCAGTGCGGAGGTGTGAGAGGTTGGCTATGGAAGGTTTCAGGAGAGGTAGAGGTAGACCGAAGAAGTATTGAGGAGAGGTGATTAGACAGGACATGGCGCAGTTCCAGCTTACCGAGGACATGACCTTAAATAGGGGGTATAGAGGACTCGTATTAGGGTAGTAGGTTAGTAGGTAGCCCGTTTATCCTTTTGTATGAGTACTCACAGTTTTGCTCTTTAGTTTCTTGTCCTCTGATTTATGATATTATCTATTGTCTCTTGTTCTTTGATTATCTTATTTATCTACTGCTCCTTTTTCAGACTATTTTATCATAGCTTTTTCGCTTTTGCTATTTTCGTTTTCATACTGCTTTTTTGCTTTGAATTGTTTGTTCGTATCTGACCGTCTTTTTGCCATGCTTTCTCTTGAGCCGAGGGTCTTTCGAAAACAACCTGGAAGGTAGGGGTACAGTCTGCGTACACTTTACCCTCCCCAAACCCCACATTGTGGGATTTCACTGGGTATGTTGATGTATGTTGTATACTATTGTACATAGGCCTAAATTGTGATAAAATTTTAAGCTAGCATATATTCTGAATCTCCATTCAGACTCATTGTTTATCCCAAAAATGGAGCAATCTTATCCCATAATTAAAAGCTTTAGATGCTGGATAATGTGAACTGTGGTAATGTTTTCACTTTTCACTACCAGAAACGCCTAAATTTAATTGATGATATCATCCACAGTTCAAAAATGGAACAATCTCATCCCAGAATTAAAAGCTTTAGATACTGGATAATGTGAACCGTAGTAATGTTTTTACTTCTCACTGCCAGAAAAGCTTAAATTTAATTGATGATGTCATCCACAGTACAAAGAGTGCCAGCTTTTTAATTTTAAAAAAAATATGTTAACTGAATGAGTATTAAAGCCAAAACAAGAACTAAAGAGGTTAAGGATGTGAGCAGAAAATGCAACAAACCTGCAGCTCATTTTCTTTTATATATTGCCATATTCTCTTGATAACATCAGCTCGCGGCAATGCATTTTCACCAATTCCAAAGAATTTTAGCAGAGCATCTGATAATCGAACTGGAGCAAGAAAACCAGATCCTCCACCTTTCTGCCTTTTCTCTTTCTGCTTTGGCTCATCTAAAGCTGGTTAATTGAGAGTTGTAGATTTGGCTTAGCAAAACGCTGGATATGTCATTAGATGGAGAAAAGCTGAAGCAAATGCTTCACCATACTCCAAGCAACCTATAAAGAGCGGAAAACATTTCGAAATTGAAGCCTATTACTTTCTGGACTTCGAGCAATTTATTCTCACCTTCTTCTCTGCCTTTTTTCGGTAGCCTTCTCTTCACAGAGGATTTGACTTGAGTGGCTGCATGAGTCAAAGAAAAAGATCCTGAATATACAAAAGACTTCACAATTTCACAAGCACTTTCACTATTTTGAGTTCTGAGTCTTATAGACAGGTTAGAATGTGTACTACTGAAACCCCCTACTTAAACCACGTAACTGATGTGATGTCAAACCATTACACATACCAGAATAACTACAGTAATAACATGTTGATGAGAAATTATTCCTATTGCAAAACATTATATTCCACAATGAAATTGCCAAAAGGGAAGTAACAATACCATCTTTCTCATCTATGGGCCAAATGTGCTTGGATAGCACCTTGTTCATCTGGAACATGTCTATAGTTTTGACCCGAAAAATTCCACTCAAAACTTCATCACATAAAATTTTCCGTTTGTTCTGTGGGTTTTGTAAATTATTCTCTCTGATATAGGCCCAAATCTTCTTGACGACCTACTACCCAGAAGACATCACCAAAAGGTATACTGGATATTAGATCAAAGACAAAGTAAGGATCATAACAACAAAATGCCATAAAAGTTAAGCATCACCTCTGGTCTGCCAAGTTCTGACTCGCCGACCAATTTCTGAAGTTGTGGAGAAAGTGCACATGGTTTGTTAAAGCCCCCTTTTTTCTTTGCTTCACCATTCATTTTCTCAGGCCTATTTGAAAATATTACAAAAACAATTCGGTGTGAACAGCATCAGACAAAGCACAAAGCACGATTTACAAGTGGATGATCGAAAATAAGCTTTCTAGTTTCTGCTCCTATAATAGCTTTACCATATAGCATGTATTTGCTGATACTTGCAAGAATTATCAGTAAACAATAGCATCTGGATTATGTACCAGCATACAAATTCTTGCCTTCAATTACTTTTTTGTTTCGCTTCTACTATCTACAAAATGTCTCCCAACAACATGATAGAATGATTGAACAATTTATTCACACGGAATCAAAAACTAAATCAAAGCAATGAGATGGATTACTGATAAATGAATCAATCTATCAACTACACTACAATCCCAAACTAGTTGTGTTTGGTTATATTAATCAGCTATATACAAATACCTCTATACCCATTTTATTCCATTAGTAGATAATTTATCTACCCAGGTAAATTAGGGATCTTCAAAACTATCACACTTATTACCCTGACGTGCAAGTCTATAACCAGTCTATAAAAGACTGTTGGCAATATACACATTAGCGAAAAAGAAACTACGCGACTACCTAAACCATACGACTACAAGTACGATAACTCTATGTTACCTACTAACCATCTACCCTAATCCTCGACCTCCATACTCAGTCAACTAGAGTTGTGTCATGTCTTGTCTAATCACCTCCCTAGTTCTTCTTCGGCCTACATGCCTGACCTAAGTGTAACAACAACAATTAAGTATTAATCCCAATGTCTTGGCATCACTCATATGAATTCTTTGGTTCCCAGTTCCAGTGGGTTATGTCCTAAACTAAGTGGTATTGATTATGAGAGATTGTAGATATTTACGAATAAAGCACCTCCGTAAAATTTTAAGTCTATTTTCCTTTTAGTGCCTTCAATCATTATGCAGGATACAATCAGACCATTTCAAGCACCATTTTACCCTCTAAACGGTTCTTCAGATGCAATCATTTCTTATCTTGTCCAATCTTATATAACCGCACATATATCCTAACACTTCGAGGACACTACAAACAAAAAAAGAATCTGAACTTTCGCCTACTACGCTAACACAAATATGAAAACAAGTCCAGAACCAAAAGGGTCCCCATTCAATTTCCTCTCCATCCCTACGCCAATAAAAGAAATAACACAAAAGAACATAAAGAAGAACTTGTCGCCATAAAAAGACAACCTTTTCCCAACAAAGAATGAAAATCAAGAACCATACCGTGCTTTCTTCTTTGCCCCTGTGTCATCATCATTTTCATCTTCTTCTTGGGAGCAAGAATCATCATTTTCCTCTTCCTTCACATTTTCTACTTCTTGTACGTCGTCGTTTGGAGTTTCCTCAACATGAGTTCGAAGGAAAAGATCGATTTGGTCCCTTATAAACGCTTTCCTATCAAGCAAATCGACCCCAAATTCCTCTTCAAGCCTCCGACGAACGGTGCCGGCAGTAGCAGTTTCAAGGTCGGAAACTCTGAGTATTTCCCGGAGCCGGTCAACCAACACGGTATCCGACACCATTCTTGGTTAAAATAGAAAAGAAAAGCTATTAGTACTAGTGTTTCATGGACCAGAGACGAAGTAAACCTAAGTTCCTGAGAGAAACTGAGTTGAAACTAACTGGCACCAAGATTCTCCCTTTTCTCTTTTTTGCTCTTTTTTCTCTTCTTTTTTTGTGTTAAAATAAATATCAATTGGGGGACATAACATTTTTTTTTTCAAAGGGAACCTTACAATTAAAAATATAAAAGTTGAGAAAAAATATTCCCACAAAGGTTGAGAATTCAAGCAGTCACCCTTGAAAGGGTGCGTAATAGCTCATTGATCGAGCGCTCTTACGCCGAAGATGAACGGAGTTAAGCGATCTGCCGAAGTAGTGGATGTAAAAATACATCGGTAGGAGAGCGTTCCGCAAGCTCCCAAACAGTGGGAGGAGCCAAGGCTCTGACCGCATGCCTGTTGAAGAATGAGCCGGTGACTCATAGGCAGTGGCTAATCTATTATTTTGTGAGTATTTTGATATATGATAGTAATATTTCTCTTATGTCGAAATTTATTGAAGACTAGATCAATATTTACTTGTATAGCATATTAGATATATACGTTGAAGTGTCTAAACCTTGAGGAAGGTTCAATTTGGTGAGTAACTCATTTACTTAAACAATATAAGATTGTCTTTCGAGTTCCTCTCACAACTCATATTTAAAATTGTATAAGATATATTATTTTGTCAAGTCTAGCCCATTATCTAAAAAGTCCACCGCAAATTAATATGCCCAACAAGTTAAAAGACAATTAAATAAAAATAAAATCATAACTATCTTAAATATGAAGTTAGTACTTATTTTTCTTTTTCAGCACAAAAGTATCAAAAATGTTGACTTGCTCTAAAAGACTTAGTTTTATGTGTTATTTTTAAATATTTCAACGTATGATAGAATTTTTTTTTCCTTTGTGTAAACGAAAACTTTGACCTAAAAAGGTTGATCTGTTGAAGATTGTATCCGAGTTTTTAAGTCTTCCTCTTACAACTTATATGCAAAGTTTCACAAAGATAATTATTACTTTATTCTCCATCTCTGAAATATCTTATGGGACATTATAAAATTAATATGTCCAACAATTTGAAAGACAGTTGAAAATGAGTAAAATCATAACTAGCTTGAAAATTTATAAGAAGCTAGTGCTAGTTTTTTTTCTTCGTTTTTATGCAATATACAAGAGTTCAAGAACTATTGACTTGCTCAAAATAGATTATTTTTGTGTTTTATTTTTCTGATATTTCAATATAGTCACATTTTTTTCTTTGTGTAAATAAAATATTTACCTTAAATGTCGATTTGTTGAAGACTAGATCAACATTTCATGGTGTGGATATGTATATCGAAGTTTCTTGACCTTAAGAAATGTGACAACTTGATGAGTAACTTCTTTACTTTAACAAAACATCAAAGCTTCTTAAATGTTCCTTTTACAACTTATATTTAAAGTTATAAAAGACAATTATTACTCGCTCAAGTCAAAATAAGTGAATTTCTAGCTTTTTTCTTTTAGTAAAAAATAAATGAATTTTTTAAAACTCAAATAGATTATTAACCAATATTCTTTAAAGTTACCCTTCTCTGTAATGAGTTTTTCAATTATTTTATATTTTCTAGGAGTATAGTATTAAAGGTGAAGTATTTTTCAAGGCATTGAATTGCACTAATTGCAAAATCAGATTTATGGTTTCACATCTCTGTTATTACTCCCTCCACCTCAAATGATATTTATTGTGGTTACTAAAAATAATTATCTCAAATTATTTATTATTTTAGAAGTTCAAGACATAACTAATCATGTTTTCTCCATTTTACGTTTTGTCATTAATGAAGATGACACATAAATATAGTAAATTTTTAATGGAGAAAGATTATAACTTAGACATAAATAAGGGTAAAGTATGTCAAAATTTTCTCCTAATTAAATATTTTTAAGAGACATATAATAAAAGAGTGACAAATAATTTGGGACGAAGGGATTACTAATTGTACGACTATACATTCATAGAGTAAAAATATTCAAGATATTTCATTAATTGCTAACCATCATAAATCAAATTCCAGTTATTATTCTATTTTAAAAAAAATATTGGGGAAAACAAAAGGGTAATATCTTCAAATGATCATTTGATTGTAATTAATTAACTTTCTTAAGGGGAATATCACATTAAAAAATCCATTTATTTGAACTAAATGGAGTGTTTGTTAAGTCTCCTCCATCCTCTGAAAAGTCTTGTAAAACATCATTAAATTAATATGTTTGATAAGTTGGAAAACAATTGAAAATGAGTAAAATCATAACTATCTTGAAATTTTGTAAGAAGTTAATGCTTGTTTTCTCTTCATTTTTATGCAATATATACAAGAGTCTAAATATTGATGTTTTAAATTTTTTATTTGTATGTGTCATTTATCAGATATTTTAATATATTATAGTAATATTTTTTTAAAATAAAACTTCGTCTTAGAGAATCGATTTGCTGAACATTTCCTTTTTAAATATATATGTTGAAGTTTTTGGAGCTTGATGAGCTGATAACTTGGTGAGTAATTTCCTTACTTTAACACGATAAGTGGTATCAGAGCTTTTTAAATCATCCTCTTACATCTTATCTTATATTTAAAATTGCACGAGACAACTATTACTCCATTCAATCCAAAATAAATAAATTTTTATCATTTTTTATTTTGTTCAAAATAAATATTTTTTTTCAAAAATCAAAGAGTTTTATTAATCAAAAAAATTCTTTTGCAAAATTCCCTTCTCGAAATGAATTTTTCAACTATTTTATATTTTCTAGGAATATAACATTAAATATAAATTATTTTTCAAGATATTAATTGCACTAGTTGCAAAATCAAATTTATGATTTCACATCTCTAGTATTACCAGTTGTACAATTATACATTTCATAGAGTAAATATATTCAAATTACTTCGTTAATTGCTAATCATTATAAATGAAATTCAAGTGCTAATAGTTTTACTTTTAAAAAAAGTATGGGGGAAGCAAAAGGGTAATATTGTCAAATGATCCTTTGATTAGTGTAATTAATTAACTTTCTTAAGGAGTGTGTCACATAAAAAAATAACTTATTTTGGATTAGACATAATATTTTGTCAAGTCTTCTCCATTTTATGAAAAGTCTTCTGGAACATTACAAAATAGACATGCCTAAGTAGGGATCTAATAGCTCAATTGGTTGATTACCTAAATTTTCATCTTGTTGGTGAGGGTTCGAATCCCCACGTTGTAATCACCTCCTCAATTTCCCCTTCCCCTACCTCTTATGTAAAAAATAAACATGTCTGATAAGTTGGAAGACATTTGAAGTCGAGTAACATTACAAATGTTGAAAATTTGTATTAAATTAATGTTCATTTTCTCTTTGTTTTAATGTGATATACAAGAGTTCAATAATTATTAACTTGCTCTAAATGAATATTTTTTATGTGTCACTTTTTGAATATTTCAATATATGGTTATAATATTTTTCCTTTATGTGAACGAAAAATTAGCTTTAAAGGTCAATTTATTAAACACTAGATCAACATATTCTCTTTAACAATATTATATATGTATGTTTCTGAACCTTAAGAAATGTGACAACTTAGTGAGTAACTCATTTACTTTTACAAAATAAATAGATATCAGAGCTTTTTAAGTCATCCTTTTATAATTTATAGTTAAAGTTTCACAAGACAATTATTGTTTTGTAGAGTATTTTCCATCGTCTAAAAAACCTTGCGAAATACTACAAAATATGATTAACTCATAAAGTATATATTTAATGATATGAGCTTCCTAATTACAAACTTAATTAAGAAGCTATAAATGTTATATTTATTAGGTGAATAAATTTTGACTTTTTAGTGTATTGTTGCGAAATATTTAATTATCTTTATGATAGTGATCATTATGTAACTATACTATGGTATGTTTGTTCGATCAAATAAATTACTTTAATAATGACTTTATTCTTTTGTAGCATATATCAGCAACATTTTTAAAATTGTTACAATTAAAGGTGTAATCTTGTATATTTTTCTCTGTAATTATCAATTTGATGACCAATAGACGACAAATTTCTCTCCTAACTTTCTGTATATTTTTTTGTTGCTAATTTAAAATATTATTTTATGCTCAAGATTTTGTAACAAGTCTTCACATAAGTTGTTTTCTTTCTCGAGTATTTAATTATCCATTACTTTTATCACCTCTGAAAATACCTCACAGTATAAATTTATACGGTCAATCAATACAATATAAATATATATCGTCAATCAAATACGGTATAAGTCTAATTTTGATATTCAACCTTATTTCGCACAGACTAAACGACTATTAAAAGATTCACCACATTCAATTTTAAACTAATGAAATTGAGAATGAATGCAAGATACATATCATTCACCCATTTATTTGGTGTAAACATCAGGTGCAAGTAAGTTTTGAGATATTTATATTTTTAACCAGCCGACTAAAATATTCATTTTTACTCACCTAAGTGTAATAACTTCTAACCACCGCATATCTATATATCTATCTATCTATCTATGTTATTTTAAAAGCATGAATATAAATGTTGGTTGACTAAAATATTCTTCAAATATTGAATGACTTTTATGCCCTTCAAAAATATATTATATTAGATAAAATTGTAAATTAATATTTAAAATTGCCTAATATTTGGTACGTTAAATTCATATAATTCTTAATGGAATGTGAATCCTTATCTTATTCAAATCGATTTAAGTGCAACTTTTTTAGCTAATTGGAATATTTATGTTCTTGAAGTTCTAAAGCTATACGAATTTCACATGGAAAATAAATAATTTCGATTGTCTTTTTTTCCTGTGCATATAAGAGTTTCATTGGCACACAATGCATTCTCCTCTTTACACAAGAGTTCACTAGAACACGTTGATCCTATCTTTCTATTTCGGGTAATTTGTTTTCTTAACGTTCCAGGGCTTTTTTTCGTTTCCTTCTTTGTAGTGCTTTTTTTATTTTGTAGTTTTAATTGATCCTTAAAGTTGTGATGCTAAGTGGTTACAGCTTTTTCGCATATATCTTGCCTCATGATAATAAGTGTTGTGCAAATAATTCCATTGAAGGACTTCATGTTTGAGTGAATCTCATTCAACTGCAATTATATTGCTTGAAGAATAGTAGTAATCTTTAATCAGGGGTAAATTTCTCTCTCTTTCTCAACCCCCAAACACACAATATTTAGAGTTACATGGTATAGGTGTGGTATAGGGGTAAATCAGTGGTCAGCCCCTTTTTTTTTCAAAGTCATCCGACTAGTCTACTTTTCTCCTTACCCAAAAAAGCTTCATTGTGTTTCACAGTGCTTTTCTCATCTTTATTCTTCCTTCACCAAAAACAATAATCCATTATAATGAATTCTCCCACACTGTCCAATTCTGGAGATCAATTTTGGGCCCAAATTCCTGGAGCCTACCAGTACGCTTTAGGTCTCTCCAAATCCAATTTGGGCCCGACTTTCGTAACATTGACTCCTCGACAACCCGATAATGTGTGGTATATGGATACGGGCGTCACGTCTCACCTCACCAACAATTCTGGTAATCTTCCTCTACTGCAAAGTTTGAATACTCCACAATCTATTATGGTTAGAAACGGTCATCGCATTCCAATTCAAGGGTTTGGCCACACACTAACCCCACCACCACATTCCCAGTTCTCCCTGAATAACGTCTTATATGCTCCTAACATTATCAAAAATCTAATCTCCGTTAGAAAATTTATCACCGATAATTTTGTATCAATTAATTTTGACCAATTTGGATTTTCCGTAACGGACCTCCGTACCGGAAAACACCTTACGAGATGCAATAGTGAGTGTGATCTCTATCCTTTCCTATCCACGTCCGCTGCTAGTATCCACCATCCCACATCTCTAGCTGCCCATGTCAGTCCTCTCACCGTTTTAGCAACAATTTCTCCGACAACCTGGCACAATAGACTTGGACACCCAGGAGCCCATGTTTTTAATTTTCTTAGAAACAACCATTTAATTCGTTGTCATAATGGAAAATTTGCCTAACATTGTCCTTCTTGTCCTTTAGGCAAACATGTTCGCCTTTCGTTTCAGTCTTCTTCAAGTGTTACATATTCTCCCTTTGATATTGTTCATGCAGATTTACGGACATCTCCATCACTAGCTCATAAATTTTATCTCGTTATATTAGATGACTTTTCTCACTTTGTCTGGGGCTATCCACTTAAATTCAAGTCTGAAGTGTTTGCCAAATTTCTTGCATTTCGTGCCTATGCCAAAACACAATTTGAAAAAGACATCAAATCTCTTCAATGTGATAACGGTTGTAAGTTCAATAATTCCGCGTTTCGCAATTTTTGTTCTACTAATGGCATGGTTTTTCGGTTCTCGTGTCCTCACACCTCCTTTCAAAATAGCAAGGCCGAACGAATCATTCGCACTCTCAATAACATGGTTCGTACAATCCTATTTCATGCTTCCCCCCTCCCTTTTGGGTCTGCTGTGAAAATGGCCAAATATATTCTAAATATTTTGCCCACTCAGACTCTCCAAAATAGAACACCTACCGAAATTGTATTTCGTAGGATCCCAACCTATGAGCACTTACGAATTTTTGGCTACATATGCTACCCGAATATTGCATCCATGGCTCCGCATAAACTTGCACCCCGCACCACCCCGTGTGTGTTCTTAGGTTTTTCGCCCAATCATATGGGATATATGTGCTATGACTTGTCTTCCCGCAATATCATAGTCTCACATCACGTCACGTTTGACGAAATAATCTTCTCATTCGCAAATATCCAAAAATTCCAGAATTCGTATTACATATTTTTGGACAAGTCTGACACATCACCGCTTCTCCGTCTAGCTCTCGGTCGTGCTGTCACTGTTCCGGCACCGCCATGTGTCACTACCACTATCGGCAGTACCTCTGACATGTCACAACCACCGCTGCTTGTCTCTCCCACCGATGACAATCGGTCGACTGCCTCACTTCCACCTACCGTTGTTGCCCCTGACAACGTCTTTGCGCCCGTGTCACCGCCTCTGTCTCAGTCACCAACATCGACGATTGCTACCACCACCGGCAATCGGTGCACCATCTCTGTTCTGCCACCGGAAAACATCCATATCACCAACCGGAACCCTCAACCACCACCTATTGAGTCACCACCTCCAGAATACACCATCGCAGGTGCAAAAACAACCCACCACACAGTACCATCCTAACCCAACCCCGACACACTACCCAATATCGTTGACACCCCCCGACCTGTCGTCGAACCTATCGACACACCTCACCCACTGCCTCCTCTCATCGACCGCACCTGTCAACCCTCCTCCATAAACTACCACACCAGTGACCCAACACCACTGACCCAACACCACAAACCCAACAATTTTCTCATCCACCCACTACACCCACACACCCGATGGAAATCTGTGCCCAACATGAGATTTTCAAGCTCAAAGTCCATTTTAACCTATTAACACAAACCATTTTCCCAATACCCAAAAATCCAAAATTAGCTAAACAAGACCCTAATTGGAATGCGGCTATGTGTGAAAAATTTAATGCTTTAACGAAGCAGCACACGTGGGATTTGATTCCTAGACCGGAGGGGGTGAATGTGATTCATTGCATGTGGCTTTTTCGTCACAAATACATAGACAATGGTGAGCTAGAGCGGTATAAGCAAGACTTGTGGCTAATGTCACAAATCAACATGAGGGTATAGATTGTTATGAGTCTTTCAATTCGGTTGTTAAACCGGCCGTCATTCGCACAGTTCTGAGTATTGCTATGTGTAAGCATTGGCCGATCCATCAGCTTGATGTGAAAAATGCGTTTCTACACGGGGATTTGAAAGAAACTGTTTATATGCACCAGCAGTCTTGTTTTGTCCATCCGGCAGCCCCTCAGTATGTCAATTGTCTTTGTTAGTCACTGAAACAGGCCCCTATAGCATGATATGATCATTTTGCATAATATCTTATGCGAATTGGATTTGCATGTAGCAAGTGCGATTATTCTCTCTTCATCTTTCATCGAGGTAACACCATCGCTTATTTATTATTATATGTGGATGACATTGTGCTTACTGGCTCATCTGATCTGCTGAAAAATGAGATAATTGCATTGCTCAAAGCTGAATTTGCCATGACCGACTTGGAAAAACTGAGTTATTTTTTGGGGATATCAATGACTAGATCTGCAGACTCTATGTTTCTATGTCAGCGTAAGTATGCAGATGAGATAGTACACATGGCTAAAATGGCAAACTGCAAGATTATGTCCACTCCAGTTGACACTAAATCAAAGCTTAGTGTTGTTGATGGTAATCCGATGTCCGATCCCACAGTTTACAAGAGTCTTTGCAGGCGCACTATAGTATCTCACATTCACCAGGCCTGATATTGCTTATGATGTTTAGCAAGTGTGTTTGTTCATGCATGCCCCAAATAGACTCATTTTACTGCCCTTGAGCGTATCATCACATACATTAAGGGCATACTTGATCATGGATTGCACCTACCAGATTACTATCATATACGAATGCAGATTGGGCAGGTTGTCCGGACACGCGACGCTTCACCTCCGGCTATTGTGTATTATTAGGGATAATCTAGTTTCATGGTCTACCAAAAGACATGCCACACTATCCCGTTCGAGTGCAGAAACAGAGTATAGAGGTGTTGCAAATGTTGTTGTTGAGATCTGTTGACTCCGAAATTTACTTTTGGAGCTTCAGTGTTCTTTGTGTAATGCGTCTATAGTCTATTGTGATAACATATATGATGTTTATCTATCTCACAATCTGGTTCAGCATCAGCGAACCAAACACATTGAGATGGATATACACTTTGTTCATGAGAAGTAGCTCTCGGACATGTCAAGGTATTGCATGTACCCTCTTCATATCAGTGTGCGGATATATTCACTAAAGGACTACCTAGACAACTATTTATCGACTTCAAATCCAGTCTAAGCATCCGATCTCCTCCCACTTCGACTGAGGGGGTGTATTAGTGAATATTAATAGAATATTCACCATATATTGTAATTATTAGTGTTGTATAATTATGGTAACTATAGGATCCCTTTTGTATTAAGATTCCACATTGTACACACTATATATATATATATGTATTAATAAGAAAGACTCCACAAGGGATATTAATACAATTCTACACCATAAATAAAATGATAATTTTACTATATCACCTCTAATTATTACTAAATCATCTAATGATTAAATCAATTAAACATAATTTAAAAATCATGCAACCACTAACAATTCATTGAAGTTTCACCTCAAAAATTAATAGTAGGGTAAAACGGATATGAAATGATAAATTATCTTTTAATTTTTAATATTGAACAAATAAAAATGAATATTTATTTTTAATATAAAGAACAAGTAAAAATGAATAAATATAAAGAGCATATGTTATCAATTTTCGGTGTATCCAAAAAAACACATATAGGAAATAAAATAAACTCTTAGCACCTAACTATGAGAATTCTATTAAATGAGATTAGTAGTACGAGGACGGAGGATCTAGATTTTTGTGTATCATTTGGCATAGTGGTACAGAAAACTGTGGGATTACATATTGCCTCAACTATCAACCAATCAGAGATCATGCCAACTTTTTCATTTTAATTCCAAAATCGTTGTAAATTCCTGCAAGTGACACCAAATCCTATAACAACACTTGGCTACCAAAAGACGCTTTCTCGTGCTCTGTGTAAAACACCTCCCCAGAAGGGCACTTTCGTCATTCTTCTCACCCAAACCAATAAGTGAAGTAGTGAACTCCATAAAACAAGGGTACTTTTGTCACTAAAAAATTCACTGATTCACAAATAAACAGATATAACTACTCATTCTTCTTAATTTATAGTATATCGCACTATTACCGTCCTACAAAATTACAAGTTACATATTTTGACTGTACTTCTTTTAAAACATTGAAGAATTAAAACTTATTTTTATGTCAGATTGTTTATAGCATTTACTATTTGATGGTCAAACAATTATTGATTTTTCTGAACATTTTTTAAAAATAGTTTTTTTGTTGATCTTTCCTGGTGACAAGATTATGTTCCATCCAACAATCTTTAAAAATAGTTTTTAGTTTTATTTTGAAAAATGATTTTTTTAAGCTGAGGGCTTATGAAGGCACACAAAGGTAGGAATAAGGTCTTTTTACCCCATCATCCTCGGACCCACTTATACGAACTCATAAGATATGATGTGTTGTTATTGGGTAGCTACCTTTTCCTCTGACTATGTAATAAAATAAATGAGATTTCTTTATTATTAATGTACCAGATTCAAGAACTGAGCCAATAACCTTATGAATTTGATTAATTGAGTTCCAATATCATATTATTATACCCCAAAAAAGGCTAGATTTTCTCATTTTTTTACCAACATAAAAGAGTAAAACAATAAAAAATGATGTCTGCGTGTGTGTCTGGAAACCCAAAGAAGAAGTAGCTGAAAAAACAAGTAAAATAAAGAAAGAAAGAAAGAAAGAAGAAAAGCAGCTTACTTCACGAGCTCCTCTCTTCTTTCTCTCTAAGCCTATATACACGCATCTTTATATATCTTGATGAAGAACACGTCTACTAAATCAAAACCCTAACACAAAGTACAATATCTGATCATTTACTTCGCTGTAGGTACGTAAGTACATATTTCACGGGATTTAAGCTCATCCATCACTTGTTCTTATTGCCGTCCTTGTCTACCTTCAACTACCAACTATACTCTCAATCCTGTGATTCATCTTCGTCCACGTAACGTTTCTTAATTCAATTATTTTTCAAGATTAGTGTTTGGTGTGTAATAATGCCAGCAGAGGTAGCTTAGCCTTGTTGAAGTTAAAAAGAGAGGTTCTTTTGTCTAAGTAATGGATCGGACAGCAGTGACAGTAGAACCAGGGATGGACGTACCGATCATGCATGATAGTGATAGATATGAGCTTGTTAAGGATATTGGTTCTGGTAATTTTGGTGTTGCAAGGCTTATGAGAGATAGACAGACTAATGAACTTGTTGCTGTTAAGTATATCGAGAGAGGTGAGAAGGTTAGTGTTTCTCTTTCTTATATTAACTCCATTTTTAATGATACTTGGAATATGATTATACTTGTTGTTTTCTGTTTGCTTTATGAAGTTTAAAATCAAGATTTGGCGCTAAATCTTGAATCAGTGGTCATCTTTTAATGGAAAGGTTTTGTGACCAAGTTCTTTGCTTTACGGTGTTTACTTGTCTCTGCCCACAAGGGGGGATTTGCATCAAAGTATTTTTTTGATATGTTGCTCGGACTCTTTAAAAATGTTGTCGCACCCGTGTTGGATCCTTAAAAAGCACTAGTTTTGAAGCATCTAACACACACCTCTCATCAAGTTTGAAGAGTCCGACCAACATGGTAATTTTGTCTAAAGTTTATGTTTTGCATCTTAGCGTAGTTGATTGAATGATGTTATATTTTGTATCCAGATTTGAGAGTTCATATGGGAGTTAGATAATGGATGTCTGTGAGATCTAGAAACACTTGCCTCCCAACTCTAGGTTCAAAGGTCTTTTTGTTTTGATGAAGTAAGAAAGCTTTCATTAAAAGGCATCGAGTAGATGCAGACAAAATTACAAAAGAAAGAGGAAAATGTGTTTGCTCAAATACAGGTTTAAAGAAGTTCATTCTCACAGGGAATTCTGTCATCTTGTGATTACATTTCAGTTAACTTGAACGATTGTCACTTACTTGGAAGAGATAACCAATGTAAAAGGGGGCTAACTGGCTTTACACTTTCTTGGCTTTTCGTTCTTGGATTTGTGGGGATTCAATATCTGTGTATGTTTTTCTGCCACTTAGATTTACTTTTCATCTTGTCATTTATTGACATGTGTCATCGATGCACTGTAGATTGATGAAAATGTTAAGAGAGAAATCATCAACCATAGATCATTGAGGCACCCTAACATAGTCAGATTCAAAGAGGTAATATTCATTCAAGACAGTCTTTTGACGATGGCTTAGGTATTGGATGATTCATACTTATAACTAATCATGGTAAATTTGGTTTCAGGTCATATTGACGCCAACTCATTTGGCTATTGTGATGGAATATGCATCTGGAGGAGAGCTGTTTGAGCGCATATGCAATGCTGGCCGTTTCAGCGAGGATGAGGTAAATATTTTAGAAAATAACTTTGGTTGTCACTTTGCCCTGAATATATTTATATGCTATCAGCTTTAAATTTCAGGCACGATTTTTCTTCCAACAACTCATATCAGGGGTCAGCTATTGTCATGCTATGGTACTTCCACAGTTCTCTGCTTTCAATTTGAATTGACAACCTATTGAGTTTGTGAAGTTTTAATCATTTTCTTGCTATTGATTCTTTTACTGAAGCAAGTATGCCACAGAGACTTGAAATTAGAGAATACATTACTGGATGGAAGCCCTGCACCAAGGCTAAAGATTTGTGATTTTGGATATTCTAAGGTATTGTTGTCTTCACTCTACTGTTTTCTGAGACAGGTGATTTCCTGTACGAAGATAATCCCTTGAGTATTTCATTCTAATGATAGCAAATATATACAATATTACAATGTAGTACTAATTTAAGTTTACCTAAAATATAAGATGCTAATCTACCTAATTGATGACTAATTGATTTACAATTATAATTACAAGATTACATAATAATTAGTGGTGATTGTCCCATAATTATTCTTACAATTCCTTATCTCCTCCCCAAAAGAAAGAAAACAAATTATTGAATATTGGAATAGAACTGGTCCAAGTGGAGCGAAATGGATAGTGACGATTCATATGCCGACCTAACTAGCTTGGGATTGAGCCATTGTTGTTGTTGTTGTATATATGCAGTAATATACCTCAATCCGGTGAAATGTTAGCTTCTTTCTTCTCTCCTCCCTTCTCCTGTATTCATATGTCCTTAATGTCTTACTGACCGTCATTTTGACTGTTGTTTTTTGCAGTCCTCGGTGTTGCATTCACAACCAAAGTCAACTGTTGGTACACCTGCATATATTGCCCCAGAAGTGTTATTGAAGAAAGAATATGATGGGAAGGTATATCTTTTTTCATTTTAATCTTACTCAGAGCAGTTGGTTTCTTGTGTTATGATTTGGTCAAAGTGGTGTGGTTTATGGGATGAAGTACTCCTAAGCTCATCTTCCTGACAGCAAAGTCTAAGTGCATATTTTTTGCCTTGTTCTTAATGAAAGATCATAAATAGGTATCATCTGATCACTGCTATGGAAAGTTTGATAAATTAGGAATGGCAATAGGCTGGTGACCAATCCTCATCCCCTTCCCCTACTTTGCTGTCTTTAACCAATGGTCCAGTTTTAATTCTGATTACCGAAATCTCTAGGTAGAATTTGGAAAACATTTAAATGCACGTACCATGAGTAGAGTGTGGGACAACATGGACCTTACAGGCAGATAATCTGTGGGCAAATAATTTAATGTCTAAGTTAATAACTAACTTGCAGTTGAAAAAAGCTAATCTGAATACCTTACTTTATCTATACTCTAATATGGATGTTAAAAGAAAGACTTGGGAGTTAGTCTGTGCATAATTACATTATTTTTAGACAATGCTGTTGTGTTGAGAAAGAACAAATCGAACATTTTGAGATGTGGATCATCAGTGTGTGACAATGGTGGGAAGTTGTTCAGGGAACACAGAATTTTCAGGGTGTTGTTCCTTACTTGGTGTGTGAGGACTGTTCAACTTATGCAGGACTATTTTGAAGCTAATGGAAAATGCAGCCATCTTTAAAATTCATGTTTTCTGATTTAAGTAAGGGAAAGAAGAGAACATTATATAGAAGCTTAGAAGTAGTTTTAAACTTGCATTATATGTTTACCTTTTCACCTGCTCAATTTTTTTTTTTTTTTTGAACTTTGAATCTAAGCATGCATTTTGCAGTACACTTGAAATAGTCAAGTGAATTAATTTCGATCTTCAAATATGTGATCAAACTTTTTGCCACTTCAAACAGTGTCTTAGCCATTTGGCTTGTATTGATGTTTGTAACAATTTAACAATGCTTAAGAAAATTTCCGAGCAGTATTTATTAGTAGAAAAATTTCCATCTTGTTATGGTTTTGATGATTTAACCTTCCTTTTTGTAAATTATCTTATTTACTTAACTTTTTTTGTGCCTGATGATCTTCTAATTGTTCTTCTTCATTTTTTCAAAATGTTGCAGATTGCAGATGTCTGGTCTTGTGGAGTGACGTTGTATGTCATGCTGGTGGGAGCATACCCTTTTGAAGACCCAGAGGAGCCTAAAAATTTTCGGAAGACAATACAGGTAACTTCTATGCTCTATTGTTACTGCAAAATCCTCATTATTTGTCTTATTTTGACTTGAATCATTTCCTGTTTTGCAGCGAATCTTGAACGTACAGTATTCAATTCCTGATTATGTACATATCTCTCCAGAATGCCGTCATTTGATATCGAGGATTTTTGTTGCTGATCCTGCAAAGGTAATCTTGCTCGTAATTACTTCAATCTTGTCTTGGTCAGAAGAATCTTATACTAAGTCTTTCTGGGGTTTCTTCCTTTTGCCCGATTATCTTTACTTTTGGCCAACCTCTTCATTCGGTTCTTATGCGAGGTTCCTTTCTTTTGTTTGTTGAGTTTCCTGGTGAATGAGATAGTATTTACTTGTGATATTAACATTACCAGTTTCAAAAAAAAATAAAAATTACTTGTGATATTTAGATATTCATTTTTATCTTTCTTTCCAATTAATATATACTATTAGTTTTTGATATCGTCATGCTATCATTTTGCATTGCAACAGAGGATATCGATCCCTGAGATTAAGAACCATGAGTGGTTCTTGAAGAACCTTCCTGCAGATCTCATGGACAATACTACAAACAACCAGTTTGAGGAGCCAGATCAACGTATGCAGCGTATTGATGAAATCATGCAGATAATAACTGAGGCCACCATTCCTGCTGCTGGGACCAACAGCCTTAATCATTACCTCACTGGAAGTTTGGACATTGACGATGAGATGGAGGAAGACTTGGAGAGTGATCCTGACCTTGATATTGATAGTAGCGGAGAGATTGTCTATGCAATGTAAAAGATATGTGGATGGCTAAGTTGCCAGATCAAACATGACCAGTTTGAGTGTCCACTGTTTGTATATGAAATGCAGTTCGCAACAATTCAGGCTCTCCTCTCTTTGTTTTCTTTAGTGGCTGTTGCTGTTGTGTACTGCTTGATTTCCCTTCTAAATGTGTGTTCTTGCAAACTACTATGTAACAATATAATTTCAGTAATCTTTACTCAGTAGTTGTTAATTTTCTTCTGTTACTAAATGTAAAGTAGTTTTAACCAAATCTTGCATGCATTTGACACCATTATGTGAATTGCTTTTGCGAAATATGTTGGTCCATTGCTCTTGAAACTAGCTCTTCTCTAATCCTGACAATTAGTCCGAAAACAGATATATGTAAAGGGAATCAGCTTGCAAGAACTGCTCCTCTGCAGCTTTTTTGTTCTTTCTTTATAGTACTTATTTGCTACAGGTTACCTTGGCATCACTCTTTGTAGTTGCAAAACAAGTTGAAATGCGTATGAAGTCGAAATCATGTACATATCTTTCATAACCTTATTGCATGCCAAGGAAGCCAAGAGACTGCAGGAAAGAGCAATTCGTTCTGCTACTCCTCCCTGCACCAGTAGTAAATAAGTACCGTATGATATTGACTAGGGTAAAAATAAGCATGACAATATAACTTGCTATCGGGTTTTATCATCACTCTTCATCTTTTCCTTGTTCATCTACAGGATTACAAAATTCAAGGTTTCTGTGACTTCAAACTCTACCAAAATATCAAATATTGGACCGCTCATCCAGCAGGACAAGCAAATCACAGAAGAAAGGTGGATTTGGAGTTCAAATCCTCTCCATTAAGCATATATATCTGAAAATTAGTCTTTGATTCTCCAAGTGTGCATACTGAAGTTTC
Source organism: Anisodus tanguticus (assembly GCA_034509755.1). Lineage (NCBI taxonomy): Eukaryota > Viridiplantae > Streptophyta > Magnoliopsida > Solanales > Solanaceae > Anisodus > Anisodus tanguticus. The sequence continues at coordinate 35,951,228 of CM067561.1, read as the reverse complement.
AGCATACATTTATTGCTATAAAGAGATTGTAACAAAAATTAAGGCATTTATGCCGTCCCTTCAAAAAGCAACTAGAGTTTGCAAGGGAGATAATCCAGCCTTTTTTCCTACACTACATGGTTGTAAATTTCAACTTTGTTATGGCATTGTGATCCATCCTTGCTAAAAATGTATATCATGTTGTGCTATATCAATGCACCAAAATTCCAAAAATAAAGGTATCAAAAACTTTATATAGATTGAATCATTTTAATGCCAATATAATAGTAGTCCATCTTTCGCTGATCTGGCGAAAGAAGCTGTTGGTCCCTTCAATTCTCTATACAATCTTGGAGATATTGGAGACACCTCATCTTCATCATCTGCTGATCATATTGCTGCAACCCTAAATTTACCTTCTCCACAACCATTCACCCAACGAGGCACTGACTTCTTCGAGTCTGGTCTCAATTTTGCAACGCCTGGAGCTACTACCATCATGAGCCCTTTTTTCTTCGTCAAGAATGGCATCTCGCCACCTCCCCAGTCTCACGACATATCGTAGATTGTCAACTTCATGAAGTTTTTCTATAAAGACTGCTCCTTTTTTCATGACTGCGGCAAAAATAGGGTTCTTCAGAAAATGCTTATCTTTATGGATCAACCCGGCATAAATGACTACAAGCAGGACTTTTTACATGGGGAATCTATATCTCAAGCGTCCCATATTGTAACTGAAGTGGTGGAGACAATTAAGAATTCAGTGGAAAGACTAATCAATGAAGCTGGAATTCTACCAATGGGCTGCTTTCCTGGTTATCCGACTTTGTTTCCCAAGGGGGATTCAATTGGCAAAAACAGATGCCACAGGGACTAAATATATTCTCAAGGCTTCACAACGATCACCTTTGGCAAGCAATTCTAGAGCTGCAATTGAAATACCATGATGTTCATATCATATACGCAGATTACTACAAAGCATTCATGGTTGTTCTTAAGAAACACACGTTTCTTGGGATTCAAACAGAATACTTTTATGAAGGCATGTTGTGGCAGTGGAGATGGTCCGTTCAACTTTGATGTGCAGAAGAAGTGCGGAGAGGAGGGAGCTGCTACATGTTCTGATAGAGCTTCTTATATACATTGGGATGGATTTCGACCGGCTCCAGAGTCATTGGAGAATCTGATCAATACGTTGTTCAGCAAAAAAGGATTTGTATTTCCAAAATTAAAGTTTGGGGAAGAAACAACAACAGCGGTAGAAAGGCATCATTTCAGGATTCATGGAGGAGTTAGAGACATGTCCTCTGTTATTAGGCATTTACTCTTCGTCTAAGCTAGTTTTTTGCATTCAATTATTGAAAGAATATAATCTCTTGATTATTTTCATTAATGAAAAGGTATATATATATACGTGATATACAAGTCTAATAGATTTTCCTAATACAAGAATTACAATTATACAAGACTTCTACAATCATGGTAATTAATATATTGAAATAAGGAAATTCGATATACACGGTCAAACTGTGTATATCACATTCTGTCACACCCCCGCAGTCATAACGGGCGGCGGTCGTACGCTGAGACTGTCCCTAAAATCTACAAATAGAATCAAGGGAAGACCCTTAGTAAAAATGTCTGCAATTTGATATCACGAAGGGACATGGAGGATGCGTACTTGTCCACGAGCTACCTTTTCTCAAACAAAATGGATATCCATCTCGATATGTTTAGTGCGCTGATGTTGAACAGGACTTCCAGAGAGATAGACCACACTAACATTATCACAATAGACCAAGGTAGCTTTGTAAATCGGAAAGTGAAGTTATAATAGAAGATTACGTAGCCAACATGACTCAGATACCACATTGGCCCCCACGGTATTCGTCCTCTGTACTAGAACGTGATAACGTCGCCTGGCGTTTTGCTGACCATGAGACTAAGTTATCACTAAGAAACATACAATAACAGACGTCCAACGTCTGGTATCCAGACATCCACCCCAATCAGCATCTGTATATGACACGAGAGTAGAGACTGATGACGGGTATAAATGTAACCCATACTCAAGTGTGCCCTGTATGTATCGTATAATGCGTTTGAGACATATCAACTCTTAGGTTGAGACAGAATCCTTTTTCTAGAATTGTGCGCGCCGGGCCCTTCGGGTCTTATATCGCATAAATGTGCTCAATTCGTAGATCATGCATAAACAAACATACATGATGGACTGCATAGGTAATGTCGGGTCTCGTAAAAGTCAGATGCTGAAGGGCCCCTGCAAGACTGTGATAGTGGGTGAGATCCTCGTATGGTGTGCTAATAGTAGCACTGAGCTTTGGTTTGGTATCAACCGGAGTAGCAGAAGGTTTACAAGATGACATGCCAACTCTCTCAATGATCTCAGTTGCATACTTCTTTTGTGATAAAAATAGACCACCTGTGTGACGAGTGAATGCGATAACCAAAAAATAACTTAAGGGCCCCAAGTCTTTCATAGCAAATTCTGAATTTAGAAGGGTTATGATAGACTTGCGCAGATTATCAAAAGAGGCAGTCAATATAATATCATCAACATTTAATAAAATGTATGCCAGAGATGCACCACGTCTATAGATGAACAGAGAATGATCAGATCTGCTTTGAGAAACCCAATTAGTAGACACATAATCTGCAAACCTCTTATACCACGCTCGTGGGGGCTGCTTAAGCCCATATAAGGACTTTTTTGAGTAAACAGACATGATTAGGATAATCGAGGTTTTTGAAACCCAGGGGCTGATGCATGTATACTGTCTCCTTGAGATCACCATGTAAGAAAACATTTTTCACATCTAATTGATGTATGTGCCATTCTTTCGAGATAGCTAGGCTGAGAACGGTGCGAATGGTAACCGGTTTGACCACCGGGCTAAATGTCTCTCCACAATCTATACCAACATGTTGAGTTTTACCATCACCTACAAGAAGGGCCTTATGCCTTTCAAAAGAACAATCAGAATTTTATTTATGAGTAAAAATCCACATAGACCGAATAATATTAACAGCAGGCGGACGAGGCACCAACTCCCATGTCTTATTTTCAATAAGAGCATTATATTCATCATCCATGGCTAATTTCCAATTTAGGTCATAAATGGCAGACACTGGGTTATGTGGTAGGGGCGATTTAGTGACATTAGAATTAATATTAAAATGCCGTTTAAGTTTAAAAATACTACGTTGACTACGAGTAACGGGCCCTTGACTAGGAACAGAAACGGAAATGACCGGGGACGTTGGTGGACTGGCCCGGGATGGGCCAGCAGGCAGTGGGCCTGCTGGCCGTGAAACTGGCATTCGGATGGTGAAAGTGGGATAGCAGTCAGTGGGCCTGCTGGCCGAGAGGCTGGAACCGACGAACAGGGCCTAGAAATTTCAGCGGGTAGGGAGGCATTTGGGCCAGTAGACAGTGGGCCTGTTGGCCGAATGTCGGACGTGTCAGAGGCGATATTTATGGGGCCGGGGTCACAGGAATTTTGGGCCCACTGATGGACGATATACGAAGAGGGTTCATCATCCAAAAAATATATGAAGTAGACACGGGATTATAGAAGTTAGCAAACGGGAATTGTGATTCATAAAAAATCACATGACGACTAATTATGATTTTATTAGAGGATAAATCAAAACATTTGTAGCCATGATGATTAGATGGATAACCCAAAAATACACAAGCGGTAGACCGTATTGAAGTTTGTGAGTTGTAGTAGACGGAAACAACGGATAGCACAAACACTCAAATACCCTAAGATGAGAATACGAGATATCTCTATTATAAAGGATTTTAAGTGGGGATTGATATGCTAACCCTTTGTTAGGGATAATGTTAAGGAGGTAGGTAGCCATTTGTAAAGCATGATGTAAAAAAGAAGGGGGGTACGATGCATGAGCAAGGTTCGGACAATATTATTAATGGTATAAATTTTTCTTTCAGCCTGCCCATTTCGTGAGGACGTGTGAGGACAAGAAACTGAAAAGATATGCCATTAGTGTCACAAAAGTCACGAAACGGTCCATTATCATATTCCCTACCGTTATCACATTGAATGTTTTTAATTTCCTGTTCAAATCGAGTACGGATGGAAGCTCTAATTTTTAAGAAGGTGGAAAACACTTAAGACTTTTTGGATAAAGGAAAAGTCCACAAAAAAATAGAATAATCATCAAAGAATGAAATATAATAACGATGGCCCACAGAACTTAAAACGGAAGATGTCCATAAATCACTATGAATAATGTCAAATAGCATCAACGTACAAGAAGTAGAAGCTACAAATGATAATCTAACATGTTTCCCTAATGGACACTACAGACAAATAAGAGCACTACTCATACTCTTACAATCAATAAATTTATTACTATGAAGAGACGACACAATAAATGACCCCGGATGACCTAAACGGACATACCACAAGGACGGCGCAAGAGCAACAAATGTTGAAGGTGTGGCTTGACTCGTGGACATGGTGGTGGTGGGGATTGGATACAGCTCACCTCAATTATTACATCTCATTAGACGGATCCCCGTCTTGAAATCCTTCACATAAAATCCAAAAGGGTCAAAGTTAACAGAAACCCAATTATTAATGGTGGATTTTCGAACTAACACTATTTTTTTTATTAAGTGAGGGGTATGAAGGATATTTTTTAGGACGAGTGGTGGATGTGGGGCGGAGGACAAATTTATGTGACCATAACCACGAATTGGAATTGAATTGCCATTACCAACAATATAGTCAATTCCAGAAAACAAAGCAATCTTTATAATCGGGGTAGGGGTGGGCGTATATCGGTTCGGTTCGGTTTTGTATTCGAAAAATATGAACCGGATAAAAATCATTTTTTTTTAGAAAAACTGAATACAACTTTTTTAAAAAAAAATAATATGTTCGGTTTGTATCGCCGAACGTATCGGTTATATCAATTTTTTCTAGTGGGCCGGGTCAATGATTTTTTTATTTTTTTTAAAAAAATAAATTTCCAAAACTGAAATTGACATTCACACCTACACTACCATGAAATTTCGACGTTGAAATCCATTGTGTATCGTGAGATGTTTACTAAAGAGAAAAGAAAATTAGAAACCGATTTGGGGGAAAAACACAAATTGATTGGGAAAACGGACATCCGAGCGCAGAGTTATGACCATTTAAAGTTTCATCAATTTACAACTACTTTCTCTCCCTACATTTTATGTCATTGCTTCCGTGATATGTTAATCAAGTTCATGCCGCATTCGATTTCCATAAATGCTTCATAGATTGACTTCAATGACTATGATTCAAGAGATAGTAGTAGCCTAAAATAAAAAATAATTATATATTTAATTCATTTTTTTCGGTTCGGTTCGTATCCAAAATTAAAAAACCGAACCGAATCACTAAATCCTGATTCGGTTCGATTTTTCAAAAAATCATTTTTTTTTTAAAAAACCGAGAAAAAATCGAATCGAATTTTCACTTGTAGAATTTGAAACTCAATGATAATAGTTAAAACTTAAAAACAAGATAAAAAAATGGCCCAGTCTAATGGTTAGGCCTTACTTTTTGGGCTTTGCCAATACCATATTTCGATGAACCAGACCACCAGACCAGTTCTGTAGCATCTTACATCGCCTAGTGATCTTAAAGGGGTCATTCGCTCAACTGTTGGCAAAGACAATGTTGTTTATATATCATTTGATTTAATAAGAAGGATATATTCAAGCCAAAAATATATAGAAACAAAAGTGGAGGAGTCCACATGTCATATAATTTCAGGCCCTACTCAGGTGTTATGAAAAATAAGAAAGAAAATCAATGATTGGTTGAAGGGTCATCTCAAATTAATGAGCTTATTGAGACAGTAATTGGTAAAGAAAATCAGCAAAACGTGTGGAACCTTCGGTCACTCTTCCAATAAGAACCACAAAATATGTGTGCAACTAATTAAGGTCAAATGAATTTACAGGTGCCTTGAAAATTTGCAATTGAGGTGCTGATAGATATTTTGAACTATTTTTTGTTAAAAAAATAATTCACCTATGCCTAGCCCAATTTTGTCACATAAAATGATATGACACACCCCAAGTAAAATGAAGGAGCCAATAAAATTATGACACATGTAAATTGATGTGGCTAACGTACTCAAAATTTAGGCCAATTAAACCTATAAATAGTAATAGAATATTTTAAAATATTTTTTCATTAATTCTATATCTCTTATTTTAGATAGAATTATTTTTATTATAATTAGATCTCCTTTAAATAGAGTCTTTCATGAGCCAAAAATATCTTAGATGATCAAAAGATCATAAATATGTATATCAAACAACCTTCCTCTCCAATAATTATCAAGAAAAAGTATTATACACATCAAAGTCTTTCAATTTAAGAACATGTTTTCAAGCCGTTTTGCTAGTTGACGATCGTGATAAGAAAAATAAGAGGATTACATCTCTTTAAATTTGAGATATTTTAGAGATTGCAATCATTGTCATCTTTTAAATCAAAGATTACAATTTGTTGCTATTTTTCTTTTCTTAATTACTCAAGCACAAAATTTGTGGCTCATACTGTTAAATTCGGTCCCAAAAGATACAAGTAGGCAACCACATGTACAAAATTGTCACGTAAGTACAATCACTAAACAACGACCATAAATGATCCTAGTTGTGCAAATCATCCAAAAATAACATCTACTTTTGTACTTTAAATTGATGCCACGTGGATTATATAAAGTGAGTTCCAAACATAAGCAACTCACTTTATATAATCCACGTGGCATCAATTTAAAGTACAAAAGTAGATGTTATTTTTGGATGATTTGCACAACTAGGATCATTTATGGTCGTTGTTTAGTTTTTATCCCCGTTTAAGATGTAAAAAAAAATGCCTCGGCGAAAGTTACATAACTTAATAATCCACATGGCACCACTTTAACAAACAAAGAACTCATTTTTGACAAACATAATACTCGATGTCTTTCATCATGTGACACAACATAGTTTATTTTTACAATATTTTTAAGTCGGTTAGAAATATATTTTTTCATGAGAAATCAAAGATAGGCCACACAAAAGAAGGAAAGGTAGGCATGCTAAGTAAATGATGATGGCGGAAGATAGCATCTAAGAGAATATGAAATAGCAAGTTCTTGAGAAGAAAAGAAGTTGTGAGAGAGGGCTCGCTTAGAGGAATAGAACAAGGAATCTGATGCAAGGGAATTACCGGGTTTTAAAATATATGTAGAAAGAGCAGAGCGATAGTCATAAAGGAAATCCAACTCCTAGTCTCATTTACTTGCAGCATATAGAAAGAAGGGCAACCGAGCCCAAGGGAAAGTGAATCAAAGAAGAAATGGGAACTCATAAGAGTGAAAACCATAGCCATGCCATATGACTGACGAAATTCCTTAAGAAAGCGAGAGAGATCACTCGTAAAAGCGAATCCCCTACACTCCTTGAATCTTTCTTACTCCGGCTACAGAGCATGTCATGTGTCATGTGAATAATATTGTTAAGAGTCCCACATCGGAAATGGAATGGAAACATGGACTCCTTATATGGACTTGGACAATTCTCACCCTACAAGCTAGCTTTTGGGGTTGAGTTAGGCCCAAGATCCATTCTTTACATGGTATCAGAGTCAGGCTCATTCCAATTCTTTGTTCGTCGATGTTGGACCCCCAAATTATATTGTCCACGCTCCAGTTAACTAGGTCTGGGCGTGCGGGAGAGTGTTAAGAGTCTCACATCGGAAATGGAATGGAAACATGAACTCCTTATATAGAGTTGGACAATCCTCACCCTACAAGCTAGTTTTTAGGATTGAGTTAGGTCCAAGATCCATTCTTTACAAATATGTTAGCTATATATGTTGCTAAAATAGTAACCACTTGTATTTCCGGGACAAGGTTCATGAACATCTTTTGTGATATATAGACATAGTTGAGTTATTTCTTTTTTACAAAATCTAGTTTCATGCTTTTTGTTATAATAAACTGAAAGTTAAACGATCATCCATGAAATTAATCATATTATATTAAATTATTAGCTCACTTTGTAAGATTTTTTTCTTTTATTTATAATGTGTGTTAGCATAGTTTTGAAAACTTTCATTTGTATGGTTAACTAAGATTATTTGATGTGTTATTTGGATCATAAAAAATATGATTAGGATATATAGAATCCCTCCGCCTTAACCAATAGCTAGAGCTTTGGGGTTTGAGTTTGTGCATGAAAAAACTCTTTGAGATACCTTTCACCTATAACGGGTAGATCAGGGATTTAAATCACAGTAGGAATAAGTGAAGTCTCACAGTAAGAGGGGGAACTGCGTGTGGAATTCAAAATTGCAGTGCCCACTTTTTTGGAATGTCAATAATTGTGCAAAAATGGAAGTGTAGGGTACGTGTACAGTAAGATGGTTCTCTATACTAATTTGGCAAATATACTTTTTACAAGATATGGGGTATCATTCTTGAGATCTCTCCGAGCACTTTTTTCCCTGTTTTCTGCGAAAAATCCACATTCCTCTTCCAAATTTTTGAAAACCCTTGCTTTTTCCTCTCTCTAATAAGTGGTTTTAATTAATCCATATAAATTTGGAGACTCACGGGTCTGTTTGGTAGGAAGGAAACTGTTTTCGTGGAAGGTAAGTGGCTACTTATTTATACTTTGGCGTTTGATAAGTAAACAGAAAAATTATTATTTTAAAAAATTCAATGTGAAGTTGTTGCATACATCTAGTAGTAAGTAAGATCTTTCCTCCCTAAGTCATGTCCAATGTCTTTTGAGTTTAAATTGTATGCATCTTTAATGTAGCAAATATTTACATTATTGGATCTCTTTAACTGTTATAACATGTAATCTTTTCATATTCAAGATTACAGATCGCATATTTTAAGGTGACTTATTTATAGATTTTCTTTGAATTCTTTATACTTAGACTATGTATATACTCACTCCATCTCAATTTAAGTGTCTTATTTTTCATTTTCGAAAAAAAGTGTCTCTTTCTATATTTAGTAAGTTTTTCAATTCCAATGCAAGTTTAAGACCACAAGATTTTAAAAAACCACACACATCTTTAATTTAAAATCACAAGATTAAAAAATCTCCCTTTATTTCTTTAACTCCGTGCCAAGTCAAACTAAGACACTTAAATTGGGACGGATGGTGTATTACTTACATTTTATTTCTTTTTGACTTCTTATGATTTGGGCATGCATACATCATTAATTCATCATTAGGATAGTTAAGACTTACATATGGTTTCATCGACTTCGAAAAGACGTACGACAAAGTCCCTAGGGAGGTTCTATAGAGATGTTTGGAGGTTAGAGGTGTACCTATGGCGTACACTAGGGCGATCAATGATATGTATGATGGAACCAAGACTAGGGTACAAACACTAGGAGGAGACTCGGAGCACTTCCTAGTAATGATGGGGATGCATCAGGGATCATCTCTTAGCCCATTCCTATTTGCCTTGGTGATGGATGGATTGACGTGACAAATCAAATGGGAGGTGACATGGTGTATGTTATTCACAGACGACATAATCCTGATTAATGAGACTCGCAGCGGAGTGAACGCTAAGTTGGAGGTTTGGAGACAAACTCTGGAGTCTAAAGGGTTCAGGTTTAGTAGGACCAAGACAAAATACTTGAGTGCAAGTTTAGTAACGGGAGCGACCTTGAGATAGGCGTGGAGGTGAGACTTGGTACTCAGGTCATTTCAAAGAAACACAACTTCAAGTACCTCGGGTCTATTATCCAAGGGAGTGGAGAGATTGATGACAATGTCACATATCGTATTGGGGCAGGATGGATGAAATTGAGGCTCGCATCTGGAATCTTGTGCAATAAGAATGTGCCACCAAAACTTAAAGGCAAGTTCTATAAGGTAGTGGTTAGACCGACTATGTTGTATGGGGCGGAGTGTTGGTCGGTCAAGACTTCATACACCCAAAAATGAAAGTTGCGGAGATGAGGATGCTGAGATGGATGTGTGGACATACAAGGAGGGATAAAATTATAAATTATGATATCCGGGACAAAGTGGGAGTGACCTCGGTGGAGGATAAGATGCGGGAAGTGAGGTTGAGATGGTTCAGGCACGTGCAGAGGAGAGATACAAATGCCCCAGTGCGGACGTGTGAGAGGTTGGATATGGACGGGTTCATAAAGGGTAGAGGTAGGCCGAAGAAGTATTGGGAGAGGTGATTAGACGGGATATGGAGCAAGTGCAACTTATTGAGGACATAACCTTAGATAGGGGGTTATGGAGGACACATATTTGGGTAGAAGGGTAGTAGGTAGTCCATCGTAGTCCTACTTACGGTTACAAACTGATAGTTGTAGTGTTATTATTGTAGGCCCGCCTAGCCTATCATACTAGTAGGCGCAATATTGCTTTATAGTCTCATGTCGTTTGATTTCTGCTGCTATGTGTTCTCTAGTGTACTTTTTTATCTTATTTACCTGCGTTAGTTACTGCTTCTTTTTTTAGAATGTGCTATTATGGCTTATTCGCTTTTGATACCGGCATTTTCAAACTGCTTTAAATTTTTTGTCTGGATTTGACCGTTTCTCTTGCTTTGTTTGTGCTTGTGTTTTGTCTTGAGCCGATGGTCTCTCGAAAACAGCCGCTCTACCTACCAAGGTAGAGGTAAAATCTGCGTACACTCTATCCTCCCCAGATCCCACGTTGTGAGATTTTTACTGGATATGTTGTTGTTGTTTGTTGTTGTGTTGTAACACTTTGATGTCATGCATTATAGATAAAGTGGTTTGACTTTAGCCTCTTATAAGAATATTTTCGCAGATTCAATAAAATCCCAAATGGATCTAAATCTCTGACCTTCAACCATAAATTAACCACCATTAGTTTGATGATTTGCATGCACTATTTTCAAACTTATCCACGTTTCTTTATCTGTTCAATAAAATGCGTATAAGATAATATGCTGATCTACAAATGCACCACAGCTTTCTATACGACAAATGACATTAAAACAAATGGGAAAATTGTCAAGGTATATAGTGAAGAAAACACAAGTCGTACACTTCTCTTATTACTATCCTCCAAACAATATTAGAGTACAAAAAAGTAAAAGCTGTATAAATGTGTGCTGAGTTTCCTATTTATTGACAGCGACAAACATTGAAGTTCAAGGAGTTGAATGTGACTTTAATTATGCATATATCTTACTTTCATATCATTAGTAGTTTGTCTTATTATTGATCTCTTACATGGTTTAATCAGGTTGATCATATGACATAATGCAAATATGTGGGAACTTAACGTTATTGTACTTTTCATCTGGATAACTTCAGTGTTTTTAGAAAGGAAAAAAAGCATATAGGAAAAAAGATTGTGGAAGTTAGAATTCCGCCGGATGGTGATATATATTGGTTGCAAAAAAGAAACTTATGGAAGTTAGAAGATTTTTAATTTATGGAAGTTGAAGTTAAAATTTTACTCAAAACGATATTATGGGATCTATATTATTGAATGAGAAATATCTTGCAATAGATTCATTGAATTGAAATAAAATCCAAGTACACCTTACGTCCCAAAATACTTGTCATGTTTTTCTTTTTAAAAATTAATTTGATTAAATTTTATAGTTAAATTAAATTATATTAATTTAATATTTTAAAATTAAAATTTAAATATTCAAAAATTATACGAAAAGTACTATAAACTGTAATTCTCCTCGTATTAATATGATAAAAATATAACTCAAAATATTAGTCAAAATTAATATAATTTAACTCTTGAAAAACGTAACGCGTAAAATATTTTGTGTGAGAGAGAGAAAGTACTTTGAAGAGTATACTGTCACCCCTAGAAAAAAAATGGTCTTTATAGGTCTATCCCTTTCCCTATCCCAAGAATAATTTCACTTTAAAGATTGAAGAATCAGTGATCTACATATAATGTAGCGCCGTGCCGTGTAGCAGCGTCTTATATATTTTCTCTTTACAAACTTTTCTTCGCAATCTTTGTTGGGTCTTATTCGTTTGCTCAATTCGAAAAATACAATATTTGGCAAGAAGAGCATTCAGTGTGAGTATGATTCACAAAATCCTGCTATGCACACTAGTTAGGTCCCATTTCGAAGACCTTTTTCCTCCTTCTAGATCTTTCACATAATATAATTTAGGTCCCATTTGGATCTGAACTTTTGCATCAAAGCAAGAACATATTAATGCGTAGTGATGAAATGATTAAATTAGGACAAACCTGCTGGAACTTTTGCATCTGGCTTGTGTCACATTAATTACTGAAAATTAGTTGATATCAGATTGTAACAAGAATTAGACCTAAAGTCTTACAATTGACCACATTTTCTTCGCAATCTTTGTTAAAGCATGACCATAATGTTCAGTAATGCGGATCTAATATTTGAAGTTTATGAGTTAATATATAATAATAGTAATTAAATATTTATATGTATTTGATAAATTTTTTAATACAAATATGAAGTAAAGATAAAATCTATGGAATTTACATGAACACAAGTTGGACCTAACTCTGATACATATCCTTACACGTGTCTCATCCATCTATGCTGATGGCTCCTACCATCTTGATTTTTCCAATCTGACGTCAGCAAAATCTTTATATCCTAGGTGGACGTGATATGCTGACCATTGGATCCAAAAGCTCTGAGAGCATAGTGGCTCTGTTATAAGACGGAAATGAGGAGAAAATTTGTATACATTAATGGAGAAAATAATCATGTAGAACACGAGATAGAAATTCTTTATAATTACACTGAAATAATTGAAAGGATGTGTGGCGAAGGATCTTATGTGATAATATTTTATTGAAATTCAAGAAAAGGATAAAAAATTAAATTTAAAAGTTATATGATTATAAATCATTCATTTATAAAAATAAAATAAAATTTTAAAATCAATTATAGCATTCTTTTAAAATAGATAAAATGAAGGTACAACACAGAGAAAGTAACTTATTTGTGTCCCAACACCTCGCACTTGAAGAACCATTACTACTACTCTTTTGTTTCAATATGTTTACCATATTTCTTCTTTCGATCCCAGAGATTAGGGCATGAATATGTTCATTATCTTTCATTGATTATTATTTATAATATTAGTGTTATATGACTACAAATTAGGTAATTAAATCTTTCTAATTATAATTGATTAGAAATATAAATTTACCTAATATAAAAAATATACAAAATATGGTAATATTCTAGCAATGGTGGTAATATACAATATATGGAAATATTCTATCACACCCCCGCAGTCGAAGCGGGAGGTTCCCGTACACTGAGACTGGCTCGGAAATCATCAAAAAGAATGTGCGGAAGTCCTTTAGTGAATATATCAGCAATCTGATACCTGGAAGGAACATGAAGGACACGAACTTGGCAACGAGCCACTTTTTCACGTACAAAGTGAATATTCATCTTAATGTGTTTAGTGCGCTAATGTTGAACGAGATTTCCAGAGAGATATATCGCACTTACATTATCACATTAGACCAATGTAGCCTTGCGGATTGGACAGTGAAGTTCCAACAGAAGGTTGCGTATCCAACAAGACTCAGAGACAACATTCGTGACTCTTTGTACTCGGCTTCGACACTAGGATCGAGATAGAGTAGGTTGTCTTTTTAGAAGACCAAGAAAGCAAATTATCTCTGAGGAAGACACAGTAACCTAACGTGGAGCGACGAGTGTCCGGACAGCCATCCCAGTCAGTGTCAGAATAAGAGGTGAGACCAGAGAGTGTGGATTTGTACAGGTGAAGGCCGAAGTGAAGAGTACTGTCACGATCCACTAACTATATAGTCAACACCTAATCATAATTAAATACGAACTAAGCTAAAAAAGGACTATATAAAATCTTAACCAGAAAGCCCAACTTATATATATACATACCAAGGCCGACAAGGCCATACATGTCAACTATACACAGGACACCTATCTACAAGCCTCTAAAGAGTACACAACAACAAAAGGTTGGGACAGGGCCCCGCCATACCCATATAGACATGCAAAAATATATCGTACCGATATTAGACCGACACTCCGAAATAAGGGGAGTGCTCCAAAATCCGCTGAGTCAGCAACCTACTAATGTGGATCGTCGCCTTGCCTACGTAAACCTGCGAGCATGAAACACATCGTCCCCCGACAAAAGGGACGTCAGTACGACTGATGTACCGAGTATGTCAAGCATAATAAATATCATCACAGAGATACTTAATAATCTAAAACAGAAACAATCGACAAAGATAGCTGATAGAAACAGCCGACAACACCAACCGATCAGTAGTGAATGCCTCTGAGGGCTATAATATGCCTAAATGTCATGCACAATGCAAATGCGGTATACATATAAATATTGGCCACACAAGGGCATCTTCCTTCCCGTAATAGCCTCTGTGTGCATCATTTCATTTCGGCCTCTGTGGGCATAATATCATTTTGGCCTCACAGGGATCTTTCTTTACGTGATAGTCTGTACCAGTTGTAGGTGGTGTGCGTATATAACGCCATTCCCTTTTCCCCATACCCTACGTATATATATTTCATATCATATGTATAAAACACATGTGGGTCCAGGATAATACATGAATATAATGCAAATGCATAAATGACAATGAAACATTCCGAACTTATCGGATAACATAATATCCTTGTACCTTCGGCTAACATTGGGAATATTAATATGTACCTTCGGCTAACGTTGGAAATATAAACATCTTTCTAGATACCTCAGTAAGGATTTAAGAACATATTTAGACATGTTTTTAACATAGGAATCAATAACATGAATATCCTTAACTACTAAGAGCAGAATGATTTATTGGACAATATTACGTTTACGATTCGTAATTTAGAACATGCCAAAAGAAGAAATGATTTGCCTTAACATACCTTTAGCTTCAATCTCCTACTGCTGCCAGGAACAAAATGATTAGCTAAATTTTTCAAGGTCTAAATAAAAGGGGCTGTATTTTCTTAAGATTTGAGATGGGAAATCTCTATACGGAATGAGTTAATGTTGCTGCATGCGAATGAATTTGTGTTCTCCAACAAAATTAGACAAGAGATTTTCGTCATTTTGTTACTTTATATATGACCACTTAGCATGCATTTCTCTTAAATGCAAATCATGATATATTGCCACCCAAAGCCTAAAGATGCCACCTACCTCGCCGTGTAATAATCCACTACCACTAAGGTGTCACTTCTATAGATACATATAAGGTAAGTAGTCATTTTACTACAAGCCAATGTATGGCCACGTGGAAGGGGTAGTATTATATGCCACTTATTCATTAATTTTATACACATTAAATATTATTTTTGATCTCCGTCATCACACTTGTTATGTCCAAAATTATTTCGGGATCACATTCTTTTATATATAAAGCCTTTTATTTGCATATGTCTAGACGCTTAACCCATCGCTCAAAAATACGGGGTGTTACAAGTACCTTGTACATAGCGCAAAATACGTTTGAGCGCATTCATATGTGCATCCGTCGGGCTATGCATATGTAAGCATATTTATTGCACGAAATATGATATATCTGGTCTCGTGAAAGTGAGATACTGTAATGCTCCTGCTAAATTGTGATAGTGAGTCGGGTCGGCATACAGAGAACCCGAAGAGGCACTAAGTTTGGAATTAGTGTCCACCGGCGTATGAGATGATTTGCAAGACGTCATGCCTGCTCTGTCAAGGATCTCTTCGGACTTATTTGATAAAGAAATAAGCCACATGCATGTCTCGTAACAACAATGTCCAAAAATAGCTTTGGGGGGGGGGCAAATCCTTCATAACAAACTCAGAGGCAAAGAGTGACATGATGGATCGGCGAAGTGCATCAGAAGATGTAGTGAGGATGATATCATCAATATATAGTAGGATGTATGCCATGTCATTACCCTTGCTATAGATGAACACTGAATGATCAGATCTGCTAAGTGAAAAACCGATAGAGGATACAAAGTCAGCAAACCGTTAGTACCACGCACGAGGAGCCTGTTTTAGTACATATAGTGATTTATTCAAAAGACACATAATCTAGATGAACTGGATCCCTGAATCCCATAGGCTAACGCATATATACGGTTTCATAAGGGTCCCCATGCAAGAAAGTATTTTTGATGTCAAGTTGATGAATGAGATAAGATTTGGACAAAGCAATACTGAGAACGATCTGAATAGTCACCGGTTTCACTACTGGGCTGGAAGTTTTAGCACAATCCACTCTCACCTGTTGAGACATGACATCACCTACAAGACGGGTCTTATGCCTCTCAAAAGAACCATCAGATTTCATTTTATGTCAAAAAATTCACATAGAATGAATAATATTAGCATCAGGATGACGAGGTACTAGATCCCACGTCTTATTTTCAATAAGAGCATTATAATTATTAATCATTGCATTTTTCCAATTAAGATCGGATAAGGCATCTTTCGAATTACGAGGGACAGGGGAAGGGGCAACAGAAATGGACAAGTTAAATAGTCATTTGAGTTTGGAAATGCCGTGCATAACACGGGTTTATATTGTCCATCGAGATGCTGCTGGAGGTTGAATAGGATTGGAAGGTGGTGGCTGAGACGTGACAACGAGACTGGGAATAAGACCGGGGGTGAGGGTGTTGCCAAGACGGGGCAATGGTGTCAGGAAGAGTGGTGGCTGGCCGAGAGGCATCCGAGACGGAAGGCCATGCCGGGCTGTTCTGAGGCTCGGCTGCCCGAGAGGAAAGTGAGATGGAAGGTCATGACGAGCTAGAGTTTGAGGCTCCTGTTGCGGGGCTGGGTAAACTGCCCGCCTCGAGACAGTAGTAGTGGGGTCGATTGCCGGTGATAGTGATGATTGATTTTGCAAGTGATGGATTAGAAGGGAATTTAGACCATCATTTAGGAAGTCATAGGAATTTGGAGGTGGAGAGTTTAGTTTGGCAAAGGGGAATTGGGACTCATCAAATATGACATGCCTAGAAACGATTATTTTTCTACTTGACAAGTCGTACCAATTGTAACCTCTATGACTAGGGGGTAACCAACAAAGACACATGGGGATGACCAAGGTTGCATCTTGTTGATTTGAGTGGAGGGATGGAGGGGGTAGCATAGACATCCGAAAGTTCGTAAATGCTTATAGGAAGAATCCCGGAGATAGAGAACTTGAGTGAGTGACTTGTGTTTGAGAGACTTGTTTGGAAGAATGTCCAAGAGATAGGTTGCCATTGAGAGTGCGTTATGCCAAAAAAAGGGGATAGAGGCGTGGGCAAAGAGGGCATGAATTAAGTTGTTTATGGTTCTAATTTTTCGTTCGGCTTTTCCATTTTGTGGAGAGGTATGTGGACGAAAAATGAAAAACAAGGTTGTGTTTAGCGCAGAACAGTTTGAATTGTTGATTATCGAATTCTCTTCCATTGTCATATTAAATATATTTGACATTCTTTTCAAATTGTGTCTTTATGAAAGCACTAAAGGACGAAAAAATAGAATAAACTTGAGACTTATTACCAATGGGAAAAGTCCACAGAAAGTTGGAATAACCATCCAAAAACAACACATAATATATATGCCCGACCGTGCTTAAAATGGGAGAAGTCCATATATATGTATTATATCAAATGGCATTAAAGTACAGATGGATGAAGAATAAAATGGCAATTTGACATATTTCCCAAAAATGTAAGATTCACAGAGAGGAGTAGTAGAGACATGTTTGCACTGAATAAATTTATTTTTGCTAAGGGAGCGTAAAACAGAATCTCCCAAATGTCCTAATATATTATGCCATAAAGAAGGCGAAAGAGCTGCAAAGGTTGATGGAGAAGAGGCTAGATGGCCGACGGGGGTGGTGATAGGATAGAGGTCCCAGTGCTGTCACATTTCATTATTCGCGTCCCTGTCATAAGGTCCTTCACAGAAAAATCAAAAGGATCAAATTTAAGGGAAACATTATTGTTGGTTGTGAAACGACGCACTGAGATTAGATTTTTGATGAGTTTCAGTGCATGAAGGACATTGTTTAAGATTAACGGTGGATGTGGTGGGGAGAGGTATGATTGTCCATAACCTCAAATGGGAATGTCTTGTCCACTACCAAAAATAATATTTCGATTTAAATTGCTCATATTGAAATAAGACGTGAGAGTACCTTGGGATGTCGTCATATGAGATGTGGTGCCAGTATCCATGTACCAACCGTCGTCTGGTGCATTAGAGACATCGTGTTCATAGCCGCCTCAATATCCATCTAGTGTTTAGGTTGAAGGAAGAGAGACCTGTACACTGTATGCCTGTTGCGGATGTGCGCCGAGGATTCCTGGCTGGGGCTGTCGGACCGAATGTGCGGGCTAGGATAACATCGGATAGGGACACGGTGAAGCAACCCAAAGCCGGTAGGGCCCACATAACCCATGTTGGGTAGGCAACCCTCGGTGGGGGTTGCTACCGCAACGGGTGGCTGTCGGCTGGCAGGGCCTGCCCTCTGCCGCCACTTCCACTATTTCCGGTTCGACCACCGTGACTTCGGCTGAAATTTTGCCCTTTGTTATTGGTCCAGGATTGTGAGCCACATTTTGGATCGTTGGCTTGTCGATATGGCGGGGCGGAGGCCGAGCCCTTCGGGTTGACAATTGGGCCGCTATTGGTCACGAGGGCGGTGATTGCGTTGGCCATAACCCGCTTGGTTTGTCATGTTTCTTCAAGGATAAGTCTCGAACGAGCCTCATAGAATGGAGGCAATAGCGTGCTTTGTTGGAGGATGGTAGCGACTCAGTCATACGATTCATTCAAACCTACAATGAGTTTCATCACCAATCGTTGATTGGTCATTGGTGCACCGACGTTGGAGAGTTGATCGACAATCATCTTAAGTTTTTGGCAATAAGCCGACGCATTGGGAAAATCATGCTGCTGAATATCCTTGAATTGATTTTCCAAATACAAGGCACATTGTGTCTGGTTATTGTGAAAGATACTTTCCAACCGCTCCCAAGTTTGTTGTGCATTAGCGTCGGTTTCAATTATTGTATGCAATAGATCGTTCGAGATTGTGCTGTAGATCTATTATAGAACAACATCATCTAAACGTGACCAAAGTTTGTCATCATGCCTCTCCAGGGGTTCGGCAATAGGCTTGGATTTTGGAGGGATGATGTGATCGATGACTTTGTATACACGACAATGGATCTTAGACAGTTCTGCTGAAGAGGAATACTGAACTTTTTCCATCTCAAGAGTTATGAGAATGAAATTCTTGATGTTGTTGATTGCAAGAGCAGAATGAAATTTAGTTTGTTCAGCCATTGAAAATTGGGAAAGACGAGGGGAGGAGAATTTTCGAGAATTGGAAGAAGGGGAAGGGGGGAGGTCGGCCGAGAGATTGGGTGACGGCTTGTGGAGAAAAGAAATTAGGGTTTGACTTCTGATACCATATAGTAATATGTTTCTTGCCTTTCATTGATTATTATGTACAATATATATAGTGTTACATGACTACAAACTAGGTAACTAAATCTTCCCATTTACAATTGGAATATAAATTTACCTAATATAAAAGATATACAAAATATGGTAATATTCTAGCAATGATAATATACAATATATGAAAATATTCTATCAATTATAACTTCTAACTTTTGGGGACAAATAGACGAACACAGAAATACTTATACATATGTTTACATAGTCGATACTTCTCCCTCTAAAGCTGATAAATATAAACAAATGATAACATGTTAGATTATCATAATATTATGATCTGCACTTAATTCTGTGAATCCAAATGTGTCCTACAACACTTTGGATCCTCTCAAACAGAAGGCACAAAGGATAGTAAATATAGAGAAAGAAAGCATTGAAATTCAAACAATTTAGCTGTTTGTGACTTGTGCAGATGATAATTACTATCCCTTCATCTTTGTCGCAAGGTCTCTCTTAAGCCAGACTAACAAATAAGAATCATGATGTTTCTGTTTCAAATTCGAGCATCTGTCGAAGTTTTAGGTGTACAGAGTTAGTCGATACTTATGCTAATAGGAGATAATAAGTACCCGTGAAATTAGTCGAGGTACGTATAAACTGGAACGAATACCACAATTATAATTTATAATAAAAGAAAAAAGAGAGATACAAATAATTGTGATGGTTACTCGTTGAATAAGGGGTGGTACTTTTAGCCAGAAATTTTTTATCTTAGTGCAACAAAAAATTGGTTGGGCTCCATTTTCGTGCACCATGAGAATGGAAACATATATTCTCTTAGTTGAAACCTCACACATCGGTATCATAGCCAAACCATCTAAAATCTAAACTCTGAGGTAGATAAATCATCACAGTCGTGGCATCACACTTTTCACTAGTACACTGTACAGACCAATTGAGTTAGATACTGAAGATTCCTCGCCGACAAGTATTGCTATATATAAAACAAAATCCGTTAACATTATAGGAGTAACATTTATTAGCAATAATTAATCAAATTGTATTAATTTTCAGAATTTTACAAATAAAAAACTTTTGAATATCATTAAAAGCCATCTATCCTTGACCTGATATAACTAGCCAAACACATCAATTACTTATACTACAAGTGCATCTTTGACAATTCTTCTCTCGTAATGTAGGACAAATTAACAACTATACAAATAAGTTTATGATGATGAATAATATCACTACAAGAAAACTGACTTTTAGCGACCATTTCATAACGAAGGAATGTGAAGCCCTTCTGAAGGTTATGTTTTGACTTGCATTTCAAGTTCTAAAGTTTCATTTGTCTTTATGGGTTTTGATGAGTTTTACTGTCTGCAACTGTGGTTATTTGTTGGAATGCGGCACGGGGGGGGGGGGGGGGGGGGGGGGGTTAAGGTAGAAATGATTTGAGTAATGTTGACTATGGTGTACAATTTCTACATTTTAGTGGTCTACATTGATTTTGAATAAACTTCTTGGTTTGATTATTAATGGAAGAAGTATTTATAATAAACCAAGAAGAATATAATATCTGTAGTATTCAGTTTTGAAATTAATTTGTGTAACTAGGATAAAAGCAGCTTCTTGCATTCATTAAGACCATATTTGAGTTTTCTGCATCAGTTAAAAAAAAAAGGGCAGCCCGGTTCACTAAGCTCCCGCTATGCGCGGGGCCGGACCACAAGGGCCTATTGTACGCATTTCTGCAAGAGGTTGTTTCCACGGCTTTAACCAATGACCTCCTGGTCACATGGCAGCAACTTTACCAGTTACTCCAAGACTCACCTCTTTATGCATCAATCAGTAATCAAATTAAATTATACTTTCTAGAAAATGACATGTCTGCAACTAGAGATCAGTTCGTCAACTACAAGCAGAACTGATGTGTTTTGTCCCAATTTCAAGGCTCTAATTTGATCAACTTTTATTCACATGGTTGTCTTAGAAACTAGAAGGCTTGCCGCTCTAAAAAGAGTGTTCCAGCAGAAAGGAAGGTTGGTTAACGCTTTTTGTAGTCTATCATGTGTATAAGAATGTTGTCTTCCCAGAGCAGGGCAGAGAGTTGGTTTCAGATTATCGCAGACATGGATAGAACATTAATTTGTTTTCGGCAGGTGTGAGTTTTGTATTGTTCTAAAAAGTTCTCTTTGCCTTGTAAAATACAAATTGTAAATCAAATAAATGGAACTAAAGGATCTGTGTTGCTTGGTTGAAGACTTGCACTGTTATAAACCGAATAGAGGGTTAATAGAGTGCAATCAACTCATATCTTTGCTAAAGTGCATCAATCTTAAATAATGATAAAATGACATGCTAATGAGAACATAGTGAGTTCCGAAGTTTAAACTTCCATCATGATGAAGAAACTAAATCATGTCTAAATGATGATGTTTGCAGGTGATGGATTCAACTCCAGCTAAAACTAGCTTAATGAGCCCCGAATCTGATATTCAGAGAACACATTATGAACTCTCTTTCACTCTTTTGTTGTTGTTGTAGACTTTATATTTTTATTTTTGGGTGTTTTTCTTAGTTCTATTAGCCAGGTTTAATCTAACGCTTCTTTATTAATTAGTATTTAAGATTTTTTACTACAAGCGTTGCGAGCAATATGTTTTTCAGGCAGAGTTTGTTGAACTTTTCTTTGTGTGGTGAGAATGCCTTTGGTGGATCCAATTTGATTGTTTTATCCAGTTATTAATGTTAGTGTAAACAAGACTGGTTTATTTTCTCCTTCTGTAATGTTGAATTTATCTTTTCTTGATGATTATAGTTTAAACATAGCATATATCAGAATATTCTTGATTTTCTAGTGATCTTTTGCCAAATAAAACGGTGGAATACCCATAAATCTACTAAGCAATTCAAGATTATTCATTTGTTTAGCATGGATGAGGCTTTTGTTCGTCTAAACTCTAAAGTCTGAAAGAAGATATCAGAATCCATAGTTCTAATTCTTAAAAATGCTGTCATTTTTTCATTTATCGGAGAGCCTTCATAATTATTGAAGATAGAAAATTCTCTAGTCACTAAGGAAGCAAATTTAATCATAGTTGATTATTGAAGATAGTAAATATTGGTTGATCGTGTTCACTGTTAGCTCATACTGTTCAGTTTTTTTGGGCACCTCTACCATAACAATATCCTGATCTCTAGAACAAATCTGGAGAAGTTGTGTCCCAAACAAGATTATACACTTTATTTTGCTAGTTGGTAGAAATGTTTGCCTCAGTCAGTGTAATTTACAGAGAAGAGGTTTGAACATGTACCATCTGGTGGACAATATGAAGCGAGAAAAATGCTAGAACTTTTTAAGACAAAAATGAGAGAATATACTAGGTCTTAAATGCAAATGTATCATTGTGCTTTCCTTTTGGGATAGCATGGTTGATACAAATATTTCACAGGATGTTGAGATATTTGATCTTTTTTAACTTCTTACACACTCTGTCTGAACTGGCTCATGTACAAACTATCTTATTATCGGTATTGAGTTCTTGATAATATACAAGGTCTGCCATTGGTAGCCTTACTTTGTGTGTGATTTTCAAAATATGTTGTCTTTGTCTATTTACATTTGTAGAGACAGATGGTAAGGATTTTGACAGAGTAAGGTCTGCCTGATTGATAGTGAACACATGATTTCTGGTTGAAGTTATATATATTCCCATTACTGTACTTTTTCCAACTACATTGCAATTTTGGAAAGTCTTCTTGGACAAGGATAGAATACTGATTTCCTTACCATTCTAGAGGAGATGGTCCAGTGATACTTTTGTATACAGTACCTCTTTAGAGCAGCATATATAAATATTTTTTTGCTTATTATCGGGATAATTATCGTCTAAATGAGTGATCATAAT
The DNA here is from genome assembly GCA_034509755.1 of Anisodus tanguticus. NCBI lineage: Eukaryota > Viridiplantae > Streptophyta > Magnoliopsida > Solanales > Solanaceae > Anisodus > Anisodus tanguticus. The sequence continues at coordinate 35,927,856 of CM067561.1, read as the reverse complement.
TGGAAAAGAAAAAGAAATAAAGCTAATGCCATGTATATATGTTACTGGGTTCTCTTGAAACAAAATTGACAAACACTAAAGGTTGTGGCTAAAGTGTACTTGTATCCCAAGCAAAACAAACTACTCAGCGACGCAAATCTCTATCCACCTACTCTCTCTATATGTTTGATCGACACAACACTTCAATGAGTTATGTTTTCATCTTTAATTTTAAAATTTATCCTCTTTTGATCTCTAACTTGTGCTTGCTTTCTTCTGATAGCTCTTTTGTTAAATACTGTAATTATTTTGATAGTTCCTAGTGATGTGTTTGCTTTCTTTGTTGTTAGTTTTGCTTTTCACCAATCTTTTGGTTCTATGTTCGCTGTACGTGGAGTTCGCTTTTCACCAAAGTTTTGTAATTGTTTTAAGTTGACGTACTTACTAATTTAACAGATCAAGATTTACAATCTACAAGCAAGAGTCTGAAGAACCTACTACTCTTGAAGAAAGTGCAGAACAATTGAAGCAATTGAAAAAGTTAAAAGAATAAGTTGAAGCATAGGAGGAACCTGCTTGGTTTTGTTACAATCTGTTTAGAAATGTTACATATGTAGAAGCTACAATTTTATTTTGTTTGGAGTTGGCAAATACAATGTCATGTAATCTGATTGTATATTTTTTAGTAATGTGATGATTTATCTCCTTTTCAATTGTCTGATTATTTTTATTAAAAGAACCTGTAACAATTAGATTTGTTGGGTGTTAATGTTTTCAACGACCGAATCTGTAGTCATCGTTAATTGTTTTTACCGACCGGAGTGGATATTAGCGAAGGGAAAATTTTGTCGCTGAAAGTGAGGTTTAACGACTGGAATTTATCCTGTAACTAAAGGATCCTTAACGACCGGACTTAAAATCCGATCGTTAACTTTTAACGACGGAGAATTTAACGACCGGTGATGACATATTTATTTCCGGTCATTATTTACTTCTAACGGCGGAATTTGTACTTCTAACGACCGGATTTTCCTTCGCTAAAGGCTTTTTTTCTTGTAGTGTATATATCTTCTAGATGTAGAATAATGCTAGTTTATTTTGAGTTACCTAATTGGAATACAAATAACTGAAATCTTGAACAGAAATATTTAAAAGGATATACAGATAAATGAAAATGCTACCGCAACAATTGTATCATCGAGGAACATGTTCTATAGTTACTAATATTGCTCTTGAAGTTTAAAGAAAAAGTACCTGCTAATCATTTATGTCCTATAGAGCAAATTAGTAAAGTCTGTCCTGTGATAAAATAACTCAAGAGGGAGAGTCGTGTTATGAGAAACGCTATTGCATAGTTCAGAAAGTATACTTATATTTGGAAAAGTCAATCAAAAAAATTTGTTGTTTTCGTTGGCTCTATGTTGCTATAATGGACCACGAGCATGCTCATTTTTCAGCTGTAGAGAACCTTTGAATTGAGGTACCATCATTACACAGACATATATTTTATGAACTCGACTAGGATACTATAAGATCTATAATATACTGTATTTTACCATGTCACTATGATCAGTTCTTGATCGCCCCGCCCCACCCAAGGAGCACATAACCAGTATGAACGAGAATTTTCTTCTGCTTGAATGAGCCTTGTCTAGAAAGTATGAACCACAGATGAAAAGTAAAAATTAAATTAAAAACAAAAGATCACATGCACAATTAGGAGAACAAAACGAAAATAGTTATCTCTAAAAGAAGAGCACAAAATTATAAGTTAAGCAGACAGAACTCAGCTATTGGTGTGAGTTTTGTCTTGTTTCAAACGATAGGTTCACTTCATCAGATGACATGTTGATATTGTAAATGTGGTCCAACTCCCTCCATTTACCTTGGATATGTATGAATCTATTATATGGCATATCATGATATAGTAATAACCCCTCTTACCCAACATTTGGCAAATCTTCTTCCCTATATATCTTCGTCTCTATCCCCTCTTCTTCCTATATATAGGGACAACTCTTTCTCAACCCTTCTCACTCGTTAAATAATCCATCGAAGCAAAAGAAATAAATATAATATAAGAGCAAAGCACAACAGTAACTTCTCCATTTGGATGGAGAATATTTCTTGTTCCATCATTTACTTCCTTCTCTTTCTTATAGCTCTTCTCTTAGTATATCATATTTCAACAAAGAAACCAAAATGGAAAAACTTACAAAAAGCAAAGCTGCCTCCTGGTTCAATGGGCTGGCCGTACATAGGGGAAACTCTCCAACTGTACTCTCAAGACCCAAATGTCTTCTTTGCTAACAAACAAAAAAGGTATTCCAAGAAAAGAATATTCATCAGTTTATTAAAAAGCATACTAGCTAAACTAACCATATACTCATTATATTTCAAATGTTTGTTTACAGGTATGGCGATATATTCAAAACACACATTCTTGGGTACCCTTGTGTTATGCTAGCTAGTCCTGAAGCTGCCAGATTCGTGCTGGTAACTTACGCTCACTTGTTCAAACCAACGTACCCTAAGAGCAAAGAGAGGTTGATTGGCCCTTCTGCTTTGTTCTTTCACCAAGGAAACTATCATTTTCAACTAAGGAAGCTGGTTCAGAGTTCGTTAACTCCTGAAGCTCTTCGTAAACTAGGTAGTGATATCGAGGCCTTGGCAGTTTCTTCCTTGGAATCATGGGCGGAAAATAACCAAATCATCAATACATACCGTGTGATGAAGAAGGTTTGTTACTAGTAGCTCGTGCTACTTGTTGAATTGTGCCATCTCATCTAAAAAACTTAAAACTGTTGAAAGTGCACTTTTAATTACTTAATTATATCTTCAAATAGGCTCACCACAAGATTATAATCAATAGATCAGTCTAACACGTGAATCTCATGGACATGTGTCAGTTCTCCTTTGAAGTAGGCATTCTTGCTATATTTGGTCAGCTAGATGCTAAGTACAAAGAGGAGCTTAACAAGAACTACTTCATAGTAGAAAAGGGCTACAATTCTTTCCCCACGAACTTACCGGGAACTGCTTATTACAAAGCTATGGTGGTAAGTAAAGCTTCTCTTATTATTCATTCCCTGCGAACTTGCTGGGAATAACAGATTATTACATCGCTTGATGCTGAAATTTTTCTGTTATTGACAAAGGCAAGGAGGAGGCTTAATCAGATTCTTAGTGAAATAATCTGCCAAAGGAAAGAGAGAAAAACAGTAGCGAAAGATCTCTTGTGTCATCTGTTGAATTTCAAAGATGAGAAAGGGCAGACTTTAACAGAAGATCAAATTGCTGACAATGTCATCGGAGTACTCTTTGCTGCCCAGGACACAACAGCTAGTGCTCTAACATGGATTCTCAAGTACCTCCATGATGACCAGAAACTTTTAGAAGCTGTCAAGGTATTGTCTGTAGATTCCTTTTGGTTCCTACCTATTCTTTTTTTCTATCTATTGATCAGTTAAATTTCTACACAATGAAAAGAACTTTTACACTAACAAATCACCTCAAAAGATAACTACAGGTAATCATTAATACTAAGCAGAATTAGTTAGCCTACTATAATAGGCTAAAATGTACATTAGAGTTAAAAAAAATTACACCATCAGTGTACATATGGTAAATCCCTTTCTATTTCCCATCTCCATTAGTAGTTCTAGCATGTTTTATAACGAGTCCGGCAGGTGAAATCCCAGATTTAAAAAAAAATCCTTTCAAGTGCAGGCAGAACAAAGAACAATTTATGAATCAAATGAAGGAGGAAAGAACCCGTTGACATGGGCTCAAACAAGAAATATGTCACTAACTTACAGGGTAATCTTTTCGTCTTAGAATTAGTTATTATTATACTCACAGCTTCAGGAAAGGAATATCCCTCTAATCAGCTAGGAAAACTTCAATTGCAGGTCATTTTAGAGAGCTTAAGGATGTCTAGCATTATATCTTTCACCTATAGAGAAGCTGTGGTTGATGTAGAATACGACGGTAAGGCAGTAACTATCATTATAGGTTAAATCCTGGAGATTATCTATTTTACATGGACTCGACTATTACGTATCTAATACTAGTATGCGTGAGTATTTAGTATAGATACTTGTAATATTTTTACTACTCCCTGCGGTCATTTTATATGAGGGTTTGACTGGACATGAAAATGTATATAAAATAACAAAAGTACTGTTAGTATATATCTAGTGGTTTTAAAGATGTGATGTAATTCCTATAAAGTTTTTTATTAAGGGCACCATGGGAATTTTAAAAGTAAAATGTAGTTTTCGAATAGCGTCAATGCCAATCAATCACATGTCAGACTCGTTGGATACTACTTCAATCCTCCTGTGAGGCATTACTTTGTTTACCATGAATAGTAAATATATCTTCAATGCAGGTTACTTGATTCCAAAAGGTTGGAAGGTCATGCCACTATTTAGAAACATTCATCACAATCCAGAATTTTTTGCCGACCCTCGAACTTTTGATGCTTCCAGATTTGAGGTATGTGCTGATGGAGTACTTGATAAGAATTGACCATAGTCAAGGTCAATCCTTGATTATAACTTGCTGATATCTTGCCAATCATACGTAATAATATTCTCTCTTTGATATTAGCATTGATAATGTAACTATAAATATTTGCTTATCATTAATGAGAAAACACAACTCTTTAACATTCTCTATAGTACTAGCAAAGTACTTTTCAATTCTCCACCTGTCTAGAACTTTAAAATATGAAAATTTGGTTTACCCAATTTTTTTATGTGGTGCCTGATGGATGCAGGTTGCTCCCAAGCCCAATACCTACATGCCATTTGGCAATGGTGCCCATGCTTGTCCAGGAAATGAACTTGCCAAACTGGAGATGCTGATTCTAATTCATCATTTGGTTACCAAATTTAGGTACGATAATGACATCATTATTTGTTTCTAGATTCATAACTGCATATTATTTTGAGACCACGATTTTTAACAAAATCCATAGTAGATGATATTTAACAACAATAATAATAATAAAAAAATTATGCAACAAAAGCAGATCCAAAAGCTAAAAGCCAGCAGGTGGGGCATATCATAGCATCATACTTGTTTATAATAATGGTATAAACTTAGTATATAATCTTTTTAAATTTATTTATACAATTAGAGGTGATTTGTTCGTCTAAGAAATACATCTGCCCAACTCCGAACCACATAATTCTCACAAAAATCTAGTAAAAATAAAAGGATGAGTTCAAAGAAATTTCTTTTCAGTTCCAGTTCCCCTTATACTTATGTGATGCCACGAGATTCTTTAAAATTATATTTCACCTGCACGGCCTCCGACATAATTAGATTTCCTCCGAATGTAACTACTAGAATCCCGTTAAATATCTGTGTTCTAACTTCATTTGAAATTTTTGTCATGACTTTAATTATTTCAGGTGGGAAGTGGTAGCTTCCAAAGGAGCAGTACAGTATAGCCCATTCCCGGTACCTCAGCATGGACTTCCATCCAGGTTCTGGAAGGAACAAGAAGCTTAACAGATCCCTAGAAAACAAGATGCCTCCTGATAAAAACTAATACTAGAAACAACAACAAAAAAAAGTAAAAAGCAGAAGATACCTCTGAACTTAGTTTCCAGTTTCTAGTTAATCTCATCCCAGCAACTTTTTTCTTTCCTGGGGTCTATTTTGTTCCCTTTCACGAAACTGTAATATATAATTATTTCTTCTTCTGGGTAAATTTTAACATAATGTATTCCAGGATTGCTCTAGCTGTACTATAACAACAATTACGTCTCAGTTCCAAACAAATTGCGGTTGATTTTATGAATTCTCACGGACCACATTTCTCCATTTAAATGCATCTATATAAAATAAAAAGTACTAGAAGTTCTCTATATTTTATACGGAGAGCTAAAAGACTAAAGTAAATGCACTAACATAACTAAAACATAGTTCCACGTTCCAACTAATTGGTAGCACCTATAAAGATTTTTTTCTTCCATTCCATTGTGCTCTATCTTAAGCTAAATCTTAGTGGAATGTTACCGGTCAAAAGAAATGATGCTGAATGGAACATTTCTGTGTGCGTGGCATTGGAGCATATGTATGTACTTCACGTGGGAGTCAGCATCACTAGCCTCAGAAGATCCAAGTGTCCCAGCTGCTTGAGTGGCTGCAGATAAGGAAATGTCTTGATCTAATGGGAAATCCCAAGAGTGGAAATAAGCACTTATAAGTTATGACATAGGATGAAGGGTCCCATTGCCATTAGATATGTCACTACAAAATAGCCATCATTTGTATAGTGATCCTGAAGCTACAATGGTTTGGTCGGCTACACTAGTGGGATTTTTCTGGATTAATAGAAGCAATTGCTATGAGGAAGTAGCAAAATGGAGGTCACATGGATAAGGGCAAAGAACTACCTTGTTTTCTAGCCCACGCACTCTTAGTCTGGAACGTTCCAACAGGAATGCACCTCAACAATAGATCTGGATGGTTCTGACCTGTATATACATACCAAAATTACCTAATAAAAACAAAAGGTAACACCAATTACAATAGAACCACAATAGCTGCAAATATCAGTTAAAGAATTAGGATGCGAAGGCATCATAAGCATTACATGAATAGAATATGTTGACATACATAATACATCACAGCATGTGAAAGCTACAAGATTTTTTGAGTGTTTCGGGATTTTTTTTTTTACTTTTAAGTGTTTCAGGATATTCTTCATATAGGAATAAGCTTCAGCTTGGAAAGACTGAATTTCAAAGACAGCTTCAGTCAGCTCGATTTATCACCTCGATAACCTCAAGGGCAGGAAAAAAGGCTTGTCAATGTGTCCTCAAGCAATAATGGACTATGATATTTGTTGCAGCAGGGATAGAACTCGGAAAGCTGACCAAGATTGTATTCAAGGTCGCATAATTGCAACCATGAGGTTGACCGTTATTTTAATCTCTATTTTTTATGCCAAGGTGAAGGACTGAAGGTATATATATCGACGTACCATAACCTTCAAAAATCAAACTGGCGCCCTCTTTTTGAATTGGGAAGACCAGTGTCTTAAACATTGTGAGAATCAACACTTTCTGACCAAAGAAACAAAGGGGCATAATACACATAAAAATAAAAATTCGCCAACATAAGCATACATAAATCTTAATTGCGTTATATAAAAGGAATGGCTACTTTTTGTGGAGATTATATATATATATGAAGAACGACTTTTGGTCCCTTGCGTCTAGTGGTTGGGACATCGTTTCTTTAAATTTAGATTTACTTTACATTTTTGTTAAGGTAAGGTAAGAATTGATGGCAACGGTTTCCATCAAGTGAATTACGAGAGAAGACCACGTTTGCAGGATCGGAAGATTTCAGTTTTACAGATTAATCTAAAAGCTACACAGTGTTGGTAATAGCACATACTTACCATACATCAGGCTTCTGTCAAGATACATTAGCATTGAAACTTTTATTTGGATGAAGATCTTATCTAATTTCGAAACAGTATTTAGGCCACAGCTCTGTGGACTGTGGTACAACTGTTATCACCTTAGCCAAAAGGCCCAAAATGACAAATTCAACAGACTGAATAGGTCCTTAAATTATTTCGTATAAACATCACAATATTTTTGTAGAAACCAATGCCTATCCACAAAAAGATTTCTTGAAAAAATCACTCATAACTTCCACCATCGGTGACAATCTGCTACTGCAATAAAGTTGTTTACTGCATAAGTTTAGGAAATCCATAGCAATAATTAAAGGACAGACGTCTTGCTGCATAAATTATACAAAGGGTATGCTTATTCATGAAACATAGGGACCTTGGAAGGCTAAAAGTAGATCCATCAACCAAGCCATATGTTTCCATAGCAACTAGGCAATCATTTCATGAGGATGATGCTCACCATATCTACTCAATCACTAGGACAAAACAATTACGTATAGACTCCTCAAAAATTCAAAAACATAAAGCAAACCATATTTGATGTAATCCCATTTTGGAGACAGTCTTGCTACAGCTATTGCAAGCCCTCTATGCTTCAAGCATTACATGTAAAAATCAAAAATAGCTGTCCAAGTGTCACTAGCTTGAGTCAACAAAAATGTCAAAACATTTGCAACCTTTGAATCATCAATTCTGAACGATCATTCAAGGAAGTAACTAATACAGGAAACTCATCAACAAGTCCTTAGTTGTTATTTTTTCCAACACTAACCGGCTTTGCTTTACTTTGCTTTACTTTGCTTTGCCTTGCCTTGCTTTGGTTCAAACCTTATCTGACCTTTTTTATCATGTTTTCTCTTGAGCCGAGGGTCTTTCGGAAACGGCCTCTCTACCTCCCAAGGTAGAGGTAAGGTCTGGGCACACTCTACTCTCCCCAAACCCCACCGTGTGAGATTACACTGGGTGTGTTGTTGTTGTAACTGGTCAAGTAATCCTCTACATATGTAAGTACCAATTTAGATATTTAAGCATACATACATTAAAAACATCCACTTTGCACAAATTAGGAGTAATGGCTTAGTGTTCTATGTGCTGCATATATTGACCATGCACAGAGATTTGCATCTTGCAGTGTAGGAAATATGGCTGTCTCATTGTAGTAATCTTAGTTAAGGCTAGCAGATCCTGGAAAGCACTTTCCGGAATTGCTCTCCTAAAAGCGACAGATGCTTGATCATTGAGATCTTCTGTGAAGGAAATATGATCCGACATTGCATTACTACTGATTCCGAGAAGTAGAAATTGAATAACATTCCAGTTAAGGGTATCTAAAAGCTACGTATACATTTTAGCACATTCTGATATTGGCTCTATTGAACATTACCTCTTTGATTAAAGCATTACACAATTCATATGAAGCCTGAAAGCAAAGGGCATTATACGAAAGCCTTCCCCTGAAACTGAAAGTTACAGATCGATCTGAAGTTAAGAAATTCCTGATATTTACTTGTGCAGATCTCCCATCAATATCTACGTGGAAACTGAAAAATTAGCTAGCCATTCTAAACCAATTTAACATATCTGTTTTAGCATCAAACACCTCCAAGGGACAAGCACCTAAAAGGTAGGTTCCAAGTTAAAGGTGTCATCTTAAATGCACTCCAGAAAAGATAGATTGTCATATCCCAATAAGACAAGAGAAAGCTTCGATTAAATCAATCAAATACTTGTTATTCACTCAAACGGGCTTTACTAAAACAAGTACAACTCTGTCGTTCATCATACATCACTTATCGTTTCCTAGCAGTAACTTAACAAGTTCAATAACTAGCTACAGGAAAACATAATGTAGTATATGTTGAGTTATGGAGCCTAATTCACCGCTGACACGATGAAAAACCTACGCAGAGTGTAGAAACGGGTGTGTATCCAGAGGGACCTTTATTGATTGGGACGACTCTAGATGATTCTGCTCAAGGCATTGTTGGATATGTAAAGCGGTATGGGAAGTAAATAAATATTACAAGTGTTCGAAAGGATAAACAAATAGGCAATTCAGAACTGCCGCAAGCTTGTTGAGTCTTGAATCTTGATAACCTGAAATCAAGAAACACTAAATCTGGATTGTTACAACTGTGGCTGAGTCGAGAGATGACTCTCTGTCTTTAAGACAAAATTGCCCCGTATATATGCTTTTACGTTAACGGGCAATAGTCTCCCAAGATAAAACAACAACTAATCAACACTACAAAGCAAATAGGTTGATTCTGACGAAGAAAACAAACACGAAACGACTTGCTGAAGAATGGAAAAGGAAGGAAGAGTTTTCTGTTTTTGTCCACTGTTTGTGCTTCACGTTTTTGGACAGAATTTGTATTGTTCTCTCTTCTGTTTCTGTGTATATCTTGTATATATTCGTTTCTGCAATTGAGCCAAAAAGCTCCAATATATAGCATAAGGGGAGGGACTACTCAACTGCCAAGTAATGGCAGTTTATGGCCATTAGTGAGGGAGTTAATCAACCATTGCCAAGTAATGGCTGATTTAATGTGCAACATAAAGGAGTGTTAGGGAGGTTTAAGGTGCAGATTAATGGAGTTTTAACGCTCCAAAAATCAACTCCAACGGCAGGTAGAAACTTTCTGCCTTCCGCCGTTCCCAATTCATTTCCAGAAACTCCAGAATATCGGGAGTACCCATCTTATGTGATATGTAACTAGATCGTCAAACTCTTTCCGCTATACCCAGCCGACGCCAGAGGACGTTCTCATATTCTTTTGTACATAATTCTTGATACAATCTCTTATTTTTTTATCTTCTTGTAAACCTTCAGAATAATTTTTTGGGGGACCAAACTGTAAATATTAAGCAATTTGGGGTCCAAAGAGATAATATCAGAAGAAGCCCAAGTCCCGCGACCCGAGCCCGGACGGGACGGGCGGCGGCGGCGCGCGTGTGGACTTAACCTTGAACTCAAGCACATCTAGGTCCTCCCTCATTCAAACACATGGGTTACCCCTTGGGATCCCAAACCCTTAGCCAATTTTGAGACTTATAAAGAGAACAATTCTTTCTTTTCCCATCGATGTGGTAGATTTGTCCACACCATATTTTCATGTCTCAAACACCTTACTTCGTGGATCAATATCTCTTTCATTTCTCAATGAAATTTGATGATTCTTGGCCCTTCGGTCATTTACTCACTTAATAGATTATGCACGTGTGAAGAGACAAAGCCTCCATCATACGGAACCCTAGTGTTTAAGTCATTAAATACGGGTGGACGCACCTCTCCATCAAAGACAAATTTCCAACATGCATCACTTACTAGAGGATAATAGTACAGTATCATCTAAATAAGGTAACAATTTAAACAATCTCATAGATCACTCATCATACACATAAAATAAGGGACATGTGTTCATAATTCGTATTGTTATCAAGTATATAAGTACATGTACTTATCCGAAGCAGGACATGACCTTAACAATGAAGGTCAGTACTTCCTCATTCCCTATATTTTCTTTCTACTTCCTTTCAAGTTACCTGATACTCTGTCAAGAGGTTTTTCACTATCATTTCCAGTTGCCCCCTCTCTGGGGTCTGGTTGCAACAATAGATCCTTATGGTCCGGCACTTTCCCGGACTCCGCGCATAGCGGGAGCTTAGTGCATCGGGCTGCCTTTTTTTTTTCTTTCAAGTTGCATTATGTTACTCCTCGTTTCTAGAAACTACTTAACGAATCTCCTCTACAGCTGACCACATAATTTATCGCATGCCTAGCACAATTACACAAATACTGTAAAATTAAGCCTCGTTATCAATCAATCCGTCCCTGAACAAAAGCCTGACATATTTATCAACATGCATATAAGAAGAAAAATACATAAACGTCCTTATTGCTCGATTTAAGGCTAAAATTGGATGAAACATGAAACAATTTTATATATTAAAAAGACGTTATACATTGCTGAGAATAAATAGAAGATCGGCATTGATGAAGATAGAAACATGTTACAGAGTAGTATAAATTAGGGAAGACCTGTCACGGTGAAGCGAATCCTATAGATCGTGTAGGTCGATATAGTGCTCCTATATACTTTGAATCAAGAGCCACGTGACGTTGTTTAATTGGTTGATTTGTCATGTTAATGCCTTGACAAAGTTGTTTTTACTACAGAACATGCCTATCCGCTGCAGCAAATTGGATGATCGGGTCAAGATTCCGCTTTATCTAGTTCACTTATACCTCACTCTTCTTTTCCTAATATAAATCTTGAAAGACACTTTTTTTTAAAAAAAATATGTAGGTGTAGGGGAAGGGGAAAGGAGAGGGGATTAGGGAATTCGAACTCTTATCAACAAGGTGAAAGTTTAGGTAGTCAACCAACTGAGCTACTAGATTCCTACAACACGAATGACACTTCAGAAGGCGAAACTCTCGATCGTGATTTGGGGTGACCTATCTTTAATAAGAGCCTTTAGTCTTTGATTAAAGTATGGGTTGCCAGAGACCATAGGCATCTCACTTTGTATATCATTGAGTAAAATGAGCGACACATTTAAATTATATAGGTCCAATGTTCAATGGGAATAAGTTTAGTTCAAATAGTTAGATGGAATATTTGAATAAATTTAGCATGTCGTCTATGTAGTTGATCTTTAATTAATCTACTTTTCAAAAGTAGCACGTGTTATGCATAAATTCCTTTTGCATTTGAAATATTTGCCAAGTTGATCGAATAAAATGTTGGACAAAAATCTAGATCTCAATCCAATAGTAAAATAAAAACAATTTGCTAGTTAATGCCAACTTGATCAGCTCTCTTCATCCTATTTGCTAGTACTTAGTTAATGCCAACTTGGTAATATGTATTTCTGTTCTACCAAAGGATCGTGTACTATATATAGCACACTTAATTAACATTGGTATCACCATGCAATATTTCATTAAAGCTTCAACGCAAATGTTTGTCACCTACCAATTAGTAAACAATATACGAGGTTGGTAGAAGTCCATAGTTTAGTCGTCATTCTTTTATTTAATTTATCTTAATTCCACATGTCGTGTACTATATTCTATTTCTTTAATCCAATAACTATAAATAAAGTACAGACTATTAGCATTTGCTTTTGTCCCACATTGGAAAAACATATTTGTATCCCATATAATAGACCCTATATAAAGGGCTTTACTTGCTTTTCTTTTACTTGCACTTTTAGCTCTCAAGAATAATATTATTTTATTATCTTGTTATTGCTTTATAAGAATTCATGTTATGAATAAAAGACTTTCATGAATTCTATCATGGTATCAGAGCCAAGAGCACAAGTTAATATTTTTAGCTCGATCGCGGATTCAACTTCGCGGTGAGTTAGTTGGGGGTTCGTATGCAGCACGCCCCTGGTATCAGTTAAAAATTTTTTTGGCTTGTTTTGGAAGCTCGTGCTCGTTTTGGCTGCTCGTGCTCGTTCTGATATTGGCTTCCACATCTGGGTTTTGTATTTTTGGCTTCCGCATCTGATTGGTGAGATCTACCCTTTTTTTTTATTTTGTTGCTTGGGATTGCTGCTTGTTATTTAGGATTGCTGCTTGTTATTTGGGATTTTCTGTTTAAAATTCATAATGGCTGGAGGTGATGATTCTTTGCAAACTATTGGTGTTAGGTTAGATGGAAAAAATTATTCCTATTGGAGCTATGTCATGGTAAATTTTCTGAAGGGAAAAGGGCTTTGGGATTATATGTTTGGAAAAACCAAATGTCCTAAAATTGGAGATGAAAATTTTGATGAATTATTTAGGACTTGGGAGACCAATAATTCAAAGATTATTACTTGGATTAATAACTCTGTTGAACAAAGAATTGGTGTTCAATTGGCTAAGTTCAAAACTCGCTAAAGAGATTTGGGATTATTTGTCAAGATTGTTTGTGCGAGAATAATTTTCTTGTTAAATATCGATTACAATATGAAATTCGTGCACTAGTACAAAATGACTTGGGCATTCAAGATTATTTACGTGCAATGACCACTTTGTGGGATCGATTAGCTATGACGAGAATCTCTTGAATTGCAAGCATGCGATGCTTATATAAAATGCAGAGATGAAGATCGTCTTGTTCAGCTATTGATGGGTCTTCGGTCAGAATTTGAGAATTGCCGTTCAGGCTTATTGCACCGCAAACCCTTACCATCTGTTGAAGATGTGGTAAATGAACTTATGGCTGAAGAAACATGTTTGAAGACTCTAAAAGGGGTACATAAGGCTTCTACTTTTGTACTGGCAGCTCCTTCGTCTACACCGGTCCTTGCAGCTCCTACACACCAGTATAGAACATCTATCGTAGGTAATTGTAATTATTGTAAGAAACCGGGACACGGAAGAATCAATGTCCTGAGCTACGGAAGACGTCAGGTTCTAAGCCTCCACATTCGGGACAAGGACGAAGCCTTCTCAACGAAGCCATATTCGGGGTCAATTCCGAACTTGTATCCACCGACTCGGTGCCTTTGTGCCCTCTCTTTATCACCCGACCTTCGGAGCCTCGTGAGTCACGATGCGATTCTCGTAGCTAACCAATTTCGAAGTTCCTCGCCTTCCAACGGTTTCAACGAATTCTCGGTCTTATGCTCTTTCGATCCTTCCGCTCATCACCATCTATTGGTTCGGTATCATTTCGCCTTCTTGGATCTTGGACTCGGAACCGGAAATCATATGTCTCCCCGATTCTTCCGTCTTTGTATCTATGTCTTCGACTCCCCTTCCACTTCGTCATTGTGACTGCGATGGCACACCTATGCCATTGACAGCATTGGCACCATTCATACATCCACTATATCATTACACGATGTTTATTGCATTCCAAAATTACATATAAATCTTGCTTCTGCTTGGTCAAATATGTGACTCGGATGTTTTATTGGACTCTTCCCTAATTCTTGTTATGTGCGGGATCTAAAATCCAAGAGAGTGATTGGGACGGGCGTAGAAAGGGGAGAGGTCTATATGTTTTGGATGAGTCGCATCTTCCTACTCATGCAAGAACTATGCTCGTTAATCTGTCTTCTTTTCATTTAACACATTCCTCTTCGAAGTTTTATTTGTGGCACTCTATACTTGGTCATGTATCGGGTTCTCGCTTTGCGTTTTATGTGTAATACTTTGGTGTTCTTGGTGATTTACAATCCGATGATATTTCGATTGTAGTGGATGTAAACTTGGAAAATTTTCTACTTTGCCTTTTAATCTTAGTACTTCTACTTCTTCTGCACCATTTGATCTAGTTCATTCAGATGTTTGGGGGCTAGCACCTATCCCTACTAAGGGTGGCTCCAGCTATTATGTTTCCTTTATTGATGATTATACTCGTCATTGTTGGGTTTATTTGTTGAAAAGACGCTCTGATTTTGTTCATACTTATGTTGAGTTTCAAGCCTATGTGAAAACTCAACATTCGCCATTATTAAATGTTTTCGGGGTGATTTAGGAGGTGAATATACTAGTGGGGATCTTTACGGTATTTTCAAAGCTGATGGTACAATACATCAGTCTTCTTGTACTGATACACCACAACAAAATGGGGTAGCCGAGAGAAAACATAGGCATATTGTTGAGACAGCTAGATCTATGCTTTTGTCCGCTAGTGTACCTAGTGAATTTTGGGGAGAAACTGTCCTTACATCTCGTTTATCTTATTAATAGGATCCCTACCTCTCATAATTCGGTATTTCTCCGTATGCTAGACTATTTGGTCACACCCCACTATATTCCCATTTGAGAGTTTTTGGTTCTACATGTTTTGTTCTACGTCCACATGCGGAGCGTACTAAGTTATCTTCTCGTGTCGCCATTTGTGTTTTTCTTGGATATGGGGTTGGGCGAAAAGGTTATCGTTGTCATGATCCGGTTTACGGAAAATTGTATGTGTCTCGTAATGTTTCCTTTATTGAGCATGTTCCTTTCTTTTCCATCCCACCTACCTCACATGGTATGACAAAATCTGACCTTATTGATATTGATCCCTTTGATGCTGATTGTCCATCTGATTCTACATCTATATCATCTGTTCCTTCTCAGTCTTATGGCAGGTCCCATGATATTGATACTCAGCCCCCTCCTACGCCTATTTCGAACCTCTTGTGGTTGCGGATCCGGATCCACCTCGCTATCCTAAACGCACTCTCTGCGATCTACTCGGTATCCGATTTTGATTATTCTTGCTATGCTCCATCATTCGCTTCATTTCTAGTTTCTATTAATTCTCTCTCGCGCGAGCCTACATCCTACTACGAGGCAGCTCGTGATCCTCTTTGGCAAGAGGCTATGAATGAGGAACTGGTTGCTTTGAACAAAACTGGTACTTGGGATTTGGTTTCTCTACCGACTGGTAAGAAAACTATTGGTTCTCGATGGGTGTACAAGATTAAGACAAAGTCTGATGGTTCTATTGAGCGATATAAAGCTCGTTTGGTTACAAAGGGTTTTGCTCAAGAATATGGTATGGATTATGAAGAGACTTTTGCACCCGTTGCAAAGATGACATCTGTCCGGGTTCTTATTGCGGTGGCCTCTCGTTCGTCATTGGCATATTTCACAAATGGATGTTAAAAATGCTTTTTTAAATGGGGATCTTCAAGAAGAAATCTACATGGTCCCTCCACCTGGTGTTTCACATAGTCCAGGACAAGTGTGCGAGCTTAAGAAAGCTCGTATGGTCTCAAACAAGCTCCAAGAGCTTGGTTCGACAAGTTCTCCACCGTAGTATCATCTCTTGGGTTTATTTCCGGCTTTCATGATTCGGCGTTATTTGTTAAATCATCCCCTGCAGGTTGTATTTTGCTTTTGTTGTATATTGATGACATGATCATTACGGTGATGATATTGATGGTATTGCAAACCTAAAATCTACTTTATCTCGCCGTTTTGAGATGAAAGATTTAGGTCATCTACGTTACTTTTTAGGCATTGAGGTAGCTTATTCGAGAAGGGATATCTTCTCTCTCGGTCTAAGTACACTGCTATGAGATATTCTTGATTGGGCCCGTCTCACGAGATACTCGTATAGTTGACTCTCCTCTTGAGGTTAATGTTCGATATACACCTACGACGGGGATCCTCTTCCCCGATCCCACTTTATATCGTTCGGTTGTAGGGGAGTCCGGTGTACCTCACCATTACTCGCCCGACATTGCATATCTTTGTTCACATTGTCGATCGGTTGTTTGCTCTCCTACATCTGTACATTGGGCTGCGATTATGCGTATTCTTCGCTATCTTCGAGGAACGATTTATCGAGTCTCTTGTTTCCATCGACCTCATCCTTGGAGCTTCGTGCATTTTCGATGCGATTGGGTGTGACCTAACCGATCGAAAATCAACTACGGTTATTGTGTATTTTTAGGAGATTCACTCATCTCATGGAAAAGTAAGAAACAAGATGTGGTTTCTCGCTCTTCAACGAGGCGAGTATCGTGCTATGGCTTCTACTACGTGTGAGATTGTATGGTTACGTCGGTTATTGGTTGATATGGGTGTCTGTCTTTCTTCACCAACACCGATGTATTGTGATAATAAGAGTTCTATTCGGATTGCGCACAACACGGTCTTTCATGAACGTACCAAGCATATTGAGATTGATTGTCATATTATTCGATATCATCTTCGTGAGCGCACTTATCCCTTGCCATTTGTCTCATCTTCGATGCAACTTGCGATTTCTTCACAAAGGCGCATACCTTAAAGCGTCACCGGTTCTTTCTTGGCAAACTCTCGATGCTTCTGTCTACACCATCGCGAGTTTGAGAGGAGATATTAGCATTTGCTTTTGTCCCACATTGGAAAAACATATTTGTATCCCATGTAATAGACCCTATATAAAGGGCTTTACTTGCTTTTCTTTTACTTGCACTTTTAGCTCTCAAGAATAATATTATTTTATTATCTTGTTATTGTTTTGTAAAAATTCATGTTATGAATAAAAACTTTTATGAATTCTATCACAGACATCCTCCTCTAAAGTAGAGACGTGCCAGTTTGAGTTCATGCTTCCAAGGAGATCCACCAGATGAGTGAGCTGGAAGTTAAGCAACCTAACTTAAGGTTTAAGTATATACTCCGCCTGTTTACCAAAAAAAAAAGTATATACTCCACCCTTCTTCCTATTGATGTGAAACACTTTCTTTAATTAATTTAAAAATAATTATTGTTTTCAAATTTGAAAATAATTTAATTAGATTTCCATTTTACTCATTAATAGTGATAAGCTTTTGAAATCACACACACATATATATATATCCAGTTATTCACACAAATATTATAAATACTCAATATCACAAGTTTCAAAAAGTTTTTTTGTTCATTTTTTAGTTTGCGTTTGTTCAAACTTTGTCATATCAATTATCACGGATATAGAAGTGTTCACTGTTACATATGCAAGCTCCTACTTTTTCAAGAAAAAAAAATAAGAATACACTATCTATTTGCAGATATTTATGGATACATGAATTATGTGATAGAATTAAATGAAGACATTATTAATCCTCCTAAAAGGTGGGGGGGGGGGGGTTATGATCAAAAGGATGCTATGGATTACAACTATAGTTTTATGCATAAAATTTATATTATATTGTTATTAGTATAATTGAACTCAATTCTTGAATATCGAGTTCTTAACTTTGTCATTTGGCAAAAGCTTATGGCATGTATATATTGAAATAGTGAATTAATAATTTACATTATTGACCTAATGGTTAATAAAGTGAGGAGAGTAATGAGATCTCAAATTTAAAATTTTTAAAAAAAATATTAAGTGATATTATTTTCATACCCTATTCAAATAATAATATTTCAAATTCAAATTTTAGTGGCTCGGTCATATCTTCTTAATTGAGTATTTTATATTTTCATGTTAGGTATGTGAAAACAAATTTAAAACAAGAAGGGATTTGGAAGGTACATGACTCATGAGGCACTAAAAGTGTAATTTACGGTAAAGGAAGACGAAACGGAGGTCATGAAAAATTATTGAACAACTTCAAGAAAGAGGGTAGGTAAGAATAATAAAAATACAATATGCCAGTTGATTTGGATATTATCTTCTTTATATATTTTTTATTTTCTTTAACTTGTTCAGTTTATATTTTGTACTTTCCTAAAAATATTAATAAAATATTCGTTTTATTAAATTATTTTTATTTATAATATTTAAAAATTTGTAGTACTCTAATTGGTTTGATGATTACTAATAATAATAGTAAAATTATAAAAAATTATTTATTAAAGTAAATAAACAATAAAAATACTTTATCTCTCAATCTCAAATAGTTTGAAGTCAGCTATAAAATGTTAAAGTACAACAACAACAACATATCCAGTGAAGTCTCACAAGTGGGGTCTTGGAAGGGTAGTATGTAAGCAGACCTTATCCCAAAGGTAGAAAAGTTATTTTCGATAGACACTCGACTCAAAATAAGTGAAATCAAAGCGATCCGAATTCTACAATGGAGTTTAGAAAATAATGACAACATAACAACAAGATGAACAAAGCAAAAGAAGTAGCAAGTAGTATTAAAATTTGAAGAATAAGTTACTACACGAATACTAACTAATATTGTATTAAATAAGGAGAATATGGGCAAAAGAGACTACCCCTGCCTCTTCCACATACAAGTGCGATACATTCGGCTATTTGGTATCCTTCTATCTTAATCCTCGATCTTCATACCTTGTATATAAGGTCATGTCCTCATTAAGCTGAACATGTGTCATATTCTATCTAATCACCTTCTTTGTTCTTCTTTGGCCTACCTCTCCTAAAACCTATTGTAGCCAACCTCTCACGCCTCTTTACTAGTGCATCCGTGCCCCTCATCTTCACATGTTCGAACTATCGCATACTCACTTCCTCATCATGTCCTACTCTCCCACAGTCATGTATAACTTCGTTCTTAATTATCTCTCCTAATATATCCACACATCCATTTGAGCATCCTCATATTTGAAAGTGAGTTGTTACACCTCATAGTTTTGCGTTCCGTCGTGACGTTGTTAAGATACTAATGTTCCGGGAAGAAGTACGGCCTTACGAAAGGGTAACGAAAGTTTACGGCTTGAGTATGGAAGTTCCGGAGTGTTTGGAAGCTAAACGGATCAAATAAAATATGTTTCGACGAAATCGGAAAACTATGCGTTTTGACAGTGGAGTTGACGGACCGTCAAAGTGCAGATTGAACTATCAAAATTTTCTAAGATTTTGAAATCTCATAAGGCAAGTTGACGGACAGATTGACCGTCAAATTGTGGCGGTGGAATTTTTGTGACGGTTTTATAATCGAGGCTTGTGATTTTCTTGCCATTTTTATCCCAAACAGACCTAGACCTCTCCCCCAGACTCTCTCCAAGATCCCAAATCATCCAAAGAGCAATTCAAAGTTTGATTACGTAATATTAACGCTACTATTCCCGTGATAATCATAAGAATTATCTCCTCCATATTAAATCGGGTTTGGAAACCCTCGAATCTGGGGCAAGTTGTTGTTTTGAGAAGGCTTTGATGCGTTAAGGTAAGATTCACCCTCCCTCATCTATGTTTATGGTTAATTGATGATTTAGAATAAGTTATGAAAAAGTTTTCATGATCAAAACTTCGCAAAAATTATAAAATCTTCATAATATGAATTGTTGAGCTGTTTTACGCTAAGTATGAGTTGAATTGAATGATGAAATTGATTGCGTATGTTATGGATTAAGAAAAATACAATTTAAGGAATTGTGAGGTTGAATCACATAAGACTTCTCGTATAAGAAAAGCCTAAGGAATCATATATGCTAGAATTGTTGAAGAATACCTAACTGAGTTTTTATGGAAATTATATTTTTGGATTGAAGTCATGAGATTGAATTATATGAGAATTTGTTTTAAAGGAATTTAAGGATCCGAGGTAATCGAAGTTGTTGATAAGATAATTACACAAATCTTTCTATGGAATTTTGATTCAATATTGATATACACTCACAAGAAACGAAATGTCAGGTCTAGTCATTGTGAGATAATTTAACTTACCAACCAACCGCCTATATCTTTCAGGATCACTAAGTAGCTCCCCATGTCATGGCAAGAGTTTAGCATTCGGATCCATATGAGTGTCCAACTACACTTAGTTCGATATTTTCTAAAACGACCTCCTCCTTGTCGATTTTCCATAGACTGAGATGTTTGATTCTCTATGGTTTGAGATGCGAGAACAGAGGAGTTAACAGTTGGTGATGGAATCACTGTGTGATTAAGAGGCACAACAAGACGAGGCAAACAAGAAAATAGTTCATTAATTGTAGGAACGATAGGACTAGCCAAAATCTGATCACGCACCGAATCAAGGTCAGTAGGAGGTCCAGTAAGTGTAAGAACTATAAATAATATATATATATATATGCTCTTGTTGTTTTTCAACATTCGTAGTGACTGACATCAATTGCTCAAATTCCTCCATGACTACCTATACTTGTCCCAAGTAAGTAGACATATCTGATTCTTGTTTCTCTAAGTTGGTCATCCGAGATATCACATCATAAAATTGAGATATGTAATTAGTGTATAAAGCTCGAGATTTTTTTCAAACTGAATAACATGTCTGGAAGAAATGAAACAAGGGCATCAACTTGAGATCAATAGATCGCTATAGGAGACTACATAATTGAGCGTCAACCTTCTCCCACTGTACTTTGGTATTTTATGTCTCACTAGCCTCTGCTTTTTCATTAATCACAATAGTTTTTTGCATTAAGTGATCTTGAACACCTTGACCCTTGAACCACAATTCAACCGAGAAAGCCCAAGCTAAATAGTTTGAACTTTCCATTAATGGTTTGGAAGTAATCATAGGGCTTGAATTTCCAATTCTCGTGTTTTTGGAATTAAAAATATCAAATTTGAGAGACATGGTTTAAAACTTTAAGAAATCTGACCAAAAGAGACTAATGATGCTTAGAAACCGTGATCCAAAAGCTGCAACAAACAGTCACCGGAAAACTTACCAAAAAAACTAAAGGTGGTCGGAATCAGGAACAAATTAGATGGGTAAGCTCGAAATGGAGAGACGATCAAACTTAAAAAAGACAATCTGCCAGAAAAGTTACCGGAAACCTCCACACGTGTCGGCGCGTGGAGCACATGACGCCGTAGATTTGGCATTGTTTGAGGCACGTGAGCGCGCGTGACTTGTCAGTTGCCGGAGTACCTAGCTGGGCTTTGCTCGCTGGATCTTTCGAAGTGTGATTGCAGTGTTGGTTTTTGCAAACGCTGAAGAAAAATCAGAGATGACACAAACAACAGTTGTATAGTCACCGAATTGATTGCACGAGACTGTGTGACTGTATTTAGATGATTCTCACAATGCTATGATATCATGTGAGAAATTATGAGAGAGAAAATATATTATTGAATTGTGTAGCTACATTATTACATTGATCCTTATTTATAGATATAACATATCAATCATTTTCCATGTAGGATACTATATACAAATCTTATTCATATTCTAACAACACTCAGTGATCTTGGAAGATATAGGCGATTGGTTTAAGTTGAATTATCTCATAGTGACTAGACCTGACATTTCGTTTCCTATGAGTGTTGTAAGTCAGTTTATGGATTCTCCATGTGATAGTCATCAGGATGCAGTTATCCGCATTCTGTGATATATTAAGTCAGCCCCAGGTAAATGACTGCTTTTCGAAGATCGATACCATGAGCAGATCATTTGATGTACAGACGTTGATTATGCAAGATCACTATCTGATAGACGTTCTACATCCAAATATTGTGTGTTAATAGGAGGTAATTTGGTATCCTGGAAGAGTAAGAAACATAGTGTCGTTACTTGATTTAGTGCTGAATCAGAATATCGAGCAATGGTTGTAGCAACTTGTGAGCTAGTTTGGATTAAGCAGTTGCTTAAAGAACTAAAATTTGGAGAAATCAGTCAAATGGAACTTGTGTGTGATAACAAAACGACCCTTCATAAGGGCAAAAGGGTTGCCCGGTGCACTAAGCTCCCGCTATGCGTGGGGTCCGGAGAAGGGCCGGACTACAAGGGTCTATTGTACGCAGCCTTACCTCATATTTCTGCAAGAGGTTGTTTTCACAACTTGAACCCATGACCTCCTAGTCACATGACAACAATTTTACCAGTTACTCCAAGACTCCTTTTCACCATTCATATCACATCAAATTCGGTATTTTATGAATGAACTAATCACATTGAGATTGACTGTCACTTTGTCAGGGAAAATATACTCTCCGAAGATATTGTTACTAAATTTGTAAAGTTGAGTGATCAGCTTGCGGATATTTTCACCAAGTCACTCAGTCGTCCTCGTATTAGATACATCTGTAACAAGCTCGGTACATATGACTTGTATGCACCAGTTTGAGGGAGCGTGCTAGAATAAGAATAAGACTTATATATAGTATCTTACATGGAAAATGATTGAGATGTAATATCTATAAATAGGGATCAATGTAATAATGTAGATACACAATTCAATAATATATTTTACTCCCATAATTTTTCACATAGATAATCACCCATATGAAGTGTGAAGACTCGTAGGACGATTGTTGCGTCAAGGACAAGGTATGTTAAGGCTTACTCTTTTTTCTTTTGGCATGATCGAATTTAGACGAACATAAATGAACGATATCCATAATGACTCCGCTCTTAGATATGTTAGAAGCTGACGTTCTTGACTTCTATATAATAATAGTGATCTTATCTTCTGGCTTGTTGATCCTTCAAAGTAAGTTATGTTGATGATGCTAGTTCCATAATGTTAATCGGAGGTGCAATGACCTTACGTCACTCCGACGAGTTCAAAAAGTATTCAGTAATCCTTAAGAGGTCATCACATGCATGCATTATATATCTATATTGCCCTAAGAGGCCTATGGCGTTATATACGCAGTTATACATCTATGAGATTAATAATATTGCCCACATAGGCCTATGACACTATTGCGCAGTTTATACAAACACGACATTGATAATATTGCCCAGAGGCCTATGACGTTATATACACAGTTATACTTTATTATGCATATTCTGGCCCACAGGGCCACTCAGAGTACATGTTGTATTTCCATAGCTTTACCCTACAGTTATACATTCAGTTACAATTTCAGTTTATGTTTCAATTAGAGAATTGTACTTATTTACAGTCTCAGCCTTACATATTCAGTACATCTTTCGTACTGATGTCCCTTTTCGGGGACATTGCGTTCATCCCGTAGGTACAGATAGAGATCCAAATGCTTTCCTCACAGTAAGACTCGACTCAGTTGGAGGTTGTCACGCTCCTTTCTTTCAGAGCTGTGTAGTGAGCTGATAGGTATGACAAATGTGCATATGTATATAGTTGGGTATGGCGGGGCCTTGTCCCGATCAGTTGTTGTCAGTATACTCTTTAGAGGCTTATAGACAATCATATTGTGTATGATGATCGTGTGTGGCCTTGTCGGTCTCTCCAGTAGATTTGTTATGCTTATGTCGGCATTATTATATGTATATATGTATGATTTGGGCCTTTTCTGAGTACAGGTGATTATGTCCTTATTCAGTGAAGTATGTGTCAGAGGCCTTGTCGGTCCATGAGTGATTGTATATCTCTCCGGTATCAGAATCGGTACGCTCGGACATTATTAGACAAGTAAAAAAGAATCATGGGAAAATTTTCAAGAAAGAGAGAAGGTGCGTGTAGGCATCATTACACATTGAAGGTATGAATGAGTGCGTAATTGCGTATTCAAAGGTTATATCATAGGACAAGGATTTTATTGGTTGCAGCATAACAATAACAATAATAATAAAACAAACCCCGCCATTCACAAGATCTCCACCATCGCCCCTTCATATTTACTTTTTCAATTCGCACACACATTTTCTTGTTTCCCTCTACTATTCTCAATTCTTGATTCTCTCCAGCCCGATTATCCACCTCCGATAGTCCGACCCGTATTTGCTTATCCATCGGACTTCGCACTCTTGTGGTGCGCAGAAAGGGCGAATTATTGATTGAATTTAGATGTGGATTTATCACATTGATTGAAAGTTGTAATTCTGTATAATGGACTCGATTTGGGCGAACAATGCTTCGCCTGCCATTTCTCATTTGTTGTATGCCATTTACTTTGCTTTTGGTTTCGTCCTTGTCAGATTATTCCTCGACAGATTCATATTTCGTGTAAGCTTCTTGCTTCTTCTTTTTATTTTACCTCATTAAATGCTTCTTGCGCTATCCTTGTTTTATTGGTTCTTTAATTGTTAAATTTGAGTATTGTGCTTGACTCGTGTAATTAGTGGACGTCGTATTCAACCAAGAAAAACGATAACGTTCTTAAAGGAAACGCATAAGAATGTGCCGTTCCCTTCTGCTCAGTAATCTCCTTATTATAGATCTCATCTGATTTGTTTGTCTGGACGAAGCTATTTGGAGACATCCTGATGGGAATTTTTTTAGGCTTAATTGAGATTGTTAGTAATTGAATCGGATTTAGTAATTTTTTTGATTCTGAGGTAGAGTTAAGGTCTGTGTACATGTTAACCTCCCTAGAGCCAACTGTGTGGGATTACACTGGGTATGTTGTTGTTGTTGTTGATTGTGAGGTTCTGGCTCAATGTGTATGAGCCAACTGTTTAGTCCTTCACAACTTTCTCTTGACATAGCCCTTCTAAAAGATTCTTTATTGGCTCTATTTCTGGAATACTTAAGACAGAATTTGTAATTTCCTATCCACTTGCCTAGCGGGTAACATTCACAAACTCATGTTTTTGCTGAATTCCACTTTGTAACCTGGTTGGGATAGTAACTGTTGATGGATTACAAACCACATTGTAAAGAACCGACGATAAGTTTATTCATTTAAACGACTTAACTGAATTGGGGTTTCTTCGATTATAGTTCTTGAACTTTCAGTCTTTCATTACCTACCATTAAGTAATGAAATATAATAGAAATGAATGAATCAATAATCAATTCAAACTCTTTATCTTCTTAAGACATCTTTATTAGAATTTGAGCTGTTTGATTTCTTTAGTTGTCTGCTACAACAACACTTTTAAATTTTATAAAATACTTTAGGCAAGGGCGTTTTTCCTTACCATTAAAATTGATGTGAAACTCCTGTACAGATGTTCCATCCTATCAGATTGTAAATGGTAATTTGGTGCAATTGCTTGTGATGTCAGATTTGAAATATGTTTATTGTTTCACTTTGCATCCTCGTTTTGGCTCTTGTCATCACATAGACGTTAGTTGTATTAAGCTGTGATTTGGGTTTGACATTCTTAGAACTGATACTCGGTTCATGGAGGAGCGATCTCTTGCATGTATTGGATTATGTACCCCATCATAAGTTCCAGTAAAATGTTTAGCATAGATTAATGTTTTAGGTGAGATGTAAACTATGTTTACTCCTCTTCACTCTCTCGCCTCACACACAAAATAGATGAGCAGATTTTGCCTGAAGGGGACCCTCTTTACTAACCCCCCCCCCCCCCCCCCCAAAAAAAAAAAAAAAAAAGCAAATTTTTGAGGTGTCCTATATTTGGAAATATTCTGCATCAATGGGTAATGAAATTTAAGGTCTCATCTTCTTTAAGGTACCAGTGTTGTCAAAGGGAAAAAGGATAGAAAGCTGCCTAAGTCAACTGAGGTCTTAAGTCAAGTGCAAGTAAAGCGTGAAGAATAAGAAAACTATAAACACAAACAACTTTATGGACAAAGAAATTCAAAATGTACAATTGAATAAAATATATGAAGTAAAATTCACGTCACTCGAGACTCAGAAACTGTTTAAATTTTCTCATATCGATGCAAACATGCAATTTCTGAATCTGCAATTAAAATTAGATCTAATTTGTTTATTTTAATTTTCTAAATTCATGTTCACTAACATATTTATTCATTACATTTCCTTGCCAATATACCACTTTTCCAATATTATTTATCTAGTGCCGCCATCTTTAGGCTAGAGCTTATGGGCGATGAGTCGCATGCCTTGGTGCCAGTACTTGTTCTTACAGTTATGGTACTCAATGGTCCCCACATAACCCGATCAATACATTATAAGATGTAACTTTGCAGAACTAACTCAACCCTTTATAAGACGAGCTAGAAGAATAAAAGTCCTAAAATGTTGTAAAACATTCAAATGCCTGCTTCAACAATTCCACCAGTATCCAAACCAGCTTGCCAATTTGTAGTTTAATTGCTCTACGATTACAATTTTAAGGGGAAAGTTAAGCTACTGTGTCATGTATAGCTATTAACTGACACTCCATATGTTAGCCTACTTTAGTTATATAGTATCAGTCACGTCTTAATATCATGACAAGAGATTAGCTTTAGTTGGTTCATAAAGGTTAATACTTCTGAGTTCTGACATATTATTTAGTAAGTTACTTTTAACATCTTAAGTAACATTGAACTAGATTTATAGTTAGTTATGAAATCTCCAATGTTAAGTCCTTAAAACTGACAAAAATATTAATGTAAGGTTGCACATTCGGCGCCCCTGGAAAAATATCTGCATTCACCTGACTCCCTCCAGTTTGTGAATCATAACCTGTACTACCTTGGCGGACTAAGATCAGCATGTATCCCTCTCTAGGGTTTATTGAGGGGATTATGAAAAGTCACTTGCACTGGCCAATGGATTTTCTGTTTGCAACAATTAGACATGAATATAAATTATATATTGCATATGATAGTGAAGAATATGGCAAATACAGTTCCTGTGATGTATTAATTGCATAGTGCATCATCAACGTGAAATGTATTTAACTCTTTTGTGCTACCTTTGCTTGGAAATATGGCACTTTTCCCCTTCAGGGGCCTCCACCACTACACTATTTCTTCTGTGCAATTGTGAAAGGTAATTTCTAGCTGAATATTTGTAATATTCAGTAAACGGGGTGTGCTTTGTTAGGACCAGCTTTTTCCTGCAGATCGATTAAGCTTGTTTCTGCTCTCACTAGTTTCATGATTTACATATTTTATGCATCAAAATTAGTTCCTTAAAAAGTTAATAATGTTGCTTTTGACCTTCATTAAGCAAACAATAAGTTTAACTGCTTGAAAGTCGTTATTGTAAGGAGCTAATATTCAGTTACTGCTTTCCTGATGTTGAAGAATTCAGATGTTTGAAAATTGGGAAACTTTTTTAAAAGTGAAGTGAATTTTCCTCCGTACTTTTACATGAACTGGAAGCTATGTGACAGATTTTGTTAAGTCATTTACTTTACTTCATCTTTCTGACAATCTATGTTCCTTGTTTCCAGAGGCTAGCCATTTTGTTGCTGCGCCTAGGAACAACCCATCTGAGGAATGATGAAGCTACAAAAGGGAAAATTGTTAAATGCTCTGAATCCATGTGGAAATTTTCTTATTATGCCACTATTGAGTTTTGTGTCCTAAAAGTTGCTTATCATGAGCCATGGTTCCTAAATGTGAAGCAATATTTCAGAGGCTGGCCAAATCAAGAACTATCGTGAGTATCACATCCTGATTGTTCTATGACCTACTATATGACACATGGCAGTCAGCATGTAATATCTGTATAGAATTAAAACTGCGTTGTTACTTTAAAAAATTGAGCAAGCAAGTAAGGACACTTGTACTATTTGGGGAAACAACAAAATTGGTACTTAGTTCAATTCAAAATATTATAGTTGGTGTAAATCTGTTGCTAAGTTCATAAATTGGGATTAAATAAGCTGAAGTATGTTTTATTTCTTACTCCGTATTAAGTTCCCACCATTGGGCATCACATTGGGTGTTACATTTCGTACGTTTTGCAGAATCTTCTTGTCTTCTATACCAGGTGTGTTACTTTTTTGAGGATTTTGGAAAAAGAAAAAAAATCTCATTTTGCCACCCTAATGTCAGAAATCTTTTCTGAAGTCCTGTGGTCTTCTTACATTTAGGAGTGTGGTACTGATGATTTCTCCTTTGGTGGTAATACAACACAAAAAATAGGAACCTCTTTGTTCCTAACCCATGAATGATCTCTTGAAGTTCATATAAGCATGGTTAGGGTATTGTGATCATGAATGAAATTCTCGTCTGGCAACTTGTTCATGTCATAATTATTTGATGCATGGAGTATCCACTCAAAATTACTTCTCGTGCATGGTCGATGGTGTATTGCTTAATTGTTACCAGTACGTATCTTGTCTACTACTTGATAGGTTCTATTTGCAACATCCATGGGCTACCGCTGTTACTTAATTGTTACCAGTATGTATCTTGTCTAGCACGTAAGAGGTTCTATCTGCAAGCATTCAGGGGGCTCTATGCTTTTAGGAGTGGTTTAGCATTTAAGAGATTTATATATCCTTAAAATATAGAGAATTTCTAATACTTTTAATTTCTATTTGTATAATATTGGCATGAGATGATTTTTAATGGAGTAACATGGTTAGTAAGGATTCATATAGCTGACCCCAACTTGTTTGTGATTGGGAGATCCTCCTCCTCCTCCTTTTTTCTTCTTCTCCTCCTCCTAAACTATTTCCACTCCTTTTGTTTCATTTCCCCATGCTACAGCTGAAGTATCATTTTTCTTTACCTCGTGCTACCAGAATGTGAATCATCACCTGAGAAAATAGCATGGGTTGCCTGGAGCATGTGGGCTCCCTCTCTTGACATCTCCTTATATCTTTCTTTCTTCTACCTGAATGCCTTCATGATGCCAACTTTATTCAGAATCTTCCTGAAAGTCTAAGCAGCTGTTTCTATTTGCTCATACTTAGCAGTAAGCATGTCATTGGCTGAGAGGAACTCACCAAACAATGCTTCTAGTAGGATATCATCGCCATTTTAGTTGAACAAATTGCCAAAAGAAAACAAGAAATAGGGCTTCTTAACACTATATTATTGTCTAGGCAAGACTTCTTTTCCAATAAAACATGTATATATTTGTTGCAGTCATTTAAATGCACTAAATTCTTTGTAGAGTGAACATAAGTTCAACTAGCAAATCCATGTTTCTATATTTTGAGAATTGAAACTCTTAGTGCATCCAAAATTTTGCTTTGTTAGAATCATTAGAACTGTGAGCAACATTTATTACACTTCATACTTGCTTCACAAACCTTTATTACACATCATACTTGCTTCACAGAAAAGGATGAGTGTTACAGGCAACTTTAATTTAGGCCTCTTAGTAAAAGGTTCACATGGAAGTTGATAGAATCTAACATCCTATGTTCGTTTCTCATTTTAGGGTTGGAATTAAACTTATCTATATGTGCCAATGTGGGTTCTACCTCTATTCCATTGCTGCCCTCCTTGTTTGGGAAACGCGACGGAAAGACTTTGCTGTAATGATGTCCCATCACATAGTCACAGTTTTTCTGATTTCATACTCATATATTTCAAGGTACAGTTTACTTCACCAGTGGTTTACCTTTCATTTTTCAATTATCACTTTCCTCCTTTCATTGTCTTTCTTTGGATATATACCCTATCTTGACATGAAAATAGAGACATGATTTATGTATGATGTTAGCAACACTTCTATGTTCTCTACTCTCTATGCTTATGGTGGGTGCAATACAAGTAGGAATTTAGATGTGCTTGGAGTTTTCGTATTCATTCAACCACAGAACGCAGACATTCTTTGGCATATTTCAAGCGCTAACTTTTTCCTTTTATTTTCAGTTGATGGTGGGGGGAAGGGAGGCTAGGTCAAAGTAGATTTTAAACTTTGAAGACCTGGTTTGAGATATAGCAGAGGCTAAAAAAAAGGTAGAAGGTAAGTGGAGAATTGAACATTTTTTGCCAAAGGAAGAACAGTTAGATGCCCATTATGGTGATAATATTAATTTGCATATTCATATAGAAAGACATATACAATTATCAATTTTAATTGGATTCAGATCATGTAATGTGTATAAGAAATAGAAAAAGTGTATTTTCATGTTTTTGTTAATTGATGTTTGCTACCTTTTGGCTGAGATTTTCCTGAAATGAGGATGCTCAATTGGTCCCTTTCTTCTATATATTGATGTTTTACCACTTTGTGATGGTAGAATCATTTATGCACAAGCACTTAAACGGCTCCTGAACTTTTGGTCAAATTTGACTTAGCTAGTACTATCCTTCTAATCCTGCACAAGGATGTTAATAGGCCGTCTATACGATAAAATAATGAAATGGTTGCTATGTAGTTAACAAAGATAGATAAATGATTGCCCCATCTCCTCAAGTTGGCTGTGTTTGTAACTCAGTCTTGCAGATACAATTATTACTAGTACTTTTGCCTCAATGGTTGATCAGAAGGTTATTGTTCTCCTATACACATAAAAAAAGAGGTCCCAAATTAATGTTGAAGTTGTGAGTGGAATCGATAATGGATATCCCTGAGGGTCCATTTTGAATTCATCTGACGTATTCAAGAAAATTGACCAACCTTGACGACTATCATTTCCCTATTTTTACTTAATCTGTTGATGTCAAGAGAACTCGATAACAGATTTAGAAAACTTGGTTTTGCAATGGGCCATGCCGTGCGTGCCTTGGTTCCCTCTTCTGTATTATAATTTTGCTGATCATATCATCTCTTGAGACTCTCTATAGATAATGATTTCCCTTGAATCTTTTAAGTCATTTTGTGAAGTTCGTTGACATAAAATGAAAGACTTTTATGTTATAATCCCTGCAGTGGAGCCTATTCTCCTAGTTGAAAACTTGCTATTCTGGAAAAGGCTGCTTTCTTGTGAGGAAGAAAGCATGTGCTGGAGTACAACAACAACAACATACCCAGTGTAATTCCACACGGTGGGGTTTGGGGAGGGTAGAGTGTACGCAGACCTTACCTCTGCCTTGGGAGGTAGAGAGGTTGTTTTCGAAAGACCCTCGGCTCAAGAGAAAACATGACAAAGAAGGTCAGATACGGTTTGAAGAAAGTAAAGTAAAGTGAAGCGATCATGACACAACAGATAACAAATAATATCAGGAAATGAAGGACAAGAAACTACACGAGTAATACGAGGCATGACATGCCCAACTACCTACTAGCCCTCTACCCTGATCTGAGTCCTCCATACCCTCCTATCTTAGGTCATGTCCTCAGTGAGCTGAAACTGCGTCATGTCCTGTCTAATCACCTCTCCCCAATACTTTTTCGGCCTACCTACTCCTCTCACACCTCTGCACTGGGGCATCCGCGCCTCTCCTCTGTACATGGCCGAACCATCGTGCCCTCGCTTCCCTCATCTTGTCCTCCATCGAAGCTACCCCCACCTTGGCCCGAATATCTTCATTCCTAATCATGTCTCTCATTGTGTGTACACACATCCATTGCAACATCCTCATTTCCGCCACCTTCATCTTCTGGGCGTGAGAGCTCTTGACTGGCCAACACTCTGCCCCATACAACATAGTTGGTCTAACCACCACTCTGTAGAACTTGCCTTTAAGCTTTGGTGGCACCTTTTTGTCACACAAGACTCCATATGCGAGCCTCCATTTCATCCACCCTGCACCAATGCGATGTGTGACATCATCATCAATCTCTCCATTATCTTGGATAATCGACCCAAAGCATGTGCTGGAGTATGGAAGTGTATTTTCTTTCCTAATATTGAATATAAGACATTAAATATAGGTCACCTCTCTTACTATTTGGGACTAACAAGCCACAAACTCATCTGAAGGTTCATCATTCCATAGCTGCAGTACATTAATGATGACCTGTTGTACGCCATCTAATATATCCACTTGATTCAATGGCAGAGCTTATCTGTCAAAAACCTTGTCAGACTACTTGGGATTGTTGATGAAGTTTCTAACGGAATGTAATTTCATAGCACTCGAGGAAACAAATTAGCAAATGCAAAAAATTCACTGCTGCCTGCATATTCGAAGAATGGAGTAGTTTTTATCTGCTTCAGTTTGTGTATTAATTTGATGTGTTTTGACATCTGTAGCTTCTTTCGGATTGGGGTAGTTATTCTTGCATTACATGATGCAAGTGATGTCTTTCTTGAAGCTGCCAAAGTTTTTAAATATTCAGAGAAGGAGCTTGGAGCTAGTGTACTATTTGGTTGTTTTGCTGTCTCTTGGGTTCTACTTAGGCTGATATTCTTTCCATTTTGGGTCATACGATCCTCAAGGTTGGCATCAGATTTTCTACTCATATGATATTGTTCCCCTTTTCTGGTTTCTCCTAATTAGTCCAATGTGTTTCACTTCTCAGCTATTATCTGTGTGAGGTCTTGAAGTTGTCAGAGGCATATGATACAATGATATACTATGTCTTCAACACAATGCTCTTGACCCTACTTGTGTTCCACATTTATTGGTGGATTCTCATATGTTCAATGATCATAAGACAGTTGAAAAATAGAGGGCAAGTTGGGGAAGACATAAGATCTGGTAAGCATCTTAGCTGTCATTTTTTAATTTAGCAATAGGTACACTATGTTGTGGAATTTGTGCTGATATATATGTAGTCTGTTCTTACCCCAGACAAATCGAGAATGAAACTATAAGAAAAGCATGAAGATGAGTAATCAAAGTACTTTTTCAGGGTGCAGATTTTTTCTCGTAGATTCTAAACTGATGAAGACTTTTCTTGTCTGTTCACCTTTTTTACATGTTTATATTGAATTGTGCAGTCTTATAAACGGGCTTTGGGACATAAAAATATTGTTCTGAACAATTTGTAGTAGTATCGTTTCTTTTTCTGGATTTCTGACAGAAGCACATTCTATAATTTTATGACTTTTTATGGTGTAACTGATAAAATTGATGTTATGTGACTAGGAGGTCACGGGTTCAAGCCGTGAAAACAGTCTCTTGCAGAAATGCAAGGTAAGACTGTGTACAATAGACCCTTGTGGTCTGGCTCTTCCCCGGATCCCGCGCATAGCGGGAGCTTAGTGCACCGGGCTGCCCTTTTAGTGTTAGGAAAAATCCCCATATAAAAGAAGCATACCAAAAAGTAGAGAAACCTCGACCAAAATATGGTTCTCTACAAATGTAACCCGAATCATCTATACAATCAAGAAGCTCATGGTGCACCATAGAGAAACTAGAGACCTATGATTTTTTTTGTTATAAATTCTTTAGTAGTTGCAACGCCAACACCAGCTTCTTTTTAACTCTCTGGCTCAGGTTTATTAAACTAGTATTTTTTCCATAGAAATTTTTATCCAGAAAATTTCCTTTTATTTTTGTTGGCTGTATCCAAAAGGAATTCAGAGTCAACTTGTATGGTTTGAATCCACATTTCCAACTTTCACCATTTGAGGTTTCAGTATACTCTTTGAACTGCTTGCATTGTTTTTCCCCTTCTAAATGCAGATTCGGAAGATGACGACTAATTTGAAGACCACGTTCAGATTCTTCAGCGATATGCTTGTGATATTGCATATGAACTGTAGGTTCCAATAGACTTAGCTTGACATCTTCTACGTTGTTATAGTCAACTATACTTTTTTTTTTGGTTTGATTACAGAAATAGACTGGTAGCATTAGATGCGGGGATATTATCAGTTTAAGTCGTCATTACATTTTTGGTGTACAAAATAATAGGTATCTCTTTGTATAATTGTTCCCTAAACAAGTATTCAAAACGATCCAAGCAAACCATCTTCACTCATAAGTCATAACTGTCTTGTTCTTTGTTGGTGCTGGATGTTTTGGTTGTCAACTAGTGAGGATATGATAACTATGTACAATATGAGGAGTCAGGTTATGTATTCCTGGTGTGTGAATCCAGGCTTTTAACTTGGCGGGTTCAACCCTTAAAAAAATAATATATATATATATATATATATATATATATATATATATATATATATATATATATATATATATATATATATATGTGTGTGTGTGTGTGTGTGTGTGTGTGCACGCGTGCGCGCGTTCCGTGTTTAAATTACTGGGTTCGGTTGAACCCGTAGGACTAGGGCTACATCCACCATTGCCTGATTGCATTTGGGCGGGAATAATTATTGGAGTAACTATTTGTGAACGAGCAATTTATTTTTATTTTTTTGAAGCCATGTTCCTATGCTTGTATACAAGACCTTTTTTCGACAAAGCTACTGGCTCTGCTACCATTGCAAAGAGGGAGGGAAATGCAAAGACCTCAAGTTGTTACTACAGTCAATCATAGGAGGTCAATATTTGAACTCCAGCATCGGCAAGAACGTTATTGTGATTTCTTCCATTCTACACCGTTCATATGTTATATTAGTATATTTATATTATGATACACTGATATTGTAAAAGAATTTGCAAGCTAAACATGATTTATCTCATATAAAAAGTAAATGAAATTAGTAAAATTTATCAAAGAATAAGTACAGTACAGTAAGTAATCCAAAAATAAGATAACTTATCTGTGGATAAAATTACATTAATGTACTCCTCCGTCCATTTTTACTTGTCATTATTTGACTTGACACGTTTATTAATGAGCCAAAAATAGAATGACATTTTTACGATATCATTCTTAATTATTGCTAAATAATCTAATGATTGAAATTAATAGAACATTAGCTCGTTGCATGGGCTTGCCTAGTGCGGTTTACATCTCCTGTGTGATTTAGGAGCGATTGCATAGTGAGCAGGTTACCACAGAGTGTTCACCCGAAGGGCAGAGGCTGTGGCTTTTCCTGGGGGTTCCAAAAAAAAAGAAATTAATCAAACATACTTTAAATATTGTGCGGCCACTAAGAATTCCTTGAACTCTCAAACCTAATAATTAATGATAAAGATAAAATAAGTATAAAATGATAAATTATATCTTAATTTTTCACATAGAATAAATAAAAATAAAAAATTATTTTTAGTATACAGGATAAATAAAAATTGACGGAGGGAGTACATATCTTTACATTGTCAACGTGATTTTTCTGAAAGTCAAATGGGCTGATGCCTCAAAGTCAACGTTTACTAAACTTAGAAGCCATAGGAGACCTTTTAGCGTCAAGTACGTGGCCACACGACAATAGAGAGTTAAACAATTTACCAATTATGCATGAAAATCTTGTGCAACTTTTTTTTTCTTACAAGTTTATAGACAATTTGGTCATTCTCAGTGGATGGGGTGGCCAGGGGCTCGGGTCTGGCGGGGACTAGCGGGGTCGGGTTTGGTGGGACCTGCTCCAGTCCCGTCCCGATCCCGATCCCGTCGGTATCGGGGCGGGGCGGGGCGGGGTCGGGCTCGGGGCGGGGTACGGTCGGATTTTCCTTTTTTTTTTTTTTTTTAAATAACATATGTATAAAAAAACTCAATAAACAAAACAATATAGTGTAATAAAAACATCCCAAGGCTGTTTTTTTGCCTCTTATATTATTTAATAGACATATGATTTTTTTGTAATACAAATACAATTGTCTAAAATCTAAATTGCAACTTTGTGGTGTTGTCCAAAAGTTGCAAATTACATAATAAAATTGCAATTAAAAAAATTACATTCTTAAAAAAACCTGTTCTAATTGCTTGATGATTTCTGTGGTTCTTCGGTTGGAATTGGTATTTGTTGGTCAAATTGATCCACGTCGCTTCCACTACCTTCGGTTAAGATTTCGTTGTAGTTTTCATCATCTTCTTCGTTGATCTCCGGTTGACCGCACCTTCTCCGCTCCGCTCGTATCCAATCTCCGAATAATACGCAATTTCCAAGTCGTTCTCCGCCAATGAGTGTCTCGTGGTCTCCTATTTGATATCTCGCTGCAGAAAAAGCGCTTTCGACGCGATTGATGATGCTTGAATGTTCAAAACATCTCGAGCCATCAATGAAAGTGTCGGAAAGGTCTTCTCATTCCCCTCCAAAGATTTCAAAGCAAGTCTTCTTGTCCATCTTCATTGATAACTTCTTGATACGGTACATTTAACCCCGCAAAACAAAAATATCCAACTCGCTAATTTGGTTAGTAGTAGAGGTACGGCCGCACATTCTATTTCGAGGCTTTCAATACTAGCCGCGAAACAACATGTCTTTTGTGAGGTTGTGTTGAAGATGAAGAAGATGGTATGGAAGCCGGTAAGTTACTAGCATTTTCTTGTTGATAAAATATATATATATTTTTGCATTGGTGTTCTACGCTAGACACCGCTTCTTCTTTAGTTTGTTCAATAGGTGGTGGGTGATTTAGATTTTTGGGACTTGGAGGTGGTAGTACTTCTATACAATCGTAAATAGTTTCAATTAGTGATTTAGTACCGTCTATTTTAATAGTAGAATTTAATACGAACCAATAATATAAATAGAGGGAATAGGAATAAAATATTTTTTTATTTTGACAAACATTTTTTTAATAGCCGCCTTATAAGCCGGTTTTTCCATATATTCACTAAGTAATAAAAATATTAGAGTTATATAAAATAACATAGTTGAAATAGTAGGATAATATATACCGGAAAATTCTTTTGTTGTTTGAAAAAATTTCTCTAAAAATACAATAAGTTCGGAAATTTTTACCCAATCACTATCTAAAATCATATCACCGACTTTTTATTATAAGAGTTAAAAAATAAAGTTATAGGTAATTTATAGTCATAAGCAACAAGTAGTTGCTCGTATAAAGAATTCCACCTAGTGGATACTTCTTGTGGAATTTTTCTATAAGGTAGTCCACAATCGTGACAAGTTTTTTTATATTCTTTTCTACGTTGTACTTTATTACTTTTAAAAATAAAGTTTATAGCAAATTGTATTTTACTAAGAATGTCTTCAAAAAGTGATCGACCATCATTTACAATTAAGTTATATATATGGCACACACATTTTATATGAAAATGGTCTGGAAAAGATGGAGTTAAACTATTTTTTAACATTGTAATTGCGTAATTGTTATTAGAAGCGTTATCTAATGTAATAGTCATAACTTTATCAGTAATTCCGTAATAATCGCACACTTGATAAATATTTTCTACAATAAAAGTATCAGTGTGCCTATCATCTATATATCTATACGCTAAAATACATTTTTGCATAGACCATTTATAATCTATCCAATGACAAGTTACAGTTAAATAATCATGGCCATTAGTACTACGACCTATATCAGACGTGATAGATACTTTGCCATTAAAATGATATAATGAAAAACGTAAATATTGTTGATATTCATGCGCGAATTTAAATACATCTCTCTTAACAATTGATCTAGGAAAACCGTTAAAAACAGGATTATATATATCTCTAATGTAATGAATAAAACCGGGAGATGAAGGAAATGAAAAAGGCAAACCCTCCACAGCAACTAATTTTGATATTGCTTCCCTATCTCTATGTTTATTGTATTTAGAGCCTACAATTCCCCCGTCATAGGGTTAATTTGGCCTTGTACTTGGTCCGGGACAAGATCGATGTATGTGAACCTTGTTCCGATAGAGCGGCGTTTGCGCACCCGATTTTGAAGCCCGGTATTGGGCATACCTAGCCGGATGAGCACTTACTACGTGTCTAATTAAACCCCCCGTCCCACCGTGACCTTTTCCGCTTTTAAATTTTAAAACATTTTTACAAATTTTACATATGGCTACTTGATTCTCTACGTCCCTATCAAAAAATGTCCATGCATCTGATTTTAATAGTCGTTTTGCTGGACCTCATCTCATACTAGGGGGAATAGGAGGTATTTCAGTTGAAGGTGCACTAGTGGGTGTGTTGTCATCAACATTAGTGGGTATATCATCTAGATCATCGTCTAAATTAAAGTCTTCTTGAGTTCTAGAAAATAGCTCCTGGTCTAAATCTAATGGTATTGTAGGAAAATGTTGAGTATCAACAAAATCATCCTGTGTAGGAATAAGATGACTAGAAGAAGTACCCTTGCCCTGGTTGCCCTTACTAAAAGAAGCACCCTTACCCTTACCCTTAAACATACATTTTAATCCTTCCATTTTAATTATGATAATAAATAATTAAAGACAATAAAATTAAGTGCGCTAAATAAAATAAACAGACAATAATAATTTAATGAAGGAACGAATGTACCAAACGCCGACGTAACGTCGACGTGTAATCGAGAGGTTGAAAATTGAAACTTTGCTCGATGGAAGATCCTCAAGCTAGTTGCCAACTTCACTCCCAATTCCCAAATGAATTAATAAAATTGAATATTTAGCAAACAATGTAGACTTGTAGAGAGATATATTGAGAAATTAGAGAGATTGTAGGAAGATTTGTGAGAAAGATGAAGAGAAAATAAGTTATTTATAGTTGAAAAATTGGGTTAAAGTGTAAATATAATAACTTATGGGTTAAAAATAAATATTAAGGGGTGGGGGGGGTTGGGAGGGGGGGGCCTAAAATGGCCGTTGGCCAACGGCCATAATCTAAAATGGCCGTTGGTGCAACGACCATTTTTGCAAAAGGGGGAAAAGGGCGGGCTCGGGCTCGGGACGGGGTCGGGACGGGGTCGGGGCGGGCGGGCCTGGGGCGGGCTCGGGTCTGGAGGGACGAGACATCGTCCCGTCCCGAGTTCGAGTCCCGCCCCCGTTATTATTTTTTTTAAATGGGGTCGGGGCGGGACCGGGGCGGGCTCGGGATGGGGTCGGGTCGGGGTCGGGCCGTCCCGGCCCACTGGCCAGCTCGGATATAAATAATTACTCTGGTACTGCATGGTGGTCAAATGCCATTTTCGTGAAATTAATGTTGTTGAAGGATTCTACATTCTATTTGGTCCATTGCTTCAAGTCTCACTTTCAGAATTTAAATCAAATCAATATCTGCCATATAATGGAGTATAATGTAATATTAATTTATTATCTTATGCTATTAATTTCAAACTTGATTTTACATCTTGACAAGTGTCATCCTTTTCGCCCCACATTTTAACACTTCATACTAAACTAAATACTTAATTCACTCAATTACTCTTAATAATTAGCGAAATTAAATTAGATCTAGTTTCATACCCCTTCGCTTCATAGTTCATATTCTATGATTTTTTTTTCGCTTTTACATTTAGATAAAAATAAATGGGTCTTAACATAAGCAAGTTTTTTTTTTCAAAGTTGCTCTTATTTAAATAAATGAGTTTTTACCTAACCAAAAAATCATAGTAAGGTATACTTTTTTTGAGGCACATATGCTTCTAATACTTGGTTAACTGTTAATTTTAATCAACTAATACCAAATTCCAATATCCATTATGTCAACTACTCCCTCCATCTTATTTTAACTATCATTTTAACTCAAAAAAATTATCGCAAAAATATAATTATCATTTTATAAATTCAAGAGAAAAATTGACATTTATTTTAAACTATACCCTTAATATTAAAGAAGTATGCACAATATTGAAGAGAAAAGGTTGTTTACCATTATTAAATATGGGTAACTTAATAATTAGAAAGTCGCTAAGGCGACTATCCCTAAAATGCAACGTGTGGAGTAATTAGAAATTAAGATAGAAATTTAATAAAGGGTAATTTAGTGAAAACATATCCTAAAACTCCTAGATAAAAAGAAGTAATTTGATTAAAATGCACATAATTAAATATGTATTGAAATTTGATCACATAATACTTAACAGGGGCAAATCTAAAAAAATAAGATTAATTCTTTCTTGATTTGATAAATGAACACTCTTTTTACTTAAAAAAATAGTTAAGTAAATACTCTTTTTTATCCGGAAAAATTACTAGAGTATGCGT
Organism: Anisodus tanguticus; assembly: GCA_034509755.1. Classification (NCBI taxonomy): domain Eukaryota; kingdom Viridiplantae; phylum Streptophyta; class Magnoliopsida; order Solanales; family Solanaceae; genus Anisodus; species Anisodus tanguticus. The sequence goes on along the minus strand of CM067561.1, from coordinate 35,887,746 downwards.
ATAATATGGAATGGAGGTAGTAGGAAATAGTAATAATTTGGTCCGTTAGGCTCAACTCAAATGGCGAGGAATGCAATGTGACTAAATTTAATGCGGTGGTCTTCCACTCAGGCCAGTGTCAAATGCGAGTACAGTCCAATTTCTTTATTTCTTCCACTACATTATTAAAACTATTATTCAACTACAATTGTTTGTTATTCACATTATCACATATGTATATCGTACTCATTGCTTTTCTCTGAATAATAGTTCAATAATTATGACCTTATTATGAAACTATATAATTAAAAATAAATAAATAATGGAAGCAACCAATAATTTGGTGGAGAGGAGGGAGAAATTGTATTATCACTTGTTCTTGATGTATATTACATATGAAGATTTAACCATCTATTTATAGATATGGTAACCTCTTGATGCCTATCAAATGTATAGTATCAAGCCTATCAAATGTATAGTACCATCCTCATTTACCACATGAGTAAAACTAAGTCAATATGATAATATGCCTCGTTAAAATCTTACTACAAAAAATCCAGTGGAAAAAAATTCTAGTGAAGAAAAAAAAATACACATATCTTGTAATACACATTATCTTCTGCATCGTTAAAAACCTTGCCAGGAAAATTCAATGGGACAAAATCTTGGCTAAGGAAAAAAGAGTGCATCGCGTATTTTACTCCTCCTGATAAAAACATCATTTGATATTTTGAAGGTGACACATCATATCTTATATATCAGCTTCCCAAATGTTGAGATTGACAATGTCGTAGTTAACAAATCTGTTAAATTGTCACTTGAATTTGTTGAATATCTTTCCACCATTCTTTTGGAGATCTTGTGTGAAAATAACTTTCAACAAAATGTGTTTCCATCTATTCCACCTTCAATGTGTCAATTCTTGTACATGATGCCTTCCAACCTTATAGACCAACTTTTCATATGTTGATACTAGCAATATCTTTGTGGCCAACTCACAGTCCTGAAGATGTTGCATTCTTGAGCTCATTCTGATATATCATTTGCTTTCTTCACAATCATTGTTATATGAGTGCACCAATTGCACTAAAATATGATACTTTATGACCATTTTTTATGAGATCAAAATTGATCTTTCTTCATGTTAAACGATTTTAGAGCTATTGAGGTACTCAATGAAATCACTTTAAAACCTTTTAAATCCTTCAAGGATTTACATATAAATTTCACTATCTAGCTAGACATGACAACAATTCATTATACGCATTTAAAATTTTCATGTATTTCCAGACTTCAAATACAACTTCATTGCATCCACCATAGGAGAATATATCTCCATACAATAATGTCAGGATTTTTGTGAAAGACCTTTATGTCACAAGGCACAAGTCGTATTTTATATCTTACGACTTTATTTTCAATTTTACTTTTTGCACAAGAATTCATGTATCCCACTAGCATTATACCTTACACCACTTTTTAAAGTGAAATAAAATAACTTGAATTATGTATTTTTATTTGGCCAATTATTTATTTGTTCACACTTTTTGACAGATTTGAATTCAAGATCCTCGGCACCATTTATAATTTTGAGTGTTACATTATATCAAAGATATCGTCGACGATCATTTGATATAGATCCCAATACGACATAACTTGTTGAGATCTCTTTATTTTTCATCATTTTCATGTACCTCAGGAACCTATTCCAAGGTTGTATGAAATATTATGTCGTGGTGCTCTTTTAAAGCACTTGCCTCATTATTATGACCATCTTGATCATTTGCTCCTCTCCTTCTTCAAGGAGTTCTATCTTTAGAATCGATCGGTCTACCGAAAGCAAAATCTTACTAAAGAGAGAAGTCTTCCGCCATGTAGACTCTGTCCTTCAAGAACTTTAATACTAATTAGAGCATTTTCAACTAGAATATATATTCACTTTTGGGTCAACAAATGCATCTGGCAGTTGACTTGAATTATCTTTTGAACGAGGACCATTCTAGTGATAATTCATTACATATAACTTATTTTTCAGTTGGTTATCATATCTCCCCCTAATGTTAGGAAATCTAACATTTACCTCCCAATTTTATTTGGGGACCCATCTTTGTGTGTTGTGATGGAGCAATTAAATCATATACCGCACATTTACATTTTTAGACGAGAATTATTTGATTCTTGATCCTAAATCAATTAGGGGAATTTATTATAACTTGTTGATGCATACAAGTACTGCTACATGTTAAATAACACATCTCATACCACATTTGTTTTGGGAGTTTTATTCTCATAATCAATTATTTAGTTATAATTGGAGGCATACAATTTCTGCTAAACCAATTTGAATATAATTCAGCATTATCAACATAATTTCATAGTTTGGAACAATAGGCTAGTAATATAGCAATGAGCAAAAAACCTTGCAAAAATCGAATTGTAAGTTGATATCAATTGCACATGTGACCATATCATAGATGCATCTATTAAAACTATATAATGGTACGTTTCAAAATAAGGGGATACAATTCTAAACTTAGTTGGTACAATAATTAATTTTTCATGAGAACAAGCAGCACAAGCGAATTCGTGAAACATCTTTAATTCCTTCAATATATATAACCATAAGAATTTTCAATTATTTTCACATCACATTAAATCGGGATGGTCAACTGGTCATGACAACTAACATTTGTTTCAGTAAACTTCTAGTTTACTATCGCATGCGATAACATCACCATGTCCATATTGGTGTACTACAAACAAGAGTAAAAGATGAGTCACCTTTCACATATATATTTATAACTCGCTTCGATTGTAGTAATATGAAGATATAAAATCTTCCCATAGTTTATAGTCTCAGCATAATTTATTTTTGACCAATTCCTTTGAAACTTAATAAGTTTCTTTTGAGACTTACTACATGTCACGACCCGACCCGACAGGCCGCGACTAACCGCCCTAATGACGTCATTATACTAACCTGTCACACATAATCCAACTAACCCTTAATGAGTCTGAAATTCGGCAGCATAACGCTGCAATATCAACATATGCCAGGATAGGCGAGCCGACAAGGCTGCCTTTACCCCCGAATGTACATGCCTCCTGAGGAGTCACAACTAGCCAACACAATATACAGGCAAGCCGACAAGGCTGCCAACAGATAATATAACATATACACGGGAACACCCCCAACATAGAGTACAATGATATGGCTGACCAAAACAGAGTTATAACCCTTACATAAGTACAACCCACCACCGTCTACGTACCTCTATAAGAAGAACAACGACATATGACGGGACGGGGCCCCGTCGTGCCCCTAAATACAAACATAAGTCTAAAAGAGGTTCGGTACCAAAATGACAAAGCTCGGATCAAAGGAGCTTCCCAACCTCGCCGAGTAGGGACCTAAACCGGAGGATCACCAACCGAGCACCCGTACTGCGCGGCATGAACGCAGCCCCCCGAGAAAGGGGGGGTCGCACGAAATAATGTACCGAGTATGTAAACATGAAATACTGCATATGAGATCATAAGTAGCCAATAGAAACATGAGATCAGTATAAAAGTCAGGATCCAAATCCAACTGTGCCATAAATAATAAAAGTCAGTTGCCTTATAAAAATGAGAGTCAAGTCAAGAAAACATGAGTGTCTGTCCATATACATATATATACATCTGTAACGTAACCCGGCCCACTAGTGCGGGACTCGGTGGAATCATATCATAACCCGACCCATGCTGGGACTCGGTAAAGTCATCTCTCATCTATGGATCCATCCTACGTAACCCGGCCCCCTAGTGAGGGTCTCGATGAACAATGCAAGGTTGTGCACGAGTCGTAACCCGGCCCGGGACTCGGTGAGATGAAGTAGTAACACTTAGCACGAACAGATATCATGAGTAACCATATGCAAGTAAAAATTATCATTTGACTCTCAATAAAATCATTATAATAATGTCATAATAAACTCTCTCATTGAAAAATCATAGGCACTTCTCATAACAATCCTCTTTAGGAATTAAATCGTATAAGAATCAAGTACGTCCGCCGTACCTTCATTAAAATAAAAATCATGCCAAAGAAAGAAGGAATAGTTCACATACCTCTTAGACGAACTAATCAACTCTATATTAGAGTACGTCTCGATTTAGAACTTCAACCTATAATAATGGTAATACGTTCGTCAATACTATGGTCGCTAGCATACTTATATCGAATAACGACTTCTTATTTTATAAAAAATCGGGCAAAAGACTTCCCCCGTTTATACATGTTTCCACAACTTCCAAACGAGGCTAATAACATCAATAAACAAGCACCAATTAAGGGCACAACCAAAACAACAATAAAGGGGATTTACACACCCACTTCTCATGTAAATTTAGCCTCTTAATCCACATTAAAACAGCCCACAAAAACAGCCCACAAAAACAGTCCATGTTCCAACAACAACGAGGGTAGAATGTGAAGCCTTTCTACGCCTTTCTACACCCTTATCCCTTTAGGACTTACCTTAGCAATTACCACACTTAAACATGCATAATGGTGACTAAATTTTCAGAATTATAACACCACAACACAGTCCCTAAAACAGTCCATATACATCACAACATGTCCAACAATTTCATGCAAGTTCTTGGCCACAACATGTCATAATTCCATAACTCTTATCTTAATTCCTATAATCCAAATTTCGGATTTTAATACTTCCATATAACTAATTCCAACTAAATCTCCATGTTTCCTTTCAATTTCATCATGCAATTAGTGATAATAATAACCACAATAACCAACGAATCCAACAACACCAAAATCTGTCCCAAATTGGCAACTAGCCAAAAATGGTCACATGCAATGCTTAAATTTCAATTCTTCCTTAACACAAATTCATTACCTTAATTCTAACAACATGCATTCCAATTATATCATAGAAAGAAGAATTTTTATACCTCAAATTCGTCAAAACAGTCCGCAAAATTTCTGCCACTGTTTGTCCGAAAATTCCCCACTTTTTTGTAATTTTTCTCCTCCTTTTTGTTCACTTCTTCAACTCCAATTGACATGCAAGTGTTCTACCATGTTAAGCCATCATCCCTACACGTTTTTCTTCCAAAATTTCATCCCAAAAATCCCAATTTCTGGGCAGTTTTCGGTCCAAGCAAAGGGTTGTTTTGCATCGCTTTCGCCATCGATTTTGGTGTTGTTTTGCTTCTAATTTTTGGTGAAAGATGTAGTCTAGGAAGAGAAGATAACAACCTTAATTTTGGTTATGGGTGGAGGGTGATTTTCGGATTAGTGTAGAGGAGAGAATGAGAGGATAGTATTTTTTTTGGTTAAGTTTGGAAGAAGATGAAGAGGTAAGTGTAGGTTATATAAAAAAAAATCTGATTTTTTTTCCTTTTTTTTTTACACTTTGGCCCCCAAGTTCTTTAATTAGTAAAACTCAAACCCACTTCTTTTAATTCCCGAGAATTCCATAAGTCTCGTATCCTCAATGTCATAATTTTTTTTTATACAAAACTATTCCATAACTCCATTGGAATAAATTCAACTTCTAGGATTAATTCTCGTCGTCACGTGTATAGCACTAAAGAAAAAAAAATTCCGGGATAACATCCGCTTATACACTAATTTCCCGTATTAACATATGTAAACGTTCCTTATATTCAATATCCGAATCTTGCTTTCTTAATGACGTTCTTAATTATCGTCTTAATCTTACGAGGTGTAACACTACGATACCAATATTATTAACAATTTTATTTCTCCGGATAATGAGCTCCCAATTGATTATGTACTACCACACATTTCATAACACCATCCATATGCATCTTCCTTTAGAAAGAAAATTATTGTCATTATGGTCATGGCCAAAACCGTTATAGAAAAGACTTATTTCTTATTTTTTTTTACCTTTTGGCAATTCATGATAGGACATACCACAATATTTGTGACGTACTAAAAGTATGTGACCAATGACCGTTTATGTCAAAATAATTTTTTTATTTCTCTCAAATCTTCCGTAGAGATGAGTTGTGGTATTTATCCAACCATACATGAGCACGTCCTTATCCACAATTTTAAACATTTCACTTCCAAACCTGGGCGAGCATTCATGATGCTTATCACAAGTCACATTCTCTTCAAGGAATGAACTATAATCATATATACGTGCTTCATAAATTTTTATTATAAGCCCATTATCATACCTTGGTATTTATCATAATTACATAACCCACCTCAACATCACTTTGAAATTGTATTCCTTTCTTTTGATGAAGGATTTATAAAATTGTATCAAATTAGGTCTCACGATAACCGCGTGCCCAATGACCTTTCATACCACATTTTGAGAAATCATAATGTTCTTCCTTTACCACAATGATGACTAACATTATTTTGTTCTTTGTCACACCTACATTCATTCATTTAACCACTTGTCTTCATTCAGACATATGAACTACTATCACATTCCCCTTCCGGAATGGAGCACATCAAGTGGGACGGACTTCACGATTTTTTCATCAAAAGCACATTCTGTTGCTTTAGTCATCATTATATCATCAATATAGTGCATCAGAACTTAAACCCAACGTCTTATCCATATAAAGCCGTGTTGGGTCATAAATCAAATGGGATTCGAACCCAACATTAATTTTATCATCATGGTGCACCGAGACTTCTAACCCGATGTCTTATCCTCTTGATGCGATGAGACTTAAATCCATCGTCTTACCCTCAACCATTGACATAATAGGCCAAACGTAAATTATTACATTGTAGTTATAAAATAAATTGTCAAAATAGAATTGTCTCTACCACGAAGAGTCCAGCAACTCTGCAAAAAATATGTTAGTAGCACAGAACATATATAAAGGAAAGCCAAAAGAGAACACAGGCCTTGGAGTCTTGGTGGATTTTATTCAAATATCATATTCAGTTTTTAAGAAAAATACTGAAGTAGGAATAATTATTTATGGACACAATTTTGAGAAAATCTCTCAACTTCCAGTATCACATGATCCGAATTAAATAAGCCTTTTGGGATCTTATTTCAAATATGAAGGAGCCACAGAATTCTCATCTTCATGTATCATGTTTTGTTATGATTTTTTCCTTATCTATGTGTTAAACGAGGTAATACACCCGTGATATACACTGAATATACAGCAAAGATATATCACAGTATACGAAGCGAGCAAAGTGGCCCAAAGCAAAGCAATGAGACAGGTGGCAAAGTGGACAGTGGCCCAAGTCGCTGAGGCCCATCACGGGATTTGGCTCTCAAGCCCATCACGGGCAGTGGCTGATTTGTCTATTAGGAAAGTATATTTTGTGTATATTGTAGTGTATTTGTTACCTAAGTTAGGATATACACTTACCATAATTAGGATATACACTTACCATAATTGTATAGTTAGAATTATGGTAGAATAAGGTTTTAGGAATAGAATAGGAATAGGATTCTCCTATTTTGTAACTTGTATATATATCTATTCAATTAATGAAAATAATCAAGCGGATTATTTCTTTCATGGTATCAAGAGACTAGGTCTAAACAAAAGTTTTTCTCTCCCAACTTTTGTCCTCTCAATTTCGGCCGAGACACCCCCCCTCGGGTTTCTCTTCCAAAATTCATCTTCCGCTCTCAAAAACACATCTCTTAAATTTCCCTTCCTTCTTTGTTCTTTCAATATGTCTAAGAACAATTATCATCTTGCCCTCATGGTTTCTAACGTCAAGAACAATATCCTTATTGTCCTAGAGATGGAAAACGTCCAATATGCGACGTGGGCGGAGTTGTTTAAAATTCACGCTATCTCCCATCAAGTTCTTCATCACATCATTCCTCCCGCTAAACCTCTTCCCGCGGAGGATCCTGAGTTATGGATTACTCTTGATGCTACCGTTCTCCGGTGGATCTACGCCACTATTTCGGTTGACCTTCTACAGACGATTATTGAGCCGGATACCACGGCTATGGCCGCCTGGAATAGATTGTGTGACATATTCCAAGACAACCAACATTCACGTGTCGTCACACTCGAGCAGGAATTCTCTCTAGTTCGAATGGACGCATTTTCGAACGTTTCTGCATATTGCAAGAAACTCAAGGAGTTGGCGGATCAACTCCGTAATGTTGGCGCACCGAAACTAATAATCGTCTAGTTCTACAGTTGGTTGCCGGTCTTTCGGAGGCCTATAATGGTGTTGGAACTCTCCTTCGCCAAAGCAACCCTCTTTCTGACTTCTATCAAGCCCGCTCCATGCTTACTTTGGAAGAAGCCGGTTTGGCTAAAAAAGCGGCTACCGGAGCAAGCCCCGTCGTCATGGTGGCGTCCTCTCCTAGTTCTTCGGGTTTTGTTAATAATTCGGGCCAAAACCATAATCATGGTGGCGGCAAGAATAATCGCAAGAATAATAACTAAAACCGCGGGGGCAAACGCGGCGGTTCTTGTGGCGGTTCCGGTGGTCAGCAAGCAGGCGGTGGGTCCCAACCAGGGAACAGTGACCCACCACCCCTGGGCCCAGCAGTGGGGTCCATGGAAGTGGGGCTGGGGCTGGGGCAGTGGGCCGTGGGCCGGCGGCCACCCTTACAATCCAAAGAAAATTCCGGCGGCCGGTGGGGCCGGCCAACAGTTCAGTCTAACACCCAAGGCGGTGGCGGCCATCGCGGCCGGTGGCCCAACAGGCGGCCTACAACCCAGCTCCATCACGGACAGGAATTCTTGGGCCCCGACCTCCGCAAGCCCATCATGCAGCATGCCCCACTCAAATCGATATCGAGGCCGCGATACACACATTAGGGTTAACTCAACCAGACCCAAATTGGTATATGGACACCGGTGCCACTACGCACATGACTTCCGAATTAGGTACTCTCTCATCTTATTCCAATTTGAGCACCCCTCGGGGGATAATTATTGGTAATGGCAGTTCTATTCTAATTCTAGGGTATGGTCAGAAAACGTTGTCTCCCCCCAATCCACCCCTTCTCTTGAAAAATACTTTACATGCTCCTAAATTGATTAAAAATTTAGTGTATGTCCGAAAGTTCACTACTGACAATTTCGTTTCCGTTGAATTTGATCCTTTTGGTTTCTCTGTGAAGGATTTCAAGACGGGGAGTCATCTCATGAGGTGTGATAGTAGGGGGGATCTGTATCCTATCATGCCCGGTTTCAGTCCATTGAGTCAAGCCTTGCCGTCAGTTTTTGCAGCCATCTCTCCTTCCATGTGGCATGCTCGCCTGGGTCATCCCGGATCTTCTATTTTATCAGTTTTAGATAAAAATAGCTTTATTTCTTGTAAGGGTACGAGTCGTACTCCACTTTGTCAGTCTTGTTCATTAGGAAAAATTGTTAAGTTGCCATTTGTAGACTCCAATTCTCATACTTCAATGCCATTTGATATTATTCATAGCGACCTATGGACGTCTCCTGTTCTTAGTTCATTGGGTCATCAATATTATGTTCTCTTTTTAGATGATTATTCTAGATTTTTGTGGAAGTTTCCAATTGCGAATAAATCACAAGTGTTTTCCGTCTTCATCAAATTTAGAGCGTTCATTCGTACTCAATTCGAACGAGAAATAAAAAATATTCAATGTGATAATGGGAAAGAGTATGACAATAGGGAGTTTCGGGAATTCTGTGCTAATAATGGGATCAATTTTTGTTTTTCGTGTCCTCATACATCTTCACAAAATGGGAAGGCCGAACGCAAAATTCGTTCCATAAATAACATTGTCCGAACTCTCTTAATTCATGCCTCCATACCTCCATATTTTTGGCATCATGCTCTACAAATGGCCACATATCTCCTTAACATAATTTCGTCTAAAGGTCTGACATATTCTCCCCCCTCAAAATCATATATAATAAGAACCCTTCTTATTCTCACCTTAGGATTTTTGGCTGCTTGTGTTATCCGTTGTTCCCATCCACCACAATTAACAAACTTCAGGCCCGGTCCACTCCGTGTGTGTTTTTGGGTTATCCGTCTAATCATCGTGGTTATAAATGCTTTGACTTATCCTCCAAGAAAATCATAATTAATCGCCATGTCATTTTTTATGAAACCCAATTTCCGTTTACAAAAGTTCATACTCCCGAGCCTAAGTCGTATAAATTTTTGGATAACCAAATATCCCCGTGTATTATTCGGAATTTTTCGGACATCTCTCGCACCCAAAATTCTCCAAATGGGCCCACGCCCGCCGGCCCCACGATTTCGTGCCCGTTTCGCCCACTGGAACAGGTTCCGAATTGGGTCGGTCCAACCCACTCTGGAACCGGTCCAGCCACGCCACAAGCCGCGATTTGGGCCGGCGGCCCACCGCCCGCCGGCCGGTCCCGTCCCGAGCCCAGAAAATTCCCAAAATTCCCTCAATTCTTCCTCGAGTCATAGACTGGTCACTCGTAGTCAACGGGGGAGTTTTACACCTAAAAGATATTTTAATTTACATTCTGATGTCTCTAAATCCCCCTTGCCCCACAATCCTGTGTCCGCATTAAATGACCCTAATTGGAAAATTGCTATGACTGTGGAATATAATGCTCTTATTGATAATAAGACGTGGGAGTTGGTGCCCCATCCATATGGTATTAATGTTATCAGGTCTATGTGGATTTTTGCTCATAAGGAAAATTCAGATGGTTCATTTGCTCGACATAAGGCGCGGCTTGTGGGTGATGATAAGACTCAGCAAGTTGGGATAGATTGTGGGGAGACATTTAGTCCGGTGGTCAAGCCGGCTACTATTCGCATTGTGCTTAGCTAGGCTCTTTCGAAGACTTGGCCAATTCATCAGTTGGATGTCAAGAATGCTTTCCTACATGGTGATCTCAAGGAAATAGTCTATATGCATCAGCCGTTGGGTTTCAGGGATCCAAACCGTCCTCATCATGTTTGTTTGTTGAAGAAGTCATTATATGGGCTTAAGCAGTCTCCAAGGGCCTGGTATACGAGGTTTGCTGACTTTGTTTCGACTATTGGGTTCACTCACAGCAGGTCAGATAATTCCTTGTTCATCTATCGTCGTGGTTCGTCCTTGGTCTACATTCTGTTGTATGTGGATGATATCATTTTGACTGCTTCTTCCGATACCTTGCGCCAGTCTATCATGGCCATGCTAGTTCCGAGTTTGCTATGAAAGATTTAGGGCCCTTGAGTTACTTTTTGGGGATTGCCGTAAAGCGTCATTCAATTGGTTTGTTTTTGCCCCAACGAAAGTATGCAGCTGAGATCATCGAGCGGGCTGGGATGTCATCCTGTAAGTCCACTTCCACTCCAGTTGATATAAAACCCAAGCTTAGTGCCGCGGCAGGTGCACCATACGAGGACCCAACCCGCTATCGCAGTCTTGTAGGGCCCCTCCAGTATCTTACCTTTACCAGATCGGATATTACGTATGCTGTTCAGCAGGTGTGTTTATTCATGCATGATCCCAGAGTTGAGCATATGAATGCAATCAAACGCATCATTCAATATATTTAGGGGACATTGGACTATGGGTTGCACTTGTATCATTCTTCTATATCCACACTTGTCTCGTACACAGATGCGGATTGGGGTGGTTGTCCGGACACCAGACGGTCTACGTCAGGATATTGTATGTTCCTTGGCAACAACTTGGTCTCCTGGTCTGCAAAGCGTCAGGCGACGCTTCCCGCTCAAGTGCAGAGGCAGAATATCGAGGGGTAGCTAATGTGGTCTCAGAATCATGTTGGTTACGGAATTTGCTTTTAGGGCTTCATTGCCCCATTCAGAAGGAAACCTTAGTATATTGTGATAATGTTAGTGCTATCTACCCCTCAGGTAATCCGGTTCAGCACCAACGCACTAAGCATATCGAAATGGACATTCACTTTGTCCGAGAAAAGGTTGCTAGGGGTCACGTTCGCGTATGCCATGTCCCGTCTCGTTATCAAGTTGCAGACATCTTTACAAAGGGTCTACCCGCGGTCCTTTTTGAAGATTTTATGGACAGTCTCAGCGTTCGAAGACCGCCCGCTATGACTGCGGGGGTGTGTTAAACGAGGTAATATACCCGTGATATACACTGAATATACATTAGTATATATCACAGGTATACGATGCGAGCGGCGGCCCGTGCAAAGCAAAGAGACAAAGGCGGTGGACGGTGGCCCAAGTCGCCGAGGCCCATCACGGGATTTGGCTCTCAAGCCCATCACGGGCAGTGGCTGATTTGTATATTAGGAAAGTATATTTTGTGTATATTGTAGTGTATTTGTTACCTAAGTTAGGATATACACTTACCATAATTAGGATATACACTTACCATAATTGTATAGTTAGAATTATGGTAGAATAAGGTTTTAGGAATAGAATAGGAATAGGATTCTCCTATTTTGTAACTTGTATATATATCTATTCAATTAATGAAAATAATCAAGGGGATTATTTCTTTCACTATGTTGTTCAAAATAACTCAAGAAACCATTTGCAAATAATAGATATAGTACTATTGCCTTTTATTAGCACATAAGCAATACAAATGAATCTATTTCTTATTTTTTTCCCTCATAATTAATGATGGAGTAAACGAATAAAACTAATTATAACATGGAGTTTGAAACTACATGGTGGTGAACACACAATTTCATACAGACAGGTTATAATTGGTTTAACCACGACATAATTAAACATTTATATATATACATATATATTTACCAATAACCATACAGTGCATATGTGTTAGATTAATAGCATGTAAACGTGATTTCACCGTAAAGAGAATTATTAGTAAGCATACCTTGCGAATAGAAGAAACCTCAAGATAGAATTAGCAACCTTTGTTGACTTAGACAGAGACAATCACTTATTTCAATATCATATGTATTTAATTGAGAAATGTAAAAGCAAGCATATCATTTGGCATGTTAAATATTCACTAATCACTCAAACAAATTTCCATCCAAAGCTAGAAGATCAAAGTACCAAGAGTCTGAAAACATTTTGGATGATTTTGCCGTAGTACAGTATCCATAATTTTGACTCATAGGCAATCAACTAATACTTAAAAAAACACGAAGGAAACATTTGCATCAAATTGAAACTGGCGTGACAACTTCAAAATCAGACTTTTTTTATTTATTTATAAATACTAGCTTATATTAGAACTTTAGAAGAATGGTCAAAACAAAGTTATAAACACATATCAGATGAAGGAGTAGATTCAACTTGAAAAGGCAATAGTGAAATTAGAGACTCGTACTGATAATGTGTTATGAAACTATATAATTAAATAAATAATGAAAGCAAACCAATAATTTGATAGAGAGGAGAGAGAGATTGTATTATCACTTATTTTTGTTGTATCTTACAAATGAGGATTTAACCATCTATTTATAAATATGGTAAACCTCTTAGTGCCTACTAAATATATAGTACCAAATCTATCAAATATATAGTACCAAGTCTATCAAATATATAGTATTATACTCATTTACCACATGAGTAATAAGGCAATATGAACACATATATGCCAATATTTGGATCACATAAAATGAGAGAGCAATTAGAAGCACTAGAATCTGCTTTTCGACATTCCCCCCCCCCCCCCCCTTTATAATGCATAGATGAGTCATGAGGATAACTGCTTAGTGAATTCTAAGTCACATGAAAAACCGCACACCGACATAACGACCTTTGTTTTAAAAGGAAACTATCACTGTTTGAATAAAGTAAACTTTTTGAGTCAAAAGGAAACTCATCATTGTTGCAAATAAATACAAATAGATATGACTGCATAAGAATTTAAAATGCTTCAAATCTACAATTCTATCTATTTGTGTGGATATCAATCCATATTTATCCATATCTTGTTTTGTCTTAACATGACTTGCACTGCGTCACCTATGTAAGCTACCTGGTACCTAAGTAAGCTACCTGGTATTGAGTTGTGAAGGTTAATTCATTTACCGATACTATGAAGACTCTACGTAGAGGGTTGGAATCAGCCGATTGGAATTAACCGATCGTGGGGTTGGCATCAGTCGGTGTAATGTTATTAGTGGAAGGTACTTTGAAAATTTTAGGTTTGTATAATGTTCGCCCTAGTTTTCACTATATATAGTCTAGGGCGCCGTCTTTCTTTGTGTGGTTTTTCTTTGAGAGGTCTCTTGAGCGTAGTCGACGGCGTAATCGACAAAGAGAGAATTATAAACTCAAAACTCCATTATTGTAAAATATACGGCAGCAAAGTAGACTAGTTCTCGCATTAAAGGTGAACCACTATAAATTTGTGTGTGTTATTTGTTCTTCGTTTATTTTACTGTTTTCTGATTATGTAGGATTTTGGACGTAAATCCTAACACCTAGTACCAACAATCACGTTTATTAAAAACAGTTTTCCTCTGTACACATCAGCGGCGGAGCTATGAAACGATTTGTACTGCGTATATAGGCAAAACAAATGTAGATATATAACTTGCATTTTGAATTCCCTTTATATATATAAAAGAATTTTAGTGTATTATATTTTGAGTTCTCTTATTAGAATTTTTGTTTCCGCCAGTACTCATACAATAAATTGAGGGGTTATTTGAGCCTCTCATGATATCTAACTCATGCTCTCTCCAAAAGAGGAATCTTCTCTTTAGTTTGCCGACATAAGATGCACCACACTATAGAAGTTACGCCTAAGACTTATTGCCAAGATATACAGTGTACGGAGTATATAATATGTGAAAATGAAAGGTCGAAAATCTCACTTTTGGGTGGTTCCCACAAAATTACAACCTTATGATTCCATGAAACGTCCAATAGAAGTGGATAGTTTTAGAGGGTGTTTGGATTATCGTGATTTATAAGTTAAATTTAAAAGTCATAAGTTGGTATTACTTAACTTTTAATTTTTGGCTTATTTTTGTACATTTTTAATTTAAAATTAAGTGTTTAAAGGCACTTTTTATTTCACCTAAACACCTCAAAAAGTACTCCATCTCCCAAAATACTTATTACATTACGTTTTTCAAGAATCAAACTATATAAACTTTGATCAACATTTTGAGCTATATTTTTTCATCTTATTAATATGGGAAAAATTACAACTTATAGTACTTTTTATATAGTTTCTGAATATCTAAATTTTAATTTTAAAATATCAAATTAATATAATCTAATTTAACTTTAAAATTTAGTCAAATTGACTTTTAAGAAAAAAGAAACATGACAAGTATTTTAGGAGGAAAGAAGTAAAAAAGAGGTTAAAAGCCAAAAAACACTTAAAATAAATCAATTCAAACACCCTCTTAGCTCGGTCATTCCTCGTTTAAGTATCATTTATAGTAACCTCCCTTTTTCTCATTAGCAAAAGTTAATACGTTCAATTTTTAACGTCAAAACAATAGAGATAGTTATAAAGTGAATTAAAATAAAGTTTATTTAAAATATGCGAGAACTATTCGCTTTGTCTCAAAATATTTATCGTTTTTTTTGCTTTTTAAAACAAGGATGCTAAATTTTGACAAATCTATGTTAGAATTATATTTTTATAGGAAAATTATCCAAATTAACCCCCTAAACAATGCAAAATGGTCTAACTTTGACCTCCGTTAATAATTGTGGTTAATTATGTTTATGTTGTTACGGAACTAAGAAACTTGCCCTTATTAACTAACGACTGAAGCTTTGGAACTAATTAGTATAGTTAGACCATTTCAGTTATATTGTTAAACGGAAAATTTGGCATTTGTCCTTTTTAAGATATTAGCCATTTAGAACTAGAAAGCTTAATGTATGATTAATTGTGAATTTGAAAACAGCAAAGTCAAAGATGTTGACGACCAAGACTGACCTTGAATGCTAATTGTGAAAGACCGATACACACGGTCATGGTCCGAATTTGTCTCCATAAATTGTAAAATTATTGTACAAGTGTAATTATGGTATTAGTCTTGTATTAGAAAAAGCTAGTTTTTTTATTGAGTTAGGCACAAGATCCATTCTTTCCTTCTCCACATAACTTCCGCAGCCCCTCTTCTCGGAACTCATCAGGCCGTCGGCCACTGTTCCAAATTTCCTTCTCGGAATTCTTTTTTTTTTTTCCTTCCAAATTTCTTTTCCAAATCCCTCATTCACCTTTTGTTCTTTCATTATGTCTACCTCAAAGAACATGTTTCATCAAGCCCTTACAGTCTCCAACATCAAGAACCACATCCTTATTGTTCTTGAGATGGAAAATGTCCAATACGCGATGTGGGCGGAATTGTTTAAGGTTCACGCACGCTCACATCAAGTGCTTCATCACATCATCTCCTCGGTCACAAGCAAGGAGAAGATGTATGTCCCGGAGGATGACCTGGTGTTATGGACAACCCTTGATGCTACCGTTTTCCAGTTGATTTATTCCACTATCTCTACAGACCTCTTGCAACGATTATTTTCCAGGTGTGTTTATTTATGCATGATCCGCGGATTGAGCACATGAATGCGCACTTGATTATGGATTGCATTTATATCCATCCTTCGTCTCTACTCTCGTGTCATATACAGATGTTGATTGGGGTGGATGTCCAGATACCTGACGTTCGACATCTGGTTATTGTATGTTTCTTGGGGATAACTTGGTCTCTTGGTCAAAACGTCAGGCTACTTTATCGCGATCCATTGTAGAGGCCGCGTATCGAGGATTAGCCAATGTGGTGTCTGAGTCATGTTGGTTGCGTAATCTTCTATTAGAGCTACACTTTCCTATTCAGAAAGCTACCTTGGTCTACTGTGATGATGTTAGTGTAGTCCATCTCTCTGGAATTCCGGTCCAACATCAGCGCACAGAACATGTTGAGATGGATATACACTTTGTTCGAGAAAAGGTAGCTCGTGGACAAGTACGTGTCCTCCATATCCTTTAGCGATATCAAATTGCAGACATCTTTACTAAGGGTCTTCCCTTGGTTCTATTTGAAGATTTTAGGGACAGTCTCAGCGTACGACAACCGCCCGCTATGACTGCGGGGGTGTGAAAGACCGATATACACGGTCTTAATACCGTGTATATCATAGTCCGAATTTGTCTTCATAAATTGTAGAATTATTGTACAAGTGTAATTATGATATTAGTCTTGTATTAGAAAAATCTATTTTTTGGGGTTGAGTTATGTCCAAGATTCATTCTTTACACTAATTGATAAAATTATAGATCCAAATATTATACTCTCTCCGTTCACTTTTACTTGTCTATTTTAAATTTTACACGTCCTTTAAGAATTAATAAATGAAGTATATATTTATCATATATAATACTCATATTAATTAGTGTATAGTAAATAGATTTAAAAAATAATTTTAAAATGAGTAATTAATGTTAAGTATAAAATAAAAAATAAAAAAATATATTTCTCTTGATATGCTAAAATGAATAAATAAAATAAAACTTTATTTATAATACAGTGGACATATATGGATTGGTCGAGTTAATTAATTCCTAAAAGAACATTGAAGGAGCATTAGGGATGATCAAATCAACAGTGACGGTATATCAGTTAGTAAGTGTTAAGGGAAAGCCGTCATTTACAGCCGTGCAATATCAGTCTTTCTTAGAAAAAAATAACATATGCTCAAATATATGTGTTCATTTTGGTAATGATGAATTTCCTACTACAATATGATTAGACATATTGGATTATGACGGTGGCTTGTGCTTTAGCCAGATGGCCTTCTTGAAGGAGGTAAGGAGATCCGTTTTAGGTCTTATTACAAATGTTACTTCAGTTATTGGCCCCTTTTTTAAGAAATTGATCAAGAAATATTATATTTTTTATCTTATTTTATATGATGATTTTTGACTAAAGATAAAATATAAAATTTTAGAAAAGGCTTTTAATATATAAGTCAAAGATATGTTAAGTACAGAAAATAGTCTTTTAAATAAGCGATGATGAGAATTTCACAAGGGTTCCAACGAGTTGTGTCACTAAGAGATAAACTAGAAAGGCTAAGATTAAGTCACTTTTTCTAAGCAAAAAAAATATTAATTTTTAAACAAAGTAAATAAGGAAAAATATTTCATATAAAATGAGATAAAAGGAGTAGCACTAAAATCATCACTAGGATTTTCTCTTCTTTTCAAGTTATAGTTGGTCATACAAGATCACCCTCTTCCTGCTTCCCCAATCCTCAAGTGTAAAAAATGACTATATGTAAGAGGAGATTTATGCAAATAGGATCGTTTGACAATGCTATTTAACTCCTGACCTTATTTAATAAGTTGTGTGAAAATAGTTTCCGCGCTAGAAGTTGGGTTTAGTTCTTGATATATCACAGGTCTTTAATATGTTTAGTATAAAACGCCGTGACGAATTACAAGAGATTTTTAATGAATAAACTTGCTATCAGTCATGATGAATTATAAGGAGCAAGTATAAATTATGTCGTTATGGAACAAATTGTGATAATTTCTGGAAAATCACCGGGAGTTTCTCATGAATGAGCTTACCATAAGTATCGACGAATTACGAAGAGTTTAGTACAAATAATGTCATAATTTTAAAACAAATTTCACAATTTTTAGTGAATCACCAATAGTTTCTAATTGATGGACTTGCCATAAGTCCTGGGAAATTACTAGAAGTTTAGTATAAATTGTACTGTAGCTTTGAAATAAATTGTTCAATTCCTAACAAATCGCTAATAATTTTTGAAAAAATTTCACCAACACGTTTTTACTTTAAAATTGATTCAAAGAGATTTAAATAAACTCCAGATGACTCTTAGTTTGATATACTGCCTTTTAATACCAATCCCAACAACTTTTCAAATGGTTGGATCATCAGAATTTAATATACCACTTCAGCTTTACAACAATCAAACTCAACAAAATTCATTTTTATTTTTTTTCAGTCTAACCCAATCCAAATCATTATGAATGAACAATATATACTTAGTGGAACATTATTCATTCAATTCAAAACACAAATAAATTAACGAGTTTTAATTTTTTTTAGAACACATCTTATTATTTCTTTCAAGTTTAATTGCGTGTTCATAATTTATTACAAGAAAAAGATGAAGAAAAAAAGAGAAATTCTGACGGGCGCATAAACATTTACTCTCTCTATCTCAAGTTATCTGTCATTTTTCGTTTTACACGCCCCTTATTAATTAGGGGGGTTGACCTACTTTACTATTATTTATGTGTAAGTTAGAGTCTCTCACTATTAAATATTTACTCTATTTATGTGTCATCTCTATAAATGGCAGAAGTATGATAAGGGTAAAATAGAGAAAAAATAATTAATTATGTCTTGAACAGTTGAACTTCTAAAATGTCAAATAATTTAAGACATCTATTTTTAGTAACCACGACAGATAATTTGAAACGGAGGAAGTAAGTAATTTTTAAGAATAATTACATTTCATAGCTAACTCTATGAGATATTTACCTTTAGTAACTATTGTTTAAATAAATTACAAAGATAACTATAATGTGTATTTGAATTAAAATAAGAATTGCTCTCTCTCTCCTCTCTTTAACTTACTCCCCCCACGGTAACATCACCAACCACATCCCATCCACCCCCATTCCTGACGGTAAGATCCCAACAGCGCTGCTCCGACCATTCACCGCCCTACGGATCCCCTTTGTTCAATGGGGAGGGGTCATACCTTCCCCCACCAACCGGCGGCGATGAAAAAATGTTTTTTTGCAAAATTTCATTTGTTTTTTGCTCTTTGTTCCTTTCTTGTTCTTTTTCTCGTAGATATACGCAGGTACTCGATTTTTTGGTAAAAACTCAAGTGAACAAAACTTTCGGTGCCAGTGAATAGTATTGATGAATAGTAATTTTCGCCGGCAAACAGATTCGATTCAACTAGAGTTGGTACCTCCGGTTGCCCGTATCCATTCTTTGTCCTTAACCTTGTCGTTAAATTTTGTCCCTTCTTGTCTTTAGTTATAGTATTCTTGGCATAGTGGTTTTACTTGCCTCTAGATTCTTGTTAACTTGTGCTTGCACTTTGATCCCTTCCTATTTTAGGGTAAACGTTTGAGTAGTTTATTATTTTATATTTGCTTTAGTGGCTTTGGTAACTGATGGTAGACTAGGGTCATGTTCTCGGTCGGGGACAGATGCGAGTGTTATGAGGGGTAAGTAGGGTAAGGGATATGTTAGCTTGAGAATAGGGTCTTGGAATATTGGGACTTTAACGGGGAAGTCCATAGAGCTAGTTAAGATTCTTAAGAAGATGAAGATTAATATAGCTTGTGTCCAGGAGACCAAATGGGTATGACCTAAGGCTAAGGATATAGATGGGTATTAAGTTATGGTTCTCGGGTAGGTCGAAGTATAGGAATGGGATAGGCATTTTGGTAAACAACGAGCTAAGGGATCAGGTGGTAGAGCTGAGGAGCTTCAATGACTGGATGTTGGCGATGAAGTTGGTAGTTGGAGGGTTCACTATGAATATTATTAGTTCTTATGCGTCGCAAGTGGGCTTGGCGAGGAGGAGAAGAGACGCTTTTGGGAGGATTTGGATAAAGTGGTGGGAGGTATACCACCCACTAAGAAGCTATTTGTAGGAGGAGATTTCAATGGACATATCGGATCACTTCCGGGGATTATGATGATGTGCATGGAGGCTTTGGACTCGGGGACAGGAACGGGGGAGGCGTCTCACTTTTGGAGTTCGCTAGATCTTGTGTGATGGTGATAGTCAATTCGAGGTTCCTGAAGAAGGAGGAACACTTGGTGACTTTCCACAGTTCGATGGCTAAGACTTAGATGGAATTTTTGCTCCTTAGGAAGGTCGATAAAGGTCTTTGTAAAGACTGCAAGGTTATTCCGAAGGAGGATATTACTACCCAACATAAGCCTTTGGTGATGGATTTAGATATCAAGTTATAGAAGAATAAGAGGGTTATGGATGACGGGTTGAGAATCAAATGGGAGAGTTTGATCATGGCTAGTGCAAAGGGATAGATGAGAGGTTGATAGCCAAAGGGGCTTGGGGGAGTAGTGGGGATGCGACCGGTATATGGGACATGATGGCCAGTTGCATTTGGGAGGTAGATAGAGAAGTGCTAGGGTCCTCGTGGGGTAACCGTGGTGGATATCGAGGGGACTGGTGGTGGAATGGTAAAGTTTAAGAGAAGGTGGAAGCGAACAAAGCACCATATACAAAATTGGTAGAAAGCAAGGATAAGGTGGAAAAGTGGACGAATAGGGAACTATATAAGATGGTGAGGAATGAGGCAAAGCTAGCGGTTACGGTGGCAAAAATGGTGATTTCTGAATGCCTGTATGTGGAATTAGAAGAGAAAGACGGGGATAAGAAGTTGTGTAGACTAGCCAAGGCAAGGGATAGGAGGGCCTGTGATTTAGATCACGTGAGGTGCATCAAGGACGAGGATGGCAAAGTACTGGTGGAGGAAGCGCATATTAGACGGAGGTGACAGTCTTACTTCCATAAACTCTTGAACGAAAAAGGATATGGAGACATTGTGCTGGAAAATCTGGAGCATTCTGGTAGGTACCGGAATTTTGGGTACTGTAGAAGCATTAGGGTTGAGAAGGTTAATGGTGTTGTTTGCAGGATGCACAAAGGATGAGTGAACGGGCCTAATGAAATCCCAGTTGAATTTTGGAAGAGAGCAGGCAGGGCAGGTTTGGAGTGGCTGACTGAGTTGTTTAACGTCATTTTTAAGATGGCAAGAATGCCCGAATAATGGAGGTGGAGTACAATGATTCTTTTGTACAAGAACAAATATGACATCCAGAGTTATAGCAACTATAAGGGTATGAAGTTGCTAAACCATACTAACATTTGGGAAAAGGTCGTGGAGATGAGGGTGAGAAGAGGCGTGTCTATTTTCGAGAATTAGTTTGGATTCATGATGGGCATTTGACTACAGAAGCCATTCATCTTATTAGGAGGTTGGTGAAGCAGTATAGGGAGAGGAAGAGAGACTTACATATGGTTTTCATTGACTTCGAGAAGGCATACGACAAAGTCCCTAAGGAGGTTCTATGAAGATGTTTGGAGGTTAGAGGTGTACTTGTGGTGTACACTAGGCCGATCAAGAATATGTATGATGAAGCCAAGAATAGGGTACGGACAGTAGGAGGAGACTCGGAGCACTTCCTAGTGATGATGGGGCTACACCAAGGATCATCTCTTAGCCCATTCCTATTTGTCTTGGTGATAGACGGACTGACACGACAAATCTAAGGGGAGGTACCATGGTGTATGTGATTCGCATATGACATAGTCCTGATTGATGAGACTCACATCGGAGTGAACGCTAAGCTAGAGGTTAGGAGATAGACTCTAGAGTCAAAAGGGTTCAGGTTGAGTATGTCCAAGACGGAATATTTGGAGTGCAAGTTTAGCAACGGGAGCGACCCTGAGATAGACGTCGAGGTAAGGCTTGGTACTCAGGTCATTGCAAAGAAAGGAAGCTTTAAGTACTTATGGTCTATTATCCAAGGGAATGTAGAGATTGATGACGATGTCACACATCATATTGGGGCATGTTGGATGAAATAGAGGCTCGCGTTTGGAGTTTTGTGTGACAAAAAAATGCCATAAAAACTTAAAGGCAAGTTCTATATGGTGGTGGTTAGACCGACTATATTATATGGGGCGGAGTATTTGTCAATCAATACTTCGCACATACAAAAGATGAAAGTTACGAAAATGAGGATGATGAGATGGATGTGGGGGCATACAAGGAGATATATGATTAGAAATGATAATATCCGGGACAAAGTGGGAGTGACCTCAATGGAGGATAAGATGCGGAAAATAAGGTTGAGATGGTTCGGGCATGTGCAGAGAAGAGAGACAGATGCCCCTGTGCGGAGGTGTGAGAGGTTGGCTATGGACAGGTTCATGAGAGGTAGAGGTAGGCCGAATGAGTATTAAGGAGAGGTGATTAGACGGGATATGGCGCAGGTGTAACTTACTGAGGACATGACCTTAGATAGGGGTTTGTGGAGGAGACAGATTAGGGTAGAATGGTAGTATGTAGTCTAGCGTAGTCCTACTTACGCTTACAATATGATAGTTGTAGTGTTATTATTGTAGGCCCGATTAGCCTATCACACTAATAGGCGCAATATTGTTTTATAGTCCCATGTAGTATGTTTTATGCTGCTATGTGTTCTTTAGTATACTTTGTTTATCTTATTTAACTGTGTTAGCTACTGATTCCTTTGTTAGAATGCGCTATCATGGCGTATTCAATGTAGTTATCAGCATGGTCATACTGCTTTAATTTCTTGTCTGAAGCTGATCGTTTCTCTTGCTTTGCTTTGTTTGCATTGCTTGTGATTATGCTTTGTCTTGAGTCGAGGGTCTTCCGAAAATAACCGCTCTATCTACCAAGGTAGAGGTAAGGTCTGCGTACACTCTACCTTTTCCAGACCTCACGTTATGAGATTTCACTAGGTATGTTGTTGTCGTTGTTGGCTATATTATATATTTAAAGTAGAATACTCTATTTTTATTATTTTTATTCTTGACTGAGAATCTTAGGACTAGGTTTTGATATGTTTCTTCTCCCTCCGCTATCGTCAGCCACCACGAACCGTTGTCGGAGCTTCGGCGAAACTTATTGCTCTCAGATCTGGTGTGTTCTCACCGCTATTGACATTGCTGCCAGAGCTCCGATGATACCTAATGATCCCTCTTTACTTTGCTTGCAGTGATGCCATGCCTCTCGTCGCCGCCGGAGCTCCGACATCATCTTCACCATCGGAAATGATCTTTACCGCCTCCCTCTATATCTTCACCGTCGAATCTCACCACCGGGCATCACCGGATCTTCACCGCCTCCCTTGAGATCTTCACTGTCTTTCTCCAGATCTTCACCACCATGCATCACTGGATCTTCACGGCCTCCTTCAAAATATTCAGGTTGCTATTATTTTGTCATTAATGTCGAGAATATTAGTAGTGGTAGTGGCTAAACTATGATTGAGATGAAATGACTTTGCTCTGTTTCTACCAAATCGGAGAAAGAGACAACGAAATGGAATCATTAATAGTGTTGATTTTAGACCGATTATTAGTATAGATTATATTGATGCACGACGCCCTCCAAATCTGGTTGTTTTTCAGCATGCCGGCTCAGATCTGAGTTTTTTTTGTATTTCAAATCAGAGTGTATTTTATTTTCTTGTATCTCAGATGGAGTGTATTTTATTTTTTGTATTCAATATTTTGAGTGTAGTCGTTAATTTTTAGTGTAAAATTCAATGTTTGAATACAACTACATATTTCCTATATATTTTTTGCATTTATTGTTTTTTAATACAATCGATTTTAAATATAATAAATTGAATACAGTGTAAAAGTATCTACAAATGAATACAGTTGAGTTGAATATACTTGACTTGAATGCATTTTGATTTGAATACAATGAAATCTGACTTGAATAGACCGAAATTAAAATACAATCGAATTTTGAATACACTTTACTATAGCTACAAAATATAATTATCAAAAATATAATTATACTTAAAAAAAATCCAAAATGTAATTATTTGTGTAAGTTAATATACTTTTTTCTCAGATTTCTTTAATAGGAACGAAAATGAAACACAAGGCCTAAAAGGATCAAGGGACGAAAATTGGCGATATTTAAGTGGCCGATGGACCCCAAAATTGTTATATCCGCAAAATAACTGACAAGGCGGTTCAGGCCTCAACCCACAGTAAAAGTACCGTATGGAGTCATCAAATACATCACCTGATAAACTCCCAAAAGAATCACTTCTTCTTAGTTCTTACTTCTTACTATGCCGTGTATAAAAAGTGTATGAGTTGTCCAGCCACGTAGGATCTTCCCGCGTATATAAGCATAACTCCCCCCTTTGACTTCTCTGTACTTCACAACTCAACTCAAGAAAAAAAAAACTACTATCTGAAAGACTTAATCCTAAGACCAAAAATTTCAAAATTTCAACTATGCAGAGGTCAAATAAGAGAATTAGACAAGATGGAACTTCTAATTTCCTCCAAAATAACCACCAATTTCAACAACAACCACAGCTTACCGGTGATCAAGAGTATTCTGTTATGGTTGCTGCTTTGCAAAATGTCATCAATGGTAGTATTCCCATGGAAAACAATCAAGAATTCAATTCATTTTCACCTTTTCAATATTATAACCCTACTGCCACGACCCTTACTTACTCGTCTTCGCCTTCTACCAGCATGTCTACGAGTTTCGAACAAGTTTTGGGTGTCACAGCAGAACAAGAATCTTGTCAATTTTGTAGAATCCAAGGTTGTTTAGGTTGCGACATTTTTGGAACCATATTTTCTTCTTCTGTTGTCGGTGCTCCTGTTGTTGTTACTCCTGATGATAGTAAGAATAATAAGAAGAAGGGTACTACTACAACTGTGATCGCGAAGAAGAAGAAGAAGAAGAAGAATTATAGGGGAGTGAGACAGAGGCCATGGGGAAAATGGGCAGCAGAAATACGCGATCCTCGAAAAGCTGCACGCGTTTGGCTTGGGACTTTTAATACTGCAGAAGATGCTGCTAGAGCTTATGATCGAGCTGCCATTGAATTTCGAGGTCCACGAGCTAAGTTAAATTTTTCATTTGCGGATTATACTGTTGACAATCAAGAACAACAGAGCACTTCATCTTCTTCACCTCAACAATTGCTAGAAAAGCCTCAACAGTTACAGCAAGGAAATAATAATAATAATGCTGATTTTGGAAATGAAATTTGGGATCGATTGATGGGTGACAATGACATTCAAGATTGGTTGACGATGATGAATTTCAATGGGGACTCTTCTGATTCTACTGGCGGGAATGTTCATAGCGTTTAAGTTTCAGTTACTAAAATTGGAAAAAGACAAGATATTAAAAGGAAAAAAAAAGAACTCAGTATATTTATGGTGCTTTGCCCTGTTGTATTTTTATCAAATTTGGGCTCTCGTACATAGAAAAAAATAGCAAGTTTCTACCCATTTTTGTGTTGCGCCGTATGTAGTTCGGCATATTAGTCGAGTCACATGTATAAATTATGAGAAATTAATATGAATAAAATTTTATTTTTGTAGTTACTTTTGTCACTTTTTAGAGACGTACTCATCGATGGTTAATGAGATGGTGGTTTTCTTATACGACCTTAGATAATTTTTTCCTTTTGACTTGAGCTAATTTTTGGATAGAGTTAGATCCAAAATTGATTTCTTTATCATGATATGAGAGTAGGATTCATCTCACTCTAGGTTAAACGATCTTCCCTTTATGAGTTAATTTTCTTGATTCAAAGTATAAATACATAGCAATAGTAAAAACCCACTAAAAATCTGAGAAACATTAAATTATGAGCCCTTCAAAGGTAAAATGAATTTGCTATAAATTAAAATCAGCAGATTTAAATTTTGAATTAGCTTTTAGCAGTATTGAAGGATGAAAAGTTGAATTTAGAACTTAGAAAGTCAGAATGGTTGCTGAAATAATACATCAAGTAGGGTCAGATGAAATCACCTGGTGATTTTGATGGCAAGTTAGAGAGGCACCATGGCCCACTATACATGCCAAAATAATTTTATAAAGGTTCATTTTAAATGTCGACCGAAAGAAAAAACGTGTATAATTTAAGCATCTGAAGCATATTTAACACGTGCTGACTTTATTATAAAGAAAGAAATTTTTGCACGAGGGGAAATATAAAAGTGTTATCCACTCATTGGTTATTCTAGTACAACCAAGTTGGGTAAAGAAGCAAAACAATCGAACGAGTCCGAAATAGAGACAACAATTAATTAATACAACACGTGTGTGAGATTTGGTGGAGTGATGGACACATCAGAGTCAGTTACTCGGAATAGTTGATAGGCACAAATATAACGGGTGCTGATTTAAATTTACACAAATGACTATAATTTATGAATTTAAAATTTGTAATAATTATAGTTTTAATATTTATTGGACATAATTACTTTTTAACTTGTTGTATTCATAAAACAGTCCGTTCTATTCATAAAACAATCTTGTTGTAAAGGTATTCAATTTTTTTCGTTATATTCAAGTCAGATGTATTCAACTCAATTGTATTCACGTCAAAATGTATTCAAGTTAATTGTATTCGTTTGTAGCTACTTTTACATTATATTCAATTTATTGTATTTGAAAATCAGTTGAATTCAAACAACATAAAATACAAAAAACATTGTATTCAACTTATTGTATTTTAAATTCGATTGTATTCAAATAACATAAATACAAAAAAAATATAGATTATGTTGTAATAGATACACTAAAATATTGAATACAATGCATACAATCTAAAAAATTAACAAATAAACTCAAATACTGAATTCAAAAAATAACAAATACAATAAATACAATGAACGTAACCGGAAGAAGACGACTCAGATATGAGCTCCGACTGGCAGTGAACGAAAGTTCGATCCCTCTACCGCATCACTTGTCATCTAAGGGTTCTGTCGTTCCCTCTACCGCCGCACTTGTCATCAAGTCATTGAAAGAATCGGAATGTGACCGGAAGAAGACAACTCAGATCTGAACGTTACCGGAAAGCTATGATAGGAAGAAGACGACTCAGATCTGAACGTGGCCGGAAGGAACGGGAGTGAAAAGCTCAAATCGCCGGCGCTGGAGAGAAAAGGGACGACGATAATGGTGGGGCGGGCAGATCTAGAGAGAAAAGAGACGAAGGCAACGGTGGGGTGGGCAGATCTGGAGAGAAAAGAGACGAAGGCAACGATGGGGCGGGCATATCTGGAGGGATACATGACGTCGTTGATTTTCCGGCGAGCAGTGGTGTTCGACGGGAATGATTGAAAAAGAGAAGAGGGACGATGATAGCGTTCTGGCGAGTAGTGGTGTCCTGCAAAAACGACCAGAAAAGATAAGAGGAGCGATGACGACGAGAGAGCTGGGAGAGAGAGGTGAGCATATCCTGCAAATCTTAGTACCTCCGAAGGCGTAAACATAACCGATGAGTTCTTTCTACTATTAACATCACCATCATTGTCAGCATCAACATATCCCTGCAATCTTATCTTTGACTTTCGGAAACACAAAGCTGAACTTGAGGTGTCCTTCAGACACTTGAAAATCCACTTCACAACCTCCAGTGTTGCTTTCCCGGATTTCTCATAAACTTGCTAACAACTCCCACTGCATGTACAATGTCTCACCTCGTACATACCATCGCGTACATAAGACTGCCAATAACAGAGGCATAAGGTACATTATCCATATGATCATTCTCGTCCTCGGTCACAGGCGACTGATCCTTTGACAAACGAAAGTGTCTACCAATGAAGTACTGACTGGCTTGGCATCATCCATGTTGAACCTCTTGAGAACCTTTTTCACGTGTTCTTCTTGTGAGAGCTACTTCGTATTATTCTCATCCCGAGGATTTGGTTTGCGGCTCCCAGATCTTTCATTGTAAATTCTTCTGACATCTTCTTCTTCAGCCTATCAATCTCATGTAGGTTTGCTCCTACGATCAGCATGTCGTCAATATATCTTGTGTAGTCAATGCCTTTTTCTGTTGAAATCCCTTCACAACCAGCCTCGCTTTATAACGCTTACTTCCATCGTGTTCTTTTATCCGCTAAACCCATTTGTTTTGCAATCTCTTCTTCTCCTATGGTAACTTAGCTAACTCTCATGTATGATTTGACAACAGTGAGTCCATCTCATTTTTCATTGACATCTCCCACTTGATCGATTCATCAATTTGCGTCGCTTCTTCGTAATATTCTGACCCCCTCTGTCAGTGAGAAGAATGTAGTTGAGGGATGAAGAGAACCTGTGAACCGACTTACTGATCTTGGATGATCTGTGTAATTCTGTGATCGACGTCCCCTGATTTATTTCAGAATCTGCATTTTCATCAACCTCGCCATCACTGGCTTGTCGGCCTTCTTCTAGTGTTGCTTGTTCCTCTTCCGCAGTAGTACCTTGCTGTAGCTCGGGTGCCGAGAAGTCTCACAAATAAATTATTTTCGATTCCTTGTTCGTAGATTCTGAACTCTTCCGCAACTTGTCCTTGTACAACACCTGTTCATTGAAGACAACGTCCCTATTTCGGATGATCTTCCGATTTTGGTCATCCCATAATCGATAACCAAACCCGGTGTGACCATAGCCAATAAAATAACACTTCTTAGATTTCATATCAAATTTACTTCTAGCAATAGGATCAATATGGACATAGGATAAGCAACCAAACACTTTCAGAAAAGAAAGATTTACCTTTTTTCCATTTCAAGCCTCTTCTGGAATTGTGAAACCCAAAGGAACAGACAATCCTCTTTTAATCAAGAAGGTTGCGGTATTGATTGCATCTGCCCAGAATGTCTTGGGCAGTCCAACGTGTATTCTCATGCTCCGTGCACGCTCGTTCAATGTTCGATTCATCTTTTTCGCTATTCCATCCTGTCTGTCAAGGAGATTCCACTCTGCATCATTCATCTTATTTGGCTTCGGACTCAGCGGTTCATGAAGCTTTCTGTCGTACAAATAATCTTCAATTTGCATACTCCAAAACGCAAAATTCGTACCATTGAATTTTCCGATGCCGTGAGCCGAACCATCTTCGCCTCCCATCAATTTTTGAATCACAACACAACATGTCGCTCTGATACCAGTTGTTAGGATTCGAGTTCCAAATGCTACCTAATCAAAAAACATTAAATAACCGAAGAACAAATAACACACATATTTATAGTGGTTCACTCTCAATGCGAGAGCTACGTTCACTTTGCGGCTGCAGATTTCACTATAATCAGAATATGTAGTTTGTGATTTTACGATTCTCTCTTTTTCTCTTGCTCAACCCACACGCTCTGGGGAAAAAATGACGCCCTAGAATATATATAGCGAAAACTAGAGCGAACATAATACAAGTCTGAAATTTCCAAAATAACCTCCACTAAATAATCTTACATTATAAAATTTTGATCTTAGTGTCCACGAACATAATACTCGATCAGCGTTCCACATTCTATGTAGGATCTTTATAGTGTCAGAGATGAATTAAGCTCCACCACTCGACATACAACCCCTTCCCAAATAATATTATGCCACCTCACTCTGTAGCAAGTGGGTTCTCCAAAACCACGGCTGGTGACAGCTCTTTTTTCCCAAAAATGCCACCTCACATAAAAAATACACTTGGCAAAAGCAGAATGCCAGGTGGACGACCTCGTTCACAACAAGAACCAATTGCAAGTTTCTCCTATACATGCAACCACGCCAACTCCAACCAATACCATGCAATTCATATCTCCATGCAAAGATTTGCAATCATTAAATCCTTCTCAACACTCCTCTTTGGCTACAAATTCTAACTCCACTCCCTTTACTCACAATGTTCCGACCACCATTTCCTCTCAACAGAACAGTAGCACTCCAGCCACTACTACAACCACAAAGACCACCTATGGAAGCAATGGAAAACCTACCTTCACCGCCTCCACAATTTGCCCAACACCACATAATCTATGCGACACAACCCCTAGATCCCATGCACCAACCACATTTCCGGATAGAGCTGGGACTGCAAGGTCAGGCTGTAGTATTCACCATGACCATAAATGGTGTCAACACAGTCATAGCTCTTCAAAATCCGAACTTCCTTGCACAAATAATCTCAGAAGGGATGAAGCTGGCAATGGACAATTACATGAACCATGTCTGGCTCCACAATGTCTTGAACCCATTAGCTCCAACAGTTGCCCCAGCCATATTTCACCACATGCAAGTACTGTGGAACCTAGCTCCCCACTTCAATCCATTTCCACAAGCCAATCACTTCCCTCAGCTTCCATTCTTCACCCCACCACAACTAATTCAAGCAAATCCACTATTCTACCCATGGATGCCACTACCAGTCCAACTACTATTACCACCACCACCTCAGGAACCAATATTCAATCCAATTCCACCAAACATGCAACCTCCAAATCAAATTCCGGAGAATATGCCTCCACCCAACCCAATTCCAGTGGAAGTACCCCCAGTACAACCCCAAGACCAAGAAGAAGTAGACATGGACGAGGGGATTCAGGTGATGCCACCACCTCGACGAACCTTGTTCACAGAAATATCAAGTCTCAAAAGCGCAGCCCTTATGCTATTCCCGGCGAGAGAGGACAAAAAATACACTATGAACTGCCCGATTGCGTTGAAGAAGTGCTCATTCGATCTACGTCCTGCAATCAACAGTGCAATAGCGAAACAGGCAGTGGTAATGACACCGACTATGATGCCATGTCAATTGCCTCCTCTGAAGGAGAAGAATCTGCTCATGCAATCCCAACTCCATTCTCCAATGAATCGTCCAACTAGCTGTGTTGTTTGGAATGTCCGTGGGGCAAACAATGCTACTTTTAAGCGTAATTTTAGAGAGCTTATTAGCCATCACCACCCTTGCATGGTTGCTCTTTTAGAAACCCGCATAGTCATGATAGTTTTAAGATCTTTTTGAGGTGCCTGTCGTAGGTAGATCGGGGGGGGGGGGGTATTGTTCTTCTTTGAGGTAGAGGAAGATCACTGGAAAATTAGATCACGTATAAACTGGTTAAATAACGGCGATGCTAACACTAGTTTCTACCACCTCTGTGTTATTAATAGAAGAAGGAATAATAGAATTGTTTTCTTTAAAGACAATGAGGGTAATTGGATTACTGACCATGCAAAGCTAGCAGACCATATCTCCAAATACTTCCAAACTATGTTCACTACTGGCCACATAGAGTCTTCAAAGATTCTAAGCAACCCAATTCAAGATTTGGAAATAACCCAAGCCCTTTTTTTCTTTCAAACCCAACAAAGCGCCTGGGCCGGATGGTATTCATCCAGTTTTTACCAAAAAAATTGGGCCACTGTTAAAGCTAGTATCTTATCATATTGCCATGTCATTTTCCATACCCAAACAATCCCGCCCTTGTTAAACAATAATGCTAATAGCCTAAAAAATAGGCCTTTGCAATATTGTTTACAAACTCATCACTAAAGTCATAGTTAAGTCAACCGTATCAAGCCCTTTCTACCTGACTTAATTGGCCCTCATCAAACTAGTTTTTTAAAAGGTAGGACAGCTTGTGACAATGCTATTATTATTCAAGAAATTATCCACCAGTCTCAATAGAATGAAGGGTAAAAAGGGCAATCTGGTGCTTCTAGAAAAAGCATTTGATCGTATTGAGTGGTATTTTGTCTACCAAACCCTGAAATTCTCTAAGTTCCCTCCAAAAACTACAAACCTTATCATGAACTGCATTAGCACTAGTAGTGTTGCTGTGCTTATCAATGGTAAGCCCACAAATTATTTCTCTCCTACCAGAGGTATTCGTCAAGTGATCCTATGTCCTCATATATTTTTATTCTTTGTATGGAAATGTTTGCTAATTTAATCCACCATCAAGTGCAAACTCTTCAGTGGGATCCCATTACAATTGCGCTAACGGTTCTCAACTATTGCATTTTTTTTTTGGCGGATGATCCAACGCTCATGGCTAAAGCTAACATAAAAAGCATTGATACCACTCACCAATGCCTTGATTACTTGTGTAAGCTCTCGGGGCAAAAAATCAATGTCAACAAATCTAAAGCTTTCTTCTCTAAAGGTTGTACCAATACCATTCGTAGTCATGTCCAAACTCTCCTTGGCGTCAATGAATGTGATAGTTTTGGCAAATACCTAGGCCTTCCTATTTTAAACCAAAAGCCTAAAGCCACTGACTTCCAGTTTATTTTAGATAATATGAAGCATCGTTTAACTAATTGGAAGACTAAATTCTTGTCTCAAGCGGGTAGGATCATTCTTGCAAAATCCACCTTAAACGCCATCCCTGCTCATGCCATGCAATATTTTTATCTTACTAAAAAAACTTGCCCCCTTATAGATAAGTTACAAAGAGATTTCATATGGGGATCCACTCTGGTGAAAAAAAGGATTCACTACATAAGCTGGGATACTGTTACCACTCCCAAGCTTCATTGTGGGCTGGGTCTCACCAAAGTACGTAATAAAAACCTTACTCTACTTACTAGTCTTGCTTGGAGATTGTTCAACAATCCAAATCAGCTCTGGGCTCGAGTTCTTATTAATAGATACAACTCTACGCACTCAAACTCCTTAGATCATTCTTTTATTTGGAAAGATATTATTAGAGGAGGGAACATTTGCACCAAAAGGCACTGCTTGGGACCCTGGCAATGGCATGCTCATCAAGCTATGGGACTTTCAATGGATTCCTGACACTCCCCCCTTAAGATCTGTTGTGCATGGCCCCTTAAATAAGCTAGATAGTGAGCAAAATCTTGCTTTCTTATGGGATGGTAATAATTGGGATTGGTCTAAGCTTTCCTTCGAGATCCCTCAAGAAATTAGAGAAAAGGCTGCTCTTGTTATCATCAATAGTGATACCATTGACACCCCTTTTTGGAGAGATACCACTAATGTCATTTTCTCCACCAAATCCGTTTACACTCTTCTTTCTAATAACCACACCTCAAACTATCAATTTCACTGGTTATGGAAACTTCCTACCCTTAATAAAATAAAAAACTTTCTTTGGCTTTGTTCCTACAATAGAATTTCTTGTCGGGCTTATTTGAACTATATAGGCATTCAAGTTAACCCTACGTGCACTATTTGCAACAAGGAAAATGAAACCATTTCCCACATCATGTTTACCTGTCTTATTGCCAAAAATTTTTGGGACGACATGGAAATTCCTATCCATCAGCATCTCCAGCAGCACACCCACTGGCTGCAAGACCTTAATACACCTCACCATTCTCATCAAAAACAATTTACTCCACTGGTCTGAATTCTATCCTTTTGCCCTATGGCACCTTTGGCTAAATAG
Source organism: Anisodus tanguticus (assembly GCA_034509755.1). Taxonomy (NCBI): domain Eukaryota; kingdom Viridiplantae; phylum Streptophyta; class Magnoliopsida; order Solanales; family Solanaceae; genus Anisodus; species Anisodus tanguticus. Next base: position 35,853,905 of record CM067561.1, on the reverse strand, counting down.
GAATAGTAATGTTTTTAACTCTCAAACAAAGCAGTTATCTACTCAGTTCGGTATCATGCATGCGATGGAATATAAGCATACCACTAGCTCAAGCCCTCAACAGCACCATCTAACCATTCACATAAAATGGATCCCTTCCCCCTCTCATGTCTACAAACTCAACACTGATGGAGCTTATAACAGCAACCATAACACAGGTGGCATTGGTGGAATTATACGTAATTCCAATGGAGAATGGATTGTAGGTTTTTGGAAGAAAATTAGAACTAACAATCATCTCTTGGCTGGATTGCAGGCACTTCACCATGGTCTAGCTATGGCAGTCACAAACAGGCTAGCACCTATCCAAATTGAAACAGACTCAACAGAAGTAATTTAACTACTACAACAATCATATACTAACTACCACTCTCTTCTTAACAATTGCAGGTGTTTTTTGAAGAAGTTGCAGAATCCAGTGGTCAGGCACAACTTACGTGATGGAAATAAGTGTGCTCATGTTTTGGCGAAACTTGGCTCCAAATTGTTAGAAGAAAATCATGTAGTATGTTATCTCCACCAGCAGCTGCACAAACCACCTTCAAGGATGATCAAGAAGGAAAAACTAGTAAAATAGTATCTCTAGTAGCTTGTAATAGCCTAGTAAACTTTGGTAACTTGTATGCAAGTAGTATCTCGGACACTGATAAAGTATCTACTACTACTACTACTCCTTTTGTAATGACGTAATATATATAATAATATCCAGTTTACCAAAAAAAAAAAGAATCGGGGAAGGGGAAGAAGAAATTGTTGCAGTGATGACTTAAATTCACATCCACTAAAATATGTTTGTTACAATTAAAGTTGATGTGTATAGTTAAAGAATGCGACATATTTATATGATTAACTTATCTATATGTAGGTGTTTGAGAAAATGTTGAGTCGGAAATGTCTAATAAAATACTATTATGTGTTCAATATGCTCACTTAGAATATATCATAGTTTAAATGTCTAAATAAAATATATTAGCAAGTTAAGGTTACATATTCTGCCTAATTGAAGATGACATGTACCCCCATTTTCACATCTTATTCCAAAACAACAAAGACATACATGCTAGCAATTAGAATCAAATGTACATTTGTTTAATTCAAATTATTCAGCATAACACAAACTTTTATTTGGCCTAACATACTTTTCCTACAAGTTCCGGTTGTTGAATGGTACGTTTAATCTTAGCATATATGTACAAAAAAAATAATCGAAGGGACTATATACTATGAACCGACCAAAGTACCAAATTAATAAAGTGAATCACAGAGGAAAATCAGAGAATATAAATTTCATAAGAAGTGTATCAAACAAAAAAGAGGATATTAACACCATATATGCAACATTACAGGTCTCAAGTCACTTTCGAATCACCACGTGATACCTTTTTATATAGCTTTCTTAACAGGCATGTGTCCTTTTATTTGTTCATTTTAAAGTATTTTCTAGAAACATAAGCAAGATGCTATTCCACCCAATGAGTACCCAAAAACAAAATAAAATAGATAGTAGTAAACGGGTGGATTTTCCATAGCATGCCATATTGTAATCTATATATGTAGTTATCTTATGAAACTTACCGTTTTCTTTTACAGTCAAATCTCTCTATAATTATCATTTGTTATAATAACATTTCACTGTAACGATCTATTTTTTTTTTAATCGATTTTTCATGTTATATTTTACTTTCCTATAACAACATTCTACCTATAACATCAATGACATTCATTATAGCAGTACGCTCTTTGTAAAATTACCTCTCTATAATAGTTATACTCAAAAATCGTGTAAAAATATTTTATAAGAAATAAATTATGCATAAAAATAAAATATTTATGATAGTCATCATTAATGTCATGCACATAGTAAATTTCAAGTACGAAGAGTCAATTGTTAAGCTCTTAGACATTCTTCAAAGGAAAACTATTGAATTCCCTTTTGCTGAAAGTTTGGATAAAATTCTTCGTCAATTGAAGCGTTATATTATCAATAAGAGACTGAAATTTACGAAACAACCTACAATTTCTTACGTCAAACTTGAAATATTTAAATTCTCAATTAATTTTAAATGCATATGTTTCTTAGATTTTAATCTTTTATCGGTATGGTACAACTAGTTACGGATTTATTAGTAATTTGTTAGTCTTTTTAATTTTTAGTTAATGAGATATGAATGTCAATTGAGAATTTAAAATTAACAAGTATATTATTTACGTTTGTAACGTAAAAGGACATAAAAATAGTTGTTTGGATACATAACAACACATCATTATAGTATTCATTAAATTTTCGGACAAACATTGACATTATAGAGAAATTTGACTATATAAAGAAGAAAACGGGGAAAAATATTTATAGCTTAGGTAATACACGTATATAACATATGTTGTATCAGAGGACGTTTAAGCATTCATAATGTTCTGATGGCTAAATTAATTGCCCTAAGTTTTAAGTTGAATTTTTTTATTACATAGGGAGAGGGAAGAGTAATACAACGTGGGTATTCGAACCTTCATTAACAAAGTAAAAGTTTAGATAGTCAACCAATTAAGTTACTAGATTCCTACAAGTTTTAAGTTGAATGATTACATTTTTGTGAATAGTAAATTTTGTTCATGAAATTTGAAACTCCACAATAGTGATTATTTTTTAAAGACAAAGCCGAAAAGTAGACAATAAATGCTTTTTCTATACAATTCTTGTAGATACTATCAAATTCAAATTTAGTAAGCCTATTTCACAATCCTCTCTCTCTATCTTCTATTTTGCTGCTTTGAATTTGTCACTCTTTTAGTTCAGGCCATCGAGTGTGCTCTAGATGGACTCCTTAGCCTGTTGATCTTGCTTTCTTTTTCTTTATCTATTCTCTAAATCCACTCTTCTTCATATTGAACTACACTCCCTCTCTGCTTTAGGTCCGCTGTTCTATTTACTTAAAATATTTTTTTTGAACAAAGGAAATAAATAATTTAAAGCCAAACTGTTAGACCTGAGACAGGTCAATTTTGACCTTTCTTGGAAAGTAAAAACATACTCTACAAAACAAGTAATTGCTTTGATAATATCTCCTTAACGAAAAGAGTTATCACCCCTTACTTTTTTATATCGTTAGATCAGGACAAATGAGTTGGTTCATTTTGTCCTCCACCTAAGCAATTCTACATTTGTGATTATGTTTGACGAAAAGAAATTTTAGAGAGACGACTGTGATTCTCCCTCAAGAACCTAATCGGTTTGGGCCAAAAAAGACACTCTTAACCCAAGTAATGGAATATTTACTTGACATAGCTAACTCTAAGAGGTATTTATGATGAGTAATTATTACTACAACAACAACAACATATATATCCAGTGAAATCCCACAATGTGGAGTCTGAGGAGGATAGAGTGTACGCAAACCTCACCTCTACCTTGGGAGGTAAAGAGGTCATTTCCGATAGACTCTCGGCACAAATAATACAACCTTGATTTTTCTAAACCATAGGGCAACACTATATTCTTTCTAGATCCAAGAAAGGTGTCTTCTCGTAAACTTACAGGATTTTCTATCACTCGCAATCCCAATGATGAGTAACTACTATTTAATTTAATTACTTTTCATAGCTACAATGATTTTTATCTATTATAACTATACCAAATACATTAGGTTTTATGGCTTATTTATCCCTCACCCCTCTCTCTCCTTTCACTCTCTCCGGTGCCATCTGGCGGAGGAAGTCCATCACCAGCCGACGTTGTCTTCTCCGATGCCCTACGCTAGCCCCTCCGGTGCTCTCTGTCGACCACTTCATCCCCTTCTTCTGGTTCTTCACCGCCACTGTCGACCCTCGTCAATTACTTCCTCTCCTTTTGGTTCATGACATTAGTGGTCCTTGTAGGAAAATGCAGATCCGGTCAAATCTAATTACTGCCGAAAAATGCAGATCCGGTCAAATCTAATCAAATCTGATTTTTGCAGAAAAATGCATCCGGTCGGTGTTTGGTTGTCCAGCGAAATTGGAATCGAGAGTCCACCATCTCCATCGTGCCTCCGCCTCTCTCCTGCTCCACTTCTTATTCACGCCGAAGAACGAAGATGCCTCTTCCTCCTCCACCGTTTTTCTGTGTTTCGAAGGAGAAATGGTGTCTTTAAAGAACAAATACACCCGAATACAATGTATTTTTAAAAGGATTTGAATGTATTCTTCATTGTTTAAGTAAATACAATGGTATTTTATATTTCGCCGGAGATTCGACCGGTTTTGATTGTATTCTTCCTTTTTAAATACAATGTATTTTATATTTTTGTTAATGATTTGATCGGATTTGACTGTATTCTTCATTTTGTCATCTTTTTTAGTGTAAATCATTCAAATACAGTCGAATACATTCAACCTTGTGACGTCCCGCAACGACCTTGCTGATCAGAGCTCGAATACATTTATATAAAACAAAATACAAAAGGATAGATCAATAAATAAATGCACTAAAATACACAACTCCGTCATATATTTAAATGCACTGGAATACAATTATTTTTAATGTATTCAAAGAAATTAAGGTTGCATGTATTCAGATACATTCAAATACACGTGACGTCAAATAAGATTGGATACAACTGAACATTGTATTCAAATACACTCAAATAAAATGAATTGTCCTAAACTAGCTATGAAATGTAAATACATAAAACGTAACTACTGATTGTTAAAAAGCTCTTAAAAGGTAGTGGTTATGTAAGTTATCCTAAAGTAATTGCATGGTTTTCCCTTCAAATTAATTTTAGCACTTCAAAATCAAATTTATGCCTGAAGGGGCATAAGTTCTTTAAGGGAGCTGATATAACTTGTGATTATTAAGATGCGTAACTTAGACATGTAGGGGCATAAGTTCGATTTTACAACTGTCCATAAAAAAATTAAATACCAACACAACACAGGCCAAAAGTGCAAATGACCCCTCTTCAATCTTCATTCTTAAAGCTATACTGAACCCAATTTACAACAATCCAGCCCAACTGGTGAATTAATTTCAGTTGGGTCATTTGCACTTTCCTTCCTATTTCCTATTTTGAGTTGATCATTAATTTTTACCCTCATAATAAATAATTTTTTCGTGGAGCATAAATTTATATTTTTAAATCTCAATATCTCACAAGTTATGTTTTGTGCCTTTATAGAACTTATGTCCCACTAGGCATAAGTTTAATTTTAAAGGGAAAAATTAAAGATCACACCATTTGAAGGGAAAACCGTGCAATTTTTTTCATTTAAGTGACCCATTCTTTGTCTGGTACCATTAGAGGCCCAAATGCATAAAAATCCAAGTAATTGCATAATTTGTGAATATCATGATGTGTAAATTATGCTCTATAGGCATAAATTTAATTTTAAAGGATAAAAATTAAAGACTAACCTATTGAAAGGGAAAATTTTAAAAACCTACACAAAATAGGAAAAAGTGCAAATGACCCTAAAAATTCACTGAACACCCATTTGTGAGCCCAATATTCGCATCTACAGGGGTTCATTGCACAAATGCTCCTATTTTGAGGTGGTCTTTAATTTTTTCCCTTTAAATTTAAGTTTTTAAATTTTTGTTCTTTATTATATTTGACACGGTATAATTAGAATTTCGCAAGACATAATTAGTATTTCTTTTCGATATATGTATTATACACAATTCATAAATTATGCCGGATAAGACATAACTGTCAACCCTCAACATAATATGACAGACATAATTTCATATTTCAGTGGGTATAATTAACTTTTAATTTCAATAAATGTATCATAACATCTACACAAACTTTGTCGGATAAGGCATAATTTTCAACTCTCAACATAATTTTAAAAATTAGTATAAAATTATGCCGCATAATTTATATCGCACGAGATAAAATATAATTTTCAAAGAAAAAAATATTATTATGACTATATCTTACAAAGTAGACATGAATATTTTCATAAAATAAATAACCTAAGCAAAAATTAAAAACCAGTGCGTTTTGAAGGGAAATCCGCACAAAAAAATGATTTACAGGTGGCCCTCAAGGATTGGTAAAAGCCCAGAGTTTTTAATGCGCAAATACGAAAAGAGTGCCTCCATTTACTTTACTTAATGACGAAGCTACGTGTCACCGTCAGATGTACGCCATCTCGCGAATTATATCATATTGTGTATATATATATATATATGATGATGATGATATAAGTATATGAATGTATATCCATTTTCATCCTTCTTCGGTTTATACAATTTCGCTTGTGGAAAAACTTCCAAAATTAAAGCTAATCAAATTCCCTCTTTCGTATTTTAACTTTCCACTTTTCCCGAATTCCGAATTTGGTTTATATCTACTTTTCGGGCGATCAATTGTGGATCATTTGATCAGAATACCGCAATCATGGGAGCTTCTCACAGTCGCGAAGGTCTGGAACTTTCCGATGAATCAGATTACTCCGACAACGAGGAAAGTGAAGAACACTATGAAGACGCCACCGAGGATCACGCTACACCGGTGAGTACCAAAACCCTAGACGAATTAGATTCCAAACTGAAATCCCTAAAACTTAAGTACAGTTCCTCGGAAACACCGAAAAATCTAAAAAATGTCGCAAAATTGTACTTGCATGTCGGTGGTAACACGCCGAAAGCCAAATGGATAATCTCTCAGAAATTAGCTCACTATGAATTTATTAAAACATTGAAAATCGAAGGTGATAGTGAAGACGATAACGAAGATGAGGGTTTTTGGGTATTAAAGGTGGGGAATAATAAGATTAGGGCTAGGGTTTCAACTGATATGCAATTGAAGATGTTTGGAGATCAAAGGAGAGTTGATTTTGTGGATAATGGAGTTTGGGCTTTGAAGTTTTTTGTGGATGATGAGTATAGGAATTTCATTACTAAGTTTCAGGACTGTTTGTTTGAGAATGTGTATGGAATGGAGGCTACCGAGGCGAATAAAATGAAGATTTATGGAAAGGAGTTTATTGGGTGGTTAAAACCCGAGGAATCGGATGATGCAATGTGGGAAGATGCAGATTCTGGAGTTTGGAAGGGTAGTGGAAAGACGCCTGTGAGGGATAGTCAAGATTTGTTGGAGGAATTTGAGGAAGCTGTAACTGGTGGTGGAATACAGAGTTTGGCGTTAGGGGCGTTGGATAATAGTTTTCTTGTGAATGATTCGGGGGTTCAAGTTGTGAAAAATTTCAGCCATGGAATCCATGGGAAAGGTGTTTATGTGAAATTTGATGAGAATGATAAGTGGGAAAGAGGAGGAGGGTCGACGCCTAAAAAGGCTCTTTTGATGCGTGGAGAAACTAATATGATGCTAATGAGTCCTTTTAAGGAAGGGAAGTCCCGTTCAACTGGAATTCATCAATTGGATATTGAGACTGGGAAGATTGTTACTGAATGGAAGTTTGAGAAGGACGGGACTGATATTACCATGAAGGATATAACAAATGATACCAAAGGGTCACAGTTGGATCCTTCTGAATCAACATTTTTGGGGTTGGATGATAACCGGCTGTGTCAGTGGGACATGCGTGATAAGAAGGGAATTGTTCAGACATTAGCAAATACGAGTTCTCCTGTGTTAAATTGGACTCAGGGGCATCAGTTTTCAAGAGGAACAAATTTTCAATGCTTTGCCACGACTGGTGATGGCTCTATTGTAGTTGGATCACTTGATGGAAAGATTCGCTTGTACTCTAAGACCTCGATGAGGCAAGCAAAGACTGCATTCCCTGGCCTTGGCTCTCCAATTACACATGTTGATGTTACTTATGATGGTAAATGGATACTGGGCACGACTGATACCTACTTGATCTTGATATGCACTTTGCTTACTGATAAGGATGGGAAGACCAAATCTGGTTTTACTGGTCGAATGGGAAATAAAATTCCAGCTCCAAGATTATTAAAGCTGACTCCTGTTGATGCGCATATGGCTGGGGCAAATAACAAGTTCCATGGTGGTCATTTCTCATGGGTAAGAATACTAATTTACTTAGCTGCTTAACATATAAATGTTGCTTAGGTAAAGGCAATTGTCATGTTGCTTGTTTGTTGAAGAGGCTATACGTTGGTATTCATGTTAACTCCATGAAAATTGTCCTTTGTGTGGTGAGACATAAGTTGATTGTTGCTCCTTCTGTGTAACCTAACTTCAGTAAATACAATGACCTTGAACTGTAATGATTATTATGGCATAGGTAATTGTGCTTATTTGCCAGAGAAGCTATCCTTCATTCCTTTTGATAGCCCTGTGGACAGTATCTCATATGTTATGATTTGAAAGCTTTACTGTAGAATTTTTGTTGCCTCTTGCCTTGAAGTTATGGAAGTTTAGCATATGTGATGTCCTCAACCTGCTGTTTGCCATAGCCTGGAGGTTACTTTATCCATGATGGTTGCTCATTTTCCTCTTATGTATCTGTAGCTTCTTCAAAATGTGATTCCTAATCACCTTTCACACCTCAGCTTATACTATGCTGCGATTTAATTCACGATCATTTTAGTCATCTGCCTTGATTTCTTCTTTATAGTGACAGTATCCTTCTTTTCTTTATGTTTTTTTTTTACCAAATTATATTTTCTGAATGAACCAGATGTTTAAAAGTTCCATGCAAAAAAAAGGTTACATTGAGCTCTCAGGATGATTAACAAACGGGAACTATTCAGAAACCACATGCCTCTAGCTTAGAAACTGAACTGCTATTAGAGTACTGAAATTCTTTACTTATGGTTGATGAAAATTAAGTATTCTTTTCCATTAAAAGCTTTTGTATTCAAGGACCAAGGTGCGAACTCCAATTTTCTGCTGAAACCAGCAATTTCTCAAAGGGGCGATAATGGCAATATTTTATTTGCTTACATATTTTGTTAGGCTATAGGATATCTTTTTCAATAGATTATGGAAGTTAGCAGTAGAGTAGTAGGACTGTTGCACTTCTTTGTCTTAGCAAGCTTCTCACATTTGTCTATACCACTGTGAGTCCTCTTTGTAGCTTGCCATCTTTTGTTACTGTGCCACAGCAATTCCTTGGCATGGAGTATGACCTCCCTCAGCTGTCAAATGAGAGAAGTATAACTTGAATTTGACTATATTTATTACTTCTCGGAAACAACCGCTCTATCTACCAAGGTAGAGTTATACACTCTACCCTCCCCAGACTCCACGTTGTGGGATTTCACTGGGTATGTTGTTGTTGTTATTACTTGTGCCAGATCCATAGAAGATCTGGCTATAATGGTTGTTGCATGAGAAATTTGTTTGTGTTAGCAGGTCTTACCCTTTTTATTTGTTTTCCTTTCTGATGTAGGACAATACTGTAGTAACTGTGCATGCTTGTTTTGCTCTTCCTTAATCTGAAAGTAAGCGACTAACCTGACATGTCTTGTATGTCATATTCCAGGTTACTGAAAGTGGAAAACAAGAACGCCACTTGGTTGCAGCAGTAGGCAAATTCAGCGTGATATGGAATTTCCAACAGGTGAAGGACAGTGCTCATCGTTGCTATCAGAATCAGCAAGGCCTAAAGAGTTGTTATTGTTACAAGATTGTGCCAAAGGATGAGTCCATTATTGAGAGTCGTTTCATGCATGACAAATATGCCGTCAGTGACTCACCAGAGGCTCCCCTGGTTGTAGCAACTCCAATGAAAGTTACTTCCATCAGCATGTCGGGCAAGAAGCGCGGACATGGAACTAGTTGACTGGTGTTTGATCAATGTGTGCAAGAAGATTTTTCTATTGTGTATAGGGAGGTCCTAGTTTTTTTTCTTTTTCTTTTTCCAAGCTATAAATTGTTTGATTGTTTATTTGTTTGCTTTTATGCTTGAGAAGACCTCTTTTCTTTTCAAACAGCTTACTGTAAGTACGAGTGGAATTCTTTATGGCGTGCACGATGTTATGTCAAAGAATGGTTGGATGAAGAAGTGAGTTCATATCAATTCAAGCCCTGTGATTTTCTTTTTGGCATTGATTCTGCTGTTATCCCTCTACTGTGCATGAGTAATAGGGCCGGGAAGGATCTTTGCACTCTTTTACTTGCTAGTGCTCTTATTTGTTGGGAACCAAGTGAGTAGTGATGCAAGATTAATACCAAATGGTCGAGTACCAACAAGGAAGAAATTCTGCTAGATCATGGGGGCCTTATATTGGTCACTGAGTTATAAACTAGTTTAACATTTTACTTTTGAAAGGTCACATTAGCCATCACTAGTTCTTTTACAGAATCTCTCAAGAGATTGAACACAAGCAAACCAAGCTAAAAACAATTGCAACAGCATCAGAGGAGGTTTATCACGATCTCGTAGTGTCTATGGAACAGTCTGAGTAGCAAAAGGGTATCTTCACACAAGGTTCGGAAAGTTATTTTCGAGTTTCTGACATAATAGTTTACATATATAAAAGATGAAATAAATAGTGGCGTAGGTTTGCAATGCTCATAAAGCGTCTCTGGCAGCAATTCTACAGGTAGTAGCATCTGCAAGTGATGATACCTCCAGCTCCAGATTAGATACCTTGTCAGAATTTCAAATTATTAAAATTCATAATAAAGAAAGGAAGCATGACCATCGACCATACTCCACAAAGCACTTTGAAAGACAAATATTCACCCAGCACCCACCTTTTGAATCTGGGCCTGGTTTTTTCTTTGTTCCAATTCCTTCAATTCAATTTCATTGCTCTTTATGAGTTTTTCTATGGCCACCATCTAGTTACAGCACAAGAACACATCAATACTGTCAGGAAAAAGAAAAAATCAGCTCGGGTGACATAGTATTGTCGCCTCACCTTATCAGCCGAAGCACCAAAGCGTGCTGCAAGGATGTAGCTTGTGTTGTCTGCGATACCACATCTTCTCAAAGACTCTGAAATCTACAAAGATAAAGCCAAGTTAAAGTCAATTGACCACAAAGGGATAAATCCATTCTATTTCAGTATGCCTTAAAGCTTCTTACATACTTAGATCCCGAGTAGTTGTAAACAAGCTCAGAATGGAGTGTCCGTGTAGTCGGTGAATCCCGTGATTTAGCTACAAGTGTCTTGTGTGCAGCTGCCAAAACAGGAAATACATCCGGGATCTGTTGTAATATGCCCAAAGAAGGAATCAGCTGAAATGCACAAAGCATAACTAGTGAGCTTCGAATGAGTGGAGTGTGCTTACAAGTGATGCATTCAGAAATGCTACTTCTGGCTCCAGTGTTGCAGACTGCATTAAATCCAGTAGTTCTCTGCAGAACATGAATCTCTTAGATCTATTTAAGCCTTATCCAGTAATGTAGTTTCTGGTGAAGCATAACTTATTTCTGTGATACTAATAGTTCACTTTTGCTGATGTAGTCATTTACTTTAGTTAGAATTTCACGAGCATCATGTTATGGCAAAGCAAACTTCTTTCGTATTGGCACCCAAAACATACATCATGGGAAACCTAAGAATGCACAATACAAGTAGTTTCCAAAACTTCTTCAATAAAAAGTAACAGGACAACAATCTTCCTGAAGCTGCATCACATATTGATTGCCACTGAGCTAAAGCCTATTCTTAAATCAGAGAGAACACTAAAAGAGACAAATTTTCAGATACTTAATGCTGAGTAGAGTACATATTAAGGTAAAACTTGAAATCAATGTGGTGTCGCTCCTAGTGCACTTCTTTTGTTTTTCTTTGTGGGTGGGGAGAGTTGGGGAATAAGTTCTACTACTTGCTGCACATGAAGATATCAGAAGAAAACCCAAAAGTGCAAATATGCAGTCTAGTAATTCCTGAAAAGATATCGTGTGATATTGTGGATACAACTGAATCAGGATAAAAATGAATCTTGTGATAAGTAGAAGTCCTGGATCAATTTTTATCCTATCTTCTGTATACTGTTGGGCTTTTGCAAACTACTGAAGAATAGCCATTGAACAGAAACAAATTTGAGATTAGTGTTGCCATTACTACGATAATCGTCAGTGTTAATTTGGTAAGTCCTTAGACTAGATTCAACCAAGTTGTTATAACTTTTGTATCAAAAGATAGAAAGGCTCTCTCCAAATTAGTCTGTGTCATTGAATTAAAACAGAACCATCATTTTTTATAAGGGTTAAATATGATATTGCAGTCGGTAAAATTCTTGGTAACAAATCTTTGGCTAAGAAAGCATTTTCTTTGTCAAGTGCGCCATAGTTTTAAAAGCAGGCATTTAAAGGTTAGTAAAGAGTACGAACAAACATTAAGCATGAACACATAGTTATTTACTTATCAGGAATTCTAACCAAAGAAATGCAGAGCGGAAATAGTATAAATTTGCACTTGTGTTGTACACTTTACAGTTCACATAGAGTTCTGTACACTACCAGAAGCTTAGGTTTTGCACCCCCAACGCTTATCTCCAGGAAAGAGGGGAATGGAGAATAGAAGAGAGGAAAATAATTCTCTGGCATTAACTCTCTCCATATATAATGTAGGTTACAGGCTCATAACCAAGTGATGTGACAGCCTTTCCAGCTTAGGCCTAAGCTTCCAAAACATAACATTGAGCTTAGAAGTTTCATTCTCTTTGTCAAGGTACCTTATCCATTTATCTACGCGCGGATAATTTTGTGCCAGGAAATCGATTCATTTTGTGAAACTTTTTGAAGTAGTATATCCTTCAAAATAACCAAGGATTTACCCCAAAAAAAAACGTGCAAGAAATACTTCAAAAGCTTCTGATTGTCCTATATTAAGCAACCCTAAAAAGAATCATGTGAATGGTCCATGAAATTTGTAAATGCTATATTCTACAGTATGGGTAAAATAGTTCTTCAGGATTGACAAATCTCTTCAGACACATATAGATAACGGCAGACATGGGTATACACATCTCTTCATAATGGTTACACTTGATGTCTCAGTGTCATTATGTCATTAGTTCCAATGTAAGGAATAGAGAATCCAACTTTACAAGTTATAGACAGCAAAACCATCTGTTTAACTAAACACTTCTGGTCTCCCATGCATAGTTTTACAAACTTAGTAACGCTTCACCATAAAATCCTGATGGATAGAAAAGATAACAGTTAGAAAAACCTAAAACTTATTGCGCTCCATGATAGCTCCTTTGCTAGCCCAATCTAAAAGAAGATAAAAATGACTAGAAAGTAGTCGGCTTATTTTTCTGTGACATATCCATATCCAGAACAGTGATAGAGCCATTTTTAAGTCCAAAAAGGGAAGGAGCATATATACTTTTGAGCAATGTTGGAAAACATATCAGATGGCAGACCATTTATAGGCTTATACCAGCTTTTACATGCATCTCTTACTTCTACTTAAACCATAGACTCATCTCCATCTACAAGTCTCGGAGAAGTTCAGAAATAAACACAGAAATTTTCCTTCAAGGCAATTTTACATTTTAACAATGTGGTGCCTTTATATAAACCTTAAACCAGTATAATGTTGGCAAGCTCAACACAAGGGCTAAACACATAAAATGACATTGTGCATTTCCCACAATCTTCTTTATGTCCATAACAAATAGGAATTCCAGTTTTCCAAGTTAAAGGCGTCGCTAGATATCCTATTAACTGAAGCATTTAATCTTTAAAGCGGAAAAAAACAGCCAAACTTCAACTTTAGCATCTCTTTGGATGTGTAACCTGTCTACATATGCAAGCAGCAGGGTTTGATTTACCTTAAACATCTTTTAATAGAATGGTGAAACCTCAACTTACATCCAAGTCAATATGGGCATAAAAGCAAATAACACCGGCCATACATTTAAAAAAGATAGGCCCTTTAGTGAACATTTACAACATGATTATCTACAATTACTCAAAAGATAGGCATAAAAGAAATTGTATTCCATAATTGACTTGTTATAAGGATACCCATGAGAGAAAAGAACGTACTTAGAATTATTAACATCATTGAAAAGGGCAAGACAAAGAGTGGTTCCACCGACTTCGAACGCCTTCATTGCTAACTGAAAACATGATATTCCAAATAAATTCGACTTTAAAATACCAAATAAATAAAAAACAAAACAAGAAACCGTGAAATTATGGCTGCAGAAATTACAAGTGAGAAATTCGAGGGGGCAAAAGGGAATAAAAAAAAAAAGAAACCTTTTTTGGCACTGAGCTTAGCTCAAAAAAAAAAACAGGCACGTCGACGGGGATAGTAGCGGCATAGAGAGAACTGTCTTCTTTTGAACTTCTATTTAGGTGGATTCTAGTAGAGTAAATTAGACAATGGTCCCAAAAGTATTGTATAATATCTTTTTCATCCCTGATATTTCTTGTTTTTCTTTCTGTTCCTTCATATTCGATCATGTCAATTATTTACCCGAATTTTAACTTGTGTTTGTAAAAGCATCCTCAAGGTTCTTTTTTCCTTCCCTTATCCTTCCTCTTTAGTCTTACGGAATAAATAATTTTGTGAAAATAAATCTCTATCTATTACTCAAGGTTCGAATATGTATTTATAAGTAAAAAGGTGGAAATAGCGTTTACTTGTCATTTTTAGTCCCATCTTAGAAAAATAATACTGTCTATCTCAATTTATGTGATGGTATTTTATTGGGCACAAAGTTTAAAAAAGAAATGTATTTTTAAAAAAAATTATGGTCTAAAATAAGTCATAGATATTTTTGTTGCTATAAAAGGGGAGCCTTTGAGTAACTGGTAAAGTTGTTGTCATGTGACAAGGAGGTCATGAGTTCAAGCCATGGAAATAACCTCAAGCAGAAATACAAGGTAAGACTACGTACAACAGATCCTTGTAGTATGATCCTTCTCTGAACCCCGCGCATAGCGGGAGCTTAATGCACCGAACTGCCCCTTTTATATTTTTGTTGCTATAAATCATCTCATCAAGAGTAAAATGGACTTGTTAAAATTAAATGATTACTAAATATAAAAAAATATCGTTCTTTTTGGGATTGATTAAAAAAAAATTGTCACATAAATTGGGACGGAGAAAGTAATTGTCATGAAATTTCAAATTTCACAAGTAAAACTACAGAATAATGTCTTCAATTTTACATGTGAATTTAAAACTCCACAACAATAATTAATTTTAGATGTTAAAAGCGTTTTCTTAAAATGAATTATATATATAAAGAAAATGACCCTCACCTAGTACTTAAAATTAAAATTTGTAGTTGTATGTTCTTTTTTTCTTTCACAATTTTTTAAACATATAAAATAATGCAACGTAAGGTGATCCAGTCAATCTCCGAAGAATCGAATAATTTCCATCTCTTAATGCCCAAAAGCCTTTAATTCCTTTCCTTCTTCCTCCCCTTTACCAGGAGCAACCAGGCCCTCCCTTATTCTGCCAATTATTTTTCAAACATGTCCACTTCCATTTTCCTCCTTTGGCTTGTTAGCATTCCTCTAACAATTCATGCTACCACCATCAAAGTTGATCAACCCCAAGGTAAATTAATGTGCATTTCAATGTCAATTCTTGAATATACATTAACATTTGTCTTAATATTCCTCACTTCTGTTAATTCAATTGAACCTATTGCTTTCTGCTCGAATTATATATAAGTACATAAAAAAAATGTATACATATAATATGATCGTGCTCATAATTTGAATCCATTAATGTTCATGCAGGTTTCCTCTTAAATTGTGGTGGAAGTGAAAAAATCGAACAAGATTCGCTTATATATGCACCAGATGATAACTTTATAAAAACAGGAAATAAATCAGAGATAAAACAAGACGGGCTAGTGCCATTATTATCCTCTGTTCGTTATTTTCCTGATGATGTGGAAGAGAAATTTTGCTATCATTTACCAGTGAACAAAGGGAGGAAAATGCTGATAAAAACCATATATTATTATGGAGGTTTTGATGGAGGCAAAGAGCCACCAATATTTGATCAAATAATTGATGGTACAAAGTGGAATATTAATACATCGGCGGATTATGCAGAAGGCCTTAGCTCCTATTATGAGGTTGTTATGGTTGCTCATAATAAGGTTCTGAGTATTTGTCTTACTAAAAATGAGCATACAACTTCAGACCCTTTTATCTCAGCTATTGAAGTGTTGTACCTTGATGATCCCCTTTATAATTCTACTGATTTTGGGAAATATGCATTGGTCACTCTTGCTCGTCATAGCTTTGGATCTCATGATACCATAATGTATGTATGCCTTATACCTCTTCTATCTTATTTCTTTGGGTTTTGTCTGTTAGAATTTTCCTTTTTTGATACGGGTGGTGGTTCAGGCACACCTCGGTATTCTACCGTATATCTATTAGTATCTCATAGCAGCACAGATATAAGGAGTTATGCACATCAAAACTTAGGTAGATCGGGAAAAAATTACTTAGCGTGTTTTTGTCTCTGCTGGTATTTGAGATTTGTATTTGGTATGACATAAGTCATTTTCTCATGAAAAGTGTCTTCTGTTATTCCGTTTACGAAAATATTTTTCAAAAAACATAAGTATATATTAAAGAACTAATGTAATATATTTGCAAATCTGTGAGTGTTTTAATAAAAATTTGAGTACTACATATTACTACTGCTAAGCGTTAGTATGAAATTAAAAGTTAAGATAGTTGTAAGGCAAATGACTTCCCTCACTTCCCATAAGCGAAGAAAGTCATCTTTTCCCATGTGTGCAGCGTGGTACTGGTCTAACCTTTGAAATCAATTGAGTCACCATGATTTAACTCCTTCACAGACCTGTCGGACCGGGGTGTGGGGGCTCCTGGGGTGGGAGTTCCACCTTTTTGGAAAATCTTTCCTCTTTATGAGTACGAAACACCAGAAATAACTTCATAATTAAAAACATTTTTATTGAAAATGACTTGTGTGTTTTGTTACATGCATATTAACTGATATTTGATAGATGATGTTGAACTAGTTTTCCAGATGACAAATTCAATCGTCATTGGTATCCATTACTAGACGAAAATCCAGTTGTTACAAGCCATACCCCGGTAACTCCTTCAACATTCTGGAATATGCCACCGGAGAAGGTGTTTGAAAAATCAGTGACAGCCAGCAGAGGGAAGTCTCTTGTGGTAAATTGGCCACCATTTCCACTTCCTAAGACTTATTACTACCTTGCTTTGTACTTCCAAGAAAACAGAACCCCAAGTCCCTATAGCTGGAGAGTTTTTGATGTCCTAATTAATGGAGCAAAGTTCTTTAGCAACCTTAATGTCACAACCAATGGCGTCACTGTTTATAGCACAACTTGGCCTCTTGAAGGGGAGACGAACATTACATTGATTCCCACGATTAATAGTCCTGTTGGTCCAGTGGTCGCCGCTGGTGAACTTTTCCAACTTTTGCCTCTTGCTGGAAGAACTCTCACTAGAGATGGTAATGGTTTTTCTGCAATATTTTTCTTTGTTCTGAATTGAGAGAGTGAGTTCTAAAATGTTTACCGAACTCTATTTATACTTATTTTTTGCACACACACACGTATATATATATATATATATATGGTTCAACCAGAATATGAATCTATTGTTGGATCGCCACTGTTACCATGTGTCTGTTAATTTTGTTGTTAGCTTCTACAGTAACACATTTTTTGTTGAACTTAAATAGTGGCGGTGATGGATGATTTAAGGAAAAACTTTAACAAAAAACCTCAAGATTGGCATGGTGATCCATGCCTTCCGAAAGACAAGTCATGGACTGGAGTAACATGCTCTTCTGGCACAAACACACGAATCATCTCCCTGTAAGTTTAGTTTTCTGATTTAATCCTGGAAGTATCAGTTATTTGACTACCGAATCAATAATATACCACTTTTCTAATGCAAATTTGTGCACTTGGTTATGTTTTTTTTATGAAGGAATTTAACAAATGCTGGAATTGCTGGATCATTGCCACCAAGCATATCTAAATTAACTGCACTCAGTCATTTGTAAGCTATCCTTTATCATATTACATTGCTTGGTTTTGTTATCTATCAATGTAATATACTAATTGAAAATGGCTCATTTTAAGGTGGCTTGGAAGCAATGAATTTACAGGTCAAATACCTGATTTAAGCTCATTGAGAAACTTAGAAACTCTGTAAGTTCCTATTTGTCGTTCTTCTTCCTACATTTTTCTATAACGGGAAATTCTCAGAGAGCCAACTGGCTCATGGTTCATTAGATAATGGGTCTGCCTCTCTACCTTTCTCCACTTAATATTTGTTCGAAAATGAAAAAACACGAGATTTTTCTTCGTCCTATTTTATTCTATTTCTTATCCTAATTTGAATTCTAACAAATATATCCATCTCCCCTGCAACGGAAAAGGCACTTGGAGAACAACCAGCTGCAAGGATCAATCCCTGAATCATTAGGACATCTACCTAAACTTCGAGAAGTGTATGCTACTTTTTTTACTAATCTGTTTCAGATTTTGTACATTTGATGATTAATGTTTTGCTCTGTAAGTCCATAACTAATATCTCTGGTTTTATAGGTTTCTCCAAAACAATCATCTCAAAGGGAGTATCCCAGAAAGCCTAAGAAACAAGAATAGCATAAACCTAAAGTGAGTAATCTTGAATTGGAACATGTTACTATTTCCAACTTGGTACAAGTTTTGATCTTATTGTTGTTATATAATCTGCTGTTTTAGGGTCTCTCCTGGAAATGAAGTATCAAGTTAGGGACTGGCCTAAAGAGAGGATTAAATGATGAACTAACAGAACTTGTGACATACTTCAGGAGGAAGTGGACAGAGTTATCCGGGACCTCGCATGAGAAACACGAGTTATAAAATGGAATGAAGGGATTCTGAAGAAGAGCTTTAAGTCTTGGTGTACATCGTGTATAGCATAAACATAATCACATCTAATACTTAAAAAACAAAATAATTAGCAAAGTAAAGGTGTATTTGTACATCAGTCATGACTAGTATTATTTAATTAATAGAAGGTAGATGTAACCATGTTTTTCTACTAGAACCTTTTGCTTCCCTCTTTTTTCATTTAAATGAAAGGTATGTTTACAAAAATCTGTCTGTATTAAAGGGACTTTGCCAAAGCTATAGAGAAAAGTTAAACTGTCATCACCTATTCTAACCACCTAAACGTTGTCTGAACAGGGAAAGTTCAAACTGGGAAGAGCATGATCTTAAATCTAGTAAGTAGTAAGCGTCTTACAAACAGATTTTAACTAGGGATGGTATATTTCGGTTCAAACCGACCAACCCGAATTTTTTAAAATTTTGGTTTCGGTTTTTTGGTTTGTTGGTCGGTTTCGGTTTTAATTTTCAGAAATTTGGTTATTCGGTTCGATTTTCGATTTTATAAAAAAAAATGATTAAACCGAAATTGTTGATATTTGAAGTTCTTCATGTTGGCCTTGTTAGAAGATAGGTGGAACGTGAAGCTAAAATTGCTAGTTTATATCATATGATACGATGCATGGAAACTCGAGGATATATAGGTGTTTATATTATAAATTGATATAACAAAAATAGCTCAACACTTCTGCTGCAAGCTCAGCTAACTTGTCATTCAGTCTTTTTTCTTAAGCATTTTTATGGCATCTATCATCATCTTTGAATGTCATGGAATTTTTGGGGCTCAAATATTATATGTTGTTCGTCAAAATTAACTGGAGCGCCACATGTTGTCTCATCAAAATTTATCAAGACATTGAGAAATAACACTTCAATATAATGTGATTTGCTTTTAAATGTGTTTGTACATGATCATGAATCAAATGATAAATTGAGTGAGATTATGATAATGTGATTTTTTAAAATATATTTATTTTAAAAATATATTGACTTCCAAATCACACATCTAAAAAGCTCAAAGTGATAATACCCAAACCGAAAAATCAAACCGAATTAAACGGAACCGAATTTCAAAAAATCAAACAAAACAGAATTAATTTTGGTTTGGTTTCGATTTTTACTTTTACCAAACCGAAAACCGAACTGAATTTCTCAAACAGAACCGAACCAACCGAATGCCCACCCCTAGTTAAAACCTTTGTTGTTAATCTCAGGATTAAGAATAAGTTGAAAGATAAAAGCAAGATAAACAGATAGTACTTGATAAAACTCTAAATCATCTCTAGAAAATATTTGAATTAAACCAGGATACTTTTATTTGATTCGAGTCAAAAGAATAGTTACTTGTTACAGAAGCTAAGAGGGGCATTCCCCTCTACATACGAAATTCGAGTCAAAAGAATAGCTACTTGTTACAGAAACTAAGAGGGGCATTCTCCTCTACATACGAAATTCGAGTCAAAAGAATAGTTACTTGTTACAGAAGCTAAGAGGGGCATTCCCCTTTACATATGAAATTCGAGTCAAAAGAATAGTTACTTGTTACAGAAACTAAGAGGGAAATTCCCCTCTACATACGAAGCAATGAGTGCCTACCTTTGAATCAAACAGATTAGGGGGGAAACGATAGACATAATTGAATACAAAAAACTAGCTTAGACGAAAAGTAAATGCCTAACAATATTAGACATGTCTCTAATTCCTCCATGAATCCTCGAATGATGCCTTTCTATTGTTGTTGCTTCTTCTCCAAACTTGAATTCTGGAAATACGAATCCTTTTTGCTGAAGAGAGTATAAATTAGATTCTCCAATGCCTTTGGGGTCAGTCGAAATCCATCTCAATGTATATAAGAAGCTCTATCAAAACATGTAGCAGCTCCCTCCTCTCTGCACTTGTTCCTCACATCAAAGTTGAACAGACCGTTGCCACTGCCACAACATGCCTTCATCAAAGTATTCTTTTTGAATCACAGGAAGGTATGGTTTTTAAGAACAACCATGTAGTAATCTGCATATATGATATGAACATCTGGGTATTTCAAGCGCAACTCTAGAATTGCTTGCCGGAGGTGATCATTGTGAAGTCTTGATAACAGATTCAATCACTTGTGGCATCTATTTTTGCCAATTGAATCGCCCTTGGGAAACAGAGTCCGGAAACCAGAAAAGCAGCCCATTGATAGAATTCCAGAAACCATAACATTTTTGGCTTCAGCTTCTTTGATTAGTCTTTCCCTGAATTCTTAATCGTCTCCAGCCACCACTTCAAGCACCGATGGGACACTTCAGAAATGGACTTTCTATGTAAAAAGGCCTGCTTGTAGTCATTGATACCAAGTGTTGTGGATCCAGCCCACTTGTTGCACAAGTAAGTCATTTATCTTGTGATAGTTAGCCCAAAATATACGGCATTTGTTTTGGCCCACATGGGTTTTATGACCTTAGCTTCTAAATAAAGCTCTTTTTAGGGTTAATATAAATAGGGGGATCAGTAAAGTGGAAGGTAGAGAACAACCATAAAATTGACAAAAGAGAGGAGCATCCCATTTTTTTTCTGTGTGCAGCCACGATCAAGAGGTCCGATCAAGTAGCAAACGTTGTTCAATTGTGCTGAAATTTTGACAGCATGTTGGGGACATCCAGGGCTTCAATCTGGACTATTGGATCGTGATTTGGTGCTTTAGATTGTGAGATATAGCTGCTGGACAGAACCTATGTATTTTGATGACACTCTTCACTTTTGTTCCTCTAGTTGTTAATCTCTTATGTATGTACTTGTTGGTGGGTTGTAGACCTCTGTGAAACTGATTTGGGTTTGTTTTTACCCTCAATTTATCATAATAAGAGAAGAAGAAAGGGTGGACACCTCACAAGTCCCGTGGTTTTTAATCTTCACACCGAAGAGGTTTTCCACGTATAAATGGCTTGTGTTGTTAATGATTTCTTGTTGATCTTGTTCATTATATTTTCTGAATTTTGTGTGCGATTTAGTCAGTGAATTATTTGTTGAAATATTTGTGGTGAATTGGGGTTTAATCACTTGGTTGATTGTCTTGGAGTTGATCATTGTGAGAGATTGGCATACTATTTGGGTCCTACATTTGGCATCAGAGCAAATCGGTTAATTTAGCAGTAACTATGGAGTCAAGTAGTGGTAGTTCCATGGTTAAATTGACATCAACAAATTATTCCATCTGGAGATCGATGATGGAGGATTTGTTATATTGTAGAGACTTATATGAACCAATTGAACCAATTATCGATGGTAGTGGCAATATTTCTAAACCTGCAAAACCAGAAAATATGGAAGAAAAAGATTGGGAAAAGTTGAAAAGAAAGACATTGGGGGACTATTCGATAGGGGTGGCAAAATTAGCCCAAACCTAAATAACCCGCCCAACCCGCTCAAGGTTTCATGGGTTTAGGCAAGTGTGATTTTGATGATGGGTTGGTTTGGACTAGTCCAAGTTGACCCATTATAAATCAACAACTCAAATGAACCCATGATGATGTCCAAACTTGACACATGAAAATGTTCAATCTTAACGATTAGAGCTACACTCTATTTTAACAACAGCCCACTTGGTTTTTTTATAAACTTGACCCCACCCTACCCCATTCTCAAATTTCTATTTTATATATTTTTTAACTTTTATAAGCAATTTATAAAAAAATATGAAATTTTTTCTTACCTCCCCCGTCCTACCCCCCTCCCCCTCCCCCTCCCCCTCCACCCCATTGCCCTATCCCCATCCTCAAATTTCTATTTCATTTTTTTTACTTTTATAAAAAATATGAAATTTTTTCTTACTTAAATTTCTATTTCTATTTCTACTTCTACCCCATACCGCCATAACCCCTACCTATCCCTCCACCACCACCCCATCCTCAAATTTCTATTTCATATTTTTTGTTACTTTTATAAAAAAATTATTAAAAATATGAAATTTTTTCTTACATTCCCCCCACCCCCCCCAACCCCATGCCCTACCCCCATCCTCAAGTTTTTATTTCATATTTTTTTACTTTTATAAAAAAAAATAGAAAAAATATGATTTTTTTTCTTACTTCCTACCCCCCCCCCCCCCCCCATGCCCTACCCCATCCTCAAATTTTTATTTCATATATTTTTACTTTTATAAAAAAATTATTAAAGATATGAAATTTTTTCTTACCTCCTCCCCCTACCCACATCACCCAACCTCCACACCCTCCTACCCCACCCCAAAAATTTCTATTTTATATATTAATTTTACTTTTATAAAAAATGAGAAAAATTTGCTTACCCCATCCCCACCCCCACTCCCCCCACCCCCCGAAGTTTTTATTCTACTTATACAAAAAAATTTATAAAAAATGAGAAACTTTTCTTAGCCCACTACCCAGCCCCCCACTCTCACCCCCGCCCCACTACCCCCTTCCTTCCAACCTATTATTTTATATATTTATTTTGCTTTTATAAAAAATAAAAAAATTCTTAAAAATATTATTTTTATTTTAAAAATAAAGATATGGAAAAATCAAATATCATACAAAATAAAATAACATTATAGAAGGTAAGTTTGAAATTTATAAAAGTAATGGGTCAAGTTGGGCAAGTTGGGTTATGACCCATCATTTAGCCCATCTTGACCCGTCCATCTTAGCACATGTAAGATTTGGGCGGGTTGGGCATTGGCTCATCTATTGATTCAACCTATCTTTACCCGCACAACTTCAGCCCAAACGGCCCAAATGCCACCCCTACTATTCGACAATGGGTTGATATTAGCATTTTCAACCATGTTTCTCAAGAGTCCAACCCATATGATCTTTGGAAGAAATTGGAAGGTCTTTATGAAAGAAAGACCGCTCATAACTAAAGATGGCCAGTGGGCCGGGACAGCCCGACCCCGACCCGAGCCCGTCCCGAGCCCGCCCCGGTCCCGCCAAAAAAAAAAAATAAAATTACGGGGGCGGGACTCGAACTCGGGACGGGACGAGGTCTCGTCCCGCGAGACCCGAGCCCGCCCCAGCCCGCGAGACCCGAGCCCGCCCCGAGCCCGCCCCAGGCCCGCGCGCCCCCGAGCCCGCCCCGACCCCGACCCCGACCCCGCTTTGCAAAAATGGCGGTTGCACCAACGACCATTTTAGATTATGGCCGTTGGCCAACGGCCATTTTAGCCCCCCCCCCCCCCCAACCCCCTACCCCTTAATATTTATTTTTAACCCATAAGTTATTATATTTACACTTTAACCCAATTTTTCAACTATAAATAACTCATTTTCTCTTCATCTTTCTCACAAATCTTCCTACAATCTCTCTAATTTCTCAATATATCTCTCTACAATTCTACATTGTTTGCTAAATATTCAATTTTATTTATTCATTTGGGAATTGGTAGTGAAGTTGGCAACTAGCTTGAGGATCTTCCATCGAGCAAAGTTTCAATTTTCAACCTCTCGATTACACGTCGACGTTACGTCGGCGTTTGGTACATTCATTCCTTCATTAAATTATTATTGTCTCGTTTATTTAGTTTAGATCACTTAATTTTATTGTCTTTAATTATTTATTTATTATCATAATTAAAATGGAAGGATTAAAAGGTATGTTTAAGGGTAAAGGTAAGGGTGCTTCTTCTAGTAGGGGCAACCAGGGGCAAGGGTACTTCTTCTAGTCATCTTATTCCTACACAGGATGATTTTGTTGATACTCAACATTTTCCTACAATACCATTAGATTTAGACCAGGAGCTATTTTCTCGAAACTCAAGAAGACTTTAATTTAGACGATGATCTAGATGATATACCCACTAATGTTGATGACAACACACCCACTAGTGCACCTTCAACCGAAATACCTCCTATTCCCCCTAGTATGAGACGAGGTCCAAAGAAAACGACCATTAAAATCGATGCATGGACATTTTTTGATAGGGACGTAGAGAATCAAGTAGCCATATGTAAAATTTGTAAAAATGTTTTAAAATTTAAAACTGGAAAAGGTCACGGTGGGACGGGGGTTTAATTAGACACGTAGTAAGTGCTCATCCAAATTTAGGTATGCCCAATACCAGGCTTCAAAACCGGGTGCGCAAACGCCCGCTCCATCAGGACAAGGTTCACATACTAATATTGTCCCAGACCAAGTACAAGGTCAAATTAACCCTATGACGGGGGGAATTGTAGGCCCTAAATACAATAAACATAGAGATAGGAAAGCAATATCAAAATTAGTTGCTGTGGAGGGTTTGCCTTTTTCATTTCCTTCATCTCCCGGTTTTATTCATTACATTAGAGATATATATAATCCTGCTTTTAACGGTTTTCCTAGATCAACTGTTAAGAGAGATGTATTTAAATTCGCGCATGAATATCAACAATATTTACGTTTTTCATTATATCATTTTAATGGCAAAATATCCATCACGTCTGATATAAGTCGTAGTACTAACGACCATGATTATTTAACTGTAACTTGTCATTGGATAGATTATAAATGGTCTATGCAAAAACGTATTTTAGCGTATAGATATATAGATGATAGGCACACTGGTACTTTTATTGCAGAAAATATTTATCAAGTGTGCGATTATTACGGAATTACCGATAAAATTATGACTATTACATTAGATAACGCTTCTAGTAACAATTACGCAATTACAATTTTAAAAAATAGTTTAACTCCGTCTTTTCCGACCATTTTCATATAAAATGCGCGTGCCATATATATAACTTAATTGTAAAGGATGGTCTATCACTTTTTGAAGACATTCTTAGTAAAATACAATTTGCTATAAACTTTATTTTTAAAAGTAATAAAGTACAACGTAGAAAAGAATATAAAAAAATTTGTCATGATTGTGGATTACCTTTTAGAAAAATTCCACAAGAAGTATCCACTAGGTGGAATTCTTTATACGAGCAACTACTTGTTGCTTATGACTATAAATTACCTATAACTTTATTTTTTAACTCTCATAATAAAAAGCCAAATGATATGATTTTAGATAGTGATTGGGAAAAAATTTCCGAACTTATTGTATTTTTAGAGAAATTTTTTCAAGCAACAAAAGAATTTTCCGGTATATATTATCCTACTATTTCAACTATGTTATTTTATATAACTCTAATATTTTTATTACTTAGTGAATATATGGAAAAACCAAATTATAAGGCAAAATATTAAAAAAATGTTTGTCAAAATAAAAAAATATTTTATTCCTATTCCCTCTATTTATATTATTGGTTCTGTATTAAATCCTACTATTAAAATAGACGGTACTAAATCACTAATTGAAACTATTTACGATTGTATAGAAGTACTACCACCTCCAAGTCCCAAAAATCTAAATCACCCACCACCTATTGAACAAACTAAAGAAGAAGTATTGTCTAGCGTAGAACACCAATGCAAAAATATGTATAGATTTTATCAACAAGAAAATGTTAGTAACTTACCAACTTCCATACCATCTTCTTCATCTTCAATACAACCTCACAAAAGACATGTCTTTTCTGCGACTAGTATTGAAAGCCTCGTAAATAGAATGTGCGGTCGTACCTCTACTACTAACCAAATTAGCGAGTTGGATATTTTTGTTTTGCGGGGTTCTGTACCGTATCAAGAAGTTATCAATGAAGATGGACATGAAGACTTGTTTGAAATACTTGGAGGGGGAATGAGAAGACCTTTCCGACACTTTCAATGATGGCTCGAGATGTTTTGAACATTCAAGCGTCGTCAACTGCGTCTCGAAAGCGCTTTTTCTCGCAGCAGATATCAAATAGGAGACCACAGACACTCATTAGCCGAGACAACTTGGAAATTGCGATTATTCGAGATTGGATACGAGCGGAGCGGAGAAGGTGCGGTCAACCGGAGATCAACGAAGAAGATGATGAAAACTACAACGAAATCTTAACCGAAGGTAGTGGAAGCGACGTGGATCAATTTGACCAACAAATACCAATTCCAACCGAAGAACCACATGAAATCATCAAGCAATTAGAACAGTTTTTTTGAGAATGTAATTTTTTTAATTGTAATTTTATTATGTAATTTGTAACTTTTGGACAACACCACAAAGTTGCAATTTAGATTTTAGACAATTGTATTTGTATTACAAAAAAATTATATGTCTATTAAATAATATAAGAGGCACAAAAACAGCCTTGTGATGTTTTTATTACACTATCTTGTTTTGTTTATTGAGTTTTTTTTATACATATGTTATTTTTTTTTTTTTTAAAAAAAACCCGCCGTATCCCGAGCCCGCCCCGAGCCCGCCCCGACCCGAGCCCAACGGGATCGGGATCGGGACGGGACTTGCTCCAGTCCCGCCAGACCCGACCCCGCCGAGCCCGCCGTACCCGACCCCGCCCCTTCTCCCCCCGTCCCCCCGACCCCGACACCGCCGTACCCGGCCCGCCAGACCCGAGCCCGGCCCACTGGCCACTCCTACTCATAACAAAGCTTCATTAATTAAGAGACTTGTTAATTTGAAATTGAAAGGTGGGAAGTCAGTTTATGAGCATCTAAGTGACTTCCAGGACATTATTAACAAGTTGACAACTATGAAGATTGTCCTTGATGATGAGTTCTCTGCCAGATAGTTGGGAGACTTTGGTTGTGACTATTAGTAACTCTGCTCTTGATGGTGTTCAATCTTTGGTTGTGATCAAAGAAAGCATGTTCAATGAATAGATTAGAAGAAAGAAGATGGGAGTTGACAATTCACAAGCTCTTGTTGTTGAGAACAGAGAAGAGGCAATAGTAGGGGTCCCAAAGGTCGTGGTAACTTAAAGAGGAGGTCCAAGTCTAGAGATGGGAAAGAGACTAGGACATGTCATTATTGCAACAAGCCTGGCCACGTCAAAAAGTATTACTACCAATGGAAGAAAGAACAAGGTAAGAAACAATATTCACAAAAGGAGGGAGATGATAAAAACACTGCAGCAACCGCTTCTAAAAGTGATGATGAGGTCACTTTGATTTGTGCAACTAGTGAGTGTCATCATGTTGATGGTTCAAATACAGAATGGCTTGTAGATACATGAGCTTCATATCATTGTGTTTCTAACAAAGAGTATTTCTTGAACTACCAAGCTGACGATTTTGGTAGTGTCAAGATGGGAAACCAGAGCTCAGCTAGCATTGTTGGGTTGGGTGATATACGTGTGAATACAAGTGTTAGGTGCATGCTTATATTGAAGAATGTGCGCCATAATCCTGATCTACGCCTTAACTTGTTGTCTGCAAATGTCCTTGATCAAGAAGGATTCCGACATACCTTTGGTGATGGTAAGTGGAAATTGTCCAAGAGTTCGATGACAGTTGCTCGAGGCGATTTGTGTTGCTCTTTGTATAAGACATACTTTAGTATATGTTCTGGTGAGTTAAATGCAATTGAAGAAAAGAATTCTCCTAACTTGTGGCATCGAAGATTGGAACACATGAGTGACAAGGTGTAACATCCCGTACTTTCGGGTCACAGTTTGAACCGCTAGGCGTGTGTAAATAGATCCGAGCATTGGAAAATTTTTGGATTATATTTACGTATGCTAATAAAGAGTTTAGCATATTAAAGGATAAAATCCCGAAAAAAATTTAGATGTAAGAAGTGTGACGACAGGAAGCGGAAATAAATTTGGTGCGTGCACAAAGAGGTTATGGACTAGTGGCATATTAGGAAATTATGACATTGAGTCTACGAAGATTTTATAAGTCATTAAGATTTAAGTGAGTCGAGATCACAAAATTAATTATGGATATAATTATTTAACCGAGGGATTGTAATGGAGTAGGACAAGGACAAAATATTCAGTTTCGCTCCATGTGTGCTCACGTGAAGGTGTACTAGATAAGATATACGTGTAGCATAGTAATTATGTGTCACGTATTTTATTTATATATGCTGCCTTGTGAGTGAAGTAGTTATTTTAGGGAATTGTTGTCAATAATCAAGAAGTGTACATCAAAAACTTATTTTAAAACAAGACTTTGTATAAATCTCCTTTGCTTCAACACTAGGAAATCCTTCACACCCACTTTCATTCATATGTGTCAATTGGGGACATGTTGTTAATGAAACAAATTGATGTTTCTGCCGTGCAAAAAGCTTCCGTTGACAAGTTGGTCTCTTAAGCTTCTTTCAGTATTGTAGTTGAGCTATACAAGTTCGATATTGGGTATTTTTTTCGGATTCGAGGTATGATAAGACAAATTATTTCTTTTTTTTGGTATGTTCCATGTAACAAAATATAACCGTGATATTGCTCCATAATTTATTCTACTCTTAGTAGTTAAGAATATTCATGTTATTGATTCTTATGTTAAAAGCATGTCTAAATATGTTCCAAAGTCCTTATTAAGGCATACAGAAAAGATGTTAATATTGACGGCGTTGACCGAAGGTACAAAGAAATTATATCATTCAGGATATTTTATTATGATTCATGCATTTTCATTTGCATTGCATTCATGTCTTACCCTGGACCATATATTAGGGATGGAAAACGGGAAACGCAGACCACCTGATCAGCTGAGATATGATAAATGATAAAGTCTGTGTGGCTTAACGAAGGAAGATGCCTGATTAAGGGCCAATATATATATATATATATATTGGGGAGGAAGATGTCCTTGTGTGGCCAGTATATATGTATTTACCGCATTATGCATGACATTTAGACATATTATGCCCAATGAGGCCGACATGAAATGATGCCCACAGAGGCTCTTATGGTAAGGAAGATGCCCAATGGGGCTGATGTATATGTATACCGCATTGTGCATGACATTTAGGCATATGTATTAGGACCCTCAGAGGCATTTACTACTGGTCAGTTATTTCTATTTCAGATGTTGCTATATCCCTGTTATACTATTGTTCATGCCTGACATACTCTACATCAGTCATACTGACGTCCCTTTTGTCGGGGGACACTGCGTTTCATGCCCGCAGGTTCAGTTAAAGAGGGTGACGGTTCACGCTAGTAGGTTGCTGGTTTAGCTGATGTTGGAGCACTCTATTTGTTTCAGAGTTACAGTCTGGTCTTGGTACATTATTTTTGCATAGGTATGGCGGGGTCATGTCCCGTCCTTATGATATCATGTATTCTTTAAAGGCTTGTAGATAGGTGTCATGTGGTTAATTGTCATGTATGGCCTTGTCGGCCTTGGTATGGGTATGTATATATATAAGATGGTTACCTGATTTTTATAATTTTCTTTCGACTTAGTCCGTATTTAATTGTGATTAGAAGTTGGTTGTACGAATGGCGTTACCCGGCAGGTGGGATCCGGGTGCCCGTCGTGACCCTCCGATTTGGGTTGTGACACAAGGGGATAAAACTTTTAGCAGGTAAATCATTTTTTCCTATTGATAAAATTGTTTCTCTTGATCCTTGTGATCACTATTTGGCAGGAAAGCAACATAGGGCTTCCTTTTCCATAAAGTCCACTAGAAGGCAAGAAAAGTTGGAGTTAGTACACTTCGATGTCTGTGGTCCTATTGAAGTGGAGTCCCTTGGTGGCAACAAATATTTTATTACTTTTATTGATGACGCTACTCAGAAAACTTGGGTATACATGTTGAAGACAAAATGCCAAGTGTTCGAGATATTTTAGAAATTCCATGCTATGGTAGAAAGGGAGACTGGAAGAAAGTTGAAGCGCCTTCGATCTGACAATGGTGGTGAGTATACTTCAAATGAATTCAAGAATTATAACTCACAACTTGGCATTAGACATGAGAGAACAGAGCCCGACACACCACAACATAATAGAGTTGCGGAGAGAATGAACCGAACCATTGTAGAGAAGGTGAGATATATGTTAAGAATGTCTAATATTCCTAAGACATTTTGGGGTGAAGCAGAAAAATGTGTTGTGTACTTGGTCAACCGAGCTCCATCAATTCCTCTTGGCCTTGACATTCCTAAGAGAGTATGGAAGGGATGTGATCCCACATATTCACATCTTAGAGTCTTTGGATGCAAGGCATACATGCATGTGCCAAAAGAACAGAGATCGAAACTTGATTCCAAGACTAATCCATGTTTATTTGTTGGATATGGTGATGAAGATTATGGTTTCAGACTCTATGATCCAGAAAAAAAGAAGGTGGTGAGAAACAGAGATGTAGTATTCTTTGAGCACGAGAAGGGTGCAGATCTTCTGAGTACAAGGTACACTTCTACCTCAGATTTGTCCCTTGATACTATTGATGATGTTTCTTCTTCTATTACTCCTTCTGCAAACTAGCCAGCAAATAAGAATGTTGAGGTGGTACATGATGTTGTTGAGGAGGTACAACCGGATGGTAATGTGCCAAGACATGATGATGAGTCTTCATCTGATGAAGAAGAAATCCATGCGGAAGTGATTCACGAGGAAGAAGTTCACAATGAAGAAGTTCATGAGCGGGGGAGCAACCCACCCCTCAAGTGAAGGATACTCAGGTTCAAAGGTCAACTAGAGAGAGAAAACCTTCAATAAAGTATCCAAGCTCAAAGTTCATTCTAGTCACCGAGGATGGAGAGTCAGAAAACTATCAATAAGTGTTGTCTCATGAAGAGAAAAAACTTTGGCTCGTTGCTATGAAGGAAGAGATGGATTCCTTGAAAATGAATGAAACCTATGAGTTAGTGAAGCCTCCCAAGGGCCAGAATGTCTTGAAAAATAGGTGGGTTTTCAAGAACAGAAAGATTGTGAGAAGATTGTGAAGCGGAAAGCCAGATTGTGGTAAAGGGATGCAACTAGAAAAAGGGCATTGATTTTGATGAGATCTTTTCTCCTGTTGTCAAAATGATTTCTATCAGAACTGTGTTGGGTTTAGCAGCAAGTCTTAATCTTGAGTTGGAGCAGCTTGATGTAAAAATTGCTTTTCTTACATGATGACTTGCACGAAAAGATCTACATGGAGCAACCTGAAGGTTTTTAAGTGAAAGGGAAAGAAAAGTTCATTTGTAAGCTGAAGAAGAGTTTTTATGGGCTTAAACATGCACCAAGGAAATGGTACTAGAAATTTGACTCATTTATGACAAACAATGGTTATAAACGAACTTATGCGGATCCTTGTGCGTATTTCAGAAAGTTCCCTGGAGGTAACTTTATCATCCTTCTTTTATATGTAGATGATATGCTGATAGTTGGACAAGATGCTGAGATGATTAAAAGTTTGAAGAAAGACTTATCCAAGTCATTTGACATGAAAGATTTGGGTCCTGCAAAGCAAATCTTAGGCATGGAGATTGCTCGTGACAGGAAAGCTAGAAAGTTGTGGCTATCACAAGAAAAGTATATTGAACGGGTACTTGAAAGGTTCATTATGAAGAATGCCAAGCCAGTTAGTACGCCATTTGCAACACATTTCAAACTAAGCAAGAAAACTTGTCCTACAACAGGGAAAGAGAAAAAAAGTATCTTTTATTCCTTACTCTTCTACTATTGGTTCTTTGATGTATGCTATGGTGTGTACAAGGCCAGATATTGCACATGATGTCGGTTTAGTGAGCAGATATTTATCCAATCCAGGTAAGGTTCACTGGGAAGTAGTGAAATGGACCTTTAGATACTTGCGAGGCACTTCCAAATTGAGTTTATGTTATGGAGTTGGAAAACCTATACTTGAAGGATATATAGATGCTGACATGGCGGGTGATCTTGATAATAGAAAGTTTACCTCATGTTATGTGTTTACATTTTCAGGGGGAGCCATTTCATAGCAATCCAAGCTACAAAAATGTGTAGCATTGTCCACAACTGATGTGGAATATATTGCAGCGGTGGAAGCAAGCAAAGAGATGCTTTGGCTTAAGAGGTTCCTTTGAGAGTTGGGTTTGAAACAAGGTGAGTATGTAGTGTTCTGTGATAATCAAAGTGCTATAGATTTGAGAAAGAATGCAATGTATCACGCTCGCACCAAGCATATTGATGTGAGATATCATTGGTTGTGGAATGTGATCGAGGAAAAGGAAATGAAACTGAAGAAGGTTCACATCGCGACAAGAATGGTGCAGACATGCTAACTAAGGTAGTTCTTGGAAGCAAGGTTGAGCTTTGTAGTAAGCTTGCCGGGATGAGGATCAAGTGATTATGGAGTGATCGTATCTTCCCCATGATGGGCTGGAGGGGGAGATTGTTGTGGATCCAACCCACTTGTTGCACAAGTAAATCATTTATCTTGTGATAGTTAGCCCAAAATATTGTTGGGATTTACAATGATTGCAGGAACGGAAATTACAAGTAACTGCGTATGTAAGAATTGAAATTACAATTCAACTATAAAACTGAAAATTACAATATAACAACAAAACTCGAAATTACTATTTTGTTGAACAAGAAAATCGGAAAGCGGTTTTTTTGAGTCGAGTGTGGCACTCTTTATCCTTAAGACAATATTGCCCCGTATGTATCCTTTATACGTCCTGGACAATTCGTCTTCCAAGATAAAACAAAGAATGGAACTATTGAGCAAAGGAAACTCAAAAGCTACCGTGAAGAATATTGAATAACGAAATGATGCTTGGAAGATTTAGGAAGAAACTTTCTAGTTTGTGTAATTTCGTGTATATCAAGTGTCCCTCAACAATGGTGTAAGGGGTGTTTATATAGGAGGAAGAGGGACTGGATCAGTTTGGATTTGCCTCCTCCATAACGACCATTATTGGCCAAATAATGACCATTATGGAGGTAGTAAAGCCACCACATAAATGGAGAGAAAATTGCCAACGGATTGGCCATTATAGGAGGTGTAATTCACCAAAATAAATGGCTGAATTGAGTGCTTCAGACGTTTCGTTCCGGACCGTCGAAATTCGCCTTTCGAAAAATTTCGGGGACCAAACGTACATCTTGAAACTTTAGGGACCGAGCCGAATCGTACATCCGAAAGAATTCGGGTCCAAACCGCACATCTGAAACTTCACGGGATCAAACTACTTACTTCGGCAAAGTTTTCGGCCCAAAAAGATAATATCACAGCCGCGAACCGGAACAAGGAACTCGGAACCGGACGGGCGGGCGGCGGCGGCGCGCGTGTGGTCTTTCCTTGAACCGAAGCACATCTAGGTCTTCCCTCCTTTAAACACATGGGATACCCCTTGGGGTCCCAAACCCCAAACCAATTTCGAGTATTATATACACAACAATTCTTTCTTCCTCTACCGATGAGGAGAATTGATCACACACCACACTTTTCCATGCTTCAAACACCTTACTTCGTGAACCAATATCTCTTTCATTTCTCAATGAAATTTGACGATTCTTGGCCCATATGGCATGTGTTTTGGCCCACATGGGCTTTATGACCTTAGCTTCTAAAGGAAACTTTTGGAGTCTCTTAAGGTTAATATAAATAGGGGATCAGTAAAAGTGGAAGGTAGAGAACAACCATAAAATTGACAAAAGAGAGGAGCATCCCGTTTTTTTTCGTGTGCAGCCACGATCAAGAGGTCCGATCAAGTAGCAAACGTTGTCCAATTGTGCTGAAATTTTGACAGCATGTTGGGGACATCTAGGGCTTCAATCTAGACTGTTGGATCGTGATTTGATGCTTTGGATTGTGAGATATAGCTGCTGGACAGAACCTCTGCATTTTGATGATACTCTTCACTTTTGTTCCTCTAGTTGTTAATCTCTTATGTATGTACTTGTTGGTGGGTTGTAGACCTTTGTGAAACTGATTTGGTTTTTTTTTACCCTCAATTTATCATAATAAGAGAAGAAGAAAGGGTGGACTCCTCACAAGTCCCGTGGTTTTTACTCTTCACACCGAAGAGGTTTTCCACGTATAAATGGCTTGTGTTGTTAGTGATTTATTGTTGATCTTGTTGATTATATTTTTCTGAATTTTGTGTGCGGTTTAGTCGGTGAATTATTTGTTGAAATATTTGTGGTGAATTGGGATTTAATCACTTGGTTGATTGTCTTGGAGTTGATCATTGTGAGAGATTGGCATACTATTTGGTCCTACACCAAGTTGATCCATAAAAGGAGCAGTCTTTATAGAAAAACTTCATGAAGGTGACAATATGTGATAGCTCGTGAGACTGGGGAGGTGGTGGAATAACATTCTTGACGAAGAAAAAGGGTTTCATGATAGTAGCTCCAGGGGTTGCAAAATTCAGACCAGATTCAAAGAACTCAGTACCTTGTTGGGTGAATGGCTATGTAGAAGATAAATTTAAGGTTGCAGCAATATGATCAGCAGGTGATGAAGATGTAGAGTCTCCAAGATTGTATAAGGAGTTAAAGGGACCAACAACTTCTTTTTGCCAGAGAGAAAGAAGAAACAACAAGAAGACAAGAGCAGAGTAATGCCAAGATCAACAAACGATGGCTGCTGCAATGGGAAGACATTGAAGCAGAAACAAAAAACTTAGAAGAGCAAAATTGATTAGAGAATGAAAGGCAAAAGAGAGCAAGTAAGTTTTGTTATGCAAAATTCTGAGGAGTCGTGAAGGATATTTATAGAGGTGGTGAGGCTTGCGTTTAGGCAAACTAATTTGTTTCCTAGGTTGATTAGGAGAAACAAAAAACTATGTACTTTAGGTTGATTAGGGGAATTATATACTACGTAGTTATTTTCATTTAGGAAAATACTTAATTATTTTACAGAATGCGGTGTATTTACTTACTATTCTTTCTTTTATTTCAAAAATTTATTGAAATTTTCTTCTATTGATAGAAGGAAAACTCTCCTATATCTCCTTTCTATTTGTAAAAGGAAACGGAACTTACCTATTCTTTTTTTTTTTAGTTTGAAGAACATGTTCTTTCTATTTCTTTGTAAGGAAGTGAATTTACGGAGTCCTACTTAAAAAAAAGAAAATAAATTTATTTTTTTGTTCTCCACAGAAAAGAAATTTGATGAAAACAAAATTATAATATTTCTAGGATGGGAGTTTTTTATTTTTTAACAGAAATTTGAACAGACAAGAAAATTCTAATCTTTCTATAATTTTCTTTTGGAAGCGGAGCTTTGATGTTTTTCCAGAAAAAAAAGAAATATTAAACTAAAGAATGAGTTGAAAAATAATTTCTACTTTGCTTTCTAGATTATCAGCTTCCCTTCTATGTATCCAGATATTTTACAATTGATCCTATTGGACTTATGAAATTACGATTTCGGAGTTTAATATTTCTAGTGTCAAAAATGCGTAGTTCGATTAAATAAATATGTTACAATCGTCTGCTCCAGAAATGAATCCGGTACATTAAAAGAAGTTTATCCAAATCTTATAATTTTGGCTCAAATTCACTAAATTTATATAAATACTATTAAGTTTGAAACTCAAACTCATCAAATTCAAATAATGAAAGTTTAAATTGTAGTCCTGCATTACAAAAAAAATAAACACGCACGTTGTCCTATTTCAATCTAACTCACTGTTTTACTCCTTTATCTTTTCTCGCACAAAGCCACCAACCAAACATTCGACTCTACACTTGATTACTAGTGTAAGATTCAAATTCACCTTATTTGTTCCGAATGTTGCCTACAATAAACTCTCCTTCAATTTCCACATTCCCTTCTCTTTTTCCATCTAATAAACCCACTTTCATTCGTTGCCACGCCGCTGCTGACCCACCAGCCGGCGGCCCCTGGTGGTTCAACGCCGCAAATGGGGTTGGCAGAATTAGCCAAAACTCCGACGAAATTGCTGATAAGAAGAAGACAAAAGTGAATGCTAAGGAAAGGCGGTGGTCGCGTAATAGAGAGAGCTATTTGGATGATGATAGGGATCCTCTTCCTCTTCCTATGACTTACCCTAACACTTCCCCTTGTTCCCCTGAGGAAATCGATCGCCGGCTTCGGTGTGATCCTATAGTTGAGGTTCTTGTTTTGAAGTTTGTTTAGTATCTTTATGTGGAATGGTTTATTTCATTATTTGTTGGGTTTCTGTATAGTTGCAAACTTGCTGGCTCCAGTTGAGAGTCTTGAGGCCTAATTTAAGATATGGTTGGTAATACTTCTCTTTCTTTCAGCCGAGGGTCTATCGGAAACAAATAGGACCCCACTTGTGGAATTACACGGGTACATTGTTGTTGTTGTTGTTGTTGTTGTTGTTGTTGATTGGTAATACTTCTATGGTCTATACTGACCTGTACGGGGATAAGGCTGTAAAATTATTTCGAACCGTTTGATTTGCTAATAATCAACTCATTTACTTAAGTTCAATAGAAGGTGCAGCTTTTTTAGTATAACTACATTCTTCTAAAAATGTTAGCTTAAAACTTTCTATATATGTATATATAATCTTTGGGATTAGTTACTAGTTTGAATTTGATACAAATTTATATTTTTTGGGAATTGGTTAGGCTGTGACTATCTATTACTAATAGGATTTTGGCAAATGCTTGTCAAAAAGCATTTGTAACTAATCATGTAGGGGTTTTTGATTTATTAGTAGTAATTTTAGACTTTTATTGGATAACAATGAAGCTGAGAAAAAGAACATTTCAGTTCTCTAGATTGAGCTCTTTCCTGTATGGAATGGACAACTTGAAGCCTCTAACACTTGTATGATTTTGGAATAAGTTGAAAAGGAAAAAGTGATATATATATATATATATATATATATATATATATATATATATATATATATATATATATATATATGAGAGAGAGAGAGAGAGAGAGAGAGAGAGAGAGAGAGAGACTTGTCAGGAAAAATGAAACAGAACTTCTGGAGATCCTATGGAGTTCTGTTCTATGTGTCTCTGTTAACATTGAGGAAGCTGTTTGCAAAAGAAAGTTAAAAGTTTTATTTCAATCTAGGTTGACGATTTTCTGTTATCCTTCTTATTACTTTAGGATTGCAAGCAAGTCGTCTATGAGTGGACTGGAAAATGTCGAAGTTGCCAAGGGTCAGGACTTGTCAGTTATTATAACAAAAGGGGGAAAGAGACCATCTGTAAATGCATACCTTGCGCTGGAATCGGTATAAGAATCACACTCTTATTTCCTATCTCAATATTATCTTGTATGAACATTTGCATAACATAGTTTATCTATACTGGTTTGCTGGATTCCACAGAAAGCATTTGTAGGTGGCTTTATTTGTTCTCATCGAATATCTATTGTAGGATTAAGCACTTCTCTCCTAGCATATATGTAACCATCAGCACAAAAATGCACTGGTGACCAAAATATGATGATTACATGAGAATCCAGAAAAAGAGAAGAGGCAAATAAACTACAAAAACTACAGCCTTGCTCATCTTCCAAGGTACCTAGTGCATCTATGATTTCCTCAGGGTCATCTATGTATTCAGATTTACACCAATAACAAAAGAGAAGGAAACAATTCATCTTAATCTTCTGTAGATTGCTACTTGTGTCTTCAAAACACCTTGAGTTCCTCTTGTTCCATATTTATTTGGTAATATTTTCAGTTGAGTGGTCTATCAATATACATCTGACCTATTGAAGTTTAGGTAGCTTTCTTAAGCTGTCTGGATCTTATCCACATTCCTAGATTACTACCCCTAAGGAAAAGATCATAATTGACCTGCTGAAGGAAACTGAAGGTGGATAGGAGATGTTCAGTGCTGTCTGGAAGTAGGAGCTGTTGAAATTGGGAAATTAACAACACCCAAGGGTGTCGTCTAGTAGTCAATGAAGTAGGTTGAGAACATGAGGTCTCAAGTTCGAATCCAGCGGAGACAAAAAGCATTAGGTGATTGCTTCCCATATGTCTAAGCCTTGGTGGATAGACTTACCTAGTACTTGTGCTGATGGGAGGTAGCAGGTACCCCGTGGAATTAGTTGAGGTGTATGCAAGCTGGCCCGGACACCACGGTTATCAAAAAAAGTAAAAAAAAATGGGGACACCAGTGAGAAAGAGGATAAGTTTGAAGTTCTAGAAGCAGCATGGGTATATGGGGGATTTTTTTCTTTAGTAAAGCTATCTGTAAGTCAAGAGATTGTTGCTCCGTTCATGATTATTCAGCATTACACTCATATAGTTGGTACAAGAAGATTGTCAAATGTTTGAATCTATTCCTAGAACAGGGAGTGATTGTTTCATCTATACTGGATATGTTACTGCCCGTGCATGTAGATGTATGTTTCCTCATCTTTATTTCCAATGGATAAGTTATATTCTGAAAATGCATTCTTTAGGAAGTTAAAGGTAGTAAATCACTAAATTGGGTTGGTCAGAAAGTAGGTTATAGCACACGAAAGAAGTGCATAAAGTGGGCTAAATCATGGGGTGGAAAATAATTAAAGAGAAATTTTGTGAATGTAACGTGGTTTTCGTTTCAAATGTTGTCAGATATTCCTGTTTCTGCCAGATCAAAATATCAATATTATTATATGATGTTATGACTTTTCAAGCAGCAAATTTTGATCAGCCTGCAGTGACTTGGAATGTCAAATTTCATGTACTTATCATTTAGTTTCCTGAAGATATATGAAAGGAGGAATTATATTTCTGTACTTTGGACAATTACTTTTTTATAGGTGTAGATGATTGTTGTTGTTGATCATAGCCAGTGAAATCACACACCGTGGTGTCTGGGAAGGGTAGAGTGTACGCAGACCTTACCCCTACCAAGGTAAGAAGGTTGTTTCCAAAATACCTTCGGCTCAAGAGAAAGCATAAAAAGAGGTCTGCTAAGGACAAGGACACAAAATTCAAAGCAGTATGAAAATGAAAATAACGAAAGCGACTAAGCCATGATAAAGCAGTTTGAAAAAAGGACGGTAGCCCACACATAAAATAGGATAATCGAAGTACAAAAAATAATAGATAGTAGCAGAAATCAAAACACCAGAAACTATAGAGCGATACTGCGACTACTAATATGAAAGGATAAACGATATTACCTACCAGCCTTCTACCCTAATCCGAGTCCTCCATAATCTCTTATCTAAGGTCATGTCCTTGGTAAGCTGTAAATGCGCCATGTCATGTCTAATCACATCTCCCAATACTTCTTCGGCCTACCCCTACCTCTTCTGAAACCGTCCATAGCCAACCTCTCACACCTCCGCACTGGGTCATATGTGTCTCTCTTATTGACATGCCCAAACCATCTCAGTCTCGCTTCCCGCATTGTCCTCCACCGAGGCCACTTCCACCTTGTCCATAACAGCCTCATTCCTAATCCTGTCTCTCCTACTATGCTCACACATCCATCGCAGCATTCTCATCTCCGCCACTTTCATATTCTGAACGTGAGAGATCTTAACTGGCCAACATTCCGCCGCATACAACATAGTCGGTCTAACCACCACTTTGTAAAATTTTCCCTAAGTTTTGGTGGCACCTTCTTCTCACATAGCACTCCGGAATTGAGCCTCCATTTCATCCACCCTGCACCAATACGATGTGTGACATCATCATTAATTTCCCCGTTGCCTTGTATAATAGACCCAAGATACTTGAAACTACTTTTCTTCTGGATGGCCTGGGTACCAAGCCTCACATAACTAACACAACCCCATGCGATGCGTTACTAAATTTGCACTCCAAGTACTCTATCAAGGTCCTACTCAACTTGAACCCTTTAGACTCAGAGTTTGTCGTCAATCCTTCAGCTTAGCATTAACTCCGTTGCGAGTCTCATCAATCAGTCATCCGCGAAAAGCATACACCATGACACCTTACCTTAAATTTTCCGCGCCAATCCATCCATCACCAAGACAAATAAAAACGGGCTAAGAGCTGATCCTTGATGCAACCCCATCACAACTGGGAAGTGCTCTGAGTTTCCTCCCACTGTCCTTACTCTGGTTTTGGCTCCATCATACATGTCTTTGATCGCCCTAATGTACGCCACAGGTACACCTCTAGCCTCCAGGCATCTCCATAGGACCTCTCTTGGAACTTTGTCGTAAGCCTTTTCTAGGTCGATGAATACCATGTGCAAGTCCCTCCTCTCCCTATACTGCTCCACTAGCCTCCTTACAAGATGAATGGATTATGTAGTTCAGTGCCCCGGCATGAAACCGAACTGGTTCTCCTTACAATATGTGATACATCTTTAGCAGTCTATCTGAGACATTTTATACTTTAAACTTTAAAGTGAAGAGCTATTAGAAAACTGTAGTATTTTGGTGTTTTTTATTTTATCTTTATAAACTTTGTTTCTTCTCTTATAGATTGAATTTTGGAGTATGACCAAGTTGGATCTTGTGTTTATGGGAGCTGCTGTTGGTACTACGAATTAGGGAACTGTTCCATCCCTTGGTAAATAAATTAATGAATTAGAATTTGGAGGGGTTATACATGGTTCTCATTGTCTGGTTAGTTTAAAAGTTTAAATATAGGTTAGTTTATGGATTTCAAAGAGAAAGTTCAAACATATGTTAGTTCTCATTGTCTGGTGCAGCATTTGTATTTGTCATATTCAGAGTTTTTTGGTTTTCTTAATGGACTTTTCCAAAAATAAAAAAATATAAAATGTTTTTTCTTGTTATAGGCCTTGCTTAACTCCAAAGGAGAAATCAACAGATAATTAAAATAATAGAACAATGAAGCAAATAATTTCCATGTTTGTTAAAGAGGGGACTGGAGATCCTCGTAATAGAAACTACTAATCAGTAAGACAACTACCATCTTGTTGAGATTGTGGAGCTGTCTATTCTTCAATCTCTGGAGTCTTGTGCTTTCAGCATTGTTCGCTGGCCAAATCCGGTTTTCACTTGGCTGATATTTTGCGCTTCTGCTGGCATAGAGGCGCTTTAAAGTGGAAATGGAGTGCTTCTGGCATCTTTTCAAAACCTTGCATCCGAAATTACATGCCATTCTTTTCCTTTTTTTGTCTCTACATCTGTATGATGTCTGGAAAAGTTTTGTTTGACACTGTAGTTTAGGCCTAATAGTAATCTTTTGGTCGTATTTTGTTTATTGTGCTTTTGTCCTATATTCCGTACAATTAGCATGTTTCCTGTACTGACTTAAATTTGTCCACTTGCACTTCTGACCTAAAGGGAAGTGCGTGTTTCCTCCATGTTTTCCAGATTCTGCGTTTTCTGCTTGTAGTTTCAGATATTCATGTTCATGCCTCTAAAGTGAGAATAAATTCCTGAGGTCATTCTTTCTTCTTTCTTCAGCTGTCCCTGGAATTAAAGTTGTCAACCACTATAATGGTATTTAAGTTCTCGATTCCTTCAGTATCTAATGTGGTCCACCAAATGATGTTGCTCAAAGTAAATGAAAAGGTATATGTGAATACACAGGGATCTATACCTCTATCAAGAATTAGCCCCTAAAAGTTACTCTGCTGCTACTTTAAAAATCAGGATTATGAATGCTTATGATTTAATTATTTCGGAACTGATATGTGCAGTATATCTTTCTGGGATCACACTTCTTTTTAATTTGTGGCTGAGTAATAGATATATCCAGAATCTCATACCCAGATCTAATACTTTGATATTTCAGGTTATGTGCAGAAAATAACACTACGCACGGATATTGAAGTGATGGTGGACTTGGATGATAAACCACCTTGACAAAAGAATACTTGTGCTATTTTGTTTAAGCCAGTATACATTAGGAAGCTTTGAAGAGACACTTAACTTCGCGGAATTGTTGTATGCTCTGAGGAGCAAAGTGCGGGCCCAATACTAAACCAATTTTCTTAAGTCAAATAAAGGACAGGTTCTATACATCCATAGCAGAACAAAGTACTTTCGGAGAAATATATGAGGCGGTTGGAGCAAGGATCTCGAATGTATTTGTAGCTTAGCTTTTTCGCTTCAGCTCTTTCCTTCTTGGTTCTGGAATTGTTTTCATATGTTTGGTTGAGAATCTTGGTTGCTTTAACAAGTAGTTGAGGAATAAAAAATATTCTTCCTTATCTTCTTTACTTTAAGCATCAGAATATGTCTCCTTTGTTCATAGCCATTCTACTATTTAAGGTCTTCTTCTACAATGTTAGTAAGCAAGTTCGTTCCAGGCTAAGTCTTAGATTTCTGTGGGAAAAAATGTCAAACCCGAGCTTTCTTGATTTCCAATACAACCTCTCAAAGATAAATTTCCTGCGTAAGCCAACTAGGATGTTTACTAGAGAGAGGCAGAACTCACGTTCGTTGTCTGTTTACCAACCTAGTGTTGATGAACTAAAGAAAGTTTTTGATAGATTTGATTCAAACAAAGACGGCAAGATTTCACCCAAAGAATACAAGGCTATATTGAAAGCCATGGGGAAGAAGAGCCTCCTTACAAGGGAAGTTCAAAAGATTTTCGACGTTGCAGATGCAGATGGGGATGGATTTATCGACTTCAAGGAGTTTGCGGAAGTGCAGAAGAAGGGGGGCGGAGTTAAAACTATGGATTTACAGAGTGCCTTCCACACTTTTGACAAGGATCGCGATGGGAAGATCAGCGTGCAGGAAGTGTATGAGTTGCAGAAGGGGCTCGGACAACGATGCAGCCTTCAAGATTGCAGGAAAATGGTGAAGGCAGTGGATGCAAATGGAGATGGTGTGATTGATTTGGATGAATTCGTGACGATGATGACTCGCACCATGACACTTTGTTAGGAACTTTTTATGCCTAATGGAATGCCCCAACTGAGAATTCCTAGCTCAGCAGTCACCACCAATTCGCTTAGTTATATGTTCCTTGTATAAATATAAGGTTTCTGCATGCCTTACAGCATGCTGGTGGCATTAGTTATGACTAGTTTGATATTTTACAAGTCTATAGTTTCAATATGAACTAAGGTTTTATCCAACAGGTTTAGCAGCTACGAAAAGTAAATTGCATTCACAAGACCACAAGTTTCATACTAAAATCCTTGTTGTGTGTGAGGGATGGATGGGGGATAATAATAACCAGTGGACCAAGCATGGTACATGCTGACAACTGACAAGTTGAATAACTGATGTTAATGCAACTGTGGTACATCTCTTATTGTCCAAGCTCCCTGAAGCCTAAAACTCCTATGGTGTTGCAAAACTGCATTAAATCAGAAATGAGAAAGCTCAAGACTAAAATTAATTGCCCCGCATATAATTCACATTGAAAAAGTAGTTGCTGCTAATGATGCCATGGTAAAAAGTAAAAAGGGCAAAAGACACAGTTGTCCTTTCTTCCACCATTTCTGAGAAGATCTACTGAACTCCAGCCCTTTTCCTTTTGGTGTTCCTTGGATCTACTATAGGGAAAGACTCAATTAACAAGGGGCTATGTAGTCCATAGATAATAATTGTATTACTTGAATTAGTAGTATCAACAGAACTCAGGAAAGTTAAAACCACCGCTTAAAATGGACGTTTCAAAATGTATATGATAGAATGAAGCATGAATCTAATGA
The DNA here is from genome assembly GCA_034509755.1 of Anisodus tanguticus. Classification (NCBI taxonomy): domain Eukaryota; kingdom Viridiplantae; phylum Streptophyta; class Magnoliopsida; order Solanales; family Solanaceae; genus Anisodus; species Anisodus tanguticus. Next base: position 35,809,848 of record CM067561.1, on the reverse strand, counting down.
TTGGAAGATTGAAGGAGTTGCTGAATTGTTTTAAGACCTTGGAACACTCTTACAAACAGTGAAGACAGAATGCATTGGAATGGTACAAATTACAAAGAATGGACATTTCACAGTAAATCTGTCTATTCTCTACTCACAAACACAGGGCAGCAAGGAACTTTTTGGCCATGGAAGTGGACCTGGAAAGTGAAGATCCAATACAAGGTGCCTGGTATTTCTTGTGCGGTGGCAAAAGGGGCCTGTTTGGCCCAGGAGAACCTGAATATAAGGGGTTTTCTCGTGCTCTAGGTGCTTCATATGCGGAGCAGAATCAGAAAGCAATAGCCACCTACTTTTGCAGAGCCTGTCGCAGATCAGCTGTGGCAAAATTTTCCTTAACATAGTAGGGCTTAAGCGGATCATGCCTAACTCTTAAGTGGCAACAATGGTGGCTATGTAAGACACAAGAAGTGGAGAATAGTACCAACATGTATATGGTGAGCTATTTGAGAAAAGAGAAAATTTGAACTATTTTCTGATTGCTATTCAGAAGTCTAGATAAATTGTAATTTTTTGATTCATTTTTGGTGTAGAGAGCTTTAGTAGATGTAGAACCTTTAGTTGACGTCATAGATTCCCTGTAAGAATAGCAAGGGGTATTGTTTGGTTTTTGAATCGATAATATGCCTTAAGCACGCCCTTTGTGCTGATAGCCTGATAATAATATACTGTTAGCATTCTCAAAAAATGAAGCATGTAATAAGAAATAATAACATATGAAATGGGAAAGGCATATCTCCAGATGTTTCTTCTAAAAGTACCATTGCCAATTTGCCATCGAAGTAAGAAAAAAGATATTGCATTATCTTCTTAAACTTTTACAGAATAATTTAAATCATTTAATTTTTAAATTCACAGGTTCTGATGCCACACATGGATGCAACTAAACAAACTAGTAGCCAAGTGTAAGAAATGTAGAACTGCTTGATGGAACTCTCAAGGGATGCACCACAATCCTCCAATGAAGTTCTAAGAACCACTTTCACCTACGAGTTTCAGAAAACAATAACTTCGCCCAGCTAAAGCTTTTCCCTATAAAGTGAGAACCAGAAAACAACGTGAAAATATTGTGCAGATACAATGGAACATTAATTTGACTGGCACTTTGCGCACTAATCTCTTAAACAAAGATCCAAAACTACTATAAGTCTTAGATATCCACAAAGGGTGCAAGCAATCCGTAAATTGCAAGACATGGTGATATTTGACATTGTTATTAGCAATACATGCAAATTCTTGGTGATTCTTAGATGACCCTGAACGGTGACACAGTCAGCCTATAGGCATCTTAACATCGCGGTCATCCCAACATGCAGACTCTGGATGGTTTCTTGATGATCCTGAGAATTGTGGAAGCCAGTCTATTTATACTCGTTCTAGCCACCACACTTCACCAATAATCACCACAAGAGCATTTTCCATCCTTGAAATGATGAAACCGCTTGTTGTCCCTGACAATTAACTCTCGCCCAACAATCCTTGACATGATTTTGATGGCATTGTGACAATCACCACATACACGGAGATTCTTTATGATACGTAAAGGTGTTCTAGCAGGAGTACTGATCAGACCATATGCAATGGCTAAACGTTCACTATGGTATAGCAAAGCCTGTTCCTTGGCTTCCTGATCAATATCATGAAGGACATATCTGGTATCTGGCACATAAGCTTGTTCTTTCATTGCAGCCCTTAACTTTTCGTCATCCTTGAAAAGGGTCGGATTACGAAATTCAGCTACTCTATTTCTTCCCTCAAGCATATTAATTGCTAACTGCTTCTTTGGTGGCGGAGTGGGAATCTTATTAGCAACAGCCTTAGAAGGGTCAAGACCAACCATTAACTCCTCAGCTTGATCTTCAAGATCAATATCACCGTGTATACGAGCATAATTCATTAATGCTTCCCAGACAACTGCTGTTGGTTCAAATGGAAGCTTTGAGATATATTCCTCTGCCTCAGCAAGATGTCCACATTTTCCTAGAACACCCATAAGTCCTAAATAGTGCTCCACCCGTGGATCAATTCCATACTCAGTATTCATCGACTCAAAATGCATGAAAGCCTCATCAATGGCATCTGCACTAGCGCAAGCCTCAAAAACATAAAGAAAAGTTTCCTCATTTGGCTTCATTCCCAACTCCCGCATCTGATCATACAATGTCAACCCATCATCCCCCGACCCGTTCAATGCATATCCATTTATCATCAAATGCCACGAGTCCATATCCCTATCACGCATATGATCAAAAACTCGGCGCGCATCTGTCATACTTCCACACTTGGAATACATATTGATAACTTTGTTGCTCAAACGAAGATCACTTCTGAATTTTGATCTCAAAAAGTAATCGTGCACCTTTTTAGCATCTTCAAGCTTCTTCGAATTGGCACACAACTCGAAGAGCATGTCAAAACATTGCGCATCCGCAACTACCCCCTGTTCCATATGTTCAATAACCTCCTTAACTTTACCCTCTTGGCACAAGCTAATCAAATCAACAATAGGCGGAGGAGCACTCTGGACTTGATTATGCACAACCTGGGGTTGGTTATGAGATTGATTATTCATCGGAAACCCACTTCCCAGTGGGCCCCCCTGTGCCTGAGGATCCAGTTGACCTGGACTTACCCGTGGAGCATAATTTTGATTCTGATTATTCCACTGATTACCCGCACCAGGCTGAGGATAATTCTGATTCCTATTGGGGCTTTGTACGTGTCCCGGATTCTGATATCCACCTTGTGGATAACTTGGAGCTACATTAGGGGTTCCCTGTTTCCTAAAGCCTTGATTTTGATTATTCCATTGGTTCACATTCCCAGGTGGCGGGTAATTTCGAGGCTCACCGGGGCTTGGCCTATACGGAATGCTTTGATTTTGAACATTAGGGTTTACAGTGTGCCCTAATCCCTGACCAGGATTAGTATATCCTTGACCAGGATTAACATTTCCATAATTTGGATAACCTTGATTAACCTGATTAGGGTTTTGATACTGAGGATACGACATATTCATCTGATTATTATTCGGATAATTAGGGGTTTGGTTATTCCACTGTTGCGGAACCCTATGTGAATCAGGGGTATTTGGGGGAATTTGAACATCGTTTGGTGCTGCGAATGTTGTTAGGGTTTTTAAATGTACGGGAAAAAAAGGAGACTTTAAGGTTAGGGATTTCGGCAATTTAAGGTCGGAAATAGTGCGTGAAGAGGAGTATAATAAACGTACCTTATGTGAGGAAGTGAAAATGGAGATTCGAGTTCTGCGAATCGCCATTACAGAAGACATTTTTGCACCAGTGATTCAAGTGGGGAAAAAACCCTAAAGTGGGAGCAAAGCTTGTAATTCTGGACCTATTGTTATAGTTGGGCTCGCCATCCGGGTTCTGGGTCGGACCTTTGTGAAACAAAACTTATTTGTTTTTTTTTCTTTTTCGAAAAATAGAGTTTTGGGTTTATTTATGAGAGAATCAAACTATCAGTTAATCTAATATATTCATTATGTAAATGATAATAATGAGCCGTTTGGTTATGATATGAAATCATGATGATTTAAAGTTGAAATTTTGTTTGGACATATAATTTGGATTTTTTAAGTTGTATTTTTTCTTATAGACATAAAAAACACACAAGTTGTGAAAATCATAAAAACTTTTCAATTCTTATACAATCTTACCAAATGAGTAAGTCATAGTTCATAACAAAATTAGTATATTACTAGAAGACATTTCTAAAAAATACAACATTAATTGATCAAACTTTATTTCAATAAAATAGAAAAGTGAACATGAGTTGTAGTGTAACTACTCTTTAATATGATCATCTCACATGGTTGGTAAGACTAAATTTATTATAAATATATTATAAACTTGTAGATATTTTAATATTTGATATAAATGTTTGGTAAACATGATTGGTAAATATATTTACCAACTTATGAATCCATTTTTACAAAATATAAACTTATGAGTCAACTTTTACATTTAAAAAAATTGAAATCATGATTTGGAATTCCAAATCATGCCTTTTTGGAATGTGACCGACATCCAACACCCGAAGGCTTAAGCGTACCACTGTAGTATTTGAAACCTGTAGGGTGAGGAGATGCTACTCAAAACTTGACATAGGATCAATGAGCTTAAAGGTACAACACTCTCTTTCTCTCTTGATGAATTTGATTACGTGATTAACTTGTTTGTGAAGTTTCATTAAAGGAGGAGACTTGAAGAGGAATTTTGGAGGGAACCTCATTAGGCAACAACTTGGTATGATGTCACATCTTGTACTTCCTTCAAGGGCGGTATGTATTCGTGGCTCATGCTTATTCTTGGGCTTTCTAAAGCCATGAAGGTAACTTCTTTGTGTGATGAATATGGTAGTAATACTTATAGTCGTTCATGTGATTCTTTACTAGTGTTATTACTTAATTTCATGTTGGTCTTGCATGGAGACTGTAAGCAAGATAGTGGAGGGGGTACCTTTGTATTTGACCCCGGTGTTGACTTGATAGTGGAACCTTTCTTGGGATGAGCTAGTGTAATGATTAGACTCTTGACTTGGGTTAGTTTTTGTTGTGATGTTGCACTTATCCATGAGGAAAATCACTTGTTTTTTGACTTAAGGGAAGATATGTGCTTCTTGAATGCTAGGACCAATGAGAACTTGTATGTTTGTGTTCCTAAATGCATTGGTTCTTTTGATTTACCCTTTTGTCAAAATGTTTTGAATAGCCAAGTGTCTTGGGCATTATTTGGATATACACACTTTATAGATCTTTGTGATACTTGGTTATATCATAAAAGTGAGTCATTTAGTGTGTTGGTTGCATGCTTTGCTTACTTTAGGTATTATCATTTGCCTTATGATGATTACCTTGTTTGTTGTGTGCGAGGATATGCGCTCATACTCTTTTATATCTTGTAATGTACGGATTCGAGGACGAATCCTTTTTAAGAAGGGGAGGATGATACAATACCGAGGAGCACACATGATTCAAATTGCTTCACTCAAGGCCGAGCCAAGAAACTTCAAGCCCTACAAGCCATGTTGTTGCAAAGAGAGGCTTTGGAGACCATTGAAGAGCTTCATAGGAGAGCGTATGGCGTATGGATGATTGCTTGGTCGCATGGAGTGAAGATGAAATGGGGGGAACGATGGTGGATAGTCATGCAAAGAGGTTATTTTCTAAATTCAAGCCATCATTCATAAAGAAGACTACCAAACAAGGCTCTTACTTCATTAAGGGTATTATAGTAATAACTAGTCTAGTCTTCTTTAGCTTGTTTAGTATAAATACCATATTTGGTCATTTCATTACTTAGTTTTGATGAATTAATATGTCTACTCTAAATGAGTGTTAGTTTATTTGGTAGGATTAGTGTAGTGTTAATCTAGTATTAGTGATAGTTAATTATGGTGGATTCCATTGTTGGCTATGAAACCTTTTTTCCATTGATTTCAATAGAGTTGTTCATTTGTGGATTCAATTGATTAACTCTTGTTGAATTTCAAATAGTATAGGTTCTCTGAGGTTGATTTAATTTAGAGCGTTTAGATTTCATATATCCAAGTTTTCCCATAAATCTAATCTAATTGGGTCTTGCTTCTATCCCTCTCTTCTCATCTCTAATTTTTTCAATTCTCATCTTTGATTCTATCCCTCTCTTCTCATATTCAATTCTTCAATTCTCATCTTTAATTTCCTTCTATCTTTCGATTCCGAATTTTGATCTTTATCAATTAGTACTATAATGAGCAATTTGTAGTTTGCTTATTTCTTTATTTGAATAGTGAATCATATTATAATTTAAGCCTACTATATGGGTGATTAAAATGTAAGTTAAAGTCAAATAGAAATAATGATCCTAACTAATTAGGAAACCTTGAGATTGAGATTGAATCCTAACAAACTATGAAACAAAATCTTATACAAATAGAAGCACATGGGAAGACTTTTGAGCCTTTTGAAAATGTGTGAGATGCCTACTTCATTGTAACTTGGATGCAAGGCTAGTCTCTTTTAGGATTCGGGTACATTTGAACTCCTTTTAGTAGTTAAATTTTGGCCTCAAATCTTTATCATTGCGGACTTCAATTTGAAGCATAAACTACTAAATAATTACTATAACATTTGAAGTCTAATTGGCTTTGACTCGATTTTTTTTATCTTTAATAGAGTTAGTTAGATATGGATGCTAGTTACATACGTGGAGATTGTTGTGATGAACGAAAAAAATGTTTGAGTTTCAAATTAAATGGAGTTGACGGCTAGCTTACTTAGTGAACTTCCTTCTTTCCACGATTGAGATTAATGGTTCAAACTCAATCCATAATGTAGCATTCCCTCCTCCCGTGCCCTCACCTCTATTGAGTACAATCTAAGTCCAGGCTAGCATTACTGATGCATTACTTGTTATTAATTTACAGAGCTTGTAGTTAGTTATTAGTGCATTGCGTTGTAGTTAGTTATTAGTGCATTGAGTTGTAGTTAGTTGCGATTGTTACAGTCTGTCATTGTAGGTTTTGTTAGTCGGTTAATTTATTATAGATATTTTGTGCTAGCTGAGATATTTGTAAAAATGCTCCTACTGCATTATATAAGCATCACCATGCACATTATATCAATTAATTCATTCATTTCTTCTCATCAATAATATCTCTTCTCTTCTTCTCCTTCTATACGATCACAACTCTCTCATTTACTTGTCTTTTCTCGCACTACTTCTGATCAAACATACATCACATAATCAGCTGCTATGGTAGCTGGTTAAGCTTGCTTGATCAATAAGTTTTAATGAAATAGTGAAAGTTTATATGGTATCAGAGCAATGCGAATGAATCTAGGAATTTACTTCATCTGATAATGCAAAGAAGTAGATCATGAGATTAATCAAAGGGTTTGTATGATCCTATGTTGGTATCTTCGAATTACATTATTTTTTTTTATTAATTTGTACTTTATTGAATCGATATTAATGTTGATGTAATTGTTGTTGCGATGTAAAATATAACAATTGCGAATATGAGTTCTAAAACTATTGATTACAATCATCACTTTATTTGCATCGATCAGATGCACTTGATTCATTGTTGATAGAAATACAGTTGACTGGAATGGAGAATTATATGTTATGGAGTAGAGCAATGAAGCTTGCACTTCTAGGGAGAAATAAACTAGGTTTTATTGATGGATCGATTGTGAAAAGTAGTTATCAAGGTGATATGCAGAGGAGATGGGAAATATGCAATGTTATTGTAGTGTCGTGAATCATGAAGAATGTACAAACGGGACTGCTTAGGGGAATATTATTCAGATCTGATGCATTTCTGGTGTGTAAGGATTTGAAGGAGAGGTTTGATAAAGTGAACACCTCGAGAGCATATCATTTATATAAGGAAATAGCCATTGTGGTTCAAAGAGTATCTTCTGTATTAGTGTACTATTCTAGGTTGAAAGATCTGCGGGATGAGCATTACTCTATTGCTCTCATTCTTGCATGTGATTGTGAAAAATCTAGAGAATTTGTGGAATACATGGAGAGGTAGAAGTTGTTCCAATTTTTAATGGGACTGAATGATGGATATGCTCAAGCAAGGTCACATATTCTAATGATGGATCCTGAACCTAGTGTAAATCAGATATATTCCATGATTGTGCAAGTTGAGAGTCAAAAACTATTAGTGGGAAGTAATTGTGTAGTAACAGATAAGGTTGATCCAACAACTCTATACACTTCTAGGGTTCTGGATCTGGAGCTTCATGATCATGACAGTCATATCAAAGAAGAAATTCTTCCTATTGTAATTTTTGTAACATGAAGGGGCACACAAGAGTTGACTGTTATAAGTTGATGAAATGTGACTACTGTCAGCAAAAGGGACATCTCAAGGACAACTGCTATAAGTTGATTGGATATCCAGAGAATTTCAAGGGAAATGAGAAGGCAAATGTGGCCACACATCCACTTGCAGGGTAGAATATAGGATACACTCATGGAAGGCCAAGTATAGAGTCATCACCCACATATGTCTTTACTCAGGATAAATACAATAAAAAATCCTTGTCCATGCTGAATAGGTGTACTACAAATTATGCAAGTGCAAATATAACATGTAATCCAGTATATGTTGTTAATGTAGCAGGTAGTTCACTGTTTAACAATAATGATAGTTATTCCAAATGGATTAAGTGGATAATAGATACAGGTGCCACCAATCACATGATTGGTGACAAAGGTCTATTGAACACTAGAGTACAAGTAAGTGATGCAGGAAAGGTGCAATTGCCAACAGGAGATTCAACCAACATTTCTCACATAGGCAATTGGCAGTTGACAGGAGGTGATACCATTAGTAATGTGTTGTGTGTTCCAGCATTCAAGTTCAATCTTTTGTATGTATCAAAACTGACAAAGGAACTGCAATGTTGTGTCATGATCTTTCCTGACTTTTGCTTGTTTCAGGATCTCTTCACTGGCAAGGTGAGGAAGATTGTTAAGGAACAAGATGGATTGTAGGTGATGTACTCTCAGCCAGGTCACAAAAATACAATAAGAGATAGATCATTTGCAGTGCAGAAGGAAGTTGATACAATTATTGTACAGAAGGAAGTCAATAAAGTTTATGCATTCACATGACATAAGAGAATGGAGCATGTTTCTATGGCAGTTTTGAGAAAGTTTCCAATTTTTCAGCATGATAAGTGTTTTGATATTAATAATTGTGCTATATGTCCTATATCTAGGCAGACTAGAGTATCATTTCCAATAAGTAGCTCTAGAAGTAGTAACATGTTTCAACTGATTCATATGGATGTATGGGTCCTTATAAGACAACCACATATGATGGTATGCAGTATTTTATAAATATAGTAGATGACTACTCTATGTGGACATGGGTGTTTCTTATGAGAGTGAAGTCGGATGTTGTTGTTCTGATAAAGAATTTTGTTGCTATGATTCAAACTCAGTTCAATGCAAAATTTCAACTTTTTAGATCTGATATTGGTTCTGAATTTTTTAACTATCAATGTGCTGAGCTTTTTCAATTTAATGGTATTGGTCATCATAGTTCTTATCCATACACCCCATAATAAAATGGGGTGGTGGAGAGGAAACATAGACATATTCTAGAGATTGCTAGAACAATTAAGTTTCAAGGGTGCTTACCATCAAGATTTTAGGGAATATACGTTGAAGCTGCAGTGTATATAATTAATAGAGTACCATCTGTAGTTCTACATAAAAAATCTCCTTATGAATTGGTGTATGGGAAGGTGCCAAATTTGAGATATATAAGAGTTGTTGGTTGCTTGTGTTATGCCACTAACTTAGTTAAACATGACAAGTTTGGACCAAGAGCAATCAAAGTAGTCATGATGGGATATGGTACTCATAAGAAGCGGTATAAGTTATGAGCAGAGATGTTGTTTTTCATGAAGCTATTTTCTCATTCAAACAAGTAGTGGCACAAGTAGCACAACCAAAAGTACCTTTTGTGGATAATCACATTGTTTCTCCTATAAATGGAATAACTGTATCTGTTGAACCAGAAGTTTCCAACACCACAACTGATCATGAGATAGAATCAGAAGCATCAACAGATATGATAGTGCCACCACCACAAAGCAGTGGTCTTGATGATCAAGGTTTAAGAAGATCACAAAGGAACATCAGACCACCTATATGGCACAAGGATTTTGTCATCACTGGCACTCAGAAAAGAGCACAGACTGGATGTCAATATCCCATAGCAAATGCAATTTGCTATGATAACCTGTCTGCATAGTATCAATGTTTCATCTCTAATTTTTCAATAGTTACTGAGCCTAAATCTTATGCAGAAGTAGCTAAGGATCCTCTTTGGATAGAGGCTACGCAGACAGAGATCAAGACACTTGAAGACAACAAGACTTGGGAGGTGGTTCAGTTGCCTCTAGGAAAGAAGGCAATTGGTTGTAGATGGGTCTATAAAATCAAATATAAAGCATATGGGACTATTGAGAGGTATAAAGTAAGACTTGTGGAAAAATGTTATAGTCAGAGGGAAAACTTGGATTACCAATAAACATTTTCACCAGTAGTGAAGATGGTCACAATGAGATCAGTGATTACATTAGCTGCAGCACAAAGTTGGCATATACAGCAGATGGATATGTATAATTATTTTCTTCAAGGAAATTTAAATGAATAGGTGTACATGCAGCTATCACAAGGGTTCAATACTGATGTACAAGGGAGTAATCAACAGACTTGTAAGTAGATCAAGTCACTATATGGCCTCAAATAGACTTCAATGCAGTGGAATATCATATTGACAACAGCTTTGGTGAATTCAGGTTTCATGCATAGTCGCCTAGACTATTCCTTGTTCACCAAACACATATGTGACAAGAAGGTATTTGTGTTGATATATATGAATGACTTGCTGATTACAGGGAATGATTTTGCTCTCATACAAGAGACAAAGTCCATTCTACAGACAAATTTTAAAATAAAAAATCTAGGTGATCTTGGATTTTTCCTTGTCATAGAGTTTACAAGAAGCAAGAAAGAAATATTGATGCATCAGAGGAAGTATACACTTGAGCTCATCTCATTTATGGGATTAGCAGGAGCCAAGGTTGTTCATGCACCAGTAGAAGCCAATCAAAAACTTATTTCATTAGTGTTTGATCAATATGTGAGTATGCAAGAAGCTGCTGAGACAGAGAAGGCATATGGTAAGGCTATGAAGGAAGGCGTTAAACCTGTGCATGAAAATACATTATTGCCTGACCCTAGTATCTATCAGAGATTAGTTGGGAGACTGTGTATCTAACAATCACCAGACCAGATGTGGGCTTTGCAGTTCAGAATTTAAGTCAGTTCATGCATTCTCCTAAACAATCTCATATGGAGGATGCTATCAGGGTGGTCAGATACTTAAAACAAGCACTGGGTGTGTGAGTGTTAATGTCATCAGATGAATCTAATCAATTACAAGCCTACTATGATGCAGACTGGGCATCATGTCCATCTACTAGAAGGTCAATCAGTGGCTATATTGTGAAGCTAGGCAATTCAAATATCTCATGGAAGTCTAAGAAGCAAGTCACAATTTCAAGGAGTTCAGCTGAGGCTGAATATAAAAGTCTTGCATCAGTAGTGACAAAGATTGTTTGGCTTTTTAGTTTGTTCAAGGAGTTAGGAGTAGACATATGTGACAGTAAATATGTCATTCAAGTAGTTGCCAATCCAGTATTTCATGAACTTACAAAATACATTGATATTGATTGCCACTTCATTAGAGAGAAGATTCAACTTGGTCTTATTCATACAGCCTACTTGAATTCTGCAGAACAACCAACTGATATACTTACCAAAGGATTATTGGCACCTCATCACACTTATTTGTTATCCAAGATAGGACTTCAAAATATCTTTGTAGCTCCTAGCTTGAGGGGGATGTTGAGTACAGTCTAGGTCCAGGCTAGCACTACTGATGCATTACTACTACATTACTTGTTATTAGCTTACAGAGCTTGTAGTTAGTTATTAGTGCATTTAGTTGTAGTTAGTTGCGATTGTTACATGCTATCATTGTAGGATCTGTTAGTCTATTAGTTTGTTATAGATATTTTGTGCTAGTTGTAGATATTTGTAAAAATGCTTAAGCAGTAGCATGCAAATTGTATCAATTAATTCATTCCTTCTTCTTATCAACAATATCTCTTCTCTTCTCCCCCTTCTATACAATCACAACTCCCTCATTTACTTTTCTCTTCTCGCACTACTTCTGATCGAACATACATCACATAATTAGCTGTCATGGCAGCTGGTTAAGCTTATTTGATCAACAAGTTTTAATGGAACATTGAAAGTTTATAACCCCTTCCTCTTATGTAAGAAAAAGGTTTCCAAATTAAACATATTGGTTTAATTTCTAAAAGGGTGAATATCATTTATGATTTTAAACTTGCTTTCAAAATTAAACTTCCTCGTGCATTCTTTCATTGGGAGTCACACCTAGAGAGCCAGGAGGGCACTATTCCCCTCTAGGTACGTACTTGAATTAAATCAATTTGTGAATGTCGTCCCAACTACAAAAAGTGGGATTAATGCATGTTTGACTATCGTACGTGTTTCTTCTTTATAATTCAAAAGAAATGACAATGAGCCTACCGTTGTACATTACAACACCTAGCTTTAATCTCAAATGATATTTCTATCAGTGAAAAAAAAGTAATATAATGCTCATGAAGTCTAAATTTCTGCAATCAATGTACATATAACACTTTTTCTTCAAACAGATCATTTTAAAAGTAATTATAACTAACTCTATTTAATATCATTGATTGGTAACTCAATACAAATGACAAATAACATATTATAACAGCTTAAATTACATATAAAAAGTTCATTATTGTTACTGTATATAGCTTAAATCCAAAAAAAAAAAAATAGCCTATGCACTCAGGTTTGCATGGCTGATCCAGATATAACCCGTGTACGTTCAAAATCAGTAGTAGCCAGTTAACCTCAAGCTGGTAATGCTTAAGTTGTACGTTTAAGATCCATGAATTGCTTTCTCTGTTGCTTCTGGCTTTTCCCACTATTTATTGTTAATATTATCCCCTCTTGTTATGCATTGATTATGACTTTCTTGGAAGATATCCACTTTTTATTTTCATAAGTTTTTCATCATTAAAATATAATTGGGTCATCAGAAATGAATCTAGGCTGCACCCAGAGTGACTTCTTATTGGTGAGATCGTGAGAATATATGAAGGAAAAATTCATGGTTAGATTTTGAAAATAGGACCCCATTTTCTGGCCGTAATTTAGGGAAGACTCTTGACTTAATATGAGTTGGCATTGGCCCAATCTTATCTTTAGCAGTGACCGAAGAGTCATTTCATTCCATTTTGGAACACAAAAAAAATAATAATATCAACATTAAAGTAAGTGGTCACTACTTGGACTGATTTATAAGGGGCAATATGCGAAGCACCCATTCCGGGAAGAATAAAACTTTTGATATAAACTGCTAGTGTAACATAAATTTTTGACGGTTGATTATTTACTACACTATATCTTTTGGGCTATCAAAATAGACAACTATCTCATGTAACTTGTTATAGGTTATCTTCGCTTGATAGTAAAAAAATTGAGCTTAAGTTATATGCATTATTATTATACTAAAAAATATTTTACGTTATAAGGATATCTTTACTTGTTATAATATGTAATATATTTTATATTTATAATTACAAATCTCATATTTTAGTTTACTGGTAGAGACATCCTTTAAATAACTTGATAGTGTAGAAAATTCTTAAATTCAATAAACTTAGTATATACACTAGGTAAATTTTAAACTTACAAAGGGGTATTGGGGAGCATGATCTGACTTTGCTAAACGTGCTAGAGAGCAATAAACATATAACAAGATGAGGAATTCTTATATTACGAGTAAAACAACAAACAATGTTCACCATATGGGAGACCATAAGAGACACATTGCCAACATTGGACAAAACCTCTCATAGTAGTAATGTTTCACAATATTTAGTCAAAGGAATCAGCCACCTGTTGGTCATCCATTTAATGATTCCCTCTGATATACCCTTCTGTTGAAGATAAAAGTGATAAACCATGTGAGCACCAATTTTTCCATCCATAAATTAAAATTGGAATCTTTTTTACCTTTTTTGTATCATATTAATTACTTACTAACCAGTCAATCATATACCTAAACCAGTATTATACTTTTTGTTTGTTTGTTTGGATGACTCTTTATGAATTCAAAGCAGAAAGATTCACGAGAACATGTGCTATGAGAAGTTGCCAGATTGGCCTAGGAGATAACTCCATTCTTGATTTGCTGTAGAAAATTGTAATTACAGCAACCTCCTTATAAAAAATATCTAACTTTAATGGTTTGATTTGTCGGCAAAACTTTTCCTGATTACTTCTGAACTATAGAGATTTCAGTATCTAAATATAGGATATCACAAGTTTTATGAGCATCTGTTGTGCATTAGAAAAGGAAAAGAAATATCCCGGGGCATAGCTGGATGGCAAAGGATGAGACTTAAAATCCAGCTGGAGGCCTGCAGCGTGAGTTTGAACCCTGGTGGAAGCAATTTGCTCTCTTCTGGGGTAGGACCTTGTAGGTGATATCAGTTGCTCTGTTCTCAAACCCTGGTTATTCAGCACATCCCGCGATTTACTGATAGTAATGCTGAGGAACCGGGACTACTGTCTTCAGAAATAGTCTGGCGTAAGCCGGGAAGATGAAAAAAAAGGAAAAGAAATATCAAGACTTGGTTCTGAAGCATACCAATTTAGTGGTTGTGGCTGTAAGTAGCAGTGTGTTGACCACTTTTTCGCACAGGCCATTGATCTTTTCAGATCCCCTGTGGACTATAAAAAAAAGCTAGGTAATTGTTCACCATCTGCCTAAGCCTTAATGAGCAACCTTGTATCTGTAGATTCTGTACTAACGAAAGATAATAAATATTCAGTAAAATAATCGAGTTGTACACAAATTGACTTGAGTATGTAAGTTACAAAAAAAAAAAAAAAAAAGATTACATGAGAAAAAAAAACGATGCTAAAATTCGTTGTGCCATCTTCCTCGCCTCTAGATTAGGGAATCGCCTCACCATCTAAGGTCTTTGATTTATTTATTTATTTTCAATCGATACTCCGTAACAAAGCTCCACCCAGAATACAATATATACTTATAATTTATAAAGTGAACATTTCTTTTATGGATTTAAGTTATATACTGGTAGATTTTTTTGCACAATCAGTGTATTAATAGCAGGTTAGTCGATTACCAATTAAGTAATAATTATTATAGAGATTTACATGTAATTACTTTATAAAGGACCGTGTGTATCATGGTCCGATTTGGACTCAACAAAATGTAATTCATGTATAATTGTACAAGACTAATACCATAATTACAATTATACATGAATTACATTTTGTTGAGTCCAAATCGGACCATGATACACACGGTCCTTTACTTTATGATGACATGACTATGTAAATATATACGTATTTTATACCGTCGGTGCACATATAATTTAAACTATTCTTTTTACCATCTTTCCTCTGCTAGAATTAATAGCAAGGGATTTTATAACAATATCAGACATGTCTACTTCACAATTAAGGTTTTTGGAAGTATAACCTTGGAAGACCTTTTAAACTGTGGATTTGTCATTAACAGGACATTTACTATGGATTTCTAATGGCATGCTTATACATGAAATTTGACTTGTCACTATAAAGTAGTGTGTACACAATCTACCCAGATCATATTAAATTCCTTTTCTTCTGCCTTCTTCATCTTGGAGTGGTAAAAATAGTCAATAAAGAAAACAATAATAATTTAGGAGCAGTAAACTATTAGAGTGAAAAAAGTTGTTCCTTCTTGTACAATGCATCTAGCATAACTTTCGAGATATAGGTGATAAATTTATTTCCATCTTTCATGCTTGAATGGTGGCAGATAGATATCACTATCTTATAACAGAGGAGAAAACACATGCAATGTGATCTATTTTAATGGATTCACATGCCTGCTATGTTAGATTAAGTTAAAAGTGGTTGTTCAATGAACTACTTTTGAAGCAAAAAAAGAAAAAGATAATGTATTAATTTGTTATGAACTTGACCAGTATACAACAGATCCGAGTGGCATAACGTATTTCTCTGTACACAACTTTATAAAACAGCTACAACTACTACGCCCCAACTGATTCGCAATTTAAATTTAATGGGTTCAACCTTCTATAGGGTGGTGGTTAGATCGACTATGTTGTATGGGGCCGAGTGTTGGCCAGTCAAAACTTCGCACATACAAAAGATGAAAGTTGTGGAGATGAGGATGTTGAGATGGATGTGTGGGCATACAATGAGAGATATGATTAGAAATGATGATATCCGGGAAAAAGTGAGAGTGACCTCGATGGATAACAAGATGCGGGAAGCGAGGTTGAGATGGTTCGGGCATGTGCAGAGGAAAGACACAGATGCCCTAGTGCGGAGGTGTGAGAGGTTAGCTATGGACGAGTTCAGGAGGGGTAGAGGTAGGCCGAAGAAGTATTGGGAGAGGTGATTAGATGGGATATGACGCAGATGGAACTTACTGAGGACATGACCTTAGATAGGGGGTTGTGGAGGACACGGATTAGGGTGAAAGAGTAGTAGGTACTCGAGCGTAGTCCTACTTATGCTTACAAATTGATAGTTGTAGTATTATTACTGTAGGCCCAATTAGCCTATCATACTTATAGGCACATTATTGATTTATAATCCATTGTAGTTTGATTTCTGCTGCTATGTGTTCTTTAGGGTATTTTGTTTAGCTTATTTAGTTGTGTTAGCTACTGCTCCATTTTGTTCGAATGCACTTTATACTGCTTTAATTCCTTATCTGAGTCTGATTGTTTCTCTTGCTTTACTCTTTACTATTGCTTTGTTTTGATTGTATTGCTTGTGATTATGCTTTGTCTTGAGCCGGGGTCTCCCGAAAATAGCCGTTCTACCTACCAAGGTGGAGTTATGGTCTGTGTACACTCTACCCTCACCAGACCCCACGATGTAGGATTTCACTAGGTATGTTGTTGTTGTTGGGTTCAACCTTCTTTAGGTTCTTACGACTGAATTCATTAATTCAGAATTAAATAGGGAAATGCCTAAAATACACTCCAATCTTTGTTCGGATTTGTGGTAACACACCTAACATTTACGTTTTACCCCTTGGATATATTTTTAAGGAATTTATTTGGCATTTGTCGAGTGAGCTGAATAACAATTTAAACACGTGCTGAACAAAAGGCCAAAAAACAAAGGAGTCCGATAATTTTCAGGTCATTTCACCCTTCGAACAAAATAAAAATTTAGAATTCTCTCCTACACTCTTCATTTTTCATGGAGAAAGCAGTTGATTTTCTTGAAACTTGATCTTGTGAGTCACTATATTCTTTCATAATTGAGTCTTGGCTTGTGTCACGTTGGATTTTGGTTCAATTTTTTCAGATAAATGTCAAAGAAATACTTTAAAATATATATTCAAGGGGGTAATAAAACCACCGTAAAGGTTAGGTGTGTTACAATAAATCCGGGCAAAGATTGGAATGTATTTTAGGCGTTTTCCCCAATTAAATATTTATCAAAATTTTGATGATTTATCATATACATATATCTACAATCTGGGTCGAAATTGAATAGTTGGACCATTGGTTATATACTTTATCCGTCTCTAAACTGAACCCCAAAAAAGTAGAGTTACCTATATGAATCCTCATTGTTCATATCGCCGATGTAACGAGTGCCTACGTGAGCACGTCCCAACATATTTTAAATTGTGAAAACTCATCATAAATTAACTAATTTTTTACTGACTATCAACCTACCACAACACTCTTCTATTCAGGCTTGAGACCGATAATATGAGCAAACTCACACAGGCGCGGATTATAAACAACTTTATATATGTACATTAATGTGGTCATTGTCCTTTGAAGATATTTGGTAGTCAAAAGTTGATTACACAATAAACAAGTTACCATCTATATAAAGACTAGAAAAACTGCATGTGACTTCTCAGAGTTAGATGAGAAGCAACACATTGAAAATTATTAGTGAGATCAGTATTTTCCTTTGAATGGTCCATGGCATGCTTAAATCAACAAGGGCTTTGCACACCAATGGGTCCAAGAATCTCATTCTCTAATGATTTTGCTGATACTCAGCAAACATTAAGGCATGAACATGGTTACAAAGAAGCACCAGTGTCCTCCGATTTCGAGTTTTCGGTCTCTGGATACAAGATGATTCCAGCAGATGAAGTTTTCTTCAAGGGCAAATTGTTGCCCTTGAGAGAAAATAGCACAAAGGCAACAACCCTTAAAGATGAACTGCTTGCTGCTGATGATGATTATGAAGATATATGGAAACCAGTAGGAAAGGGGAGCTGGAAAGAAAGATTGGGTTTTAAGAGAGCTCCAATTTCGCCAAAGAAAGCTGATAATAAGGAGACAAAGATGCCTGATTTCTTCAATGACATTATCACAGGTAAGTCAACAATTCAACTAGTTTATTCACTTAGAATCAGAAATTTGCAACGAAAAGAGTTTACACAATCAGATCACTTATAAGCTATATTGCTCGAACTTTCCAAAAATGATGTTGCATTCGTGTTGGATCCTCTAAAAATACACTACTTTTGAAGGAATCCGACACGCATCCCACGACATTTTTAAAGAGTTGGACCAACATCGCTTATAAGACAATTACTTATAAATGTCTATGTTATGCAATAATTGATAACCTGGTACGAAAGTAACTAACCTGCTGTCGCAAGTTAAACTATATACACTAGTGTAAAAGATCTTTGCACGCTCAGTATATATATATATATATATATATCTTAGATCCCAATGAAAATGGTAAAACTACAAAATATCATATATCAATCTCTTAGTTTTTCTTTTGTTGTGTTTCAGGAGCTAATTGATAGATTGAAGAGGGAGGATAAGCAATGGTAATTTCGTAGAGTTCTTGGATCTAACAAGCGTGGAAGTCAATTTTCTTTTCTTTTTTTCCTTCTTGTTTTGGGGTGTTTTTAGAGATTTTGAGATTTTTCTTGACCATTAGGAGATTAAAAACTTGTGATCTCTTTCATCATTCATCCACCCCGTAGAGAATTGGATAATGTACACATCTGCAGCGTCGTGATTGTGTTTATGTTGTACAAATATTTTCGACTTTTAAGTACTTCTGATGTAATCATATGTATTTGTCTTGATAGAATCTAATCTAATAATGCTCCCGTATGGTCACTCTGTTTCCACTGTGTAACCATTTTTAGTTAATCTGGAATCGAGATTTGAGTGCTTCTGGGAACCAGACAGGGACTTCTGGAGAGTAAATAAATTGAACAGAAAACACTTCGAATAAAGCCTTTTTTGTGTGTGTGTACTAAGCCTGTTCCATCGTTAAAACTGAGGAACGTAAAGTGCTTGCAGTTATCTTGACTCTGTTCTTTGCTAATTTTTCTCGATAAATAATTTCTTGGCTAAATTAAAAAGTCACACTACACAACGCATTACCACTAATCTAATTTTATTTTAAATTTCCAAAAAGACAAATTAACACGGTTATTGCTTTGTTGGTATATCATCAATTATAATTTTAAATTACTCGCCAAAGGAAGAGTTCCTTAACAGTTAGCATCACATAAGAACTTATTGCGAAGCAATCATGAAGTTTTTTAGTGTACTAAGTCAATCACAATAAAGCACGAAAACACCCCTTGTCCCACTTTAAATGGCGTAATTTGACTTAATTATTTGATAGTAAGACAGTTCAAAATCTCCAGAAACACAGTGATCCACGGGAATTCTATTGCTTTCTGATGTCAAACATCCAACAGATGTGAATCATGTATAGTCCTTTAGCTATACATTTGCACCGACATGATATTAACATAAAATTTACCAGTAACACGAGAGATAAATATCTTACCAGACCAAGGTCCCATTGATGATAGAGAGTACATGAAGAAAGCATATTGCCAAAAGACAGTGAATTGCTCAGACTGAACACTCCCTCCTCACTTTGTAAACAACTCCTATTATACAACACGAGATACAGGACAGAGCTACAAGAGGGGAGAGTAGAAAGGGGATTGGGGGGGGGGGGGGGGGTAGGATACACATGTATATACAGAAGATAATTACAAGAAACAATGTTGTACAGATGGCAATTCTGCCAGCAAAACCAAGGGAACCAATATATTTACAATTTCACTTAAGACAGCTGACATGGCCGAACAATTGGAACTAATGGCATGACCCGGCTGTATGAGCAAAAAATAAATCACCACTCTGATATTTACATTATTTACATGATTACCACTCTCCTTAGATAAAAGAATCTGTCTAATTGTCCTATGATCTGTACACCTGCCATCGATAGGCAAAGCAAATAAGTTCAAACTACATGAGCATAAAAAGAAAACCTAAACCAAAGAACTATTGAATCCTGTATACATTTTCAACCATGTTTTCATGATTAAAGAGATGAGAGAGGGAAGAAGGTTGAGTTATTGACAAATGAAAAATCAACTGAATAACTAAAGTAGAAGTCAAAATTAGCTGGGGTGAAATAGCATTTTTTTCAGAAGAAAGAACTGAGTTAACTTCAAAGTTTTACTTATACCAACCCTGGGCCCAACGTATAAATAACCTCCAAGCTCACCAATACAAAACTAACGCTGGCTTGCAAATTTTGTTGGAGCTCTTGATGGAGAGACTTCCCTATGCAAACAAAAATAAAATGTGTTACTGCTTCTAACCCATTTCAATCAGGAAGTAAAAGGTTCCAATGTCTTGGTTTGTTATACTGGTTACACCGAAGAATCAGCTGTATCTAAAAGATACAACCATGCTGGAAATGCACGAATGGATATAACTAAGGTTGAAGCTGCATACCTACTACATGTACTGCTGAGGTGGAGAAGTCCCCAAATATTTCTCCAAAGACTCTTTCTTACGCTCCGGATTGAGGCTGCATAGTACTATGAGTTAAAATTCAACAAATGGCAATATAGACACCTTACCAGAGTCAAATCACATTATTTCAAACTGAGAGCAGAACTACGAAATTGAAGAAGTTATCTTTGAAGGTTTGGAACGAAGAGAAAATCTCAAATAGGAGTAAGAATCAATAATCAATAACCACTGATCAATAATAATAATAGAGGCAAACTATAATGAACTACTATGAATTGATTGAAAAAATCTAACTATTCAAAACTCCTACCTTAAAACTTCAAACTTAGGCAAGACTCTTTAAGGTAAGATTTCTCACGAGAGCAAGATTCTTCAGTTAGTCAAACTCTTTATTTATCAAAAAACACAACCACATAAGAAATAAATTTAAAGCATTAAAATTTGACAAGAAACTTAAAACAGTAAAACTAAAATAGTAATGATCAGCACTAATTAATTGATGGTTTTGTTATTCTACATGGATAAAAACTGAAAATCAGTTGCCCTACAACACAATTTAATAAAGAAAGAGAGAGAGAGAGAGAGAGCAGACCTGTTCCTTACACCTAGAATAGCACAATGAACAGCTCGTGCTGTGGCAGAAGCCGGGGCAATGGCTGCTGCTGGAGCTGCTTGGACAGCAGTTGCAAAAGCAGACCCCATTCCAGCACCACGCTGATATCGTTTGATAGGAGTGCGTATTAAAGCAGAAGCCGATTTGCTAAAGCCGTCACTCATACTTTCATAAGCCTGCCAAGACTTTCAGGATCAGTACCTCAGTTGGAATACATAGAGTATATTCTAATACAAATAAGACTGTTCCAAAAAAAAAAAAAATGCAACACTAACAAGAATTACTAAACTACTCTCGCTGCCTCAATTTCAATTTCAAAAGTGGATATAATTCTTAGACAGCAAAAAATGTAGCAACTGTAGACCCTTGATCATTAAAGGTTCACGTTCATTAAAAAAGATAATTCACCGACCACTCATGATGCACCTCTAATCTAAAGACTACTCAACTCTTGCTTAACGACCCATGCTTTGCAGGGTTGTCAAAGGCGCGCTTAAGCCTTGAAGCGAAGCTCAAAACATGTTGAGCGCTTCGCCTCGCTTTATGTGCGCTTCAGTGTCATCATTAGACCTGTCCATAGGGTCGGGGACCCGCCCGACCCGGCCCGAAAAAACAGGGCCAGGGTCAGCTAAAAAGCTGACCCTAGAGCCACTCGACCCGAGCAGGGTCAGGGTCGGGCCAGGGTCAGAAAAAATTACCCGTCTGACCCGGCCCGCATATTTTTTTAATATAATTTATATTATTTTTCCTTCATTAATATTTATTTTGTACTTATATATATTTTTGTCATTAATAAGTGATATAATGCCTGTTTATATATATATATATTGCTCTAATCTACATTTAGCTCGACATAAAATGATAAAATAAGATTAAAACGGTAGCTGATTATTAATTATATATTTATATTATTAGTCATTTTGTTAATATCACGGAAGCATAATGTAGGGAGATAAAGTAGTTGTAAATTGGTGAAACTTTAAATGGTCATAACTCTGCGCTCGGATGTCCGTTGTATCCGGGTTTTTTTTTGAATTTGCATATTTTTTCGAGACAGGGCCGGTCAAACTGCCGTAAGGCGGTTTGGCGCAGCCAATTTTTAGAAAAACGTCAGTTTTGCCAATCAATTTGTGTTTTTCCCCAAATCGATTTCTAATTTTCTTTTTCTTTAGTCAAGATTTCACGATATACAAAACATTTCAACGTCGAAATTTCGTGGTAATGTAGGGGTGAATACCAATTTCAGTTTTGAAAATTCAATTTAAAAAAAAAAAAAAAAAACTCGCCCCAACCCGACCCGACCCGAACTGACCCTGCCTGCCAAAAAAAATTCGTCGGGTCAGGGCCGACCCGTGACCCGTGGGGTCCCCGAAGGGTCAGGGCCAGGGTCGGAATTTTTAAAAAAATATAGGGTCAGGGTCGGGCAAGGAGGAAAAAAAAAGCCACCCGACCCGGCCCTGACCCGGCCCGACCCGACCTTTGGACAGGTCTAGTCATCATCAAGGCTCTAAGACATACTTTTCCTTGCCCATGGGCCTCTCTTGAAGAGGTGACATTAGATAATTGATATTTCACTTTATTGTAATGTTTCTACAATTTCTTTGTCCATATATTTGTTATTCATGCTTATTTATTAGTCTTGGACTAAACATATATATTTTTGCACCGTTGCGCCTTTTTTCATTAAAGCCCACGCTTTATTTGCGCTTAAAGCCCAAGCTAACCTTAGAGCTTTTCTGCGCTTTTCGCTTTTGATAACACTGATGCTTAGTCCATGTCATCAACTTAGATTAAGATGGAAACAGGCTTCAAATGGCCTCAAGATTTGTTTAAATCATGTTGCTGTCTAAGCCCACAAAATAACTTCAGTGAATATCACTATATATGGTTACTTCAGTAGAAAGGAGTTGCATATTCCAATCATAAATTGAATTTCATATTTCTTAACAATTTGAAGAAGAAAATCCATAAAAGACTACAGTAACTCGCTTTTCGAAAACAATGAATTCTCATTACATGTTTTTTTTTTTTAACAACTCTGGCTTTGGAACTAAAATTCAGAAACGGTGCTAACTAGCCATAAACTAAAACAACAGTATGTCTCAGAAAAAGGATTATCACCTGTTGGATCCCTTGTCGGGCATCTCTAGGTTGATTAAATCTCACACTAGTGTTTCCTCCACTTTGCATAGGACATTGTACTGATGGTGGAACACTTGTAAGAATATATTCTGCTTGCAGAAGGATTTCATGAGCGCCAGCAGCCAAATGCACTCCAAGCCCAATTGCTTCAAGTGAAATACTTCTAAGGAATGCTATTGTACCTGCAAAAGATTGAAGCCTTTTTGAGAGCTATAAGCAGCAACTCTCTTGGCACACAGGATAGATATACTTTTACACGGCTTTTAATGTCCTCTAAGACAAAAAAGAACATTTATGTCCAGTGGCAGAGTTCTCTGTTACGTTTGAAGAAAGTAAGAGTCCAAAATATCAATCCACCTCTTTTAACAGATAACAGCAATTACAGCAGAGGAACTACCATTTGTCACCAAATACTAGACAGGACAAGTATTTCTTGATCAGTGATAGATGCTTCCTCTTAGTAATCAGAGATCCTTTTTTTGGATGAAGGTAGTAATCAGAATTTTAATATTCACAGCATTTGGTTGTCGACCTTTTACAGAAGACAACAAATACGTAAGCAGAATAAAGCATAAGACGAGGTCAGAAATTATCCACCAGCTAAGCATATAATCTAAGATAATATAATTTCTACTTCAAAGAATAATACGATCAAACTATTCAATATAGGTGCACTCTATTGCGTTAAGAAGTACAGAACATTTTCGGGGTAATTCTATGGATACACTAAGCTCAGGGAATAAGATTTCCTGTCTTTCTTATGTGAAGATACAGGTCTCTTGCAATACCTCCTTTGTCGATCTTCAACGATACTGGAAAACTCTGTTGTCTTGATGTAATTTACACATAGCTTTTGCAATAACATCTCTCGAAAGATATTAAAGGGTAGCCCGGTGCACTAAGCTCCCGCTATGCGCGAGGTCCGGCGAAGAGCCGGACCACAAGGGTCTTTTGTACGCAGCCTTACCCTGCATTTCTGCAAGAGGTTGTTTCCACGGCTCGGGCCCGTGACCTCCTGGTCACATGGAGGCAACTTTACCAGTTACACCAAGGCTCCCCTTCCTCTCGAAAGACATAATAATAATAAATAAAAAAATAAAAAATAAGAAGAAGAAGAAAAAGAAATATTTGGGCTCTTTTACTACTTGTTTAGCTTGAAGCTCGATTGCTGGTTAATAATCCAATGTCAATGGCATTGATGAGTAATAGAATGACCTTCATTCTGCTTCCATTTTCTTCTGAAGAAGAGAAATTGTGTTGCTTTATTAAGAGGTTGGCAAAGATCTTGGTCTATCCTGAACCCACTCACATGTCTTTATCACTCCATAGTTACATGACTTTGGGAAATTATTTAAGAATGGAAAGAAGACTCTATTTTGTTACCAGAATGTAACCACTTCGTCAACCAGAAAAGATACTTGGCAGTTATGCCACATGTGCCCCTACCCATCCTATACAGAATGGAACAGTGACCTCTCCATCTGTTTCCTGTCCTGTCCTCAACAATAGCCAACTTCAACAGAACCCTACTGGAAACCATCATTCACCGTCTTTTTCCATTCATTCTATCTTTGATTTGCCCTACTAGGAGTTTTCATTTTTTTTCATGCATATTCTAGATTATTTCACATTTTATCTTTCAGAAACTTAAATTAATTTTTTATAGTAGTAATTTGTCTTAATTCAATAAGTGCATAATGTTAATCTCTAGATGTTGGAAGTTAGGTCAACTTTCACGATAGAGTTGGTTTACTTAATGACAGATTAGAAATGACACTTAAAGCCAGAGGATGGTGCATCCCTTTTTTGCTTTCCCCCTTCAATTAAAGCTTATAACAATGGGAATTGCTAAAAAAACAACTACAACATACCCAGTGTAATCCCATCTATGTTGCTCGAACTCTCCAAAAATGTTGCCGCACCCATGTCGGATTTTGCACACCCGTCGACATTTCTGGGAGGGTAGAGTGTATGCAGACCTCATTCCCACCCCCTCCAATCCCCTTCTCCTCTGATTGACGGTCCTAATGCAGACCAGCTTATGAACTGTTACTGAATTGAAGTCAGTCAGCCTGACATCATCTCTACTGCAATTTATATTTAAGACCTGGAATATTTCTCACAAGTTTAAATTAGTGACAAGTCGTGTATGTTTTCACATTCAGTTCTCCATGCCAATCAGCACTTCTCATTCCAGGCTCTTCAAATTAGACATACCTCAATCATGGTAATAGAGATGGTTATGTTTTCAAATATACTGGGCAGAGGAGTATATATATTCGGGGAGGACATAAGTGGAAAGAAGGGAGATAAGGAACACTGACTCTAACCTGACCCAGGAAACAGAAACATGAAATACCAACTCTTCTGAGTTAGTGGACAATCAACATTCTAAAATTATGGATGAAATTACTCTGTTCTGGAACTCCAAAAAATAAGACACTACACTATCAAAGGGAAAATTTCTTATATACTGTCAGTAGAAAATATTCACTCTATACACAAAAAAAATCCAACAAAGGCTAATACACACTCACATCATACACACACACATTTACACATATATGTCTATGTCTATCTACCATACTTCTGTTGTTACATGCTATAGTTTCAGCTCCTTGCATGACAATAACGATATAAGATGGTGCAAAAAAGCAAATATTTTACCAGCACAAAAAGTGCAGAATTTAAGTTCCTATAATAAGCACTCCACAATCAGGAAGAACTTAATCAGTTCAAGATTCACTAAACAAACTGGAGGGGCTTTTAGAATTTAAGTTACCTCTTTGCATTCCTTTTAGCAATTTATGATCCTTCTTGTAACTCTTCACTGGCAGAGATACAAACTTTCTTGCACTAGAACCAACAGATACCAATGACCGAATAGGAGGAAGGCCTTTCAATAGTTTATGAATCTAAGGGAAACACAAGTATTAGGATCAATACCCACTGCAAACTTTGACATGCAAGCATCAATTATCCACTATTCTAAAAAATTAAACAAACCTGATTCTGGGAAATGTCTTCCAACCATTCACCTATTATTATTTCACATATGCCACTCCAGCCATAGACACCTAGAGCTTGAACATGTTTGAGTTGCAGGTCAATCCCCTGCATCAGAAGAGTATTGGACACACTATATCATGAACTTGTATGTAAAATATTTCACCTCATGTACGTCAAGTACAACAAAATATACTGCTGGCTATATCAATACGCAGTTCAACTAATGCCAAGTCAAAGTGGCCAGGCCAAGCACCTTAAGGTCTTGAATTAAATAGTCCTGGAAGCAATTATTTGGTGTACTTGATCCTCTTTCTTTATAAAATCGTACTTTAAAACTACTTTTTTTTAATGGAACTTTAAAACTACTCAATAACTTTACCTTATAGTTTGTACTTCCAATGTTTCAATTAGGGGTGTCCAACGGGCATGTTGAGCTGAATGAATAAATGGGCAGGTTAAAGGTTACTTGGCCTGAGATCGGTTGGATCAAGATGGGCTAAACAATGTGTCATAGCCCGACCCTCCCAACTCGAACCAAGTTTTACTTTCGTTGTTTGTTTTCTTAGAAATTGTTTAATTGCCCAAAAAAAACTTTATTATGGCAATTCCTAACATATCAAACAAAAGAAAGTTTGTTCTCAAACTATTTTGACAAGTCTTTTTATGGGTCAATTTGGGTTACGTATTTAGCCCAAATCAGTCCAACTTTAAATGAGCTGTCTTGGGGTGTCCCCAAAGTCGACCTTCCATGAAAATATGCCCAGCCCAACCCGTCCAAAGTTGGGCGGGTTGGGTAGCTCATGAAACCACCCATAGTTTCAATCTAGAGAGAAAGAGAGAGTACTCTCTGAAAGCAAGCATGCAAACCCACTAAAATGAATGTCATTTTTTTTAGACTTTAAAATGAACGTCATTTCCCAACAACAAAATTTCAATGAGATTTTAATCTAAGTTGTGGTCCATACGGTTCCCTATAACTACAAATATCTACTGAAAGAAAATTGAAATATGAGGACCTTTTCTTGCCTATTGTGAACATAATGTTTATGTTTCTCTAATAACTATCAACAGAACAATTGATATTATCATGGTAAAAAAGGTCTGGCAGATCTTAAAAAGCACGATGCCAAGAGTGATTGCTAGTATCTCCGAATAGAAAGATATGAACTTGAATGAGTATAGAACAAAAGGACGTATGGAACCAGAAAACATCTAATTTTAGCAAGTTTTGCATGCATCTGAAGAGCCCTTACAGAGTACCACATCATTAGGAATACTATATGGCTATACAATACCGGGGGGAAGAATAACTCTAAAGCATTTATCTAATGTTCGTTCCCACACCAATGTGATGAAC
Source organism: Anisodus tanguticus (assembly GCA_034509755.1). NCBI lineage: Eukaryota > Viridiplantae > Streptophyta > Magnoliopsida > Solanales > Solanaceae > Anisodus > Anisodus tanguticus. The sequence goes on along the minus strand of CM067561.1, from coordinate 35,782,170 downwards.
TTTCATTTTTAGGTAAATGAGATTTCAAGAGAAGGGGATGAATTTTAACAGTAAATACCTGGCGATCAGATGTCATGTTAACCAATTTGGATCGGCTAGAATTTTCCATTATCGCTAAAGTTAATGTGGCCTTAAAGTATGACAACTCATAAAGTCAACATCATCTGAATAATCTGAATATGCCTTACACGACAAAAGAATAAGAAGAAAGAAGAAACTCTGACCAGCTAATTTCTAAAACCACACTACAGCAATATCGCCAAAGCAAATCTATAAAGGAAATCACTGTGGATAAGTGAAATACCTTCCAAGGTACAAGGTTAACAAGTTCGACATACTTGCCACTCCTTAATGCAGCTAAATCAACACGGCAAGGGCTATAATCAACCCGAAGATGAACAGGCCCGATATCAAATTTCTGCAATCAATATCCAGTAAAATCAGCTTCAGTTATCAAGAAATGCACATAACTGTAGCAGGCTGATCAAGCAACCAGCAAAGCCACTCTCAGACTAAAGATGGTATGTGCACAGAATCAAAGGATTCAAATGAAGGCAACAATAGCAAGTATTTATTGGAAAGAGGCAACAATTTTCTTTTTCTGGTTTCTTTTACCTCATCTTTTCACAAAGATAAACAAATTTATCCAACTGCAAGTGTTTAAGTTCATTTGAGAGGAGACAGTTATATGTTAAATTTGGCAAAAATGAGCCTCTAATTTCTCACCTGAAAGTAAGGGAGCAATGCCTCTTCGATGACAGCATGACCCCCAAATTTAGTGCTCTTTGCTACTATTTCCGATTTACTCAGATTTTGTGAAGAACTTTGGGAGGGGGTAACTGTTGACTTTGTTCCTCCGAAGAAGCAGATGAGAAAATCTAACTGGTTTTGATGAAGATGTAAACGCATTGGGAGGAAAGCGATGCGTAACCTGAAAATAAAACATCATATCAATCCAATTCCCCCTTTTTTGATAAGGTAAAGGTTAACATATCAGCCCAATCACTACGTACATAGAGACTATAGGATAAATTCTCTCAACAAGTTTGGGTTGAATTTTTTTGGAGGGAAATTTCTATGAGGAGCTTTCTGTTGAACAACAATGAATGCTAAAACTATACACGTGAGCAAGCATGTCTATACAAACATATATTATCATCATTTTTATGCTGGCCCTAAACCTACAAACACATAGGAGTACCACACAAACATAGATAGCTCAACAACAACAACATACCCAGTGAAATCCCACGAAGTGGGATCTGGGGAGGGTAGAGTGTACGCAGACCTACCCCTACCTTGGGAGGTAGAGAGGCTGTTTCCGGTAGACCCTCGGCACAAGAAGCAACAATTCAACGCAGTATAAAAGGCATGACAAATACTAAATAGCTCAGAAAATTTTATTTTTGTTATTTCATAAGTAGGTCTTAATTCATTGATGATAGACCAGGTCTCGCTTTCATAAAAGGTTATAGTTAGGTTGATGGCTTTGTCAAACCCTTCACAGGTCTAGCAGCCTTCCACCATCCGAACCCATTTATACTCACCATATTATCACCCCTTTTTTCCACCTCTAAGGACAAATAATCTGGCATTTGCATATATCTCTCTAACAGACAGATAAGCAGCAGATTAAGCACAAAATGGACAGATACAGTACCTAAAGAATATAAACATACAATGATACATAAAGAGACTGATAGGCGGAAAAGGAAAGATATGTGAACTTCTGTGCAAAGTATACTAAACTAAGATGAACCACATCAAATGGATTGATAATAGTAAAAGAGTAGTCATAAACTCCTTCCCCAGATGCTGGGTGAAAATAAACGATATGTCATCTTGCCTGAAGCCCTATCCTTCTTTACATCCCAGGCCGTTTTTCCCCTTCTACAAATTTTAAAGCACATAATCTCAAACTACTCTCCAATTACCATTTTTATGACCTAGAATTCAGGCACTTCACTTCTGAGCGCATCCTAATGAAACTATACATGCACATAAAGGGTACATAAAGACCTGCTCTCTGAAATAAATTGAGCAAATTACAGAGACAGCAAAATTTCCCTGGGAAAGAGACAGGTGCCAAATTGAGGAGAAGTTCAAGGAAAAGAGTGAATGTACCGGTACTCCTCAAGAGGGATAGCAGGATCAGGTCTTACTGCTTCAAGATCCAGCTTAAATGCTTTGGAAGAAGACTTCCTTTGACAGCCTTTTGATTGATAGTACCCCAGCACCTTGATAATCAAACAGAAGAAAGAATTTTAGATCCAGCATAATGGATGTAAACTATTTTCAATTCCAAATACGTGAAGAAACTTTCTATACCAGTTTCCAATGGGCAGTGTTGCTGTTGTCTTTAAGACAGAAATCATGAACTGTTATGGACTGCCTAGATACCCGAGTTCCACCATCAGGAAAGATCTCATACTGAAATCGCATTCCAGATAGTATCAGTTCTAAGCAAACAGTTGTATCCCGCCCACAAGTTCCTGTAGATTGATGTGCATCACTCTGAACATTTTGCCAGTCGGATCCCGCATACAATCTCCAGATGATATTCATGTTATTAAGAACTATGCGACCCTTAACATTTTTATTTTCATCAGGTTCACTGAGAATGCTAGATGCCTCAGACTCTATCAACTCCTGCGAACCAGCTTTTCTGTTGACTTCTGAAACATGATCCTCTAAAATTCGTAAACAGTTATCCCCATACCATCCAGAATTTCCCCTTAAGTCATCACCACTCCTTAAAAGACTAGGTGTGTATCTACGAATATCCTTCGACGATTGGTCTGTCAATGCTAGTTCAGACAGAGGACATAGGTCAGACAGGAAATATTCTTCAATAAACTGAGGTAGCTGTTTGGGTGATAATGGAATCTCACTAGTTTCTTGTCCACCTACAGGAACTGAGCAATTGAGAGGCGAGCTATTCAAAAACCTTGAAGAGTCCTCATTACTGTAGTAAAAAGTCTCGCCAATGAAACTATTATTCGGTGACAGATAAATGGGTGATTCACGATGATCAGCTTGGTCATCCTCCTCATGGTCCAGTTGAAATGCATCTTCACATATTTCATCCATCAAGTTGATATTACCACAGTTGCTACTTACATTGCCAGTCATAGCCTGCATATCAGAAGTTGATGCTACAGAATCCGCGTCAGTGCAGAATTCTTTGTCCTCACGTGCCTGCTGAACATTATTCCACCGTGTCTGCAAGTGAATCACGGATTCTTCCAAGTCAGGTGCAAAAAGCTGTTGCAGTTGAGAAGCTAAACGTGTCAATCCACTAGCTGTATCATGGCAAGTGTTCAGAACAATCTGTGACTCTGAACAATCAATTTCCCAAAGACCCCCATTATCAGAACTGATACTCAAAAGAGCTTCAACATCTGCCCCTTGGGCAACTTTAGCATATCCAATCTTGCGAAGTTGCTCCACACTGTAGACACTGCCAGCACAGTTTGGTACGCGCATAGCAGAAAGAAGCAGACCCAGATCCTGCACAGTAACTTTGTAATCCCTGATAACAGAATCAGCAAAAGTTGTACTGGAAAGCCTCAAGGAAGATGCAGCCAACAGACATGCTACATACTGCTCATCTATTGCTTCCTCGCATTTGGGAGAACTTGACTGAGAATCAGCGCATCCATGCATCATCACTTTATTTAGGTATGGCTCGTAACTCAACGCAATGTCTATCAAGCTAAGGATAAATGAAGATTCAAAAGGGACACTAGTTTCACCATCCTCTTTCTGCACATTACTATCAGATACTTGAGTAGTTTCAGGAGAGGGTAGAGTGAAAAAGGAGAAAATTGTGTCAAACCAATCCAAGCGTCCGCCAACTGCAACAACAGTACCACACCTGACAGTGATGGACACGGCACTGCTCTGTGTATCGTGAAAGTGAATAATATCTAAACCTGACAACTTAGAAGATAATACATTTGAACCTTCTCCATCACCACGGCTGCTGGAAGAGTCATTGATGGAGATGAGGAGAAACTCTTCACCTGGAACCCCTGTAACTGAACCCCACAAGTTGCCCTCACCATGGGTCACCCAGAGAAAGCTAGCACCATTTGTTCCTCCAATATCTGAAACAGATAATAGACCAAAATTCAGAAGTTCCAGTGTAAAGCTATGCCAAGAACCAGTAATTTCATTCTGTAGTGAACCCTTATTATTCTTCTCCACGGCTTCCTCATTAATTGATATGGTTACAGAATCACATTCAACAAGAACTGATGACTGAGATCCAGCAGTCACTTCTTCAGTATCAACAGGAACAAAGTCCACTCCTGATAACCTATCAATCACCTGACTCAGAAGATCATTCAACTTCACAAATTCTGATTTGCTTAAAGCAATTATAACAGGAGATATAAGTGCATGAATGCAGAACTCAGAGCTTATAATCATTTCTTGTCGACTATTACCGAAGTCCCCAGAATCCTTGAGAGCGGTTACAGACGAAAATTCATATCCGTTTCCTCTGAACTTCTCTAAGCACCTGGCATTCTCTGAACAAGCAAGTTGTCTGGCTCTCTTCATTATCCAAGGACCAGTCCTGGCACAGTCCTGCCAAGAAAAGGTAACAACAGAAGGCCCTCTTCCATTTGATGTGGACATTATTTTCTGAGCTAAAAGTCTATACTTTAGAGCACTTCCACAGTTACTTTCAGCATTCTCTCCAGACAATGGGGTGATTAAGTTGACATCAAGCTTCCCAAAATTCAAGTACAAAGAGCACAATTTAGCCACAGAATTCCGACTCTTAGAAGTAGCAGCAGCACCATTTTTAGTTGCAGGAGTTGCTTTCTCCGCAGGAGCTGATGGTGAAGATACATCAAGAGAAATAAACTGGTGCCAAGAGTAATAGCTCTTAAAATCTCCACAGTTTCCACAAGGGAAAGACAGTATAATCCTGGCAGTTGGAAGAGATACAGTGCCCCTGAAACTTTCTTGTTCTGAAATTCTTCTAGTATCAGAGCAAGGGCCAGTCCTTTCATTCCCTTTGGATGAAGCCATACACCTATACTCATGGGACAGACTGCTAGTCGTTTCAATAGGATCCTTAATTTTGTTGAAAAATTCTGAGATCTCACTTAACAAATCAAAGTTTACCCAGAAAATGAATGGTGGGAACTTCAATGAAAAAAATGTTGGCCCAACAAATGATTTTCCTGAACAACTTATTGTGGCTTGGCAGAGGCTAGCACCAAAAGTCTTAAGCAATTCTACCTGCACCCCGTCGTCAGCAAAAAGACTAGTTTTGTTCCTTGGATGAGTGAGCCCATCTGTAAAAATCATCCCTAATAGATTAGGAGCAGCAGATGCACTCTGATTATTCAGATCAACATTCTTGGTGGACCAATCAAGAGGTGGGATGGCATTTTGAACTGCATCTTGAATTTCTTTGAGGTTATTATAGGTTTATAGGTACGCAATTTGAAATCAACTGTGTCATCCTTTCTTGAGAAGTGATCAGTAAGTGCCACATGCTGAACTGTTGCTTCAAAATTCATTTCCTGGTGTCGTACCTATAAAGCCTTAATGTTCTTAAAGTTAATAGAGGAGCTACTAGATACCAATGATTTTTAAATACTATGAAGCAAAATCAACAAGAAAGACACAACATTACCTGCAACACCAGAAGCAAATCTTGAAAAGTTGCACTTATATAATGAACATAAAAACCAGCATTCCCTTTATCAGTATCCACGGTGCAGCGATGTCTCTCTTCCTCATCAATAAAAGAAAAAAGAAGAGATACTTTGGCAACCGTTGCCCTGAGATTGGTTTCAAGAGGCTGCTGATCTGCAGTGAATTCAAAAGAAATAAAATCAGCTTCCTGACAAAGGGATCAGGTAAAATACTAAGAAGTCATTACTGAGGTCCCAACTAAAGTGACTAAACAATCTCAATGACTTTCTTCACTTTTTGAAATGAATAATATACATTGAGCTGTATAATCCACCCAATCCAAGTGGAAACAGCAAAATTAAAAATACAAATTAATGGGAAATACAAACTAACTCAAGTATCAGCTCAGTCTGATCATCTTAAGAGATAAAAAAGAATTTGCAGTTTGAGCTCCTCCCTGTACTCGGCATGTATATTTTCTTCACTAAGCATTATTAGTCTTGTGTGCAATTACTTTTGCGATGTCTAGAACACTCCGTTTTAAGAGGCCAATGGTTTATATGAACCATATTTGCACAGAAATAACTAATCACAAGGCAGATCAGCACATTTTCTGCCACGATGAAACTAGAATAAATGTCGTGTGTGTTTGTGCAAACGGGACCCAAAGAACATACCAGAAGGAACAAGCAACGAGCCAGAAGCAAGGTTAGAAGCAGCTGTTATTGCACTAAAAACAGAACAAGTCCAATTCCACATCCCACTGTTTCCTAAAGCTGACTGCGAGTTTCTCAGACCATCAAAGCATTCAAAAAACTGGTGCACGCTGCAAGATACAACATAAGAGCATGAGGAGATACTGTTTATTAAAAAAGAACATAAGGAGATATCAGCAGTAGTAGATTTTGCTGCTGTTAACAATTTGTTGTGATGCTATCAGCATAGGAAATTGGAGATTCCAAGTGTCAAAAGTAAAATTACTGCATAAAAATTCCACGTCCAACTTAAAATGAAAATAATTATTGTAAAGAGCTACTATTGAATTTGTGACCATCCCATCTAAAAGCTTAAGTGGTTATAGAAAGCACACTAATTACTTAATTATGTCTTTAACATGCCCCCTCACGTGTGGATCTGACTCTTTGTGTTAGATCGAACAAGTGGCTCGGGTTCCGCCTACTCTGAATCATATTAAATTGTTTGACCATCTCATCCAAAAGCTCAATTTGCTAGAGAGAGCACACTTTCAATTTATTAGTTATGTCTTAAACAACCAATATAGAGGTAAAGGTGAAAAGAGCTCAAGTTTTTGAAAGACTAAACTATTCAAGGCCATGTACCTCGAAAACAAAAATAAATTATAAGGGTGCAATTCCTACAAGACATTGCAAAGGGTTGAAGCAACTAAAGGCAGACCATTTATTCTGTTTTCCGCAAGATGCATGTTGTTGTTACAGAAAGCACACTGAAACTAAGCAGCATGTCAAAAAGTTTGTATTTCTTAGTCAAAGCTTATAACACATATAAACACTCATGAACTCCCACTAGAATTATCATAATTTAGAGGTGCTACTGCATGATCAGAAAAATGCAAAAGGATATTAACCTTTCCCCAAAATCTGGTTCCTCTTCATCATTCACTTTCCGGCTTCTACTCACCCAGTCCGATATAAGACACGACTCAGACAGCAAGGCTTCCCTCACTGGTTCACTCTCGAATGCACATTCAGCAGAAAATGCTTTAGAACCTGGAAGGCCCTCGTCCATACTGAGCATGGAAGTATCTGCCTTTGTTGAATCACAGGGGGAACATTCTGTATCCTTCTTCTGACCAATATCTTTGAAAATTCCCCACAAATGTATTAAGCATCTGATGCTACTAGGTTGAAGTTTGATTACCAGAGGATCAATAGAAGCATTTGCCTCCACTTCGCGGATATCTAGAGAACCATTTCTCCAAGGTATAGTCAATTTTAGGTTCCCAGAAAGTCCGCCTCTTTCCCCAGTTATTATTGGGGTTGTGACATTTGGTGAACAGTTTCTTGACCACTCACCTGTAGTTGTTCCTGAAGCACATGGAATTGGTGTCTTATCAACAACCTCATCAATTTGAAGGAATTCAAGAACTGCTCCTCTAAATTTGATAAAATTTGTCAATTGAGTCAACCCCAGAAAGTTAGCATCCGCTGCTTCAACATCCGGAGAAGCCCCGTCCGAGATACATGTCCCACATTCCACCTCACTTACTCTGAATACTACGGTTCTGCAAAGCCCTTTCCGTTTTTCCTCACCTAAACAGGGATCAAATGCTATGACCAATTTTCTAACTTCTACATGAAAGCTAGTGAGCAACCATTTAACCATTTTAGCAATGGTCTTGACTCCTTCATGAACATCAAAAGCAGTTGTTTTAGCACCACAATCGTCAATAGCGTCATCATTACGGTTTCCCGAATCTTGGTTGACCGAAGCAGCACCATCTTGAGTTGAAAGACAATTTCCAAGTGTGCTTCGAGAAAAGTTTGCCTCAGGAGCAAGCACAAGCTCAAGTTCATCCACCTCTATCCGACAACCATCCCCTTTCCAAGGCATTGTCATAAGCAGAGAACCAATTGACCCTTCTTGCACATATACGGCTGCTGCGGAACCAAACTGAAAAATGCAACAGTGTCATAATCAGTAAAAATCAAACATCTCTTTGGATAATGAAGACTGGAAGAGGTGGCAGGTTGGAGATAGGCAGGAAGGAAATTCAAATATACCAACAACAACAACATACCCAGTGTAATCCCACAAGTGGGGTCTGGGGAGGGTAGGATGTACGCAGACCTTAGCTCTACCTTTATGAGATAGAGAGGCCGTTTCCGATAGACCAAATTCAAATATACCAAGGTCGAGTATAATTGATGCTTTAGTACCTGACTAGTAAGATAAAGTGAGTAACATATGATGTTGGTTCTCTAACCCCCCCCCCCCTCTTCCCCCACAAAAAAGAAAAGAAACAGAGGATTCAGGGAGAATAGGCAATGCAATCCATAGAAAGTAGGTGAAAAGAAGGAATCCCAAATTGATCGGCTCCAACATATATATAGCTCATGACACTCCTATGAAGTACCTCAAAATCAGCTAGAAACAAGTGAACGGGGTTAGCATGTAACCTCCACATAAGAAACACTTAAAAAGCTTGAAACCTTCTGTGGCTGACAAAAAATCCCACTTTCTACCCCAAAACTTAATTTTAAAATTATAAAACAGTTCTATTTTCAAATAATTCACCAACCAAATTATGATACGCCTCCAAAGAGGAAAAGTTATAGCTAAAAGGAAAAATGTGGACCTAAAGAGCAGAAATCGAGACTATTACCCTGCCTTTCCAGAATGCAGGAAAATAGATAGTAAAAGAATCCTAAAACCACCACTACCTAGCTCCAAAGTTAAAAGAATTATATAAACCTACAACTCAACAAACATAACTCACAAAACTACCCAAATGATTAAACTTAGTTAAGGGCCAAAAACTCACCAGAACTATGATTTTTTTCTAATTCTATCAGGTGTGAGAGTTTACTAACTAAACTATCACCAATTAGTTAACACACACCTCAACTATCATTTATTCACTTTTCCTACCTCAACTATCAGGAAGGAAAATAGAGATCAAATAATACAAGTTTTAGTATCAAATTCAAATTCAATGACAAAAATAGAAAAAGACGAGGCGGTACCTTCTTATTGAGATAATCAACATTGAGAGCAAGATCAGAGAGCTGAATAGTACCAGCACTGAGCTGCACATCGAGCTGATTGAGATCAATATCGCCAAGTATGAATTTCCCCAATTTCTTCTTCAACAGGAACTTACAAACCCTCTTGATTGCCCAGCGAGAGAACAACGTCTCCGCAGACCTCGAGAAATTCCACGGAAACATGCTCTACCAAATTTTGCACTTCAATTCAATTAACAAAACAAGAAGTTTAGGGTTTTCAATTAACAGTATATGCACCTCCATCAAATTTGGGGTTTAGAGAATTAAAAAGAAAAGATATGGACGACTTTAGAGTCGTGTTTAGCCTATACTTTCGTGTGTTTTTGCCCTTCAAATATTTTAATTTGCGATTTTATGTTGTTTTTCTTATTAACGGTAATACTAATTTCGAGATAACTCGTTATCTGCGATTAATTAGACATGCTAATGATCATTTGGACCTGCTGCTTATGATTAGGTACCGTGGCCTTTGGCTTGAAGATTTGTTTAACAATTTGGCAAATTGCTTTATTCTATTGCATATTTCATATTCATATATCCTGAAAACAAGGTCGAGTTAAGTCGGACCCTTTGTTGGCAAGTGTTATCTTCTACTCTATAAAATAATTATTACTCTAAGTCTAAAATAGTTAATTGGCCCGAAAAAATAGAACATGATGTTTTTTCTTTAACGTCTCGTTTCACATTAAAAGTTTATCTAAAATTAAATTATTCTTTTAATTATTTTTTGTTAACCTGAAGTGAAGAGTAATAAATAATAATTTATCGCAAACGTCTACACACTTCATTATAAACGTGCTTTGACTGTACTCTATAAATGTAAATCCTACTACATAATGTTATTAGAATTTAAACTTTTTTTATCTCAGCATCTAAATGCTATGTATCGTACATAATGGCTATTAAAGCAAGGGCGTTTTAAGATTGTTCGTGGCCTAAAGTCACATTTTGATGAGCGGCCTTAATCTTTTCAATAAAAACCTTCATACATTTTATTTAAAGTCTATTTTCTTAACTTTTGAGATGCAAAGTTATAGATATTTTTTATAATTGATTTATTCTAACTTTTTTATTGATAGTAATATAATTAATTCATTCAATCTCTTGAGACATTATTGATCTTAGGTAAGATGTTATGTTTATTCAGAAACAAAATATTTTCGCCACTATTATTGAAACATTATTCTATAAAGAATATTGACATTTAGAAAATAATAAAGTGTTGTTATATGGTTCATTATACCGATTAGAGTATTGTTTTTACTTGTATATCCACTTGACACTTTTAATTCAAAAAAATAAATCTAAACTATCAATATTAGAGTCTATTATGTTTTAGTTGAGGTTAAGATAAAAAGATTAGATTCTCATCAAGTAGTGATCTCAATTATTTTATACTAAATATAAAATCAAAGTTATTTTCATACTCCAATGATTATTCAAATCGCTACGATGAACGTCAATAGCAAATCAAAAAAGGTTATATTGAAAAATTGTGAGGGTTTTTACCTTAAGATACTACAATTATTTATAAAAATAATTTATAAAATTACAATTAGTGAAAAATGGGGCACCTAATATTTTGGGGGGCCTAAAGGCTTTGGATGTCTTACCCTTATGTTGTTGTTGTATTAAAGTCACGTGATTTTAACAAATTATTAGTAATTGACCGATAATATTACATGTTAAAAATAAATTAACGATTAATATTTCAAGTACATTAATAATTTTTTGAGAGATCAAAAACTCATATATCAACATAAAAAGAGTAAAAAATCATCAATAATACAATTAAGAAAGTAACTCTGCAAATATTTTAAAAATGACAAGTTTTCAATCAAACGTTGATTAAAAAATGCAAGTAGTCAAGATTTTCATAAATAAATTTAAAACAGGCAAAAGATTTTACTACATTATTTATCAAAAGGAAAAAAAAAATCCATTTAGCTCTTGCATATAACGTTTTGACAATTTATTTTCTTAAAATTCTTTAGGGTTTACGTGCATAATTAATTATTTGTCAATTGCAATTGTATTAGTTAAGAATATTTATTTTAAAACAATATTTTCCAAGAATACATTTTTGTTGTTGCCAAGCTCACCCTTGATGCGTATCTGATACCATCACTTCCCTCGAAAAAGACGAACTCTAGGCATGGATTGGTGACTTATATATACGCGATTACGTAAATCCGAAACAGAACAAACTAAAATTGCCGTCTTCGCTGATCAGTTGATCACATGGAGCTCAAGCCAGGCCTATCAGCTTTGGTCACCGGCGGTGCCTCCGGAATTGGTATTTTACTATTCCGAACTTCAATTTATCATAAATCCCTTTTATGTTGCTATTTCACTTTCTATCAGTACTTCTCCTTTTTGCTTGGAAAGTAAGAGGCAAAGTGAAGTGTTAATTCACAGATGCACTAGATAGATACAGAAGGAATCACTTCATATGGAGTTGAGATGGCTATGACGTCTAGGATTTCACACTGTCTAGAATCTAACAATTTAAATCGTGATTGTATCATTAATGGGAAAATAGGCAAATAACAATGTGTAGGAGCATTTGCACTTGCTCTACTACTGGTCGATCATTCCTCTAATCAACTTTGTATCAGTGTTAAATTATGTCAGATTACCTGTGGCGGCTATGTAACCTCAACTTGTGTGGTATTGAGGTGTAGTTGTTGTTGTTGTGGTCGGCTATATATCCATATTTATGTACTTATATACATGGACACACACATCATATGTATATATGTATGGATTTAGAAAACGCTGTGGTTAATTGCTCATCTGGTACTGAGTTAATTAATCAATCAATTGATTTTAAATTATCAAGATGGACGGCTCTAGTTTAATAGGGATGCCAGTTCTGGTTTTATTGAATCTTACTAGCTCTAGTTTAATAGGAGTGTAAATACTCGCCTTTATCAAAAAATAGGAATATCAATTCTGTTTTTTTTTTTTTAAAGAAGTTTCATAAGCAGAGTTTTTTGTTATACTTGCTTAAAGCGCTCCTGTAAAGGTAACATTCGGGTTAGTCAGCAAATTGTTCCTTTCTATGATGCGTCGAGAAAGTGCCTTTTTAAGATTCTACGAGCTGCGAATCACGATTTCTAAATGTTAATATATGTTTTCTGTATGGTTCACGTGCAGGTAAGGCACTTAGCTTGGCTCTTGCCCAGAAGGGAGTTTTTGTTACAATTGTTGATTTCTCAGAAGAGAAAGGCAAAGAAGTTGCAGCCCTTGCTGAGAAAGAATGCGCCAAATTCCATTCTGGCTTGGAATTTCCAGTTGTTATGTTCATCAGATGTGATGTCACTGATGCAGGTACGTAACATGTTTAAGTCGAGTCAAAATGAATCTTATGGTTGGAAAGAGAAGTGACAAAATCAACTGCATTATTCATAATATTCCTTCGGTTTGAAGTTCCTTTTTTCTTCTGAAGGAGGGACATGGTCAGTGAGGATTATTATAGCCACCTCCACTTGCTTAGGATTGAGGCATAGTTGTTGTTTGTTTGTTTGTTTATTTGCGAGTCTTCTGCAAAATAAACACACACATTGTATATGGAAGTTTGTTGATGCATAATTTCCATCAAGTAAGTCATCTTCAAAATAAAAACATATCTCTACAATAAGTAATGGTGTCTTCAACATATGTGCAGGAGAACTAAAAGCGGCTTTCAAGAAGCATTTTGTAACATATGGAGGACTAGATATCTGTATTAACAGTGCAGGCATTGGCGATATTATTCCATTCCGCAACGATCGAACTGATGGGTCTAAAAGCTGGAGACACACAGTTAATGTGAACCTTGTCGGAGCTATAGATAGCACACGTCTTGCGGTAAATTCTGATTCACTGTTTTATGGTTGCTCAAGTTGATGGATATCAATGTTTGCCATGTTACAGCTGTTAAGAAGCTTCATTGGAACCAAGGGAAAATTCTTCATTTATCAATATTCTTCCACATATCTAAAATTGTGGAGAGATACATGGATGTTGTCCTATCAAAACTTTTAGGATTGATGTTTACTTGTGCTAGACTAAAATGTTCTCTCTATTTGGTGAAATGTTTACATTAGATTGGTTATTAGGATTTGAGCTACAGAATCATTTAGCTCGTTTGGAGCTTTTGTTAAGTGCAACTCATTAGGCTCCATTTGCAGTCTTTAGGTGCGAAAATATGACAACTGAAGATTACAAAAAAGGACAAGGTAGACCTAATTTGCCTCAAAAGACTTATCACCTCTCAGAATCTATGTGAACTTAACTACGAACAAAATATAATGGAAGTAAAATATCCATACAAGTGAGAATCTTTACATTTACATTAGATCCAATGTTTGTCAAGATCTTTTTATTATGGTTAGACACTTGTATGTCCGTATAGGGCTTAAGTGTGAGATTCAGACAATCTCTAGCTTTAGATATGTTGAAGTGTGTGACTATCTCATCTAAAAGCTTAAGCTGTTAGAGAGAACACACATTTAATATTTGATTATATTCTTAACACGCCCCTCCGTGCTGGCCTGATTCTTTTTTTCATGGTCCCAAGTATGTGAAAATTCTTTTTGATAATGGGTGGCGGCGAGATTCGATCCCAGGACCTTTGGCCTGCTCTGATACCATATTGAAGTGTGTGACCATCTCATCTAAAAGCTTAAGCTGTTAAAGAGAACACACATTTAGTATTTGATTATATTCTCAACAAAATAATCCCTAATTTTCCGTGAAAGGCAAATTATTTAGCATTGGAGTGGATGTTAAGGTTATGTTAGTGGAGGAATACTACAACTAGATCTTACATTATGCATCTTTCAAATGTATAAGACACAGTACTGTATGAATCTTTCAAAGTAAAGTATCCTTGTCATATACATATTAGCATAATTGAACCCGATTCCCACACCATTGTCCATGTGATGTATTCTTTAGTTGTGATATAATGTTTTTATTTTTCTTGAACCCTAAAATTCTTAAATCTGCGCCCTATCAGTGGAAACTCCATTTACAGACTCCTATAAACAATAATGGGCAGATCAGGTGATATTATTTTATAGTCAGCCTCTTAAATCCGGGTGTGTCGTATATACAGCTAAGTTTGTTGGTCTAAAGTTACATATTTTCTTCTTACTTATATTTGTAGATTTTAGTTTATCATCACATGCATTAGCTTTAGAGCACCTTATATGTGCAACAGGTTCCAAGTATGTTTTCTACCATTTTCTATATTTTAAAACTCTTTGTTGTTCATTCATTCATGGTCCGCTAACCATAAACGCATGTTATGCAGATTCAAGCCATGCAAACTGCCCAAAAGCCAGGTGTCATAATAAATTTAGGCTCTGCTTCAGGACTCTATCCGATGTATGCAGGCCCTATCTATTCTGCCTCCAAAGGTTAGATGTTTTATGCTACTCCCTCTGTCCCAAAAAGAATGACTCACTTTCCTTTTTAGTCTGTCCAAAAAAGAATGACATGTTTCCTTATTTGGCAACAATTTAACTTTAAACTTTACCTTTTACGCAAAACGAGATGATCTATAACCACACAAATATCTTTGGCTTATTTTAGACCATAAGATTAAAAAATCTTCCTTTATTTCTTAAAGTGCGTGCCAAATGAAAGTACATCACATAAATTGGGACGGAGGGAGTAGTACATATGGACCAATGACCATATCAATTACAGCCAGCCCCATTTTTTCCCCATTTTGGTCTTAAATTAGCTCTTGATTTCCTGTCGTCTTCATCCATTTCTATTTTCTTCTCTTATTCTCTGCTGGTCCAGTACACGAAACACAAATTTATTTGTTTCTCCTTGCAACCTTTTGAGTATAATGAGAACATTTTTTGTTACAGGGGGTGTTGTCATGTTTACGAGATCACTTGCTCCTTTTAAGCGCCAAGGAATCCGCATCAATGTGCTCTGCCCTGAGGTACTCTGACCTTTTGTATAAGGTTGATAGAGAGAAAGTGACTCTCCCTCTCTTACACACACAACTACAGAGATTTTAGTCAGTCTCAGATATGGCCCATATATGCTATCTGTTATCCCTATTTTATCACTGCCATTTGGAGGCCGTAATAGCTTTAGTATCACCATCTCTCGAGCCACTGTTTTGCTCCATGTTAACAAACAGCCAGCTTCAAATAATGGAGAGAAAGAAAGGGCACAAAGAGAAGGAAAGAAAATCAAATGGATGAAAAAGACAACAAACAGCCAATATCCAAAAATGCATTACCACCATGATTCTAAAATATGTGAAGTCCAAAGAGGCAAAAGGGAAAAGTAAGGTTGAGCGTATTCAAGAAATTAATATTGGATTCGCTCAAGTAGGTCACTAGCTGTACCTCAGTCATGCCCCAAACCGTCATTTGACACTTAAATTTGTGAATTAGAGTTTGTTTAAAGAATCTATGTTTCTTGGGAAGTATTTAAAATGGTTAAATATTCAAGCTAAAACAAAAGAAAGTACGTATTGATTCGATATGGATGGAGTATTTGTTTGCAGAAGTTACTTTAAAGCAGGATGGATTAGACACATTTAACTACCATAATAATAGCTGCAAAGTGATGGCAGTTTAGGTTTCCTCGCTAAGCTATTTACCAGCCTGGTCATGACATGCTTTTACTGGATGGAATTTGAATAAACCGGGATGCTATATAAAGCTGAACAACAGCAGAAATGGCTTTTATCCATGTGTGCTGTATCTTCTCAAAAGGCTGTTTGTCCTTGCGAAAGATGAACATTTTGGATCAATGGCAGTCTAGTTTTTGTACAGAATTTCTAGTGGGACCATGACCTTGCTGGCACCCTCCTCAATAAGTATAGATTTAAGTTTTTGGGTGGTGGAAGCGGGAACTAGGGTCTTATTAAAGCAGATTTCAGCTTCAATTTTGATTTGAGACTTTTTTCCTTAACTTTGGCGTGTTGGAGGAAATATGCTTTTGGGAAGTTGAACTGCTTAATCGAAAAGAAAGGTGAGTTTGAGTAGAGGGTGTTGAATTGTGTTCACCTCATCTAAAAGTTTAAGCCAAAATGAAAGAAGGTGAATGTAAGGGGGGGTTGAATTGTGCGCTCACTTTCATCTAAAGGCTTAAACTCTTGGGGAGGATACACTTTCTTAGTTATATCTTCATTGCTCCCCTTCATGTGCAGGAAGAATGTGGATTCTTGCTTTTTAATATAAAGGGTAGCGTTGATACTTGAATCAGGACCTCTGTGTGCTATGATACGAATTGTATCACCTCCTCGTATGAAAACTTAATTTGTTACAGATGATACGCTTAACAACAACTACTACGCCTTAGTCACAAACAAGGTGGGTTGACTATATGAATCCTTACTGACCATATTTCTCCATTTAAATTCATCCCAGGCCAACATTATACAAAATAAGAATAAAAATAAACATTACTAGAAGCTCTCTACATTTTCTACTGCCATAAAAATCTCTAAAAGGGCTAAAGGACTCCTTGAAAGCATAGGACCTAAAGAAAACACTTTAATATACTTGAATATCTCTTCAACAGGGCGTTTGCTTATACTTCCAGGTTACTTGCTTTGCTTATGTTGGTGATATTTTGTCAAAGCTAGTACAGTGAATTAGATCTTTCCACATCATCACTGAAGTTGCTCTTTCCGACCAAAAATTTTAAGAAATGGCTTTCAGAATTAAAGCATCATATTTGTGGGACACTATAAAGCTGCCTTATATTGCAAACATGATATTGTTGATGCGAAGAAAGAGCACATAACATGATTGATGTGTGTTAACCTCAGACAGGAATTTACTGTTTACTTGTCGTACACAGTTTGTCCAAACTGACTTGGCAGAAAAGGTCAATTCTTCAACTATTGATCAACTTGGAGGGTATCTTCCTATGGAACTTGTGGTGAAAGGTATGTTTTACTGCAATTATGTTGCCTTAGAATTATGTTTTAACTGTCAATACCAACCACTACGTTTATTTGGGCATACACATGATATGAACTAGTAAGCTGCGTGGCTGATAACTTTTTTACTCCACTCGTGGTCCACTTATTTCTGTGTTTGAAGGACGAAAACAAGAAAAATCTGTTCTTTCTTGGAGGGGGAGGGGTAGGTGAAATCCTTTGCACCATTAAAATATATCAAATTGTTTTGTTTCACTTGGAGAATATGGAAAGTATGTCATTCAAAACAGAAGTAAATCAATGAGATTTTATTTCAAATACATAGAGTCTGAAATATAGCTTTCAGTTTTAATGTAATACCTGCTTTTTACAGGTGCTTTTGAACTAATCAGAGATGAGAGTAAAGCAGGGTCATGTCTTTGGATTACTAACAGAAGGGGCCTGGAGTATTGGCCAACTCCTGCAGAAGAAGCAAAATACCTCCTCCCGAAAACACGCTTAAAATCTTTGGTCACAGTTCCAATGGATCTTCAGATTCCTCACAGCTTTGAAAAAGTGTTAAGTAATTGTGTGATTTCTTCTTCTACCCTTGGAAAGATCATGTGTATGATTGATTATTTTCTCTTGTTGAGGACATGTGAAATTTCAACTGCACATGTTATCATGGTGCCGATCTACAAATGTCCCCTCCTACAGAGGAATGTGAGAACAAAAAACAAAAAGAGAAATAAAGAGAAAAGGGAGAAAGGAAAAGAAAAGAAACCCCATTATCATTGTTCCACCTCAACCTTTCTTTGGCATATGCAGTTGATGACTGCCAATGCTGGTAGTGTTGGAAGATTTCCCCTTTCTTTATTTGCTTTTGTTAATTTTGTTTGTTACTTTATTAATTCTGCGGAGGTTCTCCCTCATTATTTCTGATTATTTTGACACTTTTTGCTTCTGATACTTGTTCTCCAGAATCGTTCACACGTTGAGTCACAATTTTCGTAGTGCTACAAGAATTGTGCGCACTGAATTGAGGTTGCCACTCAAGCCAGATCACGTTCTATTAAAAGTCATCTATGCTGGTGTGAATGCTAGTGATGTGAGTTTTTTTTTTTTTTTCATTTCTGCAATGCACAATTTCAGTTTTGTTGACATCAGACTAAATAATGGCATAGACTTTGTGGTTCCCTGTCCTCATGCAGTCTGTGCAAGCTGTATTTATATGTTTCGTAACTGGAAAATACAAATTCATCTCTATGAATCAACAGAGAATTTTGTACGCTTTTTATTTGCTTAATGTTCGGCCTGTGATACATACTTGTAACTAGCTGATTTTATTAAGGTCCTTTTGGGGCAATGCATATGATGGACATGTCCCCCCCCCCCCCCCCCCCTTCTAATTCCTCAACACTACACATGCACAAACATGGTTAAGTTCTATACTGACAGAAGCATTTTTCAAGCCCCCCCCCCTAATTCCCCCACCCCCCCACCGAACATACACACAGAAATGGTTAAGTTCTTCACTGACAGAAGCATTTTGCAATAGGTCAACTTCAGCTCAGGGCGGTATTTCAGTGGAAATGGCAAAGACGTCACCTCCCTCCTTCCACTGGATTCTGGCTTCGAGGTACAAAAAGAACTTTCTAAATTCTTTGGATTTGTTTGTGAAATTTGGAAAATTTCTATAAGAGAAAGAATAAATGCATGCAACACGTGCACACACACATATATACACTACATATTAAGATATTCCTCCGACCCTGAAGAATTTTAATAAAAATCATCTCTTCAAGGTTATGCTAAAAGTATTGACGGGTGCAATGGTTTCAAGTCTCGATCACCTTCTAATGTCAAGTTTTTTATTTCCGTCCGTTAAATTGTTTTTACTTTTTTTCTTTTATTGATTATTAATTGAAAAGGAATATTAAAGAAGCAGACTTAAGGCAACAGTCTTCTTCTTAGTCTTTCTCCTTAGTTTCCTTCCCAGTCTACATGAACACCCCCTCCATTGCTCAAAGTTTGAAACCACTTGTTGGCTCCTTAAAGTCCGTTTTCTTAATGGAGGCATCCAAGAAAAATCCTTTACCTATGACATCTCTCTCCTTCTCTTCCATCATCCCTCTTCCTGATATCTGCATCCTGATGTTGACAAGAGTTCGGTCAACTTCAACGCAAGATGACTAAAATTAGCCTTTGGTGTGTTTTGTTCAATTTTAGTTGCACTAAACCGTACCATCTGTGCTTCAGTCTGCCTTCAGTTGCAAGTTTGAAGGCCTAGATGTAGACGCTCCTGTTAATGTAATCTTTGGTCATGTTATGTTATTGCTACTTTCTTAGGCTTTCATATTGATCACGTGATGGTTAACTACAGTTTTATGAGCTCGTACTAGTCGTGATGCTGGAAAATTGAATTGGTTTCTGAATGTGTTATGCAGTATTGCATGAAAGTCAGTTTTCTACTTTGATCATAATTTAATTCCTTGAATTGGAGTACTTCCGTGCTTTCTTCATTATATATTTTCTGAACTCCTGAATTTGCTTACCTCAAATTTAAGCCTCCTGTACTGCAGGCTGTGGGAATAATTGCTGCAATTGGTGATGCTGTTAGAAATTTAAAGATTGGTATGCCTGCTGCCATCATGACTTTTGGCGGTTATGCTGAATTCGTCATGGTAACTGCAGCTTTGCACATTTATTCTTCAGGTTTGAGTCTAATCTTTCATTGTCCTCGGTGAGTTTTATGTAATTTGGTTTCTATATTCAGGTCCCTGCCAAACACATCCTTCCTGTAGCAAAACCAGATCCAGAAGTACTTGCAATGCTTACCTCTGGACTCACTGCATCAATTGCTTTGGAAAAGGTTAATTTAAGCTTTCTTTTGTATAAGTTCTTTAAAAGAATCTTTTTACCCTGTTTCTGTTACCGTTGGTGGTGAGATGTTCGACATTTGCTTGAATGCGTTGGCTGTCTATGGACGACTTGTTGTCATTGGAATGATTTCTCAGGTTAATTTCTCATAGATGTGCTCTCTTATTCTTAGGTCTTCCCATAGGTTCAGCTGGAACCTGTCAGAATCAACAGATACAATACACCAATGACCTTGATCATAATTCTTTGATTTATCAATTAGAAGGAAATTAATGTTACATATTGAATACAAAGTGGAGTAGTATTATCCAATACTATATATCTGGATATATCATATGAGAAGAGAAACAGATCAACCAGGAAATTTCATATCCATTCACCAATATGCATCAAATATTGAAGAGATATAAAAACAATCATAGCTTATTTGTACAAATTATCAGATTGCCCATAGACTTGGAGTAATAACACGACATACTGAATAGATGGTGGCATAGTATTATTAAATATATATCTGGAATATTAATGGATCAACCAGGAAATATGCATCAGATGTTGACAGTCGTCTCTGGAACTTATTTGGAGAAATTGTCAGATTAGCCTTATAGTATCTTGAGAGCCATTGCATTAAGGCTACTGGCAATTTCAGCACAATTTTTTTTCAGTATGCAATCATTTCCAGTTTTCCACAGTAAGATAAAGAAAAAAGAGAAAAATCCCAAGTCAATAGCTTGTTTCTCCAAGCTTCTAAAATCAGCTTATTTTGGAAAACGTTTTTTTTTTCAAAAGTACTTCTCGTGAGAAAGCAGATTGTGTTTGTCTAATCAATTTAAAAGACAATTTTGAGTAGCAATTATTGTTTGCCAATCTTTTAAAAAGTGCGTCTAAGTGTATTTTTTCAGAATGTAGGGAGAAGCTATTTTTTCCAGCTTCTCAAAAATTTAAAAGACAATTTTGAGTAGCAATTATTGTTTGCCAAGCTTTTAAAAAGTGCGTCTAAGTGTATTTTTTCAGAATGTAGGGAGAAGCTATTTTTTCCAGCTTCTCAAAAACAGCTTCTGCTTCTACTCAAAATCAAGTTAGGCCAAACACTTCAACTTTGAAAAAGAAACAATTTTTATATGAAAAAAACACTTTTGGCCTTGGAGAAGCTTGTTCAAACAGGCCACAAGTCTGAAATGTCCAAACAGAGAAGTTGACTTAAGTGGTAACACTGCATCCATCTCTAATTTATGGGTTGGAAAAGGTTAATTTAAGCTTTCTTTTGTATAAGTTCTTTGAAGAATCCTTTTACCCTGTTTTTATTGCCTCAGGTGAAGAAGGATCATGTACAGAGCGTGCACACTATTTTATAACAGTTGGGGTTGATTTATGAATGTTTTAGTTCATTCTTATTTGAATTATATTATTTACAATTAAATCTGTAGGCTGCTCAAATGGAATCAGGAAAAGTTGTTCTTGTGACTGCTGCTGCAGGAGCGACAGGGCAATTTGCAGTGCAGGTATAGCTTTAGAAAAAAGAACCTGCAAGAATAGTTAGGTTAAGACCTCTTGTCCACAACATATATAAGATAATAAAAGTGTGCTCTATCATGTCATGTAATAAGGAACCTATCATAAAAAAAAATTGATCTCGTCAAATAATTTGCAGTGAATACCATTCTTATCAAACATTTTGCAGTGAATATCAAAAGTTATTGTACAATTTATCTTTTGTGCTTCTGCCTTTCCCTTGAAAATGGGAAACTAGCCGTGCAAGTTTAACTTAAAAAATGAATAAGCAACTTGCAAAAATTATTAATTTTCAGAATGCTTCTTACCTACTAGATTAGTTTTTCTGGTTGTTGTGCTGCTTTTCTTTCTATATTCTCCCTTTCTACATTTCAAATATTTCTCCCTCTGGAAGTGTGTCTGTATAGGTGAATTCATGTCATATCTTCTCTTCCTGCTTCTTGTATCTATATGTATTGTGTTGTGCAACTAACACATTCTGAACTATTTGCTACGGAAGCTTGCAAAATTAGCTGGAAACACAGTAGTTGCAACTTGCGGAGGTAATGAAAAGGCCAAGCTTCTTAAGGATTTGGGAGTTGATCGAGTCATTGACTACAAAGCGGAAGATATAAAAGCTGTTAAGTTTCTCAAACTCATTGGCTATATGTGCTTATAACTTGCATGCTGCTGTCTTGGGTAAATATCATATTATTAGTTGTCATTCAAGTGTTATTGCAATGCATTAAACATGTAATCCCTCCTGGATAGTACTTATAAATGTCAAACTCTGAACGGGAAAGAGTTTCTGAATGGGGGTCTTTCGGGAACCTCTAGTTTTAGAGAAATCACTAATTTGACTTAAAAATAAATCATGTCGTAGCTGAGTGAAATGGTCCTGAATAGAGTGGAATCGATATGAAGCATTTGTATAGCTGACCCCAATGGGTTGATGCTGTCACCTCACTGTTGAAAAGGAATGTCACCATAGTACACCTTCTCTACCAGCCATCATTGGTAGAAAATTTTGTGCTGAGGAGCTGGATTTCTCTCACCTACTATCACTAATTAAGAACTCACTGATAGAGATGAGTGTCTGTCACACTATGCTTTATATACAGAACTCTCATTTGCTGTCACGCTTCTTCCTGAAGGGCCCAGAACATGTGCAAAAATAAAATCAATAAGTGGAAACTGAGTGTTAGGCAATGTTGATTCGGCAAAGTTTTAAGTTCATGAAGTAGAATTTTGAACATTGTAGTGGGTGGAGAGTGCAAGTTGACCATTACAACAACATACCCAGTGAAGTCCCACAACGTGGGATCTGGGGAGGGTAGAGTGTACGCAGACCTTACCTCTACCTTGGTAGGTAGAGAGGTTGTTTCCGAAAGACCCTCGGCTCAAGACAATGCATAAGCACAAGCAAAGCAAGAGAAACGGTCAGACCCGGACAAGAAATTTAAAGCAGTATGAAAATGATGGTAACAAAAGCGAATAAGCCATGATAAAACATTCTGAAAAAAGAAGCAATAACTAACACAAGTAATTAAGATAAACAAAGTACACGAAAGAACATTTGACCATTACCATGTAGATATATTAGCAGCAAAACGTGAGTACCTAGTGCAGTATTAGCTTGGATGTCTAATTTCAGGGTGGCTACTCTGTTTTTATGTTGCTTATCATCGCCTTTTTAAACAAGTTCTTAAATTTGCTGTAGTTCTGATTTTATGGGTGAGCATATGATATCTTAGTTTCAGATTAGAGATACTTTTTTTAATTAGTTGTATATACATATTTTCTTTACCAGGTTTTAAAGAAGGAGTTCCCTAAAGGTACTGATATCGTCTACGAGTCCGTTGGTGGTGAGATGTTCGACATTTGCTTGAATGCGTTGGCTGTCTATGGACGACTTGTTGTCATTGGAATGATTTCTCAGGTTAACTTCTCATAGATGCACTCTCTTATTCATCTTTTGGTGGTTTAATTTCATTTTCTTCTCTTTCTTGCTGGCTGCTGTGATGATCTCTTAGTAATACGACTTCCATCGGTGTCTCAACACACCTATCTTGTTAGTTTGACTTTGAAAGCCAACTCACTAAGTTCTGGTTTCAGTATCAAGGAGAACATGGGTGGAAACCTCGGAATTACCCTGGAATATGTGAAAAGCTTCTAGCAAAAAGTCAAACAGTGGTATGTCTTGCTGTCTCTTGTTCCAGTGATCTATGATTACAGTCTGACCTCTCTGTTGTTCGAAACACTAAGAGATTCTTGCTGCAAATTTGAATTGGTCGTACCAGAAAACTGCTGCATTTTGTATTTTTTAATTTGGAGAGAGAACTTAGTAGAACTTTTGAGGTAGGTAGTTATTTAAAAAAAAAAAAAAAAACTTATGAGGGAGTTCAAAGTTCTATGTCGAACGAAAATCTGATTTCTT
The DNA here is from genome assembly GCA_034509755.1 of Anisodus tanguticus. Classification (NCBI taxonomy): domain Eukaryota; kingdom Viridiplantae; phylum Streptophyta; class Magnoliopsida; order Solanales; family Solanaceae; genus Anisodus; species Anisodus tanguticus. The sequence continues at coordinate 35,758,049 of CM067561.1, read as the reverse complement.
TTTATTGGATTTTTTTACGACACAATGGAGGAAGAAGCTTTCCTCTTTGTCCTCCATATTTGGTCGGATGCGACTCTGATGACTACCTACATATTAACTTTACCCAAAGAAGTAGTGTCAGTAAAGAAGTTTCTTTGGTGTCCTAAGAGCTTTAAAAATATGTTGTCAGAAACTTCTTTTGTGGATCGTAAATAGGATTTTGACATTGCTTGTGATCTTCTTGTTTAATTTGCCTTTACTATTTCACAGAAGCATGCTTAGCTCTGTCTGGATCTGGGGTTTTTCAAGTGCATGGTATTTGTATTATGATTATCTTTGGCTAATTTGGTTGTTTGAGTTTGTTCTCAGGCTGGATTTTTCCTGATACAATATGCTCACCTATGGCAAGAGCATTTGGATAGATTGTTTAATCTTTTCTCTTCTGGAAAGCTTAAGGTTGGTATATCTGCCAGATCAAATTTCTAACCTATTACTACCATGGCATGAAGAAGTTGAATTGGATTTGTTAAACAACTGATTGTTATCCAGCCATTTTTGATGAATTTATCTTATGTACTCCAAAGAGTGGTTTGGCTGATAAAAGTAACAATTTTCTGTCATCTATGTTTTGAAGGTTGCAATAGATCCAAAACAATTTGTTGGCCTACATTCAGTTGCCGATGCTGTTGAGTACCTTCATTCTGGTAAAAGTGCTGGAAAGGTATGAGAGAAGAGCGTATAGTTATTTTCATTGTTCTTGTTTGCTTTTGTTTTCCGCCTTTTGTTAGTTCTTATTATCCGTTTTTATGATGTGGAAAACCATGTAGGTTGTTGTTTGCATTGACCCAACGTACGCTCAACAACTTGCAAAACTGTAGGTACAAAAGGAGACCAACTATATCAGAGCCCAAAGAGAAATAAAGAGAGACAAACTGTTGTTTAAGGTGCTCTGTACAACAACAAAACAGAGTTACTGTGATATTCGTTTTGTAGAAATAATTCTTGAACTTGTTCTCCTGTTATAAGGAGACTGTTTTGCTTCAACCCGTTTATATTGAAAATACATGAAATTAAGACATACTCGCCAGCTTGCATAGCCCTGTTGTTGTGTTAGGTGCTCCGTACAATGACAAAACAGAGGAACTGTGATATTCGTTTTGTAGAAACAGCTCGAACTTGTTCCCCTGTTATGAGATGACTGTTTTGTTTCAACCTGTTTATGTTGAAATACTTGAAATTAAGACAGACTTGTCAGCTTGTATAGCCCTGTTGTGTAAGGTACTCTGTAGTCTGTACAATGACAAAACAGAGGAACTTTCTCAGAACACCCACTATATTCATGTTTATCAATCTATCGTGGATATTGTTGTCTTAATATCATTTCCTTTTGGTCTGAATATTGTAAAGTCTTAATATCATTTCATCAGTTAACAACATACTGCTATTTACTGACAAAATCAAAGACACCGTAAATTAATGAAAATACTAGTGCTAAATAGATAATAACTATTGACTAAATACATCCTGTAAACTAAAAGGAAAGCTAATGAAATACTAGTGCTAAATAGATAATAACTATTGACTAAATACATCCTGTAAACTAAAAGGAAAAGCTACAGGATAAACAAAACTACTGCACGATAAGAATCTTATGGTTGAGTTTTGGCAGTTGAGGACTTTGCCGTCATTAGTACTAGGTCATAATGAACAAGGAGTGTTCAAGCAGCAACAGTAATTACAATGATGATAGTTCCGGGTTCTTAAATAAATAGACGTCTACACAGAGAGAAGAGTGGTCCCAAACGCTACGCTCTTGTGAATTGCATTTTGTTCCCTACCAGTCACACGAAAAGAAAACATTAGTACCAAATATTATTTAACAATTAGTGCTTAGTGGTTTTCTTCTCTTTTTCACTTCATATGAACTACATTTTAGCTCTTCTAGGTGTGTGAATGTTGAAGGCAGATTTGATTTCTAGCAATGAATCATCTCAACTAAGACGAAGAACTTGAAATCAAAGAATGAGGCGGCGGAAAAGAGCTAGTCTCCCACGATCCACCATAGGTAGCGTTTTAGAGCTGTGCTCCTGTGCTAATAAGCCAACGAAATGGAGTCAATGCCTTGGACAAATCAGCAACAACGGATTTGTGGAGTGAGGGATCAAAAGAAGCATAAGGGAGGGAATGACTTATCAATCATTGGTTGACCTTCCCTTGAACTAGTCACATAGCTCTCAAATGAGTTTATGAATGATTCGAGCTTGTTTGGCTATCTGCTTTAAGAAATGGTACTGTTTCAATCAATCAACAAGGGTATTTGTTAAAGCAGGCTTGTTTTGTTGCCTGTTTCCAACTAGGTCTCCAACATACTTGCAATCTTTCCAAGTCTTTGGACAATCCATAGTGGCCGATATTGTGTATTCCTAATGGATTGCTCGCAATGCAAACCATCTAGTTAACCAACTACTCTAAAAACGTATAATTCACAGTTCCTACAGCTAAAAGCTGTTGAGATGAAGCTGCTTACCTGAATTCAATAACACTTTGCGCCCCTTCTGTCTCCTAATCTTCCGCTTGATTAACCCTTATGATATAAACCTGAAATTCCAAGTAGAGAAACCATGTAAGATTCAAAATCTGGGGGAGTGTTCTATCACACAAGATTCAGTAACCAGAACTAGTTAGTACATTTATATGTTTCAGATGTACTAGAAATTTTCATCTGTTTGTAAAAAAGGATGCAATGGTAGTAGAATACATTCTCAGTTTACCTTAAATTTTGTGGGTGCAATCAACTGAAAAACCAGTGCATCACCGTCAACTAATTCATGATCAATGGCGAAACCCCTCCATCCACCACTCAGCCCCGACTTCAATGCAAGGTATTTTGTTTCAGATTTATCTCCATTTTCATCAATCAAGGTGATATATTCGTCACGTTTAGGGAGATGTGTCTTGCAAAAGTGATTAGGAAGACCCTAAAAAGAACCATACGTGAGCTCAATAAAGTATACCTTATCCCAAACTAGTTTGGGTCAAAAAAACAAAAATAAGTGGTAAATTCTTAACAATGCTTAAGCTTTCAGAAAAAAAAAGAAAACTTTATAACTTTCCAATTCAGCAAGTTTATCATTTTTCTTTCACTTACCAGCCAAAACCCACCAGTTACATGTGATTGCAGCATAGGTTTCACAAAACTCGGGAAATCAGCACCTAGCTCTGATTCTAACTGCTCTGCTCTTTCTATAGCATACCGCCTATCCTCATCTGCAGCATATACGCGATTTAACAAATCTCTTCGCTGGTAGCTACAAACCAAAATGTCACAATGTCAGGCCAGATAATCTGTAGATGCATCACTCAGCGATCAAGCAAAAACGGAAATATGTATATTTTTTTAGTCAAACCTCCTTGGTCTTCCCATAGGTTCAACAGGAACCTGTCAGAATCAAGAGATACAATACATCAATGACCTTGATCATAATTGTCTGATATATCAATTAGAAGAAATTAATATAACATACTGATTACAAAGTGTAGTAGTATTATTCAATATTATATAGGTGGATATATCAAAGGATAAGAGAAACGGATCACCCAGGAAATTGCATATCCATTCACCAATATGCGTCAAATACTGAAGAGATTTAAAAACAATCATAGCTTATTTGTACAAATTATCAGATTGCACATAGACTTGGAAGTAATAACACGACATACTGAATAGATGGTGGCATAGTATTATCGAATATATGTCTGGATTATTAATGGATCAACCAGGAAATATGCATTACATGTTGAAAGTCGTCTCTGGAACTTATTTGGAGAAATTGTAAGATTAGCCGTATAGTATCTTGAGAGTCATTGCATTAAGGTTATGGCTGGCAATTTCAGCACATTTTTTTCAGCATGCAATCATTTCCATTTTTTCACAGTAAAGATAAAGAAAAAAGAGAAAAATCCCAAATCAATACCCTGTTTGGCTAAGCTTTTAAAATCAGCTTATTTTCGAAAATGCTATTTTCAAAAGTGTCATGCTCTATTTAGTATTTTGTCCTGGCCTCGTTACTTCTGTCATTTCTTTTTCCGGACCAATGGTTTACTTTTCTTTGAGCCGAGGATCTATCGAAAACAGTGTCTCTATCTTTGTGGTAGGGGTAAAGTGTGCGTACACTCTACCCTCCCATACCCCACTTATGGGATTGCACTGGCTATGTTGTTATTGTTTGTTGTTGTTGTTTCATCAAAAGTGCTTTTCAAAAAAGCATCAAGCAATTTGTCTTTAGCTAATCAATTTGAAAAACACTTTTGAGTAGCAATTAGTGTTTGACCAAGCTTTTAAAAAGTGGTTTTAATGTGTTTTTCAAAAGTGATTTTTTATAAAAGTACTTTTGGGACTCAAAATGGACACACTTCAACTTTGCAAAAAAAAAAAACGTTTTTTAAGGGGAAAAAAACACTTTTGGCCTCGGAGAAATTTGGCTAAACATGCTACAAGTCCAAATGTCCAAACTGAAGAGTTGGCTTAGTGGTAACACTGCATCCATCTCTAATTTCTAGGTTGAGAGTTCGAGTCACAATGAATTAAGTGCAAATCACTGTTGATCTACTGAGGGTGGGAAACAAAGCCAAATAACAAACAAATATCCCTAGGAAATAGTAGTACTAAGATACAAAGAGAAGAAATAGCTTACTTCTCTATAGTTGGGAGGAGGCTTATCCGCAACACGATTAGATCTTCTCACAGTAGAAAGATCCACCTCTTGCCTAACACGCTGCTTCACCTTCTTCATCTATCATCCCAAAATCACATTTAAGAAGCTAATCAGTACACAACAAATCGACCAATCAACTACACATCAATTCCAAAACTAGTTAAGATCAGCTATACGAATCATCTATACATATTTTCTCTATTTTAGCTAACAACAATAACATATCCAGAGTAATCCCACAAAGTAGGGTCTGAGGAGTGTAGAGTGTACGCAGACTTTACCAATACACATTGGGAGGTAGAGAGGTTGTTTTCGAAAGAATCTCGGCTTAAGAGAAAACATGACAAAAAAAATCAGATAAAGATGAAAGAAAGTAAAGAGATCATGACAAAAATACTATAGATAAGCATCAAACTAATACGTTAATCAAAGTACAAGCAATAGCAGACAGGAAATCGAAGGACAATAACCTACAAAGGTACACTAGGCCTACTAGTATGGAAGGAGCTCTATTTTTAGCTACATTCATGAAAAAAATACTTACGGGAGAGGGCTTAGGGCTGGTAGCGTTACGAACAGCTTGAGCAAGCTTAGTGAGATTGAGCTCTTCCATTCTTTTCTTGTTCTCTTCCAATCTCTTCAATCGGCTTTCTTCATACGCTAACATCTTCTTTGATTCCACCATTTTTTCTTAGGGAAAGAAGCAGAGGGACCGTTTAAACCCTCGATCTATGGACAATATAATATAATAATGTCTCGTTTGGCTCCACTTTGCATGTTTTGAATTTCAAATGTCACTAGCTGTACTGTACTCTCATTTTATTTATTTTTGAGATAAAAAAAAAAATTTCACACAATTAGTGTTAGTTATATAAGGTACAGTAAAACCTCGATAAATTAATAACTTCGATTAAATAATAATTTTCTCTGGTCCCAACTTGGGCTAATGGGATAAAATAATAACCTCGATAAATGCATAAGATAATAATTATTAAAAAAATTCTTCAGGCTCACTGAAAATATAAAATAATAATTCATTAAATCGTATGAAAATTACATATATAATTCATAAAATAAAGCACTTCCTAAACAATTTTTATTTCAAATTTTATGCTTTCCTAAAATATGTATCTATAGTCAATTGGTTCTTCTTTTCATGCGAATCGAACTCAATTTCATCTTTAACTTTTTGGAGGGCATAAACTACATTCGGCACATTCTTCTCATTTTGAAGCAAGTAATTTTTCAAAATCTCTATGGCAAGAAAAACTTCTTTCGGAGAAACATGGTGTATAGCGTTACTATCATCTGGATCTTGATTGTCATCATCTTCCATAGAGACTTTGAAAAATTATTTGCTTCAAAATGAGAAAAATGTGCCGAGTGTAGTTTATGCCCTTCTAATTCAAGATATTTTGCTAATTTGTGCCTTTTAACATTGCTATTTGTTATCTCTTTTAACAAATATTCTGTTGACCTTTTAAGAGTATTTGATATTGTTGATTAACTAATAAAGAGATCAAACTTTTGTTGAACCCACTGTTGCAAATCTTTTTGACTTGAAGAGAAATGCTTATTTTTGTACTCACACAATGTTTTTCTCATCTCATCAGTTAGCGTAGATTTTTTTACACATTTCAAATGAATAGCCATGGAAGAGAAGATATAATATATGAATTTTTATATCTTGGTATATGAAGTTAAAATACATGTGTCTATTTATAAACTCTATATTATGTACTTGAAACAATTCACAACACTTCATATTCTAACATTTCATATTCTAATGTAAATGCATTCTATTTTGAATCACGCCAACCCAAGATTAATAAACTTCTTTTTTACAAGATTAATAAACTTAGATACAATGTGCCATCATTAATTAATTAGTTTTTTTTCTTAGTTACCGAAAAAAAATTAATTGTTTAATTTGAGAAATATAATGTACAAAATAAAAATTATTCTATAAATTAATAAATATTAATTTATCGATAAATTAATAACCCCGTATAAGATAATAATTTTTCAGGTCCCAAGGATATTCATTTATAGAGGTTATACGGTACATAATAAAAAAATAATTTATGTGAAAGTGTTTGATGAGGACGAAATTTAAGAATGAAAAGAAAGATTTTTAAATTTGTGGTTTAAAAACAAGGCATAAATATTTGTGTGGTTATATATCATTTCATTAAAATAAAATAAAAAAAATAAAATTATATTATTATTATTAAAACAAAAATTATCAAAATTTCGGATTAATTAAAAAAATATGTCATATAAATTGGGATAAATGATAGTACTACATTTTAATGATGAAAGTTATAGGACATATATGTAGGATTTTGTTGGGTTCAAAGCATATAAGTAAGGCACAGCGAAAGTTTAAAATTTTGTTTGTTACTTACCCCAACAACATTTCTGGTATGGTTATACAACAATCAAACCTGTAACATAAAACATAAACTTACATGTTAGAATATCTGGAGTCTTTATCTACTATAAGGTGGACACGCGGTTACCCTTCCGATTGCAAGCTCCAAGCTTCAATGTATTTCTCTTTCGGAAAGCTAGAAAATCCGGCAGAGGTTCGAGAGAGTTTTAATTCTAAGTCTCTAAGGCTTAGAATGATAATCTGAAATTAGTGTATGAATAATAAAAAGAATGCCTCTATTTATAATTGAAAAATAGGTCAAAACCAGATTAGGGTTTGACCTTGAGCCTGGCCCAAAATTCGAGGCAGAGGCGCTGCGGCGCTAGACGTGCTCCTGCACTGCCTCGATTTATTTTCTGTGCATTCTTAATTAAATCCAAAATCCAATTTTTACTTAATTAAAATAGTCATTATTCATTTAAATATCTCGATTCTAAATCGAACATTTAATTACTCTCTCAATACATCCTTAGATCGAATGGACAATCGACATAGTGTGACCCTACAAGCCTTCTCATATCGACATTAATCAAATTAAGGTCTACGCGGAACTCCTAGACGGCGCCGGAAGACGAACTCAATATGTGAAGTACGTTTACGTGAATCCAGTAAACTTGTAAGATAAAATCATTTCATTCACGACACACCCGATTAAGCTAAGGATTTGTCAAGTGTCTATCCAAATGGCTTAATCATTGTATCTCATCTATATTAGTTGACAACTAGACCATATTCTAAATATGTCTATTGTGTTGGCCAACGACTTAGTCAACCTAACATCACTGAGAATACGAGTGTTCTCTCGAATATACATTCGAGGAATGAATCCTAATCTTGGCTCAACTACCACCTTTAATCCACGTCGTAATGTACCCAATACAAGTCGTATATCAACCTATAAGGCATTTGAGCTTAGGACGGGATCAAAGTACATTACTTTGTAGACAAGGCGCGTATTGACCTCAAGTCTAAGGACTTCTATCTCCCACACGCTGATCATACTTTAGACAAGTATAACAAACAATATATCAGCAGGGTATACCAATACTTCCAAAGTATCCATGTGTCCATCACGATTAGTCATTACTCGTAGCAGGTGAGACATACTACATCCTCCAAGGATGTGATGCAAACCACATGTCGACTTATCACATATCATCGATATTTCATTCTCGATGATCATTAGTCGAGGCTATTTTAAGAGTTACGTTATAATATTAATATCTCACACTATTAATAACAGTGTAACCTCCAGGGATGCATATTATAGTATATTACAAACAATCAATTAATAATTCAATAATTGTAAATATCAAAATATTAATCTCCATTAATAATAATACGAATGTGTATAAAGTACACTTGTTCTAATACAGATTGTCTCCAGGACATAAATATACTTTCAATATAGGCATTATAACCCGACAGTTTTAGTTAAATGAACTTCTTTATTGCCAACCATATTTTTAGATCTAATTGAGCTATTAATTTACTGTAGTACATTCTTCTACTAACAGTTTTTTTATCACTTAAATTTGCACCATAACTAATCTTACAACTCAGGATCTACTAGCAAAGCCCCTTCAGATTTCTGTTTTAAAAGTTGATCTATATTTCAATACTCTTTGGAACTTAATATTTCTAATCTGTTCGTCTCTCTGGACTTCTAAATACTTCTACGTATTCTTCTTTTTTTTCTTTTACAATGATTTCCACACTCTTCCCTTAAAAATGCTAATAATTGAATAAAAGAATTGCCTTACCTCCTTGTGTCAATAATTTAATTATAAGAAAGTACAATAGCGAAAATTTGAGGAAACTTACCAATATATATAGTTCAGCCATATTTATTTATCAATACGACCGAATATACAAAATTTATACATTGATTACGTATATTATATGTAGATTATACGTATAAATTTACAAAAGCTATGCATTTGGTCATAATTTGCAAACTAGATCACTCAAAGGCATTGGTTTGTAGTAAGGTAACACGATACAAATAGTAGTGGAGCTAGAAATTTTATTAAGGAGTCAAAATATAAAAAAGTAGTCACATATAAAAAAAATAAGGAAAATCAACATATAATATACATACATAAAATTAAAATTTTAATCTAGCTAAATAGTGTAATTTTCCGACTACCTTAACATAAGGTGGCACCACCACTGGATACAAACTTTCACAAATAAATTAACTTGTGTCATGCTAACATTCTTCGAGGATTTAGGTACTTGATCCGCCAGCTAGTTGATCCATCATCCACCTATTTAATCAATGTACATGGAGCGAATTATGACAATATATTGGTAAAGTATGATAGTAATATAATTTTTCTTAGTAACTATTTTTCAAGGATTGGGCCGGGAAGCAAATAGTAAATGCTATTTATACCCACATACCTCAGAGATGTTTCTTTTGGTTATAACAGTTTTTTTTCATTCTTAATACCTATTACCCAGTGTTAAACGCCCATACAGTGGACGCCCCGTCTTTTTGTTCTTTTCATGTACATTCATTGGCACAACAGATTACTAGTTGAAATTACTTTCGGACCAAAATCCAAATACATGGTCATCGTATCCAATAGTAGCAATATTTTATGTGACTACAACAAATTCAACAATTGTCCTATCACCTGTCATTTCTATATAAAAAAACTAGATGATGGCAAGCCCGTGCTGGCCTAACATGTTAAATGAATTAATTTAGTAATAAAAATAATTATAATTTAATTAATTCAAATAGTATTTGTTATAGTTCTATAATTTCAAGTACATATTAACGGGTGGAATATCAGCGTAATTGGTGAACATGGAATCTGCTTCATTTCAGGTCAAAAACTTTTTTCTTCACTTTACTTCTGAGGTAACTATAAGTTGTGTTTGTAGTATTTCTTCACAGGTTCAAACGAATGGTCAGAGTCCTCCGCCTTCTACATACAAGTTATGCTCTTTTGACGATTATCATGTAAAAATGATGTTTTGGAGAGCGAACCTGCAATAGACCCTGTATATCATAATGGTTTCTGAAAACATTTATATGCAAAGGAAATAAGACTACTTCGTACCTTCTAGAACCACAGAAACCAAATCTTCACTGTTATTTGAAGGTGAGACATTCAAATTAACAGCACTATGACTGTCATTCTGAACATGCTCTTTTCGTTTAGAATCGACAAAACAAGGCTCTGCCAAACGCTTTGCTTATTTTCGCTTCCTATTATCTTTCTGCACAAGATCTTCTCATTCCAAGCAGCAAGCAAGCAAAGAAAGAAGAAGGGAGATCAACAACCAAATCTGGAGATCCTCTACCTTTAAAGTAATACAAGTGGACAAGCAGAAAGGACAAAATTACCAAACTCCATTGATTTCTTCTCAGTATCCAAATTCATGAGGCATAGAGCTGCATCTACCACGTCTTGTCCATTTGCTCTGACTATACAGACCTAGAAACACCATTCTTAACATTCAGAAAATACATAAATGAAACCTATGCCTTAAGACTATTGTGGTTGAGAAATAAAGCGGGAGGATTGTAAGAGTTCAACAGAGCCCCACTTAATCATACTATCACAGCTGCTAAGAAAATTAGACTTGCTATTGCTTTCCTGTCTCAATTTACCTTCTATCATTTTCATCGCCAAAAATCCATGCTCCAATCGTCTCAGACGAATTGCAGTCCGCCCCTGCCCCTTTAAAAAACTGCTGAGGCGATCAAGTGCAGTTTTAATTCGCAAGTTAATCAATCAGTAGCCAGTTTAGTAAAATTATCATATTCTACAACCTTAATTTTACAAGAAGCAGAATTTATCCAGAGTTTTACCCCCTAACCTGTTAGCCTTAGCTGCAATATTGACCCTTACTGGCCAAAATCCATAGTCAAAACTGGATTTCACTATAGACTTTTATTTTGCCAATAGCCAATAATAAATAGGGCACATTGGCAAATTGGATCCTTATGTTAAATCTAGCTAGATTTTGGAAGATCCAGGATTGGGACAACGGGTTTAGTGATAAACAATCTTTTCGTCCATCAGATGCATTATATATATATCAGATAAACAAGACCAGTTGTGACCATTCACTAGAATGATATTCTAAAATGAACATTGACGGAAGAGAGTTGCTGACACTCTCAGAAATTTAACCGGCTCAACTAATTTATCCTTTTCTTTTTATCAAGCAGGCTCAAGTAATTTATCCTTTTCAAATAGATGTTTCCTTGGGAAAAAGAACGAAACGTCAAACCAATTTAAACCCATTAGTAAGATGGAGGAAATCACTTGTAAGTTGTAACCAATACACTTTACCTGGCAACCCATGCTGCCAATATTCCTCTGTAGCTTTTATCTAATCTCATGGCAAGACAACATTGGCAATTTCCAATTGTCAGCATTTCAAAAGCCATCATTGAATTCTAACAGCCTGGCAGCCGTGTAACAAACAATCCCTAGCCTCATATAACAACATAAGTTAAGGTTAATCAACTTTACATTTTTGACACTTGCTCCGTCCAATTCCTTTAGATGAAAATCCCCCTCTCCCCAATAAGGCAAACTGATATAAAGCTAGTATTAGTTTTTATAACCAATATAAAGTATAGCTTGTTAATGTTAAAACTTAATATGACATCCTATCAATTTACTATTCTACTTCTTCAAATCTTGAACAATTGTTATAGATGCCTGTTTACCAAACTCAATATAATATTATACACAAACATAAAAGTAAAGTTACAAGCATGTCATCTTTATTAGGATGAAACAAAAATATCTCATTCCTCCAATATCAAGAATAATTTAGGCTTAATTAAGTAGGTATCAAGATATTGAAAGGTTACCTTCAGTTTGCAAGGTTCAATCAAGCGAAAAATCAAAATATCTCCTTTAAGTAGTTGGTGAGAGATGGAAAATCCTCTCCAACCAGCACTTAAACCATTCCTTCCTAGAAGATAACTGGTCTTGTACTCATTGCCCCACTCATCAACCAAAATGACAGTGGTATCATGACTTGGTAAATGCATTTTGCAGAATGACTTTGGAAGATGCTACCGTTGCAAAAAGGAAGGAAAAAGATGAAGTTAGAAGAAGAAGAAAAATTTGTTTGAATTCTATCTCTATGAAGTTTTTGCTCCAAAGAGGTTATATGTGGTTTCAGGCTTACCAGCCAAAATCCATGAGCAACATTCGAAGGGAGCATACACTTTCCGAAGCTGGGAAATTCATCTGCCAGGCTTGATAAAACCCTTTCTCCTCGCTCCAGAACAGAATATTTAGCTTCAACATCATCATAAAGGTCATTCATCCTTGTCCTCTTTGTCCCCTTACGTTTATTGCTATGAATTCAACAGATTCAGAAATTTGCTTATGAGTTACCGTCAAGAAAGAGAAAAAAGTGGAGATTTGTGGGTAGGAAGGAGGAAAAGCAAGTCAAATAAAATGCCAACCTCTCAGCCTTTCTGGGATGATTAGACTTCACCTGTGTGACAATGCAAAAATTCGGTTAAAATTTCATAGTCAATCAATAAGAAAAGAGCTCATACGCGAGTGTACAGAAGTTTCAAGTCTGCCTCTATATTGTTAGAACTGACTAGCTAGTAGTTCAAAATTTAAATTATTTAAAAATAAAAAAATTACAACATAGAATACTACATATTATCAGCAAGTAATAAACAAATGCAGGCTTCAAAATGGATGTTATGCCTCCAATTGAAGAAGTAAAAGAGACCTGATGAGAATAGTAGCAGAGCCACATAGGCTCAAGGGCGGTCAGTTTAACACCTTCGCCACAAAGTGCCGTGTATATAGGTCAAGTATTACTACATATTAAATTTTGAATACCCTTAGCGAAATTCCAGGCTTTGCCACAGGATGAGAAGTAACAACGGACTTATTTTCTGCAAGACATTCCAGCGGAATACAGTAGACCCACTTCATTTAAGAACTACACAAATAAATCAAGTAACGGATTGTGCATAGACATGGTGAAACACGTCATGTAGCCAAACCAAGTGAACAACGTGAGAATACTGGCCCGGATACCACTATCATCCAAAAAAGGAAGAAAAAGAACTAACGGGAAGCATATCAAGTGCTTTTAAGATCTTTTCCTACAGGCAGCAACCCCTGAGTTATACAACTAGCTTCTCAGTGAAGATGGCTTTTTCCCAAGCTTTAAGTTCAAAAATCTCCAATAAGGTTATCGTTTCCTTTCTTTCTACAGATTGTTCACATCATTTCATCAAACATTTTGTGCTATATGATTTACACTAGACACTATTTACAAGCCAATATCCTCAAACCTTGTGTCCTAACAGACGTCCAAATCATAAAACAGAAAATAGATATTTGGATGCCCATGTAAGAGTATAATGCATTATGAGGTAGAGCAAGCCCATGTAACATGTGGCTTTTCGAACTCACGCTTATTCCAACTATCAAACTCGTTTATTGTCTCTCTACCTTCCAAGATAGGGGTAAGGTTTGCGTACACTCTACCCTCGCCATACCCCACTTGTGGGATTACACTGGGTATGTTGTTGTTGTTTGTTGTTGTTAAACTCGTGTATATGAGCCAATATAACCCAACTAACATTAGAAAAGTGTATCATAAAGAAAGTCAAGAAATGAAAGTAGCAATAATCAGTGAGGGAGTCTAAGGCTCAATATCAAGTAACCATCACGATCAATTTTAATTCAAGGAACAAGTAACAAGCATCTTTCAAGACTACTGTTATAAAAACTCTTGCATGCTATTACACAGAAGAACAATCACCATCAACATGACATAGCAAGTCTCATCAACTTCAATCATTTGTCTATCATAGATAAGAGGAATGAGTAACTAAACACCTTATCCAACACAAGATAACTAAACACTGAGCACCACTATAGGCGACCAACCCAGAGCAACTAATTAACAAACTATAAGCAACCATATCACTTATGACTTATCCGCCAAGAGGGGACACATATATACACAAAAGAAAGAAGACACGAGTCAGTGACCATGCACAGGGTCATAAACACTCTACGCTCCACTAAGGATACACCACTGTGAGCCTTCTGATTTACGTCTTCCATGCCTTCTGTTTATTCCCTTGACCCGGGTCGTCTTTTATAAAGCATCATTGACTTAAGATTAGAGTTGCACGCTCACACTCTTAACTCCTCGAAGGCGCCTCTTTGTTCTTCTCTTTCCTATCGTTCAGTACAAGTAGGATTGAGGAGGAGAACTCATAAAATCAGCTGCAAATGGAGGAAACTGGCACCAGTGTACACATCTAGAGCGTGCAATTGCCTACCCCATCTCCTTCCCGTACAGACCCATTTTGAGAACCATCCTATACAGTTGGTGGCTAGGGATCCATCTCATTCGTTAACAAAATAACAGAGAAAGGAAACTGAATAATCCTACAATTACCAAGCAAGAAAATATATCTATCATCCGGCGCCGGAGGTAAAAAGCCTGGATACTGTTTCGGCCGAACCGAATAGCTTTTGCTCAAACAGTTTATTTGCTTTACAAAAATTCATTAGCACTTAAAGTTGATGCCATTTGCCCAGGAGTTAACGGGTTCGAGCCGTGAAAATAGACTCTACAGCTGCGTACAATAGACACTTCTGGTCCGGCTCTTCCCCGGATCCCGCGCATAAAGATAATTTAGTGCACCGGACTGCCCTTTTTACTTAAACTTGTCGTTCTAAAATCCAGAACCTGTAAAGTTAAAATCTTGGCTCCGCCTCTGCTATCATCCACATCCATAAGCAATTAATGGATTTCAACCAGAACATCCATGACCAATTAGGGCCAAATCTAATCAGATCAAGAAGTCAAGAAACATACCGAAAACCCACAAAATATCACATAATAAAAATATCTACTAAGCAGATAGAAATAGCACACTAGATCCTCAAGCAAAACAACAAAACATAAATCAAAAAATGAATATTCTTACTTGCTTGGCCTTAGATTTAAAACTCCTAGTCTTTTTAGGTATCATCTTTTTCCTGTCCAACTGCGACGTCTTAATCTGCAACCAAAACAAACACAAAAAAAAATTAAATGAAAAATCCCCCAAAGAAAATAAATAAAACCCTGACAGCACAAACAAATAAAAGAATTTAAACCTTTGGTGAAGGATCAATTTGAGTTGAAGTAGAAGCAGATGAATGTGAAGTGGGTCTATGTTTATGAGTTTCAACTTGTTGATTTTTTTTACATATTTTTTTCAAAGGTTTTACAGAACTAAAATTCCTAGTATCTTCCATGGATGTGTCGATTTAGGTTCTTTACACAGAAAAGACTACATGAAATACGTAGAAATGTATTTATATAATTTATTTATTTTTTTGAATTTGTTTGATTTGAAATGATAAGACAAAAGAAGAAAGCAGGAAATACAGCCAACCGAGACAAGGACAGCGAAATGCGGGCCCAGTCAGAGGATACTGCTACTTGCTACGGCTAGTTGTATTGTAAGTAACTTTACTAAGAAGTTGTCCGTACAGGGAAACTCTACTTACCACTATGTTTTAAAAAGATTTAAGTTGGTATTTGGACGTGATTTAATTGGGGTTTAAATAAAAATACGAAATTGAAAATAATATTTGGAAGTTATTAGAAGTTATGTCTGAAAGTAAAGTTGAAGTATTGGGAGTTAAAAACTTAAAAAATACTTGAAAAAATCTTAAAACTTGTTTTAAAAAAATTATATTTTATATTTTAAGTTTGAAGTTGAAATAATTGATCAGTTTGAGAAATAAATACTTATTTTTAATAATTTCTAATTATTATTATTTCAAATCTCCTTACTGCCTTAAATTTTTTTCTTACCGTTTCTCTTGCTTGCTTTACTCTTGTTTTTCTTTTACTTTGTTTGTGCTTATTCTCTGTCTTGAATTGAGAGTCTCTCGGAAACAGTCGCTCTACATAACAAGGTAGAGGTAAGGTCTGCCTACACTCTATCCTGTCCAGACCCCACGTTGTGGATTTTACTGGATATGTTATTATTATTATTTCAAATCTTAGAACCAAAATCTGTTGTGTAAATAAAAATAAAGAATTGTTTACAAAAAAAGACATCCTGAGAAATGAGAACAACATTGGTTCATATTGAATGGGTTGTGACTTTTCCATAAAGACACCAACACCTTTCACATTGAACATGTAATTTTTTCGATAAGAATTTTCACAAGTGGGGTCTAGAGAGGTTAGGATGTGTATGCTGATTTTTCCCTTACCTTTGTGGGTAGAAAGGTTGTTTCTGATAGATCCTAGCTCAAAAGAAACATAATCGATGCAGGATTGTAAGGAAGTAAGACAACAAAATATTAAGATACAAAAATATTTGAAGCAATAAATATACATACTGAATAGTAAGGAACTATAAGATACCTAGATAATAATACTAAGAAAGGAGGAGATGAGGATATCCCCTACCTCTCTTACACAAAATGCGACATTACTCAACTGCCTACTAACCTTTTATAATCCTCGACCTCCAAATCTTCTTATCTAATGTCATGTCCTCATTCAGCTGAAGATGTGTCATATCCTGTCGAGTCACCTCCCAATTCTTCTTCGGCCTACCTTTACCTCTCCTAACTCCTGTTATTGTCAGTCTCTCAAACCTCTTAATTGCCGCATCCTCGCACCTCCTATTCACATGCCCCAATTATTTTATTTCTTATGTTTTATTTGTTTGCACTTAATAAATGTCTTAATTTTAACCATTCAGACCTCTATTATTAATTTTGTTAGTGTTTTAGGTCTTCATTTTAATCATTTAGATCTTAGTCGTTAAGTGTGTTTGATCTGTTTATGTTTAAATTACTTAATGGGTGTGAATAGATATAAATGCATAAGATATGCGACGTAACAAAGTCTAAATATCGCTAAAATATTATTTAAATATTTCTACAAAAAAACTAATTCTAGTCGTTCACTGCTACTGTCATCACCCACTATTATCAACTCCGTTGTCACTGCTCATCATTATCAACTAGCACCCCCCCCCACCACCACCAACCACGACCACCATCTTTAGCCACAACCATTACCGTTGTCAATCATCACTATCACCAGCCACCATTTACACTCATCACCACCAATCATCATTACCAAAACAACCACCGATCACTGCAGACAATCACCGCCATAGTCACCATCATATATTGCCACCAACATCATCATTCACTACCGCCATTAGCTATCACTATCATTCACAACAACTATCAACAACGACCATAACCTTTACTTTATGCCAGCCACCACCACTACTAGCTACTACTCAAACAACCTCTATTAGCCAACATCATCCCCAATAACCGATCACCACCACCATCAACCGATATATAATATTTAAAATGTTTTTGTTAATATAATATTAATTATATTAACTAAATGTTTTAATAAATATTATACTTATTAATTTTTAAATAAAAACAAAATATATATATTCAGATGTTAAAAAATAAACAATTTTAATTATTTATTATTCAAATCTTAATACAATATCTTAATATTTAGATGTATATTCAGATTCAGATATTTAAACCTTAATTGTAATAAAAACATTAACAAATGAGGCCTTAGCCTCTTGCACATATCTATTAAGAAAGCTACTTTGAAAAATTAATTAAGAATGTTATTGGCTATATTAACTTTCATTTTTTTTTTCAAATTTACTCACGAAAAATTGTAAAGATTTCTTAAAAGTTTGTCCAATTATCTATTAGACAAGAGTAATATAGAGGGAAAAACAATTATGATCTTCTTGATTTCGTGAAAATTCACTTATTTTGGATCAAATTTTAAAAGCAAGCAAGTAATTAATACCTTCTTATTATTTTAAAAATCACTTATTTCGTACCAAATTTAAAAAGTTAAAAAATTACTTTAAAAAATACGATGTTGGAATCAAAACTTTAAGAGACGAAGACCATAGTCTTTCTCAAGAACTATCATGTCACTCCATCGAGAAATAAAAAATAGATGCGGAAGTGTACCTGAATCTATGAAAACGGCCGCTGAAACCCTACCATAATTTTGTATTTATATGGACACAAATCTTGTATCTCTAGTTTAGCTCATTAAACCAAAAAATTATAATTGGGGTAGGCCCACTTAACTTTAAGCTTAGTAGATCACCTTAATTAGGGCCGACTTTATAACTATAGCAAACAATGTAGAATTATTCTTGATAAAAAGTATCAGTTTTTTCCACAGATTCCCCATTTCGGGGTGGTCTCTAATTTTCCCCCTCAAATATAACGGTCATTACTTTTTGCCCCTGCTGCTCATTTAATAAAAAATTGTTGACCAAAATACCCTTATCTATGACCTAATTTCACAAGACATAAGTTTAGAAAACTTTTGTCTTGTTCGACATAAATTCGGTAGGAATTAAGTTTATCCGACATAAATTGTGTAGTATTTAATTCGCTTCACATAAATTTAGATAACTTTCGCTTGTCCATATAAGTTATATAAGAATAAGTTATGCTTCTTATGACATAACTTTGTGGGTTCTGAAACTGAACTTATGCCTCTATCGGCAAAATTCCTGTAGGAAATTAAGCGGCATAACTTATGTTATATTATGATACGAAAATATAAACTTACGTCAATTAATTCTTCTTTGTTTTTTCGATGTTAGAGATATTTTCGACCACTTTTATATTACTTATAGTGTTGAAGGACAAAAACTAAAAACCATAAATTTAAGGAGCAAAAATTAAACACCACCCAAATATAGGGAAATTCGTGCAATGACCCACATTATATGTTCAAATCCATAAATAAGCTCCAAAGCATCACAACTTAAATTCACTAATAGTGTATTTTTTTTGTAATCTATATTAATATTTATAACTTATTCCTTTAAAATAATCATGTGGTACTTTTCGACCATTAATTTCTTTAGAACAATAGTAATACAACAATAACAACATATCCAATGTAATCTCACAAGGGGGAGTCTGGAAAGGGTAGGAATGCATACCTTACCTCTACCCTTGTGTGGTATAGAGGTTGATAGACCTCAGCTCAAAACGATGCAGGATTGCAAGGTAAACAAGACAGTAAAAATATCAAGATAAAAAGCAAATGAAACAACACGTATTAATACACACCTAAAGAGTAGGAATCTACGCGATGCCTAAATAATACTACTAAGAAAATGAGAAAATGAGATGAAGAGGCTAGCCCTACCTCTCCCACATAATGCGACAAAAACTCAACTACACACTAACATTCTACTCTAATTCTCGACCTCCAAATTTTTCTATCTAGGGTCATGTCCTCAATCAACTGAAGTAGTGTCATGTCCTGTCTAATCACCCCCCCCCCCTTAGTTTTTCTTTGACCTACATTTACCTCTCTTAACTCCCGCTACAACCAATCTCTCACACCTCCTCTTCACGTGTCTGAACTATCTCAGTCTCGCTTCCTTTATTTTATCCTCCACGAAGGGTTTGACCTTGTACCGTATCAACTTCATTCGTAATCATATCTCTCCTAGTATAAACACACATCCATACGAACATCCTCATCTTCACTACCTTCATTTTTTGAACGTGGACATTTTTGACTGGCCAACATTTCGCCCATACAATAATGCTTGTCTAACAACCACTATGTAGAACTTACTTTTAAGTCTTGGCGACACATTCTTATCGCAAAGCATTCCGGAGGCAAGCCTCCATTTCATCCATCCTGCTCCAATATAGTGTGCTACATCATTGTCAACCTCTATGTATCCTTGTATTATAGACCCAAGATACTTGAAGCTTTTTCTTTTGGGTATAGCTTGTGCCTCGATATTTACTTCCACATCTGCCTCATGGATTATGTCACTGAATTTGCACTCTATGTACTCCTTCTTAGTCCTACTTAACCTAAAACCTTTAACTCTGAGGTCGTCCTCTAAACTTCCAGTCTATCATTAACTCATTGGTGCAACCTCATCACGATCGCAAAGTGTTCGGAATCACCTCCAACTGTCCTCTCCCTGGTCTTGGCACCCTACTAAAATCATGTTCAAACATTAGATACAACAGTGCATTCAATTAAAGTCAAAAGGAATAAATCTTGAAGAAGTATACCAGCTGCAGTAAGCGCACAACAAATAATGTTAACATTGGTCTGTTAAAGAAAAAAAAAACAATGCCAATCAATCTTTAAAAACAGTAACTTTATTAACACAAAAAGTGAATAGATATGTCACATTACATGTCATGATTAAGTTCAATATCCATTACCATCAGACACTTAATTATGTTAAGGTTCCTTTAATCCTTTTCGTGTGCTTTTAACAGATCAGTTTCTTGCTCATTCACTCAACACAAAAAAGTTAAGTTAAACTAAGGAGTCAACTCAAATGTACTCCAACTATAAACAGCCAACTATAAGCGAGAATTATGCAATCAAGATGACGTCACAACATTCAATTTCAATTCAAAACTCTAAAAAAAGTTAACATAATATAAACCCTAAAACAAATATTGAACACTTACTAAAGTTAACAAACCTATAAAATATACAAGGTAATGAAATTAATAACATGAGATTGAAATACATGCTTGAGAACTAGTTCAATTTGGGGCAAAATTTACAACTTAAAATTTCATGACATTGGAAAAAAAAAATACCTGAATGTGATCGATGAAAAAAACGCCGCCAGTGGACTGGTGAGCGAAAACGGCAGTGGGGTGGGTCGGTAGTGGTGGTGGTGGGTTCAGTCAACATTGGGGTGGGTCTTTGGGTTTGTCGAAAGAGAGGACAGAGAGAAATTGAAGGAGAAGGGGGAAAGAGTGACCCGATCGGGGCCTAATTAAATTTTACTTTTTTCCGATCGCATGCGGTCGTAATTTTAAGTTTTTTTATTTTTTAATTAATTATTTTATGTTTATATAATTAACTTTTATATAAAATAATTATTTTTCTATTTATTATTTGTAGAAAAAACAATTTCGATCACATGCCGTGGAAATTATTTTTTGCGTTAAGCAATGACCGCGTGTGGTCAAAATTATAAATAAAAAAATTAAAAATTCTGAAAATTTCGACCTTATGTGGTCATTTTTTTTTTACCGGAAGTGAGCTTGAAATTTGTTGGTCGAACTTAACTGTTTTTTAGTAGTATCCCTCCGTTTCAAAATGTTTATCTTATTTTTTTTTAATTCGTTTCAAAATATTTGTCTTACTTTTTTTTTTTGATCTGTTTCAAAATGTTTGTCTTACTTTTCTTTTTGATCCGTTTCAAAATGTTTGTCTTTTTTTTTTTACAACTCTTTAATTTCAACTTTTCACATAACGTCTTTAAGACCACAAGATTAAATAACATTTTGGTATATTCTTCATATCTTTAATTTAAGACTACAAAATTCAAAAGTATTTTTTATTTTCTTAAACTCCGTGTCAAATCAAAATCAGATAAATATTTTAAAATGAAAGGAGTATAAATTTTAATTTTCAAAATTATCGCAGTTATGCTAGATTTGGATATCGAGAACTTGACATTTGCTTTTAAAAGATTTACACAAAAAGGTGCTCCAAAAACAATTATTACATGGTAACGTTTCTGATTTTGAGAATTAATTTTTTTTTCTTTTGGTGTCCTTCAAGAATATAACTTATAACTTAAAAATTACATTAACAATACACATTGTTCAATCGAAAGAAAAGGATCAGAATCAAATAAAAAGGGTAGAATATATTTACTCTATGAAAAAAAAATGTCATGAAAGAAGATGTTTACACTTGGGACAAAAACATTTGTTTACATTATTATCTACTTGTGTATCGATATATTCCCACTTCGAAATTACAGTAATCGGATGCCGTCACTTTCATCTTTTAGGTGTGTGAAGTCTTGACTGGCCAACACTCCATCTCATACAACATAGTCAGTCTAACCACCACCCTATAAAACAAACTTAAAGGCAAGTTGTATAGGGTGGTGGTTAGACCGACTATGTTGTATGGGACAGAGTGTCCCAAAAGATTAAAATTGTGGAGATGAGGATGTTGAGATGGATACGTGGGCATAAAAGGATGGATATAATTAGAAATGATGATATTCAGGAGAGAGTGGCCTCGATGGAGGATAAGATGCGGGAAACGAGGTTGAGATGGTCGGGCACGTGCAGAGGAGAGACACAAATGGCCCAGTGCGGAGGTGTGAGAGATTGGCTACAGACAGGTTCAAGAGGGGTAGAAGTAGGCTGAAGAAGTATTGAAGATAAATGATTAGATGAGATATGACGCATGTGCAACTTACTGAGGACATGACCTTAGATAAGAGGTTACGGAGGACACAAATGAGGGTAATAGGTAGTACATCGTAGTCCTACTTACGCTTACAAACTGATAGTTGTAGTGTTATTATTGTACATCCGATTAGCCTATCATACTAGTAGACGCAGTATTGCTTTATAGTCCCTTGTCATTTGATTTCTGCTGCTATGTGTTCTCTAGTGTACTTTATTTATCTTATTTGCATGCGTTAGTTACTGCTTCCTTTTTCAGAATGCGCTATCATGGCTTATTCGCTTTTGATACCAGCATTTTCATACTACTTTAAATTTCTTGTCGGATCTGACCGTTTCTCTTGCTTTGCTTGTGCTTGTGCTTGTGCTTTGTCTTGAGTCGAAGGTCTCTCGGAAACAACCACTCTACCTACCAAGGTAGAGGTAAGGTCTACATGCACTTTACCCTCCCCAGACCCACATTATGAATTTCACTGGGTATGTTGTTGTTGTGGATGACGTCACTTCAATATCGTCATGTATCATTGTAAATTTCTAAGTTTTTTACTTCCTTTAACGTTGTGTTTGTGCATGGAGAATAATGAATAATTAGTTTGATAATAATCTATTGTGTAAAGCTTCTATGGATATGTTCGTAGTACGTCTACAACAATCGTCAGGTTTGTATTGTATTATCCTATTTTGATATTGGCTTCTGAAGTATAAAAGGTTGTATATTGTTTGAAAAAATAATCAGCAATGAAGCAGTATTAACTATATATATCATAGAAAATGTTAGTCTACAACAACAACAACAACAACAACAACAACAACAACAACAACATACCCAGTGAAATTCTACAACGTGGGGTCTGGGAGGGTAGAGTGTACGCAAACCTTACATCTACCTTGGTAGGTAGAGCGGCTATTTCGCATTCATGCATGTGCTTACAACGTGCTTAATCATATTGACGACACATTCCCCCGTCATATCGATGTCGCCGACACGACATGGCGCCGACTTAACGCAATCGTCAAGCAATGGATTTATGACACTATCTCTAAGGACTTGTTTTATACGATTATGCAAACAGGCGCTTCTGCGGAGAGCTATGAATAAGGTTGGAGGAAATTTTTCAGGACAACAAACACACACGTGCCGTGTATCTTGAGGAACAATTCAATAACACGCGTCTTGAAAACTTTGCGAACATATCTGACTATTGCAAAAAATTGAAATTAGTTGCCGATCAATTATCCAATATGGAAACTCCGATTTCGGACACTAAGATGGTGTTGCAACTAATTAATGGTTTGCCGAAAGGTGAATACAACATACTCGCAATGATGATACAACAAGTCAATCCCCTGCCCAGCTTCAACAAGGCCCGGTCACAATTGCTTTTGGAAGAAACTAAATGTGCTAAACAGGATGAACACAATAAAAAAACATTAGTGGTTGATACACCGGAGACCACCACCGCACCCGCCGGCCCCACCGACAACCAACAGTAGCGGAGCAGCCGCGGAGGCGGCAGAGGGCGAGGTTGTGGTGGCAGAGGCAAAGGCCAAGGTGGAAGGCCCAACTTGGGTGGCCAGCCACAACAGCCGGCACGGTACCCAGTCCAGTGGGTCGGCCCACTGTCTTGGCAATTTCCTGGCAGTTGGGCTTCACCACCCTGCATGTATCCGACTACCCCAGCCCACTAGCAGGCGCCTAGGTCCTGTCCCTCGCCCGACATGCCCATCTCATCAGGCCCACATCACGGAGGCCAAATAGCCCACTGCCCAGTCCGATTTTCTCACACCAACGGAATTGGCCCAGTCCTACAACACCATGAATTTACAGCAGCCCGACGATGCTTGATACATGGACACGGGCGCCACATCATACCTTACTCGAAACTCTGGTAATCTTCCACACCTATTTAATTTGTGAACTCCTCAATTTATTTTGGTCGAAAATGGCAATCACATTCCCATACAAGGGTATGGAACCACACACACCGAAACCTCACCCTCCTTTATCCCTCCGTCACGTCATATGCTCCTAATATCATTAAAAATCTAATCTCTGTTAGGAAGTTTGCTATTGATAATTCTGTATCTCTTGAGTTTGACCCCTTTGGTTTTTCTGTGGAGGACCTACGCACGGGGACACCTCTTACGATATGCAATAGTGTGGAGGACCTATATCCTTTCTCATCCACTTCCGCTGCAAGTATAAACCCTCATACATCCCTTTCTGTGATCTATCCATCCACGTGGCACAACAGACTTGGACACCCAAGAGCTCCCATTTTTAATTTTCTTAGAAGTCACAATTTAATTACATGCAATAAGGGGAATCTTGCCCCAAGTTGCTATTCATGTCCTTTAGGTAAACATGTTAGACTTCCATTTATGTTGTCTTTAAGTGCTACTTTTTCTCCCTTTGACATTATTCATGCGAATTTATGGACATCTCCTATCGCTAGCAAACTCGGTCATAAATATTATTTGGTCTTGTTAGATGATTTCTCTCATTTTCTTTGGGTCTATCCGCTCAAATTTAAGTCTCAAGTTTACTCCATGTTTCTTGAATTTCGCATATATTAAAACTCAATTTGAAAAGGACATCAAATCTTTCCAATGTGTCAATAGGCCTCCCGTTACCGTCACCCCATCACACTGCCCCCTTCCACCTGCCTCAACCCTACCCATTGTTTCTGCCATCAACTCGACACCCCACTTCCCAAATTCATCGTCATCGGCCCCCGCAACTCATTGCCCAGAGTCACCGTCCCTACCACACACCACTGCCCCCGTCCCCACACACAGAATGGAAACCCGTGCCCAGCAGGGGATTTTCAAACCAAAGTCCACATCAACCTATCCACTCAATCTTTATCACATATACCCAAAAACTAGCAATCCTTGACCCGAATTGGAATGCAGCCATGCGTGAGTAATTTAATGCGCTTACTACTCAACGCACTTGGGATTTTGTACCGAGACCAGAGGGGGTGAATGTGATTCGTTGTATGTGACTCTTTCGTCACAAGTTCAGAGACAATGGTGAGCTTGAACGTCGCAAGGCCAGACTTGTGGCAAATAGCACAGGGCAACATGGGATTATTGATTGTGATGAGACTTTGAGTCCGGTGGTCAAATCGGCAATCATTCGCACTCTTCTGAGTATAGATATGGGTAAGAACTGGCTGATTCATCAACTTGATGTGAAAAATGCGTTCTTACATGAGGATTTGAAAGAAATTGTTTACATGCACCAACCGTCTGGCTTTATGCATCCAAAGGCTCCTCAGTATGTCTATCGTCTCCATAAGTCACTGTATAATTTGAAACAGCCCCCCAGGGCTTAGTATGAGCGTTTTGCAACTTACATCATGCAGATTGAGTTCGTGTGCAGCAAAAGTCACCATTCACTTTTTATTTTTCATCGAAGTAGTGACACTGCATACCTTTTGCTATATGTGGATGATATTGTTTTGACTGCCTCTTCTGATGTGCTGAAAAATGAGATCATTACCCTGCTCAAATCCGAATTTGCTATGACAGACTTGGGGAAGTTGAGTTATTTTCTGGGGATTTCTGTGACCAAATTTGCAAATGCTATGTTCCTATGCCAGCGTAAGTATGCCAAATAAAATTGTTTACAAGGCTAAAATGGAAAACTGCAAGATCATGCCTACTCCAGTCGACTCAAAATTGAAACTCAGTGTTGCTGACGGCGATCTGGTGCTCGATCCCTCACTTTATAGGAGTCTCGCTGGTGCTCTTCGGTATCTTACATTCACCAGGATGATATTGCATATGTTGTTCATCATGTGTGTTTATTTATGCACGCCCCCAGGGAGCCTCACTTTACAGCTCTTAAACGTATCATTCGATACGTTAATGATACTCTTGACTATGAATTACATCTCTACACCGACCAGGCTGATATCATATACGGATGTCGATTGAGCATGTTGTCCGGACACACATCGTTCTACCTTCGGCTACGTGTGTTCCTAGGAGATAATCGCATCTCGTGGTCTGCCAAATGGCAAGCCACACTCACTCGTTCGAGTGCAGAAGCAGAATATAAAGGCATTGCGAACATTATTGTTGAGATCTGTTGGCCCCGAAACCTCCTTTTGGAGCTTCATTGTCCCTTACGTAAGGCGTCTATGGTTTACTGTGACAACATATCTGCGGTCTACTTATCTCATAACCGGTTCACATCATCAAACCAAGCATATTGAGATGAATATTCATTTTGTTCGTGAGAAGGTTGTCATAAGTCATGTTACGGTGTTGCATGCGCCTTCTTCGTATCAGTACACATATATCTTCACTTAGGGGCTTCCTCGGCAACTGTTCCTTGAATTCAAATCCAGTCTCAGCGTCCGACCTCCTCCCGCTCTGACTGAGGGGGTGTGATAGTGAATATATTTATATATTCCTCGTATATTCTGTAATTAATATTTGAGTGTAATTATGTAAAGTAGAGATCCTCATTCAATTAGGATTCATATTGTACACTATATATATTGTATTAATGAGAAGACTCCATCAAGGGAGATTAATACAATTCTACAATGGGATTCACCTTTTGTAACGATCACTTCCTGACTCTCTGGTTGCATCCATATGGCAAGATCCAATCTGGATCATCCAGAACCAGTGTTGTAGGCACAGGGAAAGAATGAGAATTACACCATTGCCTGCAATTCTGAAACAAGCAAAATTTCAAACTTCAACTATACGAATACGACTTCAAATTTTGCACATGGATGGCTTTCGATGTAGTTCTTAAACTCAGTATCCCCGTTGAATCTGAAGGAATATAATGCATGTCTCTGTGTCAAGCCAACTGGATATAATTTGTAAAGTTTGAGTTCGTCGCCACCACGTAGTACTTGAGGTCTTTCCTCCTTCCAAACCGGAACATGTTTAATAGACTTGAATTTCGCAAGCACAACAGATTCAAAGGCCTGCAATGATAAATTACTTGACCTGCACAGATACAGAGATTACGATGATTCGAAGTTTACATCAAAGAGGTAATGCAATCTCTGACAAACAAAAAAGGTGGAACATGCTTCACAAATTTAACAGAAGGAAAACTGCAGGACGTAACTCGCAAAATATAGCGGGTGCAAGACTTCCGCATAATGACAACAATAGTACGAATGTTTAGTGCAAATTCAAATGAAAAGGGTTCCATGTTCCTTTTTCTTTGGTTGCTGGACTCCATGAACACCCACTACCAAGAATTTCCAGGAACTTCCTGCTTCAGCCTATGAATCAATCAGAAACGCCTATGCAGAGGTTGAAATCATCTCTATGGAGTTATCCCAACCACAAATACTTTTTCCTGTTTTCCTTCTCAAAAGATACTTTTTCCTCTTATCATGTTGAAACACTTTTTGACCCCTTGGACTATGGACTCTTGGCCAATACATGTAGGTTATTTGCAATAAAGTCATGAAAATCAAAAGTGAGAACAAATCTGCTCTTAGCTTTTGCCCTAAACATGGAGACAGACAGAAAGTATAAGGCCCAGCAGATGCTGCAAACTAAGGTTCCATTTTTAGCTCTTCAGCATAAAATAATCACATAGCTTGGTGAAACGGAAAATGGAAAACCGAAAGAGAGAAGGAAGTAAATGATAACTCTTTCAAGTGCATCCTGGACAACGGAAGCGAGGACAAGAAAGAGTCTACCCATTCCCAATGATTAAAGAAAAACATAAGAGATTACAGAAAACAGAAATCTGAAATATTGTTCTGTCAGGTATAATGCCTGCTCTGACATATTCAGAAAATATGGTTGAATTTTTTTTTATTTATAAAAGAAAATAAACTCATGGTTAGAATGAATTCACTGGGGATTGAAAATACCTTAGGAAAATGGAATCCATCTCAAACCTCCCTCTTTCCCGTACATATACATGATAGACAGTTTCAGTCCCTCTGGTACATTTGCAGGGACGCTTCATAAAATTTGGACTCCGCTCTTCTCTCTCCCGGATCCTAGTTCCCAAGAAGATGCACAAACGACAAGATGAATGAACTGCTGCCATATCAACCAGGGCTTTGAAGGCATCAGATGGGCCCTCAAATTTCCACCTGAAAGATGAAAACAAATCATTTGTTAGATATCCAGTAAAAATTAAGAAGCATTTATAAAACTCGAAGAAGTGTTTTATAACTACAGACAGAGAGACATCGTGTTGTCGTCCCAAATCATTTATCCAGCTCCGATTCAAAAGCAGTATTTATATTATAAGTTGGACAAAAACTGGAAATACAGTAGTGAAATGGGTCGGTAGTAATTCTATGTTGAAAAGGTATCAGATGACTTAGAAAAGGAGTCTTACACTTTGGGACAGTGGATAAAATTTTGGGAAATCCGAAAAGGAAAGCCAAATAATCAATTTACGATGGAGGGAGCTCAAACAACTAAGAAGAGAAGCAACCATGTATCAAGTGAACAACTGGAGCCAAAAGAAAAAAACAAATTTGTTGATGCATACCTTAATGACTCATTATATGCAATAGGGTTTTCAGCAAGGTACTTCATAGTCTTGGCAACTGATTCAGCGTCTTTTAGCTCTTTAATGTGTAAGAGTGAAGTAGGAGAAGGAGCAAAGTCTTGGATGTTTGGAGCACCAACCACCACAGGGATTGATCCTACAAGTTTTATAGTCTTACTTTTGTCAGCAACAAAGAGTTGAAACCCTTAAATCTCAATCCTGAACTAATAAAATTGTCAAAATCTTATGCATGGGATAAACCTTGAATATATATACAACAACATACAACATACCCAGTGAAATTCCATAACGTGGGGTCTGGAAACCTTGAATATATATATTTAACTTTTGTTTACTTTTACTTTTATTTGGTATGATTATGGCGTGTGAGTTTAAATGGAGAAACATGATAAGTGAGGATTCATATGGCCAACCCGAACTTGTTGGGTAGTAGTAGTTGTACAGCATATAAAGAAAATGCTCAAATTAAGATGATACTCCCATAATCATCTATCCTGCATCTATTACTTTCCTTTTAAGCCGAGGGTCTATCGGAAATAACCTCTCTACCCCATAAAGGTTGAGGTAAGGTCTGCCTACATCCTACCCTCCCCAGACCCCACTATGTGGGATTACACTAGGTATGTTGTTGTTGTACTCCCATAATCATCTGAACAAATTCCAAAATCTTTCTAGTCATTTCAGTGCAGAGCACATTGTGCATTCTACAGAAATGGAAGTCCAGATCCAAACAATTGTTGAATGTATCAAGAAGTTCATCCTTCCTGCAAGTAATTGTATGCTTTATATATTACAATTCCAACTTCCAAGGTCTGCTAGTAAATGCAGAAGATCTAACTAAAACCACATCAACATACAACTGGGAAAAATATCTTTTATTTAAAGGGAGGGACTAAGCTCAAATCATTGAAGCTCTCAACTCCAAAAATCCAAGTCTACAAAACGAACTAAGAAATAACAAATGTGGTTACCAGCTACAAGAGACTGAAAGAATTTTTCAGTTACATAATCCTCCTCATTAGAATTCTCAAAAGCCAAGCTAAACTTGTAGCGCTTCAGTGCTTCCACTTTATCAACTGCCATCAGATTAAGGACAGAGACCACAAGTTAGATTTAATTCAATTTCTTTTTCTTTTTCGATAAGCAACAATAAGGATTTAATTAGATACCAGAGTACACCAGAACCAAAAGCATGTAAAAAGATATACCACATCCAGATAGATGATTTCTCTACGATACCTTTTCTCGGTATACTTTTCTTTCAACAGATCTCAATCTAATTTCCTCAGAATGAAATTCAACTACTTACTCTTGAAATATACTAACCTCTTCCATCCTTGTTATGATGACAACTGCCATAAGAATCAATTCTGATATTTGCTTTTTCAAGGGCTTCTAAAGCTTGCAAGCGGAAGTTGCGAGCAGCACAATTAGAAACGAAAGCGGCTGCTAAGGCATTCTTTGTTTTAGGTTGTACTGGAGCCATGATATCGTACTCAGCCCAAGAGAAGTACCCAACAGGAACATCTGAAGAGAGGCTTGTTGTCATTACAACATCATATCCTCTTCTGGTATGTGAGTGAAAAAAATGAAATAAGTCAGCAAAATGATGCAAAATTTAAATCTCAACCATGTCAGGATCCTTGGGAACTTTCTGCATAAACTAACTTCGAGACTCAATTTAAGGAAGAAGCACAAACCAAGGCAATTTCTGGCAACTAGCATTGCTTTAAGTACAAACCAAGGCAATTTCTGGCAACTAGCATTGCTTTAAGTATCATGTGTATACTAAGCCTATTTTCTATTTTTTGATAATCATAGTGTCTAGAACAACTTGCACGCACCTCAACTAATTCTATGAGATACCTGCTTCCTCCCACCAGCACAGGTACCGGGTAGCTCTGTCCACTTAGACTAGGACAGATGGAAAGAAATCACCTAGTATTTTTGTTTGAATGATAAGCTAGCTTTTTAAGCAAGGTGAGAGCAAAATCTCAATCACAACATGATCCAAAGATTTCCTGATGGATAAATGAACTTTGTGATTAAACTTATGTTAGATGCAGTTGGCATAGCTTTAAGTATCTGGTGGCGCTCAATTAACTCCGCAATGGTTGCACATAATATTATACATGGCTCAGTAAAATATCATGAAATTTGGCCAATGGTATTTTGATATTGACAAGTTAATCCAACATCCAATCAAAAACATTAAACTAGATTAGATGGCATCATTTATTTGGTGCATAATCATGCACCCAAACACTGAAAATGAGTTCTGATCACATCCTGTGAGTTCTAATCCCCTTTTAAGTCATCTTGCATCCGAAGGACCTCAAGGGTACAAAACATATATTTATCATCTTAGATGCCCTTAATTTTTTGATAAGGTAAATTATTTTATTAACAATTGGGGAATCCCCATATACAAGCCGTATACCAAAAGAAGAGAACCTACATCAACATATGGTTCTCAACAAAAGAGATCCAATCCTCTATACAAATAGGGACCTCGAAAGTACACCAAAAAGAAACTAGAGACAAAACATTTCTTTGAAATTTTACATAATCTTGCTCAAGCCCTCCTATTTCTCTCTTTCCAAATTACCCACCACCACAACAACAACATACATTGTGTAATCCCACAAGTGGGGTTTGGAGAGGGTAGAGTGTATGCAGACCTTACCCCTACCTCGAGGTAGGGACGCAGTTTCCGATAGACCCTCGGCTCAAGTAAAATCATATCAAAGAAATTCCAAATCATCCACATGATTGCTAAAGGGGCAACACTCCATGCCCTTGGCCATTTCTTCCCCCTCTTATCTTAGATGCCCTAAAGAGAAGAACTTCTTTGTAAGTAAAATAAGAACTTTGTTACATCCCGTAGTTCCGCGTTTTGTTGCGTCACCGGTTGACAGTAAAAGTCCTGGAAAGAGGTATGACCCATGAAAGGATACTAAGGTTTATAACTTGTTTACGGAAGTTCCGGAGTGCTTGAAAGTTAAACGGATCGAAGGAAATACGTTTCGACGAAATCGGAAATTGTGAAAGTTCGACGGGGTAGTTGACGGACCGTCAAACTACCATGGGGAACCGTCAAAGTACGGCGGTGGAAAAAAATTGACGCGTTTATAACGGGTTAAACGATTTGGGGGATTCATTTTCTCCATGATCAGACTTCCAAATACCCCCAAAACCCTCTCTAATATATTCCTTCATTCCTAGATCAATCCTAAGGTAAATCACGCAAGATTAATGTGATAATTCCCACGATAATCATAGAAACCATCTTTCTTGTATTGAAGTGATTTTGGAAACCCTAGGTGTTGGGTTGGATTGTTGTTTCACGGGAGTTTGGATGCCTAAAGGTAAGGATTTACCATCCACTATCTATATTGGTGATTAATTGATGATTTGGAATAAGTTGTGAAATGATTTTCAGAATCGAAACCCGTAAACCTACGAAATCATGATATGATAAGTTGTGGGCAGTTTTGCTTGAATTATGAGATGATATGGATTAGTGAATTGATTGTTGGTATTGTAAACCTAAGAAAGTATGTTTCGGAGAATCGAATTGCATAAATACCCTTTTTGTTAACAAGACTAAGAACCTTTTTTGTGCTAAGGTGATTGATACCTAAGTGAAGTTCCTTATTGAATATGGATTAGATGTTGATATCGACCCTTGATTGTTATAGATAATCGGTTGTGAAGAGTACGAAAGCTTATAGCACGACGTATAGCTTTGTGAATAAGGTATGTGAATGCCACCCTTTTTTTTGTTTTTGACATGATTCCTTATGAGCTAGTTCCGATTCCAGCGCACAAGATGTGCTAGCCACAAGAATTGCAATTGGGTTATCATGACCCTATTCCCGTAATCTTTCCCTATTGAGAACGAGTCATAGTAGCCAGGTTTAGCTAAGTAATTAAAATCAATAGAAAGCATGACTAGAAGCTATAGAGAAGTAGAGTTGCCTTCGGGGCTATGATGTTACCTTCGGGGCTATGATACAGACGGCCTTCGGGGCTATACAAATATGCGCATTGTTCTCGAGGCTATACAGATTGCCTTCAGGACTATTGGCCATACAGATTGCCTTCAGGACTATACAGATATGAGCATTGCCCTCGAGGCTATACAGATTGCCTTCGGGGCTAAACAGACGTGCGCTCGCCTGTGGGGCTATATAAGTACAGCTTGCCTTCGGGGCTATGCATTTATATCTAAGTGCCTTATATGAGGCTAAGTAGCAGATATTAGGTTACGTAGCTAATAGACAACAGAAACAAGTAAGTGTAGCCAATTCTACTTTTAGTAGCTCTTCAGTTTATATTCAGATTGCTTATATTTCAGTTTAGTTTCAATTGCCTTACATACTCAGTACATTATCTCGTATTGATGTCCCTTTGCCTGGGACACTGTATTTCAAGCCCGCAGGTTCAGACAGGTTGCAGGAGAGATCGCACCAGTAGGACCCACCGAATATTAGCTTTTGTGGTAAGCTCCAAGTCATCCGGAGTTGCCAAGTCTAGTTTTTGGTATGTTTATAGATCACGGGTAGGTCGGGGCCCTGTTCCGGTTATGATACAATTATGACTCGTTAGAAGCTTGTAGACGTGTTTGTAATTAGTAATGTCGATATGGTGGCCTCAACGGCCATTGTATATAGTCTGTTTTGAATTTTGCTGCGTGCAGGGACGAGATTAGGCCTTGTCAGCCGCCCAATCATGTATATGTATGTGCAAGGACAGTCCCACTTTAGTCAAGTTGATTTCTAATTACCGATATTTCAGTCCACGGCCTTGTCGGCCTAAGTTAAGATTGTGTTTTTTTGTATGGTCTCATGGGCCCAGTCCGCCTTTAAGGCACAAAATATGAGTTCAGTTGGTACGCTCAGACCTAACAAGGTGCCAGCCACACCTCACCTAGGTTGGGGCGTGACAAGCTTGACTTATACCACCTAGAAACTACGTTCGAGCTTGATTTGTACGGGTAAATAACCAACGCATGGTACATTCACATCTTGACTTATCAAGAAAAAATGTTCTTTAGCATCTTTAGCTCCCAATTAACTTCAAAAAGTATGGTTGGTTACCCTTCATCCTCAAAATGCCCAAACAGAAAACAGAGTTCCTATTCTTTTGCTCTCCAAAAGGAATGAAGAAAAAAGAGAAAGGAAAACCGAAAAAATCCACTCGCAATATCACATCGAATAATGAAAAAGGAAAATGCAGGGCCCTGCGATGATTTCATCGATCTGAATCTTAATTATAGATTTTCTACAGGAAATATTTTTGGTGCCTAAAGAGGCATTGCATTAAGTTATAAGTTTTTAAATATCTTGCCTATGGAAAAATTCTGGACAAGGATCTACAGCTGTCAATGTGCTTATAATGCAGAAGCTATCTAAACCTAATAGCAATGCATAACCTAAAAAAGTAAGTTATATTGAAAATAAAATTGTCTATTGAAGGAGGGAAATGCAATAAGACTTTTTCACAATGTGCTTACCCACCGTCGTGCCAAAGTAAGGTTGTTCTCAGGATAGTATAGAGTTGACTCCATAGATCGTAGCACACGAGCAGTGTCATTTTGTTCTGGTGGCCGAAATGTTGCATCAGGCTTCTTATTGGGATCTGTTCCAAACTCATATTTACATCCAACGGGACATGATTTCAATGTCTGCATAGTGATTGAATAGACATCAGAATTCTGTATAGGGTAGAAAGGCACAGGAATAGGGAATGTCTCTTTCTCTTCCGCACATAACATTCAACACGCAAGTCTATAGCTGGGATACCAAGAACTTGTAAGCAATAAGAAGTGATATTGCATTATAATAAATTGATTTCTGGTCATTTCATTAGAGTTTCTACAACAACAACATACCCAGTGTGATCCCATAAGTCGGTTCTGGGAGGGTGAGGTGTACACAGGCCTTACCCCTACCTTGGGAGAGGCAGAAAGGTTGTTTCTGATAAGACCCTTGGCTCAAGAAAAGCGTTTTAAAAACAGGTTTGAAAGATACAAGAGCAAAAAGCTATGATAAAAATATTGAAGAAGAGAAAAGTATTGACAACAAAATAATAAAGATAACCAAAGTAAAAGAAACAACAACAGTAATAAAATTGAGGAATATGATAATTTCATTGGTGTCCTATGGAAAAAAAAAGGTGATGAAATAGATAAAGGGAACGTTAATCAAAATATGCACCAAAAGGCAATCAATTTGGGAATCACAAAGCTTCTCCACTTTTTGGTTTGGATCAAGTAAAAGTATTTCCATTCATAAAAATTGCCACAATGGCCGTATACAAAGGGTATACCAAAAGATCAAGAATCTACAAAATATTATTCTCTACAAACTCCACCCAATCCTCTATACAACAAGGAACTTTCTGTTTACTCCAAAAGAAAATAAGAGAGCGGAGGCTACTCCTCAACTGAGAGAAACTCGACTCTACTCCACTTTTTAACAAAAGGATCAGAAATCTTAACCCGTATCTAAAGTCTCCAGACAACGAAGCATAAAAACCAAATTCTATCAACTAAAGCAAACCTCTCATGCTATGACCAAGTTACAATAATAGCCAAAAGGCTGAACTCAACCTTGCACTTTGAAGCATACCCCTGATAATGGGAAAGGGTTCAAACACCCTTTGTTGGGTATGCAAGGTCAAAATTACTTTTTACGTCTATATGTAGTAGATGTTGAATCACCTTGGCTTATTCGTATATTTACTTATTTAAATTTTGAATCCCCTTAGTCAAAAGGCTGGCTCTACGACTGCTCGTGATGCCAACACATACATGCGACAAATCCATAAAAGAAGTAAACACATTATCTAAAGAGACTTAGGCATATCACTGAAAACAGTGCTAAAAAATAAAAGCAACTATGCATCAACCCCAAACTAGCATGTTCCATTATATGGATCCTCATTATCCAATTCTCTTCAATCACCCCATTTAATTCCAATATACTCTCAATAATAAACAAAAGTAAAAATTAACCTGTTCAACCCCATGAACAAAAATCGGTTCTTCGCTAAAATCTCTGGAATAGGCCACGTCATCTTCCCCATCCAACCATTCCTCGCAGCTCCCGGGTACGAAGCCCTGACCCGACTCGGTTTCATCAACAGCCAGTTTAGAGATGGGCCAAGAGGACGTTGTGAACTGATAGAAAGAGTCGGCCCAAGAGTTGGCTTCTTCAGCCATGTCAAGTTTACCAAGAAAAGAAATTTCTGTTATAAACACAAGGGCAACGAATAAAGGCAACCAATTGCGCCATTTTCTATTGGGTACGTTTGAAATTGGTGATGATCCAATTGAAGTGGGTGATTGTGATTCATCTGCTCTAGAGAGTCTTTGAATTGAAATGGATGTAGACATGAATCCCTAAAATTGATGGAAAATGAGAGAAATATAGAGAAGTGGATTGTTCAGGTTTTTGGAATTCATGCATGTTATTATCAAAGAGGGTCATGTGATATGCATTCAAGCAAGCAGGTTCGGGCATAAATGGAATGTAATATGTGATGTCGCTTTTTTTCAAAATAAATGCATAGCAGATTAGTGCACCGGTCTAGATAAAGACTTGTATATAATGTCATGTAGTTTCTTTCTTTTTTTTCTTTTATTTTTACGAAGGAATCCGCGTGTACCGCTTACTTTTTTCGAGTGTAAGTGCGCATGTGATAAACCCTGATCGACGCAATAACCTGCAAACCACGTCAGCCGATTAACCACACTTGACAAGTCATGTGTGACAGGCTCAACCAAGAAGGTTTACGTAGTTTCTCTAACTAGAATTTATCCATCAAAGTTAATTAATTTTCTTTTATTGGACAAAAATATTTATTTTGTTTTACACGTGTCAGATTTTTCTTTTAAATAATTTTTAATCCAAGTTGGTTTGGTTTCAGTTTCCGTACAACTTGAATACTTTAGATTTATTTATTCGTGCTCATATATTTTTCCATCTCTTGGACATGATACTTTATAAAGGTTTAAAATAAATTACTTTATTTGATGAAAATTTTGACAATTTAATGTAGGGTTGTCTTCGGATCATCGTGAGAAACTTTTAAATGAAGTTGTAACAAATTTGGAAGAGCTTTTTTTGAAATTTTGAATTAAATCGTAGTTGGAACAAGAACACACATGAAGATGGTGAAAAACACCAAGAACACGATTTTCATATTTTTCTTTTGTTAGTAAATGTGTTTTTTTGTTAATAATGTGTGGGGTTTAAAAAATAATTTTTCCTTTTCTTTTTTGAAATATTAATTTTTACTCAAAATTTATTTCTTATATTATTATATGAGATCAAATGATACATATCTTAATTTAATTTGTTATTTTATCATGTCATCAGCGTGTGTGTTACACACACCTTACATATTTGGTTGATTGTCTGAAAGTGTCAAAATGACATAGTCTGACCCTACCTCATGTCTAAATGAAACAAAACTTAGTTAAAGTGTCTAAGTGAAAGATGTTATTCTACTCAGAGTTTCCCAACCAATTCTGCCATAAAAATAAGATAGGATACGTTGGAACTTAGAACATAGCACTTCGTAACAAGACATAATAAATCAAATATGAACCATTTTCTTCTTGCTTGATAGAAATAGATTAATCATTTTAAGAAATATTTCGAACAAGTTTACTTTAGCTAAATGAGATTCACTTTCTTGTTCAATTTGTGCTAAATAATTGTAAAAAAACGACTTTGAATTCCACTTAACAATAACTTGTGCAGACAATCCTTACCAGTTGCTATTCATAAAACTAAAATGCGGAAACTATATGCTATATATAAAATTCAGAACGTATTATTACTTATTAGATATCGAAGTAACTGGTTAGCTTGAGTGCTTTTATTTGTTCCACTGACTATATGTTAATTTTAGTACAATTATCGAGTAAGTCCGTCCAACCAAATTTAGAAAAATGAAAAAACTCACAATATATTTTTTTAGCTTGCCTGCTGTCTTTAAACATTTATTTATCATATTTTTCATCCACTTTATTAACCATCATATCGCTTAAGTGCATACCAATGTTCAACATAATGCTCGAAAGAAATGCACAAGTGCAAGTACATCCTTCTCAACCCACGGCAAGGGTAAATACTTGACTTATCGGATAGTTTTATTGGGCAAGATCACTTTCGTGCCATATTTAGCTGTTATTTGACAATGATCTTTTATGTTGGCTTTCAACGACCACTGACTAATGGAATACAATTTTATCCCACTGGTATTAGAATTAGTCATATGTAGGAACTTCAAGGGAAATTTCCATGAGATTACTGATATGAGTGTAACCCACCTGTAGAACAATTTACTCCATGTCTCAAATTATTTATTGCTTTTTTAGTTTATATGACTCTTAAAAAATATTAATTAGAAGGGGTATTTGACATACTGTATAATTTCTCTCCATTAAATGTTTACTCTATTTATGTGTCGTTTTCATTAATGACATAGTAAAATGAAGAAAAATAATTAATTATGCGTTGAACTTGTAAAACAACAAATAATTTGAAATGACTATTTTTGGTAACCATGACAAACTACTCCCTATGTCTCAAATTATTTGTCATGATTACTAAAATAATTCAAAACAATTAATTATAACTTAGACATAAATAAGAGTGAAGTATGTCAAATACTTCTGTTAATTAATATTTTATAAGGGACGTGTAAACAAAAAAAAACAAATAATTTGAGACGGAAGAAGTATCAAGTATCAACTAATGTTGAAGCGGTTACTCCTACTAGTTTGTTTCATAACCCTCGGATAACTCCATTTTGAAGATTGAAACAGAAGACCTTGTTCTGCAACGAAGATCAAAACAAGGAAACAGCTCGAATAAAAGAAGAAAATAGGACCAAAAAAGACGTTGAAGACACAGTAAAGGATCGAAAGAGTTCCACTAAATAGACGTACAACGGTACATACGCATCTTCAAAGGGAAAAGAAGAAAGAAAAATAACAAAAGAATGAGCTACCGATGTCCTCCAGCTAATGTTTGAATAGATATTCGCTCTATAGGCAGACCACAGATCTGAAAATTGATATAATTTTCTAGTTTTTTCTCCATCTTTTTTTCTCTTGCAAAACACTTACGCTTGTATAGATAATTATCTACATGCCAATTACAACTTTAGTGCTATATCGCAACCCTATGCAAATGCACGCTAAACTTTTTCCTACTCTATTTTTACCCAAAAAATGACACACCAAGACTCTTACTTTCTGCAACAAGTCTAATTTCATCCAGTAGACCTTCTCAAATTCGCCACCCTCCTTCAGAAATACATCAACAACATTACCCACTGCTTGTATTTGTGAGTCACTATTCTCCAGTATTTTCACCACCCCTTAGCTGCCTTTCAAAAGTCGCCGAGGACCAAGAAATTGGCCATAGTCTTCTGATGAATCGAGTTCTACTTGGTCATTACTCTGGAACATGGAACTAGCAACTCCTGAACTCCCATATTCCTTGTTGGAACGATCTAAAGTACAGAACTAGGATTAGATATGGGGTTCTTACAACCATTAGATCATTTTTTCAAAGTAATTGGAAGAAGTTGATGCACATTACTTGCTCTTGGTCTGTAGTTTCCACCGAAGTTGTCTTCATCTTTTTGCACCTCGAGTTCTCGTCAAAATCTTCATTCACAAAATTTTGGCCTGAACCTTCTGCAAATTTCTACCACAGTAAAAAAAAAATACTAACAAATGTAGAATTAACATAAGCTATATTGTACCCATGTTTAATGTACATATATAATGTTCCCTTGGTTTTTCAAAATCCCATGAATCTAAGCATGCAATCTAAGAGCTCCAACATTTTAGTCTAGACAAAAAAAGACCCACCTCAACCCCTGAATTAAGAACAGTTAACTTTCAACACAAACTTATCAAAGTGCTTACCAGTAATTCTGCACACTGTTTCCTGAAGTTCTGCAGGTTTGGAAAGGATTAAATGTGATCTTGTTACATGTCCACAAGATGAAGACCTCTTATCTCTTGTTCGTTTCCCCTTGCAATGGAGTTCACAACAAAATTGGCAATCCAGAAAGTGATGATGCCCATCACTGCCTAGATATTTTAGGCTATCATGAGAATCAGCTGCAACATACACAACAGGTGGCTTCCTCACAGTCTTGATCTTCTTCCAACAGCCATCATGCAGAAAAGGTAACTGGAAGAGAAGGAAAAACTATCAAGCAAGATACACTGAGAGGTTTTCTGATTTTCTTTTTAAGAAGGGCATGGTTTCATTGACATGTACAGAGAATGAGTGGGGCAAGAGGGGGAAATTTTGTGCAGATCCCTCCCGATTACTTCAAAGAGAAACCAAAACAGAAGGGAAAGAAGCAATTAGAAATATCAAGCAAATTTTTTATATTCTACCAGGATTCCTTTAGAAAGCCTGAAACTCACGAACAAGTTTTCAATTTTGAAAGGAAGCAGAATATTTTCCAAACGAGTATGCTATCCGTATATACTTATTTAACCCTAATAATTACTCCTGTTAGTTGAACAGCGTAAATATAATTTTCGATGACTATAGAACTAGTAAGGAATTTTTCCCCCTCAAGTTATTTGCTTAAAGTTAAGTAAAATGATGATCACATCAAATCAATGTTTAAGCTATTTCACACGGAGCATAAATTTTCACATCCACTGAATTGTAGAATGCTAAAAATATGCATACATATATATATGCACACAACACACATTTATGTAATTGGCTTGTAGATGTTCACCAAAAAGGATGCAAAAACAATTTAGAATATCGCCCCGCATTCTTGAATTCTTTTTCTTCTTGATGTATGATTTATACTTAATGTCAGAGTGGTGTCAGTATGACCAGTGTTCGGTGTGAGAAGATACTGCCCCTCCCCAAAATATATGTCTGCCTCTGCCCCAGGTCATTGTGAAAATGCACCCAAAATGGGTCATGTTATAACTCTAGAAATAGAGAATGTACTAAAATTAGGCTACTGACCTGCTCTGAAGATTTGTTGAAATGTGCAGATAACTTTTCTGACAAATTGCCGGAGCTCTTGTTCAGTTCCACAGATCCAGCACGCAAGGCCATCGATCTGTGTAACTGCTTTACAAATGATGCCTCAAGACAGTCCAGAAATGTGTTGTGCTTCTCATTTGTCCATCCTGTGTACTTGTCCTGAAGTCAAAATGTGAGATATGCAAGTGTTATTATCCTAAATTCTGGCAGGATAGTGAAAAAGAGGCATGTCAGTTTCCATTTTGAGCTTTCTTGTTTTGGCTTGTGAGTTCCACGCAGCTTACTAAAAAATTGCTGCAGGCGAGTAACGATATTAAAGAATGTGTAGGATTAAACCTCCATGACTATACATTAATCAGAAATCAGCTATACATTAAACAGAGAATGCCCATTAAGGAAACATTAAAAACATATCAGGAAATATGCATGCCATAAGAAGCTTTTACAGATGAGCATTCAAGGACAAAAATGAAGGTATAAATAATGAATTCAATATTCTACTAGACTACATAAAAAGGGAAGTAGAAATGATAGAACTTTGAGCTCCTACTCCAGATAAGCTGGCATGAAAGGATTGATCACATGCAGAAGGTCATATACACGAATAGAGTGCAACTTTCCTAGGAAGAATCTAATGAATTTCACGTGCATTAAGTAGGTTGCAAAGATCCATCCATATTCAAATTGTGTATTAAGGAGGTTGTGAAGGACAATAGTCTCCCACATCTTATTACAGGAAGAATCTACTGAATTTTGCAAAACCCAATTAAATGCAAGTAATTCATAAACTGGAAGTGGACCAGGAAATACTTCCACTCGACACAATTGATAATAACTATAAAAAGATTAAAGTACCTTGCTCATCACAAGGCAAACTCAGAACCCCAAGTAAAATTTAAAGCTCCATTATTATTCATTATTTAATTCACCCCAACCC
This sequence comes from Anisodus tanguticus, assembly GCA_034509755.1. Lineage (NCBI taxonomy): Eukaryota > Viridiplantae > Streptophyta > Magnoliopsida > Solanales > Solanaceae > Anisodus > Anisodus tanguticus. Next base: position 35,716,124 of record CM067561.1, on the reverse strand, counting down.
AAACCTACATAATATGACCCTACATCGCACATGACCTGAAAGGATGAACCCAAAAACAAGAAGGTGACAATATCACTAATGGGATTTTCCTTGGTTGAATGGGTGTATTAACCTTTATTAGCACCCCAATATGATGTCCAAGGAATTCATAGAAAAATAATACGCATATCGTATAGGCACAAACATGAGTTTCGTTTGAACACATGAATTATGCACTCATGCACAGGGACAGTTTAATACGATTTATCAAAAGGTAAAAGTTTTTGTGACACACCAAGTAGGTATGACGGCGAAAAGTCTACTTTTAAAAGAAAGCTATAAAAATAATCATGGTTAGGAAACAAGCACGACATCTTAATCAGGAACGAGACAACCCTTTCTCTTGTTCCTTTTTGGGTGGTGTCGTAAACAGCCAGAATCTAGAAGAGGCTATCTTAATAGTTTATGTGCACAATTCAATGAAGTTAGTATCACTGCAAAACACTAAGAATTAAAATTCTCTAGCCCTATCGCCTTCATCTCTCTTCTATGGATGTCAGGATGGTAGGGAACGATTTTACTTCGATTTATGCCAAAATTTTTTGTTTCATTAGATAAACCAAGCCTCAATTAGAGGCTAATTTCAGCAATTCTCAATCGTTCTAAAGAAAAAAAAGAACATGAAAGTAAAAAAGACAAGTCAATAAATAAAGGTCGAATGACTACTTTAGTTCCATTTGTAATTAGCTAAGTTGATCGGACTCGGGCGCGGGTGTCCCATACGGGTGCGGATCTGGAGGTCGAGTCCTTCATGATGTAAATTTTAAGATTCGGGGATACGGGTCTAGGTATGGATTGGATACGGGTACGGGGATTCGGCTAAAAATAATTCATATATCTAAAAATAGAGTTATAAAACCTAAATTATGAGATATTATGTGAAAAACTTGAGGATAAAATATTGATCAAGAGGATAATCCCGGAAGGAGATAAAAGGAAAAGGAGTGACATAGAAATTTCTATATTCACCGTATTCCATTTTCTTCAATTTCACCTTATCTTTTGTTTTGATTAAAGAAATCATTGATCTGTCTGGAATTTCTCCACAATTTTAGTCAAAGTACCCAAAATTGGTTGACCAGATCGGGTACGGATCCCACAACCACACTCATGTCGTGTCGACACCGAAAGTGAAGAGTCCGAGCAACATAGGTAACAAGAGGACTCCAAGAAACCTAGTCCTGAACAATCTTAATTCTTTTCTTTTTTTCTATAAATATATACGAAGCCTAATTCCTGTTAGTTAATCAAGTATCCAAAGGATGAAATGAAATACAAGTTCTAAACAAAAGAAAATGAAAATTACTTATAATAAATAACTAATGACTAAAGTCCAAACCTAAAAGGATGATGATGATACAAAAAGCCGCTTAGTTTCTCACATGAACTACAGTACTTGTGTAGACAGTTCTATGAACCATGCTTTACGAAAAGCATAGTTGTCTCCTTGTTCTGGCCTGCTAAAATTTGGTCTCCAGCTTCGGCTTGGATCCATCAATAGGAATTCAGTGCTATTGGTGCACTCCTGGGGTCCTTTCTACACCAACTGAAGTGTCTTCAAATGCAATTCTTCTAACATATATCTGATTAATTTAATCTTAGTAAGTTTCTTCCAGTAGATGATTCTTTTTTCACGTTTGAGCTGTCTTAGAGCATGAACAATTCACTAGTAGCATCTTTTGTATATCCATTTTTCTACAAATGTAGTGAAGCTTTAAGCAATATGTTGAAGTTCAATCATCCTATTAAGGAAATCATGAGATTCCTCCTTGAAGCAGAACCATTAATATGATTAACAGACTCAAGAAGTTCCTCAACCTGATTCAAGGCGGCTTTTTAAACCCTAAACCCTAAGCTATCCAAAAGTTGATCAAGCCTAGAACATTTATTAAACCCTAGAAGCTTGTTCTTTTCTCATCATCCTTCAAAGGAAAATCAGACGGATCAAAGTATAACCCACTCTTTTCATCCATGTAGACATCATAAATCGTAGAGATACACATTTTAGTCACCTGGTGAATCATCATTAAATCTTGTTAAGAAAACGTTTTTACAATACTACCTTTGACATGTCTAAATATTTGAAACCTTGGGTTGTTACAGGAACCAGCATTAGGGGTTAATGTAATTGAAAACCCTGATGGTTTAGAAGAGGAAAACAAAAGGCCAAAAAAGCAAATATCATTTAAAAAAAGGACGCATAATTGAGTTGATTCTAGTTCTATCTATAAGAAGACTCCAAGTACCTTTTTCCTAAAACAACTTGAACTGCATTTTAAAAATAAATCAACAAATTCCATTAAATGAACACAACTAAGACACCAAATTCTTGTCAATCAATGAAGTACTTAAAAGGCATCAAATAACATAAACAAGTAAAATGACTAGGAACTACAGAAGTAACCTAAATAAATTAAATAACCAAGTCCAAACCCTAAGAAAATGCTATTCCATTACCCTACAGTTTCACAAGAGCAGTATCCCCATGAACTGCACCTTTACTATGACAGATTAGGAACCATGCTTACCCACTCTCCATCTTCTCCAAACTATCCCAGTGCTTATGCCTTTAATTACTTCTTTGAAAGCTAACTGCCAGTGTCTGCCACTACTTCCAAGAGTCACTTTGACAACAGAACAGGTAATTGCTTTGGTTTCTCTTTCATTTCTTGCTAACTTTGTTTCCCAACAATCTAGGCAGCATGAAGCCATAAACACAGACATGCTAGTTCTAAAATGGCCAGATGAAGCACGTCAACATGTAGTTGAAAGAGATGGAATTGAATACACATACATCGACTCATGAGGTTACTTCAAAACTAAAAACCATCGAGGTAGGTATTCAGTTTGCAAAACAAAGAAACGAAGAGAATAGAATACTCCCTTTAACCCTTCTTGATTTCCTTATATTGAACAGCATGACGCAAGCAAGAACTGAAAAATGTGAGTTGTTTTGTATTTATTGAGGAAAAAAGTAGGGCAGTTTGTGTTTTGGACAGTAGAAAAGAGAAAAATAGAAGAGGGAGAGAGTTAGTCCCACATGATTATATATGTGATTAAATTGTACCGAAGGCTTGAAGCTTTCTTTTCAAGTATAACGGACTAACTGAGAAAGAAGTGTGTGTTTAAGGGACGGATAATTAGAATAAACTTAAAAAATACCAACATATGACTTACATGAATTATTATTATTATTTTATTTTATTTTTGATAACCAAGATTTATATCAATTTTGAAACCCAAATAAAAGATACTCCCTCTGTCCCAATTTATATGACACACTTTCCTTTTTAGTCAATCCCAAAAAGAATGACGCATTTCCTTATTTGGCAACAATTTAACTTTAAACTTTACCTTTTACGCTTGACGAGATGATCTATAACCACACAAATATCTTTGGCTTGTTTTAGACCACAAGATTCAAAAGTCTTCCTTTATTTCTTAAACTCCGTGTCAAATCAAACTACATCATATAAATTGGGACGGAGGGAGTAACAACATGGTGACCATCAATCAAGAAGCTTTTTGGGAAAATCCTTACAGATTGGAAAGCAAAAACATAAACCATTACGGTACAAACACACGTAACCCACTTTAGGAACATCCACTCTAACTAGAGCTTCAACTTCACCCCACCCCTTCCTCCTCTCCACTCTTTCTCTGGAACAAAATTGCCACCCATCCGTCCAGGTACACATGAGCTTCCTATGGCGTCCAGGATAGGAAGAGCTACCTTTCATCCTGCATATAATGCTTTCTTTCTTGTTTTCTTTTCTTCACTGGTGGGTGAACCTAGGGTTTCATCCCTAGGGTGGTCAAAATGTCCCTGAAAGGAGGACTTAATCTTTTGATGCTCTTGGCAGTGAAGAAGAAAGGCAGCGACAAAGTTTTTGAGGTTGCTAATCACATCGGATATGTCTCCAACACGTAATATGTTGCACATTTAGGCTTTTCTTCCCTCTATAATATTCATTTTCTCCCACTTCTCCTTTCTTTTTCTTGAAAGTTAAAATACACTTAATTTTAGACAGTCATTTCCATGCTTGAACCAAACACTTTATAACTCAGTTGTTTCCCTAATTTTACAGTTACCCTCTTTTGCATACTTGATGTCAAGCTTTATCACAGCAGTCTGAACCAACCAAGTATTTGCTATCGAGTGCTCAGAGAGATCAATGTTGTGGAATCACTATATGCAAACGTGTTTATCTTGCAAGCACTACCAGATTAACAGCTAAATGAAAACCTAGAAACTTAGGGGTTCTAAAATCTCTGAGAAGACAGGCAGTCTCAAAAAAGCAACTTTTAAAGTAGAAATTCCGTTCACAAGAGTAATATTATATAAATCTATTTGCAAATCGGAAACAGACTCTCTACCCCACAAAGGTAGAGGTAAGGTCTGCGTACATCCTACCTCCATACCCCACTTGTGGGATTACACTGGGTATGTTGTTGTTTGTTTGTACACTTCCACACATGTTGCAGTTTCAAAAAACAATTCAATCTATTTTCAGATTATTAATATTAACTGCATGTGCAGGATTAATGCATCAGCATGACTAACCGAGACGTATGACAAAAGTTTCAAGCATTCAATGACTACATATTTAGAAATGTAGCTCTAAAGAAAACTGGGTACTAAAAGTGAAAATGTAGTAACCTTTTTATAAAAATAGGAAATTGAGCCAACTTGCGGACTATTACACCGGGTACTTTCTATCTTCCACCAGCAGACTGACTGCGATTCTTTTACTAGTAACAGCTGACTAACCGAGAATACATAATATAAATCTGATATTCCCAAACTAGCATAAAAAAAGAGGCAGTTTCAGCCAGATACACCATACATTTATGGCATCCCGAAAATGTTTTACACAAGCCTTAGTAGAGTAGTTTGAATCTATATGTGGAAGTCTCCAATAAAGACCCCGACACAAGTAATGCTCAATCGGGTAAAATTCGTTATGATTAGACGTGAAAATAGGTAATTTTGAATGACAAGCTAAATATTCATGATTGATCATCTACAAGTGCCATTTTTTCCTTTAGTATACTACTTTTACGTTCAGCCTTTAAACAAAAATTAAGCAACAACCCCTCGTGACTTCAATGATTAGCGACCCCTTTTCCTCCTCCTCAACACGATAGAGGAGGTGGATCGAAAAGGAGAACTATAGAAGCTCAATGAAAAAAGAATTCCTGTGAGCAAAAATTGTAACCGGCAGGATACACGAGATGGTTATAATTACCCCATCCTTGCCACAAGGATTGTTCTTTTTTTTCTTTTCCACCAAAAATAAGCACAACTCCACTTCTTCCAACTCCAAAAACACACTTACACTCTATTTAGATCGTTGTTACCCATCGTTTCATAATGTACTGTAATGTATTGTACCGTACTGTTTTGTAAATTAGGTTATGCTAGATATTCCTTTAACCAGATCAAAAATAGAGTTGAACTAAAAAAATCGAACATAGATCCTCAACCTGATCCCTAAATTCGTTTAGCCGCTTTTTCAATTTCTTCCTTCAATCCTTAACCAGCTAAATATCCTCTCCCTTATCATGTCTATTCGTTGCTACAACAGAAAACTCATACGGTCACCATATATATCATCATCTACTACCAATAATTTAAGATATTAAACAAGGAAATAACCTTACAGACTTGAGATTCAATAAATTAAGGTGCTACATCACAAAATCTCCAAAACTTAGGGGGAAATTCAAAGCATATACCAAAAAACACACGAGATTTATCCACGAAGAATCACAAGGAATCTATTACCGTGGTAGCATATCCACTGTGCAACAAAGTATCTTTGGAATTCGCAACACTTAAAGATGACGCACCAGAATTCGACCGGGTCAACTCATTAGTACAACTCTCGGGCGACGACGACCGGTAGCTCTCTTCCATTTTATACTCCCCGATAATGTATATTTGAAAAATCAACAAATATCTCTCTGTATTAACTAACAGGGAGGTGGATAAACGTGAAGTTTGGGGTATAAGGAGGGGGGGGAATGTGGAGGCGGTTTTGATGCAGCGGAGGGGTAGGGGGTAGTGGTGATTGGTTTTCGGTGGGGGGGTGCCAAAGAGGGCTCCACATGGTTACGCTTTTACACGTGTCATGATGTTGGCGTTGTGCCACGTCAGCAGGCTGATAATATCTTCAGAAAATGTCAACCAGATATTTTTTCTAGGAAGTGAGCGAAAATAGTGTGGGTAGTCAGGTACTTTTGAAACTGTGGAAGGTGCTGATGACGCGTCACGTGCCTGACAGCTACTCCGAAGGCTATTGGTCAAGTACATAAGCGTTAGGGGTAGTTTGGTAAGCGGGATAATGTGAGATATTTCAAAATTAAATTTGAAATAATTTTATACTCTATTTGATAGTAAGTATAAATTAATTATGAGATAAATTTATACCTTCTAATAAACATAGTATAAAATAAAGCACAAACTTAATTGTCCGATATCTCACCTTATCCCGTTAAACTTGAGATTATTTTATCCCACCTCCCAAATGAAATAAATTAGTTCCAAAATTATAATTCTGAAATAATTTAATCCGCCTAACTGTTCCACAAGAAATTATTCATAAATACTAGTAGTGTAAGTTTACGAAGCGCATTAGGAAACATCTACTAGGCTTTTTAATAATTTACTATGTGAATCAAAATTTTGGAATTCTCTAATAGTTGCTAGTGAGTTATGGAGTTGCAATTACTAGGTAGGTATAAACAAAGTCAAGAATGTTAAAGAATAGGAAATGAGAACATGAGATAAATATCTAATCAGATATTTGTACAATTAGATCTAGTTAATTTGTTTTAGCCCTTTTAAGTCGTTTTCATTATCTAATATGTATATCTATTAGTCGAAGTCGATCGTGATGGGAAAAATAGTATTCATGTATTTTTCATAATCATATTAGTACTGAATGTAATGTTATTGGAGTTGAAAGGAATATGGTCATTACAAAAAAAAAAAAAAAAGACTGTAGGATTTTATAATATATGGTTTTTGGTCAACAAACAATTAAAAATTGTTTAATTTAATTACTAATTAGTTTACGGTCAATTTTGACAAACTATTCTAGAAGGAAATAAAGCACGTGACTTAATCATTTATTTAATTGTGAAAATATTGCTATTGGAATTGGAAGGGTAATTATTTAGCAATTCAAGTCTTCATGTATATCTTCATAACTTTGTTATTGTTGAGGGTGTGCACCTGCGTCAAAGATATCAAGTCTCTACAAAGGTATATAATAAATATTCTTCATGAGTAGCTAGCCAAAAATTACAGTTTAATTTGAGTATATTCATGAAGGGAAATAAATCATCCTCTTAATCCTTTTGTAATCAATACCTCCAACAACATGTGAGCGAAATTAGAATTGAACAAACAAATAAAAAATATGTAAAATTGTCAAACTTAAATCTTTTACTTATGTCAAGAGAATTTAATCATTTCCATATAAAAGATATTTATTTTTATTTATTTTGTACATTGTAATTTTTTGAGGAAAGAAATTCAATTCTATAAAGGCACGTAGGTGCACCCTTACTTCATTGAGTTCATTCTAGAATGACAAGATATGTGTTGATTTTTCAGTTACATCGCACTAGTGTCAATCTCTTGATTATTTTTATTAGTGTAAATAATTTATATACATGATATACAATAGTAAATTTAGTCTATAATTACGGAAATTAAATATAATTTTTTCTAATACAAGATTATTACTACATGTAAAATATCTCTAATAATATCAGATAATCAATCAGTAAGTAACATCTGTCAACATCTTCAATCCTAGAGCAAAAAAAGAAAAGAAAGTTAAACTTAAGTTTTTTTTTTTATTATTATTATACTGACAAACGTAAGCAATCTCACTTTTTGGTGTTTAAGATGCATAAAAGGAAAAAAACTATACTTCAATAAAAAACAGATCGAGTAAATAAGCATTCAGTTCCTTTTATATATATTGATACATCTTGTTTGCACCTACTCTTACAAGAGGATTTTGAAATCTACGTAATATTCTGATAAATAGAATATCACTAACTTTAAATTCTAAATCAATTACTCTAGAAGGATGGTGATCGACGCACCGAAAGAGCCACCACTTGTGCCCACTGTTTCAACCTCATCTTCACTGCCTTCGCATCATCACCTTCACAAATAAAACAAAATAAAACAATTAGAAATATGAATATATTAGCTACCATCTCGTTCGTTTCCGTACTTGATTTTGATATATTTTATTTGAGTCAAGTATCTATCGAGAATAAGACACACACCATTCTCTCCGGATCTCACTTATGAGAACCATCAAATATAGGGTGAAACTAAAGTATTAGTGATGTTGATAGTTTTTAAGTAGATTTTACAGTATATATCTGTATTAGGAAATTTATTAAACATATATAACCATTTAATTGTAAATCTAATTAAAATGCGACATAGATAGTGCGCCTCATAAACTTCAAATCCCCCCCCCCCCCCCCCAAAAATCGAGTTATTTGAAATTTTAGACTTTGAATTTATAGAATTATTTTTACCTGGTTCAACAATGGTGACAGAGCTTTCAACACAAGACGGTGTTTCACACTCAGAAGTTACCGTCGAAACCGAAGAAGAGGATCTGGATAACTTATTCACAGCTTGATAAAGCTCCAAAGCAGGAAAAGCTTTCGTAAGCTTAGGATCCAAATCCGAATTCGAATCAAAACCAAAACCTAGTTCAAAACAAGCACGGAGTTCTTCGAGGTCCTCATCGGTCACGCTCATGGAATGACGGCGGTTAGCGGCGGTGAGTGTCATGGAACGGTGGTGGTCGTCGGAGATGAGGCTCATGGAACGGCGGTCGGCGGCGAGACGCATACGATGACTTTGCCTACGTTTGAGCCAAGCTTCTTCATGTTGAATTTCAGGAGACCATGATTTGTATTTGAATAGAGTTGCTTTTTTGTGTTCTGACATTGGACCCACACAACACACTGTCAAGTGTCAACTGGCTAGCGCCGCCGTTTTTATCTGAAGATGAGACTTGAGAAAGAAAAAGAAGTTGATTGCTTGAATATATATATATTAGAGTGGGGGGGGGGGGGCAGGCAGGTGGGCTGGGCTGGGCTGACCTGGGTATCATAATCTTAGTAGGATCAGTAGTATATTCGGTTTGGGATTTGTAGTGGGCCCATTAATCTGTTACCTGTACTTTTTTTCAACCTTTCCCCTGGGGAAGAAGCAGCCATTTCTCAAGCTCCATCTCCGAAATCAAATTTTAATTCTCTGTTGACTTATCATCATAATGATAGGCTACTATGTTATTATCAAAAATTGATAGACAAAAGTTTAAATGATGTGTCACTGGCGTGATGATCATGCAATCCATCGAATTATCACAAATCATCACATCAACTAACTCGCATCGATACTTTATCTAATAAATGCATTCCTTTCAGAAGTCGGGGTTGTGTACCAAGAATCATATGAGCTATTGCACAACTACAGGTACTGTAGAAGGAGTTTTGAGAAAAATTTCAAAAAGAAATTGGTTTAAAAAATAGTTGTAAAGTTATGAACGTCTTAAAGATTTTAAGTTGTGAGCGTTTTATGAGTAAAAGAATAATTTTTTTCCTGAAAAAAAGGTCTCTTTAGTAACTTCTCGAACATTTTAAGGGTATAGCATGATCCTCTTTTGGTTGAAAAAATTTATTATGGGTGAGGCACAACCAACAATAGTTGTGTGAGGATACTCTTTACTTTTGACAAGTGTTTTGCGGGTCTCCTTGTCAGCACTCTCCCTCTCTCAGCTTCATTTCCTCAAATTCTCCATCCTCTTGTGTATTCTGTCTCCACTTCTCTTTTCATAGACTTGCTTTTCTTTAATCAAAAATCAAATAGACATAAATGGATTAATATTAATCCATAATTTTTCCGTGTTTCCTATTATTTCTAAAAGATGGATAAACTTTATACATAGTTATATAATTATTTTTAATCGATTATCACTTACCGAAAGGTTAAAAAATTGGGCCAGGTCGGTCCTCTTTTAATTGAATGTGTATTTATTGGATTAAAAATAAAAAAAGAGTTAAAAATGCGGAGTAAAAAATTATCACTCATCAGAAGATTGGATTTTCGGTAGTTGCGACTTTTGTGTAGTAAGGTGAAATCTTTTGCGATTTTCTGTTTAGAAAATATAGTTATGTGACTTTAATTTGGTGAAAAAATGCATAATTATATGATGAGTTATGAAATTTATTCCCTAAAAGACTGAACGTTATAAAGGTTCCAATCTTTTTCTCCTTGTTTATGTTCTTTTTGGTGATTATTAGATTTCATAACTTAATAATTTTAACAATGAGTGCATTACCACTATAGATTTGAAAATTATTTTATTTTTCAAAAAATTGAAGTTAGACTACTACAAGTGAGGTTTTAGAGTATTTTCAGGAGTGCTTTCACTTGCTCATGGATAAGAAGGAGATGCTTTGTGAAACTTTAAGAGAGATTAGAAGAACTTGCCGAGCAATTTATCTGCCCGATTTTTCTCGTTGCCTTGGTGTCTATCTGGTGATTACCGCAAATATAGATTTTGTGTGATTTTCTTATTCAAGATTTATCTTTTGAGGTTCCCATAGGGTTTGATTTAATATTTTGACATGTGAAATGAAAACTTTCACAGATCTAATTCCTTTTTTGGGGTACAAGGATTATTTATTTTTTCCAGTTGATTAATGACAAAGGGATGAGCCAACCATAGGAATTTGTGCAAGTATAGAAGAGTATATTGTTTGGTAGGACTCTAAGAACGAGTTGTGGAAGTGAAAAGAGAGAAATAGTTGAGATACAACAAAGAAGAGGCGTGGCAAGCTCCCCCGATCATAGTTGGATGTCAAACAAGATGAATTTAAAATCCAGGTAAAGACCTACAGTGTGGGTTCGAACTTTAATGGGTGCAATTTGTTTTTTTATGGGGTATGATCTTGTAGGTGATATCAGTTGCTCTGTTTTCAAATCTTGGTCATTCAGGCACATCACGCGATTTACTGACAGTAGTGCTGAGGGACCGGGACTACTATCTCTAGGAATAGTTTGACTTAAACCTGGAAGCTAAAAAAAAAAAATGAGGCATGGCAAAAAAGAATGGAAAAAAACAAATTGTGAACCGCAAATAGAGAAGAAATGAATGTAGGTCTTTGATTGCTTGTCCGTGGGACCCACATTAGTCCATTTGTCAATCAAGCAAATGCCTCACACAAGTATGTTCCTTTTGGTATATTCCATGAGGTCACCTATGTAAATTACACTCGCTGCTGATGTGTCCAACAAACAAAATAATTAATGACATTTGTTATTTTTTTTAAAAACATACGCTTAAATTATATATTTTAAAAAATAGGAACACAAGTAGAAGACTTTGTTATTATAAATACAAAATGAAACACAGTTTTCATGAATCAGCACTAGATATTTTATTAGCAGCATTTAAGTCTAATGTGGTGGAAGGAGGAGATGAACGAATTTGAAAGAATTAGTGAGATTGGATAGAGTCCCCTGATCTCGACATTCAAGCACGAGAAGGTGAATTGGTGGGACCTACATGAAATATATTTTGATAAGTGAAAAGAAAATGAAAATGAGAAATAAAAAAAAACTTAATTTAAATCATTCACGCACTGATGTGTAAGTGCAAAACACACTACTAATTGTCATGTCAACATGAGGTATTTACGAGACACACCTCTATAAGGGGAAAAGATCCTCTCCAGTGATTTTTCATCCAGTATTTCTCAATGCTGGTACAGATCAATGTCATGTTCAGGTTCTTATTCAATTATGTGCTACTCATGTCACAAAAAAAAGTTTGTATTCTTGACTTGTTTAAATTTATTGATTGTCCCAACCATTCACAAAAATTATTTAAAGTGTCAATATAGAATAATAGCTTTTTCGGCTATTAATACTAATTCATCAGCGAAATAGATATGAGACATGTGTGGTCTTTGATAGAATATTTCTAGAATATTCCTTGTACATATTTAATATTAGATAAAATTGTAGTCCAATTATAATTAGGAAGTATAGTCCAATTGTAATTAGGAAGATTAGTTACCTCGTTTGTAAAGAAGTAAACAATTATAGAATATCATATATATTGTACATAATAATCAATGAAAAGCAAAGAAACATATTCATTTATGGTATCAGCATCCAAAACCTAAAATTATCTTCCTAACCTCTCGGCCGCCCCAACCCTCGGCATGCGCCCTCCCCAAACTTTCTCCTACCACCTCTCGGCCGCTTCCTCCCTCTCCTCTTCCCCAAACTTTTCAATCGTTGAACAACCTAAATTCCATAATGCTCTTGCAGTTAATAACATCAACAACTTCATTCTCATAACTCTTGAGATGGAAAATGGTCAATATTCCTTTTGGACATAATTATTTAAGATTCATTGTCATGTGTACAAAGTCATCGACCATATCATCCCTCCTAAATCAAAGCCCCTGGAACACCCTGATGTTTCTGATGATGACCTTTGATCCCGCTTAGATGCGGTTGTCCTACAATAGATCTATGGCACTATCACGAACGATTTATTGCATACAATTATTGAAACCGATGCCACTGCTCGACAAATGTAGGAGCGCTTGGAAAGTATTTTTCAGGTTAATAAGACACAACATGCCTTGTACCTAAAAAATAAATTTAAGGACATTCAGCAGGACGATATTTCAAATGCGTCGGCTTATTGTTAGGAACTTAAGATGATTGTCGATCAACTCTGCAACGTCAGTGCACCAGTCACTAATCAAATGTTGGTGATACAACTTATTGCAGGTTTGAATGAAATTTATAATGGCGTCGCTAATATCCTCCAACAATGCACTCCATTCTATGAGGCTCGTTCAAGACTCATCTTTGAAGAAACCCAAAAAATAAAGCAGGTCACGGCTCATGCGAGCACCGCCGACGCCTCCCTCATCACTACCACGACTCCTCCGCCGATAGTAGGGCCCCATTTTTCGGTTCACAAAACCAGCAACCCGACGATCCGACACACGGCCCGCCTTCCCGAAATCACCACAAATGGCGAAACTCCGGCAAAGCCCGCGATAGTCATGGCAGGAGCAGCAACCGTTGCGGGAGGGGCCAGCCGATGCCGGTCAGCAACAACCCACAGCGGGCTACTTACTCCGCCATGGGCTACTCCACCTTGCCCATACTGACAGCCTCATGGGCCCCACCTCCGGCCTAATATCCCTAGATCGACATCCTTTGTGCATGTCTATAGCATGCATACAGTGCACAAGTATCTTCTTCTTCCACCTACTCCTCGACGGATAGTGAGGCGTCTGTGAACACGATGTCCCTCAACATTCCAGACAACTATTGGTACATGGATACTGGCGCCACATCTCATATGACGGCATCCCTAGGTACTCTATTGTCTTATTTCAATACGAGTAATTTAAATCGTCATATTATTATTGGTAGGGACACAACATTCCTATTCGAGGTTGTGTACAATCATCTCTCTTCCCACCACACCCTCCATTATCTTTAAAAGATGTCCTTCATGCCCCGACATTTATCAAAAATATAATCTTTGTGCGTCGTTTCACAACCGACAATAATGTTTCACTTGAATTTGATCAGTTTGGTTTTCTATAAAGAACCTTATGACAGGGATGCGAATAATGCAATGTGATAGCACCGGGGACCTTTATCCTATTACCACCACTATCGATCATCCAGCCTCCTCTCCGTCATCTCTTGCAGCTATTTTCTCCTCTTTATGACATAATAGATTATGACATCCAGGAGACTCTGTTTTATGCTCCCTTCGCAAAAATAAATTTATAGATTGCAAACATGTATCTTATCCTCCTGTTTGTGAATCTTGTGTTTTTGGAAAATATGTCAAGTTGTCATTTTATTCTTCATCTACCTATACTTTAATGCCTTTTGATATAATACACAGTGATTTAAGGGCGTCTCTTATTTTAAGCACAATCGGACATCGATACTATATGTTATTTTTAGATGATGATTCAAACTTCTTGTGGACTTTTTCTATTGAAAATAAATCCAAGTCTATTCTATTTTTTATTCATTCAAAGCTTTCATTAAGACACAATTTGAAAAGAATATCAAATGTTTTCAATGTGACAATGGGAGGGAATTCGATAATAATCAATTCAAACTTTTCTACGCCAAAAACGGCCTTGTTTTTTTAAATTTTCGTGTCCCCACACCTCTCCATAAAATGGCAAAGCTGAACGAAAAAATAGAACCATAACAATGTAGTTCATGCCCTCATTTCTCATGCCTCTATCCCCCATTCTTTTGGCATTACGCTCTATCCATGACAACCTATCTCTTAAAGATTCTCCCCAATTTCCCTGCTCCCTCTCGGCCTGCAACTCTGCCCCAGCCGATTCCCGATCCCGCCCCACCTTCCGCGGCACCCACATAGACGATGGAAACCCATGCTATACACAACATTTCCAAACCCAAACAACAATTTAATTTGTCGAATTCGGCTGCCCTTTCACCTCTTCCTCTCAACCCGAAAAATATCTTGTCCGATCCTATTTGGAAATCTGCCATGATTGATGAATATAATGTTCTTATTGAAAATAAGACGTGGGAGCTAGTGCCCCGTCTTCATGATGCTAATGTTATTCGTTCTATGTGGATTTTTAGACATAAAAAGAAATCTAACGGTTCTTTTGGGAGGCACAAGGACAGTCTTGTAGATGATGGCAGGTCTCAACAGGTGGGCGTGGATTGTGATAAAACCTTCAGCCTGGTGGTGAAACCGACAATTATTCAGACTGTTCTCAGTATTGCTTTGTCCAAATCATGGCCCATTCATCAGCTGGATGTCAAAAATGTCATTCTTGTATGAAGACCTTCATGAGACTATGTATATGCATCAACATTTGGGATTCAGGAATCCAGTCCATCCAGATTATGTGTGTCATTTGAAGAAATTGTTCTATGGACTGAAACAGGCTCCTCGTGCGTGGTACCAACGGTTTGCTAACTTTATATCCTCCATCGTTTTTTCAAATAGCAAATCTGATCACTCACTTTTCATCTATAGCAAGGGTAATGACATGGCATACATTCTGTTATATGTTGATGACATCATCCTAACTACATCTTCTGATGTACTTCGCCGATCCATTATATCACTTCTTGCCTCTGAGTTTGCTATAAAAGACTTGGGGGCCCTAAGCTATTTTTTGGGCATTGCTGTTACGAGACATACATGTGGCTTATTTCTTTGTCAAAATAAGTACGCCGAAGAGATCTTTGACCGAGCAAGCATGACGTCTTGCAAATCGGTCCACACATCGGTGGACACTAATTCCAAACTCAATGCCTCTTCGGGTTCTCTGTACTCCAACCCAATTAACTATCGCAGTTTAGCAAGAGCATTGCAGTATTTCACTTTCACGAGATCAGATATATCATACGCCGTGCAGCAAATATGCTTACACATGCATAGCCTGACAGATGAACATATGAATGCCCTCAAAAGAATTTTGCGATATGTACAAGGTACTCTTCATTTCTGCTTACACATGTACAAGTCCTCACTATCCGACCTCACCTCTTATTCTAATGCTGACTGAGGTGGATGTTTTGATACACGTTGATCCACGTCGGGTTACTGTGTGTTCCTCGGAGATAACTTGCTTTCTTGATCTTCTAAAAGACAACCTACTTTGTCTCGATTAGCGAATGTTGTCTCTGAGTCTTATTGGATACGCAACCTTCTCCTGGAACTTCACTGCCACATTCATAAGGCTACATTGGTCTACTGTGATAATGTAAGTGCGATGTATCTTTCCGGCAATCTCATTCAACATCAGCGCACTAAACATATTGAAATTGATATTCACTTTGTACGTGAGAAAGTTGCTCATGGACAAGTTCGTGTTCTTCATGTTCCTTCCTGATGTCATATTGCTGACATATTTACTAAAGAGCTTCCGCGTATACTCTTTGATGATTTTCGAGCCATTCTCAGCGTACGAGAACATCCCGTTTCGACTGCAGGGGTATGATAGAATATTCATTGTACATCCCCTATATAAGGTAAAATTGTAGTCCAATTATAATTAGGAAGTATAGTCCAGTTGTAATTAGGAAGATTAGTTACCTAGTTTATAAAGGAATAAATAATTATGTAACACTATATATATTGTACATAATAATTAATGAAAAGCAGGGAACATATTACTTTAGTCCTTTTCCGGTGACTTAGGTTTCCATCTTAGACAATCTACTTCGTGATGTATTTTTCTAGATAGAACTTTCATATACAAGTGATAGAATAAATAATGTGATAGGGTCCACTTGTCTTATTCCTCCTGAAGGTTTAAAAAATGTTTTTATCCATTAATAAGAATTGACGTGGAGGTCGTAGTTATGTGTGACATGATAAGCTAAATTAGAAGCTGCTTGCCTGAGTTACTCGCAAGTTGCAACTTAATTGCAAGCCTAAAATCACCACGGAAAAAACACTCCTTTTGTAAACTTGATTAAGGTGTTTCGTTGCACTTTGCTTCTGGCATAATGTATGAGATGGCCTTACTCATAGTAACATTTTGATCTGTAAAAATTATGTTTGGATTTCTTTTCAGGCATCGCTCGATGAAACGTTTCAAACAATCACCGAAAGACCTTGACGTTTCTATCATACATCAATATACCTCCCAAAATAACCATTTTTCTATATATGATTATTCAATTCAACAAAACTAGCCAAAGGTCTATACTCTTTATTTGTCTTGTAAATCGCATCATATGAAAGCACATATCCAAAAGTCTCATAAACCTATTATCATCTTTGAGGACACCAAAATATATATGTTTGTGATTATGTCATCAATTGTAATTGCACCGCAAAAAAAAAGGATGGACCTTCAATTCTCTTGTTCTCCAAATATTTTAACAAATACTCCTACGTGATACATGATTTTGACATGTTAATAGTGTGTATAAGTATGTGTATACCTGGCTATTTATACATTAAGTTATGTTATTGACTTCAGAAGTCTACATGTTGATCTAAAGGTCTGTGATTGATTTAATTTTCAGCATGAAGATTCTTGTTTGCCCCCCACAGGTACAAATGGATATGGATTTCAGCACTATCGACGAGATGTTTGAGAGCACATACAAGTATTTTTCAAAGAATTACCACTCTTTACAAAACATAGCCAAACTACATAATTATTTGATTAATTGAATTAAGGATATATTTAAGCGCTAAATAAACGCATTTTCAATCAAATCACCTCTAAACTCTTTTTTTCGAACAAGTTACATTTTTTAGCCACAAAAATATTTAAATATGTCGGTCAACCGCATTTTGCAAATTTTCTAAACTACATAATTATTTGATTAATTGAATTAAGGATATATTTAAGTGCTAAATAAACGCATTTTCAATCAAATCACCTCTAAACTCTTTTTTTCGAACAAGTTACATTTTTTAGCCACAAAAATGTTTAAATATGTCGGTCAACCGCATTTTACAAATTTTCCGAGATGTCTAACACCTTTCTAGAAAATTTTAGCATTGTCAATGAAATGACCGAGATATTGTAAGTTGTTGACCATGAGATCGACACATGGAAAAACGATATAGAATTTGGGAAGCTCTCGATAGTGTAAATGTTTGCACTTGATTTTATGCTTTTTCTTCTCCTATAATTTTAATATTATCTACGCTGAGATAAAATCATTAAATTCATTGATTTAAATTTTTGGTGCCTCAAAATTTTGTAGCCTTAAAGTAATGGCTTTACTAATCCCCCCTTGAGTCGTCCCTGACAAATCATTGCAGTCGTTTCTTTTTTGACGTGCCATTATGTGTGTTCAGTGTTGTGTTTTAATTTACCAATAATTAGATTTTTCTATTTTTTTATTAGCAGTTTGAAAACATAAAATAAATTAGGAAACTTATAACGACATTCAATACAAAAGCTAAAAGGAAGATGTATATCTTCACCAAAAAACAATATGTATTTTTTTTCATATTTGGATAGTTGTGAGGTTTTAAAAGATATCTAAAGTGTCTTATGAATGAAAGAACAACTCTTCTTTAAATAACAGTCTCGTGTCACACCTATTCTTTAATGGATCTTTTTCTCTTCTTGAATTTTAGAATTTTTATTGGACATAGAGTAAAACCTCTATAAATGAATATTTTTGGGGCCTGAAAAATTATTATCTTATATTATAGAATAATTTTTATTTTGTACATTATATTTCTCAAATTAAACAATTAATTTTTTTCGGTAACTAAGAAAAGAAAATAAATAATTAATGATGGTGCATTGTATCTAAGTTTATTAATCTTGGGTTGGCGTGATTCAAAATAGAATGCATGTACATTAGAATATGAAGTGTTGTGAATTGTTTCAAGTACACAATATAGAGTTTATAAATAGACACATGTACTTTAACTTCATATACCAAAATATAAAAATTCATATATTATATCTTCTCTTCCATGGCTACTCATTTGAAAGGTATAAAAAAGTCTACGCTAACTGATGAGATGAGAAAAACATTATGTGACGAATGTAGTTTATGCACTCCAAAAAGTTAAAGATGAATGAGTTCAGTTCGCATGAAAAGAAGAAAAGAAGAACCAATTGACTATAGATACATATTTTAGGAAAGCATAAAATTTGAAATAAAAATTGTTTAGAAAGTGCTTTATTTTATGAATTATAAATGTAATTTTCATACGTATTTAATGAATTATTATTTTATATTTTCAGTGGTCCTCAAGATTTTTTTTTTAAAATTATTATCTTATGCATTTATCGAAGTTATTATTTTATCTCATTGACCCAAGTCGAGACTGGAGAAAATTATTATTTAATCGATATTATTAATTTATCGAATATTCATTTATCAAGATTTTACTGTAGTTACTTGCAGGTAGAAAATACTTAGCTTTTAATTTCTTTTGTACTATAATGTTAAAAGTTAAGTTTGATGAAGAACCGATTTTTACCTTTTCCCTCTCTCTCTCTCTTCTTAAAATCCTCTGGCTTTATCGATGTAAAATAGTTGGTCCGCTTTCTCTCTCATTATTTCTTCTACCACCGTAAACCTTTGATTCTCCTTCAATCCACCTCTATATTGGGTGATTTTTTAACGGATTTCCATGTCTGCCTTGGCAGTGGCAGCATCGACACTTAACGGATTTTGTCACCCCTTTGGGCAATCAACTATGTTTTCAAGTATATTCAAGAATGTCCAAAATTGAAAGGACCAAAGTAAATTACCTCCGAAAAATTCAATATATAGCTCTAATAACGCACAACTTAATGCAGTGAATTTTTAGTTTTCTGACAGTACTTTCGAAGGTCAAACCGTCAAGAAGGGTTTCTCAAAGAGTCAATTTTTCAACGGACATATGTAGAGATATTTGATGAACAAGCTGTCCAAGTGTTAAAAAATTCTCCAGAATTTCATACTTGAGCGATGATCTTGAGGAAAACCTACGCTAAACATCGTAATTGTAATTAACTTTGGGAAATAATATAATTTGGTTAGGGAAATAATTTTGGTTTGAATTCAAGTTGGATTTAACTTGCCGTTGATATTCTCTTTCTATAAATTATAGCTGTATTAAAAAAGCTAATATTATTTAATCAAGTTACTGTGGTTAAATATCTTCAAAATTACCTGATGGTAGTGCACAAAACTTAAACTCTAATGTTAAAGTATATCATTATCCTATTTTAGGTCATTATCATAATAATTACAGCCTCTAAATCCATTATTTTATAATTCAATTACTGCACCTAGGGGTGTTCTTGGATCGGTTTTTAGTTAAAATCAAAATCAAACTAATGTATTCGGTTTTTAATTTATTATCAAATCAAACCAAATATAATACATATCCATCGATTTGATTGTTGTCGGTTTGGGTTGGTTTGGTTTGGTTTGGTTTTTCAATTTTTCAGAAACTTAATGGTATTTCTCTCTTTAATTTTTTTCCTACGATTAAGAAAGACTTTTTCATTCTTTTCCAATTTATATTTTGTTATTTTTTTTATTGTGGAAGCTATAATTTTCTTGAATTATGAAGAAAATATCTTAAGATCTGTAAGCTTTAATCAAGTGATTTAAGTTTATAAGAAACACAATCTTTTTTGGTAAATCTCATAAATGTATTTTTGAATTAATGAGATTGAATTTTAAAAAATATTAAACCAAACCAAAACCAAGCAACTATCGATTTATTTGATCGATTTAATTCGATTTGCAGTTTGGATAGGTTCCTAACCAAACCGTTAACCCTAAATGCACCTTTGGGTGCTTTTAGGTTTTTAGCAAAAAAAACCACTTATATAAATTTCACCGGCGATGTTTTAAGTCAATAGTAAGCATGCTTAATTATTTTAAAGTTGAACTAGGAAACCAAAAGTGTTAATATTTGATATTTTTTAAGTTTTCTCTAATTAATATCAAATAGGAATGTAGTCGAGATTATATAAGATTAGGTTTTCTAATTCTACTTAAATTAGGTTTTGCACGTTGCAGAGAACATTAGAATTATCAATTTCCCTTAAAAATTGTCTCGGTGTGGATACGCATAAACTTGTTTTTTTCATTTAGATAGACGAAAAATGGGATCTTATCAATTAATCAGAGAGAAGAATAATGATGCACAATTAATGTGGGAACCGGAACATGGGAATGTGCAAGTTCAAACAGAAGCCAACAATTTCTCTCCTAGGATTGAGATTATTACAAGTGATGGAACAAAAGACAATGATAATGTGGAATTGGCTTTCCAAAAATTTGCTCCATCAGTAACGTCAACTGGTTCCACTGTAGGAAGTGGTCACCTTCTTTCTCTTGACATTTTTCGCCGGCTCACTGTTGCATTAATGATATTCGTGGAATATGCTGGCGGAATTTATCCGTCCGTCAATCATTCGCCATGGAATGGTATAACCCTGGCGGATTTTGTCATGCCATTTTTCCTCTTCATTGTTGGAGTGTCACTTGGACTCGCGTACAAGAACTTGATGTAGACTGACTGTGACTAGAAAATCAATCTACCGCGCTTTTCAGCTTTTCTTCATTGGACTATTTCTTCAAGGTGGTTATTTTCATGGTGTAAAAAATCTAACTTATGGAGTGGACGTTGCGAACATTAGATGGATGGGTATATTGCAGAGAATTGCAATATCATTTTTGATAGCAACAATGTGTGAAATTTTGCTTTAAGGCTACTAATTATAAAGTCAATTCAGGACTATCTTTGTCAAAGAAATATCGTCTTCAATGGGCCTTAACTATCATGGTTACTGTTGTATACCTTTCTTTGTTCTACGGTTTATATGTTCCTGACTGGAGTATCAGATGCCAATGGACGTATCACAAATATTCTCAGTGAAATGTGGTGTACGGGGAGATACTGGGCCAGCATGCAATGCTGTTGGAATGATCCATCGAAAAATACTGGGTATTCGACACTAATACCAGACCCGTTTATGGACGATTAAAAAAATGTAGTGTCAATTCTCCTAATAACGGTCCCCTTCCTCCAGATGCTCCATTGTGGTGTCACGCCCCATTCGATCCAGAAGGACTTTTGAGCTCGTTAATGGCAATTGTAACTTGCTTCATGGGCTTGCATTACGGGCACATTATTGTCCATTTCCACGATCATAAAATTAGAATTCAAGAATGGTTGATACCGTCCTTTTGTCTTGTACTGTTGGGTGTAATATGTGACTGTTTTGAGATGCATTTGAATAAGGTTTTGTACTCCTTCAGTTATGTGTGTGTTACTGCTGGTGCTGCTGGATTTCTCTTCACTGCAGTGTATATGGTGATGGTTGATGTGTGGGGCTATAGACAATACTGGACCATAGTACTGAAATGGATGGGAACGAACGCGTTGCTGATTTACGTTCTTGTATCGTGCAATATCCTACCGGTTATTTTGCAAGGATATTATTGGAGGCTGCTTGAAAATAACTGTTAAATATACACATAATATACCCGAGATACACATGTATATTGTACTCCCTCCGTCCCAATTTATGTAGCACTTTTAGCTTTTGAGAGTCAATTTGACTAAACTTTTAAGGTAAATTGGATTAGATTAACTCAATATTTTAACATTAGAATTTATATATTTGAAAACTACATGAAAAGTACTATAAGTTACAACTTTTCTCATATCAATTTGGTGAAAAAATATATCTTAAAATGTTGGTCAAAGTTCATGCAGTTTGAATCTCGTAAAGCGAAAAGCCGCACATAAATTGGGACAGAGGAAGTAGTATTTTTCAAATTATGTTGAGTGTTGAAAGTTTTGCCTTGTGCATCATAATTTGTTTGGATGTTATGATACATATGTCGCGCCAAAAATGATGACGGATAAAGATTAAAGACCACAAATTTGAGGGACAAAAATTAAAGAACTCCCAGAAATAGGAATTTGTGCGAATAACCCAGTACACATTGCAAAGAGTCCAACTGTTCACAAACCCATCTAAATGGCCCAGTGACAAAGTTCCTTCTAAATTTTATTCTTTAAGAGTAGAGTATAAATTATTTTTTCTATATGGTAGCTATGGTGTTACCATTCATCTGGTAATGAGATTAGTGGCGCAGTATAGAGAGAGGAAGAAGGATTTACCTATGGTGTTCATCAATCTAGAAAAGACATACGATAAAGTCCAACGAGAGATTCTTTGGAGATGCTTGGAGGCTAGTGGGGTACCTATGACGTATACTAAGGCGATCAAGGACATGTATGATGGAGCCAAGACCAGGGTAAGGACGGTGGGAGGAGACTCGGAGCACTTTCCGGTCATGATGAGGTTGCACCAGGGTCAACTCTTACCCCGTTTTTATTTGTCTTGGTGATGAATGTTTTGACGTGGCAAATTCAAGGTGAGGTGTCATGGTGTATGTTATTTGCGGATGACATAATTTTGATTGAGGAGACTCGCGGTGGAGTTAACGCTAAGCTGGAGGTTTAGAAACACACCCTAAAATCTAAAGGGTTCAGGTTGAGAAGGACCAAGACGGAATACTTGAAGTGCAAGGTTAATGAAGTTGAACGTGAGGCTGGCGTGGAAGTGAGGCTTGATACCCAAGTCATTCAAAAGAGAGGGAGTTTCAAAAATATTGGGTCTATTATCCAAGGTAATTGGGAGATTGATGAATATGTCACATATCATATTGATGTACGATCGATGAAATGAAGGCTTGCATCCGGATTCTTGTGTGATAAGAAGGTTCCACCGAAACTGAAAGGTTTAGACCTACTATGTTGTATTGGGTGGAGTGTTAGCCAGTGAAGAACTCTCACATTCAGAAGATGAAGGTGGCGAATATGAGGATATTTCGATGGATGTGTAGGCATACAAGGAGAGATATGATTAGAAATAATGATATTCGAGATAACGTGGGGTGGCCTCGATGGAGGACAAGATGAGAGCAGCGAGGCTGAGATGGTTCGGACATGTGAAGAGGAGATGCACGGATGCTCCAGTGCGGAGGTGTGAGAGGTTGGCTATTGGATGGCTTCAGGAGAAGGAATGATAGGCCGGAGAGGTGATTAGATAAGACATGTCCCAGTTTCAGCTCACTGAGGTCATGATCTCAGATAGGGGATTATGGAGGACACATATCAGGGTAGAAGGCTAGTAGGTACTTGCACGTTGTCACACCTAGTAGTACTCTGTTAATTTCTTATTCTTTGATTTCTATTAGTATTTGTTGTTTCTTATATTTCGATTGTCGTATGATTTCGTGGTAGTTGCATTATTGTTCCTTTTTCATACCGTTGTATTATCCTTTACCCAGTATTTTGCCATGACTCTTTACTATTTTTTTTCTTTTTTTTGGACTGCTTTAGTTTGTGTTTCTTCGAGTCGAGGGTCTATCGAAAACAATGTCTTTACCTTCACAAGTAAAGGTAAAGTCTGCATACACTCTACTCTTCCAAGACCCCACTTTGTGGAACTTTTGTTGTTGTTGTTAGTAGCTAACTGCCTAAAGTTTTCTTACCACATTAGAAGAAACTGGAAGCGGAAAAAAAGAAAAGAAATATATAGAGTCATGGCATCTCTTTCGGAATTGATAAGTTTTTTTTATCATTTTATTATTATATATAGTGGAGATAAAATGATAGACCAATTTATATAGTATGTTGATTAGATGAAGGGGAGAATACCTATTTCTCAACCACATTTTGAGTATTTAATTCTTAGGAAGATCAGAATTTGTAAGAAATTGACAATGTAAATGGAGAAATTTTTCTTGTATTCAATATCAAAATCTATACACTGATTTATACAACTCTATTCTAGGGACTTGGAATGAAAATGTAATTAAAATAACTTGTTAACTAAGTAACAACTACACTAAACTAATTTGTATTTTGTACAAGTGTTTATTCTAGAAATATCTACAATGCTCATATCTGTGTAGTGTGTTATTCCCATTATAACTGGGCCTTTGTGTATCTGCTGCTGAGGGAATTGCTTCTTTGAGGCCCAATTGGTTTTGACGACTGGCCCAACTCTCTTTTGTACATAGAATAGTTGGGCTGTCATTTTCTTCACTTTTGCTTTCCAAACACAATCGAAGTTTGTAGAAGTCTTAGGTTGTCCTTTCTCTTCTTAGACTGATAACCCTTTTATGGATTCTTGCCAACAGAATTTTGGTGCCCCAATCGTCACTTCAACAGCCTTGATTGACTCTTCCAGAATGCCTGTTTGACTAATAAGAATGAGGTATGGCACCCTACTCGCCATATTAAATTAAAGAAGCTAACTAAGTGGATGCCCACACCTCCATATTAATTTTTTTAAAGAAAATTATCATGCACAAAGGCCACAAATCGTTGAGGAATCTTACTTTCTGAACGACAAAAAAATCACTCCAATTTGTTATCATTAGTGTCGGTTAAAATGTGCCCATCTTTTACTTTGGCATAAATGCTGGAGCCACAAGTTTTGGGCACGTAGATAATGAATTTACCATACTTTATTACTATATTGTAGTACTTATATAACTATCGAATAACTTTATTCATTGAGAGACTTAAATAAATTAAATGAAAAGATGTCACTTAATATTTTTACTCAATTTCATTTACCATTTTGAACATATTCTTTGGTGCATTTTTTTTATGTGCATGCACCTAATTCTTCTGTATCTTCACATGCTCTGTTGTTTCTTTTCACAGATGCAATTTTAGTATTCAAGTGCAGAGTATCAATTACTCTATGCTGTTGGGCAGTAAAAGTAAAAGAACGCCTGGGGGCCATTTTCCTGCTCACTCCTAGACGGATCAAAGTAGTGTACCTCTAGCTAGTTTTTGGAATTTCTATACCAAGTGTTTTCATATCATCGAGCATCGTCGACTCGTTTCAATTTTTAAAGACGAGATCAACTATCCAAATATTTTATGCAATTCAAAAAGGTCGAAAAGAGAAAGTCGCGAAGACGCTAGACTTGCCGTCCCGATCAGGCACAATGAGATTGACTATAGTAGACCAAAAAACTACAATCATGTGTCAGAGAGTGAAATATGAAATACATTATGAATTTATAGAAATATGAATGCATAAAAAGGTTGAACAAGTATATAAAATTCGAAAAAGAAATAGAACTTTCTCCGTTTACTTAATATGAAACTATTACTACTACTAAGTATATTTTCAAATACTTCCATTTCTAAAAAAAAAAGAGCATAATTTATAATGTTTTTATGTAGTACTTGTTGTAAAATATATATATATGTATGTCCATATTACCTTAGTTTTACTCATGTGCTAAATGAGGATAGTACCATACATTTGATAAGCTTGGTACCATACATTTGAGAGGCATGGTGCTATACATTTGGTAGGCATCAAAAAGTTTACCATCTCTATAAATAGATTACTAAATCTTCATTTGTATGATACACCAACAACAAGTGATAATACAATCTCTCTCTCTCCTCTACCAAGTTATTGATTTGCTTCTATTATTTATTTACAATTATATAGTTTCATAACACGTTATCATCACGAGACTTTAACCAATTGAAAATTTTGATAGTAATGTAAAAGTGTCCGCTACATGATCATCCCAAAGGTACGATTTATTCTATTAAGTACTCATCTTTGCTCTTAAAGTATTGTGACGGGTCATTTTAGCTTTGAGAGGAGAAATACTTGTGTAAAGTAAAAAATATGCATCTTGAGATAAAGATGCACATCAATACATATGGCTAACGATAAAGTGGATGGCCCAATATAAAGACTATTATACAGGTAAGTCGTATCTCATATTGTTAATGCTATTTGGTTACTACTTATATATTGTAGTTGCAAAATTTATTCTACAGTAATCTTATAAATTGGATATCTCACATTAGGGATATACTCGAACTCCTGTAGAATTAGCAAACAATATATGGCCACCAGTAGTGACAATATTTCATAACTAAGTTATGTTATGGCTAAATTATAATTACGAGACTGTGTCTTGAACAATGATTCTGAAAAGATCAAAGTGTAACAATTTACGGAGAACGATAAAGATGTCAGGTAGTAATTTAATTAATTTTCTTGTGGGAGTAGCTAGTAAAGATCTTAATATTGCATAGGATATCACAAGTCTTTACTTGCTATGCTACTGCTACTTTAAGAAACGATATTAAAATATGCATATAATGGTTGCCAAGGTGGAATCATTGCATATATGATTTTTTAATAGTTTCTGAATTTTGATTTATACGTATGTCTTAATTAGTTTCACACTGTTGAAATTTCAAAATCATTATTATTCCTGAAGAGTAATACGTGATGAGACATTAAAAAAATATTACGATATAGACGAGTTCATAAATGAAAAATATATAACCATCAAAAGTGGTAATATCATGTCTTCGTTAATCACTAAAAGTGATAATATTTTCACATGCTTATTATGATTATTGTGGAAGATATGTTCGAGAAATTCTCTACATTATATGTATGCTTCGATTTGCTCCTGAAGTAGCACTATTTTAACAATAGGCTCTATTCTATCATACTTTGATATGCTTAAGGCACATTCAAATATGTTCCATTTCTGAAGAATGAGAACTTTTGATAGAATATTACAAACACAAATTCATTCCCTGAAGTGAATGTGACATTATGTGTAAAGCCTATGAATATGGACGTGCGTTTGGTTGTGAAGTTATTACAACTCATCTCTAGAAGATATAGAGTAATTGAAAATAAATAATATATCAAATATCTATGATTTACTCTCGAAGTAGTAAACTCAGATATCTGCTCCCGAAGTAACAAAATCAAAAATCTGATCTCGAAGTAGCAAGTTTTGAACTCTACTCCAGAAGTAGTAGAATTTGACTTCTATTGTCGAAGTAGTAGAACTTTGAAATCTACTCCCGAAGTTGTAGAACTCTGAAATTTAATCCTGAAATAATAAATATCCTGAAATCTACTCACGAAATAGTAAGACTCTGAAATCTACTCTCAAAGTAGTAGAATTGAAATATACTCCTGAAGTTGTAAGACTTTGAAATTTACTCTCAAAGTAGTAAACATTTAAACTTTACTCTCGAAGTAGTAAAATTTTTAAACTTCACTCCTAAAGTAGAAATAATTGGTAAAATATTTGAGAAACATTCTGAAGCAGTGTCTTCTTATGCTTGAGCAAAATAATGAGCTACATATGAACATCGTAGATCAAGCACATTCAAATAATTTGGTTTCATTCCCCGAAGTGAATGAAGATTACCACAACCTACCTCCTGAAGAGATAAAATACCAAAAAAAATATATGTGATATAAAAGTCATTACAACACGTACCCGTCGTAAGTAGAAACATCGTGAATAAGTTTATTAAATATCATTCTAAGGCAAAAGAAAGCAGAGTAGAGTGTTTCTACTATAACCACATGGATACATTATGGTTAGTTGTTATGATTTCCCCGAAGGAAATATATATTAATGTATCTCTTTCTGAAAGATGTGATTACTATGTGGTTACCACTTTGATATAAAATATTCAAATATTAATGACTAATTTTCCTAAAGGAGTCATTGAAATACTAAAGTTTAGAACTTATCGTTTACTTTCGTACTTTATAAATTAAAATTGTCTTTAAATTTTCATTTGATTACTATATTCTTTCATGACACTAGTAGTGTTTAACAAAAAAATTTTCATGACACCAGTAGTATCTAAGTAATATTTAGTAATACAAAACTAATTATCAAGGACTTCGGAAGAGCTAAGTATTTGTTTACAAGAAACATGACATTGGTAGTGTCCAAATAATACCTGATTGTGGTAAATAAATAAAGTCTCTTGAAGAGGTTATATATGATAGCATCATTCATCATATATCGTAATTGACCATAACATAAATTACAGTAAACATGAAGTTTATTGGTAATAAAAATAAATATAATATTGAGATTACAAATAATTGGAAGATTGAATATCTCAAAATTACAGCGGATAAGAAATATGTATGTGAAATATTACTCGAGCATAATAAGATCACATGTCATAATAAACTAGAAGTATGTTGATATTAATCTAATACAATAGTAAATC
The DNA here is from genome assembly GCA_034509755.1 of Anisodus tanguticus. Lineage (NCBI taxonomy): Eukaryota > Viridiplantae > Streptophyta > Magnoliopsida > Solanales > Solanaceae > Anisodus > Anisodus tanguticus. The sequence goes on along the minus strand of CM067561.1, from coordinate 35,687,415 downwards.
ATAAATTTACTAAAATAAATAGCACAGGTCGTGGTAAAACTTAAAATTTATCCGTACAGATAATTTTATCAGTTGATATGATAATTTTGATCATCCTGATTTAAATATGATATACTAATCTTTTGGTTGCTTGTTTTCATGATAAATTAATTATACCAACTAATGTTGTGACTGGATCCCCTTAATTTTGGAACATCTCAAAGGTGAATATGAGCATGTTCACTTGCCATATGATGTCTTAAATAAATGCATCTATGAGATGGTTACATGTGCATTTATTGTCAACATGTAGTTTGACATATGCAAAGTTGCTTGCTCAATATAAATTGAGTTAAGAGCACATTTTACATATTATGAATCAAGACAATTCATCTTGATAATGTTGGTTTATATCCAAGTTGATTTGGCGTTGAATTCCTCTAATAAATGGCTAAACAATTGCTGCTTATGAGAACAAAGCTTCATGTGTTAATTTGAGATATAATATATTACACATAACAACATTTATATGCATCATATTAATAAATCATGATTAATTTTTCCCTTGAAATTAGTTCATGGTCAGAAACCGAATGATTTTTTCATCTAATAAATTTTGATGTGAGATATATGATTAATTAATTCACCACGATGCACATAGATGGATACCTCAAATAATATTCAGGGATATATGTTAGTTTCTATAATATGAGGGGGAGAGAATAAGCATGTAAGAAATATGTTATGAATTATCATCAGTATGATCCTCATTCAAAAGATAATTCAAGTCAAATGCTGAAAGCATTGAAATGATGCATCTTGATAAACGTAAAATTTATTAGACTTGTAGTCTAGACATCAAAAGATGTCACATATTTCAATACTAAATGGATATTATATGACTTACTTGGTAAAATTTATATGAAAATTTCTAAAATATTCAAAATGCCTAAAGCATATACAGGTTCTTGGGAAACTTGTTTATAATTTTTTAATGGATTGAATGAATCAAGACTGATGTACTAAAATTGTCTTAATGAATATTATTGAACTCTTGACGAGTTTCTAAAAGCAGTCGATTATCTGCTAAAAGAACTTAGAAAATTGAATTGGTCATGAAGTATCATATCTTTGTGCAATTAATGCATTTAAATATCTTGCTAACAATGGACATGATATCGTCTTACTCCTACATGGATATATCGAGGATATTCATATGAGGTGACGTAAATGTTTGATCCAAACATGTTATTTATGCCCATGAGGGATTACTGTCATACCATGTTCCACATGACAAGATAACAACAGTTCATACAGCAAGCGAATAATGTACTTGACATGATTTCAACAATATTATATGACAACAATGCAACTCTATCGAGAGAATTGTGGCATATGTGATCAACCAGCTCGTTCAAATGATTATTTGACAGATTTGATCAAAAGACACTACCGACCTCAACATACAATAAGTTGATATTCAAGATCAGAGTACATCATTTTCAAGAATTAAGCGATGATTTAATCAGGGGAGTAAAATACTCATTGCACTCTTTTTCTCTTAACCAGGGTTTTGTCCCTTGGATTTTCCTGGTAAGATTTTAATGAGGCAACTAGAAATACATCTTATTAGATATATGTACTCTTTTTTACTCATGTACTAAATGCGGATGATACTATACATTTGGTAGATTTAGTACTATACATTTGATAGGTATGGAACTATACATTTAGTCGGAATCAAGAGGTTTACCATCTCTATAAATAAATGGTTAAATCTTCATTTGTATGATACACCACCAACAAGTGATAGTACAATTTTTCACTCCTCTCTATCAAGTTATTGATTTGCTTCTATTATTTATTTGCAATTATATAATTTCATAACAATACTCTATTTATAAACAACATTATGTAGTATCTATAATTTTAAAAATATTAAAAATTACTCACTTCGGATAAAAAAGTTTTCGGTTATTTTTTTTTTCTTGAGTAAAAAAGAGTGTCTACTTATCAAATCAAGAAAAAATTAATCTTACTTTTCAGATTTGCCCCTATTAAGTATTATGTGACCAAATCCAACACATATTTAATTAGGGATAGTTTAGTCAATTTTTTATCTAGAAATTAATATTTTTTTAAGATATGTACAAATGATTAAGTTGACATTTTTTTTTTATCCGGAGGGAGTAATGTCTCGATTAAGATCGAAAATTGGTGCTACTACTAATTTTAACCCTCGTACTGTATTATTTTTATACTTTTGAGATGGAAGAAGTAGAGACAAATCAACAAGCGCCATCTATTTGTCGGAAAAGCATGAATGGACGGCGCACATCTTTCCACATTGCGATATCTCATTGGCTAAAGTCGTATTGAAATCGTAGCTCTCTTATTGGTCCACGTTTTATATTTATAGAGGAACACGTAAACGCAAATAAATTAAATACTTACTCCGTCTGAAATTATGCATCTTTTTTTATTTTAATATAGTTATTTATGTGGTAAGTTATAATTTTTTTAATTAAGTATTTAATCTTTTTATATGTCATTTTTATTAATAATAAAATTCTACTAAAAATAAAATAATTTATTATATTTAACCTTTTAAAATAATAAATAATTTAAAATAATTATTTTTAATAATCACGATCAATAATTTGAGACCAGAGTAACAAAAACCAATAAAGAGCTGCGCTTTAAAAGAGTCGCTAAGTTCTAAGATGAAACTTGTCGACTCCAGCAAGCCCTAAATTAGCGAAGAACGAAACGACACGCTTCAGCTCTCCTCTTCCTTTATTCCTTCTCTACAAATAAAGGGTATAATTGTATTTCCACTTCGTATTTTCTTTTGTCTCTATTCTAAGAACAACTTCAAGAAATTATCAATCTTTTTTCTCGATTAATAAAGTTCAAATCTTTGTATTATTGGGTTAATTTTTTATTTTTTTTTGTGTTTGACTTTTACTGTTGACTTGGAATGAGCTGGAACAAGATTAATTTGTTGTTTCTTTTATTTATGAAGTATATTTTAAGCTGGGTGAATGAATTTGAGGTTAAAATTGATGATTGAATGAATCTTGGATCCATCGTATACAAAGAATGTTCTGGACTGAGTCAGGTTAAACTGATCTAGGTTATTATGTTTTATACTGAGTGAGCTAATACTGATCTGAGCTTTTTAACTAAAATCAGATTGATCATTGATTTTTCAGTTATTCAAAAGATACATGAAAGTAAGATCTTAAAGGTTGCATTTTTCTCTAGTGGGACATCTTCAATCTGGCTAAAAACTATGGGTGTGTTTGGTAGCAAGGAAAATGTTTTCTAGGGAAAATATTTTCTTGGAAAATAAGTGGAGGTTTTACTTATTTTCTGGGATGGGGTAGGAGTGTGGGGTTGGGGTGGATAGGGGATATTGGGAGTGGGGGTGGAGACAATTACTGTGATATGTCACTTATGGACCTTGTATTTTTACTTGTATTATGAAAATTATTTTCCTCATTTTTAAGAACTTGTTCTCAAGAGAAAATATTTTTCAATTTTTTTGACAACCTAACATGAAAAAATTAGAAACATTTTCCTTCACACCAAACAGACACCCTATGTCTTTGAGTTTGTAGCTAATATGGTCTCTCAACATAGCTCAAGAATGATTTGAATTGTTTGGAGACAGTAATGTAATTAATATTTTCTTTTTGGGTTATGCAAAAGGCCTTTAAACTTGTCACTTCAATTAGTCCTGCTATTTGTATATCTCCTGAAGCATGGGTTTTAATTGCACTTCTTCTTGGACTTGACACGTATTCAAAAAACAAAAGTGGTTGCTATTGTCAGCTGCTACTGGAACTGCTAACATTCTTACTACTGAATTGTTTGATCAGATATTCAAATACCCTTTGCATTCTAGTACCATGGGTTCTTACATGAACTTCAAGAACATTGCTGACACGCCACAGCCAGAGAGCAACGGGGGGAATGTTGATTTCCCTTTGGCTAGGCAATCTTCCATATACTCATTGACCTTTGATGAGCTTCAAACTACATTTAGTGGACTTGGAAAAGACTTTGGATCAATGAATATGGAAGACCTCTTGAAAAGCATTTGGACAGCTGAAGAGTCTCAAGCTGTGACATCTTCTACTGGTGGAGGAGATGTTAATGCACCTGTAGGAAATCTACAGAGACAAGGTTCTTTGACACTACCTCGGACACTTAGCCAGAAAACTGTTGATGAAGTATGGAGAAACTTCCAGAAGGAAACTGTCAGTACCAAAGATGGAAACGGCGCTGGGAAATCAAACTTTGGAAAGAGGCAATCTACCTTGGGAGAAATGACATTGGAGGAGTTTTTGGTTAAAGCAGGGGTGGTTAGAGAAGATATGCAATCTACTTCAAACTCAAATGATATTACATTTAACAATGATTTAAGTCAACAGAGTAACAACAATGGTTTGAACATAGCATTTCAGCAACCAACTCAAAACGCTGGACTGTTGATTAATCAAATTGCAGCCAATAACATGTTGAATGTTCAGCACCAACAGGCTCTTTTCCCCAAGCAAACAACAGTGTCATTTGCATCACCTATGCAATTATCGAACAATGGCCACCTGGCTAGCCCTCGGACAAGGGCTCCGGCTGTTGGAATGTCCAGTCCTTCTGTAAATGCCAATATAGCTCAAGGTGGAGTTATGGGGATGGCAGGATTTCATAATGGAGTTTCACCAGCAAAAGGAGGATCCCCTGGAAATGACTTTGTTGCAAGGAGCAATGTGGATAATCCGTCGTCTCTTTCACCTTCCCCTTATGCATTTAGTGAAGGTGGAAGGGGCAGGAGATCCGGCAGTTCTTTGGAAAAAGTTGTAGAGAGAAGGCGTAGGAGGATGATTAAGAACAGAGAATCTGCAGCTAGATCAAGGGCTCGGAAGCAGGTGAACTCATATGTTGAGCTATTATCTGATGATTTACAATATTTTCTTGAGGACTATTACGTTTGTAGGATTTACTCTAAACTTCTACTTAATATGACGCTTGGTCAGCAACTTTGTATAATGAACCTGACTCATGTTCCTTATCAAAAAAAAAAAAAACAACCTGACTCATGCAACTTTAAGTAACAGAACTGAAGATTTTGACTGCATTGTTTTTATGTTTAATATAGACTTCCTGAGGACAATCTTCTTTAATTACTTTAGATCTAACAATGGGTAATAAATTTACATCTTCTTAATACAGCTCTCTTATGCTTTATCAAGCTGATACTCTTAATTACCAGCCCTGAAAATACTTGACAGAGGTATTCATGGATTAATAGTTTTGCTTGACAAAGCAAATAATACATCGAGTGTAGTTGGCTTTTAGGAAGTGCATGTGCACTCAGTTGCAGCTTTAGATTTTTGGATCTTTATTACAGGTGTGGGGTATTTTGAGAGTGAGAAAGAGGAAGTAGTTGGTAGTAACACGTATATAAACTTTGGTTTCCTTTGTTGAATGTTTATATTGTGAATGGACTAGACTTCTTAGTTACACCTTTATCTGGGATATGACAGGCCTATACTTTAGAGTTGGAAGCTGAAGTGGCAAAGCTTAAAGAAATTAATGAAGAGTTGCGGAAGAAACAGGTATGTAGCAAATGGCTGGGAATCATAGAATTTACTGCAAAGTCATTGAGAAGTGTTCTTGTTATAACTTTCACTTTTGAATTTTTCGTGCAGGCTGAAATTATGGAGAAGCAGAACAATCAGGTACGAAATTCTTTTAATACTAGCAAAACTTTGTCGTAATGACTATACTATACTATACTATACTAATAATTGGTGTATGAAGGGTGAGTTAACGTAATATAAGTTCAGCCACATTCTAAGCAAATGTAAGTTCCGTGGTACTATCAGATTAAAAAAAAAGTTTTTGTAGTACTACATGACTTACTAATCAACAAAATGAGCAAAGCTTCCGTGAACAAGCTATGTTTACATCATCAATTGCCTCATTGGATGGAATAATTGCACATTCTTGTGAAAACACTATCCTATGAAAAATTATAAATCTGCAAGTTTGTTCGGGCTGTACTTAAGTGAGACTAAAACATGTACGTACTAGTTATATCAAGTTGTCTACTGTCTGGTAGAGTGCCCGTGTTGTCCCTAGATTTGGTTGTTAACTTAAACCATTCTGTTTTGTGCAATTGCAGCTACAGGAAAAAAGGAATATGCCGTGTGGATATAAATTAAGATGTTTGAGAAGGACACTGACAGGACCTTGGTAGAAGAATAAGGAGTTAGAAGCAAAAAATCCTGAGTACAAGCTTTTATGCAATAGTTGGATAGAGGAGTTGACATCTTCTTCACATGTTTGGTAATTTTATGTATGGGAGTGAGATGGTGCCCATGTATGTACATTATGTAAACGATCTGCTTGTATGAAATTTCCTCTTTGTGCACTTCTAATTTGCTTCACATATTAGTCATAGAGGCAATTAGTCAGTTCCATAGCTAGGCAACAGATTCAGTACAAGAACCAGGTGAGAGAAAATATTTGGGTGTAGCTTTTCTCGGTAATAATAGTAAAAGCTATTTATGAACCAATCGTTCCTACTTTCTTACTCTTTCAAGTCTTGCTTTAACTAAAACTCAATCAACTGGTCTCGTCTCCAAAATGATCAAAAACAAAAAATAAACGAGTACTCTAGCATTCTCCTAAGCTGTGAAATTCCACTTAGAAATGATCATTCCAAATCCACAGTAGAATTTATTATCTAGTGTACAGCTATATCACATGCACACATGAGTAGCACTCTTGCCTTTCTCTATCTAAGCTCGAAATGGCACCAAAACATGATCCTGGACGCCAAACATATGCAAAGAAAAGCAACTTGTGGGCTGGGGTGCTGTAAACTGTAAAGCGTCCAGACAAGACAAAGATGAGGTGAAGGACAATTTGCCTGTAACTGTCGTCATTGCTTTGAACTTCACTCTTTCCAATGCATGTCTGAAAGAGTGATAGTGAATGCCCTAATCCCAGGTAAGATCTAGTAGAACTATGTATTGTAGGTTAGGACAAATCTTCTCAAGAAAAGGGAAAATGATTAAAGTGAACCTATAAACCATCTTGCTATGAGATCTCCACCCAGTTTGTCCTGATTGCATAGCTGACTTGGCTACTGTGTTGACATGAATCGAGTACCTTTGACAGACTTAGGAAAAGCTCCTCTCAAGCTTGTTATATCTGCTACCAAGTCATCATGGAGCAGAAACTTGTTTTTCTTGTATCGGCCTGAGAAGTGTGAAGTCCATTAATTTGAGCTGCCCCTTTAACATACTTGGGCATTCTGAAGTTTGCAGGACCGTGGTGTTTCTAGCTCCTTGGGTACTGATAGACAAGGCCTTCTGCTACACTCCTTGCCCTTGCATGTCCGAAAAGCTTGCTCACAATAGCCAATGCAAACTGTGTTGCTGTAGCAAGTCCCTGACTTGTGATGAGTTTACCATCAATAACTACTTGAGCATCATTTACCCCGTCTTTCAGCTTGTCTAAGACAGCAGGATGTGCAGTGGATTTCTTGCCCTGTTTAAGGAAGCAAGTGTAAATTAAACTTCTTCTCCCAAAATTAAGACTTCTGTATGGATAAACATCATACCTTTATAAGCCCCTGTTTCTGCAAGACTGCAGGTGAAGAGCAGATTGCACCAAATATTCTTCCAGCCGACTCTTGTTCCTTAAGCAACTTCTTCAGGATTTTTGACTTGTGCAGCCGTTCAGCCCCAGCAGTTCCTCCCTAAAGAATTAGAACCAATTAATTGTCAAAGCAAGTAATGGACCTACAAAAATCATTCTCATTTATGAGTTGGTAATGCCTAAATGTTTTTGGAGAACTGGGGGAAATGCCGGTTAAAATTAAATGAGAAGATTTAGCCTCACTGGGAGGATAATCAAGTCATATATGGAGTCAGAAGTAGCATTGATCAACTTGTCTGCAACAATTTTTGTTCCACTTGATGCCAAGACCTGTGCTGATTTTTCCACTGAAGCCACCACAACATTCACCTTTGCTCGTCTTAGAATGTCTATCAAGGTAACAACTTCAATTTCTTCAGACCCGTTCGCTATTGGAATGAGAACCTACAAAATTGTGAACACGGAGAACACTGAGACAAGTTTCGGGAAATAAATTCTTATTAAACAGAAAAGTGAAAACCTACTACATGTACAAAATCAAGAAAAGGGAAGCTTTTATTGTTTCTTTACACAACAGCAATTATTAATCCTAGGATACAAGTCTGAGTCTCTCATCAAGTCAGACAAGCACCTGCGTATAATTGTTCCTAAATTATGGAATTACTTGTGTATACATATCTCAAACACAAATTCCATGTGCAAAGAGTATATTCCCTACGGTTGAGAACATCTGCAATGAACCCTTGCGCAAAGTCAAACAAGTTTCACATTAACCAAAGTCAAACAAGTTTCACATTAACCACAGTGACTTTTGTCAAGACATATTCTACCATAAGGTAAACACCTGGAGCATCAGTATCGGAGCTGCAAGGCAACACAAATAAATTGATAACCCAAGGTGGAAAGAAAAGAATAAAGAAACCATTTCCTGAATTCCTAAAAACAGAAGATGACCACTGACACCGAGATGATTTTAGCACAGCATTACTTGAAAGAAGGATTGTTAGAGAAACATGAAATTGCATCATCGTTACAAAAGAAGTTGTGACAGACAAAATAAGCTGGTGAAATTTAAGTTGCAAATAAAAAAAGGGCAGCCCGGTGCACTAAGTTCCCGCTATATGCGTGGTCCGGGGAAGGGCCGGAGCCTTACCCAACATTTCTGCAAGAGGCTGTTTCCATGGCTTAAACCCGTGACCTCCTGGTCACATGGCAGCGTAACAGTGTAACTCAAATGTCATCTTGAATCTTAAACCTCGACAGCGAGATAGCTTAGTTAACTATTCATGCATCAAGCTCCACTCTAATTCAGAGGCAGATGAGGAAGTATTATGCCAGAACGCCGAATGGTTAAGCACCTAATAAGGAAAATGCCCATGCATAAATAAGACCCTTAAACAGTGCCCTTAACATTATGCCACATGATAAAGAACTCAAAGGAAGGTGATTATATTGTTATTGAAATTCTGTAATTGCAGTTCAAATTCTAGCTATATAAAGCAAAAAACAAGGAAGGCTTACTTGGGGTGTGTGATCAAGAGACCATCCAACTTCATTGAATTCTTGTCTCTTCGGGTCATCATCTGCAGGATTCATTAACTACACAAAATGGAGAGAAGTTCTATGAGCACAATTTAAGTATACCAAGCAAATGCAAGTCAGATACAAACAAATCAAAGGCAAAACAATAATGAAGTGTTCACAAAAGGTTTTTCATAATTGCAAGTTGTGCATAAGCCATCTGAACTTTAGCTGTATCCTGTTCAATTGAACTTGTAAACTGAGTCACAAGGAACAACTTTCTCTTAACACCCTTTACCTATTTGATCCTAGAAATAGAACAATATTAGCAATGGGGAAACCATAAATAAGGTGCATCTCTTAGTTAAACATGTCAACAGAACCTAACTAGCAATAGTTCATGATCAAATATATTTTTTCAGTATCTCAACCCAATACGAACTAGATAGAATTTGGACATAACTAAATAACAAACCATGAATTATCCAGTTTTACTGGTCGGCTCGGCTTTGGGATTAAAAAACAAATTCTGTGTGAAGAAGAAGTCTAGAACTAGAAGTTAGGTAAAGAATTTAAGAATATCAATAATTCCATTCACTCACCAATAGTTCTCCAATTTCTCTGGCAACAGACTCTCCAAACAGCTGCTCCACTAAACATACGGCAAACTCAAATGAAGTGCCAGGACCACGGCTTGTTGTTAGCTCTCCAGAGACTTGCGTGTTAGTTTTCACCGCCCGGAAGGAAGAAATTTTGTCTATAAATGCAGGATGACAAGTGATCTTGACGAACACTACATATCAATTAACCAAACCAGGAACACAGACACTGTGCAGAAAGCAAACTAAATAAACTAAATGCAATAGTCACCTGTTTCCTCTTGAGAAGACCCCAAGGCAAAAGAGTGACTGCTGGAGCAGCACATATAGCACCATAGAGTCGCTTCTCCTCAGCTTGCCTGCTTGTGATCTTTTGGAGAACTTCACAGTCTCTTAAACGAGCAGAACCTGGCATTCCTCCCTAGATCAAGTCTATCCATCAGTTGTTAAATTTGCATCTATGACATCGACACATATATTAGATAAAGCTTGGTGAAGGGAGCGGAAAAAATAACGATACGCTAACTTATCAAAGCCTGAAGTTAAATTAGAGATACAAAATACTGAGTCTATGTAGAACAACAGGATAGTGCGAAGCCTATTAATCATTGAAGAAAAGGGTACTTTGTATCCCTGTGCTGGCACTTCTTTCACAGTTAAATCAGTTCCAATCTCATACAGCAATTGTAACAATGCAGCATCGATAAACTCAAGTTCATTTCATTAGATGGGGAAGGACCATTACTACCATGAAATCTTGACTCTTTAAACACACTACTTAAGTATAACCAACTGCACTTTTTTTACAGCGCATCTGTTTACTAATTGCTGAGTTTAACATGGCATATCTGATTTGCTTTGCATTTTGGTAATTCTTGAACTCACCATGTAAAAGAAACGATATTGGTAGTAAAAGAAGCAGCAGAGTCAGTATACTGACTTTCAGAAAATGCATTTCCCATAAATCTTCACAGCTTGTAACAGATATATTTACGACGGATATTTCATTAAAAATATCAAATGATATCAACAATACTAAGGAAAGCTCATACTAACCGGCAATGCAACAAGATCAAATGTTTCAGTGGAACAAGCAGAGATGAAAGTATCAGCAACTAGCCTAGTGCCTCCAGATGCTTCAACCTCCAACTGCTGCTCTACTGATGCCACTGTTACCTCTGCACCAGCCCGGCGCAGAACATCAGCCAATATTACAGCTTCCATTTCTTCTGTGCCAAACCCAATTGGCACAAGAACCTATAAACACCTCAAAAATGAAAAGAAAAAGCAAAACTCAATGAACCTCTATAGTTTGTAGTAATATCCATTTTCACTATTAAATGTCAATCAATCAACTTATATACTTACATTCATTAATACTGCATTATATATATAGGCATATGAAACAACAACATACCTAGTGTAATCCCACACAGTGGGGTCTGGGGAGGGTAAGATGTACACAAACCTTACCTCGTAGAGAGGTTGTTTCTGATAGACCCTCAGCTCAAAAGAACGTAATCAATGCAGGGTTGCATGAAAAATAAGGCAGCAAAATATTAAGACACAAAATGAATGGTACAACATAGTAATACACACACAAAGATAATGATCGAGGCGATACCAAAATACTACAACTAAGAAGAGGAGAAGCCCCCAACTCTCACATGCATAGCCCGACAAAACTCAAACACTTACTACCCTTCTATCCTAATACTCGACTGCCAAATCTTTCTATCTAAGGTCATGTCCTCAGTTAACTGGAGTTGAGCCGTATCCTGTCTAATCACCTCTCCTTAATTCTTCTTCGCCCTACATCTACCTCTCTTAACTCCTACGACCGTCAATATCTCACACCTCCTAACTGGCGCATCCTCACACCTCCTCTTCACATGCCCAAACCATCTTAGTCTCGCTTCCCTCATCTTGTTCGTGGACGGAGGCCACTCCGACCTTGGCCCGTATATCTTCATTCCTAATCATATCTCTCCTAGTATGACCACACATCCATCTGAGCATCCGCATCTCCGCTACTTTCATCTTCTGCACGTGGACGTTCTTGACTGGCCAGCACTTTGCCCCATACAACAGTGCAGGTCTAACCACAACTCTGTAGAACTTACCTTTCAGCCTAGGCGACACATTCTTATCGCAAAGCATCCCGAAGGCAAGCTTTCATTTCATCCACCCTACTCCAATACGGTGGACGACATCATCGTCAATCTCCCCATTCCCTTGTATAATGGACCCAAGATACTTGAAACTCTCTCTCTTAGATATAACTTGTGCCTCGATCTTCACTTCCACATCCGCCTCTTGCGTCACGTCACTAAACTTGTATTCCACGTACTCCGTCTTAGTCCTGCTTAACCTGAAACCCTTAGATTCTAAGGTCGTTCTCCAAACTTCTAGCCAATTGTTAACGCCACTACGCGTCTCATCAATCAAAACTATGTCGTCTGCAAATAACATGCACTACGACACCTCCTCCTGAATATGTCGCGTTAATTCGTCCATCTAAGGCAAATAGAAATGGGCTAAGGGTTGACCCTTGGTGCAACCCCATCACGATCGGAAAGTGTTCGAAATCACCTCCCACTGTCCTAACCCGAGTTTTGGCACCCTCATACATGTCCTTAATTGCCCTGATGTAGGCCACATGCACACCTCTAGACTCCAAGCATCTCCAAAGGACCTCTCGAGGGACTTTATCATAAGCCTTCTCCAAATCAATGAACACCAATTATATTCTGCTATATTTGAGACCATTTCATTCCCATATTAGCGAGTAACTTGTCAACGACATGAATCTTCTATAAATTCCAACTTTATTTGGGCCTATTTCATTCCTATACTGGTTAGTAATGTATCTCTAAGGAAAAGTTTCATCAAGCTTTGATACATAGGTGCGTTCGGCCAGAAAATATTTTCCAATTTTCTATGTTTAGTTGGTCAAAATCTTTTGAAAACATTTTTTCTAAGAAAACACGTCCCTTGAAAATGAGAAAAAATGACTTTCCCAGTGGAAGTAAAACAAGTTACACACGTGACATTCCTCGTTGATTGTCTTCACCACCCTCCAACACACCTCATCTTTCACCCCATCCCCACCACCCCACACCCATACCCCAACCCCCACCTTCCATAGTATTTATCTAGATTATATACAAATGCTTATGTACCAAACACAAGACAATAAGTAAGAAACCACTTATTTTCCTGGAAAACATTTTTCAAAAAAAAAAAATCATGTGGAAAACATTTTCCTTCATTCGAATACACCTGTAATTTTACCATGATATCATTAACTCAACCTTCCACTTTCTTTACATATGAAGCAAATGAACAAACAAAAAATGACGAGCAGAAAGAATGAGAGACCTTTTTGGGTGGAGTGGACGTGGCAGTAGATGTAGGGGTAGTTATCGGATCCAATGTATGAATTGCGGACAGTGTTTTAGCTGATTCTGAATAGGGTTTCATAGTTGGTGAATTTCGCTGCGAAGGGGCTGCAAATTTGACAGACGAATGGGAAATAGGAGTGAAGTTAAAAATTGGAGACTTGGCAGTGGAAACTGAGAACAAGGGCGATATGGACTTCATTTTATTGTTAACAATTTAGGTTTTGGTTGCCGGAGATTGTGCCGCCGGCCGGAATGTGTATAACGATAGAAATACAATAATTTGGATGAGGTTACAGGTACAGGGAAAGTTAATCGGATAATGTCACAACTTACAAATATTTTGCTTCGATATTTTCAGGAGAAAAAGATTCAATATTCAACTTTTATTTTATTTTACTAAAATTACTACTCTCTTGTACTAAAAAATTATCTTATTTTTTTTATTAGTTATCCTAAAAAGATTAATATCTTTTTATATTTAGAAATAATTTTATTTTATTTAATAATTACAATCACACAAATATCTAAAATTTATTTTTAATCACATATTTTAAAAGTCTTTCTTTATTTTTTAAATTTCGTGTTAAGTCAAACTAGAACAATCTTTTTGGAACAGAATGAGTAATTATCTTATATAATTAAAAAAATCAACTAAAATTTGTATGCGTATCAACAAAAAGTGATTAGATATTTTTTTTTTAATTTTATCTAAATATCATATAAATAAGTATCTCTTACTTACCTCACTTTTGATGCTTATATAAAGTTCCGTGATTTTTCTATTACAAAAAATAGTATAATTACTTTTACACAAGTTGAACAAAGTTTAAGTGATCTTTTTATTACAAAAATAATTTAATAAAAGAAAGTTAGTCATATATGTGAGAGTAACAGTAGAAAACACAAACAAATGAAAGGATTGATCGCCTCACACGTCCAAAAGTTCTTTAAAGACATAGGAGTAGGAATAAGCTTCTTCCTAGAGAGGATTGATCGCCTTATCGACCCTGGCTCTTCATTCCTTGAGCTTTGTCAGGTTCTTTTTTTTTTTGTTGCTTACAACCAATTATAATTTTGATTACTAGAAGCACTGTTACTCATCTTTATGAGAGTTATCAGCTTAAATTTCATTATTAATCTTGTTACGATATATTGGTCGAATAGCGTGAATAAAAACGATGCTTATCTGTGGAAATGTTAACCCCTTTCTAAATTCTGAATATGTTGCTATGCGCCTATGCCTAGTTATTATTGTTACTTAACGAGGAATCTTGCAATTCTCATTTTAATCATGGATTAATAAGGCTGCTGGAGTCCTTGCTCAAGTAGAGAGAGCCACCAAGAAAAAGAGAGGAATTCAGATAAGACATTGATGCCTATAGTTCTATATCATTTTGATTCTGTCCAGTAATTGACATGAATGTGTTGCAGTGGACAAAGGAAGAGGAAGAAAAGTTCAAGGCTGAAGTAGTGGAAGCGAGGGCAGCCCATATTATGCTACATCAAGGCTTTGGGATGATGGCATAGCAGACACGAGGAAAATATTGAGCCTTTGCATCTCTGCTTCCTTGAATCGTGGACCAGAAGCTACAAAATATGGTGTCTTCAGAATGTGACACTGCAAGCTCTAGCTGAAGAAAGATGTTGCTGCCGGAGGCTAGTTGATTGCGTCTCCAACAGGGGAAACACTAACTGCATAATCAGCTAGGTTACAATAAGTTCTAAGTCGTGAAAGCAAAGGTAAATTGGTTTCATGCCAAGGACTAGAAACTCCAGGATTTACAAAAAAAAAATGTTGGATATAGGTAGTATTAGCGAATATTCTCCGAATAAAAATCATAAATTACCTTAAATATACATCTATCATAATTACAAAATATACTGTGAATGCTGGGAGAATATTCGCTAATAGGTAGTGCTGGCCAGTGGGCCGGGACGGCCCGACCCCGACCCGACCCCGCTTAAAAAAAAAAAAAAAAAAGGGGGCGGGACTCGAACTCGGGACGGGACGATGTCTCGTCCCGCCAGACCCGAGACCGCCCCGAGCCCGAGACCGCCCTTTTCCCCCTTTCCAAAAATGACCGTTGCACCAACGGCCATTTTAGATTATGGCCGTTGCACCAACGACCATTTTAGCCCCCCCCCCCCCCCCCCCCCTTTAATATTTATTTTTAACCCATAAGTTATTATATTTACACTTTAACCCAATTTTTCAACTATAAATAACTCATTTTCTCACAAATCTTCCTACAATCTCTCTAATTTCTCAATATATCTCTCTACAAGTCTACATTGTTTGTTAAATATTCAATTTTATTAATTCATTTGGGAATTGGGAGTGAAGTTGGCAACTAGCTTGAGGATCTTCCATCGAGCAAAGTTTCAATTTTCAACCTCTCGATTACACGTCGACGTTACGTCGGCGTTTGGTACATTCGTTCCTTCATTAAATTATTATTGTCTGTTTATTTTATTTAGCGCACTTAATTTCATTTATTTTAATTATTTGTTAGCATATAATTAAAATGGAAGGAATTAGAGGTATGTTTAAGGGTAAGGGTAAGACTTCTTCTAGTAGGGGCAATCAGGGCAAGGGGACTTCTTCTAGTAGGGACAATCACGGCAAGGGTACTTCTTCTAGTCATCTTATTCCTACACAGGATGATTTTGTTGATACTCAACATTTTCCTACAATACCATTAGATTTAGACCAGGAGCTATTTTCTGGAACTCAAGAAGACTTTAATTTAGACGATGATCTAGATGATATACCCACTAATGTTGATGACAACACACCCACTAGTGCACCTTCAACTGAAATACCTCCTATTCCCCCTAGTATGAGACGAGGTCCAGCAAAACGACCATTAAAATCATATGCATAGACATTTTTTGATAGGGACGTAGAGAATCAAGTAGCCATATGTAAATTTTGTAAAAATGTTTTAAAATTTAAAACTGGAAAAGGTCACGGTGGGACGGGGGGTTTAATTAGACACGTAGTAAGTGCTCATCCAGCTAGGTATGCCCAATACTAGGCTTCAAAATCGGGTGCGCAAACGCCCGCTCTATCGGGACAAGGTTCACATACTGATACTGTCCCGGACCAAGTACAGGGCCAAATTAACCCTATGACGGGGGGAATTGTAGGCTCTAAATACAATAAACATAGAGATAGGGAAGCAATATCAAAATTAGTTGTCTTTGTGGAGGGTTTGCCTTTTTCATTTCCTTCATCTCCGGTTTTATTCATTACATTAGAGATATATATAATCCTCGCTTTTAACGGTTTTCCTAGATCAATCGTTAAGAGAGATGTATTTAAATTCGCGCATGAATATCAACAATATTTACGTTTTTCATTATATCATTTTAATGACAAAGTGTATCTATCACGTCCGATATATGTCGTACTACTAACGGCCATGATTATTTAATCGTAACTTGTCATTGGATAGATTATAAATGGTCTATGCAAAAACGTATTTTAGCGTATAGATATATAGATGATAGGCACACTGGTACTTTTATTGCGTAAAATATTTATCAAGTGTGCGATTATTACGGAATTACCGATAAAATTATGACTATTACATTAGATAACGCTTCTAATAACAATTACGCAATTACAATGTTAAAAAATAGTTTTACTCCATCTTTTCCACCATTTTCATATAAAATGCGCGTGCCATATATATAACTTAATTGTAAAGGATGGTCTATCACTTTTTGAAGACATTCTTAGTAAAATATAATTTGCTATAAACTTTATTTTTAAAAGTAATAAAGTACAACGTATAAAAGAATATAAAAAAACTTGTCACGATTGTGGACTACCTTATAGAAGAATTCCACAAGAAGTATCCACTAGATGGAATTCTTTATACGAGCAACTACTTGTTGCTTATGACTATAAATTACCTATAACTTTATTTTTTAACTCTCATAATAAAAAGCCACCGTGATATGATTTTAGATAGTGATTGGGTAAAAATTTCCGAACTTATTGTATTTTTAGAGAAATTTTTTCAAGCAACAAAAGAATTTTCCGGATATATTATCCTACTATTTCAACTATGTTATTTTATATAACTCTAATATTTTTATTACTTAGTGAATATATGGAAAAATCAAATTTATAAGGCAATATTAAAAAAATGTTTGTCAAAATAAAAAAATATTTTATTCCTATTCCCTCTATTTATATTATTGGTTCTCGTATTAAATCCTACTATTAAAATAGACGGTACTAAATCACTAATTGAAACTATTTACGATTGTATAGAAGTACTACCACCTCCAAGTCCCAAAAATCTAAATCACCCACCACCTATTGAACAAACTAAAGAAGAAGCGGTGTCTAGCGTAGAACACCAATGCAAAAATATATATAGATTTTATCAACAAGAAAATGTTAGTAACTTACCGCTTCCATACCATCTTCTTCATCTTCAACACAACCTCACAAAAGACATGTTGTTTCTGCGCGCTAGTATTGAAAGCCTCGAAAATAGAATGTGCGGCCGTACCTCTACTACTAACCAAATTAGCGAGTTGGATATTTTTGTTTTGCGGGGTTCTCGTATCGTATCAAGAAGTTATCAATGAAGATGGACATGAAGACTTGCTTTGAAATACTCGGAGGGGGAATGAGAAGACCTTTCCGACACTTTCATTGATGGCTCGAGATGTTTTGAACATTCAAGCGTCATCAACCGCGTCGAAAGCGCTTTTTCTCAGTGCGAGATATCAAATAGGAGACCACGACACTCGTTGGCGGAGACGACTTGGAAATTGCGGTATTATTCGTAGATTGGATACGAGCGGAGCGGAGAAGGTGCGATCAACCGGAGATCAACGAAGAAGATGATGAAAACTACAACGAAATCTTAACCGAAGGTAGTGGAAGCGACGTGGATCAATTTGACCAACAAATACCAATTCCAACCGAAGAACCACAGAAATCATCAAGCAATTAGAACAGTTTTTTTGAGAATGTAATTTTTTTAATTGCAATTTTATTATGTAATTTGCAACTTTTGGACAACACCACAAAGTTGCAATTTAGATTTTAGACAATTGTATTTGTATTACAAAAAAATCATATGTCTATTAAATAATATAAGAGGCACAAAAAAAATTTGGGATGTTTTTATTACACTATCTTGTTTTATTTATTGAGTTTTTTTTATACATATGTTATTTAAAAAAAAAAAGGAAAACCCGACCCCGCCCGCCCCGACCCCCGCCCCCCCCCCGATACCGACGGATCGGATCGGACGGACGGAGCAGTCCCGCCGACCCAACCCCGCTAGGCCCCGCTAGACCCGACCCCGACCCCCCAGCTCGTCCCTCCCGACCCCGCCAGACCCGGGCCGCCAGACCCGAGCCCGGCCCACTGGCCACCTTTACTAATAGGTAGTACTAGGATCATCTTGCAGTCATAGTCCGATGAAGCTATGTTTCTTTATTTTTGTACTTGGTTCTGGCTGCTAATGTTATTGATTGCATTAATTAAGTGTAAATGAGAAACACTTGAGACAAAAGTAAAGCTTAATCCCTTCAATTTTCATACCTCAATGATCATAAACGAATTTCATTTCATAGTATATAATCTTAAAATGGAAGAGACAACCTTAAGATTAATGCCACGGACAGTAGTCAATCGAATTAACTGTATCAAGAGTGTGTGCAATTAGTTTGAACAGATTTTATTATAAATTCATCAATCACTAAAACAACAGCACCCGTGGTCTAATGGATAAGGCGTCTGACTTCTAATCAGGCGATTGGTTTGAGTCCCATCGGGTGTGTGTAAGCAAAATTACTTTTGTGGTTCCCCATTTTTGTTTATTTCCCGTTTTTTAAAAAAAAATAATTTCCTTTTTAAAAAAAATCGTCTTTGCCAAAGAGAGACCATCATTTATTTATAAAATAAAAGAAAGAGATGAGGTTAGGTTAGGTGGTGAAAGGTGTAAATACAGCAGGAACTGTATCAAGAGTGTGTGCAATTAGTTTGAACAGATTTTATTATAAATTCATCAATCACTAAAACAACAGCACCCGTGGTCTAATGGATAAGGCGTCTGACTTCTAATCAGGCGATTGGTTTGAGTCCCATCGGGTGTGTGTAAGCAAAATTACTTTTGTGGTTCCCCATTTTTGTTTATTTCCTTTTTTTTTAAAAAAAAATGGGTTCTGTTTTATTTATTTCCTTTTTTAAAAAAATCGTCTTTGCCAAAGAGAGACCATCATTTATTTATAAAATAAAAGAAAGAGATGAGGTTAGGTTAGGTGGTGAAAGGTGTAAATACAGCAGGAACTGTCAATAGAAAATAGATTGTAGAAAGATTTGTGAGAAGTTAGAGGGGGGGTTAAATGGCGAAATTACTATTTTCGTCCCGTCCCGAGTTCGAGTCCCGCCCCGTAAATTTTTTTTTTTTTTTTTTTTTTGGGGTCGGGCGGACCGGGGCGGCTCGAATAATACGATGTAAGTTAAGCGAAACTGAATATAAAAAAAAATAAAAAAATATAAAGATATTTGTATGCCAGGTTTGATGGTGATATCCCCACAAATCGTCAAAACCAATATGGAGCTTGGTGAGTGGTCAGTGTCAGTCACTATCAGCGTTCCATAATAAAAACCAATTTTTTTTTAAGAGTGATAAAAACTTCCGTGCTCTGCTCATTCTCCAGTTGCCTCTACGCATTGGACATTTTGTTTAGATATCATATTATCCCCAAAGTTTATAAATTATTCATGCAAAATAAAATGTAAAACATGAGTATCTATATCTAATTACAATAAGACACTTCTTTTCATTGTTTCTAACATGAGACAACTTCAATGTATAGTATTATAACTCAGTTCAGCAAATAAAAATGAAATTTGATGAAAACATTATGATCAAGTCACTTGGTAAAAAATTGTAATAGTATCGAATTTTAGATTTTTCTTAATTAAAAATGTATATTGAATTTTGTGATATTCCGCTTCAGTTGCATTTTTTTTGGATAGCCGATATGATGATTTTCTATTTAAATGTCAGTGTTAGGTTTGGGGCGGTCCATCTGATTAGTTCAGCTATTACTGCTAGAAACCTCAACGGTTGTTCTGTTGCGTACTTCGTTTGCCTATCTTACACTTCTAAAGCAAATTTGAATTTATTTTTTCATTTTCCTTTCCTGCATCTTTCTTTCTATCCATAGGTCAATTTCACGCCGGTACGAGGAATATTGGTGGGAAAGGATGCCTTGTGGCATTAAGAAAAATCACAAGACAATTTTAACCTCAAGTTAACAAAAGTACCGAATTGTACTTTATAAGCAAACTAATGCCAATTTTTAGCCACCGGTTCTAATCTCAGCCAAAATAGGTGCATCAAAAATTTAAATGCATTTGTGAAGCCATACAATTCTGGTTCATTACTCCCTGATGGCTCTCTTTTCTTTCTTTCTTTCTTTTTTTCTTTCTTTGTGTTTTTATTTTTTACAATTTCTATAAATTTGTTTTAAGGGGAGACATAAATGAGTTATATTTTGTGGCGGTTTCAGACATACATTTGGAATACATATTCTATACACATACAGTTGGAATACATATTTTGTCAAACTTCCGATGGTCCGTCAATCTTCCCCGTCAAACTTCCTAGAAGATTAACGGCACATGCTGAGTATCTGATGGTCCGTCATTTGTCCCGTCAAGTTGGCCAGTTTTTCATTTTCGTCGAAACGTACTTCCTTCGATCTGTTTAACTTCCAAACACTTCGGTACCTTCATAACCAAGCTGTAAACCTTCATTATGCTTCCGTAGGGTCGTATATCTTCTCGGGACTTCGATATCCATTGTTGTCACGAGAACGTGAATCTACGGGGTGTAACATGAATCACTCATAAAATATTAAAAAACTCCCTATTTTGATCATAATTGTAAGTGAAATAATTGTTTTTTCATTAATAAAAAATTAACTTTCCAATTGAACACACTTCGTATTTTTTGGGATTTCCACTATTTTTTGTCCAAAGTACTACTCCTCTGTCCAAAAAAGAATGACTCACTTTTTTTTAATCATTCCAAAAAAGAATGACATATTTTTTTATTTGACAACAATTTTAACTTTAAACTTTATCTTTTAGCAAAATTAGATGATCTATAATCACACAAATATCTATTTATTTTAGACAATAAGATTCAAAAATCTTCAATTATTTCTTAAAATACGTGTCAAATAAAATTACATTATATAAATATAATTGGGACGGAGGGAGTAATAAATAAACTAGGACCAGTTCCTAAATTTGGGCATAATGGTGTTAGCTAGCAAATACCAATTTCTACACATTATTACCAGCAAAATTACTCTTTTACTCATATAGTACGTGATCGGCTCATAAATTTAGAAATTTGGACAGATCTCTCTCTATGCATTTGGCTGTGTTGCAAATGGCTGCGAGTGCTAGCTGTACTCCTCCTCCTTACTCCACCAACACTCCTCTCTCACGCTCTTCCTCTCGCGAGCTCTGTAACTTGCCATACAAGTCTAAACAGCACCAAAATGTTCGAATCGGTCTCTCATTTAAGGGCTTCGGAACATCCAAAACCTCTTCTCCTTCGCCTCTACGCGTTTTCTCTCTCCGCGACACCAAAGGTAATACTATATCATATTTTTTTGCTTATTGTTCTGTTGATTACGTACTTTTTTATTGCGTATTTTATGGTTATGCTGGTGAATATTTGAAGGAATCGAGTTTTGTTACACCGATTTGAAGCTGATAGTTGTGATTAATGTGCTCATCGATTTGAAATATATGAATAAATTGCTTTGATTTGGTCTAGTAGGTCCCGAGTTTAAAATTAGAAAAATTAGTGGAATATCTCTCAGATCATGATTGTTATTTTTTTGTTAAAAAGTATTTCTACATTTGTTTAAACTCCGTTATTTTTATTTTATTTTTGGTTGTCTAAGCTGCACGATGCGGAATACTTAAATTCGTACAGTAGACAGTTCGGTAAAATGGAATTATATTGCTTTCATGTTGTGGATCTCTACTTGTTAGATCTGAGAGCTGTTATTTCTGATGCAACAAAACTTTAATCCTTCGTTTTTAATCCTTTTTTCTGGAGTCA
Source organism: Anisodus tanguticus (assembly GCA_034509755.1). Classification (NCBI taxonomy): domain Eukaryota; kingdom Viridiplantae; phylum Streptophyta; class Magnoliopsida; order Solanales; family Solanaceae; genus Anisodus; species Anisodus tanguticus. The sequence goes on along the minus strand of CM067561.1, from coordinate 35,665,107 downwards.
TAGATGGAGCTTTATAAGTAGTGATTGGATGAGGGTTTTCCACTATTTGCAAGCCTTGTTATGAAACATCCCGGTGAATAAGTTGTAAGGATGCTTAAACTTTCGGTATCTAATGAAACCACAGTTATTAGTGATTTTGTACGAGAATGAGAAATGCAACAACAACAACAACAACAACAACAACAACAACATACCCAGTGAAATCTCATAAAGTGGGGTCTGGGGAGGGTAGAGTGTACGCAGACCTTACTACTAACTTGGGAGGTAGAGAAGCTATTTCCGAATGAGAAATGCAATTCGGATTAATCTAACCCAATCTGGCTATGCAGTCACTTTATTCTAATCAAAACTTTCATTCCAATAGTGAGAGGGTTACTTCTAGGATACTGATATTGAGCATTTGCCATTGCCTAAATATTTCTTGGCCTGGTTGACTTGGCAGCACTTCTTTTCTGGTTTCTGTTAGTAAATGAGTCAAGATTTCTTTGCATAACAGTAAAATAAAATAAAGTAATATTCCATTGCAATTTTTTTTAGCTTCGTCATACAAGAAGATTCAGAATAGGAGTTTACCAGAACTACTTCTTTCTACCTATGAATTGGAATGCCTTATGTGCTCCAGCAGTAGAAAAAGAAAAGAGTAAGAAATTTTCTGTTTGGATAAAGAAAGCTCCAGATCATCCAAGGTTCTCCTGTTCCTCTTTCTCCGTGTTGTCTACATCCTTGAATGTGGTATTACTTTCCAGCTCATAACTACTTCTTGTAATTCCACTCCAGCTACATAAAGGTTCTTAACAATGCGTGGCGTATCCAACTGAATGTTATCTTTTGTCTTAGCAGGTTAGTTGAATCAGCCAATTAGGTAGCACACATAGGGAGCCTTTTGGGGGAATGCAACATATGTTTTCTCTTACTGAAATACTTCCATCACTTCCTTTATCCTGAATGGACTTCAAACATGACTTGTTACTATGCTTTTAGGTTTGAGGACTAAACTCCTAGAGAACAACCATAAAAGAGGGACAAAAGATTTGAGGTCTAGGAGCATCTTATTTGGAGCTTAAGTATCCCTTAACTGAAACACCTTGAAATACGCTTTTTCACAGTCTAATTGTTTCCATTTCAAACTTCTCCATTTCTGTTGTCTGGTTGAAAAGATTTGTATGGTTATAAGGTGACAGTCGTGCATATTATGGTCACTTGTGTCGTTTTTTTACATTATAGTTATGTATGTCTGCACTTCTCTTTTCCTTTTCCGGATATGTTTATTTTTCTGTCAATGCTTTTAATTAGACTTACTCTAAGTGGTCTACCTTGGAAAGCTAAGTGCTCTGTTGCAAGAGTAGTTTGTCTCTCTGGAGGTATTAAAGAGATTTTGTACGTTGAGATCATACTGCAATAATTACTATCTGTGATAGAGAAGTTTAAAAAAGGGCAGCCCGGTGCACTAAGCTCCCGCTATGCGCGGGGTCCGGGGAAGGGCTGGTGATAGAGAAGTTTGACATAATAATTTGTCATAATGTTATTTGTTTCTAATACTTGCATTATTTAAAAAATGTTATGCATTTGTTAAGTTCCCATCATAACGAGGAGATGAAAGATGTTCATATATCATCCATTCTCACATTTTGCAACCTTTGATTATACTAGAGATATGGCTGTCCAGTACATTAGGCAGTGTTTGAATATGGTTGTCAAGTGAACTTTAATATATTTGAGTATGACTTAAGAGTATATTGGTTCAAACACCTTTATAATATGACTAAGTTGCGGATACACTCTTTAAATTTCAAAACCAGACACTTCACCCTCCGTTCTCCCCAAATATAAAGAAAATCCTCTAGAAATATTTACAGCCTCTTACTCATTTAATATTTTTATTTCACATATAATAGCTGATATAAACACACACACACACACACACACACATCTTTTTGTAATCAGATAATTTGAACTACCACGGGTGAATTGTGGTCAATTTTTTGTTTCCTAACACTTCCACTTTTACCACTGCCTAGTTTTGAAAGCATGTTATATAGTGGGTATTTAATGATCCAAACCTCTAGATAAATGTTGTAATACCAGTGGATGCTTGAAGATCCTCTAAAATAATAGTAGAAACAGTTGAAGTTTGTAGTAATTGTGAGAAAATGTTTTTGTACAACGGAGGAAAATTGAAAGCATTTAGCAAAATTTTCTACATCCACCTTACATTTGCAGAAGAGATCATATTTTGCTCTAAGAGGGCTTCTTCCAGAAGTAAGTAGTCATATAAAATTAATGTTATAGGTGTATTTAAAGTAATCTACTTTAGGAGAAAACGTCTAAGAGCGGAATCAACTAATTTGGGATGGCTATGCGGTGTATTGATAAATAGAAGGTCTACAGGGAAATGTTCGATTGAGAATGTGTTTGTATATTGTGCTAATTATCAAAATTATATTTTGAACTTTTCATATGAACTACTGGTGTTTGTATCTTAGTTTGGTGCATTAGAGTTTTGGTTCATTAGTGTGCAGGATATGGATTCATATATGAAGCGTATTTATGGTGGGTTTTTTATCCAAATTGTATTTTGAAAGGGTTAATGCTAATATTTCCTTCCTAACTTGCAATGTGCAGCTGCATCTGTCACTGCAAAGTCATGGGAGAAATTGATATTGAGCAGTGATACTCCTGTTCTTGTTGAATTTCGTGCCACTTGGTGTGGCCCCTGCCAGATGGTTCACCGGTTAATTGATGAGATTGCAGCTGAGTATTCTGGGAGATTAAAATGCTACGTACTCGATGCAGATAGTGAATCGCAAGTTACTGAGAACTATGATATCAAGGCTGTTCCTGTGGTCTTACTGTTCAAGAATGGGGAGAAATTTGAGTCTGTCATTGGAACAATGCCCAAGGAGTTCTATGTGGCTGCCATTGAAAGGCTTCTAGCTTCTTAGATGCGGTTCCCTCCATTAATGAGAATGTCACAGTAGCATATCAAGTTCAATGCGCACATTTGATAAACTCTACTTCCATTTAAAAGTTCTCTTCCTCTCTAGTGCCTTGTAATCTTCTGTGTTCTCTCTTTGTATTTTTCTTTTTCTACGACTCATCGGCTCTTTTTTCCTTTTCTGTTAAGAAGAATCACTGGCTCTTGGTAAACGATCTTCTTGCTTCTTTCTTCACAATGAAATTTGTACAGGGTCGGTGAATTTGTGAATAGTGACTGCATTTGTTACTAAAGATGACCTGTTTTTGTTGTTGTGATTTATGAGGAACTGTCTTTAGCTTTCTTGAGAAAGAAATATTATTCTGAAGTCCTAAAACACACCCTATGGATATGTGACCGCCGGGTTATATCTCCAGGTCTGAAATGTCTGTGGCCAGAAATTGTCTAAGCATTACAGATCTTCCTACGGAATTGTAGGAGTTGCTTTGCCTCCAGGGTTTACATGGTGGTTTCAAACTTTATTTTGACAAAAGCTTGGTATTCAAGTGGAGATGGGTAGGGTGACAGGTTCTGATTTAATGATTACCAGTACGTCCCTTAGAGATTTCTCCATTTCCCTACAAAAAGAAAAATTGTAGTTGTTTCTTTGCAGCATGCGGGGAGAGTAGTTTGTACCAAGAGAAGGATTAAATATGCCCTTATGCTATTCAAAATGGGGCAATTTCATACCCTATGTTATACTTTGGGAATCTTATCCACACTGTTAGGAAAATGTTTTTGGCCTTTAACTTATATTGGATCTCTAATTTTGAGCTATAATGGAAGGTAATTTTATATTATACTCAAAACTAGAAGGATAAAATGAAATATTTTGACACATGATATTCATGCAATACAAGATGATAACCACAAGCATGTAAATGGATCCAAAGTATAACGGATGATAAAATTAATAATTTTGGATAGTACTGAGACAATCTTGAAAATGTTCCCTCATATCGATTATCATACGGAAGAGCGGCACTAAACCATAAAATACTTAATCGAACCTAATGTATAAACCAATTCAAACAGAGCATGACATATTTCTTATAGTAATTTTTGTTTCTTAACCATAAGTAATTCATACTTACTCTTACTTTATTTTATTACTTAATTATAGTTAAGTTAACATTTGCACATGTCAGATCTTGAATAAATTTCTTTTGAACAAACCACTAAATTTCTTTCTGACCTGAACGTGTAATTTACCCACACCCGATGCCTATCCCAAACTAGAATAGTTTACTATGATCATTAATAAAATTGGTGTAATAATATGCGCTATTATAATTAATTATTATTGTGCAATATCAATATGTACGAAGACAAATATTCATATATATTCATTAGAGAAGTTTTAGCGTACGTGCGTTGCACATGACAATAAATTAATTTTTTTATATAAAAATAAATTATATAAAATAGTAATTAATGTTAAAATAGATGCAACAACTTTTCTAATAATGCCGAGCTTTTCAGATACATCATTTTATTAATTGTGCTTAATGAGGTGTACTGTTTTTCTTTAAAAAAAACACAGATCAGATTGTCTTTTGTGTTTTTGGTTACTCCATTATGTAATTACAATGAAATTTAAAATATTAAAGCTAATGATAGTAACATTTAATAGCAAATTTAAACATTGTAGATATTTTCAAAGATAAAGGTATAAAATCTGAGAATCTAAATAACCTTGATATAAAGTAAATTTATCGATGATTGTAGAGGACTTCATTTACGGCATGGTTACACATTTCATGTAGCAATCAAAGGTATGACTGATTGATGCCTTCTATGCCCCAGTAGTAGAACCCCAATTTTCTGACTTTCACTTGCTTGACAATAGTCGGAGAAAAGAGGTATGACAATTCTGAACTACTTCTTTGGATGAAAAAAGATACTTGCAAAAGATAGTTATTTGAATTGATAAACGAAATTAAATTATCTCTAAAAGAATCGTTTGATCATATTTTGTGCGTGCGATAACCCATTAATAAAGCATGAACCCAAAAAATAAAAGACAATCATTAAAGTCTATTATCAAAACAATGAAGATATGTTAAATCTCATGGTTTATGACAATTGAAATTGTTGAATGTAGTTAAATTTTAAAAGATAATTTATATAATGAAGAAAGTTATGTTACATGTAGTTACGAAAATTTAACAAAACGGTTCTTTCGTATAAAGGATATGGGTCGTATGACCATAAAATTTTGGAACACAATATTTCAAGTAATTAGAAGATTGAAGGTTATACAATTTCATATAAACATACAAAGCAATTTAATGATAATAGAAAATTTAGAATAAGTACCTGAATAATATTAACATGAAAGAAGTCTTAAATATTAGATTTGTGCGTGTTGGGATTGCACATTCTTGAACACTTGCTTCGGATGAAAACTATATCACGATCTACATATTGCTAGCACCACTTTTTTCTCCTGTATAACTTGTTTCCACTTTGTCAGATAGGAAAAGCAATTAAAAAATAAAGAAACTTAGACACGAGAACATTAATAAAAGTAAAAAAGAAATATAGTAGAAGGGAAAGAAGAGAAGTAATTTAATATGAACTCCATAACATAAAGAATATGCTACAAGAAAATGAAGAAAAGCTAACCTCTGAAGTCTCATTGAAGTATTGTCGATTCCTCGAGCCCTAATTTTGATTTTTCTGTTTCAAAATTGGGCAGAGGATCGTGCTGCTGAATGTGTGTGACAAATCCGGCGTATGGTTCAGTTAGACCGGCAATTAATTTCAATACCAAGCGGGTGTTGGAAACCGGGGCATCGACGTTAGCCAATTGGTCGGCGAGGAGTTTGAGGCGATTGCAATAGGCTGTTGTGTTTGGAAAATCTTCCAAATTGGTATTGCTGAACTGATTTTCAAGATGAACAACCCTGGAATGCTTATTATCTTGAAAGATTGCCGCAATTCGTTTCCAGACATCTTCGGCAGTGTCGTCGTTCACAAGAATTGATTGGAGGATGTCTTTTGATACTATGGCATACCTCCATTGTAATACAGAGGCGTCGAGGCGGTGCCAAAGTTCAAGGTCGGTAACTTTTGCAGCATCAACCGCTGCCTTGGCTGTTGCATCCGTAGGAGGGATGATGTGGGCAAGAACGTTGTGCACTTTTGCGTGAACTTTGAAAAGTGCTGCCTAAGAATGATATTGACTAGAATCATTATCCAATGTAATTGGAATGATTTGTCTAACATTAGTTATAGCTAATGCTGGATGAAATTTTTGATTTTCCGACATGGCTATGTGTAAGGTTTTGAAAAGAAGAAGAACCCAAAAGGGTCGTGAAACAGGGGTGTATTTGACGAACAGTGGAAATTTTCTGTTTTAGGCAGAAAACAGAAAGTAATTTTGCAAGCCAAAACAGAGAATTATTTCTGATGAACAGAGGTAGGTCGGAAGAGTTTGGTTGAGACCAATATGAGTTGCAGCGGAAGAGGGATCTTAGTCTGATACCATGAAAAAATGAAGGAACTCAATTGGTGAGTTTTCATTGATGATTCTTTACTATATATATACTAATATACATGTGTTATATTAGGCTATAAATCAAAGAAAGATAATACCTAGTATCTATTCTAATCTACAAGACAATATATTATATGATTCTGATTGTAATTGATGCATAAAATCGAAATCATACATTATGGAATACACAGAATATATGATTCTATCAATCATTACTAATAGAAAAAAGAGGCTGATGTTATCCCATTTAAGAAGTTTTCCAACAACAACACTTTGCTTGAAAGTTTACGCATGCATTTCTAAGATTGCCAAGCGTGTATACGCACGATAAAAATTTCATACTTTTATGTTAAGCCAAGTTTATTCGATTTCGGTCATACGACAAGATGATTACGATCTTATTATAAATTAAGTACTTAGTTCCATTCAAACTATTATGAAGTGATTATCATTCTACATTTTATTTATTTATTTGATTAAATTTTCGCACAGTTAACTATAAAATTAGAAAGCTCAAATTAACAATAATTACTTGGTAAACAAATTAAGGTTTCCTGACAATGAAACGCACACACACAAATTTTTTTTAGTGCAATCCAACCGGAGCACCATACTTACATAATGCAAAGGAGAGAGCTCGACCTCCCAAATAATACTCAATCTTTGAAAGTAAGGTCTAAAACAAATCGATCGAATTCTTTTTAAAATGAAAAAAGATAAACAAAACGATGCAGCATAGTGATATGACCGAAGTGAATTTTCGCGTGTTTATTATTCAAAAGATCATTCAACTAATAAAATTTTTGCATGAAAATCATATATTTTTTATTTTATAACAGAAAAATCACTTTATTTTTACTATTTCACACACAATGACATACCTAGTAAAGTGAGATGGGTGATTTTGGCCACTTCAACTAAGTGACCGGAAATATCACCTGACTGTAGGGAGGGACTTTGTCTCTGAAATGCAAAAAGAGAATTGAGTTTTCTATTACAGAACAAAAATAAGTAATTTTCTTGATCAATTTCAATTAGTTAAGTGACCTTTTCAATAATCAACTCCTCGTTGTCTAGGTAGAGACAGTTTTTGCAGTCTTTAGGATTAGGCCTATGTTACACTTTAAATTATGGCATATCGAGTATTATGCTCTTCACTCATTTGTTGCGACTCCTTTTTCTTTTATACTACGAATTCCGAGTCTTCTATGTAGTGTGCTATAAAATCAACTATGAGAAATACTTTTGTATAAGTCCCCGGACATAGCTGGATGGCAAAGAGGGCGAACTTAAAATCCAGCTGGATGCATGCAGTGTGAGTTTGAATCCTAGTGGGAGCACTTTGCTCTTTTCTGGGACAGGAACTTGTAGGCAATATCAATTGCTCTGTTCTAAATTCTGGTCATTCAAACACATCCCGCGATTTACTAGTAGTAGTGTTGAGGGACCGGTACTACTATCTCCAGGAATTTACTGGTAGTAATGTTGAGGGATCGATACTACTATTCCAGGAATAATATGGCGTAAGCCAGAAGGTGGATATAAAAAAAAAAAAAAAACTTTCGCATAAAAGGCAAGGAAATGTGCCGTGTACACATTTACCTACTGCAGACTGTTCCAATGCTTTATTTTAAACAAAAAGAAAAAGAAGTTCAACGAAATTTGAAAAAAGAAAAGGATAAAAACAGAATAACCGCTAAGATATGAAGTTGTTTGCACTAACTTCCTTTCCTTCACTCACGCAATTTTCCCCTCCTCTCCTTCTCTCAAATATTTTTTCAAGCAAAATCAAAATGGCCAACTGATTCTTCAATCGATGCCATTTATAAAGGTAATTGTAATCTATATTGTACATTTATGTGTTTGTATAAGTGTGTGACTTAGAGTAGATAGAGTACTTGCTAGCGCATGTAATCTGAACCCTTATTTGTACGGATTTTCCCTCTTGCAGTGCTTGAATTTCATCATGAATTTTAATTTTCTGGTTACTCTGTTCTTTGCGGTTACTTTTCTGTTTGCTTGTTGTGAAGCACTTAAGGTACGTAACTATGCGCTCTTCTTCGTGGTCAGTGCTTTTTCTACGTTTTTTTTTTTTTTTTTTTGCTTTCTCGATTGTGTTTATTTGTTCTTGTGGTAATATATAGGAAGGACAAAGTTGTGTGGCCAATGGTAACTGTGATGCAGGGTTACATTGCGAGACTTGCCTTGCAAATGGCAATGTCCGTCCGCGTTGTACTCGACTTCAACCGGTCAATCCTCTTTCAAAGGTACAATCGACTATGATTTTTTCAGATTTACTTGTATTGTAGGTAGATGTATCCCTAGATTTTTTTGTATTAATTTATGTGGCACTTTTAAACCGTGAATTTAGACATAGAAGCTTTAAGTTTTTTGAAATAAAATTTATATATTTGAAAACTACGTAAAAAGTAGTATAAATCACAATAATTAACAACTTAAAATATTTAAAAGTCATAAAAAATTCTGATCAAAGAAAAATTCTGTTGTCTCTCGAAATTCTAACTGTGATACATAAATTGGGACGAAGGGAGTAATACTGTTGCTCGACTCGATTTTGTGTTGAAGTTCCATTGTTAGAAATGTTGAGTAATTGTAGGTGAAAGGATTGCCGTTTAATCGGTACACATGGCTGACGACGCACAATTCATTTGCCAAATTGAAAGCGAAGTCCGGAACAGGAGGTGCAATATTAGCTCCAATGAATCAGCAGGACACCATAACCGAACAGCTTAATGTAAGTAAAAAACCTTCAATCTATCTTTCTTCAACGCTTCAAAAATAGAGAGATCACTAAGAGCTTGTTTGGATGGTTGTTACCTATTGTATTGTATTCACTATTAGTCTAAATATAATAGTTGTATGAAGGTAGGATATGAATAGGATGAAGGTAGGATATGAATTTGATATTGAATAATTTTCACCTACCTATACACACCGTGGTACTAAGATATCAATCCTTGTCTTTCCCCATACCTGCATAGTGCTAAAATTTTCGTCCTTACCTTCTGTTCTTTCCTAAAATAGTCGCTAAAATGCAGACAATTTGGGGGTAAGGCGAAAAGAATCATAATAACGTCAAAGATATATCTGAATAGAATAATAATTCAAAGTAACTATAGAACTATCAAATATTTAATTTTTTTTTTTTGATATAATCTTCACTTGTTATACTTGTAGCTGCCTACCGGTATTACAATTTTAACATTTAAGCTCTCAGTATTTACCTGTTACCCCCTTGTTCTTAACTTCTTGAGGTTAACCATCACTAGAATATTGAGAAATACAAGCACTACAAGCTTGCAACTATGAGACCCTATAGGAAAAAGATATGAATAAACTGTTTTGAGTTAAACTTTCAACTGTAAGCCTCTGGATTAGCAGAGGAATCTAAAATCTTTCTGCCACATAGTCCATTTATTTTTATTTTTCACTTGACTTGATTCTTAGTGTTTGATGACTCGTATGAATGCTAAACGTGTCAAAAGTGTCATAACATTAAGGAGAAATTGGTTTTCACAGAAAAAAGGTAATACGCCAGTGAATTCTGCAATACCTACTTTTCCTAGTGTTCTCTGTTTCTCAGTTAAAATGTTTGGAAATTGTGTTTTAGAAGATATGAACTGCTAGCTCTGGCGGGTTTCCAAATTACCAGTATATGTGGATACTGATAAGCTTCTTTGACATGAATTTGCATAGAATGGTGTTAGAGGTTTAATGCTTGATATGTATGACTTCAACAATGACATCTGGCTATGTCACTCATTTGGAGGGAAATGCTACAACTATACAGCTTTTGTAAGTTCTCATGAACTAGTGATGTAACACTTATTAACAACTTCCATACGCTCGTCATGTTTACAGATGCATTTTCGTCCTTATCATCTTTGGTGAAAAGAGGATACAATTTATTTGTGGCCCGCATTAACTTGTAATTATAGTAATATTCATGACAATTTTGATGGAAAATGGAGAGGATTTAACTATTTCTCATTGGTCTACACATATTTTAGATTCTTATCACTTAAAGTTGCTTTCTTTCGAAGCTGATGTGGAAAATTTCTGTCAGCAACCTGCAATCAATGTCTTGAGGGAGATACAAGTGTTTCTTGAAGCAAACCCTTCAGAAATTGTTACAATTATAATTGAGGACTACGTTAGATCTACCAACGGCCTAAAGAAGGTGTTTGATGCGGCTGGGCTTAGAAAATTCTGGTTTCCAGTTTCTCGGATGCCTAAAAATGGTGGAGAATGGCCAACTGTAGATGATATGGTCAAGCACAATCAGCGATTGGTTGTCTTCACATCTAAGTCTGCAAAAGAATCTTCAGAAGGCATTGCTTATGAGTGGAGATACTTGGTAGAAAACCAATGTGAGTTCATTTATCGCTTATCTCTTAAAGCACATTTTAGCTTTTCTATTAAAATCCTTTTGGGAAAAATGATAAACATACTCAAATACAATCGCTTTGGATTTGCAGATGGAAATGGTGGCATGAAACCTGGTTCTTGTCCAAATCGTGCAGAATCATCTGCTATGAACAATAAGTCAAAGTCGTTAGTCATTATGAACTACTTTCCTGATGCCCCAGATCTTGTTCAAGCTTGCAAGCATAATTCAGCCCCACTCATTGAAATGATGAACACATGCCATGAAGCTGCTGGTAGCAGGTGGCCTAACTTCATTGCCGTTGATTTTTACAAGGTATGCTTGTTGTTTGAACCGAATGAGTCTTAACAAGATTTTCTTTTTCTCCCTTCGATAACTTCACTGATTCTGGACTTTGCAGAGAAGTGATGGAGGTGGAGCTCCTGAAGCTGTAGACTTGGCAAATGGACATCTAGTCTGCGGGTGTGAAAACATTGCCTCTTGCAAGGTAAACTTTGTTTCTTTGAGGCCATGAATAGTAATTTTAGGATTCAAAACGTGCAACTTTATGACATTTCGGTGTCTTTAATTAATACAATATGCAGGAGAATATGACTTTCGGAGCATGTGAGCTGCCTGAACCAAGCATTTCTCCAATAACACCAGCTGCTGCAGCTAAAAATGAAACAAGCTTTTCAAATTTGAATTTCCAACCAAAGCTGCAATGGTTGTTGGGAACAACATTGGTGTCTTTTTTCTTGTTGTAATTGAGGACCAACAGTTTACCCAAGTTTATATTTGCTTCACAAGGATTAAGGATTAGATTTTTCTGAAAGCATATGTAGAGAAAGGGGTTATTATGTAGTAGGTGATTATGACTACAACCAGACAAATTAATTAGCAATAATTGCCTGACTGACTTTCGGATCGTAGAAAATAGGAGCTAAGGAGTTTGAATGGTGTGTGATTAGTCGTAAATAAACTTTGTATCTTTCCTTTGGTAAAACGGCTGATGTGAAGTTAGTTTAGCTTATGCCACGGGTACGTGGATATGGAAAGAACATGTTGGTGAAATCCTCTACGTTTAACCAATTCTGGTGATTCAGTTTGTTTCAATTTGTCATTGTGAAAATGCAGGACAGTGAGATTGAATCTATTTTGCTATCTTGTCTAAACTTTCCAGAGTGAACTTCTATCCAATTATGGCTCAATTCTCTTTGAACTTTTATTTGTTCCCAGTAGTTGATATGTTTTTTTATTCTTATTTGTTCCAAATGTTAGAATACTATGCAAATCATATTATTATTATTATGTATTAATGTAGTATCATTTTATATATGGTAGGTAGTAAAATGTTAATTAGGTAGAAGATTATTAGGAATTGAATAGGAAGATTAGGCATGATTGACTCTTCCTAATTAATGTATATGGTTTATATATTGTATCCTTGAAGGATGAATACATTGAGGAAAATATTTTCAAAGTCTTACACCAAATTTATGGCACCCCCCCCCCCCCAATCTATCATATTCTTCGAATTTTCAAGAACAGTTGACTTGTAAGGGCCTTCTAAATGGGATAGTTTGAGCTTCACATATTTGGATAATTTAAGAAAATACCAGGAATCTTGTCACGTGAAGAACAAATAGTTTTTAAGTTCCGAAAACACTCCTTGTAAAAGGTCCTTGCAAGTAACATATTCTGATATTTGAAGAAACCTGATTTGCGTAAGACATCAGCACCAAACAAGAAGGATGCTTAAGATGGGAAGTGGGGAAATAATAGCAACCAATCCCACACATTGATGCCCAATTTGAGAACTTACTGGATTTAGTCCAGATTTGGCAGAAAAAGGAATATTTCAACGTTTGGCCCATGTCTTTGTTAAGTATTTCAACATTGTTTTGCGGGGATTGACCCTTATATGGATGCTCTTTAATTTTTGTCCCTCAAATAGTTGGTTTTCAATTTCTCCCCAGTTTCTCATTTAATAAAAAATTGTGGGTCAAAGTATCTTTATTCTCTGGTCTATGAGAGATTCTGGATTTGATCCCCAGCAGAATTAGAAAAAAAAAATTGCAAGACAAAATTTCATAGACACTGCCTTTTCGGGCAAAGTTACCGGCATAATTCATTCCTATAGAACTTATGCCGGACAAGGCAAAGTTTCTATGTAATTTTACCCGAAAAAACATAATTTCGGTCTTGCGAAATTAGGTCATAATTAAAGGTAGATTTTTTTCTCGATATCAGGGTATTTTAGAGTACTTTTGTTGTTACTCAAAGTATCGAAGGGCAAAAATTAAAGACTAGCAATTTGAGAGACAAAAACTAAAAACCACCCCAATGGGTCATTTGTGCGGATCGTCCGTATTTCAATGGAAAAGAAACCAAAATTGAAGATAAAAATTAAACACTAACTAGGGATGGCAACGGATCGGATCTGAACCGGATCCTACTAGATTCAGATCCAAATTCGTTTTTCATACCTGGATCCAGATCCATCGGATCCTTAAAAATCATATCCAAATCTGGATCCATCGGATCCACGGATCGGATCTGGATCCACATGTAAACAAAAATTGTCTTGCTAAGAATTTTTTTTTTGAACTGACAAACGATTTTTACTTAGCTAACAATTTACTGTTTTTCAATTTTGAAATGTTCATATAAGATATTTTGTTCGATGTCTCGTTTTGATTGTGAGGTATTAATTGAAAATGTTGGACAATGACAGTAGTTGTGAAAAATGCTGACTAGTATTTCCACAATGCATAACTTGCATGTGCTTGAAATCTTTACAAATGAAGTTAATATAATTTTAATTACTTGTCTATAGAGATGTTAGTCATTCACTATTGATTTTATTATCGAAGTTACCTCTTTATTTTTTTATTTTTGAGTTAACGCGAGAATAAATTAAACTTGTTTTGAGAATTAAACTTACAAGGAAGTGCTTAGCAATTTAAAAAAAATACTTATAAAATTACATTTTATGTTATGAATATATTTAATAAAAAATGGATCCACGGGTTGAATCTGGACCGGATACGGATTTCAAATAGAAGATCCAGATCCAGATACGATCCGGATCCGTCCAATCCAAACTTTAAAGATTTATATCATATAAAACGAATCTGGATCCATCGGATTTGGTCCACTGCCATCTCTAACACTAACCTTCAACAAGCAAATCAATCTCAACACTTACCAGGCCAATGCGCGATCAAGAAGGCTCCAGACTGTTACGATTGGTGGAATTGGGGGAACATTCTGGAATTAGGGATTTAAGGAGCAAAAAGGGGAACACGTAGAGTAATCACGACCGTTGGGATGGGGACAGGTGTCGCGTGAGGATGCAGTCTTCATTAATAATAAGCGATTTAGATTTAGTCATAATAAAGTAGATCGGACGGTGGAGATTAATTCTTGCCTAATTAAATATCCAGCTGTATCGGGTATTTGGATCATTACGCATTTGTTCTCCTCTCTGATCTTTCTCTTCTCAATCATTTCCTTCTTCCTTAAGCTTCGGCCATACTTACCGACCTCCATTGTTGTGCAGGTCATTACATCGAGCTTACAAGCTTATAGTTCGTTAAACCGTTCAGTTGATTCGTTGTAATCCTACTTGTAACAGTTGATAATAATAAAATTCACACATTTTCTATCAATAATTACATCGCATTTCATTTCGATCTCAAATACAAACCCTAGTCTATTATAGTTGGTATAAGAGCCAAATTCTGGCCCTAATGACGATCACCGAGACTAGATCTAAGGCAATGGAAGAGCATCATCCAAAAGGCTTGAAGTTGAAAGAAATAATTTCCTTGATTATTTTTATATATATACAAGTTGCATATTTTAATAATAAAATAATTTTATTTCTAAAACCTTATTCTATCATAATTTTAACTATGCAATTATGGTAAGTGTACAAGACTAATTAAAATAACATTTATACTATAATATTACATCAATATACATTCCTAATATACAACCCACCGTGATGGGTGAAGTGCTCTGGACCGAGATGGGCCAGTCTGCCAAACCCGAGATGGGTCAGTCTGCCAAACCCGAGATGGGCCACAATCCTTAGGTACCCGTGATATACACTTATGTATATCAAGTGTATATCACGTGTATATTATCTTGTTTAACACCCCCATGCAGTCATAACGGGTGGTCTTCGAACGCTGAGACTATCCCTAAAATTTTCAAAAAGGACCGAGGGTACAAAGATGTCTGCAATTTGATATCTTGACGGGACATGACAGACACGAACCTGACCTTGAGCAACCTTCTCGCGGACAAAGTGTATGTCCATCTCGATATGCTTAGTGCGTTGGTGCTGGACCGGATTACCCGAAAGGTAAATGGCACTAATATTATCGCAATACACCAAGGTTGCCTTCGGAATGAGACAATGGAGCTCTAATAGTAAATTACGTAACCAATATGATTCCGAGACCACATTAGCTACCCCTCGATATTCAGCCTCGGCACTTGAGCGGGATAGAGTCGCTTGATGCTTCGCACACCAGGAGACCAAGTTGTTGCCAAGGAATACACAATAGCCAGACGTAGACCGTATGGTGTCGGGACAACCACCCCAATCAACATCTGTATACGAGACAAGTGTGGCCGTCGAGTAAGTATATGCCCTACCTTGTTTAACAGAATTCACTGATTTGAAGGTTGACTAGTTGGGAAAGAAGCTTGATCTTCTCATGGAAAAACTTATTCCCAGTCAGGCAGACATCTTAGGCAGTGCACCCGTTGAAATTCTACGATCGAATAGGCTTGAATTCACTTATTTGAAGGCTGACGAGTTGGGAAAGAAGCTTGATCTTCTCATGGAAAAACTTATTCCTAATCAGGCAGACATCTTATTTACGTGAGGCTAAACCCAAGTTGAGTTACACAATATTTACGTGATAATTCCCGTGGTAATCGTAGAAACTATATTTTCCGTATTGAATCAGTTTTGGGAAACCCTTGATATTGGGGCAAGTTTCTATTTTGAGAGAGTTCCGGTATATCAAGGTAAAATTTATCCTCCTCCATCTATATTTGTGCTTAATTGATAGTTTGCTTTGGTAATTGAAACTCGTAGACATGTGAAATCATTGTAGATAGACTTGTGGGTTGTTTTGATCAAAATATGAATTGGAATGATTAGTATATTGAGTGTTGGTGTTGTAAACCTAAGAAAGTATGTTTCGGAAAATTGTGGGATCAAATTACATAAGTATTGTTTGTTAACAAGTCTAAAAATCCTTTGTGTTTAAGGTTATCGATAAGATATCTAAATGAAGTTTCTTATTTGGATATGGATTCGATATTGATATCGAACCTTTGTTGTTATAGACAATCATCCGTAAGGGATACGCGGGCTTATAGGATGACTCGTAGCTTCGTGGATAAGGTATGTGATGGATATCCCTTCTTTCAATTGGCATGACTCAATAGAAAGTGTACTTGAATAGCGAGGTTAAGAAGCATAATTTTATAGGTATTATACTCTTGTAGTTGATGGTTGTTCTATTATGGATTGTGTTGTGAATAGTTGGGTTGAGAGCTCAATCAGTACAAGTTTGTTCTTAAATTCCATAGTCCTTCATTTGATATATTGCGTAAGTGTATATGTATGGTAAAGAGTAGGTGAATCGGCTTGTTGTTAGTTATGTTGATTAAGTTGAATCTATTTCAAACTATTATATCTCTATTAGACGTCGTAGCATGCGAGATAGCCCTAAGATAATTGGGATTGTTAGTTTTCCCTTATGAGATAAGCATTCCAATAGGGTAAATGTAAATAAGGATCAGAATACATATTTGTTAATTGCATTAGTGGCAAGTTTTCACTGGTTGTGCATTCATATACTTAGTTTGGTTTCAGAGAGCAATCTAGTCTAGTTGCATCACTTGTAGTTAATTGTATATATCATATGATGTTTCCTTAAAAGAAGACTTAAGTTGAATGAGTTAATGTACGCCTAGTTAGTTGAGCTGAGGTCTGCGACATGTTGGCCCTCGCGGTCTATTTGCTAGCTTTTGAGCTTATTTGCTAGCCATCGAGGCTTATTTGACGGCCACCCAGGCCTACTTGTTGGTCTACAAGACCTATTTGTTGCTCTAAATGGAGCGTATTTGCGAGATCGAGTTTGATTTTCTAAGTAGATAAGATCTAAGTCTGTGGTGATATTTTTGTGATATAGTTGATAAGCGTTTTTTTGTAGAATGCTTCTTATATGTAAGTGATAGTTCTTCTATACGTGTTGTTACTCGTCTACTTATTCTACTTTAAATTCCAGCCCTTGTCATTAAATTTATTCACCTTACATCTTCGGTACATTATTCGTACTGATGTTCCTTTGCCTAGGGACATTGTGTTTCATGCCGCGCAGGTGCAAGTAGGCGTGGAAAGGACCCACTCCTATAGACCGTAGGTAGATATCAACGTTGTTGGTGAGCTCCACTTCTTTCTGGAATATTGCCAAGTCGGGTTGTGTATATATCTCTTTTGATACCTTGGATATATCGAGGCTCTGTCCCGATTTATATTTTGTGTTGACAATCTTCTAAAGCCTTTGTGACAAGTTCCATGTTGTATAGTTATTCGGTATGACCTTGTCGGCCTTAGGTGTATATATTTGCTAGGATGGTATTTTCTGGGTGCAGGACTTCATGCCAATATGTTACAGATGTTACTCTAAGGCCTTGTTGGCTCAGACTATTGTGTGTTCATGTAATGATATCTAGGTGGTTCGCTTGAGTCGTCTAGACACTGAGTGCCGACCCCCCCCCCCCCCCAAGGTTGGGGTGTGATAAACTTGGTATAAGAGTAGGTCTGTCCTAGGGGGTCTACAAAGCTGTGTCAAGTAGAGTTTTATTTATAGATGAGTTGTGCACCATATTTATAAGCAAGAGGCTATAGGACATTTATGATGATTATCTTTCTTTCTGATTTCAGATCATGCGATAGAGCGGAGGTGTAAGGAATTAGATTCTAACCCCTTTACCTTATTTTGGATACAACGATGCATGTGAACCGAAGAGCTTCAGCTAGCCATAATGGAAAAGCAGTAGCTGATGAGGGTGTGAGTAGAGCGCCACATATCAGTGAGGGACATGGTGAGTCCTAGAGTGTGGATGTGATACCCCCACAAAACCCGTTGAATTTTCCAGCCCTAGAAGAACAGGTGAGGGAATTAGTGCCCTCAACCCCTCTATTTGAGACTTATGATGGGGATGTGGATATGCGGAGCGCAGTGCGATTGCTGACTCGATTAGTGGTTGATCAAGCCCAGAGCCAGGGTACGGGTGTTGGATCATATGACAGGGTCGTCAGTGTGAGGGTCTAAGATTTTATCAATCTGGATCCTCCAGTGTTTTCAGGATCTCATCCAAATGAATATCCGTAGAATTTCTTAGATCAGATGAACATGACATTGTAGGTAATACATGTTACAGATACCGAAGTAGTGGAATTGGCTTTGTATACACTAAGAGATGTAGTAGTTGTATGGTACGAGACGTGGGTACAATCCAGAGGGTCAAACACATCATCGGCAGTGTGGAAAGAGTTTTCTAAAGTTTTTCTGTAGCATTACCTACCGGTAGAACTTTGAGGGCCAGGAAAGATAAGTTTCTACTCTTACAACAAGGTGATATGAGTGCATTAGAGTATAGTCTTCAGTTTAATTCGTTGGCTAGGTACGCCCCTACGATTGTGGCCGAAATGAGTGATAGGGTGCATCGATTTGTGAATGGTTTGGGGCCAAATCTTATTAATGAGTGTACTACGGTCTTCTTGAATGTGGATATGGATATCTAGCGCATCCAAGCATACGCTCATAATCTGGAAGATCGAAAACGACGATAATAAGAGACGGGTGACGAAAGTCAACCTAAGAGGGCTAGATCAGCCAGCCAAGTAGAGTATGATTGGAATAATCCTAGGCCTTCATCTGGTCCTGTAATTAGTACTCCTTCTCTGGCCCAGAGGCCACAGTCTTATAGGCAAGCTACCCCGTCACAGAGTTTTATACATAATCAGGGTTCGCGAGCATCAAAATTATATAATCAGAGTAATATAGGTCGGATGGGGCCTCATCGGCCACGTTGTAGACAGTGTGGTCGGCTGCACGCCAAATCATGATGTATGCGTTCAAATGCATGCTTTTGGTGCGTGGACCATGGTCACAAAATACGGGATTGCTCGAAGCTTAATCGAGGAGATGGCGGTAAGGGCGGGGATGAAGCCTTAGGCTCAGGTGCTAGTCGAGACTAGAGTACATGTATGTCAATTGTTTCTGCATTAGACATTTACGTATTTGTAAGCCTAGTAATTACTTGTTACATGTTATGTAGTTGTTTAGATCTTACATTTAGATAAGGATTCTATAGGATCATTTGCGAGATTAGGGTATTTCATTAGATATAGACGATATATGTAATTGCAAGATCGGGGGGGGGGGGGATATCACATAGGATTGATTATACCATTAGTCATCCCGTGGAATTACTAATCATGGGCTATAGAACATTATCTAAGGTGAATCGTAATAGTTAAATCAAATGGTCATATGAATCGTAGTTATCAATAAATTAAATTGTTTATTTGACTTTAGGATTGTGTATCTATGGATAAGCAGGGTCGCGTTGGATATATGGTTGGGTTGTTTAACAGGTTTCGAATAGTCCTGTTTACAAAGGAAACTCTGCCAAAATTTTTAGAACCCCCTAGAGTTAAGATATCTTTAACATTCGCGGACGAATGTTCCTAAGACGGAAAAGATGTTACACCCCATAGTTTTTGCATTTCATCATGCCGTTAGTGAATATCGATGTCTCGGGAAGAGGTACGACATTGTAAAAGGGTAATGAAGGTTTATGACTTATTGATGGAAGTTCTAGAGTGTTGGGAAGTCAAACGGATCGAAGAAAGTACGTTTCGATGAAATTGGAAAACTGTGTGGTTTGATGGAAGAAATGGACCGTCAAAATGCTAAGGTGAACCATGAAAGTGCTTGAGATTTTCTAATCTCATGAGGCATATTGACAGTCCAGATTGATGGACCGTTGACTATTTGACGGACCGTCAATCTGACCATTAAAATATGGCAGTGAAAAATATTTTTTGGTTTAAAAGTCGGGTCACGCATTTGGGACCTCATTTTCCTCTATATACAAACCCCAAACCCTCCCTAAATCCTCTCTAAGATTCCATAACATCCCAAGGCCAAACCCAAGCCAAGTTACGCAAGATTTACGTGATAATCGTAGAAACGATCTTCTCCGTATTGAATCGATTTTGGGAAACCCTTGATATTGGGGCAAGTTGCTATTTGAGAGGGTTCCGGCACATCGATGTAAAATTTATCCTCATCTATCTATATTTATGCTTAATTGATAGTTCGGAGTGAGTTATGAAAGGATTTTTGTAATCGAAACTCGTAGACATGTGAAATTATTGTATATAGAATTGTGGGTTGTTTTGATCAAAATATGAATTGGAATTGATTAGTATATTGAGTGTTGGTGTTGTAAACCTAAGGAAGTATGTTTCGGAGAGTCGTGGGTTGTTTTGATCAAAATATGTGGGTTGATTAGTATATAGAATTGTGGGTTGTTTTGATCAAAATATGAATTGGAATTGATTAGTATATTGAGTGTTGGTGTTGTAAACCTAAGGAAGTATGTTTCGGAGAGTCGTGGGATCAAATTAGATAAGTACCCTTTGTTAATAAGTCTAAGAATACTTTGTGTTTAAAGTTATCGATAAGATTCCTAAATGCAGTTTCTTATTTGGATATGGATTCGATATTGATATCGACCCTTTGTTGTTATAAACAATCATCCGTAAGGGATACACGGCCTTATAGGACGACACGCAGCTTCGTGGATAAGGTATGTAATGGCTATCCCTTCTTTCAATTGACATGACTCAATAGAAAACTTACATGACTAGCGTGCCCTCGTCATAATTTGCAAAAAATAAATAAACGAAAGTAAACCTGAGCCAGTTTTGGGGCTTATTACACTCACATAAATTAGACTAATGAAAGGATTAAATTTCACAAGTGATATATCAGTGAAATCTGTAGAATATGTTTAATTTTTTTTTTTTTTTTTTTGAACGGTTGTAACTCCGAATTCAATATTTATCTAAATTTTGACTAGGGATCCAATATCTTAGACTTGTAGAAGTGGGCTCAAGATCTTGAAGTATCCATCAGATGAGCGAACAGCTAAAACATCCAAACATGACAAGCGCTTGGCCCATCTAAATAAGTAATGTGACCCAACCAAAATATGGGCTAAGAGTATAGGCCTCAACAATTAATGATTCGTGCTCCACTTAACCTCTATCCTAAAATGCTAGTCACTCATCCAAAGGGGTCAGCTTGCTGGCAGGGAGTCAAGTTTGCGGCCTTAGGGTCGCAAGTTCGATTCCCCCCTAAGGATATCGTCCTCCGGAGCACATACATGTGGTAAAGCCTGGGCGCTAAAAGCCGCGCGGGCATGTTGCAGTGTGGGTTCGGTCTCCGCCAAGCTTTAGGGATGGGGCTTGTGGGGGGGTCAACCTTGTAGCATTGATCGTTGGACGCAAGCGGAGACACCGACCATGTGTGCATATCCCGCGATTTACCTGTGGTGGGGTCTTTGAAGGACCGGTCCCATCACCTCCAGGAGCCTAGTACCAAGTACTTGTGCGGGTACTAGCGATATGGGGGTACTAAGGCCACCCCGAGACCTGGATTATCAAAAAAAAAAAAAAAAAAAAAAAAAAAATGCTAGTCACTCTTCGAAATTTAATTGATATTTTAAAATATATTCTTTCTGCAATTTGATATGACTAAAATGCGACTGGCTACAATATTTAGTTTAGCTTTACAATATTTAAATAAATTTAATCAGTAACTCAAATATCAATCAAATTGGTGGTCATAAGGACAAATGCGTCAAATAAATTGAGATAAAAGTGTGTATTCAGCCACACCGATATTTATACCAAATTGATCTATTTAACTCACGGACATGTACGTAATATGAAAGGGAGGCAAATTATAATATCCAATATTACTCTCTCCGGATAAAAAAGAGTGTCCACTTAGCCTTTATTTTTTAAGTAAAAAAGAGTGTTCATCTACCAAATCAAAAAACAAATACTCTTACTTTTTCATATTTTTCCTTATTAAGTGTTAGGTGATCAAATTTCAATATCTATTTCATTAGGGATATTTTAGTCAAATTACCTATTTAAAGGGTGTGCAAACGGCTAAATGTATACTTTTTGATCCGGAGGGAGTATTAAATTAAAAACTACTTGTATTTGGTTAGTAAAAAGGTTATCCTTTAAGGATTACAATACAAAAGGTTAGTGGCTCAAGGCACCGCCAATGGCTGTAATTTCACGAGTTTCGAAGTTTAATGTCTTAATGATATGTATTACCTGCAGGAAACTGGAGTAAAATTTTCACCCTCTGAGTGAGGCTCAAAAATCTAAACTAAATGTTTAACACTTTTTACTTAGTTAATCCTGAAAAAGTTATGTACTTATTAAGATATTGAGATGATCAGAGTTTGTAGGTTGGTAGGGTGAAAATGTAACCCTGTGGGGGAATATGTTGCATTCGTCGTGACATAACCAAAGAATATTCTTGTTTTTATTCTAAATATACTTCACTTTCATGTGTTATCTCTATAATAATATCCAAATTATGCCCTCATGGTGTCTAAGGAAATACATTTGATGAAGAAAGAGGGGAAGAATAAAAATAAAGGAAAAGACGATTTTAAAAAGTGTGGCGAATGACTCGATATCGACTTTAGTTAACATTATTGTTCTCACATAGTTAATAAAGTAATACAATTTTTTTTATGGAACAGTATCGAGTATCCACTCCGTTAATAACTCGAACTTATATGATACTGTGATTTGAATTGTGAACTAACCACATCATTTACTATAAGAAAGGGACATAACCAGTAACGCTATTAGAAATTTATTTAAGGGAGTCCAAAACGATACTAGAATTTTACATTGGAATTAAAATTTGTGACTTGGGGTTGAGGGTTAGCTCACTTAATCAGCTACCTACCTTTCACAATTGAGGTGGAGGATTCAAACCTCTTCAATAGTACAACATTCGGTTAGAATATTATGTAAATTATGTAGAAGATTATTAGGGATTGATTAGGAAGATTAGGCATGATTGACTCTTCCTAAATTACATGTATATGGTATGGTGTATATATTGTGCTCTTTAAGGATTAATACATTGAGGAAAATACTTTCAAAGTCTTACACATTCTAGTTCCCTTTCCCCCTCCCATCTCCCGATCTAATTAATTAGAAACTTAGAAGAAGAAAAAGAAACTTGTATTCGACTTTTGAACCCCATTTGCTACTTCATTAGAATTCTCCCTTACGTTGAGGAATTCAACAATTTAATTTATATATTTAAAAACATATTCTAGCCAAGTCGTATAGTGTATTTTTTTAAGGAAGGGGATTCACTACCTAGTTCCTCTCATGGACAAAATATAAATTTGACTGAGTTTAACTTCTATGAATCGTACTGTAAAAGAATTCTACATTATCACGTTACTTCAAAGATAACTATAGGTAACTGTCCATAAAAAGTGAAATTAGTAATCTGAAAAATAAGAGAAATTAACTACAATAGATTAAATACATTAGTAATGTAAAGATTCTTTGCGGTGTCGATGAATATAAGTTAAATTTAATTTAATTGTATATTAGGGGAATCATAAAACACAAGGAGCTCACTACTTGATGTAGTATCTTACTAGAAAATATGGGCCAAGTTCAAACATAAGATCGCAAGTCCTTTTATCAAAAGAATACGAATATTTGCTTATTCTATCCCTTTTGCAACATAATTTTATACTTACACATTAGAATAAACATGTCATCTCTCCACAATTGATAGTATTATCATATTGATCGGATAAAAGCATCATTATTCACGAGTACTAAAATTGTTGAATTAGTTCTACAAATACGTCACAAAGTGGCAATTACAGTTTGCCACACAAATTCATAGTGGAGAGAGAATGTCTACTAGATACACTTTTCTCAATTTATTCAAAAATAGGGTACCCAATTCTACATAATCCATCATTTTCCTAAAGATATTGTAGATAATAACTGGATTATGCGTATATTGTCACTGTCATTAGCCTGTTGAATTTAATCATATGCTTGCTTTTAGGACGCATGATTTGAGAAAGTTGAATGTTATATATTGGCAACTTGTAAATGAAGATTTTAGGAATTCATGACATTGGATTGCTTGGCCAGTAAAGTTATCCCCACTTTTTACGGAGCACAAATTTTCACACTAAATTATAGTCTTTCCCCATATTCTTAGATAGGTTTGACCGCATGGCTTGCCTAGTTTCAACACAACTTTTTCTTTTTTACTATTTTTTTTTTGGGATTTTCCACCCGATTTCCAGTACACCTTTAGGGCTCGATTAATTCATGTTCACCCAGAATTTTACTTTGAAAATAAATGCTTCATATTATAGTCGACTCTATTTTCATTATTTGAATCTAAAACCTCTAATTAAGATAAAGAATACTTGTCATCCCACCAAAATCTTTATCAGTCAACTTAGCTTTTCCAAACATATAGCACGTTGCTCAAATTATTCTAAAATATCATGGGATGAGTATCGGATAAGAGTCTATTGATGATATATAGTTGAATTTTACATCTCTGTGGTGGAATTATTGTATCAGTAAGTTACTAATCATTGCTATTCCTCATTTCAATTTATGTGATACCTTTCGAATTTCGAGATTCAAATAAGTTTTTTTTTATCTTAATTTTTTCATATATTATCTTTTAAATATTTTGAGTTGTTAATAATTGTGATTTATAGTACTTTTTACGTAGTTTTCAAATATGTAAATTTATTTTTAAAAAATGAAGAGTCCATGTCTGAATTCACGGTCAAAATTAAATTGTTTGACTCTCGAAATCTGATCTGTGACACATATGAGTTAGAGAGAGTAATATTTTCTCTTTACAACACTTATATATGCACCAACTGATGCCAATTGATTCACCAACAAAATTCAGCAAAGAGAAAATATATTTATTTATATAATAAAGTTAGGCATAGACAAGTTGATGTGGCAACCTCCATTGCTATTTATCTTTTTTCTCTTTTTTTGGCCTTTTCTCTATTTTTTTCATTTATGTGTTATGTAGAAAAATTTAAAATAAATCACTCATTATACTTTCTTAATTTGCTACTCCTCCACTATTCTTCTTAAATGTATAAACTTAATGGTCTTTAATTTTATTATTTCCACATTTTTATTACCATAATTCTTAAATAATTAATAGCTATGTTCATGGTATCATTTGGTATTCCATATTATAGTCCTATAAATAGAATTTTGTTGCAAAAAGAAATTATCATATTATTCAAACTATAAGTGGCATTGTAGTGTAAACATAGAGATTACGACAACTATGAGTATGACTTGAAATTGTTGAGGGGAGTTCCTCTCCATGATTACTTCTTCCTAAGGTGGAGGTTTATTTCTCTTAAACTTTATAATTTTTTCTCATTTTTTTTTCTTCATTTCAATTTATGATACAAATCCAAGAATTATGTCCTTTCAGAACCAATGAAAAATAATTCCAAAAATAGTTACTATTAAATTTACAATCATCTCTTTCCTAAGATGGTTAAGTGATCACATTTTAATGTTTGTGAACGCTCTCAATTAGTCAATACCTATCTTGAATTGTTTCAACAAGTATGTTTTCTTCTCAAGTACTATGTTCCTTTTTTAAATTATGGAGGATGATTAGTTAATTGATTAGCTTGTAATAGTTGTTAAAAGGTCTACACATATATAAAAGTTTTTGAAGATCATATTTTGAGGTCTTTGAAATATTTGGTCAAATTAATATCTGAAGTATCATTTATTACATAGATAAAACATGAGGATGAACAATGCAAAAAGCTGAAAAGAATAGCATGGAGCGACTAGACGAGAATAGGGTTAATTAGTATAATGACCCCACCAAATGAAAAGATAGTAGTATAATGTGACTCCTACGTAAGAGATCTCTTTGATTATTCATATTTGTCATCTTAGAATTTTATTTTCTGATTTAATACATCTTTCTCCTACCTTTTTTTATTTTTTCTATGATTTTTGTTTTATTCTTGGTGAATAAAAATGTTTTCTATATATGCTAGAGAGTTTTTTTTTTAATATTTCATCTAGGTTAGTTACACATATAAACAAAAAGATGACCATTTTGGGATAGCCAAAACGAAAAATCATGAGAAGAAAGGACAGTTCACAAGACAACTGCAAGTCTACGATTGATGCCAAAAGACTACACAATATTTATCTTTTTCTTATTTTCTTAAATATAGATTTAATCAGGTTCAACCTTATTTATTGAGATTCATCATTATATATAGTAATGGTCCTTTGCTAAGTGGAACTAAAATAAGAGGAATAAATATAATAAAAGATAATTGATACGTTATTATATAATAAAGAGGCAATGAGTAAAAGGGAGTTACACTAATGTGGAATGGTCAAGGAACCGATTTCTCAGAATATAACAATAGCTTTGTCATAAATCAGATGGTCATCTCGCTGATAAATTTGTGTAAAGAAAATTCTCAATGGTGAAAAAGATAAACATGCATTTTAGATTACGGAGAAGACATTGTTGTAATTTATTTTAAAATGACACTTTCAATTTTTGCAATGAATTTGTGTACTCTCTCAATTTCTATTTTAACTATTACTTGCATACTTTTTTTCTATTAAACTTTCTTATTCAAATTAAAATAAATATGAAAAATATATTTAACTAATAAATATTTAATTATATTAAAACTATTTATGACCGCGCGAAGCACGGCGGAGTATATTAGTAAATATATAAGTTGGATATAAACTCATTGAGTCATAGTACTACTTTAATATCTTCGAGTTGAGATACCCTCAACTCCTCCACCTTTGATTTGTTGACCATTAATCTACGGCTTCTTTGGTTTAGTGTTTCCATTTACTGAAAACCCTTTTCGCAATGCAATAAATCGCTTACATACATAATGAAGTTGAATTATAATTTTTGAATAACAAAAATATAAAAGAAAATCTATAAGAGACAAAAAGGATAGAATTCCTCCCTGATTTGAATTGTTCTATAGATTTTAATCAGTACCTTTTAATAATAGATTTTTTTTTGTAGTAGAGAAAAACAATTTAATAGTCTCAAGAAAACAACAGTTGCAATAAAGTTGGACGTCACAATACTGATTGGGGCAAAGGACTACCACATCAGATTTGAGATATTGAATTTGAACAAAAAGGAGGAAGAAAAATTTGAGATATTATATGAAAACGTGGCACATAATTAGACGAACTACGTGGAAAGTGGACTCTCAATACCCAAAAAAAATACTCATTCCGTTCCATAATAATTGTAAAAATAATTTGTCCCAAAATAAGTGTTACCTTAAAAATTCAAGACATAAGTTAAACTATTTTTCCAACTATACTCTTCAACAAAATCTGTCAAGTTCTCTATTCAAGAAACATTTCTTGATAAATTCTCTATTCAAAACATAAATGATTAATACTACTCATATATGCTCTTATCAAAAAAAATTATTTTATTAAATAAAAATAGTATGGTAATTTTCACATTGAATTATTAATTTCTTAATATATATATTTTTAACTATGGTAACATTTATTATAGGGGAGGGAGTATTTGGACCACCACCACCAAAGATTGCAAAACGTAGGGCGAATCACAAAGACAACTAGGCTTTGCCTCTTTTGCACTCTAAAAAAATTGTTCAGAGACATAATTATCTTTATATCGTGCCTCTTCCCAATTACACAATAAAATGCTCCGAATGAAAAAAAAAATGTTCACTTATCAAATTAAAAAAATTAATATTATTTTTTTAAATTTACCCCTATTAAGTATTATGTGAATCAAATTCTAATACATATTTAATTAGGGGTAGTTTAGTCAAATTACTTCGTTTTATCTAGAAATTTGTATTTTCTTAAAGTATATGCAAATGACTAAGTCAACACTCTTTTTAATCATGAAAGATTATCATTACTCAGAAGCTTCCCAAGAATTCAATCTTTCTCAACTACTACACATCCCCTTCATAACCCCCCTTCAAGAAAAGAATAAATAAACAAAAGGTAATAGAACTAGATCAAAATTAGAGAGCAATTGGTCATTTGTGAGACAAAATTCGTATACTATTGGTCTGAGATAAATTTACGTGGCGAGATATAATCAAATACAAATAACAACAACAATAACATATCGGTGTAATCTCATAGGTGAGTCTGTAAATGTTATGATGTACGCATTTTATCCTTTTTGTATGAGATAGAAATGTTGTTTCCTATATAAAAAAAAAGAAAGTGAATTTGTGATCTCCAGATTTGTGTTGTATAGATATTAGATAATAACTTAATTTTGATGCTGAAGTTTCCTAAGGGTACTATGAATTAAGTTGTCTCTATCATCATCAAACAACTTGTTTAATTTGGCCAATAACCTTCCCATATTCATCCACTAAACATAACTGAAGCATCTTCACAATTAAAAGTTGATGCCTGTTTCCTTTTGTAGGAATCAAGCTTGACGCAATTATGCTTCAAAATTAGAGGAGAAAACCTCTTAGGATTCTTAATGAAAAATAAAATGCAAGAACAGTAAATAACGGAAAATAAAGGTTGAAGATGGTATTCTTCACTTTATTTAATTTTATACTATACACTGATAATATAAATTTCTTAATACTTTGGTCTATGTGTATCATTCGTATCACTTACCATCTTTTATAGGTTGCATATACATGCTTATTATAAGAAGTTACTTATTACAGGCTTTCAATTTAATATGATTGGGTAAAATTATTTCTATACTGAGTGTGCAGTTGTTAAAATCTTCTGCATTGCAGCGAATATAAATATAGGAAAGGTTTAGAATTTTAGATTAAGATAAAATCAAAATAGTGTAACACAAATTAATTAAAGCTTAATACTAAATCTTTATTCTTTTAAAAGATGCTACGTACTCCCGTGAAATCAACAAAACATGTTGGGAACCACGTCAAGTTTTCATTTTGATGAAAATGCCCCTTGACAGTTGACACTGCACATTCCAACTTTTTTTTTGTCAAAAACTTTTTTTTAACTGCCTAAAAAGATTGATATTCCAATCCACCACTCATTATCATACATAAGTCTTTTACATAAAAGAGTATACACGTGTATTCGAGTTCAAATTTTAATATAAATTTATTATAATTGAAGAATTCTTGTATAAGTGTAATTAAATTTATTGTTATAATAGGAATATGACTTTTCATTTATTGTTATAGTAGGAATAGTACTTTCCATTTATTGTTATAGTAGGAATAGAATTATCCATAATTAGGGATTGTATATTGTATATAAATACCTCTTCATTAATGACAATAATCAAGGGGATTATTTCTTTCATGGTATCAGAAGTTAAGGGCTAAAATATCTTCTCACAAAAACACTTTTGCTGCTCTTTTCTCCCGTCTCGAATTTCGTGATTCATCCTCAGTTTCCGTGCAATTTTTCCTCTCTTCCCAAATTTTCTTCCGAATCCCTAATTCTCCTATTGTTATTTCGTTATGTCTACATCAAAGAATATGTTTCATCCTGCTCTTACAGTCTCTAACATTAAGAACCACATCCCTATTGTTCTTGAGATGGAAAACGTCCAATACGCGACGTGGGCAGAATTATTCCAAGTTCACGCACGCTCGCATCATGTCCTCCATCACATCATCCCCTCGGTAACTGGCAATGAGAAGGTGCCTACCCCCGAGAATGATCCTACGTTATGGACGACCCTTGATGATACCGTTCTCTAGTGGATTTATTCCACTATCTATACAGACCTCTTGCCGACGATTATTGAACCCGACGCTACAACGATGGAAATTTGAAATAGGGTGTGTGATATATTCCAAGATAACAAAAAATCATGTGATGTCACGCTTGAGCAGAAATTTTCCCATGTCAACATGGAAGATTTTCTGAACGTCTCAGCCTATTGTAAATGGCTGAAGGAATTGGCGGATCAACTCCGAAATGTTGGTGCGCCACGTTACCAATGATCGTTTTATTCTTCAGATGGTTGCAGGCCCATCCGAGGCCTATAATGGTGTTGGAACACTACTTTGTCAAAGTAATCCTCTCCCGCCATTTTATCAGGCTCATTCCATGCTCACGCCAGAAGAAGTCCGTTTGGCTAAGAAGGCGGCTAGCGGCGCAAATTCCGTCATGATGATAGCCACGTCAGACAACTCTCACTCATTCTCCGAAAATTCTGGCCAAAACAGTACCAATGGTGGCGGAAAAAGGGGACAAAATCGTAAAAATAATTGCAAAAATCGCGGTGGCAGTCGCGGTGGTAATGACAACGGTAGTGGTGGCCAGAACTGTGGATGAGGCAGCAGTGAGGCTTGGAACAGTGGACCGCAGGCCAACTGGCCGCAGCCTTGGGCCTCCTGGCCGTGGGGCTGGGCTAGTGGCCATTGGCCCAATCGCCCTTATTATCCACCAACGCCCTATCCTGGAAACTAGGCCCAATTCCAGTCGGCCTCCAAGCCTAGTTTCCCGAATAGTGCATCACGATACAGTGCTGGGCTGGGGCGGCAGGCCTTCACGCTACGGGCCCGGCTCCAGTCCCGACACCTACGGATATTGAGGCCGCAATGCATACACTCGGATTAAATTCTCCGGATCCAAATTGGTACATGGACATCAGAGCCACTTCTCATATGACGTCCGCACAAGGTAATCTCTCGTCTTATTTCTATCTGAGCAAAAATTATGACATTATTGTTGGTAATGGCAACTCAATTCCAATTCGCGGTTATGGTGATACGAAATTGTCTCCCCCACATCTACCTCTTGTCTTTAAAAAATGTTCTTCATGCCCCTAACTTAATTAAAAATTTGGTGTGTGTCCGAAAATTCACCACAGATAATTGGATTTTTGTCAATCTTGATCCTTTTGAATTTTCTGTGAAGGATATCACTATGGGGATACTTCTAATGAGATGTAATATTAGGGGAGAGCTTTATCCACTCACCACCGTTTCCGCGAGTCAAGCCACACCTTTTACCTCTGCCGCTCTTGCTCATTCCTTGTGGCATGCACATTTGGGACATCCGGGGTCATCTATTATTTTTTTCTAAATAAAAATAATTTTATTACTTGTAAGGGTACGCGTAGTACTCCACTTTGTTCTTCTTGTTCATTAGGGAAACATGTTAGATTACCGTTTGTGGCCTCTACTTCTCGTACTTTGATACTTTTGACATTATTCATAGTGATTTATGGACATCTCCCGTTTTAAGTTCTTTGAGTCATCGTTATTATATCTTATTTTTGGATGATTATTCTAATTTTTTGTGGACCTTTCCTTTATCCAAAAAATGTCAGGTTTTTTACACCTTAAAATTTAGAGCATTCATCCGTACTCAATTCGAACGGAAAATTAAAAATATTCAATGTTATAATGGCAGGAAATATGATAATGAGTCATTTTGAGAGTTTTGTGACACTAATGGCATATCGTTTCAGTTTTCTTGTCCACATACGTCCTCACAAAATGAAAAGGCCGAGAGAAAAATTCTTTCCATAAATAATATTATATGTACCTTGCTCGTCCATGCTTCATTACCACATTCTTTTTTGGCATCATGACATTACAAATGGCTACATATCTACTTAACATCCTCCCTCATAAAGACTTAGCATATCAATCCCCACTTAAAATTCTTTACAATAAAAATTCTTCGTATTTTCATCTTAGGGTGTTTGAGTGTTTATGCTATCCATTTTTTTCCATCTACTACAATTAATAAACTTCAAGCCCGTACTACCGCTTGTGTGTTTTTGGGTTATCCATCTAATCATCGTGGTTACAAATGTTTTGAATTATACTTTAACAAAATCATAATTAGTCGTCATGCTATCTTTGATGAAATCCAAATTCCGTTTACTAAATTGTTTAGTTCCGTGTCTAGTTCATATACTTTTTTGGATGATGGGATCTCACCGTATATTATCCACCATTTGTCCGAGATGTCCCGTGACCCGAATCCGCCAATAGGCCCACTGCATGTTGGCCCACAAATTGTCGATCTATAGAGTCTCGACCTAGTCACGGGATCGGTACTGTTCCAGTGACACGACCCACTACTCATTTCGATCCGATATCTACTGCTCACCCGGTTGTTGAGCCAGCAGGACCACTGCCTGCTGGCCAGTCCACTGCCAACCCGAGAAACGCCCAACTCCCGCCCAATTCTACCTCACGTCAAGGGTTCGTTACTCGTATCCAAAGGGGTATTATTACACCAAAATGACATTTTAATCTCAATTCTAATGTCACTAAATCTCCCCTCCCACGTAACCCGGTGTCTTCCCTTCATGACTCGAATTAGAAATTGGTCATGGATGATGAATATAATGCTCTAATTGAAAATAAGACGTGGGAGTTGGTGCCCCGTCCACCTGATGTTAATATTATTTGATCTATGTGGATTTTTACTCATAAAGAAAATTTTGACTATTCTTTTTAGAGGTATAATGCCCGTCTTGTAGGTGATGGTAAAACACAACAGGTTGGCGTGAATTGTGGAGAGACATTTAGTCCGGTGGTCAAACCGGAAACCATTCGCACTGTGTTCAGTCTAGCTCTCTCGAAGGCATGGCACATTGACCAGCTGGATGTGAAAAATGCTTTCTTACACTGTGATCTTAAGGAGACAGTTTACATGTATCAGCCTTTGGGTGTTAGGGACCCTAATTATCCTCAACATGTCTATTTGATGAAAAATCCCTTGTATGGGCTTAAGCAGGCCCCATCGAATTGATTGCCTCATCGGATATTCTACGCAAGTCTATCATGTCCCTTCTTAGTTCAGAATTTGCAATGAAAGACTTGGGGCCCTTAAGCTATTTTTTGGGCATAGCAGTCACTCGCCATGCTGGTGGTCTATTTTTATCTCAGAAAAAAATATGCGGCAGAGATTATTGAGATACCAAAGACCAAGTTATCAACCAGAAACATTATCGCGATCCAGTGCAGATGCCGAGTATCGAGGGGTAACCAATGTGACGTTTAAATTATGATGGCTGCGTAATTTTCTATTAGAAGTTCACTTTCCTATTCAGAAAGCTACCTTGGTCTACTGTGATAAAGTTTGTGCAGTCTATCTTTCTGAAAATCAGGTCCAACATCAGCGCACTAAGCATATCGGGATGGATATTCACTTTGTTCGCGAAAATGTAGCTCGTGGACAATTACGTGTCTTGCATGTCCCTTCCAGGTACCAAATTGATGACATCTTTACTAAGGGTCTTCCATCGGTTCTATTTGAAGATTTTAGGAACAGTCTCAGTGTACGACAAATGTCCCCTATAACTGCGGGGGTGTGACAAAAGGAGTATACACATGATATACACGTGTAACCGAGTTCAAATATTAGTGTAAACTTACCATAGTTGAAGAATTGTTGTACAAGTGTAATTATGATTTATTGTTATAGTAGGAATCTAATTTTTTCATAATTAAAATTTGTATATTATATATAAATATGTCTTCATTAATAAGAATAATCAAAGAGATTATTTCTTTCATTCTTAACCGATCTTTTCACTTAATAGCTTTTCCATTTGCTTTCATAAAGGTGCTTTGACAGTCAATTATTCTTTAAAATATCGTATGTTACACCAAAATCAAACTTGTACCTGATGCTACTACTTTACAGTTTACACTCCTGCTCAGCTTAATTTGGACAAGGATTTTTATTAGTTTACAGTACGATTGGATTCCTTAAGATAAAAAAGCAAAAGGGATTTTTCTTAGCCATTGTTTCAAATTTCCTTCCATTTTTTTCTCAACAGGAAATAAAAGAATTGTATATATACACTGACAATTAATTTAATAGTGATACATCACTATTGATAGATTCCATTGCTTCAGCCTTCAAAGGGTCATTATCATTAGCCTCATTGGTTTTCACTTAATTGAAGTATGAATTTAAATGATTTAGACCTTAGGTCATTAAGTATATTTATTTATGTTAAGATTTAAATATTTATATGGTCTTAAGAGGTCTTAATCATTTAGATTTTTAATAAAGTCTTAATATCATTAAAGGTAAGTTTTGTATGAATAATTTTTATCACCACTCTGTCCACAACCACCAACTCCACCACTAACAACTTATGTCATCACAACCATCGCCAATTACTTCTGCCATCACAACCACTAGCGCTATTGTCATTCTTTACCACACCTATCACCTCCATCATTATAATTATATCAACAACTACCACCGTCGTAAATTGCTTATAAAATTACATTCTAGGTTATGAATATATTTAATAAAAAATAGATCCACGGGTCGTCGCCACTACCACTACCATCATTGTCCATATCTATAAAACGGATGCCCGGAATCCTTACTACTAACCATCTTTGTCATCATATCTAGCACTGCAACCATTACCAGTCTCTAGCACCAACCATCACCACCATCACTACAAAGCATCTCCATCATTTCTAGCAAATATAATTTTTTTTTTATTCAAATAATATTTTTATTTTATTAAATTTATATTTATTTTATAATATTTAGTTACTTTTAATTTGAGCTGTAGATTTATTATGTTTAAATAAATACATTATGCACATTCAGATGTTTAAAATTAACAGTTTTAATCAATCATTGTTCAGATCTAGAGACAATATCTTAATCATTCATATGTGTATTCAGATTAAGACGTCTTAATATTAATGAAAATAAATGAGACCCTAGTGCCTTAAAATATTGTTGTCAACCGCGAAAATTGAAAATAAAATAAAATCAAAGGTAAAACGAAAAAGACCAAGCTTTAAAAATTAATCTTAAATCAGTAACATAGTTTTTGGTGCAAAGTTTACTCATTCCGTCTCAATTTAATTGTCTTACTTTTTTTTGGTTTGCCCAATAAAAAGTGATTCTTTCTATATTTAATAAGTTTTATAATCTCAATGCAAGTTTAAGACTACAATATCTAAAATATCTAATACATCTTTAATTTAAAATCACAATATTCAAAAGTCATTCATTTATTTCTTAAATTTAGTGTTAAGTCAAATTAATACATTTAAATTGAAATGGAGAAAATAGTAACAATCACTGGTCATATTTCCCCGACAAGCTTGTCAAAAGAAAACTAGGGGCTTGTTTTTCTTGTTTTTTTACTTCTAGTTTTTTTAAGTAGCCAAAAACGCACTCAAGACTCTAATCTAATGATCAATAGAATTAGTTGAAATTCATGATATTTTAGGTTCAAATTTCAGCGGCAGTAAAAGTAATATTTTATTTGTCTCAATTTATGTGGCATAATTAATATTTTAAAATTCAAGTTTTTAAACTTTGACCGTGAATCCGGACTAAATAAAATTTATATATTTGAAATCTTCGTAAAAAAATACTATAAATAATAATAATTAATAACTTAAAATATTTACAAACATATAAAGAAATTTTGGGTCGAAGACAAAAACTTGGTTGACTCTCAAAATTTCAATTATGACACATAAATTGAAACGGAGGGAATAGGTGATTTTCCTCACATATCCAAGTCTTGGTGAATAAAATTAATTGATACGATAAAATTAGTTGAATGACACACAAACTAACTCGAAATGAAACTAACTATATATATATATATATATATATATATATATATATATAGCAAAGAGTTTTTAATAGAGAAATGAAAAATATGAGCATATCTATTTTGTACTTCAGGTAACAGGAGTAAAGGAATTGGAACTTTTGGAAGCTATGAGCTATCACAATTTCATTACTAATATGTCAGAACGAAGTACATTATCTAGCTACAGCAGATTCGCAGCGTTTTTGACTGGCACGGTTTTTATTGGTACCATTGTTTTTCTTCTGTTCCACAAATTACACATGGTTGCATGGGCTACAATGCTAAGCATTGAACATTTGAACTGAACCAGTACCAGATGTTGACTACCCTTCTGGGAAACTTCAAGTTTAATTTGTATCTTACAACGGTGGCAGGAAACGAAAAATAAGTATCTGCTAACTATTTCAATAAAATGAAATTACAACAAACTGAAATTTCAATAAATTGAAACAACAAACTGAGATTACAAACATTTTGATTTGTTGGATCGAGTGATGACACTTTCACTTTGTCTTTAAGACAAGATTGCCCCGGATATATCCTTTTACGTTCTGGAAAATAGTCTCCCAAGATAAAACAACAACTCAACAAATGAGCAAAGGAAACTTAAGTATTACTTTGAAAAACTTAGTGTGATGAAATGATGCTGGAAAGTAGTAGGAAATTTTTTTTGTTTCTGTTTTTCGTGTCAGCTCAGTTAGATGTTGTGGACGAAAGGCTTTCATTTGTCTCGTCTCAACAATTGAGTCAAAGGCTTCAATATATAGTGCATGGAGGGGACTTCTCAACTTTCCAACTAATTGTTGTTAATGGCCATGTAATGTCAATTAGTGAGGAGTAATTCAGCCAAGTAAATGACTGAATTAATGTGCAACGTATTGGAGCTTTAGTGAGAAGTTATTCAGCAAGTAAATGACTGAATTGATGTGCAGATTAATGGAGTTTTAACGTTCCAAAATCAACCCAAAAGGCACAAGTTCTCTTCCAATTTTATCTTACCTGAAACTTCATGGACCAAACTGTAAATATAAAGCAATTTGGGTCCAAAAAGATAATATCAGGAGAAGCCCAAGGCCTGCGACCCAAGCCCGGACCGGACTGGCGGGCGGCGGCGGCGCGCGTTTGGACTTAGCCTCGAACCAAAGCACAACTAAGTCCTCTCTCATTCAAACACATGGGTTACCCCTTGGGGTCCCAAACCCTTAGCCAATTTTGAGACTTATAAACTAAACAA
The DNA here is from genome assembly GCA_034509755.1 of Anisodus tanguticus. Lineage (NCBI taxonomy): Eukaryota > Viridiplantae > Streptophyta > Magnoliopsida > Solanales > Solanaceae > Anisodus > Anisodus tanguticus. Next base: position 35,628,177 of record CM067561.1, on the reverse strand, counting down.
ATCTTCCTTCCCCCATCGATGAGGGAGAATTGGTCCATACCACATTTTCATGCTTCAAACACCTCACTTCGTGGACCAATATCTCTTTCATTTCTCAACGAAAATTGACGATCCTTGGCCCTATGGTCATCTACTCACTTAGTAGATTATGCACGTGTGAAGAATCAAAGTCTCCAACATGCGAAACCCTAGTGTTTAAATCATTAAAGATGGGTGGACGCAACTCCCACCAAAGGCAAATTTCCAACAATCCCCTCTTGAAATATATTTTGGCGCACTCACAAGGTGCCTATTTCCAGCAATATTTCAGCGGACCGATGTTGCATAAGGAGAGGTAGCTTCAGCTTTGAACCTTCCATAGTTAAATACCATCGGACTTACTTATTGCGCGGTGAACGTGATGTCTTGAACCGTCAGTGTTTAGTGTAAGCCAAGTCAATAGTACCAACACAACAAATTCCCTTACTCTTTTATTCGTAATATTTTATCCATTGTGGCCGTGGACACTTCTTGGATTCTTAAGTGCGTTCATTTGAGGCGGCATGTCCTCACATTTAAATAGGTGGTCTCCTACAAGGTATCCTGCTATACCCCACTTCACAAGTGTTAGGAACCATTAAAAGTTTCCCCAAACCTAACCTCAACCGTTGAGGAACATTAAAGGTTTTGGAAACTTAACCTTTACCCACATTGCAGATAGCACTTAACGTCTATCGCGGGAACAACTTTGGATTTATGTTCCTTACATAAATGATAACCCGAAGTGCTTCTGCTTCCACCGAAGCGCTCAACTGAACCTTTACAACTTAATTTTCCCATTGAACCAAATTTCTGGGATCTCCAGTCAGTAAGGTTGGGTTACCACCGTATTGGTCCTTAAAGCTTGGGTTTTAAGCCCATTCCCCTAGACAAGCAGAATATCTGATCTCTGAGTATGCCCTTTGTCAGTGGGTCTGCTATGTTATCCTTTGATTTTATGTAATCAATGGATATTATACCCGTGGTGATCACTTGTCTAACGGTCTTATGTCTCCGTCGAATATGACGAGATTTGCCGTTGTACATAGAACTATGTGCCCTTCCTAAAACCGATTGTCTGTCACAGTGAATCATCAATGAAGGTACGGGGTTGTCCCAACAAGGGATCTCCTCTAAGAAGTCGTGAAGCCACTCAACTTCTTCTCTTACTCTGTCTAAAGCGATAAACTTCGATTCCATCGTGGATCGGGCGATGCAAGTTTGCTTAGAGGATTTCCAAGATATAGCCCCACCACCAATTGTAAATATATACCCACTGGTGAACTTGGTGTTCTCTATATCCGATATCCAGTTTGCATCACTGTACCCCTCTAGTACAACTGGATATCTCGAATAATGTAACCCATAATTTAGCGTGTACTTCATGTAACGTAGCACCCGATTCAATGCTTTCCAATCATCATCACTTGGATTACGGGTAAACCTAGCTAACTTGTTGATTCATAAGCAATATCAGGTCGGGTGCAGTTTGTTACGTACATCAAACTCCCAATCACCTGTGCATATTGCTCCTGGCATACGGGTGCACCACGATTTTTATCAAGTTTTTGATTTCTATTTAGTGGTGACTTCATAGGCGAACTGTCAAACACCTCAAACTTTCTCAAAACATCCTCGATGTAATGAGACTGAGATAAGACCAGTATGTCAGACGTCTTAGATATTTTTATCCCTAAGATGACATCTGCGATATCCATATCCTTCATGTCGAAGCATTGTTTCAACATGTTCTTAGTCTCTAGGATTACCCTATGACTACTTCCTGTGATCAATATGTCATCTACGTACATACATATCATGACGAACGAGTCAGAGTTACCTTTCGTGTAGACACATTTGTCACACTCGTTAATGGAGAAACCCTTTTATAGTAGAGTACTGTCAAACTTTTCGTGTCATTGCTTCGGGGCTTGTTTTTGCCCGTAAGATTTGACTTTTTTTCGTGTTGTTCATTACTTTCTTTCCTATAGACCCATCTCGCTTTATACTTCCGTTTGAGTATCCATTTACAACCCAACGGTTTATTTCCGGAGGAAGATCAACCAACTCCCAAGTATGGTTATGCAGGATGGAGTCTATTTCACTCTCAATAGCATCTTTCCAGAGTGGTGCCTCTGGAGTTGACAATGCTTCAGCAATTGTCCTTGGTTCGTTATCAACCATATAAGCTACAAAGTCAGGACCGAAGGTTTTATCCTTCCTAGCCCTTTTACTTTGCCTCTTTAGTTCTATCTCTGGAGTCTCCAAGTTCTGAGGATCTGGAACACTAGATTCCGAATATTCAGCCACTTCGAAGTCCACTAGGCCTGAACCATCTAGATCCGGGCACTCAATGACTAATGGTTCCTAAGAGCTCTATTCATAACTTCGTTTGCGAGAGGTTATGTCTTTTTCCTTTCTAGGAAAAGTGTCCTCAAAGAATTGAGCATTCCTTGATTCCATGATTGTACCTGGATATCTGGAATATATGACTTATGCACTAAGAAGCGATAAGCACTACTGTTATTTGCATATCCGATGAAAATGCAATCTACAGTCTTAGGCCCAATCTTGATCTGCTTTGGCTTAGGCACTTAGACCTTTGCCAAACAACCCCACATCTTTAAATATTTATAGGTGAGTTTCTTTTATTTCCACGATTCATATGGAGTTTTGTCCTTACCCTTATATGAGACTCTATTAAGAATCGTATTAGCGGTAAGGACAACTTATCCCCACATGTTTTGGGGAAGACCAGAATTGATAAGCAAGACATTCATCATTTCCTTCAATGTGGGGTTCTTGCGTTCGGCAACACCGTTCGACTTAGGTGAGTATGGAGCAGTCGTTTGATGAACAATGCTTGATTCAGCACAATATTCCTCAAATGGCGCTACATATTCTCCCCCTCTATCGCTACGTATTGCTTTAATCTGCATGCTTAGTTGGTTCTCAACTTCTGCTTTGTAGCGTCGGAATGCTTCAAAGGCTTCATCTTTACTTTTCAACAAGTAAAGGTAACAATATCTTGTGCTATCATCAATGAATGTCACAAAGTACTTGTTCCCCCCTCTAGTTTGTGCAAACTTCAAATCACATAAAACTGTGTGAATAAGCTCTAGAGGAGCGGTATTCCTTTCGACGGATCGAAAATGAATCTTTGTAAGTTTTGCCTCTACACACACCTCACACTTATGTTAAGGGTTTACGTCGATAGACGAAAACAACTCCAACTTTACCAACCTTTAGATGGACTTGTAGTTAACATGTCCTAATCTATGATGCCATAAATTAGAAGACGCAAGCAAATAACAAGAAGCTTCAATTTTATTGCTTGGACGCATTACAGACATGGCGTTAACTTTGAAGAGGCCTTCACAGACGAAGCCTTTCCCCACAAAAGTGCCATTCTTAGTGATTACAAATTTATTGGACTCAAATACTAGCCTAAAATCAACATTAACCAATAAAGGACCTAAAATTAAATCACCTCCTTCAGAGTGAGCTCCTTTCCAGAAGTCATATTCAGGACTACCTTTCCTACCCCCAGCACGTCAAAGGAAGCATTGTTATCCATGAACAACTTCTTGTCTATAACTGGTGTATATGTGTAGAAGGCATCTCTATTGGAACAGATGTGTCTGGTAGCACCCGTGTTCATCCACCATTGCATGGGATTCTCAACAAGGTTTGCTTCAAGCACCACCGCCGAGAACTCCTCAATCATGTCGTCTAGAAGCGTGTCTTTGACGACGTTAGCATGTGCCTTGCCTTTAGCCTTGGCCTTCTCTTGTTGCTCAGTCTTGAGCTTGTGGCAGTTCTTGATCATGTGACCAGGTTTCCCACAGTTGTGACAGTTTCCTTTGAACTTCTCCACCGCTTAGGTCTTGCCGTCTATCCACCATTTGAAATTTCAAGAATTTCCCAACGATGAATTTCTTTGTTCCAGCATCTTGTGTGTTGTACTTCTTCTGCAACTTCTCCCATAACTCTTTGGCAGTGCCTACGGTGCAATACACCGTGTAGAGTGGGTCTGACAGACAATTCAAAATATAGTTCTTACACATGAAGTCGATGTGACTCCATGCATCAAGAACCATCTTCTTGTCATTAATGACATGGATACCTTGGCCCATTCAGCCGCTTCATTAGGCTGAGGGTCCATTTCATCTCCTGATAGTGGAGGATCTTCTGTTAGGAACCGAGTCATTCCCATAACCGTCAAGTAGAACATCTTCTGCTGCCATCTTTTACCCATGAATTTTTATGGGCGTTCATGGTGGAATGCAGAGGGTGGAGGAGTTGTCACGTTCCCTTGAGGAGCAATAAAGACATTGAATGTGCCTTGGGCAGCAGTGGGGAAGGCAGAGGAGTTGCCTTGAACAGCAGCAGCAACAACATCAACAGAATCATAAGTGTTTCCAGTCATGTTTCTAAGCAGTTACAACAATCCAATCTTGTCTTAAAATTGTAGATTACAACAGTTGCAGGAAATAGAAAATAAGTAACTGCTAACTATTACAATAAAATAAAATTACAACAAACTGAAATTTTAATAAACTGAAACAACAAACTGAGATTACAAGCACTTTGATTTGTTGGGTCGAGTGATGACACTCTGTCTTTAAGACAAGATTGCCCCTATATATCCTTTTACGTTTTGGACAATAGTCTCCCAAGATAAAACAACAACTCAACAAATGAGCAAAGGAAACTCAAGTGTTACTTTGAAGAATTTAGTGTGATGAAATGATGTTGAAAAGTAGTAGGAAGATATTTTTATTTTTGTTTTTTGTTTCTGTCTCGTCTCAACAATTGAGTCAAAGGCTTCAATATATAGTGCATGAAGGGGACTTCTCAACTGCCCAACTAATTGTTGTTAATGGCCATGTAATGACAATTAGTGAGGAGTAATTCAGCCAAGTAAATGACTGAATTAATGTGCAACGTATTGGAGCTTTAGTGAGAGTTATTCAGCCAAGTAAATGACTGAATTGATGTGCAGATTAATGGAGTTATTCAGCCAACGTATCTGAAAGCGCTTTTTCTGTCGGCAGATTTAAAATAGGAGAGCACATACAATCATTAGCGGGAGACAACTTGGAGATTGCAGTATTATTCAGAGATTGGATAAGAGCGGAGCGAAGAAGGTGCGGTCAACCGGAGATCAACGAAGAAGAAGACGAAAAACTACAACAACATCTTATCCGATGGAGGTGGAAGTGACGTCGAACAATTTGACCAACAAATACCAATTTCAACCGAAGAACCACAAGAAATTATAAAGAAACTAGAAAAAGTATTTTTAAATATGTAATTTTTTAATTACAATTTTACTATGTTATTTGCAACTTTCAACACTACAAAGTTGCAATTTTGACAATTGTATTATAATTTTTTTTTTATATTTCTATTAAATAATATAAGTGGCACAAAAATAGTCTTGCCTTGGGCTGTTTTTGTTACACCATCTTGTTCAATTATTGAAGTGTTTCTATATATATTATTTTTTAAAATTAATTGAAAAAAAAAGAAGAAAAAATCCGATCCCGCCCCGACTCGAGAATACCGGTCCCCTTTTCCGACGGGACGGGAACGGGACGGGACATCGGTGGATCCCGCGGTCCCGGCCCGCCAGTCCCGTTGGAGACCCGATCCCGCCTACCCCCTGTTCCGCCGGGGACCCCCTTGTCCCGTACCCACCCCGCTGGCCACCCTTACTTCAAAATGATAACCAATAAGCAAAATCCATAACATTTAAAACCGAACTGAACCACCTAATAAGCACTATATTTCGAGCCTCATAATGAATAAAATTTTGCTAGGGTGCGCTTTCCTCTTTAATTGACATTATGTATCTCGAAATTTATTTAATTGAAAAATTCAATACAAATACTGAACATTAAATGAAAAAAATTGGGACCCCAAAATTTTGGAGCCTAAACGGTCCCTTCAACGGCTTGACCCTCTGACCGGCCTTGAGCATATTATTAATAGGTCCAACTAAATTCAATATTTTTTATTCTAAACACATAGAAAATTAACTAAAATTTCAATAAATATTCAATTTGGGTCTAGTGTTAAGAACCTACCCATCAAACTTAAATCTTAAATTCATGCAAGTGTTAACCAATAGCAATTTTATACTTTTATCTAGACTCGTGATTGCCAATTTGAGCAAATCCAAGTAGATGCAGTTAAATAGTACGCTTAACCTATTATTTTACATTTATATCAATCTATTAATATCCTCGATCAGTGCAAATGCAGAAATCAGTTCATTGACTTAATAGTATACCGGTAGAAGTGTTGTGTTACAAAATTGAGGATAAGCAAACTGGTATGGTATGCGAGGGAGAAGGAGCACGTGCATCGGGGAAGCTACGAGTGTAGCTGGTACCGGAAACATTGCCTGGTTGACCACAGACAAACCTCGGTCCTACTGTTGGCCTGACTCCGTGGACCGCACTGTCTGTCTCCACACGCGTGCCCTCTTCACTGTCACTGCCGGAATACCTACTGGTTTTTACCCGACCCGGACAATGACCCTAATGGAATAATCTCTATTGTCTTTCTCTAATTTTAAACCCCAAAACAAAAAAGGTAAAAAAAGATTCTCTGTTCACCAATTGTGTTCTTCTTGCAGAGAAAATCTCTATTGGGGTTTTCACTTAGGATGTATCTTGATCAACATCGTTTTGTTGATTTCTTGGAAGGGTCCCACTCTCAAATGGGGATCACGTTCCCACAAATTATTTAGGACAAAAAACAAAAGAAAAAAGAGAGAAAAAAGTTAGTGCCTTTTAAAGTGTGGTGTCATCCAACTATCCAAGAGAGGAAATATATCTGGGATGGTAGAGACAACCTGGCCCCCGCACATTCCTCTGTTCATCTTTGACCTTTGACCACAAAGGTAAAATCCAAATCCAATGAACAGTATAGCACCCTTACCCCCATTTCCTACTTAGCTAGTTACCTTTTTGATTATTGATGAAGTGCAAAAGTTTTGAGTTTTATTCAGTGTAAATTGACCCATTTCTGAATTTCTCAACTGCTCATTTACCAACTCATGTTCAATGTTAACACATTTGATTGTTTAAGTATTTTTTATCCTGATAGCATTTTATAAAATTTTAACTTAGATAAAAATGCAACAACAGCTAGCTTCAATTCTAGGTAAGTCGAGACTGTTCGTTAGGGGCGGATCCACGGAATCTATTAACATTCGAAATTTAATATCTATACACATTCTATAAACTTTATAGAAGATATATGAAAGATTTGAGTCAAGCTAAAGGATTCAGTTGAATATGTAATATCTACTATGCCCCGCCACCTAAATCGTTACTCTCCAATCTTCATATCGTTTCACTTAAGCTGTCCCAGTCTAATATTATAAAAACTCAAAAAAATGCACTGCTTAAAATTATAATTGACAAAGTACTAGCTAAATCTAAGATGGTCCCAACAAATTTTCTCAGCTTTGGCTTTGGATTGCTAGAGATTAGAATGGATTGGATTTTGTTCTTTGGTCTTGCGTAGAAACCTCCTTTAGCTTATCCTTTCATTACTTAAATTTAATTAAAATATCTCCGCCTTCAATGTTCGGCTTGTAAAAAATTAAAGCTAAAACTACTGATAGTACTATATCGCTCATCTTGGAAATCTAAACCGAGGTCATGAATGTTCACAAATTGAAACTCATTGGTATTAATGAGGACTTCACCAAAGTAGACAAATCCCTTCCTGCAATCCTACTCAATTTTGCACATCGAGTATCCAATTTCTCTAATATTTCTTTTGACTGCCCAAGAAACTAGACAATGCCATATTGGAGATGCTATTTACTAAATGACAGTCCTAGCAATTGGAATATGCTACAAAAGAAATTCAAGGATAATCAATTGCTTTCGTAATAACTGTCTACTTTGATGCCAATTTCTTCAGAACCCCACAAAGTAGTTTTGAAAGAGTTTTCAGAGGAAGCAAAAGGGTAATCCTTCCTACCATAATATCCTTTGACGCGATATATGGAAAAAATTACTATTTTGTAGCAAGTAAAAGAAATTGACAACTTAGAATGTTAGAAATTCACAATTTCAAGTGACACAACCACGATAATAGAAAGTATGGAGTAGTTTGATGTTTTTAGATTGAGATTATTTGCATTTAATACATATATATAACGAAAGTGACTTTCCATATCATAAGATATTGACCAGTCAAACTTGAGTTTGATTTTGAGTGCAAAAGAAGATTTGAATTCGTTACGTCTTGAACCTAAATCAAAATGATTTTGTCTGGTCACAAGCAGAAAATAGTAAAGCGGCTCATTTAAGGCATGTATTCAAATTGAATATCAGTGAATTCAAAATTCTTATAACATTTACGCAAGTAAAAAGTAACGGAATATAAAAAAAGAAAAGTTTAATACTACTCTACTTACATCTTATACACCAGCTTTTGTTTAATATTTTTGAATCCTCCTTACCTTTTAGAATATGCCAGTTTTTAGCTTCTTACTTTAAATTGGTAATTGTGGTAATCAGTTCTTTTCTTTTTATACTTGAGTACACCCTCGACTAATTTCATAAAATATTTATTATCTTAACCAATATAAATACAGGGTAACTATGATTCTCATAATCAACTCTTGAGTATATATATTTTGTTAATGCAATCCATAACTCCCAGGACTTTAAGATGGTGTTTTTCTTCCTTTTTATTGACTGCTTTTATGATAGATAAATCTTTGATAACCAGTAACTTTATTTTGGTTCATCAAAATTTACGGAGTTACTCCTATAAAATTCGGCACAGAGAAAAAAAAGGTTAAATATCTATCGACTATTAAATTATTTTATAATGACAATCTATCTACAACTCCAAAAAAATCTATCTATAATTAATTTTTCAAAAATTGGTATAAAATTTCTTATATAGACAACACGACCAGAAAGGAGAAAAGAAAAAAACAAAGAGCATAAGTGCAATAATAGACCAATGCATGCTGTATTGTGCTCAATCGAATTGGCCTGCCCCATTCAAATTTCATCAATAATGCTCAATTGACGTAAACATGAGTTAGATTTGATCATGTACGTGGGTCCCAGTTATTCCGTGGAGTCGCACATTAGGTTTGACCAGAGACCAAACTTAACCATGGTTAAATGAACAATTAAGATCAGCGTAGTACTAGTAAAAAAAAATACGTCCCCTACTTTCTTACGGAGAATTTCCGAAAAATACTAATTTATATATGGTTAAGTGCGATGTTCGGAAAACGAGAAACTTAGTACTAGTACTAGTAAATAAATGAAAACCACACGTGTGGGGGTGCTTAGGTGGGTTGGGGGTGGCAAATTTCGTCAGAATAAGAACAGAGAGAAGAGCCCTACGGCCTGTTGGGTGTGTCCCTCTGTTTTCTCTCCGTATAAGACCCAGCATATTCCCAAACAAAAGTGAAAGAGAATTTGCAGGCACCCTTTCAGTTTTAGCCTTTTCTCTATATATATACCAAACATTTACTCATACCCCAAATACTCAATTCACTGCTACCCTTTAAAGAGATAAAAGAAAACATGCCTGGAAGTTTAGACCCTTTGGATGTTGGTGTCCAGATTCCATACCACTTTCGTTGTCCAATTTCCTTAGAGCTTATGCGGGATCCGGTTACTGTCTGTACCGGTCAAACATACGACCGCCAAAGCATTGAGTCCTGGGTGGCCACCGGGAATACTACGTGTCCGGTAACAAGGTTACCGTTGAGTGATTTCACACTTATCCCGAACCATACTCTTCGCCGGCTTATTCAGGAATGGTGTGTCGCGAACCGGGCTTTTGGTGTTGAACGGATTCCAACACCGAAGCAACCGGCTGACCCGTCGTTAGTCCGGTCGTTGTTGAATCAGGCTGGGACCCAGTCAAATCATTTGAATTCTAGGCTTTCCGCGTTGAGGAGACTCAGAGCACTCGCTCGTGACTCGGATAAAAACCGGTCTGTAATTTCAGCAAATAACGCACGTGAAATTTTACTGTCAATTGTTTTTTCACGTATGGATTCAGATTCGACCGAGTTAAATCACGAGTCTCTCGCGATTCTCTCTATGTTCCCGTTATCCGAATCGGAATGTGTTTTTGTTGCTTCGGATCCTGACCGAGTTAGTTACCTGGTTTCTCTACTTTTTCATCCTTCTATCGATGTCCGAGTTAACTCAGCTGCTTTGATTGAGATTGTAGTCGCCGGAATGAGATCACCGGAGCTCCGTGAACAAATCAGCAATGCAGATGACGTTTTCGAAGGAGTTGTCGGAATTTTGAATTATCCGTTAGCGTATCCGAGAGCGTTGAAAGTCGGAATCAAAGCGTTATTTGCTTTGTGCCTAGTTAAGCAACACCGTCAAAGAGCGGTGAATGCCGGAGCGGTGGAAGCGCTTATTGATAGGTTACAGGATTTCGAGAAATGCGATGCGGAAAGAGCACTCGCTACAATCGAACTCTTATCGAGAATTCCATCTGGATGCGGCGCGTTAGCGTCACACGCGCTAACGGTGCCTCTACTGGTGAAAATTATTCTGAAGATATCGGAGCGTGCGACGGAGTATGCCGCTGGAGCACTGCTTTCGCTTTGTTCGGCGTCGGAACAAGCTCAGAAGGAAGCGGTTGCCGCCGGCGTGCTGACTCAGCTGTTATTGTTAGTTCAAAGCGATTGTACAGAACGCGCTAAACGAAAAGCGCAAATGCTTTTGAAGCAGCTTCGCGATTGTTGGCCACAGGACTCTATCGGTAATTCGGATGATTTTGTTTGCAGCGACGTCGTTCCGTTTTAACGATTCACCATTCTTATCTCTATGTCTTCCCCAATTTTTATAATTTGAGGTAAAAAAGCGAAAAAAAACAAGTGTCTAGATTTGATAAATAGGGCATTATTCCATGTATGTAATTTTTGTACGTAAGATAACCATTTTTTTTTTGGGCTGGAAAGTTGTTTCTTTTTTCTTCTTTTCCAATTGAGATAATTCTAGTAAAAAGATAATTAGTCCATAACATGAACTCTTAATCTAAGGATTCTTCTTTTTTCTTTTCAAATTATCAACATGGAATATTAGGTCCCCAACCCAACTCTGGGGAATTTTCACTGGTATGTTGATGTTGTGTTGTGTTGTAACATAGAATATTAGGTATTGCACTCATAAAATTCAAAACATTATTTTATTTTTCCTTTAATGTGTGAGGAGTTGATGAGTTGTAATGTAAGGTGGTGCTAGCATGTGTCGCACTAATTGGAAAGGGATAGTTCAACTTTCCTTTGACCAGATTAAACCAGATGTACGTGCATGCAAATCAATAATTAAGGACATATTTGGATCCTATAAAACATCTATGTACGGGGAGTTATTGGGCTGGATCGACTTTCTTACTAACTTGCCCGGCCCACTTGTCTGTATCAACTTCTTCTCAAGAGACGGTGACATATTTTACTGTCTACTAACAATAATTGAAGATATTAATGATATGGGTGGACAAGAGACTAAAATTGTTTTACGTATGAGAGACTGTAAAAGTTTTTTTTTTTTTTATATGTATTTACATGGATTATAATACAGTGATTGTTATATACGTAGATTGATAATGCATGTACTTTGTATTGAACTTAATTTTACTAATTCCTTTAATCAAATGACACTTAAATGTAACGAAACATTGGTTAGTTAGTAGTATGGTAAAAGTATCGAGGTAAATGTAATGGAATGTGACAGATGAATTGGAATCACATGGCGTTTTGGACTTTTCTCGTTCAAGTGACAATTAGTGGTCACATGCGCAACCATTTTCTCTTCTACTTTTCTTTTTCTTTTTCAATCGTATAAACATGGACAACATGCAAATCTAGATCGTCTTTAGATATGCACCACACTTCATGCTCTGGCTACACCACAAAGTAGCATCCACCATGGGGAGTTGTTGTAGGATGGATATATAGGATTTGTTATTCTTAAATCTTAATAAGAGGTTTCAGATTTGAGACATGTTTATGAAAAAAATATTAATAAAAAGCATTTTCCTCTTTAATGGGTCTTAGAAACACAAATCTTACTAATTGTGGTCCAAAAAATATTGGACACGTGGTAAAAAAGAAACCAAGAAAAAAAAAACAATGATTGCGAGAAGATATCCTTCTACTACGCATGGTGTGATTTATACTTCCATTCTCTTAATTAAAAATATGTTGTCATTATTTACGGAGTTAAGTAAATCTGTACATACCAAATCCCTGAAAACAACTACTAGTAGTTTTCTAAACGATGCTTGGACACTCTTAAGAGAAAGCTAAGCTATGAGTCCCCCGGGCATAGCTGAATGGCAAAGGAGGGGACTTAAAATCTTGCTGGACGCCTGCAGCGTGAGTTCGAATCCTGGTGGTAGCAATTTGCTCTCTTCTGAGGTAGAACCTTGTAGGTGATGTCAATTGCTCTGTTCTCAAACTCTGGTCATTTAGACACATTCCGCGATTTGCTGGTAGTAGTGCTGAGTGACCGGGACTACTATCTCCAGCAATAGTTTGATTTAAGCCAGAAAGCTGAATATAAAAAAAAGAAAAAGAAAGCAAAGCTATGAACTTGAAAATTCCCAAAATGTTCCTTATTGGGCTTCATTTCAGCCCATACGTGATAAGGTGATTGTGTGACAGTTCTAATTGTTGGGCCATGGCCCTATATTAGCCCGATTGTTCTTATTTTTAGGTGGTGTTTAAATTTTGTCCCCTTTTTTCCCATCCCTAGTGGCTTTCCTTTTTGCTATTTTGATGAGTCAAACTCATAATCTTCATTGAAAGTGAATGCGCTTATCATCTGAGCAACCCATCTTATTAGTGGTAGACCCAGGATTTTGACATCGTGGATGCTTTATTTCCGTTAACATAAACTATGACTGATAAGCAAGAGAGAACAAGTTTCCCTAGTCATAGTCTTTTAGTCACCTCTTTGTCTTGTAGTCACTATATCAATTGTTTTCCCACAATAACACAAAACTGAAGCTGTGTAGGCACCAAAGTTCTCGATGAAATGCTGAGCAATCCGGTGATGAAACTTCAAGAACCATGGCATAAACTCATAGTATATAGTTGCAACTAACTCATAAAACTGAAAAACAAGTCATATGATCAAAAGGCAAGTCAAAAAAGAAATCGAAAGTTGGCCCCATAAGCTGAAATTTCCAGAAAAGTGGATTAAACAGAGAGAGCCCTTTTTCTACCAGTCCCCCAATCCATGACTACAAGCGGATAAAAGAGACAGTATTAGTGGTATAAAAAACTAAAAAATGATCTCATCAGCTTTTCGGCATATACCACAAAGAAAATCTATAAAAGTAAATCTAAGTTCTCTTTATGTTAAATAAACGACTCTATATACAATTTATGCACAAATTATAACTTCATAAACAGGGGTTTTTGCACCTATTTCTTGCAGAAATTCCCTTTTCCCTCTATATACAGATGCAAGATTCCAAAATTCAAAATAATAATCCAATAAAAAATAACACCTTTGTTCTAAAATTTTAGCTTTGATACTTAATATTAATAGTAACGTATTACCTTGTTGAGTGTTGAAATTTATGACCTCTAGCCGCCGGTGATGACTGATGAACACGGAATTGCCGCGTGCGGCGTCTCGGTGGTCACGGAGAAAGGGTTTGCTAGATTGGAAAATTGGGATTTGCTTGTATACGTTTTGTGTTTTGGGGCAGAACTTTGAAAACGTTTTTAGAAAAAAAGGCTTAGGTAGGGATTCGAACTCAACTCTCCGTAAAAGGAAAGCTTTAACTTTAGTTGTCTCTAAGCACCCATGAGACTTTTCAGTTTCCTGGATGCTTTTTTAATATTTGGATATAGGGGCTACATTTCAGTTCACACCCAAAATATAGGTCCGCTCCTGCCCTCTTGTCAACTTAATTTTTGCCCTTCAAATTGGTCTTTAATTTTTGCTGTTCACCTAACAAAAAATGATCGAAAATACCTTCGATGTTGTGGGTTCGAATGCAACAAAATCAAAAAGAAAAAAAATTTGCAAGGTACGATTTCATAGAAATTATGTCTATTCGGCCAAAAATTATAGGGGCATAATTTTTATGTAACTATGCCGGAAAAAATAAAATTATGCCTTGTCCGACTAGGCAACTAGTCATATAGAAACTATACCCCTATGCAACTTTGGCCGAACAGACATAATTTCTATGAAAATTTTGCCTTACAATTTTTTTTTTTTTTTTTTTTTGACTATGCTGGAGATCGAACACAGAATCTCTATTTTCGTAGACCAATGAATAAATGATATTTTGACCCATAAATTTTCATTAAATGTGAATTAGGGGCAAAAATTAAAGACCAGTGATTTGAGGGGAAAAAATTAAAGACCAGCTCAAACAAAGGGAAATCCGCGCAAAAAAAAGAAATTAAAGTTACAAAACTGTCAGAATTCTTCCTCCCTTTGTTGCAATTACAATTTCTTGCACCGACTATCCTTCAAAGGCACTGGTCTTTAATTTTGTCCTTTGCTTAAAAAATGAGTTGAACATACCTCGAGATTTCGGATTCGAACTCTCGCTCAGTCAAAAATTCGCAAGGCAGAGTTTGCCTTCAGGCATAAAGCAATCTATGTCTGTCTTGCAAAATACAAACTCTGCTTTGCGATTTTTTTTTTTTTTTGAACTGAGCTAAAATTCGAACCCAAAATCTTGAAATTTTAGGCGAATGACAAAAATTAACAACCACCCGAAAAGAAATGAAAGAAATCGAATAGTCCAGGTTTGAAAATTTGTTTCTCTGTTTAATTTCCGAATGGACAATAAGAAATGAATTAGAGAACTAAGATAAATAAAAGTTGAAATGAAAAATCTTTTTTCTGAAAATGTTTTCTTAGAAAATAAGTAGTTTTAGTTTTTAGCTTATTTTTTTCTTCAAAAAAGTTTTTTGCTTTTTTTTGTTGTTTGGTATGTAAGCAAAAAATTATTATACCAAAAGCATTTATATATAATCAAGGAAAATACTATGGGTGGAGCTGAAGTGATGAGTTGGGGTCGAGGGTGGTGGGGTGGGTAGTCAAGGGTTGGGCATTGGTGGTGGAGAAGACAACGAGCTTAAAATATTACTTATGAAACTTATTTTCGAGAATTATTTTTTTTCAATTTTAAGGAACTAATTTATATAGAAAAATGTCTTGAAAGTTGAAACAAATCATGGAATAATTAAAAAAAATCACAAAATATTTTCATCCATAACAAACACGCCCTTAGAGCTGATACGTAAATATTTATGCATGCGACTGGCAAAACCAAGATTTTTGCTATATATCATTGGAAGAAAATGGACCAAGTTCCATAGTTTTCATTCTTCCTGTGGTCTGTACATAAAATAAAGACTCGCAAAAAACCTTATAACAAGTCTATTTAACTTTTGTTGAATTTGGCTGAAGTATCATTTGGAAGTTGTCCATAGCATTATCTCTGCTGCAGCTTGCTGGTATATTTCTTCCACTGTGAATGGTTCGGAGAATTGTCCCAAGCTACTTCCACCACTTGCCTGAATACATATATCGACAGCAACTTATTTTCAGAATCAAAATAATTACTAAGCATAATCCAAACCTAAACTATATTGTGGTTTATATAGCAAATAGAGAGATTTTTCAAACAAAAATCCAGGGGCAGGCAAGGTGAAAGGAGGCATTTCGAGAAAAAAGATATATACTTCTTCGCTTTCATTTCATGTGAAGATGTTTGACTAGACAAAGAACATGAAAAAAAGAAACTATATCTTAAACATGCCATGATATTTCTAATAGTCATAAGAGCGCACATTATTTAGGGTAAGATAGAAAGGTTTTATTAGAGTTTTCAAATATAAAAAACGTCATAATTTTTTGGATGAATTTAAAAAGGAAAAAATATGGAAATTAAAAGAATAGTAAAAGGTGTGTTTGTCTCATTTAATGATAACTATCAGTTCATATATTTTAATTTGTATATCTTACTTTTCTTTTTAATTTGTTTTAAAAATACATCTTGTTACATTTACTATAGTAACTTTTTTATTTTCATTCTCATTTACTCTTCATTTATCCTTAGTGACACTTCTTTAGAGGAATGACATGATATGTTTAAGGCCACAAGAATCCAAGGATAATTTTGGTATATGTGTTGTACACACCTCTAATTTAAGATCTTAAGATTTTTAAAAAAAATATTTATATTCTTAAATTTTGTGTTTAATCAAACAAAAGAAACATAAATACACTATTTTATTTGCTAACTAAAACCCTAGTTCACAATCTTTCAAATGACCAACATAGCTTTGGTAATTGATAATTAAATGGATTTCTTAATACTAGCAATTTCATCGAGGCATAATCTAACTTTTTCTTTGTTTTTTTATTGAAGAATCAACAAAATTAAAGGAGATATATAGAGATGGCGAATGGACTTACATGGGCTTGGATCATGAACATGCTTCTGTAGTGATCTGATGAAATTTGGGCAGACACAATATCTATCTTATGTTTCTCCAAAACATGACAAGTGGCACTAAAAAGTCCAACTTTCTTGGGACAACACACACTAATATGTGCCTCTTCTCCACAAACATTTAGTATCACATGTGGTGAACTCCATGTTTGAAATGTTGCTGGAACATTATTCAAAAGGGGACTAGCAGTTTTATTATAATTGGTTGGTGTAATTGCAGCTGAGTTACTAGTAGATCCTTGATCAGCCAAAAATTGCTCCCTGCTACAGCCAACACTTAGTAATTTCTGTGAAGGTGAAGTGATTATGGAAATAGGATCATAAGAATTCATTGTAGAGCCTATGGGATGAAGCCTTTCTAGCTTCTTCTTTTGAAGCTTTTGAAGAGTTTTCTCCAGTGTTTTGATGTAGTTCACTGCTTCATCGACAATTGTGGACTTGTCAGCCTGCATATATAAACAAGAGTTTAACTTCTATATAATGACGACGACAGTATAAATAATTTTTTTTACCATCGAATCACTAAAAAAAAATTACTCAAGGGGTTTATTTCACATCATCAGATCATCTACCGTAACAAGACCGTTTACCATATGAAAAAGTTATAAGAAGTTTTATGTAGTAGGCTTTTTAAAGGCTCCGTTAGTGTAAAATTTATTTCCGTTTTCGATGTATATAAGTTAAACTCAAATATCATGTAACTATATATACATAAAAAGTGTTATCAGTAATTAGTATGAAAAATAACCAAATTATTATAACAAGTTAGATACGATGTTAGTGTAAAGATTAATTTATATAGGTTAAATTGATATTAAAATATTACGAATTAAATACTTCAGTTAGTAACAAAAATCCAATTATTATCCGGATTAAGAAAGTGTACCTCTCGTTAGTATATTTTTGAATGAATTAGAATATGTTCAAAACCTCACTTCTTATGCCAAAAAAAGGGTAGCCCAGTACACAAAACATTATGCGTTAGCGAGGGTTCGGCGAACAGACACACCTAAGAGAGGTGTGAGGTAGACAAGACTCATTTAGTCGAGAAGAGAAAAACAAGGAAACGTGTGGAATCTTATATTGTTACATGCGAAAAAAACGGAAGTTCTATATTGTTTTTTTCTTCCCTTTTTTGGGGAAATAAAGTGCATCTTATCATTCCATTTTGGTATTAACATGTAGATACAAATAATAAGGGGAATGTGTCTATGACGAAGTGAATTTTTTTGAGACACTAAATGAAGCATAAGAAGAAAATCAAGTTACATTTTCGCATAGAATCATGTCTACTTTAGTAAGGGTAAAAAATGAATCTTGGACCTAACTCAACCCCAAAAGCTACCTTGTAGGGTGAGAATTGTTCAAGTCCATATAAGGAGCACATGTTTCCATTCCATATCCGATGTGAGACTCTTAACAATAATTTTCCTACAAAGTTTCTCATAGGATTTACTCAATTTAGAAAGGTTGGAACAATGAAATTATCATAAATGGGAAGAGTGATAAGCAATTGCCAAAAAGAACCCAACAAAGAAGTATTTAATCATCTTACATGTTTCTATTTGATCTAAAGATTTTTTCATCTTCATTTTTCGAGTAATCTCAATGAGTTGATAAGGATTAATAATGCCGTCACAAACAGTCAAAAAAATAATTTTGTGTCTAATCATGACTCATTAATTATATTTAGTTTCCTTTACTTGATCGACAAAATGTTGGATAAAAAAAAGGTATACCGATGAAGGTAAATAAAAAAATTACCTTAGGAGGAAGTTGAGGAAGCAAAACATGAATATTAGAGAACATGTTCCTCATCTTCTTCCTCCTTTCTCTCTCTGTCCATATGTGTATCTCATGATCCGATTCTCCCTCTCCACCTCTACCACCCGACTTTGCTTCACCACTTCCGTTACCGTCCTTCTTTCGGTCGGATGCACTTCTTTTTCTGTTAACGGTATTTGCTTCGCCCATCGCCTTAGTAGTATCAGACCTAATCGGATCTGGAAACTTGTCACCCATAAACTTCTCTCCATTCCCAACTAGGTTATTCGAGTTAAAAAACGGCCACCCTTGATTATGTTTCCATGTCAAACAATCATTGTCGCCCCCTTCATTCATTTTTTTTAGGTGATCTGATAGTATATGTTAATTTACGTCTATATATAGAGAGAAATACGGGTTTCTTTCTCGGGGGCGAGGGGTTTGTTTGAGGGGGTAAGTGTAAAAGGGCAAAAAGGAGATTGAGGATGAATATTGAATAGAGAAGGGTGACAAAACAAGATGGTAGAGATATTAAAGGATGATTCTTTTGTAATGAGAAACAAAACAAAATACAATCATAAGCCAAAATGCCGTTACTGGCTTCAAAACAAAAAACGGTAGCTAAAGCACTATTGTTACAGATTTTGTTCTCACTCAATTGGGCCCCAATTCCTCATCTCACTCTCACTTAACTCTACTGATTAATGATTAATTATTCTAACTACTCATACTAGATTACAACTTAATCTAGATATTTTTCACCTCATATGTACAAACCGCGTAACTTTTTTTCTTCTAAAAAAAACTTTTAGAACTTATTGTACATTAATATAAAATATAATGCATTACTATGGCTTTTATTAAAATTTCTAAAATGGAAATTCGGATACTAAGTTTATCGAGGTTATATTTCCTCATTTTCAAAAGCAATGTACTATACTAACAAAGGATGCCCAGATAGTTTGTCACAAATGCAAGTCTTAGTTCTTAATTTATCCGAATTGGGTGTATCTGAGTTGTAGTCTAATTAGGTAAGAGGGTCACATGATTAACGTTAATGGGAACTTAAATAGCTGGTTTCGTATGTACATTATGATTATTATACGCGTTTTTTTACTCGTTCATTCAAGTTAAACACGCTGGAACTGATTAAGCAAGTGTTTTCCGTGAATCAAATCTTTTATCATGCAATATTTGTTCCATCTGAAGAAAATGATCATCATTTTATTTCATCTTCTAGCCAGGATGTTACATGCCTATAATGATTTACCCTTGGTTAGCAGAATTGGACAATACACAAAAGAACACGAATTAGTTACTAATTACTAATTAATAGCTTGTTTTTAATAATTTTTTGATAATTCATCATTTATTAGCAACGAACTTTTGCTATTAGCTGTAGAAATTGTCCGTCATTAATTTTCATTTTTGTAAAAAGTGTTACAGCTCTCTCTCTTTTGTTTTTGACAGGGAGGATCATAATGTGTAATGTGTTCTTGTCTTGTGAATAATGCTAACTGTTTCATTATTATCAACACAAACCACGAGCATAACGTATATTAAGGCAATCATTTCAAATGCTACAATTGTCTTTATGTAAAAGTGACATTAATTTATAGTTGTACCATTTATATGTTACAATTTAAGCACTATGTAAAAACATGTAGGAGGTATGTGAAATATAATGACATTGGTTTTACATAGGGGTGTACAAAGAAAACTGACAAACCGCATCAAATTGATAATTCGAGTCAAACCGAAAAAAAAAATCCGACTAGTGGTTTGGTTTAACTTGATTTGGTATTGGAAAACAAACCGACCATAAATGGTTTGGTTTGGTTTTAACTAAAAAGTCAAACATAACCAAACCAACCCGAAAGTACATGTATACATTTTTTAAAAATGTTTTATTCATAAAAATATTTATTTATAAATATTTCATAAATTTTTCATAGTTCTTATCTTTTAACATATTATTTCAAGCTTGAACTTAAAATTTTTAATGGTACAATAAGTTTTATAGCCCATTGATGTTAGTAGCTCAAATAAAGCCCAAATCAATACTAATGCTAACAAAATAAATTTAATTCTAACACTAGGAATAACAATAATGTTGAATATCTATTACTCCTACTACTATTAGTTTTGCATTGGTTAGACAGTGAAAAAATAACTTAATTTAGTTTTTTAATATATAATCATGTAATTAATAATTAGCCGTATTTTTTTCTTTTAGTACTTCAGATTATGATCATTATTGCTTAGCGATTTCATTATTTTTTTTGTTGAATGTTTTAGTACAATGTCATCACTTATCTCACATTTTGTATCATTTTCTTAGGAAACACTTTAATTAGAGGGAAAAGAGTCAAATTTGCCCTCCAACTATGCTTTATAGTTTAAAATTGTCATTCGTCAAACTTTGGGATCAAAATTGCCCTTCCCGTTAGCATACTTATTACATTTGCCCTTACATGGATGAAAGTCTGACTTGGACTCCATCACACTTAAAAAATTTGCCATGTTAAATCCACGTAGGATCCACCTAGGTTCCCACAGCCCTGTGGAGCAAAAGTCTAGCATCTTCCTCATTAGCCAACTCCACAACAGCTTTTCACAACCTCACCGAATCGTGAATATGCTCTAGACCTTTCCTCAACACACGACTCTTGTTTACTGTATCTTCCTCCAACTTTGAAGCCTGCATCCACAACTTTACTAAATTAGGATTTGGTTTAACACCTTGAGCAATCATAGCCTTAGCCTCAAGGGGGTTCGCCAAACGACACGCCTCCAACCAAACATCCTCATTCTTAGGACACTCTTTACAACCTTTCTTTATCAACAGTATCGCTAACCCTAGAAACTCACTCAAAACATCACATCCCAATCACCCAACAACACCTTTATTAATCATGTCATCGTCTCCTAGACACGTCACTACCCTTGTCCGATCTAGGTATTTCCCCAAATTCAACTCTAACCCTACACATCCCTCTATATGGAGGTATGCAAGCACATGTTGCCCCGAAAGCCCGACTCGATTTCCTCAACACACGACCCCCTGCTAATTACGTTGCTGGACTGGGTTGTGATGCTACGGGTTTCACGACCCGACCCGATATTGGTCCGGCACGTGCTGCACCTAACCTCCATGATCGTTATGTTGTTGGGGGTACACCGAGTGCACCGGCACCCGATGTTGGTCGGGGACGTGGCAAGGGTGCCGGGGGAGATGAAGATGATAATGAGGATGATGCTGAGGAAAAAGGGTATGATGAGAACCAAAAGTTTGATGAGTTTGAAGGGAATGATATCGGGTTGTTTGATGGGTAACGGGTACGGGTTAAAATAATTGGGTGCGAGCCTAGGTGGATTTGACATGACAAATTTTTTATGTGTGATGGAGTCCAAGTCAGACTTCCATCCATGTAAGGGCAAATGTAATAAGTATGCTAACGAGAAGGGCAATTTTGATCCCAAAGTTTGACGAAGGGCAATTTTAAACTATAAAACATAGTTGGAGGGCAAATTTGACAATTTCCCCTTAATTAGATAGTTTTTATCTTACTAGGACTAAAGAAATATTCGAAGCACAAGTTATATGTTTAGTATGAATCCTTTACCAGAAAAAATCCGAACAACCCGAGAAAACTGCAAAACCCGAAGTTGAAAAACCCGACTTTTATTGATTTGGTTTGGTTTATAAATTTAAAAATCCTATACAATTGATTTGATTTGGTATTTGAGAAATCCGAACCAACTCGGTCCATGTATACCCCTAGTTTTACCCGAGCATACCAATTACTTTCTTCCCCTCTCACTAAAATAAAAAATAGCAAAAATTATAAATAAATTTAAAAAAACATGTAGGAGAGATGTGAAATGACATTGCTTTTATTTATATGAACAATTGACATTCTCTAATGTTTAGTATCATCTCACTAATAATGTTAACTGGTACAACTTTCACATATTCAATTTACTTAAATTCATTTATCTATTTGGTATACTTCTTATTATTTTAATATTTTTTACCCCCCTGTAAATTATAATACATACATCAAAATATCATATTTGTAAGCACAATCATATACTATTATACTAACTTAGTTTAGTATTAGCCGGATTTTATAGTTGTAATTTGAAAATAAGTCATGTTTTCAAAATTAATTAACATGTAGTCACTCTTTTATGCGGAAGTATTATTTGGACAAGAATACTCTTAACTTAAAAGAGCGTAAATGCCTACTTCTTTATCTTTATTTCTTATTATTTTAATATTTTTTCCCCATTTTAATAATTAGAATACATACTTCAAAATATCATATTTATAACCACATCATATATTATAACTTAATTTTGTATATGACGAGATAAAAGAGAGTGGTGGGGGAAGAAATTCACGATTAGCCGGATTTATAGTTGTTATTTAAAAATAACTCATGTTTTCAAAATTAATCAACATGTAGTCACTATTATTTGGACAAGAATACTCTTCACTTAAAAGAGCATAAATGCCTACTTCCTTATCTTTCTGCTTTCTTCAAACTCCAATACTAAAAGTTGAAATCAAAATTATGAGGTTGTGTCTTGTTTTAGTTCCAGCATTTTTTCTTGAAATTCCAACACAATAACCTGGAATTTAAACATTTAAAATTTTGAATAATATGTTAGAATTCACATACAGGAAGTCTTTGAGCTTGAGCACAGAGTTTTACATGCAGGCGTTCAAAATTCAACATACCATGTTGGATCTACGGCCAGACTTTCTATAATTGTCATTCGTTATAATAACACTTCACTAAAACAACATGATTTTCTCCGGAATCAAATTTTCATAATATATTTTACTTCCTATAATAACATTTTACCTATAATAACAATGACATTCATTATGACGGTACACTCTTTGTAAAATTACCTCTCTATAACAGTCATACTCAAATATTGTGTAATAATATTTTATAAAAATAGAAAAAAATAAGTATTTGCGTACTTTTGTTTATAACAACTAAATAATATTTAAATATCAAATGTCGGTATACATACATAACATTACCTCACTATAGCAGCCATGAAATTGTCGGATAAACACAGCCATTATAGAGAGGTTTGACTGTATTTTGTATTTTAGCAAAGGGTAATTTTTTTCCAGATTTGTCTGCATATTAAAAATGGCTAGTTTTAATTAAAAAGGGGAGTTAGGTCTGAGTTAAATTTGGAAGTGAAAATCTTCTTCCCTTTTTCGACGGTTAAATAACACCAAGCTCGTGAGGTTATTATCTTAGACCAGAATAAGTTAATATGAAAAATGACTAGTTTACATCCAAAGTGTTTGGCCCAGTGGCCAATACATTAAGGTATTGTTGTCTGAGGTTCCGTGTTCGAGTCCTCTGATCAGCGAGAGTGGAGCTGTGTTCCCCCAAAAAAATCCCTCCATACGCGTAGGGCCAAGCGGTGTATACTAATCCGTAGGGCCAGGCCGGAGTGGGATTTTCTGGGGGTATGGGGCCGTAATGCGGTGGGACCAGCACTTTAAAAAGTTTATCCTACCACAGTTTTACCTGTAATAGTGTTGAAGGACCGGTGCTATTACCTCCAGGACGTCCGGGTAATACCAAGTGAAGTAGTCAGGCGCAAGCCTGGAAACCTGGATTATCAAAAAAAAAAAAAAAAAAAAAAAAGACTAGTTTACTAGTGATAAAGTGACATTCCTCTATTTTTAATTATATGTTTTGAAAACGCGGAAAAAATCTTCTCTAGGTGCTCTGATCTCTCAAAATAAGATATTCTAGTCTGAATCAAAATTAATTCAACCTTAAAAGAGTACTGAATCCAGAATGAAAAACCAAAAAGAAGTATATGACGAGAGGAAAGGAGAGAAGGAATAGTTGTCTGTGGCGTGACGTAAGAGGGTTGCAAATAGGGGTTTGGCAGAATATGAGCCGTTTTTGTTGTTGATTTTCTGAGTATTTTCTGGCCACCCCTCAACCTCTCTATGCTTGCGTTTGTTGTTAATTGCAATCATGACTTTCTGTCTCTTTGCTTATTCTTTTTGGCTCTTCCCTCTTATGCCACATTGCTTCTTTGAGAAAAAAAAATCAGTGTTTACATCAAATTATTTTATCTTCTTTATTTTTTTATTTTTTTATTTTTTATTTGATGTTCGATATCTGTATTGTGTTAGTGTTTAATTTTAATGATGACAAACTCTATTGTGCAGGTTAGCCCACAAGGGAAAGGCAGGCCTAGCTGACTCACAAGGTTCAAAGAAAAACACCAGCCCAGATGACTAATGAAGTCTAAAACAATACGTCTAAGCGAAATAAATAAGTAAGGACTTATTTATGGAATAAATAAATCAAGGTTGAAATAGATCAAATCAAGTATTGTACGAGATCTCGGCGCATCAATCAAGTATATCAAACTCAAATCAACAAGAAAAACAAGTACCAAGCTTTAAGAAAATATTTAAGGACACGCATTTTGAAGATTCAGCCACAAAACTCACAAGGAAAGAAGATTAGTCCGTCAAAAAGCTCTAATGCACTTTGTTGGACAGAGTTTTGGAGGTTGTAGGTGGTCTGCTGGCCATTACCAATAGGTGGGGTAATGCCCCATTGCTGTTGTTGGGTATGGCCACCAAAGCCTGCAACCTGAGCTCCTGGAATGGCTAACAGAGCCTGAGGATAAGGTGGAACAGTGTTCCATGGCTGCTCTCCTCGGATGTCGGTCGTTTTTAGAAAATTTACGCTTCTTGGAAGGTATGGATTGGGTACTGGCAATGACTGCTGGAATGGTGTTCCATTGTAAACAGCGTCACCAGATAGCCGAGCTAAGTCATAGCCAGGGTCCATCGGCTGGCCGACATTGTTCACCTGCATCGTAGGGCTGTTCGTAGAGACGTACGGCATAACGGGCGGCAATCCAAAGTGTCCTGGAGCTTGAACTAGTCTCTGAGCCATGTTGATCTGCCCATACTACAGTCTCGTTGGTCAAGTGGCACATTCCCCCCCCCCCCCCGGTTCGGCGGCAACCATGCAGTATGCTGGGTGCCAGTCGATTGGGCTTGTGTTCCTAGGTGCGCTATCGGTTGTGCCTGAGTGCGCACTGGTTGATGCACATGTGGCTGAGGAACAACACCGGGAGTCACGGTCTCATATTGAACAACACCGCTCGTCAGGGGGATGGCAGAACTAGCCGAACATTCTCCTGAGTGCATTCGGTTGGTTTCTATCTCCCTCGCTTGCTGAACCTCATTATGTACCATCAGCTTCACAATGTCAGCCAATTGTTTGGAAACTTGGTACATAATATCTTGGATGCCCAAGTTAATCTGTTGTCTAATAAAAGACGTGGTCATTATGGTTGGACCTTCATATTGGCTAGATTCTTCCACAGCTTGGGTTGATGGAGGAAGTGGAGGGGTATCAACCGATGTAGGCATACCCGCGGAGGATGCTGGTTCGTTGTTCCTTCTGGGAGTATTTTGTTTAGGATGTGGACTGGACTCGAGTTTCATTTTCTTACTGGACCTTAGGCGCATACGCCAAGAATGATCCTGACTTGGAGAATCAAACTTTACTATTATTTCACCTATGGTCTCATTGGGCGTGCCAAATTTGTTCTCTCCCTGAATTCTGCCATCTGTCGTTTTATCGGCTGATGAAATCGGGAGACAAATTGATTCCTTAACTTAAGCGATTTGAGCTGGAAATAGAATTCTAATTTTCAGCGATGAGTTCCCCAACTACTCCAGTAAGTGTTAGGACGGTGGTCTAAGTAAACTAAGAGGTAAGAAACATGAATACAACTGAGTACGGTAAAAGTAAAGTAAAGTGATAAAAGATAAAGATAGATTAAATTTGAGTTGTTTGATTGATTGTGTGTGTCTATATACAAAGAATATGTTCTATTTATAATACAAAAAGGAAAAAAAACTGTACAACGTGTCCCCTCCCCCTATGTCAGCCATCAAGTAATCCACTAAGTTCAATGGCCGACTATGGGGGAGGTGGTGCCGATTTTCTCGCCCTATACTCTTCTTGCTCGGATAATGGTCCTTTCTTTTAGATGTCGTTGGCCGTTATCGCTTATAGGGGTCTGGAAACCCTTTTGACTTGGTCGTTGAGACATCTATATATGAGTGGTTCCCAATCGTACCTCTAACTGACAACTCGGCTAAGATGCCTTACTAGCCGATGAAGTTCTTGTAGTCGAGGGCTAGGAGTAAATTCGGCTCTGGAATAGTTCGGCTGTCACTGAATTCGGCTAAACACTTAAATTATTTTTGAGTGTTAACAAGAACTCTCAAATGTTCAATATGAGAAGATAATGCCCATGTTGGAGGCCAATCTTGCTTATTAGGAATCAAAAAGTGAACATCCTCCAACCGACTCCATGCCCTTTGGAGATGCCGAGAAAGAGAAGGAATTAGAGTCAACCGGTGTCACGAAAAATATGGTTGAATTTGACTCTAGTTTGGGGGTAAATGAGAATGTAAGACTTGGAAAAATTTGCAAGTTGGAAGCTTGAAGTCTCATTCCAAGCATTTTTCCACATTAGATTTGTATGGTGATATGAAAATCGAATCATACAACTCTATGTGGGATGGCGAAGAAGCAAGACGAGGGCCATACATTTTGCAATTTGAGCGCTCAAGAAGGCAAAACAACATTCCTCATTTGAAAGCCAAGAAGTGTAAAATGAAGAGATTGACACTTGGCTTGTTCATCTATTTACCACCCCACCACTCATAGTCACAAACTTGAATCAAAGTGGGGTGTCCAATTCATAAATTCAAAATGGCGAGAAAAATGGTGAAGTTGGTAACCGTCGTTTTTAAAATTTTCTTTTTTATGAATAGTAAGGTATATTAATTTTGACTAATCTGCAAAATTTCACTTTTTTTGGAGTTGAAATGCCCAAGTTGAGAAGTTGAAGCAGTAGCAAAACAGTGGGGGAAAAATGCACAGAAGTGCTTCAGTTAAGTGACTACTGACTAGAACCTCACTTGTTTAAAGTAGCACTTCACCCATTTCCCCTCTTTTAAGTCCCATGTTTTGCCTCCCCTCACCTTCTTCACACTCACTCACAACACCACACGATCACACAACTCACCCGCACACACAAGTCAGCAGCCACACACAAAAAGGGTGCTTAAATTATGCAATTTTGGTGTTTTTGGCTGATTGAGATGTAATTGTGATTCTTTGAACTATAATTCCCATTAAATTGGGAGGGTAATGTATTTGCTAATTTTGTATGAAGAATGTGATTAAAGTTTTGCCCACAACCTATTAGATGAATTGTCTGAGAGAGAATTTCATTCATCGGTGAAGTCTAAGTAACCGAGCGCTATTAGGAGTTGATTAGGAGTAAGTTTGGGTAGTTAGGTAGGTTATGGGCTGCTCGGTCAGGTCACTCGAGCCAGACTGTGATAGAGAGTCTTCTGGCGTCGAATTACCATGTTCAAAGTTTATTTTTGTGAATTGTGTGAAAGGATTTTCTTGGGTAAGAGGGAAACTAGTTCGCTGGTGCAGTCTGAGTAACCGAGCGATACTAGGAGATGTGAAGAACTAAGTGTGGGGTAGTTCGGGTTGGTTCTAAAGTGTTTATTCAGATTGCTCGAGCTATACATTGCAACAAATCTTTTGGCATCAAATTGTTAAGGAGTCTTGAGAATCATATTTTTATTTCACTGTTGAACTAAGTATACTTAGGACGCCTAATTTGAATTAAAAGATGAAGAGAATATTATGCAATGCCAATCGAGGTATCTGAGCTCGTTAGCATTGATGTCATTGTTAGGCTGGATAATATATTGAGATGCTGTTGTAATATCCTTATTGTGAAACATGTGGCTCAATGATGTGTTATGCTTGGTTCTCTTCTATGTGAGATGGTACAGAAATTTGTTAGCTTTAACTTATTGTGAGCAAACTTGTGAAATTAAGAGAGGGAGAAGGTTGAGAAATTGCCAGAATATTTCCATTGGTACTAAGCTCTTTTGTGCTCTTATATGTTGCTTTGTATGTATGTCATTTTTAACTCTTGATTACTCATGCTCCATACATGTCAATTTTGAGTAATTGAGTGATGATCTATTAATGCAAGAAGTGAATTCAGTACTTAAAGGTATTATGCAGTTGTGTATGCCATCTATGACCATGCTTCTTAGTTCTAGAACTAGACCAAAATATGAGAAAGAAGTCACCTCTTTTGGCTAAATAGAATGGAATACAGTTAATGTCAACAGGCAACATTTGTTTTTGCAAATGGCAAGGCTTGCTCCACTGAAGGAGGGCAAGGCAAAACACATGTCAAGGATGAATGACTCTTCGAAGCTACAAGATTTTCAGGGAGTCCCTCATAACTTGAACTTCACTTTCTTTAGTTGCGCTGAGGACAATGCAACATTTTTAGTTAGGGGTGGCATTTGGGGGTACACTTTATTTTCATAGTTATGCCTCACTTGTGTCCTTGTCGGGCTTATGGTTAATGTATGGATATTGTGTGCCCTTGCCTGAATTATTTTTCTTATTACTGATGTATTGTGGATTAGTAAGGACCGCTATTGGGAAATATCTTCTTGGTCGTCATCAAAGAAGTTGACGTCCGAGGCTTCCTCTTTCCCTTTAAAATAAAAGCGGTGAAATCACTTTAATATTTTTTATTTTCTTTCTTAGCTTCTTTAATTAGTTTTGTACTTTAGGTGTAGGTGCTCCTTCGAAGGAGAAATGTGGAGACTTTTGACTTGTTTGGTACTAATAGAGTTAGTCTCTTGCATGTGAAGTGTTGAATGGAGCATACCCTTCCAAAAATTATTGTGCGAAATGAAAAATTAAGATGCATGGAAAGAATGATTTTTGTGACAACTCTTGGCTCATTTTGTTACTCGTTACCTACTAGTTGATCTTACTTTATATTATGAGATATGGCTCCATTTATTCTTGTTTAGGAAGTGAAATTGATCCATCTTGACTAATTCATGTGCCATTTTGTGGTGAGTGTTTGTTGGATAATTCTTGTGCTTACTTTTATCATCTAGAACTTGCCTGGTTATTCTTTCAATGCTAACTTTAGTTATGTTGGTTGGAGAGATGACCTTAGGCCATCTTTGTGATTTTGTGACAAGCCTCTTTAGCCTTTCTAGCCTACCATTGCACAAATGTTATCACTAGTAACCTCATTTGAGCCTATGGCCTTTTCCTTAGTTGCTACATTACATGCCTTTATCCTTTTTTATGAAATTTTCTCTTTTGAACCCTTCCCTCCTTGAATATTAAAATTGTAAATATGATGCCAAAAGCCTAAGTTGGGGGGTTAGTGTTTCTTGAGAAGTGGTGAAGAATTGTATTGTGGCTTTGTGAATAAATGTCCAAAAAAATAAAGTCAAAAGAAATGAAGAAAATTTGGAAAATACAAAAAGGTTGCAAACTTTTTGTGCAAAAAAAATGTTTCTTTGTGAAAAAGGAATTGGAAAAAAAGAACAAAAACATTAGAAATCAAGAAAATGGTTGCACAAAAAGTTGGAATAATTGGGGAAGCTAGAATGCAAAGGAAGGAGTGATGTATTGTAATTTGTAATTAAGAGGAAAGTGGACAAAAGTTGAAATGAAAAATGTTGTGTAGTGTTCAAGGAGGGCATAGTCACTTGTATCCCAAATACTTATCCTACCCTTCCCTAAGCCTACATTACAAGCTTGGAAAAGTTCTTATATTGTTAAACATAGCAATATACATGTGATATACACTGAATATACAGCAGTGTATATCACATATATATCAATGGACTGAAGCAGTGGGCTAAGCAGCAGTGCAGCAGTGCAGCAACGGCCCAGCTCCTGCTGGGCCTCTCGGCAGTAGCATAAGCAGCAAACAGCAGCAGCCAGCCCAGCCCATCACGGGAGTGAGGGCAGAAAATCAGTGGACAAATCTTGTATATTAAGGAAAGTATATTGTGTGTATATTGTAGTATATTTGTTACCTAGATTAGGATATACACTTACCATAATTAGGATATACACTTACCATATTGTATAGTTAGAATTATGGTAGAAGAAGGTTTGTAACTTGTATATATATCTATTCAATCAATGAAAATAATCAAGGGGATTATTTCTTTCATATATGATCTTCGACCGAATGTTCTTGAGTTAGTGATGAATAAAAATAAAGGCAAGTCTATGGTATGTTACTTGTAGCACTTGAACTTCTTTGTTGAGTGCGAGTGATTTTGTGTTATGTCCCTTGTGTTGTTGTGAATATAGTGATTCTGAGACTTTCTTTCTTGTGAGGGCATATGGATTATGACAGATTGGTGATGTTGACAAATTCCAAATTGAGTCAAGTGAACATATCTAGTAAGCTAGTGGTTTTGAGTAACTTCTTGAGGCTTGGTTGTTGTTACTTTAATCTCTTGAAACTCCGTTGCACACTTGGAAATGTATTTGAAAATGAGGGAGTTATTTGGTTGATGTTCACATGCTTGTAGCCTAATTATTAGTACCAACCAAAGTCACTAGTATTGTGCTTGATTGAGGAATGTGATTTGAGAATGATAGTGACACTTGAGCTATAAATAGTTGAACCTCATTGTGTTTTTTATTTTGATTTGCTTGAGGACAAGCAAAGACTTAAGTTGGGGGTGTTGATAAGTAGCGATTTTACCACTTATTCTAGGCTCTTTACTTTGGTTTTTGTAAGTTTAATTGTAGATATGAGGTAATTTATTATGTGTATTGCTATATTTTCAGGTGGTTGCAGTTGAAAATGCTTAAATGGTACAAAATGGATAAAACTACAAAAATTGAGCAAGAAATGAAATGGCGCACAAGACTTTTTGACCCAGGCAGCAAGTTAATTTTCATGCTAGAATGGTACGAAATTGACTCAGCTCATTTTCAAATCTCACAAAAGGCATGTCATTTTGTTGCCTAACTTGGAGGTACGACATTAAAATGTCATGTAAGGAAAAGAGACAAAGTCACGATGGATGGGTCTAAAGGGCAATTTTGACTACAAGCACGAACTTGGAATCTTTGCTTTTGCATCTCTAATTGGCCTTCGGAAAATTTGACTATATTAACATAGGCATCATCTGTTGTATTTAATATTTGATAACTTTTTCAGGGTAACATCCAGTTGTAGACCTTAGAGAAGTGAAAAGGACTGGTTTCTAGTATAGAATTGAGGATTTGGCATGGTGGGTGTCCCCAACATTTTCAGATAAGTGGGTGCCAATATAGGCCTACCAGGAATTAAACTGCACAAGTGAAGGACGGAGGACCAATACCAAAAAACAAAAAAGTAGTAGCAAAAATGGTCCAAAATCATGGAGATTTGTTTTTTCAGTTCATTAAAATATTTTTAGTTATATATAATCCTTTCCACAAAAATAATAAAAGATAACACAAGATATTTATAAATAAAATATTAAAAAATCGTTTCTCTATTTAAATTATAAGTGAGCATAAAAGATCATTTCTCATATTTATTGAGAAAGTATACTAATCGCCTATAGAGCTGAAGTAAGATATAACAAACAAGGGTAAATTTAAACTTTTTCTCAATAGAAAACAGAAGGAAAATCTTAGATATCTTCCTTTTCGGGGAAAAATATTTATGAGTCCAAAAGAAATATATTTTCTTCCTTGATTTCCTTTTTTGTCCAATTAAAAAAGGAATTTCTTAAATATGGAATTTTAAGGCGTTTGAATTTGGTGCTGCTAGAAGTCTTAGAAACGAAAGTAGAATCATATTGAATAAACTTACTCTGCCCTAATAAGAAACTTTAGGAATTTGGTATATTTCTTATTTTCTTGAATGATTTTCCAAAAAAGAATGTAAAAGTCACGTGTGCGTTTGTGAAAGCTTGCAAAGGCAAAGACTCAGTTTTTATTTGGTGAGTACTTTTGTCAACCATTGAGATTCACCATATTGTCAGAGCAAAACCTTTTTATTCGGTCTGAAATCAAGAATACCTCATTTGACGACAAAACAAAAAGCAACTACACCTGACTGACACAAACAAATATGAATACTCCTAGGCAGCGTTTGGCTGCTCTTCTTTCTTCCCTCATTTACCCTTCTTCTTCAAATCCTAATTACGATTTCCTTTCACCTCTTCTTCTCCATTTCCTTAACACCTCCGAAACCGCCACTACCCTTACCCTCATCCCATTATCCAAAAAACGAAAACGTACCCATTTCTCAGAACCCGGTGCCCCGGATAGCGATGGTCTGACCCGGTTCAAACTCGGTCGACCCGACTCGTTCATCCCCCGTAACCCGGATACTTTCAAGAAATTCTTCAACATCAATTCGTCAACCTTTGATTGGCTTTGTGGGCTTTTAGAACCCTTACTCGACTGTCGTGATCCGGTTGACTATCCCCTTAATCTCAACGCCGAGACCCGGCTTGGAATCGGGCTTTTCCGATTGGCCACCGGAGCGAATTATTCCGATATTTCTCGAAGATTTAGCGTATCTGAATCTGTTGCTAAGTTTTGTGTCAAACAGTTGTGTAGGGTGCTATGCACTAATTACCGTTTCTGGGTCGGGTTTCCGAATTCGGGTGAACTTGAATCCGTTTCGACTCAGTTTGAATCCATTTCGGGTATTCCCAATTGCTGTGGAGTTATCTGTTGTGTAAGATTTAAGGTTAATGAAGAGAGTATAGCAGCTCAATTAGTTGTTGATTCATCATCAAGAATTATTAGTATTATAGCCGGTTTTCGTGGTGATAAGACTGATTTACAGGTCCTAAAGTCATCAACTTTGTTCCAAGATATTGAAAAAGGAACAATTTTGATGAATTCACAAGGTTTGCAGATAAATGATGTGGCTGTGCCTAAGTTTTTATTTGGTAATGGAGATTACCCTTTGCTAAATTGGTTAATGTTACCATTTGATGATCCTGGTTCTCAATCAAATGAAGAAAATTTCAACAATGCAATTAACTTAATGCGTTTGCCAGCGGTTAAGGCTATTGAGAGCTTGAAAAACTGGGGTGTTTTGCGCAAACCGATTGAAGGAGAAATCAAGACTACAGTGGCTTCAATTGGTGCTTGTTCGATACTTCATAATATGTTGTTATCAAGGGAGGATTATTCAGCATTTTGTGAGGATTTGAGTGATTATTCGTTTCAGAAATATCAGAGTTCTTTGAGTCCTGGTGACAGTGTTGCATGTGCTATAAGAAGCGCATTAGTCACAAAAGTAACAGAGTTTCAATCACAAAAGCAGTGATATTTTCTAGTAGTAATTATTTTGGAGTTAAAGGCAAAGAACATAAAAATTGATTCATCTAGATTGACAATCTTTTGCTCAAAGTATTAACCTTTCTGGGCTGTTTTGCATATTAGCAAGTTCTGAAATAGATGCCCTCTTCTGTTCCTTAACATACACAGCTCTTTCATAGTGTTAAATGGCACTGCATTATACTGGTTGATTGTCAATGAACTCGAAAGAAATTCATTCTGTGACTTTTATATCAACTTACAACTTGCATTTGACCATAACATGTATATAGTGTTGTCGGGTGTGGAAATAAAGTCCTACTTTGGTAGATGAAAAGAAAAGGAAGTGGCATATAAGGTGTAGTGATATTCTTAATAGGGTGAGACTTTTAGGGAAAATTGTGCAGGTTTGGCCTAAAGCGGACAATATCACGTCATGTTAAGAATATCTTTTTTGATTTAGTCCAACAACTAGTATTAGAGCTAACCGTTCGGAAAATACACAAAAAAAATGAAGTGATGGGTTTTGATGGCCACAAGTACTCAGTTAATGTGATTGCATACGGTTAATCTCTAGATAATGAGGTGATAGGTCATGTGGAACTTAGTTCGAGGGGGAGATAGTTTGTTATAAGAACAAAGTTCCACATTGATACATAAAAAAAGAAGGTATATATAAGGTGTAGTAATAAATTTTAATGGTGTGAGGCTTTTTGTGAAAAGTCGTTCATTCTTGGCTTAAAGCAGATAATATCACATCATACTAAGAATATCTTTAGGTTGTTTTATCCCAAAAAGTGTAACATGAGGTCTTGGTAGATACAGAGCTGATCTTTATATTTTTATGTTTCCTGGTGCTCTGATCTGATAAAGAGAATACTTGATATCGAGAATTGACATTGATTTGGTAATATTGTATCAAACTTTTTAGATGTATGTTACTTATCAAGCATGCCTTTCCACTGATTCAATTCTTAATATAGCCATACTGCAAACATCTAAATCATTTATTTAACTGAGTTAGTTTCAGACTTTCAGCACAAAACTAGTCTGCCTCTACAGCTACCTTTAAACATCTGAAACATTTTTCTATTAGACCTGCACTTTGTCAGAGTCAATTCCAGCATGAAACTAGTTTGTTTCTGTTGGAAATGACTTTGTTCTAATGCAAAGAATAAATAAATTATCATTTCTCCTCTTTAATTTTCTTTAATGGCTGATTTATTGGCTAGTTTAAATGACCAGGTTAATGGTCATTAAGTTCTCTTTAATGGCCGGGTTAATGGCTCATTAAGTCTTTTGACCCTTCAGATTTTCAGCCTACGTAAACCAATCTTCTTAGTGAATTGTTGACACACAGAAAAAATATTTTTCCTCATCTTTCCTCTTGAGCTGAATCTGGGCAATTGCTTTTGTGCAAGTTCAAACTTCCAACCACTAGTGCAAGTGTTTGGGAGTGTTGTGGAACTTTGGGGAATGACCGGTGATAAGTGGTAATTTTACCACTTAATCGGCGTCGTTTACTTAGACTTTTAGTAATTTTAGTGACTATTTACATTCGATCTTATGCGTTTTTATGGCGTTTCAGGTTTAATGATCAATCGGCGTCGTTTACTCAGACTTTTAGTATTTTTAGTGACTATTTACATTCGATCTTATGTGTTTTTATGGCGTTTCAGGTTTAATGATCAATGAACGAATTCGAGGACGAAAATGACGAAAAAGAGCAAAAACAAGGAAGTTGGACTCAACACACAAACTAGTGTGTTGAAGGCACAATCCAAAGCGCTGAACTCACAATTAGATTGTGTTAAACGCACAAAATTATGCTACGTGGCATTCTGTGCAGAGAAAAAATACTACAAGCTGAAATTCGGTCGATCAATGATATTTTTGTCAGAAAATTCCAGATTTTTACTTTATTATAAATAGCAACACCTAGTTCTTTTTTTATTATCTTGTGCTTGGAAACAACATAACAACATTGAGAAAATACTTGGCAGAAAAGCAACACAAGTCGGGAGGAATCCAATCTTGTATTCGCCTTCTAAACTTGTTATTTTCTTATCGTGATTAATATTATGAGTTCTTGTTTATTCGTTTGTGACTCTATCATGAGCGGCTAAACACTTATCTAGGGTTTAAGCCAAATCTATGTTATTCGTTTAACTTCTTGATTCGTTCGTGGTATAAAGTGTTAGCGTTTATGTTATTCTAATTGAATCTGTGCTTATTTTATAATCGAGTGGATGCATACACTTGATTGTGCCCTTGCGCTCTATCTTGAGAAAGAAGAACGTATCTAGGATTTGATTCAATTAGTGGGTTGGCGTAGATTGCCTAAGGAATTAGTGCGTCGAACCAATAGAGATCGCAAGGAATAGTTTATCTTGTCTCGGGGATTTGCCAGAATATGAATTAAAGCATGCTTAATGATTAGGGATATGAGTCAAGTATAAATATGTCTCTGTGTTAGGAGACCGGGACGTATGATTGAAGGAAGCTCAATAACAAGCGCTAACAACTAATCCATTAGAGTCTATGAAATTGAATGAATGCATAGAGGCAGTGGAACCCTAGGTTCCTCTTCTATTGATTACAACTTATCTTTATTACGCGTTCTTTCTTAGTAGTCTATAATTCTTGGTTTTATTATTATCAAAATCACTTTAAAAAGGCAATTGGCAATGTGTTATGCATAGGTAATTATTCTCTTTCGACTTGAAATATTTTTGGTAATTAGTGTGATGATCGTTTTACTCTTTTACGAGGGTATAGTTGAGCTTTACCAAACGGCCTTAACGATTTGCATCGGAGTCGGACCAAAATCACTTTCAAGGTAGTGGCTTGTCACGACGCATCGTTAACTCAATAAGTTGATTATATCATTTTGTTCGTTTTACTGATTAATATTGTTAATATTTTCAAAAATTTGAAAGCGATTTATTTTATACAATATTGATCAGTAGCATATGAAGAGGTCAAATAATTCTATACATATTCTGGTGATGAAAGGTAAAATACATTTATTTCCTCTCTAAAGAATATTGTCAAGAAAAAAGAACGCATGAATTGGATTCCTTGTGATAGATGCCTTTAACTTGAAAAGTTGGATCCCAACAAAATTCAAAAGAGAAAGAATTCATGTTCATTTGAAATTATTTTCCTCTCTTAGCTGGGTGTTTTTTTGTGTGTTAACTTATAACATATTTATGAGCCTATTATATTTTAACTTCCCCACAGGTTTAATAAAACTTTTATTTAATTTTAGAAAAAGTGGGGGGTGGAAAAGAAAAAGATGAGAAATCTTTTTGGCTAAACAAAGTAAGAAACTTTGGCATGAAAAAGTTTGAGCATGATTAAAATATTGGTGTAAATCAAAGAATTGTTATGTTATCATGGCCTAAGAAAAATTGAAAGCTACTTATTATCTAAGAATATAGTGTTTGTGGTTGATTTAGTGAGTCTGAATGTGTGGGGATCATTAGCTTGTATGATTCATTTATGGGTGTCAAAGGCCAAAACTGCAGTCATAAGAGACTTGCAGAAATTATGTTTCTGTTTCGATGCTAGAAGGGACTTTCTTTGGCAGTTTTCTCTTAAAGTAGTCAGGTTAGTATCTTTATTTTTATTCATTGATAAAGATATAGCATGTTCTCATATAGTGGTGTTGTTCATGATTACTTGTTTAATTTGGTGTTATTGTGAAAGTTGATTTTATGGAATATGGTTACAAACCCAAAGCTAGTTGTCAAACTTTTAACGATAACTAATTATTTTGTGGATGGAAAATCAGGCCATTATGCCCCTCAAAGTAAATTTAGATTCGAGAGATATGACAATCCGCTAAACTAATAATTAAATTTGATTAAAATGGATGATACAAATTTTGTGGTCATTTCACAAGTAAACTTTGTGGCCAATGTGAAAGATTGGGTGTTAGACTTTAGTGCTATTGGGCAAATTTGTGCTAACTAAAATTATTTTGTATTCTACACCCTGAAGGATAAGAATTTTATTTATTTCGATAATTCAAGAACTACTCTAATTTCATTGAAAAACCATTTCTTCTCAAACTCATATATGAAAAACATTGGCATCAACTACGATTATGAGGGATTATTAGGAAAAGGTAAAGTGAAAGTTTTGAGTTTGATAAGATTGTATTATTAAAATATAATAATATTGTGGGTTGTGTATAGGGTAACCATAGTTTAGTAACTTTGGTTGTGCTTAATATTTTTTCATGTTACGAATAAAAATTTAAACTTGTGCTTACTTGATTGGCTCGTGTAATTGTTGTGTGTAAGATTATGTGAATTTCAATTTCAAGTTGTAGAATGATATGAATTATTTAAATTGGGAGGATCATATCTACACTTGAAAGTTGTTATACAATTTTTTGACAGTGTGAATAAATGGTATTTACATTTAAATATTATCTTAAGGTTGGTGAACTTTTATGAGAATTTTAATGTCTCTTGTGAAGTATGTTTGATAACTGAAAATGTGAATTTCTCTAGGCTTTAAGAGATCATCAATAATGAAAAGTACTTCCATCTCTGCTAATATTATTGAGTCTATTAATTTGTGACATGGTAGGCTAGGTCATATTAATATTGCTTCTATTAAAAGACTTAGAAATATGGATTTAATTTTTGTAGTAATGTCAATGAATTTTTTAAGTGCTCAATTTATGTAGAAGCAAAAGATCGCAAAAGCCTTTTAAGTTTGTCATGTAACGACCCGATTGATCGTTTAGGCATTTTGTACCCTTGGTTGGAAATTTGATTTTAGTCGTTTCGGGGTTGACCCGGTCAAGGTGACCTCCGTTGGAAAATCTGAGAGCACGGTTGAGTTTGTAGCACATTTTTACATATGTCTACATGTTTGGTTTGTATCCGGAAGGTCTCGGATGAGTGTCGGGAAGTCGGAGTGAAACCTGGAGAAAATCAAATTTTCTGGTGCTTTGGTGTGTCGCTTCTGCAACATGTGGACAACGACTGCGGGGCTTCCTAGGCGAGGTCTGGTCTGCAAATGCGAGGTCCTTCTAAGTTGGGCATTATCCGCACATGTGAAGTTATTTCCGCAGGCGCGGTATCGCGCATGCAAACCTCCTCCGCTTCGGCGAGGATGCTGAGTCATTAATGAATCCGCCTCTATAGAAACGTATTCGCAGAAGCGGGATCGTGTACGCGGACAGAAGTTGCCCTGAAGCGAGAATCGCTGAATCAGAACCCTATATTCACTATTTCGAATCAGTTTCTTCCCATTCACACAGTTGAGAAACTAGAGAGATAATTGGGCAATTTTGAGGAGCTTTGAGGTGAATCTTCTCGGGGGTAAGTTTTTTTACTCTAATTATGTGTTTATTATGATTTAAGATTGATATTTATGCTAATATTGTGGGTTAGTTGGAGAAAAAGTAGGTTATGAACCCTAGTGATGATTTTATGAGTTGGATTTAATGTAAATGAGTTTTGTTGGAAAATCTTGTTAAATTTAGTCATGGAATAATTGAGGTAACTAGTTGTTAAGTTGAATATCTATTAAATACAAGAAATTTAATTATGGAAAGGTTGGAGTTTTCTCTAAATTGGGGATTTCCTAGTGATGTCGCAATTGATGATAAATCGAGGTTAATTAGTGGTTTGGGGGTATAGTATTGGATCTCCTAATGTTGGATAACTGATCTTTACTTGAATTTCCAAATTTACCCTTATTGGCCCGAGTTTTTCTTTTAAAGGTTGCTTTTCGATTCAAATCGTATTGCATCAATATGGGTATCGTTAGTTCATATTTCTAACATAGAATAAATTATCGAATAGACTTCGATCGTTCGGAAGCTCTTCACAAAGGAAAGGCTCGTGTTGGATAGTTCGTGGCTCATATTCGGCATTGAGGTGGGCTACAGTTTAACTCTTTAGACTCCGATAGAAGTATATAGTAGTTATAAATGTTGAGGGGTATTAGGCATGTTTGAGGATCCCACCTTAGCGGTTATGATGAACGCTTGGGTGGGTACCGGTGTTGAAATGTGATGATGATAGATTTGGGGAATCAACCTTAAGTTGGTTCCGACTGCTATTGTTTGGACTCGTCGCCATTATGTGGGCTTGTCGCCATTGATGGTATTATGTGTTTAGTAATCACATTGCTTTCGAAATGATAAATCGATGTACATAAAACTATGTGTTATTGAGCTTCTGTAAGCCTGTGATATTCATTCCTTATACTTGATAGCTTATTGTACCTTGTCTTGTCATACATTTATCACTCTACATCTCGTCTAAATACTTGAAAAGGATTTGATAATACTGATTGTATTGATTATGTATTTGCATGGTGTACACATATCCATACATTCACATACATTATTATTGACATTTGAACTGCTGAGATACGGATGAAAAGGGTTTGAAAGCCGGTTACTGGATGTGGTACATGACAAAAGAGTGATGATTGATAATGACACTACATCCATGGAGCTGGAATTCGATGGGATCGGATGGGTATATGGATCTCATGAGTCCATCATGGGTGACAGCTACTGCAGTATCATGTGTATATCGGGTACATATGACCATTGCATACATCCATATCATTTGCATTGCATCCCATTCATACTTATTGATGTGTAATTGATGTTGTGTCTACTCGGCGATGTAAAGTTGTAGACTTTATTATCATGTAATTTTCAAGAAAAGAGATATTGGATCTTTATGACCTTGATTGTTAGAAATGTAAATAAAAATGTGATCTTTATGACTTGGATTGTTAGGAACGATATAGAGATGGGACTTTACGTGTTTCTTAGTATAATAATTAAAAGATTGAACCTTTAAAAGTAAACTTGTTTATTTGGATAAATGATTGAATCTTGATAGTGATTGGAACTTGGGTGATTTTGTAGTTAACTGTGCTTGGATGATTGAATTGATTCGAGTAAATTGGATTGGTTGCCATGTTGGGCTTGTTCTATGTGAATTGGGTGTTGTGGTTTACAATGTATGAGTTTAAGTATGCGGAGCTATCTTTTATTGTGATCGGTAATGCTTAATTATCATAATTATCCTCTAGAACAAGGGAACTACGTGTATATGTGCGTTTTCTTAGTGATTGATAGTGTTATTCAGTAAAGTGTCTAGCAAAGAACTTGTGAAGTGTCATTGTGGTAGCTGTGAACTAGTATGCTATGTATGTGTAGACCCTCCTTCTTAATCACAAGGATGTAAGATGTAGACTTTTACTTAGAATATAATGAGGGTGTATAAGGAACTAATATGTGTCATGCCCGTGAACGCATAGAGTTGTAACTAAGTCTAAATGTTAAAGTTAACAAAAGAGCTAATGTGGTTAGGGTCAGTCTAGTTATAATATCATTGCAAAGCGTTCGTACAGTGATGGTGTGTACTAAGTGTCAACTTGCTTATTAAATAGTCAAGTCGGGTAAGTACGTGAAATATGAACATGACTTGGACAAAGGGTTAGATTGATGGGTATCGGTAGTAAAGTCCCTGTGTGCTACGTGTATTGAAGTGTAGTTGACTGCGATTAACCTTTATGTGTACTGAGTGATTTATATGATTTATGAATTTGTATGTAAATAAGGTGATTATGTGACTGTTTGTACTGTCTAGAATATGACTTATCTGAGAGTCAACTTGATGTTTATATATGTTATGTATCTTTCGTCGTTTTTGGCCTATGATGCCTATGGGGTACGTTGTGTGCTCATGCTACGCTTGCCGCATATTTTATGTGGATGCAAGTACTCGGTCTATTCAGGTTGCAGCTTGAAGCACGAGAAGGTTAAGGCAGACCGTTCATCCTCGGTAGCCTTGGTCTTCATCTAGTCAGGTCACCCATATTCATTCAGAGCGTAGTTGTTAATTATTTCAGCACTTTGTATCTTAGAATCCTTGTACGAGTGATACCAGATTCTGGGTAGTAGAAAATTATTTTTGGTGGACTGTGTGATTATTAAAGGAGTATTGTTATATTATACATCTTTCTTCCACTTCCGCATTTAAATTCATGTATTTTCTATGGCTAATGATAGTGGTTCTCCTACGAGTTAGTGTAGGTGCCCTCACGACACAAATAGATGTCAATTAATTTATGTGACACTTTTTTTTCGATGTCTAAATTATGTACATTTTGATCGATTTTTTATAATGTATTTTCCATCATGACATGAGAAAAATAGCAACTTATAATGCTTTTGGTATATTTTTGAATATCCAATTTAGCCTCAAAAATTAATTTAATTGACTGTCATGAATCAAAATTAAAGGTGTCACGTAAATTGAAAAGGAGGGAATATAAATCAGGTTGGCTTTTAGTTAGGAGAAGAAACATGCTGCTTTTTAGCAGATAAAAAGGTTTGATTTTGTGACTTTCAGGATTTGCTGATATTTCAAACATGTTAAAATGGTAGGGAAATGAGAAGAATATGAAAGGTTATTTACTTTTTTCATATGGGTTTTGGGTCGGGATGAGTTGAATCTTTTAGATTAAAATTTTATTTATTAGATTTTAATTTAAAAAGGAGTAAAATATAAGTTATTCACGGAAAAATGGTTTAGTGA
Organism: Anisodus tanguticus; assembly: GCA_034509755.1. NCBI lineage: Eukaryota > Viridiplantae > Streptophyta > Magnoliopsida > Solanales > Solanaceae > Anisodus > Anisodus tanguticus. The sequence continues at coordinate 35,586,041 of CM067561.1, read as the reverse complement.
GACCTGAAAGTGGTTTTAGTGACTTTTATGTTAGTTGCTCAAAGTTAAGTGACTTTTGTGTTAGAAATGATAGTTAATTGATTTTTGTGAAAAAAAACTGATAGTTAAGTGATCATATGTGAAATTTAATTTAACATCAAGTTTGAAATAGTATGAAGTACTCGTAATACACTAGTACTTATTAAAAATGAAGCAGCACACTAATTATTTGATTTATTTAATAAGCATATGTTTAGTTCCTAAAACGTACTTTATTTTGTGGAGTAACTGATTTACTTTTCTTTGGTGAATTAATTCACCAGTCACTTTTAGCTGGTACTGTATGAAGGGAAGTATTACTTCCTTCTTTTGTGTACGTAGTTAAATGGATAAACAATGTGACATGGAGATTAATACTCCTATAATCTATCAACTTTAATTACCCTGGAGACTCACAATTTAGAGATCATATCAGTGGACATTTCACATAATAACTGTGGTCTGTGAATTCAATTCTAACAAATTTTTTTCTCCGATGCCTCAATGTAATAGAATTTTTAGAAGGAAAATTATTCATATACATCCATCAACCTTTACTTATTTTCATGCCAAACCAAAAGTAGCTAAAGTAGCAAGACAACTTATCTCGACCAAGGAGGGTCACTCGTGGTTCGGTCACTATCATAAAGAACGTATTCAATTCATTTTTTCTCTTTTTTCCTATTCAATTTCATGTCAAATTGTTCTTATATCGAGAAGAAAGTTTCATCTCGTCTTCCTCTTTTCTTTTTCTTTTTTTTACTTTTTCATTCGCTCAGTTTTATTTTAAATAGTTCTTACATCACAAATAACGTACTCACTCTGATCCAATTTATTTGATACACTTTTCATTTTAGAGAGTATTTGAACTGGCTTATTTTAAGTACTTATTAACTTTTAAGTTTTTTTCTACTTTTTGTGGTGTAAAGAAAAAAATGTTTTTAAGCACTTACTTTTAGGCCAAAAAATATAAAAATAAGTCAAAGCTAAAAATTAGATATTATCAACTTATGACTTTTAGATTTTAAGTTATAAGCTACTTATAAAAATTCAATCTAAATACCCTCTTAATCCGTCTAAAATCAAACGTCACACATAAATTAGGATAGGATAGAGTATTCATTTCTTCTTCCTCTTTGTAGAATTATGACGGTTGTCAAATTTAAGGGGAAAAGTCATATGCTGACAAGTGACCCTATCCTCTCCTTTTCTTTCTTTTTTATTTTTATGGATATATTAAAAATCTCCAAATTTACATACCGAGGAGCAGGAGGCTATAGGTTCTGGATCGCTTATGGTTGTCAACCTCACTTTATAATTTATACTGCTAGTCTGCTAGATATATTTTTTAAAAAACATATGGACCACAGACTTACCAATCTTGTGGTAGAAATAGCGCTTATTGTTTCTAATTTCACAAGTAAATTGCATGATAATGTCCTGGTAATTTTATGACAGTAGCTATTTCTCAATAACAAAATTAAAAAGTGATTACTTAAGAATTTGATCCCCTCTTGTGGCATCACCTTGGCTATATTATTAGTATGCTAAAATCCTCGGTTTTGAGTACTTTTTTGTGGCCCAACTTCTCAATAGAGGAATTTTTTTTATTATTTCTCATCTGATGTCCGGCCCGTATTGGAGCCGCCTATATCCGGATTCCCTCTCAAAAAAAAAATTCATAGCAGAGCTCGAATCCGAGCAGCCTCATCCGCTGCGCCACATCCTTTGATGGTCAAAAGAGGAATTAAGTAATTCAAAATTACAATAAGTGTATGAGTTAGGTTTTCACTAGAAAAGGAAAATTTAAGAGGCTTGAAAATATGAAGTTACCTAATTAATATGCAACTGCTTGATTTCTTAATACTGTAGACCATCAACGATGGAATCATATCGTATGGGCTCTCTAGGTACCTGGATCTGCGTTCACCCAAAGGTACGTAAGAAAAACTCCTTTAATCACACCAACTTTTTTCTCCTAATAGATATATCGTTCGTTCGATATAATAAATTAATAATAACACTAGATTAACTAATTGGTTTGATTCATATGCAGCTCTTAAAGAAGGGACTCAGATGACTGGAGTTGCCATGGTCAATTTAAGAAAACAATCTGGCTTACAGGTATAAATAATTGTTTTCCCATATGTAACTAGAAAATGTAGCAAATAGACATTTATTAGACATTAATAACATCAAACGTTGTTTTTTTCTAGGACTTTTCACAGCTGATGAACAGCAAATCGGGAGCACGGTGGGGTAACAAATTTGGCATGCTACTCTTACCAGTTTATTATTACAAAGGTGGAAGTGATCCATTGCAGTATGTAAGAAGAGCTAAAGCAATGATCGACAAGAAAAAGTTGTCACTAGAGGGCCCTTGCTCCTACAAAATTCGAGACCTTATCATGTCCTCTGTGAGGTACATTTCTTAAGACGCCATAATTAAAGGTGTCAAATGGATAAATAAAATTAAATTTGGACGGATCAAAATTAAATTAATAAGCAATCATGACCCAATTTACCCAAAATTTGTTTGGAGCAAATAACGAGTCATAATGCAACCCGTCCAATATAACTCAAACTCCCCTCCTCTATTTTGCTTTTTGGAAAAAGAAATATGAAAACTAACGTACTTTCATTATTAGCTTAGATCCTTCTAAATTTACGTAATTCCCAATCTTCAAATTTCATTTTGTATGTTTGGATTTGGATTGCATTTTATTTGATGGGTCATTTCGGGTTCAACTCGTTGGTCAAGTCAACAAACGTCTCATAACTCTTTCCATTTAGACTTGGACGGGTTTAAGGAATTACTAAAAAATGGCTCGAATTTACCACCTTTTTAATACCTTATCTAATGTTCTATATGTTGTTTTGGTTGTGTAGCTAGCTAGCTTGCTCAACTACAGAATTGTTAGTAATACAACTTTCACAATCTCAAATGTAATTGGACCTCAAGAAGATATCACATTCGGGGGGAACCACATATCATCTGTTAGGGTCACTTCTACAGCCCTGTCCCATGTAAGTTTCTATTTACGTACTGCCTCTTTTCTGCCTTTATTTTGCCTTAAAACTATGTCCTTCAAGAATAAAATCATCATGACTTTAATATTGCCTATGCTATATTAATGCAGGCAATCACAATGCATATGGTGAGCTACGCAGGAAAAGCTGACATGCAAATATTGGTGGCTAAAGACATCATCTCTGATCCCAAAGTTCTAGCCAAGTGTTTTCAAGATGCCTTACTGGAAATGAAGGAAGCTGCACAAGCTGTTGGAAAAAAATTAAAGGATTTAACTCATACACATCGACCACGTAAATAACTTTTGCACTATCAGTAATTTAATCTGTTATAGAAAACTAGACTTTTGCACTATCAGTAATTTAATCTGTTATAGCAAACTAGACTTGTCTTATTTTCTAGCTTACCAATTCCTCTTATAGGTGATGGGACCTGATAGTGATTTCCTTGTTAAAATTAATCTCGAGAGAGAGAGAGAGAGAGGAAGGGGCTATGTAATTTAGAGGTACAAGTTCCTGGTATACTCTCTGCTGTTACTGGACTGTAAATTAATGAATAGGCACATTCATTGAGGCCTCTTTCTGAGTATTTTCTTTTTTGCTTCCTTCCAATTCTTGTTTTGCCCTTCTTGATTCCACAAAGTGATTGATTTTCTTCTCCTGCAGCATAAGCAAATAAACAAAATCTTCAACCCATTTTAGTTTGTTTTTCCTTAACCATTATAGAAAAGTAGCACCAAGATGGATCGGAAGCAAGTGCAATAAGATTCAAACAGAGGCTTTTATTACACAAGTACATACAGAACAATCTCAAACAATCTGAAGGTAAGTCATTGAAGTCAATATCCAGGCAGCAGATGCATACATTACAAAAAGATACATATATCTATGTGCTTGTGTGATCAAACCAAAAACTGCACGCTGAGAAGTAAAACCCGATTTTTTTGCAGCATTAAAAAGCTTCAATGCCTAATGGAAAGGCTTGTTTCGTGCTTCTTCCATGCTTCTTCCTTAGTAAGAGTTTCCTTAGAAAATTCACCCCTCGCTTCTTGCTTGGCAAAATAACCATAGTTCCCATATTGGGAGTTTTAGCTTCACATTGTGGGCTTTGAGTTGCGAGACCTGTATCAATGGTTCTTGGAGGTTCTTCTAAGTCGGGAGAGTAAGTTCCTCCTTTTCCACACCGTCCTCAGTAAGCATCCGATCAAGTAAAGACATGTGCCTCCTCGTTTTCTTACTGCTGGCATTAGTTTCATCATCTGTGTTTTCCTTTGGCAAAGCTAAGGCTTTAATTTGCTTTCCTAGGTTCATTATAGTTTCTTGAAACTCCGCTAACTTTGCTGAAGCAGCTGTTATCTCCCAGCCCTGCGAATTTGAACAATCATTTCTCTGCTTACAGTAGATAAATACAAATAGCCAGTGATACAAAAAGGTAGTCCATTATAAAATAAAATAAAAAATATTCATGATTCTTGTTGTTGGGAATAAGGTACGGAAGTATGTTTATGCAGCCAATTTGTAATCATATGAAAAGGCAATAACAGCTACTGAGTTCGACAAATTATCAATTTTGATGATACTCTGATGTTTACTAGTTTTTGGCCATTACAGGAAGCTTCACTTGATGTAGCCATACATCTCATTGCAATGCTGCTACTTACAACATGCAACAAATAACTTTAAAATATTTCAAGTGGATACCTGAGAATTGAGATCATAAAAATGCCAATACTTGGTCAATAGATGCTTCAGCCATCAATTTATAGGAACATTGAGAATAGATAAGGCAGCTAAAGACAAGAATAACACAAAAAAATGAATCTCAAATTGGCAGAAGAGGAACTCACAGTTGGCTCGAGCCCTTTTTCTTGATCCACGCCATCCACAGAAGTTGTTCTGGCAGTAATACTGTCAATCAGATATTAGAGAAGTTAGACCCTTCATTATCTGAAAACTACTAATTAAGAGAACAAAGTAACAAGTAATGGATACCTTTCAAGTTGCAGTTGAAGCTCAAGGCAAGTTCCTTCCAGCTCTTCACAACAGTGACTTCTATCTTCCAATTCTACTTCAAGAGAAGATAGCTTTGAAACTGTTTCATTTAGTTTAACTCTGGTCACAGTAAGCTGAGTGTCAAGATCTTCATTGATTGATTTCTGATTTTCGAGAATATCCTCCATCATTCTTTTAGATTCTTTAGCTGTTTCCAATTCAGCTTTTAGGCTTTCGATACTTTGTTGTGATTGCTGAAGTTCACTCGCCAAGTTTTCGCACTTGTTCCTCACTACTTGCAGCTTGACTTGTACATCTTTGTTTGAGGATTTCATACTGTTTATCTCAGCTTTCAATCCTTCATTTTCTGCTAGACTTTGCATCTTCGGAGATGTTACTGGAGATTTCCGAGTAATGTAACCACTTATGGGAAGCAGTTCAGATGGCCCAGTACATGGAGGATTTATATTGTACAAAGCTACTCTAATGTCATCTATTAATTCATCAACGCCTTTTTCCGAGAAACGGCTCTGCTCCATGATCATTTTCAAGATTTCATGAAACCAATTGGAGGATCTCTTCGCCATCGCCTCATTTAAATCACCTGGTCCCACTGGAACTAGTTCCTTACCAGTCGAGTCCGTCTGGTTTCCATGTGTCTCTAATCTCGAGGAGTCTGATAACGTGAGACTTGCATCTGAGGGAGGATAAGAACTCCCTATTGTAGAATCAACAACAGGAACTATTGCAAGTTTCTCCATTTCAACGAAATCATCCATCAGACACTTTCTTGAACAAACACTTTCGTCTCTCTTGTACGTGTCATAACTTGATATTGAGGAAGTTTCATACGATAGTGGACTAGCCAGGGCCAGCTCTTTGGAAGCCTTAACTTCTTTCCTTGCTAACAAATCTTTCAAATCCCTGTACTCTCCCTCCAGATTGCACATATGTTCGACCAGACAATTTATCTCCTTACGGAGAATGTCAGGATGGCCTTCCGGGGCTGTGTCCTTAAGAATTAAACTTCCAGTGGGGGGATCCGACTTCCTCCTCCTTACAACAGCCTGGTTTTTTTCTTGCATTTCAATTTCATTCTTAACCTTTGTCAATGCAACTTGACCAGGCAGCCGCTTGCGAGTTATAAGGCGTAATCTCTGACAATCTCCTTCCAATTTTCTAATTTTCTTCACATTTTCAAGTTGCTGCTTACGTGAGGCATCCAAAGAACGGCGGCTGAACTCCACCTCATCATTCCGGATATGGAATTCCCGCTCGAGCATCTGAAATTCATACCTCAAGAAAGAATTTTCTTTCTCTACGGAATCTAACCTTGACATTAGTGCATTAAACTCTGCTTCTGCCTGTGCACCGCTCTTAGTTAGCTCTTCAATTATCTGCCCTTTCACAAGAAGGACCTTATTCAGATGACAATTCTCAAGAGTCAAATTTGCAACCCTTTTACTTGTTTCTGCTAATTTCTCCTCCAACTTTTTGTGAGATTCTTTTGATATCCTCGTTACAGCGTCACGTACTTTTTGCTCCTGTTCTTCTCTGAGAGAAGCTAATTGCTGCATTTGATCCTTCAGGGCAGTGTTCACATGCATTATCCTTTCATTAGCTTCTTCTCTCTGGTGTACAGCTTCATCAAGTTCTTTTTTTAAGCAAAGTACTTCAGCCTCCACTTTCTTCTGACCTAAAATAGAATCTCATGTCTCAGAGGGATCTTAAGTTGATTTAGCACTTAGCTTCGAAAATATTGAACTAAACAGAAAGAAGAGTTATACCTGCAATAGCTTCTTGTTCCCTTTCTGCGGACCTTATCAATTGTTCATCTTTAGAATTAGACTCACTGAGGGTGGTAGCTAACTTCTCATCTAAGATTTTCAATGATTGCTCCAGATATTCGGTTTCATTTGGAACTGTCTGTACCTGAATACAATCCATTTTTTAGCAAGATGATCAAATAGAATGTTACAACGGTGGAGGTCTCTGCCTCTTCCAGCATAAAAGGAACTTAAATCAACTATTTTACTATTTTTTTTGTGTCTGCGTCGCATTCCGTTTCCTTTCTTTTCTTTCCTTTCGAGCAGTGGGTCTTTCGGAAACAGCCTCTCTGCCTTACAAAGGTAGAGGTAAGGTCTGCATACATCCTACCCTACCCAGACTCCACTTGTGGGATTACACTGGGTATGTTGTTGTTTACTAATTTTGCATATAAAACATGGGCATTACGGATTTACGGGTTAAGAAACTTGCACGAGACCTACTACATTGGAGCTTTAAGATGTAACTTGAGCTAAAATCTGTCACATTAAAGTTAAATATCCTGCATCTTTCTTTTCAGTCGTTAGTTGAAGATGCTACTTTGGATTGTTATTTTTGACAGTTAACAGACAAAATTAAGTACCTCCACTCCATTTCCTTGAGCAGGATAGTCAGATTTGCTGATTGAAACAATTCTCTTCTCTGACGATCGTTTCTTTGGCCATAACCATGACTTCTGGTCCATGATTTACTGCCACCATGAAATTAAGTAATGAATTTTCAAAAATTGCAACAGAGCAAATGAGAAAGAGTAGAAGACCAGTTAAATCGGTTGATCAGTAGAAGAGAAATTATCTTCACCACTGACACCAAACACAATTTGCAACTCAGAACCAACCTCTTCACTGTTATCAAGAGAGGTAGATACAGCCTATATTTAATGGATTCAACTAATTTTCAACACGAAAACATAGATATATTCGTGAAAAACCACTACAATTTCCACAAATATTAAATTCTGAACCTACCAACATTTATCCGCCTCCGTTTATAAACTGAATTGTGCTAAGCCTACTTAGAGTAGGCCAACATATCCCAAAATGCTGGTACCAGACACCGGATGGGAAACCAAAATAGAAAAGAAACCCAAAATAAGAGCTGATGATCATCTATAGTTTTCAAGAATTTCACAATAACCCCCCCCCCCCACACACACACACACACATCTTTTGGGGGTGGGGGTGACAGAGTGGAAAGTGGAATGGAGAACCAGGGGTAAAATTTAGAAAAAAATTCAACATAAATCCCTAAATTTATAATCTTTTCTTTTAGCTGAAGTGGAGAAAACATAGAATAAAAGGCACTCGTACTGTAAAATTCTACAGTTTCAGCATGTTGATCATAAATTCATAACTACGGACACAACGAGAAAGAACAAATGTTCTATTAGCTTTTAAAGGAAAAATGCAAATGACTAATTATCATGAACAACAAACTCACTCAACTACATGAAGAAAACCCGTTATGAGAATTTCAAAGTGAGATTAAACTTGCAGCACTCACCAAGAAGCTCAATCTAGCATGCAATAGCAGCCCTGATCATGTAAAATCTAACAGAGAATTGTTGAATTCTTGAAAGTAACGTCACTGCTAGTTTCAAGAAAGTGCTAGCTAGTGAAAAAAAATTAAGACAATTCAAGACAGAACCTGATAGTACTTAAAAGAGTGAATAAATAGCTGAGAAAAATGCATCAAAAATTGCCACCGACAAGTTTACACACCTCACCTGGTTAAGTGAAATGAAACAAATAGTACTATGTGGGTCACCTTCACCTTGGCACAAGGGTAAAAATTTAAAGTCAAAAAAAGATTAAAAGTAGTAGAGACTAGAGGGTGAGATAAAGTTTTTGGAGGGTCCATCTATGGAAGGATTTTGACAATTAACAGTTGTTGCTGCTCTAATAATGTGATGAAAACGTTACACTTTCACGACATGCAAGGTAGAGTTTCACCATCTGTGAACGTCACGCTCCATTCAATATTAACCACGTGTAACCTTGTGTGTACTGATAATGTAAAACAAAAAAAAAATTACACAATCAAATTAAGTTATAGTATATGTAACGTGCCAAATAAACCAATAGTAATATAATGTAACACTATAAATTATTTAACGTCGGCATACATTCTATCCTTTTCAGATCTCATTTTGTAAGATTACACTGAATATGTTGTTATTGTTGGATAAAATTAACACTATAAATTACACGATAAGTAAGGTCTGCATACATTCTATCATCTCCAGACTTAATTTTGTAAGATTACACTGGATATGTTATTGTTGTTGATAGAATTAAAAAATTATACCATCTTGTGTTGTTGGTACAATACTAATTTAAGGTAGCACTGGAACAACTGGAGAGATTCCCTACCGGAGGGGAGTCATGAAAGTATATGTATGTCCTATAGATAATTTGTATTAGGACAAATGTATTTTATACACATTCGTATTATTATTAATGGAGATTAACATTTTGACATTTGCAATTATTGAATTATTAGTTGATTATTTATAATATTCTATAATTTGCATCCCTAGAGATTACGTTGTTATTAATAATGTGAGATATTAATATTATAACGTAACTCTTAAAATAGTCTTGACTAATGATCATCGAGAATGGGATATCGATGATATGTGATAAGTCAACATGTGGTCTGCATCACATCCTTAGAGGATGTAGTATGTCTCTCCTGCTACGAGTAATGGCTACTCGTGATGGACACATGGATACTTTGGAAGTATTGATATACCCTGCTGATATACTGTTTGTTATACTTGTCTAAAGTATGATTAGCGTGTAAGAGATAGAAGTCCTTAGACTTGAGGTCAATGAGCACCTTGTCTACAAAGTAATATACTTTGATCATGTCCTAAGCTCAAATGCCTTATAGGTTGAGATACGACTTGTATTGGGTACATTACGATGTGGATTAAAGGTGCTAGTTGAGGCAAGATTAGGATTTATTCCTCGAATGTATATTCGAGAGAACACTCAGCTTCTCATTGATATTAGGTTGACTAAGTCGTTGGCCAACGCAATAGACATATTTAGAATATGGTCTAGTTGTCAACTAATATAGATGAGATACAATGATTAAGCCATTTGGATAGACACTAGACATATCCTAAGCTTGATAGAGTGTGTAGTGAATGAAAGAATTTTATCTTACCACATAGAGGTTAAGTTTACTGGATTCGTGTAAACGTATTTCACATATTGAGTTCGTCTTGCTGCGCCGTCTAGGAGTTCCGCGTAGACCTTAATTTAATTAATGTCGATATGTGAAGGCATGTAGGGTCACATTATGTCGATTGTTTTTTCGATCTAAGGATGTATTGAGAGAGTATTAAATATTCGATTTAGAATCGAGATATTTAAATGAATGATGATTATTTTAATTATATCAAAATTAAATTTTGGATTTAATTAAGAATGTGATGAAAAATAAAATGAGGCGGTGGAGGGCCACGTCAGCGCCGCGGGGCCCACACCGTAGGGGCACGGCGCCACAGGGCCGCGGGGCCCAATGGTTGGGCAGCAGCTCCGCCGACGTGGTGACCTAATCTGTCTCGAATTTTGGGTTAGGCCCAAGGTCAAACCCTAATCCGATTTGACCTAATTTTTCACATATAAATACAGACATACACTTCATTATTCATTACACTTTATTTTCATATCATTATTCTGAGTCTAAGTCTTAGAGACTCAGAATCAAAAAACTCTCTCGAACCTCTGCGGGATTTTCTAGCTTTTTCCAAAAGAGAAATACATTGAAGCTTGGAGCTTGCAATCGAAAGGGCATTCACGTGCGCACTCACAGTTGATAAAGATTTCAGATATTATAAACATGTAAGTATCATTCAAGTCTTATATTTATAGTTTAAAATTATCTTATAATCAAACAATTCTATATTTGTTGAATTTAAAATAAGTTTTCAATATACGTCGTACAACAACCCAACAAAAACCTTTTAAGTCAAATCCTAAATATTTGTAATCTTTAACAACATCAATGAGTAACACTTTATGTCCTCCTTATTAATAGGCCTTGTCGGCCAATTGGGCAATCTATTTTCACTTTTCCTTACATATTGAGGAGAGAGACATAGATGTGCGTGAAATAGGGGTCAAGGGAATTCATTGTTGCATAATGATTTTGACCCTTTATGGTATTCTATATTTTCCGTTGTATTATTCAAACGATAAAAGAAGAATCTTGCCTTGCCTTTGTTTTGAAAATAACACTTCGTGGTCCCTTTTTCTTAGTAAAGGTATCAAATTGGAGATCATGACTTTCTCTTTTTCCTCGCCCCTTGTGTTAATTCCCTTTCCATCATCTTTATTCCATTTAGTGAATTATAATATTGTGTTGATTATCTGAAATGAAAGCAACAAATAGGAAAAGTGCCACTTACCTTAGTGGGTTATGAGGAGAACTAATCATCAAGTAGTGCACCAACTACACTAGCTATAATTGTTTTATTGCGAGAATAGTTGCTACTTTTGCTTTTATTATGCATCATTTTCGAATTAATTTCATAGATGGCCACTTAAATTTTATTTGTTGAGATACTAATCAATTTATAATCAATCATATTAAAAGAATTATTAGTTTTCTTGTGCAAATAATGAAGTAAGCAAACAAGGAACGATCAAATTTACGTGTATTATATTGGCCTTAAAATGATACTCCCTCCGTCTCAAATTATCTACCATTTTTTTTATTTTACATGCCTTTTAAGAAATATTAATTAGGAGATGTATTTGATTAATTTTACCTTATTGGTGTCTAAGTTATTATTTCTCTCCATTAAATGTTTACTATATTTACGTGTCATTTCCATTAATGGCAAAATTCTACTAAGGGTAAAATAGAGAAAAAATAATTAATTGTGCTCTAAACTTCTAAAACAACCAATAATTTGAGATAATTATTTTTAATAACCACGACAGATAATCTGAGACGGGGGAATTTCTTTTTTTTCCTGTAGATGAATAAGGATGGCAACTTACCGAAACGAGTATAAATACGACATGTTTCAGAAAAAAATATTTTTCAAACCAACTATTTATGAGAAAATTAAAAATTATTTTCTCCAAACCAAACACACCTTTAATCTTGGTGTTGCTTTCACTCTCCCAAGCTTTTGCAATAAAGAATTGCCAAAAGATGATTACGCCTTGCGGTGAAAATTGTACAATTTGCAAAGCAAGAAGACTAGAAGCAATTTGGAGTTTTAAGAGTGTATTAAAGAGAGAAATCCAAACTATTGATGGCATATTCCGCGGTAAGCTGAAGTTTTATAAATAGCAAAGCGCATCTGATATTAATTAAGACAAAATAAGTCTAATGCTTCGTGTACACAAATGTCAAAGGATGAAAATGACATTTTTTCTTTGATTTTTCATTCGTTGTCTGATATTCATATTGAAGTCCGATTAAATCTGAATTTACGCCGTCTAGGGCCAATTCGGGGAAACGCTTCCTACGAAAAAAAATTCATACTTAAAGCTCGAATTCAAGACCTTTAATTAAGAGAGGAGCAACTCATCTTTTGCACCACATCCTTTGATGGTTAAGCGCTCCCTATTAAGGATGAAAATGACATTAGCTTTAGGCAATACATTTATTATTTTCTTATTTAGCAGTTATTAGCATATTTCACCTTATTAGAAACTAACTTGCTGAATCATATAATACAAGCAAAAAGTCAATGAAGTCATCATCATCAACACATCACCATATTTGTATTATTATTAATATTGATTTTGTGACATAGGTTAATTTGAATTACATATAGATGTCTAAAACTTGATGTCACCGGTACAAGAACGACTAAGAAATACAACATTGGGAATATTTTCTCGAATATAAATAATACAACATGTCTGAAATAGATAGACATAAATAATAAATAAAGAGAAGAATTGGGTGCCACATATCTGAATATATAGCTCACCCCGAATTCTTCACGTATCTGCCTCAAAGGGTAGAGAAATTTCATGCACCGCTGGTACTAGGATATGGATCTGCACACAAAAAGAGTGCAGCAAGTGTAGCATGAGTACGGAAAACACGTGTACTCAGCAGCATCGTCGATCGATCCTAAATAAAATGGAGACGAGGGATAGCCATCCGAATACCACTTTCGCACTAAACCAATATATTTCAATAATAATAATAATAATAATAATACAATCCACCTTACGGATTCAAGCCTAAATCTAAAAAATTCTTTTTGGTTGTCACTTATTTCACAAAATCACCTAGCAGTTCATAATGGCAGACAAGTAATCAAAAATCTGTATTTTTTCACACAGGCTTAATTATCACAATTCCAAGTAGCATAATAAAATAACAGAAAATCACTCAAATATCAAGTCAGTATCACCAATATGAAATGTATGATGTGAAATGTTATGCGTATGCAATGCAAGGCCTGTCTGTACCAGTATACACTCGTTCGAACATTAATGAATCAAGACACATAGGGGACTCACGGGGCCCATATACTGTATGGAACCATTTTTCTCTGAACATCAAAATATATCATATATGTGTCATCACTCCGCCCGGAACAATTTTCATTCGGGCCATAAAAATAACCGTTCGGAACCATTTCCCTTCGAACATCAAAAGTAACCGTCTGGAACCATTTCCCTTCGGACATCAAAAGTAATATCAAATTTGTGCCATGCCAAGTCCGGAACAATTTCTCTTCGAAAATGAATGTAGCAAGCACAGAAATTAGAAGCCAAAGAAACACAACAATATTATCACTTTAAATCATTTTATGTCATAACTGATCTTTGCTTCTTTTTTCATTTTTCAAACAAGTATACCGGAGTGATGAAATCATATGCACATATAAATCAATCATGTAAATAATTAAACATAAAGTACGGGCATCATACCCCAATCACAGATTAGTAGGATAATACTATTCTATCAGCTAATGCCCAAAGCATGGCATTCAAACCATCTATACAATTTAAATTTCACAAGTACCCACAGTATGACACTAGTACCGATACAAGTGTTCGTCACCTTATAAATATCGGGACCCCCTTAGTATTCTCATTTCACCCTCTTAATTAGTTTATTGACCAACAACGACGTTTTAAATAAGGTACAAGATCTCAACATGCCTGTTTTAGCAGTCGACAGTCCTTGTAAAGCTTTGCCTTTTCGTTGAGCCTCTGAACAATTAAAATCTATTCAAATACGGAAAATACATCAAAATACGATTCCGTAGACATTCATATTGCTATAAATAATTCAAAATCAAAATTTGTCCGAAAAGTAAATTTCTGAGTTTCGGAGGCAAAATAGTAATTTGTCCATAATTTCAAACTATTATTATCTGAATATTATTCTACACGATTATACGAGCCTAATGACACCCATATTGATATATTTATTTTTTTAGACTCAAACCCTCCACCGGAACAGTAAATTGGGGCCCACGTGGTGAATCTGAAATTTTATTTCAGAAATGCTATATTCTAAATTTTAGCAAAAATCATTCATGAATCGACCTTCGAATCTAAAAAATACTAAAATTCCAACAACTCCATCTAAATCATGATTTCTACCATGAAATCACAACATAATCGAAGATATAATCGTACAAGGATGATTAGAAGCTTACCCACTTGAAGTTTCTTGCAAAATATTACTTAACTAATTGCATAGCTCAAGTCACTATTTACCTTCTTTTTTATTAACTCAACAATGATGAAAATCTCATATTCTAGGGTTAGCTCAATCCACAAATTAAATAGTGTTTCTAGCTTGAGAATACATTAATAAAATTTAATTCATAATTATACTTAAATATGAAGTTTAAAAAATCACATTGTTAAATAAAACCTTAGGAATTCTCTTTTCTTAAAGTTCTTGAGCTGAATCCTCAAAAAACAATGAGAATTTATTCACACTAACTTGGGCCACTTGAGTGTGATCTTAAAGAAATGACCAACTAAGAGTGTGATCTTCATTTTATGTCCTTAAGCATAGTCATTCCATCACTTAGGTCCAATATTTGGGTTTGACACATTATTAACTTTGTCAAAATATATCACTTAAAGTGCTAAATGTTGCTGTCCACATTGGAATAAAAAACCATCTGTTAAATTGCTACTCATCTAAGACCGTTGAGAGACCCACATGTAAAAAGGAAGTGGAGTTGATGATTGATCCACTACTCCATGTCTTCACTCAAATTAATTGAAACTTGTAGATTTCTAGGAGCAAGAGCACCACCAGCATAACAAGCCACTCCTCCATGTCTCCACTCAAATTAATTGAAACTTAGCATTTATCTTTCCGGAATGGGCCCGGTTACCTCGAAAAGTGTGTCGCACCTCCTGAAAGTTATAATTTCCCATTTTTAGCCATCTAAAAGGGTGATTTTTGAGGGAATAATTCGTAAAGTAATAAATGATCAATCGGGTCGTTCCATCTTAATAGCTCAGTTAATTGGCTACCTGAACTTTCAGGTTGTTGGTGAGAGTTCGATTCCCCACCGTGTAATTCCCTCCTCGTTTCCCTTGCCCTACCCCCAATTAAAAATAAGAGTTGTTGTAAACTGTTAATATAACTCTTCTCAATTGTTTAGAACTATGGAAGATGATTCATAGTGCTAATGCTTATTTTCAAGTAATGTATCACTTTTCTTAATATACCTCTATCTTACATGATCGTTTAATTTATTACGTTTAACACATTTTTTTCCCACTAATCAAAATAAAAATTACTCTTTGTTAGCTACTCATGATCGTTTATTGCGTATAATAGCATGATTTTGTGTTATATATATAAATTCATTAAATAAATACAAATAATAAATTTTAAACCCAATATATTGAATCGAGCATAGGCCCTCTTGCTATGTAATCTTCTTCAATAATGGGAATTGACATCTTGATTAGCCTCATTTACCAAAGTGAAGCCTACACGAATGACTACACTGTGAGAGTTTTTTGAGGCATAGCTATACTTTTAATAATTACATTTTGTAGCTATAATAAAGTGTATTTAAAAAATATTTCGTTGTATTCAAGTTAGACGTATTCAACTCAGTTATATTCAAGTCAGATTTGTTTTAACTCAATTGTATTCATTTGTAGCTACTTTTACACTGTATTCAACTTATTATATTTAAAGTTGTATTCAAATTCACTATATTTTTTTGTACACAAAAAATAAATTAACGAATATACTTCAAATGCTGAATACAAGAAATAAAAGACACCCTCAAACACTGAATTTTACACTAAAAATTTAATGAATACACTCAAATACTAAATAAAAGAAATAGAATACACCCCCAAACACTGAATTTTACACTAAAAATTAACGAATACACTCAAATATTGAATACAAGAAATAAAATAACCCCCAAAACACTGGATTTTACATTGAAATAAGTACGAATACACTCAAAACTTAATAAAAAAAATAAAACATACTCCAATTTGAGATACAAAAAAAAAAATACACTCCAATTTAAAAAAAAAACTCAAATCTGAGTTGCTGGAGATGACGATGACAGGATCATGTGCGTCCACCGTCGCCATAAAACATTCCGTCGTAATCCTCAACGGAACCCTAACCGTCGTTAAATCCAAAACTTCCTCCTCCTCGACGGCGGTCACCGGAAAGCGTACGCCGACGGAAATGAGTTCTAATCGGATGACGGAGAATTTTGTTTCGATCTGAGAACGGAATCGGCCAGATCTGAGTCAGATCGGTTGATGACTACGTCAGTGATGGAGGATTTAGAACCGGCGTAAGAGAGAGTGACAGAGAGAGGTCATCGCTGCTCCGGCAGTGGGGCGGCGACGGAGAGAGTGACGGAGAGAGATGTTAGGAAGAAGAGAAGAGCGAGGGATAAATAGAAATCATAAACCTAATGTATTTTGGTATAGCTATGGATGGTAATTAACATATAAATTTTAGCTATGAGATGTAATTAAAACAAACTATAGTTACTAAATATTATTAGGTACTAATAAGTTAGTCATGCCACTTAAATTTTCCTTTACGAAATATCCAAGTGGAAAATAGACCATAAGTTAGTGATGATTGGGCCCAAAAACTATTGTGCAAGCTAGACAGTGACAAAGTTATGGCCCGCTCAGATTGAGGGATGCGGCCCAAAAGTTTGGCCCAATGAAAATCAAAAGAGGGATCTGATTTACATTTTTTAAAAGTAATTTTGTACATTAATTAATAGTCCTCATTCATTTGAGTTACTGTAAAATGTTGATAAAACTTTTCTAATGTACAATTATCAGTCTTGTCTTAATTATTTAAAACTATGGAAGATGATTCATAGTGCCAATGCTTATTTTCAAGTAGTGTGTCACTTTTCTTAATACACCTCTATCTTGTATGATCGATCGATTACTATGTGTAACACATTTTTTGTCCCTATAATGAAAAGCGAAGTATATTATTCTTTCTTAGCTACTTGTGATTGTTAGCCTACGATAATCATGTGAAAAATCTCATATTATCATCCTCCACCATAAATCATATAATTATAATCAATTAGTAATATTATAATCAATTAGATAGTAATTAGCATCTCGTATTTTAGGTAACCTAGATTATTACTACATACCATGATTGTATATATATTATATGGATGGAATGAAATACTCAAGGGATTCAATTCTTACATAGTATCATTAGCCGAAGATCTTTTGCCCTAAACTCTTCTCTTTTCATTCTACCTTGGCCGATTTCTACCCTTTCTTCTCTACTGTTTTTCGACCAAACCCTTAGGTTTAGTAATCCTAAACCCTAAACCTAAACTATCCCTCCAAAACCTAAACAAACCCTAGCCGATTACAAATCAAAAATACCACCCCCTCGGCTAGCATAACCCACTCTTTAGGTTTCTCCAATCCACTTCCATCAAAACACCACTTCCTTCTCCTCTTTTTTTTTAATTCTAAGTGGAACCTATGGCGGAAAAAAAAACCTTTCATCCCGCTTTTGCTGTCAATAATGTCAAGAACTTCATCTCCATAACTCTTGAAATGGAGAAAGGGCAGTATACCTCATGGACAGAACTATTCAAAATTCATTGTCATGCTTATGTGGTGATTGACAATATTCTTCCGTCCGAGTCACCGTCGGATACCACTACGGTGGACAAGAAATTATGGTCTCGGTTAGATGTGATAGTCCTTCAATGGATTTATGGCACAATTTCAAATGATCTTCTCCATACCATTTTGGAACCAAATTCTATAGCTCAACAGGCATGGAAATGGTTGCAAAACATTTTTCAAGATAACAAAATTTCTAAGGTCGTTTATCTTGAACACCAATTTACGAATGTTAAATTAGATGACTTTTCCAACATCTCAGCCAATTGTCAAGAGTTAAATATGTTTGCGGACCAATTGTCCAACGTTGGTTCGTCCATGACAAATCAACGGTTAGTCCTTCAGTTGATTGCCGGATTGAATAAACATTATGATGGGGTTGCTACGTTCATTCAACAAAGTAATTCATTGCCTCCTTTCTATGAGGCCCGTTCGAGGTTAATTCTCGAGGAAACAAGGAAGGCAAAACATGCATCTTCTGGGGCAATCATCGTCGGAACTGCTCTCGTCTCCACCAACTCATTTTCCACTAATTTGGAGTCCCAAAATTCTGGTTCGGGGGGGGGGCATAATAATCGTCAACATCATGGCAAAAACGACGTTCAAACCGAAATAATAAAGGCAAAAATAACGGTGGAAAGGGACGTGGACGGGCCGGGGGCCAACCCGCCAGCGGCAGTGGCCAGCCCGGGCAGTGGCGGTACTACTGATGGTGGTGGCGGAAACCAATGGGGGCAGTTCCCACTGTAGGTATGGGCCCTACAGTGGAATGCCCCTCCATATCTATATCTGACATCTTCATGGGCCAGGCATCCTCCTGCTTCAAATCGCCAACTCGGTATTTTAGGGTTTCGACCACAGCATGAGTTTGCGGCTCAGAAACCGTCCTCGGTTGGACATGCACCCACGTACATTGAACAAGCCATGAACAACATGAATTTAAGTGTTCCGGATGAGTCTTGGTACATGGACACAGGGGCTACGTCACACATGACGGCATCTCAAGGTAATCTCTCATCTTTAATATAAGCAATAATAAAAATATTGTTGTCGGCAGTGGACATGAAATTCCAATTTGTGATATTGGTCAGGTACAACTACAACCTCCACACCCACCATTATACTTAAAAAAAGTCTTACATGCACCAAAACTAATTAAAACTTGATTTATGTTAGATGTTTTACCACTGACAATAATATTTCAATGAATTTTGATCCGTTTGGCTTTTCTGTGAATGATTTTCAAATGGGGATGTCACTTATGAGATGCAATAGCACGGGGGACTTATATCCCGTCACCTCTGTTTCCAAAAATAGCATAACCAAACCATCCACATTTGCTGACATTTCTCCTTCTCTACGGCACAGTCGGCTGGGACACCCAGGAACCCATATTTTTAATAATATTAGGAAGAATAATTTGTTTGATTGTAACAAACTTTTGGACACTTTTGTTTGCCAGCCTTGTGTGCTTGGTAAACATATTAAGCTTCATTTTGCATCCTCTACTTCTTATACTTTTATGTCATTTGATCTTGTGCATTGTAATTTGTGGACATCACCGGTTTTGAGTTCTGGAGGTCATAAATATTATATGCTCATCCTAGATGATTATTCGAATTTTTTGTGGGCTTTTTCCTTAGTACATAAATCAGAAACCTACACCATTTTTAAACAGTTTAGTGTTTTTATCAAAACTCAATTTGAAAAGCATTAAATGTTTTCAACGTGACAACGGGGGAATTCATCAATGCCCAATTTAATGATTTTGTCACCAAAATAGGATGTCAATGCGTCTTTCATGTCCACATACATCACCACAAAATGGGAAAATCGAGAGAAAAATTCGAACAATTAACAATATGATCCGCTCTATTCTTATGCATTCTTCCACACCACCAAACTTTTGGCAACATGCACTTCAAATGGCCACATATCTTTTAAATATTTTTTCTAGTAAATTACTATCAAATATGTCTCCCACACAAATGTTGTATCATCGTCTCCCGTCTTTTCAACATTTGAGGGTGTTTGTGTTATTCTTTGTTTCCATCTACTTCCATTAATAAGTTGCGGCCTCGTTCAACTACTTGCGTGTTTTTGGGATATCCACAAAATCATGGGGGATATAAATATTTTGATTTGACGAATGAGAAAATAATTATCTCTCGTCATGTGATTTTTGATGAGTCAACATTCATGTTTGCTAAGTCTCATGTGGCATCCTCACCTTCATATGAATTTTTGGATAACAGAATACATCCCATGTTACACCACCATTTTAATACCCAAACACAAGTGGAGCCACCTCAACAACATAACCAACACCTTTTGGCCCATTCACAAAATGAGACTGGACCAGAGACCACAGCCTCGTCGTCGGGGGTCTCGGCCCAGTCCCATTCTCCTGGCAGGCCGACTCAAGTGGAGGAACCCATTGCTCCCTTACCAACACCCACAAACAAGCCCGCTACCGGATCTCAGCGCAACACCGGTCACCACACACCCCATCGGCCCATTACCAATACTATCCAGCCTCAGACCATTGAAACTCGTGCAATGCACGAATTTTTAGGCCCAAACGTCAGTTTAACATTCTCTCCACAGAACAACTTTCACCTATATCAAAAAATCCCAAAGTTATCTTGTCCGACCCGAATTGGAAAGTTGCTATGTTAGACGAATTAATGCTCTTATTAAAAATAAGATGTGGGAATTAGTACCACGCCCATCTAATGTGAATGTCATTCGGTCTATGTGGGTGTTTTGTCATAAGAAAAATTATGACGGTTCTTTTGCGAGGTACAAAGCCCGTCTTGTTGGTGATGGCAGGTCTCAGCCGGTTAGGGTCAATTGTGGTGAAACATTCAGTCCGATAGTTAAGCCGGCGACTATCAGGATGGTTCTGAGTCTGGCTCTCTTCAAATTTTGGTCTATTCATTAGTTGGATGTTAAAAATGCATTCTTACATGGCCACTTACATGAAATAGTGTACATGCATCAGTCGTTGAGGTTTTGAGATTATTCATGTCCAGATCATGTTTGCCTGTTGAAAAAATCCATTTATGGTTTGAAACAAGCTCCTAGGGCATGGTATAATCGTTTTGCAGGGTTTGTTTCCAAGATGGGCTTTTCTCACAGCAAGTCTGATCAGTCATTGTTCATTTATCGAAAGGGCACTGACATGGCCTATATACTTATGTATGTTGATGATATTATTTTCATAGCATCATCCATTTCACTTCGCCAGTCTATCATGTCTCTTCTTGCAGTAGAATTTGCAATGAAGGACTTGGGTCCATTGAATTATTTTCTTGGCATTGCAGTAACCTAATATGCATGTGGTCTCTTTCTTAGTCAAAAGAAATATGCCGAAGAAATAATTGAAAAAATTGGATGTCTTCCTGCAAACCATCCCATACTCCAGTTGACACAAAGGCGAAGTTGAGCAATACAGCAGGTATTCCATACAATGATCCGACACATTACCGAAGTCTTGCAGGAGCCTTGCATTATCTGACCTTTATAAGACCAAATATTTCCTATGTTGTTCAGCAAGTTTGTTTACACATGCATGATCCGAAGGATGAACATATGGGGGCTATAAAAAGGATCATGCGGTATGTGAAGGGTACTCTCCATTTTGGGCTTCATTTGTATAAATCCTCTGTCACGCATGTTTCAGCCTACACAGATGCAGATTGGGGTGGCTGCCCGAACACACGCCGCTCCACTTTCGGTTATTGTGTGTTTTGGGGGGACAATCTCGTTTCCTGGTCGTCCAAACGACAATCCACACTGTCTCGGTCAAGTGTTGAGGCAGAATATCGAGGTGTAGCCAACGTAGTTGCTGAATCATGTTGGCTTCGTAATCTACTGTTAGAGTTGCATTGTCCAATTGAAAAGGAAATGGTGGTTTATTGTGACAATGTGAGTGCGATATACTTATCTGGCAATCCTGTTCAGCATCAGCGCACGAAACACATTGAAATGGATATACTATTTGTCCCAGAAAGGTTGCCCGTGGACAAGTCTGTGTTCTTCATGTACCGTCCCGCTACCAAATTGTAGATATCTTCACAAAAGGACTTTCGTGCGTACTTTTTGATGATTTCTGGAACAGTCGCAGCATTAGTGAACCGCCCGCTAAGACTGCGGGGACTGTTAGCATATGATAATTATGGGAGAAATCCCATATTATCATCCTCCACCATAAATTATGTAATTATAATCAATTAGTAATATTGTAATCAATTAGATAGTAATTAGCATCTCAGATTTTAGGTAACCTAGATTATTACTACATACCATAATTGTATATATATTTTATGGATGGAATGAAATACTCATGGGATTCAATTCTTACCGTGATTACGTGACAATTTTTAGTTGAAAAATAATAGCATGCCTGTGTGTTTGTACTTTGTACAATATATATCATACCATTTAACAACTGTGGTCATTTTCTTCTTTTAAGAATGCATAAATGGAACAAGCAATGAGGTAAGCTGCTTATAAACAATTGTGCAAAGACAAAGATCAAAAAGTTACTGGGCATGCATATATTTTGTTCTCTCCCTCTCCCTTTACCTTCTATTTACTTGCTGCATTGGGCAATCTAACTTTTCGATAGAGAAAAATAATGGTGTTGTGTATACTAAGAAGAGACAAAACAGTAAAAGAAATAATTTAATTGTGTGTTTTGCTCCCTCTCTTGTTTATTGTCTTTATTCTCCATCTATTCAAGTTTATGACTTCGTTTGAATCTAAAAAAGAAATTTTAAAAATTAATTTTTGGCAGCTCAATCCTCTATACCTTCTTTGATCTAAAGATATAGTAGATTCATAGGATTGGTCATTGTGTCACGACCTCCCACCTATCCTATACATTTTTGCAGTCTTAAATATGTCATAATATTTAAGTGATTATATTTTTTTTATATTTATAATTTTAACATGTCATAATATTTGTATAGTTATAAAAATTTGTCATTAAAGATAAAATGAGAAGCTAAAATTTATTAATTTTGAATTTAATTATACCCTTTTTTAACAATAACAACATATTAGTGTAGCCCTAGAAGTGGATCCGGAGAGATTAGCTAGGATGTACGCAAACCTTTTTCAATAATGTAATGTGATTTTCCATGGGTGTCTGGTAACGGTGTGTATAAAGGGATAATGGGTAATTTGACAACAAAAATAATAAAAAAATCTAATATAGAAAATTATTTTTAATATTACAAGATATGACTGATTAACTAATGTTTTAAAATTTAATATTGGTTCATTAGAACCATATAAAGCAACACAAAACTCCTATTAAGAGAAAAGCAGAACCCCACCGTGTATAAAATAAATTATGTAGCTGAGTGCAGAATAAATCTATCACATAAACTAAAACAATTGGAGTATTATTTTGCTTTATTGTTATTTAGTCAATACTTTGTATATTTATTTAGCAATCCACGCACAAAAATTAACCAAAAAGAATATAATGTGCAGGGGTGTTCATGGTTCGATTTGGATCGAATTTTTAGTTAAAATCATAACCAAATCAAGTTAATCGGTTTTTAAATTATTAGAACCAAATTAAACTAAATATAATACACAACCAACGGTTTAGTTGTAGTCTGTTTGATTCGGTTTGGTTTTATTTTTTTATTTTTTAAAAAATTTAATGATATTTTTCTCTTTTATCTTTTTTTTCTACAATTAGGAAAGAATTTTCCATCATTTTCCAACTTATAATTGGTTATTACCCTTCTATTGTGGTGACTATAATTTTTTTGAATTATGGAAAAAATGTCTTAAGATTTATCAATTTTAATCAATGAACAGAGTTTATGGGAAATATAAAAGAATTTTAGTTAAATTTCATAGTTGTTTCTTGAATAAATGAGTTTGGATTCATGATTTTCTTTTAAGAAATGAGTTTAATTAAGGTGTATGTTTATTAGCCTATTAGAGATAAATAAATTTTTGATGAAGAAGTATAATAAGTATTTGAAATTATTTACAAAATTAATATATTGTGTATATATAATTATAAAAATTTATATATAAAATTTATCGGTTTTGTTAAAAAAAATCAATTTTATTTTAATAAAATCAAACCAAACCAAATATTATCGATTTTTAAGAATTTAAAACAAAACAAAATCAAAATCAAATAAATATCAATTTATTTAATGCGTTTGACTTGGTTTTCGGTTAAAATCAGTTTATAACCAAACATATACTTACATTCTATGGGGTCCCACTGCTCATCCTCCAACGCAATACTGATCAATCACTTTCTGCCGCGTTATATCTAAAAAAATTTAACTGCGAAATCCTCGTTTTCATCAACCAAATATTAATTAAAAAGAAAAATATCCAAACACGTAATCTTGAAATAAAAAAAAGGACCCGTATTATATAAATATCAAGGGACAAAATAGTAATAATGAAACATAACAGACGTCCTTCCTCTACGATCCTTGATCATCTCTTCTAGGACCACCAAGCACACAGCTCCATCACGATTTCGGTAAAACCCTAACGAGTTGATGGAGATCACAACGGAAGTGCCGGCGGCGAGGTTATTGCTCCGGTGGAACGCTCCTCCTCATCCTCCGCCGATGCGACGATCAATTCGTGTATATATTGGGTCTTTCCCGTGGCGGAGCCAGAATTTTCACATAGGGGTTCATAAATATGAAAGAAGTAAATACACGAAAAAAGTAAAGTGTTCAACATCTATTATATACATAAAAAAAAATCTAGTATATATAGTGTAATTTTACCTAGCTCAGCCCCTGCTCTTTCCTAGAAAAAGGTTTAAGCTTCCAGCTAAGCTTCAGTGCGGAATAGATATTATTTTGCTTCTTTGGAAGGGGGGATAAATAGTGGACAGAGTTATCTAGTAACTGTGGCCTGCGGGAGGTGGTAGGTCTCGTATAATGAAATTAGTTGAGGTGAGCGTAAGCTGGACATGACACTACAATTATCAAAAAATTAATAATGATACAACGCCTTAATCTCAGGCTAATTGCTGGCTATATGAATCAATTCTATCTGTTTCGCTTCACTTGGTAATATCTGTTTTAAGATGGAAGTATGGGTTCTCTAAAACTAGAGCTAGAGGATGATGTGAATTCAAGTGAAACAAACTAATTTAACTGGTGGGTGGTGACCTAGAATTGCTTGAAAAAGGTGTGTATTATTATTATTTCAGTTAATTCTAAATAATATTTTTTGGGTAGCAAGGAAACCGCAGCCCTTACCCTACTTTTAAATAATATTAATGGCATGAAGCCTATTAAAGGATTCTTAACCCTCTTAACATGTTTTCCAATGATAATTAAAACTGTTATTTGCTGTTCTTTTACCTCCTTGAAAGTAGAAAGCCTCATATCAATTTTGGAAGCTCTTTCCATAAAATGGTTATAAGACCAATAATGTTATGTGAGGGTGAGTGTCGGGTTTTAAAGGGTCAAGTGTTGTGAAATGCTGAAGTTAAGATGGATATACAATCATACAAGATTAAACAAGATCATCCGACATCAAAAAAATAGATTCAACAAGATCAGAAAAGATCACATTTGGCATAATGCGTAAGTAACACAAAAAAAGATAAATAAAGGAATGTTGCTTGAAATGTCTTAGTCATATAAATTTAAATATCCTTCGGCTTGTATGTTTCATAGGGTGTGAATCAACAGTGATTTAAGGCTTTAAAAGGGGATAAAGGTAGAACTAAAATCATAAATTCATAGGGAATGAAGCAATATCAGAAGACCTACAATCTCTCGAAATATATGTAGGTTTGGCAAAAAATACAACATAAGAGATCCGTATTGGAGATATCAACTAATTAGGTGTGAGGCTTAGTCTTTATGGTATTTTTACATTAGATCCAACATTGATAGGAGTTTTTTTTTTTTTTGTTTGTTAGAAATATGTATAGAAAATATAAAGAATTTCTAGGATTAGATGGCACCAAATTATTGGATATTGAATGTAACGGGTCTATATGGACCAAAATGGATAATGATGCTTCTTATAGTTGATTTATCTTGGGATTGAGGCATAGTTTTGCGTTGTGGTTTGTACTAAGCAATAGAAGTTGTGCTTTGAATTTTATAATTTTACTTATTTTTATGTGTATGAGCAATATATAATTGTATGACTTTTGGAAGTGTGTATGACTATGACTAGAGAATCACTTAGACATAATTAGAGGTGTCAAAATTAACTCAAACTCAAATGACCCGTCCAATGTTTCATGGATTTGGACAAGAGTGATTTTGATGATGGGTTGGTTTGGGCTAATTCAAGTTGACCCATCATAAATCAACAGTCCAAATGAATCCATGATGATGCCCAAACTCTACCCATAAAAATGTTCAATCTTAACGATTAGAGCTCCACTCTATATTAAGATTTTTGTTTATAAATAATTATTTAAAAAAATCTTTTACTATTTCGAAACAATAAAAATACATCAACGCACCACAACCACCCACCACCCTACCCCCTCCCCTACACCAACCCCCACCCAAGCACTGAACCACTCTCACATCTCTGCCCCTACCTTTCCTACTCCACCCCATCCCTACCTCTCTACCACCCCTACCTACCTACCCCACCTCCAGTCCTACCCCCTATCCCATTCTCAAATTTTTATTTTTTATTTTTTTTTTTTTATTTATATAAATAATTTATAAAAAATATGAATTTTTTTCTTATCCCCCTCCACCCCACCCCATTGTCCTACCCCACCCTCAAATTTATATTTCATATTTTTTTTACTTTTATAAAAAATATGAAATTTTTTCTTACCTTCCCCCCTACCGCCCTAACCCCCACCTACCCGTGGAACCCTCCACCCCAACCCCATCCTCACATTTCTATTTCATATTTTTTGTTACTTTTATAAAAAAAATTAATAAAAATATGAATTTTTTCTTACCCCCTACCCCCACCCCATACCCTACCCTATCCTCAAATTTCTATTTCATATTCTTTTTACTTTTATAAAAAAAATATGATATTTTTTCTTACCTCCTACCCCTCTCCACCCCATCCCCTACCCCCATCACCCAACCTCCGCCCTCCCACCCCACCCCCAATTTTCTATTTTATATATTTATTTTTTTTATAAAAAAAAATGAGAAAAATCTGCTTACCTCATCCCCCGAAGTTTTTACTTTATATATTTATTTTACTTATACAATTGTTTTATAAAAAAATGAGAAACTTTTCTTAGCCCACTACACGTATCACGACCCAAACCGGAGGGTCATGACGGGCACCCGGACCTTACTGCCGAGCACCACTCTTCACATACTAACCAACTACCCAAAATCAATCATGGCCACAAGGGTCGTTACCGAATATTTGGCTGACACATACATCACAGCCGACAGGGCCTCACATGACTACTATACACAAGACATTTGTCTACAAACCTCTAAAAATATATGACATCACAAGGACGGGACAGGGCTCCCGCCATACCCCAAATGCATATGCAAAATATCATACCACGACCAGACTGCAACTCTGAAACAAGTATAGTGCTCCAATATCAGCGACCAGCAACCTACTAGTACGAATTATCACCCTCTCTAACTGAACCTACATACATGAAACGCAGCGTCCCCCGACAAAAGGGGCGTCAGTACAACTTATGTACTGAGTATGTCAGGCATAAGAAATAACATAAGAAATAACATAGCGAGAGATACATAACAACCCGAAACAAGACCAGAGTAAATGCCTCGACAAAAATGATAGATGATAAATGCGGTATATATATATATATATGTTACGAACGTGCAACCCGATCCAATATATTATATATGTATATGTTGCGAAACGTGCAACCCGATCCAATATTATATATATTAAGATTGGATTCAATATATAATATTGGACGGGTTGCACGTTCCGAATATACATACATAATATATTGCGGAACGGCCCCAATAATATATTAAATGTATATGCATGATGCAAATGCGGTATATATATATATATATATGTTACAGAACGTGCAACCCGATCCAATATATTATATATATATATATATATATACGTGCATTCCTTGATCCAATATTATATATCGAGTTGAATCCAATATATATTCATATATATATATGAATCGGGTTGCACGTTCCGCAACATATACATACATAATATATATATATATATATATATATATATATATATATATATATATTATATATAATGCATGAGTGACAATGAAACATTCTCGAACCTATCGTACCTTCGGCTAATATGACATAATATCCTTAAGTACCTTCTTTTAACATAGGAATCTAACACTATGAACATTAACATCTTTCATTACATGGAACATGCCAAAAAAAAATTGCCTTAACATACCTTGAATCCAAGCTTAATAATTTGAAGTGGCATTTTGCTATTTAATCACCATGATCAATTATCGTCACTTGACGTTGGTATTTTCGTGATTCAACAATTATTATCTACTGGATTAATCCAAAATTATTTGGACTGGGACGTTCTAGTACTACACTACTACTATTGTGTGCTTTTTTGTTTCATAAAGAAAAGAATTTGGAAGAGTATGTAGATGATTCACGATTGATTCCCTTCCCCCATATTAATATCAATAATGTGTTGAGCACGGGTCTTCATTCTATGTGTGGGGATAGAGGTTGTTTGGGCAGGAGGGTGGGGTGCGGACTAAGGTTGGCTCGGGTTAGTATTATCTCGGGTTTGTGGTGAGTTAGGTGAAAGCAGGGACAGGTTTATCGGAATGGGGGGAAGGGTGCAATAGTAGTAGAAAGCCAACAGTTGGAAAATCAACAGTCTGAAAGTGGAAGTCATATTGAAACTTCTTTCAATATGAAAGATATGGGCATCACAGATGACATCTTAGGAATTGGGATTTCTAAGACATCTAACGAACTGGTCTAATTCCAAACTTATTTGTGATGTATTTGACAGTCTCGTTGAAGTCACCAATGGATATGAATGATGGTGCACCCGTATACTAGGAGCGATATGCGCAGGTCACATGTAGTTCTATGTATTTTACACACTACAACCGACCTGGTATCGACTTACAAAGTAGATCAGTTGAACTAAGGTTCACTCGTGATTCTGGAAATGATCGATAAAAGGCGTTCAATCGGATATGACGATATCTGAAATATTCGCTTATCTACGGATTATGGTATTCTGGATGTCCAGCGGTTCTGGGAGAACACAGTGATGCAAACTGGACATCGGACTTGAAGAACAACAAAGCCACAAGTGGATGTGTATGGTGTGTCTTTGAAAATCCTCTAAGAAAACTTGCATCGGCCGATTCATGATGGAATCGGAGTTTATCGCTTTGGACAAAGCATGAAAAGAAGTTGAGTAACTTTATGACCTCTTAGAGGATGTCCCTTATTGGGAGAAACTCGTGCCTTCGTCAGTTATACATTGTGACTAGCCAGTCGGCTTCAGGGAGGGCACGGATGACGGCGTCTGGACATATTAGTCAGAGACATAAGGTCGTTGGGCAGTTGATCATTACGGGTGTCACTTCCTTGATTACTAATCAAAGGATATAGCGGACCCTTTAACTAAAGGACTACCCGAAGATCAAGAGTTCTGCATGTCTAGGAGAATGGGCTTAAAACCCAAACAATACGAAATTTTGTTGTGGTACCCAGCCATATTGACTGGAGATCTCAAGAATTTGATTCAATGGGAAAACTAAGTTGTAAAAGGTTCAGTTGAGCGCTTCGGTGGAAGCAAGAGCACTTCGAATTATGATTTCTGTAAAGAAACATAAATCCAAAGTCGTTCCCGCGATAGACATTAAGTTTTACCTGTATGGTGGATAAAGGTTAGGTTTCAAAGCCTTTGATGATCCTCAACAGTTGAGGTTAAGGTTTGGGAAACTTTTAATGATTCCTAGCGCTTGTGAAGCGGGTTATAGCAGGATATCTTGTAGGAGATCACCTATTTAAGTGCGAGTACATGCCGCCTCAAATGAACGCACTTAAGAATCCAAGTGTGTCCACGGCCACAACGGACAGAACAATAAAAAGAAATGAATAAAGGGGAGGTATTGTGTTGGTACCGTTGTCTTGACTTACATTAAACACTGACGGTTTAAGACATCACGTTCACTGCGCAGTAAGTAAGTCCGATGGTATTCAACTAGGGAAGGCTCAAAGCGGAAGCTACCTCTCCTGATGCAATATCTTTTCGTTGAAAGTAGGCACCTTGTGTGTGTGCCAAAATCTCTTTAAGAGGGGATTGTTGAAAATTTACTAATGTGGAATTAAGCTTATCCCATTA
The DNA here is from genome assembly GCA_034509755.1 of Anisodus tanguticus. Taxonomy (NCBI): domain Eukaryota; kingdom Viridiplantae; phylum Streptophyta; class Magnoliopsida; order Solanales; family Solanaceae; genus Anisodus; species Anisodus tanguticus. The sequence goes on along the minus strand of CM067561.1, from coordinate 35,555,712 downwards.
TTTATGACTCGAATAATTGGGGCCCCGCACGTCAAAAATATTGTTTCCACACACGTGCACTCGTAGTACCAAGTATTGTAAATTTCGTTAGTGAAAGAGATATTGGTACGTAAGTAAATGTTTGAGACATAGAATAATGGACGGTTATTGGCTAAATAACAAGTATTCCATGTCGGTAAACGAAGGAAGGATTGTGCAAAGTGTAAGATGGTGCGGCACCGGAAAGGGCCGCGACACCACCCGGACGGAATTCCAAAAGTTTGGTTGATTATGGAGAGGTTTTGGAGCATTAAAATGGCAGTTTTTCCTCCATAAATCAGCCATTATTTGGCTGCATTAATTGGTGAATTAAAGGGCCATTACTTGTGTCATTACTTGGCTGGTCATCATGGGGATTCAATGGCCATTACTTGGCATTGAAGGGCCATTACATTGGCATATGAAGAGCCATCTTGCACACCTATAAATTGAGGCCTTTTGCTCAATTCTAGAGACTTACACACAAGTTAACAACACCACAAAGAGATCAGATTTTCCTAATAGCAATCCTTCTTTTAGCAATCTTCTTTATATGTGTTCTTCGCTGGGGTCATTTGTGTAGGCTTTGCACATTTGATAGTTTGTTGTTTTATCTTGTGAGACTATTACCCACACTTCCGTAAAGCCTATATAATCTTGTCTTAAAGACATAGATCATCTTTCGACTCAGCCAGTAGTGTTGTGATTATCTAATTGGTTGCTAAGTGTTTTAGGTGTGAAATTGAAACTCAAAGGACTCTAACCGTTCCGATTCTCAGCGGTTCTACAAGCCACAAGTGTAGCAGTTCATGTTCTTGTATTTTTTAATACAAGATCCAGATTTGAAGTTCTAGTTCAAGATTAAAAGATTGACAACTTCTTGTTGTAATCTTTGTTGTTTATCCTTTCGAAGCACTTGTAATAGTTATTTACTATTCCGTACTACTTTATCTCCAACAAGAATAACAATTTTGGGCAAAGTTCTCATTATTACATCGAATAAAAATTATTGCTTCTAAGAAAATTAAAAACAGGAGCGCCTGGGTGTCCGAGTCTATTGTGTCAAGTTGACGGTGAGATAGCAGCTAGAGAGGTATGTGATCGGGGACTGGCAGCGGAAGTTGATGAGAAAGGATAGAGGTCCCCATACTATTGCATCTCGTATACACTATTATTAATTACAAAATATATGGCGAATATATGGTAATATACGCTAATATGTAGGACTAAGACACAGGCGTGGTATTATGCAAGATGCTTGAAGTTTCTACCAGTCATGATCCTCGGCTGCTCAATAAGGTTATGGAGGTGGGGGTAGGGGAGGCTGAACAAATTGCAAATGGATTCTTATTTTGCCTTTCGGAAGTAGGGAAACCAATTTGTATTAGTTCTGAGCAGTTTCTCTCATCAGTAATATTTACTACTAGTGAATATGTACCTTAACTTGGTGCTGACATAATTAGTGATTCAATTTTTCAGGGAAGTTTAGTCTGTCTAGTTTTTTGTTTTTTTGCACTCTTTTCCAATTGTATGCAAAAGAAGGAAAAGGTCGATGAATATTAGTCTATGTAATTCATCACTTGCAAGTTGCAAAATGTATATGAGGAAACAGGTGGCTGCCTTTATCTCGAATCTTTCTCCTCCCATATTCGTCCCGGGTTGGTGGTTGCTTCCTAGTTCCTAGGAATGGAGTAGTTATCCAATGGAACCAAAAGGATTTGGTAGTGAGCATAACCACGAGTCTTTGGCATTATTTTATAGTTACCGACAAATGATAATTTTGGAACACTCCAAATACGTTGTACGTTTCCCTAAAAGCTTTGCAACCTCGTAACCTTTTAAATTTAATGTTATTGCTCCTTTTTTTCCAAAAACTTTGTTTGCTTTGCTGTTCTGATTTGGACACATTTGGCGCGGAGACAATAATTTTCCTGTTGTTTAGAGACGGGCAGGGCTATGGTAATGTCGACTATATCTAAGAAACAAAAAGAGGAACTTGTATTTGGCTACTGAACAGCTTCTTCAAGCTTGAGTTGAAAGGAAAAAAACGTGTAAACGGAAATGAGAAACACTTTGGCATTAAACAGGCTAATTCTTTTTCTTTTACATTTCAATCATTTAAGTGAAAGTAAACTTTGGTGGAGATCGAAACGATATACTTTTGTTGGCAGTAGACAACCTATCACAACCTTTTTAAGTGCAGTACTCTGCTAACGTGTGTTGTTCACGATTTACACAAGTTTATATCAAGAGCTAATAGACGTAGAAATACTACTTCCGTACCATTTTAAGTGTGGCTTTAGCTCCACACCCGTTAAAAAAACAATACATACAAGATATAATTTACAAAATTTGCTCTATTTTTTTACAAGTACTTTAATGTTAGGGGTATAGCTAGAAACAATTGTCAACTAACTCTTGAATTTCTAAAGTAACAATTTTCTTGAGCTAAAATGACAATTAAAATGGGAGAGTACGTTGAATATGATAATGCAGATTCAAATGTCATTAATAATAACTATTAAGATGTCATAAGGTGTCACTGACAGTAGTCAATGGAACCCAATATGCATTACTATACAGTGTACACTACCAAAACAAACTGCAACGTTCTCAAACTTGTTATGGAAGCAGAGACTATCTTCATTTTTCATTGTTCTTTTTACTCCCTGAATAACAAGAGAACATCAAGGTAAAAAATGCAGCTTGCATCCGCCAATAAACTATTATACCAGAAGTTGAAACAGCAGTTACAAAACATGCACCTGATAAATGGAAGAAATTATCAAGTTCACTACCACTCCCACCATCACTAAACATGTGAAGATGCAGCTTACGCAATCAAAGAAAATTCCGCATGCAGATGTACCAAACAAGCAAAACCAAAAAAATAATCCAAGGTCGTCGAAAATCCATAAATAAAAATACCAGCGCAAAGGTTCTGATAAACCAGCTGTCCAACAAACTCCAAACTGAACCAAAATGCAGCCCAACTATATCTGGTAGTCAAGCACTTCAGTCTAAGAACTTTTATGAGAAGTCTTAAGGGATTGTCTAGGTGAAAAAAAACCAGAATTAAAGTCACTAAAAACGAGCAAGTATTTGATGGTGACGCCCATGGATATGTTTGAACTTAAGAAACCAGACCGTCATTCAGTGACAACGAAGCCAGCTGATCGGCAGGATTACTAGATGGCTGCTGAGAAACATTCCTCAGAACCTCCATTGCCTCTGCAACCTTGGCTTTCAGGGCTTCAGGCGACTCAAGCAAGTGCAACACCTCTGTCTGGTCCATCTCCAAAAGCATGCCAGTCACCTTTGCTGCTGTTTCTCGCTCAAGCTGTTCGACCAAGGGATACAAATTTTCACCTAGCATCTGCAGACAAAACCATAGTAAGTACCCAAAGGGGAGAATAAAGCATAGTCAACACTAACCAGTTTCAACCTCTATATTGTTCTGTTGGTATTTAGACGTACAGAACAAGTTACATAGGATTGGATGTACCTCTTCTCTATAGGTTCATTTAAAATAAAAGAAGGGGGAGAGAGAGAGAGAGAGAGAGAGCTGGCATCTCAAAAAAATCAATGAGAATTCTAACTTCATCCTCCAAAAGTAAAGTGCTGTAAACGAAAGTATGTCTTCAATAGTATTTAACAAAATCCTCCCTCTACCCCATTTTGTAAAACATGGGTCAGCTTTATATTAATGGTTGAACTAATTATCTGTGCTGCTTGGTAGACATGTTAAAATAAAGATTAGAGCTATGAAAAAATCACAAATGTCTCGTCAAATTCGGAATGATCTGGTATTATTAGTATGCATTTGCAATTTACTGTGTTGAACTTTGGCATTTCTCAAGTCCATACTATTCAGCTGAACGAAAAGGAGGATAAAGGGAGAACAATTTAAGAAAAAAATGAAAGACCAGCATAATACCTTATCCCTCCGCGTCAGAGTGACCCGTCGGGGCGATCCAGTCACACGGAGTTCAAGTTTGATCCATTAGGTTCTATTTCTTTTTTTAAACAATATAAGAAAACATCGTAGAAACCAAACCTACCCACAAGTAGAACCAAAACTGCATTGACATGCTAAGTTAAATTTATCAAACTCTTTGATACTATTTCAGTTTAATAGGAAAAATTAGTGTGGATATCACAAAAGCTAGGGTTAAAAGATTATTAATTAGAGGAAGAGCTTGATGTTTCCAATCAATGAAGTTCCAAATAGTCCAATTCTAGCTGGAATTTTGGGTTGTGAAGTAGGATCACTACCAGCTAAATATCTGGAATTATCCCTGGGAGCTAAGGGAAAAGCTACAAACATTTGGGAAGGGGCACTTGATAAATGTGAAAGGAAATTGCCAAGATGGAAAGCTCAGTATTTATCTCTAGGAGGGAGGGTCAATCGGTGAAAACTGTCCTAGAATCCCTCCCCACACACATCATATCCTTATTTCCTGCTCCAGTCAAAGTAAGGAAAAGAGTTGATCAGCTGAGGAGGAACTTAATTTGGGAGGGCAACAGGGAGACTAAACGTGTTCATCTTGCTAACCGGAAGACTCTCATTCCAGTAAGAGAGATGGAGGTTTAAGCATCATGAATCTAACACTACATAACAAGAGCCTCTTAATGAAATGGCTTTGGAGATACAACATCGAGAAGCAAGCTATATGGAGACGGGTCATTTGCAGGTATGAGCAATTGGGAAACTAGAGTACCAAACCAGTCAGAACATCACAAGGAGTAGGCAATTGGGAATCCATTGGGAATCTCTGGGAGGAATTTATAACAAACACAGGTTTTAAGATGGGAAATGGGAGGAGAATTTCATTCTGGAATGATAATGGCTTGGTCATGGAGCACGGGAAGACCTTTTCCCTGATTTATATCTCCTCTGATCTTCACCTAATGCAACAATAGAAGCTTCTCAGGATTGGAACTTTATCCTTCAGAAGGCTTCTCAATGACTGGGAACCAGAGTCACTGGTTTCCTCAGAATGCTAGAAGGCTTTACAGGATTACATGAGGAAGACTCTCTTACATGGAAAGGAACAGTTAGAGCAGGCATACAACTATCTATCATCTAAAGGGCAGTCCAGCACCCCCTGAAAGAGATTTGGAAGATCAAAGCACCATTCAAAGTTGGCTGTTTTTCATGGCCAGTTATAAGAAAAGCTTGCCTCACACAGGAAATTCTTCAGAGAAGAGGCTTTCAGCTCAGTCCAAAAGCAGCCCAACCCAGAAAATCATGAGTACATGCATTTCTCTTTTTTACTTTGGTGTAAAGAGCATTTGTAGATGATGCAGAATCACTGAAGGACCTTTTTGCCTCCTTGTAAGAATTACAGGGTTTGTACTTGTAAGTATTAGATACCAGCCCTGTTTTGGGTGCTGATGAATATAACATGTTACCGGTCTCAAGAAAAACTAGGGGTTAAAAAGTGAAAAACTAGGGGTTAAAAAGTGCAAGCTTTCGGGTGTTCAATTAACTATAAAATATTTGCCCCCTTCCCCCCTTCAAATTTTATTTTTGATCAAGAACCCTTTTAAAATTTCATCTCTTTTAAGGAGGAAACTCAAGCTAATAATTATGGTGATGAAACAGGAAAACTGAAGTGACAATTCATTTGATGTTCATGGAAATCAGCTTTAGCTCTTATAGAAGGAGAACCATACCGTCCTTTGCTCTGTTGGAGAAGCATTAGCCAGTGCTGTAGCCAAAGCCCCTACCGGAATTGGTTGAGCAATTCCTGCATCACGCACAGGCATGCCACCCATATCATATGGGATAGGGAACATACCACCACCTACACCTGGAAAGCCAGCATCAGGAAGGCCACGTCCTGGAGGATATCGATACCCACGCCCTCTCGGAAACATCTGACATGACATCAAACTTTGAGCAATTCTATAGAAACACCACGCAGAGGACAACAAAATTTGCCACAAACCTGGTGCTGCATCAGTGGAACTGGCTGCTGGCCTTGCTGAAATGGAACAGCACTTCCACGTCGGCCACCCGGACGTTGACCCTGCTGCCCTTGCTGAACCATGGGCATAAAGAAATTCGGCATAGGTCCCCCGCCAGGCCTCATTCCAGGTACAAGTTGCTGCTGATATCCAAAACCAGCCTGACAAGTAAAAGAAAAGTAGATGAGCACCGTTCAATTCTATCAGCAATGCATCAAATCCCAAATTAGCTACGGTAAGTAGTTCCAATGGGTCATAAGAATCCCCAATGACTCAAACCAAGGCAATATTTAAGTGCGATTTGACTGCAGGAAAAATGAACACACAATAAAAGTAAAAGTTTATTTCACTCTATCATCTATTTTGAAATGTTCTCTCTTTATCTTTAACTTCCTGCTTTACTCTTTTAGATCACCCTCCAAAACTATTGAGTTGTAATGACAGTCCCAGGTATCAGCAACTCAGCAATTCTCTCAGCCTAATAAGCCTCCTACTAACATTAAAAATGTAAAGTCATTTGAATTCAGAGGCGGATCCAAAATTTGAAGTTAATGGGTTCCTACAGCAAAATCTCAAATTAATTTACAATATTAACTGGGTTCAACAAATCAAATTTTTACAAGTATTTTGTGAAGAGAAAAAGCTATTGGTTCCTGTGAACCAGTAAGTTAACCTTTGGATTCGCCCCTGCATCCTACTTGAAATGCTTAATAATTATCCATGTCAAGAGATTGCAAGCAATATCCAACAGCCATTTCCAAACAATGTAGGAAAATATGTTAGCAGGGTAGAGACAAGTATCAAGCATGACTCGTAGCGTATCAAAAAAAATTGTGTGCTTCAGAAAATTTATAGAGAAGCTTGAGAGCTCTCATTATAAAATGAGATGTTTTAAACTCTTATCCTCTCCAACCACATCCATCACACAAGGTGCCAACTTCAAATACAGAAAAGACAATCCAGGACATAACTATTGAGACTACTTGTTAGTTAGCAAAAAAATTGAGAACCGCCCATCAATATCAGAAACTACAAACAGAAAATGAGACACCCTACGTTTCAAAAGGTACTAAGTCACGAGAGCATTAAAACCAGGTATCCAAAATGATTTATTACTTGCTGGGGAAGCATTGCTGGTTGTGGCTGGCCATAGAATATTTGTTGACCTAGACCAGGACCGCCAGGAGGGTACATAGGCATTCGAGGAGCAACTGAAGATGCCATTCCAATTGGACGCATCTGAGAAAACTGAGCCTACATTTTCAAACCATGAAACATACTATGTATTAGCATCACCATGTAAAGGATTGAGTAAATAAGGGATATGTTAGCAAAATGCCTCCTAATCAATATATCTAGCAAGCAAGGAGCAGAGCTTATATCCAAAAGATGTGAGATAACCGACTGTCACTACGGTGATCTGTGGGAGGGAATAATAGCTACACAATTAGAAGAGTTAAATTCACCATTATGTCTTCATTTATTTATTTTTTTGGAAAAAGGAAACTTTTGGGTCCCTCAGGACAGCAGCTGTAACAACATCCCAATTTCTCACTTTTTGGTTTTCTTAGCTCAGTTGCGAAAGAAATTCGATGAATTATGAAACAAACACAAGTCTTTAAGATGGTAAAAGATTTGGTTACTAATTTAGCAAAAGTGCCACAGTCAATAAATAAGCAAAGGCTCTCTTGCAAAATCAGATAACAAATTCAAAAAGAGATAGCATTGAGCAGAGACGAACTAAAAGCACATTTTTTCAATTGTTTAAGCCCAAAGAAAGATGAACAAAAGTACCTGTAACCTTGCTCTTCTCTCTTCCTTGCGTTGCGCAAGGGCAACATACAGAGGTTTGCTAACAATCATCTTTCCATTCATCTCTGATAGCTGTGAAGAAAAGTAATTAAAAGTTAAAACTCTACCCTGCCCATGTTCAGTTTACTTTTACTCACTGTATTAAAAGGGTTAAACCAACACACCGCTCTTGAAGCCTCTTCAGGGGTTGAGAATGCAACAAATCCTGATCCTTTGCTTACCCCACTAGGATCTCTCATAACCTGTTCGAATAACAGCAAACGTCAACAAACAACCGTTCAACACTTCCAAATTTCCAATCACATGCATATATCAGAATTGGAGGTTTATTTAAAATTCTACACTTCCAAACAGAGAAAACAACTTACCTTGCATGAAGTGATTGTGCCAAATGGAGAGAACAATTCCATGAGCTTGTCATCACTAATACTGTCATCTAAATTTTTTATGTATAGATTTAAACCTTGTGATTTATCAACCGCCTCAGAGGCACTTTGCTCAAATCTATGTTTCAATTCCATTTCCCTCTCTGATTTCTTCTGAGCTCTTCCTACAAACCATTCTTTGTTATCAAATTTGTGACCATTCAAAGCTTCAACAGCTCTAGCAGCATCTTCAGCATTCTCAAAGTTGACAAATCCAAATGACCTGGATTTTCCATCTTCATCCTTCATAACTGCGATGCTAGTAATAACACCAAATTCTCCAAAGGCTTTCTTGAGATCTTCTTCCAATGTTGCTTCAGATAAATTTTTCACGAAGACATTGGTAAATCTTGTCTTATCCACAACCATATCTCTTTCTTGCTTACGAACGAAGGGTCCAACATATACTTGCTTATCATTCAGCAGCATACCATTCAGTTGCTCAATAGCTTTTTGGGCAGCATCCTCACCGTCATACTGCACAAACCCATACCCCTTGGACTGACCTGATGAATCCACAGCTACCTTACAAGATAAAATGTTTCCAAATGCAGAAAATGTATCATGTAGCGCTTTGTGGTCAATTGCCTTGTCCAAATTCTATAAAACAAAAGGCAAAGAAAGTAGGTTTAGAACATGCAAAAAAGCTTCTGAAGCAATAAATAAGTTGACCAGTCCATCGAGCAAGACAAACTCTCTAAATATTCCATAAAATACCTTAATAAATATGTTTGCAGTGCCACTTCTTCGTATAGTTGGGTCTCGGTTTGAGTACATTATTCTGATGGGCCTTCCATTGAGAGGAGTAAAGTTCAGCACTTCCAAAGCTCTTGCAGCTGTTACGAATAAAATAAAAAATGTTGACAAGGCCCCAAACAACAAATAGGGTAAAAGCGTTGAAGAAACAAAACACAGTAAAAAACTAAAAGTGAAAGGGAGGGATGAGTTTCTAAAGCATGCTGTCTTTCATTATCGCTACGGGCGATGGTCGTCTTATTTCGTCACTATTGGTGATGCTGACTAACATATTGCAGTGCATGTTTCGTAGTTCTTTGGACACAAAATAATCTGACCATTAACAGATGCATAGACAGAATACTATAAGAGAATGATTTGGACATTAAAAGTTACCCTTCCTTCCAAAATTGTGGCCGACACGATAGCATAATATGTGCACAAATTTTTCCCTAACACCACAGATATCAACACAGGAACACACACACATGTACATATATAACCGAACAGTCAGGCACACACCAATACAAAACTAGGAGTAAAGTCAAACTGGAAATCAAACTAATTGTGCTCAAATAAGAAAAGACCTCTAGGTCTACGGGATATTGAATATCAAGGATTGACAATTTCATCTTATAGATAAGGTTGAAAATATCAAACATCGCCAGTTGTAACTTTTTCTTTTGTCCGACCGACATATTCTAAGTTGGTGTTACTTGAGCCAAGGGTCTTTCAGAAACAACCTCTCTATCTCCACGAGATAGGAGTAAGGTCTGTGTACATTGTACCCTCTCTACCCTCCCCAAACCCCCACTTGTGGGGAATACACTGGGTATTTTGTTGTTCTTGTCGTACATATTCTAAGTTGTTAATCCAAAGAAGGATCCACAGCAGGAAGCACAATCGCAGTTGCAATACAATATGATAATCAGCAGCTTGTTTTCCCAAATAGTGTTCTATAAACCATCACACATATACAACAACACGATTTCTTATTAAAAATAGGCTGACTGTTGATATATCTGGAAAGTTACTTTTAAACACGGAAAAAAGAAAGGGACCCCTTCCAAAAAACAAAAAACAAAAAAAATCTTTCACCTACATAATACTTTCCTTAAGCAGGGGTTTATCGGAAATGAGTGTCTCTACCTTCACAGGGTAGGGTAAGGTATGTGTACACAATAACCTACCCTCCCCAGACACTACATGTGATATTACACGGGGTGTTGCTGTTGTTTTCTCCCACATAATGTAACAGCTCGCACTTATCATAAAAAATTAACGGCTTGCAAAGCAATTCACAACTTAGATCATCTAGACCACAAAACACTCAAGGATAATATCATGTGAACACTAGGCTGGACAATGTAACCTTAAAGAAGACATTCAAAAAGCTTATTTACACTTTTTCATTCACAACTCCCAACATTTTCTAAAGTTCAATGTAGCCAAGCAAACCAATTGTCGCAATTACAAGTTCAAACTCCTATACATACAGGAACACCAAAAAACAACATAAATAACAATTATGCCTCAATGCCAATCTACTTGCAATGTTGCTCCATTTGGACAACTAAATACAATATTTAAATGGATTTAACAAATTAGACAATTCAGTTTCAAAACAAAGCTAGATCTAAGATAAATAAAGCCAAGTCAAAAATGTAATCATCAGGAGACCAGGAAAAAAATACGAACCATCTTGTGGGTTGCCATAATTGACATAACCATAACCGAGCGACCGTTGGCTAGTCAAATCCCTGCAAACCCTAACCGAAACAACTTGTCCTAACTGATTAAACAAATCATACAGCTGTGAATCAGTCACATTGACATCAAGGTCACCCACGTAAAGTGACGTCACAAACTGATTAGCATTCCCACCCTGTTGCGGCTGCTGCTGCACCTGAACCTGCGCCATCACAAAAACAAAATAACAATAATTTTCTTTTTCCGATTTTTTTTTGTGATTTTTTTTAAGACTTCCCTCTCCTCTTTTTATTCGCAGATACAAAATCTCATATATAAATTAAAAAAAAAAAAGCGACGTCTATCGAACTCGATGAGATAGAATATATACTGAAACTCTAGAATTTTGATATTTTTCGGATAGATTTATCTTTTTCGATTTTTTTCAGGGATAGATGATAAAGAGAGGAGAGGGAAGGTGGATAGGTCGGAGATCCGAGGGATCGCCGCCGGCAAGGCCGAAAAAGGGTAAAAGAGGAAAAGATATTAGGGGGAATATATAGGGCAGCTTTAAACTGCACAAATTGCAGAAGGAGGAATAAATTAGGGAGGGTTTTTTTCCTTATAGAAGTAAAAAATTTGGGTTTGGGATTTTGTGTGTAAGTAAGCAAAGCCCTAAGATGAATTTACGTAGCAAAATATACGCCGTTCGATTAGGGAGGGGAAGAGAGTCCCACTTGACGTGGTCCGAGTTAGCTGGCAGTTGCGATAAGAGGATTTTTTTTTTATATCGACCTTGCTCGCTTAGTGTGAGAACAGAATATCAATAATATATTTCATAATAGAGCAATCTGCAGATTTTTAATTGAATTTTAAGTTTACCTCATTTAACATATAGCTTTGCTCAGAGTAGAAGGAAAATTTCTATTGGCTGGATGAGCGACTCATTCAACTTGCTCTATGTTTTTTTTTATTTTTACTTTATTTCTCTGAAATTTCAAATAAAATTAAAATTTGTAATACTAAAAATTTAATTTGTAATGACAACTTGATCACTATATTCATTCCAAGAAATTCCTCCTTATATTTCACAACTAGCACATTTAGGGCTCCTTTGGTACGAGGGATAAAGAATTACTAATTTCGGATTAAATTTGAGATAAATTTATCTCATATTTATTGGGATAAAATTTAGGATTGATTAAAAGAAATAATTCCTTGATTATTTTCACTAATACAAAAAAATATATATACAATTTACAATTTTCATAATAGAAAAATCATATTCCTATTCTACTCCTAAAACATTATTCTACATGTACAATAATTATATAATTATGGTAAGTGTACAATTCTAATTTAATTACAACAAATCAAACCTAAAATAGACTACTAAACCGTGATATATACGCCATGCATATACCATGTATATCACGGGATTTAACAGCCCATTATGCAACAATCTACTCATGATATACACAATGTATATACCATGTATATCACATGTATTTATTACACCTCCGCAGTCATAGCGGGCGGTCTTAATACGTTGAGACTGTCACTAAAATCTTCAAAGAGAACCGATGGAAGACCCTTATTAAAGATGTCGGCAATTTAATACCTGGAAGGGATATGCAGGACGCGTACTTGTCCACGAGCTACCTTTTCGCGAACAAAATGTATATCCATCTCAATATGTTTAGTGCGCTAATGTTGAACCGGATTGCCAGAAAAATATACGGCACTAACATTATCACAATAAACCAAAGTAGGTTGGTGAACTGGAAAGTGAAGCTTCAAGAGAAGATTCTGTAGCCAACAAGATTCAGAAACCACATTGGCCACCCCTCGATACTCGGCCTCTGCATTAGAGCGGGATAAGGTAGCTTGCCGTTTGACAGACCATGAGACCAAATTATCACCAAGAAACATACAGTAACCAGACGTAAAGCGTCTGGTATCCGAACAACCACCCCAATTAGTATATGTGTAAGAGACAAGTGTAAAGACCGACGACGAATATAGATGCAAGCCATAATCAAGAATGCCATGTAGGTAGCATATAATGCGTTTGAGCGCATTCATATGCTCAATCCGATGATCATGCATAAACAAACACACCTGCTGCACAACATACGTAATATCCGGTCGCGTAAAAGTGAGTTACTGAAGAGCCTATGCAAGACTACGATAGTGGGTGGGGTCCTCATGTGGAACTCCGGTTGCATCTCCCAACTTGGGTTTAGTATCAACTGGCGTAGAAGTAGACTTACAAGAGGACATACCAGTTCGCTCAATTATCTCAGCAACATACTTTCTTTGTGATAAGAATAACCCTTCTGCATGACGAGTGACAGCAATACCCAATAAATAACTCAAGGGTCACAAGTTTTTTATAGCAAACCCAGAACTAAGCAGTGTCATGATCGACCGGCGTAAAATATCAGACGAGGCAATCAATATAATATCATCCACATACAACAGAATATATGCCATGGAAGCCCCATGACGATAAATGAACAGTGAATTATCAGACTTGCTGTGAAAAAATCAATAGTAGATACATAGTCGGCAAATCGCTTATACTAAGCATGTGGGACCTGCTTAAGCCCATATAAGATTTCTTCAACAAACAGTCATGATGTGGAAAATTAGGGTCTCGAAAACCCAACAGTTGATGCATGTATACAGTCTCCTTAAGATCACCATGCAAGAAAATATTATTCACATCTAACTGATGAATAGGCCAAGAATTTGAAAGTGTTAGGCTGAGAATAGTGCCAATGGTGGTCGGTTTAACAACCGGACTGAATGCATCCCCACAGTCCACGCCAACCTCCTGAGTCTTACCATCACCTACAATACGAGTCTTGTGCCTCCCAAAAGAACCGTCAGAACTTTATTTATGAGTAAAAATCCATATAGATCGAATAATATTAACACATAAGGATGGGACACCAACGTCTTATTATCAATAAGAGCATTATATTCGTCGGTCATAACCATTTTCCAATTCAGGTCATTTAATGCAGATAATGGGTTAAGAGGTAGGGGGATTTAAGAACATTAGAATTTAGATTAAAATGTATTTTTGGTCTAAAAATACCTCGTTGACTATGAGTAACCGGGCGATGACTCGAGGAAGAATTTGGTGGAGTTTGGGAATTTTCGGGACAGGTGACGGACTGGCCAGCAGGCAGTGGGCCTGCTGGCCCAGCACTGGAACGTGGACTTGGATTCTGGAATAGGACAGGGGTCAAGTCGGCAGTGGGCTGGACAACATGCCCGCTGGACCGAGCTGGAACTGAAGAAACAGTGGACGGTAGGGTAGTGGGCCAACAGGTAGTGGGCTTGGGTTGGTCCAAAAGTTGACGTAAAATATAAGGTGGGATCCCATCATCCAAAAAACCATACGAGTCCGGCATTGTACTACATACTTTAGTGAACGAAAATTGGGTTTCATCAAATATAACATGACAGCTGATTATGATTTATTAGAGAAAAAATCAAAACACTTGTAATCACGATGATTTAACGGATAACTAAAAAACACACAAGCGGTAGAACGAGCTTGAAGCTTGTTTAATGTAGTGGACGGAAATAGGGGATAACATAAACACCCAAAGACTTTAAGATGAGAGTATGAAGGGGCTTTATTATAGAGAATTTGGAGTGGAGATTTAAAAGTCAATCCTTTGTTAGGAAGTATGTTAAGTAGATAAGTAGCCATTTGTAGTGCATGATATCAAAAAGATGAAGGGACGAAAGCATGAGCTAATAAGGTACGGACAATATTATTAATCGTATGAATTTTTCGTTCTGCTTTCCCATTTTGTGAAGACGTATGTGGACAAGAAAAATAAAAAGTTATGTCATTAGCAGCACAAAATTCTCGAAACACCCTATTATCATATTCTTTGCCATTATCACCTTGAATATTTTTGATATCACGTTCGAAGTGGGTACGGATAAATGCTTTAAAATTGATGAAAGTGGAAAATACTTGAGATTTTTTTGCTAACGGAAAAGTCCACAAAAAATTAGAATAATCATCCAAAAATAAAACATAATAACGATGACCCACAAAACTTAAAACCGGAGATGTCCATAAATCACTATGAATAATATCAAAAGGCATTAAAGTGCGAGATGTAGAGGCTACAAAATGTAATCTAACGGACAAGAAGGATAAAGTGGAGTACTACTCGTACTCTTACAATGAATAATATTATTTTAATTTAAAGATGACATAATTGACGACCCTAGATGACCCAAACGTGCATGACACAAGGAAGGAGCAAGAGCAGTAAAAGCGGAGGACACGGCTGGACAAACGGAATTTGCGGTGGTGAAATTCTTCACATAAAACCAAAAATGATCAAAATTAACAGAAACTCAATTATTAGTTGTGAATTCTCGAACAGATACCAAAATATTAATTAAGTTAAGTGCATGAAGGGTATTTTTTCAAAACAAGAGGCGGGTGATTGGGGGGGGGGGGGGGGGCAAAACTGCACTTTTGTGACCATGAATTGAAATCGAATGACCATTACCAATAATAATACCACGATTGTTGCTCAAATTATAATAAGACAAGAGGGTACCTAGGTCAGATGTCATATGGGAAGTGGCGTCGGTGTCTATGAACCAATTATTATTCGGAGGAGTCAATCCAAGTGTATGCATTGCGACTTCAATATCTATCGGAGTGGGGCCCGCTGCATGATGGGGCAGGCCGAGTCCCAAGCACACATGTTTGCTGCCCGCACCCAGAACCAAGTCGCGGACTAAACTGCTGGACTGGAAAAATGGGCATGTTGGGAAATTGGACCCAATTACTTGGGTAGGCTGATTGCGGGTAACATGGGACATTGAGCCAAGAACCGCTAGCCCAGTTCCAGGGCCACAGACCCCAGGGCTGCGACCAGTTGGTTTTGCGACCCATTATCCCGAGGGCCACCCCCGTTATTCCCACCTCTATTTCCGCCATTATTTTTCTATTTTTTTTTACCATTTTTGCCTCCAGCGTTGTTGCGATTTTGGCCTGAATTTTCGAAGAAGGACGGAGTAGCGTCGGATATTGTTATCATGACGACTAGATTAGCACTAGTAGCCGCCTTTTTAGTCAAGATGGCTTCTTCCAACGTAAGCATGGACCGGACTTGATAGAACTGTGGGAGAGGATCACTTTGACGAAAGAGAGTTCCAACGCCACTATAAGCCTTGGATAGGCCAACAACTATCTGGAGAACAAGACTATTATTGCTAACGGGCGCACCAACGTTGCAGAGTTGGTCTGCCAATTCTTTCAGCCTTTTGCAATATGATGAGACGTTCGGAAAATTCTCCATGTTAACATGAGAAAATTCATGCTCAAGAGTAACAACACATGAGTTTTTGTTATCTTGGAATATGTCACACAGCCTATTCCAAGTTCCCATTGCCGTAGCATCGGGTTCAAGAATTGTTTGCAAGAGGTCCGTAAAGATAGTGGAATAAATCCACTGCAGAATGGTAGCATCAAGAGTAGTCCATAATATCGGGTCAACTTATGGGGCAGGCTCCTTGCCTGCGGCTGAAGGAATGATATGATGAAGAACTTGATGCGAACGTACATGAATCTTGAAAAGCTCCGCCCACGTTGCATAATGGACATTTTTCATCTCAAGAACAACATGGATGTGGTTCCTGGTGTTGGAAACTGTAAGGGCAGGATGAAACGTGTTCTTTGACGTAGACATAACGAAAGAACAAAATGTGAATTAAGGTAGTAGAAGAAATTTGGGAAAAGAGGAGAGAACAAGAGAGGGCTCGAAACCGAGATAGTGTTCCTCTTGAAACGAGCAGAGCCAGCGGAAAAATGTAGGAATTTTGTGAAACATAGACTTCTGATACCATGAAAGAAATAATCCCTTGATTATTTTCATTAATGAAAGAGTATATATACAATTTACAATTTCCACAATAGGAAAATCATATTCCTATTATATTCCTAAAATCTTATTTTACTTGTACAATAATTATATAATTATGGTAAATGTACAACTCTAATTTAATTACAATAAATCCTAACCGAAAATAGACTACTAAACCGTGATATATACGCCATGCATATACCATGTATATCACGGGGTTTAACATCCCATTATGCAACAATCTGCTCGTGATATACACAGCGTATATACCATGTATATCACGGGTATTTATCATTGATTATCTCGAAATTGTAGTATTATTTTTATCCTATGATGACATTGACGATGATTCATGCAGTCAATAGACAATAGTATGTTTGGTCAATTTTTTGGGAAGTTAAAAGTTTTTTTAAAAATAGTAAGTATGAGAATAAGATATCGTTTGGTATGCTTGACAAACATAAATAGTCATGTGATAACAATTTAGTATTGCATTATTTGTTGTTTGGTTGCTAATTTTGGGATAAATTATATCAGGATTAGGAACAGTACGGGGATAAGTTATCCATGCTAGATGGTGAAATAATAATATCAGATTTAGTTATCCCTAAATAAAACAATGAAAATGACAAAAATTACACTGAGGTCCCTCAAATTCTTTTTCTACTAATAAGGTAGGTGGTATTTTTGTAAACAAACAACTTCTTCTAAAAGATTATGCAATACATGCATGTTACTTTTAATATAACAAATCAAACAGTCAATAAAAAATAATATTCGGATAATTAATTCCGATATAACTAATTTCAGTATAACTAATTTCTTTATAACTAATTAGAGGATAATTTGTCTCCAAACCGAACGACCGCTTATATCCACCAAGCTTTAAAATAAAAAGAAGCATTTTTGAATAGTAATAAAATTTGTAAAGAGTAGTTTTTTTTCATAATCACTTTTGAGAGTATGGCTAAGCAAAATTATTGTTATACTATTAACGAAAGTGCTTTCAATTTGATTAAAAAAGAAAAAATACTATTCTTTAAAAAAAATTAAAAGACATTTTTTGAAATAAGCATATTTTGTAAGTTTGACTAAACAAGCTCTAACTTAGAAATAAAACATATAGTTATTATACTTGTATCTTTTAGGCTTAGCATTGTTGATCCTCTCTTGACTTGTAGCCAAATTGCTATTACACGGCCCTGTTTCACATGAAAAATAACTCAAGCCTTTTTTGTGTGTATTTATAATATGTTTGACCAAATTTCTAAAATTTGTTTATTTTTTAAAAGCATTTAAAAAAAAAATGTTTGTAGTGAGAAACAATTTGTGTTTGGTCAATTAATTTTAAAAATAATTTTGAGCAACAATTAATGTTTGGACACACGTTTAAAAAATATTTCTAAGTATATTTTTCTCAAAAGTACTTTTCAAAGTACTTCCGTGCAAAATTAATTTTTTTACCTTATGGAAAACTGTTTCTGCTACTCCTCAAAAGTACCTATTTTCTCCCAAAAGTTTTGTCAAACACCTTAATTTTTTAAAATAAACAATTTTGAAAAAAAAAAACAAGCTTGACCAGGTCGTGTATTTGACGTCGACGAAGAAGATCCTATCATCATAGGCATTCTCATTTTATTATGAGCACAAAAAAAGATCAACCGATTAGATTCTTTCTTAATATTCCTGAAACAAAATAAAAAATGAAAACAATTAAAACTACTTGAAGCCTTCATACACTAATAAAGGAAGTCTTTTCGAGAAATCACAAAAAGAAGAGCACAAGTAAATCAATTTCACGATGGAAGAAAAATGAAGGGCAATCAATTTCAAGAATATGTAATAGTATCAAGAACTACAAAAGAGATGATTCCACTTCTATATGTCTTTCCTTTTTCCTCTATTGTGTTGTTCTGAAAGTTTTTTTTAGTCAAGTGAGAATGTATATATTTAAATAAACGTATAAACCTTTTTGTATAAGAAAATAAAAGGTAGCATAAATGAAAAATGAGTAGTTCTTTAAAAAGGTATATTTAAAAATGGAAGACAATCTTTCTATCTTTCACTATGATATGTTTCTCTTTAATTGAGTAGTAAATTTACACATTTTTAGATTTTAAAAAATAAGATAAACAAAATACAAGACAAAAAAGCCCAAAGAAAAAAGAGAGAGAAATAACTTCATTTTAGTAAATAAGTGCTCAAAGACAACATAGTAATAACAATTAATTAACTAGTTAAATTGCATTGTAAATTCAAAAAATCTGTATAATATATATAATCTGAATTATCTATATTAATGTAATCTGAGTTAGATTAATGAATATATTGGCATGTCAAGTAATATAAGGCGCACCAAATATATGTCCTAATTCAATTTTGGAAGGTAGATTATACTCCATGTTTGGACAAACCTCTCATAAATTAGAAGTACTATTTTTATAAAAAAAATGCTTATTTGGATTATGATGTTTGACCAAGTTTTGGCATGATTGATTATAACTAAAGGGACCCTTACTAAGAGAAAAGTCCAAATTCTTTTGAAAGATAACAAAATAAATCTTCTGATTGTGGCGAAAAAGTTGAAAAGGTTTATCTCTAGAAGAAGCACAATTATAAAATAAAATTTTAAAATAGAGTCAAAATTAATCTTATTAAAAATTTATATTTTTCAAATTATCTTGTACAATATGAAGAAAAACACATGCATGGTCAATAGATGTATGACTGAAGTTTTATAAGCACGCCTCGTCTTTTATTTTGTGATTTTCACCTTTATACGTTATTACATATTTAAATATAAATAAATTTAAAAAATTTAAGTCAAATTTAATCTTACTGAAAATTTATATTTTTCAAATTATCATGTACAATATGAAGAAAAACCACTCTCATATAGGCTTGTTCATTGGTCAGATCGGATCGAATCTAGCACATTTCGAATTATAATTTTAAATTTTATAAAATGCAATTCTAATCCAATCCAAGTTAACCTCGGATTGAATATGATTTTTGATATTTGATTTAGGTAAATATTTTGAATTTTCGAATCGATGCCTATAGCACTGCTGTGCACGTCAACATCTCAACACCTAATTCATACTCTTCATCAGTCGATGTATAATAAAGTTCATTAAATAAAATAATCAACAAAATAAATTGCAATCATCAATAAAGTAATATTTTTCAAATATCCCCATTGATAACCAATTGAGCTGTCAAAGCGGACATCAACAAAGTAATATGAATTCACAAACAAATGTCTAATAATATAAAATAAAAGTGTAACACTTTAAATATATTCATATATTTCAGATTTCAGACCGGATTGGTTAAAATTGTACCAATCCGTATTTTCAAATTTTTTAAAAGTATAATCCATATCCATATTTCGAAATCAGACCATCTGAATAGCACGAATCAATTCGAATTATCGGATATATTCAAATTGTGCACATCCTTAAATGTCTATATACTGTAGACATATGATTGGAGTTTTATAAGAGCGCTCCATCTTTTTATTTTGTGATTTTTACGTTTATACGTCATTATTTTTTGTAGTTTGATTTTTAAATATAAAATTTTAGTAAATTCATCAAACCTAATTTTTGTATTTTTTATAATTTTGTAAATTACTTTTTAAAAACTTTTTAATTAACGAAATATAAATTTAGAAATTTGATCAACCAACGGCAAACTAACTAATGATCCGTCATGGCAGGATTGCGGGCGGGGCCGGTGGAGTAACAAAATTCGGCGCTCTTCCTAATTTCCACCGACCTCTTTGGCGGTTTATGAGTCTTAACAGTTTCACGGACTCACATGCAACACTTTTCACACCCAATGTAACGCTTTTTAATCCGCTGTCGAAAAGTGACTTCTTTTCTCACGATTCTTCTCAATCGCGACATTAATTATAAAGCATACCAAACACAATTTCCTCGCAAATGTGTTCTCTTTGAATCAGATCAACAACCCTGCAAAACGTTTTTTTTTTTCATCCTTCAATTCCAATGGAGTCCGTTCTCAATTTCAACTCAATTTCTCCGATTTGTGTCCTTAATTATCGCCTTTTCCCGTCCACTCTCTCTTGCTCGGCACGTGGCCCTACCGCAGGTTTACCTCAACGGAGAATTTCTCGATCTTTCCGACCGGCGTCTCTTCCTTCCACCTCTGCTAATGCTGCTGCTACTTCAAATTCTCAGCCTGTAAGTAACTCCTTGTTCTTCGTTGTTTAGTGTTTTTACTTTCATATATTTATGTTTTGGATTTACACAACAGAATGTCTCCGTTTTTGTCACTGACGATTATATCAGACGCGTTTATTGTAAATATTAACCACGGTGAAATGAAAATTTCTTAATTATGCTGATCCGTGTAACGCGAGTTAGGTTTCTGTTACTATACCTGCTTTTCAGAGAACATAGGTTTTATTATTTAAGAAAATTACAATTAGATAAAATTCATGGCTGAGTTTCCGGTTGATCGAGCAGAGAGAACCATGGCGTTATGATATTACTTCCTATGCCCCAATTTATGTGGCACAATTCGAATTTCGAGAGTCAAACAATTTAATTTTGACCGAGAATTTGGGCACGGAATCTTCAAGTTTTTTGAAATGAACTTAACATATTTAGTACTATAAATCACAATGCTTGACAATTCAAAATATCTAAAAGATATATGAAAAAAATTACGGTTAGATAAAGACTTGTTTGAATCTCTAAACTCGAAAGGTGCCACAAAAATTGGGACGGAGGGAGTAAATATTCAACGGAGAACTGTGATTAGCAATAATTAACACTTGCGACACTCAGAGTATGATTTAGTCTGCTGCATCACATGTCTAGCTTTATTTCTCCAATAATTAACACTTGCAATACTCATAATATGATTTAGTATGCTGCACCATATGTTTAGCTTTTGCCTCATAGCGCGAATGCTCCTTTTATTTCCTTTAACTGAGGAGTAGCAACAGTTCCCAATTTTGGATTTTTTCATTGATATATCCGACAAGCTACTTCCTCTGTCCCAAAAAGATTGTCTTACTTTCTTTATTAGTTTGTCCCAAAAAGTTTGACACATTTCTATATTTAGAAATAATTTAACTTTATGAGATGATTTAAAACCACACAAATATCTAAGGCTTGTTTTGGATCACACATTTCAAAAATCTTTCTTTATTTCTACCATGTGTCAAGTCAAACTAGGACAATCTTTTTGGGACGGAGGGAGTAAAATTTAACCCAATATCGAAACATGTCACATTACACATCAACACGTACAAAGGTGATCAAGAGTAGGAAGAGAGGGAGGTCAGGATTGAGGTAGAAGAACTGTGTTGATGCTAACCCATCCTTATTTTGTTAGTTTTTGTGGTAGGAGAAATTTCTCCAATGTTGTGACTTGCTCAACCTAATGAGTTACTTTTCACTTCTCAGCCAAGAGACGGACATTACTCAGTTGGTGACTTTATGACTAGGAAAGAAGATTTACATGTAGTAAAAACTACAACTAAAGTTGGTGAAGGTACTTCTGGATTTGCTTCCTCGGTTTAAAGTCTAAAGACTGTATAGAAACACCTTTTTGATAAATTAAAGCATGAACATGCTAACAATTCTGTTTTCCTTTATTTCTGTAATTTGATCTGCAGCCCTTGAGATGCTTGTGGAAAAAAGGGTTACTGGGCTTCCTGTAGTTGATGATGACTGGAAATTGGTAATTCCTCTTAATTTACTTCCATAATTTCTTGGAAAGATGTGTGTTAATAGCCTACATAGTCCATTATTTTCCATGTGCAGGATGATCAGTATTTCTATTTATTTCAGTGCATATTTATTCTCTTATCTTCCTCAAGCCGAGGGTCTATGGGAAACAGCCTCTCACCTCCCAGGTAGGGGTAAGGTTTGCGTACACTCTACCCCCAGACCCTACTTTGTGGGACTACACTGGGTTTGTTGTTGTTGTTGTATATTTCTTCTCTTATCCTTAAGGGATTGTACTCTTGCAATGTTCGTAAATTGATTCCATGAGCTCTGGGAAAATGTCAACCTTCCTTCATGATTGCATTAGACATTTTGCAAGCAAGTACATTCTGATCTTTGTGGGTAAAAAAGTACAAGCAAGGGCTCACTAATATGTGAAAGGTTTCACTTTCATTTTATGTCCTTATTTTGGGGCATAGGGAAATCATCCTCACATAGTTGGCTTCTTCCATGAAGATCTTGCGAGGGAAGTTTATTCCTGTAATTGAGATGAGATGATACCTTGTGCCAGGCTGCCTCTTCACTGGGCCAAGTGTAAGATGAATGTTAACAATCTGCAACATGCAGTTTCATGTTAGCCACGCTGATAAAGAAACAATGAGCTGAGAGGGTGGGGTTAACTCTTCTGATTAGTCAATCCAAAAGAAATGTCATATCTTTTATCATCTTTTTATATTGAAAAGATTTATGTGGCTAATCAATTAAAACACAGGCGTTTCCTTAGAACTAGGAAGGAGAGCTACTGGCTAGTCCAATTGGAGTTCTGCTGACTTCTCTAATCTGACTTGGTATTGTTCAAACTGTTTAAGCAACTTAACCTAGATAAAAGGTGAGAGATGTCTGGAGGTTCCCCTGTGAAAGACACTTCCTTTATCACCTTAGTATTCTAACCTGGGCTCTCCACTTCTCCCTAGTTCCCTTTAAACGGGGTACTTTCGTGGTAGGTGAAATCCTATTGCTAATTGAATCTACCAGAAAATTATTATGATTACCAAAACAGTTCAGAGATATTATACTGTAGCTAACTTCTCAATTTAGCTCGCGAATATCTTGTTGCAACAACTGGAAGAGGAAGGGGTTGGGATTGGAGGTAGAGAAGCTTTGTGGTGGATTGGTAGAAAGGCAAGAGTTAGGGTATGTATCCTTTTCTTTTTTTGGTGGGCTTGGAGAAATATATCCGTGTTATAATAGTTTTTTTTGGGTGAGACGCGTAAATTTTACCTACCGTTGACATGTCTCAATAGTAATTTAAACTAGTACAGAGGCATCGTTGATTCACACAAATTGGTCATCGCGCTTGGTTGAAAAGCCATTGCTGTAAATCTACTGTACTGCATGTTAGATTATAGCTGAACTCCTCGTAAGTCTAAATCCAAGTGAGATGTTATGTATGCACTTGTCATCCACTTTCTGACCCATAGAAGGGACCTCCGGCCCCAAGGGTACGTGCCATTATCTAAGTCATTGTAGCGGAAGTGTCGTGTTGAGCGCCTTGAAGTACAATTTCGGGTCGAGCTGCAGGTTAAATTATTTGCAAACAACTTCAATAAATGATGGGGTATATGTAAGTGGTAGAGTGGTGTTGCTGCCATGATCCGTGGAGATTCAGGTCGTTGTCTCTTCGATGCATAAGAAGTATGTAATCATATACCGCAATATTGCAATGAGAAAATGTCTTCTCTTGAAATCCATGCAGAGTATAGAGCATAATAGAGTAGAAAGATCCATATGAGCGATACTAACTAGTTTGGATTAAGGTTCAGTCACATTGGTACACTTGCTGTAGGTCCATTATTCGCTAGGAGTCTTTTATTGTAGTAGTTGTTGAGGCATAGTAGTTGTTGTATTATGATTTCTCTCATCGTATATATTAGACAACTTGTCTTGCTTGTGACATCTATCCTAATCCTTTTATTTTAAAATGAAAATTCTCTATCTCTCTCTCTTGCGCTCCCTTTTTATTTTAAATGTAATTGTAAATGCTTTCTTTTAGATCAAGTTATAAATGCACTGACAGAAGATGACACACTGCTGCAGGTTGGCGTTGTTTCTGATTATGACCTACTGGCACTTGACTCTATATCAGGTATCATTTAGGTTGACAAATTTATACTTTTGCAACCTCATTACTTCTGGGAACTTCTCTCAAAATGCTGTGTTCTGGTACTAAGCATGTTTCTAAGTGATGCTCATGAGCAATATTAGAGTAGCTATGATGGGGTAGTTTTCTTGACGTGGAAATTACTGAATCTGTAAATATCTAAATGTCACATTGTTCTTATTTCAAAATCTCAAGGGAAAAAATAAATATCAAGGTTAATATTTGTACTTCATTATTCTATTCACAAAGCGAGCTGTCAAAGTTCTCAATGAGTAGTTTAACTATTACGAATAAAAGTATTGAATCTTATTGGGAGCTAGGAATCCAGTAGCTTGACAAGGATGATATTAGCCTATTCTGGTAGGGTCACATAACATATTGCTGAGACTGCATGGGTGATATGTGACTTCTGAATTTTTAACGAAGCTTGTAATGTTAAAGAAGTGAGGGTCTCTTCCTCCTGTTTGATGAGGAATCTAAATCTGGACAGATGTAGACAGGTACTTTGGTGTTTTAGTTTTTCAGGTTTTGCTGGTGAAAATATGATTGGAGTCCTGGGCAAAAGGGCTGAGATGAGTAACATTTATGTAGTGCTTTGAAAGTAATGATTGTTTGCTAAAGAAGCAAAGCTGTAGGATTTCTTCTGTATTCGGGAGCACTCTACTGTATGATTGCAATTGCCTCTAATGTATAACTAACATGAAAATTCTTTATTGTCTGGACAATCTCTACAAATAGAAGCATTATTTAAACAATAAATAAATAAAGCCTCTCTACCTTCACAAGGTAGGGGTAAGGCTGCGTACACACCATCCTCCCCAGACCCGAATTGTGGGATTACACTTGGTATGTTGTTGTTTGTTGTTAGAAGCATTATTTAAACACAATATTTACCTTATTGACTAAGTACTCCACATATAGCTCAGAAATAGCTCCCAGAAGGTACAGCAGGAGGATTTTGTGATATTAAATGTCCTTTGGTATTAGTTCTTTATTGAATGCATCAGCAGGCATTTTCTTTAATCAGTTGACACTTGCCTTAGTGATGATAGACGTTCAGATTCTACATTGTTTGTAGTCTTGCTGAGCTACACCTTTAAAATTCAGCTGATAAATTTATTAAAGAAAAAAATTGAAGGACAACACTCTTCACATGTCTTAAAAGTGCATGCAGGAATACCTTATTTTTGTTGTATGCCATTATCTATGATTAGGGTAGCAAGTCTATAGTGGTTGAGCAGGCAATGCGATATCCAATAAATATTTTACCAGCTATAGGAGAGCGAGGTTTCAGCCTTTAGAAGCAAAAAGAAAAAGAAGGAGAAATAGAAATAGAGAGAGGGGGAGGGCAGTTAAGAAAAGCAGAAAAAGATCCGGCTCGGTCCCTATTTCGTGATTAAATCTGCTTTGACTACTTGAGAACTTTGAGATCTAATGGTTAGTTTTTAATCATGCATGTAAACTTTTCCCCGAATGACTGATGAGTGAGATATAGTAACCAGTTTGACTTTGATGAATGTGTGGCTACTGTTTCATTGTATGCTTCCTTAAATTGAACCCTTGTTAAAAGTATAATTTCCCCTCCATTGACAGAAATGTAACCTCAATTTCTCTTTCTTCTATTTTTTAATTTCTTTTTAATGTTCTTACTCAGGAGCTGGCCAAGCTGACACAAATCTGTTTCCTGATGTTGACAGTACTTGGACGGTATGTAATAATCTTTTGTTCTTATAGTGGATGCCCAAGTTGGATAACATTTTTTATTACTGATATTTATGCATGTTGTGATTTGTAATATGGTTTTATGTTTGCACTTGTATCCTTTATTACGGTTTTGGCTGTGACTGGTGTAATAGTTTAAACATAGATTTGATGAAAAGAATGCTCTAAGATCAATATATAGTCATTCCATTTTTCTTTGAAAAAGTTAGCTGGACCATCTGTGAATCATTTGCTTAGTTAAGTACATTTCTATAATCTGACTGGATGCCACGCTCACGGATTGTTAATAGGACATGAAGAATTAATGTCATCATGCTAGGATATAGTTTCTGGTGAGTGCAAGATATTACAAGTATTCACTAGAGTATTATGAGTTTGGCTCTCATTTTGGGGGTGGAAGTAGGATTATTTCCACTAGAGTATTCTAAGATAATTCTCCCTCTCAACAAAAAAAACAGAAAAGTCTTCTGGAGATTACTTTAAATAGATGTCATTTGTAGTGTACAAGGAAATTCTTAGTCCATGAATTATATTTAGCTCCCTCTTTATCTTGTTAAGTATCTTGCTTTGATTCTGTGATTTTGTAGACATTCAATGAGGTTCAAAAGCTACTGAGTAAAACTAACGGAAAAGTTGTTGGTGATGTCATGACACCAACCCCATTGTCCGTCCGTGAAAACACCAACCTTGAAGATGCTGCGAGGTAATTAAACAAGCATTTGTCAGCTTAGTTCATTAAAGGTGGTATAAGATTCCTATTAGCTAGTGCAATTGGTAACATTCAAATTCTTTTTAATGCCTATTTCTGTTTTATACCTATCCATTTGGGAAGGCTGCAAGAGACTTGTTATGTAAGGCAGAGGATCTTGCTAATCTTTTCTCCTTCTGCTTGACTATACTAATATTCTTGCTAATCACCAAATGAGAATCTGGATTATTCATTCAGCAATTTATTTGTAAAGTTGACTTCATGAGATATTCTGCTGATTTTAGGTTGTTGCTCCAAACGAAGTACCGTCGGCTGCCTGTTGTAGATGTTGATGGCAAACTGGTAATTTGCCTACTTGTTCTCCTTTTTTTTTTTTTTTTTTGTGATTTTTAGTGAATTTGTCAGCAGCATGTAATTTCGGATTAAGCCCTGTTAACTGAAATGTGAAGGTTGGGATTATCACAAGGGGCAATGTTGTTAGAGCCGCTCTGCAAATAAAACGCACTTGTGAGAATATCCAATGACACCTGGTTTCCATTGCAGAAGTTATTAATTCATGTTAAAACATGATGCGACCGTATTATAATATATACACACTTCCATTCTGTCGTCCTTGGCTTCCTACTGTGTCAAGTGTGGCATCACTGGGAAAAGGGGGAAGTAGGGGATTACTTTGCCCAAGTACCTGCTGGTATGTAAAAACATGTTTTGTGAGCGCGAAATCCAAGTAAGACATCTGTCTGGAATCTTTGTTCGTATCTTGTTATTTCTATGGGTTTCACCAAGCCGAGCTTCCTTTACGAAGTTTGAATTCCCTGTGTAGGCAACATTTGCTATAAGGGGGCACTCCCATATGGATGATACGCCGATGCCCAATAGTACCATTTGTTAGTTTTCAAATCTGTAGTAGTATGAGAACTTTTACTATTTCTACGTAATGTAATAGACTTTGTAAGGAATCCAAGAGTTTAACAACTGACCCTCCATTGCTGCGTTTATTGGGCAATGGCAAAATTAGATTTTATGGTTTAATCTTGTGCGAAGATATTCCCACTTGTTGTACACATTATATAATTATACGTAACACGCAAGACTTTTCACATTGGACATGTTTCTTCTTCTCTTCCAACCTTGTTTATCTCATAATATTCAGGTTCATTAAGATATCATCACAAATCCTGCAGTTTGAGGGAACCTCAACGTTTATCCAAAATTTACTAAATGAAGGGATTAAAATAACAACTAAATAAGCATATAGAGAGTGTACCAACAAATTAAAAAATGATACATCCTATACATATTTTATTTTTTGCTCTCATCTCTTTATTGACTTCTACCAGTGGAGTGATAGGAATAATTTGTTTACTTAATTACTTGTAGAACTATATGTACTTATGTCTTGCAGCAAAGTAGTCAAACCGGAGTAAGATGATCCCCCTTCTTCAACAACCTGCCTTGCTATCTCCTTATACACTTTAGCTCTGCTTCGGAATCCCTCTGCTTCTTCACCCACCATGACTTTCTTTATTACTTATCTTTTCACTCCCTTGCGGGCTATTCTTTTCCATTGCACTGAACCAACACCAACTCAGTTCTCAAAACCTCAGTTACCAACTTCTCATTGTAGAATTGCTCCCCAAAAACGGGCCATGTCACCATTGGCAGCCCAGCTGATATTCCTTCCAACGTAGAATTCCAACCACAATGAGTGACATAAGTTCTCACAGCTTTGTGATCAAAGATTAGCACTTGGGGTGCTCATCCTCTTAATCTTATGATTAATCCTTTTCTCCTTTGTTCCCTCGAATCCTTCAGGCAACCAATCTTCATTGTCTGTTCTAACAACCCAAATGAATTCTTGGCCAGAGTCTTCAATTCCCATAGCTAGTTCTTGCATTTGCGATGCAGTGAAATTTGCTATGCTTCCGAAGCAAATGTAAACGATGGCACTTGATTTTTTTTTTATATCAAGACATTTTATGATATGCAACTTTGAGTGCATTGCGAAAGGACAAGTCAAGATGAACGTACTATAATTGCATTATAAGTCAAAGACCAAGAATCATGCAGATAATCTTGTATAGTCCATTAATACGTGTTTTATTAAAAGACTAAAGAGACACTGTACAAAATATTAGAACTTTCAGTTCAGTTGTGTCTTCGGTTCCTAGGCATGCAATTCAAAATTGTTGTAAACATTAGTATAATTTGGTTTAAATACAAGGTGTCACTATAAAATGATTTCTGAGTTTGCTTACAACCTCTCTCCGCCCCCACAAAACTATCCTTTGCTTTTCAGTTGGTTAGTCAGTTGAGGAACATGCACATGACGTCTTTATGGTACTCTATATTTCCCTTCTTTTGGCAAATCTTAGTTTTGGAAAATTCAGCATGGAAAGGAACTATTAGAACTTTTAACTTCAGTATTTGCAAAGGTTTCTACAGTTTGGGGACAGAATGCTTAGCTTGACACTGGTAAAAATAAGATTATATGTCTGCAACTGAAATAAGTAACCAGTGACATCCTGATTGTACTAGTGATAAATTGTTAATCACTTGTAGAACTATATGAACTAATTTCTTGTAGCAAAGTAGTCAACCCAGTGTAAGATAATCCTCCTCCTTCAACAGCCTGCCTTGCCATTTCCTTATACGCTATAGCTCTGCTTCTGAATCCTTCTGCTTCTTCACCCACCATCACTCTCTTTATTGCCTTAGCTATTGCTTCTTTTTTCACTCACACGCTACACGTTTTCTGCCATTTCACCGAACCAACACCAACCCCAGTTCTCAAAACCTCAGTCACCAACTTTTCATTGAAAAATTGCTCCGCAAACACAGGCCACGTCACCATAGGCAACACCGCTGATATTCCTTCGAGCGTCGAATTCCATCCACAATGAGTCACAAAAGCTCCGATAGCTTTATGATCAAGAATTAATACTTGGGGTGCCCATCCTCTTATGATTAATCCTTTTTCTTTTATTCTTTCCTCGAATCCTTCAGTCAACCAATCTTCATTGTCTGTTCTAACTACCCAAATGAAATCTTGTCCGGAGTCTTCAATTCCCATAGCTAGTTCACACATTTGTGATGCGGTGAAATTTGCTATGCTCCTGAAACAAATGTAAACAATGGAGCTTGATTTCTTCGAATCAAGCCATTTCATGCAGTCGTGTTTGTCAATAGAAGATTTCTTCCTACTTTCTGTTTTATCTTCAACAACGAAAGAAGGTCCAATAGCCCAAGATTTTCTACCCAGAACCTTCGTATAGTGTTCGACATAATCTTGTTCAAGCTCATAGAAGCTGTTGAAGATAATTCCATAGCCCTTCAAGCCCGATTCCCTGACTTCTTTTACCATCAGGGGAATATTCTTCTCTTCTTCGATTCGATCAAACGGTGACAATTGTGTTCTTGTTTACTTGATTTGGTGAGGCAAATTGGGTACAACAAAAGTATCAGAATCAGAGGAGACATTCTTGAAAGGCTTATGAAGTCTGATGCTCTCGCTGACACAAAGGGCAAAGAAGCTTGTGCCATGAATAGCCAATCTTGGAATGTTAAATTTGGCTGCAGTGTCAATTGTCCAAAGAAAGAATAGATCAGAAACAAGACAATTGGGGCGGCATTCTTGAATAAGCTGCTCTAGTGGTTCTTGCATCATAGCTGTAGCTTTGAAGAAGTTCAGGAGAAGTCATCTGAAGGGATGAGATCAAGGTGCTCACATTCTTCAGGCAAGCCATTTTCAACAGCTCGGAATTTGATCAAATGGATGTCAATTTCGAAACCCGAATGCTTGTTTCTTTGTATAGCTTTTGAGAAAACAGATTCGTTGAGAGGAGTGGTGATTATGGTGGCCTTAATACCACGTGAAGCGACGAGCTTGGCCATGTCAAGCGTAGGAATCATGTGGCCATGAGCTATGATGGGAAAGAAGAAAAAATGGAGCTGGCTCATAAGTGAAAATCTGGAAGAAAGAGGTTGCAGCAAAAAACAAATACGTAACAAAAGAAACCTAACTAGTAGTTCACTTTAGTTTGATCTTGAAATTGTACAGCAAAAATCAGAGTCAGAGTTATAAAATGCATCCCCTAGCTCATTAAAAACAAAAGAATGATTAATAGAATTGTTCTCCAGTAGTGTAGTTGGTTAGTCTGTTGGAACATGGAAATGACATGTTTATATTTGTCCTTTTTTTGGGATAGGATACCTTAACGGCACGTCACAAAAATCTGATTAGGCTTCACTTTTGTGCTTCAATAATGTAATTTCTTTTAATTATTTATGTAAATGAAACTTACAGGTAATTTCTTTACAATAACAGTGAGTAGAAAATATAAGAAAAAGTGAACTAAATTATTACAATCAGTTAAATTACCAGTTGTGTATGCAAGTAAAATGAGTTGTTCATATCAAACATATAATCAGATATATATGTAATCAATAATATTAAAAATAGCATGTAATGGATGTCTATAAAATTACTGGCATACAAAGAATTTCTATTTAATTACTCAATAATGAATTATGACGCCCACATATACAGTTTCTTCCATGTTCTAGAGAACCTTTAAGGCAGTGGTTCCATGAATTACCTTTCTTGCACAATTATTATACACGCACACCAAGTTTTGCGAAAATGGGCGTAATCGTTTGTGAGGACTCCATATGTTTTTTCCAATGATGGGATGGCACACGGTCACAAATTCCACCTTAGACATAGCCAAGTTGTTCGTATCGCGCGATGTATTGCAAGGATAACTGTTACCACCACTCCTCTGTATTTACTCATATTCATCCAAGTCATTGAAAAAAACAAACACTTGAAACTGTAAATTTAAATCAAAGTCATCAATTTTCCAGTAGTGGGGGTGGGGGTTGTCTGAAGTATGTGAAATATGGACCAATTGACTTCTGATAATTTGGTTCCTAAGTTCTTCAAGAACAACTCGACCTATTCCTCCGTAAGTGCCACCCCAATGCTCTCGTTGCTGACATATTCTTCTCTTGGGCTACCTTTAATTTTCAGAAGTAAAATTATACATTTGTTTCTATTATTGAATAGGCCTAATTTGAATTAGGGGTGGCCAGTGGGCCGGGCTCGGGACGGACGGGGCGGGGGGCTCGGGGCGGGGAAAAAGGGCGGGATTGGGTCAGGCGGGTCGGGATAGGCAGGATTTGCCGTAGTCCTGTCCCGATCCCGATCCCGATCCCGTCGGAATCGGATCGGGTCGGGATCCCGCGCGCTTTTTTTTTTTTGCACTTAATTTAAAAAATAACATATATATATATATATAAAAACTCAATAATTAAACAAGATAATGTAATAAAAACATCACAAGCTTGTTTTTGTGTCTCTTATATTATTTAATAGACATATGATTTTTTTGTAATACAAATACAATTGTCAAAATTGCAACTTTGTGGTGTTGTTCAAAAGTTGCAAATTACATAGTAAAATTGCAACTAAAAAATTACATTATGAAAAAAACATGTTCTAGTTTCTTGATAATTTCTTGTGGTTCTTCGGTTAGAATTGGTATTTGTTGGTCAAATTGATCCACGTCGCTTCCACCACATTCAGATAAGATTTCGTTGTAGTTTTCATCTTCTTCTTCGTTGATCTCCGGTTGACCTTACCTTCTCCGCTCCGCTCGTATCCAATATCTGAATAATATTACAATCTCCAAGCTGTCTCCGGCTAATGAGTGTATGTGGTCTCCTATTTGATATCTGCCGGCAGAAAAAGCGCTTTCAGATGCAGTTGATGACACTTTAATGTTCAAAACATCTCGGGCTATCATTGAATGTGTCAGAAAGGTCTTCTCATTCCCCCTCCAGTATTTCAACAAGTCTTCACGTCCTTCTTCATTGAGAACTGCTTGGTACGGTACAGAACCCTGCAAAACAAAAATATCAAACTCGCTAATTTGGTTAGTAGCGGTACGGCCACACATTCTATTTCTGAGGCTATCAATACTAGCCGCAGAAACAACATGTCTTTTGTGAGGTTGTGTTGAAGAAGAAGATGATGATATGGAAGCCGGTAGGTTACTAGCACTTTCTTGTTGGTAAAACCTATATACTTTTTGCATTGGTCTTCTACGCTAGACAACACTTCTTCTTTAGTTTGTTCAATAGGTGGTGGGTGATTTGGATTTTTGGGACTTGGAGGTGGTAGTACTTCTATACAATCGTAAATAGTTTCAATAAGTGATTTAGTACTGTCTATTTTAATAGTCGGATTTAATACAACACCAATAATATAAATAGTGGGAATAGGAATAAAATATTTTTTTATTTTGATAAACATTTTTTAATAACTGCTATATAAGCTGGTTTTTCCATATATTCACTAAGTAATAAAAATATTAGAGCTATATAAAACAACATAGTTGAAATAGTAGGATAATATATATCGAAAAATTCTTTTGTTGCTTATGTACCATCTTTTACTACTTCGCTGCAACCTTATAAAAAACATGCGATTTCTGTTGTTAGTATTCAAGACCTTAGAAATAAAATGTGTAGTGGTTCAACTTCTTCACAAGTTAGCGAATTTGATGTTTATGTTTTGGAGGGTGTTGTACCGTATGAATTAATTGTCAATGATGAAGGACGTGAAGACTTGCTGAAATACTGGAGGCAGAATGAGAATACATTTCCGACACTAGCAAAGATGGCTCGAGATGTTTTGAACAAGCGTCGTCAACAGCGTCTGAAAGCGCTTTTTCTGCTGCAAGATTTCAAATAGGAGAGCACAGACATTCATTGACGGGAGACGCATTGGAGATTGCAGTTCTTTTCAGAGATTGGATTCGAGCGGAGCGTAGAAGGTGCGATCAACCGGAGATTAACGAAGAAGAAGACAACAACTACAATGAAATCTTGTCCAAGGGAACAGGAAGCGACGTCGAACAATTTGACCGACAAATTCCAATTCCAATCGAAGATCCTCAAGACATTGTGAGGAAATTAGAAAAAGTATGGTTAACTATGTAATATTTTTTATTGCAATTTTACTATGTGATTTGCAACTTTTGAACAACACCACAAAGTTGCAATTTTGAAATTGTATTTCCAAAAAAATATTTTTATTAAATAATATAAGAGGCACAAAAACAGTCTTGTGATATTTTTATTACATTATCTTGTTCAATTATTGAATTGTGTATATATATATATATTTTAAAAAAAATTAAGTGACAAAAAAAATGTTCAGAACCCGATCTCGACCCGACCCGTCCCCCCAAATCCCAGCCCCTCTACCGGCGGGATGTGGAGCGGGACGGGACCTCTTCCCGTCCAGCCAGGCCTGCCTGAACCCGAGTCTCGACCCTCTCCCCATCCCGTCGGTACCCGTCCCGCCCCGTTGGACATCCCTACTATCAAATGCTCCTTCGCATTGTCACTATTGGTTCATGCAAATACAATAAGTTAGCGGCTAATAAATGAACAAAATGCTTCTTCTAGATGACTTGTAAACGATACATACTAGGATCCAATGTCACTATCGAACTGAACTCTCAAACTTTAAACAATGTTTTCGTCTTTGAATAAAGCACTGGTCTTAAGGTAAAGGAAAAGACAAAATTGGGTCTGCACTTGACTTGTGGGTTGTGACGGAAGAGCATATGTCACCCTTATGTAAAAACTAAGTTGGGACCTTGCCAACAAACTTCCCTGAGTAACTATAGTGCTTAATTTTAGGAAAAGAAAAATAAAATAGTTGGAAAAAATGGGTAATCTGTAATAACACTACTCTTAAAATTATACACCAACTACTATAAATAAAATGTCAAATCATATACTTTATTTATTCATTCTGATGGGAGATGAATCTCAAGCATTTTGGTGCTTTGTGGAGCTTATGCAACAAATAGGACCAAACTTCAACCCTGGAGAAAAAGGAATGGAGCTCAAGTTATCTGCTCTTTCAAAGGTTTTTCGGATTGATATTTGTGGATAGGGAAGTACTTGTGTTTGTATATTGTACATTTCGGGCTGATAAAATATTTATTTTTCTGCAGTTGACAGACAAGCGTCTACATGACTACTTCAGAATAAGGGTGTCCAGTGGGCCGGGTTGGCCCGGCCCCGATCCCCAAAAGTAAGAAAAAAAAATTGTTGGGTTGGGGATCGAACTTGTCCCGCCCGTCCCGACCCGACCTGCCCCATCCCGAGCCCGGCCCATCCCGTCCCTTCCCGATCCCGTCCCGTCCCGATCCCGACCCGTCCCCTTCCCCCTTTGCAAAAATAACCGTTGCAACAACGGCTATAACGATCATTTTTTGCCCTCCCACCCCATAAACCCCCCTACGCCCTTGATATTTATTTTAAACCCCTAAGTTAATATATTTATACTTTAATCCTATTTTTCAACTATAAATAACTCATTTTCCTCTTCATTTTTCTCACAAATCTTCATATCATCTGTCTAATATCTCAATTTATAGCTTGAGGATCATCCATCGAACAAAGTTTCAATTTTCAACCTCGATTACACGTCGACGTTACGTCGGCGTTTGGTACCTTCGTTCATTCTTTAAATTATTATTGTTATTTAATTTTAATTATCGCACTTAATTTTATTTATTTAATTATTTATTTGTATAATTAAAATGAAAGGATTGAAACGTATGATTACGGGTAAGGGTAAGGTAAGGCTTCTTCTAGTAGGGGTAATAAGGGTAAGAGTACTTCTTGTAGTAATCCTATTCCTAGTCCCGTGATTTGATTGATTTCAGTAATATTGATGATAATGCGTTTTTAATGATATACCAGATATATGATGAAATAGATGTATTAGAATTTAATTTAGACGATAATATAGATGACACACTCACTAGTGTTGCACATCAACCTCAGGCTCAGATTGAGTCTCAGCCTGAAACTGCAACTGGAATGACTCATATTCCCCCTAGTATGAATCGAGGCCAGACAAAACGAAAGTTAAAATCACTTGCATAACATTTTTTTGATAGGGACGAAGAGAATCAACTAGCTAGATGTAAAATTTGTAAAAATGTTTATAGATTTAAAATCGGAAAAGGTCAAGGTGGGATGGAAGGATTATTGAGACATATACAAGGCGAGCACACATCTAGGTGGAATCAATACCAGGATAATAAATTGGGTGTGCCAATGCCATCTGAGTCGGGACGAGGTTCCCATAGTGTCCCCGACCTAGTATAGGGTCAAATTAACCTGACGACGGGGGAATTTTTGGTTCTAAATATGATAAAAACAAAGATAGGGGAAATATGGCAAAATTAATAGCGGTGGAGGGTTTGCCTTTTTCATTCCCTTCATCTCTTGGTTTTATTCATTATATTCGGAAAACATATAATCCCGCTTTTAATAGTTTTACTAGATCAACTGTTAGAAGGGATGTTTTTAAATTTGCAAGTGAATATCAACAATATTTACGTTATGCGATGTATCATTTTAATGGCAAAGTGGCTATCACTTCTGACATAGACCGTAATACTAACGGTAATGATTATTTAACTGTAACATGTCATTCGATAGATCAAAATTGGTTTATGCAAAAACGTATTTTAGCATATATATATATATATATATATATATATATATATATATATATAGGCACAATGGAAGTTTTATTAGATAATATTAATGAAATTTTTGATTACTATGGAATAATAGATAAAATTATGACTATTACATTAGATAATGCATCTTCTAATGATTATGCTATAAGACTTTTAAAACTTAGATTAACTCCATTTTTTCCTGATCATTTTCATATAACATATTTATAACTTAGTTGTAAAGGATAACCTAAAACTTTTTGAAAACATTCTTTATAAAATGCAATTTGCCATAAACTTTATTTTTAAAGGTAAAAAAATACAAAGACGCAAAAAGTATAAAAAAATATGTCATGATTGTAGATTATCATATAGAAAAATCCAGAAGAAGTTTCGACTAGGTGGAATTCTCTGTATGAGTAACTACTTACTGCTTACAATTATAGACAACCTATTACTTTATTATTTAACGCCCACAATAAAAATTCAAGGGATATACTTGTAGATAGTGATTGGGATAAAATTTTAGAACTTAATGGATTTTTAGAAAAAAATTATCAAGCTACTAAAGAATTTTTTGGTATTTATTATCCTACTATTTCAAATATGTTATTTTATATAACTCTAATATTTTTGTTACTTAATGAATATATGCAAAAACCAACTTATAAGACAACTATTGAAAAAATGTTTAAAAAAATTTTAAAAAAACTTTTTTCCTATCCCCACTTTTTATATAGTTGGTGTTGTATTAAATCCAACTATTAAAGTAGACGGTTGTAAAACACTTGTAGAAATGATTTATGATTATGTAGAAGTACTTCCAACAGACCTAACTGAATGAACCAACTGACACACCAACTAAAGAAGCAATTACGCCTAGCAAACACACCGAATGCAAAAAAAAAAAATACGTATTACCAACAACAAAGTGTAAATAATCAACCGGCTTCTGTACCATCTTCTACTACTTCGCTGCAACCTTATAAAAAACATGTGATTTCTGCTGTTAGTATTCAAGGCCTTAGAAATAAAATGTGTAGTGGTTCAACATCTTCACAAGTTAGCGAACTTGATGTTTATATTTTGCAGGGTGTTGTACCGTATGAATTAATTGTCAATGATGAAGGACGTGAAGACTTGCTGAAATACTGGAGGCAGAATGAGAATACATTTTCGACACTAGCAAAGATGACTCAAGATGTTTTGAACATTCAAGCGTCATCAACAGCGTCTGAAAGCGCTTTTTCTGCTGGAAGATTTCAAATAGGAGAGCACATACATTCATTGACGGGATACGCATTGGAGATTACAGTTCTTTTCAGAGATTGGATTCGAGCGGAGCGTAAAAGGTGCGATCAACCGGAGATCAACGAAGAAGAAGACAACAACTACAATGAAATCTTGTCCGAGGGAACAGGAAGCGACGTCGAACAATTTGACCGACAAATTCCAATTCCAACCGAAGATCCTCAAGATATTGTGAGGAAATTAGAAAAAGTATGGTTAACTATGTAATATTTTTATTGCAATTTTACTATGTGATTTGCAACTTTTGAACAACATCACAAAGTTGCAATTTTGAAATTGTATTTCCAAAAAATTATTGTCACGATCCGACCCGACGGGCCGCGACTAACCGCCCTAATGACATCATTATACTAACTTGTCACACATAATCCAACTAACCCTTAATGAGTCTGAAATCCAGCAGCATAATGCTGCAATAACAACATAAGCCAGGGTAGGCAAGCCGACAAGGCTGCCTTTACCCAAAAATGTACCTGTCTTCTGAGGAGTCACAACTAGCCAATATAACATAACAAGCAAGTCGACAAGGCTGCCACCAGATAGTAACGTATATACATGGGGACACCCCAACACATAATACAATAACGTGACTGACCAAAACAGAGTCATAACCCTTACATAAGTACAACCCACAACTGTCTACAGACCTCTATAAGAAGGATAACGACATATGACGGGATAGGGCCCCGTCGTGCCCCTAAATATACATAAATAAAAAAGATAGGGTTCCGTACAAAAATGGTAAAGCTCGGATCAAATGAGCTTTCCAAACAGCTGCGCAGGAACCTAAACCGGAGGATCACCAAACTGAGCACATGTACCTGCGGGCATGAACGCAGCCCCCCCGAGGAAAGGGGGTCAGTACGAAATAATGTACTGAGTATGTAAACATGAAATACTGCAAATGAGATCATAAGTAGCCAATGGATAACAAGAGATCAATATAAAAATCAGGATTCAAATCCAACTGTGCCATAAACAATAAAAGTCAGTTGCCTTATAAAAATGAGAGTCAAGTCAAGAAAACATGAGTGCCTGTCCATATATATATATATATATATGTAACGTAACCCGGCCCACTAGTGCGGGACTCGGTGGAATCATATCATAACCCGGCCCATTCTGAGACTCGGTGAAGTCATATCGTAACCGGCTCATGCGGGACTCGGTAAAGTCATATCGTAACCCGGCCCGTGCGGGACTCGGTAAAGTCATATCTCATCTATGGATCCATCCTACGTAACCCGCCCTCTAGTGAGGGTCTCGGTGAAAAAATGCAAGGCTGTGCACGAACATAACCCGGCCCGGGACTCGGTGAGGTGAAGTAGTAACACTTAGCACGAGTAGATATCATGAGTAACCATATGCAAGTAAAAATTATCATTTGACTCTCAATAAAATCATTATAATAATGTCATAATAAACTATTTGCTGAAAAATCATAGGCACTTCTCATAACAATCCTCATTAGGAATTAAACTGTATAAGAATCAAGTACGTCCGCCGTACTTTCATTAAATCATGCCAAAAGAAAGAAGTAAGGGTTTCACATACCTCTTAGACGAACTAATCAACTAAATATTAGAGTATGCCTCGTTATAGAACTTCAACCTATAATAATGGTAATACGTTCGTTAATTCTATGATTACTGGACATACTTTATATCGAATAACGACTTCTTATTCTATAAAAATTCGGGCATCACTTCCCCTGTTTATACATGTTTCCACAACTTTCAAACGAGGCTAATAACATCAATAACCAAGCACCAATTAAGGGCACAACCAAAATAGCAATAAAGAGAATTTACACACCCACTTCTCATGTAAATTTAGCCTCTTAATCCACCTTAAAAACAGCCCACAAAACAGTCCATGTTCCAACAACAACGAGGGTAGAATGTGAAGCTTTTCTACACCCTTATTCCTTTAGGATTTACATTAGCAATTACCACACTTAAACATGCATAATGGTAACTAAATTTTCAGCATTATAACACCACAAAACAGTCCCTAAAACAGTCCATATACATCACAACATGTCCAACAATTTCATGCAAGTTCTTCGCCACAACATGTCATAATTCCATAACTCTTATCTTAACTCCTAAAATCCAATTTCGTATTTCAATACTTTCATATAACTAATTCCAACTAAATCTCAATGTTTCCTTTCAATTTCATCATGCAATTAGTGATAATAATAACAACAATAACCAACAACACCAAAATCAGTCCCAAATTGGCAACTAGCCCAAAATTGTCACATGCATTGCTTAAATTTCAATTTTTCCTTAACACAAATTCATTACCTTAATTCTAACAACATGCATTCCAATTATATCATAGAAATAAGAATTTTATACCTCAAATTTCGTCCAAAACAGTTCACAATTTTCTGCCCACTGCTTGTCCGAAAATCACCCACTGTTTTGTAAAATTTTCCCCTTTTTTGTTCACTTCTTCAACTCCAATTGACACGCAAGTGTTCTACAATGTTAAGCCATCATCCCTACACGTTTTTCTTCCAAAAATTCATCCCAAAAATTCAAAATTTCTGGGCATAATCTCGGTCCAGCAGTGGCTGTTTTGCCATTGTTTTTGCCACTGTTTTTGGTGTTGTTTGGCTTCCAATTTTTGGTGAAAATGTAGTCTAAGAAGAGGAGATAAAAATCTTAAATTGGGTATGGGGTTGGGTATTTTTCGGCTGAGCTTTGGAGGAGAGAATGAGAGTTTTTTTTTGTTAAGTTTAGAAAGAAGATGAAGAGGTGAGTGTAGGTATATAAAAAAAATCTAAATTTTCTTATTACACTTTGGCCCCCAAGTTCTTCAATTAATAATCTCAAACCCACTTCTTTTAATTTTTGAGAATTTCATAAGCCTCGTATCCTCAATGTCATAATTTTATAATACAATACTATCCCATAACTCCATTGGAATAAATTCAACTACTTGGATTAATTCTCGTCGTCACATGTATAGCACTAAAGAAAAACTATTCCGGGATAACATCCGTTTATACACTAATTTTCCGTATTAACATATGTAAGTGTTCCTTATATTCAATATCCGAATCTTACTTCCTTAATGACGTTCTTAATTATCGTCTTAATCTTACGAGGTGTAACAATTATATTTCTATTAAATAATATAAGAGGCACAAAAACAGTCTTGGAATATTTTTATTACACTATCTTGTTCAATTATTGAATTGTGTATATATATATATATATATATATATTTAAAAAATTAAGTGGCAAAAAAATGTTCAAAACCCGATCTCGACCCGACCCGTCCCCCCAAATCCCGGCCCCTCTACCGGCGGGTTGTGGAACGGGACGGGACCTCTTCCCGTCCCGCCAGGCCCGCCTGAACCCGAGTCTCGACCCTCTCCCCGCCCCGCCGGTACCCGCCCGCCCCGTTGGACAGCCCTACTATCAAATGCTCCTTCGCATTGTCACTATTGGTTCATGCAAATACAATAAGTTAGCGGCTAATAAATGAACAAAATGCTTCTTCTAGATGACTTGTAAACGATACATACTAGGATCCAA
Organism: Anisodus tanguticus; assembly: GCA_034509755.1. Classification (NCBI taxonomy): domain Eukaryota; kingdom Viridiplantae; phylum Streptophyta; class Magnoliopsida; order Solanales; family Solanaceae; genus Anisodus; species Anisodus tanguticus. The sequence continues at coordinate 35,514,426 of CM067561.1, read as the reverse complement.
TGTCACTATCGAACTGAACCCTCAAACTTTAAACAATGTTTTCGTCTTTGAATAAAGCACTGGTCTTAAGGTAAAAGAAAAGACAAAATTGGGTCTGCACTTGACTTGTGGGTTGTGACGGAAGAGCATATGTCACCCTTTTATAAATAAAATCGGTATTACATACTCACATAATTAACACTAAAGTTTCTTTTACTCCGTCTCATTAGTTAACGGGCCAATATCTTATACTTTTGGGTTTAGAAACTTTGTGTTCACTAACTTGTAAGATAAATCACACGACTAATGTCAGTTACCATCTTACTAAGACACAAAATTAAAAAAAAATCAAATTCTCCTGCTGTTGATTGGCTTCACTATTAAATCAATCACGTGAGTGCTTACGTACTAACTCTACTTCAACCAAAATACTTCTTGAAGAACAAGACCAGTCTTATGCAGCTTCAACGAAAGTCACAAAGAATTCCACGTACTATATATAAAGTGACACTCTAGTATCTAACAAACATGCAATTAATCCTCATTTAACAACGTGAAAAGAACCACTCTAGCTTTATTTCCATTTCCGTTTTCAGCTACCACACATTTCTTTCATTCTTTCAAACATTTTCACAAAATGGGTCAGCTTAGTTTTTTCTTCTTTCCCCTGATGGCTCAAGGCCACATGATTCCAACACTAGACATGGCCAAGCTCATTGCTTCCCGTGGAGTTAAAGCCACTATAATCACAACCCCTCTCAATGAATCAGTTTTCTCCAAAGCTATTCAACGAAACAAACATTTGGGTATCGAAATCGATATCCGTTTGATAAAATTCCCAGCTTTGGAGAACGACTTGCCTGAAGGGTGCGAGCGCCTTGATCTCATCCCTACTGATGCCCATCTCCCCAACTTCATCAAAGCTACAGCTATGATGCAAGAACCATTAGAGCAGCTAATTCAAGAATGTCGCCCTAATTGTCTTGTTTCTGATATGTTCCTTCCTTGGACAACTGACACTGCTGCCAAATTCAACATTCCAAGAATTGTTTTCCATGGTACAAACTACTTTGCCCTATGTGTCGGAGACAGCTTGAGGCGTAACAAGCCTTTCAAGAATGTTTCCTCTGATACTGAAACTTTTGTTGTATCAAATTTGCCTCACGAAATCGAGCTGACTAGAACTCAATTGTCTCCGTTTGAGCAATCGGATGATGAGTCAGTTATGTCCCGGGTAATAAAAGAAGTCAAGGAATCGGATTTAAAGAGCTATGGAGTTATCTTTAATAGTTTCTATGAACTTGAACCAGATTATGTTGAACATTATACTAAGGTTATGGGTAGAAAATCTTGGACTATTGGCCCGCTTTCGATGTGCAACAGAGACATTGAAGATAAAGCTGAAAGAGGGAAGAAATCCTCTATTGATAAACACGAGTGTGTAAAATGGCTTGATTCGAAGAAACCTAGTTCGATTGTTTACGTTTGTTTTGGAAGCGTAGCGAATTTCACTGCATCACAAATGCAAGAACTTAGCTATGGGAATTGAAGCTTCTGGACAAGATTTCATTTGGGTTGTTAGAACATATAACGAAGATTGGTTGCCTGAAGGATTCGAGGAAAGAACGAAAGAAAGAGGTTTAATCATAAGAGGATGGGCACCCCAAGTGCTAATTCTTGATCACGAATCAGTGGGAGCTTTCGTTACTCATTGTGGATGGAATTCGACGCTAGAAGGAATATCAGCAGGGTTGCCAATGGTGACGTGGCCTGTTTTCGCGGAGCAATTTTATAATGAGAAGTTAGTGACTGAGGTTATGAGAACTGGGGCTGGTGTTGGTTCGGTGCAATGGAAGAGATCAGCTAGTGAAGGAGTGAAAAAAGAAGCGATAGCTAAAGCAATAAAGAGAGTAATGGTGAGTGAAGAAGCAGAGGGATATAGAACCAGAGCTAAAGCGTATAAGGAAATGGCAAGACAAGCTATTGAAGAAGGAGGATCATCTTACACTGGATTGACTACTTTGCTACAAGATATAAGTTCATATAATTCCACAGGTCATTAAGTAGTGTTTGAAAAAAAAAAACATGTATGGTTTGTATACTATGTTTGTACTTTTTCTGTCTGCTTTATATTTGTTACTTCTTCTAATAATGACATTAAAAAGGTTATTTCCGCTAAAATGAGACCGGAATCAACGTATCAATCAGTTATCTCAAAGTTCAACATTTATTAATATTATCGAGGTATCTCGATTATCAACATTAAACTTTCCTCGCACTGCATATTTTGTGATCATATATTGAGGAACACGAAGATGTGTGTACCATGACCATGAGTAGTAAAATAAACTTTATCCCTATATTGCAACATTATTGCCACTGGCGATGCTGGAAAATAAAAGAAAGAAGAAGTGGTTTTATTGTCAATTTTTGCATGAATCTTTATGGTAATTGACATTAAAGGAGACCCTTGACTAATTGACTTCTTTTGAATAGCATAATTGTCCAATACTACGTTTCTCGATCTTCAAAGAAAACTGACTCCTCCTTCTCCTTTTGGATAAGATCCTTCTTGGTCCTTCTTTCACTAATGGTCTCATCATTTTCTAGTAGTAGTAGTTCGCGCGAGGGACTATCCTTTCTATCGCTTGCCGCTCGAAAGTCGTATTGCTAGTGGATGTCGGTCAAACGCCTTCCCATGAGACGTGACAATATATAGAATCAAAATTGAATAGCACCACTTGATTGATTGATTGAAGATGTCTCCTCAATTGTTTGACTCTTCAAAAAGACCGAAAACTTTTGTGAAGGCTGCAAAATCCAGCTGTTTCAGTTTAGTTGGACGTTCATTTAAGTTGTAAGAAGTCGCCCCAAAATAAATACTACGAGTACTTTATTAGCTTTCCATTTTTTTTTTGGGGTCTACCAGTTCCGGTCATTCTTTTTTGACCACATTCCCTCTGCAAGTGAGCTTTTCTGTTACGTAACGTTTTCTTTTCGTTTGTCGGGAATTACACGGGTACAAAGTTGAAGGACTATATAAGTCCACACATTTGTAACTCCATGGCTGGTATAAAATAGAAATAAGAAAAACTTAAGAGATTTATTTACACTCTCATGTTAGAAAATTACACCCACGTCTCACGACCTTGAAAATGGGTGGGTTTTGAACGGTTAACCTCCGCTTCCCCGTGAGCAAATCTTTAACGTCAAAAGATAAAATTTGTTAGACTTAAGGTTTTGTCCATGGACAAACGAGGTTAAAAGTTAAAGACCACTCACCTACAGAATCATTCTTGTAAATCACCCTGCCATAATGGAGAAGCATGTAGTAAGGGCATTTTTGGATACTTGGATCCAGAGAACTGTAGGCTGGAGTTGCAACGTGACTTGGCTCTTCCTTATGGAGCCACCTTTTTGAGGGTTCCTTTGGGTGAAAAAGTGTATTGTGTAAATAAGTTAATTTTTTTTTATGTATATATAGTTATATATTATTCTGTAAGATCTCTCATCTATTTACTTTTTTATATTTTGACTATATTTTGTAAAAATTCAAGCGCCGTATACTTAAATTATTCAAAGACATATTTGATGTGGTTAAGTGGTGAGAATAGCAATGCAGCTCAAGAGTGGCCGACAATTTGAAATGCGAAGCCATTGTGAAAGGCCAGTGAGCCTTGTCATGTTGTATAGTATCCCCACCACTTGCCGTCTCGATTGATTGTCTTTCCTTTCCCTGTTTTTCAGTCGATCAATCGTGTAAGATGTCATTGTTTCCACAAAAATGATTGAAAAACTATGGAAAAACCCGTCTTACAAATCTTCAACAACTCTATAATGAAGTTCCATATATACACTAATATGATGTATGTAGCATGTAGTAAAAATAAACATAAACTAATACTGTATTACTTATATTGCAACTTTAATGCCACGATCCATGCTGGAAAGTAATGAAAGAAGTTCTGCATGAATCTTTACGTAAGCCTGACACTAGAGAGACCCTTGACTAGTTGCTCCAGAGTCAAGCAGCGTACTGCTTATCGATGTTCTTCTCAAACAACTTCACAAAAACTAAACTTGGAATGTGAATAATATATAAAATCAATATTGAATAACACTACTTGATTGATTGAAGATGTCTCCGTTACTGTTAAGATTTTAACGATGATTTGTATTGATATGCTGGAAATACTCAAAGTTGCACAAGACACAAGTGAATTCACTCAAGCCCATATAGCCGTTTATGCAGTCAGCACAACAACTCAAGAAACAAGCCCATACGACTAACCATACAATCAATCCATCTGCTTGAAGTCAAGCCTAAGACGCGAGAATCAAATCAACAAGGAAAGAAGATATGCAGCGCTGGAATATATATATGCAAATCTGCATATTTATGGAATCAAGTACCAAGGATTCAATCAAAGGAATAAGCAACACATATTTATGGAAGCAAGTATCAAGGATTCAATCAAAGGAAGAAGCGATAAATGAATGAACATCAGCGAGCCAAAATAAAATAAGGTTGAACCAACATGTCTAGAAGATATTCCAATCAGCCGGACAAGATCCACTCAAGCAAGGAAAGACATCGCGGAATATCGAATCACATTGAAAGCTCTAACCTTATTCTTGGAAATAGGATCACTAATTCCGTTTCCAAGGATCAATTCATTTGGGTTTCCACCTTTGCAAAAATGAGTCCAACAACCACATCTTTGCATTATTTAAAGAAAACTCCACAGATGAAGAACATATACTTTTATCTCAACTTCTCAAGCTCTATTTACTTTTAACAAGCGTTGTAATTTCGAATGTTTTATAGTGTAAACAAAAAAGTGAGAAGAGATATAATATAGTTGGTGATGTATTGTATAAAAAGATTACGAGTATTTGAGTGTAGATATAGAAACTCCATTCAAACAATCATTGTACCAAATCCACCTTTAAAAGAGCTGCAGAGAACACCCTTGAAACCCAAGGGGACTGGATTAAGATTCACATTGAATTCGAACCAGTATAAAAACATCTGGTGTCATTTATATTCAGCATTTACTTTCTGCACTTTATTTGTTATAAGTTGACTAACAAGTTGTTGGAAATTTGCCTTTGGCGGGAGTTGCGACCGACCAACTTTAACGGCTTAAACACTAGTGTTACGTATGTTGGAGAATCCGGTTCTTCACACATGCATGATATACTAAGTACGTAGATAATCGTAGGACCAAGAATCGTCAAATTTCATTGAGAAATGAAAGAGATATTGGTCCACGAAGTGAGGTGTTTGAAGCATGGAAAGTGTGGTATTGTGTTCAATTCTCCCTCATCGGTAAAGGAAGAAAGAATTGTTGTGTATATAAGACTCGAAATTGGTTTGGGGTTTGGGACCCCAAGGGGTATCGCATGTGTTTAAAGGAGGGAGGACCTAGATGTGCTTCGGTTCGAGGAAAGACCACACGCACGCCGCCGCCGCCCGCCCGTCCGGTCCGGTTCCGGGTTCACGGGTCGTGGGCTGTGGGCCTTATGATATTATCTTTTTGAGCCAGAGAACTTTGCCAGAAGTACAGTTTGATCCCAGAAGTACAGTTTGGACAAGAATTCTTTCAGATGTACAGTTTGGTCCCTGAAGTTTCAAGATGTACAGTTTGGTCCCTGAAGTTTCAAGATGTACAGTTTGGTCCCCGAAGTTTTCGAAAATCGAATTTCGACGGTCGAACGAAACGCCAAGCACTCAATTCAGGCCATTTATTTTGGTGAATTACTCCTCTTATAATAGCCAAATCCGTTGGTCTTTCACCATTTATTTTGGTGGCTTTACTACCTCCATAATGGCCATTATTTGGCCAATAATGATCACATGGAGGCGAGTTAAACAGCCCTCCCTCACCTATATAAACACCCCTTACACCATTGTTGAGGTACACAAAAAAAAACATACACGAAAATACACAAGCAGAAATCAGTTTTCTTCCTACAACTTCCAAGCATCATTTCGTTACTCAATATTCTTCACGGTAGCTTTTGAGTCTCCTTTTCTCAATTGTTCTGTTGCTGTTTTATCTTGGGAGACGAATTGTCCAGGACGTATAAAGGATACATACGGGGCAATATTGTCTTAAGGATAGAGTGCCACACTCGACTCAGCAAAAACAGTTTTTCAATTTTTCTTGTTCATCTTTGTAATTTTCAGATTTCTAGTTGAATTGTAATTTCAATTCTTACATTAGCAGTTGCTTGTAATTCCCGTTTCCTGCAACCTTTGTAATATCCAACACAAGTTAAGGTAGTCGACTAGGAAAAAGAAAAATTACAATTCACCCCCTCTCTTACACTTTCAATTGGTATCAGAACAATGTCTTGCACTATATATGTCACGACCCAAATCGGAGGGTCATGACGGGCACCCGGACCTTACATGCCGAGTACCACTAATCATATATTTAGCATATAACCGTAATTTCTCATGGTACACGAGGGCCACCACGAGATACCTTGTTGATATATGGAAATAGAAAACTAGAAAAGAGCTATGTAAAATCCCGCAATCAGAATGACCCAACCTATATACATATATATACCAAGGCCGACAAGGCCATACATGACTACTATACACAAGACATTTGTCTACAAGCCTTTAAAGAGTACGTGACACCATAAGGTCGGGATAGGGCCCTGTTATACCCCTATGCATATCAAGAATATCGTACCATGACTAGACTGCAACTCTGGAACAAGTAGAGTGCTCCAATATCAGCTAAACCAACAACCTACTAGTGTGGACCGTCACCCTGTCTACATGAACCTGCGGACATGGAACGCAGCGTCCCTCGACAAAAGGGACGTCAGTACGACTGATGTACTGAGTAAGTCAGGCATAAGAAACATCATAACAGAGATACATAATAATCTGAAACAGAAACAGTTGACAAAGATAGCCGATAGCAACAGCCGATAGATGTATAAAAATGCCATGCATATTCTTTCCGGATTTTATGTCGTAATTTATTTCTCAAAACCGCAATCACCTTTGCGAGACTGTTCAAAAGAATAAATGGTTAAATCTTTACATTGTCAAAAAAATGCGTCATTTTATTAACAACTTGCAAACATCATTTTACCTTTATACTTTTTTTAAACATCTATTTTTCTTAGCATAATAATTAACCAGAGTTTGACCTGAAAAGCGTGAGTTAGCGGATCTTAAAGGATGTCTAACTCCTTCCCTTTAAGATAATAGAGATCCCTTGCCCATAATCTCATAGTTTCGCAGACCATTTATCGGAGTTCACATTGCAGCATTTAGTTAACATTTAGGTGCCCTAATTCACCGTAGAATAATTAAGTGGCGACTCCTAAACAAGCATTGAATCAATTAAGGGAATCAACCCATTACGTCGCGAACCGTGGTAAAAGAACGGGTGCGACAGTACCCCAAAACTATCTCTTTCAAAGTATCAACGATACATGTCAACTACTTGGACAGTCCTTAGTTTCTTAAAATAGCAAGAAACAAGGAAGTGTCTCACTATCCACCACTGAAGCTGCATTTATTTCCATTAGGCAATACTCTGCTCAATTATTATGGATGATTCACTAACTAAGTGATTATGACTTATTATTTAAACCCGTGAAAATTTTCTGTGATAATTCTAGTGCTATTTATTTAACAAAAAATCATGTACATCATTCTAGGACAAAACATATAGATATCAAACATCATTTTATTAGAGATCATGTGCTTAGGAGAGCTATTGAACTACAATTTGTATGTATTGATAAACAACTAGCTGACATTTTTACAAAATACTTGTTTGAAGAAAGATTTTACATGCTTACAGAATTTCTGGATATTATTTCTCAACCTGTTTAATAAATGTCTTCTTTATTTAAAGTGGTCAAAATTCTAATTATGTGCATATCTGTTTTTTTCCATAGTTATCCGATCTCTCCATAATTACTTTTCTCTTTTACTTCTACATGCTTCTCCACTTCCTCATTTAACTCGATTTGACCGTTCACGTCCCTTCAACCCCCCGCCACTTCACCGTTCCTCTTCCACATAAACCTTTCTCCTCCCACTCAACTTTTCATCTTCTTAATTTATTTTTAAAATATTAAATTAATTTAATATAATTTAATTTTAAAAATTAATTAAATTTATTTTTAAAAAGAAAAACATAATAAATATTTTGAGAGTGAGGGAGTAAGAAAGAACTTAGAAATTCACACTGCCGTAACGGAGAAGTGCTGATTCAGTGTATATCACTTAAAACATATCGTTAAAACTTAAAACATAACCATACATGCGATTTTTCCTCTACCAATAAATACGTGATATATTTTTGTTTTTCCCTGAGTCGGTTGAGGTTATAGTCACCAGTCCAAGTGCTGATTCAGTGATTCTTGATCATCAAACTGTTGGACCATTTATAAGGTACACTGTGGATGGAATTCAAATTAGATGCAAGACATCTGCGCTGGAGTTGCAATTAATGTGACTTAGCTCATTGCGATTCTTCAATGAGAAATTTGGTGAAATAGAGGTTGCACTGTTGCAGTAGGGACACAGCAATGGAGCTCTAAGAGTGACCGACAATTTGAAATGTGAAGCGACTGTGTGGTAAAGCAGTGAGTCTTGTCATGTTGTGCAAAGATAGAATGGTCGTTAAGAGCCATAAATGGGTGTGTAGTACAGTACTCCCACCCAGCCCTCTTTTGAGTAGATGATATATCGGAAACAGCATCTCTACTCTACAAAATAAGTTAAGAGTTAATATGCGTACATATCCTCCCCGTTACCCAATGTATGTTGTTGTTGATTAATTGTCTTTCCATATTCAATCAATCTGTTGCGCACAAAAATGATACTTTTTCGAAGAAAAGTCAATCTTACACGGCTTCAGCAAGTCTATAATAAGTCCATATGATGCATTAGAAACTCTTGCAATCCTTAGATTACAACTGAAAAGAACTAAGCTCTTCCGATTATTTTTTTTGAAGGTATGAATCAACTTCATTTTTTCTTCTTTCCCTTTATGGCTCATGGCCACATGATTCCTATACTTGACATGGCCAAGCTCGTTGCTTCACGTGGTGTTAAGGCCACCATAATCACCACTCCTCTAAATGAATCGGTTTTCTCCAAAGCTATTCAAAGAAACAAGCATTTGGGCATCGAAATTGACATCCGTTTGATAGAATTCCAAGCTGTGGAGAACAACTTGCCCGAAGGATGTGAACGACTCGATCTCGTCCCTTCCCCTGACTTGTTCTTGAATTTATTCAAAGCTACAGCTATGATGCAAGAACCATTCGAGAAGCTTATTGAAGAATTACGCCCCAATTGTCTTGTTTCCGATTGTTATTCCCTTGGACAAATAATAGTGCAGCCAAATTTAACATTCCAAGATTGCTATTTCATGGTACAAGCTACTTTGCCCTTTGTGTCGCGGAAAGCATCAGGCATCATATGCCTTTCAAGAATGTCTCCACTGATTCTGATACTTTCATCGTACCAAATTTGCCTCACGAAATCAAGCTGACTAGAACACAATTGTCTCCGTTTGATCAAATGGAGGAAGATAGTGTTATATTCAAGATATTTAAAGAAGTCAGGGAGGCGGACTCGAAGAGCTATGGAGTTATCTTTAACAGTTTCTATGAACTTGAACCAGATTATGTTGAGCATTATACGAAGGTTCATGGAAGAAAAGCTTGGGCTATTGGCCCGCTTTCGTTGTGCAACAGGGACATTGAAGATAAAGCTGAAAGAGGGAAGAAATCCTCTATTGACAAACACGAGTGCTTGAAATGGCTTGATTCAAAAAAATCAAGTTCCATCGTTTACATTTGTTTCGGAAGCGGAGCAAATTTTACTACATCACAAATGCAAGAACTAGCTATGGGAATTGAAGATTCAGGACAAGAATTCATTTGGGTTGTTAGAACAGACAAGGAAGATTGGTTGCCTGAAGGATACGAGGAAAGAACGAAAGAAAAAGGATTAATTATAAGAGGATGGGCACCCCAAGTGCTAATTCTTGATCATGAATCTGTAGGTGCTTTCGTTACTCATTGTGGATGGAATTCGACGCTGGAAGGAATATCAGCAGGGGTGCCAATGGTGACGTGGCCTTTGTTTGCTGAGCAATTTTTCAATGAAAAGTTGGTGACTGAAGTTTTGAGAATAGGGGTTGGTGTTGGTTCAGTGCAATGGCAGGCAACACCTTGTGAAGGAATGAAAGGAGAAGCAATAGCTAAGGGAATAAAGAGAGTAATGGTGGGCGAGGAAGTAGAAGGATTCAGAAGTAGAGCTAAAGAGTACAAAGATATGGCAAGGGAAGCTGGTGAAGAAGGGGGATCATCTTACTCTGGGTTGACTACTTTCGTGCAAGATATAACTACGCATAGTTCTACAGATATATTTGATCTTCCTATAAAATCAAATCGTACGTGAATGAACTTTGAAGTAACTGTCTTGTTCAGTGAACATGATGCAGAATGTGATAAATAAACTTATAAAGATATTCCTCTATTTCTTTTTATGTGTTGTAATTTGATTAATCAAGATATTTTAAAATTTTTAGTCATAAAATTTAAAATGTATTATGTATCAAAATGTTATTTGAATCTTGTGTTCTTAATCATATCATGTGAGATATTTGAATTAAAGAGTTACTACACGAAGAAAGTGATATCTTTTTAAGATAGACTAAAAAAAATTAAGATACATAAATTGATAAATTAAAACTGAGAAAACTGAAATGTGTGAAGATAACTTTTGCGCTAGAAGCTCGATGTTAATTCCTGATAGGGGGTGTCATATATGACTCAAAGGTTGATGGCATGTCCAATCCACCCAAAATTTTATAGATTAGGCTCAAGATAATTTGACATTGGGCTGATTTTAGCCCAACCCAACATGATCCATTTTTAGAGTGATCTCCAATTTAGCCAATTCTAGCTAGAGATGGCAGTAGATCTTGAACCCGGTTCGAATCCGGTGGATTTAGATCCATTTTATAGGATATGTATTTTCAAAATTTGGACCCAACGGATCTGGATCGGACCCGAATTCGTTTCTGACGGATTGGATCTGGATCTTGCATTTGAGATCCAGATCCGACCCGTGGATCCGTTTTTTGTTGCACATTTTCTGTTTTGCTTCTTCTTTAGAGGCCTACTGCTTTAACATGAACCACTAGTATTGAGAGAGAGTTTCTTTATTCTCTTCCCCTCTTTGATTCTTGGTTTATCATTGTTATTGAAATAGTTTAAGTAACAAATATGTTTTTATGCCTTAAAAATTGTGTCTATAAATTTGGTGGTGAAATTAAATATATCTTTTTGCATAGTTGCACCAACTGTAGTTTCATGTTGCTATGATAAAATTTACTTTCAGTTCAATCGTTTAGGAAGGAATGCTGAGGAAGCTGATGCGGAGGAGATAATTGATATGGCTAACAAAGCCTCCTTAACCGATCAACAGAAGCAGGTCCGTGAGAATGTGCATTCTCAGGTTTCAAGCTTTTGCAGATATATGGATGACATATTACTCCCTGATCATAAGGCCAAAGACAATCAAACCACATCACATACAACAACAAATTCTTCTCCTCTAAGTAGTGGGATCAGTCTTGCTGTTGGTGGGAATTCTCCATTACAAGATAGGTCTTGAGGATTTGACACGTGTAGGATAATTTTTTTGGAGTCCAAGCAACATAGGTTCATGTTGGATCACTATTACATGTGGATCCAGATCCGATCCGTGGACCCGTGGATCCGGATTTATATATGATTTTTATGGACCCGATGGATCTGGATTCGGATCTGGATCTGGATCCAGGTATCAAAAACGGATCTGGATTTGGATTTAGTATGATCAGGTCCAGATCCGATCTGTTGCCATCCCTAATTCTAGCCCATTTTTAAGATTTATTTTAATTTAAGTTTATTGCCTGAAATTTATTTCATTTGTGTTTGATATGAAGGAAAATATTTTTCGCGAAAATAAAATGCTTTCCTCCAAAACGGGAAAAAATTCACGGAAAATATTTTCTTCAAAAATATTTTTCTCGGAAAACTCAAAAATATTTTACACCGAAGGTGGACCCTTCAAAAAAAAATTGGGTTAAATTGGGCAGGTCATGACATAACCCGTTTTTAGCCCATTCAGCCCAACTAACTTTTGGGTCAATTTTAGCCCTACCCAATTATTAACTCAGCCCATTTTGTTTGGGCCAATTTTAGCCCTACCCGTCCATTTGACACCACTAATTCCTGACATATCACCAAAAGATTTGTCTTGTCGCAACTCATGACAAATTACCAAGATTTACTAAAAAAAACAAAATTATCTTGCCTCAACTCATAAATGATCACCGAGATGTACTACCACAAAATTTGACAGATCATTAGGAGTTCTGATAGATGGGTTTGTTGAGGCGAATCACTAGAATTTAAGTTAAAATAGTGTCATAACTTCGGAACAACATAATACTTAACGTGATCCCAAAATTGGAGTCTAGGCAGAGTGAGTTTACGCAGACCTTATCCCTACTTTAGGTTGTTTCTGATAGATCCTCGACAATTTAGGAACAAATTATTCATAACTTATGGTAAATCATCGAGACTTTCTGAGGGATTGACTTGTCATAAGTCTTGGCGGATCACCGAGAGTTTATAATTCTAACTATTTTGGAACAACTTTACATATATCATGTCTAAAATTTAATATGGCTAAAATTGATCGGACATATATGACTTCTAATAATAATAAAAAAAAGGGAACAACTCAAATTATTGAAAGAAATCATGAAAAGGGAGGAATATTTGAATAAATCAAATGCATATAAAGGATTCAAACAAGTGAGATTGAGGCATAATTTACTGGTTAAATGATTAAAATATTTATGGAACCCCCTATATTATTTCACTTGATATCTATCTTATATGCGGTCACTTATATAATTCATCTATATGCTATATAGTCTATTATTACAAAAAAAAAAAAAAAACTCTTTAGGAATGTCAATTTGTTTAAAGGGAATGTGCGCACTCTATGAAAACAACCTATAGGGCGTTTGATTGATCCCTATACATGAAGGTCAGTCACTGTTGTGGGCATACTGGCATGCATTTGAAAATTTATTAAAATATTAACTAATATACTATTTTGCTCCAAAAGGTGGAATCTCCCACCCCCGGGCCCCACACACCTACGATCAAGCAGTGCAAGAAGGAGGTAAATCATGGTGACTCAATTGATTTCAAAGATTAGACCACTAATATACTATTTTGATCTTACAGTATAATTGCGCAACATACATGTAGTTAAAATTTAACTAAATTCAAGACAAGAAGCAATTAGAAGTCACTATATATAATCAGAAGTAAAGTCTCTGTAATCTTATCAAATTCGGTGGGACGATAAATTAATTAATTATTTGAACGTAACTAGGAAGTGCCAACTTTAAGTTTGATATACACTACGATTTTTTATTACTCTTTTTCAATATCTCTATTCCAAATTAATTGAGAAGGAAAGGACCAACCCCCACCCCCAATATTCCCCTTCATTAAGGTTAACGTATTGTTCATTATATTCTTGAATGTACACCGATAAAGGTGACAAAATTTGCTATATTTCAAACTAGTTGGATTATGATTTATTTGTAAACTTTACAACTCGTTGAATTCTAAATGACCCATCACTAAATTACAACACCAACAATTCAACATACCCAATATAATTTCATAAGTGGGGCCTAAAAAGAGCTGAATGTACGCAAACATAATATGTTGGACAAGTTAGGTTATGACCCGTTATCTGATCCATCTTGACCAAATTCATTTTGATCCAAGTAAACTTTATTTGTCGGGATGAGCCATAACCACTTATTTAATAGTTCAACCGGTTTTGACCAGCCTAAAGTGACTCAAACCCACTCATTTGCTACATATATTATATCCTATGATTGATTGCTGGCAGGATTAATTAACAGTAGTATTACTTTCTCGTACCACAAGAATGGGTTGCCGAATTATCTTTTTAATTTTATTTTTAAGTTTTATATTTTAAAGCTATTTAAGAAAGATGTCTGAAATGTACAAGAGTGAAAAATATTACTCCTACTAATGTTTCGTAACTTTATGATCAAGTGACGCCATATGCTCATAAGAATAGCCACAAACTACTAAAATTTTGAGAAATAGAATACTGAAGTTGACTTGATACAAGAAGCATGTGCAAGATGACTTACCAAGAGACATGCAATTATATAAAGAACATTGACATTGTAACACGAAACAATAGGCTTACTTTTCTCATCCTCAACTCCTATAAAATGGGGTTGTTCCTAAACCAATCCCATAACTCAATACCATACAATTCCAGCATTTCAACAACATATTTACTAAAAGGTTCTGATATTTCAAAAGGAAAATGGCTCCATCATTTTCCCACAATGTCGTGGGACTAGGGATTTTCTTGGTAATGCTTGTGGCAATAGTAGAGGCCACTCCTCCTGGAATAGCATACCATCCTAGCAATTCTCATTGCTCTGATGATGAGATCAAACAGATTTTTGTCCCAAGTTCTGTCCCAATGGCTGCATAACTGAGTGTCGTTCTTGCAAGCCTATTTGCATTGATGGCTCACCTCCACCTCCTTATTCCCCTCCTCCATCAACATCACCTCCCCCTCCTTATTGTTGGTTATTACAAAGGATTGCAGGAACGGAAATTACAAGTAACTGCGTATGTAAGAATTGAAATTACAATTCAACTATAAAACTGAAAATTACAATATAACAACAAAACTGAAATTACTATTTTGTTGAACAAGAAAAGCTGAAAGCGGTTTTTGCTTTGAGTCGAGTGTGGCACTCTGTCCTTAAGACAATATTGCCCCGTATGTATCCTTTATACGTCTGGACAATTCGTCTCCCAAGATAAAACAGCAATGGAACTATTGAGCAAAGGAAACTCAAAAGCTACCGTGAAGAATATTGAATAACGAAATGATGCTTGGAAGATTTAGGAAGAAAGCTGTTTTGCTTTACGTTTTGTGTAATTTCGTGTATATCAAGTGTGCACGAACAATGGTGTAAGGGGTGTTTATATAGGAGGAAGAGGGGCTGTTTGACTGCCTCCATAACAACCATTATTGGCCAAATAATGACCATTATGGAGGTAGTAAAGCCACCACATAAATGGAGAAAATTGCCAACGGATTGGCCATTATAGGAGGTGTAATTCACCAAAATAAATGGGTGAATTGAGTGTTGAACGTTTACGTTACGGACCGTCGAAATTACGCCTTTCGAAAAATTTCGGGGACCAAAGCTGTACATCACGCTTCACATGCAATTATATAAAGAACATTGACATTGTAACACGAAACAATAGGCTTACTTTTCTCATCCTCAACTCCTATAAAATGGGGTTGTTCCTAAACCAATCCCATAACTCAATACCATACAATTCCAGCATTTCAACAACATATTTACTAAAAGGTTCTGATATTTCAAAAGGAAAATGGCTCCATCATTTTCCCACAATTTCTTGCAAGCCTATTTGCATTGATGGCTCACCTCCACCTCCTTATTCCCCTCCTCCATCAACATCACCTCCCCCAACCTTATAACCCTCCGTCAGCATCACCTCCACCTCCCCACTACCCTCCTCCATCAACATCACCTCCCCCTCCTTATAACCCTCCGTCAGCATCACCTCCACCTCCCCACTACCCTCCTCCATCAACATCACCTCCCCCTCCTTATAACCCTCCGTCAGCATCACCTCCACCTCCCCACTACAACATCACCTCCCCCTCCTTATAACCCTCCGTCCATCACCTCCACCTCCCCACTACCCTCCTCCTTCAACATCTCCAAAGACGGTTAAGTGCAAGAACAAGAATTACCCCAAATGTTATAATCAAGTACATCCCTAGCTCTTGCCCTGGTACTTGTCAAGTTGATTGTGTCTCTTGCAAACCTGTTTGCTCCTTCAACATCACCTCCCCCTCCTTATAACCCTCCGTCAGCATCACCTCCACCTCCCCTTACTTCCTTCAACATCTCCAAAGACGGTTAAGTGCAAGAACAAGAATTACCCCAAATGTTATAATCAAGTACATACATGCCCTAGCTCTTGCCCTGGTACTTGTCAAGTTGATTGTGTCTCTTGCAAACCTGTTTGCAATAAGTTCCTCTTCCACATGCACTATTTATTAATGGATTTTTCTTAGAAGCGTAATTTCATATGTTGTCCGAGCCTATAACAATCAGTGACAAGCTTATTTTTGTAGTTGCTATTGACTATTAATTTATTGGAACACAGGTTGCGACAAGCCGGGAGCAGTTTGCCAAGATCCACGTTTCATTGGTGCAGATGGAATTACTTTCTATTTCCACGGCAAGGACAAAGATTTTTGTTTGGTCTCAGATTCTAATCTCCACATCAATGGCCACTTCATAGGAAACGAAATGAGACGATGAAGAGAGACTTCACTTGGGTTCAAGCCATCGGTATTTTATATGGTACACACAAGATTTCTATTGGAGCACAAAAAACAGCAACATGGGATGATGCCATCGACCGCTTGTACCTCAACTTTGATGGTGAAACTATTGTTCTCCGCAACAACGAAGGCGAAAGGTAGTATTTAATTATATTATATCTCAATAAGTATCGTATACGTCTTGTTATTTTTTGAGCCAAACATGTAAAAACAAATTGACTGATTTGCACAAATATCAACTTTAGTGATCCTGTATCGGAAGTCGGCTACTTTTTCAAGATCTAAAGTACAAATATGACCACTTGGTCTGAAAACTGAAATTCAGATCACGAATCTAATTGTGAAAAAAGTGACTAACTTTTAAATACAAAGCAACAAAGTATCCACCTGGTGTAAATAAATTGTTTTATGTTTTGAGATATGAAGCTCGCTCAATTTGATATCATGTTGAATTATATGACCACCTCATACAAAAACCTAAGTCGTTAGAAACTGCACACTTATTAGTTATTATATATTATATCTCAACAGGTGGATGTCTAAATCAGGGCCGACAACATACATCACTCGAACCAGCAAGACTAATGAAATTGTAATAGAAATTGAAAATATTTTCAAGATTACAGCAAAGGTGGTGCCTATTACCGAGAAAGAATCTAGAGTTCATAACTATGGCATAACACAAGACGATTGTTTTGCTCATCTTGAACTTGGATTCAAGTTCTTGTCACTAAGTGATGGAGTGAGTGGTGTTTTAGGCCAAACTTATAGAAGGAACTACGTGAGCAAAGTGAAGATGGGTGCTTTGATGCCTGTAATGGGAGGTGACAAAGAGTTTTCAGCTTCAGGGCTCTTTAATGTTGATTGCTTTGTTGCTAAGTTTCAAGCCGTAAATGAGAATGTGAGTTTGTTGAACAACTTGGAGCTGCCAAGCTTAAAATGCAATAGTGGAATTCATGGACATGGAGTTGTCTGCAAGCGCTAGAATTTCTTGACTTGACATTAATTTCTTGAGTTAACCGGAAAATAAGGTTAGAAACCAAAAAAATTGTATCAAAAACTATGTTCCGTGGAAATGTATTAAAGTTGGACAAAAAATAATTACGTACTTATAACCTTCTTGTGAAATAAGCTCACTGTTTTCTCTTTTATTTTGGAAAGCTGCACTTAGAGCTAGGCAAAGAGCCGGGCCGGCTTCGGGCTCGGCCTGATTACATTTAGCTCGGCTCGTTTAGAGAAAAAACTCAGCCCGGCTCAGTTCGATTTCATTTAAATTTTGGCTCGGCTCGACTCGGTCAAAGCTCGGTCAAAGCTCATGCTCGATTGAGTTGGCTCGGCTCGATTGGCTTGATTTAAGAAATAATATTAATTTATTAGGCTCAATTACTAAGTACTCTAGATATTTAACTTAACTTACTACGTTAATTTAACATTTATATAATTAATATTTATTCGATGTAAGTAAATTTTTAATCACAGTAACTTAAGCCTACTATATCATATGAGTAGGGGGGGTTCATGGTTCGGACTTCGGGTTGAGTCGATATTTGGTTAAAATAAAAATCAAACCAAAATAATACATATTTATCTCTTTGGTTGTTGTCAGTTTGGTTCGATTATTAAGAAATATAATAGTATTTGGTCTCTTTTTTTCTTCCTACAATTAGAAAATAATTTTTCATTCTCTGCCAACTTATAATCTTTTGCTATCCTTTTAGTGCTATAATGTTTTTGGATTATTGAGAAAATGTCTTGAGATCTATAAGCTTTAATTAAGTAAATAAAACTTACAAGAAATATAAAATGATATTATTTTTAACGTATTCATTATTCGATAACAACTAAAATAATCTTGTTCTTGACTTAATAATGTAAATGTTCTTTTTTATGATACCTTGTTTAATCTCGATCATAGATTTTCTCAAAATTATATTTCTTATTTAATAGAAAAGAGTCGGCTCGGCTCGATATATACTCAACTCGACGCTCAGACCTGGCTTTACTCTAAATTCATGGGATCTTGGAAGAAAAATGTTATGTGGTAAGATAGGCTCGAACTGTCGAGCTCAGGATAATTCAGGAAAAATAACATGCATATGGGGTGAGAGAGGCTCGAAATTCCGATCAGATAACATGCATATGCCCATACGATTCTTAATAACATATCACCTCAAATATGTCAAAACATCCCCCATGTCTCGTTGCTCTCGTTAGCGGCAATGGCGAAAGCAAGATGGAATATTGACACATTGGCATCCATTCATACTGTAATTAGTAGCTTGATGTTGTATATCCCGTATACATGCGTGTCTTCTATGGATATGACTAATCAGGAATGAGCAAAACCATCAATGCATGGTTTGAATGTCCAAAACACAAAATTAAAAATATTACTAGCCGCACCAGGTTGGCTGTTGAGCTTTCACTCTACAACAGTACTAGCATTGAAGCGTTGTAGAGCTGCCATATACCTCGGCAATTGTTGGAAAGAACCCTCCCATGTACCATAAATCATCTCAAAAGCGCGCCTACGTTCGAGATATCCTTTTTTCCTTCTTATCGTTTTATGATATACTCTCACAACGTTTTTAATGCATTCTTTGATGGAGGGAACATTAACAAGTTTAAACAAATAACATTTAGCAATGATAATTTAATTGATGTCAAAATTATAATGAACTTGGTCGAATAGGGTACCGTGGGGTTTCGGTAATGTCAACAAGTAACACTTGAGCAATAATATTTGTATCTAAATTAAAATGATTTACTCGATTGTCATCCATATCACAAGTGTGACGTGAGCGTAATTTTTTGATAGTCCACATACTATCCTGAGTAACAATACCTCGAAGAATACATTGACAACCTTGATGCTTGCGTATGCAAACCAATCTCCACAACTTTCGGGTTGAATCATCAACTCTAATCTCCCTCATTCATTTGATGCTATAAATTTTGATGGCCCTTTGCATTGCTTTTTTGGAAGAGAAAATCATGCCTTTTGCAAGGTGAATTGTATCGTTTACAAGATCGTCCGATTCTTTTCACATTTTTTGACGAATTTGTTCATCTTCTCTTGTGAAGACAAAGGCATCAGAACGACCTTGAATATAGTCAAGATATGGAATCATGTCAGAATGCCAATGAGTTGGACTTTCTGCCTCGGTTCTTGCTGGTGTGGCCGACTTTGCATCATTTCTACTAACTGATGTTTCTTCCTACGAGGATGAATATCAGCTTCACTATCTGATATATTTACGTCATCATCATCGGATACCTCTGCATTCGGTATATCATCGCTATCACTCGATGATGTTTCTATATGATTTGAATATTCTTCACCATCTAGTAAAGGCTTCTTCCTACACGAAAAATAGGTAACATATTTTAAATACCAATATCAAAATATATATGGATTATTTAATATCAAGGTGGTGAACCTACCGATAATGATCAATATTTTCTGGGTTTGAAGAAAGATCAACTTCATCGAAATCAATGTACGGTACCACTGGCGAGTTTTGTGAATAATTTTCACTACAGAGGCAATTCAAGTATTGTAAATACTTAACATCAAAATACTTATATTATTTAATTATTAAAAAGTATACCTACCGATAATAATCAATTGCATCGAACTGAGAGGATTGTCCAATATTACTCATATCAAGTGTATAACCCCAAAAACGATACAAAAAAATATTACTATTACCATACGTATAATAAACATGTGCTACTACACAAAATAATAATGAAAAAGTGGACATTTATCATTTTTTTCTCGTAATTTTGATTAAATTGTTGGCTTAGAGTTTCCAACGGCACTTAACCACTCAAAATATCTCCATAAGAACTCATGTTTGCACAAGTGTTACCATGAGTAGGCTGGACTTGAGGAATTTGAGGACGAGGCGCAGTGCCGGGACTTCCTGACGAGTCCTGTTAGGTATCTTTTCAACATACATTTCAAGAACATTGAGGGTGATTAACCCCCTATATTCTTCCGGCGCCCTCAAATATTCACTCAAAGACTCATCATCAGTGATATTTCAGTAGCCATAAAGCACTAAACCTTGCGATGCAATGAATATTGAATATCTGCCTATTACCAATAATGCAAACTCACGCTTACTAACTTTCATTCTTTTATGTATGACATTGAGTAATGTTGAGTAATCCAAGGTAATTGAAAACTTAACATGGTATTGTGGCGGAATACTATAGCGAACAATATTATTATCATGAAGAATCTCTGCATCCCAAAATAAAAAAACCTTAAAAGTTGAATGAGGAGAGACCATTTTTATGAACTTTGGAGTTGGATATTTTTTTCAAGAACTTGAAATTTTGATGACTTAAACTTATGAAATGGATGAGTCTTTATCTCATCCAAAATTCATATTAAATAGAAAAACGGATGGATTGTCATAGTGTTATATCAAATCAAGTACAAATGGGTAGATGAATAATTAATTTTAAACGCATTAATTTAATGTGTAATTGGACTAAAAGTGAACATTAAAAAACATGGGCTTCCTAGAATTTTAATAACCCCTTTTGCGCAGGAAATTCTTGCAAAAAAGACTTAACCGTGTCGTTAACGGTTAAGTCCTTTTGCGTAGAAATTTCCTGCGCAAAAGATAGTTATGTCATTTTTTTTTATAGTTTTTTATGTTCAAATGCCCACTTTGTGGGTTATTTAAGTTCCGGACTCCACTTACATAACCCCAAGTGTTCAGATATTCAATTTCGGAACCTATTTGTAGTGCATAAAAAACTAAAAACTTATAATTCTATCCATTTTGGAACAACTTCACATATATCATGTCTAAAATTTAATATGGCTGAAATTGATTGGACATATATGACTTCTAATAATAATAATAAAAAAAAAAAAAGTGAACAACTCAAATTGTTGAAAGAAATCATGAAAATCGAAGAATATTTGAATAAATCAAATGCATATAAAGGATTCATACAAGTGAGATTGAGGCATAATTTACTGGTTAAATAATTAAAATACTTATGGAACCCCCTATATTATTTCACTTGATTAACTTGATATCTATCTTATATGCGGTCACTTATATAGTTCATCTATATGCAGTCTATTATTAAGAAGAAGAAAAAAATCTCTTTAGAAATGTCAATTTGTTTAAAGGGAATGTGCGCGCTCTATGAAAACAACCTATAGGGCGTTTGACTGATCCCTATACATGAAGGTCAGTCACTGTTGTGGGCATACTGGCATGCATTTGAAAATTTATTAAAATATTAACTAATATACTATTTTGATCTTACAGTATAATTGCGCAACATACATGTAATTAAAATTTAACTAAATTCAAGACATGAAGCAATTAGAAGTCACTATATATAATCAGAAGTAAAGTCTCTCTAATCTTATCAAATTCGGTGGGACGATAAAAATTAATTAATTATTTGAACGTAACTAGGAAGTGCCAACTTTAAGTTTGATATACACTACGATTTTTTATTACTCCTTTTCAATATCTCTATTTATTCTATATCGTCATTGACCAGTTTCCCACAACAAGCTGCAGCAAGATAATACAGTGAAAACAAGTACTAGTATTTTTTTTTTTTTTTTTTGGGTATAACCTCTGATATTCGGTACTCACCGGCTGATATATTCAAGATTTGCACTACATAAGATTTATTAAAAGAGAAACAATCCATACTAGGGATTTCTCCGTTCCCGGGCTTGAATTCGAGTGGAGGTAGATTTAGGATTTAGGTGTTATGAGTTCAATCTTTAATCCATTATATTTCTAAAATTTTATATGGATTAAGATCTACTATTTGTTGCAATTCTTTTTTATATATAAATTTATCTTCCAAATTGAAAGTATTGTGCATTTAGATAAACCCGCAGTTATACAATTATATCTGCTTTAAATCCGAAATCTCTTAGTATTAAAGATGAAAGGGTCTCATCCACATCGCTTATCAATTATCATATCCCTCGCTGGTGATAATAATTGATTGATTGTCGTTACTACATGTGTTGCTGCTAAAAAGACATAACTAGCTAAAGATGTTCACATATTGAAGGAATAAAAACATGCAGCAAACTTTGTATGTACGTAGTTGCCATACGAGCTTATACTGAAAGCCATGCAAACATCTGACCAGCTATATATTCGTTGTCGGTATGGTTCTTTACGTACTAATGAAATTACGCAAAACCCTCATACCAAATTAATTGAGAAGGAAAGGACCAACCCCCACCCCCAATATTCCCCTTCATTAAGGTTAACGTATTGTTCATTCTATTCTTGAATGTACACCGATAAAGGTGACAAAATTTGCTATATTTCAAACTAGTTGGATTATGATTTATTTGTAAACTTTACAACTCGTTGAATTCTAAATGACCCATCACTAAATTACAACAACAACAATTCAACATACCCAATATAATTTCATAAGTGGGGCCTAGAAAGAGCTGAATGTACGCAAACATAATATGTTGGACAAGTTAGGTTATGACCCGTTATCTGATCCATCTTGACCAAATTCATTTTGATCCAAGTAAACTTTATTTGTCGGGATGAGCCATAACCACTTATTTAATAGTTCAACCGGTTTTGACCAGCCTAAAGTGACTCAAACCCACTCATTTGCTACATATATTATATCCTATGATTGATTGCTGGCAGGATTAATTAACAGTAGTATTACTTTCTCGTACCACAAGAATGGGTTGCCGAATTATCTTTTTAATTTTATTTTTAAGTTTTATATTTTAAAGCTATTTAAGAAAGATGTCTGAAATGTACAAGAGTGAAAAATATTACTCCTACTAATGTTTCGTAACTTTATGATCAAGTGACGCCATATGCTCATAAGAATAGCCACAAACTACTAAAATTTTGAGAAATAGAATACTGAAGTTGACTTGATACAAGAAGCATGTGCAAGATGACTTACCAAGAGACATGCAATTATATAAAGAACATTGACATTGTAACACGAAACAATAGGCTTACTTTTCTCATCCTCAACTCCTATAAAATGGGGTTGTTCCTAAACCAATCCCATAACTCAATACCATACAATTCCAGCATTTCAACAACATATTTACTAAAAGGTTCTGATATTTCAAAAGGAAAATGGCTCCATCATTTTCCCACAATGTCGTGGGACTAGGGATTTTCTTGGTAATGCTTGTGGCAATAGTAGAGGCCACTCCTCCTGGAATAGCATTCCATCCTAGCAATTCTCATTGCTCTGATGATGAGATCAAACAATGCAAAAATCTTCCACATGTTTGTCCCAAGTTCTGTCCCAATGGCTGCATAACTGAGTGTCGTTCTTGCAAGCCTATTTGCATTGATGGCTCACCTCCACCTCCTTATTCCCCTCCTCCATCAACATCACCTCCCCCTCCTTATAACCCTCCGTCAGCATCACCTCCACCTCCCCACTACCCTCCTCCTTCAACATCTCCAAAGACGGTTAAGTGCAAGAATAAGAATTACCCCAAATGTTATAATCAAGTACATACATGCCCTAGCTCTTGCCCTGGTACTTGTCAAGTTGATTGTGTCTCTTGCAAACCTGTTTGCAGTAAGTTCCTCTTCCACATACACTATTTATTAATGGATTTTTCTTAGAAGCGTAATTTCATATGTTGTCCGAGCCTATAACAATCAGTGACAAGCTTATTTTTGTAGTTGCTATTGACTATTAATTTATTGGAACACAGGTTGCGACAAGCCGGGAGCAGTTTGCCAAGATCCACGTTTCATTGGTGCAGATGGAATTACTTTCTATTTCCACGGCAAGAAGGACAAAGATTTTTGTTTGGTCTCAGATTCTAATCTCCACATCAATGGCCACTTCATAGGAAAACGAAATGAGAAGATGAAGAGAGACTTCACTTGGGTTCAAGCCATCGGTATTTTATATGGTACACACAAGATTTCTATTGGAGCACAAAAAACAGCAACATGGGATGATGCCATCGACCGCTTGTCCCTCAACTTTGATGGTGAAACTATTGTTCTCCGCAACAACGAAGGCGAAAGGTAGTATTTAATTATATTATATCTCAATAAGTATCGTATACGTCTTGTTATTTTTTGAGCCAAACATGTAAAAACAAATTGATTGATTTGCACAAATATCAACTTTAGTGATCCTGTATCGGAAGTCGGCTACTTTTTCAAGATCTAAAGTACAAATATGACCACTTGGTCTGAAAACTGAAATTCAGATCACGAATCTAATTTGTGAAAAAAGTGACTAACTTTTAAATACAAAGCAACAAAGTATCCACCTGGTGTAAATAAATTGTTTTATGTTTTGAGATATGAAGCTCTGAGCAATTTGATATCATGTTGAATTATATGACCACCTCATACAAAAACCTAAATCATTAGAAACTGCACACTTATTAGTTATTATATATTATGTCTCAACAGGTGGATGTCTAAATCAGGGCCGACAACATACATCACTCGAACCAGCAAGACCAATGAAATTGTAATAGAAATTGAAAATATTTTCAAGATTACAGCAAAGGTGGTGCCTATTACCGAGAAAGAATCTAGAGTTCATAACTATGGCATAACACAAGACGATTGTTTTGCTCATCTTGAACTTGGATTCAAGTTCTTGTCACTAAGTGATGGAGTGAGTGGTGTTTTAGGCCAAACTTATAGAAGGAACTACGTGAGCAAAGTGAAGATGGGTGCTTTGATGCCTGTAATGGGAGGTGACAAAGAGTTTTCAGCTTCAGGGCTCTTTAATGTTGATTGCTTTGTTGCTAAGTTTCAAGCCGTAAATGAGAATGTGAGTTTGTTGAACAACTTGGAGCTGCCAAGCTTAAAATGCAATAGTGGAATTCATGGACATGGAGTTGTCTGCAAGCGCTAGAATTTCTTGACTTGACATTAATTTCTTGAGTTAACCGGAAAATAAGGTTAGAAACCAAAAAAATTGTATCAAAAACTATGTTCCGTGGAAATGTATTAAAGTTGGACAAAAAATAATTACGTACTTATAACCTTCTTGTGAAATAAGCTCACTGTTTTCTCTTTTATTTTGGAAAGCTGCACTTAGAGCTAGGCAAAGAGCCGGGCCGGCTTGGCCCGGCTCAGTTCGATTTCATTTAAATTTTGGCTCGGCTCGACTCGGTCAAAGCTCAGGCTCGATTGAGTTGGCTCGGCTCGATTGGCTTGATTTAAGAAATAATATTAATTTATTAGGCTCAATTACTAAGTACTCTAGATATTTAACTTAACTTACTACGTTAATTTAACATTTATATAATTAATATTTATTCGATGTAAGTAAATTTTTAATCACAAAGTAACTTAAGCCTACTATATCATATGAGTAGGGGTGTTCATGGTTCGGGTTGAGTCGATATTTGGTTAAAATAAAAATAAAAATTAAATCAAACTTTTCAATTATTGAAATCAAATCAAACCAAAATAATTCATATTTATCTATTTGATTGTTGTCAATTTGGTTCGATTTGGTTCGATTATTAAGAAATATAATAGTATTTGGTCTCTTTTTTTCTTCCTACAATTAGAAAATAATTTTTCATTCTCTGCCAACTTATAATCTTTTGCTATCCTTTTAGTGCTATAATGTTTTTGGATTATTGAGAAAATGTCTTGAGATCTATAAGTTTTAATTAAGTAAATAAAACTTACAAGAAATATAAAATGATATTATTTTTAATGTATTCATTATTCGATAACAATTAAAATAATCATGTTCTTGACTTAATAATGTAAATGTTCTTTTTTATGATACCTTGTTTAATCTCGATCATAGATTTTCTCAAAATTATACTTCTTATTTAATAAAAAAGAGTCGGCTAGGCTCGACGCTCAAACCTGGCTTTACTCTAAATTCATGGGATCTTGGAAGAAAAATGTTATGGGGTGAGATAGACTCGAACTGTCAACCTCAGGATAACTCAGAAGCTATGAGACCTACGTGCTAGCCAACTGCGCCACCGCCCCATGTGCTCTTTGCTATTTCTCGTTGGGTATCTATTTTTTCATATTTTAAACAAAGATGGCATGTAACTTAGTATTCAAAGGTAAAAGGTAAATTATACTAACGTACTAATTCATACTTTTTTCCTAATACAATAAATGAGTACATATTGTCGGTAAATTCAAATGTAATAATATAGGTCAAATTCGAGATTTCTATATTCGCAAATGTAAAATTTCACAACCATTATGATTTTGAGGTCGATAATCATTGAAAAAAGTGTTCATTTAACTTCTATGTAACCCAATCATTATTCACTCGGACTTCTTGTTTATAATCCCAAGGAGAATGAACCTTTTATTTTTTTCTTTCATTTATATTTTAACTATTTATTTTTCACGTTAAAGTAGAATGTCTTGATCAGTACTCCTATGATACTTTGCTGCTGATTTTCAAAGTTAAAAAGTAGGGAACATGATGTAGTATTCGATGAACAAATCAACAGAAAAAAGCCCGAGGAGTAAGCCCAGAGTTATGGGCCAGACTACTCTGTGTAAGGCCACATATATGTAATATATAAGTTATGTTGATTTCAGGCCTTTGAGCACTTATATAACTTACTCAAATATATCACTTGCCGCTGAATCCATGGGCAGGCAAGAGACAACCTGGCGAACTGAAACACATGTTCAAAAAAATAAGACTGTTTAGATCTTGAAACTATTGAGCCACATGTTTTCTATGGGAAACTCGAGACTTTAGAATTGTGAATTTCTAATTATCACACGCACTTGGTGTCCAGAAGGCTAAAAGGTGGGTGAGAAGGATGTTCTGTAGTTTATAAGGCATTTCCTTCAAAGGAAAGGCGCTTGTTGGCCCCTTCAACGCTCTTGATGTCTGCTTTAAGCTTCGTCGGAGATTTTATGGCAGTGGAATGGTAAAGGTTCTATTATCCTTAATTAGAGATTTCGACTTTTAGTCTAGAAAAGTGAATACAATTTAGGGAAGACACTAATCGACTTTTAACGGCACAAATCTTAGAGATTTCGACTTTTAGTCTAAAAAAGTGAATACAATTTAGGGAAGACACTAAGATCTACTTTTAACGGCACAAATCTAAATTAGTTTGGTTAATGGATTCAGGACACCAGATGGTGGAAGCCAAAAATTAAACTCATTCAAAACTAATCGTTTTTTACAAGTAATTAAAATAAGGGACTTTTACATTACACAACAGTCCAACAAAGTCCAAAAAAAAGTTTCCCTAGTCTTTTTTGTTTTTTTTACAAATTTTAATCTGTACGCAGTGTATAATCTGTGTATAATGTATTTAGTCAGTGTGTACACTAATTATATTATATATACACTGAGTATACATCGGCGAAAACTACAAATCATTGCGGCTAGAAGGTTGAAATAATTTTTAACCCACTAACTAAAAATCTTAATATACATTGATAAATACATAATGATAAAGAAAGCCCACTTGAGTATGGTACTTCTTATACTGCATTGCAAATTGTGGTCTCTTGGCACTGGACTTCCTGTTCCTTAGAAAACCTCAAAACACACAAAACATAAAAAGAAAAACATAGTGAAGCCTCCAGAAAATGATAGATTAAAATCTCAAAAATGAAGTTTTCAAATTTGATTGAAGGTACATTGAACATTAATTAGAGTTTTCTCAATCATGGTACAAAAGGAGAGTGTCACGGGCAATAAATTTCGACATGTACCATAAGGTAAATGGAATTGGAATATTATCTTCCAACTGTTGGTAACAATTTATGGAAATATTCACATTCCAACTTTTTAATGCTTGTTTGTAGTTTTTACCTTACTATGGAAAATATTCTGAATTGACAAGGTCTTCGTGTTGTCACCGTCATTTTCATCTTTATTCCTCAGTTGATCGCACTGTCTTTAACTTTACTCCACCAGCTACATTGATATCTTTGGCTTTTCAAATGGTAATATTTTTCAAGAAAACAAAAAAAATATGCTCTTACAACTTTACGGGTAGTTTTTGTGGAATAAAATTTGTTAAGAGTTCCACATCGGATATGAAATGGAAACATGAACTTTTTATATGGACTTGGACAATCCTCACTCTACAAGCTAGCTTTTGGAGTTGAGTTAGGCACAAGATCCATTCTTTACATGTGTACGGTGTATTTTACTTCATTTGGGCATAATATATGAAGCAAGAAACTGTTTACCTGTATGTTTGTTAGGTCTTATATTCAGTATGGTGGAAAACCATATGGGATGATTATGGTTCGGATTCTTGTGAGTTCAAAACTACAGTACTAATATCTTTTATTCGACTTTTTTTGGGGGGTAACATTGAATACAAACGATGATTTCTTGTCTTTGATAACAAATAATCCTTATGAAGATGAGCATACGGGGTGATTTGAATCACCGGAGTAGTGTTCTTGGAGAGATAATATTTAAAAAGGTGTTAGTCGAATGCAGTGGCGGAGCCAAGAATTCAAACAAGGGAATTAAAAAAAATCTTATGCCAAGTCATTAAGGAGATTCAATAATTTATATATATGGAGAAAAATATTATTTAATTTTACACTACTACAAAGTACAATTTTCAACGGAGGTTGCACCCTTCTGCCTTCGTCCCTGGTTGAAAAATCCCATTGCAGACTGTCCCTACTGGTAAAAAAATTTAGTAAAATAACCTTCATATTCTTTTACCGGACTCTGCTTCTAAGAAGGATGTACGCTTCTTAAACTATTCTATATACGTAGATAGAAGGAACATGCAAGGGTTCTCAGAGAAGACATAACGGAAAATACACGATGGCAATTCACACCATCATCCTTTTGTTATATATCCCACATTGGATATGAATATTTCCATCATAATTGAGTCATTTGTCCCACATTGGTTTTTGAGTAAGAGTCATTTGTCACAAATTGATTTTTGAGTAGGAGTTTGAAATTCCTTGTGGCTATAAAATAATTAATGGTTTTAACATGTTGGTTAAGCTCTTGGCTCCCATTTTATGGAGGAAAACCAATAGATATGTATATATATATATAAGAAAGAAAGAAGTACTTAGTGCTTTGCAAAAATGCATAAAGCAATAAGAAGAATGAAAATTTGAGATTCCCTTCTCTGCGATTTATTCTTTCTTCTATCTTTCAAAATCTATATTGTATACTTGCGATTTCTGCTTCTGAAATTCGTTAGAATATAACTTTCGGATTTCTGAGAGTTATAGATTTTATATCCTGGAAGATTAATTTCTTAGTGAACCTTTTATATCTGAGAGGGAGAAATTAATACTTTTAAAGATAATATCGTTTTTCGATGTGTCTAACCTATCTTTAAATCATTTTCCAAAGATTCGATTAATGTGCACATGTTTCTACCTTCCTCATGCTTAACTAGACCTAATAATTTATTTTATTTTTTTCTGATCCAAATGTGAAACATTAATGGCCTTGTTACTAACATGGTCCAATAGTTCATTGCATGATAATACTATATAACTTGTTACTAACATGGTCCAGTAGCAATGTCTTGTTAAGAATAGATATTTTAATTTAGAGTAGTGGGAATTTGGAAGTGGTCACCATATATAGATAGGGGCAATTAATCATACTCACCACATAGCCACTGTCAAAAAGATACTCAGATCTTTGTCTGGAAAACAAGACATGCTTTCAATGTGGCAGCAAAGGTTTTCTCAGATGTTGGGTCCAATGTCTAAAATGTTTTTTTTTCTTGTGACCCTTTGAATTTGAATTGCCAAAACTCTAAAATATGGCCACAGATATCTGGAGAAAATTTTCTAGACCAATCCCTTCACTTAGCAAAATCACAGGACCACGCTATCCAAGACACTGAACTTTGCCATTATTAATTGTTTTTATTTAATGACCACCTCGTCTACTTGTTCTAAAATCTAAAATGTACCTCAATATGGGAATTTGTGGGCACCCATTTATGTCTGGGTATTTAATTAAGTCCCTATTGGATGTTCTGTTGTTTGATTTGAAAGTGATTAAAGTGTGGTAAGATTTACTTAGCTCGCTCCTTGCTCGCGGAGCGGCATACCAATAAAAAGAAAAGCGTTATCGGATTGGAATCGATGACTTAAGCCTCTTTCTTAAGGGCCTTTAAAGACCGGCCATTATCGGACTCTTCTTATGCTTTTTTTTTTCACCGGGCTTGGACCATGTCTCCCGAACAATCTCAGTACATATGGCGCAAGACGATTCCACATATCGAGGTCGGAATGGGATCGGGTGTTTTCACGTCTTATCGTAGTGCCCGGTTTGTCTTGATTTCCGATTGATGAACAAGAAGGAAAATGGAACAATTGGATTTTGGACCCAGTTTGTGAAAAACGTACAGCTACCTAAATTCTTGAAATTCAAGTGGTTCTTGATATTTGAAAGTATACACTAATATACACGGTATATACGGCCTTGTGTATACCGTGTATATCACGAAAACCCATGACAAGCGGAGACCGTGATATACATGGTATATACAGCCGTGTATATTACTGTATTTGGTAATATGTAATTAGGATTATACACTTACCATAATTGTAGAATTCTTGTACAAATAAAATAGGGTTTTGGGAGTAGAATAGGAATGTAATTTTCCCTATTATGGAAATTGTAAATTGTATATATTCTCATTCATTAATGAAAATAATCAAGGGATTATTTATTTCATGGTATCAGAAATCTAGGTCTTGCTTCTACTGATTTTTTCTCTCTTCCGCTGCCTCAGTTTCTGTGTCCCTTCTCGGAATATGTTCCCCTTACCTCCTCTTTTCCCAAATTTTATTCCAAATCCCTCATTCACCTATTGTTCTTTCGTTATGTCTACGTCAAAGAACATGTTTCATCCTGCCCTTATTGTTTCCAACATCAAGAACCACATCCATATTGTTCTTGAGATGGAAAACGTCAATATGCGACGTGGGCAGAATTGTTCAAAATTCACGCAATCTCACATAATTCCTCCCGCGGTCCCTATACCTGCGAAGGATCCTCTTGTAGATCACTTTTGATGCTACCGTCCTTCAGTGGATTTACTCCACTATTTCTACCGGCCTTTTACATACTATCATTAAACCAGACACTACGGCCATGGCTACCTGGAATAAATTTCGTGACATATTTCAGGATAACCAACATTCCCGAGTTGTCACCCTTGAGCAGGAATTTTCACAAGTCAGCATGGAAAATTTCCCGAATGTTTCATTTTATTGTAAATGACTCAAGGAATTGGCGGACCAACTCCGTAACATTGGAGCGTCTATTACCAATAATCGTCTTGTTCTACAAATGGTTGCAGGCCTATCTGAGGCCTATAATGGAGTTGGGACTCTACTCCGACAAAGTAACTAGCTTCCCCCTTTTTATCAAGCCCATTCGATGCTCACGTTAGACGAAACCGGCTTGGCAAAAAAGGCGGCTACCGGCGCAAGTTCCGTGGCGATGATGACTTCGTTCGATAATTCTCACAGTTTTATTGACACTTTGGGCCAAAATTTCAACAACGTCAACGGCAAAAAGGGTCAAAACCATAAAATAATGGCAATAATCGCGGCGTCAACAACAGTGGCAGACGAAATAGTAGCACCGGCAGTGGGCCTCAGGGTCCTAGGCCCCAGCCTGCCTGGTGTAAGCCTTGGGCCCCTTGGCAGTGGGCTTGGACCAGCGCTCACTGGCCCGGTAATGCATGTTGCCCACCCAGTTATTACCCGAGAAATTGGGCTCCAGTCCAGCCCAATCATAGGTCCAGTTTCTCAGGTCTTTACGGCACCAATCAGCAGCATTCCGGGTCGGGTCAGTAGGTGGTCTGCTTGGGCCTCGGCCCGCGCAGGCTTTCACTGTTGCAGGTCCAATCCCGACACCCACCGATATTGAGGCCGCCATGCATACACTTGGATTAAATCCTCCCAACCCAAATTGGTGCATGGACACTGGCGCCACTTCTCACATGACGTCCGACCAAGGTACTCTCCCGTCTTATTCCGGATTGAGCAAAAATCGTGGCATTATTATTGGTAATAACAACTCAATTCTAATTCATGGTTACGGTCATACAACTTTGTCTCCCCCACATCCACCTCTTGTAATGAAAAATACCCTTCATTCCCCTAACTTAATTAAATATTTGGTGTCTGTCCGAAAATTCACCACTAATAATTGGTTTCTATTAATTTTGATCCATTTGGGTTTTCTGTGAAGGATTTCAAAATGGGGATACCTCTCATGAGATGCAATAGTAGGGTATATATTTATCCAATCACGTCTGCCACCAGTTTCTCGAGTCAAGCCATGCCATCAACATTTGCAGCTCTAGCTCCTTCCTTGTGGCATACACGTTTGGGTTATCCTGGATCGTCCATTGTTTCTTCCTTGCATAAAAACAATTTTATTTCTTGTAAGGGTACGCGTCGTACTCCAATTTTTCATTCCTGTCGTTTAGGAAAACATGTTAGATTACCATTTGTAGCCACTACTTCTCGAACTTTGATGTCTTTTGATATTATTCATAGTGATTTATGGACTTCTCCAGTTCTCAGTTCTGTGAGCCATCGTTATTATGTTATATTTTTGGATGATTATTCTAATTTTTATGGACCTTTCCGTTAGCGAAAAAATCTCAAGTTTTTTCCACATTCTTAAAATTTAGGGCATTCATCCGTACCCAATTCGAACGGGAAATAAAAAATATTCAATGTGATAATGACAAAGAATATGATAATGGGTTGTTTCTAGAATTTTGTGATGCTAATGGCATAGTTTTTCATTTCTCTTGTCCTCATACGTCCTCACAAAATAGGAAAGTCGAACGAAAAATTCGTACCATTAATAATATTGTCCGCACTTTATTATTCCATGCTTTCGTACCCCCTTCCTTTTGGCATCATGCTCTACAAATGGCTACTTATCTCCTTAACATACTTCCTACCAAAGGGTCGACATATTCATCTCCTCTTAAAACCCTCTATAATAAGAATCTTTCGTACTAAAATCCTAGGGTCTTTGGGTGTTTATACTATCCATTATTTCCGTCAACTACAATTAACAAACTTCAAGCCCGTTCTACCGCTTGTGT
The DNA here is from genome assembly GCA_034509755.1 of Anisodus tanguticus. Lineage (NCBI taxonomy): Eukaryota > Viridiplantae > Streptophyta > Magnoliopsida > Solanales > Solanaceae > Anisodus > Anisodus tanguticus. Next base: position 35,480,824 of record CM067561.1, on the reverse strand, counting down.
GTTTTTGGGTTATCTATCTAATAATCGTTGTTACAACTGTTTTGATTTATCATCTAATAAAATCATAATTAGTAGCCATGTTATTTTTGATGAAACCCAATTTCCATTTGCTAAAAGTGAGTAGTCTCGTGCCTAGTTCGTATAATTTTTTAGATGACGGAGTTTCACCGTACATTATGCACCACTTAATGGGCCAATCCAGTGACAATGTAACGCCAAGGCCCACTGCCTACCGGCCCGCCTATACCCACTATCCATCCCTTTCCCATCCCCAACCCTGCTAGTGGGCCGATCGACCAGCCCACTACCGCGATTGCTTTTGGCCCAGTTTCTGATCCAGTCCTACCTCTGGTTTCCAGTTTTGGCTCAGCAGGCCCACTACCTGCTGGCCAGTCCATCAGCCATCTGACCTTTCCCCAAAATCCACCCAATTCTCCACCGACTCACAGAGCTGTTACTCGTAGTCAACATGGTATTTTTAAACTAAAGAGACATTTTCATCTTAACAGGTTGGTGTGAATTGTGGTGAGATATTTAGGCCGGTGGTCAAACCGGCTACCATTCACATTGTTCTCAGTCTGGCTCTTTCAAAGGCATGGCTCATTCATCAGCTAGATGTGAAGAATGATTTCTTACATGGTGATCTTAAAGAGACAGTCTACATGGAACAACCCTTGGGTTTTCGAGATCCCAAATATCCTAATCATGTCTGTTTATTGAAGAAGTTCTTGTATGAGATCAAGCAAGCCCCACGGGCTTGGTATAAGCGATTTGCAAACTATATATCTACTATTGGGTTTTCTCACGTCAGGTCTGACAATTTTCTGTTCATATATCGTCGTGGTACTTCCCTGGCTTATATTCTCTTATATGTGGATGATATTATCTTGACCGCTTCTTCTAATGATTTACGCAAGTCCATCATGACACTACTCAGTTGTGAGTTTGCTATGAAATACTTGAGGCCCTTGAGTTATTTCTTGAGGATTGTTGTCACTCGCCATGCGGTGGGTTATCCTTATCACAACGGAAGTATGCCGCTGAGATAATTGAGCGGGCTGGTATGTCCTCATGTAAGTCTACTTCCACTCCAGTTGATACTAACTCAAGCTGGGTGTTGCGGCTGGCTCCCCTAACGAGGATCCCACCCACTATCGTAGTCTTGCAGGGGCTCTTCAGTATCTTACTTTTACGAGACTGGATATTACGTATGATGTACAATATGTGTGTTTGTTTATGCATGATCCTAGGGTTGAGCACATGAATGCGCTCAAACGCATTATACGATACATCCAGGGAACACTTGACTATGGCTTGCATCTATATCCGTCGTCGACCTCTACGCTTGTCTCGTATACAGATGCTAATTGGGGTGGCTGTCCAGATACCAGACGCTCCACATCTGGTTATTGTAAGTTTCTTGGTAATAACTTGGTCTCATGGTCTGCAAAATGACAGTCTACATTATCACGCTCTTGTGCAGAGGCCGAGTATCGAGAGGTAGCTAATGTGGTATCTGAATCATGTTGGTTACGTAATCTTCTCATAGAACTCCATTGTCCCATTCAGAAAGCTACCTTGGTTTATTGTGATAATATTCGTGCAGTCTATCTTTCTAGTAATCCGGTTCAACATCAGCGCACTAAACACATCGAGATGGATATCCACTTTGTTCGCGAAAAGGTAGCTCGTGGACAAGTACGCGTTTGACATGTCCCTTCTAGGTACCAAATCGCAGATATCTTTACAAAGGGTCTTCCCTCGGTTCTCTTTGAAGATTTTAGGGACAGTCTCAGTGTACGCCGACCACCCGCTATGACTGCGGGGGTGTGAAAGTATACACTAATATACACGGTATACACAGCCGTGTATATCACTATATTTGGTAATATGTATTTGTATGTAATTAGCATTGTACATTTATTATAATTGTAGAATTCTTATACAAATAGAATAGGGTTTTGAGAGTAGAATAGGAATAGGATTTTCTCTATTATGAAAATTGTAAATTGTATATATACTCATTCATTAATAAAAATAATCAAGGGATTATTTCTTTCAATATTGATGAATTTTAAATCCAATTGGGGGAAATCTTAGAATAGGCTGCAATTTTATACCTGTATAATTTAATCATACACACAGTTGTACCTAAGTGCTCAAATAAACGACCAGATCAACTAATGCTATTAAAATATTTTTTAATGTGTGCGTCGAAATCTTAAACAACCAGTAAAAATGACATAAGGATGTAGAAGTGCAGAACCATTTTGTTTTAATAGTTTAATCGGTCAGAAATAGCTTTTTTTTAAAAAAACTAATTATGTCTTTCGACGTGTTGAGGGTCTTTCAGAGTCTATCTATCTCTACGGGGTAGGGGTAAGCTCAGTATACACTCTACCATAGCTCCCCTGTCATGATGAATCATGTAATATATTGGTGGTGGGTATATAATGCAACCTGAGTAGTAAAGTCTTTTGCTATGAATGCATAAGCAGGTAAAGAGTACATGTGTTAAGCTACCAAAGAAGTAATAACCCCTAAAGAAGCTAGAGCAAGGCCTAATTGAAAATGAAGTGAATTGTTGATTGTGTCATAAAGACCCTTATGTCCACGCCCCAATCGTCCCCCCGGAGGAATATGTGCATCTAAAAGATCTTTCATATTGTGCCCAATTCCAAAAGCACATATTATCTGGTCATTATATATGACCAATCAAGATCAAAGGAGCGGGTAGAATCAGGATTGCGAATGTCCATTTCGGGATAAGGAGTGGGCCTAGCGTCGCCTGCCACACTGGGCGGCATTCTCTTTAGTCTCCCGATGCAATTGGTCAATTTCAGCCGGGGAAAGGCCTACTGAAATCCACCTGTGAAATTACAATGGTATGTTGTTGGTATATTGTTGTTGTTTGTCTTTCAACATGACACTCACACGGGGCATGATTCTTTCCCTGCGCCAAGCATGTGGAAGTTCCCTTTTTAATAATTTATGGTGGTAAGACTTAAACCCTTTAACTGTTTGCTCCGACAATAAAACAAAATTTGTGCGATGTTCATTGTTCATTATTGACATGAATGAAATGAAATCAAATTATCAACTTGTTAAAGCAATTTAAATGTCACATGCATGTGTTTTGATTTGTACTTATTAACACACATATCTTTTTGGTAGGTTATGGCAGTATCATCCAACTTGAATGATATGTCTTAGCATGTTTTTCAGTGTACATTTTTACCGTTATTTCGTAGCTACATTTTAGAATTATCACTATACATATAAGCCTAGGACAAGTACATATATTAAATTGTATACAGAGATTTTGCTTTGGTTGCTTTTCGATGAATCATCATGAATAGAATTGCTGCGAAGAAATAATAACTGAGAGTAGCAGAAGAAAGAGATGGAAAACTGCAGTGGAAGGACAAATATTTGAGCACCATATAATGCATATCTATATATTCATACGGAGACAATAATTTAATTCACGCGAAGCATATGCAATGTAAGCAAGTTGGGCTCTTTCTCTGCAAAAATGGGGTCCTTTTTCTTTTTAATTTTCATCTTTTGGTTTAAGGCCCACTGACACAGATTGATAATGTTCCATATAGTAACCAAACTTCTAGCTTCTTGAGACCTTCCATGGTGACGAGTGGTGATAAATTGATGATGATGATGGTGACGTGTTGTTCATAAATAACTACGACGCCTTAATTACAAACAAGTTGGATCAATAATACGAATTCTCACCGATCATGTTGTATGAATTCTCACCGATCATATTGGTCCATTTAATTGTATTGTGATAATGTTAAAGTTGTCTTTGTGTAACGTATACATCACAAGTTCGAACTGTGAAATCACTCACTAATACATGTGTCGGGGTAGGCAACCTACATTGCACCTCCTTGGGTGTGGGCTTTCCCAGCTAGACATGCATAAACGTGTGATACTTCGTGAATCGGGCTATCCTTTTGTATTCTGTATAGTGATGAGTTATCATAAATTCACTAGTTTTTACGCTGACTATCCAGCCATCCTTAATTTTCCTTTTGTCTCTCTATCTTCACAAGGTAGGGATAAGATTGTGTAGGCACCACCTCTCCAGATCCACTTGTGGAATTACACTAGATATGTTGTGGTTTTATTCGAGCTTAGGATTGACAATCTGAGCAAGCTTACACATGCATAGTTAAAAACATTTTTACTTCATATGCGAAATAATACTCTTTTAAGAAAAATAGTATGTACATATACAATACGTCAGACAACGTTAATTTAAAACAAGTTAGCTTAGAACTATCACGGTCTTGGATATAACCCACTTTAAAAATCAATTGTAACAATAAATCAATACCATTTGCACAAAGTTACCATCATTTTCATACTGCTTTAAATTTCGTGTCTGGGGATCTGACCGTTTCTCTTGCTTTGTTTCTCTTACTTTATTTGTGCTTGTGTTTATGCTTATTCTTGAGCCGAGAGTCTTTCGGAAACATCCGTTCTACCTACCAAGGTAGATGTAAGGTCTGCATACACTCTACTCTTTCCACACCCCACGTTGTGAAATTTCACTGAATATGTTGTTGTTGTTGTCACTGTTAATGTCATCAGATATTTATGGTGTCTCAAAAAAGCAGGCAGAGTTTGAATTTTATTTCCTTACATCAACTTCAAGCCAGGCTTGCTGAGTTTGTTCATCTTTAATTGAATCACAAGATGAAACAAATACAAAAACCAAGGGCAATAAATGGTTCTTCTATATCTCTTTTCAAATATTTTGGTAGCCAAGACTTTAAAGAAAATGCTTTTTTTCTTTTTCTTTTGGTCGGGTCAAGGGAACACTGTACGATGATGTGATTTGGTTGTTGGTTTTTGGAATAATTAATCTTAATATAAGCCCCAGTACAAAAAATAATAATATTTGGTTAGTTGCGTGGAAAATTAATCTTTGCATAACTGATGCAGTGTTTGGTTGATATACAACATATGGAATAAGAATACGTAAAATAGCAATATAGAGATTATACTATTTTTAAAAAAAATATTTGTTTAAAGTAAGCACTTCATGCCTAACAATCATTATTTATTTGTACTATATAATAATTTTTTCATTATTATTCTCTTCATAACTAATATTGTATATATTTCATGCATAACTATAGAGCCCGTTTGGATTGATTTATTTTAAGTGTTTTAAGTTAAAATAGCTTTTAAGCACTTTTATAGTGTTTTGATAAATTAAAAAATGTTTTTAAGCACTAATTTTTAAGTAAAAAAACAACAAAAATAAATCAAAAATCATAAGTCTTATAATTTTTTACTGTAAAAAGTCATAAGTGCCAAGAAAATCACTCCTAATGATAGTGGTGATGTGCCAAGAAAACAAATAAACAAACGTATTAAGTAGTTAGTTGTACAACATTACATAGACATGGACAAAAGAGTTGTTAGAATTACAAATTCACTGCAAAGGTCAAATTAGAATCACCTTTCTACATGAGCAGTAGATATGATAAGAATTCAACTAAAGGTCAAATTTGGGCATTCTTTTTCTTGGTAAAAGAAGATGATCATAGAATGGGTCCCTTTGTTATGCTGTATTTTTTACCTTTACAGCTGTAAGAAAAAAAAAAAAAGGGTATATAGGGAAATTAAGGCAAACAGAAGGAAGGCTTGTTTTTACTTTTACTTTTACTTTTATAGTGTGGAGAGATTTTTGCCTTACTTTATTTGTGAAACAATAACAAGTATACTTCCCACCATAAGATAGAACGAAAAACCAGACCAAGTCAAAAAGCTCGTGGTTTGAGCAGAGCCAAAATCATCAAAATATAGATTAAAGCTCTCTTCTCTTTCCCCTTTTTTTTTTTTTTTTTTTTTTTTGATAATCCAGGTTTCCAGGCTTGCGCCTGACTACTTCACTGGTATTACCTGCACGTCCCGGAGATGATGGGACCGGTCCTTCAAAGACCCCACCACCAGGTAAATCGCGGGATGTGCGCACACATGGTCGGTGTCTGCTTGCGTCCAACGGATCAATGCTACAAGGTTGACCCCCCCACGGCCCCATCCACAAGGCTTGGCGGAGACCGAACCCACACCGCAACATGCCCGCGCGCTTTTAGCGCCTGTGCTTTACACACGTATGTGCCCCGGAGGACGATATCCGAAGGGGAGAATCGAACTTGCGACCCTAAGGCCGCAAAGTTGACTCCCTGCCAGCAAGCTGACCCCTCTTTCCCCTTTTTTCCACTAGACGAGGGGGGGTGAGAGAAAAACAAGATATTGTACTACCATTTATTGTATTATTCAAATCATAATTTTAATTTTTTTAAATGTAAAAATTGACTCATAATCTTATATTTTATAAAAATAGATTTATAAGTTGATAGATATATTTACCAATCATTTTTATCAACTATTTATATCAAATATTAAAATATCTACAATTTGATAGTATATTTATAACAAATTTACTCTTACCAACTATGTGGGAGGATTATATTAAAGAGTAGTTATATTACAACTCATGTTCAATTTTTCATTTTATTGAACTAAAGTTTGATCAATTGATGTTGTATTTTTTAGAAATGTCTTCTATTAGCATATTAATTTTGTTATGAACTATGACTTGTTCATTTGGTAATATTGTATAAGAATTAGAAAAGTTTTGATGGTTTTCACAACTTGTGAGGTTTTTATATCTATAAGAAAAAATACAACTTAAGAAATTCAAATTGTATGTCCAAACAAAACTTTAACTTCAAATCATCATTATTTCATCTTATGATTCCATCTCATGATTTCAAATCATGTCCCACCCCTAAATGAATAAAAAATAAATTCAAACCGCAAAAATGGATAGATGGGGATATGAATGGTCCATAGCTATGTTTTGGGTAAAAACTTGGGATTTTTGTTAATCCTCTCCTTATTGTACCAACATAACGAGTGCTATCAGCATTAGCTATTATTAAGGAAACATTTCAGGATCAAGTGAGATTCAACTTGATGACAAGATTGACTATTTTGGACCGAGAAATATAGATTATGGTAAAAAGGCAGGTTATCCAAAATTAGTAACTGGACATTCGTATTGCAAAGCTGGTCGACACCAACAGTAATCATGGGCGAATAATATATATATATATATATATATATATATATATATATATATATATATATATATATATATATATATATATATATATAATAGGTTCCTTTGGCTTATTCGTATTAATTACTTCGATATATTTTGAATCTTCTTAGCTTAATGAAATTCTGACACACTTAAAGTTTTTTTGATAGAGGAAATGATTCGTTTCAATCAATTCGAACTGGATATATGAACCCCTTGGTACACTTATATATGCATTACGTTAATGTATTTTTGCATTAATTATGTTAATGTGATATTGGGTTTTAGTTGATAATGATATATCCATTAAAGTTAAACTTTTGTTGGTTCACAACGATCATGCATGCAACTGCTCCAAAGAAAAAAAAAGGATAGAAAATGAGTGAACAAATAGAAGGAACTTTCCTCCTCTTATAGTCGATCACATATCATGATTGACTCTCAAATTATTTTACTGTGAGTGTCTCTTTTAACATTGTGGTATTTTTTTTTTTTTTTTTTTTTTTTTTTAAGTAATCCGCACCGCTTTCTCTCGAAGTCGCGCAGCAGTAAACCCCGATGACGACGCAATAAGCCGCAAACCACTGTTCTCAGTTTGGCTGAAAATTACAGTAGAAAAGTAAAGATTTTCGTAGTTTTATAGTTATAGTTATTCTGGACTCAATCACTCGAGATTGTAATGGAATAAATAAGATCTTTTAATCTGAAAATTCGCGAGTTCTAAGAATGAAAAATTCATGTACATCTCTTCAATTGGTCGTACATAACGTGAATAGGGATTTATTGGGCCCTAAGACAGTATCGAATAAACTTGTGGAAATCGGGAAAAATGCCAATAAATGGAAAACTGATTCTTACTAGACGTAACTTCTTTGTGCTTCTTCTCTGTTGTTATCCTTGTGCCTTTATATTTCTCAGTATTTCTTGATGGTTTTTCCTAACTTTCGGATATCCATATCTCACTCACATCAGCTGTCAGACATGCAAAATATATTAGTCTCTCCGTCTCAATTTACATGATATACTTTCATTTGGCACACACATTAAGAAATAAAGGAAGACTTGACAAAGCCGGACATCAACCGCAAATGAAGGATGGCCAAACTAATTTTAAATTTAAAAACAAAATATGTCAAAATAAAAAATAGTTTGACTCTTTAGGTAATAGCATAACTATCATATAAAGATAAATTTTCTTTTACAAAACTGAAAGACAAGGGAGTGAAAAAAGAAATTACTTGATTGCAAGTGATGATTTTGTCCAGCACGCAAGTATGAGATGACAATGACATAATCTTTTTTGAAAACAATGAGATTTTCTTTGCATTTTTTATATTTCCAATTAATTCCTGGCTGCATGTTCCTAAATCTGCAGAAAAAAATCTTAATTTCCCTTTTTCACTTTTAGTGCTAAGAACTGTATTCTCATGTCTTTTACACGATTTATTGCAATAAGTTAGTAAAAATTCGATCAGAGATGAAATTCATGTTAATAGTCACACATCGAAAATGGAATGGGAACATAGACTCCTTATATGAACTTGGACAATCATCACCCTACAAGATAACTTTTGGGTTGAGTTAGGCTCAAGATCCATTCTTTACATTGTATCAAAGCCAGACTCATTCCAATTCTATGTTCACCGATGTTGGGTCCCCAGATTATATCATCCACGCTCCAATTAACGGGTCTGGACGTGCGGGGGTGTGTTAAGAGTCCCACATCGTAAAAATGGAATGGGAACATGGACTCTTTATATGGACTTGGACAATCATCACCCTACAAGCTAGTTTTGGGGGTTGAGTTAGGCTCAAGATTCATTCTTTACAATTCATTAGAAAGATGCTTTAAGATAAAATATATGAAATAGAAAAAATGTGTCGGTTAAGAAAAATAATTCTCATTTTTTATAGTTTTTTTTTAGGGGGGTATGGGGTAAGACATTTTTTTATCACTTTTTATAATTAATTTTATAAAATAAAGAAAAAATATATGAAATATAAAATGTGTCGAGGGAGCCAAGCGGGGTGGGGTAGGGATGGAGTGTGGGGTAAGAATTTATTTTCCACTTTTTATAATTTTTTAAATAAAATTATTGTAAAATTTATGAAATAGAATATGTGGAGGCGGAGCAGGGTGGTGGTGGTGGGTAAGGATATGGGTGGTAGGTAAAAAAAATTCTCCGCTTTTATAAAAAAATTATAAAAATAAAATAAAATATATAAAATAAAAAACTTGAGAGTTTGGGGGGTTGATGTCTATAAAATATTATATATTATAAACTAAAAACTATACTATTTTAAAGGAGAAGAAGGAAGTTGTAAAATAGCCATTTTTCTCTAGCTTCGGTCTTCCCTTCTCTCTTTATCTATTTCAATTTTTTTTTTGTAATTTTCGGATTCTAAGAATATTGACGACATTCTAGAATTCTTTTCTTTTATGAGATTTTAATACTCTTTAATGGAGTAATCTTTTTTTTTTTTTGGGATCGTTGATAACTTGATATAGCTTGATATATTTATAATATAAATCTCTGTTTTTAATAAATACTTGACATGAAGCTCTCGATTTTCATTTCTTATACGGCTAGAATAGTGATTTTGATTAATTATTATTATCACATCCATCTATTTGTATCTCTAAGTTAGTTGTATATTAATTTTGTATTCTCGCGAAGCAAAACTAATATATGATAACTGATGGATAAAATAGTAGAGTGAGAGTGATTTTTATTAATCTATCATTCCACCTCTTTAATCTGGCTTACTTCCGTTTCAATTCTCACGGAGAAAATGTTGCAAGCACGATTCTTGATTTATAGTAAAAATAATGTTAAATATACACATGATATACACTTACCATAAGGAGTGTATATCACGGTTTTGTTCCAGATTTGAAGTTGTTCAGCCCCGTGATATACACGGTAATATACACACCGTGTATATCACGGTTTAATGAAAGAATTTAGGTAAATATTGTATTAATTAGTATTGTACACTTACCATAATTATAGGATTCTTGTACTACTAGAATAGGGTTTTGGGAGTAGAATAGGAATAATATTTTCCTATTATGGAAAATTGTAACTTGTATATATACTCTTTCATTAATGAAAATAATCAAGGGTTTATTTCTTTCATGGTATCTAGGTTATATTTTTTCTCCTCAAATTTCCGTCCATTTTTTGCATCGGTTTTCGATCCCCCTCTCTCGGTTTTCGTGCCCGACGGTGTCTTCTCTCTTCCTAAATTTTCTTCCAAAATCCCTACATCACGTCTTTGCGTTGCTACTATGGCTAAGAACACGTTTCACCCTGCCCTTATTGTTCCTAACATCAAGACTCACATCCATATCATTCTTGAAATAGAAAACGTTCAATACGCGACGTGGGCCGAACTGTTCAAAGTTCACACACGCTCGCATCAAGTCCTCCATCACATTATTCCCCCAGCTCCCACGGCTACGAGAATTCCTAAACCCGAGGGTGATCCTCAATTATGGACGACTCTTGATGCTACAGTTCTTCAGTGGATTTACTCCACACTCTCTACTAACCTGTTGCAAACGATTATCGAACCCGACGCTACGGTGATGGAAGCTTGGAATAGAGTACGTGATATATTTCAAGATAATCAAAATTCTTGTGTTGTTACCCTTGAGCAGGAATTCTCCACGTCAATATGAAAGATTTCCCCAACGTTTCAGCATACTGCAAAAGGTTGAAAGAATTGGTGGACCAACTCCGCAACGTTGGTGCGCCCGTTACCAACAACCGTCTTGTCCTTCATATGGTTGCAGGCCTATAATGGCGTCGGTACGCTTCTTCGTCAAAGCAATCCTCTTCCGCAGTTTTATCAGGACTGTTCTATGCTCGCGCTCGAAAAAACCAGATTGGCTAAGAAAACGGCCACTGGGGGCCAGCTTGTCGTCATGATGACCGAGTCTAATTTTCTCCCTCCGGTTCCAACAATTCAAGCCAAAACCGCAACAACGGTGGCGGCAAAAAGGGTCAGCATCGCAAAAATAATGGTCAAAACCATGGCAGAAACCGAAGAAGGAATAACGGGGGTGGCAATGGGCCTCGGAGCAGTGGGCCGCAAGCCTCCTAGCCACAATCATGTGGCCCATGGCCGTGGGCCTGGGCCACACAGCCCCTATATCTCGTCATCAGCCCAGCCACTGTATTGGGCCCAATTTCAGTATCCAGCTTCCAGGCATAATTCTGCCCAGAATCAGTGGGTACCGAGAGCAGTTTTGGGTCGGGGCAGCAGGCTAGTATGCTTGGGCCTCGACCTCCGCAAGCCCATCATGCAGTGGGCCCCACTCCTACCGACATTGAAGTCGCGATGCGCACACTTGGATTAAATCCGTCGGACCTGAATTGGTACATGGACATCGGAGCCACTACTCACATGACGTCTGGCCAAGATACTCTCTCTCGTCTTATTCCAATTTGAGTAACAATCGTGGCATAATTATTGGTAATGGTAATTCAATTCCAATTCGTGGTTACAGTCATAAAACTTTGTCTCCCCCTCATCCAGCTCTTGTCTTGAAAAATACCCTTCATGCTCTTAAATTGATTAAAATTTTGGTGTTTGTCCGTAAATTTACCACTGATAATTCAATTTTTGTTGTTTTTTATCCTTTTGGGTTTTCTGTGAAGGATTTCAAGACGGGGATTCCTCTCATGAGATGTGATAGTAGGGGAGATCTTTATCCTATCACGCCCACATCCGGTCTCTCGAGTCAAGCCTTGCCATCTACTTTTGCAGCTCTTGCTCCTTCCTTGTGGCATGCACGTCTAGGTCATCCGGGGTCGTCAATTTTGTCTTCCTTAGATAAAAATAATTTTATTTCTTGTAAAGGTACGTGTAGTACTCCGATTTTTCAATCTTGTTCCTTAGAAAAAATTGTTAGATTGTCGTTTGTAGACTCTAAGTCTCGTACTTTAATGCCATTTGATATTATTCATAGCAATTTATGGACATCTCATGTTCTCAATTCTTTGGACCATCGTTATTATGTTATTTTTTTGGATGATTATTCTAACTTTTTATGAACTTTTCCGTTGGCGAAAAAATCTCACATTTTTCCACCTTTTTAAAATTTAGAGCTCTCATCTGTACCCAATTCGAACGAGAAACTAAGAATATTCAATGTGATAATGGAAAAGAATATGACAATGGGTTGTTTCGGAATTTTTGTAGTAATAATGGTATCAATTTTCATTTCTCTTGTCCTCGTATGTCCTCATAAAATGGGAAAGCTTAACGCAAAATTTGTACCATTAATAATATTGTCCGAACTTTATTGGTTCATTCTTCCGCACCTCTTTTCTTTTGGCATCATGCTCTACAAATGGCTACCTATCTTCTTAACATTCTTCCTACCAAAGGTTTGGCATATTTTCCCCCCTTCAAATATTATATAATAAGACTCCTTCGTATTCACATCTTAGGGTCTTTGGTTGCTTATGTTATCCACTATTTCCGTCCACCACAATTAACAAACTTCAGGCTCATTTTACCCCTTGTGTGTTTTTGAGTTATCCGTTTAATCATCGTGGTTACAAATGTTTTGATTTATCATCTAATAAAATCATCATTAGTCGCCATGTTATTGTTGATGAATCCCAATTTTCATTTGCTAAGGTAAGTAGTCTCATGCCTAGTTCGTATAATTTTCTAGATGACGATGTCTCCCTATATATTATCCATCATTTATCGGACATGTCCCGCACCCAAAATCCGCCTGCGTGCCCACTGCCCGCTGGATATACAGTATTGTTGCCTTTGCCCATTGTTCTAGTTACGGGTCCAAAGAATCGGGTCGTCTCTCCAGCCCGCTTCGGCCCGATTTTTGCTTCGCGTCTCACCGTTTTCGCCCAATATTGGCCAGCGGGCCAGCCCACCGCCCGCCGGCCGCGGTTGTCACTTGTCCCGATATTTCCCAAAATTCACCCAATTTTCCACTGAGTCACAGACTGGTCACTCGTAGTCAACGGGGTATTTTTAAATCGAAAATACATTTTACTTTAAATTCTAATGTTCTTAAATCCCCTCTACCCCGTAACCCCATGTCTGCCTTAAATGACCCGAATTAGAAATTGGCTATGACCGACGAATATGATGCTCTTATTGCAAATAAGACGTGGGAGTTGGTACCCCGTCCTTCTGGTGTTAATATTATTCGGTCTATGTGATTTTTACTCATAAGGATAATTCTGACAGTTCTTTTGCGAGACATAAGACTCGTCATGTAGGTGATGGTAAGACTTAGCAGGTTGACGTGGATTGTGGTGAAACGTTTAGTCCGGTGGTCAAATCGGCTACTATTCGCACTGTTCTCAGTCTGGCCCTTTCAAAGGCTTGGCTCACTCATCAGTTAGATGTGAAGAATGCTTTCCTACATGGTGATCTTAAGGAGACAATTTACATGCATCAACCCTTGGATTTCCGTGACCCCAAATATGCTCATCATGTCTGTTTATTGAAGAAATTCTTGTATGGGCTTAAGTAGGCCCCCCCGGACTTGGTATAAGATATTTGCAGACTATATGTTGTCTATTGGGTTTACGCACAACAGGTTTGATAATTCATTATTCATATATCGTCGTGGTTCTTCCCTGGCTTATATTCTATTATATGTGGATGACATTATCTTGACTGCCTCTACTGATGCGTTACGCAAGTCTATCATGACCCTGCTCAGTTCTGAATTTGCTATGAAAGACTTGAGGCCCTTGAATTACTTTTTGGGGATTGCGGTCACTCGTCATGCAGGTGGGTTATTCTTATCACAACGTAAGTATATTACTGAGATCCTTGAGCGAGCTGGTATGTCCTCATGCAAGTCTACTTCTACTCCGGTTGATACTAAACCCAAGTTGGGTGCTGCGGCTGGCTCACCTTACGAGGATCCGACCTGCTATCGTAGTCTTGCAGGGGTCCATCAGTATCTTACTTTTACGAGACCAGATATTACATATGTCGTACAACATGTGTGCTTGTTTATGCATGATCCCACAAGTGTTTCTCTTCATTTTGCAGATCAAAGTACTAAAAACCTAAGGGAATAACTAAAAATGTTTTGGTAAAAGTAGATAAGTTTATTTTTCCCGTAGATTTTATAGTACTTGAAATGCAGGAATGTCCTTATGAACTGATAATACTAGGCAGATCATTTCTTACAACATGAAGAGCAATCATAGATATCCATCAAGGACAACTAATTTTGAGAGTGGATGAAGAAAAAGTCATTTTTATATGCAAAGAATGCTAAGATTTTCAGAAGATGCGACTTCATCTTCGTGTTTTTCAATTGATATGATTAGTGATCTTGCAGATGAATTCAAAGATGATCAATTGACTTCAGATTCAACATCAGGAGCGAAGCTGAGATATTGGAAAAAGATGATAAGGATGAAGAGATGCAATCGAAAGAAGTTCAACAAAAAATTAAACTCAAAATTCTTCCTTCTCATTTGAAATATGTCTATCTTGAGCCTGAATTATTTTCAGCAATTATTTCATCTTCTCTAACTGCTAAACAGAAAGATAGCTTAATTGAAGTACTACGATCACACAAAGGAGATTTAGGGTGAACAGTGACGGATATCAAAGGGATTAGTCCAGCTATTTGTACGCATAGAATCCTCATGAAGGATAGCTACAATCCAATAGTCCAGCCCCAAAGAAGATTGAATCCCACAATGAAAGAAGTGGTGAAAAATGAAATAATAAAACTCATGGCGGCATGTATCATCTACCCCATCTCTGACAGCCCTTGGGTAAGTCCTGTTCATGTAGTACCGAAGAAAGAAGGTATGACAGTCATAAAAATGAAAATAATGAACTCATACCTACTAGAACAGTTACAGGATGGAGAATCTGTATTGATTATAGACGTCTCAATGATGCCACCAGAAAAGATCATTTTCCTTTACCATTTATCGATTAAATGTTGTAAAAGGTAGCAGAATATGGTTTTTTACTATTTTCTTGATGGATATTCAGGTTATAACCATATACCAATAGCATCAGAGAATCAGGATAAGACAACTTTCACATGTTCTCATGGAACATATGCTTATAGGAGAATGCCATTTAGTATGTGTAACGCTCCTGCTACATTTCAGTGTTTCATGTCAGCGATTTTCTCTTACATGACTGAATTTTTTATGGATGGTTTCATACTATTTGACAAAACATTTGAGGATTGTCTTCACCACTTAACTTTAGTTCTTGAGAGATGTGAAAAAATAAATTTAATTCTTAATGGGGAAAATGTCATTTTATGGTTACAGAGGGATTATTTTAGGACATAAAATTACTGCTAAAGGGATACAAGATAAAGTAAAAATTGATCTTATTGGAGGATTACCCCCCTCCTACAACTGTTAAAGGCATTAGAAGTTTTTTGGGTCATGCAGAATTTTATAGACGGTTCATAAAAGATTTTTCAATGATTTCACAACTTATGACTAACCTTTTGATGAAAGATGTTAAGTTTAAATTTTTAGGTGATTGTTTGAGGGTGTTTGAGACCCTTAAAGGAAAAATTATCAATTGCCTATGTAGTTGTGTTTCATGACAGGAATCAACCTATTGAAGTTATGTGTGATGCTAGTGATACAACAGTTGGAGCTATTTTAGGCCAAAGAAAAGATAAAATTTTCCATCCAATTTACTATGCCAGTAGGACATTGAACGAGGCTCAATTGAATTACGCCACAACAGAAAAAGAATTACCGATAGTAGTATTTGCATTTGATAAGTTTCGTTCTTATTTGATAGGAACCAAGGTCACTGTTTTTACAGATCATGCATCTTTAAAATACCTCTTAGCAAAAAAAGATGCTTGACCTAGATTGTTAAGATGAATTTTACTTCTGCAAGAGTTTGACCATAGGATAAAAAACAAAAAGGGAAATGAGAATCAGGTAGCTGACCATTTGTTTAGATTAGAGAATCCTCCTCTTGAATTTTCTGAGATAAAAAGAGGAATTTCATGATGAGCATATTTTTTTCAGTTGTAACTCAACCACCCTGATTTACAGATAATGCAAATTACTTGGTTGGAAAATGGAT
The DNA here is from genome assembly GCA_034509755.1 of Anisodus tanguticus. Classification (NCBI taxonomy): domain Eukaryota; kingdom Viridiplantae; phylum Streptophyta; class Magnoliopsida; order Solanales; family Solanaceae; genus Anisodus; species Anisodus tanguticus. The sequence goes on along the minus strand of CM067561.1, from coordinate 35,464,590 downwards.
ACCACAAGATCTCATTTACCAGCAAAGTAAAAAGATAATATCTGATACTAAATATTATTTGTGGGATGATCCTTACTTGTTTAAAAGTTGTGCAGATACTACCATTAGACGATGTGCATCCGAGAAGGATATGAAGAACATACTTTATCACTGTCATGATGGGGAATTAGGAGGACATTATGCATCCAATCGAACTGCCTTTAAAGTTTTGGAAGCTGGATTCTTCTGGTCGATAATATTTAAAGATGCTCGAGCATATATTGCATAATGTGATAAACGTCAGAGAACAAGTAACATAACTAAGAGAGATGAGATGCCATATCATGCTCAAACTCAAGGGCAAGTTGAAGTTTCTAACCGTGAGTTAAAAAGAATACTTGAAAAGACGATTGGAATCTCGAGAAAAGACTGGGCTTTAAAATATATCCATATTATTGTATAACCAGAACACCTCATGAAGACCTCTACAAAAACAGAATCACCTACACAGGAGCAACTCCATGGTGTTCGGTATGCCTAAGTAACTGGTTGGTTAATCTTTTAATGACACAATTCATATGTTGTCACAGGTAAATTTTCTGATTTATATTTATAACCAGGATCATAATTGCTAAGGTCTTAAATTAATCTAGTCTGTTACATATTAAATATGTATGGCCACAATTTCTTTGAGATTTTCTTTTGTGATTTAAAAATAAAGTCAAGCTGATGACGCTAAATTCAGAACTATAGTTTATAAAATATATTTATAGGTATACATGCATAAATCTGTATGAAATTATGTTGAATATCCCCCCCCCCCCTATATTTTAAATATGTATAATAATTATTTAAGTTTTATGTAAAAAAATTATTATAAAAAGTGTTTTTTTTAATCTTCAATAAGATATATAAATATGTGTGTGTGCATATGTGAAGATGTACATAAAAGTTTATGTTGATGTTTAGTAACTTATTTAGTTACAAAAGTAACGTATTAATGTTTTAAAAGGAAAACAAAAAAGATAGACCTAATTAGAGTAAAAAAATAATAATAATAAAGGAATAGCAAAGGTTAGACCACGACGACTCATTCACAATTGTACTCTTCTTCACCTTTTCTCTGTAGCCAGTTTTTGACTCTTTAGAAACCCTACTCCTTTTGTTCTTCAAATCCTGAAAGAGCTACTATTCGCTAAATCTTTTCCATCAAAACACACTCCAAGCAGTCAACCTGTTGAAGGAATGGATTTTGATGAGTTGATAGTTGAAACGATCAAGCACTACAAAACAGGTGATTACTGTTTAGAACTCGTTTTAGAATTTTACACACAAATGAATCTGTGGTTAGAGGAAAAACAATCAATTTCTCATCTGAAATCATAAATCAACTTTTTGATTTAGATCCAGTCAATGACGATTTGACACAAATGAAATTTTAAAATCCTAATTGCGTCCATTTGGGGCTGATTCTTATTGAGGACATTAACTTAGATAGAGTGTTGTGGAGGACACGGATTAGGCTAGAAGGTAGTCGAGCGTAGTCCTACTTACGCTTGCAAACTGTTAGTTGTAGTGTTATTATTGTAGGCCCACGTAGCTTATCATACTAATAGGCGCAGTATGGGAGCGTATGGATTAATTCGAATCAATAGTCCCATGTAGCTTGATTTCTGCTGCTATGTGTCCTACTTTGTTTAGCTTAGTTAACCGCGCTAGTTACTACTTACTTTTCGGAATGCGCTATCGTGACCTATTCACTTTTGATACCCGCATTTCCATACTGCTTGAAATATTTTCTGACCGTCTCTCTTGCTTTGTTTTTGTTGTTGCTTTGCTTGTGATTATGCTCTGTCTTGAGTTGAGGGTCTCTCGGAAACAACCGCTCTACCTACCAAGGCAGATGCGTACACTCTATCCTTCCCGGACCCCACATTGTGTTATTTCACTGGGTATGTTGTTGTTGTTAGGGCTGATTGGACATTTTACTCTACTGGCCAGAAGAAGAATAGGATTGGAAGAAATATTAGTTATTGTGATAGGCCATGGGTAAACTTTATAAGCAGCAGATGGATTCCGTACTCATATAACTCAGTGGTTATGATAGTTCAGGTGGATTGTTTGGTTGGAAGAGTTGACAAGTTTGAAGAAATAGTAGATTTAGGGATGCATCAAATTGAACACATCCAGATGTATAATTCAAGTACTGATGCGCAATATGGGATATGGCATCAAATTGTGGTGTGCATGAACAAGAAATGCTAAAGAGTTTTGCTGGATAACAAAAGGTGAGAGCTTCACATTAAAACTATTTAAACATCACTTGTTAATACTCAATAGTAGTAATTCCAAAAGAGTTGTGTTTTAATCCAAGTTATTTCTTTCTTATGATCGTCATTAGATGTTTGTTGCAATTGAAGCAGATGAACCATTCTTTTGTGTCTAGCTTACTCTATGGTCTTTATGGTACATCAAGTATTTCACCCGTGTTGTCTATACTAATAAAACCACTTACATTTTGTTTTCTTCCTTTCTTTTGTTGGTTTTGGAGTTTTCTTTTGTTCTCTCTTTTTAAGTATAACATTTTGGTTTGCACTAATTCTTGAGTTTCAGCTTTCATTTCTTTTACCAAATTCTCATACTATTTGTGGGTTGTTAGGTTACACTTGTTTCAACAATCTGTGCCAAAGCAGGTAAAGAATGACAAGCAACGAATTTAATTTTTGTGCACTCTCACTTCCTGTAAAAAGGGTATATATATCGATTCAATACATTTCTTATGTACCCATAGGTACTATATTGGATTTGAATAGTGACTGCCTCCATTATGTTGTTGCTAGCAACTACCACTATTTTTGGTTTTGGATCTTCCAAATCATTCCAGAGATCCGGACCCATTTTTTTCTGATCCTTTGAGAAAAAGATGCATTCTCTTCATAAAAAATAGGAGGTAGAACCAATAAAAATTTCTTTTTCGATTCCCTGCCCTCATTCAAGAATTGTTATATATATATGTGCGCGCGCAGCGTATTTAGCTGCGTGGGTCCTTTCCATGGTAAAATTCTTCTGTGTTTGCTTGAGATGAAAGGTTTTAGAAGAATAAAATAAGATGATGATATTTAATGTACTTCATAGACCTTTTTACATGAAGTAAATTAACCAGCAGTTGTCGAGTATATAAGAGATATATACGTATGTAAGTAAAATCATCTCTTATTTTATTTTTATCTATTGTTTTTGTACAATATTAAATTTTTGAAATAAATATTTACATACTTTCAAACATGAGTTCTCCATTTATGCCATCTAATTTCCAAGTTTGTGATTTTATTTCTGTGAAGGCCAGAATGACTCCTTCAAATTTGAAAAAGTATTGGAATTGAGAAGCATTATGATCACAACAGGAAGAATCAATAAAATTATGCTAGAACTTGCCCCGAATATCTATGGAGGTGAAACCTTAGACAACACTGATTTTTAAATGAAATTAGGCTTTCTTTTATTCACCTTTTTAGCCTCTCTATCTTTAAGCACAACTATATATATATATTTTCCCTTTTAGTACCCAACTTTGAGCCATATTATATAATAATAATTTTTTTAAAAAGAGTAAACCGACTTCTCTTTTTACACCATGTTGTACATATGTACATATTTTCAAGGAACATTAGTCGATCATGTTAAAGCTGGAAAGGACAAGCCACTACAAATATATCCTTTATCCTTACCAGTATTAATCCTAACACCACAAGCCTGAAAAAGTCTTAAATTAATTTTAGAAAGCAGTGTTGATTCTACATTAGTGGAGAGTGACATGAAAGGCAAGCTTATGAACAAAATTTGAGAAGTTCAAAAGTCGTGATCCTAATGTTATCAATTTCAAGAGATTCAGCAGAAAAAGGAGATGAAAATTTTTGCCAAACAAACAAAAATAGAAACAAGGTAAAGATTTGGTGTACTTGGAAAATTATTGATTTGAAATTTTATGTGAATTTTTGTTTTCTTATTTTTCTACTCTACAAGAAATAATAGTTACTAATAAAATACTCTCCTCGAGGACGAGCAATGATTCAAGTGGGGGGGGGGGGGGGGGGGGGGGGGTTTGATGTCTATAAAATATTAGATATTATAAACTAAAAACTATACTATTTTGAATAAAATATTTAAATAATATTTCAATATTGTGTACAAGGTCGTTTCTATACTTTTTAAGGGTCTGGTGCGAGAAACAAAAAAAGATTTTTTTTTATTCACATGAAAATTTAAAATTAACTAATTAATCAATATTAAAAAAAAATTATTGATCAACTGGTTGAGACTTGGGAGTTGGGGCCAAATTTGTTTTTTGTGTTTAAATTAAAAAAAAGTTTATTTTTTTGTTTAAAGAGGGGGGTGGGGGCGACTATTTGGGACTTGGGCCAAATCTGATTTTGTGTTTAAAAAAAAAGTCTTTTGCTGCTTATTGAATTTGAACACGCAACCTCTTACTAAGGATGTACTTTTGAAGGGAATTCTCAACCGCTAAGCTACAGCTTCTCACTAATAAAATTGAAGACATTTTTAATACATATCTTAATAAAAATATCATGAATAAAGTAATTGGAGTAGACGAGACAACGTGCTCCCTCTTCACGTGGCATCATGCTCCCTCTTCACAAGGCCTCATGGCACCTTTAGGCAATTTTTTTTATAAATAGAAGATTACCTTTGTATTGTAAAGGAGAAGAAAGAAGTTGTAAAATAGCCACTTTTCTCTAGCTTTGGTCTTCCCTTATCTCTTTATCTATTTCAATTTATTTTTTTTGTAATTTTTGGATTCTAGAATTCTTTTCTTTTATGAGATTTTAATACTCTTTAATGGAGTAGTCTCTTTTTGTTTTGATGGTTGATATAGCTTGACATATTTATAATATAAATTTATATTTTTAATACATACTTGACCTGAAGCTCTCAATTTTCATTTCTTATAAGGGGCAAGAAGGGTGGTTTTGATGAATTATTATTATCATATTCATCTATTTTTATCTCTAAGTTAGTTATATATTAATTTTGTATTCTCACGAAGCAAAATTAATATATGATGACTGATGGATAAAATAGTAGAGTGAGTGATTTTTATTAATCTATCATTCCACCTTTTTAATAAGGCTTACTTCCGTTTTAATTCTCACGGAAAACTGTTGCAAGCAAGATTCTTAATTTATAGTAAAAATAATCGCAAGAGGTTTTTACTATCTTTTGGCACCTTTCGGGCAAGAAAATTATTTCAATTTAATCGTCACTATTTATATATCAATTAATTTACATAACCTCAAGGAGTGTTATTAATTAATTATTTCTAAGTGAGCCAAATATAATTGTATTAGCGATAAGCAATTATTCTTAAGAGAAATACATGTAAAAGTTGAGATTTTATATAATAGTATTATCAAGTGAATTCAACGATTCCCAACTCTTTTTAAATATAAATCTTCTTGAAGTGGTTCTTTTAAATTTAAGTAATTTATAATTAAAAAAAAACACTCTCATTTCATCAATTTGATTCTCTTAAATAGTATTCAAAATGTTATAAGTCTGTAGCATATATTTTCCAAATCTCTATGATACGATATCATAAACTATACTAGAATTTGATAGAGTACGAGCAAAAATTATTATGCACTAGGTAGTGGGGTGGGCGGTATTGATGGGTGTGGGAGGGGGAGTAAGGGTGGGTGGCGTAGAGGTGGATGGGGGAGGGGCGGGGTGTGGTGGGTAGGCAGGGTAGGGGCCAGGGAGGGAGTGAGGGGTAGGTGTAGGTGGTAGGATGGGTTGGGGTTGGGGGGTGCGTTAATGTATTTTTTATCCGAAAAATATTTTTCTTCAAATTTACATTTTTTTCCTATTTTGAGGAAAATGAGTTGTTATTGGGTCTAATTAATCACATATATGAGTACCTATATTTTTATAGGTTAAAAAGAGAATTGAAACTCATATTTACCAACAGAAATAAATTATGGGTTAAATAGGCTAATTTTTTAAATATGGGCTGAAATTGCCACCTTTTGACATTTCACCTTACTGGTCCAACCTTAGGACTTGGGCAACTTCATTTTCGTCAACGAGTTTAAGTGTGCAGAATAATTGTATGTTTTGTTACGGAGTATCATTTTTATCAATGAGTTTGCTTCATTTCTGTCAAGTGATATTGACCTACGTATATACTTAACTCTTCATATCGACTTTGATAGGATAAATTATGTTCACACTGTATATAATTGATCACTAGATTCTGTAAGTTCTCTCGTGTTCCTATTACATGAAAAATAGTGTGAGAATCTACTAAATTATTTAAATTGCCAGAATAATATAAAGATTTTCACTATCAATAATATAACTTAAATTCTTTGTCAATTCCTTTTGTATATTCTATTGCCCAAAAAGTAGATTGAGAATATACTATAACTAGTTAACTTGCCCAAATCATTTTAAAAGTTTCACTAAAATTCACTATATAATGCATATAACTTAAATACACAGTTGATGTTATAAGTTATTCTATTCTTATTACCTCTACATAGACAGTCTCCTAATTCAGATTCTAATTCACATATTCATGGAGATAGACGAATTCAAAATTTTAAGTATAGAGATTCTAACCTTTTAAAGTTACTAGATATGTTCTAAGTTTATAAACTACACTAAATACAGGGTTTAATATTGTACTATAAACAGTAGGTTTGCCATTCGAAGAGAAAATACAGAAATAATACGAGTATATATGTAAGTGTATAAAAAGGAGGAAGGGGGTATGTATACATACAGGAAATAAACAAAATGTTGATGAATTTATGATTATATAGGGAGTAAATCAAAAGGTTGCAGCATGTATGAAAGGGACCTAAGAGAGAAATTGATATGAATAGAGAGAAAAACAAAGAGTGCAGCTATTATGTCTTTTCTCCCCCCCCCCCCCCCAAAAAAACAAAGAGTGCAGCTATTATGTCTTTCCCCCCCCCCTCTCTGGCCTTTCCACTGCTGCAAAAAAAAAAAAGGCAGTCCTCTTCTCTGCCATCTGCAACCACCAGCTAAGCTCCTCTCCTTTTTTTTCATTAATTTTTAAGGAAAAATGACATAAAAGGAAATACTTGTGAATATGAATAAATATTAAGGGTGGTTGATTTTAATGAGGGCTACCAACAAAGACTCTGCTTAGTGATGATCCCAATTTCATTTGTTGTTCTTGAACTCTGCTTTTCTTGAATAGAGACAAATATGAAGAACCCCATGAACCATTTGAGCTCTCTGAACTGTAAAATGGATCAATAACATCACTTGGGCTAGTGGAATTTTCATCATATTTGCGCTTGTGTGAGTTAATAGGCTTTGAAGACACTTCAGTAATGAGTTCAAAGCAATTATTCACTTTTTCCTGTGTACATAAACAGTAGCATTTAAATGTATGTTATAATGAGTTTTTTTCACCATGTGAGGTGTAATAACAAACAACATGAATGAACAAGAATTAAAACAGTACTCGAAAAAAAGGCAAAGACAAATTAAATTTAAATACCAACCTTGCTAATTTTGAGAACACCAAGAAGTTGATTTTGGTAGTCAACAGCATTACAAGGCTCAACTTGATGAATAACGTGAAGCATTATTGCAGTTGCCAATACAGAAGGCTTATAACGTACGAATCTACAATCTGTATTATAATTATTAGACACAACAAAAACAAAAACAAAAACAAAAACAAAAATCAAAAGGGGTTTCTTCTGTTACTTTGTTTTTTCTTGTTACCATCGAAAAATCTAATCTTTGGTCAAAATAAGATTCCACAACAAATAAATGAAACTGATGAGCTCAATAATAATTATTACCAGCCATAACAGAGAGAAGTAGACTTTCACATCTTCTAAGAAATTCCCAGTGAACATTATTCTTTAGTCCAAGCCTCCTTATAACATGATCAAGAAATGAAAGTGGGGTCACTGGATTCATCCTCCATTTCAATGAAGACAGAATCAAAAGCTCCATTCTTTGAATAGTCTTTGCCTCAAACACATATTTTGCATCCTCAACCTAACAAAATCAAGGGATAATTACCATAAGTACAGATATACATACAATATACATAATGTATACACAAATAATCAAGAAATTAGGGGTAAATGGTTACTTGGAAGTCCAAAAGAAGGGGAACTTGAGTTTCTTCAACTTTAGCAGCTAAAGAAAGACAAGTAACAGCAGCAAGTTGAATCATCCAAGGCTTATCTTTCTGATATTGAAGGCTAGAAAGAAACCTGTTAAGGTAATTAATGGCTAAAATGGCAGTCAAGGCAGAAAAACCATAATGAGCATTCACTTTTAATATCCACCCCACTGCATCAACACTAGCAGAACAAAGAAAAGGGTGATTTTGTAAACTTTCAACACAACAATGGGTTTCTTTTTCTTTAGAGAAAAGTGAAAGAAGCGCTTCATCTTCCCAAAACAAATCTTGTTCTAATAGAAGCAAAGGCATTAAAGAACTAGATTGGGACACTTGTTGATGCTCATCATATAACAAATCTTCTCCCCATTTATCTTCTTGTTCTTCACAGTAAAGTGCATCTAAAAGAAAAGATTGAGACACTTCTTGATGCTCATTGTGCTCTATTGCCATCCTTGTAATAAAAAAACCTATGTCCTTTAAGGCTCATTATTATACAAAATAAAGAGGAAAGGAGAGCATTTTCACCATGTTCATTTTCTATGTTGAGACTCGGTTTTCAAAAACAGAAAGAGAAAGATAAAGGGGAAGGAGAGAAAAAGGAAGAGATTTTATCAGAGTGGAGGTCACGCTTGTCCTTTTTTTATGTATGTATAAGTAGTAATATATTATATATGTAATTGTATTTTGATTTGAGGTTGGGACTGAAAGGAGGAGATTTCGATGATTTTTGTTTGGAGGCTTTGGGTTTTTTGTTTCTACTTTTCTCCATTTTCTTGGTATTCGAATGGTAAAAAATAGCACAAGGGGGAGTCTACTTGTATTGTATGTATAAGTATACAAAATGGAAGGGTATATATGAGCAGTATATGTTGCAGAAATGTTAAAAAGGCACACCCGCCATGGCGGATTACTAATTTTAAATTAATGGGTTTAATATTTATGATTTTGTCACCATGTGTATTTTATTTTTAAAATTATGAATTAAAAATCTGGATTTTCTCATGCATGGATTTTAGAAAAATTTAACTTATATACATTGATATAGAATGTTATCCTATCACCTATGAGTTATGTGGAGGTGAACCTCCGTAGAGAGAGTGATACTCTTAATTTTGAAAAAATGAGGTAGATTACCCGCTGAAATTAGTAAATATAACGTGGTAACTACTATTACGTTTTGAGGAAACATATATATGCTTTTTTTGATAAATAAACAATTTTATATTACCAAAGTGAAGTTGGTGTACATAAAAAAAAAGTTGACTGCTGGACAACGAGAAGTCAAAGGAGGTTCAATATCTATTACATATACATAAAAAATAATTTTAACAATGTATAAATAGTGTAACCCTTCCTCTCCTCATCCCTAGTATAGAGACTGTTTTCAATAACTCTCTGCTTAAAAGAAAAGTATATAACACGGGATTAAGCAAGAACATAATAGATAATTTGAGAAGAAGGTAGTATGTCGAAATACATTTTAAGTACTCATTATGTATTTAGTAGTCTAAATCTGTGTCTTAGTCCAAGACTCCAAAGTTGTATTGTCTCTTTTCCAATGGTTAACAATAAGCCTTTAGTATGTTTTAATTGTGTAATTTTCTTCTGCATTGTCATAAGATAAAAAAGAATTAAACTTGTTTATCTTGATGAGAGCATATATTAATGGAATAATTACATTCCATAGCTAACATTATGACATATTAACTTTTAGTAACTATTGTTTAATTAAATTATAAAGTATAACTATAATGTGTATTTTAATTACCTATCATAACTACATATATATATTTAAAGTAAAATAATTTAGTTTTATTATTTTTTATCTTGACTGAGAATTTGCTTCTGCTCCCAGCCGTTGTCGGCCACAACAAACTACCACTGAAGCTCTGGCGAACGAGCTCCGACCACCGACCAACAATAACACACCACTGCTCCCTCCGTTCCCTTCTCCTCCGGCCACCCACCAACAACACACACCACTGTTCCCTCCGTTCCTTTCTCATTTTACTCCCTCAGTCATATGCGCCCCACTACTCCGGAGAGGAGCTCAAGCTCCGGTGAACCGGAGCAGCCAACAACCACAAATGACGGCCAACACCACCACAACCACCCCCACTATTTCGCATCGACACCACTGCTCCATCCGTTCTCACCTCCTTCACTCTACCACGCCGTCAATCACCATCACTGACAGCCCTCGTCGGAGATGGCGTCAACAACACCACAACGCCAACAACACATTCCTTCTTCCTATCTTCGTTTACTACTCTCTCTCCGTTCACTGTTACGCCGACACAAAAAGATCAGACCTGAAACCGTTCATTGTTACGCCACCACAAGACCAGATCTGAAAAAGAAACCACCGCAATGGACTCCGTCGTGACCCAGATCTGTTATGCCGTAAAGAAACCGACGTCGGCGCCTCCAGATCAGATAGCAATGGACTCTGTCGTGAACCACTTCCTGCTGGAGCTCCAGATCTGAGCTTCCACTGCCCGCGGGAGCATTTTATTTAGTGTATTTGTTATTTTTTATATTCAGTATTTGAATTTTTAGATTGTATTCAATTTGTTATTTTTTTGTATTCAATTTTTTAGTGTATCTATTTTTTTGTATTTATGTTATTTGAATATAATCGAATTTAAAATATTGTAAGTTGAATACAATGTTTTTTTTGTATTTATGTTGTTTGAATACAACTCATTTTTAAATACAATAAATTAAATACAATGTAAAAGTAGCTACAAATGAATACAATTGAGTTGAATACATTTGACACGAACATAGCTGATACATCTGACTTGAATACAATGAAAAGAATTTTGAATATATTTTTTACCCACTGTATTCATGAATACAACGAGACCATTTTATGAATACAACGAGCCATTTTATGAATATAACGAGAAAAAAAATAGTTATACCATGTAAATATTAAAATTATAACTATGACAAATTTAAAAATCTTAAATTATATTCATTTGTGTAAGTTAAATGTACACATCATATTATGCCAATAGAGCTCAGTTAATAAACAAAGTACTATTAGAATCCGCAAGAAAACAAAAGAGTAGCTTCTAAAGCTGCCATTAGGGTTTTTGATTGATTTTAAGTGTGTCTATTTTGTAGAGTTTAATAGAGGCTAATAGGCAAATAGGCAAAAGAGTAGCTTCTAAAGCTGCCATTAGGGTGTCTCGGTTTTCCCCAATAATCACATCTTTCAAAATTAATAAAGCAAGTAGTAGTACTATAAGTACTCTCTTCATTCTCGTTTACTTAGACCCACTTTCATTTATTTGTGAAGTGGAAAGTCCCGGACGCGAAATCCTCCACCTGTATCAGAGGCCCCTTGGCCAGGTGAGATGTAAATCGAAGGATATGCACGAGTGACAGCCCTGCAAGGGAGAGGACCAACGGGACACGAACCCAGCAACAACCCTTGCAATATTTCAGCAAAGACTGTCACCACACGGATTCGAACCCGCGACGTCGGAGTGGTTGTACCCCAATCACTTTGTCACTTACCAACTCACATGTGCCCTTGGGGGCTGACCCACTTTCATTTCTAGTCTGATTTAAATAAAATTATATATTTTTAAATTTGAAAATAACAATTGTACATTCTATTTTGTCTTGAATGATTTTTTTTTTTATAATCACACAAATATTATGACATATTTAAAAAATTGTATAGCCACATAAATACTATAGCATCCTTGTATTCATTCAAATTATATTACAGAAGTCCTCCGGGGCATAGTCCTCCGGGGCATAGTCCAGTGGCAAAGCCTGGGCGCTATAAGGCGCTCTGACATGGGACAGCGTGGGTTCGATTCCTCGCAAGCACGAAGAAACTCTGCATGTTGGAGAATTTGACCTTGTCTCATTGATCAGTTGTACGCTCCTAGAAAAACTGGTCACCGGAGCACATCCCGCGATTTACCTGGTAATAGTGTTGAAGGACCAGTGCTATTACCTTCAGGACGTCTGGGTAATACCAGTGAAGTAGTCAGGCGCAAGCCTGGAAACCTGGATTATCAAAAAAATAAATAAATTATATTACAGAAATTAAAATGGAGCAAGTACTTCAGCAAATAATTGCATTATGATTTACTCCCTTGTATTCATTAATAAAATCAGCAGAGGAGTAACCTTATAATGATGTTCGATCTTCCAAGAAAAGTTGATACTCTTCTAGGAAAAGGAAAATAAGGCTTCTATACAAGCAATAATTATGAGGAAACTTGTAATTGTACCAACAAGAATTAATTAAAATTAGCTTAAAATGTAAATTATGTGTTAGCCATGGCTTCGTCCTAGTTCAACAGTTATAGATGATTTCGTCTTTGTCAGTCAGTACTCTTGTCTTTTTGACGTACTCTCTGCAGCATTTGTTGGGTTGGAATTTTTTATGTTAGCATCAACAAAATCAATAAATCATACTATACTACTACTAGTAAATAATACTCCCTACTTTAGTGATAATTTAAGGAAGTAAAAAATTGATATAAGCAACCTTTAACACCGCAATTCTTTCAAAAAATAATTGATCATTCAAATAAAACCAGAGTCAACTTTAGTGATTAGATTACTGGTTGATTCAAGTTAAATCATTAACATCAAAATCACATATTCTCTCTTTTTCAATGTAAGTGTATTATTTTTTTTTAATATATTTAAAAATGATGTTTTTTTTATAGATTTAGTAACTCTCTAATTCCAATATTTTACATAAAATATTTAACTACAAAATTCACAAAAACATTTTAATACAATCATACATCTTTAATTTCTTTTTAACTATTGCACGAGATTCAAGCTGGAAAATGGTGAAATTTGTCAGCGGTGTGAACTAAGAAAGTAAAGAAGAGAGATAGAGAGACAAAGTTAGTTATACAGCTGTGGTTATAATGTTAATTAGGTTATAATGCATCATTAAGTTTAGATGAAGTGCCTGGCAATCACTAACATATATCCCAACACAAAAAAAGACTATCTTTACATCATTATTTTTCAAAAGTCAAAAATAGGCCCCCATGCTATATAATTTTGGGGGTTGTTTGGAAGACTGAGTCTAGGACTTGGTTGAAGACTTGCGGGAGAAATAAGTATGCGGGGTTCATTTCACTCCAAAATACCGTACCAAACCGCCTATTCCATATTCATTCTATCATTTCTCGTCTCTTCCAAATCTCTATAGTTCCCTGTTGAACCTGATATATCAATTATCAAAATGCAAATAATTTCTAGTATCCGCTATTCAATATCTATATTAAAAAGATACTCATTACTTAATCATGAGTAAGTGATAAATTTATATTTTAAAAATACATGTTTGACATTCATTTATTTGATGTAAATATCGTGGGTGAGTAATTTTTTACATGTAAATCTTTACGATAAACGCCAATTGGCAAGTTGATAAAAATGGCAAGTCATTGGCTATACCAAGTTGAACTACATTGATCCTCCTTTGCCCTAGGTTAGCTATGAAATATTTAACAATAGATTAGTGACGAATTTTAAAGATAATTTTTATTTTTTTGGTAGAGATTTGAGCTTTTTGCATGGCAAGTCACAAGCACACATGAGAATTTGAAAAAAGTCAGAAGAGATGGTGGTTTTTTCTAACTAGTGAAAAGTAGGGTTGTCCAACTGGGCGGGGTGGGTCCCAGCAGGTTGGGATAGGCGGGACGGGAAGAGGTCCCGTCCCTTCCCACATCCCGCCGGTAGAGGGGTCGGGATTTGGGGAACGGGTCGGGTCGGGATCGGGATTTGACCTTTTTTTTGCCACTTAATTTTATAAAATAATATATATAAACACTTCAATAATTGAACAAGATAGTGTAATAAAAACATCCCAATATTATTTTCGTGTCTCTTATATTATTTAATAGAAATATGATTTTTTGGTAATACAATTTCAAAATTGCAACTTTGTGGTGTTGTTCAAAAGTTGCAAATCACATTGTAAAATTGCAATTAAAAAAAATTACATAGTTAACCATATTTTTTCTAATTTCCTCACAATGTATTGAGGATCTTCAGTTGGAATTGGAATTTGTAGGTCAAATTCTTCGACGTCGCTTCATGTTCCCTCGGACAAGATCTCCGGTGGACCGCACCTTCCACGCTCTGCTCGAATCCAGTCTCTAAAAAGAACTGCAATCTTCAATGCGTCTCTCGCCAATGAATGTCTGTGCTCTCCTATTTGAAATCCTCCAGCAGAAAAAACGCTTTCAGATGTTGTTGATGACGCTTGAATGTTCAAAACATCTCGGGCCATCTTTGCTAGTGTCGAAAATGTATTCTCATTATGCCTCAAGTATTTCAGCAAGTCTTCACGTCCTTCATTATTGACAATTAATTCGTACGGTACAACACTCTGCAAAACATAAACATCAAATTCGCTAACTTGTGAAGAAGTTGAACCACTAAACATTTTATTTCTAAGGCCTTGAATACTAGCAGCAGAAACCACATGTTTTTTATAAGATTGCAGTGAAGTAGTAGAAGACGGTACAGAAGTGAGTTGATTATTTGCATTTTGTTGTTGATAATACGTATATACTTGTTTACATTCAGTGTGTATGCTAGACGTAACGTCTTCCTTAGTTGGTTTGTGAGTTGGTTCTTCAGTTGGGTCTGTTGGAAGTACTTCCATATAATCATAAATCGTTTCTATTAATGTTTTACAACCGTCTACTTTAATAGTCAAATTTAGTACCGCACCAATAATATAAATAGTGTGAATAGGAAAAAATTATTTTTTAATAGATGCCTTATAAGTTGGTTTTTGCATATATTCATTAAGTAACAAAAATATTAGAGCTATACAAAATAACATATTTGAAATAGTAGGATAATAAATACCGGAAAATTCTTTAGTAGCTTGAAAAAATTTATCTACAAACTCATTAAGTTCTAAAAAAATTCCAATCATTATCTACACGCATATCCCTTGGATTTTTATTATGGGCGTTAAATAATAAAGTTATAGGTTGTCTATAATTGTAAGCAACAAGTAGTTGCTCTTACAGTGAATTTCACCTAGTCGAAACTTCTTATGAAATTTTTGTATAAGGTAATCCACAATCATGACAATTTTTTTTATATCCTTTGCGTCTTTGTATTTTATCCTTTAAAAATAAAATTTATAGCAAGTTGTATTTTTTCAAGAATGCTTTCAAAAAGTTTTAGATCATCCTTTTCAACTAAGTTATAAATATGACACGCACATCTTATATGAAAATGATCAGGAAAAGATGGAGTTAATCGAACTTTTAAAATTCTTATAGCATAATCATTAGAAGTAACATTATCTAATGTAATAGTCATAATTTTATCATTTATTCCATAATAATCACAAATTTCACTAATATTTTGTGCAATAAAACATCCGGTGTGCCTATCATCAATATATTTATATGCTAAAATACGCTTTTGCATAGATCAATTTTGATCTATCCAATGACATGTTACTATTAAATAATCATTACCGTTAGTACTACGGCCTATGTCAGAAGTGATAGCCGCTTTGCCATTAAAATGATACAATGCAGAATGTAAATATTGTTGATATTCACTTGCAAATTTTAAAACATCACTTCTAACCGTTGATCTAGAAAAACCATTAAAAAGTAGGATTATATGTTTCTCGAATGTAATGAGTAAAACCAGGAGAGGAATGAAATGAAAAAGGTAAACCCTCCCCCACAACTAATTTTTCCATATTTTCCTTATCTTTGTTTTTATCATATTTGGGACCAAAAAAATCCCCCGTCGTCGGGTTAATTTGACCCTGTACTAGGTCGGGGACACTATGTGACCCTTGTCCCGACTTAGATGGCTTTGGCACACACAATTTTTAGCCCGGTATTGTACATGTCTCAATAAACCTCCCGTCCCACTTTGACCTTTTCCGGTTTTAAATTTATAAATATTTTTATAAATTTTACATCTAGCTAGTTGATTCTCTTGGTCCCTATCAAAAAAATGCAATGCAAATGATTTTAATTTTCGTTGTGTAAGGCGTCGACTCATACTAGGGGGAATATGATGCATTCCAGTTTCAGTTTCAGGTTGAGACTCAGTCTAAGCCTGAGTTTGAGGTGCACTAGTGGATGTGTCATCTAATGGTTCATCTAAATTAAAGATTGGTTCATCTACCTCATCATCTAATAATATATCATTAAAAAAAATCATCTAAATGAGTGAAATCAATGAAATCATCGGGACTAGGAATAGGATTACTAGAAGAAGTACCCCTACCCTTGTTACCCATACTAGAAGAAGCCTTACCCTTACCCTTACCCTTAAACATACCTCTTAATCCTTCAATTTTAATTATGCAAATAAATAATTAAAGACAATGAAATTAAGTGTGATAATTAAAATAAAGTAACAATAATAATTTAAAGAAGGAACAAAGGTACCAAACGTCAACGTAACGTCGACGTGTAATCGATGTTGAAAATTAAAACTTTGCTCGATGGATGATCCTCAAGCTAGTTGCCAACTTCACTTTCAATTTTTTGACTTTGATATAATATTTAATAGTAGGAAGATTTGTAGAATTGTAGAGAGATAAATTGAGAGATGGTAGGAAGATTTGTGAGAAAAATGAAGAGGAAAATGAGATATTTATAGTTGAGAAATATGGTTAAAGTGTAAATATATTAACTTAGGGATTAAAAATAAATATTAAGGGGTAGGGGAGTTTATGGGGGGGGGGGGGGGGAGGAATGGCCATTATAGCCGTTGCACAACGGCCAAAATCGAAATTTGGTCGTTGTTGCAACGATTATTTTTGTAAAGGAGGGGGGGATGGCGGGGCTCGGGATAGGTAGGGTCGGGTTGGGATTGGGACGACGAGACGATCTCAGGCCCCGTCTCGAGTTCGAATCCCGACACCGACAATTTTTTTTAGGGGGGTCGGAACGAGGCGAGGCGGGGCGGGTAGCAGGATGGGCTGGGTCGGGGTAGGGCCGACCCGGCCCACTGGACATGCTTAGTGAAAAGTAGTAAGCACCATCTGAGGTTGACTACTCAAAAGACTTTTGAATCAAATATTATTGGTGTAATGTAATGGGACACAACTAGAAGCCACAACATTCACTTGAAAGGGCAATGATAGTGGAACACCGAAAGCCACCTCATAAACTTTATACAGTGAATTATTGAATCTCAATTGCCAGAGTACATAGACTTTTCTAAGATTTAGTGGTTTAACATGGTCAAAACGACCAATTGATTTTTTCTAGTTCATATGTCTATTCATCGGATTATTGCATATTTCAACCTGATGTGACAGGACTATCATCAACAGGCGCACCTTTGTTCCGAGAAAGAAAACATGCCAACATAGATTCATATAGCTGTTCTCAAACTTGTTTTGAATTGAAATATAATTGTTCTTATTGTAGTCATACATACATGAATTCATATAGCCGTTCTCTAACTTTGTTTGAGATTACTACGTAAATTCAGTCACGTACTTGTGGTGCTGCTCTTCTTCTTAATAGAATGCTGGTTTAAGGCAAACAGAAAGTGAGATGGCAAAGAACAAGTATTCACTGGGCACACAGTTTTTGCACACAAGCTAGAGAAATTACTCAAGTGTTGAATATTTACCATTCATGATTTAACCAAGCAAACTACAACATTAGTTGCTGTCCAACAGAATTTCCATTGAATGATGAAAGCCATTGTTTAGGCTTATAAATGAGGCAAATCTATAGTATAGATGTGTTCTTCTTCATTCAATTTATAAAGTTAGCTTTGATTGTTTCAACAGAAATGTAACTGACTGAAGAATATTATCATCTCAATTATGTTAGCTAAGAATAACCCTTCTGTGATCAGCACTCTCCTGCAAGGCCTCTCTTAAACTATCAAAGGCTGTGGAATCAATCTGATACAAGAATTTCCTTATATTCCACGCAAGAACTATAAGGACAGGCAACAAAACTAATAAGCTTGTCTAGTTTCTTTCTTGAGATTGTATACAAAACAGTTCAGCACAAACGATCACAAACAAGTCATCCAAGCCCTGAATTTTTCAACTTCAAATAAAAAATATAAATGCCTAAATGAAACCTGTTCAGAGAGAACCTATTTATATGCACAATTTTTTTTTCTTTTGTTTTTCCCCATAAGCAACTTATATGCACATTCTTCACCCAAGCATGTAGGATCTGGCTTCAGTAAGGTCGTGGAGGATATGTTCCAGGGTAAGGACCTGATAAAAGAAGAAACAAAATAGTCATAAAACTAGACCACAACCTTATCTAATTGATACTAAGCTTTCCGTGGTTGCTTAGACAACAACCTACACATACTTTGTACCTAATATCTAGACCACAATGACTACTAAAGTGAGTTTTAAGCCTAGAAGTTGCAGCTGCAACATCCTGAAGTACACTAACCACTCAATATGCAAATTCTTTTTTTTTTTAGTCATAAAACTATAGTTGTAGGCATTGTATGCACGTTGTGCATACCTTTTAATTTTTGAAAAACAAACCTATGATTACTTTTCAAGAAATTTCTCAACAAGATCTTCAAATTCTTATTTTACTATGTTCAGCTCTATGTATTCCTCTTATTACATTTAATCTTAAATATGTACTTACAACTTTCAAGAGAAAATCATTATAAGAGAGTCGAAAGAAAATAAGCATAGGAGATAATACTAAACTTTGTCAAAGCAGGATGTACTGGAATTACTAATAATCTCATCGCTATTCAACCTAGCAATATAAAAAGAGGCAACTTTGGGTTCAATTCAAATATTTATGAATGGCAAAGCAGCTGGAACAAATCAAAGTAGTTACTCAACCTAGTTTAGGTAATTTAAGCTTGAGTTTGTCAACAAAAAAACATTACCATACAAATTGCTACCAACCTAACCAAAAAGAAAAACAGATCACTAGAGCAAATAGGAACTAATGCTGATATATTTACCTCCCGGTGCCAAGCAGTATCATCATATCCCATTGATAGGACTTTCTGTAATTGAATCCTATAATTAACAAATATCAGCAAACACAAAACAAAAATTACTACAAAGAAGAAAGCAAATGGAGATAAAATCATCATAAGTATGGGTATTGCTATTCCAGACCAAAACATTAATCTCTCGCAACTCTTCAATGAGCGTAAACACGAATTTCTCTTGAAATGTAGGGTTTTTACAACCATCTACATATAATTCAAGAACAAATCAATAATAAAGACGTAAACTTTTTCCCAAATTATAATACAAAAGAAGCAAACAAATTACATGAGATAATTAAAAACCACCTGTACAGGTACGAGTACGAAATTTGGTGGTACCATATTCAAGACAAACATAGGGATCTTGCCTTGATATCCATTCAGTGTCCTTTAATTTATTGCAAGAAACCACTGCATAATCATCTAAATAACGAATTATTAAAGAATTCTATAAAATGTAGTAATTCATTTTTATCATAAAGAAATACTTGTTACTTCGACAAGTTGGCCTTGGATGTCAGATATCATCGACATGGAAGTAGTAGCAGAATAGACTTGTGTTTAATTTTACTAATCAGAAAAATATGATGAATTTTTATAAGGATAAACACGGAATTAATAGAAATTACAGAAACCAATAAAAAATATATTTATTGGGAAAAAAATGCAGGGTCAAGGAATTAAATGGGAAAATAGAAAAATTCTACTAAGTTGATTTTGGACTTAAGGTGGCGGAGACCGGGGGTGGGTTTCGTCGTGGATGACAAAACCATGCCAAGGAAACAGACATAGCGTGTACAGTGTTACCACTTTGTTTGTCTATCCGCGTGACTACGTGATACGCCTCTTATAATTAACAAGGAAATTACTAGACTTTCTTCACACAATTATCTTTTGGTAATTATTTCATACGTACTATTTTTTGTTTTCTTCTAATCTTTCATCCTACTAGCTAGCAATTTTGAACCATAAATGCATTTCGATAGTATTCTTTTTAATTTGTTTAAAATAATACCTCTTTTTATATTTAATAATTTTTTAAATTCAATACTTTATATGAATTATTTAAGATCACAAAATCGAAGGACATAATTATGATCACAAGATTCAGATTTTTTGTTTTTTTTTTACTTTCTTAAATTTTATACATGTTCAAATTAAGACACTTATCTCATGAGGCTTACGTCTCAAACATCCATTGTATGATGTAACCATAAGAAAAGAAAGGTATACTAAGTTTCACTTTTTCAAAATAAATTTAAACCATTCCTTGACTTGTGTGTTTGATCCTTCTCAATAAAACGCGTGTTAAAATTCTGATTGCTTTTACGTGAGAAAGGGGATCACTCTCTTAAGCCTAAGTATTCCTCGATGACTGAATCCCATCCGTATATTTTCAATTTTATCTGATGTCCCTTCATGGAGTAAAGTCTAATGATCTTCCTCCAATATTCTCACCAGTGTTAGCTCGCTAATTCGTAATTATCTCGGAGTTTCAAGGAAATTGACTTAACCATTCCCCTTACTTCAACTTCTTGAACAAAATGTTTTAATTTTTCTCAGGACATTTTCTTTTCGGGAAAAGGGAAAAGTAAAAGTTGAAAAAAAAGAAGACAATAAGGCTTAACATGACACGAAATACTTGCTTTCTGTTCGAAAAATAATGATAATTGCTTTTTGATCCTGGTAGGAAAAGGAGCCAAAATCCAGGTTAGCAGGGGTTGTAAATTATTGGCAAATGCATTAAGATCACATATACTGAAAAGATTTTTGTTGCTGATTATCATATTTCTGAGCTGTACATTATGTTATCATGTGCTTATTTGGGCACTTTTTCTTGCCTACGAGAATACACTAATTAAAGCACCATCTTTACCAGTTCAGCCAACATTATTTTTGGCACTTAAATCAGTTCCTTTTGATAACACTCCAAATACTGGGGCCAAATACTTCTTAGTCATGGAAAACAGAATAAACTACATTTGATATGTTCTATAACAACATTCAGAACGCTATTGCAAATTTAACACAACTTCAACCGAAGGTATCCGTTATAGATGCCACATCCAGCGTAGCTTCATCAAACTGATAATCAAATGCTAAGCCATGAACAAGTAAAATGATAACATAATGAAATGAACAGAATCCAACAAGCTAGACCCTAGCACCCGCAAGCTATTATGTACATCTTGATGAATTTTCACACCAGACCTTTTCAGTCACTTTCATAATCCTCTTCATCACCAAATGAAAAAACAGATGCATCAGCTGCCATTACCTTAAAATCACTCGATCCTCCAGCGGGATTGGACACGTCAACATTAGATGCAGCTCCGACTGAGGCATCTTTTTTGGGCTCACTGTGTACAGAGCTTGTGTCTCCCAGTGAGACTTGCTCTGTCTTATTTGTCAAGCTTGATAATTTATCTGAATCATTATTGTTCTTGGAACCAGGGTTTTTTGCATCTGCAGGAGAACTAGCATCAGAAGCAGCCTTAGTTTGTCCAGTTTTTGACATTCCAGTTTCCTCAGATTCATTGTCTGAGAACACGTCATCCTTGTCATTGTTCCCAGGGTGTTGGTTCAGGTTACTTGTGGCAGTAGGCTCACCACCTGAGGTAGGATTAGACATGGGGGCAGGATTAGCACTAGAACTGTCAGCCGATTCTCTGGCGGCTGTTTCTGATTGGGGTCGAGCAGGAAAAGCAGCATCATAGTCTACAAGGACTACTTCCACTTGGAAACCAGGTGATGGTAATTTTCTCTGCACAATAAGGCCAGCATATAACAGTCGCGAAATGAAGACACCAAATATTAGAGAGATAAAAGGAGTGCTCTAAATTGTGTTAAAAGTTCTCCTGCAGTACACGACAATGGCACCAATTGCAATCATTAATATTGGCAAAATCCAATAAATCGAGTAAGAAATTACCTTGTCAAAACCATCAAGAGCATTTGTGGTCAGAATTTTCCTGTTCTCTATCATTGTTGTATTCAGCCAACTGAAAGATCAAAAAAGGGATATGAGTTCTAACTTAGGAGCCTTTGCTACCTCCTGTGACTTGATAAGCAGTGGGAATATAATCTAGTAAATCGAACATAGAGGTTTCACAAAAATGTACTGACAAATCCCAGTTCTTCCTTCTCTTCTACTGTAAAGTACAATAAGCTTTTGTTGATGAGTGATGTCGAAGTTTTCCCTAAACCTTATTCCAGCGAGTACTTACTCATAATAATAGCAAATTATCTCCAAGTCCTTACTTCAGATTATTTTTTTCTACTTAAAACTTTTAAGTTAATTTTACTGCTTAAAGCTGCATAAAAGCACCAATACATGTAAGCTAGATAATTTGGGATTCCAACTGACATGGATTGTCAGGGCCACAAATATAGAACTTGAAATTTTTTAACTTAATTCCACAGTCCTAATTCCTTGACATAAATAATATACACTTGACTTTTCCATCTACATGTAAATAGTATTTTGCTTGAATAGATCTTATTATATTCATGACCACTCTTTTAACAGATAAGTACTTACTAGTAGAAGAAAATTAATGAAAGCATAGTGAATAAGGTTGACTGCTAGGCAAAAGGTAACACAATAAAAATTGTAAAAGTTGTACAGAATGATCTCTATAATAGCGTGTCAAAGTGACAAAAGATGTAATTCAGCAATAAAACTATTATCTTACTGTAAATATTCAGCACATACCTAATAAAATAAAATATCTACTTCGAAAAAATTGTACAAGGTCTGCAAGCTATAGTGCATTACATATAAGACTAGAAAGGGTAAGCTGGAATATCATATCCTTCTAGAAGAATCAAGAGTTGCCAGGAGATACTATGGAAACTTAAGGGTCTTAGGAACTTTTATACGACTTAATGGTCAATGAAGCACAAAAGTAGGGTACATAAGTATGCAATTTTTCTTCAAACTCTTCATATTAGTAATTATACCAGTAAAAGTCTCCTTGACGGTCATGAAAATGGATTTTGAAGTCCCCAGCTAATTCCGCAAGGCCAGGCTCGCCTGGAAGAGCAAAAACCACTACCCCTTTCTTTGGTGCATTGAACCAAAAATCCTCGGGCTGAGGAGAAAACCATAATAACAATAATAATGAGAGAAACAAAGAGTATGAGCTTGAACAACTATAGGCACCAGCTAAAAGGTATAATTGCTGGACTAAAGAACAGCTTCAATAACTTATAAATATATGTGATAATTTTGTTAGGACAAGTATAAGGCATACTTATTAACCTCCTCAAGTATACAGATGTACATGAAAAAGCGAAACAAGCTACACTACTACCTCCTGGGTATCAGAATTTAGTACTGCAGGTTCAATCCCTCATTAAGAATCCAATACTAGTATGGATATCAATGCTGTAGCAGTTTATGGTAAGTCACAGCATGACATGAAACATTAATTAAACCTACCGATAGATCCTTGGTTCTGGGATGTTTTTTGGATGAAAAGAGCACACCTGCAGATAAATGATCCACCAATGAGAAACCATCATGAAGGAAACACACAACAGAGATTATATCGTAAGAAGGGATTGCAAATAAAACTCCATAACTGTTAGCACAATATTAAGAAAATTCTACACCGCACATCTTTGTAACATGTAGGCATCTCACCACTTATTCAGCCAGCCTTTTCAGACTCCAGTATGGATATCGGCTAAACAATATCAAAGTAACTCATTCCAATTACGTCAGGTTAGCGATAGCATAGACCAACTACTGAATTGACATTGGACGTGGCTGTCTCTTTCTAGGAGTATAATTTTAATTTAAAATAATATTTTTTTGAAAAGGGATGCAAGTTACCATTATGATTAGATACTGTGATAGAAGGTCTTATCCAATAAGGGCACCTATGGAGGCGAAATCCTCTGAGCATGCACCTGTAAGAATGCAGTTGACAAGGACAAAACTTAGATCTTGTCGTTGACCACACTTCTCCTCTTGCAATTATATGAGTGAAAATCCGAAAGTGCACTTGAAGCAAGAAGGATCAAGGGATGTACCTGCGTCCAGGCTGGTCTTCTCCATTAAAGCACGTTAAGACGCGTTCGAAATACTTGACATATCTCTAACAGCAAAAAGGCACTACACTTGTCAGTACACTATTGCAGGAGCACAGAGATTTAAAAAGAGTAATATTTTAACATACAATCTGGCTCGGCAGGACCAGTCCTTTTCCGTCTATGCATCTCTTTTGGTTGTAGTAATCCATAGACTCCTCTGCTGTAGGAAAGAACTGAAAGAAGACCATAACTTAACTGTCATAAAACTGAACACAAGACCACATAGCAATCTGATGACTTACGAATCAAAAATAAATAAAAGCCCGACCTTCAAGTACAGAAGAAGACTAGAGATCATCAAACCAGTTCTTGCCATTCCCGCCTTACAATGCACAACCACAACATTTTCAATATCCTCCTTCAACCATGAGTATGCACTTTGACAAAACGATATAATTAGTTGAATAGGAGGGCAGTTGTGATCGTCAAATGGGAAACAAGCAACCTGTACATGAAAGAAAAATGAATCAAGAAACTTTAGAGTCAGTATTAACATAGATATCGGAGTGGGACATTGGTTGGTTTAACTTCTTGCTTGAAAAGACGAAAGTCGTGTTCGGTATGGAGTTCCAATTTTCCCATATTCGGTTTGTCAAAAAATTTGGAAAATATTCTCTAGGAAAACAAGTTCCTTAAAAATGAGGAAAATGATTTACCTAGTGAAAGTAGGGAAAACAAGTTCCACAAGTGGCATTCCACATTGATTGTGTCCTCTTCACCCTCCAACATACCTCCTCATCTTCACCCCCACCCCCATGGCCCCCATCCCCACTATCTCACACCTACCCCCTCACCCCCACCTCCCATAGTATTTGTGCTTTTAAGATATTAATATTTTCCGCTTACGTACCAAACACAAGAAAATAAGTAAGAAACACATTTATTTTCCTGGAAAACATTTTCCTTCATACGGAACACACCCAAAAACTAAAAACCAAGCTAACTATTTCAGTCTGCTTAGTTTGGTGGGCCTACTTTGACAGTTTACCCGGTTTGTAGCAAACAATGCTAAGCACCTTCGCAAAAGCTATATATCTTTTATACATCATACCTCACCAAACAAACATACAAAATGACATAAAGATTCGATTACCAACTTGCATCAAGCTCAGCTAACAATAAGGGGCTCAGCTCTTCATCTATCTGTAGATGACTTTCAGGAATTACCTAAAACTAAAAGGACTTGGAAACAGCTTGTCTTTCAAAAGATTGAACACAAACCAATAAGGGTCAGTTAACTGAATGATTTTAGTAGACGTTGCAAACAGTTGCACTATCTATTAGCATAGCAACCACCCTAACATCCCACTATGTTTATGTTGGGTATGTTGCTATCTAGTTATCCCAAAACATGTACTACACTTCCACTGCAGAAAATATGGGTTGAAGGACACACCTCAAGACACTGTAAAGCATAAAAGGCTCATGTCACCTATCAAAAGCTGATTATTAAAGTTGGGAATAGCCATTACGAAACGGTGACCTTATTGATCTTATATTAGAAAATTACTAAGTTCACCACCATCATGCACTCCCTCAATTATCTCCCATTCTATATCTCACAGTCTAGTTGGAAATCCGACTAAAATTGCATGACATACTAGTTGTAGCTCCCAAAAGGGAAAAAGGGAAAGGAAATTGAATTAGCTGTTTAGTTGTACCTATGAGTTAATCTAATAGGGTATAATTGTTTAGGCAGAATTCTTGTTCATATCATTTTGCACGCGGAGTGTGAAACATTTTGGAACTTCTTGAACCACTGGTAATTTTAGAATGTTGATAAGAATGCAACTTCTCAACTTCACTATAGCCTTCAAGAAGAACAAAGGTAGGGTATAGGGGGCAGCCCGGTGCACTAAGCTCTCGCTATGCGTGGGGTCCGGGGAAGGGCCGGACCACAAGGGTCTATTGTACGCCGCCTTACCTTGCATTTCTGCAAGAGGTTGTTTCCAAGGGTATATGTTTACCAAATTAGGTGCAACAGACAAATGAAAGTAAGGAAAGTAAACAGGAAAAAATAAGAAAACTTTATCAAAGTATCGAAACACACCTTTCCCTCAAATAGAGAAGCATCATACAATCTTTCAGAACAAAGATTGTATACTTTGTATTTATCCTGCAAAACCGAAGTGATGTCAAAATATAGCAATAACATAAAAGGGCAAGTGGATTTCCAGAAACTGGCCCATATGAAATTGAATGGACTTCACACGAGATCTCGAAGTTATTACCTTATGATGAGTTTCAAAGAATTTGATTACTTCTTCCATGTGGTTTCTGTAGAACCCCTGTATATCAAATTTCATGTAATCAAACTCGGAATAATCACAAAACATGATAGTTATTTGAAGTCAAGCAGTGAAGAATAAAGCTTCCTGACCTCAACATAGCCAAAAAGACCAGAGCTCATGTCACCAGCAGGGAAGCCCATGGCGATTATGTTCTCTGTTATGTAGGTCAAGTCTAAATCAAATCCTCCTTCCTAGTAAAAGGATACAGCCACGTTAATATATGAAGATAGAAATGCTTTTCATAAAAAAATTGTGTGACTACCTCAACTAAAAGCTTAATGAGTAGAGAGAGGACAACTTCTATTTATTTAGTTATATAGGTCTTCACCGTGTCACCTTACGTGCGAGTCTAACATAGGCCAAGCAAGTGGTCATACGTGGCGCAGAAACTCGAATCTAAGTTATTTGCCTACTCTAATTCCATGTTGAATCATGTGACCATCTCAACTAAAAAGCTTAAGCTATTAAAGGGGGGATTATTTTATTCATTTATTTCTGGTTTGCAACAATATAAACTCACAATATCTAAATAGGTAACTGCAAGATGCCTTGAGGTGCACAAGAAGAATTCTTGCAAAAATCAAAATGATAAAGCAAATATTTATAGCACAGAGACCAAGATCCAGCTCCCACCGAAAAAGTTGTCCCAAGAGGATTCAATGGTACCACGAACATGACAGGTAATCAAAGAACATTAGTATTATTCTTGAGCTTTAGTGGCAGTGATTACCGTATTCCAGGAAACCCATTAGGTTGGCACCAGAATAATTGTTGATTTTTTTCAGTACAAACCATTTGAATTTATTGTAACAATCTTATTTACTACCCAAAGTGGGATCACACTGAGTATGATGTTGTTGTAATCTTCTTTACTACCTATCATCCACCTCAAGGACTTCTACAACACATCGTCAATAGATCACATGAAGGCATTAACAGCAACATTCATGATTCCTACAATTGGAGACCAAGAATGATGTGATGGCATCACTGAACCTTAAAAGACTGGAATTAGTGGGTCCCAATTATTGAGTCTTGCATAGATATGCATTATCCTATTACATTGTTGGCAGTGTTCTAACCTACAGGCTACATACTGATGTCTTGCAAATAGAGGGAAGCTCAACATTATTCCTTCTAAGATCGTCTACAATGACATTACACTATTTCTTTCAGAAGCAAACCATGTTCATGACAATGCAGGCTGCATGAACTTCCAACAACCCAAACAGCAGTGAATCAACTCTCACATAGTGGAGTAGGAACTAAAGTGTTTATACCAACATTTTGTTCAAATTCTATAATACATATAAGTTTAAGGGGAGCCTTGAAGTAACTGGTAAAATTGTTGTCATGTGACCAGGAGGTCACGGGTTCAAGCCGTGGAAACAACCTCTTGCAACAATGCAAAGTAAGGATGCTTACAATAGACCCTTGTGGTCCGGCCCTTTCCCGTACCCCGCGCATAGCGGGAGGTTAGTGCACCGGGCAGCCCTTGTTTTTAATAAGTCTAAGCCAGTGCAGTAGAATTAAACCAATCAACTTAAGAATACAACTCACAATGGTTCTACATAGTAGGAAGAGAGACAAACAACAGTATTAAGGTGTTACAGTAGTTGATGATCCTCAAATAAAAAATTTAATAAGAATGAGAAAAGAACACTTGAAGCATTAACAGAAATAAAAAGCTTACCTGGTATCTTCTCTTATTCTGGGATACAACATGTCGCGCTTTAACCTGCACAGCTTTCACTGCATTCTTTGAAGAGTCAACTAATCCTTTGGTGAATGTTCCAAAAAAACCAGATGGTGATGTTGATGTTCCATCAGGATGTTCACTGATAGGAGACTTAGGGGACAGACGCACTCCAAGCCCACCAGTGAAACGAGCAAAGGTTGATTTGGCATCATTTCCGGATGATTGTTCTTCTTGGGACCCAGCGAACGGTTGTGGAATTTTTAAATTTTTGGCCCATGAGGAGATGCCTGAAGTTGAGAGCTTTGATGGAACCTCCTCTGTTGACTGAACTGGTGCAGACTCCACCACAGTAGACCTTGCTACATTTGATGTCATAACAGGCTGTGAATTTGATGCATCAGCAGATCCTGAATCCATTACACCCACCAAATTTCTTCAGTGCAATGACAAGATATCAGCAAACATGGACTGGAATACCTCACAGCTTAGGCGGAATTCTTCAGGAAGCTGCATACGAAAAAAGCCCATGTTGATACACATTAAATGATACAAATAGTTATGCATGTGCGCATTTTTTAGTAAATCAATATGCATTTATTAAAACACCACTAAGGTGTTACATTTTCATAAGAAATATATTACATTATATTAAATATTCAAAAAATCAAGTCAACTATCACAACACACTGCATTCTTCTCTATACCAATACATCTATGCATATTATGAACATATATATGTGCTCATGCTCATCTGCATATGTGCTAGTGAATTGGTGGTATTCAATTGATCTCATCAACAATCAAAAATTCACTTAACACAGTAATAAGTCAGCTTAAAGGATAACTCAGAATTTCACTCCATATATGCTCTTCACTGAACAGAAATTTTTTATTCTTGAACAATCAATGACTTCGCAAGGACTTAAATTATTTTTTATGTTCAGAAGTAAGATTGCAATACTCAACTGTTTCCAGGTAAATAACAAATTCCGAAATGACTCTACCTTCATATGTTTTATCTTCACAGAGGTTTACTTTGCATGCATATTCTTGATAGACCCTCATAACTTTTTGCTATTCCTTTTCTTTTACTAACCAGGACTACCCTGAGGGCCAAACAATTCCTTTATCCCTGCATGCTCGAGATCTGGATAATTCCATGAGACCTGATTTATTTCCATATTATTATGAACATAAATCATAATATCTTTGCCAAGAAAATAAAATCTTCTCTTGTGGGCAATCAGTTCACAAATCACCACTCAAGTTCCAACCCCCAAAACTCATTCCCCTTCCATCATATACCTCAACTTCGTATTAAACACAGAGTTCCACGGCCACACATGAACACGCATTGTTCAATGAACCCCTCACTGTGCAATTATATAAGTGTTAAGGTCAGTGATCATTGACAGCGTTGTCCGGTGGTGGCCCATTCAAGAAGAGCTTTTCTCAGTTCTAAGGCATATAAATAAGGACAATAATACAAGGAAATCCTTTTAACTTATAGGTATTATATTTTATGAATGAGAATTATCGATACAATTTATACCAGAACTATACACTAATGGATAGTTTGGTTGATGGTTAGGAGCTAAGTTATTCATGTATTAAATAAGTAATACCATGTTTGGTAGCATTCTTTTGCTATGTATAAGATTCAACACACCTAATACGGTGTTTTGGTATGTAATTTGGAAACCCGCATAACCAATGTATTATTTTATACAGGATAGAAGATGGAATAACTAATAGATGAATAACTGAACCTCACATAAACTACTAATATCTGTATAAAATAATACATAGATTCCTCATAACTAATCATTGCATTACTAATACTTGCATAACTCTGACCAACAACCAAACGACCCCTAAAAGCTAGAATATGTGGAACCTACTATATTCAGTCAACTAGCAAAAAATCCAAAACCAGTTTAAATATAGTAATTTTCATCCACCGATTTGAACAAACAAATTCACCGATCCGCAATCTTCATCGAATTGGAAAGTGCTGAGTAACAAATTAAACATACAATTACGCACATATAGATGATTACCTCAAAAGAGAAGTGGAATAGCTTGGAATCAGAGTCAACAGCGACGGTAGGTTACTAGAGAAGTGTATTCAACGACGTCATATAGTATCCTACTTATTTGCTTCTTCGTTTCGATCTCTCAAAACGTGCGATAGCGAAGAGAAACGGAATAGCTTGGATTCAGAGCAAACGGCGGCGGTAGGTGACGGCGATAGGTTTACGGCAACGTCATATTATATCTCCGACTTGTGTGCTTGTTCGTCTTAGTCGCCTCTCTTGACAGATGGAAGCAAATCCAAATCCAATGAACTTGTAATATTTATCCAGACATCCTTACACTTTCAGTTATTTTCTCCTTTATTGCGTCGTTCAGTATCTTAACATCTGACATTTGGCACTTTGTTCCCAAAAGTTCCCTCGTTACTCTTCCTACGGATAATATGTCCTTTTTCCCAAATATTCATATTTAATTTTAAAAAATAAATTATATTCACCCAGTTTCATTAATAAAAAAGAGATGAAAAATAAAAAAAATTGTAGTAGAATTTATTCTCAATATGATACAATTGTCCCATGAGTATTTATTATTAATAAAATAGTAATAGGATTTCGTTAAATTATTAAACAATAGTGTGGAGAAAGGTTTTAGTATAGAAAAAAAGGTATGAATGTGTAGCAATACGTGCTTAGTTGTCTTAAAAAGCTTATCCACTTAACAGAATAAAAATTTGATTAAATCAAATTAATAATATAGATTCTTTGTGACAAGTACTTTTACTTTTAAGTAACCAAAAATACTTTACCATACCTCACTTGACTGGTGCTTTTTAATTCTAAGCTTTCTAAAAAAAAAATTAAATTAAAATGATTATAAAAGTTCAGCCAAATAAACTATAGGTGTCAAATGTATTTTGCACCATAAGTAAGCATAATTTATCCAATTGATGGGATTTTCAATCTTATAAAGAAAACAATCCGATACTTAAATTTTCATTCAGAAATTTAAAGATGATGAATATTTTACACATTAGAAAAATTTGTCCAAATAAAAAGCAAAGCTACTAACTAAAACAATCAACATATGCCAGAAATAGCCTCCCTCGACCTCAAGCCACACATTGAGCAGCTCTTCTAAACATGAGCCATTGTCTTCTTCAACTCCAGGTCCCTAAATTAATCAAGCATAACTCACTTTCCTGTTAGATTTCACCCCTGACCAGTTCAATCTAGCAGGACCTCGCTTCATTGCTTTTACCTTCAATGGATTATCCTTGTTCTGTCAAATTAAAAACAAAATTGTGATAAGTAATCTTGAGATGATAATGAATCCTTCTTTATACAAGAGCAACATAAAGAAAACAGTTGATAGAAAAGAATGCTTATTTTTTTAGAGTTAAGGTGTTTGGCCAAAAACTTTCACGAAAAAACAATGCTTTCAAACAATAAAAAAGTAGCTTCTCTATGTGAGCAACTTTTGTAAGCTAGATCAAGCACAAATTGATACGCTAATATTGGGAAAGGTGTTTTTCAAATTAACCAAACATGAATTGCTAATCTCTGAAAAAAGCACTCACAAAATTAAATTTTAAAATAAGCAAATTTTGAATGTTTGGTCAAATAGGTTATAAATTTACACTCAAGAATGGCCTAATGATTAATAAAGTGGGGGAAAATCATGGAAGAGCAAGATTCAGATGCAAGCGGGGACTAACAAACTACCACTACTAATAATTTCTTTTCATATGCTGAAGTTATGATAGAGTTATGTGTAATTGTGTATGTGTGTGCAAGTTGACCTGAATACTATGTTCGTAAAAATAAAAGGCCAAACAGCAGGGAGGAAAAACTTACTATTAGGCAAGTGCCTTCCTCAACATCACAGACAGGATAATCATGCGGACAGCAGCTGTAGTTGTCATCACAGCAGGTAGCAGACTCGTAAGGACAACATCCCCAGCCAAAACAGTAGTTGCCATATTGATAAATGCAGCAGCAAGTAGTGCCCTCGGGGCAGCTATAGTACTCGTCGCAAACAATTGGTGGCGTTGCAGGACTAGGAGGAGATGGACCGGGGTTAGGAGGATTTGCACCATTCTTAAGGGGGTAAGAGGGTTCCATTGCAATTCCACACTTTCCACTAGTGCTATTAGCAAAATTGCGCTCTAGTCTAATGTATCCGCTTTCTCCCCAGTTAGGACCCCATGAATTCCTCACTATCCAGTAATCTGAACCATTTTCTATTCCGTATCCAACTACAACTACACCATGGTCTAGTTGTGTTCCACAATATCCAGTGAAAACACCCTGCATGATTTGAACAAAAAAAGAAGTGTAAATGGGTATAGTAGCACACACATGCATACTAAACCAAAAGCATTGGCGAATTTAGAGTCAGTGGGTTCAAACGATTGAACATGCTACGTCTAGTCTAGATAACAGAAGAATACATTATGATAGTTGTTATCATACCGAAGAGTAGTGCTGGAAAGCTCTGCCACCAGCGTCAATAGCAACGCTAACGGGTTGATTTGACACTGCCTTCATCAACGACTTCTCATCATTTTCTGGAACATCTTCATATCCATTAATGGAGACAACTCGGGCATTTTTCTGAAAAACCAACATTTGTTAACAAACCATTAATTACTTGCTATACATTATTAAAGAAATAAGTAGTAATATTATGGATGTTTTCCAGGTAGTGTGGTTAGCTTACCCTGTTTGAATCACAAGTACCATCTTGAGCATGGTAAGGATAGTCATCTTCAGTGTCAATGCCACCGTTATTTTTAATGAATTCAAAGGCGTAGTCCATGAGACCGCCATTACAGCCCTGGTTATAACTCTTGTCACAATCAACAAGCTCTTGCTCTGATAGGGAAATTAATTCACCGGTTACAATTTGATTTATTCCTTCAACAGCACCAACCGTCGAAAATGCCCAGCAACTCCCTTCATTAGAAAATATGCAAGTTCAGTTCAAGCTCAATCGACATAGTTGCATCATAATCTAAGGAAGATTAAACAGCATCCTTTCCATCATAATCTCCATGGTACAGGGTTAATTTATATCGCGTAAAATTGTGATCAAGTCAGATTTAGAATCACCTAAGAAACTGATCAACTTGCAAAAGAAAAATATATACCCAATCTAATCTTCATTCTTTCTGATTACACCCGTATCATAATCTGCCCTTTAAAACAAATTAGCAAGTATAAAGAAATTCCTTTTATAGTATGTATATGGAATCTATTAAGATATACATTCATCTACCTCTAAAATTTATATCTTCTTTGTACTTACCCTGTCAATGATGACAAAGAGATAACACTAGCATCCAAAGCAAATAAAAATTCAATTTGGCACTTTACTAAATCAGGATCTCAGCTTTGGCTATATATTTTCTTGAAGATTAACTACCAAACACAGGAGCAATTTATTTTTCCAATTTGTTGACTCACATAACCATGAAAAGAGAATCATAGATAACCAATAACAGATCATTGACCGAAAAAGACGACAACATAAAAATCAAATCTTTTGACCTACATAAGACTCTCGTCAACACTCTATTAAAAACAGCTAAAACAACAATGAAAATACATAACAACAACATAACCACAAACAACGAAAATACATGTTTACGGTACAAAAACAGAGTTTTTCTTAAAGTAAAATTTTGAAAGAAGAAAAAAACTCACCGCACTGGCCTTGATCTTTAACAGGTGCAACAGCACCTTTCTCTCTCCAATCGACGGATTTTGGCAACTCTTCACCGACCCTAAAAGCGTAACGCTCGCTTTTAGGTTTCTTCAACAAACTCATCTTTCTATCTAACCGTCCACCAACAAACATGGCACGGTATTCCTCATTGGTAAGATCAGAAAATCGATTCAACCCAAGTTTATACGTTCGGGTTTCAACGTTATGTTCGTCAATGAATCTTAAATTATCCTTAAAAATCTCAAATCTTTTCTCTTTCTCTCCAATGGCATTGTAATTCTTTCCGTGCTTAACAAGCCAAGATTTGTATAATCCTTTAACTTCATCATCAGTACGATGATGATTGGTTGTCCCTAAATCACCATGCTTTTCGTCGTAACTAATGATGGACATGTCAAGAGCAGATGAAAGAACAAAGAAGGTCACAAGAAAGAACATCATAGGCCTAGAAAAAGCCATATTTTTTCTCCTTGTTTTAGTTTTTTTTTTTTTTGGGTTATTGAAGAGAATGGTGAGTACTCTTTATATATATATATACAGAGGGAAACAGAGTTTGTATTGGAGGAGGAAGAGAGGTAGAAAACAACTCAAACAAGTTTTTTTTTAATTTTAAAAATGGTGGAATGGTAAAGAGAAAATATATGAATGAGGATATATGGGGTTGTCTATATACATTGGACTCCACCACCCCACTCCCGTTGAAATAGGGAATTTTCACAAGTTTCTTGCCATTCGTGAATTGTGTGAAAGTTTTAAATGAGATACTAATCCTTCCATTAATAGGATTATGAAAATCTTGACCGTTTTAGATTGTTGTTGGATTGTAATTATCCAAGTGAATTACTGTTAAGATATTTTTCCTTTTTTACTCTCAACTTCTCAAAATAAGTGTCACTTTAATTCATTTCAAGCCCATTAAGAAAAATAATAAATACAAAGGTATAATTCACTATGTTACCTATTTGCTATAGTAAATGTTTTGACAATTGAGAACTATTAAAAAGATATAATTCTTTAATATACTAGTATTGTTGAAAATAATTACTCCATACATTCACTTTTACTTGTCCATTATTTTATAAATAGATTTTCATTTTTACATGTCACATTTGCATATCAAGAGAAAAATAATTTACTTTTCCCTTTTTGCCCATGACATTAATTACTTATTTCAAATTATTTTCTAAGTCTCATTAAGATTATACACCAATTAATACTCCTCTCCTCGGGCATTATTGTTACGACATTGGCCTGTGATACCTATACAGACAATTTTTATTTATTTGATGTACACGAGAATGTATTCGTGAATTGATCGATAAATTGAATAGAAACTTTATATTCGTTTTCAGTTTGAGGATAATTGATCAAGAATATCACTCAAAGGCTTCAAATTTATATTGATATCTGTGATTGGTACATACCTATATTCTGCATTTATTATTTGTTAAGGTGTCTTTATGAATGACTTTGATGTTTCTTAGATGGGAAGGTATAAAAATATACTTTGCAAGATGATGTTCTTTTTGTTTTGTTAATGGTGGTGCTCCAATGTTATTCGTACTAATGGAATTAATTTGACACTAATATGTTTGCTATAATTCTTATTGTGTCTTGTTCTGAACTTGAGTTTTTGGTTAAAATTGATGAACTTGGTATTATGATCAAATTTTGTATTTCCTTTGGGTGGATATTGGAGTTGATGATTGTTGTTAACCACTTGATATATATTGTAAATGTAAACACGTGGAAATTCTTTTTGATAATGGGTGGTGGTGAGGTTCGATCTCAGGACCTTTGGTCTGCTCTGGTACCATATTGAAGTGTGTGATCATCTGATCTAAAAGCTTAAACTGTTAGATAGAACACACTTTTAATATTTGATAATATTCTCAACAACATGTAGTTCATGCACTGATTGTCCCCAAACAAGTGGACTGGGAGAAGAACTTATTTTCCTTCATACTGTTGTTACTTCTTCAGTTTCTTGTATAAATTATGATATATCTTTTAGACTTTCCTAACATTATTATGTTCTTGCAGGTTGAATTGAATTTTTATGACACAACCAGATCATCAACCGCATCTCTTATCTTTTGTTCAGATCCAATGTGTGCTTCGGCTGAATGCTTAATCAGTGTGCTTACACCTTGCGTTACGAAGATGAGAGTCGCACATCCAATTATTACGTGTCAAATTTATTATATTTTGACACAATCCTGGGTATCTCGCTGATTGCCAACTCTTCGGCATCAATTATTTTTTGTGAGTGTAATTGCTTAGATGGCTATATGGATGTATGCTAGTGTGTATGTGGAACTGATACCAATCATTAAGTTCTTTTAAAAAGATATGTCAACAAAAGGAAGCTCCTAATATATACATGATTTTAAAATATTTTTATTAATTGATATGTGATGTATGTGTGGCACACGAAAACGTACGGCGCATGAGATGCACATGTGACACACCCAACAGCTAGTTTTATTAAATATATTTGAGACATCTTTTTAAGATTTGACTTTAGGCCATCAATTTCGTCCCGGTGTTACTCTTTTTTTCGTTCATAACTCCTTTTTGTTCTTTGTTTATATGTTCTCTTACGTTAAACTTGTTCTCATATCATATTCTCAAGAATGTATCTGGAAGTACTTCAATATATATGTTTTTTCATGAGAAAAATAAAAAAATTATTAACATCATTGAGAAGTGACTAACTATATAATTTACAACCTTTGATACATTTTAATTTTAATTTGATTTATCTTTTAGAGTAATATTTTGTTTAACGTAATGTTAGAAAAATTTATCTTTGTTGAGCTTCGAGTTTGATCTTTATACAAAAAAACAAAAATGGAGAACGAAAGACTAGACAGAGTTGTTGCGAACAAGGAAAAGTTGGACAAAGTGAGAGAACAAAAAGAGCAATAGACCTACTTTCAACAATTTAATCAGGGACAAGTAAGATTAGATGCTATGAATGATAGTCTTTAAATTAAAAGATAAAAAGGGTGATCTTGAAAAAGAATTAATGAAGAATGGTGTTAGTAACGTGTTAACATGTCATGGGATTTCACTGAATATTATTATGTTGTTGTTGGTGTTAGTTACTACCATTTCTTTAAAAATAAACAATACTTCTAGTTAATCATAGATTTAGGCATTTAGGACTTCCCCATATTGATCATTATAACTTCAAATTCTATGTCTAGCAACTTTGTGTTTGTTCTTTTTCTTCCTTTTTTTAGATATTAAGAAAGATTACATTAGCCGTTTTAATTTATGTATTATTTATAATTCTATTAATTAAGTGTTACTTTCAGTTAATTTAAATAAGGCAGTCTTCAATCATAAAGTAACATTTAATTGTTATAACTAATTGCAACAATAGTCAATTTATTCACGCTTCACTCGTAAGAAAAATCAATGAATTTATAGAATGAATTATTTGCTAATATAATCATAATAGTATAAATAAAAATTTCATGTATATGCATATGAACTTGCAAATTCAGTAGAAATATAAGAGAAATTTTTTTTGTATATGTGTAGAAAATAATTAATTTTATAATATTATTCCGTCGAGATGCATGTACGATGAACAAGATGAACGTATGGCACATGAGATGTATGTGGTGCGCTAGTTAGTATGGAGTTGATAATTATCTTTGTGTTGACTCTTCTTTACCACAGTTACCGCTCAAGAGAATTATAAGCTTGTGCAGTACGTCATGCACTGACCCCCTACTTTATGCACCGATAAAAGGTGCACAACCGATGTTAAGCCAAAATTCTACATCCACGGCCTTTGGCTGGCAAAGTCTGATGGAAGTAGATTAAACTGTAAGCATGGAGATCGTGTGCTTGAACTAATACGCGTAGAAAAGATGGTACTTTTTTTTTTCTTTTTAATAGTGAGAAGTACTTATTGATTAATTTGTACTACATTTATTATAATTGAATTTTCTTTTTTGTGCTTTGTATATAGTTGAAGAATTATGAAGGCTTAAAAGATAAACTCGATATCTTTTGGCCAAACTTGATAGATGGTCGTGACGGCGGCAACCAAGGATTCTGGACAGAGGAATAGTGAATTCACGAATACTGTAGCAGGCATGCGGTCCACCTAACATATTACTTCCAAGCGGCGATATCGGTACAGGTGTTGATGAAGAAGAATCTGTTTGAGCATTTAGTTGCTGGTAAAGTTGAGCCATCAAAACATACTCTTCACGAAAAGAAGAACACATTGTCACTGCCCTTTATCTCCTGGTGAGGGATAAGAGGGATGTTTATATCTCATGCATAAACAATAATACCCAAGATCTTCCTCTGTTTGGACAGAAGACTGACAGGATTCACTTCAAGTCCAGCACTTTTATGTGAATATAGGTTGTGATAGGCCAAAATTCGTCCTTCTTACTTTCTAGCTTGTCATGATTAGACTTCTCTCATATCAGGATTGAAAATTTTGACTCAAGGTATTTGGTAAAAAAAAAATATTTATAAAGTTAAAGCAGACTTAAATGATATATTTATATATGTGGATTTCTCTTTTCCTCCTTTCTGCAACTCTTGTTTTTTCTTGATAATTCTGAGTTGATTTCTAGTAGCAGTTGCTCCGGATTACTAGATAGAGTGCATAATATTGTGATTAGTAAGTACTATATCAATTGGAATATAATACTTAGTGATTGGAATATAAATCACACATGTATTATATATCATATAAGGAATTATTAATTTATATTTTACATGGGTCTATATGAGTAATCAAAAATGTATTATCTTATAATTTTAGCAAATTATTAATTTAGCACGTTATCCCCGAGTCGGGACCGACCAAAAATATTATCTAAGAGAATTTATTAAATAATCGAGTATTAATTAATAGAGTTTCTATTGTACATTAGAATTGGAAATGGTTATATGACCTTATCTAAAGTTTCATTTTGTATTCGCTGAAAACATACTGATAAACGGCTTGTTTAGGGTGATAAGCTGTTATTAACTTTTTAACTTGGAACCCCTATAAATTCTTAAGATTTTGTACCTCGAAATAAAAAAAACGTTGATAAAATGTTAATTAACTGGGCTTTAAATTCTCTTTCTCGCATAGTTAATTGGCACTGAACAACAATAATCAGAGTAAGTTAAATGTCAGAAAGCACAATTTTTTGAACCACTCATCCAGACTAGCCAACAACAAATTCAGAATCTCCATTACTTATTGGCCAAGTTGACAACACTCTAATTGAAATTCTGTTATTGAACAACCAGTTTCACACTCACTGGGTGCTTGCTTGCCATATGAGATCGGAAGCCTGGCTAAACTGAGGATCCTGATTTGGTCCATACTCAGTTCTGATGGGCCAATACCGGGAACGGGTCATTGCACTGCTGACCTTTAAAATTTGTCCCCCAATTCAAATAACTTTATCGCGGGACATAATTTTATATTTTTACATCCTAATATCCCACAAGTTATGCCGAATCCCTTAAAAAATTTATATCCCGTTAGGCATAAGTTTGATTTTGAAGGGAAAAATTAAAGACCAACAACCGTGCAATTTCTTTGTTCCGAACTAGTGTGCAAACTGCCCAAGTTGAAAACATTGGCATAAAATTGTTTCGCTTAGGTTGGGCCAAGATGCACGCCAACGCCATCTTTTGCGAGCCCAGATATGATCCTGATGAGAAGTCGTTGGCCTTTATCCAGTGACGGCATGAAGTGTAGCAATATTAAGCACAATCCACAAGAACCATCCTATTATGTTCCTCCCTCTAGTTACATGTTCGTCTCCAGGAAGTTAATAGTAATTTGAGACCCCAATAATTGTAAGTCCCGTCTTTCATGTGACAGCGTCTAGTAGCATGAAGATTACGGCTCAACTCTCATTTCTAAGAGGTCACAATTCAAATTATAGTTTCACGAGTTTGAATTCAGAAATACTACTATCGAATTGATACTTTTAGAAGTTAAATTCTTATTTTTACTGATCTTTTTCATGTTCACTCGATATTTATAGTAGACTATGGCCACAATTTATATAACATAAGCGTGACATAAGGCTCCTCAATAGAATTCCACATTCATCTACCTAATCATGATTCTTTTGGTTTATGGCCGATGAGGTGCTCCACTTTGAACATTTTAAAATCCCATTTAGCCAGCATTCACACGAACTTTCTGGAACCTCTGCAATACTTTTACCATTTTCAAATAAATGTCTAAGTAATATTTTTTTGTATCAAATCAACTACAAAATTTCCAGTCCATGTTTACATGAATAATCTCGTTTTTCTTTTTGTTTTTTTTTATTAATTTCAAAAGATCTTATTTTGTTTCGGGCAAGTCCTGGAGGATTGAATAATAGATAGAACAGTCACTTTAAATTCTTACAAATATCCACTACAATGTGAAATCATGAGTCTCTATCTTTTTCAAGACTTCAGCAACCAAATGAATTAATATCATGCATCTTTATTCTATAAAAAGAAAATGATGACAAACAATTTCTTCTCATCTCTCTTCATTCAGTATCAAAAAATTCAATTGGTTTTCCAATTCCATGAAGATCTTTTATTTCTTCATTATCTTTCTAATTCTGAACAATATCAATTGCCAATTACTACCGCCTCTACCAGCACTAAATTTAACCTTCTTAGACCAAAGTCTAGCTCTAATATTCCCAATAATTCAAAATTTCAAGAATACAATCACTCTTGATCCTTTAGGTGTCACTCAATCTTGGACAAGCCCTGATATTTGCAATTACAAAGGCTTCTATTGTGATAATCCACCACATAATTCCTCAGCAATTTCTCTTGCTTCCATAGATTTCAATGGATTTCAACTGAGTGCTCCAACTTTAGATGGTTTTATTGATCAACTCCCTGATTTAGCCATATTTCATGCCAATAGCAACAATTTTTCGGGTATAATTTCATCGAAAATTTCTAATCTTCCGTATCTCTACGAGCTCGATCTTAGTAACAACAATTTCATCGGTACATTCCCAATTTCAATTCTCAAAATCAAGACTCTAACTTTCTTGGATATTCGTTACAATCTCTTCACCGGGATAATCCCACCTCAAATTTTCGTACAAAATCTTGATGCATTTTTTCTTAACAACAATAATTTCATACAAAAACTTCCGGACAACCTTGGATCCACCCCTGCCTTTTATTTAACATTAGCCAACAACAAATTCATCGGTCCAATTCCGCGTAGCATTGGACAAGCTCCAAATTTGTTGGAAATTTTGTTATTGAACAACTTGCTCAATGGTTGCATTCCTTATGAACTAGGTCTTTTGAAAAAAGCAATTGTTATTGATGTTGAATTTAACATGTTAACTGGTCCATTGCCATATTCATTAGGGTGTTTGGAAAGTGTGGAGCAGTTGAATTTTGCTGGAAATTTGCTTAATGGACAGGTTCCAGAAGTGATCTGTTCACTAAAAAATTTAGTGAATTTTACTTTGTCATATAATTATTTTACAAGAGTAG
Organism: Anisodus tanguticus; assembly: GCA_034509755.1. Classification (NCBI taxonomy): domain Eukaryota; kingdom Viridiplantae; phylum Streptophyta; class Magnoliopsida; order Solanales; family Solanaceae; genus Anisodus; species Anisodus tanguticus. The sequence continues at coordinate 35,423,045 of CM067561.1, read as the reverse complement.
GGCCAATATGTAGGGGTTTGATCAAGAATGGAGTTCTTAATGTTGAGAAGAATTGCATTTTTGATCTTCCTAATCAGAGATCATTTGTGGAGTGTGTATTATTTAGGAGGCAAATTAAATCGTGTCCATTACAGAAGAGTTATAGTATCATACCTTGTAATATTTCGAAATTTAGTCCCCATAGACTACCTAGAGCAGAAAGACATTTGATTTCATACTCTGCTTTATCAAAACATACAAAATTATATTGATGAAGCCTTTGTTTTAGTGTCTTTTTGGCCTTTTCATTTCGTCTTGTAAACTCAATATGGATATCTGTTTTGAAAACTCAACAAGGAGAATAATATGGCGGAGCATACTTAACGTAGCAAAGGTTGTGTGTTTTGTTTATTCATCTTAGTATGAAATTTATTCCCCGGACTAATTCAAAATTTGTTCCACTTATAATCCATTTGAGGGGGAAATGTTTTCTACAAGATTATTTTATTTTTATGACTCGAATTTGAGATCTCTAATTAAAGGTGAGTAATATCATACATAGTTGATCGCACAACATTTCTTGGTGGATCAATAGAGCAAAGTTTATTGTACCAGATGGACCTTGTTTTTTTAGATTTGAGGATATAATAAGCCGCGTGATTTTAGCGTGCCACTAGAAATAGAACTACTTATTGGGTCAAGAAAACTATTACCGGCTCTCTCATCCATTATTATGAAATGTGTGTGATCAAAAACTCAGTTTATAGCCAAATTAAAGTATGGGCATATTAGAACTTTTCAAATCACGCCTTCTTATTGAAGGTAAAGTAATTTTGTGTCAACTACTAAAGTAACCTCAAACAATAAACAATGCATTTTCTATTTCTACGACAATTTGTTGACATCTAAATTAGAAGTTGAAACTAGTTTTTACTGGGCGAGATTAATAAAATAGGAGACTGAATTGTGAAATTTTGCCACTGTGTATTTCATATCAAATCTGTACATCTATTTATAGCAACTAACCTGGAAGAATAAAGAATAATTCCTATACACATGTCTATTTATTATTGGAAGATAAAATAATAAACTCTAACAAATCTGGTAACTAATCTAAAGGCTGATATTAAAGTAATTTCATTTCTATCCTACGCTAGAGATTGAGCCACGTAATCCACTGGGATAGGTGGGTGAACAACCAGATGTCATGTTTCTCTTCCCACCAATATCATTTTGAATAGTGACATTGGTCACTTTACCAATTTCATCTTCCCCTTTCTCATTTCCTTTCTTAATTCTGGTGGCTTCACGATGGCATGGTAAATCACCATGGCCAACAGTTTTAAATGGTTTATTCCTTCAAACTTCATATTTTGAGTTCCCCCAACAGAAAAAAAAATCTCTAAAACCTGATAATATTTTTTAAATATATTTATCATATATTTCCTCCGTTCCATAATAAGTGTCACTTAAAAAAAAATTGTCCCAAAATAAGTGTCATGTAAGAATCCAAGACATAAATTGATTGTTTTTTCCCACTATACCCGTAAACAAAAACTGACAAGCACTCTATTCAAAAAATATTTATTGACAGATTCTCTATTCAAGACATAAATGATTACTATTCATGCTTTAATCAAAAGGGAAAAGTAATCTATTTTATTAAAAAGGAATAGTTTAATAATTTTTTATTGTATTATTGATTTCTTAATATGTGTATTTTTTATTAAGATGACACTTATTATGAGACTCATTGTGTATTTACATAAGTACCTTTTATTTCTTAATCACTTATTTCTGAAAAGCTCTGCGCACTCCCAGATGAGCCTTTATACACCTACTTTTATTTTTGCACATGGTAGTTGGACTTCAGGAGGGGTAGACATAGACCGAATAAATATTGGAGAGAGGTGATTAAACGGGATATGGTGTATGTGCAACTTACTAAAGACATGACCTTAGATAGGGGGTTGTGGAGGATACGGATTAGGGTAGTACGTAGTCGAACGTAGTCATACTTACGCTTACAAAATGATAGTGTAGTGTTATTACTGTAGGTTCGATTAGCCTATCACACTTATAGGCGCATTAGTGTTTTATAGTCTCTTGTAGTTTGATTCATGCTACTATATGTTCTTTAGTGTAATTTTTTTATCTTACTCAGCTGTGTTAATTACTGTTGTTAGAATGCACTACCATAGCGTATTCGATTTTATTATATATATATATGTTCATAATGCTTTAATTTCTCGTCTGACCGTTTCTCTTGCTTTGCCTTTGATTATGTTTTGTCTTGAGCCGAGGGTCTCCCGGAAACAGCCGCTCTACCTATCAATGTCCGGTAAGGTCTGTGTACACTCTACCCTCCTCAGACCTCACGTTGTGGGATTTCACTGAATATGTTGTTGTTGTAGTTGGACTTCATTCCAAGCCACACAAAGTAGGCGGCAATATTATACGAAGTCCCTTTATTACTATAAAAGAAAAAAGAATTGCATGCATTATGTGAGCAGATTTTTCAAAGATCTTCAGACAATGAAAAAGGAAAAACTTTCAAAGATTGTTCAAAGATCTTCAGATATTTGGTGTAATACAAAAGAACATGACTCTAGTCTAGTGTCTATTGCGTAGGTATTGAAGTTGTGTGGCCTAATGGGCTCGTAAATGACAACTGCTCCCACTTTTTAATTGCATTTGCGCGTCTAAAATTACACGAATCGCTTCCCATTCGTTTGGTCCACAATTTTGATATACTGTTTCAGAGGAGAACAACCCAATAACAAAAATGTCATATCTTGAAATCAATAGCGAAAATATAAACAACTTCATGATCACTACTGCTAAACTATTTTTCCTTGCTCTACTGTTTATCGTATCTGAACAATTGTAGAGTAATAGTACTATGTAGACCTGTCCAAAGGTCGGGTCGGGTGGCTTTTTTTTTCCTCCTTGCCCGACCCTGGCCCGACCCTGACCCTATATTTTTTTTTAAATTCCAACCCTGGCCCTGACCCTTCGGGGACCCTACGGGTCACGGGTCGGCCCTGACCTGGCGATTTTTTTTTGCGAGCAGGGTCGGGACGAGAATTTTTTTTTTAAAAAAAAATTGAATTTTCAAAACTGAAATTGGTATTCACCCCTACATTACCACGAAATTTCGACGTTGAAATGTATTGTATATCGTGAAATCTTGACTAAAGAAAAAGAAAATTAGAAATCGATTTGGGGAAAAACACAAATTGATTGAAAAAACGTCATCTAAAAATTGGCTGCGCCAAACCGCCTTATGGCGGTTTGATCATCCCTGTCTCGAAAAAATATGCAAAATCAAAAAAAAAAATCTGATAAAACGGACATCCGAGCGCAGAGTTATGACCATTTAAAGTTTCACCAATTTACAACTACTTTATCTCCCTACATTATGCTTCCGTGATATTAACAAAATGACTAATAATATAAATATATAATTAATAATCAGCTACCGTTTTTATCTTATTTTATGTCGAGCTAAATGTAGATTAGAGCAATATATATATATATATATATATATATATATATATATATATAAACATGCGAGATATCACTTATTAATGACAAAAATATATATAAGTACAAAATAAATATTAATGAAAGAAAAATAATATAAATTATATTAAAAAATATGTGCGGGTCGGGGTCGGACCGGCCGGGTCAGACGGGTAATTTTTTCTGACCCTGATCGGGTCGAGTGGCTCTCGGGTCAGCTAAAAGCTGACCCTGGCCCTGGATTTTTCGGGCTGGTCGGGCGGGTCCCCTACCCTATGGACAGGTCTAGTACTATGTAATGACATGGACCATTCAGCTAATGGTTAGGTGGGCCAACAAGTTACGACGTAGAACAAATTATCGAAGACCCATGATAGGCCCAATAAAATGAAGAAGGGGCGGGCCCAAATCTTCTCCGTGCAGATTCTTCTGGTTGATGAATGAGGTAATATCCATTTAAGGGTCAATACTGCAGTGCTTTACCTCACCGACACGTTCACCACCGTAAAGCCCGTTAAGTGTTTAGTCTTTTGTCACGTGAGCCACGTGATCTGCCATAAAAGAGGAATGAGCACGTGGGCCTATAATATTTACAACTGTAGGCCCACTGTATTTCTGACTGACGGTCCACGTGAATTCCGCTCACACTTAACCTCACGCACCCTTGGATTTAATTATGGACACGCGTCGCACTATCTGATTTGTGTTACAAACGCTTGCTCGATGCGCGTGGCCAATATTTGAGAATTTTAAAAAACTTAAAACTCATTCAAATATTCGAAAAATTCAATCACCGACGCATCATCCTAAGGTTCAAACACAAGTGTCGCCTCCTCGTTTGATTTTATATCACACCTAACTTCAAAATTAACTATTCAATTCCAATTAATTAAAAAAAATCTTTTATTGTTCAATTCGTGTCTTTGTTTAATAATAGTAGTAGTAATTCTGAAAGTTTTTTGTTTTCCATTTTATTTTACTGCCAAAATTCAGGGGAAATTGGCTTCAAATTTTCAATATTGAGGAACAATCCTTAAATTAACTATTTAAGCAAACCTAAATCCCTTTTTTGGGATTTAAAAATTGGAACATTTGACAAATGTAATCCAAATTAGTATCAAATATGTAAGAATTGGCAAAAACATCTTAAAATTAAAGGTAGACGATCTGCCGCACATGAGCTACAAAAGTGTAAAGATCACATGAAATTAAAAACATGAACACGTTGAGGCAATTATGAGCGCTACAAGACGAAAAGAAATTTAGCTAATAACCAAAGTTTCCTAAAGCTAAGATTGTTAAGCCTGAAAAATCCTTGCAAAATGCTACACCCAGGGATTATATTAATTAATTAATTTCAAATGTCATTTTCTGCCAAACTAGGTTTAATTAAGGAGTAAACTAGTAAATCGAAAGAAGACAGCTAAATTTCGAAAATCAATACTTGATTCACCATTGCTTTTAGCTTCTAAAATATTTCACACTTGATAACCTATAAAATATTACACATTACTCATATCTATATTGGAAGGGTTGGAGTAACCAATAAAGTTATTATCTCGTGATTAAAAATTCACAGATTTAATTTGATATAATAGACGTTTGTTGGTCCTCCTACTCCGGATTCCGCACACATCAGAAGCTGAGCACTAGACTATCCTTTTACTCATATCAATAAACTTAATGTAATTAAAAAGAAATTAATGACATCAGCTTCGTTTTTTTGCTCAAACAACATAAGACGATGATGTTGAAGGAGATGAAGAAGGATCAAATACTGAGCAAAATTCAAACCTATTAGCTTCCATTTTTTCCACAACAAAATGCCCCAATAATTCCTTCGTTTCCACCAAATTCTCATTGCATAAGAACTCTTCACTGCAAATTCTCTCAACATCTCTATCAAATTCGTGCACAAACACATGTGTTTTGTCGGAATTACCCTTCTTGCTCCTGGCAAATACACCAGCAGTGTATATCGCCGTCATCCTTCCCGGAGCGGAAGCAGAAAAGCCACGTGGCCCATCAATTAAAATAACGTCCCATGCGACGTCGTATATATGATTAGGTAAATCATTTATGCCTAATTTGCAATCAGAAAATAAAAGATTTTGCACAGGCTTGCATTCACCTTTGATCTGTTCTTTTGTGTAATCCAACAACTCGTGTAATTCATTCACTTTGGTTGTGAATTGAACATCATAAGGTTCGATTTCTGGGTGTTTTTCTTCTAATTTAGAGACTAAATAAGCACTTTCGTCAATAAAAACTGTACGACCATTATGGTTGATAGAATGCCAGAGAAGAGTTTCATGTGTAAGACCAAAAACAAGGAAATTACATGGTTTTTTGCAACGGCGGAGGACGGTGGCTATTGTGTTGAGTTCCACGGCGGACATACGGGAAGAAACGGTGGAGGAGTTAACGGACGCATAGTGAAGAAGCGCGTCGAATACACTTGACGGTAACGGAGAGTTAACGGTAAAGGAAGGTGTTCCGGTATTTGTGGTACTGGGTATTGTGTTATCTTTAGCGGTGAAGAAAGTAAGTGCAAAAGCGAAAGTGAAGAAGGAAAGGAAAACAAGAAACCAAATACGTGGAGAAGCTGAGATTGTTCCTGATCCTTGTTTGTGTAGAGAAGGGTGAAAAACCATAAGCTTTGCACTATTAACCTTCATTATCTCTATATGGCTTTTTTTGTGATTTTTGTTTCGGTGATTTCTTCACATGGAAGTATAAGGGAGACAGAAATTGCGGAGAGCACGACGCGATTAACTAGGTTTCTGTACTATGGACTGAGATTTCTATACTTTTATCTTTTTGTATTTCAAATCTTTTGAAGTGCATATATTAATAGGAGAATGATTTGAGATAGGGTGTGTTGGAATTTGGAAAGCTATATAAAATTGAAAATAGAGTTAATATAAGGGGGTGGGGGTGATGGGTGATGATGGGGGTGGCCGGAGGGTCAGGTGATAAGCAATTTCAGAGGGATTTCGTTGTTGTTTGGCGAGCCGGCAAGATAAACCAGCAATATTATGTAAGGAGGAGGGACTTTGGAAGGTGGATGAATACTTATATGATTTTCTGATATTTGCGTCAGGTTTTTTTTTTCCTTTTTAATTATGAAATTGCATAAATGGGGGAGGGAGGAGAGAATTAAAATAGAATCACATATGTTGTGTGAGATACCATTAATATTGATACTAATATACATAAACCTTGACGATAATTCTAGGTCTGATTCGGCAATTCATTAGATAAATTCATTTTGGAGAATTAAACAGAGTAGGAGAAGAGATTCAAGGGTGGATGAATTTAAACTTGTGATGTAGAGATCTGAGTATAATGTTTTTGATTCTTATTTTGTTTTAGACATTTTATATTAAAATTTACTAGCTCGATTATTTTAAATTTGAGTTAAGAGAACTCATTAGAAAAAGTGAAGCGCTCCCTATCAAGAAATTTTAATTGTTGAATAGTATTTTCTCTCATCTCAAAATTAGTGTTATTTTAGCAAAAATCAATTTGGTCCAAAAATAGTAATATTATCGCATTAGAAATAACTATTTAATTATACCAAAAACAATTACAAGGCAACCTTTCCAAATAGGCCTTAGGAATTAGCTTGAGGGATTTGAACAATTGAACACACAGCATCAAAACTAGAAATGATGTGTGTTCCATAAGGATTTAGTGTTTGGGCGCCTAAATTATAATTACCGTTGAGTTTAAATAAGGTATTAAATACGTAACTTGTATTGGGTCATCCAGTGATTAAATCTTGTCATAATAACAAAAGGATGTAAGGATATTAAATATGCAAAACCGGCCTGGCCTATAATTGATTTCTTTAACGGTAATAATCCTTCGTGAAATGCTAATCCTTTTGCTAGATGTTCTAATAATATCAAAATAAGTTTGGAGAAAAATATCTCCTCCATTTGTGTATAAATTACATCAAAGGTATTATAATTTGTGTAGTACTTAGTTTTTTTCTATTTCGCAATCGTACAAATAAACATTTAATTTGGTCGAATGTCACCTTTTCTTTTTAACTTTGGTAAAGTGAAAAGGACATCATAGTGGAATAGAGATATCATTAATTTAACAAGGGAACTATTCTAAATTAAGATTCAGTACAACCACTAATGTCATTAGACCAAAAAAACACGTTCATACAATGATAGATTAAGTGAATTTTATCTCTCTATCATAATTTAGTTTGGTAACACATAAATTGTTCTTCACATTTTTTTGATGTACTTAATAAAATTCATTGTACATACAATAATAAAACCTTACAACAGTAACAGTACATCTCCTCTATCAAGTGCGAAATAGTGCAAAATGATTCAAAAAAATTCACATAGGAATAACCAACAAGTTTGATATTGACACCTAATTTATTTTTTTCCTATCATGATATTGACACATAGTTACTGTCCCTATTATGTTAGTACTTCCTTAACTCTAATATAAATTCAAATTATTATAGTACCCAAAATGCACAAGCACATCAGTCCTCAAAGCTGAACCATAACTTATTTCCTGTTGGTGAAAATCAACAGTAATTACAAGAAAATTATTTCAATGTGGACCTTGTATAATGTACTTGTTCGAAAATGACCATAAACTCTGATTTTTTCGGTTCCAGTTACATCATTTTTTTGCTTATTCATATATAAATTATTGAATAGTGAATTCCATAAATATGGCCAAGTTTTGGAAATTCGACTACTGATGAGGTACAATTTTATGATTGTGGAGTGTGTGTCCACATATTTAGAAATATGGATGGGTGTAGTATGGTGGTAGGGATATACTCCAACAACCGCTATAGCTCAATTATATATGAAGTTGAGTAATTTATAAAAAAAATATTTTTTATGTTGAATTTGCACCATTGTTGTCATAATAATAACAAGTGCAGCTATACTATTCCCGCATTAATTTAAAATTCTGAATTTACCTTTGTTTGAAATGTTTTCTTGTACCCAATAGAAGAATCTGATGATTGATAGATCATAATTCGAACCGTGCTATGAATGGATATAGTCTCTTGTAGGACATAGGTGAAAATTAACAAATCATCTCCTCTCATATCTCCCATCTTTTCTTTGTTATTAAGTACTTCAAGTTTAGAACTCATATTGTAATCCATAGCTCCCCAACTACATATTGTATTGCTTTAGTACTCTCTTTTATTCTACCACTTTTTAGTACACATTATATGAGAAAAATAACTTTTTATTTTATTTTAATATATTATGTAAGGTCTTGAGCCTAGGGTCTTTCGAAAACAACCGCTCTACTTAGAGGTAAGGTCTGCATACACTATATCATTCTCAAATTACACGTTTTAGAATTTCATTCGATATGTTGTTGTTGTTTAACATATTATGTAAAATTTATAATTTTAAAAATAAAATAATGTAACTATTACTATGAAAAAGAACAATTTCATGACGCAAATTATATCGACAATATATAATTAAATGCTGCAGAATGATGGTTATTTTTTTCTAGAAGCACTTTTAAAACTTTGAACACAAATGTATGCTCTAATATAGTAATATGGATAAAAGTACTTTCAAGCTAATTAATTAAATACAAACAGTTACTCTTGTAAAGTGTGAACCGGTTTATTAGCAACGATAGGAATGTATTGAAGCACACAAAGGAATGAAAGGTGGAAGAATTATTGAAGTCTTAAGCCAAAGTAGTGAAACTAAAGAGTTGAAGCATTTTACGGTCAAAAAGGAAAGAAGGAAGAAGTCCGCATGGACAGCTCAATTGGTTTCAAGGGGATATTTGGAGCAAAGACCAAGGATCGAATCCCGTCAGCGGCAGTGTGGGGGTTTCTTCTTGAAATAAAGGAGGGCCCCTTGTGCGCAGCGTGATGACTTGTCTAACCTTTGAAATCAATTGAGTCACCATGATTTACCTCTTTCACAGACCTGTCGGACGGGGTGTGGGGGCTCCTGGGGTGGGAGATTCCACCTTTTTGGAGCAAGGAAAGAAGGAAGAAAGTGGAAGGTTGTTAGAAAAGTGACAACATAACGCTCCGCACTTAACGCCTAATCGCAGTTTTGGTCGTTAGCAGACCCATGTTTATAAATCAATTTGCTTTTCTCAATGCATGTGGTTTCGTGACGACTGGATAAGCTTTACTAATTTTCAACTTCCATGCCTTGTTGCTATAATTATGTGCTTGACTTCAACTCTAAAAATCAAATTTTTTTTATTCACAAAATTTGAAAGTTTGAAACCAAAAGTTTGAAATTTCTAATTAAAGGTGTAGAAATTCTATTTATGTAATCACACTTTAATCGTGAAATCATAATTTCTAACAAATAATGATGAGAAGTCTGCTTTTTATATGGCAAAGTACCAAAGGTAATCGAACAGTGGGAAGACAATAAAAAATATGTAGAAGAATAAATGATTGGAATATTGGAATGTATATAGAATTAATGAACTATACACATAATGATAATCTAGATTACATTTATTACTTAATATTTAAAACACCAATTAGAAAAATAGCATTTTGGAAAGTATTTAGTCATGCAAGAAACTGGAAATCTATGCTAATGATATTTGATATTATACTAAAAAGAGAATTTTTAGGAGAAAAATGGTTAGTAGCACGAGAAAATGTATTTGCAGAAAAAAAAATGAAATAATAATGAATTTAAATAACATGAAATGCTGTAAAATTAATAAACTACCATAATATACAATAAGTTTTAGTAAAATCTTTTATGAAGTAACATAGAAGGTTTAATATTTCAATAATTTTATTATGATCATTTATCAACACCATATAATACTGAAGTTTAAAAGAATATACTTAACTAGAACCAAGAGAAAACACGTTAGGAAAAAGAATAAGAGTACTAAAAGCATACTTAATGCGAAAATGTGAAGAATATAGAATGCAACAAAAAATCAAAAAAGATAAGAAACTATGATTGAAAGAAATATGTGGATTCACAGAACGAAGATTAGTACTTCGATGTGATGATAAAAGAAAAGAAAGGAGATATAGGAAATGTCATAGAAATAAAAAAATACCAAAGAAAAGGATATCAAAAATACAATAAACCGTACTACAAACCTTATAGGAAAAAAAGATTTAAAAAATATAGAAATACTCCTGAAACTAGGAAGAGATTTAAACATAAGAGAAAATTTAGAAAAAGAAAGTATATAAAATCTTTAGAAGAAAAATTCAAAGAATGTAAATGTTGGAATTGTAATGAAAAAGGACACTATGCTAATAAATGTCCACAATTAAAGAAAAAATGTGTAAAATATATAAACACAACACAATTTATTATGAATCTACAACAGATAAAAGAAGATAATAATATGGTATTAATATGAAGATTTTTATGTTAGTCAGGCTGATGAAGAAAGCGAAACGGAGCCAGAAAATATTAACTTTATTAACCAATACTCCGATAGTGAAGATAGTTCAGAATATGCTTATAAACTTAGTACAATTACTAGTGGAACAGAATATAAATATTATCATTATAGACATAAAAAGGTTGCTAAAAACTTAATAAAATAAGGGAAAATTGAATGAAATAACAATAAAAGAGTTAAGAGAAATAGACAGTATAACAAAAGAAATAGAAATACAAGATACTAATATTCAACGACCTAATTAAATTGTAGCAATTTATATAGAAGCTCATATAGAATATAAGCCTAATAAAATGATAAAACAAATATTTTTTATCGATAGTGGATCAGACTTATGTCTAGAGAGAAAATGAGTATTAGAGTTACATAGATGGAAAAGATCTAAAACTCATAGAATAAGAGTATTAGCATTTAATGAGCAAATGAAAGAGTTAGACATAATAGCATAAAATATGAAAATAATATTTCGACTACAACATGTATTGTTAAGAAACAATTTTTTAGACTTCTTTAAAACCCAAGTTGTAAACAATATTATTTTAAGCTTACAAACACCTTGTAATAAATGAATAATACTAAAAAGAATATTACAAATACAAACATTACGATTGTGTAATATAAGATCAGATATGAATAATAACCTACAACTATTAAAAGAAAAATATCTTAATATATTAAAAATGAATTTTGGAGAAAATCCAGTACAATTATGAGAAAAAGAAAAAATATATGCTGAAATTAAATTAATAAATCCCAATGATACAATTAGATGTAAACCTATTAGATATAGTCCGACATACCAGAAGAATTTGAAACCCAGATAATGGAATTGTTAGATCTAAAAATAATACAAGAAAGTAAAAAGACCACATAGCAGTTCAACCTTTTTAGTAAGAAAACATAGTGAACATAAACGAGGAAAGGCTAGGATGGTAATAGACTATAGAGAATTAAATAAAAAGACAATATTTGATGGATATTTTTTACCATATAAAATAAACTTTATTAACAAATTAGGAAATAAAAATTGGTTTAATAAATTTGATTGTAAAAGTGGATTTTGACAAATCAAATTAATAAATGAATCAAAATATTTAACAGCCTTTAGTGCCCCTCGTGCCTCTCACGGACACTATGAATGGAATGTACTACCATTTGGATTAAAAAATGCACCACAAATATTTCAAAGAAGAATGAATCAAGTGTTCATAAAATTAACATAATTTTGTAAAGTATATGTGGATGACATATTAATATATAGTGACAATTTGGAAGACCATATAAAACATCTAGAAGAATTTATAAAAACTGTAAAACAATATGGAATATTATTATCTGAAAAGAAATCTTAAATCTTCAAAAATCGTATCGAATATTTATGATATATAATAGATAAAAAGGGATTACAATTTCAAAAATATGTTGTAACAAAAATAAAAAAATTTAAAGAAAAATTAGAAAATAAAAAGAAGTACAACAATTTCTAGGAGTAGTAAATTATGCCTCAGACCATATAAAAAATTTACCACTAGCTGTAATATATGGTCTGAGGCATAATTTACTACTCCTAAAAACCATTGTTTATAGATGTAGTATGTTCTTTCAAAAATCATTGCATCTAAACTTGCAACCATGTCATCCACTACACCATCTTCATCTTCCTAAATACCAACGACATCAATGTGTGATAAACTGAATTTTGCACCTGATTATATTAGTGCTTATGAAAAAATAAACAAGTTTTATGACTATAAATCTAACTTATATATTTTGCGAAGTGCTAAACTTAGAAAATATCCGAGATTTTTATGTAGCAAAATGTTAACCCTGACATAGTAACAAAACTATTTCTTTATGACTTTATTGATAAAATAATAGTTGATGAAACTTTATATAATATTTCTAAATTACGCAGTGTTATTGTAGAATCTGTAACAACAGTGATGGATTCCTTTGGAAAGGGAACATACGACATACAAAATTTTGATGCTTCTACTGACTTAACAGGAAAACCTATAGTAATTTGTCAACTATTTAAAACAGGAAAAAATAGTAATATTAGTGGAGACGATGGAGATTTAAAAATGAAAATTTCTTGCACCATTGATAAATTTCAAGAATGGCTCAGTGCCAAACGAGCTATTGGATTGTTAACTTTAAAATCCAAGATTGAAGACATGTTACGCGCCCGAAAGGCATGTATTATTGGAACCACTAAAGGAGGAGATGTGGAATAATTGATAACCTTATACTACAATAATGATATAGTATCACAAGATACTATTGATTTGACAAACCTTCATGACATGATTATAAATCTGAAGCATAAACATGTCAAGGAAACATTGGAACAATATCATATGTTAACATGTCAAAAGAAAAGACATGTGATCAGTACCAAACATGTTAACAATATTACTAATATTACAATAAAAGGAGAAAAATCCTCTGATCCTTTTGCCTAGGATGTAAGATCATATGATACCCTGATCAAGCCCAATGTAGTAAAACTACAGAAAGACCCATTTTACAAATCAGACTACTATCATATTATTCATACTATCCAATAAAAACAAGGAGAATGAAGATATCAAGAAACAAGACATATCAAGAAAGTTAAACAAGAATGATGACACCAATGAAGACAACAGAAAAAGACAGTGCAGTCGGCTTTAACAAAAGCAGTCAGACCAATGACAAAAGAGAGAAGGTGACAAATCAATCATAGCAGACAAAGCACTATCGCCTTTTAAACGTTTGATAAAAGTTTTTGTCATTTTGCATTCATGTAATCAAATTACTGTTTACTTTACGACTTTTGAAAAAAAGTGTTTTCATTTTGTAATCATGTAATAAGTCGAGATTATCTATATAAGGAGTCTCAGTGTAACATTGGAAACTAATCTGAAAATACAATAATTTCTATCTTCTGAAATTTTTTCTCCCATGCTTAGATAAACACTCTCTTAGTCTATAATCCATATCATAATACCGGAGAAAAATACTTTGAAAGATTATACTTAAAAACATATTAGTCTAAGAACCCTCATCTCTAAAAGACTTTTAGGAAGAGTCTGTTGAGTCTCCTAGCACCTAGGTCATTTATCTCATTAAAGTTCAATGAAGAAAAAAGGGAGTTAAGTGTCAGGGTGAGCGAGCATTCCAGTGATCTGAAAATCTACAAGAGGTGTGATTTTTAGACTATGTGTTTCTAACTATGATATTGATAAGTATAGTCTCTGTAGTTATGATGTTAATATTGGTTGAAGGTTATAAACTTTTAATTCTAAAAAATGAATTTTGACCTAATAATAATCACTTACATACTACATGTTTGTTATTTGATAGTATATTACCGTCTATATTCCTACCATCTTTAGGGTTAATAGATGATGAAAAGATCCACCTAGAAATTGATATCAAAATTAATATTTTCTAACCATCCGCTTCATCTCTTTTTTTTTTTGATTAATTAAAAAACGCTTTTCCCAAACACAACATTAATCAGGCCTGTTTTGATTACTAAAGGAATTGCTTTTCCCATACACTACGTTAATCACCCTTGTTTAAAGCTAATCCACAATGCTCTGTGTCTGATCCCGACATCATACTGGTTGTCTTAGATTGTGGATGGAGTACAAAAAGTTTTTTTTAAAAAAACATTTCGAGAATATCCTGATTTTTATTAGGTGGGCTGAATATAGTATTTAAAATTAGTCCCTTTTAAATATGATGTACATAACATATTTTAGAAAGGAAACCAATTAATTTAGTTATATTCAGGTATTTGAGACGCTTATAAATGGTAAACATACAACTGCAATTAAGCTGAACAATAACATTTTGGGGTGTGTTTGGTACAGGATTTTTTTTTCATGAAAAAGTCATTTTATAATGTTTGGCATGGTGGAAGTCATTTGTAAGGAAAAGATATTTTACATCAAAAGGAGGAAAATGATGACCTGCCTAGCGGAAATCATTTTCTATAGAATTATCTTATCTTTTAATTTTATATTACTTAATTAAACTAATATTGAACATTATTATTAATCCCTAGTACTCCAAATTTTCATCAAAATACTCTCTATTATGTTGATCTGATATTAAATTTAATATATTATTTTTCTAGAAAAAACAATATCGCAAAACATTCTTTAGAAAAATATATGCACGATAAATGACTTTTGTCGTATCAAATACATCCTTGATGATAAATTGATAATTCATATATTAATCAAAGGAGAAATTGTATGAAAATGATAGTAATAAAGAGTATTATACATGATCTGTATGTTTACATTTTTTGAAATAAAATGTGTTCATTAATCAAAATATTTTTCTGGTGTTTAGACTTTTCTTATCAAATTGCTTGAGAAGAACGCACAGTCTGCACTTGTTATAATGTACGATAACTTAATTTCCTCTTTTTATTTTTATTTTTAATAGCACCATTGTTTCTTGAGTCATCAAACACTGCCTCCCCATGGGCCATGGCGTTATCAAACCTTCACTATTAACAAACGTACCAATCTTATGTCAAACTTAACTATACAAATTAATTTGAGAAATACATTTCTTTTCTTCTATATTAATGCATGACCTGCACATTGCCTCTCCCATTTTATTGTTAAATACTTTACTTAACAAAATGATGATTTGCACCTTATTTCATGCCGAACAAGGAACGGTCGAAATTAAAATGTTTCCAATCAAGAGAACGCACCCATTCGATATTATTCAGTCAATATTGAAGGTTTTTTTACCGTGATTCATGAAGATCATAATATATAATTTTTTTTAAAAAAAAATTCCAGGAATTGGATCTGGGGTAATATTTAATTTGACATTCTAATATTTAATTAATGACATCAATTTTTGAAAAGAAAAAGAAAACTAAATGATACTCCACATGACGTCAACCTAATCTCACTGGTCACGAGTCTAAAACACATATTTAAATTCCTAAGTTTGGGACATCTTAAATTTGACATTTTAAATATGGAATTAATGACATCAATCTATTTTTGAAAAAAGAAAAAGAAAATTTGAATTGAGCAATTTTGATCCTTCGATTATTTTATTTGTTGATACTCCTATTTTGATTATTTTATTTGTTGATACTCTTATCTTGATTATTTTAAGTAAAGTCTACTATTCTGAGTTGACGTTGCATGCGTTGAGCGTGATATCCTACTAACATATCTCAATCAAATATGAGAATTAAATAATTAATTAAAGTAATTTAACTATTCATTCCAACATTTCAATCTACTTTTTCTTTCCAATGGCCAAATAAATATTTTTTTACTAAAGATTCTCAAAATGTATTAATGTAATCTGAATATTAATAAAATGACTGCTCCCTATACTCTTTACAACATTTATCTTTTTTCACTTACAGAAATTTAATTAATCATATCCGATAATTGAGCTAAAAAATGAAAGTAAACTTCAAAATTTAAATTTACATCTAAGAATTGCTTGTAGCATTATTTCTTTCTACCGTGCGTTTTTTTTTTTTTTTTTGGTGAAGACTGACTGGAAATATGAAACTCCAAACCAATGGACATTCATTGTTGTAGCCCATAGGCCACACCTACATTTGGCCCGAAGTTTCAGAAATAATATCGTTTGGGCTCACGGGGTAACGATGTTTCGGGCTTTTAAGAATGGCATGGTGTATCAACTCGGGCAATTCACACGATTGCTCTTACTTAGGGTGGTCTTTAATTTTTGACCCTCAAATTGGTGGTGTTTAATTTTTGTTCTTCACTTAAAAAAATAATCGAAAATATCTTTGGGGTTGCGGATTCGAATCTCAGCAGATCAAAAAGAAAAAAAAATCACAAGACAAGATGTTATTAGAAAATATGTCTATTCAGCCAAAGTTGTATAGAAATTATGTCTCAAGGGACATAGTTTCTATGTAATTATGCATCCAAAAATACCTATGACGTTATGAGTTCGAATCCCAGCAGTCAAAAAGAAAAAAATTCGCAAGGCAATATTTCATATAAATTATGTCTATTCGGCCAAAGTTGTATAGAGATTATGTCTTAAGAGATACCGTTTCTATGTAACTATGTCTGAAGGTAAAGTTTTGTTAACTTTATTAACTAAACTTTGGCCGAATAGACATATTTGAGATTATGCCAGCATAGTTTCTATGTAACTATGTCTGAAGGCAAAGATTAGTTACATAAAAACTATGCCCCTTAAGGCATAATCTCTATATAACTTTGGCCGAATAGGCATAAATTCTATGAAAATTTTGCCATGCGGATTTTTTTTATTTTTTTGCCTCTGCTGGGATTCGAACCCAACATCTATGATTTAGTAAATCCGCGAATAAAGGGTAATTTAGCCCATAAATTTTCATTAAATAAAAAGTATGACAAAAATTAAAAACTAGTGAATTGAGGGAGGAAAATTAAAAACCAGCCCAAAGGCAATCCACACAATTTTTGTAGCAACTCCCATAGAGTATTGGCATAAAATAACAAAACTCACGTTTTGGGTCATTCATTTAGTATTACTTGACCCATAATGTATTATTCATTGCAGCTTCTCTCTCCTTCACTTTTCAACTCTCTTTCCTTTTATCTCCTATAATTAATTTCTCCAATCAAACCGAAAATCAATCAATAATACATTCTAAATTTTTAGCTATCTCCATATCAGTGTTTGATACAATGTATTTGTTGTATGACTTTTAGGATTTTTCACACTAAATTGTGTATAAAGTTTTGAAGCAATTTGGGCTATTTTCAGAAGATTTTTATGAAAACGATGGGAAAGAAGAATACTTTGAAGAAGGTTGTAAAAATTACTTCTACCCATATTGTTAACGACTCGAATTTTGAAGAATTGGTGTCAATGGGACTCATCTTCTCCACATTCATTTATTCTCCTAAAATTTCTCCTTTTAGACTTTTTAATTTTTTTTAGTTGATTCAATTGTGAAATAACACGACATGTGTATTGAATTATCAGATTCGGAAATCTCTCAAAGTCGTTCGATGAAAATGACTCACATTTCGAAGAAATTTGTTATTTTTTCTGTGTTTCCGAGGGAAGAACGGCAAACTTTTCACGCAGTGAAGCGGCGTCTATGGAGGTTTTGGTAAGAGTATCATGTATACATTTTGATATATGTATATATATATTATGCATTATCATGTATATATTCCTAACTTACCTTACAAAGTCGGCACTCGAACGGGATAGCGTGGCTGCCGCTTGGCGGACCATGAGATAAGATTATCCCCAGAAATACACGGTACACGAGGTGGAGCGACGTGTGTCGGGGTATCCCGCCCAATCTGCATCCGTGTAGGCTAGCAACTTGGTTGGGGCGAGGGTGTATAGATATAAACCAAAGGCTAGTGTGCCCTTAACATATCTGATAATACGTTTGAGGGCGGAAAAATGGGACTCTCGGGGGTCGTGCATGAACAGACACACTGCCGAACGGCATATGCAATATCGGGCCTAGTGAATGTAAGATGCGAAGAGCACCCGCTAGACTCCGATATAGAGTGGGATCGAAACGGCGCACCGTCATTAGCACTAAGCTTGGATTTTGAGTCCACCGGAGTTGGCATAATTTTACAATTTGTCATCTTGGCCCCGTACACTATCTCTTCGCATACTTACGCTGACACGGGAACATAGTGGGCTGCAGATCTTGTCACCGATATACCCAAAAATAACTTAGCTTCCCCAAGTCGGTCATAGCAAATTCGGTTTTGAGTAGAGCAATGATTTCATTCTTCAACCCGTCGAGATGAGGCGGTAAGAACAATGTCATCGACATATAATAGCAAATATGCGGTCTTTGCTACCTCGGTGAAGCGTGAAGAGAGATGTATCACACCTGCTACATACAAAACCAATATGCGAGAAGATACAGCGAACCGATCATACCAAGCGCGGGGTGCTGTTTCAATCCATACAATGATTTCCCGAGACGACACACAAACCGGAGGCTGCCGGATGAACAAAGCCGGGAGGGTGATGCATGTACACGCCTCTTTCAAATCCCCGTGAAGAAACGCATTCTTGACATCAAGTGATGAATCGGCCAATGCATGCCCATAGCAATACGAGAATAGTCTGAATAGTGGCCGGTTTAACAACCGGATGAATGTCTCACCACAATCAATACCCTCCTGTGCCGATTAGTGCCATTGGCAACTAGTCTTGCCTTATACCTCTCTAAGTCACCACTTTGTCTTTGAACTTGTGACGAAATAGCCACATACACCGGATAACATTCACACCAATTGGTCTAGGTACCAAATCCCAAGTGTTACTGCTTGGTTAAAGCGTTAAATTCCTCGCACATGGCCGCATTCCAATTTGGGTCCGGTTTGCTAGTTTTGGATTTTTTGGAATGGGTGATAAGGTTTGTGTGGAGAGATTGAATTGAACCTTGGGTTTGAAGATCCCGTGTTGTGCACGAGTCTCCATGCGATGTGAGGGCGGTGGTGGAGGGTCGGGGCGTGAGGTTGCTTTGTCCACGGTTCTGGACCGGTGGGCAACAAATCGTGTCGCCGGTGGCGCAGGTGACTCGACCAGGGGCCGTAGGGGTGAGCGAGGAGCTGGTAGGGTGGTGCCGGACAGTGGGACTGTCGAACAGGGGGGCTGTCTTGTTGGTATAGATTTTGGATGACCGGGGACAGACTTGGTTCATCGAGAAAGATGTAATCGGTGGTCCGAAATTTCGGAGATTTGAAAAAGGAAAGGTTGTCTCGTCAAAGGTGACGTGACGGGAGACAATGATTTTGCGAGTAGCAATGTCATAGCACAAGTAGCCCCGATGATTAGGAGATAGACCAAGGAAGACACATGGAAGAGTGCGAGGGGCAAGTTTGTGGGGTGCGGTGGAGGCTATGTTGGGGTAGCATAAGCATCCAAAAATACGTAGGTGATCATATGATGGATGCCTACGGTATAAGATTTCGTAGGAGTTTTATTTTGGAGTGTGCTAGTTGGTAAAATATTTAGAAGGGATTCTACCATTTTGACAAGATAGACCCAAAAAGGCGGTGGTAGGCGAGGCATGAAACGAAGTGTGCGGACCATGTTATTGATGGTACGTATAATTCTTTCGACCTTTCCGTTTTGGGAAGAAGTATAGGGACAAGAAAAACGGAAAACCATGCCTTGTTTAGAACGAGAATTGTGAAATGCCGAGTTATTAAATTCACGTCCATTATCACATTGGAATGATTTAATAGGTTTTTCAAATTGTGTCTTAATGAATTTTTGAAACTCGAGGAATTTTGCAAAAACTTGATTTGAATTTCGAGTGGGTAAATCCGGACAAAATGTGAAAAATTATCCAAGAATACTAGATAGAATTTATGACCCAAAGAGCTAGCAATCGGAGATGTCCACAAATCGACATGAACAATATCAAATGGAGAAAAAGTAACACTGTTTGATGACATAAAGGGAAGACGAGTATGTTTGCCTAGTGGACAAGAAAAAACGATGTTGGGCAATTTTCCCATTATTACATTGAATACGCTTAGAAGTCCTAAGAAAAGTAAAAACTGGGTCTCCGGGGTGTCCGAGTCTGTTGTGCCAAGTTTAGGGAGAGATCGCCGCAACGGATAGAGGTGCTTGCGGTCTGTCAGCGGAAGATTGAGTGAATGGGTAGAGATCTCCCACACTATTGCGGCGTGTAAGAATTTTCCCCGTATTGAGTTCCTTCACGAAAAAGCCAAAAGGGTCAAATTCGACAGACACAGAATTATTGCTAGTGGATTTTCTAACAGAGATTAAGTTTTTAATGATGTTAGGTGTGTATAGGACGTGGTTTAGGGAGAAAGGTGGGTGTGGATGTTTGGTGTGTGTGTTACCGTAACCTTCAATTGGAATGCGATGACCATTGCCGACGATAATAAATTGAGGACACTTTAGCCGACGTAGTTGAGATATGTTACCCGACGACCGGTGAGGTGAGATGTGGCTCCGGTGTCCATGTACCAATTTTCGTCGGTACATTGAAGGTTCACGGTGGTGTATGCAGCCCAAATCGGTCGGGGCCGGTGCCGCCGGGCTCGCCGCGGTGGTGCCGAATGCTGCTTCTTCTTTGGATTACGCCGGGGGGCTGTAGGCCGCTTCGTCTTTGCCGGCCGGACGCCATCGAGTGGGCTCGTTGTCTTCTGCTGTTGGTGGGCTCGCTCGGTGGCCGGGGCATGGCCCAATAGGCCGATCGACCAAGATCGCTGGAACCGGCCCCCTACGGTAGGGTACGGGCATGCGGGCGAGGCCCGGTTCTGCGGTTGGGCCATCGCTGCGCAGTCTTCTTCTTCTTGTCCGATCCACTGGGTGCGTTGGCCCTTTCCGCGGCCCTTGCCTTTGTTGTTGCGACCTCTCGCCGCCACGACCTCCGCCACTCTGCTGCTGCTGCTGGAACTCTGGTTGCTTTGCCGGTCGCGGTGTTGCCATCCCGTCAACGGCTAACGCCTTTTGATTATGTTCCTCTTGTTTAGCACGTCTAGTTTCTTCCAACAATAGTTGTGAACGTGCCTTGTTGAAACTTGGGAGAGGGTCGGCTTGTTGAATCATTGTTGCGAGTGTGTCATATTCACCTTTTGGTAAACCCGCAACAAGTTGAAGCACCATCTTGGTTTCGAAACGAAGTCCCGACGTTGGATAGTTGATCGGTTATGAGTTTCGAGTTGCTTTAAGGAAGAGGAGAGATTTAGGTTTTAGGCTTGATATGTAATATATATTTTGTAAATTAATACATATACATTTATATACAAATCGTGTGTACCAATCTGTATAGCAGTTAGTATACCTATGATGTATACATCACAACCATAAATACATATATAGTAGTTGGTATACATATGATGTATACATCAGATTCATGAATACATGTATACATGTTGGTATACATATGATGTATACATCAGATTCATGAATATATTGTCACGCCTCAAAACCCACCCTGAATGCAACATGCATTCGATGCTATGAACAAACTCGGAAGTACCATATGAAATCAATATACTTCTAATCTCTTTTTTAATAAGATTTTAATAGTTATTTAATACAAGTCATTTAAGACTAATGATCTCGTCCAAATTACATCTTTAATGGTATAACGCAATCATTATCAAATATAGTAACCCAACTAGGTTGGGTCGAATCCCACAAGAAATACATTGAGAAATTTATCTATCCGTGTTTATATTATGACTTTGCTAATTACTTTACTTCTATAGTAACCAAGTTGTTTGTTTGTTTTAACTAATCAAGTTATCAATTCAAATAAAGGTTAAAGTATCAAGTAATTTGAATGTTAGGGTTGTGACTTAATTCATGGAAGTGGTGTTCAATTTATGCTTAAGTTGGTGTATTAATATGGTATGAGTAATATGTACTAGTATCTAGGTGAGCATTTCTAAATTGACCCACCTAATTTCACTTTAGGCTTTCTCAAGCTCTAAAATGTGATATTTATGAACACTCATTAAGTACCCTTAGTTGATCTTTCTAATATATATTAGAAAGACCTTAAGTGTGTGCTTAAGAACAATCTATGAAGGTATTATAGACTTTTAATAGCAAATGAAAACGTGTCTCTTAACCCTGAACTTGAACTGCTAACGCATAGACCACTTTGGCTTTCCATCAATTTCCTTGCTGGCGATTAAGACCAAGCAGGTGATGTAACGAATCCTCTTAGCAAAAGAAAAACCCAGTCTTAAGGAAAATCTTCTACAACTCTATGACTTCCATAACAACATTCATGCTGCCAGCCCGGCAGCAACAAGCACTGGAATCTAGCTTTATAAAGATATTAAGAGGTCTGTCGCCCTAATTACTCTATTAATTCCTGTGAGTATTTATGGTAATTTCCTATTATAACACTCGATTTCGTGAAGTTAAGTGATTGATTAACCACCCTTCTGCTTTTCTTTTTCTTGATTCCGCTTGGTGTAATTTGCCTTTGTTAGTTGAGGTGTAACATCAGGGTAGTACTATATGTAAAAAATGAATCTCGCCTCACGCCCAGGCGACATCTGGAGCATGGACAATATAAGGGGTCCAACATTGGAAATAATGAGTTGGGACATGTCTGACTCTGATAACATGTAAAGAATGAATGTTGGCCTAACTCAACACAACCTTTTAGTTAAATGAAACGACTCGTTGTACCAAAATGTTAGATATACACAATATACACACAATATACATGTGTATATTGATCCTCTCGGTTTTCTCCCCATTACCGTAATTAGTGTATATGAATTAGGTAATGTTTAGTCTTCTAGTTTAGGCAAAATTGTAATATAATTAGTATTGTACACTTACCATAATTATTGTATTACCATAAATGTAATCCTGGTAGAATAAGGTTGTAGGGGTAGAATAGAAATAGGATACTCCTATTATGTAACTTGTATAAATAGTCTTTCAATTAATGAAAATGATCAAGGGATTATTTTTTTTACAAAAGACTGCTGCTGTTTGTTCTTTGTTTAACAAAAATAATCTTATAAGGATGAAAACTTCTCAATTGGATAAACAGAATGTCCTACAATTGGATATATAGTCTGCAACGTTATTCTTTTCTACTCCGTTCCTTATTCCATCTCTCTATCCCTAATAAGCAGCAGCTTGGAAAAGTCTTACAATATTGACAGTTAACAACCTGAAAAACAGTAACAACTTATCTAATCAAACAATGTGCGGTGACTAGCCACTCCCTTGAAAGTGATTTCGGTCTGACTAGGATGCAAATCGTTTAGACCGGTCACTCTTCAATACGTAGTTGCTCATTGGATTATGACAATCTGTTTTGAATTGTAATGCAGGCTGAGCTGGATTAAGTTCCTTAATTATTGAGTTATTGTGTCTTATATAAGTATCTTTGCAACAAAATATTACTTAATTGTATATTAGGAAGTGAAATTAAATAGTGCAACGCATCTGAGGCTGGAAAAGTGGTCTGGGGATTTCTATAAAGGACTTTAAATCTTTGATTTTTGGCTTCTAACTATTCTGTTTATGGAGAAGCACAAAATTTACTAAAAGGGAGCATTCTCATGAAAAACACCATTTCCATGAGAGCTTATTTCAATTTTGAACCCCTTTAAATTCAGAAAATTCAATTTTAATTTTCAGAAAATATTTTCATGGACCTATCTGTAATTTGCAGAATTATAAATTAATTACAGATTTAGCTCAAGGGATCAAATCTGCTTTTCTGAAATTTACAGATTTGCCCCAAGGACCAAATATGATGATTTAAAAAAAAATCAGGGACCAAATTGCAATTCCAGAAATTTCTAAAATTTGTAGATGTGCCCCAAGGGCTAAATTGCAATTTCGGAAATCGCCACGCGAACTGCTTTCGTTCACGCCGAAAAAGTGAATTGTTCAAGCGTAGGCGCTTAATGTTCATTTCGGAAACCGCCACGCACACGCTTGAACGGATGTGACGCCGCATTATTTCACACCGAAAAAGTGATCGCGCCATTCAAGCGGAATAGTGTTCGCTTAATGTTCAAGCCGGAACAATGTTTGGTTACAATTCACTGTTCCGGAAAAATTAGAGCCTCGGTGTTGCGACGCTCCATCGTGGAGTTGCGGCGCCTCCGTCTCAGAAACACAAAATTCACATTTTCGAAACCCTAAAACTGGTTCAGGGTCAGATTTGAAGATTCATCTTTATTACCCTTCACTATCAAACAACACGTTCATCGACTATCATCCAATCCCTTCTCGTTCTTCGCTTCAGTGCACCATGTTCGCAATGAACCGTTTACGCACATTGTTAGATCGGAATGACTTCATTGATTACATCATTGTTTAATAGTTTGGGAAACAAGTATGATGTGCTTTTAAGATATTAGGTTTTCAAGCTTTAAACGACATAAATTCATATTTAAACAAATTCTAACACATATTATTATTAACTAATTACCTTATAATCATACAAAACAACCATGACTCTGATACCACTGTAGGAATTTTGTTGGGTTGTTGTACGCAGCGGATATTGAAAATTTGTTTCAAACCCAACAAACGTAGAACTGTTTGACTATAGGATAATTTTAAACTGTAAACATAAGACTTGAATGGTACTTACATGTTTACATTATCTGAAATCTTTATCAACTGTGGGTGTGCACGCGAATGCCCTTTCAATTGCAAGCTCCAAGCTTAAATGTATTCCTCCTTTGAAAATCTAGGAAATCCGGCAGAGGTTCGAGAGAGTGTTTTGATTCTGAGTCTCTAAGACTTAGAATAATGATATGAAAATCAAGTGTATTAAATAATGAAGTGTAGGTCTGAATTTATAGGTGAAAAATTAGGTCAAACCGGATTAGGGTTTGACCTTGGGCTTGGCCCAAAATTCGAGACGGATTAGGTCATGGCGCCGTGGCCCTACACTGTCTCATTTTATTTTCCGCACATTCTTAATTAAATCTAAAATCCAATTTTGACTTAATTAAAACAATCATTATTCATTTAAATGTCTCGATTCTAAATCGAATATTTAATACTCTCTCAATACATCCTTAGATCGAAAAGATAATCGACATAGTGTGACCCTACAGACCTTCACATATCGACATTAATCAAATTAAGGTCTACACGGAACTCTAGACGGCGCCCGCAAGACGAACTCAATATGTGAAGTACGTTTACACGAATCCAGTAAACTTAACCTCTATGTGGTAAGATAAAATCTTTTCATTCACGACACACCCGATCAAGCTTAGGATTTGTCAAGTGTCTATCCAAATGGCTTAATCATTGTATCTCATCTATATTAGTTGACAACTAGACCATATTCTAATTATGTCTATTGCGTTGGCCAACGACTTAGTCAACCTAATATCACTGAGAAGCTGAGTGTTCTCTCGAATATACATTCGAGGAATGAATCCTAATCTTGATTCAACTACTACCTTTAATCCACATCGTAATGTAGCAAGTACAAGTAGTATCTCAACCTATAAGGCATTTGAGCTTAGGACAGGATCAAAGTATATTACTTTGTAGACAAGGTGTGCATTGACCTCAAGTCTAAGGACTTCTATCTCCCACACGCTGATCATACTTTAGATAAGTATAACAAACAGTTTATCAACAAGGTATACCAATACTTCCAAAGTATCCATATGTCCATCACGAGTAGCCATTACTCGTAGCAGGTGAGACATACTACATCCTCTAAGGATGTGATGCAGACCACATGTCGACTTATCAC
The DNA here is from genome assembly GCA_034509755.1 of Anisodus tanguticus. NCBI lineage: Eukaryota > Viridiplantae > Streptophyta > Magnoliopsida > Solanales > Solanaceae > Anisodus > Anisodus tanguticus. The sequence continues at coordinate 35,396,857 of CM067561.1, read as the reverse complement.
ATATCATCGATATCTCATTCTCGATGATCATTAGTCGAAATAATAATAATATCTATTTTAAGAGTTACGTTATAATAACTAATAATATCTCATATTATTAATAACAATGTAACATCTAGGGATGCATATTATAGAATATTATAAACAATCAACTAATAATTCAATAATTGCAAATGTCAAAATATTAATCTCCATTAATAATAATACGAATGTGTGTAAAGTACATTTGTCCCGGCTCCGAGTTCTAATATAAATTGGGCCGAGAAAACTTTGCTCTACGCTTTGATTCCCGAAGTTTCGAGATGCGCTGATGGACATACATATACTTTCAAGATGTACGCTTTGGTCCCCGAAGTTTTCGAGAAAGTCGAATTTCGACGGTCCGGTACAGTAAACGTCCGGCACTCAATTCGGCCATTTTATTTGGCTGAATTACAGGGGCAATATAGCGTATAGGGAGGTGGAGGTGAGCCATCAATGCAAATAGGTTTGCAAGAACGACACTCAGTTATGCATCCATTGGGATACAACTTGGGACAAACATGTGGAAGATTTTTGCATTGTTTGATCTCATCATCAGAGCAATGAGAATGGCTAGGATGGTATGCTATTCCAGGGGGAGTGGCCTCTACTATTGCCACAAGCATTATCAAGAAAATCCCAAGTCCCACAACATTGTGGGCATATGATCGAGCCACATTTCCGCCGTTTTATGATCCCAAGTCCCACAACATTGTGGGTATATGATCGAGCCATTTTCCTTTTGAATAATTAAACTGAGAATAATGTGTTGTTGAAATACTGGAATTGTATTGAGTTATGAGATTTGCTTAGGCACTCTCCCTTTTTATAGGAGTTGAGGATGAGAAAAGTAAGCTTATTGTCATGTTTCTTGATAAGTCATTGCGGCACATGTTTCTTTTATCAAGTCAACCTCACTATTCTCTTCAATTTATTATTATATTGTCCTTATTAGTATGACCATATGGCATCACTTGATCATGAAGATGCGAAAAGTATTATCTTATACCCCATATATCTTTTCTTGAATTTTAGAGTAGATAAAAACTTAAAAAGAGATTAAAGACAACTTGGCAATCCATTATTGTGCTATAATTGAAGATTAATTATCTTCTATACATTAACCGTATTATTAAAAAACTATTACACACTTAAAAGATAACTACAAGCAACGATTCATTAAAAAGTTGGATTAGTAACCTGAAAAATATAATAAAACACCCGCCATAATAGATTAAAGTCATACACGTCGTTAATGTATATAAATCCATAACTAAGGAATATACACGTATGTGAACACTACGATGCAATCAGACAAAGCGATATACTATATTCATGAATAGAAGGTGTGGCGGGGTTTGTTTGGGGGGATGGGGGGGTGGGTTGGTACTTTTCTTCTGAATTAATCCGGTATATATGAGGGGTTTGCGTAATTTCATTAGTACACTGAAACAATAGTGTATATCAAACTTAAAGCTGGCATGCACTTCCTACTTACTTTCAAGCTAATTAATTAATTAACTTAGTTAGACATTTTCTTTAAAAAATAATCCGACGAAATAACATCAAATGTTTCTCTGTTGGATGATAGATTGCTAACCTATATGCTGTCCAGCTTGGCGCATAATTATAAAAATTGAGAAAATTAAAGGGCTATTGAACACTTGAACTGAAAAATGTATGGAAAATGTTGTATAAATTTCAAATACGAGAACTCGAAATTGCAGTAGTTTAATATTTTTGACGCAGCAATTTCAAGAAATTTCCGTTTTTTACGACAATTTACCAACCTACTTTTTTCACGACAAACTTTCCGTTCAATGGAAAATGAAATGAAACAAAAATGAAGTGAGCACAAGAGAAGAGAAATTAAGGTGTTTTATAACATGTGTTATGACTTATGATGCTCTGGTTATAACATATCCACTTTAAACAATTTCAAATGTATTAAAATTGATTTACAATAGACAATTAATATACAAATATTGGGAAAAAAGAAAGTGAATATCAATATCAAGGGTAAAGAGAAAATCAATATCAAGGGTAAGCAGTAAGCTACTGTTACTCTTAATAGTATTAACTAAGATTTTTGTTATATACTACTTCCTACGGTTAACAATAAGTGTCCACTTAATTTTTTTATTTTGGTTCAAAATAAGTGTCCATTTAGATAATAAAAAAGGAATCAATTATTTTCTTTCAAATTTATCCCTATTTAAATAAGTGAGTTTTTATGTAATCAAGAAACTATATTAATTAGATAGTATTTAATTAAGGATAGTTTAATCAAAATACATTTTTTTTCTTGGGAGTTTAGTATTTTCTTAAGAAGTATGCAAAAGACTAAGTAGACAATTATTTTAAACAGGATGAAGTGTGCTACTGTAAAAAGAAAAAAAATCATTATCTGTGCAATCTTATCAATTATAGCATGTTATTATTTTATTTTAAAACTATTATATCAAGGTTGTTATGAAGAGTCCATGTATTTGAAGTTGTACCCGAAGTTTTAAAGATTTTCATGTTTAAATCTAGGAGTATATATAATGGTTTTAAATGGTATTTTTGCATTAAAATTAATTAAAATATAATTAGTTTGAAATGCTGGTTAAAACTTGATTAGTGATTCAAAAGGTGACTAGCCCTAATGAAAAGTTTGATATTTGATAGTCAAATACTCTAATGTTTTATCATGTTCCCCAACTTTAACTTATGAAAATCTGCAAACATGTGATCATATTACTAAGCAAGACATTCTACTTTAATATGCCAAATAAATAGATAAATAAATAAGTGCACACACATATATACACTCTCCATAGGATTATAAACAAAAAGTCAGAGTGAACAATGATCGGGTTAAATGCTGGTTAAGTGAACACCTTATTCAAATTATTAATGTGTATAATATTATATTTAGCCATATTTAGTATTGTATAATTATGATAGATATATGATTCCTGTTGTATGATGATTCCACATTGTACATCATATATATATATATTTGTATTAATGAAAAAGACTCCTCAAGGGAGATTAATATAATCTTACATGGTATCAGACCCAAAACCTAAACCCTATTTTTGCCTCCCCTCGGTTCACGAGAACATGTGGTTGCCACAAACACTGATTGTCAAAAGACCAATCAACATGAGGGCATTGATTGTGGTGAGTCGTTCAGTCCGATTGTTAAACCGGCTACCATTCGTACAGTTCTGAATATTGTTATGGGTAGGCATTGGCCAATTTATTAGCTTGATGTGAAAAATGTGTTTCTACATGGTGATATGAAAGAAAATGTTTATATGCACTAGCCGCATGGTTTTGTCCATCCAGCAGCCCCTCAGTATGTCTGTCATCTTCGTAAGTCACTTTATGGTTTGAAACAGGTCCCTCGAGCGTGGTATGATCGCTTTGCACAATACATTATGCAAATTGGGTTCGTATGCAGCAAGTGTGATAACTCTCTATTTATTTTTCATCGAGGTAGTAGCATTGCCTATTTATTGGGGATATCAGTGACTTGTTCTGCAGATACTATGTTCTTGTGTCAGCGCAAGTATGCATATGAGATAATGTATAGGGCTAAAATGGCGAACTGTAAGATCATGTCCACTCCGGTTGACTCTAAATCAAAGCTTAGTGTTGTTGGTAGTGCCCCTGCATTCTATCCCACTCTTTACAGGTGTCTTGCAGGTGCATTACGGTATCTTACCTTCACCCGTCCTGACATTGCGTATGTCATTCAACAGGTGTGCCTATTCATGCATGCCCCTAGAGAGCCTCATTTTACTGCCCTCAAGCGTATCATTCGATACGTTAAGGGCACAATTGATTATGGATTGCACTTATACCCCTCAGCACCGACCATATTAATATCCTATACGGATGTTGATTAGGCAGGCTATCCGGACACGCGACGCTCCACCTCCGGCTACTGTGTATTCTTAGGGGATAACCTCATTTCATGATCTGCCAAACGACAAACTACCTTATCCCGTTCGAGTGCATAAGTAGAGTATCGAGGCGTTGCAAATGTTGTTGCTGAGATCTGTTGGCTTTGAAACCTTCTTTTGGAGCTTCAGTGTCCCTTGCGTAAAGCGTCTTTGGTCTATTGTGATATCCGTCATATATTTATCTCATAATCCGGTTCAGCATCAGCGAACCAAGCACATTGAGATGGATATACACTTTATTCGTGAGAAGGTAGACAACTCTTCCTCGACTTCAGATCTAGTCTTAGCGTCCAGCCTTTTCCCGCTCCGACTGAGGGAATGTATTAACGTGTACAATATTATATTTAGCCATATTTAGTGTTGTATAATTATGGTAGATATATGATCTTTGTTGTATGATGATTCCACATTGTACCCTTATATATATTTGTATTAATGAGAAAGACTCTTTAAGAGAGATTAATACAATTTTACACAGATGATTATCCACCTGACTAAACATAGTGATTGTGAATATTTATAATAGTCAATACAGAAATCTCAAATTTGACCCATATTATTATGATTTGGATTGACGAGAATATGTAAAAATCCCAAGTATTCATTAGTATATATGTTTCCTTGAATTTACATTTTAGATTTGAATGTTGAACTAAATGTCAGAGTTTTATCCCAATATATAAAACGAAGGGAATATTGAAGAACACATGGGGTGGTGGCGCAGTTGGCTAGCGCGTAGGTCTCATAGATTCTAAGTCATCCTCTCTCTCAACTCACAATTTTTTCAATTATTACTTCCTCTTTCCATTTGTTGAAGAATAGTGTACAACTTGTCGAAATAAAAAACGAAAACAACAATAATCTTATTTGGGAAGAAGTTCAATATAAGTAAATAGTAATTATTTTTCGCCCAACTTTAATACATTTCCATTGAACATAGTTCTTGATACATTCCATTGGTTTCTAAACCTTATTTTCTTATGAACTCTTTATTGGAGCAACAATTAACGTCAAATACTGAAATTTTAATGTTTGCAGACAACTCCACGTCCATGAATTGCATCTCAAGCTAGGAAGTTCCAATAAATAATTGAACGAACCTTCATTCTCTTTTACTGCTTCAAACTTAGCCACAGAGCAATCGGCATTAAAGAGTCCTGAAGCTGAAAACTCTTTGTCACCTCCCATTACAGGCATCAAAACACCCATCTTTACTTTGCTCACGTAGTTCCTTCTATAAGTTTGTCCCAATACACCACTCACTTCATCACTTAGTGATAAAAATTTGAACCCAAGTTCAAGATGAGCAAAACAATCGTCTTGTGTTATGCCATAGTTATGAATTCTAGATTCTTTCTCTGTAATAGGCTTCACCTTGGCTGTATTTCAACTTCAATTACAACTTCGTTGGTGTTGCTTGTTCGAGTGATGTATGTTGTTGGTCCAGATTCAGACATCCACCTGTTGAGACATAATATATAATTAAAAGATGTATAGTTTTTAATAATTTATATTTTTATATTAGGTGATCATACAATTCAACAGGATATCAAATTGCGAAAGAAGTTTTGGTTCAAATCTCAAAAAATGAAACAATTTATTTACACCAGGCGTGGCCATGTTGTAGCTTTGTATTGAAGTTAGCCACTTTCATTTTTACAGTTAGACTTGTGGTTTGAATTTTAGTTTTAAATTTCAAATTTCAGATCAAGTGGCCATTTTAGAACTTTAGACCACCGATAGCTTTGAAAAAGTAGCGGACTTCTTATACAGGGCCAGTAAAGTGGAATTTGTGCAAATAAATCAAAGTAATTTACATGTTTTCCCCAATAAAAAAACATGATATATACATACACGTATTGAGACATAATATAATTAGACACTATCGTACCTTTCGCCTTCGTTGTTGGGGAGCAGGGCCGTCTCAAACATTTTGGGGGCCCTGTTCTAATTTGTAAAAGTGAACCCTTAATATAAGTAAATATACGATTTCAATAATTAGATTGGGCTAAGACCTGCGAATTATGAACCTTTACAGTAAATTTTGACTAATACTACTTAATAAAAAATGAAAAAAGAATCCCTAAAATTTTTCGTTTTTCGGAGGTCCTGCAGCACAGCTCGCACGGGCCCGAAGACGCCCTGTTGGGGAGAACGATAGTTTCACCATCAACGTTGGAGAGGCGGTCGATAGCATCATCCCATAATGCTGTCTTTTGTGCTCCAATTGAAATCTTGTGAGTACCATATAGGATACCAATGGCTTGAACCCAGGTGAAGTCTCTCTTTATCTTCTCATTTCGTTTTCCGATGAAGTGGGCATTGATATGGATATTTGAATCCGAGACCAAGCCAAAATCCTTGTCCTTCTTGCCGTGGAACACTACAAAAAAAAACAGAATGATTACGGCAGATTTTAATGGGTATTACGGCGGTTTCAAATCGCCATAATCAGCTGAAATGGTGTTTTCCACAATCTCTTCCGCCAGTAATACTATTACGGTGGTTTCATGAAAACCACCATAAATATTATTAAGGTGGTTTCTGAAACCGCCATAAAATGCATGTTATATACTGGCAGTTATAATTTGTATATTTCGCCGGCTAGAAAATCGCCGTTAAGATGATGCTAAAACTGACGTACAATGCAGTATTTTATACTTAATTTTTTATTGTATAAAATAATATTTTGGCGGTTTAGACGACCCTAAGCAGCAAACAATTCTATATTACCAAATTTAGATCCAATATTTACACATTTTAATACCATTCATAATAATTTTAACACTTTGAAAGGATTAAATGGGCAAAATATTCAATATCTAAAATAAAAGTATCCCAAAATTACATCCAGATTCAAGTTACGTTTCAAAGTTATTCATCAACAATACCCAAAAAACATCGTTTTGATCCTAATGATGATTACTAATTGCCACTCGCTCCATCTCCGTTGTTACTTCTATCGGAGGATCTTCTTGGTCCAATTGGTGACGGAGTGCTTCCTTAATCTTGTGCTTGATAAAAAAAAATTAGGAAATTAGTTCATACTTTCAGCCAACAAGCAATAGAAGTCATCAAATGATAAAGATTATAAAAGGAAACTCATTGAAGGAAGATCATGTCATGTGTGCTCATTCCTTCATTTGATTAGTACTTGTTTACCTATGACATTACGCAAACTACAAAATCAAGTCATATATAGTAGTTTAAATCAAATCAGGTCATATCCCACATATTTCTTGGTGGGGTTATCGATTGATTCGAAGGTATTGGGCAGAAAAGAAGATAAGGCAAAAAAATAGCGGTCGTTTCAGACAAATCTATGGAATCAAAATGTGTCTGCTTCAGTTCTACCTTTTTTTAGCAAGGGATTCAATCTGTTTGTCTTGTGCTTCTTTTCAGCTTCTATTTGATTGTTTCATGAGGAAAAAGTTGAAGACATAGAAGCTAAAGCAATCACAGAAGAAGTAGTAGAAGAAGAAGCAGTCACAGTCAAAGAAGAATTAGAAGAAGAAGAAGAAGTCGAAGAAGCAGAAGAGTAAGTACCTGTGTTTCTTCTTCAGGCGATAATTAGCAAACAGTGCCCATTGGTTCATGGGAATACCCTCGGGAACTTTCTTGATGATTTCTTCTTTACTCTTTAATGGATTCCAAACCACGCACCATAGTTTAAGCCTGAACTCCTTCCACTTATTGTTGAGTGAATCATCAATGTGTTTCTTTGCGCTTTCTTGATCAATATTCCTAAAGAAGAACCGAGGCTTCACAAAATAAAGTATGTTAGTTCAATGAATTTTTACATGTACAAACCGAGGAAAATAATTTAGAAGACATTACCAATAGGATTTCAGTAAAAATACGGTTGACAAATGTTTTAGACATGTGTGGCCATTTCTCAAAGCCAATGAAAAAGTATCGAGGATTTGTGGCAAGGTCCCCCAAAACTCCAGCAAGTAGTCCAGCTGATATTCCGATAGCTGAACCATACTCATTAAAACCTACAATTATGCGCCACCCTTTCTCTAGGTTATGGACATCCCTAATCTTCAATCTAGCATTTTTTATCGCTTCTTCATCTTCATCTACAACAATTCTAATATCATACGCATCGTTTTGTCAATCATGCGACACAAACATTTTATATGATACAATTTAATTAGGAAGGACAATTTGGAATACTTCTTACACCCTTCGTATAACGGTTGCTTTCCATCTTCGATCAATTCAAAGAACTTTGCATAATCTTCATTATTCCCCACAACGTGTCCTTCATTAAATGTTTCTTCTCTATTTATAGTCTCATGAGACACATCAGGCTCATTGACATCGTTCCTGATGAACCCAAATGCATCATTAATCATGGTTGCCATTAGATTTTGGGGCTGCAAAGTATCTTCTGTGACATTTGCGCTCTGAAAAGTCTGTGGCACAGTTGCATTTGATTCTTCACCATGCAAATACCAAAATTTATAATTTTCTGAAAAAGGCTTACAAGTCAGGTGCTCTTCAACTACACCTCTTTCTTGCCACTTCTTAAAGCCACATCTCGGACACATGCACTTAATTACACGCCCATCAATAGACCCATGCTAGAAAGCAAAATTCAAAAAAAATCTTAGCCCATTTTCATATTCAGGTGTGTTTTGTGATTTGCTAATCCAAGATTTATCAATCCACATGGCTAGAAAGAACACATAATGATCCAACTTAAAATTAAAATAACAACATAATATAAAAATGAAAAATTTAGTTCATGGACAAAATTAAGCAAACATAAACAGAGAGATGGAAGAAACATAAATTATTTGGGTGAAGCCTCTTGATATCCAGCCTTATGATATCACCATTTCTTTTATTAGGAACTTCCATGATATCACCATAATGTAAGGCCTGGTAGGCTAAATGGAAATAAATTAGCAATTTAACTTTGGTGATTTTAACTATAGAATGGGGTTGGGTGTGGAGTTTGAGGAGAGTGGAAGTAAAAACATCTAATGAGTAGTTTGGACCTAAAGGCTTTATTCTGGTTAAAACTCATCTTAGATGTAAGTCTTAACTGTCAAGTCTCAACCCTCCATACATATGTGCAAATGCTAGCCATTCAAAATCTACACAACAGTTGGTGAACTAATAATAGTGCACTACCTCATTTTCTCAGCCAAACAAGAAACAGAAACATGTACTAAATGCAATACAATCCATAGCTTAGCTATTTTCCAGAACGAGCAACATTTAAATCAACACAACTGTTGGTGAACTAATAGTGCACTACCTCATTTCCTCAGCCAAAGAAGAAACAGAAACATGTACTAAAAGTAACACAATCCATAGCTAAGCAATTTTCCAGAAACGAGCAACATTTAAATCAACACAACGGTTGGTGAACCAATAGTGCACTACCTCATTTCCTCAGCCAAACAAGAAACAGAAACATGTACTAAATGCTAAATGCAACACAATTTAAATCAACACAACAATTGGTGAATCAATAGTGCACTACCTCATTTCCTCAGCCAAACAAGAAACAGGAACATGTACTAAATGCAAATGCAACACAATCCATAGCTTAGCGATTTTCCAGAAATGAGCAAATTTACACAACAGTTTGTGAACTAAGATAGCACTACCTCATTTCCTCAACCAAAAGAGAAACAGAAACATAAAAAAAATGTGTAGCTTAGAGATTCAACATTTGGTCTTCCATATTCAAGCATAGTACAATTTGTTGGTTTACAAAGGTTGCAGGAAACGGGAATTACAAGTAACTGCAAAGTAATTCAAGAACTGAAAATTACAATAGAACAACAAAACTGAAATTACAATTTTGTTGAAGAAGAAAAACTGGAAACTATTTTTGTTTGCTGAGTCGAGTGTGGCACTCTGTCCTTAAGACAATATTGCCCCATATGTATCCTTTATACGTCCTGGACAATTCGTCTCCCAAGATAAAACATCAATGGAACACTTGAGCAAAGGAAACTCAAGAGCTACCGTGAAGAATATTGAGTAACGAAATGATGCTTGGAAGTTGTAGAAAGAACTGTTTACTGCTTGTGTATTTTCGTGTATTGTAAGTGTGCCTCAACAATGGTGCAAGGGGTGTTTATATAGGTGAGGAAGGGGTTGTTTAACTGCCTCCATAACAGCCATTATTGGCCAAATAATGGCCATTATGGAGGTAGTAAAGCCACCAAAATAAATGGTGGAAGACACCAACGGATTGGCCATTAAAGGAGGAGTAATTCAGCCAAAATAAATGGCTGAATTGAGTGCTTGGCGTTTCTGCTTTGACTCTTTCTGGAAACTTCAGGGACCAAACTGTACTTCTGGCAAAGTTCTCTGGCCCAAAAAGATAATATCAGAAGGACCGCAGACCGCAGCCCGGAACTGGATGGGCGGCGGCGGCGCGCGTGGGCTTTCCTCGAACCGAAGCACATCTAGGTCCTCCCTCCTTTAAACACATGGGATACCCCTTGGGGTCCCAAACCCCAAACCAATTTTGAGTCTTATATACACAACAATTCTTTCTTCCTCTACCGATGAGGGAGAATTGAACATAATACCACACTTTCCATGCTTCAAACACCTCACTTCGTGGACCAATATCTCTTTCATTTCTCAATGAAATTTGACGATTCTTGGCCCTACGGTTATCTACGTACTTAGTAGATCATGCATGTGTGAAGAACCGGATTCTCCAACATACGTAACACTAGTGTTTAAGCCGTTAAAGTTGGCCGGTCGCAACTCCCGCCAAAGGCAAATTTCCAACACAATTTTCTTAGTATAAAACTCTACTAAAAAACAGTTCGTAAAACTTAAACTCAACAAATAAGCATTGTGATGCAGGTTTACAAGCTATGGTTCTTATATTCAATGGCAAACTTAAACTCAACAAATAAGCATTTTGTAAATGTACCTGGTGAACACAGATTTGATACCTCTCAAATAGTTCACCGTCGACGTCGATCCCAATAGCTTCCCCAGCAATTTTTGATCCCTTGCCTACCTATATGATATTTAGGTTAATATTAGTTAAAAATTAATTGCATGCAATTCAAATACGAGACAAAGCAGCAAAAATTAAAGCAAATACAAAATCAATTGAACTGAAAAATAACAAAAAGTATACCGAAAACTAAAAGAGAAAGAAAATGAGAGCATTAGAACAGGAATTGGGGGAAATCGCTACAGAAAGTGAAATTGGCTGCTAATTAGTGAAATCGACTGTTCATAGCAACAAATTTACACACTTAGAACAGTAAATCACTACACAGAAACTGATATTTCAAAGTTATAGGAAATTCCTTTCATGCATGAACCCTAAAAATCGATTTAGAGGAGGAATTCACGATTTCCAGCTAACAACCCCAACAATAGCAAAAATTACATGAAACAGAACCCTTTGAATCCATGAAATTGAGCTAAATCTGAAATAAAATCACTAAAATCACTTAGAACAGTAAAATCACTACACAGAAACTGAAATTTCAAAATTATAGAAAATTCCTTTCATGCATGAACCCTAAATATCGATTTAGAACTCATGTAGTAATTCAAAAGATGAATCAACGTGTAGATGAAAAAATTGATCAATTACATTATTTTGCTAAAAACCCATAGATATATTTTACTTAGAAGAGGGATTGGGAATGAAATTCAGAAATTACATAACAGTAAAACCCAAATTAATTGTTAGAAGAGAGAGAGAGAGGAGTAAATGTTTCAAAGAGGGTTCTGGAAGGAAATAAAAGCAACAATATAAATATACGGTAAGGTAAATATTTTTTTGGAAAATTAAATGATCATATGGCATATTGTGTGGGCATATGATCGAGCAACATTATCCGCCATTTTATGAATCCCAAGTCCCACAACATTGTGGGCATATGATCGAGCCATTTTCCTTTTGAATAATTAAACTGAAAATAACGTGTTGTTGAAATACTGGAATTGTGTTTTGAGTTATGGGATTTCCTTAGGAACAACCCCTTTTTTATAGGAGTTGAGAATGAGAAAAGTAAGGCTATTGTTTCATGCCATAATGTCAATGTTCACAGTATAATTGCATGTTTCTTGATAAGTCATCTTGTGGCATATGCTTCTTGTATTAAGTCAACTGCAACTATATATTCTCTTCAATTTCTTTAGTAGTTTGTCGCTATTTGTATGAGTGTATGGCATCACTTGATTATGAAGTTGCGAAATTATTACTTTTTTCATCTCAACTTCTATATTCCGACAGTACTATAAAAGAACTTTACACTATCAAGTCACTTAAAAGATAATTATAAGAAATCGTTCATAAAAAAGTGTGATTAGTGATCTAAAAAATACAACAGATTATCTAATTACCTACCATAATAGGTTAAATTCAAGTATAAAAGGCATTTACATTATCCGTACATTTAACTTAAATACATAACTAATACTTATACATGCATGTGAACCCTACATACGAAGCAATCAGGACGAAGAAATCTGTAACTTGTGAAGAGCTTATAGTATAAATGAAGGGTGATGTTGGGAGGTGGCGAGGGTCGGTCCTTTTCTTCTCAATTAATCTGGTACCTCAGGAGATTGCGTAAATTCATTAGTGAGTAAAGAGCCACATATTGTATAATGAATAGGACTGGTCAGAGTTCTGCATGGCTTTAGATGGAATTTTTGACCGAAATAAGTCATTATTTAAAGGATAGTGGTGGACAGCGTTAAAGGATAATTCGTACTTGTGAGTAACGTTTTACCCTTAATAGGTAACTGAGAGTAATGACTCTCAGAATCCAGACATGGGCAACTTTTGTACGAAATCTAACATTGATTAATTTTAAAGTTGTAACTCAGAGTTACAACTTCAGGCTAACACGTAACTAACAGTAACGTTTTTACAGTAATCCAGCAAGCTGAATTTAATTTTTTGGTTTCTACTACAAGTTTTGCCTGAAGGAGTCTCTGTATTTTCTTCTACTTCTTTTCGCTTATAAATTTTAATTATTGGGCAAGTCCATTAGGGACGTTAAGGTAATTGGGGTTCAGTTGAAATTGTAAATTTGCTATGCAAATGGTTTCTTATGGTCTTAAAAGGACTTGCCATGGATCTTGAAACTGGATTTTATCAGAATCGTTTAAAGGTGAGTTCTTTCTAAGTGTTAATGTGATTAAATCTTCCTAAGTTCAAATTTCCTGATAAAAATAGTTTCCTTGATTTTATTTTCCTGATAAAAAAAAAAGTGTTCTTGATTATTTTTCCTGATAAAAAAAAGTGTTCTTGATTATTTTTTGTTTTGGGGTTGCAGAAAGAATCTTGGAGGACATTGTTGACATTGGCTTATCAGAGTTTAGGGGTTGTTTATGGGGATTTAAGTACATCACCACTCTATGTATATACAAGTACTTTTGCTGAAGACGCTGAACATTCAGAGACCAATGAAGAAGTCTATGGTGTTCTATCATGTATCTTTTGGACATTGACTTTGATTCCTCTCTTATATTGACTTTGTATCCAAGAAGTGTTACTGTCAGTTATGTTTTAGCATGAAGTTGTAACTTTGAGTTATGACTTTAAAATCAATTAATATCTAATTTCGTATAAAAGTTGTTTATGCCTTAATTATGAGAGTCGTTACTCTTAGTTACGTTTTAAGGGTAAAATGTTATCACAAGTACGAATTATCCTTTAATGCCGTTAACCACTAACTTTTTTGCCCGTGAATTTTTAGAATAAAATAATGTCTAATGCGTTATTGGGGAATACGTTTATTCTATTTTTGTAATTTTTTTAAAAAACTTATTATTTTGGTGAATTGATTTAAATAATGACTTACTGTTTTTCTTTCTTTTTTTTCCGATGAGATGACGGTAAGCTTGTGGGATTATATTGGGTATATTGTTGTGGGTTGAGATGACTATAACTTTTTAATAGATTATTGAATAGTTAGAGTGACTTTTATGTGACAAGACAAAAGATAATGACTTTTCAGCCGTGGACTTATGCTTGGATGACCGCCCATGAATTTTCCTTACTCCTGTTTAGGAGGTTAAGAAACGTATTATGTTAAGAATTTATATCTGGTAAAGCTGTTAGGAAGAGGCCGAAGATAAAGAGAAGAGAAGAAAATATTTGATATAATTGAACGTAACACCTTTAAGATATAATTCACCCATGAATATACCACACCCATAAGCCAGAATGTTCATTCATTCACAGGTTTTTCACTCAACACCAGCATCACAATTTCAAAAGGACATATAGTCTCTGTTTAAACTTCATTAAAATAGCGAAAACTCGATAAAAATCATCTTTTTCTTGCTCAAGAAAACTTTTTACCTCTCAAAATGAATTTATTCATAACTGTTGCGTGGAGATCAAGATAGTAACACTCTTCAATAGTCGGATGTAAAGGTTGAAAGCAATACAATAATGACCGTAATCATTTGCACCTTAAGTAAAACAAAAATAACTTGGACCTAAACAAATTGATCGTTCTCTGTCAAATCATAAAACAGGCATACCATAAATCTATATATCATTTGCTCATGCCACGCATTTTCAGCGTAAAAGCTAATAAGATTACAGCCTGAACTACTCTCAGAACATGTCCCCTTTGCAGCACTTTTTCTTATTAGATGCTATCTCCGGTGCTTCCTGCAGCAATTTATCCAAGCAAACAAATGCCGAAGCACACATAATCAAGAAGAAAGAAAAAACTATAAAATTTCATGCTGTGAATTATGTGGTTGTCTGAGTCAATGGTATGCACAAGGCATTAATAGTGAGAAGATGCCTTGTATTGATACCAAGATCATACAGAATGTTTCACTACATGGTAAGTTGGTAACATGTTATTCATCCGAAAAGATAAAAGATACAAGGTAACATGTTTAAAAAGTACCTTAGACGAGGAGAGTATTACTTAATCAATATACATCTAATAGGTGATCCCTCCGCACCAAGCAACCTTAAGTGCAGACAGTGTACAGTGTATATGCCAGCTTCTATATCATCCAGCTTCAGCCCTTCTACAAGAATAATTTCCTGGAATATTTCAAACACCATAACATTTGGAGGATTATTTACTGGCATTAGAACAAGCGTAAATGTCAATAAAGTGACTAATTCTACACATTCTATTATCTTTTTAAAACATAGAACAGAGATAACGCTTGACCATAATTTTCTTTTCTTTTCTTTTGGAAAAAAAAACATCCAACTTGCTTTCACTGTCTAGAAAACAAAGATCACATCATTGGTCAATCATCAAAAGGTTGAAATCTTTTCTAAGTTTATGTTCAACTAACCTCCATTCTATTTCCAATTCAATTTCATCTTTTTCATCTTTTATGAATTTCATTACTTGAAGCTCCCGTAAAGAAAAGGATAGACAGGAACAACATAAAATATTTTTTGCCGATGGCTCCTCTAGTCATCTCCATATTTCGTTTTTCTTCACAAGGAAAACTTCAGCCAAGGAAGAGGAGGCCCATGCACTTCACCATTAAAAATTGACTCAGAAGTTGACAATCCTCTATAACTTCTAGAAAGGTAAAATGCAAATATGGGTAGTTCAATGGTAAAGAAGCTACGACTGTTAATCATCATTATTGCAGGACTAGCCGGATCTCTTCTAAAACTGTACAAGTGAAGATCAATAGACCCCAAATAACCTATCTTTGCAGATGACTTCTAGCTCACACTCCAGCATAGAAGATTCAAGAAGACCATAATTGCTACAACTAGCATATAACCCTAATCACTGGCATCTTAAAATTCTGACCACATAGCTATTAGGAAATATCACAGAGAATCATTTTGTTATTGGCCCTTCACCGTATTCAGTTGGACCAAGGTTTAATAAGGCTAACAAGTTTCCTGGTAAACAAGAAGTTGGGAAGCTGCTCTAAGCTTTGAAAATGTTATCACCCATATAGGAAAGCAAAGCTTTTCTATCTCAATAATATCCAATCACTTTCTGTTTTTTCTCTTTTTTCATTTTTCACCTTGAAAAAAAAACAATGAGTTGGATTACCAGTCCCATTTACTGCTAAGAGCAACTTGAATATGTAAACCTTTCTTATGGAATTGTGAAATATTAACTCGAGCCAAAGTAGAAAAATTAGGCAAATCAAAAAATCAGAATTCTGGGTAAGCTCACAATATTCATTATATAAATTTGCAACCACACACGCGCATACACACACTCAATTGACACCCAATTTTCCCGGAATGTGTATCGAATAATAGGAGGCAATAAAGGTTCAACTTAGCCCGAATTTGACAACTTACCCTGCTTTTCAGGAAAACGTGATGGGCAGGAAGCAAATCATCAAATGCAGCAACCGATAAGTAATCAATTCCTGGAAAAAAAAAAAGCAAATGTCAGTTACTAATTCTTCTGCCAGTCAATAATACTTGAGAAGAAATCAGGAATAAGTTATCACTCATTTACTCCAGTTGAGCTGCAACTGTGACACAGATAAGCTTCTTAGGACAAAGTCAAAATATGGGAGTTCATAATTTGAGGGCAAAAGTTGGGAGAAATGGAAAGGATAATACCCAGGTTTATAATTATGATGGATTATAGTCAAAGAAATTTGTCAACAGAAGGCATTAATGAAACAACTAGATGAGGATAATAAAGCTACATGAACTGCGATTCACACGGACTAAAGTCGGATAAAGCAAAAAAGTAAATCAAGTCCAAGTTCCTTATTCACTAATAGAAAATACGGACATTAGTCAGACTGAAGATAACACAAATATATATATATATATATATTAAATAAGTTCAGCACTTACATGAAGTGCTGCATGATGTTCCACTTAATCATGACACGGAGCATAAAGTACTGACGAGATTCAAACATTCAAGCACGCAGTAAACCATAACGTCACAGATTATTAAGATATCATAGAGTTGCAGCCTATCTTACCAACAAGTTTGATGTCAGTGTTGTCGACTAGCCACTGCGCTCCATCCTTCATGAATCCAACATAGCTTGTGTCGAATGCCTTTTTAAACATAAGACGCCTGAAAGTCAATTAAGTTTAATCAAGACATACTGTACGACTGAAACTGTACATCCAAGTCAAATCATTCAAAAGTCCATGCGAAGTGTTGCTTACGGGAACCTGATAGCATCGAACCTTCTTTTTATACCAAGTGATTATGCATAGATTAATTAGTTGAAATATGAGCAACTACATAAACAATGAATGCCTCAAAATGAAGCTCACAAACAGCATACGCCTGCAGCCCGATGGAGGAAAATTGGAATCCTACCCTGTTCATGTAAGAGGTGGGGGGGGGGGGGGGGGGGGTCCACAAAGAATACTAGAATTCTGAAGGAATCGCACTAAATGCCAAACCTAAATGAACAAGAGAAAGGTTAGAGACAGATATTTTGTATAATCCATCTACATTAGGTTAGGCTTTGTAATACATGAGTAAAGCATGTGAAACAACAATTGGAAACCACACAGATGCTTGGTCTGGAGAGGTACGTGATTAAGATACTATTTTAAATTCCAGTAACAACTTGGCTATAAGTTTGATTATGTTTTTGCAATTCATCAATCTATCTATTTGAGATTCTGGAAGAGTAATCCAAGATCTACATTCTGTAGAGGCACATGCTCCAGAGCCAAAGGGCAAGTTTTTTGCTATGTTCTAGTTGGTTTTCAACTTCCACTTCCAACTTTCACGATTTAGTCCACAGTCCAAACAAAGCTTTCACTACCAAGAAGCAGAAACTGATCACACCCCACACAAGTTCAACTCTTATATTGGCCGACAATTTAGACTTTAGCAAGAAGTAAAAGCGCGAACTTCACTTAACATTTGACAACCCTCTTTGTACAACACCACAATGAAAGAACAGAACAAACATAAAGATGCAAAACTCACAAAAACCTAATTTCCTTTAGAGTATACTAAATCAGATGTTAGGATAAAAAAAATTATTAGATGGCTGTTGTTTATCTTTGTAATTATAAACAACCTGACCTAAAAGGAAAATGCTTGAAGGGGCACTGATTAAAAGAATGTGTAGATGTATCATTTATCAAAGAGGTTAGTCTTTAGCAAGCCGCTAAAAGGGTATCTCAAGTTCAAGCATAATGATGTAGGATGCATTTGCAAAAATTTTAAGGGTCTAGGTGTTTTTTGATAATTAAAGTTGGATCCCCTCATGTAAGTTTGCTGGTTACCTGTTGAGCTACTTTGCTTATGGTGCTATAGGAATACGTTGCATTCAAATGAGATCTTATATAATACCACAAACCAGATTCCTTGAGGATTTGCAAAAATATGTAAATTCTGGATATATTCCAGTTCCATTAATGATGAGAGAGACAAACAAAAACACAAACCATAACAGTGACACATAACAAAACTTCCAACTTCACTATAATATACATTATACAGCAACAAACATGTCAAAAAAGAAAGGAGAAGCTATATATAACTTGGAGAAATCTTCAAGAATGGAACTTCAATTAACAACAAACATGCAACTTAAGCACAGTTCTAAGATACTGCTATAAATTACCTGTCAGTGTTTAGTGTCCTGAAAAGTACTCGTTTGACTCCCATGGGAATATGTAAGGATTGCATAACATCGGCTGAATAAAAGAAAACAAAAGTATGATCATATATAGCCAATAAACTTATGCAAACAACTCTTGTCTGCCAGTCAAATCTCAGAGAGTATTTCTTCCTCATAGTTGTTGCACATATCATATTGTATGCAAGGTAGAGACAGAGAAAAACTTTTAGCTCAACAATTTCAAGTCAACGGATATGCTGGCAAATTGAGAACTATGTAAGACAATAAGCTGGAACAATTGATCCAAAAATAGGAGAGTTTGTCATCCTAGAGACATTCAGCATGAGAGGGGAGGGGAAGATTTACCAGTTAAGTTCTTGTCCCTCGGAACATCAACTACCAATGCAGGACCTGTTAAAGCAAGTGAAGGACACCATCAGTAATGCATAGAAATGTGTAATACTGCCTGTAAAAAGATATAACACTAATACACATTGCCAAAAAGCAAAAACTAACAAAGGGAGAAAAATTAACAGTATGAACGGCGAAATAAGGAAATTAGTAAGTAGTATCATACAAACTAGACAGAAGTAGTTAAGCCTGAAAATAGATTTCAAAAGACTTGATTCAAAATATTTCTAATTCTTAGACCAGTTCTCAACTGTTTCCAGTTTTAAGACCTAATCTCCAGTCCCCAATATCCATCAATTTGAAAGAGCAAGTAAAATTCATGGTCACTATCATGTTTCAAACTGCGCTGTAGAGTTAGTTAATCAGAGCCATGACTCATGAGTAGTTAACAATAAGCACATGAGTAATAGTTTTTCTAAAGCACAAGAGTTATCATATAACTAGAAGCTTTTAATGCCATCAAAGGTAGAATTTCACCATTGAGAACTCTAAGGTCAAGAGAATCAACATCAAACCCTGCATCATAGTACTCAGCAAACATATGTCCTGGTGCATCAACATGAGTGCCAGCATGAACGCCTAATCTCAGTTCTGAAAAGTTGTAATCAGAGCCATTCTTCATGCTCGACAAAAGAGTGAGAAACTGTCCAATTCCTTCATCAGAATCCCCCACAGGAGTATTAGGATTGAACTGGTGTGTGATATCAAATATTTGTCCATATTCATACACCTCTCTCCTCAAAGGTCTCAAATCATCACAAGACCCAACACAAGCACCCAGTTCATCACCATATCCAGTTGGATATGCATCATTAGGTGATGACAAAGCAAGTGATATTGTACTTACAGCCAGAAACTCAGCTAATACTAGCAACTTACACACAACCCTCATCTTACTTTCCCAAAAAGGCTTGAACTTTAGCAATGAAAATTAGAAAGCTAAACGTTATGACTCCACCAATGTAAAGTATAGTAGATATAGCAGTTCCTTGTGAAATTTTGGTTAGGTAAACATTGACTTCTCTTCAAGAAGATGTTTTTTTTTCAAAGTTTTGGATAATATTCAACTTTGGATGCCTCAAAAGATACCTTGACAATCAGGTCCCTACAACCTACAAGTATTTATAATAACTACAAGTTGCACTAATAGCACCATCTCCACAAAACAAAAGTTTTCAAACGTAGCAGCCCAAGTAGAGATGTCCCTTTCTAATTTATTTCATCAAACACGTAACCGCATCAATTGCAAGACACATAT
Organism: Anisodus tanguticus; assembly: GCA_034509755.1. Lineage (NCBI taxonomy): Eukaryota > Viridiplantae > Streptophyta > Magnoliopsida > Solanales > Solanaceae > Anisodus > Anisodus tanguticus. Next base: position 35,376,667 of record CM067561.1, on the reverse strand, counting down.
ATATGGGTCATGTTGCAACTAAGTGCCTCGAATTGACAGTTAATCTAATATTAGTAGTCCCCGTCTCAAATTATTTATAGCTTTTCTAGTTTAACCGTCAAAAGATATTTAATTTATTTTACTCTTATTTATATCTAAATTATAATATTTTTCCGTCAAATGTTTATGTGTAATCTTAATTAATGACAAATGATAAAATAAAAAAAAATTAATTATATCTTGAACTTCTAAACTAATAAATAATTTGAGATAATTTTTTTTAATCACGACATATAATGACAGAGGGAGTACTAATTATGTGCAAAAAAAGAAAGTATTGTGCAACTATTGGAGAGAGAAAAAAAGAGATGGGGACTAAAGGTTACCATTGAGAAGTTGGAGGTCGAGAGTGTCCACATCAAATCCAGCATCAAAATAGTGATCGTAAACATGGCCAGGAGCATCAATATGAGTACCAGTATGAGTCGGAAGTTTCATGTCGGAGTTATTGGCAAGAGAGCCATTCTTCATACTGTTAGGTAACCACAGAAATTGGCCAAGCCCATCTTGTAAGCCCCAGGACGGCATATCAGGTGTCAATCGATGAGTAATGTCGAAAATCCGTCCGTTACCGTAAACTTCACGATGGACAGGAATTAGGTCATTGGAACTAGTAGATTGATAAGACGTTGTCGTTTCGATATCATACGGTGAGGGATAAGCGAAATTAGCGAATGAAAGAATTAATTGTGAAAGAGTGATTAGTAGAAGTAGAAAAGTAGGGATGTTCATCTCGTTAGAGGACTGTTTACAATGTGAGATTAGTAGTATTTGAAGTTTTGATTACTCAAGTCGCTGTGCAAAATAAAGATTAGATAAAAGATTAAAGACAAAGTGAAGGTTTTAAGTGGAGTGGGAATTAAACACAGTGATTGGATTTTGTTTCTTCAATCAGATAAGTTCTCCTTGCATTAGGACAACGGAATTTGTTTTCAAAGGCAATAATAGACTCACTTTAAATTATTTATTTTATGACCATTTTTCAACAAAAATCCTCCATAAAAACTATTCCAAAATTGTTGCCAATTTGAAAGTCAAAATAAAGTTGTTACTATTGATAAAGAGAAAATCACACTTTTGCTCTTCAAGCGGATTGATTTTTAATTTTTATCCTTAGCAATCGAATTTATATTTAGCATATATAACATTTTTATGAACGTGGCAGGACATAACTTATTGGATATAATTATTTACATTGGACAAAAATTAAAAACCATCAAAAAATAGAAGCAAAAGTGTTGATGACCCATTGATAAATATCATCACATCCAATGTGGAAATTGGAAATGGCACAGGGTTCCCACTTTTAGGATTGTTATTTAAATCTTAGTCAGTATGTGTATATTATTTAAAATTTAACCATAACTTAAAAAAAAAACTGAGGTTACTTTTTTTCTTTTTTTATACTTTTACTAGATGAAATAAGCCATTAAAAAGACATATTAATAAATAAGTATAGATTTTTAATATTAGAAACATGAGATAAGAGGTAGAGAAATCTAAAAAGTGTTTGCTCCTCGTAAGACTCGGCAAGGTGACTTGTTCCCTTTAAATATGCTTGTAAATACAAACAAATCCTCTATTTTGCCTAATCCATTATTTTTGCTATTCGTTTTCTTTACAGGTTTCAGAAAGTCTATAAAGATAAAGGGTCAAAAAAATCTATAAAGATTGAGGACAAGTTGCAATGATTATTTGGTCAAGTTGTTCATACTTGATGGAAGTCTAAATATGAATAACTTAAAGTTATATTTTACTTATTTACAATCACTTACTTATTTTTTATAATATAAATTACTTTTATGTATAATCTTAACATTTAAAACATTCATTTAAAGATTTTATGTGAATGCGATTGTGTTATCACTACTCTATCAATACAATCGCAAAAATAATTTATTTGATCAAAAAATTCATGCGCTTCTTTTGTTGTCCAAATCATATTATGGGAAAGATAGTTATAAAGGAGTGACTATAAAATGACGATTTCAAAGTCGTCCCATTTTATAGGATTAGAATGTGAAGGCTTCTAAGTCAAGTCTTGTCTCCTATTATACGAATTATATAACTCTCTTAACTTTGTTTACATCTGTTAGTATTTTTTTATTTGGAGTAACCAGTTCAAACTGTGAAAATAGTTTCTTACATAAATACAAGATAAGACTGCATACAATAGACCTTAACAGTTTTTTTGGGGAATGTCAGGTGAAGGTAAACAACAGGATAAACCTATATGAATCTCAGAAGACTCATTTTATAGTACTCCATGCTAAGTTTTCTCTTGGCCACTAAAGCCCTTCCTCAGTATTGATACTTACATTTCCTATAATAATATCAATACATTTCTTTTTTTATTTTTATCAGGGATGAGGCAAGCATATGATAGAATACATAAAGGTCCTTCGGTGGGTGATGGAGAATAAAGGAATTTATTTTGAATAAATAAATGTCATAAATGACATGTATGAAGGAGCCGTCACTAGCGTGAGGATAGTTGTTAGCGGAAACGTAAAAGAAAGAACACATGATTTAACGTGGTTCGGATCAAAATGATCTTATATCCACCAAAGAACAATTGCCTTTATATTAACAAAGGAGGGGAGATTTCCCAATTACACTTAAGAGAATTGCTCTCTTAACTCTCTACTCACTATAATGTATTGTATGATTTTTGGATGATTTCTACAAGAGAAGAAATGCATCTATTTATAGGGGTAAAACCTTCTCTTGATGTCATTGGTGACATCAAACTACCTCCTCTTGATGTCATTGGTGACATCAAACTACCTCCTCTTGATGTCATTGGTGACAGCAAAGGAAGCATCAATTTTGCTTCTACCTCCTCTTGATGTCATGTGTGACATCAAAAGAGGAAAACATCCTAGCAGTCACATCACTTTTCCTTTTGTCTTTTTTTTCTTTTCACACCCACTCTTCCAATTGCCATGACATTGTTGACTAAACCCAAAACTAACTTTTTCAATAAGATGAATAACACTCCGACTATCACATCTAAGGGTTGATTCATACTGAACCAAACTCAATTATGTCACTAAACCTTTCAACCAGATAACTTCTTTTAATGCCTTCGATGCTGCCATGTATTATGCTTCAGTCATAGACAAAGCGACAATCGACTCCAGAGTCAATTTACAACTAACGGCACTACCAACAAGAGTAAAGATGTATCCAATTATGGACCTCATTCGGTCAAAATCCCCTGCATAGTCAGAATCCACATAACCGAAAATTGAAATACCTCGACCACATTTTCAAAAGGTCAGACCAACATCAGAAGATCCCTTGAGATATCTCAATATCCACTTGACAACTTCTCAATGCCTCTTTCATAGGTTGGACATGTATCTGCTTACCACACTTACAGATTGAGCAATATTTGGACGTGTACGTACCATAGCATACTTAATGCTACCAACTGCGTTGTCATAATAAACCTTTGACATATGCTCCACCTCATCTTCAGATTGAGACACTTGTAACTCTGAAAGTTTAAAATGAGGAGCTAACGGTGTACTTACAGGCTTGCACATATGCATATTGAATCTCTCGAAAACCCTTTAAATGTACCTCTTTTGAGAAAGATGTACACCACCGTTTTCTCTTGAGTAAAGCATGTGCGAAGTCTATCATTCTTTGTATGCCTGCACATCCATCTCAGCATCCTCATCTTCGCAACTTTCATCTTTTGGATGTGCGAAGTCTTGACTAGCCAACACTTCGCCCCATACAACATAGCCGTTTAACCACTACCCTATAGAACTTGCGTTTAAGTTTTGGTGGTACTTTTTTATCGCACAAGACTCCAGATGCGAGCCTCTATTTCATCAATCCCGCCCCAATACGATGTGTGACATCGTCATCAATCTCTCAATTCCCTTGGATAATAGACCCGAGATACTTGAAGCTTCCTTTCTTTGGAATGACCTGAGTACCAAGCCTTACCTCCACGCATGTCTCATGGTCGCTCCCGTTACTGAACTTGCACTCCAAGTATTTTGTCTTGGTCCTACTAAACGTGAACCCTTTAGACTCCAAAGTTCGTCTCCATACCTCCAGCTTAGCGTTCACTCTGCTGCGAGTCTCATCAATCAGGACTATGTCTTCTGCGAATAACATACACCATGGAACCTCTCATTGGATTTGTCGCGTCAGTCCATCCATCACCAAGACAAATAAGAATGGGCTAAGAGTTGATCCCTGATGCAGCCCCATCAACACTGAAAAGTGCTTCGAGTCTCCTCCTACTGTCCGTACCCTGGTCTTTGCTCCATCATACATATCCTTGATCGCCCTAGTATACGCCATAGATACACCTCTAGTCTCCAAACATCTCCATAGAATCTCCGTAGGGACTTTATCGTATGTTTTTTCGAAGTCGATGAAAACAATATGAGGTAAACAAACACTATTATATCATATCATTATAAGATTCTCTAATATCTTATTGATATGATGTATGATACGATATGTTAGTTTTTCTCAACGATATGATATGATATTTATCTAGCTAAATTCCTTTCATAATTCTTAAACTTGACATTATTTATCAGTTAGATGCTCTAAATTTCCTAATGACTATTGAAATAACATCTATATTTGTTTTTGGACTATTGGATTGTCAAATTTGGATGGAACCAACCAAATAGTCCAATTGGATAGTACAGGCCCAAGCGTTGGTGGACAAACAATGGTGTCCGACATAGTAATTGCAGTACACTACGCGAGACACATGAGGGATGATGTTACTACTTCGTCGGTAATCCCGTAAATGAAGACCACATCACCTACCCCACAGTTTTTAGACTTGTGGATATAAACATCACCATTTATGCAAAGCATGAAAAAAATATCCCCGTACGCCTCTACTAGATTCCTTCCTGTCAAACTCCTTTTCTCTTTTTTATACAATGGAAAACGACAAAAAAAAAATGCACATCTTAAAGTTAACTCAGAGATCAGAACCATTAAAATGCGATTCTAACATGTTACTATATCTCTAAAATCATTCCATTTAGAAAAAGAAAAAGGTAACTAAAAGGGGTGTTTTATCTTAAAGCTTTATGGGTTATTCTGTTTTTAAATCAGTCTTCTTAAGTATAGTAATTGGTTTTGGGATCAGTTCTGGAAGTTGGAAATCAACCAAAAAGTTTATATTAGCTTTTTTTTCAAGTTTATGCCGACTTCTATTAGGTGCACCGCGCACCTATCAGATTTGTACAGACTAATTCGTAAAACCATCTATTTATACCGATATAATCATAAAAGATATCATTATAAAAGTAGTCATACATGGATGACAAATGAGGAAATATTAAAATTCAGACGGAGGCCTACAATGTGGATTTGAATCCTAATGGGAGTAATTTGATCTCTTTTGGAGTAAGATCTTGTATGTGATATCAGTTACTCTATTCTCAAACTCTAATCATTCAGATACATCCCGCGATTTACTGATAATAATACTGAGAAATCAAGAAATATTTTTAGGAATTATCTGGCGTAAACCTGGAGTAATACTTTGGCGAATAGAAGAATTGCAGTGATAAAAGTGTAGTTAAAACTTTATGGAAACAATAATGCACCGTCTAGTCGTCTACTGGGCCATTCGCTAGTCCATCATATTCTTCCCACTCCCCCAATTCATTCTTCAAATGCATAATTGTTTCTCATTCTCCACCTCTAAAACTACTGTTTTCTTTCCCCTTTTTTTCCGTTTGTTTTAGGAGTACTAGTTTTTTAACACACTCATGTCATGTATAAAAACTATAAAAAATCACATAAATATTATTTTATCAATGAAAATATTAAAAAAAGTTTCTAAAAATAATGAATGATCCTATTTAGCTAGCTAGCTAGATGAAGAGGAAATATTTTCATCACAAGCTCAATAATGATTCTCATTCCAAAATTCAAATCCCTATTATATTAATTATTATACCGATCTTAATACTCCTTGAAAAAAATAAAATCACCCCAAATTGCCTCTTAAATCTTTTGCATGAAAGTTAACATTATCGTCCACAAATAAAATAATCTTGTCATCAATGGTAGAACATAGATGAAGAGGAAATATTTTCATCACAAGCTCAATAATGATTCTTATTCCAAAATTGAAAACCCCGTATTAGTAATTATTATACCCATCTTAATGTTCATTTGAAAAATTCAAGATCACGCCAAAATATTTCTTATAAAGTGAATGAGAAAAAAACAAGAGATCAACATTCAAATCTTAGCAAAGATAGAAAGTGTTAAAAGCCTTACTATTATGAAGATTTACTCGTTATTTGAGCTTTTAAGAGTTGAGACTAGAGGTAATCAATGCACACAAATTTGTTCAAAAACCACGGTTATTTAAAATATATAAAGAACAGGAAAATGATACATAAACTTATGTTATGACGTTTAATAAAACAAAATTTCAATTTTGAAATATGCCTCTTATTTTTGTGCCAGCATAGGAGTTGTTTTCTAATCTAAATGATACTAAAAATATATTTTAAAAAATACAATGTATAGTTCCCGCATTAACAATGACCTTATAATCATATAGGGATGCAGAATAATGTTATTATTCCCTTCCTAATTTGCTTATCAAGCACCTGCTCACCAACCTTATAATGTATAGGGCCTAGACACCCTAAATTAAACCAGATGACAACAAATCCAATATTCGTACTATTTCTTCAATAATCACAAGTTCATGAATTAGTTTTCCCACGGTGCTTCATTTGGAGTATGAGGCCAAACTAACTCATGTTTGGTGTGATTTTAGATTTAAATTTTAAATTTTTTGAAACAAGATTCACATAGTTAGAAACTACATAAAAATTATGATAAGTCACATTAATTAACATTCAAAATATAAAATTATGATGAAAGTGAATATTCCCTTTATTCTAATTTAAGTATCTTACTTTTCTTTTAGATTTGTTCTGAAAGGAGTGTCTCTTAATAAATTTAGTAAGTTGACAATTCAAATATCCTACATGAGAAGTTTAAAACACAAGATTTAAATGACATTTTAATACACTACACACATCTTTAATTCAGGATCACAAAATTTGAAGTGTCATTTTATTCAAAATTTTTATGTCAAATCAAATTAACACAATTAAAATGGAATGGATGGAGTACTATTTTACTCTGCAAATACTAGTGGAGTAATTAAAACAAACATGTTTAGCAATACTTTGATTAGTCAGTTAGTCCTAATCCTATATATACTGGTCTCCAGCTAATGGTACAAAGATATCATCATTGGACTTCAAAAGGCCCCACACAACAAGCCTAACCACTAGAACCCTCCATTACAAAACCAAAAAACTTTGATCATATTCATAGCCATTTTCAAACATGTCAAAATCAACAACCTCCGTGTTCTTCTTCCTCTTTCTTTTCTCACTTTCAGTTCAATCAGTTCCTCCATCTTCAGACATAATCGCCCTTCAAGCATTCAAATCCTCCATTAAACCTTCCTCTATCCCTTCATATTCTTGCTTAAATTCTTGGAATTTCACCACTGACCCATGCTCTGTTCCTCGGGTCACCCATTTCACTTGTGGCCTTTCTTGTAGTTCTGGTAATCGGGTCACCGAACTCACACTTGATCCGGCTGGTTATTCCGGTACTTTAACTCCATTAATTTCTAAACTTACCCAACTCGTTACTCTTGATCTTCAAAACAACAATTTTTACGGTCCAATTCCTTCTCTATCTTCTTTACCCAATCTCAAGAACCTCGTGCTTCGACTTAATTCATTTTCCGGGTCGGTCCCACCATCCCTAACTTCACTCAAATCTCTTCTTTCTCTTGATCTTTCACATAATTTAATTTCTTGGTTACCAAATTCAATGAATGAGTTAACTAGTTTGAGAAGACTTGATCTTAGTTACAATAAGTTAACTAAGTCACTTCCAAAATTACCCCCGAATTTACTAGAACTTGCAGTTAAGGCTAATTATTTATCAGGGTCACTTTTGGAATCTTCGTTTTATGGGTTAAATCAGTTAGAAGTTGTTGAGCTAAGTGAAAACTTTTTAACTGGAAAAATCGAACCTTGGTTCTTTCAGTTACCTTCGTTGCAACAAGTTGACATGGCGAATAACAGCTTTACACTTGTCGAGATCTCAAGGGCTGTTAATCCAAACAGTGACCTCGTCGCCGTTGATTTAGGTTTCAACAAAATCGAAGGTTATTTGCCAGTTAATTTCGCGGGTTTTCCTAGGTTGTCGTCGTTAACACTGAGTTATAACAAGTTTCGTGGACCTATACCGTGGCAATATAGTAGAAAGGCAACATTGAAAAGACTATATCTTGACGGAAATTTCTTGAACGGGTCGCCGCCGGTGGGTTTTTTTGGCCGGCAAACGTCAGTTACTGGGAGCTTAGGGGACAATTGTTTACAGAAATGTCCGATATCTTCGCAACTTTGCTTGAAATCGCAGAAACCTACGTCAATTTGCCAGCAAGCTTACGGTGGGAAACCAAAGTCTTAGTTGTGTTAGTCAATGTTTTCTGAGATCTTTTTTTGTCTTGGTTTTCATATTGTATTAGGAGTATTATTATATTATATTCTTTAGGTAAGAAAAATTCCAATATAATATTTGCTCGTCTGAATTATGGTCCTTTGTATAGCATAGTACTACTCCCTCAGTACCAAAAAACGATTTAACTACTTTTTTTTATTAATTTATCTAAAAAAATATTGACCTCATTTTTATATTTAGAAATAATTTAAAATTTATGAGATCATTTACAATTAAATAAATATTTAAAATATATTTTGAATCATACATTTTAAAAAATTTCATTTATTTTTTAAATTTTATATCAAGTCAAATTAGATCAATTTTTTTGGAAGGAGGAAATATAATTATACTAGAAAATAACGGATATCTTATTATTTATAATAATCCCAAATTAATGTGTGAAACTATGAATATGTCCGCTTCTTATTAGTCTAGGGACATTGTTGGAGAGATGAACCAGAAACTAAACATAGGTATATGAAACGATGTCAGATAGTAGAGACAGAGAGTGTATTTGAATAGTTTGACAGAAAATCTGATTTGATATCGAAATTAGTGATAAAAATGGTGAAAGTAAGTGATAGATTTTTGCTTTATATATCTTAGTAGTAATTTATAATTCTAATCAGAGTCGGATTCAAGATTTTAAGACTACGGGAACACCATCAAAGATAGATGCACCTTAGTCCGAAATTGATTTCAAATTTTGGATCCGTCTAATCACAATGTCATGCTATACCGCATCATTTGAAAATTTTATTAAAAACCCATAAAACCAATATAAAATAAATATAAATAAAATGACATAATTGTTTAAAACTCGCTCGGTGGCCAGGTGATTTGATCTCAAGTTATATATGTTAGGTTTCATGTTTGAAACATGTCAGCAATATGTTTTGTTCTTTTTAACTATCATATTAAAAAAAATGTTGTAGTCCAGACTCAAACTTGGGTCACGCGTTTACGCTTAAGAAGCTAAGGTGCACGCTGATCAACTGATCCATTTCATCAGATTTATTTGAGGGGTCCTCTTAAAATATATGATAGTCTTCAAAGTATATACACAGTTTTTTTTTGAAGTTAACGGTCACGTGCCCCCACCCCACCATATAGGTCCGCCCCTTCTTCTAACAGCTCCTCTAGGAAAAGTTAATTAACAAGTGTTCTACTTCCTTTCTTCACCTTATAATTTTTATTTATTTATTCCGATTCCAGAATTAATCGTCTTATTTTCTGTTTTTGTTACTTCAAAATTATGTTTATTTCTATGTAAGGCTTTGTCGTGAAGGATTTCAATTATTTTTTACTTCCTATTCGTATTTCAAACAACACATTTAGCAAAACATTTAGCAAGTGGTCAACTTTGTTTAAGCAAGTGTTCTAGTTCTTTTCTCCTTTTCATCAACTTGTGTTTTATTTTTCAATTATGAAATTAATCTGTCTTAGTTTTTGTCTTGTTTTTCAAATTTGTGTCTTTTTTAATATTTAATTTCCTTAATTTTTTTTATTATATAGGGGGCAGCGGAAGGGAAATGGGAATGGAGAAGGGATTACAACGTGGGTTCGAACTCTCACCAATAAGGTGAAAATTCATGTAGCCAACAAAATGAGCTACTAGATCTCTAGTTTAAATTTTGTTAATGTAATCAATACTACTAAGTACTCCTATTATTTAACTGTCAAAAGGTGTCATTTGGCTCACTTTCCCACTAGAAATAGTTTAATTTTCCCCAAAATGTTAACTTTCCCTCTACTTTCAAACTTACACTCATGCGAAGTAAATAAAACTTTTAACTTTAACCCTAATACCAATTCACGTGGGAAAATCAAAACACTTTAGATTGAAGTATTGAACTATTGGGGTGTAGTTAACTAAATTATGCCAGTGGTGCCACTCCAAGAAAATATATTACGTGCATCATTATATTATTACAATATATATACTAGCTCCGATTCAAAATAAGTGTCATTTAAGAATTTTGTAACTTATCAAGAAAACTATTTATGACATTAGCATAATTTTTTTTTAGCAACGGTAGACTTTTTTTTTACAAAGATTAATATCTTAATTGATTTTCTAAAATGATAGGAATAGTATATATTTTGGATGAGTCGAGAGTCATTTGTCATTTTTGTCGAAAGTACATAAAGTTATTTGGATAGTTGTTGTTGCACTGATTATTCTCTTACCTGAACAGAAAGGGTATCTATGTTAGGTCATTTAATTTCCAGCCAGTTAGACAGCTAATAATATTAGTATAATTGAATGGACGTTGGTACCTAAGCAGTTTGTCATTGTTTATAAACCAAATTAGATTGCGTATCAACAAATGCATTTAGAAATCTTTGCTCCAAATCCAGAAAAATATAGCAGTTGTTCATTACCTATTGTATAGACAGGTGGACTGGGATGACTAGAAACGGTATAAATTTAGACAACATGGGTGGGGCAGATTGTCAATGTTACAAATTAAAACTGCCTTCACTTGATGAATATTAATATTGCTCTCTAATCGTTTTTAGGTTACATTTGATGGTTTTCAAGTATGAAATATTTTAATAGCGGGTTTTTAAATACTCTAAATTTATATCTGATGCAGAGAATTGGTTCAGGCGAACATTGCAGACCAACGGATTCGGTGGTTGACAATCCGTTAAACTTGATAAAAGTTATCGTAGCACTTGTAGTAAGACAAAAGACTTATTGCGATACCTGCAGATCAAGTATGATGTCTTTGTCATCAACACTCATCAAACAGGCCACGTGGATCCATCATCTGTTAATGAATTTATCAAAAAGTTTAACTTTTATGCATTAATAATATAATTTTAAAAAATATAATTAGGGTACTTATAAGATAATTACAAACATCTCTATAATCAAAATTAATTAGTAGTATGGTAAAATATATAGAATGTAAAACAAATTTATTGTTTCAAGTCAGAGGGTGTCCGGGTATAGGTTCATGAGAACCTAATAACTTTTGTCTAGATTATTATTAGAATATTAATTTGAGATCGGGTAAAAACTCATAAAATTTTAAACCCTAAATCTCGCTCTGTCAAGACGAACGGAAAATGCAGTTTTGAAGTGAGCTAGATCAGCATGTAGTCAAGTTTCAATTAGCTTAAAACAATTAAAGTAGGAGTAAATATACGTCAAAACAGATAGACGATAGGTCATAAAATTACATGCATGCTAGAGTTTTGATAGTTCCTAAGGGGAGGTTACATAAATACTATCAAATGATTAAACATTTTATAATCGATAATTATTAATTAAATTACATAATCTACAATATATACCACTATAAATGAGCAAAGGCTTTGAGAAAACAAGAACTCGTCATCTGTTGCATGGATTTTAAAGCCCAATACCGAAGTATGCACAATAAACCCGGAAGGCCCAAAATAAACTACGCTCTTAACCAAAGGTCCAAGATGCACATAACATCTCATAAGATGACACGTGTCAGCTATTCCCCGTGTTTACGTAGCTCCGAATTGAAAAATCAGAAAGTATTGTTTCTACAAAGATAGAAATTGAGAGGTCTACTTTTCATAATTCCCAGCAGATATGGCTGTTGTTCAAATTTCCAGCTCTATCTGCACTTCAATTCGCGGTAATTCTATTAACAATTTTCTTCCCATTTTGTTTCTAACACTAAAAGAATTTCTAACAAAATACTTATGTGTTTTGTTTTGCAGATGTTGTTATGTCAAACCCAGTAATCGGTTATTCTGTTAGGAGCTCAACTCGTACTCAATTTGGGACTGTTTTTGCAACTGGTTCTCCCCTCTGTAAGCCCACTTCCTCTTTTTTGGTTATTTTTGTTAAATAACCAATTTGTCCATTGTAATTTCTCTAATTAAGTGGCTATGCTTTTCATATTGTATTGTATTCTATGCTTCAAATAGTTTATAGTAAGAATATCTTTGTGTCTGTTTGCTCCTCTTGTTTTAGTAAGCGTTTGGCCATAGAAACCAAATATTTTCAACTTTATTTGGAATTTTTGAAGTTAGGGGTGTGTTTGGTTATAGTTTTTGCAAAGAATATTTGGTTGTTTGAATATTCTGAAAGTGAAAAAAGTGAAAACAGGGTTTTAGGTGTTTTTTTTTTCAAATAATTTTTTCATGGTCAAACACTACTTTTCAAATAAAGTGTAAAATATTTCTGGAAAAAAGTGAATGATTCTCGGACAAACAGGTCCTTAAGCTATCTAACCGTGTCATCTGAAAGTGCTGGAAATTGGATTATGCAAGATGTACTAAATTTGCTTAGAGCATTTTTGTCATTGTTAGACAATTTCATGCTAACATATTATGTAGGTTTTAGTCGACTATATATAGCCAGAGTTTTGAATATGAATTTATCCTTTACTTAATTATGTGAGAAATAAGCTTCAGTGAACAACTTCATCTGAAAATAAAGTTGGAGTAAAGTCTGATATGCCAGCTTTTGAAATGAATAGCCGAAGAATACACATCATCGATTGTCATTTCCTTATTTGCTTCCAGTCTTTGTATATATGTATATTTTTTCCATGGCCTTTGGAGCTACCCTGCTATCATGACTATTTATGAATTTCATTTTCTTTTAAAAAAAGAGGACTAGAAATGGATTTTGGGCTTAGCATGTAATGGATTCCATTAATTATAGATTATAAACACTAAACAAATTTAACACAAAACCTATCATGACTTTAAGATCGTGGAATGTATGACTCACAAAATATTTGCAGAAGCACAGTTAATCAGTGAACAAGTGCCTGAATCTGTTATGATTTTGTGTGGGTGATCAACTCTGATATCTTTACATTGCGATAATTTGAGAGAAAACCCTCAGTTTTCTCCCTTCCTTCCCTTCTTCTTTCAGTTGACATTTATAGAGAACATTGTTCTTTCTTAAGTTAGAAAGCGGACCAGTTTACGTGAAAGTCTTTCGTATCACATTCCATCATATGAGAAGTTACTTAACCATTTAACTAGAAAATGCTCTAACTTTGATAAATTAGATTTTGGCCTCAAATTTTTTGTTTAAATTAGTTGCAAATTCACAACCGAATAGATAAGTTCAGCTAATCACGCGGTCACACCTTAATAGCACACTGGGAAGAATGCTGGTTATCTTTTTTCTTGGTATTCGACCCTAATGCTTGTACGCTTTCTTTTATTTTTCTTTCTCGGGTGGTGGTTGGGGTTTGGGTAAGAGGAAGAGTGGAGCCATTTGCATTACATTTTAATTTTTCTAGTCTCCGTTTCTTTTACCTTTAACTGTTTCTCAAGAAGCTAGTAGCTAGGAAGCATGATATCTGATCGTCTGGATTTGCAGTGACTAGGAGGAGTTTCTATCCAGTAAAATCTATTCCAAGTAGAGCAGCGTCAGTTTCCATAAGATGCGGGCAGAGTACGAATGAAAGTAATTTGGATGTATGGCTTGGTCGATCTGCCATGGTTGGTTTTGCAGTTGCTCTTAGTGTAGAAATAGCCACAGGCAAAGGACTTCTCGAGGTAGGCACTTATTCTCATCTTTTTTGTTAATGTAATACAATATTCTATCATTGGTTTGATCTATAACATTTCTTGCGGTGGAACAGATTAAAATCGTACATGTACTTTGATATATCAGCTCGTGCCAAATTAAAACTTATCCTAATGTCAGATATCTGTAGATAGCAAGCACTTAAGATGATGTTTGACATACCTGTTTCTAGTTTTGTTCATCCTAGCGGAAAAAGGAAAACAGAAAGCTCCCCTCGTGCATCTACAGTTATTAGACTGCTGAAAATTGTTACAATGGAGTATAGGAAAACACCATCGCTATAGTACCTGAGTTCAGCAGACATCACATAGATTTGAGTTTCTGCTTTTTAGGTTGTGATGTTGAGTGTTCAGCAGTTTGTATATAATCTCTATATCAGAGTTTGTGTTATCTGTCTTCTTTTTCGTTCTTTATCATAAACATTATGATTTTAACCATAATATAACGGTTTGAGCAACATCATGAATTAGTAATTAAACCTATTCCGGTTTTTTCAGAATTTCGGGGTCTCAGGGCCCTTACCTACTGTAGCATTGGCAGTCACTGCATTGGTGGGCATTCTGACAGCCGTCTTCATCTTCCAGTCTGCGTCAAAGAACTGATTATTTCTTTTCCTCTTCTTGTTTATGTATCTAATGAATGATATTGATGCATCCTTATTCATCTAAACAAATATTGTCAATATAAAATCCATTTACTGCAGAATTTTCCCTTCCTTTAACCCTGTAAAAGTTTGTGTTTGCTTTAATCAACCTGGACCGCACATCTGCTACCAATGTGCAAGTGGTCATTCAATCAACATCATAAAACCGCTATTGCTTTGCTAATATAGCATGTTCCTACTTCTACTGACATGTTGAAACGGTTGGAGGAAAAAAAAGGTATTAGCAGGAGTAGCTGCTATAGTTGATGCCAAGGTAAACTATCAACAGTTGCTCTTATTCAACTAACATTTTCATTTTCATAAGTGATTTCTTTCTTATATGTCCAAGCTTTGGTGCGCAGAGCTATGGTACCTAGAGTCCTATACTAGTAGGAGGTACTCGGTGGAATAGTCGACAATTTTATTGGGTTGTTGTTCAATTTTCTGTAGTCTAATATTGAGTCACTAGGATTAGTTGGTCCTACTCGGACCTGAAAGCCGGCTCAACATGTCTTCGTGTCAAGTATTTTTTTGTTAAATTGTTTCTTCAAAACAGGTTTCAAATTAACTTTGTAAAGTATATAGGTTCTTTGTTTTGTTAGCTTTTATAAAAAAAATTATAAAAGAAAAAATAGCCTTTTTTGCAAAGAGAAAAGTGCTATTGCGCACTTTTTTGGGAGAAAAAGTGACATTGCATATTACATTTCTGTTTTTGCGAGGAATTTATGTCCTCTATCTTCTATACAAAGTATGAGAAGATCAAATACAGATAAAATATTTTAATTTGCAGAAAGAAAAAAAAGGCAACGATGGAACCTTGATTACTCAAGTAGTGAATTGATCAACTCATCTTTTTGACCACTAAAGTAACTCAATGCACCTCTTTGGCAATATTCCAACAGCTCAATTTAAGGAACTCTTTTTTGCCTTTCTCAATAACGGTACTTGACAACAAAGAAATCTCACAAGAGAAAACCAGGATCTGTCACCTCATCATATAAATAAATACTAAGTTATTTTATGTCCAGCGACGTGTAAGTGAATTTTTACACAATTAGCGCAATTGAACATGTTATAAATAGAGACGGATGGACGGATTTAGGATCTGAAGATGGATTCCAAACTCTAGCTAGCCCTTTTGAGTTATTGGTTTCTACATTAATAATTTGTATATATTTTCTTTTTCGATACAGAAATAGTTCGTTACTTTTTTATCGTGCTTTTATAGTATGTTGTCATGGTTTATTCGTTTTCGTTATTTCTTTTTCATACTACTTTGAATTGCGTGTTCTTATGCCGATGGTCTTTCGGAAACAACTTTTTTACCTCTTAAGGTAAAAGTAAAATCTGCATACACTCTGCCCTCTCCAGACCTCATTTCGTGGGTATGTTGTTGTTGTTGTAAACAGCTTGTACATATTTTATGGATTTCATAAGATAAACAATAGATTTTAGGTCAAAATTATTGAGGTCAGCCGAACACATAGAAGGAACGAAAAATTCGCCCCTGGTTGTAAACAGTTATTTATCGTATTTTCCAGTCCAGCTTACTTAGTCTACTGATTTTTTTTCTTTTTACTCTAACTCTGCTAATTATTGATAGTAGCCTTTAGTTACCGTTGGTGTACTAAAAAATATTTAGAAGTTAAACGCAAATAAATACATTCTTGATCAATTCGTCAAACTTGCAACACTTTCATCAATTACAACACAACGGTTCTCCTCCTCTTTATCTAGCAAAATCTTTCCAAGTCAAAAGAAGAACAAATTAAAGAGAGCTACATCCCTCTATACACCCAAATTAATACTTTATAGCTTTTCTTGGTCCCGACATAATGATTAGTAATGTGAATAACCTGGTACTTTATCCAGCACATGAAGGGCATCTTTCATTGTAGGCCTTTTTTGTGGATTCAATGATGCACAACTAAACCCTAACTTAAACAATGACACCGTGGTCTCTTCCCTGCTCTCCACGTCAGCCCTAATTGCCACGTCAGCCATCCTCAAAACCCGGTTCTTGTCATCTACTACTGAACCGGTGGTCCACTGGCTCAATTCCCGGTCCGAGAATACTTTCCCGGTTAGAAGCTCAAGCAACACAATCCCAAATGAGTAAACATCCCATTTAGGGCTAGGCTTGAGGCTCTCCAAGGACTCGGGCGCGTGGTACGGGGACGTGCACCCCACAAAGCCTGCCGGGGCAATGTAAGGATTACCATGAACCGGTTGATCATGTAAACCATCCCGAGAGGATGTGGACCGCTTGCTACCGAAATGTCGGGCCGAATTGTCCGGTTTGCAACTATTTTTACCATGCATTAGTCCATGGAGCCCAAGGTCACTTATTATGGGCTCCATATCTGGTGTTAAGAGAATGTTGCTAGGCTTAATATTGCCATGCACGTGTCTCTTCTCGTGGATGTACGTCAATCCTCTTGCAATCCCTTTTGCTATCTTTAGCCGGACTTCATATGATAAATGGTAAGGAGAAGAACCATTTTTCCTGAAAATTGCAACATTAATGTTTAGTAATAAACTAAGGAGTTTAAAGTGTGACATGTCTAAATTACTTTTTAATGTATGACTACCTTCCCCACTCCCCAGGTGCGGAGTCAGGATTGAAGAAAAGGGGATTCAGAAAATATTAAAATATCAGAGATAGAAGTTGAACACCTAAAATGCACTTATGCATAGTATAATTTTCTGCAAAGGAAATTCAATTGATCACCCTTAGGCGAATATAGATTTGCCACTAACTAACTCCCCTCCCTATCAAAGCGCCCAGAAAAAAGAAATCAATCAAATGAACAAATACTTTAAAAATGTGTCACCCTTAATAATTTAAACTTGGTACCTAACTATATGTTGTTGGAATCATATATCTTAAAATCAGGTAACACGAGTGTTCATATTAATATTAATAGTATAACCCTACTTTTGTTTGAGTGAAAAATTTGTGGTACAATATTGAGGAGAAGGGTGCACATGTACTTTGGCGTATTATATGTTTTCTAGTATGGTTTAGGGGTGGGGGTGACTTTCACGGACTATGACAATGTCACATGGAGGACCATCGGGAGCCTCAAACACAACCACATGAAGTATAGTCTGCAAAATCAGTAACAAAAATACATGCCTATGTATAGTATATGTACACTAAAACTAAAATACTCTGTTTTTCTAATGACAAAGACTACGTAATGTTTATTACTACCTCTAAACTACAGGCTTTAATGTTAACGTTAACGGTCAAATCAGGGAATGTCGAGGCAAATATACCAGCGACAATTAGAATATTTCGGGTAATTATGATAAGGGCCAAAAAGATGTTTATCAAAACTATAGCTATGAATTATGATTGATTGGATTCTGTTTTGACCAAACAAGAACTAATTTTTCTCTCAAAGAAGAACCTAACATCTTATTCAAGCTTTTTATAAATGAAACATGGGATAATTCCTCAATTTTCAATAGCTATGATAAGAACGATGTGTTTGGTAAGAAGGAAGACATTCTCTAAAAATATTATATTTGGAAAGTTACTTGTTTTCTGAAAAATATTTTCTTTGTGTTTGGCTGAGTAGAAAATATTTTTCAAATAATTTTTATTTAAAGATTTATAATGAAAAATTTAAGTATTAATTCATTATAATGTCTTAGTGTAGATTAAAACAAAAATAAGAAGTTAAGTGAGATAATTATGAAGAAAAATGACATCCACTAAAAGTGAAAGTCATTCATTTTTCTCTATTTAAATAGAAAATAGTTTTAGCAACTAAATGCTAGAAAATGACTTACTACTACTTTTTTGAAAGAAAAAAAAAATTCCGGGAAATATTTCCCGGAAAATAAACACACCCATAAACTCAGAGAAATTTCCTAAGATTTAAAGTAATGTAATGAAGAAAGGAAGAGATGAAGGAAAAATAACTTACTGTAACCAACATTGGCTAAGCTTCCATTAGTAACATAATCATAGATGACTAATTTCTCATCATCTCCCCAATAGAACCCTCTAACACGAACAAGATTTGGATGCCTTAGCTTGTTAATTGCTTTAACTTGTTGCTCAAAATCCTTCAATTTTCCCACACCACTTTCACCAATTCTCCTTACAGCAAATGCACTTCCATCTTCTAACACAGCTTTATAAACTATACTAGCTCCACTTGACCCCAACACATAAGCTGAAGCTTTTAATAAATTCTCTAACTCTAATTCTGTTTCACCATCCACCATCACTAATTTCTTGTTTTTCTCATTTTTCTGCTCTGTTTCATACTCAACTTGGTCTTCACTTTCTTGGTTTTTGCTGTCATCAGCATCTGAAATCTCTTCACCTTGTGTTATGGTCAAGCATGGCCAACTAGGAAAACTTGAACTTCTTGTAGTAGTAGTAGTAGTAACATCTTTTTCTTTTACAACTACTACTACTTTTGGTTCTGGAGTTTTGTTGTATTTTTTGTCTCTGTCTTCATTTCCCTTTTTCTTCTTTAACTTGTAGATATAAAGAAAGACAATAGCAAGAACTCCAACACCAGCTATGTCACCAACTATGATTCCCACTATGGTTCCTGGCTTAAGCCCATGTTGTACTTGTTGATTCTGTACTGCACTTTCTGTTGTTCCATTTGAGTCTTGAAGTGGGGTTGAGTTAATTTCTTTTGGAATGGCTGCAATTGCTGGTGGATTATTGGTAACATTAGGTGGAGATGAAAGTGTTGAAGGGATTGTACAGAGTTTCTTGAGTGGTTTGCCACAAAGATCTGTGTTTCCTGCAAAGAATTCTGCTTTCTGGTTTGATAAGGCTAATGATTCTGGGATTTCACCTGTGAGGTTGTTGAAAGAAAGATCAATTGTTGCATTTATTGGTGTTTTCTTGGCAAATTGTTGTGACACTAAACCAGAAATCTTGTTGGAAGAAAGGTTCAAGTATTTCAACTTATCACCACCAAAATCATCAGGTAATGTTCCATTCAACAAGTTAGAAGAAAGATCCAACACTTCAACAAGCTGAAATCCACTTGGTACTATGCCAGAAAAATAGTTGTTCCTTAATGAAACAACTTTTAATTTCTGCAAAGAAGTTAACTTTTGTGGGATATTTCCAGCAAATGCATTGACAGAAAGATTTAGGACTTGAAGTTCAGAAGCATTGAGAAGTGAAATGGGAAGAGTTCCATTCAAGAAATTATTTGAAAGATCAATAGTATGAAGGTGTTGAATGAAGCCTAATTCTTCTGGTACAGAACCAATAAGCTTAGAATTTGGGAGGACTAAACTTGTGACTCTAAACATGTCTGGTGCACAAGTGACACCAGTCCATAAACATGGGGTTGCATCATTATAATCCCAATTATCAAGAACTAATAAAGGGTCATCAAGAACTGAGTATTTGAAAGACAACAAGAGAGTTCCATCTATGTTAAGACCAAATGAAGGACACAAAAGAAAGAAGAAAAAGACTCCAAATGACCAATGGCACATCATTTCTTGAACTGATTCATCATTACTGCATAATACTCATATAGTACTACATAAGAAGAAAGAGGAGAAAGAGGAAGAGGTAAACCAACTACTAGAGGAGTTGTTTTGGTGACCAAAAAGGCACAAGGAATGGAGAGTAGGGCAAAAAGTTGTTCTGGTTCACTCTGCTACATAATGATAATATTTATATTGATATTGATTTAGTAGTGGTAAAAAGGCACTTGTGTAAGCATGGGAAAACCAAAGTGAATGGCTACTATTGTACTTGTTTCTGTTCTCACTCTATAGTCTATATCCAGTTTAACTTATGTGTATGTACCGATAATGTAAAACCTTTTTTTCTCTATCAGCTCAGTTTTAATGGTTATTATTGTTAACTACTTATAATAAGTAAAATTAATAACTTGAGGAAGATAACCTTCCACAACAAGTTAAAATACATTATCAAGTCACTTTTTTATGTTATTAAAGGTCACAAGCTGATGCAATGTGAAATATAAAATATTTAAATTATGAATTCGCCTTTAATAAAGGTAATTGCCTATAGTTAGTGAATTTAATAACTTAAAAAATAAGATAACTAATGTTCTACAATCAATTCAATTATACTAATGGTGTAAAAATTCATTTATGATGCCAGTAGATTATAAGATAAATCCTTAGGGTACTTTGTAGTATAACTTTAAGTACTCATACAACTTCTATTAAATTTAGAAAAAGAAAGGAGAGAGGGAATCTTTGTGTTTTTGCTAGAGGACGTTATGTATGAGTTGGACATCTCAGTTAACAAAAAGGCTCTAACTAAAGTCCACCTCTATTGACTTTTTCCTCCACTCCATTTTCTCGTTTCCCATGCTAGCTTCCTTTCATATTTACCTGTGTGTGAAACACAGAATAAGATTATTGTTTTGCATAGCCAACCTTGTATTTTTACATAGTTAATTTTAGCCTAACAACCTTTGTTCTCATCAAGAATATATAAAAAAAATACTCGGAAAACTTACAGGCTACTGATTAATTCCGCAGAAATTCAGAGAGAAAGGTCCTAAATTTTCTTTCTATCTTTGTTAATGGAGTCCGAATTTAAGTTTTATATACTTACAAAAGTATTTATATAATCGAGTTATTTATTAGATAATTCTAAGTGGAACTTTTAATAAATATTAGTAATTGATAATTGATAAAAATAGTAGATATATACTTGCATACAGAGAAAATCGGCGTGACACGTGGCATGGTTTGAGAATGGAAATCGAAAGAAGTGACAATTTGTATCGGTGGTAAGTTCGGATGTCGTAACAAGGCCGATTGACGGTCGAACCATATGACACCAAATGACGACCAAACCAGGTGACATCGGGTGGAAGACTGAAGGAGCTCAGCGCTCACCCGTTCCGGATATGTCAGCCGTTACTACTTGCTTATTAAGTGATCGTTTTATCATTTAATTGCATTTAATGAGGGAGTGATTCTTGGACTTAAATACATTGTATTGTTAGCTATAAAATGAGCTCAACCTTCATGTTGGAAGGGCATCTCATTCTCACTATTGTTACTCGCTCAATTACATTCAAAAGTGCTCTTGTTTGTTCTTGTTATTGGCTCGGACCCGAAGCAATTCAGCTAAGGATCGGACCAAACTTACAATTCTATTTCAATCAAAATTACGACATTTCAGGCTAATTACTTGCTTATTATTTTTATTTACTTGTTTGTCGTTAATTGTTTATCAAACTTATCCACAAACTATCCATGTATCCTTAAAACCACTTACAAATTCAATTGTACCTTTTTAGGGTAAACAATTTGGCGCCCATCGTGGGGCTAAGGATAATAGTGGTGATTTGATTCAAACACAAATTTCACTTGTTTCTTTCGAGATTTTTGTGGTTACAGGTCAATCCTAAGTACTAACATTATGGCTAGTGAAATCAACGTTGAGGTTAGCAACCACGAGGACAACAATGGTGTTGGTGTTCACAACGTCAATAACAACAACGACGTTCCACCTAGTGTTGCACCCGTTGATCCACTGAATGGCGTCCCGCCCGTTGTTCCACCAAACGACATTCTGCCCGTTGATCCAATGAATAACAACAACCCCAATTTTACCTCGATCGTCTAGAAGATCACATCAAAAGACACTGAACGACGATGAGGATGGCGAAATAAATTTGGCTCGAATCTTTTATATGATAAAGGAGCAACAGGAGGCTATAACTCAGTTGCAAAAGAAAAGCAGTGGAGCAAGTGCCGTGGATGAAGCTCGTCCCGTTCGCAATAATGAACCAGGCCGAAAAGAGGATTGAGTCGATAAGAACGCAAATGGTTCAGGGACTAATGAATCCTCGGAGGTATTGAAAATGCTTGAAGCCTTAACTAAACGAGTTGACACCAATGAAAAGAAAGTTGAAATCTACAATTCACGGTAGCCCATATTCCTGGGGCACCTCCGATCTTGAAGGGGCCAGAATCGAAGAGATACATCCAATTGTCGTTCCCACCAAGTGCAGCACCAAAGTTGATACCGAAGAGGTTTAAAATGCATGACCTCCC
This sequence comes from Anisodus tanguticus, assembly GCA_034509755.1. NCBI lineage: Eukaryota > Viridiplantae > Streptophyta > Magnoliopsida > Solanales > Solanaceae > Anisodus > Anisodus tanguticus. The sequence goes on along the minus strand of CM067561.1, from coordinate 35,353,844 downwards.
AAAGTATGATGCGATAACGGATCGACAAGAGCATGTGATGTCATATACTTGTGCAACACATACAACCGGATGAGATTGAATCGGTGTTGTTGAAGAAATTCGGCGAAACGCTTTATAAGGGAGCAATGACATTGTATTTTATGTTACCTGAACATTTTATTAATTCATTTGAAATGCTTGCAGATGCTTTTATAAAGGCGCATGACGGAGCTCGGAAGGTTCAAGCAAGAAAAATGGATATATTTAAAATTGCTCAAAAAGATACGAAGTTGCTGCGGGAGTTCGTGACAAGGTTTCAAAAATAGCGAATGCTTCTTCTCCGGATACCGGATGAATGGGCAGCTGAAGCTTTCACCAATGTGCTAAATCTTAGGAGCTCCAATGCCTCTTTCAAATTAAAGAATAACCTGTTGGAATTCCCGGCGGTAACGTGGACAGATGTGCATAATAGGTACGAGTCTAAAATTATAGTGGAAGATGATCAACTTAAATTTCCACCGAGGTCAGCAGAATGGGAAAAAACTTTGATAAATCAAAGAGGGTAGTCAATTCGAATCGAAATCTTCAAAGGATAGATATCAACCCTACAGGCAACCAGAGAGGTCGAGTTTCAGATCAGATCGGGGTCGCAACAATCCCAATTTCCCATCAGATAGATGAGGTAGGCGTAATGATCGAAGGGTCTACCAATAGGGATTTGCAATTTAAAAATAATACTGATGGATCTTCTTCTATCGTTGTGGAAAGCCTGAGGTTGTCCTAATACAATTTCAACGTTGATACAACTGGACTCATTTCGGCCATTGGTCATATAAAGGAGACAAAGTGTCCAAGACCGTTTAGGACAGACCCAACTCAAAGAGATCCAAACTTGATATGTGATTACCATGGAACTCATTGCCATCGGACAGAGGATTTTCTCCAGTTAAGGGATGAAATGGCCCGGTTATTGAAAAATAGCCACCTACATGAGTTCTTAAGTGATCGTGCAAAGGGAAACTATAGAATTAGGGAAGCAAATAAGCAGACAAAACCTGTTGAACCCCAACATGTCATAAATATGATTATAGGGGGATGGATGTTCCGAAGGGAGCTATCATGACCGCAAAGAAAATAAAACTGTCAATAACTCGAAAGAAAAGATCCAGAAATTACGAACTGGATGGAACAATATCTTTCAATGATGAAGACGCGGAGGGCATCATTCAACCTCACAATGATGCACTGGTAATTTCTTATTCATTAATAAATTTCAGATTAAGTGGATTTTAATTGATCCATGTAGTTTGGCCAACATCATTCGATGGAAGGTGGTGGAGCAATTGGGATTGTTGGACCAAATTGTACCGGTAGTTCGAGTTCTAAATGGTTTTAACATGGCAAGTGAGACCACAAAATAGGAGATCGCTCTTCCAGTCAATGCATCCGGGACAATTCAACAAATAAGGTTTTATGTCATAGAAAGCAAAATGAGGTATAACGCTTTATTCGGCAGACCTTGGATACATGACATGAAGGATGTACCGTCAACGTTACACATGATGTAGAAATTTACAACACCGAAGGGAGTCAAGACGATCCGAGGGGAGCAATCGACAGTAAGAGAAATGTTTGCAGTGGAAAAATTGGTACAAACACTGAAAGAAATGAAGGGATGAGGTTAAATAAAAGGGAGTGAAATAGCAATCACAGGGTTCGGGTTCGCTGAGTCCAAAAATGAAGAGGAAGAAAAGAAAAATTATGAGGATGAAGAAGACTCCTTTAGCGTTCTGAGGTTATTTGTGATGCCAAATGATTCAGATGCCACAAAGTCGACTGTAGATGAGCTAGAGCAAGTCATCTTGTTCGTGCATCTATTAGATAGAAATGTATATCTGGGCACCGAATTAACCCTGGATCTCAGACTTAAATTAATTAAATTTCTTAAAGCTAACGTCAATTGCTTTGCCTGGGCCTACTTAGATATGACAGATATTCCACCAGAAATTACAACTCACAAATTGAGTTTGGACTCGAGCTTCCACCCCTCGGTAAAGAAAAAATAGTGGCATATGGCCGACTTCAAACATAAGTTTGTCAAGAATGAGGTAACAAAACTTTGAAATATAGATTCCATCCAGGAGGTAGAGTATCCGGATTGACTAGCAAATGTAGTGGTCGAACCTAAAAAAGGCAATAAACTTAGAATGTGCATAGATTTTAAAGATTTGAATAAAGTATGCCTAAAAGATTCTTTTCTTTGCCACACATCAATTGAATGATTGATGCTACAGCGAGGGCATGAGATGTTGAGTTTTTTTTATGCTTACTCGGGGTACAACCAAATGAGAATGAACCTGGAGGATCAAGAGAAAACCTCTTTTATAACTAGATACGGGACCTATTGTTATAATATAATGCCATTGGTTTAAAAATGTCAATGCAACATATCAAAGTCTGTTTAATCGTATGTTCGAGGATCAAATAGGTAACACAATGGAGGTTTATATTGATGATATGTTAGTTAAGTCCTTGGAAGCAGAGGACCATTTAAAGCATTTGTAGGAGACATTTGACAAACTCTGAAAATATAACATGAAGCTGAATCCAGAAAAATGCGATTGCCAATGGTTGAACTGGGGTGATTCTTGCACTGTTCAGGCGTCTAACCAGTGAGAAACCAATGAGGTTGCATCGATTCAAATAATGGACTATGGAGCATGTGTATTGGGAGCAAAATAATGAAGCAGATACCTTGGCTAATTTGGGGTCATACATAGAAGCGGAGGAGTTTAATTCGGGAACAGTGGTGCAACTGCTTAATTTCGCGATTGATGGTGGTCATGTCGAAGTGAGTACAATAAGCTTGACTTGGTATTGGTGTAATAAATACATCGACTAACTTCGGGATGGAAAGTTGCCTACGAGCTCAAAAGAGTCGAGGGCCCTTCGTACTAAAGCAGCTAGATTTTGTTTGGTTAATGGTCATTTGTACCAAAGGTCTTTTTATGGTCCTTTAGCAAAGCGTCTACGACTCGAGGAAATTGATTATGTGATGCGCGAGGTTCACGAAGGGACTTGTGGCAATCATTCATGAGCAGAATTATTGGTCCAGAATTAATTAGGGTCGGTACTTTTAGTTTGAGATGTAGGAAGATACAAAGAACTTCATCCAAAAATATATCGAATGCCAAATACGCACCCATGATTTATCAACCGGCAGAATTGATGCATCTGGTTTTATCACCATGGCCATTCATAAAATGGGAGATGGATATTATAGGACCACTCTCATGGACACCCGAAAAGGTATGTTTTATATTGTTTATGATTGATGTTTTTCTAAGTGGGTTGAACAAAGGCCTTTAAGAAAGTCAAAGAAAAGTAAGTCATTGATTATATTTAGGACCACATCATTTGCCGGTTCGGCATACCAACAGAAATCACTTGCGATAATGGACGTCAGTTCGTTGGAAAGAAAGTGAACGATTTCCTTGAAGGGTTACAAATTAAGGAGATAGTGTCAACTCCATACCATCCAAGTGCAAATAGGCAAGCAGAGTCAACAAATAAAACAATTATTCAAAATTTGAGGAAGAGACTAAAGGAGTCAAAAGGCAAGTGGAAAGAGATTTTACCACAGGTGTTGTGGGCATACAGAATAATGCCAAAATCCAGTACCGGTGAAATGCCATTTTCTTTAGTTTACGGTGTAGAAGCACTAATTTTGGTGGAAGTTAGTGAGTCGAGCTTAAGGTTTAGTCTAGCAACCAAAGAATCGAATAACAAAGCAAAGGTTGTCAAGCTCGACTTAACAGATGAACACCGTGAGTTGACATTGCTACGATTAGTGGCCCAAAAGCAAAGAATGAGTCGATACTGCAACCGAATGGCTAATCTTAGGCACTTTCAAGTAGGGGGATTAGTTATCTGGAAAGTAACCATCAACACCAAAAATCCCAATGAAGTAAAATTAAGCCGAATTGGGAAGGTCCCTACAAAGTGTTAGGAATAACCGGTAAAGGATCGTACTAGTTGGAAGTCGAGGATGGTAAAAAATTACCGAACAACTTGAACGTTGCACACTTGAAGTGATATTACTGATAAGTGATCTCGCCTAAATTACACTTTTAATGGTATAACGCGGTCATTGTCAAATATAGTAATCCAACATAGGTTGGGATCGAATCCTACAAGAAATACGATGAAAAATTAGTCTATTCGTGCAAGTATTATGACTTTACTAATTACTTTATTTCTATGATAACCAAGTTGTTTATTTATTTGTTTATTTTATCTACTTCAAACTATCAACTTAAATAAGGTTTAAATTATCAAGTAATTGGAATGTTAGGGTTGTGACTCAATTCATGGAAGTGGTGTTGGGTTTAGGCTTAAGTAGGTGTATTAGTGTGGTATGGCTAATGGGAACTTGTGTCTAGGTGGGAATTTCTCAAACCCACCTAATTTCACTTTAGGTTTTCACGAGCTCTAAAGTGTGACATTTATGAACACTCATTATGTATCCTTAGTTGATTCCCTTCTAACTAAAGTTGGAAATCATTAAATGAGGTTTAAAGCCCTAAGTCCTAATCAATACACTTTTTATTATCATTTATCAAATACCCCAACCATCACATTCCATTATTTTATCACAATCCCAACCTAAATCTAGCCACTCATTGCAAGTAATAAATACACAACACAACAATAAATGTAACAAGACATAATGAATATAAAAGGATGTTTACAATGATTAATGATGAACAATACTTGTCTTTACACAATGGATTAAAAATCTTTTTTTGAAATGATTAACTAAAAGATAAATAGTGAAAAATGGGACAAGATATTCATTAGTAGTTATGATATGTTGGAATCTAGGTATCAAATCATATGTCCCATCACAAAACCATAAGTACTATACATACGGACCCAATTTTCAGACTACACAATATTATAAAAATGCCACCACCTGACCACTCTGCGACCGTAGAACATGACTGTTGAATAGGTATGCGGTTTGCAGAACGGACCTACGCTTCGTAGAGTGGTTCCTTGCTTGGACTGGCTTGAATTGCGGTTGGAAGTGCAGTTTGGGTCGCACTTCAGGGCTTCAGAATTCTTCTTTCACTGTTTGATTCGACGGCAGAGTTACCATTCTGCGGTCCGCAGAAGTGGCCTTCTCAACACTTCTTCTATTTTTCATCATTTTTACCATGTTTCAGCACATTTCCTTATTCTTGGTGTCCCAATGTAAAAATCCTATAAACACTAAAATAATTTAAGAAAAGACTACTACAAATGCAATAAGGACAATAATAATTCATGAAAATTGTATCAAATGTGCCATAATTTCCAAGTACATCACTAAGGTATGTGTTTGGTTAATTACTTGAACTTTATTTGTTTCGATTAAACTAAGTTTTGTAGGAGCAAAGTCAGAGTCATGGGTTAAACACCGAGCAGAAGTTAGAGTTAGGTCTGAAAACACGTGTTGCACTCTTTTTCCCTTAGCATGATTTTTATCCCGAAAATGTTTTTTTTGGCAGATTTTTAATGAGGCAACAATGTAAAGCGTGTTACTAAGTAGCTGAATACCGGACAAACATTGGAGACTGAGGACTGCCCGGTATTAAAAAGCAAGTATTGTTTAAATTTTCATATCTTCGAATTCAAACACTAAGGGGACTGTCATACATTCGACAGTTTGAAGGCAAAAAAGTTCGAAGTTATGAAGATTTTTAAAGTTTTTTAGGACTATTGTAAGGGTTAAAAAATTGAATGAATCTTGTCCACATAGTTTTAATGTTACGAAAAAAATGTAAAGGAAAAAAGATTGAATTAATCTTGCCCAATTGTAAAGAAAAAAAGATTGAATGAATCTTGCCCAATTGTTTGACCGACGCAAATTGGGGACTGTCATCGTAAAAATATCCGAAACAAAAATAAGTGAGGTATGCTTCTAAGGCATCAGTTCAAAATGAACTCACCCTATTCTTAAAGACACTTGAATTGTCTAAGAAATTGAAAATAGATGAAGTTCCAATATTCATGCCCGAAGTGAATTCGTCTTATTCCTAAGCATAAAAATAAGGTCCTTATATTTAGTCATTGAATGACCCAAAATGGGAAGATATTTCTGGGTATAAAGCAAACTAAGAGTAAAAGTTTGTACAATTTACTTAAGTTATTTTTAAGACCAAAAAGAACTATCGTTTGGCTCAAGGCAAACAAAGTGATGCTTTGTTTAAATGAAACTTCGAAGTCGGCGGTAGTCATCCCGAATAGGGTTAAGAGTTTGTTAAGTTATTGTAAACAAGAAAGCAATAACATGTGTTAAGAGATAGAACAATCTTGACTAAAAGATATTCATTTTATAAACAAGGTCAGAGCAAAATATGTTAAAGGAAAAAACAAAAAGAAAGTACAAAGGCATATAAGCCTGAAGTTCAGTCGGACTCGATTTCGGAGTCCTCTGGGTCATCTTCGGAACTGTCTCCGTTCAACTTGCGGTAGGTTCATAGCTCGACTTCCTTGGCCTCCGTAATCTTGTCATCGATATCTGATATCCCATCTCGAGCCTGCTCTAAAGTGTACTTTCGGATGTTCTATTTTATGTGCTCGATTTTTAGTACTATTCAGGCCACCTCAACCTCCATATCGTCCAGAGCCTGGTCTCGTTCAGCCGAGACTTGAGCAAGTTAGGCTAAAATCTCAACATTCCTCTAGTTAGAGGCCTCGAGCTCATTTTTCCGCCCTTCGTCGGTGGGCTTGATCTTGAGCCATATTTAGCACAACAAGGTTGGCAGCTCTTTTCGCATCGATTGAGGCAAGCTCGACATTAAGACGTCGAGTACAGCATTCAAAAGTTCAATTTGTTGAGCTTGGTAGTATTGAAACTCTTCTTGTTCCCATAGCTCTTAAGTGAGGACTTCGACATCTTGGAAGAGTTTTTAATTCTCTTCATAAAATTTTTGATTTTCTCGATGGCAAGCTCGAGGTCGTTCATTGTTCGGATGTAGTCACTCTTGACAAGGTCCAGCTCAGCCCGAATAATGGGCAAGTCACTGCCTTGATGAAGTTGGGCCTCTTTCTGTTGAAGAAGCCCTTTGAGGTGCTGGATCTCTTTTTCTTGGGCTTCCAGTTGCCCTTTGAGGTACTCATTCTCATTCATGCACATGATAAAGCCTTCACCGACTAGAACAACAGACTGGACTATTGGAAATTGGGTAAAGGTTAGAAATGCAAAATAATATAAGTATCAACTTAAGCAATCAAGAAGGATACATACCCGATTGGAGGCATGCATACCCTCGTTGAAGAGGCACCACCAAGAAACATTCTTTATTTTTCCCCTATCGGTCTCTGATATTAGAGGCCTCAAGTAGTTAGCAACTCCAACTGGTCGGGACAAGAAATTGGTGTCCTCGGGGAAGGAAATAATGGCAGTTTACACATTTCTCGAGTCCTCACTTCCGATCGGGAAAACGCTCACAAGCTTGGACCAGGAGCTGACATAGTTTCTCGAAGCTTGGGTAGACTTGGTATATTTTTTATGTATAACCAGGTGATCAAACCCAAAAGTGTTCGCTTCGCTTGGTCGGGTTAGCGGAGGTTCTGGCTTTCTCGAAGAGGTGCTCAAATTCTTGTTGCCCAAAGCTTTGGGCCGGTTGTGATGATGGAGGAGGAATTGAAGTGGAAGTCTTGGTTTTCTTAGCCAATGGCTCCTCATCTGTGGCTTCATCGTCATACTCAATGATGACTTGCTCAATGACTGGTTGTGTGATGGAAGGAGTAGTTGCGGCATCGGTTGGTGGCAGAATTGGTTCGGCTGCTTCAGTGACAACATGCTCTTCTCTAATTTCGGCTGGGGACATTTTCTGCCAAAGTGGTGGTGCTGGTAGCCTTTATCACCCAAGCATCTTCTGGTGAGATGCCGGTGTCTTGACTTTTGGAAGGGCCACCTGCTTCTGAGACTTTTTATTTTTTGAGCCAACCGAAGGTGATTTCGGAGGCCTCAAGGATTTGGTTTTTGAGGATTTCTTTATTAGGACTTCGATGATACGTTGAACTGATGCGGTCAGATCAAATACCATATCAGGGACAATTAGAGCCGCAGAAGGGTTGGACCTCGGGGGTCGAGGAGCCCTTCGATAGACCTATGAGTTCGAGAAATGGAAAAAGTGAAAAAGCATATAATGTTGTTATTGAAATTGAAAAAGAGAGTTAGGCGAATATTAACTGTGGTTTCAGGCTACCCATCGTTTATCAAAAATTTCTTTCTATGTCTGTTTCTTATGCGGATAAGTGCTTATTATTTTCTCTACCCATGTATAGAGATTGTCTACGTGGGCCGGAATCCATTGGACGGTTGAAAATATAAAAAATGGGAAGATTAGAAGGCAAGTTATTTGAATTGAAAGAAGAAAAGGTTGAGTACTTAATGTTCCATTCCTCCAAGAAAGGCATGTACCTAGCCGGGATAATCTCTGTGGTAGGGACAGCGACAAAACATTCCATCCATCCTCGATCTCGGTTTTCATCGATGCTCAAGAAGATGGGAAATTTGCCTCACTTCGAGAGCTAAATGACTCGATCACGAAAGAATCGGAGAACGTATACATGGATCAAATGATCCAAAGTAAAAGGTTCCTTGACCAAATTGGCCAGGAGTTTGAGACAAGTAACGATCTCCACACAGCCGGACCAATTTGCACAAGACACAAACTGTAAGTCCAACACATTTCAAGAATCACGTTGTCGATGGGAGGAACAAGCTTGAAGATGAAATGGTAGGTATATACGTTGGAATACCCAAATCTGAAGGTAGTAATATCTTCGTCTGGGCCGAGTATACTGATCCCAGAGAGAGTAGTCCAACCACTGTCATTTTGGTCTATATCAAGGTCGATGGATAATGGAGGTTAGCCAACTTTTAACTTCTTCACCTCGGTCAGATTTCAAAGAGGCGGTGGAAACAGCGAACTCACTCTCAAAATGAAAAGTGGAAGGGAGCATATCGTAAGCTCTAGGGTCGGCAGTAGCTTGAACTTCAGAGGGGTCACTGACACCGATGATTTCATCAAAAACCAACAGTGGAGAAGTTGTCAGAGGTGATTGTTTGGAAGAAGAACGAGAAAATTTTGTCATGGTGGTGAAGACTTGTAGTTATAAAGATTCAAATGTATGAAGGTTTGAAGATATGAAGGTTTGAAGATTTGAAGTTTTGGAGATTTGAAGTGGGTGTGAGGATTTGAAGGAAGATGAGTGCTCGAATGGTTAAGAGAGATTTACCAGAAGGTAAAATTTGAGAAAGAAAAAGAAATGGGTTTTTATAAGGACATGGTCATCATTACAAAATGTTTCAATTCTTGAACAGAAGTTACGGTTCAATCAGAGGGTGACACGTGTCTGAAGTCGCAGAGTGATAAGACGTGAGTCAGATCATGGGAATTGGAAGCCTTTCATTTTCCCTCCTGTTTCGAAGTAATTTAAAAGGAAGCTTGCAAGAGAAGGTATTAAAGGAATCATTTCCATTTCCCATCACTTCGGTATACTTTGATCCGGGATCTTATTTATAGAAGTTCAAAACTTCTCATCCAAGAAAATAATATGGTAGAATCCTTTTTCACAAAGAAAATCTTTTTTATCAAGAAAATCTTTTTGAAGTAAAATACAATTATATAAAATTCAAATAAGTTAAGAAATTCAGGGCAAACCCTAACAATGTATTGTTTTAAAACCAAGAGCTACATAACAAATTAATACTCATTATATAGCCTGAATAGAGTCTTCAAAACATTATCTAAACTAGAGAAATAACAAAAGAAATTCTAAAACTAAAACTATCTTGAAATGATAAATTGACGAATGCTAAAAAGATCTTGAAGAAAATAAAGCATAAAAAAAGGAAAATGCAAGCAAGGAAGTATAACAAGAATTGGAGAACAAAACTCTTTTCTCTGTAGTTTGCACTTTGCATACAAAAATCTTGAGTGTATATGTTACTCGGTAAACAACAAAGAGATTAGATTATGAAACTAAGAAAATAATTTTTTTAAAAAAACTTTTAACTTTTTGAGATTTTTTAGTTTGAAAATTTACTATGAGTTAACTTTTGAATATTTAACTTGTAAAAAAGATTTATTTGAGTAAATAATTTTTGCTCAAATTTGAAAAAGTTTTCAGGACTTACGTCACGAATGAACGTCCAGAATGTTGGGGCTTACGCTCGGAAGGTTAAAACTTACTCCACGCTAATACGCCCTCGCAACGTTTTAACCCCAGAAATCGCTGAGAAAACGCCTTTAAATCACTATCTTACAAAAGTGAAATGATGCACTAGCTTTTATGAGATGACACGGAGTCACGGAGACGAGCTTTATTTACATTTGTGTGTAAATCAACAGTTAAAAGCAGAACGAATGGAGGAAATAAAGGGGAAAGGTACTAGTATTATGGTAAATTTTGTACACATTGGCCCTTGCTTTTTGTTTTTTACTAACATTAAGCCCTTTAAAAAGTGAAATGATGCACTAGCTTTTATGAGATGACACGGAGTCACGGAGACAAACTTTATTTACATTTGTGTTTAAATCAACAGTTAAAAGCAGAACGAATAGAGGAAATAAAGGGGGAAATGTACTAGTATTATGGTAAATTTTGTACACATTGGCCCTTGCTTTTTGTTTTTTTACTAACATTAAGCCCTTTAAAAAGTGAGTCTAATCTGAAAAGATATGCATTCACCGACATATTTAAATGGGTCCATTACAAAAATCATGTCATTCAAAGTGAATCTTATGTGAAGAAAAGTAAATAATTTATTATCAACATTAGTTATTGGTTCTGGTGTAGATCCTCAACTAATCTACTTTGATCATACCAAAACGGTAAGATTTGAATAATTTTTCTTACGGATTCCTTTCATTAATCACAATATATATAGTTGTACAGAAGTTGATTCATAATACAATAAGAATCCTAACTTACCTTAAATGGTTGATTCATAATACAATAAGAATCCTAAGTTACCTTAAATATACATTTATCATAATTATGAAATATATTGTGAATATTCGGAGAATATTCGCTAATAAAAACAACTAAAACCAAATCTTAAACTGTACCTTAAAATAGTATTAATGTTGCTAGTAAACCATTTGAATTTCGAATATAGGTCAATAAAACAAGTGACAAATGGCTAGTCTATACTTTAAAAAGTTTGTCAAAACAGGGAATCTAAATTACTAGTAAACCATTTGAATTTCAAATATAGGCTAATAATACAAGTGAATAATGGCTAATCTATTTCAGAAAGTTTGTCTTATTTCTTACATTGACCACTACCACCAATTCCTTAACCAACAAAAACACCAAACTACATGGTCCTATTGCTCTTATTAATATTATTTTTTCAAAGTCTGTGTTTAGCTTAGTAGAATTTGTTATGGTAATGTTCTGTTAGACGTTATGCTTATGTAATTTAGTGAGGCATAGAAATTCTTTCAAGTTATTACTCCAAGAAAGGTTGCTGAATAAGACTCCAGTATATAAAACATAGTATATCATTTTTGAAGTTGAATTAATTCAACTAGAAGCCAAAGAGAAAATAAAAATAAAATTTGAACCCATTTGACATTTTGATTGGTCTTCGCCTAGTTGTGGATTAATAATCAATTTAGTTTAACCCTTTTACTATGTAAAACCAAATATCTATTCTTCTAACCCAACTTTAGCTGACTTCTGTATTTGGTCAATTTAAGCTGCTAATATATCTTATAAAGTACAGCTCGGTTCACTAAGCTCCTGCTATGCGGGAGGTCCGGAAAAGGATCGGACCATAAAAGTCTATTGTATGCAATCTTATATGCACACAAAATAAAGAATTTTTATATTATTAATGTATTTTTACTTTGTTATAACATGTTACTTGTCTTGTCTTTATGGTTGCTCGTCTCACTTATTATGCCGTTTACATGTGATTATAATTAAAATTACGTATTAGTGTAAAACTTTTTGTCGCGGTCAATGCATAAAAGGTAAAATCTAAATCAAATTAGAATAGTTTTGGATTTAGGTAGGAAAATATCAATGTGTTACACTCTTTTTTTCTAATGGTGTTCAGTTTTGTAATTATCATTGGTGTATATGCTTATTGCTTATTTTGTTGACTTTATTTATAGCTATTCCAGATTGTGAGTTGCATTCATATTATATCTCAGGAAAAAAGTTTGTCTTATTTTATATTCGTCGGTACCAGCAATTCCTTAACCAACAAAAATACTAAACTTCAAAGTCTATGTTTAGCTTAAATTACCGGCATGGTAGACTTTAGTTATGGTAATGTTCTGCTTGGCATACTAGACAATTTTCACGGTTTATTTTGGTTTGTTAGACCTTATTCTTGTGTAATTTAGTGAAGCATTGAAATTCATTCAAGTTATTATCTATTATCCAAGAAAGGTTGCTGAATAATGAGTCCAATATGTAAAACAATCATTTTTGAAGTTGAATTCAAACATAACTAAATTAACAATCTTTACTACTTATTACTGTTAATTCTTAGTTAGAGGTTTCGATGTGAATTTGAATTTAGCTGTATCAATAATTTCGTGTATTCAATGATTAAAAGAAGCAACCATTAAATTTAAACACATCTCACTTTTTATTTGGTTTTCATGAAGTTAAATACTAATTGAAGACTTAGTGTATATGTTGTCGTTTGATGACTTTAAGCAATTAAGAAGCATTACATAATATGGAAGCAATTTAGACCAAACGCAAATAGAGAATATGTCAAAAGTAAAATTTACAAAACCTAAACCACAAGAAGATACTACAACAACAACATACCCAGTAAAATCCCACAAAGTAGGGGTGTGGAGAGGGTAGAATGTATGCAGACCTAACCTCTACCTTGGGGTAGAGAGGTTGTTTCCGGAAGACCCTCGACACACGCAATCCAAAACAATATAGAAAAGTCATGGCAAAAATATTACAAAAAACACGATAAAGCAGTATAGAGAAAAACAACAAATGAATAAGATCGAAGTACAAGCACAACAGATAGCATCAAGTAGAGAAAGAAGAACAAGAAACTACAAGAGTAATACTACGCTTACTGGTATGAATGAATAAGTCGGACCACGCTCAACTACCCACTAGCCTTCTACCTTAATCCGTGTCCTCCACAACTTCCTATCTAAGGTCATGTCCTCGGTAAGCTGGGTTTACGCCATGTCCTGTCGGATCACCTCTCCCCAATACTTCTTCGGTCTACCTCTACCTTTTCTGAAACCATCCATAGCCAACATCTCACACATCCGCACTGGGGCATCCGGGCATCTCCTCTGTACATGTCTGAACCATCTCAGCCTCGCTTCCCGTATCTTGTGCTCCACCGAAGCCACTCCCACCTTGTCCCGAATATCCTTATTTCTAATCATATCCCTCCTGGTATGCCCACATATCCCTCCTGGTATGCCCACATATCCCTGCAGCACCCCCATTTCCGTAACTTTCATTTTCTGAACGTGATAATTCTTGACTGGCCAACATTCCGGCCCATAGAACATACGGTCTAACAATCACTCTATAGAACTTGCCTTTTAGTTTTGGTGGCACCTTCTTATCACACAAAAAGATACTGACAAATGAAAATGGTAAAAGACCCTAAAAAATGTTAAAAGGTATTGGTACAAAATCAACTTGAGCTCGTTTAGGTTCAAAGTTTTACAACTTTCTCTTTGGAATTTGCAGTTACACTCTTACACATTATTTGTATCAGTCTATAAATATTCAGTGATTTACAAAATATTGTCCCTTTTAGGTTCAATTTAGATTTTTCCCTATTTCTAAAAGTTGCATAAACATAGATCTTAAAAAGTTACCCTTTCGAATAATATTAGACTCCAGTCTAATATTTGCTTATATATTTCTCAAACCTTATAAATTGTCGTCTAACGTGTATAATACTTACAAAATCTTAAACTATGGTCTAATATTTTCTCATAAGACTTTTAGTGTACTCAAAAGGAATCTTTAGACCGTGCTCAAAAGAAATGTTAGACCGTGATTTAAAAAAATTATAAATTACAAGAGAAATTAAAAAATGATCATTTACTAATAGTTAGGGTCTCTCGAAAATAGTCACTCTATCTACCAAGATAGAGGTATGGTCTGTGTACAATCTATCATCGCCAGACACCACGGTGTGGGATTCCACTGGGCAAAATGTTGTTGTTGTATCTCAAAAAGGGATATCTGGTGAAAAATACTTATATTTCACCGAGGATTTCAACATGATGGGCTCATACTTTTAGACCAATCTAGCCCATATTTCTCATTGGATCGGACCCAAAACTGACAAGTTGCATCAACTATAATTCTGCAAGAGAAAATTGAGCCTCCATTTATCAGGAAATGCGTTTGCAGATTCTGGGCCCATTTTGGAGCTTTAGAGCGTGAAACTTAAAAAATGATTTTGCTGATGGACCTACCTTGGATCATAGGATACTATGGACCTGCCAAAAATCCCTTAGGGCCATTTGATTATAGGGATTAAGGTTGTTTTAGTATATAATTTAGGATTAAATTTGTTAAATATTTATAATTGTAAATATAAGCGAAAATCATTTAGTAAAATTTATTAAAAAATCTTCAGACTATCCCTTATAGAAAGAGATTATAATTTTGAAAGTATAATTTCGGATATATAATTGAGATAATTTTATTTTAAATCAGACGACCCCTTACAATAGAAACTCTATTAATTAATAGTCGATTATTTAATAAACTCTCTTAGATAATATTTTTGATCGGTTCCGACTCGGAATAACGTGCTAAATTAATAATTCGCTAAAATTATAAGATAATACATTTTTTATTACTCATATAGACCTCATGTAAAATATAAATTAATAATTCCTTATATACTACATAATACATGAGTGATTTATGAAGACTTCTTGAAAAATGACTCAACTGTCTTTTATTTTTTGTTGAAATCAATGTCACATTGAATATCATCTCTAATTTTTCTTATCATTGTAAGAACTTCTGGTGTTGTTTTCTCATAGCTCAACAAGAAATTATTCAATGTGATTGCCGCTTTAATAGCCTCGTTTCGCGAAGGGGCTCTACTGTAGAGCTTTCATCATCACCTTTATCAGTTTCCATAACGCTCTCAATTATTTCTTCATCAGTCAACAACTGTGCAACTACATTTTCTTCTGGGTAGTTCATGACATGTTCGACATCCATTGTTTGTGTTAGCATGATTTGATCTTGTGTTTATATAGAAAATATTTTTTAATATCCATAAAGTAGTACATTGAACACAAGAAGCATAATAAAGTGGGAGATTGAATGGTGCTTCATTTGATATAGTACATTGAACAATAATGAAGTGGAAGATTGAAGGGTGTTTGTAAATTGGGTATTTCATTATAAATTTATCTATAAATTGATAAAGTATTAATTAATATATAAATTAATAATTATTAATTTATCAATTAATTAATATCTCTTTTAATTAATAAATTTTAGTCATCTCAAGAGCATTAATTTATAGAGTTTCTACTATACCTTCGGAGTTTCATTTCTTACATTAGAATAATCTAGTTTACTGTTTCATGTGACCAAAAAAAGATGAAGGAGAGAATAATAACTTTTCAGTATATTGATTTATTAAGTAGAATTATATGCTATACAAGAAAAACACATACACTCTAATTTTGAAGAAATGAACTTATGGCCACTCACAAATTGAATAAAAAAAAAAGGAGATGCAAGGTGTAATAATAATCAATTTTATAGCTCTTTCGTTGTCTGTCTTGTCCTGAATTTTCTTTTTAAGAGATTGAGAATATTGGTAAATATTTTTTTATAATTAAAATAATTTAAAACAATTTGTGTTATTTTGAGATTCACATGTGAAAAACAAAAATATGTTACAATAAATGCATAAAGTAAAAATAAAATAAAGGAATACAGAATCTCGTGACAAAAAAGAAAAAGAAGGAAAAATAAAAAACAGAATCGAGCTTGCTTAAACATTGCGCCTGTAAGCTACTGTATATCTTCAAACAGAACTATCGCTATGCAAACTTTACTCTTGCCGGCGGGTCGGCCCGGCATCGGAAGTGCCCCATTATCTCTTCCACCCACCGGAAGACCATGCCGGTACAGTTCCCTCGGACGCTCAAATACCCTAATTTCTTCCCCCTCATCATTATCTTTGAAAACAGAGCCACTTAATTTACCTCAATTCAGAAGGAACAGAATATTAGCTTCTTCTGCACCCTATACTTCCCCAAATGAAGATCCCGAAAAAGCTAAGTTGCTTCAGGTACTTACCTATTTCTGCACTAATTCCAGTTTCATTTTTATAGCAATTTTTACTACGTTTTTTTTTAGTCTAGGGTCTATCCGAAACAGCCTCTATCCCACAAAGTTAGAGGTAAGGTCTGCGTAGCATTTTACAATGTGTAACAAATTGTTAATGTTTATGCACCTTTGGTTTTGTATTAGAAGTTTTTAGGTTTGTGAAGTGAATTGGTTATTGGAGTGTTAATGGTTACGTACCTTAATGAATCAATTGTTGCTTTTAGGGTTTTCTTTTAGTGTGTGAAAAAATAATAAAGGTTGTCAAAATGCTAGAATAAGTGAAGATAGGAATTTGAAAAAGCAAACTGCAAGTCGAAGGCAATAAAATATGAAAAATAAATACATTTTCATATTTCTAAGCTCTAAGCTAAGATTAAACAAAAGGATTTGCAAATAAAAGTGCTAATGCTACAAACAGTCCATAAATTGTTAAAGCTTCCAATTGGATCCATTTTAGGTTCTGATAGAATGGGTTTGGGTTCTTAATTGGGGGTTTTGAGTTGTTTTAATATGTGCCAAACTAGTCGTGCTGCATTTTGTCTTGTTTGATTGGTGTAATTGAATTAGTAGAAAATTTAGAGAACCCCTTTAGAGTCGAATTATTGAGCATCGGAATGAAACTGCTCCAATTGGTGTGAATTGGATATGTAGGGTGTGTTTGGTATGACGGAAGATGTTTTCCACGGAAAATAAAGTACTCCCCCTCTGTCCCAAAAAGAATGACTCACTTCCCTTTTTAGTCCGTCCCAAAAAGAATGACATATTTTTTTATTTGACAATAATTTAACTTTAAACTTTACTTTTTATGTAAAACGAGATGATCTATAACCACACAAATATTTTTGGCGTATTTTAGATCATAAGATTCAAAAGTCTTTCTTTATTTCTTAAAGTGCATGCCAAATCACATAAATTGGGACGGAGGGAGTAATACTTTTAGTCAAGTATTACTCCCTCCGTCCCAATTTAAGTGTCTTAGTTTGACTTGGCACGTAGTTTAAGAAATAAAGGGAGAATTTTGAATCTTGTGGACTTAAATTAAAGATGTGTGGGGTCTTTTAAATCTTGTGGTCTTAAACTTGTCTTGGATTGAAAAACTTGCTAAATATAGAAAGAGACACTCTTTCTGGGACAGGCCAAAAAGAAAAGTAAGACACTTAAATTGGAATGGAGGGAGTACTTATGCACGTAGGCAAACACTACAGGAGTTGGGGGTTGGGTTGGAGGGTGAGGAGGAGCCGAGGAGATAAATAAATGTGTAATGCCATTTGTGGTACTTGTTTTCCCTACTTCCATGGGGAAGTCATTTTTGTCATTTTAAGGAACTTATTTTCCTAGATAAAATGTTTTCCAAAAATTTTCACCAATTAAACATGAGCATGTTTTCCTCCATATCGAACACATCCTTAGTATTCATATAGCCAACCTCGACTAGTTTGGATTTGAGGCTTTCTAAATGTTGTTGTATTTGTGTCTTTGAGTTAGAGACTGATTGATTGCGCTTTGCTCAAACATTTAGGTTGCAAAAAGACTACTGAATACTGCACGGTACTTCAAGAGATTGGGTACTCTAGGGTTTTGGGGACAGCTGGTATGTACGCTTGTTGCTGCGGTGATCCTTTCGTTTTCTGTTGTTATTACGGGGAAGATAACATCGCCCTTCACATTCTACTCAACTGCGGGTGGAATTGCAGCTGCTTTCATTTCAGTTTTCTGGTCATTCGGCTATCTTCGTTTATCTGAAAAGCTTAAGAAGACAGCTAATGACCCTTCAAAGGTAAAACCAGATTTTCTCAAATTGCTTTGTAAAATAGATTGCAGTATGTCTGTTACCTGTTCAATTTTTTTTTTCCTGTTACCTCTTTAGAAAAAAAAAATAGATTGCAGTATGTTGTTCTCTCATCCAAATCGATAAGCAAAAAGAAAAAGAAAGAGATATTTATGAACAAGAAGTTTCATGTAGTTGTTTTGGAACACGTGAGATGTTTATGAACAAGACTTCTTGAAAAATGACTCAACTGTCCAGTGCGTGATGTGTGGGTTTAGGCACACGTCCCATGTTTGAACCGTGTTGCATACAAAAGCTTGGTATTTTTTTTTTGATAAGGCACAAAAACTTGGTATTTAAATGGAGAATGATAAAGGGGCGGGTCCATTATCCACCGAGTTTCGAACTGTGCACTATTGGGTGAATTCTTCGTCATAAAAAAGAAGTGTATAATTTC
Source organism: Anisodus tanguticus (assembly GCA_034509755.1). Classification (NCBI taxonomy): domain Eukaryota; kingdom Viridiplantae; phylum Streptophyta; class Magnoliopsida; order Solanales; family Solanaceae; genus Anisodus; species Anisodus tanguticus. Next base: position 35,335,248 of record CM067561.1, on the reverse strand, counting down.
CAATTTTGTGGTTATTTCAATTAACGCTAGTTTCTGTCCCCGTTCTTTTCCTTCTTTTTTTTTTTGGTTTGGGGGGGGGGGGGGGGGGGATGTTGTATTTCTAGAATAAGATTTGCTAATGTTGAAACTATCTTGCTAAATCCCTATTTTTAGTTGTTCTTCTGCTAGCTTTTTCGTAACTTGTATTTATAGAACTCCACTTTATGTTTTATATAAGCACACAGATGACTTCTTGCTATGATGAAGAATTCATTCTGCGCTTTCACTTTACTGTTATACATAAATATTATGTTTTTCTTATAAGGTATATGTATTTCTATTACTACTTGCTCGTTTCTTTCACTTCGTTATCTTATTTTCTTTCTGCTATTATTGCTTATTATTACCGTTGCTCTTCCCTTCTACTTGAGCCGGGGTCTACCGCAAACAACCTCCATATCCGTCAAAGGATAGGGGTAAGGTTTGCGTACACTCTACCCTCCCCAGACCCCACTTGGTGGGATTATACTGGGTATGTTGTCATCTCGGTAAGTCTCCTGAACTACATGTCAAATGATTCGGTGGAGCTGTTGTACTGACTGCTTCTGTTGTAGGCTCCTCCTCGTGCTGATGTTGTGAAAAGCTTGAAAAATGGAATAACGGTGAACCTTCTGGGAATGGGTGCCGCTGTACTTGGCATGCAAGCAACTGTAGGTATATTGGTGGCTAAGGCTCTTACCACATCAACTAATCCTTACCAGGGTTTGACTCCTGGGAGCAGCCCTGTGCTTGCTTTGGATGTATTTCTGGTTCAGGTATGCCATTAAATACTTCCACTTTTACCATTTGGTATCCTTCATTAACATATCAAACACATTTCATGTATGAACTGGTAAAATAGACAGACCCCAAAAAAGGAAAGATCTGCTCTATAAGGGGTCGAAACATGGTTTTTTTGGCTAGTACCTAAATTATCTCATTACATAAATACACATATACAAGTACTTATAGGATATTTAATTTGGGGGTGACCTGCCACCTCTTGCCTTTCTACAAAATACTTTGTAAATTTTAATATTTTAAATGAATATGATTATGGACGGTACTACCTCCTAATCTTTTAAATAATTCATGCTTTTAAATTCTTTAAATTCCTGCATTAAATACTTGGATGGTTCTACCGCCTATTTGATTTAAATTCCTGCAGAACCTTTGATTTATGGTTTCCTTAACTGTAACCTTAAATTGTAAGTTAATCTTTATTTACTTCCTGCATATCTCAATTATCTTTTAATCCTTATATCCCGGTTCCTTTATATATATACGTATATATATATATATATATATATATACGTATATATATATATATATACGTATATATACATGAATGATAATATAACAATTTTAGTCTATCGGAGTGACGTAAGGTCGTTGTTGTCACAACCCAAACTAGGGGGTGTGGCCGACACTCGGTTCCCTGCTAACCCGAGCGTACCACTCTGATGACCAATCTCTCGTACAAGTAGAACTTCCAGCTAGCAAGGCTGTTTTGGGATACATCATAGCAATAACTCTGGATAAGAGGGATTTACCCCACACAAATATCTGATAGGACCGACAAGGTCACAACATGGTTTAACAAAAGATAACTTAGCCGGAAAGGCTACACATCCATACTATAGCGTGAGATTACCAAATGTAACCTCTTCTCTTCCACAGGGATTTTCTGCCCCATTCCTACATCCATCATTTTGATGTCTACTTCAATAAACATTAAGGTATCTTATGTTTTATCACGGCCGGGAGAGGGAGAACCATGTTGGTCCCTTTTTATCTCTTGATCTTTCAGCATGTGTAGTCTAATGTCATGTGTGCATTTGCGACGTGTTCAATGAGCTCAAGAGACCCACATAAGTTAATAGTTTCTAATCTCTGTTGTCTTATATGTTCTCTTTTTACAGGCATCAGCAAATACCATAGTTTCACACTTTCTAGGTCTAGTATTCTCATTGGAGCTGTTGCGCTCAGTCACCTTACCAACTTCAGATGGCATTCCGGTTCCAAGGGTTGCATGAGGTTCTTGGTCGACAACATAACTCAAGAAAGTCCCAGCGATAGGCTTTCGAGATCGCAGCCATATGCATTTACTGTAATATGAGTGACCCACTCCTTGGTGACTTGCAAATGAAATTATTTTTTATTCTCCAATCTGAGAGGCTTTAGATAAAAAATTCAACGACTGTCATTGCATATGTAATTTGGCTGCCTCTAAAAAGAGGAGCTGGTTGCCACCAGTTAAGGCTCCTCCCACAGTGCAAAATGAAACTAAACGCCTTCTTTTTCTGTGTTAGTCTACTAGGAAATAAAATTATAACTTCTTTCTGTGTTAGTTTTCCTTTTTCTTCTATGCTATTTTTCCTTTTTTTTTTTTGTAAAAACTCTATTTATTCTTTTAGGGAGTAAGACCATGTATAACAATGTTCTTAACCCATTAAAAAGAGTTGCAGATTTTGCACATTTAGAAGTTCATGCAAAGTTGCATGATATTTTCAAAATGTTCATCGTGTTCTTGAACGTATTAGTTGCAGATTTCTTATGGGTTTAAGCCGATCATGTCCCAACATCTGCTCCATTCTTATGCCTACCTCGTGAAAGCATATAGTGTTAAGCATATCCTCCACTTGGAACTCTCTTAAATTAGCAAGTTGACCGTTGAAGCAGAGAAGATCCACAATAGTGCATCGTGGTGGAACACCAAAATATTTTGTTTTAGTCAAAGACAGTTTGAGCGTCTGCACTAGTTGCTTTCATGCTACGTTCCCTGTGTTGACACGCCAATAGAAATGAAGGCGTAAAATGTACAAGATCTCGCATAAATTACCATTCTAGCTTTAGTTTTCAACAAGCAGTCCTTTTTCCACACCTAACTAACCTTACATAACATTGTATGTTTAAAATGTCCAAAAAAGCATAATATAGTGATGAAAATTGTGGACATAATGTTCCCTTTCTGATGACAGTAAAATACATCCAATGCACATAATGATTTGAATAAAATCCAAATTCACTTGAAGGCAGTCCTGGTCCATAGAAATTAGGGTCCTCTCCTGTAAAAAGGCATCCACAGAGTTGTCAGACAATGGGATAAGCATGCAAAAATAAAAGAAAATCTAGATTTGGCATACAATCTGCTGAAACTCAACCATAGAGGAATTGATACATTTTTTACTCGGTTACATTCAGCCGTCGTACCAAATGAGGTTTGATAGGGAAAAGGACGATGAGGTCTAACAGCTAGGAGCACAGAAAATGGATTCAAATTCAGAAAAGTCACAACGTTGTCTGTCATTATCCACATGATGAGAAAGAATTCATCCAGAGTTCCAGACATGCAACACCTTATATCAATTAGAGGATGGGAAGTCCAGACACTTAAAAGCAGCACACGGTTCTCACTCAATTAGTAATCTCAACGTAAACCCATAGACTGAAGCATTGTGCACCTATTACTAATATATGGGGATAAAATGGAAGTGCGTATGTTTACACACACAACACCTGTCTTTCATATATATACACATACATGGAAAAGATGGAGACAACCAGTACTTGTTCATTCAAGGAATATATTTTCTGGAGAGTTTTCTTACAATTGTCCAAACATGAATTTTCATCCAAAGTCGGTCATAGCCAACTTTTTTCTATTTCTTACTTGAAAATTCATATGGCTACTACGTAAACTCACTCAAATAAAGCATCTTAGAGTACCAAAAGTATAAGACCTATTAGTATCACAAATTCGCCATATGTGAATTGCTTAAAGCTACAAGATAACTTGTCCAAATGGAGCGCATCCAACTATTAGATACCTAACATATGATTTTAACCATCATTTTTAGAAGATTATCATGTCAAATTGGGTCATAAATCAAACACAAATTTTAGGAACTACTCCATGTTATCTTGAATCAAGGCACACAATTTTTAGGATCTCCTACACATTATCTTACTATAAAAAAGAAAAAAGATCATCTTCCTAAAGAAATGAATCAAAAAGAATAAATAAATAAATAAATAAATGAGAAGATTGATCTGGTTTACATACATCAATAACTATTATAACAAACCACAATTATATTATTGGTTAATTACTCGAAAAAGGTATCATACCGTCATTGAACATCTAGCAATCAAGCACCTGCTTGAGGAGACCTGATCTGTTGTGCCAATTGCTCATCAGCCTTTCTAAGAAACTCATCCCAACCACTACCTGGACTAGTATCCAGGTAATCGTAAGGAACAGCAGTTTTCAAACCAGGACGGACTCCACACTGGCCTTCTACAATTCTAAACTCCAAGCAGTTCCCCTCTTCCTTCAATTTATCTTCCAATTCCTCCCAGGTGAACAGCAAAGATAAGGTAAATGCACCCCAAGGATTGAAATCCAAAAGCTTAACACGTTCATCATTCGTGACATATATATCAAAAGTATAACTTTCTGACTCAAAATTTCCCTTCACCTTATAATTAAAAAATCCCTGGATTGCAGTTATCAACTCGTCTTTCTTCTCAAGAAGAACAGGATAAAATCCAGTCACCTCGCGCTGAGAGACCCCAACAAGGATTCCATTTCGTACAAAGCAGCGGAATTCCATCTCGGGGCGCAAGGATGAGTACCATTTGCGAAGTGCAAGGAAAAACTTTGGGGGCCTTGAAACAGTCTTATCACTGCAAGAATCATACACATGGCACAGATCATGGATTAGAGAATCCGATGCCCGTAGTAAAAGTGCAACCTCACTGAAAGAATTGCAACAAAGATTCCCAGTTGAACTGATCCATGCAGCATCTTTTGGTGCACTCCAATTAAGCTTAGGGAAGACAGAACCCCCAAGGGCCTTTATAGATTCCTTGATCTTCGTTTCCAGTTCGGGAAAGAAGGAGGAGGTGATGGCCGTTCTGATTCATCTTCCGACCCTTCAGATACTTCAAAGTCCTCCTCCTCTTCAGGTTTATGGATCCTATTAGGCAGTGCATCATCATCATCAATGGAAAGGGGGAGAAGGAATGGACCGTGATCATCACTAAGATACTCTACAAAGGATTCGGGCAGCTCATGAATCACTGTTTTTATGGAATCAGATTTAAATCTGGGGTACCACTCCTGAATCTGGCACCTATTTACTTCTTCCTCTTTCATTTTTCTCCGTAAAGGAATAAACTTTACTCTGAAACAAAAATTATCAAAATTACTATAAGCAGCTGCTAAAGGATAAAAGTATGAGCCAGCAAAGACAAAGAACTAAATGAATGAGGTTGCCCAACAAAAAATAAATGAATTTCGCATTTGTGCAAAACATCAACTATCCTAATTACATCTACATATCCTAATTTGTTGCATGATTCAATTCTTCTCTTTATCAATGCGAAATTAGACTAGAAAGTAGCTGACATTGATTTTTTATGGTTTTACTTTTTTTTTCTCATCTTAACAATTCACTCATCATACTACCATAGAATTCTCTATCAGCCAAGGTAGGGGTTAGGACTGCGTACACTCTACCCTCCCCAGACCACACTTGTTGGAATTACATTGGGTATGTTGTTGTTGTATGGAGTACTAACATAGAAAAGAACTTGCAAAAAATAGCCAAAATAACAATTTAAAAACTAAACAAAAAAAGAAACAAAAAACTCTGATAACAACAACAGCCTGAAAAATTCAATCATCACCAGTATCTTAATTTATTGTATGATTCAATTCCTCTACTTATCAATGCGAAATTAGAGCAGAAAGTAGCTAACGTTGGTTTATTATAGTTTTAGTTTAGTTCCTCATCTTGACAATTCACTCATCATATTACAATAGAAAACGACTTGCAAAAAATAGCCAAAATAACGATTTAAAGCAGATAAGTTGGGACTATCAACAACAACAACCTGAACAATTCAATTATCACCAACAATTTGAAGACACCCGTTAAAGCAGAAATAAAAAGTAAAGAAGCAGACAAAAACTTACTGTTAGGCACTGATGAAATGGCAGAGAAAAAAAGGTGTGCAGAGATGGTGGAAATGAAGAGAGGTGAAGAAACCGCTGGAGGAGAAAGATAATTAAGAAAGAAAAGAAACGTTAGGTTTAGGGTGTGAGGGTAACGAAGATAAACCTGTACACTTAAATTTGAGTTTTTTTTTTTTTAGAGAGAGGAGTATATGGGAATTAATTTGAGGGCTCAAATTAGATTGTTTGAAGGTTTAGGGTTGGATTTAGAGTTCTATATCTTTATTTATTGTTCTTTCGGCCCTAATAGAACAAATCGTGTTGTCTGATTTCATTGCTTTTCAAAGAATATATACAGGATTACTTGTGCTATAAATAAAAGATTATGCTATAAATAAAAGATACATATTCTAATACACCCCGTAGTCAAAACGGGAGGTTGTCGTACGTTGAGACTATTTCGAAAATCATCAAAGAGTTGCAGCGGGAGCCCCTTAGTAAAGATGTCGGCAATTTGATAACGCGAAGGGACATGTAGAACACGTACTTGACCACGTGCTACTTTCTCACGTACGAAATGTATATCCATCTCAATGCACTTAGTACGTTGATGTTGAACCGGGTTGACGGAAAGATATACTGCACTAACGTTGTCACAATAGACCAAAGTGACTTTCGTAATAGGACAATGTTGCTCCAAAAGTAAGTTTTGAATCCAACAAGATTCAGAAACGACATTGACTACCCCACGGTACTCGGCTTCAGCACTAGACCGAGACAAAGTAGGTTGTCTTTTCGCAGACCAAGAGATCAAGTTATCCCCAAGATATACACAATAACCAGAGGTGGACCGTCGTCGTTGTAGGAAATGAGCTTGCTAATCGAATAGGGAAAATGTGGAGACCAAATTCGAGAGTACCCTGAATATAGCGAATAATTCGCTTCAAGCCAGACATGTGTTGTGTTCTATGGTCATGCATAAACAGACACACTTGCTGAACAACATAAGAAAAATCCGATCTCGTAAAAGTCAAATACTGTAAAGCTCCGTCAAGACTACGATACTTAGTCGGATCATGATAGGGATTACCTGAAGATGTACTGAGTTTTGCTTTTGTGTCCACCGGTGTAGGAGATGGTTTGCAAGAAAACATGTCGGCCCGCTCAAAAATTTCTTCTACATATTTCTTTTGTGAAAGAAAAAGACTCCATGAATGTCGTGTGACAGACATATCGAGAAAATAACTTACTTGACCCAAATCCTTCGTGGCAAACTCAGAACCAAGTTTAGACATTATGGATTGTCGAAAAGCATCTGAAGAAGCAGTGAGGATGATGTCATCCACATAAAGAAGAATGTAAGCCATATCGCTCCCCCGACTATAAATAAATAATGAGTGATCTGAAACACTGTGAGAGAAGCCCAATTTAGCCACAAAATCAGCAAACCTCTGGTACCAAGTACGAGGGGCTTGCTTAAGCCCGTAGAGAGACTTCTTCAGCAAACATACATAATCAGGATATGCAGGATCAAGGAAGCCAGGAGGTTGATACATATAGACAGTTTCATCGAGATTTCCATGCAAAAAAAATTCTTGACATCTAACAGATGAAGACACCAAGATTTAGATAATGCAATGCTTAGTACCGTCCGAATAGTTGCCAATTTTACCACCGGACTGAAGGTCTCTCCAAAATCTTCACCATTTCGTTGATCTGCACCATTACCGACAAGGCGGGCTTTGTGTCTCTCAAAAGATTCGTCAGATTTCTTCTTATGTCTGAAAATCCACAAACTTCGAATGATATTAGCATTGGACGGACGAGGCACCAAGTCCCACGTCTTATTTTCAATAAGAGCATCGTATTCATCTTTCATGGCCATTTTCCAATTATTATCGTTTAATGCGTGAATTGGGTTTGTGGCAAAGGAGAAATTGAAGTTTTAGCCGTACTATGAAGATTAAGAAGTTTTCTAGGCTTAAATATTCCATGTTGTGCTCTTGTAGTCATTTGAGGAGAGTAAGTAGGATTTTCATGTGGGTTGAGTAGGGAAGGTTGTTGTGGTGGTGTTGGACTATGCGGGTTGGGCTAATTTGGAGAAGATGGAGTAATGGACTGTGGCGATGAAGAAGGATGTGGAGAAGAATTGGACAGTGCTGATCCACTACGCACTGGGCTTGTGAGGGAGGCACAGTGGGCCGATGTTATTTGAGCGGATGGGGACCGATCAAGCGATGCAAGGGTGGGGGATGTAGTTTGTGGTTGCTAGGCCTGCATATGAGAGGTAGGTTGGGCCGGTGGATCAATGGGCTGAGGAGGTGAGTTTAAAAGAGATGTCAAGCTTGCATCTAAAAATTCATAAGTAGATGGGGTAGGAGTGTGCATTTTAGCAAACGGGAAAGTGTTTTCATCAAAAAGTACTTGCCTCGCACCAAGTATTTTACGACTCGATAAATCATAACACTTATAACTCGTATGATTTTACGGATATCCAAAGAAAACACATGGTGTTGATCGAGCTTGCAATTTATATCTAGAAGTAGACGGAAGTAAAGGATAACGCAAACACCCAAAAACTCGAAGATAAGAGTAGGAAGGGTCTTTTTGATAGAGAATTTTTGTGGGTGTTTGAAAAGCAAGCTTTTTTGTTGGGAAGTATGTTGAGGAGGTAAGTGGCCATTTGTAGTGCATGATGCCAAAACAAAAGAGGCAGGGAGGCATGAGCAAGGAGGGTTCGGATGATGTTATTTATGGTACGAATTTTTCTTTCAACTTTTCCGTTTTGTGGAGATGTTGTCACACCCATTTTTTACCGCAGCTCGCGACGCAATGGCGTCGATCCCATCTTGATTGATTAAAAATTGATTTGTTGAGGAGTCGCCACCTAATTATTCTAAGGTGAATTAAGACACCTAAATGTTAATATAAATGCTGCAATGTAACTCCAGTTTTATGGTCTGCGAAACTAATGGGATTCTAGGTAAGAGTTCTTTATTATCCTAAAGGGAAGGGGTTAGGCATCCTTTAAGATCCGCTAATTTGCGGTTATCCGGTCAAACTCAGGTTTAATTATTGTACTAAAAAATGCATGTTTAAAAATATAAAGTTAAAATGATGTTGCAAGTATTTAGTAAAAGGATGCATTTTGTACAAGTATGCATTTGTATGACATTGTTTATAAATATATATAAAGTGTTTTTTGTAAGAAGAAAAACAACTTATTTGTAATGCAAAGAAAATGATATTTTGGAAGTCATTTAAATAACGAATCAGATAAAATGAGACTCTATTTTGTATGATTAATAGTGTGAGTAAAAGGTGACCAATAGTTTTGAAAATTCTGAACAGTTCAAAAATAAGCTAGCGTTTTGAAGGTATGAGCGACGAACCTAAAATAAATAAACTAACGTTTTGAAAATATGGGTGACGGGCCTAAAATAGATAAACTAGCGGTTCCCGATTTTAAATCTACTCTTTCTAGATTATTAATTATGAGTCTACCTATTCTAAACATTTCAATAATTACACAAGTACAATAAATAATATTACAATACATAATAAAATAAAGATGAATTAAAGAAAATAAATCATCTCTAATGGATATCTTGTCTTCTTTAATTTTCGTAAGTGTTCCTTGCAAGCTGTCAAAAACAAACGGTTAGAAACAATTGAATATAAATAACTTCAGATCCATATCCAAAACAGTAAGTGTTTTGATTACGGAGGGCTCATACTTAAATTTTGAAAAGATCATTCCAATCACGTCGTGGTTGCTAACATATGACTCGTTAGTCATTTTAGTTGCCTTACCTATCGAACATGTTGGTCTCTCAGATAAAAAAAAGATTTAAGTTTCATCCTTGCCCAGAAGTTTTATTTGTCTTTCCAACTGTGGAGGCCTAAAAAATCGACGGATATTTTTTCATCGGCCAGTGTAGTATCATGTTCAAATCAGTAAATTATACCCAAAACAGGAAACCGAAATCGGGAACCATTTTCTGAAGGGACACGACCTCAAATTCAATTTCATTGGCCTAAGCATAGTATTTGTTCAAATCAATAAAATAACAAAATAGTCGCGTAATGGATATTCAAATACCAAAATAAACAACAGTCCGCGATCAAAACATCTGACCCGAATTCTGAATTTTTGAACCGAAACAGAATTCGAATATGCTTTTGAAAATCCGACCTGGGACAGAATAGTGACTCGACCCTGAATCGAACACTTTTTTTTTTGAATTTTCATATAACCAACAACAAAATATTAAACACAAAAATCTGGAAATTTTACCCGATCCGGATCGATGACCGACCCGATTCATAAGTCCCGACCCGAATCAGTTTTCTCAAATTTTCAGATAACCAACAACAAAATATCGACTCACCTGAAGATTGTCACACTCCTTTCTTTCAGAGCTGTGTAGTGAGCTGATAGGTATGATGGATATGCATATGCATATAGTTGGGTATGGCGGGACCCTATCCCGACCAGTTGTTGTCGTTATACTATTTAGAGGCTTGTAGACAATCATGTTGTGTACTATGGTTATGTGTGGCCTTGTCGGCCTCTCCAGTAGACTTATTATATCCATGTCGGCCTTGTCAGTCTTATTATGTATATATGTACAATTTGGGCCTTTTTATGAGTGCAGGTGGTTATGTCCTTGTTTAATTAAGTGATTACTAGAAGCCTTGTCGGCCTACAAATGATTGAGTATATCACATTATCAAGGTTGGTACACTCAGACCTTAAGGCATTGGGTGCCTACCCCCCTCCCCCAAGATTGGGGTGTAATAAATTTTATAATTATTTAGCTAATTTATGTGTATCTCAATTATTCATAACTCACCTATATATCTTCTCATTCAAATTTAAGTGAAAATTAAGAAAGAAAGAACATGTTTCAAGATCACATACCGACCCTCTATAACTTTAGGTAGATCATAAAAATTACTATTTGTTAAACTAAAAGATAGGGGTCTCAATGATTCGGTTCAGTCGGTTATTTAGAACAATTTATACCATAACAAATTTTTGATTAATCTACTATATATAACCAAAGCCAAACTTTTTTGAAACCGTCTCAACCAAGTCATTTTTTCTTCAATTTTGGTTCAATTCGGTTAGTTTTCGGTATTTTTTAAAAGACCGCCTAATACAATATAAAATAATAATAGTAGAAGTTAAGAATTAAAAGGTGTTGTACGAAATAGACTAAAAATGCAACATTATTGATGACCTTAAAAAATGCAACAACATCTAATTATGACTTATAAGGAGCACACTAAATTATGAAAGAAATATTTATATCTAATACACGTACATGTTATTCTTCATTGCCAGAATTGAGTGAATGTGTACTTATCTTTTGCTACAATCACACTTTGCTAGTTGTTTTTTCTTTTTAAATCATTGAAGAGATCTCCATCTCTTTCAATATCTCACTATCGATCTTTTACAATAATCTCCTTTAATTTGGACTCTTAAGGATTTATCTCCATAAAAAGAATCCAAGTTTAATTTGTACCGAATCAAATTAATATTTATATATGAACATGTCTATTTAAGAGAGGGAAGGGGGAGAAAGAAAAAACAATATTTATCGTAGTTTTTTACCTTTGAGGATTTTATGCACCATAGATTTTTTAGATATTGTCAATCTTATTATATTGAGTTAATCTCTTATTATATATTCACTTGAACTAAAAATATTTTTTTTATCACTAGTTCATACTTTGCAAAGTGATTTTTAACTCTATTAACAAAGTAATTTTCACGAAAGCTCATTAAAATTACAATAAAAGAACTTCATAAAATAGTTGTAAGAGCAAAAGAAGGTAACTCATTGTATATATGAATTTTGGGATGTTGATTGAAGGTAACTCATTGTATATATAATATAGTAATTTGCAGCAAATTATGTTTCACTTGATGCAATTTTCTTAATTTACTTGAAATAGAGGAAGAAAAAGGAGAAGAGAACAAAACAAACCTTTTAGTCTTCTTCTTATTATTATGCGTTTACTTTGTTTAATAAGGTAGAATAAGTTTAGGTTTTAATTATAGTACTCTCCATCTAAATTCACCCCAAGACAAGGCCCAACGTCAACAAATTTAATGCAATATCTAACAAACTTAATATGTAAAATATATATTTTTATATATGTTTATTGGATTCGGTATTTTTTCTAAAAAATAAAAATCACCCTAGTTATTCGGTACGGTTATAAATTTATATTAAATTTTTTGATTTTACTAAAAAAATCTATAATTCCGTTCAATACAAAATTTAAATTTTAAGTCAAATAAATACAGAAGAATAATTAACAAAGGTTGGGTAGTCGACCTTCAGTGGGACTTTTGTGTTGGGCCGGTTCATTCACCCGAACCCATCAGCGATTTCACCTGCATTACCAGAAAGAGGAAGAGAGCGGACTACAGTGTCAAACCAGACGCAGAGCTGTAAATTCCAGAAATATCTGATCCAATTGAATCAAACGAAAAAAAGGAGTCCAGAAAATCCATGTTGCCAACAACTTCAAAAGGTCGAACGAGCTCTAATGTCCGACCCAATTCAGTATTGCCTCAGTACCTTCGCAAAATAATTAAGGTTTTTTCTCATTCTTTCATTTCAATTAACTCTCTAGTGGACCATCGACACGTAGTTTGTCTGATCTTGTATAGATCAGATCTCGATCCTGGAATTCTTTTGTTTCAATTAGTCGCCTTTCTGTCTCTACGCTTTTAAATTATCGCAGTTCTCTGTATAATTCTCTGTTAGTATTTTAGGATTTGTTAATGTTTGTTTTTAGTAGTCTATGCTTTCGAATTCTCGTAGTTCCCTGTATAATTCTCTGTTAAGATTTTAGGATTTTATTAATGGATTATCATTCTGTATGATCACGAATGTTTTAGATTTGGGTCACTCTTTTTTGTGCCTTGGATTCATTTCGACTATATTTAGGTAATTAAAGGAGTTATCTGCAATATATTTATGACAGTAGTGAAAAAAGGTCATGTATTAGAATGATATTCTTGCTGGGGAACTAGGGTGTATGTTTCATGTTTTATGTGCTAATTAGTTATATTTGTGCTTTTGCATGCTCGGCGCACTAAGATCCCGCTATGCGCGGGGTCCGCGGAAGGGCCGGACCACAAGTGTCTATTGTATGCAGTCTTACCCCGCATTTCTGCAATAGTCTGTTTCCACGGCTTGAACCCGTGATCTCCTGGTCACATGGCAACAAATACCAGTTGCTCAATGGCCTAAAATGTAGGAATAGGCACAATTCCACTACCTCATCTATGGAAGGGGTGCCCAAAATAGTGTGAGCCTCATAACACGAGTGTATACGACAGACACTTTTATATGCCTGCTCGGATGGTCACGTTTTCTACATTCTCGAGCTTGCATTATGAGGCCTTCCAATTTCATACCAGTAATATTCCATACGGCGCCACAACATGATTATTTTCCATTTCTGGCCTGATTGATCATCAATACAACATCCTATTAGTCATCTGGGATCTCCACCTCCTCTCTTACACTATTTCCAGCCTTTTCTTAGTTCTTTGATTTTGTTTCATAAATAATATATGGAGCTACAAAACCCTTTTATCCTGGCTCCATCATTCCTTTGCAGGATCTTTAAAATCTGCCATTGTCTCTACAGTTTCACTACTTCCATTGTTAACTTGTTAGTATCAGATTGACCTAGTTAGGGATATCCAGAAAACAATAACATCCTTATTGTATTGTTTGTTGTCGTTTGATAATATTTTTCGTGTTTGATTTGCTTATATTGTACTTTACAATAACTTATATGTTTAGGAAAATACCCTTACTGTTTCCTCTCCGCCTTTAATGCTTGCAGTGGCAACAGATGGACATTGAATATACCTTTTGGCAAATGCTTCATCTATGCACCTCCCCTAAAGTAGTGTGAGTATTTTGTGTATCAAGTGCCATTTTCCATTTACATGTGTACTACAGCATATTAATTTTCCATTTTGTGTATTACATTTTCCATTTCATAGAATATGCTGGTGTTAATGAACTTGCAATTATCTTGTGTTTTGTTAAGTAGTTTCAAACCATCCAGTCTAGCAATCATCTTTCCTGGGGTATCTGTTAACAAGATATGATACTGATTTGAGGACAGATGAATAATCATTCAAATTCCTGTGAACCTTATCAATTTGTTGTTGATCCAAAACATACTCATGTATGGATATGCATTGCATGAGATAAGTTGGTTTTTAATGCCAATACTTGAAATGAAAAGATTAAAATATCAAAAGACTTGATAGATTATTCAAGTAAAAAAGAAAATGCAAGGGAAAAAAAAGAGGAACTGCAGGAGTTTCTGATAGCAAAAAGAAAGCACCAAACACCCACCATGGGGCTCAAAAAGGAACTGTAGTAGTTATGTTGCACAGAACATTGTGCTCGTCTGCTGTGAAGGTTCTTGCAATGATCTCAAATGAAAAGATGTTGGCAACAGAGAGAGAGAGAGAGAGATAGATAGAAAGAGATGCTAATAAAGGCAATAATGTGATATGTGACATTTGAAAGATTTTCGTGGAGTGTGGTAAGAATAGGTGAAGCAAAAGGGAGGGGTCAGAAATAGGTATGATTCTGCTAGTATAAGTGTAATTATGAGGAAGTTCTGCGGTTTAAACAAGGAATTCTAGATTGTAAGCTTACTTCTTTTGAAGGTTTTTAGGTGCGTTTGTCATTCTTTCATCACGATATTTTTGCAAGTGTGTCATTTTAAACATTGATAGCTTAAGTTACTATAGGAGTCCATTTCTTCGTTGTCATTCAAGCGGTCAAAGTCAAACTCCAAGCTATAAAATAGTTGGCTTTAATCTTGTTTTTTCGAGGAATAAGTATTGGGATGAGGAAAAGAGAATTGACACAACAAAATGTGAGAGCGCAGATGTATTTTTCACATCTTTGTCTAACTTTTCACCTTTGAATTTGGCGTTGATATGCTATAGTATAGGTAGATATCAGCTCGTTATACAAATGATACTCAATTTTATTCTGAATTACTGATGTTTGAATTTGCATTTTGTTCGCGGTATTGGACAATTGATTCAGATATCAGCACACAAAGTACCACAAGCGTAAGTTTCCTTCTTCTCTTCCTTTATTCTTTCGTTCATCTAATGCAATATGATTCTTTTGCATTGGAAAATTGAACTTGTTGATTGTTCCAGTACTGCTCAATCCTTATGGTTTCTTATTTACTTTTTATATGATACTTCATCCATTGGAATTTCACTAATCTAAACTACTTCATCTATCCGAATTTGTAGGATACTTTGGGACTTTATTAAAACATGATACTCCCTATGTTTCAATTTGTTTGGTTTGATTCGAAGTATGAGAGTCAAACTAGCTAATGTTTGGTGTGAATTCGGACATAGAATTTTATTTTTTAAATAAAATTTACATATTTAGACACTAAATGAAAAGCACTATAAGTCACAATAGTTAACAATTCAAAATATTTAGAAAGCATCTGAAAAGATCATGGTCAAAGAAAATATCCTTTGACCGTCCAAAATGTAACTAAGACAAACAAATTGAAACGGAGGGAGTACTTTTTTATATTGGGATGTTAGAAAAAAAGTTTGCGGCTTAATAATGTTGTTATATACAGCTTATATAAGGAAATTAATATCTATACAACTTTCTCAAGTTTTAAGAATTCAAATTCAGTTAACAGGTAAAGTTTATAATGGATGTCATGTTTTCTCATTAAATTAACTTTTGAGCTAGTACAATTAATATATTTTTGATAAGCAAGTGAGACTTGTATTGATAAATTGCACCAAGTTGATGCATAAGAGTGTAGTCAGGTGCCTTACAAAACTTCAGCCGCGAGCTGTTCTAATCTGTTAGGTAGCTGAGGAATTCTAATAAACTATCAACATCATATCTCTTTTCTAGCTTGTGGCTAGTACTATTAATATTTACTTCTATTACTCTTTGTTTGTTGCATAACTCGAACTAATATCCTATACTTCGTGCTCGAATAACATAAATGGGACAAAGGGGGTACTATAACTGTGATACTTCCTCAGTGTTAAAGTTCTAATACTTTCCTCTGTATTGTTGTTAGTATGACATCTACAAACATATATAAACTCCAACATAAAATCGCGCCATGCTCTCTTTTCTAAATCCTTAGGCTGGTCAAAGGGACCATTTACATTAGGATGGTGAGAGATAGGTGTAGAGTACTTGTTTTAAAACCTCTGATCTGGTGCACATGGTTTAAACTTTGTCTTTTGATGTCTTTGAAGCAAAAGTTGATGAGTATTTAAAAGAAATTGAATTTTCAACTATGATTGCAGGTCCACCATTTTTGGATATATTGATATGTTAAGTGTAAATGTTCTCATCTTTATGTGATGCAACTTGATCTCCTTCGTAAATATTGGTGTCCGGTTTCAAAGTAGTTTTGGTACTGGAGTTCTACTGTTCATCTAAAGTTGGCTTCTTTTTATTTTTTCTCTTTTAGAAACAAAGAACCAGTGGGCACGGGATGATCCAGCATTCATTGTTATATGCACTCTTCTGTTGGTGGTTGCTACTTTAGCATACTGCGCTGCGTACGTTTCCTATACTCTGCTACTCATTTTGGTTTAAGATCACAGATTGGTAAACTCAATTACTTTCATTGAGAACTGTAAAACTTTGCCTTATCAAGAGAATATTTTATGACGTCATAGACTGAATGAAGTTAATTATGGTTTAGAGAAGCCCAACATTTCAGTTTTATTGTACTAATATCATCCATGTGTGGCAACGTTGAGCTCACAAATTTTATAATGTAAATGTGCTCCAGTTCTATATTGACTTCTTTATATTCTTGTTTTCTTATGTTCTTCTTGATGCTGACTCATGTTGCAATCTGCATCTTTCATTTGTTTCAGGTATGATCATAGTGCAGGACATGCTTTTTTTGTAGTTATCTCAGTATTGCTTTTTCATTTTATACTCACTGGAGCTACTTTGGCAACATGTTGCTGGTAAGGGCTAGTATCGTTTGAATATTCGATACAACCTCATCATGGTTCCCTTTCTGTTTAACTTAGATTAATCTTGAAATAATTTTGTACAATTATCTATCTTTTGGTGGAACAAATGGACCAATAAACTCTCCATCCGTGTCTCATTTAGTTGGTTAAACTTGCAATAAGATCCTTCTGTGGGGGACTATAGAAAGGAATCAGAAATTTCTGGAATTCCAAACAGTGGAATTCTCATGGTTCAGCATATAAAATGAATAGGTGATCAACTTCATCAATAGAATATATAGGGTGCCACCTGATCATGACTACAACTACATGCTACTTGTGCTATCTCTAGCTGTGCTTTACCAAACTAGAAATTCGTAGCAAAAGAGTGCTAACCTTAATTGTAAGGAAGGTACAACATAGATCTTTTAACTTGGATTATAGTTGATGATTCAAAATCAATGATTATTAGCACCTGGAAAAATCACTAGGATTATGCTACTCCCCTCATTCCACTTTGTTTGGTACTATTTCCTTATTAATCCGTTCCAAAAAGAATTGACACATATCTATATTTCCTTAATATTTATAGCCACAAATGTGATGACATGTTTAAGACCATGGTTCAAAAGTCTTATAGCCACAGGAATATTATGGCATATTTAAGACTACAAGTTTTTAAACTCTTCATTTCCTTCTTAAATTCCATGTCAAGTTTTCCTGTATTAACAGATCCCCGTGTAGTTTTATGGACATTCTCTGTTAAATTTCTTTAGACTCCAAATCTTACACTGTATCATGACATTCTCATGTAAACATTCTGTAAAGTACAACCTATGCATGGAAAAAAGGAAAGGAAGAAAAAGGAAAAGAAGATAGAAGAAGAGTAAACACATGAGAAAGTGAAGGACATCATGTATTACTTTGTTTAGTTAGGGTGGCAAACAATAACAACAACAACAACATACCCAGTGTAATCCCAGTGGGATTACACTGGGTATGTTGTTGTTGTTGTTGTTATTATTGTTTGCCACCCTAACTAAACAAAGTAAAGAATAAAGAAAAGGAAAATTGTTTGACTTTCTTTTTTGTTGGATTAAAATTTGGGGCCATCAAGCAAATGATTTCCCTTATTTCTTTCCTCATTCTCAACAAAAACCAAGCAAGAGAAAGAAGCACTATACAGACTTTCCATTTGTTTCTCTTTCTAGCTTGCCATATTTATGGTGAAAGCATAAATATTTCATTGTATCATGACATTATGCTTGCAATATTTATGGTGATAAAAAATTGTCTTTCAGCATTGTCTTGTCTACCATTGTCCTTGCAGGTTCCTAACCAATAATTACCTTCGAGAGGAAGCTCCAAGCAGTCATGCCGTGGAACAGCGGGTAGAATGGCAAGTTCAGAACCTTTCCATATGAAACTCTTAATATACTTAATTCTGTCTACTTCTTTCTCCTCATTCAAAATTCTGAAACTCTACATCTAGGGTGTGTTTGGTACGACGGAAAATGTTTTCTTCGAAAACAAGTGGGTGTCTTACTTATTTTCTAATGTTTGGTAAGTCAACAAAAAAATATTATCCCAAGAGTATTTATATGCAACCTAGCAAAACACTATGGGGGTGGCGGGGGGTGGGATGGTCAAGGAGTGGGGGTTGGTTGGGGGAGTAGACAATGATCTTGGAAGTCACTTATGAAACTTGTTTTCCCTATTTCCATTAGGGAAGTCATGTTCCTCATTTTTAAGGAACTTGTTTTCCTAGAGAAAATGTTTTCCAAAACATTTTGACCAACCAAACATGGGAAAATTGGAAAATGTTTTCCTCCATACCAAACACACCCCTAGGGTTAATGAAATTTCACTTTCATTTATAAACTTTCTTACTTACACACTTTCTTGTCTCTCATGAAGGTTGTATGCATTTGATGTCCACTGCAACTCTTTCTTCCCTATGTTCGTTTTGCTTTATGGTAAGGGCAGTGTTAAGATGAAACGTGCTGTTTGCGCATCTTCAGACACACTATATTGACGGCTACTGATGATTTCTTTTTTTTATTTGATAAAGACTGATGGCTTCTTTTTGTGGCAGTCATACATTATTTTCTCTCCCCTGTTTTGGTAGCTCATGGTTTCATTCCTGTTTTGCTGTCAAATTTGCTCTTCATGGTCGCAGCTTCCTACTATCATTATCTCAACTTTTTAGGTTATGATGGTAAGATAAATTCCACAGCCTAAGAATATTTGTCCTTTTGAATTTCGCGATAATTCAACATGAGGTGATTTTGTGTATTTGAGTCTTAACTTTTATGGAAGCGTTTCCACTGGTGTTCACCGAAAGCATTTAAGATTTATTTGTACTGAAATGACAGCATATATCCTCCTCATTACTCTCTTGCAGACTAAAATTTGTTGAGTATCTGTATACACAAATATATTGATGAATTTTCTTGCTTCATGTTTGGTGTGTTCAAATTCAATCATTTCTGGTTTGGGATATCCAAATTACAACAACAAACCCAGTGTAGTCCCCACAAGTGGAGTCTTGGGAGGGTAGGGTGTACGCAGATCTTATCCCTACCTTGGGAGGTAGAGAGGTTGTTTCCAATAGACCTCGGCTGAGAATAAAACAATAACAAAGCATGTCAAATAGGAAAAAAGAACAGTAACTACAACAAAACAAGACACTAAGCGAAGAACAAGAGATAATAGATAGTAATAGAAATCGAAGGACAATAAACTACTGGAGAAATACTCCGACTACTAGTAAGGAAGGATAGCGAGACAACGCTCTACTACCTACTAACATTCTACTCCTATCTAAGGTCATGTCCTCAGGAAGCTGCAACTGCACCATGTCATGTCCAGATTAAACAAGTCATTAAGTGTGACTGATAGCTAGTGCGTATGAGTTTTTCTTCCCCAAGGTATATCTGTTTCCCGAATAAATAGAAGTGAAATGGTAGTTGGAATCAATGTGGTTCATTCATAGGTACTCTGAACAGATAGTAAGCATGGTCTTAAAACACTCTTGTGAAACTTATACAGTATTATTCTGATTTAATGCATGGCCGTCTGCTGGTGCTTTCCGTTTATGTTAACTAGTCAATATGGATAATGAACTTAATTTCCCCCTATGCAGTATTACCCTTTTTGGAGAAGACAACATTCTTCCTGTATCCAATTGGCATTGTCATCGTCCTTTCACCCATCTGTAAGTATTTATATTAATTCATGATTGTGTTGTGTTCATATTGGTAAATAAGGTGACAATATTTTGTTTCTTTCTTATAGTTATTTTGATTGGCTTCAATCCATCAAGACACTTCATGAATATCTACTTCAGCAGAGTGTTATGAACTCAGGCTAACACTGGATGAGGACATGTTAGGATGAAAGATGCCTTCAGACAGCTCGTGAATAGGACATTATTGAAATCATTTGCAGAGGCTTTAATTGTTAATGTGATTGGGGAACGCTTGTTTAGTCTCTCTGATTAGGTAATTTTGATGTTATAAATGAGAAATATATCTGA
The DNA here is from genome assembly GCA_034509755.1 of Anisodus tanguticus. Lineage (NCBI taxonomy): Eukaryota > Viridiplantae > Streptophyta > Magnoliopsida > Solanales > Solanaceae > Anisodus > Anisodus tanguticus. The sequence continues at coordinate 35,314,689 of CM067561.1, read as the reverse complement.
CGGGAGCCTTATTTGTATTTCAGCTATAAAACTTCACCGGATGAGTTCATTTAATGTAAAGATTTCATTTTTGATTTGTTGAATCATAGAGGTGACTGTAGCATTGTTCTTGGTTTCTCGTTCTGCGGGTATAACATTTTCCATTTGCTGGTGGCCATGACTAATTGACCAGTTGTTCATTCGTTGGTCGAAACATTTGTCTTGAAGTCCCTAGTCTAGCCAAGAATAGGGATTTCAAGTCAATGGATACTGGGTCCTATTGAACATATTACTCCTTTGCGGGCAATGCATGTGCACCTAAATGTATATGTTCCCGGTAGATTTGCCCATCATTCTTACCTTCCTAATGCCAACCTTGGTGTCTGAAGATAGTTTCTCTTCCATTATTCCGGAGAGTTGAAGAAGCGACATGGTTTATACCAAAAAATATTTGTTGTTTCTTTACTTATCAAATATATATATAATATCTGTTGTTTCTCAATATTCCCTCATGTTTTCAATTAGTAGCAGTTCTATTGATTAAATTTCCAAAAAAAGAAAAACTCTGTATGTGTGTATATAGTTCAGATCAAATGCAGTGAGGGATTCTGCTTTTTTACATGTTACATCCCCACTAAAGGATAACATTCTCTTCTAGAAAGACTGATAAAAGTGGTTTACATCTTAATTCAAACTTATCACTCATTTAGGTCAAGTGGTAAGAAGCAAGCGTGAGAGTGAATAGTGAAACATGGAAAAGCTCTTGTAGGATTAGGTTACTTCACTCAAGAAACTATTGTATCTTGAATTTAAATATTACATGGTCTGTGTACATCCTACCCTTCCAGACTTCACTTGCGAGATTACACTGGATATGTTGTTGTATCTTTGAACTTTAAAGGCGAACACAGGGCCAGCACTTACCACAATGCTTGTAGTGTTTTCACGTTTGACTAGGTCAAGCTGATATAAGACGGTTTCCAATAGTTACATGAAAGGACTTTGATGACATTCTCCAATTATAGTGTTTTAGAAATTGAAAACACAAAAACATTCCAAATGAACCCGACTCTTACTTCATCCAAAAACTCTCCTATGACCATTGTGTTTAAAATGTAATCAGCTATATTCTAGAGTTACATATAGTAGGTGAAATTGGAGGACCATCAAATCTCAGTATTAAGGTCAGAGCATCTTCTTGGATTTGTTTTGTTATTTTTGTCATAAAGCATATATTGATGAGTTATGCTGTCAATTCTCTTATTAAAAGATGTTGGAAGAATAATAAAAAATTAGTGATGCATCCAACAATGAGCTTGCGGGTTTAGCATGATCAATGTTTCAGAATCAAACCCTATATACATATGTGTGTGCGCGGCAAAAACAAATATATAACAAGTTAGATATACATTTTAGAATTCATTCTCTTAAATCAAAATCAATGTCTAAATTTTGAATCCGCCAATCAATATATATTATAAAGCTAGGAATAAAATAGGTGATGTGGCACCTCTCTTTGCCAAGGATCCTATTTATCTTTTTTATCTTTTTTTTTTTTTTTTTTTACTTTTTCTCTTATTTTTAAAATTATTTTATATTAAAAAGTCATCTCCATAACTCATACCTCTTTATTTATCATAAATTCTAATCTTCATTAATATCAATAATATCCATAACCTCCAAGCCTTTCATGTTCATAACCCCTAATTGTTTAATGTATAAATTTATGACATCTTAAAATCACACCAATTTCTATTTATATAAATTTGTTTCTAGCAATGTTGGTTATCCTCTATCTTTATATTGCAATAGACATCACCAATATAGAGCATTTTTTTTTGGGTTCTTGATGATATGAACAGAGGAATTCTTCAAAAAATGATTTTAGTTTTCTCTTTGTTTTTTTTTTATTATAGAGAATTTGACTATGCTATGTTGACAACATAGTCCTTATTTCCACTTTCACTCATAATTATTGTATTTTCTAAAATATCATTTGCTTAGTAAATTTTTTTTTCGTGTTCTTTTCTTTGTTGGTGAAGTTAACTTATTATGTCTCCATGTCAGGATGTTTCCAAAAGTAAAAGCAGGGGAAAGAAGCCTACGTATACATGCATGCTTCTTAAGTAAGTAAGTATATGTCATTCTGTAGTCATGTGAATCAACTTACAATATACCTAATGAAAGAACATGAGAACGTAAAATTAGTTTGTAATTTTCAAAGTATAATTTAATATACCACAATTTGTTGATTCTATGCTCTTTGGGCTTACTACTTGAAAAATATAGAAACAATATTGAGTTACAATAAAAATGATTTAATAAAGGTATTTGTCTCACCCTTTCTGCCCAAGAGAAGAGAGGAATTGTTGTTCACTGGACATTCATTCAACATTTATTTTTTTAATATGTTATAGAGAAATCAATTATTAGTGTTGGTATGGAATATTTCTTTTTTCTTGGGTTAAAACATGGCAAGGGGTAGTCATAAATGAGCAACGCTAAGAGAAGTTAGTCAAAATATAAATATTTTAAAATGTTTCATAAGACTAATTTAATTATAGGTAAAAGGAGAATTGATTTAATTATTGAAGGAATGTTAATTATTTCGAAGGATACGAACATGAGAAAGAAAAGGATGAAGAAAAAGAAGAATGTAATACGATTTATAACTTATGATATATTTCATTAAATATCTAAGTTATATCCTTAAAGAATAATTATATATGCATAATTTAAGATCACGATTAGATCGTAAAATCTTTTAAAATAGAAAGGGTACACAAATTTGATGAAAAGGACAATTAAACCTAAATTTTAAATAGCAATATTCGAAACGCAACAATATTATTTTACGTGACGAACAAGGAGGATGATAGAATGTTGATGTTCTGAGCTCTCTAAACTTACGATATTGCTTTGTGCAAAAAAAATTATTTGCAAGGAGGATACAAAACAAATGAAACATCTAAAAAAAAGGTAAATTTGAAAAAGCCATATAAAATTATAAGAGCTAAATCATTGATAAAAATTCTTACAAATAATTTTCGACAAACATTAAAATACGTTCGTTGATGCACTTTATCGGCAAGTGACTTTTATTATGTACTAAAAACGTGGAAAATGAAAGAGAAAAATAACCACATTATTTATAAAGTAATATTGAATGTTTAATATAACACATAAATCATGAATTTATAAGATATAGTTAGTTAAGAGAAATTTTGTTTTTTGGCATTTTTTATAAAAATTAGTAGAAGAAAATAGGCGAATCAACTTGATTATTTTAAGGAAATATAACTTCAATTACTAATTTTTTGGAGGGATTAAAAAAAAGGTAAAAAGTATATGAAAAGAGAGTAGGTAAAAGGGAGCCGAAAAATAATGTCAGGTTGAATATAAAAAAAGAAGTGATTACATAAGAAAACTATAAAGATGAAAAAAAAAAAAAAAAAAAGATAAGGAACAGAAAAATAGATAATCAAGAAAAATTATAAAAAGAAAAAAAAGAAAGAGAAATTTTAATAATGTCAAGAAGGTAATGAATGGGTTGAATAAAGACATACAATGTTCGCAATAACGACGTTTCGCGAGTATATGACTGATGCTTCTTTAGGTTATGAAGTTTTTTTATTTGGCATCGGGTTAGGTCGAATTTATGTTATTTTGGTTTAATTATTCGTAACGGCATATTTACAATATACAAAATGATCAAACTAATGAGAGTTATTTATTTAATATTGAATTAAGTTGAAGTGAGATTTTTAAAAAAATTTGTCATCAGCTTTGAAAATATTATTAGAACAACAATAGTGTTACAATTGAAGAATATAAAAAAGATAAAATTAATTAATGAATAAATATTAATACTTTTTAATTAAAAAATTAATAATAAATACTTAACTATATTTAAATTTTACTTTAATGACTACGTCTGATCACGAGAAGAGGAGGTCGTTTTCACGTACCGAACAAACTTTTTGTTGGTATATTTCAAAATCGTCACCAACATCGAAAATAAAGTTTCACATTAGATTGCTTTAGGAAAAAAAAAAAGTACAGAACTGTCACACTCAATCACCAAATACGAAAAATACAGGTGCAAATTGAGGAAAACAAGGATAGAAAAGAAGACAATATTTTAATTTCTCTTATACATAGTCTTTTATATTATAACCTTTTCTTGATGAACTTTGTTTTCTGTCATTACTGATCAAGCTTGCTTCCAGCAACATCCACAATAAATCTGTACCTCACATCATTTTTCTCCAACCTCTCCATTGCAATGTTGATATAATCCATTTTCACCATCTCAATTTGAGAAGTAACACCTTTCTCTTTGCAGAACTGTAGCACTTCTTCTATTTCCTTCATGCTACCAATAAAGCTTCCAGTGATGCTCTTTCTCCCTGATAAAAATAATAATTAAGAATTTAAGTTATATATATTGATAGTATAAAAAAGTCTGACACAATTTAAGAATGGAGCTAGAAGGTTATTTATGGGTTCGCTGAACTCGATAACTTTAGATTAGATCCTATATTTGTATTAAGAAAATCCACTAAATATGTATAAAATTGAATTTAAAACTTAATTACTAATAACTAATGTCGATATTTTAGAATTTAACACACAAAATTTATATTCTAGCTCCCTCTACACTATTAATTTAATTTAACTTATTAACAAGTTATTGCGCACTTTTCTAAGTTGTCATATAAAGCTTATTATAAAGAGTTACATATAATTGTAAATCTATTTATGGTGGTGTAAAGAAATCAAAGCTATTATTGCAGAAAACTTGAACTTTAGTAATCATAGAAGGTTACGGTAAAAAATGAATCTCGGGCCTAACTCAACCCCAAAAGCTAGCATGTAGGGTGAAGATTGTCTAAGTCCAAGGAGTCCATGTTCCCATTTCATTTTCGATGTGAGACTCTTAACACTCCCCTGCACGCCCATACCTCTTTAACTGGAGCGTGAACAATATAATTTGGGTGCCTAACATCGGTGAACAAAAAAGTGGAATGGGCATGACTGATACCATGTAAATGATGGATCTTGGGCCTAACTCAACCCCAAAAGCGAGTTGATCGTCAATCATCTTAGGTTCTTGACAATAGGTCGACACATTAGGAAAATCGTCCTGCTGAATGGTCTGAAATTTATTTTGCAAGGTACGTTGTGTCTTGTTGTCATGAAAAATATTTTCCAAGCGCTCCCACGTTTGTCGTGCAGTGACATCGGTTTCAATAATTGTATGCAATAGATCGTTCGAGATCGTGCCGTAGATCCATTGTAGGACAAACGCATCTAAGCGGGACCAAAGTTTCATCGACCATATCATTTCTCCAAAATCAAAGCCCCTAGAAAGACCTGATGATTCTAACGATGAACTATGTAAAGAATGAATCTTGGCCCTAACTTAACTCCAAAAGCTAGCTTGTAGGGTGAGGATTATCCAAGTACATATATGGAGTCCATGTTCCCATTCCATTTCGGATGTGGGACTCTTAACAGTTTCATTAAATTAATGTTATCAAATCTATTAGCTTTAATACGTGTATGGTTATTATTGCTGTTGCTGTTCATTATTGTGGACATGGTTCCTCAAAGAGAAAATCCTATAAGCCTAGCATGATTTTATCCTTATCTTTCTCATTATATGCCGCAAAAATAGACAATATCACTAGCATGTTTCAATAAACTATGGATTTCTTTGACTAAATGACCACTCTTCCAGTCCTTTTGTTCTATCTTTTTTCATATATAGACAAATTCTACATTTATATTTTCAAGTTTCATAATTCAATAAGAAATAAATAGAAGATAGAATGTTAGCTTTAGAAAAAATCATCTTATTTAATATGTTAAGACACCTATATAAGAAAGCTATATCATTTCTGCACTATTGCTAATGAGATTTGACTGATATTTTAAGCATATTTATATGTCAATCATCTGTCTGGTCAGACAAGGAGATCGATTTTGATATCTAACCCTTTATCTCTAAGGTGGTTAGCCGCTCGATCGAGTCCATCCTTGAAGTTGTACCCTCCCAATAAAGAAGTTACATACCCTCCTCCTACCCCCGGTAGGAGGGGGAGCGAGTGAAGGCTCGCAATGTAAACAACAAATACCTAACAAAATATGGTCTTCAAAACCAATTTTAACTTAAAGCAATGTATTTCGTCCAAACGTGTTTTTCATTTGGGATCTAATTTATATATCCCGTAAAGATTGAATTTTTAAACAATCAATATATTTTAATCTATCGTAGCAGGTAACCTTTTTTATTTGATAATGTTAAAAAAGAAGTTATACTATGAGTGAAAATAAGTTAAATGACTTACCAAGCATAACCATGGGGGAGACAAATTGCAAAGGGGTGTTGATAACTCCCATCAAGATTAACTTGCCATCAACTTTAAGCAAAGAGAGATAAGGTTCAAGAGGGTGATTAACAGGGACAGTGTCAATAATATAGTCAAGTGAATCAGCAGCCTCTTGCATTTTCTCAGTGTCTGAACTAACAAGATAATCATCAGCACCAAGGTGGTCCAATGCTTCTTGTCTCTTCTTATTTGAAGAGCTAATGACAGTAACATGATGTCCCATTGCCTTTGCTATTTTCACTCCCATGTGTCCAACTCCTCCAAGTCCTAAAATTCCACCTCTTAATCCACTCTGGTTAAAACCAAAATGGTTCAATGGACTGTATACTGTTACACCAGCACATAATAGTGGTGCTGCTTGTTCTGGTGCCATACCCTCTGGAATTTTCACCACAAACCTATACAAGAAAGAAAGATAACATTCAGTCCATTGTTGATCTTTTAGTTCAATAAATGTGATCAATTAACCAATTAAGTTATATTGGTTTCTTCATCTCCCTAGTACATTTGTCTTGATTTGATAACCCAAAAGATTTACTAAACTCTTTTAGGTTTAAATGGAGAGGAATTAACTTTACACTTACAAAGTAAAAAGTTTCTATACTACCAATACAATTTAACCGTTATAGTTGTCTATCTTATCTTTTAGATTTTAACTATAAACATTGTTGGCGTAAGTGATAAAAGAAATATCGACAAGCATGAATCAGTAACCTTCTAAATATGGTAAATATCATATTACAACAGGTAAAGCATAGCGTTAAATTCTTTTATATGTATATAACTAAGTTATCTTTTGAGTTTTAAGTTTTATTCATCAACATTGTAATATTTTTCTACACAATCAAGTCACTAATAAGAGAAGTACAAGTAAATTTTAATAATAAAAATTATTTGGTAACAAGGTAATTTACCAATGTAACAATTAATTTTATAATTTTTATTTTTTAGGTGATTTGATAATGTAATTTTACTGGTAGGATGTATAGAAAGTTAAACCATTCTAAGCAGGGTAGGCTTACTTTTGCTCAACAACAATGAAATTAGCAAATCCACCCTGAGTGGGCTTGCCATCAGTATAGACATCATTGTAGTTCCATATCTTCTTGCCACAATATTGCTCTATCTCTGCCTTGCAAGGCCTGCACTTATTGCAACTTCCAACTAGCAGTCCTACTCCAACTGTGTCCCCCACTTTGAATTTTGTCACCTCTGGTCCTATCTCCACCACTTCTCCAACAACTTCATGTCTACATCAATATTCATCACCACCACAAATAAAGTTACCAAGGGATAAGATAAGGATGTACATAATAAACAATGATAGCATTAGATTTGAACAAAACGTTATTGTCACCAACAACTGTACTTTGGCATCTAGGCCAAGTAAAAATCATTTATATAAATGATTACTTATATACGTTTTTAGTGTGAGTTAATTTACTAGTTTTCTCTTTTTAATTTTATGTGATATCAGTATATAGAAGTTAGACTAAGTATATATATATTGTGTGGTCTCTCACATCTCTTGATTAATAAAAGCAATTCAAGATTCGATCATAAAAGATACTGAGTCCGGTGAGGTCTCAACCGATAGTTGAGTTTTGTTATGCGGCGATTTTTAAGATAACACCCGTTTCAACATGTTATCTCGCTCGATTTCCAAAAAAATGAGATGCAATTTTTTATTATGCAGTTTTATACGGAAAATGAGCCATTGATCAAATGAAAACAACGTTGCTTTGTTGCGGTTCGCATTTGTGTGATTAAAGGAAGAAAAAGACAAGACATTTGGAATAGTCAATCAAATCCCAGGCACTAATGGTTGCAAATTTATTAGGGGTCAGAGGATGGTAGACTGGTATTAAAAGGCACAAGGGCCACTACATACGTAGCATCAAAGATGGTGCATCGCCTATTTATCATTCTCAATCGGGAGCCAAAACGAACACGCCTTATTTTGTTGACTTATTTAGTGGCTAAGATATGAATGTCAATTTCTATACAATTAGATTGGCTAGATGCTTATATTTCCACCTCAAATTGTCATTCCTTTTGGTTCTACCAAGAAAACTGAAATTGACATCAAACAAAGTTTCAAAGGGTAGCATTTTGTTGTTGAAAATCAGCAGAATGAAAATTCTCTTCACTGCTCATAGATACATAGAGAATTCTGTGGAAAGCCATATTGATGAAAGTCGTATGTACGGCTTGGAGGGAGATCTTTCATATCTTTCGAGATCTACCCGGGGTAGTGGCAGGAAAGGAAGCAGCACACCAGGACGAACTCCCTTCTTTTAAATATCAACTCAAGGCCTCCTTTCCTTACTCGTTGGTTTGAGTGCTTTATCGAAGGATTGATATACAGTGGGTAAACTAACGAAGGGAAGAATTTGATTTAATCACAGAATTGAATCGGGTCTAAACTGTGTTTTTCCTTCTAATTAATCAATCCTTCCTCCTCCCCCCCCCCCTCCCCCCATTCCACACATACACACACCAGGGGGATCGGCAGTGGTGTCCACTTACCTATAGCGGAGCTACATGTCAAGAAGGAGTTCAATTGAATCTTCTTCGTTAAAAGATTATGTTGTACAAATGGAGTAATAACAATCTTTTTTGATATGCATGTAACTGATTGAATCCCTTGACAAGATGTAAGATTTTACCTTAATGATAAAGATGATTCAAAAATTACTACAAGTCACCAGTTGAAAATAGCATTCTTGCATTTTTTTTTGAAAATTTCCTGATTAGAAATCTTCGCTCCGCCACTATCACTTACACCCACACAATCAACTTATATATGGGAAGTAAAGGTGTTTTACCAACTAAGTAATTCTCACTAGTCTTATAATAATTCTATGCTATAGAGAGGCAAATATGTGCAAATTCACAATATCACAAGTATAGATACAGGAAAAAGCAGGGAAAACAGAGAGGTGAAAAGAGAAAATACCCAGGAACCATAGGGTAGTTGGACATGCCAAGATCATTTTTAACCTGGTGAAGATCACTGTGGCAAAGTCCACAGTACAAAACTTTGACTTGCACATCTTCAGGCCCTGTGTTTCTGCACATAATTTAAAAAAAAAGTTCATAAATAACAAACAAGAATTATGTACTAGGCTCAATCCCAAATGAGCTGGATCGACTATATGAATCGTCACTGTCAATATCGCAATGTAATATATGTACCTGAGAGTATAGGTATAAGGTGAAAGTACACCAGAAGGGTCTCTAGCAGCCCAGCCAATAGCTGTTTTCTCAACTTCCAAGCTACCCATAGTTCTCTAGAAAAGAAAAATGAGTGTAGTTGGAGAGCAGAAAATAAGAAGAATAGTTCAAAGGGAAAGAGAAATAAAGAGTTGTGAGCTATTTTAGTATAGTTTGGTTCATAACACCACATATATATAGTTTAAAACAGGGAAAAGGCAGAGCATTAGGTGGCCTTTCTTTTAAGGTTCAACAAAATTGATTTATTTCAGTAGCTAAGATATTGACATCAAAGTTCTATAATTAGATTGACTAAATCCTCACATACCATCATCCCCATACATGATACATCCCATAATTAACCTAAATAGCTGCCATCCTACCTCTTAAACTAAACTAAAAATAATTGACAGATGTATAATATCTATTTATCCTTTGATTTTTGTTACTACTCATATCTATTATCTTTTGTTATTTGCTTAGCCTACTGTTTTGTTGTAGTTAATGTTTGCTTTGTTTTGCTTTATCTTGAGTCGGAGTCTATCGAAAACAGTCTCTCTACCCCAAGGTAGAGGTAAGTTATGCGTACACTCTACCCTCCCCGGACCCCTTGTAGGAGATAATTGGAGAGAGAAAATCCTATCAATTCCTTTTTCATAAGGCTACGCTCCTTCAAGCCTTTAAAACTATTGAAAATAAGTAGAATTATACTGAGTATGTTTATATAACTGTTGTATAATCCGTGTATACCGAATGAATCCAACCAACTATTTGTGTAAGATAACATTGCAATTGCTAAACTCTTTAATGAAAACTTAATGGCGTTTGTTTTAGATTTTTTTGAAAGAAGTGTTTGTTTGAGCTTTTTTTGCAAAAAAAATAATATTTAAAAATTAACTTTTCAAACTCAAAAATTTCAAGTTTACCCAGACAAAAACCTTGCAAACTGAGTAATAAACCATCTTTAATATGCTAAGTTAAGACTTAAAGGTGCCATAAAAAGATGGATGAAATGGAGCTCGCATCTGGAGTCTTGTGCGATAAAAGGTGCCACCAAAACTTAAATACAAGTTCTATAGGGTGGCCGACTATGTTGTATGGGGCGGAGTGTTGGCCAGTCAAGACTTCGCACATCCAAAAAATGAAAGTTGTGAAAATGAGGATGCTGAGATGGATGTGTGGACATACAAGGAGGGATATGATTAGAAATGAGAATATCCGGGACAGAGTGGGAGTGGCCTCGGTGGAGGATAATATGCGGGAAGCGAGGTTGAGATGGTTCGGACATGTGCAGAGTAGAGACACAAATGCCCCAGTGCGGAGGTGTGAGAGGTTGGCCGAATAAGTATTGGGGAGAAGTGATTAGACGGGATATGACACATGTGCAACTTACTGAGGACTGACCTTAGATAGGGAACTGTGGAGGATACAGATTAGGATAGAAGGGTAGTGGGTAGTCGAGCGTAGCCCTACTTTCACTTTCAAACAGTTAGTTGTAGTGTTATTATTGTAGGCCCGCTTAGCCTATTATACTAGTAGACGCAGTATTACTTTATAGTAGCGTTTGATTTCTACTGCTATGTGTTCTTTAGTTTACTTTGTTTATCTTATGTATCTGCATTAGTTACTACTTCTTTTTCAGAATGCGCTAACATGACTTATTCACATTTGATATCAGTATTTTATACTGCTTTAAATTTCTTGTCCGTGTCTGACCGTCTCTTGATTTGTTTGTGCTTATGCTTTGTCTTGAGCCGAGGGTCTTTCGGAAACAACCGCTCTACCTACCAAAGTAGATGTAAGGTTTGCGTACACTCTACCCTCTCCAGACCCCACGTTGTAGAACGTCACTGGGTACGTTGTTGTTGTTGTTGTTAATATGCTAAGAATAAGCCTTAAAATCTTGTTATGTGTTTTGCTTTTTTGATACAACCACTTAAACTTTTCGTTTTTCTTTTCCCTCAAACGTTTTAGAGGCACATTTAACTTATTTCATAATTTGGTAGGAAAATTATTTATTGTAATTTTGTAAAACAGAAAGAATTAGATTTTCTTGTTTGTTCTTCATGTTCTAAAAGTTCTTAATTAAATTGTAATAAATAAAAAACGTTATATTTTCAAATTTACATTCCATAAGAAAGAATGTTTGATATCTTCTTTATTTATTTATAATTTTAGCATTTTCCCTTCCACCAACTTTTATATTGATTTTTTTTTTAAAAGATAGTGTTTAGTTTTATTTTTCTTTTGGTATCTCTTTTCCTTTATTCTTACAAGAAAACGTTGTTGTGGAGACACAGTTGGGTCCCATGGGGTTCGGTGGAACTGAGCGTCACCACGTAGGTAAGGTTTTTTTTTTTGTTTAATTTTAGTTTAGGTTTTGTATTCTTAAAAGTTAGGTAATATAGGTAGGATGAAAGAGCTTGCTCATGCAAATGCAGTAATAAATGTTTAATATTATTATACACCTCTCTAATTACCCAAAATATATTTAGAATTAACTTTGATTTGTAATTTTATACCATAACAAGTAAAGGTAACATGATGATGGTTTAAATTTCTTCACCTATTCGATTATAGGAGTACAAGTTAAGCAAATCATTTCACAAGCTTATAACCATGCCAATATGAGTCCTATTCTTTTTTTAAAATTTTCTGCATCCTTTTTACTAAGAGTAATATTTCTCAAAAACTACCTCTCCTCCATAACAGACACCTACAACTACGAGGCTTCAAGACAAACCAAAGATATCTATATTTCATAAACACATATATATGCTGTGCAAACGTGTGGAACATTGAAAACCTAGCAGTATTGAAGAAGATTCTGATTCCTCTATGGAAGATACAATTTAGAGACATTCTTGTTGAATATTAACTAAGTTATCGGTATGATTTTAATTTCTTTCTAAAATGTCGGCGAATTCAATTATTAATGATTAATTATGATAAAGCAGCAGTGGCTCGTGGGACAATTCAGACGTGAAATTAGTGCTATACTTTGTGAATCAATATGCAGGCCTTGCAAAGCAGTGGCTTTCCCTTCAACAACTTAAGTAATTCGTTTAAATTAAATCAATATGATAATAGCTCTAAACATATTATTTTGTAAACTGCAATGAAAGTCAAATAATGTGTCGTTATCGTACTATTTTGTTTTTTGTTATGTCCCCTTAGTCATGGGGGAAATTAAGTATATCAACAGTTCTAAAAAAATGATTAGGATTAACGTCTTTAATCAAATGACAACGTTGTCATCTGACCGGAAACCTACCAATGCACACTACAAGAAAATAATGCAAATTTAATAAATCATACCATCGGAATTGGAAGAAAACAAATAATACAGAAATCTTGTGTTTGGATTTTCAAGAATCTCCACAAATGAAATTGACAGCTTGCTCCTTTGATACGCATTTTTCTACCCACATAGAAAAAGAAAATCCTGTAAGTTTGGAACATTAAGCTTCTTTTGCGGGCTTGATAGGGCCTCAACGCCAAGACTAATGAAGAAGCCTTTCGCTGTTGGATTAAAGAAAAATGCAACCGAGGTAGGAATCTGAGTAAAATTTTTAAGGCTACCTTATTTGAACACCACTATTTTACCTATATTCTTTTTTAAATAAAAAAAAACTTTTTATAGTTAACCTACTTAGGAACAATTTCAGACATGGCGTCTGAAGTTAAATATGTCAAACATGATTGAATTCAGTCACATTGCTAAAATTCAGGCAAAAAAAAATGAACTTCATGATTGTATATAAAACTTCAGACATCGCATGTCTGAAGTTAATTCCAAAGTGAATAGACTTACAATTTTTTACACTACGGATATGCCTTAACTGGTGGTCCCAAAATCAGGTACATGGGCACTTTGGCCGGAATCCGAGCTGTTTAATGGGCCGAGTCCAGGTTCTGGCCTAAGAGTCCAAAGTAAGGACTGATGCCCAGGGCACTCGGTTCAGTGGACTTGGACCTGAACTGCAGCAATTTTTCTAAAATAAGAGTCGTCTGCTGGAAACGAGATACAAGACTGATTTCACGTTATGGATCGAATTCATGTATGCCCAAACCATACAAGCTTTTGACTAACTGGTTTCCAGAAGTATGAATATACAACCACAATAGTTTTAAAACTGTAAACTCTAAAATGACTATAAACCAAGCCAAAAAGAATAGAAGAGATTAACAACCATAGCTGCACGGAGTACGGTAGAATTCCTCGGTACGGTCATTCGGGAAGTCCCTCCGAGGGCGACTTCCATACAATTCTTGCAAGAGCTGGAGAAGCATCTACGGGTAAAGCACCGTATCCATATAACTGCTTGCCACCTACGCTCCGCCATCCATTCCAAGTTTAGGAACCTAGCCCGGAATATGGGTGTCCGATCCTTATGGACTAACGGGAAAAGTACAACCTGTAAATCCAGCGTGGGGCGTGGAAGGTTTTGATCCTTTTGTTCCAGGAGGAATAGCCTCTCATCATATTGCAGCAGGAACATTGGGCATATTAGCGGGCCAAAAAGTGGATCCCGCTCTAATAGCTCCGAATAAATTAAATACGTGCATTAAGATACGAAGGCTTCTTATTCCATAACAACGAATTGTGGATTGAAAAAACTTTAAGAAAATGCCGGGAAATTGCCGGGGTACATTTGCAGCACCAACTGCAATAAAGATTCTGCCTTCTTTCAGTGTACATAAGTATGATCTCACTCTCCACCGCAGGAAGTCAATAGGCGTCGTGAATAATGGCCTCATGACTTGAAGTTCCACAAGGAAACATCGCACTTTCCCTTCTTTCGGGAAGAGATAATAATATAACCATATGTTCTCTGGTTAATTAGTATCCTCACTCCAGCTCAGTAGTGCACTTGTGCTCAGTAGAAGCCATCATTAAGATAAATCAAGAACTCAAGCAATCCCAACTTTTTTGCATGTGGTAGGGCAAAGGAGCAACCAGCTTGATACTTTCAACATCTGCGAGATCAGCATCTGAAACGGCTTGAGCTTGTTGCAAAGCTAGAGAAATATTGGGCAAAACCATCTCCTTACAGTGAAGATGAAGATGAGGCTGCTTGTCTGAAATACTTCCATTCCCTAAACGAAGGTTGAAAGGATCTGTTTTTTGCCTGGTAATTTGCACACCTAGGTTCACAGCTGAAGTGGGCAAATGCAGATGTTTCAGCTTTCTATGAGCTTGCCAACCATACTTGTAATCTCCAAGTATTGGCGTCCCTAATGCCTCAGCACAATGAACGCGCAACTTCGAAACAGAGATGGTGAAATAATCAGTTTAATATTCAATAGTTTAACAGCAGAAATTGAAGCTGGCATTACAGAAAAGCAGTTTCCTGTACCTGGTGCTTTCTGCCGGTAAGTGGAGATAACTCTAGCCATGTGTAGCCTGCAATTCACCAAAAGAGAAAATATATATCCATAAACAAGGATGTTTGAGAAGATATGAGAGTTGAATGAAGAACTTTCTCTCCACCAAAACAAACAACCAATTCTCTATAACTGATTGTGTACCAATCCAAGTAACGCAAGCTAAGCTAGTTACTATCTTTGGTCATTGGCACATCTGTCTAATGTATAAGCAACAGAAAAACTACGAAAAAATTGGATAATATGTGCCTAGGTAAATTCTGCAATTAAAAATCTATCCTTGAATAAGTATATACTTATGGAGATGTTTCCCATTTTCCAATACAGAAAATTCATGCTATGTCAACAAGCAGCTCAACAATAGCAAAAGCCCTAAATTTTCAACTATCCGAGAACTTTATGTGTTGCCTCCATCTTGAACTACTAATAATTGAATGTCGTGGCTTATTCTTTGAAATGATTTACAAAGAAGTTTTTCTCCTACAGATTACTCTTTAGGTATGGGTGATGAAACTTGAAACTTGAAACTTGCACACTTCACATTTTCAGACTTCAATTATTAATCAGAAAATTGTTAAGAAGCTGAAGTCCATTCAATGTTAGACCAATTTGTAAATCACCTTTTTCCTTAATTAATTGTGGCAAGTCAAACTTAAATGCTTAAATGGAATACAAGTGTGATATTTTCCAATTTGTACGAGCCTCACTACAGCACACTTTAGGCCCCTCCTGGCAAACCACCTAACAAAAAAAGAGAAATTACACTCTTCACAAGAACTTTGGTGGAAACGTGTGTGAATGTGTGTGTAAAGAGAGAGAGAGAGAGAGAATGCATTTCAACCCTGAGCAAGTGTTATCATTGATCTGTGTAATTTATAAGAGCTACATAACTAAAAGATCTTTTGATACGTTACAAAGAATAACCAACTGCATTTCATCCATCTAATTCCGTGCCTTCATTTATGTAGGTATTCAGGTTAGCATTCAGAACTAACCTTTCTCAGAGGATCCAATGATGCGATATTCCGTTACAGCATACTGTGCCGATGGTGCTCTAACATCAGACATAATG
This sequence comes from Anisodus tanguticus, assembly GCA_034509755.1. Lineage (NCBI taxonomy): Eukaryota > Viridiplantae > Streptophyta > Magnoliopsida > Solanales > Solanaceae > Anisodus > Anisodus tanguticus. The sequence continues at coordinate 35,298,639 of CM067561.1, read as the reverse complement.
GTTATGCGCTCAGATTTCCCATTGTCCAACACCAGCTGAGAGAAGGAAAACTATGAAATCTATCTTACGGGAAACTTATTCCTAAGAAGAAAATGTTTAACAATGCATCAAACAATTGGTGCAGGAGAAAGAAGAGAATAGGTCGAATTTCTGTTATGACATTCGCCCTACCCGGCCTCACATGTAGCAACTCTACAGCTCCAAATTTTGTATAAGATAAGTTGATTGAAAAAGTTTTATTTAATTAATAAAATTTCCTCCAGCACAGATAAAATTAGCCCACTGGAGCTCCAATAGAAAATAAGGGCATATATGATACGATTGAGTAACAGTAAGGGTTCTTTTGTTGCCATTTTCCCTAGATTCATAGTAATTAATACATATGCATATACTAGTTCCTTGTGCATTCATCATTTTGCTAAGCAAGAAATAAAGGGAAAAAGCATCATACGCATTTAAATTTTAGCTTGAGATGTTTAATTCATTTCACCTGATGCTGGTTTTCAGATATAAAATTATCTTACATATCAAAAAATCATTTCTTTTATGAGGTTGAGATATTGAATTCAAATTTGTAACTACATAGTAAATTTTACTTTTAGGTTAATGAGAGCCATTTAAAACTCATTGGAGTTGATGAAATTGAGCCTTGATCCAATTAACAAAGGACGAGTATTTTTTTTATGACCGAGAAATCCATCTGGTGCCAACCCTTGGGGCCAACCGCATCTTCGAAATTCGGCCTCCTCCATTTATATACTGGACTTAGCTCGCGTGGTGCAGGGCTCAAACTTGGGACCTAAGCCACAAGTCCCTCAACAACAAAGAACGAGTATAGTATAGAGGTCAATTAACACGAATTGAAGGCCATCTTGGATTAGGATCTACATTATTATAATGTCTTAACCAAGTCCTTAAAAGTTATTTCAGACAGAAAAATCTTTAACTTTTCATTTGCTAATATCCCAGCCATCTTCTTTTATAAAGATATCCCAGAAATCTTCTTTTATAAAGATATCCCAGACATCTTTTACATGGTTGTTAAAACTCTTGTATAAGTCTAGAATAAACTCAAGGCTTCACCAACACTTCCGGAACAAGAAAATGCTAAGGGGCTCCCCCTCCCTCCTTTTCCTATTTATTATAGAGTGACTCCCCTTAAATTGTCTTAACAAATAATTATTTAGTATTGGGATAAACATGCTCAAATAGACTAGAATGAAAATGGAAAATTCATATAGCCGATCGCAACTAATATGGGATTGAAGCATAGTTGATCGATAGACAGTTTTTGTAAGATTGATTGATACTTTTTTTTGAGAATGGTAACAGTATTGATTGATACATCTTTATACACGGAGTTGACGAAATTCGCTTAAAACAAGATCAGTGTGCCCAACCTTTCCCAGTGGTGCTGATATTATCCCTCCGGAGCGTCTGGGACATCCTATGACAAGTGCCCAGTACTTCTTCTGCAAAATTCTTTTCTTGCTTTCAATATCCTTTCAGAAGAGAAAGGCAATATATCAGGTTTGGAAAAGCAAATCAAATTGGAGAAGTAGTGCGATCATTAGTAAGTTCACCATATATATTGGAAGGAGTAACAGTATACCTCATTTTGTGTGCCAAATGTTTTCTCACGGAAGATCGAATGCAGAGCTGAAGCACTTAATTGTGTTCTTCCCATCACCAATACTCCACTGCAGTCTCTATCCAGTCTGTGTACCTAATAAACAATAAGCTTGTCCGCATCAAGACAGACAGACATAAAATTCACCAGAACTCCAGAAGGGCACTCAACCCAGAAAGACAAATGGAAGGACATTTAGAATGTCTTCCAACATAAGTAGCTGAAGAAACGGAAGAGCAATTAGAGTAGCTTGACACGGGGAAGAGAGATTTTCTAATTGTATAACATCCATGAAACTCGTGTCAAACATTATGGAAGTGTTCAAATAAAATCTATGGTTTCATGTGTACATTTTCTAGACTTTAGCTACAGAGTGAGAAGTTCTTCCTCAACATCCAACCGCAAAGACAGGTCTACAAAGTTTTATTCATTGCATAACATGTACACATGCAAAGCCTATAACCTGGCAAAAGAACTTCGTTATTTTGCGTCCATTCTATGCACATATTTCTTTTCACAGCGGTGAGCAGAAAATGTTGCGGAAGAACAAAATAAAAATAGCTACAACTACTTGTTAAATAATAAAAAGGCAGCCCGGTGCACTAAGCTCCCGCTATCCGCGGGGTCCGGGGAACAGCCGGACCACAAGGGCCTATTGTACGCAGCCTTACCCTATATTTCTGCAAGAGGCTGTTAAAAAAAATCCATAGTACATCCTAGATATGAGCATTGTGCTTTTGAACACACACCAAAGAAAGAAGAACAGACAATTGATCTGAAAAAATATAAACGCAGAAACCATAAACTTACCAGGCGAGGGGCCTCTGAGTACTCATGTCTCATATACTTAGCAGCGAGTTCATCTAAACTTCGTTTTATACCAATTCCACCCTGTCCAAAGTTCCATTTGTTGTAAGAAGAATATTAACTCTCACAATCCAATAGAAAAACTTGGATGTTGACAACTAACCTGAACTGGCATTCCTGGAGGTTTATTGACCACAATAATTTCTGGATCCTGAAATTTTTTCAGGAAATCGGAAGTGCATCAGACTCAAAGAGCACATAGGTTGCGTCCCCCTTTATATGCAATGGTTTAGATTGGGGGATGTCGCGGCAAAGTAAAGAATTGGGAAGTCCACAAATCAGCTATAGATTTCAGACCTTATACAATTCGAGCCTATGTACAAATTTCCTTTCTTCTTCACTAGAAGGGTAATCAACTACTTTCTCGGAGGGAGACTTCTCAACAGTTATTGGGAGAAATATTCGATCTCCAATGTTCATTGACTCCTTCGCAGAAACCTTCCGAAAACATGAGATATTAGATTAAGACTTTGAAAATGCATAAAATTGGTCAGATTGAAGTAGAATAAATCTCGTGGAGATGTCTAGAGATGAGACTTGTAAGATCTTATGTGGGTATCAACAACTGAATCCAAAAAGACAAAGAAATTGTACCCTCTTGGGCTTCTGTTCTTCAACATTAGCAGATTCTCGTCGAACCTGAAAAAACAATATTGCTAAATCAACCACGTGACATAGAAGAAATGTTATAAGTAATTCTTTTTTAGTTTCAATAAGTATGACATGTAATAAGTAGTTCTTGTCCGGATGGTAGAATGCTTATGCAGAACCTTGAGTATGAATGGGTGCCATTGTATTGTCCTACCTGTTTGACTATAGGGTATAAATGCAAACCAAAGGAGGATGGTACACCTAAACCTAAGACCAAATATGGGAAACAGAAGCAAGAGTGGCATAATAAAGTCACAGATTCTCAGATTGAACCAGTAGCTCAGGGGAGTCAAACTTCTGCAATTTCCAGTGATGTACCTGGCCCAAATGGTACAAAGGAAATGGTAAGCCAGTCGGTCCAACTCCAGTACCTGGGGAGGGTGTGAGACAGGTTAGTCAGATTCCTAAACTGATGGAAAGAGCACAAGGAGATGAGAACTTAGGAGAGAAGGTCCAACAGCCTATGACAGTTGAAAAGCCATCACAGGTGGAGATAAGACCTGGTGAAGAGAATAGAAGTCAGGGAACAGAGGGGGTTAGTGAAAGCCCTTCACAAAGCCAACAGGGGCACACTGATAATTAGCAAGAAGTGGGGGGGGGGGGAATCTGCAGCAAAAGTGGTGCAAAAACCAGCTGCTACAAAACCTCAACTTAGCGCTACAAAACCTCAACTTAGCACTACAAATGAATTTAGTATCTTGCATGATCATGCAACAAGACATGTAGTAGGGATTGGAAGAGGCCAGGGTGGTGTAGCCAAAGGGACTGGAAGGGGTACTTTATCTCATCCTAAATGAAGTTAGTAACTTGGAACATTAGGGGCTTAAATAAAGTTCATAAGCAGAAGGATGCAGCTCTGTTTCTTAGAACTAATAATGTTAGTATTATAGCTATTTTAGAGCACAAAGTGAAAGAACATCATGCAGCACAAGTGTTGAAGAAGATTGCACCTGGCTGGGCATGTCTGGATAATTATGCATATAGTGCTAGAGGGAGAATATGGATTTTGTGGGATCCTAGTCACATGTAGTGCTATATAGTGCTAGAGGGAGAATATGGATTTTGTGGGATCCTAGTCACATGTAGTGCTATTGAGGTGTCTGGGCAATTTATCCACTCAACAGTAAGGATCAATGCTTTGAACTTAAATTTTGCTTTCACTGCCATTTATGGTTTGCACTCTACTGAAACTAGAAGAAGCTTGTGGTTGGACCTTAGACAGATTAGTAATCATCAACAGGGGCCTTGGCTATCCATGGGAGATTATAATGCTATTTCAAGAGCTGAGGATAGGCTGATTGGAGCACCTGTTACGGTACCTGAAACAAAGGATTTTGAGAATTTCCTGGTAGACACAGGTATGACTATCCTGAATTAGTGGTAGGGAGTACACCTGGATAAATGGCCATACTTATAGTAGTATTGATTGGGCCCTAGTTAATGCTAGGTGGATGTTGGATATGCCTCTACTAGAAGTGTTGATAATGGATCCAGGGTGTTCTGATCATTCCCCTTTGAGCATTACATTGTGTCAGGAGGAGCAAAGAAGTCCAAGGCCTTTCAAATTCCTGAACCATCTGGCCAACCATGTGTCATTCCAAGTAATAGTTCCGGAAGCATGGAACAAGAGACAGAAGGCTTATAAAATGTCAGGTATATGGCAAATATTGAAGGATGTGAAGCACGCAGTAATACATTTGAATATATCTGAATTTCGAGGTGTAGAGGATATAATCAAACTCTACAGGCAACAATTACAAGATATCCAAAGCTCTATGAGACAAGCTGGGCAGCCTCAAGATTTAATTGATACAGAGAAAGAGATCAAGTTGAATCTGGAGAAGTGGTTGACAACAGAAGAAAGTATAGTCAGACAGAAGTCAAGGGTTCAGTGGCTAAAACTAGGAAATGGGAATACAACTTATTTTCATGCTAGTTTGAGGAGCAGGATTGCAAAAAATAAAATAACCAACTTGAGCACTTCAGCTGGGACAGTAGTTACTCATAGAGATGATATTGAAGCTGAAATTTTGGGTTTCTATAAACAACTGTTGGGTTCTTGTGCTACTCAACTACCTGTTGTTAATCCTTTAATCGAGATGGGCCAACTTTGAATAGAACACAGCAATTGAAATTGATAGAGGAAGTTTCAAGAGAGGGGGTGGAGTTTGCTTTAAAGGGCATTAGCATGTGATGGTTTTAATGCTTTTTGACCTGGGCAACTGTGGGAGAGGAAATAACAGATGCTGTATAAGAATTCTTCTCAACAGGTCATAGAGCTATTAATTGTACTACAGTGACTTTGATTCCCAAGACTGCTCACCCGACCAAAATTTCTGAGTATAGACCTATTTCCTGTTGTACCCTATTATATAAGCTCATTTCAAAAGTGCTTACTAATAGATTATAAACTGTGATGGATGGGCTGATAGATAGGAATCAGTCTGCCTTTGTCCCAGGTAGGCTGATAAATGACAACATTATCTTAAGTAATGAGCTGGTCAAGGGCTATGGAAGGAAGAATGTATCCCCTAGATGTATGTTAAAAGTGGACATGAAGAAGGCTTATGATTTTGTAGAATGGGGGTATCTCAAACAGATTTTAACTCAGTTGCAATTCCCTGACAAGTTTGTAGGGTGGATATATCAATGTATTAGCACTGTGTCATATTCTATCCTCATCAATGGTCAACTACTCAACTCAGTGCCCCTTTCCAAGAAAAAAAAGGTTTGAGACAGGGTGACCCCCTATCCCCTTTTCAGTTTGTGTTGGCCATGGAATATCTCACTAGACTTTTGAAGCAACTAAAACATATCCCTAATTTTAATTACCATCCTAAATGTGAGAGAATGCATATTGTTCAACTGAGTTTTGCTGATGATCTACTTCTATTTAGTAGAGGTGACACTTGGTCTGTTAAACTGTTGTATGGTTTGTTCATGGAATTCTCAGCAGCTTCTGGTTTAGTTGCTAATAATAACAAGAGCTCCATTTATTTTGGAGGTGTCCCTGTTGAAACTCAAGAGGAAATACTACAAGACTTAGGTTTCTCACAAGGATATTTGCCTTTTAGATACTTGGGTGTGCCTCTTAGCACTAAAAGAGTCTCAATCCTACAGTTTCAACCTTTGTTTGACAAGATTATGGGTAGAATTCAAAGTTGGACTTCCGGGTTCTTATCCTATGGGGGGAGAACTCAGCTCATAAAAAGTGTGTTATTTTCAATCCAAGTGTTCTGGTCACAGGTGTTCATACTACCCAAGAAAGTCATTAAGTGTATAGAGAGCTTATGCAGAAGATTTTTATGGACAGGGGTAGTAGACTCTTCTAAGAAAGCTTTGATTGCATGGGAACAACTGTGTAGCCCCAGAACTGCAGGGAGGCTCAACTTCCTGGATATACAGACTTGGAACAGAGCTGCAATATGCAAACTCCTCTGGAGTTTGAGTAAAAAGAAGGATAAAATGTGGGTGCAATGGATTCATATGTATTATGGGAAACAGGGGACAATATGGGGTGTACAAGCATCTCAAGCATCATGGATGGTGAGGAAAATTCTCCAAGCTTCTGATTATTTTGAGAGTGCAAGATGGAATGAACTGTACTCCAAATTGAAAAGTTCTCAATTAAACAATTATAGTTGAAGTTGAGGGAGATTACCAGAAGGTTGAGTGGAGGAAGCTAGTATGTATTAATGATGCTTGTCCAAAATGGTTGTTTATTCTGTTTCTAGCTTTTCATAGTAGGTTGCTCACAAAGGATATATTGGCTACTTGGGGTTGTGTAGAGGATGTTGACTGTGTGTTGTGTGCATCAGAGTGGAAAGTCATAGTCACTTATTTTTTAGGTGCACCTTCTCAATACAGATTTGGCAAAAGATCTTACACTGGCTGAACATGCAGCGGCAAGTAACCAGTTGGGAGGATGAAATCAGCTGGAGTGTAATGCATTGCAAAGGGAGGCAACCATGGGCAGAGGTATACAGACTTGCACTTGCTGCAGCTGTCTACTACATATGGCAGGAGAGAAACCATAGAATTTTTCAGGGGAAAACCAGAGAAAGCTCGATGTTAGTTCGTTTGATTGTGCAAGAAGTCCATCAAAGGGGAAGCTTGAGACCAAAACTAGCTAGACTGCCAAATTCTCTTAACTTTTACCCCTAGGATCAATTAGCTTGTGTTATAACTTGTGTGATGTTCTGCATTTGTGCAGTGAGGTTGAGTAGGTTGTTATAGCTGTCTTAGTTGTATGCAGTACTGGGAGCTGTCCAGTATCTGTATTTTTCTGCTTTGTAATTCTCACTTTGGTAATAAAATCTACTTATTTACCAAAAAAAAAGTAGTTCTTGTCAATATTCTTGATGAAGGCTTGTAATTGAGAATAATGAGCTCATCCCTGACAATGGCTTTACACGTGTCAAGAGAGCAAGAGATCTCTAACTAAATAGTAATCGTTTAGCAACAAATTCCATGTATAAATATTACAGCATTCAGATTTGTTTTACTTTTGGTTAGAAAAGCAAATGCAGAAAGAAACATAATATCTAACATAAGCTGCACAATATTGGAAGTTAGGAAATAATCTCTTGCAAAAACAGAATATCTAACATAAGCTGCACAAGATTGTTTCTAATTGTCATAATATTCAGGAAATAATCTGCAGAATATAAAAATCTAGAATGAGATCACACTCATGCTAAATCAAGTTCTGTTTCCATCTCTCTCGCTTCCCTAGATTGATTTTCAGCATATGTACAGTTAGAAACAACTATATATTCCACAAAATGTTTAAAAAAATTCTCTTTACCAAAAGTATGCCCAGTCAAAAAGATGAAAGTAAGTTCAAATATGATAATTAATGCCTTGAGAAATTGTAAGTATCAGCTATGAGCTTCACCGTGTACTTGAACAAAATTCCTATGATTATGGGACTGACTTAGGCCCAAGGTCTATTTCTTATTATCATTCGTGACAAAATATTACTCTATAAATTAAAAATTCACCTTGTTGTTATATAACAAATAAAAAAATAACAGTTCTGGAGACCATGCATGTCTATATAATGATGCAACGTTCTATTCGCAAAAGGCAACTTAAAGAAATGGCATTTATATATAGGAAAATAATGAAATTTAGGCACAAAACTGTATCTTTGATGTCTTTTTCCTTTAAAAGTAAGAATAAAAAAAGAACACGCCATTAATCGACTCGATTATATAAGTAACAAAATAGTATTAGTAAAAAAATGGCAACACTATGGGACCTGTCTTAATCGAAAAAGCTTCTGCACTAGGGACTTGGGCAACTCAGGGAAGCAACGCTGAATCCATTTGAGTGCTGTCATATTATTCGTGGAATTCTCCGTTTCAACTCCGGCGATTTCTCTACCTAAAGCAACACCGTTGACGGTGGCAGTGAAAGGTGGTAGAGTAAACCACTTATTGCTTTTCTCATTTTCATTCTTATTATTATAGCCGTCAGTTACGGTGGTGGCATAGTGACACTGACACCGGTAAAAAGATGCGTGTAGTGTCGTGACGTCATCGGAGAGCTGCCGAGAGCGGTGGATGACTCGCCGGAGTAGCCAAGGCCCTGCCATAACGGTGGTTCTTTGCGGGTTTTGGGCTTTCATCAAGACCCGAGAGGGGATTTTAACAGTTTGACCTACGATTAGGGGAATTCGAAGAAATGATCCTCAAATTTTGAACAATGTTACTGTTTCAACCTTGAACTAATCTTCACTTTGTTTGTTTCCCCAATTTACAAAAAGTTTCTGACGTGTACTCTTTCGCATGTAATTCTTATGTGATATATTAAAGTGTTATTATAATATTTAAATAATATTAAGTTTTTTATATTTTTTAAATAAATATTGACTTTTTAAGTATCATTACTTGTCGTAAAACTCTTTTGATCATGTGTTTAATTGATGACTCTCATATGATATATTAAAGTATTATTCTAATATTAAATGGTGGCATATTTTATTATTTATTTATGATTTTTTTGACAAATATTGTCCTTGGTCTATATATAACATGTAAAAAATTATTGATCGTGTATGAAGTTGAGCCTAAATGATAATTGTTACTTACTGACGACATTCGGTTTATGGTATATCTATCCACAGTCCCTGAGATTTGTGCAATTTGGGATTTGGGACTTTGGGGTGAGGGTGAGGGTGGGGTTTGGGTTTCATTTTTTTTTTTTTTCCCATTAAACTAGTGCAAATTCAACATGCTTCACTTTCCAACAGTCTCCTTTATTTCTCTAGTTTATCATCGATCAAAATGGTCTAAAATTGTCCTAAGCAATGAATTATTATAGAGTAAGGTAGTTTATTTTCGATTTGGATTATAATTGACCCGGCACACTTAGCTTTATTCCGACTAACAGACCACAAATTTTTTTACAACGGTAATAAAATAAAATCCTTAAATTTATAACTGTAACAATGCATCCTTCTCTATATAAAATCGACCCAAAGTTCAAACTCCTCGATTGTCTCTTTTCGTTATCAAGCTCATCAATTCTCTTTTTATAAATAAAAGTTTTACAATAAATTACATATCGACAACAAGCCTAGTAATTGACCGTGAAAAATTTGAAGAAATATAAAAAGCAATACGAAAACAATCAAAATAAGTAGAAATAACACATATTTCACCCAACAAAAAAGGCTAAAGTTTCAAGTCTAGTAATATATCAAGATGAATTTGCAAAAAAAATAAAAAAATAACACGGTCGAAACAAGCAAAATTAGTAGAAATAACACATACTGTTTCAATAAAAAAAGAGGCTAAAGTTCCAAAAAAATGAAAAAATCCATAACTTTATGAATATTAGGATTTATCAAGTTCGAAAAAAAAACTTTTATATAGAAATATGGAGCTCAAAATAATTCACCATTGATGCAAAATTAATTAACATGCCTGAGGACGACGATTGGAGAACATTCGAGATCTGGAAAGAAGAAAAATCTATTTGAGAGTTTGAGATCTTGATAAAAGAGAGGAAGAGAGAGAAAGAGAGAAGAGAGATGGAGACTTATTACTTTGTATATTTTAATACTTGTCAAAGAGAAGTGTATAAATTTAAAATTTTAAACTTTTAAAAATTGTGAAAGTAACCCCGAGTCCACCGAAACTCTAATTGAGAAAAAAAAATAGGTGACCTGTTGGCCAATTTAAATTTCAAAATAGTCTATTTGCCAAATCTTCTGAGGTTACCGATTCCAAGGTTGTAAAAAAATAATTGGTAACTTGTTGGCAGGCCAAAGCTGGGATTAATTTTTTGGGAGTGCAAACTATTCTTTGAAGAGCATAATTACAGTGTTGTGTAGGTGCTACTCAGAAGCAAATTGCTCGTTGTGCTACTACTTTTTCTCTCCAAATATAGCATCATCTCCGGTCTCCGCATTATAATTCTAGTATAACTTATTGTCAAGTTAAACAACTCATAATATCATCGTCTAAGAAGGTAACTCCAGTAGTCTCCAGATGAAAAACTTCGTTGACTCTTCTATCAATTGTGGAAGAAACATAATTTTCTTCCTCTGAATTTTAACAAAGTAGAAAACTATATATGAATTTTGAGACTTTCCTGCTATTCCCTCCGTCAAATTAATTATGTGGCACTTTTTAATTTTCGAGAGTTAATTTGACTGAACTTTGAAGCTAAATTGAATTAGACTAACTTAATAATTTAATATTAAAATTTGTATATTTGAAAACTACATGAAGTGTAAGATGATATTAATCTCCCTTGAGGAGTCTTTCATTAATATCAAGGTATATATAGAGTACAATATTCATCCCTTATACAATAGGAATCCTAAGCCTATACAAAAGAGGAATCCTAGTCTTACCATAATTATATTTACACAATATATGAAAATATTCTAATTATGGGTAGGGAATATATTTACACGTTTACACACCCCCTCAGTCGGAGCGGGAGGAGGCCGGACGCTGAGACTGGCTCTGAAGTCAAGAAATAACTGTCTGGGAAGTCCTTTGGTAAATATGTCTGTATATTGATAGGATGATGGAACATGTAACACTCTGACATGGCCTAACGCAACTTTCTCACGAACGAAGTGTAGGTCTATCTCAATATGCTTGGTTCGCTGATGTTGAACCGGATTATAAGAAAGATAGATGGCAGAGATGTTATCACAATACACAATAGATGCCTGACTCAAAGGACACTGAAGTTCTAACAGTAAATTTCTGAGCCAACAAATCTCAGCTACTACATTTGCAACGCCTCTCGTACTCACCTCCGACCGGAGCGAGATAGGGTAGCCTGTCGCTTGACGTACCAAGAAATCAGATTATCCCCTAAGAAAACACAAAAGCCGGAGGTGGAGCGTCGCGTGTCCGGACACCCTGCCCAATCTGCATCCGTATATGAAAGCAACCTGTCTGGTGCAGAGGGTATAGGTGCAAACCATAATCAAGAGTGCCCTTAATGTATCGAATGATACGCTTAAGAGCAATGAAATGAGACTCCCTGGGGGCATGCATGAATAAGCACACCGCCGAACAAAGATAAGCTATGTCCGGCCCGGTGAATGTGAGATACCGAAGTGCACCCGCAAGGCTCCTATACGGTAGTAGATCGAGACGGAGCATCATCCATAGCACCGAGCTTAGATTTGGAATCAACTCGGAGTAGGCACCTCTTGCGCTTCGCCATCTTAGCCCCGTACACAATCTCTTCTCGCATACTTACGCCGACACAAGAACATATGATTGGCGTACGTGGTCACCGATATCCCCAAAAAGTAACTCACTTTCCCAAATCGGTCATTGCAAATTCGGACTTGAGCAAGGCAATAATCTCATTTTTCAATCCGTCGGAGGAGGCGTAAGAACAATATCATCCACGTAAAGTAATAAGTAAGCCGTGCTACTACCTCGATGAAAAATGAAAAGTGATGTATCACTCTTGCTGCATACAAACCCAATCTGCAAGATATACCTCGGCAAAGCGATCATACCACGCACGGGGCCCGCTTCTGTGCCATATAGTGACTTACGGAGACGGCACACATAGTGAGGAACTCGCCGGATGGGTGAACCCCGGTGGTGATGCATGTAGACTGTCTCTCTCGCATCCCCATGTAAGAATGCATTCTTCACATCAAGTCGATGGATCGGCCGTGTTTGCCCATGGCTATGCTCAAAACTCGTGCGGATGGTAGCCGGTTTGACAATCGGTCAAGGTCTCACCACAATCAATGCCCTCCCGCCGATTTGTGCCATTAGTCACAAGACGGGCCTTATACCTCTCAAGATCCCCATTGTCTCTCGAACTTGTGACGAAATAGCCACATACAACGAATGACATTCACCCCATCAGGTCTAGGTACTAGATCCCACGTGTGCTGTTTAGTTAAAGCATTGAATTCCTCATACATAACCGCATTCCAATTAGGGTCTTGTTTGGCCAATTTTGGGTTCTTTGGAAGTGGAGAGATAGTTTGGGCAGACAAGTTGAAATGGACTTTGGGTTTGAAGATTCCATGCTTTGAACGAGTTTTCATTGGATGGGTAGGGACAGTGGGTGGCGGAGTGGTGTCTGAGACGGGGGGTAAAGTCGGATAAGGAGAGGGTAGGGGCGAAGCCGTCGGAGGTGTCGCGGCTCCTGGATCGAGAGTCGCGGTGCTAGAAGGTTGACAGGCTTCTCTGAAGTTTGGGTGCCGCAGCTCTGACGACGAAACAGAGGATGTGAGTTATTCGATTATGAGGGGAGAGATGGCAGACTCGTCAAGAAATGAGTAGTCCTGTTTTTGGAATTTTGGAAGATTCGAAAACGGGAATGTGGTCTCGTCGAATGTGACGTGATGAGATATGTGGATCTGACGAGTCGACAAGTCATAGCATAGATAGCCCCTATGGTTCGGCGGGAATCCTAGAAAGACACATGGAGTGGACCTAGGAGCAAGCTTGTGAGGGGCGGTGGAGCTAAGGTTGGGATAGCACAGACAACCAAAAATCCGTAGATGATCATAAGAGGGGATTCTATGGTAGAGGATTTCGGTAGGGGTTATATTGTGAAGAGTGCTAGTAGGGAGAATATTTAGAGTGTATTCTGACATTTTAGCAGCATTGACCCAGAAGGGTGGAGGGAGGGAGGCATGAATCAATAGGGTGCGAATCATATTGTTAATGGTGCGGATGATTCTTTCAACTTTACCGTTTTGTGGTGAGGTGTGAGGGCAGGAGAAGTGAAAGACCATGCTATTATTGGTACAAAAGCGGTGAAACATAGAGTTATTGAATTCACGACCATTATCGCACTGAAATGATTTTATGCCTTTTCCAAATTGTGTTTGAATGAAATTGCGAAACTCAAGAAATTTGACAACTTCCGATTTAAATTTAAGAGGGTATAACCAAACGTAGTGTGAAAAATAATCAAACAACACAAGATAGTATTTATGACCGAGAGAACTAGGGATAGGAGATGTCCATAAATCGGCATGTATGATACCATGTAAGATGATATTAATCTCCCTTGAGGAGTCTTTCATTAATATCAAGGTATATATAGAGTACAATATTCATCCCTTATACAATAGGAATCCTAAGCCTATACAAAAGAGGAATCCTAAGCCTATACAAAAGAGGAATCCTAGTCTTACCATAATTATATTTACACAATATATGAAAATATTCTAATTATGGGTAGGGAATATATTTACACGTTTACAAAAAGTATTATAGGTTGCAATTTTTTTTCATATCAATTTGGTGAAAAAATATATCAGTATTGGTCAAATTTCATGCACTTTGAATCTCAAAAAATGAAAAATGTAACATAAATTGAGTGAAATAAATAAAATATAAGGACATTGCATATAACTTTTTTATCCCGTGTTATTTTGAAATGGCGGCTAATTAGATAGTAGGCTAATCTAGCTGTGGAAACTAAAAAGTGTCAGAGTTCCTGTATGAATTTTGATCAATAATTTAAGTTCTATTTTTTCATCATATTAATATGAGAATATCTAAATTTTAATCTTAAAATATTGAATTAATCTAATTTATTTGAGCGTTGAAATTTAATCAAATTAACTTTTTTTTAAAATATAATACTTATTTTGGAATGGATGAAGTAACTTTATACTAGTTCTATGTAGTTGAAAATTCGGTGTGCTCGCGTACTTAAAGAAATTCCTTAGGAGTATTGAATAATAATATATGAGAAGCTTTAATTTCTTTATATCATGTTATACAAGAAGGAAGAGACCGTAGCAGCCTCTTTCACTCATACATGAAGAATAACTAATTACGTACACAAACCTTTGACATAATCCACAATAATGGTACAAGTGACACGTAAAACTTTTTTTGTCTTCTTAAGAATTGCTGAGTTTTATTGACAACCTACGTACTTGTTGCATTATAGTACTGTAGACTTTTGCATGAGATGAACCACTAATTGTAAGTTTCTTAAAGTATTAGCTAACTTTGAGGAAATATATCATTTGTGTCCCTCACCAGGACTAGGACCAGAATGTACAACATCAACTTCAAAATCATCACCAATAGGTTTTTCACGATCTTCATATTCATGATGGCCAATTCCAGGACTAGGCCCAGAGTCATTCACCACAAAAGAAGGCTTTTTTGGACTTTGCACCATTAATGACCTAGCTTCTGTGACGCGAAACAAAACGGAGCTCATCAATAGGAGATGAAAAAAGAATAATATCGCAAAGTATTGAACTACCCGAGCCATAAAAATGGTATATATCTTTATCTCTTTTATGGAAGAGTACTTATTTGTGCTATACTTGCTTTGGGATTGTAATAAGAATGGTGATGCTTATTATTTATAGAGAGAAATGAATGGGGAATTTTGCATGTAAAACTATGAATAGCGACATAAGTTTTGATTTAGGGTCCTTGAATATTGACAAGTAGCCAAATCTTGAGTAAAGAAAACTGGTACATTACTCAAAGAGTGTATTTAAGAATGTTAAGTAAAAGATTTAGTTTGGAAGATGACTCCATCAATAAGGTAAGATCAAAAGGTACTAAAATTTGTCTGTGGAATAATAAATATTTTGTCAACGTTTTGTTAAATTTCAAGGTCACATGAGCATGAAATAGTATGTCCTTTTCCGAGAGAATATTCAGCGAGGATATTTTTCAATTTTGGTAGCTAGAGAGAACTATATTGGATGAGCTTATTATTTCATTGTTGTTTAAGCAAAAAGAATAATAAAAGAGAACAAAAAAAGATTAAATAGTAATGTAGCAAATTTCCTTGTGATCAAGGCTTTATAGTTTTTCATAAACTAAAAAAAAACTAATTAATGAACAAAAAAAAAATCCTAAAACATGGATGGTTTCACGTATAAGTAAAACTGAAAATGTTAGAGTCCCGCATTGGTGGGTCGAAAGGGTACATGATCTCCTTATATGTTCTTGGACACCCCTAATGTCTAATCAACTATTTTTTAGGGTTGAGTTAAGTTCAAAATTTATTTCTTTCAAAATCCTTATTAAAATTAAGTAACCATTGCTTCAAACCTAATCGCACAAAATGAAATTAACATCTAATTATTTGAAAATCAAAATGGTATTTAATAGCGATTTTTTATGGTTAAAGATAACTAATATTGGCTAATCAATCTATTTATGTTACGTTTCTCAGCAAGCTCGCACTAAGCTTAGCATGAATTTTCCAACATGCATGCATCTGTCCACATATAATTTCATTTTGTAGGATTAGCAGTGCCTTTTTCTTCCACCACAATATTTATGCTCAAAACAAATTATGTTAACCAAATCGTGTTTACTTAATTAACTAGATTTAACTATTTGTGAACAATAATTCAGACCTTCTTTCTTTTCTTAGAAAAAAATTAGTGATCAATAATATTACTACTCACTAAGAATAGTGAATGATACATTGACTAATTAACAAAGAGGAAGTGGTTTTAAGACGCAATGTAGCCGTCCATGTTATTGAAACTTGCAAGTTCGTTAAAAGATAAAAGGACTTAGGAATAAATGGAAGACCAACTAATTATCACTGTTTTAACATGAAAATCAACAGGCCCTTTTACTTTTTGGCTGTTGAGATCTTCACGATTTAACAATCTTATAATTACGTAGAATTTAGGAAAATGACCTAACTTATTTAATTCCCCTCCCCAAAGAGTCAAGTATTCATTCATCCTTAATCAGAGGTTCCAGCTCGAGTCCCCATAAATATGGAGCTGCCTTTATTAGGGAGTTAGCTAGTTTTGCCCCTTAATGTGAGATTTCTCTATGTGAATCCAAATTTAATCGAACCCCAATGCAGATACTGAATACCAGGTAAAAAACTAAGGAAAAAAGTGGGAGGGAGGGGGTCTAGCACGCACTGTGCGAGGGTGAAAAGAATTTGGTTTGATAGCAAATATATCACAAAGAGTTTAAATTACATGCACTCATATATAGATGTTTTTCGCGAACAAATTAAATTAATTTACGCTAATATTTATGATACAAGTCTAATAAGATAGCTTTAAGAATATACGCTAATAATATGTTATATTTATCCATTTACATTACGCTAGTAGAATTTAAAAAAAATTGATATATGTATAGGGCAAAATTTGTGTTATACAGTTGGACGAGTTATGTCGTAACACGTGGCAAGTGGCGATGAGTCGGATCCAACTTAGCTTTCGATGCTACTTGTTAAGCGGGAATGGCACTGGGGGTATCAGAAGGACACGAGATGCCATAATACTAGAAAATCAGGTGAATAGTTCGAATTCCAATGGACAATCGTTACTTGTCCGATTCCACATCTTCCAATGGTGTATTAATGACATTTATAAGGACACTAATTATCCAGTTAGTATAACATGCATTTATTTGTATTATTAGGGGCATAAATCGTGGAACGTGTACCCGTGAGCCCAAGTATAAATATGATCAATTATTTCATTGTAAATCATCACACATTCAAGTTATTACAATACCACTTTCTGATAACATTCTTTGTCTCAATACTTAGCAGAATACTCTATCCTGAAGTCTTAGCAAGAAGCTTCTAGCAGGCTCAGGCTAATTATCTCTTAAACTCATCTTGTTACTCTTATTTTATGTTGTTTAACAGCTAATATATTTACCAAATTAGTCATTTAAGACTTGACCACGTGTATAAATTCAATTATACCAATTAATGTACATGATTGCATATATGAATGCATGTAAAGGTAAGATATGAATGCATGTATTCATAAATTTCACCAAAAAAAAAAAAAAACTTAATGGGATTATTTGACTTGATGCATAAGATGCAAGAAGTTATGTTTTTTTAAAAAAATATAACTGTACATGATTGCATGGAAGACTTGTAATTGTTTCCTTATCTATAAGAAAATGAAAAAGATTTAAACCTAGCATTCCATATTAAGGTCAATGAGGGTTCTCTATTTAAACCTAGCATTTCATTTTCCCTTTAACTATATATGAGAAACAGTTTAACTTTGACCTTCATTAATAGGTCATAGGTGGGATCAAATGAGCCCTGCCATTAGGAAAAAGCTCAAATACGCCTTTATTTGCTAACAAATGAAGGTTTGAGACTAATTAGTCCCTAATTTAATTGTGACGCTATAAATTACCATGTGACTCAAAATAGTAATATATATACTCCTACATTTTTCCTTTTTCTCCTTCCTCTTATCCTTCTCTCCCCCGCTACCCTATGCTACCACATTCACCTCTCCTCCTCCTTACAAAAATGTGGCCAACAAAAAATTTCAGCCTTTTCTTTATTGAATTAAATCACTTAAATTAAAATTAGTTGATGATTCTATAATATATATAAAATTATATATAATATGGGTATAATATATAAAATAATGTATAATCTATGTATACTGATTAAAAAATATAAACAGTATATCCAATCAGCTATTTGCGTAAAGTCCCTTTTGAGTTTTTAAGGAATCATGCTAAACGTTCTTTATTTTGAAGATTACACTTTGAGAAGGCATAAAATTTTCTTGGTCTCAAATTCCAAGAAACGCTTTGCAAATACAGAAAAGTACTATGGGCTCACAATGTATGACACCACCCATTCCTGTCTTCATCGTTTAGTTTCCAGCTCACGACGAAATGAATTAGTGGTATTTAGAGGTCAAATGGGGGTCGTTTGCACAAATAACCCTATTTCAGGATAGTCTTTAATTATTATTTCTCAAATTATTGTTCTTTAATTTTTGTCATTCACTTAAAAAAATGGACCAAACTATCCTTGAGATTATGGGTTCGGACCCCAGTAAAATCTAAAAACGAAAAAAAATCGTAAGGTAAAGTTTCAGAGCAAACTATGTCTATTAGGGCAAGTCATAACTTCTGTAGTTCTGGATTCGAACATCAATTCAATAAGAAAAAATATTTTTCGCAACCTTTACTTTGCAAATTTTTTTTTTTACTATAGGGTTCGGACCCGAATCTCTGATTTTGTAAACGCACGAATAGGGATATTTTGGCCCACAAATCTTCATTAAATGAAAAATAAGGACTAAAATTAAAGACCACCAATTGAGGAGGGAAAATGAAAGACCACCACATATGAAGCACAATGCGTGAAAAAATGTCAAATTGGCAGGTTGAGATGAATTTGGGCAGGTCAAAATGAGCTGAGTTAATAAATGGGTTGGTTATTGACCCGCCTAAAAGTTACTTGGTCGAAATGAGCTAAAATTTAAGTCATAACCCAACCCGTCCAATTCTTACTACTTTTAATTGCTTTATTTGTTCATTTATAATATTTTAGTACCTTAAAAAAAATCTTTATTATGGTTATACTATATAACGTATCAAATTTAAAAAATTATGTGAAAATATTTTTCACAAGATCTCTCATGAGTTAATTTGGGCTATATATCAGTCCAACTTTTGATGAGTGAAATGAGCTTAGCTAATAGATTGGCTGAAATGAGCTGAGCTAATAGATGGGCTGAAATGAGCTGATAGCTAATAGATGGGCTGACAATTCTCAAACTTTGACGGGTCGGGTGGATTATTTTTTCATGGGCTAATGTTTTAGGAGTGGGCATTCAGTATTCGGTTCGGTATTTTCAAAGTTTGGGCTCGGTAATTCAGTGATCAGTAGTTCAAAGTAGATACCAAATACCGAACCGAAAAAGTTCTGTTCGGTTATTTGATAATCGGTAAATCAAACTTCGGTTCGGTTCGGTTCGGTACGGTATTCGGTAATACCGTATTAAAGTTGAAAGTATTATAAATTTAATATCATTCCTCCAATTATTTTTGTTTTTTTTGATGTGGAGGTACGATATACAAATAATAATAAAAAATTGGTTAATATATATATATATGTCTGTGAATAGATACTCCAACAAAGGTGAAAGTAGAGAAGAGAACATAACAAAAACAATCTCAAACTAGGCAAAGTAAGACTAAGCAATGGATAGATCGATGAACCTAGCTAGCTTACAATTAGAATCAACTCCTACTGGAATAGAAACAAGAGAAGACAATGCTAAAAGGAAAACTAGTAAACTGAAACATCGAAATTCCATTACATGTAATCTATTTTGACACTTTCATGGGGCTCACCCATATACGTACATTCACCCATAAACTGAAACATCCAAATTTCAAATTTCAACTCCTAGGACTGTCTTGGATTTGAATAATGCCTCAGCAACTTTGAAGATTTTATGGAGAAGCTTCAAATTTGAAGTGGTCTGAAGCAACTATTGATGAACCTGCTAGGTATTAGGATTATGACTAGGGGTAGGCCTTTATTCAATAAATAACTCAGTATTACTGTATTAGGTAAATACCGAATATCGGACGGTATTAATATCCCATACCGAACCCGAACCCGAATACCATAATTTTGAAATTTACTCCAAAATACCGTATCTAATACCGAATTACCAAAATTTTCGATTTGATAATTCAGGTTTCGATTTTTTATGTTTAGCCTAGGGATATTGTATCAAGAGAGCCCATAATACTTGTCTTCTTTTGGGCTAACTCAATCCAGCTTTCCTTAGCCTCTGTGAAAGTATCATTGGTGAGTTGGATTTCTGTTTTCCAACTATAACTAGGTTCGTCGATTTAAGCTTAAACTAGATATTACAATTATTTAGTTTTTAACCACTTTTTAATGTAATTTTTTTTTGACAAAAACATCTTTATCTAACGAAAGAAATTTAGTATAGTGTGTTGGAGTTCAAAACTTTTACAAGTGAAACTTTATCATACTATATTGGAGTCCAAAATTTTCGTACATGAGAAACTGAAGCACAAATTTGAAAATCTTGAAGGTGAAACTTTGAACATATTGTGTGTGTGAGTTTGCCAATTTGTTTCATCAGGCCGTCCAACCCATAGACATAAAAGTCCATATGTAAGTTGTCATTCGCACTGAAAATGTATTCAATTATTCTCTAGCTCACTTGATATCATTTTTCCCGATTTGTTGAATATTCAATTTCAATTAAAAAGAGAAAAAATGCTTTAAGGAAAAATAAACATCAACAGGAAAGAATTGGTTATGTGACAGTGCAATATAAACAGCTTATTGTGGGGACAATAATTATCTTAACCACATTACATAACTAAAACTCATCATATAATGTTTTTAGTTGTCACCCTAGTACTCACAATTAATATGGACAATCTTAATTCAACCGCTAGGCCCGTTTCTTGATGTCGCCCAATTATCACTTTCCCTTTTAATTTGATCTTTCCAAATTAGCAAAAGCCTACAAGATCTATCAAATGAGCCAACTAAATCAACAATAATTAGGATAATAGTAAAAAAACAAAAAGGTTATAGGAAGGATTATAAGAACAAAAGGAAATGACTACACTTAGGCAATTGTTAATTATTCGACATGTGTCATTTCCATCCATACATTTGTTAATTACTCGAATTTTGCAAGATAACTTGTTAAGGCTGATTTGTCACTCTCAAGCATTAATCAAGTGTTTTGTCAGTTTATTTGCTGTAAATCGAGCACCTTGATAAGAGATGATAGAAATTGTGATGTCGTGCAACCTAATTATCTCTCTAATATACAATTAAGCATATCATTTTTCGGTGTCCGTAGTCTTTACGGGCAAGAAGTATTTCCATTTGTCTTATAGACTACGGAAAAGAAGTGTTTCCATTTGTCTTATTACTAGTACTATTATTTGTTCGTATGTTAAAAGTGTTCAAACAATATGCCAATAGTTATTAGTCTATTTCTTTCCCTTGTTCTAACAGTTCCTTATCGAATTTTACCAGAAAGGCTCAACACAGCCTTGAAAATCTCTATAGCTAATTAAGTATTAATTAGATCTTAAAAAGGTTTCAGCTCAGTCTTCAACGTAAAAAATAATTCTGCATCATATATTTACACCACATCAATAAATATAAAATATATGTTTACTAATAAATTATTACACTTGATAATTATTAATGGATATATGTTGTCACCCTATTAATTAAATCACTTAAGCATAATAATTAAATTAACATTATTTGATGTAAATCATCGTGTGTATGAATTTAACGCCGTATGACGTCACAAATGACCGCAAAAGTTTGCTGTTACAAATAAGAAAACGTTTTTATTACTCTCTCATTGCAAAACATGGTTCATCATTAGAACAATTGAAATTCTTAATAATGCCTTTGGTATAGGTTATTATTACTCTAAATAATGCCTTCATAATTGAAAGATTGGGAATATTATAATGTTATATGCACTTTTGTAGTTTATGGAGTACTCTCCGGCCTCACTTTGTGAGATTACACTAAATATATTTTTGTTGTTGTAGTTTACGGAGTACATCTTTTTAAGGTCTAGGACAAAAGATTGATTTTTATTCTTATATTCATACATTTATTTGAATTATTTAATTGCTGATTTTTAATATGAATGCTAATACGACGAGGACTCAAGTCAAACAAAGATTTATTTTTATGAAACAGAGAAAAAAAAACAATCAATAACTAGTATTTAGATCTTGTTATAAATACAATGTATTATGGATATCCATTCAAATACACAGTCATCTGAATAAGCTTACAATCAAATATTCAATCATCTGGATAAGCTTACAATCAAATATACAATCATCTAGATAAGCTTACAATCAAGCATACAACTTGCAAGTAGCTCAAGCAGACATATTGCAAAAAGCTCAAGCAGGCAGCTTCCTGAAAAGTCTTACAACAGCTTCCCAAGACTTGTAATCAAGCAGGGCTTGCAAATAGCTCAAGCAGACAACTTGTCAACAACTTCCTGAAAAGCCTTGCAACAGCTTCCTCATGCTTGCAATCAAGCGGCAACTTGGTTGTAGCTCAAGCAGATAGCTTGCAAGTAGCTCAAGTAGGCAGCCTGCCAACAGCTTCTTGAAAATACTTTGAAAGCCTCGAAGGTATTGACTTTTTATTTCTTCATCAATGACTAATATTTCTAAACGTGAATTTGTTGCCCTGGATATGTTGACACCCAATTTTGTCTCATCTTTTCCGATTATCTGTTTGCGTTTTAAAATATTTTGACACCTCAAAACAATTTTTATATACACATATATATTATTATTATTCTCAAATATCATTGTTATTATTATTATTCGCATTTTCTACTATCATTTGCTTTAATATCACAATCATAGTTTTTACCATAATATTCTATGTTATTTTATTTTCGCAAAATGTCATCGCATTTCTTTTATTTAAATTAAGCATTAAGCGTTTCGCAAATATTATATTTTTATTATTATCACATCGTTATTTTTTATCTTTATAATTTACATTTTTTGCAAAACATCTTTTAATAATAAACTCCTTTTTATATTTTAACACACAACCCTTTTTGATTCACTCAAAATATAATATCAACCCACCAAAAGAGACTCAATCCGCAACCCCCCATTTTCGGCCCAGATCCTATCTTTTATTCACCCAATTTCGTCCCTCAGCAGCCCAATTCCCACCAATCCAATACCCACTGACCCGAGCCCAACTCCCTCAACCAATATCCCATTCCCCATCAACCCCATCGTCCAAAAACCAGAACTCAAAACCATACATCGCCCTAAAAAACCAGCAGCCCTTCACACCGACAACCCTAAAATCAACCGGATAATCGCCCCTCACCTGCCACTGCCACCACGTCCCCTCTCCCATCGCCTGTATCCCATTAATCCCCTCTCAATCCGACTGATACAAGCAAGAATCAGCGGATTTTCCACCCCAACGACTCCTCCCCTCTGAAATCGGACTGAAAAAGTGAGATTTTCACCCTTTTCCATCACCTTGTCTGTTGAAAACGTCACACACACTTTCCCCCTCTTTTGAATTCGAATTTCAAACTAAAGCTTCTTGAAGAAGCTGTTGAAACCCCTTCAATTTTTGGCTATAAAAACAGCCCTTTGGTTTGTGTTTTGGGGAGGATTTTTGGGAACAAAAAGCTCTCGTTTTTTCTGAAAAACTGTCGACTAAAAATGAACCTTTTGCGTTTTTTTTCCACAAAGTTCTGGAGAAACGAAAATCCCCTTTTGAACAAGTTTTGATTCTAGAAAAATCCTTTTTTTTACTCCCGTTTCTCGTTCGACAAAGCCACAAAACGCTTAAGCTCTTGTTCTTTTTTCAATCGCATAAACAAAACTTCTCCGAGTGGTGTCGACGATTCGAAACGATGACTCGGTTCACTGCCCGGAGAAGGTCAGTAAGCTTGAATTCGTTTCAGTTTATTTTATTTTTTATGTGTTATGTGTGCTGATTAGTTTAGTTTTCTGATTATAATGCCTGATTTCAAGTATGATAGCTTGTTTTAATTTAACTAGTTTAATTAGTAGATTTAGGTATTACATTCTGGATTAACATGTATAATCTGGTATGAGCTGTCTTTGTGTATTTTTATGATTTAAGAGCAATATAAATTGTTTGTCTTCATTTTGGATATCTGTTGGTAGGAACTTGCATGATAGAATCTGAGATAGCCAAATATGCATTTGCTTTATTCTTGTGGATTCTTGAATCAAATTGTATAAAACGTGCTAAGTTTGTTTTGACATATATGACTCGACCTGCATTTATTTTGTTCTTAAGTGGTAAACAATTGTTATTCTAAATTTCATTATAGTTAAAGAACAGAAAAATAGTTAAATACCTAATGGTGTTTCAAGTTTAGTTCCTTACTGTTTGCTTTTCCCCAACTAATAAGTTCCATCTTAAATATAAGTTTTGCAGTAACTCGAACATGAAAGCAGTTCAGTTTCTTTCTAAGTTCCTACCTATATTTGATAAGCTAATTTGTTGAAGTTTTCAGTTAGTTTTGTTGTAAGCTTAAGTGCCTTTTGGTTTATATTGGAGAGTAATAAAATACTGAAAAGAAATATTTGACTGGTTGGATTACTAGGATTATGTTTGATCATTTGTTTATCTGGAAGATGACTGCTCCAAGCTCATTAACTGGGATTAAGTGTTCATAAGTCTTTAACAGTCCCATTTCGGTGTATGTTGCTTTGCAAATGTTGACATGTAGTTTGTAACTCTCCATTGCATTTCTTGTTTGGAATTAACTGAGTTAAAATGTTTCAAGACCACGGAATGTACTCATTATGAGTATACTGGGAAAAAAAGTGGATATCTTGGAGTGTTCATCCTCCCCTTGCCTTGTTTATGGTCCGGGAACTTAGATCATTACCCCTTCGTTCATCCCAAAAATGTATGGACAGATCTGTCTTAGCTGTTGGTATTACCTTTGACCTTAACTTTACAAATCCAGTTCTTTATGCTTGTTTAAAAGGGAGCTGCATCTGTCTAGAAAAGATTTACCAAAGCTTAAGTGACTAAATACATCTATTTTAGCCCATGAATTGTAGTGTGCACTTATTTGACCTTTTCTTCGTTGAGAATCTTGACTGAAGCAGTTGAAGGCTCATCATTAAGCTTCTGTTTTAAGGGCAAAATGAATGTGCATTCTGTTTGGGAACATCTTATTCATTAGAAAGATTATCTCTTTAAGTGTTATGTTCCAAAACTTGTGATTTAGCATGATTCAGGATTTTTCCTTTAGTAGTCTTCTTGTTATTCTCATATTGTTTTGCCGAATGAAAGTTAAGGAGTGCATTAGGGATTGGTTTAGCCTCCTTCGATAGCCTGCAATGCCCAAGGTTTTAGAAACCTTTTGAATCTTGTTGCGGCATCGGAAATGAATGGTGGTAGCCCCTCCTTGTCTTCTTATCTTTCAAATTTGAGGTTTAGTTTGATTAGTCTTTAAGTTTACTTTTCCCTTATGTCTTTGCTCTCTGATAACTACTCTAACGATTAACTACTAAGTTTCTTCTAAGTTGCTAGTTTGTTAAAGATAGGTAATTCTTGATACCCATCCTTCACCCCTCTTCTTTTGCATGATATGGGGAATGTTCAAACCCCAAATGTCCTTGAGGTGCTTCTATGGACTGTTGTCGCATTGAGAGGGCTTATGGTCATGATGCTCTTCCATTCTTGAACTGCTGCTCTATGGCATTTGTGTAGTTTTCAAGGTGTTGTACTTTGATTAATGAGCTGCTATAACTGGGTTAGTTGTCACTACCCTTTTGAGGTAAACTCCGGCTACTTTTCTTGCTGCTTTGTCGTACTTTGTTACACTTGCTGTGCTACCAGTGGTTGTGGTATCCTGCTGCACCTTGAGATTCTGGATACATGTCATCTTTAAATAGTTCTTGCTATGGGTTTGTTTCCTTTTGGCTGCTGATTCTGAGACTGCCAGTTGCTGCAATACTTGGGCTGATTACTGCACTCTTGAGCCATTATTTTGCTGCTGTGTTTGCCGCAAACAGCTGCTACAATCTTGGCCATTTACACCTTTTGGGGAATGTTTTACTGCAGCATTTTGCTGAGATTAAAGTGCTGCTAGCTTGTTAAGCAATTGCTGTGATTTTCCAAGTCTTAAAGGCTACAATTCTGATATCAACAGATGTTACACTTGATAAGAATAGCTGCTGATACATTCTTGAAAGAACAGATTACGATTTGATAAAGATCTCACTGATTTGAACACGATGCTATACTTGGGGCTGATGAAAATGATTTTGAGGCCATGCCCCGTCTGGAAAAGTTGCCCCTCGATTTGCTTCCTTCGGAAAAAAAGGGTGATGATGAGACTTATAATAAAATCACATGCAAGAAATCAACATGCGTTGGTAAGACAACTAGATTGACTGACGAGTCATTAGTTTGCAATCACGACATGAATGTAATTTATTTTACTTAAAATATAAGCCTGAGCCTTCCGTAATCAAAACTTCTATTGTTTTATACGGATCCGAAGGTTTTACTCGCATCTATTTATTTCTAACTATCTTTTCTTTTATACCTTGCGAAGAACACCTAAACAGTATGGGATAGCAAAGTGGTGTTCTACAGAGACGAAAGAGAACAAGATTGCCGGACTTGCGCCCAAGGCCCAAGAGATGACACTATCATCGCCTTAGTCATTACCGTCTTAATTTCTTTTAATTCCGCCTTGCTTTTTATTTTGTATTGTAATTTAATTACTCTGTTCGTGTGATTGTTTGAATATTTAGAAGAATTTGGCCTAGAACTGATAAACTAGAAAAGGTAGTTTAAAAATTGGAAATTTGCCGCTAGCTTATTTATTTTTAGGCTTGTCATGCATGTTTAAAACTTTCAAAATAATTTGATCATCCTTTATTCACATTTTTAATAAGGTTTTGTTTTTCGTCCAATTTGCAATTCAAAATGACTTCCATAAAAATCACTTTTTGCATTATAAACAATTTGATTTTTCTCCTTTACTATCCGTTTGCAAAATATGTATTTTATAAATAATACCATATAGATGCATACCTTTATTCAAAAATCAACTTTACATGTATTTTTATAAACAAGTCTTACCAATTCCATGCATACTTTTTTTGGATTTTATTTCTCAAAACCGCAATCACTTTTGCGAGACTCTTCAGAAGAATAAGTGGTGAAACTAACTACTTGCAACATCATTTTTATATTTTTAAACATGCATCTTTGAAGGATGTCTAATCCCTTCCCTTTAGGATAATAAAGAATATTTATCTAGAATTTCATAGTTTTGTAGACCATTAACCTGAGTTCATTTTGCAGCATTTAGTTAACATTTAGGTGCCCTAATTAATCGTAGAATAATTATGTGGCAACTCCTTAACCCTTTATCAATTCAGAAACGCCCATACGTCGCGAATGTGTCGGACCCCCATTCCTTGCTGAACAGGCGGTCAAAAGCGGGTGCGACAACATATATCGAGCAAAAGCTACATGTCTTGAGTGTTTGATTTTGAAATTTATCTTGATGTGATGGGTTTGGCGAACACGATCAAATATAAAAATCAGGCATCAATCCAAGACCATGTCAAGGCAATGATATTCCTCCGCCATCACCTTGATAAGTGTATGAAATTGGAATATCTCACTGTTAAAGATTTTCTTATGTTGTGGAATAATTTAAAAGATAGATATGACTACTTGTAATGACTCATCCGGTCATTTTTTGCTAAAGACCCTTATTTGCTTGCCTGACCCTTCTCGTAGTCTTCATATGGGGTTTGTGATGCGCAGGGATGGGTGGCACGGATCATGAGGTCCATTTGAGTTTCAGGTGAAAATTCCAAGTCTAGAAACTGAGTTGGTTAGTTTGACTCAAAATTGACTTTTGGCTAGATTGATTCATTTACGGATTCCGTCATTTTCGGAGGGTCATTTATGACTTAGTCGAGTCATTAGTTTGCTTTCCGAGGCAATCGAATGTGTTTTGTGGCTTTATTTGTGAAATTTGGATATTTGGTATTCTCAGATAATTCTTAGAAAAGTATGTCTTAGCTCGGTTATTTGTGAAATTTGAGGGTAAGAGCGAGTTCGTAACACTGTTTACCATAGATGAGCATATCTGGTTTGTGTCTTGGGGGTCTTGGGAGTGTTTCAGGTGTTTGATAGAGGTTTTGATTGATTTTCTCATTGCTGGTATTTGGTGTCCGCTGCGTCGGCACTAGTATCCTCTTCGGCTTGTTCGCTTCGACGAGAGGTTGGCTCCCCCAAAGCGAAAGTTAGGAGATGGTTAGTTTTTGCTGCTGCAGAGTCGTGTCTGTCGTGACGATGGGTAGATATCAAGTGACACCACCCAGCGAGGAGTTTGTCCTCTGCAGCGGGTTCGTTCCAACAGAGTCAATTCTGCTGGGGCGTAAGTACTGTTCAAGTGTCCTATAAATTTCCCTAGGTCAAAGTTTTTTTTCAAAATAGAAACCCTCGAAACCAGCCCCTCCTTGGAATAATTTCCGAGCCTTAGGAGCAATTTCAACCTTGAGGTAATAGATTCTTCCCTTTTTATGGCTTAAGTTCTGTTTCTAAACTCTTTGATGGTCGTTTAGCATGTTATTAAGTAGGGAAATGAATTTCAAGTGTTTATGGGAATAAGAGAGTTACGTTGTTGATTTTAATGAAGGTTTATGGATTAAAAGATGTTATTATTGTGAATTAGGATTGGATAATGATAGATAATCATGTTTTTAGGCTTAATTTGATTATATAAGCTTGTTTTTAATTGACAAAATTTTCTAGGGTTACAAATCGGGGCTTTTTTTATTATTGTTCAATTGAAGATTTAAATGTGCATAGATTTCCAATTAACTTAAAGATATGATTACCTAGTATGTATTGTAATAGTGGTTTTTGGGTATTAAAGTTTGAGTCTTGGTGAAGTGGGTCCAAGATCAATATTGTGGTCTTGCTTTGTTAAAAGTTATGTCTTTATTTTGTGTAAGTATTATATATTAAACGGATATTAAATATGTGAATAGATTTCCACCGTCACGAGGCGCAAAGGAAGGGAAAGACTGCTTGTTTATAAAAAAGAAAAAAGGTGGAAAAGAGAAAAAGACACTAAATTGAGCAGGTATCGACCACACAAATTAATTGATTCTAAAATCTAAACTGATCAATACGTAGGCAAACACCCTTTCTATATTTTCTTTTCTTTTTGATGGCGGCTTTCCTTTCTATTTAAACAGCTCATCCATTTTACTTTGAGAACTCAGAAATTTTTCTGGTTCTTAAATTCCAAGAAACACCTTTGCAAATATACAGAATAAGTATTATGGGCTCTCAGGACACAACTCCACCAATTCATGTCTTTATGGTCTCATTTCCAGGCCAAGGACATGTCAATCCTCTACTTCGACTTGGTAAACGCCTAGCAGCCAAGGGCATTTTCGTCACATTTTCCACGGCCGAAAGTTATGGTGCTCAAATGAGAAAAGCCAACAAAAACCTAAGCGATGAACCAACTCCCTATGGTTCAGGTATAATAAGATTTGAATTCATTGATGATGCTTGGGATTATTCGAAGCCCGAGGGAACCGACCTCGAACTGTACATGCAACATCTAGAGTCAGTAGGTAAACAACTTCTTCCTCAAATGATTGAGGAAAACAAGAAACAGGGTCGCCCTGTTTCTTGTCTTATCAACAATCCCTTTATTCCTTGGGTTTCAGATGTTGCTGAAACCCTCGGAATTCCTAGTGCTGTCCTTTGGGTTCAATCTGCTGCTAGTTTTTCTTGTTATTACCATTATATCCATAAATTAGCTCCTTTTCCTACTGAATTAAACCCTGAGCTACAAGTTCAACTTCCATCCATGCCCTTGCTTAAACGTGACGAAATTCCTAGCTTTTTGCACCCTGCTTCTCGTTACACTATGTTGAAGAAGGCAATTTTAGGTCAATTTAATAAATTGTCTAGTCCATTTTGTATACTAATGGATACTTTCCAGGAACTCGAACTCGAGCTCGTTGATCACCTTTCCGAAATTTGTCCAATTAAAACTGTTGGTCCATTATTCAAGCACCCTAAATTAAATTCCCCCGGTGGAGAAGATTTTCGTGGCGATTTGTTCACGTCCGATAGTGGCATAATGCAGTGGCTAGATTCAAAATCTATGTCCTCTGTTGTGTACATTTCATTTGGGAGCATAGTCATATTAAAACAAGAACAAATTGATGAATTGGCTTATGGGTTGTTAAATTCAGGGGTGAGTTTTTTGTGGGTTTTAAAAGAACCATCCACTGGGACAGGTTATAAACCAGTAAAATTACCAGATGGATTTTTGGACAAAGTTGGTGACAGGGCTAAAATTGTCCAATGGTGTCCACAAGAACAAGTGTTAGCACACCCATCGTTAGCCTGTTTTTTAACCCACTGTGGATGGAATTCGACTATGGAAGCTATATCAATTGGTACGCCAATTATTGCATTTCCTCAATGGGGTGATCAAGTTCTTGATGCTAAGTATTTAGTGGACGTGTTTAAAGTTGGTATTCGATTGTGTAGAGGTGAGGATGAAAATAGGATTATTCCTCGAGATGAAGTAGAGAAATGTGTGAGGGAGGCGACGTCCGGAGCAAAGGCGGCGGAGATGAAAGAAAATGCGTTGAAGTGGAAGAAAGTGGCGGAGGATGCGGTGGCTGAAGGCGGCTCCTCCCAGCAGAATCTGCAGGCATTCATCGATGATATTGTCACAACATGTACTGCTGAAAAGTTCAAGAAAGTTGGCCTGCAGTAAATGTCTGTTTTTCGGGTCCCAAACGAGAGGTTTAAGACGTATCCCTTAGTTACAAAATATATAGTTAAACTGATAACCACTCTAGCACTCCACAAATATGATACTCATGGCTAAAGGTCAAGTTGATAATTTTCTTATATCTCGCCCTCATGGAGCTTATGTCCTATAAATGTAAATTATCTTCTTTCATAAGTAAAAGGGAATAAATAAATTAATCAAATATCGCGAAGACAGAGATATGCTTTTTTATGCCGTCTGAAAGGGTATTCGTTCAAAAATTTGACAATTACTTTCTTCCTACTCTTATTGTATTTTATTTTAATATTAATAAAATAACCCTAGGCAATGCAAAGCCTAGTGGCCTTTAATAAAAAAAAACTTTCTTTCCCACTTTATTGTATTTAATATTTAGAACATGGAAGAAGACTATTTTTCTTAAAATAATTATCGACCTACCTTGTCCGCTTGCCTACTAATTCGGAAGCAAATTTTAGTCTAGTACTCACGTGACATAAGATTCCTATTTTTGTAAACATGTTAGGTTTCAAATAAATCCCGGTAAGTGTTAAAAGTAGTGATTTAACACTTAATTTACAATTGGAGAAATGTTGTTGATATAGATTTATTTAATATCTTACTTATTTTGGGGCCCAGAAAGATGCAACTAGTTGTCTGTTTGACTATGGAGAAGTATTTAAATTATTGTTCAATGGAGTTACAGTCAGGTTTTGTTTGAAATAATAAGATGAACAGTCATTATGATGGCCACCGCTAATGAGATCAAACAAGATACGTATAATCCAAAGAGCTACAGCTTGCTGGTGAAAGGTTCTTGCATGTACCCTTGGGTCGCAGGTTGGAATCCCCTCAATGGATATCGTCCTCCGGAGCATATACCTTGTGGTAAAGCCGAAAGAGGAGGTCAACCTTGTAGCATTGATCCGTTGGACGCAAATAGACACTGACCACGGAGTGCACATCCCGCGATTTACCTGGTGGTGGGTGCTGAAGGATCGGTCCCATCATCCCCAGAAGTCTAGTACCAGTAATTGTGCAGGTACTAACGATAGGGAGGCACAAATCGTTAAAAAAAAAAAAAAAAAAAAAAAAAGATACGTATAGCTTAGTGAATGAAAAGGTTAAGGACACAGCACCAATTAGTCAATGATATGCGAATCAATCACGGTGAGATCTCAATACAAGTGACGTACACCAAATAAAAAAAACTCTAGTCCGCGAATATAGGCTTTTCAGTTAAATGTGAAGTATGGATAGTCATATCTGTTTTTTTCTCTTTTATTTGTTCATTATTAATTTTGCATGCCAGTTAAAAATAAATAAATGAAGTATTTATTTACTATAATACCATGTTAATTGGTGTATAGTTTTAATAGATTTTAAAAAATAATTTAAAAGTGAGTAATTAATGTTAATAATAAAACAAAAAAATACTTTTTTCTTGAATTTTGATATATTAAAGTGGATAAATAAAAATAAAAATTTATTTTTAATATAATAAAAAAGTAAAAGTGAACGGATGAAGTATACGAAGAACCAACAACACGTGACATCCCAATCCCAAGAGAAAATTTTAAATCATCAAACGCTAGTGTGACCGAATCCGATTTATGCCGCCTACGTATCCCAACAAGGGAATCAGGTCATAACATAGTTCGTCAATACGTAGATCTTTACATATTACAATATAAATATTAAGTTTAGATGCAGCCTGTGATTGGATCTCTATTTCAGTTTTCAATTATCATACCATTCATACGCAGAACTAAATAGTTGTAATACTAGCATATAATTTGTCAACCTCTTCATAATTTGATATTTGAATTAGATGAATTTGACTAAGCACAGTCGACTTCAGTTGCTCCTAATTTAGATTGAAGAATTAGGGTTAAAATGTTAGAAAAGGTTACATAAAAAGCACTATACTACATTATTTGTTAAAAGTATTTTTTACAATAATTGAAACATCTCTCGATAACAATAGTACAGGTTGATATACGTGGAGTGGTAAATTATTCAATGATGAGTGAATAAATTACTTCTGGTAAATCTGATACTCTCTCCGTTTATTTTTATTTGTCAACTATTTCAAAAATAGATTTTTACTTTTACTTATTTTCGCATATTAAGAGAATATAATCTTTTTTTTCTTGTTTTTACCTTTAATTTATTTACTATCAAGACTTCTTGAAATTGTAAGTTAATTTTAGCTAACCAATACTTTATATTGGATTGACACACACCTCTTCATTAAAGAGATGGATGAATTGTAAAATACTACTAATATTTATAAAAACTTAATGTTGAACCTTGAAACTTCATACTAGCTCTAATAATTATGTATAGAAATTTGATTTCAATTATTGAGGTTTTTTACCATTTAATAGGGTATTGTGGTAAAATATCTATATCAATCATTATTTCTTAAAAAGTATAAAAAATTTAAAAGTGATAAGTAAAAGTGTAGAGAGGAATTATTTATTTTGACCTCTTTTATTAATAAAATTAATGCACAAACGAAACTCATGTAAATTATTAGAAGTTTGTGGAACACAATAACAATTAGGAGCAAGGCGGCGATACCAGGTGACGCATGCTCATATGAAATTAGTAAATGGAAAGAATATTCGATCTTACGAACCATTTAAATGCATTGTGACAAATAAATGAAAATTATACTGATTGACTTATGCGTTTGTCCGTTGCCTTATTGACAAATGCAATTATTTATTTATTGGGAGTGGACGAAAGCTAAGAGATGGAAAAAGATATGTGAAAATGCACCCAAAAAATGACAAAATGGTCTCTTATTATGTTTAACGTAGATTTAGAATATTCTCTTAAATATAATTATACATATTTGATTCTTTAAATTTGTCAAAAACAGAATATTTTCTATCTCTATTAAAAATTTAATAAATTCTAGGTATTAGATCTATAAAACTAGGGAAAGAAAGATTTATCTAGATACATTAGGAAAATGTCATCAAATTTGAAAAATGAAACATCAAAAACTGTACTAGGTACATTGAGTAGACTACACACTACAAATAGCATAAACAACAACATACCCAGTAAAATTCCGCAATATGGGGTCTGGAGAAGGTAGAGTGTACGCAAACATTACATTTACCTTGGTAGGTAGAGCGGCTGTTTCCAAGAGACCATCAACTCAAGACAAAACATAAACACAAGCAAAGCAAGAGAAACGTTCAGATCCGGACAAGAAATTTAAAGCGGTATGAAAATGCTGGTATCAAAAGTGAATCACTCATGCTAGCGCATTCTGAAAAAAAGAAGCAGTAACTAACGCATGTGCATAAGATAAACAAAGTACACTAAAGAGCACATATCATAAGAAATCAAACGCTACTAGAAAGCAATACTGCGTCTACCAGTATGATATGCTAAGGGGACCTACAATAATAACACTACAACTACAAGTTTGTAAGCGTAAGTAGGGCTACACTCGACTACCTACTACCCTTCTACCCTAATCCGTGTCCTCCACAACCCCTATCTAAGGTCATGCCCTCGGTAAGTTGCACATGGGCCATATCCCGTCTAATCACCTCTCCCCAATACTTTTTCGGCCTACCCCTCCCCCTCATGAACCCGTCCATAGCCAATCTCTCACACCTTCGCACTGGGGTATTTGTGTCTCTCCTCTGCACATGCCCGAACCATCTCAACCTTGTTTCTCGCATCTTATCCTCCATCAAGACCACACCCACTCTGTCCTGAATATCATCATTTCTAATCCTATCTCTCCTTGTATGCCCGCACATCCATCTCAGCATCCTCATCTACGCAACTTTCATCTTTTGAATGTGCGAAGTCTTGACTGGCCAACACTCCACCCCATACAACATAGTCGGTCTAACCACCACCCTATAGAACTTGCATTTAAGTTTTGGTGGCACCTTCTTATCGCACAAGACTCCAGATGCGAGCCTCCATTTCATCCACCCTGTCCCAATACGATGTGTGACATCATCATCAATCTCTCCATTTCCTTGGATAATAGACCCGAAGTACTTGAAGCTTCTTTTCTTTGGAATGGCCTGAGTATCAAGCCTCACCTCCACGCCTGTCTCAAGGTCGCTCCCGTTACTAAACTTGCACTCCAAGTATTCTGTCTTGGTCCTACTCAGCCTGAACCCTTTAGACTCCAGAGTCTGTCTCCAAACCTCTAGCTTAGCGTTCACTTCGCTGTGAGTGTCATCAATCAAGACTATGTCGTCTGTTAGATCTATTATTCTACATACACTATACCTTAAAAAACAGTACCAGACACCTAAAATTGACCAAACATATAAAAAAAAAAAAGTACAAAATTTGACCTCTTGGGCAAACATATATTTGGAAAAAAAGGATCGAATCCCGTCACCAGGTGTGGGGGTTTCTTCAAAAAAGGAGGGCCCCTTGCCTAACCTTTTAAATCAATTGAGTCACCATTTTAGCTCCTTCACAGACTGTTAGATCTATTATTTTGGAGCAAAAAAGTACAAAATTTGCCCCTCCAAATATTAGCTCCTGTTAGATCTATTATTCTATTTTTCTTTACATTTTTTGTTAGAGCTAACAAACAAGTTTGTTAATTATTAAAAGACAGTCAATTATTTCTACTTATTCAAATTTACAAAGATAAAATTAATTTATGAAGCAAATTAGAATAAAACTGATGAACTCAACACATTCATAAATTGCGAGGTCTTCTTTGAAGAATGAATTAGTTTGAACAATATTGCATGAACATATATAATTCAACCAAAAAAATGATATACTAAAAGCGAAACAAAGAAAATTTCACCGAAAATTAATTCACTCATTATTTTAAAAATAATGATGAAAAGATATTCAATATAGTCAAGCGGTAATTTAGAAGATTTGTTCACTAAGGAAAGTCAACCTTAACATTTGAGAATGTACTATATTGGAATGCATTATCTCAGCGATATCAAATAATATTTTTTATCAGGAGAGTAAAATACGTGTTGTACACATTTTCCCTTAATCAAAGTTTCGTCCTATTAATTTTTCTAAAGGTATTTAATGATGCAACTTTCAATGCACAAGATATGTGTGCTTTTTTTTCCTTTCACTATGATTTCTTTTCCTCTGATTTTTTTTTTAATAAAATTTTATCGAAGGACATTATTTATTAATGGATATTTGAGGGGACGTCTTATAAATAATAATATCATGGTGGATGTCAATAAATCTTAAATGTGTAACTTTCACTACTCTACACCATTGTGTTGATAAGTCACACACCTTCATAACCTCCTACATGATCTCAATAATTAGTGTCTATGTTTAAGACCATCTTTTTATAAGCATCTTTTGTGTAAAAATAGAGGCATGAAAAGTGATATTGACTACACTTGAAAAATAAGAAGAATTATATCTCTCTTTCTCGCTACATTTCTTATCCTGATTTTTCAATATGCTACTATTCTAGTATTATGTTACAACGCTCCATAAGCTTTATGCAGTCTTTATTTTTAAAGACTAAGAATTTGATAAACCTTGTTCACATCTATCAGTTTTAAAAAATTCTCCATTAAAAAGTTTTTTTTTCTTATAAATTTATTTAAAACAAAATTTGAGGGACTACCCCTAGGCGAGAATGCAGCCCGCTTAGTGCTGGGTTGGTTAAGATTGTCCAGTCCATTTTAAACATGAGGCTATTAGGCCTTGATCCAGTTAGCCCGTGGTCTCATAGAGCTAGTCTGAATTGGGCCAGTCCATTTTGAACGGCTCAAGAATAGTGATATCTCCACTTTCTTTGCCTTCTTTTGGATCCATTGGTTCTAATCGAGTATTTTGCTCGAGAACAATCATTACCAAATTGATTACCCATCCATACCCCCTATTACTTTTGTACCCCAGAAAAAATTAAAATTATTTACCCGAGATGCTCCCCTCCCTCCCAGTTATGGCATTAATATGATATATAAATATATTGATATGATATCATGAAAGACTGTTTCATTCATTCTCTTAGTATATATAAATATACTGAGATGGTATATCATGGATGATCATGTTTGTTTATTAAAAAAAAAAACACTTTTCGAGAAAAAAATTATATGATATCATTGTCTTATATACATATCATGTGATGGTATCATGAAGGGTTGCTTAAGTCCTTGAATGAAACACTCCTCATGACCATGGATATCATTGTGATATATAAATATATTGTGATGGTATCATGGAGTACTGCTCCAATCCTTCTCTTAGTCCTCTGTGATACCATCGTTGTATATTTATATACCACAATGATGGTATCACGGAGGAAGGGGTTTGGGCGATGGGGTATGTCGGGTAAATAGTTTACCTACTAGATCCAGATCCATATACGTTTTTCATACCTGGATCTAGATTTATCGGATCCATAAAAATCATATCCAAATCCGGATTCATCGGATCCACCGAGTCCACGGGTCGGATCTGAATCCACATGTAAAAAGTTTTGCCTTGAATAATATTCCCACATGTTGGGAACTTTTTTGACAAAATGAAACTCAATCTGATTGAAAAAAAATGATTTAGTTCATTCAATCAACCTACACAAACATGACACCATTCTTCCAAAATACTGAACGAAGTTTTAGCATCACACGAAAATAAAGAAGATGAAGCAAAGTAAGTATTGGGCCTTTTGAGAATTATGAGCTTAAACATATGGACCATTTAAAAAATAAAGTCCAAATCTGAATGTAAAATACATAAATTATAAATTTTTTTAAGAAAATACTTATAAAATTACATTATAGGTTATGGATATATATAATAAAACATGGATCCACATGTCGGATTTAGGCCGGATACGGATCTCAAATACAAGATCCAGATCTGATCCGTCAGAAATGAATCCGGGTCCGATCTGGTTCCGTCATGTCCAAATTTTGAAGATCCATATCCTATCAAACGGATCTGGATCAACCGGATCCACTGCCATCTCTATTTCCGACACTGTCAAATATGGCCCGAGATGTGTTGAACATTCAAGCGCCATCAACAACGTCTGAAAGCGCTTTTTTCTGCCCGAAGATTTCAAATAGGAGAGCACATACACTCATTAGCGGGAGACAGCTTGAAGATTACAGTTATATTTAGAGATTGGATACGAGCGGAGCGTAGAAGGTGCTGTCAACCAGAGATCAACGAAGAAGACAATTTAAACTACAACAAAATATTATCCGATGGAACTGGAAGCGACGTCGACCAATTTGACCAACAAATTTCAATTCCAACCGAAGAACCACAAGGCATTGTGAAGAAATTAGAAAAAGGTGTTTATAACTATATAATTTTTTTAATTGTAATTTTACTATGTGATTTGCAATTTTTGAACAACACCACAAAGTTGCAATTTTGAAATTGTATTACAAAAAAATTATATTTATATTAAATAATATAAGAGGCACAAAAACAAGATTGAGATGTTTTTACTACACTATGTTGTTCAATTATTTAAGTGTTTATATTCACAGTTTTTTTGAAATTAAATGTAAAAAAAAAAAATGAAATCCCGGACCCGCCCCGCCCCGCCAACACCGGTCCCCTTTTCTGCGGGATGAGGTACGGGACGGGACATCGGTCTGTCCCCTAGTCACGGCCCGCCGGTCCCGTCGGAGGACCGATCCCGACCCTTTTACAGTCCCGCCGGGACCCACCCTTAACCTGATCCCTTGGACAACCCTACATACAAGTGGTGCTTGAAGTTCACATAGTTGGTAGGCGTTTGGCCATATTTTTTTTTTTTTTTTTGAAGTTAACCCATAAATTTTATAAATAATATTTGATTGTTGAAATGCACTTTTTAAAAAAAATATATAAAAAATGATTTTTACCCTCCAATTTTTAAAAACTAGCAAGTTTTTTCAAAACAATTAATAAACATAATATAATAGCTTTTGGTGTTCTTATAAAGACAATCTGAGATCATTCAGCAAATCAATTTACTTTGTATATTGATTCAACGTGTGGTTACAGAGATATCAATTCATGTATTATAAGTCGGAAAATAAGCTTTTATTCTACTTTGCAACGATATTTGTCATACCTTGGAAGATCATAATTTACAAATATGCTATAACACCAAGTATCTTGGAAAAGAAAATATAAAAATTCTCCATGCAACCTCAAATTGTTTCTTTAGTATATAACCGCAAACATCTAGACTCTGTCAATTGCAATGTGAAAAAATCACCATAACGCATATCTATTCTATACTCAAGATAATTATGTAGCGTTAAGTACAGTAACATGAACATTCAACAAAATCCAACTTAAAAAAAAAAAGAACCGATATGTTCGGTTTATATCGCCGAACGTATCGGTTTATATCAGTTTTTTCTAGTGGGCCGGGCCGGGGCGGGGCGGGTCAGGGAATTATTTATTTTAAAAAAAATTGAATTTCCAAAACTGAAATTAACATTCACACATACAATTATCATGAAATTTCGACGTTGAAATATATTGTGTATCGTGAGATGTTTACTAAAGAAAAAAGAAAATTAGAAATCGATTTGGGAGAAACACAAATTGATTGGGAAAACGGACGTTTTTCTAAAAATCAACCCCGTCTCGAAAAAATACCCAAAATAAAATAAAAAATCGGGTAAAACGGACATCCGAGCGCAAAGTTATAACCATTTAAAATTTTATCAATTTACAAATACTTTCTCTCCCTACATTTTATGTCAATGTTTCCGTGATATTTTATGTCAATGTTTTCGTGATATGTTAATCGAAGCTTAAAAATTAAGCCAATCACATGTTGGGACCCTATCCGTAACAAAGCTTAAAAATTAAGCCAATCACATGTTGGGACTTGCATCTGTTGTTACTGCCATTCGTACTGTAAGCTACACTTTCTATATCTATTTCAATATATCGGAACCAAAATCATTTTCAATTCAATACGAATACACGAGCAGCGTGCTTTTTTCACTTTTAAATTTAAATAAATCCCTTTGCCCCAAATCATCTGTTGACGATGGCATCCGATGGATTCCGGCCGTTGGACGAGAAGTCGTTAGTGGAGTACATAAAAGCTACTCCTTCTTTGGTTTCAATTTTGGGCAAAGAGTTCGATAAACTTGAAATTAAGGAAGTGGGTGATGGGAATCTCAACTTTGTTTATATTGTTGTTGCTCCCTCTGGTTCAATTGTCATCAAACAGGTGTCCTTCATCTCTAATTTCTTCCTGTAATTATTCTTAATCTTTTAGTCCACTCGCAGTCAACGCCCTATGTTATTTTTAACTTGTTCCGATTTATTTTGCCTAAGCGAACTTAGGGATTCCCTATATTAAATTGTATCACTCTTTTTCTGCAATTAAGTGTAGTTAGACTTGTCTTTTAAAAGAGACTTGATGTCATGTAGTTTGACTCGGTACATGCTTTAAGATATAAAGTAATACTTTTGAATCTTGTTGTTTAAACAAGTCGAAGTTATTTGTGTGGTTATAAATTATCTTTTAAGCGTAAAATGTATAATTTATATGCTCTTTATAATAACATTTTAACATCCAACAATTATCCGGACAAACTAGGCTGTTAAGGTCTGACTATACTGATTTCTCTAGCTGTATTATGTAATAATGAGCAATTAAAAACGACATTGCGGGTTCAAAGGGTCCAAACATATTGGAATTTATTCTCGTGCGCCATCAGAAAAACATTCAACGAATATTGCTGAAACTTCTCTCAATTTTTGCATTCCTATCACTGTTTTTTTTAATAAGTTACATATTTGCATTGGTTTTCACTGATCATTTTGATTGTTGATAACCTCTTAAACTGGCTAGGGCAGTGCTGAAAATTTAAAATATCCTGCATCTCCCAGTAACTTCTGAGTTAAACTGCCATTTCTCACAATGCCACTTGTAAAAAGGATTCGACAGTTACTTATTTTCTCTTCCGATTTAAGTAATATACACTAGCAGCGTAGTTTAACCGGTAGTAACTGGTTGTTGACACTCTTTTTTCAGGTTACCAATCCACTAACTATTAGTTGGCTTTTAAGTAACCTAAAAGTGTAATTCTTTAAACCTTTTTCCTATTGTGATGTTTATGTTTCTAAATGGTGATGGTGTATGCAGGCTCTTCCTTATATTCGATGCATCGGAGAGTCATGGCCAATGACAAAAGAACGTGCTTACTTTGAAGCCACTGCACTAAAAGAATATGGTCGTCTGTGTCCTGAGAACGTACCTGAGGTTTACCATTTTGACAGGACTATGTGTTTGATCGGTATGCGCTACCTTGAACCTCCTCATATTATACTGAGGAAGGGATTGATTGCTGGGGTCGAGTATCCATTGCTTGCAGAACACATTTCAGACTATATGGCAAAGACTCTTTTCTTCACCTCCCTGCTTTATCTTACGACAACAGATCACAAACGTGCAGGTTAGCACTATTAATCTCAGCGGGACTGCATATATCAGTATATCAATGTACATATACACTTTCCACACCTGTGTTTATGCATTGATATTTATGAAGTTGTTCATGAAAGTTTCGGTTTAGATTGACAGGGTCAGTTGTGTGAATATAGATAATTGGTTGCTCTATAATTATACTTCTTACAATGGTTAAGCTACATTACTGAAGGTAAGCGATATTACTGAAAGTTATTAAAATATATGGTAAGAATGGTAGATATTGGTTGTAAAACATTTGCTCTAGTTTCTTCTTGTTTAGTAAAAGTTGTACCCGGGGGGGGGGGGGTATATAATCTCAGCGGGACTAGTATTTCAGACACTAGTATGGTATATAATCTCAGCGGGACTGCATATATCAGTATATCAATGTACATATACACTTTCATATCAATGTACATATACCCAACTGCCACTAATAACCATACTAGTGTCTGAAACTTCTCCCACTCGTTTATTTTAAAACACCAACACGCCCTTTTCATTTCAAACGCAGTACAACACCTCAAGCCTCACGTACACTCATTCATAGCATTTACTCTCAGTTAGACACTTGTCTTTCTGCTGATGAAGTGAAGCTGACCTGGCACCAAAAGAAAAAATAAGGAGGGGGATTAGAGACGAGTCACAGTTGTATGTCTCCAAGTCTTCAATTCTTGAGACTTGGCAAGTCTCTTCAATATATCCTGTTAGGGGTGTTATGCAACTATTTTGGTTGATACTTTTTTTTACTGATACTGATATTTGAAAGTTAAAGTTGAAACTGACAAACCCAATATTTCAGGACATTTATAGATGGCTATTGAGATTTGAGCACATTCCATGTAATTCACAAAACTCACCGAACTTTCATGTTATAAATTAAATACAGGAGAATTACATGCACTTTTCCTGAGATTTTGACATGTGATACATTCTTCTCCCTTGGTTTTATATATATGTGCAATAAGCTACCTTCCTTTATATTTATTTGTAACAAAACTAAGTTGTAACACAAATGGAAAATTTTGACTCTTATGTACTAATATTGTTCTTCCATTTTGAGATTTTAGCAATAATCGTAATCATTCAACACAAACATTTGATCTTTTTCATATCATTCAGATTCATTTAATAAATGCAGTTTCTGTTTTGTCTCTTCTTCATTATCTATGTGTCTGTTTCTTTCTGATCTTACATTTTTCTTTAACTTTTCCTTTTGTTTAGACCATTTTTTCCTCCAATAAGCTGAGACCGTACACTTATCTTCAGCCTTCCTAAGGGGATTTCATCTTATAAGGGGGTTCAGCCTTAAAACTATTTACTTTTGGTTTTTGGTGGACTCTGGCCAGCTATATCATGGCCATGAAAGTTATTTCTATTTGATTTTGACCTCTATTCATTTTTGCAGTTGCTGAATTTTGTGGAAACGTCGAGTTGTGTAGGCTCACTGAGCAGGTTGTCTTCTCGGATCCCTACAAAGTGTCACAATACAATCGCTGTACATCTCCTTATCTTGATGCCAATGCAGAGGCAGTTCGTAATGATAATGGTTTGAAGATTGAAGTTGCTGAGCTTAAATCCAAGTACGTTTGTGATTCTAGAAGATGTTGCTTTATAGTACATCTAATTGATATGCTTGACTTTTTATCTGTTTTTGTTTGCTTTAGCTGGAAACTCACTACAATCTTTATGTAACACTTTACAGGTTTTGTGAGAGAGCCCAAGCTCTTATACATGGCGATCTCCATACTGGTTCTTTGATGGTCACTCATGATTCAACCCAAATAATTGACCCAGAATTTTCTTTCTATGGGCCAATGGGTTTTGATATTGGAGCATTTATTGGAAATCTAATTCTGGCGTATTTTTCCCAAGCTGGACATGCAGATCAGGCCAATGATCGCAAGGTATATCTACTGCAACATCTGCTTTTTCTATTCTATGTTTATTTTACTGTGAACTCCTTGTTTCATAGTAGAAGTTTTTGTCCCCCTTTCTCTTCTTTCTCCTTGTGCATGATATTCTGGTTCTGGAGAAAGTTGAGGCATGTCGTGAGGGAACTTAGAGTTGTATATGGCTTGCACCTGCTAAGATATACGTCCTAATGCCAATTGATTCATCTGGAGAAGTTGAGGCATGTTGTTAGTCAGCTTCTTTTCCAAAGATATGATTGTAAATTTGAATTTTCATCTAGAGATTTCAACGAGTTTATAAATTTCTTCACAAGCTAATAACTGTTCGGAATATGTAATCTTTTCAAGTGTTAAAGTTCAGTTTCTTGACTTTTAAATTCTTTAAACTTGTTCAAATAAACTTCCCGTGAGATGAAAGATCCTTATAGGACCTTCATATCCCGATGAATTCTGCAATGATTGAGTATGAAAAGAAGCTATGTGCATAGAAGATTCGCTGATAGACAAGGTTGCTTGTGGATTTTTTCTCAGTGTTGCGAACAGAAGTTAACAGGTCACACCCTAGTCCCTACAGAGGAGGAGGTCTGAAATAGAGGGATATACAAAAAGTGAGAAATGAGAACAGACCACCTTTATTTTCCTTTCATGTCTTTTGTCCCATTGCTTCTTGCTTAAATTTCAGTGAGGAGTTCTTCATCTTATTAGTTTTTGATATAAGATTTTTGCCGGTGAGGAGTTTCTTTCTTCAATATTGGCGTACTTAAGAATACACTGACATTGTTTTGGACACTTACTGTTGAACTCGTTTGTTTTCAGTCATACAAAGTTTGGATTCTGAAGACAATAACAGAGACTTGGAACCTCTTTCACAAAAAGTTTGTTGCACTCTGGGATGAGCACAAGGACGGTCCTGGTGAGGCATATCTTCCTGAAATATACAACAATACTGAACTTCGACAACTGGTAAAGCAGAAGTACATGAAAGAACTCTTAGAGGACACCCTTGGATTTGGTGCTGCTAAAATGATAAGGTGATTCGTGAATTCTTATTTCTAATTTTGGTTCTATGCATGTTCTCTCTCTCTCTTAAATTAAGAACCCGTTGCCAAGGAAGCAAAGAAAGTAATTTAATTGTTTCCCACGACAATTTTGGTAACTCAGAAGGCACAATAGTGCTCAATGAACAACTATACGTGTGTATATTTATATAGGCGGACAAGATGCAATGTTTTTTAATCCCAAGTTCTTTTAGGGGAAAAAATGTAGATTCGTGCCTAGCAACTAAGCCTTGTTCCGGAATTCAAGAGCAGTGTTCTTATTAATCCCAAGAAAGTTCTGAAGTCTTGGTGCATGTGATTGATTTTTTTTCTTAATTATATACAGGAGAATAGTTGGGGTAGCTCATGTAGAAGACTTTGAATCAATTGAGGATGTCGCCAAACGAGCTGATTGTGAACGACGAGCGCTTAACTGTGCAAAGAAGCTCCTGAAAGAAAGACGAAACATCAAGAGCATTGAAGAAGTTGTTTCCACAATTAAGCAAGTT
This sequence comes from Anisodus tanguticus, assembly GCA_034509755.1. NCBI lineage: Eukaryota > Viridiplantae > Streptophyta > Magnoliopsida > Solanales > Solanaceae > Anisodus > Anisodus tanguticus. The sequence continues at coordinate 35,253,954 of CM067561.1, read as the reverse complement.
CATTTGCAGTAATTTCAAGGTAAAATGGATGATGTAACATGTTGGCCTTTTGAATGAGCGTTGATACGTTTGCTTTTCGACTAAGCATTTTGGAGTCTATTAGGTATTCGGAATGCATATTGATAAGAAATAATCTCCTTTTATTTAGTGCAAGTTGCATGTCGGTTGGCAATGCCTAGAATACTGGACAATTGTACTATGTCGGATCTGTTCTTTCAGTTTTGTTAGGGGTTAAACTATCTTGGTAAAAAAATGGCGAGTTTTTCTTGGTTCAATAGTCATCCTATTGGCTGAGGAACATTATCATTTCCAGTTTACTTCTGCACCGATTTCATATTTTTCACATACTGTTCTCATTTTTTTGATCTTGGACATTTCCACAAGAACGAGTTGCTTTATGGTGACATGCTTCTACTTGTTTGCTATATGGATATCTGATCTCTTCATAGATGGTACACACTATTCATAGTGTTGCCTAGGGCTGTCCAACGGGGCGGGAGGGTCGGGACACCGGCTCCGGCGGGCCAGGCAGGCCAGGATAGGCGGGACGGGAAGAGGTCCCGTCCCGTCCCACATCCCACCGGAATAGGGGCCGGGATTTGGGGGGACGGGTTGGGTCGGGATCGGGATTTGGGATTTTTTTTTTGCCACTTAATTTTAAAAAATAATATATATAAACACTTCAATAATTGAACAAGATAGTGTAATAAAAATATATTTCAAGACTGTTTTTGTGCCTCTTATATTATTTAATAGAAATATGGTTTTTTTGTAATACAATTTCAAAAGTGCAATAAAACTTCCGGTGTGCCTATTATCAATATATCTATATGCTAAAATACGTTTTTGCATAGATCAATTTTGATCTATTCAATGACATGTTACCGTTAAGTAATCATTACCGTTAGTACTATGGCTTATGTTAAAAGTGATAGCCACTTTGTCATTAAAATGATACAATGCATAACGTAAATATTGTTGATATTCACTTGCAAATTTAAAAACATTTCTTCTAACAGTTGATCTAGGAAAATCATTAAAAACATAATTATATGTTTCTCGAATGTAATGAATAAAATCAGGAGAGGAAAGAAATGAAAAAGGCAAACCCTCCCCCGCAACTAATTTTGCCATATTTTTCATATCTTTGTCTTTATCATATTTAGAATAAAAAAATTTCCCCGTCGTCGGGTTAATTTTACATTGTACTTGTTTGGGGATACTATGTGAACCTTGTCCTGACTCAGATGACATTGACACATTCGATTTTTTAGCCTGTTATTGATTCCACCTAGCTGTGTGCTCGCCTTGTACATGTGTCAATAAACCTCCCGTCTCACATTGACCTTTTCCAATTTTAATTTTATAAATATTTTTACAAATTTTACATCTAGCTAGTTGATTCTCTTGGTTCCTATAAAAAAAAATCTCATGCAGCTGATTTTAATTTTCATTGTGTGGGGCCTCGATTCATACTAAGGAGAATATGAGACATTCCAGTTTTAGTTTGAGCTTGAGACTCAGTCTGAGCCTGAGGTTGAGGTGCACTAGTGGGTGTGTCATCTAGATTACCGTCTAAATTAAAGTATGGTTCATCTACCTCATCATCTAATAGTATATCATTAAAAAAATCAATTTCATCTATATGAATAAAATCATCGGGACTAGGAATATGATTACTAGAAAAAAGTACCCTTACCCTTAATCATACGTCCAAAGCATTCCATCATAATTATGTAAATAAATAATTAAAGTAAATAAAATTAAGTGCGATAATTAAAATTAAGTAACAATAATAATTTAAAGAAGGTACCAAAAGCCGACGTAACGTCGACGTGTAATCGAGATTGAAAATTGAAACTTTGCTCGATGGATATCCTCAAGCTAGTTGCCAACTTCACTACCAATTTTTTAACTTTGATATAAATGAGCAAAAAAATATAATATATTTAGTAGGCAATATAGAATTATATAGAGATAAATTGAGAGATGGTAGGAAGATTTGTGAGAAAAATGAGGTATTTATAATTGAGAAATAGGGTTAAAGTGTAAATATATTAACTTATGGGTTAAAAATAAATATTAAGGGGTGGGGGGCTAAAAATGGCCGTTATAGCCGTTGTACAATGGCCAAAATCAAAATTTAGGTCGTTGTTGCAACAATTATTTTTGCAAAGGAGGAGGGGCTGACGGGACAGGGTCGGGATGGGGCGGGTCGGGATCGGGACGTGCGGGACGATCCCAGGTCCCGTCCCGAGTTCGAACCCCGACACCGATAATTTTTTTTTATGGGGATCGGGGCGGATAGCGGGACGGGCCGTGTCGGGATTGGGACGCCCATTGGACAACCCTAGTGTTGCCTTAGGACCATGCCTCCTTATGCAACTTCGGGCTTTTTGGCCTCTACTGAAATTCAAAATCTGCTGAGGCCACAGTGATATACTATAATCTTTTGAAGTTCGAATAAGCTAGCTGCAGAAGTAACTAAAGAAAAGAAACAAAGTTGCTTACAGGATTTAACACAATTATACTGCAGTCTTGCTGGGCATTTATCTGAAATAAGTACAACTTCACAACTTCCACACCCCACCCCACCCCACCCCCAAACGAATTTAGGTCCTATTGGTAATGCTAAATTTCTAAGTATTAGGTTAAGGAATTGTGGTAACAAGACGTTATTAACTGCATACGCATAGTACTACTATAATATAACCTGGTTTTCAACATTAAAATCTGAGTTATATATATTACTCCCTCTATTCTATTTGGTGTCTAGCTTATTAGTTTGTGTGTGATACCGGATCGGATTGACAAACCAATTTTTATTGGCCTAGTCCCTGTTTGACAACGCCTTCCCGATTAGGTAAGTTATTAAAAATCATCAGTCGAGGTAGAGTTAGTTAAACAGTAATAACAATTCCTCCAAAAACGGCTAAATTGTCCAAAACGCCTAGACAATTTTAGTTTCTTGGTCTTGTAAGAATGACTAGGGATATTTTGGTAGTGAAAGAACTAATGCTAGTTTTTCTTTTCCCTCAAATAGTTTTATTTCTTTAATGCTGTTACGTGATTTAAAAGCCAAAAGCTTGACCTAGTATGAAAGGTAGCAATTTGACCATTTAACACCGATACTTGTGAATTAAAAGTATGGCTCTTCTACATACAATTGTTATGTCATACTATGGTTAGACATAACATAAGAGGTAAGAAGAACTTATTCCAATTCGAAAAGGCCAATTCTTCAGTCTTAGTTTACTTCCAAATATTTGGCATCCCAAAGCTTTAGCACGCCAAAGTATTTATCAGACGAATAATCCTTTACAGACATCTAACGGATAGATAGAGAGGAAGTGGTTTGATAAATTCATGAAAGTGACTTCATAATTAATATTACGAATATAGTGTCTTTGCATGGCTAATTGGCTATAGTATTTTATAACATGCATGCAGCATAGATTCTGATACCATTTTTTTTTTCCAAAAATAATTCTAGTGAAACACTAGATGGGTTTAACTGACAATCAGATTGTTTGTTATGGATTACACATATGTTGACCTCTTATTTTACGTGCTAGGTATTGTTTACTAAATACTAATTAGTCACATGATGATCTTGAGTTCGAGCCCTGGTGAATGAAAAAATTCATGGTACGGGTCTTCCCTATTAATCGGGGCTTACCACAACGAATCCGGATTTCCAGATTCTAGACCATTAACAAAAAAACAGGAAAAGAAATATTAGTCGCATGATTGAGATAATAGACTTCTTTTTATTATATTTTTATTATATTTATAATTTATATTAAATTAAACAAAGTTATTAATCTTTGTATTTATTTTTATTACATTTACTATTATTACTCAACTAGACCATCACACATATAGCTAGCCTTGCATTTGTACAAAGGCATTATATTATCTTCGGACAACACGTACTTTATGCGCGGAATTTAGCTTTGTAATCCCTCCAAAGTTGATCAACATTCTTTCCCAGCAGCTCGACAAAGAACTGATTATTGTAGAATAGTTGAGACTGGATCGGAACTCAAGGAACAATTGCCGAGGAAGCTCTTTAGTGAAGATATATGCGTCCTGATACAAAGAAGGAAATGTAAAACCCTAACGTGACCCATTGCAACCTTCTCGGGAATAAGGTGAATATCCATCTCAATATGCTTCGTTCGCTGATGCTGAACCGGATTATGAGACAAGTAGACAGCAAATATGTTGTCACAGTAAACCAAAGATGCCTTACGTAAGGGACAATGAAGCTCAAGAAGGAGATTTCTAAGCCAATACAGCTCTTTATAACCATATTTTAAACACCCAAATTTGGCTGATTTTCCAACTTGGAACATGAATTTCCTTCTTGGAACGTCATCTCATTCCTTCTTCCTTCAACTCGCTTTGCTTTTTTCACAAATATCATTATTTTTTCAAAAATATTTGCTAACAACAGACACTCGAACGTCGATTACTTGTCATCATAAACAATAGTAGCCAAAGATCATTTATTTTTAGCTATAATTGTTTTTGTGTCACCGATAGTTTAATCATTCAAGTGCAAATTCTAAATTGTCGCTATTTAAAATATTGTATATTTTGTAACAAAACTTTATTGTCACTAAGTCACATGTTGATTAGAGAAAATAAATTATTCAGTCACTAATTATTTATATTATTAATGACAAAAACTAAGGTCACAATTAAACATAAAATTTTGTAGCTAAAGCTTACAACATTTTGTTGAAAATTTACTAATGTGGAATTAAGTATATTTCATTATTTAATACTCAAACAATTAGGGCCCCGCACGTCGGAAACGTCGTTTCCACACACGTGCACACGTAGTGCCAAGTATCGCAAATTTCATTAGTGAAAGAGATATTGGTACGTATGTAATATGTTTGAGACATAGAATGATGGACGGTTATTGGCCAAATGACAAAGTATTCCACGTTGGTAAACGAAGGAAGAAGTGTACGGAGTGTAAGATGAAACGAGTAGGAAGTCGCCGCGGAGCCGCGAAGGTCCGCGGCGCAGCCCCGTCGAAGCGGGCGCTAACGCTTAATTGGGTGGCCAGTCACCGGAGCCGCGACGCTAATTCACAGAGCCGCGACGCTTCGGAGGCAGAATGTTGCGACGGGAAGGAAAGTTTTGACTTTTGGGCTGGTTTTGGAGCATTGAATCTCCATTACTTGACACATGAATTCATCCATTATTTGGCTGAATGTAACCCCTCTCAATAAGTGTCATTACATTGCTATTGAAGGTCATTAGTTGGCTAGTTGAAGGGTCGTCTCATTACACTATAAATTGGGCCTTTGACAATTGTTCAACTATACTTAGAAATATTTACAGAAATTTTCGTAAAATCTCTAGATATACACTCAAAGTTCTTCAAGAGTAATACTTGTTTCTTTGCTCAATTGTTAAGTTGTTGTTGTATCTTGGGAGACTATTGCCCGACAACGTAAAAGGAGATATACGGGCAAATCTTGTCTTAAAGACTGCATCACTCGACTCGGCAAATCACACAATGAGTTTGTTTCATTCATGATTTCCAGTTTTGTTGTAATCTTTAGTTTATCCTTTCTAGCAATTGTAATATTTACTTACTTCTCGTTCCCTGGCAATTGTTGTATCCCAAAATTTAACTAAAATTTGTTGTAAGTACTTAGAAAGATGACTGGAAAAGAACAACTCGCTTCTGATTCTGTTGCTGACTTGCTGCTACTACTCAAGGCAATCCCTCTGCCTCCCCACTGCTCAAGTCACACCTAATGCCTTCACTATTTTAATAACATACTTTTTGTGACGAAACTTTTTTCGTATCCAAAATTTAACTAATTTTAAGACAAAAATAATTTGTCACAAATTGGGTACATTATTAGTGACAAAATAATATGTCACTGAAAATTAAAATTCATGGCTAATGTAACTCAATAAATGGCGCCAACTCATTTTTTGGAGGGAAACATTAGTGGACAAATTTTTTCTAAGAAATTTAGTGTTTCGTCACTAAAAGTATATGACTTATGTGTTTAGATACGAAATGTAACTTTCGTCACAAAAAGTGAACAATTAGTGACGAATTTTGTGTTATAGCTAATTAATTCATAGCTAAATACCACATTTGGTGTAGTGACCCTAAATTTGATTGTCTCTAAATGGTCTATATTCACTATCAATTTTACTTTGATTTAACTTGCTTCTCAACCATAAATTTCTACTATAATTATAGGGACTTCTTTTGCCTATTCTACAGATAGTATTGTACCATCAATCTTCGACTTTACGTATTAATCAAGTTCAACTTTGGTGTGCTTTGTGAAGTTTCCACATATGAAGTAAAGATGTGACTTGTGAGTATCTTATTCTTTAATGCTCATGCTGAGGTTCGATTCTTTCTCCCAAGTTAAGGAGTAGCAAATTGGTTGGTCGGATCTAATATGGATGGATAAAAAACATGTTAAATAAAATAGATAAAATCTTTGACTCACCCTTATTTAATATGGATAAAAATAGATAATCGACGGATAATAATAATATTCATATTATCCATAATTTTAGGAACTAATCAAGTGAGAACACAATTTAAAAGTAAAAAAATAAACATAGACTCGAGAAAGCAAGATAACTCATGAAAAATAACAAGCAGACATTTGAGTATTATGGATATCCACCCCACCTCCCGCCCTACCCCACACCTACCAACCCCACCCTTGCCCTACCCCATCCTCAAATTTCTATTTCATATCTTTTTTTACTTTTATTAAAAAAATTAAAAATATGAAATTTTTTCTCCCCCTACCGTCTCCACCCCCTTACCCCATTCTCAAATTTCTATTTCATATTTTTTTACTTTAATAAGAAAATTATTAAAAATATGAAATTTTTTCTACCCCATATCCATGCCCTACCCCCCCCCCCCCCCCCCCCCCCGAATTTTTAACTTCATATAGTTATTTTACTTATATAAAAAATACTTAGTTAGAGATTGTTTGCTATTGCTTATGCCTCAGGAGAGAAATAAATTTCTTGCTCTCCTCTCTTTCTCTTACGTATCTAGTTCTATAGCTTAACCCTGACTTTTACGATGTAAGGGCAGAACGTAATAGTAATAAAGGAAAAACAAGGTGTGACGGTAAGTCAAAACTTTTTGGTCTCCATGTTCGTTGATATGGAGCCCGAAAGAAGCTTATTTTTATTGCTATAAGGTATAAATAGTGAAAGAAGTAGTAAAACATTTCTTACCCCACCACCCAATCTCTCCCCCAACGCCCCTCTACCTTCCCACACCACCCCGAAATTTTTACTTTATATATTTATTTACTTATAAAAAATGAGAATTTTTTCTTACCCCATCACCCTCCTCCCACCCCTCGCCCTCCCACCCACCCCCAAATTTTCTATTTTATATATTTATTTTATTTTAGTCAATTTTTTATTAACAATGAGAAAAATTTGCTTACCCCATCACCCAACACCCCCTCCCACCCCATCACCCCCGAAGTTTTTACTTTATATATATATTTACTTATATAAAATTCTTACAAAAAATGAAACTTTTTTACCCCAGCCCCTGCCCTCCCACCCACTATTTTATATATTTATTTTGCTTTTATAAAAAATGAGATTTAAAAAAAAAATACTATTCTTATTTTAAAAATAAAAATATGTGAATCAAAAATCATACAAAATAAAACATCATATAATATAAGTTCCAATTTGTAAAAGTAACGAGTCAAGTTGGATTATGACCCATCATTTAGTTCATCTTGACCCGTCCATCTTAGCCCAAATAAACTTTGGACGGGGTTGGACATCCCGTCTATTAATTCAGTTCATCTTGACCCGCCCAACTTCAGCATAAACGACCCATGTGACATATATGTAATTAGATCAACCAAAAGCTTGCTGATGCTTAGGGTTCCAAAAGAATATCAACGTACAAAATATAAAAAACTCTAATAAATTCGTAATTTCCCAAAGATTAACAAATCTGCACTTGTTTCTCATTTTCATTCAGTTTGGGCTTGGCACAAACTGAACGAACCAAAATCAAAATGGGCCCAGTCATTTGTCAAAAACACAGGCCCAATCACTTATCACTTAATTGCATCTGAAATGTGATTCGGCCCAGAAGACTCTTGTTTGTATCGATCACTTTATTTATTTATTTTTTAAAAAAAAGAGGCAACCACGTCAAGCTCAAAGCCTCAATATATGATTTTGCTAATTGAACCCACCAATTGTATAAATTTATAAGAAGCAGAATAAGACAAAAAAATACTACTACTAATTAATCAACCAGGAACGGCCAAACGAATTTTAGAATGATGGAATTATAACTAGTGACCTCGTCCACTATGACTTGGCCCAGAATATGCTCTCTGTTTAACTAAATTCTTTACCACTGAAGTGATTAATGAATGTTCTTCCTTAAGGTTTCTTAACCCCTCCACCTGCTGCATCGAATTTGAAAGCCACACAAATAAGAGCATCATGGTGAGGGCATTTAGAGCCGCTAAAAGAGACTTGAAACTCTTCATTTATTTCTTGAGAGGGAGTTAGACGAGCACTTGTAAGACAACGATCTAAAATTGCTTAGTAAAATAGAACGGAAGCACCTCCCAAAATTCTATTTTTTATGGTTGGTTTGCAGTTTCAGAAAGAAGGGTTTGTCACCATATATATAAAGGTGACAAAGTAGCAGGGGTTGGTATTTGGTTACGTACAAGTGCAAGAAAGGTATGTTTCTTTGACTTTGGTTGTCCTTGTACTTTGACTTATTATTTTTAAGGCACATATGAAACAACAATTGGAATCCTTTTTTTCATAGGATTGGATTTTTGGTTTGAAAACGATAAATCATACAGGTATATAAATGTGGCGCATGTTATGAAAGAAATTTTACCAAGTCAAACAAAGGAATATCGAGTATTCCTCCATCAGCTCCAAAAAGAGGACGGAATTCCGTATACCATAGTCAAAATATGGGGGGGAATTTCATATTAAAAAACAGAATATTAATTATAGGCAAAATTAAACAATGATAAGGAAAAGTGGTGACAGATATAAAGCATAATGCAAACAAAGTGTCATTTGGTTCACGAACTAGCTAATTAGGCAGGAGTTGTTAAACTATCAGTTCTCGTAAACAATCACTTTTGAGTACTTTTTTTTGGTCTATAGATACTTTTATAATAACGCATATTTACGAGATCTGACAATGTAATATTTAACAAAGCCAACTATTAAGCTATGACGCAGCTTAGCTAAGCCAACCTGGAGAGTATTGTACAATTTTATTATAAAGGATTTACCGTCGGCACTGCCACAAGATTTTAGTTTTTTCGAGTCTTTCACATTGCTTTCATGACATAACATATTGGTCGAACCTACCTACTTTTCAAACACACAACTTTGCCAACGCCGCACAAAAGTTACTTTTTACATGTTCCTTGTTGTACAATGTCCAAAAGTTGCATCGTACATGTTCCTTGTTGTACAAAGTCCATGTATGAGCCGTACGCTTTTTTTTCATTAGCTACTGTATGAGCCGGTGGATCATAGGTCAGATATGTGAGCTTTGACCAGAGAATTAGGAGCCTCAATTGCCTGCCTTTCACCCAAGCTGCACAAGTATCGAATATAAATTGGACTCAAGTTAAATACGCCTACATTGTTAATGTTTTTCACATTTTTAGTGCAATTTAAAATTCAAAATTATACGTTTAAAATTCACACAGTTCAAAATTCAAACAAGACGACTGCCAAATCATGGGACTGAGATATGGAAACACTTTGAAAATTATACGTTGAATTGCATCATTGGCAGACTTATTAGTCCATATACTAATTCAGTTGAACCCAATAGCCTTTATTCAAACAACAGATGTGTTAAAAAGTTCATTAAATTTAAAATCCAGTTATTAGCACTTGTCTTATTCTTAAATTATATTATTACCTGTTGTATTTTTTGCTTTGATTATTGTATTATCATTTTCAACACGACTTCTTCACTACTATATTTCTTTTTCATTTTATTTTTTATATGCTTTACTTGAGTCGAGGGTCCATCGGGAAACAGTTTGTCTACCTTCATAAGATAAGGGTAGGATTGCGTGCACGACACCTTCCCCAGACCCACACTTGGGGTTACATTAGGTTGTTGTTTGTAGGTAGTAGCACTTGAAGTATACGATTTCACCTGTTAACTGAGTCAATAGTCCCTACATATATTACACTATTTGAAAAATGTAACCGCAAAACGTGAAGAAATAGTATGAGCACAAGCAGGTATCCTTTAATTTTCATGGTCAGATCAGGTGGAGGCTGACCCTTGCATATATGCTTCAATTACGACAGTGACAGGCCACCGTTTTTCACGTAAACAAAGTAAGTTTCTACCTGGTGGTCACTTGTGGAAAAAGATATATTCCGAAAAATGACATACCTTCTGCCTCAACACTGCATCTGAGCACTCAGCAAGAAGTCCAACGATCTCTAACATGATCTTTTTAGCACTCAGCACCACACATCTGTCTGCCTCAACACTGCATCTGAGCAATACCACTGCCATTGAAACTGCTACTCACTCCACTTAACATTTACAGTGCAGTGACGCCTGACCAATAACGCCAAAGTACAGATAACTGGCACAATAACAAAATCAAACATAAGCACTCTATCATCACTGGCACAATTAAACTAGAAAAGAAGAGAGAAGTGGGAAGAGAAAAACATACATAAAGGCAGATAAAAATATCCTTAAACAGCATAATCAAGCAAGTCAAGGACAAAAAGGCACTGTTTTCCATGAACCAGTTTTCTTGAAGCAGTATATCAATAATAGAAGTTGTAATGACCAAACTTTTAGAAATTTTAAGCAAAGGGAACAGAATGAGAAGGTTGAAATTTAAAATAGGAAACAACAAACAATAGACTATATATGGATTTATTTAATAAGGCCGCTCCCGCATTTCTTCTTTTGACAAACACAACTAACTCAAGCTATTCTTCTTTTTTTGTGCAACTTTTACTTGGACCTGCTTAGTGCTGCAGTTTACCACTGAGAGCTCTTTAATAATAACACTACTACCCGTAAGCTTATTCATTCACAAATATAGAATGCTTTGTTATCAGGACTAAGTAATGATGACACGAAAGGACAAAAGCTGTACTCTCACAGGGCAATGGTGGCAACACATGCCACCACTTCATCCTTTTGTTGTCTAATTTTCTCCATAAATCAATTTTGAGCCCTGCAAGTAACGGACTCCTTTCTCCTTTCTGCTAAATCGTGTGACTACCAGCTCACCTAAAAGTTTAAATTATTAGAGAGAGGATATTTGTATTTATTTAATTGATTCTGTATGGACTCCCTCGTTCCTTTTCGGGCAAGCACGTTAAATACTAATCTGTTAACAGGTGAATGAGACTTAGAATCCAAAGTTTCTGCCTAGTCGTATACCATGTTGAATTGTGTGAGCATATCATATAAAAGCTTAAACTGCTAGAGAGGAGAATTTTATTTATTTAATTATCTGTACCACTTCCCATTTACTGAATCCCCTCTAGGAAGAGACAACATTCAAACAAAGCTTTGCATCAACAATGGGAAAGTGAAAAATAGCATTCTTGTTTCACTGCTCAGTCAGATAAATATCACGGATGGTCTTGAACTCCATACAGGACCTCCTGAAAGTAAGTGTAAGACAAAATGAACACATCGTTTAACAGATTCTTGCAGTTCAGTTCACCTTATGTCATCCATCCTAAGAATGAAGCCCCACTTGACTTCAAGCAAGAGGGAAGACAAATTTATGCCTACAAGAATTGGAAATAAAACACTCAAAACACACAGCTACGTACCATGATCGCCAGCTCTGTCAGTTTAACCTGAGAAGATGTCTTCTCAGACCAATAAACCGCACTATATGATTATGCTTTCAACAGTCTGTTAAAGAGGAAATAAGTGAAAGATGTGAGCACATTAAGTAACATTAAAACATAAAATGAAGACACAGAAATGACAAATGGGATGTGGATTAGAAATAACTACCTCTATAACACCACTTGAAGGTTGCAAAATCTTCAACATAAGAGGCAGTACTTTACAGCTTCAGAAATCTTTAACAGCAAGAATCTCATAAGAGTTAATGACAGATCTAGGTCCTTCTGAGCCACATGAGAAGTGGAAGACAAAAAATCAAGAGTGAGGAGAACTTGCTTATTCAATAAATTTCGCAGGGAGGTCAAAAGCAAGATTGCTAATATAGAGTGTTCAAATTTTTAGTAAATGCTCGTTAAGAAACTAGTCAATTTCCAGTTCCAGGAAATTCAAAAGCAAGATTGCTAGTGTAGAATAAAGAAGCACTCACCTGCATAACCAAAGACACCATCTCGGAAGACAGGACGTCAAAGATAATAGGGCTCTTCCAATTTCATGTCATACTATCAAAAGTTCACATGATCTTCGGTTAGACCAAGTGAGTTCTTGTACCAGAGGTCCTTTGCAGCGATATCCAAGTTATAAGCAGAGCAAGTGGGCAAACTGAATGCGTACTTGTACACATAGAGCACCTGACACTTTTTCTTGGCAAAGAAGGCATGCCATGCATCACTCCATTGCGGAAGCTATGTAGAAGCTGCCACCATAGTTCTCACTAACCGATGCCTACAAATCGAGATAAAAAGTTGATCAGGGTATGCCAGGAATTCAATGTTAAAGCAGTGGTGTCAAAGGCGCGCTTAAGCCCTGAAGCGAGGCTCAAAACATGTTGAGCGCTTCGCCTCGCTTTATGTGCGCTTCAGTGTCATCATCAAGGCCCTAAGACATACTTTTTCTTGCCAATGAGCCTCTTTTGAAGAGGTGACACTAGATAATTGATATTTCACTTTATCGTAATGTATTTACAATTTCTTTGTCCATATATTTGTTATTCATGCTTATTATTAATAGTCTTGGACTAAACATACATATATTTGTAAATTTGCACCATTGCGCCTTTTTTCATTAAACCCCATGCTTTATTTGCGCTTTGTGCTTAAAGCCCCAGCTGACCTTAGAGCTTTTTTGCGCTTTTCGCTTTTGATAACACTGTTGTTAAAGCAGATTCTAAACTTGAATTTGCTATTGAAAAAACAGGAAGATATGCATCTAAACTATTGGTTTCAAATTAAAAGACCTTTTCAGATGTCACTCCCAGTTTATTGTATTGCTATTTCACATTTTCTCTCATCCAGATAGAATAATAATATATCAGAAGCTTCCCTAACTTTATACTTTAACCTTTATAAGAAAGTCTTCTGTAACCACTGGTTAAAAGTTATCATTTAAGTTTAACTGGTTTTGCAACTAAAAGCCAGCACTTACTAATTAAAGGAGGAACAAAAGAAGCTATTTTGCTGCAAAGATCATCTTCAACCAGAACAGCCCTGAATCCAAATCAATGCAGCATTAAACTACTTGACTTACGCCCTTATATCACAGGGGGGAAGGAATAAACGACTTATCGAACAGCGAGACCATTACATTCTTAAGAAGAAGGACAAAAACCATGTGCAACCGCTTAGATAAAAGATGGACTTTGGGCCCAACTTAATCCCAGAAGCTAACTCATGAAATAAGTATTGCCTAACACCATATAAAGAGATCATTTCTTACCTCGCACAACCGATGTAGGACTACACCCCCTCGCACGTCCAAGACTGAACATCTGGATTATGGACTATATAACATGGGGCCTACATCGGGTAAACCAGAATCGGGATGGGCCTGGCGCTGATAACATGTATGTGACAATCTCATCTAAAAGCTCAAGTTGTTAGAAAGAGCACGCTTTTTTTACTCAATTTTTTTTGCTCTAATACCTTGATAAGAAATGGACCTTGGGGCTAACTCATCCCCAAAAGCTAGCTCATGAGTAGGATTCTCAAGATCATACAAAGTGACCAATTTTTCCTACCACGTCCGATGTGGGGCTTCAATACGCTTATTAACTGAAAGATGGGGACAATTTTCCATGCAAAATCTGTCTGCAGACCAACAGATTGGGTACTCCATATGTACAGACTTGAAGGAGTTTTTGATAGGTTTGGCATCAAAGAGGATACTCAACACCCCAAGTACCATGGTAACCTAGATGGGTAGACTTCGATAACATCTTCAAATATCCGTAAATGAAGTATCATTCTTTCTGTATTGTAATACTGTATAAGATTGCAATCACACACAATACTCTTTAACAATATTATCACCCTCATATATAATTTTTTATTTTATAAAACGAAAACATGTTTTCGAATTGTTTTCTTGAGAACCAAAAGAACGTCAGTGTGAATAAATGAGCACTTAGTTATTCATTAAAGTTATGCTCCAAAGGCCATTAACAACACGTTGGAAGTGGTTCTCCACATAGTAGAATCTTATAAGTCTCTTTATAAGTAAAACTAACCCTAGAATGATTGAAAGAATCTAGAAGAAACCAGATCAATTAATGACTTAATGTGTTAATGAGAACAGCAGGAAAGCCTGCCCAGTTTTCAGCAAATATGGTCAAATCAATATCTCGTAGAAATTATTTCAACAATGTCATATCATTCTTTTGGAGCATGTCATAAACTATACACATCTCAACAAGAAAAAACAAAATGGAACTACTTATGGTACCTGAAAATGAGGAAGCATGTTGTTGTAAACTTCTAGGAAAATTTTTGACCTTGCAGTTAACCTGATGTCACAATTTCAATAATGTCAGACCCGGCCTTCATTCATAACAAATCATAAATGTATTTGCCCTGTTACACTTTCCAACCATGCTTATTTGTGCTGCTTCTCACAGGAAAACAGGTATATATTATAAAAACAAAGCAATAGAATTCCAAAATATCCAAACAAAAAAAAAATGGATGACGTGTATGAAGGCTTCTGTCATCATTGTGCTAGACAAGGTATTTACCAAAAGCACCAGGAAAAAAGGATAAAGAAGAAAAGGCAGCTCTCAAGAGTCCCTTCAGTTACTATCTAAGAGCTTCATCACAAGCTGTTGTGGGGAATGTCGCCAAGTGGAAGGTAAACAACAAGAGAAGCCTATATGACTCATTTTATAGTACTCCATGCTAAGTTTTCTCTTGGACACTAAAGCCCTTCCTCAGTATTGATACTTGCATTTCCTATAATAACATCAATATATTTGTTTTTTACTTTTTATCATGGATGAGGCAAGCATATGATAGAATACACAAAGGTCCTTCGGTGGGTGATGGAGAAGAAAGGAATTCATCTTGAATATATAAATGTCATAAATGAAATGTATGAAGGAGCCGTCACTAGCATGGGGATAGTTGTAAGCGGAAACGTAAAAGAAAGAACACAAAATTTAACGTGGTTCGGATCAAAATAATCCTACATCCACCAGAGAACAGATGCCTTTATATTATTAACAAAGGAAGGTGAGATCTCCCAATTACACTTAAGAGAATTGCTCCCTCAACTCTCTACTCACTACAATGTATTGTATGATTTTTGGGATGATTTCTACAAGAGAAGAAGTGTTGTCATTGGTGACATCAAACTACCTCCTCTTGATGTGTACTCCCGCCAAGTCCTTGTAGTGTGCAAACTTAGCAAGCGGGACTATCTTGGTCAACTTGTCAGTTGCGTTATCGTCTGTGATAACCTTCACGACCTCGATGGTTCCGTCTTCAACATCTCGAATAAAATGAAATCTGACATCAATGTGTTTAGTGCGCTCATGAAATCTCTGAGTTTTAATTAGATGAATAGCACTCTGACTATCACATCTAAGGATTGATTCCTACTGAACCAAACTCAATTCCGCCACTAAACCTTTCAACCAGATAGCTTCTTTTAATGCCTCCGCTGCTGCCAGGTATTCTGCATCAGTCGTAGACAAAGCGACAATCAACTGCAGAGCCAATTTCCAACTAACAGCACTGCCAACAAAAGTAAAGATGTATCCGGTTGTGGACCTCCTTCAGTCAAGATCCCCTGCATAGTCAGAATCCACAAAACCGAGAATTGAAATACCTCCACCATCTTTTTGAAAGGTCAGACCAACATCAGAAGCTCCCTTGAGATATCTCAACATCCACTTGACAGCTTCCCAACGCCTCTTTCCTGTATTGGAAACATGTGTCTGCTTAACACACTTATTGAGCAATATTTGGACGTGTACATACCATAGCATACATAATGCTACCAACTGCGCTGGCATAAGGAACATTTGACATATGCTCCATCTCATCTTCGGACTGAGGCATTTGTAACTCTGAAAGTTTAAAATGAGGAGCTAACGGTGTACTTACAGGCTTGCACGTATGCATATTGAATCTCTCGAGAACCCTTTCAATGTACCTCTTCTAAGAAACATGTACAATACCGTTTTCTTTTGAAATCTCCATACCAAGGATTTTCTTTGCAGCTCCTAAATCCTTCATGTCAAATTCCTTAATCAACAGTTTCTTCAAAGCATTTATCTTTGTAATGTTGTTAGCAGCAATAAGCATATCATCAACATACAAAAGTAAATAAATCATTGAGTTACCAGACATCTTGTGATACACACAACTATCAAATGCACTCCTTGAGAATTCATGTGTAGTCATGAATGCATCAAACCTCTTGTACCATTGTCTAGGGGATTGCTTCAAACCATACAAAGACTTCTTCAGTTGGCATACATGATCTTTTTCCTCAGCTAGGAAACCTTCAGGCTGATCCATATAGATTGTCTCTTCTAGATTACCATGTAAGAAAACAATTTTGACATCAAGTTGTTGAAGCTCCAAGTCAAATTGTGCAACCAATGCTAATAGCAAGCGAATTGAGCTATGCTTCACGACTGAAGAGAAAATGTAGTCAATTCCCTCCTTCTGACTGAAACCCTAAACCCTTTGCAACCAATCTCGCTTTGAACCTAGCATCTTCCACTACAGGAATTCCCTCTTTCTTTTTGTAGACCCATTTGCATACCCATTTGCATCCAACTTCCCTCTTCCCCTTTTGTCTTTTCACTAAGACACATGTCTAATTCTTGCGAAAAGACTCCATCTCTTCCGTCATGGCTAACCGCCATTGTGTTGCATCCTTGCAAGAAGTTTCTTCAACATACGAGGAGGGCTTAAGATCTTTAATCTCTTCTTCTGCAGCTACGAACGCATATGCAATCAGATTTGCTTGATCTATAAAGCGTTAGGGTTTTCGTGTCTGCTTCTTCTCCCTTCCCTTCGCAATTGTGTGGTTCATTGACAGCAAGTTCTTCAAGATCTACATCTTTTGACTCATCTTCAACCTTACTCTTAAAAAAATTTGCCTTGGTAAGCTCCACCTTGTTCTTGTTTTCTGAAAACTCCACGAAAACTTTCCGGGAATCAAGTATAGAGGATTCATCAAATGTGACATCTCTACTAACTATAAATTTGAATAAAAACAAACACCAAAGTTTGTACCCTTTTACTCCATCCACATACCCTATGAATATGACCTTCTTAGCCCTTGGTTCAAGCTTTTCATTAACATGATAATAAGTTGGACACCCAAATACTCGTATGTATGAATAGTTAGAAGGTTCACCTAACCATACCTCATTCGGAGTCTTAAAGTCAATCGCAGATGCTGGAGATTGATTGACAATATGAGCGGCAATGTGAACTGCTTCAGCCAAAAATACTTTGAACATTTTGGCTTTTAGGAGCATATAACGAGCCTTTTCAAGAAGAGTTTTGTACATCCTCTCGGCAACTACATTCTGATGTGGGGTGTGCCTGGCAATCCTATGTCTTGAGATTCCATGAACCTCGCAGAAATCACTAAACTCTTCACTGCAAAACTCCAAGCCATTGTCAGTGCGAAGATATTTGATTTTTCGCTCCATTTGATTCTCAACCAAAATCTTTCACTCTTTAAATGCTTCAAAAGCATCACTTTTTGCCTTCAAAAAACACACCCAAACCTTTCATGAGAAATCATCAATAAAAGTGAATAAAAGTGAAGATACCTCTTTTCGCCCTTTGATGGAAGTTTAGGACCCCATAAATCTGAAAGGATGTAGTCTAGCACCCTTCATGTCTTGTGTTTGCCAGTGCTGAAGCTGACCTTCTTCTGCTTCCCTAGAACACAGTGCTCACAAAATTCAAGTGTGCTGATCTTTTCACCTTTCAAAAGGTTACAGTTGCTCAACATCTCCGGTCCACGTGCGCTCATATGACCCAATCTCATGTGCCATAATCTTGCCTTATCATCATTAGATAACTACATTGTATATGTGTTTGCAGAGCCAACAATGGTACTTCCTGCCAATGTGTAAAGGCCGTCCTCCAGCTTGTCTTTCAGCATGACTAAAGAACTTTTAGTCACCTTCATAGTCCCTTATTCACTCATGTACTTGTAACCTTGTTTATCCAGAGTACCTAGGGAGATCAAGATCAAATTCTTTTTCAGATCAGGAACATGACGGACTTGTGTAATAGTCCTCACGGCTCCATCATGGCAGCGAACCCGTACTCTGCCAGTGCCAACTATTGCACAAGTTGCATTATTTCCCATTACTACGGTTCTTCCACTTTTTCCATAGTTGCTAAACTAGTCTCTTCGAAACGTCATACGCAGAGTACAAGCAGAGTCTAACACCCATTTGTTTTTATAACTTCCATTATTGCATGATGTTGTAAGTACATAAATCATTATCAAAATCATGTACATGTCCAACTGTGGATGAACTCGCCTTTTCCTTGGACTTTGACATTGGACAATCTCGATCAAAGTGCCCATTCTTGCCGCATCCCCAACAGTCTGCATTCTTCTTGTTCACACTTCTTGTTCACACGAAACTTTGATATGTGCTTTGATTTGCTCCTTCCCTGTTGGCTAGTCCGACTTCTCATAAAGAGCCCACTTGCCTGATCCTATCTGTCTCCATCAAAATGCCTCCGCACATCACTAGAGTTAAGTGTTTGCCGCACTTGTTCAAGGGTGATAGGCTCCTTGCTATACATCATTGAATTCTTGATATCACGATATCCTGAAGTCAATGAAAATAGCAGAGCACATGCAAGCGTCTCCTCATCCTTTTTAATTCTTGCAATGTAAATGATCTTGTAACAAAGTACCTGACCCATTTTAAATGTGTGAAGACGTCGGTTGTAACAACATCATTGTTGTCAAAGATCGGTCCTTGTAGCTTGTCCCATAACTATTTGACCGTCTCTTCGGTATTTGTACTCACTTCACAAAGCACGTTAGGTGCAAGGGACAGTTGGATTACACTCAATGCATCCCCTTCAATCTTCTCCTTGTCGGAAGCCGATGTAATACTTTCCGTCAATAGCATGTATTGAACCTTCCCTCCGCAGTAACGCCATCAACTGGATCTTCCAGATATTGAAGTTGTTGCGCCCACTAAATCTATCGATTTTAAACTTCATGGAACTCATCTTTGCTTGTTCTTCCTCCTTCGATCTTCAAAGAGTGTTCAAAGAGTCCTAACACTCTGATACCAATTGTTAGCAGAAACGTAAAAGAAAGAACACATGATTTAACGTGGTTCGGATCAAAATGATCTTACATCCACCAGAGAACAGTTGCCTTTATATTATTAACAAAGGAGGGGAGATTTCCCAATCACTCTATCATATTCTCAATTGTGCTACTTGCACCTTCTGCTGAATGTGATTATTTTTAATCTTATCCAATCTTGTATGACCAGTACATAGGTATGAAACTATGATAGAATATCTTGACTGGTTTAACCTTTTAACACCTTCACTCTATCTTGTTCTTCGACCTACAAATGCACCAGTACATAGGTATGAAACTATGATAGAGTGAAGGTGTTAAAAGGACGGGGTAGGCCAAAGATCTCACGAAAGGAAGTTGTCGCGGAAGACCTACAATATCTTGAAATCAATGTAGATAGCTAAAGATAGGACATAATGAAAGAAAAAGATTCATATAGGCGATATCTACTAGTTGGGAATAGATTTAGACTTGTTAGAGAACTAATATTGTAATTATTATTATTAATATTATCTATATATATTTAACTTATTTTTTACTTTTATCTTTATTTGGTACGATGATGACATGGGTTGAGCTTAAATGGGGAAGTGAGGATTCATATAGCCGACCTCAACTTGTTTGGAATTGAGACATGGTTGTTGTATTATGGAAGGGGCAAGAGCAAGACCGCAAGTCTGCCAGTCTGTGTCCTTCAACTTTTTACTTGGTTTTTTCTTGAAAAGCTACACTAAATGGCTACCTAACTTCCACATCACCTCGGATTCTGCATTTATGGAACGCCACATTGAACTTCTCTTCAAGATTCCAATGGTGAATATGAAGGAATACAATAGCAACAAAAAAGAAATTTAAGATCACAAAGAGGAAAGAATAACAGAAGCAAGTGCCAAGAAAAGAGACGTGCTGAAGAAAGAACACATACTGCACACATAAGTTTAGCCTCTGGCATATACCTTCTTAAAAGGCAAGAACAAATGTAAACCTCCTCAATATCAGTTGAAATTTTTAATTTTAAATACTGCTTGATAAGCTCGCATAAGCAACTAACAGCCTCAGCCCATCCATCAGTGGTCTCATCCGGGAGAATATAAACCTGAGACATAGTCCTCTGCAACACAGAAGATAACTGTTTTTTTGTCCCTGCTCTTTCATACATCTCTGCCAAAACGCGCAAAATCTGACAATTGCTGGCTTTGAATATGCCAATCCATTCTGGTGGATTTCCAACCCACAAATCAATGCTTGAAATAGGACTCTTGTTCTGATTATTAGCACATACCAAGGAAGCATCTGGTGAAGATTCATCATTCCTGTGTGCAGGAAGGAGTTCAAGTATATCTGCCCTCAACTCCTCAGGCAATTCCTGAACCGAGGTGTCTACTTGACTCAGAGAAGCGGGCATTAGACTGATGCCTCCTGGGACAGGAGCATTAATAACCAAGTCCAGATTTGGTACACTAGCATCAGACACTGGCTCACTTGTCATATCAGCAAAAAGCTTATTAGGATAAGAGACCACTTGGATGTCCTCTTCATTATACTGCTGCTCCTATAATAGCCAGGAACAATCAACACCATGAAGTTGTAGAAACAAGATAATCATCATCATCAATGTTAAAACAGGCCAAATGCTAAGCTGGCCCAAAAAGAGAAAAATGCAGAACATACCTCACGAGCAGCAAAATCTTCATTAGGTGCAGCAGGGAAAACCAAAGATATGTTTTCTTTTTCTGATACACCTAATTTAAAAGATATGAGAATTGAGGCAAAATCTTATCACAACACGGTATATACATAAGCTAATTGGGTTAACCAACTGCCTTCTGTAATTTTAAGGAATGTACCTCACCTTTGCTTCTCTTTTCAGTAATAAAATGAGTCAACTTTCCATGATACATGGCATTAATTTCTGAAAAGACCTCAGGAGGAAGAGACTCTATAACTCCTATATCAAGCTCGTTCATAGGAGGAAGAGTTGCCCTCGGTCCGATACCAGCAGTACTGGAGGGCAACGCTGCAGTCATTTCAATGAAAGGTGTACTTGAATCACCCTGCAACTGAGCATGACGTTCATCAACACTATTTTTACTGGTATCTGCAATATCAGAGAAGTAGATTGAATTCAGACTCATCCAGCATGTCTTCACTGGAAAATGAACTCAATTAAAATTCGGCAGTACTTTTTAAATAGTAATTTATTGAAAACACAAAAATAGATGTTGTATTAGATTGACATGAAGCAACAACATAAGATCATCATACTAAACTTTTTAACAGAAGCATTAAATAATAGATTTCACATCCATCAGTGCTGCTACGATAAAAAAAACATTGTGTTTCTCTTGTATGGACAGAGAAGGAAACAATCTAAGATAAAAAATTATGATGTCCTCGAGTATTTCTAAGATATGCAAATTAAAGAGATTCCTGTAAAAGGTCTACAACTTTTTATGAGCTAGAGCACAGCCAATGCAAAGAACCACCATAGACTTTCAGTACCAGTTAAGTGTGTTAGGAATATTCCTATCATACAATAGGCATGATTAGAGGTAATAAATATTTGGACAAGCCAACGAAAACAAGTGAAGAAATCAAACCTTCATCAGCACCTTTCTCATGACAAATGCTAATGTTTTGGTTACTGGTCTTAGCAGAGGCAGCAGTGAGCCAAGATCTGATGGAGTATCTCTCTTTCCCTGGATATATGTCGATGGAAATTAGTAGAATATCCAGTTCATAGAAGGCACACTGTCGTCATCATAACACCATAACTGGCATGTTATGGCATAGAGAGATATGAAACACACAGAAAAGACCAAACATTTTTACAGGAATGGAAAAGTAACCAAGACATTCTAGTCAGAACAAACACCTTGCTTGGAACTATCCGCAATTTCAAGCTTTGAGACCTGCAATCCCATGCCTCTTATGTCCTCCACGTCTGCACAAAATAGTCAAAACAGCACTCATATGAGAAGCAGAAAACAGGTAAGACTACAAGTCATAGCTTTTGTCTTATTTCTGAAACAAAGACAAGACGTTTTTTAAGAAAATGAACAAAGAAATGGTTGATGTGGAAGTAAAATCTAAGTTTAATACTCTAAACTCATTTGTTCCAAAGGGAATTCTAACATCCTTAGAGAAAATTTTAAGTCTGCAATGTTCCAAATTCACCATGAGTAGATTACAGATTTTGATACATCCAGCAATTAAGCGAAAAATGAAACGCCGCTAGTGCAGAAACCAAAGTTGCACCTTAAAAGTCTCATCAGCATCAGAGCTGCACCAGTATATTTTTAGTTCCCTTTTAGGCTATACAGAAGGTATTTGAAGTTTAATGAAAATGACATTCTCTAACAGATTTCAAGCCCAACTACAACAACTACAACAGCATACCCAGTATAATCCCACAAGTGGGGTCTTGTGTTATAAAACAGGAACTCCCTATTGAAGGTAAAGAAAAAAAGGCTACTCCCAACTCTCTTCACCATCCTAACACCACTTGGGACTCTAATATATAACAACATACCCAATGAAATCCCACAGTGTGGGGTCTGGGGAGGGTAGAGTGTACGCAGACCTTATCTCTACCTTCCAAGGTAGAGGTTGTTTCCGAATGACCCTCGGCTCAAGAGAAAGCATAAGAAAAGTAAGATAAGGACAAGCAGTTCAAAGCAATTTGAAAATGAAAATAACGAAAGTGAATAAGCCATGATAAAGCAGTCAGGAAAAACAAGGAGCAGTAGCTACCAAACTTAGGACTCTAATATGTTATAATTAAAACTCGAATCTCAAGATTTATTGGTTAATATGACTCCCAAAAACAACTCTTGTTTCTTACAATAAAATTTGGCTGAAATACTGAAAAACAAGTAGCTTCTGCATGAGACGAAACATGTATCTTTGATCTTCAACGTTTCTCCCTCTTTTGAATGTTGCACACAAAAGCTAATACTTTGTCCCAAATTGATAAGACCTATTTTGTTTATTAAAGTTTAATTTGACTAATTCATCTTCTGAGAATTAAATCTAGTAATAGAACTATGTGAAAAACAATAGAGTTCTATATTTTCCTATTTCATATGGCAAAAAACATTTTTAGGAATTACAGTCAAAAACCATTTGATCGACTCTCAAAGAAGATCAGATAATCATTTTGGCACAGATGTATCAAGATGAAAACCAAAATCTAGGAAACGAGAAGAAGGATAATCCAGACTAAATCACAACAAAAGCCCATAACTTTGAACGTGAAGAGAATTGGTCCCAGAGAACAAAGCTAAACAAGCTATTTACATTGAAATGACACTGAGATCAACTAAAATTTCTTCAAGATAATCGATTTCCATTTTGGCATTCACCCTAGAAAGAAATCACCTAATGTTTCTTGTCTTTGTTGTGAACCTGATCTCCAAGGTTTGCACCTAGTTCATTGACCACTAGGTCACACCCTTGGGTGTGGACTTAAAACCCTTATTTTAAAGTGGGGAAAGGAATTACCCATGTGTGAAGTCGTAAAAAGCTGTGAAACGATCCTCTCAAGCACATCAACCCTATCTGTAGCCATTGGCACCTACAAGTGGCACAATGCAATTAAAACCCGGAAGGAACAGAGAAATTTCTTCAGTTAGAAAACATTGAGCACAAGGTTATCAAAGAAAATATTATACCGTGACAGAATGGCTCAAGTTATCACAAACACCACAGCCCAAATACTTTACTGGCTCCCCTGCATCACCCCTCCTTTTCTTTATCTGTATTGACAATATAGGTGCAGAAGCAGCATAAGAACCAACTATACGACTAGTTTCTACTATAAGAGTCCAGTAATGAACTATAATCTATAATAAAAAGTTATCGCTTCATATGGCAAAAAACAGAGAGAGAGTCCAGTAATGAACTATAATCTATAATAAAAAGTTATCGCTTCATACGGCAAAAAACAGAGAGAGAGAGACCTTCAAGGTAAACTTTCTCCCTATCACTCCACACCCCTGCAAACGTAATGAAACCTCCTTGCAAAGGTTTAACAGAAAATGTTGTACCTGAATTGAGAAGGTGTTTAGTATCTATAAGCATTAATACAAAGGGCAAACAAACAATGATGTTTAGTGGAGATCTAACGTCTTTCAGATCATTGAACCTCACGCCCCAGTTAACATCTGCACCTATGGATTTGCTTTCCTGCAAAAGTTATCGAGAAGTTATATATTTGACTTGAACCCGCATGACTGATTCAAAACAAAAATAACAAACTTCATGATGCAGATTCGTTGTAACTAGTATTTGCTTCCTTTTGACAGGTACTAGAACAGCGTTTAAGACCTCTACAGAAATAAGTGTATGCGTACTACTCACAACCAGAATTTTGCTCTGAAACATCATAAATATATACACACACACATACCCAATACTACTTGAGAGACTGCTTATATTGGCACTAGAATCAATGACGCGAGTTAGAAGCAACAAGAAGCACATGAGGCAAAGGAAATACTTATCAATCATTAAGCAATCATTAAGCAAGTCTCCAAAATTCAAAACAATAAGAAACAGTGAAATGGTGTCAATGGGAGTTCGCGAGTCAGTTGTGTGACTATGACACAATCCAAAAGAAAGCATACAAATTAAAGCGGTAAAGATATTCTGTGTTGGTCCTAACCTGCATCATGCCAACCAACCGATCGTCTATCCCTCTACTATAGTTCCATAGTGTACTGCCAGTTTTAGCACCAAAGTCCTTCTGGAGAGTTTCCTGGAAACACAACAAATGAGTAGGAGGTTAGATCTATAGTCCAATATTTGCATGTCATCCCCAAAAAATGGCATGCCACATATAGAGAGCATTCTTCATGCCACCATGATTGGTGTACCCATAAGTATCATATAAAGGAGAAAAGCATCCCACTCAGCAGGCTGAATAACAGCAAAAGAAATTATGAAAGTATTCACCAATAAAAATCGCTTCTTTAATCTACAAGACTGAGCAATTCTAAGAAAAGATGACCAACCAACGATCAAACAAGTGCTGTAATGTGTTCGACATACTTTTTTTCTCCAAAGAAACAACCCTCATGCCAATAAGGGATTTCTTAAGCACTGATTAGAACAAAGTTTCCACAAGAAGACAAGATATTCTCATTTTATCGAATGATCATACTTTTGAAAACACTTTAACCATGAGTTTAACAAAACATCACTAGCTGAAATAAACTCCAGGAGCTGAGTAAGCCAAATAGGTGTAAATGCAGTCTTAAATAAACAATGTATCGCCTAATTCATCAGCTCTATTTAATGAAGGCTCCAAGGATGCTTGAGTTTCCATGGGCGGGAATGTGACCATGAAAATGGGGAGACAAGTGGCAAAGAGGACGCTGACTCAAGCAGACAGCATGAATAACAAGCCTCATTTTTCTTTGATAGCTATCCAGTTGAGATTACCTGTTAAACGTGAAACCTTTTTCAAAAGAAATGGAAAATATAGTTTCACTAAGGGCTTTGGATGGAAAAGGCAAATAAACAAGAAGACTTAATATAATATTACTCTTCTTTTAGGAATAGTAGTAACTAGTATCAGAACAGATGGTGCACATCTCGACATCCACCGACTACCGGCAACCTCCACTGTCCTAGGTCAAATAACTCTACCCCCCCCCCCCCTCCTTCCATAGTTTAGGAAGATTGGAAGTTTTCAACTCGTGCCGTCCATGCTAGACTGCAATCCTTGGTTCCCAAGGTTGTCACTCCGGCTCTCAACCGCTAGGCCACCCCACTTGGGAGAAACTCTGCTTACAAACTCTTACAAATATAGCAAACATACCCCTTAATACAATTTGCAGTACCTTCCTGGTACTAGCTTTAATAAAATACCATATCTTATTTTATTTTTAAAAAAATACTAACAAACAAAAATGAACAAGAAGATCTCTGTAGCAAGAGATTCAACGATTCATGAAGTCCTCTTGTAGTGTTTCTTCAAGTGTGAAACGTATCTGAGAGAAACCAGATCAAAAGAGATGCAAAACAGTGCTTGTTGTACACAAACTATAAACAGATAGAAAATCAAAACCGCGAGAGCGATCACCAATATATTGCAGAAAGAAAGAAATACTAAACAATGAACACCTTGGAAATCATACGCAGCTGCCCACAAGTTGTGATTTGTCTCCTGTTCAACTTCTCTTCCAACACATGACCAATTCCAGGAAGTGCTTTTACTGGAAGTTCACACAGGTGCTCCTCCACCTAATAGAGCCAACAAGATAAATCAGCACAGTGAAATCACAATAACTATTTTACTTCTCTAAAATGATCTTCAAGTCTTCGTTTTCCTCTTTTTCCACTACATGTTGTAGACACTAGAAGAGAAGTGTGTTTGATATAGAATGGTATCAGTGATGGGACAAAATTATTTGATCAAAAAGCCCTTTTCTGGGTCTTATCCTTGATAAAAAAAATCACGGATCTTTTTTCTTTTTTATAATAAAGTACTCCCTCTTTTTCAATTTGTTTGTCTTACTCGGCACGGAGTTTAAGAAAATAAAGAAGACCTTTGAATCTTGTGGTCATGAACTAAAGATGTGTGTAATGTACCAAAATATCCTTTGAATCGCGTGGTCTTAAATATGCCATGTAGGATATTGGGTGTAAAGAGTTACTAAATATAGAAAGTGACATTCTTTTTTAAACAGACTAAAAAGGAACGTAAGACAAACAAATTGAAACGGAGGGAGTAATAAGAAAGTTGTACTTTTTAAGCAATATAATTCAAGGATTCATGTTGATTCCCATCTAAACTACAGATTCTTGCAGCGGAAAAGGTTATTATGCATGAACAGGATGAAGACATAAACAAAGTGAAGCAAAAAAGAGCCTCTCATGTGGCAATGGAGAAACATCTCACAATGCAAGGACATGGAGAAGACCTGGCAGAAACTTCGCTTTTTGCCCTGGAGCCTATAAAATCTGATTGGACTTGCAGGCATGTCCTTTTTTAGAAGTACAATGCAAATTCATGATGCATAGATGACAATTGGGTAAGAACAGATTAACTACCAATAGTTAAAGAGAGAGCAAGGACATGTAACCAATGAAGTTGCAAAATATAGTTTGTAATACAGTAGAAGATACACAGAGATGACAGAGATCAAGAAATAAGTTCTCCCCTGTTCATTCATCAAAAAGACAGCTCAAAATAAGCTACCTTCTCAGCAGGGATGTAACATTGCCCATCTGGTTTTGCAATCCTAGTAGCAAGACGCGCCATAAGCATATTCCCAGCAATACCAGCACTAGCTGTACAGCCTGTCGCATCAAGAATCTCCTTTCTGATCACTACTACAAAAGCTTGAATGTCCTCTACTCCAGAATCAGTGGCATCTAAAAATGCTTCATCACAACTTACGGCCTGCATTCAGTAGCAACTGCCAATCAAGAGATACAAAGATTGCGAAGTTGTTCAACAAACAATTTTGAGGCCATACCTGCACTTTGTTGCAGTACTTGTGCAAGATGTTATAAAAGCAATCAGCAACCTGCAAATGAAATCAGATTTCATAGGACTCGATATCCAAATACAAAAGGATTCAATTAAAAGGGGAAAAGAACAAGATGAAGAAATTGAAATATCATGACCACCTCCTCATAAGCCTCAAAGTCATAAGAAAGAATGACGAGGTGAGGGCAACGTGACTTGGCATCTCTGACAAACATTCCAGCCTTAACTCCTGCGAGAAAAAGCTTGAATGAAGATCGAATTTCCAATACAGGATGATGTTTAAGAAAAGGTTGAATTACTGACTGAAAGACTGACCATAACCTCTAGCAGGATAATTTGCTGATGATATTTCTGATGTTCCGCGTGAATTATCTGAATGGCAAATGGCAACAGGTTTATCCTTCAACTCGGGGCGATTTCTAATGACCACAGACACAAAAAAGCAATCCTGAACAAGTAAAGTTGAATTGATTGTTTTAGTACAGAGAATAATCTACAGAGACAAATAGTACATATATCACATATATGACATTCCTTCAGATGGAGGTGAGACGGGAGAGGAGCCAGAACATAGAAGCAGTCATAACAACATAAAGAGGACAAGTCAAGTTTTCAGACCATAGAAACAGAAATTACCATATCCACATGAATAATGATCGTCTTATTTGTTGTGACTGAAGAACTAGGGACTGAAGTTGAGCATCTAAACCCACCGGGGGAGCTAGGAAATCGTTTACGATACCGGTTTCTCCAGGTGCCAATAAAATGCAACCTAGAATGCTGAAGACAAAAAGCCCACGGGGAATATGTCAACCACTTCGGCACTAAATGCTATTAATATTGGTTATGCTATTAATTATCAATGTAAACTTTTATGCATATATTACTTATGCAAGCAATAGCTGCAATTAAGCAAATTCAAAAGAACAGATCCACAAGAAAAAGCAGGTAATCTCATCGCATCAAAACGCTCCAGCAAATCTGGACGCCAAGAATCTAATAGAAGTAATATAAGCAAAACACAAGATCGAGGTATGAGTTGGCTGTGTTTTTTTTTCTGTTGATTCTTGGTATTTGCTTTTCCTTGATTGAAGTGGAAGAATGAAATTAATTCTTCCACACTCTTCAAAGGTCCATTATAGTGTCGTCCTAGATCCAGTAACAGAAGAAGCAGAAGCATACAATAAGTTGGTTAGTCGTTAAAAGAACTTTTAACCCAAAAAAAGAAGGTTTGATATGAGCGACTTTATTGAGCCCGTTTCCACACTTACAAGTCTGCACCGAAATTTACATGTGAGCTCCAAAAATCAAGTTATATGTGCAGAAAGATGGTCTAATATGTAATGATAAATTAACTTAACAATTATAACAATCTAATCCAACTTTCTAATGCCAACACTCTAGCAAAAGGAAAAAGAAAAACGGCTTCAGAGTAAGTGTTCATTACATTTGGTCTTTTTTCTGGAAAGGGGAGGGGTGTAGATACAAATGGTCAAGCAAGAGCAAAAGTCAATATCAAGATATCAATGTGTGTACCTTAAAGTAATTTTCCACAAAATTAGCATCAACTAGTGTTGAATGTCGCTGATTAGGAGACCTAGGAATCTTTAAATTTGATGGCCCCTCGTTAACAGGATCACTCATCCAGTCGCTACAAAATGATGCATCATTGTGAGGACTGGAAGGTGCTGAAAATGGAGCATGGCTTCCATCTCCACTTGCAGCATCACTCAGTTCTTGCATTGCCATGCTACCACTTGACTCTTCAACTCTATCAACATTGTAGTTCGCTTGCATTAGATCTTTAGATTCTACAGCACAAGGCTTCAAATCTTCAGCAGATTGCCACTCTTCAAAGGATATAGGATCTTCAATTGGTCCAGAATATGACAATGGGCTCTCAACTCTACAAGTGGCTTGGACAGTTGAACATGTTGCTGTATCATCGGAAGCAACAATGTTTTTCGTAAAGAAAGCAGATAACTTAGGCTGGTTATTAACTTCACTTGCAAGCTGATCAAGCTGATAACGAACCCCTGAAAACAACACAACAACACAGAGGACTGATGTTACTTACTAATAAAGAGACTGAAAAGTATTGATGTGAGTCGCAAAAAGTATCACAAAGTGAACTCATCAAAGCTTACAACAAAATCATGAAAACCAAAATCATGCAGTACCCCAAGGCTCATAAAGAACTTGATGGAGGTGCATGCACCTTATAATAAACTTTTCGTCTAAGGCAACAAGGTTAATCTTCTTAAGATTCAAGTACTTCAGCGTTTCCTTGTTTCCCGTCAAGTAGACTCTTCACAAGATGGAGCTAGGGCCTGAACTTGCAAACTTTTCAATATAGATATATAATACAAACATAACTAGAAGACACGTAAAAGAGCAGTTTCTTGTTCTCCTCTTTTTTATCCCCCTTTGACAATTCAACAAATGAAAAGAGGCCTAAGAGGAGAGAAGCACAGATTCCCGATCGCTTCTGTAGACAATATCCTTCCACCCACAAAAATGCTTTTAGGGACAATCTCCATAACAGAGCTAACACCTAAACAAGTAGTCAACTTGCTAGTTTGCGTTAAAAAAAAAGTCGAGAAATATTAGCTTACAATTCAGAAGCTTATTTGCAGCGACAGAATCCAACACCCATGTGGGTTTGACTACTGGAAGTCCCCTGCTAAAGGACCTATATCAAATTCAAACAAATCTTTAAGAAAAAAAATTACAATTTCTATTTCAGCAGAGATACAAAAATAAGAAACTGACAACCTGATGAACTTGGTTTTACAACCAACCTTAAATTCTTGACCTTACTGTCAGGAAGATTGCTACAGATTATATGAGTAACACGACGCCTAGAAAAATAATTTTCAAAACGGCCTCCATGCTTCAACATATATCCTCGAAGTTCCTGAAGAAGTATTGTTGAAATCAATAAACTGCAAGAGAAGCAACCTAATCTTCCATATGAGAAAACCCAGTGAGGTATGGGAAAGAATATGATAGTTATATACTCACGGTATCGATTGCAAAGAAGATGGATGTTTGTATACAGGTTTACATGCAAACTGAATGAACTCTTCTTACACAAGTAGAAACTCATCACGGAAAAATAAGAATACAAGTAATCATTTGTTTTGACAGTTCAAAAGTTAAAGAAGGTTTTTTATTGATGAAACAATAGTCAACATCATTCAACACCTATGTTGCTCGGACTCGGGTGCGGGTGTCGGATCTCGAGGTCGGATTCGTCATTATCTAAATTTTAAGATTCGTGGGTACGGATATGGGTGCGGGGATTCGGTAAACAATAAGTCAAAATTCTAAAATAGAGTTATAAAACCGAAATTATGAGATATTATGTCGAAAAATTGAGGAGAAAATATTGATCGAGAGGAGAATCTCGGAAGGAGATAAAAGGAAAAGGAGTGACATACAAATTTCTATGTACAAGCTATTCCATTTTCTTCAATTTCACCATAGCTTCTGTTTTAATTACATAAATCGTTGAATATGTCCAGAATTTCTCCCTCGATTTTGGTCAAAGTACCCAAAATTGGTTGACCAGATCGGTACGGATCCCACACCCATGTCGTGTCGACACGGGTGCGGCACCGAAAGTGAAGAGTCCAAGCAACATAGTTCAACACTAGATTCAGGATATTTTAATTTGTAAACCTTCAAGCAATCATATCAGATTAATCCCAGTCACGAAAATAACAGGAAATAACCAGAAAGAAACCATAATGCACTAAACCTGACTGGAAGGAACCGTGTATCCATCAACAAATATGGAAACGCCATGAAATATAGGTTTTGAAGAACTTGGACCACTGAGAGAAGTGCTTGATGCCTCCGCATCAAACTGCTCCTGAAGCTTCTGATTCTTCACTGCCATGTAACTACAGCAAAGTTGTCAAAAAGTCACAATGAAAAGATCAGTAAACCAGTACCAGAGAAGTAGTATAGCATACACTATACACATCAAATCAGAGAGGAGGGGTGCGTTTATGAAGTAAATTGTACGCAAGAAGTGTACTTGGCCATACAGAGGAGACATATGAAGCAAAACTCTAAAAAAAGTTCCTAGAAATCAATCAACTATACTCTAAATGGGCTCAGCTACACAAATACTCTATATTGGTTCCATTCTATTCTGACTTGTTTCAGTTTTCCAATAATTAACGTCTCTAAAGTAATAAGAATAATATTTCTTGATGATCAACACACATTCCACTAGTGACCGGTCTAAAACTTTCTTGATGATAATCTAATTCGAAGTCAACTCAAAGAAAAGCACTCTTCAGCCTATTAAAACTGTTCAAATATTCAATATAGTGTTCGAAGATTCTAAGTAATGTTCAAAATTTCGCAATATAAGTGCAAATAAAGTAAAGAAAGAAGAAGAATTTAAACTTTCTTGATGATCAACACACTTTGTTGGTCAAATATTTAAGATTAATGTTCACAAGATTGTGAAAAAATCGCAATATGAGAGCAAATGAATTAAGTAAAGAAAGAAGAAGATTTAACCTGCCGAAATTGGAGAAAGGTGAAGTATTGAAGGAAGGACGAGAAGAAGAGCGAGAATTGGCGCCCCAAGCCATGCCTAGGGTCTTTTGATTCGTCGTCGTCTTCTTCTTGTTGTTGTTGCTGTTGTTACTCCAATTTGAATTTGATGTTCGTTTTGAATTGGAGCCCGAGTTCGCTGAGCGTGACGGTTCCATGAATGCAGAAATTGAAACCTTCATCTGGTTTGGGGGTTTCCAAAATGAAGCGGGAGATACTACAATATATACACTGTTGAAAGCAACGGGTATGGGTTATTTTATGAACTCAACGCGGTAATTGGGTCGGTTAACCCAAATCCTTTTAATTTTTCCTTTTCCTTGTAGGAGAGGGTGAGCCGCCTTTGTGAGAATAGCCGTTTGGAATTTGGATATACAAATAGTATTAATATGCAAATTAGAGTTTCTTTTATAACATTTTCTCTAAGTAAATTTATGTGCACGCCCAATCAATCAATGACAAATTTAGAATTTTTACTAAAAATTTTTGAAAAATAAAAAAGTACACAACTTTAAATTTTAAAAAATTTAACAAAATATTATCCAAACACCTCAAATTGCCTATTGTTGATAGGGACGTTGTATGATTATACGATACATGACTTTGATTGAAGTTTAGAATTGAAAGATACAAAGTCCTTCGGAAATATTTGGTAAGCCTGCGTACAATCGACTCTTGTGGTTCGAATCTTTTTCGGACTCCGCGCATAACGGGAGCTTAATGCACCGGACTGTCCTTTTTATACTAGTCATACAAAATCATTTTTGCGGAGAAATTTTTTGGTGGAAAACAAATTACTTGTGTATTTTCTATTTAAGAGTTTCAAATTTACATATTAAAAATGTATTATTTTTCTATTCAAAAACATGAATACATATTTTCAACAAAAGTATTTATTTCTTTATTTAATTGGAAAAACATACATAAGTACTCTCTCCAACTATAATCAAATTTTAACCACACAATTATTCTTTGCAAAAGTCCTATTACCTCTCTAAATATTTTTTAAGTGAAATTAATTCCACCCTAAAAAACCACTAACATATCTGTATTATGTGGGTGAAATACACGCCTAAGAAGAAATACACAGTTGAAACAAGTACGTAATTGCATTTAAGGAAGAAATTTTAAAAATACAAAATTGGGATAAAAAAATGCACTATATATTAAGCTGGAGCAAGAAAAAATACACAATTAAAATATATAAATTATTTGTATATGACTACGTGGCGATTAATAGTTAAACAGTAGCTACAAGCCCCTAAAAGAGAGTGTAGCCGTGATCTTTATCACATCAGTGTTTAAAGGAGGAAGACTAGGGATGGCAACGGATCGGATCTGGACCGGATCCTACTAGATCCAGATTTAGATCCGGTTTTTATACCTGAATCCGGATCCGGATCCGGATCCAGATCCGTTGGGTCCATAAAAATCAGATCCAAATCCGAATCCATCGGATCCACCGGGTCCACGGATCGGATCTGGATCCACATGTAAAAAAATTTGCCTTGCTAATTTTTTTTTTTAAACTGACAAACGATTTTTACTTAGCTAATAGTTTACTGTATTTCAATTTTGAAATGTTCATATGAGATATTTTGTTCGTTGTCTTGTTTTGATTATGATCTATTAATTAAAAATGTTGGACAATGACAATAGTTGTGGAAAATGCTGACTAGTATTTCCACAATGCAGAACTTGCATGTGCTTGGAATCTTCACAAATGAAGTGAATATAATTTTAACTATTTGTCTATTGAGATGTTAGTCATTCACTAATATAACATTGATTTTATTATCGAAGTTACCTATTTATTTTTGGGTTTTTGACTTAACGCGGGGATAAATTAAACTTGTTTTAAGAATTAAACTTGCAAGGATGTGCTTAGCAATTTTAAGAAAATACTTATAAAAATGGATCCACGGGTCGGATCCGGGCCGGATACGGATCTCAAATACAAGATCCGAGATCCGGATCCGATCCGTCGAAATGGATCCGGTCCGATCCGGATCCGTCGGGTCCAAATTTTGAAGATCCATATCCTATAAAACGGATCTGGATCCACCGAATCCGGACCGGGTCCAAAATCCATTGCCATCTCTAATGAAGACTATCAAATAATCATTGGGTGTGGATGGGGTAATTAATAAGACTATTGATAGGTCTGCAACTAATAAATTCGTGCAAAATTTAAGAGCGCTTTAGGTATTGTGACAAAATGAAACTATAATAGAGTGTTAGAATCGGAATGATTTATCTTACCCTTGTTATAAAATAATAGCAATGACAATATAAGACAAGAGATGTAGACAAAGAAATAGAGAGAAGGAGGAGATTTTCTTCTTATTTCAAGTGTATGTTGGTCTACCTTCAAAGATAAATAACATCTCAATTTATAAGATTAAACCACTCAATGGAGATTACAAATATTAAATACCCAAATTAATTGGTGGAGGTTACAAATATTAAGTGTCCAAATTAATAGTTACATGTAACATACAAAAAATTAGTGGATGTTTATGGACATACATACAAATGATATGTATTTTATAACACTCCCCCTTGGATGTCCATAGATAATGTGACTCGTTAAAACCTTATTAAAAAAAACTCAATGGGAAAAATTCTAGTGAAGAAAAAATAGTACACATTTCTAATAATACACATTTTGGTTGCCTCATTAAAAATCTTACAAGGAAAAACTCAGTGGGACAAAACCTTATATGGAAAAAATAGTAGAACATGTATTAACTCCCACTGATGAAAACTTAAGTCCAAAAGCTCAAGTCTTTGTATTTCAATCTTGTGCATCATCTTCTCGAAAGTTGCAGTTGGTAAAAACTTAGTGAACAAATCAGTCATATTATCACTTGAATGAATCTGTTGCACGTTGATATCACCATTCTTTTGGAGCTCGTGTGTGAAGAACAACTTTGATGAAATGTGCTTTTGTCCTATCACTTTTTATGAATTTTCACTTCAATTGAGCAATGCATGCTGCATTATCTTCATATAAGATTGTGGGTATTTCAAACTGATAGAATATACCGTGTATATACCTATGATATACACGTTTTCAACTAGTCTTGTACCATAAATAGAAGTATTAAATTATGTTGTATAATTGCCATAATTGTAGAATTCTTGTACAAGTAGAACTATGATATTAGAAGTTTAGTAGGAATAGAATTTTCCATATTTGGAGATTGTAACTTGTATATATACTTATTCATTCAATAAGAATAATAAAGATATTAATTCTTTCATGGTATCAGAAGTCTAGGTCTAAACTACCTCCCTTCCCAATTTTCTTCCGCTACTCTCGGCTCAAATTCCGAGAACTCTTCTCAGTTCCCAGCCGACTTCTTCCTCCTCACTTCCCAAATTTTCTTCCAAATCCCTAATTCTCCTATTGTAATTTTGTTATGTCTACGTCAAAGAACCTCTTTCATCCAGCCCTTACAGTTTCCAACATCATGAACCACATCCCTATTGTTCTTGAGATAAAAAAACGTCCAATATGTGACATGAGTGGAATTATGCAAAATTCACGCACGCTCGCATCAAGTCCTCCATCATATAATTCCCTCAACACCTAGCACATAGAAGGTGCCTAACCCTGAGGAAAACCTATATACGTTATAGACAACACTTGATGCTACCGCTCTCCAGTGGATTTATTCCACTATTTCTACCGACCTCCTACAAACGACCATCGAGCCCGACACTACGGCAATGGAAATTTGGAATAGGGTGCATGATATATTCCAATATAACAAGAATTCTCGTGTTGTCACCCTCGAGCAGGAATTTTCACATGGTAGATTTTTCTAACGTTTCGGCCTATTGTAAAAGGCTGAAGGGATTGGCATACCAACTCGGCAACGTTGGTGCGCCAGTTACCAATGATCGTCTTGTTCTCCAAATGGTTGTAGGTCAATCTGAGACCTATAACGGTGTTGGCACACTACTTCGTCAAAGTAACCATCTACCACCCTTTTATCAGGCCCGTTCCATGCTCACGTTAGAAGAAGTCGGTTTAGCTAAAAAGACGGCTACATGTGCAAATTTCATCGCCATGATGACCACGTCAGACGACCCTCACTCATTCTTCGAGAATTCTGGCCAACATTGTGACAACGGTGGTGGCAAAAATGGTCAAAATCGTAAAAAAAATGGCAAAAATCGTGGTGGTAACGGAGGTGGCCGAAACAATAGTGGCAGTGGCAATGGGCCACATGCCAACTGGTCCTAGATATGGGGCCCCTAGCCGTGGAACTGGGTCAGTGGTCATTGGCCCAATAGTCCCTATTTTCCTCTCAGCCCTTACCCGGAGTAATCGGGCCCGGCCCAAAACAAGCCATGCCCGGTTTCTCGGTCCGAATACGCGCGTGATTCACTTTTGGGCCGGGGCCGCAGGCAGGTTTGCTTAGGCCTCGGCCTCCACAGGCGTTCCAGCCAATGGGCCCCACACCAACTCCGACAGATATTGAGGCTGTAATGCACACGCTTGGATTAAATCTTCAAAACGTGAATTGGTATATGGATACCGGAGCCACTTCTCACATGACGTCTGACCAAAGTACTCTCTCGTCTTATTTCAATTTGAGCAAAAAATATGGTATTATTGTTGGTAATGGCAATTCAATTTCAATTCACGGTTATGGACATACAACTTTGTCTTCCCCATATCTACCTCTAGTTTTGAAAAATACCCTTCTTGTCCCTAACTTAATTAAAAATTTGGTGCATGTCCGAAAATTTACCGCTGATAATTGAGTTTTTGTTAATTTTGATCCCTTTGGGTTTTATGTGAAGGATTTCAAGACGGGGATGCCTATAATGAGATGCAATAGTAGAGGAGAGCTCTATCCTATCACAAATACCACCACTTCCGCGAGTCAAGTCATGCCGTCTACTTTTGTCGCCCTTGCTCCTTCTTTGTGGCATGCACGTTTGGGTCATCCGGGATCGTCTATTATTTCTTCTTTGCATAAAAATAGTTTTATTTCTTGTACGGGTACACGTAGTGCTCCATTTTGTCCTTCTTGTCCGTTAGGGAAAACATGTTAGATTATCATTTGTAGCCTCTACTTCTAGTATTTTGATGTCATTTGACATTATTCATAATGATTTATGGACATCCTCGGTGTTAAATTATGTGGGTCATCGTTATTATATCATAATTTTTTATGATTATTCTAATTTTTTGTGGACCTTTCCTTTATCGAAAAAGTCTCATGTTTTTTCCACATTCTTAAAATTTAGAGCATTCATCCGTACACAATTCGAACGGAAAATTAAAAGTATTCAATGTGATAATGACAAGGAATATGATAATGGGTTGTTTCGGAAACTTTGTGATGCTAATGACATATTTTTTTGCTTTTTTTGTTCTCATACGCCTCACAATATGATAATGGGTTGTTTCGGAAATTTCAGGCTTGTTCTACCGCTTGTGTGTTTTTGGGTTATCCGTCTAATCATCGTGGTTATAAATGTTTTAATTTATCATCTAATAAAATCATAATTAGTCATCATGTTATTTTTTATGAAACCCAATTTCCTTTTGCTAAAGTGAGTAGTCTCGTGCCGAGTTTGTATAATTTTTTAGATGACAATGTCTCACCATTTATTATCCACCATTTTTTTGACTTGTCCCGTGACCAAAATACGCCAGCAGGCCTACAGTCTACCGCAACCACTATTCTGCCCAGTGGGATGATGACAGGGTCCAGTACTTATATCGGTACTGTTCTAGTATTTCAGTCCAATCCCGTGCATGTTACCGTTCTTGTTCCAGTTGTTGGGCCCACTGTCCGTCCTCGTTCCACACATTGCCCAAAATCCATCCAATTCCTCATCTAGTCAAGGGCCAGTTACTCGTAGTCATAGAGGTATTTTTAAACCAAAACAATATTTTAATCTCAATTCTAATGTCCTTAAATCCCCCTCCGGCATAACCATGTGTCTGTAATAAATGATCCGAATTAGAAATTGGCTATGACTGACGAATAAAATACTTTTATTGAAAATAAGACGTGGGAGTTGGTGCCCCGTCCTTCTAGTCTTAATATTATTTGGTCTATGTGAATTTTTACTCATAAAGAAAATTCGGACGGTTCTTTTGAGATGCATAAGGCTCGTCTTGTAGGTGATGCTAAAACTCAACGGGTTGGCGCGAATTATGGTGAAACATTTAGTCCGAAGGTCAAACCAGCTACTATTCGTCCTGTTCTCAGTTCGACTCTCTCAAAAGCATGACACATTCATCAGTTGGATGTGAATTTTTTTTTTTACACGGTAATCTTAAGGAGACAGTTTATATGCATCACCCCTTGGATTTTTGAGATCACAATCATCCTCATCATGTCTGTTTGCTGAAGAAGTCCTTGTACGGACTTAAACAGGCCCCACAGGCTTGGTATAAAAGGTTTACAGATTCTGTATCTTTTATTGGTTTTTCTCATAACCGGTCTGTCATTCTCTCTTTATATATCGTCGTGGTACTTCTCTGGCATACATTTTGTTGTATGTCGATAATATTATATTGACTGCTTCGTCTGATAATCTGCGCAAGTCTATCATGACACTTCTCAGTTCCGAATTTGCTCTGAAAGACTTGGGGCCCTTGAGTTATTTCTTGGGGATTGTTGTTACTCGTCATTTAGGTGGTCTATTTTTATCACAAAGAAAGTATGCCGATGAGATCATTGAAAGACCTGGTATGTCATCGTGTAAATCTACTTATACTCCGGTTGATACTAACCCGAAACTAAGTGCTACACCTGGCACTAAGTTCGAGGATCTCCCACTATCGCAGCCTTGCAGGGGCACTTCAGTATTACCTTCACAAGGCTTGATATTACTTATGCAGTTCGGCAGGTGTGTTTGTTTATGCATGATCCATAGATTGAGCATATGAATGCGCTCAAACGTATTATACGATACATCCAGGGCACATTTGATTATGACTTGCATTTGTATCCTACATCCGTTTCTACACGTGTGTCTTATACATATGCTGATTGGGGTGACTGTCATGATACCGGACGTTCGACTTCTGATTATTGTATGTTTCTTGGGGATAACTTGGTCTCGTGGTCTGCAAAACGACAAGTTACGTTATCAAGATCTAGTGTAGAAGTCGAGTATCAAGGCGTGGCGAATGTGGTGTCAAAATCATGTTGGCTGCGTAATCTTTTCTATCCTATTCAGAAAACTACCTTGGTCTACTGGGATAATGTTAGTGAAGTTTATCTTTCTGGCAATATAATCCAACATCAACGCACTAAACATATCGAGATGGATATTCACTTTATTCGCGAAAAGGTAGCTTGTGGACAAGTACGCGTCTTACATGTGCCCTCGCGATACCAAATTGCTGACATCTTTACGAATGGTCTTTCCTCGATTTCATTTGAAGATTTTAGAGACAGTCTCATTGTACGACAACCACCCGCTATGATTGCGGGGGTGTGATAAAATATACCGTGTATATTTCGACTAGTCTTGTACCATAAATAGAAGTATTATTTGTTCTTCATTTATTTAATGTTTTCTGATTAATTAAGATTCGAGACTCAAATCCTAACGAAAAGGCCTCTTAAAGGCAGCAAAAAAACAGTAAATCGATTGTTCATTGGATGATATTATTGTTCATCATGGCGGCAGGTGACCAAAAATCAGCGCCGTTGAGAGTAGTATCAGCTATATGCAAAGTGAGCTCTATTGGGACTAGGCAAAGTCCCTTGCTCCTTAGCATCACCTCATTTCTTGATGCTTCCATTTCCCAGCTTTCTCCGCCCTCCTGTGTCACATTTAACACCAACGAGGTCAACCTCTATGCAATTATTACATCATTATGCTACAAATAATTATAGTAACATGAAAATAAGAATTTATCTATTACAATTTACAACACATTGTTAAAGAAATTTACAGTAGTAATGTATGTTATTATAAATTAATTTTTTAATAGTTGTGATTGTGACATCAATTCTACCAATTCTACGGGTACCTTCTACCTCTAATTAGAACATGTACAAAGTAATTTTATCCACTAAAACAGATGGTGAAATCACATACTCCTTCCGGTCCAAATAAGTGAATTTTTCAAAGCTCGAAGAGATATTAATTTTCTTCTTCTAAAGTTACCCCCTCTTTAATTAGTTTTTCAACTATTATTCAAACTCAACCGACTACACGACTATTTCTACTTTTGATTTTTTTTTTGGAGAAAGTAAAAGGGAAATATTATCAAAATAACCCTTTGATTTGTGTAATTCATTAACTTTCTTAAGGGTGTGCTGCACCCCAAAAATTAACTTATTTTGGACCGGAGGGAGTAATGCTTTTGCCTCGCGGAAATTATCAAACCCCTTGATTGATCACTAGGTGACACTGTTTGGGTTATTATACGTTAAATTATGTGTGCCAACTAAATGCATATAAACAAAGAATATATTTTCACCCAAAATATAAATAAAGCATATATAAATGCCAAAAGAGCATAGTAAGTAGTAGCAACTTAATTTTACCTAAACCCCCCTTGTCACTTTGGGCTCGTTTGGTCGGGAACAAGTTATCACGGGATTAGTTGTTCCACCCTCAATGTGTACTAAATAACACTATAATTCCGTGATTAGTTATCTCAGAATTTTATTATAACCAAACATGGAATGAATAGGTACTAAAATTTTATTCCGAATTTATTTTTGCTTATACGAACCCTTACTTCCTCGTCCCGTTAGAAAAAGTCTGTTGTACTAGTAGTAAAAGAGGACTTTTTAGTGAA
The DNA here is from genome assembly GCA_034509755.1 of Anisodus tanguticus. NCBI lineage: Eukaryota > Viridiplantae > Streptophyta > Magnoliopsida > Solanales > Solanaceae > Anisodus > Anisodus tanguticus. The sequence continues at coordinate 35,212,536 of CM067561.1, read as the reverse complement.
AAGGGTAAAGAAGTGAATTGGTCAAAAATGAAAGTACTTACACGTAAGGCTGGAGACAGGCGCTGTAAGTAAGGAGAACACAAGACCTGAACCTGATCGTGCAAAAACCTGATATATCCCATCGCTTCATGCAGCACTGATGCCGTGTCTGTCTGCACTTAATTACTCCCATTTCAAATCCATTTTAATGCATGTCACATTAATATTTTGCAGTGTTTTTATAAATAATAAAATATTAATCCAAATACCAACAATTGACTACAATTGTGAAGACTAAAACAATTAAGAGAGGAAGAAATGGACCTTGCCAAAGGGAGATACAAGCTGTTGTAATGATGTGATTCTTTCACCAAGCTTCTCTTTCTTAACCTGCATTATTGTCCAGAACTTCAAATTTTAAAAAATCAAAACTAGAAAAAATAAATGAGCATGCTGCTTCAGTTTTCTTTCTCCAGTATTTTCTGACCTTTGCATGGGCTGTCACATTTGATTTTTCTACCTTTGTCCTCTTGCCATTTCTCTGATTTCCAGCAGGAATTGCTTTTGTTTTTTCAACCGATTCTTTCTCTGCAACATATCCCTTTTTCTGCACAAAGGGACAAATATTCTAGAAACCCAAAAAACCAATTCACACAAAATTAATACAAGAAAGAAAACAATTAATTTCACTCCGTTTCAAAATATTTGTCTTACTTTCTATTTTAATCCGTTTAAAAAATTACTTTCTATTTTAATCCATTTAAAAAAGAATGTTACTTTTTTTTTTAGCAACTCTTTAATTCCAATTTTTTATAATGACATATTTAAGATCATGAGATTCGAAAGTCTTCGTTAGTTTCTTAACATTTGTGTCAATTCAAAATTAAACAAACATTTTGAAACAGAGGGAGTATTACTAAAATAAGCAAAATAATTAAAATCTTTACATACATTGGACTTGTTTGGCTTGCTGATGTTGCTACTTGAACAAGCTGACGGTGAATCTTCACTGCATGTGACTCCAGATTTCTGAACTTTTGCAGGTGTTTGTAAAGAACAAGTTTCAACTATAGGAGTATCACAAGCTTTGGTGTAATCACCAAAACAGAGCATTTTTGGAGAAGATGAAGTGAAATTGAAACACCCTCCTAGGCCATCATCATCGGCGACTAGTAGTTCAGAATAGCTACTTCCGTCTAGTGTTTCTTCTTCACCCGCCATTGCTCTATCTGACACTGGTGGATTTTCTTGCTTTATATTTTTTGGCTCATGGGATGGAAGAAAGGGGTTTGTTTATGGGAGTAAACGACGGAAGCTTCTTTTAAAGTTATAAAACTATCATGGACAGGACAAAGATAGATATGCACTGTGTTGTTCTCTTCTTACTAGACTGTTTGGCTTCTTATATTATTGATTTGGACCCTTTACCCCACTTCACTTTTACATTTTCTAACAAAGTGTAAATATTATTTATAGAAAAGTAAATTTAATATAAATAATTTTTTATACTATTTGAAACTACAATTGATAGTTACACTCTCAATACTCTCAATGTATAATTTGATTTCTCTTACTATATGTTATTTTTGTAATTTAATTATCATATTATTTTAATATTGTTATTGTTCTTTTATTTGAATATTTTGTCATATTTTCTTTATTAAGATTATTTGTCATGACTTCTTCGCTTTTATATTTTTTTTTGAATTATTTTGAAAAAGTCGATGTTCTACCGAAAATAAACTCTTCATCTCTACAAGATAAGGGGTAAAATTTTTGTACATACTACATTTCTCACGGTCTACTTATGAGACTATGTACACTGTTGCTAGAACTCTCAATGTATAATTTAAATTCTAAGAAATTACCTGTAACTATTTTATAATAAATTTGATAGTCTAAATATGTTTTACACCGTTAATATTATATAGGAAGTTAAATTTTAAAAGTAAATTGGTACTTAATAAAAAGACAGAAGAAAATAAGGAGGGAGTGAGGAGTCCCACGTAGTACAAACTACAAAGGGAGTAATAATAATGAGTTTTCAAACAAGGACGTATATGTCGTGCTGGTCTCTGAATATGTGAAAAGAGTTACTACTAGTAGAAGAGGTGAGTTGGGGGTGTTACGGCCGTTGCAAAATGAAGGACGACTTCGCTTCGGTAGTATCATCTCTACTGTACTGTCTCAGTCAAACTTCCCCAAAGAAAATCGTGCTACCCTCTATATATCGTCCACACTCCCAAAGTTTTGTTTTGGGAATGCAACAAAACAAAACTTGGTTTTATTTGATCATCCATACTCTAAAATAAGCCAAAGATAAGTTATTGTATTTGACTAAGCTTTTATTAAAACATAACCTTTTAAGCAGTCAACAAGCTTTTATTAAAACCTAACCTTTTAAGTAGTCAACAATAACATACTGAGTATAATTCTACTAGGTGAGAAACCTTCTAAACAGTCATAAAAAATATTTTTAGAAGTTAAAAAAAGTAATTTTTTCCAAAGTAGTTTTAGAACCTTAGTCAAACACAAATTATTATTTTAATATTAATAAAAAATATTATATTAATTAACCAAACACAAATTAATACTCCCCTCATGGAAAAGTAATTGGATGGAAAACCTTCAAATAGGATAAAATCCTTACTGTTTGATACTCAGACCCCAATAATGGAAAGGACATTATTAAAAAGTCATATAGTCAATTGAGATACTCTAATTAAGATTTGAATAAATTATTACTACTAAATATTAGTATATTACTCTCCTCTCAATTTATGTGGCACTATTTGCTTTTTGATTTGTCCCCAAAAGAATTAACACATTTCTATATTTGAAAACAATTTAACTTTATGAAATGATTTATTCTGCTCTCCTTGTATGGGTTGGGAAAGGGCCGGATGGATTACCTTTGGGAGCTAAGTCGAAGTACAACTACACATTTATATAAGATTTGTTTTGAACTACATATTTCAAAAGTTTTCTTTTCTTTCTTAAACTCCGTGTCAAGTCAAATGGTAACACATAAATTGAGAAGGAGGGAGTAAAATCACTTAGAATTAGGTTCAATACGGTGATTTTTGCACGTGGAACAAGGTGTCCATAGAAAACGAGGCAAATCTATGCTCCAAAAGGTGGAATCTCCCACCCCAGGAGCCCCCACACCCCGGTCCGACAGGTCTGTGAAGGAAGTAAATTATGGTGACTCAATTGATTTTAAAGGTTAGACCAGTACCACGCTGCGCCTCCCTTTATTTCAAGAAAAAACGAGGCAAATCTAAGCCCATGGTTGACAGGTGAGAGAAAGGCTTCAATGTACTAGAGAGAACGTAAGAATTACGCAGATTATTTCATTATGCAATCAAGAAGTCATAATTAAAAGCAGGCGCGATTAAATACATTTAGCTTAAACCTTGATAGATTTATAAAATTTTCACCCATTGTCGCCACTTAACGCCTCCAAATTGCCTTCGTGGTCCATGGAAGCAAGGCGCTAGTACAGGAGTAATACATATACAGACACGAAATTTACTTCTACAAAGCACCCAAAACCTCTTCATCCAACTGTTAAAAATGACTGCTCGACAGACACTACATATGCATATATTGAAAAGAAAGAAGAAACACAAAACTTTCCTAATCAGGGAAGTAGGCTAGAAGTGCTTTTCCATTTCCCATATCATTCACACCTAATATATATTTCTTCATTTTAGAACATAACATCTTTAAATAAAAGAAATTGCATCAAAGTGACAGAAAGAAACCCACTCGTTCTTCCTGATCGAGAAAGAGCGAGGGAGGGAGGGTGTAAGAGGATGTTGTGTGAATACAAGAGGCGGGGGTGTGGGGGGTGGGGAGTGGGGTATGAGAATTAGCTCTAAATTCTAAAGGTGTATTTGACAGGACATAACTGGCGAATAGAAGACAAATGGAGTAGTTCTAAATTCTAAAGGTGTATTTGACATGACATAACTGGCGAGTAGAAGACAAATGGCATTACATGTGAAGTAAAATCAAGGTGCCTAGAATTGACAAGAACACGGATTGAGCCTAATAAACCAATGCATTGTTGCATCTTGACAAGTGAACTTTCATTGGAAGTACTATGTGCTATTTTGATCACCACAATTGATAATTGACACGTGAAGAATTAGCAAATAAAAGTTTGTTCCTTCCTCAGTTCCTACTACCATCCCCAACTAACCTCTATCATGGTAACTGCTGCTGAATTTTCTGCAGGAACAGAACCATCGCAATTCACAAACTTGTTTGGTTTTCGAAAAAACATTTACTAAGAAGCGATAAAAGAAAGAAACGAGGACACTTTCTTCCAGTAAAAGCACATTAGCCTTGGTGGAATGTGCCAAATATAGTAACATGTCAACATACACTATTTCCTGAACATGAAAATTAGGGTGCTTTGTTTGAGAGTATCATACAGAAAAAACTCAAATCTCTGAAGTTAATTCTACCTGATGAATAGCTCTAAAAAAAGTAAAACTTAATATGATATTGATCTGCCAATTTACATCTCTGCTAAACACAACCGAATCTAGGAATGATAGATATGTTGAAAATCTGCAGTTTGATGTTATATTACCAAAGACTTCCAATATGCTCGGAAATTCCTTCTGGGAACAGCCAGAAGATAGAAGGACCAATGCCTGGCCTGCTACTGCTTCGGATGGATAATACGACGTTACTACTCTCCTACTCATCCCCTTGTCACAACAAGGGCGAAGTCGCCGAAGCGAGTCTAAAGGCCAAAGAGTCATCTTTGAAGGCTACTATGCATCCTTATTCATAGTAGAGTGTAAGGTAGGTTTGGGTATAGCAGGACTTGAACCTGCGACCATTAAAACTAGAACTCACACACTTAAGCCCTAAATAAAGCAGAATAATTTTGTCATTTCATTGTCTAACAGAGAACTTCTCCCAATAGTGAAGGAAGCTTCAACTTTGTGGTTAGATACCACAATACAATCAATAAAGGGCCGACGAGACTTGGGCAGAGCAAATAACAAGTCCGCAATTATTTATGTAGTATACACACTTTATGCATAAAACAGTGATTCTTAAATTGGAACTCAGATGGTAACTTATGATCCTATACACATTCTTCCCTAGCAAGATTCATGTGCAAACCATGTGTGAGAACCATCTCAAACCACAAAGCATTCAGCAGTGTCCTAAATATACTTATTAACACAATAGTGCAAGGTGATTAATTATGTCAAGAGTTAGCTTCACATTTTAATTATTCAACCTCTTACACTCTTACTAAGCAACCTTTTAGAAATCAGTAACTCTTGAGGACTAAAACTGACTAGAGAACTGAAGTCTCTCCACCATGGTGTCACTATGACAAACCTCTTGTGTTACCCCATATACATCACCATATTAATATACTCCTAATAGTTTAGTTCAACACCGTAGAAGTGACACATTGCAAGACTCTAAGTGACACTCCATAAAAAATGTGGTCGTGATGTATAGTTTGTAATGTGAAAGAGACAATAAATAAGGAGTCTAACTATCATAACAATCAGACTGTCATACATATGCACCTCTCACTATTAAGTAAGACGATTGGCTTCACGAAGGTTTGGTAAATCAGTAAATGTGTTGGATTTCTAATTCCCTCATATGTGCAGAAGAAGAAATGAGTCTTCAAGCGTTTGTCCACCCATTTCCTATCAAAGCACTTGTCCATCACATGTGTAAGTTTGACTTGACCTTATTTATATCATGGATGGATCTTGGGCTTAGAGCCTTGTAAAATAAAAAGACTACTTACCTAAAATTTAGTTATTTTTCATGAATTTTATTTTGAACAGTTATTAGCCGAACTTAACAACAACAACATACCCATCCCACATTAGCAGAACTTAACTATTCTCAAAAGTTACAACCTTTTTAAACTGTACAACCTTCTAAGACAAAAAGTTTACGCCTTTGTATAAGAATGTTCGTTCAACCTCCATAAGTTACTTTCTGGTATCAGATAATAGACTTATTGTATCCTAATAAGTGCATACACTCTCCCAAAAGTCATCTCTTTTCAAAATATCGTTTCTACATGTCCGAGTCTTTTCTTTCAGTAATCTTTTTAATTGTTTTCCAACTGATTTGAATGGTTCCACTAAATTCAGTAATCTGATTTGAAGCGAAAACCACAAATCGAAAAGCAATAAGTTCGCTCCTCAAATAGCAGTTTGGTCATGACTGCATGCCAACTGATTATAATCCACGAATAACAGAAACAAAGATTCTGAACTCTGAAGTATCAGAAAAGTGTATACCAAGTGTCTATTGCAAAATATCCCAATTTAAAGTACAAGGAAAAAAATCTCTTTGGGAAATAGGAACAAACAGTTGGTAGGCAAGACGAACCATCAGGTAGAGCATATACTTTTCAGGCGATCCGCCACAGATTGATCCACCGAATACTACAAACAATAAGAAATTGCAAGTGGGTGTATCATAGATGCATAATCCAATTCAATCAAATGTAAAAAGAGTACTTTAGTGTACAATAGATATAGCACGTGAGTGTACTTTAGTGTTTACCTTTTTTAGGACCCAGAGGGAATGGTTGTAAGTTCGTTGAAGGAGTTCTTGGAGAGCATTTGAATCAATTTCTCTGTAATTGACGAAGTTTTCTCGGGCGTATTTTGCGTAGTAACCTCTTGTGTCTTTTGGAAGTCGCCTCACCAGCCTCAACACTTCCCTGTAAGCACCTATAGCTTTCTGCATTTCTTGAATCATTAATCACTTATCACCGATTGCAATTGCAATTGCCAAATCCAAAATGATATAAGCCAAATCCAATATTCTGCAAGTTTACTTTTCATGCGTTGTTATACGTTTTTCTGTGTCTTGCGAAACAGTGAAAGTTAGCATATGGATCGGGTCCGGATAATTGTTGAACCATCGGGTTAGGGATTTTAGGCTTGTTTTATGTCTTTTTTTTTTTACTATTTTAAAGAATTAATGTGGCATCACTTCCTAGTTACAAACATAAATTATTGGTTTGCCAACTGTGGTTAATTGGCTGACGTGGTTTGCAGGCTATTACGTCAGTCCGGGTTTAACCTGTGCGCACTCGAGAGAGTAGCGGCTGCGGGTTTCTTCGTAAAAAAAAAACATAAATTATTGGTTTTTCAATAAATATTTTGCTACTTTCAAACCTCTAATATCTTACCATCCTAGTTTGATTTTTATGGATGCTTAAAGAAGAGAGCGTTGCTTTTTTAACAGAATTAACTGAAACTTAATGATACTAAAGTTGAAAACTCTTAAGTTTGAATTGAAAATTTGAATTTAAGGGCACACTTTTCTAAAGTATTTAACATAAAAAATTAAACATAAGGACATAATATCATGTAGGTTAGAATTGAAAATTTGAGTATTCCGAAATTTTAAATTAAACAACTAAAATCACGACACATCGTCCTAAAGTTCGAGGAAGCAAAAAGAAACACATCTTGTCCTTTTAATTTTTTTTTATAGCTAAACACTAAATAATTTGTAGAATTAAATCCATCCTTCTATCACAACTACTTTCCTCTATCTGGCATTTACAAAATTGTCAAGTGGTAGGCATATATCGGTTCGGTTCAATTTTGTATAAAAAAGTATGAACTGAATAAAATTCGATTTTAAAAAAAATGAATCAAACTTTTTTTTTAAAAAAAGAAGAAGATATATTGGTTTATATCGCCGAATGTATCGGTTTATATCGTTTTTTTTAATTCAAATATAAAGTCCAAAAAAATAATTTAAAGTACAAAAACATAAAGTCTGCATCATATATATTCTTAAAACATGTAAAAAAAACTCAAAATTAAAGTTTACATCTCCACAAAATAAAAGTTCAACATTGAAATAAAATAAAGGGGTCGGGGGATTTTATTTATTTTTTAATTGAATTTCGAACACTGAAATTGACATTCACACCTACATTACCACGAATTTTCGACGTTGAAATGTATTGTATATCGTGAGATCTTTACTAAAGAAAAGGAAAAAATAGCAATGGATTTGGGGGAAAACACAAATTGATTGGGAAAAAACGGACGTTTTTCTAAAAATTGGCGGAGCCAAACCGGTTTGACCGAACACGTCTCGAAAAAATACGCAAAAAAAAAACCCCAGATAAAACGGACATCCGAGCGCAGAGTTATGACCATTTAAAGTTGCACCAATTTACAACTATTTTCTCTATCTACATTTTATGTCAATGCTTCCGTGATATGTTAATTAAGTTCATGCCGCATTCGACTTCCATAAAAGCTTCATAGATTGACTTCAATGACTATGATTCAAGAGATAGCAATAGCAAAAAAAAAAAGATTAATTACACATTTGCCCCGATTTTCAGTTCGGTTCATCCCTAATACGAAAGAACCGAACCGAATCATTTAACACATGTATGTTCATTTTTTTTTTTTTAAAAAAAAAAAAAAAACCGAACAGAACCGCCTCCGGTTCAATTGGTTTTTTTTTCGGTTCAATGGATTTTATGACCACCCCTAACTTATTGGATAAGACTTAAATAATAAGCTACCTGATGACATGACACTTCTACCTGGTTAATTCTAGGCGGCCGGTGGGCGGGACAGCCGACCCCCGATCCGAGCCCGTCCCGAGCCCGCCCGGTCCCGCCCCGACCCCGCCAAAAAAAAAAAAAATTTACGGGGCGGGACTCGAACTCGGGACGGGACGAGGTCTCGTCCCGCGAGACCCGAGCCCGCCCATGAGACCGCGAGACCCGAGCCCGCCCCGACCCCGACCCCCCGCCCCCCTTTGCAAAAATGGCCGTTGCACCAACGGCCATTTTAGATTATGGCCGTTGGCCAACCCGCCATTTTAGCCCCCCCCCCCTCCCCCAACCCCCTACCCCTTAATATTTATTTTTAACCCATAAGTTATTATATTTACACTTTAACCCAATTTTTCAACTATAAATAACTCATTTTCTCTTCATCTTTCTCACAAATCTTCCTACAATCTCTCTAATTTCTCAATATATCTCTCTACAATTCTACATTGTTTGCTAAATATTCAATTTTATTTATTCATTTGGGAATTGGTAGTGAAGTTGGCAACTAGCTTGAGGATCTTCCATCGAGCAAAGTTTCAATTTTCAACCTCTCGATTACACGTCGACGTTACGTCGGCGTTTGGTACATCGTTCCTTCATTAAATTATTATTGTCTGTTTATTTAGTTTAGATCACTTAATTTTATTGTCTTTAATTATTTATTTATTATCATAATTAAAATGGAAGGATTAAAAGGTATGTTTAAGGGTAAAGGTAAGGGTGCTTCTTCTAGTAGGGGCAACCAGGGCAAGGGTACTTCTTCTAGTCATCTTATTCCTACACAGGATGATTTTGTTGATACTCAACATTTTCCTACAATACCATTAGATTTAGACTAGGAGCTATTTTCTGGAACTCGAGAAGACTTTAATTTAGATGATGATCTAGATGATATACCCACTAATGTTGATGACAACACACCCACTAGTGCACCTTCAACTGAAATACCTCCTATTCCCCCTAGTATGAGACGAGGTCCAGCAAAACGACCATTAAAATCAGATGCATGGACATTTTTTGATAGGGACGTAGAGAATCAAGTAGCCATATGTAAAATTTGTAAAAATGTTTTAAAATTTAAAACTGGAAAAGGTCACGGTGGGACGGGGGGTTTAATTAGACACGTAGTAAGTGCTCATCCAGCTAGGTATGCCCAATACCAGGCTTCAAAACCGGGTGCGCAAACGCCCTCCATCGGGACAAGGTTCACATACGATCGTCCCGGACCAAGTCTGAGGTCAAATTAACCCTATGACGGGGGGAATTGTAGGCTCTAAATACAATAAACATAGAGATAGGGAAGCAATATCAAAATTAGTTCTTTGTGGAGGGTTTGCCTTTTTCATTTCCTTCATCTCCGGTTTTATTCATTACATTAGAGATATATATAATCCTGCTTTTAACGGTTTTCCTAGATCAACCTGTTAAGAGAGATGTATTTAAATTCGCGCATGAATATCAACAATATTTACGTTTTTCATTATATCATTTTAATGGCAAAGTATCCATCACGTCGATATAGGTCGTAGTACTAACGGCCATGATTATTTAACTTGTAACTTGTCATTGGATAGATTATAAATGGTCTATGCAAAAACGTATTTTAGCGTATAGATATATAGATGATAGGCACACTTTGGTACTTTTATTGCGAGAAAATATTTATCAAGTGTGCGATTATTACGGAATTACCGATAAAATTATGACTATTACATTAGATAACGCTTCTAGTAACAATTACGCAATTACAATTTTAAAAAATAGTTTAACTCCGTCTTTTCCAGACCATTTTCATATAAAATGCGCATGCCATATATATAACTTAATTGTAAAGGATGGTCTATCACTTTTTGAAGACATTCTTAGTAAAATACAATTTGCTATAAACTTTATTTTTAAAAGTAATAAAGTACAACGTAGAAAAGAATATAAAAAAATTTGTCATGATTGTGGACTACCTTTTAGAAAATTCCACAAGAAGTATCCACTAGGTGGAATTCTTTATACGAGCAACTACTTGTTGCTTATGACTATAAATTACCTATAACTTTATTTTTTAACTCTCATAATAAAAAGCCAGCTGATATGATTTTAGATAGTGATTGGAAAAAAATTTCCGAACTTATTGTATTTTTAGAGAAATTTTTTCAAGCAACAAAAGAATTTTCCGGTATATATTATCCTACTATTTCAACTATGTTATTTTATATAACTCTAATATTTTTATTACTTAGTGAATATATGGAAAAACCAGCTTATAAGGCGGCTATTAAAAAAATGTTTCTCAAAATAAAAAAATATTTTATTCCTATTCCCTCTATTTATATTATTGGTTATGTATTAAATCCTACTATTAAAATAGACGGTACTAAATCACTAATTGAAACTATTTACGATTGTATAGAAGTACTACCACCTCCAAGTCCCAAAAATCTAAATCGCCCACCACCTATTGAACAAACTAAAGAAGAAGTATTGTCTAGCGTAGAACACCAATGCAAAAATATATATAGATTTTATCAACAAGAAAATGCTAGTAACTTACCAACTTCCATACCATCTTCTTCATCTTCAATACAACCTCACAAAAGACATGTTGTTTCTGCGGCTAGTATTGAAAGCCTCAGAAATAGAATGTGCGGTCGTACCTCTACTACTAACCAAATTAGCGAGTTGGATATTTTTGTTTTGCGGGGTTAAATACCGTATCAAGAAGTTATCAATGAAGATGGACATGAAGACTTGCTTTGAAATCTTGGAGGGGAATGAGAAGACCTTTCCGACACTTTCAATGATGGCTCGAGATGTTTTGAACATTCAAGCGTCGTCAACCTGCGTCGAAAGCGCTTTTTCTGCGACGGAGATATCAAATAGGAGACCACGGACACTCATTAGCGGAGACAACTTGGAAATTGCGGTATTATTCGAGAGATTGGATACGAGCGGAGCGGAGAAGGTGCGGTCAACCGGAGATCAACGAAGAAGATGATGAAAACTACAACGAAATCTTAACCGAAGGTAGTGGAAGCGACGTGGATCAATTTGACCAACAAATACCAATTCCAACCGAAGAACCACATGAAATCATCAAGCAATTAGAACAGGTTTTTTTGAGAATGTAATTTTTTTAATTGTAATTTTATTATGTAATTTGTAACTTTTGGACAACACCACAAAGTTGCAATTTAGATTTTAGACAATTGTATTTGTATTACAAAAAAATCATATGTCTATTAAATAATATAAGAGGCACAAAAACAAACCTTGGGATGTTTTTATTACACTATCTTGTTTTGTTTATTGAGTTTTTTTTATACATATGTTATTTAAAATTAAAAAAAAAAAAAAAAACCGCCGTATCCCGCCCCGAGCCCGCCCCGACCCGAGCCCGACGGGATCGGGATCGGGGCGGGACTTGCTCCAGTCCCGCCACACCCGACCCCGCCAGAGACCGCCAGACCCGACCCCGCCCCTTCTCCCGTCCCGCCCCGACCCCGACACCGCCAGACCCGGCCCGCCAGACCCGAGCCCGGCCCACTGGCCACTCCTAGTTAATTCTACTGGCCCAAGAGAGAGAGCTGACTTGGCCCAATCAAGAGGTGAGGGCCAGGACCTAGTTGGCTTCGTCCTCATCGATTCACTCCTTTATTAGGCAAGTTTGGGCTAAATTCACAGGCTAATTTGGGGCTGGGGGGAGGGGAGGGGGAGCGCTCTATACCCGCTTTGCTCTATCATCCTTTAATGCTTTTTATCCATTAAAGAAGTCTCACTACGCGTTAATCTCTCCGTTTATTTTGAGTAGTGTATCAAAAAATCTCTATAATATTTATTCTCTCACTTAATTAATCGCTATATTATCCAAAATATCTAGTAAATTTGATATACCTTTTGAAGGCTTTATCGAGTTTCAATCTTCTTTATTTGTCATAAAGTGTCATATATACATTCTGATATATTCTGTGAAGTATAATGTATATATTCTAATATATATTATTTGTGAATTACTAGATATATATTCAGGTACATATAAGTTAACAAATATATATCCAATTATACATGTTGTGTGTAATAGATATACATTTGGATACACATACTGTGAACTACTAGACAAACTTTTGGATATACTTATTATGAAGAAATAGAGACAATGAAATCATCTTCAGTTATGTATACAAATAATAAGAATGTATAGAGTGTAGCTCATACATAGAGTAAGTCAATTCTAGATACACATACATATATAAAAATATACAGGACATTATAATCCTTTTTATATCCAACAATTTATTGGTTTAATTAAATGAATATTGATTTATGTATATCAAAATCACACAATGTCTATCACAAAATGTATACAATGTATTAATATCGCACACAAGAAGGTGACCTAACTTTGGAGATCGATTCTGACTCTATTATTATGTTACTAAGTATTAATTTTTAATTAGGACTAATATTATCGTGATTTTAGGGGAGAAATATTATGCTGCGTAATTTTAGGAGAAAGAATATTCTGCTCAGCATTTTTTAGGGGCTGGATATAAGATTGGCTACATAATACCATTCTGCTGCATTGGTTTTGTATTTCTCAATTATATAATTGAGAATCAATTTATACCTAGTAGTAAGTACAACTAGCTAGCTCCTATAAGCTAAGGGAGAGAGGACATGGCTGCCCTCCTCACTATTCCTTTTTCTAATTCTTTCTTTTATATGTTTGTTATTGCCAAGGTTATTTATCTTGTACGAAGTGTTAATAAAATGAGTAATGCACACATATCCGTTACCTAGTGATCATATATAGCGTTAATTTATTTTTCATCAACTGATAATTCCACATTTGCACTTCAATTAAATCGCACTTTCGTGGAGTTGGACTAGTATAGTAGTAGTACAATCTATGGCAAGAGAAGTCAACTTGAATCTAGAAAAAAAAAAAAAGCGGCCTTTTTAAAAGTCACACTATTAAAAACATAACTTTTTTTCAATAAAATTTAGTGAAAAATTTGTGTTATAAAATATAATTTTTTCACCTCATTCCCACTTTATCAGCTCAATGGAAAAATGCATGGTGAGAAATAGTTTCTCATTGAAATACTGGTAAACTTTTTAATCTTTTCGTATGAAAACATTACTATTAATTTTTTTTCCCATCGACATTTATTGAGAAATAGCCACTGAATATTTTTCAATAAAAAAATAGAGATTTTTAGTAGTGTCAAATATATTTATAAATATTCTCCCCGTTTCAATTTATGTATCTTAGTTACTATTTGGAGAGCTTCTTTAACTATGGTTTTTTTCAAATACTCCTACTTTTTAGTATTTTGAATCGATAACTATGGAGTATAATTTATAGTTTATGTAGAATATGTAAATTTTATTTTTTTAAAATTGAAAGTTTTATACTATATGAATTTACATGGAGTATTAGCTAACTTGACCTAACCAACAAGGGTTGTGATGAAGTGATAAGTACTTCTTCATCCTTAATCAGATATTTCGTGTTCGAGTTCCCTCTGGGTACGGAGTCACCTTTGTTAGAGAGTGCTTTACCCCCCAATGTGGGACTTTCCGGCTCGAATTCAGATTTAGTCGGGCCCCAATGTGGGTACAGGACACCGAATTGTGAAGAATGGATCTTGGACCTAACTCAACTCCAAAAGCATAGCCAGACCCAACTCAATTCATTATTTCATCTGAGTCCTAGGTCTCCTTATATGAACTTGAGCACTCCTAACCTAATAAGCTAGCTTTTGCATGGGAACCAAAAAAAAAAAAACTAATTTGACCTCGAGCCACAAAATGGAGTACTATATTATATTAGGCCATGAAAATCTACCGCCATCTAATAGACAAAGATGATAGAAATTAAAGCAACACGTCTAATTCACGAGAGTTCATTACTTCGTTTTTAGGAATTGAGAGTGGAATATCGTAAACCGTAAAAGCCAGTTGCATTGCATGTATTTAGGAACTCCCCAACGATAATTACTTGTAAAAATCACTATCATCTTATTAAAACATCATTTCTGTTAATAAGAATATATATATTAAATTTATGTTGCCCTCGTTGAAACCCAAGTCTCTATTTTGTCATTGAAACATGAAAGGTTGCTAACTCTCCACACACTCTTTGTAAATCTCGTAGAAATTTGGCTTATATGCATGCATGACTCGGACGTCACTCCTATTATCACCACATAAGTCTCTATCCCAATTAGTACGTACCCTAAGAAAAAAATAAAATTTTAATGTTTCACTCAATAATGCAGTTCTCTAACTATACAAACCAAATAGAAAATAATTATTTACCGGAAAATATTAGTGAAAAAATCTTTTAACATATATGGAGCATTTAATGCAGTAGAACTTAAGCCTCATACAAGTCCTTCCTATAACCACGAATTCTTTCGGACAAAATTACCTCCATGTTGGCCACCCTCTATTCACTCGTTCACTTTATAAATTCTTTCACTTAGCTTGCTCAATTTATTATAAAATTTTGCATTCAACTTAGACTTCCAAAAGCATAGAGACAACAATATCACAACAAATTATGGATGTTTGGTCTTGGATATGTGAACTTCCTGGCTCAGAAAACTGGAGTACTGGGAATGATTCCTCTCTCATTTACACTCTTACTACTTCTATAGCCAATCCCAATCAGTCAATTCAATTCAAAGCTGAGAAAAAACTTGAGCCTAACTCAGAGACTCATAATTTTTCATTGGTTTTCTCTGTATGCTTGGTAGGTTTTCATGATACCTCTCAAGAAGAGGTGACAATCTGGGTTTCTGACACGTGTCATCTTTCCTCAGACAAGCCATTCTTGCCACTAATTTTACAGCTGCTTCAAGAAATCATCTCGCGTTCACCCACGGCGCATGATAGCTGTTCATGTCCACGTTCGCAGCTCCAGAAGCTCCAACCCGACCCGGTTTCTTGGATCCTCGATTCCCACTCACCAGAATCATTCTCAAGTTTCTTCAATCTCATCTTCCTCACTCGACTTTTCTGGATGTTTGCGTTCGACGCGCCGCCGGCGGTGGGGTCTCTTTATTTCCACTCCCTGCTAGCTCCCAACCTTGAAGCCTTTTCGTGCAAGCACGCGCCCGTTCTCCGGACCTTTTTTATTTCAGTAGGGACGGACGTGGAACTTTGTTTCATGCGCACGTTTGGGTACATGTTAGCAAAATGGTTGATTTTAAGGGAAGTTGGCGGCGTAGGATTAAAGTCGTTAACGCCGTTAGCATCTCATTACCTAGGATTCTCCTACGCCACGGAGGCTCACGGTTTATGGATGTTAAAAGGATACGCGCCTGTGAAGGCAATGAAACCCACGCGCATGAATGGTGACAAAATTCAATTTCCTGTAATTGAATCGAAAGAGATTGCACTGAAATATACCCTGGCCCATCAGCAGCTTGAGGCTGTGATCCAATTTGAATATACGGTTGGATTCTATGATGGGTTTATCCAAGTGAGGGCCCGTTTGGATAACATACGTCTTGGAGTGGCAAGATTGGGCTTTAATAAAAATGAGGAAGAGGAAGAGGAAGATTCTTATTTGCAAGAGAAGCACTTCCCATCTAGGATTCGAGTTTGGGTTGGGCCAGAAGTAGGTGCCAACTATGTTGGTGGGTTAAGTTTGGGCCGGTCCAGTAACAACGTCGAGCGTGAATTTGAAATGCAAAGAGTCCTAAAGGGCAATTTCGGGAATCCAAAACAACCAGAGGTTAAGGCAAGGGCAAAAATGGCAACAAAATCAAAGATGAAAAATTGGAGGTGGGACCAAGAAGCTGAAGGGAATGCAGCCGTATACGAAGCAATCTTATACGACCACGTGTCTGACTGTGAAATTTCCACGTGGAAGCCTAGTAACGGCGACGATAAGAATAATCAACTGATGAACAATTTTCGAGGAAGATATTCTGGAGGGAATAGGGCATTTACTAAGAAGGGTGGTTTGGTCTTTGCAGGGGAAGAATGTGGTGAAGTAGTGTGGAGATTGAGCAAAGAAATGGAAGGAAGTGTGTTGAAGTGGAGGGTAGGGGGTCAAGTATGGCTAAGTTATTGGCCAAATAATGTAAAAAGCTCATACTATGAAACTAGGCTTGTGGAGTGGTGTGATGAGGTAGATTTGCCTTTGATTCCTGGGAAAATATTTTAGGAATATAAGTGTAATTGCTATTTTATGTAATACTATACTCCTGGGAGTATTTTGTAAGCTTGTGTTGTGGATATATATATATATATATATGTTTATTTGGAAGTTCTTTTCTAGATTCTATACATGCACGGGAGAATTTGCTGCCTCATTTTATATAGCATAGTACTTTCTTTCTTTTGTTACCTTTTGGGCGATGCAGATATGTATGAGAGAAACTGATAATCTACTGGTGCCTTCTCTTAAAGAGTTGATTGGATTAACTTCAGCCGACTTACAAAGCTAAAGGTATGTTGGCCTTTATTTAATCTGCATTCTTTTTCGATATTAGGAAGTTCAGTTTGAAGAAACTTGCAGGACTTTGAATTATGGTATGGCAAAGTTTTAGTTCGGAAAGATCGAAAGAAAATTCTTTTCTAGAGATTGATCTCTCCGTTATTTCGAAGAGGACATGGGTGTTATTAGCCAAAAACATGATCATAATGTACTTGAAAGTGATGCTTATCCAGTTGAAATAAACTATAGTTCACCTCATGATAGCTCAAATGGTTTTGTGGCCAATCAAGAGACATAAGTTCATTAATGGTGGTAGGCGTTACTGAGGAAACTTCACAAGCTCAAACCTGGAAGTTCATGGATGATAATATGAGTAATGGAAGTTATCTAACACCTCTCTTGGAAGGTTCCATTCACTCTCATCCGGAAGTAGATTCACTATGCCTTCAAGAAGTATCCTCTCGTGTAATAAGTAGCACAATAGTAGCATGTTGACAAAGGATCCCGTCGATTTAAAATCATTGGCAACTCATTTTCTTTTCATGCATGCACACTATGTTTTGCTTTTCAGCCTCCATTACTTTTTATATATAATCAGTGGAGGCCATTACCTGAATATTTAACAAATGTCATTAGTAAACCAGAGAAGGTGGTTAGTCAAGTATCTGAAACAGAAATGACAACTTAATATTTTTACCATCATGCTATTTGACAAAATGACGTTCTCCTTCATTATTATGTTATAGTTTTCCTTAATTCAGTAAATGTTGCTGCTACATCCTTTCTGTTATCATTGTTCCATTTCATAATCAAATTCATCATGAATTCTAGCAAACTCTTGATTGATAGGTCACTTGCTTCTCTAGTTGCTGAATTTTGAGACTCAGCTATATTTGAAGTCGTCATCATAGATCTGTTTACTGTGAAATGAGCTATGGACCATTTTTCGTAGCCAATATATAGCAAGTAACCCCTTACCCTATCATTGATGTTGTCTATATCTTTCTTGAGGCGATCAAAATCTTCCATCGTGTATAAATTTACCATTGCAAAATATATTGACCTTAGTCGTTTGTGGTGCTTCCTGAATTTACCTTTGACGTTATTCCATATATGGTGGATTCATATATAATGAGGCATATTTGGATATACAAGGACACCTTCAATATGATATCATGTCGATCGGATACTATGCACATCTTTTCCTTTTCACCATAATCATGTTTAAACATTCAAAAAAAATCCCCATAAAGTATCATTTTTGGAATCAACAACAACTGTGCTAGCGACATAATTTTATCTGAATTAAGAAAATGAGAGAAGTATCAATATGGTGTTGAGAAAGTATCAATATTATCCCTTTCAAATAAGTTTCAAATAACTTACCCATTGCATCCAGTACACTAGCACATAGTAGGGTTCATGCGTATGATGATTTAAGAAAAGTTCCATCAACCACGACAATAGACATGCAATATTCCCATCCTCTGATTGACGCGTTCAGTGAAACAAAAGCATACAAGAAGTGTCCATCGTTTGTTTTGTGTAACATTGCAAAAGACCCCGAGTTTGTCTTATTTACCATATACAAGAAATCTGGTACTTTACGATACGATTCGACTGGAGAACCTCTTAACATTTCAAGCGCCATTTCTCTCAACCTATATGCTTTATTGTAATTCATTCTAATTCCATATTGATTTTTCATGTCTTCCATGGTTTGTGCTGGAGTGTATGTTGATTTCAAATTGACAAACTTGTTCTTCACCATTTTTACAGTGGTTACTGAAGTACATGACGTTGTGACAATATTCTCTCCACGATGAGGCAAGTGTGAACATCAATGATTTTTCTCATCTTGAAAACATTTGATTTGTATAGAGATGAAGGTCTAAAAGTCTATGTGCATCTTTCATCGGTACATTTAAGAGAATACCTATTTTGAAACATATAAATGATAATGTGCAAGTTCAGTTGAAATATTGTTTTGATACAAATTTTATACAAAAATTATACATATTATATACAATAATGCTTTGATACATATTCTTTACTACAATGATGCAAATTTCTACACACAAATTATAGGATACTTATGTCATACAATAATGAAATAAGTTTCTATACAAATATACATTTTATACATATACAGTCCTGATACATATTAATATACAGAGAGATACATATATGATACATATAAAATGATAATGCGCGCATCAGTTAAAATTAATGCTTTGATACAAATTTTATACAGTAATAATACATATCACTATACAATAATGTTTTGATACATATTATATACTACAATGATATATTTTTCTATACATGGACTGTAACACCCCGTGTCTTTAGGCGATGGTTTGAGCATTTAGATATATGCAAATAAAGAGCTTAATATAAAAAGGACGCGGTTCCGAAATAATTTAGAACCTAATAAAGGTGACGACGGGGATTGGTAATAATAGTTGTATGTCCCCAAAGAGGTTATGGACTAGTGCTATAATGCACGATTATGACATTGAGTATATAAAGATTTTATAAATCATCAAGATTAAGTAAATTGGGATCAAGAAATTAAGTGTGTGTAATTAATTGAATAAGTATGTTTTTGGGTTGACACGTGACATGAAGTAGCCGATGAATGGGAGACGGTGGGGACTTGGATGAGTCAAATAGCATATCACATGCTAAGTGACACATGTAGGGGACAAACCATCTTAAACTTTTATACAATACATTCTTATCCTTAACTTAATCATAACCAAAATTCTACAATAGTGAGTTTTATATGGAGGGCTGTAACGTGATGTTTTTTTCAGCAACCTCACTTTTGATTTAAAAAAACCCACGAAGTAGTAGTAGTATTAGAACACATTTATCCAAACAATTCTTGAATAATTAAGTAGATAGTAGTTGTTGAATTATGAGAATACCAACGTCGAGTGGCGATAATTTACCATGGCAATTAAATATCAGAATTTCACTTCAAGTTATTAAGCTTGGGTTCAAGGTATGTTAAGGCACAATCATTTCTTCTTTTGGCATGTTCTAAGTACGAAACGTAAACGTAATATTATTCCATAAATGATTCTACTCTTAGTAGTTAAAAATATTCATGTTATTCATTCCTATTGTCAAAACATGTCTAAATATGTTCCTAAATCCTTATTGAGGTATATGAAAAAGATGTTAGTATTCGTAATGTTAATCGGAGGTAAAACGACATTACATCACTCCGATAAACTTTTAGTATTTTATTATCATACCATTCATGCATTATATTCATGGACATACCTTGACCTCAAAGGAGTTATATACTATACTATATGTATGCATTACATATATGTATGAGATATGAGGAAAGGGAAGGCGCTATATACGCACACCACATGCAACTGGTATAGATATACACGAAAATAATTATGCCCACATAGGCTGATATGATATGATGGGATGCCCACAAAGGCTTGATGACGTTGTATACGCATATGTATATGCATGACCGCATTGTACATGGCATTTAGGCATATTATAGCTCTCAGAGGCATTTTACACAGACATGGTACTTTTGCATATTATGGCCCTCAGAGGCATTCACTAATGGTTGGTTGTTTCTTCTCAATTTACTTTTATGTTTCTGTTATGCTATTTTTCATGCCTAACATACTCAGTACATCAGTCGTATTGACGTCCCTTTTGTCGGGGGACGCTGCGTTTCATGCCCGCAGGTTCACGTAGGCAAGGTGACGATCCGCATTAGTAGGTTGCTGACTCCGCGGATATTGAAGTACTCCCCTTGTTTCAGAGTGTCGGTCTAATCTTGGTACAATATTTTTGCATGTACATATGGGTATGACGGGGCCCTGTCCAGACTTTATGATGTTGCGTACTCTTTTAGTGGCTTGTAGACAATGTCTTGTGTATAGTAGTCATGTATGGCCTTATCGGCCTTAGTATGTATATATGCATAGGCTGAGTCCTTCTTTTGGCAAGATTTTACATAGCTTTTTTCAGTTTATCGTTTCCATGTGTCAGTAGGGCACTTTATGACGGCCCTTGGGGCCATGATTAATTATGATTAGATGTTACAAATATGACTTAGTGGTACCCGGCAAGTAAGGTCTGGGTGTCCGTCATGACCCTCCGGTTTGGGTCGTGACATGTACAATACTGATACATATTTCTATACAAAGACGATACCAAAATGATACATACCTTGATTTAGATAATCTTTCGATCATAAACTGGAATCTCTGTTGTATTGCGTAGTGCTTCATTACACTAGATATTGTATTCTCGTCTCAATACAACTGACTTCTACAATTTCCTTATGAAGTGGATCCTTTATTATTTTGTCCTCCATTACTGTATCGTGAGAATCATCTTCACTTCTGCAATCAACCATAACAATATCACCAATGTTTGCGTTTAAAAGACACATTTAATATGTTTTAGCTAGACGTTGGGTTTAGTTTAAGGCTAAGAAATGATTTATAATATTATTGGGTCATCCGACTGTCATTAGTTTAGGCTGAATGGCCAATTATGTCATTTCCCTTATTTTTATGTCTCACCTAATGTGAGATAATAATTATGAAATTATTAATTTTGAAATAAAATAACAAAATAATAACAATGCCTTCACCCAAATTCTTCTTCCAATTGAATCAATAATTCACCTAATATAAAATCAAACACATTATGGCTCATATATTACTAAATAATTTCATTATTATTTAATTTTAGTATTATAATTTTACTATAATTTGTTCACAAATCAAATTAAATTACCGAACCAAAGAAGCATAAAGAGCACAGGTAATTATTGTGCGATTTACAAGGACGTGAGGTGGGACTAGGGGTGAGCGAGTCCGAATACCCTAACTTTTTTGAACTACCCGGACCCTACCCAGTAAACGACCGGTTCCTAAACTACTACCCGGAACCTACCCATAGCAATCATTACCCGGAACCTATCCGGACCCTGCGGTTCTGGGTAGGTTCCCGGGTACCCTGTAAATAATTTATGTCATTTTTGTAACAATCTCATTAAAATAGTATTTTTGTAACAATCTCATTAAAAGCCATCACTTTTTTTGCTTAAAGCGATGAAGAGATGCAAAAACTAGAACTCTTATTGAGTCAATTTTTAAAATGCAATATTACCATAAGAGCCTATCAAGCAAACAGAGCACACAAAAAATAGCAACTTGGATACAAACCCATATCAAGATAGGCAATATTACCATAAGAGCCTATCAAGCAAACCAGACCATAAAAAAATCTCTTTTTACTTCTCGAAACATCAAAATATTATGATGAAGAAGAAAAACAGTAACATTATGATGAAGAAGAAATCAACCCAAACTACTTCGGACTAAAACTAGAAATCAAGCCAAACTAATTCAATCTAAACTAACAGAAATCAACCCAACCTTAATTCAATCTAAACTAACAGAAATCAACCCAAACTAATTCAGACTATTCTCTATTGAATCATCAGAAATCTGAACTATCAACACATACAAGACCAGATCTATCTCATGCAATTTTGATATTAAGCCAATACATGCAAAAACCTAATGTTCTTCACTATGCAACAACTTTAAGGGTTATTCATTACCTTAAATAAGATCGAGAGGAATTCGAGCGCAACGCCGCAACTTTTGTCAAGCTTCTGGAGTGAGAAACAGTGACAACAAGAGAGAGGAGAGGCTGCGAGTGCGAGGCTACTGCGACCTGCGTAATGGGTGCGAGCTGCGTAATGGCGACTGGCGAGGCTGCGAGCTGCCTCTAAATGAAATGAGAATTGAGAAGTATGAAAATTAGGATTTAGGGCGACCTCACATTGTCCTTTGTGTGCGTAGTGTAGAAAGAGAAATAGGCTTAGGGGTCGGACCTAATCAACCGGACTGAGCCAAAAATGTAAACGCCCCAAAGCCCAAAACTAAATAATTTAAATGGGGGTGGGTTCATAGGGTCCGGGTACCGGTTTTTATTTTTCGAAATCGGAACTGGACCCGACATTGATCGGTTCCTAATTTTAATACCCGTAACCTACTCGTTATTATAATATATCTACCCAGAACCTACCCGTTAGTATCGGTTCCGATCGGGTATCTAGGTACCCCGTACCCGTGCTCACCCCTAGGTGGCACCTATTAGATTAAGCATGTAATGGCCTTGTTAGATTATGTGAACTTTAATTAATATTTAATTTTTTTTAATCAAATTGATATAATTTTTTGTAATTTATGGTACTTATCGTATAATTTTTTTTAAATTTATAAATATAAAATTAATTTAGTTTAATTTAAACTTAAAAAAATTAATGAAATTGAACTTTTTATAAACATGAGAATTACAATTGGGGACGGAGGGAGTAGGCGTTTCGTACCAAGGCATGAAATTCTGGGACCAAATTCTTGGACATACATGTCATGTGCACTACTCGAAGAAAACTCTCGTCACATTCTTTGCTGTCACCATCTCTTCCTTACACACCACCACCAACTACCCTCAGTAACGTCACATTTAATTTGCCACTTCAATGTATCCTTAATTTGCTCACTTCACCGTTTGAATCTTGGAAATGCTTGGAGTTTAGTATTAAACACTACTTCAATCCTCACACATTGTGCTGAAAGCAAAAAAGTGATTTCCTTTTCTTTAATTTCTTGGGGGTTTTAATGGAAGATTGTGAATGGGTTCTTGTAAAGGAACCAACAGACAGAGATATATGGAACCCAAGTCTGAAAAACGCTGAAGAAAGTTGGTGGTCTCTTGAGATAAGGTTCGGTGATCCAGCTAAGCACTGGACTGATGCTCTTCCTATTGGTAATGGCCGTCTTGGTGCTATGGTTTGGGGTGGTGTGTCTTCTGAGATTCTCAATCTTAATGGTAAAAGTGATTACTATTCTTTTTGTTTTCTTGGTAATGCATGTGTCTTAGTTTCATCTGTTAACTACATGGTTACTTGGTATTTTTAAGAAATAGAGATGACAAGTGATATACTGTAGTAACTAAAAGTTCATTCTTTAGTATCTTTCCTGTCCCTGCATTTCCTTTTGAGAAGTCAAACAGATGCTGCATAGTTTTTTTTTTACCTCTGCAAGGGCTTTCTTTATACTGATATCATCAAATGTTGCATTCTTGTCACACCAAAGCTTCCCTTCTTTTTTTTTTAATTGCCAAAAAAAACTTCCCCTTTTCTTGTCTTAGACTTTAGTTTCCAAAGTTATACTACTCTCCATGTTGCGATTTATGTAACATAGTTTGAATCGGCATGAAATTTATGAAACAAATGGCACGGAGTGTAAGAAATAACAAGTGATTTATACCATTACTTTAAGGCAGGGGCAGAGCTAGGGGCACAAGGGTTCATCCGAACCTTCTTTGCCGGAATTCAAAATTATTTTTTATGTATATATAGTAGATGTTGAATTCCCTAGACTTTTTGCTTGTTTACTTCTTATATTTTTAATATCCTTTATGAAAATCCTGCTCCGCCACTACTTTAACTTTAAGGCCTAATGGAGTTTAAAGAAACAGGTAAGGCAGACAACTCTGCTAAAGATTTCTCTTTAAGCCTCTATGTTTTCCTACTACAAAGAAGTTGATATTAACTCGTATTGCCTTTTGTGTTGACATTCAGGAAATATCTTTTTCGACCCCGTTTGAACATATTTTGTTTAACGTTTGAATTAAAGAGCTGTCAAAGAGTACTTTGGTTTTAGGTAGACAACACTATATTAAACTAAAGTTCTTCCCTGTTTTGTTTAGAGGACACGCTTTGGACTGGGAATCCTGGGGATTATACTAATCCTGAAGCTCCAAAGTCGTTGGCTGAGGTAAGAAAACTTGTTGATAATGGCCAATATGCTGAGGCTACTGAAGCAGCTGTAAAATTGTCGGATAATTCCCCTGAGGTGCGCTTCTTTATTAGCTCGGTTTCTACTTTCTAGTTCCCATCATGTGTTTGTCTTTTGTCTACGTTTATGACTTGTCATCATGAGGCATAGCGGTGAACCCAAAAAATTAAAGAACCTCCTTGGCTGTCCAGACAAAACCAAAATGTCCACAAATCACCATAGGTTGAGTGGTTATGGTGACTTTTATTGGATTTTCCGAAAATGTTATTTACTTCACAAAGTTTTAATACATTATCAAAACTATATCGTGAAGTTGTGGATGGTGTTCTGCTCTTGTTTCTTTAAATTTTTTAAAAAATATGGAGGAGGTTTAGTGGTTCCCATCAAGCACCTGAAGATTGCAGCGGGTTTTTCCCTGAAGCGGCTTAGTCGACAACTGTGTTAACATTATACCATGGTGACCTTCATAAAGCCGCTAAGGTGTGCCAAGACCTTAACAAACTCTGACATTAATAAAGCTACTAACTTATATCGATCGACATCTGTTACATTATGCCTTGAAAAAAGACATGAGGATATAATGGAACAGTCTGATCTTGGTACTTGTTAGCCTTATGAAGGTCTTGAGGCACTAATGTAACACACTTGTTACTTGTTAGCCATTTCACGTATTAGCCCTCTGCTGATCCTTGAATTTGTATTTATTTTGTGACTTCTTTAAGCCACTGTCCCCTGACATCTAGGGGCTAGCTTTGATGCTTGTACAGACAAAGGGACCGACTTTGTAGGAGGTAGAGGAGGTGAAAGGAAAATGCGCTCTTTAACTGATTTAATAAATGTATATTTTTCCTGGGGGGCAATGTCAATGGACAATGGTGAAGGTTTACCAGCTCCTTGGAGATATTAAGCTTGAGTTTGATGATTCTCATGGGACATTTCAAGAAGAAAAGTATGAGAGAGTACTGGATTTGGACACAGCAACGGTGAAAGTAAACTACTCTGTGGGTGACCTAGAATTTGCAAGGGAATATTTTGCATCAAATCCAGATCAAGTGATTGCAGCAAAGCTTTCCGCAAATAAGCCGGGGTGCTTGACTTTTACGCTCTCCGTGGATAGCAAAATGCATCATCATACTTATGTCAGTGGACATAATCAGATTACTATGGAAGGAAGTTGTCCAGGCAAAAGAAAGACCCCCAAGGTGGATGCCAATGACAATCCCAAGGGAATTCAGTTTGCGGCGATTCTTGATTTACAGATCAACGAAGGTTCAGGTACTATACATGTTTTGGACAATAGAAGGTTCTGTGTCGAGCAATGTGACTGGGCTATTATCCTTCTAGTGGCCTCTTCATCATTTAACGGACCTTTTACCAAGCCAGTGGATTCAAAAAGGGATCCCAAGTCAGAGTGTTCAAGCATGTTGAATTCAATAAAGAAGTTTTCATATTCTGAATTGTATGCACGGCACTTGGATGACTATCAGAAGCTGTTTCATTGAGTTTCACTGCAGCTGTCGAAAAGCTCTAACAGTGCAGCAAGTGAAAGTGGTACAGTTTTGACTGCAGATAGGGTGAAGTCTTTTAAAACTGATGAAGATCCATCTCTAGTGGAGCTTCTATTCCAGTATGGTCAATATCTACTTATTGCTTGTTCACGTCCTGGGACCCAGCCTGCGAACCTGCAGGGCATATGGAACTACATGTTAGAGCCACCATGGGAGTATGTCCTTTATAAATTTATTTAGTTCCTCTCTTTCTTCAGATGTATAATTATCAAGATTGACCTGAACTTTGATTGCTTCTCATCAGTTGTACCCCTCACTTGAATATAAATCTTCAAATGAACTATTGGCATGCACTCTCGTGCAATCTTAAGGAGTGTCAAGAACCACTGTTCGACTACATAACATCTCTGTCAATCAATGGAAGCAAAACTGCAAAAGTAAGACTTCTCTTCACTTCCTGGCATTCTCTCTTCATTTAAAAGTCGTTTCTATGCATTTCAAAACATTCTTGTATGCCCGGAGAGGAATATAGAGAAGCCATCCATGCGAAGAAATAGCTTTCGTGCAATGTTAATTAGTACTCCCTTCGTTTCAATTTGTTTGTCTTAGTTTGACTCGACACGGAGTTTAAGAAAATAAAGAAAACTTTTGATTATTCTTGGGGTCTTAAACTAAAGATGTATGTAATGTACCAAAATACCCTTTGAATCTTGTGGTCTTAAATTTGTCATGTAGGATGTTGGGGGTAAGGAGTTACTAAATATAGTCAGTGACATTCTTTTAGAAACAGACTAAAAAGGAAAGCAAGACACACAAATTTAAACGGAGGTAGTAAAAAATACTACAATGAAACAGAAAGATCTTAAGCCTTCTTACCCCTTCTGCTCTTCTATCACCTCCCATCAAAATATTAACCCATGTACTAGGATATAGGGTTGCCATTTTTTTGAGCCATAAAGTTTCCTGCTGAACTATGGCTATGCTAAGCCAGGAATCTGGAAGCCTTACAGTGTAAATGCCAGTCATTTATGAGTATTTAAGTATGTTGCTAGAATATTGTGGCGGTTAAGGCCTTGATATTTGTATTATCATATTGCTATATGCAACCTCTCTACCCCGCAAAGGTAGAGGTAAGGTCTGCGTACATCTTACCATCCCCAGACCCCCCAGGGTTGGGATTACACTGGGTATGTTGTTGTTATTGCTATATGCAATCCTCGTGTATTTAGTTACAGAATCTTACAGGTGAACTATGAAGCTTCAGGTTGGGTTGCTCAGCAAGTGTCTGATATATGAGCAAAACCATCTCCAGATCGAGGTCAGGCTGTCTGGGCTCTGTGGCAAATGGGCGGAGCGTGGCTTTGCACCCATTTATGGGAGCATTACACTTATACAATGGACAAAGTAATAGTTTCTTATTGCAACTTCCATCTCTATTGCCTGCATATTTTATACGTGATATACCTTCTAATTGCACTGTTGGCTTTTGTCTTAACCCCATAGAAATAGAGCCACTGCTCAACATATTTGCAAGTTTCTGGTCAATCAGTGAACAAGAAACATGTGTACTGACCTTAAAATGTGTGCTCATTTTATTGATAATCTCCAAAATTATAGCCTAGGAAATGACTTGTAACAGTAAGTAGAATGACTTTTTGTGGTTTTAAAATTTAACGAATCTGTTG
Organism: Anisodus tanguticus; assembly: GCA_034509755.1. NCBI lineage: Eukaryota > Viridiplantae > Streptophyta > Magnoliopsida > Solanales > Solanaceae > Anisodus > Anisodus tanguticus. Next base: position 35,184,439 of record CM067561.1, on the reverse strand, counting down.
CATGTACTTCTCTGTTGTGAAAACCAGCAATTCAAAACTGATGTGTTAGTATTTGGTAATTGATGAGGTCATATAACCTGAATACTTGCATATTTTGAGTAGTCAATGCCCGGTGTTTAATAGTTATGAAACCTCCTTTGTGGTGCCCGAGTTTAAATAAATCTTCCTTGTTTGAATGTTTGAGCTTGCTAAAGATATTTTGATCATGTCAGTAAACCAATGACGAACAAAAAAGGTATGCGTAATTTTTTATACTATTTAGAGAGGCTTGTGAAACTATTAAAAGCTTAAAGGAGTATCCATAAAATTATGTATGAATTAATATATGGGCTTTGGATGACTTTAGTTCTACTGCAAGTCTGCAACTATCGTTTGACTGTTGTTTTATCCTTATATATAGGCCTTTTTAGCAAATAAAGGTTATCCCTTGCTAGAAGGTTGTACTTCTGTTTTCTGAAAATTTTGACCCGACCCGGAATCAAATCAAACCCAAATTGAGCGAAAAATATGAGGAATGAAATGGAATTTTCAGATTGCACAATTAAAGGTTAAAGTAGTGTTTCGGATTCGGAAATCTAAGAACAAAAGGGGTATTTTCGGATTTGGGAGTTAAGAAACCAAAGGGGTGATTCATAATCAAAATTAAGAACAAATAAACTTGAATTTATAATCTTTAAACCCAAACTAAAAATCTGATCTTTTTACCCGGTTTTCGACCCGGCCCGACCCGAAACCCGAAAAACAAAAAAATAGCAAAAATTCAGATTCTTCAACACCAAAAACCAATAATTTCGACCTATATTTTCGGAATCTTTAGGATGAAGAACATATGCAACACACACACAAAAAAAGAACAAATACCCTTGACAAGGTTTCAGATTTTTGAAGAAATCGAGCTTCTCAATGATGAAAAACAACACAAAAATACAATACAACCTTTAAGAAGATTTCGGATTTAAACCTAAAATTTTTGGACCTAAAATCGACCAAAAATCGACCCCCAAAACAGTGAACAAAGGTTTTTTTTTATAGATACACACCCCAACGTTCACCCCCATACCCCTTACAAAAATTGTTTCTTGGGGTATGTGTTGCGGATTTTGGGGGGGTGTTGGTGAGGTGACGGGTTCGGGTGTGGCGTCGTTGGGGGGTCTCGGTTGGTGTTAGGGTTTTTTACGGTTAGGTTTTTAGGGGTTAGGGGATAAAAGGGGGGAAATGGGTATTGGGCTCGGGTTTGGCTGTGCTCGACCAGGCCCTATTTTGTTTTTGGAATTTGGGTTTGTTTGAGGTTAGGGATAAAATAGAGTATTGAGTTTAAAATATAAAAAGGGGTTTAATAAAAATGCTCTGAATAAATGTAAATTATTTAAAAATAAGATATAATGATGTGATATTAATAAAAATAATATTTGTGATATGCTTAATGCTTATAAAAAAATAAAAATGTGGTGTCATTTTTGCGGAAAATAAAAAATACATCGAATATTACGGTAAAAATTATGATTAAGATATAAAAAGCAAATGATAATAAAAATGCGAATAATAATAATAATAATAATAATAAATAATGATATTGAAAAATAGAAGACGATATTAAAAGCCTTATATATATATAAAAAAAATATTTTTGAGGTGTCAAAATATTTAAAATTGTAAATAAATATCGGAAAAGAGTAGACAAAATTGGGTGTCAACAGATACTACGACCGGATGATGAATCTTGGGCGCTTTCAAGTATGAGACTTGGTTCTACGAAAAGTAACCCTCAACACCAAAAAACCCAATGAAGGGAAATTGGGCCCGAACTGGAAAAGTCCCTATAATGTGTCAGGAAAAATAGTGAAGGCTCGTACCAGTTGGAATCCGAAGATGGTCAGAAGTTGCCAAATAACTGGAACATTGCGCACTTGAAGCGATATTATTGCTAAAGTATGTGTTCGATTAATTATTTAAACTTTATTTGTTTCGATATTGCTAACTTTTACAAGAAAAAAGTTGGAGTCATCATTCAAATAACGGAGAGTTAGAATTAGGTTTGAAAACATGTATTGCATTCTTTTTCCCTTAGCATGGTTTTTATCCCAAAAAAAGTTTTTCCGGTAAGGTTTTTAATGAGGTAACAATGTAAAGCGTGTTACTAAGTAGTTGAAGACAAGGCAAAGACACTGGGGACTGGGGATTGTCCGGTAGTGAAAGGTAAATAGTGTTTGAATTCTCATGTTCGAATACAAATACTAAGGGACTGTCATACCCGCGGTAAAGAAGTTCAGCATGGAGAAATTTGAAGTTTTCTTAAGTTTTTAGGATTATGAACATTTGTAAGGGTTAAAAAATTGAATGAATCTTGCTCAAGTAGTGTTAATGTTAAGACAAATAATGTAAAGGCAAAAAGATCGAATGAATCTTGCCCAATTGTTTGACCGAAGCAATTTTTGATGAAATTACACTTTATCCGAAATTTGCCTTGAAAGTTTGTCTACATATGCTCGTCTCTGGACAATAGGCTTACGAGTTAACAAATTTGTTAAGTCCTTAACTGGAGACTGTTGTCATAAAAGCATCCGTAGCAAAATTAAGTAATGTTCCAAAAGCATGCTTTTAAAGCACCATATCAAATGAATCTAGCATATTCTTAAAGACACTTGAGTTGTCTAAAAGTTAGGAATAAATGAAGCTCCAACATTCATGCCCGAAATGAATAAGAGACGTCTTATTCATAAACATAAAAATAAGGTCCTTATATTTAGTCATTAAATGACCCAAAATCGGAAGGAATTGCCCGGTATGAAGCAAACTAAACTAAAAGTTTGTATTCAAAAATTGATTTATTTTTAAGATCGGGCGAACTTTCATCCGAGTCGACACAAACTAAGTGATGGTTTGTTTAAATAAAACTTTGAAGTCAGAGGCAATTCACCCGAATTAGGTTAAAGGTTTATTTAGCTAAGTTATCAAAAATGATAAAGCAACAACGGATGTGGAAAGATAGAAAAATTATAATTAAGACAAAAGAAAGATTGAAACATCTTCATTCATAAACAAGGCTGGAAAATGGCCAGAACAAAACATACACAAAAAAGGAAGATATACAAAGGCACGAAGGCTAGTAGGTTAGTCAGATTCGGACTCGTAGTCTTCAGGCTCTTCCTCGGTGCTATCACTATTCAACCGACGGAAGGCTTCGTTCTCTACAACCTTAGCCTCGGCAATCTTGGCATCCAAGTCTTCGATCCCACCTCGAGCCTGCTCTAAAGTAAATCTTCGGATATTCCAAGTTATGCGCGCTGTCTTTAGCACTGCCTGAGGCACCTCAACCTCCACATCAGCTAAAGCTTGGTCTCGCTCAGCCAAGGCTTAAGTGATTTGGGCTGAAGTTTCTGCATTCATTTTGGCAGAGACCTCAAGCTCGTTTCTTAGCTCTTTGATGGTTTGAGCTTGTTAGTTGGCCTGATATTGACCCACCTTCAGAGTAGCCTGTTCGGCAGCTCGCTCTGCATTAACCTTGTCAAGCTCGTGTCGAGGTGATCAATATCGATAGTAAGAAAATATTCTCGATCCTCGAGCTCTTGGGTTAAGGCCTAGACATTGCCATATAATTTATCATTTTTCCTCTCCAAAATCTTGTTCTCTTCAGTGGTGAGATCGAGGTCATTTACAACCCGGAGGTAGTCACCTTTGACTCGATCGAGTTCTGCCTTAATAGCGGGCAAGTCATCGGCTTGCTGTAGCTGAGCCTTTTTCTATTGAAGAACCCCTTTGAAGTGCCGAATTTTCTTGTCTTAGGCGTCGAATTTCCCCCCTAAGGTCTTCATTCTCTTCCATATATCAGATGAAACCTTCGCTGACCAAAACGGATGACTGCAAAAACATGTTTCAAATATGAGTTAGGAAATGCAAAAGAAAAAAAAAACCACAAATGTAAGAGCAAAAGGGGGAGAATGTTACATACCCGGTTTGAAGCATGCATGCCCTCGTTGAAGAGGCATTGCCATGAGATATTTTTCATTTTCCCCCTATCGGACTATGATATCAGAGGCCTCATGTAGTTGGTGACCCCGACTGGTCGGGATAGAAAATTTACGTCTTCATGGAAAGAGAGAGTTGCAGTTCTCATTCTCCTCGGATCCGCACGGGGGTCGGGAAAATGTTTAGGAGTTATGATCGAGAGCTGGCATGATTCTTTAGAGTTTGAGAGGATTTAGAAAGTTTTTGGGAATGGTTAAGTGAGCAAACCCAGAGATGTTCGCTTGCAGCGCTGGGTTTACAGAGGCCCATGCTTCATCAAAAAAGCAATCAAAGTCTTCTTGCCTAAAAAATTGGGCTGGTTGTGTTGATGGATGAGGAGTTGGAGTTCTTGGTTTCTTAGCCAACGTCTCCTCATCTGTGACTTCATCGTTATCCTCGATGATGACGGGAACTGGCTCGGCGGCAGGGGACGTGGTGGCATAAGTTGGTGCGGCACCGGATGATGGCACGACAGCTTCGGCAATAATATTTTCTTTATCTCCGGTAGGAATATCGTCTAACGAGTGGTGGTAGTTTTTCTCACCCAAACATCGTCTAGGGAGATGTCGGTATTCGGAACCTCGGAAGGACCACCCACTTCTGGTGTTCTTTTCCTCTTTGAAGCGATTGAGGCCGACTTCGGAGGCTTTGAGGATTTGGATTTGGTGGTTTTCTTTTTTCTTCGGTATCTTGGCGATACGACAAGCTGATGCAACCGGATCGAGTATCGGATTGGGGTTGGTTGGAGCAGCCGAAAGATTGGTCCTTAGGGTCGATGTGCCCTTCGGTAAACCTAGATGTTTGATAAAAGGAGAAGTGAAAATATGTACAAAATTGGTAGAGGAAAAAGGAATTCAGAGGATACTAACCATGATTTTAGGCTTCCCATCGATTTTTGGAAATCACTTTCCATGTCCGTTCTTTATGCGGATAAATGCTGATGATTTTTTCAACCCATTCGTGAAGTTTCTCTACACGGTCCGGAGTCCAATGAATAGCTAGGAAAGAGACAACAGAAACTTAGAATGTATTGAAGGAATTGAGTAAAAAACGAATAGAGTAGTTATTGGTACTTACGGTTCAAATTCCATTCTTCTGGAAAAGACATGAACCTAGCCGGAATAATTTCTGCAGTAGGAACTACAACAAAATGTTCCATCCAACCTGAGTCTCAATCTTCATCGATACTTGAGAGGATGGAAAATTTGCCTCGTTTCGAGATCTGAATGATCCCACCACAGAAGAATCTTGAGGAGTATAAACGGATCAGATGATCCAAACTAAAAAGTTCGTTGACCAAATTGGCCAAGAATCGGAGTCAGGTAACGACCCTCCCAGACAGACAAACTAATTTGTGCAAGACACAAATTGTAAGTCCTGCACATCTCGAGGATCACATTGTCAGTCGAAGGGACAAGCTTGAAAGTGAAAAGGTATGTGTATACGTTGGAGTACCCGAATCTATAAGTAGTAATGTATTCATCCGGGCCGAGTATAATAATCCCGAAGAGCTTGGTCCAACCACAATTATGTCCCATCGTCATCTTCCTTTAGTTTAGGAAGTAGATCGAAAGGGCAAAGAGAGCCACCCGGTCATCATGGAACAAACTACCACTCTTTCAATTGGCGTCTAACCATCTTTTTCTCACTATGGACGGGGTTGGTCTTTCTAATCAATCAGAAAATGAACCGGTGTGAATATATTGAATGCAACTGTGAGTTTGCCTTCGTGGAAGGTTTTTCCATGATGACCGGGTGGCTTTTTCCCCTTTCACTAAGGAGAAAGTCTTTGCAATCGAAGTGAGCCGATGAGCCGAGTGACGTGCCAGCGCTACTAATTGAGTGCTAGCACATTTCGGACTGTGTCGAGGTCAGAGGCACTAATGAAGGATTGCCAACTTTTAGCTTCTTCACTTCGGTCGGATTTCGAAGAGGCAGTGAAAACAGAAAATTATCTGTCAAAATGAAAAGTAGATGGAAGCATGTTGTATGCTCTAGGTTCGGTGGCGGCCTGAACTTCAGAGAACTCACCGGCGCCGATGGTTTCATCAAAAGTCGGCGGTGGTGAAGTTGCCGGAGAAGACTTTCTTCAGGAAAATCGGGTGTTTTTGGTCATTGTGATGAAGTTATGAAGGTTTAAAGGCTTAAAGTTATGAATATATGGAGATTTGAAGGCTTGAAGTTATGAATATATGAAGATTTGAAGGTATGGAGATATGGATGTATGAAGATTTGAAGATTGAATATTCGAAGGATTAAAGATTGAATATTTTGAAGATTTGAAAAACTAACGGAAAGTAAAAATTGTGAAAGGAAAGATAAGGGGTTTTATAGGGGCATAATCATCATTATGAAACATTTCGGTTCGTGAACCGAAGCGACGGTTCAACCAGAAGGTGACACATGTCCGAGGTTGCAAAGTGATAAGACGTGAGTCATGTTTTGGAGAATTAGAAACATTTTGATTTCTCACTTATTTCGGAGTAATTTGAAAAAGAAGCTTGCAAGAGAAGATAACGAGGAAATCATTTCCACTTCCCATCACTTTGATAAACTTCGATTCGGAAAGTGTGGGGACTATCTATATACGGTAAAAATCGGCACGACACGTAACAAGGTTTTGGTATGGAGTTCGAGGAAGGTGGCAAAGTTTTGTATCGGATGAAATTACATCAAGATGAGTTCGGGGATCAAGGCAAGACCGGAAAGTGACTGAACCAATTGGCACCGAGCGGAGAATCAGAGGAACTCAGAGCGTACCCGTTCAGGATATAGCGCCAACCGTTACTCGTTATTCATTAAGAGACCATTATTGTCATTTAATTGCATTTAATGAGAGAATGATTCTCGGGTGTAAATGCCTTGTTGTGTCTTTTCTGTATACTTTCCGCGGTTTCGTTGCTACCGCGGGCTTTACGCAATCGATCGAATCATATAGATATCCCTTCAACACAACATAGGTCATCGAAAGGATCTCGGAGACCCACCAAAGCACGAAAGCCATGATCTTTCAGAAAAATGATAGCTATAAAAGGAGCACAACCTTTATGTTGGAAGAGCATCTCATTTTCATTCTTCATACTTGCACGGTTTACTTACATCAATTACAACTCTTAGTTCTCATTGTTGGCTTGAGGCCGAAGCAAATCAGCTAAGGATCGGACCAAATTCAGTGAGTCACATCATTTCAGGCTAATTTTCCTACTTGTTATTTTTATTTGTTTACTTATTATTAATTGTTTATTACTTTTTATTATAAATCAATTCACATATTCTTAAAAGTAGTTATAAATTTAACTCTACCTTTTTTGGGTAAACACTATCTATATCATAGTCCATGCTAAGGACTAAGGGAGTCAACTCTTCATCTCCACAATTACTAATCAACCTTGATAACTTGTGATTTTGTTGATATATGGGTAATTTAATTTCTCGCCCTTACGCAAATCACTCTCCCATTCGAGTAAAAATGTTCACTTAAAAACGATAAAAGCTTACACAACTAGTTATACAATTAATCATTTCTCTGAGACATTTTTGCAAAATAATAGTCCATAATTTTCAACAAGTACACGGTCATTTTCCTGGTCAAGCAACACCATAGAATACCCCTAAACCCTAATCTAAACCCACAAAGACCATTTTGGTGTACAGAGAACTCAGCAGCTATGGCTTGGCGTGGTTCCGTTACCAGATCACTCGTTAGGGCTTCCACTTCCCGTTCATCTCCGTCCCTTAGCCTTGTTCGAACTCCTCCGATCTCCGCCCCTCGTTCCAACACGCGCCGCTTCTCATTCACCAGTCCCAGGTCCATCTCCATCTAACTTTTATTGAGTATTGGAACGAAATGTATATAAATAGAGAGGACTAAAATATATACTCCCTCTATCCCGATTTATGTTGTACTTTTCGCTTTCCAAGATTCAAACTGTGAACTTTGACCAACATTTTAGATGTATTTTTTCATCAAATTGAATGAGAAAAGTTGCAACTTATATTATTTTTCATGCAGTTTTCATATATATAATTTTAATCTTAAAATATTAAGTTAATCTAATCCAATTTAGCTTCAAAGTTTAGTTAATTTCAAAAACTAAAAAGTATCACATAAATTGGGACCGAGGGAGTTGAATTTACCTAGATTGTGATTGAGGTGTAGTAGTTGCTGAGCTTGAATAAGAGAATAAGCAAATAGAACTAAATATTGTGCGAGGATATACTCCTTCCTTCCCAAAATACTTGTGATGTTTCCCTTCACGAAAGTCAATTTGATTAATATTCTGAGCTAAATAGATTAGATTGATTTAATATTTTTAAATTAAAATTTAAATATTTCAAATTTATAGGGAAAGTACTATAAGTTGTCATTTTTCTCATATCAATATGGCGGAAAAGTACATCTTAAAATGTTGGTCAAAGTTCATGTAGTTTGACTCTGGAGAAGCTAAATGTGATTGAGTATTTTGGGACGGAGGGAGTATAGGATTATATAGTCAATGCTAAAGATATATAAGATTAGATAGTCAATGTCAACTAATTTGGAACTGAGTTGTAGAAATTATTGTTATTGAATGAGGAAATAAAACTAGAACTTGATGGGCGAAATATAGCAGAATGGATTTGGAAGATTCACATTGACCACTGCGTCTAGTTTGTGTGTGGTGTTGTTTTTGTTGTTAAAAGTTCCTTGAATATTGTACTTAAATTTTTTTCATCACCCTTCCCAAAAAAGAAGAGAAAAGGAATTGTTTATCACAAGTTCTTTTTGTATCTGATTAGGCCATTGGGAGCGTTGGGGTGTACTCAGTCATTGTTGCCGCTGCACAATATGGTGGCTGGAACTCGATTGACTTCTCACTTGACAGTTAACATGCGGGCTTGCTGCGAGCTGTATCATGGTACCTTCCAACGTTCTTGTCAGGATCGCTAGTAGTTTCTTTGTGAGTCATGTTCCGTTTTTAGGATGGAAGAAATAAAATGATTATGTTTGGAAAGTAATTTTAGAATTTGTTTCCACAATTTGTGTCTTCTGCTTCTGGCAATTGCTCTTTTCAGGATGCTCTTTATGTGCACATCGAGAATGTTGTTTGCTTTTTCATTGGTGAACTGAGGGGTGTTCTAGTTAAATATTGTTTTTGTTTGTTGATATTGGTTGATAAGAAGGAATTGGGGATTTATAGGGAGGAATGGAAAAGATGGGTGATGTCAGCAGCGCTTCCAAACCTCCAAGGGGACATTTTGCAGCATTGTAGGTTTCTTATATTCCACCTTCTTTTTATATGGTTTTTGATTGATAATATAATAGCATCTTAAGTTAGCAATTCTGCATTGTTGATGAAGAAATGTCGCATTGAGTGGGAGAAATGATAGGTCTTCAGAATTTGAGTGGCCTTATATAAACTAAAGAGTCTTTTGCTCTATGGGAGCTATTCATGTGTCTGTTCGTTTTGCAGTTTTCTTTGTGTTACTCTTCTTTCTTATGCTAAACCTTCTCATGCCTGTTTTCTGCATGGTAAATTTAATCTTTTTTATCAAAGCTGTTTAGTCAATTTAAGCCTAGCATAATCTTTGGTGTTTAAGGAACTAATAGGTTCTAGCAAACTTTTGTCTTTCTGCTCTTTTCTAGTATTTCTACACTGGTGTACATTGTTAGTTATTTCTCAAATATTCCTATTCAATTTGTAGTATTGAAATAACGAAAATTACTTCATAGTTCAAGATGTTGTAAATTCTATGTTATTTGTGGATGTCCATAACTCATAAAAGTGTAATTCCCACTATTAGTTTGGTAACTCGCACACCTCCATAATCTCCTTCATGATCTACCACACATCCATAACCTACTCCATAATCTCAAATGCTTATTGTCGTGTCTCTCACCTCCTCCCCTGGTCTCAAATATTTAATGTCATGTTTATGACATTCTTTTTGTATACCTCTATGTAACACTATACATAGAGAATGGAAAGTCATTGTATACACTTGGAAAAAACAAGAAATGTAGAGAGCAAGAGAGCTTTCTTCTCTTTTCGAAGTGTATTCAAGTGTGTACAATATGAGTTCTTATGCCTCTATTTATAGTGTTACATAGAGGCATACAAAAGGTAACCATAAAGGGACATTAACCATGAAGGTCACGGGGAATATAAATGGGGGAGGTTATGGAGTTAGTATTTACATCATGGAGAAAAGTAGTGGGAGTTAATTTCTATAGTCGACATCCATGTACAATGTATTTCACAACACTCCCCCTTGTATGTCCATAGATGATGCGTCTCATAGATGGTGTGTCTCGTTAAAACCTTTCTAGGAAAAAACCCAGTGGAAAAAAATGATACTTTTCTCCATGATGTAGACATTAACTCCCACCCTCCATAACCTCCCCATGACATTCATGGTTAATGCCATGTTTATGGTTATCTTCTGTATGCCTCTATGTAACACTATAAATAGAGGCATAAGAACTCATATTATGCAATTGAACACTTGGTAAAAAGTAGAAAGTTCTCTCTTGCTCTCTACATTTTTTGTCTACTTTCTTGTTTCTTCCAAGTGTATACGATGACTTCTCATCCTCTATCTATAGTGTTACATAGAGTTATACAAAAGAATGTCATAAACATGACAGTAAGTATTTAAGATCATGGAGGAGGTGGGAGACATGACATTAAGCATTTGAGATTATGGATGTGTGGGAGTTGCCAAAATAATAGTGGTAATTACACCTTTATGAGTTATGGACATCCATAAATAACATAGAATTTACAACTGAAGACAGTTTTTTTTCTTCGAAATTATAGACTGTAGATCCGTAAGTAGTTGAGGCGAAGTGTATGTTGATGTAGTATAGTTCAAGAGGTGACCTGTGAGTTATGGAGGGCTCCAGTTCAATTGTTTTCCATGGACCAGTGATATAGCATAGTGGAGTTTTCAAGAGTTAACCTAATTGGTAAAATCTTTTGGTTATAAAATGGCATGAACAATCAGTAGACATCAAGGAAGTATCCAAAGAGCATTAAGATAGGTTGTGATGGAACAGAATTCATTGCGGGAGTAACTAACTCTCTTATAGCTTGACAAGTTGCCAGATGATCTTTATCAACGTAATGGATTTCCTATCTTTGAGAAGTTCTTTTAGCCTTTTAGTGCCCCACGGTGGTGTTTGGATTCAAATTCAATCAGATAAGATGCAACCTAGGAGGATTGGGTGCAACTATATGTAATGGGGTTATGATGCGACTGAATCGGGTATATAGTCTAGTCATTTAAAATGTAACTTAACATTTAGATGAGGGAGATGCCCAGGTGTGGGTTGGCAAGTTGTGAGATGGTTCACAATAGGGAGTGGTGGTTTGAAAGAAGCAGATGGTCAACACCAATGTATTTTAAGTAACAATCTGTAACAGAGAGACCTCATTTGAGCTTCGAAACGGCAAATAGTAAGATCTGGAAATTCAAGAAGTTTCTCCCTTATTGATACGAAGCACCTATATACAACAGGGGCACCTATGTACAACAGATGGAGAACAGTCCCTCTCCCAATTACAGATCCGGTAGTGGTTAAAAGTGTGAAGATATAGCTTTGTTGACCTACCTTTTCCCATCTTGTGGAATTATCGGAGAACAGTCCCTCTCCCAATTCCAGATCCGGTAGTGGTGAAAAGTGTGAAGATGGAGCTTTGTTGGCCTACCTTTTCCTATCTTGTGGTATTGTCTTATTTGGGTTTAAGAGGGATTGTTAGGTCAGCCAAAAGAATATGACATATTTAATAAGTCAGCATCCTAGTTCTCTTCATGAATTATACAGATCCTAGGGATGCCCCTAAAACTTGTCATCTTGGAATTGGAGGCATGTGCACATTAAGTATATACAAACACTTTGTAACTTAGAAGCGAAAAGCAAAGAACACAGGAAGTCATGAAACTTTATAATATTTAAAGAAAATAACAACTTGACGAGGGAAAAACAGAATTAACAACCACTTAGTTCAGAAACGTCATCTATTAAGCCTCTAGTCCACAGTTTTCACCATTTTTGGACTGCAGACCAAAATCAAGCAGCTTTGCATGAGCACCTTTTCTCTAAATAGCTTTCTCCTTCTGTTAATTCACTTGGTAGAAGTTTTAGTGTAAACTAGGGCTAGAATCACTCAAATGCACTTGGGTTCTGTAATATAATGTAATATACTTCTGATCCAGATTTAGAGATGCACCATTACCTCTTTGTAGCTTCGAGCGCTATATTGTGTGCGTCACTTAAAAAGATTTCTATGTCAAAGAATATCAGCATGTTTCCATGTGTTTTCAATGGTGGACCTAAATTGCAAGAGTTGCTTTTGAAACCTGGCACTGTTAGAATTGCTTTAGTAGTTCTATAGACTTGCATTGATTAACACAGGTACCACATGATTTGTATATAACAGGTACTTGAACACAATTACTGAAGCAGCACAAAGTTGCTTGAAGTTTATGGTAGTCTTGGCGGGTAAATGCATCTCTGACAATCTGTCTGTAGTCTTTGTTTTTTCATGTTCTAAAGATAACTAGAAATCTCTTTTTGACGGACAGTGTCATAGAGGTTAAAATTTATTTTAGTTTAGTGCTCATTCGTACTTGACCCATCTTATGTAAGCAGTTTGAGATGCTTCTTATTCTGCTTTTCTTTGGCAATCTTGTATGATGTCAGAGTAGGATTAAAATTGAACCGGGTTATACTGTCTATTGTGCACATACTTTAGGAGCAATCGTGCCCCTTATACTGTGGCCATCTTTAATTGTTAGTGCAACGATTCTGGAGGGATGATGAGCAGATGTGTGTATTACTTGCATTGGTGCTTTTTGAGCTTTTTAAAGACCTATGTTTTGGTGTAGATCTTTAAAAGATTGGTCATTCGTGTAATGCATATCCAGGAAAATAAATTGAATATTCATTATGATAGCATTAATCAATCAATTGTTGTCAACTGTATAAATCATTTGTATTCAAGGCCGAAGCGGTTAGTGAGAACAATTTCTAAATTTTGTATCTCTATTATGTGGAGAAAGCGCAAATGAAGAATAGCTTGTAAAATCATCAGTAATTGTCCAACAAAAAGGTAAAAAATGGAAGCCTGTAAATGAACCCATCTATAGTTGTTAAACTGTTCTGAGCTATAGGTAGGTAATTAAAAGGTAATTAATAGTAAAAAGTGGTAACCTGTAAAATGAAAGCGGTAAGTCTTTTAAGTTTGGATCCTTCTTAAATTTAAACTCTAGTATGATTAATTATAAACTGTTTTAACTTGGTAAAAGTTATTAGTAACGATGGTTAACTGTTTTAGGTGTACAAAGTAGTAGTAATATCTATCTTACTAGTTTAATCCCGGAATTCCCATTCCTGAACTTCTCTTGAAAGTGCGTAAACCTTAATAATGAATACATACCACCATTAGATGCGGTGTCCTCCCCGTTTATCTTACCCATCTGCCTATTTGGACGAATTTTGATTAATTAAATGATTGAGTTTCGAATATTGAATGATTGAACCATAAAAAATAATACATCAAGTATTATACCTTCGGAAATAGATAGTACATGCGCCATAAATAGACCTGCAGATCTTTTGGTTTATTTGCTTTCCAAAAAGATGGAGGTTTTCTGATATATACTTGACGTTGTTGCTTAGCTAATCTTCAAATTCATCTTGATCTTTTATTCAGGGAATCTGATGTGACCACCAGAATTCAGTCTCTTCCGTCAAAACACTATTCCATAAATTTCATAATTTTGGGTTAAAGATAATGTAATGAATTACTATACATTCGAAGAAACTTGACTGACTTGAGTACTACTTTTTTCCCAAAAAAAATCTTAGCTCGTTTATATATCTTTCTACAATTTTTATTATTACATATTTTAATCAAAACTAAAAAAGTCGATCGCAGAAATATTAATCGTATCTCATGAGATACACCTTCAAACCAGTATTTTAATATTTTATTTGAAGTTCATATACTAAGTCCAACATTTAGAAATCATTACACATACTTGCAAATACTGAAATAGAATTTATGCCCAACGAGCTAATTATTACTTGCGCTCAATCGAAAAACTATTTCCTCAGATCTAATAGAGATTGTGTAACCCCTCATGACAAAGAATGGTCGAAAAAGATTTCTCCTTCCTAAGAGAAAAGTTTGAGTGAACAAAAAGTAATTTGGCATTTTGCCTAAAAGTGGTCCTAATGATGTACCTATGAGCTTACCCATGATATGATACCTCTTCTTTCTCTAAAGTATGATAGCTAGTCTCATACAGGTCAATGGTCATCAAGTTTTTCATTGATCTTTACCATAGTTGACCTTGCACTTGCTCAACTTTAATGAATAAAGACCTCAAAGTTATATAAGTACATTCAACTAATAGAGGTAAGGTAGAGGTCTCTCGGAAACAACCGCTCTACCTACCAAGGCAGAGGTAAGGTCTGCGTACACTCTACCCTCCTCAGACACCACGATGTGGAATTTCACTGGGCATGTTGTTGTTTGTTGTATTCAACTAATCAAGATGTTCTTATCTATCGTTTTCATCATCTCATTCTCTCCGTCCGGCCAATAATCAAGAACACCGCCTACTCATTTGCCACTGAAAAGGCACCATTTTGGCTCCCAATTGGCCGAGCACCAACAAAAATATGCTAAACATTATCCTCATATTAAACAGGCCCTCCACTAAAAAGTTTACTTTGACGATTCCTCCATCTCTTTTTGAGAAACTACTCAAAAGCCATAGTTCAAAGAAAAGGTTCTTTGAGATATAGGGAAGGACACATAGACTAGTCGCATCATCATCGTTATCCTCCTCAATATATGCCTTTATCTTATTGATTCTTCAAATTAGGTCAGCAGACCTATTGCTTTCTTTAGTACCTAAAACAAGGAATAAACCCAACTGGTAAATTGGACCAGATGGAAGCTTGGAAAATTGGAATGCACCACTTTGGTGTACAAATATCGGAATACAGTCAATACACTAGGCCAAATAGTTTTTTCGTAGTACTAGGTCTAAGGACCACTTATTTTCCAATGACAGACTTCTTTTTTGCCAATGATGTACGGATTTTTTGGGTTGTAAATCTTGATCCAAGAAAAGAATGAAAGAAGCACAAGCAACCAATGGTGTGATCTAGCAGTCAACGAAATCGGTTAAAAAAAACATGGAATACCCGGATTTAAGTCCAGCAGAGACAAAAAGCACTAAATGATTTAATGTCATCTATCTAAGTCTTGATGGAAAGAATTACTAGATACCTGTGTTGGTGTAAGGTAACGGATACCCTATAGACTTTTTGATGACAACAGGTACCCTATAGACTAGTCAAGGTGAAAGAGGAACACCATCTTTTTTAAAGAAGGAAAAAGACACCCTATACACTAGTCAAGGTGAAAGAGGAACACCATCTTTTTTAAAGAAGGAAAAAGACGGACAAACCAGATAACATACAAAGGAGTGATATGGATTTAACAAGTGAAATCCAAGTGTAATGGTGCGACCCACAATACTTCTTGAGGCATTTGGGATGTAAAAGTATACTACATTTTCTGGAAGTGAACTTCTGACGAAACAGACTAATCAGCAGGAACGTCAGTAACTCTTCTTAAAAATGTCTAGAAACGGACAATCTTCAAACAGGATAACGTTGAAATGACTATTGCCTTCAACATATGTGACAGTATAACACTTTATTACATGAACCTCAACCAATTATCCAGTGCTCCGTAAAAGGAAAAACATCATTTGACAGTCACCAAATGATCGTTCTAGCTTCAGCCGCAGAAACTCTTTATATATATATATATAACAGTGGTAGCCCAGTCAGCTTGTTTGGACGTCGACTATCCCATCGGGTACTTATTACCTCCCAACATATTCAATTGTAGAAAATTTCATCTGTTTCTCAACATCACAAATATTTAATTATTATTTTTTATCAACTAGCTCTAACACCTTAATTATTGAGGTATCTTTATCTCATGGTGAACTGGGCTTTCTGCTGTTCATATACAATGCCCACTATCTGTCAGGAAAGAAAACCCAACATGAAGACACCCACATAGATACTCATGTGTAGAAGAAAATACTAAACAATGTTGGAAAAGATGCTATCTCATCTCTTTCCTATTTTAATCACTATTATTGACAAATCTTTGGACCCTACCACTTATCAGACATTGAAACAAGACACTCAATTTAGTACGACTCTACCACCACTCACTCCAACATCTACATTCTGCTTCTCATTCACTCATTCTTTCACACAGGAAACAAGTCACTGCAGGTGGGTTCCATCTTTATAATACTTCCGCACCTACTTACTATGAAAGTTTTCGCAAAACTACAAAATTTATCCCTACACTAGCATTAACAACAGGAAAAATGACAGTGAGAATCAGAGCAGGAGATTTATTGTTGGAGCTATCGGACAAATATCCTGCTATGAAAATCACCTAATTCTTCAAAGTGGGACAAGCTTCAATTTCAAGCTGCCAGATCCATTAAAAATCTATGCCTTTTAAACTGATCTCAAACCGGTAAACTTCAGTCGTGAGATTTCCAAATTCTCATCATACATCTAAAGAGAAATACTAGCATAATCTGATACACTCTATATGACAGTCTACATTAGATGCAGCAACACGGCAGACAAAACAAACTATAGGAGATTATGATTAGACCATAAATTCAATCAGTGATTCTCAATCTCGATTAACTCCAACGAGAAATTGTTAAAGACAGAATTATTTGATTAGATAAAAGAGGGGGAAAAAAGAAGTGGGGAATCGCGGTCTTGACAGGGACTGCAGTGAAACATGACGTAAGCATTGTCCCCTGGAACACCAAGCCTCACTAGGTGGGGACAGTGAAATGAGATGTGATAAATTTCAGTACCTAATCTCACCTTCACCTCCTGCATGATCTCATTTTATTCGTTACCTCTCTGATCTCTACCCTTCAAGAGTCCTTTTGGTCAGTATCTCCATAAAGCCTTTTCCTACAACTACAAATTTGAAATTGGCTCTTCAGTGAAATTGTGGGGAGGGAAGAAAATTGCAAGAGCCAGCAGAATGAGAAGTGCTGAAGATGGCAGCCAAGGAACTTCAAGACTCGATCAAGGTGAGTGGTTGAGTTTGAGCTTAGGAAGAAACTCACCTTCAACATCTAAAGAATCTGAGTCACAGACAAGACCAAGCAAGGTTTTTTCATGTAACTTCTGCATGAGGAAGTTCTACAGTTCACAGGCTCTGGGAGGCCACCAGAATGCTCATAAGAGGGAAAGAGGAGCAGTGAGACAGTATCAATCCCAGAGGATGATGACCATGATGGCTTTGCCTATCAACAATCCCATGTTCAGATCTCTTGGCATGGTTCCCCACTCACTTGTGCATAAAGGCAGAGATGTAAATACAACTGTGGCAAGGTTCAGCGAGGCTAGTGCAGGCTTTCAAATGACATCGCGTCCCAATCCAGTAGATGAAGGATTTGACTTGAAATGGCCAGGAAGTTTTCGACTAAATCCACAACAATCAGCAGACCAGGCCTCAAATACAAATAAGATTGATCTGAATCTCAAACTGTAATTATTCCACTCATCTATTACAAATGAACTGTTTATTATCCTCTCCTGTAACAGCTTCAGCTTGGTTCATCATCAGTACATGAACTGAATGTATGATCTGCGAACACCTGTTGAGAGTAAAAGATCCTAGAGAAGCAGTGCTCCTAAATGTCAAGATTGTCAGCTTAAGCCTGTCATATGAATGATACCTAAGATGTAATATGTACTTTTCAGTTGCTTTTATTCCTATTGCACTTGCAACAACTTTTAACGTCTTTACTCTCCTAAATTGTGGCAGAAGGTTATTGAATTATGCGGTTATAATTTTTTCGTATAGCTCTGGCAACCAGAAGCACTATGTTCTCAAGAAATTAGACAAATTCCGATTAGAATTTCAGAGGAAACAGTAATTTCCTGTCTTGGGTTATTGATGAATTTCAAAGAGGTACACTTGCGAAACGAAGAGAGAGAAGTGCGTGAAATGGAGCATTAGGTAATAGTGCAGATGGAAGCTATGGAAGTCCTCATACTGAGAAAAATATTTGACCAGATGTAATTCCAGTTCCCATGACTATGTTTCTTTTGAGCCGAGAGTCTATAGGAAACAACCTCTCTACAGTCTACCCCATGTGGGGTAAGATCTGCGTACATCCTACCCTTCTCAGACACCACTTGTGGGAATACAATGGGTATGTTGTTGTTGTTGTTGTTGTAATTCCAGTTCCCCAAACCCCACTTGTGAGATTACACTGGATATATTATTGTTGTATGTAATTCGAGTTCCTGGTTACAAACATCTAAGTGAAGGAAATGGATAAATAGTCTCTCCCCTTTGACTTCCCTACTTTCTTGTTATTTAAAATTGTGGGGGATAGTGTTCAGGACTAAGTCGTCACATAGTACACCGGGAAAAGGAATGAATGGACCTTCACCTCTATTGCTTTCAACATATCAATGTAAGTTGGACCTCTTTCCACTAGCGCATGCCAAACGAACAGAAATCAAAACGCCTTCTGGTCAGCAACAACAGTAAGTGCTACATGAAGCAGCAAAACAGAAATCCACCAATTGAATCACTCTAAAATTTTGTTGAACTTCTACCACATACACATAAAACACAAGTCTAAATGAGAACATTTTATACTTCCCCATACCAAAGTCAGCAAGCCATTCTCTACAACGTGCTTCATAAGGTTGGTGTGAAAAAAAAAGAGGTAGGTGTGAAAGCATGTCGGTAATCACACTAACTGTTCAGAGCTGTACCCTACTGCCATCAGATTCTACAGAAATAGCTGACCTAAGGAAACTCTCAACTTTCAGATTGTCTAATACATAAGAGATTGCAACCTAAGATAATATCCCATTGTGACATCAAATGTTCGATCTATGTAACTTCACTTACATACTGGACCTTGGACCTAATTCAACCCCAAAAGCTAGATCATGAGGGGAAGATTACCCAAGAACATATAAGCAGACACCTGGAGCGTGGACAATATAAGACGAGGGGCCCAACGTCATTAAACAATGAATTAAAATGAGCATTGACACCATGTTAAAACAAATGAATCTTGACCTAACTTAACCCCAAGACCTAGCTCATGAGGGGAGAATAGCCCAAGACCAATAAGGAGTCCAAGTGCACCTTAACCCACAGATGTGGGACTTCAACACTTAGGAATCCACATGACCAGTTGGAGTTATAATATTTCAGAGTCAGTAACAAAGAGAACTTGACTTCTCAAGCTTGCAAAAAACGTTTTGAACATCTCAAAAACTTTGAAGGAAAGACGTGGTGCTTCCTCAAGTTATTGCATACCAAGCACTTTCTCATAAGAACTTCCGAGGAAGAAGTGGTGCTCTTCTATTTGACACGAGGCAGTTAAAAAGGAGGGCTAGCACAGGCCTTAACACCTTCACTCCCCTCCCACGCCCACCTTGAAATTATGATGTTACTACTGATTGTTTTGAAGTTTTATCTTTTGTATCGATTTGACAAAAGCCACCCAGCACCAATTGATCGACACTATAGACCTTAAAAGTGAACAGTTACCTATACTTTTTTTTTTTTTTTAAAAAGGTAACAGGAACAGTTACCTATACTAGGGAATGCAAATTATTGTCCACAATTTTTTCTTAACAATGGTACAAGATTCTACAAAGCTTCTAACTCTTTTAGGGAATTTAATTCCTTTCACATTTTACAAAATTACCTCTCCACCTCTGACTACTTCATTTATTTCTTTACATGCTGCATACATGCTTGAATGCACTTCATAAACTTTTTTGGTCTGCCTTTATCTAAGATATATCTGTTGAACCTTGTGTCCGATTAATGGAAAATGTCTTTAGATCTCATCATTTCCCTAGATGTACTAGTATAGACCATCAAACCCTAATGGACTTTGTAATCTTCTGGAATACATAGATCAGAACCACACCCTATAGTTGAAGGCAATCTTTTTTACATGTTCTAATAAAGCATTGACAAAGAAAAAGTTCTAAGAAAGTAATTATGTGGAAAAAGATTGGCTAGTGACTGAAGTTTAACTAATACCCTGAATCAACTCCACCACCCTGGCAAGGAACACTTATATATATGTCTTAGGTTTGCAACATGTCCTTTCATGTGCAGCCTGGATTTTTTTGTTTGACAAGCACACAAAATAGTCCTGTTGATGAAGGCGGTACAATTCAAACTTAGAATCTCTATCTGCTCTAATCATATTGAATTGTCTTATCTGAAAGCACATTTTTTTGTATTTACTTTATTTATGAAATAATGTTCATCATAAGTTGACCATTATCATCATAAATGGATTCTTTGTCGTACGTTTACCAACTAACTCATCAGCAAGTTCACCAATAAACATTTGTTGCTCAACCAATTAGCTCGACCAGATCTTATACCAAGGGTGGAAGTTCCATAAAAAATATACAATGTGCTTTAATTTTTAACTTTTGATCAGCACAACTCTTCTAGTGCAATAAAAAAACCACCAGCAACCTCTTCCCAAGAGAACCGCTAAAATTCCAACACTTAAGCCCTGATGAGGTGCCATTAGACATTTTTGTTGGCTATATGAAGAAAAGCTTGTGAAAAGGCCACAGATGCATCATTTTGGGAGTTTGGAAGTTAAATGCTTGCAAAAGACTTTTAGGCGGAAAGGTGCAGAGCCAGCTTGCGTGCACCGACTATTCCACCGGTTATCTGCTACCTCCCACTTCAATTACCATGTAACTCAGCCTATCATGGCTTAGGCAGACCGGAAGAAATCACATAGTGTTTTCATTGCTCGTAGAGCCTTTTGATTCTTTTAAAAAAGTCTCGAATGTAATAGTCTCTACTGTGTCCCTTCTTAAAAAAAATAGTCTCTATAGTGTCATTCCACTCTTCCATTTATCCAAGGCACCAACCATGTTCTTGCACTCTTTCCATCTCTCGATGTTGTGTGATTTCTCTTCAATCTAGACAACACTTACTGCAGAAGAAAATTAAAAGTCTGGAAGAAGAAGAATGACAGGATGCAGTACTCAGATGTGCCAATATTCATAAGGTCAAATAATTCCATAACTTCCTTGAAGGTTAATTATCATTCACTAAATTCCACAAATAGGAAGAACATAGAAAGAAGGATCTGATACAACAATGTTGAGCACACCTAGTGCTTACATGGTATTTCGATACTGAGCTTTTGAGCCTTCTGCATTATGATGGGAAGCCTCTCACTAATAATGCTTGGATCACTATACGCAGCACAATCAGAAGGATATCCTTTCTGCAAAATTAAGAAGATCTGTAAGGGAATTCTACAAAAAAAAAAAAAAAACTAAAAGTAAGTTAAAATAAATACGATCTAACACCAGAGTAATCCTAACATACCCAATAAATGAAGTATTAACTAGATACACACTTTGGAATCTGTTCCTCAATCTATTCAATCTGCTCTGTTCGACTGCTTGGGGTAATTGTAGGATCAGGAAATCAGCAAGGATCTTGTGGAATGCAGTGCCAGTGCATGTATGTTTTGTGGGGCGGAAGAAATTCCAAATGTTTTGAAGGGAAAACTGTCTTTACACAGCAGCTAAAATATAAATGACTTTGGTTTTTGGCTTTTTGGTGCAATATACAGGATGGAAAACTTGTTTACTTGATAAAAAAAAAGTCCGAGGATGGAAACATGTTAGATTTTACTGACTCACTGCATGAATAGGAATCTGTTTAGAAAAGAACCCTTCTTTTTGTTTATGGATAGGGGATTCTCAGTAATTTCCTAGCAGCACTATCTTAGTGTGCTTCTGTTTATATTTATAATATCTTTACTTACCATCTAAAATAAATTAGATACGAAGTGCACGTCTAAAGTAATGAATTTTCTGAAAATGGGTATACAAGAAGAAAGATCTCCTTCACTTCATTGGACCAACTAAACTGAACTCTCAAAATTCTTACCAACAATACAACAGAAGCTGAATCCTCAAGTAGGACTATAATAACCACATCATTCCTAGCAGTTGCTTTTAGATGGAAAAATTAAAGTCAAAGAGAGATAGAGAGAGAGAGAGAGAGAGAGAGAGAGAGAGAGAGAGAGAGCAATTCCGTGTAAATAGTACTGATATTAGTTTCAAGGATTTTTACAGTCAATTGTCAAGGATATTAGTACTTTCCTGACTTTTTCTATCTTTTTTTCTTTTTGCCTATGCGAACTTGCAAAATAGGGCATCTGTATAGTGGTTTGGGCCATTACTAGAAGTATAATTGATCTTTAAAATGTCTAGGTACAACTTAGTCCACTGATTTTCTAAGGCAGCAAGAGGTTTTGAACTCCAAGACTTATGCCTCTAGATTGAAACATGAATTGTAATGGTCTGGTTATGAAGAAGATAATGATTTGAAAATGTGGGGTGTATAGATATCTTTCTACCCTTATGAGGGTAAAGAGGACTGCCCACCTTCCCACTCCCTTTCTCCAACTTGCTCTTCTCTTCTTTGTGTCCTGCATTTCTTCTCACTGCAGTTGGGTCTGGTTTCTTCATCTCACTACAGAAGAAATCTTATTCCAAGTCCTAATATGTTCTTTATGAAAATCCTCCCTAGAGCCTGTCAACTATTCTACTTTATGTAACTAATTTCTGCACCACAGTTTCCTGAATCAGTCCTGAAATCAACCCTTTAGGGATTTTGAAACATGCCAACAGCCTATACAAGGAGCAGATGAATGATTTCTCCCTAAAAATACAAAGATAAAGTAACATTGAGATTGCCTGCTCAAACAGTAGATGAAATGGTCTCTAGTATGTCAAACAACCTATAATGTCTATGTTATAGAACATATTAGGGAGGCACCAGAAGTAACAGACAATGTAGATAGCAAAATTAACAACTTTGAAATCGACAACAAATGTTAGCAACTGTGGGAATCTAGGGTCATCAACATAGACAGATAAATGTATCTATATAGAAGTGGGAGGGTGGGAGGGTGGGAGGTGTCCCTTGTACTACTCTTATCTTTTTATAAGTAGGTCTTCCTGGTATATGTATAGAGATGATATTGAACTCACAGAAGACAAGGCTTGGAATGTGGCTTCTCTCCAGCAGCTTTCTCGAAGAATAACTGATTTCATATCCACCCCAAATGAACAATGTAAACGAGTTTCTCTTAGCCTCATAAGCACTCCATCAACTCTAAGCTGTGTAATGCACTTATCAGTAAAAGAGATAAAGAAACAATCCCAGGATCCATGGTATTAATTGTTTATGTAGAAAATTTTCAAATAGAACCACTCACCCAGAAACGCAGCAATAGGAACCAACCACTTGGCATGATTCTCTAGATATACACAGAAGTCATTCATCAGTGAATTGGAAGTCCGACATATTGTTATGACTTAATAACAGCCAAAATAACATTACCACTTTCACAGTCAAAAGTGAGATTCCATTATCAGCAAGTTCATCCTCATATAAGATGATCTGTTGAACGAAAAAATGAAATCAACTTGAGTGCTAGAAAGGTAACACAAGTAGAAAATGGATAACATTACTCAGTTACATGACCCAGAAATCACCAAATTCTGATTAACCAACCTCATCAAAAAAGAGAATAGGTTCTTTTGATGCCAGTGCAACCAAATCAATTTTGTCCATGCAATCCTCCCATTGAAGACTGCAGCTGCTTTCATTCGATAACCCTCTTACACACTAATTATACAAAAGCAACAAGTTAGTTCAAATAAGTCTGAGTTTGACAGCAACAGAGCAATAACTAAAGGAAAAGATAGAAGAAGGAATATAAATAAAAATGTTGCCATTCAAATAAATTAACTTTCCCAGTGATCAACGATTATTTCTAAGATGTAACTAAAAATGCAACATTCGAGTCACTGAATGGAGGATAAGGACAAAATAACTCATAAAACAGCCTAACCAAGGTAGCAAGCATTAAACCAGCTGGCATATTAGCTTTAACAAACAAGAAAGTGTGAGTGAATAATAAAACGTCCTCAAACTTTAATAAGTTTACTTCAAATAAATTAACTTTCCAAGTGATCAGCGATTATTGCTAAAGTGTAACTCAAAAATGAAACATTCGAGTCACTGACTGGAGGATAAGGACAAAACGACTGATGAAACAGCCTAACCAAGGTAGCAAGCATTAAACCAGAGTGTTAGTGAATAAAACGTCCTCAAACTTTAATAAGTATTACTCCAATGATATAAGATTCAGACCTCGGCATTCCTTTCGACAGTTTCACTTCCATTGTAAGGTGTTGTGAAGGTATAGTCATAGTCAAGCACCACCTGTTGCAAAGGTTTACTGCAAACCACACACAAATAAAATGAGAGAGAGAGAGAGAGAGAGAGAGAGAGAGAGAGAGAGAGAGAAAGAAAGAGAAGGGCAATGAAGAAAGCCTTCTGTCAACACGACTTTCACAGTTCACTACAGATATCAAAAGCTATTTCTGAAGGGAAAAGTAGAAAAGAACACCAAATAAAAGGCATGATCTTCTTTAAGCATATGAGCTCTAGTTGTCTATGTGTCCTGTATCAGAATCATTCAATTGTCCTCAACATTCTTTTAGGTCAGCAGCAAAAGTAAAAGATTACCATCATCCATGTCATTTTTCTTTTTGTAATCCAATGTTGTAAAGAAATTGGACATGCTCCTAGGTTTTGTTATTAGAAACAACGTTCAAGACAGTTGCTGGCTCTTTTTCTTTTCTCTTTTCTTTATTTTCTTTATTGATTTTGTTTCTGTTTTTTCCCTTTTGTTTTGTTTTTCTTTTACAGCTTAAGCCTTTCAAATGTGCGAAGAACCATTAATGCAAGTACCAAAAATGTATTAAAGTCTTCATACGGTTGTTTTTTTTTCTTATCTTTTATCAGTGGTTCTTTTATATTTTATTTTTGTGATATTCGGTCACGTAGCTGAAGAGAAGTTTCTTTCTTATCTGACAGTTAAAAAGGTTTTGACTTCTAAGAGAAGTCCCATTCGAACTCAATGAAGTGTTGTTTCCGTGAGATGGTATTTTTTGCAGAGTCTATCGATTTAGCCAAGGACCTGAAAGCTGATCCTAATCAGATTCGATCTATTTGACTGGCTAGATTAGGTGTGTTGGATGTTTGAAGTATTTAGTTAGCATCATTGCCTGGGAGACAGATTTGCAATTCAGCAGTATACTGACTGTCTGAGCTCTATCACGGGGTTATAGAATGGACCAACCTTCCAGCTGACGAAATCCCTGACAAGGATATTTTATCAATACAAAAGATCTATCACCATAATCTGGTGCTAGCACCAACTGACAAAACTCACAAAACATCCATCACCATATGCTGGTGCTGGCACCAGCTGACAAAACATCCACTTTCAGGGAATAATGCTTCAATGTACATACTGGAGCAAGACTTAGGATCCTTTATTGACTGAGATCATAAGCACTCCATCATTTGAATCACCGAAAACTTAACCAACATCATACTGAATAGAGTTGCTATTATTTGCAAGCATCTTCTACTATCAATCACCAAGCTGGTGAACCAAGCCGATCTTTAACTCATTGCTTTGGTAGAGACAAAGAAAGAAACCAGATACAAGAACAGAAAATCATATCCATCAATTATATTACAATCAATGCATGAGTTACTTGTCAAAGAAAACAGTATGCAAATATCACAAATAGAATATGGTACAGCCTAGAATAAAGCATGAATGTAGGAGCGAGCATCTCAATAAAATGGCAAAGACAACAACAACAACACACCCATTAGTCCATTACCCAGTGAGATCCCACAAATGGGGTCTGGGGTGGGTGGGTGTACGCAGACCTTACCCCTACCTTGAGTGAGGTAGAGAGGTTGTTTCCGATAGACCCTCAACTCAAGAAAAGCATTTTCAACAACAGGTTTAACAAATACAACAATAAAACTATGGTGAAAATACTGTAGAAAAGAAAAGTATTGAGAGCAAAAACAGTAAAGATAAACCAAGTAAAAGAAACAACAGTAGTAATACAGTTAAAGAATAAGTTAATAATAGAATAATGCACAGCTTCCCACATGCCAATACCTTCACTGGGCAATGACAAAGCTACTAATTCTTCTAGGATTGTTGTAAACGTCACACTGCCAATACCTCCTAGTAAAAGTACATTATCTCTTCTTCTTGTATATCCTTTTTTCAGTTACACACGCAACTTATATAAAAAATAGAGATGAATGGAGGAGAGCTTTCATGAATCGCTAAAATGCAAGGTACCCTCCCTAGAAAATAAATGGAAATGAAAAAAGGGGGTTCAACTAAAA
This sequence comes from Anisodus tanguticus, assembly GCA_034509755.1. Lineage (NCBI taxonomy): Eukaryota > Viridiplantae > Streptophyta > Magnoliopsida > Solanales > Solanaceae > Anisodus > Anisodus tanguticus. Next base: position 35,158,034 of record CM067561.1, on the reverse strand, counting down.
GAGGATCCAGGGGTGAGAAAGAACTAAAAGAGGGTCTAGAATACATGATATCTGAAATAAGTATGAATTTGAGTATTTGACACATAAAATGCAGTCCTGTAGTCCTCAATTTGAATATCAAAAGTTTAGGTTTCCCTATTGCTAATCCCCCCCACTCACCCCCTCTTACCCCGACCCCCCACCCCCCAAAAAAGAAGCTGAAATCGATACTCACTCCTGGTACACAATGTAAGCTGAATGAGTTCTTTAGGCAATTTAACCACCCGAAAAGAAGTGAATGCTAACAGCTATTTCAGGGATTCTGTGAGCCTCTCCCAAAAGATGTCCTCTAATATATCCAGAAATATTAGCAGATTACTTTCTTTCATCAACTGAAATTAATCGGAAAGCTAATAATACCTTCTGAATTTCCATTTTGCAGCTGCTGGAACTTCAACAGGTGGTAACGCTTCGTGTTTCCAACCAACTAGAGCATCGAATGCATTAAAGTGAATTTTTGTGCCAGTATTCACATGTTTAAGCACCAAAGAGTTGTCCCCAAATACCATCTCTGGCAAGTGAGAGGTCTGAAGTTCTTCTTCCCATCTGTATGCATATCAAGCCATTTAGGGAGGAATTAGACCCTTTCAAGATATTGAAGAGTTAGTGTGCTTGCTAGAAGAGAATATGATCTATTATATGCAAAAGCATAAGAGTCCACAAAATAATTGTTCAATATAGAAAACGCATGCCAAATTCTTTTCGCGGGGGTGGGGAGAGTTTAAGATTTAGAGATGCTTCTCTTTACAGCTCATCCGTAACATGTGGGAACAGGGGCTAATTTATGTATAATTTTTGGGGCACGTGAACCCGTGGTCTTTCCGCTAAACTAGATATTTTATGTATATATTTTCTAGAATTGTTCCAATATAACCTCCTGGCACACATGCTACAAATAAGGCTTAATGGTGCACTTGGTTAAAAGCTTAGTTATTTACCAAGAGGAACAAGGATATATTCCCACTTAAATGCATTTTTTCCTCCTTTTTTAGTAGTGCAACCAACAACAACATACCCAGAGAAATCTCATAAAATGGGGTCCGGAAAGGATAGAGTGTAGGCAGACCTTACCTCTACCTTGGGAGGTGGAGAGGTTGTTTCCGGTAGACCCTCGACATAAGAACAAGCAAAACAAAGCAGTACCCAAAGGAAATAACGAGAACGAATAAGTCATGTCAAAATACCATAAAAAGCATGCTAGAGCAGTAACAAACACAAAAAAGGGATATTGACAACCACAAATTAATACGATAATCAAAGTACAAGAAACAACAAATAGTAACAGGAATCGAAAGAAAAGAAACTACAAAAATAATACTACGACTAATAAATGAAAGGATAAGCGGGACAACGCTTAACTACCGACTACCTACCTACAAATAGTAGTGCACCCATGTTCTAGAAATCCTAGATTCGCCTCTATGTGAGAACGGAAAACGAGGAATATACTCTGAACCAAATTCAGCATCATGAGAAGTTCTCCAAGACAGCAATAGATTCACGCATAACAAGATTGCATATCAATTCTCATCCAGAAATTTGTTATGGATTAGAACAGTTCAGATTAAGTAGAGGAAAAGGCTATAACAGTCTACCCGTTTGGCCATAAACATTATTCACTTTTTCCCGAATTCTTTTTCACTTTATTTGAAAATTAGTGTTTGACCATGAAAATTCCAAATCCAACTTGAAGTTGTATTTCATATTTGGAAACAACTTATAACCTATTTTCCAACTCACTTTTCACTTTTGATGTAGTATTTAACTACATTCGAGCCTGAACATGATTCCAAATATTCTTTGCCAAAGGCATAACCAAACACAGCCCTATCATCTTCAACTCCAACTCCATAAATTCCAAAAAAAATGAAAAATATTTGGAATCTATGGCCAAACGCCTACTAATTGGTAGGAGCAGAAGTCTTATTTCAGGTTTCACATCCTAACCAAGTCCTACATTCCTACAGTAGCCTGCATGACTTTCTGTTTCCAAGCGGGGGCGGAGCCAGTAAGGGGCTAGGGGTCCGAACCCCCTTCAGCAAAAAATCACACGGTATATATAAGGTTAAAGTTATCTTTTATGTATATAGATGTTGAATCAACACCTTGGCTACTTCGTGTGTTTACTTCTTTATATTTTTTAACCCTCTTAGTAAAAATACTGCTGTTTCCAGGTAGTTAATCAATCAACTACACAGCAATCCAAAATAAATGCTTCCATCATTAATAAGTTAGTAAATTTTATTCATTCAACGAAAAATTGCTCCTTGGCTGGTGACGTGTTTGTTTTGATCCTGAATAGAGAGCACAACAGCTGGTAGGAATTTCAAAGCTAATAAAAGGTAAAAAAAATCAAATTTCAAAATAGAATTTATATACTATTAGATAGTCTAGTTAAATTGCTTATACATGAAACGAACAAGTTGCGGTCTACGAAAACAAATGAGTGCTTAATTGAATTGTACATATAGGAAGGGTAAAAGAGTACTGTTGAAGCTGAAGAGAAGTGAGAATGGAACGCTTCCGAGACTCAATCTCCCAGCCGTGAATGCGGAGTCCACTCCGTCCGTCCGGCAGAAGCTCAGCTCCGGCGGCCTTTAATTCGCTCGCATCACTCTCCCACTCCATTTTTTTCGATCGTCCGGCCGAGTACTTTTCTGTTTGGTTTAGAATTTCTTTTTAACAATTTCTCCAAAAAGACAAATTGCGGATCCATATATAGATGTTATGAAAATAACAAAGAAGTTAAAATAGTTTTCACATAAAGTTAATGCAAATATTAAACTTGGTTAAAGTAGGCTCGTTGGCCATTTTTTAGGGTTCTTTTTTAAATAACCAGTACTATTATTGAGTTTTTATGAAAATAATTATTTATGAAATTTACCCAAAAATTTGAGAGGTGTCCCAAAATAGAGAAAATTTGGCTGAGAGACCTATTAAGTTTGCAATTGACAAAATGAGCTTCTTCCCAAAATTTGGCTAATAGACCATTAAGTTTGTAATTGATAAAATGACCTTCTTATATTAACTGACAAACTGAGGATTTGTCCGACAGATACGTGAGTTGTCCGATAAATACATGATTTGTCTGTTATAACAATTGCTTTGATTCGCTAGATACATGATCTGTATGTTATAACAATTATTTTGGTCTGCTAGATATGATATCGATCTAAGTATTTTTACCTAATCTAAAAAGTGGGTCATTTCACTAAAAAAAATGTGAGCCTTTTAATTAAATGAAAAACGTGAAAGGGTCATTTAACCAAGAGTCCCAATAGAATAGGTTAATTTTGCTAAATAAAACCTAATTTATCCTTATTGCAAAATGTATTCTAAGAATTATAGTAAAAAATGTATGAATATGTGCGGAGTGAGAAGTAGTAAGACATTCTAGCCACATAACTTAAACAATGAACATAATTCGAAAAAGAACATTTAATTATTACAATAATTCAACAAGTGGAAATAATTTCATATAGCATGATAAAAATGGAACTTGCATTATTATCTTTCTACATGTTAATCTTGACTTCATTGCTAGGGTAATAATTTATACAAGTAAATATCATGTAAAGTTCAAGCCACGATTCTCCAATCTCTTTGGAGTATTCGTTTTGACATTTATCAAAATATAACGATAATGAAACAGGAATTAAATAGAATTAGAAAAACCTATACAAATATTCTTGATTAATAAGTTACATAAGTATTCTTTACTAACTTGTGTACAATATACCACGTGTATTTTACATAAAATTTCAACTTCAACTTCATATCATGATTTCAAATTTCAAATTGTCCAAAAAGACATGATTGAGATTTCAAATCATGATTTTAAATATAAAACTTGACTCTTAAGTTCATATTTTGTAAGAAAATGACCCATAAGTTGGTAGATATATTATCAACCATTTATATCAAATATTAATATGCAAGTTAGTAGGATATTTTTAGCAATTACTCCTACGAAACATTTACCAACCTCATTAAATATTCACGGAATATGAACATGATGATACAGTTGCTAATGATATTGACCAAACAACCGACTCAAAGTAACAATGTTGGTTCGTCTTCTCAATCATCTGATCAAGAAATGCATGCTCGACGTGAAAAGATTATCCGGAGGATTATATTAAAGAACTATTCATGTTAATTTTTTTTATTGAACTAAAATTTGATCAATTAATGTTATATTTTTTAGAAAGTCCTAGTAACGTATTAATTTTGTTATGAACTCGACTTGCTCATTTGGTAAGTTTGTATAAGAATTGAATTTTTTTATTATTATTTTCACAACTTGTGAGTTTTTTATGTCTAAGAAAAAATACAGCTTAAAAATCCAAATTACATGTCCAAACAAAATTTTAACTTCAAATCATGTCCAAACGGCTCCTAAGTAAAGTGAAATCAAAGTAATAATATTGAACATCTACTCCATTCTTGACTAAAGGGTGTGATGGATCCTTGACAAAACTCTATCTCCATTCTTGACTAAAGATCTTGAGTTTGAGCATTGAAAAGAAAACCCTAAAGAATGCATCCATATTTGAGCACTCAAACCCCTGTTCAAACACTTCATCGCTCCAAAACGAAGTACTTATGAAAATAAACGCTTTTGGATTCCAGAAACCAAGCCAACAAATTACTACTGCTCACCCTCGGAGGGATATTCTGTGAAAAATAAATCTCTCGTGTCGCAGAATAAGAGCTGGAAAGCTCCCTACTATGTCATGATATACTGTCACATTACATTGCTTTCCAAAATGAGGACGGTTGAGCAGCAAGCCAACTGAAATAGGTTCATCTTAACTGAAACAGTTACAACAGGACAACAAAAACCAAATAAATAAAAAGAGAGAAATATTTTAATCTGCAATACGTACAACATAGCCACATCAAACTATGTTCACTGTACGATTGAGAATAAATGTAAGCTGTGATCAGAATTTAAATAAGACAGCTCCAGTAGTCCCTGCTACATCCAATATGGATCAGGAAATGCGAAAAGAACTGCTACATCCAGCTTTCATCACTGCTAATAACAAAATTATGCTGATCTCCCATGCATGTTCGCTCTGTTGGATTGGCGGGAGAGCTCCACATAACTCGGTACCTCAAAGTTCTGCGTGAGTATCTGGATAACAGTCCGACCCTTCAACTAGCTAATGTTTCAATCTTCACCATTCATAGAGATCAGAAAACTTGCAGGTTAGATTATATTCCATTCAGAGTATTCATATGTTCCAGAATTTGGTACTTCCAGGACTCAGACTTGTTTCTGCAACCTGCTACTTCTACGGACATTCTGAGAATTCGGGGTATCAACCTTCGCATTCGGCTTCTTAGAAGTCTTATTGCGGGGAGTGCCATCCGATCCTTGATCTGCCGTGTAATCATTCTGAGAATTTGGGGCATCAACCTGCTTCTTAGAAGTATTATTGCGGGGAGTGTCATTCGATCCTTGATTTATCATATCATTTTTGGCTTTTGGTGTGCCAGATTTTTTCCCACTGGCCTCCTGTATCGACAAATCTCCCTCGCTCTCATCTATTGCAGGAGATTTTTCTCCATTAGGACATTGCTTTGGTGGTTCCACTTTCTCAACCCCATTGCAGGAAGCATCATTAGTGATGCTTTTAGATTCAGTTCCAAAAGGTTCTCCAATTATCTGCGGTGAGGATGGAGATTCTTTCGACACTTTTTGACTCATAATCGAGTCCCAGTGAGAAGAATGACGACGGCAATGACGAGCATTTTCAAACCATTTACTGATCTGCATATTTAATAAAAAGAAACTAAGGGGAAAAAAGGGCAGCACACGAAGCAAAAAAGAAGATAAGTGGCGAAAAAGAGGACGAAGCTGAAATTAACATATGCCAGGGAGAACTTATAAAACCTGGTAAGCTGTTAGCCCTAATTCTTCACCCAACTTCTCCTTTGCGTCACGGTCAGGATACTGATTGTCCTTGAAGGATTCGTAAAGTCTCTGAAACCCAAAAAAAAAATTAAGCTGAAGTGGGCAAATGCATGAAAACTAACAAGAATATTCTTCTAGTAAACTTGAAAAACAGAGTGTCAATCCCAAACTAGTTGGGTCTACCATGAGTCCCATTTCATTCAAGAACTAATCAATTTGTCCCTTCAAGCAAATTCAAAAAAAAAATTGATATTAAAAAAATCATAAATCCATACAACTTTCTGGAAAAAGAAAATCTTTCAGAAGGCATCACCATATTAGGCAATCATAGCAATAAACAAGTTCTACTTTCTTTTTTGGGGCAACCAAAGAGTAAACAAGTTCTGCTTAAAAGCTAATGGAGTTAGTTTATCATACCCATTGTACACAACTTCTTCAAGGATGTCATAAATATGACCTCCTACCTTCAATAGGAATAGTTTTTTAATTTCATTGGAAAGTAATGTCACTGGAACTATAGACACTGATCAGATTATGCTAAAAGTTGGAACCAGAGCAAAGCCCACAAATACCTTGATCGCGGCTTCTCCATATGTTTTTTTTTTACCGCTTGAACGAGATTCAGAGGTGTCCATTCCTCCAACTTTGAGTTTCTCAGAGAGTCTCCCATCAGAAGTTCCACTCTCTTTCTGTTTCCCACTTTTGTCCTTGATATCTACTGGAGTCGAACTAGGAGAAGCCATAGCAGTTTTGGCATTTCTAATCTTTCTCACCTTGGGTAAAGGACCACCCTCAAAATCATCATCACTAGAATCAGAAGATTCATTTCCATATGTTTCCTTCATACATCAATGAATCCGAGCAAATTAATCCAAGCAGGTGGAAGATATAAAGATAAGGAGTCACATTGAAGAACACAAGTGCATACATGATCGATGAATATTAATATATGACATGCAGAGACGTACCCTTTAAATGAAATAAATCATTGTTTTTCAATATGATAGATCTTAGTTTATGTCATACAATAAAGAAAAATAGTATGTCCTTTCCTCAATTCCTCCCATATAAATAGCAGTTAAGCCTTCACAATTTTAAAATCCAAGATAACTGCAAGCTTGATATTTCAACTTGGTTGTTTCAGAGTAATTGTCCATCAACTCCACCAGCTGAACCACATCATATGAAAGTTACAAGCCGTACTTTGGGAAAAGAATCCAATTTTCTTTCTTTTTGATCTTTCCAAGAGACTACCTTTATATCAAGTAAACCTTTAACAAGGGAAGATATCAAAGAAGGTTGGCTACTGCAGACAGTGAGAATGATACCTCAGCAAGCTAAACATTAGTCATGCAGCTCTTTAGGAGTTGAAAGAGAAACAACAGTTCTCCCACTATTGTAATAAGTGCTTGACTGCTTGTACAACTCAAGCACCTATTATAAGGACTTGGACCGACTCAGATGTTAGAATTCAATTTGAATATTTTAGATAAGAGCTTATGTTGTTTTTCCACCGAAACATTTTTATAGTAAAATTCAGTGACCCAGTTTTGTATATAGGCCGTGTACAATCTGATATTTGAAATTTTAACCCACAGAAAGTGATTATAATACCCAATGACAAATAGATTAAATGTGAGTACCAACTCAAAAGGGTGCTGTGTTTTTGTTCCCACTTATCTTCCTCTATCCTTGTCCATAGAGAATAGGCTCTCATGACCAATTTTACAATGATGAAATCATGGACAAAACCAGAAAATTATGTTAATGTGAATGACCGCTCGAGGATAGATATATGTGAATAATTATACGAACACAGATATTTACAAGAAGAAAAAACAGAAGAAGCTTACATCGTGCAGCTTTTTGTAGTCCAACCTCTCTATGTGCCTTTTGACAGAGACAAGAGGGCTAACAGACTGCATAAGATAGGACAACTCATCCCTCAGCGAATTTCTTTTAGCTTTGCCAACTTTAGCATTTTCCTCTTGGGAAACCAAGCTTGGCCTACTGTTATCTACTGAACTGGAAACCCCTTGCTCATCACCTGGCAAACTATTAGTATCAACTATCAAACCAAAATCCTCAGACTCAGACGTAAAGTCAGAACTTGAACTTTCTGTTTTAACCGGCTCTTCCTTATCTGGATCATCAGGATTAAAGTCATCATCTTCTGAGTCATCAGAAGGAAGCCCCAAGATCTCATCATCTTTAGGATGGGCTTCTGCCAAGTCTTCAGATGCAGAGTAAAAATCAGATTCATCAGAACTGGATTCATCTTCCGAATCCTTTTTTTCTACATCTGGATTTTCAGGGTTGTAGTCATCGTCCTCCGAGTCATCTGATGGAAGTCCAGAAATATCATCCTGCTTTTCCCCAGACGCAGCAGCAGCTTCCTTGGGATATACTTTCTACACATGTTAGAAGGAGACACTTAGGAACAACGCTTAAGATCATAACGATCAAAAAACCTAAATTCTGATTAGCCAGAAACAATGATCAAGACGTGACCTCCCAGCTGTCAGTAACGGAAAGGCTTGTTCCTTGAAGATCATTAAGCAAGTCAATGCAGTCAACTTTGCAATCACAACCAGGACAAAGCCAGCCTTCATCATCAGGTGGAACTGTGAGCATAGCAAGGAACAACAGAACCATGAGTGTAAGGAAATTATTTGAGACTTGAGAAAACAAAAGTGATCAGAACAACTGTCAACAGGATAACTGAAGATTACTGTCTTCTTTTAACAGAGGTGGCTCCACACACAACTGGTGAAATGCACGCTCACAAGCACCATCACAGAGAATAATATCATTATCAGCTAGCAGATCCTTAGAGCCACATTTTGCACAGAATATCTGCAGAAGAATAAAAATGCCTGAGCAATCCAGTTATCCCTTCATAGCACCGTGAACACATAAAATTATAACAGACAACAAGCATATCCTACATCTTCACTGTCAATCTCCCCTTCATCGTCAAATAAAGATGCTGGAAGCCTCCCTTGAGCAAGTAATGTATCAAGGCGTTGAAACAAATCTCTAATTTTCAATTTGTAACGAAAAATATGAGTCTTGGCTCGTTGTAGCTCCTTCTCCAGCTTTATCTTTTCTAAGCTGCAAGAATGTCGACACCATAAACCCCAATAATGATTTTGAAAAGTATGTTCTCGAAATTTTAATTAAACAGGAAAATACAGGAAAGTGAGCTAAGCAAGGAACAACAACTACCAGACATGAAAATGATTTCTACTATATTTTCAACAGGCCAGATAATTTTAGGCTAGGTTAAGCAGGTAGCTGCAGTAAAGGGTTAAGCGCACCGTGTAAAAGAGCAGATAACTACAAAAATAGCAATGCACTACGCATATAACATACATATTCTCCCTGCCTTGTGAATGTGACACGACGCGATAAAAGAATCAGCTTATTGGGGCAATAACAACTGGTGGTTGTTATTGGGGCAATAACCCTAATCTCAATCTCAAAAATAACAACTGGTGGTTGCTAAACCCATTGCCCTTTGTCTATGGCAGATGTCAGCAAAGCGCAATACAAATAAGTGTACAGGGTCAGTATGCTTACACCTGCTTCCTCCCAGTAAAGAGCAAGTAATTAGACCATCATATCAAAGCAACACTAATAATGCAAACACATGAGCAACTTGAAAGTACACCCCGACTACTTTTTGTTTTTGGTAAGCTGGTACCTCCCAGAGTACTTCAAAAACATACATCAACAACACAATTATGCAAAATTGCCAACAAAGAAAACATTGATATCCTGCAACAAACTTTGAGATTGTACAAAGCCCGTGCCCTTTCTTAAATGAAATTTATTACCTTATCAAAAAAGAAAAGAATCATAGGTCAATTTTGTTTATATGAACTTGCAGGTGCGCACCACTAACATTATGTTGTGAAGTAGAGCCATAGGCTTTTTTAACAAACACATCAACTGCTTATTATCATTTTCAACTCTTCAAACCAAACACATCACCTGCTTATTACTCCTATCAAATTCAAAGCTGAAAAAAATCTTTTCTAATATATCAAAAGTTATTTTATTGATATTGGGGAAACATGTCTTCTTTTTTTCATTAATATCGAGTGTGTATACTAGGTGTACCACCCACTGAGAAGTTATTTGTGGGAGGGGATTGGACATGTCGGGTCACTTCCAGGGGGCTACGACGACATGCATGGAGGCTATGGCATCGGGCATAGGAACGAGGGAGGCATCTCACTTTTGGGGTTCGCTAGAGCTTTTGGGTTGGTGATAGCCAATTCGAAGTTCATGAAGAAGGAGGAGCACTTAGTGACTTTCTGTAGTTCGGTGGCTAAGAGTCAGATAGACTTTTTACTCCTTAGGAAGGTTGACCACGGTCGACTGCAAGGTTATTCCAAAAGAGTGTCTTACAACCCAACATAAGCTTTTGGTGATGGATTTGGAGATTAAGATGGAGAAGAAGATGAAGGTTGTGGATGACAGGTTGACAATCAAATGGGGGAGTTTGACCATGGCTAGTGCAAAGGAGATGGGGGAGAGGTTGACGGCCAAGGGGCTTGGGGGAGTAGCAGGGACGCGACCAATATGTGGGATAAAACGGTTAGTTGCATTCGGGAGGTGGCTAGAGAAGTGTTAGGGGTCTCGCGGGGTAGTCGTGGTGGGCATCGAGGTGACTGGTGGTGGAATGGTGAAGTTCAAGAGAAGGTGGATGCGAAGAAAATGGTATGCGAAACTGGAAAAAGCAAGGATGAGGTGGAGAAGTGGACGAATAGAGAACTATATACGATGGCGAGGAAGGAGACAAAGCTAGCGGTCATGGCGGCGAAAATGGCGGCTTTCGAACGCCTATACGTTGAATTAGAGAAAAAAGGCGGGGAGAAGAAGTTGTACAGATTTGCCAAACGAGGGAGAGGAGGGCCCGCGACTTTGATCACGTGAGGTGCATCAAGAACGAGAACGACAGTACTAGTGGAGGACGCGCATATTAGGCAGAGGTGGCAGTCTTACTTCCATAAACTCTTGAACAAAGAAAGAGATAGAGACATTGTGTGGGAGAGCTGGAGCGATCAGGTAGGTACCGGGATTTTATATATTGTAGAAGCATTAAGATTGAGGAGGTCAAGGGCGGTGTTTGCAGGATGCGCGGGGAACGAGCGACCGGGCCGGATGAGATCTCAGTTGAATTTTGAAAGAGCACAGGCAGGGCAGGCTTGGAGTGGCTGACTGGGCTATTAAACGTCATTTTTAAGACATCGAGAATGCCCAAAGAATGGAGGTGAAATCCAATGGTTCCTTTGTACAAGAACAAAGGTGATCCAAAGTTGCAACAACTATATGAGTATCAAGCTGTTGAGCCACACTATGAAAGTTTGGAAAAGGGTCGTGGAGATGAGGGTGAGAAGAGGCGTGTCTATTTTCGAGAACCAGTTTGGATTCATGCCTAGGCGTTTGACTATAGAAGTCATCCATCTTATTAGGAGGTTGGTGGAGTTGTACAACGAGAGGAAGAGAGACTTACATATGGTTTACATAGACCTCGAAAAGGCATACAATAAAGCCCCTAGAGAGGTTCTCTGGAGATGTTCGGAGGCTAAAAGTGTACATGTGGCGTACACTAGAGCGATCAAAGATATGTATGATAGAGCCAAGACCAGGGTACAGATAGTGGGAGGAGACCCAGAGCACTTTCCTGTGATGATGGGGCTACACCAGGGATCAGTTTTTAGCCCATTCTTATTTGCCTTGGTGATGGATGGACTGACGCGACAAATCCAAGGGGAGGTGACATGGTGTATGTTATTCGCAGTTGACATAGTCCTGATTAATGAGACTCGCAACGTGGTGACGCTAAGCTGAAAGTTTGGAGACAGACCTTGGAGTCTAAAGGGTTCAGGCTGAGTAGGACCAAGACAGAATACTTGGAGTGCAAGCTCAGCAACGAGAGCGACTGTGAGATAGGCGTGAAGGTGAGGCTTGGGACCCAGGTCATTCCAAAGCAAGTAAGCTTCAAGTACCTCAGATCTATTATCTGAGGGAATGGAATGATTGATGACGATGTCACACATCGTATTAGTGCAGGGTGGATGAAATGGAGGCTTGCATCTGGAGTGTTGTGCGACAAAAAGGTGCCACCAAAGCTAAAAGGCAAGTTTTATAGGGTGTAAGTTAGAACTATGTTGTATGGGGCGGAGTGTTGGTCGAAGCGTATGAGAGTTGAGGATATATAATATGATGGAAGGATAGGATTAGAAATGAAGATATACGGGGAGAGTGGGAGTGGCCTCAGTGGAGGATAAGATGCGGGAAGCGAGGTTCAGATGGTTTGGACATGTGCGGAGAAGAGACACAAATGCCCCAGTGCGGAGGTGTGAGAGGCTGGCTATGGACGAGTTCAGGAGGGGTAAAGGTAGGTCGAAGAAAAATTGGGGCGAGGTGATTAGACGAGATATAGAGCAGACGAGACTTACTAAGGAGATGACCTAAAATAGGGGGTTGTAGAGGTCACAGATTAGGGTAGTATGTAGTCAAGCGTAGTCCTACTTACGCTTACAAACTGGTAGGTGTAGTGTTATTAGTGTAGGCATGCTTAGCATATCATACGAATAGGCGTAGTGCGTTCTTGAATGTACTTGATTTATCTCATTTATCTGCGTAGTTCATGCTTCTTTTCAGGATGCGCTATCACGACGTATTCGCGTTTGCTAGCAACATTTTCTTACTGCTTTAAATTTTTGACCGAGTAAGACTTTTTTTCTGTTGTGCTTGTCCTGAGCCGAGGGACTCTCGAAAACAGCCGCTCTACCTACCAAGGTAGAGGTAAAGTCTGTGTACACTCTACCCTCCCCAGACCCCACGTTGTGGGACTACACTGGGTATGTTGTTGTTGTTGTATCGAATGTGTATACAGTTCACACTTCACAAATAGGAAAATATTGTTGTAGGGCAACAAGCTGCTGTGAGCAGACGAGTATTTTGGAAGTTAAGAACTGTGTACAATAAAACTGCAACAAGGTACAGAAGATTGCCTTTTCCAACCTTCACTAAGCATTCATCAATTAAGTTCTCACACATTATACTACATAACAATTCTGATAAAAGGTAACAAACCTTTGTCCTTTCCAGCCTTCACCAGAGTAAGCTTCAATCAAGGTCTGCTCATAGTGTATTCTATGTAATAGGTACCTCATATGGCCCCTTATTCTTGTGAATTCATTCACAGCTATATCCTTACTCTGTTTTTTCTTTCTCCTTTTTCTTTTCTTTTCCTCAGTAGCATCATGAGTTACTCCATTATTGTTTGCCTCAGGAGCTCCAGATTTCTCTTTTGACCTCGAGCGCAGAAGTCTAGTACTGCTGATAGGGGATCCTGAAATAGATTTTCTTTTTCTAGGCTGATCAGGTGTTTTCTCTCGACATTCTGATAGGTTAAGATTTTGAACTGCGTTTTCACATGCTCCTCCTGATTGTTGAACACCAGGATTTTCAGACATATTACCTGCTGATGCTGTGTAATGGCCCGCACCAGTTGTACTTGCCACCTTTTCAGGTGACACTGCCGCGTTTCCAAGAGTTGACATCTCAGTTTGATCTTCTAGCTGTGGTCTCAACTCTTCCTGATTGACATTACCAAAAATGTCTTCACGAGACAGTTATCCTGCTTCCACTAGTTTCTTCTCTTCATTTTCATCTTAATGATCTCTATGCTCAAGTTCTAAGTTACTGCAGTGATGAATATATTTAATGATCCAAGATCACCAGAAATCCGTTCTCCCAGTTCTCACAAAGACAATGTCATGGCGCTGAATTTCTTATACTCCAAACTGAAAACCCCAATATATGCTTCTCTGACATAAAAAAAAAAGGCATGAGCACATAAATATCAAATCAAAGTTGTGGTTGTAAAATAATCTTATACTTAATTGCACCAAATACTTATAAACGTGAAAGATAAAGAATAAAAAAGCTCATCCAATTTACAAGCTTAAAATAATGAGGATTAATGTTTGATACAAAATCAGCTAAAAGATGGAACATTTGGTTGCTGGCTTTTTCTCTAATGTGTACATCACCATGTTACATGTACTACAAAAGCACTATTAAATATTTATCTACTTTTGGCTAGACTTCATAAACGCAACTGAACCAAAGAAGAAAACGAGACTAATAAGGATATGAAGCACGAATAGTTAACACCAGCTCTCGACACCTTCATGCTTTCAATTAGTGGGGGCAAGAAAATTATCCAAGTACATTAATCCCTGGAATTGGCAATTAGTACGTGAATTGTCAAATTCAAAAATAAAAAAACAAAACGCGTACCTTATAATGTACTTACCAAAAGACTACTACTCAGGAACAACAATACGGTTGGGGATCATTAAGGTACGACCCTTGGCCTATCCCTTTCTGCCTTTTGAATGAATATAGAATCTCAGTTATGAATATATATATATATATATATATATAGTGAATTTTTTACTATATATACTGTTTTTTTTTTGGTGGAAGCCATTTCACTAACAATAATGGAGGGAGGAGGTTTGGGTTAGTTAGATAAATTGTAGTTTCAGTCCTCTCGAGGAAGGACCCCTTTGTTTTAATGAAAAAAGAATAACAGAAGTCCCGAATAGCGAAACGGGCATCCGAGCCCCCAGGTACAAGAGAGCAGGCACTGTTCTCAGCCTGTCCGGTAGGAATCAAACCTGCGAGTTAGCCCCTTTACTAGGTCGGGCGCTTTAACCATTCAGCCATACACGCAAAAAGACTCAGTGATTGGTGTTCCGTCTTCTTGATAGCACGGAGCGCAACATTAAATATGGAGGAAAGAAGATAATAATATTTTCCAAAAAAGCTCAATCAATAAAGAGCATTTTAGTGGGTGGAAGGGCTTAACTTAGTTACTTCCCAGAGGTCACACAAGACCCGAAAACAAGCTAGCGAACCTAGAGTAAGTAAAATTTGCAAGGTTGACCCCATTTTTTTTAAAAAATTGTTTCATATATAAATTACTCGGATTGAGCATAGAACCGCACTTAGTTTCAACGTTCCTAGTTTCTGGAAGAAATAAAAGTACAATGACAGCAAAATATTGAGATATGGTAGTTTTTCAAGTTGATATAAATGGTTATCCCAGCAGGAACAGCTCGAGACCTTGAACAAATGAATAAATTTATCTTTGGTGACTACAAAAGCATACTTTCCTCAACAGTTTGTCCCATAATAATGTCCACTTCCCTAAATAAAACTAAACAGGATATACCATTAAACCAAATGGTAGAAAGCTGGCACTATATCATTCACAAAAGATTTTATTTCTTTATCATAGAAATTACTACCCATAAGTCTTCTTCTTTTGGATTATATGATATATAAACTTGCTAGCATTCATGTTAATCATCGTGTAAAGTCAAAATAGGACATCGTGGATGGAATAAGAGTAAAAATTCTAAATTGATTGCACGTTCATGAAGTGAAATAAGGATCATAATTTCTACTTGATGATTGTATGCATATCTCCACTAAATTGCATTTAATAGTGTTGAATGGAATATGAAGCTAGATCTTGGTTTATTGTTCTACAAGTAAACAATAAAAAAAGATCTTGGTTTTTTCTATTTTCTGGTATTTAGTTTGATAATAACATACACTGTGGAAAAGACGGTTGATTCTCCCACATCGGTTGTGGAATGGGTGTTTGGACTCCTTATATGTACTTAGGCAATACTCCCCTCATGAGCTAGCTTTTGGAGTTGAGTTAAGCCCAAGATTTATATCTTTACTTGGTATCAGATTCAGGCATATCCCAATTCATTGTTGACCTAATGTTGGACCCTGATCTTATATTATCCATGTCCCACATCGGTTGTGGGATGTGAGTTTGGACACCTTATATGGACTTGGTCAATCATGTCTCCATATGCTAGCTTTTGAGGTTTAGTTAGGCTCAAGATTTATTTCTTTACAAAGATATATGCATCTATTTTGGTAAGAACGGTCACATTCAAAAGATGCAAGTGGCGGAGATGAGGATGCTCAGATGGATGTGTGGTCATACGAGGAGAGACATAATTAGAAATGAAGTTATACGAGATAAGATTAGAGTGGCCTCCGTGGCGGACAAGATGAGAGAGGCGCGACTGAGATGGTTTGGGTATGTGCAGGGGAGGTGTGAGGATGAGCCAGTTAGGAAGTGCGAGAGATTAGAGGTCGCAAGAGTTAAGAAAAGTAGAGGTAGACCGAAAAAAAATTGGGAGAGGTGATTAGACATGATATGGCACAACTTCATCTGACTGAGGACATGATCGTAGATAGAAGGTTAGTGTGTAATTAAGTTTTATAACGATGTGTGTGAGAGAGGTGGAAGGCTAGCCTCGCCATCTCTTCTCCTCCTTGGCTTAGTAGTAGTATTTCGGTATTACTCTTATGTGTGTATTATTTCATTTGTCTTAGTACGAGTATTTTGATATTATTCTTATGTGTGTATTATTAGATGAATTTTTTATCTGAATATTTTGTCGTCTTATTTTCTTGTATCCTGCATTGACTACATTCTTTATGAGTCAAGTGTATAACGGAAAAAGCCTCTCCGCCGCACAAAAGTAGAGGTAAGTTATGCGTCCATCTATCCTCCCCATAACTCACTTTGTAGGATTACACTGGGTATGTTGTTGTTGTTGTTGTTATAAATTGATTATCCATTTATCTCCTTACCAAGAGGGGAAAAGACTCCCTTTTTCTTCTTTTTTTAATACCTTATTTCCCTACATATCCAAACCTTTATCTTTAGAAACTAATTTGTAAGAAAGAGACAGATAGAAGCTCGAGTTGCCACTATACACTTATGTCCAACAGCCAATTCAAGTAGGTTGAAGGATTTAAGCTCATCTGCATAATTTTAGCCTTAGTAATATGTGATAGAATATGAGGAAAGCAAAACTAAAGGACAAGCCATTAGATATCTTATTAGAGAAAAGTAAGCAAAAAACAGTAACCAACAGTACAATAAAGGTAAATCCATGTATTTAATGTAATATGGAAAATGTCCCAACTTTCCCTTTTTTCTTGTTTCTACCCACATTTAGAAGGAACAATATTTTACAAGAGTTAGAAAAATTCAAGATTACCTTAGTTTTTTTGTTTCCAGAGAGAAATCGAGGGGAATTTGGGAACTAGGGCTTCAAAGTAATTTTTGGAAGAAGAGTGAGTGAGTGATGAGTGGAGGAGAGTATGAAAAGTAAGAAGAGTGTCTGGTATATATTGGTGTTTCCGAGGCTTTTTCTCTAAGCCGATGATAATAATAGTAAGACGAAAGCTCACGTCGGTGTGCAATTGGTCCCTTCAAATCAGGGTGCGGATAAGCGTGTTTTTTCCAAGCGAAGAAAGAATTTACTTAACACTCGCTAGGTTCACTTTTGCTGCGCCGCCATTGTTTCCCTCTCTTTCGCCAGGTTTGCGTTTACATAGGCTGGGCCTAAAATTGCAATGTTATGGGCTTAACGTTGATCCAAATCTTCCAAATAGCCGATTTTGGTATCACCCTTCAAGCCATAGTCATAGACTCAAAGTATTTTGTTTTGGTCCTAAAGACCACCCCAAATAAAAAAAATCACAAGTTCAAACTCAAGACCTCGGTGTATTTCGCAAGGCATAGTTTGCTTTTATGCATAAGGCAATCTCTGTCTTAAGGTAGAGTTTGTCTTATGCCCGAAGACAAACTATACCTAACGAAATACAAATTATGCTTTGCGAATTTTTGATTGAGCAAGAGTTCGAACTCAAGACCTCGGTGTATTTTCTATAAAACATCATACCTCCAAACTAAACTATGTTTAAAATTCAAGGATTTAGAAAACCAAAACGGGGAGTTTAAAGTTAAAAACAAGATTCAGTTGTGCATATCCAATTTGACGTCAAGATTGACATACCGTAAAATATTTTACGGATCGTCAAAGTGAACCGTCGATTTGGTTCTTGAAATTGACAGAACCAGTGGATTTTTGCGGACCGTATAAATATTGACGGTCCGTCCTTTTCGACCGTCTGAAGCCTCTCAAGTTTTGAAGTCACTGGAAAGTTATAAATTAATTAAATTAATTTGGCGGTCCGATTATACGGACTATATAATTATTGACGGCCCAGACCCCGTCCGTAAAAATATTGACGGTCCGTCAATATTGATCGTCAATTTCATCCGACAACAAACATTATAAATACGTAGCTTAGTTTTAAAAATCAGTTTTTCATATTTTCAAACCTTAGAACGAAGGCTCTCTCTTCCCAACCATCTCCTACACTAAGAAGGTAAGTCATTTCCATGCGATTTTAATCAAATATAATCAATTCCTAAGTGAAATTCACTACTTTTAACCTAGGGTTTTCAAGATAAACTCATTCTAAGGTTTTAAGGTTCAAGCTTTGGGATTATTCTTTCAAGTTCAGATTTTTAAGACACGTTTGGAGCGATTAAGGTATGTAGAGCTTGTATCTATGTGTGGGAACGTCTTTAATCATCCTCATGTCTCGTTCATCGAGATTAGTGAGAATTACATTAGAATTTGAAATTTTTACCCTAATTCATGAAAAGACTAAACTTGTGGTTATAACTTCGTAGTTATTCATAATTATCAATTTGGTCGTTATGGACGCAATACGTAATCAACATGGACTTGTGATTGATATCCATGAGTCTCAGTCTAGAATACTCATTATGCTTATAAACTAGTTAAAGCTCCAGTACTCGTAATCAATTCATGAATTCATGTTTATTATTTCATGTTCAGTATTTCATATTAGTATATTTCAGTAATCTAGTATCATTTTGAGCACTTGTATTTTGGGCCCAAGGCCACATTTATTGTATACGTATACTTGTGTCCGAGGCCACATATTTGTATACACATATTGGTCCTAAAGCCATAGTTATTATTATTTATTATTTCAGTTAAACATGCGACTCTCCATTTCAGTACAAGAAGTATTCTTATTATTTGCTTCTTGTTCAGTTGTCAAGATTCAATTTCAGTTTCAGATTCAGTACAATATCTATTACTGATTTGGGTTGCCCTTTTCCCGAGCAACCCACAACTATTTATTCTTTCAGTTGCTTTACATATAATATAATTCAAATATACTAATGTCCCTTTACATGGGGCATGCACTTCACAGTGCACGTGTCGAGTTTCAGGACGACGGATCTGCTCAGTAGGATTACTTCAGTATCGGCTACATCTAGGATGTCAGTCTGTTTACTTCATGATTATGTTTTATTAGTAGAGGTATGTCAGAGCCTTGTCTTGATACACATATTTTTAAACTCATATTTTAGAGGTTTCATAGACTAGACTAGTTTAGTTTGTCAGACATGTCAGTATTATTATTTTTCAGACTTATGATATTTTTAGACTATTTCCGCAATATATTTTTAGGTTATAAATTCAGAATTTTAAATTACATATTTTTAAATCATTACTATAATATGTTTTGATGCTCATGTTGATTCAACTTCCATGTGGTTCGCTCGGTCACATGCAGGTAGGCACCGAGTGTCGTATTTCATCCAGGACATGATTTGGGGCGTGACAAAGCTTGGTATAAGAACCTAGGTTCAAGTGTCTTAGGGAGTCTATGAAATCGTGTTCAGTGGGATCACTTTTATGTGTGTGAGGGCCCCATACATGTAAACAGTTGACCACCAATACATCTAGGATTGTCTCACTTTTCCATACACTAGATCGTGCAGTTAGAGTTATATCTTCAGGACATCCTTCTAACTCATGTGTATTACGTATTTTAGAAAATGCATATGAAAAGGAAAATAACTACACGCAAGAGAGTTGTTGCTAACGTTGCTCGTGAGGAAGATGTTTAGGCTCAATAAGACATTTCGGGTACATCACCCCCACCCGATGCTACAGGGCCTGCATAGATTCCAGTTCTATCATCCAATTCTACTGACTCTGATGTTATGGGAGCTATTCAGTTGCTCACCCAACTTGTGGTTGCTCAAGCCCAGCGTCAGGGAACGACTCCAAGCACGAGAACTAATGGGAGTCATTCAGTTCCAGGACTCGTGAGTTTCTACGAATGGACCCTCCAGTGTTCACATGGTCAAGTAAGACAGAGGATCCACAAAATTACATTACATTATTGGGCTTCAGAAAAAAATCGTGTTATGCATCTTACTGAAGTAGAGGCAGCAGAGTTTGGAGCTTATCAGTTGTAGGATATTGCTAATAACTTATATGAATCATCAAATCATGGGAGTAATCTCGGGGGGGGAGATACACCTTCAGCAACTTGGGATGAGTTTACTGATGCTTTTATTGAGCATTTTCTGCCAGTTGGCTTAAGTTAGTGGCATTCATAGGACATGTGATTTCAAGCGAAGGCGTCCAGGTTGATTTTCATAAAATAGACACTGTTAAGAATTGGCTCTGACCCACTTATGATTTAGACATACGGAGTTTCTTGGATCTTGCAGGCTATTACAGGTGATTCGTAGAAGGGTTTTCTTCCATCTCAGCTTCATTGACAAGATTGACTCAGAAGAAAGTCAATTTTTAGTGGTCGGACTTCTGCTCCAGTGTTAACATTGCTAGAGGAAACCGAGGGGTTCGTAGTATATTGTGATGCTTCGGGAGTTGGTCTTGGGTGTGTTTTAATACATCATTGTAAGGTTATAGCTTATGCATCTAGACAACTTAAACCTCATAAAAAGAATTATTGACTCATGACTTAGAATTGTCAGCCGTGATTTTTACACTCAAGATATGACGTCATTATTTGTATGGTGTTCACGTTGACATTTTCACAGATCACAAGAGCCTTCAGTACATTTTCAAACAACGGGAGTTGAATCTCAGGCAGAAGAGATGGCTCGAATTGATAAAAGATAATGATGTAGATGTTCTCTATCATCCAGGAAAAGTAAATGTGGTAGTTGATGTGCCTAGAAATTATGACACATTTATTACCATTTTCATGGACTATTGTTGTACTTTATACATTTATAGTAGTCTTTTCTTATGTTATTTTGATTTTTGTAGGATTTGTATGTTGGGACACCAAAAATGAGGAAATGTGCTGAAACATAGTAAAAAATGGTGAAAAATGGAAGAAGTATTGAGAAGGCCACTTTTGTGGACCGCAAAACCAGATTGCGGACCGCAAAATGGTAACTACATCATCAGAACTCAACAGTGAAATAAGAATTCCATAGCCCCAAAGTGTGACCCAAACTGTGGTCCGCACTTTCATTCTACGGACCGCAGTCCGATCTGCGAACCACTAATCCAACTCGAGTTCAACTCAGATTGTGAAAATCCAAGGCACTTTTGCGGACCATTTAGTTCTACATATCGCACTTCCAGCCGCAGTTTCAAACAATCCAGATCAAGACCCACTCTGCGAACCCTATGTCCATTTTACGGACCGCAAACCTATTTTACGGTCCCCTTCTGCGGTCGCAGAGTGGCGTGCGGTGTCATTTTTATAAATAATTATAATTCGAAAATTGGGTCCCTATATGTACTCACCTAGGGTTTTTTGATGAGACACATGATTCCATACCTAGATTCTAAATTTTCATAGCCACTTTTTGAATATTCCTTGTCCCATATTTATTATTCATCTCTTAGTTATTTAAGAAAAAAATTCTTAACCTATTGTGTAAAGACAACTTTTGTTCATCATTAATCATTGTAAGCATTTTTTTATATTCATTATGTCTTGTGTAAGTTATTATTGTATTGTGTATTTAATATTTGAAATGAGTGGCTAGATTTAGGTTGAAGTTGTGATTAAATAATGGAATGTGGTAGTTGGGGTATTTAATAAATAAAGAAAAAGGTGTGTTAATGTGGGATTCAACTACCCCTCATATTTAATGTTAAATGGTTGGTTGTAAACATCTTTTTCTTGCCTAAATGAGACTAGAGTGTGAGAAAGACCACCAGTGCCTCGGTAGATACTACACATGTTCACTTGGTTGACTTGGAGGGATTCGCATTTGAGCGAACAGAGACACAAGCTACCACATTGGCCGACCACACTTCATCTATTCTTTCCACGGCCACCATATCTACTCTAGCAGGTACTCCAGCTTCAGTAGCTCCTATTCCTCCCGCACCTTCAGTTACTGCTAGATCAGAGCCCATTTTATCGAGGGTCGGTATAGTGAGGATAGGCCAGATTACGTCCATCATTGATGCTCGATCATCCAAACTTGAGACGAGTCTCCCTACGATGATCCAGATTGTTTTAGCCCCGATTAGAGATGTCTTAAGTGCAATGAAACAGAGGCAGAAAGAGCATGTGGATGCTCTTGTACTCTTTATAGGCCAGGCACACATATTAGAGGCTGGTAGCGGTTGTGATTTCTCTTCACTTCAGGCAGACATAGACAACTTAAAGAATGAAGTGGAGAGTCTGAAGACTGTGAGATTGATTACCTCTTGGGTATCCCGCTTCAGCCACCGAGAGTTGAGCTATAATATGTGAGTGGCCTCTGGGTGGAGGGACATAGAGAGGATACATGTGATACCACAGACGACTCAGAGAGCCAGGAGCAAGTGGAGGTTGATGATGAGACTGATAAGGAGGGGCTTGAGAAGCCCCGCGATGTTGAGAGAGTTTCTATTGATGAGGACCTACTTATGATAGAGTAGGTAGTTGTTGATGCGGTGGTGGCATGGTCTCGTGAGAAGTAGATTTTCTTGAAATTGACGGAACCTAGTGGATTTTTACGGATAGTATAAATATCGACGGTCCGTCCTTTTCGATCGTCTAAAGCCTCTCAAGTTTTGAAGTCATTGGAAAGTTATAAATTAATTAAATTAATTTGATGGTCCGATTATACGGATTGTATAATTATTGATGGCCCAGACCCCGTTCGTAAAAATATTGACGGTCCGTCAATATTGATCGTCAATTTCATCCGATAACAAACAACATAAATACACAGCTAAGTTTTAAAAATTATTTTTTCATATTCTCAAATCCTAGAATGAAGGCTCTATCTTCCCAACCATCTCCTACACCAAGATAAGTCCTTTCTATGTATTTCCATGCGATTTTAATCAAGTATAATCAATTCCTAAGTGAAATTCACTACTTTTAGCCTAAGGTTTTCAAGATAAACCTATTATAAGGTTTCAAAGTTCAAGCAATTGGATTATTCTTCCAACTTTAGATTTTAAGACACGTTTTGGAGCTATTAGGTATGTAGAGCTTCTATCTACGTATGGAATGTCTTTAATCATCTCTATGCCTCGTTCATCGAAATTAGTGTGAATTACACTGGAATTTGAGATTTGTACCTTAGTTCATGAAAAGACTAAACTTGTGATTGTAACTTCGTAGTTGTTCATAATTATCACTTTGGTCGTTATGGACTCAGTACGTAATGAACATAGACTTGTGATTGATATCCACAAGTCTCGGTCTAGAATACTCAGTATGCTTATAAACTAGTTAAAGCTCCAGTACTCATAATCAGTTCATGAATTCATGTCTAGTATTTTATGTCCAGTATTTCATATCAGTATATTTTAGTAATCCGGTTTTATATTGAGCACTTGTATTGTGAACCCAAGACCACAATTATTGTATATGTATACTTATGCCCGAGGCCACATATTTGTGTACACATATTAGGCCTAAGGCCATAGTATTATTATTTATTATTTCAGTTAAACAAGTAACTCTCCGTTTCAGTACAAGAAGTATTCTTATTATTTGCTTCTTGTTCAATTATCAGTTATCAGATTCAGTTTCAGATTCATTCATTACAATATCCGTTATTGATTTGGGTTGTCCTTTATATATATATATATATATATATATTAAAATTATTATGATGTGTCAAAATATTTAAAATTGCAAAGAAATATCGGAAAGAGGGGACAAAATTGGGTGTCAACAGGTAACTTAGACCGTAAT
Source organism: Anisodus tanguticus (assembly GCA_034509755.1). Classification (NCBI taxonomy): domain Eukaryota; kingdom Viridiplantae; phylum Streptophyta; class Magnoliopsida; order Solanales; family Solanaceae; genus Anisodus; species Anisodus tanguticus. The sequence continues at coordinate 35,134,129 of CM067561.1, read as the reverse complement.
CTCATTTATACTCGATATGTTTGATCAGAGTGACTTCGTGATGAGGCTAAACGGAAAGGAAAAGATGTTGCATGACTTTTTTGGCTTTGAATCAGGCAAGTTGAGACTTACTAGACCTTAATATATTGTTTGTGTTGGTTTAATACTTTATGGGAGTAATGGGTTATTGGGGGTCCCGTACTGATGAGGTGACCAGCGCTAGTACGGGTACCAATGAACTTAACTTGAGTATTAATGAACCTGTTAGATATATCTGAAGGAGATTATTTGTTTAGCCTTCGGGTCATGAGCGCGGTGCATAAATTCACTTAGGTTTGGTATGGTTGTTGATTATCTGGGCTCATAGCCATGTTTGATATTCTATTGTTGATTTGACTTATCATGTTCATCACTCTACATTTCGTCTAAATACTTGAAAAAGAATTGATAATACTGATTGTATTGATTATGCTTTTGTATGGTGTACATATATGCATATCATTCATACATATTATATTTGACATTGAACTGTTGAGATACTGATGAATGGTTGTGGTTCGCTTACAGGTTAGGGTAGGTGCCCTCACGACACAATGAGATTTTGGGCCGTGACACATAGACTAGACTAGTTTAGTATGTCTGACATGTCAGTATTACTATTTTCAGACTTATGATATTTTCAGACTATTTTCGCAATATACTTTCGGGTTATAAATTCAGCAGTTTGAATTACATATTTTTAAATCATTATTATAGAATGTTTTGATGTCCATGTTGATTCAGCAGCCATGTGGTTCGCTCGGTCACATGCAGCCAGACACTGAGTGTTTATTTCGCCCATACCATGGTTTGAGGCGTGACATTTTTAGTCCTTTTTTAAGCGAAGAGCAAAAGTTAAAGACCAACAATTTGAGGGCCAAAAATTGAAGACCAACAATTTGAGGGGCAATCGCCGAAAAAAATGTCAAACAAAACTCACTTGATTTAAACTCTATTCTCATATTTAAAATTCAAGATTCATTTCTTCAAATTTGCAACCATGATGATTTTAATGCTAAAAACGCTTAACTGGATACGTATACATAGTTTTTAAAAAGGTGATTGAGCCTTAAATGGCACTATGCGAATAGACTGCTTATGCAATTTTCAATTTTTTTCATGATTACCAAGGCAGAATAAAGTATTTACTCGCCTATACCGATTTATAAGGTTCGTCCTTAACAAATTACACAGCAGCCATTACGTACATAGTATACATTCAGAATATACAATTCATATTCAATACAATGGTAAAAATAATAAACCCACGCTACTATATATCTTATGTTCCAAGGTATACACCTATATACCTGCTTCATTGTTGCATAGCTTCTCAATGTCACAACATTCATTAAGCATTTCATTAGGAAGTCGAATCTTGAATATTTTTCTTTAGTTCCTTTCTTGTAATATTAGAAAGATTCTAAAAAACTCTTTAATTGTGATACTCATTCTTATTTGACTTCGAGAATTACCATTAAAAAAACCTCTAAAAATTCATAACATAATATATGCCCACTCCCCACCCATGCCTCTCTCATGCTCAGCGGTGAAGACACTCCTTAGTAAGTGATGTCATTTAATATCGCTGAGTAGTAAACTCATTTTGTGTCTAAATAGTTTTTTTAAAGAGTGTATACATGCACCACGGCAATATCACTTAAAAATAATACAAAATACATATTAATTTGGAATATGAAGTAATATAGACGTAATTTTTTTCTTTTATGTATATCTAGTTGATGTTGAACCTTTTTATAATTTTTTTACCTCCGCTACCGGATGAAATAAAATAAATAACGATAAGTATGAACAGCGTCAACGAGAGAGACAATGCATGCACTTTTGAAAGTATGAATCTGCTAAAACTGATTATTGTTTTAGGCCAAACAATTTAAAAGTTCAATTGTGACCATAGACCGACCGAACTTGCTTCCTGAAATCCTACTAACACCACACTAGTGTTTTGTATATTGTAAAAAACACTTTCCAGGTAACAAACTTGGGTAATAGCTTTCTCTTATTTTTGTTGCACACAGTAATTTTCAAGCCGCACCATCAAATTTTGGAGCATCAAACAAGGACTACAATCTATATCTATATATATAAAATAGAAGAGGTGCTAGCAATATGATTAAGCAAAGTGGTAAGCTAATAACAAACCACTTGAAAATTTTAGAACAAAGTTAATAGACATTGTAATAAAAATATTTAAATTGAGATAAATATGAATTTAAATATAAATTTAGATTGAAAGGTGATAATATCTGAATTGAGATAAGAAACTTTTGAATTTATATGTAAAAGTTTGAATTTATATATAAATATAAAATAGGAGAGGTAGCAATCTATATATGTATATTCAATATTATATATATATATATATATATATATATATATATATATATATATATATATATATATATATATATATATAAAACAGGAGAGGTGCAAGGAACGTGGTTAAGCCAAGTGACAAGCTAATAACAAGTCACTTGACAATTTTAAGACAAGATTAATTAAATCATTAATTATGTAATAACATTAAATTTAAATTAAAGTATAATATTTTTGAATTTGAATTGAAAGATAAATTAGAAACCATATAAAGTATAACTGAACACAAAATCTCTTAGATTTGATAACTATCCGTCCTATCTTCACCAACATTTTCTAATATAATTAATTTTACAAGGATATTAAGTTAAAATAATATAGTTTAATCTGTGCAGTCACCGAATGTTTTTAATATAAACAGTTACTTTTAAAATTTTGAAACTGTGGGGTAGTGAATTAAATAGCATATTTCAAGCAATTAAGTTAAAATAATATTTTCTCCGTCTCAATTTAAGTGTCTTAGTTTGACTTGACACGTAGTTTAAAAAATAAATAGATATTTTTGAATCTTGTGATCTTAAATTAAAGATGTGTGGGGTCTTTTAAATCTTATGATCTTAAACTTGCTTTAGAATTGAAAAACTTACTAAATATATAAAAAAAACACTTTTTTGGGACAAATCAAAAAATAAAATTACTTAAATTGAAATGGCGGGAGTATAATTTAATCTATGCAATCACCGAATAAGTTTTTAATATGCACAGTTACTTTAAAAAAATTTAAATAGTGTGGTAGTGAATTAAATAGCACATTTCAAGCAAAATATATATCTATATATATAAAATAGGAGAGATGCAAGTAACATGATTAAGCCAAGTGGCAAGCTAATAACAAACCACTTTGCAATTTTAAAACAAAGTTAATTAAATTATTAATTATGTAATAACACTAAATTTAAATTAAAGCATAATATTTTTGAATTTAAATTGAAAGATAAATTAGAAACCATATCAAGTATAACTGAACACAAAATCTCTTAGATTTGATAACTATCCATCCTATCTTCACCAGCATTTTCTAATATAATTAATTTTACAAGGATATTAAGTTAAAATAATATAGTTTAATCTGTGCAGTCACCGAATAAGTTTTTAATATAAACAGTTACTTTTAAAAATTTGAAACTGTGGGGTAGTGAATTAAATAGCATATTTCAAGCAATTAAGTTAAAATAATACTTTCTCCGTCTCAATTTAAGTGTCTTAGTTTGACTTGACACGTAATTTAAAAACAAAGGGAGACTTTTGAATCTTGTGGTCTTAAATTTAAGATGTGTGAGTCTTTTAAATCTTGTGGTCTTAAACTTGACTTGAGATTGAAAAACTTATTAAATATAGAAAAAACACTCTTTTGAGACATATTAAAAAGAAAAGTAAGACACTTAAATTGAGACGGAGGAATAATATAATTTAATTTGTGCAGTCACCGAATAAGTTTTTAATATGCACAGTTACTTTTAAAATTTTGAAATCGTGTGGTAGTGAATTAAATAGCACATTTCAAGCAAATATATATAATAGGAGAGGTGCAAACAATGTGGTTAAGCCAAGTGACAAGTTAATAACAAGCCACTTTACAATTTTAAGACAAAGTTAATTAAACAACGTGCTTATTAATTATGTAATAACACTAAATTTAAATTAAAACATAATATTTTTTTAATTTAAATTGAAAGATAAATTAGAAACCATATCAAGAATAACTGAACACAAAATCTCTTAGATTTGATAACTATCCGTCCTATCTTCACCAACATTTTCTAATATAATTAATTTTACAAGGATATTAAGTTAAAATACTATAATTTAATCTGTGCAGTCACCGAATAAGTTTTTAATATAAACAGTTACTTTTAAAATTTTGAAACTGTGGAGTAGTGAATTAAATAGCATATTTCAAGCAATTAAGTTAAAATTATATAATTTTATGTATGCAGTCACCGAATAAGTTTTTAATATGCACAGTTACTTTTAAAATTTTGAAATCGTGTGGTAGTGAATTAAATAGCACATTTCAAGCAAATGAGGAAAAAGAACAAAAAAGAAATTAAAGAAAATAAACTCAACAACTTTTGGCTTCTAAAATAAGTGATGAGTATTTAATGAAAGACAATAATAATAATAATAATGTTGTTTTAAAATTTTTGAAGAACATGGAACATACCAGAACCATATTTTCTTTCTGCAAAGTACGGGCAAAGTAGATAGCCAATAGGATAGAAATAACTAATAAGTATCATTTTCCTTTTTCTGTAGGAGAAAATATTATAATTACTACCCAGATAAAAAATTTAGTAAAAACCTAATATATATCTCCTCTAATCCCCACACAATTTTTTGTATAATTATCTAGAAAGTTAGCCATGATCCTTAATGAAGGATAACAATGAATGGGATCTTGGAAGCCTATCTAGATAATTTTCAAATAAGTACACGGAGTAAATCATTATCAATTGGTATTATTATATAGATTCAGATTCAAATGAAATTTCAACCTCCTTAAAATAGGAGAGGTGTTATACTTGAATTAAGAAGTACTATATTGAAATATATCTAGAAATATTGTGATAAGACTTTTGACTTTTAATGGAAGATAAAAAATTTAATTTGAATATAATGACAAAATTCAATCTTCAAAAGTAGAGTAGTTTTCTACTCTTAACAGAATCATAATCGGATGTTTATCCCTTTTTCCCTTTTTTCCATCATCTTTTGTTTCAAATATAATAATAATAATAATTACATGAATATACATATGAATCCCCCAAAAATATGGTAACTAATTATCATAGTTATAATAATACTGTTTTACGGGCTGCAACGTTTCATATATGAAATTAAATTTTTACTCAACACGTTGTATTGACCAAACTGTTGGAAATTTGCCTTTGGCGGAGAGATGCGTCCAGCCATCTTTGATGAATTAAACACTAGTGTTCCGCATGTTGGAGGCTTTGTCTCTTCACACATGCATAATCTACTAAGTGAGTAGATGACCGTAGGGCCAAGAATCGTCATATTTCGTTGAGAAATGAAAGAGATATTGGTCCACGAAGTAGGGTGTTTGAGGCATGAAAATGTGGTGTGGGACAAATCTACCACATCGGTGGGAAAAGGAAGAATTGCTCTCTATATAAGTCTCTAAAATGGTAAAGGGTTTGGGACCCCAAAGGGTATCCCATGTGTTTAAATGAGGGAGGACCTAGATGTGCTTGGGTTCAAGGCTAAGCCCACACACGCGCCGCCGCCGCCCGTCCGGTCTCGGGCTGATATTATCTTTTTGGACCCCAAATTGCTTAATATTTACAGTTTGGTCCCTAGAGTTTCTGAAAAGTTGATTTTGGGGTGACGAAAGGCAAAAAACTTTCTACCTACCGTTTGACTGTTTTCTGGAGCATTAACCAGCCATTATTTGGCTAATTAACTCCTCCATTATCACCCTCCTTCATGTCCATAATTCAGCCTCTCTTGATGGCCATTAACAGCCTCTCTAATGCCATTTACAGCCCTCCAAATGGCTATTTACATATGTGTTTTGGGCAGTTGAACATCTCTCTTGTGATGCTATATATTGAACTGTTTTGGCTCAATTGTAAAGCGACATACGTGACTGAAATTCAGCACAAAACAGTGAGCAAAACAGTCAGAAAATAGCACAAAACACAGCTCAAAACAGTGAGCAAAAGTGTGACGAAAAACAGTGAGTTAAGACCCTCATATACACAAGATATATACAACAGAGACAAAGGAGAAGAGTAAACAGAAACTCTTCCTTTCTTTTTCATATATTCAGCAAGTCGATTCATATTTGTTTTCTTCGTCAGGCTCAACCTATTGGCTTTATAGCGTTGAGATTAAAGTGTTATTTTATCTTGGGAGATTATTGCCCGCTAACGTAAAAGCATATATACGGGACAATCTTGTCTTAAGGACAGAGGGCAATCACTCGACTCAACACACAACGTTGTAACCATCCAGATTTAGTTGTTTCTTGATTTCAGGTTATCAAGATTCAAGACACAACAAGCTTGCGACAGTTTTGAAGATTGGCCTATTTGTTCAACAAGATTCAATTTCTAAATAATGAATATTTGTTTATCCTTTCGAATACTTGTAATAGTTATTTACTTCCCGTACTGCTTTATAAAGTACAATAGAACACCAACACAAACAACATCCATAATATAAAATATAATTTTATAAAAGTTCCATTATTTAAAATATAAAAAAATATTCATAATTCAAAACTTTTTCTATCTGTAAATCTATTAGATGAATATTGTAAATCAAGTTCAAAACCTTACAATAGAGATATAGGTAAGGTAATTCAAAATCTAACTCTAGAGATCTAATAAAGCCAAAAAATTAAATAATATTCAAAAATATTTTTGATAAATTTGAACAATGGAAAAATTGAAAGCAATAGAAAAAAATACCAGGAGTAATAATTTAACAAAAATATTTGAATCAATATATGAGTTTTTAAATTGAAAGATAGAGTTTTCAAATTTGAAAAGCTAAATATTTTTGAATTTTAATTGAAAGATAAGATTTTGAATTGAGTGTGGTCATTATATATTCCAAGACAATGACAATGATTTTCTCAAGCGTCAACTTATTATAGGTATATTTATTTCTGCTTGAGCTGAGGGTATATCTGTTAAGAATCCCATATCGAAAATGGAATGGAAACATGGACTCCTTCTATGGATTTTGACAATCCTCACCCTACAAGCTAACTTTTGGGGTTGAAACTTCATGTTCTCATTCCATTTCCGATGTGGGATTCTTAACACTCTCTGCACGCCCAGATCTTGTTAACTAGAGCGTGAATACACTAAAAAAAATTGTATATTGTGGCGGATTATTTACGAGGGTTATAAGAAACCCCCATTATATATTTATTTTGTGGCGTTTATGTCAACTCTCACAAAATAAATATTTTTGTGGCGGTTTATCTGTGGAAGTTGTAAAGACCCCCACTATACATTGAATTTATGGCATTTGTTTAGACCTCCACAAAATATTTTTTATTGTGACACTTTTATCGTGGAGGTTTGTGATAATCTCCACAAATACATCAAATTCGACTGTTTGTGAAATTGTTGTAATTCAATACAAATTGTAACGGTTCATCTCATGAAATTATTAATCATATTCTCCACCCTTTTTAGCAATTGAATCAAATTGCACGTTTGAGTTAAATCTCTACCAAATGATGCATGTTACGCCAATTTTCTTGTAGTTTGTTGTCCTTTTGCCCTAGCACTAGCATTCCTCTAATCCAAAAAAAAAAATAATCAAAAAACAGAGGTCTTCTGTCATCTTCATGTTTTACTCACTAATTTTTCTTCCATTATATTTGCGCTCTTTAGTTCGTATTTTCTTATTAAACTAAAAATCTAAAGTTTATATTCCTTTTCTTATTTTGTTAATTCTCAATGTTAAATATATTGATTTGACTGTGAATGAACAAACTCACAATTATGAAGAATAGGACACTAGTAATTGAACAGTAAAATTAGACTAAAATATAAATTGGAAGCACTTAAAAATTATTGATGAATGTTTATATATGTTTCTATTATCAACAAACAATAAGAAATAGCTTACCTCAAGTCTTAGCACTAATTATAGACTCGATTGAGGCCAAATATTTATGATTATTGTGAAATAATATGCTTTAGATTGATCATAAGTACTACTATTTGTTGTATATGTAGGCTTAGTAACGAGCTTAAGTCGGCACATATGATCATCATCTCGCACATATTTAGCTTAGCTCGAGTCGGCTTGATTTCGGTCAAAATTTATCTCAGCATGTTAAAGCTTGATCAATGGCCGACTCGATTACACTCAGGCTTGGTTGGCTTGCTTTAGTCATGTAATAAGTGTCGAGTTGTGGAGCCTAATTCATCGCCGACTATATGAAGACCTTACGCAAAGTGTGGAACGCTGATCGAACTTTAGTGGAGTCCGGTGCACTAAACTCTCGCTATGCGCGGGATTCGCGGAAATATTATGCACAAAATGATTCGATTTTGGTGGTTTTAATTGCGGGGTTAATATAACTTACGCAAAATTTTATTAATTGTGGAAGTTAATATAGGCCCCACTAATTTTCATTAAATTTGCGGGGGTTAAACATACGTTAGATCTTAAAAAAGGGGGCGCCCCAAATATTGAGCTTCCCTTTTTTTTTTTTCCATTTATTTCCCTCATTTTTTGCCCCAAATATTGAGCTTCCCTCGTTTTTTCAATCATTTCCCTCATTTTTTGCCCCAAATATATCAGACTTCATTACACTAGAACTTTCTACACTCTCTCTCTCTAAAATTCCCCCAATCTCTCTCTCTCTCTCTCTCTCTCTCTCTCTAAAATCATCCAAATCATTGATATTTTCAGATTTTAAGTTACAAAAAGCTACAAAAATCGGATTGTAAGTTTATGCAATGTAGAAAATTGCTGAGTTCTTCCAGTTTTTACTGATCTAAGGTATTCTTCTTCCTTATTCTTTGATTTTACTCTAGAAATTGTAATTTAATTTAATTTAATTTGTAACTTGCATGTGGATTTTCTCTGCATATTATGTTCTTTCTTCACTGATTCTACTGAAGTTATATTAATCGTTCATGTTTTGGTTATTTTATTTTTGGTTTGGTTATTTTGTTTCTAATTGAGGTTTAGATAGTTGATTTTGTTTGTGTCATTGATGTGTTCAATTAAGAGATCTATAGATAATTGATTTTGTCTGTCTCATTGATGTATTAGATTAAGAGATCTAGAGTTCTACAGCTCGAAAAATTGTGTGTAATTGAAAATATTTTGTTGAGCTTAATGATGTAATTCTCCATTTGCTTTAATTTTGCTTTTAGATTCACTTTTTTAGTAAGTTATATTAACTGGCAATTTAATTTTTCCACTTACGTTTGTGAAATCAGGGTAATGGATGTAGATTTCATCTTTAGTTGCTGTTGTATTTTTTTTTTAGCTTGAAGGTGTAATTCTTAATTACGTATTCAAGGAATAGAAATTGCTTAGTAATGGATGTGTTTCTTCTTTTTCTCTCATTCGAATTTTTTGTCACAATGTACCTAATTTAACTCTTTCTTAGTTCTTGAAAACTGGACAAAATCCTAGTCGGAGTAAGATGTTTATCGAAACTCATAAGAGAAAGGATAATTCATTTGTAAATGACGAGGCAAGGACTATAGTGGTGAGTTCATATTTAAATTCATTTCCAATTATCTATGTCAAGTAAATTTCAAGAATAAATTTCATGACTAGCCGGCTAGTAGGTTAATCAATAAAATGCAGAGGTATATATAATGATTTGATAATACTAATTGATAATTTGTCTGCTTGTAGGAACAACTTCAACTGAGTCAAGGTAGTGAGTCTGAAATTTTTGCAGATGATATTATAGGTAAGGTGTTAGGGGCAGAGCACTCTGGGAGGGTACGATGTATGGGTATGTGAGCAGTTCCTTCAAATACATTCAATAATTTCAAGCAACAACTTAATGATCTGAAAACTTCAACTAGCTTTGATGCGTCATCCGCAACTTCTACCTATTTACATCAAAAGGTTGCGCGTTTGGAGTCCTAATTAGAATGAACCTTGACTGCGCTGAAGGATTACATGATATCCAAGGATGGAGGGGTTCCTGAAGAATTTACCAATCTCTTTGCTCCTTAATCACAAGTAAAAATATTGGAATTTCTGTTTTGTGTTATATGTTTTTTCCGTTATCTTTTCATGTTGGTTGGTTAAATTATTGAAACATAATGAACATCTTGAACCATCTATGTCAAATTGTTTAGTAAAGTGAGTTTTTTTTTTTGTGTCTGTAGCTTACAAGTTCATTAAGAACAATAGAAGAATGAGTCACTTATATAGAGCATTGAAAAAAATCTTAGATTCAATGGCCTAAGGTCTAATGAAGAGGCATATTCATCTATCTAACATTGTAATTCTTTTCACTTTTCTTTAACTTGTTTATTTTTTATGTTATCCTTTACAATTGTTTAAAACTATTGTATTTATTAGAAATCTGAATTGCTTTCCTTTCCCTAATGCTCCATTTAACATGATTTAGTTAATGTATTGCGTATTGATTTCTAATTAATTAGACGTTAACTTTTAAATTTTTCATTGAATATACTTTTTTATTATTTCAGTCTAGCGGTGATGTCGGTAGTGACTCTACTTCACCAATAAATATAAGAGGATCATTGGGTGACATCAATGGAAATGATCAAGCAAATACTTAGAATTTTATTTATTTCTGTATTGAGCCACTTATACATTAGTTTAAGTAAAGTATTTGGATTTGTGACTTTTGCTATTATGGATTATTTTTATGAAATTTGATTTATGTTATATATTATTAAGTAAACTATTTATTTGATATGCATATTGTTGTACAAGCATAGTCTTATTTAATCACGCAATAAACTTTTTTAATGAGAAGAAAACACATTTCAATAATCAATTTGTGACGGTAATGGACCCCTAAAAATTAAATTTTATAAAATAATGAATTATATTGTGGAGATTGTAGACCCCAACATACTAAAATATTTTTAAATAGAAAGCTTATATTGTGGTGGTTGTACACCGCCACTAATTATTTTTTTTTAAAATTAAATCATACTTTGACAATTTAAAAACCCCATAAATTAAATATCTTGGAGTATTAAAATCATATTGTGGATGTCACAGACCACCCTTAGTTGACTTTAAAACCCCCACTAATTACACTTTCAATTTGCGAAGGTCGTCGTGGAGGTTTTTTAAAATCGCCACAAAATGCGTCGTGGCGCACATAACCTTGGCGGTTCTTAAAACCTCCACAATTCTATTTACGGAGGTTGGAAACCGCCACAAAATTAAGAAAAAACCTCCATAAAATAAGTATTTTCTTGTATGATAATATAATTTGAGGGCCCAACATCGATGAACGAAGAATTGGAATGAGTCTGGATTCGATACCATGTAAAGAATGAATTTTGGACCTAACTCAACCCCAAAAACTAGCTTGTAAGTAAGGATTGTCAAGTTCATATAAGGAGTTCATGTTCCCATTCCATATCCGATGTGAGACTCTTAACACTATCGAAAACAATCTCTCTATCTTTATTTTTTTGCGTACACTCTATCCTCCCCAAATTCACTTGGTGGGATTATAGTGTGTATGTTGCTATTGTTGTTATTGTTAATTCGCTTCAAGTTTGTCGTAAAATCAACTTTTATCTTTAACAGGTGATAGTGCATGATGCTCAAAATTATTCTGTTGATGGAGATTATGTGAACTCAGAAGTCTTTATAATGAGAAAGATTAAGAGGATTTTATTTCTTTTTCCATTTTTCAATCAAATGGTATGATATTCATAAAAATTGTGATAGATAATTACATGTTTGCTAATTGGCGAAGAAGCAAGAAGAGGCCCAACTCCTTTCAGGCAAGGCAAGGCAAAATTCTTGGCAATTTGATCTTAAAAAAAGTTGTTAATCTCTATGTTTATGCATTTTAATTTGTAGATCATTTCTCTCTCATTGTTTTAGATGTATTAAAGATGTCATTGGCACTGAAGAGGCTAGAAACGAAAAGGTATTGTAAACCCTACACGGTGAAAGCGTGTGGTATAATTCTTTTAAACTTAGTTCTACAGGTATCTATGAGAAGGTATCACATAATTACTTTACATTTAGTATGTATATATGAAGAAATTTGTGAATGCATAAACAACGAGTTTTTATCTGTAAAGGCCCGAACTATTTTAACACTCCTTAAAGCCTTGAATTAATACTCGTTTGATGACGATTATATGGGAGGACTAATTTCTAAATAAGTCTCAAAACAGTGGAAAATAAAAATTGGTTATACCGCAATATAGAAGAAGGTTAATAATTAAATAAGCTATTGGTGGGCCGAAACCCGTTTGAGTTTAAAACTCGCGTATGTACTTTCTTCTTGTTGTTTTATCCTAGAAGGACTCGCTCCGCCTTCTTAGGAGGTGGCCTATGAAATTTTTTGAGTATGCTATCAGTGGTACTTAGCCCATAAGGGTTTGCTTCCATTTTTTTGGATGCAGATATTGTTATTCATGTTCCAGGCACTACATGATATGACTAGTTTTCAGCTCCGCATTTTCCACTTCTCATCTCGGTGGGAATTCAGACTCGTCTATTTACATTGATTTAGTATTCCGGAGTATGCCCCGAAGACTTTATTATTTAACATATTGTGACCTCAAATTACATTGATAGCATAATTTTTTTGAGTACGTGTATAACTTTAATTCATATACTTTTTATTAAAAAGAAGAATTACAAGTTATGATAATACAATAAATATATGCATATGTACGCACATCCCCCTCAATCGAGAGTGGAGATGGTAGTACATGAAGTTCGACTTGAAAGGACAAAATTTATGAGAATATAGATCTTTCACTAAAGACTTCGACAAGCTGATAATAAATGCAGCATGAAGTACTGGTATACAGTTATCATAGTTTAAATGTGAGTTAAAGTTACTATATGAATTAACCGTGTAAGAAATATATGTTGGGATTTTTGCTCTATGGTACTTTATAAAGCAGTACGGGAAGTATTTAACTATTATAAGTATTCGAAAGGATAAACAAAGATTTCAATAATTCAACATGGAATCTGAAATTACAATCGTTACACAAGTAAAAACTGGAAATTCCAGTTTTGTAGAAGACGGAAAAATGTAAATTGTTTTTGCTGAGTCGAGTGTAGCACTCTGTCCTTAAGACAATATTGCCCCGTATGTATCCTTTATACGTCCTTAAGACAATTTGTCTCCCAAGATAAAACAGCAATGGAACCCTTGAGCAAAGGAAACTCAAGAGCTACCGTGAAGAATATTGAGTAACGAAATGATGCTTGAAAGTTGTAGGAAGAAAACTATTTTGGTTGTGTATTTTCGTGCCTTTGTTTTCTTTGCCTCTCTCTTCTTGTTAACTCTTATGCTCAACAATGGTGTAAGGGGTCATTTATATAGGAGAGGGATGGACATTTCTTGCTGAATCGCCTCCATAATAGCCAAATAATGGCCATTATGGAGGTAGTAAAGTCACCAACATAAATGGGAGAAAGACCAACGGATTTGGCCATTATAGGAGGAGTAATTCGGCCAAAATAAATGGGTCGAATTGAGTGCTTGACATTTCGTTTTTGACCGTCGAAATTCGATGTTCGGAAACTTCGGGGACCAAACGTACATCCGAAAGAATTCGGTCCAAACAAGTACATCCGAAACTTCGGGATCAAACCGTACGACCGGGACGGGCGGGCGGCGGCGCGCGCGTGTGGTCTTTCCTCGAACCGAAGCACATCTAGGTCCTCCCTCCTTTAAACACATGGGATACCCCTTGGGGTCCCAAACCCCAAACCAATTTCGAATCTTATATACACAACAATTCTTTCTTCCTCTACCGATGAGGAGAATTACACACAATACCACACTTATGCTTCAAACACCTTACTTCGTGAACCAATATCTCTTTCATTTCTCAATGAAATTTGACGATTCTTGGCCCTACGGTTATCTACGTACTTAGTAGATCATGCATGTGTGAAGAACCGGATTCTCCAACATACGTTACACTAGTGTTTAAGCCGTTAAAGTTGGTCGGTCGCAACTCCCGCGAAAGGCAAATTTCCAACAATATATATATATATATAAAACAACAAGAAGTAAAAATTTATGATAAGAATTAATTGGTAATAATAATAACTGACTTACTGTAAAGTGGTGCATAATATTGCCGTTAAAGTAACCGTCACACTAAAACAGACAGGCCATCAAAGAAATAAAAATTCGTCGAAGGGAAAAAGGAGCCAATAACTCTTCTAATGATACCAAAAGCCTATTGTCGCTCAACTTAGTGCTGAACTTAGAGACTGCGGGCTGGTTCTTAGCTACTCTTAAATGAGATATGAACCAATTAGTTAAAAAGACAACCGGCGTATTATTTTCTTACTTATTTAATACAATGATCTACAAATATAAAATACTAAGATGATAGGACAATATAGGAAAATATTCCTGCAGCTATACTGTATTGTTAGAATATAATTTTGAGACTACATATATACTATTTGCGAAAAGAAAACTTTATAGCGAGATTTTTTCTAATAACACATGCTTAACTTTGGAGGATAAGGCAGAATCTATTCTGTCTTTAATTTTTGCTATGGATGTCTTTAAATTCTTTGAATTAAGCTCCATATTCGTTGTATCCTAAACACAAGTTTCAAGCTCAAATCAAAAAATCTATTATTGTCTCCCTATATACCGTAAACAATATATAAAGTATTTCTTTAGCAGTATCATTTGATATAACATACTACTAAAGTATTTCTTATAGGAGTATCATTTTTTGACAAAATAAAGATGTCATTTTCAACAAAAGAAAACGTTTTTTTGAACCATCCGTTTCTGTCATTATTGATCTTATCTAAACTCTAAAGATAACAAACACAAATTCAAAACAACCCAGCTCCACCAAAGCCAAAAAGAGGTTTGGAAAAGTAAACCACCCTTAAAAATGAGGTTGACAGTTACTATTCTCTAACCTTATTTTTATTACTTAGTTGAATTCTACCAAGCTTTTAATTATAATTAATGCACTAATTAAAAACGCCACTAGAATTTAATATAAGCCCCACTCTGCTACCTCAACAGTAGTTTTGATGATTAGTTTTAATTAAGAAGAACATAAATGTAACTCTGCAATAGCCGCCTGAATGTTCCTAAGAGCTTCTTTTTTGATCCCAACAATATTGGAAGAAATAATCTTTTGATTATTTTCATTAGTGAATAGTTATATATACAAATATATAATTCCTAAATATGGAAAATAACTTTATTTTTTCCTACTATAATTCTAATGACTTTTCATAATACAAGACTAATTCCATAATTACACTTGTACAAGGATTTTATAAATATGGTACAATAATATACAAAAATCGGCCCTATGATATACACGGTTTGTCCGTGTATATCGTCTTCTATCACACCCCCGTAGTCATAGAGGGCGATTGTCGCTGAGACTGTCTCTAAAATCCTCAAACAGAACCAAGGAAAGATCCTTAGTAAAGATGTCAACAATTTGGTACCTTGAAGGGACATGCAAGACATGTACTTGTCCACGAGCTCCCTTTTCGCGAACAAAGTGAATATCCATCTCGATATATTTAGTGCGCTGATGTTGGACCGGATTCCCAGAGAGAGAGACGGCACTAACATTATCACAGTAAACCAAAGTAGCTTCCGAATATGATAGTGAAGTTCTAATAAAAGATTACGCAGCCAACATGACTCAGACACCACATTGGCTACTCCTCGATACTCGACGTCTACACTGGATCGCGATAAAGTAGACTGACTTTTTCCTGACCAAGAGACCAAGTTATCACCAAGAAACATGCAATAACCAGATGTTGAACGTCTGGTATCTGGACATCCATCCCAATCAACATCAGTATAAGACACGAGAGTAGAGACAGATGAGTAATATAAATGCAATGTATAATCAAACGTGCCCTGTATGTATCGTATAATGCGTTTGAGCGCATTCATGTGCTCAATTCACGGATCATGCATAAATAAACACACCTATTGTACTACATAAGTAATATATGGTCTCGTGAAAGTAAGATACTGAAGAGTCCCTGCAAGACTACGATAGTGGGCGAGATCCTCATATGGTGTGCTAGAAGTAGTACTCAGCTTCGGTTTGGTATCAACCGGAGTAGAAGAGGACTTACAAGACGACATGACAATTCTCTCAATAATCTCAGACGCATACTTCCTTCTTGATAAAAATAGACCACCTACATGACGATTGTCAGCTATACCCAAAAAATAACTCAAGGGCCCCAAGTCTCTCATAGCAAATTTTGAACTGAGAAGAGACATGATAGACTTGCGCAAATTATCAGAGGAGGTAGTTAAAATTATATCATCCATGTATAACATAATGTATGTTAGAGAAGTACCACGACGATAGATGAACAGAGAATGATCAGACCTGCTATGAGAAAACCCAATAGTAAACACATAATATGCGAACCTCTTATACCAAACTCGTGTGGCCTACTTAAGCCCATACAAGGAAATTTTCAGCAAGCAAACATGGTGAGGATAATTGGGGTCCTTAAAACTCAAGGGTTGATGCATGTAAATTGTCTCCTTAAGATCACCGTGTAAGAAAGCATTTTTCACATCCAACTGAATGAGTCATACCTTCGAGAGAGCGAGACTAAGCACAATGTGAATGGTTGCCGGTTTGATCACCGGACTAAATGTCTCTCCACAATCCACGTCAACCTGTTGTGTTTTATCATTACCTACAAGACGAGCCTTATGCCTTTCAAAAGAACTGTCGAGTTTTCTTTATAAGTAAAAATCTACATAGAACTAATAATATTGACACTAGGCGGACGGGGCACTAACTCCCACGTCTTATTATCAATAAGAGCATTATATTCGTCATCCATAGCTATTTTCCAATTCGGGTCATGAAGGGCAGAACACTGGGTTACATGGTAGGGGTGATTTAGTGACATTAGAATTAAGATTAAAATGTCTTTTTGATTTAAAAATACCTCGTTGGCTACGAGTAACGAGCCCTTGACTCGAAATAGAATTGGACGGGATTTAGCGAGCTCTCGGGTCGGCAATGGTCTGGCCAGCAGGTAGTGGGCATGCTGGCTCAACATCGTGTGGCTGAAAAGTGGAAGTGGGGAAGATATATTTGGGCCAGAAATTGGGCCGAGACTGGACCGAGAATTGGAGCAAGAAACTGGATTGAGAATCGGAGCCAGAAACTGGACCAAGACTGGGAACAATACCGAGAATTTCTGGACCGAGGCTGGACCTAGACATTGTTGGGCCAGTGGGACCTATGATATCATGAAAGAAATAATTCTTTGATTATTTTCATTAATGAAGAGGTATATATACAAATGTACAATTCATAAATATGAAAAATAACTCTACCTTTTCCTACTATAATTCTAATGATTTTTTATAATACAAGATTAATACCATAATTATACTTGTACAAAATTTTACAAATATGATAAAATAATATACAAAAACCGACCCAATAATATACACGGTTTTTCAGTGTATATCGGCTTCTATCAAATATAATCCTGAGATTCCACCAAAGAAAGTTCAACATAAGTTGTAGGAACTGCAAACGAAATTACCAACCCACGTGATTCTTCCATTATATTAATATTAATTACTACTACTACTCCACCACTTTGCTTGGATCTATAGCTAGTCCACACTCAGTCCAAATCCAAAAAATAGTTCTACAAAAGAAAAATATATTACTATATAATAAAGTGTGATATTACTTGTTAATTAAGCTCATTAATAATGTCGGATTAGCAACCCACAACGTAAAGCAACCATATAAATTTGCATGAGTTTAATTCTTTATATACACTAACAATATACAACAAATATTTTAGTCTATTATGTCACTAAAATATGATAAGACGTGGGAGGCGAGATTGAGATGGGTTGGGCACGTGAAGAGGAGAGACATCAATGCCCCAATGCTGCTATGGACGGTTTAAGGAGAGATAGAGGTAGGCCGAATAAGTATTGGGGAGATGTGATTAGACAAGACATGGTGCATTTCCAGCTCACCGAGAGATGACCTTAGATAGGGGGTTATGGAGGACTCGTATTAGGGTAGTAGGTAGCCCGCTTATCCTTTTGTACGAGTAGTCGCAATTTTGCTCTTTAGTTTCTTGTCCTCTAATTTATGATATTATTTGTTGTTCCTTGTATTTTGAGTATCTTATTTATCTATTACTCCTTTTCGATCGCTTTATCATAGCTTTTTCGCTTTCGCTATTTTCGTTTCCATATTGCTTTTTTGCATTGAATTGCTTGTCCGTATCTGACCGTCTTTTTGCCATACTTTCTCTTGAGCCGATGATCTTTCGGAAACAACATTTCTACCAAGGTATTGGTACAGACACTTTAACCTGACCCCAACATAGTGACACTTTATCCTCTCACTAAAAGATAACTAGACCCCACATAGTGAGATTTCACTGGATATATTGTTGTTGTATCAGGTCACTAAAAGATAACTATAGAAAATTGTCTATATATAAAGTGATTGATAATTTGAAAAATAAGGCGCAGTTACATGCTGTATAAGACGTAAAAATACATTGATGATAGTGTAAAAATCTTTAGAATGTTCAAATCCACTAATTAGATATCTAGATACTCTTCATTTATGCTGTTAATTTAAGTATTAATATTTAAGTGCCTCTAATTAATGACACTTATGCAGGGATTACGGCAATTGGTGGTACTACTGATGGTACTTTCCATAACTTAATTGCTAGTGATGGCACTATATATCCATTGTACAAAAATTTGATATATAATATTAGTTCGTTATTGACCAAAAATATATATTAATATCATTTATGTTTAAACCTATGCAGTATCAGACTTAAGCTTAATTATCCTCTTCTCAGCTAACAATGTTGATATTCTTTTGATATTTGTTTAATGATATTTTTTGGAGAAACTTAAAATACTATTATCAATGCATCATTTTGTTTCGATGATGCATGCCATGTATTAAGAAAGAGTAGGGGGACAAATGGTCCGTTTGAGCTGAAGTTGGGCGGGTCAAGATGAATTGAATTAATAGATGAGTCAATGCCCAATCCGTCCAAAACTTATATGGGCTAAGATGGACGGGTCAAGATGGGCTAAATGATGAGTCATAACCTAACTTGTCCAACTTGATCCATTATTTTTAAAAATTTCAAACTTACCTTCTATGATATTATTTTATTTTGTATGATATTTGTTTTTGCATATCTTTATTTTTAAAATAAGAATAATATTTTAAAGGATTTTTTTTATTTTTTATAAAAGTAAAATAAATATATAAAATAATGGGTGGGAGGGCATGAGTAGTGGGGGGGGGGGGGTGGGTAGTGGGGTAAGAAAAGTTTCTCATTTTTTATAAAAAAAATTATAAGTAAGGGTGGGATGGGGACAGGGTAAGCAAAGTTCTCATTTTTTTTATAAAAAGTTTATAGAAGTAAAATAAATATATACAATAGAAAATTTGGTGGTGGGGTGGGAGGGCGGGGTAGTGGGGAGAGGGGGGTTGGGTGATGGGGTATGAATAATTTCTCATTTTTAATAAAATTTTATATATAAGTAAAATAAATATATAAAATAAAAACTTCGGGGGCGGTGTGGGAGGGCAGAGGGGTAAGAAAAAATTTATATTTTTAATAATTATTTTATAAAAGTAAAAAAATATGAAATAGAAGTTTGAGGATGAGGGTAGATATTGGGGTGGAGGGGGTAAGAGGGGGGGGGGGGAGGAGGTAAGAAAAAAAATCATATTTTTTATAATTTCTTTTATAAAAGTAAAAAGAATATGAAATAGAAATTTGAGGAGGGGGGTAGGGCATGGGGTGGGTGTAGGGGGAGGTAAGAAATAAAATTCATATTTTAAATAATTTTTTTATAAAAGTAAAAAAAAATGAAATAGAAAATTTGAGGATGGGGTTGGGGTGGAGCCGTAGGTGGGGTTAGGACGGTAGGGGAGAGGTAAGAAAAAATTTCATATTTTTTATAAAAGTAAAAAAAATATGAAATAGAAATTTGAGGATGGGGTAGGGGTGGAGGGGGTAGGTGTGGGTAGGGCGGGCGAGGGTAGGTGGGGGTAGAAGTGGGTAGGGGTGTTGTGGAGTAGGCAAGGTAAGAGACATAGATGTGAGGGTGGTCAGTGCTTGGGTGGGAGTTGGTGTAGGGGAGGGGTAGGATGGATGGATAGTGTGGTGGGTGGTTGGGGTGCGTTGGTGTATTTTTATTGTCCGAAATAATATATTTTTTTTAAAATAATTATTTATAAATAAAAATCTTAATCTAGAGTGGAGCTCTAATCGTTAAAATTAAGCATTTTCGTGGGTCAAGTTTGAGCATCATCATGTATACATTTTGACTGTTGATTTATGATGGATCAACTTGGACTAGCCCAAACCAACTCATCATTAAAATCACTCTTGTCCAAACTCATGAAACTTTGGATGGGTTGAACGGATCATTTAGATTTGGGCTAATTTTGTCACCCCTAATAAAAAGCTAACACCTTTTGTTTCTCCTGCCTTGTGATATACTTGCATAATACACGCAGTAAAACACAGCATTTAAGTGTCTGTTTTCCTGTATAGGATATTAATTTCATATTTTAAATACTACTCCATAAATTATAACGAAATCTCGTAAGAGGTCATGAAGCATGCTTGTAGTTGTAGATAGTGGGCTATCGCAATCGGGGTCCAACAATTTTACCAGAAACGAGCCGCGTGGTTGGGTGATGCACTACCCCAGTCCAAACTCCAAACTCCAAAACCAAACCCTAGCTATGCCCCAGCTGAGGTGGCTAATATTGGGCCCACTTGCACCCCTAAATTAGGGCTTTGTAGACGTGCTTGGGTCCCACCTTGTCCCCTTTTGACCATGCACCTTTATATTACAAAATTGTCCACGGCCCTTGCGTCGACTTCTTTTTGTCTTTGCCGCTCTTTTGGGTCCCACTATGACATGGCACGTGACGTGTCACCCACACTCTTCCTATCTCAGCTATTTAAGCACCCTCTTACTCCATCCACCGCACACACCTTTTCCCCTTCCTCTTCTAATTCCATACAACTCTATACAAAAAAAAAAAATCTTCTTTCTTTTTGTCTCAACATTTAATTATACTATAAGCGACCTTTTAATCTCAAATATGGCTGTTGATTTTGTGTTGTCATCTCCTTTGGGTCCTCCTGCATGTGAGAAAGATGCAAAGGCACTTCAATTCATAGAAGAGATGACTAGAAATGCTGATGCCGTCCAAGAAAGAGTCTTGGATGAAATATTGACCTCAAACTCGCAAACTGAGTACCTCAAGCGCTTTAAACTTGACGGCGCTAGCGGCCGTGAAACCTTTAAATCCAAAATTCCGGTCGTTACTTACGAAGATCTTCAACCAGAGATCCAACGGATCGCTAACGGCGACCGTTCTCCTATCTTATCCGCTCATCCCATATCTGAATTCCTCACTAGGTAAGCTAACGTATAATATGTTATTCTGTCTGTTTAATTTTACGTGAAACTATATTCAATTATTTGCGTCAAGAAAATATTTTTATTACTTTTTAGGATATTATTATATTATTCCACGTATATGTACTTTCTATATTTGTAATTTAATCCAAAATATATTAAATATTGTACGTCTTCATTCATACAATTTTTTTACCACGAATTCAGGCACATAAAATGGAAAGGAGGAGTACCTAGTTGGCTAGCTCTTTTTTATGAGCAAGATTATAATTTATGTACCAAAGTTATTGATATTTTTTTTTTGTTAACAGCTCTGGAACGTCAGCTGGTGAAAGGAAACTGATGCCTACAATTAAGGAAGAGTTGGATCGTCGCCAGCTACTTTACAGTCTTCTTATGCCTGTTATGAACCTGTAAGTATACGAAATAATAAATGCAAAATCAAATAGAGTTACGTTACCTCTTTTGGTATCCGTATTATTTGGGAAACATTAAGCATATTTCTTACGAAACTTCATTTATGTGACAGATACGTGCCTGGATTAGATAAAGGCAAAGGACTATACTTCTTATTTATCAAGTCCGAGACGAAAACGCCAGGTGGACTATTGGCTAGACCCGTTCTCACAAGCTATTACAAGAGTGAACATTTCAAAAGCAGACCCCATGACCCGTACAATGTTTACACAAGCCCAAATGAAGCCATTCTTTGTCCTGACTCCTTTCAAAGCATGTACACTCAAATGCTCTGCGGTCTTTACGAGCGCGAGCAAGTCCTTCGCCTTGGAGCTGTCTTTGCCTCGGGCCTTGTCCGAGCCATTCGGTTCTTGCAGCTCCACTGGCGTGAACTCGCTCATGACATTCGAACCGGAACTCTGAACCCACAAATTACAGACCCTTCTATTTGTGAAAGCATGGGTAAAATTATGAGACCGAACCCAGACCTGGCCGATTTTGTTGCTGATGAATGTTGTAAGGAAAATTGGGAAGGAATTATCACGAGGATTTGGCCTAAGACTAAGTACCTTGACGTAATTGTCACGGGTGCTATGGCTCAGTACATTCCTACTTTGGATTATTACAGTGGTGGATTACCAAAAGCGTGCACTATGTACGCAGCTTCCGAGTGTTACTTTGGACTCAATTTAAATCCAATGTGTAAGCCCTCGGAAGTTTCGTACACCATCATGCCAAACATGGGTTATTTCGAATTTTTACCTCATGACCCTCACGCAATTGTCTCACCTACCAAACTCGTTGACCTTGTCGACGTTGAAGTTGGAAAAGAGTATGAACTAGTCATCACAACGTACGCGGGTTTGTACCGTTACAGAGTTGGTGACATCCTCCGAGTCACTGGGTTCCATAACTCAGCGCCGCAGTTCCATTTCGTGAGGCGAAAAAACGTCCTGTTGAGCATTGATTCTGATAAGACCGACGAGGCTGAGTTACAGAGAGCTGTAGAGAATGCTTCGAAACTACTCAGGAAATTCAACACTAGCGTGGTGGAGTACACTAGTTATGCTGATACGAAGACAATTCCTGGACATTTTGTTATTTATTGGGAGTTATTAATGAAGGATTTAAAAAATTCTCCTAGTGATGAAGTGTTGGACAAATGTTGTTTGGCCATGGAAGAGTCGTTAAACACAGTGTATCGACAGGGCCGAGTTGCTTGCAACTCAATTGGTCCATTGGAGATTAGGGTGGTAAAAAATGGGACATTTGAAGAACTTATGGATTATGCAATTTCAAGGGGTGCATCAATTAACCAATATAAGGTGCCAAGATGTGTGAATTTTGCACCTATATTGGAACTTCTTGACTTGAGAGTAATGTCAAGACATTTTAGCCCATCGTTGCCTCAATGGACACCTGAACGACGTCGTTGAGGAGAAGTACTGTTTATTAATTACACATGCATGAGTACTGCTGACTGGGAGGAGACTGGAGAGTCAATGAAGGATGATCCCCTAAACTTTTTTTATTAATTTTTTTGTCTCTTGTTTTTTTCATTTTTCTTGTCTTACTTTTGTGATTAGATGGGTCCTGATTGTAACTAGACTCGGACGTTCGGCAGAAAATTAGGTTTGTACGTTATGGCTCATTAACCTGTGAAAATGATGTAATATCCCAAGCTTGTTAAATGAACTGTTTCTTTCTTCCAAGTTTAGCTCATCTACGCCGCAACGCAACTAACTTTTTTTCTTAGTATAATTTAATCCGTTATAATAGGTAATTTACATTATCTTTCAGGTTACCAGATCGTATTTCTTATAAATTGTATAATTCAACTTGATAATTTAAGAATATTGTATACTGTAAATGCAGTTAGGTTAAACTCCATTGATATATAATAATGTCATAGACAAAGAAAACGGGAGGGATTATTTTGCTCTATGTTTTAAAATATTATCTGTTCATAATGATGAACATGACCCGTCCACAAAGTGGAAGGTCTCCATCACTATTAACTAATTAAAATCACTGCATAACTTCGTCTGTTTTTAGTTGCATTATTGAGCTCTATTTTATATTCGTAACATACAATTTAAGTCTCGTCTAGCCTTAGATACTCTTGCCAGGCTTTTAGGAATCTAATGTTTTAATAAGTTTCAGTTTTGGCTTTTCATTATGGGAAGTTCAGTCTTTTTCCTCTAGGAGTATTATTTTTGGCCTTTTAAGCTTTTTATTGCCTCTAATTAATATTGTCATGGACTTGAGAAAACTGAAACATTTCTAAAAAATCTGATGTAAGCAGGACACAGAAATTCAATAAGAAATTCATGGATAAAAAATAAGTTAGTTTTGTCCGCTATATAATTATGGTTTGCCAACTAGCAGCAATAAATGACGAAACATAAAAAAACATGAAAGGACGGCTAAGTGAGAAATTAGAAATCTTGAACCAGTAGCTTTTATGGTTGAATTAGAGCAAAAATTCATTTTCCTAACAAGTACTAGGAGTATTATAGAAGGGATTAGATGATTTTGACTTTGAGAAAATGAGTTATAATAAACAAAGAATATTAGAAATAAGATTACTTGATAATAGGAAAGAATTTTACAAAGACGTATAATATTGATAACTGAATATATTTCAATTCAGATAAATTGAAGAACTTGTGAAACAAGGAAATTAGTTTATAATTATATGACGAGCACCATTCTGCTATATTTCAGACTACTATATAAGTATATATATCTTCGTGATGAACATGGCCCCATCCATGGAAAGTGAAGCTATGAAGAAGTGACACGATAACTTCTAGTATATTTTTCAGTTGCATTATTGAACTCTTTTTTTATACCACTGACATGCTACTATAATTTAATTGCGCTTATAATATCCTTAGATACTCTTGCCATGCTTTTAGGACTCTAATTATTTTTTATTATCAGTATTGCTTTTCATATTAGAAAGTTCATCAGTTTTTTTCTCAGATATATTTTTAGTGGCTTTTTTTTTCGGTCTTAATTGCCTATAATGATTGATTTTTAATGGACTCAAGAAAACAGAAAGAGTTCCAAATTAAATTTGCTGTCTGCAGCCTGCTTATTGACCTGAAACCAGAATTCATGGGAATTTTAATTATGGAATAATAAAAAGAAATCTTTTATACTGGTCCACTGTCTTAATTGGTTTGCCAACTCACGACAATTAATGTTGAAACATAAAATAAGGTGAGGGCCTTGCTTTTTTTTTTTTTTTTTTTTTTTTTACGAAGGAATCCGCAGCCGCTACTCTCTCGAGTGCGCACAGGGTAAACCCCGACGACGCAATACCGCAAACCACGTCACCGATTAACCACACTTGGCAAGCCATGTGTGACAGGCTCAACCAAGAAGGTTTATGCAGGGGATCGAACTCGTGACCTTGCGGTCTCGCGCTCTACTGCTACACCAACTTGGCTACTCTTGCGGGTTCAGGTGAGGGCCTTGCTGATAAGGTGGTTATGGGGTTCTAGTATAAGATAACTCATTAATTTTGAGAAATCTTAAATTTCTTTAACCATTTAGTTTCTTAACCAGATTTTCATTAATTGATTCGATAAGGAAAAATCAAACTGGAATAAAATACCTAATCTCTCAAGCCATGATTTTTGTCACAATTTGTATATAGTTTGGATACAGATAAATATATATTACAAGTATCCTAGGACTATCATGGATGAACATTCTAACTGGATTAGTCGGGAGTCAGGACATGTCCCTGTTTGAAGTGAGCTAATCAAGTATTGCCAACCCAAATTACTAGGCTGCTCTGGCCCATTGGGGAGATGTACTTCTCAATTTTTTTTTGTGGAATTCACCATGTACCACTTTTAAGGGTTGGTATTTAACTTTTGCCTCATTTTTTAAAATTTGTGCTAAAATAAACCTAACTAACATAACTTTCATCTCTATGCTCTCTTCTCCTTATTCTTCCTCCTCTTTCCTTTTCTTCTTGACGTGATTTAAATCAAATTTTAATGTTTTTCTACGAAATTATTATGCAACATTTTATTGAAAGCTCCATTCTTCAGCCAAATGATCCAAAACAAATGCAAGCATTAGTATAGTGGTATGAACATGTATGTATTTTGCTTTAAAATAAACACCTAAATTGCTTTAATTCGTCTGAAACAATTGGACAAAGCAATAACACAAGCAACTCATGCTAATACAGTAGGATTTGTGGGCAATTTAACGAAATAGCTAGAATAAAGACAATACCAAATTTGTCCAATTTGATAGAATTTGTGAATAATTTAACAACACATAAGTATTGCCAATTCAATATGACTCATGAATAATTTAAAAAATTTGCAGATTGAAGATTGTACTTAAAACCATTCTTTGCGATGACTTTTGCACAAGCTGAGTTTGCAATTAATCCAATGCAACTTTGAACAATTCAAAGATAGGTAGAATGCAGTTTGTAGCATGACTTGTGAATAATTTAAAGATACATAGCATGAATGTTAAAGGGGAGCTGTGGAGTAACTGGTAAAGTTAATGTTATGTGATCGGTAGGTCATGTGTTTAAGTCGTAGAAACATTCACTAACAGAAATACAAGGTAAAGTTGCGTACAATAAACTCTTATGGCGGACCTTCCCCGGACCCTACGCATAGCGAGCTTAGTGCACCGAACTACCTTTTTTACATAGCATAAATGTTGTACTTAAAGTCATGCCTGGCCTGACATAACTATTGTAAGGCTAGTTTATTAATTTGCCGTGACATGTAAACAATTTAAAGATAGATAAAATAAAAATTATACCTAAAATAATGTGTGGATGCATAGCTTGGCATGACTTAAGAACAAGATAAGATTGTCAATCGTGCGAACAATTTAAAGATAGATATAAGGCTTAATGCATATGCGACCCCCTAAATTTGCTCATTTTTTTTATTTTGGCACCTCAACTAAATCTTGTTCCTATTAAACCCATGAACTCATCCTCAAGTGTGTCTATCAAACACAATCCAACCTATATAGTATTCCATTTTCAATGTAGCAACATGCTAATATATATTCTAATTTAATTATGCCATCTTTTAGCTAAGATTAGCAGCAATGAGAGGGAAAAAAAGAGTAGCTATTAATTAAGATGATAGTGGAAGAGCAGAACCAGAGAAACCGACGCATTCATGACCTAAATAATAGCTTACCACATGTCTAAAATATTACTCCACCTTCATTTCTCCAATTTAATTTTTGCCTCTAATAAAAATAAGATTTAGGGAGTTGATAGACACATTTGAAGAGTTCGAGTTCAATAGAAATAACATTTAGTTGAGGTGTTAAAATAGAAAAAAAGATAAATTTAGGTGGCTGCATATGCATTAATAGATTAAAAATTGTAGCTAAGTCATCACTACCCAAAACTAAATAATAGCGTGAAATGAACTCTTTGTTTTACGGGGCATAACTATATGATAAATGAGAAAAACTTAAAATAATTGACATGTTCGAACCCTGGTGGACGGAAGCTCGATATAAAAAAAAAAATAGCGTGAAATGATGTTATTTGTTAAGTCATCCCATTTTTAGCAAGGACGAAGAGACGTTTTCCATCCACACGTTTAGATCCGTTGAGTGTTGTACATTGTGCAATTAAGGTCGTCCCTTTTCCCAGTTTTCCAGGTTTTGGATCGGAACAGGAGTAGTAGTGGTTGTCCATGGCAACCTTCTCCCTCTCCAATTGTCCTCTTCGTCTACGCTCTTTCAAACGCCTATCTATTTCTCTTCCCTTTCGTTCCACCAAAATTCCTAATAAATTAAGAACTGCCTTAATTAAAGCTTCTTCTTTGGATGGTTTCAGTGCCAGTAATCAGAATTCTCCATCCAAGGTTAAATTGCATATCCTGATCTGTTTTAACTTGTTGCTAGTGTTATTATATCTTCTGATTTTGTCGATATGGTTAAATATGTATTCACAGTTTTCGTAGTAGCCTGCGAAACGTAAATTAACTTGCCTTGCCTTATATCTCTCTCTCTCTCTCTCTCTCTCTATCTATATATATATGGAGAGTAATTGCCAATCGGATTTTGATTTGTGTGTTGTGAGCATTGTATTGGTTTTACGTCCTGACCTTAATTGAGAACTGTTTGGTTCAGAGGTGAAGGTTGGCGAACTTAGAGAAATTTTATTTGAAGAAAATTATGTATTTATGTTAGTGGTGCATTCATTGTCATTAAATTCCAGATGATCTCTGGTTGGTTGGGAGATGCGTTTAAAGTAAAGAGAAAATAATTTGGCTTTGGAGTTTTATTCATTTTAAAGATGTAGCTGATGCTTGGGTTGATTCAGTGCTGCATATGATCTTTTATCCTGTAACTTATTATGGGGCATGAAATGACTGATAATGTTCAAGATCACTAGCTACAGAGGTTTGACATTGGTCTTATTCAGCAACGCTATGATATTTTTCTCACAAGGATACTTGTAATATCATGTAGGCACCGGTAATAGAAATCATATCTAGATTTGAGTTTGCAGTTATGTTCTTTAAGTTCATTCCTTGTTGATGTATTGCAAAATCTTCGAGGTTTTATTTGTTCCATTAGAAAAACAAGTATTCTCGTAATGATGACTTGAGTTAAAAATATGATTTGCTCGCTGTTCCTTTTATATGTTGCGCAACTGATGGTTGCTCATTCACAAATAAGCAACCTTGGTAGTAATTGTTCTGTAGGAAATATTAGCATAATTCTGAACTTGATTAAAGATTGCTCTTTTTTTTTTCATTTTTGCTTCTTTATTTCTTTCCAGAAATCAGTCCTCTCAAATTTGATACAAGATATAGAGCCTTTGGACGTGAGCCTTATTCAAAAAGATGTACCACCCACAACCATTGATGCAATGAAAAGAACTATATCAGGCATGTTGGGCTTGCTTCCATCGGACCAGTTTCAAGTTCTAATTGAAGCTTTGTGGGAACCAATTTCCAAGCTTTTGATCTCTTCAATGATGACTGGGTATGCTTTATCTTTTAGCATGAGCACCTCTTACCCACAGCTTCATCATGCTTATGCTTAGTAGGTTTATATTTAGGGATCAAGACAAAGATAGAGGAAAGAAGATTTGGTGAAGATTATAGCCCAGTATGTCCATCTTACTTAATAGCCATTGTCTTTTGGGAGTATCATTAGTATGATGAGCCACCTGCACCCCTCTTTTCCTTCTTCTTTGTTCTCTTTAGGAGGTATTACATTGTTTCTCCTATTCAAGGTATTCAAGAGATGAAATAATTCTTAATATGGCTGGAATATGCGTCAAATTCTCATTGTTTTTAGTATCCACTCTCTGGTTGACTTTGATGCAAAGATTTGAAAGTAAGATGGAAGTTGGTATGATGTTTCTAATTTCATTATGAGAGGGGGAGGGGAATAGAGAGAGATGAAAGAAATAACTATTCTTACAAAATTCTTGTAAAAAGGATCTTGAATTGCACCTGTTGCTCAGTCTACTCGATGCTTGTATTTGAAGCTGTAGCATAAAGTGCAATCCATTGTAATTGCAGGTATACACTACGAAATGCTGAGTACAGGCTTTGTCTTGAAAAGAACCTTGAAATATATGATAGAAACATTGGTAGACAAAAGCCTGAAGATCCCAAAGTTGGAGATGAGACATTGCTGAATGAAAATATATCGAGCAAAAAATCCGAACATGACCGTCCAACATCAGAAGGAAAGAGTGAACTTTCACCTGATATTCCAGACGTTGGTAAAATGACCCCTGAAGCTCAGCAATACATATCAGACCTACAGACTCGGCTAGCATCTTACAAAAAGGTAGAATCAGCACTGCAGTGTATGCACCTAATATCCTGAAAATTACAAGAAAAAGTCACATGGGTTAGCTCCAGTACAGAGATCTTCCTACATGCTTACTAGGGAGCTGAGAAAGTCAAATAATTGATCAAAATTATTTACACTATGCTGTTTACTCCAGCAAAAAAGATCGTATATGGTTCTGTTCCCTTCAATTGTAGGATTTACCTTCAGAAAAAAATGTAGCAGTTCAAGACCTTTTTATTTAACGCATTGGACCTAGTGTCTCACCTGGCATCTTAAAGAAAAAAGGGGAATTAGCACTTAGATACTCTTTCGTCAGTTTTATTTTTACCTTGGTGGGTGGTTTGAATTTCCCATCTTCAGAGTATTTGTTTATTAGCTTGCATGACTATGGTCTATGAAACTAATGAAGTACAAGTGAGAAGAATAAATTCATTTGTACAGTTGATTCACCTACTACAGTTCAATTGCTTCCGCAAGAACAAGTCACCTTTGTTGAGGTTTACAATTGGCATTGGGGAGAGGGGGATGGGTTACTAAATGTTGTAGCTAATAGGATTTGGGCAGGTGCCATGTTCAATTAACTTCCAGAATACTTGATCAAAAAAAAAAATTAACTGCCAGAATTACTTGCTAGTTAGCATTTATATTTCTTGCTTTGTCTTGTTTGAACATGAAAGTGACCTGTCTGTTGTTTTTGTGTATGGAAGGAACTTCGTGAAGTTAAGAGGACAAGTGCAGCTCTTCAGATGCAACAATTTGTAGGTGAGGAGAAGAATGAGTTGTTGGACTACTTAAGATCATTGCTGCCAGAGAAGGTAAATGGCTCTCTTTCTGTATAATATGTCAACTGACCTTGACATCCCCACCCCCTTGTTATAAGTTTTAGGACGAACTTTAGGAAGAGAAAGGGTGTTATGAAAAACAACTTAAGTTTCATAATGAAAGAGGACCTTGTTAGGTTGGACTTTCTCTTTCTCGAAAAGAAACCATAGAATTATGGACAAAGTAGAAAATATATGTAGGGTATTAAAGTGAAAA
Source organism: Anisodus tanguticus (assembly GCA_034509755.1). Taxonomy (NCBI): domain Eukaryota; kingdom Viridiplantae; phylum Streptophyta; class Magnoliopsida; order Solanales; family Solanaceae; genus Anisodus; species Anisodus tanguticus. Next base: position 35,103,222 of record CM067561.1, on the reverse strand, counting down.
ACACTATTCAAATTCTTCTTTTAATTAAAGTGAAAAACACTATTCAAATTCTTCTTTTAATTAAAGTGAAAAACACTATTCAAATTCTTCTTTTACACTTGGAGAAAGAACAACGAATTCCACACCTTCTCTTTTACTCATACCAAGAATAGAAAAATATGTTTGTCCCCTATTTTCTTTTTTTGGATATCACAGAAATCCCCAAGGGCCAGTGGCACATGGTTCGAACTTGGTGGATAATGGGTCTACTCCTCTACCTTTCTCCACTTAAATATCAGGCTTTCGTCTACGGCAGGGTTCGAACCCGTGATATGCGCCTAACCTACACATTATGTGTTGCACTTTTACCACTAATCAAAGCCCTAGGGGCGCTTCTCTCCCTTCTTTTCTTTTGCATAGTAGTTGTTAACTTGTTATGTGTAAATTTGACTTATGCTATATATATTTTTGATAACCATGACTTATTCTATATTTTTGCCGTCTCTTGATATGTTTTCTCTAGCTTTCCTGTAAAGTAGTTGCGTGATCTTCTGGTTGTTCACGCACCCCTTTCAGAATTGGAAGTTGAGAAAACTTGTATCTTGCTTATTCCATTCTTATTGTCTTCCTTTGTCTTTGATTTGCTTATTATCAACATCAATTGGAGCAGGTTGCTGAGCTATCAGAACCAACATCCTTGGAAGTAAAGGAGACCATTCATTCAGTAGTCCATGGATTGCTCGCAACTTTATCCCCTAGAATGCATTCTAAGGCCCCCGATTTATCAGATAATACCTCTGCAGGAACTGTAAATGTTGGAGCTGAAGATCCCATCGATCTTGTCGAGAACACATCCATTCACTTCCAGCCTCAGATATCATTGACTCGAGATTATTTGGCTCGTCTGTTGTTTTGGTGAGAATACTTTGTGAATGATCTAAATGCTTAGGTTGCAAATGGATATTAGTCTTCTTGTCACAAACTGGAGAGTTGAGAAAGCTGTCTTTAATTGACTAGGCTTCTATACGAACGAGTTAGGAACTTAAGTTTTATAGCTAGCCAGGTTGTTGGTTCTTGAAAAGAGTAGTTCCTGGATAAAAATATTGCCAGTTTGCACTTACTGTATCGTATTTGGAATCCTGTAAAGGTCAAAATAAAGATGTTTCATCATTCATGTACAAGTATGAATCAAATGCTCTCACTTGCTCCAATTGTATTAGGTTAGCTGCAACTTCTGTTCTGTTTCCCCGCTCTCTGCCTTTCTCTTGCTGCTTTCATCAGGTGTTTGCCTGTCAATCTTACACATTGTGTTACTCATCTACTGCCCAGTTTGTAACTGTCTGAATGCGCTCCTGTGATCATGTAATGCTAAGTGTCTGTTACTTGTGCTACCCTGTTTGTTGGCTGTCTATATGTGCTTCTGTGTTGGTTCATGATATTAAGCTACTAGTATTAGTTTTTCTCAATATTCTAAGAAGCTCTGGGTTTTCTGCCTTTGAGCTGGATGCTGAATTTTATTACTCCAATTTGGTATTTAAAGACAGTAGCTTTGACTTTTTCCCTTGATAATTTCATCAGGTGCATGCTGCTGGGGCACTACCTTAGAGGTTTAGAATACCGGGTGGAGCTTACTGAACTGTTATCCTTGCCATGTGGGTTACAGAGCAAAGATTCGAGCAATTAGCAAGCTGATTGACACTTGTTTTTAGCTAAAAGAGGCTGAGAAAGGCATCGATAAGCAAATTGATGGAGTGCTCTTCTCTTGTTTAACTTGGCTGACTCTGTAAATAGGCGAGCTTGCTTGGTCGATAATTATTCATGCTTGGACTACAGTGTGCTGACTGAAATATGGTTCTGCAAATGGTAGGCGATTCTGTAATTATTTGATGGAATACTCTGACTGGTTGTTGTACTAGTCTTTCAAGTATGTCTAAAAAGGGCAGCCCGGTGCACTAAGCTCCCGCTATGCGCGGGGTCCGGGGAAGGCCGGACCACAAGGGTCTATTGTACGCAGTCTTTACTTGCATTTCTGCAAGTGGTTGTTTTCACGACTTGAACTCATGACCTCCTGTCACATGACAACAACTTTACTAGTTACTCCAAAGCTCCCTTTCCTTTCAAGTATGTCTACTCCTATTATTTTGATTTACAATGCTTGTCTGGAAACTGTTGATAGCATGTAAAATATGCAATTGATGTATGACTAGGTGAGAGTATTTTAAGGCTTTGAACTAGTGCCAAGATTTTCAGGATGAACTGTTCAGAATTCATTTTATAATCAGAAGAATAATACTTATTTATTAAGCTTTTTTCCTTTTTTCCCTTTCAGAAGGAGGAGTATGTTGGACGCTGAAAATAGTTTTGTGACTTTATATTGTTATAGTGGGTAAAGTGAAGTGCATATGTGAAATTAACCCCACTTAGATGCCTGGACATTCCTTTCACAATTTATTTGAATTAAATGAGTGATTCTGATGGTGTCTAGGATGTTTAAAATCCTAAATCTACTTCTTCATTTGGTTTAATAGCAACCATCCTTTCCATGAACTTAAATATTTTTTTTCTTCAGAAGATGATACATGTGTTACAACACATACTAGACATGTTAGCAGAAAATTCACTTGATATTGCAACAAATAAAAATGGTTGTATTGTTATTCAACTGTGTTGTACATGGTGAAGGAGAAACTCAAGAGTGTCTTTTGTCTGAGATAGTAACAAATAATTCATTTGACTTTATCAGAACATCCTTTAGATCTGTCTTGAAAAAACCAAGTTTGTTCTAATGTTTTCATCTCTAGTAAAGAGTAGATCTGTCATCTTATTTTGCACTTGTTGGTAGGTGAGAAGCAATATGAGCATGTTTTTTAACCGCGTAACTGAATCTTGTTGGGCATTTTTTGCTTGAAGTCGTTGGTCGTGCTTTCTTGATAGTGCTTTTAGTTCTCCATGTTCTCTTTTCTATGATATGATGGAAGCAATAAGTCCGCTTGGGCAGCTCAATTGGTTATCAAGGAGGATATTTGGAAAATATGATGGAAGCAATATTAAATCTGTGGCATTTATTGAAAAGGTGTGGTGAAGAAATGGTTCTCTTAGCTTTTAAGGTATTTAGAATTATACATTTCGGTTATATGGCTGAACTATTAGATGACAGTGCCTTTGCTAATAATTGATGTGTGAATACTATAATTAGGTAGTTTATTTTTTAAAATAATCATGGTATCTGAGTCAGCTTGTGCGCACACCTTTGACTAATTTCACAGGGTACACCGTATCTCCACCGGCATAGTTATCGACTAACTCTATCCACCAAGGTTTGGACGGATGAGAAGAAATCACCTAGTGTTTTATTTGGTGGAAAGATCCTAGCTTGTAGCAGTTATCAACATAAACAGCCCGGTGCACAAAACATCCCGCGTTAGCAGCGTCAGGAGAAGAACTGCACCCAAGGGCTGTGACGTAGACAACCTAGCATTAGTGGCTTATTTTTTAATACATTAAAATGTATGATCTCATCCCGTAAGAACCACATTTTGAATCAAGAATAACAGAGTGACGAGTTTGGTTCAAATGGCACTGGCTGCAAGAACATTGATCAGTAGAAAGAAATGGGACGAATTAAAGTCCAGAATTCATCTCAATTCTCATGCAAGAATAGGTAATAAAAAGCCATACAAACATTAAAAGGTCCTAGAGGAGCTCTTATTTCTGAAAATTTTACTGATCTATTTCTCAAACCAAACCCAAATAGTTTGAGGTACACAAGCAGGAGAATAAATCTGGTTTTATTTTAAGGACATTTGGGCTTGCCCTTGGAGTTCTTCAAGTCCCTATAACAAGGGCACTGATGCTTGTTGCCATAAGTCCCACTAGGAACGCATTTGCACTTTTCACAGCACAACTCGCAGTATTTCACACATCGATCGTTCAATCCTGCCTTGGAGCACCGACCCTTGCATTTCTGCGTGCAGTACACTGCACCATCCAAATATCAAATTAGTAAATTGAGTTTAACATCTATATTATTAGATCATCTAAAAGATAACTACAGGTAATAAAAAGTGAGATTAGTAACTCAAAAAATAAGGCAGACTAGACTACCTTTTCCAACCGGTTAAATACACCTAGTGCTATACTGTAAAAGTTGCAAATCCTAGTAAATTTTATGCAATTAGTTACAGAAATTTTGTTAGGAGGAGGATTTTGGCACCGCGGTAAGAGTTGTCATCATGTGACTAGAAGACCACAGGTGCAAATCATATGAACCTCTTTCAAAAATACAAAATAAATTACGTACAATAGACTCAATGTGATTTAATCTTTTCCTAAACCACGTGCATAGCGAGAGCTTTGTGTCCCACCAATGGCTCTTTTTATTTTTAGAAGTTTTGATAGAGTGAATGGCAGTGGTGTTAGCTAATTTACCTGATTTGGCGGTTGCAGGTTCAAGAAAGGAGGATGTCAAAAGAAGAGCAAACACCAACATAAAAGCTACCAAAAGCCTCTTCATTTTGGCTACAGATCAATTGGCAGAGAAGAAATATAATGTTTCTTTGGAAACTAAGAACTTTGAGCAATAGTAGAAAGACACTACAATGGCATTTATAGAACCATCACAAGATAGCAGAGGGATTGTTTGTGTTTATTCTTTTTTTTTTTTTTTTTTGGGTTTTATATTCCTCAACAATGAGCTCATATAAGTAAAAAATGGGATTCACGTGCCATCAGTGGCGTATTTTAGCGTAAATGGTACTCCTATCAGTTTATTATCATAACTCAGCTTGTATTTGGTTTTAGTTGTAGTGGGGAGATATACGAGACTTTACTTTCCTGTTCCAAATTAATGTTTTCTTTATATTTTTTAAGCAATATCAATCTATTGCGCTGTATATATGTACATTGGTTTTAAAAATTAGTTTTACATATATTTAGTAAATTTTCTAAGATGAAGGGACGCAAGGGGTTCAATTAAATCTTCTTTATAAAAAAAAAATCTACTATATAAATAGGATAAAAATGACTTTTTTACTTATACATGTAAGTCGCTAAAAACCCTTGACATCTTACCATGGTGGTGAATTTAAAGTGTAAGGAGTGAATAATTCTACACCTAATTATTTCAACTCAATATTTAAGTAGAAAATTCCTAAGCAATATATATATATATATATATATTGGACCAAGTCTATGTCAATTTTCATAAAAAGTACTAGTTGGTTAATAATATCCCAACACTTATTTTTTTATTTTTAAATCTTGAATTCACGTCTCCTTAATTAAGGATCGTCTAAAATTGCTCCCTCTGCAAATCAAAATGAGAACTCCCTCCGAATTAAAAAGAGTATTCACTTATCATTTATTTTTTGGTTTAAAAAGAATATTTATTTACCAAATTAAAAAAAATTAATCTTATTTTTCCAAATTTGCCTTTATTAAACGTTAGATAACCAAATCCCAATACCTATTTAATTAGGATCATTTTAGTCAAATTACATATTTTTATCTAGGAATTAATATTTTCTTAAGGGGTGAACAAATGGCTCCGTGAATATTTTTTTTATCCCGGGGGAGTAGGTTGTATATTAATTAAGCACTCATTTTGTGCGTCAACCGCCCAATATAACCACTAGCATGTGTTTATAATATAAGACAGTAAAGAATGACAAGTGCATGAACTTTTTAACAAATTACAACCCTATGTCAAAACGGTCTAGCTTGTTTGAAATTTAAACAAGAACAGACAAATTGGGTGCATGCACCAATGTGGGCACAGACAGCTGTGCAGTAAGGTCAGTACACGGAGTTTTCTGCAAGAGAAAACGTACGTCCAATTGCCTCATCAGTATCTTTATATCTTTCTGATGTTGTGTGGCATTTTCTGATGGTGATGGGACATTATTGTATAACGTAAATCCACAGTGCACTTATTGATTTACTGTGTAATACTGTCTCTATCCCAATTTATGACATTTTCTTTATTTAATAACAATTTAATTTAAACTTTATTTTTTACATTTAACGTGATAATTTATAGCCACACAAATATCTTTGACTTGTTTTAGACCACAAGATTCAAAATTCTTCCTAAATTTCTTACTCTGTGTCCAATCAAATTATATCACATAAATTGGGACGGATGGAGTATGAGCTTGCAGATTTTGTCTACGTGCAAAAAAGGAGGGTAGATCCAATGTTTTTGTATTAAAAATCTTGGTGCTGAACTGGTCTCAGTGTAGGAAGATCAAGTATACTCACCTACTAAAGTTTGTTTTGCAACAAACTAATGCTCTTAAAGCCAAATTAAGAGAATTTTATGGATACATAATACTAATTTTGTTGCGCTGCATGTGACACATCTTAATGAAAATGTAAAACTGAACTATGTCCTACTCGAGCAAAAAGAAATGCATGAGCTTCGCCATCATGATCCGCGCTTAACCAGAAAAGGTCTCTCTAACGAATTCACCAAAATACTAATTATGATGTCTAAAGCCAGGACAAGTAGTCAGAAATCTGGGGATATTAACAGAAGCTTCACCATTCAAAATGCACCTAACTTGAGACTTCAGTTTGTTGCAAGTGCACTTAGATTGATACTTTAATCCACAAAGCCTGGCGAGTTTTAGGACTGAAACCATTGTCAACAGTTCAGAATGCTAGTCTCTACAATATTTGGGGTAGGTACAAGATGAGAACGCTAGAGAAGGAGACACTTCAGTAGTGTTCCTAGTTGTGCACAACCTGTATAGATGTCTAATTAATCAGCACTATACTTCATACAAATGTTACAACATACACGAGGTTGCTCAAACAGAATACCAGATAGTTGAAGCAATCTAGATTCCGGTTCTGTTGATATCCTACTTCCATTTCTGCTAATACCTAGCTAGTCTAAATTGTATCTACAATGATTACAGGTACATACTGCGCATGCAGAAACCATTAAGTACCTTTTTGAGTTGATGTGATGTGACTGCACAAAGATCAGCCTCCGCTACTAGCTAATGGATGAGAATGCCGAGTGTGTGAGTACCCTTTGTCTTGGTCACTTGATGCCAGCAGATTTACCTGCATCATATTCATAAAAGAATATTAGGCACCGGGCGAAATAACTGCTCAATGTCAAAACTCGACATGTCAAGGCAGTGAATTGACCTTAACAATTTCTGAGTTTGAGCTTGGACGTATATAGGCTGCCAAGACGCTCATGCTAAAATCCTGAAAAGAACAAAATACCAGTAAACTTCCGCAATTTGAGGTATTGACTTCTTGCTGTACCAGCCATCAACACTTGGACTGAACTGATCTCAAGCAATACAAGTGTCAAGTTAAGGTTGCATGAGAAGCTTCATGAAAGATACTTCAACTTCTAGCTTGGTCCAACTAAATATTTGGAACCCTAGACCTGTTTAGATGGAGGATTTGATACTATGTACAAATCTCATGTTAATAGTCTTATATCATCAAATTCGAAATAAAAACTCCTTAAAATCACACAGATTCATTTCAAATGATACTTAAATCATGTCATTTGAAATCTTTAAAATGGAGATTTCCTCTTTAACCCAAATGGCTCCTTCCAAATAGATGTTTTAAGAAACTACGCCTTTTGACAGTTTCATGGGGATATATAAGTTGAAAAACTTAACAGCTAATTTACCTCTTTTCCCCCTCTTTTTTTATAGATTGGAAGCAAAAGACTCTAGATCTAAAAAGTACGTTTTCAACATTAAAATCTCTCTGCCATGCAAGCACACACAAGAACTATTTCTGGACAGATTGAAACAATCTAGTCAAACCATCTTTCACTGATGATACCCATTAGCTACACTCACTAGAAGACCAGCAGAAAGATCAGCTCAATTCTTCAACCTGAAATTTCTAAATTCTATCTCAAGGTTGTTTGGTACAGTCTGAGATAATTACATGCATTAAACTATGAACTGACAGAGTAGCATCATTTCCCTTTTAACAAGTTTTTATTTAAACACTTGTGGACTATCAGTGATGCAGCTAGGTCAGTATTCATTGAGGTTACTGCCTGACCTATTAGTTCTATAATTACAATTCCAAATGTTAATATAAACTGATATCAAATTCCGTTAATTGACACATGGAAAGAGGAATAGAATTCGCTTAAAACTAGTAGATGCATTTTTATGTAAAAAAAAAGAAGAAAAAACTTGTCACGTGAAAAGAGGACTCACTCTGAAAGGATCCCCCCTCAAAGATTGGACAAACATCGAAGCTCCTGAACCTTTTCCCTGAGCAACACGGAGATACAATTTCAGTTAAACAGCATGCAATGGCAATTATGATGGTAAAGATAATCATCATGTCGTCGAATCAGTTAAATTTGTAAGAAACAGTGGAAAAGCAAGGAAAGTTATTGAAGCGTGATAATCAATAAACCAGGTTACCTCCAATGATACATCTCTAAGCCGTCTACCCGTTTGAGCACAACAGATGCGGACTACATGTTCATCACAGCTTCCGCTGATGACATAATCCCTTCCATTCATGTAATAAGAACGAGTGTAGTTCTGAGAGCTCCCCGTTGAAGTAATACTAAAATCTAGATGGAGCCTCCCATCAACAGCTAATAGTTGTTTCACCTGCCAATATTTTTTCCATGTTCTCAATAAATCTAGAAAAGGATGACATTTCGCAAAACCTGCATATAATATATCCATTTTAAACTAATTTCATAAATCTTCCCATTTTACTACTGTATTATGTCAGTATGGTACATATCCCTTTTAAAACAGTCCTAGAACTCCTCCACATGAATGGTGGGCCATTATTTTTACGGAACAAAGTTAAAAGTTCTTCCACCTTCTCCAATAAAATGAGGGGAAAAAGAAGTTACTCCTCAGTAAATAAAGATTGGCTAAGAGCTTTATAGATGCTTCAACAACTTGGTAAGAGAAGAGTCATAAAAATGAGCATTTTATATGCTTTTAGAAGTTCTTGCTCTCTTTTTGCGTATCAATCTTTTGTCACAGGAACATGCCTCCTGGAATATTCCAGGAAGCTGATCCTGAATAATTGTCCTCTTCATGTCAGCCTTAGGAGAAGCATTGCTGCAGTTATAAGACATCAATCCTCATTCTGTAGAGTTTATCCAGTACTTGTCTCCTTTGTCATGTTGCATTGGCCAATTCTTTGTTTAGTGGTATAGGTAAAAAGAAATCCATGTTTCTCTTCCAATGTGAGGTTTGGCCAACTATTTTATCCTCTTTATGAGTCAATCATTTCCTAACAACAATTATATGACTTCATCAGATGGAATTCAGTTCTCTCCTACTATCTGACCTTTGATTAAAGAATCCGAGGGTGATGATGGAAGTCAAACATTTAAGATAACAAGGTTTCTTGGTGAAATCCATGACCTAGAATATGTAATACAAAATGATTATTTATAATAAGTTTATGTAATATGATATGATTACTTTATGCTACGTGTTCAAATTTTTGCAACAGGGAGAGACCACGAAAAAAGCTCCAGACAATCACAATAAGAGCAGGGACGGACCTGAAGGATCATAGTAAATGGGACAAACCTAACTTATATCAATAAATTACCTCGTTGTCAACAGCTGAAACAAGAAGATATTGGTCATCAGGGGAAAAGCAAACCATCACATTCCCTCGAGAACTTAAAGCAGTATAGCAAGGCTGGTTTGGTTTCTGTCTTAAATCCCACAACTTAACATCCCGATCAAATGATGAAGTGGCAAAAATAGATGGAGAGTGGTGTGCAAACTTAACGACATTTATATGTTCTCGATGCATATCATCGAACACCTGCAAGCGTCTGCCACTGCTTATATCGTACAGAGCAACATGTTTTGAGTATCCACTTGCAAGAAATAATTCATCGGTAGAGTTGACATGAACAGATGTTAACTGGTCAAAGTCATCAAACATGATTGAACCTGCACTCTGATGGCTGCCTGTGGCTGTTGGAGGCATCAACCGGATATCATATAATCTAAGTGAACCATTATCAGAACCAGCAATGACCTGAGAAAAACACAAGGTTTTTTAAGTTCAAAGACTTGGCAGGTTAAGCTTACAACACCAAAAAAGAATATGCATGGACAATGCATCTTTTCCTCTGCAGCTAACAATTGCTCCGCATCCAATTCTAGACGTGTAAAATCAGACCAAATAAGTGATTATATTCATCAGTCATGAAGCAGTCCCATCATAATTCTATTATTTGTCACTTTACAGGCTAAATTACTTGAAAATAACAAAAAGTTCTTTAAATATTGGTTCACGAGAATATAACAGAGTTCATGGAAACAGATAGGGGCCAATGGGCGCTAATCATAAGGAAATTAGGATTTCAAGGAACACAATTCCCCCGGAGATTCCTTCACAAGATACAGTCATAATTTACACCTGTACATGATATACCTTGGAGGGATAATTTTTGAGCCAGCATAAACCCAGAACACTGTTCATTGCTCCGAGTGAGGGAATATAACTGACAACTTTTTCACTCTCATGGTTGATAACAATCACTTCACCATCCAATGTTCCAAAAACCATAAGGCTTGCATCAGATGGATGATACTCGAATTGGCGTGGTCGATAGCTTCTTCTATCATCTCTTGCTGTGGTGCCCATGATCGAGAGGGGGCTAAGGGCAGGCCAAGGAACAGAACCAACTTTGGCAGCAGACAATGACCTAGAATAAAAGTATTGTGACTTCCGCCTAGGTGAGATCCCACGAGTATGGTTTGCTCTAGTCTCACGCTTTTGCAAAATGCTAACAACACTCTCCTTATACTTCCTCTTATATGGTAGGAGTTCAAATTTTTGTGAGAAGATCAATTCGGCCTTTTCTCTGTCAACCTTCCTAATAGGCAAGTTATCAAGAATTTTCAGGTTTGGCAGTGAAGCTATCATGTACTCTCGGTAGAATTTTTGAAAACATATCGGTGAAGGATTATGAGATACACACTTCTTTGGAGTGATGCATGGAAGCCGTGTATCAGACAAACGGAAGAAGGGCTCTTCATCATCCTGCATCTCCAACGTGCCAAAAGAAACCTGTCATGGTGCAATAAAAGACAATTGTCATTTTTCACAGTCGCTTTGTTAATCGCTTTGTTTGTCTTACTTTGCTTGTGCTTGTGCTTTGTCTTGAGCCGAGGGTCTCTCGGAAACAACCGCTCTACCTACCAAGGTAGAGGTAAGGTCTGCGTACACTCTACCGTCCCCAGACCCCACGTTGTGGGATTTCACTGGGTATGTTGTTGTTGTTGTCATTTTTCACAGTCAAATAGTGGGGCGCTGAGGGAGGGGTTTGGCAGTGAAATCAAGTTTTAGCATGCAAAGCTTTAGCAGCTCGTAGAAGCAGACAGATGATAACATCAAAAGATAGAGTAATTTATAACTACATCCCCTAGTTTTTGGATATTAAGATCAGAGGAAAAGAAAAATAAAATAGAGAAATGCAAGGTAAGGCTGCGTACAATAGACCCTCGTGGTCCGGCCCTTCCCCAGACCCCGCGCATAGCGGGAGCTTAGTGCACCGGGCTGCCCTTTTTTTTAGAGCTGTATGAGAAGGAGTAATTTGTTTTTCTGTTATCTATATCACTGGTCTTCCAAGCCCAATTAAATTAAGAAGGGGAATCTGGTTAGGTGTTCATGCTAAGTTATATATGTAGCAATCATACAAAAATAATTACCGGTATACCTCATTTTGCAGATTAACCAGATACCCCCAACCAGGAGGTACATCAGGCAAGAGTTCCATGAAACTCGTTTCACGATCCTGACTTGAAAAGTCCACTTCACTGTCATCAGATGAATCTTCTGTTTCACTACTCACGTCAAGATCCATATCAGTATTATTCAAATGTTGGCCTTCTTCATTAAAAAGCCTATACATGATATTTTCACCACTAACTGATGGCGCTTCATCATGAATACTAATCTCGGTATGACCTGAATCCCAGTAATCATTCCTTCTATCTGATGCAGCATGCTTCCGTGCTTCATCATCTTGTAAAAAATTCTGAAAGCGTAATTCAACTAAGGAAGGCAGCTTCGTAAGTGCAGCAGTGGTAGTCCATAAATTAGTGATTCTTGTCTCACACAACGAGAGGAACTTCAAATTTGGCATATAGGTAAAGCAGTCCTCACGGAAATTAGTAAGCGATGCACTGAAATCCAGGTTAAGGGTGTGCATCCGCGTAAAACTCCCAATCATGCTGAGCTTTCGGAAATGGGAGGACCTCAGATTTAGGACTTGGCACGGTAAGCCTCGTTGAGCAAGATCCCTGAAAAACACATCTAAAGGAAATGAATGCACATCATTTTAACTACTGCATAGATGAAAACCTATCCATTTCACGTTGTGTATAAACACAACAAAAGGAAAAGCAATATATGCGTTAGTTAAAATAATGGGAAAAGAAGAACACGCACACTACAGGAGAAGACGATCAATTGTCAGGTTCATTCTTTTGGATGTTTTAGAATCATTCGTTTTTTAAATAACATGACATGTCTATCTAATGAATAGTTGATTCAAAACAACTTTCCCTTTGATACTTCTGTTCAATTTAATTGCGGGGCATTTGTTTTACATATTCCTTATAAAAGTATTCATTTTCATAAGATTTTCATGGCAGTTACTCAAACAACCCAGTGTCGTGCATGTACCGAACATTTTGAGACAATTACAAATCTGAGAAGGTAAAATCTAATTGGCCAACCAAATTAAAGTTTCATTTTTTTAAGAGTTTAGCCAACCCGTCCAGAAAGGAAAAATAAATTTAGGACCATGTGCTGATTCCTCCTGTGTCAAAACTAAAACATCTCTTATCAAGTAATTATGGAAATCTAAGCGGAAAATACTTTTATAGGTAACTATATGTTAGCAAAAAAAAAAAAAAAAGAAGATGCAATCCATGTTTCATAATTGAAAGGCGTGTTCAATCCCTACCGTGAAAATTCATTTGTTTCTTTATTTACTTTTTCACAGAGACGTATTTCAAAATATGGTTGCATCTGCGCCAAAGCAAAGCAGATTATCGATTGTGGAAAAGAGTTGGGAATAAGATATACAAATGTGGCGATACGTACAGCAAGAAGTCCTTGCCGAACAATATATCCTGGACATCAACAACTCGGAGCTTTCTACTGCTAGCACGCATCAAAGAAAGAAGATACTCCCAACTCAGGATGCACACAGATCTGTTTATAATATCTACGGCATCAATCTCGGAGAGATCAACTTCCGTCAACAAATCGAGCAGTGGCTGGAAATCAGTATCCTTGATGTCATCCAGCAAAATCACTAAGCTAGACACCTCATGGTGGGCTTTCTTCAACTTGGCCTGGGTTGTAATATGGGCAGTAAGAATGCAACATTTCAGATTACATAGATGAAGAAACAAGCAGCATATTCTGGAGCAAAAATAACATAAGTATCGCTAGCAGTGAGAAAGATAAAGGAACTCATCTAATAAAGTAACTGTAAGCATATCCTTTTTATCATGCATTAGCCACACTAATGGACCCAAACCAGGAAATACATTTATCTAGCATCTAGAAAAAAAAGTTTCTTGAAACAGATGTCAAATCATGTGTTCAATATAGATTTTCTTGAAATGAAACCCACATCTTTCTATAAGAAAATTATCTCTTTCCCGAAGATATTCAGCAATTAGATGTCTACATCAAAGAGCGAGCAAGTGAAAATAAGTATTCATAAGCATGAAATTTCAGTAAAAATAGCATTTCAGATGGTTGTAAACAACGGACAACTAAAGTATCACAAACCTTGAAAAGAGCTGACATAACTTGTTTATTAGGCGGAACTCCTCTAGCCTGGCAAGAACACATGTACCTGGACCCAATTTGAGAAATAGCAAATAACAAACCCTTTGTCAGGAACATTACAAAGCAATAACAATGAAACATAGAGAAAATAATGCATCAGCCATCTTATCAAATAGCAGGGCAAGTCAACCAAGCATTGATACATTGTACGTCAGCCTGAAGCATAACATGCTTCTAGTCAAAGTTTAGAGAACATGAGTAAGGTTCTCATTTTACTTAGACTTGTCGTTGTTTTTTTTCTTTAAATCGTGTTTTCAGAGATCAAAGTTGATTACGAGTTTTGAGGTCATCAAATTTACTTTTCCATTTTGTTTACACTTGCCATTTCTTCTTCTAATATCATCTATTCAGAGAGATAAAATTGATTGCAATTGTATATACTTTTCCCTCTATTTGTCACGCGAATAAGATGGAACATAGAGCAAAATCACAAATACCACTAATACCTTAAATTTTGGACCAAATGCTTCAGTCTATCCCTCTTAATATAAACATAACACTAATATGGATAACAAATCACTCTCTAGCCTCTCATGTCAGTCTAATTAATATGATGCCAATTAATCATTTTCGATCTTCCAGAAACATCCTAGTCTAGCATGAACAATCCAAATTAGAGAATTACATTAAAAAAGAAAGAAAGTGATTTCAATATCAAGCAGCAGAAACAATGAATATCACAAGCTGCAATCTCAACTCTTAAAATCTCTATAATCGACAAAAACAATATATAAATGTTATAAATTTTAGTTTCCAGTAGAGAAAAACTAACGATTAATGAAATTGAAATGTAAATATACAAATAGATACGAAACTGAGAAAAATGTTAGGACGTGATGTATAAGCTAAGGTAATATTACGCGATGAAAATGTTTACCTTGTCTCTAAGGACGCGATATCGGTGCCGGTGGCCATGGCGATGTTGCGGTAGCTTCGATGCTAACAGCGACGAGACGGTGACTGCGATTATTACAAGAGTTCCGAGGACCGATTGGATTACTCCGATACAGTTGCCCGTTACATGCGAAGAAGCAATTTTTGGAATCAAAAAGTCTACCTACTTCTTTTCTTCATTTTATATGATTTTGAGCCCTTCTAATTTATTTGTTTATTCATTCCTCCTTTTCTTTTGTCCTTTTTCTCTTTTTTCTGTTTGCATCAATTTCCACTCTACGAAGGTGAACAAAGTTCATATTTAATTTCAATTAATAATACTTGTATTTTCGCATAATATACTACTTTTTCTATTAGATGGTGAGAAAAGAATTGTATTTTTAGATGTCCATAATTTTAATTTAAAACTACTACTATATAATATATATAGTTTATCGATACTTAAGATATTTTATTTCAGATCATAGGCTTTTAAAGGTTGACGCAAATGCAAAATCTCTCTAATACCCCTAGTGCTATGAGTCTATGACTAATGACCTAATGCATGTGCTTAAGCGTAAATCTAAAGATATTTTTTTTATTTTATTAACAGAAAGGGGACTTTTATTAAGTAATTGCTTATTTCTTAAATTTAAAACAAATTGTACTATGTGTTTTTCCACCTTCTCTAAACTCTAGATCCCTCACTGCTTCACCTGCATGCTAAGCTTAGGACATGTTTAGCCATAAAAATTATTTATTTAAAAAAAAAAAACTTTTTTTTAAAAATCAGCGTTTGGCCATATAACTTCTGAAAAACAGTCCAAACCTTATTTTCACAATTTTCATTTTTTATTTTTTGTTGTTGCTTTTGTCTTTCACTTTTCAAATTTTACCCTGTATTTTTTATTTTTATAAATTTGACCCCATTTAATTTAATTGATTAGGAAATGCATGTTCGACGGGAACAGATTGTTCACACAATGTGAAATTATTATATTAGAGAATAGTTATTACTAGTGTTGTTGATTTTTAGTACTAATGAATCTTTGTAATAATATTTAGAATTGACGAAGTGTAACTTATATAGTAGCTCGTAGGCGAAAAGAAATGCACTGGGTCATTTTAGTTCTGTAGCTCGTATGCATCAGTGAACAAGTCCATGTCTGTGACTAATGACGATACATATTGCGAATAATTGTGAACTTGATTTTATAATCGTATTAAAGAAACTCTGTATAAATCATGCTTAAAGTAATAGAAAATGATCGATGGACAGTGTTTACGCATTGATTATGTTTTATTAATTATTTTTGGGTGATTTTGTTAGTTTTTAAAAATTGAGGATATAAATCATATTTCATATTTGTAAGAGAAAGCACATTCCAATAACCAAATATTATTTGCAACCAAAGACAATTTCAACTCCAATTTTAATTTTTTTTAAAAAGTGTTTTTTTATTATTATTATTTCTATGGCCAGACGCCTACTTAGTATTTGCCAATTTAGCAACGATACTCTAATGGGCTGGAGATTTCATCTTGGACTGTCCAAGCTGGACAAATCCTTTACAGGCTCAAATTCAGTGATGAGGGTCTCATTCCTAATGGCTTTAGCCAATTAGAGTTGGAGAGTATTTAACTGGACAGGTGTAGTACTGGGCCTAGACTAGATGCTGCATTGGGCAATGTCTAATAATTACATCTCATAGCTAATTTTAGGATATAGTTATATTTAATAACTATTATTTAAATAAATTGCAAAGTATAATGATAATGCGTATTTAAATTATCTATCATATCTACATTATATATTTAAAGTAGAATAGCCTTTTTTGTTATTTTTATTCTTGACTCTCTCCTCTCTCTCTCTAAAACGTTTGATCTCTCTCTTTCAAATCTTCGGCGAGTCCGTCGTCGTTCCTCTTTAATACATTTGATTATTTTTGTTAATTACAAGGTAAAGATATAAGCTTTATTGTTGCAAATCTGAAACCGATTGATATAGTTTTGCTATTGTCCGTCATCTTCCCTATCGTCGCCGTCTCTCTCTCTCCGCCATCGCCGGAAAAGCCGATCCCAAATCGGAAAAGCAAGCGCCGTCGCCACACACCGACCGACGTCATCATCAGATTAGAACTCATCTCCGCCAGTGTCATATTCTTCTCGTTACCGTCGCCGTCATCTCCTTCTCCTTCTCAGATTTGGATGTATTTTTCCAGATCTGGCCGGGTTTTAAGTGTATTCATCTTTTTCGTTTGTATTTTATTTCTTGTATTAATATTTGAGTATATTCGTTAATTTTTTGATGTAAAATCAAGTGTTTGTGGATGTATTTTATTCATTGTATTCAGTTTTTGAGTGAATTCGTACACTTTATTCGGCTTTATTTCGAAGGAGATCCTTTTGTATACAAATAAATATAGTGAATTTAAAGTGTATTTTAGAGTGTATTCATTTTTTTTCTAGTGTAAAATTCAATTTTTCGTTATGTATTTTATTTTTTGTATTCAGTTTTTGAGTGAATTCGTAATTTTTAGTGTAAAATCCAGTGTTCGGGGTATATTTTATTTATTGTATTCCATTTTTTGTTGTATTTTAAAGGAGTTTTTTTTGTACACAAATAAATAAAGTAAATTTGAATACAACTTTTAAATATAATAAATTGAATACAGTTTAAAAGTAACTACAAATGAATATAGTCGAGTCGAATACATTTGAATTAAATACATAGCAGATTTTTACTCGTTGTATTAATAAATATAGCGAGACCATTTTATGAATACGTCGAAGTTGTTTTATGAATACAATGAGTTGAGGAACTAAAAAGTATCTACGCCCTGTAAATATTAAAACTATGGCTATCACAAATTTAAAACTCCTAAACTATAGTTATTTGTGTAAGTTTCACTCTACTTTTTAGGTATGAAATCGAAATTGGGCTTGGGATTTATAACGGGGAGCGATTTTGAAGTCTGTATAGAAGTTGAAATACTACTACAATTCATAATTCATTCCTATATAATCGACTCCACTAATTTGTTTTCATGATCAGGAAAAATATATCCAAATCAAAATTAAACCTCTACTTTCTGTTATTGTATTCAAAAGTATATGTATATTTAATATAAAGTATATACTGTGTATACACAATGTACATCTTATGTAAATTAGATGGCCGAAAAATATTTGATTTTCCCATTTTTTTTTTTCATTTGGCTAAACCTTTGCGGAAAGAGTAATCGATATCGATCAACAGGACCAACATTTTTAAGTCATGATTAGTGCTCATCTGCCTTTAATCTAGAGTTGCTACTGGTCACAAAAGGCTACTTTGTCAATTATGTGTATGCTAATACTTATTTTCTATATAAAAATACAGATATATAATGCTTGGGTTATATGCAACCGGTGCTTGAGAACCCAATGATATGAATACAAGTTTGTTTTTTATATCTACGCCGGTGAAAGATTACAAATATTAAATTAAATAATCAACAATAAGAATAATAATAAATCAATATGATCCTTACATGGTGGATCCGGAGAGGATGGGATGTACGCAGATTTACTCCCACCTTGGGTGGTAGAGAAGTTATTTTCGATATATTCTCTTCTCAAAAAATTCAATTAAATAGTAGAGACGGAAAAAAAATTGGTCGAAGACCAACTTTATAATAAAAAGAAAGTTTGGAATGACTATCGTCTTTTAGTAGTGGAGTTTCGGTATTTGACTCTTTCTTCCCTTCCTATTGGTTGTTGCATCACTACTTGCAGCAACCATGACAAAACCCATTAATTTAATAGCGTAGTGTAAACAAATAGTACCACCATCAGAAAGAATAACAGGAAACAACTATATATACAAACAAAGCGAATGACCCACTATCGAATACCGGTAATAATATCAGCAAACGAACGTTCTCATGTGCTTCCAGACATACGGCTAAGGTCGTTGCGCTCCTGCCACCTCTTGGCAAAGTACGCTGATCCAGATAAGGTGCATGTAGATAACAACTTTATGACGTAAATCCTGTGCCTGGTTCCTCTTTAGTTCTGTCCTTTCTCCATAGTGGGAATGTGAAGTGAAACTGTGGACTCGACAAAAAAGACCAACTTGTTAGCAAAAAGAAAGAGGGAAATCCCATTGTGATGCTCCACTTTTCCCTTGCAAAGTGGAAAAAAAGAGAGATAAGAGAACCAAATAAATGAAGTTCTACTAGTCGAGCTGCCTCGCACGTGCTAATGCCGCGTGTAGCACAAGGTTGTTTTGGTGGGCCACTTTAGTGTACGTGGTAATTTCGTTTGGGCCCATTTAGGATACTAGAATCGAATGGAGGGCTCCTTCGATACCCTATGAGTCAACATAGTGGCCTCTCGTAAAAGGAAAAGAAAGCTATTACTATCATATGGAGTACTTGTCTAATTCTGATATTAAAAGTTAATTCATGAGGTGAGAAGTTGAATTTTACTGACAAATTGCTCGGTGTAATCGAGTTTTACATCCTCACCCACTCAAGTCGACAATATCTGTGTTGCCGTTTGAGGCCACCCGACTTGACTATGGCACTGGTTAGATATAAAGGTATCAAAATTAGCTCATAAAAACATGTCTCATCCAATTCACTCAAGTTTAGACGAGTTAATTACCCGTTCATTTATTAACTCATCCTATTTTGATCCGTTAAATTCAGACTATCTAAAAGTTATTTTTTGTTTGATATTTTATATATAGGCATAATAAGAAATAAAATAGTTTTATTAGATACTTAAATAAAGAAATTAAAACTTAGCAAGTGTCGAACAAATTAGGTTATGATCCATTATTTCACCTATTTTGATCTAGCAGAAAGTTCATGAGATGAAAGATTGTGAATAACACCAATCAAAAAATAAACCTTACATATTCCCCTTTTAAGTGTTTTAGTGTCAAATTACTATGAACACGAGGACCGAACTTAATATTATTGTGATAAGCTACTTGCGCATGCTATATGCATCGCAATCATGAATTCATTGATTCCAAATTTTATGGTTTTAGTTTTGATCGAAAATCAAAATTAAAGAAAATATGTATTTCTTTTATTTACTAAAACTCGAAAAACAAAAAATGGTGAGTAGAGGAGCATTTTCAATTATCAAGCATACTTTCAGAAATGTTTTTTGAGATCAGAAAGCATAGCTATCTCAAATTTTATTTGTTTTTTGCATCAACGTGGTAGAGATTTTACCTCAAACCGACCATTTCTCGTTGCCTTTTTTGGTTGAAAAAATTTAGACTATCTTGAACATCCACAAAAATATTATAAAATATAAACCGAAATAGAGGAAGGTAATTAATAAGTAATATAGTATTATCTAGATAGCTGCTCAAGATGTTATTAACAATGCGGATCCAATAATGGATTACATGTTCGATAGAATTCAATAGATAATAGACTAAGACATATTCTTCATAATCCACACTCTTAATTCAAAATTCACATCGTCTTAATTTTGAATCATCACTGGCCATAGATAAGTTTAAGGCATGGATATGATTTATAACAGATGCTCCATAACTCCAAGTTTTGATCCATTGGTACTTCAAGAATAATTTAATACTCTTCATCAGATCAGAGAAAATAATATACTTTAGGTTTCAAATTTGATTTTGAATTACCAACAAAGAACTTAAGAATCAAAAAGTAATGAGAAGACTTGGTTATGAAGGAACAGAAAAATAATTTGTCCACTCTGTCCCTTCTTCTCTAAAAGGAAGAAAAAAGGAGACATACCCCACTAATCACATTATGAGGCCAAGTGATAAATTAACAGATCTATTAGCGTTCCACTTCTTTATGTGTTCTCATAATCATTGATTGCTAAAAAGGGGAAACTGTTTTGACACAAGTGATCTACAAAAGGCCACTATATAAATAGTTATCAATTTCTTGGTGCTTTGCTTGCATGATGGAATCTAACAGACAAACATTCTAAATCAGAACAAAGAAATACGAGAATAAAAAGATCACAAGTTCAATCAGATATATTACGATAATGGTTATGCACGTGAAAACGTAATCCCTGTCAATTGTAGTTTGGTACAAGAACAACATGTTACATGTATATATGTATCAAATTTTAGAAATATCTATTGAGAATTTGAAGTCAAATAAAGCGACTATGTTCGTGCAAGAGAGGCTCAAATGTGAATTAGAGAAGTTTAATTAGTACTAATATAAGTCAATCATAGTGGCAACGGGTACCTAACAATTATGAAGAAAAAAAAACATCCCTTATTTAACCAATAAGAATTGTGATAGAGTTAGAGATGGCAGTGGATCCTGGATCCGATCCGGATCCGATGGATCCATATCCGTTTTATAGGATATGGATCTTTAAAATTTGGACCCGGCGGATCTGGATCTGGATCTTGTATTTGAGATCGTATCCGGTCCAGATCCGATCCGTGCATCCATTTTTTATTAAATATATTCATAACCTAGAATGTAATTTTATAAGTATTTTCTTAAAATTGCTAAGCACATCCTTGCAAGTTAAATTCTCAAAACAAGTTTAATTTATCCCCGCGTTAACTCAAAAACTAAAAAATAAAGAGGTAACTTCGATAATAAAATCAATGTTATATTAGTGAATGACTAACATCTCCATAGACAAGTAGTTAAAATTATATTCACTTCATTTGCGAAGATTCCAAGCACATGCAAGTTCTGCATTGTGGAAATACTAGTCAGCATTTTCCACAACTATTGTTAGTGTCCAACATTTTCAATTAATAGCTCACAATCAAAATGAGACAACGAACAAAATATCTCATATGAATATTTCAAAATTGAAACACAGTAAACTGTTAGCTAAGTAAAAATCGCTTGTCAGTTCAAAAAAAATTCTTAGCAAGGTTACATTCTTAGCAAGGCAAATTTTTTTACATGTGGATCCAGATCCGATCTGTGGATCCGATGGATCCGGATTTCAATATGATTTTTATGGACCCGATGAATCTTGATCGGATCTAGGTTCATGTATGAAAAACGGATCTGGATCTGGATCTAGTAGGATCCGATCCAGATCCGATCCGTTGCCATCTCTAGATAGAGTGATAACTATTGTTTTATCCTTTATCAGAAGTCTCGGCCTCTCGGGTTTGAACCCTACCGGATACAAAGTCACCTTCGCAATATAAAACTTTTCAACACGAATTTAAATTTAGTTGGGCTTCAATATGAATATCAACCCCAAATAAGAAACAAAAAGAACTTTGCCCACTTTTTATACCAATAACCAAACTAAATAACTAACGAATAAAACACACGTGTTTTGTTTTATATGCTTCTGCCATACAATGATGTATTCTCTCTCACTTAGTTTGAGCTTAATTAATTTAATTTTATAAATATAGAGTGCAAATAAGTATATCAAAGGAAATTTTAGTAGTCTAGTTGGTTGGCTCCTTGAACTCTCATCTTGTTGGTGAGAGTTCGATTCTCTTCTGATAATTTCTTCTCCTATTTCCTCAACCCTTAATATAATAAAAATAATTTTAAAAAAATAAGTATTATTTCAAATAACAGAGAGTATATCATATTTGAAGACATACACACATATATATATGGTTTTTGGTGTAATAGTATTCGATAATCGCTTTGGAGTTTGACTACTCTGGATTGCTTCGGGATAATCTCACTTTAATTAGGAATAAAGTGTTTACTATTAAAGATGATTTCATTTACATAATTCGAATCTAAAATCTAATGGAGGGCACATACTCGTACTTTCGTACATTATAAAAGTTAGAGAAAATTACATTTATACCCCTTAAAACAAACTAATTATGCATCTCTACCCTTCTTACTTTTAATACCCCAAAAATGTTTACCCTTCTCTTAGTACCCCTTGTAGTTTTTGTAGGTAATTGTCTCTTTTTTATTCCTTTATTTTTTATTTTTCTACTTCTTTTCTTCTTTTCTTCTTTTCTTCTTTTCTTCTTTTCTCCTATTTTCTCTCATTTTTTCTTTTTCCTTTTTTTGTTTAATTTATTTTTTAAATCATAGTATTCTTTATTTTCTTTTTTCACCATAATCTAATTCCATATTTAATTCTAGCTCATTTCATTTCTTTTTTTTTCTGTCTTTTTTAGTTCTTTATATCTTCTTTTCTATTTAATTGTCTATTTTTCTTCTTTTCTTTTTTTATTTCTCTACTTCTTATCTTCTTTTATTCTTTTCTTTTTTCTCATTTTTTCTCCTTTTTGTTCGTTTATTTTTTCCATACTATATTTTATTT
Source organism: Anisodus tanguticus (assembly GCA_034509755.1). Classification (NCBI taxonomy): domain Eukaryota; kingdom Viridiplantae; phylum Streptophyta; class Magnoliopsida; order Solanales; family Solanaceae; genus Anisodus; species Anisodus tanguticus. Next base: position 35,080,215 of record CM067561.1, on the reverse strand, counting down.
TATTTTATTTTTCATCATAATCTGATTTTATATTAAATTCTAATTTCTTTCTTTTTCATTTTTTATTTCTTTATTACTTGTTCCTTTTTCAATTTTATTTATTTCTTTTTATTTTCTTTTTTATCTCCATAATCTAATTTCATTCATCTCCGGGGTTGGCTCCAAGGCCCAGCTAACAATAAACTACCTATTCCTGAAATTGCGGTCAATCTCGCTACCTTTGGTCTGAATGCTACATGATGAAGAACATAAGCCATATCCTTTCCAATTTTTTTAATTTCAGGTGATTTTCATTTATTTTTTCTCTTTTTTAAATTTTATTTTTTTCAAATTATTATTATTATTTATTTTTTTAATTATTTTTTTCATAATCTAATTCTACAAACTTTTTGGCTCCTTTATATTTTTCAATAAAATGGATAACTTATATATTATCTTTTCTATTTATTTTATTTTTTATATCGCAAAAAATAGTATATCAAATCAATAGCAACTTAAGTATACTGTTGCAATATACAATGATACCCACATTGTATCAAACAGGACTGGCGGTTCGTTCCTTAAAAAAAGTTAGTCCTCTATGATACGAACCTGATATATATCATACACTGACAGAGTATCATAAATGATTGATTCATTCCTTCAAGAAAAACACAACTCAATTATTTTTTATACACACATAATATATATCATATACTAACATGGTATCATATAAAGTTGATTCATTCATTAAAATAATACAACTCAATCATCTATGATACATACATGGTATATCATATACTCACACAATATCATGAACGATTGTTGAAGTCCTTGAATGCAACAATAATGATATAAAAATATAATGAGATAGTAGCATGAAGGGAGATGCGTCAGCAGTCTTGCATGATACCATCATGATATATACCATATACTGAGATGTATCATGAATGACTGTATATACCATGATGATATCATGAATGACTGCTTCAGTTATTCAAAGAAAGTAGTTCATGATACTATTATGGTATATAATTCTATGTAAATGGTATCATAGAGGACCGATTCTTTCCTTAAAAAAACATAGCTCAATCACCTATGTTATCCACGTGGTATATATCACATACTAACAAGATATCATTAATGAATGACGCACAATACCATGATGGTATCATGAAGGACTGTTGAAGTCCTTGAATGAAACATTCCCCAGTCCTCCATGATACCGTCATGGTATAAACATATACTGAGATGGTATCTTGCATGACTACTGCAATCCTGCAATGAAACACTATTCAACAGTCCTACATGATACCATCATGGTATAAAAATGTACTAAGATGGTATATACCATGATGGTATCATGAAAGACTATTGAAGTCCTTGAATAAAAGTTCTCGTTCCTCCATGATACCATCATGGTATAAAAATATACTGAGATTGTATTATGCACGAATGTTGTAATCCTTCAATGAAACACTCTTCAACAGTCCTCCATGATACCATCATGGTATAAAAACATACTGAGATGGTATCATGCAGCAGGACTGCTGCAGTTCTTCAAACATTCTTTAACAGTCCTTCATGATGGTCATAGTATAAAAATATACTGAGATGATATATATTATATATTATATAGTGACATCGAAGGGGAGCTTTGGAGTAACTGGTAAATTTGCTGCCATGTGACCTGAAGGTCATGGGTTCAAGCCGTGGAAACAAATTGACCTCGACGAAAATGCAAGGTAAGACTGTGTACAACAGACCCTTGTAGTCCGACCCTTCCCCGGACCCGCGCATAGCGGGAGCTTAGTGCATCGACCGTCCTTTTTTATATACTGACATCATATCTAGAGGAATGGTCCATTCTTTCAAGAAAAATACAATTCTAGCATCTACGATACATACATGGTATATATCAAGTTGATTTTTATTTTAAAAAAGTTACAAAAAATAAAGTTAAAATTAAATACAAGTTTTATTTTATTTTCAAAAGATTTTTTTTTTCTATTAATTTAAATTTCAATAAATAAATTAATAACTTTAGCATTTATCTTAATTACTTTTTGTTGTGGTCTGATTATTTAAATTTTTATTTATTATTTTTTCTAAATTTTTATTAAAAGAAAACAAAATAAAAGAGAAATACACAATGGAGGATCAGTACTAAATGTAGGTGTTGTTTAAATAATAATTAATGATTGAAAAGATAAAAGACAAAAACAAAAGGAAAGTACTACTCCGTTGAGTAGATTGGGAATAATGAACACGTTGAAGTAAAATAATAAGACTCCTATGTTGAAAAAGTGGTGATTGATAAGTACTAAGCACTGCACGAATTAAGGGGGTAAATTGTGTGTTCCGTATGAGCATCAATTGTAATTAAATTAAATTCAATGGGGCAGGGTTGGGTAAATATTTTGCTTTTAATGGGTATTTAGTGTAGTTTTCCCTAAAAGTATGATGAGTAGAGTTGACTAACAGAGTAACATTCACCAAGGTAAGCGAAGCTAGCTTGGCACAGCTTTTTTTTACTCACAAGATTCGTAACAAAGATGCTGATGATCTTGTAATATGTTTGCAAATCTGAAGCAAATCTTTTCCATGTGACCTGAAATATATGCTTATAATATGCTTCCACGCCAAAAAATATAGGCTTTTTTAATTATATGCTTCAATATTTTCAATCACCTTTACAGTCTTGGGCATCCACTATATCAAAAATTCAAAATCATCCTATAAATTGGCTATGAGAATGGAGAAGTAACGAAATCTAAAAGAAATTTCTGGTCTTTTCTTCAAAAAACAAAAATTATTGTACCTGCTCAATGTGACAAGGGTATGGTATGCTTCAATATTTTCAACCACCTTACAAAAGTTGCTTCTTTTAGAACTATAACTTCACATTTTCTAACTCTACAAACTTAGCTTGCATACCATGAGCTTGCCATACCCTTGTCACATTGAGCACATTCATGTTTCAATTTAAAGTTATTTGAGAGATTCATGGCATCAAAATAAGAAGAGAAGTAATTTATATCCAAGTTGCAATTTTATATGAATTTGTTATAATAGAGAAACAAGAGCAAATGAGAGGCATGTTGGACAACTTGAGGGTGAATGTAGAGTTATTGATACGAGTTCATCCGAACTCAACGGCTTTGTTCGAATCTTACATATGTGTAACAAATTTTACTAGATAAGTGCCAATAATTATTATCAAAGGCAGTAAATTAAGTGTGTTGTATTAGAATGTCGAACTCAACAACAAATCCAGTATAATCCCACAAAGTGGGATATGAGGAGAATAAAGTGTACACAGACCTTATTTCTACCTCGTGGAAGTAGAGAGATTATTTTTAAAAGATATTCGACTCAAATATCACAAACCAAAATAGCTTTCACAAATCTCAAACTCAAATTTATAAAATTCAAATCTTATATCTGTCTCCGTGAACAACAACAAAAAAAAATAAATCGCGGAACATGCAAATTTATGCCTCTGCACAAATAAAAGGTCACCAACCCTACAAACATTATCAACATGAATTCTTCAATTTTTTTTTTTATACCAGCTTCCCGACTTACGCCAGATTATTCCTGGAGATAGTAGTCCCGATTCTTCAGCACTACTAGTACATGTCCAACGGGTTGGGGCCCGCCCCGACCCAAAAAATCCAGGGCCAGGGTCGGCTTATAGCTGACCCGCGAGCCACCCGACCCGAAAAGCGGGGACCCGATCTTATGTAGGGTCAGAATATTTTATCCGTCCGACCCGGCCCGACCCGCATTTTTTAAATATAATTTATATTATTTTTCCTTCATTAATATTTATTTTGTACTTATATATATTTTTTTCATTAATATTTAAGTGATATAATCCATGTTTTTATAATATATGTATTGCTCTAATCTACATTGATCTCGACATAAAATAAGATAAAAACGGTAGTTGATTATTAGTCGTTCTGTTAATATCACGAAAGCATAATGTAGGGAGAGAAAATAGTTGTAAATTGGTGAAACTTTAAATGGTCATAACTCTTCACTCAGATGTCCGTTTTACCCGATTTTTTTTATTTTGCGTGTTTTTTCGAGACGGGGCCGGCCAAACTTCCGCAAGGCGGTTTGGCGCAGCCAATTTTTAGAAAAACGTATGTTTTCCCAATCAATTTGTGTTTTCCCCAAATCGATTTCTAATTTTCCTTTTTCTTTAGTAAACATCTCACGATACACAATAGATTTCAACGTCGAAATTTCATGATAGTGTAGGTGTGAATGTCAATTTCAGTTTTGAAAATTCAATTTTAAAAAAATAAAAATTTCTCGACCCGACCCGTCTCGGCCCGCCAAATTCCGTCCCCGTTCTGACGGGTCAGGGCCCGGGTTGGAATTTTTTTTTTAAATAGGTCAGGGTAGGGCAAGCAGAAAAAAAGGCACCCGACCCGAGCTTTGGACATGTCTAACTACTACCAGTAAATCGCGAGATGTGCCTGAATGATCAGAGTTTGATATCAGAGTAACTGATATCACCTACAAGATCCTATCCCAGAAGAGACTAAATTGCTCCCAGCAGAGTTCGAACTCACGCTGCAGACCTCTAGCTGAATTTTAAGTTTTCCTCCTTGTCATCTGACTATGCCCGGGGAATTGAATTCTTCAATTATTGCCTATACACAAAATATATCCATATATATAAGCTTCATCGGTCCTTTTATTTTTATTTTTCTCTTCTTTTTGGATTGCTTTGCAGTACACCACAAAAAATAAAATAAATAATTTCATTACAAGTTCCTTGATATATCTATATGACAACATCATAAATTTGAACAATACTCGCATATGATGGCATTTGAGCGTGAAATCTTTATCTCTTGAGCCGCAAACACTTATATTAAACTAAGCATGATATGTCATTTGCCATAAATGTATGCAACTTTTTAACACACAATCGAAAGAACTTAAAAGAAAAGTGACAATTAATTAGATTTGTGGGCAAGAGGACCCGGACGGCTTGAATCTTAATTAAGCAAATTAAATGGTGATTACTTAGGCATCTTCATTGATTATCTCATGATGTTGTATTGTTATGTTTTGGTCCCCATGCTAGGTTCTCATTATATATTTAGTAATTTCTCAATCACACATGGTAGGAGGCCACTGTTAGAGTAATTATGGGTAAATCTCATAATTACCTCAGATCTTCATTATTCATAATTGATATTGTAATATATTGTAATATCTAAATGATTATAATTAACATATTATATTTTAGGTAAAGGAGATTAGTCTTTCTTAAGACAAACATATTATGATTGTATATATATTGTACTATTGGAATGAAATTAATCAAGTAATCATTTTCCTACATGGTATCAAGAGTCAAAGATCCTTTGCCCTAATACATATCTCCTCCTACCCAATTTCTCCCTTCTCTTTTTCCTAAATTTTTCGACCAACTATCACAAAACCCTAAACAAGTTCTTACACCTAGCAAAACCCTAGCCGACATCTAAACCCAACCCCGTCATCGGCTTACTCCTATATGGAACCCTAAGGGTTCTCCACATCCAAAACATCAAACACTACTTCTTTTCTTCTATAGTTTTGATTTCTTGCGGAACCTATGGCCTAAAAACAAATACTTTATTCCGCTTTTGCCGTTAATAACTCCAAGAACTTTATCTCCATAACCCTTGAAATTGAGAAAGGGCAATATACCTCTTGGGCAGAATTATTCAAAATTCATCGTCGCGCATATGAGTTGATCGACCATATCATACCTTCCGAGTCATCATCAGACGCTATTTTGGTGGACAAAAAGCTATGGTCCCGTTTGGATGTTATTGTCCTTCAATGGATTTATGACACTATATCCAACAATCTTTTACATACCATATTGGAGCCTAATTCTAAAGCTCAACAAGCACGGGAACATTTACAAAATATATTTCAGTATAACAAACTTTCTCACGCCGTTTATCTTGAACACCAATTTACTAATGTTAAATTTGATGATTTTTTTAACATATCTACTTATTGTCAGGAATTGAAAATGCTTGCGGACCAACTATCCAACGTTGGTTCGCCCGTAACAGATCAACAGTTGGTCCTTCAGTTGATTGCAGGGTTGAATGAACAGTATGATGGAGTGGCTACATTCATTCAGCAAAGTAATCCATTATCTCATTTCTATGAGGTCCATTTTGAGGTTGATTCTCGAGGAAACACGAAAGGCAAAACATGCATCTTCTGGAGCAACCACCGTCGGAACGGCTCTCGTCTCCACCAACTCATTTTCCACGGATTTGGAACCCCCAAATTCTGGTTCGGGGGGCAATAATAATCGCCAAAATAATGGCAAAAATGGGGTTCAAACCGTAACAATAAAAGGAAAAATAATTGTGGAAAGGGACGAGGCCGGGGCAGTGGCCAGTCCGGACAGTGGCGGGCTGGCAGTGGCGGTAATCAGTGGGGGCAGTACCCACCGTGGGCTTGGGCCTCAGAACGGGCTGCCCCGCTGTGCCCATATCCGACTTCATCATGGGCTAGTCCTCCCCCCACTTCAAATCGCCAACCAGGTATTCCCGGATCTCGTCCACAACATTTGTTTGCGGCTCAGGCACCGTCTTCTGTTGGTTATGCACCCACAGGCATTGAACAAGCCATGACCAACATGAATATAAGTGTTCCATATGAGTCATGGTACATGGACACAAGGGCTACGTCACACATGACGGCATCTCAAGGTAATCTCTCATCTTATTTTAATATGAGCAATAATAAAAATATTATTGTCGGCAGTGGGCAGAAAATTTCAATTCGTGGTATTGGTCAGGTAACACTACCCTCTTCACACCCACCATTATACTTGAAAAACGTTTTACATGCATAAAATTTAATTAAAATATGATCTTTGTTAGACGTTTTACGATTGATAACAATGTTTCTGTGAGTTTTGATTCGTTTGGCTTTTCTGTGAAGGATTTTCAAACAGGGATGCCACTTATGAGATGCAATAACACGAGGACTTGTATCATGTCACTTCTCTTTCCAAAAATAGCATGACCAAACCATCAACATTTGCTGTCATTTCTCCTACTCTATACACAATTGGTTGGGACACCAAGAGCACAAATTTTTAATAATTTTATGAAGAATAATTTGTTTTGTTGTAACAAACTTTTGGACTACTCTGTTTGCCAAACTTGTGTGTTTGGTAAACATGTTAAGCTTCCTTTTGCATCTTCTAATTTTCATACTTTTATGCTATTTGATCTTGTGCATTATGATTTGTGGACATCACCAGTTTTGAGTTCTGCGCGTCGTAAATACTATATGCTCATTCTAGATGATTATTCGAATTTCTTGTGGACTTTTCCCTTAGGACATAAATCACAAACCTACACCATTTTAAAACAATTTAGTGTTTTTATCAAAATTCAATTTGGCAAATGCATTAAATGTTTTCAATGTGACAATGGGAGGGGGGGAATTCATAAATGCCGAATTTAATGATTTCTGTCACCAAAATGGGATGTCTTTGCGTCTTTCGTGTCCACACACATCACCACAAAATGGGAAAGCCGAAAGAAAAATTCGAATGATTAATAATATGATTCGCTCTCTTCTTATGCAGTCTTCCACACCACCAAAGTTTTGGCATCATGCACTTCAAATGACTACATACCTTTTAAATATTATTTCTAGTAAATTGCTCTCCAATGTGTCTCCTACACAAATGTTGTATCATCGTCTCCCGTCTTTTACACATTTGAGGGTGTTTGTGTTATCCTTTGTTTCCATCCACTTCTATTAACAAGTTACATGCTCATTCAACTCCTTGTGTGTTTTTGGGATACCCACAAAATCATAGGAGATATAAATGTTATGATTTGACGAATGAGAAAATAATTATCTCTCGTCATGTGATTTTTGACGAGTCTACATTCCCGTTTGCTAAGTCTCATGTAACATCTTTACCTTCTTATGATTTTTTGGACAACGGAATACATCCCATTTTGCACCACCACCTTAATATCTAAACACAAGTGAAATCAACTCAACAAAATACTCAACATGTTCCGGCCCAACCACTAAATGGTACTGGATCGGAGACCACAACCTTGTTATCGATGTTCTCGGCCCAGTCCATTTTCTGTGGCGGGTAGGCCCAAGTGAGGCAGTCAACTGCTACCTCAACCGCACCCTTATCCCAAATCGATCTCGGATCCCAACCCAATACTGAATCGGCTACCCCTTTTCACTTGGGGCACAATACACCCCCTCGGCCCAATACCATACTCGAGAACCCTACTCCTCAACCAATAACGGAACAACCCCAGACTATTGAAACCCGTGCCATGCACGGGATTTTTTAACCCAAACGTCAGTTTAACCTACTATCTTCAGTTCAACCATCACCTTTACCAAAAAATCCCAAAGCTGCCTTGTTAGACCCGAATTGGAAAGTTGTCATGTTAGACAAATTTAATGCTCTTATTCAAAATAAGACGTGGAAGTTAGTACCACATCCGTCTAATGTGAATGTCATTCGGTCTATGTGGGTTTTTGTCATAAAAAGAATTCGGGTGGTTCTTTTGCGAGATACAAAACTCGTCTTGTTATCTCAACATGTTGGGGTAGATTGTGGTGAAACATTCAGTGCGGTAGTTAAGCCACCAACTATCAGGACTGTTCTCAGCCTGACTCTTTCCAAATCTTGGTCCATTCATCAGTTGGATGTTAAAAATGCATTCTTATATGACAACTTATAGGAGACAGTGTACATGCATCAGCCATTGAGTTTCCGAGATTATACGAGACCATGTCATGTTTGCCTATTGAAGAAATCCTTATATGGTTTGAAACAAGCTCCTCGGGCATGGTATAACAGGTTTGCATGATTTGTTTCCAAGTTGGGATTCTCTCACAGCAAGTCCGATCAGTCGTTGTTCATTTATTGGAAAGGCGTTGACATGGCATATATCCTTATGTATGTGATGATATTATTATCAAAGCATCATCCACCTCACTTCGCCAGTCTATTATGTCCCTTCTTACATCATAATTTGTGATGAAGGACTTGTGTCCGTTAAATTATTTTCTTGGCATTGCCGTTATCCAATATGCAGGTGGTATGTTTTTCAGTCAAAAGAAATATGCCGAAGAAATAATTGACAATGCAAGGATGTCATCCTGCAAACCTTCACATACTCCAGTTGACGCAAATGCGAAATTGAGTAACGATGGCGAATACCATACAATGATTCTACCCATTACCGTAGCCTAGCAGGGGCCTTGCAGAATCTGACTTTTACAAGACCAGATATTTTCTATGCAGTTCAACAAGTTTGTTTACTCATGCATGATCCGAAAGAAGAACATATGAGGGCTCTTAAAAGTATTCTGCGATATGTTAAGAGTACTCTCCATTTCAAACTTCATATGTATAGGTCATCCATCTCGAGTCTTTCTGCCTACACGGATGCAGATTGAGGTGGCTGTCCGGACACACGTTGTTCCATTTCCGGTTATTGTGTGTTCTTGGGGGACAATCTCATTTCATGATCATCCAAACGCCAATCCACACTGTCTCGGTCAAGTGTTGATGCAGAATACCGAGGGGTAGCCAATGTGGTTGCTGAATCATGTTGGCTCCGTAATCTACTGTTGGAGCTACATTGTCCGATTGAAAAAGCAACAGTGGGTTATCCGGCAATCCTGTTTAACATCAGCGCATAAAACACATTGAAATGGATATCATGTTTGTTAGCGAAAAGGCTACTCGTGAACAAGTCCGTGTTCTCCACGTACCGTCTCGCTACCAAATTGTAGATATCTTCACGAAATGACTTCCGCACGTACTTTTTGATGATTTCATGGACAATCTGAGCATACACGAACCTCCCGCTAAGACTGTGGGGGACTGTTAGAGTAATTATGGGGCAATCCCATAATTACCTCTAATCTTCATTATTCATAAATTGATATTGTAATATATTGTAATATCTCATTAATTAGGATGATTATGATTAACATCTTATATTTTATGTAAAAGAGATTAATCTTCCTTAAAACAAGCATATTATAATTGTATATATATATATATATTGTACTATTGGAATGAAATTAATCAAGAAATCATTTTCTTACGGCCACACCATGTCATGTGCAATTATGCTAAATTTTCTTAGACCTTTTATTCAATAAAATATTGTTTAATTAATCTTAATCCTCTCCTCTTATACAATCTTCTCAATCCAACAATCCCATCAAGAGTTGGCCTGCCCGGCCAAAGTTACTCTAATTTTTTAGTTTTAGGGGTTTACGATGAAGATTAAAATTAGTATAAATAAAGTTCATTGACCACTTTTTTAGTTGTGCTTTTGAAAATAGCCAATATTATGAGTTCTAAATTTTCTAGGTTAAGGCTCGGGATAATGTCATGAAGTTTCAAATTATGTAGTTATGTGAAATTTAAAAATTCCATTACAATACAAGGATTGAAAAATAGTTATTTGTGAATTTTCCCCTAAAAAAATGCTCTTAAATTAGCCATTATAGTGTTGTGGATATATTATCACTACTATCAACAATAGAGTTGGAAAATTGGCGATTGTGTTAAATTTAGATTGTGAAAAACTGGATCAAAGTAATAAACGGGTTAGGATCTAGTTCGTCAAGCGTAGGTCAAAATTGATCAAACAACAACTTATAACTAAACTCACCCAACATGACTAAACCTATTCTCCTTTCGTGTTCTACCCTTTTAAAGTAAAAAAGAAGAAGAGTAAAATGAATTATCCTATTAATCATGCAGTCTTAAATTTTGAGGAGTCAAACAACTTTTTCTTTGACTACAATTTTTGAGAAGTAAACCCAATGCATTTTTCTTGAATGAACTCAAAATTTACATATATCTCACTCATCAAATTATAATATTGTATGTTTGTATTTACATTTGACCCATTAGATCATACAATTTTGATTCATATTAGCTCAATAATTTAATGAGTCACTACGAACTCAATTAATTGGTGGAGTTAATTTAATAAACGGGTCATGATCAATCACACTCATTTAAATTCAAACGAATTAAATGAATTACTAAAAGAGAACTAATTGAATTTTGCCTCCTATAAGTAAGATGTTACATGAGGCACATATTGTCATTTTCGGAGCAAAAAAGGTAGCAAAAGACTTAAAAAGTAAAGTTCAATGTTTTGTGGGAAAGTATGGTGGATGTCACAAAATAGAAATGCTTCATTAGCTGTATGCAAAAGAAATTAGGGAATAAAGTTAATGAAACGCGGTATTTGGGCCCCTAAAGTTTGGGAATTTTTGGCTGTGACGTGAGATTATTTCATCACAAATCCCTTAAATTAATTGTTAATGCATGTATTAGTGAGACATAAACATTTGCCCTGGACATTGAGTACTGTGATCATATCTTAGTTGAGTTCAAACGAAAAACCAAAGCAACAAATATAATTAAAATGTCAAGTAGTGGTAAAATAATTTTTTTATAAGAGAAAAGAGCATAATGGTCAAAAGTTGTCTGATTGCAAGTTCAGATTTCTTTTAACCGGGCCCAGACCATTTCACACGGGCCACGATATTTAGCTTATCATTATCAGTTGTAATCGTAGTTAGTTAAGTGTTTAAACAGTATTTAAAAATTTAGCACTTAGCTGTAGTAGGACCCAGTGTCTTACTCAATTCAAAAAGCTTTGACCAAGTGTTTAATTAACGTTAGTTCAAAGATTTCACTTGATTGAAAAAATAAATCCATATGTCTAGTCCAATGTTTTAGCTTAAGATAAGAAGTCCAAGATCATGACATCTTTTTTCTTTCTCAAATTAAAGCTCAATTTGTTAGTTCAAGTGCAAGTTAAATTGATTGCACTGTGTATTTTTTGATCCATTTGGATATCAATTACCTTATCACATCATAGTCGTAAACTTTATTTTGTGAGAAGAATCTTAATTAATTCATAAACCACATATTTGGCTGTAAGAAGTTAGGTTAGCACAATATCTTGACACCTGACTCATACCTATCATGTCCGAAATTTAATTCTTATTTAGATATAAGCTCGTGATGGAATCTAGGGGTGCTTTGTGGTATAGAATGATAGGATTTTAAATATTTCGGTCCGGTAATTTTAATTTTTGGTATGATTTGATATTTTTAACTTCGATCCAAGGGATTTTAGGTCTTTTATTAGTTTATACAGGGGCGACTAAGGCTACGCAAGTGAGGCCGTTGCCTTAAGCTCCCAAATTTTGAAGGCCCCAAATTTACTTTAAACTATTATTATTAGTATATAATTTATTATAAATAAGAGTATTACAATATATTTTTTTGTTATTTGATTGAGGTTATTTTATACCAATAAGTTTATAAATTATGATAATTTTATACCAACAATGAGTGATACTCAATAGAATAAACTATAATTATCGTTTAAATTGATCAGAATGTGTTAATATTTTTGACATTATCAATGTTCAAAACTTAAATTATTACGTTATGTATGTTTATTTTTTTCTTGTTTGTGATGCTCGCCAAATAAAAATTTTCACTTTGAGTTCCGGACCTTAACACATCCGCTAATCCACCACTTTATTTTTTGTGTTCTTCTTCCCTTTTTTTTTTTATATTCGCTATTTTTTTTTATCTTAAATGATTAATTTATTCTTTAGAAAGTAATTTTTTTGTTAGTATACAAATCTTATAAAATAAATTTAAGAGCCTAATATGATTTCGCCTTAGGCCACGAGATCCGTTGAGCCGCCCCTGAATTTATATGTAGATTAATTAAATTATTATTAATATAATAATATTAATATATATAATTTGTATATGCAATTAAGTATTTGATATGGTATGCGGTATTTATGATTATTTTTATATAGCTACAGAATATTGTACCTAAATATCAAATTAAAAATACGCACCAAATATTATATTAAACATCGTGGTACCAAAAATGAAATATCAAAAATTCGGATTTCGATATTTTTCAAATATGGACACCCCAATTAAAAACATCTTAATTTGGACAGGAGAGAGGTGTTGGCCTATAAATTCATATTCTAATTTGTTAAGTGAACATAGCTCACATGCAAATTTCTACTTTTTTTTTAGCATCTAAATTCTAAAGAAGAAAAACGAAGATTAAAGTCCGACGTTACAGTATCTTTATGGGATTGGCTATGAACAATACCCTATGAGGTGAGTGGTTTGTCTAGGCAAAGTAGGAGAAAACACAAAAGAACAAGTAATCAAAAGTTTCAACTGCTGCCAAACCAACTAATCAAAATCGGGCAATTATAATACAGGGTTTTATTGATGAGTGAATAATGATACAAAAATTGTTAGTGATGAATAATTTATTTAAGTATGGATTGCTTGATCTAACAAAATACCCTTATATATGTACTTGCTAATACACGTTTTCATATATCACATTTTATTATAAAATAATATTAACTTAATGATTGATATTTAGTGTTTTTTCTATGACTTATGCGAATTTCAATATAAAAATCAAATGTTTTAAGGTTATATTGATCATGAAAGATATTATATCGAAAATAAGACATTTGCATAAGCTATATATACAAAATTAATCATGGAGATTAGATTTTCTGATATACTTCGAACAAATTACAATCCCTTATTTTAGTGTTACTTGGGTGGATTTTGTTCCTTTTCGGTGAACTGATGGTTAAAACAAAATTAACCTTTGTCTCATTTTGTTTCGGAGATGAGCGACTGCCAAATGTCATATTGAATTAATACTTATAATGATTTGCATACATTGTAAATAATTATTAATATAATATTAAAATAGCACATGCATTAAAAATAATTACTGAATATTCTTTGTTTTAAAATGACCATTAAGTATATTAGTGCTATTTGGATAATTTATATTTGTTTATTTGGGTAAAAGAGAGAATATACAATATAATTTAAGTTTTATACCATGTTAATGTAAGTAATTCACTAATTTGTGACACCATCAGTTCATCCAAATAATATTTATACGCAAGTCTTCTTAAAATATGAGATTTGAAGTTTAAAAACAAAATATGTTGCTTGCTAGAATAGGAAAAAATAACTGGAAAATGTCAAAAAAATTTACATTATTATTATCTACATGAAACTTAATTTCATACCGTGTATATTATGTAAGTGACAGTGATTATGATAGTGAACCCTAATGCAAGACAGCAAGAGGATTCTCCACGATTCAGGTTTATCTACATAATAATAAAACTTAATTTCATACTGCTTTTTTAGTTGACAAAAAGAATAATACTGCTTCTTTATTTAAAAAATGTAAATAAACAAACATATTAAAGATCCATATGCCCATTGAAAAAATTTCTACTACTGTATATCAAAGCAACCCAAAAGGCGAAACTGAAATTAGGGCTTTTAATAAGAGTTTGCTTGGCTTTAAAATTTTGAAATTTACAATATTAGAGTTCTTTTATGTGTTTTGGCAAAAAAAAAAAGTCATCCTAATAAAGAGTATCACGTTTTTATCAATAGGAGAAAAGGGAATAAAGAATTTAAAGGATATTTCCTACCTTATTTACCGGGAATTTTAACTTCTTAACTTCAACGCATACCAGAATTAATAGAGCAATATTCCACAAATCCCTTTCGAGGAGTAAGCCACGCGCTAGATGTAACGTGGTCAAGGCGAACTATCCTGGATTAGTTACTAACTTCGCCAAATTACAGTTTACTCCTCTCTAAATCTTACCCTAATTAACCATGCCTGTCACCCAACTTCATATTGTAAAAGTCCATAATATCATGATAAATAAACCACTAACTAATTAATCAAAAGTTAAATGTTTGAGGTACATTAAAACCGTCAAAGGATGTGATGCATCGAACGAAGTTGTTCTTTTTTAAATCTTAGGTCTCGAATTCGAGTCCCCGATATGTAAAATCTTTGGTAGAAAATGCTACTCATAATGTGTCATACGCGACGCGAATCCAAATATAATCAAGCTTCAAACACCATATAATTTTTTTTTTTAAAAAAACTTAAAGCAGGAGGTATAATACGGAGTCCACTAAGTAAGTAAATCACTACTACCTTATCTCAAATTATATCTCGTGTTACCAAAATTAGTTGTCTTTAAGTTACTTGTTGTTGTAGAAGTTTAAGATAAAATTAATTATATTTTTTTAATTTATCTTAGAGAAATTTTATTATTAATGGAGATGACATATAAATAGAATGAAAAATTTATGGAGAGAAATTATAAGTATAAATTAGAATAACTTAATTAAAAACTTTCAAATTAATATTTTTTAAAGCGCGTGAAAGAATAAAAAGTGAGATTATTTCAGACGAAGGCAATACTAATTAATTAATGAAAAGCTTAAACTAGGAGGGAGGTACAGCACGGAGTCCACTGAGTAAGCAAAGCGCGTGAAGGGAATGGTAGATGAGCATGAGTTCCTTCCCACTATGGGCAAAGAGTTTTTATGATTTATCCTTTTTTTCTCATTTAAGCTCAAGTCATATTCACACTGTCACTCTCAAAGCAGTCACTACTCAGTCTTCCTCTTTCCTCTTTAACCACCCTTTTTCTTCTCCCACTCACCTTTTCACTACTATATCTCTTCTCTCTAAACTCCCCACAAACTTCAATTCTTTTTTTTCATCCATGACTACCCTTAAGTCTCGTTATTGTTGTTTCTACCTCTGAAAATTGGAAAAAAAACATTGTTTATTAGTGGAAGAAAGGAAAATGGAGAAAAAACAAGGATTCTTCTCAGCGTTAAAGGAAGAGGTGGTACGTGGGTTATCACCGGGTCGGTCAAGAGCAAGAAGTGGGTCCCCCATTACGAGTTTGTTACGGAGGAATAAAAAGGATAACAACACTAATAGCCATTTCGGTGCAAATAATAATGAGCAGTTGATATCGAGATCAGGGAGTTTGAGACCGTTAGGAGAGACGTTAACGCCGTTAATGGAAGGTCCGGATCCGGACGGTGGAGAAATTGGGGATTCTAAGCGGGTCGGGTCGGTTTTAGGACATTGGATGAAAGGGCAGCTCTCAAGAACACCCTCGGTGGCATCGAGTGCGTATGCTAAGAGGTCTGATCTGAGATTATTGCTTGGTGTAATGGGTGCTCCTCTCGCCCCTGTGCACGTTAGCACCAGTGATCCTTTGCCTCATCTCAGCATAAAAGACACACCAATCGTAAGTCTCATTGTTTTAATACGTCATTTTAGTTAACTTGAGCTGAATTTTTTCAGGTGCACTTGTTCCCTTTTATTTTAATTTATTTAATTTTAAGAAGTTAATAGTGATGTATTAACGGGTCCCTCTTGCATAGATGATTTCGAGTGTGTGTTTATTTAATTGTATCAGATATAACTACTTTTAACGCTGTTTAATTGCTTGGGTGATATGACAATTTGGTTGCACATTGCTCTGAATTTGCTGGGACCAAATAATGAAGTGCTGTATTAACGGGTCCCTCTTGGTTGCACATTCTAATTGTTTAGTTTTCAATTTACGTGAAATACTACTATACTAGTACTAATTTTGTATGAAATGGAGTGCCTGTTTAATTTTTTTTCCAACCATATTTACTTTAATGTAGAAGATATCGAGAAGGTCTATTTTTCTGTGGTCTGTTTGCTATTTTTCATTTGTTACTCAAATGTTGGAAACTTGGCTGATCCTCTTTATTGTAATGTTGCAGGAAACTTCATCAGCTCAGTACATATTGCAGCAATATACTGCTGCATCAGGCGGGCAAAAGCTCCAGAGCTCAATTAAGAATGCGTATGCTATGGGAAAACTGAAGATGTTAGCTTCGGAATTTGAAACCCCAACAAAGGTGGTTAAGAGTAGGAATCCTGCTAGAGCTGCTGAATCTGGTGGATTTGTACTCTGGCAAATGAATCCTGACATGTGGTATGTCGAGCTTGCGGTTGGTGGAAGCAAGGTCCACGCGGGGTGCAATGGCAAGCTTGTGTGGAGGCATACACCTTGGCTTGGTGCACATACCTCAAAAGGTCCTGTTCGACCGCTTCGACGAGCCCTTCAGGTAAAAATATTCCAAGATTGCACTTCATTGCCGTTGTTATATAACTAGTTTAGCTGTTCTGTTTTCATTGTTCTATTTCATCTTTAACTAGTCTCAGAATTTGATCTTACTGTTTACAGGGTCTTGATCCAAGATCTACTGCGAGTATGTTTACCAATGCAAGATGCATTGGAGAGAAGAAGATCAATGGGGAGGACTGCTTCATTCTGAAGCTCTGTGCTGATCCGCACACATTGAAAGCCAGAAGTGAAGGACCAGCGGAGATCATAAGACATGTCTTGTTTGGCTACTTCAGCCAGAAGACTGGCCTTCTTGTTCACATGGAGGATTCACATCTCACTAGGATCCAATCTAACGGAGGAGATGCAGTTTACTGGGAGACAACGATCAACTCATTCTTAGATGATTACCGCCCTGTAGAAGGTATCATGATTGCTCATTCTGGGCGTTCCGTAGTCACACTTTTCCGGTTTGGTGAGATGGCTATGAGTCATACCAAAACTAGGATGGAAGAAGCTTGGACAATTGAAGAAGTCGCGTTTAACGTTCCAGGATTATCAGTAGACTGCTTTATCCCACCAGCTGATCTAAGATCAGGATCTATTAGTGAAGCATGTGAGCTCCCTCAAGATGAAAGGGGAAAGAGTGCAATTTCACTTGCCACTCACCGGCCTAAGGTTGCAGCGCTAGAGAAAACTCATGATAGCAGCATGGATAATGTGGTCTGGAAGGTGGAAATCTAACTACTAGGAACAGATTCTGGTCAATTGTTTATACGGAAAGAGGGGGTCTCTGATGGACTAACACACTAGGAGTTATTTAGGAGCTAATTCATTGAGTCATAAATAGTTGGTTGTTGTCTACATCTTTTATCTATAAATAGAGCATAATGATTTTCAGGTTCTTCCTGAGCCTGGACGGATTTTTATACTCTTGAAAACAGAATCCCAACTGAAGTGTTGGAGCTCAATTTTCCTGGTGACGAGTGGAGCAACTGGAGGTTAATTTTTAGTTTACCTTCCATAAGTCTAGGTCGGGAAACATCGAGTCATTGACCATTTTAGGTGATATTAGTAATTTTTCTCAGCCTATATTGTGAACGACTGTTGCTGTTAGAGCACTGCTAGATGGGGTTGACAGCAGTGTCTTAGTTTTTCCATTTTATCACTTTCATATGACATGTTCCTTTTTTTTTAGTTCTAGGAGTTGTTTGTTTGTGTGTTAGGAGAATGTGATTTCTCCGGGAGCTTAGGTTAAAGTCATAGTAGCAGATGAAGAAAGTTGTAAATTTGTTTGATCTGCTGTTGACCAGATTGGATCTTGTTTGTTGGTTTCAGATAGTACTCTCAGTTTTTTGTTGGTTTGGTAAATACAGCGAAGAAAATAAGAACAGAATCTTTGCCCATCTGGTATTGAATGCCTGCGGATGCAGAGATGAAAGCATCTCTCAGTTGATCCCTTTTAGGTTTTTCTGAAATCATGTACTTCATGACATAATGCTGATGCCTTGCTCTTGTATGCAAGATTTACACTACTTGTATGCATTCAGACTATTGCTTGTGTATGTGAGGATAATAAATTTTGTATGAAAGAAGCTCATCTAATGCTAGTTGGAGTTACAAGCATCTTAGACATTAACGGCAGCCCAGTGCTCAAAGCTTTTGATATGTGCGGGTTCTTGGAAGGTATGATCATATTAGGTTTATTGCAAGCCATCTTACCTCGTTTTTATGCAAGATATTGCTTTAATGGCTTGAATGCATGACTTGTTAGAATAAACACATTGAATTGAAAAAAAGAAATGAAGAGAGAAAGGAAAAGTTGTTGGTAGGGCTATGGTAAGAGATAAGCTAGACGAGCATGAAAGAGAAAGGATAAAAAACACAAACTTTACCAACCCATGTGATATCCTCATCACTTCCCACCTATTTTTCCTTTACTCCTAGTACTGGAGTATAATCTTCTAACCTTTGTTCAGGTGCTTTGTTCCCCCATAGTTACACCCGTTCCTTTTCTACAGATAAGCCATGCCCCCTCACCTGCCATTTCACTTTCATCAACTTCGATGTTTAGTTTTTTTTTTTTAAAAGAACCAATGCTTGCTACTTTGCTAGCTAGGTATCTATGGGGGGAAGTTTCTTTGTCATGATGATGTTCTCCACTTTTTCAACTTCTTTTCTACAGCAAGTGTTCCTCTAAGTAACGTCACTCTCAAAATCAACCAAATGAACTTAGGCTATAATGATCTAATATATATGTGAATTAATTTGAATAGTACTTGTATTTGATTTGATAACAGAGAGATGCTTACAGATGATTTGAATGGTACTATTCAACTAATTAGCATTCAAGAGTATTGATTGATATCGTACTTGTATTGATTCACAACTTTGTGTAATCAGTGCAGCTCCATGGATATTATGACCCGATACAGCAAATTAGATGGAATCTTGTTTCAAACTCATTATCATGCTACTACTACGACTGCTCATACGGTTCATTTATTTGATAGTGGGCTCAATCACCTAATTAATGTGAAATGGTTCAATCATGGTGTGGTCCAATTCACATTTAGTAGGCTCAGTAACAACCATTGCATGATTGGGTGTGAGGATCTAAACCACTGAATCTACTTGCATATTTATATGAGACTTTGGAAAGGAAAGATACAATCTTCCCTATCTTTTTTACCATTCAATATTCAAAGCTCACTGGTTCAACTAATTTGAACTAGCGTCAAATAGGGCTCATTTAATGAAAAAGCACTTCCTGCCGATAGTTTCTCCATACTCAAATATACATTTAAAATAAGTGAAATTGAGCAAATTTGTCTTTTGTTAATAGTTTCTTTCACTCATGCTTTTATCATTTAATAGTTAGTCCAAATATATCTTTAATTTAATTGGAGCGCTCAACTAACCTAATTTGCTTATTAATAAGCGAAACATGGTCAAATATATCTCTAAAGCGCACGAAATTGAATAGATATGTCTTTAGTGAACGTCATATGATAAAACATGTATTAAGCTTCTCTTCCTTGCACTAAATTGGGGGCAGTCAAACATATTCAATTCACTGGACCCATCAATGTCAATACCATACATTATGGTCTTTGTTTTCACACTGTATCTGAAGACTCTTCTTATTTACTTGTCCTGTTGTGCTTATTTGTCGTTGTATTCCAACTTATAAAACTTCATAAAAACATTATATGCAGATTTTATTTAACAGAATTAAATGTTGATGCTTCACAGGATTCTAGCACTTCTATGGGGAGAGGCAACTAGTATTCATTCTTTTAAGATTTTAACAGTAAGTCCCATATCTTATCGTCCTTTCCTAGGATAACAGTGTTAGATTCCAATGTTAATTTAGAACCATAATCTGTACTGTACATATATTATTTTAAACAGTTTCTAATTTGGTAGCATCATGTGCCAAGCTAGGTGATCAAGATGCTGTTCAAACTCCAAACTCCCAACAAAAACTTGTAAGAGACTCCACCCACCTACCCCCTTTATATAGTATTTCTTTTTTCTAAATATGATACAAAGAAGCAATAGTATCAACAGCCTTCATTAATCCTTAAACCCTGTTCTCGTAATCTTTTTTGTTGATTTTTTTTAGGGAACGGGGGTTAGAAGCGTTCCAAAATTTTAAGTATATGAATTGAACTACATTGTAGTTTCTTAACACAAATATAAGGTATGCATTAAAACAATTGAATTCTACAAACCCCTCAAGGAGGTGGACCCCAAAATAGTCGTGAAGGAAACAATAAGGAGAACAACCATTAGATTGTAATTTCAATATTTTTACTGTTCCCATGTTAGAAGTTATGTTGCTTGGAATTTTCTGAATAAATGGGGTGTGTCGGATCCTTCAAAATTAGTGTATTTTTACAAGATTTGATGCTGATATGAAACATTTTTGAAGAGTCCAAGTTAAATAAATTAGAAGCGATATAATAAGATTTAAGAAAAAAACAAGCAAAAGTTCAATTAACGTGCTTAATCAATTTGCTTTTCATGGTCGTGTAACAGCATAAATCCCAACAAGGAGCATATTTAACAAGTGCTAGGATTTGTGTAAGACTAGCAATATAATCAGTTAACTATATATTGTCGGTGGGATAGAACTTTTAGTTCAAACAGTTTCATCGTCGTTGAATTTGTTGTAAATAGAGAGCTTCCGTCTTGCACTTGTAAATTCAATTGTAATAGTAATACAGAAACGAATAAAACGTATGAGCAAAATTTTGCGTTTTTCTTTTGGTATAACACAACATAAAAACAAATGAGAGTCAAAGCTAAGAGTAAATGCTTAGCAGAAACTCCCATTAGAGCAAGTTTCGAGATCACACATTGACCATGACTTTTCGATCCTTCGTCTCTTTGGTTTATTCCACCAAACAAGGTGAGTTTTAGTGTAAGATTGTATTAATCTCTCTTGGAGCCTTTCTCATTAATACAAATATATATAGGTGTACAATGTTGAATTCTTCTCTAATAAGGATTCTAAACCTACCATAATTATACAATACAAAATATGGTAAATTATGTAACATTATACACGTGCTAACACACCCCCTCAGTCTGAGCGGGAGGAGGCCCGACACTAAAATTGGATCTGAAGTCAAGGAAGAGCTATCTAGGAAGGCCCTTTGTGAATATATCCGAATACTGATACGAGGAAGGCACATGTAAGACTCTGACGTGACCGAGAACAACCTTCTCACGAACAAAGTGGATGTCCATCTGAATATGCTTGGTTCGCTGATGTTGAACCGGATTATGAGATAGATAGATGGCGGATATGTTATCACAATAAACCAAAGACGTATTACGCAACAGACATTGAAGCTCCAAAAGAAGGTTTCGGAGCCAACATATCTGAGCAACAACATTAGCAACGCCTCGATACTCTACTTCTGCACTCGAATGAGATAAAGTGGCTTGCCTCTTGGCAGACTAAGAAATGAGATTATCGCGTGTCCGGACAACCTGCCCAATCAACATTCGTATAAGATAACAACCTGATCGGTGTTGAGGGGTATAGATGTAATCCATAATCAAGCGTACCCTTAACATATCGAATAATACGCTTAAGGGCAGTGAAATGCTCCCTAGGGGCATGCATGAATAAGCATACCTGCTGAACAACATAAGCAATGTCATGCCTGATGAAAGTAAGATATTGTAGTGCACCTGCAAGACTCCTGTAGAGTGTGGGATCGGACACTAGATTATCATCCATAACACTAAGCTTTGATTTAGCATCAACCGGTGTGGACATAATCTTGCAGTTTGCCATTTTGGCATGTACACTATCTCCTCTGCATACTTTCGCTGGCACAAAAACATAGAATCTGCAGAACGAGTCACTGATATCCCTAAAAAATAGCTCAACTTCCCCAAGTCAGTCATAGCAAATTCATTCTTCAGTAATGCAATAATCTCATTTTTCAACAAATCAGAGGAGGTAGAAAGCACAATGTCATCCACATATAACAACAAATAAGCAACGTTACTACCTCGATGGAAAATAAATAGATAAGTATGACTGGAGAGAAATCGGGGAAAGGGAGTCGAACTGGAGGATCGACTATGGTGTGGTTCGATGGTGAAGACATAGTGGTTGGGCGAGGAGGGTTCCGGCGACTGGAGTTGTGGTTATTGTCGGAGTGTTGGCTGCTAGGGTGGCGGCAGTCGGCGACGATGTATACTGTGATAGAAACATTGTCAGTGGTGTAAGGATACTATCAGAGGTGACAGCAGCGGGTAGCAATGACGGACTGACGGTGGTTGGCTGATGCAATTGACTGAGGATGACGGGGGACATGTCGGACTCATAAAAAAAGGTGTAGTCCATTTTTCGGTATTTTTAATGTTCGAAAAAGGGAATATGGTTTCGTCAAACATAACGTGACGTGAGACGTGAATTTGATGGGTTCGCAGGTCATAGCATAGATAGCCCATATGATTAGGCGAAAATTCTAAGAAAATACACGGAGTGTTTCGGGGTGCTAATTTGTGAGGGGCAGTGGAGGCAAGGTTTGGATAGCAAAGGCAACCGAAAATCCATACGTGATCATAGGAGGGGATCCGACGGTATAAAATTTCGGTTGGGGTCATATTGTGAAAGGTGCTAGTGGGTAAAATATTAAGGACGTATTCTACCATTTTGACCGCATAAACCCAAAAGGAATGAGGAAGAGATGCATGAAAAAGGAAGGTATAGATCATGTTATTTATGGTGCGGATGATACGTTCAGCTTTTCCATTTTGATGAGAGGTGTGGGGACACGAAAATCGAAAAACCATGTCATTGTTGTTGCAAAATTTGTGAAACGTGGAATTATTGAATTCACGACCATTTTCACATTGAAAAGATTTGATGGCTTTTTCAAATTGTTTTTTTTACATAAATACGGAACTCAAGAAATTTTGCAAAAACCTCTGATTTGAATTTTAGTGGATAAATCCAGATATAGTGTGAGTAATCATCTAATAAGACGAGATAATATTTATGACCAAGAGAGCTAGTAATGGGGGTGTCCATAAATCAGCATGAATAATATTAAAAGGAGCAAACGTAATTCTGAGAGACAACCTAAAGGGAAGACGAACATGTTTGCCTAATTGACAAAAAACACAATTTTGGGCCAGTTTCTCATTAACAATGAATGAAACTATTGCTTCTAAGAAAATTAAAAATAGGAGCGCCTGGATGGCCAAGTCTATTATGCCAAGTTGATGGAGATACGGCAGCGAGAGAAATGGGAGAGCACAGGCTAGCAGCGGAGGTGGATGGGAATGGATAGAGATCCCCCGTGCTATTGTATCTCGTAAGAGGTGTCCCCGTATGAAGATCCTTCACAGTAAAAACAAAAGGGTCAAATTCAACAGATAAATAATTATTACGAGTGAATTTACAAACATAAATTAAATTCTTGATAATGTTTGGAGCATACAGGATGTTAAGGGAAAATGGTGGGTGAGGTGGCTGAGTGTAAGTGGAACCATAACCCTGAATTGGAATGCGGTTGTCATTACCAACGGTAATAAACTGAGGATATTGCAAACGAGATAGTTTAGAAAGATTACCTGCAGATCGAGTGAGGTGAGACGTGAGCCCCGTATCCATGTACCAATTTTCATCGGGCTGCTGTATATTTAGGGAGCTGAATGCCTGACCCAAATCAGTGGGGGCCACGCCCACGGGAAACTGATGGTTGGACGAGAAGTGGGCCTGTTGTTGGCCTGGTCCAGGTGCTGAAAAGGGTATCTGTCTTAGGCCTGGTCTGGGGCCCAACAGGCCCATAGGAGGGTAAGTCTGTTGGGCCAGGTATTGCGGTGGCTGGAATGCAACCCACTGTGTGTTAATGGCCCACTGGCCAGAATTAGGGGTTTGCTTGCTGCCCCGTCTACCACGACCATTCCCTTTGCCGATATTTCTGCCGCGGTCGCCTCTGCCACCGCGGCTGTCCTGCAGCTGGCTGTCAGGTTGTGGTGGTTGGGCGGCGGTGTTGTTTTGTGGCGACGTGTTTTCAACTGCTAACGCCTTTTGGTTGTGTTCGTCCTGCTTGGCACGCCTGGTTTCCTCCAAAAGCAATTGGGAGCGTGCCTTGTTGAAGCTCGATACTGGGTCGGCTTGTTGAATCATAGTTGCGAGAGTATCAAATTCCCCTTTCGGTAAACCCGCAACAAGTTGTAGGACCATCTTAGTGTCGGAAACGGGCGTCCCCATGTTGGATAATTAGTCTGCAACTAGTTTCAATTGTCTGTAATATTCGGACATGTTGGAAAAAATTTCGAGACGTGTATTATTGAGTTGTTCCTCCAAATATACTGCTCGAGTATTTTTATTGTCCTGAAAAATTTATTCCAATCAAATTCATAATTCACGAGCCGAGGCACTTGTTTTCATAATGGTGTGGAAAAGGTCTTTAAATATGGTGCCATAGATCCACTGTTTTACCATAGCGTCAAGACGACGCCATGTCGAGTCTACAATGTCAAGAAGGCGAGGGATAGAGTCGTCGATATGATCAAGTACATTATATGCACATGCGTGGATAGTGAATAGTTCAACCCACGAGGATTATTGTCCGTATTTTTTTTATCAAGAATTAGAGGGATGAAATTCTTGATGTTCGTGACGGAAAAAGCAGGGTGAAAAGAGGATGTGAAAGAGTTATGATCGACGACTGTGGAGGATGCGGAAGCTTTGGGAGAGGTGGGAGGAGACATGGTGGCTACAAGAAAGGGAGAAGGAATGCCGAAAACAGAAAAAAAAAAAAAAAAATTGACGGCGGCTGCTGCCCCGGGGGGGGGGGGGGGGGGAGGAAGAAAATTAGGTGTTTTAGGGTTAGGCTCTTGATACAATGTAAGATTGTATAATCTCCCTTGGAGAGCCTTTCTCATTAATACAAATATATATAGGTGTACAATGTTGAATCTTTCTCTAATAAAGATCCTGATCCTATCATAATTATACAATAAAAAATATGATAAATTATGTAACATTATACACATGCTAACATTTAGGATGTGTTTTCGATTTGCATGACACTATTCACCCTTCCAAGATTTTTAATTTTTTAAATATAGAAACGTGCAACATTTCTTTGTGAGTACTACAATAGTAGTAGTTTGTACTAAAACTGTCGGTGAACTATCCTCCCTCCCCCTAACGAGTAACGACCAGACCCCCCCCCCCCGCCCACCCCACACACACACAACACAAAGCCACTCTGTAAATAAGAAGAAAAAAAGTAAATACAAGAAGTACCCCACGTATACAGTGACAAATCTACTATACCTATTTATTACATTGCCTTACAAGAATTAGAAATAATAATCACGAGATAAAACGTGAGATCTTTTATTTTGCCGTTTGGATGAATTTTTAAATGCAATTTCAGCAATTTTTGGAATGTTTATATTATAATTGTGGTATTATTTTATAGCATAATTTATGCTGGATAATAATTTTGGAATTAATGAAACATTTGCTCTCAAAGATTAAAACTGTAATTAAACACATGTCATAATGGTCATGTCTTGTATGGATCATATAAAACACACATTCGCGAGAAGGGATCAAGTAGCACACACCACGTATAAAATGAGATCTAGAAGTCATTTGAGATGGTATGGTCATATCTTATATCAACTGTGAGATGCAGTAGGTGTGACTTAAAATCATATGAAAGAAGTTATCTCGAATGATTTATCCATCATATGTGGGGCATGCAGATTTAGCAAAAAAAATCAATATAAGTGATACCTGCGTGATTTTTTATTCCCAGAAGATCTATCCATATGATGAAGGAGTTTAGGCAAGACTTCTAAACTGTATATTTACCACAAATTATAATTACACGGAGGAGGACATAGATTTTAATTAGCCTCATACACATTGTGAAGGTTGGATATATCCAGGGCCGTCTCAAATATTTTGGGGGTCCTGTTCTAATTTGTAAAAGTGGGCTCTTAATATAAGTAAATATACGATTTCAATAATTAGAAATTGGGCCTTCACGTGCGCGCGCCACTGAAAATGAATCACTTTACTTTGATTGGGCTAAGACATGCTAATTATGAGCATTACAGTAAATTCTAGCTAATACTAGTTAATAAAAATTGAAAAAAAAAGACTCCTAATTTTTTTTGTTTTTCGGCGTTGTATCTATGAGGTCAAAATACCTTGATTAAGGCGATGCAAGGGACATCTAGCTATATAATAGGTAGCCGGGCGGATCAGCTCGAAGAGGGGCACATTTTTTGTTTTGATTCCAGAACAGAACTAGAGATCCTAGCCCCCTCCCTTGAAAGCTCATTGGCCCTGTGCGATAGCACATCTCGCACGGCCCAAAGATGGCCCGGGATATATCCACCTTAGTAGTCTTTTGTACAAAAAATGACAAGTTAGCTGCAGAGTATCCCTACTGAATACCTGCGTTTTGATAATATGTTTTACACATGTTAGCGCTTTTACCATAGGTTATACGCTTTTACTTCCTCCGTCCTATATTACTTGACCACTTTTTTCTTTTTACATGTCTCTTAAAAATTATAAATAAAAATAGTATTTTTACTTCATTATCTTTATCTCTCTCCAATTAATCGTATTCTAATAAATATTGATTATTTTAAAAACAATTAATGTTAAGGGCAATTTCGAAAAACTTTGATTAATTCTATCTTGTTTTTAGAAAGTGGACAAATAATTTGGGATAAATATTTTTAATAATGTGGCCGAATAATATGAAACGGAAGGAGTAATAGTTAATATATTTAGCATTGCAGAAATTTATACATTTAAAAATTGTAGAAAACTTCTAGCACTTTTTATTTGTATTTATAACTACAATATTGATATAAAACGAGTTTAAAAGAGATACTGTGGTCAATGAGTACTATATATATAATCGACTCCAATATATTCGAGATCGAGGCGTATTATTATATTGATAGAATTATTGACCAACTACTATATATTAAGATAGGAGGGAAACAACATCTATAGTTGCAGATTAGAGGACTCGGGAGGAAGAAAATATTGATATAGTACTCTTCTCATAATAAGTGGTTTTTTAGCTTATGTACATCCCTTAAGAAATTATTTACTCCTAAAAATTTAGAGTATTTTTACTAATTTATCCCTAATTAAATTGTGTTTACATAATTAAATGCTTTTAAAAAAAGATAGTTAATGAATTTTGATTATTTAAATAAGGGAAATTTCTTGAAATCTTGCCAAAGTATTCTTGAAATCCTAAAGCACCACTTATTTTGAAAAAAATTGAAAAATCTAAAAAATCACTTATTATGAAACGGATGAGTATATAACAATGACATCTCCATATACTCCCTCCGGTCCATAATGAGTGGTTGTTTTGGCCTTTCAATTTTTTTCAAAATGAGTGGTTCTTTAGAATTTCAAGAATATTTTGGATATGTTCTTCCAAAAATTGCCCTTGTTTAAGTAATCAACATTCATTAACTACATTTTTTTTTTCTAGGCATTGATTAGGGATAAATTAGTAAAAAACATTCCTAATTTTTTTTAAGGATGTGCATAAACTAAAAGAATCACTTATTATAGAATGAAAAAAAGTATTTTTTGTATGCGGTGATACACAGTTAATTTTCAATTATTTAAAATCTGAATTTGCCATTGCCGACATATACTCCCCTTCTCTCTTTTTTATTTTCATTGTTTTGTAAGTAACACATTAATGGTGGGTGCGTACCAAGGTAGGGGGCTGAGTACTTGCAAGAGACACCATACCCTTGAGAGTGAGTTTTGAGACTCCCAAGGGAAGGAATTGAAGTATAGGTAGCATTCATTTCAAAGTGTTTCACTCATTCTGATAACAAATTTCAAGTTTTCCCATGTGTCTGTGCACGTGCATTTCTACCTTGGTTGCCCCCAACTATTCTTTTTCCTTCCCTAACTATAATCTTACTCCCTCCTCCTCATTTTACTTGTCAAATATGCACTTTCTTGACATATCATTAATTAAGTATTTACTATTATCTTCCTCTCAAAATATTTATCGTTTTTCAAAAGTCAAATTATATGAATTTTGACTAATAATTTAAGGTATATTTTTTCATCATATTAATATGAGAAGAATTGTAATTTATAATACTTTTTGTATAGTTTCCGAATATCTCAATTTTAAATTTAATCTAATTTAGCTTTAAAATTGAGTCAAATGGACTTTTAAAAGAAAAACTTATTTTGGAATACTTATACTTTGAAAACCTTGATTTGACTACTAGTATGTCCTAAGTCTCATGCAAATAACGTCTAACTTCAGATAAAAGGATTGAAGTCTCGATCATTTTTTGTTGAAATTCATTGAAATGAAGTCTTTTTATCTAAATTTGACTTAGAAATGTTTAAACTTTGTCAAAATTAAACCAAGATTAATAATTTAAATTTATTAGAATTTGATATTTGATAGTTTATTCAATGCAAGTCTAGTTATGATTTATTTATTAAAGTCATATAAGAATAGATTTTCTAATTCTAGTCTATTTTGATTTTGTAATATTATAAATAGGGGTGTTTCCTACCTATTTTCTCAGGTTGAGAGGTAGCTTAGATTGTAGCGAGACACAAGAGTTTTGAGTTATTAAGTAAAGTTTTTATCTCTTCTTTCTAATTTGATAAATTTCTTCTATATAGCTATTGTTGAGTCTTTCACTTGTGCTTATATTATTTCTTTGAGTATTTTTATCTCCTTCAAACTTCAAGCGAAAAATGTTGAACTTCAGCCATATAAAACTTCGGGTTTGAAGATATTCTTAAGTGAGTAGACGTGAATTTTTTTTTAAAAAACTGAATACATATTAAATAACGGTATCCAAATAGGGTACTCCGTGAACTTTTTACAAGAAAATGATGTCCAAGTACAATTTAGGCCATGGGCTTGTGGACAACATCGAATTGCGTCTTCCGATAATAGGAACAAGGGTGGAAAGTGTGAAAGAGTAAGGTAGATATTAATTGAGCTTTACTCAGAAATGGACAGTAATTGGGCTTGTCTCAGATATGGACAGTAATGGGGCTTTATGCAGGGTCAACTCAACGCATTTTGAACGGTCCTCAGCTTAGTGGGCTGGATAAACAAAGTTGCCCACAAATGTTTCTATAAATTGCTTGTTTTCTGTTGTAATCTAATGAATCAAGAACGAAAAACTTCTGTAGTGGTTGTGGAGGCACCTTTAAATTAAGAGGTGCTGACTAGTGAATTAATACTAGTAGAAACAATTGTTTAAAAAAATTTAAAGTTAATTTTTTTTCCAATAAAATGAAAATTGCTTACTCAAATGAACTTTAATTTTTTAAAATTTGTAAGAGTTGTACAATATAATATTTTTAATACAAAGGAACCCAATAGTTTAAGTTGTCCAAAGCTAAAGAAAAGAAGAAATATATATCAAGAAATGTGAAGCTAGTAGCTTAGTACCTTTTCTTTTGTGGAACTTTTAAGCTACATAACAGCCAGCCCAACAAGGCCTACAATAAAAATAACTGAAATCCTTAGTTTTATAAAATTTAGCATATATAATCATTGTATAATGTGTGTCAATATTATATACTTATGAGTTATTTTGCCCGCACTTGCGCATTCATTAAAGAATATCAGTGAGTTTATTAAGTGACCATTTTTATAAATTAGTCGATATAAAAACAGAAGAAACATGACAAATACTCAAACTAATGTTCATCTATGATCATGTTTAAACTCTAAGCTAATCAATTCTCTTTTTTAAAGTAAAACTATAAGTATTTTTCTACCCTTTACTCTCACAAGTCACATCTCTCTTCCTAATGAATTTTCATACTAAATCTAGAAAAAAAGGATTCATAAAAAATTAATTATCACATATTTTCAAAGAGTGGATGCATCCCATGAAAATGTTGTTAAGAGTCTCATATCAGAAATGGAATGAGAATTTGGACTCCTTATATGGACTTGGACAATCATTCCCTCAAAAGCTAGCTTATGAGGGAAGGATTGTCCAAGTCCATGTAAGGAGTCCAAATTTGAGGGAAGGATTGTCCAAGTACATATAAGGAATCCAAAAATTCTCATTCCATTTTTGATATGGGATCTTAACACTCTCCGCACGCCCAGACCTTGTTAACTGTGAAAGATAGAATAATTTCCCTTAGGAATTTCTTTCATTATTCACAATATATATAGTTGTACAAGGTTGATTCCTAATATGGTACGAATCCTAACTTACCTTACAAAGGTTGATTCCTAATACAATTAGAATCCTAAGTTACCTTAAATATACATTTATCATAATTACAAAATATACGGCGAGCGAGAATATTCGCTCATACTCCCCCGCAGACGGAGCGGGAGGAGGCCGAATGATAAGGCTGGATCGGAAGTCGGTGAAGAGCAGTCGCGGTAGTCCCTTTGTGAAAATATCTGCATTCTGATACGAGGGAGGCACGTGCAAAATTTTGACCTGACCACGAGCAACCTTCTCTCGCACAAAGTGGATATCCATCTCAATATGCTTAGTCCCCTGATGTTGGACTGGATTATGAGACATATAGATAGCAGATATGTTGTCACAATAGACTATAGACGTCTTGCGTAATGGACACTAGAGCTCCAAAAGAAGATTTCGGAGCCAACAGATCTCAGCGACGACATTAGCAACTCCGCGATATTCTGCTTCAGCACTCGAACGGGACATCGTGGCCTGCCGCTTGGCGGACCATGAGATAAGATTATCCCCAAGAAATACACAGTACCCGGAGGTGGAGCGACGTGTGTCGGGGCATCCTGCCCAATCTGCATCCGTGTAGGCTAGCAATTTGGTTGGGGCAGAGGGGTATAGATGTAAGCCAAAGTCAAGTGTGCCTTTAACATATCTGATAATACGTTTGAGGGCGGCAAAATGGGACTCTCGGGGGTCGTGCATGAACAGACACACCTGCTGAACGGCATATGCAATATCAGGCCTAGTGAATGTAAGATCCTGAAGAGCACCTGCTAGACTCCAATATAGAATGGGATCAGAAACTGGCGCACCGTCATTGGCACTAAGCTTGGATTTTGAGTCCACCGGAGTTGGCATAATTTTACAATTTGCCATCTTGGCCTTGTACACTATCTCTTCTGCATACTTTCGCCGACACGGGAACATATTGGCAGCAGATATAGTCACCGATATACCCAAAAAATAACTTAGCTTCCCCAAGTCGGTCATAGCAAATTCGGTTTTGAGTAGAGCAATGATTTCATTCTTCAACCCGTCAGATGAGGCAGTAAGAAAAATATCGTCGACATATAATAGCAAATATGCGATCTTGCTACCTCGGTGAAAAGTGAAGAGAGAGGTATCACACCTGCTACATACAAAACCAATTTGCGAAGATACACGCGAACCGATCATACCAAGCGCGGGGGGCCTGTTTCAATCCATACAATGACTTTCTAAGACGACACACAAACTGTGGAGCTGCCGGATGAACAAAACCAGGAGGCTGATGCATGTACACAGTCTCTTTCAAATCCCCATGAAGAAACGCATTCTTGACATCAAGCTGATGAATCGGCCAATGCAAGCCCATAGCAATACTGAGAACAGTCCGAATAGTGGCCGATTTAACAACCGGACTGAATGTCTCACCACAATCAATACCCTCCTGCTGATTAGTGTCATTTGCAACTAGTATTGCCTTATACCTCTCTAAGTCACCACTGTCTCTGAACTTGTGACGAAATAGCCACAACACCGGATAACATTCACACCAGTTGGTCTAGGTACCAAATCCCAAGTGTTCTACTTGGTTAAAGCGTTAAACTCCTCGCACATGGCCGCATTCTAATTGGGGTCCAGTTTAGCTAGTTTTGGATTCTTTAGAATGGGTGATAAGGTTTGTATGGAGAGATTGAAGTGAACCTTGGGTTTGATGATCCCGTGTTGTGCACGAGTCTCCATGCGGTGAGGGGGCGGTGGGGAGGTCGGGACCGGTTCTTTGGATCGGTAGGGTAGGCACTGGCCGGGGATCGGTTGGCGCGGTGTTCTTTGCGAAGTAGGACTCGAGAGGTTGTTGGATTTGCTGGACTGGAGGCAGTGTGGGTGGTGCATTAGACTCGACAGAGTGCAGCATGGGTGGTGTGGGAGCCGGGTGGGTGCGCATTCTTTGCGGGAGGGTCGAATGACACTTCGGGAGGCGACGCAGGCGTCGTCGAACAGCCGAGTGAGTTCTTCTTTGGTACAGATTTTGGATGACCGGAGACAAACTCGGTTCATCGAGAAAGATGTAATCGGTGGTCTGAAATTTTCGGAGATTTGAAAAAGGAAAGGTTGTCTCGTTAAAGGTAACGTGACGGGAGACGATGATTTTGCGAGTAGCAATGTCATAGCACAAGTAGCCCCGATGATTAGGAGATAGACCAAGGAAGACAAATGGAAGAGTGTGAGGGGCAAGTTTGTGGGGTGCAGTGGAGGCTATGTTGGGGTAGCATAAGCATCCAAAAATACGTAGGTGATCATATGATGGCTGCCTACGGTATAAGATTTCTGTAGGGGTTTTGTTTTGGAGTGTGCTAGTTGGTAAAATATTTAGAAGGGATTCTACCATTTTGACAGCATAGACCCAAAAAGGCGGTGGTAGGCAGGCATGAAACGAAGTGTGCGGACCATGTTATTGATGGTACGTATAATTCTTTCAGCCTTTCCGTTTTGGGAAGAAGTATAGGGACAAGAAAAATGGAAAACCATGCCTTGTTTAGAACAGAAATTGTGAAATGCCGAGTTATTAAATTCACGTCCATTATCACATTGGAATGATTTAATAGGTTTTTCAAATTGTGTCTTAATGAATTTTTGAAACTCGAGGAATTTTGCAAAAACTTCAGATTTGAATTTCAATGGGTAAATCTAGACAAAATGTGAAAAATCATCCAAGAATACTAGATAGAATTTATGACCCAAAGAGCTAGCAATCGGAGATGTCTACAAATCAGCATGAACAATATCAAAGGGAGAAAAAGTAACATTGTTTGATGACATAAAGGGAAGACGAGTATGTTTGCCTAGTGGACAAGAAAAACAGTGTTGGGCAATTTTCCTATTATTACATTGAATACGCATAGAAGTCCTAAGAAAAGTAAAAACTGGGTCTCCGGGGTGTCCGAGTCGGTTGTGCCAAGTTGAGGGAGAGATCGCCGCAAGGGATAGAGGTGCTTGCGGTCTGACAGCGGAAGATTGAGTGAATGGGTAGAGGTCTCCCATACTATTGCGGCGTGTAAGAATTTTCCCCGTATTGAGTTCCTTCACGGAAAAACCAAAAGGGTCAAATTCGACGGACACGAATTATTGCTAGTGAATTTTCTAACGAGAGATTAAGTTTTTAATGATGTTAGGTGTGTATAGGACGTGGTTTAGGGAGAAAGGTGGGTGTGGATGTTTGGTGTGTGTTACCGTAACCTTCAATTGGAATGCGATTACCATTGCCGACAGTAATAAATTGAGGACACTTTAGCCGACGTAGTTGAGATAGGTTACACCGACGACCGGGTGAGGTGAGATGTGGCTCCGGTGTTCATGTACCAATTGTCGTCGGGCTGTTGAAGGTTCACGGTGGTGTATGCAGCCCAAATCGGTCGGGGCCGAGTGCTCCGCTGGCTGCTTTGCAGTCTTCTTCTTCTTTGGATCGCAATGGGCTGCTGCCGCCTTCTTCTTTGGACTGCAATCAGTGGGCTCTGCTGCTGCTGGGTGAGGCTCGCCGGTGGCCGGGGTAGGGCCTAACAGCCGGTCGACCAAGGCTGCTAGAACGGGGCCCTGCAGGTCGGGTACGGGCATGCAGGCGAGGCCCAGTTCTGCTGGTTGGGCCACTGCTGCTGCTGTCCAGTGGTTGGCTGTTGTCCAGTCCACTGGTTGCGTTGGCCCTTTCCGCGGCCCTTGCCTTTATTGTTGCGACCTCTGTCGCCACGACCTCCGCCGCTCTGTTGTTGTTGCTGCTGCTGCTGGAACTGCTAGTTGCTGTTGGCCGCAGGTGTTGCCATCCCGTCAACGGCTAACGCCTTTTGGTTATGTTCCTCTTGTTTAGCACATCTAGTTTCTTCCAACAATAGTTGTGAACGTGCCTTGTTGAAACTTGGGAGAGGGTCGGCTTGTTGAATCATTGTTGCGAGTGTGTCATATTCACCTTTCGGTAAACCCGCAACAAGTTGAAGCACCATCTTGGTTTCTGAAACAGAAGTCACGACGTTGGATAGTTGATCGGTTATGAGTTTCAGTTGCTTACAATATTCGGACATGTTGTTAAAATTCTCGAGGCGGGTATTGTTGAATTGCTCTTCCAAATACACAGCCCGAGTATTTTTATTGTCCTGAAAGATTTCTTCTAGCCGGACCCAAAGTTCACGTGCCGTATAGGGGTGAGCACGGGTACAGGGTACCCAGATACCCGACCAGAACCGACACTAACGGGTAGGTTCCGGGTAGATATATTATAATAACGGGTAGGGTCCGGGTAGTAAAATTAGGAACCGATCAATGTCGGGTCCGGTTCCGGTTCCGGAAAATAGATACAGGGTACCCGGACCGGAACCGATACTCCTAACCTATAAAATATTAAATATTTTTACTTTTTTTAGAAACATTTGGACCACTTTTAACTTTCTCCAAAATTGTTTGTTGCACGCCTACACATTGATTTTCCCCATCCCAATACGTAAATATTTTAGTTTTTTCACCCTTTATTCTAGAATGCTCTTTGTGCCCTAAGAGAAAACACACAAAACTCTCTCAATAACAATGACGTTTTAGCTACACCGCCGAGCTTCATCGTCGTCGTTGTTGAAGCTTTCTCTCAGGTACTTTCATCGTTGTCGTCATTGAAGCTTCACATTTGCCTCTTTATCTCCCTTGGTTGTGTTCACGTCATTCCTAAAATGCATATGGGTTCATATCTAACTCTTTAATTTCTTTTTAATATCATATGCTTCTGTTCTATTTCAGGCGATACTCATCTTCAATTTGTATTACTTTTTTATTTGAAATGTAAATCTATTTTTAAAATTTGTGTATATTTTTGTAGCTGTGAAGATGAAATTTAGGGATTTACTAGCATAATAAAGCTTTTCTTTTGTATCGAAGAGCTTATGAACACGAAAATAAGTTTAATTCAGATATTTTCAAATTTATTTTGAAATCAACACGTTCAATTAATTGTCAAATTTGGCTTGCAATTTTAGGTTTTGGTTACAGAATTAGCTTTTCTACAATGAATAAGTTTTCTAAAACTTCTTATAAGGATACTAAAAATTCTGATTGCAGGCTAAAAAACTACTTGATGAAATTATTTTAGAACTCTTTTTTATTTTCATAGGCTTAAAAATTGTTGCTTAATTTGTGTTTTTTATTTACAGGGTACCCGGGAACCTACCCGGACCCTGCGGGTCCGGGTAGGTTCCGGGTAATGATTGCTACGGGTAGGTTCCGGGTAGTAAATTTAGGAACCGATCTTTTATCGGGTAGGGTCCGGGTAGTTAAAAAATGTTAGGGTACCCGGACCCGCTCACCCCTAGTGCCGTAGCACCTGTTTTCATGATAGTGCATAACACATCTTTGGAGATGGTGCCGTAGATCCATTGTTTGACGATGGCGTCAAGACGACGCCATATTGAGTCTGTAACATCGGTGGGACGAGGAACAGATTCGTTAATGTGATCGAGCACGTTGTATGCACATGCATGAATGTAGAATAGTTCCATCCACATGGAATATTGACAGTTTTTTCTTGGTCAAGAATTATAGGGATAAAATTCTTGATGTTGTTAACGGCGAATGCGGATGAAAAGAAGATACTTGAACGTTGAGAGGGGTTTTCAAGTGTGCCAGTGGATGAAGCGGAATTTGTGGGGGAAGACATGGTTGCCGCTTTGTCGAGGGAAGGGAATTTTCTGGTTTGGCCGAAATATGGAGGAAGAAACCAAATTTTTTTTTCTGTGAAAGCAGAAAAAAAATCTGAATTCGGCCGGGAATGAGGATTTAGGTTTTAGGCTCTTGATACCATGAAAGATAGAATAATTTTCCTTAGGAATTTCTTTCATTATTCACAATATATATAGCTGTACAAGGTTGATTCCTAATATGGTACGAATCCTAACTTACCTTACAAAGGTTGATTCCTAATACAATTAGAATCCTAAGTTACCTTAAATATACATTTATCATAATTACAAAATATACGGCGAATATTCTGATAATATTCGCTAATAAACTGGAGCATGAATAATATGATTTGGGGGTCCAACATCGGTGAACGAAGAATTGGAATGAGCCTGACTTTGATACCATGTAAAGAATGGATCAAGGGCCTAACTCAACCCCAAAAGCTAGCTTATGAGAGAAGAATTGTCCAAATCCATATAAGGAGTCCAAATTCTCATTCCATTTCCGATATGAGGCTCTTAACAAATGCATGCACCTTCTCACATTTAAATTTATGAATCATTCTAAACTAACTAACAATATTCTCATCATCTTCTTTCTAGAATATGTTATAGAATTCTTTTTTTGATGTTATATATTAAGTATATATCAACGACTGCTACAAACTGTTACCGCTAGACGTATGAATTTTCTGTAGCTGCCTAGTTAAAAGTATTTAGATCCCATGTTTTCCCTACTTTCTGTAACATTATCCAAACCCAGTCCATACATAACCCACGACAAAATGGGTTTAGTTGAGGCCATATATTCAACTCCACCAGCCCTGCCCAGATCATATCTTAATTTATATTTTTCAAATCTTGTGTTAATTAAACTTGAAGTGAGGTTGTAGAACTGGTAATATTTGGTTTTGATTTTGAATGAAGTTAGACGTTACCACTTTTGTTAGTTAGTTTAATAGTTTGCCAATGAAAGAGTAATTAATTGAATGAATAGAAAGAGTAGGCACTTACTTTTCTAAGGAATCTTTTTCTTAATAAAAAATCTAAAAAACAAAATTGGAAGAAAAAAACACATTGCAACTTGCAAGTAGAAAAGAATGATGATTAAGTCACCCTTCTCACGGCCCTATTCACTCAGATCGACAACCACAAAATAAAACGATAGTCAAAGAATAAGAAATAGAACAATTCTAAACCTGTCTTAGGTAAATTTATTCACGTTAATTACCGGTTCAAAGCCCAAATACAAGCATAAAACTAACTAATTTATAACATGTGGCGTGTTTGAGACAAGCTTAAATGAATCAACATGCACAATAAATATTCATATAGAGATGATTTCAATTTGCCTGATCAAGGTTGAGAAGTTATATATTGTTTTGTTGTTTAAGGGTGTCAAACATGTATGTTAACTCCCTCCGTCCCAATTTATGTGATATACTTTCATTTAATACACACTTTAAGAAATAAAGGAAGACTTCTGAATCTTATGGTCTAAAATAAGTCAAAGATATTTGTGTGGTTATAGATCATCTCGTCTTTCGTAAAAGATAAAGTTTAAAATTAAATTGTTATTAAATAAAAAATATATTTCTTTTTGGGATGTGCTAAAAAGAAAAGTAAGTTATTCTTTTTGGAACGGAGTAAATTACTACATATAAGGGAAACACCAATTTTTTGTAGTCCTCAGTTGGGGGCATTTTAGGTATTCTATGTTTTATACTTGAGGTTTTTTTTTTTTTTATGTTGTTGTGGTAACAAGTTTTTCCTTTGCCCTTTGGTAAAAAAAGGACAAGCCATTAATGGGACACTTATGGTAAGACTTTTCAAACTTTTTTTATACACATGAATTTGTTCTTTACTATCCCACATTTTAATAGATTTTATGTAAACTAAGCAATTTTACTCTACTATTAATAGGAGAGAAACTCACTTTTGGATGAGAATAATTATGACTTATTATATTTTTCTTATAGTTCTCAAGTATTTAATTTTTTTTTTTTAAATCTCATCTAATTCAATTTTTAATTTTAAAATATTAATATAATCTAATTCAATTAGCTCTAAAGATTCGTTAAATTGAATCTCGATAAGCAAAATATGACAAATAATATAAACGAATGGAGTACAACTTAATACTTTTATTTTTTAATTATAATTTTATGTCATCGAATCAATTGACTTTTTTTCCAGCGATGCATTGGATCAGGTGTGAACATCAACCAAAGGCGTCTTGGGGATCGACAATAGCTAAAAGAATGCCACCGTAATGGCCGATTGGTGACTTTTGAATTGATTGAGTTATGTGTTTAGTAATAAGGTTACAATGTGCATATGCTCGCAAACAGGGGTGTTTCTGCCTTATGCCGAGGGGTGTCACATGACACTGCTTCATCGAAAAAAATTATTAAATAAATGTATATAATTAAAATGTAGAAGAAAAAAGTGGGGTTATATTATGTAAAGTGACACACTTGGACATAAAGGACTGCGTAGCTCAACTGGTTAGTCACTTCATTTTCTTAAGTGATGATGCGAATTCGAACCCTACTAGCATCATTTGTTTTTATAAAATTTTTGCTTCTCAATTACAAAATGATACATGTTGAGGTTCGAACCTGACCTCTTGGAAGATACCAACATTAAAATTAATTGGTTCAAATCCATATTTGTCATTGTTGCGACAAGAATTGATTTACAAGCTGCTTCAATGATCAATTGTTGTGCGGTTTGTTTTTATATTTTTTCTTTCTCGCCAATGAAATTGATTAAGTATTTAGTATTATTTTTAATGAGGTTATTTTGAATACATTTCCAAAAAAAAAAATCATCGAGAAAAATTATAGTAGTTCTTTTTTTTTTTTTTTTTGTAGAAAAATTATAGTAATGTACGCCAATTGTATTTATTATATTTTGTTATTTTTTCATATGATGATAAAATATTGTATTTATTGTTTCTTCTTTAAATGTGACACCGTTGATAAAAAATCATGCGTACGCCACTGCTGACAAACACAAAATCAACAAAGATTTCACTTGGGTAAATCCTCAATTAAAAAAAAACAAATAACTTACAGCATTGTTGAATATTTTAAAAAGGTATAAACAATGTAATTCTTAGTCCTTCCGTCTCAATTGACAATAAGGTTTCAAATACGGAAGCTAATTAATCTAATTTTATGTGCGCACTCTTTTAACATAGATTTTACCAAATAAATAACTACATTGAAAGGTGTGCTATAAAGTATTATTTTCATATATATATTTTGAAAATGTTTGAAAAAATTGTAGTGATGAAAAAAATACAATTTAACTCTCCAAATGACAATAATGGTAAAAATTGCAAAAGAAAGTAAGATTTTTACATTTTTTTAATATTAAAATATTTTTGCAAAATTGGATAATCAATGTTTTACATAATTTAGGGGAAAATAGTTAACTTTCTTTTGGAAGGAAAAAGAAAGTTTATAAAGTAAGAAAATAATTATTTTCATGAACTTTTCAAAAAATAATTGTGTTTTTTTAATTTGAAGGAGCGCTAAAAAGTATTTTGCGGTACCCGAATTTTAATTATCTAACTTAATTTAGATTTATTTATCAGTTGGCTTCGTTGATTTCATCATATTTCAATAATATTTGTAGTATTAAATATTTTTGACGTTACTTGAATATCGTAATTCATAATATTGTTTCACAAAAAATGGGTTAGCTAATATAAGTTTAATTTTAAAAAAAATCAAATTAATTCTACATATAATAAAGCTTAATTTGGATAATTGGAGATTATAGTTTACAAAACTTTTAGTTAAATAGAAAATGAAAGTGCTTTCGTGCATGCATTTGTTTGATTTTTTTAAAAGTAAAATATACACTAAAAACTGTTCTGCTGTAACTTCCAAATATTTTTCCATGTTTTAATATTTTAGAAATCCTTAAAAAGTGCCTAATTAATGCTACAAAAAAAAAAAAGTAAGAGTAGAAAAAATAATACAAATAAAATTTTTAATGTTGGTTTGGGCCCGGGTTTAGCACATGCCTAATGCCACTAGTACATATATAGGATTCTAATTAATTATAGCTGTTTTTTCAAAACTATCATTAGTAGCTTATTTTTAGCTTATTTGTGGATGTATTTCGATGTATTTAAATACAAGTATTTTGTATGTCCTATATTTTGGGCAAGATTTAAGTGCCCTAACGTGGATGAAATCTATTTTAAAATGGCTAACATAATCATATCCCACAAATCACGCCTTTTCGATTTCATCTTTCATAATAAAAAAATGAATGTATTCAATTGTATTTAAATTTATTTCAACAAAAAATCAAAATACACTATGTACATTCAAAATATATATGAAGCCAAATATATTCAGATATAAGACAAGAAGCAAAAATACATTCAGATGCAAGATAAAAAGTCAAATACATATGAGATACAAACAAATGAGCCAAATACATATGAGATACAAGACATATAAGCCAAATACATATGACTAAATACACTCAAATACACTCATTTATGAGATACAAAGGAGAAGAAGTCATGAATTCCGGCTAGACGAGATATATTTTAAAGAGAAGAATACAATCAAAATCGATCGGATCTTCGGTGAAATATAAAATACCACTGTATT
This sequence comes from Anisodus tanguticus, assembly GCA_034509755.1. Taxonomy (NCBI): domain Eukaryota; kingdom Viridiplantae; phylum Streptophyta; class Magnoliopsida; order Solanales; family Solanaceae; genus Anisodus; species Anisodus tanguticus. The sequence continues at coordinate 35,039,039 of CM067561.1, read as the reverse complement.
TACACCGAAAAAATGAAGAATACATTCAACTTCTTCTAAAAAATACACTCTATGCACACTAAAAAATGGAGAATACAGTCAACTCCGATCGAATCTCCGATGAAAATATAAAATACACTTTGGATCTTAAATGGGACGGAAAGACGGAGTTAGACTTGGTGAACGAGTTGAGGTCGTTGAATCTAAGCCGTCAGATCTCCGGTTGTGGATCTGAGCGGGATGTGGTGGTGAACGAGTTGAGGTCGTTGAATCTGAGCTGTCGAATCTCCGGTTGTGCATCTAAGCGGGACGTGGTGGTGAACAAGTTGAGATCGTTGAATCTGAGTAGTCGGATCTCTGGTTGTGGATCTGAGCGACGAGATGTGGTGGTTGCTTGTGGTTTGCAGAGCTCCGATTGTTCATCGGAGGAGAGCTCCGACAGTCGTGTGAAGGAGTGGGAGAGGAGAGAGGTGTTGTCGTGGTTTGCCAGCTCCGGCAGTGGGGTGGCGACGGTTGTGTTAGTGAATAGGAAGGAGAGAGTTTTTTAGGGTTTGGAGAAAATCAAAAATCTGAAATGTGTAGTGAGGGAGAATAGAGAGAGGTATATGCATTTTGATATAGCTACCAATGATAATTTAAAAAATTAATTTAGCTACTAAATATAAATAAATTAAAAGATAGTTATTATCAATAATTACCTCTTAGAAGAAGCTACACCAAGTAATTTTTCCATATATATATATATATTCCACAAGCCATGAAGGTGACAAAGATATAAGAACGCAAGAATGGGTAACAGTAGTTTAAATTTAAAAACAATAGTCCCAAAATACAAAAATAAGCTCCCCTCAAGAAGAAACTTCCAAAAAGAATCCAAGTGAATGTATAATCCGAGTACATGTGGTGAGAAAAATAAGCCATCATCCTCCTAATAAGCTAAAAGAGTTGGCATTAATTTCATATAATAGTGGCAAAAGCAAAGGGCACAAAATAAAGAGATTTCTAAATCAGCAAGTAGAGGAGACCCCATCCAAACACCAAGCTTCCCATAATCATCTTCGAAAATCTCATGCTCTCCACTCCACTCTGCGGATTAAAATGAATCAAAATATCAAGAAATGTAACTAGCTAGCAACAATTTAAATTAAAGAGTAATTAACAAGAAATTTAATTTATGAAAAAGTAAAATAATTAAGATAAACACCATCAGATATGATCTGATCATAATCAATCTATAGTGATCAGTTTGAATTTTTGTGGGACATTAAAAGTTAGCACATGCATAAGAATCCAAATAAATTCATAAATATATATAAAATAACCCCAATTTTCTTTCAAGAACCATCAGATCAGATCTGATGATCAATTTGCTGTTAGTTTGAGTTTCTAGTGACATGAAATGAAAGCACATGCATAAGAATCTAAATAAATTCAAAATAGGGAATATTTGGTGTTCGACATGGCTTTATATTCTCTCTGTATAGACTTTGCTACCCACCATTATTCTTTTTGTCTATTCAATTATTTGTTTATGTATACATAGTATACATGCAGGTTATCACTTATGCGACTTCATGTTTTATACCCAAATAACAAGATGAACATGAACAATATTCTACATCTAATAATTTCATACTAAACACAGTACAAGCTTTCAGTTACATATCAGTAATTTTACGTTCAATTTGCAGTAAATTGTGGATTATTATTCAGTATAAATTTGTAGATATGACTAAAGTTTTGTCATTGATTTGATAAGACAAACTCTTTTCACTTCCTTTCTGAGGTACAGAGGAAAATTAAAGGATCTGGACTTTGTATGGTTATCCCCGTTACAGGCTTGCCATTTCTTCTACCAAAGATTTACTACACTTATCACTTGGTTTTTTAGGCTCATGACTCTAAAAATTAAGAGTGTTTTTATTAACTTACCATTAATCAAGTTTTACTACTTTGTAGAAAAAAAAAAGATATTTAATGAATCTTGACTATTTAAATAAGGGTAATCTTGAAAGAATATGCCCAAAATCTTCTTGAAATTCTAAAACACCATTTATTTTGGAAAAATTTGAAAAGACTAAAAAATCAATTACTCCACCCACACAGTATAGTGATATTCAGGTTGAGGCAGAGTCATTATGGGTTGGAGTGGGCGTTCAATATTCAGTTCGGTATTTTCAAAGTTCGGATTCGGTAATTCGGTAATCGGTAATTGATAGTACATACTAAATACCGAACTTTCAAACTTCGATTCAGTAATTTGGTAATCGATAAATCAAACTCGGTTCGATACAGTATTCAGTAATACTATAAAGGCGGAATCAACTATCAAATAATATCATTATCATATATTGGGAAATTTTTCCTATAGTTTTCTTTTGATTCTTCTCCGCTAGTGCTAACCATATATAAATCAAGAATCTCATTTTCAGCAATATACTCCTAGTACCATGTAACTTTCAGAAAAAGGCAATATTAAATCATTTTAATCAAAGTCTGATGGCTTTTATTGCTGTTGGCTATATGCCTATATCACTTGCCAGAAAAGAGAAAGTAAAACTGCCTACTAATTCTGTAAAAAATTGGGTGAAATCACATATTGCCAAAATTGATATTGGGCCTTTATTAAAAATTATATTGGTATTTGATATTGATCGGATTACCAAACAATATATTTATGTTTTTCGAAAATCGAAATTATAAAAATCACTTCCGGATACCGTATCGAATGCCAAATTACCGAAATTCTCGGTTTGATTCGGTAATTCAATTTTCGGTGATTTATGTCCAGCCCTAATTATGGACAAGCAGAAAGCACGTGACATGTCCCCGTGAATAATTACTCCTTCAGTTCCAAAAAGAATGACTAACTTTCCTTTTTAGCCGAAAGAATGACATATTTTTTTATTTAAAAATAATTTAATTTTAAAATTTATCTTTTATTTTAGATCATAATATTCAAAAATATTCTATTATGTCATAAAGGAAGGGAGGTAGTATAAATTATGAAGAACTCTGATGACTAATCAGAGACAAAAGCGTAGACAAAGCTCACATGCTACCGACCACACCTGATCACCACTAGCTATGCTCAAGACCCAATATTCGGCCTTCACAATAGTCACACACACTTTACGAGAAACTAGTAGGCTCGTGTTAGGATTCCTAAACTAAGTTTGACTATTAGTGCGCTTCATACACAACTTAAATAGTACTACTCCTAGGCCCTAGCTTGTCCTTTTTAAAGTCTTACTCGTTCAGGATGAAAAAGAATGTCTATTTAGTGTTTGTTTTTCTAGTATTCACTTAATAAATTAAGATAAATTATTTTTTTAAATTTATCTTTATTAATTATTAGATAATCAAATCTCAATACTCATTTAATTAAGAACAATTTAATTAAAAAGAGTGTCCACTTAGCTATTTTTTTCCTTGAGTCAAAAAGAATAAGAATTAATCTTATTTTTCTAGATTTGTCCTATTAAATACTATGTGATCAAATTCAAATACATATTTAATTAGGAATATTTTTGTCAATTTTTTTTTATCTAAAAGTTAATATTTTCTTAATAGGGGTGCAAATGGCTAAATGTATACTCTTTTTTATCCGGAGAAAATAGTATTTCTTAAGAATGTGAAAAATGTCTAAGTGGACAATCTTTTTTATCCGGAGGGAGTAAGTTTTTCTATTAAATTTTCTGAATAGGATTAATTATAAATAATATTTAATTAAATTATTCTTATTTTTATTTTGGATCAAACTTTTTAAGGACCAAAAATTTAAACAATTTCTATTTTCACAATGCGACAAATAAAACGGATTGCAGTGTACTAACTAAAAGTAAGAGGGTGTTTAGATTTGCTTTTTAAAAGGATATTTTACATCAAAAGCTAAGAGTCATAAGCTAAGGTAGTTTTTGGTTTATTTTGTACCTTTTTAATCTAAAAATAAGTGCATAAGAACATTTTTTTTTTCAACCAAACAACTCAAAAAGTAGAAAAATATTTAAAGTAAAAAAAACATTTTAAATAAATCAATTCAAACACTCTCTAAGAACAGTTGCATAATAATTTAATCCCTCTATCCCAACTTTTATATGACACTTCTTTTCCGGTAGTTATTTTATTTAAAAATAATTTAACTTTAAAATTTTCTTTTATCTATACGAAGATGATTTACAAACACACAAATATCTTTAACTTATTTTAGATCACAAAATTTAATTTATTTTTAAAAAAAAAAATTCGTCAAAATACATAAATTAGGATGGAGGGAGTAACAGAAATAAAAGTATGATAAAATCCATATAAATAAAAAGAAAATAATAATTTTAGTACGTATAAGAGACGAAAAGATGTAACAGTATAATAATGTACTAGAAATTTAAGTACGATCAAATCTATATAATGCTACTAAATCAGAAAGAGGAACCATACAAAAATGAAATGGTAGCGAAAAATACCTGATCACTGGCTGATGGAGCAGGAGACAAAGCTGAAAGAGTACTCGGTGATGGAGCACCCATAGGTGGCGATGGAGGATTCAACAACCCAAACGGCGAAGGTGCCGGAGATGTAGCTACTTTTGTCGTCGGAGCAGGAGCAGTAGCCGGAGTTGAAACTGGCGGAGTTGCAACCGGTGCTGGTGCTGCAGCTGGTGGAGATGGAGATGGAGATGGTGGTGGGGTAGCAGGTGGTGGTGGTGGACTAGCCGGTGGTGGAGCACTCACTGGTGGAGGAGTAGACGGTGGCGGAGCGCTCACTGGTGGAGGAGGAGAAGCCGCAGGTAGTGGAGAACTAGCCGGAGGAGATGATACAGATGGAGGAGGTGAACTTGTTGCAGGTGGTGGAGATGAAGCTGCCGGAGGTGGAGAACCGGTAGGTGCTGGGGTAGTGGGAGTTGGTGGTGCAGGACTAGAAGTGGGTGACGTGGCAGGAGCTTGACCCCCTACACCGGCAAAAATAATGCAAAGAAAACCGATCCAAATAGCATTTGTCCGATCCATTGTATTTGCACACTATTTTTCTTAGAAAGAGAGAAGAGAAGTGTGCGGCTATATGAAAGAGGAGGGGGAGGAGGGAAGTATATGTATATATATAGGGGTTTGTTTGGGAGAAGAGTAGAAAAGAGGAAAAAGAAAGTAGAAAGGTGGCGGGTGAGTGGTGACTACCAAACAGATCTGTTTGATGGGGTTATAGGACCCACTTGGGTTATAATCATGTGATCTCCATTACAGCTTTCATAAATAGTAAAGTACCAATCTAATGATGTTCTGTTGTTGTCTTACGTTTGTAAAAACCACTAAAGGTGGTTGCTAGGGTTTTTATTTTACTCCTATTTTGAAGTTCAACCTCTTTAGTAATTTATAAAATAGATGTATATAAGGATTTGGTTTACCCGTGGTTAAAGTTATTTGATATTTATGACGATGGAAATAGCAGGTATCTAGTCTAGTATAAATAAAATAATATTATTAACTTTTCATATCTGAAACAATATTGTTAACTTTTTATATAGACAGATGATGAGTTGTTTGATCTCTTTATTTGATTTGAACAATATACTCCAAAAGGTGGAATCTCCCATTTCAAGAGCCCCCACACCCCGGTCCGATAGGTCTGTGAAAGAGTAAATTATTGTAACTCAATTCAAAGATTAGACCAGTACCACGCTACGCACAAAGACCCTCCTTAATTTGAACAATACTCGTGTGATGAGAAAGCATGATTGATGAATGCAAAGACTAAAAGCAAAAAGATGGTGGGCCTAATCACTTAATTAGGGTTAATTGATATTGAAACAAAACGCAAACCTTTTTGCTTGCATTGCAATCCTGTAAACGTGTACAATAAATACACTACAAGCCCTACCTATAATTAGAATATATCTCATATTGTGAATATATTTAGTGATAGATAATTATGGTAAACTAGGATTCCTCTTGTATTGTGACTAGGATTCCTCTTGTATTATAGTTGTATATTGTACACTATATATATTGATATTAATGAGAAAGACTATCCAAGGGAGATTAATATCATCTTATATGATATCAAGAACCAAAATCCTAACCTAGAAAAATTTATCTTCTTGCCACCCCCCCCCCCCCCCCCTTTCTCTCAGCCGACGGCATCAATATTTTTCTCTTCCCAATTTCCATCATTCTAATGGAGAATTTGATTACTCCCAACTCTTATGCTTTCGCTTCTAACTCAGTCGTCATCCAACCATCCACTACTTTCTCTTCACCGTCTTTTCATCCGGCTCTCGCCGTTACCAACATCTAGCATAATGGAACAGCTAGCAGGGCGCAAATTGGTTGGTCCCTTTGATTAGGCCCAAATCGCGTAGAGTAAAAGGAGTTGTGTCCATTTTAAATCTTTACACCTGTACTAGAAGTCTCTAGTAATGATTTGACATGGCGCTACAAATGTTCCTTCCTTACCGTTGCCTTGTCCTTTTCCTAATATTTTAAAATTGCATATATTATTTCTCTATATCTCGCGGAAAACAAAATAAAACAGATTGGATTTGAAAAAAGGAAAGATTTTAAGTAAAAGAAAATTAAAAAAATGATAACGGAATAGGAAGGCGAGGAAACCGAGTTCGTTTGGATGAAAAATATCAACCAAGTTTGATTTTGAAAAACAGACTTATTTTTGAAATTGAATAAGAACCTTTTTAGAAAACCAAAATGCTTTGAAAATTCTTTATTATTTTGTATGGAATGAGTTGTGAAAATTCTCGAGTTAATTCCTCAAACGGCTTTCTCAACACATTTGAGAGCTTTTGACCAATATTATCCTCATTGTTTCACCCAAACTTTTACTACATCCTTATGCTATTCCACTCGACTAAAAACATCCCTCCGTTGACTCTAAGAATAATTATGAGATATTAGTATCTTATATTTTAAACTAGTTAGAAGAAGTCTTTCTCAAGTTTAGCATTATACATTTGTATATATATTTGACAAGTGAAATGAAATCATTCAAGGAATCAATTTCCCTCGTGGTATTAAGAGCTAAAAATATTTTGCCCTAAATATTTTTTTCTCTCCTCCCTTAGCCGTTTTTCTTTTCCTTTTCTCGGCCACATATTACCCAAACCCTAAGGTTTTCTACAAACCCTGACCACTTCAACAAACTCTAACCTAAACCCCCACCCCCACCCACCCACCCGTCGGCCCCTCTCTCTCCTTTTCCCTTTTCCACTAACCCTAGCCGACACTTAGGGTTCTCACAATTAATTTCACCAAATACAACACTATTCTCTTCCACTTTTTGTTGATAGTGTGAAACTATGGCCGAAAAATAAACTTTCAATCATACTATTACCGTCAATAACGTCAAGAACTTTATTTCCATTACACTTGAAATGGAAAAAGGGCAATACACCTCTTGGGCGGAATTGTTCAAAATTCATTGCCGCGCTTATAAGGTACTACACCATATCATCCTTTCGAGTCATCATCGGACAACCCTGCAGTGGACAAAAATGTATGATCTCGTATAGATGCTATAGTCCCCGGAACCCACGCATAGTGGGAGCTTAGTGCACCGGGATGTCCTTTTAGCTATTAATGCAGTTTTTTCTTACATTTTAGTTGTTCGATCAATGAACGCATGTATGTAGAATTAGAGGGAAAGTGCGGGGATAAGAAGTTGTACAGACTAGCCAAGACGAGTGAGAGGAGGACTCGTAACTTGGATCACGTGAGGTGCATCAAGGACGAGGACGACAAAGTACTGGTGGAGAACGCTCGTATTAGACGGAGGTGACAATCCTACTTTCATAAACTCGTATTAGAGCAGGTTTAGAGTGGCTGACTGCGTTGTTTAACGTCATTTCTAAGACGGCGAAAATGTCCGAAGAATGGAGGTGGAGTACAATGATTTCTTTGTACAATAACAAAGGGGATATCCAGAGTTGCAACAACTATAGGGGTATTAAGCTGCTAATCCACACTATGAAAGTTTGGGAAAGGGTCGTGGAGATGAGGGTGAGGAGAGACGTGTCTATTTTTGAGAACCAATTTGGATTCATGTCGGGCGTTCTACCACATAAGACATTCATCTTATTAGGAGGTTGGTGGAGCAGTATAGGGAGAGTAAGAGAGACCTACATATGATTTTCATCGACCTCGAGAAGGCATATGACAAAGTCCAGGGAGGTTCTATGGATATGTTTGGATGTTAGAGGTGTACCTATGGCATACACTAGGGCGATCATGGATATGTATGATGGAGCCAAGTACAGGGTACATACAGTAGGAGGGGATCCATAGCACTTTCCAGTGACGATGGGGTTGCACCAAGGATCAACTCTTAGTCCATTCTTATTTGCCATGGTGATGGATGGCCTGACAGTGCAGGCGGGCGTATCCGGGATACCCCCTGGAAGGGGTTCTATTATTGTTGCATCTACAGCTGGATATTGTGTTGGAAATCTTAATCTTGAAGAGTCATATGCTCCTTGGGAAGATCCTTCTTTCACATACCCAGCAAACTTGGCATCATCATTACAGATTCTTATTGATGCTAGTAATGGAGCATCAGACTGGGAATAAATTTGGGGAGCCGTTGATCCAGGGTTATACTCGAAATTTTGGAATGAGACTGTCAAGCGGTGAGAGGAGTGGTTGAAGCCGATCATGTTTAGTGCTGGCATTGGGCAAATAGATCACCTTCACATATCAAAGGGAGAACCCGAGATTGGTATGTTGGTAGTTAAGATTGGAGGACCAGCATATCGTAATGGAATGGGAGGCCGTGCTGCATCCAGCATGGTCAGTGGACAGAATGATGCCGAGCTTGACTTCAATGCCGTGCAGCGTGGGGATGTTGAGATGGCACAGAAGTTATATCGGGTTGTTCGTGCTTGCGTTGAAATGGTTGAAAACAACCCCATCATAAGTATTCATGATCAGGGTGCTGGTGGAAACTGTAATGTCGTGAAGGAGATAATACACCCAGAGGGTGCCAAAATTGTTATAAGGGCAATTGTAGTTGGCGATCACACTATGTCTGTTCTAGAAATTTGGGGTGCAGAATATCAGGAGCAAGATGCAATACTGGTGAAACCTAAAACTCGTGGTCTTTTGGAAGCTATATGTGCAAGGGAAAGAGTTTCCATGGCTGTTATTGGAACAACTAATGGCGAGGGGCGTATTGTTCTGCAGGATAGTGTAGCAATTGAAAAATGCAGGTCTAGTGGACTGCCTCCTCCTCCGCCTGCAGTTGATCTTGTGCTTGAGAAGGTGCTTGGCGATATGCCTAAGAAGACATTTGAATTAAATCGCATTAATGCTCTGCATGAACCACTTGATATTGCTCCTGCAACAACAGTTTTAGAATCATTGAAGAGGGTCCTGAGGCTTCCTTCAGTTTGTTCTAAAAGGTTCTTAACCACTAAAGTTGACAGGTGTGGCACAGCAGCAAACTGTGGGTCCCTTGCAGATTCCTCTTGCTGATGTTGCTGTTTTAGCTCAAACTTATACAGGCTTAACTGGAGGTGCATGCTCAATTGGGGAGCAGCCAATAAAAGGTCTTTTGGATCCAAAAGCAATGGCACGGCTGGCTGTCGGAGAAGCACTTACAAATCTTGTTTGGGCAAAAATTACATCTCTTTCTGATGTTAAAGTAAGTGGGAATTGGATGTATGCTGCAAAGCTAGATGGCGAAGGAGCTGCAATGTATGACGCTGCTGTTGCTCTTTCTGAAGCTATGATTGAACTTGGGATCGCAATTGATGGCGGGAAAGATAGTCTTTCCATGGCAGCCCAAGCATCTGGGGAAGTTGTTAAAGCTCCAGGGAATCTAGTCATCAGTACTTACGTGACGTGTCCTGATATAACTAAGACAGTTACGCCCGACTTGAAGCTTGGAGATGATGGTGTATTGCTTCACATCGTCTTGGCCAAAGGGAAATGGCGACTTGGTGGATCTGCTCTTGCACAGGTTTTTTTATCAAATTGGAGATGAAAGTCTTGATGTGGATGACGTCTCTTATCTTAAAACTGTTTTTAATAAGGTTCAGAATCTAATCTCTGATGAACTGATATCTGCCGGTCATGATATCAGTGATGGAGGACTTACAGTGACTGCCCTTGAAATGGCATTTGCAGGGAACTGTGGCATTAATTTAGATTTAGCCTCTTTCGGGAATAGTGTACCCCAAACACTTTTTGCAGAGGACCTTGGCCTTCTCATTGAAGTTAACAGGAAGAACTTGGATTTAGTTCTGGATAACATCCGCTGTGGTGGTGTTTCAACTGATATTATTGGTCAAGTTAATTCATCTCCAATAGTTAAAATTGAGGGTTGACGGAGTTACACATTTGAATGAGAAAACTTCTGTGCTCAGAGATATGTGGGAAGAGACCAGCTTTCAACTGGAAAAGTTCCAAAGATGCGCTTCATGTGTAGAATTAGAAAAAGAAGGATTGAAGAATGGGCATGAACCATCATGGAAACTATCCTTCACACCAACACTGATGATAAGTATATGACTGCCATTTCAAAGCCAAAGGTTGCAGTCATCCGGGAGGAAGGCAGCAATGGTGATAGAGAAATGGCTGCAGCTTTTTATGCTGCTGGATTTGAACCATGGGATGTCTCAATGTCAGACCTTCTCAATGGGGAAATCACGCTCGATGAATTTAGAGGAATTGTGTTTGTTGGAGGTTGTAGTTATGCTGACGTACTTGATTCTGCAAAAGGCTGGGCAGCATCCATTCGCTTTAATCAGACTCTTTTAAACCAATTTCAGGCATTTTATAACCGTCCAGACACTTTTCAGCCTCGGAGTTTGTAATGGGTGCCAACTTATGGCTCTGTTGGGTTGGGTTCCCAGGCCCCAAGTGGGAGGTGTTATGGGTGCCGGCGGGGACCATCACAGCCAAGATTTGTACATAATGTTCAAAGGTATGGAAGGTAGTACGCTGGGTGTTTGGGCTGCTCATGGTGAAGGAAGAGCTTATTGTCCAGATGATAGTGTTTTCAATCATATTCTTGACTCGAACTTGGCACCAGTGAAATATTGCGCTGATGATGGCAGACCAACAGATGTATATCCTTTCAATCTAAATGGCTCTCCCATGGGCGTGGCAGCAATTTGTTCTCCAAATGGGAGGCATCTCGCATTGATGCCTCATCCCGAACGGGGTTTCTTGATGTGGCAGTTCCCATGGTATCCTAAGGATTGGGATGTGGAAAAGAAAGGTCCAAGCCCCTGGTTGCGCATGTTCCAAAATGCTAGAGAATGGTGCTCATGAGATAACTCTTTTGCTTCATTATGAGCTACTCCATCTGTTTCAATTTATGTGTCTTAGTTTGACTCTGCACAAAGCGAAGAAAATAATTATTTTTGAATCTTGTGATCTTAAACTAAAGATTTTGTGTAATGTACCAAATGCCCTTTGCATCTTGGGGTCTTAAATAAGCCATGTAGGATGTTGGGTGTGAAGAGTTACTAAGTATAGAAAGTTGCATTCTTTTCGGAACAAACTAAAAAGGAAAGTAAGACAAACAAATTGAAATGGATGGAGTATTTTTTAATCTTCCTGTATTAGCAAATAAGTTCATATTTTCCCATTCTATCTTTAAGTAAAGTTAATGCTTTAGTTTTCATACTCCATTATGTTGAGTGCACCTTCAGCGTTGAATCAGCGCTAAGCTTAGTGATGGGATTGGAGCTGTACTTTTTTTTTTTTGCTAATTTCTTCAATCATTGAACAATTCTTGCAGAACGGATTGGACAGAGCTTGAGATGACTAGGAAGCAGATGATGGAGCGGAAGAATAGAGAGCCAAGAAAGTATGCAGTGTCAAGAAGGTAATGGTTTTATATTTACCTCAGCTGCTACAACATTGAGATGTTTCATTTATTCTGGTTGATTGAATTTTGCAGATGCTGGCAAGAAGAAATGATCTGCCAGGACCAGTTCCTTTGCCCTTATTATTTATGTTTCTGGACATTTATGCAGAATTTTGTTAAGTTGCGCATTTTTTTGCATGTACATGTGATAGTTCATCTGAACTTGTAGAATTAGAGAGTGCTTTCTTTTCTTAACATTCTTCTTCTCTGTTCCATTTTGACTCCACATTTGTTTGAGTTACACCTTAACACAGCTAGTCTCAAGCCCCTATAAAGGAGGAGGGTTTATTGTCAATTAGAAGTCAGATCCTTGACTGTTGTTATTTTCTTGATTTGATTCTACTCATTGTGAATTTGTTTCAAGTGGTGCAGTGCAAAACACAAATTAAATGCAACTATAAGCGGAAAAAGAACAAATTATTGCCCAACTCGTGTACACAAGAAAGGAACTCATATCAATGGGATTGGCATCTCTCCAAGCTAAAGCGTAAAAGAATACCACATGCATTACACTGTTCAGGGGTAAATTTGAATCCGTTTACTAACGATAAAGTGCATATTGAGATTACAGTATTACACTAAAATGAAGAGTTACAATATCTTTTTCTTTAGTTTCCTATCTAAACTATCATGTATGAGAGTTTTCTACATAAACTATGATTGACTAGTTAGCAAAACATACATCAACTATCATTTGTTCACTTTTTCTACCTCAACTATCAGGTAGGAAAAGTGAACAAATGATAGTTGAAATGTGTTTTGCTAACTAATTGGTGATATTTAAGGAGATGTGTGTGTTTTACCCTTATCTCTAAAATGAATGGTAGATTTGTTATATCTTTTTATAATTTAGGGTAAGTTTGAGTCAGTCCACTAACGTTAAGTGCATATTTGTGACCGAATTCAAACAAAAAGAAATAGCCTATTTTTGGCCCTTTTCATTAATGAATAGTATGGCTTCCTCTTGGAAAAAAAAATCAAACGCTTTCATGATTTAGCAACTTACCCTTCATTCAAAATCTCTTTCATGTCATAACAATGATCTCGTTGTAAATGTAAAACACATTATAATAGAGAAAACAAAATCAATTGTATTTAGTTCTTGTAAGAATGTCTTAATCTAACTTGTTGGAGTATATTTTATTATTAAAATAAATTATTTTCATTATGCATAATAGTCTCCCTTCAACTAAATTGATATTTTAATATTAAAATGAGTGAGAATTGTTGGAATATATTTTATTATTAAAATAAATTATTTATCTCTCATATTTGTTAGTGACCATAAAAATTAGAAGATGGCTATACCTTCCAATTTCCCACTACTCCATGATGTAGAATGTGGTTATTACTCTCATTAACTACATTTTCATGTTCTTCCTCACTTAACTATCCACCGCTCTCTATATTTACTATATGAATGATTTCTACACCTATATATAGAGGTGCTTCTTCCATGAGTTGATATGAGAAAAAATATTGTATTGTGTGTGATAGGTGTGAAAAATATTGTAGTGTATAGTGAGGTTTGAGAAGTGAAAAAAAAATTGAGGGAAAGAAAATATTCTAAGTCTCCAACTTAGTTACTACAAAAGAGAGTAATTTTATATTGAAGGAAAGTGTTCTTATTGGTGGAGTTTTGGACTCTTCAATTAGTCCGAAGTTGTTTGAGTCATACAACATTGTCGGGTTGTTGTATCCCGAAGGGGACAAGAGATATATTGCTGAGCCGGTGAAGATTATATTGTAGTGGGCTTGAATCTCCTTAAAGAGAGCGAGATATCTGTGTCTCAGCCTAAATATTTATTTATTCATTTTTTGTACATTTTATTGTAATTTTCAACTGTAATTTATGGTATTTTCACCAACATAACTAAATAGAAAAATTGAAGTATATTTCATCAAAGGACTACTTTATGAAATTACGCCAAAGATATGATAAACAAAATAATGATAAAAAAATCTATAAGTGAATTTTGAACATTGTAAATTACTTGATTATATAGAAATGAAATTACAATCACTATGAAATCGTAGCACTAATCTCACACTCCTCTTATTTAATAGGAGTATCTATTTATTTAATTTTTGGATGAGCATTAATAAGGGGAAGAAGAAAAAAAAAAAGGGGGGGGAAGAAGAGCAAAATACAAAAATATAAAAAGGACCGTTGGGAGCGAAAGGTTCGGTTGTAACGGATAGTTTCTTTATTCAAAACTATACCCTCTCCTTGGAACCCAAGAATCACAAACACAAATTTCTTCAGTTGGCCTTTGAGAAATCAATTCAGATTCAAGAAACGCTAATTACTCCATAAATTTCAGTCAGCGCTTCGTATACTGCAACACATTTTTGAGTCCATTTGACCAAATTTTCTTTTTAATTCTACAAGCATATTAAAGATTCTATTTCCATTGACATAATTTTGTGGAGAATGGATTTGGGTTGTTTTGATATGGGTTGTATTGAAAAGAAGCCGTCCAACGACAATATTTCTAATTCAGAGAACAGTCCTACAACGGCTACTTCCAAAGTCGGCAAGGTACCCATATTCAACTTTTTCAGCTTTGAGAAATAACTCTCCTTAGTTTTTAAACAATTTCTCTTGATTCGAGTGTTTTTCGGAAACAAATTCTCTACCTCCTCCCAAGTTAGGTATAAGGTCTGTGTACACTCTACGCTCCTCATATCACACTTGTGTGATTATACTGGGTATGTTGTTGGTATTATTTCGCTTTCTTGTTTTCGAATAGTGCAAAACAAAGCAATCAAAGAAGGTGGCCAGTCGAATCTCAGTTGTTTTGAAATACTTCTAAGATGTTTGCTTTGATTGGTGTTTTTCCAATTTTGGTTTTTCATTTTGTTGTTTTGGAATAGTGCAGACTAAGGCAATGAAAGAAGGTGGCCAGTCAAATTTAGTTCCTTTAAACAAATCTGGATCACAAATTAAAAAGCCCCCTCATCGCAAAACTTCGCCTATAAATTGGTTCCCTCGCAAGAAAGTGGATTCCTATTTGAAGAGGAAAATAAAAATGCTCCAGGTATATTTATATACTTGTGCATTCTTTTCTTAATTGTCAATATAAAGAAGTGTACTGATAGTGTTTTTTGGCCTGTTATGAAATTTCAGGAAGTGGATGGAATGAACTCAACCCTTGATGAGACTTTGGGGGATGCTAATCCACATTATTGTAGAGTTTTGAGAGAAAAAATTGCAGTAAGAGAAGCTGCTCAAAGAGCTGTGGAGGCTCGGAAGGCTGCACTCGTTGAAGCATCATGGTGCCGAATACTTCAAGCAGCAAGGTGAGCAGTTTGTGTTACACACACATTAGCTCCGTGTTTTCCAGGAGTTGTTAAAGATTTATATAGCAATATGTGCTAATTACTCCCTCTTCCCAATTTATGTGACATTTTTTTCTTTTTTAAGAAGAATGACGCTTTTTCATATTTAGTAACATTTTAACTGTAAGCTTCTGTCTTACCTGATGATCTATAGCCACCCAAATATTTACGTCTTATTTTGGATCACAAGTTTCAAAAGTCTTCCTTTCATTCTTAAACTCCATACTTTCACATGAAGTGGGACGGAGGGAGTATTTGGTATTGGAGTGAAGTGTGCAAATACATACAGTTTATATAGCCAATCTTAACTTGTTCATGACTGAGACTGTTGATTGATTGAAGAGAGATTTGTTGATATGTTAGTCTAGAAATTACCTTTTCTGTATCTGCCATACAGGATTGATTGTAAAGAAGCAGAAGAATTGCTGATAAAGGCAGAAAAGTTTTCTGCAGAAGCTTTTGAAGCAGCAACAGCTATTGGAGTAATCTTGTATGACATTCCTGATTGCTCACAGAAGCATTACAAAATAGAAAAGTCACCGGCTAAAGGAGGAGGACCCACCACTCATACTGTTAGAACATCTTTTGAAGCTGCGTTTGAGGTGGATAAACAAGTCGCAAGTGCAGTTAAGGCTGCCCTTCTTAAGCTTGCTACTTGCCCTTCCATGAACAAAGACGAAGTCAAGGAACTGCTGCACAGAATAAGCCAGAACCCTGAAACAGACGATAATAATCATCAAGAAGTGTCTGAGTTCTCTTCAGAATGTGAATCAGATACAGCTTCTGAACTCACAGATTTAGAGAGGGTGAAGGAAAGGAAATATAAAAAGAAGCAAGCATATGAAAAGTTTAATATGCCAAATCTTGTGGAAATGATGCTGGAAAGGCTTAGATGTTTGCAAGAAGATGAACTCGCATCTCTTGCTACTATAGTTGCAACGTGTGGGTTGAACGCTGCTCTAGCTGAGGCAGAAAACAGCAAACCGCACATTTCAGGGTCTGCTGCTGATGACAGATCAGAATTATCCGTCGGGGACGGAGAAGTTAAGGGCTATAATTTGGACGGAAAGACAAGCAGGACAGCTGAGGAACTCCCAAGCCTGGATAAGTTTCTGGTTAAGCGGTTAACGAGACTTGAAAGGGAGGTATTAGAAGCCAAAAATGCCAGGAATGAAGCTGAACAAAGGCAAGATAAATCTGGTGATAAAGTAGTTCATTCAGAATATGATACAAATTCAGGCCATGATCTGGCAAGTATTCTCAAGAAGCCTTCTTCAAAATTTGAGAAGGAAATTGAAGAGGCGAAGAACAACTCCCAAACATTATTAAAAAACAAGTGTAAAGCTTCATATAGCAATGTGCTTTCATCTGAGGTTCCCGACTTAGGCAATGTGCTGGTTAAACACTCTTCAAAGCTTGAGAAAGATATTGACGAGGCTAAAAGGAGGAATGAAAAACTTGGTGAAATAGAGGGCAAGAATTCGAACAGGTTGAGTACTATGGCAAGTCGAAAAAAGGAGCATGAAATGGAAGTTCCTAGTTTAGAAGATTATCTGGTGAAACATATGACAAGACTTGAAAAGGAAATTCTAGAAGCAAAAAAAATGAAAAATACTGCAGACCCGATTGCCAACGCGCCCGAGACTGCCTCGTTGGCAGGGAAAGAAAATGTTGACCAGAATGTAAATCATGAAACAAATATGGATGGAAATCCTTGTAATGGAGAACAACCATCAAAGTCATCAGGCACAGAAGCAGCGGATAGTCTGGACAAGATCCTAGTAAAGCCAGTTCATCGTTTGCAAAGGCTTAAAATGCAAGAATCATCAACAAGAAGCGACTACGGTGTACAGAGGACTCAAATAAAGATTGAAGCTAATAGTGCCACAGATAGCGAAGGATTGGACAAGATTTTAGTGAAGCGTGTTTCAAAGCTAGAAAAAGAGAAAATGTCTTTTCATGCAAAGGAAGACAATTGGATGAGTGTGAAGAAGAAGGACACAAAATTGCAGAACAATGAAGGCAGTTTGGATCAGATCTTGGTGAAACACAAATCTAGACTTGAGAAAGAAAAGATGGTTGCTGTTCAGCAGGATGATGATGATGATCAGATAAGACATTCAGTTTCTAGGAAAGCGACAAGGGAGAGGGAGTTGCAAGAAGCTTGGGGAGGCTTAAGTCTTGGGAACTCTTTGCGTCCTCATATGTCTAGACTTCAGAGAGACAAGGCAAGTGAATGTGCATTATCTTTATTTTTGACTTGTATATAATCAAATCCAAAGCCATTTTAAATTGTTGGTTCTTTTTCTGTTTCTTATGTCATTCTCATGTTATGTTATCTTTATAGGCTGCCTGGCAGAAAGCTGAAGAAGAGGAGCGGAAGAGAACGGTGGAAGAGGTGTGAAATTATGAGCCATTTCACTTTCTGCTGCATATTAAAGAATGGAAGTCTAGAACTATGATATGTTTTTGGATTATGAACTTAGTAAATTCTTTGTTTTTTGCTTCTTCCTCCCATGCTTTCCGCTGGTCAACAGGACAACAACAACTACTCATACAGTGGTAAATATTGTTAGAATGTGCTACTTTATTTCACTTTTGAATGTGTCACTGAAGATTGCAATTTAAAGAAGAGTGCTGCAAATTTGTACAGATATATGCTTGTCTAAGTTCCTTCTATGTTTATGAGTGAGCTATGAAACCGGAAGTGAGTACAAATTACCTTCATTATAGTAAGAAACTAAACGTATCTGCAATATGTTTTTGTTATGTGTTGTCTATGTTAAAAATGGTGAATGTGGTATCTCAAAAGGAAGAGTCCAAATTCATTGTGACTTTATTTCAAAATAATGGATCAACTGTAATTGTCTTTTGGAATAATTTGGTACTAATAGTGGTACCTCGCCTTGCTTCTATTTGTTCCTTCTTATTTTGCAGGCTGCACAGCTTCTACTTCTATTTGAATTCCTTCTTCTATTTTATGAATCTTTGCATTTGGTTACTATGTGTCCTTTGAGCTTTAACAGTAATAATATTCTTGCAAAGTCTTTTGCATTCTTATTATAGTCGTTTGGGTTCGAAAATAAATTATGTTGGGATAAGTTATGATGTGATTAGTTATCCTGAAATTATTTTTATTGTGTGTTTGGTATATTGTATTAAAAGTAACATACATTGCATAATTTCTAAAAAGAAAAATTTCTTTACAATCCTGGGATAACTCATCCCAGTACTATTTTAATCTCATTACTATTGTTATTTATGAGATAACTTATCCTGAGATTAGTAACCAAACAAGGGATAAAAAGTTGCTAAATTCTTATCCCAAGATTATTTTTGCTTATCCCTCATACCAAACTGCCCCCAAGTGTCTAACCACTTTATCAAAATATCTTAATTCTATTATCTAATTATTTAGCTATCAATAATTAATTCATCCAAATAAATAGATTGTTCATCAGTTTGAACATGCAATTTTTTCCTTCAAATTTTATGTAACTCATTATGCACATACATTAATATTATCTATACCAAAACGTTTGTACCGATTGACATGGAGTGATGGAACACACGGACACGCACGTGTCTGACGACTAGTATAAATAAAAAAATATGAATTAGACAAGTACGTGCTGCATTTGCCGGATATGACAAGTAATACAAATAAAGGATAAAATGAGAAAAGACCGCCCACAGTTTTGGCCATATTTTGCGAGAGATATCCAAATATATTAGTCAGCTAATAAAATAATTGTTATTAATTACTAAAAATGTATGAAATAAACCTAAAATCACATACAATAAATTATCTCAGGGGACTTGAAATCTCTTGAAATCAAAGTGGATTTAACCAAGAATATAATATCCTAGAAGCAAATAAAAAATATGAATTAGACAAGTACTTGAAAATTAAAATAATTGCATTTGTCGGATAGTGCAAGTACTACAAATAAATGATAAAATGAGAAAAGACCACCCACAATTTTGATCATATTTTACGGGAGACATCCAAATATATCAGTCAATTAATAAAATGATTGTTATTAATTATTAAAAATATACGAGATAAACCTAAAATTACATACAATAAATTATCTCAAGGGACTTGCAATCTCTTGAAATCAAAGCGGATTAACCAAGAATATAATACAGTAGAAGCAAATAAAAAAATATCAATTAGACAAGTACTTGAAAATTGAAATAACTGCATTTGCCGGATAGTGTAAGTAATACAAATAAAAAATAAAATGAGAAGAGACCGCCCACAGTTTTGGTCACATTTTGCGGGAGACATCCAAATATATCAGTCAACTAATAAAATAATTGTTATTAGTTACTAAAAATGTACTAGATAAACCTAAAATCATATACAATAAATTATCTCAAGAAACTTGCAATCTCTTGAAATCAAAGTGAATTTAATCAAGAATATAATACCATAGAAGCAAATTAAAAATATGAATTAGACAAGTACTTGAAAATTGAAATAACTGCATTTGCCGAATTTACTGGTAGTAGTGATGAGGGACTGAGACTACTATCTTTAGAAATAGTCTGGCGTAAGCCGAGAAGCTGAATATCAAAAAAAAAATAAAGGAAAAAAATGAGAAAAGACCGCCGGCAGATTTAGCCATATTTTGCGGGAGATAAGGACTTTTCTCATTTCCAGGGTACGAATTATTGATTTAATAATTCCAAGTCAAGAATATAGCTAGATAACAAAGAAGATTTCTTCAATTACATGATAAAGTTGATATATCCCCCTCCCCAACCAAAATTAGCTAGTATACTGCCCATTTTGTTCGTCATTTAGTTCTTGATATTAGATGCTTAAAAACTAAAAATATTTTTGTCTATCATAAAAGAAATTAACAAGCGCACAGATAATTCAGAAAAATGCAAAATAAACATAAAATTGATGTAATACCTAGAGTGTGGTGGAATGATTGAGATATCGTAAACAATCACATGAATTGTTTAATTCATCTGAATGAAATCACGAATATATCTCAAACAATGAACTTTTTATCCTCAACCAAAAATTTTGAATTTGAACGATAGAAATCCATTTACCCATTGGTCCAATGTACATGAAATGAGAATGTCACGCCCCAAACTAGGTGGACGTGATTGACACACAACCATTTGTACCCCTTTGAGTGAACCATGTATTAACTAACTGAAGGTTTGAACTCATTTTAGTAATAGGAATAAAACCAACAACATTTTGATTAAACATGTCAAGAAAACTAAATAAGGAACGTAGCTTCAAAGTGTCTATAAAGCTAATACACTGTCAAGTCATGAGCCTCGAATGGAATCTGAATACATAAAGCTTCGGGGCATTTTTCGGGAATAATGTAAATGTCTAAAAGTAAATAAATGATTGGGAAGGATATGCTACCGCTGGGATGAATCAACAGAGTCTGCTAACTGAGTTTAGAACGTCAGCCTCTAGCCACATGATTTGTCACCTGCATACTCAACACCTTCCACACGACATGGCAAGCCCAAAAAGGCTAAGTGTCTCTAAAGTTACCCAGTAAGTCTCATAGACTACCTCCTAAAAGGAAGGATCTACACTTTATGGGATAAAATCATAATAAATAAGAAAAAATATGTTTCTAAAAAAATGTGTAAATTATATAAAGTCTTGAAAACTAACATAAGCTGATAATCTAGAGTTGTAAACTGATAAGTGAATGAAAAAATGAGTCTAAAACTAATAACTTAAACTAAACATTAAGCTAATAGCTAAACTGTAATAGAAATTGAGTTACACATATGGCCCTACGTACTTGTGGTCTAGAAACACGCACGGGAAAGTGTCGGCCTATCTTCCCAACAAACAATAGCCACTACGAGTGTGTGGGTATCTAACTCTGGCCGTCGTGGCACTAACGCAAGGGAAGGTCGGCTAGCTCTCCCGTCTGAGTCTGGACGTGATCACACCATGAACTGAGCATATAATTTGCACACAATTGCACATAACATGAAGTGTAACACGTAAGCATATATTTAAAGGATTATTGCACTACTATTTATAATTGTAATGAATAAGGACGGATAGGGCTAAATACTTAATGACAAGAACTTTCTCAAGGGCATACTATCGAACATATAGAGTACATAAATTTTACTAGAATTCTCTAGTATTAAAGTAAGGATGGCTTGTGGGCTCTCGACCCGACCCGACCCAACCCCGATCCCTCCCTGATCCCCCTAAAAAAATGGTGTCGGGACTGGAAATCGGGACGGAACCTGGGCTCATCCCGCCCAGGCCCGTACCGCCCCGCCCCAACCTCGCCCTGACCCCGTCCCGACCCCGCACCCGACCCCCTCTTTGCAAAAATGACTGTTGCACAACGACCATTTATATATTTTAGTCGTTGTGCAAAGGTCATTCCCCCCCCCCCCCCGCCCCCCCTACCCCATAAACCCCCTACCCCTTAATATTTATTTTTAACCCTTAAGTTATATATTTACACTTTAACCCAATTCCCCAACTATAAATACCTCATTTTATCTCACAAATCTTCCTACAATCTCTCTAATCTCTCAACTCAATCTCTCTCTCTACAAGTCTACAATTACATTGCCTACTAAATATTTTATTTTATTTGCTCATTTGTATAATTGTATCAAAGTTAAAAATTGAGACTGAAGTTGGCAACTAGCTTGAGGATCATCCATCGAGCAAAGTTTCAATTTTCAACCTCGATTACAAGTCGATGTTACGTCGGCGTTTGGTACCTTCGTTCCTTTTTAAAAATTATTATTGTTACTTTATTTTAACTATCGCACTTAATTTTATTATCCTTAATTATTTATTAGCATAATTAAAATGGGAGGATTAAGAGGGGATAACAAGGGCAGGGGTACTTCTTCTAGTCATCATATTCCTAGACATGATGATTTGATTTATTACACTCATATAGATGAAACTGAATTTTTAATGATATACCATTAGATAATGAGATATATTCTGCAACTGAACCAGCCTTTAATTTAGAAGATAATCTAGATGACACACCCACTAATATAGATGACACACCCACTAGTGCACCTCAAACTGAAACTGGAACGCCTCTTATTCCCCCTCGTATGAGACGAGGCCCCACATAACGAAAATTAAAATCAGCTGCATGAGATTTTTTTGATAAGGACCAAGAGAAATTAAGATGCAAATTTTGTAAAAATGTTATAAATTTAAAATGGAAAAGGTCGGGGTGGACGGGAGTTTTATTGATACATGTACAAAGCTTTCACAAATCTAGGTGGGATGGATACGAGGCTACAAATTCGGGTGCGCCAATGCGCTTTCAGTTGGGACAAGGTTCACATAATGTTCCGGATCAAGTACATTGTCAAATTAACCCAACGACGGGGGAATTGTAGGTCCTAAATACGATAAACATAGAGATAGGGAAGCAATAACAAAATTAGTTGAAGTGGAGGGTTTGCCTTTTTCATTTCCTTACTCCCATGATTTTATTCATTACATAAGAGATATGTATAATCCTACTTTTAACGGTTTTCCTAGATCAACTGTTAAGAGAGACATTTTTAAATTCGCACATGAATATCAATAATATTTAGGTTATGCATTATATCATTTTCCTGGAAAATATATATCACTTCTGATATAGGCCGTAGTACTAACGGTCATGATTATTTAACTGTAACATGTCATTGGATAGATCATAATTGGTCTATGCAAAAACGTATTTTAGCATATAGATATATTGATGATAGGCACACCGGAAATTTTATTGCAAAAATATTCATCAAGTTTGCGATTATTATGGTATAACTGACAAAATAATGAATGTTACGTTAGATAATGCTTCTTCTAATAATTATGTTGTGAGACTTTTAAAAAATCTATTAACTCCATATTTTTCTAATCATTTTCATATAAAATGTGCATGCCATATTTATAACTTTAGTAGTAAAGGATGATCTATCACTTTTTGAAGACATTCTTAATAAAATACAATTTGCTATAAATTTTATTTCTAAAAGTAATAGAATACAAAGAAAAAAAGAATATAAAAAACTTGTTTGTGGACTAACTTATAGAAAAATTCCTGAAAAAGTAGCGACTAAGTGTAATTCTCTATATGAACAACTACTTGTTGCTTATGATTATAGAAGACCTATAACTTTATTTTTTAACGCCCATAATCGAAATCCAACCGATATACTTATAGATGATGATTGAGAAGAAATTTCATAACTTATTGTATTTTTTGGGAAATTTTTTCAAGCAACTAAAGAATTTTTTAGTATATATTATCCTGCTATTTCAACTATGTTATTTTATATAACTCTAATATTTTTGTTACTTAATGAATATATGGAGGGGAAATGAAGAAGGACGCGAAGACTTGCTTAAATACTGGAGGGAAAATGAGAAAATATTTTCGACACTATCAAAGATGGCCCGAGATGTGTTGAACATTCAAACGTCATCAACAGCGTTTGAAAGTGCTTTTTCAGCCAGAAGATTTCAAATAGGAGAGCACAGACACTCATTAGTGGAGACAACTTGGAGATTGCAGTTTTATTCAGAGATTGGATACGAGCGGAGCGTAGAAGGTGCGGTCAACCGAATATCAACGAAGAAGACGACGAAACTACAACGAAATCTTGTCCGACTGAGGTGGAAGCGACGTCGACCAATTTGACCAACAAATTCCAATTCCAACCGAAGAACCACAAGACATTGTGAAGAAATTAGAAAATGTGTTTATAAATATGTAATTTTTTAATTGCAATTTTACTATGTTATTTGCAACTTTCAACACCACAAAGTTGCAATTTTGAAATTGTATTACAAAAAATCATATTTCTATTAAATAATATAAGAGGCACAAAAATAGCCTTCAGATTTTTTTATTACACTATCTTGTTCAATTATTAAAGTGTTTATATATATATATTTTTTTTTAAATTAAGTGCAAAAAAAATTTAAAAAAACTCGACCCCGCCAAGACTGGTCCCCTTTTTCGATGGGACCGGGAATGAGACGGGACATCGGTGGATCCCGCCAGTCCCGCCCTCCCCCAGTCCCGTCTCGAACCCGGCCCACTGGCCACCCCTACTTCACCCCCAGAACTTCTTTTACTTTCTTTTAGTTAATTTAAAATAGTTAGGAGTACGAATTTAAAGAGAAAATTTCAATAATCGTGAACGGCTTAGGAAGGTTATCAATAGGAAAATAGCTCGCGATGCATCGACGTGGCCGGCGAATGAGGTTTATATATTAGGGGGAACTGGTAGGTCAGAGATAGCTGATGAAACAACCACTTAAAGCACTTCGGTGAAGGAAAACTCACCGCATATCTCGCCGAAGACAATGGAAAAAATAACAACTTAGAACAAAAAATGATTGTGGGGAAGAAAAAAGAAATGAAAAGTGAATTTGCTTACTATCTGACGTGTCATCGACGTGTCGTTGAGATGTCGCTTACCTTCTAATCATGAAACCGGTATTGTTGGTGTAAAAGAAGAATAAGGAGGCCAAAAAAGAGAAATGACAAAACAAGATTTGAGGTGTGTAGAAACACTTTCCTTTAAGGTTTTATTTGGCCTCACCAAAATAAGGTTTGCTAAGAGTTTATGGCAAATTACCCCCAAGATACAACAAATCCTAAACACTAACTCAAGCAAATAAGATGGTGTTTCTAGAACTAATTATAAATCTATAATGATCTATATCAAAATCTGTAGTAAAATCTGAATTATTTATAGACTTTTAAGTCTCTTTTCATAATGGACACAACCCTTCTCGAAGAGGTATCATTTTAAAAAATCACAACATTTGAATGGTGTCCATCCATAAAGACACAATCTTTGAATCATATTTTTTCATAAAGATACAACCATTCAAATGTATTTATTCACAAAGACACAATCTTTCAAATAAAACGTTTTTGTAAGAAATTGAATAATTGTGAATAATATTATAATCTCACTTACAATCCCCCACTAGATTGTAATATTATTCCAGATTTACAATGATAAACGTATACATACAAAGAGGTATCTATCAATTTTAACCTTTAATTAGTGAATGCATTTCAAAGTATCTACAAGACAGTAGTGTGCTTAGCATTGAACTTTGTCTCTTAAGCAAATACCGGAGATACATCACATATAAGCTATCCCAAATTTAAAATTATGTTCTAATTTATTTAGCACTATTCTGGCCTTGTGCTCTATCTTGGATTCATGAGTATTTACAAGATTAAACCACGATCTTGTTAGAAACATCACCATTTCTTATGCTCACTTAGGTGAAGTTTCAAATTTTGTCTCTAGCTACTATGAGACTTGAACTTCATTAGAGTTAGTACTCAATCTCTACTTCGTAGCTATTTTCACCGAACATCTTAGAAGGGACTAGTTATATTTTTTTCCTGGTGCCAAATCCGTCACTAAACAATGACTTGTTCTTACCCATTTAACTATGGAATAGCGGTATAACTATTACATAGTTGGGTTACCATCATTGGTGACTGTAAAACTAAAAGGTTTCAGACCCATTCCACTAGATGTATCCTTAACTAAGTCTCTTGAAAGACCTTTTGTTAAAGGATCCGCTAGGTTTTTATTTGTCATAACGTAAATCAGATTAATAACACCATCGATTATTAATTGCTTCACATACTCATGTCTCAAGCTAATGTGTCTAGACTTTCCATTATACACCTTATTATAAGCCCTATACAATGTAGCTTCACTATCGCAGTACACAGAAATAGACGGCATCAGTTGTGGCCACAACTTTATATCAAATAACAAATTCCTCAGCCATTCTGCTTCTTTTCCTGCTGCTGCAAGTGTTATAAACTCACTTTTCATTGTTGAGTGAGTTATGCAAGTTTGCTTCTTGGATGCCCATGAGACGACTCCTCCAACAATTGTAAAGATCCATCTAGATGTGGATTTATTATCACTTATATTGGTTATCCAACTAGCATCTAAATACCCTTCAAGTACTTCAGGATGGTTGTTATAATGTAAACCCAAATTCATGGTCCTTTTAAGATAATCAAGTATTCGTCCAATTGCTTTCCAGTGCTCAATGCCCGGGTTACTCATGAATCTAGACATTTTGCATACCGCAAAAGCTATATCAGGCCTTGTACAATGCATAGCATACATCAAGCTATCAATCGCACTAGCATATTCAAGCTGTGCTACAACTCGGCATGAGTTCTGTGGTAATTTAATACTAGAATCAAATGGGGTATTAGCTTCTTTAAATTTTAAGTGATTAAATTTAAGAAGTACTTTCTCAATATAGTGAGATTGGCACAACGAGTAACCCCCACTATTTTTTCGCACTTTTACACCTAAGATAGTATCTACTTCACCAAGATCTTTCATCTTAAATTGTGAAGCTAGATAATTCGTAGTGTCTTTATCCCTTGCATGTTCGTTCCAAAGATAAGCATGTCATAAACATATAAGCATAAAATCACACCAAAATCACTTGTAAATTTGAAATATATGCACTTATCTGCATTATTATGCTCAAAACCATAAGATAAAATGACTTTGTCGAATTTGTCATGCCATTGTTTTGGTGCTCGCTTTAAACCATAAAGAGATTTGACTAACTTGCATACATTTTCCTCATTTCCAGGCAAAACAAATCCCTCGGGTTGTTCCATATAAATTTCTTCATCAAGATCACCATTAAGAAAATCTGTTTTCACGTCCATTTGATGCACATGCAAATTGTTCAAGGAAGTAATTGTAAATATCACTCTAATAGATGTTAATCTTTCTACCGGAGCATATGTGTCAAAGTAGTCAATACCATATCTTTGTTTAAACTAGGGGTGGCCAGTGGGCCGGGCTCGGGTCTGGCGGGGTCGGGGTCGGGCGGGACGAGCCGGGGGGGGGGCTCGGGGTCGGGTGACTGGCGGGACTGCTCCTCCGATCCGTCCGATCCCCGTCGGTATCGAGTAAGGCTGGGTCGGGGTACGGTCGGGTTTTCCTTTTCTTTTTTTTTTAAATAACATATGTATAAAAAAAAACTCAATAAACAAAACAAGATAGTGTAATAAAAACATCTCAAGGCTGTTTTTGTGCCTCTTATATTATTTAATAGACATATGATTTTTTTGTATTACAAATACAATTGTCTAAAATCTAAATTGCAACTTTGTGGTGTGGTCCAAAAGTTGCAAATTACATAATAAAATTGCAATTAAAAAAATTACATTCTCAAAAAAACATGTTCTAATTGCTTGATGATTTCATGTGGTTCTTCGGTTGGAATTGGTATTTGTTGGTCAAATTGATCCACGTCGCTTCCACTACCTTTGGTTAAGATTTCGTTGTAGTTTTCATCATCTTCTTCGTTGATCTCCGGTTGACCGCACCTTCTCCGCTCCGCTCGTATCCAATCTCTGAATAATACTGCAATTTCCAAGCTGTCTCCGGCCAATGAGTGTCTCTGGTCTCCTATTTGATATCTCGCTGCGAGAAAAGCGCTTTCGACGACGCGATTGATGACGCTTGAATGTTCAAAACATCTCGAGCCATCAATGAAAGTGTCGGAAAGGTCTTCTCATTCCCCCTCCAGTATTTCAACAAGTCTTCTTGTCCATCTTTATTGATAACTTCTTGATACGGTACAGAACCCTGCAAAACAAAAATATCCAACTCGCTAATTTGGTTAGTAGTAGAGGTACGGCCGCACATTCTATTTATGAGGCTTTCAATACTAGCCGCATAAACAACATGTCTTTTGTGAGGTTGTGTTGAAGATGAAGAAGATGGTATGGAAGCCGGTAAGTTACTAGCATTTTCTTGTTGATAAAATCTATATATATTTTTGCATTGGTGTTCTACGCTAGACACCGCTTCTTCTTTAGTTTGTTCAATAGGTGGTGGGTTATTTAGATTTTTGGGACTTGGAGGTGGTAGTACTTCTATACAATCGTAAATAGTTTCAATTAGTGATTTAGTACCGTCTATTTTAATAGTAGGATTTAATACGAACCAATAATATAAATAGAGGGAATAGGAATAAAATATTTTTTTATTTTGACAAACATTTTTTTAATAGGCTGCCTTATAAGTTTGGTTTTTCCATATATTCACTAAGTAATAAAAATATTAGAGTTATATAAAATTACATAGTTGAAATAGTAGGATAATATATACCGGAAAATTCTTTTGTTGCTTGAAAAAATTTCTCTAAAAATACAATAAGTTCGGAAATTTTTACCCAATCACTATCTAAAATCATATCAATGGCTTTTTATTATGAGAGTTAAAAAATAAAGTTATAGGTAATTTATAGTCATAAGCAACAAGTAGTTGCTCGTATAAAGAATTCCACCTAGTGGATACTTCTTGTGGAATTCTTCTATAAGGTAGTCCACAATCGTGACAAGTTTTTTTATATTCTTTTCTACGTTGTACTTTATTACTTTTAAAAATAAAGTTTGTAGCAAATTGTATTTTACTAAGAATGTCTTCAAAAAGTGATAGACCATCCTTTACAATTAAGTTATATATATGGCACACACATTTTATATGAAAATGGTCTGGAAAAGATGGAGTTAAACTATTTTTAACATTGTAATTGCGTAATTGTTATTAGAAGCGTTATCTAATGTAATAGTCATAATTTTATCGGTAATTCCGTAATAATCGCACACTTGATAAATATTTTCTGCAATAAAAGTACCAAAGTGTGCCTATCATCTATATATCTATACGCTAAAATACGTTTTTGCATAGACCATTTATAATATATCCAATGACAAGTTACGGTTAAATAATCATGGCGTTAGTACTACGACCTATATCGACGTGATAGATACTTTGCCATTAAAATGATATAATGAAAAACGTAAATATTGTTGATATTCATGCGCGAATTTAAATACATCTCTCTTAACAGTTGATCTAGGAAAACCGTTAAAAGCAGGATTATATATATCTCTAATGTAATGAATAAAACCGTTAGTACTACGACCTATATCAGACGTGATAGATACTTCCCTATCTCTATGTTTATTGTATTTACAGCCTACAATTCCCCCCGTCATAGGGTTAATTTGACCCTGTACTTGGTCCGGACGATATCGGTATGTGAACCTTGTCCCGATGGAGCGGGCGTTTGCGCACCCGGTTTTGAAGCCTGGTATTGGGCATACCTAGCTGGATGAGCACTTACTACGTGTCTAATTAAACCCCCCGTCCCACCGTGACCTTTTCCAGTTTTAAATTTTAAAACATTTTTACAAATTTTATATATGCCTACTTGATTCTTTACGTCCCTATCAAAAAATGTCCATGCATCTGATTTTAATGGTCGTTTTGCTGGACCTCGTCTCATACTAGGGGGAATAGGAGGTATTTCAGTTGAAGGTGCACTAGTGGGTGTGTTGTCATCAACATTAGTGGGTATATCATCTAGATCATCGTCTAAATTAAAGTCTTCTTGAGTTCCAGAAAATAGCTCCTGGTCTAAATCTAATGGTATTGTAGGAAAATGTTGAGTATCAACAAAATCATCCTGTGTAGGAATAAGATGAATAAAAGAAGTACCCTTGCTCTGGTTGCCCCTACTAGAAGAAGCACTCTTACCCTTACCCTTAAACATACCTTTTAATCCTTCCATTTTAATTATGATAATAAATAATTAAAGACAATAAATTAAGTGCGCTAAACAAAATTTAAAATAAACAGACAATAATAATTTAATGAATGAACGAATGTACCAAACGCCGACGTAACGTCGACGTGTAATCGAGAGGTTGAAAATTGAAACTTTGCTCGATGGAAGATCCTCAAGCTAGTTGCCAACTTCACTCCCAATTCCCAAATGAATTAATAAAATTGAATATTTAGCAAACAATGTAGAGAGATATATTGAGAAATTAGAGAGATTGTAGGAAGATTTGTGAGAAAGATGAAGAGAAAATGAGTTATTTATAGTTGAAAAATTGGGTTAAAGTGTAAATATAATAACTTATGGGTTAAAAATAAATATTAAGGGGTAGGGGGGGGGGGGGCTAAAATGGCCGTTGGCCAACGGCCATAATCTAAAATGGTCGTTGGTGCAACGACCATTTTTGCAAAGGGGGGAAAAGGGCGGGGTCGGGGTCGGGGCGGGGTCGGGTCAGGCGGGCCTGGGGTGGGCTCGGGTCTGTCGGGACGAGACATCGTCCCGTCCCAAGTTCGAGTCCCGCCCCCGTTATTTTTTTTTTTTTTTTTTAAGCAGGGTCGGGGTCGGGTCGTCCCGGCCCACTGGCCAACCCTAGTTTAAACCCTTTGGCTACCAATCTAGCCTTGAAAGTTTGCAAAGAGCCATCGATATTATACTTTCTACGAAAGACCCATTTATTTGTAATTGGTTTAGATCCCGGTGGAAAATCAACCAAAATCCATGTCTGATTTGACATAATTGAATCTATTTCATCATTTACCGCCTCTCTCCAAAATGAGGCATCTATCGAAGTCATAGCTTCATTAAATGTCTTTGGATCTGCTTTAACATTTAGCAATAATGGTACTTTATTTAGTACATTATTTCTATCCCCTTCAACCAAGAAGAGTAATGCTTGTGATGAACTAAAATCCGGTGGTAAATCTTTTTCTTTTCTTTCACATTGACTTCTCCTTGGTTCGAAAGATGTCATAGACTCTTTCCTTTTATAATCAGTAGAAACACCAAGAGAATCATCACATGATTGATCAATGATAGATTCTAATTGAGTTACAGAATCATGATTAAACTTATTTTCAATAAATTCAACATCTCTTGATTCAACAATGATATTAGAATCTAAATTTAATAATCTATAAGCCTTGGAACTCTTAGCATATCCCACAAAAACACTTTTAATACCTCTAGCATCTAACTTAGATGATTTTGTGTCATGCTTTCTATAAAATGCTAAACAACCCCATACCCTTAAATACATAAAATTTGGTTTTCTTCCTTTCCAAATTTCATAGGGAGATACATGTGTTTTTTAGAAAGGTAATTCTATTATGAACATGACATGCAATGAGTAATGCTTCCCCCCATAAGTTTTTTGGTAACTTAGAATTAAGAATCATAGAATTTATCATATTTGTAAAAATTCTATTCTTTCTTTCAGCCATACCGTTTTGTTGAGGAGTAAAAGGTGTTGTTCTTTGGTGAATAATTCCATGTTCTTCACAAAAATTATCAAATTCATTAGAAAAATATTCACCTCCTATATCACTTCGAACCATTTTGATTTTCTTATCTTTTTGGTTCTCAACTTCAGCCTTGAAAATTTTAAATTTCTCAAAGGCTTCATCTTTTGTTCTATGTAAGTACACATGAGTGTATCTTGAACAATCATCAATGAAAGTGATAAAATATTTTTTCTCCTCTAGTCAAAACACCGTTATACTCACAAATATCGGTATGAATCAAATCCAATATTTGAGTATTACGCTCAGCAGTTAGAAAAGATTTCTTAGTCAATTTTGCTTTTATGCATATTTTACATTTATCATTTTTTATATATATATTTGCAATTAATCAAACCATGCTTGGACATGTACTTCAAAGATCGAAAATTAAAATGTGCTAATCTAGCATGCCAAATATCAAAAGACTCAACAATATAAGCAGAATTGAAATTATTATTATTAATGCTTAGCTTATACATTCCATCACAAGAATACCCTTTCCCCACAAACATTTCATTCTTTGATACAATACAATTACTGCTCTCAAGAACAATCTTAAGCTCATTCTTACACAAGCAACTAGTAGAAACAAGATTCTTCCTAATAGAAGGCACATGAAAAACATTGTTCAATGTGACTTTCTTTCCGAAAGTGAAGTTAACTTCCACCATACATTTACCAGCAACCACGGCTGAATCATTGTTCCCCATAAGAACCTTTTGTCCTTCATTCTCCATTTTATAAGACTTAAATAGATTCTTGTCATTACAAACATGAATGGTTGTGCCCGAGTGGAGCCACCAATCTGAAGACTTTGTTTCAGCCATATTGATTTGGGTAATCATGCCAATTTGCATTTCGGAGATCATAGCACAAATTTATTCAATTTTCTCCTCAATGACATTGGCCTTGTTGGAATTTTCTTCTTCATTCTTCTTGAATTTGCAGTCACTTTTGCGATGGCCTTTTTTCCACAATTAAAATAATTTTCGGAGGACTTTAGTGGACCATTATCGGACTTCTTGAATTTCTGATTGTTCTTGACTTTGAAATTCTCTGAGAACTTACTAGCTTCAGCGACATTAACTTTGGAAGAATCATATTTGTTCTTAGAATCATGAGATCTACTCTCTTCTTCGATTCTCAAATTCTTTTCCAATTTTCTTCCAAAGGTATGTCCTCTCTTTTATGAATAAGTTTCTTTCTATAACCATTCCAACTTTGAGGCAATTTAGCAATAATTGTCCTCACTAGAAATGGTTCAGAAATTTTAACTTTCAATTCTCGAAGCTTAGTAACAATGACTTGCAATTCATGTATTTGACCAAGAACGAACTTTGTGTCAATCATAGTGAATTCAAGATATTTAGATACAAGAAATTTATCCGTACCTTCTTTCTCCGTCTTATATTTATATTCGAGAGCACCAAATTTCAACCGGAGATTCCATCAAGTTATAGAGATCATAGTGCCTATCGGAAAGAGTGTTGAGAATGTGACCTCTACACATCACTTCATCATCTTCACGCTTTTTCCTAGCGGCCTTGATCATTTCTGTGTCATCTTCCTTTGGCTCTGGAAGTGGTGGCAACTTTGGATCAAGCACATAAGCAATCTTGAGCACAATGAGAATAAAAACAATTTTCCTTTCTAGCGAGTGAAGTTAGTGCCGTCAAAACGATCAAGTTGAACGTTTGAATTGAGGAACGAAGTCATATCTTTAGAAGCCTCCATTGCAAAAAATAAAACCTTAAAGATTGTTGGTGTAAAAGAAGAATAAGGAGGCAAAAGAAGAGAAATGACAAAACATGATTTGAGGCATGTAGAAACACTTTCCTTTAAAGTTTTATTTGCCATCACCAACACAAGGTTTGCTAAGAGTTTATGGCAAATTACCTCCAAGATACAAATCCTAAACAATATCTTAAGCAAATAAGATGGTGTTTCTAGAACTAATTATAAATCTATAATGATTTATATCAAAATCTGTAGTAAAATCTGAATTATTTATAGACTTTTAAGTCTCTTTTCATAATGGACACAACCCTTCTCGAAGAGGTATCATTTCATAAAGTCACAACATTTGAATGATGTTCATCCGTAAAGACACAATCTTTGAATGATGTTTTTTCATAAGGACACAACCATTCAAATGTATTTATTCACAAAGACACAATCTTTCAAATAAAACGCTTTTGTAAAAAAAATGAATAATTATGAATAATATTATAATTTCACTTACAGGTATTATATGTATATGGTGATATTTAATTTACTTAAAAGTTGTTTAGAGAGTATAAATGATTGTAAAGTTAAATTGTTAAAGTGAATTTTAGAAATAATTTAAGGGAAATTTTATGCATTTTTCCATGAATAAATAGTAAATTATGAAAGTAAAAGGTTACGGTATACCTCTGGCATTTGGCATTTCGTACATAAATGCAGTTCAGTCGAGAGCTTAAGACACACCAAAAAGTCCTTTACGAAAATCTCACAATGATAGTGTGAACAGCACACTGTTCTCACTTCCTCTGTTAATAATATAACTCCTGATAGTCTCCAGCCATAGACTTAAAATTCAGCTTGAAACGTGTAGTGTAAGTTTGAATTCTGATGGAAGTCTTTTGCTCTTAAAATAGATTTTGTAGGTAATATCAATTACTTTATTATCAAATTCTGATCATTCATGCACGTTACGTGATTTACTAATAGTAATATTGAGGAACCGATAATACTATCTTTATACAATAAGTCTAAAAGACAATAAGTTGAATATAAAAAAAAATATAACTCCTGCTACCAGTACAAAGTACATACACTCTCAACAGTATTACGGCTTCCATAAACAATACACACTCTTATTGGTTCTTCCGCTACTACTACAGTACTTCTTTGGCCAATATCTTGACTTTTCACTTCCATTGTTTCACCATTTTCCCATCTGTCTTTCTCTCTCAATGGCTTTTCTATCCTCTTTTCTCTTCTTCTCCATCTTCTCCATCTTCTCCATCATTCTCTCTTTGTCTCCTGCCTTCTCCACTAATTCTGAAGGTAATTTCACTCAACTTAAGCTAATCTAAATTTTTTTTTTTTGCCATTTTCAGGGTTTAAAGATTTCAACTTTGTATTACCATGTGGAAACCCTCTTTGTTCTTCTCTTCTTTTCATCCATTAAGTTCAAGGGGTTTGAGTTAAAATCTTGGAAATGGATACACATACATAAAAGAGAGTAAAAGGTTGAATCTTGGAATGGACCCTCTTACTCATATTCCTTTTTTGATTTTTTTGTTTTCAGGGAATGCTTTGCATGCTTTGAGAAGCAAACTATCAGACCCAAAAAATGTTCTGCAGAGCTGGGACCCTACACTTGTAAATCCTTGTACCTGGTTCCATGTTACCTGCGACTCCAATAATAATCATGTTATTCGCCTGTAAGAAGATGCTCTAGCTATCACTTTCTCATTTTTTATTTTTTTTGTTTTGATTTGTGTTCCCAATTGGAAATTCTTATGATTTTTTTAAATCTTTGAAATTTACAGGGATTTGGGCAATTCTAATATTTCCGGAACATTAGGACCAGAGCTTGGTGAACTCAAGAATCTACAATACCTGTAAGTTTTCTTTGTTTACCTTTTTTCTTGTTTTTTTTTTTTGTTGTTCCTTGTCTCAGCTTAGTATCTATCTCCTGTTGGATGTACTGAAACCGTGGAGAAAAGTAACTGAAAAGGGGCGTTTTCTAGACAAAGAAATTTGTATAGATTATCGTCACATGATTAATGTTGTTTCTGTCACTAACGGTTCAAATTTTGTGTGCTTCTTAACTTGCAAGTTTATCTGTCTTTAAGGTGACGGGCAAACTTTTTTCCTGAATTGCAGGGAACTTTATAGTAATAACATACAAGGGAAAATCCCAAAGGAATTGGGTAATTTGGAGAACCTTATTAGCATGGATTTATATGGCAACAGATTTGAAGGCAACATTCCAAAGTCTTTTGCTAAACTGAAGTCTATTAGATTTTTGTAAGTATTGTCGTTCAATATTTCTTGAGTTTTGACACTTTTGAACAGACTTGATGTTACAAGACTGAATTTTTTCCGTGTTGTGACTACAGGCGGTTAAACGACAATAAACTAACTGGTTCGATTCCAAGGGAACTCACGAACCTCCCCAACCTTAAAATATTGTAAGTTGTGTTTCAAATTCATATTTACTTTCATATTTACGTAGAAACAGAAAAAGATGATCAAACGATATGGCGTTGGTTTCTGCTTGAGTGAATCTTTTAAATCTCATTGTTGCAGTGATGTTTCTAACAATGATCTTTGTGGAACAATCCCTGTTGATGGACCCTTTGGAAGCTTTCCTATGGAAGGGTATTCATTCTTCTCATTTTTTTCTTCTTGAAATATCGCTTACATTTTTGCTGATACTCGTATCTATCCCTTGATATGATACTTCTCATTACTGCCCATCTTATTGGTGAAAGTTGTTTTAAGCTTCATTCTGTTAGCTGTTTTACTGAAAAGGGGAAGAATTCTATTGAATGACCGATTGCATCATGCTAAAAACGTGCTTTAAGGTTCATAGGCAGAGGTTTTAAATCTACAACCTTGCATTATTGACCTATTGCAAGTCATTAGTTAGTGGTTGCTGTTGAAAAAAAAAAAGTCATTAGTTGGTAGTTGGTGACTTTGGTTGATAGCTAGTGATTAGTGAACTTCATATTTTGTATTGGTGCAAGTGCAATTTTACACTTTATGGGGCTGCCAAGCCCGTAAGTCCCACATCTACTATATGCCCTCAAATTGAATCAGATGCTGATGCTTCATACGACACTTGTAAGAGTCTTAGAAACAATTCGTTGGTCTCAGGAACTATTTCTATTTACAGATTGTGTTGTTGAATTAGGATGACACAGACGACTCCAAATGTTCCAGTTCATCAAATCTCTCATTCTTGAACTAGGATACATCATATTAATAGGTCAAGCTGTGATTTTTGTGCTTGAACCGGAATCACAAAATCAAAATCTGAACTCCAAAAACAGAATAGAATAAGGAGCTGTCCTGAGTTAATCATATTTTGGGACCTTTAACTATATAGTGTAATTCAATGGTAGATTTATATCTTTGTATCTTAATGTTGTGTATGTTATAAGTTGTACGACTTTTAGTAAATTGGGCAATCAATGCCTTCTGATGTTCCCTTCTTATCTGATCATGATACAAGATTTGTGCTGTGGCCTGTGAGACATAACAAATAATAACATTCCTCTTGTTTCAGTTTTGCACATAACAGACTCAACGGACCTGAGCTGAAAGGACTAGTGCCCTATGACTTTGGATGCAAATAGGTCAAAGTATAGTTTGACAGCAGCAGCCTTCAGAAGGCCTGCTATATCTTATGTATTGTATATGTAGTTTGACAGTGTTTACTGAGATTGAAAACCTCAAGTTGAATGCAGTTCATGTTAGCACCAGCTAGCATATATAAAAGTTCCTTAAAACCATCACTAAAGCTCACCTTCACCGATAACTTGGCTGCAGAAAATGCGCTGTCTAGCTGAGTTTTGAACTCGTCAAATTAAGTGTTTGGTGGTTTTGAACTGCAATTTATCTGTATTTTGTGCCAGACCAAGAGAGGCAGGGTTGATAACAACATATCTATGGTTGTTGAAATGTTAACTTGTGCTTTCAGAAAGAAGGAAAAAATCTTTGACTGAATTGGGGAGGCAAACCAAAAAAATGTGCATATATATAAGGAGGCAGAATCTCTAAAATTTTTTTTTGACTATTTTCCTAAGAAAACTTTTAGATAAATGAATCAAAATGCCGACATCAGAACAGATTCTCCATTGTTTTTAAAGAGTTAGGGGTCGTTTATGATGGATAAGAAAAAATGGTTTTGGGATAAATATTTAGTCTCTCTTTATTTCTTGTTTGGTTATTAATTTTTAGATAAATTATCTCAGAATTAAAAATAGTAACAGAGGATAGAATAACAATATCCGAATTAGTAATTTCAAAATAAAATAATGAAAATGACAAAAATAGCCATGAGGTCTCTCAAACTCATTTTCTACTAAATAAGGTGGAGGAATTTTTGTAAATAAATTATTTTAAAAAATTAACAATGCATATTACTTTTAATACAATAAATCAAAGAATCAATAAGAAATAATACTAGAATAACTAATTTTAACATAATTAATTTCAGTATAACTAATTATAATCAATATAACTTAATTTCAAATTCGATCCCTTAGAGTTATTAATCAATCACAAAACGAGATTCATGGAGGTATAACTACTAAATAATATATAAAATATTGTCAACGAGACAAAAGTAAAACAATTCAGGGAATCTGGGACTACAATTTGGCACGTGAAGACTGAAGTGAAACTAACTTATAAAGAATGGGGGTCATAACAGAAATACGAAAAACTTGGAGGACTCATAAAGTATGCTGGAAGTCCTGGACATGTGTTAAAAGGAGGATGTTGCTGACGTGGCCTTACATTAAATGCTGGAAACCCTTCAATGCAATCGGCAATGTGAGCCGACGCGGTGCTAATTAAATTGTTCACTCTCGGAAATTGCCTTTTTCTTAAATAAAACATTAACAGGATTAAATTTGACTTGAGAAATAATGAACTTGATTGTATAATTCATCGAACCAACCTCTTCTATTTTGCAAAAAAGAGATAGGACAATAGACTTTTTCATATTTAAAGTTTCACTTCTTATTGGAGAAAAAAGGGAGTAAACTAATTTGGATAAAAGGTGTAAAAAGTAATACAAACATTTATGTGCAAATTAACATAATTGAAAAAATGCAGCATGTATAACGGAGTACTACTTTTTTCTAATGACTGTGTTTTCATTGTAATTCCCTTCAAATGTACTATTATAATTTAGGTAAATAATATAATCTACCTCTAAAGTTAAGAAGAAAAATGTAAATTTGTGTAATATCAGGTGAAAACAACAATGAAATCGTTATTATTGTTTTCGTCTTAAGAATTATAATATACTCCATCTGGATAAAAAAAAATGTCCATTTTTTTTTGGGGTCAAAAAGAGTGTTTACTTATCAAATTAAGAAAAAATTAATCTTTTGTTTTCATATTTGCTCCTATTAAATGTTATGTGATCAAATTCAATACCTATTTAATTAGAGACACTTTAATCAAATTATCTATTTTTATCTAGGAGTTAGTATTTTCTTAAGAGGTGTGCAAATGACTAAGTGAATATTTTTTTTTATTCGGAGGGAGTATTATAAGAAAATAAAAGGTATATTAGAAAATTATAAAACTAAAGTTCAAGTTAAAAGTACTCCCTTATATCAATTGTTATTAACCTTCACATTTATGTTAGTTATACTACCTAAATTTGGTTAATGAACAAATTTCTCCTAATAAAAGCAAAATATTCTCATTGTATCTTATCTCAAATACAAGGTAATGATGCTCTTGTGATCTGACTTACTTAGACTTTGTGCATGGCAAAAACTTAATATACCGTGCTTACTTTTTATCTTATATCAAATTCCTCCTAATTAGTACTCATAAAATTAAATTGAGAAAACCAAAATAATATTGTTGAAGTGCGAGTAGTAACGTACACGTGGATGAAAATTAGGGAAGTGCTTGGTAAACCACAAGAATAAAAGAGACCCTTTGCTACCTTTTATTGGCGGCCATCTTTGAAGTCTTAAGCAGAAACTTCTGAACTCTCTTCCCTACTGACAACAATAAAAGAGACCCTTTTCAATTTTAACCACAATAATACCCCTGGGGTTTCTCCATTTTTTCTCCAAGATGTGTGCTTTTTTTCTTAGAAATGGCTCGAAAGCCCACCATTTATGGAGAAGACCCTCCATTGAACCATTGAATATCAAGAACCATATTGTTCATCATCAACTTCGACATTCTAAAGTTTATTCAAGATTACCTCAGTCTTTTTATAGAAAAACCAAGGAGTTAGAGTTGTCAAATCCAAGTTTTCTGGCTTTCTTTTCAGGGGTTTCATCATCTGCTTCAAAAGTTGGGTTCGTTGGTTGGTACTTAGAGAAACTCAACTCTCGACCCATTCTCACCAAGAGTATCACTTGTGGCCTTATTCTTACTTCCGCTGATATTTCCTCACAGGTATTTTTCTTCAGTAAAGCTGTAAAGGAAAAAAAAAGATTCTTTATTTCTCTGGAAATTTCTTATAATGCTTCTGTTCTTGTTTACTTGATGATAGGTTTTGAGCTTCCTTGAAAGTAACTTAGGGTGTGTTTGGTATGACGGAAAATGTTTTTCTAGAAAATGATTTCTTGGAAAATAAGTGTTTTTATTTATTTTCTGGCTTTTGGTACGTAAGCAAAAGAATGTTATCCAAAGAGAATTTATATGTAATGTAGCAAAACATATGGAGGTGGGATGGGGTGGAGAATAGGGGTTCGGGGGAGGAAGGGGGATGGTCAAGGAGTCGGGGTTGGGGGCGTTGGGTAGGTGGGGAGGAGACAATGAATTTAGAAGTCACTTATGAAACTTGTTTGACCTACTTGTTTAGAAGCCACTACAACATGAATTATCATAGAATAAGAGGAGCTGCCTTAGGAAATGACTTGACTTAAAAGACAAATGATGTGAGCTGAGCGAGCAACTTGTTTGGTCTAGTGGTGTGCTCATCTAGTTATGAGAATGAAATCACATTCCAGCTTGATCCGTGTCGAGACTCTTTATGAGTCGCCTGGTCAAGTACAACGACCATTATTAGAAATAGGTGCCTTAGAACATGTTATACTGAGTGCGCCGTTGCCCTTCTGTCCTACCACTTAACCTGGAAATTGCATAGATTGCTTTGCTTGGTATTCCTCATGTAAACAAACCAATCCTTGTCATTTCACGCGGAAAATGGTTTGTTTTAAGCATTTGAAGTGGACAAACAATCCGCGTGTAATGTAATTGAGTTTTATGCTATTGAGTTTTATGCTATCATGTCTTTCTGCCCAACAATGTCAGATACAGCTTTCATATGTCTTGGTTGGTGGTGGAGAAGAAAACCTGCCTAAAAATGAAGATTCTATTTCTCATGGTTTCAAGAGCTCAAAGGAAGGTAGGCATCAATTAGTCTGCTTACTGTTCTTACCAATTTTCTAACTTCTAGGCATAGCTGGAATGACTACATTAAGTATAAAGCTAGCTAGTTTCCCTTTCCATCCCTCCTTGCCCACAACCGGCCCAAGGGAAGTACCTTCCCTCTGGGGGTAGGAAAATCATGATCGGGTTAGCGAACCAAAAGCTATGGAACTTGGGTGTGGGTCTCTTGTTGAAAAACCTTCCCTCTGGGTGTAGGAAAATCATGATCGGGTTAGCAAACCAAAAGCTATGGAACTTGGGTGTGGGTCCTTTGTTGAAATGGAATGACTTTTCTTTTTTGTCTTTTTATTTATTGTTTATGGTGGAATCATTACACATAATATGTCTGATCAACATATTTGTTTTTACGCCCTGTAACTCTTCCTTATCCAGGCTTGGGCAGAATAGCGGAGCAAGTATTTGTAGCAACAACAACATACCCAGTGAAATCCCACAATGTGGGGTCTGGGAAGGGTAGAGTGTACGCAGACCTTACCTCCACCTTGGTAGGTAGAGCGGTTGTTTCCGGGAGACCCTTGGCTCAAGAGCAAGTATTAATAGCATAACAGAAAAGCCTTCTCCGCGTAGAGAAACCTTCTTAGCTTTATATCTAGAGAACTACTTCATAACATTGGAGTGATACTCTTATGCTGTAGAACCCATGGATGGGCTAGCCCATTTTCCACCGAGTTTCAAACCATGCACGATACTCTTTGTTATTTGAGAAATTGCAAGTTGAGATTTGTTTGAAGAATTCTAATACTAAAACTAAAGTAAGATGATTTTTTTATCAAGTAAAAGATTTCATTGATAATAACAAGGCCATCTTGGCTGTATACAAGAGGTATACCAAAAAAGGAGAAACCAACAAAATATGGTTCCCTCCAAAAGCGACCTAGTCCTCTATACATTAGGAACTACATGAGTTCACCAAAAGAAAATAAGGGATCGAAGGCTACTTCCTTCTCAATTGAGCAAAGTTCATCTCCACCCCTTCAAAAGCTGTCCTATTTCTCTCTTTCCAAATGACCCACATTAACGCAATAGGGGTGACATTCCAAGCCTTGTGCCTTCTTCTCCTAGCTCCATTCTTCCAGCTGAACAACAATTCCTTTGCCAATGCCCAAGAAATGCCAAACCAACTAAAGATGTTGCCGAGAGAACTTAAAGTATTGGAGAGCAAAATTAAGGAAAGCGATCATATAAGATGAAGATTGAGGATCAAAGTAATTTTATGTTGATTAATGATGGTTTCATAATAGCAAAGCTCAAATAATTCATTCCCAAGTTAGAATCGTCCTCTTCAAGTAGGATAAACTATCTTTGTTTCTATTCTGACTTTAAACGTCCCTTTCTGATTGGTTCATAATTAGTAGTTGTTCAAGATGCTTTAATGTGCTATGACTCGTAGTATTGACTGACTTGAAATTTTTAGTTCTGATTGGTTCATAATTAGTAGTTTCTAGTTCTGACTTGTAATACTGGAAATTTTTAGTTCTGAAAAGTTGCTTTAATGTGCTGTCACTCATATATAGATATTAATGCATGTTTGACTGTAAAGATAAACAAATATCTTTATAACAACTTTCAAAAGTAAAGAAGAGAAAGGAGAAGTTCATAACAATGTATTATTCTCTTGATAAAAAATAATGTCCTTTAAAATTCACGAGCAAAAACCATATCCTGATTGTAAAAGATTTGAATGTCCGGAGGACCTAGGTGCTCAGACACTGCCAATTTTGGATCACTTT
Source organism: Anisodus tanguticus (assembly GCA_034509755.1). Classification (NCBI taxonomy): domain Eukaryota; kingdom Viridiplantae; phylum Streptophyta; class Magnoliopsida; order Solanales; family Solanaceae; genus Anisodus; species Anisodus tanguticus. Next base: position 34,996,752 of record CM067561.1, on the reverse strand, counting down.
TGGGTGCCACGGTGCCGAGAGGCACACCTAGGCACTGAGAGATACTGATTTTATCAATATAAAACCAACCTATCAATAGCATGCAATTTAATTAAAATGTGGAGTCAAACCTGCACAAGGAAAATAGCTATTTTTTCTTTAAAATTTATCGAGCATGGTCTCGCAGCCACGAACATTTATTCGACTAGAAACTAATAGTAGTCCGTATATCGTTTGAAAAGAACAGTTCCATTTCTATAATGCGACAGAAATAGGCACTTTGTACCTTTCAGGATACTAGTTGTATATCAGGATACATCATGAAGGGTTAAATTTGTGTTTCATGTATTATGGTGTAGTAATAATGTCCAATATTAAATGGAGTGGCAAGGTCAGAGATGATTCATATAGCCTACCCCAACTTGCTTGGGATTGAGGCATTGTTGTTATGGTGTAGAAATAATACCTGTAAATCTTGTTCAACAACACTTAAAAATGTCAAAGTCTGTTTTTTCTCTTTCATTTTGCTGAACATATATGTAATGTGCGTTTCACCTGTCTTATTTATCATTCCTTTTTTTTTAGTTTGCCTCTCTATTCTAGTTCATCCATGGTATAAATCCGTACACGTTGCCAATCTTTTTCCCCATTTTCTTTGCACTCTCTGTTCTGCAGACAATTGCTGGGTCATTGATGAAGCAGTATGATCTCACACGAACATTGCGGATGGCTGGTTATGGAGCGCTGATTGTTGGACCTTCACTTCATTTTTGGTTCAATTTTCTATCGAGATGCTTTCCAAAGCGTGATGTTATCTCAACGTTTAAAAAAATAGTTATGGGACAGGCAGTTTATGGCCCTGCAATTAACTCTATTTTCTTCTCCATGAATGCTGCAGCACAAGGTACGACTGAGTCCTGCTTTAGATGTTCTGAGTTGCTCTAGTTAAATCTAATAATAAGCTGTACTTTGCTTATTTGTGTCATAAGTTCTTAATGGCTATATACCACACTTGTTAAGTTTGAGTTTGAATGTGTTACAAACTTCTTATATGAATGAACTAGCTATAGTTTTGATGTTTATTTGAAATTTTTGAATTTTTTTTTCTGAATTACAGTGGGTGTTAACTTTGGATGCTTGTATCACTAATCCTTATAATGGTTGCTACCCTAGGTGAAAGTAGTTCAGAGATTGTTGCCCGACTCAAGCGCGACTTGGTTCCCACGGTTGTCAATGGTCTTATGTACTGGCCAATATGTGATTTCATTACATTCAAGTTTGTTCCTGTTCATTTACAGGTATGCTCAAGGTCTCGATGACCTCTAAGGTTACTTCACATATCGTAGGATGTCTTTTTCTTCTACTCAAAGACGAATCCATGAATTAAAAGTTGATGGGTTCGAACTTTGTGTTCTCGTCACTGATCCCAGTGCACTTTTGCAATTATGGGATTCAGATTTTAATACTCCCTCTGTCCCAAAAAGATTGACATTTTTCTATAATTAGAAGCAATTTAACTATGAGATAATTTACAGCCACACAAATATCCAATGTTTGTTTTGGATCACACATTTCAAAAATCTTCATTTATTTCTTAAACTCCGTGGCAAGTCAAACTAGGACAATCTTTTTGGGACATAGGGAGTATTTGTCTCAATTTATGTGACACCATTTTCTTTTCCGTCTGTCCCAAAAAGAATGTCATCTTTCTATATTTAAAAATAATTTAATTTGTGAGATGATTTCAGCCACACAATCTCTATAGGTTATTTTGGACCACAAACTTGAAAAGTCTTTATTTCTGTCTTAAACTCCGTGCCTAGGCAAATGGTGCCACATAAATTGGGACGGATGGAGTAATATTTTAGTAATTTTTCAAATATACATAGTATATGTTTAGAATAAAAAAGGTTCGTTCAGTTGAACCAATTGATTGTACATTCCATTCCATCTGCCTTTGGTCCCTGTAACTTTGGTCTTTGCCAAAGGCAAAACTATGGTTCAGATCACTCAACTCCCAATTTAAGAACATTAGTTCTCAATAGTACCAAAAGAGAAATGATGTTTTCCCTTCATTTTCAATAGAGGGCTGTCTTTTTCCTTTTTTATCTATTTGAGAAGGTAACTTACGAGATGTTATTACATTGACAGCCGCTTGTGAGCAACACATTTTCGTACGTATGGAATGTGTACCTGACCTACATGGCAAGTCAAGAAAAAGTCTCTACTGTATAAGCAGCTGTATCATGTCTTTTCTGCTAACAGTTCATATATTCTTCTTGCTAACAATCTGGCTGGAGGCAAGACTTTGGAGTGATTTTCTCCCCGGACATGTTAGTGTGGCGGGCCAGAATTTCAGTATAAGCACAGAGGCTATTGAATGTGTTATTTTAAGAGTTACTTGGACCATCACGGTTCTTTTTGTAAATCCTAGTTCTAGTTACAGAAATCGTGTATTACACTGTCAGCTTTCACAAAAGAGCAATATCCAACTATTAAAGAGGCATAGATTTAATTTTGAAGATTAGGCATTTGTATTCTTGTTCTCAGCTTCTCTCCAAGTTGACAATTTATGGATTGAAAGGACCGTATGTAACAATTTATTATGTACCAAATTGTTCTGAATACTAAAGACGTAATTGCAGTGTGCATGTAGTTCTAATCTCGCTCACGATCCAACCAGAGCTTGCAAAAATTATCCAACGTGAAAGGAGACAAAACTATTGTTGACATATTTAAAGCAACTTAATTTTTCCTACCAATACAAAAGAAACTGAGTGAATTTACCCAAAATAACAATAAACATCACTACACTTTACCAACATAATTTGACTTTACTGTTTTAGAGTGCATGATTTATGCTTTATTGTTATCGCAGCAAAATTCAATTACTTGAATGTAACAAAAATAGTATTTTACTAACATTACAGTTATAGTGGCCAAACTTCAGCAATTTATTGTGACAAAGAAAATGTTATGACTACTATTCTAGTGGATAAAATTCAGTACCTATATGTGATTTTAATCCTAAGCTCCAAGTTCATCTGATTATACACTAGAAACAAAACAGAATAGCTGTTTAGAAGCAAGTGACATGCATTTCTCTCCTTGGTTGGTTCATACTACTACTTTCTTTATTGCCCCCACTTGGTATGCCATTTAGACTTTGATCCTCTAATTGTAAGTCTCCACCTCCACCTTACTATAAATCTCCACCACCTCCACCAAAGACCTATGAACGGTCGCCATCATACTATTCACCTCCACCACCAACAAACTATGACAAACAAACACCCACCTATGCCTCACCTCCACCACCTATGAAGTACGAGCAATCTGCTACCTATGCATCACCTCCACCACCAACAAACTACGCCTCACCTCCACCACCTCTGAAGTACGAGCAATCTGTCACCTATGCATCACCTCCACCGCCAACCAACTACGCCTCACCTCCACCACCTACGAAGTACGAGCAATCTGCCACCTATGCATCACCTCCACCACCAACCAACTACGCCTCACCTCCACCACCTACGAAGTACGAGAAATCTGTCACCTATGCATCACCTCCACCACCAACCAACTACGCCTCACCTCCACCACCTAAGAAGTGCGAGCAATCTGCCACAGGTGAGCATCTGATGCACGAGGTAAAACCTCTTCTCTACCAGTTCAACTGAGCTAGGCGGCAGGCAACCATTATGCAATGTTGTTCATGCAAAACAGACAACCTTGAGGAGAGCCATATCACTACATTTTCAGCTGAGCCTCCACTCTCACTGCTTATTACATAGTGGTCCTCCTTTGTAGTTTTTACCTTATAGTCTTCAAGACACATATAGGAGGAGAAATTAGATGGAGGCCAAAACATAGACGAGAAGAAAGTTCATCTTTAAGTTGTGGAGCAATTATCAGACAGAATAGACAGAAATGTGTCTGATATTTAATGTGCCAACCTTATAAAGTGTGCTTCTATTTCTTTGAGCTCAAATATGTTCGTGAACACAAAGAAATTCATATATTGCCTCCAAGGAAACACAAAGCTTAGCTTGTGCATGAATGTGCAGAATTCTGAAGCTGCAGCAAGGCCGTCAAAATTTGTGCATACATACCACAGTAAACATTGAGAGCATGTTGATGTAGAGAAGTGCTACACTCTGTTGGTCGAAAACATAGACTAATATATGCCAATATTTGAGAACGAAAAAAAAAAGAAGCAACGGTGCAAAATTAACAACACTGAAAAAGAACGATTAAGGACGGTTTACTGTAGGATGATGTCAAGGAACACACTGTTCTTGATTCAGTCAAGACTACTTGGTTTGGATTTTCAAATTGATTCTGATTATTTAGAAAAGTAAATATTAGATAACAACTACAACAACCCAGTGTAATCCCACAAGTGAGGTCTGGGGAGGGTAGAGTGTACGCAGACCTTACCCCTACCTCGTGGAGGTAGAGGTTGTTTCCAGAAGACCCTCGGCTCAAGTGCACCAAATCAAAATAGTTATGGAAAAAATAGCAGTGAAGAAAACATGGCAACTAATAAGAATATCATTACCAATCATGCAGAAAAGGGCACTAACACAACGAAATAATGTGACAGCCGAAATAAAATAACAAGTAGTAACATATACCAAATGGCAACAAACTACATGAATAGGGCTAAATACTATAGCAGACACTGTGCGCTAGACTACCACCACACCCGTCCCTCTTAACAGCAGGAAAAGTAAATACTTATTAGATAACTGAAAAAAATTATTCAGTTTCACTAAAATGATAGCATTTGCTAATATTTTCTTTTAAAAAAAATTGTAACCTTATAAAGCTTACTATATACTATAAAGATATTGAAAATCAAGTAACTTAATCCAACACAAACATACATGTACATCTATCTTCATTCTACAAGCTATGGTATAGTTTCCTTTTTATTTATTTTCAATCATACCTTGTTGTCAGAACTTTGAAAGTGTTCTGTTTCTTTACTGGCAAGTAATTAAACGACAATCACTTCCATGCTCTGCAAAGTTTCACAATGTTCTGCTTTCCCAAGTAATCACTGGAAAAGAGTTTAAAAAAATTATTTTGGTCCTTTCAAACATACAACAACAACATACCCAATGAAATCCCACAAAGTGGGGTCCGGGGAGGGTAGATTGTACACAACAGAAGACTGCCAGAAGCAACCAACCGTTGAACCGGGATGTTACCTTTTAAAGCCAATACTGGAATTGTATATCACTTAAAAGGCTTGAAGTATATTGGACAAAATCTGTTTCAAACTAAACAATTTAAGGGCAAGAAGTGCATACCTCAACCTCAAACGTTTAAAGGGCTTTGTCATTTGGATGGACTAGAAAGAAAGGATGACAAAGTGACAAAAAAAAACCCTCATCTGTTAGGGAAATCATTAGCAAAACACTATGGGGGCGGGGCGGGGGTGGCGAGGGATGGGATGGTCAAGGGTTGGGAGTTGGGGGTGTTGGGTGGGTGGGGACGCGACAATGAACTTGAAATGTCACTTATGGAACTTGTTCTCGCTACTTCTTTTAGGGAAATCATTATCCTCATTTTTAAGGAACTGGTTCTCATAAAGAAAATGGCTTCTAAAACATTTTGACCAACCAAACATGGAAAAACTGGAAAATGTTTTCCCCCATACCAAGCACACTCTAAGAGGAAAAAGGCCCACCAATATACAGAAGTGCACTAACAAGCAAACAAGCAAACAACCAAAAAAAAAAAAAAAAACAACCGAAGATATGCTAGAGAGAGAAGACTGCCAAAAGCAACAATCTTTGAACCATGATGTTACATTTTGCAGCAATAATGGAAGCATATGTCATCTGAAGCTTGAAGCCACCAATCAGGCATCACATTGGACAAACTCCAAATCAACCTCAAGAATTTTAAGGGCAAGAAGTGCATATCTTACTATATTCGTCTCTAGAGGAGGAATGCGCTTGACACATCAACCCATAAGAAGAAATAAAAAGTCCACTTCACTTGACATCGGAAATATAATTGTTGCTTCTATGTTGCAGTGAATACTTGAAGAGACAGAAAATCAGAAAATCAGAAAATCTTTGGAGCTGAAAGCGCCCAGTAATGGTTAGAAATTGATTCACTTGCTAACTTCTCAGTTTTACAATAGCACACAGCTGCATGGACCTAAATGATTTATTTCATTGAAAACCTCATCTGTAAAATGAAAAATGACATAAGACCAAGTGGTTGTAAACAATATCTATGCGTAATCTATGTAGACATGTCCCTTTCAAGGGACCAATTCTCCTAGAATACAAATCTCACCCCACACATCCGACAGCTTCCCGCAATATTCACATGCTTGTTCCTTTGGCAATTCTCACAGATGCTACATTTCATGAGAAATCATGTCAAGAACCTCATCAACAAATCAGAGGCAAAAGCCTGAAATCTCCACTTATCCATCTGGTAACAATATTGATGACAAAGAGCTGTTTATTCAGAAGCAGAAGCACAAACCTTTTCAAGTAGTGTGGACCAATCTGCCCCAATTAGACGAGGATTTGTCTCCATTGCCACTCGGAAATCCAACATACTAGCACATGAGGATTTTGTTTGTCTTTTTGTATAATTCCCAGGAAATTGTCCATACCATCCAGGCAGTATTTGGTCATTACGATGTCTGACACGTTCATTTGTATGTCGAGAGCCAGCCAGTTGTATGCAAGGTTCAATCAGCCTTTTCAAAAATGCATCTAAACTATTATTTAGCAGGTTAGCACAGTCCAATGATATGCCAAGCCCCTCCGACTCTAGCTTCGGCTCTAAACGGCTTCTTAACGATCTACTATCAGGCAATTCTCCACGGCTTTGACAAGTCTCCAGACTAAAGTTGTACACAGATCCACTATGGAGAGTTTTTCGAGCACCACCTCCATTCACAGAAATTCCAAGAGGGGCAGTGACAAGGCTTCTGCTTTGAATGCCTGGACTTCCAACAAATTGTTCAACTTCTTCCCCATCTTCTACGGATGCAACTTCAACCGGAGGTCTGCTACCAAGAGAATGCAATTCTGTGGCACTTTGCTGTTCCTGTAGCCTAGGTGCTGCTTCTTCACAAGTTATAGGGCTCTTCCCAATTGGTCCAAGAGGACTTGGACGGTCCCGCAACCTTCTGTCCCTACTAACTGGAGACCTGGTTTTGCGAGGCGATGAGGGAAACGCATCACCATAGAGCGATTGTAGACAACTCCTTTGATAACCATTCCCGACTTTGATGCTGAGAGATTCTTCAACCTTTTTAGGTTTTGGTGGAGGAACCTTAGCCAAAGAGGCATTTTTCACTATGGAGAGAAGTAAACAATTATGTAGGTGAACATTCTCTCTCCCAATAGTTCGAATGCAAGACTTATCGAAGTCTACCTTGCTCAGCTTTGAACTTAAAAATCTACTAAGCTCATTGAAGTACTTTTCAGCTCTCTGCTGCCCGGTCTTCCTATATATTAGATCTCTCAGCTCTAATGTATCAACTCGAGTATAATGGTGGTTGCTCAGCATTTTCAACTGAAGCTCCTAAACATACAAAATACCAAACTTTCGTGAATTCCAACAACAAACACAAACAAATAGCATCATTTACTATCAACACCCAATAAGCCCTAATTGCAATCCATTTTCCTAGTTTGCATTGTTAAAATTCAACTTTTCAAGACTTAGATCAAATGAAAGTAATTAAGCTTACAAGTACATATTCCAGAATCCAGAAATAATTAATTAACATAATCCATTAATTAACTAGACCAAGATAATGTCAGCAATTCTTTCTTTACTAGCTTCAAATATGCATTAAAGACAGTTTTTACCCAAATTTAGCAATTTCAAAGTACAATTAACCCATTTGAGATTACTGTTAGAGATAAAGGAAGCTAAACACAAATTGAGATTAAGCGATCGAGTAACATAGAGAGCGAAAACAGATGAGAAATTAACTAAAATTAAACATAATTAAACAATTGACATGAAATTAAAGAAACCCTTTTGATGAAAACCCCAATTAACGAAATTGAATTGAACTAATGACACAAACATAGAATAGGAATTGACCTGTGTGGGACGAAGATAATGAACATAAGCCAAACACGAACAATTCTTAGTTACAAGCCCTAATGTCACACGTGGCGATTTTTGTAGGCACGTTTTATTAGGCCGTGTTTGGCTGATGCTGTATAAAGATCAAGAGAGTCCCGTCTTCTTCCGTCAACCAAATGACGGCACGTTTAGGCGCCGTATAAAATAAAAATGGTTTTTATGTATATTTGGAGAAGTTTTTTATATTTATACCCCTTTGGTAACTGTTTTTAAATAAACAACTTTGCTTTTCCAAAATAGTATCAACTTTGTTTACTTGTACTATCTGAATTGTACTAATATTACTTTACAAAATTAGTCTATTTATATAAATCACATTTCAAAGTCATGACGAAGTAGGTAAAAGAAAAGGGAAATAGTCCAAATAATGTGTTTCTTACTTGTGTCAGATAAAGAAGAAGCTCTTATTTTTATAAAATCACACAATAGATCAATGTTGTTGACCTTCTTCAACAACAACTATGATTTGCTAAAACTGTTTTGTATAGAAAAACATACGTATCAGTTTTTATTAGTTAAGAAGTTGATAAATAGATATAAGTACTATGTGCAAATAATAACCAGATAAACTTAAAAATGCATGTGAGTGGATGATAATAAGTACTCCCTAGTCAATGACACATTTATTTTGAATCATAAATTTTAAAAGCCTTTATTTTTTTAAAAAAATTATGTGTTCAATCGAACATCCTCGTGTAAAATGAGACGGAGGGAGTACTTATTTTTGTGAATAGGAGATAAAAAGTTAAAAGTACAAAAGTATTATGGTACCACATATTTCAGTTGGATGTAATGGCTTAAAACTTGAGATAATAATACCACCATTGCCATAAAGTAAAGTATTTATAGTTATTATTTATTATAGAATGGTGTGTGTATATATATATATATATATATATATATGTTTACAATTGTAATTATAATCGTATTAGAATATCTACTTTACATAATTACACTAAAATAATAATTATAGAATATATGGAAAATATTTACGTATTCTCTATCACATCCCCGCAGTCGGAGCGGGAGGAGGCCAGACGCTCAGACTAGATCTGAAGTCGAGGAACAGTTGTCGAGGAAGTCCCTTAGTAAATATATCTGCGTCCTGATATGAAGAAGGAATATGTAACACCCGAATATGGCCCATGGCGACCTTCTCACAAACAAAATGAATATTCGTCTCAATATGTTTGGTTCGCTGATACTGAACCGGGTTATGAGACAAGTAGACAACATATATGTTATCATAGTAGACAATAGATGCCCTACGTAAGAGACAATAGAGCTTTAGAAGGAGGTTTCTGAGCCAACAAATCTCGACAACAACGTTCGCAATGCTTCTATATTCTACTTCTCCACTCGAACGGGGGCTTGCCGTTTGGCAGACCACGAGATGAGGTTATCACCCAAAAGTACACAACAGCCGGAAGTAGATCGATGTGTGTCTTGACAGCCGCCCCAATCGGCGTCCGTATATAATATTAGCATGGTCGGTGCAGATGGACAAAGACGTAGCCCATAGTCAATAGTATTCTTTAACGTACCGAATGATATGTTTAAGAGCTGTGAAGTGAGGCTCTCTGGGAGTATGCATGAACATACACACCTGCTGAACATCGTAGGCAATATCGGGCCTAGTGAAAGTAAGATACTGAAGCGCACCAGAGAAACTCCTATAAAGAGAAGGATCAAGCACCGGATCTCCGTCATCCGCACAAAGCTTCGATTTTGAGTCAGTTGGAGTGGGCATGATCTTGTAGTTTGTCATTTTAGCCCTGTAAACAATCTCTTCGGCATACTTACGCTAACGCATGAACATTGCAGGCTCTGATCTTGTCACAGAAATCTCCAAAAAATAACTTAACTTACTCAAGTCTGTCATGACAAATTCATATTTGAGCATGGTAAAGATCTCATTTTCAGCACATCTGAGGAGGCAGTCAGGACATGTCATCCACATAAAGCAAAAGATATGCAGTGTCATTACCTCGATAAAAAATAAAAAGTGAGTTATCACTTTGGTGCATATGAACCCAATCTGCAAGATATAAGTGGAAAAACGGTCATACCAAGCCATGTGGGCTTGTTTCATGTCATAAAGTGACTTTTGAAGTCGACATACATACTGAGGAGCTGAAGGATGCACAAATCCAGGTGGTTGATGCATGTATATGATTTCTTTCAAATCCTCATGTAAGAATGCATTTTTCATATCAAATTGATTAATCAACCAATTCTTTCTCATAGCAATGCTCAAAACAGTGCGAATGGTGGCTGGTTTAACCACTAGACTGAAGGTCTCATCCAAATCAACTCCCTATTATTGCCCTGTGCCATTTGCCACAAGTCACACCTTATGGCGTTCAAGCTCACCACTATCTCTGAATTTGTGACGATAAAGCCACATGCAACGAATCATATTCACCCCCTCTGGTTTCTGGACAATAACCCAAGTGCACTGTGTAGTAAGCGCATCAAATTCCTCATGCATGGCCGCATTCCAATTTGGGTCAAGTTTGGCTAATTTTAGATTTTTAGGTAGAGGTGAGATAGTCTGAGTGGATAGGTTAAAGTGGACTTTCTGTTTGAAAATCCTGTGCTGGGTACGGATTTCCATGCGGTGGGTCGGGATCGAGACTGGTTGGGTAACGCGAACTGGGGGTTGTTTGGGTGGCGGGAATTACGGGCAGTGGTTTTGTGCTAGGAAGTGGGGTTGCCTGGGGGCAGGGGTAGTTGACAGGTGCTGCGAGGCTAATGTCACGGGATGTGGGTTTGTGCTGGGCAGTAGGGTTGTCGGGGGCAGGGGTGGTTGACGGGGGCTGCGAGGCTGACGTCATGGGATTCGGGCAGTGGGCTATTTATCCGGGACAGTAGGGCCGTGATGGGAATAGTGGGTAGGGGGGGAACAGCTGGCAGGGGCGGTGAATTTTGAGCTGGAATACTAGCACTATGTATTGCGTTTGTCCGAATCATCAAGGAAGTCATAATCAGTGACTTGAAATTTTTGGACGTTTGCAAATGGGAAAACGGTCTCCTCGAATGTGACATGGTGAGAGACTAAGATTTTATTTATGGACAGATCGTAGTATAAGTACCCCCTATGGTTCGACGGGAAACTTAAGAAAATGCAAGACGTAGTCCTAGGTGCTAATTTGTGGGGGGCCATGGAGGCAAGATTCGGGTAGTATAGACAACTAAAAATTCGAAGGTGATCATAAGAGAGGATCCGACGGAAGAGAATTTCAATTGGAGTTTTATTTTGAAGAGTGCGTGTTGGTAATATATTAAGGAGGAAACTGCCATGTGTAGTGCATAAACCCAAAATGAAGGGGGGATGGAAGCATGGAAGAGCATAGTGCAGATCTTATTGTTAATGGTGCGCAGGATTCTTTCGGCTTTACCATTTTGAGGTGAGGTATGGGGGCAAGAGAATCGGAACACCATGCCGTGATTTGCACAAAATTTATGAAAGGGGAGGTTGTCAAACTCACGACCGTTATCACATTGAAACGTTTTGATGGTCTTCTCAAATTGGGTTTTAACATATACTTGAAATTCAAACAAAAATTGTGTAAACTTGGGACTTAAATTTTAGAGGATAAACCCAAAGAAAATGAGAGAAATCATCCAAAAACACCAAATATTATTTGTGACCTAGTTTGCTAGTAATAGGAGATGTCCATAAATCCGCATGAATAATATCAAAAGGAGAAAGCGTTACACTCAATGAAAATTGAAAAGGGAGTCTAACATGTTTCCATAAAGTACAAGAGTAGCAAGCATGGGCAAATTTCTCTTTATTACATTGAATGAAATTCTGATTCCTAAGGAAATTAAAAACTAGTGCTCCCAGGTGCCCGAGTCTACTGTGTCAAGTTGAAGGAGAGATTGCAGCTAGAGAGGTTGGTGGATTGACATTTGCAGCGAAATTGGATGATAAAGGATATAGGTCTCCCACATTATTGCATCTTGTAAGAGTTGTCCCCGTACGTAGATCCTTCACAGAAAACCAAAAGGGTCAAACTCAATAGATACATAATTATCACTAGCAAATTTCCTAATATAGACTAAAATTTTAATGATGTTAGGAGCATATAAGACATTTTTAGGGTAAAGGAAGGGTGAGGTGGTGGTGTTTGAGTGGTGCAATGGCCTTGAATTGAAATGCGATTGCCATTGCCGACCAAAATAAATTGAGGATTGGTCAAATTAAATAGTTGAGGGAGATTACCAGAGTCACGAGTGAGGTGGGATGTGTCACCTGTATCCATATAACATACGTCGTCGTGCTGCTGGATATTCATAGTGTTGTAGGCCTGACTCAGTTCGGTAGAAGTCATAAGACTGTATGCCTGCTGTTGTGGTTGGGCCACAGAGAAGTGGGCCTGGTTTGGTTGACTCGTGTGATGTGAGCCAGTAGCAGGGCCTAATATACTCAAACTCGGGTGTTGGGACGAGGCGGTTGGGTAAGGGCAAGAGGGAGGCCCAATTTCCGATGGTGGGCCACGACATTGGGCTAGCCCACGAATGTGAGGACTAGGCCTGCTGTGGTTGTCCACCGTAATTGGACATGCCCCCATGACCCCTTCCTCTGCCGCCGCATTCGTTGTCGCAGCCGCGCTGATTGTGGTGGTCGGCGGTGTATCAACTACTAACACCATCTGATTGTGTTCGTCTTGTTTGGCACGTCTAGTCTCCTCCAATAATAATTATGATCGGGCCTTGTTGAAACTAGGGATGGGATCAACCTGTTGGATCATCGTCGCAAGTGTGTCGTACTCACCCTTTGGCAGACCATTAATTAGTTGTAGGACCATATTTGTTTCTGAAATCGGATTGCCAACATTAGATAACTGGTCTGCAACTACTTTCAATTGTTTACAATAGGCGGAAGATGGGTGTTATTAAATTGCTCCTTCGGATACACGGCACATGTGTGTTTGTTGTCTTGAAAGGTTTCCTCTAACCTGGACCATAGTTCGTGAGCCGATGCACCTGTCTTCATAATAGTATGAAGCAAATCCTTGGATATGGCGCCATATATCCATTGTTTAACAATTGCATCTAGACGCTTCCACATCGGGTTATCGACATCGGGTGGACGAGGCATGGTGTCATCGATGTGATCAAAGACGTTGTATGCACAATCATGTATTTGAAATAGTTCAACCCACGGTGAGTATTGTCCATCCCCTTGATCAAGAACTAAATGGATAAAATTCTTGATATTTGTTACGGCGAAGGCCGGATGAAAGGAGTTAGGAGAGGAGGAGGATGTGTGACGTCGGGGGTGGAGGAGGAACCCTAGGGAGATTCGGGAGTAGCCATGAAGTGGTTGTTTTCGGTGGTTCAAGAGAAAAAAAATTAGGGTTAGGGGGGAGGGGTGCCGCCTGAAGCAAGGAGAGAGAGGGGGGGGGGGGGGGAGAGTAGTAGGGAGGGTGTTTAGCGTTTGGCTCTTGATACCATGTAGAATAGAGTAATTCTCCATGTTTGGAGTCTTCTCATTAATACAATATATATATGTATTTACAATTGTAATCTATGAGAATATTTACTTTAATAATTACACTTAAAATAATAATTAGTAGGGAGGATGTATAGGATTTGACTCTTGATATCACGTAGAATAGTGTAATTCTCCCTGTCTGTTGTCTTCTCATTAATACAATATATATAAGTGTTTACAATTGTAATCCTAATCGTATGAGAATATTTACTTTAATAAATACACTAAAATAATAATTACAGAATATACAGAGAATATACTCATCAAATTTAGAAGATAAAAGAGCAGGCAGGTGCAAAACGCTGAAATCTGAACCGTCAGGAAATGCCTTGTTGAAGAGAAAGAACAAGTGCTCAGAAAGGTACACATTGCAACTATCCAACTCAATTAGACTTCATTTTAAGCTTCGATATTGTGGCTAGACAAGAACAAAATTTGCACGAAAGAAGATCCAAATGAATTAATCTTCAGTTCTACAATCCAAAACTTATGACCAGATGCTGAAATAGTTATCAATCAAAATATAGAGAGCCTTCTGAAATAGTTAGTTCACGATCTGCAGTTCATAAGAACTTAGACCAGATGTAATATTCATTTTCAACATTGTTGTCTATACATTTCAGAGATTCCTACCAGGTAATGTGTCGACTTAATAGATATAGCATATCTTTGTTAGCTTGAACTTTCTATGTATCTTTGTTAGCTTGAACTTTCTATGTGTCCCTTATGATACATGGTACACAATATGAAAACATCTACTCTAGTACCTAGGAAAAGGCCTTGTGAACTACAAGTCTTAATCATTAAAAGTGTAGTACAAAATGTAAAGAATCAATGGGAAATCTGTCAAACCTTGCAAATATAGAAGGAAGCATTCCCATTTCACTCATTCCAAGAAGCTGGAAGGCATCACTGGCATTTTCAGCTTCAAACAAACCCATATTGGACATTGCAGCAGCAGCCTGGATCCAACATTTCGGCCAAAACACAACAATTAGCATCCCAACTTCTGCAAAACCATCAGTCAATTCACTAGGATTTGAATCCAAAAGCTCCTGTTGTTGGAAGAAGTGTAATAAGATATGAAGAAACCACTAAAACAACGGTCATAAGCAGTCCTCCATGATACCATCTTTGTATATGGTATATACCATGATGGTATTATGGAGTATTGAGAGAGTTTCTCATGGAAGGACTAAAACAGTACTCTATGATATCATCTCTGTATATGGTATATTCTATGATGATATCATGAAAGATCGAGGAGTGTCTCATTGAAGGACTGAAACAGTCTTCCATAATACCATCTCATTATATGTATATAAGATGATATTATAGAGATTTTTTTTAAGGAAAATGTGTTTTTTGAATAAACAAACATGATCTTTTATGATATCCTGTCAGTATATTATATATACTATATGAATTTCATAGAGAGCTGATGAATGTTTTTGAAGAATTGAAAGATGTACTTTGTGATAACATCATGGTATAAAAGAAATATATGGCGATACCATATTAGTATCATAGTTTTGGGGGTATTCGGGTAAATATTTTGCCCGCAATGGGGATTTGTGTTCTTTTCCCGTTTGAATTCACCTGTAGGGCCAGTTGTCAAATCTATTTGGGCCTGTAGATTTCAAATCACGTGGACCGAAATGTGGGATTCGAATAGGCCCATTGAAAACAAGATTACTAGTTTGTTTAGGTACCATTACTAATCAGTGCATCCAAACAAGAGTGAAATATATATATATATATATATATATATATATATATATATATATATATTTATTTATTTTTTGAATTTTATTCATTACATTACACAAGGAGAGCATGGGGCCGAATTGGGTAAGCCTGGAAGGGGAAGAGGGAAATCGAGAATTAAATGCACATTTATTAATATTGTACGAGAAATTTTTAGTGGTACCGCTAGACGGTAAGCCTTTAAAGCCAAAAAAGTTTACAGTCATAGTTAAAAAAAATTTCCTTTTCCTAAGCAATGCAAGATTTCACAAATTCAAAATGTAGTGTCACAAGTTCAGAGTTAATTACTTAAATACTTATAACTTGTGGTCAACTGTGTCAAAGAGTCTGTCACCCAACTTGGGTCACCAAATGTGTTTAGTGTACAATGAAATGATATTGTTTGAACTTAATACCTACAACTTAGAAAAGAGCACTATCACTAGTCAGCGTCAATCTACAAGTTGTTTGTCTAACCAAACTGTCCAAATAATAATACTATATACTAAACAATAAATTAGAGACTTTGAGATATTAAGGAAGTTTTATATGTAATGGAAACAAGATTATATTCAAAGTACTTGTTATAGTCTAGCTTTACCAAACACATAGTCTTGTCAAGCTTACCACATCCAACTTAATTTCTTTACCTCTAAGTTATAGGAGTACTTATTAATAGAACCGTTTAGATGTCAATTATATTTATATTAAGCCATTCATTTCCCCCTTTCTCATTCACTCTCTGGTCCACTTTCTTCAATTTGCTGCTATTAAAGAATTAAATCTTGACTTAAACTTCGAGCTACAGGCTTGTTGCTTAATATAAACAAATTTCTGGTAATTTAGAATTGCTTAAATTTTCACGTTTTCCGAATTGAAGGAGAAAGAAGAAGCAAAGGGAAAGCAGCATAATGATTACTTCTCATTTTGAAATTGGGCTATCTAATACAAATACTTTTAACAAACTTCACTTATATATATAGTTGTTTTTTTCTTTTGTGGGACATCAATTCAATTTAATCAGTTATATCAGATTAATTTTCTGTTTTCTAGATTATGATATTAGTCTTGCTATGAATATTTACCATGTGCTCAATTTAAGTAAACTTAACTTAATGGTATACAAAATTATATATACATTCATGGTGTACAAAATTTAAAATTAGCTAGCGTAGAGTAATAATATTATATCAATATTTTTTTGTGTCAATTTAAAGAAAGTCGAATCGAGTGGGGTGCACACATACCCCGATGTTATACTTGTGTCGCATAACTTCAGGCTAATTCGAAAATGAAAAAAGTCTATCGAAAGTCTTTGGTACTCTATTGATTGATCGATCGATCGATTAATATTTTGTCATTGTTATCTTATCGGTACATATTTGTCCCTTTTTTTTATAATAAACGTCAGATATTTTTTTAAATCATTAATCTAACGGTTCCTTAAATAGTAAAATAAAGTTTTATTTCCTGATCTAAATATCTAATTCACCTGAATCCAAAATGTACATGTGAGTCAGCTTGAAGGGAGTATCTTAGTTTCTTGTCTTTTTTAAACCGCAAAAATTAGTAAAAGAGAGAAATAATTAAATTAAACAGTAATGTCTATTTGCTGTTCCCTTGTGACTCATCATTTCTGTCGTTGTACTTGCTAATAATAGTACTTGGTATTTTCCATAACTCGAATTTCTGGCACCTTATAATCATTATCAAATTCAGAGCCATAAGTATCCAAAGCTACTATCCATATTGAAATATGAGTTAATATATCTAACATGAAATGCATTAAATAAATAATAGTAGTAATAATGAAAAAGGAAGGAAAATGAAACAATATTTTGGCGTGTTGAGGGGCACAGTGACTTTGGAAAAGAAGTAAATAGACAATTTTTTATCATATGCATGCATGAAACAAAGATACCTGCATACATTCAGAGACCAAGCGAAGGGAGGTGGTCCCGAGCCTTGCCTATATGGCTATATAGCGTCAGCGTTGCACATATTCCTCCGGGGGGACGATTGGGGCGTGAAATTAGAAAAATAAAACGAATTTCTTCTTGTCTTAGGTATATAATTGGAAATTTAAATATGCCAACAGTCTTTTTTCGGAATTATCTGAACGGGTCGATCCTTCCATCCCCTTTGTTTTAGCAATTTATCCTAAGATCTCCTCGCCAAGAGCTCCCCGGCGATGACAGAGGAAGCAACCCGTCTGTTGTGGCGGGGCGGCTTTTTTCTTTCACAATAAGACGCACACGTGCATTCCCATGTTTTTATGTCTATAATTTTTGGAGTTAATTTATATCCGCAGGCATTGTAATAAATTTATACTACAGGAGTACAGTTTAATTTGCTATAAAAGATTACTTATTTTTCTAAAATTTTAATTTCAGATTATTGATTATTTCACTTATTATGGTTATTTATGTGTAATTATATTTGTAATGATTTGATAGTGTAACAATATTGTATAAAAGTTATATTATCAATATTGTATAAAAGTTAAAGTCTTTCTTAAGTATTAAATGACAAAAGTTAAACCTCGTTGTAACGAAGTTTAATTTTCTATTATAAAATACCAGCGCCTCGTAAAAATTACTTTAACTTCTTACCAAATGGTGAAGAATTTTTTTTAGTAAAATAGAAAATTATAGATGCCCCATGGGTAAAACTTCAAGTTTAACAAGTTTTGACTTTTAACCATGAAGATTTGTCTAAGGTTTGCCCATGAGGTAAATGAAGGTCAAAAGTTCAAGATCACCTATTTACAAGATATTGGGTGTAATCCTGGGATAATTTATTTTGTGAAACTTTTTGACCCAAATCGGAGGGCCATGACGGGCATCCGGACCTTACCTGCCGAACACCACTAATCACATATTTACCAGCTAATCATAATTCTGCATGCCCACGAGGGCCATCACCAAGTACCCTGCTGACACATGAGAATAATAGACTGGGGAAGAAGCTGTGTAAAATCTTGCAAACAGAAGGATTCAACCCATAAACATATATATACATACCAAGGCCGACAAGGCCATACATGACTACCAGGACAACTGTCTACAAGCCTCTAAGAGTACGTGACATCATAAGGTCGGGACAGGGCCCCGCCATACCCCAACGCATAACCAAAATATCGTACCACAACTAGACTGCAACTCTGGAACAAATAGAGTGCTCCAATATCAGCTGGACCAGCAAAATACTAGTGCGGACCGTCGCCTTGTCTACCTGAGCCTGCGGGCATGAAACGCAGCGTCCCCCAACAAAAGGGACATCAGTACGACTGATGTACCGAATATGCCAGGCATGAAAAATAGCATAATAGAGACCCGAAAGTAACATGAGACAAGAAACAACCAACCAGTAGAGAATGCCTTTGAGGATGCATAAGTATCATGTCTGTGTAGAATGTCTATGAGGGCCATAATATGCTTAAATGTCATGCACAATGCGGTCATATATATACATCTGTGTATATAACACGATCAAGCCTCTGTGGGCATCCCAGCATATCATATCGGCCTCTGTGGGCATAATCGTGTATATCTGTACTAGCTGCAGGGTGGTGTGTGTGTATAACGCCGTATCCCATTTCCCATGCCCCATACATATATAATTCATACATATAGTAGAGTATATAATTCCTTTGAGGTCAAGGTATGTACATGAATATAATGCATGAATGATGTGATAATAAGACACTATAAGTTTGTCGGAGTGATGTAATATCGCTTTACCTCCAATTAACATTATGAATACTAACATCTTTCTCATATACCTCAATAAGGATTTAGGAACATAATTAGACATGCTTTGATAGTAGGAATGAATAACATGAACATTCTTAACTACTAAGAGTATAATCATTTATGAGACAATATTACGTTTACGTTTCGTACTTAGAACATGCCAAAAGAAAGAAGGATTTGCCTTAATATACCTTGGATACCGACCCTTCAACAACCACAATAAATCAATTCGTACTTCCCCGAGCTTTCAAGAAAACAAGAGATTATGACAACTCAAAAGGAGCATAACGGTTGTTGCTTACAATCTCGTTGCTACCTTAATTAGTTTGGGAGAATAATTTTGATTCAAGATGCTATTCCTTATGATAAATGTTGCTGGACTAATTGAGGTAATGTTACTGCTTTCGTATATGTCTCCTACTTCTCACAAGGAGGGCTACTAACATATATCCTCCTCCTACTCTAGTGGAATCCATTTGGTTATTGAGTGTGTTGTAATAACAATTACCTCCCACGACAAAGTGCCACCAAAACAAGTTATTAGCTTAACTAACATCACGTGCCAGTGCTCCTTTTTTCATGCCTATCCCTGTCTATTAATTAGTAGTCTCTGCTAAAGTCCAATATTGACCTATTACATGCATAATTAACTCCCTGATCTCAATTTATTTATATACCAAATTATTTATACACGCTTCATATACTCAATGTCATAATCATGCGATATAGCACTAGTCCATAACCTCTTTTGGGACATATAACTATTATTATTAATTTCCGTCGTCACACTTGTTAAATCCTAGATTATTTCGGGACCACATCCTAAAATATCCTAAGCTCTTTATTTGCATACGTGAATATGACATAAATTTTCCAACGCTCGGATCTATTTACATACGTCTAGCGATTCAAACTATGGCCCGAAAGTACGGAATGTTACACTTTTTCATTATTGTGATTTCCATTGCAATTCGCCGAAAATGACAAGAATGATGTTGCATGAAGTAAATTGAAAGTTTAGTAATTTTATACTTAGAAAAATAAGTTTGATGATTTTACCGTAATTATATTACAAGTTGAGAAATTAACCCATCATTTATTGCGTTTCCCTACGTACTTCTTCTAACTTTAATTACACCTTCATCTCTTTCTTATTAAAAGACAGAAGTATCTTATAGGAAATAAATAAAGTCACGGGTGACCATAACTTAAAACAAGAAAATGAATACTTCTTTGGACATGGAAATTCTGACAATATATACCGATGTGGGTGTTTGGCAACAAATGATAAGTTTTTTATTCTAATTCATCTAAATATCAGACACACATTATTCATTTTCCAAATATCCCCTTGATAACCAATTGAGCTGCCCAAGCGGACAAACACACATTATTCATGAACCTATGGAGCTGGGTTTATTTATGTTGTCTTTTTTAGGTTTACATAAACTTGGTTACTACCTCGGATTCTTGTGACATCTCACAACATGATACTTGACATTTTTCTTCTTAAAGTAACAATGCCATGCCTAGAGACAAATAAAAAATTACAATTTTAGAGTACTACTATTGCCACTACAAACAAAACGGAAATCAACGAAAAACAAATCATGTATCTAAGTAATAAAATCTGTCATTAATATTATTTAGCGATAGATTATCAAAATTTCTATTGCTACGAGCGTCAGAGCAACAGATCAACGATGAAATTTGTAGCTAATTCAATTATTTTTTTATAATGCGCGTCCAATATATATTATATCTTGTGATGATGTGTTTGAATTTAGTATATGTGTATACTTTTAAAATTGTAATCATATACTTCCTGAAACAATACTTGTAAAGAAGAAAATAAATTTAAGACTTCTTTTTATATATAAAATTACTTTTTTAGCCCTTTTTGTTTGTGCATCTTTGTCCCATGCAGTCCGAGATCGATAATCGTAACCGTGTATACTTAGAAATATATCTTCGACACTGTCATTTCGAAATGTCCGCTTCAACCGCTCTTTCACCTTCCAAAGAGCAAGCTCCTTTTTCCCTTACCTAATGAAAGAGTCCACCGTCTGCCTTATTAATCTCACAATAGTTGTGTGATGAATTGATGAGAGAATTGACAAATGAACGAGTTGAGTCAAATTTAAATGAGTTAAATGGGTCTAATTAGTGAATGGACCGTGAACCGACCTGCCAAAAATTATTAGGGTCAAGATGGATCAAATAACGAGCTATAATCCAACCCGTGATATATGACCCAACTTTCCTTCCTTTTTATTATGTTTTGGGAAGAAAAACAAAAATGTGAAAGTTAATATATTTTTCTTAATTATTAGCTTAAGTGAAAACCTTTGTATATTTGAGTGTGGATTGCATAGTCTTGACCCATCTAGTTACACTAATTTTACCCGTTTCGACCCAATAGCTTGATGGATCATTTTGAGTCCAATCATTTGGGTCAAATCAATTCCCCAACTCATTTATTCGGTTCAACAATTTCAATATCTTGCCTTTTTTCAGGGCGGCAGATAGGTTTAGAAAATCTAATTGTCTTACAACTTTAATTCGATTAGAAAAACTTCTCGTGAGCAATTCCAGGTATCACTTGAATAATAACAACGAATTACAATTCAACTCGTTTAAACTTGACATATTAGACAGGGTTACCATAATATGAATTAATTTTGTTCACCTAGTAAGAAATTAAGGCGAAAGAAACAAAGTGGAGAAGATGGTGAAGGAACAAGGAGAGAAGCAAAAAATGAGGCAAAAGCAAGGGAGGAGTATTATTTTTAGACATAAATTAGAAGAAACAATGAGTGGGACGGAGCATCCTATCACTAGACTGTAGCTAGCAAGACTTGAAAACCTTTCCATTAATATTTACCCAAAAAAACACAACATTTTGAACCATATCTTTTTAGTTTTTTGTTTGCAAAGATTACAAGGCAAGAATGCCTTTTCAAGTTCCCATTCCTTAGTACATTTGACTTTCTCTTCTTCCTTCCCCATCCTCAGGTAATCTTTTATACGCCTACCATCTCAAGTTTGGAATATATTAGTGAATAGCTAGGTAAAATTAAATTTATGTAAATAGTACTAGAGACAAATTTAGAATTTTTGAGTTTATACTTTATGGTTATGCATATTAAGTAGATTTCTTAACATAATACTACATAATTCTACCGAAGCTAGAATTTTTATTCCGCCCCTGTGTAAGTGGTGTCGATATATTGTTACAATTTGGTTTGTAAGTGAGTTTGAGTCTATGACTGTGATTATTTAGAGGTTTTAATTACTTTGCATATAGCAAATTAATAAATAGCGCAGCTTGTATTATTTTCAAACGATGTTGGACTATTAAATACATATATAGTTTCTTTCATGTTATAAGTTACTGCAGAAAAGTACTGCTAATTAAGAACTTATTCAATACCACCATATGATATCGCTAGCTTGAAATAACCTTGTCCGTCTCAAACTGTCAAACATGAAAACATATTTAAAGAAAGTAAATAGGAGTAGTATTATAGGAAAATCTAACATGTTTACTACAGTATAATATTATTATAAATTTTGTAATATGTGGATCAATTATGTATGTGAAATTTGATGTACGTATTTGAAAATATATGGAAGAATACATGAGTGATAATATTGTGGTAGATGTTCCATTCATAAAGGGAGTAACTTAGATGGATCACATATAGAAGAGAAGGGAATGTTTTGGTGAAAAAGACTTTTGATCCACATGAACAACTTTAAACAGAGACAATTGACACTCAACTTAAAAAGTTGGCACACACTTATTTCTGATATACATAAACTATATATGTACTTGAGATTACTGTCTACAGAGTTGGAACTTCACTAAAATTAGCAATGCTCACATGCAAATAAGACACGGAGATTTAAGGACTATGAATTGTAATAAGATATCCATCGATGTCATTCTATTCCTCCTGGTACCTCTACTTTGATGTTTGTCTTATATACCAAAATATTAAAATCACGGTGTTTACCCTAAAATAAGTTACAATTAAATTTGTAAGTGATTTTAAGGATATATGAATCGATTGGTAAGTGAATATAGTAGGCAATTAACAATAATTAAGTGAATGAGAATAAGTAAAAGAAGTAGTCTGAGTTGGTGTTACTTGATTAGAACTTGGTTAGGTCCTTAGCAGTATTGTCTCGAGCCCGAGCCAATGTGGAGAGCTTGTACAACTTAATATTAAAGAGAAATCTTGCAAGTAAGTGAAATGAGAATGTGATGCCCTTCCAACATGAAGGTTGGACTCCTTTTATAGCTATGAATACAAGACATTTATGCCCAATAATCATTCTCTAATTTAATGCAATTAAATGACAATAATGGACACATAATGACACATAATGGACACATAATGACCAAAGTAACGGCTAACACCAAATCCGGAAAGGATCTGCATTAAACTCCTTCGATCGCCTACCTTACATCACTTGGTTTAGCCCTTGCTCAATCCTATTCTTCAAACTGGACTTAACCCGAAGTATCTCACTATGGGTGCACCACACTACTACACTCTTTGACCTCACACCTAAACCATGCCACATATTGTGTCGGTTTCTATCGTATACACCTGGATTGAAATTATATACATTGTTAGTGTGCTACATAATTTTTCGCACCTTCAATTCAATTTAAGTGGCTATGACAAGTTATTAGTACTTTATTTTTCAAGTTACTTGTCCGGCTTGCAATTATAAAGAACAAGTGATTTCATATGCGCTTCACGCGGTCATGAAAATAAATATTATATAAAAATATTAATTGTATTTAGAAATTTCTGAATAGAGAAACATTTATAATTACTATACATGTTGTTCGAAAACATACTAAGTATTAGTTATTGTACATAATACTATTTATTATTAATTATTTTTCTTGACTTTGGAGTTTAATAATGAAAAATATTTTATTGTTATAATTTATAAATAATAACACTTATAGAATAGTACATAGAGATTTTTTTTTGGGATTATATACATCATCTCGACTTTCCATATTGTTTAAACATTATTATAAAAAGGTATTTATTTAAATTATAATTTCTTTTTAATTGTGTTTAGGCTATTGCATAGAGATAAAAATAAGTGAAACCTCTCTCATTCAGTTCACATGTTTAAATGTACTTCATAAATAAAACTAAATATCATAAAATATGAATAATATTAAAATTACTAGCATTTAGATGGGCTTCAACGGAAAAAATAGGAAAAATTAAATATATCCTTTTTTTGGTCTAAGAAGTGCCAATTCAACTCTCCAAAATTAATCACAACAAATTGAACACGTTATACTAAAAGGATTATAACGTTCTCTAACTACTACTAACAAAAAGATAGCACACCATTCTTACTAAATGAATGTTCAATAATCATATTAAAAATTCACCATATACACAGATAAATAAAATGCTATAATGTGTTATAACTACAATAGAGTATATTTTCATATATCATAAAAAAAAAAAAAAAGAGTATCAAAGGGAAAAAATATTTTAACTTGGATTGAAACCCTATGACCACTCACGTTCCATGCCGCTGAAAATAAAGGCATATCTGCTGAATGATATGCATATTCATATGATCATATCTAGACATTCTGCAAACAGTTCATTAGCTGGGGATTGAAAAAATGAGATAAAAGATTGTAACCAACACTACTAGAAAATTATTATTTTCCCACTAAAAAATGTTGAGTGATTATTTTCACTAAAATGTCGGTGAAAAATCTTAAATAGTAGTGTGAACACACAAAAAAATTAGAAAATTTCTCAGTGTTTAAAAGAGAACTTTTTTTCCATCTTGCCTTTTTCTCAGTGAGCTAATTCAGTGAGAATAAGGTGAAAAAATCATATTTTATAATATAAATTTTCTAATGAATAATAATTTAGTGAGAACATCGATGAAAAAACTCTTTATTTCTAGTTGGGCAGTGTCAACTTTCAAATGGCACCGTTTGAGAATATGATGCATTTCAATCATATGGGACCACTAATTAGTAATTAGCCTTAGCCTCAGCCTTGCCTGTTGTTTCGTCATTTTCTGGGGCATATGATATAAGCATCAGCCAAATGATATGCATATTTATATAGTAGTCTTTAAGATTTTATGATAAAAACTTTTCATATTCTACAACTATGTGATTGTTTCCTTTCAATTTTGTCATTAATTAAAACAAATATGTTTCATCTTCTACATTAAGTTTCAGGGAAGAATAACAAACGGTTGTAGGGGGAGGAAAATGTGTAATTAAGACAATTAAGAGGTGTAATTAAAAGAATTAAGAGTGTCTTTTAATTTTAAAATGAGAAAAAATTCAAAAAAAAAAAGAAAAATAAATAAATAATATTCTAGGCCATAGAGATGTGTCACATCACCTTATCTATACCTAACTTTATTATATAAATAGAATAGATTATTTGTATGTTGTTATAAGTCAATTTAATTGAATAATGTAAACAATCTATACGCTGACATTGCACAAAGAATGAACTATATAACCCCACTTTAATATTTTGTGTTTTCTTTGCTCAAATGAAGCCTTATAAATCCAAGAACAAGAATAGTCAATTATGAGACAAAGATTGGCTTATTGCCTCTTATTACTGTTAGATTTTTAAACAGTTCTTGTTTAAGGGCCTACTTTAGTAGTCAAACTAGGAAATTTGTTTTATGTTAGTTAACCTATATATAGCTTTGCGGCTAACAAAATTGTAGGTAGTTTAAAAAGAAATTAAAAGAAGACCAAGATTAGCATGACCCCTAGGAACAAATGGAATCTACTAGGGCTTTAAGCTTTCAACCATTTTGAGTTGTCCAAATTTCTATATTATGGAGCTGTAGCTTGTAATATAACTGTGGGAAGTAGAGTATATAAAGTTTTTTGTTTTTTGTTTTTCTGGATTGATTTGACACCCAAGTCTTAACAAATTGTCATTTAGTTTGTCATTATAGCAAAAAATATAATTTCCGCGTTTGCCCATTTTCTTATTTTAATTTTTTGCTAATGATGCAAATTTTGTACGAGGTTGTTTTGTTTAGATGACTACGTAGTATAATGCACGGTGCAATGCAACCCCTTAGCAAATGTAAAAGAAAGATCAACAACTGGTGCTAGAAACTAGAAAGAGTTGAATGGCGCTCTAGTAAATTACTAGTCCAATATTGGGTTAATCTTCCGTATTATCATCAAACTTTCAATTTATCGTACAAGAATTATAAAACAAATTATCATAATGAAATATGACTCTATTATGTCTATATTTAGAAACAAAAACAAAAAATAATCTAAATACAGGTAAGTCACCACATGAACAGTTTACTTTATAATATGCACGCGTAACATTACTTGTAAAATAAAAAGATTTACTCTCGACCTCTTAAAATAATAAAAACACACCATGATGTGCCACACGATGAAAGAAATCGAATATTAAGTTAGGTCGAGAAATTTACTTTTTGTTTTTTAAGTGGTGTCACATGAATATAATATTAGACGAATAACTATCATAATGACATTTGTATACATGTGTCAACCAACTATCATTGTAAGGGATCACATTTGACGTTTTTTGTGTTTTATACAAAAATATAATTGAGATAATTAAACAAAAACATAATTGAGATGATTATACTTATATGACATTATCATTTCTCTTTTGACATGTCGTATTCGTTATTGAGGAAAGGATAAAATTTAGAAAAGCAAAAAATTATTAAAGTAATTACTTTGCATTTCAAGTATGGGAGCTCTTTTATGTGGAGTTGGGATACCTCCATCA
Source organism: Anisodus tanguticus (assembly GCA_034509755.1). Taxonomy (NCBI): domain Eukaryota; kingdom Viridiplantae; phylum Streptophyta; class Magnoliopsida; order Solanales; family Solanaceae; genus Anisodus; species Anisodus tanguticus. The sequence goes on along the minus strand of CM067561.1, from coordinate 34,969,795 downwards.
ATACCTACGAACTCCACTTCGCAATAGACAAAAATAAAATAGTCACGGCTGTTACAATACAAACAACCTTTCAACTTTAAAAATAGTAATTAATAAGTGAAATAATCATTTTCTAATTACCAAAAAAAATATTAGTACTAGTACAGTAGAAAAGAAGCAAATGTATATAAAATGATTAAGAAATAATTGTAACACACAAAATAGTGATTTGCTTAGCGTAACGTCTTTCCAAAGATTCACAAATAGCTAAAAAAGATGTACCAATTTTCTGTACCCCCAAATCTCACCCTTTCCCCCTTCACCTCTTGCTCTTCTTCACTCTTGCCGGAAAACCACTTTATACTTTTTATGTTTCATCATCTTTAGTGCCTTTAATTAGTACCTTTTTAGCTGTAATTCTTGAAATAAAAAAATGTGGACTTTATTAGAAACACATAATGGGGTTTTGAGTTATGGTGGCATTTCTTGAATCTTGAATCTTGAACCTTTCTTGCAGGATTTTAGGCCATGGAGACAAGGAAAGAGCAAAAGGGTAAGTGTTTCTTGTTTTGAAAATACAATGTGAGAGGTGAATTAGAATTCCCATTTTGGAAAGAGAGAGAAAGGAAAGTGTGTGTGTGATGATGGTTGCTGCTGTTTCTTCAACTGGCCGACAAAACCCCAAAACCCCATCACAAGGTGAACCTCATAATTCAAGAAGACCCCCATTATTACCTTCTGAGAAAGACAACAATGGTGTTGGTGTTGGTGTTTCTTCTAACCCAACAAAAAGACCCAAATCAAGAACTGTTCAATCTCGGTATATGTCTCCTTCTCCTTCAACTTCTTCTAACTCTTCTTCAGTATCTTCCACTTCTTCTTCTAGAAGATTCCCTTCTCCTTTAGTTACAAGGAACTCCTCTTCCTCCACCCTTACTCCTGTTTCAGGTCCTAAAAGATCTGTCTCAGTGGACAGGAGAAGGTCTAGTACAGTTTCCAGGCCACTTACAGCTGATCTTGATTCAAAGTTAAGCAATGTAGGTGAAGTTTCTGCAGCTACAAAGCTGTTAGTGACATCTACTAGGAGTTTATCTGTATCATTTCAAGGTGAAACCTTTTCACTTCCAGTAAGTAAGACTAAAGCAGCTCCACCTTCTTCTAATTTGAGTAGTTTAAGGAAGGGTACTCCTGAGAGGAGGAGGACTACTACCCCTCTTAGAAATGGGGCAGATCAGTTGGAGAATTCTAAGCCTGTTGATCAGCACCGTTGGCCCGGTAGGGCCCGGCCCGTGCAAGGGAATCTGCTGGCGAGGAGCTTAGATTGTAGTAATGGGGAGAGAAACAAGGTTATTGGATCTGGGAATGTGAGTAGGACACTGCAGCAATCTATGATTGATGAAAGGAGGGCTTCATTTGATGGAAGGTTGAGTCTTGATTTGGGAAATGCGGAGCCTCTGAAGGCTGTTGAACAAGCGAATAATGTAAATGAATCGTCTCTGCCATCTGATCTTACTGCATCGGATACAGATAGTGTTTCTTCTGGTAGTACTTCAGGAGTGCAGGAGTGTGGTGGGAGTGGGACTCGTATACGCGGCGGTGTGCCTCGTGGGATTGTTGTTTCTGCTAGGTTTTGGCAAGAAACGAATAGTAGGTTGAGGAGGTTACAGGATCCGGGTTCACCTTTATCGATGAGTCCAGGGTCGAAATTGTCTGTGCCACCAAAGTTGAGAAAGTACTCTAGTGATGTCCCAGTATCGTCCCCGCGAGCAATGTCATCGCCTATTCGTGGTGGTGGCATTCGGTCTGCATCTCCTTGTAAGCTTATAGAATCATCTCCTTCCAGAAGAATGCCTAGTCCATCTCGTGTCAGAAATGTGGTTAGCACCATTAATAGTAACTTCGTTGAGACCCCGTCAGTTCTTAGTTTTGCTGTTGATGTTCGGAGGGGAAAGGTAGGCGAAAACCGAATTGTTGATGCACACTTGCTGCGGCTTCTTTACAATCGACACTTACAGTGGCGCTTTGTAAACGCTACGACGGAAGCAACTTTGCTGGTGCAGAAACACAGTGCAGAGGTAAAGCTATACCTTTCACTTGAAAGTTCGAATTGCTTAATTTGAATTGAATTTCTCACTCTGTGTCATGTGTACCCTAATTTGCTTTAAAAGACAAATTACTTACTACTATTGGAATCAAATGGGCCCGAATAGAGAAGAATATATAGAGGATCCATATACCGGACTCTGACTAGTTTTGAATTGAGTTGTAGTTGATTGATTGATTTGCTGTGTATGCTCACCTCAGTATCTAACTGTTTTCCTTGGACTTTGTGGGATGTGAGAAATAGGAGAAAGGGGAGCTCAGATTCTTTCATATTTGCAGAACTATTTGAATGAGTCACGTCAAATCAATTCCTCTTACAGGAGCTTTTATTTGGTAGGTAATAGATGACATCCAGGGACAAAGAAGGCACAGCCCAAATAGCATAAATATTTAGGGATTTGCAGAATCCAACTACATATCTCTTGTTAACTCCAAAATTAATGAAAATGGTGCTATTAAAGATCTGATCAAACATTTTGCCTATTCCTTGAATTTCCTTCGATTTTGTTCTCTCCATATAATCTGCATAATTGCTTTTGGGATTACATGCCAAGCTCTACCCATCTGGTTCTTCTTTTCCGTCCCCTCCAGAAGAGTCTGAATAACAGTTCTAGGCATTGTCTGGTTAGCAACAGAACATTGTAAAGAGAACGTCCAATGCCTAGTTGGCTATCTTATAGAGAATGAGCAAAAGATTACTATATTCACTAGCTTCTTTGCACAACAATTACCATTCTTATCTAATTATCAACTGTTAAGACTTAAGATCACGTCACAAGTTTCTGTCCAAACAAATAAATTTATCTTGCTAGGAGCATGGCTATGCCAAATAACCTAGTAAGGAACTCTTTTGCTTCGTGGTCTGATTAGAATTAAACTTTCCATTTTAGAATGTTGATAAGAGATGTTGCAAGAGAAGCTTTTAATAAAAGCTATAAGTTCATCTATTTGGCCATTGTTCTTCTCACTTGCTAAGTGAGATAGGTAAATTTTAATGAAATTCTATCTGTTAACGTTGATCAATTAAATGGTTCTGCACTTCTTTTTTCTTAGAAAGCTCTGATCAGATCCCATTCACTTTGTTCAAGTTGTCATGATTCAACTATCTAGGTGCTATAAAGATCAGAACTACTGCAACTGGTCCTTACATGACACTTTGGCTAATTATACTTAACCATTGTATTTGGATATTAAGATGGCTAATTACCAGACGATCTAGCTTCTTCTGTGAAAAATGGAAAGAGTTCTTGTTATTAGATATACTTTCTACAATTTGAGCAACAGAAGTTTCAAACATGTTATGAAGACTCTTTTGCTTATAGTATTACCAGCTCGTGTTTGAGATTCATGCATACCAAGTGAGAAAATTACAATTGAGAAGTTTATTAACGATTTCTGTGTTTTAGAAAGGTTTATGTCTGGTGTTCCACATATTGGAGTTTTATGCTAATTATCGAGGTCATTGTTTTTGTCAACCTAGTAATTGTGTATTGCAGTAGGCAACTTATCCAAAAAAAGGGGTACTGAATTTTGCAAAACGACCATACGAAATGTTTTTCTAGCTAATCTCTTTTGGATGTTCACATTGTATATCAGCACTATGTACTGAATGATGGTATGTAGGCTGCTATAAAAAGAACGAACAGAGTGTTCTATTAATCTGGGCCATTTACTTTCTTTTTGAAGGCATTATCTTAGTTCCTTTAATAGGTTTCTGCTGATTCATAAGCAAGATTGAAATCCATTTTAAAAACTAACATATTGTGCTTTTTTTTTTGCAGAAAACTCTGTGGAATGCATGGATAACAATCTCAGACCTACGAGATACAGTCACTAAGAAGAGACACAGGCTACAGTTACTGAGGCAAAAACTGAAGCTAGCTTCCATTTTAAAGGGACAGGTATGGTCTCAGTCCTTTGTTCCGCTAAGTACATTTTTACTATTATAATTTTACTGGATTTTGGGTGAAATGATCTGCTGGTTTTATCCTTATTTTGATAAGTTCTGTTAAAAAAGATATTATGTACATGGGAAAATCAACCAACCTGCTTGCAGCCAACTTTTAGGGTATTTGCTTTGCTTCTTAAATAATTGCCTCTTTCCTCTGCTGGTTATTGTTGAATGATGGTGTTGCTTGATTTACCTCTTTGGCATATGAAATAAAGTCCTCGATTGCGTCATCCATGAATCATGACTAAAATTGGAATGTACAAGTGGAACCAGTTCAGATCCTTCATATTTTCAGATTTCCTCAATGATAAAAAAAAAACATATTTTCAAATTTCCTCAATATTAGATTGTATTCAAATGACTGCATATTTTTCTGTTTAGCGCCAAATACTTACTGGGGCATCTGAATATGAGTGATGCTGTGGACCTATTGACACTTGTCTCTTCATTTTGCTCATGAATCTTGTTGACTACTTCACTCATGTCAGCTCTATTCAGATAGGAGTGATAAATTTCTATCCTCCTTCCTTACTAACACTTAGTATAACATTCAAAGGATCATAATGTGTTCTGGGCTGCTTCTCATTTTTCAGCATTCACTTTAGCTGCTCCGTCATCCCATTCTATGTGGTATCTGGTTTCTAAGTTATTTATGATAACTCTTTGGAGTTTGGAATGTATCTACTTAGTAATAACCCAAGTATAAAGAAGCAAGATTCACTAAATAATTGTAAAACCCCGGCAAGCAATAATCTTTTACAGTTAAACTTTGATAGTTTTTTCTAATGAAATTTGGAATTTAATTTTAAAAGTAATTCTGCTATAACAAGTTCACTCAGACTTTTTCCTCGATAACATAAAGTCGAAGTAAAATTTGAAGGATGGGATGAATCGATACTTCCACCAAGCCAATACAAGATGATATTTACGTGGGGCACAATGGTTAAGAAAATAGTTGAAAACAGTCAAAATTTTATTGTACTGAAATAGAAGTAGGTCCAACTCTGGGATAAAATTAAAATTTGACAGTTTGTTAATATTAACTGCAATCCGTTGCTCTGAACAAGTGTCTGAGACTCTGAGAAAGTGTCGTCCAGTTGATCTAATTGATGTGGCCTTGTTGTAGTTATCAGAAAGAGAATAACTGTAGGCTGATATATCATTGCCGAGCTGAGTTGATTCTTTTTCGTATGTAGATGATGTCCTTAGAAGTTTGGACTTTATTCGATAAAGAACACTCCATCTCACTCCTTGGAGCAATTGAAGCCTTGAAAGCTAGCACTCTCCGTCTACCGGTTGTTGGAGGAGCTAATGTATGTAGCTGTGCGACACACGCATATTTTGGTTTTACCCTTATTTCTGTTCTTCACTGAATCACAAAGAGGCCACATGTAATTTTTCTGTGTTAATATCGACAGATTGACATACAAAACTTGAAGGATGCGGTTAGATCAGCACATGGTGTGATGCAGGCAATGGCAACCTCAGTCTGTTCCATTTTGGGCAAGGTAACCTCACTCATCTAGCAATCTTTCTATTAATGCTAACTGTTTCTGTGAATTCAATTAATGCGTAGTGATTTCACTAGTTTCTCTTCGTTTTTCTTTTATATTTGATAAATCTGTTAGGATATAAAAGCATTATATAATATCTATCAAGTAGATCACAACTGATGCTGAAGTTTGTATTAAATAACAATAAAGTGGGCCTCGGGAATTTCTCGGTTATCCAAAAGAGGAGTGTTCCTATGTCACAACTAATTGCACAGTATGGATCCTCTTCAAATCTGTTATCTTTTTCTAATCTCAAGTGATAAAAAATACCAAGTGAAAGGAAGTGGCATTTATCTTTTTCATCTCAGCGTATTTCAAAATAAGAGAGATGCTTTAATGGAGAAAAACATCATATATCTTTTGTAAATAATAGATGCTTACAGAATTTATAATTTTTTGTGTAAGGAACAAAGTGCGGGAATGTTTCTCAGCTTGTTGATCTCATAGAAACTATGAGCTGAAAGTTATTGAATTAAGGATGTAATCTTTTTGTTGTTCTTTTGCAGTACTCCCTTGGTACTTGCTTTAATAAAACACCATTTTCTAATTTAATGAAAGACTCTCATAAGAAGATAATTTGTCAGGTTTCATTGGTGCTGCCACATTTCTTTCTCCTTAGTATTATAGAAACAGGCATACTCTTAAAACTGCTGCAGTCAAAGAAATATGTTACACGGAGAATTCCAAAAGAGCTTCTAAATAACAAGGGAACCCAAGGGTGTGAGTGTGACCTGCGGTCAATGAAGTGGGTTTGAAACCATGAGCTCTCAGGTTCAAATCCCGTCCGAGGCAAAAATACTAGGTGATTTTTTTTCATCTGTCCAAACCATGGTGGACAAAGTTACCCGGTACCTATGCTGGTGGGTGATAGTAGGTACGCGGTGGAATTAATCGAGATGCGCAAGCTGTCCCAGACCCCACGATTATGAAAAGAATAATAACAAGGAACTTAGTTAAAGTAGTTTATTACTTGAAATCTGGAACCCCTTAAATCTTCAGAGTGCGACTTCATAGAGGAAAAATATATGGGAAAAAGGGAAAGAAGATCAACTTCCATACTTGAAGACCAATTTCCAGAACTCTCGGAAGCAGTGCACGGTTAAGAAAACGCAATTAGAAAAGACAAGGAAAAATTAAACCAAAGTAGTCTCTCATGCTAAAAACCTTTGTTTCGACTTTCAAGAACAATAGAATGCAATTTATGGTGGTAAAAATATTAGGCAGCTTTGTTGGATTTGATCTGTTAGACTCAGTGCTTACTGGTGAATCAAATCAATATTCATAGTCTGCAATTGTGTTAAGGGAAAAAAATAAGAGATTGAAAGCATTCTCGTTTTCTGATCCACATAGTTTTGATTGAAATGTTGTGGTCCGGCCCTTTCCCGGACCCCGCGCATAGCGGGAGCTTAGTGCACCGGGCTGCCCTTTATAGTTTTGATTGAAATGATTTTTGCAAGTAGTCTGAGGAAGCTCTGTTGCATGAGATACTCATATCTGTTAATATGAAGTAAGAAGTGAAAAAGCAATTTGGAAAGAGATAATCACCTATCTTTCAATTACAGAAATGTTGGGTTATTTCGGATACCCTGTCATCCATATTAATGCATGACAAATGAATGCAATTTGCAGTTTTACTTGTAGAACTAGAGAAACAGTGTAGTTTGGGACATGAGTATCTTCCGCTGCAGCACAGATTCTAATCATGTAGCAAAATCTTTTTCCTTCATCATAATTTGATATACACGTTGATGCCTAACTGAAGTCACAGTCTATACTATCCTGGCTACTCAACAGATTTAACGTCGGCACCTCCTACTTAGCTTTTTCTGGACTATACGAGCCAACATATTTCTATTAGTAAACTGCAACAATTTTTTTAGAAATAGTAATGGAAGGAGAAAGGTTGACTGGTACATTAAGCAGAATATATGATGAAGGGGACAAATACATGAACAGAGGATTTGGAGGATAAGGGAAAAGATATAAGAAGCTCACCTTTTTTTTTTACTTTTGATAACGTAGAAATCCCGGAGGGTCCGTGGCAACGGGTTCTAAACTCTGGGCCTGCCCCTAATATGAGAACCTCATCTTGAGCTGTTTAGATACCACTTGTGAGGTTGCTTTTTCTTTTGTGCTGATTAACTTACAACCTGGAGATTTGCACTTAATTACACAATCGTTACAACTGGAACTCCAGTTCTTCACTGAAGTCTAGACTAAAAAATCAACTCACTTAATAATAAAAGTAGGTAGTGCATCTTAACCTTGAAAGGTTGAAAGCAGACCGTCAATAGCTTAGTCGACTTGTTCCCTTTGAAATATGTATAAGGATGAGATTGGTTTACCCGATGTCTCACAGAACTACGCCGTAAGATTGTTACCGTATAATAAGAGCTCAGATTAGTGATGACACATGGTTGCCAAATTCCAGAGTGGGCCTAATATGAGTGTTCCAGAATAAACTCTATTCCATTTTTCTAGTTTTCACATGCATCGAGTCTTCTTTATTGTATCCAAGCAACATCAATAAAAAATATTGAATAGTGTAAACGACCTCATCAAGAAAATTAAACTGTTAGCTGTAGGATACTCTGATTAACTTATGTCTTTAAGCATTTGAAACCTTCGGATCTCGTTGGTGCCATATGAGGGAAAAAACTTGGGAGTTATTATATATACTTTTGTCTGTTGAATTCGCCAACCAGTTCCACATGCAAAAGTTCAATAAAGCTGCTAGTTTGTGTGGTAAGGAATCTGTGTATTCAGCTTAATTTTTGCAGAAATGGGATAATTACTTTAGTCTAATGATTGTCCAATTCTGTTACCCGTAAACAACAAATGATAACAACTATGCCTCAATACTAAACTGGTTGGGGTTGGCTAGTCCTGTTACCTGGATACCTTTTCTTTTTCTTTTGATAAGTCAAAAGGGTCATCTCATTAATAGACACAAGAAGGTGCCAAAAGTTAAATAGATAAAAGTATCTAGTATTGAGCTTCACAAAAATTTAATTATCTTTACAAAAAAATCTTCTTTGCACCAGAAGAATAACTCGAAAAGTAGGCAGTCTTGATTTTCACATCGGCTTCTCTACCCATCAAACTTTTTTTTGTTTCTCTCCTGTCCTCTAGAAAGTGCATAAAGGTTAAGTTCCCAGAGCCAGGCCTTTCTCTCTAGTTTTACACGATCTCCTAGTCATAATGGCTTAGGCAACTGTTCTAGGAAGCAGCCATGAAATGTTAAACATGCTGTACACCAAACTCCATAACCAATCTGCATACTCGCAATGAAGAAGCGAGGTGTCTCACCACTTTTCTTGCACATACAACGCCATCTCAACGATGTGCCCCTCAAGTTTGCACCGTTGACATTCCATGTGACCCACCAAATAAAAAGTTGCTTTTTTTCGATCTTCCAAGTATTCTTCGACATGAATGCCTCCTCTTTTTATATTTTATTTTTAATGAAGGTCAGTAATTTTATTAAATATCAGTACCAGGAAGGCACTGTTAATTGTATAATAGAGAGAAATACAGTCTCCGCATGGATTCCTCTCCTCCCCTAACAAAGGGCCACACCGTGGAACAATCTAACTTGGACCCCTCCATTGTCATAGGCTATGTATCGCTTGATGAAAATGGTCTTTTCAGTTTACCTTTGTAATAAAAGAAGAAAAGAAAATGGTCTTCTCAATCAATCCTGATCCTGAATTAGTCTTCTAAAGGATGCATTCAAGGAAATTCCATGTGTCTTATTCATTAGAAATTCCGCCAGCAATGCCTCTTTATCTCAGTTAGACCTATCTGTTGGAAGTTTATCTCTTTGCTACCTTTATTAACCACAATGTCGAGTGAAGGGTCCGTTTATACCGGTGAATATATATGAACATTATATGTGTCTAGCACTGTCAAATTGACTATTTGACTATTGTCTGTTAATTTTTGTCCCAACAGTAATATAATTGACATCTTTTGTAAGATGAATAAACTAGTAAGTGGTTCTGGTGTTCATTTAAGGATTATCCGTAGTAGTTTGCCTGTGAACAAACAACTACTTTTTCATATGGAAGTGGTAAGGCAGTGTTCAATAGTCCCAGTGTACTCCATCCCTTCCCAGGACCCTGTATAGCGGGTTTTTTAATGCACATGGTTGCTCTATGATGAAATTATCATCCTTCGGGAGGTTTATATAACCTGCTTGTGTTTTCATGACTTGTATGATAATTTTGTGGATGCCTTAAAAAGTTTGTCATTTTCAGGTGGAGGAATTAAATTCCTTGGTAAGTGAACTTGCCAAAGTAACTGCGAAAGAACAGGCTTCTCTTGAACAGTGCAAAGATTTCTTGTCGATGATAGCAACAATGCAGGTAATGCAGCCATTTCATTTGTGTTTCTGTGTAGGACTTTTCTGCATAACTCAGATTATGATTTAACATTTATAAATTGTGGAACAGGTTAAAGACTGTAGTTTGAGAACACACGTAATACAACATAACCGCAGATCAACAACCTGACAAGACAGGTGTAGAACTGATCTTATTTGACCAATTTTTAATGCTAACACCATATAGTAACGGTGGCCCAGAGCAAGAGAAGGATGATTAGTCCTGTTCTTTGTTAGGCATTTTTGCAACACATCTGCGCCCTAATCAATGTAATTTTTCTCTATCAGAAGATGATTTCGGAAGTGATTTCTTTCTCACTAATCAGCTGTATGTATACATGCTCTAATCTTTGGTTCTTTTCTTTTTCCACTGTTTGTCAAGGAAGAAGAGAAAAAAGAACTCGTGTGTATATATGTAAAATTCTAACTAAACAATGATTCAGTAGTTCGTGGAACTTCCTCCTCGTGTTTTCACCTCTTTGTTTTGTTTCAGTGCCTACATGATTTTACAAGAAGTTTGAATGTTACTTCTCACAGATCACAATCATGCAGTTGGTGCCTTGTTACATCGCACTTCCGCTCATTTTACAGCTCGTATTATGCAATTCAAACTTTTCTGGTGCTTAAAAAGGAAAAAGATGGTTTCTTTGTTTTTCTTCAATAGGTAATACTACTGTGTATGTCTCCTTTTATAGTTTATACTTGTTTGTTTCCAGTCTCAGTTTATCTTTGCAGTATTTCCATTGTAAATATTTTTTAAACATATCAAATTCACCTCAGTTTCCACGGTTATCAAATGTTTGTAAATAAAAGAAGTTTCTGTAAAGAATTTATATAACCTAAAAAATGAAAGATAAGTTACTAGGTCTAGTTATAGTTAATTTACTTTGATACATGTTACATCTTGTTGGTAGGTAAAGAAAAATTGAAGAAATATGTTCGATTCATCTCCAAAATAAAAACCAAGCAAAAGGAGCATTTATAATATTTACATCAATAATCGTGTCAAATCTGTAACCTCAATAGTGAATACGCACTAATGAGAAGCACTTGTTCATACTTTGTAAGATTTGAACTGAAATAGTTTAATCTCAATGCGTCTACCTAGGGGTGTTAAAATTAGCCCAAACACAAATGATCCGCCCAACCCGTCCAAGGTTTGATGGGTTTGGGCAAGAGTGATTTTGATGATGCGTGGTTTGGGCTAGCCCAAGTTGACCCATCATAAATCAACAACTCAAATGATCTCATGATAATGTCCAAACTTGACCCACGAAAATGTTCAATCTTAACCATTAAAGCTCTACTCTAAATTAAGTTTTTTGTTTATAAATAATTGCTTTAAAATTTCCTTCATTATTTCGGAACAATAAAAATACATCAACGCACCCCAACCACCCACCACACTATCTATCCACCTTACTCCCACCCCCACACCCACCCCAGCACTGAACTACCCTCACATCCCTGCCCCCTACCTTGCCTACTCCACCCACCCTCTACCTCCCTCCCACCCCAGCAGTAAACTACCCTCACATCCCTGCCCCTTACCTTGCCTACTCCACCCACCCTCTACCTCCCTACCACCCCACCCCCAACCTACCACTCCACTTCCCACCCTACCCCTACCCCCCCACCTCCCACCCCACCCCCAACCTACCGCCCACCCCCACTTTCCCTACCCCATCCTCAAATTTCTATTTCATTTTTTTTTACTTTTATTTTTAAATATTTAAAAATATGAAAATTTTTCTTACTCCCCCTACCGTCTCCACCCCCTACCTCATGCCCTACCTCATCCTCAAATTTCTGTTTCACATATCTTTTACTTTTATAAAAAAATTATTAAAAATATGAAATTTTTTCTTTCTCCTTACCCCTGCCCTACTCCACCCCCTCCCCCCTGAATTTTTAATTTTATATAGTTATTTTACTTATATAAAAAATTATAAAAAATGGAAAAAAATTCTTACCCCACGCCCCCCCTGCCCTCCCACACCACCCCCGAAGTTTTTACTTTATATATTTATTTTACTTATATAAAAAATGAGAAATTTTTCTTAACTCCCCCACCCCCTCACCCCGCCCTCCCACCCCACCCCTAAAATTTCTATTTTATATATTTATTTTATTTTAATCAAATTTTTATAAAAATATGAAAAATTTGTTTACGACCCCTCCCACCCCACCACCCTCGAAGTTTTTATTTTATATATTTATTTTACTTATATAAAATTCTTACAAAAAATGAGAAAGTTTTCTTACCCCACCACCCAGTCCCCCCAACCCCACTACCCCTGCCCTCTCACCCACTATTTTATATATTTATTTTTCTTTTATAAAAAATGAGATTTTAAAAAAAATACTCTTATTATTTTAAAAATAAAAATATGTGAATCAAAAATCATACAAAATAAAATATCATAGAATGTAAGTTTGAAATTTATAAAATTAATGGGTCAAGTTGGGCAAGTTGGGTTATGACCCATCATTTAGCCCATCTTGATTCGCCCATCTTAGCCCAAATAAGCTTTGGACGGGGTTGGGCATTAACCCATCTATTGATTTAGCACATCTTGACCCGCCCAACTTCAACTCACGGCCCATCTGCCACCCCTACGTCTACCTAAAGTTTAGTTCATACCGTCAGTCTTTTAGTAATATATTTGTACACCCTTAAAAAAATTCACCTTAATTATACTACCAGTAACATTTATCTTAATTATACTCATCTGTTCCAATTGAAGTGTCTTAGTTTGACTAAGCACGGAGTTTAAAAAATAAAGAAAGACTTTTGAATCTAATAATTTTAAATTAAATATATTTATAATGTATTAAAATTCTTTGAATTTGTAGTTATAAACTTGCATGTAGGATGTTTGGATTATCAATTTATTAAATACTATAAAAACCAATCTTTTTGGAACAAAAAAATATTCCCTCCGTCCCAATTTAAGTGTCGTACTTTTTTTTTTGGTTTGTCTAAAAATTGTGTCTTTTTCTATATTTAGTAAATTTTTAATCCCAAGACAAGTTTGAGACTATAAGATTTAAAGGACTCATACATCTTTAATTTAAGATTACAACATTTAAAAAAATTTCTTTATTTTTTAAAATTCGTTTCAAATTAAACTAAAACACTTAAAATATGACGGATGTGGAGAGAGTAATACACTTACATTGAGACAGACTGGGGAGTAGTTTATCCCTCCTTTAAACATCTGAGTATCAGACTATAAGCAAAGAGTTGCCGACAGACAGTGTCAAGTTTAACATTAGGATTTTGATTCCCGAGATGTGCGGGCAAAGGTCAAACCGCACGTGCAATAACTGTTTGCTAAGATTTCTTTTTAGTTTTACCACGACAGAATGTGGCAAGAAGATTGTAATTTTTATGTTTCATAAGAAATGAAATCTTTTGTTTTCTTATAATTTAATAGAATAAAATGATTTTTTAGATTTTTTTCGTATATAAAATGAAGTTCTCTTGTAAAAGGATTATAATTTTTTTATTATAAAGGGTTACAAATTCATTTCTTCCGTTTTATATGGTTTGAATCTGAATCGTGAAAATGAAAAAAAATCTTGATATATAGGGAACATTACTCCCAATAGTGTGCCTAAGAACAAATTTGAACTATCGAACGAATGACTTTAGATCCCAAATGGTTAAATAAAAAAGAAGGATGTACCAAGCATCAAGCATGTGATGTTCTCTTCTCACATGCCTCGATACAACAAATGAACAAACATTGTTATGGAATGACTAAAAACATAGAGAGTAAAGAGTCAACAATCTTGTGCGCCTCGTAACTCCTCTTTGTCTCAAACCCTAGTGACACTAATTCAAATCCAAACAACTCTTCATCCGAAGATTTAATCGAATCCAAGTTTCTGTCAAAAGATTATTCGCACTTCAGATTCTATCTGAACCATGGGCCTTTGGGCCTAGACTGCATGCCTCAAACACTATCGATTTTGTGGGCCTCACTATATTCAAAGTTCCAAAGGTGGTCCATGGATGAGAGAAAACCCTTTCACATTATAGTTGATGAATCAGTTATAATTATAAGGTTTCTACAAAGTTCACAAGTTTGTCTGTAGGCTGTGGGCGGTGTGACAGCCAGTCCTCCTCACCAACAAAAATAGTACTCTCTCCTTTGAGTCCCAAACTTAAATGATCCAAAAAAAGACAGAAGCAACTAAAGTATCAATTTCTTTTTTTATCAAAGTACCTTTTGTGCAATAAATTATTGTGCGGGAGTTAATTGTAACGGGGCAGTTAACTCCTTTTGCGCAATAAAAGTAGTTTTTTCATTAATTCTTTTATTTTCCAACACTTAGTATTATTTCAAAGGTTTGAAATTCATGTTTTTTCATACTTTGATCAAAGATTAGTCATGTGTCAAGACTTCGGAATGTCAATATTTTATATAGAACCTGATTTTTTTTTTCTGCGAACAACAATGTAGGCTCAATACATCAAAGATACCTAAGCATTCATATCGTCTTTTTAGGGTTTGTAAAGTGCCCGAAGTAAGTTTTGTTTGGAAAATAGTTATCATTAGGTTTAAGTATTTTATTTCTTAGGATTTTGATTTAAGCGTGTTATTTTTTATTCAAGGCATAACTTTATTTCGAATATGTCAAGATTTTCCCCTAATTAATTTAAGATTATCATTAATAAAATAATACGCAAAAAATATAATATTAATTTTAACTTTAGCTCGGACCTATGATTATCTTGTAGACTAAGTACTAATGGGCCCCAGGTGAACGATGAGATCCATGGAGGTGTCGTATCTGTACAAACAACATTTAAATTATTCATTATCCAGAGTTGCAACAACTATAGAGGTATCAAGCTGATGAGTCACACTATGAAAGTTTGGGAAAGGGTCGTGGAGATGAGGGTGAGGAGAGACGTGTCTATTTTCGAGAACCAGTTTGGATTCATGCCGGGGCGTTCGACTACTGGAGTCATTCATTTATTAGGAGGTTGGTGGAGCAGTATAGGGAGAGGAAAAAAGATTTACATATGGTTTTCATCGGCCTCAAGAAGGCATACGACAAAGTACATAGGGGGGGTTCTATGGAGATGTTTGGAGGTTAGAAGTGTACCTGTGACGTACACTAGGGCGATCAAGGATATGTATATTGGAGCCAATACTAGGGTACATTCAGTATGATGAGACTTAGAGCACTTTTCAGTGACGATGGGGTGCACCAGGAATCAACTCTTAGCCCATTCCTATTTGTCTTGGTGATGGATGGACTGACGCGACAAATCCAAGAAGAGGTACCATAGTGTATGTTATTTGCAGTCGAAATAGTCCTGATTGATGAGACTCGCAGCGGAGTGAACGACAAGCTGGAGGTTTGGAGAAAAACTCTGGAGTCTAAAGGGTTCAGGTTGAGTAGGACCAAGACAGAATATTTGGAGTGCAAGTTCGGCAACGGGAGAGACCTTGAGACATGCGTGGAGGTGAGGCTTGGTACTCAGGTCATTTCAAAGAAAGGAAGCTTCAAGTACCTAGGGTCTATTATCCAAGGGAATGGAGAGATTGATGACGATGTCACACATCGTATTGGGGCAGGGTGGATGAAATGAAAGCTCGCATCTGGAGTCTAGTGAGACAAAAAAATACCACAAAAACTTAAAGGCAAGTTCTATAGGGTGGTGGTTATACCGACTATGTTGTATGGGTTTAAGTGTTGGCCAGTCAAAACTTCGCACATCCAAAAGATGAAAGTTGCAGAGATGAGGATGCTGAGATGGATGTGTGGGCATGTGCAGATGAAAGACACGGATGCCCCAGTGCAGAGGTGTTAGAGGTTGTCTATGGACGGGTTCATGAGGGGTAGAGGTAGGCCGAAGAAGTATTGGGGAGAGGTGATTAGACGGGATATGGCGCATGTGCAACTTACTGAAGACATGACCTTAGATATGGGGTTGTGGAGGACACGGATTAGGGTAGAAGGATAGTAGGTAGTCGAACGTAGTCCTACTTACGCTTACAAAATGATAGTGTAGTGTTATTACTGTAGGCTTGATTAGCCTATCACACTTATATGCGCATTAGTGCTTTATAGTCCCATGTAGTTTGATTCATGCTACTATGTGTTCTTTAGTGTAATTTGTTTATCTTATTTAGTTGTGTTAACTAATGTTTATTGTTGTTAGAATGCACTACCATGGCGTATTCAATTTTATTATATGTATGTTCATAATGCTTTAATTTCTCGTCTCAGTCTAATTGTTTCTCTTGCTTTGCTTTCCTTTGCCTGATTTGCATGTGATTATGCTTTGTCTTGAGTCGAGGGTCTCCCGGAAACAGCCGCTCTACCTATCAAGATTGAGGTAAGGTCTGTATACACTCTACCCTCCCCAGACCCCACGTTGTGTGATTTCACTGGGTATGTTGTTGTTGTTGTTGTTGTATCCTGTGATATTAATTATCTAATTCTTTATCGATAAATTATAGTATTAACTAACTTATACTTTATCGGAAAATTATATTAACTAACTAATCCTTTATCGGGAAATTATATTAACTATCTAATTTTTCGGAAAATTATAATAATGATATTTAATAATAAACGAATGATTTTGTTTATCATTCGTTGTTCATTTTATGATAAGTTTGAAGTTTATCATTTATTCTAAATTTGTGAATTAGAATAATTATATTTTATGAATAATTAAAAATTACTTAATTAATTAATTACTTAACTAATAATGTATATAAAATAACTAAACTATTTAACAGGAAGACAACTAATCTTTTATCGAAAAATTATATTAACTAACTAATATTTTATCGAAAAATTATATTTGTGATGTTCAGTTTTAAACAAACTAAGAATTAACTATTACTAATTAATAATTGCTAATTAATTATAATTCTAACTAGAATTAACAAAAAAATATATTATCTAACTAATTATATATCGGAAAATTATATTAATGATGTTTAATCCTAATTAAGGAATATATTCGTGGGTAGATTAGTTTGAGATCCAAGTTAGCCCATTTGAAAATTTTGGCCGTGTATGCAGTTCAAATTAACCTTTAAAAAACTTATAAACATAAAAAGAAAAGTGTTTTGTAGCTTAGGTTTGTTTGAATATAATAATAATAGGTAAAGAGAAAGCTTTTATTAGTTATAAATGAATATAGATAATAAAAAATGATTTTGAGGGCATCTTGAGTTATAGCCTTTTATTTAGTCCAAATTGATCCGCCTATATATCTTGATCCAATAAAACATTAGGTGGATAATAATTC
Organism: Anisodus tanguticus; assembly: GCA_034509755.1. Taxonomy (NCBI): domain Eukaryota; kingdom Viridiplantae; phylum Streptophyta; class Magnoliopsida; order Solanales; family Solanaceae; genus Anisodus; species Anisodus tanguticus. The sequence goes on along the minus strand of CM067561.1, from coordinate 34,952,537 downwards.
AACTAATTTATTGATTTAATCTGCTTTAACCTGCTCAAACATAGCTTAGTTGGTTCAATTGACACCCTTAAATGGGACGGACGAAACTCAAACAATACATATTACTACTAGTATATGAGGAAAACTATCACAGTAATACTAAAATGTATTTTTAACAGCAAAGTGAAATACTTGTATTTTACTCTTATCTTTGTCAATAATAAAGAAAAGATATATTAGTAGTAAAGAGTTTACTCAGATCTCAGAAAGCATAATTAATAAAAGAATTTCTCCACCAATTGGATATCATAAAAGTGAGGAGCAGATAATGCAAATTGTGTGTAGGACCCTCTTCTCCACCGGCCAATTGTTGCAATTTGCTCCTCACTGTCATCCCCAATCCCCCACAAAGTTTAAAGAATGAGAAGAAAAAGGTTACCCCAAACTTGGGAGTATGTTTAATATGCCTCTTTCACAACTCAAAAGCCAGAATTAATGTTGTGGATGAATGTATACTGACTTCTTTCAACTACTTTACTGCTTAACTCATCTTTTGAGCTTCTTTCTTTTCTTTATATATTTATATTTATTCAGATAGATAAATGTCTGACTCATTGAGATCATCATTTCTGTCATGTAGCACCCTAAAATATTTCAGTTGCAAAACAAAAAGCTTGAGGGAGATAACTAAGTATTACATATCTTATCAAGACATATTCAGAATCTTTTGTATGATATTGATTGAAGTTAAATGGTGTTCATGTGAGATTCATTTATCAGGTTGAAATTATACCGTGGAGTCCGTGATATACCTGCCGAGTATATCACGGTTTGGTGCTATATTTGGTAACATGTTATTTATATTTAATTAGCATTATATATTTATTATAATTATAAAATTCTTGTATAAATAGAATAATGTTTTGGGAGTAGAATAGAAATATGATTTTCTATATTGTGGAAATTGTAAATTGTATATATACTCATTCATTAATGAAAATAATAAAGAGATTATTTCTTTCATGGTATCAGAAGTCTAGTTGCTTCTACCGATTTTCCTCTCTTCCGCTGCCTCGGTTTTCATGTCCATTCTTAGAAAACCGTGCAACATTACCTCCTTTGCCCAAATTTTCCTCCAAATCGATCCTCACATATTGTTCTTTCGTTATGTCTACGTCAAAGAACACGTTTCATCCTGTCCTTACTGTTTCCAACATCAAGAACCACATCCCTATTATTCTTGAGGTGGAGAACGTCCAATATGCGACGTGGGCAGAATTGTTCAAAATTCACGCAATCTCACATCAAGTCCTCCATCACATAATTCCTCCTGTTGTCCCTCCACCCGCGGAGTATCCTCAGTTATGGATGACTCTTGATGCTACCGTCCTTAAGTGGATTTACTCCACTATTTCTACCGACCTTTTATAGACGATCATTGAACTAGACACTACGGCTATGGCTACCTGGAATCGATTGCGTGATATATTCCAGGATAACCAACATTCCCGAGTTGTCACCCTTGAGCAAGAATTTTCACAAGTCCGTAGGGACGATTTTCTGAATGTTTTGGCTTATTGTAAACGGCTCAAGGAATTGGCGGACCAACTCTGTAACGTTGGAGCTCCTGTTACCAATACTCATTTTGTTCTACAAATGGTTGCACGCCTATAATGGCGTTGAGACTCTCCTCCGTCAAAGTAATCAACTTCCACCTTTTTATCAAGCCCCGTTCGATGCTTACGTTAGAAGAAGCCGGCTTGACAAAAAAGGCGGCTACCGGTGCCAGTTCCTTGGCGATGATGACGTCATTCGATAACTCTCATGGGTTTATTGACAATTTGGGCCAAAACTGCAACAATAGTGGCGACAAGAATGGTCAAAACCGTAAAATTAATGGCAAAAATTGTGGCGGCAGCAACAACGGCGGCCGGAACAGTAGCAATGCCGGCGGGTACAATAACAACATCGGGGGTGGGCCTTAGGGTTCTGGGGCCCAGCCCGCCTGGTCTCATCCTTGAGCCCCTTGGCAGTGAGCCTGGACCAGTGACCCAGTCCCGCTTCCTGCCCACCCAATTATTTCCAAGGGAATTGGGCTCCAGTCCAGCCCACTCACAGGCCCAATTTCTCGGGTCCCTACAGCAACACCCAACAACGTTCCGGGTCGGGTCCGCAAGCCGGTGTGCTTGGGCCTCGGCCCAGCAGGCCTTCAATGTTGCGGGCCCAAATTCGATCCCGACACCCACAGATATTGAAGCCGTTATGCATACCCTTGGATTAAATCCTCCAGACGCGAATTGGTACATGGACACCGGTGCCACTTCTCACATGACATTCTACCAAGGTACTCTCTCGTCTTATTTCAATTTGAGCAAAAATCTTGGCATTATTGTTGGTAATGTCAACTCAATTCCAATTCGTGGTTCCGGTCATACAACTTTGTCTCCCCCCCCATCCACCTCTTATTTTGAAAAATACCCTTCATGCCCCTAACTTAATTAAAAATTTGGTGTCTGTCCGTAAGTTCACCACTGATAATTGGGTTTATGTTAATTTGATCCATTTGGGTTTTCTGTGAAAGATTTTAAAATGGGGATTCCTCTCATGAGATGAAATAGTAGGGGAGTTCTTTATCCAATCACGACTGCCACCAGTTTCTCGAGTCAAGCCATGCCATCGACATTTGCAGCTGTAGCTCCTTCCTTGTGGCATGTACGTTTGGGTCACCCTAGATCGTCCATTGTTTCTTTCTTACATAAAAATAATTTTATTTCTTGTAAGGGTATGCCTAGTACTCCAATTTGTCATTCATGTCCTTTAGGAAAACATGTTAGATTACAATTTGTAGCCTTTACTTCTCGTACTTTGATGTCGTTTGATATTATTCATAGCTAGGGGTGAGCACGGGTACAGGGTACCCAGATACCCGACCGGAATCGACACTAACGGGTAGGTTCCGGGTAGATATATTATAATAACTGGTAGGTTCCGGGTTGATATATTATAATAACGGGTAGGTTCCGGGTAATAAAATTAGGAACCGATCAATGTCGGGTCCGGTTCCGGCAAATAGAGACAGGGTACCCAGACCCGGAACCGATACCCGGAACTTATGAAATATTAAATATTATTACTTTTTTGTGACAACTAACCATTATTTTCATGAAGTTATTAGTGTGTTTTCAACATTAACTGAATGTGAAAGCCATAATAATGATGAAAATCTTAAGGCGATGGTTAGAAAATGAGAGTCAAATTTGACAAGTATTATGAGAGTATGGAGAGAAATTTGAGCAATATATGGAAGATGCAGAAAAATATGATGAATGTAAGTCACTAAGTCTTTCTTTATTTTTGTTTTATGGATTTGGGTTATTTAGAATTTTTATTTTTGTGTATTATCTTTTGTCTTGGAATCTCACAATAGTTCCATTTTATTTTTGTATAGCTTAGTTGTGTCACAAAAGACATAATGGCAGATTAGTATGCAAGTTAGTGGACGTGTGGCATTTATGAGTGTTTATCTAAAAAAATTTAGCATCTCTTGTTTCTTTAGAAGATGTATTTTTGTTTATGTTTATTTGGAGTTTTGTAATGAATGAATCAATACCAAATATATCTTTGGTCTTGTGTTTACTTTCATATAATGAATCCGTTTTGTCTTGGAACGTTTATTTTTGTTTATTTGAACTTTATTTTGGAATGTTTTCTTTCATATAATGAATGAATAAGTATCAGATTAAGGATCACTTCGGATGAGGCTACTGCCTGTGATAATCAGATATATCTCTTTAAGCGACACACAAATTTACAGGGTACCCGGGAACCTATCCGGAACCGCAGGGTCTTAGTGACATTTCCATAAAACAAAAATAAAGAAAGACTTAGTGACTTACATTCATCATATTTTTCGGGTAATGATTGCTACGGGTAGGTTCCGGGTAGTAAATTTAGGAACGATCTTTTACTGGGTAGGGTCTGAGTAGTTCAAAAAAGTTAGGGTACCCGGACCCGCTCACCCCTATTCATAGCGATTTATGGACTTCTCCTGTTCTCAGTTCTGTGGGCCATCGTTATTATGTTCTATTTTTGGATGATATTCTAATTTTTATGGACATTTCCGTTAGCGAAAAAATCTCAAGTTTTTTCCACATTCGTAAAATTTAGAGCATTCGTCCGTACCCAATTCGAATGGAAAATAAAAAATATTCAATGTGATAATGGCAAAGAATATGATAATACGTTATTTCAAGAATTTTGTGATGCTAATGGCATAGTTTTTTGTGCTCTTTTTCTCATACGTCCTCACAAAATGGGAAAGCCGAACGAAAAATTCATACCATTAATAATATTGTCCGAACTTTATTGGTCCATGCTTCCGTAACCCCTTCCTTTTGGCATCATTCTCTACAAATGACTACTTATCTCCTTAACATACTTCCTACCAAAGGGTTGGCGTATGCATCTCCTCTTAAAATCCTCTATAAAGAGAATCCTCCGTATTCACATCTTAGGGTCTTTGGGTGTTTATGTTATCCACTATTTCCGTCAACTACAATTAACAAACTTTAAGCCCGTTCTACCGCTTGTGTGTTTTTGGGTTATCCATCCAATTATCGTGGTTACAAATATTTTGATTTATCGTCTAATAAAATCATCATTAGTCGCCATGTTAGTTTTGATGAAACCCAATTTCCGTTTGATAAAGTGAGTAGTCCCGTGCCTAGTTCGTATAATTTTTTAGATGACGACGTCTCACCGTACATTATGCACCACTTAGTGGGCCGATTCAGTGACCCTGCAACGCCAGTAAGCCCACTGCCTGCTGGCCCGCAGAACCCCACTGCCCATCCCTTCCCCGTCCCGGGTCCAAATATTGGGCCGTTAATCCAGCCCACTTCAAAAAGTGCTTCAGCCCCAGTTTCTGCTCCGTGTCCAGTTTCTCGTGTTAGGCCAGCAGGCCCACTACCTGTTGTCCAGTCCATTATCCATCCGAATTTTCCCCAAAATCCACCCAATTATTCCCCAAGTCACATACCTATTACTCGTAGTCAACGAGTTATTTTTAAATCGAAAAGACATTTTAATCTAAATTCTAAAGTTCTTAAATCCCCGATGCCCCGTAACCCAGTGTCTTCCTTAAAAGACCCGAATTGGAAATTGGCTATGAACGACGAATATACTACTCTTATTGACAATAAAATGTGGGACTTGGTACCCCGTCCTTCTAGTGTTAATATTATTCGCACGATGTGGATTTTTACTCATAAAGATAATGTTGATGGTTCTTTTTCGAGACATAAGGCTCGTCTTGTAGGTGATGGTAAAACTCAACAGGTTGGCGCGGATTGTGGTGAGACATTTAGTCCGGTGGTCAAACCGACTACCATTCACACTGTTCTCAGTTGGGCTCTTTCGAAAGCATGACTCATTCATCAGCTAGATGTGAATAATGCTTTCTTACATGGTGATCTTAAGGAGACAGTTTACATGTATCAGCCTTTGGGTTTTCGAGACCCCAAGTATCCTAATCATGTATGTTTATTGAAGAAGTCCTTGTATGGACTTAAGCACGCCCCACAAGCCTGATATAAGCATTTTGCCGACTATGTATCTACTATTGAGTTTTCTCACAGCAGGTCTGATAATTCTCTGTTCATATATCATCGTGGTATTTCCTTGGCATTTATTATATTATATGTGGATGATATTATCTTGACAGACTCTTCTGATGATTTACGCAAGTCTATCATGACACTTCTCAGTTCTGAGTTTGCTATGAAAGACTTGGGGCCCTTGAGTTACTTCTTGGGAATTGTTGTCACTCGTCATGCAGATGTGTTATTCTTATCCCAACGGAAGTATGCCACTTAGATAATTGAGCGCGCTGGTATGTCCTCGTGTAAGTCTACTTCCACTCCAGTTGATACTAAACTCAAGCTGGGTGTTGCGGCTGGCTCACCATACGAGGATCACACTCACTATCGTAGTCTTGCTGGAGCTCTTCGGTATCTTACTTTCACGAGACCGGATATTACATATGCCGTACAACATGTGTGTTTGTTTATGCATGATCCTAGGGTTGAGCACATGAATGCACTCAAACGCATTATCTGATACATCCAGGGAACACTTGACTATGGTTTGCATCTATATCCATCATCGACCTCTACACTTGTCTCGTATACAGATGTTGATTGGGGTGGATGTCCAAACACCAGACGCTCTACGTCTGGATACTGTATGTTTCTTGGTGATAGCTTGGTCTCATGGTCTGCAAAATGACATGCTACCTTATCACGCTCTAATGCAGAGGCCGAGTATCGAGGGATAGCCAATATGGTCTCTGAATTATGTTGGTTGCGTAATCTTCTCTTAGAATTTCATTGTCCCATTCAGAAAGTTACCTTGATTTATTGTGATAATATTAGTGCGTCTATTTTTCTGATAATCATGTTCAACATTAGCGCACTAAACATATCGAGATGGATATCCACTTTGTTCGAGAAAAGGTAGCTCGTGGACAAGTACGTGTCTTACATATCCCTTCTAGGTACCAAATTGCAGACATCTCTACTAAGGGTCTTCCCTCGGTTCTATTTGAAGACTTTAGGGACAGTCGCAGTGTACGACGACTGTCTGCTATGACTGCAGGGGTGTGAAAGTATACCGTGGAGTCCGTGATATACATGCCGAGTATATCACGGTTTGGTGCTATATTTGGTAACATGTTATTTGTATTTAATTAGCATTGTACACTTACCATAATTATAGAATTTTTGTACAAATAGAATAGGATTTTAGGAGTAGAATATGAATAAAAATTTTCATATTATAAAAATTGTAAATTGTATATATACTCATTTATTAATAAAAATAATCAAGAGATTATTTCACAGTGAATGACCTCACCAATTATTGAATTTAATTCCCTTTTTCCTTTGTTCTTTTCTTATTTACTACTCCACTATCCTGATGGGAAACTTAAAACATCATTTAGGCACGTGGTATACAGGAGTCGTGGTTTCATTATTTCTGGCAACATAGTTTAATTTGTCGATATAAATAATGAATGTGTTATAAAAAGCTTTAATTGCGAATATTTATTATCATGGTACTCCGTCCGTTCCACAATAAAAGGTTATTTAGATTTTTTAATTTTTTAAAAATAAGTGGTTCTTTAGAATTTTAAGAATATTTTGGCCATGTTATTTCAAAATTGCCCTTGTTTAAATAATCAAAATTCATTAACTACATTTTTTTCTAGGCATTGATTAAGGATAACTTAGTAAAAACAGTCCTAATTTTCTAAGAGTGAGCACTTTCTTAAGGGGTATGCACAAGCTAAAAGAACTACTTATTATGAAACGGAGGGAGTACAATTCAGTGCCATATATATCTTTTCAAATTACAATTTAATTAGTACATAGGAGACATGATCTTTTATATGGGGTTTCAACATCTACATCTATCTATATATATATATATATATATTGTGATTTTTCGGAGTAGGGAGTTCTGCGCCGCTAGCGCTCTCTCTCTCTAAAATATATGACATTGTGATATATGGTTTGTCCTCTTCAAGTCGGACTGAAATCTAAGGACCTCGAGACTCTTACTTAAACCAAATGTTACTGGACAACAAGTAGCATGCGCATATATAACTCATAATTTTGCTAGCTATATAACAAGTAGCTTGTGCGCATATAACTCATATCTTAGCTAGCTATTTTCGTTCAAATTCGAGACTTCTGATTAAAAATAAATAGTTGATACTTACCACGCCATCATATGAATATTCCGTACTATAGAACCAGTTCTAGTATAACATTGATTAACTTCTGTTTCTTTTTTTTTCTTATTAGAAGTGATAATTCCCAGAAAGTACATTAGGTTTATAAAATTCCTTCAGTAATATGCGCTAAAAGGATGCACTGTGTGTATCAAGGTGTCTGAAGCATGGGGTGATGAAATCTCAGATGTTCCCTCTTTTACTAAGAAGGATCCATGATTTGCACCCGCTATTACAATACTCACTGTATAACAATATTGAGATCCACTTAATATACATAAGAACTTCTAAAATTTGTTGAACTATATATATGTGGTGTAATCCGAAAACGATAAGTGGTAAAATTACGGTCTAGCAACAGAGATTATAATAGGTGAATTAATTGGTTATGCAATGAATAATAATGTAAGGATGTAGGAATCGTCAAATTTAGGATAATTTTTTCATTAAATACAACTATTACCTACATATTGTTATAATGCATAACTTATGCAGTATAAATATACCAAAAATTATGCCACTTAATACCGAATATATAATTTTATAGGAGGATTATATTTTCTCATACTTTAAACCAAATGACCCCTAGGTGATTGAACACTCTATCAGGCATACAGTTGAATAATCCTAAACTAAGTCTAGTGCTAGTCCAGGGTGGCATTAGCATATCTGAACCTCTCAATTCCCATTTTCTTTCAGGTTGTCAGCCGTGGGAAACCGTTGTACACTTGCACTGTTACCTACCCACAGTACATGCTAATTTGTCGATTCTCAACGCAATATATATGTGGAGCAAAGAAGCACATTAATTGAAGCATTTGCTATTCATGTAGAAAGTTTTTAAAAAGGTAGGAAAAAACTAGAATAATATTGATCAAGCATAAGTTAAATAAGAAAATAACTTATCAAATTAGCGCTGTGTCGCGGCAAGCTATTGCCTTGAAAGTGATTTTGGATCGATTGTGGTGCAAATCGTTTAGTCCGGTCGCTCCCCAAGGTTACACAACACTCCTAAACACTTGCACTAGTGGCTATAAGTTTGGAGTTTGCACAAAGAAGATTGTCCAGAGAAGAAGAAGGAGAGATGATTTTCGGTATAATGACAAGAGATTCCTAAACCCCTTTATTTAGGTAGATCACAACTAGAGGTAAAGACCAGATACATTTGATGTATTGGACCACTGAATCTGAGTAATGAACCTTGACTGTTCATTATTTCAAAAAAGATGTATTTGGATGAATACGTTTAATGTGTTGACCATTGAATCTGAGTAATGAATCTTGATTGTTCATTGTTTCAAGAAGATGTATTTGGATAACCATAATTTTAAGGGGATGTACTTGACTGTCCATTATTTCAACAGGATGTACTCGGTTATCCGTTCTCAGGTGATGTATTTGGACATGAAAGTAGTTTTCTTCATTTTTTGCATTACAATTCAACAATCCCCCCCTAATGCAAAAATTAATAAGATCAATTTCTGGGCAAAGAGAAGGAACATGTACTTAAGTGTTAATATCATTCAATTTGAATTAACACATAGTGAAATGAGGCAACAACTAATATCCAAAAAGTGAAGTACTCTTGAACTGAATGGATATAAGTTGAGACCCCCACAACACATACCATATCCTTAATTTTATACAAAATCCGTGATACTAACAAAGTGCTTTTATGGTCATGCACACACCATGGTTCTAATGAGTGTTCTAGAAAGACGGCCTAAGTCTTTCATAAAAGGCGACCACACCTTTACACTCACATATGTGATTCCATCAAGTTTATCTCAAATAGACCACCTTAAGGCTATGGAATCATTAAAAGTAGAATAAGTTCAAACTCTCATATCAAGCGGTGAATCCATAAAGTGCTTCTCAATAGCACCACCATAACGGGTTATGGAAACATTAAGAGTAAAACTCAAGTAAATTTATCAAGTGCATCTCAAACGCACCACCACAACGGCTATGGATTAAGAGTAAAACTCAACCTTACAAAACACTACCACACGTCATAGGGATATGATATGTAGTGTATATTGAGGAATCATATGACTTTGTTTGACCAACAAACGGGTATCCACCATAATACCTCAATTCATATGCTTTAGGCCTATCCCCTCAACGTTTCAAGGATCATTTTTCTTGTCAAACCCTTGGTTAAAGGATTCGCCAAATTTCTTTCGGACCTTATGTATTCCAAGGAGATAACATTATGTTTCAGCAATTGTTTAGCTGCACCATGTCTAATGTGAATATATCTTTTTTCTATTGTATACATTGTTTTTTGCAATTTCAATTGCCGCTTGTGAGTCATAATGTAAAGAGACTGGTGAAGCTTGTCTTCCCCACAACGGCACATCTGCCAAATAGTTTCTCAACCACTCAGCTTCTTGCACTGCCAACTCAAGAGCAATAAACTCAAATTTCATGGTAGAACGTGCTATGCAATTTGTTTGGAAGGCTTCCATGAAATAGCACTTGCACCCAAAGTAAACACATAGCCACTAGTGGAGCTAACTTCATCATTGTCATTTACCCAGTTTGTATCATAGAAACCTTCTAAAACAGCAGGAAATTTATTAAAATGCAAACATCAATCCATAGTACCTCTCAAATACCTTAACAAATGATGAAGAGCATTCCAATGTTCACTACTGGATTATGAGTATATCTACTCAATCTGTTAACAACATAAGCTATATCATGCCGAGTATAGTTCATGAGAAACATTACACTCTCAATTATTTTAGCATATGAAATTTGAGAAAACACTAGATTATTTATTTTTTCTCAAGTGTATGCTAGGATCATAAAGAGTTCTCACTGGAACAACATCAAAACTATTAAACTTCTTCAACATATTTTCAATGTAATGAGATTGACACAAAGAAAAGCCATTAACGGTTCTTTTGATTTTAATCCCTAAAATCATATCTGCTTCTTCAAGTTCTTTCATTTCAAACTTACAAGACAAAAAGTTCTTACTCTCATTAACAACATTCACATTAGGACCAAAGATTAACATGTCATCCACATATAAACATATAAACATATAATCACACAATATGATCCTATCATTTTGAAATAAATGGTATAAGAAGCATTAACAACAAAACTATCATCTACTAATGTGCCATTAAAATTTTCATATCACTGCTTAGGTGTCTGTTTTAGATCATACAAGGACTTTCTCAATTTGCATACTTTATCTTCCTGTCCTGGGACCACAAAACCTCAGGTTGATTTATATAGATCTCTTCCTCTAAATCACCATTTAGAAATATCGTTTTAACATCCATTTGGTGTACCACTAAACTATGAAAAATGGCTAAAGCAATAAGAGTTCTTATGGCCGCTATTTTAGTCACAGTAGAATAAGTATCAAAGTAATCAACATCTTTCTTTTGGTTAAAACCCCTAATCACAAGTCTAGCCTTGTATTTATCAATTATACCATTTGATCTCAATTTCTTCTTAAATATCCACTTGATACTTATGGGCTTACAACCATTAGGCAAATCATGCAAATCTCAAGAATCATTAGAAACTATAGAGTCTAATTCACTTTTAATGCCCTCTTTCCTAAACATAACATCTATTGACCTCATTGCTTCATCATAAGTCTTAGGGTTTTCTTCCATTAAGTAAATAGACATTAATTCATCATTTAACACATCAATATTATAATTCTCAGTCAAGAAGGCATTAATAAAACCAAGACCAAAACTAATCTCAATTCTACGTCTTTTATTCCTTCCAAGATCAGTTTCATGCTCATTATTAACAACATTAAAAGAAGGCACAACATGAGAATTAACATGCATAAATGTAGAAGCATTGTTTAGCACATCACTATGCACTTCTGCACCTCTAGATTTACAAATAGAATAATCATTCAAAGACATAAATCTATAAGCATCACTATTTTAAGAATAACCAATAAAGACGGTGTCAAAAGTGTTAGAACCTACATTCACTCGTTTGAAATCAGGTAGAGCAACCTTAGCCAAATACCCCCACACTTTCAGAAATTTCAAGTTAGGGGCAAATCCTTTCCACAACTCATACAGAGTCTTTTCTAATTTCTTATGATAGACTATATTAAGAATATAACATGCAAGATAGCTTCCCCCCACATATTATCAGAAAGACCCAAACTTAAAAGCATAGAGTTCATCATTTTCTTAAGCGTTCAATTTTTCTGTTTGGCTACACCATTTTATTGGTGAGTATAGAGAGCACTAACCTCATGTATAATATCATTTTTCTCATAAAATGTCGCTAGAGTATTAGTACTATATTCAGCTCTCTATCAGATCTACGTCACTTGATTTTTCTGTCTAAATAATTTTCTACTTCTACTTTGAATTTTAAAAACATGCTTTCTGCCTCATCTTTAAACTTAAGAAGATATACCTTAGTGTATCTAGAAAAGTCATCAACAAAAGTGATTGTAATACTTTTTTCACCTTTACTAACAATGTTCTTGAAATTAGCCAAGTCTGAATGTACTAGTTCAAGCAATTCTATCTTTCTACTGGTAATATGTTTAAATGGTTTCTTGGCATGCTTTGCTTCTACACACATGAGACACTTAGAAATTCATCAACCTTTATCGCATGAATCAAAATCATTTTTTATGTCTTTTAGTAGAAATTATATTAACATGACATAACCTACCATGCCACAAATCAATAGACTCAACAATATAAGTAAAGTATAAGTACTTTTCGTTATTGATCATCTCTTAAAATCTAAAAAAAAATTACATTTTCAGTTATTAAACATACTTCACAAGAGACATTAAAATTATCATAAAGGTTCATCAACCTTATGATAAATATCATATTTAAATTTAAATATTATTTATTCACATTGTCAAAAAAATTATATCAACTTTCAAGTGTAGTTATGATCCTCCCAATTAAATAATTCATATCATTCCATAATATATATATATATATGAGATCGCGCAAATTATTACAAGCATATCATATATGTTAGTCCAACACTTAGTATGCATTTTAATATCATCATAAAAGTTAATCATCTACTCTAACACTTATATCACTAGTATTTCATGAAAAATACAAGGATAGATTCATAAATAAATAAGTGTAGAGTTGTAAGAAAATAGAACTCAAATTTTGCTACTCTCTTTTCTTGCACTTTGGAGTTGTCTTTGCCTTCCCGTGAAATATGGCAATTTCATTCCTAAAGAAAAGTATTGTTGTCTTAGTTTTCATTGCAGGCCTCACTTTCCATTTGTCTTTGTTTTTACTATAATTAGCATGTTTTCAAAAGTAAGTTATTTGACGAAGATAAGTTTTTTTTTATGTGAGCATCAATGGATTAACAGTCCAAAACATAAACAACCAGTTCTTGAGAGACCCAACACATAGCTTGGATCTGCACTTTCAATCACAAATTTTCTTTTTACCATATTATCAACTACTCTCTATGTCTATTGCTTTAAAGTAGAAGATCTCAATTCATACATTAGCTTTGATTTTTAGAAATTAAAATTAAAAAAATGAGGAAAGGAACTTTTCTCTGCATTTTATCTGAAAGAACGGATTGACTAATGCACTAAAACTAATTTGTATAGAAATCTAGAAAAAATCTCTTCCAAAATCTTTATTTTCCTAGTACACTATTTTTTTCTTACTCCGAAATAGAGGAGGTTTGTTCAAAACTACTGATCACTATTGTATAAAAATCGCTTTCAAATTGTAGGAAAAAGCTAGAACAATATTGATCAAGAATAAGTTAATCAAGAAAATAACTTATCGAATCAACGTTGCGTCGCGGCAAGCTATTACCTTGAAAGTGATTTCGGATCTACTGTGGTGCAAATCGTTTAGCCCGACGCTCCCCAAGGTTCCACAACACTCTCAAACACTTATAGTCCTGGCTAGAACTTTGGAGTTTGCACAAAGAAGATTGTCCATAAAAGAAGAATGAGAGATGATTTTCGGTTTATTGACAAGAGATTCCTAAACCCCTTTATATAGGTAGATCACAACTAGAGGTAAATATCAGATACATTTGATGTATTGGACCACTGAATCTGAGTAATGAACCTTGACTGTTCATTATTTCAAAAAGATGTATCTGGATGAATACGTTTAATGTGTTGGATCATTGAATCTGAGTAATGAATCTTGATTGTTCATTGTTTCAAGAAGATGTATTTGGATAACCATAATTTTAAGGGGATATACTTGACTGTCCATTATTTCAAGAGGATGTTTTGGTTATTCGTTATCTTAGGGAATGTATTTGGATATAAAAGTAGTTTTCTTCATTCTTTGCATTATCATTTGGAGATGGGAGAATCACGTAATTAAGCTATTCCTAGACGATAATATTCGTTCTACATTTGCTTAAGACATTTGAGACGATTGAAAAGCTTTGGTCAAGCTTAAATTGGCAAAATCATAGTAAATGACAAGGGATGTTCTTAATGAGAAACAACTTGTAAGTCATAAACCTTCAACTTCACGTTATAGGTTAACTTAATTGTTTACATTGCTTAGTCGTTAATTCCTTGTGCATATCTTAGTCAAGAGCCAATTTCAGTTGTGATAAAGCCAAAATTATTTACGCCCCTAAGTCAATGATATTACTAACAAATAAGCTCTAATATTTGAATTTCAACTTCAGATTTCATTAGTTTAGTATTGCAAGTTTTAATACAAATTACTCAAAGCTAAGGTTATTACTATCTTTTTTTGTTGACGAAGGAACCCGCAGCCGCTACTCTCTCGAGTGCGCACAGGGTAAACTCCGGACTGACGCAATAGCATGCAAATCACGTCAGCCGATTAACCACACTTGACAAGCCATGTGTGACAGGCTCAACCAAGAAGGTTTATGCAGGGAATCGAACTCGTGATCTTGCGGTCCCGCGCTCTACTGCTACACCAACTTGGCTACCCTTGCGGGTTAAGGTTATTACTATCTTATCAATATGGGAAAAGGTTTTATTACATTCCCTTTTTTGGTGACATTACTTGTATATTCTCATTTTATAATTACTAAGGTAGTTAACTGGGAAACTCCATCAAAGTGAACTAAAATAAAGTGAAATGTGAAAATTGACTTTTATTACGAGTCACAATGATTAGTTTCTTGAATAAAAAGTTGAAGAAAAAAAAAGAGAGATCAAGCAAAAAGGAGGCAACTCTCATCTTTCCCTCAACTTACCACTAAGTAATTTTTGAGATAACACTTTTAACAACGCAAAACTCAGCTTTAGTTAATCAGTAATCGGTAGCTTGCAAGTAGGCCACAGTAAAACTTCAAAAGAACAATCTAAGAAGCTTCGTTTCATGTTCTTGTTGTTGTTGATTTTGCTGATACACAAAACCACTTTCCAAAGTTGTGGTATCAGATTCATCTGAATTCAACGAAGCCGTCGCCGCTCTTCGTTTCCCCGTTCGCCGGTTCATTTTCCCGCCGGCAGATAATCCTGATGTAAGTCCGAGATCTAGATCCTCTGCCACGTCATCAATAACTTTCCTCTTAGATCGGAAATTCGAGCTTTGCGATCTGAACAGATCAACGTCGTTTGCTTCGGATGCTGAATCAAACTCCGGCGAAGCCATCACGCTTGAAAAATCTGGCAACGGCCGTAACACGCCTCCTTTAAGCACCGTTTCTACCGCCGACTGGCACACGTGCCAGTTACCCGTCCATAGTAATCCTACCGCTCCGTGCACCGGATTCACCGTCCTTCCACACGCTTCGAACAACAGCGATTGAAATAAAGCTACAGGCACGCAAAACAAAACTCCTCAGTATAACTTTTTTTTTTTTTCAAATTGGAACTAGAAATATAAGTCCATTCAGTTACATATAAATTTAGTTTGTATACACGGTGAAAATATCGATAGATTACAGTATAAAAATAAAATAAATACAAATTATTCTACAACGTGAATATTTCGCACCGTTTAAAGAGAAATTAAAGAGCAGGGGCGAAGCCATGAAGGGCCGGGGGTCATCCGAACCTCATTCTTTTTTATGCATACACAGTAGAGATATTGAACCTCATTTAACTTTCGTCCTGAACCTCCTTATTAAAAATTGTGAAATCCGCCTAAAGAGAGGAGAAACGAATGAAAATGGTTTCATGCAGATGAATAGTGAGTAAGTACCTGGTCGTTGAGATTCGGGAACGGAGGAGAGTAAAGACATGAGGCCAGCACGGCCGAAGAATTTGGCGACAAAGACGGTGGCATTGGCTTGAGTATGAGAGCTCTCAATGCCCTGTAAACTCTGTCGGAGTATGCAATTTTCATTGCATCCTTTCCGGAGAATTCGACAGCCGTTGCAACTCATGGCGAAAAAACGTACACCTAAAGTTTCTTCACTTAATGATAAATAATGAAACAAAACTTCGATATCACGGTTAATGGCTTGGATTAGAAGAAATGAGTGGTGTGTTTAGAGAGTTGAAATTAGAAGAGAGTCTTGGAGAAAAGTAAACGGGAGAGAGATATATAGAGATGAAAGGAACGTGGAGGGTAAGGGGTATGGGATGGGGAGGAAAGTGGAGAATTATTGGGGAAGTAAACCGTGATTAAGAAACTAACCATGGTTAGGTTAGGAAAAAATGAGTGGACATGAGGGTGAGTTAGGGAATGGGGGGAGGAATAATTGTATCCTATTGGGCAGTGGGCGGGGGGGGTAATAGAACGGCTCCGTGTCTCCGCGGATGGGTGGGAGAGAAAGTGCAGCACTTGGGGAATCTTTTCTCCGCCCATTGTATGGGAGACTCTGCCATCGTTTTACTCAACTTGCTCCACTTACCAACGCAACGACGTCGACGAGTGCCGCATATTTTCTTTGACATTTGATTCACTTTCCAACCCTTTTCTTTTTCTACTAAACTTTAACCTTTCTTATTTCCTTTTAAATTGAAAGATCAGGGAAGAAAAAAGGAGGAAGAACACAGTGACAATCAAATATAACCCTAAAATGTGATTTATTTTATATACCTAATATTTGTTATTTATTTTATATATCGCCTTCATTATCTTTTGGCGCATAGAATCTTGAAGCTATACTATAGTATATATGTTTTTGTTGTCGTAGTCGTTGATCTTATCATTTTTTGTGTCGTATATATTTTTTCTACTAGTAAATTTCTACCATATTTGATCGAGCCCCTTGGGGTTATATTCAAATATTTTTAATCGTTAAAAAGACATTCATCTATTCTACATTACACTCCAATCTATTGGAAGAATATTATGTATTTTTAATTATGTGTCATAACTTATATATTAAATTAGAAATTATGAAATTAATTACTAATACTAATTAAGAGTAGAAGTTATGAAGATGAAGGTGTGTGAGTTGTGGAGATGACTTTTTAAATTAAAATAAAATTATTAAAAATGATATAGTGTGTGTTTTGTTCTGCGGTGGACATAATTGATTTTGAAAGAATTGATTTTCACATAATTAATTTTGATAGAATTGAGTTTGACAATAATTGATTTATGTTTGGATGCAACAATGTAAAAGTGATTGTTATCAATTCATGATGTTTGGATAGTTTTGATCAAAATTGCTTTTGAATGTAGAATTACCAAAATGGACATAGTCAAATACATATAAATAAAAATTACTAAAATAATAGTGAATTATGAAGTATGTAAATAAAAATTACAAATAGATAAAAGAATTTAAAGTGCAATATAGTACTTAAATATTAGTAGAATATTATTACAATACTAATTTAAAGTGCAACATAGTACTTAAATATTATTACAATACTAATTTTGCATGTACTCTATAATTTGATTGCGGACTAAGTCTCGAACGTGATCCATCTCTGATGAAGAAGCTACATTGAAAACCTGTGATTGATCCAAGCTAGATGATCAATGATAATCATCATGGTGAATGATTGTGCCTTCATCTTCATAAAGATCAAAATCAATATCCATTTCTGCATTCCTTCTGATAAAGTTGTGTATAGTCATTGTTGCGATGACTATTTGAACCTGTGTTTCAAAATTAAACTTGGGCATGCGACGTAGAATTGCAAATCTGCTTGGGTAGGGACGAGGGTGTGGGTGAAGTGAGCCATAGAGAGAGAAGAAGAGAATAGATCCGTCATCAGGTCAGGAGAAATGGTCAATGGTAGGCCTATTGCAGAGGGCTGCTAAGGTTCCATACCTCAAAAGTTCTTTCTATTGTGCACCTTAAACTTGATTGGTAATAATTGAATACTTCATTATGATTTGCAAACCCGTTAGAACGCCTAAAATCATAAAGTGATAGCGTTCACATCTATAGGGACCAATGTACCCAATTGATGTTGGATAACCAGAATCTACCAAATAATACTTACCTGAAGGAGGGTGTGGAAAATTAAGGTTCGCATTTGTGAGAGTCTGGTAAAAAACACGAGCATCATGGGCAGTACCTTCCCAACCAGCTAATACAAAAGTGAAACACATATTTCAATCACATACAACCATTATATTTTGTGTTAGATATCCATTTCTTCCAATAAACCTAGGTTGCTCGCTGACACTAACTACACATGAAATGTGTGTACCATCAATTGTTCCTATAGCATTCTTAAAAAATGGCCAATATCGTTGATCATTTTTAATTTTGGAATGACAATCACGAAACATAGGATCTTCGGGTTTAATATTTTGGGTAGAGTTGTTGATGAAAATTAAAGAGGGTAATGAAGGAAAAGGTAAAAATCTAAATTGAAATAAATGTAGAATTGATATTTTAGAAGCTAGAAATTGTAGTTTCTTCCAGAATCAATTTTGAAGAGGAGAATTGATTTTGGAGAGGAAATCCAAACTCTCATATTTTGCTCATTTTCACAAAAGTAGCAACCCAGAAGCACTTCTGGGTTGCCAAAATCAAAACCAAACATGCACGTAAAAAGTCAAAAAAAAAAAGAGAAAAAAGATCAATAGAATTCTTGGTCATAGAGAGGTGCCACATATAATTGTCTATTCCTACCTTTATATTATATATTGATTCAATCCCTATCATATTTTAAATATTACAATTATTCCTTCAAACATTTATAACCCAAATATAAAATATTTTCTCTAATCCAATTATTCCAAAAATAAATACAAACACTCACAACTATTTTTTTTTTATGGAAATCACAACTTAAACTAAAGTAACTCTTTCAAACCGTTCCGAAACCAAATCTAATGGGCCGAACTTTGTAAGAAAAATTGATTTTTTTCTGAAGGTTTTCCAAACCTATTGTGGATGTGTTGAAAAATGAAAAAGTTCTTCATCGGTGGTTAATGAGATGAGTGGTCTCCTTATATGAACTTGGACAATATTCCCCTCATGAGCTAGCTTTTGGGATTAAATTAGGCCCATAATCCATTTCTTTACATGGTGTCAGAGTAGGACTCATATCACCCGATATTGAACCCTCAAATTAAATTGGCTACGCTCCAGATATCCACCCTGGCGTGAGTTGGGGTGTTGAAAAATGAAAAAAGTCCCTCATCGGTGGTTAATGAGATGAGTGGTCTCCTTATATGGACTTGGACAATCCTCCCCTCATGAATTAGCTTTTGGAGTTGAGTTAGACCCATGATTCATTTCTTTATATAGTATCAGAGCAGGATCCATCGCACCCGATGTTGGGCCCCAAATTAAATTGTTCACGCTCCAAATGTCCAGCCTTGGGCGTGAGGTGGGTGTTGAAGAATAAAAAAAGTCTCTCATCGGTGATTAATGAGATGGGTGGTTTCCTTATATGATTTCGGACAATCCTCCCTCATGAACTAGCTTTTAGGGTTGAATTATATACTCATGATCAATTTCTTTACACGATAGCATCGCAAGCAATAGAGCAGGTGAATATAATATACATACAAAGGGGCACTTTGGCTTCTTTAATTTAGAGCAGCTGTCTATATTGACAAGACGAACAGTAAGTTAAGATTTTACACTTCGACGTATCTGTGGATGTTTCCTAGGGGACGCCAGGTTCTTGTGCAGCACAACAATTGGAATTCTGGACGTACACTCCATTACTATTTTTTTATCTAGTTCTCAACCAACGTGTCGTAACTCTAGCTAGAATTATTTAGTTACTTATTTTAGACATGGCTTTGAATGTGTATAACCAAAGACTATAAAATAAAATTAGTTGGTAAAAAATCAAGGGCAGAAGCACATTTGCTAGAGTTTCTTTGCTCCAAATTCCAATGATATTCTTATAGCATTTTCCTTTCCTTGGTTCATGATTGGTTGATTTTGGTGCAATATTTCCACATTATCGGGCCCAACTTATATACTCCTAGTAAGTAAATAAACTGCGGCCGATTACAAGCTGGAAATCTTAGATACGTGGTATGATTAACTATGATAATAAATCCTTCCGAATGATAAATATGCATTTTACTTCTCAATAAAATACTGATTAGTTTTTTATTTTCATCTGGTGTTCGGTACATGCTTTAGAGATCTGACTAATCCAGACTCACTTGGAAAAGTTTCATTTGGGTAAAGTGTTTCCCACCAAAGATGATTTCATTCCCAGGGTTCGAATCGGAGACCCGGGAAAACATTGACGACTCCACCATAACATTTGATTGTAATTACGTATTGTTACTTAGTTAAGCATATGCTTGGTTACCATATGGACCTTTTCTTTTTTATATTGCAAAAGTTTAAGCTTAGTGCACCAATAGTCAGTGACGAAGGTAAAATTTTTATTAAAAAAATTCATCATTATTCAAATTCAATTAAAATTGGCCTTGTATATATAGTAATAGTATTTTTGGTCGAAAATAATTCAGTTTAACCTCTTCTGCCCCTCTTGCGCCACCCCTGCCGATAGTGTATAATATTTTTTTACACAATCAGATGATGTGATTTGCAATAACAGGAAAAACAACTATGATCTGTTAACTCAAAACATAAGGTAAATATTAACCTATAACATGTTAAATTACGTACACTACAAGAAAAAAGACACTTGTCAACAATAATTTTGTTATCATATATTGGATGTTGTTGCCAAAAGTATTTTTGCAACAATTTTGACACTTGTCAACAATAATTTTGTTATCATATATTGGATGTTGTTTCCAAAAGTATTTTTTGCAACAACAAAAATTGTTGCATGCCATTGCAATAAATACGATATGTTTTCGCAACAATTTTTTTTTTTGTCATTTATGTTTTTTTTTAGCAACAATATACTAAATTTTTGTTGCCAACAATATATTTATTGTTGCTAAAGTTTTGTTGTCAATTCTATATTTTATTGGAGCTTTCTAACTAGTGGACGGTTTCCCATCGCGTCAGCCTTTTCCCAGTGCGCGAGCCCCAACATTTTTTTTCTTATCAATGAATAGATCTCTTTACTTGTACGACTTAGATGTCTCGTATTTCTTGAAAAACGATTCGATTGATGAAATTTGGTATGAGATCACTGTCAACGTACATAACTCAAATTCAATTGCAAGCATATTTTAGGTCATAGAACTATTAGTTCTATTTTTAATACTGCGATTCCTTTGTGTTGAGAATATAATCAAATATTAAAGTGTGTTCTATCTAACAGCTTAAGTTTTTAGATTATATGGCTACACACTTCAATATGTTATCAGAGCAGATCAAAGGTCCTGGGATCGAACCTCACCGCCACTCATTATTAAAAAAGAATTTTCACGTGCTTGGACCATGAAAAAAAATTAGGCCAACACGTGAAGGTAAAAATTTATCCGCACTCAATGTTTCAGGTCATAGATACACGACATGTGCTTGCACATAAAGTTTTAGTGTAAATATTGAGTGTGAATACGTATTTAACATGCTCGAGTCACATTCTATACTGCAACAAGAACAATGATACCTCCATCTCAAATAAATTAAAATTAACTATACAAATCATGATTATTTATCGGTTCATTTAAACCTGACTCATTTTTGTGTGTGCTTAGGTGAGCACGTCCCAGCATAAGAATTCATCATAAATTCGTTAGTTTTATGTATTGATTTTCAATCTACTCTTATCTCTCTCCTTTTTTATCTGGGGTTGGAATGGACAAATGAGAATAAATTCACGGAATTATGAGTCATATATATTCTATAGTTTTGAAAAATAGGTTTAGCACGTAGTTACCGAAGCTAGGGAATTAGTCTCTCCTTCCCATAATAAATGTCATCTTAGAAATTCAAAACATAAAATTGATTACTTTTTTCTATTATACTCTTAGACAAAAATTAACAAGCTCTCTATTCAAGAAATATTTATTGATAAATTCTTAATTAAGACATCTATAAATGATTATTATTCATGCATGCTTTAATTAAACAGAAAAAAATAATCTATTGGTAATTTTTTTTTGTATTATTAATTTTTTAATATGTGTGTTTTTGACTAAAGTGATATTTATTATGTGATGGAGGGAGTATGATGGGGGCATAAGAGGACGAAGAAGATTCATTGTAAGTTACAGTTGTTGACCTGTGGTACGTGGCATCTTCATCCAAAACATGAGGTCTTAGTCTGATGTGGACCACAATATAAATTCCATAAGTACATTGGCTCCACATAGAACTTGTATCTTCTTTTTTTTGGGTGCAAATTCCAACACACAAATGATGTATGCTGAGAATGGGATTCCAACCCATGAGGGAGGATGTTTGGCACTAGTTGAGGAGTTGGTCCAAATTAAAATAATGGGGTTATATATGTTGCCCCTTTTTTGGATTCATGATAATATAAAGTTATAATGGGACTCTGTGTTCCAAATATATAGATGATTGGACCACCTCAAGTAAGTTGAGCTGGTCATGGAAAATTCCAAGATACATTTTGGACTTACTATGATAAAGCAAATGTGTCCCCCCATTGGTATAGAGAGGCAATTGATGTTTTACACACTCCAAGGGGAGAGCCACCCCCATCAATTCAATTATTATTATTCTCTCTGTTGCCTAATTATGTGATGACTGATTTAAATGAGCAGTTTATATCTGTTATTATGTTTGCTTGAAAATATATTGACTTCAAACTAACTTTTTTAGCCCTACATTGTAAATGTAAGGCGGTACAATTTTTCGAATTGAAGTTACATTCTGCTCAAAGTTAAGTAGGTTCAGCCGTAGCTTACTATTTTTAGAATTGGAATTATAGTCTAAATTACAATTACACTCAACGTTATTTAGGTTGAGATTTCTAGTCCTAAAAAAGTACTTAATTCCCGCTAGCCCCAAAAGATAAAAAATGGGAGGGGGGGGAGGGGGGGGGGGGGGGGACAAAAACGAGGTAGCATTATTGTAGATATGTATGGATTTTTGCCCCTATGGGCAAATGCGAGTTGGTAAGTGGCAAGGTGATAGTGGTACAACCACTCCGACGTCGCGGGTTCGAATCCGTGTGGTGACGGTCTTTGCTAAAATATTGCAAGGGCTGTTGTTGGGTTCGTGTCCCGTTAGTCCTCTCCCTTGCAGGGCTGCTACTCGCGCATATCCTTCAATTTACATCCCACCTGGCCAAGAGCCCTCTGATACAGGTGGGGGTTCGCCTTCGGGACTTTCCCCTTCACAAAGATATGTATGGATTTTGTTCTCTCTAGCTAGTTTCTATTTTGAGTGTGTTCACACTAAGCTAGATTAATTACTTATTGGAGGTGGAATAACGGCTCTATGATAAAGTTAAAATCCAATTAGGTATTTCAAATTGAATATGTTTAAACGTATCTGATAATGGAAATAGGGGATTACTTCATACATCTATTGGGTAATTTGACTCATCTCTGAACCAGAATAAATGGCCATAGGACACCGCAACTTTCACAGTATATAAAAAAAAAACTAATATATACTTACTAAAAATATGAAAAGAGTTATTTGCATATTTGATTGATACTAACAAGTCACCGAATTATATATTGTATTCTTACATCTATAAATTACACGAAAAGTTTCACTTGTAAATACATATGGAATACATTAATGTCTTGAGTACTTAAGTATCACCACCAAGGCTTACGGTCTAATCGTACAAGCACAATTTTTCACATAGTAGTTGTGGATTCAGTTTTCACTATCCTCTCCCTTCCCCTACTTTGATCTGTAATCTAACAGAAATAATCAATAATTTTAAAAAAGAGAACCTGATATGCAGTGATACAATAATATACAAGCATCATTTTTTGTTTCCAAATTCTGTCAAGTAGTCCTGAAAAAGAAAAAAAAGCAGCAATGGACTATGTCTTATATATTTAATAATACTATAATAGTTGTTAGTTTAACTATTTGTGTGACTTCGCCTTATCTAACAATTCAACCTAAAAACAAGGGCATAGATAATTTACTAAAATATGGCCAGCCAATTGATAGAGGTCATACGTTTCTAATACTTTTTATTGGCTTTGTGTATTTGGATTAATCCGCCAAGCTCACTTAAAATTTCTCTAATCCACGTAGCTTTGTCCTCTCTTTTTTTTTCTAAGGTAAGTTAAAGTTTCAAGTTTGAGTGATCAATCAATTTCAAAGAATTTTTTTATCTAATGTGATTTTTGTCGACATATATAAAGATAAGATAAGATCATTAGCTGGTTGTTTTTAGCAAATGTCATTCTTGTGCTGATTTATGATCCAAGGAGAGATTAACGTCTCTTTAATACTTACGAACTTTGAGATTTACGTTGCGCATGGAAATGTACAACTTATTACAGCTCAGTGAAAATTACTGCCTCTCTGAAAAAGAAAGATTAATTACTTGGTCTGAAGAAGCATTGTTACCCTTTTGTGTCCATTGAATTTATAAAAAAAGGTTTTAAACTACTCCCTCCGTTCCATAAAAAGTTATGTTTTGAGCTTTTCATTTTGTTTTAATATAAGTGGTGCTTTAAGATTTCAAAATGACCTTATTCTTTCAAAATTATCTTTATTTACATAATAAAAAAAATATTAAATAGCTTTTATTTTTAGGCATTAATTTAAGGGCAAGTTAGTAAAAATACTTATAATTTTCTAGGAGTGAGTAATTTCTTAAGCGGTGTGCATAAATTAAAAACATCACTTATAATGAAACAAATGAAGTATTATTTTACACAATGAAGTTATTTTTTTATCGAAATCTTTTAGTGAGGCAAAAGGGCAACAATGTTTGATGAATTGGGCCAAAATTTATAAAGCAGAGTGCATACATCAAGCAAGACTCAAAACATGAGCTAATTTAATTTAGAGATCATTTCATTAAGAAAAGAAAATGTAAAGAGTTCGGATCTGATTTGTTTCTTCATAAAGAATGTGATAACTATGTATATCAATATATATAGTTTGATATAAATAGATCTAACGTGAGAAATCCAACCTAAATGTCAAAAATCTTATGAAACTCTCTAAATTAACTAATCTATATCAAGCAGGATTTACGACCCTCTTAGTATTCTACACGATACATGTTATATGTTGTAAGCTTATCATTGTTATATATATTTGACTTGATAAACTTTTGAAAATATGCTCATTTGATTGGGTCGAATTTAGAGTTCAAATGAGCATATTTTCAAATAATTTAGGTTGTTATCCTTTTTATCTCTGTAAAATAAGCTTATCATTGTTATCCTTTTTATCTCTATTTCTCTCGCATAATAAATGGATTGGGTCGAATTTAGATGGGTTGAAAGCGGATTGAGTGAGCATAAGTTCAAATCCTCACATATTTAATACTGTTTGAAAATGGGTTGAGTGATATGGGTATCATAAACCATCTCCAAAAGAAGGAAAAAATAATGCATTAGAAGTCTAAAGCAACTATAGGCATCAACTTCGCAATTGATGCCGTGAATTTTTTCTTTCTTTTTTTGTTTTCTTTCTTCATTCTCGTATTTTCTTGTAGAATATTCTTCATCCGTAATTCAATTACCTCTAGAAATAAGATCAACCTACTTGTTAATAATAGAGTGATAAGATTATTTTCCTCAATGATATTCTTCCATAAAGGAGGTAAATATACAACAAGTAGAGCCACATTTTAGGCTATAATTAGGCTACTAATAGGATATGATTAGGCTAATTATATGTCATCTAATTTATCTACTTAAATGCTAATTTACCTACCATTTATCTTCAAAAATCAATTATAATAATTACTAATTACAATCAATTATTAATTATTCTATCATTCCCCCGCAGTCGAAGCGGGAGGCAGACGTATGTTGAGACTGTACCGAAAGTCTTTAAATAATACCAGCGAAAGACCTTTAGTAAAAATATCTATAATCTGATAGCGTGACATGACATGTAAAACACGCACTTGTCCGCGTGAGACCTTTTCACGAACAAAGTGGATATCCAACTCTCAATATGTTTAGAGCGTTGGTGATTGACCGGATTCCCAGAGTGTAGATGGCACTAACATTATCACAGTACACCAATGTGGCCTTCGAAATTGGGCAGTGGAGTTCGAGAAGAAGATTCTGAAGCCAACACGATTCAGACACAACATTGGCAACACCTCGGTATTCTGCTTTGGCACTGGATCTAGCTAATGTTGCTTGCCGTTTTGAGGACCAAGATACCAAGTTATCACCAAGAAATACACCATAACCATAAGTGGAGCGTCTGGTGTCCGGACATCCTCCCCAGTCGGCATCCGTATAAGCGACAAGTGTGGATGTCGACGATGGATATAGATGCAGGTCATACTCGATGATACCCTGAATGTAACACACATGCGTTTGAGAGCATGCATATGATCATCCATCAGATTATGCATGAAAAGGACACATGTTGCACAACATAAGAAATATTCGATCTGGTGAATGTCAGATACTGCTGGGCCCTTGCCAAGCTGCGGTAGAGCGTTGGATCGATAAATGGTTTGCCAGAGGATGTACTCAATTTGGATTTAGTGTCCACTGGAGTTACCGAATGTTTACAGGAGGACATGCTAGCACGTTCAACAATCTCAGTCGCGTACTTCTTTTGGGATAGAAATAAATCACTTGCATGACGTGTCACAACTATTCCTAGAAAATAGTGTAGTGGCCCTAGATCCTTCATAGAAAATTCAGAGCCAAACTGTGACATGATGGACATGCGAAGAGCATATGATGAAGCAGTTAATATAATATCATTCACATATAAAAGAAGATTAGCAATAGTATTACCCTGACGGTAGATAAACAGAGACTGATCGAAACGACTGTTGGAAAAAAACCAGTATGTGAAACGAAATATGTGAACCGCTTGTACCAGGCCCAGGGGGCTTGGTTGAGTCTATATAATGATTTCTTGAGCAGACACACATGATTGGGATATTTGGAGTCCCTATACGCTAAAGGCTGGTACATGTACACTATTTAATTAAGTTCTCCGTGGAGAAAGGCATTTTTGACATCCAACTGATGAAGAGGCCACGCCTTCGACAGAGCCAAGCTGAAGATCGTTCGTATAGTTGCCGGCTTGACCACCGAACTGAACGTCTCCCTACAATCCACACAACTTGTTGTATTTTTCCATCACCTACAAGACGGTTTTATGCCTCTCAAAAGTGCCATTAGATTTTTCTTTCTGACTGAAAATCCACATAGACCGAATTACATTAGCATGAGTGGGACGATGAACTAACTCCCACGTCCTATTTTTAAAAAGAGCATTAAATTCATCATACATGGCCAATTTCCAATTCGGGTCATTAAGAGCAGAGACGGGATTATGAGGCAACGGTGATTTGGGATTTGGGATTTGGGTGTGTAGGCTATATTTGGCTTTTGGTTTGACAATGTCATGTTGACTACGGTAACTTGACGTTGGACCATGTTTTAAGATGGGCCACTGGATTGGACTGGACTGCACTCTCTGGCAGTCGATAGTGAACTGGGTCGTGACCCAAGCCACTGCCAGGCAGTTGGGTTGGGCTCGTCGATCTAGTAGGAAAGTTTGGGCTCAGGACGGGAGGCCCAGCTTGCTGGGCATTGGTTTGTCGCGGCTGGGCGACTTTTCCGGGGCCCAAATTACCCAAAATATATTGGTCCACCGAAACAATGGGCTCAATCTGAGACAAAAAATGTTGGGATAAATACGGGGGCATGCTATCATCTAGAATATCATAGGCAGGGGTACAAACTCATGCATTTTAGTAAATGGGAAATTTGTTTCATCAAAGATAACATGATGATTCACTATTATTTTATTTGAGGTAAAGTCATAACATTTGTAACCTCGATGATTCGATGGATATCCCAAAAAAATGCAAGGAGTGGACCGGGGTTGAAATTTAGTGATTGTGGTGGATGGAAAAAGAGGATAACATAAGCACCCGAATACCTGTAAATGAGAATAATATGGATCTCTAAAGTATAGGATTTATAGTGGATCTTGATAGAACAAGTTTTTCTGAGAAGTATGTTCAAAATATAGGTAGCCATTTATAGTGCATGATGGCAAAAAGATGGTGGTAGTGAGGCATAGGCAAGGGATGTTCGAATGATGTTATTGATGGTTCGGATTTTTCGTTCCGCCTTCCCATTTTGAGAGGAAGTATGTGGACATGTAAGATGAAAAGTTAAACCATTAGAATTGCAAAAATCCCAAAAACACTCATTATCAAATTCCTTATCATTATCACAATGAATATTTTTAATATCCTGTTCAAAATGATTCCGGATGAATGCTCTAAAAGTTAGAAATGTGGAAAAGACTTGTGATTTATTATCCAAAAGAAACGTCCACAAAAACTTAGAGTAATCATCTAGTAAAAGCAAATATATCTATGGCCCGAAGAGCTCAAAACGGGTGATGTCCAAATATCACAATGGATAATATCAAACGTCATAAGTGTGCACGAATTAAATGAAACAAATGGCACTTGAACATGTTTTCCTAGTGGACATGATCGGCACAAACTTGAATTACGTGTTGAAGTACATGAAATAAAATTATTTTGTTTGAGAGAGGCTAAAACAGGTGCCCCTAGATGACCCAAACGTTCATGCCATAATGAATGTGCGAGAGCTACAAAAGTGGATAGTGACTTGGTTCGTTGATTAGATATGGTAATTGGATATAGCTCCCCATGACTATCACATCTCATTAGAATCATCCCCGTCTGAAAATCCTTCACGAAAAATCCAAAAGGGTCAAAAATAACAGATACTCAATTATCATTAGTAAACTTTCTAATCGAAACCAAGTTTTTAATTAATTGTGGAGCATTGAAATCTATCGTATATAAGAAAAAGGTTGACTTTATCAGCTTCGAAATCTCGTAAGAGATTAAAGTGCCTAGAAGGCGGTTGCGGTGCAAAAAGTCGGGTTCCTTCGCGAATGAAGTTCAAAATCAACAAGGCTTCGTAGAACGAAGGGAGTGTATAACTGGGATTGAATTCCACTTTTTTGTAAGGACATTCTTTAAAATTAAGGGTGAGTTTGGTGGAGTCAATTTGGTAGAATCATAACCACAAATTGGAATAGAATGACCATTTCCTACAATTATACAATTATTTTTGCTCAAATTAAAATAGGACGACAGGTTACCTTCAGAGGATGTCATATGAGACGTCGCTCCTGTGTCCATGTACCAATTTGCGTCCGGCGGATAATTCCGAGAGTGTGCATGGCGGACTCAACATCCGTTGGGCTGACTACTGCCGAATGGGCCTCCTACCACTGGTTCGGCAGTGGCCCAAAGCTGCTCGATCTGCCACTATTTTGTGTCCCAAAAGAAAAGGCCCATATCTTTGTTGACTGCCAGTGGGCTGTCCAGGTCTTGGACTGGGACTGGCCCAGTTACCCGACGGGACTGGGCAGGGTGGCACAGCCCAGGCCCACTGGGTTGGGCCGCCACCCCACTGTTGCCGAGGCTGCCACTGCTGGTCGCGGTCCCGCTGCTCCTTCCGTCGTGTCCTCCGCCACCGAAATTTCCGTTTCCGCCATTTCCATTTCAGTTATTCCCACTTCGATTTTACCACTGTTCCGTCCTTTTTGTCCCCGGTTTTGTTGTATAGGCTCAAAATTGGTAGTAGTGTCATTGGTTGGGGTGGCAATCATGGCGGAATTCGAGACGGTTGCGGCCATTTTGGCGAAACCCGCCTCTTCAAGAATAAGCATAGAACGGGCTTGATAAAAAAGTGTTAAAGGATTGCTTTGTCGGATGAGCATTCCCACGCCATTATACGCGTCTATAAGGTCGGCAACCAATTGTAGTACCAATCGATTGTTGGTAACCGGCGAACCAACATTTTTGAGTTGATCCGACAAGACTTTGAGGCGTTGACAATACCCGGTTCGGTTATTTTCGTTGTCTTAAAAAATATCTTGCAAGCGATTCCAGGCCTCCATTGTCGTAGAATCGGGTTCCATTATTGTGTGTAACAAATCACTAGAGATAGTTGCATAAATTCATGAGAGAACTATGGCATCAAGGATTTCCCAAGGTTCTTTTTCATCATCGGTTTTTAACTCATTTGCTTTGCCATTTTCCGGTGGAATTATGTGATGAATAACCTGGTGGAAACGGCAACAAATTTTAAAGAGCTCTGCCCAAAGTTGCATAGTGAATATTTTTTACATCTCAATAGTGACGAAAATATGTGTTTTGATGTTAGAAACGGTAAGGGATGGATGAAATGTGAATTTGGAGTCAGACATTGTTGACCGGAAAACGAAGAACAATAATAGAAAAATAAAATTAAAAAAATAATGAAGAAAAGGTGGTGGTCGGCCGGTTGTGGTGGAGGAAGGGGGGGCGAATTTTGGAGTAAAAATTATTTAGGGTAGGATCATTTTCCTAATCTTCTGATACCATGTAAGAATAATAGAGTTATAAGATTATTTTCCTCAATGAGATTCTTCCATAAATGAGGTAAATATACAACAAGTAGAGCCACATCTTAGGCTATAATTAGGCTACTAATAACTACTAATAGGATATGATTAGGCTAATTATATGTCATATAATATATCTGCTTAAATGTTAATTTACCTATCATTTACCTTTTAAAATCAATTATTAATTATTCTATCCGGTATCATAAACCATCTCCAAAAGAAAGAAAAAATAATGCATTAGAAGTCTAAAGCAACTATAGGCATCAACTTCGCAATTGATGTCGTGAATCTTTTTCTTTCTTTCTTTTTTTGTTTTCTTTCTTCATTCTCGTATTTTCTTGTAGAATATTCTTCATCCTTAATTCAATTACCTCTAGAAATAAGATCAACCTACTTGTTTGTTTATATGTTACATGCAATATTGATGTTCTCATTTATCGAAGGTTTCTAACTTTATCATTTAAATCTTTCTCGACATAAAACAAGACTTGTATTTCAAACAATTGTTTTTGTATGATATGTTTTTATCCTACAAGTATTTTCCAACAAAAAAAACCTAATAAAACAAGTCATAAAACCAACTCATTCACAACAAATTAATTATGTGAAGGTTATTTTCTCCAAATTGCTTACTAGATTACATGTGAAATCTAGCTTTCTAAAAAAGAGAACACAAAATGTAAAATTCTTATGATAGTAGCACACCATAAAGTCATAATTTTTTAAGAGCCACCTAATTTTGGCATGGACAACTAAATGTTAGAACATCTATACAATAAAAGCTCTGTTTTGTTGGCCCATAAGAGGCTTCATTTCATCCTACAAACTTTTTGTCAAACTATATCCTTCATTTTCTTCTAGAGACTTCAGAGAAAGATGACTAGTCTTTTTGACATGCTAATATCATTTTTAAGAAAAAAGTCAAAAACCCATCAAAAAAAGCCAAGAGTACATTCCTAAAAGCTGTTAGAACTAAGAAACTGAATGCCTTCCTTTTCTTGAAGGTGTGGACTTAGCTTCTTCCAAGTTAGCAGATCCAAGACTCTCGGACGAATCTGAGCAACTATTCTCCCCTTGTCCCCCTTTGTTCGACCAGATTTTCGAAAAGAGCCTCTTCGACATGAGCAAACCTTTCATTTTACTCATGGCAGCCCTGTCTGCATGGCTCTTGGGATCACCACCATTAACTTTGTCGCTCGTTCCTCCGTTTCCCATTCTTAAGGCTGCCAGCTCTCCTCTCAAAGCCCTGAGCTCTTCGGCAGAGGCTGCAGCATCCCAATCTTCTTCTGTATTAGTTGTTGTAGTTCTTGAGCTTCCATATGAAGCACTGTTAAGGTCCCTAATTGCTTTGGGCAGATCCGGAGTACTGCTCCCGGATGAGGCGTTTGCCCTGACTTGCTCGAAAAAGAGCACTTGTACAACAACACGAAGAGGAAGCCTCTCATTTTGCACAGCATGCATACAAGCGTCCACGGAGAGCTTCTTGCAGTCCATCAGCTTACAAATTCTCTTCCTCTCACTCTTGCTGATTCCAGGGTGCTCCTACACAAAAAACGAGAGTTCAATAAGTATATAGAAGGCATTCATTAACAAGAGCATTAACGCTGCATATGTTCCTCCAAGTATGAGAAATTATGTATATGCATCAAATTCAAACATACCTAACCTATACCTACCATAAGTAGAATTCTGATTTTATGGAGAAAAGTTGCATACATAAACTAATTTCTGGAACTGAGAAATGCTAGATTATATTTCACATCATTTTTCCATATAGGAAAATTACTTGGATTTTTGTTACAGTGATAAAATGTAAACTGCCTTCATGGAGTGAGCTTCCAAGACTAAAGAAAAAACCAAACAATAAGTTTATCAAGGGGGTTTTGCAAGATTTTTTTGTACACCATAAGTTTTCCCCACAAACTTGACAAATCTCTCGTGATAAAGGGCTGCCCGGTGCACTAAGCTCCCTTTATGCGCGGAGTTCGGGGAGGGACCGGACCACAAGGGTCTATTGTAGACAACCTTACCTCACATTTCTGCAAGAGGTTGTTTTCATGGCTTGAACTAATGACCTCCTGGTCACATGACAACAACTTTATCAGTTACTCCAAGGCTCCCCTTCATGATAAAGAATATAATAGACTTGAGAAAAGAAACATATTTCGAGATAGAATAGACGTTCTTTTCCCAGTGTGGTTCAGGAACATGTCTGTTGAAATTCCAATCAAATGGTGGAGGGGAAGATATCTGCTAGTTATTTCAATTATGCAGCTGTATGCAGAAGTCAAGAGATGCTCACCTTAAGGTACATATCAATTGCGCGATAAATACCATCATGACCAGGTCGGGGGAAATTGGATACCATCTCTGTCATACCAACAAATGTTGACAAAGGGAGATTAGGATCTTTTGCAATTTCTGTAAGATATCCATCTACTAGCTTTGCCACAATCAGTTTTGAAGCTTCTGATAAAATCCCTGGCTTTCGGACCTCCTGAATTTCATCTACATCTTCCAGCTGAGGTTCAGAATCCTTATCTCTCATCATAAACGCTTCTAGTATTTTCTGGACGACATGTGCATCATACATGGTTCCTTCCCCATCAGCCGCGCGAATCAAAAGATCATTCACAGACGCCTCCTCCAATTGCTGTCCTATTCTTTTTACTAGTTCTGCCTTCACCGTTTCTCCAGAATCAAGTGAAATTGATGCTTTTAGCAATTTTAACAAGAAACTACAAGAGACACTACCTTTCTCAGAGGGCAATAGCCATACCACCGCATCCAATATTGGGCGACATTTGGAGACATCATTGAATTGGAAGGCGCCTTTATTAAAGCCTGGAAACCTACTATATGCATAAGCTTTGGCAGCTTCTCCAATTACTTCAGAAGAAACAATCCCTTTGTTTTTTATGGTGATAACCACCCGCTTATAAAGATCTACTTCAAGCTCACATAAGTCCTCAACCCACCAATCTTTTGGCACCATGCGGCTTCTAATTCCATTCAAGTTAGGATCATCTCCATTCTCCTCTGGAAGCTTTTTACGATTATAGGTATAGGACCAATCCACCCTGGAAACATCAATGGAAGCCTTGGATGCTACAGCATCAATGCAGTGGCTGATCAACTTCAGTTCCTCACACAAGCGTGAATGAGACTTAGTAGTCTGAAGAACTATTATTGAATCTTTCCAGCTCCGAAAAATGCTGGAGTTCAGGAAAACATCAATCTTGTAAATAAGGTTTCCTTTCTCAATAGTTTCATCCATACCGAGATACTCAGCAGCACACCTTGCTGCAATGACATTATAAGCATTCAGTGTAACAGTCATTCCGTAACAAAATTTGGCACATATTTCAAACGCACTAGGTCCTCCAGGAATGTCATGAATGTGAACTTCGTCACAATTCCCTTCACTTGCATTAGCAACCATCTTTTGCAAAGACGCACTCTTGGACAGAAGAGGAAACTGCAGAGCATTTTCAGTAAAGAATGAGTAATCAGAGTATAAATACGGCCAATCCAACAAGTCAAGTATGTAAATAAGACATTTCCGTTGATTAGGATACTTCAAAAGCACTTCACACAATTGTTTTAAAAAGCTTAGCATCATAAAATCATTTTACAGCACAACACCACTTATTGGAATAACAGCACAAGTACCACAACGTTGAGTGAAGGTGACCTTTAAACTCGAGGCCCCCACACGTGGAATTTAGTTTTTTTTTTTTATGTGATAGGCAATGATATACATGGATTATAACTTTAACATATCAGCACAAACAGCATAGGACAGATCAAAAAGAGTTATTCAGCTATATGCTGCAGTCTATTTGACCTATCAATGAAGGCAAGCAACCCATGCTAATGTAGAAAACATACTTATCTTGAACGATAAGTGGAAATAGTAAACAGAAGCATGACAAAATTTGGATCAACTGCTCCCCTCCCTCCTTCAGGAGAAAAGGATCCATGTTATTCCTTCAGGAAGGGATTATACCACCATTCCACATAGTAACACCCCCCACACCTAAGACACGCCAAAAAAAGAAAAGCAAAACAAGCCAAATGCCTACTTAATTATTTATTTTTCTCAAGTTCAGTTGACAGAACTTCTAAATAAGGCTTGAAAAGAGGAGAGCTATGTGTACTTGTTAAACAATGGTACCTTATGCAGATAAAACTTCACATCTCCGACATTAACCGTGATATCCGAGGCCAACTCTGAAGCAACATATCTGCATTAAGAATCTGTTAGTGGAATTGAGAAGAGCCTAAACAGATACAAAACAATAACAATGATAAGGTAATTAAAAGTCATGGGATAACTTAAAAAACAATTATGCCTCGATCCCAAACAAGTTGGGGTCGGGTATATGAATCCACGATATTTCTCCATTTAAACTCATCTTGTGCCATAATCATACTAGATAAAAGTAAAAAAAATAAGGTACAACAACAACATACCCAGTGAAATCCCACGTTAACGTGGGGTCTGGGGAGGGTAGAGTGTACACAGACCTTACGTCCACCTTGATAGGTAGAGCGGTTGTTTCCGAGAGACCCTCGGCTCAAGATAGAGCATAAGCATAAGCACAAGCAAAGCAAAGCAAAACCAAAAGAAAAAAGTAAAAAAAAAAAAAAAAAGGCCAAAATGCTCCTAGAAAAGCATCGGACCTAAATAAATGTACTAACATGACTAAAACATTCTTCTAACTAGTTGATATCCCCTATATAGATCTATTACTTCCAATTTGCATATCTTCGGATATATAAGCATGGATTCCAAGAATTGTAGGTCTTTTGAGACAAATTCCTTCCATATGATTTTAGGTCTACCTCATCCTCTTTTAGCACCTTTACTCGCATGGCATATATAATACATGGTGAGTAAAATTGGAACAAACAAAATCATTTAAAGAGAGAAATTGGAACAGACTAAATTATTATCTTCATGCTGCTATCGTGGTTCGCAAAATTTGAACTCCAGTGATTCAAAAAGAATGAAGTCAACTTCATCTAGCCTTTCTTTTCCACGCTGTAATTCTAACTCAGACAAATAAAATGAAACAAATCTTCTCTTTCAAAACCTGACTAGAAGGAGGTGATATTATTCAAATAGTTAGGCACATATTTCTTCTCTTGCTGAAACGTCTGATGACTCGAATCTGTCAGCCCAAGACATAAAATGAAATAACAAGGTTTCAGCAATCATGTATTGATCATCGGACCGAAACTGATGAGGTTTAAATCTTGTATTATTGTTAGCGGCCCAAAACCAGAGTGAAAAAAAATGGCAAAGAGCCACAGATATACATATGTGAAACTATATCACAAGAAAATGGCTGGATACCATTATTTTGACTATCTGTTTTTGGTTAAGTGAAGGATTCACAACAGTAATGGATGGAGTCAATCTCTAGAAAACACAATTCTGTTCCCAAATATACAGAGGGATGAATTTCCTCAAAATTTATCCAGAGATTAATGTTCTTCTCCCTAACAATACCAACAACAACATACCCTGTGAAAATCCCACAGAGCCCCTAACAATACCAGAAATAGAAATTAAATGGTAATCAAACCAAAGTCATAGAATAGATTTTGGGGACATATAAATTGGGATAAAAAGTATACTAGATATAATCCATTAAACCATTTTCTAAAAGAACATACTAGACCCACCAACCCCCCACCCCATCCCCACCCAAAAGTCAATACACTAATATAGAACAGACCACAAGTAAACAGATATGGCTGGATGTTGACACTAGATAAAATGTCTATTTATTGATGCATAAAAAAGACAAACACTAATTAATTTTCTTGTTGAATATGAAGATCAGTTACAATTCTGGAAAAAAAAAACAGCTATGAATTTGACCATATCACCGAGAACGACGACGTTTATTTTTAAAAAAAAAGAAACTTAAAAGAAGCTAACAGAAGATCTGACCTGACATTGTACCCATCTGTCTGAAAGGTATCAGGCTTGGATCCAAGTTTCATGAACTTCATCTTGGCAACTTAGAATGATCTGCTTCTTGTTTAACACTTGAGAAATTATACTTCCTTAATACTCAACAAATCACTGAAAAACAAACAGTACCCTATGTTCATAACCTGATATTCCCAATGCTCAAACATAACCAGAAACCAAGGACAAATAGCTCCAGAAATGAAAAAAAAATATGAAAGAATCCAGGGGTGGGACCAAATTTCTGAATATAACCAATTTTCCTCAACTTCAAGGGAGAGGAAGGAAGGCTAATGGGATCTCAAAGAAGGGTATAAGATATAAGATATATGCTTAGTATGACAGAATCTTGAAAGGAGCTATCTTAGAGACAGAAGAAGAAATGGTTCGTTTAATATAAAGAAAAGAGGGTTCACTTAAATGGAAAGAGAGCCATAAGAGAAGAGATTGTTTCCTTAGTCGACGGCAAAGCCCACGGACCCCGGGGGCTCCTTCTCAGCCCAGGAGACATAAACAACTGACTCTCTTCACTAAATTATTCACTAAAACCAGTCACACCCACTAGCATCCATCTGACTCCACCCCACCATCTTTCTCACTATTTCTTTAATACTACTACTACTTTCTTTATTTCCCCTATCTCTCACAAAAGGGGATCAAGAATTTTGAAGTTATATGTTCTGGATTCTAAGAAAGGCAGCTTATTGGGTTGTGAAAAAATGATCATACATATTTAGCGGATTTCTTCACACAAATACATGGTTTTATCGAACCCGTAACCAATACTCTAGCTCGGCCCCTCTCTCTCACACACACACATACATAAACTTTACTCTTGGCCTATTCTTCCACAAATTGGTTTCTATTTTTTAATATATTTATATAGAAAAAGTGAAAGGTTTGAGTTTGAGGCCACACAAAAGAGAAACTAAAAATTGGGTCTTTAAAAAGATCCAAACTTCCAGCCAGAAATCACATGTAAATCTAAAAAAATGTAATTTTTAATTGAAAGTTGGGAGCTTTGAAGAGAACCTGCAACGGAAAACAGCATCTTGGAATCAGTTGAAGGAACCACCAAAACGGGAGACAGCAAGCATCTAATCTTTATAGTTTTTTTGCAAATCCCAAAGGAACAAAAAAATTAATGAGAAGATCACAAGAATAAATAGAAGCATACTATAGAATGCATTATTCAATAGACAAAATCAAACATCACCAAAGAACAAAATCTGTAGAAACAAAAAGAATCATCTCACAGAGAGAACAGAAATCTAGCCAGTAGTAAAAAAAATAGGCTCTTATCATAAAAGAGTATCTCAAAACAAAATCAAAGAAAAGGCTCATCATGTTTATATATGTTTAACTATGCATTTGAAAGACACAACCCAAAAGCAACTCCCTTTGTTAGACCACCAACAAAACCCAAGACTTGCTATTTACATGAAACCCCAAAAATATAATCTCAAATCTTGTTCAAGAACCAATTTTTAGAAAAAAAGGTTTTAAAGGGATAGTAAAAATAAAAATCCACATGCAAAAAAATGAAAGAGAACACAAACCAACAAAGCAGAACTAAAGCCACCATAATAATGTGAGGATCAAGAAAATGAGTTGTATCCTGTTTTTATTTGCTAAGAAGTACAAAGAAATGCAGAACAAGATAGCTTAAAAAGCCAAATTTGCTAGTATGTGCTTACCAGTTTTGCTAGAATCAGCACAACAACTTTATGGCATCAGAATTTATCTATTTTACCATTTCTTATCAAGGACAAACCACATAAAGCAGAAGTCCACTCAAATTTAAGAGTATTTGCTTCTTCTTTTTTCCTTTTGTTTTCTTAACCTTTTTCCTATTCTTGTTTTTTTTTTCTTACTTTTTTGCTGTTTTTTCACTCTGAATTTTCAGGGCAAAGTGGGAAACTATTCTTTTTTTCAGTACTAAGGATTGGGAAGGTTGTAGTGATGAAGACACCCAATTTGCTATGTTATGCACGCCACACTGACACTCACCTTTCTTGCTCCCTCCCTTCTCTGTTTTCTTTTTTCATTTTATTTTTCTAATTGATGTTCCATATTTATAGTATAAGAGTTAAAAGGATCAAAAACACACTAATATTATTTATTTTTGAGTTCAAAAAATTAAGAAATTTATATATAAATTATCACCAACTATTTAACAAAACACATTTAAACTATCAATTGAATATTTGTATTGCGTAAAGTAAAGTGTACTCCGTCTCCAATTTAAGTGTCCTAATTTAACTAGACACTAAATTTAAGAAATAAAGAGAGATTTTTAAATCTTGTGTTGTTAAATTAAAGATAAATGTAATTATTTATATAGAGAGGGAGGAAGAGATATTTTTTTGAAACAAACAAAAATAAAAAGTAAAATATTTAAATTAAAACGGAGGGATTAGAATTTTCTCATACCCAGTACGTCTAATTAAGGATGAAAAACTTATTCATCTCATCAGTCTTTATCGATCCCCTCTTTATTTTCGTTCTCTTTATTGTGGAGTGTTTATCTCGTCCTCATCAAAGTCTATTTGAAATTGACCCCATTATTATTAGTTATTACTAGTAATTAACTAGGAACCACTCCTTTGTACCTTAAAATGACTTGCCAAATCCCGAAAGAGAATAATCTTCTGCTTATTTTTTATTAATGTAATAAGTTTATATATATGATATACAATAGTAAATTTAACCTCTAATTACGAAAATTAAATATACATTTTTCTAATACTAAATATTACTATCATAATTACATATGTACAATATCACTAATAATATCAAGAAATATACTACGTATATTCTATCACACCCCACGTAAGATACTGAAGAGCCCCGCAATACTGCGATAGTGGGAGGGATCCTCGTATGGTGTGCTAGAATTAGCACTCAGCTTTGGTTTGGTGTCAACCGTAATAGGAGATGACTTACAAGATGACATGTCAGCTCATTCAATAATCTCAACTGCATACTTCCTCTAGGATAGAAATAGACCACCTGCATGACGAGTTACAGTTATACCCAAAAAATAACTCAAAGGCTCCAAGTCTTTCATAGCAAATTCGGAGCTGAGAAGAGATATGATAAACTTGCGCAGTTTATCAGAGGAGGCAATCAATATAATATCATCCACATATAACATAATGTACCTGCTGTGAGAAAACCCAATAGTAGACGCATAATCTGCAAACTTTTGGTATCAGGACCGAGGGGCATGTTTTAACCCATACAAGGACTTATTCAGCAAGCACACATGGTTAGGATGATCGCGGTCCCTGAAACCCAAAGGCTGATGCATGTATACAGTTTCCTTGAGATCGCCGTGTAAGAACACATTTTTCACGTCAAGCTGATGAATGGGTCATGTTTTTTAGAGAGCCAGATTGAGAACAGTGCGAATAGTTGCTGGTTTGACCATCGAACTAAACGTCTCTCCACAATCCATGACAACCTGTTGAGTTTTGCCATCACCTACAAGTCGGGGC
The DNA here is from genome assembly GCA_034509755.1 of Anisodus tanguticus. Taxonomy (NCBI): domain Eukaryota; kingdom Viridiplantae; phylum Streptophyta; class Magnoliopsida; order Solanales; family Solanaceae; genus Anisodus; species Anisodus tanguticus. The sequence continues at coordinate 34,912,459 of CM067561.1, read as the reverse complement.
TTATGCATCTCAAAACAACCATCAGATTTTTTCTTATGAGAAAATCCACATAGAACGAATCACATTGACACCAGGCAGACGGGGCACCAACTCCCACGTCTTATTTTCAATAAGAGCATTATATTCATCATCCACAACCATTTTCCAATTCGGATCATGAAGGGCAGCCATGGGGTTACGTGGTATGAGTGATTTAGTGACATTAGAGTTGAGATTAAAATGACATTTTGGTCTAGAGATACTCCATTGGCTACGAGTAACATGCCCTTGACTAGAAATAGAAGTGGGCCGGACATGGGTCGGCGTAGTGATATCGGAACTAACTGGACCGAGAGGGGGTCACGGGTTGGGCCAGCAGGCAGTAGGCATGTTGGCCGAATTTGATCACGAGAAGGTTATGGGCCAGTAGGCATTGGGCATGCTGGTGTCTGTTGGTCCAAATCCCGAGATGTTTGCCAGACCAAATGGTGGACCACATACGGTGAGAGCCCATCATCGAGAAAATTATAAAAATTAGAAACAAAATTATGCAACTTAGCAAACGGAAATTGGGTTTCATAAAAAATGACATGACGATTAATTATGATTTTATTAGAGGATAAATCATAATATTTGTAACCACGGTGATTAGACGGATAATCCAAAAACACACAAGCAGTAGAGCGAGACTTGTAGTTTGTTTATTGTAGTGGAGGGAAGGAGAGGATATCATAAATACTCAAACACCCTAAGATGAGAATACGACGGATTTTTGCGATAAAGAATTTTGAGTGGAGATTGGTATGCTAATTTTTTGCTATGGAGTATATTAAGAAGGTAAGTAGTCGTTTATAATGCATGATGCCAAAATGAGGTGGTAATGAAGCATGGGCTAGTAATGTCCGAACAATATTATTAATGGTACGTATTTTTCCCTCGGCTTTCCCATTTTTTGAGGATGTATATGGACAAGAAAACCGAAAAGATATACCATTAACCTTACAAAATTTCCTAAATAGCCCATTATCATCACATTGAATGTTTTTATTTCCCATTCAAATTGGATACGGATGAATGCTCTAAATGATAGGAATATGGAATAAACTTGAGACTTGTTAGATAACGGAAATGTCCATAAAAAATTAGAATAATCATCAAAAAATAATACATAATAACGGTGGCCCAAAGAGCTCAAAACGGGAGATGTCCACAAATCACTATGAATAATATCAAATGACAATAAAGTACTAGAATTGGAGGCAACAAACGACAATTTAACATGTTTTCTAAGCGAACAAGAACGACAAAATTAGTACTACACGTACTATTACACTCAATAAATTTATTATTTTTAAGGGAGGAAAGAACAGATGCTCCCGAATGACCCAAACACGTATGTCATAAGGAAGGTGCTAAGGCGACAAACGTTGATGGTGTGGCTTATTTAGTGGTGGTGGTGGTGATGGGATAGAGCTCGCCCCAACTATCACATCTTATTAGAGGTATCCCCGTCGAGATATCCTTCACAGAAAATCCAAAAGGGTCAAAGTCAACAAAAACCCAATTATCAGTTGTAAATTTTCGAACAAACACCAATTTTTTAATTAAATGATGAGCATGCAGGATATTTTTCAAGGCTAAGAGTGGGTTTGGGGGAGATAAATTTGTATGACCATAACCACGAATTTGAATTGAATTACCATTACCAATAATTATGCCACAATTTTTACTCAAATTGAAATAAGACGAGAGATTACCTGGTGCAGACGTCATGTGAGAAGTATCACCGGTGTCTATGTACCAATTTATATCCGGAGAATTTAGCCCAAGTGTATGCATTGCCGCCTCGATATCCGTGTGGGTCGGGGCTGATGTTGGCCGCGCAGTAGCGAAGGCTTATTGTGGCCGAGGCCCAAGCAGGCCAGAATGCTGCTAGGCCGTGTAATTGTGAGGCCTAGGATGTTGTTGCCTCTGCTATCCATTGGGCATGGCCCAAGTTGAAATTGGGATGGGAACTGGGCAGGACGACATGTGCCACTGCCCATTGGCCCAAGGCTGGGCTCAGGGCCACTGTCCAGCGGGCTGCCATGGGTTCAGTGGCCCTGTCCCCTGCTGACCGCCATTGCCGACTGCTCGTCCGCCACTGCCGCCACGGCAACCACCCTTGCCACTGCAATTTTTTCCACGGTTTTAACCCTTTTTTCCACCCCCGTTGTTACGGTTTTGACCATAATTTTGGAGAACGATTGAGAGTTATCAGTTTCGCAGGACGTGGCCACCATCATGACATAATTGGCTCTGGTAGCCGCATTTTTAACCAATCCAGCTTCTTCTAAGGTGAGCATGAAATGACCATGGTAGAACGGTGGGAGAGGATTGCTTTGGCGAAGAAGAGTGTCAACCCCATTATATGCCTCGGAGAGGCCTGCAACCATCTGAAGAACTAGACGATCATTCGTGACGGGCGCGCCCACGTTTTTGAGTTGATCCGACAACTCCTTGAGCCTTGACAATAGGTTGAGGCATTCAGAAAATCCTCCATATTTATGTGGGAGAATTCTTGCTCAAGGGTCAAGACACGAGAATTTTTGTTATATTGAAAAATATTACACAACCTATTCCAAGCTTCCATTGTCGTGACATCGGGTTCGATTATTGTCTGTAAGATCCTTGCCTTTTTTCAACGATGTGATGGAGGACTCTATTAGACCTTGACTGAATTTTAAATAGTTCTGCCTACGTCGCGTATTGGACGTTTTCCATCTCAAGAATGATAGAGATGTTCTTGATATTGGAGACTGGAAGGGCAGGATGAAAGATGTTCTTTGTTGAAGATATGATGGAAGAACAAGAGGAGAATTCAGATTTTGGATTTTTTTTAAATGGATGGGGGAGTGACGGCCGAGGGCCAAGGGGGAGTAGGGGCGGCGAAAGTGGTATATTTTTGGAGAAGGAAAGTTTGTCCTAGACTGCTGATACAATGAAAGAGAATAATCCTATGCTTATTTTCATTAATGTAATAGATTTATATACATAATATATAATAGTAAATCTAGCCTATAATTACATAAATCAAATATATATTTTTCTAATACTAAATATTACTATCATGTTTATAGATGTACAATATCACTAATAATATCAAGGAATATGCTACGTATATTTTTTTTTTTTTAAATATACATGTATATTCTATCAGAATCAATTATTTTTTAAAAAGGACTTCTTTTAACTTTTACTTGTTTATAATCATTGTGCTTGTGCTTGTATAAATCTTCCAGGATCATGGAGCAGGATCACATCTCCATCATCTACTGTATACACCAAACAAAACACAATTGATCAAGACTTGTGTGTTTGAAATCAGTCACCAAATATTACTTTAAAATTCAATTTTAGTAATGTTGGTCCATATAATTTGGGTCGAATATACTCGTGCGATTTTTTTAGTTATAATGCTTCCCTTTATTCTCTTCACGGAAACGTCATAATATGTACCTGAAAGTTGAAGGATTTATAGTACATACCTTGCATCTTTAGTTCTAAGGGACCATAGATAATAAACTTCTCTCTAAACGACATCATTGATCTTATTAGAGACTTATATGCTAAGTAAAAATCAGCGTATGTGATCTCAATTAATTGAAATTAAGTTTTGGTCATATTAATAGATTTATTTATGTTCAATATTCGCTAGAAGTCTTTTGATCTTGTCACTTATTTGTATCCAATAAAAAAAATGTCGTTTAGTAATAGAGAAACTAATAATTTATAATAATGAAAGCATCTAAAACTACATAGTGAAAATTCACATAACCACTTTTACTACCTTGCTTGAATTTGAGGTGTAAATGTTGAATTCTTATCATATATAGTGAAAATTAAAATAAAGTCTAAAAGCAAATTCTTGAATATACTGTACTGATGTGTTGAATAAGAGCCTTAGAGTAATTGGTAAGATTGATGTTGTGTGATCAAGATGTCACGGGTTCAAGCCGTGTAAATAGCCTCTTGTAGAAATGCAAAGTAAGACTGCGTACAATAGATCTTTATGGTCCGGTCCTTCTCCGAACTCTGCGCATAGCGAGAGTTTAGTGTATCGGGCTGTGTTTTTTTTTAATGTACTGATGTGCTCCTAATTGCTCCAAGTTCGGTATTGGTCAAAATTTAACCACATCAATCTCACTCAGCATGCTTTCTAAATTATAATACTAAGGTCAGGCTAATTCCACTAAGAAGACTTTGAGTTTTTTAATTTAGGGTATATAAGAATAGGAGAATGAAATTGGGGAAGAAAAGGGCACGTTTTGGTATTTTAATTGAGTTATTTTTTAGTCACAAAAGTATGATCCGAATTAATTAAATCAATGGGAAAAAAAGGTTATGTTTCAGTCTTTCAATTTAATAGAGGTCTACTTAAGGTCGTATTATACCTGAAAATTTTCGACCTTCTGTTTTTTCATCATTCTGATCGAGCAGTACTACAACATATTTTCGAATTGGAGGGCTAAGAGGTATATATATATATATATATATATATATTAGGTGTGGGATGAAATTTGGTTTTGAGTTGGATTTGTTTTTTATACCACAAAGAGTTAATTATTAGCATAAATACAAAGACTTGCCAGTTGACTGTTATGGATACGTAATCAAATCTTCCAATTGACCAATTAAAGACCCTACATTACAGGTGCCTACAAAAGAAAGTTAACTTTAATGTACATGCAATTTTGAGCTATAAAATTTTTTTACGCAAATATTTTCTCCAGGTTTCAAGGCACCAAGGTCTTTGTATCTAAAGAGACACACATGCAGCTGACTATTCAACTATAATTACGGGTTAGAAAGTCTATGTGATCCACACTTCAAGTAAACACTTGTCTCCAATGGCATGGTTGTAGGAACTTGAAAAGTGGCTTCCCTCTCCATTCTCTAATGATGTTCTGATTTTCAAAGGTTTGACATACTTTTTTAAAACATCACTTTATAATATCAATTAAGAGAGTTATTTGATTAAATTATCCTTTTATCTCTTCTCAAATTAGAAAATGTAATGTCTAAAATACATCCAATATTTACCCGAATTTGTTATAACACATCTAACCTCCGTGTGGGTCACAAGGATAACTCTCCGTGTGAGACATGGAAAGGATCTCACATACAAAAGTTGTAATGTGGGGTGGCTTGGTAGAAGTTGGACTACCGAAATAGGTCAAGTTCGACCTAAGACTGTAGATTGCATATCCATTTCTTAAGTAACGAGTACTTATCGCCTTCAAAGAATGTCGAATTCTTATAAGATAACTTTCATTGAAAAGGAAAAAGGAAATTGCTCAAGGTTAACAAGAACCCGCGAGGGCCTGACTGTCCGAAACTAGACGTTCCGTATCTACAGGACTCGAAAGTTGCTGGATATCCGGAACATAATATTCCAGATCTGCAGAACTCAGAGATTCTAGATGTTGAACCAAGAAGCAGCAAAGAGGGGACAAAGACTTGTTCCACACCTTCTAGCTTGTATAGTTGAGAACGAACCATGGACATTTAACAAATAATTGTTATCTCCAAAAGCGCTGCTTTGAAAAGAAGCTAAAGAGAGAAATAGATTCCATATATAGAACCATACTCGTGTAATAGTTAATCTTCTTCCGAAAAAAGAACCTTTGGGTTGTAAAAAGTGCTCCCCTGTGAGTAGCTTCACATCCAGGGCCATTGTAGTCTTACATGGCATGGGTGTTGAAATAGCCTTCCCAACCGGAGAGTTGGAAGAAGAGGATCAGAATTGGTTTACTGAACTGTTGGGCTTCTTCCGAACATTCATTTTGGTCCCGGAAATGTTAACATTTTGGTCCCGAAAGTCTCGATAAAACGAAACAATGAATCGATCACGAAACATTGACTCGAAGTTAGAAAGCCAACAATTGGAAAACCAACGGTCTTAGAGTGAAAATCATATTGAAACAAAGTCTCGATATGAAAGATATGGGTATCACGGATGACATCTTAGGAATTGGATTTCTAAGACATCTAACGGATCGGTCGATAGTTGACGATCTCGTTGAAGCCACCAATGGATATGAATCATAGAACGATTGGAATCATGGTGCACCCATAGACAAGGAGCGATATGCTCGGTCACGTGTAGTTCAATGTATTGTACACACTACAACCGACTTCCGGTATCGTCCAACAAACAGATCGCTTGAACTAAGGTTCACCGATGATCTTAATACATGATCAATAGAAGGCGTTAAGTCGGATATGACGATATCCGAATTATTTGCTTATCTATGGATTATAGTATTCCGGATGTCCAGCGATTCGAGAGAACACAAGATGCAAACCGGACATCGTATCCGAAGAACACCAAAGCCACAAGTAAATGTGTATGGTGGTTCTTGAAAAATCCTCTAAGCAAACTTGCATCGACCGATTCATGATGGTATCGGAGTTTATCGCTTTATACAAAGAATGAAAGAAGTTGAGTAACTTCACGACTCATTAGAGGACGTCCCATATTGAGAGAAACCCGTGTCTTCAGCAGCTTATATAATGTGGCTAGCCGGTCGGCTTCGGGAAGGACACGAATGACGGCGTCGGACATATCTGTCGGATCCGTTGGAAATATAAGACCGTATGGCGCTTGATCATCACAGGTGTCACTTCCTTGTTTACTAACTAAGGGACTACCCGCAGATCAAGTGTTCTCGCCTGTTAGGGGAATGGGCTTAAAACCCAAAATATACGGACCAATACAAGGAAACCCAACCTTACGAACTGGAGATCCCGTGAATTAGGTTCAATGGGAAAACTAAGTTGTAAAGGTAGGTTAGGTCTTAGGGAAACTTTTAATGGTTCCCAACACTTGTGAAGTGGGGTATAGCAGATACCTTGTAGGAGACCACCTATTTAAGTGCGAGGACGGCCGCCTCAAAATGAACGCGCTTAAGAATCTAAGACGTTGTCCATGGCCAAAACGGACAAAACATTACGAAGAAGAGAGTAAGGAAATTTGTTGTGTTGGTACCATTGACTTGGCTTACACTAAACACCGACGGTTCAAGACATCACGTTCACCGTGTAAGTAAGTCCGATGGTATTTAACTATGGAAGGTTCAAAGCTGAAGCTACCTCTCCTTATGCAACATCGGTCCGCTCATTGAAATATTGCTTGAAATGAAAAGACACCATGTGAGTGCGCCAAAATCTCTTTCAAGAGGGGATTGTTGGAAATTTGCCTTTGGCGGGAGTTGCGACCGACCAACTTTAACGGCTTAAACACTAGTGTTACGCATATTGGAGAATTCGGTTCTTCACACATGAAGTACGTAGATAACCGTAGGGCCAAGAATTCTCAATGAAAACAATCAAAAGTGTAGGAGAGAATTCTAATTTTTTATTTGTTGGAAGAGTGAAATGACATGAAAATGACCGAACTACTTTGTTTTTGGTCCCCGACCTTTTCCGTAATACGGACAAAGTCAAAGCGATTCATTTATTTTAGCTGAATTACTCCTCCTATAATGGCCAAATCCGTTGGTCTTTTCTCCATTTATGTTGGTGGCTTTACTACCTTCATAATGGCCATTATTTGGGCATGAATCAACCACTGTTATTCGGCACGAAAATTCTTCCTACTCGATAAATGCCAAAGAAATTCCTTAAAAATATATCCAGAGGTAATAGGACACCCATAAAAGTTAGATGTGTTACAACAAATTCGGACAAAAGTTGAAATATATTTTAGGCATTTTCCCATGTAATGAAGTAGTATAAGATTTTGTAGAAATTTATTCTCATTTGTAGATAATTGTAAATTTGGAACAAATACTAAAATATCTTATTAAATTTTTTGTAAAAATATTTTTTTATGAGCCAAATTTAGAAGGCTAGAAAATTGTGTAGTCTACACCAGAGGAAGTTTCAGATGATAGATTTAACTTATAAACTCTTACAATTTTACTTATTATGTCAAGTTTCTTGCATTACTTTTGAGGTTACTGATTCACTTAATGAACAACTATCTATGATATATATTTTTTTATCATGTGAGACTTCTAATATATACTCCCTCTGTTTCATTGTATGTGAAGGTGTTATAACCGTTTCAGAGTCGAATAATTTTTTTTACTATAATTTTCTTAATTTTTTACAAATATTTTGAATAATTAGCTATGTTGACTTGTAGTACTTTTTTGTGTAGTTTTTAAATATATAAATTTTACTCCAAATACTCCTTCACGTAAATAAGGATACAAAATTTAGAAGTTAAACTCCTAACTAATACCATACCAGTATTATTATATGAAGGGACAATTTTAGGTGCTAAAATTGAAGCACGTGAACACATGATCTCTTCGTAAAACTAGTTATTTTATGTATATATTATGTAAAATTAGTATAATAATATCTTACGCTATAAAAAGACTAAATGATGCATTTGATCTAAAATTGAGTTATTTACCTAGAAAATTATGGATTATTTTATTACACCTGAAATAGTCAACGATTTTCGTAGGCGGAAGCATTCAAAGGATATGTTTGATTAATTTAGAATATTCTCTAAAGGGGAATATAACACTAGCTTGTGGACGTTTGCTAGGAGGGTCCCCTTGTGTTTTACTTTGAACATCACATGCTTTCTCTTATAAATCTCAGTTTAAAATTTAAAGCCTTCCTACTTTTAGCTTCGTTTGTCCTCCTGTGCTCTTAATTATATTCTCAACTTGCATGAAATCTATAATATTTAGAAGGATTTAAGTTATATAAATTATTATTTATTGAAGTAGGTCACTTACCATTTATTCTAATTAAAAAATTGATTAATGTTATTAAATAAATTTATCTAGAATTACATTTTAAATGATCTGATAATGTAAATATATTTACCCTATCAACACATAAACTTTAAATATTTTTTAGGAAAATACTGTTAACAATTCGACCCCATCCCTCAATTAGGAGCGGAGCTTGTTCAAATAAAATTCAATAAGATTTCTTTTATCGGTAAATTATAATACTATGTGGATAAAATAAATTTGTTGTTTTTTTTTTTTTCATATAAAGGGAACTTCTAGAATAACTACAAAAATAATTCAAAAAAGACTTTAAATATCGGTTAAAATATTAGAATTTATAATTCCGCTACAATTACCGCCAAAAGAGAAGTGCATTTTGGGAGGGGAGGGAGGGTATGGGGGGACAATGGTGCGACACAAGACAAGAAGGATTCTCTCTACCTAAACTTTGAAGATTTCAATGCTAGACAAAGTAGGATTTGTTAATTATCCTTCTAAGATTCAAGATCATTATAGTGTACTAGCACAGTGATAACAGCAAGTAATGAAACTTCCTCAGTCTTAATTAGTCATGGCTGAGCAATAATGAAAATTAATTATGATGATTTAACTTCCTCAGTCTTAATTATGTGAAGAATTGTTCATTGACAACTCACTAGTGGTACGTAATTACAGAAAATAAGAAAAAAGAGTACACTGTGACTTAATAGAGTAACTCAATGAGCACACGGGGCAGATTCTACGTAGATTTATGGCTTCTTTTGTACAATAACACTGATGTGTTTGCTTAGCTCCACAATTTTAATTAAGATGGATTTGATTCTTCCATAATTATGATTTATGATTAACACCATTTGGTTATACTCATGGCACGTTGCTAATCTCTTAATCACATGCATCCGTTCATCTAAGTATATTCATATATGGGCATTTGTCAAACTCATAGGATGATCAATTGTATAGATCCAGGACCATTATGCTTCAATTTTTCACCTTTATATTTTCTATTGAATCTTTTACTTTCTATTGATTGAAAAAAAAAATATACGAAAAAAGCTGCACCCACAAATGGTAGTAGATTCTTGTAATACGAAAGTTCTTGGATGGAACATTCTGGTTCTAACTTCTAATTGTCCATCTCGTGATACAGAATCAAGTACTGTGATATTTGAATTAAGATATTTTAAGTTATCTTCATTGTTGATGTAATTTTTTTTTTACAAAAATTAAATTATTTGATTGTCAGTCTACACTAAGTATGAATCGCGTGTAATAAGTTTAAGAAAAGGAGAAGACTGCCCTACTCTTTATTATCACTTGAGTTAAGAGTATTTTGCATTTTTATCTAAAAAGGGTAGGAAGGCGTTTCCTTCAATTTTGACATTGCCTTCATCATCCTTTGAACAAGTTGATGATATTTTGAATAATTCAATATAAGCAAACTCCGGAAGTTCGTATACAAAGGAGATATGATAGATGTATAGTTTGTTTTAGAGGCTAAAGAAGTAGATGTGAATATCATCAAAGTAGGTTATAGTAGAGTGGTAATTAGTATTTCATCATTCTTAATCAAAGATCTTGAGTTCGAACTCTAGAAATAAAATCGATTTTGGTAGGAGACGATTTAACTCCAAAGAGATTTTTCATTGTGAATCAAGAATTAATCGGAACTCCGTATCAGATATGAATGCGAAACCAAAAAGAAAAGGTAAAATTAAGAGAATGAACTAGAAGATGGAGATAGGAAATAAATGCAAGAGAAGAAACAGGCTGGCCTTGACAAGAAGGTTGATTTTTGAGATAATCGGTCCAGCTTTAGCATTAAAGATTGAGTGCAACTTCAGAAATTTAATTTCAGAAAATCAGATCATCAACTCCAAAGCCTAGAAGAATAGCCCAGCAGCCTCTTTCTTGTTGTCAGTTCAGAATTGGAACCTAACAACTCCTCCTCTTAATTAATTTTGAACTCCACCTTGGACCATTAGAATTGTTGTACACAAGTTTGTATAAATCAAAATGGTATTAACCATAGTAGGGGCCTGATTTTGAGTGCAATAATATCAATCAACAAAAATATTTCTATATCTTAGTTATCAAACAAATAAAAATTTGAATGTGAATTGATAAATTGTGAATATAAAACAAATAAATAAATATTGTCCAACAACTTGGATCAAATAAGGCACTTCACACAACAAGTCTCAACCCCAACCTTTATTCACTTGAAGGAACTTTGTTGATCATTAGTGCGGGCAAATGGATGGATCAAATTGGATATGTGCGGTCGTGTAGGTCGAAAATGGGTTAGAGAAAAATGGATGAATATCTTCAAGGAATATTAATTTTTGTATTACATTTTAACATCTCCGAGGAATATTATATTTCTATGTTTGTTGGATTGCCTATATGACATTGTTTATAATTAAATGTTCAAACCATATGTCTATTTTGTCAAGCTTTTAACACGTTCGAGTTTCTTTCATTATTATAAAATGCATTTATATATTTTTATACGTATTGAGTCATGATCAAATAGTTGCAACTCTATCCTATATCATTAACACGAGTTTTATTGTTAGCTTGTTACATGTTTGTTTTTTTCTTTATTAATGTGTATCAAATCAGTAGACCTTCAGATTTCAATAACAAGGAATGACATAGTAATTGAATTGAGTATCAAAATAGCTTTGCAAACGCAAAAAATATATTTTAGAGAAAGAAAAAAGAGTCGAAGGAAAAAAATTCTTGATGTGTACTCTTGCTAAATTAATGTTCTGTTTTTTCCCTCCTCAGTTTGGTTTCAATCAAACGTACATCCTAATATTTTCTTTAAAAAGCAAAAATCATAGAGTGTACAGTTGTGCAATTATTGAACTTGGTACCACAAATATGATTAACCGAAAACGTAAAGTAGCTACTTTTGAGATAATAGAGTACAAATAATGTCATTTTCCATTTGCAAAGAGAGCCAATTGGCTTGTATGATAATAAGGTTAGGTCTGCTATTAAATGTTGGTACCAATGGAAGGAACTGATAAGAATATCACATTTTTCTTGGTTTACCATGCTACTAGCTAGGAAAAACTTAAAAGGTGTCAAGTCCTTCAAGAATAGCTGGGACTAGGTAGATTTACAAGAAAGGGTGAACAAATTGAGACTTTGGATTTGGACTGAAACTCTGTTAATGATAATTGATAATGTAACATTTTATTTGCAACCAAATGTCTTTAGAAAAAAAAAGTTCTTTTAATTTCTGCAAAATTTGATTTTTGTCCCTATAATAGCGTCTGTTTGAAAAAAGTAACTTTTTGGAAACAAACGTCAAATTATAAATTCTTGAAATCTTAACATTTTTAGCCAGTCCGCTACAAGATTTTTATGCTTAATTCTTCAACCATCATGGATCATCTTCTGGAACAAACAACTCACATGCAAAATTCACAAACAACCACTTCTCACCTTCTGTAATTGCAAAATAGCAATTGTCAATGAGTTTCATATTCCACAAGTGAAACTTAAAGCTTCAAATTGTCTTTGAAACTCGGAGTTTTAAATTGTCATTGAGTTTCACCAGCGAGATTTAAAACTTTATAAAAATGACTATTTTCCAAACACAAGGTCTAAAGGTGGTTAATAGGCGTTACGTTATCTCTACGCAGCTTTGTGATCCAGACCAGACTGCTTCATGCTTATAGCCCAGAATTTATACACATTTTCGGATTGGGTTATGGGGCCATTTCTATTTTATTGGGCCAATTTCACTTTGACCAAAGAGTAGGCCAAGCTTGCTATTGGGCTAATTAACTACAAGCGCGGGAGATTTTTCTTTCCTTGAGCTATCAGATGGCCAAGTATTTAACTTCTTTTTAATTGCTCAACAATGGGAAAATGGGTGCTTCATTTTTTTTTTTGATGAAGTTAAATGGATGCTTCTTTTAAAATAAAAATTATTATTATTATGACAAGTTCTTTGTTCACCTCTCACATATGTATTTGGAACTCACGACCCATCGAAATATATGTTTGTTGTCCGATATATGTATTGTTATTGTCCCGTTATGCATGTTAAAATTCCAAATGCTCTAGTTTAGTTATACACTTCTTCTTAATTGCCCAATATATGTATTGTTATATATTGTTTTTTTACGAATTTCTTTTACTGTATAATTCCTTTTTTTTTTGTCTAAAGTCTAAACACATTTTGTTTTCTTTGAAAAAAAGTAAAAAGTATTCATGTTCCGCAGATATGCCTCTTTATTGTTATTTTCTTACTTGGTGGATAATTATATCTCCCTCTTAAATGTACATTACTAGCTTTCCTTATGTGTAGATATTTTTCTTACTAGTTCTTTATTTCCTTTGATATCAATGTACTCTCTCATGTATAAATTAGAGACAAATGTACATGAATGAAAAGCAACTTACAGGAAAACTCTTTCATGGTATCAAGAGTCATAAGTCATAACCACACGGCAATAAATTTTTTTGGAGGGGATTCAGTAGATTTTTTTTTCTCATGGCTGAAAACACCTTCACCAATGCTTCGCTACCCATGAAAACTGAACCAATTGTTATAACTAAACCACCATTACCAATCATAATACCTCTACCATTCCACCATTAACAACTTCTCAAGCCTACCCCAATTTTGTGCTTCCTCCCTGCAACCCATTGTCACAACAACTTATTCTATTCCCCTACTTCCATCACAAACACCAAATACATCCACAATAATCACACCTTCTGTTTCACTTTCTCCTTCATCTAATCTCACTCATGAACCACAACTTTTGTCTATAAATGCATCTCATCAAGCCCCTATCAAGCTTACATCATCAAACTATCAAATTTGGTACACTCAATGACGCTCACTATTGATAGAATATGAATTCACAAGTTATGTTGTCAATCCCCCCATGCCGCAGTAAGTGACTTCTGAATATTGGAATAAACATGATCAATTGATCCGTAGCGCTTTAGTGGCATCTTTATCTTCTGAGGTAGTTTCGTTGGTTCTTTCAGCGGACACCTCCTATGATATGTGGACCACCTTGCATAATACTTATGCAAGACCTTCTCGTGCTAGACTCTTGGGTCTAAAGGAATCTCTTGCTCAAGCCACAAAAAGTTCACAATTCATGTCATCTTATCTCCAACATATCAAGCAATTAGTTACTACACTTAATTCTGCTAGAGCAACTCTTACCATGGATGATATAACTCTTCATGTGATTCATGTTTTGCCATTTGAATATCAAGGGAACTGTGATTCTCTCTACACTCGTGAATTCACCTTTCACTTTTGAACTTCACGAGAAGTTATGTGACTATAAAGCATATCTTCTTCGCCAGAGTAGTGCTTATTCAATGCCAATCACTGCCAATTTTTTTGCCCAGAGTAACTCAAACAACTCTCGCAACAACAAAAACAATCGACAGTCCACTTCTCAGTATCAAAATGTCTCCAGTAACCGTAACAATCAGACAACAAATTCAAAATAGAATAACAGACAAGGTACCCGCGTGATATGCCAATATTGTGACAAATCTGGGCACGTTGTCAAGGAATGTCAAAAATTACAGGCAGCTTTTCCATGATTTGCTTCCTCTATGGGATCTTTTGGGACTTCAAATTCAACAGACAACTCTCAACCAAGTGCCAACATTGTCTCATCTTCCACCGACTCTGATGATTTGTTGATTGATTCGGGTGCATCTCACCATGTTACTAGTGACCTTCAGAATCTGTCACTCCATTCTGATTATGATGGTGATAACGTTATCATCGGTGATGGTAAAGCTTTAAATGTGACAAACAGTGGTTCCACAACTCTTAATATATTTACTCATTATCTTCACTTATCTAATATTTTTTGTGTTCCAAAAATAAAAAAGAATTTAATTTATGTTTACTAATTGTGCAACTAGAACAATGTTTCTATTGAATTCTCACTTTTTTCATTTGTTGCGAAGGACTATCGCACGGGGTTATTCCCCATGAAAAAGAAATTAAAAGTTTCCCAATTTTTTTCAAAATTTAAGATCATGGTTGAATTTTTTTTCAACAGATTCATTATTTCTTTTTACTCCGATAATGTGGTGAGTTCATTCATCTTCGAGAATTCTTTACTTCTAATTGAATATGTCATTGCTTAATTCCTCACACACACACCTGAACACAATGGTATAACTGAGCATCGTCATCGACACATTATAGAAACAAGTATTACCCTTCTTCATGGTGCCAAACTTTCTTCATCTTTTTGGTCTTTTGCTTTCCATACAATTGTCTATCTTATCAATCGGGTGCCAACTCCTTTGCTTAATAATGAGTCGCCATATTTTCGTATATTTGGTAGCCTTCCAAATTATCAAAATCTTCAAGTATGTGGTTGTCTATGTTATTCATGGTTGCTTTCTTATTCTCAAAATAAATTAGAGCCTCGTTTGAAATCGTGTGTCTTTGTGGGATACTCTACTAATCAGAGTGCCTACAAGTGTTCTGATCCCTCTATATCTAAGATATTTATCTCTCGATATGTTAACTTCATAGAGCATGAGTTTTCTTTCTCTACTTTGGCTTCCACAACTTCTCGCCCTACAGAAGAAACACTTTTGACATGGGCTCCTCATTTGGTTATGCCTAATCTTTCCTCTCCTTTAACTAAATCATACCCTTTGATGGTCACTCACTTTGTCGATATAAGTTCTCCTTGCTACTTGATGTCACCAAGTAATGGTCATTCATCAGATGAGTTCATGAGAATATCATCAGGACATGGGTCATCACCTAGTGTGTGTACCAATTCAAATCCTATCATTGCACCTCCATTAGCCTCGACTACCTCACATGCTACTGTCCAAACCACATGCCACCCGCAAACTGAATCTTCAAATGCCCCTTCCAGTAGTCAAAGCACCATTATCACAAGCCAAACCACTCAATCCCAACCTGTTCCACTTCCCACTCCATGATCACCCACTCAAAAAATAATATTCATAAACATATCAATAAGCTTTGCCTCTTCACTCAAATCTCAAACAAATCTTCTCTGTCTCATACATATGCTTCTTCCCACAAATCTGAACCAAAGACTGCTGCCCAAACTCTTAAAGATTCGGATTGGAAATCTGTTATAATGGAGGAATATAATACCTTGAAATAACAAGGAACATGTACACTTGTTCCTAGATCATAATCACAAAATTTAATTGATTGCAAGTGGATTTTTTGGGCAAAGCGAAATTCAGATGGTACCTTGAATAAATATAATGCATGATTAGTTGTAAAAGGATTTACTCAGCAACCAATTATTGACTACAGTGAAACATTTTCTTATGTGGCTAAACATACTACAGTTCGAGTTGTTTTATCTCTTAATGTTAGTAAAGATTGGAGCTTATGCCAATTGGATGTTAATAATGTCTTTCTTCATGGGCATTTGACGAAGGATGTATATATGACACAACCTCAAGGCTTTGTTGACCCTACTCGGTCTGATTATGTATTTAAATTGCATAAGGCTTTATATGATCTCAAACAAGCACCACATGTTTGGTACTAAGAATTATGTGATTATTTTCTTTATTTGGATTTTGCAGTATCCCAATCTGACCATTGTCTATTTATTTATTTATTTATTTATTTATTTATTTATTCTAAGCTTGATGTAATCATATACTTGGTGGTCTATGTCGATGATTTGATTGTGACAGGGAATAATCAGAAGGCAATTGATATCTTTATTGCTAAGCTTGGCAAGCGATTTTCAATCAAAGACTTGGGACATCTTGCTTATTTTTTGGATTTCCAAGTGAGTCGCACTCCCAACAACTTATATCTATCTCAACAAAAGTACATTGAGGATATTGTCGAGCGTGCTTCAATGAGTGGTGCAAAACCTATTTCTACTCCAATTTCAACCACCAACAATTTGGTCTTGGAAGATAGTGCTCATTTGAGTGATTCAAAAGACTATCAAATTTTGATTGGATGTCTCTAATACTTGGCACTAACACGACCTGATATTGCATTTGCTACTAATCGGCTAGCTCAGTATTCATACAGGCCGACTGCAAATCATTGGATTGCTCTTACGAGTGATTCGTTATCTTGCTGGAACAATGAATAAAGGGCTTTATTTTTCTAAGGACTCTCAATTAGTTTTACATGCCTTTTATGATGCTGATTGGGCTGACAATCGTGATGATCGTACCTTTACTAGTGCTTACATCGTCTTCCTTGGTAAAAATCCAATTTATTGGTGTTGCAAGAAGCAACGAACTGTAGCTCGCTCCTCCACCGAAGCTAAGTATAGATCAGTAGCTTCTACTGTTGCTGAATTGTGTTGGGTCCAAAATCTTCTTAAGGAAATTTCTCTTTCTCTCTCTGGCTCACCTGTGATTCATTGTAATAATCTAGGTGCGACTTATCTTTCTACAAATCCCGTCTTTCACTCACGAATGAAACACTTAGAAATTGATTACCACTTTGTTCATTCTATGGTTCAACGGGATCAACTTCGAGTTGCTCACGTTTCAACGAAGGATCACCTTGCTAACTTACTAACGAAGCCTCTCTCCCGCCATGAGTTTGAAAGGTTGCGGTCCAAGATTGGTGTCTCGGATCTACCACCATTTTGAGGGGGTGTATCAGGAATATTTCATATTCATATTTTGTAGATATGCCTCTTTATTGTTATTTCCTTACTTGGTGGATAATCATATCTCCCTCTTAAATGTACATTACTAGTTTTCCTTATGTGTAGATATTTTCCTTATTTGTTCTTTGTTTCCTTTGATATTAATGTACTCCCTCGTGTATAAAATAGAGAAATGTACATGAATGAAAAACAACATACAGGAAAACTCTTTCAAAAAAAACCAGACTGTACTTTTTTACCCCATTGTACCTCAAATTGTAAATTTTATTTCAAATTGTCACTTTTCATCACTTGATTGTTACAGTCTTTAGCAATTGGGCAATCCTCTCGTTAATTGAAAGAGAAAATCTGCATGCAAATTGAACTTGGAAATAGAGGGTGACGGCGTACATGCAGTTTTCTAACAACAAGTATTTTGAATATTATCTGAGCATATTTCACATCGTCAATATATATATTTTGATTACTAGTTAACACGGGGTTGAATAGCGAGCTGTAGAAACTATTCGGATTCAAATTTGTGACATTTTAATTCAAATTACGAGCAGTCAATGAAGGTTAGAAGTTAGAACTTAGAAGCAAAACTTCAGTCAAGTCATTGATTTGACCATGCCTCTACATTAGCCATCATATATGGGATAAACAATGATGAATGGGTCACATAATTGTAGGAAGTCTTATTTTAATTGGCAGACTTTGTCGAATCTTACTAAACTATAAAAGCTGGTCAAGTCAAACACACTTCCTATTTGAAAGCAAATGCTATATATCCACAACTTTTCATATTAATCTCCACCCTGCCTTAGCAGCCTCTCTATTTTCTGTAATTTGGCACGTTTTTCCTACGTTCTACAATTTATTTAGTTTATCACTAAACAAGAATTATAAGTACTATATATTGTGTAGCATTTGTAGTAGTTATTCAGTTGCTCTGTACTATTGAAGTCTGACAATGAACCATATGCTATATATCAGCCTCACTGGCGTATATATCGCTTCTCCACATATATATTAGTTGACAACAAAAAAATAAGACTCTCCCGTCTTAAATACTTATCCTAGTTTTTTCCAAGAGTCAAACTTGAACCAACTTGATCAACATTTTGAAATACTAGTTAGTCAGCTTTGATATAAGAAAAATTGTATTTAAAGTACTCTTTTGTGTTAATTATTGAATTTTATTTAGCAAAATAGTTAAATTTCATTTAGCGTTGAGAATTAATTAAATTGATTGTGGGTTATATAATTATTCCTTGATAGAGGAAAAACTTAAAATAACTCGGGAGGAGGAACTAGTCCTTGTGTTGTGTATAGATACTTGGAATCAATCAAAAGTTAATAAATTATGCGTGAATCTCCAATTAATTAGGATCGTCTATATGAATCATCTATAACAATTGAGGTTATAGCGAATTTCAGTAACGAAAATGTAGTACTTCTATATATAGGAAACTATTCATTAGCCAATCAAACAAGAACACTGTCTAAATTAAACCAAATTTTGTTTTGTTAGAATAACAAATCAGCATTGTGGGTTCAGTGTCACCAACTATTTTTATTTTTTGGTGATTTCTTACACTCAGAAAAACTGGAGAAACTTAATTAATGGACAGAAAATTGAGTTGAAAAAAGTCCACCTACCAGCCTAACTCCTACTAACAAGTTGCATGCTACTATTATTTAGTTTCATTAATTAAGAAAAAGAAAATCATTGGATAATTTGTAGAACGGGTGGGTCTTATAATGCAACTTTTGGCAAGTAACCTAACTAATTAGGCTCTCTAAGTTTAGCAGATTCACCAAATCCTTTTTCCGAAGACATTTTCTACCAATCAAAACAAATAGTATGTGGATTGAAGACAATATTTTTATTTTAATAAATCAAATAGCATTCTTCTTGGACACCACAAATGCACAAACAATCTAAAGTGGAGCATTGATTTGGTCTGGTGTTTAGCTCTTATAGAGCTAGCTTTTGGAAATATGTTAAACAGTAATTTTAGTAATATTTATAGTTGCGTGTTGAGGTATTTCTTTTTCTATCTATCAAATATTTTGAATTAATTTTAGAAAAACGTTCCTTTGGGTTTTGGAAAATATCAAAACCACAATATAACTTCTAAATCCAGATACCGTTGTTTATTGTTTAGGAAAAGTTAAAAATTCTCTATTTTTTTTGGTAAATGAAATTCTCTAATTAATCTAGCGAAAAGTAGGCTATAAACCATACAAAAAACATATTTAATAAATTAATGCAAAAAAATTGTTGTTCAAATTAATATTTTTTAGAAAACTAATTAAACCAAACCAATTTCAGATATGACCTTAGTTTTCCTCTGCCCCCACAAAATTTAAAATTATTTGAGATTAATCTGGACTGAAACCACACAAATTTCAGGTCGACTAATGGAGGCCTAACGATATGCTAATAAATTAGTCCATACGTTCTTCAATGAACTCTATGTCTAATCTTATCAGTGCGGTTAACGCTTAACAAACAACGCTAAATAGAAAATGACTTTAAGCAAAACACATACTGTGTAAAGATAATGATATGTAGCATTTTAGTTACTAAGTATTTTTGTTAAATATGGTAAGTGTATAAAATTTGAACTTTAAAAATATTATACGATTATGCAGTACGCTTGAAGTTGATAAATCGAAAGGCGACACTTTTAAAATAAGTGTAAATTTATTTAACTTGCTATCCAATTTGAACACTTCTTCTTAATTACTTGCTAGTATGACACGTGGGTTAGTGAACGATATGTGCAATACGATTATCTACGTATTTCACCTTGCTATGAGCTGTTAAACTACTAGTAAAAGCACTTTCGTTGTGCAAATGTTTGGCGGCTGATGAGATTGACAAATTAGATTGTAAATATAATTAATCTTGATTGGTGCGAAAGAAACGCTTAAAGGCATCTTAGTTAGTAAACTAAAATATACAAATGGTTACGCTTATAAATTTCAACAGGAAGAATGAAAGTAAGGGGCAAGGCACTGATGTGGATCTCATCCAAATTTTTAGTCCTTGTTTTTAGTACATAACGATACAATTTGTTATTACAGCTCAGCTTGTATGTGAGTTTGGATCGAACTCGTAAAGGTTTTAAGACCTTATTTTGTACCCCGAATTGGTATTTCCTTTTTAGTATTATGTGGTTCATTTTGTATTTTATATATACATGCTGCTCTTTTGAATTAAAAATATTACTTACATTTACATTTGTGATTATTTTTATTACATGGTGAAGAAAGACATCTTGTGAAAGTATATCTTCATCAAAAGTACAACTCGACCATTAAGTTCTTAGTATCATGAGTTCACAATGCAATGTTTATTGAAGTGTTGATATGTTATAATTTTGGGAAAAAAGTTTGCTCTTCGTCACAAGTTAGGACTATTTATACCTCTGCCGTTACCAAAATTAATAAAATTACCCCTCGATTGGATAAAATTCCTCAAATCAACCTCAATTCGCCAATTTCACTTAAAATTACCCGATTTCCCCCTTTTAACCCGACCCGACACACTAAACTAATTTAACGAGTGAAATTCAAAACCCATTTTCCCATTTCATTTCCCTTAAAAACGACTGAATCTGCCATTTTCATCTAAGAATTCAAGCAAATTAAACCGTTTTCTTTGTCATCAAAATTTGAAAAGAAAAGGAGTTTGCATATTTCGCTGCAACTCTTTCAGCTTTATTGGTATTAATATTAGATGTTATATCAAAAATTTAAAATAAGACCAGTTAATGGGCATTTGTTGTTTCCAATTCCTGATGCTACTGCTTGTGTGCTAACTATGGGAATTTGCTTTTATTGCATTGAGATTTCCAGAAGCTTTATCTGTTTTCTTTTGCCTTATGAATCTCATGTTTAGTCCTTAGGGTTCAGTCAGTCATTTTGATGCATTTGTGAGTCTCTGATTTTTCATTCTTAAAATGTTTATTGAATCTCATGTTTAGTCCTTAGGCTTCAGTCAGTCACTTTGATGCATTTGTGAGTCTTTGGTTTTTCATTCTTAAAATGTTTATTGTGGTCTTAAAGTGATTGTATCACTAAAAATTTAGAGGTGTTAATTCTCATTTAATGTGTTAAATTAGTTTAGTGGGTTGGGTCGGATTTTAAAAAATTGGATAATTTTAAGTGAAATTGGTGAATTGAGGTTGATAAGGGGATTTCATCCAATTAAAGAGTAATTTTATTAACTTCACTAACGGCAGGGATATAAATATCTCCAATTTGTAACGGAAGACAAACTTAGCTAGTAAAAGAAATTAGAGAAGTATTTTTTACCCTTTTCCCTATAATTTTTCACACAGAGATATATAGACGTCAAACTGAATTTGATTGAACTCGTAGCTCAAACGCTTCATTCGTCAACACAACAATATTATTTGGGAGAGTACTTACCTATCACACAAATCATACTTGGATACTATCATGATTAAGTAATCTATTGAATGAGGTGAGAATATTTATTAATTAATTACAATTAAAAGATTACAAAGTTTATATTTTTTACAAAAATATATTTATTAATTTGACAAAAACACGGATACTCATAAATCTCTTATAGCATCCACCCCCAGGATATTGTGAATCCGCGAGCTGGCTGTAACCAAAAGACACCTTGGCTATGACATGACTTAATTCCCAAGGTGTAAAGGAAACGCCTTAGCACAGCCAAAGCAAGCATCACGAGTCTTACCTGGCAGACAAATTAGCTGTGCCCCCTACTCCTACTTTGCTATACAATTCTTGTGAGTGACAGATAAGAATTAGGAGAAAAGCAGCAAGGTTTCCTAAATTTAGAATTTGTTGACAACTAAACAGTCCCATCATCATTCCTAATATTTTATCAACTGAAAGGGATGACTTGTACAGTTTCTACTCCTTAAAATAATTCAAAGAGAATTCCAAGCCGCGTAATGTGGCGCTCAAGAATAATCTCATTGACGCTGCGCGTACTCTAAACGTTGCCTTCCTAATTACGCACACAAAGATTTCACACCATACTCAGTCCTAATTTCAATGGGAAAAAAGATTTTATTAAATTTTACTGTTCCTACATCAACAAGTAAAACGAGTATTTACTGGTTAACTTTTGATTATGTTGTCTGAAATAAAGGATGGTTCGTTTCACACTTTAGAATCAGGACTAATCCTGATTTGCACCGCGCTTGTCCACTTGTACACACTCTGAATGCACTATTTCGTTCCTATAATTGGCAAATGAACTCAGCAAAGTTGGAACCAATTTTTTTGCTACTTTGTGACAACAATTTCCACAGTTATTCTAGTTCATTTTTCCTACGGTACACTGGTAAACTAATCAAGAAACAGCTAAGTCCTTTTTCGAGTAATTAAGTTTGTATTAAATGATCGAACTTATTGAAAAAGAGAGTTGAACTTTAATCCCAACTATTATAGGTCGTCAAATAATGAAAAAGAAGGATAAAATTGTTTTTCATCACAGTGAGTGATCATAGAACAAATATTAAAGGCAAAACCAACTAATTTACTAATGTGATATAATGAGTAGAACATGGAATCAGAAAAATACCCACATGTACAACTTTTTATTTCACCGCCCAAACAGAAACATTCTGCAAGTCGTGCTATGGCATGCACCACTACGACAGTACCACTATCCACCGTCCTTTAAATTTCCACCTTACATATAGAATATTACCCAATTCAATCATTGAGTAAAATAACTAATAAATAACAGCTAAATAAATCAACAAAACTTAATGAGTAAATTGTAAGATAGAGTAATTTCTTTCATTATTCACAATATATATATAGTTGTATAGATGTTGATTCCTAATACAATAAGAATCCTAACTTACCTTAAATATTTGATTTCTAATACAATAAGAATCTTAAGATACCTTAAATATACATCTATCATAATTACAAAATATACTGTGAATATTCGGAGAATATTCGCTAATACTCCCCCTCAGACGGAGCGGGAGGAGGCCGAACGCTAAGGCTGGATCGGAAGTCGGTGAAGAGTTGTCTCGGCAGTCCCTTTGTGAAAATATCTGCATACTGATATGAGGAAGGCACGTGTAATACTTTGACCTGACCAAGGGCGACCTTCTCTCGTACAAAGTGGAAATCCATCTCAATATGCTTAGTCCGCTGATGTTGGACCGGATTGTGAGACATGTAGATGGCAGATATGTTGTCACAATAGACTATAGACGCCTTTCGTAGTGGACACTGGAGCTCTAAAAGAAGATTTCAGAGCCAACAGATCTCAGCAACGACATTAGCAACTCCGCGATACTCTGCTTCCGCATTCAAACGGGATAGCGTGGCCTGCCGCTTGGCGGACCATGAAATAAGATTATCCCCAAGAAATACACAATAGCCTGAGGTGGAGCGACATGTGTCTGGGCATGCTGCCCAATCTGCATCCGTGTAAGAGAGCAATTTGTTTGGGGCAGAGGGGTAAAGATGTAGTCCAAAGTCCAGAGTGCCCTTAACGTATCTAATAATACGTTTGAGGGCCGCAAAATGGGACTCTCGAGGGTCATGCATAAACAGACAAACATGCTGAACGGCATATGCAATATCTGGCCTGGTGAATGTAAGATACTGAAGGGCACCTGCAAGACTCCGATATAGAGCGGGATCCGAAACTGGCGCACCCTCATTGGCACTGAGCTTGGATTTCGAGTCAACTAGAGCTGGCATAATTTTACAATTTGCCATCTTAGCCCTGTATACTATCTCTTCTGCATACTTACGCTGACACAAGAACATAGTAGCTGCAGATCTGGTCACTGATATACCCAAGAAATAACTCAGTTTGCCCAAGTCGGTCATAGCAAATTCTGTTTTGAGTAGAGCAATGATTTCATTCTTCAAACCGTCAGATGGCGCAGTAAGAACAATGTCATCCACATATAATAAAAAATAAGTCGTGCTGCTACCTCGATGAAAAGTGAAGAGGGAGTTATCACACCTGCTACATATAAAACTGATATGCAGAAAATACCTGGCAAAGCGATCATACCAAGCGCGTGGTGCCTGTTTCAAGCCATACAATTACTTCCTGAGACTACATATAAACTGCGGGACTGCCGGATGAACAAAGCCAGGGGGCTGATGCATGTACACACTTTCTTTCAAATCCACATGAAGAAATGCATTTTTGACATCAAGCTGATGAATCGGCCAATGCATGCCCATAGCAATACTGAGAACATTCCGAATAGTGGCCGGTTTAACAACCAGACTGAATGTCTCACCACAATCAATACCTTCTTGCTGATTAGTGTCATTGACAACCAGTCTTGCCTTATACCGTTCCAAGTCACTACTGTCTCTGAACTTGTGACGAAATAGTCACATACACCGGATAACATTCACACTGTCTGGTCTAGGTACCAAATTCCAAGTGTTCTGCTTGGTTAAAGCGTTAAGCTCCTCGCATATGGCCGCCTTCCAATTAGGATCCAGTTTAGCTAATTTTGGATTTTTTTGGAATAGGTGATAAAGTTTGTGTGGAGAGGTTGAAGTGAACATTGGGTTTGAAGATCCCGTGTTGTGCACAAGTCTCCATGCGATGGGTAAGCAGTAGTGGGAGGTCTAGACTAGGAATTTGGGGCTGCTGAGGTACTAGTTCTGGAGGCAGCAGTGGTTGCATGAGGTCTATATAGGACTGCAGACTTGCTGTTTCTGGAGGGGTAGTGGTTAGTCTCGGGTCGATGGCTGGTCGAGCAGTGGGGGGTTCGACCGAAAGAGGTGGGTGTGTGGTTGGCGACAACACCGGACAGTGTGGGCGTCGTAGCTGTTGGAGCAGTCTGCATCGGAACTGGAAACTGTCGGAGACACATCGACTGGATTAGAGGAGACTCATCTAGAAATGTGTAATCTGTGTTTTGGAATTTTCTAAGGTTTGAAAATGGATAGTTCGCCTCGTCGAATGTGACATGACGTGAGATGATGACCTTACGCGTGGTTATGTCATAGCACAAGTAACCCCGATGATTAGGTGAGAAACCGACGAATACACATGGCGTGGTGCGTGAGTCTAGTTTGTGAGATGCAGTGAAGGTCAGATTGGGGTAGCATAGGCAACCGAAGATGCGTATTTGGTCATAAGAGGGAAACCTATGGTATAAGATTTCGATTGGGGTCTTGTTTTGGAGAGTGTTGGTTGGTAAAATGTTAAGGAGGTATTCTACCATTTTGACAGCGTAGACCCAGAATGACGGTGGAAGACTGGCATGAAAGAGAAGGGTACGTACCATGTTATTGATGGTACGGATGATTGTTTCAGATTTGCCATTTTGGGAGGAAGTGTAGGGACAGGAAAAACTGAAAAACCATGCCTTGTTTAGAACAAAAATTATGAAATGCCGAATTATTAAATTCACGTCCATTATCACATTGAAAAGATTTTATAGATTTTACAAACTTTATTTTAATGAATTTTTGAAATTCAAGGGACTTGGCAAACACTTCAGATTTGAACTTTAGTGGGTAGATCTATACAAAGTGTGAAAAATATTCTAATATTACTAGATAGAATTTGTGACCCAAAGAACTAACAACCGGGGATGTCCACAAAACAACATGAACAATATCAAATGGAGAAAAAGTAACATTGTTGGATGACATAAATGGAATACGTGTATGTTTATCAAGTGGGCAAGAAAAACAGTGGTGGGCAAGTTTTCCATTATTACATTGAATACGCTTATTAGTCCTAAGAATATTAAAAACAGGATCTCCTGAGTGTCCGAGTCTGTTATGCCAAGTTAACGGAGAGATAACAACAAGGGAGACAGGTGAATGAGTTCTGACAGCGGAAGATTGAGTGAAGGGGTAGAGGTATCCCACACTATTGCAGCGCGTAAGAATTTTCCCGTATTGAGATCTTTCACAGAAAAACCAACAGGGTCAAATTCGACAGACACAGAATTTTTGCGAGTGAATTTTCTAACAGAGATTAATTTTTTAATGATGTTGGGTGTGTAAAGGACGTGGTTTAGGGAGAAAGACGGGTGGGGATGATTGGTATGTGTGTTACCGTAACCTTAAATTGGAATGCGATGACCATTGCCGACAGTAATAATTGAGGACACTTTAACCGAAGTAGTTGAGATAAGTTACCTGACGATCGGGTGAGGTAAGATGTGGCTCCGGTGTCCATGTTCCAATTTTCATCGGACTGTTGAAGGTTCACGGTCCTGAAGGCCTGGCCCAAATCAGTGGGGGCCAGGCTGCTGCCTTGCGGGTGCTGTTGGGACCGAGGCTATGTGGGCCTGCTGCTAATGCGGGGTGGGCCTGCCTGTTGGTTGGGGGCGAGCCCAATAGGCCACTGGACCAAGCATGCTTCTTTGGAACCGGGCCGGCTGCCGGTTGGGTAAAGGCGGGTATTGGGCCCGGCCCCACTGAAGTAAAGTGCAGGGTTTGGGCCTGTTTATTGATTTTTGTGGCCCTTGCCTTTGTTATTATTGTTGCGGCTTCTGCCACCACGGCCTCCGCGTCGGGACTGCTGCTGGTGGTGGTCTTGCAGTGGTGGCGAGGTGGTGTTGGACGTCGATGGTGCCATCCCGTCAACGGCTAACGCCTTTTGATTATGCTCCTCTTGTTTAGCACGTCGGGTTTCTTCCAACAATAATTGTGATCGTGCCTTGGTGAAACTTGGTAGTGGGTCGGCCTGTTGAATCATTGTTGCAAGTGTATCGTATTCACCTTTCGGTAAGCCAACAACTAATTGAAGTACCATCTTGGTTTCAGAAACAGATGTCCCGACGTTGGACGGTTGGTCGGCTATGATTTCTAGTTGTTTGCAATATTCGGACATGTTGTTAAAATTTTCGAGACGCGTATTGTTGAATTGCTCCTCCAAATACACGGCCCGAGTATTTTTAGTGTCCTGAAAGATTTCTTCCAATCGTACCCAAAGGTCACGTGCTGTAGCACCTATTTTCATGATAGTACACAACAAGTCTTTTGAGATGGTGTCGTATATCCATTGTTTGACGATGGCGTCAAGGCGACGCCATGTTTATGTTGATTGGGCGATATCGCTAGGACGAGAAACAGAGTCATCAATATGGTCGAGCACGTTATACGCATATGCATGAATATAGAACAGTTCTGTCCACGTGGAATATTGACAGTCTTCTTGGTCAAGAATTATAGGGATAGAGTTATTGATATTGGTAATGGCGAAAGGCGGGTGAAAAGAAGACGATGATCGTTGAGAGGGGTTGTCAAAAGTGCCAGTGGAAGAACCAAAATTTATAGGGGAAAAAATCGAGGGGAGGGGGTTGTTGGCGGTTGTTTTTGAGAGAGAAGAGTAGAGATTAGGCCTAGGGGAGAGGGGGGTCGGCGGTTGTTTTTGAGAGAGAGAAGAGTAGGGATTAGGCCTAGGCTCTTGATACCATGTAAGATAGAATAATTTTTCTTATGGATAGAATAATTTTTCTATTTCATTTCATTATTCACAATATATATAATTGTACAGAGGTTGATTCCTAAAAATAAAAATTCTAAGTTACTTTAAATATACATCTATCATAATTAAATAAAAAAAGTACTCCCAATATATTGCCAAGAAACGGTGTAAAACCAATGAATGACCTATTCTCTCTGTACATAAAAAGTACCCTAAAATAAAAGGGTAAAACAATCAAAATATTTTTCTTTCCCTAATAAGTAAAATAAAATCACATGAACCAATTTACTAATTTGACTTAACCCAATACAAATCAATTTGCTATAAGAATTAATTTTCAATCCATGGAGAACAATAAACGCGGTTTCTTTGCAGGCATAGGACTTTCCACTTCTTGTTCAATCAAGAGTTGACTTTTCTGTCCACAGTCAATGCTCAAACCCAATTGCAATTCTGGCGAGGCTGGCATGTTTAGGTCAAAGTCACGAACCGTGTGAGTCGACGCGCCGCCATCTGAAGTAGTCACAACGCTTCCACTATGAACACCGTCACGGTTGTTACCACCGAGTTTGCCTTCATAGTGGCGGCGCTTGTGACCACCTAAAGCTTGACCAGTTGGAAAAGCCTTGTGACAAATAGAACACACGTGTGAACGACCACTTGGATTTAAAACAGATATATTAACGTTAACACCACTTGTAGAAGTTGATGTTGAAGGATTATTATCATCAGAGGCAGTGGCAGTATTCGTAGTTTTACGATGACTTGCTTTGTGGCCACCAAGTGCTTGATAAGACGAAAAAGCCTTGTCACACACGGTACACTTGTATAATTGCTCTGTTTTTTCTTGAACCGGTGGAAACTCGGCGGTTTTTTTCTCGGGTTCTTTGGAAATAGTAGCATCAGTTGAACCGGGTGGTCCGGTTCCGGCACCGCTACGTGCGAGCATGATGAGACAGAGGGCTAAATACTCTTCTTCAGTTGGTAGGTTATCAATACGAGGTCGTTTTGATCGTTTACCTTTAGTCCAAGAATCCAAATTATGTGTATCATCAACATCTTGATAACGTGGTGGTAGAGTTGGTGTGGCTGCCGTGGGTGACTTCAAAGCTTCAAGAGCCATCTCTTTAGTTATAAAAAAATTCAGAATTTTATAGTATAGAGAGAAAAGTAGAAGAGAGTAACTTATAACTTTGGATAAAACAATATTGAGGAAACTGAGTTGAGTGAGAGAGTGGAGGACTGAAGAGAAGTATATATATAAGGTTTTTTGTGGGTGGGTGGGTGGGGGTTGGAAGTTGCGTAAGGAATGGCGGTGAACGAGTTGTACAGGTTAATGATATGTATTAAAATAAAGAATATTAATATAGTTATTATTTTCCTAATTCCATAATGTTAATGAAGAACTTGACACGTCTGGACATGAGTTGTACTGGAGTCGGTCAAGCAAAGTGTAAAGAGGTTTTGATATGGTTAAGCTTTTTGGCACTCTGAATAGTATGACTCAGCTTTTAAATTTGACTTATTCTAAGGTCAAAACAAAATAGTGGAAACTTAGTGGTACTAAAATTACTACTACTGCTACGTGACTTGGCAAAAGGGACTTATTACGTGGGCAAGTGCGTAATCAGCTAACTCTGCGTGCTTGCCAATAAAAGCCTTGTGATATTGTACTTATTTACCGGAGATACTGTAATTAATAAAGGGGATTTATGTAAAAGGCATGAATATACATTAATATGTACTGGAGAATTATCCGAGGTAACTACATTTAAATTTCAATCATGATTATTAATACTAACTTTCTAAAGATGAGTAATACTAATTGATAGTGTTTACCCAAAAAAGGCACAGTTAAATTTGTAAGTGATTTTAAGGATACGATGATCAATTTATATATAAGTATAATAAATAATTAACAATAAGTAAATAAATGAAAATAATTAGTGAATAGATAGCCTGGAATGTTGTTATCTTGATTGAAACAACTTGACAAGTTTGGTCCGATCCTAAGCTGGTTCGCTTCGAGTCCGATCTAACATGAAGGTTGAGCTCCTTTTATAGCTATCATTACAAGACATTTATGCCCGAGAATCATTCCCTCATTGAATGTAATTAAATGATAGTAACAACCACTTAAAGAACAAAGATTAACGGTTAGCGTCATATCCAGAAGGGGTATGCACTGAGCTTATTCAGTTTTCCATCTGATGTTACCTGGTCCGGTCACTATCCGGTGCCACCTAGTTCGGTCGCTATCCGGTCTTGCTTTGATACCCAGACTTACCTCGGTTCAACTTGCATTCGATGTTGAATATCGCTACCTCTTTCGATTTCCATATGAAAATCATGTCACGTGTCATGCCGGTTTTCACCATATACAGATAGTTTCCACACTTACCGGATCAAAGTTTAACGAAGTGATGGAAAATGTAAATGATTCATTCAGTGTCTTCTTTCACAAGCTTCTTTTCAAATTACTCCGAAATAGGCGGAAAAATAAAACGCTTTCAATTCCCCCAAAATCTGACTCACCTCTTATCACTCTGCCACTTTAGACATGTGTCACTCATTGATTGAATCGTCACTTCGATTCGTGAACCGAAGCATTTTGTAAAGATGACAACGCCCTTATAAAATATTTTTTTCGCTATCTTTTTTCGAGAACCGCCTAAACTTCCAACTAAAAAGAACTAAAAAGGTGAAATAATTTTTCATTATCTCAGTTGAAGTACTGAGCCTCCCTTTATTTTTCTTTCACAAATTTTTACTTTCTGCCAATTCTCCAAATCTTCTAACATTCATCCTTCAAATCTTCGAATCTTCTTAACTCCATACCTTCTAATCTTCATAACTTTATAGCTTTAAATCTTCAAATCTTCATAACTTCAAACCTTCCTATCTTCATCACCATGACAAAATCTACCCGATCTTCTTCTATACAATTTTCTCCGATAACTTTTCCACCGCCAGCCACCGATGACGCTGCCGACGCCAGTGAACCTTTTGAGCCTCAAGCTGCCATTGAGCCCAGAGCCTTCGATATGCTCCCATCATCCTTTCACTTTAAAAACGAGTTCGCCGTTCAGATCGCTTCTAAGAAGTTTGACCGAGGTGAATAAGCTAAAAAATTGGCCATCATCTATTAGTGCCTCCGACCTCGAGATAGTCCAAAATGACTATTGTTGGACCGACCTCTCCGAGATCATTATTCCCGACCCGGATGAATATATTACCACATTCAAGTCCGAGTATTCCAACGTATACCCCTTTCCTTTTATTTTCAAACTAGTCCCTCCGATCGACAACGTGATCCTCGAGATGTGGAAGCCTTACAATTTGTGTCTTGCACAAATTGGTCTGTCTATTCGGAGGGTCATAACCTGCCTCTGATTCCTGGCCAATTTGATTGATGAAATTTTTACTTTGAATCACTGGATCCGTTTATATGTCCCGAGGTTCTTCCGCGGCATGATCATTCATCTCTCCAAATGAGGCAAATTCCCAATCCTTTCTAGCATCGATGAAAATTGAGACCGAGGTTGGCTAGAATGTTTTGTCGCACTTTCTATTAGGGGTGAGCATGGGTACAGGGTACCCAAATACCCGACCGGAATCGACACTAACGGGTAGGTTCCGGATAGATATATTATAATAACGGGTAGGGTCCGAATAGTAAAATTAAGAACCGATCAATGTCGGGTCCGGTTCTGGTTCTGGCAAATAGAGACAGGGTACCCGGACCCGAAATCTATAAAATATTAAATATTTTTATTTTTTTGAGAAATATTTGGACGACTTTTAACTTTCTCCAAAATTGTTTGTTGCACGCCTGCACATTGATTTTCCCCACCTCAAGACGCAAATATTTTAGTTTTTTCACCCCTTTATTCTAGAATGCTCTTTGTGCCCTAAGAGAAAACACCCAAAACTCTCTCAATAACAATGGCGTTTTAGCTACACCACCGAGCTTCATCATCGTCGTTGTTGAAGCTTTCTCTTAGGTACTTTCATCGTTGTCGTCGTTGAAGCTTCACCTTTGCCTCTTTCTCTCACTTGATTGTGTTCACATCATTCCTAAAATGCATATGAGTTCATATCTAACTCTTCAATTTCTTTTTAATATCCTATGCTTCTGTTCTATTTCAGGCGATACTCATCTTCAATTTGTAGTACTTTTTGATTTGAAATGAGAAATCTATTTTAAAAATTTGTGTATATTTTTGTAGATGTGAAGATGAAATTTAGGAATTTACTACTATAATAAAGTTTTTCTTTTGTATCGAAGAGCTTATGAACACGAAAATAAGTTTAATTTAGATATTTTCAAATTTATTTTGAAATCAACACGTTCGATTAATTGAGTGTCAAATTTGGCTTGCAATTTTAGGTTTTGGTTACAAAATTAGCTTTTCTAAAATGAATAAGTTTTCTAAAACTTCTTATAAGGGTACTAAAAACTCTGATTGCAGGCTAAAAAACTACTAGATGAAATTATTTTAGAACTCTTTTTGATTCTCATAGACTAAAAAACTGTTGCTTAATCTGTGTTTTTTTATTTACATGGTACCCGGGAACCTACCCGGACCATGCGAGTCCGGATAGGTTCCGGGTAATTATTGCTACGGGTAGGTTCCGGATAGTAAATTTAGAAATCGATCTTTTACCAGGTAGGATCCGGGTAGTTTAAAAATGTTAGGGTACTCGGACCCACTCACTCCTAGTTTCTATCGCTGAAATCAGCTCGGCTAGGAACATGTCTTTCCTAGATGAATGAATCATGCATAATAAGTAATGAAACTCTCTCATTTTCTTTTGTTTAACTTATGATTTTCGATGACTTTGCTTAAAGCCTTTTCCTTTTTTAACCTTTCCAACCGTCTGTTGGATACCGACTCACGTAGACAATATGCACTCATGGGTTGAGAAGGTCATCAGTACTTACCCGCACAAAAAACGGTCATAGAAAGAACTTTCCAAAAAAACGATAGATATCCCAAAGTCATGATTAGTATATCGTACCTTTTGTTTTTCCTATGATTAACCTTGCATTTATTCTTACTTCTTCTCTTTTCAAACACCCAAATTTATCGAAGGGAACTTCGACCCCAAAGACCAACCCTTCGGCTACCTCAACTATCTTCAATCCGATACTCGATCCGGTTGTATCAATTTGTTGTATCACCGAGGTACCAAAGAAAAAGAAACCCTCCAAATCCAAATACTCAAAGCCTCGAAGTCACCTTCAGTGGGCTCAAACAGGAAAAGGGCTTCAAAAGCGGATGACCCTTTCAGAAGTCAAGACACCGGTATCTCACCAGAGGATGTTTGGATGAGAAATACCACCACCACAACCACTCCGGCAGAGGAACTCCTGCCAAAGTTAGAATAGAAAATATTGCTACTGAGGCAGCCGAGAGAATTCTGCTACCAACCGATGTACAACCACTTTTGCTACCATGCCATTGACCACCGAGCTAGTCATCATCGAAGATGATGATGAAGCCACATATGAGGAGACGTTGGCAAAGAAATCCAAAACCTCTACTTCAACTCACTCTCAATTATCATAACCGGCCCAAAGCTTTGGGCACGAAGATTTTGATCGTTTCTTTAATAAAGCTGGAACTTCCTTAAACCCAGTGCCATAGGCAAATACCTCTGGGTTTTCTCATTTAGTTATTATGTAAAAACTTACCAAATCCTCCCGTACTCCAAAAAACCATGCCAGCTCCTAGTCTAAACTCGTGAGTGTCTTCCTATCTCCAAGTGCAGATTCGAGGAGAGTAAGAGATGTCACTCTCTCCTTCCTCGAGGACACGAACTTTCTATCTTGACCGGTCGGGGTTGCTAGTTACCTTAGGCCTTTAATCTCAGAGTCTAATTAGAAGAAAATGAAAAACATTTCTTGGCAGTGCCTTTTCAACGAGGACAAGCACGCCTCCAACCAGGTATACATTTTTCTTCCTTGTTTAAATTTACATTTGTCTTTTTTTTCATTCCTAACATTAATTGGGTTTCTTCTTTTACAGTCATTCATTCTGGTCAGCGAAAGCTTCATCAGGTGTATGGAGAAAAATGATGACCTCAAAGTGGCAGTGGATGCCTAAAATTGTCCGAGTTAAATTGGACCGAGTCAAAGGTGACTATCTCCAGCAATGAATGATTTTGAGCATGTTAATGAGGAAAACAAAATTTTGGATGAGGAGAAAGAAAAGCTCTACCATGACGTCCAAATCCTCACCCCAGAGCTTGGAGAATAAGAAGAGGTTCGACATTACAAGGCCTAGAAGATTTCCTTAATGCTTAACTCGATTTCCTTGACATCGAGCTTGCTATGATGGATGTGGAGAGAGCTACCATACAGTCTGCTTTGAAGGTGGTTCAGGATTAGGCCAACCAGCAAGCCTAAACCATCGAAGGGCTGATGACTGAACTTGAGGTCAAGAGACCAATCTCCAGCCGATGTGGAGGTTGAGGCTGCTCGAACAGTGTTGAGAATTGAGTACATAACTTGAAACGTCCGGAGGTACACT
The DNA here is from genome assembly GCA_034509755.1 of Anisodus tanguticus. Lineage (NCBI taxonomy): Eukaryota > Viridiplantae > Streptophyta > Magnoliopsida > Solanales > Solanaceae > Anisodus > Anisodus tanguticus. The sequence continues at coordinate 34,878,036 of CM067561.1, read as the reverse complement.
TTGGAATAGGCTCGAGGTGGGATCTCAGAAATTGATAACAAGATTGATTAGACAAATGATATCGAGCTCAGAGCATACCGTAAGTTGAACGGTGATAGTTCCGAGGATGATCCAAAGGACTCTGAATCCTAGTCCGACTGAACTTCAGGCTTGCATGCCTTTGTATTTTTTTCCCTTTAACATGTTTTGCTCTGGTCATTTTCTGCCTTGTTTATAAAATGAATATCCTTTTAGTCATGATTTTTTCTATCTTTTAGCATCTGTTATTGCTTTCTTGTTTTCAATAACTTAACTAAATAAACTCTTAACCCAATTCGGGGTAATTGCCTCCGATTTTAGAGTTTTACTTAAACAAACCATCGTTTAGTTTGTGTCGAACCGAATGAAAGTTCTTTCGGTCTTAAAAATAACTTAGACAACTTACACGATACAAACCTTTACTTTTGGTTTGCCTTATACAGGGCAATTCATTTCGGTTTTGGGTAATTTAATGACTAAATATAAGGACCTTATTTTTATGCTTATGAATAAGACGTCTCTTATTCATTTCGGGCATGAATGTCGAAACTTTGTTTATTCCCAACTTTTAGAAAATACAAGTGTCTTTAAGAATATACTAGATTCATTTAAATCAATGTCTTGAAACAAGCTTTTGGAGCATTATTCATTCATCCAGTTAAGAACTTAACAAATTCGTTAGCTCGTAAGCCTAAAGATTCTAACAATTGTCCAAAGATAAGCTTATGTAAACAAATTTTCGATGAATCAAATTTTGGACAAAATGCAATTTCATTCAAATTTTGCATCGGTCAAACAACTAGGTAAGATTCATTTTATCTTTTTGTCTTTACATGATTTGTCATAATATTAATACTACTTGGACAAGATCCACCGGTATACCATAGTCTTGGGTTTTGAACAGTGGTAGAGGAAGATCCACCGGTATCATTTTTGAATTGCAGACCCTTACGGGTAGACCCTCGATTATTAGGCATGTCTTCTTTGTCCAATGGGAAATTGTGATTGTTGCGACCCCTGTTCGATATGAAGTTCAACCTCTCTGGTTGACCGTAGGGTTGATATCTATCTTTTGAAGATTTCAGCTCCGACTCAACTACCCTTTTTGATTTATTAATTTTTTTTGTTCCATCATGCTGACCCTGGTGGGAGTTTGAGCTGATCACCCTCCACCCAAAATTTGGATTCATACAAATTATGTACGTCTGCCTATGTTACCGCTGAGAATTCCAACAAGTTCTCCTTTAATTTAAATGAAGCATTGGATCTCCTAGAATTTAACCCTTGGTAAATATTTCAGCTGCCCATTCATCATGTACCGGAGGAAGGAGCATATGTTCCTTTTGAAACCTTGTCACGAACTCACGCAGTAATTTTGTATTCTTCTAAGCAATTTTGACTATATCCGTTTTCCTTGCTTGGACCTTCCAACCTCCAGTGTGTGCCTTTACAAAAGCATGTGCAAGCATTTCAAACGAGTTAATAGAATATTCAGGTAACATAGAATACCAGGTCATGAAAACATCAACTCTACCTATAAAGGTGGAGGTAAGGTCTGTATACACTCTACCCTCTCCAGACCCCACGTTGTGGGATTTCACTGGGTATGCTGCTGTTGTTGTTGTATAGAATACCAGGTCATTGCTCTCTTGGACAGTGATTTGCGTAATTTCTTCAGTAACACTGATTCGATCTTACCCGGATGTATGTCATGGCCCTTCAAGGCACAAGTGTAAGACGTCACATATTCTTGTGGATCCGTTGTTCCATCATACTTCGGGAGATCGAGCATTTTGAACCTCTTTGGTATCAACTTCGGAGCCACGCTTGGTGAAAATGGCAACTAGATGTATCTCTTTGTGTCTGGTCCCTTCAAGATCGGAGGCGCTCTAGGAATCTGATCTACCCGTGAATTTTAAGTTTCAACTTTCTTTTCATTAGTATCCACCTGTTTAGTCAAAGCTTGGAACAACCTCAAAACCTCCGAGGACTCATTAGTCCCCGATCCATTGTCATTTTAATCAACTTGATTCTTTTCTCGGCCTGGATCATTGTTACGGACGGGACGAGTTTCATCCATCGTACTTCCTCCGTTGCTTTTCTTTTGTAATTAGGTTATAACCACCTATTGCTCCTTCAACATGTTAAAGATTTGAGCCAAATTTATTTCACCATCCTCATCATCGTCCGGTGTTTTCTGACATGATCTTCTAGACCCCTAGGGTGATATCAAGGGGTTATTGCCATTCACCGGATCAGCGGGGGAGGAACGCCATTGATTGGATCAACGGGTGGAATGTAGTTGTTGTTATTGATATTGTTAGCACAATTATCACCGTTGTTTATTATTATCGTAGTTGCTAACCTCAACTTGAATGTCACTAGCCATTTTGTAGTACTTAGTTTTAACCCGAAATCACAAAATATTGAAAGAAACAATTGAAATTTGAGTTTGAACAAATCACCACTATTATGTTTATCCCCACGATGGGCACCAAACTGTTTACCCCAAAAGGATACGGTTGAATTTGTAAGTGGTTTTAAGGATACGAGAATCAATTTATATATAAGTATAATAAACTATTAACAATAAGTAAGTAAATGAAAATAATTAGTGAATAGATAGCCTGGAATATTGTGATCTTGATTGAAACAACTTGACAAGTTTGGTCCGATCCTAAGCTGATTCGGTTTGGGTTCGAGCCAACAGTGAGAGCTAACAACTATCAGAACAATAAGAAAATCATGCAAGTATGAATAATGAGAATGAGATGCCCCTTCAACATGAAGGTTGAGCTCCTTTTATAACTATCATTACAAGGCATTTATGCCCGAGAATCATTCCCTCATTAAATGTAATTAAATGACAGTAACGACCGTTAAATGAACGAAGAGTAACGGCTGGCACCATATCCGAAAAGGGTACGTGCTAAGCCTCTTCGATCTTCCATCCGATGTTACCTAGTCTGGTCGCTATTCGGTGCCACCTAATTCAATCACTATCTTGTCTTGCTTTGATACCTGGACTCACCCCAATTCAATTCCCATCTGATGTTGAACATCGCTGCCTCCTTTGATTTCCATATGAAATTCATGCCACGTGTCATGCCAATTTTCACCGTATACAGACATGATAACAAAATTTGATCACGCAAATACATATAAGATAAATTAGGGTGTCAAATTGACGGGTTATTGACTTGTCAAGAGATTATGTAAATTTTTAGGGGACACTTTTAATTTTTTTTTCAGTGTAAGATTTTAGGCTTGACAAAATCAAACTTCAGACATTTTTATCTGAAATTACATTTAAGTGAAATTCATGCATTTCTTTGAAGTCGGGTTGAATAGATTTGATTAAAATAGGCTTTACAATGGGTTTTAACTAGGGCTATGCAAATTAACGGTTAAACCAATAGTTCGAATCGATTACTGGGTTATTGGATTAATGGTTCGGGTTAATGGGCTATTGATTCGGGTATCATGTGGTGTCCTATGGTTATTGGGGGTATCGGTTCGGGTCTCGGTTTGACCGCTATTCTTAACGGGTGAACCGATAACCCAATAATCATTTATTTAATTATAATTATATCCTTTCATATATAAAATCACTTGACTAGTCTTAGGATGTACAAAGTTTCGCTTGTTCAACTGCAATTTTGAAGTTCCTCTATTGAATATTGAAAGAAAATTTTTCATCCATTTCATTCTTGTGAGACATAAAATATTAATTTTTTAGCAGGACAGGAGAGAGATTACAATAATCTTGAATGCACCCATATTCGCAAGTGTGATTCCATTCATTTGTTACTTCTTACACATCCGGAAGAGTATTTTGCTGTTTGCTTAAATATTAGAAATAATTTCATTCATCTGTTACTTCTTGGTTACATTTATCTGTCTTTTTCACAAATTTATTGCATGAAAAATGTTTCTTACGTGAAAAACATTTTGAAACTTTAATTGCCTGAAGAATGTTTCTCATTTTCCTTATGCATTTGGTGTTTGGCTGTTTGTAGTGATATGTTTTGATAATTTTGGTCCAAGTTTATTTACGTCATTTTTCTATTCCAATTGGATAATTTTGTACGAAGCTACTTTCAGTTTTGAAAATGAGTTCTTTGTTCTTGAATTTTTTTGTGTGAAACCTTAACGGTTAAACCGATAACCGAACCAATAACGATCAACAACCGGTTAACCAATAACCAGTAGCCGATATCTTAACGGTTAAATATGTCTACAAACCGATAACCAATAAGTTTAACCGATAACTTTTAAACCCGAACCGAACCACTCGATACGCAACCCTAGTTTTAACGCAACCTACACATTTTAAAATAAATTTTAATTTATTAATTTATGATATTTTATTTAATTACCTAATATAATTTTTATTTATTGGTGGTTTATGTAACACGAAAATTATACTCCGTCTGTTTCAATTTATGTAAACATTTTCGGAGTATGACGGTCAAACTTTATTACTTTGACTTTAAATTTTGACATAGATTTTTCAAATTTGTGAAAATAAAATTTATTTATTTAGAAACTACATTAAAAGTACTATAAGTCATGATAATTTATAATTTAAATAATTTAAAAAAAATATAAGAAAAAAATGGTCAAAGAACCACTCGTAGACTCCCCAAATAATAAATAATTCACATAAATTAAAACAGATGAAGTATTTGAAATAGAGGATTTTTAATGTATCAGTTTTGAATTACATATCAATTTCTACTTTTAAATAATATGAAAATGAGGGGATTAAAATAAATTGAACTAATAAATACGCTAGGATGAGTCAGGTCTTCCTACGTTAAGTTAAATCATTTTAGATAACCATGAATTCATAAAATAAAAATAAAAAAGATAACCATGAATGACTCATGGAAATTTACTATTTGTCACAGATACAACCTGAAAAACAAGTGAAGTCGTGGCTAAAAGCAAAAGATGACTTTTCAGAAAATAAAAAACTGGAATATCATAAAAAGTAGTCATACTCGGATCCTTTTTTATATATTTTTCCCACAGTTATAAACCCCTTCACTTTAAAAAAAAAAAAAAATCCAACATCTCACCAAGAATGTGCTTATATTCACCCAATGATTATTTTCCACCGTTAAAAATAGAAATTTTTAAAAATAACATTATCGAAATTAAATAAGTCTAGGTAGATGGCATGAGACTTTAAGAAGTTGTGGCTTGAACTTCCTCAGCTTTATGGTTGGCCATCCATCTAGAAAGACACCAAAGTGGTAACATTTCTAACAAACCTTCCCCAAATTTAGCCACGTGGTACATGTATTTGTCTTTGACTAATAACATAGTTTTCTAGAATGTAATAGATCTCGTCTTGGGATTGGTAAGAAAGCCTACTTTTTTTAGTCCCGGGCATAGCCGAATGTGAAAGGGGAAACTTAAAATTCAGCTTTCGAATTTTGATGGGAATAATTTATTCTCTTCTGGGGTAGAACTTTGTAGGTGATATCAGTTGCTCTGTTTTTAAATCCTGATCATTAGGCACATCCCGCGATTTACTGGTTGTAGTAATGAGAGATCGAAATTATTATCTTCGACGACGTAAGTCGATAAACTAGATATTAAAAAAAAACCTACTTTTTGACATGGAGTACTTTCTTTATGTCAATTGCTGAAGCCGCTTTCTGCCTATTCCGTTTTATTTTATTTTCCAATGGATAAGTGAGAAGGAATTTTTATCTTCGAACATAAATTAATTTTCATAATTCACATTTCAAACACGTAGCTAATTAAAGCATAGTAAAAATGATCTAGTCCTTGTTTCTTTCCACCAATCAGGATTACTACTGCCACATCCTCACAATCTCTTCTGGCGTTTTACCAACCCTTTTATTAATTTTATAAGATACTTTATTATAAGGAAGATGTGTTATATATATCTTGTGTGACCATAATTTTCCTGACTATTTTATAATGACATATATTGTATCCCAGTTTTGAAGCCATGCTGACGCTAATTTATATGAAAGATGTTTTAAAATTGTTTCTTCTCTATGGAAACAAAAGAAAAAAAGAATATTAAGTGAAGTGAAGAGAGGAGTGTGGAATATTACTTGAGTGAAGGGCAACAGGACAAAAGCACGGCACGCAACGATGGATTTTTGCAACACGTGGAGGCAAGGATAGCTTCAAAGGAAGAGAAACACGTGGCGACATATGTGGGTTTATAGGGCAGGTTCCTGAATATATGGGACAAGTAAAAGATAAGAGGAGGAGCCGTCCAAGCACCAACTTTGACAAAATAACTTTACACACTAAATTTACGGACATTATTTATCCGTATAAAAATATTCTATTTATCTATAATTACCTTGTATATACTTCAATTAATTAATCTGAAGGAATATATGTACATAGCAAATAACAATATTCACCAACCCACACATAAGGATATCATATTAAGGTGAGCATACTATTAGTCAATTCTTTCAACAACAATCCACTAAGGGCGGGTTTAGAGTGTCGAATGTGTGAGTTTTCAAGAATTCAATAATTTTTATTTATATTGAGAATCTTTTAAATGCATAGTAACAAATGTTAAATTAGAAACACAATATAAAAGTGGGTTGTTGATTTAGTGTCAAAGATTTTTTACTAACTTAAGCTTTGCATATGTCGACAGAATTAAGTAGTACTTGGTTCAGAAGTGACTTAAGAGTTTAAAAAATAATGTGGTTCTATCTGTATGCTTTGGAGCGAACGCAAATTACTTGGCAAAAGCTATGCGGCAACGAGGTGCAATGTGCAAACTGATCAAATATTCCACCAGGAACCAGCTCATTGACAACCCTTCATTTCTTTATGTAATGATTATAATGAAATTATAATTATTATGCGGTGACTAAAAATGAAGAGATTGTTATTTATGAATTAGTAATTGGAGTACTTTAAAAAGGTACTATTATCTTAACTTAATCTTCACAATATCAGTACACATATAACTTGATTCGGGTGTTATTTAATATCGCAAGTCACACGTTGTTTCGAGTTATGTGGCTATTACATTTTCTTATTATGCTGGGATTAGTTTTTTCCCGACCCCTTAGTATTTCCTTTCCACCAAAAAATAGGAAAAATACCGATAATAGTTAGTATTTTCTCTCCTCTAAGTTGAATGTAAGCAATAATAACAGTATTATCATTTCTTTGTAAACGATAATATAATCAATGAAGTGAAAGTAATCTTTTGGTTCTTTTCACCTCAACTCCTTTAGGAAATATATCTAATAGTGGTTCCTCACTTATTTCAAACGTGACACACGAACCCAAACTCCTAAAATGAAGGTTAAAAATGTTTTAACACGTAAGTCAACCTCTTTCATACGTCTGTCTCTAAATCAAATGAATTTGTCCATTAATTAACCTGACTATACCTACGTGGTGACCAACAATAAGAGGTTAAAATTGAAGAAAAATAAAAAGAACAAAACTCACAAATATGGTATGAAGCTTTTAAGGCACGAAAGTTCCGTAACTCCAATAGTGTATGACTCAGGGACTTCAATAGTAGTGTTTATCCATTCAAATTGTACAATTATTCTTATTAAAATCTACCATCCCTCTTAATCCAGAATATAAAAATGTGTTCTACCAATTGAGTTTTCTAGTTCAACTCCAACACTGAAAAAAAAAAAGGTTACTTCCTCCTAAATATACAACAAAAAAGCATAGCAAATAGAGCTAATTGCGTGTGCTCTGAATCAGCAAATCAGAAGACTATGCCGTCAAGGCAAAGAGTAGTATACGGCGTACGCGGCCTCTTATACACCATATACACTACTAAGTATGGAATTCAATATCAAGAATGTACAAGTTATCCCCATCTCAGCTCATTATTCCTTTTCCACTATTGAACTTCCTCCTTCCCATCCACTTTATTCCACTTTCACTTTAATTGCTTAATTAGCAAGCAAGCGCATATATATATATATATATACTCAATACAAGAAAGTATAAAATTTACAACAAAACTTTAGCAACAATATACGTAAATGGTAATAAAAAAATAACTTTTTTGTTACAAAATATATATAGTATGTACAAGAGAAGAATCCTAATTCGGTAATAATCCTAATATACTATAAATATACAGTATTCATAATTACACAATATATGACGAATATATGGAGAATATTTGCTAATACACCCCCTCAGTCGGGGCAGGAGGAGGCCGGACGCTGAGACTGGATCTGAAGTCAAGGAATAATTGTCTGGAAAGTCCTTCAGTGAATATGTCTGCATACTGATATGACAAAGGCACATGCAATACTCTGACATGGCCGAGAGCAACCTTCTCACGAACAAAATGTATATCCATCTCAATGTGTTTGGTTCTCTGATGTTGAACCGGATTATGAGAAAGATATATGGCAGATATGTTATCACAGTAGACGATGGACGCCCTACGCAAAGGACACTGGAGCTCTAAAAGTAGATTTCGGAGCCAACAAATCACAGCTACAACATTGGCAATGCCTCTGTATTCTGCTTCGGCACTCGAACGAGATAGAGTGGCTTGTCTCTTGGCAGACCATGAAACTAGATTATCCCCTAAGAATACACAATAGCCAGAAGTGGAGCGTCACGTGTCCGGACACCCTGCCCAATCTGCATCCATGTAAGACAACAACCTGGTCGGTGCAGAGGGATATAGATGTAATCCAAAATCAAGTGTACCCTTAATGTATCGAATGATACGCTTAAAAGCAGTGAAATGAGACTCCTTGGGGTGTGGAGGGTATAGTTGTAATCCCACGTGTGTTGTTTCATTAAGGCATTAAATTTCTCACACATCGCAACATTCCAATTAGGGTCCAGTTTGACTAATTAAGGGTTTATGGGAATTAGGGAAATTGTTTGGACGGACAGGTTAAAGTGGGGTTTGGGCTTGAAAATCTCGTGTTTGGCCTGGGTTTCCATGTGGTGGGTGGGGGCAGCGGATTCGATAGTCGAATGCTGGGTGACTGGGGTCGATATTGGGCGTTGCGTGATGACGTCGGAACAGTGTGTTTGGGCTGGAGGAGGGACGAACTTATTTGGATATGGTATGGTTGATAGTGGTGGGGTATCGGACAGTGGCGATGGTGGAGGTGCTGGTAGTATCGGATACGGGAAGGGTGGTGGATCTGGTTGACGGTGGGTTGGTATTTGTCGGTGTGGTCGGAATGTTCTGTTGTGGGAGGAGCACTGCAGTGGGTTGGAGACGGGTGGTACGCTGGTGGTAGTCCTGCGTAGAGACGGTGGTGATGGGTTGGTGACCTTGGTTAGGGGAGATCGACGAAGAGAGATGAGAGGACACTGCCGGCGCCAGTGCCGCCGGTCGACCAACTGATACGGTGGAAGCAGGTGGCAGAGACCTGTTCCTGGTGGCTGACGGAGTGATTTGACTGAGGATGATAGGAAAATCGACAGACTCGTCAAGAAAGGAGTAGTCCGGTTTTTGAAATTTTTGGAGATTCAAAAATGGGAATGCAGTCTCGTCGAACGTGACATGACGGAAATGTGGATTTGACGAGAGGACAAGTCATAACATCATATAACCCCTATGATTATGCGGGAAACCTAAGAAGACACATGGAGTAGTCCGAGGTGCTAGTTTGTGAGGGGCGGTGGAGGCAAGATTGGGATAGCACAGACAACCGAATATTCGTAAGTAATTGTAGGAGGGAATCCTGCGGTATAGAATTTCGGTCAGAGTCATGTTGTGAAGGGTACTAGTGGGTAGAATATTTAAAATATATTCAGACATTTTGACGGCATAGACCTAGAAAGATGGAGGAAGAGATGCATGAAACAGCAGGGTACGAACCATGTTATTAATAGTTCGCAAAATGCATTCTGTCTTACCATTTTGAGGTGATGTGTGTGGGCAGAAAAAATGGAAAACCATGCCATTATTGCTACAAAACCGGTGAAACGTAGAATTATTAAATTCACGACCATTATCACACTGAAATGATTTTATATACTTTTCAAACTGTGTTTTTATAAAAGTCCAAAACTCAAGAAATTTTACAAACACTTTCGATTTAAATTTAAGTGGGAACAACCAAACATAATGGGAAAAATCATCTAACAGGTCTAGATAATATTTATGACCAAGGGAACTAGGAACAAGAGAAGTCCACAAATCAGCATGAATAATATCAAACGGTGAAAAAGTAACGCTGGTAGATGAGTTAAACGGAAGGCAAACATGTTTGCCTAAACAACAAGAAACACAGTTCTGGGCAAGTTTCCCATTATTACATCTGATAAAGTTATTGCATCTAATAAAATTAAAAACTGGAGTGCCTGGGTGGCCAAGCCGATTATGCCGAACTAACAGAGAGATAGCAGCAAGGGAGACTAGAGAGCAAGATCCGACAGCGGAGGTGGAAGGGAATAAATATAGGTCCCCCGCGCTATTGCATCTCGTAAAATGGGTCCACGTACAAAGATCCTTCACAGTAAAACCTAACGGGTCAAACTCAACAGAGACAGAATTATCATGAGAAAATTTGCGGACAGAGACTAGGTTCTTATTGATGTTAGGGGCATACATGACATTTTTTAAGAGAGAAGGGTGGGTGTGGTGGTTTTGTGTATGCGGTACCATGGCCCTGTATTGGAATGCGATTACCATTGCCAACAGTAGTGTATTGAGGATGCTTTAATGGAAATAATGCAGAAAGACTACCTACAGATCGAGTTAGGTGAGACGTGGCTCCCGAGTCCATGTATCAATTTTCATCGGGCTGCTGCAAGTTCAAACTGCTAAAAATCTGGCCCAAATCAGTCGGGGCCATAATAGAGGAGGGCTGCGGGTACTCGGCCTGCATGAGGTAGGCCTGGTTGGACTGATAAGGTATTGGTCTATACGCTGGAGATGGGCCTAGCAAACCCTGCTGTGGATAGGGAAAGTGGGCACCGTCTGGGCAGAAGCTGATGCCCAGTTCCCGTTCTGATAGGAGGCCACTGGGCCGGCCCAAGGTGCTGAAGGGTTGGACTTCTGCTGCTGTTGATTACTGTTCTGGCCACGGTTGCCTTTGCCTCGGCCTTTTCCTCCTCTACCACCGCCGCGTCCTTTGCTGCCCCTGCCGCCTCGGTTCTGCCGTGGATGATTATTTTCCAGCGATGGCGGTCCAGCGGTGATGTTATTTTGGGAAGAAGTTTCGACCACCAACGCCTTATGAGCGTGCTCGTCCTGCTTTGCACGGCGGGTCTCTTCGAACAACAATTTCGAGCGAGCCTTATTGAAGCTTGGTTGTGGATCAACCTGTTGTATCATGGTGGCTAACGTGTCGTACTCACCTTTAGGGAGGCCTGCAATTAATTGTAGGACCATATTTGCCTCAGACACAGGTGTGCCAACGTTTGATAATTGGTCCGCTACAAGTTTCAACTGCTTGCAATAATCAGACATGTTGGAAAATTTTTCAAGACGCGTATTATTAAATTTTCCTCCAAATACACAACACTGGTGTGCTTGTTATCTTGAAAAATTTCCTCCAATCGAAGCCATAATTCGCGAGCCGTGGAGCCGGATTTCATTATTGTATGGAGCAAGTCTTGAGAGATGGTGCCATATATCCACTGTTTGACGACTGCGTCGAGACGAAGCCACGTTGATTCATCAACCTCGGGAGGGTGAGGGAATGAGTCATCGATATGATCAAGCATGTTATAGACATATGCATGAATGCGAAACAGTTCAACCCATGGAGAGTACTGACCGTTTTCTTGATAAAAAATTATTGGAAGGCAGTTCTTGATGTTGGTAACGGTTAGGGCTGGGTGAAAAGATGGTTTTGGTGTTTCGGGGGTGATGACGGTTGAGGATGAGGCTGTCGTGGGGGTGGCAGGAGTAGACATTACAGTGGAATTTTTTTTAGTGAAGTAGTAGAAACAAGAAGGGGAAGAACCGAGGGAGGGGAATTGTCTTTTTCCGGTGAGGGAAGGGAGAGGGTGGCCACCGGTGGTGAAACCCGGGGGGGGGGGGGGGGGCAATTTGCTCTAAAAAAGACCTAGGGTTTTGGCTCTTGATATCATGTAAGATTGTAAGAATTTCCCTTGGGGAGTTTTCTCATTATTACAAAATATATATAGTATGTACAGGAGAGAAATTCTAATTCCGTAAGGATCCTAATATACTATAAATATACAGTATTCATAATTACACAATATATGACGAATATATGGAGAATATTCGCTAATAGAATCAGTACTGGTGCATTAATTGTTTTGATCATGTTTTTTGTATACAACCACTCAACCAGTTATTCTCTACCTAAGTGAGCTAAAATAATGTCATTGTTGACACCTAGAGAATAACTGGTTGAGTGGTTATACATGGAAAGCATGAAATAGTAAAAACTTACATATCGGGTACTGAACTAATGAATACATGATATGTGTTTAAATATATATAATTATTACTTAATCAATGATTAATTAATGTATATGTCATTACATCACTTAACTAACAATAACAACAACATACCCAGTGAAATCCCACACCGTGGAGTCTAGGGAGGGTAGAGTACTCTAGTATATTACTTAACTATGATAACTTAAATTGGTTTGATATAAGCAGTGTGAGTAAGTATTCATCTACGTGATTCTTGCAATTGTTGGTCTGAATTAACTGAATGATAAAATAGGCAAGGTGTTCACAAATTGACGACACCACAGTTATCTGGAAACAAATTAAGCAATAACTGAATGTGAATGGGAAGGAGGAAGTTCAATAGTGTAAAAGGAATAATGAGTTGAGAAGGGGATTACTTGTACATTCGTGATACTGTAATGCATACTTAATATTAGTGAGTATATCGGATGTATAAACACGGTTGAAAAAGAAAAAAAAGTTGGACATGTGTAAACTGAATCTATGGCCACATGGGTGCAATATGTCGTGTTAGGTTGTATGTTTCTGAAAAAAATCTCGAACAAAAGAAGCAACAACAACAACAACATAACCAGTCTAATTCCATACGTGGAGAAACAAAAAAGGTAGTACAAGTTTTTAATTTCCGAAACCTCCTTATCACTAGCAAGCTGTTCTGTCCTAGTTATGAGGCTCGCTTGACTATATTGTGGATCTGTAGCAATTAAGGTTCCTAATAGGGGGTAAAATGGGTTGGTCTGATACTCAATTTCCAAAGGATTTGCAAAGGAGTACAATCTTGATTACTCAAGTAGTTCCTGGGCAACATATTCCTCAAATATATTCATGGTTTCTAGTTTCAAATGACTGACTAATAGATACGTGCATCATTGATCTGTTTTTCCCCCATTGGTACTCCCTTGAATTTTATATGGCTCAAGACCGTATACTCTTAATTGGCTTTCAGTACCGACATAGATGTTTCTGGCTTTTTCAAAAAAAAAAAAAAAAGAAAGAAAGAAAGAAAGAAAGAAAGAAACTATGCCTGTGCGGCCTGTTGTTTAACATATACATGCACAGGTTGATAGCCAAAAACTGTTTTCATTCCTGGAACATTTGAACCCAGAGCAACCTGAAAAAACACTAAACCACCAACGGAAACAAAGGCCACAATGCTATTGCTCTAATTTTAGAGAATGAGACTGCGGAATGTCAAAAAAGAAGAAGGTACAATTGCTAACTGGATAATTACAAATTTTTAATTGTTCTCTAGAATTTCCAATCAAGAGAATGGAGTCCTGGAATCCAAACTGACATATGATGTAGATATAAGTCTTTTTCCCCAAATATATGATAATAAGTTCACCACTAGAAAGATTCAAGGAGGAGCTTCTAGTTTTCATGTGGTAGGATTTGGCAAACTTTTTGGCTTAGGCTTCACTTCAACTTCATTTACACTGCGGACAAATATGGAATCCGACTCATGGCTGCAAGGGTAAACCACAGTTAAGTCTTAATGGCAAAGTGAAATATGGAGTAACGAGAAAAGTTTACAAAATAAAAAGAGCCTCATAAGATAAGTCCATTCTTACGGCTTTTCGCCCTCTTCAAATGTATAACTTGATGCTACAGCCAAGAGTCTACCATCCCTGCTAAACGACAATGCAGCAACGCTTGAAGGATATTTAGGGTACTGCAGGTTGGTCCAGTAAAAACAATCAGCATATTAGTCAGTTAAATACAGAGTGATAGAAACCAAAGGCATGTTGACAAATATTTACCTGATACAACCTCTTTTTGTTGTTACCATCCCAGACATTAACATAACCATCACAACCGCCAGTGGAAATACCATAGCTGCAGTTCACATGGAAAGGGTTGTTATCCCAGAACATTTAAGATCAAGTTAAACAGCATGAAATAAAACACACATGTCACATTGAAACATATCAATGAACCAACTAAGCAAACTCAAGGAATTTTTTTTCACGAAAAAACAGCTAGAAGGGGAGCCTTGGAGTAGTTGGTAAAGTTGTTGCCATGTGACCAGGAGGTCATGAGTTCAAGCCGTTGAAACAGCCTCTTGCAGAAATGCAAGGTAAGACGGCGTACAATAGACCCTTGTGGTCCGGCCCTTCCCCGGACCCCGCACATAGCGGGAGCTTAGTGCACCGGGCTGCCCTTTTAGGAATCAAAAGCTAGAACATGAAATGTTAGTAGTAACAAAAACATTGCTAAAATACTTTGTTAACTATCCAAGACAGATTAATTAAACTCTTCGGACATTTTAGACCGCTTATTTCTGAAATGTCAGAATTGGAGGCAGTTACGATTCATACGAGATGTATCATAAGAAACACAAGCCATTCTTCAGTCTTGGACATGCCAAGAAAACCACTTCAGCTCTACTTCATCTTAAGAATTTTGATCCATTGGAGAAAGTATACAACTATACGTTTACTACTCCACTTACTGCACTGGTTTGAGGAAATATATCTCATAATATCATGAAAAAGCATTTTGCTGAATGTGAAATGATTCCACTTATTAACACATGAATAAATAAAGTTGAGGTGAAGTTGGAACTCACATAGGGTGAAAGGCAATTGCATTTACAGGGTACACGATATCCCTTCCAGCTTCAGATTTCCGATGACATTTAAATGCATATCTGCACAGTAAGTCATGACATATGAATAGATGCCAAACAGACAAATAATCTACCTAGCACACTGCAAAATCACCTCACATCCTCTGGGTTTTGGAAAAGATAACTGTAATCTATAACATGGTTCCCATTATTATTTCCAATTTCAGGAGGATAGATGTCTCTATCTCGTCATTCAACCATTCACAAACTTCATTTCACATCATACGATTGGCCACATTAAACTTCATATCTTAGATGAAGGAAAACAATCCCGCAAAAAGTCAACAAGACATGAAAAAGTCTATTCGAAATTATACTTCACATCAAGGATTTATTTCCAATTCAATTTCCTTGATTGTAGAATGATTCTCTGTTTGTACAGACTGCTTTGTCTGTCTGTACAGTATAATGCACTAAAAGAATTTTATTTTAAACAGATTTAAGTTATATACACAGGCAATGTAGTTTAACTTGTGATAGCAGGTTAGTTACAATTTTTAATATGTTAGCATTATTGCTTATCATAAAGATTTACCTGTAATTACCTTATAAGTGACTTAATGTATAAATATTTTTTACATAGTCAAGAGCATAGAACTTAAATTCCTCTTCAATAGTTTCATACTGTTTGATATCAGAGACAAGAAAGTGTTAATTTCTAAAATTAACACCTATTGTTTTATTTTCTTTTTTAAGGTCTAAAGTGTCAACCAAAATATGCAAATGTTAATGTCGGAAAGTGCCAAGAAAACAAAAATAGAAGTCTCTTGAAAGGAACTATATTATGGATAAAGATTGTTAGCAAATTTACATACTTCTTCGATTGACCGACCTCAGAAAGATCAAAAAATTCCATTGCAACCCGACCTTCAACTGAACTCAGAGCATAGCCTGCAAAGTCCACTTATAATGAGAACAACTAGGCAATGCATCAAAGAAATCAGAAAATTGATGAAAGCACAAGTCTTAATCTGAACCTAATGTTTGGTTGAAGCTCTAACATTCAATATCCAATAAGTTTGTTTCCTTTACGCCTAAAATTTACAACAAATGTGCCATTGAATATGTTCCAAATATTCATCCTGAAGGACTTCAGAGAGTATTTGTGTCATTAGGTTTTGCATATAGATAGATGTAAATGTGGTCTTTATGGTGAATTGCAAATGAAAAATTGTCCAGACTCTTTAATTTATCTAATCAAATTAGCGCATTTACTGAAACCGCAAGATATTAAAAAACTGCAAGTATAGATGGGTGATTTGCGGTTCAGTCCTGACAGAACTATACTCATAATTTTGTTTCATTACTCAGACTCCAGAAAGATATATAATTGATACATCTAGTTCTGGATACCTTTCTATTGTCCTATGAAATACAGAGCTATGGAAGAGAAGCCACATCAAGCATGGGTTTCTGTTTTTCCTTTTCTTTTCTTTTTTAAATTAAACAAAGATACTTGACATCAAGGCATTACTAGAAAAATATCAGACATTGAGTTGTGGTTAATTGAGTCAAATATGCTGAAATGGGACCCCAATATGGTGTAAATCATTAGATTGATCTGCAACTAGTTGAAAGATAGTGAGAAGAAGAAACCTTGCAACCAACAGTCCAATATTGAGTCATTAAAGCTATAGAATGAAGCAGCAAATAGAGATTAAGGAATAAACCTGTTCCATTGGGATAACACCTCACACATCTAGTTTGATACTTCAAGGAAGATTCCCTCCGTTGTTCAGGTTGAGACATGTTCCGCAAGTCATAGACATTCACATGTCTTCCTGCAGTTGCTACTACTAAACGGTTCCCAACAAGGGAGAGAGAGTACACACGCTCTGGTTGTGTATAAGTTCCAACAAGAGTATGTTCCTGTCCACTTGCACCTCTAGGATCCCAGCATTTCAATGTTTTGTCCCAGCTACCAGTTATCACTTGTCCTGTGCCACACAAGAAAATCACATAGTTCTATTGGAGCCAATTTTCAAAACATACAGACTCTAAGCTAAATTAATAGAATGCCACCGTTGAGATTTCAAATCAACATTTTATAGGGTCAACATAATCATCACAAACAGATTCATAGGTTGGACCATATATCATACTAACTGATGCATGAGATGAGGTCAATATTTGACAACAATACTAAGAGGCATATACGGGACAAATAATGCAAGCATTAAAATGAGCAGTAACAATATTTTGACAAGTTAAGTGATCTATTTACAAAAAGGAGAAAAAAGACAGATAGGTACACATGCAACTTCTTTATCCAGCCACGCTGAACTTGAGTCGTGATTGAATTTCCGATGTCGAAACTTCTATGAAGCCACGAATATATTGCACATATAATTCTCTTTTTAGATTTTTTACCTTGGCTTTCAATTGAAACACAACAAGCCAAAAAAAAATGAACAACTAATTGCTAAAGTAATTACAAAAAAGTAAATAATGTTTACTATCATTTTTGGTAGCTTTAGAATGGGGAACATAATATTGAACAGAATCAGAAAGTATAAGAATTGAATTGTGAAAAGATTATTTCAATTTTCACCAAAGCCTACTTAAAAGCTGAAATGCAAAGAACAGAATGCACAAGATAATTTTTTATCTGACTGGTAACCTTTGTCCAATATCCTTATATTTCAGATGAATATACCACTAAGTCATATCTTAGAGAAGAAAGAAGCAACTTAGACAGTCAATATATACCAATGAATATCTAGACTCACCAGTTGCATATGAGTATTCAATGCAGCGAACAGGTGCATCATGCCTTCCCAATATATCCTCTCTTCCGTAGTTGAACACAAGCCTAGAGCAGGGGGGAACATATCAAAACCGAGGTCAATGTTCAAGCAATTACACACTATGCAGTAATAAGAAATAACAATATGACATGGATGGTTATAATGACTATTTCTCAAACTACAATAGCCATTTACAATATTAACACATAATGATGATATGTATTGTCAGGAAATCGCTTGAAACTGAAAAAGTATGTCTTCCTTATCTAATCTCCACCATTATCACGGTTATTTTCTCTCCAAAATTGTAAGCACTAACCAGACAGCCCAAGAATAAGTATAGAATAATATTCTCTCCGTACCAAAATATTTGTCATGTTCCCTTCTCGAGAGTCAAACTACATGAACTTTGACCAATATTTTAACATGTATTTTTTCACCATACTGATATGATAAAAATTCCTACTTATAGTATTTTCCGTATAGTTTTCCAATATCAAAATTTTAATTTTATACAGAGCTAATCTAATCTATTTTAGCTTCAAAGATTAGTCAAATCGACTCTCAGAAAACAAAACATAACAAGTATTTTGGGACAGAGGGAGTAAATCCTAGAGAAAAGCAATAGATTAGTATTCATCAATTCATCTAACCAGGATAAATTCATCTACGCAGTGTATCCAACACTAAGTAAAATAGAAAACACAACATTTATATTACCTTCTAACAGTATTATCAGCACTAGCACTGAATCCAGATGAATCATCATGGAAGCAACAATCGAGCACCGCACCTCCGTGAATGAACTCTCCTCTCAAGGCATTAGCACTTGCATCATACAAACGAACCGTCTAATAAAATAGCAAATCAATTACACTAAAAGTTGAACCTGATATCTAATAGCCACAAAACCTATTGAATTGCTCAAAATTGGATTTATAAATTCAAAAGAGTGAGTAACCTTATCCCAAGAAGAAACAAGAAGGTGATCACTGTTGTTGGAGAAGCGGAGGTTGGATATGCCGTCTTTGGGCGGGTTTTCGAGCTCTCTTCCGGCAGACTGCGGCACCGCCGTCATGATATCGCCGTTGTTCGATTGAAGTGATTGATTTGAGAAATAAGTAGAGGTTGTGGGAGCGTATAGAGTGACTAGGGTTTCACAAGAGAGAGTGTGTGTTTTTGAAAAATGAAAAATATCAGATGAATGCTTCCAGAATTTGAATTCAAATTGGGGGCCAGATAGGGAGTTTTAAAGAATTTTAAAGAGCTAAAAAGGTGGGGTAGGGCCTAACGTCTTTTCGGTTTTCCTGCGCGAACACCCATGTACAACCAAATATAAAATCAAACAAGTCCCCGGACATAGGTGGATGACAAAGTAGAAAAATTTAAAATTCAACTGGCTTGTAGCGTGTGTTTGAATTTTGATGGGAGTAATTTATTCTCTTTTTGTGATAGGACATCGGACTACTATCTCCAGGAATAATCTAGCAAAATGGATATAAAAAAAATATAAAATCAAACACCAAAAGATTTATTAAAAAAACATTATTTTGTTATTAGTTTTGGTTATATTGAAAATTTAAATTCAAATAAGCTGTTTGGACTTGAAGGTTTTTGAAAATGTAATCCTAACGTATATCTAATTATGCTAAACTTCTTGACATAAATAAAGAAACACAATTTGTATGTTTTTGAAATATTTTTTGAAAAGAATAAATGTTAAGTTAGTCATTTCATGAGATATGGAGGTGTTTATTAAGTTTTTATTAAAATTTAGAGTTTTTTTTTTGATTGATAACCAGTGTTTGGGCCAGCTTGCGTATATCACGATTAATTTCACGACATACCTTGATTTTTTTGGCATCATTCTTTTGATTGAAGAAAATTATAGTGCCCCTCCAATCTTAATCAAAAACTGGAATGAAGTCGTCTTACTCTTTGGCATGACCGTTTTATTTTGTGAATTTTTTCATGACGCTTTATTGCAACCAAACAACCAAAAAATGTAATTGAAGACTGAAGTCATTGCTTCCAAGTCCGACCCGTTCCCTACAAACTTTTATGGGCCGCTAACATAGCCCGTCAAGTTGTTTTGGGTACCATAAGAAAGCCCACACTCCACAGATCCAGTAACCAGCTCCATCGTCATCAAACCAATCGCAACTCCCAAACACCGAAACGGATCTGTAAACTACCCCCTAACTGGAGTCTCTGTATGTGAATTCTACCTTTGATTTGTGAATTCGACTTCTCCGAAGCCTAAACCCTAACAATTTTCTGTTCATCTATATCACTGCTATACTTTAGCCAATGCAATGGTGGTCTGCAAATGTCGAAAGGTATTTTTCTCTTATCTCTCTCTTGTACGATAGATGAGTTGTTAGTTCACATGATCAAATAATTTGAAATTTTGAAAATGTTAAAACGTGCGTTTCTATTGCAATTTGATCGGATCGGATGTTTATAATTGTCATTTCAAGCCTACATTGGTAATTTTACTGAATTTTAGCTAGTAGTATATTTATAATTTATATCTGGATTTGCCTGATTCATTAATGAAGGCAGTAAAAGCGTGTTATGCAATGAAATTAACTAGACTTTAATCTCGTGAATTATCACCTTTAAACTCGTGATGTTTTGTATGATTAATTGAAGTGTAAATTGTGTTGGATTTGCAGGCAACTAAATTATACTGTTTTGTGCACAAAGTCCCTGTTTGTGGAGAATGCATATGCTTTCCCGAGCATCAAATATGCGTGGTATTGTATTTTTGCTATTTTTATTTCGTTTTTTACCATATTAAGTTACTTGGTATTGAAAGTCATTTGTGCTGAGCTTACATCTGTATTTTCCATTGGTATCAACATGTGAATTGTACTTATCGGTGAACTGATAGTAGAATGAGTGATGGAACCTTTATTCAGATGATTACACTGATATCTATATACATAAAACAACCATATCTTTCAATTTTCGGTCCTAATAAGCAAGACCATGAGGTCTCAAGTTCAATTCCCAGCAGAGACAAAACAATAAGTGACTTTTTTCCATCTTTTCTAGCCTTGGTGGACAGAGTTACATGGTACCTGTTGTGGCAGGTATCTCGTGGAATTAGTCGAAGTGCGCTCAAGCTGGCCCGGACACCACGATTATCAAATAAAAAAGACAAGTAGACTGGAACTCTTGAACCATGGAGTGCAATATTTCTTTTTTATTTGATAGGATATATGTTTGATTTATCATTAATGACCAATTATAAAATGTAAAAGCTGTTTGAAACTTAACTTGAAGGGGTTAGAAGGTGCTAATGCAATCAATCTTCTCATTAACAATTTTGATCAAAGCCAATACTAGTATGCTGATTGAGTAGCCATTCTTAATTTCTGATGTAATTGGCGATGTTTATGTTTTCACTTGATCCACTAACAAAGTTCATGGCGATCAAGATGTATACATTGTTGTTCACCTTTTGTTTCCGTCAGGTATTGTACGCTAATGTTGCTGAGACCTGATTAATTTAATATTCTTCCTGGGAATTTGGATTATGCTATCTACCTTACTTCATTGTTTTATTCAATTCGTATTTTCTCTTACATTCTTGTCAAGCTGTTATTTTTTTTATCTGGCTTCAAATGAAGTCCACTTTCTTTCATCTATCTTCCATAATTTTGTATTTCCTTTAAAAAATCCCAATTTCAGATCCGCACCTATTCAGAGTGGGTCATAGATGGGGAGTATGATTGGCCTCCAAAATGCTGCCATTGTCAATCTGTGCTTGAAGAGGGAACTGATGCTGGGACAACTCGGCTGGGTTGCTTGCGTATGTAATCTTGCTAATCCATTGCGATATATAAAATGTCTTCCCTTAATAAGTTGATAACTTCTCATTCTAAAAAAAAGTTGATAACTTCTCTTACAGTATAAGTTACTCCGGTGGTTGCTTTTTGCAGATGTAATACATACAAATTGCTTGGTTTCGCATATAAAATCTTTTCCGCCACACACTGCTCCAGCTGGCTATGTGTGTCCTGCATGTTCAACTTCGGTACAGTCTGCCTTCCACAATTATTATTCAATTATTTTATGTTCTTCTTGTGCTTAAGTAATTGATTGTCAAGAAACTTCTTCGGAACAAATGGCTGGATCGAGGGCTCCTAGGGATTTGGTCTAGTGGTAAGGCCGCGACACGTGATATGTGGATTAGGCACACGTCATTGGTTTGAATCCTGCTGCAGACAAATGCCTGATATTTAAGTGGAGAAGGGTAGAGCGGCGGGCCCATAACCCACTGAGTTTTGAACTGTGGGCCATTAGTCTTCCAGGATTCTTCAGTTATAAAAAGAAAAAAAATAGATGGCTGGATTAAGGTGTGAATTTCGGCGGTGCAGTCTTTTGCTAGGATTACTTAAGAGTCATTAACACATCGTCAGTATCTTGAGTATCTACAGTTAATGAAAACCCTTCCAATTTAAATCAGAATGAAATGATGGTTATGTTGGTGGCCAATTTAAATATGACATCTCCTTATTAGTGGATTTGCCAGAATGCTTGTTGAATAGATTGATAATCTTTCATTTAATCACAAGTTATTCACACCATAATGCAACATTACTAATAACAGATCAAGGATAGTCTGAAATGGTTATTCAATGACAATTCCATGAAATGTTTAGCGAATATTTAAGCAAGATGTAAATTCATAACTGCATATGTGATGAAATAATGAACCTTTCTCCAGAAAAGAAGCCTCACATACTGGGAATAGTTTGTGATTATTCTGCAACTCCCCCCCCCCCCCCCCCCACACACACACACACACCACCACCACCAAAAAAAAAAACATAAAAGGAGAAATGAAAGAGATATAGAGAATTGGGCAAGCGTATTAGCATAAACATGTTCATGAAAAAGAGCACTGAGGCTGGAAGCATAAGAGGCGACAAAGGAATTGGCAAGTCGAGTCCCCAATGATCTTCATATTGACATTATTCAGTGCAAAACAATTAGTAAACAACAATTTTTTGGCCAGTTAAACTGTTATTTAACAGTATGTTTGCCTTGAGGCCGGTGGTGACTTGAGTTGTTAAAATTGAATTTATGCTGAAAAGAGCTTTAGTAGCAGTCACCTGAATTGGAAGAGAGACTCTTTTGTACTTTAGCATCTGCTTTTTGTTCCTGTGCATTAAAGAATTTAACAAAAGTAGCAGCAAAAAAAAAAAAAAAAAAAAAAAAAGAATACATGTTCCATTATTCGCAAGTCTATTTCTCAATGAATTCGTGAGTGTTTGTTGTTTAAAGGAGGCTAGGATGGATGTCTAGCTGGTACTTTCAGGCTTAATCTGTTTGTTCACTTGCATGTAGCACTACCTTATGTTTTTGCGGCTAACCGGCTAACTAATAGATTTTTGTTCTAGTTAGGATATCTTTTTGCTCACACGGCATTGGTCTAGTGGTAAGAGCGCAACTTGTGATGTGTGGGTTAGGCACACGTCACAAATCACAAGTTTGTATCTTGCACAGACAAAAGCATGGTTGGTATTTAAGTGGAGAAAGGTAGAGAGGTAGAGGGACAAGCCTATTATTCGCCGAGTTCTGAAGTTTACGCCATTGACCATCAGCAATTCCTTGGTTATTAAAAAAAGATGATTATTTTATTTATCAGTAGAAAAAAATGAGTTTAGAAATAACCATTTTGAGATCATTAGAAATGTTCCACTTTGGATATATTGGCATCAAATCTTAGTGGTGCTTTGATTTGCCTTACCTTAAGCTTATTTTGGCAGTATTCATTTCTCAATCACGATTGATGTCCAGGAGGTACTTTGTTGATGCAGATATGGCCTCCTAAAAGTGTTAAAGATTCAGGATCAGGCCTTCATACAAAGTTGAAAGAAGCTATTATGCAGGTATTTGTGTTGTCAGTTGCAAGCAAGTGCCTTTTTCTTCCTTTTGGGTCATTTATTTATTGGGATATTCTTGCTTTGTCATGATTATGGAGCTGCTTCTCTTTGCTGCCTGAGTTGAGAATATTATAAGATGTTAATTGGATTATCATGTAAATGAAGAATAGGATCTTCACAAATGCATACTTCAAACTCCTGTTCTGTCTGCCATACTTTTGTAAATGATTCTAGTAATTAAACCTTTTGTGTCTGTGTGATTTTCTGAGCTGAAGGAAACAACATAAAAGTAGATTATTGTGGACTACTATAGAAGCATCAATCAACTTGATAGTGGCTTTTATCCAGAACTTCATTATGCTGCTTAAACACCTTCCATTGGTGTAGTTGACTCCGTAAGTTCTGAACTTCTAGTTGTCTCCTTGTTGAAGTGAACTTTTGCAAGGTTGCGACAGCTAAGGTGATTGTTTTACTGACATGATGGTTGTTGAGCAATCAAATTGTGATTTTATATCTCCTTCACCAAGTGAAACTCGGTGGGTGTTTCCTTGTTACCGTCTTTACTTTCTTTTGGCCGTGGAGGTTTATTTTACCAATTGCATATAACGACTATGGTGAGTTGGCTTGACGACATTTGGCTCAGAGAAGTATTTAGTAGCAATTAGGTTTTATCTTGTTAATATGGGTTGACAAATAATAGTGTGATAAATGCATGGTGGACTTTTGGTTAGACAAGCACCATACTGCTGGTAAAATGTAGTGGTTCAGAAAAACTGTCTTATGAAAAGTCACAATAAAGCCTTTTTCCCGCTCTCACTAAAAAAAACCACAATTAAGTTTGAGTATTCATTGTGTTTTTCTGTTTGACTTTGTCCATCCATACCCTGTTGTCAATAACTTAATTGTTGATCCTCTTTTATTTTATTTTCTGAAATAATATCTCATGTTTTGAACAATTTCTTAGCTTTACAGTGTGTTTTGTCATTCGTGTGACTTGAAATGTTTACCATGTAAAATATCGTACTTTGGAGAACTGCTTTAGATCTTGTATTTTGCTTCTGTATCAGCTTGGTACCAGATTAATAAAAGACCTTACTTATAAAAAAACTACTTTAGATCATTTTTCGATATTTGGTTGGCATAGTGATAAGTTACATATGGTATAATGGGGGATGGTGAGATTGAAGGTTTCAACGACAATGTTAGTGTGTTGGTTGAAGTAAGTGACATAGATTTAGACCTTATATTTGATTAGCTCATAAATGTCGCAAGTCATTTTCTCACGTGAGAGTTAGATTGAAACATCCTGATCAATTTACCTCAATCATAATGGAAAATGAATTTTCTAGTTTGTCTTGGTTTCCTGGAGACACCCTCCACATTTCACCATATATAGTTAACTACTTTATTCTGAATATTCAATATATTCTGTTATATCTATGTGCCATCATATTCATTGGCTACCACGTGAACCTCTGTCTTCTGCAAACCAGAATATTGATCGTAGTAAGGGTCGCACCTAAATTTCATGTCCATTAGCTGGCTGTAACTTGTTAGATGAAAATTTCATTGTATTGTGTGGTATCTTGGCTACGGGATAATCTTTAACTATTTCATTTCCAAGTTAGGTGTCATAGTTCCTAATAAGATTTTCTTCTGAAATACAGTTTTTTTTTATTTCAATTTCGCTGGGGGGAGGCGAATTCATTGTAGCAAATAAACCAGTTGTGAATCCAATGGCAGTCAAGGCCATGCTGACCTTTTGCTTCTTTGCAGACTGGCATGGAGAAAAAATTGTTTGGAAACCATCCAGTGACTCTGCCAGGAACAGAACCTCGAGGTCCTCCACCTGTTTTTGCTTCTGATCCGTTGAAGCATGTTTCAGCTGGTGGAAAAGATTCTGAAGGATTAGCTGCAATTGCGACAGGTTCTTCCAAACCCGCAAGCATGGACATTGTGGAGATAGATGGCTCTACCTCAGTACCTTCATCTATGTCTAATCATGAGACCAATTTCATGAATAACACAAGTCCTGGTGTAAGCAACTTTTTTTCAATGCTGCAAGAGGTGTATTACTTACTGCAGATTTTGATGTTGTGAGTTGTTTGGGTTTATTTGCATCTTATTCACAATGACACTCCTAGCAGCCTGGAGCCACCACGCGAAAGAGCACAGTGCAAGTAGACAGGCAAAACTCTGAAATATCATACTTTGCTGATGACGAGGATGGAAAGCGGAAAAAGTACACAAAGAGGGGTGATCTCTCTTCCTTTTGATAATGTGTATATCTTTCCTACCTGAGCTACCATGAGTCAAATGAAAGAAAATATCCATTGCAATTTGCAACTAATACTTTTTCCTATGCCCTTATTGTTGCTTTTATTTTTCTTGGATGGTTTTGCCACTTGGTATTCTGAAATTGTATTTATCTGTCTCATTTTGAAACTGTTGGGACTTTTCTGAAAAGTAGGAAATATGATTAACTAGCATTTGTTTCTGTATTTCTTGGAGCTTTTCTTGTCAAAGGAGGGAACATAATAAGAATTCCTTTTGTTGAACCTTTACCTTGATATATTCCATGCACGTTATATTGTGATTTTGAGATTTGTTGAACTAAATCTTTAAAAGAGGGAAGAGGTAGACCTCCAAAATGCACTAGTCGGGTCTGTGGCACGAATATGTTAAAAGGGGATCAGTTAAACCTAAACCACATGGTGTAAAGTTGTTTGAAAAGACCTATAATCTCTCGGAGTCCATATGTTCTTAGCAAAGAACATTATCCATATAAGTGATATCGACTACCTGGGATTTAAGTTTAGTCGTTGTGGTGCATTACATTAAGTCTGGTGCTTGTCAGGAGTCTTTAATTTAGATAGAGATTTGTGTGTTAATGTAAGGGTAAGCATGAGATAGAAATTGTTAGCTTTAGAGAAAATATCACCTGTCTTGAAAGATGAATTACTGAGTAGGGAATGAGACGAACCCAAATAGAGCGGATTAGATATATAAGATTCATGCAGCCGACCCAGCTAGTGTAGTGGTTGTTGTCAAACTAATGCTTTTATCTGCAGGTTCATTTCGCCATAAGTTTCTGAGATCATTGCTCCCTTTTTGGTTGAGTTCCTTACCAACACTACCGGTAACTGCACCACCACGAAAAGATGGATCAAATGCTGATGAAGTCACTGAAGGTCGTCAGCGCCATCATAAGTCTTCAAGAATGGATCCAAGAAAACTCCTCCTCATTATAGCGATCATGTAATGCTAATTCTGATTCTTGAGTTCCCCATTTTATCGCTTCCTTTCTTGATAAAATTTATTATGTTGAATTCTGCTTCTTTATTGTACATAGTTTAAATAGAAAATAGTTAAGCAGAAGGTTTGATAAATGATACTTCGAAGATTAGGAGCTCTTGAAACCATGCTTAATTTTTTGTCTTAGCCATTGTTTTGAACTTGTTCAGAATGACATGTCACGTGTCCTTTTGTGCTACTCATTTTGCATCAGAACAAACATTGTCACCATTGAAAATTTTCGTCTGCCCCTTTGACTGCTTATGGGAAGACCGCAAGTTTATAAATATAGATACTTGACCGAAAATATCTGGTTCACAAACCAAGCTTCAATAGAGAAGTACAATTAAAAAGAAAAGAAAAGGAGAAACTTCCTGGAAGAAAGAAGTTCGCTAGCTGACACCCTAAGATTGCCTGTAGATTCAGGACAAAACTAGTTCTCAGATGACAATGTAAAGGGTGTTTATGTGTATTTATCGTTGTCATTAGTATTATTATTAGGTTCAGTTTTTGGTGGACTTGAAACTTCTTTCCTTTCTTATGTGCAGGGCTTGCATGGCAACCATGGGTATCCTGTACTATAGAATTGCTCAGAGTGGTCTAGATGAGGAGCTGCATGATAATGAATAGTGGTAATTTTATGGCCATAAAGTCTTTTGGTGGCCCGAGTTACGGCTATACGTCACTTATCAACAGGACCGACAGAGTTGCTTATTCTTCTGCTGCTTGTACGTGCTCAGTCTTTGTTGTCATCATGTCACTGTTTTGGGTGGAACACAATTCTTGGTATCTGTGATTTATAGAGAACTTGTCTTATGACAACGATTAATGCCTCCCCAGCTCCCCTGTACCTCATTGATAACCCTCTTCTCTTTCTCTCTCTCCCATTTCTTTTTCTTGTTTGGTTTTTTAGTTACTTCTGTTTGGAATTTAAATGGAGTAACATGCTGAAATGAAATAATATCGCCTCTTCTCATTGTTTTTGTAATCAATAGATTCTGTTAATGACTTTGAAATTGATGAAAATCATGTGATCAATATGAAGAATGATTTAACAAGGATATGCAGGCCTGAGATCTGTGTTCCTCCTCGCGAAACTCATTTCTATCATGTTACTGATGTCAAGATGTCAGTAAAAGTTTTTTTATTTGGAAAGAGTATGTAGAGATGTTTTTAGCCTTTTCTGCTGGCCGGACTCTCACATCCCAGAAAAATAACTTCTTTATGCAAAGCTTCATGCAAGTTATTTTGAAGGTTGAGAAAACTTGAACATTAAGTACATTCTGGATATCTACTACTACTCTTTTCTTGTTCAACTTCTAATCATGTCCATAATGCCCGTCTGTAACCATGAAATCAACTGACTATGATGTATGGAATGTAAAGTCAACTTTCATCAAGCTTTAGGTTCTGCTGCTCCTGGTTTTAAAACCTTTGACAGCAAGATGACGGTCCAACTATTATCAGGCAATACATGCCGTTATTCTTTGCTCCAGTGCGAACTCTCCCACCTCATACTGTCATTCCTTCATAAAAAGTTAAACGGAACGGGAGTAGGGTGATGGGGTGGGTGTGCTCTTGCATCTTAAGGGGAAGAGAGAAATTTCAACACAAAGAATGTCAGTAACATGCGTAGTTCTATAGGAGCAGGGAACGGAGAACTAAACTCCACGACTAATCAAGTTATCGGAAATGGATACATTCAATGTGTTCATTGGTTATAGTTAACGGTCTTAGTTATTCGTATATCTGCACAAGTATACTTGTACAGGAGTGAATTTAGGTCCCATCTCATGAGTCCTGGGACAGGTTAAGTTGTTTCATAAGGGCTGATTCGCACAAATAGGGTCTGAGGGTGCCACCGTTCAAAGTTTGGATTTGTTAAAAAATAGTTTAAAAGTTGGCCGTTTTGCTAGAATCTGTAGCAAATGTGGCGGCTCGCTAAGATTTTTCTTATTTGATATTGGGCAAGATTTGCTTTAACAATGAATTATGGTGTTCGTTGGGATTTTGACCACAAATTCGGATTTTAGTTACAAAACTTATCTTAACAAGTTACGATGATCGTTAGGATTTTGACCATATATCCTAATGGATTGCCACAATCTTTTAGCATTTTTAGTTGAAATTCAGTTGTTTCGTCCGGATTTGGCCAACTTGAACGTGCATTGAGACATAAGTTAATTTGCTTTTTTGTCAGTTTAGGATTTTTTTTTTATAATAATAAGCTCTCTTATATTATTAACTGTTTAAGAATATCTCACTCATTTTAAATAAGCATTTATACAAAAGACATCAACAATTTATTTTCAGCTTTAACACTTCTATACAAACATGTAATTATTTATTTTAAAGTTTAAAGCAAAGTTGGAGGGAAAATGATTTTCACCGCATTTATAATAAGAAACATTACTAATAGAGTTAGTTGGCGATATTTATATCAAATTACGGGGGTAGTTACAATTTCACAGTTAGAGCAATAAGACATATAAACATATATTTATAAGTATTAATATAATGCACGAGAAAACGCGTCGTTACATTTAGATTAAATACAGATAATGTTTCTACGTCTCGCCACGTTTGGCAAGTCTGCATATCTCAAACCACACCAATTCTTCTCTCCCCTTCTATTTTTAAATGTACAATCTAATTTTTTTAGAAGTCTAGCTTTCAAATGCAATCAAGCACTGTTATTAGTGCAGATGAAACGTTTCGACTTCGATTCTTGAGAATGGAAAAAATTCTACTAGATAACATTTCTTAAACGTGAGTACGAATTAGTCATGACTTTAAAATAAATACTGAATACCGAATGAGAAACAAAAAAAATAAAGTTATTAGAGCAAACTATATATAAGTAGGCAGCCTCTCAAAAGGTAATGGAATCAAAAGGCAACTCGAAAAATTTAGGGTAGCCTCGTCGCATGAGACATGAACGTCCCTTTATGTAGCAAAATCTTATGTCTCTGAATTCTATATTTGTTATGAAATTATGTCTGAAGGACTCAAATCATTATAATGATGGAAACTGATCATATCTTCAACCATACATCTTATTCTTATATATATAATTAAAGTATGAGCAAAAGGATAATAAAGCACTTCTCAACATCCTCCTACCCAGCCTTGATCTAACACATCTTTGAAAAGTCTACTCGATTTTTCAATGAGTTTTGAGATTATGGGTTTCTTGTTTCTATGGCTCTTCTACTTCTAATTATTTTCAGTGCAGTACCGGAACTAGAATTTTTAATATAGAAAGCTAAAATATAAAGAAGTAACTATACGAAAAATTCAAGAGGATACATAATATTTGTGTCTACCTATTTAACCAGCGTAATGCTCCTCCATTGTTCCTGTAGCAGAGTTACCCTTTTTCTAGGAGAGTCAATTGACAATTATCGCGAAAAATTACACTATATACTCCTTTTATTGAAAACATATGATTGTGGAGTGTGGTAATGGTTTTATTTAAATTATTTTTGAAATTATATTGGCCTTCTTATCTTCCAACAAGACGTTCTTCCAGCGACTAAGGCTTTCAAATGTATTCTCAAGATAAAGAAATTTAATCATATTCCTAGATTAATAAATACAATTATTGTAAGCTTGTTCATGCAAGTTGATTAATTTCTATACTGACCATTTGGAACCTTTGATTTGATTCAATGAGCAAATACGAAAAGACGGTACACCAAATCTGCGGCCCACTTTGAAAAAATCAAAATTGGGTTTTGATATTTTTCCAACTACAGTGACGTATATTTTTCCAAAATAATTGATGTTCACTTTACATTTTTAAACGATATCGTATATATACATATTGTTTTCTACCTCCAGGTTCCATCCACTCACCGGTCACCGTCCTATCCACTGTGCCACTTCCTACAGTCTCACCACCATGCCGATCCCAGTCCTACCCTCAACCACCACCCAGCAAACCCAGTAACCGGACCTACTACGCCACCAACATCGTACCCTACACTACAAACCTCCTCCATTTCCGGCATACCGAGAATCCCCACAAATCCCTACCACAGTTCACCAGCACCCACCGACCCAACCCACTCGACTCCAATCCCAAACACTACCACTGGTCCACACCACCCGACAACCACCCTCGACCGAATCCCAGTCCCGATGACACAAACTGCCCCACACCCGATTCTGCCATCACCCAGTCCAACCAACCAGTCAACCAACACCCTTACCCAGCCAGCGCCTACACACCGAATGGAAACCCGTACCTAACACGGGAATTTTCAAACCCAAAGTCCAATTTAACCTGTCCACCCAAACAATTTCACATATTCCAAAAAGCCCTAAATTAGCCAAACTGGACTCGGATTGAAATGCGGCCATGTGTGAGGAATTTAATGCTTTAACGAAACAACATACTTGGGACTTGGTTCCTCGACCAGAGGAGGTGAATGTGATCTGTTGCATGTGAATTTTTCATCACAAGTTCAGGGATAGTGGTGACTTAGAAAGATACAAGGCAAGACTAGTGGCAAATGGTACTAACCAGCAGGAGGGCATTGATTGCGGCGAGACATTCAATCCGGTTGTTAAACCGGCCACCATTCGCACAGTTCTAAGCATTGTTATGGGAATGCATTGGCCGATTCATTAGCTAGATGTGAAGAATGCATTTCTTTATGGGGATTTACGAGAAACTGTATACATGCACCAACCGCCTGTTTTTTTCCACACAACAACCCCACATTATGTGTGTCGTCTCCGTAAGTCACTCTATGGCTTAAAACAGGTCCCCAGATCATGGTATGATCGTTTTGCCAGTTCATTATGCGTCTTGGGTTTACATGCAGCAGATGTGATAACTCTCTTTACTTTACATCGTGACCGTAATACTGCTTATTTACTGTTGTATGTGGATGACATTATTCTTACCGCCTCCACTGATGTGTTGAAAGACGAGATTATTGCATTACTCAAGTCTGAATTTGCCATGATTGATTTGGGGAAGTTGAGCTATTTTTTGGGGATCTCAATCACCAGATCCGCAGATTGTATGTTTCTTTGCCAGCGTAAGTATGCAGAGGAGATCGTGCACAAGGCTAAGATAGACAACTGCAAAATCATGTCCACTCCAGTTAATTCTAAATCCAAACTTAGTGCAATGGTTGGTACTCCAGTGACTGATCCTACTCTGTATCGGAGTCTTGCAGGTAGGGATGGCAATTGGGCGGGGCGGGGGCGGGTACCCCCTCCCCCGCACCCGTACCCGCCAGAAAATTTTATACCCGCCACCCGTGGCGGGTACAATTTTCAACATTCATACCCGCCTAGGCGGGTATATTCCTAAATCCACACCCGCTCCACCACCCAAGTGGATATCCGTCACCCGCCAATACCCGTCTGCCATATTTAGTAATCAATTCATTTGTGATCAATTATTGATCAACATGATCCCAAAAATTCAAATTCCAAAAATTATCCCAAAAAATTGAGTTAAGAATCAATACTGTCACGATTTAATTGAATTAAAAATTATCCCGATTTTTTTCACGATCAGAATTCTTCATTTTTTTCACCTCTTCCCTTACAACAAAGAATCAAGAAAACAAAATTTTCAAGAAAACCCAAAAATTATCCACTCAAATAGCTATATATTACAAATGTAGACAAAACCCATATATTATTTCAGCTATATAAGCTAAAGTTTTTCAACTTTTTTAATTGAACTCCACAAACCCAATAGGTAAAACTTAACAAATGCACAAAAACCGACCTCACCAAGACAACCCCAAAGCACAAAGCAAAGACATCAATATTTCTCAATATTTCCCGATCAGCATCTCCTTTAAAGAAAAAGGCAGAGATGTCGAGGTGGTTCGTGAAAAAAGTTTGTGATTTTTTCTTTAAAGAAAAAAGGCAGAGACATCGAGAATGAGAGAGAGGGAGGCGTGAAGGACTGAAGAGACGTAGGGTTTTGAGTTTTGTTGGAGAATGAGAGACTTATCGTGACTTATGGGCTGAAGGCACGACTTATGAGCTGTTAATATTTTAGGCTTGGAGCGAGTATAAGGCGGGCGAGTAGGCGGTTGGATGCGGGGCAGGTATGACTGCAAATCTACTACCTACCCGCCTACCCGTGATGGGTACATTTTCAATACCCATACCCGCCTACTACCCGCCAAAGTTATACCCATACCTGCCCTAACTGGGGCGGTGCGGTGCGGAATTCGCAAAATTATACCCATCTGTCATCCCTACTTGCAGGTGCACTTCAGTATCTCATTTTCACCAGGCCTGACATTGCCTATGATGTCCAGCAGGTCTGCTTGTTTATGCATGCCCCCATGAAACTTCATTTTACTGTCCTCAAACGTATCATTCGATATGTTAAGGACATACTGGATTATGGACTACACTTATACCCCTCCGCACCGAACTCGCTATTATCCTACACATATGCAGATTGGGCAGTCTGTCCAGATATCTGCCGCTCTACATCCGGCTACTGTGTGTTTTGGGGTGATAATCTCATATGTTGGTCTGTCAAACGGCAAGCCACATTATCCCGTTCGAGTGCATAAGCTGAGTATAGAGGAGTTGCTAATGTTGTTGTTGAGATCTGTTGGCTCCGAAACCTTCTCTTGGAGCTTCAGTGTCCTTTAGGTAAAACGTCTCTGGTCTACTGAGATAACATATCCGCCATATATCTATCTCACAATCCGGTTCAACATCAGCGAACCATGCATATTGATATGGACATCCACTTTGTTCGCGAGAAGGTTGCTCTCGGGCATATTAAGGTATTGCACGTGCCTTCCTCATATCAATACACGGATATTTTCACGAAGGGCCTCCCGATACAGCTGTTCCTTGATTTCAGATCCAGTCTTAGCGTTAGGCCTCCTCCCGCTCCGATTGAGGGGGTGTGTAAACGTGTACAATAAGTACACTACAATTCCTACCCATAATTAGTATATACCACATATATTTTAAGTATATTTAGTGATAGATAATTATGATAAACTAGGATTCCTCTTGTATTGTGACTAGGATTCATCTTGTATTAGGGATTGTATATTGTACACTATATGTATTGATATTAATGAGAAAGACTCTCCAAATGAGATTAATATCATCTTACACGTTAAGCTCGTGTAGGCGGGCGTTCAATATTTATTAAATAGAAAAGGGGAATTGTTCTCGTTTGTAAATGTATTATGCATGGTTTTTTTAATTAGTGTGATCATTTGTGGGGTGGAGGAATATTTAAGTACATCGTGCAATGGCCGGCACGCGTCAGTCTTTTAGAAATGTTTGTATCTGCAATATTCATTCGAGTTTAAATTCTGTATAGTAACATAAATTTTCTATGCTATGTGGCATCACGTTAAGTTGAATTACAGCAAGAAGTAATTTTCATAACAAGTCGAATAAGTTAATATGAAATATAAAATAATTAATTGTTACTTGTTATATTCGTCTAAAGTTTTATGATCATATAAAAATTAATTTCTCACGCATTAATTAAAGTATGTTCATAATATTGTTCAATTAATGGTGGACGAGGTCTAATGGTAGTTCGACGGGTGTTGAAGCGTTAACATCGCCGGAATCTGTGGTTCAAGCGGAAGATACTTCTCGATAATGAACCATTGACCGGTTGTTAGTTGTTACTTGGACACGTATATCATGAGCAGGAGTGACAAATTAACCCATGAAAACATGACAAGTCAAATTTGCTTAAGTTTGTGTTGGTCATTGACATCTATTTATTAGTCCAACTCATTTCAGCTCAATTCTTTTCAATCCATCAAAAAATTGGCTAATATGTAACCCAAATTAACACATGATTCGAACAAATGCCCCTCTTTCGGGTTGGTCTTTAATTTTTGCCCATCAAATTGAAAATCTTTAATTTTTTCCCTTTACTTAAAAAACTCTGGGTTCTGGGTTCGAACCCCAGCTCAGTCAAAAATTAAAATAGAATTCGCAAGGCAGAGTTTGGATTTCGCAAGGCATAGCTTGCCTGCAAACTCTCATAGTTTGCCTTATGCCTGAAGGCAAACTATGTCTTGCGAATATTTTTTTAGTTTTTGACTGAGCGGGAGTTCGAACCCGGGACCTCGGGGTAGTTTCAGCCTTTTCTTTAAGCGAAGGACAAAAATTAAAGACCAGTGCCTTGGAAGGTCAATCCGCGCAAAAAAGTGAGAAATCTTGTCAAAATATTTTGAAAAGAATTATCTTTTATTTGTTATGTTATATATTGCATAATAAAAAAATAGACTTATTAGGTAATAAAAAAATTGAGTCGAAGATCTATCAGAAACAACACTTCTACCTTCCCAAAGTAGGAGTAAGATATGTATACACTCTACCTCCCCCAGACACTACTTGTGGGAACATTGCGTATGCTGTTGTCATTAGGTACTAAATTGTTTTATGGGAAAAGGTGCAAAAATACCCCTTAACTTTGTGATATAGTAGAGCAGATATACTCCTCGAAAAAATGGTGCATATATATCATTGTCATACACAAATGATGCAAATATACCCTTTGATTGACGAAATATTTAAAAAAAATTATTTAGCTTATTTTTTTAGTAAAAAAAATGTCACGTGACTTTAAAGAAAAGTCTACTCAAATTCTTTTAGTAGACTTATTTTTCAAAGCCACGTGAAATTATTTTCTGGTGGGTTGGGTCTGGTTCATTTTAATAAATGGGTGAACTTATTTTTTTTAAGCCACGAAGATATTTTTATAAAATGAACTAGACCCGACCTATTAGAAAATAATTATCATGTGGCTTTAAAAAATAAGTCTACTAAAAAAATAGGTAGACTTATTTTTTAAAGCCTCGTGGTATTTTATTAATTAAAAAATAAGCTAAATAATTTTATAAAAATATTTATCATCGAAAAGGATATATTTACATCATTTGTGTAATGACAGTGGTATATTTGCACCTTTTGTGTACGACAGGGGTATATATGCACCACTTTTTAAATGAAGGGTATATCTGCTCTATATCACAAAGTTAAGAGGTATATTTGCACCTTTGCCCTTGTTTTATAAAAGATCAAATAAAAAAATATAAACATGGTGAGAATTGGACGGGTTGTGTTATGACCAGCTTTTTAGCTTATTTCAACCAAATCCGCTTTTTGAAACATGTAATCACGAGTATGCATTAGAATTTTTTTTTGATTTCTCACTCGATGTCCGGTACCTGCATTGGAGCGATTATATCTGAATTCATGTCGCGTAGGGCCCATTCGGGGGAAACGTTCTCGACCAAAGATTTTCTCATACCCGAGACCTCTGATTAAGGGGGAACATCCTCATCCACTGCACCACATCATTTGGTCATCAGTAAGCATTAGATGTTACTCTCTAGTGAGTTTTTCTTTACGAGGATGGGGTCTGGATTAATTTAAGCATATTTCAATTAATTTATTGGGTATTTTTATCTCACACTAGCATATATGCTAAGTATCTACTTCACCAGATGATACCTCACCTCATTTTTACCTAATTTTCTAGTCATTTTTGTCTCCACTAAAATTAAAATAAAGAAAATAAATAAAATCACTCCTTAACTTGTCTTCAGAACTAACTTTAGCAATTTAATTTTACGAGTGTTTATATACCACCTTATACTTGTTTGAAGTGAAATTAATACTCTGTTACAAATAAAGAGCCCATCTTCGGCGCTGCCACGTCAGAATTCTATTGATTTTAATTCTACTGTTTTTCTTTCTTTCTTTATTTAAAGGTTTTCTTTTATTAATTATTTTCACATTAGTTAATTCCTAATTAATTATTAAAATCCCTTAAATAATTATATCTCAATCAACTGTTCTCTATCTTCATCGTCCTACCGTAAACACACATTCTCCGGTGAATCGATGACTCGTTAATTCTCATTCGACGAACTATCCATATCTGTATCTGTTTCAGATAGGTACATCGACAACTACGCGTATCTCTCAATAACCCCAAATGCTTTATTTCTCTCCTCCTCTGTACCTTTCCCTTCTCCGATCACCTTCAATGGTGTAACATTCCACCCCACAAATCAATGGCCATAAAACATCTCGATAGGTTAGTTTTGGGTCTAACACCAAATCCTACATTTGAGATTTTCTTAATTTTGTTTTCTCAATGAATTAACGGTCTCCCCTTTATGCTAAGTGTTGTCACTGTGTTATGGAGTTTCAAAAGTTCTAACACCCAACAGTTTAGTTTCAAGTTAGATCAATGAAACAAATTAACAAACCCAGATGTAAAGCAATGCAAATGGAAAAGTAAGAAAGTTGAGCTACTATTGAATATGGAGGGAGGATTAATTAATTTCCTTGACTTTTTATTTTCCGCCATCTTGGAAAAATTGTTCTGACGGCCTGGACAATTTTATTTTCTCCCGGAAGGATGTTCCGATGGCTGGGCAATGAACAGACAAATAAGAAAGAGAAAGGAAGAAAATGGATAAAGAGAAAATTTAAATTGAAAAGGAAATATTTAAAAAGTTAGTTAAATGTCATCCAATTGGAAGATGACATGTGTATAATTTGAATTAATTGTTTTTACTTTTTCTCGTCTTCACGTGATTAACTGATTATAGCGTTAATAGCTAGTTAGCCCACGGAGAAGGATGTGTTGCCTCGCTTTCCACGTCACCCTTTAGGGGTATTTAGGTATATAAATACTGATAAAATTAAATTATTAAAGTGAGTTTTGGAGACAAGTTAAAGAGATAATTTTGTGTATTTTCTCATTGAAATATGATATTTTATGATTCGTTCACATACTCCATTGATAGACTTTTTGGTGGAAGTTTGTGTTAATTCTTAGTGTACTTTCAAAATCGTCATGAAATACCCACACCTTTTCCAAAAAAATTTATCACACTTTTGTTAAAGAGCCATGATTCAGTTTTGAATGACATAATTTCACATTACTGTATTCAGAGAGTTAAAAGACTATAATAGTAGTGAAAGCATACATTAACCGCCTCCACCCCACAACAAATCACTAGCTTTCATCTAATGCCCTTTGGGTAAGAATTTGATTAGCTGTTCTCACATTTTGTTTCCTTCTAATTCATGAATCATAACCATTGTTAGAACAATTGATTATGATATTTTGGCATTATTTATCACACCTTAGATAATGACAAGTCATAATCTGATCGATTACATGTACTCTGATTGTGTTTATAGTTTAATTAAGTGCATAAAAAAAGAAACCCTCACATTCCTAGACAGGAAAATGCTAGGTCCACCAGCTAGCCAGCTATTATTTCATATAAAATTCACAAACGTAAGCAGACATAGAATTAGGTCGTCAGTCCATAACCAACAACGATTCCCTGCTGTTTATTAAATCCATTAAACTATAATTAACTTCAAGTAAGCTGTTGCAACAAAGATTAGTCTTATTTGTATAATTGTATATGTGAAATAGTCCTAATATCTTCCGCTTCTTATTGAAAGATCCTTTGCTGCATTTCACCCAACCAAACAATATGGTAAAAAATATCAAGCACACATGCACATTTTAGAATGACGATTGGAAATAATTGTTGGAGTCCCACATTGATTTTGAGATGGAACATGGATTTCTTATGTCTTGGGCAATCATTTCTCCCCTCATGAGCTAACTTTTGAAGTTGGGACCCAAATCCATTTCTATCAATAATTAACCTGAATTATATTACAAGAAAGATTAGTGTTATTGAGCTAAACCTGAGGGGAGGTGTTTGAAATTATCCCTTAAATTTTAAAGGTCTAAATTTCAATAATCTAACAAGTATTCAATAAGGATTTAGTTACCGGTGAGAGTTCGAATCCCTACTTTGTAATACTTTCCCCATTTCTCTTCCTACCTCCTCTGTAATAATTTTTTTTAAAATCTAACAAGTATTCTAACCATAACTAAGGAATAGATTTTGGGAAAGTAAATTCTAACTTTGGTAAGAAAATAATGGATATACCTCCAAAATAAATTAAGGCCTTGCTTAAAACTATAGATTTCAGTAATGGTTTGAAATCAAGAGCTCTAGTAAAAAATTAAATCAGTCAACATGAACGTAGTATATATAAGTACCTTGCTTGGAGCTTCTTCCTCATTTGTAGATCTCAAGGTGATTGAAAGCTATGGCCTCCAAGGTATCTATCAAGTCAACATGAACAGTCAAAGCTGGAAAGAGTCTGATTGAAGAGCACCATGCAGATAATTGAGTTGACACCATGGGACATTCTTGAGCTTCAAATTGACTATGCTCAAAGTGGACTCCTCTATCTCATGCCTACATCTGAACAAGTAAGAGATCTATAAAAATCAACTAATACTGGTTCCTTAATTGATCATCTTAGAGCTTCACTATCTCGAGCTTTAGATTTCTTCCTTCCATTATGCGGCCGCCTCAGAATGGAACCATTTCTTTCTTCGTTAACTGTAACAGTGATGGTGTTAATTCAACCATGCAATAGCTGATGGTGTTACAGTTCGCGACATCTTGGAATCAACTTGCGTACCTCATGTGGTACACGATTTTTTCCAATTAAATGGAGTCCAAAACCAAGAGGCTACCTCCCAACCATTTTAGCACTGCAAGTAACAGAGCTTGTGGAAGGCATTTTCATTGGCTGCACAAACAATCACACCTTAGTTGACGGAACATCCTTTTGACATTTTATGGTTCTTGGGCTGAGATATCTCGCGGTTCTAATGTCATCTCAAAAGTTCCCTTTTTGGAACGCCAATTCCCTTTCAAAATTGACCATTTCTGTAATCGCATTTCTATACCGAATGAAAGACTCAATGCAGGTGATAAGTTCATTCCACCAGAATTGCGAGAAAGAGTATTTCATTTTACCAAAGAAAATGTCTCCAAGCTAAAAGCTAAGGCCAATCTTGAAATGAACACCACCAAGATTTCTTCTCTTCAAGCTGGGTTGGCTCATGTTTGGCGATCCGTTATACGATGTCGTCGTCTCGATCACAACCAAGAGACTACTTTTGAGGTATCTATTAACATGAGGGAAAGATTGAATCCTCCTTGACTCTACCTGAAGGGTTCTTTGGGAATGCAATTTACCCTGTTACAATAGCGATCAAGACGGGAGAGCTACTCGAGCATGGATTCGGATGGGCTGGTTTACAAATTAATGAGATGATTGCTTCCCATGATCATGAAAAATTGAAGTGCATATATGAGAGTTGGATGAATGACCCTGAGTTACAAAAATTGGGCGATTTGCCAAGCAATTATTTTATGTTGCACAACTCTCCGCGATTCGATTTTTATAAGTATGATTTTGGTTGGGGAAAGGCCATTGCGCCTAGAAGTGGCATGGGGAACATGTTAGAGGGGAAAATAACAGTGTCGCCTGGGCTAGAAGAGGGGAGCATGATTATTGAGATTTACCTTTCTTCAGAGACTATATAAGCATTGGAAGAAGACATAATATTTGGGGAGTTTGTGACCGCACCAGTTATTGCCTTATTGGTGTGGAACGAAGGATTCGAGCTTGTATTTAACTATTAAGTGCTTCTTATGATTTTTTCTTGTTCGATACTCCCCCGTCTCAAATTATTTATCGTTTCTTTGATTTAGACGTCCCTTAAGAAATACTAATTATGTGGAATATTTTACCTACTTTACCCTTATTTATGTCTAAGTTATAATGTCTCTCCATTAAATATTTATTCTATTTATGTGTCATCTTCATTAATAATAAATGCTAAAATAGAAAAAAAATAATTAATTTTAACTTAACTTCTAAAATGATAAATAATTTGAGATTATTTTTTGTAACCGCAACAAATAATTTGAGAAGAAGGAGTAGTATGCATGAATAATGAGAAAATGTAATGCCTAAATTTGGTACAGCTTCTTTATCTATGAATGTTTGTGTCAATCTGTCTCGGGATAGAGCATCATAGCAATGATATATAGAAGTGTTAAAGATGTTTCTCATGGCTGATGCTTATTTTATACTCCCTTATATTAGTTGTTCATATTATTAAAAATAGTTATTTCAAAATACTTATTAATTTATAAAACAAGATAGAATTAAGTAAAGTTTTCTTATTTTGTCCTTAACATTAATGCGTTTTGAAGTAGTCAATATTGATTAGAGTGCAATTTATTAGAGAAAGATAAGAATAATGTAGTAAAAGTACATATTAATTAGAGAGAGATAAGAATAATGTAGTAAAAGTACATTTTTATTTATAATTTCTTAATGTACGTGTAAAAGTGAAAGTGGACAAGTAATATGAGACTCGACGAGGGAGTATGAGAAGCTACATTGTTTTCAAAGTAGTACTCCACTATTTTTTGGGGCAAATTATTTGCTAATTGCATCATATTTAATTTTAGCTATTAATGAGTTGCCAATCTCTAAACAATTAAATACTCTCTCACTCCATTTTTATTTGTCACATATTAACTTGACACGTCTGTTAAAGAGCCAAAAATAGAGTGATAATTTTACTATATCACCCCTAATTATTGCTAAGTAGCCTAATGATTAAATAAATAAAATATCCCAATCATTGCTAAGTAACCTAATGATTAAAATAAATAAAATATACTGTAATAATTGTGCAACCATCAAAATTTTCTTAAACTTGTCAACTCAATAATAAATGATAAGGGTAAAATAGAAAAAAAAACATTTCTTGATTTTTTAAAATGAATAAATAAAATTGAACAACTATTTTTAATATATGGGACAAGTAAAACTGGATGGAAGGAGTAATCTATTAGCCTTGCAACAATACTTTTTTTCAACAAGCACACGTTAAATTTTCAAGATATTGTGTTTCGTGCAGCAATGATTAGAGAGTGGCAAGATATATTAGCCTTACAAGAGTACTTTTTAACACGGTCAATTTTTTGGTTTAGCACGTGCGCACTATTTTACCAAAATCATATAAAATCTACTTTTGTTTTTTACTTTTTTTCCACATCCAACACTTTTGTTACCGTCATTTTTCGGTATAATAATCATCACTTTTTGTAAAAGAATTCAAATTATAAACCATTTAAACTGTGGGATAGTAGATTTCAAAGTTCATAATTTTCTTCAGAAATTATGGTCAAATTCCGTCTAGATCTTACTTTATAGTTTATAGTAATACAGTTTTTAAGTTGAGGCATGTTTCACATATATGAATCTCATGCCCCATATTTTATAATGTTTCACTAACATTCCTTTTTCTCCAAGCACTCATTCAACCCTTAAAACCTTAAAGCTTAAAGCTACATTTCCACACGACATATTGGCTAAGAGGGTGAAGGAGCTACGTACAAACGATAAAGAAAGTAAGAATTGTAAACGAAGATGGACCTTAAAAAATCAGTAATATAGTGGAGTAGTAGAAATAACAATATTAGTACAAAAGAATCAAACAAATATTGAACCTTTACACTTGAGATCATCTTACATGGATTTTGAAACAAATATTGTGGTGAGGCTTCTGTAATGGGATTAGTCCTTCCATTAATTGCTTGTTGGTGATTAATGTAGTGGGGAGTGGGTGATGATCTTTTTGTGTTTTGGGTATTTAGATGTGTTAGAAATGAGAATGGCTGACAATTATTTATAGTGGAGAAAGTATGACAACGAAATTTCATGGATAGAAGGATATGGATGAGAATAGTCACCAAAGTTGATTAATGCGAAATTGTCAAAGGATTATACCTACTGGATTCAGGTATATCCAAAAGAATGATGTTGTTAATTCTTTTTTGAAAGATAAATTACTATACTAATTTTTAATCATTTTGAAATTTATTATAGTTAGTTATAACAACATTGTTTTGGAGAAGTTTTGTGCTATGATTTCCAGTCTTTCATGGTTATTATACATAATTAGGTCATATCTTTGGGTAATTTTATCTTCCTTTATGTGTTTACAAAATGTGTAAATTTTATTTAGCTTATGAAAATGTCGATGTCTGAATTCGCATAAAGAATTAAGTACTTTGATGA
Organism: Anisodus tanguticus; assembly: GCA_034509755.1. Taxonomy (NCBI): domain Eukaryota; kingdom Viridiplantae; phylum Streptophyta; class Magnoliopsida; order Solanales; family Solanaceae; genus Anisodus; species Anisodus tanguticus. The sequence continues at coordinate 34,835,028 of CM067561.1, read as the reverse complement.
GTTGATCATTAGAACTTTACACTACAAAATTATGTCATTCTTTTCAAAACATACCTAATTCTGACACATTAATATTTAACAAAAAGGTTCCGAGACAAAATTATGTCATTCTATTTCTTTTCAAATAGGAAAGTCTTGACCGTTGAAGAAAAATACTCAATTGTATAAGACTGGAGAATAACGAAAAGGCATTACAGGGAAAGGTTATTAGTTTGTGGGCAAGCAGCTCAACTGAAATAGACAATAGACAGTATCAATGAATGACAATAACGCGTTACAGACAGTTGGAATCCACAAAATTTCAAGTATTGACCTTCCTTTTCAAATCAACGTGCGCAATTAACTCTCTCTATGTTTGTTGTTTCAAATTCTATCCATTGAACCGAGGCACAATACAAGTTGAACACAGAACATGCCTTCACTGGTTAATTATGTTTAGGTACAAGCAATTCATCACTAGTTTTAACTAATTTCAATCTTTAACCAATCAGAATGTGATGGAGTGATAAATACGCATTCATCCTTAATTAAAGGTCTTGGATTCAAGCTTTCAATATGACGTCGCCTTTATTTGTCAACATTTTACCCCTTATTATGGGACTTCTCGGCTCGAATCCGAATTTACTTGGGTCCAATATAATTAATGTTGACATAGCTATTGGGCCTTCTCGTAATTGTCTTGACAGTGGCCCAAGTAATTGCGTGTGATCCGGTGGCCAATTTTTTTTGTATTTGTATTTTAGGTATTCATGTAATCATTTAATGAGTTGTATTGTAATGGATGTAAATATATATAGCCTTAGATATTTTTCATTCGATTGTAATTTTGTAAATACAAGAACAAAAATAAAAGGATCCTTTTTCTCTCTCCTCTCTCTTATACGATTAGGTTTCCGCCATAGAAAGCCCCACAGGCGAATTGTTAAGTGTCAAGGTGATTGGTACGACCACTCCAACGTCGTGGGTTCGAATCCGTGTGTTGACAGTCTTTGCTGAAATATTACAAGTTTTGTTACTCGTTCGTGTCCCGTTAGTCATCTCCCTCCTTATATGCTCGATTTACATCCAGTTGGCCAAGGTGTCTCTGGTACAAGTGGGGTTTGCCTTCGGACTTTCCCCTTCACAAAGGTTTCCACCATAGAAATCCATGGCGATTCTTCGATTCTCTAATCAACATAGTATCAGAGCTTGAATTCGTATAGTTCAAGACGAGATCATCTGAGACACTTTTTCGGTGAGATTTTTCTGTTATCGTTTCAAGACTTTAATTCTTCAATCTATAGAAGAAAGGTACAATCTCTTTCCTCCATCTCTGTTGTAAGTTCACGATCTAGAGTTTGTATTTGCTAGTTGATATCGCTTCGCGATTAGGGTTTTCTACTTGACTTGACCTGTATCTATCGGTTGTGTGGCTGTTTAGATGTATAATGTTGTTATTTGGTTGATTAGTTATGTACTTTCTTCAATATGAATACTAATATGGATAATACCCCCAACACCGATGGATTTACGCCTTTCACGATCGATCCATCACATCCTTTCTATATTCATCCTTCAGATAACCCCAATAACATGTTAGTTTCCCCTCCTTTCGATAAGAGTGGGTTTGTAGCTTGGCAGAGGAATATGCTTGTTGCATTGTCCGCCAAGAACAAATTATGGGTAATCACTGGTAGAAACCCCAAACCTGTAGAAAATTCTCCATAGTACCTAGGCCGGGAGTGAGAAAGATATTTTAATATGAGTTCGTGATAGTTAAGGAAGTCATGTGAAACTCAATAACTTAGGTATGAAACTCACAAAACTATCATAATGTAGGATTTTTCAACCTATTCACTCAATATTATATCATGTTTTCGGACTAAACTTTTAGAAAATCTAATCAAATTATACCCAACAAATTGAAACCGATGGACTATGACTAATTTGTCTTTCCAAATAATACTAATAATATCATTCTCTTTGGATATACCTCAATGAAGTTGGTATACTCGTTTGACAATTTTACAATAATCCACCTCGCTGACTGTTGGCATCCATTTTTTTTTCTTTTATATCCCGTTTTTCGGCTTACGTCAGATTATTTCTGGAGTAGTAATTCTGGTCATTTAGCACTACTAACAATAAATCATGAAATATACTTAAATGATCAGAATTTAATAACAGAACAATTAATATTACTTATAAGATTCTACTCCAAAAAGAGAGTAAATTGTTCTCTTTCAAAACTCAAGTTGGATTTTAAGTTCCAATACTTTGACCTCGGAGACGGCATCCCTATCTTTCTAGTTCTACTATGAAATTTCGTCACGCGGACTTTTGACACTATAAATAAATGTCAGACATGCCCATTTCCAACATCAAAACTTAAACAGCTAAACACCAAAAATTCAAAATATCATCATCCACTAAGAAGAAGAGCTACATTAATCACCAATTGTGCAAGTCCATGGAAGGACTAATCCCATTTCTCTTCCACGCAATGAAGAAACAGAAGCCAAACAACAATAGTTTCCGGTGCCTCTCTGACACCTCCAACCGGAGCTACCACATGCTTGTCGGAGCTGACTCTGTCGAGGGATCTTCTCACCGGAGAACTCGATCGGAGTTTCAGCCTCCGGTCACCGTTGATTTCTTGGATGTGCCTCAGCCAAGAAGCTTCAATAACAGAACTTCTTCTCTGCTTTCCCCTGTTCCGAATAAGAATGGCTCCAGATTCGCCGTTACTTTACAGCTGATAATCTCCGCCATAGGAAATTCTGATCTAATAGATTGCGTTAAAAAACTACTACTAGTACTAATGATGCGTAATTTGTAAATGTGCACTATTTGTTTGATTCTTTTGTACTAGTACTGTTATTCTACTACTATATAAACTGGTGTGCTTTTAATGATTTTTATGGTCTATCCTCGTAAACAATTTCTTTCATTATCTTGTTACTCCTGCACTCTCTTAGCCAATATGTCGTGTCGAAATGTTGCTTTTAAGGCTTAAGGGTTTGAATGTGTGCTTGGCGGAAGAAAAGAATATGGAAAATAAAGTAATGGGCGAGAGGTACATATAAACCAAGGTCTCAAAGGGAACAAAGAAACACAAATATCTCATATATATTTGAATCCCTAATTTCTTTAGTTTCCCTTTTATTCCTTCTTTGGATGGCCGGCCAAACAGTCATCGTTTCCGGGTTGAACCCGGCTCTTGTACTTGCTCAGTGTGCCCCCTTTCTTCGAGTGCCTCGCCCGGTTCACTGGGCTGTTGTCCCGCTGTTCCTGCCGCCCTCTTGCGGCCATTCTTCAGTCCACAATTGGCGGAGCTCCTCCATCCACGGTGGAAAACGGCCATACCAGAAAAGTTGTTCCTATGTCAAAAGATGCCCTCCAAGATTTCATGGTTTCAATCATAACCCAAAAATTACAAGACGAAAAACTGTTGGAAATTTGCCTTTGGCGGGAGTTGCGACCGACCAACTTTAACGGCTTAAACACTAGTGTAACGTATGTTGGAGAATCCGGTTCTTCACACATGCATGATCTACTAAGTACGTAGATAACCGTAGGGCCAAGAATCGTCAAATTTCATTGAGAAATGAAAGAGATATTGGTTCACGAAGTAAGGTGTTTGAAGCATGGAAAGTGTGGTATTGTGTGTAATTCTCCCTCATCGGTAGAGGAAGAAAGAATTGTTGTGTATATAAGATTCGAAATTGGTTTGGGGTTTGGGACCCCAAGGGGTATCCCATGTGTTTAAAGGAGGGAGGACCTAGATGTGCTTTGGTTCGAGGAAATGGATATTATCCAGAAAACTTTGCCAGAAGTTTCAGATATACAGTTTGGCCCAGAATTCTTTCAGATGTGCGATTTGGTCCCTAAAGTTTCAAGATGTACGGTTTGGTCCCCGAAGTTCGGAATTTCGACGGTCAAGACAGAAAAGCCAAGCACTCAATTCACCATTTATTTTGGTGAATTACTCCTCCTATAATGGCCAAATCCGTTGGTCTTTCACCATTTATGTTGGTGACTTTACTACCTCCATAATGGCTATTATTTGGCTATTATGGAGGCGGTTTTCGAGCGATAAACACCCCTCCCTCTCCTATATAAACACCACATTACACCATTGTTGAGAACAAAACAAGAAGCTAACAAAAACAAGTAGAGGCAACACACGAAAATACACAAGCAGAAATTTCTTCTTCCTACAACTTCCAAGCATCATTTCGTTACTCAATATTCTTCACGGTAGCTCTTGAGTTTCCTTTGCTCAAGGGTTCCATTGTTGTTTTATCTTGGGAGACAAATTGTCCGGGACGTATAAAGGATACATACGGGGCAATATTGTCTTAAGGACAGAGTGCTACACTCGACTCAAAGGCAAAAACAATTTACATTTTTCCGTCTTCTACAAAGCCGGAATTTTCGGTTTTTACTTATGTAACGATTGTAATTTCGGATTCCATGTTGAATTATTGAAATCTTTGTTTATCCTTTCGAATACTTGTAATAGTTAAATACTTTCCGTACTGCTTTATAAAGTACCATAGAGCAAAACTCCCAACAACTTAAGACAATATTTGTATTGTATTACTATTAGTATTCGAAAGATGTCGGTCAAAAATTGTGTGACCAAATCGGATATGGAAATGGTTTTCTCGGTAGAAGAGAGTGATGATGATGAACGTGTTCATGGTGTCACCGCTACCAAGACCGGTGGAAACAAGCGCTCACGAGAGCACGAGGATGTCAACTGGACAAGAGGAGAAGACCGAAGATGTTATTCTATCTTGTAGCGAAGGCCTATATCTGTCCCGGACAAAGGATCCGAATAATGGTGAGAAGGAAATGGACACTCGGTCGATGAAGTGACTGAAGTGAGCCATAATCCGAAATTGGAATAAGTATTTTTCTTACTTGTCAAGAATAAGGATTAAATGATAAGTATTTTTCTTACTTGTCAAGAATAAAGATTAAATTATGTCGATTAAAAATGGATTAAAGTAAGGAGGAATATGAAAATAATTTATATTCCTTATGCTTTAACAAATCGAAGTTTAATCTCATCTTCTTTTCCGTTTAAAGATTGGATTTTGTAAACGACTTAAGAAGATCCGTTCTTTTAAGTGTAATTACTAAAGTGTGTAAAGTATGTTCGCACATACGAGGGAGTAAGATCCACCGACCGTGCGAAAAGCGTTACCACTCTTAAGTAAGCGCCAAGAATTATCTGGGCACCAATCATAACGGAAGAAGTCTAAAAGTTAATGACGTTGAGCCTGTCATATTATTTGACAGAAGATCCTTCATAGGATGATATTGGACACTCAGTCATACAAAGCCTCCGGCGACTAGAGTGGGCCAAAATTCCTTTGATAGGATGATATTGGACACTCAGTCATACAAAGCCTCCAGGTGACTGGAGTGGGCCAAAATTCCTTTGATATGATGATATTGGTCTCCTTATATGCCAATTTAGTAAAACCTAAATCCTACTTTTCTCTTTTCCCTACCTTTCATGGCGACTCACTGCCCGAGAAACAGACTTTTCTCTTTTCCCTCTCGTCTCCCGAGAAAACAAAAGTTTGCCTCTTTCTTCTGTCCCATTGTGTCAGAAAGCACATTACTTTCTGCAGCAAGCTTCTGTCTCTTCTGCATGTTGTCCCATCTTGTCAAAAGGTAAAGCACCTCACTTCTCTCTATTCCTTTTGTTTTTTTTCATTACCCGAAAATAATTAAAAGTTTATCCTTCTCCCAAAAACAAATAAATGGCTAACTTGACCCATCAACAACTTGATAATACGTGGTATATGGATACGGACGTCACGTCTCATCTTATCAATAATTTCGATAATCTTCCTTAACTGCGTCAGTTATCAACTTTACAATCTATTATGGTCGGTAGTGGTCATCTCATTTCAATTCAAGTATTTGGCCATACTCTTACCTTCGCATCCACACTTCTCTCTTACAAACGTCTTTTATGCCCCAAACATCATCAAAAATCTATTTTTTATCAGAAAATTTGCAATCGATAATTCTGTCTCAATTAATTTTGACCCATTTGAATTTTTCCTAACGGACTTACGTACCGAAAAACTCCTTACGAGATGCAATAGTAAGGGGGACCTATATCCGTTCCTACCCACATCCGCTGTTAGTGTCACTCCTTCCACCGTTTTAACAACCATATCTCCCTCTACATGACATAGTAGACTTGGTCATGCGGGTTCTCACATTTTTTATTCTCTTAAAAATCGACATTTAATCCAATGCCACTAAGAGAATCTTTCTCATAGTTGCTCCTCGTGTCAGTTAGGGAAACAAGTTAGACTACCATTTACGACTTCTATGAGTACTACTTTCTCTCCCTTTGATATTATTCACGCTGATGTATGGACATCTCCCATCACCAGCAACTTAGGCCACAAATACTATCTGGTAATTTTGGATGATTTCTCTCACTTTCTTTGGGTCTATTCACTCAAATTCAAATCTCAAGTGTTCTCCAAATTTGTTGAGTTTTCTACACCAATTAAAATGCAATTTGAAAAAGACATAAAATCGTTTCAATATGATAATGATTGTGAGTTTAATAATTTCTTATTTCATAAATTTTGTGCGGCTAACGGCATGGTTTTTCGTTTCTCGTGCCCATATACCTCACCTTAAAATGGTAAAGCCTAAAGAATTCTCCGAACCATTAATAATATGATTTGTACCCTCATTTTTCATGCGTCTCTCCCCCTAATTTTTGGGTATATGCATTAAAAATGGCAGAAAACATTCTCAACATTCGACCTACCCGTGCGATTCAAAATAGGACACCCACCAAATTTTCTACCGTCGGATCCCCACCTATGACCACCTTAGAATTTTTGGTTGTCTGTGTTACCCCAACATAACATCCCCGACACCTCACAAATTAGCACCCCGATCTATTCCGTGCGCCTTCCTAGGTTTCCCGTCAAACCATAAGGGGTACTTGTGATATGCTCTCTCCACCGACAAAATTATAATTTCTCGCCACGTCAACTTTGTCAAATATGTCTTCCCGTTTGACATCAAAAAATTTTGAGTCACTGATTACTAATTCCTAGAAGATTCAGACCCATCACCGCTTGTCCAACAAGCATTCCATCATATTGTCCTGTTCCGGCAGCGGCAGCCACACCAAATACCATTATCGGAGGCCACCTGTATCAGTCCACCGGTGTACTACTGTCACAGCCACCTCCGGCTACCACCACCGGCAATCGGCACAACTTCTCTGTCTCACCGCCGTCTCTGCCTCAGTCTCCATCATCGCTGACTGCCACCACCTTTGTCAGTCGGCACTCCGTCACTGTCAACACCAACAATCACCGGAACCCCTATTGCCCAACCATTGTCTCCGCCTCCAGTACACACAGTAGCCGACTCTCTAGTGTAATGCCCTTCCTCCGACTCACCTCCAGTCACCGACAACCTGAACCCACCTAAACACCAGTTCGGCCCCAACCAACCACCGTCGCCATAACCGACTTCACCCACCACAGATCTGCCTATATCGTCGTCACCACCACAACCACTGTCATATCCAGAAATCCCACACTCGACAACCCACCCCGTAGCCGACACCGATTCTCACTCCCCACCTATTCCGTCGATTGGTTCCCAGAAACAGCAACCACCTAATTTGTCGGTCAGCTCCCAGAAACAGCAACCACCACCAAATACCGAAAGTACCCCAACACCCTCACACCATATGGAAACCCGTAGCCAACACGAGATTTTCAAACTCAAAGTTCAATTTAACCTAGCTACACAAACCATATCCCCAATTTCCAAAAGCCCAAAATCAGCCAAACTTGACCCAAATTGGAATGCGGTCATGTGTGAGGAGTTTAATACTTTAACAAATCAGCACACTTGGGATTTGGTTCCTCGACCAGAGGTGGTGAATGTGATCCAATGCATATGGCTTTTTCGTCACAAGTACAGAGACAATGGTGATCTAGAGAGGTATAAGGCGAGACTTGTGGCTAATGGCACAAATCAGCAGAAGAGAGTATTGATTGTAGTGAGACATTCAGCTCCGATTATTATAACCAACTACTATTTGCACAGTTCTGAGTATAGCCATGGGTAGGAACTGACCTATTCATCAGCTTGATGTGAAAAATGTGTTTTTACATGGGGATTTGAAATAAATGGTTTATATGCATAAATCGCCTGATTTTGTCCATCCAGCAACCCCTCAGTATGTATGTCGTCTCCGTAAGTCTCTCTATAGCTTGAAACAGGCCCCTAGAGCGTGGTATGATCGCTTTGCACAGTATATCATGCAGATTGAGTTTGTGTGCAACAAGTGTGATAATTCTCTATTTATTTTTCCTAGAGGTCGTATCATTGTGTATTTATTATTGTATGTTGATGATATTGTACTCATTGCCTCCTCTGATTTGTTGAAAAATGAGATCATTACGCTGCTCAAAACAGAATTTGCTACGACTAACTTGGGAAGTTGGGCTATTTTTTTGGGATTTTTGTGACTCGATCTGCAGAAACCATGTTTCTTTGTCAACGTAAGTATGCAGATGAGATTGTATACATGGCTAAAATGGCGAATTGCAAGATCATGGATACTCCAGTTGACTCTAGATCAAAGCTTAGTGCTTTGGATGGTGATCCATTGTCAGATCCTACTCTTTACAGGAGTCTTGCAGGTGCACTACAATACTTCACTTTCACCAGGCCTGATACTGCTTATGTTATTCAGCATGTATGCTTATTTATACATGCCCCAATGTAGCCTCACTTTACTGCCCTCAAACGTATCATTCGATATGTTAAAGGCACACTTGATTATGGTTTGCATATATACCCCTCCGCACCGAACATGTTGTTATCATATACAAATGTTGATTAGGCAGGTTGTCCGGACACGCGACGCTCCACCTCAGGCTATTGTGTGTTCTTAGAAGATAATCTTATTTCTTGGTCCGCCAAGAGGCAACCCACATTATCCTGTTCGAGTGCAGAAGCAGAATACAGAGCGTTGCTAATGTTGTTGCTGAGATCTGTTGGCTCCGGAACCTTCTTTTGGAGCTTCAGTGTCCATTACGTAAGGCTTTTTTGGTTTATTGTGATAATATATCCGTCATATATCTGTATCATAATCCGATTCAACATCAGCAAACCAAGCACATTGAGATGGACATTCACTTTGTTCGTGAGGAAGGTTGCTCCCGGTCATGTCAGGGTATTGCATGTGCCTTCTTCATATCAGAATGCAAATATATTCACCAAGGGCCTTCCTAGATAACTATTCCTCGACTTCAGATCCAGTCTTAGCATCCGGCCTCCTCCCGCTTCGATTGAGGAGGTGTATTAGCACGTGTGTACCACTATTGTATTTACCATATTTAAAGTTATGTAATTATGGTAGAACTAGGATCCCTGTTGTATATGGATTCCACATTGTACACCTATATATATTTTGTATTAATGAGAAAGGTCCCCCAAGGAAAATTAATACATTTCTACATGGTATCAGAGTCAGGCTCATCTCAATTCTTTGTTCACCGATGTTGGGCCCCCATATTATATTGTCCACGCTTCCGTTAACGAGGCCTGAGCGTGCGGGAGAGTGTTAAGAGTCCCACATCGGATATGGGATGGGTAATTGGTTTCCTTATATGACTTGGGCAATCCTCCTCCCTATAAGCTAGTTTTTGGAGTTGAGTTAGGTCCAAGATCCATTCTTACATAAAGTTTTTATAAAAAAAAATAAGCGCTAAATATTGAATTAAAATAACTCAAAAATATTTTTAATATGATATGATATGATATTGCCCCACTTGAACCACTAAGAGTATCCACCATTTATAAGTACTTTTTTTTTTTTTTTTTACTCATTATGTGGAAATTTATTCATACACACCAAACACTAAAATACAATGTGTTGATGATACCATGGGACTCCCATGTTCTTAGTCAAAAGGAGACAAATCGTTGGATAATTTATAAGCTTCGACCCGCGGTTTCTTAACGTGAGACGTCATCGTCGATAAGTGATTAAAAAAACTCGTACAATATGAGTAAGCAGAAAATTGCCTTAATTCTTGCATTGACGTATCATTTTGTCAACAAAAGACAACCTAGTGGACATAGACATTGTCCAAAATGTAGTACTTTTTTTAACGTATTCTATAACATAGTGAATTATGGAAGGAAAACTTTCTGGAATTAAATGATGGTCAAGGTGAGAAGACTTTGTCTCCACAACTACACCTCCAAACATGGGGATAATACTGCTCATTCTCATCGTCGTCATTATAATCTTCTTCAATTAATACTTGAATGGGCATACAGGGAATGCATTGGTAGCATTTCGAGTGACATGCCACTGGAATTGATCCGTCAACTCTGATCACCTCTTCCCCTTTAATCTCCTTACACAAAACCTAATTAAGTCCAAGAGTCATCACTTTGCCAACATAAAACAATTAAGTGTTTGCTTCAGATGCGAATCTATGATTTAGAGTTAGTAGGTTCAGAATATGTATATTTAATTATTTTTATATATGTATATATAGTTCAAGTAGAAAACATCGAGTTCTATCAAAATTACAGAACATGTTCTAAATTCTCCTCTGATTCGACTAATAAGAAAAAAGTATAGGAAAAAAATGAGGAAGATCTTGAGAAAACTTTTTGTTGGAAATTTGCCTTTGGCGGGAGTTGCGACCGACCAACTTTAACGGCTTAAACACTAGTGTTACGCATATTGAAGAATTCGGTTCTTCACACATGCATGATCTACTAAGTACGTAGATAACCATAGGGCCAAGAATCGTCAAATTTCATTGAGAAATGAAAGAGATATTGGTTCACGAAGTAAGGTGTTTGAAGCATAGAAAGTGTGATATTGTATGTAATTCTCCCTCATCGGTAGAGGAAGAAAGAATTGTTGTGTATATAAGACTCGAAATTGGTTTGGGGTTTGGGACCCCAAGGGGTATCCCATGTGTTTAAAGGAGGGAGGACCTAGATGTGCTTCGGTTCGAGGAAAGACCACACGCGCACCGCCGCCGCCCGCCCGTCCGGTCCGGTTCCGAGTTCCGGGTTCGCGGGTCGCGGGCTTTCTGATATTATCTTTTTGGGCCAGAGAACTTTGCCAGAAGTACAGTTTGATCCCAGAAGTTTCCAGATGTACAGTTCGGACCTTTCGGATGTAAGTCCCCGAAGTTTCAAGATGTACGCTTTTGGTCCTCAAGTTTCCGAGAATATCTGACGGTCAAAGCGATTGCCAAGCACTCAATTCGGCCATTTATTTTGGTTGAATTACTCCTCCTATAATGGCCAAATCCGTTGGTCTTTTCTCCATTTATGTTGGTGGCTTTACTACCTTCATAATGACCATTATTTGGCTGTTATGGAGGGCGGTAATCATCCACTCCCTCACCTATATAAACACCCCCTTACACCATTGTTGAGCACCAAGGAGAACATCAAAAACAGTGCACGAAAATACACAACCGAAAATAGTTTTCTTCCTACAACTTCCAAGCATCATTTCGTTACTCAATATTCTTCACGGTAGCTCTTGAATTTCCTTTGCTCAAGGGTTCCATTGCTGTTTTATCTTGGGAGACAAATTGTCCAGGACGTATAAAGGATACATACGGGGCAATATTGTCTTAAGGACAGAGTGCTACACTCGACTCAGCAAAAACAATTTCCATTTTTTCATCTTCTACAAAACTGGAATTTCCAGTTTTCTTGTGTAACTATTGTAATTTTCAGATTTCTAGTTGAATGATTGAATCTTTGTTTATCCTTTCGAATACTTGTAATAGTTATATAATTCCCGTACTGCATTATAAAGTACCATAGAGCAAAAACTCCCAACAACTTAAGACAATATTTGTATTGTAATACTATTAGTGTTCGAAAGATGTCGGTCAAAAATTGTGTGACCAAATCTGGATATGGAAATGGTTTTCTGGTAGAAGAGAGTGACGATGATGAACGTATTCTTGGTGTCACCGCTACCAAGACTGATGGAAACAAGCGCTCTCGAGAGCATGAGGATGTTAACTGGGACAAGAGGAGAAGACTGAAGATGTTATTCTATCTTGCAGTAGAAGGCCTATATCTGTCTCAGACAAAAGATCCGAATAATGGTGAGAAGGAAATAGACACTCAGTCTGATGAAGTGACTGAAATGAGCCAGAATCCGAAATTGGGATAAGTATTTTTCTTACTTGTCAAGAATAAAGATTAAATGATAAGTATTTTTCTTACTTGTCAAGAATAAAGATTAAATGATGTCTGATTAAAAATGGATTAAAGTAAGGAGGAATATGAAAATAATTTATATTCCTTACGCTTTAACAAATCAGAAGTTTAATCTCATCTTCTTTTCCGTTTAAAGATTGGATTTCGTAAACGACTTAAGAAGATCCGTTCTTTTAAATGTAATTATTAAAGTGTGTAAAGTATGTTCGCACATACGAGGGAGTAAGATCCACTGACTGTGCGAAAACTGTTACCACTTTTAAGTAAGCGCCAAGAATTATCTGGGCACCAATCTTAACGGAAGGAGTTTAAAAGCTAAAGACGTTGAACCTATCATACTTGGCAGAAGATTCTTCATAGGATTATATTGGACACTCAGTCATAAAAAGCCTCCGGGCGACTGGAGTAGGCCAAAATTCCTTTGATATGATGATATTGGACACTCAGTCATACAAAGCCTCCGGGTGACTGAAGTGGTGCCAGAATTCATTTCATAGGAAAAGTAATGGACACCTAGTAAGGTGGGCCGGAGTTTCCGTGTCTTAATGATCGAAGGCCTAAAGAAAGGCGATAAAGAAATTGGACGCTCGATCCCGCCAAAGCAACTAGAGTGGGCCGAGTATCGAGATCACATATGATCCGGTTGCGCCCCAACCACGGGCAAGAGGTTGTTCATGTGAAGCAACGCCACTTCTAAAATCAAAGGGGCTGGAGAGGTTGTCCTCAATAGGACTTCAAGGAATGAGATCACTCTAAAAAGAGGTGATACATGTTCCTAACTTGGTTTAAGGGACGCTGTTGGTCAAGCTGGTTTGAGACTACTCCAACAGGTCTGTAATAACTAAGAATGGTACAGTATGTCTGTAACCAAATGAATGATATATTTGTAATCCGTGCATTTATGCCATCATAGATTAAGACACGTTAAATAGCAAGTCATTCAAAAGCTAACGATGTAGAGATTGTTGCCTTCTGTCGACATAAACCCTCAAAATAAATGTGAGATAGACGAAGAGGCAAAATCACCTTTCCAAATTCCGTCAAGGGAATAGCGAAAGAAGCACCGCTCCTCTAGAACTTAGTCACACCTACTTGGGTGATTTGAAGTTTATACAAAATAGAGGGGGGAGACAAGTACGTTGTGATCTTCATTGATGATGGTACAACGTATGGAATCCTTTGTTTGTTAAAAAGCAAAGATGAAGTTGTTGAAGCGGATAAGCGCTACAAAGCAGAAATTGAAAATCAACTAAGACTACGGATTGAGAAATTCGTAGTGATAGACGGGGGAGAATGTGAAGCATCGTTTATTAAACGACTGCTCATTACTCACCTCAGTCCAACGGTGTTAGCCAAGCGCAAAGCCGTACGCCCAAATTATGTGGGGCAAGACGATCCTTACCGCTAATGCGATTCTCAACAGAACTCCGCATAAGGATAAGGATAACTCTCCGTGTGAGACATGGAAAGGATCTCACATACAAAAGTTGTAATGTGGGGTGGCTTGGTAGAAGTTGGACTACCGAAACAGGTCAAGTTCGACCTAAGATTGTAGATTGCATATCCACTGGATCTGTAAATAACAGTAGTACTTATCGCCTCTTGGCGTCAAAGAATCTTGAATTTTTATAAGATAACTTTCCTTGAAAAGGAAAAAGGAGTAATTGCTCAAGGTTAACAAGAACCCGCGAGGGCTCGATCGTCACGGAACTAGACGTTCCATATCTACAGACTCGAAAGTTCTTTGATATCCGGAACATAATATTTCGGATCTGTGAGAACTCGGGGATTCTAGATGTTGAACCAAGAAGGAGCAAAGAGGGGACAAAGACTTGTTCCATACCTTCTAGCTTGTATAGTTGAGAACGAACCATGGACAATTAACAAATAATTGTTATCTCCAAAAGCGCTTTTGGAAAGAAGCTAAAGAGAGAAATAGATTCCATATATAGAACCATACTCGTGTAATAGTTAATCTTCCCCGGAAAAGAACCTTTGGGTTGTAAAAAGTGCTCCCCTGTGAGTAGCTTCACATCCAGGGCCATTGTAGTCTTACATGGCATGGGTGTTGAAATGACCTTCCCAACCGGAGAGTTGGAAGAAGAGGATCGAATTGGTTTGTTTGAACTGTTGGGCTTCTTCCGAACTTTCATTTTGGTCCCGAAATGTTAACATTTTGGTCCCGAAAGTCTCGGATAAAACAGAAACAATGAATCGATCACGAAATATTGACTCGAAGTTAGAAAGCCAACAGTTGGAAAACCAACGGTCTTAGAGTGAAAATCATATTGAAACAAAGTCTCGATATGAAAGATATGGGTATCACAGATAACATCTTAGGAATTGGATTTCTAAGACATCTAACGGACGGTCGATAGTTGACAGTCTCGTTGAAGCCACCAATGGATATGAATCATAGAACTGATTGGAATCATGGTGCACCCATAGACAAGGAGCGATATGCTCGGGTCACGTGTAGTTCATGTATTGTACACACTACAACCGACCTGGTATCGTCCAACAAACAGATCGGTTGAACTAAGGTTCATCGATGATCTTAATACATGATCAATAGAAGGCGTTAAGTCGGATATGACGATATCGAATTATTTACTTATAACGGATTATAGTATTCTGGATTTCCGGCGATTCGAGAGAACACGGTGATGCAAACTGACATCGATCGAAGAACACCAAAGCCACAAGTAAATGTGTATGGTGGTTCTTGGAAAATCCTCTAAGCAAACTTGCATCGACCGATTCATGATGGTATCGGAGTTTATCGCTTTATACAAAGCATGAAAGAAGTTGAGTAACTTCACGACTCATTAGAGGACGTCCCATATTGAGAGAAACCCGTGTCTTCAGCAGTTATATAATGTGGCTAGCCGGTCGGCTTCAGGAAGGACACGAATGACGGCGTCTGGACATATCTGTCAGGATCTGTTGGAAATATAAGACCGTATGGCAGTTGATCATCACGGGTGTCACTTCCATGTTTACTAACTAAGGGACTACCCAGAGATCAAGCGTTCTGCATGTCTAGGGGAATGGGCTTAAAACCCAAAATATACGGACCAATACGGTGGAAACCCAACCTTACGAACCGGAGATCCCGAATTTGGTTCAATGGGAAAACTAAGTTGTAAAGGTTCGGTTGATCGCTTCGGTGGAAGCATGAGCACTTCGGATAGTGATCTCTCGAAAAGAAACACCAAATTCAAAGTCATTCCCGCGATAGACGTTAAGTGCTATCTCGGTATGGGTAAAGGTTAAGTTTTCAAAACCTGTAATGATCCTCAACGGTTGAGGTTAGGTCTTTGGGAAACTTTTAATGGTTCCCAACACTTGTGAAGTGGGGTATAGCGGGGATACCTTGTAGGAGACCACCTATTTAAGTGCGAGGACGGGCCGCCTCAAAATGAACGCGCTTAAGAATCCAAGACGTTGTCCATGGCCAAAACGGACAAAACATTACGAAGAAGAGAGTAAGGGAATTTGTTGTGTTGGTACCATTGACTTGGCTTACACTAAACACCGACGGTTCAAGACATCACGTTCACCGCGCGAAGTAAGTCCGATGGTATTTAACTATGGAAGGTTCAAAGTGAAGCTACCTCTCCTTATGCAACATCGGTCCGTCGAAATATTGCTTTGGAAATGAAAAGACACCATGTGAGTGCGCCAAAATCTCTTTCAAGAGGGGATTGTTCAAAATTTGCCTTTGGCGGGAGTTGCGACCGACCAACTTTAACGGCTTAAACACTAGTGTTACGCATATTGGAGAATTCGGTTCTTCACACATGCATGATCTACTAAGTACGTAGATAATCGTAGGGCCAAGAATCGTCAAATTTCATTGAGAAATGAAAGAGATATTGGTTCACGAAGTAAGGTGTTTGAAGCATAGAAAGTGTGGTATTGTGTGTAATTCTCCCTCATCGGTAGAGGAAGAAAGAATTGTTGTGTATATAAGACTCGAAATTGGTTTGGGGTTTGGGACCCCAAGGGGTATCCCATGTGTTTATAGGAGGGAGGACCTAGATGTGCTTCGGTTCGAGGAAAGACCACACGCGCGCCGCCGCCGCCCGCCCGTCCGGTCCGGTTCCGAGTTCCGGGTTCTCGGGTTCACGGGTCACGGGTCGTGGGTCGTGGGCTGTGGGTCTTCTGATATTATCTTTTTGGGCCAGAGAACTTTGCCAGAAGTACAGTTTGATCCCAGAAGTTTCCAGATGTACGGTTCGGACCGAATTCTTTCGGATGTAAGTTTGGTCCCTGAAGTTTCAAGATGTACAGTTTGGTCCTCAAGTTTCCAGAATCTGGACAGTCAAAGCAGTTGCCAAGCACTCAATTCAGCCATTTATTTTGGCTGAATTACTCCTCCTATAATGGCCAAATCCGTTGGTCTTTTCTCCATTTATGTTGGTGGCTTTACTACCTTCATAATGGCCATTATTTGGCTGTTATGGAGGGCGGTAATCAGCCACTCCCTCACCTATATAAACACCCCCTTACACCATTGTTGAGAACTAAGGAGAACACCAAAAATAGTGCACGAAAATACACAACCGAAAACAGTTTTCTTCCTACAACTTCCAAGCATTATTTCGTTACTCAATATTCTTCACGGTAGCTCTTGAGTTTCCTTTGCTCAAGGGTTCCATTGCTGTTTTATCTTGGGAGACAAATTGTCCAGGACGTATAAAGGATACATACGGGGCAATATTGTCTTAAGGACAGAGTGCTACACTCGACTCAGCAAAAACAATTTCCATTTTTCCATCTTCTACAAAACTGGAATTTCCAGTTTTCTTGTGTAACTATTGTAATTTTCAGATTTCTAGTTGAATTATTGAATCTTTGTTTATCCTTTCGAATACTTGTAATAGTTATATAATTCCCGTACTGCATTATAAAGTACCATAGAGCAAAAACTCCCAACACTTTTAACTTACTGGTGGCAATGCAAGAGGAAATGGAGATAGTTTGCGGGAATGGAGCAATTGAGAAGTAGAAATTATGGTGAGAAAAAGGGCTAAGACCAAAAATAACTTCTTGGCTATTGTTTTCAAATCCATCATCATTAATCTTGCAAATAGTTTCATGCCATTGGCCAAGTATATGGATATTTAAAAGGATTTATATAACAAGTGTGTGTCAACTTGGCAGGGAGCTGTTAGCATTATTTTTTGTGAGAAGAAATAGTCAGAGCAATATGATTAAGCTGATATGCTTGAATTTTGTCATGTCATGAATATATTGTGTGGATTCTAAAGGGGGGAAAGCATAAAAAAGGAAATATAGTAGTAGGTCCTTTAATTTAGATGTCGCATTTGCTCTGTGTTGAGTATTTGGCGAAGAAGCTTTAAAATAGTGATATTAGCATAGGATTTTCCTTTTTACATAGTCATTCCAATGACAGAGACAAGATTTTCATCTAGGAATATAATTTATCATCTCTTATATTATATGAATAGATACATTAATAAACTTTACCTTATACATAAAGAACTGTTTTTTCTTTTGCGTAATTATGATTTTTTTGTGTTTATGCAAAAGGTTTTAGAAATTAAATATTATAAAGTGTCACATCAACAACAAGGTCGGAGGTTTAAGCCCTCCTTCTAGCGTTTGCAATTTTTTGTAATTGCAACATCTTTTTCATATTGATTAAGTATTATGTTCAACACTCTTCAGTAACCATTGTCTATTTACTCACATATTAGGTAACGTTAACTTTTTCTCTTGATTGTCTTCAAATTCATAAGAATTTTTGAATGATAATTCAATGCAACACTAGCGAGTTAAATTATTTTGTACTCCTATTCAGGTTTAGTAAAATTTGAGATAATATCCCTTATGTTCTTCTATTCAGTGCGTAATAATTACACAATTTAACATAAAAAGATTAAAATCATTTTAATTGTAAAGTATGTGATTAGAGTACCTTTTGTGAACCTTATAAAACACTACAATAAAATTATCCAGTTTCACATTGAACATTAGATGTTTTTAACTTCGCACTCTGAACCCATCATTTTCTGTTGGAACTGTAGCAGTACACTTTTGATAAAATGTATGAGTCCATCAAACAATGCAGAGAACCGGGTTCTCTAACTGTTTTCTTCGCTAAAGCAGTAAGAAAATAACACATGATATTTACGTGGAAACCACATTGCTCAAGGGAGTAAAACCATGACCTACCCTAGTAGGATTTTCTCAAACTTCACTAAAACGAGCAATGTTTAGATTACAACCTCTTGCAACCTAGGAATTAAACTATTAATCCCTCCCCTTTACAATAACTCTGTTGCAAAGAACACCCTTTGAGTAACTCTAGTCAAACTAACAACTCAAAGACTTTGAGAAAACATCTACCTACAAATAACTTCTTACAAGAAGAGTAGGCTTAGAAGTTAAATACCAAAAGACAAAGATTCAACAAACTTAAGGACTTAAAACATCTTCAGCAATTGGGACTTGGTCCTTCAGTTTGTTGAAGCTTTGTTCTTGAGGTGTCGGTGGCTTGCAGATGAGATGAGTATATTTTGGATTGTGCAAGATAGGTTTTTCACTTGGAACATGTTGTTTATATATGAGGAATGGGTGGAAGTGACAAAACATTAACCTTTGGACCATTGGTTGAACTGCAACAACTCTGCTGATGTCCTGCTACATTGTTGCACTGTGTCAGCAGCTTTACAGCCGCAGAGTTGACTTTCGTACAGACATGAACCGGATAGCAATCTGGTTTCTCATTTGGTCCCTCGTACTAGCAAGTCGGTAGGTGAAAAAATTGATGTGCTATTGCATTGTTGCCAGTTGGTACAGTGTGAGTAGATTTTCGGCTAGTTTAAAGGCTTGATCCCTTCGGGTTCCTCTAAAAAACATATTTGATTCTTTGACTAAGTTTGTTAAATCATCAAAACATAAGATGGAATAACTTATCAACTTTGGTCTAAGGATGTTGAAGCAAATGGGATAATTTATGAAGGCCCAAAAACAATTAAATAAGTAAAAAAGAATGCACCCCTTTAACCGTCTTAACTCTTAACTACTTCACAAATCACACGGTCCATAAGTTATTTCCCCAAAGAATCCAACAAATTCGGATATATTTTTGACAAACAAGTAACTTACTTTGACTTGATTTTTTTTCTTTTTTGAGTCATTTGGATTTTGGGGTAACCTTCTTTCTCTCTTTCATCTGCACACCCTCTTTTAGAAATTTGCATCTTATAATTTCAAGAATTGGTATAGCAGTAACCTTTGTCCACGAAAATCATGGCGAGTTTGAAATCTGGGGTGGTTGTAAAGTTAATTGAAGAAATGAAAATGGATGAAAGTGCAATAGTAGAAGATCGAAAACCAGCATTGTTACAAATAAGAAGCATAATTCCTGTTCTTGAAGAAGGTAATCTCTTGCCCAACAGAGGATTTTACCTCAAGATTTCAGATGTATCACACGCAATATATGCCACATTGCCCCAAGACCAAAATGAATTAATTTTAGGTAACAAATTAAAACTAGGACAATTCATTTATGTACAAAAATTGGAGGATGCAGAACCATTTCCATTGCTCAAAGATTTTACGCCTCTTCCTGGTAGGCGTCCGTGTGATGGAACTCCTGAAGAAATTGGTCCAGTTCCAAATTTGGAAAAGAATCTTGATGCATCCAATTCTGATTTTATTGTTGAAAAGGGTGTTATTTCTGAAGAAAATGTTATGGATATATCATCCTGTTTAAGAAGGTTATCTTTAGAGTCATCTGATGTAGAGAAAGTGCAAAAAAAAAGTAGTAATGTTCTTGAGGGAAGTACTACTAAAGGCAAGTTTAGATCCTTGAGTGCTTCAAAAACTCGTCCGGGATTTAAAAGATACGATGTAGAGAGCAGAATTAGTAAGAGGAGAATGTCTTTAGATAATGATAGCGATACAGATAGCACGGTATCTATATGGAATTCTAAGAGGAAAAGTTGGAATGAGTTAAAGAGTTTGGGAGCTGAGGAGATTTTTGATTCTTCAGTTGTCAAACACAATATCAGACCGCCACGTTGTCGTAGTGCAACTGTGAGTTCCCTCTAATTTTTTAGTTTCCTCAATGTTCCATCTTTTCTTTTATGTGCTTGTATAAAAGGCTTGATAAAATATGATGAGATGTTTAAAAAGATAGTACTGTTTAGTAGAACAAATGTTTAATTATTATTGCAGTGTTATTTAAATAGTAGGCCACAAGGCAGCACTACTTATTTGTTCATTGTGATTATACCTTTTTTCCTGATGCTTTAGTCATCATTTTGGCTGATATTTAGATTCTAAACTTTTTAGCCTGCTTTTAAATGTTATTTTAGGCCCTTTCCAAGTTTAATCTTGATGTTTTATGTCGACAGGTTTCACCTGTTCGTTCTGTCAAATACTGTCGACAGGTTTCACCGGTTCGTTTTGTCAAATACGATAGCTCAGATGACAATTCGAATTCAATATCAAGAAGAAAGGTTGTTGATTCTGCCAAGAAAATAGTCAAGAGTTCAACTAAGAGCAAGAATTATGTGTCAAAGATAAAATGTGAACAAGCCATCCATCCAATTGAGAAACAATGGGCAGAAAGTGGGATTTCATGGGATTCACTTCACTCAAGTTTGGTGGAGCTTGGCAAGGTACTGAATATAAATGCAGTTAATCGACATAACTTGAATGACTTATTATTGAGAAATTCATCACAATAACTGCCCCCGCGATTTTCTCTTGCACTTCAGGAGGTTGTAAAGAAAAGAGACATTGCTTTGTTTGCTGCTGCTGAGGCTTTGCAAGAAGCTTGTGCAGCTGAGAGGTTGCTCAATTCCTTAAGGTGATTACTTTGTCTAGTCAATATAGAAGTTAACACATTATGAATTATGGATCCTAAAATGTAGAAGCTAACACGTCTTTTTTTCTCCAGCAAATTCTCAGAGTTTCTTTTACCTGAAGAAGATGATCTACAACCTCAAATCGATACATTTTTGGATCTTCAGGATGATATGGCTCAAACAAGACTAATAATGAAGTCGCTAACAAATATAAGTACTCCAACTAGAACTGAAGAAACTGATTCAACTAGCACCAGTTCAGATAATGAAGCATCGACAATCATAATGCAAAGAAAGAAAAATGCAGCTGCATGGATAAAATCAGCAGTGGCTTTAGATCTTTCACCATGCTCCACTGCTCTCAATCCAATTCCTAACACTATGAGCATCACCAATACGTTGAAGAAGTCAAGTACATCGAGTTACAGTACCAAACAAAAAGGCGCAAGCATCATTAAAACTGATCATAATAGGAACACCGATGACATTTCTTTTGTATTAGCATCTAACAATGACGTGCAACCTGAATGGACCAGGGGTAGCACTATCGGTACAGCTACTCACCTAGCTTCTTCACTGCAGGACGAGTGTAGGAAAATGTTTTTGGGATACATAGAGAAATATATAAATGAACTTGAAAGAAAAATGTTTTTGATGGTATCGGATAATCAAGTAGCAGCATTGATGTATAAAGTGAAGAGAGTAAACGACTGGTTAGATTTAATCATCAACAAGGAAGGAAATGAGAGCAAAGAAGGTTCAAATTTGGACGAGTCAGAAATTGAAGCATGTCATAGAGTGAGGAACAAAATATTTGGGATCCTACTGAAGCATGTGGAGAGGACTGCTATGGCTTTTGAAAGTAGCAAAATGCTCCGTTACATCGCCGACAACTGAGAGTTCAACTGTTAGCTCAACAAAATTGCTCTTTAAGTAGGGAATGGTGTAGTGTACTACGTACATATCATTCTTATTCCTAGAGAATAAATGCAATACTCTTATTATGCCTCAACACCTTGGTCTGCACATAAGTTTCTGTAAGTAGAACTACTGACGGACCCACGGGAAGGGTGGTTAGTTGAACCCCTTCATTAGAAAAATATACATTGTATATAGAAATTTTATACTGCGTATATATGTCAAATATTACTCTATATGTATATATAGTAGATCTTGAATATATAGTTGATCTTGAGTAGCTGATGAAATTTCTGAATTTTCCACTTAATAGAACTCCATGTTGATGTCCTTGGAGTAATGTGATTTCTCCTTTTACAGTGACACCAAATAGTCTATTACTAACAACTCATTGTTTTTGCTTGATTTGCAGCGGTTACTAATGGATCTAAAGAGTTGTTTGGTTGATGGCATAAAATTTTGCCTAATATTTTGTGGCTTAAAACTCTTTATTGTTAGCATAATCTTTAAAACTAGTACTATTATATTATATTACTGGTACAAAAATCTGCACTACCAAGGCAACTTCGACTTCCAATATTATTAAGAATAAGAATATGTGCATTAGCATACCTCAATAAGAATATCTAAAGAAAACAAAAGGACTGTTATGTAGCTAATCTCTACGTAATAGAGTTCCTGCATCATTCACCTCCGCAAAGAATAAAAATTCTTAAGTTATTCATGTTGGCGTCAAGCATTTTATGTAATTCAAAGAATAAATATTATTGTGGGTCTTTTTTTCGCTCTTTATTCTTGTGGTCCTTTTTCGTCCTCACTTCTTTGTGTGAAAGATAAAAGTCTCTCATTGATTAGGAAGAGAACATTTTATCACACCCCAACCTGGGGGTGTGTGCCGGTATCCAGTGCCTTGCTAGGCCCGAGCGAACTCATGCTGCAACTCGAATAATTTGTCTCGAAAGACAAGCTAGGACAAAAAGGTCGTAAGCTTAACGTCGTAACTTAGGCCGACAAGGTCATACACTACACTAAAGTATCTACAAACAGCAAAAGCCAAAACAGGATATATATACTAGGGCCGACAAGGCCGCCATGCTGACACTACTAAACCATAGGAAACGTCTACAAGCCTCTAAAGAGTGATAATTGTATCATAGCCCGGACAGGGCCCCGCCTATCCATAGTCTGTATATACAGAAAAATCTAGACCTGGTAACTCCGAAGGACTTGGAGCTTACCACACAAGCTGGTACTCGGCAAATCTACTAAAGAGGTCCTTCCTGCTGTTATCTTGACCTGCAGGCATGAAATGCAGCGCGCCACTAGCAAAGGGACGTCGGTACGAAATAATGTACCGAGTATGTAAGGCAACTGAACTGATACTGAAATATAAAATAACCTGAAAGTAAATTGAAGAGTCAATAAAGGAACCAACTATACTTACTTGCCGTTGTCATCTAACAACTAACCAACTTGATATCAAACTACCAAGCCTCATACAAGACATCTAGACATGTGTAAATAGCCCCACAAGCACGAGCATAGCTCCGAAGGCAGTCTGTGTCTGTATAGTTCCGAAGGCAAGCGTGCATCTCGATAGTCCCGAAGGCAACTGTATAGTCAATAGCCCCAAAGGTAACATGTGAATAGATAGCCCTGTAGGCAAGTGAATACTTCTATAAAGTCTACAATCATCCTTTTTATCTATTAACTATATAAGCAATACCGTTAGACTAAAAATAAACTCCCGACAAGGGAAAATTATTACGCATCTATCAGAATAATATAGGGATGGGACATTTATGAAGGCACTTATTTATGCTCTTATTCGGGACTCGCTCGATGGAGGATTATGCCAAAACAAAGAAAGAAAAATAACCTTTACATACCTCTCTACTCATGTTTTCGGAACCAGACCGTTTTACACTTTTCGGAATCAACCCCTTTTACACGTTAATCTTAGACAAGATGGACCAAGCCAACTCTGCCCCGGTACAATAACCCAGCAACTACTTAAATGAAATGAAATATGAAGTTGCTGCCCAACTCCTCCTTCCTCAAAACATAATAATAATGTGTTGCTCCATATTAATAACAAAGTCCATAATTCAAGTGAAAATGGAGGCCTAAAACGTTGCTGCCTTATATGTTATGATAAGAGAAAATGCTTTACTAAAGACACAGCTCCAAGACTTTTATCATTACTAGGCCATGGATTTCACCCAATTAATTGTCCAAGAGACACAAATATTTCTCTCCCATAGGTGTCATCAAAAGGTTTATATATCAAAAGGTTTATCCCCCGCATAAACCTTCTTGGTGAGCACATTAGTCATTTTGTTCCCATATGGCTAGGTTTATATAGTGCATTAGTCATTTTGTTCCCATATGGCTAGGTGACACATTACTTATCCAATAATTTGTTACTTAATTCATTTATATTCAAGACATTCCACATTTAACCAATTACCCCATAATTAATTTTTTGATTTTAACTCACTTAAATATTAATCACTTTTAACATATTCCATATACTCATTATTATACTCATATGTAATATATCACTAATTCCTAACCTCTTTTAACACACTCAAAAATATAATTTGCAATCTCATCATCATATTTTTAAGTCGTAAGTCATTTCAGGATTTCTTCTTTTTATACACCGATCTCTTGATCCGTCTAGTTAAATATGATCAGAATTCTCTGGGACTCGGGTTTACTTACATACGTCGAGATGTTCAAATCATTGTCCGAAAGTATGAGATGTAATACATTTTCCTATTTATATTGAATTATTTTTTATTGGGCTTGTAAAGACCTAGTAAAAAAGAATGAACTTCAAGCACATGAGAAATGAGCTCCCCGTCCCCGAGGCTTAGTCCATGTCTTTGTAATCTTGATCCTCTTCTCAACTCATTATTAGCTAGAAGATGTACTTCTACATATAAGCACATAGATGTTCCTTTCTACCACTAATATGGGAGAAAGACCATTTTAAAAAGTTATTTTTTAATTTCATTTCTCTCAAATTTTGTTTTTCTCCATTTTCCAATTCTCACTTCATCTTTAAAGCTCACATTTAGTGTTTAATGCTTTAAAGCCTAACAATCATGACAAAGTATCTAGTTTCATGCATTATTATTTACTATTAGTATTTTCTTTGTTCCAATTTATGTGACACCTCTCAAAATTCATGTCACATAAATTGAGACAAAAGAAGTATAACATAAACAATCCACGGCGACAACTCTATGAGGAGTCAATCAATGGATTTAACTGAATTCCCTTTATTAAAAAATTATAGAGTACTGCACAAGCAGGAAAAAAAAACTAGTGTATTTTTTGGTTATATACAAACGGTTGAATCCCTCTCATATGAAGATTCTGCGCATGCTTGATTGGTTGATTAGAGTCCTTAAGGGAGAAAATGTTTCCATGGAGATGTAAGAATCATGGTTTTCTCTATAAGAGGCAAATTGACATCATCAGAAACATGGTCCACAATTGTTTCGTGTTAAAACAAAATTAGAGAACCTACCTAGATATAATGTTTTCATTCGTTCACTGTCTTTTTTTTATTTTTGTACTATATTAAATAGAAACCTGACAGTTTGTTTAGGTGGAAAACGTTGGTTGGTTGAGCTTCGTCATAACATGGACTCTATAAACTACCATTATCACGTGAGGATGGGGATGCTTTAAGCTGTTTTCTAATTTTTCTAAATACTTTCTCCGTCTCAAATTATTTATAGTGGATATTAAAAATATTTATTTTAAATTAATAAATTTATTATTTTAAAATTTTAAAATATAATTAATTTTTTTCTATTCTTTTCCTAATAGAATTTTATCATTAATGAAGAGATTACATATAGTAAATATTTGATGAAGAAAGATAATAATTTAAATATAAATAAAAATAAAAATAAAAATAAATTAGATTAATTATCTCTTTTAACTAATATTTTTTAAGAGACGTATAAAACAAAAAAAAGATCTAAAATGATTTTAAAACTATATATAGTGTCATGGAGAGAGATAATAAAGACATTAAAAATACAGATCAAATTCCATTAGTTTACTAAACAAAGATCGAATGAAATCTATAATTGACACTCGAAAAACCTAAATTTAAATGACTATATTTAGGTCTTGTTAAAACTAAAATTAGACAAAAATCTTATCCTAAGCCTAAAATATTCCCCAAAAACAGAAATTAAAGCTTAACTTGTCATTCACTCAGATTTACTACCATCACACTCAACACACAAACAAGTCACAAAAACAAAACACAAGAAAGAAAACCAGAAGTTTCCTCCATTAACAGTACCATTCAAGATTTTCCCCTATACCCTCTTTCCATTTCTTGGATTTCCAAGAAAACAAAATGGGGGTTTCTAAAACATCAAAAGCCACAATCTTTCTAGGTTTTTTTTGTCTCAACTTGTTCCAATCAGTCTTGGGTCGTTTTGTGGTGGAAAAGAATAGTTTAAGGGTCGTTTCACCTGATGATATTAAAGGCACTTACGATAGTGCAATTGGTAACTTTGGGATTCCACAATATGGAGGTAGTCTTCCTGGAACTGTTGTTTATCCAAGGGAAAATCGAAAGGGTTGTAGAAATTTTGATGATTCAGGGACTTCTTTTAAGTCTAAGTCTGGTGCTATGCCCACTTTTGTTCTTGTTGATCGTGGAGGTATGAAGTATTCTTAGCTCGTTGTAGAAGATTATTGTTAATTTAATCAATTTTACTTGGTTGTTATATAAAAAAGGTTAATTTATTGAGTTTTAGATTGAAACAGGTTAAATTGAGTATAGAATGGATATTGAGGATTCACCTAGTCGACCCGACTTGTTTGATTATGAGGCATAGTTGTAATTTGTTGTTAACTTGGTCCTTGTCACTGCCTTGATATCTCAGTTTATTTTTGTTAGTTTGGGAAAGTTTTTTTTTTGTCATATTTTGGATTTAATCAGTAGTTTTGCTAATATTAGTTAATGATACTTGAAGTTGATAGTTTAATTGTTGAAGTATTCTATTGCTTTTCTTCTGACTGTTCCTATGTGGCATATCATTCGCAGGGGCCGAGCCACAGCTTAAGTTATGGGTTCGGCAAAACCCACTAATTTTGGCTCAAAGTGTGTATTTGTGTTAAAAAATTCATTTAATACATACATATAATCTAATCAAAACCCAACTAAGCAAAACAAATTGTGATTCAGAACCCAAAACTAAAAATCGTGGTTCTGTCTCTGACCATTCGTGGTGCTTCTGTTAGTATTTCCTAACAGTGGCTGATAAAGATGCAGTTTTTAGTTGGATAGCATTACATAGGAACCCTCATCATTGATTTTGAATCCCTCAACACTTTTCAAGTCAAACTTTCTCTTTTTTCTTGATTTTCAAAATTTGGAGGTGTAAATTTGGATCCCCAAAAGAGTCATAGTTCAGTGATACTTTGAGCAGTAATCAGAGATTGAAATGGAAAGTTGATGTAATCATTTTCACTTAGAAATAGGTCATTTGTAAAGTTGTCAAAAGTTATGGGGAGTTACTATTTTCTTGTTGGCAGATTGCTTTTTCGCTCTGAAGGTCTGGAATGCACAAAATGCGGGCGCCGCTGCAGTTCTAGTTGCAGATAATGTCGATGAAAGATTGATAACCATGGACTCGCCTGAAGCGGATGGTTCTTCTGCAAAATACATTGAGAACATAACAATACCATCTGCCCTCATCGAGAAAAGCTTTGCAGAGAAGTTGAAGAAAGCCGTGAGTGCAGGAGAAATGGTTAATGTGAATCTTGATTGGAGAGAAGCTGTGCCCCACCCAGATGATCGTGTGGAGTATGAGCTCTGGACGAGTAGCAATGATGAATGTGGGTTCAAATGTGACATGTTGATGAAATATGTCAAAGATTTTA
The DNA here is from genome assembly GCA_034509755.1 of Anisodus tanguticus. NCBI lineage: Eukaryota > Viridiplantae > Streptophyta > Magnoliopsida > Solanales > Solanaceae > Anisodus > Anisodus tanguticus. Next base: position 34,807,060 of record CM067561.1, on the reverse strand, counting down.
AGGGTGCAGCACAAATTCTTGAGAAAGGTGGATATACTCAATTCACACCCCATTATATTACTTGGTATTGCCCTCGGGCATTCACTGTAAGCAAGCAGTGCAAGTCTCAATGTATCAACCATGGAAGATATTGCGCTCCTGATCCTGAACAAGATTTCAGCACTGGATATGAAGGGAAGGACGTTGTTGTTGAGAACTTGAGGCAGTTGTGTGTTTTTAAAGTGGCCAATGAGACGAAGAAGCCATGGGTATGGTGGGATTACGTGACTGATTTTCAGATTCGGTGTCCCATGAAGGAGAAAAAATATAACAAGGAATGTGCTGATGGTGTTATCAAGTCTTTAGGTAATAAATGCTGCCCCTCAACACCCTCCAATTATCAAAAGTGAATGGATAAATGTCAATATTTCCTATCTGCAGGTCTTGATTCAAGAAAGATTGAGAAGTGTATGGGAGACCCTAATGCTGATGAGGACAACCCCGTTCTGAAAGAAGAACAGGATGCTCAAGCAAGTTTCTTTATCTTTCTTTAAAAGTTTAAAACAATTTAACTGTGTGCAAGCACTTAGAAAAGTAAACTCCTATGCAGGTTGGTAAAGGAACAAGGGGTGATGTCACCATATTACCTACTCTTGTTGTCAACAATCGACAATATCGAGGTTAGTCCACACACTTACTCCCGTCTTCAACTGAGAACCTTTATTTTTCTTTTGTAATGCTTGTTTCTTCAGGGAAATTGGAGAAGGGTGCTGTTTTAAAGGCTATTTGTGCTGGTTTTGAGGAGACTACTGAGCCTGCAGTTTGTTTGAGCGATGGTGAGTGCACATGATTCTTCAAGCTGAATATCAACTAGGTGTTTAAGCACAACATATAATGGCTCTTTCTTTTATAACAGACTTGGAGACAAATGAGTGCCTGGATAATAATGGTGGCTGCTGGCAAGACAAGGCTTCTAATATCACTGCCTGCAAGGTTTCTTGCATTGACTTGTGGAATTTTTACAATAGTTTATGTATCAAAAATTTCTAATCTTCCCTGTTTCCTCATTCCTCATTGTATGAGCAGGATACATTTCGTGGTAGAGTGTGTGAATGCCCTGTGGTCGATGGTGTGCAATTTAAGGGAGATGGTTATAGTACTTGTACAGGTAAACTAGCACATTTGGTCCATCTATTCATTTTGAGATGACGGTTTTACTATTTTAGTTGTGAAGAAGTTTTTCTCTTATTTTCTTGCTTAGATGAGTTTTTTCTTAACTAATCCCAGATAACAAATCCAACTAGATAACATAAGTTCAAGAGAACCTTTTAGTTACATTCTTCATGTGTTTTCGATAGGTTCTACAATTATCAGAAAAACTTGCTACGCTAATTTTTGACTATTCAAGTGCTTTAATTTCAAGAGTAGCAATTACTGTAATTGTATGCTTGTATGTTATTAGATCATAAAAACAAGTAGGTAAATATGGTGGGATTTTTTTGTGCATGCAAGAGTATGTTTGGTTTTGTCTATTTTCTTATGTATAAAATCAAATACACGTAATGTCTTGGCAAACCTGCCGTCGAGGTGATAGTATGCATCAGCTAGAAGAAGTTTGGTTTAATTACCGAGCAAATATCTGGAATTCCTAAACTCGAGGTGTACTTGATGTTTTCCGAGTAAATGTTTCTATTATTTTGCGCTCTTTGATAGGAGTATGGTGGTGGTGTGATGCAGCCACATGCTAAAATGATGCAAAACTTGCACATAAATTTTGTAAGAAAACAAGCATCACATATTTGTTAAGAAAAGATGACTGTGGTCTGTGGGTATTAACAAGATAGTTGAAACTAACCCAGTTTTAACTGCTTATGGTCCAAAATTGTTAGTAATAGAATTAAGCTGATCAAGCCTTAAGACTGTACAGATATTGTTCATGGTTAAGCCTAGTATCTCTAAACAACATAAGCTCTTTCTTATATTATTACCTAATTATTCTAGTAAATTTCCCCTACCTCTTCCAGAAAGAAAAAAAAACAGTTGTAAGGAGGCATCCTGTTTGTTTGGAGAAAGATTAATTGGTTAGATTTTTCATGCTTTTCTCTTGATCTGTTGAGCTACAGCTCCCTATAAGGAATATCAACTTCTAGATTTGAGCACACAAATGGGATAGAAATTCTTTAGTAGTAATTCATATCATTAGCTCATAGTTACAAAGAATAGTGGAATCTTGTTCACTCCATTCATTTACATTTATTTTTATTTCTTAAAAAATATTGCCCACCAACGCAGGCAATAATTTATGAACTTAGTGTCCTATAGAATGATCATTAAAGTATTTATCCAGTGGCAATAACTAGATACAAACTCATGCTAATATAGTTTCTGAAGAGCTTATTGAAAAAGTCTAGAAGGCTGTTAATCTATTATTTAAGTAAATTTCATATTTTGTTTTTCAAAAATTACCAGCTAATTCATACATGAGACCAGATCTTATATTTCTGAAATATTAGGCTCTATAACAGAAGTTAAAGTGGGTGTTACAGAAAAAAGAATCCTTTTCTTTTTCTTCAAATCAGGGTGTGTATTTGCCTAAAGCGTTTTCCAAGAAACAGAAAGGGTAAAATCAGTTGCTTGATATCTTCTGCTTGGTTCAGAAATGGTTGAATCAGGAGGATAAGCAGAGCGTGATTATTACCTTAGTCCTTAGATGTCTTTAATTGTGTTATTTATAGATTACAGAAATGAAGATGCCCAGTTGAGTTGTATTGTTTGCCATCAAAGAGCTTGTCATGTAGAAGGTAGTAGAACACATCATGCTAGATTTAATTGCTGAAAAGTGAAAAGTATGATCTTAATGAGTCTAGCTCTCAGAAGTTGGATACAGCTCATATCTAATTCATATCTGTCTGTCTGTGTCTAATATCTTTTGTAATACTTTATTATTTGAGAAATGTATCTGTTATTTGTCTTATTGTTGCTTCTTTCCTCAGTCTTTTCTGTTTTTCTACTATTTTGCATGCACAATTTTGCTGTCTTTTGTTATTATGTTGAGACTTCAATAATCTAATTCCACTATCTTCAGCAAGTGGACGTGGGCGATGCAAACTCAACAATGGAGGCTGTTGGCATGACACTCAAGATGGTCACACTTACTCTGCTTGTGTGGTATCATCTCTTGAACTTCATTTTTGTCTATTTATCTCCACGTCCTATTTTCAAATTGGTTCAGATTTGAATGCTGAGCATGTTCTAACAGGATAACGAGGAGGGAAAATGCTCTTGTCCTCCAGGATTTAAAGGTGATGGTGTTAAAAGTTGTGAAGGTAAGCTGTTTCAGGGAAATTATCTTTTAACCCATAGAAAACAAAATAAACTGGTTATGGCCTTCCCCTGCAAGTAATATACTGAATTACTGCTAGGACGAATTAGATTTTAAGGGAAATTACATTTTGAGTTTGCTCGTTAGAAATACTTGTTGCAATTTTTTTGGTCCGAGGGGTTTGGTGAAAAAAGGCTAATGCTAACTGAAATGTTCTAATATGTAGAGCTCTTTTTTATTATGGAACTGTAACTCTAACCTCTATCATTGTGATTTGTTTCTACTTCATAGATATTGATGAATGTAAAGAAAAGAAAGCATGTCAATGCTCTGAATGCAGCTGCAAAAATACGTGGGGCAGTTTTGAGTGCAGTTGCAGTGGGGACCTACTGTACATCAGAGACCATGATACCTGCATAAGTAAGTTCACATTGTCCAGACTTCATTCAAAATGTGCATAAAATAAGAATTGGTTGTGACAACTTCCAATTGCAGGCAAGAGAGCTAGAGAAGTCAAATCGGCATGGGCTGCAGTTTGGGCTATTTTGATTGGATTGGGTATGGCTGGTGGTGGTGCATATCTTGTGTACAAATACAGATTGAGGGTAAGTTTTGAACTCATTTCGATTTATGTTGTTGATTGGTGATAGTAATGTTTTTAGAGTGTTTGACCTTTTCCATGAAACTCTTGGTAAAGTTGGTAAATGATCTTGTGCATTACTTCTGAAGTTGTTTATTTGTGAATAGGTAATTGATTGACCAGAGCATTCTCAGTAGTTACTATAGGTAGTAGTTTGCTCTAATCCGAGAATCAGCCTTCCTTTTTGCTCTTCAACCAGCTTTAGGAAAGAGTAACAGCCTTGTGATTGATTAGGTACTAGCTGAAGCTTAGGCTAGTAATTATTAGTTAGGAAAGTGATATTTAGCTTATATGCTGCATGATTTCTCCGACACTAAACCCAACTCTCCCGCTTCTCTACTTAGTGTTATTAAGAAATAAGAAAATCATTTGTGCTAGTGGGAGGTAGCAGGTATCCGGTGGAATTAGTAGAGGTTAACGTAAGCTGGGCCAAACACCACGATTATCCAAAAAAAATTATTATGTCTTCGTACTTACTTTCTCTTGTTGTTCCATGGTGTGTTGGATTAAAAAAAGGGATAAGTTGAAGATAGTTGCTTATCTATTATGTCTTCATATACATTTATGATACTTGGTTAATTAAGAACTTCCTTAGCTTATTATTAATGCTCGGAAGACACATGTTTCTGGACATTGCTTGTTTGTTTGGATAGACACTAATATCTCCTTTGTTATTATGTCCTCAGTCATACATGGATTCAGAGATCAGGGCTATTATGGCACAATATATGCCGCTGGACAGCCAAAACGAAGTCCCAAATCACGTCAACGAGGAACATGCTTGAAATAGAGATTGTCGTCATGCCACCAGATATCCAAAATGAAGTCCAAATGTTGCCAAGCTCGCATTGCTACCGAAAATTTGTCAGTAATTATTCTTCTGAGAAATTGGATGAAGTGGCAGATTCAATTGCCTTCTGTTTCTATTAAAGTAACTGAAGGTAAATTCTTATGTCTTTTGTATACAGTGGATAATAAACACAGCGTAGGATTGTTATTTTCTTTTATTTATCTGCTTTTTACCCCCATCATCTTTATGTATCTCGGAGGGTGGTGTAATGTTTTAGGCATCAGTTTAGGCGCAGGATAAAGAGTTTGTAGTAGGATTTGCAGCTGTAATATGGGATGAGTTGTATCACCATATATTTCACTCTGTGCACGCAATCATGTAAAATTGCGTCTCTTTTCGTCACGCTATTAGTAACTGTGTGATGTGTGAAGAGGGTTTACACTAGAACATGAAAATCTTGGTCGAACTATATTTGGTCTTATTCCTTGCTGCATGAATATTACTGTAGTAAGACCAGATTTTAGTTTCGGTTTAGAGTATCCTGGATCTAACTCGAATGGAGTTCTGTTCACAATCTGATATCCGATTGTAAAACAGTTGTTTTTCTCGACTGATTTTAAGATTCTGCTTTACCTTTCTCAATTGTTTCCTTTACCTTGTAAAAGCTAATAGCAACTGTTGTCACGTCCCAAATTACCCCTAGACGTGATTGGCACCCAGCATATACCACTAGCCAGGAGAACCATATTTTCATATTTTAACCATTAATCTGCAACATTTAATGAATTAAATAAGAACTCACATAATATAATAATTAACTAATGATAATTAGTATCTCATAATATTCATATATAACTCTTGTTCAAATTTCACACTAGACCATGGAGCATTTAAAATAATTTCAAGACTCGAATGTGTAAATCTCGAAAGGAAAGACATCAATAAGTAAATAATAAAGACTTTTTTGGTAGCCTCCACGAACAATGTGGTGGCTCACCTCAACAACTAGAGTCAGCTACTAGTTTTGTTGTCACCAATAGTATCTGCATGGACATGCAAGTAAGGAGCGAGTTATACGTAAATATAACCTAGTAAGATCCTTGACCCGCCACTTTAAATACCCTTGGAACAAGTGTTAGAAAATACAACACACAACGAGCACATAAATAATATGCACAAGGATTATATCATAATATAATATCCAACAAGACCCACACCTTCATTTATCAAGAATAAACAAAATCTATACTAAGGACTTGTCATAAACAACAGTTAAAGAAATTAATCAACACCACGAGTCCACGACCACCTACACACTGTGCTAAATATATATCGAGAAGAATATACAATGTTGGAAACATACACAATGTCCCAATGAAGTCAAGAAGCATACACAATGCTCGGGAAAACATACACAATGTTCCAGTGAAGTCAAGAAGCATACACAATGGTTAGGGAATCATACACAATGCCTCAATCTCATGGCTCACAACTGTATCACATCACAAAACAATTTATAAAGAGAGTTTTAGAATATTTGAAAATAGCATATACACGACTGCTTTAAATACCACCGATTCTGCCAAGCACACGCTCGTCCCAACACATGGACCGGACATACAAAACATCTTTTTAAAAATGAGTTCGAAAAGCAAACATCCAAAGCTTAAAGTCTCGCTTACCTCAAGTCCAAGCTCAAATGGTTCTCTTGAAATTAGGTTTGGCATCATCGGGTCTCCGAATCGATCCAATCTATTCAAAAACGGATTCAAGATAGTCAAAAACTTTAACATAGACCACTTCTATATTTTTAGAGGCTTAAACGGTTAAAGTCAAATTTTAAAGGACGAAAACGCTCTCTCGTCAATGGGATCAAAACCCCACAAGCCATATATATTCGGAAAGCTTTTGATGAGACAATTCCAACGATATAAAGAAGTTTAAAATTCGACATTGTTTGCCCTTTCAAATCAATAATTTAGGTTGAAGAATCCTAGGTAAACTTTCTCAATTCTTCATAGTTTCTCCATGTTTTCACCATAAAACTTATCCATAATCATGTACTAAACTTAAACAAAAGATTAGAGTCATTACCTTAATGAATTGGATGAAAAATCTATATTTTTCTCTTCTCTTTTCCTCTCTTTTTCTCCCTTTTTTCTATTTTCTTATACTGCATTTTCTTCTTATTTTCTATTCTCTATTTCTTATTTCTCACGTGTGATCATCAGACTCTATCTCCTTTCCCTTTTTATTTCCCCTTATGGACTTTCTTGCTTTATTTTTCCCCCTAAAGAAACCCTTAATTCTCCTCTTCTTCTTTTTTTTAAATTAAATCATAAACTACCACTAATTTTAATTTGGATTATTACATCAGTCTTGTTGGAACTGCAAAATGAGCCCCATTTAAAGGAGTACTATTTTGGGCTGCTTGTTAGCTAGTGTTTTGCTGGAAAGTTGATTTTGGTGCAGCTAAGCAGGATCATCTTTCTGCTACATTTTCTTCTTTCACCATTCATAGGTCCATTTCTACAGAAGAGAAGAAATTTTCTAAAAGAGGAAATGGGAAAAACAGGTTACAATGGCTCATTTCTTCGGTAGAAAATAGAAAAAGCATCTACTGGCTATTTTTTAGATATATTTTTGCAAAATAGTCACTGCGCAGGAGTTTCAAACTTAATAGTTAAAACTCAATGACAATGTCCAGTGAAATTTGCAACTTCATGACAAGCAACGTTTTTCAGCAGCAAGCTTTTGATTAATTAGCTAACGACCCCCAACCTAGGTTAGAATGATTATTTTTCAGTTACAAGGACTGAAAAGTGGCTAATGGAATAAACATGGGATGCATCAGAAAATTCATATGGTTTCATTCTGAAACATGTAATAAGATTAATGCTTAACCAAGTACTAATAATAACTAAGTAAAGTTGGAAATTGTGGAAAATATGCATCCTACCTTTCTACGTTTGTAATCGACCAAATTCTCAAAACCAACTTTAACTATGCCATAGTATTTAGATAGGTCATACGAGTATCTGTCACTTCATGGACGATGTATATTTTTTACCAACACTAGTCTCATGTCTTATGTTAGTGTGTGTGTGTATATATATGTATACACTTACACACAGTAAGCACCTACACCTCAAAACGAAGTTTATTCCGAAAGCTTAATGTAAGTTCTAAAAGCAGTCTACAAGGACTGATAGAGGCAAGGTGGTGAATTTTCAGCTGAAAACTGAACCTGATGTTCAGTTTAAATTTTCGATGTTATATAGATTAAGTTCTTTGTGCATTGGCCGTGTATAATTTTTTTACGTCATCAGGATAGGGTGACCTACAAAATGTAATTCTTCAACAGCAAGCCTGATATCGTAAGCTGAAAAATAAAGAAATATCTTGCTATAATTAGTTAAATTGCATTGATTGTATAAAATTATTTTACATCTCAATGTATGTAACTTTAACTTCCTTTTGATCGACATCATGAGAAAATGCTAAACAAATAGGAAAAAGAAAAACATCTAGACCTCCATCATGTTGCGGAGGCAGCCATGGAGAGGAACTTATTACATTTAAATGTTTGATAAGTAAAATGATTAGTTGGTAATGGATAACACGACAGCCAAAGTATGTTTAGTTTAAAGTGTTAATTATCTAGACAATTATACAAACGACAATAATTAATTTGTCATCTTATACGTGTATGATAATGCTCTCAATCCACTAATATGGAATCCACCACAGTAAATCATGCCTTGAGCTTCAATATTCAATTTACGATTTTGGATTTGGAATGCCAATCTTCAGGTCAAGCCCAATGTCCATTCCATTGTATGCAATGGGTGAATACATCCATAGATCATCAGAGCTTAAGAGCTGCAACATCCAAACAAAAAAAACACATCAGGTAGCGGCAAATACAGGATCCAGAGTCAGTAGGTTCAGAATGAGTTTGATATTGTTATCTCCATAGATACATTTAAATATTTTTTTGTTGTGTATATAAAGTTCGAGCTAAAAGCAATGAGTTCAGTTGAACCAACAAAATCCACCTTAGATGCGCCTCTGACAACAAAAATGCCCTTTTGGGTTGGGTCAGAATTTTATGTGGACCAATATATAAATGCCGCTTGTTTGATTAAATATCATATAATGTGTATATAAAGTTCAAGCTAAAAGCAATGAGTTCAGTTGAACCAACAAAATCCACCTTAGATGCGCCTTTGACAACAAAAATGTCCTTTTGGGTTGGGTCGAAATTTTATGCGGACCGATAAATAAATGCGGCTTGTTTAATTAAATGCCATATAATTGTGCCGTTATAGAGGGACAATTTTAAGCATGAAAATAATGTTAGGGGAATTGATCCAATATGTGGAAGTGGGCATTTGAAGTCATTTTACATTAAGGGCATTTTTTACCCCTTTTCTTTCTAAATATGTTGTGAAGATAAAGTTACCTTGATTTGGAGTTGCAAAAATTTGACATACTGAACAGCCTCTTCAAGCATGGTGCTAATATCAACCTATCATGAAAATAAAAACCTTGTTAATCATGCTTGTTCCAGATTTTCAGAGCAGATCATTACAATGACCATTGATGAAACTTCAGTGAGTAAACCTCCACAGTCCACATACCTTTGTTCCGTTAGGGACGAGAGTCTGCAAGATCCTCAATCTCTTGTTAATTCCATCTCTTCTTTTCTGTAATAAGAGAAATAAGTATATCAATAAAAAAGGCTTATTAGCGACCAACATTTAGACGAATCGGATAACAATTACTACAATGCAGTTGCTAATTACCCTTGCATACAGACTCTGGGGATCGGTTGCTGAACCCCTGTTGGCTCTGGATTTTCCATTTGAGCTGAGAGGCACAGAAACTCCTTTTGAGTTATCGCTCAAAGCCAATCCATATAAGTCATAATTAGAGACATTAGATTCATCTTCTGAGAAACAACTAAATGAACTCTGCCTGTGAAGCACATTATTATTGTTCTCCTTATTTCCAGTCTCATCATCAGCAACACTCTTCATGTTCTTCTTTGGCTTTACGCTTCTCTTGCTCTTCGGGACCTACAAAATGATCAATTTATAAGTCTAAAATTAATCAGATGAAACATTAATACAAGTTCATATGACACTCACATGATCAGGAGACAACCGGGATCTTTTCTTAGAGCTTTCTGATTGCTCAGGAACTTGCATTTGATCATATTCTCTTCCAAGCTGCAAGCTTTTTCCATGAAGAAAAGATTCAGGCATGTTTTCACCTGATTCCATGCTTTCATTGCTTACTTCTTTGTTCAAAAATTCAATTGCATCCCCTTCGATTATATTGTTAGCTGTAGGCACACTACTTTGTTCCATTGTCATTGAAGTGTTAGTATTTGTCAGCAACAGTGGTTGAAAATTACTACTTTGGAAATGGTACATGCTACTATTAGTCTCTTCTGAAGAATACATTGGAACTTCATTATGATTTGTCCAAAAAATTGGAAGTCCAATGTTAGAACTACTAGGTAGTTCATTTGGACAGCTACCAAATAATTGTGCCATGAAATATGCCTCCTCAGTGGAACATGTTCCACTTAAGGAGCTCCATTCACCTTCAGACATGGCTACCACTGGTTCCATAATCTTTCAGCCTATACTGGGAGATGCCCGATTGATCTATATATATGCTTCTAAATTATTAGGGATAGAGACATATAACTAGACATTTAAATATATGAAAGCATATTCCGATATATAACAAAAACAAATGAAGGGAATGTCACAATGGATATATTGACTTTGTTTGGTACTGTACTTCAATATTTTAGACTTGGTAAACCAACTCTTTTGAACTAGCAATTATTTGTTTAAAATGGGCCAACTACAACTAAGAGAGGAGAAATTGGCAAATAGCCAGTTTTGGGACCACTAATTCAGTGTTTAGCCAGTGTTTCAAAATTATTCAGCGTTTAACCATTAAGAAATGCGGAAATAATTTTTTGAAAAAATGCCTCTAGTTACAACACAAAAAAACTCTAATAAACCTTTATTGGAATTTGAATATTTATTAGTTTGAACTCCACGAGTCGTTCATGGAGTTTGAAACTTCAGCAAATTTTCGAATTCCAACACGTTTCACTTGTCAAAGCTTCAAGCTCCAATAGTGAAGTTATTCCGATTTTAGCTAAGGGTGTTTTTGTTCAAATATTATTTCTGTCTTAAAAATGGATATTTTTCAATTATATTTCAAAATGGTGGCTAAATATTATTAACCAGTCCGTAAACTGGTGATCCAAGCTGATTTTTTAAAACTAAGACAAACTTATTGGAGCAATTATGAACAACATAATGGAACCCTTGGGATGCCTTAAAAACTTGAATTGAACTCCATTTTATTAAACAACTGTAAGAGAATGATTAAGAACTAAAATCTAATCATATATTGAGAAAAGGACAAAATGTTACTATCAACTACTTAAACAGCAAGTTAAATAAAGATGGAAGTGAGATATCATTTGGTCAAGTAGATACCGCAGAAACATATCTGGCAATCTAGAGAACGTGCGGGTCTTTAAATCATAATACAATTATAAACATAGATCGTGATGGGTGACGACATTTAAACTATCTGCTGCTTCACATAAAGTCTTCTAGCTTTGCTCCTGTCTGCTCCAATTCAAAGTTCTAAAAAGCTACTCTCTAGTCTCTTCTCCACTTTGTATTTTTATCTGTCTTCCAATATTTTAGCACAATATAATTTTTTGGAATAGAAATGATGGAGTTGTAAAAGAACAATTAACGTCCTCATAATTTTCTACAATGACAAATATTTTGGATCAAAATTTTAAACCACAGATAAAAAGGACGGGATGAGGTTGTAACAAATACCTGTAGGAAACAAATGTTTTATTTAAGCTGAAGGGACAACAAGAAATAAAAGGAACATTATAAGTTCTTTTTTTTAATTTTTTTTGTTCTTGTCCGATATTCCTTTCGGATCCTGATTAGTCTGAATTCAAGTCTCATTAAAAGGGGAAGCAATCCTTGCTAGGGTTCATCCCAGAGCTCAAACTCAAGACCTTTAATTAAAGGTGGAGGGATTGAAATTAATGGTGCAACAATATCTAAATGTAAAGAGCAGTAAGCAAAAATGCAGAAAAAGAAGAACCCTAGGCTTTGAACATTCAGTCGATTAACAAGATGAAGAGGAAGATGGACAATGTAGAGAGAACATTTTGTTGTATTGAATTCATAGACTTCATTACAAAGTAACTTGATATCATCTATATATACATCAATCTCAACTACTAACTACTCTTAATAGGCTAACTAACTTAGCTGATCTTTTAGTTAGTTATAACTAACTGTCTAGTAATAACAGTATTAGTTAAAGACTACACTGCCCCTTCTGTTAATTATTTACTTATTCTACACTCCCCTCAAGCTAGGTGGAGGGAATGTTTAAAACTTCTAGCTTGGATAAGATATAATTATGTTGTATCCTGCTTCATTTAGTAAGGATGTCTGCAGGCTGATCTTTTGTAGGTATATATTGAGTTGCAATTAATCCTTGTAGTTTTTTTCCTTATAAAATGACAATCAATTTCTATATGTTTGGTTCTTTCACGGTAAACAGGGTTGGCAGCAATTTGAATTGCTGCTTTACTATCAGTGTAGATGTTTATAGGTAATATAACCTCTGTGTTTACCTCTTTGAGCAGACCTATAAGCCAAATAAGCTCAGAAACAGTTGTGGCCATGCTTCTGTACTCAGCTTCTGTTGAGCTCTTTGAAACAATTGTTTGTTTCTTAGCTTTCCAAGATACAATAGATTCACCAATCTTCACAATAAAGCCAGTCACTGATTTTCTTGTTAAGGGACATGCTGCCCAATCAGCATCACAGTATGCTAAAATTGTGTTGTTAATGTAAAAATGGATCTTGGGCCTAACTCAATCTCAAAAGCTAGCTTGTAGGGTGAGGATTGTCCAAGTCCATATAAGGAGTCCATGTTCCCATTCCATATCCGACGTGGGACTCTTAACACTCCCCCGCACGCCTAAACCTTGTTAACTAGAGCGTGTATAATATAATTTGGGGCCCCAACATCGGTGAACAAAGAATTGGAATGGGTCTAGCTCTGATACCATGTAAAGAATAGATCTTGAGCCTAACTCAACCCCAAAAGCTAGCTTGTAGGGTGAGGATTGTCCAAGTCCATATAAGGAGTCCGTGTTTCCATTCCATATCCGATGTGTGACTCTTAATAGTTAGAACTACTAGATAACAAGATACCTTGCCTTGGTTGATTTTTAACATATCTTAAAATCCTCAGGGCTGCTTCTAAATGAGATACTTTAGGCTATTGTAGAAATTGACTTAAAGTTTGTACTCCAAAAGCAATGCGTGATCTAGTCAGTTAGATAAAGTAACTTTCCTATGAGTCTTTGGTATTGTGTTTGATTAGTTAGAGGATCATCTGCAGGCTAATTGTCCTGTTTTTCCTCTAGAAGATAATCATCATACTGTTTTGAAGTCAGTTTTAAGTTAATATCTATTGGTGTTCCAGCTGGTTTGGCTGCTGCTAAGCCATTTTCTGATTTTAACTCTAGAGCATATTTCCTTTGATGCATAATGATACCTTCATCAGATTTGGCAAATTCTATGCCTAAAAAATAGTTTAACTCCCCCAAGTCTTTCATCTTAAAGGCTTTCTATAGCTCTAACTTTGTTTCATTAATCAGATTTAGAGAACTTCCTGTTATCAACATATCATCAATATAGACTAAGACTATGGTTATACCCTTATCAGTTTTTCTAACAAACAGAGAGTAATCATACTAACTTTGTTGAAATTGTAATTTGATTAGTGCCTCTGAGAGTTTAGCATTCCACTCTCTTGGAGCTTGTTTTAAGCCATAAAGAGATTTGACTAGTCTATATACTTTCTCCCCTTGTTATTCGCAGACGACATAGTCCTGATTGATGAGACCCGCAGTGGAGTGAACGCTAAGCTGGAGGTTTGGAGACAGACTCTGGAGTCTAAAGGGTTCAGGCTGAGTAGGACCAAGACAGAATACTTTGAGTGCAAGTTCAGTGACGGGAGCGACCTTGAGACAGGCGAGGAGGTGAGGCTTGGTACCCAGGTCATTCCAAAGAAAGGGAGCTTCAAGTACCTCGGGTCTATTATCCAAGGGAATGGAGAGATTGATGACGATGTCACACATCGTATTGGGTCAGGGTGGATGAAATGGAGGCTCGCATTGTCGCGATGTAAACTCCAATTTTAAGGTCTGCGAAACTATTTGAGATTCTAGGTAAGGGTTCTTTATTATCCTAAAGGGAAGGGGTTAGGCATCCTTTAAGATCCGCTAACTTGCGGTTATCCGGTCAAACTCAGGTTAATTATTGCTAGAAAAAATGCATGTTTTAAAGGTATAATAGATAAAAGATGTTTGCAAATTTTTAATAAATGATGTATTTTAAAAAGGAAGATACATGTAAAGTTTGGAAAATATGCATTTGTAACAAATGATATAAATTATTTATAATGCCAAAGAAGTAAAATTTGGGAAATCAATGAATTGTAAATTGACAAAAGATAAACTTATTCGGTATTATTTAATAAAGCAAATAAAAGGTGACAAAAGTTGTTTTGAAAATCTTGAATACGCGTGACGAGCCTAAAATAAATAAACTAGCGAAGGATTTCCAAGTTTGAATTCAACCGAGCCTACAAATAAATAAGCTAGCGACGGGTTTCAAATCTTAAACTAACCTATGAATTAATCCTAAGTTTGCCTATTCTAAGCATTTCAATAGTTACATAAGTGCGATAAATAATATTACAATACAAAGCGGAATAAAAGCTGAATTAAAGAAAGAAATAAAAATAAATAAACTCCGAGGAATATTTGTCTTTATTTGCTTTAATCCCCGCAAGTACATCACGAACAAACGGTTAGAAACGATTAAATACAAATAACTCCATATCCGTATTCAAAACAGTGAATGTTTTGATCACGGAGGGCTCAGACTTAAATTTTGAAAAGAACATTCCAATCACGTCGTGGCTGCAAACATATGACTAATGTGGTTTATTTTGATTGCCTCGCCTACTAAACGTGTTGGTCTCTCGGGTGAAATAGAAAAGATCACTATAATCACATCGTGGCTGCGAATATATAATTCACCTCGCCTACTAAACATGTTGATCTCGGATGAAATAAAAGGTTTAAGTCTTCATCATTGCCCGTGGTTATATTTCCGTCTTTGCAAATCGTGGAGGCCTCAAAATCGACGGATATTTTTCATCGGCCGTGTAGTATCGTGTTCAAATCAGCAAAATTAAAATGAAACAGTAAACAGCAGCAGCAGAAGGTAAAGCAGTAAGCAGAAAATAATTTCCGAAAAAGACGCGGTGTTTAGTTTAAAACAGTAAAAAAAAACAGTAAAATATCCGTTGCACGGATACTTAAAACAGTGCTGAAAAACAGAGAAATGCAACGAAAGAAAAGCGCGACCTCGAATTCAATTTCGTCGGCCTAAATGCGGTATTAATAAAATAGTAAAGCATTAAGAATAGTAAGATATCCGTTACCCGGATGTTTAACCCAGCAAACAGAAAAACAGAGAAACGGAAGAAATAAATAAAAGCAGATGAAATAGTGAGTTAATTTTGAAAAACAGACCCGGAAAAGTGAACAGTGAGTTAATTCTGGGAGAAGAAAAAAAAAACAGACCCGGGATGAAATCAGAAATTCAGATTTTTTAGATAACCAGCAACAGATATGAAAAATGCCATAATCTGGAAATATACCAAGTCCGGGTCGACCCGATCCAAATCAGATGCCAACCCGAATCAGATTTTTTTCATTTTTTAGATAACCAATATACAAGACATGAAATGCAAGAAATTTAGGAATTCAAACCGGGTCGACCCGACCCGGGTCGAAGAACCCGACCCGAATCATGTGTTCAACCCGGAATCAACTGATTTCATCAATTTCGATAACCAATAACAACAACAACAATGCAAGAAATTTGGAAATTCAAACCGGGTCGACCCGACCGGGTCAAGAACCGACCCGAATCGGAAACTCAACCCGAAATCAAATATCCACCAAATTCGGATAACCAACATACATAAATATGAAATGCAAGAATTCGGAAATGTTACTCAAACCGGGTCGACCCGACCGGTCAAGTTGACCCGACCCGAATCGGAAACTCAACCCGAAATCAAATATCCACCAAATTCGGATAACCAACATACGTAAACATGAAAATGCAGGAATTCTGAAAATATTACCCGAACCGGTCGACCCGACCCGAAATCGATGAAGAACAACAAGAAATGCAAAACGATTTTCGGACTCGGTTTTTCGAAACCGAATAGAGGCATTTAAAACCCAAGTTCAAGAACGAAACTCACCTCCTTTCTTTCGAATCTTGGGCCTATTTCGGACTTGTATCTTGAACAACAAAGAAAGCGAATGTTTTAAAATCTAGAACACAACAAATATTTTATGTATATATGGAATAGTCTTCCGAAAAATCCTTCGAAAATCTGTTTTTATCCACCAAAAATCTCTCCCTCAAATGAAGAACAATCATGGGGTATTTATAGGTGGATTCCCCCCCAAGAATCGAGTTTGAAATTCGAATTAAAGGTAAAGAAAATCTGAATTTGGAAGCGGATTTTAGGGGGTATGGGCGTGGGTTGAAGTGACGGGAGTTGGTGGTGGCAGGGGGTTGGTGTTGGCAGGGCGAGGTGACCGATCGGATGGGGGGTCGGGGGCATGGGGTGTGCGTGCGGCGGCTTGAGGTTGAAGGAGTGTAGGGTTTTTTTTTTTTTTTTTTTTTGTCAAATGGGGAAAGGGGCGGGTCGGTCGAAGATAAGGAGAGGGGGTCGGGTTTGGGCTTGGGTTGTTTTAATTTGGGGGTTGGGCTTGTGGGTCGGCCGGTTGGGCTGTTTTTGTTTTGGGTTTGGGGTTAAAGGGATAAAAGGGAATGGTTTTGGGGTATTGGGTCAGTCCCAGGTTGGGCTTGGGAATTGGGGGATTTAATTGGGGAGTTTGGGCTTGTGGTGTTGGCCGATTTGGGTCAGGCGTCGGTTGGGCCGTGGATGTTTTGAAGGGGAAGGGATGTTGGGCTTTGGTTTGGATGAAGTTGTTAGGTTAGGGAATGGGTGGGAGTTAATTTTGGGATTGGGCTTGGACGAAAAATGGGTTTTAATTTAGGTTGGGTAGAAATTGTATTGGGTTGGGAAATGAAATGGGTTAGGAATTGAAAAATATAAAAGGGGTTTAATATTAAAATATATTTTTGTTTTGTAAAAGATGTGAATTATTTAAAATAACATAACGACGTGATAATAATAAAAATATAATATTTGCGAAATGCTTAATGCTTAATAAAAAAATGGAAATGCGATGCAATTCTTGCGAAAAATAAAATAACATAGAATTTCGGATAAAACTTATGATTATTATAAAATGCAAATGATATAAAATATGCGAATAATAATAATAATACGAGGATATACACATATATGCCTATATTTTAAAATTATTTTAAAAGTGTCAAAATATTAAAAATTACGAATAAAATCATAAAAAATGGGACAAAATTGGGTGTCAACACGCATCTGGAGTATTGTGCGATAAAAAAGGTGCATTCAAAACTTAAAGGCAAGTTCTATAAGGTGGTGGTTAGACCGACCATGTTGTATGGGGCGGAGTGTTGGCCGGTCAAGAATTCGCACACCCAAAAGATGAAAGTTGCGGAGATGAGGATGCTAAGATGGATGTGTGGGCATACAAGGAGGTATAGAATTAGAAATAATGATATCAGAGACAGAATGGGAGTGGCCTCGGTGGAGGATAAGATGCGAGAAGCTAGGTTGAGATGGTTCGGATACGTGCAGAGGAGAGACATAAATGACCCAGTGCGGAGGTGTGAAAGGTTGGCTATGGACGGGTATAGGAGGGGTAGAGGTAGGCCGATGAAGTATTGAGGAGAGGTGATTAGACGGGATATGGCGCAGGTGCAACTCACTGAGGACATGACCTTAGATAGGGGGTTATGGAGGACATGTATTAGGGTAGAAAGATAGTAGGTAGTCCAGCGTAGTCCTACCTACGCTTACAAACTGGTAGTTGTAGTATTATTATTGTAGGCTCACTTAGCCTATCATATTGCCTTATAGTCCCTTGTCGTTTGATTTATGCTGCAATGTGTATTTTGTTTGTCTTATTTACTTGCATTAGCTATTGCTTCTTTTTGCTTCTATATTTTTCAAAATGCGTTGTCATGACTTACGCACTTTGTGTGTCTTACTTTGTTAGAGCTTGTGCTTTGTCTTGAGCCGAGGGTCTCTCGGAAACAGCCGCTCTACCTACCAAAGTAGAGGTGAGGTCTGTGTACACTCTACCCTCCTCAGACCCCACATTGTGGAATTTCACTGGATATGTTGTTGTTGTTGTATATACTTTCTCCCCTTGACTATCAAATCCTTGAGGCATAGTCATGTATATTTCATCATGTAAATCACCTTGTCAAAAGACATAATATACATCCGTTTGATGTATATGCCACTGCTTAGATACTGCTAGTGCTAGAATAGATCTAACAGTAACTATTTTAACCACTGGTGAAAAGATTTCTTTGTAGTCTATACCTTCTTTTTGGCTATAGCCTTTAGCTACTAGTCCAACCTTAAATCTTTTAACTTCTCCTAAAGTTTTATATTTTATTTATAGATCCATTTACACCCAATAGGAGTTTTTCCTAGTGGTAAAGAAACTAGTTTCCAAGTATTATTACTTTCTAAGGCTTGTATCTCAGTTTTCATTGCCACAGCGAAGATTGTAGGTTCTGTTAAGATTGATGTAGCAGCTATGTAATTTTGGTAAGTAGGAGATAAATGATCATAGCTAATGAAATTTGCTATAGGATATATTACATCCTTATGCACATTTAAGGAAATGAAATCTTTCATCCACACTGGTGGACTTTCCGCCTACTAGACTTTCTAACAACTTGAGTAGGTGCTATTGGATTATTATCATGCTGTATCAAATTTTGAATTTGTGCAATGTCATCTTCTATGACTTGCTGATTATTGATCATGTGATTTGGTATATCTTGATCCTGAGGTGGTTGATCTATATCATTTAAGGTATGATCCACTACACTATTTTCTTGTGTAGGTTGCACATCCTGTCTAGGTTCTAAGGTATAGGAGGAATTAGGCTGATACATCTCATACAACATATTAATATCAGTAGAAGTATCTATGAATGTAGGTGAAGTTTTGTCCTTTAACAATGAGAAAGGAAAAATATGTTTTTTAATATTACATCTCTGCTCACAAAAATAATTTTTTGATTTAAGTCATAAATGATATATCTCTTTTGAGTTTCTGAGTAGCCAAGTAATGCAGACAATTTGCTCTTGGCTTTAACTTGTCTGTTTCTGTCAGATTTTTTTGCAAAACATAAGCAGTCTATCACTCTTCAATGAGTTAATGAAAGCTTCTTGTGATACAATCTCTCATAAAGTGTCTGATCATTAATTACAGGATTAGGCATCCTGTTGATCAGATATACAACAGATAAGACACAAAAATCCCAAAATTTAATTGGAATTTGAGCTTAAAATCTGATAGCTTTAGTAACTTCCAAAATATG
The DNA here is from genome assembly GCA_034509755.1 of Anisodus tanguticus. Taxonomy (NCBI): domain Eukaryota; kingdom Viridiplantae; phylum Streptophyta; class Magnoliopsida; order Solanales; family Solanaceae; genus Anisodus; species Anisodus tanguticus. Next base: position 34,787,634 of record CM067561.1, on the reverse strand, counting down.
TCTATGTTTTCTTTCAGCCACTCCATTTTATTGGGGTGTGTAAGGACAAGACTTTTGATGTACAATGCCCAATTTTTTAAATATTGAATCACAGATTGTATTGACAAACTCTGTGTCATTATCTGATCTAACAATTCTTATAGTTTTATCAAAATGAATCAACACAAACACCAGAAACCGGTGTAATGCAACACACACATCTGTCTTTTGTTTTAACAAAACAATCTAACACATTATACTAAAATCATCTACTATAGTAAGAAATATTTATTTTCATCAAGAGTAGGTATTTTGTAAGGACCCCATATGGCTACATGAATCAAATCAAAGCATGCTAAGCTCTTAGTACTACTAGCAAAAAAAATTGTTCTTATCTGTTTAGCATAGGGACAGACTGTACACTTGTCTATATGAGTAGTGATATGTTGTAAACTATCAGACAGTATTTTCTTTAGCACAATAGAAGAGACATGACCTAATCTTTGATGCCACACATTTATGTGTACTTTGCTCATAGCTTCCTCTGACTTTGTTACATTCTGCACATTGAGTGAAGTATTTTTCTCAAGTCTTTCTCTCAGCTTGTTTAATAGTAGGTATAAACCTCCTTGTTCTTTATCAGTCTCCTTCACCTTTCCAGTGTAAAGTTTCTAGAATACACAAAAATAAGAGAAAAAGGTAACTGAACAACCCAACTCTTTAGTTATCTTGCTCACAGACATCAAGTTATATTTAAATTGAGGAATATGAAAAACATTTGTAATCAGACTTCTGGCCGAAATAGCACACCAATGATATTTCACCATTTGGCAAGTAGACTTGTTTAGGATTGTCTAGTTTACTAATAGTGTCAGTTTTCAACATAGAAATCTTTGACACCGTATGGTTTGTAACACCTATGTCAATTATCCATATTTCATTATCATCAGACACAAATAAAACTTTACATTCCATGTTAACTGAATTAGCAGCACCTGTGTCCTTTTTGGTTGACTGTTGTCCTAGTAAAGTCAAGATTTGCTCATATTGATATTTGGTGAAGCTACAGTTCCTCAGTTGTGCAACCACATTGTCATGATTATTAGAAGCTTGACCTTGTGACCCCTGCATTTGAACTTGTACTAGGAACATTTGTATTCAGTCCATAATCAAGGCTATGTCCCTGTGAAGCATTTGTAGTAACTTCAGAAACATTGTAAGCAGCCCCCGCCACTGTTGTTATTGTTATTCCCATTATAACTGTTGTTGTGACTCATATGTGGCCTCTTTTTGAATTTGAAATCATGTGGATACCCCACAAGCTTGTAGTAATTTTCTTTGGTGTGTCCTTTGTACTTACTGAACTCACAGATAATGTTGTAGTTAGGATTGTAAGTCCTCTTGTTGTTGAACCTAGCACCATTCCCAGATCTATTGTTTCATGTACCCCTGGAGTTAGAGTACATTGCAACATCAAGACTATTAGATGAATGACCTATATTCATACTCAAGGCTCCAGCGTTAGCAGAAGAAGATGCCTTCTTACCCTCATCTCCTACTATCCTAGCATAAGCTTGATCGACTGTAGGAAGAGGTGTCATAAGCAGAATCTGGCTTCTAGTTTGCAGATAAGAGTCATTTAGCCCCATGAAAAACTGACACAATTTTAGTCTTTGCAAGAAAGCAACAAACCCTCTGCGTAACATCATGAAACACAAGAAAGGTCAGTATTATTGAGCCAAACCGAAGGATGTCTCTGAAATTATCTCAAAATTTAAATAGGGTGAAGTCCACTTTACCCCTTAACATATTGTGTTTGGAAAATAATACCCTCTTCACATCTTGAATGGGACAATAAACCCCCTTTATCTTAAATCAATGGCGAGAAATGAGTTAGATTATTGCATATATCTTGAAATGTCAAAAACGACCCTCAATAGTATATAAATTTTGACATATATACCCTTATCATGAGTGAACTAGCTCATATTCCCTCAAATCTAATACATTTCCAACTTCTTATTTTTATCCATTTAAAATATATTTTAGTATTAAGACGGAGTGCTATCATGCAAGACAATAATCTTAACTCCAAATATTTCTTATAAAAAAATTTAACAAGAAAAGTTACACAGATAAAAAAATAGTTAAGCTGAATACATCTGATTGCTCATCTATATTCAATGTCTTCCCCCTATTCAAAAGAATTTTACTCTCCTGAAAACTTAATAACTAGAGTGTTACACAGAAAACCAATTATTTTTTATGGGGAAAAATAAATAATCTTCAAGAACACAAATATAAACTGAAATTCTTAAAGCAGTGGAAACTAATTAAAAGTAAATAAAGAAATAGTAGGGAACTATTATGCATACTGAACAATAAGTTATGATCTTGCTGAAGAAATTGTGATTGATGTCATGCAAGAAAGAACAAAATTCATAAAGTATCAGTTTTATTTCTTTTAAGCTAAACTTATTCATGTAATAGTAATTGCGCAGATAAGAGATTAATGATCTTCATAAAGACAAAACTGAAAGAGAAAAGACTTATTAGTTGTCCTTTGAGCAAAACAAAATATTTTGTGAATCTCTATTTTTGATGTGTAATTCTGAAAATATATATTTTACATATTCTTTTTCCTTTTATTTTCTTCCTTTTGTTCTTCTTCTAGCTGTTTTAAAAAATGATGGTTAATTTTTTGACCTAAAATAAAAGGGTTGATCGAAAAAAAATGAATTTTATTAGTTTTGAGGGGCAAATATTAGTTAGTTCACTCATAATAACGGCATATTGAAATAAAATTCAAACAGGGGCCAAATATATTCTATTTTTTGAGGGATAAATTTAAACAATCGATCAATGATAAAGATAGATTTGAGACCTAAGTTGAAATAAAAGGTAATTTTACTCTGTCCTACAGTTTGAGACACATTTTTTGACCATTTTTCCGAAATTAATGTTTGACCCTTTTTCTGAAATTAAATAAGTCTAACACGACAAAAATGTACTTCCAATGTCTTAATTTATATGACACATTTTCCATTTTAATCAATCCCAAAAAGAAATAACACATTTCCTTATTTAGCAACAATTCAACTTTAAACTTTATTTTTTACGCTTAACGAAATGATTTATAACCACACAAATATTTTTGACTTCTTTTAGACCACAAGATTAAAAAGTCTTCATTTATTTCTTAAATTATGTGTCAGTCAAACTACATCATATAAATTAGGAGGGAGGGAGTAATTATTTTACCCTGTACACCTGGACAGAGGCGACATGGAAGGGATCAAAAGTCACATGTCACTCCATTTTTACATAAGCCGACGAGGGAGCACAGAGCACAACTCCAGTGCATGCAACATTGAAAACCCACTAAACTGCCACCGTGCATACCATCACCACCCGTTAGCATGAGTTAGGAGAATTAGTTGTCTTTCTATTTATGAGTAGATATGTTTGTAATTGTAAATCAATTAAAATATTCGGTGGGATTGTATTAACATATTTTTTGGGATCGTAAATATCGTTTCATATCTTTGTAAGTCTATATATTGTACAACTAATTCATAATGAAAGACATTCTCAACCACCCATTTGAGTTGGTATCAGAGCAAAGTTGCTTCTTTGATTCTTATCTTTCCTTTATCCCAAATTTATTCTACTATGGATAACTCTTCTAAAAATACAAACATTGTTCCAAAATCTATAGCCATTACTTTTGGTGTGAAACTCAATGGCAAGAGCCAAGAATTATTCTCTTTGGTCTCAAGTTGTTGAGATGTTTGTTGCAAGTCGTGAGAAATTGGAATATTTGTCGGGAAAAATTAAAGAGCCTCCTACCAGTGATGCCACGTACGAAAAGTAGAGTATAAAAAATGCTATTGTTAAAAATTGGCTCGTCGGTGCCATGAAATCCGACATTATGAATTTATTTGTTCGTCTTCCGACGACCAAGAGTATTTGGGACACCCGTGTCTCAAATCTATTACGAAAGGGCTGATAGATCAGTTATTTATGATCTCTATTGTCAAGCAATGTATATGAAAAAGAGGGAAAATAAGTTTCCACATACTTTGCATATTTGCACAAAATATGACAAGAACTGGATCATCGTAAGCCAATCTCTTTCACTCAACCTAATGTTGTTAATGCCCGACTGAAGAAATTTGAAGACGAACGTGTGTATATCTTTTTGGCTAGTCTGGATGATATTTATGATTGTGTTCGAAGTGATATTCTTCGCACAAATCCTTTTCCCAATCTAGAATCTGATTTTGCTATGATTCGAAGTGAAGAACAACAGAGGAACACAATGTTAAACAATAATGTAGATCTCTGTATAGTTATGGCAGCAAAGGCTTCTTTGACCCAGAATCGAAATTACCATTCAAAAGCTCGTAGCAATGGCAACAAGGGTTGTACTCATTGCGGCAATTCTAAACATGTTGTTGAAAATTATTTGAAAATACATGGCTATTCAGTTTGTAGGATGGTTTAAATGAAAAGAAGTCTCGGAAATGGCGAACTCGAAATGATAGTGACAAAAATAATGGGAAAGTTGTTGTAATGGTTCCATCTAACACACCACTGCCAATTGCTGAGACGACTTTGGTTTAAACTGAAAATGGTGATTCTGATTTACATATACCTAGCCACTCATCAGGTAATACTAGATCAACTCTCATTAATAATATGGATTCTGATAAAGACACGGGATGGATTATTGACTCCGGATTAATCAGTCGCTTCTACATGCTCCTAATAAACCACATGGTTCACATGTGTCTAATGCAAATAATGTATTGTCGCCAGTTACTTGTGTTGGAACTGTTGTTTTGACACCTTCCTTGTTGCTAGAGCATTTATTATTTGTTCCATCACTATCAAATAATCTTTTTGTCTGTGACTCAAGTAACTCAATAATTAAATTGTCTGGTATTAATGTATTCTCATTTCTGCATTTTTCAGGACCTCAACAACAAGGAGATTATTGGGTGTGGTACTAATAGAGGGGGGCTTTATTATGTGGACGATATATGTCATGGTATTGCTCTAAAAAGTCAAGGTTCCTCTTCTACTAAACAATACCAAATATAGATGTGGCATCGAAGATTTGGTCATGCTTCTTTTGGCTACATTAAGCACTTATTTCCAACTTTGTTTTCAGATTGCAGTCTCTCTAATTTTCATTATGATATTTGTGTATTAGCTAAAAGTCATCATGCCACTTATTCTTTAAGTACTAGTAAGGTGACTGATCCATTTGCATTGATTCACTCTGATGTGTGGGGTCCTTCTCCAGTTTCTACTTCATATGGATATCGTTGGTTTGTAATCTTTGTTGATGATTTCAGTCGTATGACATGGCTTTATCTAACGAAGAATAAAAGTTTTTAGGTTAGATAATAGTGGAGAATTTGTTAATCAATTTTTACAGTCTTATCTCCAAAATCAGGGCATCATTCATGAAACATCATGCTCTTTTACACCTCATAAAAATGGTGTAGCAGAGAGAAAAAATCGTCATATATTGGAAGTCACACGTGCATGTTTGATTAGTTCTCATATGCAACCTGCATCATAGAAGAATGTTATTTTGTATGTTGTTTATTTAATAAATCGTGTACCTATTAATGTTCTCCATTTTAAGACTTCCTTAAATCAGCTCTCCAGTTGTGTTAACCTCTCATCTACCTTAAACTTGGAACCTTGAGTTTTTGGGTGTGTTGTTTTTGTTCATGTCCCTAAACACAAACGTACCAAGCTTGATTCATGTGCATTACAGTGTGTTTTTGTTAGGTATTTTCCTCATAAAAAGGGCTACAAGTGTTATCATCCCCCTACCAAAAAATTGTACGTGACTTTGGATGTTACTTTTTCTGAGACAGAGATGTATTTCTCTCTGGAGATATCTAATTCTTCTCTTCATGGGGAGAATAAGGTGAAAGAACATAATTGGTTAGTGTTACCATATGATAATACTGGTACAACTTCAGATAATTCACGACTTAGCTCAACAATTTTGGACCATGGTATTCTCGAGTAAGTAGTACAACAAGAAAGTGAAGAATTCCCCTCTCCAGTACCTATAGTACCCACCAATGATGCTCCTTCTGATGATGTTTCTGAGGTATGTGTGAATTCTGAGGAAATTAATACTAATAATTTAATTAATGACACTACACCAGTGATTTCTAGTGATGATAACAGGAATAGGTATCAGTTACCTCCTCGGGCTAATCGAGGGAAAACACCAGAGAGATATTCCCCTGATAATCCAAAGGAAGTCAAATATCCCATTGCTCATTATGTTTTCAACGGACACTTACCAAACGCTATCCAAGACTTTGTGAATAAGATGTCATCGGTTAAAATTCCTACAAGATTTAAAGAAGCATTGAATGATCCCAAATAAGCAAAATTCATGACTGATGAGATGTGGGAACTAGAGAAAAACCAGATATGGGATGTCGTGACATTATCATAAAGGAAGAAACCTTTCAGATGCATGATTTTTTTAGTGAAACACAAGTCATATGGTTTAATTGATTGATTCAAAGCAAGACTGGTTGCTCGTGGCTTTACACAAATTTATGGTGTTGATTATCAGGAGACTTTTGCACCTGTGGCAAAGCTAAGTATTGTTCGTGTTCTACAATACGTGTTCTATTATCTGTAGATGCTAATCTTGACTGGCCTTTACAACAATATGATGTGAAGAACACATTTTTGCATGAAGATTTATCTGAAGAAGTTTATATGAGCATACCTCCTGGTTACAAGACTTCAAGCAATACAAATTTGGTGTACATGCTAAAAAAAGCATTGTATGGTTTGAAGCAATTGCCAAGAGCATGGTTTGGAAGGTTCCAACTAACAATGAAAAAATACGTCTATACTCAAAGCAACGCGGATCATTTCTTATTTTTGAAGAGACAAAATGGTAAGATAGTTGTTCTTATCATCTATGTTGATGACATTAGTGTTACTAGTGATGATGGTGATGAGATGACTAAATTGAAGACCTACTTGTCCTCTGAGTTTGAAATGAAAGATTTAGGTGGATTAAAGTACTTCTTGGGCATTGGAGTTATTAGGTCCAAACAAGAAATTTTTTTATCTCAACGCAAATATGTTCTTAATTTGTTAAAAGAGTATGGTATGTTAGGTTGACAACCTATTGATACACCAATTGAACAAAATCATAGCTTAGAGGAACTTTATGATCAAGTTCCTACTAACAAATCAAGATATCAAAGGCTAGTGGGACGCTTGATATACTTATCACATATACGACCAGATATTGCTTATGCGGTCAGTGTGGTAAGTCACTTTATGCATAAATCAAGTGAAGTTCATATGAATGCGGTAATTAGAATCTTGCGGTAATTGAAGTCTGCACCGGGAAGAGGCATCATGTTCTCTAAGAATAATGATACATAAATTATGGGTTATTGTGATTCGGATTGGTGTAAAAAGAGAAAGACGACGCTGAACAATTGGATATTTCACTTTTGTTGGAGGTAACCTAGTTACTTGAAAGAGTAAAAAACAGAAGGTTGTCTCATTGTCTAGTGCAGAAGCTGAATACAGAGCAATGATCAAAGGTATCCAAGAATTACTGTGGTTGAAACGGCTTATGGGGGAGTTTGATCTTTCGCTCAATAAACCTATGAAATTGTTCTGCGACAATCAGTCATCTATTAAAATTGCGAAAAATCCCAATCCAACAAAATTTTACTAAACATGTGGAGATTGATTGTAATTTCATATATGAGAAGTTTGAGGATAAAACAATTGAAGTTCCATATGTGAAGACCTAAGAATAATTGGCTGACTAAAGTTGTATCGAAACAAGCCTTTAATAACTCACTTGTTAAGATGGGCATACATGATATTTATACTCCATCTTGAGGGGAGGGGAGTATTAGCATGAGTTAGAAAAATTAGTTGACTTTTCATTTATGAATAGATATATTTTCAATTGTAAATTAATTAGAATATTCTGTGGAATTGTATTAATATAGTCTTTGGAATTGTAAATATCCTCCTATATCCTTGAGTCTATATATTTTGTACAGCTAATTCATAAGGAAAGACATTCTATTCCACCCATTTGAGTCCACCTGCTGTTATTCCGAGCTAACTCCATCATAGAAAGTTTGTTGATAAATCTCCACCATAGGAAAGCATACAAAAATACTACTGCTGCATAATTAGTACTTTGTTTGTGGTGATCAATTTTTAAAATCCAGACAAGATGATCCCAAGTGTACTAAATTTTGCAATATTCTTTTGATTCTTTTGTACTGGTAATACTGTTGTTCTACTATTATTATAGTACTACTATATAAAATGGTGTGCTTTTATGTTGCATTGAACAATTTTTTATCTATCTTCGTTAACAATTTTTATCTACCTGTGATGACATAGTACAAGTTTTGAAATAGTGGCACTACAACAAGAAAAAGATATTTGTAAATAATATTTTTTATTACATTATCAAAAACATTTTTTGTAATAAAAAAAGTTGTAGCATATCGTTACAATAACCTTCGATATAAAAAGTTTTTGCAATAACTTATAAAATAAATTGTTATCATTTACATTTTTTTTAATAATAATATATTAATTTTTTATTACTATTTATATTTTTTAGTAATAATATATTTAATATTGCTAAAATTTTATTATCGATACTATACTTTCATTTAGGGTGGGAGATGGTAGTGATATTTAAAAATCTTGAGACCAGTGGCATTACTTGGGAGAAGTGGCAAGTGAAACTAAGTGTGGCAATGTGCATGGAAACCTTTTGACGAGTGGCTTGCCACTTGTCATTGTTTGAACTCTTTCTTTCTACAGTCTATAAATATGCATTTCGCACCATGAGAATGAATCAGAAAACATTTTCCTCTCTTTGCTATACTTTGTTTCATTCTTTTAGCTTTCTTTCATATTTTTAAATTGGCCTTTATTTTAATTTCCAACTTTCAAAACTTCCTGGTAAAGTATCCTCTAATTAATTAGGGATGAGAACAGTACTCTTAAGACAGTACCTGACACGACTCAAGTCAATTACATAAAGGCAATTCATGTATATTAAGTATCATAGTAATATTTATTTTTCATGTGCTTTTATTTTACTTTACCAAATAAATAAATTTATTATTGTGATTTTACTTTGGTTTTCCCAACAATTGAAAGCTATGGCCTCCAAGGTATCCATCAAGTCAACATGGACAGTCAAAGCTGGAGGGAGTCTAATTGAAGAACACCATACAGAAAATTGTAAGATAATTGAGTTGACACCATGGGACATTCTTGAGCTTCAAAGTGACTATGCTCAAAGTGGACTCCTCTATCTCATGCCTACATCTGAACAAGTAAGAGATCTATCAAAATCAACTAATACTGGATCCTTAATTGATCATCTTAGAGCTTCACTATCTCGAGCTTTAGATTTCTTCCCTCCATTTTGCGGTCGCCTTGAGGCAACCACAGAGCAGAATGGAACCTGCACTTCTTTTTTCATTAACTGTAACAATGTTGGTGTTCAGTTCAACCATGCAATAGCTGATGGTGTTATTGTTGGTGATATTTTGGAATCAAATTGTGTTCCTCATGTGGTACGCGATTTCTTCCCATTAAACGGAGTAAAAAACCTAGAGGCTACCTCCCAACCATTTTTAGCAGTGCAAGTAACAGAGTTTGTGGATGGCATTTTTATTGGTTGCACAAACAATCACGCGTTAGTTGACGGAACATCTTTTTGGCATTTTTATGGTTCTTGGGCTGAGATATCTCGCGGTACTAATGTCATCTCGAAAATTCCCTATTTGCAACGCCAATTCCCTTTCAAATTTGACCATTTTTGTAATCACATTTCTATACCGAATGAAAGAATCAATGCAAGTGACAAATTCATTCCACCAGCATTGCGAGAAAGGGTATTTCATTTTACCAAAGAAAATGTCTCCAAGCTAAAAACAAAGGCCAATCTTGAAATGAACACAACAAAAGTTTCTTCACTTCAAGCTGTGTTAGCTCATGTTTGGCGATCCGTTATACGTTGTCGTCGTCTCGATCACAACCAAGAGACTACTTTTGAGGTATCTATTAACATGAGGGGAAGATTGAATCCTCCTTTACCTGAAGGGTTCTTTGGGAATGCAATTTACCCTGCTACAATAACGATCAAGTCGGGAGAGCTACTCGAGCATGGATTGGGATGGGTTGCTCTACAAATTAATGAGATTATTGCTTCCCATGACCATGAAAAGTTGAAGTGTATATATGAGAGTTGGATGAATGACCCTGCGGTACCAAATTTGGTCAATTATCCAAGCAATTACTTTATGCTGCATAACTCTCCGCGATTCAATTTTTATAAGTATGATTTTGGTTGGGGAAAGCCAATTGCACATAGAAGCGGCATGGGAAACATATTAGAGGGGAAAATAACAGTGTCACCTGGGCTAGAAGAAGGGAGCATAATTCTTGAAATTTGCCTTTCTTCAGAGACAATACAAGCACTGGAGGAAGACATAATATTTGGGGAGTTTGTGACCGCACCAGTTATTGGTGTGGAACGAACAATTCGAGCTCGTATTTAAATTAATTAAGTGCGTCTAATGTTTTTTCTTGTTAGATTGTATGCATGAATAATGAGAAAATGTAGTGTCTAAATTTTCTACGAGCCTACTTTATCAATGAATTTTTGTTTCAATCCGTCTCAGGATAGAGCATCATAGCAATGATATATAGAGGTGTTAACTTGTGTCTCAGGGCTGCTTCTTGTATTTGAGAAGAAAGTAGTATGGAGTACTATCTTTTGGGGCAAAATATTTGCTTATTGCATGACATGTTTTAGTAATTAATTAATTTCGATATAAATCGTATTAAATTTTAGCTATTATTGAGTTGTCAATCTCTAAACTATTTAATAATCTTTTATCCATGCAAGAGTACTTTTTTTAAAAAGCACACCTTAGATTTTCAAGATATATTAGCATTACAAGAGTACTTTTTAACACCGTACTTTGAGGCTGCGTACAATAGACCATTGTGATCCGGCCTTTCTTCGCTCCCGCAGGAGCTTTGTGCACCGGCTGTCCTTTTACTTTTTTTTTGGTTAAGCAAATGCACACATACAGTTACTGGTTAAGTCAATAGAATCAAAAGGTCGGAGGGACACGGGTTCAGATCCAGTTGCCGGCGAATTATCCCTTGTTCGATCACTGAGCACAGTGGTTTAACTTCAGATTTACCTAATACAGAGGTCCAATTATCTCTTGTTCTATTGCCTTCAATACTTTTGAATTCTAGCAATGGTGTTTGTTTGTTAATTATTTAGACACAATGCATTTCTATTATGCTTTGAAATTTATTTGAAGAATTTCTATTCTTTTAGTTTGAATAGGTTAAGAGTCTTTCGTCGGATATGAAATGGAAAACATGGACTCCTTATATGGACTTGAACAATTCTCACATTACAAGGTAGTTTTTGGGGTTAAGTTAGGTCCAAGATACATTATTTACATGATATCAGAGCTAGGTCCATTCCAATTCTTTGTTACCCGATCTTGGGCCTAATATTGTTTGAATGAGATATAGCATGCTTAGAGGGTCTTTGTCTAAGCTGGTCAAATTGGTTTATAATTACTTTTTTGCTTATTTAATTTATGCTTTGTGTAAACAACTCAAGTACAAAAGTCTTTATGTGCTTGAATTGTGTGATTTAAAGGTGAAAGATTGTCTTTTTATGATAGGAAAAAGTCATATTTGTCATCGAACTTTCGAAAAAGGGTCATATTTGCCCTCCGTTAAAGTATGAGGTCAAATATGTTCTTTCCGTTACCGAAGTTATACTTTGCCCTCCATGGATGGAAATTCCACGTGGGATCCAGTGGAAGACACATGGCAGGTGGGACCCACATCACCACCCCCACTGCTTCTACTCCCACCCTTCTCCGTCTGCCGCTGTTCCGGCGAGGAGCTGCTGCTCCGGTTCACCGGAGCAGCCAACCACCGTCATCATCGACCAAACTCCGCCCTCTCCATCACTGAACCATCAAATATGCTAAATTCTCCTCCCACTTCTTTACTTTTCCTTGCATTACTCTGTGTAAAACCCTTCCATATATTCTCATCCATCAATATCTCAAACAAATCCTTTGCCCTACAACTAAACTTCTCCGTCATTGTAATCGTTTTAAACTCTTCCTTTTTCTTCTCCTTCTTCTCCACAACCTTTGCTTCTCCTCCACAGTCGTAGCCGCCGGAGCTGCAACATTTCCGGCAGCAACGACGGGTTTTTTAACTACTTTTTTCACCTCAGCTTCATCCTTAGCAGGTCCACCTTTTGCCATAGCATTAACATATGCCTTAACTTGTTCTAAACAAAAGGCTTTCCTTTTTCAATAAACACATCTTTCAATCTCTTCCCAATTGATCCTTTATCCTTAACCGAAATCCTAATTTTTGGATCTTCATCAGTTTCTCATCAGCAATATAAGGTAATTCAACATTACCTTCAATTTTTACCACACTAGCTTTTACCTCACCTTCCCAAGATAAAATTAAATTCAATTCGTAACCAGGTATGATTTTCCCTTTTCGGATATTCACATACGCTTCTCCTTCGAGTTTTTCGAGTTTTTTTGTACGATTTTTGAGATTACCTTCACATTTGGTGTGTAATTGATTGTTCCAGATCTAAAAAATTAACATAGAAGTTTTTTGGTCGACGATGGTGGTGGTTGGTTGGAGCTGGCGGTGGTGGTGGTGGTGTTCTTCGACGTAGAAGGGAGTAGGGTGGGGTTATTTTGGTTGTTGGTTTGTTGGCATCGTTCCGACAGTGATGGAGAGGGCGGAGTTTGGTTGATGATGGCGGTGGTTGGCTGCTCCGGTTCACCGGAGCTGCAGCTCCTCCCCGGATCAGCGGCAGACGGAGAAGGGAGGGAGTAAAAGCAGTGGGGGTGGTGTGTGGGTCCCACCTGACATGTGTCTTACACATGGATCCAACGTGGTGTCCACATGGAATTTTCGTCCATTGAGGACAAATGTGACAACTTTGCTAACGGAAGGGCATATTTGACCCCATACTTTGACGGAGGACAAATATGATCATTTTCCGGCAAATATGACCCTTTTTCCTTTTATGATTTTGCGGAGTTATTCCCTGAATACTTGTAATAAAGCAAGGTAGACATCATTAAGGAACATATAATAGCTTTATTTTTAGTCGTTCTTTTCCTTTAATTAGAAGGGACATCTTTAAGCCTATTTTTCCGAGCGTGCTTGTGTGTCATTGAATTTTAGTCAATTGAATTTTCATTTAAGCCAATACAAGTCTATAAAGCAATCGTACTAAAACAATGGGATTTAGAGTTGTCTAACACCTTCCTAGGTCAACATAATTTCTAACCGAAACTTATTAACAAGTGGTGACTCCTTTTCTTTAGATATACCACTTTTTAAAACATTGTCACTTTCATTTTGATGTCGTTTGATCTGTAAAATATAAAAACGGGTGTGACAGGTGATTGAAAGCTATGGCCTCCAGCTCCAAGGTATCCATCATTTCAACATGGATAAAGCTGAAGGGAACCTGATTGAGGAGCACCTTCCAGATAATTGAGTTGTCACCATGGGACATTCTTGAGCTTCAAATTGACTACTTTCAAACTGGACTCCTCTTCCTAAGGCCTACATTTGAACAAGTAAGAGATTTATCAAAAGCAACCAACACCAGTTCCTTGATTGATCATCATAGAGCTTCACTATCTCGAGCTTTAGATCTCTTCCCTCCATTCTGCGGTCGCCTTGACACAACCAAAGATGAGAAAAAAACAGCACTTCTTTCTTCATCAATTGTAACAATGCTGGTGCTCAACTCAACCATGCAACTGTACATGGTATTAGAGTCAGTGACATCGTGGAGTCAGATTACAATCCCGACGTGGTACGTGATTTCTACCCACTAAATGGAGTCCGAAACCAAGAGGAGGTCAATTCCCTTTCAAAATTAATCATTTCTCTAATCGCATTTCTATACCAAATGAAAGAATTAGTGCAGGCCATAGATTCAATCCACCACCAATGCTACGAGAAAGGGTATTTCATTTTACCAAAGAAAGTGTAGCCAAGCTTAAAGCAAAGGCCAATCTTGAAATGAACACCACCGAGATTTCCTCTCTTCAAGCTGTATTGGCCCACGTTTGGCTATCCGTAATACGTTGTCGTCGTCTTGATCACAGCCAAGAGGTAGTCATGGAGTGTTTTTGACCCTTAACTCTAATAATAACTTAGTATAAACTTTATTATCCATCGATGTAGTCATGGAGTGTCAAACTAGTATACTTTTTTGGCGCCTGATATTATTATCGTTCTCATTATACGAGTATATTACCGTTTCTCTTACTTTGCTTCTTCGGCCCCAATACTTTTTCGGCCTACTTCTACCCCTCATGAACCCGTCCATTGCCAACCTCTCACACCTCCGCACTGAGTCATCTGTGTCTCTCTTCTGCACATGTCCGAACCATCTCAGCTTCGCTTCCCGCATCTTATCCTCCACCGAGGCCACTACCACTTTGTTCCGGATATCATCATTTCTAATCATATCTCTCCTTGTATGTCCACACATCCATCTCAGCATCCTCATCTCCGCAACTTTCATCTTTTGTATGTGTGGAATCTTGACTGGCCAACACTCCGCCCCATACAACATAGTCGGTCTAACCACCACCCTATAGAACTTGCCTTTAAGTTTTGGTGACATTTTTTTGTCGCACAAGACTCCAGATGCGAGCCTCCATTTCATCCATAAAATTAAAATATCAGTAGAATGCTATCATACATTTTGAACCGCTCCAAGATGGAAAGAGTGGAATAAATTAAGGCACATAAATTATTTTTTAATATCCATGATGACCAATTTGGTACAAGTTGCTGAAAGATCCTATTTTACCTTCTTTGTAGCCAGCAAAATATCTTTATTGAATACATAATGCTTGATGGAGTAAATGATGAAGAGCAGCAAGCCCATCAGCTTGGGAAACTGCTAGAAACATTTCAAGTGGTGAGTTTTAAGCGATTTATGTAAATTCCAAATGTGTGCTGTGAGTACATATGTGGGTTAGTTTGTACTTAATGCATTTGAGTTGCATCCCTGGATGCTTTCCAAACAAAAACATTTACTTGGAAGGAAAACGAAGAGAGAGTCTTGTCGATCAGCCATCAGACAGTGGGGGGGGGGGCGTAAGACCTAATATAGCTAGAAAGTTCATTTCATTTTTTATTCACGAAGAATTTTGTGTTGGAAATTTGCTTTTGGCGGGAGTTGCGACCGACCAACTTTAACGGCTTAAACACTAGTGTTACGTATGTTGGAGAATCCGGTTCTTCACACATGCATGATCTACTAAGTAAGTAGATAACCGTAGGGCCAAGAATCGTCAAATTTCATTGAGAAATGAAAGAGATATTGGTCCACGAAGTGAGGTGTTTGAAGCATGGAAAGTGTGTTATTGTGTTCAATTCTCCCTCATCGGTAGAGGAAGAAAGAATTGTTGTGTATATACGACTCAAAATTGGTTTGGGGTTTGGGACCCCAAGGGGTATCCCATGTGTTTAAAGGAGGGAGGACCTAGATGTGCTTCGGTTCGAGGAAAGCCCACACACGCGCCGCCGCCCGCCCGTCCGGTTCCGTGTTCCGGGTTCTCGGGTTGCGGGCTGTATGGACCAGAATTCTTTCATATGTACAGTTTGGTCCCTGAAGTTTCCAGAAAGTCAGAATTTGGACAGTCAAAGCAGAAACGCCAAGCACTCAATTCAGCCATTTATTTTGGCTGAATTACACCTCCTATAATGGTCAATCCGTTGGTCTTTCTCACCATTTATTTTGGTGGCTTTACTACCTCCATAATGGCCATTATTTTGCCAATAATGGTTGTTATGGAGGCAGTTAAACAGCCCCTCCCTCACCTATATAAACACCCCTTGCACCATTGTTGAGGCACATTCACAATACACGAAAATACACAAGCAAAACAGTTTCTTCCTACAACTTCCAAGCATCATTTCATTGCTCAATATTCTTCACGGTAGCTCTTGAGTTTCCTTTGCTCAAGTGTTCCATTGCTGTTTTATCTTGGGAGACAAATTGTCCAGGATGTATAAAGGATACATACGGGGCAATATTGTCTTAAAGACAGAGTGCCACACTCGACTCAGCAAAAACAGTTTCCAGTTTTTCTTCTTCAACAATTGTAATTTCAGTTTTGTTGTTGAATTATATTTTCAGTTCTTGTACGTTTGAGCAGTTATTAAGTCAATTGAATCTCATACCTTTTAATCCAATTGGATCATTAAGTCAATTCACTACCAGTACCAATCAGAAAGTCATCAACAATTGAATCTCATACCTTTTAATCCAATTGGATCATTAAGTCAATTCACTACCAGTACCAATCAGAAAGTCATCAAGTTTCAGAAAATATTGAGGGATATCTATGATATTCGCACAACTGTTCGCAGGGAAATGGGCCAAGATATAAGTGGTGCCTGTGGTCAATTGGTGGTTAATCTACCAGATAAGCGCTCTATCTGCAGTGCAGCTCCTCTAACAGACATTGAGGATCTTCGTAGGCAGTAGATTTAAAAGGTACCTTTTATGTTAGGCTGTTCCTAAATTAGATCAATTTTTCAATCAAGACCCACTTGATCAGGGTTTGTGATACTGGTTTGCAGATATGTGATACCAAATTCAGTTGTAAAAGAAGTCTGTTTCTCTTCTTTTTATTATAAAAAGAAGTCGACCCAATAGGGCATTCATCACCCATGTATGATATTGATGTATACAGAATCTAACCATGACCGCAGTACTATCTGTCTGACTTATTTCTGAAGGTTCGTTTAACTCTTTTTCTCAGAAATTCTATGTTAAAAGAAGAGATGATTAGCAGCTCTATCTACAGGAAATATATAGCTTTCAGTCTTACCTGGCAGCAAGTTGCCGTTGATCCTTCCCAAACTAAGCATTGTGGTTGAACCAAGTTGGATATCGTTTTCTTGAGGCTTTAGTGGAAAGGTCTCAATGGAGATGTGAACGACTGACGCATCACAGGCTCAACGGAGATGTGTATCCTTTTTTCTTTTCTTTTTTTTTCTTTTCTTTTTTTTGTTGAAGAAGGAACCGCAGCCGTTACACGCAATAGCCTGCAAACCACGTCAGCCGATTAACCACACTTGGTAAGCCATGTGTGACAGGCTCAACCAAGAAAGTTTATGCAAGGGATCGAACTCGTGACCTTGCGGTCCCGCACTCTACTGCTACACCAACTTGGCTACTCTTGCGGGTTGGAGATGTGTATCCTTTGTTTCTTTTTTCATGGGAAATGTAAGTTTTTTTAAAATTTGAAATCGCACTTCAGATGCATGGACGTGTACAAGAATATGCTCAAAAGAGATTCGTGCACAAAAATATTTTGAACGAGCATGAATCAGAAGACATCATAAGCTAGCCTCACAATGTTGGTCTGCACATAATGTCTGCAATTTTAGCTCACTTTCTCTTCGCGAGCTGCAATTTTAGCTCATTACAAGCATGCCTTCTCAACAACGAATTCAGGAGTTGAGAAGAAAGTTTAAGCGGTCTTGTGTGAAAATCTTCCAACTTTGATTTACTTGTATGCATTTTGTTTTAAAAAGACGGCTTGCTTTATTACGCGCCTCATTAATTGAATAATTGTCTGCAGTGCAAGTGACCATTCTTTCTGTTTTTTTACGTTCAATAAAAGTCCATGTCCTTTTAGCAAGTGCCTAAATCTGCAGACTGCAATGGTTGAGGTCGAATGACAGATTTGGACTCAACTTCGGCATAAGGGGTGACTGAGTCAGAATTACAAAGAAAGTGGGATACACAAAAGAAGGCATTCGACACACTATTCACGAGATAAGCAAATAAGTTTACACAGAAATCTTGCCAAGTAGAAAAGATGGACAAATAATGCGAGAATAAATTTACTCCTATTTCTTTCGTGAGACCCCGCAAGAGACATCACATGTACGAGTGTCTCCCCATGTCATTTAGGCGTGAAGGTAAAATTGAGTATAAAGATAATAATGTTGCATGCAATTTTACTGCAGATTTTGTTACAAAAGATGAATTCAATAATTCCGTATAGAATAAATCTAAAATGAGCATAGGGCTATGCTGTAATCAATCCTTGGTGCCCATCACTACAAATGTTCACTGAGCACGCAACTAAAAACAGCATCTCGAGCAACTTTGTCCAAGTCCACAGCTAAAACATATCGCTAGGAGTACCCCCAAACACAAACCCCAAGCAACAGATAAAAATTTGCATTGCCTAAAATCATAATTGAGAGGATTGTACAAAAATAGCTTTGACCAGCAGTAATAATCCCCCTAGCTTTTTGACTCAAAAAAAGAAGAAAAGGGAACTACCACTTCACTGCAGGACAATGGCGCTATGAAGCCAACAGTGCTTCGATTTTTGCTATTTGATCTTCTTCATTCTTCGGTGTTGGACTCTTGTTTGCCTCATCATAAAGATCATGTTTCCACTTTTCAACAACTTTACTTGGATACTGTCCTTGCCTTGAATTAAATCTCTCTCCCCCTGTAATCACCACTGCTATAGTTCCTGTCTCTTGATGGAAACTTGCCCCTCCATGTTTCACCCCTGTTTGCATTCCTCTCACCAGTAAATGGTCTCTCATATCTACCAGGATGACGTGACATGTGATCAGCTCTTTCATTCTTTCTTCCGCCGTCTACTTCAGGGTGAGAAGGATTAGGCTTAACAAGCTCCGTTGCTGCTTTCTCAACTTTCTCAGTATCCACTGGAATCTTTTCCTCCCTAAATGACCTTTTCTTCACAGGTGGTTTTGGATCTTCCTTTAGTTCAAAGTACCTGTCATGGCGCCAAACATCATTTTGTTTGCCTGAAACTTTGCTCTTCTCATCATTCATCTGCTTATCATTTGTTGTGGCTCTGTTCAACGGCTCTCTCGCATCTTTCCACCATCCTTGCTCTTCAGGGGGAAACAAAAGATGGTAACTAAGTCTTGAACACTAATTACACAGGTCATACTATGCACATAGGAAATACAATTTTCTTCTCTAGATATCTTTAGCTAACTCTGCTCTCAAGCAATAGAAAAGCAGGGTTCTCTCATAACAGAACAGAAAGATTCTGATCACAGGTTAAGTCAAGTTAGAGGTCATACAATGGTTTGATCCTTGTTTTGCTCCTCGGCACGGAAAAAGAAAAAAGGAAATGGAAAGTTACTCATCAAAATGTAAGAATAATATGTGGAAACTCACCAGTTGCAGCCTTATGCCTGGAGCTTCGATCAACTTGCCCATCACTACCACGCTCATCGTGCTGTTATAAAGACAATGCACAGGCAAGTCTAACATTGTTATATACACGAGGCTGAACAAGAATCCCACAGCATCAGCCCCGATATAAGGAACAAAAGCAGATTTACTTAAATCAATGTACTTGTCTGAGGCAAATCTATCCTCGTCTACTCAAGTTCATAAGCTGAAAAAAGGAAACAATAGACCCTTGTGGTCCGGTCCTTCCCCGGACACCGTGCATAGCGGGAGCTTAGTGCACCGGGCTGCCCTTTTTATTTGTTCTTTTTTTGATAAGTAGAAGCTAAAATTTATTCAAACAATCAAGCAACATTACTCTTTTTTTAATAAGTATAATGAGGCCCAAATAATAAGAAAGTAATGGGAGGAACGGAATGAAGCAACATTATTCTTAAGATTCTCAAGTGTAACAAACCAAAATATCTAGACAGTCAATTCAAATAGAAAATAGCTGCTTTAAACTATAAAGTTAAAAAAAAAACTCTGGTTTCATTTGTTCCCTAACTAAGTTGAACTCCACTCCCACCCCTCGGCCCTCTCCGCCAACAATAGTGATATCCTAATTTTGCACATGAATGGGAAAAAAAAATTATCATCATTTTTTTTGCATTCTTCAGATTCAATTAAGTTTAGGAGAAAACTTCTACCATGCCAGTAGTTCAAAGCAGAATATAACACAAACTGACACGAGAAATAAATGAAGTTATGTAAACTGAAAAAATGAGGTAGAACGAGGTACTTCTGAGGGATTTGAAGTGTGTTTGGATGATCGATGGCGAGATTCTTCATTGGGATCAGAAGACTCTTTGATCCCATCATCTTTAACTATTACGTTCTCAGATGGTTTCCTCGCAGTTCTTTCTGACTTCGAATCTTGTGCTGACGGAACATCAAGAGGCACAACATCTTGCAGCCGACGGTGGTGTTTTAAATCCCGTTCTGAATTGTTTCCACCATCTATATTTTGTGTGGTAGGTGGCCTCTCAGTTTCTTGTCTACTGTGTTTCCTAGATCTCTTTGGACTAATAAGAACAAATATGATACATAATATTAGCACACAATTTATTTATTTTAATAAAGTAAAAGATTGTTGAAATTCTAATTTATTTATTTAGCACACATTGCAGGGGCATCAGGAAGATGCCAAGTTACAGAAGAAAGTAGATTGTTGCTCCAATACTAGAAAGGCAAAAAAATTCTTGCAGCACCAGTATCTGGAGTTTAAGCTAACACTAGGGAGCTTACAAAGTCTAAAAACATGTCAACACTATTAACAGGTGAGAAAATTCCATCTGAACAAACTATCTAGACATTTATCCTTAAGAGAGAAACTAGGAGTTGAAATTCTATCAAAGCATCTGCGATTCCTTTCATTCCAGATTACCCAAAAAATGACTGCCGGAATCATTTTCCATATGTTCTTGATGGACTTGTCAACTCTACAAAAATCCAACTGATGTAAGCCTCCCTTATGGTCCTGGGTTTGAATTAAGGGATTTCAGGCCCATCAGCTTAATAGGGAGCATCTACAAGATAACTTCCAAGGTTTTGGCAGAAAGGTTGAAGAAAGTAATAAGCAAGTTGATATCAGGCCAACGGAGTGCTTTTGCTAAGGGAAGGCAGATCACTGATGCATCTCTGAAAGCAAATGAAGTCTTGGATTGGAGAATTAAGAGTGGAGAGACGGGTTTATTATGCAAACTTGATATTGAAAAGGTTTTCGACCAATTAAACTGGTCATTCCTAATCAACATGCTCAGAAGGATGGGTTTTCGTGAAAAGTGGCTAAGGTGGATTAAATTCAGTATTTCTACTGTGAAATATTCAGTGCTGGTCAATAGAAGCGCTGTGGGTTTCTTCTCCCCCCAGAAAGGTCTAAGGCAGGGAGACCCTCTCTCCCCCTTTCTTTTCATATTGGCAATGGAAGGACTCACCTTGATGCTAGAGAGAGCAAAGGAATTGTAGTGGATAAAAGGTTTTCAGGTTGGCAGGGACGCCTCATGATCAGTCAATGCATCACGCCTGTTATATGCAGATGATACATATCTTCTGTGGTGCCATCACCTCTCAGGTCAGGTATCTCAATCTAACTCTACTCATTTTTGAAGAAGTCCACAATTTGGAGGAACTTTCAAATATCCTAAGCTGCAAAACTGGTTCCTTTCCCACAACTTATCTTGGTTTGCCCCTAAGTGCTAAATTTAAATCCATTGATATATGGAATGGAGTCATTGAGAAAGTAGAGAAAAGACTTGCAACTTGGCAACAACAAGATCTCTCAATGGGGGGCAGACTCACTTTGATCACTAGTGTACTGGATACATCCCAACATAATACATGACCCTTTTTCCACTACCCAGTACAATCCTAAAGCAACTGGATAAATGTAGAAGAAGGTTTCTATGGGAAGGGAATAGTGAGACTCACAAATTTTCACTAGTGGACAAAAGTCATTAAGCCCAAGTCCAGTGGAGGTCTAGGCATCAGAGACCTCAACCTCCATAACAAAGGTATGCTAATGAAATGGCTATGGAGGTACAGCCAAACAGAAGCAGGTTACTGGAAAGATGTTATTGATGCCAAATATGGCTCTCTGAATCACTGGTGCACCAAAAACTATACAGGGACTCATGGGGTAGGTCTTTGGAAGTACATCAGCAGCCTACACCAAGATTTCTTCCAGAACGTTTCTTTCAAAGCCGGTAATGGTCATCATATTAGATTCTGGGAAGACAAATGGCTAGGGAACACAACTCTAAAAAAAAAGCATACCCAGGGCTATACCAATTCGCCAGGAACAAAGGCTCCAGCATTTCCCAAAACAAAGAAAACAATATTTTGAGTCCTTGTTTTAGGAGAAATTCCCAAGACGGGGAAATTGCTGATATAATTGCTCCACTAGCCACACTTGCTGAAGCCAACACTGCTGAGCATCATCAGGACAGGATCATGTGGGGCTCCTCTAAAGAAGGGTTGTACACAGTCAAAGAAAGATATGATTTATTGAGCTCACAAAGGGGAAATTTGGTAGATTGGCCTTGGAAGCATGTCTGGAGGACAAGAGCACCACTCAAAGTCTCATGTCACAGATGCCATCTTAGCAAGCAAAGTTTAGAAAGTGTTAAATCACTTATTTTTGCACTGCTCCACCACAGCTGCAATTTGGGACTTTTTCTTCTGCTCTATGGCCTCTCCTTAGCACACAATTCGTATGCCCGAAATCCACATCATTTACAGATTGAGTAATTCCAAACAAAGCGCAAGCTGTGTAATAAACAGAACCCCAATTTTTTAAAACACAATGAACTATTGCAGTTGTGAAGTAGTTGTAGATATAAATCTTTAACTCGCAAAACCAAAAATGGTTCTTTTGTCTCACTCCATTATTTTTCAAAGAGCTCCATTCATTTTTGACTAAGTAGTCGTTTGGTCATGAATATTTTTTATTTTTTTCCGGAGTTGAATTCCGGAAACCATGTTTGGCCATAAAATCTTGAAAATTTCGGAATTCAACTTCTACGGAATTTGAAAAAACAAAAAGTTAGTTTTCACTTTTTTCACTCCATATCACTCACAAAGATTCAAAAACAACTCCAATTTCCAAATAGTACCATTTTTTACTTTGAAAACAAAAGTACTTTTCTCAAATTTCACAATTTTCATGGCCAAACGGACCCTAAAACCTTAAAATCTCAAAGACCAAAAATGGTTCTTTTTTCTCTCATTTCAATACTCGTATAACTTTAGTCCTACATAAACCCCAATTTCACGTGAATAGTTTATTTTAACGCTGATACACAAAAGAAAAAAGAGAAAGTTCCCAAATTTGTTGTAGCACCAGGAAACCCTAACCGCATCTGAAACTCAAAGATTACAAAGTCCCGTCAGCTGTTTCTTTTTTCTAATCTCTTCTAATAATGAATCTTATTGGAACCCTAAATCATTCGAAAGCTATTACAATTAATGCACTTGCGTTACTTCTTCTGTTTTCTATATTTGCAAGTAAAGAAAGTCACTAAATTTATTAAGAAAATAAAAAACATTGTACAGAGAGGTTACCTGGGTTCTTGATCGAACCGGGAACGGTGACGTTTAGAGTCGGAATCGCGACCTTCTCGACGAGACGACATTAGGGTAAATGTTGAACAGAGATGATTACTTGGCTAAAGCTGGGGTTGAGACCTACCATGGAAGGTTATGTAGTTTGTGTTTATGTGTGAACCGGATACTCGGGTCGAGATATAATGATGGCCCAATATTACTGGGCCTTAACGTTTATCCAAAGTTAGTCTGCCTGCTTTTAGAATATGAAATAAAGAGTTAGAAACTACACGTGATCTTGAACTTTTGACCCGGTTTGCCCCATGGACAAATCTCTAATGTCAAGAGTCACAACTTATTAAATTTGAAGTTTTATCCATGATGCGAGCGAGATCAAAAGTTTAAGATAATCCACCTTTAAAATCAATTTTGTATATCATCCTATAATGATAGTTTAATTATTTTTTTTATAAATATCAGGTTATCTATAAGATAACTATAAATATTTGTGACATTAATAGGATACAAAATAAGATAAGCAACTTGGTATAATATGTTAGAGCGTATTGAAGTGTAATAATTATTTATATTGTTAGTATATATAAGTTAAATTCTGAAATAAAATGATGATAGACGAACTTATGAACTTGTTAACAAGATGTTCTTTGAAAACCAAACACGAAACCAATTATTTCAGAACTATTTCCAAAATCAAATTCAAACACCACTTTGGTTCATAAACTAAGGAGAGGATTAAAACAAAAAGGTCCCTCCGTTTAAGAATCATATATGGGATAGAACATACAAAAGTTTATCTTAGTTGCATAACATGTCTCTTCACTGAAATTTAAAGTACAATGGACCTTATTTCATATGAATCAAAAAAACTTCAAAGGTATAAGTAAACTTGGCATTTGGATTGGAAACCTAGAGTTTATTTAGGTTGGCTGATTAAAATTAGTTGATAA
Source organism: Anisodus tanguticus (assembly GCA_034509755.1). NCBI lineage: Eukaryota > Viridiplantae > Streptophyta > Magnoliopsida > Solanales > Solanaceae > Anisodus > Anisodus tanguticus. Next base: position 34,763,223 of record CM067561.1, on the reverse strand, counting down.
GCATCAAGTGTTACAGATGAATTTAATTTTATAAATAAATAATTAATTTTATAAATAAATAATTGAATTAATTTCATAAATACACCTCGAGACTTTGCAAAAAAAAATTGTGCTATAGACAAAGCTGAGCTGCTGAGGTCCTTGAAGTAAATTTAACTCTTTGGTTTAAATCTGGTGCACCATTTTACAAGAAGATCTTCAATGTCTGCATCCATTCGAGTTCCTACTCCTCCCCAGACTAACCTGTGACCAACATCTCCAAGTGATTCACCACTAACTTGGTGAACTGACTTGAAACCAATCCTTGTGTAGAACTTCACAAGCTGTTACATTCAAATAAAAAAAGTCAAAATCAGAATCCACTCTTCTACTTGAAGCAAGCAACACAAAGTAGAAAGTAAACATCAGTAGATGTGATACTTTATATGATGAAGTAAAACTATCTATCTATCTAACGAGGCCTCAGGCTTTTTTGGTCTAGTGGAAAGAACGCAGCACATAATGTACCATTTAGGCACATATGTTCAAACCTCGCAAAACCCTGAAAATTTAAGTGGAGAATGGCAGAGTGATGAATTCATTATTCACTGACTTTCAAACAGTGCACCAATTAGCCCTTAGGATTTCTCGGTTACAGAAAATATATAATGAGAGAACTAGAATCACCATATGATTGTACACTATAATTTTCAACAGAAACTGTCGTTAAGATGTTATATTAGTTAATGGCTCTCAAAGATCTAACTTTTAGAACAAGTTGCTGATTTCACATCTATAAAAAGACCAACAATCAATTAGGGTGTGTTCGGTAGGGAGGAAAAAAAATTCAAAAATATTTTTCAATTTTCTCATGTTCGTTTTTTTATAGGAAAACAAGTTCCTCACAAATGAGGAAAATGACTTTCCTAATGAAAGTAGGGAAAACAAGTCTCCAAGTGACATTCAACCAATTACCCCATCACCACCCAACCACCCGATCACCCTATGCACCCCCATCAACCCCACAAAGTCCCTCCCCCCCCTACAACACACACGCACAAAAAAAAAATTAAAATATTTTTTAGTTTTCTACACCACTCCCCCTACCCCAACTTCCCCCCACCCCTTCCAAAAAAAAAAATAATTTTTTTTTATTTTCTACACCACCCCACCCCACCCCCCTGCTGCGAACCCCCTCACCCCCACATTTTTATTTTTTCTTTTAAAAGTTCTAAATTCTTGTTTTGGTTTTCTACATCAACCACTCCATCCACCACCCCAGCTGCAGAACCCCCCCCCCCTCCAAATTTTATTTACAAAAAGATTTAAATAAATACTTTTTTTGATTTTCTATACCACCCCTGCCAACCCCCCCCCCTCTACTCCCCCAATTTTTTTTAAGTTTTAAATACTTTTTTGGATTTTCTACACCAACCACCCACCCCAGCTGCGGAACCCCCCCCCTCCCCCCAATTTTTTTTTAAAGTTTTAAATAAATACTTTTTTGGATTTTCTACACCCACCCCAAACCTCCACCCCCACCCCCGACCGCCCCTAAATTTTTTTAATTTTCTACACCACACCACCTTTGTGAACCCCCCACCCCCACCCCACACACAATTCTTTTTAAGTTTTAAATACTTTTTTGGATTTTCTACACAACCCCCTTCCCCAATTTTTTTTTATTTTTTTTATTTTGTACACCACCCCACCCCACCCCCTGTCCAATTTTCTATTTCATATATTTTATAAAAAATGAAAAAAAATTCTTACCCCCCACATAAACCATAATCCACACACACCAAATTTAACCAGGGAAAATTTTTTTGTTTTATAAAAGTAAAATAAACATAAGAACTAGAAAAATTGGGAAGGAGGTGGGGGGTGAGGGAGATGGGAAGGAGGGGGTGGGGCGGTGGATTGGTGGGTGGTGTAGAAACAAAAAAAGTTAAAACTCTTTTTTTTTAAAATATTTTTTTTGGAGGGGAGGTGGGTCGGAGGGAGGAGGGAGTTGGTGTAGAAAACAAAAAAAAAGAATTTAAAACTTTTTAAAAAAAAAACTGGGAGGGGGGACCCAGTAGGGGGATGGGCGGTTTGGTGTAGAAAACCAAAAAAAGAATTTAAAACTTTTAAAAAATAGGAGGAGGGGGGGGCTGACCAAGACAATGATGCTTAGCTGGTCTTTTCGGATGATCAGCCACACTGGGACTGACTGAGACACGGAGCAGGCACACTGACTACTCTGATTGGGCGTGGACTGGGAAAAAGTAGGGGGGTATGGGAGGGGGTTCGCAGCGGTGGTGGGGTGGTGTGGAAAATAAAAAAAATAAAAACTCTTTTTTTTGGGGGGGGGGGGGGGGGGGGGGGGGGGCTCGAGGGTTCACAGCGAGGGTAGGAGGAATGGTGTAGAAAACTAAAAAAAAAAATTGAAGGGGGAGGAGGTGGGGGGGGGGGGGGGTGCATAGGGTGGTCGGGTAGTGGGCTGGGTGGTAGTTGGGTAGAGTTGGGTGTGGTGGTGTGGGATAGAGGTAGGTGAAGAAGAAGTACGTTCAAGGGTAGTAAGGGTGGGATATGGATGGGTGGTAGGTGGGGTGGGTTCTTGGGGTGGGTGGTGGGTGGTGAATAGGGTTGGTGGTGGGGCTATGGGTTGGATAGGGCTTGGGTGAGTATTTTTCCAAAAATATTTTCTACTAACCAACCGAACATGAGAAAATAAGTAAGAAATTCACTTATTTTCCATTAACCAAATGATAAGTCATTTGTTTTCCAAGAACTCATTAGGAAAACATTTTCCTCTTACGAACACACCCTTAATCTCAAACTAATTGGGGTCAGTTATGAATCTTCTATATCTATTCAGACCTATTTCATTCCAATACTCAATAATTTGTCTGAAAAAATATCTACAATTTTTTTTTTTAAATCCAGGTTCCCAATTCCAATACAAGGTGTAAACAACTGAATCAATAGGATAACCAACTCACATAATTTCATCAAATAACACATTTTATGCCCAAAAAAATCAAAGAAACCAAAATTGTGACTGAAAAGGAAGAGATTGGTGAATAACCTTGGAATGGTAAAGCTCAGTGTCATAAATGGCGAGCAACTCAGTTTTTTTACAACCAGAGTCATAACCATGCCTAATTGCCACTGCTCCAATAAACAATCCAATCCCAAATATTGATTTTTCTATCCCCAAAGTCTCTCTCTGAAGCCTAATGGAGTCCAAGTGTAAAATTTTACCTTGAAACCAGACCCTTATCAAACCCTCAGCTTTTCCAAGCTCCCTTTGGGTTTTTAAGCTCCTTGCTGTTATTCTGAAAAAGGGTCCCAATGTTTTAAGCTGAAGATCAAGATTTTGGGATCTTGATGCGTCCATGATTTCTGACATGGTTGGATAGTTGTCTTCAGAACTAGTATTACTGTTGTTGGTTCTTGTCTCAGCTAGGCATGAGTAGACATTATCTGCTTTGTTTTGGTGACTGAGAGATGAGCTACCGGATAGTGAAATCTGGGATTTAGTTTTAATGAAAGGATAAGAAAGTTTTTGCTTCCTATATGTTGGTGTTCCCGGATGAGGAAATTGAGTTATGGAGTTTCTGACAGGAGCTGGGCAGTTCGTGCAAGGATATGAACTCATTGTTCTATAAACTTGAGGATATGAAATTGTGGAATCTCTCTTTTATATGTATCATTTTATTTAACTTTCCTATTTTTTTAGGTGGAGTAGAGCATGGCCGCGAAGAGAGGAAGAGGATGAGGGTACTTGAACGAGAAGAGTTTGGTAGAAAATAATTTTTTTATAATAAATTTTACCTTTTTACTTCAATATTGGATGTTGCAGTTTGCCATATGAAAATAGGTTACTGATTACAATAAAAATTTGTTCATTAGGACGAGAGAGAAGCCCGATGGTTATTTGCCTAAGCAAGGGGAAAGAACAGAGGGAGTTCAATATAACGTGGCCTAATACTGATCACCTATTGTAAAGGCAAGGCACGTTAAGGATATTGGAATTATCTGCGAGTAAAGGTTCCGCCATTTATCACCAACTCTTTTTCCATTGGTGGTCACAAGTTTATAAAGTGCATCATATAAAAGGACTTTTATTTTAACCATGGAGAAAAGCTTTTTCTTTTCGTCAGCAGTGTTCAGGGTTACGAATGAGCATTTTGCCCTTCTCTAGTAGTTGTTGTTGCATAGATGATAGCTGTATCATTTTAATAGAACACTAGCAACACAACTGGGCGCTGTAGATAACAAACGAATTAGACTAATGAAGTGCTGGTTTATGTCAGCAAATGTGATCTACTACATTTTAGCATTCCAGTAACTTACACTTGTTGCATATGTTTTATTTAACTAACATATACAAGGAGTTACACAATTATATTCAAAGAATACAAGGGAAAAGAAATAGACTTAATCATTATTTTCTGAATTAATAGATCTTCCCTCTTTTATGCCTTTCAAAAATTCTGGTTTGTTTTGACAAAGAACGCATCAATTGGTACATATTTGCTAGCAGTTGGAGATGATTTCTGTTTCTTTTTCTGCCGACCGCTGCTTCCAGTATGGCCTTTCTGGGCAGCCCTAACAAAAATTCAGAAAAAAATGAGATGATACAGACAATACTGAGAAGCGAAAGAGGAAAAAAAGGAAGAGAACTAATCGACATAATTACACTTAGCAGGATGAGAAAATATATTCATGTATCATCAACACCATGAAGTAGAAGGTACCTCTGTTGTGGCATAAAACTTCTGTGGTGGATTCCTGATTCTTCACCTTGCAGCTTTTCAGCAAGATGAAAATCAGAATGTTCTTGCCTTTCTTCAATGAAACTTGGAGGCAACTCAATACCACAAATAGAGCATTTATAGTCGTCCACCCAACGAAATAATTGCTTCTGATCTGATACAGACCCTGCATCATCCACACAGTTAATATCAATTTCCCATCTATCACAGCTGCTTGCCTCCAATTGTCCCATATAAGAGTCAGCCTTCTCAGACTTTATTGTATGATCAGTATAGGTTGGTTCATGAACCTGACATGTTGACAATTATAAAGCTCAGCATTTGAATCATTAACCTTTCTTTGGTCAAATAGTTGTAGTACTTTAGCTCTTTGAGAGAAAAACATATACCTTAGGTCTAGGTTCACCACTTTGAGCTACAACAGTTTCATTCACTTCTTTAATGTTCCCTAATATATGGCGACTGTAAGTAGAATCTGATGTCTGGTTCTCCATTGACGAGTCAGGCAGATCACAAGATGTCTCAGCGCAGTACGTAGGACAACAATTCATATCAACTGAGAAAGTATTATCACAAACATCAGAGACCAAGGGCCTGTAATCACTCGTCTTTCCTCCAGAAGCATCTCCGGCAAGAATGAAATTAGAAAGAGTTTTTTGTGTAGGATCAGGTGGAATGCCATTCTTGTCCTCACTGAAATGAGACATTCGAAGTCCTGATAGCAAAGTTCAACTGCTTAGTCAAAATGCTTCATGCTGGAAATTTGCAGTCAAATAACACATCAATATAGCTAACCGCAACAACTGAACATGTCAATTCTAGCTCAGGGAAGAGAAAATAATATATAAATAGTGTTGGATTCTGTTTTGGGATTTTTGCTGCCCCAAAGCACATTCATAAATTGATAGTTTAACCAATGACTGAACTTAAAAGTTACAGAAACATGGTGGCAAGTGAGTGGGACAGCATCGTAAACTGATAGATGCAAAATGATAAACATTTAATACCCCTCTGCTGCTGTGAAAGAGGGCAAAATCAGTCCCCTCCTATAAATCAAAATAAGACCTATAAAACAGCAAATCCAAATAACCTAAGGAATTAATAAAATCTATGAACTGTTCTCTATATTTGCTTCTTCCTTTGCTCTTACCTCATAATGTTATCCTTCTCACTATGAGAAATTCTAGGCTTTCAAATGTTTTATTCATTAGTAGCCGTAACCTCCCCTTCAATCCGGTAGATGGGCTTCAGAAAGATTTGGAGAAAATAAATTTTGCAAACTTCAAGCTACACAATGCCACCAATTTCAATTGATATCGTGAATTTTTTAAACCAAATTAAAAATAATAACACTTCGAATTCTGGGTCCTCCTTCACTCTCCATTTGCAGTAATCAAGCAGAAGGAAGGAATATGACTTCCCCTAAGATGTAAAAGCAGGACCAATGTTTGATGAACAGCTTATAATCTTTCTTTTAAAAAAAATGTTTTGAAGCGTTTTGTGGTGATAAACAATACAAATTATTACAGATACTTCGCCTGATTTTTGGATAATTTCAGCTAAACATGAATTTGAATCTTTTGAGGCACATCCTTGATTCCTTTCTGCACGAACACAATAATCATAATATTCCCAAAAAGAAAAAATTACAGCTTCTTTATAGCACAACAATTAAGAGAAAGGAAACCACACAAGACAGACATATTTACTAAAAAGAAGTAGAACTGAACAATGTTAAAGCACCCACCCATTAGTCTCAAAGAAACAGGAAATTCAGCCTTCAGCAGATTTGAAGCATGTTTCAAGATTTCCTCGCTTGAACTTATGTATCTTAGCAAAGTCACTGCTCGAGTTCGAACCTGGAGACCTTGACTAAATCAGCTAATTTTATATAGAAATAGCCTAAATTATGTAGCAAAAGTCTCTAAAGCAAAATGTTGGAAGCACCTCAAAGGATGCGGTTTTCAGTTTTAGAGTCAATGTTCGGCCAAAAAGACCTTCCTTTTGCATATCAGCAGAAAGCATCTCTGAAAGATCAACTGCAAGCCAAAGTTGACAAAATTAACTTCAGTTCATAGCAAATGATTATAAAACACATGCCAAAGTTCCAGCAGAAGGAAAATTTCTCCATACTGAATGTCTGAGGGGGGAAACATATGCATTGGTCGAGCAATCAGAAACCCTGGCAGTAACTAAAACAATACCTAATTTTTGAAAAAGCAAAGCTTCATCCTCAGTGGCTGAAAAGGTTCTTTCATTACTTATACTCTTACGCATCTTATATTGAGGACTATCGGTTCCGCCAAGCCCTAGACCGACAGAAAGGAAAAAATCTGCAACAAAGAGGCAACTGATATGTAGTCAATATACAGAAGATCCATCAATGAGAAAATTCAGGACACAAGCAGTGACCACATCAGTTAAATCTAAGGGTGGCCAGTGGGCCAGGACGTCCCGACCCCGGTCCCGCCCCGACCCCGGCCCGAGCCCGCCCCGGTCCCGAGTAAAAAAAAAAAAACAGTAGCGGGACTCGAACTCGAGACGGGACAATGTCTCGTCCCGCCAAACCCGAGCCCGCCCCAGGCCCGCTAAACCCGAGCCCGTCCCGATCCCGCCCCCCGATCCCCCTTTGTAAATATAGTCGTTGCACCAACGGCCATTTTAGATTTTGGCCGTTGGGCAACGGCCATTTTAGGCCTCCCCCCCCTCCCCCAACCCTCCCCCCCTACCCCTTAATATTTATTTTTAACCCATAAGTTATTATATTTACACTTTAACCCAATTTTCCAACCATAAATAACTCATTTTCTCTTCATCTTTCTCACAAATCTTCCTACAATCTCTCTAATCTCTCAATATATCTCTCTACAAGTCTACATTGTTTACTAAATATTCAATTTTATTTATTCATTTGGGAATTGGGAGTGAAGTTGGCAACTAGCTTAAGGATCTTCCATCGAGCAAAGTTTCAATTTTCAACCTCTCGATTACACGTCTACGTTACGTCGGCGTTTGGTACATTCGTTCCTTCATTAAATTATTATTGTCTGTTTATTTTATTTAGCGCACTTAATTTTATTGTCTTTAATTATTTATTATCATAATTAAAATGAAAGGATTAAGAGGTATGTTTAAGGGTAAGGGTGCTTCTTCTAGTAGGGGAGGCAACCAGGGCAAGGGTACTTCTTCTAGTCATCTTATTCCTACACAGGATGATTTTGTTGATACTCAACATTTTCCTACAATACCATTAGATTTAGACGAGGAACTATTTTCTGGAACTCAAGAAGACTTTAATTTAGACGATGATCTAGATGATACACCTACTAATGTTGATGACAACACACCCACTAGTGCACCTTCAACTGAAATGCCTCTTATTCCCCCTAGTATGAGACGAGGTCCAACAAAACGACCATTAAAATCAGATGCATGGACATTTTTGATAGGGACGTAGAGAATCAAGTAGCTATATGTAAAATTTGTAAAAATGTTTTAAAATTTAAAACTGGAAAAGGTCACGGTGGGACGGGGGGTTTAATTAGACACGTAGTAAGTGCTCATCCAGCTAGGTATGCCCAATACCAGGCTTCAAAACCGGGTGCGCAAACGCCCGCTCTATCGGGACAAGGTTCACATAATGATATTGTCCCGAACCAAGTACAGGGTCAAATTAACCCTATGACGGGAGGAATTGTAGGCCCTAAATACAATAAACATAGAGATAGGGAAGCAATGTTAAAATTAGTTGTTGTGGAGGGTTTGCCTTTTTCATTTCATTCATCTCCCGGTTTTATTCATTACATTAGAGATATATATAATCCTGCTTTTAACGATTTTCCTAGATCAACTGTTAAGAGAGATGTATTTAAATTCGCGCATGAATATCAACAATATTTACGTTATTCATTATATCATTTTAATGGCAAAGTATCTATCACGTCTGATATAGGTCGTAGTACTAACGGCCATGATTATTTAACTGTAACTTGTCATTGGATAGATTATAAATGGTCTATGCAAAAACGTATTTTAGCGTATAGATATATAGATGATAGGCACACTCGGTACTTTTATTGCGTATAATATTTATCAAGTGTGTCATTATTACGGAATAACCGATAAAATTATGACTATTACATTAGATAACGCTTCTTCTAACAATTACGCAATTACAATTTTAAAAAATAGTTTAACTCCATCTTTTCCAGATCATTTTCATATAAAATGCGCGTGCCATATATATAACTTAATTGTAAAGGATGGTCTATCACTTTTTGAAGACATTCTTAGTAAAATACAATTTGCTATAAACTTTATTTTTAAAAGTAATAAAGTACAACGTAGAAAAGAATATAAAAAAACTTGTCACGATTGTGGACTATCTTATAGAAAAATTCCACAAGAAGTATCCACTAGGTGAAATTCTTTATACGAGCAACTACTTGTTGCTTATGACTATAGAAAACCTATAACTTTATTTTTTAACTCTCATAATAAAAATTCAGCTAATATGATTTTAGATAGTGATTGGGTAAAAATTTCCGAACTTATTGTATTTTTAGAGAAATTTTTTCAAGCAACAAAAGAATTTTCCGGTATATATTATCCTACTATTTCAACTATGTTGTTTTATATAACTCTAATATTTTTATTACTTGGTGAATATATGGAAAAACCAGCTTATAAAGCAGCTATTAAAAAAATATTTGTCAAAATAAAAAAATATTTTATTCCTATTCCCACTATTTATATTATTGGTTCTGTATTAAATCCTACTATTAAAATAGACGGTACTAAATCACTAATTGAAACTATTTACGATTGTATAGAAGTACTACCACCTCCAAGTCCCAAAAATCTAAATCACCCACCACCTATTGAACAAACTAAAGAAGAAGTGTTGTCTAGCGTAGAATATCAATGCAAAAAAATATATAGATTTTATCAACAAGAAAATGCTAGTAACTTACCGGTTTCCATACCATCTTCTTCATCTTCAACACAACCTCACAAAAGACATGTTGTTTCTGCGGCTAGTATTGAAAGCCTTAGAAATAGAATGTGTGGTCGTACCTCTACTACTAACCAAATTAGCGAGTTTGATATTTTTGTTTTGTAGGATTCTGTACCGTACCAAGAAGTTATCAATGAAGATGGACATGAAGACTTGCTGAAATACTGGAGGGGGAATGAGAAGACTTTTCCGACACTTTCATTGATGGCCCGAGATGTTTTGAACATTCAAGCGTCATCAATCTGCGTCTCGAAAGCGCTTTTTCTCGCCGACAGATATCAAATAGGAGACCACAGACACTCATTAGCCGGAGACAGCTTGGAAATTGCAGTATTATTCAGAGATTGGATACGAGTGGAGCGGAGAAGGTGCGGTCAACCGGAGATCAACGAAGAAAAAGACGAAAACTACAACGAAATCTTATCCGAATGTAGTGGAAGCAACGTAGATCAATTTGACCAACAAATACCAATTCCAACCGAAGAACCACATGAAATCATCAAGCAATTAGAACATGTTTTTTTGAGAATGTAATTTTTTTAATTGCAATTTTATTATGTAATTTGCAACTTTTGGACAACACCACAAAGTTGCAATTTAGATTTTACTTTTTAGACAATTGTATTTGTATTACAAAAAAATCATGCATATTAAATAATATAAGAGGCACAAAAACAGTTTTGTGATGTTTTTATTACACTATCTTGTCTTGTTTATTGAGTCTTTTTTATACATATGTTATTTAAAAAAAAAAAAAAGGAAACCCGCCGGACACCGCCCAGACCCCGCCACGACCCCGCCCCGACCCGATTCCGACGTGATCGGGACGGGACTGGAGCAAGTCCCGCCAGACCCGACCCCGCCAGACCCCGACCTCGCCAGACACGGCCCACCAGACCCGAGCCCGGCCCACTGGCCACCTCTAGTTAAATCAAATTTGAATAAGACCTTTCAAACACATCACATTATGCAGCTCAAATCGAGCTTGAACTTTTCATGAAAATAGTTCTAGGTTGTATTCTTGTCAGATTAAAGGAGAAACAAAAGAGAAGGATTATATCATTAACAAACCTGCTGAAGAACGAGAAAACAGGGCACAAATGAAACTACTCTTTTGCAGCATCTCCTCACAGGTTGCTATTTCAAAGACATCCTTTAAGATACGTTCGGTGACCTTACCGATGCCCCCAATCTGTACATACCTTCCTGAATGTCAGATTATAGACCTACATCCTAAAATGTAAAAAAAGACTGAACTGCCTAATTGGAATAAAGATACTTCACAAACCAAAGAGCCTAAACAAAACAGCTACTCTCCATACCTTCCTTATTGGAAGTGAAGAAATAAATGTCACGATAGCACTTCGATCATTTGGCAAAACAAACTGGCCATCGGGTTTGTTGATATCTGAACAAACCTGTGAGAAGGAATAAAGAAGCTATTATTTGGAAATCCACATCTTCATTTTGATTCAAAAAGGTGTGAATAGCTAGATTGTGCCTAATTAGTTGGGTTTTCAATCCATCTTTTATCATGGTCTCCCTAATATATGAAGCAATTTTTTCCTAGTTTGGGCGAGGCATACCTACCGAGTTTGGATGATGATCCTAGCTTAAATGCAAAAACTAATGCATCCTGTAGACGCCTCAAAAATAGTCTATGTAGAAAGCGCATATTCATTTCATAAGAGGACAAGGAACTAAAATGAATAATTTTCATTTTCAATACCTTAGCAAGTAAGCGGTTTGGTGCAACTCCAGCACTACACGTGAGACCTGTCTCAAGGTGTACACTTTGCCTAAGCTCTTCGGCCACCTTAAATGAGTGGAACAACCAAAAGATGGAGGATCACAAAACTTCCAGTGAACAAAGTCAAGGACAAGGAAAAGCAGGGTAGATTGGGAGGAAATTCTGATGGAAAGAGATTAAGATGTAACAGTATTTACTGTAGACTTACTTCTCCACCCGTAATGCCCCTCTCTTTGCAAACACTAGTAATATCTAGGTATGCCTCATCCAAGCTAGCAGCCAAAAAGTTCGGATCATATTTCTGAAAAACTATGAGAAGATGGATTAACAATCCAAATAATTAGGCACATATCAAATCGAAAATTACCAAGTCCATAGAAGTACGGTATGCAACCTTTTCTTGTTAAGTTGCTGTAATGATTATATTTCTGAAAGTCTACAGGGACAAATAACAACTCTGGACATAGTTTACGTGCAATAAATCCAGGCATCGCAGCACGAACGCCAAATTTCCGGGCCTATAAAGAATATGTACATGTTATTCAGAAAAAGGGAAAAGGAAAAAAACTAACCAACAACAAACTTTACAGAAATAGGAATCTGAAAGCTAAAGTATAGATGAGCTAAACATGTATATCCACCAGCCACATTTGTGCAGCGAGCATCTCCGATTAATCTAAAAGCTCATCATCTGAAAGTCAAACCTCATAGCTCGCTGTGGAAATCATGGACATGCCGCCAACAGCCACTGGTTTTCCTTTCAATGAAGGATTACACAAGGTTTCAACAGCTGCATAGAAAGCATCCATATCCACATGTAGCCAAATCCTTGACAAATCACGTGTGGCTTCTAGCTCTAAAATCCTTTTGTCAGCCATCTGAAAGAAAAAAAGGAAGAAGTTAATCTAATATAAAAAGTGTCAATGAGAAGTTTGTTTATGCAGTTAAGCCACCCCGCATCCCTACAGAAGATGGGGAAGGGAAAAGCCAAAGCAACAACGCAGTGTAAACAGATGATGTCATGAGCAAATAATGGAAGGACAGGATTGATGTCAAATAACTACTTCTGAACTATGAATTTTATAGTTAACCAATTTTATGCTTTTGATGTGACATCAAACAATAATGAGATGCTAGATTTAAAAGACTCAACTTCCATGTTAGTTGCGGAGCACAAGCTAGCTCAAGACACACTAATTATAGAGAAACACTTTTATTGTGGTTTAAATGAAGCTTCAACAGCACCATGTGAGGCCACTGCACCTTCCAATAGTGAAAAGTTCTACATATCTCTAAATATCGGATTAAGCTCAAAATAATCCTTGGATAAAACACATCAATGCATATCTTCATTTCTTTTCGTTTCCACCCCCAACCCTTCACAGATACCCACTGAGTGGAAAACTATTGAACTTTATTTTACTCACAGTTGGAATTCATAATTGCACACTAAGAATATCTTCAAACAGCAGCAGTCAACTGATCCTAAACTCTCAAAAAAAATCCTTACACGCAACACGTATGGGCACAACAATTTTTATCATAAATACTCAGTCAAAGATACCCAATTCAGAGAACACAAATAGACAATTAGGTTCCGACATGACACATTTGAAACATAACCATTTTCCTAATGGTCATAAAAAAAAATACCTTTTGATGATGAGATATATCTTGTGCAGTAAGTTTGGAGTACTGACCACGCATGTTCTCGATTTTCTGTTTCATATAAGCTTCCTTCTTTTCCTCATTCTCAAAATACTTTGACCCTTTACTCATTTCATACACTATCCTCTGCACTTTTTCCTTGTCCACTCCTTCCATTCCTACAATTACAATCATCGAGCACAACATCCTCATAGAGATCCACAATTTAAACTTTGAGAAAAATTGATCCAAAACTATTGAAGTCACGTGGTGTGCATGTGTGTTTAATGAAGTTAGTTATGGTCTAGTTAGCTAGGGTGGTTAAAGTAACCCCACAAGTTAATTATTGGTAGGTAGTTAGTTGTTGTTCGATTAGCATAGTCTTGTGGATATATAATCTTGTATCTGTATTCATTTCTTTTGAGTTCAATGATATACGAATAGAAAATTCCCAACTCTCTCTTAAATTCATACATGGTATCAGAGCTGGTGACGAAACCCTAATTCGACGGTTACCGGAATTCAGAGATTGATAATTCTCGAAGAACAATGAAAGAAAATCAAAATCAATCCACTGACAATTTACAATTGCAATCATCGAATGGAGTAGTGACCGCAGAGCATGGCCATCCCTTGTATGTGAATCCATCGACATATCGGGATGTGTATTGGCGCCGGTGAAACTCACCAGATCTGAGAACTACGGGATATGGAGTCGAGCTATGAGAATTTCTCTTCTAGCTAAGAAGAAATTAGGTTTTGTAACTGGAACGTGTACTAAGGAATCATTTGATGAATCTCTTCACGAACAATGGGAGACGGTCAATGCGATTGTTCTCTCGTGGATCATGAACACAGTATCGGAGAATCTATTGAGCAATATAATATATGCATTGGATGCGCATTTGGTTTGGGAAGACTTGAAGGAAAGCTTTGTTAAGGTGAATCGTGTAAGGATTTTCCAAGTGCATACAACAATTGCAACCCTAAAACAGGGGACTAATCCAGTATCAGTGTATTTCTCGAAATCGAAGGAATTATGGAGTGAATCTGATATGTTACATTGATTATCTACAACAACAAAGGTTGATGCAGTTTCTGAGTCATCTGAATGAATCATATGACCAAGCTAAGAGGCAATTTTTGATGAAATCCAATGCACCTACCATAAATCAAGCTTATGCGTTGATTGTGCAAGATGAAAGTCAACAAGACAATGCTGAAAAATCAAATCCAGTGGCAATGCAAGTTAGAAGGAACACGAATCACAAAGGAGGAGGCTCCATGTATTGTGAGAAGTGTCACATGAGGAATCATACAAAGGAAGAATGCTATAGGATCATAGGATATCCATCAGAGAGGGAGAAGGTAACTATGAAGGATGGAGGAAGAACAACCAACGTGAGAGTTAGAGAAAGGATAGATACAGAAGAGACAATAATGAAGGATGGAGAAGAGAGTCACATGCAATGGTTAACAATGCAGATATGGAGACAAGAAAGTATACTGATGAAACTGATGGCAGAACTGTCATCAGGGTTCAATATGCTGAAGGTGAAAGAAGAAAGACTACATCTCAGATGAGCAGTATAAGCAGCAGGCCAACAAATTTGGAAAGGATTCTGAAGAATACCAGGCTCATATGACAGGCATTGTGACTTGCCTAATGTCTCAATTAGCCAAATGTGAGTGGATAGTTGATTCTGGAGCGTCACACCATGTGACTGCTAATGAGAAATTGCTAAAGAACATGCATAGTATACCTATTAGTAAAGGACAAAATGCATTTACCAAATGGAAGTGCAGTTCCAATCACACACACACAGAAAGTACTGAGTTGTTTGGAAAGGAAAGGATAGCCAATGTTTTGTTTGTGCCTGATTTTAAGTACAATCTACTGTCAGTGTCCAAATTGACCAAGGAACTATGTTGTTCAGTCAACTTTTTCCCTGATCACTGTATAACCTTTTCCCTGAGCACTGTATATTTCAGGATCTATACAGTGGCAGGGTGAAGGGTGAAGGGGATTGGTAGACTTCAAGGAGGATTGTATATATTTCAAGGAACAGATGAAGACATTACAGAGCAAAGAGGAGAATTGAAGTAAGTTTACTTAGCAGATGCTGATGAAAGATGCAGTTTGTGGTAGAAGACTGGGGCACCCTTCTCTTTCCACTATTCCACTATGACGAACATGATAGAATTCAAGAATAAGATTTATAATAATGTACATAACAATTGCAGGATTTGTTCATTGGCAAAACAAACTAGAATGCAGTTTCCTTTGAGTAATTCTAGAGCTGATAAGTCATTTGAGTTGATTCATCTAGATCTGTGGGGTCCTTACAGGACTTCTATATTTGATAAGAAAAACTACTTTCTCACTATTGTGGATGATCATACCAGGTACATTTGGGTTTATCTGTTGCAATTAAAGACAGAAGTGATTGTTGTCCTCAAACAGTTTATTTCTTATGTTAATACTCAGTTTAGTTGCATAATTAAAACTTTCAGATCTAACAATGGGACTGAATTCTTCAACTCACAATGTAATGAGTTACTACACAGCTTAGGCATAGTACACCAAAATATTTGTCCTTACACACCCCCAACAAAATGGGGTGGTAGAAAGGAAACATAGACGGATTTTGAAAATGGCTAGGGCTCTCAAATTCCAGGCCAACATTCCTACTAAATACTGGGGGTTTTGTGTGAAGTCAGCAGTATATCTCATGAATAGGCTTCCATCAACTGCCTTGAGAGGAAAGGTAAGGTCCTTATGAACTGTTATTTCATAAAAAGGTTTCACTAGATCATTTGAGAGTGGTTGGTTGTTTATGTTATGCCACCACCTTGCCTAGAACAGACAAGTTTGCTGCTAGAGCCAAAGTTGCAGTGTTCATGGGGTTCTCAGAGACGCAAAAAGGTTATATTGTTCTTGATTTGTCCACTAATCAAATTTTTGTGAGCAGGGATGTGGTGTTTAGAGAAACTGAGTTTCCTTTCAGCAATAACTCAGATTCAGATGATGGCACCTTCTTCAACTATCACCAGCACAAGAATCTTGTGCTTCACAAGACTATTGATCTTATGCATATCTCTCAGTCACCAACAGTAGAAGTAAGGGGGCACACTTGCCTGCAATTGGAATAGAAGCAGAAGCTGTTGTTGTTCCTGTACCTGCAGCAGTTCAAAATTCCACACCAGATGTCCAAGAAGTGGTTGAACCAGGAGAACTTGAACCAGCTGAGGTATCCAGAAGCAATGGAACCAGTGCAGGATGTTCCTCCTCCTGTTGGTGCTGATGAAAGACCATCTAGGATAACAAGGAAGTCTGGTTGGTTGAATGATTACATTACCAATACTAGTCATAACAGTGCCAGTGTTTATCCCATGAACATGTACTTGTCATATGCTGGCACCTCAGATCAATACAAAAGCTATCTGGCTAAGTTTTCTACTTTAGCTGAACCTAAAAACTTAAAGGAAGCTTCAAAAGATGAGAAGTGGATAGAAGCCATGAAACAAGAAGTCAAGGCACTAGAGGACAATCACACATGGAGAATTGTGAACTTGCCAAATAGAAAGAATGCAGTGGGTTCCAAATGGGTGTACAAGATCAAGTACAAAGCCAATGGTGATGTAGAGAGGTTTAAAGCAAGACTAGTGGCAGAAAGAGGGCCTTGACTACCATGAAACATTTTCTCCAGTAGCTAAGATGATTACTGTGAGATCGGTGATAGCACTAGCAGCATCCACGGGTTGGAATCTTCACCAAACGGATGTGTATAATGCATTCTTGCAAGGAGATCTTTATGAAGAGGTGTACATGGAATTACCAGAAGGGTTCAAAAGACGGGGAGAAAAAGGTGTGCAAGTTGCTCAAATCCTTATATGGTTTGAAGCAGGCATCAAGGCAATGGAACATAAAGCTAACTGATGCTTTGTTAGCTGCAGTATTCACACAAAGTCCACATGATTATTCATTGTTTACAAAAAGATCTGGTGTCAACATTGTGATAATACTAGTGTATGTGGATGACTTGCTTATTACTGGAAATAGTAGTGTCCTTATAGAAGAGGCTAAGCAAATTTTGCATCATGAGTTCAAAGTTAGGGACTTGGGTGAACTAAAATATTTTCTTGGGATAGAAGTGTTAAGGTCACAGTCAGGTATTGTTCTTAATCAAAGAAAATACATTTTGGAACTCATATCAGAAATGGGATTAACTGGCACAAGACCAGTTGTTACACCACTAGAGATTGAGCAAAAATTGACTACAGTGGAGTATGATAAGATTGTTAGAGTCAAAGGTGATGAGCTCTTAGAAGATGCATCACTGTATCAAAGGTTGGTGGGCAAACTCTTGTATGTTACTATTACAAAGCCGGATGTTAGTTATGCAGTCCAGACACTGAGTCAGTTTATGCAAGAACCCAAAGTGTCACACTGGGAAGCAGCTGTTAGAGTGGTCAAATACCTCAAGAATGCACCAGGCCAGGGACTCATATTCAGAGCTCAACCTACACAAGAGTTAACTTGTTGGTGTGACTCTGATTGGGCAGCATGTCCAAATACAAGGAGATCCATTACAGGATATGCAGTGAAGTTTGGTGATTCCTTGATCTCCTGGAAATCAAAGAAGCAACAGACAGTTTCCAAGAGCTCGACTGAGGCTGAGTATATAAGTATGGCAGCAATTGTGGCAGAGGTCACTTGGTCACTTGGGCTATTCAAGGAGTTGGGATTGCAGATACACCAACCAGTGACAGTGTGGAGTGATAGCAAAGCAGTCATTCAACTGGCAGCAAATTCAGTTTATCATGAGCGTACTAAACATAGAGAAATTGATTGTCACTTCATAAGAGACAAGAATAAAGATGGAACCATCGAGACTGAGTTTGTGGGTACAAATGATCAACAGGCAGACTTGTTGACAAAAGGATTGAACAGGATTTTGAGAATGAAGAAGAAGAGAGATCTTCTTTTTAACAGGAAAATTTGGTCACGTAGATCTTCTATTTCGCCGGAATTCGTTGATTGCTCCGTACGAATTTACAAAGGAAAAACTCATGTTCGTTGTAAGATTACTGAAGGAAAGGTTGGTCGGGCTCTTTCCCTCTCGACGATGAAGCTTATCCCCATCGTCTCACTAGCCGACCTTGCCCCCCTGTTATTTTGAGGTCATATCTAGTATTCAGAGTTTGGCTCGATTTGGTACCGCTCTCGCGGCCCGCACCGAAACCGTGGAAACACCACTTGCATTTGATGAACAAGTTAGGAGTGCTTAATGTTTTGCACTCTCCAACTTGAGGGGGAGTATTGAAGTCATGTGATGTGCATGTGTGTTTAATGCAGTTAGTTATGGTCTAATTAGCTAGGGTGGTTAAAGTGACCCCACAAGTTAATTATAGGTAGTTAGTTAGTTGTTGTTCTGTTAGCATAGTCCGGTGGATATATAATCTTGTATATGTATTCATTTCTTTTGAGTTCAATGATATATGAATAGAAAATTCCGAACTCTCTCTCTAAATTCGCACAAAAACCAACACAATATATAAAAAATACATTTTTAGTTGTCATGGTTTGCTTCTCGTGAGTCAAACTAAGTGAACTGCGACCGATGCTTTAAAATATATTTTTCATCAAATTGACATGAAAAAAGTTGTAACTTGAAGTACTTTTCGTATAGTTTTAGAATATTTCAATTTTGATTGTAAAATATTGAGGTGATTTAATCTAATTTAACTTTAAAGATTAGTCAAATTGACTCTCGAGAAGCAAAACATGACAACTAATTTGGGACATAGGGAGTAAAGTCAAATTAGTCAATTCACTATACATTAACTCTATTAGGAACATTTCATTCTAAACTGATGAAATTATACTTATTAACAGATGATTTAAGCAATTAATTGCAATAAAATGATTGGAAATACCTAAATAAACAACTTCAAAATTACCAGCTTTGGCGTTGGTAAAGACAGTGTGATAAGATTGCCATGGGCGAGAAGAAGAAGAAGGCTCTTCGCTCTTCGCCATTGATTGGATTTGGTTGCTTGCTTCCACAACAAGATTAATGGGGCAAAGACCGCGCCTTTGTCCCAATTTGATACGTACTAAAAGATTTTCCCGCCACCTATATATATATATATTTTAATATAATTAATTTGTGATTACTAATTGTCCTAATTCAACTTGTTTATTTTCACTTATCTTTGTATCTATTTCTAGACCAACAACACTAGTCCGGAACTTAAATGACTCAAAAAGTAAGAAGGTGAACAAAAATAACAAAAAAAAATTGTAGAAGTAACTTTTGAGCACTAAATTACTACGCAACATGACTTAACCGTAACGGCGTAGTTAAGTCCTATTGCGCAGTAATTTATTAGTAGTATTTTTTTTGTTAACTTTTTTATTTTTCGACACTTAGTCAAGTTTATACCTTGACCAAAGATTAGTCATGTGTCAAGACTCCGAAACGTCAATATTTTATATAGAACTTGATATGTTTTTCTGCGAAAAATAATGTAGGCTAAATACATCAAGGATACCTAAATATTCACATCGTCGTTTTAGGGGTTATAAAGTGCCCGAAATAAATTTTGTTTGGAAACTTGTTATCATTAGGTTTAACTATTTTATTTTTTAAGGATTTAGTCAAGGCATAGCTTTATTTCTAATATGTCAAGAAAATTAAGTGACTATCTTCGTTTTTGAAAATTGAATTTCCAAGTTTCAACATTGAAATTGACATTCAAACGTACATTACCACGAAAATTTGACTTTGAAATCTATTGTATATCATTAGATTTTTACTAAAGAAAATTTAAAATTGAAAACCAATTTGGGAAAAAATTCAAATTAAATGGGAAAACATGTGCTTTTTAAAACAGGATATAAATCTTACAAATGAGACTTTAAAATACCAACCCGAGCGCACGTCACCAAGACTCGAACTTTAATATACAAAAATCACGAATACATACTAAATAATCATATCCTTAAGTTAATTGAAAAGTTATACACATTTGAACCCTCAAAAAAAGGCAGGCCAATGCACTAAGCTCCCGATATGCGCAGAGTCCGGGGAAGGCCCGGACCATAAGGGTCTATTGTATGCAGTCTTACCTTACATTTTTGCAAAAGATTGTTTCCACGGCTTGAACCCATGACCTCCTAGTCATATGCCAGCAATTTTATCAGTTACTCCAAGGCTCCCCTCAATTGAACAATATTCAAAAGCCCCAAATTGAAACTTTAGAAATTTTCCCCAATTGAAAATAGACTTTTATTCTTAAATCAAGGCTTACAACAAGATAATCTAACATATTCCGACACCAATTTATGATATTAACACAATTTTATCCATAAAACTTTCATTAAATAAATGACATTGCTCTCCTAATCTCATAAGAACTTGCAAATCATTTTTCTCCAACTTAATAACACGCTATATCACCATTAATGAACTTAGAAACATAAACTCAAACCAAAAGGGAAGAATTTCTTACCACAAAGGTGAAATTGCTCTTAAACTCTTGAAGAATGCTTTCAAACGGCGCTGGTTTCGAGGTATTTTAAATTGAGAAAATAAATATGACCTAGAAAATTTTATAGGACACCTAATACAGAACTTCCACCCCAGCGGAAATGACTCTGCTGAAGCGGATCCGCTGCGGCGAACGGAACCTTCCTCAGGCGATGTCACTTGACACCTCGCCTCAGCGCCACGACGAACACGACACCGCAGGAGCGGAATCGCACATGTGGACAGACCCTTCGCCACGGCGGAAACCCACACTTTTTCTAACTCCGCTTCGGCGAGCCAACCTCTGGCCGAGGTAGACACGGCAGAGCGGAAACTGGTGTCGCCGAGGCGGACACCAGACACAAGATATGGGAAAACAACCCCAAACTTCCATAAAACCCCTGAAACACTTCTGAGACTGCATGGACACAAATCAAACGTGCTCGTCTAAGGTTAACAGTGCTACGAACTCACTCGTACCCTCGAATTTCGCTTTTAACCGAGCTAAGGCATAGTTTTCTAAAGAATCGTCCGGGAAAACCAAATATCCAACCTTTATAAATAAAGCCACAAAGCACATCTGATTGCCTCGAGAAGCGAACTAATTACCCGACGAAGTCATAAATGACCCTCCGGAACTACAGGAAGAGACCGAAACTGGAAACGAACCCATTTAGCCAAAAGTTAAATTTGAGTCAAACTAACCAACTCTAAATTTTTTGTTTTGAGTTTTCCATCCGAAACTCATATAAATGGACCTCGTGATCCGTGCCACCCATCCCCGCACATCACAAATCCCACACAGAGTCTATGAGAAGGGTCAAATAGGCAATTAGGAGTCTTTAGTTAAAAACGACCAAACAAGTCGTTACAATTACATATTACCTATATAAATGGATAATAGCAAACATTTTAATTCAAAAAATTAAATATTAAAAAGATCAAAATAAAAAATTATCAATAATCGAGTATGTAAATTTCTTCAATCTCAGATGGAAGAGCTTCTGAAAGTAAGAATTTATTAATTTCTTGTGTCTCATCGATACTAAAATCTAATCATATTGTTATAAAGTATCAAATTTATTTTTCTGCAATAGCTAAATATACATATATCAAATTATTCAATCTTTTTGTTTGTACCGATTCAGAAAAACATTTATGTTTTTCCATTTTCTTATTATGATAACCAATTTAGGAGACGTCCTCGATCAAAAGTTGGAGTCAAAATAATAAATGGTAGTGTGATCTGATCTAATTGATGAATTAATCTTAACATAATTGTCATACTAACTAATTTAAAACATACCTTTTATAGAATTGTTGACTTTTGACTCCATAACCATGAAATACTTGATTTTCATACCTAATCAATTTTAAGTAGCCTTGTGAACTCTTACACTATAAATATTTCTGATGCTGAAAACTTCATGTATACTTCATTAATTAAAATTTCAAGTCGTCTTAAGTTAAGTGTAAAGAATACTTTTTTCACAAGATAACTTTCTTTGTGTGGAGAGGAGTGATACAGAGAAAAGATTCACAAATCTAGTAATTACATCAAAACTTTCCTGTAAACTTTTATTGCTTGTCAATTATATTTGTGATTAAATTGTTCTATTTAGTGTAAATATAAAAGGAAAAATCATAATACTCTCAGTTTGAAAAGCTGTTGAAATTGAAGATTTTTATTCCCTTGCGTCTTACGTATGCTAAATTTTGTATCACATACTTTTATTTTCCTAATAAGAGAGTTATTGTGGATTTGTAAATGCAGATTATTTGACATGGACATCATGAAAAGAGAAAATTTAGTTCTAGTGTTATACTATTTACTGCTTGCTTCGACAGGTTTGTATCTCTTCTTTTCATTAACGTGTGTTTGGTACGGAGAAAAATATTTTTTTAATAAATATTTGAGAAATATATTTAAATTTCTTCATATTTGGTTGATTAAGATGATTTGGAATCAATCTCTTGAAAAAACGAGTTCCTTAAAAATCAGAAAGTTTATTCCCTGGTGGAAGTAGAAAAAACTAATTTCATAAGTAATATTTTTATTGATTGTCTCTCTCCCGCTCTCCCCACCATACATCGCCCTCAAGCTGCTTCTTCCCCTGCCCTTGGCACCCCAACACTCTACTCCCTCCACTCCCACTCCCCACTCCCCACTCCCCACTCCCCACTACCCCCTAAGCCCCACGCATCCCCAACCCCTCATTTCATTCTATCCCGCCCCCTCCATCCTCATATTATTTATATATATATATCGAATACCAAAAAATAAGAAAATTTCTTACTTTCCACGAAATCATATTCCGTGGTAAATATTTTTTGTCATACCAAATACCACAATAAATTGTAGTAGTTTTATGTATCTAAATGAAATATATTGATTGACGACTTTATTCTTATATATTTGACAGGTTTTGAAGTTTATGCAGAAAATTACGACTACAGTTATACAGTCGGGGTATAGCTCCTTATTTTGTGCTCTTATCATTTGCAAAATAAATAGAAAACTTACTTAATTTTACTCTTGTTGATTAGCTAATTAATTACTAATTTGTCATGATTTTTTAATTTGTGTTTGCAGTGTTTGAGAAAACCTCTTAAACCTCAATATAACGGAGGGATAGTGGTAAATCCGGAATTTAATGATGGATTAAAAGGTTGGTTCCTTGTGGGGGATGCTAAGATAGAGAACAACGTTTCAAGTGACGGAAATAAATTTATCGTTGCCTCAGAGAGGAAAGGATCATATCATGGGTTCTCACAAATGTTTCAATTGGACAAGGAAAAATTCTACGTAGTTTCAGGTACCACCCTCGACTTGTATACATTAAGTTTACACGATTATATACGGATTATTATATAAATTATACATATATTATATGTTCGTCGACTATTTTTAATCTTAGTGCTTGGGTGGACGGTTGTTTAAGTTAATTATTCTTTTATATTTATTTTTGTAGGATGGGTACAAGTGAACCATGGTGATGATGCCAATGTAGCGGTCATATTCAAGACACAAGGTGGTTTTCAACACGCTGCTTGGACCATTGCTAAATCTGGTTGTTGGTCCATGTTTAAGGGTGGCTTGGTTGTTAATGTTTCTGGTTCTGCCCAACTCTATTTTGAGGTGATGAAATTTCCTCCTTGATTAATCCAAATCTGTTTGACTAGTTCCCATTTTTGTTACCAGGCTCCCGATTAGAGTTATCATATAGATATTTACATATACTTGGCCTATATTTAATTTGATTATGTAAATCTTCATTTTTTCTTTTTCATTTTTCCAGATCAACAATACAGCAATTGACATATGGGCAGACAGTATTTCGGTAAAATCATTCAGCCAAGAAGAGTGGACGTCCCATCAAAATCAAACTATCAAACAGGTAGAAATAAAACTTACCAAGTTCAAAAAATTGTTACTCTTCGTTTATATATTTAATCTGATTTCGTCTCAAATAGTACTTACCTTAAAAAGATAGAAAAATCTAAATTAATTTTAATTTAACATTATGTAGGTACGCAAAAGCAAAGTGGCAATCCAAGTGGTTGACTCACAAGGCAAGCCTTTACCTAATGCAGCAATCGCATTGGTGCAAGGAAGAGCCAATTTTCCATTTGGCGTTGCAATTAACAGAAACATCCTAAACAACAAAGCTTACCAAAATTGGTTCTTCTCAAGATTCAAGTTCACAGTATTTGAAGATGAAATGAAATGGTACAGTACAGAAACATCTCAAGGCAAAATAGACTACTCAACTTCCGATGAAATGGTCAAATTATGCAAGAGCAACGGTGTCAGCATCCGAGGCCACAATATACTTTGGGATGACCCAAAATTTCAGCCGAATTGGGTCTCTTCACTGTCCCCACAACAACTCTCTGCTGCTGCTGGAAAAAGGATCGGCTCAGTCATCGCAAAATATAAAGGTCAAGTCATCCATTGGGATGTTGTAAATGAAAACCTCCACTTTAATTTTTTCGAGGGTAAACTTGGTCCAAATGCATCTGCTATCTTTTATCGTTTGGCTGCACAATTTGATAATAAGACGCCTCTATTCTTGAACGATTATAATACGATAGAAGATCAAAGAGACGGAGAATCATCACCGCGCAATTATCTTAACAAAATTAGACAATTAAGGATGGGGTACAGGGGTCCTCTTGGAATTGGATTGGAAGGACATTTCGTTACTCCAAGCCAGCCTTATATTAGGGCCGCAATCGATACTCTTGCTTCTGCAAGGTTGCCCGTATGGATCACTGAGTTGGATGTTCAAAGCAGCCCAAATCAGGTAGTTAATCCTCTCATCTAAAGCAAATCTAAAATTTTAAGTTGGTGAATGCAATATATTTTCCATAATTGTTTTATAACATTTTTTTTTGTTTTTTGGCATCAAAGGCGCAATTCTTGGATCAAATTATAAAGGAGGTAGTTGGACACCCAGCTGTTCAAGGGTTAATAATCTGGTCAGCATGGAAACCAACAGGATGTTATCGAATGTGTTTGACTGATAACAATTTCATAAATCTGCCAACAGGAAATGTTGTCGACAAAGCTCGTGCGACATTATCACACGAGGGTTTGGTTGGGTCAACAAATGCTGAGGGTTATTTCGAGACTTCACTTTTTCATGGAGATTACAAAGCTATCGTTACTCATCCATCAATGGCAGATTCGTCATTTCACCACAATTTGACAGTGATACCTACTACATCTGAAAGTATTGATAATAAATTATTAAGTTACAAATTCACTACGGCATAAGTCAAACATGTCATATTCAGGCCATTTATGGATTATGTGCAGTAATATTTCCATTTTAGTGTTTGCTATGTTTTGAAAACAAAAGTTGAATGAAGGAATGACTTATTTTCTATTACGGTCTCAAATTAACTGTCACGATTTTTAAAAATAGTTGCCTTTATTTATCTGTCATATTAGAAGTTTATTTTCCCCCCCTATTTTATCCTTAGTAGTAATTGCTTTTGAAGACAACAAACACCTAATAGAGTAAATATTTAATGAAGAGATATTATGTGTCAAAATATAAATGAGGTAAAATAGTCAAAATTCCTCCTAATTAATATTTTCTTAAGGATGTGTACAAGTGAAGCACGACAGACAAGATGAAGGGAGTATGTAATATCAACATGTTAATGCAGAGTTATAAAACTCACTCAGCTAAATTAGAAGATTCAAATCCACGCACGGGGTGATTGAAAGAATGTTAAATTTATATAGCGGTTTACAACTAGATCACCATTTTTAAATAGGGTAATTTTACGTACAAACAGTTATTGATGAATTTTGATTTTGGTCCTTATAATATTTGCCTAATTTCATTTAACCTTCAATTAACTAAAATGTGTATTTTTTTGTCCTCTTATCTAGAAAATATGTGTAAATTTAGAGTATTTTTAAATTTATGCCACCTTCACTAGTAACAATACAAATTTAACCTATACTTCAATAATTAAGTGTTTTAACAGGGTACAAATGAAACTACTCTTTTCAGCATCTCCTCACAGGTTGCTATTCTAAAGACATCCTTTAAGACACGTTCAGTGACCTTACCAATGCCCCCCAAATCTGTACATACTTTTCTGAATGTCAGATTATAGACCTACATTCTTATCAAAAAAAGATTATAGACCTACATCCTAAAATGAAAAAAAAAAAAAAAAAAGTGAACTGCCTAATTGGAGTGAAGATACTTCACAAAGAGCCTACACAAAACAACTACTCTCCATACCTTCCTTATTGGAAGTGAAGAAATAAATGTCACGAAAGCACTTCTATCATTTGGCGAAACAAACTAGCCAATGGGTTTGTGTCACACCCCCGACTTATCTCAAGTCTTTTCTTAGGGCATGATGACACCTGGGCAACTATCCCTTCCCAGACGAACCATTAAGATCTATTCTTTCTAAATTAAGCATGTATCTAAGTGCGGAAATAATATAATCATGTTAGCTCCATCTTTGTATTTCTTTAATGAACGCGCGAGCCCATACTCGTGCAACCAAAATTTCTATCTAGACTCAATGGAAGTTCAGATATACAGTGAGAAGTTCGAAACTAAAAGAAAACAATCTCATGTGGGCCATTCCCCGACATAACAAAACTTAGTCCCTCAGACAGACTCATTCAAGGATAACATTCACCAAATTCAAAGCAATGGATTGGTGGAATAGTGAGGCTGCGGAACGATCATTAGCCATGTTGCGGAGCTTTCCCTTTGCCATGCTTCCCTGAAACATGTTAGATAAAAAGAGTCAGCTCTACCATCCGGGGCTGAGTGAGAACCTCGCCTTACAAATTCAAAGCAACCTCGCAATGTTCTAAGTACAATCATACTATAAACACAATAAGCACGTTATGAAACCATCTTACAACACCTTCAATGTATAAGCCAATAATAATTATTCACTCACAAATCTCTTTCCCCAGCTCACCTTCGGGAATCTTTACTGGAGAGGAAAACCACTCCTGGCCCTCCCGGCTCACCCGTAGGAATCTTTACCGGGAAAGGAAACTATACTTCTAATCCTCCCAGCTCACCCTAGGAAATCTTTATTGGAAAGAAGCCTTCAAGTCTACAATAATCACATCAGGCATAATCTCCTCCCCAGCTCACCTTCGGGAATCTTTACCGAGGAGGGAAGTTATACTTCTGGTCCTCCCCAGCTCACCCTAGGGAATCTTTACTGGAAAGAAGCTTTCAATGTCAACAAAAATCACATCATACATGATTACAATGATGGGAACATAAGATCACGAAGTCATGCATATCACAATAATAGACTTCCATACTTAGTCATATTTCCAAAAGATTCGATTAATATTTCATTCTTTCAACTCTTTTCTTTTCTCACTTGCAAGGGTCATAACTCTCAAACCGTAACCCCAAATAAGGCGTTTCTTGCGCCGAATCGAAGGGTAACCTATCACTATATCCACTAAATACTTAGTTTAACTAGTACAAATTTACGAAAGAAACAACCCTATGAAAACTATCTCGCCAGATTCTTTGTAATATAAGACACAATCTTAAATCAGTCATAACTTTTTACCCGTGAGTCGGATCGATCTCCGTAAGGTCTCAAACTGTCAAGAACAAAGAAAAATAGAACTTTTATTTAGCACAAACTTTAGATTCATTACCGATTTGTACAGTTTTTCGTTATATGTTTTGCCGCTCCGAATTTCAATCGATCCGAGGCAGAAAATTTAAACATCGATAACTCTAAAACCGTATATCGGTTTTGGCCCCGTTTGGACTCAATCTGACCGTGAAGGAGAGATATACAACCCTGGAAAATTTCGTCCCATTCTAACAAGGATAACTCAGCGAAAACAATCCGCAATCACCATGACTCAAACTTTATACGAGATAATACTATATCAATAATTCATCACAAGTTATACTACACCCCTTTTTTTCCATGATTTCTCTTCCAACATCCATATTATGTTTTAACATGCATTGTAACTCAAAATCAAAGGATTTTACTAAGAATTTGTGAGTGAGAGAACTCACCTTTATTTCTTAATTTTTTTTTTATTCCAATGCCACTATTTTCCTTCTTGCACACTTGATCTTTTCCCAACCTTGCTCTTGGAAAACCAGAAAAAAAAGGACAAAAACTTCACCAAAAAGGCGAATTTTCGTCCAAGTAGGTGAGAGGAGAGGTTTTCCTTTCAAGTTTTTTTGCTTTTGAAGATATAGTGAAAAGTTAGAGTGTTTCATTTTTACAAAACCCCGAAGGAAGGAAGACCTAGAGGGATATCTAGGTCTAGTAGAAGTCTAAGTTATATATAGATCTTCTAGTTCAAATAAGAAGGAATAACGAAGATATTATTTGGACGGGTCGGGAATCGCCTAGCGGGCCAGGTTGGGCAATCAGTCAGCAGATGGCCCAATTCACGACAATATTTGCAATATGCTGTTGTGCCTGATTGTTTCTTAGGGCACCGGGCTGCAATATGGCCAAAGCCGTGGCACCCATAACACTGGATTCGTTTACCAGACGAAACAGAACATGAAGTAGGCCGATAATTTGATCCAGCAGCAAGAGCAGTCGTCGGAGGAGCAGCAGACAACACCAGAGAAGATGAAAGCCGGATTTCTTCTTGCAAGACAGCCACTACTGTGTCTATATCTGGCAGAGCTTCGCGATTCAAGATATTAGAGCGGACATGATCGAATTCAGGTCTCAACATCATGAGAAACCTGACCACCCTAGATTGTTTCCGTTCACCACGATATCTCCTTCAATGCCGTGGCGGAAAGAGTAGAAGGGACAACGTGATCTTGCTTCGACCACAATGCCATGAATCCGGCGTAGTAGCTGCCAACGTCCCTGTCACCTTGCTCATAGGCAGCAAGGTTTCATTCCAGTTCAAAGGTTCTCACTAGGCTTTGTTGACGATGAAGCCGGTGCACATAAGACCACATCTCGGCCGCCGTCTCATACATCCGAAACCCTGCAGCAATATCGTTTGACACAGAGCTTACCATCCATCCAATCACCTTAGCGTTGGATGCAATCCAGGCCTCCTTGTTTGTCGCATCGGTCGGCATTTTGGACGAACCATCGCGAAATCCAAAGAGACCTTTCCCTTGGATAAACACCCTAAAGTGAAACTTCCAGCCGGCAAAGTTCTTACCAGTGAGCTTGGTCATCACCAACTCAGACGATGAGGAGAGCTTCGATTCCATCACGAACAAGATCAATGAAAATAATAACCAGGAGCAAGAACTACTGAATCAAGAGAAAAGAAGAAAACACAGAGCGCGGAAGCAAGGTCTGGAAAACAGTGGCAGGAAACTGACCGGGGGAAAAGAAAACATCCTAGATCGAGTAGACTTCTGATACCATGATTAAATTGTAAAAGTGATGTGTATTTCACACTTTCTGAATGATATTCACCATATAATAGGTAGTACATTTATCCAGCATATATTTACTCAACCCTAGCTAATTATGCCTACAATTATGCTACGTAATTAATGCTACATATCAGCTAATTATAATTAGTAAAATACAGTTGTTACAATATGGGCCCATAGGCTAACACAAATGCCCATTTGTTGACAATTGCCATCTTTGAGTTTTAGTCAAATGTATTTTCCCCTTGTGAGTTATTTGATTGAAAATGTCATTCCTTATCTGCAATTTAGACTTCAGATGCTCCAATTTCATACCAGTTGATCTTCATTTGCTTACTTTCATTTTCTTGGTAGTTTTCATTTTTTCTTTTAGTGATTGAGAACTATCAATGGACATCATAGTTTGAGTTAAGTCACAGATGAAGTAAGGAAAGCTTCCTCTAAGTTTAGGAATATCACATTTATACTTGAACACGGGCTTTCTGTTGGGTTCTCTTATTACCGATTTTCTTTTAGCTACCTTCCTTATTAAGCTACTTTCTTTTCACTTGTTTTCATGAAATGGCGTAGCTCATGTTATGTAAATTGGTATAAAACAACATGGTACACTAAATTGAAATGATATGGCTATGAACTTTGGTTACACATTTAATTCCTCATTTTGACGTGAAATTCGGAGAACTTTTGCTGCCATTTTGTGAAATACCTCTGAGCCGTTCATCATCAATGGTTTCAGTTGTTATTGTTGAAGTCCTTGATCCCTAAAGGACCTTGTTATAATCCAAACTTTATGAATCTCTGATATTAAGGCAAACCCCGGAACTAACTTTAACTTTTTTCCTGCTTAGTCAAATTGAAAACAAATGGCAAAAATGGAAAGCATGTCTGAATTGATGGGTTATGGTAGTTGACATACTTGAGATTACCCATTCAACATTTTATATCCAGGGATCTTAGGGAGTTTGACTCTGAACTTTGGAGTTTTAGATCTGCTTATCAGTAATCTGAACAGGCATGCCCAACTCTGCACTATTGCAGGCATTCATGTTGTATTAAATTTTAGCTTATAGATCTAGATTTACCTTACTCAGCTTCATGTGACACATGCCATTCGGTGGTCCATTAATGTGAATTGAAAGCATTTTTGCCTGTAAATTTTCTTGTCAGAAGACAATTTGGCCGAGTGTCTTAGTTGACTTGGGATCAGAATGCCATACTTAAGGGAAACAACAAAATGCTCTTGAAGTCAAAACGTTGGGTAATGCTTAGTGCAAGCATTGGCAAAGCATCTTTATGTCTGGACTGTAGAAATGGCGTGCCTTTGCTCAAATAAACTGAAATAAAATGACTCAACACTAGCGACATCCAATTTAACTCCAGATTTGAGTAGGAAATTTAGGGTAGGCGGTCTACATCACCCCCTTGGGGTGTGACCCTTCCCTGGACCCTGCTAACGCGGGATGCTTTGTGCACCAAGCTGCCCCTTTTTTTTTTTTTTTAATTTGAGTAGGAAATTCAGAGAGCTTTTTCCCCGACAGAATGATATACTGTTTGATTTTTAATAGCACCTTTCTGCTCCCTATCAAATAAAAAAACACCTTTCTGCTGAATATTTCAGTTATGATTGTCGATCTGCATGTCCAATACCAATGAACTTTGACTGAAAGCAAGCATTTGATTTATTTCTGAAGGGCAAACTGCAAAGCAAACTTCTAAATTTTCCTTATCATAGCTGAGATAATTCTTGTGCTAATCTACTTACTCTTTTGTATATAGGGATTTCTTAGTAGTTCTATGTTGAATCTTGGAGTTCCAGATCTCCTAACTTGTAAACTAGAGAGGTGAGCAGAAATCAGTACACTACCAATACTCATGCTTTATTATTTTTATTTTGTAGTTCGACAAGATTGGCTTCCAGAGCATCAATTCTTGCCATTCCGTTTTCTTTATTTGGTCATGAAGCATATTGGCCGAAAGGTTGTTATTTGAAAAAATATCTTTTGGCTGATTGTCTTGGTTGACTTTACATCAGAATTGTGTACTGAACAGAAGACCAAATACAGCTCTGCAATTAAAATAATAAATGTGGTTAATTAAATACACTAGAAAGAAGAATCAGTTCTAAAACTGTTTGGATTTATAAACTAATTAAATTTTATTGTCTATGATGAATAACCATTAACGAATTAGAATCCCATGCTTACTGCAGTTTCCAGAACAGAAATCTCACTGTTGAATGTTCAGCACATTGTCTTATTTAAGTTTTACTCAAATGTAATTTCCCCTAGTGCTAGTTATTTGATCACAAATGTAATTGCTTGTGTGTACTCGGGTCAATTGGTTTTGTGGTCCTTTATGAATTTGTTATAGTTTTATATCCTTTTTATAAGAGATTTTCATTTTTACCCATAAGAGATCTAAAAAGGTCATTTTCTTCTATTCAAATTTTAAGTGGTCATAGGAGACCATTTCCTCCCTCTCCCTCTCTCCCATTGTTAAAATAATGTATATAGGGAGGCATACTACGCTATTAAATGTGCTTTAATTGTAGATAATATTGAAGTTGGTCATATCTGGTTGTATCTGGACATACTCTCAACTGTAGAGGAGGAAGTAGTCTCCTATGGCCACTGTAGAGTCAATTAGAGATGAAGGAGAATTTGGAGAGTTAAATCAACTTAAGAGTAAATAAAAACTTAAGCAAAATCCAGGGGCATTCCGAGAATCGAACTCGGGACCTCTCGCACCCAAAGCGAGAATCATACCACTAGACCAAATGCCCAGCTGTTTGTTGGTCCCCCAGTCTAAATGATAGTTGGAAGTTTCATATTCAGTTGTCTGGAGCTTATACCATCTTACAACAACAACATATCCAGTATAATCCCAGAAGGAGCTTATACCATCTTATGAAATGATTTTCTAGGAGGGATGAGAATTCTCATGTGTCTAGGGGCTCCTCTAATGTTAAAATAATAAATGCAGAGAGATAACGATGCTATTAAAGGTGTTTTAGTTGTAGACGGTGGGGAATTTTCCATATCCGGTTGTAATATCTAAACATACTCAACTGTAGAATCAGCAAGAGATGAAAGAGTCCTTGGATAGTTAAATCAACTTAGAGTAAATTAAAAATTTAGCAAAATCAAGGGGCATTCCGAGAATCGAACTCGGGACCTCTCGCACCCAAAGCGAGAATCATACCACTAGACCAAATGCCCATCGTTGACGTTGTCTTATTTGAGTTTAGTCAAATGTATTTTTCCCTTGTGAGTTATTTGATCACAAATGTCCTTGCTTATCTGTAATGTAGAATTCAAGTACTCCTTATTTTACACTAGCTGATCTTCATTTGTTTGCTTAAATGTTCTTCAGTGTTTTGCTTATTTGGATATGTGAGGTATAAAAGAGAGGTTGCTTAAAATAATATGCCTCTGCAGCTCCTTTGATTCATACTGCTCTCGATGCCTAAAGATGCTATCAGCTTTGGTTGTTACTGTCACTTGTCTATTTACAATCCTATTCTATCATACTCAGCCTTCTAAGTCATCTGGAATCCAAAAGCCAGGAGATCTGCCTAGTGATTAAGAACTGTCATAGGACATGAGGCCAGGTCTCTGGCATTAGCTGGATTAATATTACATGTTTGAGCTTCATAGTTCGAGTTAAATCACAGCTGAAGCAAAGAAAAGCAAAAAATGGGAATTTTTTCTTGTTGCTTGAATATTAACTATTCCATTAAAATGTCCACTTAGGAGTATCACATTTATAGTTAAACATGGGATTTTTGCTAGGTTCTCTTACTTCCAGTTTTCTTTTGGATACCTTCTTTATTAAGCTATATCATTATTACTTGTTTCATGGAATCGAGCAGCTAATGTTATGCAAATTTGAGTGCAAAGCAACATGGTACAATGATGTTCATGCTTCTTTGTTTCACTAAAGTGAAATGAAAATGGCTCATGAACTATGGATATCCGTTTTATTCCTTATTTGATGTGAAATTCAGAGAGCTTTTGCCTTGATTTTGTGCAAGACCTCTGTGTCATCAATTAATGATTTCAGTTGTTACCGTTAACTGCCTTGACCACATGCATCATTTGATGAAAGCACTCCAGTCACCTCCGATGATTGATTTGTCAACCACGCTTTCTCTCCCTCAAAACAATGCTCCTCACCAAATGCCCTTCTGGGGCAACACAACAATGAGTAGTTCGCTCTTAAATGACCTTAGTGATCAAACATAACGATTCTTGGATGTTACGACAAATCCATGTACTAACTTCACTGTCAAGTTTTGCCTGCTTTGTCAAATTGAAACAGATGGCAAAAGAGTATATTTGAAATGATGGCTTATGATAGTTGAGATACTCGAACTTATCTGTTCGGGGTTTTATATGTAGGGATCTTTTGGGAGTTAGATGTTGAACTTTGGAGTTTCAAATCTGCTTTCCAGTAAACTGAACAGGCAAGCCCAACTCTGCACTATTAATTCACGATGTATTAGTTTTAGCTTATAGATTTAGATTTATTCAGCTTCAAGTGACTCATGCCATTTGGTTGTCCATTAACATGAATGGAAAGAATCTTTCCCTGCAAATTTTGTTGTATGAAGACAGTCGGCTGAGTTTTGTAGTTGACTTTAGAGCAGCTTACCAAAATGGAAACAATAAGGAGCTCTTGAAGTCAAGTATTAGGTAAGGTTTGGTACAGGCATTGACAAAGCAAAGTTAGATCTGGACTGTACAAATGGTCCTACTTGGTGATAATTAGTAATAAACTAAAACAATATTGATTCCCCTGTGGTATTAAATTGTCAGCATGTGACCAAGTGTGAATTCTACTTTTTGAATCTTAGTTTCATAAATGGTTGATGAACTTGCTGCAATTTTCAGAACATCAATCTTAATGCTGATTTTCTTAACAAAATACTAAGAATCTTGCAACCATGAATCATACAACTTGACTAAATACCCAGTTGTTAAAGTTTCTTGTAGACAATCTTGCAATATGGTTAACACTAAGTCGTCCAAGATGAAAAAAGTCAGGTTGTGTGCTAGTTGAATATGTCAATTAAAAAATAGAGTGAGGAGCAGAGCTAGAAGTAAAATGAAGTAAAAAACAGCTGGGGGCATTCCGAGAATCGAACTCGGGACCTCTCGCACCCAAAGCGAGAATCATACCACTAGACCAAATGCCCAGATTGTGTTGTCTCCTCAGTAAATTATAATTGACCGTTTCATATTAGTTTTCTGGAACCATTTTATGGAATATTTTTTTAGGAGGAATAACTGATGAGCATTCTCTAGTGTCTTGGGGGTCCCCAATTGTTAAAATAATTTAGCTAGAGGCAGAATATGCTATTACAAGTGTTTTAGTTGTAGATGTTATTGAAATTGGTCTTATCTGGACATACTCAAGTATTCAACTGTAGAGTTAGTTAGAGATGGAGCGTTTGGACTCTTGGAGAGTTAAATCAACTTCTAGTAAATGAAAACTTCGGCTAGGGCTGTCAATTTCATCCTGACCCGATGAATATCCGATTCAACCGACCCGATTATATGGATGAAAATTCGAGTGACGGATGGACCGGGTCGGATTCGGGTGGACATACATCCAACCCACCACCCGACTCATCCATCCACCCATTTATAAATTAATTATTATTTTAATCAATGTATATTGCATTCATTCTCTTTGCGGTTAGAATATTGAATATTGATGATTTCATAATCATCATATGCTTCTCCCTTTTTCATTATCTACATATTTTGCTCATTTATCTCCTCCTTTTTAAGATCAAACTGGCACATAATGTAGCTACTGATGAATGTAGACACCTTTAAAACTTTTGTAGTTGAATGATGGTTTGGAGATTTCATTTACTGATAAGAGGCAGTTTGCCAAGGTTCGCTCACTGGAGAATGTAAGATGATATTATCACCAACCCATGGATAATTCCCGTTGAACAAAATCTTGAATGTTATCTTCTAATGAATTTGTCATTGCTGCCAGTTTCTGTTCCTCCAATATCTGAGCTTGGTCCTGATGCACTGTTGGAGCCAATGGCTGTAGACGATTTATATAAAGCTTTTAGCAAGAAAAAGATTGGATGTGGATGAAGAAACAAGCTTTTCATCCGCGAAGCACCCGATCCACCCGATTCATCCGTGGATGATGGGTGGATCGGATGTGGATGAAGAAAAAATAGTGTGTTGGATGGGTCGGGTGGTGGATGGATGGTTGGCGGGTGGAGGCGGATTGAGCTCCACCCGATCCACCTCCGATCCATTGCCAGCCCTAACTTCAGCCAAATCAAGAAGCATTCCGAGAATCGAACTCGGGACATCCGACACCCAAAGTGAGAATCATACCACTAAACCAAATGCCCACTTTGTTGTAACACAAAAAGAAAAAGTTCTTTCGCCGTTTCCGAGGGCATCGAACTTGGGTGACCCGGGAGACAGGCGACAATACTAACCACTATACTACAACGACTTTATGTTAGTTCACTGAATCATTTTCTTAACTTAGGCATGGATTCTGAAATATGAGGAAGCACGCTACCAAGCAAATACATGGCCCATATATTAAAGGGGGAACAAACACGAAGTACTGTTTATTATATATAACATAAAATTTATGTAGTAATTATTAATAAAATAATCAAAATTTTAATATATCAAGGGGCATTCCGAGAATCGAACTCGGGACTAGACCAAATGCCCACCTGTTGACATTTCATCTTTGAGTTTTAATCAAAATGTTTTTATTGTTCGAATTATTTGGAGAATTTAGATACTCCTTATCTCACACCAGTTTATCTTCATTTGTTTGCTTATATGTTCTCTGATACTTTTGCTTACTCCCATTTGGATATGTGACCTAAGGAGGGGTTTTGCTTAAAATATGTATCCCCTTTATTTAAGCTATATCTTTGTCAGACGTCAGTTTTTTTTTAAAATGAAATGGTGCACTATGTTATGAAAATTTACTATAGATGAAACAATATGAATCCTTGATGCAACGACAAACGCAAATACTAACCTCTCTTTAGGTTTTGCTTGCTTTGTCAAATTGAAAACAAGTGGCAAGAAAAGCATATATGAAATGATGGCTTACAGATACTTGAGGTTATCTGTTCGACATTTTATATTTAGGGATCTCTGGGGAGTTTAACATTGAACTTTGGAGTTTCAACTATGCTTTTCGGTAAGTTGTTCATTGATGTATGTAATCTTTTAGCATAATACTATAGTCTACAGACCAACTCTATCGGCAAGGTCTGGACTGAGGAAAAAAGATATTTTGGTCTCTTACAATTTGAATAAAAGAAAATGTTAGATTTCTTATGTGTTTTTTCTAAATCTCTTATGTACTGAAAAAACATTTTTGTCGGTCGACGAATGCGTGCTCCAATTGTAACCGTGTAAAAAATAAAGATCTCTTATAAAATTCATAAAATTAAATAAAGTTGTAAAGGGCCAAAAAAATATTCTCCCGTTTGGACGGTAGTAATTGTAGTTAGCACACTAAATAATAAAATATTCATTCCCCTATTGCATTAAATTGTTAGCATGTGACCAAGTGTCAATTTTATTGCTTGAATCTTATTATTATACTCCATCCATTCACTTATATTTGTTTATTTTTGGCTTTGCACGCCTTTAAAAAATAATAAATAAAGTACATATTTGATCAAAATAATCATATTAATTGGTGTATAATTTTATTGGACTTAGAAAATGATTTGAAATGAGTAATCAATGTTATGGGTAAAATAGATTATTTTTCTCTTGATATGTTAAAAGTACAAAGTACAAAGTAAAAGTGAAAATATATTTATAGAATAGTGAATAAGTAAAAGTGAACGGAGGAAGTAACATAAATGCCTGATAACTTGGTGTAATTTTCAGAACATCAATTTTAGCGCTGATTCTTTCACAAAATACTAGTACTCCCTCCTTTGTAGGGTTGGGCATAAATAATCGAAACCCGAATTAGCGATTCGAATTGAGAATTTCGATAATTCAGTATTCGGGAGTAAAGTTTCAGAATTATGAAATTCGGGTTCAAGTCCGATATGAGATACTAATACCGTTTGGTATTCGGAAAATTCGAATTGAGAATTTCGATAATTCGGTATTCGGTATGGTATTCGGGAGTAAAGTTTCAGAATTATGAAATTCGGGTTCAAGTCCGATATGAGATACTAATACCGTTTGGTATTCGGTATTTTCCGAATACCAAATTATTTAAAGACCCACCCCTACATTCTAATTATATGACAGTAACAGACCCATCAAATATCATTATCAAGAGATAATATTAGTCAGCCCAAAAACTAAAGAAACCTCAGTCTATCCTTAGTCCTAAAGATTCAAAGAGGCAACAACCATTTTTTGCACAACCATCTGTTTCACTCTTCAGTTCCTCACGAAGACCGACCAAGAATCTCTTAGCAATTGCAATCTTCTTTGTAGTAGATGTATGATTGCAATTTGGAGGTTATAGTATATTAATCTTCTCTCCAGTTTAGTTGGGAGAATAGTGTACTTTAAGTAAAATTGTTCACATTCGATAACAATGTAAAGAATAAAAGGGGAAGGGAAGGTGAAGCTTTGCATGTAAACTTAGTCTATCCTTAGTCCTAAACAAGCTCCTCTCTGGGGGTAGGCGATCGATATTCGGTTTGGTATTTTTGAATTTCGGGTTCGATAATTCGATAATCGGTAATTGAAAGAATACCAAATACTGAACCGAAAAAGTTCGTTTAGTAATTTAGAAATCGGTAAATCAAACTTCGATTCAGTGCGATATTCGGTAATACCATATTGAAGTTGGACAAAAAATAGTCAAAATTTTCAATTAATCAAACTCATAAGTCATAACGTGTCGCATATAAGCCACGACTCGGATAGTACACACAATTTATTCAAATGCATCCCAAAATATAACACAATACCTTTGTTGTAAGAATGAAAAATTATTTGCGCAAATTGAATCTCATCTCCAGTGATAGTAAAATATCACAGCATTATGGCAGATACACCAAACAAGCATTAAATTACTTATACATATAAAAGGGAAGGCAAACATAGAGGAGCTTGTTTAGGACTAAGGATAGACTAAGTTTACATGCAAAGCTTTATCTTCCCTTTCCCTTTTTGTTATTTACATTGTTATAGAATGTGAACAATTTTACTTAAAGTACTCTATTCTCCCAACTAAACTGCATGGAGAGAAGATTAACATACTATAACCTCCAAATTGCAATCATACATCTACTATAAAGAAGATTGCAATTGCTAATTGCTAAGAGATTTTTGATCGATCTTCGTGAAGAACTGAAGAGTGAAGCAAAAGGTTGTACAAAAAATGGTGGTTGCCTCTTTGAGTCTTAAGGATAGATTAAGGTTTCTTTAGTCTTTGGGCGGACTAATATTATCTCTTGATAATGATATTTGATGGGTCTGTTACTGTCATATAATTAGGATTTAGGGGTGGGTCTTTAAATAATTCGGTATTAGAAAAATAACGAATACCAAACGGTATTACTATCTCATACCGGATCCGAACCCGAATTCCATAATTCTGGAATTTTACTCCCGAATACCGTACCGAATTACCAAAATTCTCAAAATTTAAATTGATTACTTATATAGTTATTCAATGATAAGGGTAATATTAAAAGAAAATACTAAATTTCTCTTGATTTATTAAAATGAACAAGTGAAAATGAAAATCTATTTTTAGTATAAACCCAAGTAAAATGCAAAGTACTGCTTAAATTGTTGACTAGGATGAGATGTATTATAAGGTTTGATATTTATAAAGCACCTCCTTTTTTGGAGTAAAGACTAGGGAGAAATAGCTGTTGAATTGTTTTTAGCAGTAAGCTTTCTAGCCAGTACTCACTATGTTTAACAACATCTGGCTGAGGGTAAAGAGAATTATCCCAAAAAAGTAAGAAGGGGGCATTCCGAGAATCGAACTCGGGACCTCTCGCACCCGAAGCGAGAATCATACCACTAGACCAAATGCCCACGTTCGGTTTGCTTTCCGATAGTATTTATTTGTCATTACCCCTATATTAGGTTAAAACTTGGAACTAGTGCAAAAGATTTGGCTTTGTTTGCTTTTCGTGAATGTGAGATCCTTTAAGAAAACTGATCCCTCTGTCAAAATATCAGTTTTAGCTTGTGGTAATTGAGCTGGCTGCTAGATTTCACAGGCCTTTTGCCATCTTTGCAGAGCCAAATACAAAGAACTGAGGCTAAACGAAATATATATATATATAAAAAAAAAAAAAAAGGGGGGAGGGGCATTCCGAGAATCGAACTCGGGACCTCTCGCACCCAAAAGCGAGAATCATACCACTAGACCAAATGCCCAAGTTGATTGACTAGGTATTAATAAGTAAAATCAACCTAATGGTTACCAAATCTGACCTACCTTTATTTATGGGATTATTTGAAGTAACTTGCAATGCTATAAATTCATGACGGAATAAAGCAAAGATGCTTGACAAGAAAAGTAAACATGGGGAATCATAGTGATGATACAAACATGGAAAAATAAACTACTCAACTTTTTTGTAGACATTATTCTCATAGAAATAATCCCCTTGATTATTTTCATTAATTGAAAGGCTATATATACAAGTTACATATTTCCATAATAGGAAAATCTTATTTCTATTCTATTTCTAAATCCTTATTCTACAATAATTCTAACTATACAATTATGGTAAGTGTATATCCTAATTATGGTAAGTGTATATCCTAATCTAGGTAACAAATACACTACAATATACACACAATATTCTTTCCTTAATATACAAAATTCGCCCATCGCTTTGCGCCCAAAGCCGTGATGGGCCTCGATGATTTGGGCCACCGCCCACGCGCTTTGCTTTCGGGCTGCCATCTTTGTATACCCGTGATATATACTTGTTGTATATTCGGTATATATCACAGGTATATTACCTTTGTTTAACACACACCCGCAGTCATAGCGGGCGGTCTTCGAACGCTGAGACTGTCCCTAAAATCTTCAAAGAGAACCGCTGGTAGACCCTTTGTAAAGATGTCTGCAATTTGATAATGGGACGGGACATGGCATACGCGAATGTGACCCTTTGCAACCTTTTCACGGACAAAGTGAATGTCCATTTCGATATGCTTAGTGCGTTGGTGTTGAACTGGGTTACCTGACAGGTATATGGCACTAATGTTATCGCAATATACCAAGGTTGCCTTCTGAATGGGACAATGAATCTCCAAAAGCAAATTACGTAGCCAACATGATTCGGAAACCACATTCCCTACCCCTCGATATTCTGCCTCTGCACTCGAGCGTGATAGAGTTGCCTGACGCTTTGCCGACCAGGAGACCAAGTTGTTGCCAAGGAACATACAGTAGCCAGAAGTCGACCGTCTGGTGTCGGGACAACCACCCCAATCAGCATCCGTGTAAGAGACAAGTGTGGATGTAGATGAAGGATACAAATGCAACCCATAGTCCAGTGTCCCCTGAATATACCGAATGATGCATTTGATTGCATTCATGTGCTCAACTCTGGGATCATGCATGAATAAACACACCTGCTGAACCGCATATGTAATATCCGGTCTGGTAAAGGTAAGATACTGGAGGGCCCCTGCCAGACTGTGATAGCGGGTCGGGTCCTCGTATGGTGCACCTGCTGCGGCACTCAGCTTGGGGTTTACATCAACGGGCGTGGAAGTGGACTTACAGGATGACATCCCGACCCTCTCTATGATCTCGGCGGATACTTCCGTTGAGACAAAAACAAGCTACCTGAATGACGTTTGACGGCAATCCCCAAAAAATAACTCAAAGGCCATAAGTCTTTCATAGCAAACTCAGAACTAAGCATGGTCATGATAGACTGGCGCAAGGCATCAGAAGAGACAGTCAAGATGATATCATCAACATACAACAGAATGTAGGCCAAGGACGAACCGCTGCGGTAGATGAACAAGGAATTATCTGACCTGCTGTGAGTGAACCCAATAGTGGAAACAAAGTCAGCAAACCTCGTGTACCAGGCCCTTGGAGACTGCTTAAGCCCATATAAGGACTTTTTCAACAAACATACATGATGAGGACGGTTTGGATCCCTGAAACCCAACGGCTGATGCATATAGACTGTTTCCTTGAGGTCACCATGTAGGAAAGCATTCTTGACATCCAACTGATGAATAGGCCAAGTCTTTGAAAGAGCCAAGCTAAGCACAGTGCGAATAGTAGCCGGCTTGACTACCGGGCTAATCGTCTCCCCACAATATATCCCAACCTGTTGAGTCTTACCATCACCCACAAGCCGCACCTTATGTCGAGCAAAAGAACCATCTGAATTTTCCTTATGAGCAAAAATCCACATAGACCTGATAACATTAATACCATATGGACGTGGCACCAATTCCCACGTCTTATTATCAATAAGAGCATTATATTCATCAGTCATAGCAATTTTCCAATTAGGGTTATTTAATGCGGACACAGGATTGCGGGGCAAGGGGGATTTAGAGACATCAGAATGTAAATTAAAATGTCTTTTAGGTGTAAAAATACCCCGCTGACTACGAGTGATCGATCTATGACTCGAGGACGAATTGAGGGAATTTTTTGGGCGCGGGACGGACTGGTCAGCAGGCAGTGGGCCTGCTGGCCCAAATCGGTAAATGGACTCGTCTTCTGGATCAGTTCCAGAATTGGGTGAACCGACAGCCCAATTCTTTGGAACTGTTCCAGTGGTCGAAGCTGCTGCTACTGGCGGACATGTGGGACCAGCGGGCAGTGGGCCCGCTGGAGGATTTTGGGTGCGGGAGATTACTGAAAAATTCCGAATAATATACGGGGATATTTGGTCATCCAAAAAATTATATGACCTAGGCTTGGGAGTATGAACTTTTGTAAACGGAAATTGGATTTTATCAAAAATGACATGGCGATTAATTATGATTTTCTTGGAGGATAAATCAAAACACTTATAACCACGATGATTCGACGGATAACCCAAAAATACACACGGGGTAGACCAAGCATGAAGTTTGTTAATTGTGGTGGATGGAAATAACGGATAACACAAGCACCCAAAAATCCGAAGATGAGAATAAGAAAGGTTCTTATTATATAGGATTTTGATGGGGGAAGAATATGTCAGACCTTTAGAAGAAATTATGTTAAGAAGATATGTGTCCATTTGTAGAGCATGATGCCAAAAATATGGAGGTATGGAGGCATGAATTAAGAGAGTTCGGACAATGTTATTTATGGAACGAATTTTGCGTTCGGCTTTCCCATTTTGTGAAGATGTATGAGGACACGAAAAATGAAAATTTATTTCATTATTAGCACAAAACTCCCGAAACTCCCTATTGTCATACTCTTTCCCATTATCACATTGACTATTTTTTATTTCTCTTTCGAATTGAGTACGAATGAACGCTCTAAATTTGATGAAGACGGAAAACACTTGTGATTTATTCGCAATTGGAAATGTCCACAAAATCCTAGAATAATCATCTAAAAAGAGAACATAATATCGATGACCCAATGAACTAAGAACAAGAGATGTCCATAAGTCGCTATGAATAATATCAAATGGCTTTGAAGTATGAGAAT
The DNA here is from genome assembly GCA_034509755.1 of Anisodus tanguticus. Lineage (NCBI taxonomy): Eukaryota > Viridiplantae > Streptophyta > Magnoliopsida > Solanales > Solanaceae > Anisodus > Anisodus tanguticus. Next base: position 34,719,973 of record CM067561.1, on the reverse strand, counting down.
TGGAGTCTACAAATGGTAACGTAACAATTTTCCCTAATGAACAAGACTGACAAAGTGGAGTACGACTCGTACTCTTACAAGAAATAAGGCTATTTTATCTAAAACTGATAAAATAGAAGATTCCGGATGACCCAGACGAGCATGCCACATGGACGGAGAGATGGCTGCAAAAACTGATGGCAAGGCTTGACTCGATGGACTGAAACCAGGCACGATAGGATACAGATCCCCCCTACTATCACACCTCATGAGATGACTCCCCGTCTTGAAATCCTTCACAGAGAAACCAAAAGAATCAAATTCAACGGAAACGGAATTGTCAGTAGTGAACTTCCGGACAGACACTAAATTTTTAATCAATTTAGGAGCATGTAAAGTATTTTTCAAGAGAAGGGGTGGATTGGGGAGAGACAACGTTTTCTGACCATAACCCTGAATTGGAATAGAGTTGCCATTACCAACAATTATACCTCGAGGGGTGCTCAAATTGGAATAAGAGGAGAGAGTACTTGATTCGGAAGTCATGTGAGTAGTTGCCCCGGTGTCCATGTACCAATTTGGGTCTGGTTGAGTCAACTCCAACGTGTGCATCGCGACCTCGATATCAGTCTGAGTGGGGCCTGCTGCATGGTGGGCTTGCGGAGGTCGGGGCCCAAGAACTCCTGTCCGTGATGGTGCTGGGCCGTAGCCGCTGGAGTTGCTTCGGGCCGGCCACCGCTGTGGGCCGCCACCGCCGGGTGTTGGGCTCGGACCGTTGGCCGGCCCACTGGCCGCTGGAACTTGCTGCTAGTTGGTAAGGGCTGTTGGCCCACAGCCCACTGCCCCCGCCCCACTGCCATGGTCCCCACTACTGGGCCCAGGAGGGGTTGTGGGCCTCTGTTCCCTGGATGGGACCCACCGCCTGCTTGCTGACCACCGGAACCGCCACCAGAACCGCCGCGTTTGCCCCCGCGGTTTTTGTTATTATTCTTGCGATTATTCTTACCGCCACCATTATTATGGTTTTGGCCCGAGTTATTCACAAAGCCCGAAGAACTAGGGGAAGACGCCATCATGACGATGGGGCTTGCTCCGGTAGCCGCCTTTTTAGCCAAACCCGCTTCTTCCAAAGTAAGCATGGAGCGGGCTTGATATAAGTCAGGAAAAAGGTTGCTTTGGCGAAGGAGAGTTCCAACCCCATTATAGGCCTCCGAAAGACCGGCAACCAGCTGTAGAACGAGACGATTATTCGTTATCGGTGCGCCAACATTACGGAGTTGATCGGCCAACTCCTTTAGTTTCTTGCAATATGCAGAAACGTTCGGAAATTCATCCATTCGAACTAGAGAGAATTTCTGCTCGAGTGTGACGATACGTGAATGTTGGTTGTCTTGGAATATGTCACGCAATCTATTCCATGCAGCCATAGCCGTGGTATCCGGCTCAATAATCGTCTGTAGAAGGTCCACCGAAATAGTGGCGTAGATCCACCGGAGAACGGTAGCATCAAGCGTAATCCATAGCTCAGGATCTTCCGCAGGAAGGGGTCTAGCGGGAGGAATGATGTGATGAAGAACTTGATAAGAGATAACGTGAATTTTAAACAACTCCGCCCACGTCGTATATTGGACGTTTTTCATCTCAAGGACAATAGGGATACTGCTCTTGATATTGGGAACCGTGAGGGCAGGGTGATAATTGTTCTTAGACATGTTGAAAGAACAAAGAAGGAGGGGAAATTTAAGAGAGGTTTTTGAGAGCGGAAGAAACATAAATACAACTAGAGTGCAATAAAGGCGATAAAGATAGAATGAAGATATGAAAAAACCAATTTTTTGATTGATTGGATATGTCATTTTCTGTACAAAGGATCCTATATTTATACTACAAGAAATAAAATGTGATCCCCCTATGTTAGCCACTAAATTCACTAGCCAACTATGAGGAGGGTAAAACCTAGTCTCTTGATACCATGAAAGAAATAATCCCCTTGATTATTTTCATTAATTGAAAGGCTATATATACAAGTTACATATTTCCATAATAGGAGAATCCTATTCCTATTATATTTCTAAATCCTTATTCTACCATAATTCTAACTATACAATTATGGTAAGTGTATATCCTAATTATGGTAAGTGTATATCCTAATCTAGGTAACAAATACACTACAATATACACACAATATTCTTTCCTTAATATACAAAATTCGCCCATCGCTTTGCTTTGCCCAAAGCCGTGATGGGCCTCGATGATTTGGGCCACTTTGCCCACGCCTTTCTTTGGCTGCCCACCGCTTTGTATACCTGTGATATATACTGTTGTATATTCAGTGTATATCACAGGTATATTACCTTTGTTTAACACTTTAATACATCGCAGGGTTTAACTAAAATAATAAAGGAAGCATAAAAAAGTACCTCCGGAGAAAAATAAAATCCTATTTATTTTCAGATACATTTTTGGTTTTGGCATTTTAAGAAAATACGTCCAAAAATATAAATGCGTAACTTCAAATTCGAGACAAATGCAAGTAGGGGTGAACACGGGTACAGGGTACTCAGATATCCGACCGGAACCGACACTAACGGGTAGGTTCCGGGTAGATATATTATAATAACGGGTAGGTTCCGGGTAGTAAAATTAGGAACCGATCAATGTCGGGTCCGGTTCCGACAAATAGAGACAGGGTACCCGGACTCGGAACCGATACCCGAAACCTATGAAATATTAAATATTTCTACCCCCTTTCTATTTCACGAATTTAGGCCCCTTCCTTTTCTTTTATAGCCGAGCCCAGTCCATCCTTGGACCAAACCCGACCCACTTCGGCTATTAAGGACATAAGACCCTCTTTCCCCCCTCATTTGTAACGATACAACAGCTAGGTCATGGAACCCTAGCATCGCACCTATCACCCCACGCACTTCTCTCTCTTCTCATTAATTATTTTTTGCAATAACACAGAGCTTCGTCCTTTCTATGTGTTGTTCGTGCCCAGAAGGGGAAATAGCATTAAATGCTCACCTCTCTCACCCACCCCCACCGCGGTTCAACCATGAACGAGGTAAGCCATCCCCCTCTTTCTCTTATGAGTTCTGATTGCTTTTTAATGAGTTTTATCCTATTTGAGAGAGAAAAAAGATCGATTTCTCATTGGCTCACCCATTTTTTCTTTTCGGAATTAATTCATAAATCACCAAAATCAAAACTCCCACATAGGTGTTGATTGAAAATTCTGAGGTTTTTGGTACCTATATAAAGAATTATAGTATAATTGAGTGGGGAATTAGAGATCATATATCAACAATTACAGTAATAATCAGATATATCTCTTTAAGCAACACAAAAATTTACAGGGTACTCGGGAACCTACCCGGAACCACAGGGTCCAGGTAGGTTCCGGGTAATGATTGCTACGAGTAGGTTTCGGGTAATAAATTTAGGAACCGATCTTTTACTGGGTAGGGTCCGGATAGTTCAAAAAAGTTAGGGTACCCGGACCCGCTCACCCCTAAATGCAAGGATACTTAAACTTTTTCTAAAATGAAAGAATTCGATTACAACAAAAGATTAAAAATTGAAAGAGGGGATCTCAGTAGCTCAGTTGGTTGGCTACCTGAACTTTCACCTTATTGGTGAGGGTTCGGTTCCCCACCTTGTAATCCCCTTCCTCTACCGCTATGTAATATAAATAATTTTTTTTTAAAAATAAATTGAAAGAGGGCTATGGTGGAAATGTTTAAGACAATGGACCACCTAAAATGTGGGTTCATATGCCTAGCGTTAGCCCAATTTCCTATAGCATACCAAGTACTCCTCTTCTTTGCTCGCCCTTGTTTTAATTAGGATAGTTCCTTCTTCATATCAAGAGATAAATATTAGGACAATATACGAAGTTTATCATGTTTTGAGAGACTTTGGTGACAATGATTTTTTAGAGTTTTTATGTTTTTTCATACGATACGAATAATACCTCAATATCGATCAGTCAAGAGTTTGAAAAGGAAGCTTAAAATCGCACAAAGTTAGCTTCATCACTCTACTTCTTCTTTTGTTATTATAAACCAAAACTAAAAATGCCTGATAAAATTAGCTCTTCTTGATCTGTCTTTACATTTTTCACACGAGCTTGATTTCACTGATCTTTGGACTTTTTCCCTATATGGATATGTTAGTTATATCCTTCCGTTTTGGTTGTACCGATTGTTATATATATATATATATATATATATATATATTTTTTGTGTGAAACAGTGAAGGTTGTTCAAAGTTTTTCTCTCTTGAAAACTGTCTCTCCATTTATCCAAAATATTCAAATGAATTGTAATCGTAAGTGGACGACCAATCATTAAGAATTCACAATTCGAATTGCATGAGTTTTTGATCTAGTATCCTCATTCACTATAATTCATTCTCATTATAAACTATATAAAACAAACAAAAAGTGACTATATAAGGGGAGTAAATCTCCGGTCACCCATGTATTGAGAATTTTCCTCTAATATCACTTTTGATTTTTTTAGGACTAGAACTAGAATATCACTCATCTTTTACTATTTTTCCTCATAATATACTACACATAAACCCTCCTTCTCTCCTAGTTGACATGCCATGTCACATAAAATTCTATTTTCTTAGTGATAAATTTATTTAACTCATCCAATCTATTTAACTCAACCCAAACCTATTTTAACCAACCCAACTATGTCTCACACATATATACAGTAGCAACACAAGGTGGAGGATATGTGGTATAAAAATAGTGTTCGGGTACTAGTTTTTAAGTATTATAACATACCGAGTGAAATTCAAAATGTGGGGTTTGGTAGTTTTTAAGTATTAATGGTTGACAATAATGTCTAAATATCAAATGACTAATTATTTATTTGTGACTCACTTTAAAGATGACGATGACGACATTTTTCTCCTTTGGGAAACTATATATCTTAATTAACTTTCTTTTACGAGAAAGAGAGAGATGATAAAACAAATCAGAGTACTTTTACTAAATACCCTCTAATTCATTTTAATTATCATATTTCTCTTTTACATGTTCCTTAAAAAACTATTAATAAGAGAGTTTTTGACTATTATACCATTATTTATATTTTAATCATTTGATAAATTAATCTCTTAAATAAATATTTTCTCTTTTATATGCCTTATCCATCAATAACACATCTGAAATAAACTCACAATTAGATTTTTTATGCTAAAATACATCGGCGGTAAGAAAACTCAATTGTTTAAGTATGAATAAAATTGGGTATAAGAATTACACTTGTTTAATATTTGCTAACCGAGTTAAAATGGATTTGGATTGAATAAGTTAAATAAATTTGTCAATAAGAAAAGAATTTTATGTGACATGACATGCCAATTAGAAGAGAAAGAGATTTTGTGTGTTTAGTATATTATTAGAAAAATAATGAAAATTGGGTGATATTCCAGTCTTAAAAAAAACAAAAGTGATCAAAGGGAAATTCTCAATATATAGGTGACCTTTCAGGCTTTTAGGGAATTTACTCTATCTAAGGGCAAACAATAATTTGAACGCATAAGAAACTGTCAACAGAGCGACTACAATTATTCATTCGGATTTATAAAGCTTCACCGAAGATCAAATCCAAAAGGGGTAAATTTGATTCTCATTTTGTCTGATCACATTTTTCTGAAATTTCTTTGTCTCCCACATAATAAAAAAAATAGTCGATTTATCCAGCAACAATGCAGCAAAAAATCTTATCTGTATATGTTGAAAAAAATAACTGAGCAGTGACACGAGAAAGCTTCTAATATTACAGTAATGTACAACAACAAAATTTTGTACGAAGATTGACCAAAATCCAGAGGAACTATACAAGACCAAACTGCAGTTCAACCAACACCTCCTTGGCATCAACTACATTTGTACTCTTTTAATATCTGTGCGACAAACACCAAAAGCTCAACCATCTCAAATCCAGCAGCAGAGACAAAGTCCACGTTTTCACGTGTAGAGTGTCCACTATCATCTTTCTCCTCTTCAACACGTTTGCTGAATGATCCCAAATCTGCCTCTGCTGACCAACTAAGAGGGAGGGAGCTTCCAAGTGCAGTTTTGAACTGATTTGCCTCATTAATAATATGGTCCAATGACTCCAAGGATGCAGCTGACTCTTTAAACTACATAACACAACAAAATTTTATCATTGCAATGGTCAAACCTTAGGGTTCTTTACAGGACAGAGATTGAGCTACATATTTTGTTCCCTTTTCATCACCTCAAGTTGACTAAATAGATCATTAAGCTATGCAATGTTAACAATTAATCCAGAACGTGCAATATCTTTCCTGATCGCTACCTTAAGTGCTATTTTTGTTATGCATTCATCTCTCCTAAGAGGCAGTCTATGTTTATGATGAATTATTGGCTTCTAATGGAGTCCTTTGCAAAACCTAGGAAACAAATACTACCTTTAAAAGTGAAAGACGAAGCCTCCTAACAGCACAAATTAGATACTCCATACTTTCTAAGCTCTCTTTTAGAGTTGCATTCTCTATCTTCATCCTGAAAAGGGTCACAGAAATGACAGGAGAAAATATGAGATATTCTCTGAGACACATAATTTCCTTTTATGAGCACCAGTAGCAGGAAGCAATTCTAAAATGTAACGGAAGCATCAGCAAAATTTCAAACAATACCTAGCAAAATCCATGTTATTGGTAGGCCTCCTATCAGCAGAATTTGCTTCAGAATCTCGATGAGTGTCAGCATCATTTCCATCTGAATCTTGTATACCAGTCCAGCGTCTCAAATAAGAAGTTTTCAGCAGATTTTTCAATCTTCCATCTTTTTCCCGAGGAATCCTCACTGCAATCTCACCAAGAGATTTTCCTTGTCTACAGGCCTGATTAACTTTCCTACAACATTTAGCCATCTAGCGGTTACCATTTTGAACAAGCGACTTCAAAAAAGTTGTGAAGTAGAGCAAGGAAGAAAGGGCATAGCAATCCAATATCTTCCTCTCTTTTTTTGAGAATGTGCATAGCAGTCCAATTTACATGCTAGTGATTTCTTTTAACCATGAGCTGAAGAAAAGAAAAATGTAGGCCAATAATAATAGTGTCTGTAGGTCAAAACTCCTGCTTTTAAACCAGGTCTTAGTGCTACCAATAGTGTCATCTCCGTATATTCTCATATGTTTTTCCTGTTCAAACCCATTGCCATTGCCATAATGGATGACATTCTATACCTTCCTGCCTTCTTGTGTTTTCACGCTCAAACCCATGTTTATAGCTATAATAAATGTCATTCCACACCTGCCTGCCTTATCAATCTTACCTTATTTCTTTTCAGGATCTTAAAGATTGATTCCACAGGGAATCTTTCAAGGGAAATTCCACAATAATTCCTTTTTGAGAAGGCAGGTTTTAAGATCCTCCTTTGACAAAAAGGGTACCATGAAAAACAATGGAGACAAAAATGAAGCTGTTCCTAGCATACACACAGTTTACTGGAGATAGAAACATACTCTTGCAATGATTGATGGTCCTGCTTCAACTGTGCCAACTCCATGAGAGCTTTGACCTTCTCATTTGTAACCTTAAAAAATTACGTACATATATCAGCCCAATTTTACAGTTTGTCACTCCAAGTCCCACATTATGATCACACTATAGTATATCAGCAGTGTTACTAAATACAAGTGATGAGAGTGATAGATGGGGGATTTAAGTGATCGATAAAGGAAGAAAAAACTCAGTGGAATACTTGTAGTAAGTTCATCTGGAGCTCCTCAATTTTTTTCTGCAGAGCTGCATTGACATTCCTCTCCAATAAGTGTCTTTCTTCTTGTTGAGAGAGAAGTAATAATGTTTCAACCTGAATTGGAAAGAGAAACTGCTTGAGTTAGCACATATTCACAATTTGAAAGTGCTCGGTTTTACTGCAACAGTTACGAAACCTTCTCGTTTAGAGCCAGAGCAAGGGCTTTAGAAGAATCGCTTTTTCCAACAGTAATGGTAGTTGTCAAGCTAGGTTCATTCCTCTGCAATAGGTAGAGATAGAGAAACTTCAGAAACATGTTGGCATCATAGTTTGTTCAGGAGATATGGTTCATTCTCTCTCAATTAGATTGCAAAAGCATATAAAGTTAATTGAAATACTAATAAAAAAAGTACCCCATCCTCCTCCGATGTGACTGCTGATATCATCAGAAGCATTTCATGATTTTAAGCATCACAGTTACAGAAAAGAATCCACTAAGGGAACAAGTGTTCTTAGTTTATACCATTTTAGGAAATAGAGAACCTTATCCAAGAAACAACTTACGAAATCTTAGGAGACGAACTCAAAAGTAAACTTTATCCTATCTTTGACAGCAAAGCACACAAAAGGCCACAAGCTAAACTTTTTCTTCAAACCACGAAAAAGATGAAGCTTCTACAAGCTCATATCAATTATTAATAGCAACACTAAGGCAAATATATGTCTGAGAACATAAAATATGTACCATCAACTGCTACCATCTTAATCCTTTTCTTTCTTTAGCAGATATGTTATACATTTGTTATTATCACCATGACATTCAAAGAAAGGCAATAGCTTTTGCCCCTTGAATCTTCACCATTATTAGAGCATAACTGAGAAATCCGAGTGCAACAGAAACCCTCTTATGGCATAAAACTCCAAGAAGAGAACGCTACCAAAATAAAATGGAAGGCTGAAGATGTAAACACTGACAAAGAAAGGTCTCGAGCAAAAGCAAGAACTAACTACCTTAAATATCATATCTGAACCATCATCATCGATTATTTGAACATCTTGACATTCAACTTTGTTGAACTTCAAATCATCCACTTGAGAAGAATTTAAGTCTCTCTCACTCATGCTGCAGCTCTTGAGATTTTCTTCCACCATGTCCATAGCTGATTTAATATGAAAAAATCCCTCATCAAGTAAGATTGAAATATCAAGTCCATGCTGAGAATGATAATGGCGAAATGCCGATATTTGAGCCCTGAGCTTCTCTTCTGAAAGAATCTGCACGTTATTGCTTTCAGTAATCTAGACAAAGACTAGTACTTATATTCCATTTCAGAGTAACAATATTCATACTTCCTGTTTTTCCAAGGTACGGACTTTTTGCTTCAAGTGATTTTCTATTTCAAGACCCTGAAAACCAAAACACAAGTAAAAGTGAAAAAAAACAGAGAAGAGAACAATCAAATGATTAAGAATAGAGTAGAACAATAAGTTTCTTCAATATTGAACAAATAGCGGATGAGAAACTACATACTACTTGTAACTTGTTCTGAAGATTATCCAAAGATTTTCGTAGTGTCTTCACTTGTTCTTCCAGAGCACTCTGTCTGAGGAAAGTTAGTCAAGATCATATAATATGTTTGAACAGTTCTTCACTAACGTTCAAGTTTTGAGACGGCTAAATTTCTGGAACTCACAATGTACTTAGAGGTGGATGTTTCCCCAGGATTGCTGAAAGTCCACAATTCCGACGAATCATGCAGGAGGCACCCACATTTATCTTCCCAGGACACATCTTCAATATCCGCCAATGTCTCCCGTCTGATCTCATAGAACTTATGAACAACCTGTTGTGCAAAAATAATGTCTTCAAACTTGGAAAGGATGAATAATTAGCAGTAATGAGATCTAATACATAGTGATTTCTTTCTGATTGTTGAGAGGTTCCGTGACCAAAAATCGCATATATGGAATGTTACACATGTAGAGATGAAACGTTTTTTTTTAAATATATTTTAGGTTTGTAACATTTGTTAATTATGGATTCACAGCGAGGACATTAGAACTAAGTACCTCCTTGAAAGCCTCATCCAACCTCGCTTCCCTGTCCATTTCACTCTGCAAAGTAGCCGTCAATATTTTCTCTTCAAGTAATTCACAGTTTAGCTCTTCAATCCTGTGTCAGAGATGGAACATAAAGGGCAATATTACGTTATACTGCATATATTCCCAGAATTGTATTTAGAAAGTTCTGTACATTTCAACGGGATTTTTACAGATAGAACATGCTCATTGTCATGAAGGCTATGACTGCCATTTTAGCAGTCAGGTTCTGCAGACCGCAGAGTTTAAAATTTTCTAAACAACTTAAACACCAAATCACAGCTTTTATTGATAAAGAAATCAGCACATCATCAAAGTGTCCACCTCAAAAGAAATTGCTGCTTAGAAACATCGACTGGTCAGATCCTTGTAGAAGTTACTTCCTTTGCACTCAATGGCCAATGGCAGGAGTGGCAAAATGCAAGAATAAAAGAAGAGCAAGAGTTCCGAAATCATGGCACTAGGGAATACACACTTTAACACACAGCCTACTCACCACCAAATTAAATCACTAAATTAAAAGCAAGTTGCTAAGTTCTTAAATCCATTGCTTCTCTACTACAGTAGGAGGTCAGAAACACCAGTATCCATATCTTTTCTATTCTACATTTTCCAATCTAATCTGCAGCCAATATGGACTTTCATGGTAAAACCTGAGAAGGTTAGCTTGTGTGCTATCACACCTATCCAATGAGCCTTCTTGAGTTTTGCTTTGGACGTTCCAAAAGGTAAGGTGATAAAGCTGGTCTATCAATTATTAGAAAATGGTTTTTGAAGATACGACCGCTAATGCTATCGGCAGTTCCTTGAGTGAAATAGGAAGTAAACCATTTGATAGCATGAAAAATGTTATTTAGAAGAAAAAACTCAAAAGCACTTCCTAGTGCGATTTTGGTGCTTATTTGTAATACTTAGTTTATCCACAGGAGAAATATGTCATTTCGAACTGATGTGCAAGACAAAATCAAATGCCTATTAACATGTTAAAAATCAATATAAACCTCTGCTGCAGTTCATGAAATCCTCTTGACATAAGCTCCTCCTTTTCCTTGGCCGTTTCAGCCTGCAACATTTATGGAGCATGTTTAAAAGCTTTCCATGAATTAGACATGCGAGGGATGAACTATACATGAAATGTCACACTCACAAATTTTTAATAGTGAATAATTTTATTTTAAACAGTTTCTGAAGCCAAACGCAACTCTCTGCATCAATTGCATAAATCTGGTTCTCCCAAAACATTTAAATCCAGATTCTTTAACAGCGAGGCACTAATAGATATGTAAAGGGTGTTAATCACACCTTCTTCTCTCCATTTCCTTTTTCCCTTTTTTTTTAGTTTTCTTTCTTTGAGTGCAGCAGGGGGGAGGGGGTGCTCAGGTGGGAATGAGTATTCAGAAGGAAAATAAATCTTGACAACCTCCATTACAGCATGGTCCCGCTCAGCAAATGCAGCAGCAACACATCCTTGAAAAAATTTAAGCTGCTTTTCTGCTTCTATATTCTGGAGTAAAATAGAAAATGGACCAAGTTATAATATATTGGACTATGATGCACTTCCTGATGCTTAATTGACTCTAAATCCACCAAAAATGAATATCTAAAACATCTGAGTTGCAAGCTCTTAACTTTCCAAGAACCAGAATTACCATGAAATATGGGTCATCCCCCAAATAGTTACCGTTTTAACAGTCAAAATGATAAAGAAAAGATAGATTCATAGCAATATAACAAACTAAATTATAATAACAAGCACATGATGCACCTCCAGACCCAAATATTTATGCTTTCTCTTTCCTTTTCTGGGGATAAAGAAATGATAGGAGCAAAGAGAAGACCTTGGAAACTTCTGCACTGTGTAGATTAGCCAGTTGACCCTAGCAAAGTGAAGATGAAAAAAAAAAACTGCATCTGTAAGATCAATAGCAGACAGTCCTGCGATGGTATAAAGAAATGGTTGTGAACCTTACTTTGATGTGATAAGCTTCTGACAGCTCTTCTTGAAGATTCTGATTTTCTCGTGTGCAAGCAGCTAGTTTCTTTTTCAAGTTTTCAGTCTCCTGCTCCAACCCAGTTATCCTAATTGGTTTTAAACGGTCATTTTAAAATGTTATAAAAAAATTCCCCTCTTCCATCCAACACAAAAGAAAAGAAAAGAGAATATAAACAAGGAAAACAACCTAAATATACAAATGACCAGCTTCCCCCTGACCCCCAAAAGAACAAAAGAAAAAAGAAAAAAGAAAGGTATACCTATGAAGAGGCACACGAGTTGGCAGCCCAATATAGCTAGGTCCAGTTTGTTGCATGCATAGTTGTTCAATGTCTTTACGCAATTCATCACGCTCTAAACAAGAAGCCACAATACATTAGATTATACACAATCTTCTCACTTATTAATCACTCACAGGCTACACCACTGCTAAGAAGCTGGAAAGGTTCAGAACAATATTAAAACATACTTGGACCACGTGTAAATAGATAGCCTGAATGAAGAAGCGGGAGTAGATAACACCATATTTTATTCATTCTTAACTATAGAACCATTCTGGAGTCATCAAAACCAGCTCAACAATGAAACATGCTATGCCGGTATCGCCTAGTCAAAAGTAGCAAGCGCATTATGTCTGTTGAGAACTTGCAAACTTCAAATTATTCAAAACATCTTTTTTATTTTCTACACATATATACGCCTTAGAAGGACATTTTCTTTGGAGGGCCTGCATTTAGCCCTTCTTTTGGTCACTCAATTACTCAACAGAGTCAGTCAGCTATTGAATCTTGAACTATTCAGGCTTAGCACCCTATGTGACGGCTGCAACGCGTTATCTGAGTGTCCAGCTCATACTAATAACATAGTGCACCCACAACAGCAAGTTGCTTCATGCCTATGTGAACTTATGTTATCTCATTCTTGAAACCGGTTACATTAAAGATTTGATGAATCCCTCACATCCTCCCCTCCTCTTTCCCAAACCTTTAGTCCTTTTTTCGGGCCATTGTGTACTCTAGAATTTCCACTAAATGTTTCAAGACTATATTCCACCAGTTTTACCTTTTAACAGGAGACTTGCATTGACATCTCAGTAATATGCAGGCAAGTTATAGCAAAACTGCATCCCCTCAACCTTTTAACGGTGATCAAAGGTTTATACCCCTCCTAATTCTATCAGAAAAAAACTAGATGTCCTTACTAATGCCATTGAGTACTTGTGTCCCCATTCATGATTCACCTTTTAACCTATATATTCTACAAGAGATGCATAAAGATTGAATAGTTTTAACAAGCGAAACAAGCAAGTACTTAGTACTCAGAATGATAACTTGGTGAGTTGGTATTTAGTAAAGAAATATTATATTTATCAAAAAAGAACATTACAGACTATAGGCCATAACAAACATACAAAATACAAGAAGTACAAAATCTATAACTAAAGAAGATGACAAAAAACGCAAAACGCAAGCATACCGCGCTCCAATTCTTTGATCCGAGCACGCAAAGATGCATTATCGTTCAAATTTCCGTCCATGGTTGTAAAACAAAGGAAAACTTTGACATCTACAACAACATAGGTCTGAAAGTTGTAATTATAATCCTCTAAGGAAATGGCCAAAGGATAAAGGAAACTGGAATTTGATGAATTAGAGGAAAGATTAAATTAAGCGGTTAAGGAAGTAACATTCGAACGAATTAATTGAGAACCAACCCTAACTGATGCTTTGCCTTGTTAATTAATTTCCCGAAGACAGGACATTTAATTTATTATTATTGAATTTTATTTAACTTGATAGTTTACTCCAATCCAGACAAACATTCGTGCTGGCATTACATGGAAATAATCTGTCATTTACTTGTAGTTTGGCGGATAATATGCTCTAATATAGATGGCAAAACATAATTGAAAGATATTTACCTCTAGATTTGTGTGGGTAAGCGGCATGAATTTTGAATTCATTTCTAGTTATTTTACGTAATATAACTTAGAGCTTGCAAAGATTTAAATCTTTTAAAATAAATTTCAATCCGAAGGATTATGCATGATTTTCCTTATTTAAGATAAAAAATAAAGATTTTGTTTCCTTTTGTAACCTATATATTTAATAGATCTACTTCCCTTTATAATTCTTTTTCAAAAGCTCACTTCGTAATACTGACTCGATAAAATAGTTAAAATATATATAAATTGATCCAAACACCATTGTTATTTTTTTAAAAAAAAAAATCACCCATCACATGTATCCAAAATTCTGATTAAAAACTACCAAAACTAAACAGGGGAGCTTCAATTAGGATCGTGTAAACTTATTTATTCAGAATTCAAGCTTCTTGACACATTGGAATGTGAGTCATGTTGTCAATTCTTTGTTTCATTAGTTCAAATCATGTGGAAGGAAATACAACAACTAGGAAAACTCAAGCCTCTTTCCATCTACAAGTACAGTTCACAAGTCTGATACTCTCTAATTTTCCCCTTGATGAAGGTGCCCATGTTCTGCTGGTGAAGAAGGGACATGAATATGACACTTTTCGAAAGGCTTTACAATCACAAACACTGGATTATACATTTCCACGACTTTTTACCATATTTACAAGCCAACAAGTGAGTTGGCTAAAAATTTGAAAAATAACAAACTGGAAGAAGATCCAGCAAAGCTCTAAGTGGCATATCGAGCCTCAACCCTGGGAAATCCATCAAGCGTGTATCATCTGCGCATTTACAGAGAAAGAAACAGTAAGAAAACGAATAGGGAATGATTAGTGACAAGGCTTTTGCCCTAACATATTAGAAAAGATATAACATTTACTGCACAGCGACAAACTGCAAACTACCTTGCTAACAATGGAAAGGACTTACCACTAGACAGGAAAAACTATCTCACCTACTGGGGGATTGGTAGATGCAATCAAGAAAAAACCAAGTAACTGATCTGATATTGTACAAATATCTTACCATCCTTGGGGTGCTTCTCCCTTGTAGTGCCTTCATTGCAGCTTCTGCGAAGGTTAGTGCAGCTTCTGCTTCAGCATCAGCAGCATCAGCCTCTCTAGCAGCCTCATCAGCTTCTGCTATGGCTACTTCTGCTTCTGCAACAGCTTGTGCAGCAGCAGCAGCTGCCTCTTGAGGTGTCATACTCCTCATCTTAGTTAACTCTAAATCTACTTGAGCCTTAGTGAGCATGTTTATATCATCCTGATCAACCCTAGAGGAGATCCTTTGCCTGCTTTCAAAGAGAGGAATGGAAGGGATTCTTCTGTCAGATAATACTGGCATTGGTGCTATTCTATACTTTCGCTTCATCTGCAAAAGAAAATGACAATCCTTAATATCATAATCAGCATGAATCTAACTACTGACCATCATTCATGGATTTGAATTCGCCAGTTCATATTGGTTTCACACTCAAAAGTTAAGGGCAAGTAAGCAACACATGAAGTGTCAATTGCAAAACTGAACATCACCTTGATAAGTCACCCAGTTGCAGTTAAATACTTCAGTTTCGCTGAAAGTAGCCCTTTAAAGTTTGGAGGTGCCCAATATTGATCCTACAAGAAATAAAAAGTGTTGAATATAATAGACTGATGGATATAGCCATAATTTATAACTTTATCTAATGAAATTCCATGAATGTTGACCTTTATGCATTATTAAAAGTTTATCACATGGCGCCTTACTTAGGAGGCCATCTCTTAATGTAGAGAATTAAGATCAAACACAGAGGGAAAATTTGTTAATATAGCACTATCAGATTAATGTTACAATCATAAAGGTAACATTCAGTTCATGCTGAACAGGGTGCTAAACCAGGACTCTATACTTAAAAAAGTAGTTGTCAAAATTAGTCTTGTACAATTCTACGCAGTTGATCTACTGTTGTGAAAGCCCATAGTCATATGCATAAAAAACTTGTGTCCCCACGCACATAAAGAATAAACGACTGTACATGTAAAGAACTAAAAACTACAATAAATGATTTCCAGAAGAGCTCATACTTGAATTAGCGCTAAGCACCAAATACAAACACCATTGAGAATGTTATTGATGTCACGACAAGCAAGACCTCAAAACTTCAAAACGTGTAGCCCTAAGAAAGAATATTGTGCAATATAACTAAGCGATACTGCTCTAAATTGTCTTACTTTTCGCACATTAAGCTCAACAAGAAGATGAGTACCTCTATATATGTAGCTATAGTAGTCTTGTTAGAACCACCTGGCTCCTTCAAGGTGCTTATAGCGTCCATTATAAGATTATCCAATCTATAATAGTAGCAAAGCAGCAACACTTAGAGATAGTCGTCCTTCCAGCAAGAAAAGTAAGACCAAAAAGTGGAACTTAACAAACTTATGATAAGGCTAGGACAACTTTTAGCCATCTACCACAGTCAGAATGCTAAGAAACTAAACAAGAATTATTACTTGGACATAACATGTGTAGAATGTGAAAATGATTAAAACTACAAAAGTATGATCATGCAGAAGCCAACATTTAACTAAATCCCCCGAGCACAAGCAAATGTAGAAAGCTACAACTTGAGTCATGCTGTAACAAGTAATGAGCAAGATTTGACCTTATGATAGATCTTTTTGACCCACCAATCAGTGGAGAACCACCAGAAGTAGTAGCTAGCCTTGCTTCAGCAATTTCCTCATCTCTTTGAGCCTCAGTGGTAACAGCTAAAGAACTCTCCTCCTGTTTACGGGCTTGTTTCATTCTTTTGAGAGCCAACCTTGCTTTCTCTCTAGAACCCCAGCCGTTTGCCATCACACTCATGTTCCTCCACTTGTCCTGAAAAGCAGCAAAGACAAATTAACATATCATGCATAAATACAATCTAAAGAGAAAAAGATAAGCTATGTAAAATAAGCTATGTAACCTTTCATCGACTCAAAAGACACCAAAACTTCCTCTCAGCAAAAGAGAATTTTATCATAAAAGAAAAGGAATGAAGGGAAATTATACCTTCAGATCTACATTTGAACGCGAGTACAACACTCTGCTAAATTCTGGATCCTTGAGGATCGTCCGCCATTTTCCTGGTCCATGCTTATGGACTCCAGCTTTAAGAGCAGCTTCTTCGTCTGGAGTCCACTTCTGTTTAGGTGCACCCATCCAAGTATTAAAAAATTAGCCTTCGAACAACCTAAACAAAAAACCATAAATATATGTCAAAAACTCAGAAGAAGACGATGGACAACAAATAAGATGTAGAATTAGAATTATGTATCTGGACAAGCAACATAACCTCATATAATCAACACTAAGCTATTTGTTCAAACAACAGCGGATAGTACAAATATGGAAACTACCTTCAAAGCAATATGTAATTGGTGTTGGAGAATATACACCATACTCATTCATGCCACTTATAACATATTTGCATTCAAATCACCTAATTCCATGCACAGAGCTACTGTTCAAGAATCATGATCACTCCCAACAGACATGGGTGATAATCATTCAGTGAAGGTGTTAATATTAATAAAATTTCAGAAATATAGAAGTCCTCCAAGTGCTTTGTCAACGTAAATCTTTCATCTTCTGTTTGTGCATTTCTCTGGATACCTCAAACTAATTCCTTTTGTATAGGCTTAACAAATCCCACAATAGCTTCAAAATACAGACAATCAATTAAACAAATAAACATTGCCTATAGAATATTAGATTCATTCCAAGAAATTTGGGCTAAAATAAGCATCCGCTTAATCACACTCCAGTCCCTTATGCTCTCCTAACTTTCAACATATTTAACATATACAAGCTTCAATCCTAAGGTCTTGATTACAAAAAGTAAATTCACACAAAATTTAAAAAAATCTAATTCGTGAATATAAATTAGGATCATAAGACGAACCATGTACTCTAACGAAATCAAATGATGCAGAAACATAAAAGAACACCAGTTTATTCATAAAGCCATCATCTTTAAGCCAAAATATGGAAAATCACAAACATAAGGATAAATTTTCATAAATATACCATCTTTTAGCATAATCACAAACCGAAACCTTAATTATAGCCAATAAATCAAGAAGGTGATAAATTTTCATAAAGATATTATGTGAAAAGCTGAATAATGTAAAATATCACAAATCGAAACCCTAGTTCTATCCAATGAATTAAGAATTGTCAGTAGAAAATGAAAATGAAAATTCAATTAGAAAAATTAATCGAAAGAGAGGAAATGGAAGAAGAGAAGGAGGTGGAGAATTACCAAAGAATGATTAAAGCCTGAGAATTTGAATATCCCCTTTTATATATTTCCTGACATTAATTTCTGGTAGACGGAATCCTTTTTTTTTTTTTGGTCCCCTTGGGCCTTGTTTGCTGATAAATTTTGGTTTTAATCTTGTTTATTTCATGAAATATAGTATTTAACTTTTAGTTGATTAGTTTATGTGTTTTAGTTCTTTTATATAGAAAGTATGTTATATTTGGATGGGTTTTAAAATGATTAAATATAACAATAACATATTCAGTGAAATTACACAACGTGGAGTTTGAGAAGGGTAAAGTGTACGCAGACCTTACCTCCACCTTGGTAGGTAGAGCGACAGTTTACGGGAGACACTCGGCTCAAGACAAAACATAATCAACTAAAAGGATTTTATGTCTAAAAATGAATTGATTTATAAAAATTGAAGATCCATTATAAATATTTAATTACAAATTCAATAACTAAAATGAATAATGTGTTTCAGAACACAAATTTCAAATTCAAACTTCGCATATTTATGATCATGATCACTTAGGAAAGAAATTAAGTAGCTCGTGATCATACATCTTTAACCTCTAGCGCGTAAGGGTCCATAAAACTTCCATGACTAGCTACATCCTAATTCTACTTTGTTAGCTTCCTCGTGCATATGCTTCACTTCCGTTCTTTAATTCTTTAATTAAACGAGATTGAGTTTTAAGATTATTAGCTTCAGGTGGTAAAATTGATATATTTGATGGTATACTTACGCTTCCTAGTGAAGTTGTCCCAGCACCCTCAATTCCATAGCTCTTGTTATATCAAGTTTTAATATAAGAAGGTCAATTTTTTTTCCTATTAAAGGCATTATTGTTCTTCCTAACTAGCCATATGTGTCATATTGCAAAAGGAAAAAGAAATCACTCTACTATAAAATGTTATCAATCGAGTCCTTCCTAGAGGTATGAATGTCAAACAAATCTTTTTTACCAATATATTTAGATCAAAAGATGTTATTCCATAACGAATTGTCATCATTAATTTACATCATCGATATATAAAACTTAAACTCATATATTTTAATTGCATTATCCACAAAGATAATAGAATCTCTCAAAATGTACATAAACTTCAATTAGGTGAAATGCATTGAATTCTTAAGCCATATATATGAAAGTCATGTACTCCCAAATGGAGGTTCAAAATGTTTATAAAGGTCGAGACATGACGAAAAGGAAAAAGCTAGGTCCTGTGATTTGCAGAAGATCATTAGTGGATGTCATTTTCCTTCACATCGATCTTAGCTTATTATTAAAAGCATGCATCTAAAAGGCAGCAACAACAAACCGCAGCCAAACTGCAAAAACATTAACAGAGCAAAATATTAATTTAATTATCTCTGTCTTCTCAAAATAGGAATATTGATACATAAAATGTTGATAGTCAACAATACAAAAACACAAATCATATTAAGATTACAATTTAGCTATTGTAAGACTCTGACTATACCACATAACAAGAAAGGGAAACTCTATCTTATTGTCAAAATCATTAATGCTCAAGTAACTCATGGCACATCCAATTGTAGGATCAATTTATTATTAAATTGGTCATTCAGCTATTGAAAATTATATGATAAAGTTATCTTTATGTGTTTTGTCATAGAAAAGTCACTTTATATAGTCATTTTACATTGGGAAAAAAAACTCCGCGCACATCTCATTACAGGGAACAAAAAAGAGAAGCAAAAACAAGAAAATTGTTTTCACCCCAGAGCTTTAATTAAAACAAGAGTCCTTTTTGAAAATATACACGTACCTGCATTTTCTTTAGGGCTTGATAAATAATATAGCTAATTAAACAACTGTGTTCTATGTTAGCATAAGCTAGTAATACAATTCCTATAAAAATGATAAAGCAGATATATCATCTAGAGAAATACAACTAATACAAAAGAAGTCACCAAAAAAGACAAAACACCTTTCAGATAAGAAAACCCACCTTGGCACCTTATATAGTATTTTTGCAATATTTGTATACTACAGTTTTTTCGACGAAGAAATTTTAAATACATGTAGGTCCGTCCGCCCTATTTCACACGATCAAAAGTCCAAGTGCAAAAAAAAAAACTCAAATCATAATATCAATCTTCACCATAAAAATATATTTTATATTATAAATCAATTTATTTTTTATACATATATTAAATCTTACACGTCCGAAATTCATGACTTGAATTTACAGATCTTGTCCATGCAAGTGAGAAAAGTTGCATCATGCATGCATGACAACATAGTAAGAATTAATCTTCAGACATGGGATGGGGTAGGGGGTGGGGGAAGGGAGTTGCATACCATCCAGTCATGACGCCGGATGTGGCAGGTGAGTTCTTTTGAGGCGGCGGAGCGGCGTATTGAGGAGCGCCGTACGGCGGAGGAGGGTAGCCTTGCGGAGGGTAACCTTGTGGAGGATAACCTTGTGGAGGGTAACCTTGTGGAGGATAACCTTGTGGAACGTATCCCTGAGGAGGGTAACCGTATGCATCCTTTGGTGGATATCCTAATTAAATATTTTCACATCCAATTAGAACCAAATTCTAATCAACAAAATCAAATCAAACCCCATATTTCATTATATCTAATTCCAAGAATATCATAAAGAACTGATCATAGATAAATTAAACAATAAATAATTTTTTTGTTACCTTGAGGGGGAGGTACACCAACTGGAGGAGGTTGATTGTAATAACTCATGATTGATTAATTGGATAAATGTTCTTGGAATTATACGATAGTTTCAAATTGAATGATTTTCTTTTATTTGAGACTTGAGAGAGATAGAATGCAGAACTATTTGCTTGATTTTAGTTTGATCTAGAATATTCAACCAATCCCAGTGAAAAATTCATGTTTTCATGTTTTTCCCGTATGGTCAATTTCTCAAATAGATAGATAAAATTATCTCTGTGTTTTTTGTTGTGAAAACCAATAATTACTGAGTTGTCTTTTTATTTTCTTCTTTGGATAAGGCTTTAGTAAAACAAAAGGTTTAAACACGTGGATTTTCTTAATGAACTACATGCAAAACTAATTATTTTTCAGTTAATTAAAAAATAATGTTTGTTTCCCTATTCAAACGACATTAAAGACCACAGGATCCATCCTTTTTTAGTATAACATTCAAATCACTTTCTGCAGTATTATTTAATTCACTTAGGAGTAAATTAAAGCACAATTGGTTTCAAATTCGAGTAATTTTATTACAAATGGTCACAATAGCCGAAAGATATAATTTTTGGTGGGCTTTATAGGGATAATTTCAATAATATACAATTCAACATAAGAAATTATATTTTTATAGTCAAATTTTTAATTTATATTTACATAGCCATATTTTCATGGTATACAATAATATACAATTGTATACATCTATTGTAGACAATGTATCAACCTTGTAGGTGTATAATAATGTATAAGAAGTGTTTATACACACTTTTACACTGATATACAATATTATACAAACTTATACAAGAGTTGTTTATAGATAAAAGTGTATTTATACACACTTCTACATTGTATAAAATTGTATAATAATGGAGATCCGGCGAAGATCTGGTGGTACTGGGAGAGGATAATGTAGACGACCTCTCCGGTGGATATCCGATGGAGATTCGGTGAAGTGAAAGGAGGTCGGTTGATGTTCAAAGTAGTCGCAATAGTCAGTCGTAGCAAAGCAATTGACAATAAGAAGAAAGAGAAGAACAAGTCTTTAGATGTCGTTTACGATGAGCCTTTGACCAGAGACGACCTCTCCGGTGGATATCTGGTGGTACAACGGAGAGGATGAAGGAGACGGTGGAGATCCAATGGTACAACATAGAGGATGAAGGAAACGACCTCTCCCGTGGAGATTTGGTGGTACAACATAGAGAATGAAAGAGACGGTGGAAATTCGGTGGTACAACAGAAAGGATGAAGGAAACGACCTCTCAGGTGACCTATTCAGTGGAGATCTGGGGTACAACGGAGAGGATGAAGGAGATGATGGAGATCCGGTGGTACAACGGAGAGGATAAAGGAAACGACCTCCCCGGCGGCTAACAAAATATTTGGCTAAACTGGATAAATATTTTTCCTAATTGGCATAGAGTATTATTTTCCTTTTGAAAAATGCGGGTCGAATTATATATTGTATGTTTGTATGTTCTATTGGCCATTAATTATTTTTAAGGGCGTCTTACTCAAATGTACAGCCCAAACAAATAATTTACATCTTGCATAGCTATATAATTATTTGCACTTGAACTAGCCAAAATATGATTTTGAATTTCAGAAAGTCAAATCTCTTTCGATGTTATTTCTTTACCTCCTTTCCCCCAAGCCAGTGCAGAACCCTCTTCATTTCTTCATTAATTATGTCTTAAATCTATATAAAATATATATACATTTTTGTACATAGTTATACAATACATATACATTCTTATATAATCTTATACATTATATATACATTAGTGATGTATATATTATGTATAAACAATGTATTCACACCGTTATACACAAAATCAAAGTGAATCATGTCTTCTTCATCAATTTTCCAGCTGCTCGTATTGGTTCAAATCAGTTCCAGTCGCCACCATCTATTTCCCGAATAGATTTTCAGATCTAGAATAGTCCAAAGCTCCGAGACCCCCAACAAAGGTGTTTTCAAATTTCTGAATTTTACCCTCAATAATGATCAAATCCACCTCAATCGAGTTCCAATCGAACCCACACTTCATTACCGACTTTCTTGAGCTATTTCCAACAAAATGAGACAACACACGTTTGAGATTTTACAAACAATATTTTAGATCTCAGCAAACCAAAAATTTGTGAGGGGTGCAAAAATGAGCTATTTGTTGGGGCCGAGGTGGGCTTGGTGGAGTCTAGAACATGAAAATAGGTGGCAACTGAGTTATGATTATTGTAGTTTGAAAGGCCTAACGTTCGCAAATAGCATGAGTGAATAAAGAAGATATGACCTACATGATGTATGTGTATTGTGTATATATAAAATATTGTCATAATACATAGACAACTCTTTAAATTTATAAGTAAATTTTATTTAAACACTTGAATTATAATTAGTTTCAATTGAGTACTGAACATATGATAAAGTGTTCAAATTAGACATTTTTTATTCAAATTTTGAAAAACTTTTGCGCATATTCTCAAGAGTCTATTAGGTAGTTAAATTAACCACATGAAATATGATATTTAACTTAATTATATGTACTCGCCTTAATAAGTTGTAAAACCCCATGTGTTTATTTTGATTGAAGGTTATGCGGGTAATAAACAAATAGTTGGGCTGAAAATGGTGGGAAAATGCCCGAATGGTGTTTATGAGTAATTATCTCTAGTTTAATCTTATGAAAATCATGATTAACTATTAGTACCTAATTATATTTAATAACTATAATTTGTTTTAATTACATCACATAGCTAAACATTATACGTTACTTATCATTCATAACTATACCCAAATACATTAGGTTTATGGCATCCCTCTTCTCTTCTCCCTCACTTCTCTCTCCGTCCCTCTCTACGCGGCCGCCCCACTGCCGTCAGAGCAGTGACGACCAGTGTCAGATCTGAGCTTCGCCGGTCACCTCTCTCTCTCCGGCCAGATCTGAGCTTCACCGGAGATCGTCTCGCCTCCTTCCAAATCTGAGTTTCGTCGGTGCATGTCACCTCTCTCTCTCTCTCTGTCCAGATCTGAGCTTCGTCGGTCCCGATCACCTCTCTCTCTCTCTCCATCCAGATCGAAGCTTATATTTGAATTCTTTTACGTACAAACGATCAAGATTAAATAGGCGGCGTGACAAACAACCAGACATCTTGATTCTATCTAATGAAGTTCCCGTTTTCGTTTTATTTTTATGACCAATTATATATTGAACTTGCGAGAAAACAAGAGCAATATTTCTTGTATTCACTCCAGCAAAAGGCATCGGAATGAAGTGGGGTTGACCAGAATGATGCATTCGCCATTGATGAGACAAATGTATTCATCTTTTTCGTCTTTATTTTATTTATTATATTCATATTTAGGTGTATTCGTTAATTTTTTGGTGTAAAATTAAGTGTTTGTGGATGCATTTTATTTTTTGTATTCAATTTTGAGTGTATTCGTACATTTTATTCGCCTATATTTTGAAGGAGATTTTTTTGTACACAAATAAATAAAGTAAATTTGAATACAATTTTTAAATATAATAAATTGAATACAACGTAAAAGTAACTACAAATGAATACATATGAGTTGAATACAGAGCATATTTTTACTCGTTGTATTAATACAACGAGACCGTTTTATGAATATAGTGA
The DNA here is from genome assembly GCA_034509755.1 of Anisodus tanguticus. Taxonomy (NCBI): domain Eukaryota; kingdom Viridiplantae; phylum Streptophyta; class Magnoliopsida; order Solanales; family Solanaceae; genus Anisodus; species Anisodus tanguticus. The sequence continues at coordinate 34,695,577 of CM067561.1, read as the reverse complement.
GGTCGTTTTATGAATACAGCGAGATCTAGCTACTAAAAAGTATTTATCCCATATAAATATTGAAACTATAGCTATGACAAATTTAAAACCCCTAAACTATAGTCATTTGTGTAAGTTTCACTTAATCTTATTAATACCTAACCCACTTTGTAATGCAGTATAACAAAGACTGATCATTCATTCTTTAATATCATCTCTTAGATATTTCCTCTACGCGTTCTCTCATTCCGTTACCGGTCTAGGGCCTCTGTATAGTTCAATTGCACGATTTTAAATAATCATATTCATGGCAAACTTCAAGATTTATAGATAGTATTCAATTAGTGAATAAATAATTAAATAACTAAGTGAAAAATTAAACGTATAACCAATATGATAAAACCAATAACGTCAATTTAAGCTTCAAATATCAAAATTCATGTAGCACCATAATCCTAAAACTACGAAAACTAGCCACACATAGTCATGAAACAATTAAACAAGTAATAAAAATCATAAAACTATTAAGAAAGGATGAGAGGAAGAAAAACTCGTGAATCTTTGCTCCTAAGTGCCTTAGTCGTGACAAAAGAGGGTTGCTCAGATGATAAGCACCCTCCACCTCCAACCCGAAGGTTGTGGGTTTGAGTCACCAAGGGAGCGAAGAGGAGAGCTCCTGGGGCAAGGGGTAAAAAAAAAAAGCGCCTTAGTCGTGCTATCTCTTCTCCAATAGTCGAACTCCCTTCAAAAATCAAGTTTACAAAGTTTATATAGTGTTGGGCGCGGGGGTAAGCGCGACGCACCAACCATGGCACGGAATTGCGTACTTCCAAAATTTCTTACTCTTTCGCTCTAAGCTTCATCTCATTCCTAATGCCTCCTACAAATAAAAATATTACAACTAGGCTCAAAACATTACGATTCACCCTGTGAAACATCAATAAAGTATCAAAATGTGAGCTAAACGATACTTACTACTCAAATATAAATTTATATCAGCAAATTCTTCTATGCAAACTCCTAAAGGAAGTTTCTCCTTTTGTCATCAACTTGCCCAATTCATATATATTCATCCAATTTAATTTGAAGCATAAAAGAGTCCAACATACCTATAGTCATAGTTGAGAATGCATCCCTTATTTCAGCTTCTTTCACTCCTGCCTGGAAAATCAACAAATCCTCACTGCTTTAGTGTTTTAGACACGGAGATCAGGTAGAAAAATAAATTAATAAATACAAAAGAAAATTAAGATTATAGGTTTTATACACTGATGTGTAAATTTCAGGTCACTTATAAGACAACTATAAGTAATTCTTTATATAAACATTAATTGGTAACCTTAAGAAAATGGAAAACAATATTGTATAATAGGTCAAAATACTAGTGTAAGAGAATCTTTACATTTGTTAGTGCATGTAACCTTAACCCATAAGTATAATAAATGGATGAGAAATCATTGTAATTCGACAAAAAAAGAGTTATGTTGGATCAAGAAGCCCAAATATACAATAACATAAAGAGTCAACTAAAGTTCGTTGCATGTACGGTTGTTGCTAAAGGTTTTTTTTGACGACTCTAGGGATCGCTACAATAACTACACATTTTGTGGCGATTAAGCTTACCACAAAAAGGAAACAAATATACGACGAAAAAAATTATATTGAGCCTTCAAAAAATATCTCAAAACATGTATAATATGTGTATAATTAGTAAGTATGTATTGATTGAGCCTTCAAGAATCCCATAACATATATAATATGTGTATAATTAGTAAATATACGTTGAATATACATTTATTAAGCAGAAATTATACAACAATGATATATTTTCTAAACACATACGGTAGGGATACATATTATATACAACAATGATACATTTTCTATACGTATGATACATTTTGTACATATACAATAGTGATACATATTCTCTGCAACAATGATACAATTTCTATACATATGCTGAAATTAGTTGCAAAAACGCTACGAAATGGAATTATTTTAAAAAGACTAAAAAGTATGTTTTAAGCTTCTTGGTTATCCGATTGTCAATAGTTTATGCCGGATGACTACTTATATCCTTTTTCCTATATAAAAACCTTAGACTCTAGAGAAGCGTGTAGAATCAAATATGGGTTTTTATCCCTCCCTATATTGAACAAAGAGTAAGACAATTTTAATACCTTTAAAATTATTTAACAAGTGACAAATCGTTACAGTTTACAAAATGCTAAGAGAAGAATGAGTACCCAAAGGCCACTTTCTTTGTACACTAGCAAATTACAAGAAACTATAATAGTATATAAAGCTATGTTATCAGGTTGTCAATAGTTTGGGCCGGATGGCTAATCCTTTAACCTATATAAAAACTTTAGAATCTTTTAAGTTTCTTGGGTCATCCGATTGTCAATAGTTTGGGCCGAATGGCTACTTATGTCCTTTTTCCTATATAAAAACCTTAGACTCTAGAGAAGCGTGTAGAATCAAATATGGGTTTTATCCCTCCCTATAGTGAACAAAGAGGAAAACAATAATGCGCGGAATCGCAAGGTCACGAGTTCAATCCCCTGCATAAACCTTCTTGGTTGAGCCTGTCACACATGGCTTGCCAAGTGTGGTTAATCGGCTGACGTGGTTTGCAGGCTATTGCGTCAGTCCGGGGTTTACCCTGTGCGCACTCGAGAGAGTAGCGGCTGCGGGTTCCTTCGTCAACAAAAAAAAAAAAAGAAGAGGAAAACAATTTTAATACCTTTAAAATTACTTAACAAGTGACAAATCATTAAAAAAATGGTAGCCCGTGCGCGGAGTCTGGGAAAGGGTTGGATCACAAGGGTATATTGTACGTAGTCTTAACTTGTATTTTTGCAAGAAGCTATTTTCACAACTTGAACACATGACCTACTGGTTACATGGCATCAACTTTAACAGTTATTCCAAGGTTCCACTTCAAGTAACAAATCATTACATTATACAAAATGCTAAGAGAAGAATGAGTACCCAAAGGCCACTTTCTTTGTACACTAGCAGATTACTAGAAACTATAGATGTATGTAAAGCTATTATCCTTAGAATGAATGTTTGACTGAATAATACATAGCATGTGTAAATGTCATTTACATGCACCTTTGTTACATGGCCATGGTTAATTGTTATATGCATTATTATAACCTCAATTTATCATTTAACTATAATTAACTGTAACATTACGTAAATCTTGATGAGGTGTGAATGAATGAAATGAGTGTTGACGTGTCATTTTAGTTATGTGAATCCCTTCGGGATGAATTTGGGTGATAGATAGTTGTTTTGAAGTCAACCCAAATAAGGGAGTTTGTAAAAGTTCATAAAGTCGTCTAAGTCAGAGGTAGTTTTCACTTATGCTTAGTTTTCGGATAGTTACGTTGGGAATATGAGAAAACTCAAAACATGAAAGTTGTAGCCCTTCGAAATACTTTTCCAACGACATATGGCCCAGCTCAAACGGAGCTCTATGCTAGGATTTATGTCCATCTTACAGAAGGTTGTCGGTTCGGTGAAAATTAAGGCGTGCGCGTCTCGGACTGCAACGCGGCAGGCCAAATTTCCAGGAAAAATAAAATTTTGACACGATCAAAAATATACCGTACGAGACGTAGGCTGTATCTTGGGCCGCGCCATGCCAGGCCATTTTATGTCTGTCGTGATTTTCCCGAATTTTATATATCTCCAACTTCATAAGACCTACCCCACTTCATTTTAAACCATCGTTTTGGAGCGAAAACATCCCAGAGCCTTCTCTAAACTTCTAAGGTAAGTTCTTACTCAAACTTCATGATTATTACCTCAAACTAACGAAGAATAAATCCTAATCTATTCCATAGTTTGTGAGAATTTGATTCAAGAACGGTTGAAGAAAAGAATCGTTGGGAATTCGTCATGAGGTAAGCTTCTGTAATTCTAGTATAGTGGTGGGGATTGTTTTGGGTTTATATATCATTTAAAATACATTAGAATCCATGGGTGAATCGTATGAAAGCAAGAATGCGCTTTGGGTACGAAAAAGCCCTAGTTTTTCAATAACTATAGGAACTCTTGAAATTTGGATAAAGTACTAATCTTTCTCATCTAAACTAATTGTAGAGCGATTGTTGAACCTTGGATAATCTGTTTGGTAGCGTTTTAGCGGGGATTAAGGTATGTCTCTTTTTCGAACATATTTTCCAACCTCTTAAAAATGGTTTCTTTGGGAAGGTGTCATGTGCATGAGGGACAAGCCCTCATGGATCCCTAGTTGTATCATACTATATATATGTACTAGTGATTTTTTTTTATCAAAGGATTGTTGCAACCGATTTATAAATCATTGTACTTTGAACATGATTTACCCCTAAAAGGGACGTTTTAAACTTGATTTCGGAAACTTAGATATTTCATGTGTTTGCCTATGAATGAGTTCGTTGAAGTTGAAACTTATTTAATGACTTGAACATGGTTTCTAAACCTATTAATGACTTGGCGTACTCCTATTAATGGGATGATGAACATAATCCATAATGAGTGATTCGGCTTCTATGTTATAATTGTAATTAGGCTAACTTGCCATGATTTCTATTGTTTGTGCTTGGCCTAGCTACTCGGGATGAAGGGTAGTCTCTATGGATCCTAGTGTAGTTTGCCTAGTCATTCAAGAGGAAGAGTGGCCACCGAATGCCAATAGCCTCGGTGTGGTTTGCCTAGCCATTCAGGATGAAGAGTGGCCATCAAGGGTTCATAACCCCAATATAGTTTTGCCTAGATATTCGGGAGGAAGGATATCCATCGAGGGTGACAACCCCGATGTGGTGCTTCTATGCGGATTTAGGGAACCTTAATGGTCATCCCTTCATTTCATTGATCTGGCTTGTATTGGCATAATTGTGATTGTTCGCGGGTGACTTGAGGTTGATCTTAAGTCCATAAATGAAAAACCTAATCTTGATAAATGGCATAATAGATTGAAAGTGATTTAAGTCCATAAATGAAAAACCTAATCTTGATAAATGGCATAATAGATTGAAAGTGATTTAATTCTCTCTTGATGGTTTCTACTAATGGTTTGTCTAAGTTTGGTGAACTGTTTTATCTCTGGATTTCGAAATGCTTTACTACTTAATATTATATTATTTTACATTATCTATTGTCCCGGAGATACTCACTAAGTACTAGTACTCTTGCATACCATTGTAGTTTTTTATGATGTGTCAGGTAACGAAGAAGATCAGGTTCGTGATACGCCTATGACTTAGGAGAACTTGCTGCTTTCGAGACTATTCGGTGAGCCCACATGATTATTCGTGGGGCACCATTCTATCCTTATTTTTATTAGTTTTAGTCTACGGGTTGTGTCCTTTAGTTAGAATATTTTTTTTATTATCTTAGAGGCTCCGTAGACAGATATTGTTTTGTGGGTATTGGTTGAAGTGGTTGTTCGACTTTCATGGGCATTGCTACGTTTTTGACAACTTAATTATTATAGATTTTATTTCATAAATTGTGACCATGACCTTTACTTAGTTATTTATAACTTAATTGAAGTAATTAATGAAAGACTAAGTAGGGACTTGATATTATTAATTTATAAGATGCTTCCGGTGTTGTTCATAGCATCAGATACATGTTACTTCCAAAGTCGGGTTTGGAACATGACATTAACTATTCTAATTTGATGCAAGCACCGAATGTGAGTAAAACCTTTTCTATAATCTCACATAAACCAGAGATAGCGCATATACTATATCACTTCAAAAGTCACTCAACCACATGAGATATGCATGAGAAGAAACCAAACAATGGAAGGTAACTTAGAAAAAAAGCAAAATAAAGATGTAAATTTGCACTCACCCATATGATTGTAATTATACGTCACATCTGAGCCGTACGCGGAAGCCATGGCAACTTCTTCATCTCCTTCACCTTTCATGACACCATATTGTACTGCAACTCACAATACCAGTGAAGTCATCAGATTGGATAATATACGAAGCAAGAAAACACACAGTAAATTAAAAGTCTCATGAACTCTAGATGATTTTTACGTACCTCCAGTATTGTAGGCGCGGATAACAAGAAGTTCATTTCCAAAGCTTTGTTGTTCTTGTTGAACTTCCTCTGCACAAGTGACTGCAGCTTGGCTACAATGATGCAACTCAATCAACTTTAATGTGGGAATATCTCCAATCTCTGTTGGAATCTCCTCCAATTTATAGCAATGCATTAGGATTAGACACTCAAGACAGGGAAGACTATCACTGGTTGCTTTCCAGTTCACCAAGTCGGTCTTGGAAATCTCTAGCAACTTGAGCTTCTCGAAACCCCCTTCATCCAGATTCCAATTGATCCCTTGAAAAGCAAAATGTTCTAGTTTGAGCACCTCAAGGTTGGGTAAGTTACCAAGCATTGTCATATCCTTCCACAGTAGATGTGTCGCTGCAAGTGTCAAACTCTTGAGTTTTTTTGGAAACACGTGTGATAGCAGAGCAGCCGGCCTTCGAAAAAATTGTGCATTGGACGGAATTGCTAGATGAATTCTTAGCTTCTGGAGATCAACTAGACGTACGAGACTATCAATTAGATTCTGCCATCCATTAGGATCTAAATTGATCACAACATCCAATTCCTTTATGTTAGGGACTGCCATAAAAACCGCCTTCCAGTTGGAAGAAGCAGTGTTTAGGGAAAGATCCTCTAAGTTTTCTAGACCCGAAAACTTTTTTACCTTTGGAGGAGCAGGCAGAGGCATACTTATCCCCCCAGAAAAGAAATGTCTCAAACTTGACATCTTCCAAATTTCCAATGGCCAGGATAATTGATGTGCAACTGGAATGACAATCATTGTCTGTAGATTCCAGAGGTTAGATATTGATGCTGGAATGCTTGTACCAGTGGTAAAAGCAAGATATCTCAAGTGTACTAATTGTGTTATCTCGGTGGGAAAACGTAGAAAGTGAATCATTAGTACATCCAATACCCGTAGCAATTGAAAACGAGAATCCACTATCTTATAGCATTCAAAGTCAGGTAAAAAAGTATGCGGTTGACGGATGCATAAGATTGTACGAATAGAATCCAAATTGCCTTTCTCCAGGCCAAGATTCTGGTTTCGTACAGCATCTTCATGCAAAAATAGTCTATGTTCAACCTTCACCCCATCCGAAGACACTTGGTAACATTTACTTATGACCTGAAAAAACTTCTCAGCTTTTCCTTCTCTCAAGCATAATAGCCGAACGAGGTCATGAATTCTGCAATTTTTAATTTTGCCGCTTACCCGTCCTCGACTATTTACCATAATCAAACTTCTGCTAACCAAATCCTCTAAACACTCCTCCGCCACCTCTTCCGGCTTTTTAAGACTAATCCTCTTTAAAAAACCCTCAGCACACCAAACTCCAATCAACCTATTCGCATCAATTTCTGCATCTTCTAGGAAAACTCCCATATAAAGAAAACAAGCTTTTAAGCTATAAGGCAAGTAGTTATAACTCAAAGCCAATATTGCTAAACACTGCTCAGAGGTTGAACCAACATGGGAATTCACATTTTCAGCAATTTCTTTCCAATCATCATGTGTCCTGTTGATCTTGGAGAGAAGACCCGCAACCACTACAATTGAGAGTGGTAATCCTTGACATTGTTGCGCTATCTGCCTGCCTATTTCCTCCAGTTGAGGAGGACAGTCTTCCTTTCCAAATACCTTTAAAGACAATAATTTCCAACTGTCTTCAAGATTAAGGAAAGACATGTGATGAGGAGGGAAGTCATTACCAACACAATCAGCTACTTCTAAGAGCCTAGTAGTAATCATGATACGACTTCCATTTTCATCATCGGGAAATGATCTTCTTACTTGGTCCCAGGCCTCTATACTCCACATATCGTCCAAAACTATCAGATACCTCTTGTATTTCAATTTTCTATGCACTTGGTCTAATAATTCATCTTCGCTCATACTGCGGTACATTTCCTTTGCACCTGGCGTACCGAAGCTTAAAACATCCAAAAGCATTTCTTTTGCATCATATTCTTGAGAGACAGTAACCCATGAAGAAACATCAAAGCGACATAATACTGATGGATGCTTAAAAGTTCTTCTAGCAAGAGTTGACTTACCGATGCCACCCATACCAACAATTGAGACAACATTCAGCTCCGAAATTTGCCCAAAGAGTTGATCTCTTATGATGTTGATGTCATCCTCCAACCCAACAAGAGTATTTTCCGCATGTACTGATGAGCGGACGGGTAAAGAAGTTGTTCTAATTGGCAGATCTTTCATGTGTTGGTGGTCAGTCTTGAACTTCATCACCTCTCCTTGAATGGAATCCGTTACTTTTGTTATTTGCTGCAACTCAACATACAACTCGCGACGAGCGTTGTTTTGACCATGTTCAGTATCAGCCACATGGATTCTTCTTAGGCACAAATCAATTGTATCTTCTGATTTATATCCTGCATCTCTAATCTTTTCTTCCAAAAACTTCATTGCTTCTTGATCAATGATCTGGTTTCCCATATCCTCAAGGAAAGCTTGCAAGAAAGTGAGTGTTCCATAAAGTGAATCAATGGATCCCCTACTTTCAGAAATCAAACTTGGATTGAATTGCAAGAGTTGGTCTAGAGTTGTCAAAAGGGAAGTTACAACAGCATAAGCCATCCCTCTCTAGTCTCTAGTAGTGTGAGTGTGAGTGTGAGAAAGTATGTCTTTATCTGCCACAAACATTAAAAGAAAAAAAAGCATCACAATTCACAATATACATTGCTCTTTTAGAAGCACTAGAGCACAATTTAAGGCTATTTAATTTAAGCTCATTCGAAACCTTGCACAACCATGTGAGAGTTCATTTATCGAGGCTATAACCTTGATTTATTTATTTGATATTTCTATATTGATTTCTACTCCCTATGTCTTATCTCTCGTAATAACTATCACTTTAGCAAAAAAATTATATCAAAATAAATATCATTTTAAAAAATTAAGACATAAATTGATTATTCTTTTTCTACCATACTCTTAAATAAAAACTGACAAGTTCCCTATTCAAGAAATATTTATCGGTAAATTATCTATTCAAGACATAAATGATTGTTACTCGTGTATTTTTTAATCAAGAGTAAAAAATAATATATTTTTATTAAATAACGATAGTTTGATAAATTTTATATTTCATTATTAATTTCTTAATATATATATATTTTTTATTAAGATAACACTTATTATAGACCGAAAGAAGTGATTTACAGATACTAATTAGAAAAAAGTTAAAAAAGTGCAGTAGTATAAAAAGTAAAAGGGAAGCTAGCAACTCATTTTGGCGTCAAAATCTAGCACTCTCGAGGAAAAACATTGTTAAAGCTAACGTGACCTTTTCGGTTTTCTACTAAAAATATCTTTTTTAAAATCCCTCTTCCGTGAGCTCTCTTGTTCTCTTAGTAACTTAAACTCCGAACCTTCAGGATGAAAACTCAAACTTTCAAACTTAAGGATGAAAGTAAAAGACGCTTATCATCTGAACAATACCTTCTTATCCACTAAAAATGTTTACACATTACAAATATTAAGGAATATTTATGTTGAGGAATATATTTCAACAATCAAAATAGTCCTACTCCTATACATTAAGAGCATGTTTGGAAAGCCATAAGGAAATTAGAATTAGGTGTAATTACAAAGTTTGGTATGTGGCCATATAATTACCAAGTTAGGGGGAGGGGGAGGGTGTTAAGAACTGGGTGTAATTACACCATGTAATTACATGGAAACTTTGAATTTCTTCCCTTTTTATTTTAATTTTACATTATTTATCTTTTATTTAATAAGTACTATAAGTCTGCATAATTAATAATTCACAATATATGAAAATAGTTGGAGAAAAATCGTAATCAAAGAAAGAGTTGTTTGACTCCAAAACTGATCAACCTTCAAACAAATTGAAACGGAGTGAGTACTAAATAACTATGCACAAACACATACTCCCTCCGTCCATATTTGACTTGAACATCGTTTAAGAAGCAATACAAAAATGGTAATTTTGCTATATCACTCATAGTTATTATAAGAGTGTGTTTAGATTAGCTTTTTAAAAGTGATTTATATGCTAAAAGCTAAAAATCATAAGTTGATCCTACCCAATTTTTGTTTTTTGACTTATTTTTGTATCTTTTTATCCTAAAAATAAGTGCTTAAAATACTTTTTTGTTATCAAAAACAGCTCAAAAAGTATAAAAGAACTTAAAAGTCAAAAAATATTTAAAATAAGTCATTCTAAACACCCTCTAAATCATTTAATTTTGGGGAAATGAATTTGAAAATAATTAAAATATTAATAATAAAAATAAAATAAGTATAAAATGATAAATTATCTCTTAATTTTTTAAATTATACATTTACTATTAATATAGATAACCAAATAAAAATGAACGGAGAGAGTATCATATCTCTCTATTTTAATCCGTGACAAAGATACTAAAGCATGACAAGTAGTCAAATAGAGATTGCTTTTTGTAGAAGCACAAGAGCGCAATTTAAGGCTCTTTAATTAAGCTCATTCGAAACCTTGCACAACCATGTGAGAGTTCATTTATCGAGGCTATAACCTTGATTTAATTATTTGGTATTTCTATATTGATTTCTACTCCCTATGTTCCATAATAAGTGTAACTTTAACAAAAAAATATTATTTCAAAATAAATATTACTTTAAAAATTAAAGATATAAATTGGTTACTTTTTTCTTACTATATCATTAGATAAAAATTGACAAGTTCTCTATTCAAGACATAAATAATTATTACTCATGCATGCTTTAATCAAGAGGAAAAAAATTTATTTTTACTAAATAAGATGGTTTGGTAAACTTTACGTTTCATTATTAATTTCTTAATATATGTGTTTTTTATTAAAGTAACATTTATTATGGGATAGAAGGAGTAATTTACAGAGGCTAAATAGAAAAAAAGTTTAAAAAGTGCAGTAGTATAAGAAGTAAAAGGGAATCTAGCTACTCATTTTGGCATCAAAATCTAGCACTCTTGAGGAAAAACATTGTTAAAGCTAAGGTGACCTTTTCGGTTTTCGACTAAAAATATATGTTTATCATCTGAACAAAAATGCTTACACATTGCAAATATTAAGGACTATTTGTGTTGAGGAATATATTTCAATAATCAAAATAGTCCTACTCCTATACATTAAGAGCTTGTTTGGAAAGTAATAAGAAAATTAGAATTGAGTTTAATTACACAGTTTAATATGTGGTCATGTAATTACCAAGTTAGGGGGAGTGGGGAGGGTGTTAAGAATTTGGTGTAATTACACCATGTAATTACATGACAACTTTTGAATTTCTTCCCTTTTATTTTTATTTTATTTTATTTATCTTTCATTTTTTTCTTCTCATTTTTAAACATTTACTTCTTATGATTCAATGTAAGTGCTCCTAATTTTTTTTAATTTAATTTTATTTATTTTCTTCATTTAGCGTAATTGCATCATTGTAGTTTTTGAAACTAAAAAATGAGTCGTTAGCAACTTGAGATATAATTGTGATGTAATTAAACTATAATTTCGTTGTTGAGTGAAGTTACAAACTTGTGTTTTCCTTTTCTTTTGTTTATATTTACTTAAGTTATGTTGGAACTTATTTTGTTATTTTGGAATTTGACATAAGAGTATAAAAAAATGACAGCCCGATGCAATAAGTTCTCGCTATGCGCGGGTCCGGAGAAGGGCCAGACAACAAGGGTTTATTATACGCAATACAAGTATATTATACGCAATATGTAAAGTATGTATAAATTATGAGAAAGTATGTATAATAAATCTGTAATTGATACAAACCAGATTGCATACAAAGTTCATACACCAGAAAATAAGTATGTATAAATTTTTGTATGCAGTATGTATAACTGTATAAATTTGTTATAATTTTTATGTGTGAAATATGTATAAAAGTTGTATGTATGTTGATGTAGTTTAGTACTTCACGAACGGCAATGATCTGGAAATTAGCACGAAACTGTATGAGAAATGTTTTGTTTTACGATGGAACATCAAACATTTTGGATAGATGCCAAAACATCTTATAGTATTTGTAAAACCATCTGGAACTTGAACTATACTCTTTAATATTGGGACATTAGAATGAAATATGATATGTGTCTATCAACGGCTGTAGAGGGAGAGAGAGAGAGAAAGAGAGATAAATCTTTTTAAAAAGAAGAAGCTGATTGGTAACTGTCCTAAAATTAAGCCCACTCTTCCTATAAAAAAGCCCAAAATCGTGGGTATCCCATTAAGCCCGAATCTGATATACTTTATAATTTTGTTGGTATGTTTTGTAAATAAGAAAAAGTACCTTTAAGTTTTGTAATATAAAGTCTTAAGTAGTATTATTAGGTGATTTTTCCTTGACGAAACCCAATTGAAAGAGAAGAAGTTGTTGGCCCAGTCATGTTAGATCCTGAACTGCTGTGTCTGACATAATCTCGGAGTGAGTCTGTGCTGGTCCCAAACCTCCCCCATCAACATGCTCTGCCTCGGGCTTATGCTTGGGAGAAGCTGAGCGTGCCCGTCTCTGTCCAGCCGCAGGAGCCCTGCCCCTGGCTGTTGCAGCACCGCGATCTTTGGCTCGGCTGCAACCTCTCGCTCGTCCTCGTCCTCGAGCGTCGACCCCAACAACGACGGTCTCGGGCTCACCGTCCCTCGCAAGATCTGCTCGTGTCCTCACCATTTGTGAGAGAATAGAAATGAATCAGATACCAATTCGAACATTCCGGATACCAATTTAAATAAAGTAGCACGAAAGAATGAAGAAATTTGAAGTTTCCTAAATGTCCCATAACCTCTCGCAGATAAATACGAAGCTCTTCGTACCCATCCGAAAGACTCTACTAGACATGCTCTTGTACTTATAAACCGGGTAACCTAGGGCTCCGATATTAACTTGTCACGACCCCAAATCACTAAGTCGTGAGGGCACCTACCATTTCCCACCTCGGTAGGAGAACTCTTCCATTTATCAACAATTCAACCATAGTTAAGTAAGATAAGCATAATAATATAAAGTCTACTCATGTCATAAATATAAAAATGCGGAAGATACGAATCCTAAATACAACCCCCAAAGGAACATGGTCTGAACAGTACAAGAGCTACTAATAATACAAATATGAATGGTACATAAGTTTAAAAATAGTAGTACTGTCTAGGAACCAAGATAAGACGAGTAGATAGGAAAGAGTCTCCAGCAGCGAATTCATCAGAAATGCTCACCCTAAAGACTCAGCAGCAACCTCAGATCAGTCGCGAGGGGAAGAGTTAAAACCAGTCACGTACTTTGCATTAAAAAAATGCAGCAAGATAGTATCAATACAAACATTATGTACCGGTAGATATCATAGGCCGACAACAGTTAGCTAACATATGCATAAGAAAGACACTCAAAGATAGACATGCTCACAATCAAGTATAAGTAATATCACAGTCCAAGAATAATCCACCAAGTATAGGAAATCAAGTCAGGATCCAAATATAAGAATGAATGATGAATAAATATGCAATGCAATGGCCATATGATCAATCTGTACATATATGCTCTGGGCGGAACATATCATTGTCCCATCGGTCATGACCCACGGGGGACTCACAACGTCCATGTACTAGTCATTCTGTATCACACAACCTAGAATGACTCTTTCACCCAACACCCCGCTAGCCACTCCGTATCACACAACATAGAGATGGCTACGCAAATAGTATGTCATATGAATCATAGATGTTTTCTTCCCATTCATCATTGTCACGCTAACAATATATCATGGAAATGAGAATGAATGCAATGTAATGACAATATCAAGTGTAACATATCAATCCCAATCGTCCCATACAAGGACACTTATCATAATATCATTATCATATCTACCCCTTTCCTCTTTTCATGAACATGCCAAGATAAGTGAAATACATCTACATCACAAATAAGACATGACATTACCTACCAGTCCAGTAATCACAAAGAGACAACAAGTCATAATCAGTCAACAGTAACTAGCCTAAGTAATCCATCCCAACTTCACACTCGAAGGCTTACAGGCTTTCTCCAACAGAATCTTACTACACATACGCTTTGCTAACCGAAGTCTAACCAGAAAGTAAGTTGTAACCTACCTGGATGCCAAGTAGAAACCGCACATGATCACAAAGGAGCCTTGCCTTCCAAGGATCATGGTCATGCTCGAAGTCTAATATTATCAAAGTCTAAGTTAGAATAAGAAATTCACAAGACTCATAACATCATACTAATCCTTGGAATCTAAATCGAATATGAGAGAATGAGAAAAAGGCTTATAGGGGTACAATGGTCAATTCAGAGGTAAACATGAAATTCAAGGTTCTTGGAGTCCAACATTACTAATCTCTTGCTAAAACAACTCTAGATTAGGTCAATTTCATCCTACAAGTAAAACCCCCAATTTTAGGTTTGAACCCAAGTTTTCAACATTCAATTTTATCAACAATAAAGGAAGTTTCAAGCTTAAAACATACTAAATAATGATACACCATGCTTAGATTAATAAAATCCACTAATTAATTTTCACTTTCAATCTTAACAATTAAACAAGCCCTAATTTAGTTGAGCTCAACTTTCCCAATTAGATTCTAGGTTAATTCCACCATTAAATCAACTTAAAGAAGGGTAAAACTAAAATGTAGCTAAGGGAGCTTACCTCAAGAAGAAATCACTAGAAGATGCTTGAAATCGCTCTAATGGTGTTTGGGATAAGTATTTTCAAAATGAGGGAATGTATGATTTTAATGACACTTCAATGAATCTGGAAAATTCTGTCGTCCGTTATAGTGGACTGAGGCCTGTTGCAGCGGACCCGCGCCCACGGTCCCTTGAAAAAAATCCCAAAAGGTTGATGCACCGGACCATTTCCGTTGGGGCGCACTGAGGCCCGCCCAAGCGAGTACACCGGAAACCAGAAAATTTCATATTTAAGCAATTTCAACCTGAAATCCGATAATCACCCGAGCCCTCCCCGACACAAACCAGATATGTACACATATGTAAAAACACGCTACGGACTTACTCGTGGTCTCAGAATTTCCATCGGAGTTCTAATTCTACGAGTCAACCCTCAACGGGCTAAACTAGTTTCTTAACCAATAGCCAAAAATGCTCCCGAGGGACTCGGAAACTGAACCCACTATCCCACCAAGTCATGAACGACCCTGTGGACCACACAGAATCGACAAAATTATGAAAAATGTCTGTTCACATAAAAGTCAACTTTCGGTCAACACTTTCATATTTTAAGGTTCTAATTTCTCAACTTCTACTAGAATCATCTGATAACTTCGGGATTTGAGTTAACAAGGATAAAATAGTCAAAGTACAAGTAACGACGGAACATGTCATTACAATCTCTCTTTGTGTCACTTAAAATCCAATTCAAATTAGGATCCCTTTGGTGGCGGTGATTTACCATAATTAGGTATGGATAAAGCTGTGGTCAATTTGACTGTAAATTCCTAATATTTAGTGTTTATATATATATATATTAAATAATTTGAAAGAAAATAATAAATGATAAGTTTGTCAGGTCATTTAATGAAGGGTAAAAAAGCTCAATCAATATTTTTAAGGCTTTGGATTTGTTATGGTTGTTGCATAAAAACACGTTGGTGGCAAGTTTTGAACATGCACCCAATCGTATGAAAAGTGATGCACTAACCACCAGTCCACAGAGCAAGCTTCATCTAACCATGACACTTAACATGTATTTATATGTTAGTACATCGATTTTATAGGTGCTTAATAAATTTTTCAGGTTAGGTGGTGTTACGTGACACCACTTCGACTAACATGCATTTCTTTTTTATGGTGTTCACGTCGCTCTAAATCCCGGATCCACCTTCGTACCTTAGTGCATACTCCTTTATTTTTACAACTTCTTGCATAGTATATCTTAAATCCATTTCTGGAGGTGGAGTGTTTGTTAGGCTTACCCTCTAACCTTCATCACGAAATTTCTTGGAGTAGCTAGCTCACTTTTCATAGAAAAAACAGATAGTGGGTCTGCATCAATTTCCAAAAGATAGCAGTTGGTTTTTAGTCTCAACGATCACTAACTAACCATATCTATCCTTTTTATTCTTGTCTTTTCCCCTTTTCTACTTCTTCCTCGTTCATTACTTAACGTTGTTTTTTCCTAACTTGTAAAAAAACTAGTCTTCCCATGCAATTAACCCTATTCTGCTCTTTTACCTCAAGTTTTTACGGTTTCTCCTAAAGCCAATAAATTAGTAGTTTTAGTAAAATACATTGCTTTACTTTTACATATTGGATATATATATGTTTTAAAAAAGATTTAAGAGTTCAATGAGACATATAGTTAACAGTGTGGTAATAAAGATATGACTGGACCGGCGAAAGATGAATTAGTGCCTCACCCGGTGAAAGATCAACTTCCCGGAGTCGATTACTGTGTTAACAGCAATCCTTCTTGGGGTACGTATTTTAATTACTCCTAAACACATTTTTTTTTTTTTTTATATATAACAATTTGTTGGAGCTGTGAATAAATCTTTGGTCTGCTTGCTGACGTGGAAAGTTGCCTTGGCATTTTTATTATAGTTTTCAGACCAAATTTTATTTTCTGAGTAACCATTCATATGTTGAGATTTTCAAGTGACAAAAGTTAGTTTAGTGACTCTTTTTAGGAAAACAATGTAAGTCATGATGATCAAATTTATTATTTTCTGAATCACCATAGTAAATTTACAGATTTTCAAGTGACAAAAGTTAGTTTAGTGACTTTTATAGAAGAAATGGTAAGTATAAATTATTTTAAAGTAACAAAAATTAGTTTAGCGACTTTTCTTGGGGGAAAAAAACTTAAATGACCATTGCAGAAATTAACTCATGAATCATTAGACCTCTAATTTAGTGCGCGTGATTTCCTTGAATTTGGATTAATTCCTCAATTTTTTTTGAGTAAAATCAAATATAGCAAGCATTGAAATCGGAGTCTATGATTGTTAAACTTTTAAGAGGTTTACTCATCACCAGAGAAATAAGATGTTTTTTAAATTCTCAATTACCTCACCAAGTTTGTTGGTTCCTACTCTGTTTAATCCCAAAGTTTATATTGCAAAATTAACAAAATGCTCTTAAAATAGTAAGTATTATTGTCGGCTTGGAGGGACCTGATAACGGAAGCTAAATTCTGAAATCCTAATTTAAATTATGCAGCTGAGGCTGTTATATTGGGTTTTCAACACTATTTAGTAATGCTTGGCACTTCTGTCATCATCCCTACCATCATTGTTCCTCAAATGGGTGGTGGCAACGTAAGTGCTTTTCTATTTTTATCTTCGTTACCAATTTCAGTCAGAGATTTATATGTCAGTAGAAAATATAAAAAACTTCAAGTAGTATTGATAGAGAATATATTTATATATTTCTCGTATATTCTGTAATTAATATTTGAATGTAATTATGTAAAGTAGAGATTCTCATTCAATTAGCATTCATATTGTATACACTATATATATATATATATTGTATTAATGAGAAGACTCCATCAAGGAAGATTAATACAATTCTAGATGATATCAAAAGTCAAACCCTAAAACACATCTCTCTCTATTTTTTTTTCTCCTACTCGCCGCCCCCTCCCCTCTCTCTACCGGCGTAGGCCGCCCACCCACAAATACCCTAAATATTTTTTCCCTCTCTCCGCTTGCTCACCGAAAAACAGCCCCCCTAATGGCTTCCATGGCTACTCCCACCTCTCCCACGGCTTCCTCCTCCTCCGCCGTCATCACACACAACCCCCTCACCTCATCCTCTACTTCCTCCTTCCATCCGGCGTTCGCCGAAACCAATATCAAGAACTTTATCCCTTTGGTTCTTGATCAAGAGGATGGTCAATATTCATCGTGGGTTGAATAATTTAGCATTCATGCATGTGCTTACAACGTGCTTGATCATATTGACGACAAATTCCCCCATCCTATCGATGTCAACGACATGGCATGGCATGGCGTCGGCTAGACTCAACCGTCAAGCAATGGATTTATGGTACCATATCTAAGGACTTGCTTCATAATACTATGAAAACAGGCGCTTCAGCGCGTGATCTATGGACAAGGTTGGAGGAAATTGGAGGAAATTTTTCAGGACAACAAACATACACGTGCCGTGTATATTAAGGAACAATTCAATAACCCGCGTCTTGAAAGCTTTGCGAACATGTCCGACTATTGAAAATAATTGAAAGTATTTTCCGATCAATTATCCAATATGGGCACTCCGATTTCGGACACTAAGATGGTATTGCAACTAATTAATAGTTTGCCAAAAGGTGAATATGACACAATTGCAACGATGATACAACATGTCGATCCTCTGCCCAGCTTCAACAAGGCCCGGTCACAACTGCTTTTGGAAGAAACTAAATGAGCTAAACAGGATGAACACAATCAAAAAACGTTGGTGGTTGATGCACCCGAGACCACCACCGCACCCGCCGGCCACACCGACAACCAACAACAGCCGAGCAGCCGCGAAAGCAGTAGAGGACAAGGCCGGGGTAGCGGATGCGGCGACAGAGGTAAAGGCCGCGGTAGAAGGCCCAACTCGGGTGGCCAGCCACAACATCAAGCTCGGTACCCAATCCAGTGGGCCGGCCCACTACTTTGGCAATTTTCCAGCAGTTGGGCCTCACCACCCTGCCCATACCCGAGTGCCCCAGCCCACTGGCAGCAGCCCAGCATGTTGGGCTCTGGTCCTGCCCCCACGCCCGATGGGCCCATCTCATCAGGCTCACATCACGGAAGCCCAACAGCTCACTACCCAATCCGAATTTCTCACACCAACAGAATTGGCCTAGGCATACATCACCATGAATTTATAGCAGCCCGATGATGCTCGGTACATAGACACGGGCGCCACATCCCACCTCACTTGAAATTCTGGTAATCTTCCACATATATTTAATTTGCAAAATCCTTAATTTATTTTGGTCGGAAATGGCAATCACATTCCAATTCAAGGGTATGGCACCACACACACCGAAACCTCACACTCCCTTTTCCCTCTGCAACGTACTCTATGCTCCTAATATCATTAAAATTTTAATCTCTGTTAGGAAGTTTGCTATTGATAATTCTGTATCTCTTGAATTTGACCCCTTTGGTTTTTGTGTGAAGGACCTACGCACGGGGACACCTCTTACGAGATGCAATAGTGTAGGGGATCTCTATCCTTTCTCATCCACTTCCGCTTCCAGTATCAACCCTCATACATCCCTTGCTGCGATCTCTCCATCCACGTGGCACAACAGACTTGGACACCCGGGAGCTCCCGTTTTTAATTTTCTTAGAAGTCACAATTTAATTACATGTAATAAGGGGAATCTTGCCCCACGTTGATATTCTTGTCATTTAGGTAAACATGTTAAACTTCCGTTTATGTCATCTTTAAGTGCTATTTTTTCTCCCTTTGACATTATTCATGCGGATTTATGGACATTTCTTATCGCTAGCAAACTCGGTCATAAATATTATTTAGTCTTGTTGGATTATTTCTCTCATTTTCTTTGGGTCAATCCGCTCAAATTTAAGTCTCAAGTTTACTCCACGTTTCTTGAATTTTGCATATATATTAAAACTCAGTTTGAAAAAGACATCAAAACATTCCAATGTGACAATGGTCGTGAGTTTAATAATTCACTCTTTCATAAATTTTGTACGGATAATGACATGATGTTTCGATTCTCTTGACCCTATACCTCTCCTTAAAATGGTAAAGCCGAAAGAATCATACGTATCATTAACAATATTATTCGTACATTGCTCCTTTTCTCTATAGAGAGTTTGTGATCACTTATTTTAGTGTTTTTTGGACGAGGCAGCTGCTGCTGGTTTTGATTTATTACATGGGTCTTTCTGTGCCACAATACTTCAACGGCTATGTCATAACCACTGGTCGCGGTCCTGTTCAATCTGGCTCTGCCACGGTTGGTACACACATCAAAGTCATAAATTTACTCCCCTTTAGCAGCATTTCCATTTGATACGACTGACATTTATGTGCAGTTTGACCAGATTATGCAAGTGATCTTCACGTCCCACACCACAGTAGCAGGAATTATAGCTTACTTCTTAGACATTACTCTCGCCCGCAGCCATCCGTTAACAAGGAAAGATAGTGGAAGGCATTGGTGGGCTAAGTTCAAGTACTTTGGCCGAGATCCCCGGAGTGAAGAGTTTTACTCTCTCCCTTATGGCCTCTCCAAGTACTTTCCTTCAGTATGACACACTGATGTTAATTAGGAATGAGAAATTTGTCGAAATACTCAAAACAAGAAGATATGAAAGAAGCATAACATTTGATTTGTATAATCCCTTAATGTTATTGAGAACTATTCAATGGACCATTATTTTAGTAAAAGGGCTAGTTGATTAGCTCTATGTATATTGTCTGGTGTTGTAATAAGATAATGTGACTTCTATTTCAAGCAAATACATAGTCTCCAACGTGTTTAACGAGTCATGCGTGTTTATAATCATAGGAATGCTTGTCTTTGCTAAGAGGTTACAATTCGAACTATAGTGTCACCAATTCAAAATATAAACGACCTCGAGGGGTCTAATTTCTATTGCGTATTCTCTAACTCCTTTTTCAATTGTGAAATGAACACACACACACACACACACACACACACACACACATATATATATATATATATATATATATATATATATATATATATACTTCGTCTCAATTTATACGACGTAGTTTGGCTCGGCACAAACTTTAAAAAATAAATGAAGACTTTTGAATCTTGTGGTCTAACACAAGCCAAAGATATTTGTGTGATTATAGATCATCTCATTATACGTAAAAGATAAAGTTTAAAGTTAAATTGTTGTCAAATAAGAAAATGTGTCATTCTTTTTTTTGATTTACTAAAAAGAAAAATGTGTCATATAAATTGGGACAAATGGAGTATATATTTACATGTTACATACATACATACATTGAGAATTGACTAGATTTACTGTGCTGGAACAGAATGAAGAAATTGGGCTTGATTGGAAGTGGACTGTTGGTCTTGGGCCCACCCGTACATCTGAACAAGTGGTCTTCAAATTCAAGTTCATTTTCTTTTGTCTTCTTCAGTTGCTCTTAAAATGGTTAACCTCCGTTTCAACAGTCCACACCAAAGAAATTAAAGAAAAGAATCAGATAGAACGTTTATAAGATTGCTAAGTTTATTTCCAATTTATGAAAACAATAATTTCCCAATAAAAATTGTCATGACAAGTAGGACTTCATCTGGCCCATTTTATGTAACATATTACTCTTTGGGACTCAAACATTTCTATAAATTTTACAATCTTTTAGTTATAAATTTTGATTATTATATTTTATCCAATTTCTTACTATGTAAAGTTTACATCAGGAAAAATAATAAATAATTACCTCAATTCACACTAAAAAAATACATTTTATAACAGTCGTACTTTGAACTCCATATTTTTTTTATTAAAAACAAGTGTGACTAATTTTTCAACATCATCATGGGAAATAAGAATTTATTAAATTTTGTAGTGATGGAATATGTTAAATTGTTAATTGTGGATAAGAAGACAAAACTATCAAGGCATTATTATTATTAGCAAAAATAAAAAGTTTAAGAAAAAGGTAGGTGGAGGGTTGACAAAAAAACGTGGGGGTGGGCTTTCAGTGACTGTAATGGAATGTAAAGCCCAGAGGTGTGTCCGTACGGAGAACTCCGCTAAACGACAACGGATCTTTTAAGATCACATTGGGCATTATGATTTTGGGTCCCATTTTTTCCTCCACGTGGCGCCAGCTAAACCTCGAATTTCTTTTCATTATTAATATTACTCTCCCATTTTAATGGTATATTAAAGATTATGAATCAATTATTGGATAGCGGATAGCCCCATCTTTTTGTCAATTCTAATATTTTTATGGTCAATAAAAAAAAATTAAATTCGTACAAGAGCGAATGTAACCTTTTCAGATCCACTGCTTAAAAAACTTCATACATACATAACTCTTTTTTGTTCAATGTCATTTCTACAACTTAAACATCAATTTTTAATTATATCGCTTCTCTCGCCTTTTAAAAATAAATTATTTTTTGTGTTGAATTTTTTTAAAAGTATTTGTGAATGTTTTGATAGTCAATTTTTCTCTTTTAACTTGCTAGAATGATTAAAGACAAGCATCAAGGATCTAATCCCCTATAAAGACCTAAGAAGAATTTAAAACAACAAAGGACTAGAATGCAAAACAAGAATAAAGTTTTTTTTCTATAATTGCTAGAATGATTAAAGACAAAGGTCAATGATTTTTTGATTTGACCTCCTCCCGACCCCACATATCAAAGGATTGACGTAGTACTATAAAATAAAATATATTTAATTAACATGGTAGATTGAGAAATAGGGATGGCAGGTGGGTATAATTTTACGGATTTCGCACCGCACCCGTCTCAATTGGGGAGGATATGGGTATAACTTTGGTGGGTAGTAGGCGAGTATGGGTATTGAAAATGTACCCGCCACGGGTAGACGGGTAGGTGGTGAATTTGCATTTATTCCCGCCTCATATCCGCCTCCCCCGCTCCGCATTCAACCGCCCTCCTACCCACCCCATAAGCCCAGTAATATTATTTCCCCCAAAACCCAAACTCATCGACCAACCCTTATTTCCCCCAAAACTCAAACCAATCCCTAACATAAAAATAGTGTATTCTCTCTCAACCCTTTCCCCAAAAAGAAAGCACAGAGCAACAACTTGCCCTTTCCTCTTCTACACAAGCTTTGTCAACCATAGTCCGGTGGATCTAGAGGACCTCCGCCTCAGTTCGCTGCACCCAAAAAAGGTCAGTCTATCGAAAAAAATTAAACCTTTTCCCTTATGTTTTGTTCACTGTCGAAGCATGATAAACTAGTCAGATACCCTTAATGATATCTTTTGGATTTTCATGTGTTTGTGTTGTCAGTTTTGGAAATAGGATTCTGAATTTTCTTGATTTTTTGAAGTTGTGAGCTTATGAAACCTGCAAATTACTAGTCAGAAATTAGATTGTGGGTTTGTTTTGTTCTTGAATTTTTGAGTTATTCTCTGTTTTGAGTTTTGTTTTCTTGTTATTCTCTGCAAATTGCTGAAAATGTGTTAGTGAAAGTAGTTTTTATTGTGTTAATTTCATTGATATGACTGGCGGGTACATGCGGGTATTGGCGGGTGGTGTATATCCACTTGGGTGGTGGAGCGGGTGTGGATTTAAGAATATATCCGCCTAGGCGGGTATGGATGTTGAAATTGTACCCGCCACGGGTGGCGGGTATAAAATATTCTGACGGGTACGGATGCGGGAGAGGGGGTACCCGCACCCGCCCCGCCCAATTGTCATCCCTATTGAGAAAGGGCTTAATTGAAAGAATGGCGGAAATGATGGGACCCAAGTATAATAAAAACAAACATTTGTCAAATTATAAATATTGGAGCCCATATATGAGCTGGATTGGACACAGGGTATTGGCACCTTTCTAATGAATGCCTTTCTGCCCCCTTTCCTTTTATTTCATCTTCAATGTGCTTTTGCTCACCTGCTACTTCTACTAGTGTAAAATCACACCCTTTCTAGTTAAACACTTCTCTTCAATTTTTCTTCTTCTTCTTCTTCTTTTTTATTTTATTTTATTATTATCTTAGACCCTTTCTAGTTAAACACTTCAAAAGATATCTTAATTTTTTAGTATCTAACTAACTTCTTTTTCTGGATATAAGTTGTATTTACTGCATTATATCAATATGGTTTAATGTGTGGCATCATCTCAATTAGGTACTATTTCATCAGGTTACATTAATAAAGCTTGTGTGAGCTTGTTAATAATTTCATAATGTCAATGCCTAGTTCAGACAAAGAAGAAGGCTTGCGATATGCTGACAGCCAACATAAAACCAGTCAATTTCATTATGCATCCTCCTTATACAAATATCATCTGGGACGTGTGCACCTAAGCAGGCATGGCCTGAGATGAATTTAAATGGAGAACTATGGTTAGTGAGAATTCATATAGCCAATTAGAACTTGTATGAAAATGAGACATATTTATTATACTAGGTTACCATTATATCATCGTAGACATTTACCTATAATAACCTAATAACTGACCTAATTCTTTAAACATCTGTTACAAAACCAGTACATAAAATTTAAATTTTTTGAATTTGTGTTCAAAGATTAGTCATAATGTTGACGAGTGATCCAAGAGGAAGAGCACATGATTTTGGGGCAGTGTTGGTGTGAGAGTTTAATCTTTGACTGGATCCTGAAGCTAATAAGCAGAGGCCACCACATAAGCAATAGCAGTTGCTCACGTTGGCCAAGTACACTGCTCGTTCGCTGCACTAAATATTATCAGTGTTTCATGTGCGCATTCTAATTGTTCTGCTCATGTGCCTGCTACTTTGCACCATTCCCTATATATCTTTCATGTGTCTTCTTGTTCCTTTAAAATTGTTTTGATTTCTTTACCTACTTTGAATTTCATTAATTGATATTACAAATGATTTACCTCTTCTCTTTGCCCCTTGTTCAAGACTGGTGTGAAGAAATTCTTTATATTCCTGCCTTATTGAAATTTGAATCTTGAGGCATCATGATTTTTAACTCTAGGCAATACACTCTTAACTATCCAAATAGTTGGAAGTGGTTACCTACAACATACCTACAAAAATCCCACAACGTAGGGTCTAATAGTTGGAAGTGCTTAAAACCCAAAATCTCCTTGTCAAGAACGTACAAAGAATTTAAATTGCCGTTTCAACTAATTATTATATTTTGAACGAATTTGAAATAGAGGGTTGAGAATTATTAGCACACGATAATTATGGGAGAAATTCCATATTATCATCCTCCACCATAAATCATGTAATTATAATCAATTAGTAATATTGTAATTATTAGACAAATCAATTAGTTAGTAATTAGCATCTTATATTTTAGGTAACCTAGATTATTATTACATACCATGATTGTATATATATTTTATGGATGGAATGAAATACTCAAGGGATACAATTCTTACATGGTATCAAGAACCAAAGATCCTTTGCCCTACACCCTATTCTCTTTTTTCTCTTAGCCGAATTCTTCACTAATTTTCTTGTTCTTTTCGGCCAACTTAGGCTTATTCTCCTAAAGCCTAAAACTAAACAATCCCTAAAACAACCTTAATCACTAATCTAATAGACAAATACCCCCACCCACCCTCGGCAATCACTCCCTTTCTCTTCTAAAAAAAACCCTAACCAAAATTTAGGGTTCTTCCAAAACACCACCTACCTCCCTTCTTCTTTTGTTTCTAGCGGAACCTATGGCCGAAAAACAAACTTTTCATCTTGCTCTTGTTGTTAATAACGTCAAGAACTTTATCTCAATAACTCTTGAAATGGAGAAAGGGCAATATACCTCTTGAGCGGAACTATTCAAAATTCATTGTCGCGCTTATGAGGTGATTGACCATATTATACCTCTGAATCGTCATCTGACGCCAGTGTGACGAACAAAAAACTATGGTCCCGTTTGGATGCCATTGTTCTTCAATGAATTTATTGCACCATATCCAATGATCTTTTACACATCATATTGGAGCCCAATTCTACGGCTCAACAGGCATGAGAACGTCTACAAAATATATTTCAGGATAACAAACTTTCTCGAGCCGTTTATCTTGAACACCAATTTACTAATGTAAAATTGAAAGACTTTTCCAACATCTCTGCTTATTGTCAGTAATTAAAGATGCTTGCAGACCAATTATTCAACGTTGGTTCGCCCGTAACAAATCAAATATTGGTCCGTCAGTTGATTGCAGGGTTGAATGAACAATATGATGGAGTGGCTACATTCATTCAACAAAGTAATCCATTGCCTCCCTTTTTTAGGCTCGTTCGAGGTTGATTCTCAAAGAAACTCAGAAAGCAAAACATGCATCTTCTGGGGCAACCACCGCCGGAACTGCTCTCGTCTCCACCAACTCATTTTCCACTGATTTGGAGTCCCAAAATTCTTGTTCGGGGGGCCATAATAATCGTCAAAATAATGGCAAAAAATGGGGTTCAAACCGAAATAATAAAGACAAAAATAATGATGGAAAGGGACGTAGACGGGGCGGTGGCCAGCCCAGGCAGTGGCGGTAATAATGCTGGCAGTAGCGGAAACCAGTGGGAGCAGTTCCCACCGTGGGCCTAGGCCCCACAGTGGGCTGCCCCGCTATGTCAATATCTTACGTCTTCGTGGTCCAGGCCTCCTCCTGCTTCAAATCGCCAACCCGATATTCTAGGGTCTCGTCCACAGCATGCGTTTGCGGCTCAGGCACCGTCCTCGGTTGAATATGCATCCAAGGACATTGAACAAGCCATGAACAACATGAATTTAAGTGTTCCGGATGAGTCTTGGTACATGGACACATGGGATACATCACACATTACGACATCTCAAGGTAATCTCTCGTCTTTATTTAATATGAGCAATAATAAAAATATTGTTGTCGGCAGTGGGTAGGAAATTCCAATTTGTGGTGTTGGTCAGGTACAACTACAACCTCCACACTCACCCTTATACTTAAAACACGTCTTACATGCATCAAAGCTAATTAAAAACTTGATATATGTTAGACGTTTTATCATTGACAATAATGTTTCTGTGAATTTTGATCCGTTTGGCTTTTCTGTAAAGAATTTTTAAACGGGGATGCCACTTATGAGATGCAATAGCACGGGGGACTTACATCCCGTCACCTCTGTTTTCAAAAATAGCATGACCAAACCATCCACATTTGCTGCCATTTCTCCTTCTTTATGACAGTCGGCTGGGACACCCAGGAGCCCATGTTTTTAATAATATTAGGAAAGATAATTTGTTTGGTTGTAACAAACTTTCAGACTCTTTTGTTTGCCAGACTTGTGTGCTTGGTAAACATATTAAGCTTCCTTTTTGCATCCTCTACTTCTTATACTTTTATGCCATTTGATCTTGTGCATTGTGATTTGTGGACATCACCGGTTTTGAGTTCTGCATGTCATAAATATTATATGCTCATCCTAGATGATTATTCGAATTTTTTGTGGACTTTTCCCTTAGGACATAAATCACAAACCTACACCATTTTTAAACAGTTTAGTGTTTTTATCAAAATCCAATTTGGCAAAAACATTAAATGTTTTCAATGTGACAACGAGGGGGGATTTATCAATGCTCAATTTAATGATTTTTGTCACCAAAATGGGATGTCAATGCGTCTTTCATGTCCACATACATCACCACAAAATGGGAAAGCCGAAAGAAAAATTCGAACAATTAACAATATGATTCGCTCTCTTCTTGTGCATTCTTCCACACCACCAAAGTTTTGGCAACATGCATTTCAAATGGCCACATATCTTTTAAATATTCTTCCTAGTAAATTAGTATCAAATGTGTCTCCCACACAAATGTTGTATCATCGTCTCCAATTTTTTCAACATTTAGGGTGTTTGTGTTATCCTTTGTGTCCATCCACTACCGTTAACAAGTTGCAGGCTCAATCAACTCCTTGTGTGTTTTTGGGATACCCACAAAATCATAGGGGCTATAAATATTATTATTGGACAAATGAAAAAATAATTATCTCTCGTCATATGATTTTTGATGAATGTACATTCTGGTTTGCTAAGTCTCATGTGACAAACTCACCTTCATATGAATTTTTGGATAACGGAATACATCCCATTTTACACCACCATTTGAATAACCAAACATAAGTGGAACCACCTCAACAACATAACTAACACCTTTCGGCCCATCCACAAAATGAGACTGGACTGAAGACCACAGCCTCGTCGCCGAGGGTCTCGGACCAGTCCCATTCTCGTGGCGAGCAGACTCAAGTGGGGGAGCCCACTGCTCCCTTACCAACATCCTCAAACCAGCCCACGACCGGATCCCAGCCCAACACCGGTCACCGCACACCCCCTCGGCCCATTACCAATACTATACAGCCTCGAACCATTGAAACTCGTGCAATGCATGGAATTTTTAGGCCCAAACGTCAGTTTAACCTTCTATCCACAGGACTACATTCATCTATACCGAAAAATTCCAAAGTTGCCTTGTCCGACCCGAATTGGAAAGCTACTATGTTAGACGAATTTAATGATCTTATTAGAAATAAGATGTGGGAATTAGTACCATGCCCGTCTAATGTGAATGTCATGGTCTATGTGGGTGTTTTGTCATAAGAAAAATTTTGACGATTCTTTTGCGAGATACAAAGCTCATCTTGTTGGTGATGGCAGGTCTCAGCAGGTTGGGATCGATTGTGATGAAACATTCAGTCCAGTAGTTAAGCCAGCGACTATCAGGACGATTCAGAGTCTAGCTCTCTCCATAACCTGGTCTATTCATCAGTTCGATGTTAAAAATGCATTCTTACATGACCACTTACAGGAAACAATGTACATGCATCAGCCGTTGGGGTTCCGAGATTATTCATGTCCAAATTATGTTTGTCTGTTGAAGAAATCATTATATGGTTTGAAACAAGCTCCTAGGGCATGGTATAACTGTTTTACAGGGTATGTTTCCAAGTTGGGATTTTTTCACAGCAAGTCTGATCAGTCATTGTTCATTTATCGGAAGGGCGCTGACATGGCCTAAATACTTCTGTATGTTAATGATATTATTTTCACAGCATCATCCATTTCACTTCGCCATTCTATTATGTCTCTTCTTGCTGCAGAATTTGCAATGAAGGACTTGGATCCATTGAATTATTTTCTTGGCATTGCAGTAACCCAATATGCAAGTAGTCTTTTTCTCAGTCAAAGAAATATGCTGAAGAAATAATTGAAAAGGCTGGGATGTCTTCCTGCAAACCATCCCATACTCCAGTTGACACAAAGGCGAAGTTGAGCAATACATCAGGTATTCCATACAATGATCCGACACATTACCGAAGTCTTGCAGGAGCCTTGCAATATATGACATTTACAAGACCAGATATTTTCTATGCGGTTCAACAAGTTTGTTTACACATGCATGATCCGAATAAGGAACATATGGGGGCTATAAAAAGGATCATGCGGTATGTGAAGGGTACTCTCCATTTTGGGCTTCATTTGTATAAATCCTATGTCACACATCTTTCAGCCTACACAGATGTAGATTGGGGAGGCTGCCCGGACACATGTCGTTCCATTTCCGGTTATTATGTGTTTTGGGGGGGACAATCTCATTTCCTGGTCGTCCAAACGACAATCCACTATCTCGGCCAAGAGTTGAGGCAGAATACCGAGGCATAGCCAACGTAGTTGCTGAATCATGTTGGCTTCGTAATCTACTGTTGGAGTTGCATTGTCCAATTGAAAAGGCAACGATGGTTTATTGTGACAATGTGAGTGCGATATACTTATTCGACAATCCTGTTCAGCATCAGCGCACGAAACACATTGAAATGGATATACTATTTGTCCGAGAAAAGGTTGCCTGTGGACAAGTCCGAGTTTTTCATGTACCGTCCCGCTACCAAATTGCAGATATCTTCACGAAAGGGCTTCCGCGCGTACTTTTTGATGATTTTCGGGAGTCTCAACATCCGTGAATCTCCCGCTAAGACTGCGGGGGACTATTAGCACGCGATAATTATGGGAGAAATTCCATATTATCATCCTCCACTATAAATCGTGTAATTATAATTAATTAGTAATATTGTAATTATTAGACAAATCAATTAATTAGTAATTAGCATCTTATATTTTAAGTAACCTAAATTATTACTACATACCATAATTATATATATATTCTATGAATGGTATGAAATACTCAGGGATTCAATTCTGACCGGAATAAGCAACAACTGACATTGGAATGAGTAAAGAGCACACTAAACTTAATTAACAGCATATATTTAAACAAGCCAAGATTAAAGATTGAAGTGTGTGCGCACGTGCATACATGTGTGTTTATCTGTTGGAAGCTCCCAAATAGTTCATATGCACACGTGCATACATGTGTGTGAGAGTTCGTGTAAAAATAAAATTGAGGTCATGTGAATTCCTCTGATAATAACAGTCAAATGTCTATGAGGGCATGTGAATTCTTTGACGAAAATACAGTCAAATCGCTGAGGGAAACACTTGCCTTCATTTTTTATATCAACACAACAAATATTATTACTAAGACTTCATACATACTATTATCACTAACTACAGTAATAAATACATCATTTTTACCTCAATTTCTAACTTAACCATGAGATATTAATTAATACAATTTGGCGTAAAAAATTGAGTATGTGTTTTTTTGGTGATGACTAAGTCACTCCGCTGAACCATCTTCTGTCTTCAGTCAAAGAGTTAAATATAAATTAGTTAATATAATATAGTACTAAAGTGCAAACATAGAGTTTTCTTGGAGATAAAACCAAGTTAACAGACATAATCTGATGTCTCAAGCATTCCACGATTCTTGTCTGAGCATATGGCCATTTGAGCTTTTTAACTAATTATCTTTTACTAATACGAAATACACACTAGATTCAAGTCCACTTGCTTTTTAAAACTAAGTATTGCAAATTTTATTACTTTTTCATGCAAAAGAGCACGATACATTTTTGGAAAAAATAGTCAAATGTTGTACCTTAATTTTGACTGGATTGGCTGACTAAACTGACTGCTAATTAAGTTTCTTGATCCTATCCAAATTTTTTCTCTAATCTAACGCTCTTCTCCATTGGAATTCCTGTAGATTCACCCTAAAGTACCATTACAGATAAGCACAAGATATTTCTGACCTAAAATATGGCATAATGGCCCGAGAAATATCTCTACTTGTGGTTGTGATAGAGCGGTTGGAAACACCATTTTTTTGCAAGTAGTATACTTAATACAATCCAAAAACCTACCCAAAAAAAAGTATACTTTCTCAATCAATCTTGTAGTTCTCAATAATTACTGATATTTCATCTAAGATTTCAACTAGAATCTCTCGTCGGCCACATCTGGCCCAACAACTGGTTGCTGACAAAATTATGAACGATTGACATTCTTTATTTTGCTTCTTGATACTGGATCTTCATTCTATGTCAATGTAGATTTGGGATTTTTAGTAAGTGGATACGTCTACACTTATACATATATATCTATATTGCGAGTCTAAAACAATTACTACATTCATATTCGTTGTTTGGTGAGGTGTAACACCCCTGGCATCAATGGCGGAGACAGGGGGTTTAATTGAATAAATTTTGAATCGTCTTATTAAAATTTGTGTCTCTGCTACTGCATGATACTTATGCAAAATAATGACCCTTGAAGCACACATTTACTAGGATAAATGTTTCAAGAATAACACTATCCACCTTACAACTTCAAGAGAAACATGATTCAGTAGAAATGAGATATGTAGCACAAAATGATTAATTAGTTTTCAATGATATTAGTAGGGTAACTATTTACTGTATAGCCCAAAGTGCTAGAGGAAGAAGAAATTAAAGGATAGGTGTCCAAATATACAGAGGAGAGTGAAGAGTGTACCCTCTTCTGTTAAGAACGTACTCAGTGCCTCGCTGTCCAGCATGTGATAACGTTGTCACTCCGTTCCCATCCATTCCATCAATTTCTTCTTTTTCTCCCTTACAAATACACCCATATTTACTTAACCCCCACAATAACACCCCCCAGCCCACCCTCAACCCCCTATTCCTATGGAGACAGATGGATCAGTTGAACCCAGACGAATCTCACGTCAAAATGAGAGGAAAATAAAGAGTTGTATAAGACATAACTCAAGTTCACATGGTACGCACACTTTTGAGGCTCGTTATGACATAAACGAAAGTCAAGTTCGTAAAGGTCTAAAGCGAACAATATGTGTCATAGGCTTGAATCGTGACGCAGAACATAAATATATATATGAAATAATAAATTATTGAATTCTGTGATAGAAATCTTATAGGTATAATAATCCATAACGTTTAAAGGTAGAATATTCTATTGCGTACACTTCTTTGTCAATGCCCAACTGGCATTTTGTGATTCATTCATATAGATAATGGAGTGCTTGAGGACAAAAGAGGTCTAGGATTATTTCAGCCTTGATTCTCCTTTGGTCTTTTCCTATCTCCACTCTTATTTTGGCCTTTTCCTCTTAAAACCCCACACTTTGTAAAAGGACTAAATAGATAGAGCTAAGAGGGTACTGTGTCACATATTTCTTGGACTATTTAGCAACAACAAGGGGTCTCACTACTAACAATACTTATGTAGTAGTGCTTTGATCATCATCTAAAAAAAAAAACCATTTGGTTTTCTTGAATTTTTTAGACATACAAAAATCAAATGGATTATGGAATGTTAGGAGCTGATTCAGAATGCAGTAGTGGATGTGAGTCTGGTTGGACTTTATACTTAGAAAATTCCTTCTTAACTTCTTGTAAAGGCAACAACTTTGTCAATGGTGAAGATGAAAAGAGTTTAAAGCAAAAACAAGAAGAGGAGGAAGAAGAAGATTTGTCAATGGTTTCTGATGCATCTTCAGGACCTCCACATTTTCATCAAGAAGAAGATTATGGACACAACATTATTAATGGTTGCAATTATTATGCACCCATTAGTAATCCAAAAAGTAATTCAAAGAGGCAGAAAGCTACGGAAAAACAACAACAACAACTTTCTGTACTAGATGATACAGCTAGCTCACCTATCTTCGATTTCTCCAATGTAAGTTTTTTGTTTTTTTGCAAAACACACATTTATTTCTTGCATTAATTCAAGAATGTGACACTTTTTACCATTGCTTGTTATAGTGTTTCTTCTACATATAGTGATTCAATTATTTTTTTTCCTACAGAACAATTTCAGTATCAATAAGAACACAAAGTCAGTGGAAAATGTATTGGATTTTTCACAAGGTTCCTCTACAACACATTTTCAGGTACTTAAAACAATTTGTGCATGTATTTCTAGTTGTGATTTTGATTAACATTTTTTTTTACTATAAATCTCCAATAGATATACTAATATTTATTTTAATGCAGGGGAGATCTGCATACCAGGAACACTATGATTATTTCCAGTCATCTCTGCTACCTGGAAACAAATTGCAAGAAAACCAGTAAGTTCCTTTTTCTTTTTTTCTTTTGCTACTCCTTTCGTACCAAAATAAGTGTTACCGTAGCAAAATCACGCTCATTAAGAAATAAATAAATACTATGTGGAATTTACTAAACTATTCCTATTTATTAGATTAGTTTTGAGAATTGAACAATATCAAAGAGGACCACTTCTTTAATGCTAAGGGTATAGCTGAAAACACTTGTCAATTTTTGTCTTGAATTTCTAAGATACACTTATTTTGAAACAATTTTTTTTGTTAAGATAACACTCATTTTGGGACGAAGGAAGTATTTTTTTTACTGCCAATAAATCATTTTAATGATTCAACTAACAATATTTTTTTAATTTGCTATTGAATAGATGGTTTGAATAGAAGAGGTGGGGATAACTGCTACTATAAGTTTAATATTTATGCTGATGCTCTCTGTTATTTAGAAAGTGGGAAGGAGTTAAATTTGTCCAAGCAAAAGGAATTGGATCTCTAAAGGGATTCTTGTTCCTTTTCTTTTTCTGTTCTTTTTTTTGTTTACTTTTTTCTTTTAGCTGTCAATACAATGGGAAACAGCTTTAAGAGAAAAAATGGGAATTTATTTCCTCTCTAATTATCTTGTTGTCAATGAATAGTAGCTACATTTTAGCCTTTTTAAGTTCTTGTTGAGCAGCTTGCTTCTTTTCTTCTCCACTTTAATTATTCGGTATACGAAAATCACTAGTACTATTAATTTGAATTCGTAATGAATAAATCGTTGACATAGTAAAGAGCTTACATTACAACTAAAAAATTCCTCATTGTGAAATCTTATTGCTTTGTTGACAGGCCATTTATGATGTAGTATTGTTAATTGGACATGTCATCAATTCTCAATCAAGTCAAGACTTCTAGAGAGGGAATAGGGACAAATAATCATAGTCAATCAAGCCAACCAAATTTAGTTCTAAATTATATCCCAAATTTTGTTTTCTATTGATTTGCTAGACTTTTAATGGAAAAAATAGGACAACTAAGTAGCTAGAAGATATAATCATAAGAACTTAATAATAATATCTAATTAGGTAAGATTTATTGAAATTCGTATTGAAAAGCTATGTCTCCAGTGGAAGCTTACCAAATCATGAAAAGGCTTGGCTATACCTATAATATAGACAAGACCTTATTTGTCTCTTAATGCCCAGACAATAGTACATTCTCATAATTCTTGTAATGTTCTTATGGTGAAACAAAGATTTATTATGTCAATATTAGGAAGATCCCCTGTCAATAAAAAATGATTTTGTGGCTTTTTTGGTTAACTATTTTTTCCAATTTCGTACCAAATTCAAACCCCATAAATCATCATCATCATAATCTCATCCTCCTTTATTCAAACACCACTATTTTCGAGCAACATATTAAATTTTTCTATTCTTACTTTGTATTCAATGACACGTCACTTTTTCATACATGTATTAGATTAAAACACAATAGACTGTCGATTTTACCCTCTCCATCATAATTCTTGTGCATTACAATTTGAATAAAGAAAACGACCCTATAAAGATATCTTGTATGTTACATTATCTATCTCTTCTGCATTGAGTCGTATAACTAAAACAACATTTGTAATACGCCATATAACAATCCTACGTAGATGATAATGAAAATGTTACAAAGGTGATGACGTGGGAAAATGCCAAAATTAATATTTGGAATATTTCGTATGTAAGTTCACGATCCTTTTTTCAAGTGCAGAGATCCTGCCTGAGATCTTCCTGACCCAATGCTACATGCTATGTTTAATTTAATATTGTCCTCTTTATCTAATTTTGAAGCATCTTCAATATTCAATTGATTTATATAAAATTGTTTATGGACTTGGTATGTTTACTCCCTCAATTCTGTCTGCTTGGAAGTTGTCGTTGGACTTGATGTCATGCACAATTATATGCCTTTTCCTCCATTTCTTTATTCTTTGGACTTCTCCCACTCAAATTCTTTTTCTCAAAACTAAAATGATCTTTCAAGTACAAGAAAGTAAAAAAAAAGAAAAAAAAAGAAGGGGATAACATTATAGCAAATCAATCGAATATTAAATAATATGTGATCGAGACAAAAAAAAAAAGGAATAATATTAATCGGTTAAACACTAACTGAAACCGGCTCTCCCCTATTTGAGATAGCAGTTTCAAATACTCTTAACACTCTACAAAGTTCTTCTCCTATTGGACAATTCGTAACTATATATATCATGAACTCCAATTGAAGGGGACTTTGGAACAACATTAAAATTGTCTCCATAACATCAAACTATCAGCATTTTGTTTGCATCTCCCTCGTAGACCGCATTTTTTTAATGTAGCATAGGCCTTCACCACTTCAAACAGGCACATGGCCTATATCACATCTTTAGGGGTGCGACCCTTCCTCAAACTCTGTATAAATGTGAGATACTTCATGCGTCGGATTGACTTGTATCAAGAACCCCAATTCATGAATCTCTCTGCTCAAGAATTCTATAAAAAAAAAGTCTCAAACCATTTGTCTTAATAGAATATTTTTTGAATATTCTTTCATTAATTGTATATCTCTTATTTTAGATAGAATTGTATTCCTATTGTAATTAGGTCTCCTATTTTAGGTAGAATTATATTTCCTATTGTAATTATGTTGATTAGTTACCTAGTTTAAATATTATTGTACTACTATATATATTGTACATTATTGATGAATACAATCAAAGTACATATTCCTTTATGGTATCAGTAGCCTAAAAATACCTTCACCGCCGCCGGCCATAGCTCTCAGCCGCCACCCCCACGGAACTCTAGTATTTTTTTCAGCCGTTCTCTCTCCCTTCTCTTCCTAAATTTCATATTCCATGGCTGACAAAACCAAATTACACCCTGCACTTGCAGTAAACAACATCAAATCTTGAGATGAAAAAGGGTCAATACTCCTCGTGGGCGGAGCTTTTTAAGATCCATTGTCGTGTTTACGAAGTTATCGACCACATCATCCATCCTACACCAGATTCTACAGACCTACCCTCGGCTTCGGCTTCTGATGATGCACTTTGGTCTCATTTGGATGCAGCCGTCCTCTAGTGGATATACGACACAATCTCTAATGATCTGTTGCACATCATCATTGAGATCGATGCCAATGTCCGCCAAACGTGGGAACGTTTGGAAAGTATTTTTCACGACAACAAAACTCAACGAGCATTATACCTTGAAAATCAGTTCAAGGACGTTCATCAGGATAATTTTCCAAACGTGTCTACATATTGTCAAGAACTCAAGATGATTGCCGATCAACTCTCCAACGTTGGCACACCAGTCACTAATCAACGATTGGTCATACAACTTATTGCATGCTTGAACGAATCCTATGACGTGTTGCCACCATCCTTCATTAATGCACGCCATTACCTTCGTTTTATGAGGCCCGTTCGAAGCTTATTCTTGAGGAAACCTAGAAAATCAAGCACAACACCACTCAGGCCAGCATTGTTGACGCCGCCCTCACCACCACCATCGGCCCCTCCGCTGACGGCAGAGCCTCCAACTCC
The DNA here is from genome assembly GCA_034509755.1 of Anisodus tanguticus. Taxonomy (NCBI): domain Eukaryota; kingdom Viridiplantae; phylum Streptophyta; class Magnoliopsida; order Solanales; family Solanaceae; genus Anisodus; species Anisodus tanguticus. Next base: position 34,658,827 of record CM067561.1, on the reverse strand, counting down.
GGCAACCAGAACCGTCGGTCCGAGGACCCACAGCAGTCTGTAACCACGCGCAACAATCACCGGAGCAGGCAGTCCAACAAGGGCCGCGGCAGATGGAATTCCGGTAACAACGACGGCGGGAAGGGGCAGTCCCCGCCGGTAGGAAACAGCCAGCAGCGACCGCGGTAGTGGCAGCAGCCTCGGTCGTGGGCTGCCTACCCGCCGTGGGCCCCACCGTCATGAGTCTCTCCTTCTAGCCCATATCAGACATCCTCGTGGACTTCATCTCAGAACCAACAAGCCCACCCTGGCATACTCGGCCCACGTCCCCAACAGGCCTACACAACACAGGGCCCCCGCCCTCAACTTATATACCGACTAACATTGAGGCAGCTATGAACACAATGTCACTCAACGCTCAAGACGATAATTGATATATGGACACATGCGCCACATCTCACATGACGACATCACAAAGTACTCTCATTTTATTCTAATTTGAATTATTTAAATCGAATTATTATTGTTGGTAATGGACAAGGCATTCCCATTTACAGTTTTGGTCATTCATCCTTATCCACATCACATCCACCACTTATCTTTAAAAATGTCATACATGCCCTTAAACTCATTAAGAATTTAATCTATGTGCGACGTTTCACAACTGATAATAATATTTTCCTTAACTTTGATCCTTTTGATTTTTCTGTGAAGGATTTTACGACAGGGAGACGAATAATGAGATGTGACAACACCGGAGATCTTTACCCTATTTCAAACACCGTCAACAATCCAGCCTCAGTTCCATCAACCTTTGTTGCTCTTTCGTCTTCCATATGGCACTCTAGATTAGGACATCCGAGTGATTCTGTTTTACACTCCCTTAGAAAAAATAATTTTATTAATTAAAACCGTATTTCTAGAACTCCTATATGTGAATTGGGAAACATGTTAAATTACCATTTTCTGCATCCACAAATTGTACTTTACTACCTTGCGATATCATACATATTGATTTGTGGACGTCCCCTATTTTAAGTACGGATGACCATCGATATTATGTGTTGTTTTTGGATGATTATTCCAACTTTCTATGGACTTTTTCAATTGGCAATAAATCCTAGGTCTACCCCATTTTTCCTCATTTACTGCACTCGTAAAAATACAATTTGAAAAGAGCATTAAATGTTTTCAATATGACAATGACATGGAATTCAATAATAATTAATTCAAACAATTTTGCTCCAATAACGGTCTTACCTTTCATTTTTCCTACCCTCACACCTTCTCTCAAAATGGTAAGGTCGAACAGAAAATCTGAACCATAAACAACCTAATGTGTGCCCTACTTGCTCACGCCTCAATTCCCCATCAATTTTGGCATTACGCACTTTCCATGGTCACATATCTCCTAAACATAATCACAAACAAGTCTTTAGCTCAACGGTCACCCACTCAAGTTCTATTTCGTAGGAACCCCTCCTACCAACACTTGCGTATCTTTGAATGTCTCTATTATCCTCTCCATCCGACCACTCACAAACTCTAACTTCGGTCTTCCTGTGTGTATTTCTGGGTTATCCCGCCAATCATTGTGGTTACTCATGCTATGACTTGTCAAGCCGTAAAATTCTTATTTCACGTCATGTCCTATTTTATGAGTCTCAATTCCCCTTTGCATCCATAAAATCGCCACCTCGGCATTCCTACGACTTCCTAGATGATGGCCTGAACCCTCTTCAAATTCATCATTTACATAGTCCGTCGTCCCAGACCTCGGTACCCGCCCCCACCTCGGACAGTCCGGGACACACTACCTACCCGGTTTTGCCGATGGTGGCCCAGAACAGCCCGCCTCAGGTGATTCCGCAGCCACCTCTCAGCAAACCGAGCATCGGCCAGCCGGTCTCGCCGCCCCTTATTTTCCTCCTCTTCCCGGCAGTCCCGCAGCACACCCCCTCCCATCACGTGTCTTGAGACATGATCTCGGACCATGGAAACCCATGCCATGCATGGAATTCATAAACCTAAACGGTTGTTTATCCTATTCGTTTCAGTTGTCTCTTCCCCTGGCCCTCGAAATTCGAAGGATGCATTGTCCGACCCTAATTGGAAAACCGCAATGATTAGCGAATATAATGCTCTTATTGATAATAAGATGTGAGACCTAGTACCCCATCCACCTGATGCTAACATTATTCGTTCTATGTGGATTTTTAGACATAAAAGAAATCTGATGATTCTTTTGAGAGGTACAAGGCTCATCTTGTAGGTGAGGGCAGATCTCAACATATGGGAGTGGATTGTGATGAAACGTTCAGCCCGGTCGTAAAGCCCGCAACCATTCGGACCGTTCCTTAGCATTGCTCTATCCAAGTCTTAGCCCATTCATCAGCTTGATATCAAGAATGCCTCCTTACATGAGAATCTTCATGAAACGGTGTATATGCATTAGCCTATGGGTTTTATGGATCATATTCATCCGAATTATGTGTTTCTGTTACGAAAATCTCTCTATGGACTGAAACAGGCTCCTTGAGCATGGTACCAGCGGTTTGCCAATTATGTCTCCTCTATCATTTTTTCACACAACAGATCTGATTATTCCATGTTCATCTACAACAAGGGTACAAACATGGCTTACTTATTATTATAAGTTGATGACATTATCTGATGCTCTCCGCCGGTCCATTATGTCTCTCATTTACTCTGAGTTTTCTATGAAGGATCTGGGGGCCCTGAGTTATTTCTTGGGCATCTATGTCACTCGACATTATGGCGGTCTATTTCTGTGTCAGAAGAAGTACGCCGAAGAGATCTTTGACCGTGCAGGAATGACATCTTGCAAACCATCCCACACGCCAGTAGACACCAATTCGTAGCTCAACGCTGATTCTAGCCCTCATAATCAGACCCGACTCACTATCGTAGCCTGACTAGGGCCCTGTAGTACCTCACATTTACGAGACCTGACATATCTTATGTCGTGCAACAAATCTGCGTACACATACACAATATGACGTAAGCACACATGCATGCCCTCAAACATATTTTACGATACGTCCAAGGTACAGTTCACTTCGGATTACATCTATACAGGTCCTCGCTCACTGGTCTCACTGCTTATTCTGATGCTGACTGGAGTGGATGTCCTGACACCCGACGCTTCACGTCTGGTTACTACTTTTTCATCGGAGATAACCTATTGTCTTGGTCTTCCAAAAGGCAACTTACACTATCTCGATCCAGTGCTGAAGCAGAGTACAGAGGTGTCGCCAACCTCGTCTTTGAGTCTTGTTGGATCCGTAACTTTCTACTTGAGCTTCACTGCCGATTCAAAAGGCAACACTGGTCTATTGCGATAATTTTAGTGCGATATATCTTTCCGGCAATTCCGTCCAACATCAGCGCACTAAACATATTGAGATGGACATTCATTTCGTTCGCGAAAAGTGGCTCGTGGTCAAGTTCGTGTCCTTCATGTTCCTTACAAATATCAGATTGCCGACATTTTCACCAAAGGACTTCTGCGCATACTATTTGATGATTTTCGAGTCCATCTCAGTGTTCGTGAACCTCCCATTTCGACTGCGGGGGTATAATAGAATATTTTCCGAATATTCTTTCATTAATTGTATATCTCTTATTTTAGGTAGAATTGTATTCCTATTGTAATTAGATCCCCTATTTTAGGTAGAATTATATTTTCTATTGTAATCAGGTTGATTAGTTACCTAGTTTAAATATTCTTGTAATACTATATATATATTATACATTATTGATAAATAAAATCAAGAAACATATTTCTTTAATTCTAATATTCAAGTTTACAAATAATTCAGTGATACACAGTATCTTATCCTCATCAAGAAGTAGGACATAAGAATATTCTTAGTCCAATATTTGTTTTTTGGTTTCTTTTCCAAAATATTTTACTCCTATTATCAGCAAATAGTGAATTTTAAATAGTTTAGATATAGTGAATTCACATTCTACTAAATGTATGGAATCAAATATTATTTGGTATTTGACAAGATCAATGTTCGATTTCACCAATTCTATACTAAAATGTTCATTACAATTCCTCAAATAAAACAAGAAGAGGTAATGAGTCGGAGCTAAAGACAAAACAAACATGGATAAAAAAGGGAGATGATTAGGTGTTTTGGTTCATTAAGTCGATTATGGTAGATAGGAATCAAGAAAGTATGGGGCAAAACATTTTTGTCCTACCAACTACCATCAAAATAAAGCCTTAGAATTCAATTCATCTAAAAGGCACACAAGTTCCTAATATTAAAATTTTTAAACAAAAACTTGATGGTCCTGAATTTAATTTTCACCTTGTACTGTTCCCAATTCTCATGACAACACTCTTCACCTCCCAAGAAAAAACGTAAATGGCAATTTAGGCCCCTTATCTTTCTGCCATTTTTCACTTTTGATCAGGCCCACAGGCATGTGTTATATTTCACTGAGTGAACATGCACAAAACTGTACTTAGATCACAACCCGTACCAATACTACTACTACTACACACAGAAAAATACAAAAGCTGCTAACTTAAGTTGGCTGTAACAGGGAATGGATCTATCTCTCCTGCAAAACTTTACTGTTTTCTCTCAACTTGCCCATCATTTTCCCCCAGTTTCATCCAAAATGGAAGTTGAATTTTGTTTGTTCGAACCAATTTTTTCCTCTTAGTAACATTACAAAGAAAATTCATCATGAATTTGTTAGTTTTATGTTGGCTTTCCTTAAGCAATCTTGGTAAATATTTATCCGCACCGGATGCTTATGCCAAACCATTTACTATAGTTAAATGATTTAATAAGGTGAAAATGCAAATTAGTTAATCATGGCTAAGTGTTAAAAGTTTATATACAAACACATGTCATGCATCTATTAATATTAATGTGGTATAAACACCAGGTGTGGGTAATTTTATACCCCCAATCCTCCTCCATTATTCGAATTTGGGACCCCCAACGTGCGCGAATTCACACAGTAGTCTTTGTTGTAGGAAATTTACAAAGAAGAGGAGATGGTTCAATTTTTTTTTTTTTTTTTTGCATGTATTATTTGGACAGACAACGGAGTAAAAAGAATTATGTAGATGTTTAGAATATATTTTCTTAGATATACCAATTAGAAACAGCTGGCATTAGCATCATAAATTGGAAGGCAGTTACGAGGTCATGACATGAGTTGAAAGAGGACCACCAGAAAAGAAAGATCAGATCTGATTATTACTATCAGATCGTTTCAGGTCTCAGTAGAAGAAAAAAGGTGAAGTAAATCCAGCACATATCCAATCTATAGTGGATGTGGCCTTTAATTAACTCTCACTGCCAACACTGCAGCATTGGATTTCATCAAACAATATATCTACAACTTCTTACCAGTTTTTCTTCACCATTCAATATGATGTTGATCATTATGAACTTTATAATAAGCTCAAGTTTCAGTTGCCTAGTGAAAAGAAAAGTGACCACCATTCAAAAGAGAATTGAAGAGAGGGACTTGGCCTCAGATATGGTGCTCATCTTTTTTCCTTTTCACTTTTGAGGCTGTCATAAACTTACAAAATGTTAGGTAAAGCTAGTGGGTCTTGTCAAATTGGAACACAGTGTGCTTACCCATAAAACAATTCCACAAGCTATAGAAAATTTGATCACTTAAAACCATTCGTCGAACATGCTTGATCTAAATACATTTTCAAGTTGAACAATTATTTTGGAGAACCAGTGATACTTGTAAAATATAGCACGCTATAGGATATGGGAAAATTTACTTCATCTTTGTTTTTCATCGGTCAAATGTAACTCAATGCCAATATGTTCACAATTCTCTCTATTCACTCCAGCAATTGTTTGTGCTTACCCCAGGCAATCGCAATGACATATAAGAAGAGAGTGCCAGTGGCACCACCACCAATTGTCCACAGGAATTCCGGCATCCCAGCTTTTGTTTCGTCAAACAGTTCAATGCCAATATTCATACCAAAAATTCCAGCCACAACCACAAAGGCACTCACCACAAGAGTTGCCGTTGTTAACATGACTCCCATTTGCAAAAGATGGTTCTGCTTGTCATCCAGCATAATGTTGATATAGTCTTCTGTGTCATCCACATACTCGCGTAGCTGAAGAAATTAAAACAAATTAAAAAGAGACAACAACAGCGACAAACTAAATTAAAATCCAGCAAAACTGTGTCACCCATGTAGCTACAAAGTAGTTGACATTAAATCTGGACAAGGTAAAACCAGAGACATTATACAATAGTACATGTCCAAATTTGACTTGTATAGTCAAACTTCATCTCTGATAATGCTATTCCAAAATCAAAGTAATTATTTGCAATTACAACATTACCACATGGACTATTTTTATCGAATGGTGGTTTTCATCAAGAATTCGAGCTTTGAAAAGTCGGATAAAATTAACGGAGAGAGGGGTTAGCTTGTAGAGAAAGTCAAACTAGGATACGAAAATATCAAGAGTGCTTGCCGAATCCCAGCAGCCCGTATTCATACCTGGATTCGTAATCCCGAATCTTAAAATTTAGATTTTGCCGAATCCGACCCTCAGATCCGCATCCGTGTCGGATACCCGCACCTAGAGGTGTCAAATGGACGGGTTGGGCTAAACTGGGCAGGTCAAATTGGGCTGAGTTAATAAATGGGTGGGTTATTGACCTGCCCAAAGTTACTTAGGCTGAAACGGGTTTGGCCGAATGGGCTAAAATGTGGATCATAATCCAACCCGCCAAATTCATACCAACTTTTAATTTCTTTATTTATATAATATTTTAGTACCTTATAAAATTATTATTTTTCTTTATTATGGTTATATATAACAAATCAAATTTAAAAAATTGAAAATATTTTCACAAGATTTCTCATGAGTCAATTTGGGCTACATATCAGCCCAACTTTTGATGGGCTGAAATGGGTTAGTCCGAAATGGGCTAAGCTAATAGATGGGCGGGTCCATAATCCTCCCAAACTTGAAGGGATTCGGCGGGTTATGTTTTTATGGGCTAATTTTGCCACCTCTACCCGCACCCGAGTCCGAGCAACTTAGATGACAAATAGAAGAATGCCAGTGCATCATCTAGGTTGTATCATTAATAATGCACATGTGAAGTGGTGATGCAAAATTATTCTGAAATGGTGTACTTGATGCTACAGTCATAAACCTAAATCTCTACGGATCAGCATATCTGAGGTCTTCTTCTTCCTCTAAATAGTAAATACAACGAAGAGCTTTTTTTCTACGTGTAATTATAACTAGGTGTTGATGCAGCTTTTAGTGGACTAATCTTGTTAATTGATGGAGATTCACCTTTTACTTTTTGTTCCATGGGAAAACTTAGCATTGTTGCTCAAACAAAGAAATTAGAATACATAAAGCTTACTGTGATTTCTTCTTCCGGAAAATCATAAATGTAACAGAATCAAATGTCATTTAAATGCTAAGGTAATTATCTGAATTCTGAAGCTTAGTTGGTTATCAGGGTCTTAGTTTCTCTGCCTGCTACTCTTCGTTAAAGATTCAATTTGAGAACAAACTTCCGGCTCTATATTTAACCATTGCATGCTCTTTTTCAATAGGAGAGTTAGCCATACAGCTGATACACATTGTGCAAATCCTTCCAGAAGCAAAATTGAAGAGGTTTACAACTATAGGGATATAATCTGAAAACTAACTGTTGGCCACGGGAGGGCAAATATTCTTCAGAAAGAGAACATCATTTAATCAAAAGGTTGGATTGGGGAGACTCATCTAAAAATTCAATCTATCTAAAGATCTGACCCTCTATTCACTGTTTTTATAAGGGCTTCACAATCACTGCATATATATGTTTCTTTTTCTTTTTCTTTAATCCTCTTTGAGGAAGCATAGCACATCTCCTAGAGCATCCTTCTCTATAAAGTATAAACCGATAGTTGATTTGCAGTAGACTCTCATCCTTCTAAAGCTTGGCTATCAGTCTAACACCATTGTTCTGTTTCAGTCATTCTTTCTTCTCCATTCCTCAAAATATTACTGTAGCATCCTTCCCTACAAATGAATGGTTAATTTGTAGTAGACTTTCATCCTTCTAAAACTTGGGTGACCCCATTGTTCTGTTTCTGTTATCCATCCCTCTCCATTCCTCAATATACCGTTAAGTTAGGGAACTATTAACTTCTTTTGCTCTTTTACCATACCCTCAACTATTTTATATGGAGCTAATTACCAATAATCCAAGTTGAATATGAGATGTCTGGTTGACATCATTAATTTATTTATATGATCAGGAATTTCTTTTTGGATAATGCAGATAAAGCTTTGTATAGATGTCCAGTCTTAGGTGGTTTGAAGGAGATCAAAGCCTTCTTTTTTCTCCTCCCATCTTATCCTCGAAATTCTTTCACTTCTTCTCTCTGAAAAACAACCACTCTGGTGGCATGCCAATCAACTATTGCCATGAGCATCTTAGTTGGTTTTATTTATTTTAAAGTTGATTATATGAGTCTCCCTCTAATTACAAAATACCCCCCCCCCCCCCCCCCCCCCAAATGGCCAGGACCCAAAATTACATTAACCACTCTATTTCTAAGTTGTGTGTGACAAAGCTAGTCTTTTTAGATTATCTGACCTATTTTCTGTTAAGCAATCATAAGTTACACAAATAAAATTGAAATAACAGTCGTACTACAATTTCTCTCTAGATCTGCAAGTCTAATACAACAACAACAACATACCCAGTGTAATCCCACAAAGTGGAGTTTCTGGAGGGTAGGATGTACGTAGACCTTACCTCTACCTTAGTGGGGTAGAGATGTTGTTTCCGATAGAACCTTGGCTCAAAACAATGCAGGATAGCAATCATTTGGAAAATTGAAAGGAAAATGTAATTTGAGTCTCTGAATGGAAGGTAAACTCTTCTATACAACTTTTGTAAGATTCTTGCTTTTTTATTTTGCAAACTTTCAGTCTAACCATGAGATTCTGGTTATCATAGGTGATTGGTAGATTAGTAGAGAACCATATATTTCTCTAAATTCTCTAATTTTTTGTAGAGCGTGACTTTTCCCAGTGCGGTTATAGTGAAAATGGAATATTAAATAAGTGGAAACTAGCTAAATAGAAGTTCTATACAATCAACAATTCAAAATAAAAACTATAGGCTTTTGATGAAAGTAGTCGCATTTACATATATGTACCTAATCAGGGGCGAATTCATGTATAAAAAATGGGTCACGTGAACCCACGGTCGTCCGAATAAACTCGGTATATTATGTGTATAATTTTTAAAATATATCTAATATTAACCGAAGGAACCCATGGTCAAATGAGACTGGTGGAGCACTGGTTAAGCATTGGGTTTAATTCCTTAAGGTCAAGGATCAAACCCAACTTACTGTACTTTTGTGTCTTTTTTTTATTTTATTTTTTAGAAGTAGCCTTTAAATGAAATGGTGCACCCATTCTCTTCAAATCCTGGATTCGCCTCTGTTAACCTAATCGTACAAGGGCACATCCAATGACATAGTAGGTGAAGTTTTACGAACTCTTAATGTAATAAATTAGATGGTCTAATGGAGTAAAAATCAGGTGCTTAATTGATGCAATGGTAATGTCAATTCATGCACCTTTCCAAAAGAGGGTCAAGCATCCAAATGAATATTTAATGCATCAATTAAGCACCCGGTTATCATTGTTAGCGAGAACAACAAGGTACCCGTTCCAAAATATGATTTAGTATTAGATGACTTTTACAAGTGCAGGCCAAATTACTGTGTAAAGCATTCTTTTCATAGAAAACACAAATGAGCCATATAAATTCCTTGAAGCTGTACTAGCGATTTATACTTGTGAGAGTAATTCAAGCATCTGGGAAGGTCACTTACAGTGTTCAGTTTATTCAATGTACCGTCAATTTGAACAAAGTATGCTTCTAAGAGCATTTCAAGCTCCTCTACATCAAGATGTTTGCTTATGGCACTTCGAGTCGTACTAGTATGTGTCCCACGACTACCTCGGTTAAGAGCATTAGGACCACCAAACAAACGTTCCTGGTGGTTGTCTATATGTGGAATGTCTGCATCATAACTGGTGGAACCTGCATTTGCATCCATTGAGATTTCCACAGGAACCCTGACATATCAAATAGATTGAAGATTAGGAATAACATAGAAACACCGCATTGACATCAGCACCACCACTCAGAGTCAAGCAGGAGCTTGCTTTTTAAAAAAAATAATCTAAAAACAGCATTGATCAGCAGATATTTCAGTATTCAGAACCAGATTTGAAGAAAAACTTGTCGTAAGTTTAATGTAGGCATTGTTCTGACAGTCGAGAAAACCCTCCACACTAATCCCATTTTTCCAGACTCTGGGATCCATTCGGTTTGATAGAACTCTATAGAGGAGCTATAAGGCAGTACTATGCCGCAGGGACACTGATTCAGGTAGAAGGTATGACACGTTGCTTCACAAGCTCAATGTGGAAAAATGTAGAAGATGAAACAGCCGAACAAAGTGAAATACAAGCACAATAAATGACCAATAATATCTCTGTAGGTGGAAACAGCATTAAGACCATCATGTGTACATACTCTGCTGGCACATCAGATCAACCATAAATAGTAATGCAACTCAAGATTTTGTAAGCATCAACATAATTGACTCTATTAGAGCTCAAAAGATTTTATTATTTAGTTATTCATACAATTGCACCAAAACTCTAGAAGTCAAATGAAGCAGGGCAACAGACTGCAGACTGGAGATCCAGTTTGTAGTGAATATTGTTGAAATTCAAATATTAGCCTTCAAAATTCTGATTGAAAAAGGAAAAGAAAAAAAAAGTTTGTAGTGAATATTTGAGATTCAGCTGCTCCAAAGATCTTTTATCATCCGTCAAGGTTACTTTTACTTGTTTACTTTTTGAATGGGATAGAAAATGTGGATAAAGTAGCACTCTTTGGATAATATATTGTCATGAATGGCCATCCCAGCCTCTCCCAAATGCATTTAGTTATCAAAAAATGCAACTGCCGTTTTCCAATAACAGTTTTGGAATTATACTGCTAATGCCGAACATGTTGATGATGAAGGGGAGCCTTGGAGTGCCATGTGACCAGGAGGCAGGGCCGTCCCTGGGGCGGTAAAGGCGCCGCCGCCGCACAGGGCCCCAGCCGGCGGGGCCTCGGCCCCAGAATTTTTATTTTTCTTTTATTGGTTTCAAATATTAAGATATGTATTAAAAATGTCTTCAATCTTATCAGTGAGATCTGTAGCCTAGCGGTTGAGGGCTCACTTCAAAAGTCATTCCCTAGTGAGAGGTCGCGTGTTCGAATCCAATGAGCAACGAAAGACTTTTTTTTTAAAACACAAAAAACAGGCCCCCCTCCCTCTTCAAACAAATTTGGACCCAAGTTCCAAGTCCCCAACCGACGGCCCACCTCCCTCTTTAAACAAAAAAACAAATATCCATTGGGTTTCCAAGTCCCCAACCCAACCAGTCGGCCCGACAGCCCCCCTCCCTCTTTAAACAAAAAAAACAGGCCACCCTCTCTCTTTAAAAACACCACAAATACAATCCAAAAAAAAGTTCCCCCATTAATTATCGTAGAAATCTCAACATCCAAGTTTCAAGTAAAGATCTTTTTGGTAAGTTATTGTTTTGAGAATTATTTTGCTCTAATTCACCATTAACATGGAATGATTGCATCAATGTTTATTCCATTTTGCTTAGGGTTTCAAATTTCTCAAATCTCAATATTATATTTAATTTAGGGTTCTCAATATTACATTAAATTAATTGTGTTTAGCTTTAGATTTTACATTACTTTTATCGGTAATGTAGGTAATGGATGACTTGTATTTTACATGATTACATTAAATTTAGTTTGTCTTTTTGTTTCAATAGGAGAATTACAAATGCCTCCTACCCGAAAATATCCGTCTAGACATGAAAAACGTAAAAAAAAAGAAGACACGAAGAAGAGTTCATCAAGTCTCAAAGAGGGGCATTAGATAGATTTGTTGTGAAGCCGACAATTCCATCACTTGAAAATTTAGCTAATGAAGATATGCTTATTGATGTTGCTATGGCCAAGGTTAAGGGGTTAATTGCTTCTTTTGAAGAGTATAGAGAAATTGGATTCAAACAAGCAATCAATACCGCAAAAGAACTTGCTTCATCAATGAAGATTGATCTTATTTTTCCTAAAAAGAGACAAATATATAGAAACAAACATTTTGATGAGCTCTCTTGTGAGTCTTCCCAAATGCAACAAGAATCTCCGGAGGAAGCTTTTAGAGTTCATTATTTTTTATACATAGTTGATCAAACAATTGGGTCATTGAAGAAAAGGTTTGAGCAATATGAGGAATATGAAGATCTTTTTGGATTTCTTTTCACAGCTAATAAGTTGAGCTCATTGAATGATGAGGACTTGAAGACTCATTGCAAGAATCTTGAAAGAAAACTACAAATGAAAGAGGGCACAAGATCAAATATTTCATATTTGGATGGGGATGATTTATATCAAGAATTGAAGATCATGCAACATATTCTACCACAGGAAGCAAAAACAGCTAGTGCAATAATGAACTTTTTGAAAAGAATGAATTGTTTTCCCAATTCACTCATTGCATATAAGATATTGTTGACTATTCCGGTGACCGTTGCATCTGCAGAGAGAAGTTTTTCTAGATTAAAGTTGTTGAAATCTTGTTTGAGATCAACCATGACGCAGACAAGATTGAATGCATTATCTTTGATTTCAATTGAGAGTGAATTTCTAGACATTCTTGATTATGAAAGATTGCTTGATGACTTTGCAGATAAAAATGCAAGGAGATCAATTTTCTATGCCTAGTGTAATGATAGTTTTTCTTATAAATCTTTCATGTAATGACATTAAGGTATCTCTTTCGTAGCATTATAATTTATTGTACTAAAATTAAAAACATTGAATCGAATATAGTGTTTACTATACATTTTATTTGATGTTTTGATCAATAATTTTTTTTTAATATTGATTAATTAGTTAATTTTAATTTTTCATGTGAATAAAAAATGACATCTTTTTGTTTCTCGCACCGGGCCCTTAATAGTATAGGAACGGCCCTGACAGGAAGTCATGGGTTCAAGCCGTGAAAACAGCCTCTGGCAGAAATGCAAGGCAAGGTTGCGTACAACAAACCCTTGTGGTCCGGCCCTTCCCCAGACCCCCCGCATAGCGGGAGCTTAGTGCACCGGGCTGCCCTTTTTTTTTATGCCGAACATGTTGATGACAGACTAAGGAAGATCCTTCTAATTTACAAATAAAGAGGAGGTTTTGAAACACAAAGGAAAGGATAAGACATCAAAGTATCATCATTCATCAATATATAACATACCTATCATCCATGTTCGACTGAATAACTTCCTCATCGATGCCATCTTGGCCACTTCTAGAGGAAACAGAAGAATTTTCAAGTTGCTCCATCAGCTTGTCAGTCAAATACATCTCGGCCATATCTTCATCATCATCTAGTAGATGTTCAAGTTCATCTCTGACCTAACAATGAATAAAAGCCGATTTGAGTACCAAAAAAATGAGTAGATAGCACATTTTAGAGCAACCACTCAAACAGATGGAATACAGTAGTTTAATGTGTAAACCTTTGTCTGCCAAAGTGCTTGACTACATTAAAAGAAACAAACTACAGTGTATCCTTTAATTTTGTGAAATCAGCAAATGCGAGAATTCTCTAAGAATGATGCTGGAAATCAATTTGGAGGGTTTAATCTGCAAGAAATTTGCAGACAATGTTAGCAGTACCATAAAACAGAACCATTATACCAAATGTGTGAAGCACTTGCTAGAACACTAGTGTGTGTTGACCTTGCAGGAAAAATTATTTTTCCTAGTATCAGCCTTTCTAGAGAAATATACATAGATAAACTTCAATTGAATAGCATTCTTTAAACGAATATCTCATTACTATAGTCATTTGCCATGCAAATTTCCATGCCTTGAGGTTCATGTGGAGTTGTAGAAGAAGAATAAGACCGAATAGACCGTTTCAATGTCAAAAGCATAATATATACAGACAAAGCTAGCATTTCAAGTAGTTGACTCCACTGCTAGGTCTCTAGCGGATTATTCAGTAATAGTTAACCAAGAGCCCTAGTCTACCAAGATATGCAGAAACTTTATCCACTGAATACCTTCTGAACACGTCCTGTAATAGCAACCAAGCGACTTTTGATTTGACGTACACGTTCCAAGTTGAGAGTACTGATCTTTGATGTCAGCTTATCTAAAGCAGGATGAGCTTCTTGCTCCAGTGTCCTTGCCTGCTTGAAATAGAACCACACAAACAAAGACCACAAAGAGAGCAAAAATGAGAAACAACAACAGTGGAAAAGTAACCAACTCAAACAGAACAATTAAGACCTGTAATAGTGCGTTTAGCACATCTAAGTAAAGCAATAGAATTATTCTTCACCTCATTATCCAAACAACTACAAGCAGCCTCCAGACATGCCTCCAACGCAACAAACTCAAAAGGGAGAAGCTTCGGCCCGTCTCTATTCTCACCAGTTTGCTGCTTCCCATCAGCCTTGTTCTCATCCTTTGCTCGGAAGCTTGCAGAAAAGTTTGGAGGTGAAACTGCTTCAGGTTGTGGCTCATCCAGATCATACAGATTTGTCCAGTCTGCATTATCGCAACCCCCTCCAGCTTCCTAATAATTCACAATTATCACATTTTATTAGATCAGTTAAAATCAAACCGCCTAGGCCCCCCTCCCGAATCAAAACAGATATAAGCACAAAGTTATAGTTTGAGCACAATAATTTATCGAACTGAGATAGGTCATGAAATCTAAAATTGTAAGCATTAAACCTGAAGTTGTAAAAAGAAGTCTATTATAAAATAAAATGAAAAGACAAAAGGGTTAAACTTGAAGCTTCTATTAAGATGGTCTAATACATATGGTTCCTAAGGGGATGACTGAGTAGTTGAAGCATATGTGTAACAACCTAGAGATCCCAAGAATCCCACTCGGGTTTACCCGGCAGATATGCTTATAAGTAGTAACAGACTGCTGGTGGATTAGATAAGGTGCGTGTAAGCGGGCCCAAACACCACCATCATTAAGAAAAAGGTGTGCATACTACATACATTTCCATAGAATGTAGTATAATGCATTCTTTTACACCAGTCAGCAATAACCCTGAAACTAGAAAGCCTGAAATTCCGAGTAGAGAACCTCAAACATGATAACAACAACAACAACAACATACCCAGTGAAATCACACAACATGGGGTCTGGATAATATCCAAGAAATCTAGAGCAGTAACACTAGCAATGTACAAACTTCTATTATAGTATAAAAGCTAAGATTGGACATTACAATATCATCAACTTAATAGTAAGAAGAGTAACAAATATTGATTGATTAAACACCCCCAAGCATCAAAATGTGGAAAAAAATCATTCTAAGTTGGATTGGTTATACTTATATCAATCTTCTATATCCACTCCCTCTATTGGGTACAAAAGCATTAGAATCAATCTTTTTATAGATTACTCCCTCCATTTCAATTTGTTTGTCTTACTTTACTTTTTAATCTGTTTCAAAAAGAATGCCGGCAACTATTTAATTCCAACCTTCCGCATGGCATATTTAAGACCACAAGATTAAAGAATATTTTGGTACATTCAACGCATCTTTAGTTTAAGACTGCAACATTTAAAAGTGTTCTTTAAAACTCCGTGCCAAGTGAAAACCAGACAAACAAATTAAAACGGAGGGAGTATTATACACACTTTTTAGGGTTGGTTATATGAATCTTCTATAAACAATTGATCATTTTTTTCAGAATATATAATGACAGACAATAATAACCTGAGACTTGGTAGCTTGGTGATGACGCAATATTCTACGTTGAAGCTCTTCAACAAAAGGAGCAACAGAGGGATCCCTAGCGTTGAGCAAAAGGACTTCCTGGGCGGTAATAATAGCCTTTATATGTTCCAAATTAATAACAATAGCCCGTTCACGGCCCAATACAGTAGAGGGATACGATAGAAGTGGGTCCAATATACGAAGATCACGGGCCGGAAGTCCAGTTCGCCTCATAATCGCATGTTTACCTGCTTCCACAACTTGGGTCTGTCCTGTTGAATCTAATAGAAGCCATGATCGTACCCCCGTCGCCTTCTTTCTTAACCCTACACCGCCGGTGATGGCGGTGTTAGGTCGTAAGAAATCGGCGGTTTCATCGTCCGGTGACGGAACGGTGAACTTCGGCGGCGGCGGAGTAAGGCCCCTCATAATTTCCGTTCAAATCGCTGAGAGAGTATCCTATTCTGCTCCAACATTTGTTGCCGTGACCCGCCACGTAATCATAATAACTGATCGTAAAGGAATCTGTGTTGTGGCCTTTTTTAAAAAAAATAATATTCGCATATGAAGTTTTGCGATAAAAAGGCGCCAACAAAATTTAAAGTCAAGTTCTATAGGGGGTTGGTTAGACCAATTATGTTGTATATGGTCTAGTGTTGGTCAGTCAAGATTTTGCACATTCAAAAGATGAAAATTGCGTAGATGAGAATGTTATGTATAGGCATACAAGGAGCGATAGTATTAGAAATGATATACGGGACATAGTGTGAGTGGCCTCGGTGAAGGATAAGATACGAAAAATGAGGTTAAGATGGTTCAGTTATGTGTAGAGGATAGGCACAAATGCCCCATTGAGGACATGTGGGAGGTTGATTATGGATGGATTCAAAAGTAGTAGAGGTAGGACGAAGAAATATTGGGGAGAGGTGATTAGATAGGATATGACGCATGTACAACTTACTAAGGACATGACCTTAGATAGGGGTTGTGGAGGACACGAATAGGATAGAAGGGTATTAGGTAGTTGAGTGTAGTCTTACTTACACTTACATATTGGTAGTTATAGTGTTATTATTATAGTCATGCTTAGCATATCATACTAGTAGGCACAATATTATTTTATAGTCTCGTGTCTTTTGATTTCTGTTGATGTATGTTCTTTCGTGTACTTTGTTTATATTATTTACCTGCGTTAGTTACTGCTTCTTTTTTCATAATGTTCTATGATGACTTATTCGCTTTTGTTACCATCATTTTCATACTGCTTTAAATTTTTTATCCGGGTCTGACTGTTTCTCTTACTTTGTTTGTGCTTATGTTTTGTCTTGGGCCAAGTGTCTTTGGTCTTTGGTCTGCGCAGTTGGTTTTCTATGTGATAGCAAGTTTACTAAAAAATGAAAATGATTTTTGGTGCATTTATTTGAAAGAAAGAATGAAAATTAAAGAAAAAGAATACCGCTACATTTCCTAATCTTTTAAAAAATATATATATTTTGCAGATAAAAAATCCACATTGAGATTAAATTTGTTAATCATATCTACATTAATAGAAAAGATAAAATAAAACTATTAATTAACTTAATTTATGTTAACTTCTAATGGTAGAGAGATTCGTCATGATGCTCATTGAACCTCCGTAATATCTAACAAGTTGAGTCTTATGTCGGTCATATAAAACATCAACACATAAAAAAGGGCTTAAGAAATCAGTCTATGACTTGACATCAGTAGAATGCTATCTCCAATTCCCTATATGTTCTTCTTCATTTGAGTTTGGGCCCGTGCACAGTACGGGGATCACTTCACCTAGTTCATTGGATAAGACGGAAAATGAAGGGATGAGTTCTTAGATCCAAAATGACCAGGGCGTCATGCGTAAGCTAATAATTGTTAATCTTAAACGATGATAAATTAGACGACACAAAAATTGTACTAAAAACTTTTTTCTTTCTATTACAACTTGAACCGATAAAGTAATAACTTCCGAATTTGGTTATGCTGATAAAGTGTATAAGTTGAGATGATTTTGGAGGAGAGTCGGAGACCAATAACAATATTTGAATTGTAACAAACTTATCCTTGCACCACCATTATCTTTTCATGTCACAATTAGATCCATCATCCATTCAATTCATTTTTGTCCTTTTGTTTGTGTGTGTTGTTTTACAACAATCATTTCCTAGGATAAGGTTCATCTTATGATGTCTGTTATCATCGAGACAAGGCTGGAATCAATTTATTTTAGTTAAATTTAGAGATTTAAATGATATTCATGCATATTTGATTTGTATGTTAGATATTTTGGTGTCATATTTTTTGTATTTGCAGTGAATTTCTTTTTTATTTTATTTTTCTTTGAGCCGATGATTTTTTGAAAACAAACTCTTCCTAAAAAGTAGGGACAAGTTTTGCGTGCATTCTTTCCTCCCTAAATATTATTTATAAAATTACATTGAGTATGTTATTATTGTAAAAAAAATTCTCCGAATTGTCTTGTGACCTAAAAAAAATACGAAGAAAGAAAAGGCCTAAGCAGTTCAATTTTATATCTTGAAATCTATGATGGTAGAAAGTACTATCTCTGTCTATTTTTAGTTCTCACATTTTGATTTGACACGGCTATTAAGAAGTAAAAAATAAAATAATATTATTATTATATCATCCTTAATTATTGCCAAGTAATTAGCAATAATACTATCCGTTGATTACTATATCATCAACGGTCCAGAATGAGCAAAAACAACGCACGCGGATCGCAATCTCAAACCATCCATTCAAAATTTCATAAAATTCAATCAACCGCCAAAATTCAAAAGCCCCTCCAATATTTCCCTTATATAAACTCCCGCCCCTACACATTCCCTTCATCATCACATCAAATCCAATCAACCTCAATTCATCAAAAAATGTCTGGTCGTGGTAAGGGAGGCAAGGGTTTAGGAAAGGGCGGAGCAAAACGACACCGTAAAGTTCTCCGAGACAACATTCAGGGAATCACTAAGCCGGCGATAAGGAGATTGGCGAGAAGAGGTGGAGTGAAGAGAATCAGTGGACTGATATATGAAGAGACAAGAGGTGTATTGAAGATATTTTTGGAGAATGTGATTCGTGATGCTGTTACGTATACTGAGCATGCTAGGAGAAAGACTGTTACTGCTATGGATGTTGTTTATGCTTTGAAGAGACAAGGAAGGACCCTTTACGGCTTCGGTGGTTAATTTTATATCTTTTTACTTGTTTTTTTGGTTGGGTTAATGAAATGGGTTTGTAAGGTAAATGGGATCTAGCTGGTGTTTTGATTAATAGTATTAGTAGATTAAGTTCATGAGATCATTGTAACTGATGGGTTTGTGTTAAATGAAATGGATCTCGTTAGTATTTCAGATATAGTTCTTCTGTTTATCTTCTACGAATTGTTCAATTGTTTGTTATTTTAAGAGCTCACTTCCAGATATATTTGGTGTTTTTAAATATAACTATGTTGTTTATATACTGTGTACAATAGACCTTTGTAGTATGGTTCTTCCTTGGACTCCGCTATGCGTGAGAGTTTTGTGCACTAAGCTACTTTTTTATGTTGTTTATATACTGCAATGGATGTTGTTTATGCTCTGAATAGACGAGGCAGGTCCCTTTATGATTTGGTGGTTGATTGATTTACTTTCATTTTTTATTTGATGGGTTTGTTAAGGGATATTGAATCTGGCTAGTGCTTTGCTTATAATTTTCTGTAGGTGAAGATTGTGAGATCATTGTAATTGATGGATTTGTGGTTAATGAAATGGATCTCCTTAGTATTTCAGATATAATTCTTCTCTTTATATTCTTTGAATTGTTCAATTGTTTATGTTTTGCTAGTATTTCAAGATGAGTATTTACAGTTATTTACTAATCTTAAATAACGATAAATCAGACGACATAAAAATTGTACTAAAAATTTCTTTCTTTCTATTACAACTTGAACCGATAAAGTAATAACTTCAGAATTTGGCTATGCTGATAAAGTACATAAGTTGAGATGATTTTGGAGGAGACCAATAACAATATTTGAATTGTAACAAACTTATCCTTGCATCACCATTATCTTTTCTATTACTAAAAACGTCATTTGTAAGCTAATAAAGATTTTCTATTTATAAAAATTCAAAATTTTTATTACAAGAAAATAATAAATATGGTAGTTTTTTCTACAAAGAAACTTTTTTTTAATAAAAAAATTATTTTATAGTAAAACACAATTACGATAGAATCTAAATAAGATAGAAAATTTAAAACAAACTCTAACATGAGTGACAGAAAGAGAAAACTGTTGAGGTTTTTTTCTTTTCGAAAGCGGCGAGGAAGATGACACAACTTCTTAAAATTGTATTTCCTTTTTTATTCTGATTAGTTGGATTTATCTGCGTTAGTTACTGCTTTTTTTTCAGAATATTTTATAATGACTTATTCGCTTTTAATACCATCATTTTCATATTGCGTTAGATTTCTTATTCAGGTCTGACTTTTTCTCTTGCTTTGCTTGTGCTTATACTTTGTCTTGAGTCGAGGGTCTTTTGAAAACAACCTTTCTATTTACCAAAGTAGAGGTAATGTCTGCGTATATTCAACCCTCCACAGACCTCACATTGTGAAATTTTCACTGAGTATGTTATTATTGTTGTAGTTGGATTTAAAAGTCGTGGCTTTATTTGATTCACTAGTTGGCCATGTCATTGCGTGTGTAACTCACGCATTTTCATTCTTAGGAAGCCCACTAAATAGGTGTTTAATAGGCACATTTTGATAGAAGTTGAAGTTCCTAATAGGCACAAGAGATTTTTTTACCGAAATAAGCTATTATTTAAATCAATTCGCCAAAATAATACGTTTTTTTGAAAATTTATGAAATTAGAATAAGTGTGTTCCTGAGTAACATATTAGGTATTATTTTATTCAAAAAATTCAACAGGCAAAAAAGTTGGCCGTTAACGGTGTTAAAGTATAATTCATTACTATAAGTAACGTTTTATGGTTAATACGTGACTCTCAGTAATGACTCTAAAGAATCAAAATCTGACATTGATTGATCTTAAAGTTGTAACTCAAAGTTACGATTTCAGGATAAAACATAAATGACAATAACGTTTCTACGCATGCGAAATCGAATCCTACAGATTGGGAATCTTTTTGATTGATTTAACCAATAAATCGTAATTGACAGTTACATTTTAATTGTAAAATGTGGCATACAATAGCGACACAATGCTAATGTCTCTTCCTCATACTTTTCAAATTGACCACGGATCATTATAAAATATAATGTATGAAATGAATGTTCAACACATTCCAACAATTTTCAGCAAAGCTTCTACTTGTGTTGCCCATTGTTGGAACAACGTTCACGAAAATTCAAGAGGTATGAGTTAATTAAATCAAATATGTCGTAATATGTTAAACTAAAACTATAGTTTCAATTTATTTTTCTGTTATATTAATTATAATAAGTGTCTTATTTTCGCGTGTAGGAGTAAAGCTGGCAAATTTTGAACATAAGGTGATGGTCACTTTATATTGGGGTGGCGAAACAATTACTGAAATGAACGGATTCAGATATACTGACGGTGCCAGAGTGATTATTAGCCTGTCAATTTTCAACAAACTATGTTGAATTGGTTGGATTATTTCATGAGAAAATGGGGACATATAGTGAAAATATTCAAATTGATATTTCTGGAAAATATTCATGCTCATTTCAAGGTAACAATACAAGGGTCACGAGAAATTGACATACAGGAAATAGTGGCTTGGACGTCAACATGCATTTCAATCGGTGTATGGTGACTTTCAAAAATCATTTAGTGAGCTTCCTAAATTTTTGCAGCTTTTCAGCACTTTAATCATGGAACGTTCTCTCTCAATAGCATGTTCCCTCCTATCAGCAACACCACCTTTTCCTCGCCTACGAACAGAGGGACGTAAATGATCAGCTTGTACCTCATCTCTTCTATAATCGGCTTGTACATGAATCCTATCAGCGTCGTGCACTTATGTCAAGCACTTTAATCATGGAACGTTCTCTCTCAATAGCATGTTCCCCCCTATCAGCAACACCACATTTTCCTCGCCTATGAACAGAGGGACGTAAATGATCAGCTTGTACCTCATCTCTTCTATAATCGGTTTGTACATGAATCCTATCAGCCTCGTGCACATATGTCAAGCACTTTTCACCTTCATCCCGCACCATTGCACGAAAACTGTAAAATTCCTCAATTAATGGCTGATCACCGATTGATTTTGCTTTATCAAGTTCACCTGAAACTACAATTAAAATAAGGATCCAAACAAAGGTAGTATTCTAAAACAATATCACAGTAACCACACTACATGGATCATACCAAGAAAAAGAAATCTTGTGATATTAATAGAGGAAAATATGTTAACAGACTCGTTAACAGAGGAAAAAGAAATCATGTTCTATTCATGTACTACTACTATACTCCATTATTTAGAATCAAATAATAACTGGCATGCATTATCATTGTGATAGAGCTTGTTAATTCCTTTCCTCTTCCAGATTCTTGTTTTATTGGTCCTCAATTGGATCACAAAATTTTCTTGAGGCATTATGAGTAGATATAAATCCTATATATCATGTGTGTACACATTAAACCTACCTGCAACCATATAAAAAACTATTAAAATAAAGGATCCAAATAAAACAACTATTAAAATAAAGGCTTATCATTGCTTCATATGCCGTTGCATTAGGCACATAACCTTGTTGCCGCTGAGGACGCGGAGTAGGATTACCAATAACAAGACGAGTAATGCGTCTGAACCAAACAAGGTAGGGGTCATCGTACTGAAGTGGTTCATGATTGACTGATCGTCGCCTCACCAATCTTACAGTGGAACGTGTGAGTCTCGTGATGCCAGCGCTCAACCAGTGAAGTGATTAAACTACGGTCAACAACAGGCTGTTGAGATCTATAAACACCATACAATCCGGATAGTCTAATCACTTCTAAGACTTGTGGCTTGATGGGATATTTCTTTACGAGGTCCCAATACTTTCCATCACACCTCCTCGTATTCAGAACCATATTGTCTTTGCCTTCCCATATTTCTTGTGACCTATGGGTGAGTTGTTCAGTTAATAAAGACAAGTCAAGTGGTCCGGGATCCAATTGGTATGCATTATTACTATCCGTAAAGAAAGTACCTATAAACAGGTGAATATTTTCAGAAACAAATTATCCCCAAATCATACCACGATTCCATTAAAGCTACAAGCATTCACAACCTACCTTATCAAATACAAACATATGAAGCAGATGTCTATAAAACAGATGCAAAGGGACTGAAGGAAAGCAAACCCTCTAAATAATAGCCAAAATTAGCTTGCAGGATTTGATCTTTTTTGTGTTTTAGGTCAAGTTCCCACATATATATATATATAGAAAAATATCTATCAAGAACAAAGAAAGGACCAAAAGGGTTTTTGAAAATGGCAATGGACAGAGGAAAGAAAATTTGGCTTGTACCAGATAAGACAAAGAAAACCCTGCAATAAGCTAAGCTGTATAGCCAAAAGCCCAAAACTAACTTGCAATATTTGATCTTTTTGCGTTTAATTCAAGTTCTCACATTTGTCTATAGCTATAGAGTATCTATAAAGAAAAAAGAAATAGGCCAAAAAGGGTGTTTGAAAATATCAACTTAGCTTTTGAAACAATTCCAAATACCAAAAATTAGGTCTATAGGCAGACCCTAGTCAACTATCAAAAACATTACCCACTGCTCAGAACCCATAAGATGCAGAAACATCAGACCAAATGGCATACAAATAGCAATAAGTCAAGATATTCATGGTAAAACTTCCTTCACCAGAAATACAATGTACCTCTTTCCAATTTCCGTCTACTACACGAAATTGTGAAGAAAAAAACATACCTCAATTACAAGCTAAACTCACACAGAATACAGAGTTTTCGGGATTTCTCGGCTATGATGTGGGAAGTTCATGAAGAATGCCGTGAATCATCGTTTTTCCAGCAATAGTAGAGGCGTGGGCTGGGAAAAGGCATCGTTAATTATAATGACAGCTAGTAAACGGTACGCTAGGTTACAATTTCACCTAAAACGTTAGTCTCAGTAAGTTTTTATTTAACGCCGTTATTTTACCTATTAAAAAATTATAATAAAATAATAACTAATACGTTACTGTCAAATACGTTTATTGTAGTTATGAAAATTTTCAAAAAAAAATATTACTTTTGTTAAACAATTTAAATAATAGGTTATGTTGATAAAAAATTCGAAATAAAAATTAGTTGAGTCACTTTAAGGAGTTATGTATGTATTTGGCCTATTATTAACCCTTACAGTAATGATAAGTGAACATACATGTATGACAAAATAGAAATCAAAAATATTATTTCCCTCCCTTTTCTTCCATCCCTGTCATTTCCTGTTTGATATGTAAAGCAGTACGAGAAATAAATAAATATTACAAGTGTTCGAAAGGATAAACAAATAGTCAATATTCAGAACTGCCGCAAGTTGTTGAGTCTTGAATCTTGATAACCTGAAATCAAGAAACACTAAATCTGGATTGTTACAACTGTGGCTGAGTCGAGAGATGACTTTCTGTCTTTAAGACAAGATTGCCCCGTATATATGCTTTTACGTTAACGGGCAATAGTCTCCCAAGATAAAACAACAACTAATCAACACTACAAAAATAGGTTGATTCTGACGAAGAAAACAAACACGAAACGACTTGTTGAAGAATGGAAAAGGAAGGAAGAGTTTCTGGTTTTGGATAGAATGTGTGTTGTTTCGTAGGCAGGTCGTTCCCAATTTCAGCTTTCCAGAAACTCCAAGGACCAAACTCTAAATATTAAATAATTTGGGGGTCTATCAGAAGAAGCTTGAGACCCGAGACCGGACGCGCGGCGGCGCGCGTGCGGGCTTAGCCCCGAACCAAAGCACATCTAGGTCCTCTCTCCTTCAAACACATGGGTTACCCCTTGGGGTCCCAAACCCTTAGCCAATTTTGAGACTTATAAATAGAGCAATTCTTCCTTTTTCCACCGATGTGGTAGATTTGTCCCACACCATATTTCCATGCCTCAAACACCTTACTCCGTGGACCAATATCTCTTTCATTTCTCAACAAAATTTGACGATTCTTGGCCCTACGTTCATCTACTCACTTAGTAGGTTATGCACGTGTGAAGAGACAAAGCCTCCAACACGCGGAATCCTAGTGTTTAATTCATTAAATATGGGTGGACGCACCTCCCCAACAAAGACAAATTTCCAACATTTTCTATATATCTATATTTATCTATCTATATTATATTAATAGCATGAAAATTTTAATTTAAAAGTTAATTATGATAATACCTCTCATATCAATCTAAATATCCTATTATTTAATAAATAAATAAAAACTAAAAGAAAAAGAAAAGAAAACCCAGTCGACATAAAGAGAAGCAACGCATCTTTTAAAAGGGAACAAACGGTCAATTGTTCTTATATCAAACAAACTCTGTGTCATTAAGAAAAATACCAAGCAGAGGGTAACTCTCAAATTTCAATCTCAATCTCGCGCTTTTCTCATACCAAGTATGTTCTATTCTTTAATGCACTAACTTCGATTTTTGCATAATAAATTGAATTATTTAAAGTACTTGTGATTACCTTTTATTAAAGATGATACAAATCTCATATATTTTAATTAATTCTCATAATTTTGGGGAGATAACATAAACATGCTAACTTGAGGATTACATTACCATAGTGATTAGTATAGGTTAGTTGATTCAACGAAAACACAGAATGGATAAATAATTTTCTATTCCTTTGAAAAAGTTACAGATATTGTATTATTTCAGTTTTATTTAGCTTTTTTTTTTAAAAAAAAAAGACAACATTTTTTACCGCTTCCAAGTAGTGTGTAATTTTAATTTAAACGATAAACCGAACCAAAAAAATATTATTGATGTAAATAATGGATCTTGGGTCTAACTCAATATAAAAAATTAGCTTATGAGGGAGGTTTGTCCAAGTCCATATAAGGAGTCCATATTTCCATCTCATTTCTGATGTGAGACTCTTAACACTTCCCCGCATGCCCAAAATTCGTTAACTGGAGCGTGGACAATATAATTTGGGGGCCCAATATCGACGAACAAAGAGTTGGAATGGGTCTGTAAAGAATGGATCTTGAGCCTAACTCAACCCCAAAAGATGGATCTTTGGCCTAACTCAACCCTAAAAGCTAGTTTATGAGGGGAAGATTGTCCAAGTCCATATAAGGAGTCCATGTTTCCATTCCATTTTTTATGCGGGACTCTTAACAATTGGGTTTATTTGTCTCGAGTTATGGGGTTATCTATTTAACGATTTCCAAACAGTTTTGTATTATATTGGTCTATCAGTTCAGTTATCAGTTATTTGAGTTTACTTAAAGGTTGAACTAATAACCGAAATATTTTTTTTTAATATATAGGATCGGAAACCCTATTCCTAATTTCATGTTCTCCTTTCATAAGTTTTGTTAGCTTGACTATAATACATTGGAGTTAGTTATAATTAAACAGATTTATGGTTCATAAAATATCGAGATTTTCCACCCGGTGAATAGTTATATGGTTGTCCATCCAACAAAAGGCAAGTGAAAGTAAACTCACCCGTTACGTACCATCCATTTAGTATTACTAAATTTCTTGATACAACTTCAACTAAACTTAAAGTGAATAAGAAAAAAAGCTTAGTCCAGGTTGATGCTAAAAGATTGTGGTTTTGCATTTGTTGTTTATTGTGGTAAAGCATGCGTGCTAATGTGGAAGACAGGAAGATTAATTTAGGCTTAAAGGTTACCATGGTTGAAGAAAATGCAGGTATTTACAAATGAAAACAAGAATGGAAAGGAAAAATATCTAGAGGAGAAGTTGGTCGTTGGCGCCTGAAAGACATTTTCTTATTGGTTAAACTGATAATCGAACCGTTATGGACCTCTAACCGATTAATCGAGAACCGGTAATGAATATTTTATTGATTTGCTTATCAATTTAACATATTTACAATCTGATAACTATTAAACCGAACCAATAACATACAAAATCGAACCGAACTGACCGATAAGCAGCCCTACTTCCAAGTTTTAACAAAAAAAAAAGTAGAAAGAGTGAATTACTTCATTTTGGTGATATGTGTCCATATGTCGCTAATTTATACCAGAATTTTTTAAATATGCATACGGTCAAAATTTAATTTAAAATTGGATTCATACTTTCTCGGAAATTATTAACAGGTCATTTGCACTTTTTCCCTTCAAAAACTAATTTATACCTATATAGACATAAATTTCGTATCATAATATTCAATTCATAAATTATGTCATCTCCTTTAAAGAACTAAGTTGGCAGAAATTAAAGACCAGCCAATTTGAAGGGAAACCGTGCAATATCAAGTTGGGCCGAAGGTGATACATGCTCAAATTGGAATAAATCAGACTGATTGTTGATGTTCGTAATTCAATTTGATTCGATCTTTATTTAAAAGTAAACTAAATTAATCAATCTAGTTTTCTAACAAGTTAAACCAAACCAAATTGATACTGTAACTTTTTTTGTTTAGAATTTTGTCGATTTTTTCAGGTTTTTCAAAATTTTCGTCTATATAACGTTTCTTATGTCTATTCCTTCTTTTTTTCTTTTCATGTGTCTATTCCTTGCTTGCTTTACACAAGTATTTTTTTCTATGAAAATAAATATTTCCTAGTGCCATTTTATTAAGAACGGATGAAAACAACACTAAATCCTAATAAATATTTTTCTATAGTATATTAATAATAACACGAAGATCTCAATTAAGCAATATTATTATTATTATCATTTAAATGAAGCAACGTACACGTATGTTCCAAGGTAAATTTTAAGCCTTCTTGTGCTAGTAATAGCGTAATACAATGATTTCGTGTTTGTCACAAACCAACTCATAATTTTCAAAGTCTAAGCTGTAGAACCAAATTTATAGAATATAATCTGCCGTAGCATAGATACTGTAACTTCCAATTTTCTTTTGGAATCAGAACACTTACGCCGATGCTATTGAATTCGCTGTTGTTGGTCTTATCGGTCTTGGTGGTAGGCAGCAGGAGTAAAGGGTATTAGGGCTTTAGTGTATTTGACGGTTTCTATAACTATAAACAAAAGCTTACCTGTTTTAACTTTGTGAAGATAATTAAACACAAAGAACATATCAACTCGATCGTAGTGTGAACAATAAATTATTCTTCAAAAACAAACAATACTGTCGGTTTCTTTAAAAATGCTACTATTCTTATCTTTAGTTAAGTAACATAATTCACTAATTAACAGAAAACAAACTCACCCAGCTGCTTTAACGGTTGGAATTTGAGTCCCAAATCTTACCTAATCAGAAAACAGTAAATAAGCGAAAAACAAATAACACACACAGATTTATAGTGGTTAACCCTCAATGCGAGAGCTACGTCCACTTTGCCGCTGCATATTTTACTATAATCAAATAGGGAGTTTGAGTTTACAATTCTCTCTTTCTCTCTTGCTCAACCTCAAAAGAAAAAAACGGCACCCTAGTCTATATATAGCGAAAACATAATATGAGCCTAAAATTTCCAAAATACCCTTCACTAAATAACATTAGCGTTCCACACTCTGCGTAGGGTCTTCATAGTGTCGGCGGTGAATTAGGCTCCACAACTCAACAATCTCCCACTTAGAGACTAATTTCAACCATATGTCTCCATCTGCAGCGGCGACTCCGATCCTCACCCAAGAAGTCCAACTGAAGTTGCAACTTCAGTTTATCATTCGGCACGACCTTCGTCATCATATCTGCAGGATTCTGACTCCATGTGATCTTCTCAAGCACTAATACTCCATCTTCCAAAGCTGATCTGATGAAATGGTACCGGAGTTGTATGTGCTTCGTACGAGCATGGTAGACCGGGTTCTTTGCCAAATGAAGGGCACTCTGGCTATCATAGTATAACACACTCCCCTCGTGGTCCTGATCCGATTCCTGCAGAAAAGATTATAGCCACATCATCTCATTCGTGGCCTCCGTCATGATAACGTACTCAACCTCACAGCTAGAGAGAGCTACTATCTTCAGCAACTTTGAAACCCAGCAAAACGCAGTACCTCTGAAAGTGTAAACATACCCGAATGTGCTCTTTCTGCTATCAACATCACCACCATTGTCAGCGTCAACATATCCCTATAATCCTGTCTATGCCTTCCGGAAACACAACGTTGAACTTGAGCTGCCCTTCAGATACCTGAAAATCCACTTCACAGCCTCCCAGTGTTGCTTTTCCGGATTGCTCATAAACCTGCTAACAACTCCCACTGCATGTGCAATGTCTGGCCTCGTACATACCATCGCGTACATAAGACTGCCAATAACAGAGGCATAAGGTACTTTGTCCATATGCTCCTTCTCATGCGCGGTCACAAGTGACCGATCCTTTGACAAATGAAAGTGTCCAGCCAAGGGAGTACTGACTGGCTTGACATCATCCATGTTGAACCTCTTGAGAACCTTCTCCACGTATTCTTCTTGTGAGAGCTTGAGGCCTTCCTTACTTCTGATGATTCTCATCCCGAGGATTTGGTTTGCAGCTCCCATATCCTTCATTGCAAATTCTTCTTACAACTTCTTCTTCAGCATATCAATCTCATGCAGGTCTACTCCTACGATCAACATGTCGCCAACATAAATGAGCAGTATCACGTATGAGTCTTCAAATCTCTTGAAGTAACAATAGTGATCTTCTTCGCACCTTAAGAATCCGGCTTTCTTCATAAAGCTATCAAACTTCTTATACCACTGTCTTGGAGCTTGTTTCAGTCCGTACATGCTCTTTTGAAGCTTGAACACTAGCTTCTCTTTCCCTGTAACCTCAAATCCCGCAGGTTGCTTCATGTAGATTTCCTCATCTAAGTCACCATGAAGAAAAGCAGTTTTCACGTCCATCTGTTGAAGATGCAGATCTTCCTTTGCTACCAGCCCAAGAAATATTTCTTATTTCTATTGAAATCCCTTCACAACCAGCCTCGCTTTATAGCGCTTACTTCCATCATGCTCTTTCTTTATTCGGTTGATCCATTTGTTTTGCAATGCCTTCTTCTCCTCTGGTAACTTAGCTAACTCCCATGTATGATTTGACAACAGTGAGTCCATCTCATCTTTCATTGTCAGCTCCCACTTGATCGATTCATCAACTTGCTTCGCTTCTTCGTAACATTCCGGCTCCCCTCTGTCAGTGAGCAGAATGTAGTCGAGAGACGGAGAAAACCTGTGAACCGGCTTACTGATCCTGGATGATCTGTGTAATTCTATGATCAGCGTCCGCTGATTTGTTTTAGAATCAACATTTTTATCAACCTCGCCATTACTAGATTGTCAGCCTTCTTCTAGTGTTGCTTGTTCTTCTGTCGCAGTAGTACCTTACTATAGCTCGAGTGCCGAAAAGTCTCTCAATGAACTGTTTCCAATTCCTTATTCTTAGATTCTGAACTCTCCCGCAACTTGTCATTGTACAACACATGTTCATTGAAGACGACGTTTCTGCTTCGAATGATCTTCCGGCGGCACGCGCGTGGGGTTAGCCTCGAACCCAAGCACACCTAGGTCCTCCCTCCTTCAAACACATGAGTTACCCCCTGGGGTCCCAAACCCTTGTCCATTTTTTAGGCTTATAAATAGAACAATTCTTCTTTTTTCCCACCGATGTGGTAGATTTGTCCACACCATATTTTCATGTCTCAAACACCTTACTTCGTGGACCAATATTTCTTTCATTTCTTAACGAAATTTGACGATCCTTGGCCCTACGATCATCTACTCACTTAGTAGATTATGCACGTATGAAGAGATAAAACCTCCAACATGCGAAACGCTAGTGTTTAAGTATTAAATATGGGTGGACGCAACCTCCCCACCAAAGGCAAACTTCCAACACATCACAAATGAACTCCATTTGAGTCGGTAAACACCAGAGACGAATTATTTTGGAGTCAGTATGTCGATGCAACTTATTACACTATAAACATTTTCCTATTTTATATGAAATGCACCTGACTAACATAGGTGGACCTAGCTTAGACTTAATTTACGTGAATCTAATAATTTTAATTTAAATTCACGTTATGAAATTTTACTGAATATGTTATTATTATTGTATATATAAATATTTGTGTGTGAATCCTATTATTGTTATTGTATATATTAAATTGAAATCGCTATAAGAATAAGTTTCAAATTTTGAATCCCAATGTCCGACAAGTGTAATTTAATTCTACTAGTTAATGAAAGTGAAATAAAAATCATAAGAGACCCCGATTCAAATTAAATCATACTCGTCGAAGTTATACCAGCGAAATATTCTGAATAACAAAGATTAAAAGACAGTGATGAAGGAATAATGAAGTACTCTCTCGGTATCAAATTATTTATTGTGGTTACTATAAATAATTGTTTTAAATTATTTAAGATATAATTAATTATTATTTTTTCCATTTTTATTTTATCATTAATAAAAATGAAACATAAATAGAGTAAATATTTAATGAAAATAGATTATAACTTACACATAGATAAGAATAAAGTAATTTAAATACCCTCATAATTAATACTCCCTCCAAATAAAAAAGATTGACATTTTTCATTTTTCGAGAATAAAAGAGTTGTTCTTTGATAATAATATTTTAAATATTTTTTAAATTATTAATTATGATGACTTATAATAATTTTACGTAATTTTTAAATATGTAAAATTATTTTTAAAATTTATATTCTAAGACTGTTTAAAGTTGAAAAATTTGACTTTCAGCGAAAAATATCAATCTTTTTTTTTGGATGGGAGAGGATTAAAAAAAAAATTGAGACGAGGAAATAGTAAAATATTCAAGAGATAAAGTGGATCGGTTTCTGATCCTTTTATTATTCCCAGCGAGTAGTACACTTATAGGCATTCGAATTACTGATCAGATTAACGTTAGGAAATCATTCAAAAGAAAAACGACCCAACATTTAATCCTTTTTCTGATTAATAAAATTAAAACGAAGACCGAAACGGTTCCCAAATCGGAAAATGAAGATCGTCGCCGTCGAGGAACACAGAAACGGCCATTTGTTTTTCTGCAACTTCTTAATCCATCTATTTTATATACAACTTAAAACAAACAAAGAAACTTTTCATTTTTCGAAAACGACTCTTAATTAATTAATGAAGTAGTACTAAGAGAGGCTACTCTTGCCGGGATGATCAGCAGCTTGAAGAGTCTTGTCGATGAGCTTACGTGCCTTTTTGCTGCGAATCTCCACTCTCACGCTTGAGCTTTTGTCCATTTTGATGTACGGTTTCTTCGATTTCTTCAATTTCCTTACCTTCGATTTTATCGATTCCACCAAATTCTCCAATTGTATCGCCATTATATGTTGGAGAAAAATAATACTGTAATAGAGTTTTGATATCCTCGAGGAAAGAAAGAAAGGGGAAAGTGGAGGAGAAATATGAGACACTACTTTGCTGATATAGGAAAAAATTGAAAAAGTCACCAAATAGATCTCTTTATTTATGGATTTTGTAGTGTAGTTGAATTTTCCGTTTCACTTTGCGTGCCGCAGTGCTATTTTTATTTTGACTTGACTACAAACACCCTTCTTAATTAAATAAACCGCCCCGCTTTCACCCTTATATGTTTGATGAAGATTGATTTAAAGAAACCATATGACATAGTCAGTTTGGAATTCATTGAGAAAGCACTAGGGATGTCTGATCTGGACCGGATCCTACTAGATTCAGATCCGTTTTTTATATTTGAATCCAGATTCGAATTCAGATCCGTCGGGTTCATAAAAATCAGATTCAAATCCGGATCCATCGGATCCATAGGGTCCACGGATCGGATCTGGATTCACATGTAAAAAAAATGTCTTGCTAAGATTTTTTTTTTGAACTGACAAACGATTTTTACGTAGCTAGCAGTTTACTGTGTTTCAATTTTGAAATGTTCATATGAGATATTTTGTTCGTTGTCTCGTTTTGATTGTGAGCTATTAATTGAAAATGTTGGACAATGTCAATAGTTGTGGAAAATGCTGACTAGTATTTCCACAATGCAGAACTTGCATGTGCTTGGAATCTTCACAAATGAAGTGATATATAATTTTAACTACTTGTCTATGGAGATGTTAGTCATTCACTGATATAACATTGATTTTATTATCGAAGTTACCTCTTTATTTTTTGGTTTTTGAGTTAACGCGGGGATAAATTAAACTTGTTTTGAGAATTAAACTTGTTTTGAGAATTAAACTAGCAAGGATGTGCTTAGCAATTTTAAGAAAATACGTATAAAATTACATTCTAGGTTATGAATATATTTAATAAAAAATAGATCCACGGGTCGAATCTGGACCGGATACGGATCTCAAATACAAGATCCAGATCCAGATCCGATCCGTTAGTAATGGATCCGGGTCCGATCCGGATCCGTCGGGTCCAAATTTTGAAGATCCATATCCTATAAAACGGATCTGGATCCACCGGATCCGGACCGAGTCCAGGATCCATTGCCATCTCTAGAAAGCACCGAGAGGATTTGAATTTCCATAACCATTTACTAAGTTGATCATGATTTATGTCACCTCTGCTACTTTAATAGTAAAGGTGAATGGGGTGGGATATGGTTATTTTACAGGGAAGATGGGCCTAAGACAAGGTGATCCTATGTCACCCTTGTTGTTTGTAATTGTGATGGAGTACCTATCCAAGATACTTAAGAAGATGAGTGGATTATCAGATTTCAGATTCCACCCAATGTGTAAAACAACTTAGTTAACACGCTTGGTGTTTGCAGATGATCTAATGGTGTTTTGCAAGGGCACAATGACTATAACCTTTTATGTCTAGAGTTATGGAAGCACTTGATCACTTTAGTAAAGTCACAGGGTTGGAGGCAAAATGTGATAAGTCTAATATTTATTTGGCTGGACTGAGTGAGGACAATCAGGAGAGAATATTGGTAAGGATTGGATTTACACTAGGTACCCTACCAATCAGATACCTAGGATTGTCTATATCATTCAAAAAATGGAGTGCCATCAACTGGTGGATAAGATCACAAGCATGATCAACAATGGGTATTGTAAGCAACTGTCATATGCAGGTAGACGACAAATTATAAATGATGTGCTATTCTCTCTATATAATTTCTGGGTTGTTGTATTCATTTTGCCACAAGGTGTATTAAAGGAAGTGGATAGGAAATGTAAGGAGTACTTATGGGGTAGTAAAGTGGAGAAGAGGAAAATATCCTTAGTAGCTTGGGAAGCAGTATGTGTTCCAAAGAAATATGGTGGACTGAATATAAAGAGTTGTAGGAATTGGAATATTGCTTCAATAGAAAAGTTGTTATGGCAGGTGGCTAGCAAGAAAGATGTATCATGGGTGAAATGGATACATAAAGTATATATGAAAACATGTAAAGATATATGAGAGCATAAGCCTCATCAGGATATCAGTTGGTAGTTTGGTACTGGAGGAAATTAAATTCCATTAAGGAGCAAATGAGAAAATGGTATTCTAGGGGGCACTATACAATATACACTCACAACTAATGGAGTATATTCTGTTACCAACCGTTATATAACAATATTGGGCACATTGACAAGATTGAAGGAGGATGATCTACTGTGGAGCTCTATCATGTTACTTAGGCAGAGATTTATCCTATGGTTAGCATATAAAAACAGATTCCTGACAAAGATGAGGCTCCTAAAGTTGAATATACCAGTGGAAGACACAAAATGTTGTTTATGCAATGCAGATACTGAAGAAAATCAACTGCATTTGTTTAGACGCTGTGCATGGATTACAAAATTAAGAGATGAGCTCTCAAAGTGGTTGGGCATACTCATTAGACAATGTGAAGTTAAAAAAGGACTACAACGGATCAAAATGAGACATTGGAAACAGTTCAAAAAGGAGATAGTGACAGCAGTATGGGGGCTATGGTATACCATACATGGCAAGCTAGGAACAGAAAAGTGTTTACAAAAAAGAATACAAATACTAGTTTAATTGGCACTCAAATACATAAAGAAATTAAAGAAAGAATAGAAGTAGTTAGAGGCTCAAAGAGGGCACTTAGATGTCAACACTGGATAGACAAAATTTATACTTAAGCTAATTAGTTGTTGATTGCTGTTTGTTGAGGTCTAGCTGCTCATTTTGCAACCTTCCTAGAAGGGAGTAGATGATCACTAGATGATCCCCCATTTGTAATTATTTTATTAGTAATGGTAATACTTCACAGTTGATTATAATTTTTTTTTATAATTTTAAGACTAATTTATCTCATTAAGAAGGTGAAATAAAATAATTCCAATTTTGATGAGATAAGATGAGATTTCAAGGATTAAGTCCAGAATTAAATTTATATTATGTTTGATTGACGAAATAAATTTATACCGACAACTAAATACAACATAAATTTAATTCTAGACTTAGTGCTAAAATATCACACTTTATCTAGTGTACCAAACGACTCCTTAAATACTCCATGTCTCAATTTATGTGACACAATTTCTTTTTTAGTTAGTCCCAAAAAAATATCATATTTCTATATTTAGAAACAATTTAATTTTATGATATGATTTATAATCGCACAAATCTCTAATAAGTACTTATTTTGGATCACAAATTTGAAAAATCTTCCTTTCTTTCTTAAAATACATGACTAATCAAATGATGTCACGTAAAATTAGACCGAGGGAGTGGTAAATGTGTACCCGACAAGTCAATGGAGGTTTTACGTGATCTCAGTTTATTTGACTTTAATTGCTAGATAGTTTTCCAATTGTTGTGAAAGCTTTTATTGGCTTTGGTACGGTCAATTTCGGGTTCCACCAAGAAAATTTCCACATACTTGACATATAACCATATCATCAAAAGCCAACAGCACAATTACTTTCTCTTGAAACTCTATTTCAACCACAAATTGTGCAGCACTTGATCAATTTTACTCCCAAACTAATTTGATAGCCCATGTTACTATGTACGTAAATCAGAAAGTATGAAGCTTAATAAAATTATATAATTGTTGTTACATATTCATTAATGGTAAATTACTTAAAAGCAAGTGGGTTAACAAACCAAGATCCACTAAACACTGATCCCATTGCTGTCACGCATAGACAATGGACAAACAAAGAAAGTTCACATGTTCACTTGTCCAAACATTAATAATTCTCGGCCAAATCATTGAGACATCAACGATAATGCTGAGTTTGACAACTCTAAAAGTTTCATGCAAGTGTGTCTCTAAACATAAAATGAAGACGAAACACAATAATGAAATGCTACGAATGATCACATCACATGTTCATTTATTAAAGCAGCTATATAATTACAAGTCAACACACAGGTCAGGCACGCAAAACACATTCCATCCATGGCATAGTTTTTTTAACTTAAAAATTGAACAACCAGTAACCAAATGTACTCCAGATTTAATGACATTAAAATAGAGATCTTTCTAAGAGTAATTGACTAATGATTGTATCTACACTCCACCACTATCATCCCTTCATTAAATTAAACACTGGGAATAAACCTCCCCTAGTTACAGTCATTCTTACAGCAGAACTGCAGAATAGTTTAATACTATAGCAGAGACAAGATTTAAATAGAACCTAACGTACACAAGAACCATTATAGAAAGATTAATTATATTACCATCACATAATGGCCAAAAAAAAAAAAAACTAGCTGAAGCTTCCTAAAAAATTAAAGCATTGACATGAGATACGAAAATATGTATAAAACAAAAAGAAGAGGATAATAACTGCATTTCAAGGCTAAGAGACCGGGTGAATTGTACTCTGTCAAGTACTGAAGCAAAGTTTATACAGCCAATTGCAGAAAAGTAATCACGAAAACAAACTTCAAAAAGGAGGACTTGAATGTCATAACTCACCACTCACGTAGCAATTTGAATTTTCAACACTGGTCAAAAGTTGACAAAAATAATTTGTGGAAGTCAATACCACCAGACTTCACTTGGGATTACAAAGAAAAGTCAGGATGATACACTGGGCTTCCGCAAATGGCGTGAGCGTGAGGCCAGACACAACTAAGCAAATGATTGATCTTTATCCTTCTATGATCCTTCACTTCTGACTTCCTTTAATATTGCTAACTTGCACCTTTCTTGGGACCCCTCAGCATATAAACACAACCTAAAACAAAATGATTCAGCTATGTAAGTGTCTAAATTGGTGAGAGCATGTAACTCTGTTATGCAACTCGGCCTCTTTAGCTAATGATTAAACATTTATCAAAAGTGGGGTCAGGAAAAAACTTAATTCTCGGTAACCAAAGCACTAAATCAGAAATCCTGTAATAACATTTTTGTCTTTTTTCATATAGCAAACATGAGAGTTTCACCATAGTTACCATACTGCTCTTCCCTTTGCATGTTTCTCTCTAAATTTTGGTGCCATAGGTATACATAACAATCATGTGGGAAAAAAGAACCATAACCGTACACAGAGAAATCTTGAGATATCTATTAAACCTTTTTCTTTGTCCTTTTACAGTGTAAGTTAAAGATGATTGGATCCACAAAGAATGAAAGAAATCCTAACTGAAAAACTTATTGAACCATTTCAGACAAGACATTCAAACTAATTTGACTGAATCACTACAGAGATTAAAGCAGCACAAACAATACTTGCCTAACAGTGTTGCTAGACCTTGAATATCTCCTGGTCGTCACACAACATTAATGCTGACAAAAGAGCCACTGTAGCAGTTTCAACTTGTAGACGATGAGGTCCAAGACCAACAGAAGTTTTCCCAGCCTCCAGAATCACGTTTAACTCTTTCTCTGTGAAGTCTATGAAGGAGTGTATTCACAATAATCATACACAGCAGAAAACAAAATTATAAATTATCTATGTCTGCATGCTGTATGTGAGATTGTCTAGTATCCACAAGATTTTCTTTATTTTTCGTACCAAATTCTTTTATTATAATTGTTGTTCACCACTCTTGAAGGACTCTTACTTCTGGATAATGAGGACAAAATAAGAGGGTCTAAACCCACTTCAGCCTGCAAGATTGGGTTGGTGCACTCATACGCGATAGGTATAAACGTATAAGCACCACAATACGTGAAGCCAAATCATACTAAAACAAACTCTGTATAGCACAAAGTACTTCCTGCAGTGCAACAACAACAACAACATGGCCAGTGAAATCTCACATCGTGGGGTTTGCGGAGGATAGAGTGTACACAGACCTTACCTCTACCTTGGTAGGTAGAGCGGTTGTTTTCGAGAGACCCTCGGCTCAGGACAGGTATATGCATAAGCAAAAACTAGAGAAAACAATCAGACCCGGTCAAGAAATTTAAAGAAGTATGGAAATGCTGGTATCAAAAACGAATACGCCATGATAGCGCATTCTGAAAGAAAGAAGCAGTAACTAACACAACATCAGAAATCAAACTGCAGGGAACTATAAAGCAATACTATGCATATTCGTATGATATGCTAAGCGGACCTACCGTAATAACACTACAACTACATGTTTGTAAGCGTAAGTAGGACTATGCTGCAAGAAAAATAAATAGAGTTTGTGGTTAGAGTCAGAGTGGTGTAGGGTTGGAGAGTGCATGAGAGTGTTGTTCTAGTCCAGCAAAGCTAAGTTGCGCAGACTCTTCACTTTCAGTGTCGCACCCATGTCGACACGACATGGGTGTGGGATCCGTACCGGATATGGTCAATCAATTTGGGTACTTTGACCAAAATCAATCGAGAAATTCGAGAATGATCTCTGAAATCAAAACAAAAATGAGGGAGAAATCACAATTTAGGATGACCCCCTCTCTCCTTTTCTATTTATTTTAGCAATGGAAGGTCTCAATGACATGCTGAAGACAACAAAGAACAATAAATGGATCAGGGGCTTCAAAGTCAACCACAACACTGATGATGGTTTGGAAATCTCTCACCTACAATATGCTGATGATACCTTAATCCTATGTGATGCAGACAAATCTCAACTCCACAATTTACTTAGGAATGCCACTGGGAGCAAAGAGCAAGTCTATGGGGATATGGAATGGAGACTTAGAGAAGTGTGAAAAAAAAAACTGTCAAACTGGAAAAGCCATTACCTTTCTCTTGGTGGAAGACTAATCCTAATCAATAGTGTACTTGATGCTTTTTCAACATACATGATGACATTGTTTCCCATGCCTGCTGAAATTGCCAATAGAATAGATGCCTTGAGAAGAAATTTCTTCAGGCAAGGAAATTCTGACAAGGAAAAATTCCATTTGGTGAAATGGGATATACTGCTGAATAGCAAGAAAGATGGAGGGCTAGGCATATGCAATCTTAAAGCTCAGAAACAGAGCCTGCTCAGCAAATGGAATTGGAGAATGGCATCAGGAGAGAGATCCCTTTGGAAAGAGGTGATCAAAGGAAAGTATGGAGAGGAAAACAGTTGAACTACAAACAGGGTGACCGGTCCCTATAGTGTCAGTTTGTGGAGAACCATCAGAAACCTTTAGCCAATCATCCAGAACAGATCAAACTATAAAGCTGGTAATGGAAAGAAAATCTCTTTCGGAATGACTGGTGGATAGGACAATCTTCTCTTAAACAGTCCTTCCCAGATATCTATGGTCTCTGACAGCAGCAACACGCAACCTTAGAAGGAATGCGGTCCGAGCAAGGATGGAATTTTAGTTTCAGAAGACTCTTAAATGACTGGGAGATTGGCAGAATGGCAGAATTTCTGAACATCCTAGAGCAACTCAGTGGGCTATCTACTAGTGAAGATTGTATGGTGTGGCAAAGGATAGCAAGGGCTTATTTTCGGTCAAGTCAGCCTATAAAGATCTCAACAGATCAAATTTTGTGATAGAAGGTTGGCCATGGAAACTGATATGGAAAGTCAAGATTCCTCATAAAGTGGCTTGCTTTGTTTGGTTATTGGCAAAAAACAGAGCTCTTACTCAGGACAACTTAGCAAAGAAGGGTTTTCATTTATGCTCCAGATGTTTCTTATACGGTGAGAAAGCAGAGACAATGAATCATCTCTTTTTACATTGTAAATGGGCAGAGACCAACTATGGAGAATTTTCATCAACCTGAGGGGCATTAGCTGGGCAATGCCACCAATCATAACTGATGTTTTAATTAGTTGAAACAGAGAAGGAATGCTATCCAATCAGAAAGAGAGATGGAGAATTGTCCCTGCATGTATTTGGTGGACTTTATGGAAGGAAAGGAATCAAAGATGCTTTGAAAACAAGGAAAACTCTATCCAGAAGATAAAGATGAACTGTTTGGTGCTTTACTATTTTTGGTGTAAACAACAATGTCTATAAAACATAGAATCTATCTTTGATTTCCTAGATTACATTTATTAAGCTTTTTGGTCTTCCTATTGTAATCCCTTTTGTGTTCTGGATACAAACACATCTTGTGTAAGTATCCTTTGTTATAAATATATACTGCTTACCATTGTAAAAAAAATCACAATTTAGGCATATGTTTTTTTGACGTTAAAAGATATTTGTATTAGAAGATGAGTAATGGGGTAGCATTTACAATCTCTTTTTTTCTATTTTTCTTTCTTTTTAATTATTGTCTCTCTTCTTCTTCCATTATACTACTTTTTTCCTTTCCCTCTTTTAAGAATTTATGTAGAATAAGCATTATGGGTATTTTGCTAGTTATTTTTTATAAAGATGAGTATTTTGCTAGCTTCAAAGGTTTCTCCTATTTTTTGGATTAAAAGAGACACTTTTAGAAGTTAAAGGCCAAATGAGCTTTAGCACATAAATTATCCAAAACTGGAGCTTCACATTAAAACAGAGCCTAATTTAATATGTGATTTACCCAAAGATGACTACTTTTACACTGTAACAATGTTCTGGCATATAGGAATTCATTTTATTCTTCTGAACTCCTTACGCGCATCATCAGGGTCCTGGACAATTGACTTCTTCAGATGATCAAAAACATGACTTATGACCAACAAAAAATATCATCAGTATAAAGGCACAAAACCTTGGGCATAGACTGGAAGAGAAGGGAAAGCTGCAAAAAGATACTAACCTCCTTCTGGTCCAATTATCATCAGTCCAGATGATTCTCTTTTCATGGAACTTAGAGCACTAAAAACTGGTTTAGCTTCTGCCGTGGCAATAAATGAAAGCTTTGAACTTTTTACCTAGAGCATAAGTGGAACCACAAAACCAAGAAAAGAAAAATGTAAAAGTGTTGCAGAGAGAAAGACGAGCAAATAGTCTTAGAGCCTCCTATATGCTGTTTGCAAAGCTTGAAAAGATTTTACTTTGTGGGTGGAAATTGGAAAACCAACTTACAAGAGGTAAAAGTCCACCAACTTTCATAGGAGGATTTAGAACCATTTCATGCAGCCGTTGGCCTAAAACAAAATGTTGTTAATATCTAAAACATCGTACAAGCACCCACAAAGAAATTAGTGCACAAAATATTTGTATCATAGTGAAAAGGCTTGCATTGTTTAGCTGCAGCAAAACTGACACGTTGTAATCTGTCCGCACGATTTTCTGATATTGAAGGAGACCGTTCAGTCAATAAGGGGGTCACACTACAGGATCCTAGCTCCTGAGACAATCGGACAAGACACAAGAGAGTGAACAAACAAGTTACTGATAGCTTCTGGAGAGATACAATATTCACATGAGCAATTCAGACATACTGTACATTTCTCCACAAGCCAATCGGCCCGGCCTCCCTTCAGAGTACCTACATTACAGGAGCTTAGTGCACATCATGCAAGGAAGAAAAATGATCTACACATAACACCACTAACAATGTTCATAAACACTCACCAAATGCAGCATAGACATGCCACTGTGTGTTATGAGGAGATACTGACTTTGGATTCTCGAGAACCACAATATCCAGTCCTGTCTGATCAATGTTCTGTATACAGCCTTCAACTAATACTCCTTTTCCATCAAATAATTCTACCCTTGCAAACTGGACATCATGAATAGGTGAAATCAACTCAGTACCATTGTTCAAGGACTATATAGCACCCCAGGCACCAACTATATTTCTTATTCG
Organism: Anisodus tanguticus; assembly: GCA_034509755.1. Lineage (NCBI taxonomy): Eukaryota > Viridiplantae > Streptophyta > Magnoliopsida > Solanales > Solanaceae > Anisodus > Anisodus tanguticus. The sequence goes on along the minus strand of CM067561.1, from coordinate 34,616,759 downwards.
AGGACAACCGTTCTGGCTTATGTTAAGACAGAAATGACAACTGTTTGTTGAAAATTATATCCTTCATAGAAAAGCTAGATCTGAAATCTACATTACGAACACCAAAAGTTGGAAAAGGAATACAAAAGGCTTCTAAAAATAATAGGACATTGAAAAATTAAAGGCACCACTCACATTCCTTATTCAAAATGAGGCAGCAATGCAGATAATACTTTTGAACAAGCCATTCTCATAGTTTCCAACCATGCACATTAAGACAGATACTACTCATGGACAATGAAAAATAGCTTTATGCATACGACTTCTTGGGCACATAATTGTGTTACGTGTATCACTGGTAACATCCAAGATATGCAATGAGGCAGTACCTATCATGAATTGTCAACCTTAAGACCCTTGTCATGTGCCAGAATTCATCACCTTTAACACGAACAACGCCATCCTGCATTCTCAAAAACAATAAATACACCATACCTTAGGCGCTTAAATCATCTTGTCTGAATACAGTAACAATAAAGCTTTAAGAATAAAAATAGAGCAAAAAAGTAATACAACAACTACCCTCAAGTCCAAACTAGTTGGGGTCGGGTATAAGTATCCTCATTATCCACCCCGCTCTATCTTAGACTCATTTGATTCCACTTGTGTGAAATTTACCAATGTGAGCTTCAGATAAGCAGTTTTCAGCAGGATAAAGTGTTGGAAATTAGCCTTTGGCGGGAGTTGCGACCGACCAACTTTAACGGCTTAAACACTAGTGTTACGTATGTTGGAGAATCCGGTTCTTCACACATGCATGATGTACTAAGTACGTAGATAACCGTAGGGCCAAGAATCGTCAAATTTCATTGAGAAATGAAAGAGATATTGGTTCACGAAGTAAGGTGTTTGAAGCATGGAAAAGTGTGGTGTGTGATCAATTCTCCCTCATCGGTAGAGGAAGAAAGAATTGTTGTGTATATAATGCTTGAAATTGGTTTGGGGTTTGGGACCCCAAGGGGTATCCCATGTGTTTAAAGGAGGGAGGACCTAGATGTGCTTCGGTTCAAGTAAAGACCACACGCGCGCCGCCGCCGCCCGCCCGTCCGGTCCGGTTCCGGGCTGTGGGCCTTCTGATATTATCTTTTTGGGCCAGAAAACTTTGCCAGAAGTACAGTTTGATCCCAGAAGTTTCAGATGTGCAGTTTGGACCAGAATTCTTTCGATGTACAGTTTGGTCCCCGAAGTTTCAAAATGTACGCTTTGGTCCCCGAAGTTTTTCGAGAAAATCGAATTTCGACGGTCCAGAACAGAAACGTCCAGCACTCAATTCAGCCATTTATTTTGGCTGAATTACACCTCCTATAATGGCCAATCCGTTGGCATTTTTCACCATTTATTTTGGTGGATTAACTACCTCCATAATGGCCATTATTTGGCCAATAATGGCTGTTATGGGGGGCAGTTAAACAGCCCTCCCTCACCTATATAAACACCCCTTATACCATTGTTGAGGAGTACTTAACATACACGAAAATACACAAAGCAAAAATCAGTTTCTTCCTAATCTTCCAAGCATCATTTCATTGCTCAATATTCTTCAAGGTAGCTTTTGAGTTTCCTTTGCTCAATAGTTCCATTGCTGTTTTATCTTGGGAGACGAATTGTCCAGGACGTATAAAGGATACATACGGGGCAATATTGTCTTAAGGACAGAGTGCCACACTCGACTCAGCATAAACAACTTTCCCGTTTTCTTGTTCAACAAAAGTGTAATTTCAATTTTGTTGTTATATTGTAATTTTCAGCTTTCTTGTTGAATTGTAATTTCAATTCCTACATAAGCAGTTACTTGTAATTTTCATTTCCTGCAAATCCTTTGTAAAAACCAACAACTTAAGACAATATCTTGCTTACGGTAACTGCAATAACATGGCTGGAAATATGTCCGATGTTGCTGCTACTGCTGCTGCCTCTCGAGGCAATGTTGCTGCCAATGCGCGCTCGCTCAAGGCATAACACCGCCGCCTTTGTCGTCGCTGCTTCGCCGCCACCGCTCAAGCGAACACCGCCGCCTTCCCGCCATCGGAGCTCCACCCTCTTCTTCACACCACCATGATCGCCCCGAAAAATTCATGGGATCGAATTCAAAAGATGGCAAAGAAAAGATGCTTCTATCTCAACATTATGGGGGCATGGCCCGGTTCCTTACGGAAGATCCTCCACAAGCCGGAGATGAAATGGACTCTTCGCCCAATGAAACGGGTGAAGGGGGCCTTGGTATCCATGTCATTAATGGCATGAAGATGGTTCGTGACGCATGGAATCATAGCGATTTCATGTGCAAGAACTATATACTTGAATCGCTTAGCGGACCCTCTCTACACGGTCTATTGCACCGTTGGCACCGCCAAAGAGCATGTGGGAAAAAGCGCAAAAGAAGTACAACGCACAAGATGCGGGTACTAAGAAGTTCATCGTTGGGAAATTTCTAAAATTCCAAATGGTGGACAAGAAGACAGTGATGTCCCAAGTCCAGAATTCCAAATGATTTTACATCACCTGGATTTGGAAGGACCGAAACCAAATGAGCGCTTTTTGGTTGCATCGCCGATTGAAAAGTTACCTCCTTCATGGAATGAGTTTATGAGTTACTTGAAACTCAAGACAAAGGAGATGACCTTTGAAGAGCTTGTTATCAAACCGCAAATCCGGAAGATAATAAGAAGACCTTGCCAAAGGGTAGACAACATGCCGAGGCAAAGGCAAATGGCAGAGGCCAAAGGGAACTCAAGCAAGAAGCGGAAGTTCCGGAAAGACGGCAAAGCCCCTGCCGGCAGAGATGTTCGGAGGTAATTGTCATCACCGTGGGAAACCCGGTCACAGGATCAAGGAATGCCGCAAGCTCAAGACGAGCAACAACAGAAAGCCAAGTCAAAAGGCAAGGCTCAAGCAAACGTCGTCAAGGACACGCTCCGGATGACATGATCGAGGAATTCTCTCGCAGTGGTGCTAGAAGCCAACTTGGTGGAGAATCCGATGCGGTGGTGGGTGGACACGGGTGCAACAAGACACATCTGTTCCAACAAAGATGCCTTCTCCACGTACACTCCGGTCTCCGACAAGAAGTCGTTCATGGGCAACAACGCTTCCTCGGACGTGCTAGGGGTTGGAAAGGTGGTCCCGAAGATGACTTCCGGCAAGGAACTCACTCGAAGGAAGTGATGCACGTCCCGGATATTAGAAGAAATCTAGTTTCTGGACCTTTATTGGTTAATGCGGCTTTAGGCTAGTGTTTGAATCAAATAAATTTGTACTCACTAAAAATGGCACATTTGTGGGGAGGGGCTTCGTCCGTGAAGGCCTCTTCAAAGTGAATGCCATGTCTCGTATTGCGTCAAGGAAATAAAGTTGAGTCTTCTTCTTATTTGCTTGAGTCTTCTAATTTATGGCATCATAGATTAGGACACGTAAACTACAAGTCTATTCAAAGGTCGGTAAAGATGGAGTTGTTGCCTTCTATCGACATAAACCCTCAACATAAATGTGAGGTGTGCGTAGAGGCAAAACTCACCAAGCTTCCTTTTCGATCCGTCGAAAGGAATACCGCTCCTCTAGAACTTATTCACACAGATTTATGTGATTTGAAGTTTGCACAAACTAGAGGGGGAACAAGTACTTTGTGACATTTATAGATGATAGCACAAGGTATTGTTACCTTTACTTGTTGAAAAGTAAGGATGAAGCCTTTGAAGCGTTCCGACGTTACAAAGCGAAGTTGAGAATCAACTTAGCCTACGGATTAAATCCATTCGTAGCGATAGAGGGGAGAATATGTAGCGCCTTTTGAGGAATATTGTGCCCAAGAAGGCATTATTCATCAAACGACGGCTCCATACTCACCTCAATCAAACGGTGTGGCGGAACGTAAGAACCGCACATTAAAGGAAATGATGAATGCCTTGCTTATCAATTCCGACTTCCCCAAAACATGTGGGGAGAAGCCGTCCTTACCGCTAATACGATTCTCGAACGAGTCCCACATAAAGGTAAGGACAAAACTCCATATGAATCATGGAAAGGAAAGAAACCCACCTACAAGTATTTTAAGGTGTGGGGTTGTCCGGCAAAGGTTGAAGTACCTAAGCCAAAGCGGGTCAAGATTGGACCAAAGACCGTAGATTGCATATTCATCGGATATGCAAATAACGAGTAGTGCTTATCGCTTCTTAGTGCATAAGTCGATATTCCGAGATATCCACCAGGGTACAATAATGGAATCAAGGAATGCTCTATTCTTTGAAAGTACCTTTCCTAGAAAGGAGAAAGACATAACCTCTCGCAAGCGAAGTTATGCACAAAGCTCTCAAGAACCGGGAGTCCTTGACCGCCCGGATCTAAATGGTTCGATCTAGCGAATCTCGAGGTGGTCGAACATCCGAATCTAGTGTTCCGGATTCTCGAACTTGGAGACTCCGAGAGATGGATCTAAGGCGAAGTAAAAGGGCCGGAAGGATAAATCCTTCGGTCCCGACTTTGTAGCTTACATGGTTAATGATGAACCAAGGACAATTGCTCGGGCGTTGTCAACTCCGAAGCACCGCTCGGAAAGAAGCTATTGAGAGTGAAATAAGCTCCATTCTCGCATAACCATACTTGGGAGTTGGTTGATCTTCCTCCGGAAATAAACCGTTGGGTTGTAAATGGATACTCAAACGGAAATACAAGGCGGATGGGTCTATAGACAAGTACAAGGCCGGGTTGGTAGTCAAGGGCTATCGACGGACGAAGGCTTTGACTACTTTGACACATACTCTCCGGTATCCCGATGACATCCATACGGGTATTTATTGCGATCGCACTTTGCGTGACCTTGAGATACACCGGATGGATGTTAAGACGCCTTCCTAAATGGTGATTTGGAAGAAGAAATTTATATGGACCAACCCGAGGGGTACGTGGTTCAAGGGCAAGAGAAGAAAGTCTGTCGACTTATCAAATCTCTGTATGGGCTGAAACAAGCCCCGAAACAATGGCACGAAAAATTTGATAGTACTCTGCTATCGAAGGGGTTCGCCATTAATGAGTGTGATAAATGTGTTTACACGAAAGGTAACTCTGACTCATTTGTGTATGTAGACGACATGTTGATCACAGGAAGCAGTCCTAGGATAATCCTAGAGACTAAGAACATGTTGAAACAATGCTTCGACATGAAAGATATGGGTATCGCAGATGTCATCCTAGGGATTAAAATCTCTAAGACGTCTGATGGACTGGTCTTATCTCAGTCTCACTACATCGAGGATGTTTTGAGAAAGTTCAAGATGTTAGACAGCTTCTCCGATAGCGTCACCAATGGATATAAATCATAAGCTTGATAAAAATCTTGGTGCACCCGTATACCAGGAGCGATATGCACGAGTAATCGGTAGTTTGATGTATATAACAAACCGCACCCGACCCGATATTGCTTACGCAACAATAAGTTGGCTAGGTTCACCCGTAATCCAAGTGATAATCACCGGAAGGCGTTGAATCGGGTATTACAATACCCGAAATACACGTTAAACTTCGGGTTACACTATTCGAGATATCCAAATTTGTACTAGAGGGGTACAAAGTGATGCAAACTGGATATCCGATATAGAGAACACCAAGTCCACCAAATGGGTATATATTTACAATTGGTGGTGGGGCCGTATCTTGGAAATCCTCTAAGCAAACTTGCATCGCCCGATCCACGATGGAATCGGAGTTTATCGCTTTAGACAAAGCAGGAGAAGAAGGCGAGTGGCTTCATGACTTCTTAGAGGATGTTCCGTGTTGGAACAAACCCGTACCTTCGGTAATGATCCACCGCGACGCCGCCCGGCTCTAGGAAGGGCACGGAATGTTATGTACAACGGCAAGTCTCGTCATATTCGACGGAGGCATAAGACCGTTAGGCAACCGATCACCACGGGTATAATATCCATTGATTACATCAAGTCAAAGGATAATATAGCGGACCCATTGACAAAGGGCCTACTCAAGGATCGATGGCTTGCCTCGTCAGGGGAATGGGCTTAAAACCCAAAATATAAGGACCAATACAAAGGTAACCCAACCTTACGAACCGGAGATCCCGGTAATTTGGTTCAATGGGAAAACTAAGTCAGTAAAGGTTCGGTTGATCGCTTCGAGAAGCATGAGCACTTCGGATAGTGATTTCGAAAAGAAACACCAAATCCAAAGCCGTTCTCGCGATAGACATTAAGTGCTATCTGCAGATGGGTAAAGGTTAAGTTTTCAAAACCTCGTAATGATCCTCAACATTGAGGCTAGGTTCTTGGGAAACTTTTAATGGTTCCTAACACTTGTGAAGTGGGGTATAGCAGGATACCTTGTAGGAGACCACCTATTTAAGTGCGAGGACAAAGCCGCCTCAAAATGAACGCACTTAAGAATCCAAGACGTTGTCCATGGCCAAAACGGACAAAACATTACGAAGAAGAGAGTAAGGGAATTTGTTGTGTTGGTATCATTGTCTTGGCTTACACTAAACACCGACGGTTCAAGACATCACGTTCACCGCGCAAGTAAGTAAGTCCGATGGTATTCAACTATGGAAGGTTCAAAGCCGAGGCTACCTCTCCTTATGCAACATCGGTCCGCCGAAATATTGTTTGAAATGAAAAGACACCATGTGAGTGCGCCAAAATCTCTTTCAAGAGGGGATTGTTGGAAATTAGCCTTTGGCGGGAGTTGCGACCGACCAACTTTAACGGCTTAAACACTAGTGTTACGTATGTTGGAGAATCCGGTTCTTCACACATGCATGATGTACTAAGTACGTAGATAACCGTAGGGCCAAGAATCGTCAAATTTCATTGAGAAATGAAAGAGATATTGGTTCACGAAGTAAGGTGTTTGAAGCATGGAAAAGTGTGGTGTGTGATCAATTCTCCCTCATCGGTAGAGGAAGAAAGAATTGTTGTGTATATAATGCTTGAAATTGGTTTGGGGTTTGGGACCCCAAGGGGTATCCCATGTGTTTAAAGGAGGGAGGACCTAGATGTGCTTCGGTTCAAGTAAAGACCACACGCGCGCCGCCGCCGCCCGCCCGTCCGGTCCGGTTCGGCTCCGGCTCCGGTTCCGGTTCTCGGGTCACGGTCACGGTCACGGTCACGGGTCACGGTCACGGTCACGGTCACGGTCGCGGGTCGTGGGCCGCGGGCCGTGGGCCTTCGATATTATCTTTTTGGGCCGAAAACTTTGCCGAAGTACGGTTTGATCCCGAAGTTTCGGATGTGCGCTTTGGACCGAATTTTTTCGGATGTACGCTTTGGTCCCCGAAGTTTCAACATGTACGCTTTGGTCTCCGAAGTTTCAAGATGTACGCTTTGGTCCCCGAAGTTTTTCGTAAAATCGAATTTCGACGGTCCCGAACGAAACGTCCAAAGACTCAATTCACCATTTATTTTGGCCGAATTACACCTCCTATAATGGCCAATCCGTTGGCATTTTTCACCATTTATTTTGGTGGATTAACTACCTCCATAATGGCCATTATTTGGCCAATAATGGTCACATGTTATGGGGGCGTTAAACAGCCCTCCCTCACCTATATAAACACCCCTTATACCATTGTTGAGGAGTACTTAACATACACGAAAATACACAAAGCAAAAATCAGCTTTCTTCCTAATCTTCCAAGCATCATTTCATTGCTCAATATTCTTCAAGGTAGCTTTTGAGTTTCCTTTGCTCAATAGTTCCATTGCTGTTTTATCTTGGGAGACGAATTGTCCAGGACGTATAAAGGATACATACGGGGCAATATTGTCTTAAGGACAGAGTGCCACACTCGACTCAGCATAAACAACTTTCCCGTTTTCTTGTTCAACAAAAGTGTAATTTCAATTTTGTTGTTATATTGTAATTTTCAGCTTTCTTGTTGAATTGTAATTTCAATTCCTACATAAGCAGTTACTTGTAATTTCCGTTTCCTGCAAATCCTTTGTAAAAACCAACATAAAGTAGAAAGGCTGCAGCTTATAGACACTTATAAGTTATAAGGGGTGGAGCCAGTATTTAGAGTTTATGGGTTTTGAATTTGCCACCGAATCCACAGTCATCATAGTTATTAGGTTCGCAACTAAGTTGTTACATACTATTGGGTTTGTCCGAACCCGTAACTAATACTCTCCCTCCGCCCCTGTTTAAATATAACAAGAATCCTCTAAACTCAAGAAATCCAGATAAATATGAGGGATTAATGTGTCTATACAAGTGAGAGTAGAGGTTAATGGACATGCCTTGGAAGGAGGGAGCTGTTCGGAGTAGAAGCGAGGCAGGCCACCGCGAGACTGGTTAGAAAAAGGAGATGATGAGAATGCCCGCAAACTGTTTGTTGTAAAACGTGAAGAGATATTATTTTCTCCATTGTGAAATCTCAGAGTTCCATATAATACGAATAATGTTCTCTTTTCCAAAAAGTTCCTCTAACCATTGTTAAATTCGATTGTGAAAATTTCTTCCAATAGCTCTATTAATGTTAAATCTCAAAGTGCCAGCCATACGAGTTGTGTTCTGTTTTCAAAATCTATTTTCTCAATTGATTTTTTTTTAAAATAATAAATCAAACCCAGTTAAAAAAATATGAATTTACTATTGAGAACTCCGAATTAGCTTGAACTTGTGTGCCATTGACAATGAAGAGGAGTCACTATTTTTGGTGTTGGATTACGTTGACAGGGAAATGGGTTCTTGACAGAGGAGAGAGATTTGAGAAGATCTAACCAAGGTTAAAACACTTAGGTTAACTAAATAAATGAGGACCATTAGTTTTATACTTTATATGGTACACGTGTAATAATTTGAAGGCCCAACCCGGGAAACGGAGAGATCCTTGCTCCAAAAGGTAGAATCTCCCACCCATGAGCCTCCACACCCCGGTCCGACAGGTCTGTGAAGGAGTTAAATCGTGGTGACTCAATTGATTTCAAAGGTTAGATCACTACCACGCTGCGTACAAGGGGCCCTCCTTTATTTCAAGAAGAAACCCCCACACTGCCGCTGACGGGATTCGATCCTTGGTCTTTGCTCCAAATATCCCCTTGAAACCAATTGAGCTGCTCAAGCGGACATCACGTGAAACGGAGAGATCCTCCACTGAAGAGAAGCGGCTCCAACCATTCTAATCGGTTTTAAGTTTTAACAACCTTATTAACAAATTTTTATGAGCTAAAAACAATGAGGCTGCTTGTAAAATATTACTCCCTCCGTTCCATATTAGTAGTCAAAGATCAGCCCATTTGAAGGGCTAACAATGCAATTATTTCAGGGTCATTTCCACATTTGCCCCTATTTTGTGATGGTCATTAAGTTTTGCTCCTCAAGCCAAACAATTTTTTCGAAGACATAAATTTATATTTTGACATCATAATATCGAATAAATTATATTCCTTTATTATGCATAAAGTCGGTTTTGAAGGAAACTCCAAACTGAAGGGAAAAATTAAAGATCGGCCCACATCAAGGGAAATCCTGCAATTTCTTCATCCATTGCATGGTTTAAATCTAGTGGGCCTTAACCAATTATTTGGTCAGATCCGTCAAAAGATATAACCGTTTTTAGATCCTTATTTAAAGAATAATCCAAAGTTATAAAAAAATCAAAATATTCCTCCTCATAATCAACTTTAGATATGCGGGCCTGAGTTAAATTTGCGGCTATAAATTCTCATAATTCAAAATTGTTCAGGTTTAAACTTGAAGATTTGAATTTGAACTTTGACTTTTGGATATGAATTTTATTTTGATAGAGATCAATAATATAGTTGTTATTGTTACTTTGCGAGTAACAATTAAAAGGCATAAGTCAAATGCAAACGGTTGGTAATGTATTGTATAGTGTAACCTTTTTCGACTTCCTTTTGTTCGAATTGAGAATAAAACCCTTTATTAGGTCTTCCTTTAATCCAACCAACATGTTACAAGCATCATTACGTTGAGAAAATGAATTGTGGTTATTTGATCCTTGTCGATTCACATTTTCAATCTCAAATGATCATTGTTAAGAGTCTTACATTGGAAATGGAATGAAAATATGGACTCCTTATATGGACTTGGACAATCCTCACCCTACAAGTTAGTTTTTGGGGTTGAGTTAGGCCCAAGATCCATTCTTTACATGGTATCAGAGCCACGCCGATGTTGGGCCCCCAAATTATATTGTCCACGCTCCAGTTAACGAGGTCTGGCGTGCGAGGGAGTGTTAAGAGTCCCACATCGGAAATTGAATGAGAACATGGACTCCTTATATGGACTTGGACAATCCTCATCCTACAAGCTAACTTTTGGGGTTGAATTAGGCCCATGATCCATTCATGTAACGTGGGCTTGTAACCCAAGCGGGGGCAATAATGTGGTGGAATATTTGGGTTGTTCCTGATGTTTGGCCTTTGATGGGCCACGTTGTCCAAATGAAAGTATGGGTTGCTTGGTCTTTGGATTGGGGCGGACTGCGTGAGGCTGGTTTCACAGAGCAACGAATAGTTCCCGCTTTGTGCAGTGGAAGAATTGGAATGGGTCTGACTCTGATACCATGTAAATAATGGATCTTAGGCCTAACTCAACCCCAAAAGCTAGCTTAAAGGGATGAGGATTGCCTAAGCCATATAAGGAGTCTATGTTTCCATCCATATCCAATGTGGGACTCTTAACACTCTCCTGCACGCCCAGACCTTGTTAACTGGAGCGTGGATAATATAATTTGGGGGCCCAACAATCGGTGAACAAAGAATTGAAATAGACATGGCTCTGATACCATGTAAAGAATGAATCTTGGGCCTAAGAATATATTAAGATTAACATATGTTGCTCTTTCTAGATTATCCACCAAACATTTATTTAATTACATGCTTGTGTAATCAAGAAGTAATTGAATCATACCTAAACAAAGTAATATACAATATCTAGAGTATGCAAAGGTAATGAAACAACCAGTAATATAGAATACCAAATGGGGGAGATTGTTAATGTTGGGTGTGGTGTTGTGACATTTGACCTAACATGTCTTCTGAAGTACTGATTTGAATGCATAAAAAATTTGGGACAAATGTCACAACATTCGGACCAACATTTTTTAGAACAGTTTTGTCTTATTTCACGGTAAACAGTAATATTTCAATGTGAGGTAAAAATGACTTAGGCATGGTGAATTGGAGCTGTGTAAGATGTGGGAGAAAGAGTCAAAGCTTGGGGAAGAAGCCGAGTAAGGAACAAGTCAAAATTGTTGAAATTTTCACTCCTTAATCATCTACCACAAGCTGCCCATCTTTTCCTCAGCTTCCACAACCAATCGATGAGCCTTTCAAGGAAGACTCTCTACTATAAATAGAGAGGCTACTGCAGTGAATCAACATCCGTAATCAAAATGTAAAAATATCAAGAGAGCTCTCAAGATTTCATCTCAGAAATCTGGATCACAAGTGTTGCCTAAGTGTGTCGACAACATTCTGTCTAGCATTACAATTGTTGTTTAGATTCTAGATTAGTTTTGTATGGAGCGATTATAATGAGAGGTTGTCTATGTCTACTTAGTTAGATTTTTCAGGCAGAAGTCATCTGCGACTTCAACTTTTAATTTCTTTTCGTTTTATCTTGTAAATCTGTTAAGAAAGGAATTTGTATATAATATATATACAATACATTTGGTCATTGGCAATCGTACGAGAAAATTTTAAACCTTTGTGTTTTTTAAATTTCGTTGCATTTACTCTTTAAATTTTCTGTTTTACTAAGCGTTGTTACTAGTGTCGGACGACATAATTGCCAACATTCGGAAACTGTACTTGTAGTCGATTGAATTCTGTTCATCTTATTTTTTATTTGATCCGTAGCTCCCCTTCAAGTCTATATATCAACAACTTTTTTCTCCGAAAATTATCCCTTACCAATCAATTAGCCCAATTTTTCTTTTTACAATCAGTTAATTCAAAGAGGTGTATCCGTTCTGAAGTTGTTAGAACAAATCTCCTGTTTTATAAATAAAAATTGAAAAGGAGTAGTTTTATAAGGAGTCTTGGTTGTCTCCCTATTGGCATAAACAAAAAATGCAAAGAGAGAAAAACAAATTAGATTTGGGACTCAAAGCACGGCATGTTAATTATTCAAGAACATAAATATGCACTTAATATTGTAAAGTATAGAAACAACCATACTGTAATATTTGCACATGTATTATGCACTTCATATTGTAAGGAGTAGAAATTAATTAAACGAAAACTTCAATATAATGATTTTGCTTGGACCTCTATCACGTATTATAAATTAGTCATGCTTTAACTTTTCTTTTAAAAAGGTATTGGTTGAGACATGATGAAATCGTAGACATCACTTGACAGCATAAATTAGCACTATCATATTTTTTTTTTTTAAAGATTTCGTAAAGAAACTGTTTTTAGTAAGTATTGAACACTTAACTATTACAGAACCCCACGTACACATTTAACAAATCCTCAATCCCAGATCAAAAATAGAACTTAAAAAGAAAAAGGAAAGCATATTCTTGAAGTATTATGCACCTCCATATTAATAAACTAACAAAGTCAGAGAACTAGAAACACAACTATTTTTTCATTCTTAATTAGAGGTATCGAGTTTGAACTCTACTGGATAAAGAGTTATTTTTGTTAGAAAGTGCTAGCTTCACCCAACATGGGACTTCCCTAGATGCGAATTCAAATTTAAATAAGTATTGGCTTGTGAATTATATATCACTGCTAAATAATAGGAACTACCAATAGACAAATTATCCATCACTAATTTATTTACCTATGGATTATCCAAAAATTCTATCAACTACTACCGAGCAAATGAATTAACGACAAAAATAGTATATTATAATCAAATAAATGCAAGAATTAGATTGATGGGATAACAAAACATATGTAACTGATCTAGATCGACACAACAGACCAGATCGAAGAGTCGTCATTAGTTAACTAATACATCACATGTCCATATATATATATATAACTACGAAATAAGAAGGAAAAGAAAGAATAAAACTATATAATAAAGAGATCAAATTTAAAAAGATGGGAGAAAAAGGAATTCTAAGGCTGCTTATGCCTCTGGGTATAGATATAATCAAGGTGAGCTTCTAACGTTCTTCTCATCAAACATTCTTCTTCTCCAAGACCTTCACATCTATCGTCCACTTCTACTTTTGCTGATGCCTTATACTGTATTAATAATCACAAGCAAATATAAATATCTAACTAAATATAGTCGTGGAATCATAAATTTTAATCGATGGAATTCATATTTTTTTTGTAATAATGCTATATCTAAAATTTGAAATGTTATGATCTAGAATTTTTTTTGAACCTCATTACACTAGAAGCTTCCCTTACTAGCGGGATTCATCATTCAACCATTTCTTTATGTACAAAAAACATTATTGCTATTCTATTTGTGCAGCATAACTTTTCGATGAATGATATTAAATTAAATTTGCTTTATAAAAGCTAACAATATTTTGAAACACAGGGTTTAGAAAATAATAAATAATCGATCAAATAAACCTACCTTACTATTCTCCATCGGAGTAACGTCGTGATAAGGCGTGCTCATCGGACGGGAAGCAGCGCAAGTTAGCGTTAGAAGGAGGAGGAATGCTATCATGCAAAAGGTGCTAAGCTTAGCCATGTTTATTTAATTTCTTCGTCTGGAAGTGATTTTTGGAGACCAATGGATTTATAGAGTAGGGAAGACAGATGTGCTGTATTTATAGAGCTGTACAGTGTAAAATTTAGCAATACATAAAAATATAATTATCTATGAATTTCTTTTTTTGGGAAAAGAGAAAATTACGGAAGGATGATGAAAAGCTAAGAAAAAGGGTGGCCAACGTTTGTGTTGTTATAAAAAAAATGGATATGGTCAACGAAGAATGAAGCATCTCTTGGTCTACGTCAATTTCTTGGTCTTCTCTCTATATATTGAGATAACGACGACTTACATAATACGTAGTAGTATTTCTTTTGAAATATACAAGTCTTACATTTAATGCTACCACTTTCAAATATTAGCCGTCTTGCTAAATTGGACCTTTTAAATAAATTGTACGTATTTTGCGCGTGTCTTATATTAATGAGTATAAAATTAAAAAAAATAATGCAAATATTAGATAATGGATTTGTTGGATTTAAAAGTATAATTTTTTGAAAATGATTAATGTTGATCGTACATAAATTCAAACAATACATACATTTATTCCCAATTTTGATCAAACCATAGCTACTTTATTTGCGCCTCACAAGAATGTTATAATCAATTTGAATGCCTATATATATAGTCCATTACTAATTAACCAAAATTTTAAGTGGCTACAACTCTAGCATTGACACGTATTAAACTCTACAAACCTTTTTAAGGTTCATAAGGATATATAAAACTTTGTCAAATATTTATAAAGAGTAAAATTTTAGTTAATTTTAAATTCTAAAATTTTTAAAAATAATTAAATACGATTCAGTCCAATGTGAAATCTATTTTTAAAGAAAAAAATAGAACGGCATTTTGTGAAGAGGCTTCGTGGAGTCTATATATGGGTACTATAGTATTAATGTACACACTTTGCACGTATACACATATCAATGAGTATAATTTTTTTTTTAAAAAAATCACACAAATATCATTAAACAATACTGTATGTTAGTTATAAATAAAATTCTAAAAAGTATAAGTTTCTAAAAATGGTGATTCTTGATCATATTTAGCTAATTCAATAAATGAAGAAATAGAGCTCCACACTCGGATACCTTATTGTAATTTTGATATATGAATTTTGTATTTAATTTAGATGCCTAGATAGACTTGTTCGGTGTGTTGACTTGTATTCATATTGCTCGTAACATTTCAGTCATTTTATATATACATTTCTCTAAGGAAATACGTAAAGTTGAGCGTTAATTATCTTCATAAACAAATACTTTAACCATTGAGAATTATATTCCGTTGAGTCATATCATGTGTGACTTGGACATCTTTTTTCACTTAGTATTTTCAACTTGTTCTAAATTGCTTTTGTTCACTTCTAAATATTCTTAAAACCTTCTAAACATTATGTTTAAGTGTTGGAATACCTTCTCAGCGTATTTGTGTTTTTTTTTTTATTTGTAGAAAATATCCAACCCCACCGTATAGAATTACACTGAATATATTATTGTTGTTCTTGTAGAGAATATCCAAATATGTATTTTAGTAGACAAAGGAACCTCTATAATATTTAAGATACCTCCCATATACTTATCCACTAATAGGAGTAATAAACATGAATAAATAATCCTTCTTATATATTTACCAGTAATAGCTATAATTTATAAAGATAAATAACTAACTCTTCCTCTAAATTAGAAGACTGAATGTTTACCTACATAACTCAACAATGTATTAGTTAAAGAGCCAAAATTAAAATTCATCTAAAGCTAACAATCTATGCATTTTGCAACTCTTAGCAACAAACAAACACATCTTCTCAAATTTATTTCTTCTAGAAAAAAGAGAGAGAAAAGTAAAAAGAAAAACTATAATGAGCTACTCTCTTTAGTTACGTTAACAAAACAGAAAAAGGAAGGGAAAAAAAAAACAGAAAAGGGGAATTAGGTAAATAATGCGTACCTTTCCTTATTCATGGACTCAGATTCACCTTTGTAGTCAATTGTATATAGACCTTATATTTACAGCAAAAAAGATATAGACCCTATTTACACAAATATAACCCATATTTACACTTATTACTAAATTATTAAATCATTTTAATTTGAAAAACGTATTTATAGACTTTATGCACGAATCTTGTTTTATAGGAGGGGTGTTGACTAAACGGTTACATACTATACTATTGTATGGTCAGGGAATATCAAACATAACTTTTCACAAAAAAAGTCTTTTCTTTATTTCTCTTTTTTGTTTCTACCAAGATAATTAAATTATATGTAACTAATTGATTTTTATTCTACGACCCAATGTAAATTTATAATTAAGAATAAAGAAAATCAGAAAAGTTCCCAAATTTAGTTACTAAATTTCAGAGAAAAATAAAATTCCAAGACAATTTTAAATTTATGATTTTGTATATAAACATCAAAGAAATGATTAAGGTTTAACTAATAAAAAAGATCTATAATCATACCGAAGTTTTTGGTTGATTTTTTCGGCACAAAGCAGTTGACTGTCATCCGATCCAGAGGCGGATGCAGACCACCGGGTTCATCTGAATCAAGTACATTTGATGTGGAACGTAAACTTATGTGTAAAAATCTATAAAAATTGCAACAAATAAT
This sequence comes from Anisodus tanguticus, assembly GCA_034509755.1. Classification (NCBI taxonomy): domain Eukaryota; kingdom Viridiplantae; phylum Streptophyta; class Magnoliopsida; order Solanales; family Solanaceae; genus Anisodus; species Anisodus tanguticus. The sequence continues at coordinate 34,600,440 of CM067561.1, read as the reverse complement.
AGATATAAATCCCTAATCTTAAAAATTTAATGAATTCAATGCTAAAAAATTTAGAGGTTGAACCCATAAACTAAATTTAAATCTCAAATTCATTGGCAACATCGTTTGTTTCTTCCCAACTTTTAAATCAAAAAATTCAACTGAAAGAAAAATACCAAAAATTATCCAAAGAGGAAAAATCATTGCCAATTATTAATTTTTAGCTATGTACTTGCATAATTAGAGCAATTGATATTGACAACATCTATATGTATACTACATGCTACGAAATATTTAGAATAAAACCTAACACGTTAATTCAAAGTCAGAGTCAAATTCAGAATTTGAAGCTTATGAGTTTTTATATAGCTATTTTAAATTAATATATAATAATAATCGAGTTCACAATATATTATAGATATTTGGTGAATTTTGTACCATAATATGCAGAATTTATGCAAAGGCTACCTAGTTTTTGTAAACCCCTAGCTTATGATCTAGATAAGTCAATGTCCAAAACTAGCAAGAAGGTATATCTATTGATCCATTAGCAGTCAGGAAGGAGTATTCATTAACATCGAATTCATATATATTACCCTTATAAACCAAAACAATCGGCAATTTCGGAAACAAAAAAAATCCAACAGAAATGTGAGAACTGATAATACCTTTCAAGAAGTTTGCCAAAATTTATAATCTTCTTCTATATTGGATTCCGAGAACCCGTATTTTATTGCTCTAAATTCGTCACGGTCCAAAGCTATCTAGCAAGATGGTATATCCATCTATCCCGCAGCCGAAACTGGATAAAAATATTCATTAACATCTAATTCATGTATAACCCTAAAAACCAAAATAATCCACAATTTCGGAAACCAAAAAACTATGCAATAGTGATCACTTCTTTAATAGAAGTATAGATGGCTTATAATCCTTTTTTCTACGTGATTCATGCAAAAAAAAAAAAAAAAAAAAAAAAAAAAAAAAAAAAAAACTTAATCACATACACATACTAATTAAAATCCGAATGGTATTAGATGACATCTCCAGGCCTCTCGAATCTTAGATGACTCTGTAGCTAAAGTCAAATTAGGAAAGCAATTGGATATGATCTATATCTATATATAATGTAAAACTAGGAATAGATAATCATATGTGGCACCTCTCTATGGTCAAAGATTCTATTTATCTTTTTTCTCTTCTTTTTTTTTTGGCTTTTTATATCATTTTTAATTATTTTATTTTAATTTTAAAAAGTCATTTCCATAACTCACACCCCTTCATTTTCATAACTTATACTCTTAATTAGTATTAGTAATTAATTTTATAATTCCTAATTTAATGTACAAGTTATGACACCTAATTAAAATTACACCAACATGGTATTCTCATTCCGATGTAGAACTAAGGAGGAGATCAAAAACACAAAATAAAGAAAATGTTGATGGAGAAGGAACTATTCCCATGTCAGTTGCTCAAATATTTATTTAAGCAAGTGAGTGAGTGTCTTGATACTTTTATTATATGAATATTTTTAGAATTGTTTAATTTTTTCACCCTTTAAATTATTATGTTAGAGAACTTCTATTGTTGATCTTCTTTTCAGTTTGTTCGTTGTAAAATGGATGAGGATATCAAAAGCACAAACTTTTGGAACTGAGGAGGAGATCAAAAGTACAAACTTGTAGAACTGAGGAGGAGATCAAAAGCACAAAATGAAGAAAATGTTGATAGAGAATGAACTATTCCAATGTCAGGTGCTCAAATATTTATTTTAGCAAGTGAGCGAGATTTTTGGTACTTTTAGTATATGAATATCTTTTAGAATGTTTAATTTTTTTCACCCTTTAAATTATTATGTTATAAAACTTCTATTGTTGATCTTCTTTTCCAGTTTGTTCGATGTAGAATGGATGAGGATATCAAAAGCATAAAATGAAAAATATGTTAATGGAAAAAGGAATTGTTCCCATGTCAGGTACTTAAATATTTATTTTAGCAAGTGAGTAGTGTCTTGATACTTTTATTATATGAATATCTTTTAGAATATTTTTTTTCGCCCTTTAAATTATTATATTAATTATAGAACTTCTATTGTTGATCTTCTTTTTTAGTTTGTTCGTGACACAAAATTGTTGAGAATGGTCACCATACCATTTAGTTTAGTCTAGAAATTTTATATTTATACTCCTTAATATATAGACTTTGTTGCTTAGATAATTTTGATTGGCAAGCTAAATAATTTTAGCAAAATCTACTACCATCTATATCCATATATATTATAAAGTTAGACAAAGGAGAGTGACATGACACATTTCTCTGACCAAAAAATACAACTATCTTTTTCCTTTTTTTTAATAGATTTTTCCATATTTTCTATTTATCTTATTGTTGACATGCACGTCCTAAATATTTTTATAAGAATAAGTGATATTTTTGGGAAGATGATATGGCACTATTTATTGATTAGGATTTTGATTTTTTCTTTTCCTTAGATTTTACACTTTTACCTTCAAAATTCTCAATTTAAGTGCTCCACAAAAAAAAAATCACGTTTATCTCTTGCGCCAACATTTGATACAAGGTATGTTGTTATTTTTGTTCTCCTTCATTCTCTTTATATAATCTTTAGTTTATTTAGAAATTGTTAGAATATTACTGATTCTATAAACTTTCTTTTTCAACATTTGTGAAAAATAGCTATGATAATAGATCTTTTCCCATCTCTAGCCAAGAATAATTATTTTTTTCCTTCATTTTTTGGCATTTTTTCTATTCCCCCCATTTATATTTGTGTTATGTTAAAAAAACTCAAAAGTCATTTCTTAACTCTCTTAGTTATGATTAATTGCGCTATGTTTAAAAAATATTAAATGCGGAAGACGTTTTGAAAAATGAATGATCAGAAAGTCCTCTAAATAGACGTTTACACACCATAACTTTCAAAATCAGAGTGAAAAAGGTAAATTAAACATGTTTTCTAACTCTTTGTCTTCTTGCCGTTTATTCATATTTAATTATATATGAGAAGAAGGTGAATACAGAATTGCATAACAACTACAAAGTATTTGAAACTGAATTGTACATGGCAATTGACAAACATGAAGAAAGAAGATCGACTTCCTCATCTTTTAAATGTGTTCCATTGATTATCTATCTCTGCAAGTTTAGAAGTTTAGCTAACAAGAAAGTCATTTTTTACGATAGCTATATTGTATCATATAGAATTGTGTGGTAGCATAGTCATTTAGGTGCTCCAATGTTCTAATTTTAATTACATTAATTGAGAGTCAATATTAAGTTTGACATCATTTGTTTGTGTGTAATTAAAAAGAATACTACTTAGATTTCAGAAATATAAGAGGTTTACCGCTTTCAACTATTTTATCTCCTTTTTTATGAAGTTGTATTGTCCTTCTTGATTTGGTACAACCAACACAAAAAGATGATTATATGTATACCTTATTTTCTGATTGTTTTCAATAGCGCTACATCTTATAAGTATATAATTTGCTAATAAGGAAAAGAAGTTCGGATCTAAACAAAACAAATTATTTCATTTATCTCAGTGTAATTTATAAAAAAATATTTTAAAATTTACTAAAATACCGCGTGAATTACTATCAAATTCACTAGTAACCTAATATGCACAAACTTACACTCTATCCACACTAATTTGCCGTCTTGTTTAAAAAGATCTTCTGTAGCTCAAGTCCAATTATGAAGGGAATTTGAATTCATTAACCTAATACATACTAGCTTACTTTATTCACAATATTCTGCCGTTCTTGTTTAAAAAGAATTATATCCTCAGCTAATATTACAAATATTATAAAAATAATTAAATAATAGTTTGAGAAAAATAGTAAATGATAATTTTGTTTATTACAGAGTCTTTTAATGAATGACAAAAAGTTCAATTAATAGTAATTAGTAATGTTAGTAGTAATATTTATAAGGGCATAAAAGTCGTTCAATATTTAAAGGATATTTTGGTCAATCAAACATTTATATTCATGTTTTTATAATAACTAGTTTCTACGAACGTGCGTTTGCACGTTATTTTCTGTCAATCTCAATCACCGCAAAAAAAATATTAGGTAATATTATTTTTAGTACATTACATTTCTTTTTTGAGGTATAATATTTTATACTATTAGAGGTTAAATATTTTTTTGGTTATTTTTTCTAGGTATTCTCCTTGATCAAATAATTACGACGAATATTGATATAGTGAGATTCCAATGTAGGGTTCAGATACCGGGTGGGAAATAAAAAGACTTATTATGATCGAATCACATAATCATGCACGGAAAGGACTATTATCGTTTAAGATAGTCTTGTCATACTTTGTATATTTACTGTTTAGTCTTTATTTTATATCTACATTTGGTTTCATAAATGTCAGTCTCCTACTTCCCCCCACAATTATATGTTTGTTATTAATCACTTAATACCAAAAAAAATGAATAACTCAATTAAATTAAATCACTTAATACCAAATAAAGTGAATATTACTCTTACTTCTCCAAAAGAATATTACTTTTTATATTTAGTAGCTATTTATATCACACTTATAGGCGCATTAGTGTTTTATAGTCCCCTGTAGTTTGATTCATGCTACTATGTGTTCTTTAGTGTAATTTATTTATCTTATTTAACTATGTTAACTACTGCTTCCTGTTGTTAGAATGCACTACCATGGCGTATTCGATTTTATTATCTGTATGTTCATAATGCTTTAATTTCTCGTCTGAGTCTGACCATCTCTCTTGTTTTGCTTTGCTTTGCATGTGATTATGCTTTGTCTTGAGCCCCGTCTCCCGGAAACAACCGCTCTACCTATCAAGGTGGAGGTAAGGTCTGTGTACACTGTACCCTCCCCAGACCCCACGTTATGAGATTTCACTGGATATGTTGTTGTTGTTGTTATACCCAACATCCTACATGACATATTTAAGATCACAAAATTCAAATAATATTTTGGTATTTACACATATCTTTAGTTTAAGGCCACAAGATTTAAATGATTTTATTACTTACTCCTTATCGATTCAAACTAAGACAAATAAATTGAAATGAAGGGAGTATAAGGAATAATTTAGTTTTGACTTCAAAATATATAGCTATGCTAGTCTCCCGTTTTCCTATTATTATACATTCGTTTGTAACTAAATACCTGAATGTGTTCCATAATGTGTCAATCACATACGTCTTATCATTATTAAGTTCTTTTTTATTTGTAATGGTAATGCTTAGCTTATATTCGGAAGGAACTTCGAAAAGGGGCCACGCTACGGATTTGAAGTGTTCTTGAGAAATCAACTACAACAGGTTCTTGTATAAACTAACAATTTAAATTTTTGAAAATCAAAATATGAGCAATTAAAAGTATTGTAATCCTAATACATAGCTATTGGACATGTCAATTCTGAAACAACTACGAAAAGATTAATCGAAATTGAAAATAAAATTTGACCGCCAATAAGCTACGACCGTTAGATGAACTCAGGTATGCACTGAATATTCATTATTCGGCTAAAATTCTTACCTGCAATTTACATTACAAAGATCTATTTGCTCCTTCGTTACCGGAAGGTACATAGGCTAACAATCCAAAGCACAAAAAATATTTAAAGAGGTATTGCCTTTCTATTAAAATTGAGAATGTATAGCCAACCATCTAGTTCTATTCTATTTGAACTCTTTATTCTAACATGTATTATTTCCAGTTATATCCATTATGTATGAGTTTTTATCAAAATTAATATGAGGTTATTTCGATCCATCAACATTTATATTTTTGCGAAGATTTACTAACTTATATGAATGGTATTCTTCTTCTGTTTGATCCTTCTCTTTTAATTGTTAATATTAGCGAATATTCTCCGAATATTCTCTGTATATTTTGTAATTATGATAGATGTATATTTAAGGTAACTTAGGATTCTAATTGTATTAGGAATCAACCTTTGTAAGGTAAGTTAGGATTCGTACCATATTAGGAATCAACCTTTGTACAGCTATATATATTGTAAATAATGAAAGGAATCCCCAAGGGAAATTATTCTATCTTTCAGTTAAGCATCTCGGGATAGATTTTTGAAATACTTGATACTTGTTTAGTTACATTTTTTAAAATAAAATTAACTCTAACAATATGTTTTTATATTATTCAATTTATTTGGTGTAAGCTGAAGATTATATGAGATCACTATACCCCATAAGAAGATAGGCAAAAAAAGTAATACTGATAAATGCTGTCAAGAAATTAAACTAAAGGTAGATGCATTTCTATGTTGTCTCCAGTTATATATTTAAGTTTTTATTGAAACATATAAAAAGTTTAAAGGAAACAAAAAAAACGACAATATTTTGCTAGGAAAAAACTTTTGTCTTAGTTTTATTTTGCTTAAACTTGCTAATTTCTTCAAATTCAAAGGTAATAAGTAGGTAGGAGTCCTTTTTCCTACTAACTCAAATTTAAAAAGGAAAAGAAAAGAAAGTAAGGAGTACGTTGGTTTTAGGATTTTGAGTTTTTTAGTTTATTTAGAAGTCCTAGATATTAGGAAAAAATTTAATATTACAATTAAATTATTTTTCATAGAAAATTTCAACTTAAAAGGACATAAAAGTTGTTCAATATTTGAAGGATATTTTGGTCAACCAACATTTATATTCATGCTTTTATAATAACTATTCTCTATTATACGTGCCTCGCACGAATAGTCCTAACAATTATTGTAGAACATATAATTCAAAGATAATAAGATGTTAACACAATTTTATTCTTACGCAAGTGTTGTCTTATCAAAATTTTCGTTGTCAACATTGATATCCCTTTAGAAAATGTAACAGGTAATTGTCCATATAAAAAAATATGATATAAACAACATCGACTAACATTGCGGATTGTTTGGAATTTTGCTTAATTTATTTATGTTCATTGCTTAATACAAACGTGCTTGAAAATATGTTAGATGTATATAAAAAGATTATTATTCATTACTTGGAGGCAAAAGGAAAGTTATGAGGATAAACATAGTTAAAAGTAGTTGCATTCCTTTGTCTTGATTTCACTTCTTATATTTAAGTTTTTATAAACATTGTCACGTTAAAAATTTATGGAAACAAAAGAAAAAAAAACGACAGTAATAAATATAGGTAGGAAAAAACTTTTGTCTTAGTTAATTTCTTAAAATTTAAAGAGAAATAAAAGGAAATAAAGGAGTACGTTTGTTTTAGGATTTTAGTTTTAACTTGAATTCGAAGTCCTTGATATTAGAGAAACATTAAATTACAATATTATCCTAGATGAATTTATCTTTCAGATAAAATTTCAACTGAAAAGGGTATAAAGGTCTTTCAATATATGAAAGATATTTTGGTCCACCAATATTTATATTCATGCTTTTAAAATAATATAGATATAGATTTAAAAAAAGATGTGAAAAAACTTAAAGACAAATTAAATAGACCAAAATAAGGAGAATTAATGTCGCAATTGTCGTCACGTACGAGTATTATTAAATGTTAAAGAGTCTTCTATTAGGTCTCCAAGATTCTTAGTTGCCTAATTTGATAAATCACACTTCATCCCTCTTATATACACGCTAATATATCCTCCACTTTGATTACTGTAGGATAAATTTCATATATAAAATTAAGAATCCTATATGTTGGACTAAATATACACATGATCCTTTAAGCTATAAAATTAGAATGTTATAAAATCTTTTTCATTTCTTTTTGTTTCTCACCATGTACGTAATTTGCATGGCGTCTCGATTAATATGAATTTGTAAGATCCTTAAAAGAGGAACCATAAGAAAGTCGCCTCTAGTTCTAACTTCTAAAGGGGTTAACTTCACGACTTTCTTATGTTATGAGATTTCAAAGACTGGATTTAATTAGTTGCTAAATCTAGTCAGCGGGTTGATTTGGCGAGTTGGTCATTCTTCTTTTGAATCTCAAATTTTGTAATGTGATTCGGCTAGTTTGCAGCACTCCCTATTTAAAAAAAATTATTCAAAATTTGAATGCAAAACTTCTAATTAAGAATTAAGAAATACTATTCATCCTATAAAAACTCTTATAAAAAACACTAGACAGGAAATTGTGAATTGAAGACACAATGATGGAGCAAATTAAGAAGATGAGGGAGGGATGTCAACATGGGTGGTGAAAGGGAACCAATGAGACACACTCTAACATTGCATGTATAAATGATTTTGCTAAGAGTCTCACATCGGATATGAAATGAAAATACGAACTATTTATATGTACTTGGACAATCATCACCCTACAAGCTAGCTTTTAAGGTTGAGTTAGGCCAAAGATTCATTTTTTACATAGTATCAGAGTCAAACTCATTCCAATTATTTGTTCACCGATGTTGGGCCCCCAAATTATATTATTCACGCTCCAATTAACAAGGTTTGGGCGTGCGGGGGAATGCTAAGAATCCCACATCGGATATGGAATGAAAACATGGACTCCTTATATAGACTTGGACAATCACCACCCTACAAGCTAGCTTTTGTGATTAATTTAGGCACAATATTCATTATTTACAGATTTAATTCACTATATATGGAAGGACGGCATGAATAATTAAAGTGCAAATTGAGCACGCACCACGATGCATATATCATATCATCATCACTGTGTGATGATTAATTCTACCATGCGCCTATCTACCAGCTGCCCAAGGACCACACACCACTACAAAATTATAGTTGGGTGCTAGCTTACGTACTTCGTCCTCTCCGGTTCTAATGAAAAATATCTAGAAAATTTTGCTCACATAGCTAGTTGAATTTAAGATTTAAATTTTAAAAGGTTTTAATACTAAGTTGATTATATTTTTAAAATTATAGGTTCAAATTTACTATTTAGTACTTATAATTTTAATATATTTTTATACATATATTTATGTTATGTATCAAAAATAATGTGTTAATTAAATTTGGTGTCACAATATTACATCTGTCTCTACAGGGTATTTACATCAAACCATATTAATTTAAAGTAAGAATGTGTACCAATGAAATATGATTTAGTGATAAGCTAGAATGATATGTGAAGACATATATGTGTCATGTACTCATTGTATTATTGCTATAAACGCGGGGTGCAACTAGGTATTTACCTCAATGATAATTGGACTAATTTGTGTGTACCTTAGCTATACACTTTATATTAGTAACATTATCGGCACGTATATTATGTAATGCTTCATACTAAAATTTAGACAAATAAAAACGTATATAATCTTAATTTTAAAGTCGATAAGTATTATATATATATATATATATATATATATATATATATATATTGTGTACGGGCCATTTTATTTCGTGATAACAAGTACGACACTAATATAAGATTATACGTAAATTTCTTTTAGAAGTATTCAATGACATAGAATTCAAATCGAGGGCGTCGATCTACATTATTTACTGTGTTGCACCAAGAAAATTATTGCTCCATGTATGATAGTTATTATTAGCATTCTCCAACATCATTAATCATTATGAGCCTCTAGCTTTTTCCAACATGATGAATGAAGCATAGTTTCTTTTTCATTTTTGGGTTTTAATAGAGAAGTAAAAACAAAACAAGGAAATAGCAAAAACAAAATGATTTTGTTTTATTATAAATTGTCGTTGCTTAGATACTAGGATAATTTTTAGCTTTGACGCACATAGTACCTCGATATAATTGTACTCAGAGTCCAAAAAAGATAATCCCATATATCAAATATATATCTCCTTAAAAAGGCAAATTAAGACAAATAAGGGCTTAATTTTCAGAAAGAAATTAAAGTATGAACTTGAAAAATAATATTAAATAAGGTGTATATTAGGCATGTATATTCTATATTGGCATGTATATTAGGGGGGTAGCTCACGTATGAAATTGCCGTTTTATGAGCAGTCTCTCATGGATTTATGTACTTTTTTTCTTGAATGAAACAACTTACAAAAGAATTCACGATGTTTACTAATTTTTGATGGCTTAATTAATTTCCTTGCATTCTCATGTTCTCCCTCCTTCCCATATTACTTGGCTACATTACTAAAAATATATGTCCCAAATTACTTGGCCACTTTCTAAAAACAAGATAGAATTAATTAAATTTTTCCTACTTTGCCCTTAAAATTAATTATTTTCTAATGTAACCAATATCGATTAGAGTGCAATTAATTGGAGAGAAATAAAGTTAATATAGTAAAAAATATCATTCTTATTTATAATTTCTTAAAAGACATGCAAAAAAAAAAAGTGACCAAGTAATATAAGACTGAGGGAGTATGATCAGTGGCTTGATAGCACACATATTCTATATAGGCATGGGATTCAAAGAACATCGTCCCAATCATTATTAATCACTACAGTCTACATGAATGTTGGTCTCTCGGAAACAGCCGCTCTACCTACCAATGTAGATGTAAGGTCCGTGTACACATTCTCCCTCTTCAGACCCCACATTGTGGAATTTCACTAGGTATGTTGTTGTTGTAGTCTACATGTATGCTAGCTGGATTAGCATTCTCCAATATCATCATAAGGCTCTAGCTTTTTCCAACATGATCAATGAAACATCTTTTTCTTTCCCCTTTAAATTTGAAATTATTAATGGAATCTGTCTTTATAAGAAAATGATAAATCAATATCCGATACTAAACCAAAAGTTATTCATCTCAACTTTCTTTAACCGAAACGGATTAACGGTACTTAATTATAGCACGAGAAAAGAACAATTTAAACTTATTCCATAAGTAAAACTAATGCCTTGGATTAGGCCAGATTCTTCCCAATTAAGAGAACTAATATTAGTTGGAAATATTCTTGAAAGAACCACAAAATATCCAGCTTTATTGTTTCTTGTGTACATAACTTGGTTATTTACTCCATCTCTTTGTTAGTATTAAATTAAGGTTTCTATAAACAGAACTGTTACCGTTATAACTTATAGAAAATAGTCTTAACTTGATCGATGGTATAAAAAAAATGGACCAACTCTATTGTTTCTTATGTACGTACATAACTTGCTTAATTTGATGATATAAGAAAATGTATACTGTCAATGCACGGGTTAAAGTCTTCTATTAATCAAGAACATTCTTATAATTGGACTTTGGGTTCAGCCGTTGATTAGACGTTAGAAGAAAATCCTATGACTAGTCAATGTAGAAAAATATTAGTAGTAGTTGATAAAATTACAAATTTAGAACCTTCCTATAGCGTGTTGCTTTCACCACGTTGACAAGCATATGTTTTAGCAATTTTTAAAACGTTTTCTTCAGTTTTTTTTCCCAGTATTTGTGTCGAAGTAAATTAATTTCAACAATATTCAGAATATTGTCCGAGCAAAAGCTTTATTGAGGACGGAGGAAGTATTTGTTTACATATCTAAGACATTGGGAATATTTATATTCATTAACCAGGAATTGGAACGAGCTCTAAACAAAAATGACTACAAACATAACCAGTTAGAGAGAAACCATATTATCTGCTGAGACGATATAGATGTGGCATTAGAAGTCTAGTATTGTTACGTACTTTTAATTTACAATGATAATTAACTACTTGTGGTTTGATGTTGAATAAATCTTGTTTCCTTTAATTTTTAAGTTGTCTTAAGTGGCCCAACCTATAGTCCAGGTATGAAGAAGAATGAAAATGCAAAATTTTGCACGGATTTTGCTTAAAACGCCGCCAACAACAACAACATATCCATTAAAACTCCAGAGACTTTCCTCCTAGGAAGGTAGAACTATTATTTCTGGTAAATCCTCGACATAAGGACAAGCAAATTAAAATGGGACATTTGTGCGAAAAACCCATGGAAATGTCAGGCCATAAACATAAAACCTATTGCACAAGAGCAATTACACCTGTTAAGAGATTTGTCCCTGAACAAAGTTATGTTCTCATTAACTAAAAGGATGATGCAGAGAACTAGAACATATTGAAAAATAGCACTTTACAATATATTTGAAAAATAAGACTTTACAATGAAGTAGAGAGATAGCACCTGATGTTAACAAAATAATGCACTTTACAATATATTTGCTACAAGTATACACCAATTCATAATTACAGATCACCGCGGAAGTATGGAGCACCAAAAAATGAGCTGGAGAATGTGCCACCCACATTGGGAAAAAGGGTTAGGAAACACATCAAGAAGAGTACACAACCCCAAGCAAATCTCTCATTTCCAAGAGGGGTGATCTCGTCTTGCGCAGGGACTTCCTCTCCACCGCGGAAGAAGGTTGCAAAGAGTCCCCATGCCAGACATAGTACGCTTCCGCTTAGACCACCTATCCCTAGCAACAGGGAAGTCGCGAAAGATAACAAAGTAGCAGTGCTCCTGTCAAACATAGCTTGTGCAATGCGCCCACCTTCTAGTCTTCCACATGGCAAGAGGTTTAAAGAGGTAACAACCATACCTGCAAAAGAATGACCACATTGAGGTGATGTAGTGGAGCAAATTCCTTCTTACTAATTTCCGGATAAAGTGTACATTGTTTTTGTCTTTTTGATAACCATGTACCAGGTACAGGCAACTCTGTTCAATAAGGCTAGGTCAGATGGAAAGAAATAGTGTACATTTCATTGTGTGTAAAAATAGTGGAAGAGCATGCATAATAGGGGTGTCTAATTCAAGACAGGGGAAGAGATACAAGTAAATTGATTCTCTTTTTCTTATGTTATGTCTTTTACTTCTCCTAAAGCCTAAAAAGGAACTACAGATTTTAATTCTTTACCTAAAACAAGTGAAATTAACCGCAACTAGGATATTGCTTGTGGAGAAGATCAGAAAGGTGTCCAGCCATACAGAATAAGCACAGCTATCTTGCTAATTCACCTCAGAAAGGGCATGGATTTTCACATAATTGAATGCTCCTTGTTTATCGTGAACGCTAAAAGGGTTTTTTCTGTTTAGGAACACAGCCATAAATGGAATCAAATACTTTGAGGTCACACCATAAATTACTGTATGAAGTCAGCACAAAAACAAAAACTAAAAAAAAAAACAAATTTCGAGAAGCTCACCTAAAAGTCCAGCAAAAGCAAGGGGATCAACAGGAACTCCCACACCTTCAACAGCGTAAGGCAGCACATTCCCAAGGTCATCAGTATATGGCCCAACAACGTATTGAATGAAGGAGAACAAGGGATTATTATAAAAGAACTGAGGTCTTATAAACCTGAAAAAAGAAGAGGACAGTAAGCAGAAGTAATATAGAAAAGACTGCAGAAGAAACAGGACAATCAAATTAATAAAATGAAGTAGACAAGTATGATATGCTTGAAAAAAAATTCAAAATGGCATATCAAATTTGCATTCCATATGGAGGTGTCTATGAGACAGAAATTACTCTAGTGAAATGCATCATTTTAAGGGAGGACAAATAATCACTTACAGTGCATTGTCGCCTCCATTAAAGCTTCCATCAGCAACAAAAGAAGCAACTGCAAGTAATAGTGATGTCAAGTATGCACTTGCCGTGCGAGCAACTGGAATATCAAATAGAGCCTTTTTATTTGGTAGCAGGGACTCATAGTTATTCATAACACCCAGACACCCAGTCCAATTGGATGGAACCAGAAAAGATGGACTAAGTTTGACACCATAGCGCGCAGCAGTTACTCTTGTGGTTACCTGCCATGCATCAAGAAACGTAGCAATTATTAACCAAACCACAGACATCAGAAGTTTGTTGTGGACAGAATGGATACTTCTAAAATACTCGAATGCTTCCCTATTAATACCTATAGCGACAAAATTTATGTACTTTATAAAGTTCACTAGTTCAGTACTTCATGGCATCATATTCCGACTAACTTAAAGATATGCTCTAGAATGCTAAGTGGTAAGTTGCATTGAGTTTAGATCTGTATGATCAGACATTTTTATAAAAAAATCAGTTTTTCATGTTCAGCATATAAAATGTCTATAATAAAAATACTGAACTCCACGCGACATATCATGTCAATCCAATAGTACGGAATGCACTACACAGCTTACAATTACTTTATGCTTGATTGTATCTGAAGGTCAAAAGTTTATTGATCTTTATGTTGTATCAATAGCTGAAACGAGACTTCAGAAGAAAATTTCATTTACATGGCCAAAAAGAAATTCTTAGAAATCAAACATATTACATATTTCTGACATTCACAAAAAGCAAACTTGAGATTTGATTTAAAGCTTTCATGAGATTTAGCAATCAACTCACACGATTTAATGGAGAAATACAATGCATACCTCTGAAACTCCCAAAATGGTCAAGAAGCCACCAAAGAGAGGTACAACATTTGCCAAGTAATCGTCAATCGTAGCATCAGGCTTAAGGAAGAAACCACTGGTCAAAGTTATAGTGCCAAAAGTTGTTACGGCCAAAGCTACCGCACTGATGTAACCCCAAGGAGTACTTAATTTGGTTGATTCGAATTGAAGATCTATCTCTGACTTGGGTTGTACCACACAAGCCTGAAGACGAAAAAAAGATCATCAACATATTTGTCATTTACACCGGCAACCAAATGAAATATTTACTAAAAGCATCTGAAATGACCCATGTTAATCTTTTTCCCCACACAAATAAATGAATCTCACGTGACTATCAAAGAATACATACTGTAACGAATGAAACTCAGGAGGTTCATTGCAAAGAATTATTATTCTAACACATCAACTACACCTTTTATTTTCTATATACTAATGTCCTCCTTCCTAAAGTTGATGTTTTCTCCACAATCAATACATCATGTTAAGAATAATGTTATTAGTGCAGAAAAAAACAAGACAAAAATTATCTTTTTAAACATCTAAAGCATACCTGCTTTACAATGTCATCCGTCTTTTCCTCCATAAACCACAAGACGACCTCCCTTCCAGCAGCATCTGATAACTTCTTCTCCAATTTGGGTATTACTTCGTCAATAGGCCTCCTCAAGTTTCCAATAAAAATTCCCCCATCCCCAAATCTCCTCACATCAGTCGCGAAGAATGTATCAAAGCCAAAGCAATTCCTTAGCTGCCATAGAAAATTTATACAAACATCACACATACACTGAAAATTTGTTCTAAGACAATGAAGTAACTATCAACAAGTACAACATAACAACTAAGCAGAAACGGCTAACCATGTACTCCCTCCGTTCCAATTTCTGCGGTACCTTTGGATTAACTGCAATTTTACATATGCCTTTTAAATGTTTTAAATTGTCAATTATTGTCACTTATAGTACTTTTTAAGTAGTTTTCAAATATATAAATTTTATTTCGAAAAACTTAAAGATTACATCTCCGAATTCACATTCAATATTAAAAACTCCAAATGGTGCCACATAAATTGGACAAAGGGGTATACAAGAACAAACAACTAAACCTCAATACACAACAAGTTTGGGTCGATTATATATTCCTCACTGAATAAGCTGCTCCATTTAAGCTCATCTTAGACTCATTATACAACAACAACTGCTAAATATATGCAAAAAAAAAAATTAAAATGTATATATAAATTAGGCCACAACCACTCTGAACTGACTTTAAAGAAAGAATTACACCATTTGAACAGAAAAATTACCTTGTTAAGATCAAGAGCTATAAAAGCCTCCTCTGCTCTTTCCAACCTCTCCTTCTCTCTGGACAAACTATCACGAACTAAATTGTTAAAGAAACCCACAAGTGGGTTGCTAGTGGTTTCACTATCAAGCTCTCTGAGCTTCCTATCAGCTCTCTTTTTCTCAAGCTTTATAGCAGCCTCAATTGATGGATTGCCCATAAACTTCTTGAATTCTTCATCTGTCTTCCAATCCATTTCTTGTTGTTTCTCTCTCTCTATCCTCTGTGACTCAGACTCGCCCTCTTTGATATGCTCCTCATTCTTTGGAGAATCATTTTCTTCTGAAGTTACAGCCACGGAAGAAGAAGATGAGGGTTCATGTTCATCTTCTTTCGCAGCTTTAACATAAAAATTCAATCTTTTTCTATAAGGAACATAAAGATTCAGTCTTTTTGGGTTGTAAGTGGAATATAGGGAAAATGAGGAAATAGGATGTAGGTAATGGGATTTGGGGTTGTTTGTGTGTGACCAAGAAGAAGTAGCACAAAGTGTTGCCATGGGAGAGTGCTGAAGAATGCTCTGAACTGAAGGGAAACAAACATGGTGGAACACATTTTAAGGAAAAGGAGATTTCGATTGGACAATGTAAGAGATGTCTAGAAGGTTGGAGAACAAGTACAGGTGGAATGTGTTCTCCACAAGGAGATTGAAAACTAACTCGAAACCCCACAGTCATATTTGGATAATACGACGCAGGACACTATGGGTTGTTGGTTTGGTATCACGAATAAGGATAAGTAATCACTGATTAAATTTAAAATGTGTTTATTTTATATTTAATTGACATAAAATTATGATTAGTCTCAAAATAACTTATCTCAATATTAATTATTTTGAGATAATTTATTTCCAACCAAACGATCCCTATTTAATATAGGGAATTGAACTATGATATAATTCCTCCAAGTCAAACACAAAAATCAGAAACTTTTTTTTGCTTTTTAAAATTTAAATTACTAAATTTTAAAAGGATCAAATATACCTCTCTATTTTTTTATTAGCTAATTTTATCATCTGTTAGCTATAGTCAATAAAAATATCCATATTATTATCAAAGTTTATATCTATACCCCTATTTTAATGAAAATTCCCAAATCAAACTAGGGTTGTTCACCGGTCCAAATCCGGACTAGACCGGACCGAAGACCGGAAATTATAAAATGGAAGACCAAAAATTGGACCGGCAATTATCGATCCTGGACCGGACCGACAAGTCCGGTCTAAAACCCGGACCGGACCGGTTCTAAATAAAGTTCAATTTACTTTGCATTAGCTTTGTTATAAATCTGGTATGTTGAAGTAATTTGACTAATTTAATCTCTTTTAAATTTGATCAAAATTCATGTATTGAAGCTTAAAGTACTTGGATATTTATCACTACGGACCATACGGATACGGTTCATGGGCAGTAGAGATCCAAAAAAAATATGCAATTAAAGTATAAGAAAATAAGAACTAAGTCACATATTACAACTTCATGTCCAAAAATAATCCCAAAACTAAATTACTAGAAATATTCAATCCAAGGCTATTAAAAATTAAAAAAAATCCTCAAATCTTGAACAATAATAATACTAATGAAATCCTTACACCATCAACATCAATATGCAACAAAAAGTTTCAATAAAAAACTAATTAGTTCAAATTTAATATCAAATAAAAATCATGAGGAATTCATATTTACATTATATAGTATTAGATGATTGACCGTTTACCTTTTTCATTACTTTGCAAGAAGCAAATACAATTTCTAATTCACCAATCACCATCATTCAAAGTAGAGTTTTCCAATTCTGTATAATAATAATAATAATAATAATAATAATAATAATAATAATAATAATAAACAAACAAAATAATAAAAGTGAAGGTATAATATATTATTTTGAAATTATTAAGTATAATATAATTTTAGAAAATACCTTTCTCAAGTAACTCCAATTCTTCCAACTTTTCCTCTACATCAGTCCCCTTCTCTTTATCTTTTCGAGGGCGAAGCCAATCTTGTGCACAAATAAGAGCTTGCACCATCTTTAATCTTTTATTGGTATACAAAGTGTAAATAATAAAAATTGTTATAGAAAAATTAATAAGTAAAAATAAAAAATAAATGAAGAAAAATAGAAAAATGATGAAAACATTACCTTAGTAGTTAAGGAGCTCCTAAATGGATCTAAAATCTAGATGACGACCCCCTGCACTAAATGTCGATTCAGATGCAACAATGGATATTGGCATTGCTATTACATCACGAGCTAAGTACGCCAATATCGGATATCTATGAGCATTCATCTTTCACCAAGCTTGTATGTCCATCTCTAGCTCATGCTCACCTAATTGCTCGTTCAAGTATCTTTCAAACTCTGAGGTCGAATATCTACCATTTGGCCTTAAAATTCTCACTTGATTCTCAATATCTTTTTTCAAGTCAAAAGAATTAGGTTGTGAAGAAGTAAATCTACTACTACCATTGGATGAGTCAACAGTATGAGGAGCATAAATTTTCCTATAGTCATCAAACAAGGAATTTGCTTTACGATACACTCCTTGACCCAATTCTTCATCTTTAGGTGATGAATACATTTGACTCAAAATGAGTTTCAATCCAACAAATTTCACCTTTGGATCAAGAATGGATCCCATGTAAATCAACACATTCATCTTATCAATAACACCCCAATATTTGTCAAACTTTTGTTTCATGTCTACGATCATAAGATTAAAATCTCTATCATCACTAATCATCCACCTATTTAACTGATCAAGAACACAAGCAATGTAGAAGAAAGTGTGATTACTAGTTACATATAATGAACCAGAAACAGCATCGGTCAAAACCTTAAACTCTTTTAAAAAAAAACGCTAACCCTTCAACCACCTTCCAATCATCATCAGTGGGAGCCCCCAAATTTCTTGATTCATCTTCCCTAATAGTACTACTTTGATTTTCATCATAAACTTGTCGAGATTCAATTTCAAGATCAAGATCAAATTGGGGATTAGCTGGAATATCCATCCTCCAAAAAATATCCCGAAACTTTAATGCATTTTCCAACATCTCAAATGTAGAGTTTCATCAAGTGGGAACATCTAAAGACAATGATGATTGGCTTTGCACGTACCTTGCAACAATGTCTTTAAAAAGTTGCAATCTAGATGGAGAACTCTTAACAAATTTCATAGCATATCTAACCTTATTAATGAACTTTTTATTTTTCTTCAATCCATCCCATATTATAAGGTTAATAATGTGTGCAACACATCTCATATGCAAATAATCTCCATTACCAACGCAAGACGCTTTCTTTTGCACCATTTTTTTAATTCTGAACATGCAACATCATTTGAACTTGCATTATCTATAGTCACAGTAAATAATTTACCATCCAAACCCCAAGAAGTTAAACAATCTTCCACTTCTTTAGCAATAGCTTTACCCTTGTGACTATAAATAGGACAAAAATTCAAGATCATTTTATGAAGCTTCCAACCATTATCAATAAAATGAGCAGTAAGACACATATAATTTATTCTTTGAATACTTGTCCATGTATCAGTAGTAACAGAAACTCTTTGACAATTAATCTTGCCTTTTCCGTCATATAAAGATTAAAACAATCACGTGCAATAGTAATGCGTGATGGTATACGAAAATTAGGACAAATAACTGACATAAGATGCTTGAAATCGGGTTTTTCTACGTGATGAAAAAGTAATTCATCCACAGTGACCATATAAGCCAAAACATTCCTAGCCTCATCAACATCCAAAATCCAATTTTTCATTTTCTCAACTCCTTCATCGACATTAAAATCAAAAGCTATTTCAGTTTGTTTCCCTTTAGTCTTGTTATTTGGATTAGCTTGACATTTAAGCCAATGATTTTCACATTTTTTGACCCATTAGCATTAGCATCGCATGCAAATGTTTTATTCTCACAATACATACACTCTGCTCTACGCTTACCATTTTCCAAGTACTCCCAATAATCTGTTCTCCTTCCTTTTGCTTTTGCAACATAATGTCTTCCCTCCACCTTTTCCCTAGGTGGTAGCAATGCTTTGGTGGTTTGCTGCTCATTGTTAATCTCATTGTCAACATCTTCAGTATAATGTGTTTGGATATCTATTGATGAAGTCTCATCATCCTCATCAAAAGGTGCTTGATCTTGAGACTCTAAAAATGATCTTTTATTATTGGATCTCAAGCTTGACATCTACAAACAAGAAAACAATTTATATTATATGATACACAAACATCACTATAATTGAACATAATATAGTTATAATGTTACATAAATAAAATAGTACACTAACGAATTAAAGTAGTGTTTTAATATAGTTATAAAGTTAGAAAAATAAAATAATACACTAATGTAGTATAATATACAATATGAATCTAATGATGCGCTACAATAATAAATGATTTTTTTAAACATAATATTACTAATAAATGATTTTTTTTAAAGAACTAATAAATCAATTTTAATCATAACTTCACACAATTCATAGCAGAGACATATAAAAAATATGAAACCAAATAATTAGACAAGCATTAACCAAATGAAAAGACATGGGAAGCAAATAAATTATAATCTTGACCTACTGTTGTTGATGAAGAAACCGCCTGCAATGCGGCAATGACGACAACACGCTGTAAACTGATTAAGGGATTAGAGTTGAAAAATTAGAAAGAAAAATTTAAAGTAAAGAATTAGAGGTTGACAGAGACATGAAGTGGCAGAATATATTAAAGGATTGGTATTTAAAGATATATTAATTGCTATTTATACAACTCTTTCACTGCTCTATACAACTCTTTAATTGCTATTTATACAACATAATTGTAGGCAGAAGACGTGCAGATATTGCTTGGGAAATGAGTAGTACTGTAACGAAAAATGAAATCAGAGATATATTAATTGTAGCCTGGGCGTCATTAGCCGTAAAGGATTTCTTTATTTTTATAACCGGGTTCGGTCCGGTCCCGAGTTATGTCGGGTTTAGACCGGACCGGATCAGAACCCGAAAAAAAATTCCCGACCCAAAGACCGGACCGGTTGTCTTGGGTCCGGTCCGGTTCGGTCCATTTTGTTGGTCCGGACCGATTTTTGAACACCCTAAATCAAACCCAATTTTCAATCACTCAAAATTATATGTTGATTTGTCTCGACCCAACAATTAAACACAACCTCTACCCCCACCCCAAAATATACCCCTCTACTTCAACAACAACGAATTTGCAATATAGTTTGATTACAATCAGTTTTGCTGTGTTCTTTTGGGAATTTAATTCCATTAGTTTGCTCTGTTTGTTGATTTAAGGTAGAATTGAAGTTTAATGCTATGTCAAACTAGTACTTTTTCCCCTCCCCCACCCCTCGTCTTTTTGATGTGGGAAAACAGATAAAAAGAGTTTCATTCTACATAATCCTCAGCAATCGAAGTCTGAATTTGAAATTTCTGCATTCTGAATTTGTCATGAAATTCATAACTCGTTTTAATTGTTGGGCTCATACAAATATTTAATATTTATATATATTTAATGAAATTTCTAATATGAAATTCGTCCGAATACATACATAATAATATAGCTCTCCCCTGTTCATACCAACCCCCCAAAAAAATACAGGTAAATGTAACAGCAGTGGTCTATTTCTTTTTCTTGCCCCACCAAAAGAAACACAAGTAAATGTAACAGTCGTTTGTTTGAATAAATTCGTTATTGTTGAAGAAAAGATGTTGAAGTAGAGGGATATATTTCGGGGTGGGGTTGTGCTTGATAGAATAGGATATTTTAGTTATAATTGTGTATATGGTAGGTGTATATTTAGTCATTTATTATTATTATTCTAGACTAGGATTATTTTTGTATTATGGTATATTTACTACCCCTTTGGAATGAAATAATTAGGGAAAATATTTCTTACATGGTATCAGATTCTAGGGAAAGTTTCTAAAAATATACTCCTTCACCGTCCCCCCCCCCCTCTTTGTGCCACCGACTTTCCTCCTCTTCCGTCAGTCATGTCTGACTCGAAATTAAATTTCTATCCATCCCTCGCAGTTTCAAACATTAAATTTCATATCTTCATCACTCTTAAGATGGAAAACGTCTATTATGCGATGTGGGCGGAGCTTTTCAAAATTCATTGTCGGTCACACCGGGTTATCCATCACATAATTCCGCTGGAAAAAGGCAAGAAGAAGGTGCCAAAAATCGATGATGAAATGGAATTATGGTTGACCCTTGATGCGACGGTTCTCCAATGGATTTATGCCACAATTTCAAGTGATTTGCTACATACTATTCTTGAACCCGACTCCACGGCAATGGAGACTTGGGATCGCTTACGTGACATATTTCAAGATAATAAGAATTCCCGGGCCGTCACACTTGAGCAAAAATTCTCCGCCACTGACATGATAGATTTTCCCAATGCATTTGCATATTGTCAACGACTCAAGGTTTTGTCGGACCAACTCAAGAACGTCGGGGCCGGTAACTAACAACCGACTCATTTTACAAATGGTTGTCGGCCTCACCGACACATATGGTGGAGTAGGTACGCTCATCCGCCAAAGCAACCCTCTTCCGTTATTTTGCCAAGCTCGTTCTATGCTCATACTAGAAGAAGCGGATTTTGCCAAAAAGACAGCCACCGTGTCGAATTCAGCCATGGTTGCCGCTCCGTCCAATGATAACTCTTCATAATTTTAAAACTTGCCGCCAAACCGTGGTCAGAATGGACGAAATGACAATAATTGAGGTAAAAATGGCGGCAAGGGCGGCGGCCACCGACATGGCGGCAGTGGCGGCGACCAGCAGCAACAGTCTAGCCAGTGGAAGTCGAGGGCCCAGTGGGGCAGTGGACTGGAACTGTGGGCTTGGCAGTGGCCTTGGGTCGTGCCTCCCTACCCCTTTCCCTCGGGAAATTTGGCCATGCTTATGCTGAGGCCAGCAGCCCGGCATTCTTGGACCACTGCCGAACCGGTGGCAGCAGGCCCACTCAGTAGTAGCAACCCCAACCGACATCGAGGCCGCAATGCACACTCTTGGGCTTAATCCGCCTGACGTAAATTGGTACATAGACATCGGAGCAACGTCTTAAATAACGTCCTCACAAGGTAATCTTTCGTCCTATTTTAATTTGACTAATAATCATGGTACACTTGTAAAAAATGATGGTCATTCAATTCCAATTCGTGGTTATGGTACTACAAATCTGTCTCCCCCGAACCCATTGTTAACTTTAAAGAATGTCATTCATGTTCCTCAATTGATTAAAAACATGATTTCAGTTAGAAAATTTACTACAGACAATTCAGTTTCTCTTGAACTTGATCATTTTGGGTTTTCCGTGAAGGATTTTCAGACGGCGATATGTCTAATGAGATGTGATATTCGGGGCGAACTTCATCCAATCACCACAACCACACATCAAGCCACGTTACCATCCACTTTTGCAGCTTTAGCTACTTCTTTAAGACATGAACATTGGGTCATCCGGGAGACTCTGACTACCACAGAGTCACAAAAAAGAGAATGTCTATGATTCAAATAATGTATGGATAGACACACGACCAATAGATGTAATAGATAGGAAGTCAAGATGCTACTACTATTTTCAAATATGAACTATTGAGGCACATGTTTTTGCCTCCCTTAAACAAAATAAATTTATTTCGTGTACTAGAACTCGTAATTCTCATGTTTGTCGTTCATGTCAGCTTGGGAAATATGTTAAATTGCCTTTTGTTTCCTCTAATTCATGCACTATTATGCATTTTTATATTATCCATAATGATATTTGGACATCTCCTGTGTTGAGCTCTTCGGGCCATCGATATTATCTTCTTTTGTTGGATTATACTCTAATTTTTTGTGGACATTTCCTTTATCTAAAAAGTCATAAGTTTTTTTCACATTTCTATTCTTTATAGCATCCATCCGCACTCAATTCGAACGGGACATTAAAAATATTTAATGTGATAATGGTAGAGAATTTGATAATGGGCCATTTTGGGATTTTTGCAAAGCTAATGGTTTATCTTTTCGTCTCTCTTGTCCACATACCTCATCTCAAAATGGAAAAATGGAAAGAAAAATCTGAACCATTAATAACATTGTTAGAACCTTACTTGCCCATGCTTATGTACCACCATCATTTTGGCATCATGCCTTACAAATGACAACCTATCGCCTTAACATACTTCCGAGCAAACAATTAGCCTATCAATCCCCTCTCAAAAGTTTATACCTAAGGGACTCATCCTACTATCAACTACGGGTATTCGGGTGCTTATGCTATTCTCTTTTTCCTTCCACTACCATCAATAAACTTCAATCCCGGTCTACTCAGTGTTTTTTTTTTTTGGGATATCCGTCAAATCATTGTGGTTACAAATGTTACGACTTATCCTCTAATAAAATAATCGTGAGTCATCATGTAGTTTTTGATGAAATAAATTTTCCCTTTGCCAAAATGCATTGCTCCGTGCCTCATACCTACGAATTTCTTGACGATAGCATACCCCCGTATTTGGTCTGTCGGTTGGCTTCACAAACTGGCCCAACCATTTCGGCCAGTCGAGTTAATTCAGGCAACTCGGCCTAACAATTTTCTCCTCAAACCCAGCAAAATCGACCTGTCTGCCCGAGCCCAGTGGCTGCCGGCCTAGTTGGGCCTCTCGGCAGCCCACTGCCTGACAGTCCACTAGGTGGTGGTCTAGCCTCAGGCAATGGCGGCCTAGCACGCCCAGGCCCACTCCAAGGCAATCTGCAACCCACTCAGCCCAATATCACGTCCTCTATCCAACCAACTCCAATTCCGGCCCAACGGCCAGTCACTTGTAGTAAACATGAGATTTTCAAACCAAATAAAAAATACGGCCTTCACACCCCATGTTACCAAATCACTGTTGCCTCGTAATCATGTGTCTGCCCTTAATGACCCGAATTGGAAAATAGCTATGAATGATGAATATAATGCTCTTATTAATAATAAGACGTGAGATTTTGTGCCTCGTCCTCCTAATGTTAATGTTATTTGATCTATGTGAATTTTTAGTCATAAAGAAAAATCTGATGGTACATTTGAGAGACATAAAGTCCTTCTTGTAGGTGATGAAAAGACTCAACAGGTTGGTGTGGACTGCGTTGAGACTTTCAGTCCAGTGGTCAAACCAACAACTATCCGCACGGTACTAAGTCTGACTCTTTCGAAGGCATGACCGCTTCATCAGCTTGATGTAAAAAATGCATTCTTGTACGGTGCACTCAATAAAACGGTGTACATGTATGAAGTCGATATTTTTTGATGAGATAGTTAAGAAAAAATTACAGCGGCTAATGGATGAAGTGGAATTTTTTTGACACATTAATGTGGCCTACGGTGCTGCTTTCACCTCGGGTAATGTGGCTTCACAATTCTTAGCCTATGGTGCTTCCCGAGCATAGCTAGCTTATTTGTATTGGAGCTAACTACATTGAATTAATATATAGGTGTGAATGTTAATTTCAGTTTTGAAAATTTAATTTTTAAAAAAACTAAAAAATTCTTTGACCCGACCCGATCCGATCCGGCCCACTAGAAAAAAGATATAATTCGATACGTTCGGCGATATAAACCGAACATATCGTTTTTTTTTTAAAAGAAGTTGTATTCAGTTTTTTTTTTTTAAAAATGATTTTTTTTGTTCATATTTTTCGGATACAAAACCGAACCGAATCGATATACGCCTACCCCTACCTGTTCTCTAGATCAACCATTCCTCACAAATTGATACACTTCCAATAGTTACTAATTGAACTCTAGAAATAAATTCTGTTAACATTGGTTAAGTCTAGAAAATCCATCTATTCTCCAACCAATAATGCACGCAAATATACTTATGATAATCTCCTACAACTAATTTTAGTGTCACCCCTCACCTAGATAAAAATAATTATTTTCAAGAGTTGAAAATCTATGATGAATATTGTCTAGGACCATCTTCAACATTAATACTTGAAATACTGGCGGTCAGCTGCTCTTTTAGCAACATCACTTTAGAAGTGTCTCAAAACGAGTTAATATTATTCCTACCAAATTCAAGAGTTTCCATCTCAATCTAAAATGAGAAAATAAACATCTTGTATTTCACTGCCTATTCGGGAAAAGAAATTAGGTTGGAACATTCAATTAAGACAACTCACTCAATGAGTTATATTCTCGCTAATGCAGCTGAAATATAAATGATTACAAGTGAGGAAACAAACACACAGGAAAACAAAATCATGTACAGAGCAAAGCCTAAAGAGATAAATAAATTAATAAATACGAAGGTTGCTTTTTCATATTCGATGAAATTGAAATATTTTGAGAAACTGATTGAAAAATATGTTTATTTGCTATGTTCTATAATTTCCAAATTAGTCATAGCGGGAAATACTTCGTCTCTTGCTCTTTTTTTTTTCTTTCTTCATCCCACTTCCCTATAATTAGTCACTCTTTAAATTTTTTCCTTGAAGAAGGGAAGGGAAAGATGGAAATACTTGTTTTAAATAGAAAAGTAAGAACAAAGACAAACAAAAAGCAACAAAATAAGAAAATAGCAAAAATAAAATGATTTTGTTTTATTAATTGTTCTTGCTTAGATTAATAGGATAATTTTTAGCTTTGGTGCACATAGTACCTCGATGTAATTGTACTCCTATCCGAGTCAAACAAGATTATCCTATATATCAAATATCTCCTAAAAGTGCAAATTATGACGAAAAAAGAGCTTAATTTTCAGAAAAAATGAAATTAAAGTATGGGCTTGAGCAAGAACATTAAATAAAATGCATATTAGGCATGTATATTAGGCATGTATATTTATGATTCTTTTTATAGTCAACTCTATTAAAAATGGGGTTGGCTTTTTTGTTCAACAAGAGCATGATATGTGGCTTTTTAAAGTTGGAAATGAAGTTTTAACAGGTGAGCTCGGATAAATATAGCTAGTTTTAATAGGTGAGGGTAAATATAGCTCTAAAGTATGATTATAGAAGTATATCTGTTCAAAAAGTATAATGGAGAATAAATACAACTTATTTTTTTTTTAGTAGAGGAGTAAATATGACCCTTTTCTGTTAATTAGTTCTCTTGCACTATCATCATGTATGATCAGTGGCTTGATAGTACACATATTCTATATTGGCACGGGATTCAAAAGAACATCGTCCCAAGCATTATTATAAAGTTACTACATGTATGATAGCTGGCTCTAGCCTTTTCCAACATGATCAAATGAACCATCTTTTTTTCATCAATTTTTGTTTTTAATAGAAACTTAAAAAGTACACAAAACAAAAACATATTTGTTTTATTGTCTTTTGTTAGATAGGATATTTTGACTTTGACACTAATAGCTAACTTCCCATTTCCCTTTTCTTTGTGACGAGACTTACCTCTTTCAAGGGGTACCACCTCAAATGGTTTTGATCATTAGCCAAGTTATAATTTTGTCAAAGTTTTGCGTGAATTAAAATTTGTTTAGAGATTAATTTAAAAATACGAATAGGATATTACTCCTTATCGAAGTAAATTGAACCTGAGCCGTTAAAGAATGATAACGTGCGGATTGCTAAGTGGTAATTATCAGTGGATATGTCTATATAAGAAAATGATAAATCAATATCCGATGTTAAAACCCAAAATTAATCATGCCAACTTTCTTTAACCTGAACGAATTAATAATACATAATTATAGCACGAGAAAAACTTATTCCATAAGTACAACTAATACCTTAGATTAGGCCAGACTTCCCAATTAAGAGAACTAATATTAGTTGGAAATCTTGAAAGAACCACGAATACTCAACTTTATTGTTTCTTGTCTACATGACTTGCTTATTTACTCCATTTCTTTGTTATAGTAGTATATTAAGGTTTCTATAAACAAAACAGTTACACGTTATAGAAAATAATCTTAACTTGATCGATGGTATAAAAATATGTACAACTTTATTGTTTCTTGTCTACAGGACTTGGGACGAGGTCTGAGCAAAAACGAATACAAACTTAACCAATTTATTTATAATCACATACTATAGCTTTTGTTTTAAAAAAAAACAAGTAAAAGTCTTTATTTTGTTTTCAATTCCGTAACCAACCAAAATGTATCACATAAAATCAGACGGATGTAGTAATATTTATTATTATTTACTTTTAATTTAATTTACCATGATTGTTAAGTACTTGTGGTTGGAATAAACTCTGTTTCCTTTTAGTTTTAAGTTTTAAGTTGTCTTATGTGGCCGAACCTATAGTCCAGTTTGTCATTTCTGCTACTGTCTTCTGTTTCACTCAATTTGAACTTTATCTTCTCTCTTCTGTCATTTCTGCTTCACCACTCACTAGCATACTCAATAACCCCTCTGCTTGGTTCGCCTCTTTCTATCTCGTGCATTATCAAACTTTCTTGGATTCTGATTGTTAAATATACACAATATACGCATAATATATATGTGTATATTGTGTATATTAGGTCTCGGCTATGTTCACGGATTGACCCTCGGATGAGCTGATTATTATGTGTAATTTATGGTAAATATTTAGTATCTTAGTTTAAGTAAGGTTGTAATATAATTAGTATTGTATTATCATAATTAGTGTATTACCATAAATGTATAGAATAAGGTTTTAGGAATATGATTCTCCTATTATGTAACTTGTATATATAACCTTTCAATTAATGAAAATAATCAAGGTATTTTTTTTTTATGGCCTCAATTTCATCGATAGGAGGAAGCTGAATCTTAGTGTGCTATTTGGAGTTTCAAGTGAAACATTACGATAAATTATTACTTGCCCCGAAAAGCCTTCTTTTTAACATCAACAGTTGTGTGCTTCATTGCTGAATATATCATGAGTACTAGTTATGTTTTGTCACTATAATGTATCCACAATTCAATTCCAATTAGCATTAGGGAATTATTATTTGTTGCGTGGACATTTCCATTCATATTTAACTTAGGAGTTTAAGTTTTGTGAATAACTTATTTAAGTATTATTTTCTTTTTTAAGACAACTATAACTTACGAAAAAGAATATTAAAGGCAAGTTGAATCCTACTTGGATTCTAATCAAAATTATCTCCTACTTTTATTTTGTAAATAAGCCCTCTTTTTTCTGGTTTTTTTTTAATCCTTTATCCCATATAATGTCAAACTTAAAGAGCACAACTATTTTGGATTTGATCTATGTATGATTGTGATAAATCAAATTGGTTCTCCAACTACTTTATGCGTACACTGTGGCTACACAAGAGCCGTGGCTTGAGGAGAGGTGTTTCCCTCACGTAGTCTTGATTTGTGTTTCTCATCAATAAAATATATGACAACTAAGCATATTTATGCATATAATTTTATAGAAATGGATCTAATATGAAATATCAAACCTATTTGTCAAAAGTCTTGTAGAACTCTCTGAGTTGGAGTAACATAATTATGTAAGTTGTCACTGGTACTTGTCACTGTATTACTGTTTGCTTTGGTACTTTGCTGTTTTTGTTGCTGCATTTGACGTGATAAGTTAGCTTACAAATACTATTAAATAGCTGCGGGATAAGGAACGATATTTCAATATTAAATTGAAGATTAATTTTATATTCTGTTCGATAGAAATTACAAATTTATAAATATATGTCTTTTATCAAACATAGTATAAAAATGAAGCTCAAACTTAATTATGAGAAATTTCACCTTATTCCTTTAAACTTAAGATTATTTTATCATACTTTTCAAATGGAACAAATTAATCCCAAAATTACAATTAGTCCGCGTATCAAATGACGCGTTGAAGACCTAAGTAATCATGTATCATTTTTTCAAATTTCAAGGTGACATTGATTACGAAATGTCGAATGATGCAATAATCAAAGAAAAAAAGCCGTTGTAATTAATAGCATTTTTCAAATTTCAAGGTGACATTGATTACAAAATGTCAAATAATGCGAGAATCAAAGAGAAAAAAAAAAGGCTTAGGTAATAGCATTTTGTAAATTTCACGGTGGCATTGATTATAAAATGGCAAATAATGTGAGAATCAAAGAATTTCATACTTGACATTTCACGAGAATGGGTGTTTTTTTTTTTGTTATTCCCCATATCTGAGATACTAAATGATAAAAGCGTGTGTTGTTTATTACTTGGAGCTGAACTTAATACCTGTAACTAAAGATATTGTGTATCGTTTTCTATTATTACATTATTACTTTTTGAGTTTGATCTTCCATTTTTATTTAAATAGCAAAGAATAGTAATTGTTGTCGTTTTCTTGGATGCCTATCAATTGCACCTTCAAATTGCATGTACCAGTGAAATACAATGCATGTTTTATTTGATACACTTTATTTTCGTCTCGTAAAATATTTTGTTAGGATAATTATGAATTTATTCCATAATTATTTTAATCATATCATTCTCAAATCATTGTAATTGTAATTAGTATAATATGGGTTATGTCACACATAACGACATCTCAATGTAATCTCTCGTCTTATTTAATATGAGCAGTAATAAAATATTGTTGTCGGCAATGGACAGAAAATTCCAATTCGTGGTATTGGTCAGGTAAAACTACCTCCTCACCCACCGTTATATTTGAAAAATGTCTTACATGCACAAAAACTGATTAAAAAATTGATATATATCTGACGTTTTACAACTGACAACAATGTTTCTGTGAATTTTGATCTGTTTGGGTTTTCTATGAAGGATTTTCAGATGGGGATGCACTAATGAAATGTAATAGCATGGGAGACTTGTATCCCATCACTACCATTTCCAACAACCATATGACCAAACCATCAACCTTTGCAGCTATTTCCCCTGTCGTATGACACAATCGGTTTTTGGGACACAAGGGAGCACTGTTGTTCAATAATCTTAGGAAGAATAATTTTGTTGCTTGTAACAAACTTTTGGACCCTTCTGTTTGCCAAACTTGTGTGTTTGGGAAGCATGTTAAACTTCCCTTTTCATCATATACTTCACATACACTTATGTCTTTTGATATTATGCATTGTGATTTGTGGACATCGCCAGTTTTGAGTTCTGCATGTCATAAATATTCTATACTTATTTTGGATGATTATTCGAATTTTCTGTGGACATTTCCCTTAGGGCAGAAATCACAAGCCTTCACCATTTTAATGTTTTTATCAAAACTCAATTTGACAAATTCATTAAATATTTTCAATGTGACAATGGGAGGGAATTCATAAATGCTCAATTTAATGATTTTTGTCACCAAAATGTGATGTCTTTGCGTCTTTCATGTCCACATACATCACATCAAAATGAAAAAGCCGAAAGAAAATTCAAACAATTAACAGTATGACTCGCATACTTCTTGTGCATTCATCCACACCACCAATGTTTTGGCACCGTGCACTTCAAATGGCCACATATCTCTTAAATATTCTTCCTAGCAAACTACTATCCAACATGTCACCTACACAAATGTTGTACCATCGTCTTCCATCTTTTACACATTTGAGGATTGTTGAGTGTTTGTGTTATCCCTTGTTTTCGTCCACAACCATTAACAAACTTCAGGCTCGTTCCACTCCTTGTGTGTTTTTGGGATACCCACAAAATCACAGGGGATATAAATGTTATGATATGACGAATGGAAAAATCATTATCTCTCGTCACATAGTTTTTGATGAGTTTACATTCCCGTTTGCTAAGTCTCATGTGGCATCCCCACTTTCGTATGATTTTTTGAACAACGGAATACATCCAATTTTACATCACCATCTCAATACCCAAAATAATTCCCACATTGTACCAGCCCAACCACAAAATGGGATTGGACCAATCTGTGGTTCGGAGGTCACTGCCTCTTTACCGTCGGTCTCGGCCCAGTCCACTTCTAGTGGCTGCCAGGCCCAAATGAAGGAGTCCATTGCTCCCTCACCAGTGTTCCTACTCCAGTCACCAAACCGACAGCTAGGCCCAACAACTTGACCCGTGTCGGCCCAGTCACCACACAGTAAGCCAACTACCAGTTTTGGCCCAAGAACGGTCCTCTCCTCGATTCACTAGTCTATCTGACAACCCAATTTTCCAACCTCGGACCATTGAAACACGTCCTATGCACGAGATTTTTTGGCCCAAGCGTCATTTTAACCTAACATCTTTAGTCCAACCATCACCTCTTCCAAAAATCCGAAAGCAGCACTATCAGACCCGAATTGGAAAGCTGCCATGTCAGACGAAATTGATGCTCTTATTAAAAATAAGACGCGGGAGTTAGTGCCCCGTCCATCTAATGTAAATATAATCAGGTCTATGTGAGTTTTCTGTCATAAAAAGAATTCTGATGGCTCATTTGCGAGATACAAAACTTATCTTGTTGGTGATGGCATGTCTCAGTAGGTTGGTGTGGATTGTAGTGAAATATTTAATCCGGTAGTTAAGCCAACAACTATCAGGACTATTCTTAGACTGACACTGTCAAAATCATGATCCATACATCTGTTGGATATAAAAAATGCATTCTTACATGACAATTTGCACGAGACAATTTACATACATCAACCTTTGGGTTTTCGAGATCCTACACATTCAGATTCTATTTGTCTGTTGAAAAAATCTTTATATGGTTTGAAATAGGCTCCCCAGGCGTGGTATAACATGTTTGCAGGTTTTGTATCTACATTGGATTTCTCACACAGCAAGTCTGATCAATCCTTGTTCATTTATAAGAAGGGACGTGACATGGCATACATACTTCTATATGTAGATGATATCATTCTCACAACATCATCTGCATCACTCCGCCAGTCTATTATGTCCCTCATTGCAGCGGAATTTGCAATGAAGGATTTGAGTCCCTTAAATTATTTTTTGGGAATTGTTGTAACTCAATATGCCGGTGGTCTGTTTCTCAGTCAAAAGAAATATGCCGAGGAGATCATTGAAAAAGTTGGGATATCCTCATGCAAACCGTCACACGCCAGTTGATACTAAAGCAAAATTGAGTAACTCTACATGTACTCCATACAGTGATCCAACACATTAGCGCGACTTAGCTGGGGCATTGCAGCATCTTACCTTCACGAGATCGGATATCTCATATGTAGTTCAACATGTATGTTTACATATGCATGATTCGAAGAAAGAACATATGGGGGCTCTCAAGCGAATTATGTGGTAGGTTAAGGGTACTATTCACTTTGGATTGCACCTATATAAGTCATCTATTTCGAGTCTTTCATCTTACACAGATGCTGATTGGGGTGGCTGTCCGGACACACGACGTTCCACATCTGGGTATTGTGTATTTTTGGGAGACAATCTCATTTCATGGTCGTCAAAATGACAACCGACGATCTCTCGGTCTAGCGCCAAAGCTGAATACCGATGGGTAACTAATGTGGTTGCTGAATCAATATTGGCTACGTGATCTATTTTTAGAACTCAATTGTCCAATTGAAAACGCAATCGTGGTTTATTATGATAATGTGAGTGCGATATACTTATCAAGTAACTTAGTCCAGTACCAACGCACAAAACACATAGAAATGGACATCCTATTTGTCTGAGAAAAGGTTGCACATGGACACGTTTGTGTCATTCATGTACCGTCCCGTTATTATATTGCTGACATTTTCACCAAAGGTCTTCCACACATATTATTTGACGATTTTAGGGACAGTCTCAACTAGGGGTGAGCACGGGTACAGGGTACCCAGATACCCGACCGGAACCGACACTAACGGGTAGGTTCTGGTTAATAGAGATCGGGTACCCGGACCCTATGAACCCACCCTCCATTTAAATTATTTAGTTTTGGGCTTTGGGGTGTATGAACCCACCCACCCTCCCTAGTCCGGTTGATAGGGTCCGACCAACCGCTAAGCCCACTTCTCTTTCTAAACTAAATCACAAATACACAACCGAGTACCGAAAGGAAATTTCATTGTTGATTTTACTTGGCACATTCTGAAGAAGAAAAAATCAAATTTTAGATAAATATCATGACTTGGCATAAAAATATGCCTTTCAATATGGATTTCATTCTATGAAGGACGGTGAAAGACATAATTCCTACTGATGCTAGAAATGATAAAATGGAAATTGATATACCTTCAAAGTGTCGTTGTTGAAGAATTTTGAAAAAAGAGAACTTGAACATCTACTTTGCACAGAAAATTATTCCTAAGAAATATGAAAGATCATGTGTGGCCCTATTGGCATCCCATGTACCAACATACCATTGAAGCAACTATGATGAACTGGTGGTAATGGAAAATTAAAATTCTCAGTGTTGTTGTTCATGGTGAAGTGCATCCCTACAATGATTGTTTGGGAATTGTGGAGGGGTAAAGTGTGGAGCCAAATATGGCAAAGAGAGACATAATATTCAGAGGTTAATTAGTTTTATCTCTACCCATTTACATGGTACCCGGGAACCTACCCGGAACCGTAGGGTCCGGGTAGGTTCCGAATAATGATTGCTACGGGTAGGTTCCGGATAGTAAATTTAGGAACCGATCTTTTACTGGATAGGATCCGGGTAGTAAAAAAAAAGTTAGGGTACCCGGACCCACTCACCCCTAGTCTCAACATACAAGAACCTCCCGCTAAGACTGCGGGGGACTCTTAGGATAATTATGGAGTTATCCCAATCATATCATTCCCAAATTATATCATTGTAATTGTAATTAGTTTAATGTAATTTAGGATGACTATAATATGATTAGATAGGTCTTCCTTAATGTTAGCCTTACAATGATATTGTACAAAGTGTATATATATTTCAATCTTGGGAATAAAATAACTAGGAAATTAATTTCCTTCATATTTCAACGTTAATTTTATTAATTTAATTCATAATTTATGTTCTTGTCCAATTTTTGTCACCAATCTAAAAGAAGAGAGAAAAGATGTAGTTGATATTATCCCAGGGTCTTGAGACTTGAAGTACAACGATTAATGCATTTAGTTTTGTTTTAAAATATAAATTAATATATAATTATTTAAGTCTTTTAAATGAACTACACAAAAGATACCTCTTTGTATTATTTTGGAGCAATTGTCACTAGAAATGATATTTTTGAACTACTTGAATAGTTAGAGGGGTATTTTTCCGCTAACCGACTAATGACAAGAATGTTTTTATGTCAAAACCGTAACAAATTATAAAGTTGACATGTTTCGAATAGTTCATGAGTATTTTTAATCATTTACTCTTTATTATATAAGTTAAAATAGGTTCTACCCAAAATAGTCCATTAGAAAATTATTTCATATCCAACCCATCAGATATTGGACGGATTAAACGGGTTTGGTCTAATTTTAAGATGCTTAATTATGCTAATGATGATTGATGTTGTGATTGTAAATGGTGGCTAGTACTATTGATGATGGGTGATGATGATGGTTGTGGTTATTGATGCTAAGTAATGAATAGGTTGATTATGATGAACGAAAATAATAATGGTAATGATAATTTATAATGATGGACATGATATTAATGATGAAAATGGATGGAGCAATTGTGAAATATCATCATAATAATTCTTAGCATGTTAATATCAAGACTTTATTTTAAATTTTAATCCCTCAAAACGTGTTAAATGTTTATAAAATAAAAATATATAGGAGTAGTAGTTAAGATTCAAATCTGAAAAATAAAATGCTCATTAACTGAGATTATATGATTAAAATAGCCACTCAAGAATCCGATTTAATAATAATAAAAATAAAAAGAATATTAGGAAAAAGGATCAAGGGAGAGGGATGGGGGAAACACAACAATTGAACTGCTACTCATTTTCATGGAGTCCTCCGCCATTAAATCTCTTCATCATATTCACTTCCCTACCTACAAAAATTACATAAACCCTTATCCCCAATTTACCCATCTTCATTTTAACCTCCGTCCCGTCTCTAGTTTTTACCTTCAAGCTTCAAGACGCATTTCCAACTTTCCTCAGGTTTTTTTTCTTGTTTATTCCTTGTTAACCAATAACCTTTTTATTTATTTATATTAATCAGTGATCTTCAGTAGGATTATTTTTCTCATTCACCAAGCAATAAATGTCGCGATCCCAAATTAATCGGAGTCGGTTATATGTTCTTTAGGTTCATTGCACTTTATTCGATTCTAATTCGTTTTTTTTTTCATTAATGCTTATTTGGGACTTGTGATTTGTTTTTTTTTTTTTAGGGAAGTGATGATTTGGTTGGCGATCCTCGAAATTGGAGCCATCATCGAGGCAACATAGTGATTGGAGAGGATGAAGATGATGAAGACGAAGATCGAAGTTTAGATTTGCTGGTTAAATTTGTACAGAACGTTTTCAAGAAGCTTTCTAGAAAAGCTAGGAAAGCTGTTCGCTCTGTTTTGCCTGTTTCTATTTCCAGTCAATTGGTATCCTTCTGCTTAAATCTCATTTTATCTCTAAATCATGCTTTCGATACGTTTAGAATGTTAACTTTGATATTGAGCTCATTTCTATATCAATCAATCAACTATGTCTATGTCTCGAATTATTTGGGGTCGACTATATCCGTTCAGATCATACTATTAAGTTATATCATATTTCTTTGAGCAAATTAAAATGGAATTGATTTTGTTTAGTAGAAGAGAAGGAAAACTAATGGATTAGTTGTGCTATAGCGTTGGACCTGTGACATTGTGAGGGAAAATAATATAGGAAAACAAAGACATAGTAGCAAGAGGATTACCTAATTCAGTATACATATTAGGTGTTTAAAGTTTCTGTTAATTTTTCTTCTCCTCTCGTGAATGATGATTTGATTCGAGAACATTTTGATCAAAGTTATTAACTTTCTTTAGTCCACCTAAGAGATTGTAGGACTTAATTGGTTTGGTTTCGTGGATGTAATGCTTTTCATTGTCCTGGTACTATGCCCTTTATGACGGAGAATTACCTCCTTTTTGTTTTCTGTTGATTGGTAAAAGATTATTTCATTAGATTGACAGCATCACAGAACTAAGATAGTACTGCAAATAGTACGATACAAACAGAAATCACCCCGTCCAGTCCTGAATGATGTTCACAAACAACCACAGTAGCATCCCTTTTCAGTTTTGCATAGTGCTTTAAAATATATAAGTTTTTCAGCATTGTTCTGTCTATTCGTTCTTACACCAAAAAGAAGCAATCTAGCCACCTGTTCTTTATCCTACTGATTGATTTCCCTTTAGTTTCAAAGTAATTTGAGTTCCTTTCTCTACGCTATGGCTAGGATTTTCTCTTTCCTCTCATTATAAAACCTTGATAACATCAAGGATAAAACACCAATCATGCTTACCAAATGTGGATTTCTAGTCCTCCCTTTCGTATTTATAAGCAGATAATTTTACTAGGTTCATGTTTTCATATACAAAACAGTGCTTTGCTTTAAATGTTTAAACTCTCCACTAGTATACCTTTTTCTGTAGTTATAAAAAACTTTTTTTTAAATATGTTTTCTCTGGTGTTCTTTTGGTTCTCATTGATTTTGACTCCCTGTTTCTCTCTGTCAAGTATCAACTCAATAGCAAGTAGACCCCCTGCTTTTGTACTATGTATCACATAGCTAGCCATACTATTAAGATATGGTATCATACTTGTTTTAGCAAATTGAAATGGAATGGACTTTATTTAGTAGCAAAGAAGGAAAACTAATGGATTAGGTGTGCTAGCGTTGGACCTGTGACATTGTGAGGGAAAATATAAAGGAAAACAAAGACATAGTACAAGAGGATTACCTACTTCGGTATACATCTTAGGCGTTTAAAGTTTATCTTAGTCTTTCTTTTTCTCCTGTGAATGATGATTTGATTCGAGAACATTGTGTTCAAAGTTATTAACTTTTTGTTAGTCCACCTAGACTGAGATTGTAGGACTTTATTGATTTGGTTTCTTGGATCGAACATGGTACTATGCCGTTTATAACGGCTTGAATTACCTCTTTTTTGTTCTCTGTTGATTGGCAAAAGATTATTTCATTAGATGGACGGCTCACAAAACTAGGATAGTGCTGCAAATAGTAGAAACAGAAATCACCCCATCCAGTCCTGACTGATGCTCACAAAAAACCACAGTAGCATCCCTTATCAGTTCTGTATAGTGCTTCAAAATATATAAGTTTTTCAGCATTATTCTGTATATTCATTCTTGCACCAAAAAAAAAAGCAATCTAGACACCTGTTCTTTATTCTACTGATTGATTTCCTTATAGTTTCAAAGTAGCTTGAGTTCCTTTCTCTCCACTATGGCGAGAATTGTCTTTCTCCTCTCACTATAAATCCTTGATAACATCAAGGATAAAACACCAATCATGCTTGTTTCTCAAAAAAACACCAATCATGCTTGTTTCTCAAAAAAACACCAATCATGCTTACCAAATGTGGATTTCTAGTCCTCCCTTTTGTATTTATACGCAGATAATTTTACTAGGTTCTTGTTTGCATATACAAAACAGTTCTTTGCTTTAAATGTATAAAATCTCCACTAGTATAACTTTTTCTATAGTTTTTAACCCGTTTCTTATTTGATGTTTTCTCTGGTGTTCTTTTGGTTCTCTTTGATTTAGACTCCCTGTTTCTCTATGTCATTTAAGTATAACTCAATAGCAAGTAGACCCACCTGCTTTTGTACTATGTATCACATAGTTAGCCATATATCTCTCTCCATTGAAGACTAGCTGATTAGCTCTCAGTAGATTGGAATTGACGAACAAGAAAATGACGGAATATTGCTTCATGAGGAATCAGAAGTATGTAGTAGAAAATTTTAAACTTCTCTCAAAGGAAATAGATACAAGCACTCCAACATGTTAGTTAACATATCCTGCAATATTGATTTCCTCAGTCCCTATGCAAGGAGTTGTACATTCCTTATTCAGTAATTCGTTATGCTAGCTCACTCTCCATGCAATTTTTCATTTTCCTCTTCATTCACAACTTAAGAATTTATTAGTTTCTCAATTTAAACTGAAGAATTTATTAGCTTCTTATTCAAATTTCTTGTTCATGGATTGTTCTTATTCCAATCTAGCAATCTTCGAGAGTGTCAATCTTTGAGAGAGCGAACCTCAACCTTCATAATCTATTCTGATTTCTCAATGAGTTTTCCCCCTTTGTATGCCTATCTAGAGTTGGACATGTGCTTTCTACATTGGCTGGTTTTTAAGTTAGTAACATGCTTTACTGGATGTAGGTGGCATTTTCTGTTAATGGAGTTATAGTTTTGACATTTTTGTGGCTGTCAAAGGCAGTTCTTGAGGTAATTCTTCCACTCATTTTCTGTGATGGTGTGATATGGGGTACTTTACTTTATAATGTACTTTCAATTCTAATCTGTCGTCTTTTGAGATACTCTGGTGGACATGTTGGACTTAAATTAATGCATTGAGCTCTTCTAAATTTTTCTTTTTTACTCTTCCAATATGAATGGATCTTTTGCTCGCTGCATTATACATATGGTTTTGTACAAGCAGACAGATTATGATAAAATGATTAACTTATCTGTACTGCCAATCTATGTTGCTCGGACTCTCCAGAAAATGTTGCCGCATCCGTGTCGGATTCTCCAAAAATGCACTACTTTTGGAGAATCCCACACGCACCCGTCAACATTTCTGAAGAGTCTGAGCAACATAGCTGCCAATAATATCATGATACGGTCTAGAAGACTCAAAGTTGTTTATAACATAAAATCTTGTGCTAGTTATTGCGCCTATCATCTAAGAACTCTTTAAACCCAATAAGAAGAATTCCTGTTACTTAATCTGCAGCAGGAGAATATTTTCAATTTTATTCCTCCTTAGATCTATTAGTCTTTACTAATCAGTTTTTACTTCAACATTTTCCGCAGTGTGAATAGGTCCTTGTCTTTGTTGATTGATCAATTATAACAGTTCTCTCTGGTAATTGAGTTCTTTAGTTATTAGTACGAAAATATGTGTGCACCATCTCATCTTTTTTTCCCTTGTTAGTACCCTTAGCCTGGGAGACTCCTCTTTGTATTTCCTTACTTTGGTCTTTATGGTTTCCAGGTATTTTGCACCCTTGGGAGTGTAGTTTTTGCTACTATTTTAGTTATTCGAGGAGTATGGACAGGCGTATCATACTTACAAAATAATCGCAACCTTAGGACAGGTGATGATGATCATCGGGCATGGAGTGGAGTGCAACCTGCAAGTTAACTGGCAGGACAGTAAAGCTTCAAATGAGATCCCATAGTATTATTCCTGCTAGACTGGAAAGTAGCTCATGGATATGACCAGTTGAGGAACTGCAATGTCCAATTAGAGCTATTCTGATTCTATTCGGAAACAAATAGTACAGAAAATTTCCTAACACAATAATTGGGTTAAGGCCCTTTACCATCTACTGAATTAAATCCAACAATGTCGAAGCTGGATCATTTGCTCTGTCTTAGGTCTATGTGGCTGTAACTAATATGTCAAATTTACTTCACAAAATGTAAACCGTCCAATTCATCGAACTCATATGTTAGGAATATTTGTACACTATTAATATGGAGGCTACTAGCAGTCTAGCACCAGAGACAAGTAGCAGTGTGTTTATTTACTTGGTATTGCATGAAAAGGCCACATATTTATTCTGCTTATAATGCCCAGAAAGCACTTGAGGTGTGCCAAAAGAGCTTACATACTTTATCAAAGCTGATACATCATAATTACTTTCAGAAAACACTAGCACTGCTCTATATTTTGCAATGCCATGTTCTGTTTAGTATTTATTCCTTGTCAACTACAGAAAGCAGAGGAACATCGAGGCCGTTACCACAATTCACGAACTGGTAATTTACTATAAGGTGGCCTTGCTGGTTTCCGACTCCATCAGTGTCGAGTCTACGGAAAACATTGACATCCAAATCTAGCCCGCCGTTGCTGCATCTGTCCACAATTCTAACTGTTACCTGTGCCCTTGTCCTAGTATTTGTCACCTGCACAATTTTTCTACCATCTATCAAATTCATAGCCAGGCTGGACAAGATTCCATTTAAGTTTGAGATGGTCAAACAAGTTGGTCAAATTTCTTTTTCTATTCATATCTTGAACTTGAAATTTAATCAATTAATCAGTTATGACTCAATTCCAACGGTTTGAAGTTGCGCTATAAATAGATATAGTCTATTCAGAGGATTAATCATAGTTATATTATTTTTAAATTAATCATAAATTAGATAATTATGTTGCTTATTTAGGGGCAGATATAGAGGGTTGTTTACGGGTTCACATGGATCCAAACCTTGTATACACACACATTAATATATATATATATATATATATATATTAGGAATTCATAAATTCCAAATCCAAATTCCGCCACATTCCTTGTGTATCCAACTTGGGACTAGCTACGTTTCCAAACTCAGATAGCGGAGTTAACTTACAATTAAAACAAGTTTAACTTCCATATACTATCAGATTGATCCATAAAATGTGCTATGTTATTGGAAAAATGCTTTAACTGGTTAAAATAGACTGATTATTTATAAATCATTTACACTGTTAATGTATATATGTCACGAGTAATAATGAAACAGCAATTACCCGCAAGCACCTGCCACAGGAAGGTCGGCCTTGAGGACCAGAGGGGC
The DNA here is from genome assembly GCA_034509755.1 of Anisodus tanguticus. Lineage (NCBI taxonomy): Eukaryota > Viridiplantae > Streptophyta > Magnoliopsida > Solanales > Solanaceae > Anisodus > Anisodus tanguticus. The sequence goes on along the minus strand of CM067561.1, from coordinate 34,559,186 downwards.
CACAGAAAGCAGTCCAGCCATACTTTCTCCGCCATGCCAATGGCTTATTAGCATCCCAAGTTGCACAGTAAACGCTTGCCCTCAGATAATCCCACCCTATATTCTGAGGATTATACAAATGATATGTTGCTCTTACGTTATTTGCTGATTGTCCCACGATGGAATTGGCACCACCAATATCTTCGGCTTCGCTGCCACACTGCTCTGCAAAAGCTCCAGTGGTCAGCCAGATGCTAATTAGAGCTAATAAGCAAAGACTCAACTTCCCCATTTTTTGGTTTCGTCTAAGATTTTGTTTTCAGGAAAGTCACTTAGGATGATACATGATCGTTTGTCATAGTGTTTGTCTATTTATAATGCTTGTGACTTGTGAGTTCTACTAACCCCTTATTTGGGGTAACAGTCTAAGTTTTATGTACGGATAGGATAAATAAATGTAATTATTGACGCACATAAATTTTCTAGGCCAATATTAAGAATTTAAGTTATGTGTACAGATATCGCATTAATCAGTACAAGTTAACTAGCAATGATACGACTATAATTTTTTTTTTTGGGTTACTATATTAGGTTTACTATAAAAAGTACTCCATATTGTTATAGGTCAACCATATCTAATGGTTTAAAAATCTATACATAGCGATGCATAAAACTTTAAATTCAAATATTAAAAAGGTAGCCTAATAGAAAAGGTATATAATCTATTATTACATGTTAAACCACTGGATTGATAGTGCAAAAACTCCTTCATCGATCATTGGATATATAACTTTAATCCTTTAGCTCCTTTTAGCTCAGTCGTTGAACATATCCAACTTTATCCATACTTATTTTTCTCTTATATATTTAGATTCGATCTCAAAGCTACCTCTAAGAAAATGCTAAGCTATTTCAGGCAATTAGTGTATGTTTATCCAAGTTCTGGTTCACCTAATACAAAGATAATAGGGGATCTTTAGCTTCTACCATTGGTTAAAGCTTCAATAAATAATAGCACCATACGTATGGCGGCTCTTAATTAGCGTTGTGAGGCGGCTATTAGAAATAAGTCTGACTTCTTTGGCAAATTTTCATTTGTTTATCCCCATCTCAGTGCCTCGACATTACCGTAATGTGTTTCTTAATTATGCTCACCTTGAATTCTATCAAAATTATAAGAAACTATCACAATCCATCATATTATTCAAACATATTGTATAAAACACTCAATATATGTAGAATAAGTTTTCACCGCTAATTATGTAAATGTTGCCTCTTCTTTTTCCCAGACCCTACTCGGTGGGATTTTGTGTTGTTTGTTGTTGTGGTCCCAACTTCCCATTTATGCATGTCTGTTGAGGAGAAAATGTTAAAGATGGGGTTAAACTAGGGCTGGCCAGTGGGCCGGGACAGCCCGACCCCGACCCGAGCCCGTCCCGACCTCGCCAAAAAAAAAAAAAAAAAAAAAAAAATTACGGGGGCGGGACTCGAACTCGGGACGGGACGAGGTCTCGTCCCGCGAGACCCGAGCCCGCCCCAGGCCCGCGAGACCCGAGCCCGCCCCGAGCCCGCCCCGACCCCGCCCCGACCCCGACCCCGACCCCGCCTTTGCAAAAATGACCGTTGCACCAACGACCATTTTAGATTATGGCCGTTGGCCAACGGCCATTTTAGCCCCCCACCCCTCCCCCAACCCCCTACCCTTAATATTTATTTTTAACCCATAAGTTATTATATTTACACTTTAACCCAATTTTTCAACTATAAATAACTCATTTTCTCTTCATCTTTCTCACAAATCTTCCTACAATCTCTCTAATTTCTCAATATCTCTCTCTACAATTCTACATTGTTTGCTAAATATTCAATTTTATTTATTCATTTGGGAATTGGTAGTGAAGTTGGCAACTAGCTTGAGGATCTTCCATCGAGCAAAGTTTCAATTTTCAACCTCTCGATTACACGTCGACGTTACGTCGGCGTTTGGTACATTCGTTCCTTCATTAAATTATTATTGTCTGTTTATTTAGTTTAGATCACTTAATTTTATTGTCTTTAATTATTTATTTATTATCATAATTAAAATGGAAGGATTAAAAGGTATGTTTAAGGGTAAAGGTAAGGGTGCTTCTTCTAGTAGGGGCAACCAGGGCAAGGGTACTTCTTCTAGTCATCTTATTCCTACACAGATGATTTTGTTGATACTCAACATTTTCCTACAATACCATTAGATTTAGACCAGGAGCTATTTTCCGGAACTCAAGAAGACTTTAATTTAGACGATGATCTAGATGATATACCCACTAATGTTGATGACAACACACCCACTAGTGCACCTTCAACCGAAATACCTCCTATTCCCCCTAGTATGAGACGAGGTCCAAGAAAAACGACCATTAAAATCGATGCATGGACATTTTTTGATAGGGACGTAGAGAATCAAGTAGCCATATGTAAAATTTGTAAAAATGTTTTAAAATTTAAAACTGGAAAAGGTCACGGTGGGACGGGGGTTTAATTAGACACGTAGTAAGTGCTCATCCAGCTAGGTATGCCCAATACCAGGCTTCAAAACCGGGTGCGCAAACGCCCGCTCCATCGGGACAAGGTTCACATACGATATCGTCCCGACCAAGTACAGGGTCAAATTAACCCTATGACGGGGGGAATTGTAGGCTCTAAATACAATAAACATAGAGATAGGGAAGCAATATCAAAATTAGTTGCTGTGGAGGGTTTGCCTTTTTCATTTCCTTCATCTCCCGATTTTATTCATTACATTAGAGATATATATAATCCTCGCTTTTAACGGTTTTTCTAGATCAACTCGTTAAGAGAGATGTATTTAAATTCACGCATGAATATCAACAATATTTACGTTTTTCATTATATCATTTTAATGGCAAAGTATCCATCACGTCTGATATAGGTCGTAGTACTAACATCCATGATTATTTAACTGTAACTTGTCATTGGATAGATTATAAATGGTCTATGCAAAAACGTATTTTAGCGTATAGATATATAGATGATAGGCACACCGGTACTTTTATTGCGAAAATATTTATCAAGTGTGCGATTATTACGGAATTACCGATAAAATTATGACTATTACATTAGATAACGCTTCTAGTAACAATTACGCAATTACAATTTTAAAAAATAGTTTAACTCCGTCTTTTCCAGACCATTTTCATATAAAATGCTCGTGCCATATATATAACTTAATTGTAAAGGATGGTCTATCACTTTTTGAAGACATTCTTAGTAAAATACAATTTGCTATAAACTTTATTTTTAAAAGTAATAAAGTACAACGTAGAAAAGAATATAAAAAAATTTGTCATGATTGTGGACTACCTTTTAGAAAAATTCCACAAGAAGTATCCACTAGGTGGAATTCTTTATACGAGCAACTACTTGTTGCTTATGACTATAAATTACCTATAACTTTATTTTTTAACTCTCATAATAAAAAGCCACCGATATGATTTTAGATAGTGATTGGGAAAAAATTTCCGAACTTATTGTATTTTTAGAGAAATTTTTTCAAGCAACAAAAGAATTTTCCGGTATATTTTATCCTACTATTTCAACTATGTTATTTTATATAACTCTAATATTTTTATTACTTAGTGAATATATGGAAAAACCAAATATAAGGCAAATTAAAAAAATGTTTCTCAAAATAAAAAAATATTTTATTCCTATTCCCTCTATTTATATTATTGGTTATGTATTAAATCCTACTATTAAAATAGACGGTACTAAATCACTAATTGAAACTATTTACGATTGTATAGAAGTACTACCACCTCCAAGTCCCAAAAATCTAAATCACCCACCACCTATTGAACAAACTAAAGAAGAAGTATTGTCTAGCGTAGAACACCAATGCAAAAATATATATAGATTTTATCAACAAGAAAATGCTAGTAACTTACCAACTTCCATACCATCTTCTTCATCTTCAATACAACCTCACAAAAGACATGTCGTTTCGCGCTAGTATTGAAAGCCTCGTAAATAGAATGTGCGGTCGTACCTCTACTACTAACCAAATTAGCGAGTTGGATATTTTTGTTTTGCAGGGGTTCGTATCCGTATCAAGAAGTTATCAATGAAGATGGACATGAAGACTTGTTTGAAATACGGAGGGGAATGAGAAGACCTTTCCGACACTTTCAATGATGGCTCGAGATGTTTTGAACATTCAAGCGTCGTCAACTGCGTCGAAAGCGCTTTTTCTGCAGCAGATATCAAATAGGAGACCACGACACTCATTAGCCGGAGACAACTTGGAAATTGCGTATTATTCGTAGATTGGATACGAGCGGAGCGGAGAAGGTGCGGTCAACCGAGATCAACAAAGAAGATGATGAAAACTACAACGAAATCTTAACCGAAGGTAGTGGAAGCGACGTGGATCAATTTGACCAACAAATACCAATTCCAACCGAAGAACCACATGAAATCATCAAGCAATTAGAACAGTTTTTTTTGAGAATGTAATTTTTTTAATTGTAATTTTATTATGTAATTTGTAACTTTTGGACAACACCACAAAGTTGCAATTTAGATTTTAGACAATTGTATTTGTATTACAAAAAAATCATATGTCTATTAAATAATATAAGAGGCACAAAAACAAAGATTGGGATGTTTTTATTACACTATCTTGTTTTTTTTATTGAGTTTTTTTTTATACATATGTTATTTTAAAAAAAAAAAAAAAAAAACCCGCCGTATCCCGCCCCGAGCCCGACCCCGCCCCGAGCCCGCCCCGACCCGAGCCCGACGGGATCGGGATCGGGCGGGACTTGCTCCGGTCCCCGCCCCGACCCCGCCAGAGACCGCGACCCCCCCGCCCCTTCTCCCGTCCCGCCCCGACCCCGACACCGCCAGACCCGGCCCGCCAGACCCGAGCCCGGCCCACTGGCCACCCTTAGGTTAAACTAGATACCTGTTTGAATAATAAGGCACAGCAAGAATTTAAAAAACACAGCCATACTTTCTTTACAAACATGTCAAATTAAAAAATATTTAGTAAGATAAAAAGGACAAAAAACTTAAAAAGAAATCCAAAAGATAAACAGAATCCACAAAAACCGAAACCAATAGAATTTGTTCTATTTAATTTATCTATCTAACTAATAAACTATTTCTGATCTTTTTGTAAGTATAATTTGAGTGAACCTCCAGATAGAAGTTGCTGGACGTATTTCCCTTTTCTAACTCAATATTCTGCTCTCTCTCTCTGTTTTGTATTGGGTGTAAACTGTAACGGGACTTGTAATAATTGGATCAAAGGCCCACAGCCCACTTAGACCAAGCTGACTACAAGGGCCGAAGGTATGCGTCCTTCTTGCTGGGCCACTGGGTTTAAATAGAACGGGTTATTGGCACAGATTCCTTATTTTGGACTGGTCTTTATATTTTGGCCCTAATATGTGATTGTTTTATTTTTTAACTTCATTGTATTCCTCCTTCATTTAATGGAATTTCTTGACCAAAATACCCCGCTCTCTCTTCTGATAAGTTGCTTTCTTCATTTTTTCAAATTTAATACTTTATCATCTCTTTTGAGACCCAAACTTACATAAAATTCAATGTTTTTTTTCTTCTAATTTTCATACTAATCGTGATCAAGAGAAACTTGTTGTCTTAAGATACAGTGATTACTGACTAAAAGCTAGGCAAAGAGGTGAATTAACTCTTGCAGAACATATCACATCGCATACATGAAGACATTTCAGAATAAACATTGCTTCTAAAAACTGAAGAACCTTCACTGAACAGGAAAACATGACAAAATAAACAAAAGTTTCCACTTCATAATGCAATAACAGGAATGATCACTGAAAATATAACCACTCAGTGGGGGGAAATGTTACTCTGCTTTGCCCCGCCAGTTCTAGCTTGGAACTTGTTTTAGGAGGTATTCCAGATTCAGTTTCAGGCTGAGACTCAGTCTGAGCCTGAGGTGGAGGTGCACTGGTGGGTGTGTTATCTACATTATCGTCTAATTCATTTTCTAAATTAAAGTCTGGTTCAGATGCACAATATACATCATGATCTAATGGTATATTAATATCATTAAAAAATCAGTTTCATCTATATGAGTGAAATCATCGGGACTAGGAATAGATTACTAGACGATGTACCTTTACCCCTGTTACCCCTAGTACCTCTCTACCAGTAATCAAACGTCCAAGTCGTTCCATTATAATTATGCAAATAAATAATTAAAGTAAATGAAATTAAAATTAAGTAACAATAATAATTATTAAAAAAGGGGACGAAGGTACCAAAAATTGAAACTTTGCTCGATGGATGATCCTCAAGCTAGTTGTCAACTTCACTCCCAATTTTTGAACTTTGATACAAATAAGCAAATAAAATATAATATTTAGTAGGCAATGTAGACTTGTAGAGAAATATATTGAGTGATTAGAGAGATGGTAGGAAGATTTGTGAGAAAAATGAAGAGGAAAATGAGTTATTTATAATTGAGAAATATGATTAAAGTGTAAATATACTAACTTAGGGGTTAAAATAAATATTAAGAGGGTGAGGGGTTTACGGGGTAGGGGGAATAATAGCCTTTATAACCGTTGCACAACGGCCAAAATCAAAATTTGGTCGTTGTTGCAACGATTATTCTTGCAAAGGGGGGACCGGGTTGGGACGGATCGGGATCGGATCAGGCCGACCCGGCCCACTGGACAGCCATAGTTTCCATCTCTTGGTGATGCTTAGAGCATATCCTCTAACAAAATCGAAACGCCAGCCATCAAATTCAATTTCAGATTTAAGCCAATTCATTTGGTCTGATAACTCTTTCTGCACTCTGATATTCAGATGATCGATATCAGGGGCAGGGTTCAAAGTCCAAACCAGTGTTTGGATTCCCCGCGCCATCAGAATATTATGTATCGTCCATGCAAATGAAAGACGGCCCCCAATCAAGACGGTCATGAGGCGTTCCTCCTTCAAAGATGCAGTATATTCCTCTGCCATCTTTTTTATCGGCGCATCTATGGTTTATAGCTATATCAACAACAGATCTGATCCCGTGGTCATCTAAATAAGAGTTTTCAGTTCTTGCTTATTCCCAAACTTGGATGCATCCAAGTCATACAATCTTCCTGGCATAAAATATGTACTTAGCTTAAAGGTAATCCCATTCTATAACTTACTACACCAATTTTAATGTGGGCAATCCTTCGATAGTGTAAAATGCAAGTCATTTATAGAACATGATTTTAGGAATTGTATTATTCAAAAGGGCTCTTTTAAATGTTCAGCATACCTCAAACTGCAGATATCACATAAAAATCATGAAGAAAGATAGGAAGTGAGCTCATGATATACAATTTTGCTTCTTAATTTATACACACTGTTTTTAGTCAAAGAACGTAATATCATACAAATTTGAAAAAGGTACCTGGTATTCTGTTCTTTCTGAAATCAGAAGCAGAACTTTGTTGATCTCACGCAAGACAAGAAGAGTTAACCGATCATCCATCTGGACGACTTCTATTTCTTCTTGAATTCGTGATATAAGCCTTGAGATATGTTAACAAGTTCCGAAAGACGACTCAGACAGAGGGTTAGGAAAGCAGTCTGGAATATTTCAATGGAAGATAACATTTGGTCCTTTGCTTCTGAACTGAGAGCTGGTGGAACTCCTGTGACATCTGTATCACGTGAAATTCTTTCGAGCAGGTTTTCTAGAATAGAGAAGAGTTATAGATACCCAATAGTGATTATCTCCTTAACAAAAGCTTGATGTGGTGAAAGTGGACTTCATTTGGTTGGCAAAGGATTTAACCATGACTCCCAAACACGATCTGTCAATATCGGATCACCTTCCTGATAAATTAGTAGTAATGTAAGTAGCCACAGGAAAAAGAAATCAACAAATCAATTTATAAGAATGGAAAAATAAACATGAGGTATACAGTTATATTCATATTTTACTAGACCTAATTTTCCAAAAAGGACACCAGATTCAAGCTCAATGCTATCATGAGTCATGAAACTTTGGGGAAAGCACTCCCTGGGGGTAGCCAAAAGAAGAAACTATCCTTTTACTTGCTATCAGATTCAACCATTCCTTAATAAGGTAGTTACCATAGGATACTCTTTTTTTTATATAAAATTACTCATCAAAACTGTACTTTTGGTAGCAGAAAACCATTCACATACTAATAAACTTTATATTGACGACTTTTTTTCCTTTTAATTGCCACATTACTCACTCCCAAACACAAAATCAGGATCGGGACAAAAGGATATCCACATCATCAAAACACAAATACATAATGGACAGTAGTAAGGACAGTCTATCTATCAGTACTTCCTATGATATCATTGTTTTCCACAAAGGGTGTGTTTGATATGGAGGAAAACATATTCTGGAAGATATTTTTCAGTTTTTCCATGTTTGAATGGTCAAAATGTTTTGGAAAATATTTTCTCTAAGAAAACAATTTCCTTAAAATGAGAAAAATTGACTTCCCTAATGGAAGTATGAAAAACAAGTTCCATAAGTGACATTCCAAGTTCCTTGTCTCCTCCCCACGAATCCAATGTCCCCAACCCCCACCCTTGACCATCCCACCCCCTGAACCCCTACTCCCCATCCCACCGTCATAGTGTTTTGCTAGACTACATATAAATATTTTTGGGATAATATTTTTTTGATTACTTATTAAACGCTAGAAAATAAGTAAGAAACCACTTATTTTCCAAGAAAACATTTTCTATTGAAAGTATTTTCCTTCATAAAAAAATACACCCGAAGTATTGCTTATAGAAATTCTGAATGTCACCCCATCAAGTTATATTTTTTCACTTGGAACAAACCTCTCTAGCAAAGGGACTGAAGCAGTTAAGCTAATTCAGAACTGGTCTTCCGTTGCTTCTATCTAGCTATAAAGTTATTATGCAGTTTTACTTTTACCAATTCTAAGTTTCCTATACAGGGCAACAGGTTCAAGCTCAATGCAATCATGACATTTTGGACTACAAATAAGTCACAGTAAGAAAGGCATCATATAATATAACTTCTTCAAAACAACTCATATCAACTAGAAATACATTCACACACACCTGCATGACCTCATCAAGCAGCAAGACATGCATAAAGGGGTCTCTTTTCTCCAACAAAAACCTCTTCAAATGCCAAACAACAACCACAATCGATGCAACTGATCCATACAAGCATTCATCCTTTGCCACAACGCGTCCTTCACCTTAGCACTTCCCGAACTGTGGGGGCCCACTTCTTTGCACCCCTCTCGGCCCACAACAGAACTCTTCACTCCCATTGCCTTATACTTACTGACCAACACTGAAATGACATATTTTAACTTAAGACGACAAAACTCACTCTTATTAAATAGTTAAAAGTTTCAACTACTTTTGACTCGAGGCAAAACTTCTCATTATATACTGGTGCGTTGTGTACAAGTTTTTGGCTCAAAAGGCAAAACTTAGCTCGTTGATTTCTTTTTTATAAAATTTCAACAACTTTTGCCTCGAGGCAAAGCCTCACATGATTAACTATCAGCTTTTGCCTTATAGGCAAATGTTCGACAACTCAATCCAATCATTATCAAACTAGCAACGAACTTCATAACATATTTAAACAAAACAGAGAAATTTTAATGGAATAACCTTCACATGAAAAAAGCAAAGACAAGCAAATTACTATTAAAGTGCAGAACAAGTTGAGAAAAGTACCTTCCAAGCCTTTGATTTAATAAGTAAAACCCAAGTCGGAAATTAAACGCAACCGTATTCTTAACAATTTGCGTGAAGCAAGCAGCTACTTTAATTTTTGTTGGAAATTTGCCTTTGGCGGGAGTTGCGTCCGACCAACTTTAACGGCTTAATCACTAGTGTTCCGCATGTTGGAGAATCCGGTTCTTCACACGTGCATGATCTACTAAGTAAGTAGATAACCGTAGGGCCAATGATCGTCAAATTTCGTTGAGAAATGAAAGAGATATTGGTCCACGAAGTGAGGTGTTTGAATCATGGAAAAGTGTGGTATGGGATCAATTCTCCCTCATCGGTGGAGGAAGAAAGAATTGTTTTGTTTATAAGTATCAAAGTTGGCTTGGGGTTTGGAACCCCAAAGGGTATCCCATGTGTTTAAAGGAGGAAGGACCTAGATATGCTTCGGTTCAAGGAAAGCGCGTCGCTGCCCTTCCGGGCTCACGGGCTGTGCTTCTTCTGATATTATCTTTTTGGACCAGAGAACTTTGCCATATGTACAGTTTGATCCCTAAAGTTTCATATGTACAGTTTGGACCAGAATTCTTTCATATGTATAGTTTGGTTCCTGAAGTTTCAAGAAAGTCAGAATTGGGCAGAGAGCAGAAACGTCCACCAACACTCAATTCAACCATTTATTTTGGCTGAATTACTCTTACTAAATGGCCAATCCGTTGCACATCTTCACCATTTATTTGGGAGGAATTACTACCTCCATAATTGCCATTACTTGGCCAGTAATGACACTTATGGAGGCATTTCATTAGCCTCTTCTTCAACTATTTAAGAACTCCTTTGTCACCATTGTTGAGCTACACACTTTACACTTAACAAAAACGAAACGAATTCAGTCTTCCTACAATCTTCCAAGCATCATTTCATTACTCAAAATTCTTCACGGTAGCACTTGAGTTTCCTTTGCTCAATTGTTCATTTGGTGTTTTATCTTGGGAGACAATTGTCCAGGACGTAGAAATGATACATACGGGGCAATATTGTCTTAAAGACAGAGTGCAAACACTCGACTCAGCATACCAAAAACTGTTCCAGTTTATTCTTCAATTTCTGTGTAATTTTCAGTTTGTTGTTGAATTATAATTTCAGTTCTTGTATTACTTAACAGTTACATGTAATTTCCGTTTCCTGCACCTTTGTAACCAACAATTTTTTCACCAAAACAGGTTAAAAGGTCACGTAAGTAATCTGCAATTCGAAATTCAGAATCTCACTTCATTTGCATTTGATTTTCGAGTTTTTAACTCTTATGATACAAATTTCAAACTGGAGAAAATTTGCAGTGAATTCGCAATTTTCCGGGGTGTATTCAATTAAAATTTTAAAATACTAGTATTTAATTAAGACTTTTAAATAATGTAAACAAATCTTATGATATTTAATCAATACTATTAGAATTTTTTAAATTCTTCATTCCTCTAACCAAGAGAAAAGGAAATGGGTAACACACGCGGGTGTGCTTATAGGTTGGGGATATTTTAGGGCAAAAATCATCTGAAGGACAGAAAATAAAGAGCACCTCATTTGTGCAATTTTTTGAAATAGAAGCGATAGGACCAAAAGAGAATGGGCTTGTTATTATATCAGAAAAAAGGAAAGATTGTTCAATAAAAACAAAATAAAATTAATGAATGACATATATACATAATAAAAAAAGTATTTACGGAATATACTGAATTTTTTTATTTACACGAATTTTTATCTTTCATATAAACTTATTTAAAAAATATATTTTTATTTTTTTAAAAAAATAATTAATTCTTTAAAAAAATATGGTTAGATTCTTATAAAATATTTGTTACTTTTTTTGAACATATTGTTTAAAAATAAAAATTTAAATATATTTCTTATAAAATAAAAATTCATGTTTTTTCTGCTTAATGCTTAAAAATTTGCTCAAGTTTTTGTGTATGAAATGTGTATATCTCGCTCAAGACTTAAAAAGTTCGCTCAAAATTTAGTGTATGAAATGTGTATATCCGTTCAAGGCTTAAAAGATTCGCTCAAAATTTTGTGTATGAAAAATGTATCTCGCTCAATACTTAGAATTTCGCTCACATTTTTCGTGTATAAAATACAACTACAACAACATTATATAACTTTCATACAATATTCAAGGCTTAAAAATTCGCTCACAATTTGTGTATGAAAACTATATTGAAAATTTCGCTCACATATATACATTTCATACACAGAAATTTGAGTTAATTTTTTAAGCCTTGAGCATAAAAAAGCTTTTAATTTTTTAATAAATTAATAATTAAAAAAAATAAAACTTGTTTTTTTTTAAAAAAAATTAAAAAATTATTTTTATACAAAAAATAATTAAAAGTATGAAGATCCGTCATGTTTCATAATATATTGTTATGTTTTGTAAATAAGAAAAACTATCTATATATTTTATAATAAAGAGTCTTAAATATGTACCCTATGTCATTTTCCCTACTAATAATAATATAAGAATTTTTTTAATAACTATAATAAAACTAGTTACAACCACAACACCAATAATAGTAATAATAAAATGTTAATTAAGGGTTTGTTTTGGTGTGTGGTGGACGAGGAGAATATGATTTAGAGAAATAATCTTCTTTAATAGAAATTATGTATATAATATTTCTCTTAATTTTTAGGAAAATCAATTTACATTCAATTAACATAACATAAAACATTTTCTTAAATTTGATAATAAGCACTTTGTCTTAAATGAGGTCTAAATTTTAAAACCGGGAGCAGCTTCCAATAGTCTAACATTTTAGCTTCATTTGACAATTTCTTATGTAGTTACAAATTCATTTAAAAGGTTATCTGATGTGAAAAGAAAAGGGGAAAGTAGCATAAAATCCTGGCATGCACTTTAAAGATTGTGTTTATCTCTCTCCCTTTCTTTTTTCTGTCTCAATAGAAATCTCAACCTACATGCCGGCCCGGACCTAGTTTATATGTTATGGGTTCACGTAAATTAATAATTAATATAATTCCAAACTTTATATATGTTTTAAGTAATTTATTAATTATTTATAAATATTTAACTGTGAACTAAGTGATTATTATATATTAATTCGAGATTTCGACAAATAGTAATAGTCCAACGTTGGAAAATTCCTTTGCTTAGAAGTGTTTAGTGGAACCTGCATCTCTGGTTTCCATCTCATTTCATCTAAGGATGAACAGTACAGCTTTGAGTTGATCAAGGACACGCCCTGATGACCCTTAGATAGCGCTGTGTATTTTTATTAAATATAAGTGCTTTCGGCATAAATTAACAGTGCACTTATTTTAATTGTTTCATAATGTTAAAAAGTACTTTTAAATTTTACTAGAGATTTTATCCCAACAACAATGTCACTAAGAATATCTCTTTTCTAATTGGAAATATGCTAAATTAAACTCCATGCGCATGTCACGCACTTTCATATAAAAGATAAGAAAAAAAAGTGAGCTTCTTTGTTCTTTCCCCTTCTCTTATGGTGCATTTCCACCTGAATTTATGAAATAAGCTTCAATTTGGACATGCACACTTGTCGGTGGATATGATTCCAATTAAGGCATTGCTTGTGTTTTAAGGTATATGCATTGACTTCACTCCTTTGCACCATTTAAGGAGACACCCCTAAGATGAAGGGGGAGAATTGACAATTTACATGTCAGTTTTTTTACATTAAAATTCAAATGCAGGCCAATTTTGTCATTTTATTTTTTGTTCATGTAGATGCATGTCGACTATTCTATTGTGCTAGATTCCAACAACTTTTTGACTCCTCGAGTTCAATGAGATTTTTCATTAAGTGAGTCTTTTCGTTGTACCTCTTTTTATTAAGATCTTACAGATGTCGCCTTCCAACTTACGGGAGTGTATACTTACAATGTCAGGATATGAGTGTTCTGTCATGAGATTACATGTTAAACGTCCAATGCAACAGGCACAACTAGTTTTTTCAAGACAATCATCCAGTATTTCAAAACATAAAATTAATTATCTTACGAGAAATGGAAAAAAGGAAAAAGTCGACTACTGAGCCCTGAGGTACATTTGATGTTATATAGAATGTTAAAAAATTCAAGTATTCCACAATTGATTTGATGTAATAGCATTTGAGTTTTAGATGAATTTTGAACAAGAATAAGTTTACCCTTACAAAAATAAGTTTAGTATTGAGTAATAGTTATTCTTAGCTTTTAGCAAGAAGGTGACTTTGGTAATAACCAATCTCGGTTTTATCATCACGAATGTGAAACATTGAAAATAATGTGAAGAAAATTTGAGCATCCAACTTAAATCTTAGGCAATATGCGGAATGATCGGGATAGTATAAACTTTTTGAAAGTTTTTACATAATTGATGAGGGACAAATATATTTCTTGACAAGTAATTAATAGATTGGAATATAATTTTTCAAGTTAGTTGTAGGAGTTTATTTAAAATTTGAGTCAAATTCATTAGAAGTCAAATTTTAAATTTCTAAATGTGACTATGCATTACAAAATCTAATTGTATGCAACGTGGGAAAGAAGCATCTCTACAATTACTAAGTTTAACGTTACTTATTTGAAAAAAATTAGAAGAATTTGATAACCTGGTTATAACTTTATTTTGAGAAATTAAAATTTAAAAATAACTCACAAGTGAGTTGCTGTAATATCTTTTGGTACAGTGAGTTAGGACTACATGTAAATTCCCAAATGTGAATGTTACATTCTTGCGATGTTGGCAAAGGGACCGTCACTACAAATTTAAACTTAGGTAAATAACTTATTACCTCTTGTCCGTGATACCATGTCAAATTGCGTGGAAATTACGTTTAAAAACTTAAATAATTGAAATGAAAATACTTTTATTGATTTAATTATATCTTAACGATTATTTTATTTAGATAAAAAAACATATTACATGTGGGGATGCAACATAATTAAGATAGTCAGTACATTTAGAGCGAAACAAAATTGGCGGATCCGACGACCCTACTTGTTCTTTTCTCGAGCAACTAAACCGGCTAAAATGGTGATTAAAAAGAATCGGAATGTAACGTATGCAAATAAAGAGAAAAAACATACTTTAAATGTATTTTCATTTAAATATAGAGTAATTAATTGCTTTATATAAATTAGCACAATCCCGGTTTGGGATTAAGTAAATGTAGATTCTATTTCTTAATAAGTTATAATTAGGATGTATCAGTGAATGATCTATTCTTGAATTTATTAGTACTTAAAACAGTGGCAAAGCATCTTAATTTAGACCAAGAACTAGTGCTTAACCCGCATTTTGGATGGCTCTTAATCACCGTGGAATTTTTGCTGGTGGTCCCTCTTTTTTAGAAACGGTGTGAAAAATTGTTTTGAACAAACTGAATTTTTTATGAAAAAACATTAGATCATAATTTAAAATTTTGTAAGTTATTATAAATTAATTAAATCATACTTTTATATGTTTTGCTTGTAAAGTTAAGTAATATATGAGTAAGTATTTTTTTTAGAGTAAGCATTAGACCTGAGTGTAACATTATTCGGAATGATAATTTACTAATTTAATTTTTGAAATTTATATTTACACAACTTTCAAGAATATAGACAAAATTCAAATGATGCCCTAATAATCATTAGAGTATTTTTGACATATGAAAGGAAGAAAAAAGAAAAAAAATTACTGAAATTATAATAGTATCCTAATAGGTTGTGAATTCTACGCAAAGTCAAAAAAATAGTAAAAGGTGTATTGAATTCAACCGGAGTTAGCTGTCACATCTACAACATTTTTTTTTTTTTTTTAAAAAGAACTTGAAAAACAAGAGACTCATGTCACAATTCCAATTTATTACATCACTAAAAATTCAAGGCCCATATAGAATCTTTTAGTGTGTGAGTTGTCTCATGTTTGTCCAGTACTCCTTATAAATATATAGACCTTGGTTGTCTACTTCTCTTTATGTGACCAGTTTTATATCGTTAAAAGAAAGAAAAAGTGAGTGAATTAAGAGAGTAGAAATGGAGAGGAGTTTTAGTGTTTCTATGGATGGAGGAATAGATGATTCTTCCAAGTTTGATGATGATGGTCGCCCCAAACGAACTGGTTTGTATATATATCCCTTCACTTATCAAACATTTCTCACTAGATCTCTATTCTTAGATAAAATCTTGGAATTTCTAAAGCCAGCTTTATATATCATGCAAATCTATCAAAATTCTTTTTTTTTCCACATGCATTCATGAGAAAATCCCTTATGAGAGAGGGGCATCAAGAAGAATCTTCAAACACATAAAAGAGCAAAAAGGACAAGGAGATTTTTTAAAAAGTAACTAAAAGGGTGTAGATGAAGATTGTTTCAACAAAAGTAGAAGAAAAAAAAAAACCCAAAGAAATGGGAATTGATTATGTGAATTTTCTCATCTGTCTAAACTTTGAACAATACCGTTATTTGGTACTTGTGGTTGGTGATCGTAACAGGTACTGGATTACCGGTGCATGTCTACAAGTTGATTCCAACACCACTGTTATGACTAATTTTCTGAAAAATCTAAGTGATTTTAATTAAATTTGCAGGAACGGTGTTGACTACAAGTGCCCATATCATAACAGCAGTGATAGGATCAGGGGTGTTATCTTTGGCATGGGCTACAGCCCAATTGGGATGGATAGCTGGACCAGTTGCTCTCCTTGCTTTCTCAGTCATAACATGGTTCAATTCTCTCCTCCTTGCCGATTGCTATCGCGCCCCGGATGGCTCTCGCAACTACACCTATATGGATGCTGTTCGAGCTCATCTCGGTATGAATTTAAGTTTTATGTAATGACAATATACTAATATTCATATAATCAAATTATGGGATTGTGGTTTGTTTTCATTTCCAACACATCATAAATCTTATGTTGAATGTATTTATTTTGTGCGTTGATATGTGACATTTAAGTTTGAGATGCACGTTTCTCTAGGTAAAAAGTTTTAACTTATCCGTGGATTTTTGTTTGTCCAACTTGAGATGCTTTTTCGAGTTGAACTAGTTAGAGTACTAGTATAATTTATGTCGTGTGTCCTAAAATTAGTGTTCGTTGATTATTTTAATTTTAGATGTTTTTGAGTTAAAACATATATGGGTTCACAGTGATCTTTACATGTTCCACAATATTAGTTATCAAATGGACATAAATCTGTAAGTTAGATTCGTAACGGTTAACAAAATATTTGTTGGTCAAAGTTCTCTTCTCATGTTGAATTGACTGTAGTCAACGGTAAAGTGTCACGTGTCTATGAAATGCCCCATGGTCATTTATGCACATAATCTAACAATTTAAAAGTGTTAATAGAAAACAAAAATATTATATTTATTTTATGTGATACATCTAAACTAAAAAAAGACAAAGAACACCATACATGAAAACAAATGTCTCCATACTTCTTGTTTAGGGTCCTCTAGAACCGCAAAATGGTTCGGGCTTCGGCCCAGAGGTTCCTTTCTTTCCTACTACTGAACTAATTGCGTAAATATTTAATTAATAATTGGATGTATAATTTAAGAAACAACTCGAGACTTTTGTAAGCAATATATACATAAAGTACCGGTATTGCCCTTACTACCATCAATGAAATAAGCGGTGGTTAGAATCCAAATGCTCTTTCATATTTTTCTCTCATCAAAATGCGAAACTTTATATGAGTGAATTCATAAAGTCATGCTATTAATCGTTACTTGTAAGTTGTAAATGATAAACTTAAATAGTTCCCAACAATCTTTTAAGAACAAACTACTTAGGAAAAAGTCTTACATCAACTTGACTAGTTTTATACGAATCCTCCCCAATTTTTTTTTAAAGAAAACTTGACTAGTGATCACATTGATTTGTGTGAAATAGCTAATTCAGTTCACACCTTGGAGTTAATTCAAGAAAGGAAAATACTTAAGTAGAGAAAGTGTTACAGATATATAGCTGTGCTCCATTTTTGCTTTGCCCCCTCCTATATAGTACGTAAAGCCACAATTCTGGCACACGTCAATTTCCCAGGAGAACAAAACAAGAAGAGGTTGTTGGTTGTGAATCATTAATGACAATTTATTCTTTGCATAAAGCCATTGTTGGTGATAGGGATTTCATTAATGATTCACTTATCTTCTTTTGTTATGTTCCTGCCTTGATTTTGCCGCCCCATTCTCTGTTTCTGAGTTTCAAATATGGAGTCTAATAAATAAAATTAAGATTTTAAAATTTGTTGTCTTAATATGTTATAACACTTGTATGAAAATAAAAATTTGAAACTTATAGTTTTAACCATGTCATAATATTTATTTTGCTAAAAGTGTTTTTTATTAAGGATAAAATATGGAGTGTAAAATCAATTGTTTCTAGATATAAAAATATCTCATTCTTTTTTTAACAGATTAATAACTATAGTGGTTCTCAAGATGAGTTATTGTTCTTGTCTCTTTTATTTTTCCTTTTTATCAATTAACGTAGCCAAAGATGTACTTACTTAGAATTCTTATTGATCTATCTTCTAACTTTGAATGGTAATATTGAAGTTAAAAACTTAATTTGGATCGACACTGGACTAATATTAACATGAAGGACATAAAATATTTTAAGAGTCCAAGAATAATTACAAGAGAGTTCATTTAAAATAAATGCATACTATATAGTTATTTCATGATGAAAATGGCATATGAACCTATTAACATACATGTTTAACCAGCAATGAATGGAAGAAATATTTAATTTTCCGTATTTTTTTTCTATGAATGTAGGAGGAATGAAAGTTCTGCTTTGTGGATTAGCTCAATATAGTAACCTATTTGGCGTTACCATTGGATATGCAATCACAGCATCCATCAGCATGGTGTAAGAATTAATTTGTACTATTACATTTTCTTTAAGGCTAATTTGTCTTGTACAGAATCCTAATTCTTCATGATTAATACTATGTTTTTATTTATTTATTTATCAGGGCAATTAAAAGATCGAATTGCTTTCATAAGCATGGTCATGATGCTGGTTGTCATGAGTCAAACAATCCCTTCATAATTATGTTTGGGATTATGCAAATTATTCTATGCCAAATCCCAAATTTTCACAAGCTTTCATTTCTCTCCGTCATTGCTGCTGTTATGTCCTTTGCTTATTCTTTCATTGGCCTTGGTCTCTCCATTGCCAAGATTGCAAGTTAGTTTACCATTCTTCACATTCTTTTTCCTTTTTAGGGTGTGTTTGGTACGGAGGAAAAAAATCAGAAAATATTTTTAAATTTTTCCATGTTTAGTTAGTAAGTTTTTTTTTAAAATATTTTCTCAGGGAAAACAAGTTCTTTAGAATGAGAAATATGACTTCCTTGGAACTAGGAAAAACAAGTTTCCACAAGTGGCATTCCACACTAATTATCTCATTCCCACCCTCCAACACAACCTACCCCCACCCCACCCCCCATAGCCCCTATACCCATGACCTCCACCCTCACACTTTGACTAGATTATATATAAATATTTTTAGGATAATATTTTCTGTTTAAATATCAAATATAAGAAAATAAGTAAGAAAACTATTTATTTACCAAGAAAACATTTTCCTTCTTACCAAACACACTCTCAAGTTGTTTTTTTCTTTCCCTAATGGTTTTGTAATTTGATATGTGAAGAGGATGGAGCACATCCAAACACAAGCTTAACAGGAACAGTAATTGGAAAAGATATGTCAGCCACAGACAAGATGTGGAACACCTTCTCTGCTCTTGGGGATATTGCCTTTGCATATGCTTTCTCTACTGTTCTTATTGAAATTCAGGCAAAGCACCTTTCTTTTAACAACCACCTTTTTTCAATTTGTTTAAACTTTTCCAGTCCACTTTATACATGTTTTTTTTTCAACTGAAATTTAACAGGACACTCTGAAATCCCATCCACCAGAGAATAAGTCCATGAAGAAAGCTACCTTTACTGGTATCACTGTGTCAACAATATTTTATACTCTCTGTGGACTTATAGGATATGCTGCATTTGGAAACAAAGCGCCTGGAAACTTTTTAACAGGATTCGGATTTTATGAACCTTTCTGGCTCGTTGATCTCGCTAATGTATGCATTGTGGTTCATCTTGTTGGAGCTTACCAGGTAACATCAAACATCACATACACGCCCACTAGTAGTTTCTTTTTGTATTTTTTTCCAATAATGGTGGTTCCCGGAATAGCGTATGCACACATCGACTAAGTAACTCTATCGACCAAGGCTTAGGCTAATAATGAAGGAAATTACCTAACTTTTATTTTCCTCTGGTGAAATTTGCACACTGATCTCCCATTGTTTAACTTCATTGATTGCTAAGTCACAACCTTGGGTGCACACGTCTAGTGTTTCACATATCAGATCAGTTTAAATCCCAATGGCAAAGCTCAGTTTGATAATGTGTTTGCAGGTGTTCTGTCAACCAATATTTGGATTTGTAGAGGGTTGGAGCAAAAAGAAATGGCCACAAAGTAAATTCATAACAAAAGAATACATGATTAACCTTTCACCCTTGGGGTTTTTCAATTTCAGTTTTTACAGGCTGGTGTGGAGAACTGCATATGTGGTATTCACAACTATATTAGCCATGTTATTCCCATTCTTCAACGATTTTGTCGGCCTTCTGGGAGCAGCCTCATTTTGGCCACTCACTGTCTACTTCCCCATTCAGATGTACATTGCACAAGCCAAGATTCCTAAATATTCATTTACCTGGATTTGGTTGAAGATATTGAGTTTTGTTTGCTTGATCATCTCACTTCTTGCTGCTGCTGGATCTGTTCAAGGCCTTATCAAGTCTCTCCAGAAATTCCATCCCTTCAAATCTGAGTCTTGAGGTACCTGAGGATTATGTGTATAGAATAAGGCCCTCACCCTCCAATCTTCCCTTCTATTAGTGACATACAGAATGGTTTGCCTTTACTAATCAAAAGGAATAAACATTTCTACTATCTTGTAAGACTGATTTCCTAGATTTGGTGTTACAGATTTGCCGTAGGCATAAGCTTTGTACTATATTTAAGACTCATTTCCTAGATTTGGTGTTACCAAATTTCTATAGTTATTAAACAGTTACTACTTATCAAGAAAAGTTGCTATAGGTTTCATTGAGATCCGATGATACGAAACTCATGCTTTATTGCACATAGTATAGGTAATGATTTATTCATACATTTTACTCTTGGTCCTAATCATGCAATTAGGATGAGAGAAATATTATTTAAGGACTCTCGTGAACACTTTTGAGTTGATTTTAGATTTTAAAAACTTCATTTGGATGCTCATTTACTAGTACTTCCACTTCCGTCACTTGCTAGATGGATTTGAAATCTATTTCACTGTAAAGTACAACCGTGACACTACAATTTCAAGTTCCATCAAGTACATAGAATCACTAATATCATTGAAACATATTGGATAAAATGAGAGTGGTCCTCTCAGATAATGAGCGATCTGAAATTGTAATATCAGGATCAATAGACCAGAATATACAGTATAGGCTTCAGAACGGGAAATCTTATCTCTTGCACATTTTTACAAATTTTACAGTTGTAGAAATAAGATTTCTCAGTTGACAAGAGTATCTTCTAGCTATCATGGCAATGTCGAACCAGAAAATAACAAGGCAAATATACTGAGGATAAGCTATGGAAACCTTTTAAGACATTCGAACAGTCTAACTTCATGAAATAAGCAGCTGCTCAGTTTAGACGTGGAGCTGTCTGTGATATCCTCTCTTCTTCGAGTAGTACATAAGGATCAATATATGGTGGTGGATCTGTTGATCTGTTGCTTGCAAAGTGGACAAATGAAGGTCCAAAATACTGCCAAAGGATAAGGAAACAGTCAACAGTGAATTACGAACATGAATAAACTAGCGACCGGTTATAATAAACATGTGTATTAGCAGGCTAAAATATGCTTCACATTTAACTTCCACAAAAAGCAGATACCACCCGAGGTATATTTAACTCGTACACATGTTTTACTTTCTTTTATTGGAAAATTATTAGTCATCTTTTCTTTTTCCCCACTTTCCTGGAGGTCCAAATTATGCCCATTTGACATCCCCAACTTATATACTCCCTCCGTCCCAATTTATATGATGTAGTTTGATTGGACACTGAGTTTTTTTAATCTTGTGGTCTAAAATAAACCAAAGATATTTGTGTGGTTATAAATCATCTCGTTAAGCGTAAAAGACAAAGTTTAAAGTTAAATTATTGTCAAATAAGAAAATGTGTCATTTTTTTTGGGACGGACTAAAAAGAAATTGGAACAGATGGAGTAGTCAACATCATGATATGCGTGTAAATTCAATAAACAAAGACTTATACAGTTTGACATTGCATTCAATGAGAACGATCCTGTATTACCATTCGTTTTGCCACATTTTGCTGTAACTGATCAACTTTAATTGTTTCTACTAAGAGCAATCAAAATATCTCAAAGCAGTCGTCGTAACTTTCACCACACCATTACAAAAGTCATGATAGCTGCAATCATTTTATTTTATCTTATTTATTTTCTTATCTTATGTGTAAACCCCATCCCCCAGACTCCCCCCCTACTCAGGAGCCCTACAATAGCCCTTTCCCACCTCCCTCTGTTAGTGACTCGACCCTCCAAACATAAGGTTGCAGGTCAAAGGGTCTTGTATTTTCTTGATCACGTGAGTAGTTTCATTGATGGAATCAAGTAGATGTAAAAGTTACAAAGGAAGTGCAACAAAGAAAACTAAGTTAACTCCAAGACATGAGAGGGTATTCTAGGACCAGGGAGCTAAAAAGTTCAAAAAGTTTGTCATGAGAATCCACAGGGGACAAATTGTGCAAGCTAAACAGATACATTAAGCACCTAGCTTTTATAGAGTGATTGGGAGTCAATACACCATCAAAACATCTCTTATTCCTTTCTGTCCACAACCCAAGGTCAAAGGGTCTCTACCACTAGGCTATCCCTCGTAACATGATGGTTACAACTTACAATAATAAGCAGATAGCACCATTAATTTCCTAAATCTCAACATTTAATTCCACATAAGATTTAAGCTGCAACTTCGTAAAAGAGAGATACACCCCTTTGCTTAAAATATCTTGGAAGTTTAATATCATGTGAACTATACATGGCTGTGCTAAAGGAAAAGGAACACGAACAGCTGAACAAGTATCATACAAGAACAAAGATAGGTTCTTTTTCCTTCATTGGGTTTTTGGAAAAGTCATTCCAAAACAAATATAAGAAGCTCAACAAACTTGGTTTAGCAAAAAGGTAAAATGCACAAATTAACTAATTACAGTTGCCCCTTTATAACAGAGACATCAAAAGGATGCAAACCAAAAAACAAAGGAATCAATTACCAGGTATAAAGCCGAGAAGGCTGCAATAGTTACAAGGATCAACGGCCAAAATGCCAAAAAGAATGTTCCACCAAGAGTAAGCAAAAGTTTTGCACGTGGAATCAAACCCTGCAGATATAGCATATAAAGATGCGAGCTGATTAGTTACAAACCCATATATTGTCGATATAATAACGTGAAGTCATAGAATGAGTAAAATAATGTAGCCAATGACTCTTTGCAAAACTTTCATATGATTACTGTTGGAATAGTTTTTTATCACACAACTACAACTCTTGTCTCAGAATAGAATAGTGCTACTTTCCCTTTGGTAAGTCATACTTCTCAATACACTTTTTTCTCTATTTTATTCTTCAAAACACATCAAGAAATGGTAATAACTAATATTATTATTATTATTATTTTTCTTTAGAAACCATGCCAAGTTTAAGGTGGAGGGAGAGACTCATAACGTATCAGGTCAAGAACCAATTGCACTACTTTATTGTTGTACATGAACATTTAGGAGCAAAATCCAAATAATGTATAAGGAGGAAGCCTGCCCACCTCAAGGCCTTCACTATTCAGTGCCATAGACTGTTCCCTTTGATTAGTTAAGTTTCTTCCAGAATCTGTTGACAGTGCATTTCTTCGATAGAAGCCTCCATCTTCTTCCCTAGAATTCGTCACCTCGTCTTCTTTGATGTTTGTGTTTCTCTCCTCAAGCAATGAAGTAGGAGTCATGCCACGTCTTCTCAACTCTTTCATAAACAATGACTCTGGAGGTTCTTCACCTGTGAGAACCAACATTGGATTTGAAGTCTTTTCATATAAAGCAAGAGTATATTCAAGTAAAAGCTACTAGAATTCTAAGACGGCGTGAAAGAGGAAGCTTCAAGATAGTTCGAGTGATTGGCCTATGGCCAAGAGGCAGGTCAATCCAGTCATTCAATCATAACCAATTACATTCAAAGACTTGGACTTTGAATTAGGATATATTCTTTAAGGGATTCGAGCTTAAGCTATATATGTACTTCGCAACAGAAGCTAAATTTTTCAGTCACTATGGAATTGACTAATGAAGGATAGCCCACCTGATAGGCAGTCCAGTATATAACTCTCCGTTTAACGCTTTCCTTCCTTACCTAAAATACTTCAAATACTTATCCTTTTTCTTAATTCTCACAGCCTGCACTTTCAATCCATTGAATCTCATAGAGGAGCACCTCTCCTTCCTCAATCAAGTAACTGATATTTCATTTTAACTAATTAGAACTTTCTTTCTAATCTATCACTAAGAGAACTCATGAATTTTCCCTCTAGCATCATGCAACAGGTAACATATCTTTTATATCAAACACACTATCTCCAATAATGAAAAAATAAACTAAAAAAAAAACAGTCCGGTGCACTAAGCTCCCGTTATGTGTGGGGTCCGGAAAAGGGCCGGACCACAAGGGTCTATCGTATGCAGCCTTACCCTACATTTCTACGAGAGGCTGTTTCTATGGCTTTGCACCAATGACCTCCTCGTACAACTTTACAAGCTACGCCAAGGCTCCCTCCTAAAAAAAACTGAAACATCAAAAATATGCTAGAGGTGAAATCATGTTTCACACACACACACACTATATCCAATACAACTAAGAAAACCAACTTTTTGAAACAAAATCCAAGTTAAAAAAGATTTACCATTACTCTGGTTTTTGCTGTCTTGAAGTCTACAAGTAACCCTATACTTTGTATCAAGAAAGATTGGATTTTTCCTTTGAAACTTCACACCCATAATCCTCCTCCTTCGAACCATAGTGGATAAACGACTAGAATTTGAGTGAGTAAATGAGAATGGAGACTTCAATAACTGTAAAGACGCCATCTTTTGGATGATCAAATAATTAAATGAAAATATCACAAAATCTGAAATTCCGTTAAGATTGTTGTATGCTAGAATTCAACAAGGTTCACTAATGAAACGGCGGCAAGAATTACTGTTTCTTACTCCACTGTTGTGTTGTGTGTACCTTACAATATTTTAAGCTATGACTTGTCAATTTTGTAGCCATAAACTTATAGATCAGAGCATCGATCATGTGTGTCGCCTTCCAAGATAATTGCTCGCGCTGCACCTAAGCAACCAACCAGCATTTTTTCCTGCAAATTCTCCAGAAAATATTTTGCCTGTTTTTTAATTAATATTTGAAGATATACTCCTCGTCTCGTCCACTTCTCCTTTTATAGCTCTTTAACAAATAGTAAATAAAAGTATATTTTTTACTATATTATTATTATCTCTCTCCAATAAATTACACTCTAATTGATATTGATTACTTTTAAAAGCAATAAATATAAAGATCAAAATAAGAAAAATTTAATTAATTCTATTTTGGTTTTATAAATTGACAAAGACTTTGGTCATGTATTTTTAGTAATGTGCACAATTAATATAGGAGGGAGGGAGTATTTGTTTTACTATTTTCGGAATCTAAGAACAATTTGATTCTCATAAATAATACTCCCTCCATCTCAATTTATGTATCTTAGTTTATTTTTTTATCTGTCCCAAAAAGAGTGACTATTTTTATATTTAGTAAATTCACAATTCAAATATTTTACATGACAAGTTTTTAACCACAAGATTCAAAAGATATTTTAATGTGAAACTTACACAAATAACTACACTTTGAGTTTTTTTTCATGCATAGCTATACTTTTGATAATTACATTTCATAACCACAGTAAAGTGTAATCAAGGCAGATTTTACTGATATTCAAGTCATATGTATTAAACTCAGTTGTATTTAAGTCAAATGTATTTAACTCAACTATATTCATTTGTAGCTATTTTTACACTATATCCAATTTATTATATTTAACGCTATATTCAAATTCACTTTATTTTTTTATACAAAAAAAATCTCCTTCAAATTACAAGCAAAAAATACATAAAGAAACACTGAATTTTACACAATACACTCAAATATAAAATACAAGAAATAAAATACATCCCCAGAAACACTGAATTTTACACTAAAAATTTAACGAATACATTCAAATATTAAAAGAATACAAGTAATAAAATACACTCCAAACACTGAATTTTACACTAAAAATTAACGAATACGCTCAAATACAAAATACAAAATACAAAATACAAGAAATAAAATACACCTTAAAATACTAAATTTTACACTAAATAATTACAAATACACTCAAATATTAAATATAAAAAATAAAATACACCCAATCTGACAAGAAAATAAAATACATTCCGATTTAAAATAAAAAAAAATAGACTCATATCTAAGTTGCTGACGATAACGGCGACATGAGTATGACGTCCACAATAAAAAAATATATTGTTCTAAGAAATTCTTAGAACACAAGAAAATGGGTTTTCCCTTTATTTTTTCATCAATGACTTGTTAGTGAAAATAGAAGGAGGGCCTCAAGGCCGATCCCGAGTAACTGCAAAAAGATGGAGGAACGGCACTTATTGAACAGGAATTAGAGGTCATCACTGCTCCGGCAGTGGGGCTGTGGCGGAGAGAGTGACGGAGAGGGAGTGGTTAGGAAGAAGAGAATAGTTGTGATATATACCGGCCATAAATTTAATGTATTTTGGTATAGCTATTGATGACAATTAATAAATAACTTTTATATATGAGATATAATTAAAACAAATTATAGTTACTAAATATAATTAGATACTAATAGTTAGTTATGTCACGTAAATTTTCTTATTTTAATAGTATATTATACACATCTTTAATTTATGATCATAAAATTTAATTAAACTAAGACACTTAAAATGAGACGAAAGAGTACTCTATAATGGCTTTCTTTAAAATTAAAGAAATAGTAAATCTTAGCAGTTTTCTGAAAACTATAATTTACTTGTAATAGTGTGAATTAGTTTAGGAGTTTTAACTAGATCTAGAAATTCACCATAAAAATACCAAAGAAATTAGGAGGGAGTATATACGATTTAAGTTGTACCACCAAAGGGATGCGGTGCAGCGGATGCGACTGCTTCTCTCTTAATCAGAGTTTCGGGTTCGAACCTTGAATCTAAAAAAATTCTTGATAGAGAACGCTTTCCTCAAATAGGTATCACCTGCAAAGTGCAAACTAAGAAAAACATATTACTAATAAAAAAAGTTTGATTATTGTAAAATGTTTTTCCTAAAATATTACTTACAAATTATTCTGAGGTGACTCTTGAGGTCGCCGAGAAGGCTAATAATAGCCGTCAATAACTTTTTTTTCTTTAGAAGAGGATTTTTTTTATTACATAGGTGGGTACAAATAGGCCACCAAACTTCTTTCCTCGGGCTTTTGCCGCTTGGTACGAATGAGACACGAACAGTAGCAGCCAAGATGGGTTCAGTCTATATATTATATTGAAACATATTTTAGTGAAGATAACGATTTCTCAATATCAGATTTCAAAAAACGAAGTGGGCGGAATACTTTTCTTTGTCTATCTTCTTTGTTTGTTAATCGGTTCAACCGATGCGATGACGGTTTTAACCACTTTCTCGGCGCCGCTTCTATCTCCGGCGCTCTGAATATAGGGTATGATTGTTACTTTCTTGCCCTGCCCCACTCCCACCCACCCGCGCTCGGGACTTGTTAGGGTAGTGAGCAAGCATAAGAGCCAAGCAAAGCAAAGTCGTTCTATTCCCCAGTTAGCGTTAATAGAATCTAAGCATTAGTGGGAAGATCTTTTGTTCGATCTGAGTTTTAGATTGTGGTGCTTTGTAATCAAGGGCGAGAAGGAAGTACATGGAAAGGTAGCTCACATACCTTTCCGGGCCTAATTCGGATAAGGGTAAATTGGGAGGGGATTACAACGTGGGGATTTAAATCTTCACCAACAAAATGAAAGTTTAGGTAGCCAACCAACTGAGCTACTAGATCCATACATAGCCGTCAATAACTAAATATATTTGATTATTTCTTGCACGATAAAATATTATTGCTTCTTTGGACTCACCATTCATTTATGACAAAACAGAAGAAAAACTAGATTTGGGTGTAGAAAAAGAATAGGTGATATCAGTTGCTCTGTTCTCAAATCCTGATCATTCAGGCACATCCACGATTTACTGGTAATAGTGTTGAGGGACCGGGACTGTCTCCAGAAATAGTCTGACGTAAGCCGGGAAGCTGGATATAAAAAAAATAGAAAAATAAAATGATTTTATTTTCATAAGAAAATGATCTTTCAATTTATATTTTATGAGAAATTTTACACCATCCGTCATCCTTAACAAGCAATCTCTATGTATCTTACTTTTTTTTTAGTTTCACCTCGATTTGAAGATTTGTGGTATGCATACTTGTCAAAAAAATTCTCATACAGAATAAACAAACTCCATAAGATATATGCTTATCTCTGCGTAAGAGTATAGTGAAATGGTTGAGATTCATTATCTTAGTTGAATATTTATTCAACGTGAATTAACGTTAGTGGGGTAAACTTTGAGTATTAAATGGTTAAAAAGAAAAAAATAAAGTTTATCTCTTAACCTACAATACAGTAGCTTGTTATTCTATGATGGTTAAAACAAACAAAATCAATCAATGTAGGAGGAAGAATCCATTTGTTTCTGTACAAAAATGATACGTGAAGAATATAAAGCAAACTTGGCCAGTACAAGTTGAAGAGTTGCCGTGTCTTAGATTTTGGACGCTTCCATAATTGTCTATTAAAATTCAACTGCCCAAGTCTCATCTTCATATGAAATGTTTAATTTATTGCAATTGAGAAAAGAAAATTTCTTTCAACTAAAAAACAAATAATGAAATAAAATAAAAAGAGAACTTGTTGCAATCACTTGACTTAACAATTGAAATAGAAACATGCACGACACACCTACTGGTTTAATTTTTACAGAAATATACGTAATGTGCTGTTGCCTCTCTCCTTGAAAGATTTGTATATCTTAACAAGTACTTACATTATTGTCTATTCAATGATGTTACATTTAGCTTGGCTCATAAACATCAATGTCTACTCTTTCTGTGCCATAGAAATAATAAATTTCAACTTGTGCCTCACTGATGTGCATAAAATGAACCAAAGACAAAATTCTACTCCCTCTGGCCTATATTATCTGTCTTTCAAGATTTTTGCAATAGAGAAACATTCAAAAGCCGTTACTATAAGAGTATTTGCCCAAATTACCCTTTATCTATCTTAAACATCTCATTGTAAGTGATAAAGTATACCATGATATACACAGTATATACAATGTCTTGTGTATACCGTGTATATCACGGAAACACAAGCCTAGTTGGATCGTGATATATATGATATAAATAACCGTGTATATCACGGTTTGGGAGTATACCAGGTATATCGCGGTATATTTTATCAAATATATGATGATAATTAACTAGTGGAGAATTAGTATATGTCATAAATACTAGGCTCCACTAGTGGAGCCTAGTATTTATAGTGTTTTTCCAACATCATGTACCTAATTTAGTTTTCAGTTTTGGTATGTTAGAGATGAATCTAGTTCATCTTTTGGTATGAGGCAAGTAAATTTAGATACTTAAACATAGTGCTGACGTACTCTCCATTTTTTCAAAGATTCTCTAAATACCTCTAGAATATTGTAATATGACAGTTTGTCAATTCTTAGGCCCACGGACCCCTGGTGATTGATTTGGGGACTAAGATTATTAGTATTTGGTAATCTCTTAATAATATTTCTGAATTTGTAAATAGATGAATCATGAATAGGTGTCCTAGTCCAGTTTACGTTGACTTATATTCTTTTTATCTTTGTTACTTCCAACTTTTTGGAAATATTTGAGTTGTTGCGGAAGATTATGACATGTCTCGATATTCATCAAACCAACAAATTTACATGACGGCTGTCTTTTACATACGCTTTATTCACTTAATATGATTTGTTAATAAGAATAATCACCTCAATTTATTACTTAACCGTGTAAATTAATATGGTTCGATATAAGCATGATAATGTGAATATGTTTATATTTTTGAATATAGGCATAATCACAAATATTATTTTAGGGAAAGGTAGCAGTTCTTCTCAAACCAATAATTAAGATGTGATTTTAGTTGTTTAAATCTGTGAATGGTATGGAAATAACAGATATATTTGTTACATTCCCTTTTTACACAAAGGGAAAAGAAACAACTTTCTTATCAATTGGAAAATAGGAGTACTATTTAAAGAGAAAAAAACTTATAAATAACCTTTGAAATCAAATTATTTGTGGTTTCTTAAGGTTGATGCATGTCACGATAAATAAGTCCAAAACATTTTCGATATCAGATAGGATGCTACTAGGGCCACATACAAGTTTGGAATTGAATTATATAATATTATAACTGATACTGAACTACTTTATGGTAAAATTTAATATTGCAAAAACCTACCTGCAGCAGAAAAAAAAGAGGAAAGGGTATGGTATGTAGGTTATGCTTATCTTCTTAGTTTCTTTTGAATCATTGAAAGTTATATGTCATTTTAATAAAATATTAATGATATGTACACCTTCTACTAAATTGAAAAACAATAACGAAAACTTGAATTTGTGATCGTTGTTACCTACTCTATATCTTATTGAATTGTGTAACTATATCATTTAAAAGTTTAAATTTTTTTAATTTTATCTACTTAATATATTCTTAATAAGTAATTTATTGTGCTCTAGCCCCGTGTATGGGGTTGAATTCTTTTCTTTCGGGAAGTGCTCGTGGAGGAAAGATTAGACCTAGAAAATGACCTTTATTTCTATGAAAAATATAACTAAAGCTTCGAAGATTAAAAGAAAATTACAACCCTAAATGAACCAATACAGTAAAATAAAGAAGTCTAGATTTCTAGTGGATTATACTATAATCTACCGTTAATTCTAAAAGAAATCATTATTTCGGATACAAAATTGGTCATGTAATTTGTAGCCACTATATATCTAGCACGATATTATTATAATATATGTATGCATACCACGGTTTTTTTCATACAAGCTTTGTAAATCTTGATAAATGTTGTTATATAGGAGTATATAATTATCAGTTCTCACAAACATTACGAATTTAACTAAGAGATCTTTTTATTACTTCTTTAGAAAAAAATACTATGAGATAAACGACGAAATTATATGTCTATATAATAAGTTACCCTTAAATACTTAAACAAACCCACTATGACTATGGTTGATTCCAGTTGAAATCTAAACTAGGCTCTTGCTATCACTTTATTGTAAGGATATTTAAATCTTCTTAGGCAATAATGGTGAAAGAATAATAAACATAGCTTACTAGTAACATTACAAAATAAAAACCTCCACTCTTACACTAACACAATGACTGATAACATATATAACTAAAGTTACTGAATTCGAATAAACCATAACTGATGAACATTACAGGATGACTCAAAAGACACACTTAGGATAACTCAAATGGACAAATGAAACTAGACCCACGCTTAATCTTGCTTTTAATATTTAGGTTTTTTATCTCCGACAATTCCAAAACGCACTAGAAATGATATTTGAACTACTTGGGAACTACTGAAGAAGTAGATCCACTGGCCCTATTAGCAAAGAGGGCACCAAAACTGAGTCCTCCAGAAACCCTATTTTGAAATGGGAAAGAGCCATATGAAGAGCTTGCCCTAGCACCATTAGTAGGAGCCATGGCACTTCCAAATGTGAGAAATGGGAATGCATTATTAGTCGCCATTTGTTGGTTTTGTGCCTCTTTTTCAACTTTTTGCTTTAGAACTTCCAATGCCTCCTTCAATTGTTGAAGTTGAGGAAAGTTAAGTTCTTCAATCGGAGCTTCCCACCAACGGCCTTTAGCTCTCCTCCTAATTGCTTGTAGGGATTCTCCTTGATTTTTCTCCATCTGGAGAATCCCCTCGATGTTCGTGAGCTCCATATTGAGTTCACGAACACTTGCATTTCGATGAGCCACAATGAGCTGGTTGTGGCCATCATTATTTGGTGGAGGATTCCTCGAGAGGAACCTATCCACCACCGAGTCCACACAAGGATGGCCAAATGAGTAAACTTTCTTGCCCGGGGAAAATACCACAATGGCAATTTCAGCACCACATAGCGTACAAAGTTCACTAGCCTTCTTGAAGAGACCAGCACGACGCTTCGAGAAAGTCACTTGTAAGTTACTTTCGTTTTGCATTTTCACCATGTCAACCTTTTGACGACCCTTGCTCCTTCTTGGCATGGCTAAATTAACACTCAATATTTTTTGAGAGACTAAGAAATTGTGATTTTCGGTCTTAACACCAGGAGCTTTATATAAGAGTGTATTTTTGCATTCTCATTGCTGTCATTGTTTTAGGAAAGAATTCAAATAACTTGAGAGTGTAGCAATTTATGTTCTTTCTTTTTTTTGAAGAATTTGAACCAAACCCATTTTGCCTCCATTCTTTGTCTCGTTAGCGAGTCCTTAATGATCATAATTAGACAATACATGATTTTCTTAATTTGAATTATGTTGTTGGATTGTACTTGACCACCACTTTATCTAAGTACACATTGAAGAAAAGTATTAAAGAAGAAAATATTAAATTATTAGTATATATCCTTCTATTTTGATAAGATATTATCGTCCTGTTCTCATGTCATTTTTTGAGGAAAATTAATTCATTAACTTAGGAGTCTAGAAATTTATTTTCTTTCTTCTTTTAAAGAATTTGACCAAATTCATTGGCCCATTCTTTGTCTCCATATCGATAGTGAAAGAAATAATCCTTTGATTATTTTCATTAATAAAAGAGTATATATACAATTTACAATTTTCCACAATAGGAGAATCATATTCCTATTCTAATCCCAAAACCTTATTCTACTTGTACAATAATTATACAATTATGGTAAGTTTACAATTCTAAATATATACAAAATTATTCTACCAAAACCGACGATATACACGATGTGTATACCATATATATCAAGGTCTCCCAATTGCCTTGGGTTTTCATGAGATACACGGTATACACAATATAGTATACCATGTATATCGTCTATATTTATCACACCCCCGCAGTCATAGCGGATGGTCTTCGTACGCTGAGACTGTTCCTAAAATCTTCAAAGAGTACTGACGGAAGACCTTTGGTAAAGATATCTGCAATTTGATACCTGGAAGGGACATGACAGACGCGTACTTGTCCACGAGCTACCTTTTCGCGAACAAACTAAATGTCCATCTCGATGTGTTTAGTGCGCTGGTGTTGAACGGGATTACCAGAAAGGTAGATGACACTAACATTATCACAATAAACCAAGGTAGCCTTCTGAATAGGATAATGAAGCTCTAAAAGAAGATTACGTAACCAACATGATTCAGAAACCACATTGGCCACCCCTCGATACTCGACCTTTGCACTAGAGCGAGACAATGTAGATTGACGCTTCACACTTACAAAATGATAGTTGTAGTGTTATTACTATAGGCCCGATTAGCCTATCACACTTACAGGTGCAGTATTGCTTTATAGTCCTCTGTAGTTTGATTTCTGCTGCTATGTGTTCTTTAGTGTACTTTGTTTATCTTATTTGTCTGTGTTAGCTACTGCTTCCTTTTGTCAGAATGTGCTACCATGGCGAATTCGATTTTGTTATCAGCATGTTCATACTGCTTTAATTTCTTGTATGAGTCTGACTGTTTCTCCTGCTTTGCTTTGCTTGTGATTATGCTTTGTCTTGAGCCGAGGATCTTCCGGAAACAGTCGCTCTACCTACCAAGGTAGAAGTAAGGTCTGCGTACACTCTACCCTCCCCGGACCCCACATTGTAGGATTTCACTGGGTATGTTGTTGTTGTTGGTTTATGACTCATTACATATTATGTATGTGTTTGTTTTTTCTCTTGGTAAAATTAAAATCAGATGACGCAAAAATATTGTGACAATATGACAGTAAATTTATTTAAAAGTCAGACATTATTCTCGCAGCAAGTGTTTCCAATTTAAGAGTGATTTGTGAATTTTGTGATACTAATATAACTTTTAATCGCCAAAAATTAGTGTGCTATCTGTTCACTTCTAAAAGTAGGAAGGCACGTTTTTTACTTTATCAGTACCTTAATTAGACCTTAAGTATTTTAAGTGCTATCATTATTAGTCTTTCTCAGATGGTGATGGAAGGATAATCAATTTTTATGGATAGGTAACAATTTTTATTTCATCATGCATCAATAAATTTCTAATAAGTCCATTCATCATATTTCAATTATGGCAGCGCCAAGCGCCGACAAGTACACTAATTTAGAATGTACAGTAAATATCTTTTTACCTCATCAAAAGTACACTTATTTTTATCACTTTCATATGTAGAATAATGGTAATGTATGAAATAAGTGCAAAAATCATCAGATTGTAATTAAATATACTCATCTTTGAAATCAATTCCACAACAAGAACTCAATATAATTGTGTTACCCCATGAAATTTCCTAAGTTCATGATTTCGTTTTCATTGCGTTTCGATTATTGCTTTCAAACTTGCACTTCTTAGCAGTAACTTTGAAGAGGTTAATTACAGGGGGCACATAATAACAAGCAATATACCAGAAAACTCAGTAAAAATTGTCACCTGGAAAATGATTGCCACGTTATGTGTGTGACAGTAAAATGAATGTTGATTAGCAAAGGAAAATAATTTATTTTTAAGACAAAATTGACTAGAATGATAGTTACACGGTTAACAATCAAGTGGAAAAAAACATCCAAAATTTATCTACATTCAGTAAGAATGAAAGTCGAGTCCAGTAAAAAGAATTCTTTTCCTCACCATATGTCCATAAACTTGAAGCATTCAGAATTTCACAAGTTAAAAACATCTCTCGACTCTCAGCAAGGCAAAACCGGAACCTAATAATCTTGGTGCTACAATATATCATTATTTTAAAATAACTATGTGGGAACGTGGGCGCCTTCTCTAATTGCATTAGAAATGAAACAAGTAAAATTCTTCAAGATATTCCTCTAGCATCTCCAACTTTACCCCTACCCCAAGTATCTACCGTCTCCTTTTGTGCTTTTCCCAATTTCTCCAGTACATAATACTTCCCAAAATCAATCAAAAAACTACATCTTCTGCAAGGAAAGATCTTTAAGCTGTTGTGGATCAACCTCCGATGGTGAATGAGTAAGGGCACATTGAGCAGTTGTTGTCTTCGGAAAAGCTATAACATCCCTGATGGAATGAGATCTTGCCAAGAGCATCACCAATCTATCCAACCCATAAGCAATTCCTCCTGCAACATAATGAGTACTCACAATTTTAAGTACCACTCGACGAACGATGCAATAGAAAATTAGAAACTATAAGCCTGAACTCTGAAGAAGCAACTGCTCTAAAAACGTTCTAGTAATTACTAATTAGTAAGAAGAACACTGTCTACACTATGTATAACAAGGAAGTTTTCTGGGGAGAAAAGCTCCACCACATTCCAAGTTCAGGACATCAGGTTTGAATTTCCACTTTAGAATTAGACCAGTAGCTTTCGAAGCAAATTTAAGGTTCTTTTTAGAATTGTACTTTAGTGGCCCTATGGCATCCTAACATTGTCTTTAGCTTCAAAGGGACAGATCTATTCCTCAAGGCCAGGACACTGTAGAAGTTCAAATCCAGCTTATTTGTGTCATAGCAGAAAGGGAAGGTTGATCTTCATAAAATATAGTTTTCATATACAAACTCTGTAACAATTAGTGGTATAGTTTGCCTCATGCCAGCAAATATAGTGTCAAACAGAAAGCATTCTGCAATACCGTGTGGAGGAGCACCCATGTCCAGAGCCTCCAAAAGATAGCCAAATTTTGCTTCAGCCTGCCACAAATGAGACAACATATCCATGTTAATTTCAATTGCCTCACTGGCAAAATTGGTTCCAACTTCCAAGTCTGTCAGACTTTAGAAAAGATCAAGAACAGCATCAAATACACTCAATTTCCCTAAAAAATAAGAACTTTTACCATCAGTGACCCTAACCTTGGCCAGCTGTACGCACAAAACCACAATCCACAAATCACCCTTCCTTTTTATACTAACTAACTTGCCTAAATTTGTTTCCAGTACGATTTTAGACTCATAAAGTGCAAATATAGTACCATGTGTAAGTAAGACTAAAACACAAGATTCAAGGAAAAAACAAATTACAAAATGATTTAACAGTAAGAAAAGTGCATAATCTGGA
Organism: Anisodus tanguticus; assembly: GCA_034509755.1. NCBI lineage: Eukaryota > Viridiplantae > Streptophyta > Magnoliopsida > Solanales > Solanaceae > Anisodus > Anisodus tanguticus. The sequence goes on along the minus strand of CM067561.1, from coordinate 34,522,868 downwards.
CTATTCTATAAACAAAAAGGTTCTTTCCTGGACAATCACTGGATACAATGCAAACCAAAAGAGTCCGCTTACCTGTTCTCGGGAAATGCCAACGATATTGAGAACCTTCTCTTGGACATCACGCTTGTAAATTCTCAAGCTTCCGCCACCAATCTAATTCAAGATATAAGGTAACGACATAATATAATTTATCTTCATCACATTATTATCTTCTATCACTCAAGCAACTAGTAAAGAGAACATGAATTCATGTACCTCAACACCATTGTAAACCATGTCATAAGCTAAGGCACGGGCAGAAGAGAGGTCATTTATATCTTCTGGATTAGGTGCAGTGAAAGGATGATGCAATGACTGAAAGAAAATTATGGTCTTCACTTAACGAGATATCATAACAGAGAAACAGATTAGTCTATGAAAAAATGCCACCATCTGATTGACACAACTTAAATGCAAAATCAATAATATCCTTACTAGAACAGTCCTAATAATTAATGTAAGGCAGTTATTTGCTCATATTCTTCAAAAGCAGAGACATACAAATTTCTGGTATCTCCGAAAAGAAATGTGACAACAACAAGACTGTTGCACATCTAAATGTTCTATTTGAGTTTTCTCAATTCACAAGTAAGCAATAGTTTTCTAGCTACTGGTAGAATTCTAGACGTAGAATTCTTGATTGCTATGGATTTATTGACCTGTGCCTCCTAGATCTTGATATGTAGAGTTTTGAGGTATTGGAAACGGGACGCATACTAGAGAAATCAGGTAGGATCATGATTGAAAAAAAAACATTGAGAATCAGGGTTGTGCCACTCCAGCTAGTAAGGTCGTAACAGGTAAGAACAATACCACACAAAATAATTGTGAAGCTCATATTAACCAACAAACGAGGCCAAGTATGCAGTAGCATTAAATGTAAACATTGAGTTCTTTTGGTGTTCTTATTCCTTCCGATTGATAATTAAACATTGAATTCTTCCTTGATTTTCTTTCATGGACCTCTTGCGTCATTACGGGCACAATATCTCACAATAATAAAGGACACCTTGGGCTTGCTTATTTTACTTCCTCCCCAATATTCAAAAGTAGACCACCTAAGGCCAAGAACCAAAATGACTAATGGACTGACTGTGCACATACATCATGGAAGATAACTCAAGGCACCATACCTCAAATCTCTGTTCTGAGTCGTTCCACTCAAACATTGGGAAGTCGGTCACCCAAAGTATTGAATGCCTGGACTAGATATAGATCAAAAAAAGATGGACATTAGGACATACAAGATGCTAGTCATGAACCTACCTCTTCTACAGATAAGCACATATGTTGACCCAAATTTGAATATCAGAAACTCACATTGTCAATTAAACCCAGTTCATGTGCTACATATGTTCTCAGGCAATCCAATGTTTTATTGACTTCTGTGTGGTGACCAACAGCAAACAAGATAAGATCATCTGGTACAGCAGAGAGCTGATTCAGCAATTCCTCTTTCTTTGCTGTATCCAAACTAGAAACCAGTGGGGGAATCCATTCAATGCTCCCTGAGAAATTTACAGTAACCAATTTATGGCAAGAGAAACTTGAAGGTACATCCACATAACTTGAAGCCTCGATATGGCCCATATCTCCTGCACCTAATTTTTCTTCTTCAAACATACTTTTTTGGAGGTTATGGATGTGTAACTTTTGTGGGGAAGGGCGGGATTTTGTCGTGTTTGTATGGAAATTATTGAGCAGACCTCTCTCTTTCATCGCGGGAAGTAGACTACCCCAAAAAAATTAAGTACTCATTATACCGCTAAAAGAGAATCAGAAGTAAGACCACAAAATATATAATTTACACTCACTGCAAATAAGAGTACTTCCATTACCATCATTCAAGACCTTTAAAAAAGGTAAACCCTTTGCTCCAGATTTGATTGCTTCTTTGTAAATGTCGCCTTTCTTCAAAGCAGTATTTGAATAAGTTTTTGTCCCGGAAGGCACACATAAGGCCTTAATAATTCCTCCACTTGCTAAGGTGTCTGAGAAAACCTTGAATGTGGTGTTGGAGAAAATGCGGGACACCTGCGTGTCAAACAAAACAAGCATCATCAGCTACAGGGTGGTAGCACAAATTTTGATGTATTTAGTTAAATTTCTTCATATGGAGCATCTTTGGGAATAATACAACTACAAAGACAAGGAGCAGGAATTTTAACACAGAAGCAGTGATCTTGTAGACCAAGATACTCTTAACTCTATCAGTTGAACATATAAAAGAGCAAAATCTTTGGGCAAAAAATAAGTTAAAATATACTAATTCTAGGAAAGTGAACTGGGTCATAATCTAACTTAATTGGTATGACCCCGCCCCACCCCACTCCCACCCCCAAAAGCCCCAGGACAAAAGTGTAAGAGAAAGAATAAGCTATGTCAGCAAGACAACAACTACGCGTTCATCATAGCAAGAAAGAAAAAGTACATTCCAAGAAAAAAAAAGAAACAAAGAAGAACAAAGATCTATATTGGAGTCAGTAGAAGAATTACATCTCGCAGTTCAATATCAAAACGAGTATCTGGTCTGTCTGAACCATATCGACTCATTGCTTCAGTATATGTAAGCCTTGGAAAAGGGTTTGGCAGTTGGACACCTTGGATTTCCTGAAAGACCTGCAATACAAGATGTGATCATGCATCACTTATTTTAAATTTATTTTTTGATAGAAAGGTAAAACTTAACTTGTTTTGAATTTCTTACAGTGCAAAGACAAACTAAATAAAAACAACCTCATCAAGAACTTTAGAAAATCATCCCATGAATTTCTGACAACACACTCTTTTGGAACATGAAATGCCTGCTTAGCAAATTTTAAGAAAAATTGTATGACGTCATTCCACTTCATCTCAAAACTTGAATTTCAAGATAGAGATAAGAGGCAAAGGCGAGGCGCCTCCAGAGATAATGTCTTAGACACTCGGAGTCATGCAGGACTAGAATCACACAACTTACAATCTTTGAAGAGTGTTAAAACTTAGAAGAAAGAACAAGAGGATAGATTTTGTTGTTAACACAAGTAATTCCCATATGCCAAAATTGACTGATAAGCATGCATGCCGTATTGTAAATACTATAAGTAATTTGGACAGGTCATATGCAGTAAACCAAAAAGAAAGAGAAATTTGAGTTGTTAGTCACTTAGCAGAGACAACGGGTAACTTACATATTAAGAAATGTAGCTATATATCCCAGTTCAGCAATTACACTCGTGCGTCTGTAAAAGAAAGAAGTTCAATGCACACCTTTTTTTCTGGCAACCGTGGTGTCCCGACCAGCCTGCCTACACCTCGACTAATTCCACGGGGTGTCTGCTACCTCCCACCAGCACAGACACCGGGTAACTTTATCCACAAAGGCTTAGAAGATGGGAAGAAATCACCAAATGTTTTTGCCTCAATGTCACGCTAATAAGGGAGGAATACCGAAAAAGAATCCTAGAGCAGCTTAATATTTTCTTGCAGGAAAAACTCCTTTTAGATATACATAGGGCTCTAGTTGCTTTATGTGTAATGTGACTAAGGTCCCATAGCTCAACCTCTAGCATCATTTACCCATCTTACCAAATATGTAGCCATCACCAGTACTGGCACCCATACTCCCTAGGATTGACACCATATGTATATTGGTGATCTAATAAATAACTAATAAAAATGTGGCAATCATTTCACAGCTTTGTTATTTCCAGCACCTCTGATGAAATAGATTTCCCCATATGCATGTCTATGTTACATAAATTCTTCGACAATGCAACAACTAGAGGTGCACTGCTGTAGGAAACAATACTATCTCCAGTAATGTGGCTCTTGCATTATCAAGTTGATGCTGTTTTTATTATAATTAACACTTTTAACAGATCTTAGTCCTTTCATTGACATCTAACCTTTCTAATCATATCCTCATTGAGCTTCAGCATGTCCTCCATAGAAGTGAAAGCCATTTCCATATCTAGCTGCGTAAACTCAGGTTGTCTGTCAGCTCTCAAATCTTCATCCCTAAAGCACCTGAGTATTACACCACACAGACTAATGTGAGTCATAACTGATGGGGTACATGCTCATGACTACATTTTTTCTTTATTTTAAGAATAAGATAACTACTCTTAGGTGTCAATAAAACTATATTGCTTCACATAGTTTTTAGTGTTGAAAACGCCTGAGCTTTAAATCTGGATCACCATGCAAGCGATTTGAAGCAGAAATATCTTAAATTGCTATTATACAAATGAATTACCTTGCTATTTGATAGTATTTATCAAAACCGGAGACCATCAGCATTTGCTTGAACAGCTGTGGACTCTGGGGTAGTGCATAAAATGTTCCTGGCTTTATAAACACAACCACAAAATAAGTTCCGTGACATGGAGAAATAATTAGAGAGAGAATTTTTGAATTGAAATATGAGTATTGCCCATCAGAAAAATATGAGTAATTTCTATGATTTTCTAGCCATTATAAGGGTAATAATTTTGGACAAACTCTCATTTTGTCAAACTGTTGAGCACAATTCACCTTGTTCTCCACAAATATATTTCACTTCAAAGGTAAAAGAGAATGAAGAATAAATCAGAGAACTGGAGGAACAAGCAGCGTTATTTGCAAGAAGACTCGCTACTTTTGCACCAACAGTCATCATTTTTAAAAAACAGCAACTAGAGGGACTGAATTACCAATAAAAGTACCAAAACAGAAGATAGTAAAGAATACCTGAACTCTTGAAGGAACCAAATAATCACGAGCACCTTCAGGAGTAGATCTAGATAGTATTGGTGTCTCAATCTACCTTGTAACCATGAGAATGTTGGGGTCAACACTAACAACAAAAGCCACGAAAAAAATAAAAGAAAACAAAGAAGCAACATTTTCATCAAGACTAGATAACCAAATTACTTATTCACAAAAGAAAGAAGAAGATAGATGTCCAAATTCTATAAAAATACAATTAGAGAGCAAACGTATTACCTCAACAAAACCATGCACATCTTCTAGGTATCTTCGAAGAAGTTTCACTACTCTATGTCGCAAAATTATATTTGAGCTCATCTGTGGACGGCGTAAATCAAGGCATCGATATCTAAAAAATGTGTACAAGATTAAATTCTACCAAGAAGCACTATGTCATTGTAAGAAAAGGGTAAAAAGTTATAGGAAAAGGAAACTTTCCTCCAATAAAAAAGGGTTGTTTTTGCAGAACATATATATATATAACAAGAAAAACAACAAGATCCAGTCTTGTGTGATAAGAAGGTGCCATCAAAGGAATTTGTGGTGTGATCTTCTGCGAAGCTGAAAAATCTCAAGTGCAATACCTTAACCTCACTCCTATGCTTTTTGAAGCCATCTCAGGACTCCACATTAACATGTCTAAAAGTGTCATTTATCCTATTAATGAGGTGCCTAACTTGGAGGAATTCGCTGACATTATGTATTGGACAACTGGTGTTTTTCCCACTAACAGACCCTTGTGGTCAAGCCCTTCCCTGGACCCCGCACATAGCGGGAGCTTAGTGCACCGGGCTACCCTTTTTTTACCTATTTGGGGTTACCTCTGGGTGCTAGTCACACATCAATTGAGGCATGGAATGTTATTGTAGAAAAGCTTGAAAAAAGATTTTTGGCTTCCTGGCAGCAACAATATCTCTCACTAGGGGGCAGGGTAACACTTAATAATAGTGTCTTGGATAGTATTCCTACTTATTTTATGTCCCTCTTCCCTCTGTCAGATAAGGTGCGAAAGCGACTTGACAAGATTATGAGAGACTTCCTTTGGGAAGGCAATAGCGAGGACCACAAATTCCACCTTGTGAAATGGGCCAAAGTCACCATGCCAAAACAGTTTGGAGGCCTAGGGATTAAAGACTTTGCATTACATAACAAGTGTATGATAATGAAGTGGCACTGGAGGTATAATCAGGAGACAACTGGTCTATGGAAGGAGATGATTCAAGCAAAATTTGGTAGCACTAGTCACTGATGCTCTAATCAAGTTTCAACCCCTTATGGCACAGGAGTTTGGAAAGCTATAAGGAATTTGTGGGAGATCTTCTCTAGAAATGCTTCTCTCAAGGTGGGAAGTGAAAAGCATATCCAGTTTTGGAAAGACACTTGATTGGGAAACATTCCCCTTATGAATGTTTTTCAAGCATCTTTCAAATTGCCTCCAACCCTGACTCAACCATCTCTCAGTGTAGGGAAGCCAATGTTTGGAATCTGATTCTAAGAAGAAATCTAAATGACTGGGGTTGGAAGATTTTATAGCTCTCATGGCCACCATACATAGCAGCCCAGTCAATGATCAAGGCAGGGATAGGCTCGCTTGGGGGAAGTCATAGGGATGACACCTATTCATTCAAAGAAGGCTACTTGCATCTAAGCTCAAAGAAGACACTTATTGATGTGTGACCTTGGAAACTTATTTGGAGAACTAAGCTGCCTCCAAAAATTATTTGTTTCATCTGGGTCACTCTTAAAGGTTCTTGTTTAACTCAAGATAATCTTATGAGAAGGAAGTTCCATTTATCTAACAGATGCTACATGTGCTTGTGCTACTCAGAATCTATTAATCATTTGTTTCTTCATTATACGGTGGCAACTAACCTTTGGAACATGTTCTTTTCTCTCTTTGGGCTGACTTGGGTCATGCCATGCACTTTGAGAGAGGCTTTTGTGTGAACGAGCTCCTGGAAACTTGGGAAGTCCATAAAAAAGATTTGGTATTTGGTTCCTGCTTATATCTTGTGGTGCTTATGGTTAGAGAGGAAGAACATGTGTTTTGATGGCATCTCAACTCCAATCCCCATTCTTAAGGGTAGATGTTTTATTAGTCTTTTTAGTTGGGTCAACCTCTCCTCTATAATTACTGTTGATTCTTTCCTAGAATTTTCAGTTCCATAGATCTAAGTTGATAGATATTAGGTAGCTTTTTTTGCCTTCATGGGAGCTGATACTTTCTTTGATTGTAATGTTGCATCTTCTTGATGCCTTTTGTTAATGATATCATTCTTATTTCATCAAAAAAAAGGTGTCATCAAAATTCAAAGGTAAGTTCTATAGAGTGGTGGTGACCAACTATGTTGTATGAGGCGGAGTGTTGGCCAGTCAAAAACTCTCAAGTTCAGAAGATGAAAGTTTCAGAAATGAGGATGTTGTGATGGATGTGTGGGCATAATAGGAGAGATAGTATTAGAAATAAAGATATCCGGGACAAGGTGGGAGCGGCCTCGACAAAGGACAAGATGCGGGAAGCGAGACTAAGATGGTTCGGGCATGTGAATATGAAATGGGTGGACGCCCCGGTGCAGAGGTGTGAGACGTTGGCTATGGATGGATTCAGGAGAGGTAGAGGTAGGCCGAATAAGTATTGGAGAGAGGTGATTAGACATGACATGGCGCAGTTGCAGCTTACCAAGGACAGAATCTTAGATAAGCTTACCAAGGACAAGACCTTAGATAAGAGGTCGTGGAGGTCACGGATTAGGTTAGAAGGTTAGTAGGTAGTAGTGCATTGTCTAGCTTATCCTTCCTTACTAGTAGTCATAGTATTTTTTTTATATGCTTTGCTTTTGCTTTATCCTGAGCCGATGGTCTATCGAAAACAGGCTCTCTACCTCCCAAGGTGCGTACATTCTATCCTCCCCAAACTCCACTTGTGAGATTACACTGGGTATGTTGTTGTGGAGTAGTTTCTTTTTTTTTTATGAGAAAGGTAAAGAAACTGAACTATGCATGTATCACATCAATAGAGAAGCAATGGTAGAAAAAGAAGCAAAAAAGTGAAACGTCAAAATGCTTTTCTAAAAAAGATGATCATTTTGAGTCCTTAAAGTTCATTCATTATTTCTGTTCTCCAGATTTCAAATAAAGTTTCAAAAGGTTAAATTGATCAATGCCTTACTGAGAACAAAAATTGGGGGAGGCTTATGCACTTCGAAACAACAACAGAGGTGAGTTTTAAGAGACTAAAGAGATTCTTCAATAGATGACTTTTAGCACCTACATAGAAACCAATAAATTTCTAAATGCAACTTCTATCCTCGAACTTTTTTCCTGTCCTGGAATTTACATGCATGGATTCCACCAGAAAAATATAGAGCAAATTAAAGCATCAAACAATTCCATGTATTGACACAGAGGAGGGAAGGAAGGTCCCAGCACAGAGACACAAGACAAAATCTAGAGCACAAAGCCTTATAAAGTTTAATGACTTTCAACGTGATCCCACCCCTTGCCCAAATCCCCATTGTGTCTTTATAGAAAAAAGGCACAAAGTTTTTTCTTTTCAAGTAAATACAGATAAATAGCATTATTTGCTGACTTTCAAGTCTACAAGAAGGTCCCGGAAACAATACATCTAGTAAAATTCAAGACACTTCTCTACAACAACAACATACCCAGTGTAATCCCACAAATGGAGTCTGGGGAGGGTGGTGTGTACGCAGCCTTACCCCTACCTAAGAAAGAAAAAAGAAATGGAAGTAGTTCTTGGTTTTGACTCCTCCCTAATAAGCGTGGAGGATTACAATAAGTCCCTCATCAACCCTCCAGATCATATTAAGAATTGGGGTGTTAAAAAGTTCCAGCCATATATTCATCCAAAATAAAAGGGTTTGCCAGTTAGTAATTAACTTCATTGACTTTGATATTCTACTCTTCCTAAGGAGGTCCAATAAATAAACCTTGCATAAATGGCTCCAGCATCAGCGAACTTCTCCAATCCAAAGAAATGTGAGTTGAGGAACAGTGAGCAATTAGAATAAGTTCAAGGGAAGATGAGAATTGAGGATCCTGAAGGAGATCATGAGGTTGAATATGAAACAGAAAAGAAAACCAAACTATTCACAAACAGCTGTAAAGCTTTCATTAGTTACCGCAATCTGATTTCCTCTTTAGCTGAATCTTTTGCATCATCTGCAGTTGTTACCAAGAAGGGCAACTTCAATCTTACTGCATTCAACACCTGGACATCCTCAGCAGCAACCTGCATACATAACCAATTAGTGGAAATATAACTTTGTTGAGCAACTAGCATATAGAATAAATTTAGCATAATTAGATATAACACAAAGCAACTAAACAGATCCAATCATTAAGAAAAAAGTTAGAAGATCATGAAAGAAGAAAGACAAAAGTCCTTGAATGATAAGAACCTCAGCTAAAAGATATTTGACTAAGGCCCTAATAAAGTTTCTGATTTAATTCGACTAGTAATACCTAGGAACTTATTCAGAAACTTGGCACTTCAGATTTGAGGTTAATTTATCCAAAAGTAAAATGTATGCCGTTTGGTCTTTCTCATGTCTTTTCAGCAACATTTAACTATTTTAACTGCAATACACTAAGCTATGGCGTAAGAACCATACTAGCTAATCACAAGTCTTAAAGTCCAATTACACCAATTGGATCAGTTCCATGCCATCTCGTATGTTGTTTAGTGTTCATTATGAAGAGATATATGAAGGGGAACCTCAGAGTAACCGGTAAAGTTGTTGTCATGTGACCAGGAGGTCATGAGTTCAAGCCGTGGAAACAACCTCTTGCAGAAATGTGAGGTAAGGCTGCGTACAATAGACCATTGTAGTTCGGCCCTTCCCCGGGCATAGCGGGAGCTTAGTGCACCGGGCTGCCCTTTTTATGAAGAGATATATGCATGAACCCAAGGGTGTGGCCTAGCGGTCAATGAAGTGGGTGGAGAACGAGAATCAAGAGGTCTCCAGTTCAAATCCAAGAGGAGGCAAAATATACTAGGTGATTTTCTTCCCATATGTTCAAGCCTTGGTGGGCAGAGTTACCCGGGCGGTATGTTGGAGCCGCGGGTACCCAGTGGAATAGTCAAAGTGCGTGCAAGTTGGCACACGCTCCACCGTCATTAAAAAAATGAAGAGATGTATGCATACAGTATGCTTGCGTTGCTGAATAAAATACTTGCATCCCTCTGCATCTCAGATGCCATATTGTTTAAGAGACTGAATAAAGAAGATGCCTCATGACAAAAGCAGTAGCTAGAGAAAGCTGGGAAGCTAATGGAAAAGCTCTACATGACATCAAGTACGATTCTGCAAGATCAGAGCCTTACAAATTGGAACTTCATGTAAACTACCATAATTCTGTAACATTTTAAACATTGTTTTAAGTTATCCTTTTTATGCCCTGAAGATCTTTTATATGTTTTAAGGTAAATATAATTTTTGAGATGTGACACTATTCTGAATTGTTACAAGCAACCAATGAACTTGATTATATCAATTACAAAACTAAACTAACATAAATGAGGAGAGATAGAAGTTTGACACTCGTCAAAAAAGATGGAAAGAGGAGAGAAATAATCGTGATTAATCAACGGTCATCAAAAAATTACCTCTATCATGCCAGTTTTCATCTTTTTGTTGACAGACTCAGCTGGCCTATGCCGAACAACACCTTCAATGGCAACCACATATTCAAGTCTCAAATCTCTCACAGTAGAATGAGCCTCAGGAAAATCATCAGGAAGTGTTGTAATCTGAAATTAAGAGTTCCATCACCAACTAGGGCCAACACATTTACATCAAGATAACACAAGCAAACTTTGAGAATTTCTTGTAATCCTACATTGACTACATTCTATCGGAAACAGCCTCTCTGCCCCGACAAATGACCGGTGTAATCCCACAAGTGGGGTCTGGAAAGGGTAGTATGCTGTTTCCAATAGGCCCTCGGCTCAAAAGAAGTAATCAAAGCAAGATTCAAAGGAAAATAACGATAGCAAGATAAACAAAGCAGATGAAGCAACAATAGTAGTATGAAATGAAGAACAAGATACTATGGATTTAAATTAAAGGTTTTTCTCAATAAATGTCAGAATAATAATTGGATAAAGATGTAAAATCAACCTGAAGCATTCCAGATTGGTCCCTGAGGTTAACAAAAGTGAGACCACCATGAATGCGATGAAGGGCGACCCACCCACAAAGCCTTACCCGTTTACCCACATCGTTTTCGGACAATTCACCACAGTATTGATTCCTACTTACCCATTGAAGCGCATCAGTCGCAGGAGACAATTTGGTGTTGGGGACAACTACTGTTTCAGTGGAAGAAAGAGGACTAGTGGCATAAGTAGAAGAAAGTGATCGGTTGGTGATAATGGGGTTGCGCAAATTATTATTATTAAGGTAGAAGAAAGGTAGACAAGTGAGAGGTAATGGTGAAGGTTTAGAACGAAGGGCTATGATGGGTAAGGAACGAAACAACAACAGGGACATGGCGGAGGTTTTGTCTACGCTGAAAGCCCAAAAGAATAAGGTAATATCCGAGTAATCTCCTTTATCACTTCAAAAACCACTACTATGCTCCTTATTTTTCTTTCTGCATATAAAAGTGGATCATATCTTGTAATTCGGGTCCCGAATTTAAGTAACCAAGAAAAAAAAAGAAAAACAATAAAAGTACCCCAATAAAAAAATAGTGACAAAAGTACCTATTGTGGCATACAATTAGGAGGGGGCATATGAATCGAAAAAATCAAACCGGCAGTTTGATTCGGGTTTAAAAAATATAATTTTTTGAAAAAATGAATCGAATCAGTATTAAATAATTCAGTTCGATTCTTTAGAATTTTTGATGAATCGAACCGAAAATTCGGGGTAAATTTGTAATTAATTTTATTTTTTATTTTAGGCTACTGTTATCTCTTGAATCATAGTCATTGATGTCAATCTATGAAGCTTTTATGAAAGTCGAATGCGGCATGAACTTAATTAACATAGTACGGAAGTATTGACATAAACTGTAAGGAGAAAAAGTAATTGTAAATTGATGAACTTTAAATGGTCATAACTCTGCGCTCGGATATCCTTTCTACCTGATTTTTTTTATTTTGCGTATTTTTTCGAGACGTGGCCGGTCAAATTGGAGCCACCAATTTTTAGGAAAACATCCGTTTTCCCAATCAATTTGTGTTTTTCCCAAAATCGATTTCTAATTTTCCCTTTTCTTTAATAAAGATCTCACGATATACAATAGATTTCAACGTCGAAAATTCGTGTGAATGTCAATTTCAGTGTTGGAAATTCATTTTTTTAAAAAAAAAAATCCCCTGACCCCATTTATTTTATTTCAGTGTTGGACTTTTATTTTGTGGGGACATAAACTTTAATTTGGAGTTAAAAGAACATGTTTTAAGAATATATGTGATGCAGACTTTATGTTTTTGGATTTTATATTTGAATTGAAAAACCCGATATAAACTGATATATTAATTTTTTTTTAAAGTTTAATTTAATTTTTTTAAAATTTTATTCAGTTTATATTTTTTTTATACAAAACCAAATTGAACCGAACCGATATACGTCAAACCCTGCCCGCAATGAAGTACTTTTGGAGCCACCGAACAGACACCGTTTCGCTCCTTCCTATTTCTATATATTAGAAAGACCTCTGGCCGCTTTTTATTTGGTTTAGAGATTTCTCTATTTGTTCTTTGGTTGTATCTATGAGTTTGTGATGATTATTTCTTTCTTTGTTTTATTATTTTTGGTTATGGGATTTTGATAGATAGTTGATTTCCACGTGTCATCCTGCTATAAAATAGTAATAACTTCTTTTCTAGGGTTGGGAATGAAGTGAACGAAAATGTATTCATTTGCTCTAAACAAGAATCTAATAGAGCACAAACAGCCTGTAGATTGTTTGCTTTTCTTCTTAATTTTTTAGTTGGTCCGTTATTGAATTTTTTTGTTTCTGTAATTATGCGCCTTTCTCCAACTTTTTGGGTTGCGCCAGCCGGAAGCAACTCATGTTTCATAGGTTCGCTTCCTGGTATTTAATTCAAATCTAAGAGATTTTGATTTTTTGGTGCTTAGCGTAGTATTACTAATTACCCCTATAATATAACTTAGTTTTAGATACCGTGGAGTTTCAAACAGGAGATTAAGGTGAGTTAATTCATATGATCTTAAACCTTCTTTATGCCGTTGTCTTCTGTGATCAAATTTCATCGGCATTTTGATTTCGGATGTATTGAATTCTTGCAGCTATATACAATGGTTTGTTCTTAGAGAATACAGATTGAAAGGCAGGTATATAACCAAAAATATTGCATGATAGCCTATTTAGGGACAGGGAAATTTATTGGTAGTTTTTTTTATCTCTTCATAAATTCAATGGAAGGAGTTTATGATGTACCTGATTTAGCATAAATTAAAAGGACGTAGAGTGTGTTTTTTCAACTTTTATTGTCACTTAAATTATTTAGCTCTTTTTCTCCTCTTTGATGGTGCTTGAAACATCAAGAAATTACTCTATGCAGAACATTATTTGCTCCTCTATCGTGCATTATATGTTTCAATTTCCTGATGGCTCAACATTGCTTCCAATACTGTATTGTGAGAGGATGGAGTCATAATATGAGAACCTTTTTATAGGATCAGAGCTTGCAGGCTGAAGTGCAGAATAGAGCTGAGATTCATATACTGCAACTCCAACTCTTCGTCTTCTCACGCTGTCTTCTTTGACACAGCGGTACGTGGATTTTTTTATTTTATTCTTTATCATGTTGTAACTATAATTTTGATTAAAAAGGCATGTTCTTATGTTACTTTTTTGCAAATAAAGAAAGGACCAATATTACACCTACATTGTAATTATAGTCCATTTTATTAACCAAGATGTTCGACTTGAAATTATAGGTTCATAAATCGTTTCGTTCTCAAACATTCAATACTATGGACATTTTTTCGATTAGAGTCCTGAATATGAAAAAACAAAACTTGTTAGGCACCACTTACCCCCTCTCCCCCTCCCCTCCCAAATTGATAGGGCATTACGCGATACGTATTCAAATTAATCGGGAGTACCAGATGCCAAATGCAAATTAAAAGTAAAAAATTTAACTAGTTGGTTAAGACTTAAAAGTTGGGATTAATATTTCTTGAGATCATCCAACTAAGTGTGAGTTTCACAAAAGTCACTCAAATTTAAATTTTAACTCATTAAATACTGTAAACGTAAAGTTCATTCGGATCGTTTCTCCAACATATACCCATCGAAAATGTGACATTGCAAGATAAAATTCGATAATGACTTTTTAAAAATGCCACATAAGCTTATAGAGCTTAAAATTAAATTGTGTGAATTGATTGTGGTTGTGATAAGAGATAAATAGATAAATAAATTTTTCTTTATGTAAATTACCTTATAATAACCTTCATGAAATCCCACTTGAAAATTGATCTCCATTACCCAATTTTGTTGCTACTAATAATTTGTTTTGGCCTTTGCGGCTGAGTCGTTGTTCATTTTTCCTTTTTTCTCAACCTATTTTTTTATTTAGTTACTGTATATTTATTACTACATCCTAAACATATAATATTACTAAAATCCTTAAATGTTAATGATGTGACGATAATGTAGAGGACTCTTCATATATTATTAGAGCATGTATGGAATAAGTTCATTTCACTACATGAGATTGCGACTATAATTGCTAAGTCAATGCTTGAATGTATTGATGATATTATATTTTTTCAATTACGTGACATATATGGAAGAAACGAAATAGAAATCCGACTGAAAATAAGTGTTAATCTATTGATGTTATACTCTAAGAAATTGATGAATAGTCACGTTAAACCATTAGCTTGGTCTCCATTCCTTGTGCATGAGAGATTAAATTGAATATTGATGCACTCATACTGAAGAGGCTGCTTATGGAGGAATTTTTAGGGATGATTAAGAAAAATGGATGCTAGTGATTTTATATGTGAGATCAAGCACATTTGGCGTGAAGCAAATCAATGTCCATATTTTTTACCAATAAAGGCCACAAACATGAAGAATATTTGATTGTTACAGTTCGCTTTTACATTCGCGCCTAAAATTTGTTTCGTAATTTGGTGTTTATCGTAAACAAACAGAGTCACCACCTAATTTATTGAATGAGAACTAGCAAACCAATTTAAAGGTTAATTTTTGAAAACCTTTAAAAATACCAGAGTTTGGGTAAAGTTCAAGTGATTCCCTGAGGAAGGTGTTAAGCATCTCGGTATTAAGGATCTGCCAATGCGATACCTAGGGATCTAACATTTTATGGCTAAAAATTGTATAACTTGTTTGTAAACAATGTGTTCAAATGATTTTTATGTATAAAGTTTGAAAGAAGTTTTTTCATGGCTACTTAATTAAAAAAGGAAGTATATTTCATTTGGAAAATGAGCTTTGTGGAGTGTTTTACTTTTTGAAATTATTTTTAGAGTTTAATAATGAATTAAATCTATAAAGAAAAACCATATCTTTAATTCAATTAATGAATTACTTGGTGAGTATGGTGCTAATATTTATGCCTCTCAGAAACCACATTCGTTCTATGTGGATTTTCCGACATAAAGAAAAATCTGATGGTTCTTTTGAGAGGCATAAAGTCCGTCTTGTAGGTGATAGTGCATGTCAACAGGTTGGCGTGGATTGTGGGGAAACTTACAGCCCGGTTGTCAAACCAGCAACCATTCGCACCGTGTTCAGTCTTGCTCTCTCTAATCATGGCTCATTCATCAGTTGGATGTTAATAATGCGTTTTTACATGGTGAACTGACAGAAATAATGTACATGCATCAACCCTTGGGTTTTAGGGACCCGGAACGTCCTAATCATGTATGTCTTCTGAAGAAATCGTTATATGGGCTCAAGCAAGCTCCCAGAGCCTGGTACAACCGATTTGCTGATTATGTTTCTTCAATTGGGTTCTCTCACAGCAAGTCTGATAACTCCCTCTTCATCTACTGAAAAGGCAATGATATGACTTACATTCTTCTATATGTGGATGATATCATCCTCACTAAGTCTATCATGACACTTCTCAGCTCCGAATTTGCACTGAAAGACTTGGGTTTCCTAAGTTACTTCTTGGATATCGCAGTCACTCGTCATGCAAGAGGTCTATTTTTATCCCAGAAAAAGTATGCAGAATAAATTATTGAACGTGCTGGCATGTCTTCGTGTAAGCCTTGTCCCACTCCTGTTGATACCAAACTGAAGCTCAGTGCTAAGTCAAGCACTCATATGCGGTACAACAGATCTGCTTATTTATGCATAATCCGATGAATGAACACATGCGTGCTCTCTGGCGCATCCTGCGCTACATTCAAGGTACACTTCATCACAGACTGCATCTTTATCCCTCCTCAACAACTTCTCTGATTTCCTACACAGATGCAGATTGGGGTGGGTGGCTAGATACCAGGAGGTCCACTTCTGGTTATTGTGTCTTTCACTTGCTCTCATGGTCGTCTAAACGTCAGCCCACACTATCTCGCTGAAGCTGAGTACCGAAGTGTTGCCAATGTGATTTCTAAGTCATGTTGATTACGCAACCTTCTTCTGGATTTCCATTTCGAGAAGTAAAGAAAAGATACTCATCTAATCACTTATATTATGGTAACTTTGAGAAAAAAAAATGGACTAATATTCAAGCATTATGGATATCCATTTACCAGAAACCCATCCCTGAACTATTCTTCTTAAGGATTTAACCCAAAACATTGATTTCTTAGCAACTAAACGTCGTTAGCGGAAAATAAAATAGCCATAGAAGGACAAAATAAAAGGATACTAAGAACTAAATCACGGTCATTAGCTAGTATTCCGGACACAGTCGAAAGGAAGAAAGCAAAAGCTGAAAGTGAACTAGGCTCACATTTTTACACCTTTATCATTACTTAAGCGAGAAATGGAAACAATAGGAAAAGTAAACTCAAGATAACATAATCCTAATCATATGAAACTGAACAGTATTAAAACTTAGTCATCAGTTTATAAAAAAGAACATTTGAATCCATAACTACTGACTGTTGGAAATTAGCCTTTGGCGGGGAGATGCGTCCACCCATATTTGATGAATTAAACACTAGTGTTCCGCATGTTGGAGACCTTGTCTCTTCGCACATGCATGATCTACGAAGTGAGTAGATGACCGTAGGGACAAGAATCGTCTAATTTCGTTGAGAAATGAAAGAGATATTGGTTCACGAAGTAAGGTGTTTGAGACATGGAAATGTGGTGTGGGACAAATCTACCACATCGGTGGGAATAGGAAGAATTGCTCTCTATATAAGTCTCTAATGTGGTAAAGGGTTTGGATCCCCAAGGGGTATCTCATGTGTTTAAAGGAGGGAAGACCTAGATGTGCTTGGGTTCAAGGCTAAGCCCACACGCGCGCCGCCGCCGCCCGCCCGTCCGGTTCCGGGTTCACGGGCCTTTGGGCTGTGGGCCTTTCTGATATTATCTTTTTGGACCAGAGAACTCTGCCAGATGTACAGTTTGGACCAAAATTCTTTCATATGTACAGTTTGGTCCCTGAAGTTTCAATATTTACGCTTGGTCCCCGAATTTCGGAGACTTTTTCTCGCCTCTTGTTGGACTACGTTTTGGAGCATTAACCAGCCATTACTTGGTGAGTAACTCTCCATTAACAGCCCATTACTTGGGCATTTGGGCGACCTCTTTCAATGGCCTTAATAGCCATTACTTGACTGTTTTAATGGCCTCCCTTAATGGCCATTACAGCCTTGTTTGTGACTGTTGGACAACCCCTCCTCATGCTATATATTGAGCTTCATTTGGCTCAAAACAGTAGCAAGAAACGACCAGAAAACTGAACGAAAAACAAGCAGAAAACTGAACGAAAAATAGGCAGAAAACAGTGAGCAAACTGTGACGAAAATCGGTGAGCAAACCCACACATATACACAAGATATACACTACGAGACACATTATATACACAGAGACAAAAGAGAAGAGTATTGAGAAACTCTTCCTTCCTATTCCATAGCTTCAGCAAGTCAAGTCATATTTGTTTTCTTCGCCAGGCTCAACCTATTGGCTTTGTAGTGTTGAGATTAAAGTGTTGTTTTATCTTGGGAGACTATTGCCCGCTAACGTAAAAGCATATATACGGGGCAATCTTGTCTTAAGGATAGAGGGCTATCCTCGACTCAACACACAACGTTGTAACCATCCAGATTTAGTTGTTTCTTGATTTCAGGTTATCAAGATTCAAGGCACAACAAACTTGCAGCAGTTCTCAACATTGGCTTTGCAAGGTGATCAAGATTCAAGACACAACACACATGTGGCAGTTTTGAAGATTGACCATTTATTTATCCTTTCGAACATTTGTAACAGTTATTACTTTCCGTACTGCTCTATAAAGTACCATAGAATACCAACACTGACAACAACATCTAGACCTTGAGCGAATGCAAGATAATCACGCATAAAGATCCAATCTACAAACTATAGTTAAGAGAAGTGAATATTTCATTTTCTACAAACATACTTTAAAATTAAGCTCAATGAGATGAATTAATTACTCAATTAATTGATTAAGTTTCTTGACTTAAACAAAGTAAAGTACCTATTTTACAAATACGTACTAATTATAGCAATTCAGCCGTTAACGACTTTAATTTGATAATTTAAAATAAGTGCTAAATTAAACATTTATTTTTAACGTAATTGATGTAAACTATATGTATAATATCTTAGCATATTTTGCCAAATGAAACGGCAAAATACCACCAAAACAATATGAAAAAATATATTTTTTGACTATATAAAATAGTTATTCTACTTCGTTTGAATTTCAAGAAGCTTGACTATTTAACTAAAATGTGGAGGGTCAAAATTGGGTGTCAACATTGATAATATAAGAGAAAACGCTAAAAGAAATGAAGTTTTTTCTACTGGTAGATTTAAGCAATGTGGCGTATGAAAGAATTTAAGAACTTTGTTTAGTCAATTTTCCAGTGTACCCAAAAAAATATGATTTGTGTTATATACATCGATAGTGTAATGATTTCTTTATACTCTCCGTGTAATTTAATCTGCTATACATGTTACTTATCTCATTTACTTCAGATATCTGATCATCAGTGCTATTAATAGAGTTAATTGCAATTCCATTTTAATTGATATAAATTGCAATTTCATTTTAATTGATATGATTGCATAAATATGACCTATATTCTCCCAACAGGGCAAGTAAATGAAAGTTTATCTGATCCGTTTAATTTCTTCACGTTTTCGGGCTCTTCAAACTTTGTTTATCTTTAATTCAAAAATCCACTTTAATCGGCCAACAACAACAAACAAAAGTCACCCCTTTTGATCGTTTCACTCCAACGGTCAAAAGATTGCAGCATTCAAATACCTAATCCCCCCCCCCCTCCTAATATTCAAAACTAGCCGTTACACACAGATTTACAGCAATCTTCATCAAATCAAATCAAATCAAAACCCTCCAATATCTCCTCAATTCAAATAATTTCACTTTCCTTTCTCTCAATTCACCCTATTTTCATTTCTTCATCTATTCACTGTAAACGATCCGCTTACCATTCTTGATACATTATCATATCAATATGGCTGTCTCTTCTAACAGATCTCCTTCCCCAGTTACTGCAAGACCTATTCCTCCAAACCCGACAGCGAGAAGAAGTTTTAACGGTAACCCTTTTTCGCGACCTTTAGTTCTTGCAACCCATAGAGGAATCAACCCCGTTACTCCTTTCAACAGCCCTGCTGGTAATTTCCCATTCTTTTACTCCATTTTCTTGATTGTCAAAAATTGTTGCAAGATTTCTTGATTTACTTTGTTGTTTTGTTGTGTTTTTTTTGCAGATTCGGCGAAAAGGGTGTCTAATTCAGGGAAAGAAGGGTTGAGTTATGATGATAAGGAGAATGAGTTGAAAGCAGCGAAATTGAGGTCACCTGCAAAGGGTTCGAAGAATTTCATGTCTCCGACTATTTCAGCTTCTTCCAAGATTGCTCAATCTCCTAAAAAGAAAATCTTGGTTGAAAGAAATGATCCTGTTAGGACTTCAATCACCTTATCTGATGGTAAAGCTACATTCTTTTCTGAAGAGAATGTAAAATCTTTGGAAGGAACTGAGAATGTTATGGAGCCTAGGGAGGAGACTGTTCCTGTTGTTGAAGGTCTTCCTCCTCCAGTAACCAAACCCCAGAAAAAGGTAACATTTTTAGAAGTACCTTCAAATTACAACAATGACCTTTCTGATACTGTAACCATGGATTCTGAACTTTGTAATGATGAGCCACTAGTAATAGCCCCTCTTGATGCTGATCCCTCTCTACCTCCATATGACCCTAGAACTAATTACCTCTCTCCAAGGCCTCAGTTTCTTCACTACAAACCCAACCCTAGAATTGAAGTTTTACTCAATAAAGAAAAAGGGTTGGATGTAGGAGAACCAAAGAGGCTAGATGACATCTTCTTGTCTGAATTACTGTCTGATAACTTTTCAGACATAGATGGCAGTGAAAGTTCTTTAACTGAAGATTCACTAAAAGAATCTGATGGTTCTTCTTCAGAAGAAGCAATAGTTGATCAAGAAGACGAAGAGGAGCCTAAAGTTTCTGAACCTGAAATACCTGTTGCTGAGAAAATTTCTGAAGCAAAAATGAGAACAAAACCAAGTTCCTCCACAATATCAAAAAAAAATTCTTTGCTATTGGTACTCGTGATTGGTTTAGTATCAATTTCAGTTACTGATTCTCCTATACTTGCTACTCCTGTGTCTATAGTCTCTAATCTCAATATCCCATCAGATATTCCAGTCTTGGCTAAGGCCAATAGTTACTTTAAGCAATTCTCAGGTGAAGCCATTTCGTATTTTTCAAAGTTGATTTATGACGTTGGTAGAGTAGATTACCCGCAGCCTTTAAAATTCGTGAACTTGACTGATTTAGAAGAGAGTAGTAGCATATGTCACAGATATTTGAAAGGTAGTATTAATAGTGAGGAACTGGATAAAGAGCTTGAACCAATTGAATTAGAAGAGGATGAAGAGTCTGAAACTGAGCCAGACGAGGAAGAATTTCAAATGGAAGCTGATTTAGATGATATCAATGAAGTGGAAACTGAAGGAGCACATGAGTTGGAGATTGAAGAAGTTTCAGCAATTCAATTAGCTGAGGTGGTAAATGAGGCCGATAGCTTAGAAAAGGATGGACAGCATGACTTGGAGATTGAAGAAGCTTTCGCAATTCAATTAGCTGAGGTAAATGAGGCTGATAGCTTAGAAAAGGATTTAGACCAAGGACAGCATGACTTGGTGGAGACTGAGGCTGATAGCTTAGAAAAGGATTTAGACCAAGGACAACATGACTTGGTGGAGACTGAGGCTGATAGCTTAGAAAAGGATTTAGACCAAGGACAGCATGACTTGGTGGAGACTGAAGAAGTTTCTGTTGTCCTAGCTGAGGGGAATGAATCCGATAGTTCAGAAAGGGATTTAGACCAAGGGCTTGCAATTTCTAATGTTCAGCTTGAGTTGGCTGAATCCAAATCTTCCATTGCTGATACTGCTGCTATCAGTTCTGATGCTTCACTTGAGTCAGTGAAGGACTATCCTGAAAGCTTAGTGAAAGATGATTCTGCTGTCGAAGAAGCCCAACCTTTGGAAATGCTGAAGTCTCCAATTGATAGACATGGAGATAATGTTGGAGCATATCAGATCCTGGGAATTTCATCACTTGTACTGGGTGTGCTTGCTGCTACAGTTCTCTATGTGAAAAGAAGAAGTGATAAGACTATGCATCCAGTAGCAGTTCATGCTGATCAAGTCCCAAGTAAGAAATTTGAGAAGCATTCCTCTCAAAACTGGCCAACAGAGGTCGATGTTGCGGGAGAGTCTTGCCCTTCGGAAATGAGCAGCTTTCAGATAAGTTCATCTTATAGCAAGAAATATCCCAAATCTGAGAATGATGAAGCTCAGAGCATTGAGAAGAAACCTAGAAAGAGTAACAGGAGAGAGTCCTTGGCCACATCTGAGTTCTCAATGGGTTCACCTTCTTATGGAAGTTTCACTACATATGAGAGGATTCCTATCAAGCATGTGAGTAATGACTTAGTATCTGAGTTATTTTTGGAATATCCAAATCTATTCTCTTACTTATATTATCTGCTTTTTTACTTGTGAAATTATAGGCAAGTGGTGGAGGAGAAGAAGTCATCACCCCTGTAAGACGCTCGAGCAGAATTAGAAGCCATGTCATTTCTCCGTGAAGATTCTGAAGTCATATGTCACTGCTGCATTGACAACTGAAGGAAAATTGCTTTGTTTGCTTCCCTGACTTAATTGAAGTGATTTATAGGATTTTAATGTTTTTAATTAGTTAGCTGATGTCTTATGTTTTCTTTTGTTAGTTGATGATTTGCTGTGGTGTGTGTATATCAATTTATTTGACCCTTTGCTTCTATGAACATTTGGATGATCCAACTGTTGACTTCATTTTCACTCCTCCCCTTCTTTGATGAACTTTTTGTGCTACATTTACTTGGTTAACGTAGTTGATGAAATTTGATCTGTACGAATTTCTGAAAATATGCATCTCTTAGCTTGACAAGAGTCCACCTTTAGCGAGTTAAACAAAAATGACCTATACTAAAAGTTTTAAATAGTCATTGGCCTTAGCATTCTTTTTGATTAAATTATACTGTCAAACGCAAAACCTTCTATCTAACAATCTCCTTCCAACTTGATTATACTAATGTATTGTGATACAAGAACTTACCTCGAACTCTTGTATAGTGAATAATTTGCAGGGTTTCACATGAAGTCAAAATAAACTGAATACTTATCCTACTATAGACAAAGTTAAGTTGCTTATCACAAAATACACCCTAAACTTCAGAATTATATAGACACGTCATGCCAGTTGTTTGTTATCAACTCGTGCATCATATGAGTTGAAACTTGAAACTTGTGTTTGAATGAATCCGAGAGGATGCCTAAGCCAATGACTCTATTTTTGAGTTTATGTGAACCGAATTTTTATGGCCCTTTTCATGAGTACTCGTGGTTATTTTCGATCTGAGTCTCAGATTTAGTTGAGTGGAAATTTGCTGCATGATAAAATGTGTGAGCCCTAATCTCATTTTAATTAAAGGGTCTCTAGCTTTTGTGATACAATGACCTGAAACTAACTGAATAAACGATTGTTCCCTAAATTGCATATGCAGAAACCGATATGAGCTGTGGTCACCTTTTGAATTCTGTCTTGTTTTGTCGACTGAGTCCCCTAAATTGCATATGCAGAAAGACCAGACCATAAAAATATGGCAATATGGTTTTGGCTTTGCAATGTCCTGAAATCCCCTTGATCATTAAGTGTCTTAGAGCCCAAATTTGAAGTATACACTTGGCCAAACATAAGTTTCTTTTTTTCTGAAATGTATTTGCTATTATGAATTCATCTGCTTGAGAAAATCAGTTTGCTTGGTCTTTGATATGTAAATAACTGATTTTAAATCTCTTGCTGATTAAATTCTGTTATGTGAAGGATGAAATGACAGTATGATTGATCATCAGTTATCGAACAAGTTTTTAGATTGTCTATGTACCAATGCTGAGAGCTATGTGGAACTCTTATTCTTGAACTTTTTTGACAAATATTTGGAACTGTTAACAATCAATTGAATGGTTCTGAAAACTATTTTTGAGAAGCAGGATGGATTCATGTCAGCTACACATAATTAGTATTCTGGAACTGATTGCTTGAAACTACACTGCTCTGAAAAGATTGCTTGAGTAAAACATTGGGTGTGGCAGCCGTCGGTTGTCACAGAAACCGAGGGAGGCTGCGGGTAAAAGTAAATAGGGTTTATGATTTGGATTCTGATACCATGTTAGATTGTATTAATTTACCTGGGGAGCCTTTTTCATTAATACAAAATATATATAGGTGTACAATATAGTATAACAGGGATACTAGTTCTACCATAATAACACTAAATATAATAAATATAGTACAAAGTACACGTGTGCGTGAATATTTTTACTCTCACCCGTCAAATATCATGAACAAGTACACAAAATATTCACTAAAAGTTTTATTCTAATGATATTAATATTATTCCGTAAAATTATGTATTACATGATTGGACGTCAAGAAACTAGTTAGGACATAATTATGTATACGATTCAACATGCCGACTATGAAAAACTTATTAAAAATACACATCAATCAGAAATATTGTCACAAAATCCCTCGCTCTTCGAGGAATATGTAGTAGAGTGTATGCGTGACTCTTTTAGATCATGGACCGACACAAAAATAAAAAATAAAAAATTGTATATTATTAACTTCGCACATTAAAATCTTATCACTCATCACTTAATTACCAAAGCAACTTAATATATCAAATGTAAAAACGTGGAATGAAAATCAAACGTGAAATGTGTCAAAGATGTGAAAAACTTAATTTTCAGTCTTAGTGCATATCAAATGCTGAACCTATCTAATGATATCATGGAGATTAAATTGGAGTAATTTAAAAGACTTCTTAAGAATATGTAAATATAGGCAAATTTATAATTTCTCTTGTGTCGATCGTGTTAGTGTTTTGGTGGCGCGTGTAGAGTGTGAAGCATGGCTACCACCGCATCCAGGTGCCGGAAATATTGATGTTCAATTTTTTCAACATCAGTTTAGGAAATCTTGGTGTTATTTTCGAGCACTTCAAGTTTAGGAAATCTTGTTGTTTAGTGCTATGATTTTGAAAATTAAGGAAGGACATAAGACGTGCCATAAACCAAATCTTGGACACAATTGTTATTATTATTATTTCTAGCTCATGGTACATCTTGAGTTCTTTGTACAAATTCGAAGTTGTAGCTTATAATTACAGTTAGTCGACTCGATAGAAGAATATAATATTTCATTTTTCAAACATACCCCAGTTAAGCAAATAAAAAGAAAAGGACACACCCCAGTATTTTCCAATCCAACAAAAACTGCGCCAAGAGACAATAATAACAAAAATTTCATGGGTATTTTATTAGACATTATTATTTATTATGTACGCATTTTTATAAAAATAATTGCACGTCCACTGCGTCGAAGTCTAACTTCCAACAAAAATGACTGAATTTAGATATAATTGTTGGTAGACTTACAAATTTTTATACGTCTATAATTTTATTTATGCACTTCGAGCTCAACAACACGTTCTTTTTTTCTCTCCTCAAAATCATTAAATGGGCCAATATTTTGTGTGGCTCACATTGGCCAATAGAAATAGAGCCATGGAGTTAACCTTTAAGTTAGGCCAACTCATGCCTACTGTACCGCCCTTTTTCAAACAACTTTAACTGTCCCTACTTCTACTTTCTTCACACATTGGACCCCTCTTACTAGGGTTTTTCCTAACTAAACCCCCTTCTCTCCCTTACAAGCATATACTCTTTTTTATACAACATCCGTACTGTTTTTTTATTATTCTACTCCGTGTACCTTGTAAACTCCACACAAAGAAACAAAGAATTTATGTTATCTAAGTCTATAGGTTCCATAGTTACACAATCTTGGCGGAGTTGACCCCCCCCCCCCCCCCCCCTAGCTTATAAATTTGTCACCAAGTTTTGTGGCCTTAACTTTTGATAAAATTTTGTTGGGTTTTGGTTTTTTTTTCTAAAGATGGCAGTAGTGGGAGATTTAGCTTTGATGGGGACTAAGATCACTACTCCAAATAAGTTAATTGGTAAATTGGAGAAAAGGGTATTTGGTGTTCCAATTTCTTTTAGTCCAAAATTTAGTTTTTCTCATAACAAATCAAGAACTGCAATCAAAGCAGTGATGCAAATAGAGAAAATTCAAAGTTCAAGTGAATTAAAAGGGAGTTTAAAAGAAGGGTCTTTATTAGGATTTGATGTTGTATCAGAAAGGGAGCTTAAAGAAAAGGGATTTTTGGGGTTAAGGAAAACAAAACTTGTGTGCACAATTGGACCAGCTTGTTGTTCTTTAGATGAGTTGGAGAAATTGGCTATAGCAGGTATGAATGTGGCTAGGCTAAATATGTGTCATAATTCAAGGGAGTGGCATCAAGATGTGATTAGGAAAATTCAGAAGTTGAATGAAGAAAAGGGGTATAGTGTATCAATAATGATTGATACAGAGGGGAATCAAATACAAGTAGTTGATCATGGCTCTTCATCTTCTGTCAAAGCAGAGGTAATTAACCAAATTAAATTCTTTAAAGCCCCTTTTGTGATCTTTCTTGTATTATGTTGTTTGGGTTAATTTCACTGATGGTATTTGAATTTTATCCATTGTAACAATAGAAGTCAAAGAAACTAGTACTTTTTTTTGTCACAAAATTATCTTTTGACGCAATAAAGTAACTGAACTAGGTGTGAATTGCTCATAAGACTAGAAGGACAAGTTTCCGGTGCCAAGTAATCGTTCTTTTTTTGTTTCATTGAAATGTTTTTATAGTATTTTTGTTTTATAAAATAAGGGTAGTCACAAATATTTGAATGGTCAATTTTTAATTTTTGAGTCGAAATTTGACCTTCCATTCATTTGTATTTTCTGAAAAATCACACATAGTTTTGTTACTTTAGTGTGACATATTATTTTTGTGATTTTATTGTTATAGTAGGTAATACAAAAGTAGTTTTATGACTTTACTGTTATAGTGTGTACTTGAAATTAACCCAATATTGGTGAAAAGTGAAAGTTTGTAGTCTAACTTGAATTATGTTCATGTTGTTCATTAGGAGGATTCAATCTGGTACTTTACTACTGAGAAGTTTGAAGGTTCTCGTCCATTTACAATTCAGGCAAATTATGAAGGTTTTTCTGAAGGTAAGTCTCATTGATAAAAATTCATTGTTTCCTGTTTGGTTGTAAATTTTTTGATTGAGGTTGAATTCTCTTTCTCCTATTTAGGTGTCAATCCTGGTGATGAAATTGTCATAGATGGAGGAATGACAACTTTTGAAGTTATAGAGAGAGTTGGGAACGACTTGCGCTGCAAGTGCACGGACCCCGGTTTACTTCTGCCTAGAGCTAAGTTGAGTTTCTGGAGAGATGGCAAGCTTTTAGGAAGAGATTATGATCTCCCCACTTTGTCAACAAAGGTCAGTAAATTTATTGCTCAGGTTTTTACTCATCAAGAAAGATCTATGCTCGAATTTTTCTTAAACATGATTCCTTTTCTTCAACATGTTCTAAGTGTTTGGACTTTGGAGTGACATAATTGAACAAGAAATAGGTCTAACTGCTTCGGTTTTAACATAAAGTTGTGAATTTCCGAATGAGTTCTATGTCCAATACGAATCTCTAATCTTGCTGACGCACACTTCATGATCCACAGGATTGGTCAGACATTGTGTTTGGAATATCTGAAGATATCGATTTCATTGCAGTTTCATTTGTAAAAGATGCCGATGCAATCAAGCATCTGAAGGACTACCTCGCCAGTAAATCCTCCAAGTAAGTCAAGTTGTGAGCAAAAGGTTGTTTTTTTAACTTCTATTGTACTACTTATGGTTTTTCACATAGATTGAAAGTGTATTTTGGATCGTGAAATCTTTCTGAGTTTGATTGCAGGGCAATAAAAGTGTTGGCGAAGATAGAGAGCCTACAGTCTCTCCATAGGTTGGAAGAGATTGTTGAGGCTTCTGATGGGATTATGATAGCAAGGGGAGATCTAGGAGTCGAGATTCCACTCGAACAGATTCCATCTGTTCAGGAAGATATTACTTATGTTTGCAGGCAGCTCAATAAGCCCGTTATCGTGGCCTCTCAACTTCTGGAGTCAATGGTCGAATACCCAACTCCAACACGAGCAGAGGTACTAATCTTTCTCTCCTAGTGAAATTTCTTGCATTTTCTGTCTTTTGACAAAATTTTCCAGTCTCATCAAAGTTTACAAAAACTTCTGTAAAACTTAGTCTCTTCCTGTTTTAGCATTTGTCAGTACTTTCTACTTTTCTTGTTTCAATGCCAATAATGTATTCCTATTACCGTAAGGTCCGTAACTATGCAGATCGTCTTTATCCCCCTAATCTGATTATTGAAATATTAGATACCTTCACTTCCAAGCTTTTTTTACTAATAGATCATATCTTTTGGGTGGATTCTAGTTTGATAAATACTAGCTAATCTAGCCTCCAACAACAAGGTTTTTTATGTGATAGGTTGCAGATGTTTCTGAAGTGGTACGACAGTATGCTGATGCATTGATGTTATCTGGTGAGTCAGCCATTGGATCTTACGGAATGAAGGCTCTTTCTGTCTTGCGTACAACTAGCACCCGCATGGAACAATCGTGTCGTGAAGAGAGCAGGCAAACTTTGTTGCATCAGCGCAAACTTGGAGTATCTTTGCCAGATCAAATTGCTGAGCAAATCTGCAATTGTGCAGTGGAAATGGGTACTTCCCTCTCCTTCCCTTGTGAATAATAGTTTGTTGAATATAAAATTTAAAGGAAATTTAGAGCCAAGGCGTTCATAGGTCTCCCGTCAGAGCTCCATCTAAGAATCGCTGAAAAGGCAATGTCTTACAATCTCTTTCTTCATATATGAGACCGTCTGCTTTTATATCCTAAACTAATACTTGAAAGACTTGAAAGACTCGAAAGACCTAGATGAGTTTCCTTATGAGTGAGTGGAAGGAATAATGATCCTGACGTGTGACCATTTTCATCTAAAAATTAAGTTTAGAGAGAACAAACTTTTGATTCTTGAATTATATCTTTAACACGCCTCTCACCTTTTTCATTGACCGAGAACGTGAAATTTTTTGTTGAAAATGGTGGCAGTGAGATTTGAACTCATAATCTCTTGCCTGCTCTAATACCATATTGAATTGTGTGACGATCTCACATAAAATCTTAAAACTTTTAGAGAGAGCGTACCTTTTATGTACTTAATTAGATTATGTCTCATCGAGCCTGTTTGTCTTCGATCTCAACCAATTTCTTTTTACATGCTCCAGCTGACAACCTAGGTGTGGATGCTATATTTGTGTACACAAGGCATGGGAAGATGGCGTCTCTTCTTTCACGCAACCGTCCAAATCCTCCTATATTTGCCTTCACGAACGACAACAGCACTCGGATGGCTCTCAATTTGCAGTGGGGAGTTACTCCGCTTCTCACTGACCTGTCAGACGACATGGAAGGAAACGTTAAGAAAACTGTCGAACTTATAAAAGCTAAGGGGATGATGAAGAAGGATGATGCTATTTTGGTGGTTTCAGATATCATTCCAATTTCTACTGCCCGGGCAATTTTCCAGTCCATTCAGGTTATGACCATAACATAGGATAGCAAATATCATTTCTTGTATGTTTGGAAGAGAGATTTTTTAACTATTTTGAGGACATACTTTGTTGTATGCCATAATCTATTCTTATCAAACAAAGCAAGTTGTTGAATTCCAGCTCTGTTTCTTGCTGTTTTGGCAAATTGAATTTGTTTTCAAATTCACCCTTACTGATTCGATCAGTTGATAATTACTTACTGATAAAGTATACCGTGATATACACAACATATACAATGCCTTGTGTACACCGCACGGAAACACAAGCCTAGTTGGACCGTGATATATATGGTATACATAACCGTGTATATCACGGTTTGGGAGTTAGTTTTGGTAATGTATTGTTGTATTTAATTAGCATTGTACACTTACCATAATTGTAGAATTCTTGTACAAATAGAATAGGGTTTTGGATTATAATAGGAATAGGATTTTTCATATTATGGAGATTGTAAATTGTATATATACTCATTAATGAAAATAATCAGGGGATTATATTCTTTAGGTGTGAGCACGGGTACAGGATATCCAGATACCCGACCGGAATCGACACTAACGGGTAGGTTCCGGTAAGGCTGGCTAGTGGGTCGGCCCGGTCCCACCCTAGTCCCGCCTCGAACCCAACTTTTAAAAAAAAATTGTGGTATCGGGACTCGAACCGGGACGGGACAAGGCCTCGTCCCGGCCCGGCCCAATCCAGACAGGCCTGACCCGATCCCGTCCTGGTCTCGCCCGAAGCCCCCTCTTTGCAAAAATAACCGTTGCACCAACGACCATTTTACATTTTGGCCTCCCCCCTCCCCCAACGCCCCCACCCCCTTAATATTTATTTTTAACCCATAAGTTATTATATTTACACTTTAACCCAATTTTCTAACTATAAATACCTCATTTTCTCTTCATCTTTCTCACAAATCTTCCTACAATCTCTCTAATCTCTAATCTCTAATCTCTAATCTATCTCTCTACAAGTCTACATTGTCACCTAAATATTCAATTTTATTTATTAATTTGGGAGTTAAGTTGGCAACTAGCTTGAGGTTGAGGATCTTCCATCGAGCAAAGTTTTAATTTTCAGCCTCTCGATTACACGTCGACGTTACGTCGGCGTTTAGTACATTCGTTCCTTCATTAAATTATTATTGTCTGTTTATTTTATTTAGCGCACTTAATTTCGTTTACTTTAATTATTTATTAGTATAAGTATAAATTTATAACGGAAGGATTTAAACGTATGCTTACGGGTAGGGGTCATGCTTCTTCTAGTATGGGCAAGGGTCCTATTTCTAGACAGAATCATATTCCTACACATGATGATTTTGTTGATACTGAACATTTTCCTACAATACCATTATATTTAGACGATGAGCTATTTTCTGAAACTCAAGAAGACTTTAATTTAGATGATGATCTAGATGATACACCCACTAATGTAGATGACAACACACCCACTAGTGCACCTTCAACTGAAATGCCTCTTATTCCCCCTAGTATGAGACGAGGTCCAACAAAATGAACATTAAAATCAGATGCATGGACATTTTTTTATAGGGACGTAGAGAATCAAGTAGCTAGATGTAAAATTTGTAAAGATGTCTTAAAATTTAAAACTAGAAAAGGTCACGGTGGGACGGGGTTTAATGAGATACGTAGCAAGGGCTCATCCAGCTATATATGCCCAATACGAGGCTTCAAAATCGGGTGAGCAAACGTCCGCTCCATCGGGACAAGGTTCACATACTGTCCCGGACTAAGTACATGGTCAAATTAACCCTATGACGGGGGGAATTGTAGGCCCTAAATACGATAAACATAGAGATATGGAAGCAATAGCAAAATTAGTTGATGTGGAGGGTTTGTCTTTTTTCATTTCCTTCATCTCCCGGTTTTATTCATTACATTAGAGATATGTATAATCATGCTTTTAACGATTTTGTATTTAAATTCGCACATGAATATCAACAGTATTTACGTTATTCATTATATCATTTTAATGGAAAAGTGGCTATCACTTCTGATATAGGTTGTAGTACTAACGGCCATGATTATTTAACAGTAACCTGTCATTGGATAAATTATAAATGGTCTATGCAAAAACGTATCTTAGCGTATAGATATATAGATGATAGGCACTCTGGTACTTTTATTGCAGAAAATATTTATCAAGTGTGCGATTATTACGGAATAACTGATAAAATTATGACTATTACATTAGATAACGCTTCTTCTAACAATTACGCTATTACAATTTTTAAAAATAGTTTAACTCCATCTTTTTCAGATCATTTTCATATAAAATGTGTGTGCCATATATATAACTTAATTGTAAAGGATGGTCTATCACTTTTTGAAGACATTCTTAGTAAAACACAATTTGATATAAATTTTATTTTTTAAAATAATAGAATACAACGAAGAAAAGAATATAAAAAAACTTGTCACGATTGCCAACTACCTTATAGAAAAATTCCAGAAGAAGTGCCCACTAGGTGAAATTCTTTATACGAGCAACTACTTGTTGCTTATGACTATAGAAAACCTATAACTTTATTTTTTAACTCTCATAATCAAAATTCAGCTGATATAGTTGTAGATAGCGATTGGGGGGAAATTTCTGAACTTATTGTATTTTAGAGAAAAAATTTCAAACAACAAAAGAATTTTCCGGTATATATTATCCTACTATTTCAACTATGTTGTTTTATATAGCTCTAATATTTTTACTGCTTAATGAATATATGGATAAACCAGCTTATAAGGCAGCTATTAAAAAAATATTTATCAAAATAAAAAATGTTTTATTCTTATTCCCACTATTTATATTATTGGTGTTGTATTAAATTTGACTATTAAAATAGACGGTACTAAATCACTTATTGAAACTATTTACGATTGTATAGCAGTACTACCACCTCCAAGTCCCAAAAATCCAAATCACCCACCACTTATTGAATAAACTAAAGAAGAAGTGTTGTCTAGCGTAGAAGACGAATGCAAAAAAATATATAGGTTTTACCAACAAGAAAGTGTTAGCAACCTACCGGCTTCCATACCATCTTCTTCTTCTTCAACACAACCTCACAAAAGACATGTTGTTTCTGCAGCTAGTATTGAAAGCCTCAGAAATAGAATGTGCGGCGGCATCCATTACCGCTCAACAGAAATTGTTCGTAGTATAGTGCATTTGTATGTTTCATTTTCAAGATTTGATTGTAGTTTAGTCTAGTTTGAAGTAGTATTTTTCATCGATTCCCTCTTTCTTGACCCTAGGGTTTTCTATCATGGACTTAACAAATTAAAGCAATGAAATAGTATTATGGGATAGATTTTTGGGGGTTTTCTATTAACTGAAAAAAAAGGAATTACAAACTAAATGCAGAAAAAGAAATGAAATAGCTAAACTGCTGTGAAATCATGGCGTAATATCGGCATAAAAATTTACAGGGTACCTGGGAACCTACCCGAAACTGCAGGGTCCGGGTAGGTTCCGGGTAATGATTGCTACGGGTAGGTTCCGGGTAGTAAATTTAGGAACCGATCTTATACTAGGTAGGGTCCGTGTAGTTAAAAAACGTTAGGGTACCTAGACCCGCTCACCCCTAATATTCTTACATGGTATCATAAGTCTAGGACTCAAATACTTCCGCTCCTCTCCCAAAATTGCTCTCGGATTCCACCATATTCTCCCGGTTCCGACATGATTTTCTTATTCTTTTCCCGAATTTCCATCTCTAAACTAATCCCTCCTAAATTATTGTTCTTTCGTTATGTCTACCACGAAGAACATGTTTCATCATGTCCCTGCTATTTCCAACATCAAGAACCATATCCCTATTGTTATTGAAATGGAAAACGTCCAAAATGTGACATGGGCGAAATTGTTCAAAATTCACGCACTTTCACATCAAGTCCTCCATCACATAATTCATCCAGCACCTGGCACACAATATGTACCTACCCCCGAGGAGAATCCTAAGTTATGGATAGCCCTTGATGCTATCGTCTTACAGTGGATTTACTCCACTATTTCTACCGACCTTTTTAAAGACCATCATTGAACCAGACACTACGGCTATGACTACCTGGAATAGATTGCGTGATATATTTCAGGATAACAAACATTCCCAAGTTGTCACTCTTGAGCAAGAATTTTCACAAGTCAGCATGGAAGATTTTCCGAATGTTTAAGCTTATTGTAAATGGCCTAAGGAATTGGCGGACCAACTCCGTAACGTTGGAGCGCATGTTACCAATAATCACATTGTTCTATAAATGGTTGCAGGCCTATCTGAGGCCTATAATGGCGTTGGAACTTTACTCCGTCAAAGTAATCCACTTCCACATTTTTATCAAACATGTTCGATGCTCACGTTAGAAGAAGTCGAATTGGCAAAAAGGGTGGCTACCGGTGCAAGTTCTGTGGCGATGATGACTACGTCCGATAACTCTCACGGTTTTATTGACAATTCAAGCCAAAACCACAACAACGGTGGCGGCAAGAAGGGTCAAAATCGTAAAAATAATGGAAAGAATCGCGATAGAAACAACATCGGCGGACGAAACAGTAACAACACCGGCGGTAGGCCTCGGGGTTCTGGGCCCCCAGCCCGCCTGATCTCAGCCTTGGGCCCCTTTTCAGTGGGCCTGGACTAGCGGCCAGTGGCCCAGTCCCGCATACTTCCCTCCCAGTTATTTTCAGGGAACTTGGGTCCCGGTACAACCCAATTTCTCGGGTTCTTACAGCAACAACCTGCAACGTTCTGGGTCGGGTCAGCAGGCCTTCAATGATACTGGCCCGAATTCAATTTCGACACCCACCGATATTGAGTCCACTATGAATACACTTGGATTAAATCCTCCAGACGCGAATTGGTACATGGACACCAGCGCCACTTCTCACATGACGTCCGACCAAGGTACTCTCTCGTCTTATTTCAATTTGAGCAGAAATCGTGACATTATTGTTGGTAATGACAACTCAATTCCAATTCGTGGTTCCGTTCATACAACTTTGTTTCCCCAACATCCTTCTCTTGTCTTTAAAAATACCTTTCATGCCCCTAACTTAATTAAAATTTTGGTGTCTGTCCGAAAATTCACCATTGATAATTGGGTTTCTGTTAATTTTGATCCATTTGTGTTTTCTGTGAAGAATTTCAAAACAAGGATACCTCTCATAAGATGCAATAGTAGGGGAGATCTTTATCCAATCACAACCACCACCACTTCCTCGAGTCAAGCCATGCCATCGACGTTTGCAGCTCTAGTTCCTTCCTTGTGGCATGCACGTTTGGGTCATCCTGGGTCGTCAATTATTTCTTCCTTGCTTAAAAATAAATTTATTTCTTGTAAGGGTACGCGTAGTACTCCAATTTGTCATTCATGTCCGTTAGGGAAATATGTTAGATTACCATTTGTAGCCTCTACTTCTTGTACTTTGATGCCTTTTGACATTATTCATAGCGATTTATGGACATCTCTCGTTCTAAGTTCTTTGGGCCATCGTTATTATGTTCTATTTTTGGATGATTATTCTAATTTTTTATGGACCTTTCCGTTAGCAAAAAAATCTCAAGTTTTTTACACATTCTTAAAATTTAGAGCATTCATCCGTACCCAATTCCAACGGAAAATCGAAAATATTCAATGTGATAATGTCAAAGAATATGATAATGGGTTGTTTCGGGAATTTTGTGATGCTAATGGCATAGTTTTTCATTTCTCTTGTCCTCATACGTCCTCACAAAATGGGAAAGCCGAACGAAAAATTCGTACCATTAATAATATTGTCCAAACTTTATTAGCTCATGCTTCCGTACCCCCTTCTTTTTGTCATCATGCCCTATAAATGGCTAATTACCTCCTTAATGTACTTCCTAACAAAAACCTACAAAATAATTCCCCACTTAAACTTCTTTACAATAAAGATCCTTCGTATTCTCATCTTAGGGTGTTTGAGTGTTTATGTTATCCTCTTTTTTCATCTACTACAATTAACAAACTTCAAACACGTTCTACCTCTTGTGTGTTTTTTGGGTTACCCATCTAATCACCGTGGTTACAAGTGTTTTGATTTATCCTCCAAAAAAATCATTATTAGTCGCCATGTGATTTTTTATGAAACTCAATTTCCATTTGCTAATGTATATAGTTTCGTGCCTAGTTCGTATAATTTTTTGGATGACGGGGTCTCACCGTATATTATGCACCATTTATCCGACTTGACCCATGACCAAAATCCGCCAGCAGGCCCACTGCCTGCTGGCCCATAAATTCCCCTCGCCACATCTCCTGTTGGACCGCCTGTTGGGCCTGATTCGCGGTCCAGTACCATTCTCGGTATTGTTTAGCCAGTTTAGCCCAGGGTTGGCTCGGCTTCCTTTCCTATTTCACCCTATGTTCCAGTTATTGGGCCTTCTGTACCAGTTGTTGGGCCAACAGGCCAGTTCGTCCATATTCAACAGATTGCCCAAAATCCATCCAATTCCTCCTCGAGTCAAGGGCCCGTTACTCGTAGTCAAAAGGGTATTTTAAAACCAAAACGACATTTTAATCTCAATTCTAATGTCCTTAAATCCGCCCTCCTGCGTAACCTTGTGTCCGCTTTAAATGACCAAAATTGGAAATTGGTTATGACTGACGAATATAATGCTCTTATTGAAAATAAGACGTGGGAGTTGGTGCCCCGTCCTTCTGGTGTTAATATTATTCGGTCTATGTGGATTTTTACTCATAAAGAAAATTCTGACGGTTCTTTTGAGAGGCATAAGACTCGTCTTGAAGGGGATGGTAAACTCAACAGGTTGGCATGAATTGTGGTGAAACGTTTAGTCCGGTGGTCAAACCAGCTACTATTCGTACCGTTCTCAGTTTGGCTCTCTAAAATGTATGGCCCATTCATCAGTTGGATGTGAAAAATATTTTTTTACACGGTGATCTTAAGGAGACAGTTTATATGCATCAACCCTTGGGTTTTCGAAATTCCAATCATCCTCATCATGTCTGTTTGCTGAAGAAGTCCTTGTATGGACTTAAGCAGCCCCCACGGGCTTGGTATAAAAGGTTTGCAGATTATGTATCTTCTATTGGCTTTTCTCACAGCAGGTCTGATCATTCTCTCTTTATATATCGTCATGGTACTTCTCTGGCATACATTTTGTTGTATGTCGATGACATTATATTGACTGCTTCGTCTGATAATTTGCGCAAGTCTATCATGACACTTCTCAGTTTCAAATTTGCTATGAAAGACTTGGGACCCTTAAGTTATTTCTTGGGGATTGCTGTCACTCGTCATTCAGGTGGCCTGTAAGTACGAGGATCCCACGCACTATCACAGCCTTGCAAGTGCACTTCGGTATCTTACTTTCACGAGACATGACATTACTTATGTCGTTCAGCATGTGTGTTTGTTTATGCATGATCCTAGCACATGAATGCGCTTAAACGCATTATATGTTACATTCAGGGAACACTTGACTATTGCTTGCATCTATATCCATCGTCGGTCTCTACACGTGTCTCTTGCACTGATGCTGATTGTGGTGGATATCCGGATACCCAACGCTCCACGTCTGGTTACTGTATGTTTCTTGATGATAACTTAGTCTAATAGTCTGCAAAACGACAGGCTACCTTATCACGCTCCAGTACAGAGGCCGATTCTCGAGGGGTAGCCAATGTGGTCTCTGAATCATGTTGGTTACGTAATCTTTTCTTAGAATTTCACTTTCCCATTCAGAAAGCTACCTTGGTCTATTGTGATAATGTTAGTGCAATCTATCTTTTTGGTAATCCGGTTCAATATCAGCGCACTAAACATATCGAGATGGATATCCACTTTGTTCGCGAAAAGGTAGCTCATGGACAAGTACACGTTTTACATGTCCCTTCTCGGTACCATATTGCAGACATGTCTTCCCTCGGTTCTATTTAAGGATTTTAGGGATAGTCTCAGCGTACGACGACCGTCCGCTATGACTGCGGGGGTGTGATAAAGTATATCGTGATATACACAATATATATAATGCCTTGTGTATACCGTGTATATCACGGAAACACAAGCCTAGTTGGACCGTGATATATACGGTATACATAACCGTGTATATCACGGTTTGGGAGTTAGTTTTGGTAATGTATTGTTGTATTTAATTAGCATTGTATACTTACCATAATTGTAGAATTCTTGTACAAATAGAATAGAATTTTGTGATTAGAATATGAATAAGATTTTCTATATTATGAAGATTGTAAATTATATATATAATCATTTCTTAATGAAAATAATCATGGAATTATATTCTTACAATATTTTTAAGAATGACTCGTAGGCTGGGTAAGGGTCGCAGAAAAATTGCTATAAAAAAGATAGAAAATCAAAGTTACCTACATGTAACATTTACGAAACGACAAAATGGCCTATTTAAGAAGGTTAGCGAACTTGCAGCCCTGACCGGTGCTGAAGTTGGTATCGTCATGTTTTCATCAGGTAAAAAATCCAAAATTAATTACATGATACGATTAACAAATACTATAATTTTAAGCGTAAACCTACATACATCATCGTTATTAAATAGTATATAAATCTGAGATCTTTAGCATGATAATTAATTTCATGTATAAAGAAGAGTGCGGCTCTGTTGATATATAATTTTGTTTCTCTTCCCCTTGCCCTATCTTACTTTACTACTCGTCTTTATCGATGCTGGGAGTGGACCAATCTATATGTTTTTATCTTTAATGAGATTTGTACGTTCGTCAAGTAATCGAATGAACAAATTAACAAGATTTGTCCTCTATTAAATACCGGTTACAAACTTGGTAGTACTAGATCGACCACACATTTAATAGAATAAATGCTTAACTTATATACACAAACAATTTAATTTTCTTTTAAACTATCAAATTTTTTACCGATAGAAATCTTTTAGACAAATTGATAGTATAAAAATGGTTGTTTTCACCGGCAGGAAGCTAAGGTTTATCCTTTTGGCACTCCAAATATAATTGATATCATCAACAAATACATGGGAGATAGGCCTCATCACCAATTCCAGGCGTTAGTGACGAGTTTGCCCAAGTGGTCCGACAGGCTAAAGCCCAAACCTTAAACGACAAGGTGAATGTTCTGCAACACCAGCTGGATTTTGCAATAAATTTACAAAAAATACATAATGAAATAAATAAGAATCTGGAGGAACAAGAGTGGCCTAGGGGTACTATAGAGGGAGATGAGTATCATGCAACTTAAAATGATGGAAAATGGTCTGCTTCATTCTCTTGTGAAGGTAAACAACCATCCTAATGCTGCGCGAATTAATGCGCAATCCTAAATTCCGATCTATTTATAAGATGAAGTAATTAAAGATTGATTTGATCAAGGGTAAATCTTCAAAATAAAAATAAAAAGTTGATTAAAAATATTATTTTTATGAGAAATGTGCAGTTTCAGCAATCCAATACCACACGATTATTATGACTTATGAGATTCGAGTTGTCCTGTATTTAATTTTGAAGAATTTGATACCATGGACCGAAAATTAATTAAACAAATTATCATATTTGTAGAATTCTTGTACACGTGTAATTATGGTACATGATCAAAACCGTGTATACCTACATGGACCGAAAATTAATGACACAAATTACCATAATTACACTTTTACAAGAATTCTACAAATATGATAATTTGTGTCATTAATTTTTGGTCCATGGTATACACGGTATCAGAATTTTCCTCACGTCCTTCCCAAGAAGAAAAAGAAAGGGAAAAGCGCGATTATGATTTAAGAATTTAAAAGATTTGTTTACCTCATAATCTACATTCAAGAAGAATGACTTAATCACAAGTGAAGCCTAAAATACTAATCTGGTTGGGATTTGCTTCATGATTTAACTGATTTTACTAAGTGTTCTTCAAAATAACTAAATTAAAATCGTGATAAGAATAGTATTTTTTTTTTTTGGAGAATTGTGTCCATTAGATCAATCCAACCTTACGTGATTATGAGATCCAAGTTGTAATCTAATGGTTGTAATTACATTTCATCAATTCTCCGATAAAATCTATAGCATTACCTACCTGAATCGTTGACGTTAAATTTATCAGAGGAAAATAATTCTTTGTTATCAGATTCCTACCCAATTTGATCGACATACCTCTATTAAGCAAAAATAAAAATAAAAAAATAGAGTAGAAGCCTTTTACATGATTATGAGATTGAGTTGTAATCTAATGGTTGTAATTACAATTCATCTATTCTCCGATCACATTACCCTCCTGAATCATTGACGTTAAACTTATAAGAAAAATAGAATTCTTTATTTGATTCGACTTCTATCCCATTTGATATATCGATCCTGGTCATGTGTGATATATACATGTAACCATCCAAGTCTAATACTAACTCTATTAAGCAACAACACTACTAAAAAAGTGTTTTTCGACCACACGCGGTCGGAAAAGCCATTATTTCAACTAATTTTTCTATCATAGGTTCCGGTCGTTAATACCTTGGTCGAAAAATTATTTCAACCTAAATTAAATATAAATAATTTTTTATTTATTAAAAAATATTTTAAAAATTTCGACCGCATGTAATCGAAATCAAGCAACAATATTGCTAAATTTAGACCGCATGTGGTCGAAATGAAGTAACATTGCTAAATTTCGACCACATGTGGTCGAACCTGTAAATGTTGCCCAGAATTTTGACATCATGTCTGGCAATAATATTGCTAAATTTCGATCACATGCGGTCGATTTTTAGTTTTTCTGGGATAATTTTCGACCATATGCACCTGCCAAATCAACAATCCAATTCAACAATGCAACAAATCCAATTCAACATATCAATTCATCAATAACGCAACCATAAATTACAACATTCTACAACTAAATTCCACCTTAAAGTACTTCAAAATCGAATTAAAAGTACATCCAAAAACTTAAAACATCATAAACTTAAACATCCACTATATTCTACAATCAAATTCACCTTCAAAGTATTTTTAATTCAAAATAAAACTACATTCAAACACTTAAATATCATAAACATATCCAACAAAACGTAGCAAAATTAGAATCCAAAAGCATATGAATCAAAAAGCTCATCGTTGGGTGTTAGACACGTGATATGTATCCTCCCAACTAGACTCATCGACAAGAGCATGTTCTACGTTATTACATGACCTACGGCGTCTACCTTGCGAAGGTTGGGGGTGGGAGGGTTGTGACCTACGAGCATCCCCGGGACACGGGGGAATCGGAAACGCCCCGAATTGAGAAAATAATCGTACTATATGATTGTTTGTCTTGTAATCAAGTTAAAATTTTGATAAAGATGTAATCAAGTTAATACTTGGCATCTATAATCCTTAACTAAAATTAGCATAAAAATCATTAAGAAAATTTAAAACTACTAAATAAAACCTCATTCATTCTTCAGAGACCTTAAGATTTTGCATCATCTCATTTTGCTAACAATATATTACTTTGTGTATTAATTTGTTCCTCTTAATGGTTGTGAATATACATGTATGGTAGAACGTCTATCTTAAGAAATATGCCATATTTCCTTTTATTTAATTTTTATGTAACATAATTATCTGTAACCGTATGATTCACTACACCAATTTAGTTCAACAAAAATTCCCATATTCCGACACATTTGTTGCATTTTCTTATATTATAATCTATATATGTATATAACTTTACTTTTATGATTCATAACTCATAGATATCTAAACTTATGACACCTGATTTCTCAATCT
The DNA here is from genome assembly GCA_034509755.1 of Anisodus tanguticus. Classification (NCBI taxonomy): domain Eukaryota; kingdom Viridiplantae; phylum Streptophyta; class Magnoliopsida; order Solanales; family Solanaceae; genus Anisodus; species Anisodus tanguticus. The sequence continues at coordinate 34,481,952 of CM067561.1, read as the reverse complement.
CGGACACTAATTAATTATCCAACTATTATCATAATTCTCCTTAGGTTGCAACTCAAAAGTAAAATGCAAACATGATTGTCTTTAGGTTACAACTCAAAAATAAAAATTAGTACTACTATGTAATATTGGAAGATATTTCTCCTTTTCTCACTCTCCATCGTTTATTTTTTAAAACAATCATTCTCTCTTATTAATTACCGTTTATCCCCAGCTAGCTAGCTGCATAAAAACCACTCAATAGATAGAAGGGTTGACAATTGTTATAACACAATTAACTAATTACTCCATTTAATAAGGGATTTATCAGAAACAAAAACAATGTTGACTTTCACAAGTAAAAATGCAATACTATGTCTTATTGTTTTTATAATGCCAACTAAGGTGCATTGAGTAATCGCATTATCTATCAATAAATAGGATAAGATTTTCTAACTCCCAAATCAACACATTACACAGAAATTATAATAGTAAAAACAGATATTATGTTTGAGAGTGTAGTGTGTACCTTTAAATAGTCCATCTTTTTCACTCTTCATGTAAACTCAAAACCATAAGAATTCTTATATTATCTCTAATTTATTTATAGTTTCAGACATGGCAAAGAAACCTGGCATGGGTCGTCAAAAGATCAAAATTGCCAAGATAGAGGTCAAGAATCACCTCCAAGTTACTTTCTCAAAACGTCGTTTTGGTATTTTCAAGAAAGCTAGTGAACTATGCACACTTTGTGGTGTTGAAATAGCCATTATAGTTTTTTCACCCGCAAGAAAGGTTTTTTCTTTCGGCCACCCTAATGTTGAGTCCATTATCGATAGGTTCCTCTCAAGAAATAATCCTAATAATAGTCCAATCGCAAATAATTCACTTCATCTCGTTGAGGCTCATCGAAATGCTAGTGTTCGTGGGCTCAATTTGCAACTTACTCAAATTCTTGGTGAGCTTGAAATTGAGAAGAAAAGAGGAGAATCACTTGATCAAATGAGGAAAACTAGTCAAAGCCAATATTGGTGGGAAGCTCCTATAAATCAACTTGATTTGCATGAACTTGAACAATTAAAGGATTCAATGGAGGATTTGAAAAAATATGTGACTAATCAGGCAAGCAAGTTTATGGTTACTGAGACTTTTAATTCCTCTTCTTTTTTTGGTGTTACTGGTAATGAATTTTTTGATAACTGTGATATTAAGCCAGCTCGAAACATAGTTGCTTCAAATAATCATCATAACCATAATTTTGGTTTTGCTGGATTCTTTTAATTCTTTTGTGGCTTCCCGGTGTCTCGTACCTGCTTTAGGGCCCAACTAATCCAGAATCGCGCCGGAAAGCTCCACTTCAAGCCTTTGCCGGTCTTTTCTTTTGATTAATTAAAGCCACCGAGTACCTCACTAGCTGGCTGGCCATTGCTCTGAGTTTTTCAAGTTCTCAGTTTGTGTATTTATTGCCTATAAGAAACAACAAATGATTGCCCTTATGAATTAATATTTTATTAATTGTTTGTTCATCAAAAAAGATTACTCCTTATTAATTGTTTCTAAAATTTTTGCAATCCTTTTATCTGCTATTATCATGGTATTATTGTCCGGAATATGCATCAAGAATTAAGTTTAAACTGACTATTCTGAGTGAACGATGCATACATTTTCTTGTAAACAAACTAATTGACCAAAAGAAACAACAGTTCAAATTCTAACAATCAAAACAAGCTAGCTAGGTGATATCTTTCATATTTTTTTCCACTGTTAGTTGACAAAGTTACATATCTCTATATTTCTGTAACTTACTATTTCATGAGTACATATTACCTCCCATTAGTACAAATTAATTAAATAATTCTACCCTTAAAAAATTAGATATATATATATATACGAAAAGAAATCAACTTATTTTTCTTCTCTCGTTGAGATTTAAATTGACTTTCGTGAATTAATATCCACTTTATGGGAATACGATCGATTATATATATATATATATATATATATATATATATATATAGAGAGAGAGAGAGAGAGAGAGAGAGAGAGAAAATTCAAGAACAAAAATAACAACATCTTTCCGGCAAAGAAATAAGAGATGTAGCATTTTCCCCAAAACGGAGTTCATCAATACATGAAACCTGGCCAATAGACGTAATTAGGCCGGTTTGCTAGCCGCGAGGACATTTTTATCCTATTTGTTCACCAACAGGAGAAAGACAAGAAACATAAAACATGATATACTATAAGTAATACTTAACTAATCATGCTTCAAATATATAATAATTGCTTCGAATTGGCCATCTCCATATTGAGTAAAATCATAAGGAACAATAGAAGAACAATAATCAATAGCTTTGATTCATGAATTGATCCTCACCCCAAATCTAGCTATTTTCATGCTTGAATTCGATGAAGAAGATCCATTTATCATACTCAATTCATCAGCTCTCATTGTTACTTTCTTCTTCAATTCACCCAATGCACTCATAAATTCTTCAAGTTGATCAATCCCCATATCATCAACTTGTTCATTCCACCAAAAACCCTCATTATTATTATTATTATTATTATTTACCATCTTTGATTCTTGAATGCTCTCTTTCTTTTTCTTCTCCACTTCCAATTCTCTACAAATCGAGAATAATACGGTTATTCTGTTGCATATTCAATTGATTAACGGTGGAAGATGATGATTTTCCGTTGAGATAACGGTCAATAACGGAATCGGCACTAGGGTGACCGAAAGTGAAAAGACGTTGTCGTTTTAATGATTGAACTAAAATAGCGATTTACTGCACCGGTTAAGATGCATAGTTCACTAGCTTTCTTGAAAAGCCCTAAACGGCGTTTAGAGAAAGTAACATGCCTACTTGCTTTGATTGTCTATTGGCTTGATTGCAATTTTCCTCCGCCCTTGAGTTTTCTTAACGGCGTTAGTGTTCATGGTGGGAGAGAAGAGTAAATTCAATTGTTATGACTACGTAAGTTAGGGAATTTATAGAGTTACCTGATTTGTAAATCAAAGATTCTGTTACATTCAAGAATCGGAAAAGATCTATTTACTAATTTTAGTTTTAGTTGTAAGAAGGAAATTGGGTTTTAAATTTGGAAAGTATTTAGTACTTAAAGAGGAAAGGGAAGAGTTCATGGAAACTTCCTATGATTTTGGTAAACTAATTGGAAAAAAAGGATCTTTCGTAGGAAAAAGAAAATTATTTGTGCTAATACTACTTAAGCGGCAAGCCTCGTCACAGGATTTTCTTGTATCTTTTTTTTTTTTTTAAAATATTTATTAGACAACAAGTAAATTACGAAAAGCACGGGGACTAGACCAAAAGTAGAAAACCATATCGTAATGGGAATACGCTTCGAAGTTTTGTACATCCATAGATTATCAAATAAATAAATACAATTACTTATGTAATGTTGAAATTTAACATAAGAGTATTATGTTTTTTTGAATTTTGAATTTAGGTTATATTTTTAATTTTAATTTATTTATTTTAGTACTATTGATTTGTTATGTCACATTTCTTGCCATTCATTTTCACTTACAATTGATAAATTTTTTGTCAAACATTTAAATAATGTTATGGAATTATATTTATAAATAGTAATATTTTTTGTCAAACATCAAATCCATGATGTTCTTACAAAAAAGTGAAATTAATTAAATTAAAATGTTATCAATTTAAAAAATACATATATCATTTATTATTTAAAAAATACTTATATCTTTTTTTGATGTTACTGGTAATGGATTTTTTGACAACTGTGATATTAAGCCAGCTCGAAACACAGTTGCTTCAAATAATCATCATAACCATAATTTTGGTTTTGATTCACCTGAATTCTTTTAATTCTTTTGTGGCTTCCCGGTGTCTCGTACCTGTTTTAGGGCCCAACTAATTCAGAATCGCGCCGGAAAGCTCCACTTCAAGCCTTTGACGGTCTTTTCTTTTGATTAATTAAATCCACCGAGTACCTCACTAGTGGGGGCCGTTGCTCGAGTTTTTCAAGTTCTCGGTTGTGTATTTATTGCCTATAAGCACCAACAAATGATTGCCCTTATGAATTAATATTTTATTAATTGTTTGTTCAAAAAAAAGATTACTCCTTATTAATTGTTTCTAAAATTTTTGCAATCCTTTTATCTCGCTATTATCATGGTATTATTGTCCGGAATATGCATCAAGAATTAAGTTTAAACCGACAATTACGAGTGAACGATGCATACATTTTCTTGTAAACAAACTAATTGACCAAAAGAAACAACAGTTCAAATTCTAACAATCAAAACAAGCTAGCTAGGTGATATCTTTCATATTTTTTTCAACTGTTAGTTGACAAAGTTACATATCTCTATATTTCTGTAACTTACTATTTCATGAGTACATATTACCTCCCATTAGTACAAATTAATGAAATAATTCTACCCTTAAAAAATTAGATATATATATATACGAAAAGAAATCAACTTATTTTTCTTCTCTGTTGAGATTTAAATTGACTTTCTGTGAATTAATATCCACTTTATGGGAATACTGATCATTTAAAATATATATATATATATATATATATATATATATATAGAGAGAGAGAGAGAGAGAGAGAAGAAAATTCAAGAACAAAAATAACAACATCTTTCCGGCAAAGAAATAAGAGATGTAGCATTTTCCCCAAAACGGAGTTCATCAATACATGAAACCTGGCCAATAGACGTAATTAGGCCAGTTTGCTAGCCGCGAGGACATTTTTATACTATTTGTTCACCAACAGGAGAAAGACAAGAAACATAAAACATGATATACTATAAGTAATACTTAACTAATCATGCTTCAAATATATAATAATTGCTTCAATTGGCCATCTCCATATTGAGTAAAATCATAAGGAACAATAGAAGAACAATAATCAATAGCCTGATTCATGAATTGATCCTCAGCCCCAAATCTAGCTATTTTCATGCTTGAATTCGATGAAGAAGATCCATTTATCATACTCAATTCATCAGCTCTCATTGTTACTTTCTTCTTCAATTCACCCAATACACTCATAAATTCTTCAAGTTGATCAATCCCCATATCATCAACTTGTTCATTCCACCAAAAACCCTCATTATTATTATTATTATTATTATTTACCATCTTTGATTCTTGAATGCTCTCTTTCTTTTTCTTCTCCACTTCCAATTCTCTACAAATCGAGAATAATACTTGGTTATTCTGTTGCATATTCAATTGATTAACAGTGGAAGATGATGATTTTCCGTTGAGATAACGGTCAATAACGGAATCAGCACTAGGGTGACCGAAAGTGAAAAGACGTTGTCGTTTTAATGATTGAACTAAAATAGCGATTTCTGCACCGGTTAAGATGCATAGTTCACTAGCTTTCTTGAAAAGCCCTAAACGGCGTTTAGAGAAAGTAACATGCCTACTGCTTTGATTGTCTATTGGCTTGATTGCAATTTTCCTCCGCCCTTGAGTTTTCTTAACGGCGTTAGTGTTCATGGTGGGAGAGAAGAGTAAATTCAATTGTTATTACTACGTAAGTTAGGGAATTTATAGAGTTACCTGATTTGTAAATCAAAGATTCTGTTACATTCAAGAATCGGAAAAGATCTATTTACTAATTTTAGTTTTAGTTGTAAGAAGGAAATTGGGTTTTAAATTTGGAAAGTATTTAGTACTTAAAGAGGAAAGGGAAGAGTTCATGGAAACTTCCTATGATTTTGGTAAACTAATTGGAAAAAAAGGATCTTTCGTAGGAAAAAGAAAATTATTTGTGCTAATACTACTTAAGCGGCAAGCCTCGTCACAGGATTTTCTTGTATCTTTTTTTTTTTTAAAAAAAATATTTATTAGACAACAAGTAAATTACGAAAAGCACAGGAACTAGACCAAAAGTAGAAAACCATATCGTAATGGGAATACGCTTCTGAAGTTTTGTACATCCATAGATTATCAAATAAATAAATACAATTACTTATGTAATGTTGAAATTTAACATAAGAGTATTATGTTTTTTTGAATTTTGAATTTAGGTTATATTTTTAATTTTAATTTATTTATTTTAGTACTATTGATTTGTTATGTCACATTTCTTGCCATTCATTTTCACTTACAATTGATAAATTTTTTGTCAAACATTTAAATAATGTTATGGAATTATATTTATAAATAGTAATATTTTTTGTCAAACATCAAATCCATGATGTTCTTACAAAAAAGTGAAATTAATTAAATTAAAATGTTATCAATTTAAAAAATACATATATCATTTATTATTTAAAAAATACATATATCTTTTTTTGGTGTTACTCGTAATGGATTTTTTGACAACTGTGATATTAAGCCAGCTCGAAACACAGTTGCTTCAAATAATCATCATAACCATAATTTTGGTTTTGATTCACCTGGATTCTTTTAATTCTTTTGTGGCTTCCCGGTGTCTCGTACCCTGCTTTAGGGCCCAACTAATTCGAATCGCGCCGGAAAGCTCCACTTCAAGCCTTTGACGGTCTTTTCTTTTGATTAATTAAATCCACCGAGTACCTCACTAGCTGGCTGGCCGTTGCTCTGAGTTTTTCAAGTTCTCAGTTTGTGTATTTATTGCCTATAAGCACCAACAAATGATTGCCCTTATGAATTAATATTTTATTAATTGTTTGTTCAGCAAAAAAGATTACTCCTTATTAATTGTTTCTAAAATTTTTGCAATCCTTTTATCTGCTATTATCATGGTATTATTGTCCGGAATATGCATCAAGAATTAAGTTTAAACAGACAATTCTGAGTGAACGATGCATACATTTTCTTGTAAACAAACTAATTGACCAAAAGAAACAACAGTTCAAATTCTAACAATCAAAACAAGCTAGCTAGGTGATATCTTTCATATTTTTTTCAACTGTTAGTTGACAAAGTTACATATCTCTATATTTCTGTAACTTACTATTTCATGAGTACATATTACCTCCCATTAGTACAAATTAATGAAATAATTCTACCCTTAAAAAATTAGATATATATATATACGAAAAGAAATCAACTTATTTTTCTTCTCTGTTGAGATTTAAATTGACTTTCTGTGAATTAATATCCACTTTATGGGAATACTGATCATTTAAAATATATATATATATATATATATATATATATATATATATATATATATATATATATATATAGAGAGAGAGAGAGAGAGAGAGAGAGAAAATTCAAGAACAAAAATAACAACATCTTTCCGGCAAAGAAATAAGAGATGTAGCATTTTCCCCAAAACGGAGTTCATCAATACATGAAACCTGGCCAATAGACGTAATTAGGCCAGTTTGCTAGCCGCGAGGACATTTTTATCCTATTTGTTCACCAACAGGAGAAAGACAAGAAACATAAAACATGATATACTATAAGTAATACTTAACTAATCATGCTTCAAATATATAATAATTGCTTCGAATTGGCCATCTCCATATTGAGTAAAATCATAAGGAACAATAGAAGAACAATAATCAATAGCCCGATTCATGAATTGATCCTCGCCCCAAATCTAGCTATTTTCATGCTTGAATTCGATGAAGAAGATCCATTTATCATACTCAATTCATCAGCTCTCATTGTTACTTTCTTCTTCAATTCACCCAATACACTCATAAATTCTTCAAGTTGATCAATCCCCATATCATCAACTTGTTCATTCCACCAAAAACCCTCATTATTATTATTATTATTTACCATCTTTGATTCTTGAATGCTCTCTTTCTTTTTCTTCTCCACTTCCAATTCTCTACAAATCGAGAATAATACTGGTTATTCATTGCATATTCAATTGATTAACAGTGGAAGATGATGATTTTCCGTTGAGATAACGGTCAATAACGGAATCAGCACTAGGGTGACCGAAAGTGAAAAGACGTTGTCGTTTTAATGATTGAACTAAAATAGCGATTTCTGCACCGGTTAAGATGCATAGTTCACTAGCTTTCTTGAAAAGCCCTAAACGGCGTTTAGAGAAAGTAACATGCCTACTGCTTTGATTGTCTATTGGCTTGATTGAAATTTTCCTCCGCCCTTGAGTTTTCTTAACGGCGTTAGTGTTCATGGTGGGAGAGAAGAGTAAATTCAATTGTTATGACTACGTAAGTTAGGGAATTTATAGAGTTACTTGATTTGTAAATCAAAGATTCTGTTACATTCAAGAATCGGAAAAGATCTATTTACTAATTTTAGTTTTAGTTGTAAGAAGGAAATTGGGTTTTAAATTTGGAAAGTATTTAGTACTTAAAGAGGAAAGGGAAGAGTTCATGGAAACTTCCTATGATTTTGGTAAACTAATTGGGAAAAAAGGATCTTTCGTAGGAAAAAGAAAATTATTTGTGCTAATACTACTTAAGCGGCAAGCCTCGTCACAGGATTTTCTTGTATCTTTTTTTTTTTTTTAAAATATTTATTAGACAACAAGTAAATTACGAAAAGCACAGGGACTAGACCAAAAGTAGAAAACCATATCGTAATGGGAATACGCTTCTGAAGTTTTGTACATCCATAGATTATCAAATAAATAAATACAATTACTTATGTAATGTTGAAATTTAACATAAGAGTATTATGTTTTTTTGAATTTTGAATTTAGGTTATATTTTTAATTTTAATTTATTTATTTTAGTACTATTGATTTGTTATGTCACATTTCTTGCCATTCATTTTCACTTACAATTGATAAATTTTTTGTCAAACATTTAAATAATGTTATGGAATTATATTTATAAATAGTAATATTTTTTGTCAAACATCAAATCCATGATGTTCTTACAAAAAAGTGAAATTAATTAAATTAAAATGTTATCAATTTAAAAAATACATATATCATTTATTATTTAAAAAATACATATATCTTTTTTTGGTGTTACTCGTAATGGATTTTTTGACAACTGTGATATTAAGCCAGCTCGAAACACAGTTGCTTCAAATAATCATCATAACCATAATTTTGGTTTTGATTCACCTGGATTCTTTTAATTCTTTTGTGGCTTCCCGGTGTCTCGTACCTGCTTTAGGGCCCAACTAATTCAGAATCGCGCCGGAAAGCTCCACTTCAAGCCTTTGACGGTCTTTTCTTTTGATTAATTAAATCCACCGAGTACCTCACTAGCTGGCTGGCCGTTGCTCTGAGTTTTTCAAGTTCTCAGTTTGTGTATTTATTGCCTATAAGCACCAACAAATGATTGCCCTTATGAATTAATATTTTATTAATTGTTTGTTCAACAAAAAAGATTACTCCTTATTAATTGTTTCTAAAATTTTTGCAATCCTTTTATCTCGCTATTATCATGGTATTATTGTCCGGAATATGCATCAAGAATTAAGTTTAAACTGACAATTCGAGTGAACGATGCATACATTTTCTTGTAAACAAACTAATTGACCAAAAGAAACAACAGTTCAAATTCTAACAATCAAAACAAGCTAGCTAGGTGATATCTTTCATATTTTTTTCAACTGTTAGTTGACAAAGTTACATATCTCTATATTTCGTAACTTACTATTTCATGAGTACATATTACCTCCCATTAGTACAAATTAATTAAATAATTCTACCCTTAAAAAATTAGATATATATATATACGAAAAGAAATCAACTTATTTTTCTTCTCTCGTTGAGATTTAAATTGACTTTCGTGAATTAATATCCACTTTATGGGAATACTGATCATTTAAAATATATATATATATATATATATATATATATATATATATATATATATATATATATATATAGAGAGAGAGAGAGAGAGAGAGAGAGAAAATTCAAGAACAAAAATAACAACATCTTTCCGGCAAAGAAATAAGAGATGTAGCATTTTCCCCAAAACGGAGTTCATCAATACATGAAACCCGGCCAATAGACGTAATTAGGCCGGTTTGCTAGCCGCGAGGACATTTTTATCCTATTTGTTCACCAACAGGAGAAAGACAAGAAACATAAAACATGATATACTATAAGTAATACTTAACTAATCATGCTTCAAATATATAATAATTGCTTCAGAATTGGCCATCTCCATATTGAGTAAAATCATAAGGAACAATAGAAGAACAATAATCAATAGCCTGATTCATGAATTGATCCTCAGCCCCAAATCTAGCTATTTTCATGCTTGAATTCGATGAAGAAGATCCATTTATCATACTCAATTCATCAGCTCTCATGGTTACTTTCTTCTTCAATTCACCCAATGCACTCATAAATTCTTCAAGTTGATCAATCCCCATATCATCAACTTGTTCATTCCACCAAAAACCCTCATTATTATTATTATTATTATTATTTACCATCTTTGATTCTTGAATGCTCTCTTTCTTTTTCTTCTCCACTTCCAATTCTCTACAAATCTGAGAATAATACTGGTTATTCTGTTGCATATTCAATTGATTAACAGTGGAAGATGATGATTTTCCGTTGAGATAACGGTCAATAACGGAATCAGCACTAGGGTGACCGAAAGTGAAAAGACGTTGTCGTTTTAATGATTGAACTAAAATAGCGATTTCTGCACCGGTTAAGATGCATAGTTCACTAGCTTTCTTGAAAAGCCCTAAACGGCGTTTAGAGAAAGTAACATGCCTACTGCTTTGATTGTCTATTGGCTTGATTGCAATTTTCCTCCGCCCTTGAGTTTTCTTAACGGCGTTAGTGTTCATGGTGGGAGAGAAGAGTAAATTCAATTGTTATGACTACGTAAGTTAGGGAATTTATAGAGTTACTTGATTTGTAAATCAAAGATTCTGTTACATTCAAGAATCGGAAAAGATCTATTTACTAATTTTAGTTTTAGTTGTAAGAAGGAAATTGGGTTTTAAATTTGGAAAGTATTTAGTACTTAAAGAGGAAAGGGAAGAGTTCATGGAAACTTCCTATGATTTTGGTAAACTAATTGGGAAAAAAGGATCTTTCGTAGGAAAAAGAAAATTATTTGTGCTAATACTACTTAAGCGGCAAGCCTCGTCACAGGATTTTCTTGTATCTTTTTTTTTAAAAAAAAAAAATATTTATTAGACAACAAGTAAATTACGAAAAGCACAGGGACTAGACCAAAAGTAGAAAACCATATCGTAATGGGAATACGCTTCTGAAGTTTTGTACATCCATAGATTATCAAATAAATAAATACAATTACTTATGTAATGTTGAAATTTAACATAAGAGTATTATGTTTTTTTGAATTTTGAATTTAGGTTATATTTTTAATTTTAATTTATTTATTTTAGTACTATTGATTTGTTATGTCACATTTCTTGCCATTCATTTTCACTTACAATTGATAAATTTTTTGTCAAACATTTAAATAATGTTATGGAATTATATTTATAAATAGTAATATTTTTTGTCAAACATCAAATCCATGATGTTCTTACAAAAAAGTGAAATTAATTAAATTAAAATGTTATCAATTTAAAAAATACATATATCATTTATTATTTAAAAAATACTTATATCTTTTTTTGGTGTTACTTGGTAATGGATTTTTTGACAAGCTGTGATATTAAGCCACTCGAAACACACGGTTGCTTCAAATAATCATCATAACCATAATTTTGGTTTTGATTCACCTGGATTCTTTTAATTCTTTTGTGGCTTCCGGTGTCTCGTACCTCGCTTTAGGGCCCAACTAATTCGAATCGCGCGGAAAGCTCCACTTCAAGCCTTTGACGGTCTTTTCTTTTGATTAATTAAATCCACCGAGTACCTCACTAGCTGGCTGGCCGTTGCTCTGAGTTTTTCAAGTTCTCAGTTTGTGTATTTATTGCCTATAAGCAACAACAAATGATTGCCCTTATGAATTAATATTTTATTAATTGTTTGTTCAGCAAAAAAGATTACTCCTTATTAATTGTTTCTAAAATTTTTGCAATCCTTTTATCTGCTATTATCATGGTATTATTGTCCGGAATATGCATCAAGAATTAAGTTTAAACTGACAATTCTGAGTGAACGATGCATACATTTTCTTGTAAACAAACTAATTGACCAAAAGAAACAACAGTTCAAATTCTAACAATCAAAACAAGCTAGCTAGGTGATATCTTTCATATTTTTTTCAACTGTTAGTTGACAAAGTTACATATCTCTATATTTCTGTAACTTACTATTTCATGAGTACATATTACCTCCCATTAGTACAAATTAATGAAATAATTCTACCCTTAAAAAATTAGATATATATATATACGAAAAGAAATCAACTTATTTTTCTTCTCTGTTGAGATTTAAATTGACTTTCTGTGAATTAATATCCACTTTATGGGAATACGATCATTTATATATATATATATATATATATATATATATATATATATATAGAGAGAGAGAGAGAGAGAGAGAAGAAAAATTCAAGAACAAAAATAACAACATCTTTCCGGCAAAGAAATAAGAGATGTAGCATTTTCCCCAAAACGGAGTTCATCAATACATGAAACCTGGCCAATAGACGTAATTAGGCCAGTTTGCTAGCCGCGAGGACATTTTTATCCTATTTGTTCACCAACAGGAGAAAGACAAGAAACATAAAACATGATATACTATAAGTAATACTTAACTAATCATGCTTCAAATATATAATAATTGCTTCAGAATTGGCCATCTCCATATTGAGTAAAATCATAAGGAACAATAGAAGAACAATAATCAATAGCTTTGATTCATGAATTGATCCTCAGCCCCAAATCTAGCTATTTTCATGCTTGAATTCGATGAAGAAGATCCATTTATCATACTCAATTCATCAGCTCTCATTGTTACTTTCTTCTTCAATTCACCCAATGCACTCATAAATTCTTCAAGTTGATCAATCCCCATATCATCAACTTGTTCATTCCACCAAAAACCCTCATTATTATTATTATTATTATTATTTACCATCTTTGATTCTTGAATGCTCTCTTTCTTTTTCTTCTCCACTTCCAATTCTCTACAAATCTGAGAATAATACTGGTTATTCTGTTGCATATTCAATTGATTAACAAAGTGGAAGATGATGATTTTCCGTTGAGATAACGGTCAATAACGGAATCGCACTAGGGTGACCGAAAGTGAAAAGACGTTGTCGTTTTAATGATTGAACTAAAATAGCGATTTCTCGCACCGGTTAAGATGCATAGTTCACTAGCTTTCTTGAAAAGCCCTAAACGGCGTTTAGAGAAAGTAACATGCCTCTTTGCTTTGATTGTCTATTGGCTTGATTGCAATTTTCCTCCGCCCTTGAGTTTTCTTAACGGCGTTAGTGTTCATGGTGGGAGAGAAGAGTAAATTCAATTGTTATGACTACGTAAGTTAGGGAATTTATAGAGTTACCTGATTTGTAAATCAAAGATTCTGTTACATTCAAGAATCGGAAAAGATCTATTTACTAATTTTAGTTTTAGTTGTAAGAAGGAAATTGGGTTTTAAATTTGGAAAGTATTTAGTACTTAAAGAGGAAAGGGAAGAGTTCATGGAAACTTCCTATGATTTTGGTAAACTAATTGGAAAAAAAGGATCTTTCGTAGGAAAAAGAAAATTATTTGTGCTAATACTACTTAAGCGGCAAGCCTCGTCACAGATTTTCTTGTATCTTTTTTTTTTTTTTTTTAAAAAAAATATTTATTAGACAACAAGTAAATTACGAAAAGCACGGGGACTAGACCAAAAGTAGAAAACCATATCGTAATGGGAATACGCTTCGAAGTTTTGTACATCCATAGATTATCAAATAAATAAATACAATTACTTATGTAATGTTGAAATTTAACATAAGAGTATTATGTTTTTTTGAATTTTGAATTTAGGTTATATTTTTAATTTTAATTTATTTATTTTAGTACTATTGATTTGTTATGTCACATTTCTTGCCATTCATTTTCACTTACAATTGATAAATTTTTTGTCAAACATTTAAATAATGTTATGGAATTATATTTATAAATAGTAATATTTTTTGTCAAACATCAAATCCATGATGTTCTTACAAAAAAGTGAAATTAATTAAATTAAAATGTTATCAATTTAAAAAATACATATATCATTTATTATTTAAAAAATACTTATATCTTTTTTTGATGTTACTTGGTAATGGATTTTTTGACAACTCGTGATATTAAGCCACTCGAAACACAGCTTGCTTCAAATAATCATCATAACCATAATTTTGGTTTTGATTCACCTGGATTCTTTTAATTCTTTTGTGGCTTCCCGGTGTCTCGTACTTGGCTTTAGGGCCCAACTAATTCAGAATCGCGCCGGAAAGCTCCACTTCAAGCCTTTGACGGTCTTTTCTTTTGATTAATTAAATCCACCGAGTACCTCACTAGCTGGCTGGCCGTTGCTCTGAGTTTTTCAAGTTCTCAGTTTGTGTATTTATTGCCTATAAGCACCAACAAATGATTGCCCTTATGAATTAATATTTTATTAATTGTTTGTTCAGCAAAAAAGATTACTCCTTATTAATTGTTTCTAAAATTTTTGCAATCCTTTTATCTGCTATTATCATGGTATTATTGTCCGGAATATGCATCAAGAATTAAGTTTAAACTGACAATTCTGAGTGAACGATGCATACATTTTCTTGTAAACAAACTAATTGACCAAAAGAAACAACAGTTCAAATTCTAACAATCAAAACAAGCTAGCTAGGTGATATCTTTCATATTTTTTTCAACTGTTAGTTGACAAAGTTACATATCTCTATATTTCTGTAACTTACTATTTCATGAGTACATATTACCTCCCATTAGTACAAATTAATGAAATAATTCTACCCTTAAAAAATTAGATATATATATATACGAAAAGAAATCAACTTATTTTTCTTCTCTCGTTGAGATTTAAATTGACTTTCGTGAATTAATATCCACTTTATGGGAATACTGATCATTTAAAATATATATATATATATATATATATATATATATATATATATATATATAGAGAGAGAGAGAGAGAGAGAGAGAGAGAGAAGAAAATTCAAGAACAAAAATAACAACATCTTTCCGGCAAAGAAATAAGAGATGTAGCATTTTCCCCAAAACGGAGTTCATCAATACATGAAACCTGGCCAATAGACGTAATTAGGCCAGTTTGCTAGCCGCGAGGACATTTTTATCCTATTTGTTCACCAACAGGAGAAAGACAAGAAACATAAAACATGATATACTATAAGTAATACTTAACTAATCATGCTTCAAATATATAATAATTGCTTCAGAATTGGCCATCTCCATATTGAGTAAAATCATAAGGAACAATAGAAGAACAATAATCAATAGCCTGATTCATGAATTGATCCTCAGCCCCAAATCTAGCTATTTTCATGCTTGAATTCGATGAAGAAGATCCATTTATCATACTCAATTCATCAGCTCTCATTGTTACTTTCTTCTTCAATTCACCCAATGCACTCATAAATTCTTCAAGTTGATCAATCCCCATATCATCAACTTGTTCATTCCACCAAAAACCCTCATTATTATTATTATTATTATTATTTACCATCTTTGATTCTTGAATGCTCTCTTTCTTTTTCTTCTCCACTTCCAATTCTCTACAAATCTGAGAATAATACTGGTTATTCTGTTGCATATTCAATTGATTAACAGTGGAAGATGATGATTTTCCGTTGAGATAACGGTCAATAACGGAATCAGCACTAGGGTGACCGAAAGTGAAAAGACGTTGTCGTTTTAATGATTGAACTAAAATAGCGATTTCTGCACCGGTTAAGATGCATAGTTCACTAGCTTTCTTGAAAAGCCCTAAACGGCGTTTAGAGAAAGTAACATGCCTACTCTTTGCTTTGATTGTCTATTGGCTTGATTGCAATTTTCCTCCGCCCTTGAGTTTTCTTAACGGCGTTAGTGTTCATGGTGGGAGAGAAGAGTAAATTCAATTGTTATGACTACGTAAGTTAGGGAATTTATAGAGTTACTTGATTTGTAAATCAAAGATTCTGCTACATTCAAGAATCGGAAAAGATCTATTTACTAATTTTAGTTTTAGTTGTAAGAAGGAAATTGGGTTTTAAATTTGGAAAGTATTTAGTACTTAAAGAGGAAAGGGAAGAGTTCATGGAAACTTCCTATGATTTTGGTAAACTAATTGGGAAAAAAGGATCTTTCGTAGGAAAAAGAAAATTATTTGTGCTAATACTACTTAAGCGGCAAGCCTCGTCACAGGATTTTCTTGTATCTTTTTTTTTTTTTTTAAAATATTTATTAGACAACAAGTAAATTACGAAAAGCACAGGGACTAGACCAAAAGTAGAAAACCATATCGTAATGGGAATACGCTTCTGAAGTTTTGTACATCCATAGATTATCAAATAAATAAATACAATTACTTATGTAATGTTGAAATTTAACATAAGAGTATTATGTTTTTTTGAATTTTGAATTTAGGTTATATTTTTAATTTTAATTTATTTATTTTAGTACTATTGATTTGTTATGTCACATTTCTTGCCATTCATTTTCACTTACAATTGATAAATTTTTTGTCAAACATTTAAATAATGTTATGGAATTATATTTATAAATAGTAATATTTTTTGTCAAACATCAAATCCATGATGTTCTTACAAAAAAGTGAAATTAATTAAATTAAAATGTTATCAATTTAAAAAATACATATATCATTTATTATTTAAAAAATACTTATATCTT
The DNA here is from genome assembly GCA_034509755.1 of Anisodus tanguticus. Taxonomy (NCBI): domain Eukaryota; kingdom Viridiplantae; phylum Streptophyta; class Magnoliopsida; order Solanales; family Solanaceae; genus Anisodus; species Anisodus tanguticus. The sequence continues at coordinate 34,465,279 of CM067561.1, read as the reverse complement.
TTTTTGGTGTTACTCGGTAATGGATTTTTTGACAACGTGATATTAAGCCACTTTCGAAACACGCTTGCTTCAAATAATCATCATAACCATAATTTTGGTTTTGATTCACCTGGATTCTTTTAATTCTTTTGTGGCTTCCCGGTGTCTCGTACTGCTTTTAGGGCCCAACTAATTCGAATCGCGCCGAAAGCTCCACTTCAAGCCTTTGACGGTCTTTTCTTTTGATTAATTAAATCCACCGAGTACCTCACTAGGGCTGGCCGTTGCTCGAGTTTTTCAAGTTCTCGGTTTGTGTATTTATTGCCTATAAGCACCAACAAATGATTGCCCTTATGAATTAATATTTTATTAATTGTTTGTTCAGCAAAAAAGATTACTCCTTATTAATTGTTTCTAAAATTTTTGCAATCCTTTTATCTGCTATTATCATGGTATTATTGTCCGGAATATGCATCAAGAATTAAGTTTAAACTGACAATTCTGAGTGAACGATGCATACATTTTCTTGTAAACAAACTAATTGACCAAAAGAAACAACAGTTCAAATTCTAACAATCAAAACAAGCTAGCTAGGTGATATCTTTCATATTTTTTTCAACTGTTAGTTGACAAAGTTACATATCTCTATATTTCTGTAACTTACTATTTCATGAGTACATATTACCTCCCATTAGTACAAATTAATTAAATAATTCTACCCTTAAAAAATTAGATATATATATATACGAAAAGAAATCAACTTATTTTTCTTCTCTGTTGAGATTTAAATTGACTTTCTGTGAATTAATATCCACTTTATGGGAATACTGATCATTTAAAATATATATATATAAATATATATATATATATATAGAGAGAGAGAGAGAGAGAGAGAGAGAGAAGAAAATTCAAGAACAAAAATAACAACATCTTTCCGGCAAAGAAATAAGAGATGTAGCATTTTCCCCAAAACGGAGTTCATCAATACATGAAACCTGGCCAATAGACGTAATTAGGCCAGTTTGCTAGCCGCGAGGACATTTTTATCCTATTTGTTCACCAACAGGAGAAAGACAAGAAACATAAAACATGATATACTATAAGTAATACTTAACTAATCATGCTTCAAATATATAATAATTGCTTCAGAATTGGCCATCTCCATATTGAGTAAAATCATAAGGAACAATAGAAGAACAATAATCAATAGCCTGATTCATGAATTGATCCTCACCCCAAATCTAGCTATTTTCATGCTTGAATTCGATGAAGAAGATCCATTTATCATACTCAATTCATCACTCTCATTGTTACTTTCTTCTTCAATTCACCCAATGCACTCATAAATTCTTCAAGTTGATCAATCCCCATATCATCAACTTGTTCATTCCACCAAAAACCCTCATTATTATTATTATTATTATTTACCATCTTTGATTCTTGAATGCTCTCTTTCTTTTTCTTCTCCACTTCCAATTCTCTACAAATCGAGAATAATACTTTGGTTATTCTGTTGCATATTCAATTGATTAACGGTGGAAGATGATGATTTTCCGTTGAGATAACGGTCAATAACGGAATCAGCACTAGGGTGACCGAAAGTGAAAAGACGTTGTCGTTTTAATGATTGAACTAAAATAGCGATTTCTGCACCGGTTAAGATGCATAGTTCACTAGCTTTCTTGAAAAGCCCTAAACGGCGTTTAGAGAAAGTAACATGCCTCTTGCTTTGATTGTCTATTGGCTTGATTGCAATTTTCCTCCGCCCTTGAGTTTTCTTAACGGCGTTAGTGTTCATGGTGGGAGAGAAGAGTAAATTCAATTGTTATGACTACGTAAGTTAGGGAATTTATAGAGTTACTTGATTTGTAAATCAAAGATTCTGTTACATTCAAGAATCGGAAAAGATCTATTTACTAATTTTAGTTTTAGTTGTAAGAAGGAAATTGGGTTTTAAATTTGGAAAGTATTTAGTACTTAAAGAGGAAAGGGAAGAGTTCATGGAAACTTCCTATGATTTTGGTAAACTAATTGGAAAAAAGGATCTTTCGTAGGAAAAAGAAAATTATTTGTGCTAATACTACTTAAGCGGCAAGCCTCGTCACAGGATTTTCTTGTATCTTTTTTTTTTTTTTTTAAATATTTATTAGACAACAAGTAAATTACGAAAAGCACAGGGACTAGACCAAAAGTAGAAAACCATATCGTAATGGGAATACGCTTCAAGTTTTGTACATCCATAGATTATCAAATAAATAAATACAATTACTTATGTAATGTTGAAATTTAACATAAGAGTATTATGTTTTTTTGAATTTTGAATTTAGGTTATATTTTTAATTTTAATTTATTTATTTTAGTACTATTGATTTGTTATGTCACATTTCTTGCCATTCATTTTCACTTACAATTGATAAATTTTTTGTCAAACATTTAAATAATGTTATGGAATTATATTTATAAATAGTAATATTTTTTGTCAAACATCAAATCCATGATGTTCTTACAAAAAAGTGAAATTAATTAAATTAAAATGTTATCAATTTAAAAAATACATATATCATTTATTATTTAAAAAATACTTATATCTTTTTTTGGTGTTACTTGGTAATGGATTTTTTGACAACTCGTGATATTAAGCCACTCGAAACACAAGCTTGCTTCAAATAATCATCATAACCATAATTTTGGTTTTGATTCACCTGGATTCTTTTAATTCTTTTGTGGCTTCCCGTGTCTCGTACTTGCTTTAGGCCCAACTAATTCGAGAATCGCGCGGAAAGCTCCACTTCAAGCCTTTGACGGTCTTTTCTTTTGATTAATTAAATCCACCGAGTACCTCACTAGTTGCTGGCCGTTGCTCGAGTTTTTCAAGTTCTCGGTTGTGTATTTATTGCCTATAAGCAACAACAAATGATTGCCCTTATGAATTAATATTTTATTAATTGTTTGTTCAAAAAAAAGATTACTCCTTATTAATTGTTTCTAAAATTTTTGCAATCCTTTTATCTGCTATTATCATGGTATTATTGTCCGGAATATGCATCAAGAATTAAGTTTAAACCGACAATTACGAGTGAACGATGCATACATTTTCTTGTAAACAAACTAATTGACCAAAAGAAACAACAGTTCAAATTCTAACAATCAAAACAAGCTAGCTAGGTGATATCTTTCATATTTTTTTCAATCTGTTAGTTGACAAAGTTACATATCTCTATATTTACGTAACTTACTATTTCATGAGTACATATTACCTCCCATTAGTACAAATTAATTAAATAATTCTACCCTTAAAAAATTAGATATATATATATATACGAAAAGAAATCAACTTATTTTTCTTCTCTGTTGAGATTTAAATTGACTTTCTCGTGAATTAATATCCACTTTATGGGAATACGATCGATCATATATATATATATATATATATATATATATATATATATATATAGAGAGAGAGAGAGAGAGAGAGAGAAAGAGAGAAGAAAATTCAAGAACAAAAATAACAACATCTTTCCGGCAAAGAAATAAGAGATGTAGCATTTTCCCCAAAACGGAGTTCATCAATACATGAAACCTGGCCAATAGACGTAATTAGGCCAGTTTGCTAGCCGCGAGGACATTTTTATCCTATTTGTTCACCAACAGGAGAAAGACAAGAAACATAAAACATGATATACTATAAGTAATACTTAACTAATCATGCTTCAAATATATAATAATTGCTTCGAATTGGCCATCTCCATATTGAGTAAAATCATAAGGAACAATAGAAGAACAATAATCAATAGCCCGATTCATGAATTGATCCTCACCCCAAATCTAGCTATTTTCATGCTTGAATTCGATGAAGAAGATCCATTTATCATACTCAATTCATCAGCTCTCATTGTTACTTTCTTCTTCAATTCACCCAATGCACTCATAAATTCTTCAAGTTGATCAATCCCCATATCATCAACTTGTTCATTCCACCAAAAACCCTCATTATTATTATTATTATTATTATTTACCATCTTTGATTCTTGAATGCTCTCTTTCTTTTTCTTCTCCACTTCCAATTCTCTACAAATCTGAGAATAATACTGGTTATTCTGTTGCATATTCAATTGATTAACAAAGGAAGATGATGATTTTCCGTTGAGATAACGGTCAATAACGGAATCAAGCACTAGGGTGACCGAAAGTGAAAAGACGTTGTCGTTTTAATGATTGAACTAAAATAGCGATTTCTGCACCGGTTAAGATGCATAGTTCACTAGCTTTCTTGAAAAGCCCTAAACGGCGTTTAGAGAAAGTAACATGCCTACTGCTTTGATTGTCTATTGGCTTGATTGCAATTTTCCTCCGCCCTTGAGTTTTCTTAACGGCGTTAGTGTTCATGGTGGGAGAGAAGAGTAAATTCAATTGTTATGACTACGTAAGTTAGGGAATTTATAGAGTTACTTGATTTGTAAATCAAAGATTCTCATTACATTCAAGAATCGGAAAAGATCTATTTACTAATTTTAGTTTTAGTTGTAAGAAGGAAATTGGGTTTTAAATTTGGAAAGTATTTAGTACTTAAAGAGGAAAGGGAAGAGTTCATGGAAACTTCCTATGATTTTGGTAAACTAATTGGGAAAAAAGGATCTTTCGTAGGAAAAAGAAAATTATTTGTGCTAATACTACTTAAGCGGCAAGCCTCGTCACAGGATTTTCTTGTATCTTTTTTTTTTTTTAAAAATATTTATTAGACAACAAGTAAATTACGAAAAGCACAGGGACTAGACCAAAAGTAGAAAACCATATCGTAATGGGAATACGCTTCTGAAGTTTTGTACATCCATAGATTATCAAATAAATAAGTACAATTACTTATGTAATGTTGAAATTTAACATAAGAGTATTATGTTTTTTTGAATTTTGAATTTAGGTTATATTTTTAATTTTAATTTATTTATTTTAGTACTATTGATTTGTTATGTCACATTTCTTGCCATTCATTTTCACTTACAATTGATAAATTTTTTGTCAAACATTTAAATAATGTTATGGAATTATATTTATAAATAGTAATATTTTTTGTCAAACATCAAATCCATGATGTTCTTCCAAAAAAGTGAAATTAATTAAATTAAAATGTTATCAATTTAAAAAATACATATATCATTTATTATTTAAAAAATACTTATATCTTTTTTTGGTGTTACTGGTAATGGATTTTTTGACAACTGTGATATTAAGCCACTCGAAACACAGGTTGCTTCAAATAATCATCATAACCATAATTTTGGTTTTGATTCACCTGGATTCTTTTAATTCTTTTGTGGCTTCCTGTCTCGTACCTCGCTTTAGGGCCCAACTAATTCGAATCGCGCCGAAAGCTCCACTTCAAGCCTTTGACGGTCTTTTCTTTTGATTAATTAAATCCACCGAGTACCTCACTAGTCGGCTGGCCGTTGCTCGAGTTTTTCAAGTTCTCGGTTTGTGTATTTATTGCCTATAAGCACCAACAAATGATTGCCCTTATGAATTAATATTTTATTAATTGTTTGTTCAAAAAAAAGATTACTCCTTATTAATTGTTTCTAAAATTTTTGCAATCCTTTTATCTGCTATTATCATGGTATTATTGTCCGGAATATGCATCAAGAATTAAGTTTAAACCGACAATTCGAGTGAACGATGCATACATTTTCTTGTAAACAAACTAATTGACCAAAAGAAACAACAGTTCAAATTCTAACAATCAAAACAAGCTAGCTAGGTGATATCTTTCATATTTTTTTCAACTCGTTAGTTGACAAAGTTACATATCTCTATATTTCGTAACTTACTATTTCATGAGTACATATTACCTCCCATTAGTACAAATTAATTAAATAATTCTACCCTTAAAAAATTAGATATATATATATACGAAAAGAAATCAACTTATTTTTCTTCTCTCGTTGAGATTTAAATTGACTTTCGTGAATTAATATCCACTTTATGGGAATACTTGATCATTTAAAATATATATATATATATATATATATATATATATAGAGAGAGAGAGAGAGAGAGAGAGAAAGAAAATTCAAGAACAAAAATAACAACATCTTTCCGGCAAAGAAATAAGAGATGTAGCATTTTCCCCAAAACGGAGTTCATCAATACATGAAACCTGGCCAATAGACGTAATTAGGCCGGTTTGCTAGCCGCGAGGACATTTTTATCCTATTTGTTCACCAACAGGAGAAAGACAAGAAACATAAAACATGATATACTATAAGTAATACTTAACTAATCATGCTTCAAATATATAATAATTGCTTCGAATTGGCCATCTCCATATTGAGTAAAATCATAAGGAACAATAGAAGAACAATAATCAATAGCCTGATTCATGAATTGATCCTCAGCCCCAAATCTAGCTATTTTCATGCTTGAATTCGATGAAGAAGATCCATTTATCATACTCAATTCATCAGCTCTCATTGTTACTTTCTTCTTCAATTCACCCAATGCACTCATAAATTCTTCAAGTTGATCAATCCCCATACCATCAACTTGTTCATTCCACCAAAAACCCTCATTATAATTATTATTATTTACCATCTTTGATTCTTGAATGCTCTCTTTCTTTTTCTTCTCCACTTCCAATTCTCTACAAATCTGAGAATAATACTGGTTATTCTGTTGCATATTCAATTGATTAACAGTGGAAGATGATGATTTTCCATTGAGATAACGGTCAATAACGGAATCAGCACTAGGGTGACCGAAAGTGAAAAGACGTTGTCGTTTTAATGATTGAACTAAAATAGCGATTTCTGCACCGGTTAAGATGCATAGTTCACTAGCTTTCTTGAAAAGCCCTAAACGGCGTTTAGAGAAAGTAACATGCCTACTGCTTTGATTGTCTATTGGCTTGATTGCAATGTTCCTCCGCCCTTGAGTTTTCTTAACGGCGTTAGTGTTCATGGTGGGAGAGAAGAGTAAATTCAATTGTTATGACTACGTAAGTTAGGGAATTTATAGAGTTACTTGATTTGTATATCAAAGATTCTGTTACATTCAAGAATCGGAAAAGATCTATTTACTAATTTTAGTTTTAGTTGTAAGAAGGAAATTGGGTTTTAAATTTGGAAAGTATTTAGTACTTAAAGAGGAAAGGGAAGAGTTCATGGAAACTTCCTATGATTTTGGTAAACTAACTGGAAAAAAAGAATCTTTCGTAGGAAAAAGAAAATTATTTGTGCTAATACTACTTAAGCGGCAAGCCTCGTCACAGGATTTTCTTGTATCTTTTTTTTTTTTTTTAAATATTTATTAGACAACAAGTAAATTACGAAAAGCACAGGGACTAGACCAAAAGTAGAAAACCATATCGTAATGGGAATACGCTTCTGAAGTTTTGTACATCCATAGATTATCAAATAAATAAATACAATTACTTATCTAATGTTGAAATTTAACATAAGAGTATTATGTTTTTTTGAATTTTGAATTTAGGTTATATTTTTAATTTTAATTTATTTATTTTAGTACTATTGATTTGTTATGTCACATTTCTTGCCATTCATTTTCACTTACAATTGATAAATTTTTTGTCAAACATTTAAATAATGTTATGGAATTATATTTATAAATAGTAATATTTTTTGTCAAACATCAAATCCATGATGTTCTTACAAAAAAGTGAAATTAATTAAATTAAAATATTATCAATTTAAAAAATACATATATCATTTATTATTTAAAAAATACTTATATCTTTTTTTGGTGTTACTGGTAATGGATTTTTCGACAACTGTGATATTAAGCCAGCTCGAAACACAGTTGCTTCAAATAATCATCATAACCATAATTTTGGTTTTGATTCACCTGGATTCTTTTAATTCTTTTGTGGCTTCCCGGTGTCTCGTACTTGCTTTAGGGCCCAACTAATTCAGAATCGCGCCGGAAAGCTCCACTTCAAGCCTTTGACGGTCTTTTCTTTTGATTAATTAAAGCCACCGAGTACCTCACTAGCTGGCTGGCCGTTGCTCGAGTTTTTCAAGTTCTCAGTTTGTGTATTTATTGCCTATAAGCAACAACAAATGATTGCCCTTATGAATTAATATTTTATTAATTGTTTGTTCAGCAAAAAAGATTACTCCTTATTAATTGTTTCTAAAATTTTTGCAATCCTTTTATCTGCTATTATCATGGTATTATTGTCCGGAATATGCATCAAGAATTAAGTTTAAACCGACAATTCGAGTGAACGATGCATACATTTTCTTGTAAACAAACTAATTGACCAAAAGAAACAACGAGTTCAAATTCTAACAATCAAAACAAGCTAGCTAGGTGATATCTTTCATATTTTTTTCAACTGTTAGTTGACAAAGTTACATATCTCTATATTTCGTAACATACTATTTCATGAGTACATATTACCTCCCATTAGTACAAATTAATTAAATAATTCTACCCTTAAAAAATTAGATATATATATATACGAAAAGAAATCAACTTATTTTTCTTCTCTCGTTGAGATTTAAATTGACTTTCGTGAATTAATATCCACTTTATGGGAATACTTGATCATTTAAAATATATATATATATATATATATATATATATATATATATATATATATATATATATATATATATATATAGAGAGAGAGAGAGAGAGAGAGAGAGAAATTCAAGAACAAAAATAACAACATCTTTCCGGCAAAGAAATAAGAGATGTAGCATTTTCCCCAAAACGGAGTTCATCAATACATGAAACCTGGCCAATAGACGTAATTAGGCCAGTTTGCTAGCCGCGAGGACATTTTTATCCTATTTGTTCACCAACAGGAGAAAGACAAGAAACATAAAACATGATATACTATAAGTAATACTTAACTAATCATGCTTCAAATATATAATAATTGCTTCGAAATTGGCCATCTCCATATTGAGTAAAATCATAAGGAACAATAGAAGAACAATAATCAATAGCCTTGATTCATGAATTGATCCTCATTTAAATCTAGCTATTTTCATGCTTGAATTCGATGAAGAAGATCCATTTATCATACTCAATTCATCAGCTCTCATTGTTACTTTCTTCTTCAATTCACCCAATGCACTCATAAATTCTTCAAGTTGATCAATCCCCATACCATCAACTTGTTCATTCCACCAAAAACCCTCATTATAATTATTATTATTTACCATCTTTGATTCTTGAATGCTCTCTTTCTTTTTCTTCTCCACTTCCAATTCTCTACAAATCTGAGAATAATACTGGTTATTCTGTTGCATATTCAATTGATTAACAGTGGAAGATGATGATTTTCCATTGAGATAACGGTCAATAACGGAATCAGCACTAGGGTGACCGAAAGTGAAAAGACGTTGTCGTTTTAATGATTGAACTAAAATAGCGATTTCTCGCACCGGTTAAGATGCATAGTTCACTAGCTTTCTTGAAAAGCCCTAAACGGCGTTTAGAGAAAGTAACATGCCTACTGCTTTGATTGTCTATTGGCTTGATTGCAATGTTCCTCCGCCCTTGAGTTTTCTTAACGGCGTTAGTGTTCATGGTGGGAGAGAAGAGTAAATTCAATTGTTATGACTACGTAAGTTAGGGAATTTATAGAGTTACTTGATTTGTATATCAAAGATTCTGTTACATTCAAGAATCGGAAAAGATCTATTTACTAATTTTAGTTTTAGTTGTAAGAAGGAAATTGGGTTTTAAATTTGGAAAGTATTTAGTACTTAAAGAGGAAAGGGAAGAGTTCATGGAAACTTCCTATGATTTTGGTAAACTAACTGGAAAAAAGAATCTTTCGTAGGAAAAAGAAAATTATTTGTGCTAATACTACTTAAGCGGCAAGCCTCGTCACAGATTTTCTTGTATCTTTTTTTTTTTTTTTTAAATATTTATTAGACAACAAGTAAATTACGAAAAGCACAGGGGACTAGACCAAAAGTAGAAAACCATATCGTAATGGGAATACGCTTCGAAGTTTTGTACATCCATAGATTATCAAATAAATAAATACAATTACTTATCTAATGTTGAAATTTAACATAAGAGTATTATGTTTTTTTGAATTTTGAATTTAGGTTATATTTTTAATTTTAATTTATTTATTTTAGTACTATTGATTTGTTATGTCACATTTCTTGCCATTCATTTTCACTTACAATTGATAAATTTTTTGTCAAACATTTAAATAATGTTATGGAATTATATTTATAAATAGTAATATTTTTTGTCAAACATCAAATCCATGATGTTCTTACAAAAAAGTGAAATTAATTAAATTAAAATATTATCAATTTAAAAAATACATATATCATTTATTATTTAAAAAATACTTATATCTTTTTTTGGTGTTACTGGTAATGGATTTTTCGACAACTTGTGATATTAAGCCACTCGAAACACGAGCTTGCTTCAAATAATCATCATAACCATAATTTTGGTTTTGATTCACCTGGATTCTTTTAATTCCTTTGTGGCTTCCCGGTGTCTCGTACTTGCTTTAGGGCCCAACTAATTCAGAATCGCGCCGGAAAGTTCCACTTCAAGCCTTTGACGGTCTTTTCTTTTGATTAATTAAAGCCACCGAGTACCTCACTAGTTTGGGTGGCCGTTGCTCGAGTTTTTCAAGTTCTCGGTTTGTGTATTTATTGCCTATAAGCAACAACAAATGATTTCCCTTATGAATTAATATTTTATTAATTGTTTGTTCAAAAAAAAAGATTACTCCTTATTAATTGTTTCTAAAATTTTTGCAATCCTTTTATCTTGCTATTATCATGGTATTATTGTCCGGAATATGCATCAAGAATTAAGTTTAAACCGACAATTCGAGTGAACGATGCATACATTTTCTTGTAAACAAACTAATTGACCAAAAGAAACAACGGTTCAAATTCTAACAATCAAAACAAGCTAGCTAGGTGATATCTTTCATATTTTTTTCAACTTGTTAGTTGACAAAGTTACATATCTCTATATTTACTGTAACATACTATTTCATGAGTACATATTACCTCCCATTAGTACAAATTAATTAAATAATTCTACCCTTAAAAAATTAGATATATATATATACGAAAAGAAATCAACTTATTTTTCTTCTCTGTTGAGATTTAAATTGACTTTCTGTGAATTAATATCCACTTTATGGGAATACGATCATTTAAAATATATATATATAAATATATATATATATATATATATATATATATATATATATATAGAGAGAGAGAGAGAGAGAGAGAGAGAGAAGAAAATTCAAGAACAAAAATAACAACATCTTTCCGGCAAAGAAATAAGAGATGTAGCATTTTCCCCAAAACGGAGTTCATCAATACATGAAACCTGGCCAATAGACGTAATTAGGCCAGTTTGCTAGCCGCGAGGACATTTTTATCCTATTTGTTCACCAACAGGAGAAAGACAAGAAACATAAAACATGATATACTATAAGTAATACTTAACTAATCATGCTTCAAATATATAATAATTGCTTCAGAATTGGCCATCTCCATATTGAGTAAAATCATAAGGAACAATAGAAGAACAATAATCAATAGCCTGATTCATGAATTGATCCTCAGCCCCAAATCTAGCTATTTTCATGCTTGAATTCGATGAAGAAGATCCATTTATCATACTCAATTCATCAGCTCTCATTGTTACTTTCTTCTTCAATTCACCCAATGCACTCATAAATTCTTCAAGTTGATCAATCCCCATACCATCAACTTGTTCATTCCACCAAAAACCCTCATTATAATTATTATTATTTACCATCTTTGATTCTTGAATGCTCTCTTTCTTTTTCTTCTCCACTTCCAATTCTCTACAAATCTGAGAATAATACTGGTTATTCTGTTGCATATTCAATTGATTAACAGTGGAAGATGATGATTTTCCATTGAGATAACGGTCAATAACGGAATCAGCACTAGGGTGACCGAAAGTGAAAAGACGTTGTCGTTTTAATGATTGAACTAAAATAGCGATTTCTGCACCGGTTAAGATGCATAGTTCACTAGCTTTCTTGAAAAGCCCTAAACGGCGTTTAGAGAAAGTAACATGCCTATTGCTTTGATTGTCTATTGGCTTGATTGCAATGTTCCTCCGCCCTTGAGTTTTCTTAACGGCGTTAGTGTTCATGGTGGGAGAGAAGAGTAAATTCAATTGTTATGACTACGTAAGTTAGGGAATTTATAGAGTTACTTGATTTGTATATCAAAGATTCTGTTACATTCAAGAATCGGAAAAGATCTATTTACTAATTTTAGTTTTAGTTGTAAGAAGGAAATTGGGTTTTAAATTTGGAAAGTATTTAGTACTTAAAGAGGAAAGGGAAGAGTTCATGGAAACTTCCTATGATTTTGGTAAACTAACTGGAAAAAAAGAATCTTTCGTAGGAAAAAGAAAATTATTTGTGCTAATACTACTTAAGCGGCAAGCCTCGTCACAGGATTTTCTTGTATCTTTTTTTTTTTTTTTTAAATATTTATTAGACAACAAGTAAATTACGAAAAGCACAGGGACTAGACCAAAAGTAGAAAACCATATCGTAATGGGAATACGCTTCTGAAGTTTTGTACATCCATAGATTATCAAATAAATAAATACAATTACTTATCTAATGTTGAAATTTAACATAAGAGTATTATGTTTTTTTGAATTTTGAATTTAGGTTATATTTTTAATTTTAATTTATTTATTTTAGTACTATTGATTTGTTATGTCACATTTCTTGCCATTCATTTTCACTTACAATTGATAAATTTTTTGTCAAACATTTAAATAATGTTATGGAATTATATTTATAAATAGTAATATTTTTTGTCAAACATCAAATCCATGATGTTCTTACAAAAAAGTGAAATTAATTAAATTAAAATATTATCAATTTAAAAAATACATATATCATTTATTATTTAAAAAATACTTATATCTTTTTTTGGTGTTACTTGGTAATGGATTTTTTGACAAGCTTTGTGATATTAAGCCAGCTCGAAACACAGTTGCTTCAAATAATCATCATAACCATAATTTTGGTTTTGATTCACCTGGATTCTTTTAATTCCTTTGTGGCTTCCCGGTGTCTCGTACTTGCTTTAGGGCCCAACTAATTCAGAATCGCGCCGGAAAGTTCCACTTCAAGCCTTTGACGGTCTTTTCTTTTGATTAATTAAAGCCACCGAGTACCTCACTAGCTGGCTGGCCGTTGCTCTGAGTTTTTAAAGTTCTCAGTTTGTGTATTTATTGCCTATAAGCAACAACAAATGATTTCCCTTATGAATTAATATTTTATTAATTGTTTGTTCAGCAAAAAAGATTACTCCTTATTAATTGTTTCTAAAATTTTTGCAATCCTTTTATCTGCTATTATCATGGTATTATTGTCCGGAATATGCATCAAGAATTAAGTTTAAACGACAATTCGAGTGAACGATGCATACATTTTCTTGTAAACAAACTAATTGACCAAAAGAAACAACGGTTCAAATTCTAACAATCAAAACAAGCTAGCTAGGTGATATCTTTCATATTTTTTTCAACTGTTAGTTGACAAAGTTACATATCTCTATATTTCTGTAACATACTATTTCATGAGTACATATTACCTCCCATTAGTACAAATTAATTAAATAATTCTACCCTTAAAAAATTAGATATATATATATACGAAAAGAAATCAACTTATTTTTCTTCTCTGTTGAGATTTAAATTGACTTTACGTGAATTAATATCCACTTTATGGGAATACTTTGATCATTTAAAATATATATATATAAATATATATATATATATATATATATATATATATATATATATATATATATATATATATATATATATATATATATATATATATAGAGAGAGAGAGAGAGAGAGAGAGAGAGAGAAAGAAAATTCAAGAACAAAAATAACAACATCTTTCCGGCAAAGAAATAAGAGATGTAGCATTTTCCCCAAAACGGAGTTCATCAATACATGAAACCTGGCCAATAGACGTAATTAGGCCAGTTTGCTAGCCGCGAGGACATTTTTATCCTATTTGTTCACCAACAGGAGAAAGACAAGAAACATAAAACATGATATACTATAAGTAATACTTAACTAATCATGCTTCAAATATATAATAATTGCTTCAGAATTGGCCATCTCCATATTGAGTAAAATCATAAGGAACAATAGAAGAACAATAATCAATAGCTTTGATTCATGAATTGATCCTCACCCCAAATCTAGCTATTTTCATGCTTGAATTCGATGAAGAAGATCCATTTATCATACTCAATTCATCAGCTCTCATTGTTACTTTCTTCTTCAATTCACCCAATGCACTCATAAATTCTTCAAGTTGATCAATCCCCATACCATCAACTTGTTCATTCCACCAAAAACCCTCATTATAATTATTATTATTTACCATCTTTGATTCTTGAATGCTCTCTTTCTTTTTCTTCTCCACTTCCAATTCTCTACAAATGCGAGAATAATACGGTTATTCATTTGCATATTCAATTGATTAACAGTGGAAGATGATGATTTTCCGTTGAGATAACGGTCAATAACGGAATCAGCACTAGGGTGACCGAAAGTGAAAAGACGTTGTCGTTTTAATGATTGAACTAAAATAGCGATTTCTGCACCGGTTAAGATGCATAGTTCACTAGCTTTCTTGAAAAGCCCTAAACGGCGTTTAGAGAAAGTACCATGCCTACTGCTTTGATTGTTAATTGGCTTGATTGCAATTTTCCTCCGCCCTTGAGTTTTCTTAACGGCGTTAGTGTTCATGGTGGGAGAGAAGAGTAAATTCAATTGTTATGACTACGTAAGTTAGGGAATTTATAGAGTTACTTGATTTGTAAATCAAAGATTCTGTTACATTCAAGAATCGGAAAAGATCTATTTACTAATTTTAGTTTTAGTTGTAAGAAGGAAATTGGGTTTTAAATTTGGAAAGTATTTAGTACTTAAAGAGGAAAGGGAAGAGTTCATGGAAACTTCCTATGATTTTGGTAAACTAATTGGAAAAAAAGAATCTTTCGTAGGAAAAAGAAAATTATTTGTGCTAATACTACTTAAGCGGCAAGCCTCGTCACAGGATTTTCTTGTATCTTTTTTTTTTTAAAAAAAAATATTTATTAGACAACAAGTAAATTACGAAAAGCACAGGGACTAGACCAAGAGTAGAAAACCATATCGTAATGGGAATACGCTTCTGAAGTTTTGAACATCCATAGATTATCAAATAAATAAATACAATTACTTATGTAATGTTGAAATTTAACATAAGAATATTATGTTTTTTTGAATTTTGAATTTAGGTTATATTTTTAATTTTAATTTATTTATTTTAGTACTATTGATTTGTTATGTCACATTTCTTGCCATTCATTTTCACTTACAATTGATAAATTTTTTGTCAAACATTTAAATAATGTTATGGAATTATATTTATAAATAGTAATATTTTTTGTCAAACATCAAATCCATGATGTTCTTACAAAAAAGTGAAATTAATTAAATTAAAATATTATCAATTTAAAAAATACATATATCATTTATTATTTAAAAAATACTTATATCTTTTTTTGGTGTTACTTGGTAATGGATTTTTTGACAAGCTGTGATATTAAGCCAGCTCGAAACACAGTTGCTTCAAATAATCATCATAACCATAATTTTGGTTTTGATTCACCTGGATTCTTTTAATTCTTTTGTGGCTTCCCGGTGTCTCGTACCTGCTTTAGGGCCCAACTAATTCAGAATCGCGCCGAAAGCTCCACTTCAAGCCTTTGACGGTCTTTTCTTTTGATTAATTAAATCCACCGAGTACCTCACTAGGCCATCTGGCCGTTGCTACGAGTTTTTCAAGTTCTCGGTTTGTGTATTTATTGCCTATAAGCAACAACAAATGATTGCCCTTATGAATTAATATTTTATTAATTGTTTGTTCAGCAAAAAAGATTACTCCTTATTAATTGTTTCTAAAATTTTTGCAATCCTTTTATCTGCTATTATCATGGTATTATTGTCCGGAATATGCATCAAGAATTAAGTTTAAACTGACAATTACGAGTGAACGATGCATACATTTTCTTGTAAACAAACTAATTGACCAAAAGAAACAACAGTTCAAATTCTAACAATCAAAACAAGCTAGCTAGGTGATATCTTTCATATTTTTTTCAACTTGTTAGTTGACAAAGTTACATATCTCTATATTTACGTAACATACTATTTCATGAGTACATATTACCTCCCATTAGTACAAATTAATTAAATAATTCTACCCTTAAAAAATTAGATATATATATATACGAAAAGAAATCAACTTATTTTTCTTCTCTGTTGAGATTTAAATTGACTTTACGTGAATTAATATCCACTTTATGGGAATACGATCATTTAAATATATATATATATATATATATATATATATATATATAGAGAGAGAGAGAGAGAGAGAGAGAGAGAGAGAGAGAGAGAAAATTCAAGAACAAAAATAACAACATCTTTCCGGCAAAGAAATAAGAGATGTAGCATTTTCCCCAAAACGGAGTTCATCAATACATGAAACCTGGCCAATAGACGTAATTAGGCCGGTTTGCTAGCCGCGAGGACATTTTTATCCTATTTGTTCACCAACAGGAGAAAAGACAAGAAACATAAAACATGATATACTATAAGTAATACTTAACTAATCATGCTTCAAATATATAATAATTGCTTCAGAATTGGCCATCTCCATATTGAGTAAAATCATAAGGAACAATAGAAGAACAATAATCAATAGCCTGATTCATGAATTGATCCTCAGCCCCAAATCTAGCTATTTTCATGCTTGAATTCGATGAAGAAGATCCATTTATCATACTCAATTCATCAGCTCTCATTGTTACTTTCTTCTTCAATTCACCCAATGCACTCATAAATTCTTCAAGTTGATCAATCCCCATATCATCAACTTGTTCATTCCACCAAAAACCCTCATTATAATTATTATTATTTACCATCTTTGATTCTTGAATGCTCTCTTTCTTTTTCTTCTCCACTTCCAATTCTCTACAAATGCGAGAATAATACGGTTATTCATTGCATATTCAATTGATTAACGGTGGAAGATGATGATTTTCCGTTGAGATAACGGTCAATAACGGAATCAGCACTAGGGTGACCGAAAGTGAAAAGACGTTGTCGTTTTAATGATTGAACTAAAATAGCGATTTCTGCACCGGTTAAGATGCATAGTTCACTAGCTTTCTTGAAAAGCCCTAAACGGCGTTTAGAGAAAGTAACATGCCTACTTTGCTTTGATTGTCTATTGGCTTGATTGCAATTTTCCTCCGCCCTTGAGTTTTCTTAACGGCGTTAGTGTTCATGGTGGGAGAGAAGAGTAAATTCAATTGTTATGACTACGTAAGTTAGGGAATTTATAGAGTTACTTGATTTGTAAATCAAAGATTCTTTACATTCAAGAATCGGAAAAGATCTATTTACTAATTTTAGTTTTAGTTGTAAGAAGGAAATTGGGTTTTAAATTTGGAAAGTATTTAGTACTTAAAGAGGAAAGGGAAGAGTTCATGGAAACTTCCTATGATTTTGGTAAACTAATTGGAAAAAAAGAATCTTTCGTAGGAAAAAGAAAATTATTTGTGCTAATACTACTTAAGCGGCAAGCCTCGTCACAGGATTTTCTTGTATCTTTTTTTTTTTTAAAAAAAAATATTTATTAGACAACAAGTAAATTACGAAAAGCACGGGGACTAGACCAAAAGTAGAAAACCATATCGTAATGGGAATACGCTTCGAAGTTTTGTACATCCATAGATTATCAAATAAATAAATACAATTACTTATGTAATGTTGAAATTTAACATAAGAGTATTATGTTTTTTTGAATTTTGAATTTAGGTTATATTTTTAATTTTAATTTATTTATTTTAGTACTATTGATTTGTTATGTCACATTTCTTGCCATTCATTTTCACTTACAATTGATAAATTATTTGTCAAACATTTAAATAATGTTATGGAATTATATTTATAAATAGTAATATTTTTTGTCAAACATCAAATCCATGATGTTCTTACAAAAAAGTGAAATTAATTAAATTAAAATATTATCAATTTAAAAAATACATATATCATTTATTATTTAAAAAATACTTATATCTTTTTTTGGTGTTACTTGGTAATGGATTTTTTGACAAGCGTGATATTAAGCCACTCGAAACACGGTTGCTTCAAATAATCATCATAACCATAATTTTGGTTTTGATTCACCTGGATTCTTTTAATTCTTTTGTGGCTTCCCGTGTCTCGTACCGCTTTAGGGCCCAACTAATTCGAATCGCGCCGAAAGCTCCACTTCAAGCCTTTGACGGTCTTTTCTTTTGATTAATTAAATCCATCGAGTACCTCACTAGCTGGCTGGCCGTTGCTCTGAGTTTTTCAAGTTCTCAGTTTGTGTATTTATTGCCTATAAGCAACAACAAATGATTGCCCTTATGAATTAATATTTTATTAATTGTTTGTTCAGCAAAAAAGATTACTCCTTATTAATTGTTTCTAAAATTTTTGCAATCCTTTTATCTGCTATTATCATGGTATTATTGTCCGGAATATGCATCAAGAATTAAGTTTAAACCGACAATTAAGTGAACGATGCATACATTTTCTTGTAAACAAACTAATTGACCAAAAGAAACAACGAGTTCAAATTCTAACAATCAAAACAAGCTAGCTAGGTGATATCTTTCATATTTTTTTCAACCTGTTAGTTGACAAAGTTACATATCTCTATATTTCGTAACTTACTATTTCATGAGTACATATTACCTCCCATTAGTACAAATTAATTAAATAATTCTACCCTTAAAAAATTAGATATATATATATATACGAAAAGAAATCAACTTATTTTTCTTCTCTGTTGAGATTTAAATTGACTTTCTGTGAATTAATATCCACTTTATGGGAATACGATCATTTAAAATATATATATATATATATATATATATATATATATATATATAGAGAGAGAGAGAGAGAGAGAGAGAAAAGAGAGAGAGAGAAAAAAATTCAAGAACAAAAATAACAACATCTTTCCGGCAAAGAAATAAGAGATGTAGCATTTTCCCCAAAACGGAGTTCATCAATACATGAAACCTGGCCAATAGACGTAATTAGGCCAGTTTGCTAGCCGCGAGGACATTTTTTTTTATCCTATTTGTTCACCAACAGGAGAAAGACAAGAAACATAAAACATGATATACTATAAGTAATACTTAACTAATCATGCTTCAAATATATAATAATTGCTTCGAATTGGCCATCTCCATATTGAGTAAAATCATAAGGAACAATAGAAGAACAATAATCAATAGCCTGATTCATGAATTGATCCTCAGCCCCAAATCTAGCTATTTTCATGCTTGAATTCGATGAAGAAGATCCATTTATCATACTCAATTCATCACTCTCATTGTTACTTTCTTCTTCAATTCACCCAATGCACTCATAAATTCTTCAAGTTGATCAATCCCCATATCATCAACTTGTTCATTCCACCAAAAACCCTCATTATTATTATTATTATTTACCATCTTTGATTCTTGAATGCTCTCTTTCTTTTTCTTCTCCACTTCCAATTCTCTACAAATCCGAGAATAATACCGGTTATTCTCGTTGCATATTCAATTGATTAACAAAGTGGAAGATGATGATTTTCCGTTGAGATAACGGTCAATAACGGAATCGCACTAGGGTGACCGAAAGTGAAAAGACGTTGTCGTTTTAATGATTGAACTAAAATAGCGATTTCTGCACCGGTTAAGATGCATAGTTCACTAGCTTTCTTGAAAAGCCCTAAACGGCGTTTAGAGAAAGTAACATGCCTACTTCGCTTTGATTGTCTATTGGCTTGATTGCAATTTTCCTCCGCCCTTGAGTTTTCTTAACGGCGTTAGTGTTCATGGTGGGAGAGAAGAGTAAATTCAATTGTTATGACTACGTAAGTTAGGGAATTTATAGAGTTACTTGATTTGTAAATCAAAGATTCTGTTACATTCAAGAATCGGAAAAGATCTATTTACTAATTTTAGTTTTAGTTGTAAGAAGGAAATTGGGTTTTAAATTTGGAAAGTATTTAGTACTTAAAGAGGAAAGGGAAGAGTTCATGGAAACTTCCTATGATTTTGGTAAACTAATTGGAAAAAAAGAATCTTTCGTAGGAAAAAGAAAATTATTTGTGCTAATACTACTTAAGCGGCAAGCCTCGTCACAGATTTTCTTGTATCTTTTTTTTTTTTTTTTAAAAAATATTTATTAGACAACAAGTAAATTACGAAAAGCACAGGGACTAGACCAAAAGTAGAAAACCATATCGTAATGGGAATACGCTTCTCAAGTTTTGTACATCCATAGATTATCAAATAAATAAATACAATTACTTATGTAATGTTGAAATTTAACATAAGAGTATTATGTTTTTTTGAATTTTGAATTTAGGTTATATTTTTAATTTTAATTTATTTATTTTAGTACTATTGATTTGTTATGTCACATTTCTTGCCATTCATTTTCACTTACAATTGATAAATTATTTGTCAAACATTTAAATAATGTTATGGAATTATATTTATAAATAGTAATATTTTTTGTCAAACATCAAATCCATGATGTTCTTACAAAAAAGTGAAATTAATTAAATTAAAATATTATCAATTTAAAAAATACATATATCATTTATTATTTAAAAAATACTTATATCTTTTTTTGGTGTTACCGGTAATGGATTTTTTGACAATCGTGATATTAAGCCACTCGAAACACAAGCTTGCTTCAAATAATCATCATAACCATAATTTTGGTTTTGATTCACCTGGATTCTTTTAATTCTTTTGTGGCTTCCCGTGTCTCGTACCGCTTTAGGGCCCAACTAATTCGTAATCGCGCCGAAAGCTCCACTTCAAGCCTTTGACGGTCTTTTCTTTTGATTAATTAAATCCACCGAGTACCTCACTAGTCGCCGGCCGTTGCTCTCGAGTTTTTCAAGTTCTCGCTTGTGTATTTATTGCCTATAAGCAACAACAAATGATTGCCCTTATGAATTAATATTTTATTAATTGTTTGTTCAAAAAAAGATTACTCCTTATTAATTGTTTCTAAAATTTTTGCAATCCTTTTATCTGCTATTATCATGGTATTATTGTCCGGAATATGCATCAAGAATTAAGTTTAAACCGACAATTCGAGTGAACGATGCATACATTTTCTTGTAAACAAACTAATTGACCAAAAGAAACAACAGTTCAAATTCTAACAATCAAAACAAGCTAGCTAGGTGATATCTTTCATATTTTTTTCAACTCGTTAGTTGACAAAGTTACATATCTCTATATTTCGTAACTTACTATTTCATGAGTACATATTACCTCCCATTAGTACAAATTAATTAAATAATTCTACCCTTAAAAAATTAGATATATATATATATACGAAAAGAAATCAACTTATTTTTCTTCTCTCGTTGAGATTTAAATTGACTTTCTCTGTGAATTAATATCCACTTTATGGGAATACGATCATTTAAAATATATATATATATATATATATATATATATATATATAGAGAGAGAGAGAGAGAGAGAGAGAGAGAGAGAAAATTCAAGAACAAAAATAACAACATCTTTCCGGCAAAGAAATAAGAGATGTAGCATTTTCCCCAAAACGGAGTTCATCAATACATGAAACCCGGCCAATAGACGTAATTAGGCCAGTTTGCTAGCCGCGAGGACATTTTTATCCTATTTGTTCACCAACAGGAGAAAGACAAGAAACATAAAACATGATATACTATAAGTAATACTTAACTAATCATGCTTCAAATATATAATAATTGCTTCGAATTGGCCATCTCCATATTGAGTAAAATCATAAGGAACAATAGAAGAACAATAATCAATAGCCCGATTCATGAATTGATCCTCACCCCAAATCTAGCTATTTTCATGCTTGAATTCGATGAAGAAGATCCATTTATCATACTCAATTCATCACTCTCATTGTTACTTTCTTCTTCAATTCACCCAATGCACTCATAAATTCTTCAAGTTGATCAATCCCCATATCATCAACTTGTTCATTCCACCAAAAACCCTCATTATAATTATTATTATTTACCATCTTTGATTCTTGAATGCTCTCTTTCTTTTTCTTCTCCACTTCCAATTCTCTACAAATCCGAGAATAATACTCGGTTATTCTCGTTGCATATTCAATTGATTAACAAAGTGGAAGATGATGATTTTCCGTTGAGATAACGGTCAATAACGGAATCAAAGACTAGGGTGACCGAAAGTGAAAAGACGTTGTCGTTTTAATGATTGAACTAAAATAGCGATTTCTCGCACCGGTTAAGATGCATAGTTCACTAGCTTTCTTGAAAAGCCCTAAACGGCGTTTAGAGAAAGTAACATGCCTACCGCTTTGATTGTCTATTGGCTTGATTGCAATTTTCCTCCGCCCTTGAGTTTTCTTAACGGCGTTAGTGTTCATGGTGGGAGAGAAGAGTAAATTCAATTGTTATGACTACGTAAGTTAGGGAATTTATAGAGTTACTTGATTTGTAAATCAAAGATTCTGTTACATTCAAGAATCGGAAAAGATCTATTTACTAATTTTAGTTTTAGTTGTAAGAAGGAAATTGGGTTTTAAATTTGGAAAGTATTTAGTACTTAAAGAGGAAAGGGAAGAGTTCATGGAAACTTCCTATGATTTTGGTAAACTAATTGGAAAAAAGAATCTTTCGTAGGAAAAAGAAAATTATTTGTGCTAATACTACTTAAGCGGCAAGCCTCGTCACAGATTTTCTTGTATCTTTTTTTTTTTTAAAAAAAAATATTTATTAGACAACAAGTAAATTACGAAAAGCACAGGGACTAGACCAAAAGTAGAAAACCATATCGTAATGGGAATACGCTTCAAGTTTTGTACATCCATAGATTATCAAATAAATAAATACAATTACTTATGTAATGTTGAAATTTAACATAAGAGTATTATGTTTTTTTGAATTTTGAATTTAGGTTATATTTTTAATTTTAATTTATTTATTTTAGTACTATTGATTTGTTATGTCACATTTCTTGCCATTCATTTTCACTTACAATTGATAAATTATTTGTCAAACATTTAAATAATGTTATGGAATTATATTTATAAATAGTAATATTTTTTGTCAAACATCAAATCCATGATGTTCTTACAAAAAAGTGAAATTAATTAAATTAAAATATTATCAATTTAAAAAATACATATATCATTTATTATTTAAAAAATACTTATATCTTTTTTTGGTGTTACTTGGGTAATGGATTTTTTGACAACCGTGATATTAAGCCACTCGAAACACAGCTTGCTTCAAATAATCATCATAACCATAATTTTGGTTTTGATTCACCTGGATTCTTTTAATTCTTTTGTGGCTTCCCGTGTCTCGTACTCGCTTTAGGGCCCAACTAATTCGTAATCGCGCCGAAAGCTCCACTTCAAGCCTTTGACGGTCTTTTCTTTTGATTAATTAAATCCATCGAGTACCTCACTAGTGGCCGGCCGTTGCTCTGAGTTTTTCAAGTTCTCGCTTGTGTATTTATTGCCTATAAGCAACAACAAATGATTGCCCTTATGAATTAATATTTTATTAATTGTTTGTTCAAAAAAAAAAGATTACTCCTTATTAATTGTTTCTAAAATTTTTGCAATCCTTTTATCTCGCTATTATCATGGTATTATTGTCCGGAATATGCATCAAGAATTAAGTTTAAACCGACAATTCCGAGTGAACGATGCATACATTTTCTTGTAAACAAACTAATTGACCAAAAGAAACAACAGCTCAAATTCTAACAATCAAAACAAGCTAGCTAGGTGATATCTTTCATATTTTTTTCAACTCGTTAGTTGACAAAGTTACATATCTCTATATTTCTGTAACTTACTATTTCATGAGTACATATTACCTCCCATTAGTACAAATTAATTAAATAATTCTACCCTTAAAAAATTAGATATATATATATATACGAAAAGAAATCAACTTATTTTTCTTCTCTGTTGAGATTTAAATTGACTTTCTGTGAATTAATATCCACTTTATGGGAATACTGATCATTTAAAATATATATATATATATATATTTATAGAGAGAGAGAGAGAGAGAGAGAGAGAGAAGAAAATTCAAGAACAAAAATAACAACATCTTTCCGGCAAAGAAATAAGAGATGTAGCATTTTCCCCAAAACGGAGTTCATCAATACATGAAACCTGGGCAATAGACGTAATTAGGCCAGTTTGCTAGCCGCGAGGACATTTTTTTTTATCCTATTTGTTCACCAACAGGAGAAAGACAAGAAACATAAAACATGATATACTATAAGTAATACTTAACTAATCATGCTTCAAATATATAATAATTGCTTCAATTGGCCATCTCCATATTGAGTAAAATCATAAGGAACAATAGAAGAACAATAATCAATAGCCCGATTCATGAATTGATCCTCAGCCCCAAATCTAGCTATTTTCATGCTTGAATTCGATGAAGAAGATCCATTTATCATACTCAATTCATCAGCTCTCATTGTTACTTTCTTCTTCAATTCACCCAATGCACTCATAAATTCTTCAAGTTGATCAATCCCCATATCATCAACTTGTTCATTCCACCAAAAACCCTCATTATTATTATTATTATTTACCATCTTTGATTCTTGAATGCTCTCTTTCTTTTTCTTCTCCACTTCCAATTCTCTACAAATCCGAGAATAATACCGGTTATTCTCGTTGCATATTCAATTGATTAACAAAGTGGAAGATGATGATTTTCCGTTGAGATAACGGTCAATAACGGAATCAAGACTAGGGTGACCGAAAGTGAAAAGACGTTGTCGTTTTAATGATTGAACTAAAATAGCGATTTCTCGCACCGGTTAAGATGCATAGTTCACTAGCTTTCTTGAAAAGCCCTAAACGGCGTTTAGAGAAAGTAACATGCCTATCGCTTTGATTGTCTATTGGCTTGATTGCAATTTTCCTCCGCCCTTGAGTTTTCTTAACGGCGTTAGTGTTCATGGTGGGAGAGAAGAGTAAATTCAATTGTTATGACTACGTAAGTTAGGGAATTTATAGAGTTACTTGATTTGTAAATCAAAGATTCTGTTACATTCAAGAATCGGAAAAGATCTATTTACTAATTTTAGTTTTAGTTGTAAGAAGGAAATTGGGTTTTAAATTTGGAAAGTATTTAGTACTTAAAGAGGAAAGGGAAGAGTTCATGGAAACTTCCTATGATTTTGGTAAACTAATTGGAAAAAAAGAATCTTTCGTAGGAAAAAGAAAATTATTTGTGCTAATACTACTTAAGCGGCAAGCCTCACACAGATTTTCTTGTATCTTTTTTTTTTTTTTTATTTATTAGACAACAAGTAAATTACGAAAAGCACAGGGACTAGACCAAAAGTAGAAAACCATATCGTAATGGGAATACGCTTCTGAAGTTTTGTACATCCATAGATTATCAAATAAATAAATACAATTACTTATGTAATGTTGAAATTTAACATAAGAGTATTATGTTTTTTTGAATTTTGAATTTAGGTTATATTTTTAATTTTAATTTATTTATTTTAGTACTATTGATTTGTTATGTCACATTTCTTGCCATTCATTTTCACTTACAATTGATAAATTATTTGTCAAACATTTAAATAATGTTATGGAATTATATTTATAAATAGTAATATTTTTTGTCAAACATCAAATCCATGATGTTCTTACAAAAAAGTGAAATTAATTAAATTAAAATGTTATCAATTTAAAAAATACATATATCATTTATTATTTAAAAAATACTTATATCTTTTTTTGGTGTTACTGGTAATGGATTTTTTGACAACTGTGATATTAAGCCAGCTCGAAACACAGTTGCTTCAAATAATCATCATAACCATAATTTTGGTTTTGATTCACCTGGATTCTTTTAATTCTTTTGTGGCTTCCCGTGTCTCGTACCGCTTTAGGGCCCAACTAATTCAGAATCGCGCCGGAAAGCTCCACTTCAAGCCTTTGACGGTCTTTTCTTTTGATTAATTAAATCCACCGAGTACCTCACTAGCTGGCTGGCCGTTGCTCTGAGTTTTTCAAGTTCTCAGTTTGTGTATTTATTGCCTATAAGCAACAACAAATGATTGCCCTTATGAATTAATATTTTATTAATTGTTTGTTCAAAGAAAAAAGATTACTCCTTATTAATTGTTTCTAAAATTTTTGCAATCCTTTTATCTCGCTATTATCATGGTATTATTGTCCGGAATATGCATCAAGAATTAAGTTTAAACTGACAATTCCGAGTGAACGATGCATACATTTTCTTGTAAACAAACTAATTGACCAAAAGAAACAACAGCTCAAATTCTAACAATCAAAACAAGCTAGCTAGGTGATATCTTTCATATTTTTTTCAACCGTTAGTTGACAAAGTTACATATCTCTATATTTCTGTAACATACTATTTCATGAGTACATATTACCTCCCATTAGTACTAATTAATTAAATAATTCTACCCTTAAAAAATTAGATATATATATATACAAAAAGAAATCAACTTATTTTTCTTCTCTGTTGAGATTTAAATTGACTTTCTGTGAATTAATATCCACTTTATGGGAATACTGATCATTTAAAATATATATATATATATATATATATATATAGAGAGAGAGAGAGAGAGAGAGAGAGAAGAAAATTCAAGAACAAAAATAACAACATCTTTCCGGCAAAGAAATAAGAGATGTAGCATTTTCCCCAAAACGGAGTTCATCAATACATGAAACCTGGGCAATAGACGTAATTAGGCCAGTTTGCTAGCCGCGAGGACATTTTTTTTTATCCTATTTGTTCACCAACAGGAGAAAGACAAGAAACATAAAACATGATATACTATAAGTAATACTTAACTAATCATGCTTCAAATATATAATAATTGCTTCAGAATTGGCCATCTCCATATTGAGTAAAATCATAAGGAACAATAGAAGAACAATAATCAATAGCCCGATTCATGAATTGATCCTCACCCCAAATCTAGCTATTTTCATGCTTGAATTCGATGAAGAAGATCCATTTATCATACTCAATTCATCACTCTCATTGTTACTTTCTTCTTCAATTCACCCAATGCACTCATAAATTCTTCAAGTTGATCAATCCCCATATCATCAACTTGTTCATTCCACCAAAAACCCTCATTATTATTATTATTATTTACCATCTTTGATTCTTGAATGCTCTCTTTCTTTTTCTTCTCCACTTCCAATTCTCTACAAATCGAGAATAATACCGGTTATTCTCGTTGCATATTCAATTGATTAACAAAGTGGAAGATGATGATTTTCCGTTGAGATAACGGTCAATAACGGAATCAAGACTAGGGTGACCGAAAGTGAAAAGACGTTGTCGTTTTAATGATTGAACTAAAATAGCGATTTCTGCACCGGTTAAGATGCATAGTTCACTAGCTTTCTTGAAAAGCCCTAAACGGCGTTTAGAGAAAGTAACATGCCTACGCTTTGATTGTCTATTGGCTTGATTGCAATTTTCCTCCGCCCTTGAGTTTTCTTAACGGCGTTAGTGTTCATGGTGGGAGAGAAGAGTAAATTCAATTGTTATGACTACGTAAGTTAGGGAATTTATAGAGTTACTTGATTTGTAAATCAAAGATTCTCGTTACATTCAAGAATCGGAAAAGATCTATTTACTAATTTTAGTTTTAGTTGTAAGAAGGAAATTGGGTTTTAAATTTGGAAAGTATTTAGTACTTAAAGAGGAAAGGGAAGAGTTCATGGAAACTTCCTATGATTTTGGTAAACTAATTGGAAAAAAAGAATCTTTCGTAGGAAAAAGAAAATTATTTGTGCTAATACTACTTAAGCGGCAAGCCTCGTCACAGATTTTCTTGTATCTTTTTTTTTTTAAAAAAAAATATTTATTAGACAACAAGTAAATTACGAAAAGCACAGGGACTAGACCAAAAGTAGAAAACCATATCGTAATGGGAATACGCTTCGAAGTTTTGTACATCCATAGATTATCAAATAAATAAATACAATTACTTATGTAATGTTGAAATTTAACATAAGAGTATTATGTTTTTTTGAATTTTGAATTTAGGTTATATTTTTAATTTTAATTTATTTATTTTAGTACTATTGATTTGTTATGTCACATTTCTTGCCATTCATTTTCACTTACAATTGATAAATTATTTGTCAAACATTTAAATAATGTTATGGAATTATATTTATAAATAGTAATATTTTTTGTCAAACATCAAATCCATGATGTTCTTACAAAAAAGTGAAATTAATTAAATTAAAATGTTATCAATTTAAAAAATACATATATCATTTATTATTTAAAAAATACTTATATCTTTTTTTGGTGTTACCGGTAATGGATTTTTTGACAACTCGTGATATTAAGCCACTCGAAACACAAGCTTGCTTCAAATAATCATCATAACCATAATTTTGGTTTTGATTCACCTGGATTCTTTTAATTCTTTTGTGGCTTCCCGTGTCTCGTACCTCGCTTTAGGGCCCAACTAATTCGAATCGCGCCGGAAAGCTCCACTTCAAGCCTTTGACGGTCTTTTTTTTTGATTAATTAAATCCATCGAGTACCTCACTAGCTGGCCGGCCGTTGCTCGAGTTTTTCAAGTTCTCGCTTGTGTATTTATTGCCTATAAGCAACAACAAATGATTGCCCTTATGAATTAATATTTTATTAATTGTTTGTTCAAAGCAAAAAAGATTACTCCTTATTAATTGTTTCTAAAATTTTTGCAATCCTTTTATCTCGCTATTATCATGGTATTATTGTCCGGAATATGCATCAAGAATTAAGTTTAAACTGACAATTCCGAGTGAACGATGCATACATTTTCTTGTAAACAAACTAATTGACCAAAAGAAACAACAGCTCAAATTCTAACAATCAAAACAAGCTAGCTAGGTGATATCTTTCATATTTTTTTCAACTCGTTAGTTGACAAAGTTACATATCTCTATATTTCTCGTAACTTACTATTTCATGAGTACATATTACCTCCCATTAGTACAAATTAATTAAATAATTCTACCCTTAAAAAATTAGATATATATATATATACGAAAAGAAATCAACTTATTTTTCTTCTCTCGTTGAGATTTAAATTGACTTTCTCGTGAATTAATATCCACTTTATGGGAATATCGATCATTTAAAATATATATATATATATATATTTATAGAGAGAGAGAGAGAGAGAGAGAGAGAGAGAAAAGAGAGAAGAAAATTCAAGAACAAAAATAACAACATCTTTCCGGCAAAGAAATAAGAGATGTAGCATTTTCCCCAAAACGGAGTTCATCAATACATGAAACCTGGGCAATAGACGTAATTAGGCCAGTTTGCTAGCCGCGAGGACATTTTTTTTTATCCTATTTGTTCACCAACAGGAGAAAGACAAGAAACATAAAACATGATATACTATAAGTAATACTTAACTAATCATGCTTCAAATATATAATAATTGCTTCAGAATTGGCCATCTCCATATTGAGTAAAATCATAAGGAACAATAGAAGAACAATAATCAATAGCCTGATTCATGAATTGATCCTCAGCCCCAAATCTAGCTATTTTCATGCTTGAATTCGATGAAGAAGATCCATTTATCATACTCAATTCATCACTCTCATTGTTACTTTCTTCTTCAATTCACCCAATGCACTCATAAATTCTTCAAGTTGATCAATCCCCATATCATCAACTTGTTCATTCCACCAAAAACCCTCATTATTATTATTATTATTTACCATCTTTGATTCTTGAATGCTCTCTTTCTTTTTCTTCTCCACTTCCAATTCTCTACAAATCTGAGAATAATACTGGTTATTCTCGTTGCATATTCAATTGATTAACAAAGTGGAAGATGATGATTTTCCGTTGAGATAACGGTCAATAACGGAATCAGCACTAGGGTGACCGAAAGTGAAAAGACGTTGTCGTTTTAATGATTGAACTAAAATAGCGATTTCTGCACCGGTTAAGATGCATAGTTCACTAGCTTTCTTGAAAAGCCCTAAACGGCGTTTAGAGAAAGTAACATGCCTACTGCTTTGATTGTCTATTGGCTTGATTGCAATTTTCCTCCGCCCTTGAGTTTTCTTAACGGCGTTAGTGTTCATGGTGGGAGAGAAGAGTAAATTCAATTGTTATGACTACGTAAGTTAGGGAATTTATAGAGTTACTTGATTTGTAAATCAAAGATTCTGTTACATTCAAGAATCGGAAAAGATCTATTTACTAATTTTAGTTTTAGTTGTAAGAAGGAAATTGGGTTTTAAATTTGGAAAGTATTTAGTACTTAAAGAGGAAAGGGAAGAGTTCATGGAAACTTCCTATGATTTTGGTAAACTAATTGGAAAAAAAGAATCTTTCGTAGGAAAAAGAAAATTATTTGTGCTAATACTACTTAAGCGGCAAGCCTCGTCACAGGATTTTCTTGTATCTTTTTTTTTTTAAAAAAAATATTTATTAGACAACAAGTAAATTACGAAAAGCACAGGGGACTAGACCAAAAGTAGAAAACCATATCGTAATGGGAATACGCTTCTCGAAGTTTTGTACATCCATAGATTATCAAATAAATAAATACAATTACTTATGTAATGTTGAAATTTAACATAAGAGTATTATGTTTTTTTGAATTTTGAATTTAGGTTATATTTTTAATTTTAATTTATTTATTTTAGTACTATTGATTTGTTATGTCACATTTCTTGCCATTCATTTTCACTTACAATTGATAAATTATTTGTCAAACATTTAAATAATGTTATGGAATTATATTTATAAATAGTAATATTTTTTGTCAAACATCAAATCCATGATGTTCTTACAAAAAAGTGAAATTAATTAAATTAAAATGTTATCAATTTAAAAAATACATATATCATTTATTATTTAAAAAATACTTATATCTTTTTTTGGTGTTACCGGTAATGGATTTTTTGACAACCGTGATATTAAGCCACTCGAAACACAAGTTGCTTCAAATAATCATCATAACCATAATTTTGGTTTTGATTCACCTGGATTCTTTTAATTCTTTTGTGGCTTCCCGGTGTCTCGTACCTCGCTTTAGGGCCCAACTAATTCGAATCGCGCCGAAAGCTCCACTTCAAGCCTTTGACGGTCTTTTCTTTTGATTAATTAAATCCATCGAGTACCTCACTAGCCGGGCCGGCCGTTGCTCCGAGTTTTTCAAGTTCTCGCTTGTGTATTTATTGCCTATAAGCAACAACAAATGATTGCCCTTATGAATTAATATTTTATTAATTGTTTGTTCAAAGCAAAAAAGATTACTCCTTATTAATTGTTTCTAAAATTTTTGCAATCCTTTTATCTCGCTATTATCATGGTATTATTGTCCGGAATATGCATCAAGAATTAAGTTTAAACCGACAATTTGAGT
Source organism: Anisodus tanguticus (assembly GCA_034509755.1). Lineage (NCBI taxonomy): Eukaryota > Viridiplantae > Streptophyta > Magnoliopsida > Solanales > Solanaceae > Anisodus > Anisodus tanguticus. The sequence goes on along the minus strand of CM067561.1, from coordinate 34,433,717 downwards.
GAACGATGCATACATTTTCTTGTAAACAAACTAATTGACCAAAAGAAACAACAGCTCAAATTCTAACAATCAAAACAAGCTAGCTAGGTGATATCTTTCATATTTTTTTCAATCTGTTAGTTGACAAAGTTACATATCTCTATATTTCTCGTAACTTACTATTTCATGAGTACATATTACCTCCCATTAGTACAAATTAATTAAATAATTCTACCCTTAAAAAATTAGATATATATATATATACGAAAAGAAATCAACTTATTTTTCTTCTCTCGTTGAGATTTAAATTGACTTTCTGTGAATTAATATCCACTTTATGGGAATACTGATCATTTAAAATATATATATATATATATATATTATAGAGAGAGAGAGAGAGAGAGAGAGAGAAGAAAATTCAAGAACAAAAATAACAACATCTTTCCGGCAAAGAAATAAGAGATGTAGCATTTTCCCCAAAACGGAGTTCATCAATACATGAAACCCGGGCAATAGACGTAATTAGGCCGCTTGCTAGCCGCGAGGACATTTTTTTTTATCCTATTTGTTCACCAACAGGAGAAAGACAAGAAACATAAAACATGATATACTATAAGTAATACTTAACTAATCATGCTTCAAATATATAATAATTGCTTCAGAATTGGCCATCTCCATATTGAGTAAAATCATAAGGAACAATAGAAGAACAATAATCAATAGCCCGATTCATGAATTGATCCTCACCCCAAATCTAGCTATTTTCATGCTTGAATTCGATGAAGAAGATCCATTTATCATACTCAATTCATCAGCTCTCATTGTTACTTTCTTCTTCAATTCACCCAATGCACTCATAAATTCTTCAAGTTGATCAATCCCCATATCATCAACTTGTTCATTCCACCAAAAACCCTCATTATTATTATTATTATTTACCATCTTTGATTCTTGAATGCTCTCTTTCTTTTTCTTCTCCACTTCCAATTCTCTACAAATCGAGAATAATACTGGTTATTCTGTTGCATATTCAATTGATTAACAGTGGAAGATGATGATTTTCCGTTGAGATAACGGTCAATAACGGAATCAGCACTAGGGTGACCGAAAGTGAAAAGACGTTGTCGTTTTAATGATTGAACTAAAATAGCGATTTCTCGCACCGGTTAAGATGCATAGTTCACTAGCTTTCTTGAAAAGCCCTAAACGGCGTTTAGAGAAAGTAACATGCCTACCGCTTTGATTGTCTATTGGCTTGATTGCAATTTTCCTCCGCCCTTGAGTTTTCTTAACGGCGTTAGTGTTCATGGTGGGAGAGAAGAGTAAATTCAATTGTTATGACTACGTAAGTTAGGGAATTTATAGAGTTACTTGATTTGTAAATCAAAGATTCTGTTACATTCAAGAATCGGAAAAGATCTATTTACTAATTTTAGTTTTAGTTGTAAGAAGGAAATTGGGTTTTAAATTTGGAAAGTATTTAGTACTTAAAGAGGAAAGGGAAGAGTTCATGGAAACTTCCTATGATTTTGGTAAACTAATTGGAAAAAAAGAATCTTTCGTAGGAAAAAGAAAATTATTTGTGCTAATACTACTTAAGCGGCAAGCCTCGTCACAGATTTTCTTGTATCTTTTTTTTTTTAAAAAAAAATATTTATTAGACAACAAGTAAATTACGAAAAGCACAGGGACTAGACCAAAAGTAGAAAACCATATCGTAATGGGAATACGCTTCTGAAGTTTTGTACATCCATAGATTATCAAATAAATAAATACAATTACTTATGTAATGTTGAAATTTAACATAAGAGTATTATGTTTTTTTGAATTTTGAATTTAGGTTATATTTTTAATTTTAATTTATTTATTTTAGTACTATTGATTTGTTATGTCACATTTCTTGCCATTCATTTTCACTTACAATTGATAAATTATTTGTCAAACATTTAAATAATGTTATGGAATTATATTTATAAATAGTAATATTTTTTGTCAAACATCAAATCCATGATGTTCTTACAAAAAAGTGAAATTAATTAAATTAAAATGTTATCAATTTAAAAAATACATATATCATTTATTATTTAAAAAATACTTATATCTTTTTTTGGTGTTACTTGTAATGGATTTTTTGACAACCGTGATATTAAGCCACTTCGAAACACAAGTTGCTTCAAATAATCATCATAACCATAATTTTGGTTTTGATTCACCTGGATTCTTTTAATTCTTTTGTGGCTTCCCGGTGTCTCGTACCTGCTTTAGGGCCCAACTAATTCAGAATCGCGCCGGAAAGCTCCACTTCAAGCCTTTGACGGTCTTTTCTTTTGATTAATTAAATCCATCGAGTACCTCACTAGCTGGGCCGGCCGTTGCTCGAGTTTTTCAAGTTCTCGGTTGTGTATTTATTGCCTATAAGCAACAACAAATGATTGCCCTTATGAATTAATATTTTATTAATTGTTTGTTCAAAGCAAAAAAGATTACTCCTTATTAATTGTTTCTAAAATTTTTGCAATCCTTTTATCTCGCTATTATCATGGTATTATTGTCCGGAATATGCATCAAGAATTAAGTTTAAACCGACAATTCGAGTGAACGATGCATACATTTTCTTGTAAACAAACTAATTGACCAAAAGAAACAACAGCTCAAATTCTAACAATCAAAACAAGCTAGCTAGGTGATATCTTTCATATTTTTTTCAATCTGTTAGTTGACAAAGTTACATATCTCTATATTTCTGTAACTTACTATTTCATGAGTACATATTACCTCCCATTAGTACAAATTAATTAAATAATTCTACCCTTAAAAAATTAGATATATATATATATACGAAAAGAAATCAACTTATTTTTCTTCTCTCGTTGAGATTTAAATTGACTTTCGTGAATTAATATCCACTTTATGGGAATACTGATCATTTAAAATATATATATATATATATATTTATAGAGAGAGAGAGAGAGAGAGAGAGAGAAGAAAATTCAAGAACAAAAATAACAACATCTTTCCGGCAAAGAAATAAGAGATGTAGCATTTTCCCCAAAACGGAGTTCATCAATACATGAAACCTGGGCAATAGACGTAATTAGGCCAGTTTGCTAGCCGCGAGGACATTTTTTTTTATCCTATTTGTTCACCAACAGGAGAAAGACAAGAAACATAAAACATGATATACTATAAGTAATACTTAACTAATCATGCTTCAAATATATAATAATTGCTTCAGAATTGGCCATCTCCATATTGAGTAAAATCATAAGGAACAATAGAAGAACAATAATCAATAGCCCGATTCATGAATTGATCCTCACCCCAAATCTAGCTATTTTCATGCTTGAATTCGATGAAGAAGATCCATTTATCATACTCAATTCATCACTCTCATTGTTACTTTCTTCTTCAATTCACCCAATGCACTCATAAATTCTTCAAGTTGATCAATCCCCATATCATCAACTTGTTCATTCCACCAAAAACCCTCATTATTATTATTATTATTTACCATCTTTGATTCTTGAATGCTCTCTTTCTTTTTCTTCTCCACTTCCAATTCTCTACAAATCGAGAATAATACTCAAGTTATTCCGTTGCATATTCAATTGATTAACAAGTGGAAGATGATGATTTTCCGTTGAGATAACGGTCAATAACGGAATCGCACTAGGGTGACCGAAAGTGAAAAGACGTTGTCGTTTTAATGATTGAACTAAAATAGCGATTTCTGCACCGGTTAAGATGCATAGTTCACTAGCTTTCTTGAAAAGCCCTAAACGGCGTTTAGAGAAAGTAACATGCCTACTCGCTTTGATTGTCTATTGGCTTGATTGCAATTTTCCTCCGCCCTTGAGTTTTCTTAACGGCGTTAGTGTTCATGGTGGGAGAGAAGAGTAAATTCAATTGTTATGACTACGTAAGTTAGGGAATTTATAGAGTTACTTGATTTGTAAATCAAAGATTCTGTTACATTCAAGAATCGGAAAAGATCTATTTACTAATTTTAGTTTTAGTTGTAAGAAGGAAATTGGGTTTTAAATTTGGAAAGTATTTAGTACTTAAAGAGGAAAGGGAAGAGTTCATGGAAACTTCCTATGATTTTGGTAAACTAATTGGAAAAAAAGAATCTTTCGTAGGAAAAAGAAAATTATTTGTGCTAATACTACTTAAGCGGCAAGCCTCGTCACAGATTTTCTTGTATCTTTTTTTTTTAAAAAAAATATTTATTAGACAACAAGTAAATTACGAAAAGCACAGGGACTAGACCAAAAGTAGAAAACCATATCGTAATGGGAATACGCTTCAAGTTTTGTACATCCATAGATTATCAAATAAATAAATACAATTACTTATGTAATGTTGAAATTTAACATAAGAGTATTATGTTTTTTTGAATTTTGAATTTAAGTTATATTTTTAATTTTAATTTATTTATTTTAGTACTATTGATTTGTTATGTCACATTTCTTGCCATTCATTTTCACTTACAATTGATAAATTATTTGTCAAACATTTAAATAATGTTATGGAATTATATTTATAAATAGTAATATTTTTTGTCAAACATCAAATCCATGATGTTCTTACAAAAAAGTGAAATTAATTAAATTAAAATGTTATCAATTTAAAAAATACATATATCATTTATTATTTAAAAAATACTTATATCTTTTTTTGGTGTTACTGGTAATGGATTTTTTGACAACTGTGATATTAAGCCAGCTCGAAACATAGTTGCTTCAAATAATCATCATAACCATAATTTTGGTTTTGATTCACCTGGATTCTTTTAATTCTTTTGTGGCTTCCCGGTGTCTCGTACCTGCTTTAGGGCCCAACTAATTCAGAATCGCGCCGGAAAGCTCCACTTCAAGCCTTTGACGGTCTTTTCTTTTGATTAATTAAATCCACCGAGTACCTCACTAGCTGGCTGGCCGTTGCTCTGAGTTTTTCAAGTTCTCAGTTTGTGTATTTATTGCCTATAAGCACCAACAAATGATTGCCCTTATGAATTAATATTTTATTAATTGTTTGTTCAAAGAAAAAAGATTACTCCTTATTAATTGTTTCTAAAATTTTTGCAATCCTTTTATCTCGCTATTATCATGGTATTATTGTCCGGAATATGCATCAAGAATTAAGTTTAAACCGACAATTCCGAGTGAACGATGCATACATTTTCTTGTAAACAAACTAATTGACCAAAAGAAACAACAGTTCAAATTCTAACAATCAAAACAAGCTAGCTAGGTGATATCTTTCATATTTTTTTCAACTGTTAGTTGACAAAGTTACATATCTCTATATTTCTGTAACATACTATTTCATGAGTACATATTACCTCCCATTAGTACTAATTAATTAAATAATTCTACCCTTAAAAAATTAGATATATATATATACAAAAAGAAATCAACTTATTTTTCTTCTCTGTTGAGATTTAAATTGACTTTCTGTGAATTAATATCCACTTTATGGGAATACTGATCATTTAAAATATATATATATATATATATATATATATATATATATAGAGAGAGAGAGAGAGAGAGAGAGAGAGAGAGAGAGAGAGAGAAGAAAATTCTAGAACAAAAATAACAACATCTTTCCGGCAAAGAAATAAGAGATGTAGCATTTTCCCCAAAACGGAGTTCATCAATACATGAAACCCGGCCAATAGACGTAATTAGGCCATTTGCTAGCCGCGAGGACATTTTTATCCTATTTGTTCACCAACAGGAGAAAGACAAGAAACATAAAACATGATATACTATAAGTAATACTTAACTAATCATGCTTCAAATATATAATAATTGCTTCGAATTGGCCATCTCCATATTGAGTAAAATCATAAGGAACAATAGAAGAACAATAATCAATAGCCCGATTCATGAATTGATCCTCAGCCCCAAATCTAGCTATTTTCATGCTTGAATTCGATGAAGAAGATCCATTTATCATACTCAATTCATCAGCTCTCATTGTTACTTTCTTCTTCAATTCACCCAATGCACTCATAAATTCTTCAAGTTGATCAATCCCCATATCATCAACTTGTTCATTCCACCAAAAACCCTCATTATAATTATTATTATTTACCATCTTTGATTCTTGAATGCTCTCTTTCTTTTTCTTCTCCACTTCCAATTCTCTACAAATCTGAGAATAATACTGGTTATTCTGTTGCATATTCAATTGATTAACAAAGGGAAGATGATGATTTTCCGTTGAGATAACGGTCAATAACGGAATCAGCACTAGGGTGACCGAAAGTGAAAAGACGTTGTCGTTTTAATGATTGAACTAAAATAGCGATTTCTGCACCGGTTAAGATGCATAGTTCACTAGCTTTCTTGAAAAGCCCTAAACGGCGTTTAGAGAAAGTAACATGCCTACTGCTTTGATTGTCTATTGGCTTGATTGCAATTTTCCTCCGCCCTTGAGTTTTCTTAACGGCGTTAGTGTTCATGGTGGGAGAGAAGAGTAAATTCAATTGTTATGACTACGTAAGTTAGGGAATTTATAGAGTTACTTGATTTGTAAATCAAAGATTCTGTTACATTCAAGAATCGGAAAAGATCTATTTACTAATTTTAGTTTTAGTTGTAAGAAGGAAATTGGGTTTTAAATTTGGAAAGTATTTAGTACTTAAAGAGGAAAGGGAAGAGTTCATGGAAACTTCCTATGATTTTGGTAAACTAATTGGAAAAAAAGAATCTTTCGTAGGAAAAAGAAAATTATTTGTGCTAATACTACTTAAGCGGCAAGCCTCGTCACAGGATTTTCTTGTATCTTTTTTTTTTTTTAAAAAAATATTTATTAGACAACAAGTAAATTACGAAAAGCACAGGGACTAGACCAAAAGTAGAAAACCATATCGTAATGGGAATACGCTTCTGAAGTTTTGTACATCCATAGATTATCAAATAAATAAATACAATTACTTATGTAATGTTGAAATTTAACATAAGAGTATTATGTTTTTTTGAATTTTGAATTTAGGTTATATTTTTAATTTTAATTTATTTATTTTAGTACTATTGATTTGTTATGTCACATTTCTTGCCATTCATTTTCACTTACAATTGATAAATTATTTGTCAAACATTTAAATAATGTTATGGAATTATATTTATAAATAGTAATATTTTTTGTCAAACATCAAATCCATGATGTTCTTACAAAAAAGTGAAATTAATTAAATTAAAATGTTATCAATTTAAAAAATACATATATCATTTATTATTTAAAAAATACTTATATCTTTTTTTGGTGTTACTGGTAATGGATTTTTTGACAACTGTGATATTAAGCCAGCTCGAAACATAGTTGCTTCAAATAATCATCATAACCATAATTTTGGTTTTGATTCACCTGGATTCTTTTAATTCTTTTGTGGCTTCCCGGTGTCTCGTACCTGCTTTAGGGCCCAACTAATTCGAATCGCGCCGAAAGCTCCACTTCAAGCCTTTGACGGTCTTTTCTTTTGATTAATTAAATCCACCGAGTACCTCACTAGCCGGGCCGGCCGTTGCTCGAGTTTTTCAAGTTCTCGGTTGTGTATTTATTGCCTATAAGCACCAACAAATGATTGCCCTTATGAATTAATATTTTATTAATTGTTTGTTCAAAGAAAAAAAGATTACTCCTTATTAATTGTTTCTAAAATTTTTGCAATCCTTTTATCTGCTATTATCATGGTATTATTGTCCGGAATATGCATCAAGAATTAAGTTTAAACCGACAATTCGAGTGAACGATGCATACATTTTCTTGTAAACAAACTAATTGACCAAAAGAAACAACAGTTCAAATTCTAACAATCAAAACAAGCTAGCTAGGTGATATCTTTCATATTTTTTTCAACTCGTTAGTTGACAAAGTTACATATCTCTATATTTCGTAACTTACTATTTCATGAGTACATATTACCTCCCATTAGTACAAATTAATTAAATAATTCTACCCTTAAAAAATTAGATATATATATATATACGAAAAGAAATCAACTTATTTTTCTTCTCTGTTGAGATTTAAATTGACTTTCTCGTGAATTAATATCCACTTTATGGGAATATCGATCATTTAAAATATATATATATATATATATATTATAGAGAGAGAGAGAGAGAGAGAGAGAGAGAAAAAATTCAAGAACAAAAATAACAACATCTTTCCGGCAAAGAAATAAGAGATGTAGCATTTTCCCCAAAACGGAGTTCATCAATACATGAAACCTGGGCAATAGACGTAATTAGGCCAGTTTGCTAGCCGCGAGGACATTTTTTTTTATCCTATTTGTTCACCAACAGGAGAAAGACAAGAAACATAAAACATGATATACTATAAGTAATACTTAACTAATCATGCTTCAAATATATAATAATTGCTTCGAGAATTGGCCATCTCCATATTGAGTAAAATCATAAGGAACAATAGAAGAACAATAATCAATAGCCCGATTCATGAATTGATCCTCACCCCAAATCTAGCTATTTTCATGCTTGAATTCGATGAAGAAGATCCATTTATCATACTCAATTCATCACTCTCATTGTTACTTTCTTCTTCAATTCACCCAATGCACTCATAAATTCTTCAAGTTGATCAATCCCCATATCATCAACTTGTTCATTCCACCAAAAACCCTCATTATTATTATTATTATTTACCATCTTTGATTCTTGAATGCTCTCTTTCTTTTTCTTCTCCACTTCCAATTCTCTACAAATCGAGAATAATACCGGTTATTCTCGTTGCATATTCAATTGATTAACAAGGAAGATGATGATTTTCCGTTGAGATAACGGTCAATAACGGAATCAAGCACTAGGGTGACCGAAAGTGAAAAGACGTTGTCGTTTTAATGATTGAACTAAAATAGCGATTTCTCGCACCGGTTAAGATGCATAGTTCACTAGCTTTCTTGAAAAGCCCTAAACGGCGTTTAGAGAAAGTAACATGCCTACCGCTTTGATTGTCTATTGGCTTGATTGCAATTTTCCTCCGCCCTTGAGTTTTCTTAACGGCGTTAGTGTTCATGGTGGGAGAGAAGAGTAAATTCAATTGTTATGACTACGTAAGTTAGGGAATTTATAGAGTTACTTGATTTGTAAATCAAAGATTCTGTTACATTCAAGAATCGGAAAAGATCTATTTACTAATTTTAGTTTTAGTTGTAAGAAGGAAATTGGGTTTTAAATTTGGAAAGTATTTAGTACTTAAAGAGGAAAGGGAAGAGTTCATGGAAACTTCCTATGATTTTGGTAAACTAATTGGAAAAAAAGAATCTTTCGTAGGAAAAAGAAAATTATTTGTGCTAATACTACTTAAGCGGCAAGCCTCGTCACAGGATTTTCTTGTATCTTTTTTTTTTTTAAAAAAAATATTTATTAGACAACAAGTAAATTACGAAAAGCACAGGGACTAGACCAAAAGTAGAAAACCATATCGTAATGGGAATACGCTTCTGAAGTTTTGTACATCCATAGATTATCAAATAAATAAATACAATTACTTATGTAATGTTGAAATTTAACATAAGAGTATTATGTTTTTTTGAATTTTGAATTTAGGTTATATTTTTAATTTTAATTTATTTATTTTAGTACTATTGATTTGTTATGTCACATTTCTTGCCATTCATTTTCACTTACAATTGATAAATTATTTGTCAAACATTTAAATAATGTTATGGAATTATATTTATAAATAGTAATATTTTTTGTCAAACATCAAATCCATGATGTTCTTACAAAAAAGTGAAATTAATTAAATTAAAATATTATCAATTTAAAAAATACATATATCATTTATTATTTAAAAAATACTTATATCTTTTTTTGGTGTTACTGGTAATGGATTTTTTGACAACTGTGATATTAAGCCAGCTCGAAACACAGTTGCTTCAAATAATCATCATAACCATAATTTTGGTTTTGATTCACCTGGATTCTTTTAATTCTTTTGTGGCTTCCCGGTGTCTCGTACCTGCTTTAGGGCCCAACTAATTCAGAATCGCGCCGGAAAGCTCCACTTCAAGCCTTTGACGGTCTTTTCTTTTGATTAATTAAATCCATCGAGTACCTCACTAGCCGGCCGGCCGTTGCTCGAGTTTTTCAAGTTCTCGCTTTGTATTTATTGCCTATAAGCAACAACAAATGATTGCCCTTATGAATTAATATTTTATTAATTGTTTGTTCAAAGAAAAAAGATTACTCCTTATTAATTGTTTCTAAAATTTTTGCAATCCTTTTATCTCGCTATTATCATGGTATTATTGTCCGGAATATGCATCAAGAATTAAGTTTAAACCGACAATTCGAGTGAACGATGCATACATTTTCTTGTAAACAAACTAATTGACCAAAAGAAACAACAGTTCAAATTCTAACAATCAAAACAAGCTAGCTAGGTGATATCTTTCATATTTTTTTCAACTCGTTAGTTGACAAAGTTACATATCTCTATATTTCGTAACTTACTATTTCATGAGTACATATTACCTCCCATTAGTACAAATTAATTAAATAATTCTACCCTTAAAAAATTAGATATATATATATATACGAAAAGAAATCAACTTATTTTTCTTCTCTGTTGAGATTTAAATTGACTTTCTGTGAATTAATATCCACTTTATGGGAATACTGATCATTTAAAATATATATATATATATATATTTATAGAGAGAGAGAGAGAGAGAGAGAGAGAAGAAAATTCAAGAACAAAAATAACAACATCTTTCCGGCAAAGAAATAAGAGATGTAGCATTTTCCCCAAAACGGAGTTCATCAATACATGAAACCTGGGCAATAGACGTAATTAGGCCGGTTGCTAGCCGCGAGGACATTTTTTTTTATCCTATTTGTTCACCAACAGGAGAAAGACAAGAAACATAAAACATGATATACTATAAGTAATACTTAACTAATCATGCTTCAAATATATAATAATTGCTTCAGAATTGGCCATCTCCATATTGAGTAAAATCATAAGGAACAATAGAAGAACAATAATCAATAGCCCGATTCATGAATTGATCCTCAGCCCCAAATCTAGCTATTTTCATGCTTGAATTCGATGAAGAAGATCCATTTATCATACTCAATTCATCAGCTCTCATTGTTACTTTCTTCTTCAATTCACCCAATGCACTCATAAATTCTTCAAGTTGATCAATCCCCATATCATCAACTTGTTCATTCCACCAAAAACCCTCATTATTATTATTATTATTTACCATCTTTGATTCTTGAATGCTCTCTTTCTTTTTCTTCTCCACTTCCAATTCTCTACAAATCTGAGAATAATACTGGTTATTCTGTTGCATATTCAATTGATTAACAGTGGAAGATGATGATTTTCCGTTGAGATAACGGTCAATAACGGAATCAGCACTAGGGTGACCGAAAGTGAAAAGACGTTGTCGTTTTAATGATTGAACTAAAATAGCGATTTCTCGCACCGGTTAAGATGCATAGTTCACTAGCTTTCTTGAAAAGCCCTAAACGGCGTTTAGAGAAAGTAACATGCCTACTGCTTTGATTGTCTATTGGCTTGATTGCAATTTTCCTCCGCCCTTGAGTTTTCTTAACGGCGTTAGTGTTCATGGTGGGAGAGAAGAGTAAATTCAATTGTTATGACTACGTAAGTTAGGGAATTTATAGAGTTACTTGATTTGTAAATCAAAGATTCTGTTACATTCAAGAATCGGAAAAGATCTATTTACTAATTTTAGTTTTAGTTGTAAGAAGGAAATTGGGTTTTAAATTTGGAAAGTATTTAGTACTTAAAGAGGAAAGGGAAGAGTTCATGGAAACTTCCTATGATTTTGGTAAACTAATTGGAAAAAAAGAATCTTTCGTAGGAAAAAGAAAATTATTTGTGCTAATACTACTTAAGCGGCAAGCCTCGTCACAGGATTTTCTTGTATCTTTTTTTTTTTAAAAAAAATATTTATTAGACAACAAGTAAATTACGAAAAGCACAGGGACTAGACCAAAAGTAGAAAACCATATCGTAATGGGAATACGCTTCTGAAGTTTTGTACATCCATAGATTATCAAATAAATAAATACAATTACTTATGTAATGTTGAAATTTAACATAAGAGTATTATGTTTTTTTGAATTTTGAATTTAGGTTATATTTTTAATTTTAATTTATTTATTTTAGTACTATTGATTTGTTATGTCACATTTCTTGCCATTCATTTTCACTTACAATTGATAAATTATTTGTCAAACATTTAAATAATGTTATGGAATTATATTTATAAATAGTAATATTTTTTGTCAAACATCAAATCCATGATGTTCTTACAAAAAAGTGAAATTAATTAAATTAAAATATTATCAATTTAAAAAATACATATATCATTTATTATTTAAAAAATACTTATATCTTTTTTTGGTGTTACCGGTAATGGATTTTTTGACAACCGTGATATTAAGCCACTCGAAACACAAGCTTGCTTCAAATAATCATCATAACCATAATTTTGGTTTTGATTCACCTGGATTCTTTTAATTCTTTTGTGGCTTCCCGGTGTCTCGTACCGCTTTAGGGCCCAACTAATTCGAGAATCGCGCGGAAAGCTCCACTTCAAGCCTTTGACGGTCTTTTCTTTTGATTAATTAAATCCATCGAGTACCTCACTAGCTGGCCGGCCGTTGCTCGAGTTTTTCAAGTTCTCGCTTTGTGTATTTATTGCCTATAAGCAACAACAAATGATTGCCCTTATGAATTAATATTTTATTAATTGTTTGTTCAAAAAAAAGATTACTCCTTATTAATTGTTTCTAAAATTTTTGCAATCCTTTTATCTGCTATTATCATGGTATTATTGTCCGGAATATGCATCAAGAATTAAGTTTAAACCGACAATTACCGAGTGAACGATGCATACATTTTCTTGTAAACAAACTAATTGACCAAAAGAAACAACAGTTCAAATTCTAACAATCAAAACAAGCTAGCTAGGTGATATCTTTCATATTTTTTTCAACTGTTAGTTGACAAAGTTACATATCTCTATATTTCGTAACTTACTATTTCATGAGTACATATTACCTCCCATTAGTACAAATTAATTAAATAATTCTACCCTTAAAAAATTAGATATATATATATATACGAAAAGAAATCAACTTATTTTTCTTCTCTCGTTGAGATTTAAATTGACTTTCGTGAATTAATATCCACTTTATGGGAATACTGATCATTTAAAATATATATATATATATATATATATAGAGAGAGAGAGAGAGAGAGAGAGAGAATAAAATTCAAGAACAAAAATAACAACATCTTTCCGGCAAAGAAATAAGAGATGTAGCATTTTCCCCAAAACGGAGTTCATCAATACATGAAACCTGGCAATAGACGTAATTAGGCCGGTTTGCTAGCCGCGAGGACATTTTTTTTTATCCTATTTGTTCACCAACAGGAGAAAGACAAGAAACATAAAACATGATATACTATAAGTAATACTTAACTAATCATGCTTCAAATATATAATAATTGCTTCAGAATTGGCCATCTCCATATTGAGTAAAATCATAAGGAACAATAGAAGAACAATAATCAATAGCCCGATTCATGAATTGATCCTCACCCCAAATCTAGCTATTTTCATGCTTGAATTCGATGAAGAAGATCCATTTATCATACTCAATTCATCACTCTCATTGTTACTTTCTTCTTCAATTCACCCAATGCACTCATAAATTCTTCAAGTTGATCAATCCCCATATCATCAACTTGTTCATTCCACCAAAAACCCTCATTATTATTATTATTATTTACCATCTTTGATTCTTGAATGCTCTCTTTCTTTTTCTTCTCCACTTCCAATTCTCTACAAATCGAGAATAATACTTGGTTATTCTGTTGCATATTCAATTGATTAACAAAGTGGAAGATGATGATTTTCCGTTGAGATAACGGTCAATAACGGAATCGGCACTAGGGTGACCGAAAGTGAAAAGACGTTGTCGTTTTAATGATTGAACTAAAATAGCGATTTCTCGCACCGGTTAAGATGCATAGTTCACTAGCTTTCTTGAAAAGCCCTAAACGGCGTTTAGAGAAAGTAACATGCCTACTTGCTTTGATTGTCTATTGGCTTGATTGCAATTTTCCTCCGCCCTTGAGTTTTCTTAACGGCGTTAGTGTTCATGGTGGGAGAGAAGAGTAAATTCAATTGTTATGACTACGTAAGTTAGGGAATTTATAGAGTTACTTGATTTGTAAATCAAAGATTCTGTTACATTCAAGAATCGGAAAAGATCTATTTACTAATTTTAGTTTTAGTTGTAAGAAGGAAATTGGGTTTTAAATTTGGAAAGTATTTAGTACTTAAAGAGGAAAGGGAAGAGTTCATGGAAACTTCCTATGATTTTGGTAAACTAATTGGAAAAAAAGAATCTTTCGTAGGAAAAAGAAAATTATTTGTGCTAATACTACTTAAGCGGCAAGCCTCGTCACAGGATTTTCTTGTATCTTTTTTTTTTAAAAAAAATATTTATTAGACAACAAGTAAATTACGAAAAGCACAGGGACTAGACCAAAAGTAGAAAACCATATCGTAATGGGAATACGCTTCTGAAGTTTTGTACATCCATAGATTATCAAATAAATAAATACAATTACTTATGTAATGTTGAAATTTAACATAAGAGTATTATGTTTTTTTGAATTTTGAATTTAGGTTATATTTTTAATTTTAATTTATTTATTTTAGTACTATTGATTTGTTATGTCACATTTCTTGCCATTCATTTTCACTTACAATTGATAAATTATTTGTCAAACATTTAAATAATGTTATGGAATTATATTTATAAATAGTAATATTTTTTGTCAAACATCAAATCCATGATGTTCTTACAAAAAAGTGAAATTAATTAAATTAAAATATTATCAATTTAAAAAATACATATATCATTTATTATTTAAAAAATACTTATATCTTTTTTTGGTGTTACTTGGTAATGGATTTTTTGACAACTGTGATATTAAGCCACTCGAAACACAAGCTTGCTTCAAATAATCATCATAACCATAATTTTGGTTTTGATTCACCTGGATTCTTTTAATTCTTTTGTGGCTTCCCGGTGTCTCGTACCTGCTTTAGGGCCCAACTAATTCAGAATCGCGCCGGAAAGCTCCACTTCAAGCCTTTGACGGTCTTTTCTTTTGATTAATTAAATCCATCGAGTACCTCACTAGCAGGCTGGCCGTTGCTCGAGTTTTTCAAGTTCTCGGTTGTGTATTTATTGCCTATAAGCAACAACAAATGATTGCCCTTATGAATTAATATTTTATTAATTGTTTGTTCAGCAAAAAAGATTACTCCTTATTAATTGTTTCTAAAATTTTTGCAATCCTTTTATCTGCTATTATCATGGTATTATTGTCCGGAATATGCATCAAGAATTAAGTTTAAACCGACAATTCGAGTGAACGATGCATACATTTTCTTGTAAACAAACTAATTGACCAAAAGAAACAACGAGTTCAAATTCTAACAATCAAAACAAGCTAGCTAGGTGATATCTTTCATATTTTTTTCAACTGTTAGTTGACAAAGTTACATATCTCTATATTTCTGTAACTTACTATTTCATGAGTACATATTACCTCCCATTAGTACAAATTAATTAAATAATTCTACCCTTAAAAAATTAGATATATATATATATACGAAAAGAAATCAACTTATTTTTCTTCTCTCGTTGAGATTTAAATTGACTTTCGTGAATTAATATCCACTTTATGGGAATACGATCATTTAAAATATATATATATATATATATATATATTTATAGAGAGAGAGAGAGAGAGAGAGAAGAAAATTCAAGAACAAAAATAACAACATCTTTCCGGCAAAGAAATAAGAGATGTAACATTTTCCCCAAAACGGAGTTCATCAATACATGAAACCTGGGCAATAGACGTAATTAGGCCGGTTGCTAGCCGCGAGGACATTTTTTTTTATCCTATTTGTTCACCAACAGGAGAAAGACAAGAAACATAAAACATGATATACTATAAGTAATACTTAACTAATCATGCTTCAAATATATAATAATTGCTTCAGAATTGGCCATCTCCATATTGAGTAAAATCATAAGGAACAATAGAAGAACAATAATCAATAGCCCGATTCATGAATTGATCCTCACCCCAAATCTAGCTATTTTCATGCTTGAATTCGATGAAGAAGATCCATTTATCATACTCAATTCATCAGCTCTCATTGTTACTTTCTTCTTCAATTCACCCAATGCACTCATAAATTCTTCAAGTTGATCAATCCCCATATCATCAACTTGTTCATTCCACCAAAAACCCTCATTATTATTATTATTATTTACCATCTTTGATTCTTGAATGCTCTCTTTCTTTTTCTTCTCCACTTCCAATTCTCTACAAATCGAGAATAATACTTGGTTATTCTTTGCATATTCAATTGATTAACAGTGGAAGATGATGATTTTCCGTTGAGATAACGGTCAATAACGGAATCAGCACTAGGGTGACCGAAAGTGAAAAGACGTTGTCGTTTTAATGATTGAACTAAAATAGCGATTTCTGCACCGGTTAAGATGCATAGTTCACTAGCTTTCTTGAAAAGCCCTAAACGGCGTTTAGAGAAAGTAACATGCCTACTGCTTTGATTGTCTATTGGCTTGATTGCAATTTTCCTCCGCCCTTGAGTTTTCTTAACGGCGTTAGTGTTCATGGTGGGAGAGAAGAGTAAATTCAATTGTTATGACTACGTAAGTTAGGGAATTTATAGAGTTACTTGATTTGTAAATCAAAGATTCTGTTACATTCAAGAATCGGAAAAGATCTATTTACTAATTTTAGTTTTAGTTGTAAGAAGGAAATTGGGTTTTAAATTTGGAAAGTATTTAGTACTTAAAGAGGAAAGGGAAGAGTTCATGGAAACTTCCTATGATTTTGGTAAACTAATTGGAAAAAAAGAATCTTTCGTAGGAAAAAGAAAATTATTTGTGCTAATACTACTTAAGCGGCAAGCCTCGTCACAGGATTTTCTTGTATCTTTTTTTTTTTTTTTAAAAAAATATTTATTAGACAACAAGTAAATTACGAAAAGCACGGGGACTAGACCAAAAGTAGAAAACCATATCGTAATGGGAATACGCTTCGAAGTTTTGTACATCCATAGATTATCAAATAAATAAATACAATTACTTATGTAATGTTGAAATTTAACATAAGAGTATTATGTTTTTTTGAATTTTGAATTTAGGTTATATTTTTAATTTTAATTTATTTATTTTAGTACTATTGATTTGTTATGTCACATTTCTTGCCATTCATTTTCACTTACAATTGATAAATTATTTGTCAAACATTTAAATAATGTTATGGAATTATATTTATAAATAGTAATATTTTTTGTCAAACATCAAATCCATGATGTTCTTACAAAAAAGTGAAATTAATTAAATTAAAATATTATCAATTTAAAAAATACATATATCATTTATTATTTAAAAAATACTTATATCTTTTTTTGGTGTTACTTGGTAATGGATTTTTTGACAACCGTGATATTAAGCCAGCTCGAAACACAGTTGCTTCAAATAATCATCATAACCATAATTTTGGTTTTGATTCACCTGGATTCTTTTAATTCTTTTGTGGCTTCCCGGTGTCTCGTACCTGCTTTAGGGCCCAACTAATTCAGAATCGCGCCGGAAAGCTCCACTTCAAGCCTTTGACGGTCTTTTCTTTTGATTAATTAAATCCATCGAGTACCTCACTAGCTGGCTGGCCGTTGCTCTGAGTTTTTCAAGTTCTCAGTTTGTGTATTTATTGCCTATAAGCAACAACAAATGATTGCCCTTATGAATTAATATTTTATTAATTGTTTGTTCAAAAAAAAAGATTACTCCTTATTAATTGTTTCTAAAATTTTTGCAATCCTTTTATCTTGCTATTATCATGGTATTATTGTCCGGAATATGCATCAAGAATTAAGTTTAAACCGACAATTACGAGTGAACGATGCATACATTTTCTTGTAAACAAACTAATTGACCAAAAGAAACAACAGTTCAAATTCTAACAATCAAAACAAGCTAGCTAGGTGATATCTTTCATATTTTTTTCAACTGTTAGTTGACAAAGTTACATATCTCTATATTTCTGTAACTTACTATTTCATGAGTACATATTACCTCCCATTAGTACAAATTAATTAAATAATTCTACCCTTAAAAAATTAGATATATATATATATACGAAAAGAAATCAACTTATTTTTCTTCTCTGTTGAGATTTAAATTGACTTTCTGTGAATTAATATCCACTTTATGGGAATACTGATCATTTAAAATATATATATATATATATATATATATATATATAGAGAGAGAGAGAGAGAGAGAGAGAAGAAAATTCAAGAACAAAAATAACAACATCTTTCCGGCAAAGAAATAAGAGATGTAGCATTTTCCCCAAAACGGAGTTCATCAATACATGAAACCTGGGCAATAGACGTAATTAGGCCGGTTGCTAGCCGCGAGGACATTTTTTTTTATCCTATTTGTTCACCAACAGGAGAAAGACAAGAAACATAAAACATGATATACTATAAGTAATACTTAACTAATCATGCTTCAAATATATAATAATTGCTTCGAATTGGCCATCTCCATATTGAGTAAAATCATAAGGAACAATAGAAGAACAATAATCAATAGCCTTTGATTCATGAATTGATCCTCACCCCAAATCTAGCTATTTTCATGCTTGAATTCGATGAAGAAGATCCATTTATCATACTCAATTCATCACTCTCATTGTTACTTTCTTCTTCAATTCACCCAATGCACTCATAAATTCTTCAAGTTGATCAATCCCCATATCATCAACTTGTTCATTCCACCAAAAACCCTCATTATTATTATTATTATTTACCATCTTTGATTCTTGAATGCTCTCTTTCTTTTTCTTCTCCACTTCCAATTCTCTACAAATCGAGAATAATACTTTGGTTATTCATTTGCATATTCAATTGATTAACAGTGGAAGATGATGATTTTCCGTTGAGATAACGGTCAATAACGGAATCAGCACTAGGGTGACCGAAAGTGAAAAGACGTTGTCGTTTTAATGATTGAACTAAAATAGCGATTTCTGCACCGGTTAAGATGCATAGTTCACTAGCTTTCTTGAAAAGCCCTAAACGGCGTTTAGAGAAAGTAACATGCCTCTTTGCTTTGATTGTCTATTGGCTTGATTGCAATTTTCCTCCGCCCTTGAGTTTTCTTAACGGCGTTAGTGTTCATGGTGGGAGAGAAGAGTAAATTCAATTGTTATGACTACGTAAGTTAGGGAATTTATAGAGTTACTTGATTTGTAAATCAAAGATTCTGTTACATTCAAGAATCGGAAAAGATCTATTTACTAATTTTAGTTTTAGTTGTAAGAAGGAAATTGGGTTTTAAATTTGGAAAGTATTTAGTACTTAAAGAGGAAAGGGAAGAGTTCATGGAAACTTCCTATGATTTTGGTAAACTAATTGGAAAAAAAGAATCTTTCGTAGGAAAAAGAAAATTATTTGTGCTAATACTACTTAAGCGGCAAGCCTCGTCACAGGATTTTCTTGTATCTTTTTTTTTTTTAAAAAAATATTTATTAGACAACAAGTAAATTACGAAAAGCACAGGGACTAGACCAAAAGTAGAAAACCATATCGTAATGGGAATACGCTTCTGAAGTTTTGTACATCCATAGATTATCAAATAAATAAATACAATTACTTATGTAATGTTGAAATTTAACATAAGAGTATTATGTTTTTTTGAATTTTGAATTTAGGTTATATTTTTAATTTTAATTTATTTATTTTAGTACTATTGATTTGTTATGTCACATTTCTTGCCATTCATTTTCACTTACAATTGATAAATTATTTGTCAAACATTTAAATAATGTTATGGAATTATATTTATAAATAGTAATATTTTTTGTCAAACATCAAATCCATGATGTTCTTACAAAAAAGTGAAATTAATTAAATTAAAATATTATCAATTTAAAAAATACATATATCATTTATTATTTAAAAAATACTTATATCTTTTTTTGGTGTTACTTGGTAATGGATTTTTTGACAAGCAAGCTGTGATATTAAGCCACTCGAAACACGGTTGCTTCAAATAATCATCATAACCATAATTTTGGTTTTGATTCACCTGGATTCTTTTAATTCTTTTGTGGCTTCCCGGTGTCTCGTACACCTTTAGGGCCCAACTAATTCGAAATCGCGCCGGAAAGCTCCACTTCAAGCCTTTGACGGTCTTTTCTTTTGATTAATTAAATCCATCGAGTACCTCACTAGGCTGGCTGGCCGTTGCTACGAGTTTTTCAAGTTCTCGGTTTGTGTATTTATTGCCTATAAGCAACAACAAATGATTGCCCTTATGAATTAATATTTTATTAATTGTTTGTTCAACAAAAAAGATTACTCCTTATTAATTGTTTCTAAAATTTTTGCAATCCTTTTATCTGCTATTATCATGGTATTATTGTCCGGAATATGCATCAAGAATTAAGTTTAAACCGACAATTACGAGTGAACGATGCATACATTTTCTTGTAAACAAACTAATTGACCAAAAGAAACAACAGTTCAAATTCTAACAATCAAAACAAGCTAGCTAGGTGATATCTTTCATATTTTTTTCAACTTTGTTAGTTGACAAAGTTACATATCTCTATATTTACGTAACTTACTATTTCATGAGTACATATTACCTCCCATTAGTACAAATTAATTAAATAATTCTACCCTTAAAAAATTAGATATATATATATATACGAAAAGAAATCAACTTATTTTTCTTCTCTGTTGAGATTTAAATTGACTTTACGTGAATTAATATCCACTTTATGGGAATACGATCATTTAAAATATATATATATATATATATATATATAGAGAGAGAGAGAGAGAGAGAAGAAAAAAATTCAAGAACAAAAATAACAACATCTTTCCGGCAAAGAAATAAGAGATGTAGCATTTTCCCCAAAACGGAGTTCATCAATACATGAAACCTGGCCAATAGACGTAATTAGGCCGGTTTGCTAGCCGCGAGGACATTTTTATCCTATTTGTTCACCAACAGGAGAAAGACAAGAAACATAAAACATGATATACTATAAGTAATACTTAACTAATCATGCTTCAAATATATAATAATTGCTTCGAAATTGGCCATCTCCATATTGAGTAAAATCATAAGGAACAATAGAAGAACAATAATCAATAGCCGATTCATGAATTGATCCTCAGCCCCAAATCTAGCTATTTTCATGCTTGAATTCGATGAAGAAGATCCATTTATCATACTCAATTCATCAGCTCTCATTGTTACTTTCTTCTTCAATTCACCCAATGCACTCATAAATTCTTCAAGTTGATCAATCCCCATATCATCAACTTGTTCATTCCACCAAAAACCCTCATTATTATTATTATTATTTACCATCTTTGATTCTTGAATGCTCTCTTTCTTTTTCTTCTCCACTTCCAATTCTCTACAAATGCGAGAATAATACGGTTATTCTGTTGCATATTCAATTGATTAACGGTGGAAGATGATGATTTTCCGTTGAGATAACGGTCAATAACGGAATCGGCACTAGGGTGACCGAAAGTGAAAAGACGTTGTCGTTTTAATGATTGAACTAAAATAGCGATTTACGCACCGGTTAAGATGCATAGTTCACTAGCTTT
The DNA here is from genome assembly GCA_034509755.1 of Anisodus tanguticus. NCBI lineage: Eukaryota > Viridiplantae > Streptophyta > Magnoliopsida > Solanales > Solanaceae > Anisodus > Anisodus tanguticus. The sequence goes on along the minus strand of CM067561.1, from coordinate 34,411,951 downwards.
CTTGAAAAGCCCTAAACGGCGTTTAGAGAAAGTAACATGCCTACTCTTGCTTTGATTGTCTATTGGCTTGATTGCAATTTTCCTCCGCCCTTGAGTTTTCTTAACGGCGTTAGTGTTCATGGTGGGAGAGAAGAGTAAATTCAATTGTTATGACTACGTAAGTTAGGGAATTTATAGAGTTACTTGATTTGTAAATCAAAGATTCTGTTACATTCAAGAATCGGAAAAGATCTATTTACTAATTTTAGTTTTAGTTGTAAGAAGGAAATTGGGTTTTAAATTTGGAAAGTATTTAGTACTTAAAGAGGAAAGGGAAGAGTTCATGGAAACTTCCTATGATTTTGGTAAACTAATTGGAAAAAAAGAATCTTTCGTAGGAAAAAGAAAATTATTTGTGCTAATACTACTTAAGCGGCAAGCCTCGTCACGGGATTTTCTTGTATCTTTTTTTTTTTTTAAAAAAAATATTTATTAGACAACAAGTAAATTACGAAAAGCACGGGGACTAGACCAAAAGTAGAAAACCATATCGTAATGGGAATACGCTTCGAAGTTTTGTACATCCATAGATTATCAAATAAATAAATACAATTACTTATGTAATGTTGAAATTTAACATAAGAGTATTATGTTTTTTTGAATTTTGAATTTAGGTTATATTTTTAATTTTAATTTATTTATTTTAGTACTATTGATTTGTTATGTCACATTTCTTGCCATTCATTTTCACTTACAATTGATAAATTATTTGTCAAACATTTAAATAATGTTATGGAATTATATTTATAAATAGTAATATTTTTTGTCAAACATCAAATCCATGATGTTCTTACAAAAAAGTGAAATTAATTAAATTAAAATATTATCAATTTAAAAAATACATATATCATTTATTATTTAAAAAATACTTATATCTTTTTTTGGTGTTACTGGTAATGGATTTTTTGACAAGCTTTGTGATATTAAGCCGACTCGAAACACGGTTGCTTCAAATAATCATCATAACCATAATTTTGGTTTTGATTCACCTGGATTCTTTTAATTCTTTTGTGGCTTCCCGGTGTCTCGTACCCTTTAGGGCCCAACAAATTCAGAATCGCGCCGGAAAGCTCCACTTCAAGCCTTTGACGGTCTTTTCTTTTGATTAATTAAATCCATCGAGTACCTCACTAGCTGGCTGGCCGTTGCTCTGAGTTTTTCAAGTTCTCAGTTTGTGTATTTATTGCCTATAAGCAACAACAAATGATTGCCCTTATGAATTAATATTTTATTAATTGTTTGTTCAGCAAAAAAGATTACTCCTTATTAATTGTTTCTAAAATTTTTGCAATCCTTTTATCTGCTATTATCATGGTATTATTGTCCGGAATATGCATCAAGAATTAAGTTTAAACTGACAATTCTGAGTGAACGATGCATACATTTTCTTGTAAACAAACTAATTGACCAAAAGAAACAACAGTTCAAATTCTAACAATCAAAACAAGCTAGCTAGGTGATATCTTTCATATTTTTTTCAACTTGTTAGTTGACAAAGTTACATATCTCTATATTTACGTAACTTACTATTTCATGAGTACATATTACCTCCCATTAGTACAAATTAATTAAATAATTCTACCCTTAAAAAATTAGATATATATATATATACGAAAAGAAATCAACTTATTTTTCTTCTCTGTTGAGATTTAAATTGACTTTCTGTGAATTAATATCCACTTTATGGGAATACTGATCATTTAAAATATATATATATATATATATATATATATAGAGAGAGAGAGAGAGAGAGAAGAAAATTCAAGAACAAAAATAACAACATCTTTCCGGCAAAGAAATAAGAGATGTAGCATTTTCCCCAAAACGGAGTTCATCAATACATGAAACCTGGCCAATAGACGTAATTAGGCCAGTTTGCTAGCCGCGAGGACATTTTTTTTTATCCTATTTGTTCACCAACAGGAGAAAGACAAGAAACATAAAACATGATATACTATAAGTAATACTTAACTAATCATGCTTCAAATATATAATAATTGCTTCGAAATTGGCCATCTCCATATTGAGTAAAATCATAAGGAACAATAGAAGAACAATAATCAATAGCACGATTCATGAATTGATCCTCACCCCAAATCTAGCTATTTTCATGCTTGAATTCGATGAAGAAGATCCATTTATCATACTCAATTCATCAGCTCTCATTGTTACTTTCTTCTTCAATTCACCCAATGCACTCATAAATTCTTCAAGTTGATCAATCCCCATATCATCAACTTGTTCATTCCACCAAAAACCCTCATTATTATTATTATTATTTACCATCTTTGATTCTTGAATGCTCTCTTTCTTTTTCTTCTCCACTTCCAATTCTCTACAAATGCGAGAATAATACTTTGGTTATTCATTTGCATATTCAATTGATTAACGGTGGAAGATGATGATTTTCCGTTGAGATAACGGTCAATAACGGAATCGGCACTAGGGTGACCGAAAGTGAAAAGACGTTGTCGTTTTAATGATTGAACTAAAATAGCGATTTACTGCACCGGTTAAGATGCATAGTTCACTAGCTTTCTTGAAAAGCCCTAAACGGCGTTTAGAGAAAGTAACATGCCTCTTTGCTTTGATTGTCTATTGGCTTGATTGCAATTTTCCTCCGCCCTTGAGTTTTCTTAACGGCGTTAGTGTTCATGGTGGGAGAGAAGAGTAAATTCAATTGTTATGACTACGTAAGTTAGGGAATTTATAGAGTTACTTGATTTGTAAATCAAAGATTCTTACATTCAAGAATCGGAAAAGATCTATTTACTAATTTTAGTTTTAGTTGTAAGAAGGAAATTGGGTTTTAAATTTGGAAAGTATTTAGTACTTAAAGAGGAAAGGGAAGAGTTCATGGAAACTTCCTATGATTTTGGTAAACTAATTGGAAAAAAAGAATCTTTCGTAGGAAAAAGAAAATTATTTGTGCTAATACTACTTAAGCGGCAAGCCTCGTCACAGGATTTTCTTGTATCTTTTTTTTTTAAAAAAAAATATTTATTAGACAACAAGTAAATTACGAAAAGCACGGGGACTAGACCAAAAGTAGAAAACCATATCGTAATGGGAATACGCTTCTGAAGTTTTGTACATCCATAGATTATCAAATAAATAAATACAATTACTTATGTAATGTTGAAATTTAACATAAGAGTATTATGTTTTTTTGAATTTTGAATTTAGGTTATATTTTTAATTTTAATTTATTTATTTTAGTACTATTGATTTGTTATGTCACATTTCTTGCCATTCATTTTCACTTACAATTGATAAATTATTTGTCAAACATTTAAATAATGTTATGGAATTATATTTATAAATAGTAATATTTTTTGTCAAACATCAAATCCATGATGTTCTTACAAAAAAGTGAAATTAATTAAATTAAAATATTATCAATTTAAAAAATACATATATCATTTATTATTTAAAAAATACTTATATCTTTTTTTGGTGTTACTGGTAATGGATTTTTTGACAACTGTGATATTAAGCCAGCTCGAAACACAGTTGCTTCAACTAATCATCATAACCATAATTTTGGTTTTGATTCACCTGGATTCTTTTAATTCTTTTGTGGCTTCCCGGTGTCTCGTACCCTTTAGGGCCCAACTAATTCGAATCGCGCGGAAAGCTCCACTTCAAGCCTTTGACGGTCTTTTCTTTTGATTAATTAAATCCATCGAGTACCTCACTAGCTGGCTGGCCGTTGCTCTGAGTTTTTCAAGTTCTCAGTTTGTGTATTTATTGCCTATAAGCAACAACAAATGATTGCCCTTATGAATTAATATTTTATTAATTGTTTGTTCAACAAAAAGATTACTCCTTATTAATTGTTTCTAAAATTTTTGCAATCCTTTTATCTGCTATTATCATGGTATTATTGTCCGGAATATGCATCAAGAATTAAGTTTAAACCGACAATTACGAGTGAACGATGCATACATTTTCTTGTAAACAAACTAATTGACCAAAAGAAACAACAGTTCAAATTCTAACAATCAAAACAAGCTAGCTAGGTGATATCTTTCATATTTTTTTCAACTGTTAGTTGACAAAGTTACATATCTCTATATTTACGTAACTTACTATTTCATGAGTACATATTACCTCCCATTAGTACAAATTAATTAAATAATTCTACCCTTAAAAAATTAGATATATATATATATACGAAAAGAAATCAACTTATTTTTCTTCTCTGTTGAGATTTAAATTGACTTTACGTGAATTAATATCCACTTTATGGGAATACGATCATTTAAAATATATATATATATATATATATATATAGAGAGAGAGAGAGAGAGAGAGAGAGAAGAAAATTCAAGAACAAAAATAACAACATCTTTCCGGCAAAGAAATAAGAGATGTAGCATTTTCCCAAAACGGAGTTCATCAATACATGAAACCTGGCAATAGACGTAATTAGGCCGGTTTGCTAGCCGCGAGGACATTTTTTTTTATCCTATTTGTTCACCAACAGGAGAAAGACAAGAAACATAAAACATGATATACTATAAGTAATACTTAACTAATCATGCTTCAAATATATAATAATTGCTTCGAGAATTGGCCATCTCCATATTGAGTAAAATCATAAGGAACAATAGAAGAACAATAATCAATAGCCGATTCATGAATTGATCCTCACCCCAAATCTAGCTATTTTCATGCTTGAATTCGATGAAGAAGATCCATTTATCATACTCAATTCATCACTCTCATTGTTACTTTCTTCTTCAATTCACCCAATGCACTCATAAATTCTTCAAGTTGATCAATCCCCATATCATCAACTTGTTCATTCCACCAAAACCCTCATTATTATTATTATTATTATTTACCATCTTTGATTCTTGAATGCTCTCTTTCTTTTTCTTCCCTTCCAATTCTCTACAAATCGAGAATAATACTGGTTATTCTTTGCATATTCAATTGATTAACGGTGGAAGATGATGATTTTCCGTTGAGATAACGGTCAATAACGGAATCGGCACTAGGGTGACCGAAAGTGAAAAGACGTTGTCGTTTTAATGATTGAACTAAAATAGCGATTTCTGCACCGGTTAAGATGCATAGTTCACTAGCTTTCTTGAAAAGCCCTAAACGGCGTTTAGAGAAAGTAACATGCCTACTTTTTGCTTTGATTGTCTATTGGCTTGATTGCAATTTTCCTCCGCCCTTGAGTTTTCTTAACGGCGTTAGTGTTCATGGTGGGAGAGAAGAGTAAATTCAATTGTTATGACTACGTAAGTTAGGGAATTTATAGAGTTACTTGATTTGTAAATCAAAGATTCTTTACATTCAAGAATCGGAAAAGATCTATTTACTAATTTTAGTTTTAGTTGTAAGAAGGAAATTGGGTTTTAAATTTGGAAAGTATTTAGTACTTAAAGAGGAAAGGGAAGAGTTCATGGAAACTTCCTATGATTTTGGTAAACTAATTGGAAAAAAAGAATCTTTCGTAGGAAAAAGAAAATTATTTGTGCTAATACTACTTAAGCGGCAAGCCTCGTCACAGGATTTTCTTGTATCTTTTTTTTTTTAAAAAAATATTTATTAGACAACAAGTAAATTACGAAAAGCACAGGGACTAGACCAAAAGTAGAAAACCATATCGTAATGGGAATACGCTTCTGAAGTTTTGTACATCCATAGATTATCAAATAAATAAATACAATTACTTATGTAATGTTGAAATTTAACATAAGAGTATTATGTTTTTTTGAATTTTGAATTTAGGTTATATTTTTAATTTTAATTTATTTATTTTAGTACTATTGATTTGTTATGTCACATTTCTTGCCATTCATTTTCACTTACAATTGATAAATTATTTGTCAAACATTTAAATAATGTTATGGAATTATATTTATAAATAGTAATATTTTTTGTCAAACATCAAATCCATGATGTTCTTACAAAAAAGTGAAATTAATTAAATTAAAATATTATCAATTTAAAAAATACATATATCATTTATTATTTAAAAAATACTTATATCTTTTTTTGGTGTTACTGGTAATGGATTTTTTGACAACTGTGATATTAAGCCAGCTCGAAACACAGTTGCTTCAAATAATCATCATAACCATAATTTTGGTTTTGATTCACCTGGATTCTTTTAATTCTTTTGTGGCTTCCCGGTGTCTCGTACACCTTTAGGGCCCAACTAATTCGAAATCGCGCCGGAAAGCTCCACTTCAAGCCTTTGACGGTCTTTTCTTTTGATTAATTAAATCCATCGAGTACCTCACTAGGCCGGTGGCCGTTGCTCTGAGTTTTTCAAGTTCTCAGTTTGTGTATTTATTGCCTATAAGCAACAACAAATGATTGCCCTTATGAATTAATATTTTATTAATTGTTTGTTCAGCAAAAAAGATTACTCCTTATTAATTGTTTCTAAAATTTTTGCAATCCTTTTATCTGCTATTATCATGGTATTATTGTCCGGAATATGCATCAAGAATTAAGTTTAAACCGACAATTCGAGTGAACGATGCATACATTTTCTTGTAAACAAACTAATTGACCAAAAGAAACAACAGTTCAAATTCTAACAATCAAAACAAGCTAGCTAGGTGATATCTTTCATATTTTTTTCAACTGTTAGTTGACAAAGTTACATATCTCTATATTTCTGTAACTTACTATTTCATGAGTACATATTACCTCCCATTAGTACAAATTAATTAAATAATTCTACCCTTAAAAAATTAGATATATATATATATACGAAAAGAAATCAACTTATTTTTCTTCTCTGTTGAGATTTAAATTGACTTTCTGTGAATTAATATCCACTTTATGGGAATACTGATCATTTAAAATATATATATATATATATATTTATAGAGAGAGAGAGAGAGAGAGAGAAGAAAATTCAAGAACAAAAATAACAACATCTTTCCGGCAAAGAAATAAGAGATGTAGCATTTTCCCCAAAACGGAGTTCATCAATACATGAAACCTGGCCAATAGACGTAATTAGGCCAGTTTGCTAGCCGCGAGGACATTTTTTTTTATCCTATTTGTTCACCAACAGGAGAAAGACAAGAAACATAAAACATGATATACTATAAGTAATACTTAACTAATCATGCTTCAAATATATAATAATTGCTTCAGAATTGGCCATCTCCATATTGAGTAAAATCATAAGGAACAATAGAAGAACAATAATCAATAGCCTGATTCATGAATTGATCCTCAGCCCCAAATCTAGCTATTTTCATGCTTGAATTCGATGAAGAAGATCCATTTATCATACTCAATTCATCAGCTCTCATTGTTACTTTCTTCTTCAATTCACCCAATGCACTCATAAATTCTTCAAGTTGATCAATCCCCATATCATCAACTTGTTCATTCCACCAAAAACCCTCATTATTATTATTATTATTATTTACCATCTTTGATTCTTGAATGCTCTCTTTCTTTTTCTTCTCCACTTCCAATTCTCTACAAATCGAGAATAATACTTGGTTATTCTGTTGCATATTCAATTGATTAACAGTGGAAGATGATGATTTTCCGTTGAGATAACGGTCAATAACGGAATCAGCACTAGGGTGACCGAAAGTGAAAAGACGTTGTCGTTTTAATGATTGAACTAAAATAGCGATTTCTGCACCGGTTAAGATGCATAGTTCACTAGCTTTCTTGAAAAGCCCTAAACGGCGTTTAGAGAAAGTAACATGCCTACTGCTTTGATTGTCTATTGGCTTGATTGCAATTTTCCTCCGCCCTTGAGTTTTCTTAACGGCGTTAGTGTTCATGGTGGGAGAGAAGAGTAAATTCAATTGTTATGACTACGTAAGTTAGGGAATTTATAGAGTTACTTGATTTGTAAATCAAAGATTCTGTTACATTCAAGAATCGGAAAAGATCTATTTACTAATTTTAGTTTTAGTTGTAAGAAGGAAATTGGGTTTTAAATTTGGAAAGTATTTAGTACTTAAAGAGGAAAGGGAAGAGTTCATGGAAACTTCCTATGATTTTGGTAAACTAATTGGAAAAAAAGAATCTTTCGTAGGAAAAAGAAAATTATTTGTGCTAATACTACTTAAGCGGCAAGCCTCGTCACAGGATTTTCTTGTATCTTTTTTTTTTAAAAAAAAAATATTTATTAGACAACAAGTAAATTACGAAAAGCACAGGGACTAGACCAAAAGTAGAAAACCATATCGTAATGGGAATACGCTTCTGAAGTTTTGTACATCCATAGATTATCAAATAAATAAATACAATTACTTATGTAATGTTGAAATTTAACATAAGAGTATTATGTTTTTTTGAATTTTGAATTTAGGTTATATTTTTAATTTTAATTTATTTATTTTAGTACTATTGATTTGTTATGTCACATTTCTTGCCATTCATTTTCACTTACAATTGATAAATTATTTGTCAAACATTTAAATAATGTTATGGAATTATATTTATAAATAGTAATATTTTTTGTCAAACATCAAATCCATGATGTTCTTACAAAAAAGTGAAATTAATTAAATTAAAATATTATCAATTTAAAAAATACATATATCATTTATTATTTAAAAAATACTTATATCTTTTTTTGGTGTTACTGGTAATGGATTTTTTGACAACTGTGATATTAAGCCAGCTCGAAACACAGTTGCTTCAAATAATCATCATAACCATAATTTTGGTTTTGATTCACCTGGATTCTTTTAATTCTTTTGTGGCTTCCCGGTGTCTCGTACCTGCTTTAGGGCCCAACTAATTCAGAATCGCGCCGGAAAGCTCCACTTCAAGCCTTTGACGGTCTTTTCTTTTGATTAATTAAATCCATCGAGTACCTCACTAGCTGGCTGGCCGTTGCTCTGAGTTTTTCAAGTTCTCAGTTTGTGTATTTATTGCCTATAAGCAACAACAAATGATTGCCCTTATGAATTAATATTTTATTAATTGTTTGTTCAGCAAAAAAGATTACTCCTTATTAATTGTTTCTAAAATTTTTGCAATCCTTTTATCTGCTATTATCATGGTATTATTGTCCGGAATATGCATCAAGAATTAAGTTTAAACTGACAATTCTGAGTGAACGATGCATACATTTTCTTGTAAACAAACTAATTGACCAAAAGAAACAACAGTTCAAATTCTAACAATCAAAACAAGCTAGCTAGGTGATATCTTTCATATTTTTTTCAACTGTTAGTTGACAAAGTTACATATCTCTATATTTCGTAACTTACTATTTCATGAGTACATATTACCTCCCATTAGTACAAATTAATTAAATAATTCTACCCTTAAAAAATTAGATATATATATATATACGAAAAGAAATCAACTTATTTTTCTTCTCTCGTTGAGATTTAAATTGACTTTCGTGAATTAATATCCACTTTATGGGAATACTGATCATTTAAAATATATATATATATATATATTTATAGAGAGAGAGAGAGAGAGAGAGAGAGAGAGAGAGAGAAGAAAATTCAAGAACAAAAATAACAACATCTTTCCGGCAAAGAAATAAGAGATGTAGCATTTTCCCCAAAACGGAGTTCATCAATACATGAAACCTGGCCAATAGACGTAATTAGGCCAGTTTGCTAGCCGCGAGGACATTTTTTTTTATCCTATTTGTTCACCAACAGGAGAAAGACAAGAAACATAAAACATGATATACTATAAGTAATACTTAACTAATCATGCTTCAAATATATAATAATTGCTTCAGAATTGGCCATCTCCATATTGAGTAAAATCATAAGGAACAATAGAAGAACAATAATCAATAGCCCGATTCATGAATTGATCCTCACCCCAAATCTAGCTATTTTCATGCTTGAATTCGATGAAGAAGATCCATTTATCATACTCAATTCATCAGCTCTCATTGTTACTTTCTTCTTCAATTCACCCAATGCACTCATAAATTCTTCAAGTTGATCAATCCCCATATCATCAACTTGTTCATTCCACCAAAAACCCTCATTATATTATTATTATTTACCATCTTTGATTCTTGAATGCTCTCTTTCTTTTTCTTCTCCACTTCCAATTCTCTACAAATCCGAGAATAATACTTTGGTTATTCTGTTGCATATTCAATTGATTAACAGTGGAAGATGATGATTTTCCGTTGAGATAACGGTCAATAACGGAATCAGCACTAGGGTGACCGAAAGTGAAAAGACGTTGTCGTTTTAATGATTGAACTAAAATAGCGATTTCTGCACCGGTTAAGATGCATAGTTCACTAGCTTTCTTGAAAAGCCCTAAACGGCGTTTAGAGAAAGTAACATGCCTACTGCTTTGATTGTCTATTGGCTTGATTGCAATTTTCCTCCGCCCTTGAGTTTTCTTAACGGCGTTAGTGTTCATGGTGGGAGAGAAGAGTAAATTCAATTGTTATGACTACGTAAGTTAGGGAATTTATAGAGTTACTTGATTTGTAAATCAAAGATTCTGTTACATTCAAGAATCGGAAAAGATCTATTTACTAATTTTAGTTTTAGTTGTAAGAAGGAAATTGGGTTTTAAATTTGGAAAGTATTTAGTACTTAAAGAGGAAAGGGAAGAGTTCATGGAAACTTCCTATGATTTTGGTAAACTAATTGGAAAAAAAGAATCTTTCGTAGGAAAAAGAAAATTATTTGTGCTAATACTACTTAAGCGGCAAGCCTCGTCACAGGATTTTCTTGTATCTTTTTTTTTTTAAAAAAAATATTTATTAGACAACAAGTAAATTACGAAAAGCACAGGGACTAGACCAAAAGTAGAAAACCATATCGTAATGGGAATACGCTTCTGAAGTTTTGTACATCCATAGATTATCAAATAAATAAATACAATTACTTATGTAATGTTGAAATTTAACATAAGAGTATTATGTTTTTTTGAATTTTGAATTTAGGTTATATTTTTAATTTTAATTTATTTATTTTAGTACTATTGATTTGTTATGTCACATTTCTTGCCATTCATTTTCACTTACAATTGATAAATTATTTGTCAAACATTTAAATAATGTTATGGAATTATATTTATAAATAGTAATATTTTTTGTCAAACATCAAATCCATGATGTTCTTACAAAAAAGTGAAATTAATTAAATTAAAATATTATCAATTTAAAAAATACATATATCATTTATTATTTAAAAAATACTTATATCTTTTTTTGGTGTTACTGGTAATGGATTTTTTGACAACTGTGATATTAAGCCAGCTCGAAACACAGTTGCTTCAAATAATCATCATAACCATAATTTTGGTTTTGATTCACCTGGATTCTTTTAATTCTTTTGTGGCTTCCCGGTGTCTCGTACCTGCTTTAGGGCCCAACTAATTCAGAATCGCGCCGGAAAGCTCCACTTCAAGCCTTTGACGGTCTTTTCTTTTGATTAATTAAATCCATCGAGTACCTCACTAGCTGGCTGGCCGTTGCTCTGAGTTTTTCAAGTTCTCAGTTTGTGTATTTATTGCCTATAAGCAACAACAAATGATTGCCCTTATGAATTAATATTTTATTAATTGTTTGTTCAAAGAAAAAAGATTACTCCTTATTAATTGTTTCTAAAATTTTTGCAATCCTTTTATCTGCTATTATCATGGTATTATTGTCCGGAATATGCATCAAGAATTAAGTTTAAACTGACAATTCTGAGTGAACGATGCATACATTTTCTTGTAAACAAACTAATTGACCAAAAGAAACAACAGTTCAAATTCTAACAATCAAAACAAGCTAGCTAGGTGATATCTTTCATATTTTTTTCAACTGTTAGTTGACAAAGTTACATATCTCTATATTTCTGTAACTTACTATTTCATGAGTACATATTACCTCCCATTAGTACAAATTAATTAAATAATTCTACCCTTAAAAAATTAGATATATATATATATACGAAAAGAAATCAACTTATTTTTCTTCTCTGTTGAGATTTAAATTGACTTTCTGTGAATTAATATCCACTTTATGGGAATACTGATCATTTAAAATATATATATATATATATATTTATAGAGAGAGAGAGAGAGAGAGAGAGAAGAAAATTCAAGAACAAAAATAACAACATCTTTCCGGCAAAGAAATAAGAGATGTAGCATTTTCCCCAAAACGGAGTTCATCAATACATGAAACCTGGCCAATAGACGTAATTAGGCCAGTTTGCTAGCCGCGAGGACATTTTTTTTTATCCTATTTGTTCACCAACAGGAGAAAGACAAGAAACATAAAACATGATATACTATAAGTAATACTTAACTAATCATGCTTCAAATATATAATAATTGCTTCAGAATTGGCCATCTCCATATTGAGTAAAATCATAAGGAACAATAGAAGAACAATAATCAATAGCCTGATTCATGAATTGATCCTCAGCCCCAAATCTAGCTATTTTCATGCTTGAATTCGATGAAGAAGATCCATTTATCATACTCAATTCATCAGCTCTCATTGTTACTTTCTTCTTCAATTCACCCAATGCACTCATAAATTCTTCAAGTTGATCAATCCCCATATCATCAACTTGTTCATTCCACCAAAAACCCTCATTATTATTATTATTATTTACCATCTTTGATTCTTGAATGCTCTCTTTCTTTTTCTTCTCCACTTCCAATTCTCTACAAATCTGAGAATAATACTGGTTATTCTGTTGCATATTCAATTGATTAACAGTGGAAGATGATGATTTTCCGTTGAGATAACGGTCAATAACGGAATCAGCACTAGGGTGACCGAAAGTGAAAAGACGTTGTCGTTTTAATGATTGAACTAAAATAGCGATTTCTGCACCGGTTAAGATGCATAGTTCACTAGCTTTCTTGAAAAGCCCTAAACGGCGTTTAGAGAAAGTAACATGCCTACTGCTTTGATTGTCTATTGGCTTGATTGCAATTTTCCTCCGCCCTTGAGTTTTCTTAACGGCGTTAGTGTTCATGGTGGGAGAGAAGAGTAAATTCAATTGTTATGACTACGTAAGTTAGGGAATTTATAGAGTTACTTGATTTGTAAATCAAAGATTCTGTTACATTCAAGAATCGGAAAAGATCTATTTACTAATTTTAGTTTTAGTTGTAAGAAGGAAATTGGGTTTTAAATTTGGAAAGTATTTAGTACTTAAAGAGGAAAGGGAAGAGTTCATGGAAACTTCCTATGATTTTGGTAAACTAATTGGAAAAAAAGAATCTTTCGTAGGAAAAAGAAAATTATTTGTGCTAATACTACTTAAGCGGCAAGCCTCGTCACAGATTTTCTTGTATCTTTTTTTTTTTTAAAAAAAATATTTATTAGACAACAAGTAAATTACGAAAAGCACAGGGACTAGACCAAAAGTAGAAAACCATATCGTAATGGGAATACGCTTCGAAGTTTTGTACATCCATAGATTATCAAATAAATAAATACAATTACTTATGTAATGTTGAAATTTAACATAAGAGTATTATGTTTTTTTGAATTTTGAATTTAGGTTATATTTTTAATTTTAATTTATTTATTTTAGTACTATTGATTTGTTATGTCACATTTCTTGCCATTCATTTTCACTTACAATTGATAAATTATTTGTCAAACATTTAAATAATGTTATGGAATTATATTTATAAATAGTAATATTTTTTGTCAAACATCAAATCCATGATGTTCTTACAAAAAAGTGAAATTAATTAAATTAAAATATTATCAATTTAAAAAATACATATATCATTTATTATTTAAAAAATACTTATATCTTTTTTTGGTGTTACTGGTAATGGATTTTTTGACAACTGTGATATTAAGCCACTCGAAACACAGTTTGCTTCAAATAATCATCATAACCATAATTTTGGTTTTGATTCACCTGGATTCTTTTAATTCTTTTGTGGCTTCCCGGTGTCTCGTACCTGCTTTAGGGCCCAACTAATTCAGAATCGCGCCGGAAAGCTCCACTTCAAGCCTTTGACGGTCTTTTCTTTTGATTAATTAAATCCACCGAGTACCTCACTAGCTGGCTGGCCGTTGCTCTGAGTTTTTCAAGTTCTCAGTTTGTGTATTTATTGCCTATAAGCAACAACAAATGATTGCCCTTATGAATTAATATTTTATTAATTGTTTGTTCAGCAAAAAAGATTACTCCTTATTAATTGTTTCTAAAATTTTTGCAATCCTTTTATCTGCTATTATCATGGTATTATTGTCCGGAATATGCATCAAGAATTAAGTTTAAACTGACAATTCTGAGTGAACGATGCATACATTTTCTTGTAAACAAACTAATTGACCAAAAGAAACAACAGTTCAAATTCTAACAATCAAAACAAGCTAGCTAGGTGATATCTTTCATATTTTTTTCAACTGTTAGTTGACAAAGTTACATATCTCTATATTTCTGTAACTTACTATTTCATGAGTACATATTACCTCCCATTAGTACAAATTAATTAAATAATTTCTACCCTTAAAAAATTAGATATATATATATATACGAAAAGAAATCAACTTATTTTTCTTCTTTGTTGAGATTTAAATTGACTTTCTGTGAATTAATATCCACTTTATGGTTATACGATCATTTAAAATATATATATATATATATATTTATAGAGAGAGAGAGAGAGAGAGAGAAGAAAATTCAAGAACAAAAATAACAACATCTTTCCGGCAAAGAAATAAGAGATGTAGCATTTTCCCCAAAACGGAGTTCATCAATACATGAAACCTGGCCAATAGACGTAATTAGGCCGGTTTGCTAGCCGCGAGGACATTTTTTTTTATCCTATTTGTTCACCAACAGGAGAAAGACAAGAAACATAAAACATGATATACTATAAGTAATACTTAACTAATCATGCTTCAAATATATAATAATTGCTTCGAATTGGCCATCTCCATATTGAGTAAAATCATAAGGAACAATAGAAAGAACAATAATCAATAGCCCGATTCATGAATTGATCCTCACCCCAAATCTAGCTATTTTCATGCTTGAATTCGATGAAGAAGATCCATTTATCATACTCAATTCATCACTCTCATTGTTACTTTCTTCTTCAATTCACCCAATGCACTCATAAATTCTTCAAGTTGATCAATCCCCATATCATCAACTTGTTCATTCCACCAAAACCCTCATTATTATTATTATTATTATTTACCATCTTTGATTCTTGAATGCTCTCTTTCTTTTTCTTCTCCACTTCCAATTCTCTACAAATCGAGAATAATACTTTGGTTATTCTGTTGCATATTCAATTGATTAACAAGTGGAAGATGATGATTTTCCGTTGAGATAACGGTCAATAACGGAATCAAGACTAGGGTGACCGAAAGTGAAAAGACGTTGTCGTTTTAATGATTGAACTAAAATAGCGATTTCTCGCACCGGTTAAGATGCATAATTCACTAGCTTTCTTGAAAAGCCCTAAACGGCGTTTAGAGAAAGTAACATGCCTACTTGCTTTGATTGTCTATTGGCTTGATTGCAATTTTCCTCCGCCCTTGAGTTTTCTTAACGGCGTTAGTGTTCATGGTGGGAGAGAAGAGTAAATTCAATTGTTATGACTACGTAAGTTAGGGAATTTATAGAGTTACTTGATTTGTAAATCAAAGATTCTGTTACATTCAAGAATCGGAAAAGATCTATTTACTAATTTTAGTTTTAGTTGTAAGATGGAAATTGGGTTTTAAATTTGGAAAGTATTTAGTACTTAAAGAGGAAAGGGAAGAGTTCATGGAAACTTCCTATGATTTTGGTAAACTAATTGGAAAAAAAGAATCTTTCGTAGGAAAAAGAAAATTATTTGTGCTAATACTACTTAAGCGGCAAGCCTCGTCACAGATTTTCTTGTATCTTTTTTTTTTAAAAAAAAAAAAAAAAAATATTTATTAGACAACAAGTAAATTACGAAAAGCACGGGGACTAGACCAAAAGTAGAAAACCATATCGTAATGGGAATACGCTTCAAGTTTTTTACATCCATAGATTATCAAATAAATAAATACAATTACTTATGTAATGTTGAAATTTAACATAAGAGTATTATGTTTTTTTGAATTTTGAATTTAGGTTATATTTTTAATTTTAGTTTATTTATTTAATACTATTGATTTGTTATGTCACATTTCTTGCCATTCATTTTCACTTACAATTGATAAATTATTTGTCAAACATTTAAATAATGTTATGGAATTATATTTATAAATAGTAATATTTTTTGTCAAACATCAAATCCATGATTTTCTTACAAAAAAGTGAAATTAATTAAATTAAAATATTATCAATTTAAAAAATACATATATCATTTATTATTTAAAAAATACTTATATCTTTTTTTGGTGTTACTGGTAATGGATTTTTTGACAACTGTGATATTAAGCCAGCTCGAAACACAGTTGCTTCAAATAATCATCATAACCATAATTTTGGTTTTGATTCACCTGATTCTTTTAATTCTTTTGTGGCTTCCGGTGTCTCGTACCGCTTTAGGACCCAACTAATTCGAATCGCGCCGGAAAGCTCCACTTCAAGCCTTTGACGGTCTTTTCTTTTGATTAATTAAATCCACCGAGTACCTCACTAGCTGGCTGGCCGTTGCTCTGAGTTTTTCAAGTTCTCAGTTTGTGTATTTATTGCCTATAAGCAACAACAAATGATTGCCCTTATGAATTAATATTTTATTAATTGTTTGTTCAACAAAAAAGATTACTCCTTATTAATTGTTTCTAAAATTTTTGCAATCCTTTTATCTGCTATTATCATGGTATTATTGTCCGGAATATGCATCAAGAATTAAGTTTAAACTGACAATTCTGAGTGAACGATGCATACATTTTCTTGTAAACAAACTAATTGACCAAAAGAAACAACAGTTCAAATTCTAACAATCAAAACAAGCTAGCTAGGTGATATCTTTCATATTTTTTTCAACTGTTAGTTGACAAAGTTACATATCTCTATATTTCTGTAACTTACTATTTCATGAGTACATATTACCTCCCATTAGTACAAATTAATTAAATAATTCTACCCTTAAAAAATTAGATATATATATATATACGAAAAGAAATCAACTTATTTTTCTTCTCTGTTGAGATTTAAATTGACTTTCTGTGAATTAATATCCACTTTATGGGAATACTGATCATTTAAAATATATATATATATATATATATATATAGAGAGAGAGAGAGAGAGAGAGAGAGAGAGAGAGAGAAGAAAATTCAAGAACAAAAATAACAACATCTTTCCGGCAAAGAAATAAGAGATGTAGCATTTTCCCCAAAACGGAGTTCATCAATACATGAAACCTGGCCAATAGACGTAATTAGGCCAGTTTGCTAGCCGCGAGGACATTTTTATCCTATTTGTTCACCAACAGGAGAAAGACAAGAAACATAAAACATGATATACTATAAGTAATACTTAACTAATCATGCTTCAAATATATAATAATTGCTTCAGAATTGGCCATCTCCATATTGAGTAAAATCATAAGGAACAATAGAAGAACAATAATCAATAGCCTGATTCATGAATTGATCCTCAGCCGCAAATCTAGCTATTTTCATGCTTGAATTCGATGAAGAAGATCCATTTATCATACTCAATTCATCAGCTCTCATTGTTACTTTCTTCTTCAATTCACCCAATGCACTCATAAATTCTTCAAGTTGATCAATCCCCATATCATCAACTTGTTCATTCCACCAAAAACCCTCATTATTATTATTATTATTATTTACCATCTTTGATTCTTGAATGCTCTCTTTCTTTTTCTTCTCCACTTCCAATTCTCTACAAATCTGAGAATAATACTGGTTATTCTGTTGCATATTCAATTGATTAACAGTGGAAGATGATGATTTTCCGTTGAGATAACGGTCAATAACGGAATCAGCACTAGGGTGACCGAAAGTGAAAAGACGTTGTCGTTTTAATGATTGAACTAAAATAGCGATTTCTGCACCGGTTAAGATGCATAGTTCACTAGCTTTCTTGAAAAGCCCTAAACGGCGTTTAGAGAAAGTAACATGCCTACTGCTTTGATTGTCTATTGGCTTGATTGCAATTTTCCTCCGCCCTTGAGTTTTCTTAACGGCGTTAGTGTTCATGGTGGGAGAGAAGAGTAAATTCAATTGTTATGACTACGTAAGTTAGGGAATTTATAGAGTTACTTGATTTGTAAATCAAAGATTCTGTTACATTCAAGAATCGGAAAAGATCTATTTACTAATTTTAGTTTTAGTTGTAAGAAGGAAATTGGGTTTTAAATTTGGAAAGTATTTAGTACTTAAAGAGGAAAGGGAAGAGTTCATGGAAACTTCCTATGATTTTGGTAAACTAATTGGAAAAAAAGAATCTTTCGTAGGAAAAAGAAAATTATTTGTGCTAATACTACTTAAGCGGCAAGCCTCGTCACAGGATTTTCTTGTATCTTTTTTTTTTTAAAAAAATATTTATTAGACAACAAGTAAATTACGAAAAGCACAGGGACTAGACCAAAAGTAGAAAACCATATCGTAATGGGAATACGCTTCTGAAGTTTTGTACATCCATAGATTATCAAATAAATAAATACAATTACTTATGTAATGTTGAAATTTAACATAAGAGTATTATGTTTTTTTGAATTTTGAATTTAGGTTATATTTTTAATTTTAATTTATTTATTTTAGTACTATTGATTTGTTATGTCACATTTCTTGCCATTCATTTTCACTTACAATTGATAAATTATTTGTCAAACATTTAAATAATGTCATGGAATTATATTTATAAATAGTAATATTTTTTGTCAAACATCAAATCCATGATGTTCTTACAAAAAAGTGAAATTAATTAAATTAAAATATTATCAATTTAAAAAATACATATATCATTTATTATTTAAAAAATACTTATATCTTTTTTTGGTGTTTTCTGGTAATGGATTTTTTGACAACCGTGATATTAAGCCACTTTCGAAACACGGTTGCTTCAAATAATCATCATAACCATAATTTTGGTTTTGATTCACCTGGATTCTTTTAATTCTTTTGTGGCTTCCCGGTGTCTCGTACTTGCTTTAGGGCCCAACTAATTCAGAATCGCGCCGGAAAGCTCCACTTCAAGCCTTTGACGGTCTTTTCTTTTGATTAATTAAATCCACCGAGTACCTCACTAGCTGGCTGGCCGTTGCTCTGAGTTTTTCAAGTTCTCAGTTTGTGTATTTATTGCCAATAAGCAACAACAAATGATTGCCCTTATGAATTAATATTTTATTAATTGTTTGTTCAGCAAAAAAGATTACTCCTTATTAATTGTTTCTAAAATTTTTGCAATCCTTTTATCTGCTATTATCATGGTATTATTGTCCGGAATATGCATCAAGAATTAAGTTTAAACTGACAATTCTGAGTGAACGATGCATACATTTTCTTGTAAACAAACTAATTGACCAAAAGAAACAACAGTTCAAATTCTAACAATCAAAACAAGCTAGCTAGGTGATATCTTTCATATTTTTTTCAACTGTTAGTTGACAAAGTTACATATCTCTATATTTCTGTAACTTACTATTTCATGAGTACATATTACCTCCCATTAGTACAAATTAATAAAAATATTTCTACCCTTAAAAAATTAGATATATATATATACGAAAAGAAATCAACTTATTTTTCTTCTTTGTTGAGATTTAAATTGACTTTCTGTGAATTAATATCCACTTTATGGGAATACTGATCATTTAAAATATATATATATATATAGAGAGAGAGAGAGAGAGAGAGAGAAAATTCAAGAACAAAAATAACAACATCTTTCCGGCAAAGAAATAAGAGATGTAGCATTTTCCCCAAAACGGAGTTCATCAATACATGAAACCTGGCCAATAGACGTAATTAGGCCAGTTTGCTAGCCGCGAGGACATTTTTATCCTATTTGTTCACCAACAGGAGAAAGACAAGAAACATAAAACATGATATACTATAAGTAATACTTAACTAATCATGCTTCAAATATATAATAATTGCTTCAGAATTGGCCATCTCCATATTGAGTAAAATCATAAGGAACAATAGAAGAACAATAATCAATAGCCTGATTCATGAATTGATCCTCAGCCGCAAATCTAGCTATTTTCATGCTTGAATTCGATGAAGAAGATCCATTTATCATACTCAATTCATCAGCTCTCATTGTTACTTTCTTCTTCAATTCACCCAATGCACTCATAAATTCTTCAAGTTGATCAATCCCCATATCATCAACTTGTTCATTCCACCAAAAACCCTCATTATTATTATTATTATTTACCATCTTTGATTCTTGAATGCTCTCTTTCTTTTTCTTCTCCACTTCCAATTCTCTACAAATCGAGAATAATACTTTGGTTATTCTGTTGCATATTCAATTGATTAACAAAGGAAGATGATGATTTTCCGTTGAGATAACGGTCAATAACGGAATCAGGCACTAGGGTGACCGAAAGTGAAAAGACGTTGTCGTTTTAATGATTGAACTAAAATAGCGATTTCTGCACCGGTTAAGATGCATAGTTCACTAGCTTTCTTGAAAAGCCCTAAACGGCGTTTAGAGAAAGTAACATGCCTACTGCTTTGATTGTCTATTGGCTTGATTGCAATTTTCCTCCGCCCTTGAGTTTTCTTGACGGCGTTAGTGTTCATGGTGGGAGAGAAGAGTAAATTCAATTGTTATGACTACGTAAGTTAGGGACTTAATTTATAGAGTTACTTGATTTGTAAATCAAAGATTCTGTTACATTCAAGAATCGGAAAAGATCTATTTACTAATTTTAGTTTTAGTTGTAAGAAGGAAATTGGGTTTTAAATTTGGAAAGTATTTAGTACTTAAAGAGGAAAGGGAAGAGTTCATGGAAACTTCCTATGATTTTGGTAAACTAATTGGAAAAAAAGGATCTTTCGTAGGAAAAAGAAAATTATTTGTGCTAATACTACTTAAGCGGCAAGCCTCGTCACAAGATTTTCTAGTATCTTTTTTAAAAAAAAAAAAATATTTATTAGACAACAAGTAAATTACGAAAAGCACAGGGACGAGACCAAAAGTAGAAAACCATATCGTAATGGGAATACACTTCTGAAGTTTTGTACACCCATAGATTATCAAATAAATAAATACAATTACTTATGTAATGTTGAAATTTAACATAAGAGTATTATGTTTTTTTGAATTTTGAATTTAGGTTATATTTTTAATTTTAATTTATTTATTTTAGTACTATTGATTTGTTATGTCACATTTCTTGCCATTCATTTTCACTTACAATTGATAAATTTTTTGTCAAACATTTAAATAATGTTATGGAATTATATTTATAAATAGTAATATTTTTTGTCAAACATCAAATCCATGATGTTCTTACAAAAAAGTGAAATTAATTAAATTAAAATATTATCAATTTAAAAAATACATATATCATTTATTATTTAAAAAATACTTATATCTTTTTTTGGTGTTACTGGTAATGGATTTTTTGACAACTGTGATATTAAGCCAGCTCGAAACACAGTTGCTTCAAATAATCATCATAACCATAATTTTGGTTTTGATTCACCTGGATTCTTTTAATTCTTTTGTGGCTTCCCGGTGTCTCGTACCTGCTTTAGGGCCCAACTAATTCAGAATCGCGCCGGAAAGCTCCACTTCAAGCCTTTGACGGTCTTTTCTTTTGATTAATTAAATCCACCGAGTACCTCACTAGCTGGCTGGCCGTTGCTCTGAGTTTTTCAAGTTCTCAGTTTGTGTATTTATTGCCTATAAGCAACAACAAATGATTGCCCTTATGAATTAATATTTTATTAATTGTTTGTTCAGCAAAAAAGATTACTCCTTATTAATTGTTTCTAAAATTTTTGCAATCCTTTTCTCTGCTATTATCATGGTATTATTGTGCGGAATATGCATCAAGAATTAAGTTTAAACTGACAATTCTGAGTGAACGATGCATACATTTTCTTGTAAACAAACTAATTGACCAAAAGAAACAACAGTTCAAATTCTAACAATCAAAACAAGCTAGCTAGGTGATATCTTTCATATTTTTTTCAACTTGTTAGTTGACAAAGTTACATATCTCTATATTTCGTAACTTACTATTTCATGAGTACATATTACCTCCCATTAGTACAAATTAATTAAATAATTCTACCCTTAAAAAATTAGATATATATATATATACGAAAAGAAATCAACTTATTTTACTTCTCTGTTGAGATTTAAATTGACTTTCTGTGAATTAATATCCACTTTATGGGAATACTGGTCAGTTATATATATATATATATATATATATATATATATAGAGAGAGAGAGAGAGAGAAGAAAATTCAAGAACAAAAATAACATCTTTCCGGCAAAGAAATAAGAGATGTAGCATTTTCCCCAAAACGGAGTTCATCAATACATGAAACCCGGCCAATAGACGTAATTAGGCCAGTTTGCTAGCAGCGAGGACATTTTTATCCTATTTGTTCACCAACATGAGAAAGACAAGAAACATAAAACATGATATACTATAAGTAATACTTAACTAATCATGCTTCAAATATATAATAATTGCTTCAGAATTGGCCATCTCCAGATTGAGTAAAATCATATGGAACAATAGAAGAACAATAATCAATAGCCTGATTCATGAATTGATCCTCAGCCCCAAATCTAGCTTTTTTCATGCTTGAATTCGATGAAGAAGATCCACTTATCATACTCAATTCATCAGCTCTCATTGTTACTTTCTTCTTCAATTCACCCAATGCACTCATAAATTCTTCAAGTTGATCAATCCCCATATCATCAATTTGTTCATTCAACCAAAAACCCACATTATTATTATTATTTACCATCTTTGATTCTTGAATGCTCTCTTTCTTTTTCTTCTCCACTTCCAATTCTCTACAAATCTGAGAATAATACTGGTTATTCTGTCGCATATTCAATTGATTAACAGTGGAAGATGATGATTTTCCGTTGAGATAACGGTCAATAACGGAATCAGCACTAGGGTGACCGAAAGTGAAAAGACGTTGTCGTTTTAATGATTGAACTAAAATAGCGATTTCTGCACCGGTTAAGATGCATAGTTCACTAGCTTTCTTGAAAAGCCCTAAACGGCGTTTAGAGAAAGTAACATGCCTACTGCTTTGATTGTCTATTGGCTTGATTGCAATTTTCCTCCGCCCTTGAGTTTTCTTAACGGCGTTAGTGTTCATGGTGGGAGAGAAGAGTAAATTCAATTGTTATGACTACGTAAGTTAGGGACTTAATTTATAGAGTTACTTAATTTGTAAATCAAAGATTCTGTTACATTCAAGAATCGGAAAAGATCTATTTACTAATTTTAGTTTTAGTTGTAAGAAGGAAATTGGGTTTTAAATTTGGAAAGTATTTAGTACTTAAAGAGGAAAGGGAAGAGTTCATGGAAACTTCCTATGATTTTGGTAAACTAATTGGAAAAAAAGAATCTTTCGTAGGAAAAAGAAAATTACTTGTGCTAATACTACTTAAGAGGCAAGCCTCGTCACATGATTTTCTTGTATCTTTTTTTTTAAAAAAAATATTTATTAAACAAAAAGTAAATTACGAAAAGCACAGGGAACTAGACCAAAAGTAGAAAACCATATCGTAATGGGAATACGCTTCTGAAGTTTTGTACATCCATATATTATCAAATAATAAATACTATTATTTATGTAATGTTGAAATTTAACATAAGAGTATTATATTTTTTTGAATTTTGAATTTAGGTTATATTTTTAATTTTAATTTAATTATTTTAGTACTATTGATTTGTTATGTCACATTTCTTGCCGTTCATTTTTCACTTACAATTGATAATATTTTTTGTCAAACATTTGAATAATGTTATGACATTATATTTATAAATAGTAATCTTTTTTGTCAAACATCAAATCCATGATGTTCTTACAAAAAGTGAAATTAATTAAATTATATATCATTTATTATTTAAAATATTAGTCACAAATATATGATTATTAAATATAATTTCAAGAAATTATATGTATCTTAAATGTCTAATTTAAAATTATTTATAAGTCCACATATTTTTAAAATATTGATAATTTTTTATTTTTGATAATTAAATTATTTTAAAATGAATTTAAATGTGCAATTACACTTGTGCAACCAAACAACACATTAGTAATTACACTATAATTACATTATGATTTATGACAAACAAACATGTAATCGTAATTACTATCCTAGTAATTACACCATTCTAATTACCATGCGACTTTCCAAACAGACCCTTAGAAAAAAACTGGCTCGTGGATAGGGACATGAGTAGGGGTGAGCGGGTCCGGATACCCTAACTTTTTTGAACTATCCGGACCCTACCCGATAAAAGATCGGTTCCTAAATTTACTATCCAGAACCTATCCGTAGCAATCATTACCCGGAACCTACCTGGATCATGCGGTTCCGGGTAGGTTCCCGGGTATATGGAATCGGTGTTTCTTTGTGCAAAATAATGCCTTCATATAACAGTTTTGGTTTAGAAAATAAACTCGTCTGCTTATCCTCTGAAAAGCCAGTGCCACAAAACCCATAAAGAATCCTTTCGGAGCAAATATCCCAAGAATGTTTCCAAGATTTGCTTTGGTTTTCGTTTCAACTTTCTTTTTCAATAACTTAAAGTACATAGTTTAAAAAATTCAGTTTTTCAGTTTTCTACCGCTTTTGCCTTTTTCTCTGCTTATGATTGTCACTTTGTATTATTTGATTTATTTCTTAATGGTGAAAGTGATTGTTCATCATTTGGTTTTTTCCCCTTAAATGATGTACTTTAGTATGACCTTTTTTTTTATTAACTAAAAAATAATAGAATTAAAAAAGTAAAAATATTTAATATTTCATAGGTTTCGGGTATCGGTTCCGGGTCCGAGTACCCTGTCTCTATTTGCCGGAACCGAAATCGGACCCGACATTGATCGGTTCCTAATTTTACTACCCGGAAGCTACCTGTTATTATAATATATCTACCCGGAACCTACCCGTTAGTGTCGGTTCCAGTCGGGTATCTGGGTACCCTGTACCCATGCTCACCCCTAGACAGGAGTCCCAAGAGTCCAATATCAAAACAAAACTATAAGGTAGCTACAACCAAGCTAATCAAGGGTAGAAATTAAACTCTTAAATTCTCCTAACAAGTTTGGGTTTGATGCTGCGTGCATGACTAATTCTTGAATGATCAATCTGAAAATCAAATATGGTTCCTTTTGAAATGCTCTAGAATTCCTCTCTTGCCATAGGAAATATACACAACCAGCAAAAATAGTTCTGAACATCTGAGCTACAACACCATTGCCACTCTTCATTCCATCGCATAGCAAGCTTTTGAAAATTCCGCCAGAGTAACTGCTTTTCACATACAGTGCTGAGAAAATACATTGAAAGAAGAAATGATCAACTGTCTCCTCAGCTGCTTCACATAAAATTCTGATTAATAACCCCCATTTCAATAGCATATCTCTAGTATAGAGTTTCCTTTGAATCACCATATATAACATAAACACCCATTTGGCTGCCCAACATTATTGCAAGTATGTTTCCTCCATGAAACCTTCTCATACATGTGTTTGATTGAGAAGGAGGTGGATTCCCGAACTTGCATCTTATCTAATCCTGCTTCAATCATAATATCAGCGGCTTTAAAAATCTTCCTCAGCATCCAATATGCTTGTTGAGCCATATAATTCCAATATATCCTGCCCTTTTATATATGTTGTACACATGCATCCACTTCACTCAAAACTTGTCTTCCTTTTTGCACAAGTTCCATAGCGTCTTGCCGACAGCAACCTTGTTCCATGTATAAACATGTAGAATGTTGAGCCCATCAACTACTTTAAGAGACATTAGTGCTATTCCATAAAAAGGTCTACAAATAGACTCAACTTTCTATAACACCTTCTTTGGCGACTCTAAATGTTAAAGATGATTTTATGTGTGTGTTGTGAAAGGGTTTTATTCAAAACATTTGAAAAATCATATCTAAATCAGAGTCAATGTAAGGGTTCTGTAATCCTGGAAAGTACGACTTTAAATGCTAAATTCAATATATATATATATATATACTTATCCATCTTCTAGCTCCGCCCCGTGAGTTTGTCAAAGTTTGTTCGTTATTTTTATTTTATTTTTAATTAAAAATTCAAACGAATGGGAGTTTTTTTATTTTATACATATCAACCAAATAAAACCCAAGAAGATTTTTTAATTTTATTTAAGTTTTAATAAGTCTTATATGGATTAATGGATTACATGTACAACCCAATTTGGTTCAAGCTTTTAGATAGGTTAAATGTGAATTATATTTTTATGGACTTTTGTGGGATCCGATGGAGAAAAATATAATTCATATGATCAATATAAAATATTACGTAAGTAACTTTTTTGAATTAACATGCAATAAGTTTTTGTTCATTTACATTTCTTTGTAGCAGGGAAAGTAGGGCTGGCCAACGGGCCGGGTCGACCCGGTCCCGACCCGCCCCAAGCCCGATATCGCCTGACCCGCCCGACCCCCTCCTCTTTGCAAAAAATGGTCGTTGTGCAACGGCCATTTTTGTCCCCCTCTACTCCCTTAATATTTATTTTTAACCTCTAAGTTAATATATTTACATTTTAACCCAATTTCTCAACTATAAATACCTCATTTTCTCTTCATCTTTCTCACAAATCTTCCAACAATCTTTCTAATCTCTCAATCTATCTCTCTACAAGTCTACATTGCCTACTAAATATTATATTTTATTTGTTCATTTGTATAACTGTATCAAAGTTCAAAAATTGGGAGTAAAGTTGGCAACTAGCTTGAGGATCATCCATCAAACAAAGTTTCAATTCTCAACCTCGATTACAAGTCGACGTTACATCGGCGTTTGGTACCTTCGTTCCTTCTTTAAATTATTATTGTTACTTTATCTTAATTATTGCACTTAATTTCATTATCTTTAACTATTTATTTGCATAATTAAAATAGAAGGATTAAGAGGTATGTTTAAGGGTAAGGGTAAGGGTGCTTCTTCTAGTAGGGGTAACAAATGCAGGGGTACTTCTTCTAGTCATCCTATTCCTAGACATGATGATTTGATTGATTACACTCATATAGATGAAACTGAATTTTTTAATGATATACCATTAGACGATGAGATATATTTTGCAACTCAACCAGATCTTAATTTAGAAGATAATCTAGATGACACATCCACTAATCTAGATGACACACCCACTAGTGCAACTGAAACTGGAACTCCTCCTATTCCCCCTAGTATGAGACGAGGCCCCACACAACGAAAATTAAAATATGTTGCATGAGATTTTTTTTATAGGGACCAAGAGAATCAAATAGTTAGATGCCAAATTTGTAAAAATGTTTATAAATTTAAAATTGGAAAACGTCAGGGTGGGACGGGAAAACTACAACGAAATGTTATCCGACGGAGGTGGAAGTGACGTCAAGCAATTTGACCAACAAATTTCTAATTCCAACCGAAGAACCACAAGACATTGTGAAGAGATTAGAAAATGTATTTATAAATATGTGATTTTTTTATTTACAATTTTACTATGTTATTTGCAACTTTCAACACCACAAAGTTGTAATTTTGAAATTGTATTACAAAAAAATCATATTTCTATTAAATAATATAAGAGACACAAAAACAGCCTTGAGATATTTTTATTACACTATTTTGTTCAATTATTGAGGTGTTTATATATGTTATTTTTAAAAATTAAGTGTAAAAAAAAATCGGAAAACCCGATCCCGACCCGCCCCCGCCCCAATAAGACCGGTCCCATTTTCCGACGGGACCGGGACATCGCAGATCCCGCCATTCCCGTCAGAGGACCCGTCCCGCCCTCCCCACAATCCCGTCGGGACCCGCCCTCCCCGAACCCGCCCCACCCCGAACCCGCCCATTGGCCAGCCGTAAGGGAAATTAGCCTAATGAAACATATCCTTTAATTTTTTTTCGTATATTTTTTTTTTATAATTTAACTGTCCTTGATAAAAAATGTAATTTCATCACTGCTAAGATCTGTTTGGCAAATTCAAGAACACAAGACGAAATTATGAAAACAAGACGAGCAATATCATGTTTGGCTGTTGCAGGTCGGCAAGAGTCCCAATTTTGAGTTGCCACTTGCCAAACAGCAGTGGTCCTCATTGAGGTACCCTACTGCAAAATTTTGAACCCAGCTGAGCCACTGATTTTAGCCAACTAAGTTTCCAGAATCTTTTTCTTTTTTCTGGATTATTTTATACCATAAAAATATACTATCAATTTTGTTGTTAAATTCGTGTTTAAAATGATTGCCCAACTCCTATTCCAATTTGAAGTATACGTTGTCAAATCTGCGAACGTATCATCATATCTGCTAGTACATTAATATAAATCAAATCAATATACACTTAATAGTGCCAAACCAGTTAATATATGCAAAAGTAGAAACGTATCTTTTTAAATACATTGAAAGAAATTTTTTGTATCCTATTTAATTACTAAGATTTAAATTTTCTATTTTCGGTGATACACAAATGTGAGGTATACTGTAGATCAGTATATGTTTCAGATTATATTCAGAAAATTTTAATTTCCATTTTCGATGATAGACAAATGTGAGCTCACCTCAAATAATTAGCAACAATTAATGAAGATTATACTGCATAGTCTATGCTTCAAAGTTCAAACTAAACTATATAAGACTACACAAAATAAGAATCAACTCTAGTTATACAAAGTGACAAAAATGAGCACTATTAAAAGAGTGATAATCACCCAATTTTAGAAAAACTGAAGGGTTTTTTTAAAGCAAAACTCTGGACAAAGACATTCAATAGCCTTAATTATAAGTGTATTTGTTTTAACTAGTACTTATGATTTATCTCTCTTTAACCTCTTATGTAATTACCATTCGAACAGTTGTGAGTAGATTTGAAAAAATTATAAATAAGTGTATTAGGTACTACTCCCTCCGTTTCATAATAAGTGTTACCTTAACAAAAAATACACATATTAAAAAAGTAATAATGCAATGTGAAGTTTACCAAACTATCCTTATTTAATAAAAATATATTATTTTTTCCTCTTGATTAAAACATGCATGATTAGTGATCATTTATGTTTTGAATATAAAATTTGTCAATAAATGTTTATTGAATAGAGAATTTGTCAGTTTTTGTTTGAGGGGATTGTAGGAAAAAAATAATCAATTTATGTCTTGAAATTCTAAGATACACTTATTTTGAGATAAATTTTTTTTTTGCTAAGGTGATATTTATTATGTAACAGATGGAGTATTTTCTAACCCATCGAATATTTTTAAAACAAAGTTAGATGTTCAAAAACGACTAAATCGGATAATATGGAATTAGAAAAAAGAAAAGGAATAAAAAATGAAGAAAGGACGGAAAAAACGTAGATGAGATGGGTGATGGGACCATATTGGACCTGACCTGGGGTTCAAGTTGGTGAAGACTGGTACCCATTCGATTATTTTCCTACTGGCTTAAATGAAAAATCTCCCCCAACAGCTGTTCTACAGTTGTAATCCAATTACAACTAGTCCTCGTCTTTAGTCTTCTATCTTCCTAACAAATCCAAAATGTATTCATCACAAGGTTCTTTTTGCATCATCCATCCCTAATATTATGTACAATTTTCTTAAGTTGCATCCTATGTTTTAATCTTTTACGATTTAATCCTTTATCACTCTCGATTCTCTTGTAATAGTATTACACATCAACATTATGAAGGAAAAATAAGAGAATAACAACAATAAAGCTAATTTTAGTGTAATTAAAATGTTAATGATCCTTTAAAGAGAAAATGCATGTAAATAGGTAAAAAGTAAAATGTACGGCTCTGATTAGATTAAAAAATTGCTTTATAGAACAATATTTTTGATTCATCTAGATCAAATATTCAACCGTGTCGAAAGATAAGGTATTAAAAGTTTTATGCGAAAATAAAAAATAAGTCTCTAGAAAAGCAAAAAACTCGAACTGATAGAACATATGATCCAACGACTAACTTTATCTTTTATGTTACTTTTCCTCTCTACGACTAAGACTCGAAAATGAAGGAAGAGTCATGAGCATTGCCTATATAGCCATATAACATCATTGTTGTTTGCAAGCCACATTAGTGTAGACGTAACATCACGTCATGATAACATTAACTACGCAGACTCACAGTAGTATAACTTTTCTATCGACCCCCTATGGATAGCTCAACTTATAGCGAGACTCGTATATTGACCTGCCTTTAATTCCATCTATGTTTGGGTTGCTACCGTACTCAAGGCGAGGGGCTCCAAAAGTGGATGTGATCGGCCTCAGAGAAGCGGGGAGACAACTTGGGATTCTAAAGGAATAATTATTACTCAATCTGTCCCAAAAATAATGACTCACTTTCCTTTTTAGTCCGTAAAAAAATGATATATTTTTTTATTTAGTAACAATTTAACTTTAAACTTTTTCTTTTACGCAAAACGAGAAGATATATAACCACACAAATATCTTTGATTTATTTTAGATCATAAAATTAAAAAGTCTTCCTTTATTTTTTATAGTGTGTGTCAAATGAAAGTACATTACATAAATTGAGACGGGGTGAGTAAGAAAATTAAAGATTAGGGTGTAATATTACGGAATAAAATAATACAAGGTATAAAATGCAAAAAAAGGCCTTATGAAAACATCCCCACAAGAGCTACAAGCCAATAGAAATCTAGGAAAAGAAACTAAACACTTTGTGAAAAAGACAAGTTTAGAGGTGTTTAGGCACGCACACTAAATGGTTGATTAATTGACAGAGAGAGAACAGAGATGCTCCTTGCTGGCGCACCTTCTATGCATACGTGCCCACAGCTCATTCCGCACGCACGCCTATGCACTTAACTTAATCCCCCCCCCCCCCCTTCTTATTATATATGCTTTACCCTCATTCCCCACTTTCTTCCCTAAAATTCCTCAAATCTTTTAATTCTTCTTGACAGAAAAAAAATCAATAAACGAAAGGACTAATGGATCCATGTCCTTTCGTCCGTATTGTGATTGGAAATTTAGCCTTGAAGTTCCCAACTGAATCAAAACTGCCCCCCACTACAAATTTTGACTGTAAGATCAAACTTAAAGGTTTCTTGACACGAACCACAAGTATCAAAGCGTTTATTCAAGAACAAGAAGCAATCTTGGATGGTAAAATCCATGCTTGTTTTAACTTCAGTAAATCAGAGCTAGTGAAACTCGTTGAGAAATCATTAAAACCCATTTGTTTAAAGATTGAAATATATGAGAGTAAAGTGGGTTTTGGGTATTTTAAAGGTGGTAGTGGAAAGCTTTTGGGGAGTGTTGTGGTGCCATTAGATTTGAAGAGTTTGGAAAATATTGGACATAGAGGAGTTGTGATTCAGAATGGATGGGTTTCTGTTAATGGGTCTACTACTGCAGAATTGAATTTGAATGTGAGAGCTGAACCCGACCCGAGATTTGTTTTTCAGTTTGATGGTGAACCTGAATGTAGTCCACAAGTTTTTCAAGTCAATGGCAACGTGAAACAACCCGTTTTTACTTGCAAGTTCGGTTTCAGAAACTCTGGTGACCGGAATTTGAGATCCAGGTTAGTTTATAAGATTCTTAATCAATTAAAAATTTTAATTTTGTCAAAATCTTTTGTTTGCACGCTACATGTTTTGACCAATTATTAGATCTTGAATAGGGTACAAAGGGTTCTAAGTAGTAGTAGTATTATAGTTGTAACACATAAATAAGTTGCGATTTTAGAGTTTTTAGTCCAATTACATGTAAATCATTTAGAGTATTGATTTTGATGCCCCCTTGAAGGATGAAAAAACAACTCTTTAATTTCTCTAGTTAGCATCAATAAACTAAATGTTTATTCTATCAATTTTTGTTGGTTCGCTGGTAATGCACCTTCTCTTGAGTCGAGAGTACGCTCTATTCTCCCATGACTCCACTTATGAAATTATACTGATTATGTGTGGTATGCCTTAACCTAACTTTTAAAATAAGTAATTAAGTTGTTAATTGTTGTTCTTTCTTGAATGGGTTGTTATCTTTTTTGGTTCTTGAAAAGGGGTATCTAATATTGAATTTGCTATTCTTTACAGATCGTCACTATCAGAACCAAGCACATCAACAAACTGTTTTAGTTCTTGCACATCTGATAAAGAGACACCAGTAAAAGAACGAAAAGGATGGTCAATTACAGTCCATGATCTCTCCGGTTCACCCGTTGCAGCAGCATCAATGGTCACCCCATTTGTCCCATCACAAGGTTCGGATCGGGTCAGTAAATCTAACCCGGGATCCTGGCTCATCCTCCGACCCGGTGACAACACGTGGAAGCCATGGGGTCGCCTCGAAGCTTGGCGAGAACGCAACGGCGAACTCGGGTACCGGTTCGAGATCATCCCGGACGGTGCCACGGATGCAATCACATTAGTCAACTCGACAATCAGTACCAAAAAAGGTGGCAAAATTGAGATAGATATTAGCAACGGGGCTACCCCGTTGACTAGCCCGAACAGCAGCTTCGACCTGAGTTCCGGGTCGGGATCTGGGTCAGACTTCGGGTCACAACCTGGATCCGGGTCGTGGGCGCAGCTGCTGTACCGGGGGTTCGTGATGTCGGCGACAATGGGATGTGAGGGGAAATGCAGCAAACCGGAGGTGGAAGTTGGGGTGCAGCACGTGAGCTGTGCGGAGGATGCTGCGGCCTTTGTGGCGTTGGCAGCTGCCATGGATCTCAGTATGGATGCTTGTCGGTCATTTTCACAGAAACTTCGAAAAGAGTTGAGACAGCAGGACCAAGAATGATACGATTAAACGGGTCGGGTCGGGTCGGGTCGGGGCGGGTTACAGTTTGGGATGATGGGTTGCTTCGTGGTTCAGTTTAATTTTTGCTAATTAACTAACTGACAGCAGTTTTTTAGCTGGATTTTCCTTTTTCTATTTATTCCCGAGTGTACAGTGCTGAGACAGCTGTTTGTTTTGAGTTTCCTTTTTTTTTCTCCGACCTTTTGGAATGTATTTATTTATTGATTGAAATTATAATATAGTAATGATTTTGAACTTGCGATGCATTAATCTCAGTTTTTTTAACATTCTCGTTTTGGATGAGTGACATTAGAATGGGTATTCTGTGTTAAATTTTAAAATAATATTAATCCCTCCATCTAAATTTATATATAATTTAATTTATTTTTATTGTTTTTTAAAAAATAATACTTTTTTATGTTTGAACTTTTCAATTTATAATGTGATTTATAGTCATATGAATATTAATATTTCCCCCTCTTAAATTTCACGCCGATCAAAGCGCATCAAAGTGGAATATTTTTTTTTTTTTTTTGGCTTATTTTTTTACTTATTAAGCCTATAAGTAAGTGATTAAAATTACTTTTTATCTTTTTCAAACACTATAAAAAATAAAAAATAGCTTAAAAATCAATAAACACTTAAAATAAGTAAATCCAAACACCCACCTACTATCCTTTATGTGTTGAATACATTTTAACCAAATTTAAATAAATGAAAAGAAATTACTTAGTAGTGAGTATACATACCTTTATTAACACAAAATGATTAGCATAATGTAAATTTTAACAAGGCAATTGAGTTTTGTTTTGGAAGTGGGAATCTAAGTTGGTTGATTTTTGTCGCTTTTTTGGTAAGAATCCAATGTACTTATATGGTTTCTAGGCTGGCATACATTAGGCATCAGGTGGTTATGGATCTGGCAAGTGCATGTCTTATTAGAATAGTAAATAAAAAGTACCTACGTGTCAATTAAAATAGTCAATTTTATTTGCATCCTTTAGCAGTACACGTGTGTATTCACTTGGTAGGATAATAAGACTTGGCTTGGCTGTAATATGTGGCAATTATCTGGTTTCTCATGTGTTTATTGGTGTAGTACAGCCCATTTTCGGTGATTGTCTAATTTGGTTTTTTCTTTCTTTTCTTGTTGATTATTACCCACACGGGTACAGAACAACAGAACATAAGGTAAAGCTATGTAACAAATTTACTGTTAATAAGATTTGATGTTCAAAGGGGTAAATTAAGTATGTGCTGATTGTTGAAATTAGCCTTTGGCGGGGAGATGCGTCCATCCATCTTTGATGAATTAAACACTTGTGTTCCGCATGTTGGAGACCTTGTCTCTTCGCACATGCATGATCTACGAAGTGAGTAGATGACCGTAGGGCCAAGAATCGTCTAATTTCGTTGAGAAATGAAAGAGATATTGGTCCACGAAGTAAGGTGTTTGAGACATGAAAATGTGGTGTGGGACAAATCTACCACATCGGTGGGAATAGGAAGAATTGCTCTCTATATAAGTCTCTAATTGGTAAAGGGTTTGGGACCCCAAGGGGTATCCCATGTGTTTAAAGGAGGGAAGACCTAGATGTGCTTGGGTTCAAGGCTAAGCTCACACGCGCGCCGCCGCCGCCCGCCCGTCCGGTTCGGGTTCCGGGTTTCGGCCTGTGGGCTGTGGGCGATATTATCTTTTTGGACCGTGGGCTCAACTCGCCGGATGTACGTGGGCTTTGATCCCGTGAAGTTTCATATGTCTTTGGACCGAGAATTCTTTCATATGTACGATTTGATCCTCGAAGTTTTAATATTTACGCTTTGGTCCCCGAAATTTCGGAGACTTTTTCTCAAATATTGGATCGTTTTGGAGCATTAACCAGCCATTATTTGGCTGATTAATTCCTCCATTAACAACCCATTACTTGGGCGATGAGCAACCTCTTTCAATGGCCTTAATAGCCATTACTTGGGTCATTTTAATGGCCTCCTTTAAGGGCCATTACAGCCTTGTTTGTGGCTGTTGGACAGCCCCTCCTCTTGCTATATATTGAGCTTCACTTGGCTGAAAAGAAGAATCAAGAAACAGGCAGAAACATAGACGAAAATACGGTTGCAAAATCGATCGAAAAAACGATCACGAAAATAGCTCAAAACAAAGAGCAAATTGTGACGAAAATCGGTGAGCAAACCCACATATATACACAAGATATACACTACGAGAGACACACTACATACACAGAGACAAAAGAGAAGAGTATTGAGAAACTCTTCCTTCCTATTCCATATCTTCAAAAGTCGAGTCATATTTGTTTTCTTCGCCGGGCTCAACCTATTGGCTTTGTAGTGTTGAGATTAAAGTGTTGTTTTATCTTGGGAGACTATTGCCCGCTAACGTAAAAGCATATATACGGGGCAATCTTGTCTTAAGGATAGAGGGCTATCCTCGACTCAACACACAACGTTGTAACCATCCATATTTAGTTGTTTCTTGATTTCAGGTTATCAAGATTCAAGGCACAACAAACTTGCGGCAGTTCTCA
Source organism: Anisodus tanguticus (assembly GCA_034509755.1). NCBI lineage: Eukaryota > Viridiplantae > Streptophyta > Magnoliopsida > Solanales > Solanaceae > Anisodus > Anisodus tanguticus. The sequence continues at coordinate 34,376,504 of CM067561.1, read as the reverse complement.
ACATTGGCTTTGCAAGGTGATCAAGATTCAAGACACAACACACATGCGGCAGTTTTGAAGATTGACCATTTATTTCTCATTTCGAACATTTGTAATAGTTATTACTTTCCGTACTGCTCTATAAAGTACCATAGAATAACAACACTGATATCCAAGTTAGGTTTTATCCATGGCTAAGCGAGAAATTTAATTTTTTGTTTTTTTATTTGGTGTCCGTTATTCATATTGGGGCCTTATAAATTTAAATTTGCATTGAAAAATCTGATAAACAACCTTCTATCTCTCAAGACAGGAGTAAGGTTTGCGTATATTCTAAGGGTGGTCCAACGGGGCGGGTCCCGGCGGGACGTGACCCGACGGGACGGAGGGTAGGGCGGGATCGGTACCCTGGCGGGATTGGCGGGTTCGCCGATGTCCTGTCGGATAAGGGGACTGGTATTATCGGAGCGAGACGAGGTCGGGCCTGGATCAGGTTTTTCAATTTTTTTTTTGCACTTGATTTTAAAAAATAACATATATATAAACAACTCAATAATTGAACAAGATAGTGTAATAAAAATATCACATGGCTGTTTTTGTGTCTCTTATATTATTTAATAGAAATATAATTTTTTTGTAATACAATTTCAAAATTGCAACTTTGTGGTGTTGAAAGTTGCAAATAAAATAATAAAACTACAATTAAAAAAATTACATATGTATAAACACATTTTCTAGTTTCTTTATAATTTCTTGTGGTTCTTCGGTTGGAATTGAAATTCGTATAAAGAATTTCACCTAGTCGCTACTTCTTCGGAAATTTTTCTATAAGCTAGTCCACAATCGTGACAAATTTTTTTATATTCTTTTTTTTGTTATATTCTATTACTTCTAAAAATAAAGTTTATAGCAAATTGTATTTTATTAAGAATGTCTTCAAAAAGTGATAAACCATCCTTTACTACTAAGTTATAAATATGACACGCACATTTTATATGAAAATGATTTGGAAAAGATGGAGTTAAAAGATCTTTTAAAATTGTAATAGCATAATTATTAGAAGAAGCATTATCTAATGTAATAGTCATAATTTTATCAGTTATGTCATAATAATCGCAAACTGAATAAATATTTTCTGCAATAAAAGTACCAGTGTGCCTATAATCTATATATCTATTATTCTATTCGCTAAAATACGTTTTTGCATAGACAATTTATAATTTATCCAATGACATGTTACCGTTAAATAATCATTGCCGTTAGTACTATGGCCTATATCAGACGTGATAGATACTTTACCAGAAAAATGATATAAGGAATAACGTAATTACTGTTGATATTCATGTGCAAATTTAAATACATCTCTCCTAACAGTTGATCTAGGAAAACCGTTAAAAGCAGGATTATACATATCTCTAATGTAATGAATAAATCCAGGAGAGGAAGGAAATGAAAAAGGTAAACCCTCCACAACAACTAATTTTGCTATTGTTTCCTATCTCTATGTTTATCGTATTTAGGGCCTACAATTCCCCCCGTCATAGGGTTAATTTGACCATGTACTTGGTCCGGGACAGTATGTGAACCTTGTCCCGACTGAGAGGACATTGGCGCACCCGATTTTTCAGCCAGGTATTGGTCCCACCTAGCTTTGTGAAAGCCTTGTACATGTCTCAATAAACCTCCCGTCCACCCTGACCTTTTCCCATTTTAAATTTATAAACATTTTTACAAATTTGACATCTAACTACTTGATTCTCTTCATCCCTATAAAAAAAAATCATGCATCTGATTTTAATTTTCATTTTATTGGGTCTCATCTCATACTAGGGGGAATAGGAAGCGTTCCAGTTGGAGGTGCACTAGTGGGTGTGTCATCTAGATTAGTCGGTGTGTCATCTAGATTGGTGGGTGTGTCATCTAGATTATCTTATAAATTAAAGTCTTGTTGAGTTGCAGAAAATATCTCCTCGTCTAAATCTAATGGTATTTCAGGAAAAAAATTATTTTCAAGCAAATCATCATGTCTAGGAATAGGATGACTAGAAGAAGTACCCCTGCTCTTGTTACCCCTACTAGAAGAAGCCTTACCCTTACCCTTACCCTTAAACATACCTCAAAATCCTTCCATTTTAATTATATGCTAATAAATAATTAAAGATAATGAAATTAAGCGTGCTAATTAAAATTAAAAAATAATAATAATTTAATGAAATAACGAATGTACCAAACGCCGACGTAACATCGACGTGTAATCGAGAGGTTGAAAATTGAAACTTTGCTCGATGGATGATCCTCAAGATAGTTGCCAACTTCACTCCCAAATGAATAAAAAAAATTGAATATTTAGTAGACAATGTAGACTTGTAGAGAGATAGATTGAGAGATTGTTGGAAGATTTGTGAAAAATATGAAGAGAAAATTAGGTATTTATAGTTGGAAAATTGGGTTAAAGTGTAAATATAATAACTTAGGGGTTAAAAATAAATATTAAGGAGGTAGATGGTGTTGGGGGAGGCCAAAATGGTCGTTGCACAACGACCAAAATATAAAATGGCCGTTGTGCAACGGCTATTTTGTACAAAGGGGAGGGGATCGGGGCGGGACGGGACTATCGGGACTGTGGCGGGATGGGCCCGGCGGGACGAGCCCAGGTCCCATCCCGATTTGAATCCCGTTACCGGTATTTTTTTTAAGCGAGGTAGGGGCGGGGTCGGGGCAAGGTTGGGCCGACCCGCCCCATTGGCCAGCCTTAGTATATTCTACCCTCCCGAGATCCCACTTTGTGTGATTTCACTGGGTATGTTGTTGCATCGGAAAATCTCATGGTGAGGTAAAATACACCATAACAAGGACAACTATATCTAGTAAGACTTGAACAAAACCTCTAATTAAAGATGAATGTGTATTTACCATCTCAATGTAATCAACGAATAAACTTAACTATGAAAGAGGGCATCGAATGATAGTTATGGTATGAGTGTTATAGAGTTGGTTATAAAGGATATGTTCCTTGATTTTATTGATGAATGATTTACAATATATATAAGGTTACGAGAATATTTACTTTGATACAAACTAGGTAACTAATTAACATAATTACAAAAGGATTATAATTCTACATAAAATAGGAGATATACAATTAATACAATTAATGAAAGAATATTGAGAAATATTCTATTACACCCCCGAAGTCGAAGCGGGAGGTTCTCGAACACTGAAACTGGCTCGAAAATCATCAAATAGTATGCGCGGAAGTCCTTTGGTAAAGAAGTCAGCAATCTGATATCTGGATGGTTGCGGGCTTTACGACCGGGCTGAACGTTTCATCACAGTCCACTCCCACCTATTAAGACATGCCATCACCTACAAGACGAGCCTTGTACCTCTCAAAAGAACCATCAGATTTATTTTTATATCTAAAAATCCACATAGAACGAATAATGTTAGCATCAGGTGGATGGGGTACTAGGTCCCACGTCTTATTATCAATAAGAGCATTATATTCGTCAATCATTGCGGCTTTCCAATTAGGGTTGGACAAGTCATTCTTTGGGTTACGAAGGATATGGGAAGGGACAACTGAAACAGAAAAGGTTAAACAACCATTTAGGTTTATGAATTCCGTGCATGGCACATGTTTTCATGGTCGAAAGTGTATCTCGAAACACGGGAAGGGAAGGGGGGTTTGCCGCGGGATTGCCGGGAAGATAAAGAAGGGCAGGGATGACGGTACTGCCTGGCCGAACCTCAGTTTGCCGAGATGTGGTTGCGGAATCACCCTGAGGCAGGCTATTTCGGGCCACAGTAGGCAGAACCGGGTGGGCAACTAGTCCCGGACTGGACGAGGTGGTGTCGGGGTCTGGGACGGCGGACTATGTAAACGGTGAATTAGAAGAGGGTTTAGGGCATCATCTAGGAAGTCGTAGGAATGTCGAGGTGGCGAGTGTAATGAGGCAAAGGGGAATTGAGACTCATAAAATAGGACATGACGTGAAATAATAATTTTACGGCTCGACAAGTCATAGCACGAGTAACCACGATGATTGGCAGGGTAACCCAGAAACACACACGGAGAAGATCGGGGTTGGAGTTTGTGAGTGGTCGGATGGAGAGGGTAATAAAGACATCCAAAAATACGCAAATGTTGGTAGGAGGGGTTCCTACGAAACTGAACTTGGGTGGGTAACCGTTGAGCTAGAGACTTGGTTAGGATTATGTTTCGGAGATATGTAGCCATAGAGAGTGCGTATTGCCAGAATTGAGGCATGAGCAAGTAGGGCACGAATGAGGTTGTTTATGGTTCAGATTTTCCGTTCGGCTTTACCACTTTGGGAGGATGTGTGAGGGCAGGAAAAATGAAAGGTAAGACCATTTTTGGAGCAAAACTGTTTGAATTGGTTATTATCGAATTCCCAGCCATTGTCACTTTGAAAATATTTAATGCTCTTTTTAAATTGTGTTTTTACGAAAGCACTAAATGAAGAAAAAATAGGGTAGACCTGAGATTTATTTTCAATTGGAAAAGTCCATAGAAAGTTAGAATAATAGTCCAAAAACAACACATAATATCGATGTTCAGCCGTACTCAAAATAGGGGATGTCCACACATCACTATGTATGATATCGAAAGGCATTAAAGTACAATTTATGGATGCAGAAAATGGTAATTTGACATGTTTCCCAAAAATGCAATATTCACATATTGGAGTCCTAGAAATACGGTTGCAATTAATAAAATTATTTTCCATAAGGGAGCGTAAAACAGAGTCTCCCGGATGTCCTAATCTAAAATGCCATAAGGAAGACAAAAGAGCAACAAAGGTTGAGAGAACTGAGGCTGGATTGTTGACAACGTTTGAAATAGGGTAGAGATCTCCGGTGCTATCACATCTCATTATTCGTCTCCCTGTCATAAAATCTTTTACAGTAAAACCAAAAGGATCAAAGGAAACTCAATTGTCAGTTGTGAAACGTCGCATTAAGATTAGATTCTTAATGAGTTTAAGGGCATGGAGGATATTTTTTAAGATTAGTGATGGATGTGGCGGGGATAGAGAGGAATGACCATAACCACGGATGGGAATGCATTGTCCACTACCAATAACAATATTCCTATTTAAATTACTCAAATTGGAATAAGACGAGAGAGTACCTTGTGATGCTGTCATGTGAGATGTGGTGCCAGTGTAGGGCTGACAATGGATCAGATGTGGATCGGGTGGAGTTCAATCCGCCTCCACCCGCCAACCATCCATCCACCACCCGACCCATCCATCACCCTATGATTTCTTCATCCACATCTGATCCACCCATCATTCACGGGTGGATCGGGTGCTTCGCGGATGAGTTTGAATTTGAAATTGATCACAACTTCTCTCATGGGTTTATAGTTTTATTATTTTTTGTTTTATCATTAGTGAAACTGACTCCTTTTGAAGGAAGATGGTAAGAATATTTGAAAAAAATAATCAACTTTTCTGTATTACATCTTTGTGGATTTCTTTCTCCCAACAGTCTGTTTGCTATATGCACTGATGCTTATCCCATGTCTAACTTTTGTTATTATGCATCATTAGGAAGCAGAACAGAAATATATCTATTCAGAAAGATGTTTTTTATTGAGTCAAAACAAAAAAGGCAAGTTATTATTTTCAGCTTCCACTATATCTTAATATCATGTTTTCTGTATGATCTTATTTTCTCTGTTCTCCAGAAATTAAAATAATAGTACAAAAAGGAGGCTCCAAAATCAATTATTACATGATATGTTTAACGTTTCTGATTTTGAGAATTAATTTTCTATTTTATTTATTTTGCTGTCCTTCAAAAATTTAACATTCAAGCACTCTGCAGGCTACATATGGAATCGATAAGTGAATAATGATTTTAAAATCTATTACCAGTGGGATGAAATTTTTATTAGTTTTTTTGTTCACGGTATTGGTGGCTATAGATATAGTAGTAGTAGTTTTTAATGCCTATAACCTCTTTTCATCCACAGTAATGCTCCTAAAATAATTAATTTATAAACGGGTGGATGGATGGGTCGGGTGGTGGGTTGGATGTATGTCCACTAGAATCCGACCCAATCCGTCACCCGATTAAAATCCGTATTTTGTCAGATTTTCATCCATCTAATCGGGTCGGGTGGATCGGATATCCATCGAGTCAGGGTGAAATTGTCAGCCTTGCGCCTGTGTCCATATACTAATTTCCGTTTGGAGTGTTGAGTGACATTGTGCTCATAGCTGCCTCAATGTCAGTCGGTGTATAAGTTGATGGCGGGGGGGGGGAGGGCTATGTTGTGTAGGCCTGTTATGGATGTGGGTCAGGTATGCCAGGTTAGGCATGTCGGTTCTGAAGTGGAGTCCACGAGGATGTCGTATATGGGCAAGGAGGGGAGGCCCATGCCGGTGGGGCCCAAGCGGCCCATGTCGGTGGGGCCCAAGCGGCCCATGACGGTGGGCCCCAAGCGACCCATGACGGTGGGGCCCAAGCGACCCATGATGGTGGGCCTAAGTGGCCCACGGTGGAGGCTGCTTCCACTGCCGCGGTCGCTGCTCATTCTTTCCGGTCGGCGGGGACTATCCCTTCACGCCGCCGTTGTTGCCGGAATTTCTTCCGCTGCGGCCCTTGTCGGACTGTCTGCTCCAGCGGTTGTTACGGGAGTAAGTGGACTATTGCGGGTCCTCTGGCCGATGGTTCTGGTTGCCAGACCGGGAGGCCCTGCTATCGGTGGAGGACCCGATGGTGGTGGTGAGGGCAGATTCGGCAACGCTGGCCCGAGTGGTGCTGCGCTTGATTTTCCGGATTTCCTCAAGGATGAGCTTCGAATGGCCCTCATAAAACGGAGGTAACATCGTGCATTGTTGAAGGATGGTGGCAACGCCGTTATAGGATTCGTTCAAACTTGCAATGAGTTGCATGACTAATCGCTGATTAGTGACTGATGCGCCGACGTTGGAGAGTTGATCGACAAACATCTTGAATTCTTGACAATAGGCAGACACGTTTGGAAAATCATCCTGATGAACGTCATTGCACTGATTTTCAAGGTATAACGCTCGTTGGGTTTTGTTATGGAAAATACTATCCAAACGTTTCCATATTTGGCGGACAGTGGCATCAGTCTCAGTGATGGTGTGCAACAGATCATTAGATATCGTGCCGTATATCCACTGGAGGACGGCTGCGTCCAAACGAGACCAAAGTGCATCATCAGAAGTCGAAGCCGATGGTACGTCTGTAGAATTCGGTGTGGGAGGGATGATGTGGTCAATAAATTCGTAAACACGACAATGGATCTTAAAAAGCTATGCATACGAGGAGTATTAACCCCTTTTCCATCTCAAGAGTCACAATGATGAAGTTTTTTATGTTGTTTACGGCAAGTGCCGGATGGAATTTGGTTTTGTCAGCAATGAGAGAGGAAATTTAGGTGGAAGATGGAGGGAGAATGGCCGGAAAAACTAGGGTTCCATCATGGGGGGAAAAGGGGGGCGGTCGAGAGAGGTCGGCGGCTAGGGTTCCGACGTGGGCTAGGTGCCGATGTGGAAAAAAAGGAGGCGGCCGAGAAGGTGTATCGGCGGCTAGGGTAGGGTTTGTAGTTTTTAGGCTACTGATACCATAATGGAATATGTTCATTGATTTTATTGATGAATGATTTACAATATATATAAGGTTACAAGAATATTTACTTTGATACAAACTAGGTAACTAATTAACATAATTACAAAAGATTATAATTTTATCTAAAATAAGAGATATATAATTAAACAATTAATGAAAGAATATTGAGAACTATTCTATTAGGTTATACTCTTAGTTTATACAAAAGAATGTCCTTGAATAATCTTATATTAAAAGATGAACCACACGAAAAGAAAGAAAAGTTGAAGCTTTTCAAGGATTTTATTTTACTAACAAATCGAAAAGAAGAAATACTTGTAGTGGATTAGTGTCCACTAGCAATTTTTGTAGCCATTAGAGAGAAACCGTGTATCCCCCAAAACACAAAATATCTTTGTAGTCACTATGGCTTAATGCACCAACCTTCCACTTGCTTTGCTCATATGTGTTGTTTCAGTACTCAACGTATGAGCTGCGAGATTTTTAGATCATCTCTAATAAGTGATATTTTTAACTTATACACATCCTTAAAAAAAATTCACTCTTAGAAAATTATGAGGATTTTTATTAGTTTACCCCTAATTAATGTCTAGAAAAGAAAAATTACTTAATGATTCTTGATTATGTAAATAAGGATAATTTTGAAAGAATAAGGTCAATTTCTTCTTAAAATCCTAAAGCACCACCTACTTTGAAATAAAATGAAAAACCTAAAACACCACTTATTATGGAACGAAGTAAGTACTATTTTGTATCTCTATTAAAAATAATAAATAAAAGTAGGTCACAACTCACAACTATCAATTTTGGTCCCCATTCCACCCCCAATAAAAGGAGAAAAAATAGGTAACTAGTTCATCCTTTTTTTTTTTTTTTTGGATAATAGCAATTTTGGTCCTTTATTTATTCGCAAATTCAGCTTCGGTCCTTGTGATCATCAAGTATTTTAATTTTATTCTATCTTGATTTTATAAATTGATAAGTATTTTGGGACGAATATTTTTAATAATGTGGACAATTAACATGGGAGGTAGGGAGTTTTATTCAAAGCTTTTCATGTGGAGAAAATTCTTGCAAAGCAAATACAAAAATAATAAAGTAAAACAAATTTTTAGTTCCTGGAGTGACTTTTTTTGTTTGGCGTCTATATTGGGCTCCCACTAATTTGAATTGGTGCCATTTAACACTCAATTAAGGTGGAAACGCTTCCTCATAATTTTTTTCATATTTGTAGGGCGAAAACCCGAGAAAATTGAAAGGATACTACCTATCCTTCCAATTTCTATTTCATATTCTTTTTACTTTTATACAAAAATTATAAAAAACATGAATTTTTTTTTACCTCCCCCCTACCCCCCTCCACCCCATGTCCTATCCCATCCTCAAATTTCTATTTCATATATTTTTTACTTTTATAAAAAATTATTAAAAATATAAAAAAAATTCTTACCCCTCCTGTCCTCCCACACCAACCCCGAAGTTTTTATTTTATATATTTATTTTACTTATATATAAAATTATGTTAAAAATGAAAAAAAATTCATACTCCATCACCCAACCCTCTCCCACCCCACCCCCAAATTTTCTATTTTATATATTTATTTTATTTTTATAAAAAATGAGAAAAAAATTGCTTACCTCATCCCCACCCCCACTACCCCCTGCCCTCCTACCCATTATTTTATATATTTATTTTACTTTTATAAAAAATGAAAAAAATTCTTTAAAATATTATTTTTATATTAAAAATAAAGATATGGAAAAATCAAATATCATACAAAATAAAATAACATCATAGAAGGTAAGTTTGAAATTTGTAAAAGTAATGGGTCAAGTTGAGCAAGTTGAGTTATGATCCATCATTTAACCCATTTTGACCCGCGGCTTGGAAATTGACCCATGTATTGATTCAGCTCATCTTGATCCGCCCAACTTCAGTTCAAACGACTCATCTGTCACCCCTATTGTGATGTATACACTAATAACATTTAATAAGTTAGAATGTGTTATTTGTCCATTTACGTGGGAAAATGTTTTAAATTTAGACAATTTTTAGAAGTATATTACTAACAAAGATATAGTAACAATACTAACTTAATGTGACACATGAATAATTAATAATTTTGATTATTTGTGAATATCCATAAGTAAAAGGATCAAATTCACACATTTTAATTAATTGAAGGTTGAATATATTTAATTAAATATCACAAAGATCAAAATTAAAATTTATCAATAATTGAGGGACAAAAACTCTTTTTAAGTGTTGTTAATCTCTCTCTCTCTCTCTTTGAGTGGGATTTGGAGAGAGAAAATAGCTGGAAATATTACGAAACAGCTGCATCATGTAATTATGGGAAGACTGGGTCAGGGCCCAAGGTTAAAGAGAGCCACGAGGTCCACGATGAATCCAATATAAACACATTTCCATCCATCGACCAATTTTTAGAGTCCACAGATTTCAGATTATAGCTTTATGTATCCTATCACAAATCAGGTCTATCCCAAAGAACTGAAAGTCTGAGACGGACCAGGCTTATACATAGGTGAGGCCTTCTTAATGGATAATTAACCCATTAATGAACAGTAGGATGGGATCCCACCTTTAATGTTGAGATAACATATAATTCACCTATTACTATGTAACACCTCGTACCTTCGGACTATGATTTGAACCGTAAGTGTTTTGAAAACTAATAAGGCATAAGAAGGATCTTACGAAAAATTAGAGTCGAAAGTGACTCAACGGAGCATGTTTTAAAGTGAATTTGCAGGAGGCCTCACGTAAACTGAGTTTACGGATATATTTATAAGGATTTTGGGAAAACTGCCTTCATGAAAGTTGTATCCCTTTGAAATATCTTTCCATCCATATAAGGCTCACATCAAACGGAGTTCTTTATAAAAAGTTATGACCTATTTACTGAGGATGTGTAAAATGGAAATCCTGATTCTTATAGAATCATGTTTTAAATCCCAAACCTTTATGATTACATATAAATAAACCCTAAAACGTTTTATGTAAGAATTTTCTACCAGAGCTGCTACCTAACACCTAAGATGAGTTCTTATTCAAATCACTATGTCAATTATATTAAGTTTACACTAGATTAACACCGAATCACTATTTGGAATCGCTAAATTTTGGAAAATTTATTCAAAGTCGAATTTGGAATGAAGCTTTGGAATTTCTTTAAAAGGGTAAGTCCCTCAATCATTAATGGATTATATGTAGTTATTATTATATTTTAGACATTTAATGATTGATATAATCATGAAATATGATTGATTTAAATGCACTCCATCAAACGTAAAACCCTACTAATTTTGCTGTAGATTTTCCCTCCACCCAGCCAGCTTCATTTAGCATTTTCTGATAATTTAATCGTTGGATCGAGCTTAAATTTTAACTGAGTGGTCAAAACATATAGGTATTAAATGTGAACGATGAGATCTGATTTAGAGGTTTGGAGAAATGTGGTTTGAGCTATGAACAGTAGCTACAAAAATTGGTGAAAACTCTTCTCAAGGTTTCAAGTTCAAAGCTTTGGGTTTCTTCTTTAAAAGTTCATATCTTTTCTTCAAGTTTTGGAGCGACTAAGGTATGTAGAGTTTCTATCCATGTGGGGACATCATTGTTCTTTCCCACGCCATAGTTATCCATGAAACCACGAATTTCTATAACCTAGGATTTTCACTCAAGTTCATGATAACCCTATATACATGTATAATTATATTCCATGTTATGTCTTGACTTTGTTACTTACATTCATGATATGTTATTGTGGTTGTCATGAACCTGTCCGTAATCCATGAACGCATGCTTTGATTTCCATGAGTTCCTAAATACAAGTTATGATCATTATCACTCAGTTCCATGAAGTTATATATGTTTCTCATGATTTATACAAGTTATATTATGTATTTCTTCATATGTTAATTTATAAATTTACAAGTTATGTTTACAAGCTATTTAATGAAATTCACGGGCTTTCAAGCAAACTATTTTCAAGTACATGTTTTGAGAGTTGCACATATTACTGAGAAGGCTCAGATAACCTGAAACTACATATGCCAACGTAGGATAAGGGTAGAGATGGCAATAGATCCTGGACCCGGTCCGGATCCAGTGGATCCAAATCCGTTTTATAGGATATGAATCTTCAAAATTTTGACCCGACGGATCCGGATCAGACCCGGATCCATTTCTGACGGATCGGATCTGGATCTGGATCTTGTATTTGAGATCCGTATCCGGTCCAGATCCGACCCGTTGATCCATTTTTTATTAAATATATTAATAACCTAGAATGTAATTTTATAAGTATTTTCTTAAAATTGCTAAGCACATCCTTGCAAGTTTAATTCTCAAAACAAGTTTAATTTATCCCCGCGTTAACTCAAAAACCCAAAAATAAAGAGGTAACTTCGATAATAAAATTAATGTTATATTAGTGAATGACTAACATCTTCATAGACAAGTAGTTAAAATTATATTAACTTTATTTGTGAAGATTCCAAGCACATGCAAGTTCTGCATTGTGGAAATACTAGTCAGCATTTTTCACAACTATTGTCATTGTCCAACATTTTCAATTAATAACTCACAATCAAAACGAGACAACGAACAAAATATCTCATACGAACATTTCAAAATTGAAACACAGTAAACTGTTAGCTAAGTAAAAATCGTTTGTTAGTTTAAAAAAAAATTCTTAGCAAGGCACATTTTTTTACATATGGATCCAGATCCGATCCGTGGATCCGGTGGATCCGGATTTGGATCTGATTTTTATGGACCCGATGGATCTGGATCCGGATATGGATTCAGGTATGAAAAATGGATCTGGATCTGGATCTAGTAGGATCCAGTCCAGATCCGATCCGTTGCCATCCCTAGATAAGGGTCACTCCGCCAGAGGACGATAACTTCTTATTATCCCTTGTGGGATTATTGGATCCATCATGCTCATGTTCATGTCTCGTACTCCGGCAAGGTACGAGATGACTTAGCTGATCGGGCAGAGATCAGACTCCACGTTCACACGTGGTGGTTCATGTCGTTTTGTTAATGCTCTCCCCACATATATACATATATACAAATATATAGATACACCGATGTACAAATATTAAGATTTACAAACGTACACTTTACAGATTTTACACATGTTTTATACTCATGCCAAATCATGCTCATGTTCATGTTCAGTTTCATGTTCGTATTATATCATGTGCCAGTTTATGCCTTCAGTTGCTTTTCATAGAGTACAATTCAAATGTACTAACATCCCTTTGCCTGGGGTCTGCACTTCATGGTGCAGGTACTGAGTTTCAGGACAACGAATCTACTCGTTAGGATTTTCCTCATTATCAGCTATTGGTGAGCGCCATTTTCTTCGGGGTGTTAGTTATTTTACATGTCATGCTTATTATTAAAGGTATGACGGGGCCTTATCCTTGTAAACCGTTTTGCAGTCAGACTAATGTGTCAAAGGCTTCATAGACTAGACTAGTTTAGAATGTCAGTCATGTCAGCATTATTTTCAGACTTGTTATATTTTCATATATTTCCGCAATATATTTTTCAGACTATATTTCAGTACCATGTTTTACATAAATTACTATCATCATTATTTCATACTTTAGATGCCCATGTTGATTCAGCAGCCCATGTGGCTCGCTCGGTCACATGCAGTCAGGCACCGAGTATCGTGTTTCTCCCATCCATAATTCAGTGCGTTACATACTATTATTTTGCTTCACATGTAAACATACAGTTGGTCCATTTTTTTTTTTTGGTTCGACATCTTTACAGAGTGGAACAGGACCATATATTAGATTATATTGAATTTGAGATTATTTCCAAATCCAATAATCTGATATGTGATGGGGGTATCGGACTACAAAGCATAGAGTATATTGTCCTACTCATAGAGGTGAAATTTGGAAGAGACAACAATTTGGGACTTCCATTCCATTTTGGAACAATTTCATGTTACATGACATGTTGACGTTGAAATGCTAATATTTTCATCTTCTGTGGGAACCAAGTCCTTGGAATCTTGAACAATATCAGGAGAACCATGATTAATTTAAATTCTACCTGTAATGTTTAGTATATGCCACCTAATTAATACCTTATTAATCAAAACATCTCACAAATTCAAGCCACTAAGTCAAAACATAGCATATCTGCTCCAATATACTGCACAAGTTTTGTAATAGAAACACAATCAATAGCAGGATAGCAAACAGATTAAAGTGAAACGGAAGACACTCTGGTACTAAAGAGGCTAGAAACGATTATACAAGTTGGAACCTTCACTCTTGCCTGTATTTTGACTGCAACATTCACATGGTCTACATCTTATGAACTTTGAAAATTCGTGAAACTGAAAAGTAAATGGTAGTGTGAGTTCTCATCACGAAAACTAGACACACTACTTGCTCTAATTGTACAGTATCACTCCGCTGCAGCATCTTCCATGTTCCCTTCGGTTTGTATTTCAGGAAGAGTTTCCACGTCTGTGCGGATATGTTTCTCTTCCAAGTGGGTTGAAGAATCAGAAGTATCAATCGGATCATCTTGAACTTCTCCCAAATTCTCAGCAATTGACGCATCCACGCCTTCATCAGTAGTTCCAATTTCTTCACTGGTAGTATCTGCCTTCTCAACCTCAGTTGCATTGTTATCAACTGCTTCGACAGTTGCATTCCCCTGGACGACTTTTTCTGCCAGGGAAAGCTCACCAGGCACATTCGAGGAATCTACCGGGGTTGAGTCTAACTCGTCGTTCTTAGAAGAAACTGTTAAGTTAGAATCAATTTGATTATCATCCGCCATATCTGTAGAGTTGTTTTTCTGCGAAGAACTAATTGACAGGTTGGAAACTCCAGATGTTGTATCCCCTACTGTAACATTATATTCTTGGTTAACTGTCTCGGTTCCATTCTGTAAAGATAAGTCAAGCGTCTGTGTGCTCACTTCCGTCGAGTGGGTTCTTGATTCAGAATTTTCAGTCAATCCTTCTGTTTTTGTGGAATTTGAAACTGAAGTATCTTCAGCAGTGGATGAGATTGGATCATCATGCTTCTCTTCACTGTTTGTTGTGTTTGGAGGACTGCCTTCTCCATCTGCTTTACCATCCTCCACCTTCAAAGCCACTGTTGTATTTTGGCTGGCATTGATCTGCATAATGTTATTAACACCAACTTCACTCTTGGCTTCAGCAGCATGTTCTGCTTCTTGCTCTAACTTACCACTCTCATTTTCAGTGGTAGTTACAACTGTATTATGAGTCACTGCACTTGAAGCATCATCTGCTTTATAATGTTCTTCACGTGCCTCATGTGAACTGCTCGAATCCTCATCATGATCATGGTCCTCCAATGAATTCTCTTCCTCCACCTGACTATCATTCACTTCAGAATCTCTCTCTTCAGTTTCCTTCTCGTTATCTTCTCCTCTCTCATCAGTTTCCTTCTCGTTATCTTCTCCTCTCTGATCAGTTTCCTTCTCGTTATCTTCTCCTCTCTCATCCGTTTCCTTCTCGTTATCTTCTCCTCTCTCATCCGTTTCCTTCTCGTTATCTTCTCCTCTCTCATCCGTTTCCTTCTCGTTATCTTCTCCTCTTTCTTTGTCTTCGTCAACGTCCTCTTCTTGATCAGGCTCTACATCAGACTTCTCTTGATCATGACCATCAACCTCATCTTCTCCATCTTTTTGTTCATCATTCTTCTCTTTAGTATTGTTCTCTTCTAGATCATCTACCTCAGGCTTATTCCCTTCTTCTTCTTCTTCTTCCACTGTTTCATCTTCTGGTTCCTCTCTATGCTTCTCATTAACTGTATCCAATCCCTCAATCCCCCGGGGTAGGAGATCTTTCCTTCCGAGTTTCACAAGTTCATTGCTACTTTCAGTCTTAGTTGGAGTCTTAGTATCATTTTCATCAAATTCTTTCTTTTTATCATGGGAGTGCTTGACCTGGTAAATCAACCAAAAGCAAACTGCAAGAAGCAGACAGATTTGTAAAACATTCTTAACCTTGATACCTTTGGATCTATGGTTCCTACCAGGTGACTGCTTGTACATGGTGAGTTTTCCAACCTGTTCTGCAAAGAGTTATTAAATCTGTCAACAACCAGATTTACATATCAGTCCAAGCACTACTCAACAGCTACAAAGCAATTTAGTTATCAATCAGAAGATAATATAACACAACCTTATACAATTTTGGCAAGGTTAAACTATCGCATGAGTTGGAGAAACTAGTGCTGTTAAGATTTACCAGTGTATTAAGTTTTAGATTTGCTAATGAGCAATCAAGGGTGGGCCTAGTGGTCAATGAAGTGGGTGCAGACCTTGAAACTAGGGTTCAAATCCATGTACAGACAAAAAACACCAGATGATTTCTTCTTATATGCCTAAGCCTTGGTGACTTACTGTTACCCGGAACCCGTGCTAGTGAGATATAGCATATACCCAGTGAAATAGTTGAGGTACATGCAAGCTGGCTCGGCAACAACAACAACATACTCAGTGTAATCCCACAAGTGGGGTCTGGGGAGTGTAGTGTGTACGCAGACCTTGGGAGGTAGGCAACACCGTTATTAAGAAAGTAAATGTCTTAGATTTGCTTAAAAAGTAAACTGTTGCTGTCATAAGCACCGGATAAATTTTCACATTTGAGATTCTTCAAAGCATCATCTGGAATTTATGATATTGCATATATCTCTTGGCTACAGAGGTATCTTAAACGATTGGAAGAATCCTTTCAGGAGAGGAGTCATTAGGACGTAATGAATAAATTTTCCTTGTTAGGATGAGTCAATTGTTTGAATTCGACAAAAGAAAAAAACTGTAGGCCTTATCAAGACCTATTTGTAGCTGAAAAATAACCAGTTGGCCGATTCCTCCCGAACCTGTATTCCGCAAAAGTTTATAAAAATGAAAATAATCTGAATCTCTCTATATCGTGGACATGATATGGTCAAAGTTTTGAGGCCATAAAGTTCCCATAGTTGGACAGGTCACCTACCTGAAGAGACCCTACCCCCATATCAAAATAGTCCCATATACATATCATATGTGCAAAGAGCTCACCCGAGGTTAGCAAATACAATGTACATACCCGAGTTGTTCAAAGTAGAAATATCAGGAATAGCATGACCTAGTACGACTTGCTTGGAATGTTGTGAGGAGCCTAGAGCTATTGAATTGTTTAATAACCCAAGGAGAAGAATAGGACTCCTCGCAATATCATAACACGATACCATTGTAATCTTCCCTTCCACAACTGAGACATAACCTTGTAAAGGAGTTAAATATCATTTAGTTTCAAGTAGTATCTAGAAAATAGGCACCAGGTTGCTATTTTTTAAGAAGTCAAAATACCTTTGCATTACCATTGACATGTGCCTCACATATGGCACCATATAGGCTGACAATCATTGATCTGATTTTTTCTTTAGTCAACTGTCAATTAGGTATTATAAATACATGGTATGTTATAGGCAGGCTAAAATTTTAAGCAAGAAAACTAGCTGTAATTAGGGATGAAATCTTGATATCCTACCTCACACTCCTTAACAAGCAGGGAAGTGAAAAACAAATCAGGGAGAGAGAGAAGGGTGGGATTGCAAATTTGAGTTAGAAATTTCTCCATCCGAGGCCTTATTATTATTACTGAGATGGTTTCTCTGGGTAGTACTCATAGTTCAGTCAATCAATTTCAAAGGAAATAATATTCGGTGCATGTCAACATGTACACAAATTGACTGGGAAACCACTGTTACCCCAAAAATAAAATATTAGTGCATCAGCTGCATTGCTAAATCCACCAGTACTATTATCTCAGAATCCAACTAAGCCACTAGTCCCAGTTTAGTAAGAAAAGACAGTTAGATTAGATAAATAGGAAATAATGTACTTACTCACAATTTTAACAATGCCGCTAACAGAATCGTGAAGTTTCCCAAAATAAAAATAAAGAGGAAAAAGGAAAACTGAGACCGCAATTGAATCCCTTGATCAGATTCCATTCATAAACAAGAAGTGCTACACTTCATGAAAAAGGGCGCAATATTTTTTCAACCGTTTCTAAAGACCTTCTTTTAATTAGCACAAAAAGCTCATATTTTTCAATATCCATGAACAACACTGTAACGACTTGACTGGATATCAATCCCATTCATAAAAGAGACAAAAGTGCCGAGAGATCACTTTCACAGTAATTCCTATTTACACAATCCGGTCACTTATTAAATAATTACAGCTAAATCCTTCACAAGCATTAATCAGTAATATGGTAAAATTGGTAACTAACGTGCTATCACAAGTTAAAATTCCCTAATAGCATAAACAAATATTTACATTGTCAATGCATATAACTTAAATTCTTTGCTAATCCTTGCCCAACCAAACTCGACCAAAATGCAAAGCGGATAAAACTACATCATAGTCACAGATTATAAGAGTAGATTTCCTAAAACTAAACACTCCAAACTATGGAAACTGAGGAATTAACAAAAGAATATGGAAGGTTGATTAATATAGAACAACCGTAACAACAAAACACCAACCTCCATAAATGCAATGACAGACTAGGACAAATAATTCTGACTACTTAAGACTTCCCAAACTTAATTAAACCCCAATTAAATTAACACCTAGACAACTTAAACCTAGAGAAAACTCACACCCAAAAAGACATTCATTAAATTACACAAACCCATTTTCAAGAATCAGTTGATTTACCAGAAAAAGATCAAAACTTTATGTATCAAGAAACTAATATTTATATTCCTATTATTCAATCATCACACTATGTGTAATCCAAAGAAAAAGATCAAAACGTCTATGTATCAAGAAACAAAAGTGAGCGAACACTAACTGTACAAACTCAAACACTACAACAAAAACCACACAATAAGCAAGAAATAAACCTTGAAACAGTAATTTTAAAGGGTAAGAACATAAATACCTGACAGTAGAGATGCTAAGTTCCAAACTGCTAGGCCAAGAAATGGGAAAAGGGAAAGTAATAGTATAAGCTTAGTCAAAGAGTTTTATTTACAGTCTATTATGTGTATGATAAGGAGATTGAGCCTTCAACGTTCAACATCTATAATTCTTTCTTATTCGGATCTACAAACAAAGCCTACTGTACCCTTCGCTACTGTGTATTGTTTGTTCAGTGAGAGAGATTGATTTTGGACGGGCTCGGATACTTTTACTATAAATGGACCGGGTCATTTGGCTGGCTTGCTTTTTCCCATACATAATTATATATGTTCAAACACAGCCTCCTGCAGAAATATGGCTTCGTATAATAGATCTTTGTGGTGTTATTTTTTTCAAATTTCATATATAATAGGAACTTGTGTATCAGAGTATTTTTTTTAGATTATATGTGTTCGAACATTATAGACGGAACTATAATTTCGAGTTTAACGGTGTTAGATTCTAGAATAAAAAATTAATAAGTTCTTGATAAATTATTTATACATAGTGATTTTTTTATGAAAGTGTACAAGATTTGCATCCAAAATCGTAAGCAGAATGTTAATGTTGCTCTGCGATAGCTTTCGCACACTGAAATATATACCGAATAACTTTATTCACACATAAATTAAATAGATAAAATACCTCATTTTTTCAGCGAAATTCAATTCCACTCAAAAGTAACCCAAAAGGTACAAAAAGAAATAATTTATATTTTTTTGTATCTACTAAAATTTGAATCTTGATCTCTTGTCATCTTCTCTTAATTCACTATTCGGTATGTCACACCCTTAATAGTTGTTCTTGTCATATAATATTATATGTTCATTGTTTATAAGAAAAAATATAAATGTTGGATAATCAATTCATGTGGACAGACCAAAAATAGAATAAAAGAATGAGCGTTACATTGAAGGTCACATGCAAAGCCAACATGTATTATGGGTCTTGATATTAGGTTTGTGAATTTGGATTTTGGACCCTCCCTATTTTTGTTGTTCTTCTTTAGTACTCCTACGTTTATCTTCTTTTTTGAACGATGCACGATTTGGATGTGAATAATTCTTGAGCTGCATAGCTTATAAGTTACAGATTTGGATAGTAAATTTGGCACCTTGTATGTTAATGTTGACAATAATTAATTAATGACCTATTCGTCGTCCTTGTTTTAAAATATCATCAAAGCGTACTTTTACGTATGTTCTTAGAGAAATAATATTTTTTCTATAATATCTAAAAAAGAATATAGAATTAATATATTTATATATTATGGATAAAATGAATATGAGGTGATGAGAAAACACCAAGCATTTTTTTTTTATCTTCTAGTCTCATTCAGGAGCGAACAAGAATTGTTTTGCTTAGATTAAAAAAAATTGTTAATAGTAGACCTTTTTTTTTATGGATCGATAAAATCACTGATAGTACCACTGATATTATCGAAGAATATCATTATTTAGGTAAAAAAATAAACATCATATAATACGTACTGATTATATATGTTTGTCACCGAACGAATGAGTAGCAACATTACCTTGAACTTGAAATGGTCTTGGCTTAAACTTGCACGTTAGCGGTATAACTTTCTAAAATAATAATATTACATAAGAAGTAGGGGAAAAGAAACATGGAGAAGATTATAAAGTGGGATTCGAACCCTCACTAATAAGGTGAAAGTGACAACAAACTGAACTACTAGATCTCTATTAGAAATTTTATTATCTATATTGCTTTAGAAGTTCTTAGAAGACATCCAAAGTTTGACAAATTGTTAAATTAATGAAAAAATAATTCTTTGATTATTTTTATTAATGAAGAGGTCTATATATACAATACACAATCTCTAAATATAGAAAATCATATTCCTACTATAGTACTAATATCATAATTACGAGTGTACAAGACTTCTACAAAATATGGTAAGTAACGTAAATATACACAAATATACACACACGGGTATACACACACGGTTTCTATCACACCCCCGAAGTCATAGCGGACGGTTTGTCGTACGCTGAGACTGCCCCTAAAATCTTCAAAAAGAACTAAGGGAAGACCCTTAGTAAAGATGTCAGCAATTTGGTTTCTTGAAGGGACATGTAAGACACGTACTTGTCCACGAGTTACCTTTTCGCGAACAAAGTGAATATCCATCTCGATATGTTTAGTGCGCTGATGTTGGACCGAATTCTCAATGAGATAGATGGCACTAACATTATCACAGTAGACCAAGGTAGCTTTCTGAATAGGAAAGTGAAGCTCTAATAAAAGATTACGCAGATATCATAAAAGAAATAATCTCTTAATTATTTTCATTAATGAAGAGGTCTATATATACAATATACAATCTCTAAATATGAAGAATCATATTCCTACTATAATACTAATATCCTAATTACTCTTGTACAAGACTTCTACAAAATATGGTAATTAATCTAAATATACACAAATATACACGTTTCTATCAATTAATTATAACGTTTGACAAATTGATAGATTAATTATAACGTTTGGCATAAGATTGAGGGGGTTACATATCTAAAATGAGGTCTGCTTCAACTACCCTTCTTTTTACAAGTCCAAATGTCTAGAAACGATCTCTCTAAAAAATAGGAGAGAAATATCATGCTCTCTTGTTTTTCTCCAGTACAGAAATGACTAGTCAAAACTCAAAGTTCTGTTCTAGAATAAAACACACCAAGAGGGAACTTTACAAAATTATTTATTTAATTGCACCGTTTCCTTTTCAAATGGGCTGGTCTTTTAATTTTTCCCTACAAAATCAAACTCATGTATAGCGGGTCATAAGTTCTTAAAGGCTGCAGAGTGTAACTTATGAAATATATATTATAATATAAAAATATAAATTTATGCCCGGCGAAAAAATTAGTTTGTTATGAAGGACAAAAATGAAAGACTAACACAAAATAGATGCAAAAGTGCAAATAACCCAAAATATTTACGGCGCTCTAGGTCTTGTTGTATTCCTTTATAGTCCGCCTTAAGTACTCCCTCTCTTTCATAAATGTTGTTTTCAGTTTGGCCATATTCTTAAAAAAAATTACTTAGCTTTTGTGCTTACTAACTTACCCTTGATCAAATTCTTTGAAAAAGTACTCTTTAATGGTTTCTTGGTTATGTAAAATTTCATTTATTTAAATAAGGTACAATTGAAAGAAAAAATCAATGCCTTCTTAATTTTGTTAAACATCACTTATTTTAAAACAAAATAAAAAAGTTTAAACACCAGTTATTATAAGATGAAAGGAGTATATATTTAATGTATAATAAATGTATACCAACGGTATTATCAATGTAATAGTATATACATTAATCATACACAGTAGACGTGAAATTACACATAATGACCTTGAAATGGATTGATTTGAATTTTTTGACTGCGGCTTTCCTCTTAGGCGAACTTGCAACAAAAAAGTGCAAAAGTTGTTAAACTTAGAAGTTTTCGCATAAGACAATCAGAATTAAAAGTTTAAGATCACCCACCTCCAAGAACATTCTTATAAATACTATTTAAATTTTGTAAAAGGTTATTTTTAAAATGGACTTTGAATCGTATAGTGTGAATTTTTTTTATTAGTAGGCCGAAGTGCACAAATAGCCTGTTTTGGGATCACTGTTTCTGTTTTGGGATCACTGTTTAAGTTGTAACCAAAGTTTTTTTTTTTTATATAAATTAGCCCTCTTTGAAACAACTTTAGACATACGAGATTGAAGTTGCAAGAAACTGTGTCTAAAATTTGGCAAATTTCGGACCTTTTCCCCCGAAGAATCTAGCTTGTCTAGGCTAAACATCGGACATTTTTACCTAAAATTTGGCGTGACTTGCCAAAGCCAACTTCCGTCATTTTACATGAAGTTCAAGTGAACAAAACTTTATCGACATATAACTTGTTCTTTGAATTTTAACCATCCAACATGCCATTCAACACCCAAATCTACTCCAAATGAGCTCAAGCTTCAATCATCAATCTGTCATAAAGAACAAACTTCAATCATCTTACAAATCCATTTTGCGACTGCAACAATAATGGTTTGCCAATATTTCAAAGTTTTTCGATAACACTCACTTGATTTAAATTCACTTTTCATATTTGAAATTAAAGACCACTTTTCAAAGCATTAATTTTTAATTGCTATAAATTCAAAAAAATATTAGTGAAAGAAGAAGAACAATAAATAGTGGAGAAGAGCAAGTATTATCTGAAATTACCTCTATTGAATACCAGTTAAACTTCAAGAAATTGCACGGTTTTCCCTTCAAATGGGTTGTTCTTTAACTTTTGCCATGGAACTTATGCCTTATAGGGCATAAGTTCTTTATGAAACCGACATAACTTGTGTCGGATACCATAAAGAACTTATGACCCGGAAGACATAATTCTATTTGAGGGGCAAAAATTAATGACCAATACAAAATAGGGCCAAAAGTACAAATGACCCGTTAAACTTTTCGAAAAATAAAGGGAAAAGGACATGGTGGGGTCACCAGCACAAAAAAGGGCCCAAAAAGCCCCAAAATGGGCATAATACCCCGGCTGGCCGGCCGGCCCAAAATAATGTCAAGCCTAGCCGGCCCATATTCAGAGTTCTTCTTGTTGAGTTTCCTGTTTGCGGCCCAAATGTTTTTAGCCCAAACTTCCCTGAGCTTATGCTTGGTAAAGGGTTCCCCACCTGGCCCATTCTTATCTTCTTCCCTTCTTGTCCTTTTTCTTCCCTTTTATTTTTTTATCTTCTAAAACTAAAATATATCAACTACAAACTAATAAAATTAGTAAGTATACATTTATTAAATATAAATTATACATTAATTATACACATATTATACAATAATGATACAGTTTATACATGTATGATACATTTTCTACATATATAGTAGTGATACATATTCTATACAACAATGATACATTTTCTATACATATGATACATTTTCTATATGTGTGATATATTTTTCTATACATATACATTAGTGATATTCGATATAATAATGATAATGTTTCTATACATATGATATATTTTCTATACATATACAATAATGATACATATTCTATAAAAAAAATGATACACTTTATATACATATGCTAAAATTAGTTGAAAATGGCTAGAAAATGGAATTATTTTTAAAAAGCTTAAAAATGACTTTTAAGATACTTGGGCTACCGGGTGTCAATAGTTTCACCCGGTCGGCCATTTCTATCCTTTTCCGCCAAAATAAATACAAATTAAATGAGAGCGAACAAATAAGATGTCTTGCAAAACTTTTCAGATTGGAAGCCCAGAGATCATGGGCTGGATTCACAACCTGTACAGGATAAACGAATGTAGACATCTACATATTTGGACTTGAATAACCAAAAGGTCCAGTATATTCTAAGATCAACCTTGGAGCTGCCATGAAGACAAGTAATCTAACTCTTTAACCTATAGTTTTATTAAGAGTCTAGTATAGGTCCACTATCATAAGAATTCTGCCTTTTGATTTATATGTATATGATCAGTAATCATTTCGATCTGGATTAAAGCAACAGTTACCCCTTCCATTATATATATATATATATATAGACAAGCTTCTATATCAAGGTACTAATCATCATTTTCCCGTCGAATTCGAATTAACTATCATCATCTTTTGTATTCCACCCGTAACAAAAGAAGAATCCCATAATGTTTCGCTGGCTCGCATTAATTCCCCTAATTCATAGAAGATCAACATTTTCTTACCATGAGGAATAAACACTTGAGAAAATAATACAATGTCATGTAAAATATAACTTTGGCCAACGTAGAAATGCTCAAACATAATTAGGGATTTTTACAATGTATAATCGTCTATCAAAATAATAGCTAATAATTTTTTTTTATATATTAATAAAAATATATATATAATATACATATTTTATGTATAATTAGTGTATGTTGTTAGTGGATGTAATTACATTTTACTGAGTGCCCAAATATGTTTTAAAAAGCCCTAATAATTAACAAAAACTCTTATAGAGATGCACTAAACATCAAAAGATTTAAATAGTTAATTACTAGTTCTTTTTCCTAATATTACAATAAACAGTTGCTTATTTTTGTGAAAACGTACGCAAAGTATTTCAGAAGGCTATTCCCAAAATTAACTCTTCCAGCACAAACAAAATCAATAATTTCAAATTAAGTCTAATTCAAACATATCGTTTAGCAAAAACAAGATTAGATACTAATAAACGCAAACCTCGGGATATGGGTCTTTTTTTTTGTTTCTCATTCGGTCTCCGGTACCCGAATTGAGGCCCGACTAATCCGAATTCGTGCCGGGTAATTCCACATTAGAGGGTAAAACACTCCCTAACAATAGTAATTCCGTAACCAGAGGGACTCGAACTCGAAACTACAATTTTTTTTTTTTGGGTCAGTGTTGGTAGTAAGGTAGCAGTCATAATGCTAATTATAGGATATCAAACTATAATGTACTACTAATGATTATCACATTCTTAAAATATAATGTACAATTAATTATAGTAATTAAGATATCATTAGGCTGTGGTTGACATCATTAGGTACATGAGTCGTGGTTGACTGGTTGACATCATTAGGTATATGAGTTGTGGTTGACCGGTTGACATCAATTGAGACACCGAGTGAGTATTATATTACTCATCCGTCGGGTTTTACTTTCACATATTAATTTTACACGCCTATTAAGGAACAAAAAATAGAATGAAAAGTTTGTCATATTACCCCTAATTATTATTAATTACCTAATGATTGAAATCAATTAAAGCTTACCAAAAAATATGCAACCAACTAATTAACTAATGAGTTCTAACCGTTCACATATTCCCATAAAAAAGTAGTGTTGGAAAAAGAAATTGAAAATTTTAACTTATTAATTATTAAGCGTAAAATAGGAAAAAAACAATAAATTATTTCTTAATTTTTTAAAGTGAACAAGTAAAATTGAATAATTATTTTTATTATAGCGGAAAGTAAAACCGGAGGGAGGAAGTATAATAGTACATCAATTTGATGCTACACATTTGCTTCGGTTTAGAGATAATCTTTTGCTTAAACAAAATTCTTATCCTCTTTCTCGTCTCACCAGATAATTACTTCCCCTGCAATACTGTTAAACAGTCCAAAGGCAGTGGGCTTTCGGGAAAGCCAATCCAAAGGATTTGTTATTGTATATATGGTATATATATTTGTAGTATATTGTAAGGTAAAGGATACCTTAATTAGTGTTATAAACTTACCATAATTGTATAGTTAGAATTATGGTAGAATAAGGATTTAGAAGTAGAATAGGAAAAGGATTTTCATATTATGGAAATATGTAACTTGTATATATAGCCTTTCAATTAATGAAAATAATCAAGGGGATTATTTCTTTCATGGTATCAAGAGACTAGGCCTACACAAAAGTTTTTTTCTCTCAACTTTTGTCTTCCTTGTGGCCGAGAACCCCCCCCCCCCGGGTTTTCTCTCCAAAAATTTTGTCTTCCGCTCTAAAAAACCTCTCTTAAATTTCCCCTCCTTCTTTGTTCTTTCAATATGTCTAAGAACAATTTTCACCTTGCCCTCACAGTTTTCAATATCAAGCTCAGTGTCCCTATTGTCCTTGAGATGGAAAACGTTCAATATGCAACGTGGGCGGAGTTGTTTAAAATTCACGCTATATCTTATCAAGTTCTTCATCACATCATTCCTCCCGCTAGACCCCATCCTGCGGAGGATCATGAGTTATGGATTACACTTGATGCTACCGTTCTTCGGTGGATATACGCCACTATTTCGCTGGACCTTCTACAGACGATTATGGAGCCGGATACCACGGCTATGGCTGCATGGAATAGATTGCGTGACATATTCCAAGACAACCAACATTCACGTGTCGTCACACTCGAGCAGGAATTCTCTCTCGTTCGAATGGACGAATTTCCAAACGTTTCTGCATATTGCAAGAAACTAAAGGAGTTGGCGGATCAACTCCGTAATGTTGGCGCCCCAGTAACAAATAATCGTCTAGTTCTACAGTTGGTTGCCGGTCTTTCGGAGGCCTATAATGGTGTTGGAACTCTCCTTCGCCAAAGCAACCCTCTTCCAGACTTTCATCAAGCCCGCTCCATGCTTACATTGGAAGAAGCCGATTTGGCTAAAAAGGCGGCTACCGGAGCAAGCCCAGTTGTCATGGTGGTGTCCTCTCCTAGTTCTTCAAGTTTTGTGAATAATTCGGGCCAACACCATAATAATGGTGGCGGCAAGAATAATCGCAAAAATAATAACAAAAATCGCGGGGGCAAACGCGGCGGTTCTGGTGGCGGTTCCGGTGGTCAACAAACAGGCGGTGGGTCCCAGCCAGGGTACAGTGGCCCACCACCGCCATGGGCCCAGCAGTGGGGCCAATGGCAGTGGAACCCGTACCATCCGGCGAAGTTTCCGGCGGCCGGTGGGGCGGCCAACAGATCCAGGCCCAATACCCAGCAGTGGTGGCCCACTGGCCAATGGCCCAGCAGCGGTAGCAACAGCAGCTACGGCCCAGGTGCACCACGGACAGGAGTTCTTGGGCCCCGACCACCGCAGGCCCATCATGCAACAAGCCCCACTCAGAATGATATCGAGGCCGCGATGCACACGTTGGGGTTGACTCAACCGGACCCAAATTGGTACATGGACACCAGGGCAACTACTCACATGACCTCTGAATCAGGTACTCTCTCCTCTTATTCCAATTTGATTACCCCTCGGGGTATAATTGTTGGTAATGACAACTCTATTCCAATTCAGGGTTATGGTCACAAAACGTTGTCTCCCCCCAATCCACCCCTTCTCTTGAAAAATACTTTACATGCTCCTAAATTGATTAAAAATTTAGTGTCTGTCCTGAAGTTCACTACTGACAATTCCGTTTCCGTTGAATTTGATCCTTTTGGTTTTTCTGTGAAGGATTTCAAGACGGGGAGTCATCTCATGAGGTGTGATGGTAGGGGGGATCTATATCCTATCATGCCTGGTTTCAATCCATCGAGTCAAACCTTGCCGTCAGCCTTTGCAGCCATCTCTCCTTCCATGTGGCATGCTCGTCTGGGTCATCCGGGATCTTCTATTTTATCAGTTTTAGATAAAAATAGTTTTATTTCTTGTAAGGGTATGAGTCGTACTCCAATTTGTCAGTCTTGTCCATTAGGAAAAATTGTTAAGTTACCATTTGTAGACTCCAATTCTCATACTTCTATGTCATTTGACATTATTCATAGTGACTTATGGACGTCTCCTGTTCTAAGTTCAGTGGGTCATCAATATTATGTTCTCTTTTTAGATGATTATACTAGATTTTTGTGGACGTTTCCAATTGCAAATAAATCACAAGTATTTTCCATCTTCATCAAATTTAGAGCGTTCATTCGTACTCAATTCGAAAGAGACATAAAAAATATTCAATGTGATAATGGGAAAGAATATGACAATAGGGAGTTTCGGAATTTCTGTGCTAATAATGGGATCAATTTTAGGTTTTCATGTCCTCATACATCTCCACAAAATGGTAAGGCCGAACGCAAAATTCGTTCCATCAATAACATTGTCCGAACTCTCTTAATTCATGCCTCCATACCTCCATATTTTTGGCATCATGCTCTACAAATGGCCACATATCTTCTTAACATACTTTCTTCTAAAGGTCTGACATATTCCTCCCCCCTCAAAATCCTATATAATAAGGATCCTTCGTATTCTCATCTTCGGATTTTTGGGTGCTTGTGTTATCCGTTATTCCCATCCACCACAATTAACAAACTTCAGGCTCGGTCTACCCCGTGTGTGTTTTTGAGTTATCCGTCAAATCATCGTGGTTATAAGTGTTTTGATTTAACCTCCAAGAAAATCATAATCAATCGCCATGTCATTTTTGATGAAACTCAATTCCCATTTACGAAAGTTCATACTCCCGAACCTAAGTAATATAATTTTTTGGATGACCAAATATCCCCGTATATTCTTCAGAATTTTTCGGACATCTCCCGTACCCAAAATCCTCCAGCGGGCCCACTGCCCGCTGGACAAACACTACCGCCACACACACAAAATCCAGCCACTGGACCAGTTCCAGCAATTGGGCCAGTCCAGCCCAATTCTGGAACTGATCCGGAAAAACCGAGCCCCGATCTGTACCGATTTGGGCCGGCGGGCCCACCGCCCCTGGCCGATCCCATATCGAGCCCAGAAAATTCCCAAAATTCCCTCAATTCTTCCTCGAGTCATAGATCGGTCACTCGTAGTCAGCGGGGTATTTTTACGCCTAAAAGACATTTTAATTTACATTCGGATGTCTCTAAATCCCCCTTGCCCCGCAATCATGTGTCCGCATTAAATGACCCTAATTGGAAAATTGCTATGACTGATGAATATAATGCTCTTATTGATAATAAGACGTGGGAGTTGATGCCCCGTCCATATGGTATTAATGTTATCAGGTCTCTGTGGATTTTTGCTCATAAGGAGAATTCAGATGGGTCCTTTGCTAGACATAAGGCGCGACTTGTTGGTGATGGTAAGACTCAGCAGGTTGGAATTGATTGTGGTGAGACATTTAGTCCGGTGGTCAAACCGGCTACCATTCGCACTGTGCTTAGCTTGGCTCTTTCAAAGACTTGGCCAATTCATCAGTTGGATGTCAAGAATGCTTTTCTACATGGTGATCTTAAGGAAACAGTCTATATGCATCAGCCGTTGGGTTTCGGGGATCCCAACCGCCCTCATCATGTCTGTCATTGAAGAAATCATTATATGGGCTTAAGCAGTCTCCACGGGCCTGGTATACACGATTTGCTGACTTTGTTTCGACTATTGGGTTCACTCACAACAGGTCAGATAATTCCTTGTTCATCTACCGCCGTGGTTCGTCCTTGGCCTATATTCTGTTGTATGTGGATGATATCATCTTGACTGCCTCTTCCGATGCCTTGCGCCAGTCTATCATGACCATGCTCAGTTATGAGTTTGCTATGAAAGACTTAGGGTCTTTGAGTTATTTTTTGGGGATTGCCGTCAAGCGTCATTCAGGTGGGTTGTTTCTGTCTCAACGGAAGTATGCTGCTGAGATCATCGAGAGGGCCGGGATGTCATCCCGTAAGTCCACTTCCACGCCGCCTGATTGATGCAAACCCAAAGCTAAGTGCCACGGCGGGTGCACCATACGAGGACCCGACTCGCTATCGCGATCTTGCGGGGGCCCTCCAAGTATCTTACCTTTACCGGACCGGATATTACATATGCGGTTCAAGCGAGTGTGTTTATTCATGCACGATCCCGAGTTGAGCACATGAATGCAATCAAACGCATCATTCGGTATATTCAGGGGACACTAGACTATAGGTTGCACTTGTATCTGTCATCTACATCTACACTTGTCTCCTACACGGATGCTGATTGGGGTGGTTGTCCCGACACCAGACGGTCGACTTCTGGCTACTGTATGTTCCTTGGCAACAACTTGGTCTCCTGGTCAGCAAAACGTCGAGCAACTCTATGACGCTCAAGTGCCGGGCGAATATCGAGGGGTAGCGAATGTGGTCTCCGAATCATGTTGGCAACGTAATTTGCTTTTGGAGCTTCATTGTCCCATTCAGAAGGCAACCTTGGTATATTGCGATAACATTAGTGCCATCTAAATTTCAGGTAACCCCGTTCAACACCAACGCACCAAGCATATCGAAATGGACATTCACTTTGTCCGTGAAAGGTTGCAAAGGGTCAAGTTCGCGTATGCCATGTCCCGTCTCGTTATCAAATTGCAGACATCTTTACAAAGGGTCTACCAAATGGTTCTCTTTGAAGATTTCGGGGACGATCTCGGCGTTCGAAAACCGCCCGCTATGACTGCGGGGGTGTGTTAAACAGTCCAAAGGCAGTGGGCTTTCGGGAAAGCCAATCCAAAGGATTTGTTATTGTATATATGGTATATATATTTGTAGTATATTGTAAGGTAAATGATACCTTAATTAGTGTTATAAACTTACCATAATTGTATAGTTAGAATTATGGTAGAATAAGGATTTAGAAGTAGAATAGGAAAAG
Organism: Anisodus tanguticus; assembly: GCA_034509755.1. Classification (NCBI taxonomy): domain Eukaryota; kingdom Viridiplantae; phylum Streptophyta; class Magnoliopsida; order Solanales; family Solanaceae; genus Anisodus; species Anisodus tanguticus. Next base: position 34,345,813 of record CM067561.1, on the reverse strand, counting down.
GATTTTCATATTATGGAAATATGTAACTTGTATATATAGCCTTTCAATTAATGAAAATAATCAAGGGAATTATTTCTTTCAAATACCTATATATTCTCTCCGTTATCCTTATTTCCTCATCCTCCATTCTTGATATAATTTCCAAGAGAAAAATGCATAATTTCTCTAGACTTATTTATTTATTTATTTTATATTATATTATATTAGCTTCTATAGTTTCTGCAGGAGTTTTTAATAAGGATTTCTTCGTAACATGGTCTCCTAGTCTTTTCTTTTGCTATGAAAATAATGCTTGATAAACATTTTATTTATATTTTTCGTATCAACTTATTCAGGTTTAGGGATAGACGTGCGGTATACGAGGTGCATGTACGACACACAGGACGTGCGTGCGGTACACGAGATGTACGATGTGACGAACGCAGAAAATAGTTATTGAATACACTTGGCGAAAGTCCAGTAGCCGAAAGCATCACTAGCTTAGAGAGCTATTACTAATATTTGGCTTTAGGCCAGCAGTTGAGTCACTCCTGTGTAGTATAATCATCTAACCACGTAAGCACTTCTGATGATCGTCGTACAAGAAGCTTGATACTTGACAAGTGATCTACTAATCTGATAATTTATTGAACAACGCACCAAACAAATATTGTCTTCAATTGTTATCCAAAATCTGTTAATACCAACTAGTTCTGGATATAATTTCCATAAGAAAAAATGAATAATTTCTCTAAACTTACTTTGTTGGTCACTTTATTTATTTACTTATTTCATATTACGTTAGCTTTTTCTACTGGAGTTTTTCATAAAAATTTCCGCATAGTTTGGTCTCCTGATCATGTAAAGACTTCTGCCGATGGACTAACGAGAAGCTTGATATTAGACAAGAATTCTGGTAATTAATTGATTAAATGCAAAATTTTATATATTTCTACTTTTTGTTTTGCTACGAAAGTAATGTTTTATATATTCTGGATCATGACAATGTCAATTGAAGTAGGGTAAGTGATCTGAGTAGGCACTTCATGACACATGGACAGTGAGTGGGATGTATCTTCACTGATTCTGGAAATACAAGTGTATAAGCTACAAGACCCACCTTCTTAATGACTTGGAATTGACCATAGTACTTACCAGATTGCTTGTGGAAAGACTGATTTGTAACAATTAAAATACACCCAATCACCAATCTCAAACTTCCTGTCACTTCTATGAGCATCAGCATGTTGCTTCATCCTCAACTGAGCTCTTAATAAGTGATGTTTGAGCAGCTGCAACTTCATTTATCTGTTAAGTAGAGTGTGATCCACTTCTGCAGAAGCAGACTCCCCTGATAAATATGGCAAGTGCAGGGGAGGAGGCCTGCCATATAGAGCTTTATAAGGTGTGGTATGTATAGCTGAGTGATAGAAAGTGTTGGACCAATACTCAGCCATGGCTAAACAGAAAAATCAATCAGTAGCATCCTCATTATAGAAGCATCTACGATAAGTTTTTAGGCACCTATTCAGAACTTCAGTCTGACCATCAGACTGGGGATGATATGTAGAAGAAGTGTTCAATAGAACTCCTTGCAATGTGAACAATTCTTGCAAAAAAGAACTTAAGAACATAACATCTTTGTCACTGGTTATAGTATTAGGTAACCCATGCAATCTCACAACAGCATTCATGAATTCCTTAGCCAAAAATTATGCAGTGTAAGGGTGTTTCAATGGAATAAAATGGTCATATTTACAAACCCTATCCACCACCACCAAAATGACCTCAAACCCTTTGGATTTGGGCAATCCATTAATAAAATCCATACTTATTTGTGACCACACAACATCTGGTATTGGTAAAGGTTGTAACAACCCAGGATAAGCTGCCAAATCAGACTTGTTCTTCTGACAAATGTCACACCTTAATACAAGTTCCTTGACATCAGATCTGATACTCTTCCAATAGAACAATGTCAAGAGCCTCTTCAATGTTGCTTCCATGCCTGAATGACCCCCTTGAGGAGATGAATGCCAAAGACCAATAATTTTCATTTTTAAGGATAAATTCCTGCCCACCACTAGTTTGCCTTTCCTCCTAAGTTGTTGTTGATGCCAAGTATACTATTTGTGAGAACCAGCATGTGTCTGCAATTGTTGAATCAAGGACCTCAATTCAACATCTGAGTCCCAACTATCTATTATAGCCTGTAACAGATCAGTGTTAGCAGTAGAAATTACTAAGGACATCAACTCAGCACCAGTCGCTCTTGAAAGTGCATCAGCCACTTTGTTTTCCACCCCTTGCTTATACTCAATTGTATAATCAAATGGCATTAACTTGGTAAGCCATGACAATTGAGAGTTGGTGTGTAACTTTTGCGCTATCAAGAATTTTAAAGCTTTTTGATCGGTTCTGATAATGAACTTTTGACCAAGCAAATATTGAGACCGCTTAGTTACAGCTTGAACAATAGCCAATAACTCTTTGTCATAAACAGAAAGTGCAGCATGTCTTGCAGACAAGGCCTTACTAATAAAGGCAATAGGGTGTCCTTCTTGCATTAAAATAGCCCCTATACCATAACCACTTGCATTAGTTTCCACAATAAATACCTTATTTGCATCTGGTAAAGCTAATACAGGAGCTTGAGTAAGCATCACTTTTAGTTTTTCAAAGGCAATAGTTGCAGCATCTGACCATTTGAACTTATCCTTCTTTAGCAAATCAGTTAATGGTTTGATAATGACCTCAAATCCTTGTATGAACCTCTTGTAATAACCATCTAGCCCTAAGAAACCCCTCAGCTGCTTAATGGTAGTAGGAACAGGCCACTTCCTGACTGCTTCAACTTTCTGAGGGTAAGTTGATACCCCCTCCTAAGTAATAAAATGGCCCAAGTATTCTATCCTGTGGACCCCAAAGAAACACTTACTTTCCTTAGCAAATAATTGATGTTTCTGCATCTCCTTAAACACACATCTGAGATGTTTTAAATGATCATCCATTGACTGACTATATATCAATATATCATCAAAGAAGACCTATACAAACTTCCTCAAAAAATCATGAAAATAGTGTTCATAAGACCTTGGAATGTTGCAGGAGCATTTGAAAGGCCAAATGGCATGACCAAGTATTCAAAATGTCCTGAATGAGTTCTAAAAGCTGTTTTTGGCGCATCCTCCACTGCCATTCTCAATTGATGATAACCTGATCTAAGGTCAAAATAGAAAAGATTTTTGAACCTTCGAACTCATCAAGTAAGTCTTCCACAATAGGAATTGAAAACTTATTATTCACAGTGAACTTATTGAGGTCTCTATAATCTACACACATCCTCCAAGACACATTTTTTTCCAACTAGAACAACAGGAGAAGCAAAAGGACTGCAACTAGGTTAAATAATTCCCTGATCTAATATCTATTGAACCATTTCTTCAATGATGTCCTTCTTAACAGAAGGGTACCTATATGGCCTCTTATTTATAGGTTTAGTACCACTCTTCAACACAATTTTCTCAAAAACTCCTCTGAATGGGGGTAGTTGTTTAGGCTCTTCAAATAATTGCTAAACTCACATAGCATGTTTAACAATCTAACATCAGTAGTTGAACTAGTTTTAGCTTCTAAGGCATACACTGCATGTCATTACTCATAGAGGGAACAACTTGTATCACTCACAATTCAGACTGATTATCTGCGACTGTAGCTAATTTCTCAGCTCCTGATATGGTGATCTGATTCTCAAATCCTCTAAGACAATGCTTCCTTCCCTTGTACCAAAATTTCATTGTGAGCTTTCAGAAGTTCATACTGAAATCCCCTAATGTTAGCAACCATTGGACCCCCAATACTATGCTGCAAGATTCATAGGCAATAACAAGAAGTTAGCTGAAAATTCTACCCCTTGCAGCAACCAAGAAATGGTGCACATCTGATTCACCTTCATTGCATTACCATTAGCTGTAGACACTACATTTGGTACAGTAGTTTGAATCTTCCATCCCAACTTCAAAACTACATTGGGGTCAATAAAATTGTGGGAACTACTAATATCTATCAGAATGTGGAGTGGTTTCTTTGAGTGGTAACCAGTCACCCTCATAGTTCTATATTCAAATGTTCCATTTAGAGCATGTACTTCGATATCCGTCTGCTCTAAAGTCTATAGAAATTCTAATTCTTGTCCTCCACTTTTATTACTTCATCTTCACTTGGTTCTTCCACTACTGGTACCCCCTCTTCCACCTCTAGTAGGTATAACTGCTTCAAATTCTTACATTTATGATCAGGAACATATTTCTTATTACAAAAATAACACAATCCTTTAGCCCTTTTATCATTCATTTCCTCCACACTCAAAGTTCTTCTAACTCCCTTATATGGCACTGAACTACCATAAGTTGGAGTTGGTAACAGTGGTGGTTTAGACTAAAACTTAGGATCTCCATACCTCTTGTTATTGGTCTGAACTGGGACTCCTGTGCCACCTTGCATGATAGCTGCAAGATAAGCTTCTTGCATCCTTGCTGTCTTATAAACTTGAAACAATGTCTTTGAATTGGTTAAATTCACAGCCATGTTGAGTTCATACTTTAACCCTAAGGAAACAGCTAATAGCATTTTCTTGAGATAAATTGACCCTTGTCAAATTCCTTTCAAACACAGCAGTGGATAGCATTTTCTTGAGATAAAAATGATGTGCCCTTCTGTTGGAAATGGTATTACATGTGGAAGTGGAATACTAAAGACAGTGGATGCTGAAAGCAGAATTTGAGGTATGACCATCTATTTTGTAGGATGGAATTGGAAGATTTTATTAAGGTTACTCACTCACTGTCCATCTTATTGTTGATGGGCTTGCTGAAAAAATTACTCACTGATTGATTAAAATGTGGACAAGGCAGCAGAATCACTACTAGGTACCATAAAATTCTCACTGGATGCAAAAAAATTATTTTATTTCTAGCAATTATTTTTGGTGGGTAAAATATTTTTTTATTTCTATTTTATACGTATAAATGCTTGAAATTAAACCATTTGAAATCTCGAACATTAAAAACACAAATCAAATTGCATAGATTTAGAAACCTCAGGATGATGGGTTTAGGTTTATGTTGCATCCTCTTATTGTGAAATTGCCCCTGCTTTTGATCTTCTTTTTTTAATGATGAAATACTATTAATTATATGGCTTAATTTTGATTTTGTTTTTGATTTAGCATGTCACAAATTTCCTTTCGTTATTATTCATGTTTTTAATTACAATACTTTATGTTAATTACACTATTGATATTTTTGGTGGTGCATTTCAATCTTTTTATATTTATTTCGATATTTTTTTTTACCATGGTGAATTTAAATGCGATAGGAAGTCTCAAATTTTTTTAACTTATTCCTGACTCTTGCAAATGATAAAGTTCAAAACAGAGGGAAAACATCAATCAGTTTCTTCTTAATAGTCTATTTTTGTATTACAAATGTCAATGGATTTGTATTGATCAATGCCACTATATCATTCTCACAAATACCTTTGTTTTTCTTAGCTATTGATTTCATATTTGTAATTTTGGTTCAATTATTCTTGTATCTCTTCTTAGCTTTTTAAAATTTTTAACTCTAAATTTACGATCCCATATCATACATCTAAAGACGCATACAAGTATTCATCTCAATGATGTAGAAATTTTAGAGAGAAAAAAAGAGAGTTGTATATAGCAACTCCAATCGAACAAATTATGTTATAGATTCTTGGAAAGTAATAGCAAAGTTATCTAAGCTAAGTAGAATTATTAAAATTGTATAATTTTGGACATATTAATGTAAGTACCCCTGACAATCGGACAACTTGAGCATATTATGAACTTATTTAACTTGGAATTGTAGTTGTTGGGAAGGAAATGAAATTAAAAAAGAATGGAAGAATTTTGAGTAATAGAAAGGGGCAACCCGGTGCTCTAAGCTCCCGCTATGCGCGGGGTCCAGGGAAGGGCCGGACCACAAGGGTCTATTGTACGCAACCTTATCTCACATTTCTGCAAGATGCTGTTTCCACGACTTGAACTCATGACCTCCTGGTCACATGACATCAACTTTACCAGTTACTCCAAAGTTTCCCTTCCATTTTTTTAGTAATAGAATAAAAGTATAATTAAGTTAATTTCATAACTAAGAGAAATTAATATTAAGGATGATTTCACAAAACAATAAATACACGTATTATTTTGAAAAGAGAGTACTAGACAAGGATAGTAAGCAAGTTATAAGCTACTATATTTAGCAATGTAATAATTCTATTAACGTTGTCACTGAGTATAATTTATTCAAAAATAAGAAGGTAGTTAAACTTTTGTTCAAAATATTATCTAATGTGCTCAAATAAACCAATTCAACATTTAACATAATTAATTATTTTTAGTGTTAATACTAGTATATACAAATTGCATAGAAGTGATAAAGGAAAATAAAGTAGTTGGGCTCAGGGCCCTTTTTTGCTTTTCTTCTGGTCTGCTGCTGCGAGCTGATTATTTGGGTTTCGGCCCAATATTTTCTGGTCGAAGAAGGCTGACTCGAGCTATGCTAATATTAGGATGGGCCTCAGGCCCAAACACATAATGCAAAGTGGATGAGTCCAATAGCAATTTCACATGTAAAAGAAACAAAAGGGTAAGGATTAGTAACGGATTAAGAAAAATACTAATACTGAATTATGTACTTCATAAGTAAGCACATAAAGATTTTAAGTGATCCTTGAGCTAATCTAATACTGTAACAAACATTCGTGCTTTTAAAAAAATAAATTACATAAATAACTATAGTTTTTAGGCTTCTAACCAATCATAGCTACTTTCTTCTTAATTACATTTCGTAGCTATGTTATACAGAGGTGGATCCAGGTTTTGAAAGTTCCGGTGCCACACGGCTTTGAACGTAAAACTTACTATTAGAAAATCGCTAGTTATGGATGGACGTCACATCGAAATTTTGACTCATTAATAGTGGTTATCAATGGAAAATTTGTCGAAAACGTTATCAACTAACCAAATTTTGACGAATTCCGACAGAAATTTGCAATTTTCTGCTAGTATATATTGCTATTTACACTGTCCAAATAAGAAAAATATTTTGTCTATTTGGTTATTCATCTTTTAAATTTATTTAGACAACTCGATCAAACAAAAAAAAAAGTGATTATTATGATAACTTGGTGCAAACAAGTGTAATCCAACTTGTGAGTCAGAGTGAAAGAACAAATTAAATGCCAACCATCAACAAATATTTCCAATTCCATTGTTAAGCAATTATGACATCAAGCCAAACATGCAAAAATTGTAGTAATTTTAAACTTATAAGTGTTAAGGAAGAAAGTATCTTAAATTTTGCTATATCCTTAAAGTCAAAACTTACAACATAGTTACGAAATGTAATTAGAAAAAAATGGCTATGATTGATTAGAAGATGTAAGTTACTCTAAATTAAATGGGAGCTATCAAATAAGATGCCTTGTGTCCTCCGGGGCGTAGTCCAGTGGCAAAGCCTGGGCGCTATAAGGCGCTCTGACATGGGACAGCGTGGGTTCGATTCCCCGCAAGCACGAAGAAACTCTGCATGTTGGGGAATTTGACCTTGTCTCATTGATCAGTTGTACGCTCCCAGAAAATTGGTCACTGGAGCACATCCCTCGATTTACCTGGTAATAGTGTTGAAGGACCGGTGCTATTACCTCCAGGACGTCTGGGTAATACCAGTGAAGTAGTCAGGCGCAAGCCTGGAAACCTGGATTATAAAAAAAAAAAAAAAAGATGCCTTGTGAAACTTTTCCGATCGAAAGCCCAGAGATCATGGGCCAGATTCGCGACCTGCACAGGCTAACCGCAGAGAAGATTACGTTACCAAACAATGTTAAAATATGCATTGCAGATTTTTAGCATAAAAATTGTTATAACAATTATAGAAAATAATAACTAGTAGTACCATATTAGCATAACCCTACTAAAGCCTAATAAACGCTTCACGTACTAAAAAAGAAAAAAACTAAACCCCTATTCTATGATGGTTCCAAATTTGTCTCCTAGAATCTAGCCTAATATTAACTACCGATTTATTCCGAATTTATGCCTAAAATAATTTTTGTGGTTTATGATTATTTTAATGTTTAATAATTTAAATTCTTAATAATAGTATATATCAAATATATAGAACTGTACTTAATTTTATACCATAAACATTCACAGATACACCATACACATGTAAATATTTTTTAAGTCTTGCATAATTATGATTTATTTCTGGTATAAATATTTTTAATGTCAACATACAAGAATTTGAATTCAATAGCAAAGGTAGTTTAATATTACATATATTATTTTAAATTTTATAACTCAGTTGTTGTATAACTTACTGAATAAATGAATAATAATAATATTTATGACTGTATTATTATTATATAGCATATTATATAAAATACATAAATAGTATAGTAATTGTGTATTACTATTATATACATCAAATATAACCAAGATATTTAATATATAAATAAAATAGTAGTATATATTATTTTTGATCATATATTAGCACTATACATTCAATATATTGCACATAAGTTAAGAAGACAGAGAAATCTGGACAGCAATTAAAATATACGGGCTCTTCGCTAAGGGATGATTCAACCAACCCTAGCACAGAGTCCATGTACTTCTTATGACGCTTGTCACGTATACTAACCAAAATAGAAGTATTCAAACATGTACGGGTAAGTGGATTTACCGCTACCTACACTAATCCGATACGTAAGTAATTATGCCCTCTTTTTAGAGCATCGTCTATAGATCTTTGTGATAGTAAAGTAACATATGCAGCTCTATCAGTAACATATATTGTTCTTTCAACGATTTTGATAGCGTAATCAGATTTGAATTCGAAGGTACCTTTATATATATAAAAAGGTACTTTTGGTATATTCTAATTTTCAAGGTCCTTTTCTGTATTGTAGATCACCGTTTCTTCGGTGTTTTTTACTCTTAAAATACTTGAACTAGGCTTGGAAGTCGAAGCTTTACTATTAATAGATTTCCTCATACTCATAGATCTGAGCAAATCTGCCATTGAATTAGAGTTTCTCTGCCTGTCTGTTCCGAACAAATGTCCCACCACCTCTGCCCTTACGCCTCTCTTCGGAAAAAGCGGGCCTTACGTGCGATGGCCAACAATTGAGTGACAGGTTATTGCAGTGTATCTTAATTCAATTGCAAATTGCGAAGATCAATAAGTGAAAAATCTAATAACAACTTGGCTCTGATACCATTTCTACCCGGATATAAATTAAAACTGAATAAATAAATTACTGAGGAACGTCTTTATCATAATATTTTTGCTTCTCACTTCGGTCAATTAGCAATAATTTTTATGTGGACTTCCGAAAATCTATATATATATATATATATATATATATATATATCTGCATAAACTTTAGCAAACTTACAAGCATACTTCTCAAACTTAGCAAACTTACATATGAAAAGGTCGAAGGATGTAAACACAACTCTTCTCAAAACTTCACTCTTGCAATCTTTTAAAGGATAAAAATCAAAATCGAAAAAACTCTACCCAGAATAATTCTCGGGTCTTCTTTAAATAAGCAGTCAGACCATCAATGTGTCGAAACCACAAAGGTAGGAAAAAAGGCAGTCTATGCAAGTGGACAACATCTTCACATTTTGATATGGAAAGTGGAACGAACGATAGCCGACGCTAACAGACAAACAATTTTATAAAAGCATATTCTGCTGACGCCAATAGACAAACAACTTTATAAAAGCAGAACCAACTGCATTATTGCTTAAGAGGGTTCACTCCCGGTATTCCAAAATAACCGTCCTAATTATTATTCTGGCTATCTCAATCACCTTCTTGTGTGCATTACATCTCATCATTTTCAAAGAGGTCAGGAACTTTGTTCTTGAGGTCTTCTTTAGAGGTAGACCCGGTCGAATTTAGAAGGGCAGTCAACAGGTCTTTCTTTGAAACGGAGTACCTACTGATGAGCCAAGAGGCTAGTTGGATTTTCTTCCAACTTCAAGATCAATAATTTTTGCAATGAACATTTCACGTTCTAAGTGAGTGGTTATAAACTTGTCCCACTGACGAACATGAATATTCCTGGTTAGATGAGGAACCCACTGTGAATCTCCATCTTCATTTTTGTCGAATATGTATGACCATTTCAGGATCTACGGGAGTTCATATAAAACTAAGAACCATAAAGAATACCATCCCTTATTAGGGAAATGAGCATTTTTCTTTCAGAAAAATTCTATAAGAATCAGTTATTTGGGTGGGGGAGGGGGGGGGCAGATAATCAACTGTAGGACCCATGAAGAGGAACCAATTTTAAAACCAATTGTGTACCCATTTAAGTTCTTTCAGATTGAATTGAATAAACCAAGTATGAGAATCCCTGGAGTTTTGAAATAATAAAACATTTTTCATGCTTCAAGATAATCTAAAAAAGAATAATTTCTAGGTTTGAAATTGGAGTCTTGAAGAATATATATTATCTGGTGGGGTTATATCCCCATTCTTCCACAGTGATGATTTTTAAAATCACAAATTTTGAAAAGACAATCATATGCCTATTATCACTGACGAACCGGTGTATGACCTCGATAGAGTCAATTTCCTTCGGAACTTGTTCATACCAATATCTGGATTTTAAATCCATTCTCATATGATCTTTTAGATACTTGTTAGATATCAGCTTGGCGTCTTTAAGACATTCATTGTTTTCAACGACTAAAAGAGGAATTTCATTCGTCCATAGAAAAGGATTTTCATCAATAGCCTTCTGCATGTTAATATCAAAGGGCTGGGCTATTTCGAGTGGATTAGGGCTTCCCATTGGTGACCTCTGCGAGGATGAGGAGGAAGATGATGTCCCAGATCTTTTAGCTAGTCCCCGGTTTGCCACCATCTTTCCTTTGTTAGTGTCTATAAATTTCAAATTATGGATCTACCGCTGAGTAATTCATAATCAATAAAAATGATGGATAACGCGCTATAATATACTCCCTCCGAATAAAAAATGGTGTTCACTTAGCCCTTTTTTGTTTTTGTAAAAAAGAGTGTCTACTTATCAAATCAAGAAAGAATTAATTTCATTTTTTCAGATTTACCCCTATTAAGTGTTAGGTGATCAAAATCCCAATGCCTATTTAATTAGAGATAGTTTAGTCAAATTGCCTATTTTTGTCTAGAAGTTAGTGTGTGCAAATGACTAAGTGGACACTATTTTTTATCCGGATGGAGTATTAAACTACACTGGTTGCGTATAATTTCCTTACACTTTTGGTGTATATAGCTTAGCTTAAAACCATTAAGATTAAGTAATTATCATGTAGAAATGGGGCCTTAAACACCTAACGAAACCAGATCGCATTATTGAAATTCAATTTGTTTCTTTATCTAACTACACCATTTGGGTAAAATAAGCATACTTCAGAAGTAATTAAAACCATTAAGATTAAGTAATTATCATGTAGAAATGGGGCCTTAAACACCTAACGAAACCAGATCGCATTATTGAAATTCAATTTGTTTCTTTATCTAACTACACCATTAGGGTAAAATAAGCATACTTCAGAAGTAATATGAACTCATAAGCTAAAACCTTTTTTAGGGCTTACAATAATTATTAAAATTACGGCTAGCTTTGATACCACTCCTTTGCTTCGTATTAAAGATATTCTTGCTTAAACAATAAAACTCTTATATGTTCTCCTCTTTCTCGTCCCACCAGCTACCTAATTACATATATATTCTGTCCATTATCCCAATTTCCTCATCTTCCATTCCTGATAATTTTCCAAAACATGAAAAACTTCTCTAGACTTATTTTCTTGGTCACTATTTTTATTTATTTATTTCATATTACATTAGCTTCTATAATTTCTACAGGAGATTTTAATAAGGATTTCTACGTAAACTATTCACCTAACCATATAAACACTTCTGCTGATGGCCGTACAAGAAGCTTGGTATTTGACAAAGAATCTGGTAACTAATTGGAATGCTAATTCTCTATATTTCTAGCTTCTTATTTTTTTGTTTGGTTATGTACACAATGTTTGATGAATATTTTATTAATACTTGTCATTTCAACTTGTTCAGGTTCAGAGATTTCTTCAAATGATATGTACTTATTTGGTCAATTCGACATGAAAATTAAGTTGATACCAGGAAATTCAGCAGGCATCGTTGTTGCATTTTATGTAAGCAGAAAAAAATAATCTTGTTCCTATTTAAATTTTAATTTTTTAGTTTGTTTTTGTTTTAAATTTTTATAATTTAGAACTACATATGCAGTTGGCTTCAGATCAACCAAATCACGACGAGGTAGATTTTGAATTTCTGGGCAATGTGCCTGGTAAACCTATTACTCTTCAAACAAATGTTTATGTTGATGGATCGGATAATAGAGAAGAGAGAATCAACTTGTGGTTTGATCCAACTCAAGACTTTCACACTTATTCTATTCTATGGAACCTTCACCAAATTGTGTAAGTCTTTTATTTTCTTGTTACAATAATTTTTGGTCATCACAATCAGACCAGGCGTAATTCAAGATATAATTTGATACGTTCAATTTTTAAATTTTTATTACTGAACCCATTAACACTTTTAAAATTATGAGTTCGGAGTTGAATATTAGTTTAAAATTTAGTAATTTTTTACATATCTATTTATACTCAATGTCAAAAAGACTGGGTCCAGTTTAATCCATTCATTATATAGTACTCTATCCGCCCCTTAGCTAGGCCTCATGCATATTTAACTTTATATCATTTTTAACATCACACATACATATATAAATTAAGTTTCAGTCTCAAATTAGTTGGAATTAACTATATATGAATGATACGTGTATATTTTGCTCTAATCGGGTTTATTTCGTTGTAATATCTAATGATAAAACTATAATATTGGTGGGCAGGTTCATGGTAGATTGGGTACCTATTAGAACATACAGAAATCATGCAGATAAAGGAGCTAAATATCCTCGTTGGCAGCCAATGGAACTCAAACTCAGCATATGGAATGGAGAAACTTGGGCAACAGATGGTGGAAAAACAAAAATTGATTGGTCACAAGCACCCTTTGTGGCCACATTGGGGAATTACTCAATTGATGCATGTATTTGGAAAGGAAATGCAAGATTTTGTAGAGCAGAAAGTGAAAATAATTGGTGGAATAAGGGGCAATTCAGTACTTTGACGTGGACTCAAAGAAGGTTGTTTAAATGGGTTAGAAAATATCACTTGACATATAATTATTGCACGGATAATCAACGATTTCAAAATAATATCCCAATAGAGTGCTCTCTTCCAAAGTATTAATCAACGACAATTACGGACGTCAAATAAACGAGCCGGACGAATTATCTTTTTATGACTCCTCTGCAATAGCGGATGATGAGAAAAGATTCTTTTCTTTTTCACTTTATGTACTCTTATGTTTATTCTATGCATAATATAAATTTAAATAAAAAAAAGTCTATGAAGATCCTTTGATCAAAGTATCTTTATCCTATGAAGCAAAATGACGATTTTTACTTTTGATTAGGTAATTATATATTTCTTTTCTCTACTTTTGTTTGTAACTAGGGTGGAAGGATATTGGGATTGGTGGATGGTGTGCCACCCTTTCCTAATTTCGTGTAGAGCTGGCCAGTGGGCCGGGACGGCCCGGTCCTACCCCGAACCTGAGTTTAAAAAAAAAAAAAATTGCGGTATCGGAACTCAAATCGGGACGGGACAATGTCTCGTCCCGAACCGGCCCGGCCCGCCCCAGTCCTGCGAATCCCGACCCGATCCCGATCCCATCCCGATCCCGCCCGTAACCCCCCTTTTGCAAAAATAATTGTTGCACCAACGACCATTTTACATTTTAGCCGTTGTGCAACAACCATTTTTGGCCTCCCCCCTCCCCCAACCCCCTACCCCCTACCCCCTTAATATTTATTTTTAACCCATAAGTTATTATATTTACACTTTAACTCAATTTTCCAACTATAAATAACTCATTTTCTCTTCATCTTTCTCACAAATCTTCCTACAATCTCTCTAATCTTTCAATCTATCTCTCTACAAGTCTACATTGTTTACAAAATATTCAATTTTATTTATTCATTTGGGAATTGGGAGTGAAGTTGACAACTAGCTTGAGGATCTTCCATCGAGCAAAGTTTCAATTTTCAACCTCTCGATTACACGTCGACGTTACGTCGGCGTTTGGTACATTCGTTCCTTCATTAACTTATTATTGTATGTTTATTTTATTTAGCGCACTTAATTTCATTTACTTTAATTATTTATTAGTATAATTATAAATTTATAATAGAATGATTTAAACGTATGCTTATGGGTATGGGTCATGCTTCTTCTAGTAGGGGAAACAAGGGCAAGGGTACTTCTTCTAGTCATCCTATTCCTACACAAGATGATTTTGTTGATACTGAACATTTTTCTACAATACCATTAGATTTAGACGAGGAGCTATTTTCTGGAACTCAAGAAGACTTTAATTTAGACGATGATCTAGATGATACACCCACTAATGTTGATGACAACACACCCACTAGTGCACCTTCAACTGAAATGCCTCATATTCCCCCTAGTATGAGATGAGGTCCAACAAAACGACCATTAAAATCAGATGCATGGATATTTTTTGATAGGGACGTAGAGAATCAAGTAGCTAAATGTAAAATTTGTAAAGACGTTTTAAAATTTAAAACTGGAAATGGTCACGGTGGGACGGGGGTTTAATGAGACACGTAGTAAGGGCTCATCCAGCTAGGTATGCCCAATACCAGGCTTCAAAATCGGGTGCGCAAACGCCCGCTCCATCGGGACAAGGTTCACATACTGATACTGTCCCGAACTAAGTACAGGGTCAAATTAACCCTATGACGGGAGGAATTGTAGGCCCTAAATACAATAAACATAGAGATAGGGAAGCAATGTCAAAATTAGTTGTTGTGGAGGGTTTGCCTTTTTCATTTCATTCATCTCCCGATTTTATTCATTACATTAGAGATATATATAATCCTGCTTTTAACGATTTTTCTAGATCAACTGTTAAGAGAGATGTATTTAAATTCGCGCATGAATATCAACAATAGTTACGTTATTCATTATATCATTTTAATGGCAAAGTATCTATCACGTCTGATATAGGTCGTAGTACTAACGGCCATGATTATTTAACTGTAACTTGCCATTGGATAGATTATAAATGGTCTATGCAAAAACGTATTTTAGCGTATAGATATATAGATGATAGGCACACTGGTACTTTTATTGCAGATAATATTTATCAAGTGTGACATTATTACGGAATAACCGATAAAATTATGACTATTACATTAGATAACGCTTCTTCTAACAATTACGCAATTACAATTTTAAAAAATAGTTTAACTCCATCTTTTCCAGATCATTTTCATATAAAATGCGCGTGCCATATATATAACTTAATTGTAAAGGATGGTCTATCACTTTTTGAAGACATTCTTAGTAAAATACAATTTGCTATAAAACGTAGAAAAGAATATAAAAAAACTTGTCACGATTGTGGACTATCTTATAGAAAATTCCACAAGAAGTATCCACTAGGTGAAATTCTTTATACGAGCAATTACTTGTTGCTTATGACTATAGAAAACCTATAACTTTATTTTTTAACTCTCATAATCAAAATCTAGCTGATATGGTTGTAGATAGCGATTGGGTAAAAATTTCCTAACTTGTTGTATTTTTAGAGAGATTTTTTCAAGCAACAAAAGAATTTTCCGGTATATATTATCCTACTATTTCAACTATGTTGTTTTATATAGCTCTAATATTTTTATTACTTAGTGAATATATGGAAAAATCATCTTATATGGCAGCTATTAAAAAAATGTTTATCAAAATAAAAAATATTTTATTCCTATTCCCACTATTTATATTATTGGTGTTGTATTAAATCCTACTATTAAAATAGACGGTACTAAATCACTTATTGAAACTATTTACGATTGTATAGAAGTACTACCACCTCTAAGTCCCAAAATTCTAAATCACCCATCACCTATTGAACAAACTAAAGAAGAAGTGTTGTCTAGCGTAGAAGACCAATGCAAAAAAGTATATAGATTTTACCAACAAGAAAGTGTTAGTAACCTACCGGCTTCCATACCATCTTCTTCATCTTCAACACAACCTCACTAAAGACATGTTGTTTCTGCGGCTAGTATTGAAAGCCTCAGAAATATAATGTGCAGTCGTACCACTACTAACCAAATTAGCGAGTTTGATATTTTGTTTTGCAGGGTTCTGTACCGTACCAAGCAGTTCTCAATGAAGAAGGACGTGAAGACTTGCTGAAATACTGGAGAGGGGAATGAGAAGACATTTCTGACACTTTCAATGATGGCCCGAGATGTTTTGAACATTCAAGTGTCATCAACTGCGTCTGAAAGTGCTTTTTCTGCTGGCAGATATCAAATAGGAGACCACATACACTCATTAGCCGGAGACAGCTTGGAAATTGTAGTATTATTCAGAGATTGGATACGAGTGGAGCGGAGAAGGTGCGGTCAACCGAAGATCAACGAAGAAGAAGACGAAAACTACAACGAAATCTTATCCGAAGGTGGTGGAAGCGACGTGGATCAATTTGACCAACAAATACCAATTCCAACCGAAGAACCACAAGAAATTATCAAGAAATTATAACATGTTTTTTTCAGAATGTAATTTTTTTAATTGCAATTTTATTATGTAATTTGTAACTTTTGGATAACACCACAAAGTTGCAATTTCGACAATTGTATTTGTAATACAAAAAAATCATGTCTATTAAATAATTTAAGAGGCACAAAAACAACCTTGGGATATTTTTATTACACTATCTTGTCTTGTTTAATTATTGAGTTTTTTATACATATGTTATTAAAAAAAATTGCCCGGATCCCGATCCCCATCCCGCCCCACCCTGATTCCGACGGGATCGGAATGGGACTTCGGCAAAATCCCGCCAAACCCGATCCCGCCTGACCTGCCAAACCCAATCCCGCCCCCTTCACCTGACCCGCCACCCCGATCCCGCCCCCTTCACCCATCTTGCCCCGCCCCGACCTCGCCAAATCCGGCCCGCCGGTCCCGAGCCCGGCCGACTGGCCAGCTCTAATTTCGTGTAATGTACACTTTCATATATATATATATATATATATATATAGAATGTTTTTTGCTGGCTTCTAAGTTCTAATGAGGGAAACATTTTTAATTTTAATGAGTTGACATAAACGGACAATTGAGCTAAATTTAAGCTTTAAGTGATATTATTGGATTAAATCCGAAAAATCGATGAGCACATTTGATGTGCCATCTCATAATGACTGACTTGGGATATCCACTGACTTAGGCCTAACTTAAAATCTAGGACCAAACACCATTAAAGTCGATCAAAAAATTGAGTGGATGGCTGGTCTTTAATTTTTACCCCTCAATTTGCTAGTATTTAATTTTTACTTCTTGCTCATTTAATAAAAAATTGTGAGCCGAAGTATCCTTTATTCACGGGTCTACTAAATCAGAGATTTTGCGTTCGAATCCCAACAAAGGCAAAAAAAAAAAAAAAAAGTTCACAAGACAATTTTTATAGAAATTATGACTATTCGGCCAAAGTTATATAGATACTATGCCTTGAGGCATAGCTTCTATGTAACTAGCCGAACAAGACATAATCTTAATGTTTTAACGAAACTTTGCCTTCAGCCATAGTATGTAACTTTGCCCCTTAAGACATAATCTCTATACAACTTTGGCCGAATAAATATATTTTCTATGAAATCTCGTCTTCCGAATATTTTTTCATTTTTTACTCTGCTGGAATTCGAACCCACAATCTCAGAGGTATTTCGGAGGCATAATTACATAGAAACTATGCCCCTTAAGGCATAATTTATGTATAACTTTGACCAAATAAACATATTTTTTAATGAAATCTTGTCTTGCGGGGGAAATTAAAGACCACCTTAAAATAGGGTCAATCGTGCGAATTGCCCAAGTCAATAAAGTTAATTTTTGGGTCATTTGTCCCAATTTTGTGCTGGTCTTAATTTTTGCCCCCATCAAAACTTTTTCGCGAGACATAAGTTTATAATTCCAAAAGTTATGTCCCGCACCCTTAAGAATTTATGCGCTAGACATAAGTTCGATTTTGGAGGACAAAAATTAAAGAACAACCTATTTGAAGGAAAACCGTGCAATTTCTTCTTAACTTTTTACGTATGATCATTTATTAAAGTCAAAAGGTAAAGTTTACGTATGATCACCTTAGTAGACCAAAGGGGCTCTAAGTGATCTTCTCATTTAGCAGATCAAATTTTCAGAGTAAATTTGAAGTTCAATTTTCTTCTATTTATAACACAAAAGAAATGACCAAAAAAATAATAATTAGAGAAATACTGTAACTGAGAATAACCAATCCACGGACAACCAAATATTTCGTGCATAAATTTCAATCCGAAGAACTCAAACAACAGATACATAGAAATAATTTAGCAGCATGGCTCGTACACCCCTTATAATTTATAAGTGCAACGATCCTAAAATGCTAGTTCTTAGATGTTGCCAATATAGATCATAAAGCCTCTATATAATAGCTTATTCATCACATTCTTATAATGTTCTTATTTGATTATAAAACTCTTAGTCAAAATACTTAGTAAGGGAGTTGACCAATGTAGTTGCCGGGAGGATTATAGTTGCAAATAACAAACCACCAGCCATTGGAACACTGAACCCTAGCACAACCAAGTTGAACCGAATTACGCAAGACCACCTGAGTATAATGCAGACACTGTTGTCCACCAGTGCAACTGTTAGTATTGTAGTCATAGTACGGCTTCTCTGCCACCCACAAGTTAACAGCCGCAGTGCCAGTGAAAGAACCACTCCCCTTAGCAATATTTTCACCATAAGGACCATTAGAGTGGACAAGATTGCAATCGCCAATTCTTTGATTGGCATAATTTTGTGCATAATTTGCAAGAGTTGTGTTCCATGCAATTGCACTAACACCAACTTGAGATCGAGCAGAATTATGAGTGTTGAGATAGTCTGTTTGGGAATTTTGGGCATGAGAAAGAAACACAAGGGTCAACATTATGAAACAAATTAGAAGAGTCAAAAAAGAAGCTTTTGATAATGCCATGTTATTTGTTTTTGCAAAAAAAATTTCGTGAAGAGGTGATGAGAAGGAAATGGATAAGTTGGATATTTAAAGATGAAAATGTGAGTATTTTGCTTCGTGAAATTAGTAATTGCATGTGGAAAGTAAAAAAGAAGTTTAGCGTTTTAAAGCAACTTCTATAGTTAGGAAGACATCTCCCTTGGTAAAGTTATAGTGCTTTAAGCTCAAGATATATTATACTATTAAAATTATATACACAAACAATATAAAATATTTATATATTATTAGTACACTACATGTCATTTTCATTGGTATTGGCAAGGAAAATAGGAGAGACTATGCTATATGAAATGAGCCAGAGGATGGGAATGGTTCTGCTTGGGAGCTGATTAGAAGACACAACAACAAGAATGAATTCATCAGCAAAATTTGGCATTGTTAAATATACATATGATATACAATATATCATATGTATATTGGTTACCATACACGGACTGTACATATTGATTAAGTAATGTTTGAGTGTAATTAGTATTGTATATTTATCATAATTGTATTACCATAATTATATACTTAGTGTCCAAGTAGAATAAGGTTTTAGGAGTAGAATAGGAATATGATTCTCCTATTATGGAAAAAGTATATATATTTCTTTCACTATTGAGTGTGTATATTTTAACCTTTATGACTCAAGACTTCTATTTGTTACTTAGTAATGAAGTGAACAATTTTATGGGAAACAAAGTAATTAAAACTATTAATCAATTTGCTAGTGGATCACACACTTGTATAATCATATGGAAACAGAGACAATGTATTATACATCGTTGTAGTTAATCGAGAGGGCAATTCAAGTTGATTTGTCTAAAGAGCTAGACTTCAGCAATACGTGATTACTTCTTTTTTGTAAAGGCATTAAGATACCCAAATAATTGTCTCAATTCAAATCTCAACATGCCCTAGCTACTTGCATCATTTTATTCATGAGCTTAGAGTACTTTGACTTATAATATACTCTGAAATTGCATTCAGATTAGTAAAAATTCAATTACAAGCAAATTTTTATAGCAAGTATGATTGATCTCATAACCTGTTGTAGTCTATAAAACTACAATTTTTTTTTATATATTAATTGTGAGCCTATGGTGTGGGGAGTTTGGCTTGACCCTACCATATTATATTGACGTTGAAATAACTTACCATGGAAAGAGGGGGATATGGAACCTTGCCTGCTTCCAACAAAAGAGATTGTCAAGCAGTATGGGAAAGGGAAGCCTATACAAATCCTTTCTCCAATACTTTACAAAGTAAATTAACTAACAAAAAAATTGCACTTCTTATATCTCCTTCTGAAAGTAGGAATTTTCCATTTGTCCAGTTGAAGCAGTCTCTTTACCTCTCTTGGAAGTTGTTGAAGAGAGTGATAGAAGATCCTATTTCCAGTGGTTGCTGTCTGTTTAGCCAAAAGATCAGCCGCTTGATTGGCTTCCCTAAAACAATGAGTGATCTTGTGAGATGTCTGTATGATAGAATTGGAGATGCTATTGATGATATGCTTGAGCTTCAAATTGCTAGTATCCTTGTGGTTGAGCACTTAGAGATAACGAGGGAGTCTAGTTCAATATGAATATTTTCTAGCGCCTGTTGAAGAAACCAGTGTTGGATCATAAACTTGATCCATTATGAGAGCCCAAATCCAAATCCAAATCCAATCAAATTGGAGTCCAAGTCCATAATTAAGATCCAAAACTACAAGCCTTCTACCTAGAATCTTTTAGGGTGTGGTAATTATGCATGTGAATCATTGGTAATTTAAAATATTGTTAGAAGGATGGATAAGAATGAAGTGTATGGTTATTGTAATTTTTGATTAGTTTATTTGTGTGGTGTATGATTGTTCTTAAGTAGTATAAATACCCCTCCCCATTTTAGTTTAGGTATCAAGAAAAATTAAGAGCTTCTAAGTGAGTAAAGAAGCAAAGTCTTAAAAGAATGAGTTGTAGTATCTTGTTGTTGTTGTTGAGTGAGAATACTCTTGTAATATTTGTTTGAGTTTGAATAAAAGTTATTTGTGAAAGTGTTTCATTTTCAACAAACTGGTATCAGAGCCAGTTGTAAAGTATATAGTATTGCATATCAAATCGAAGGTCTCGACGATAGAAATTCGACGCTGCCAGAATCTCCCCGATCGGAGTTCATACGCGCCGCCACGCGCCATCGGAAGAGTGCTGCCATAAAATCAAGTTGACTCACCGAGTTGGCCGAGTCAGCCGAGTTGGAGCCGAATTGACCAAGTCGTAAGCCTGTTGACCAAGCCACTTGATCGAGCCCGGACCAGACCGGACGGGCGGCGGCGTGCGTGTGCGTCTAGCCTTGAACCCAAGCACACCTAGGTCCTCCCTCCTTCAAACACATGGGTTACCCCTTGGGATCTCAACCCCTTATCCATTTTTTAGGCTTATAAAAAGAACATTTTTTCCTTTCCCACCGACGTGAGAGATTTGTCCCACACCATATTTTCATGCCTGAAACACCTTACTTAGTGGACCAATATCTCTTTCATTTCTTAACAAAATTTGACGATCCTTGGCCCTACGGTCATCTACTCACTTAGTAGATTATGCACGTGTGAAGAACTAAAGACTCCAACATGCAGAACCCGAGTGTTTAAGTCATTAAAGATGGATGGATGCAACCCCAATAAAAGGCAAATTTCCAACATTGGATAAGTTGGATATTTGTAGGTGAAAAATGTGAATATTTTGCATCGTGAAATTAGAAATTGCATGTGGAAAGTGAAAAGAAGTTAGAGTTTTAAAGCAACTTCTATGGTTAGGAAGACAGATCCCTTGGTAAAGCTACAGTGCTTTAATCTTAAGATATACTATTAAAGTAAGGATTTAAGTGATATAACACAAATAATGTAATATATATATATATATATATATATGTGTGTGTGTGTGTGTGTGTGTGTGTGTGTGTGTGTAATAGGTTTAGTTATCATTTTCTGCGAGCTACTAATCCATACTTGCTAGTATTAAAATTTACTTGTAGTTGACTTTTTAATAACCTGAATTTATTAGTTAAACTCTAAGCTCATAAATCAAAGATATGATGTAAGTAGCTAGGTCATGTTGAAGTTTGAATATTGAGATTACTTGCATTCTTAACACCTTTACCAAAAGTAGTAATCACGTATTGCTCAAGTCTAGCCCTCTAGACAAATAAACTTGTATTGATCTCGATTAGCTACACTAATATAATATTAGTGTGTTATCCACTAGCAAAAGAATTGATTAGTAGTTTTACTTTGTTTTCTTTTTTAATACCCCTTCGCCCCATATAAATGTCACTTTAGCTCAAAAAAAATATCCCAAAATAATTGTCACTTTAGAAATTCAAGATTAAATTTAGTTTTTGTTTCGAATTATACCCTTAGTACATATTAAAGAAGAATGCATGGTATTTAAGAGAAAATAATCAATCTATTTTTATTATATAAAGATAACTTATTAAACTATCGCTTGTATTTATTATTTTCTTAATAAATATGAAATAAGCTAAAACTATAGTTAAATTGGACGGAGGGAGTATTATCCCAAAATTTTGTTCTCTTTGAGTTTATAGTTATATAGAGTTTCAATATATATCACAATTTACTCATCAACTTTATACATTTTATTTATTCAACTAGTGAATTTGTTCGCGCTTCGCGCGATCATTTAAATAAAATTAAAATATAGTTAAAGAATTATTACTTATTAATTTTTTCTAATTAAGAACATCGATCTTTATTTATCGATTAGTTTATCTTTTTCTATAATCTTCAGTTATGACACTGTATTCTTTATTGTAAATAAATTTCTTGATTATGATATACTCATTTGTTCAAAAAAATTGAAACATTGAACAACTAACTTCGCTTGTATTTGAATACTTCCTCTCAATTGTTGTTAGGGGTGGGCAAAAAACCCGGAGAACCGAAAAAATCGAAGCGAATTGAAATTTGGTTTGATTTTTTCTCTGTTTTTTTAAAAAATCAATTTTTTGAAAAAACCAAATCAGGATTTACTGATTCAACGTTTTTTATTTTTGGATACGAACCGAACCGAAAAACCGAATTAAATATATAATTTTTTTATTTTTTTTATTTTAGACTACTACCATCTCTTGAATCATAGTCATTGAAGCCAATCTATGAAGCTTTTATGGAAGTAGCATGCGGCATGAACTTGATTAACATATCACGGAAGCATTGACATAAAATGTAGGGAGAGAAAGTAGTTGTAAATTGGTAAAACTTTAAATGGTCATAACTCTGCGCTCGGATGTCCGTTTTACCCGATTTTTTTTTTGATTTTGGGTATTTTTTTTGAGACGGGGTCGGTCAAACCACGCGGTTTGGCCCAGCCAATTTTTAGAAATACGTCCGTTTTTTCAATCAATTTGTGTTTTCCTCCAAATCGATTTCTAATTTTCCTTTTTCTTTAGTAAACATCTCACGATACACAATAGATTTCAACGTCGAAATTTCATGATAGTGTAGGTGTGAATGTCAATTTCTGTTTTGGAAATTCAATTTTTTTTATAAAAAAAAAACCCCGGCCTGACCCGACCCGGCCCAACCCACTAGAAAAAAACGATATAATCCGATACGTTCGGCGATATAAACCGAACATATCGATTTTTTTTTAAGTTGTATTCGGTTTTTTTTTAAAAAAAAATGATTTTTATTCGGTTCATATTTTTCGGATACAAAACCGATATATGCCCACTCCTAGTTGTTGTCCAACAATTGATATAAAACTTTTTTAAAGAGAGTATAAATCAAAACATGTCTACTTTTGCATCAATTTTCAGAGAACTAATCTTGTTTCCGTGCAAGATCGAATATTACAAAGCCATCATTCCACATTCTTCATTGTCGCGACTACAAATAGAATAACCCATTTGAAAAGTAAGTAGCAGCTAGTAAATCAAAACAGAAATTATAAGATAAATGCTTAGCACTATAGCTATGGGACAACAAAATGGAGAAGGGAGACTATCAAAGAATTATTGTAGGAGATAAATCAAAATTTTAAACTCAGTATTCGGACAAAAAAATAAATAATTACCACTAACTGCTCTATAATTTTGTATAAATTAAAGAAATATTACTAATAACACGGAATAATGACAATCCAGTAGCGAGAAAACACATTTTAAAAAAGAAACAAAGAGCATAGCCTATCATCAAAAGTAATGACGACTAACCTTAACTCAGTTGTCAATTACAATTGTTACATTCACGGAGGAAAAGAATATGTATAAGGCAGTAACTCTATTTCACTTGGAACATCAATGGAGTGTTACTTCTGAGTTCTGTAGGATCTAAATCACACCCAAAACTCAGTTTTTTTTAGTAGTGTAAATGAATTCATAAAGACACTACACAAAAATAAGAACAAACAACATTAAACGAAAGAAGCATATTACCTGGCCACAGTTAGCATCATAAAAACCTAGTTTTAACCATTGTAAATAATCTGCCACCGGCATAAAAATCGCGTCTTGAAAATTTCTGAGCATCAACCAATTTTCAACAGCCTTGTCAAACTCTCAGGCAAAACCCACTTAAGAAACAACAAAAATCTTACATTCGTTCTTAGATCACGGAAATAGATAAAGGAAAGGTTGAAATGTTAAAAAGGAACAATTTTTTTCAACTGGTCCTTAAAACTGTTGCTCTTCTATCTTTCATTTTCAATGCCTGACAATTTAATTTGTTACTCGTAAAGAATGGATTTTTGGTCTAACTCAATCCCTAAAGCTAGCTTGTAGGGTGAGGATTGTCCAAGTTCATATAAGGAGTTCATGTTCCCATTCCATTTTTTGGGGCCCAACATCTACAAACAAAGAATTGAAATGAGTCTGACTCTGATACCGTGTAAAGAATGAATCTTGGTTCTAATTAAACCCCTAAAGATAGCTTGTAGGGTGAGGATTGTCCAAGTCCATATAAGGAGTACATGTTCTCATTCTATTTCCGATGTACTCCCTCCGGAATGATTTATAAGCAAAAATAGGCTAATTTTTTTTTTGGAATGAAATATAAGCAAAAGTCATTTCTTAGGACTAAAATAGCCTTTTTTTTTTATTTTCAACAACTTATTTATTCCTCTCTTGAAACAAGGTGATTTTCAATTTCCAATGATCCTAATTTACTCGAACTTAATTCAACGTTTGTTTTTAAGTCCAATGGGCATTAATCTTAATTAATGCAATTCAAGTGGTTCTCATCAACTTTTGTTTTACTTTTACTATGGATATATGAAAAGGCTCTTCAATTTTGTTTTCCTTTATAACAATAGCATTGTATTTCTTCTTCTTATTTGTTTATTACCAAAAAAATGGCAACATTGCAGGAAGAACCATCTTTAGATTTGGGCATTGACAATGACTCTACGGATGATTTGTTGCTACTTGTTGTTGAAGACTCACTAGACAAGGATGAGGAGGTTGACCAAGAGGAGCTGTTTGAGGGTGAAGTGAATTCTCATAAGGGTGTTGATACTGATGAAGCTGAAGGTGTTGATACAGAGACATAATGGAGTTGAAGGTGGAGAAGACAAGATCAAGCACCATTTTGATTTGAACAAAGTTCCTGATGAAGCTACTTCTATGGTTAATGAACACGTTTTGGATCAGAATGAAGAACCTGATGACAAATTGGGCTTTGAACAAAAGAGTGAGGAGTTGAAGACAGAGATTCATGATATGTTGAAGATTTTCATAGATCCTATGTACTAGGTGTGTTTCATTTTTAGAAGATGTGTTGCATGTTATGTATCAAGGTTGTGTTTCATGAATATGAATGACCTGTTGCATTTTGCTTACCTTTGTTTACTGTTGCATGTTATTTCATTTGTTCTTGCACGATGACACCAAATAGAGAACATAAGATTGAATACAACAATTGCAGGTGCCTTTATAAAGGCAAAACAATTGGAAAAAAATAATGCTAAAGTTAATAAACTATCCAAATAAGAAACAACATCCAATAACGTCTCACCGAAGTAAAAATTCACATCTTAATCAACACTGTTTAAATATTCCAAAACTTCAAGAACTAATTCTTCATCACAATTTAGTTGAGTGGGTAGTCTGCCTTGATTTAGCAACACATCTTTCTTCATATGAGGAGTTTTGTAATTATTAGAACCTTTGGCTTTCATGATTTCAATCATACATGACTGTAGTGAGAGAAATATTTTGTTCGAATCTCGACTAGAAAAATCATCAAAAGCTTTTTGAACAATCTGAATAAGCACATCAACCGAATTAGTCACTTCCTGTTGCTACAATGATTGAATGGCACTAAAAATTCCCAAGTCTAAAACATTCAAATCAGGAGAAACCCACCTTCGGATGCTGCTGCACAAAATCCTTCATCATCAATAGAAATATAAGTCGGTGCATTATCTTGTTGTATGTAAATTGTTTCTGATGCATGCTCTCGTGGCCATTTTTCTTCGATGGCAGGTAAAACTTTGTTTATTAAAAACATTCTGCAGACTTCTTTCGTAATGGATGTAATCGGTTTTGTTTCAAGTGTACCAGATGGTCTATTAATACTTGACCTTCTTGCTGGTACTTCATTAACCAGAGGGAATACTCCAATTTTTCCTGAAAATATCTCGTTACCTTCATCATCAAATCTAGGTCTAGCCACTGCAACTAAAAACATGACCTTACCTATGAAATTTTTATTTTTGCACGTACGATATGGATCTTCCTCATCTGCAAGAAGGTAATAATTTTTGGGACATAACCATTTTTCATCGATGTGCACAACATTGTACATTGACTTGAACTTTGGACAATGAGCAATGCTATTTTTCTCAAGCATAGACTGTTAAATAAGGCATATATACCCGTGATATACACTCAATATACAGAAATGTATATCACTGGCAAATGGAGCAAAGCAGCAAAGCAATCTCGGATAAGGCCCATTACTGGCCCATCACGGACAGTAATAAGTGGCCCATCACGGGCTGGTTGATATGTGTATATATGGTATATATGGTTGTAATATTGTAGTATATTTGTTACCTAAATTAGGATTATACACTTACCATAATTGTATAGTTAGAATTATGGTAGAATAGGGTTTTAGGAGTAGAATAGGAATAGGATTCTCCTAATTTGTAACTTGTATAAATACCTTTCAATTAATGAAAATAATCAAGGGGATTATTTCTTTCATGGTATCAAAAGTCTAGGTCACACAAAAAATTTCTCCCAAACTTTTTGTGCCTCCCTCTCGGCCGGACCCCACCCCCCCCCTCGGTTTTACCAAATTTTGTCTTCCGCTCTCAAAATCTCTCTTACTAATCCCTCTTTCACCTATTGTTCTTTCGGTGTGTCTACATCAAAGAACTCGTTTCACCCTGCCCTTGTTGTTTCTAACATCAAGAATCATATCCCGTTAATTTTTGAAATAGAAAACGTCCAATATGCGACGTGGGACGAGTTGTTCAAAATTCACGCTCGTTCGCACCAAGTCATCCATCACATCATCCCCGAGGCTCTTGATGATACAGAGGTGCCTAAACGCGAGGATGATCCTAAATTATGGACAACGCTTGATGCCACTGTCCTTCAGTGGATATATTCTACTATCTCCACCGACCTATTGCAGACGATTATCGAGCCAGACGCTACGGCGATAGCCGCATGGGATAGACTGCGTGACATATTCCAGGATAATCAAAATTCCAGAGTTGTTACCCTTGAACAGGATTTTTCCCACGTCAACATGGAAAATTTCCCGAACGTTTCAGCATATTGTAAAAGGTTGAAGGAATTGGCGGACCAACTCCGCAACGTTGGTGCGCCTGTTAGTGAATACCGTCTTGTTTTACAGATGGTCGCTAGCCTATCCGAGGCCTATAGTGGCGTTGGGACTCTCATTCGTCAAAGTAATCCTCTTCCAATGTTCTATCAAGCCCGATCCATGCTTACCTTGGAAGAAGCCAGTTTGGCTAAAAAGGCGGCTACTAATGCTAGTCCCTTGGTCATGATGACTTCCTCCACAAGTCCTCAAAGTTTTGGCAACAATTCGAACTAAAACCAATCCCACGGGGGCAACAAGAATGGCGAAAAATAAAAATCGCGGGGGAAACGCGGCGGTTCAGGCGGCAGTCACGCCAGCCAAAGCAGTGGGGGCCCTCCAGTTTCCAGTGGGCCACCGAACCCCTAGTCTCAGCCTTGGGCCTCTGGGCCGTGGGCCTAGACTAGTGGACAATGGCCCTACAACCCAACTCCACCACAATTTGCAACCACTGGCCAGTGAGCTTTCCAACAGAATCCAGATGGCCCACTGCCCACTGGCCCAGTAACGACAGCAGTTTCAGCCCACAGCAGCAGCCCAATTCTGGAATACTTGGGCCCCGGCCTCCGCAAGCTCACCACGCAGCAGGCTCCACTCAAATCGATATCGAGGCCACGATGCACACACTAGGGTTGACACAACCGGACCCGAATTGGTATATGGATACCGGTGCCACCACCCACATGACATCCGATTCAGGTACTCTCTCATCTTATTCCAATTTGAGCAACCCTCACGGTATAATTGTCGGTAATGACGACTCTATTTCAATTCAGGGTTATGGTCAGAAAACGTTGTCTCTCCCCAATCCACCCCTTATCTTGAAAAATACTTTACATGCCCCAAATTGATGGCAAATCTCAGACGTGCTTTCATATTATCATGCGTCATATGTGGTTTTAGTGCACTTGAATGTCGACGCAAAACCCCTTCTCTTAAATATCTTCTTAATAATGTCTTGTTAGTGCCCAAGGAACTTGCTAGAGATTGAAGAGTGCTACGCTTAGCTAATGAAACATCACGTATTTTATCAATATCTATCTCAACTCTTTTCCGGCCACAATTTTTTGTTTTCCTATGACAAACATCGCCTGTTTGATCCAGATTCCTCCAAATCCGGTAAATAGCATGTATAGATACTGAAAAGGAAGAAGCCAACAACTTAGCGGTCCCAAGTTCAAGACTTCCTGTTAGATATACAGGATATACACACAATATACATGTGTATATTGTGTATATGGCTCATCTCGGTTTCTCCCAATTACCGTGTATATAGAGTATATATTTAAGTAATATTTAGTCTCCTAATTTAGTTAATATTGTAATGTATTCTTTCACTTCCATTACAGATTGAATTTATCAACAAATGAGAAATTGCTCTTCGTTGGTCATTGTTCAAAAAACGACGTTTTTTTCCGTGGTGTTTGTATCTTATTTTGAATATTGTTACCTGATGCATTAATTATTAAAAAAATATGACGTGTTGATACAAAATGGCAAGTAGCAAGAACATTACGAATATGTCAAAGTACTCCTAAGTGCATTATGACGTGTTGATACAAAAATATGCATGCTATAACTTGTCAGTGTGTAGTGGCATGTGGTACAAAAAGCAAGCATAATGTGGTACTAAGATAGAAAATTAAGCAAAATTCTAGAAAAATGCAGCACCTTCCCTGAGAATATCTTGTTCGTCTTCTCCATTTGTCAACATGATGAGTTCCAGCAACCTGCATACCAGCGCCTATGTCATGAACTTCATCTGAACCGAAACCGAGTTCATCAATAGTGTTATCTATGTCATCGTTAGAAAGGTCGACTTCACTTTCACTTTCATCTTCTTCAATTGAGGGACACAAGTTCAAGTCTATAGGAAATAAATTGGCAGTACTTGAAGAAGTAGCATTCAAATCATTGGGAGGGACATTTAAATCAATATTCAGAGGCATCTTTAAGAAGTTTACAAGCTCTTAAAATTGTCTTACAAGATTCAAGTTCAAACTACTATTTATAAGAAATCAGTCACACTTATGTGATATGAAAATAATTTAAGCGTTTTTTTTTTTTTCATTTGGTTCAATTTTTAAACTCTAAAATTTAAACAGTGGCGCCATATAATTTTAAGCAATTTTTTTCACAAAATTCAGATTTTAAACTTTTTGAACAATTTGGCGCCATGTAATTTTAAGGTTTGTGCGTGGGGGATATGAAAAGTTTAAAGGATTTACTCTTAGACACAAAATTAGGTGCGCAACTCTTAGGCTTACATGGAGTATTACGGACTGTTTTTAATTAATGTCAAACTTTATTAAACATTGATTCAATAAATGTTCACTTTTTTTAATAAAATTAAATCAAGGGCAATTTGGGTAATATTAATAATATTCTGCATAAAATTATGTGATTGACTACTTTTCTTAATTTGCGTAATTTAACTCATTTTTGCTTATAAATCATTCCGGAGGGAGTAAGACTCTTAACACTCCATTAGAACAAGTAAATGACGACCATTGAGTTTTCCGGCATATTTAAGAGAGTTAATGACTTTTCATTTTTTTAACATAGCACATTTAATATAATTAAGAGAGTTAAATGAGTGACTTTTGAGTTTTTTTAACATAGCAAATAAATTGAAAAAATTAGAAAAAAAGTCAAAAAAAATGAAAAAAAGATAAATATCTTTCTTAAACTGAGTCATGCCACATCACTTTTTCTATTCCTAAATCCTAACTTTATTATATATATATTGATTAAACATGTACACACTCCATATATTACCAAACTGTAAAACAAGAATATAACAATATAAAAATGAACCGAAAAGCAATTATTTAAACGATCCATATGGATATCAATTTAGATCCATATTTCCTTATATTCCCCAATTACTACACCATTAGATAATTATCCACTGGGTTAGACAACATCACATAGCATAGTACTACTGGATTTATTTTCCTTAAACACATGAAGCTTAATTTATTCATGATTTTAATCATGTACACTCATGATCAGACATCAGTTGGAAGTTCCAACTTGGAATCGAAGGCTGGTTGCTCTTCAAGATCACCGTACGGACGTTGTCCTCTCCAATTACCTGGTGGATCATAATTACAAGTTATAAAATACCACCCATTGTTGCACCGGACCCTAGCACAACCAAGACGTACTGAGTTACGCCAGACCACCTGAGTATAGTGTCCACATACTTTTCCCGCTCTACAAGTGTTTGAATTATAATTGTACCATTGCTTCTCATCGACCCACATCTTCACGGCGCCACCAGCATGGAGCTGAGGGTAGGCGGCGGCTAGGTTTTCGCCGTAAGGCCCACCGGAGTGTTGCATCCTGCAGTCCCCAATTCTTTGATTGGCATAATTTTGGGCAAAGGCCGCTAGCTTATTGTCCCATCTCATAGGGCCGACTCCAACTTGTCCACGTGCTGCGTTGTGAGCGTTAAGATAATCTTGGGGAGAATTTTGGGCTTGTGATGAGTGAAATATAGCAAAGGTAAGGAAACAAACAACTAATGTTGTTAAGGCATTGGAAAATCCCATTTTTGGGTTTTAGATGAGATATAAGGAATAGTATGGATGGGTTTAAATAGGGAAGAAGGGTTGATGAATAGTCTGCAATTTATGGAAGAAATTAAAGAATTGAAAGGTTAAATAAATTAAAGAATTGAAAGGTTACTTGTTAGAAGACTATTGGATTATTTGAAAACATATCAGATTAGGTTGGGAAAGTCAAAGAATGACATGTCACATCATGAAACTATATATTTGATAAGAGCCGCCACTAGTCATTCTTGATCAAAACTAAACCATTATTTTGTAAAGGGAAAAGTCTCCGTAAAACCCGACTTATACTAGAGGTCTCTTGGCTAGGTGAGATGTAAATCGAGGAATATGTGTGAGTAGCAGCCCTTCAAGGGAGAGGACTAATGGGACACGAACTCAGCAACAATCCTTGCAATATTTCAAAGAAAGATCGTCACCACACGGATTCGAACTCGCGACATCGGAGTGGTTGTACCCCAATCACCTTGCCACTTACCAACTCATCTGTGCCCTGGGGCAAAATTAAACCATTATTGAAATGATTGTTTGAACACCATTTTTAAAATGTAAATCATTACTATTTCTCATTAGCTGCCTGTTTTTCTTTAACTTGGAAACGAATTTTCAAATTTCACAAAGTCATTCATGTTAGATACTAGCTCGGAAAATGTACGTTCTTATATGTTATAAGTTGAAGCAGAAAAATTGAAACAAAGAGCGTACCAACAAGCAGTGACAAAGTTAATTTAATTTCTATATGAACTTATTAATGGTGTCCATTGAATTAATTTAATTTTAAGTAGTACGTTGCCTAATTGAAGCGATAAGGTCTAACGTTTATGATATTATATAAGACCCAGTCGGAATATGCTTTAAGAAAGTGCCAACATCATAACTTAAGAAAGTGCATTCATGTTTGGTGTCAATTACTACAAGTAGGAGGGGTCCGACTAAGGGTGGCCAAAGGGGCCGGGCTCGGGTCCGGCGGGCCGGGTCCGGCGGGGTCGGGGTCGGGGCGGGACGATCCGGGGGTCGGGATCGGGACTAGCGGGGTCGGGTCCGGGCGGGACTCGCTCCGGGCCCCGTCCCGATCCCGATCCCGTCGATCGGGCGGGGCGGGCTCGGGTCGTGGCTCGGGGGCGGGCGGGGGGCGGGGTCGGGTTTCCTTTTTTTTTTTTTTTTTAAATAACATATGTATAAAAAAACTCAATAAACAAAACAAGATAGTGTAATAAAAACATCCCAAGGTCGTTTTTTTGCCTCTTATATTATTTAATAGACATATGATTTTTTTGTAATACAAATACAATTGTCTAAAATCTAAATTGCAACTTTATGGTGTTGTCCAAAAGTTGCAAATTACATAATAAAATTGCAATTAAAAAAATTACATTTTCAAAAAAATCGTTCTAATTGCTTGATGATTTCATGTGGTTCTTCTGGTTGGAATAGGTATTTGTTGGTCAAATTGATCCACGTCGCTTCCACTACCTTCGGTTAAGATTTCGTTGTAGTTTTCATCATCTTCTTCGTTGATCTCCGGTTGACCGCACCTTCTCCGCTCCGCTCGTATCCAATCTCTCGAATAATACCGCAATTTCCAAGCCGTTCTCCGCCAATGAGTGTCTCGTGGTCTCCTATTTGATATCTCGCTCGCAGTAAAAAGCGCTTTCCGACGCAGCTGATGACGCTTGAATGTTCAAAACATCTCGAGCCATCAATGAAAGTGTCGGAAAGGTCTTCTCATTCCCCTCCAAAGATTTCAAATAAGTCTTCTTGTCCATCTTCATTGATAACTTCTTGATACGGTATGTAACCCCGCAAAACAAAAATATCCAACTCGCTAATTTGGTTAGTAGAGGTACGGCCGCACATTCTATTTCGAGGCTTTCAATACTAGCCGCAGAAACAAAGATGTCTTTTGTGAGGTTGTGTTGAAGATGAAGAAGATGGTATGGTAGCCGTACGTTACTAGCATTTTCTTGTTGATAAAATCTATATATATTTTTGCATTGGTGTTCTACGCTATTCAACACTTCTTCTTTAGTTTGTTCAATAGGTGGTGGGTGATTTAGATTTTTGGGACTTGGAGGTGGTAGTACTTCTATACAATCGTAAATAGTTTCAATTAGTGATTTAGTACCGTCTATTTTAATAGTAGGATTTAATACAGTAACCAATAATATAAATAGAAGGAATAGGAATAAAATATTTTTTTATTTTGACAAACATTTTTTTAATAGCTCGCCTTATAAACTGGTTTTTCCATATATTCACTAAGTAATAAAAATATTAGAGTTATATAAAATAACATAGTTGAAATAGTAGGATAATATATACCGGAAAATTCTTTTGTTGCTTGAAAAAATTTCTCTAAAAATACAATAAGTTCGGAAATTTTTACCCAATCACTATCTAAAATCATATCACCGGGTTTTTATTATGAGAGTTAAAAAATAAAGTTATAGGTAATTTATAGTCATAAGCAACAAGTAGTTGCTCGTATAAAGAATTCCACCTAGTCGATACTTCTTGTGGAATTCTTCTATAAGGTAGTCCACAATCGTGACAAGTTTTTTTATATTCTTTTCTACGTTGTACTTTATTACTTTTAAAAATAAAGTTTATAGCAAATTGTATTTTACTAAGAATGTCTTCAAAAAGTGATAGACCATCCTTTACAATTAAGTTATATATATGGCACGCGCATTTTATATGAAAATGGTCCGGAAAAGATGGAGCTAAACTATTTTTTAACATTGTAATTGCGTAATTGTTATTAGAAGCGTTATCTAATGTAATAGTCATAATTTTATCGGTAATTCCGTAATAATCGCACACTTGATAAATATTTTCTCGCAATAAAAGTACCAAAGGTGCCTATCATCTATATATCTATACGCTAAAATACGTTTTTGCATAGACCATTTATAATCTATCCAATGACAAGTTACAAGCAAATAATCATGGCCGTTAGTACTACGACCTATATCGTACGTGATAGATACTTTGCCATTAAAATGATATAATGAAAAACGTAAATATTGTTGATATTCATGCGCAAATTTAAATACATCTCTCTTAACAAATGCTTGACCTAGGAAAACCGTTAAAAGCAGGATTATATATATCTCTAATGTAATGAATAAAACCGGGAGATGAAGGAAATGAAAAAGGCAAACCCTCCACAAAAACTAATTTTGATATTGCTTCCCTATCTCTATGTTTGTTGTATTTAGAGCCTACAATTCCCCCCGTCATAGGGTTAATTTGACCCCGTACTTGGTCCGGACAAGACGCATGTGAACCTTGTCCCGATGGAGCGGCCGTTTGCGCACCCGGTTTTGAAGCCCGGTATCGGGCATACCTAGCCGGACGAGCACTTACTACGTGTCTAATTAAACCCCCGTCCCACCGTGACCTTTTCCGCTTTTAAATTTTAAAACATTTTTACAAATTTTACATATGGCTACTTGATTCTCTACGTCCCTATCAAAAAATGTCCATGCATCCGATTTTAATGGTCGTTTTGCCGGACCTCGTCTCATACTAGGGGGAATAGGAGGTATTTCACCAAGGTGCACTAGTGGGCGTGTTGTCATCAATATTAGTGGGTGTATCGTCTAGATCATCGTCTAAATTAAAGTCTTCTTGAGTTCCGTAAAATAACTCCTCGTCTAAATCTAATGGTATTGTAGGAAAATGTCGAGTATCAACAAAATCATCCCGTGTAGGAATAAGATGACTAGAAGAAGTACCCTTGCCCCGGTTGCCTCTACTAGAAGAAGCACCCTTACCCTTACCCTTAAACATACCTTTTAATCCTTCCATTTTAATTATGATAATAAATAATTAAAGACAATAAAATTAAGTGCGCTAAATAAAATAAACAGACAATAATAATTTAATGAAGGAACGAATGTACCAAACGCCGACGTAACGTCGACGTGTAATCGAGAGGTTGAAAATTGAAACTTTGCTCGATGGAAGATCCTCAAGCTAGTTGCCAACTTCACTCCCAATTCCCAAATGAATTAATAAAATTGAATATTTAGCAAACAATGTAGAGAGATATATTGAGAAATTAGAGAGATTGTAGGAAGATTTGTGAGAAAGATGAAGAGAAAATGAGTTATTTATAGTTGAAAAATTGGGTTAAAGTGTAAATATAATAACTTATGGGTTAAAAATAAATATTAAGGGGTAGGGGGGGGGAGGGGGGGCCTAAAATGGCCGTTGGCCAACGGCCATAATCTAAAATGGTCGTTGGTGCAACGGCCATTTTTGCAAAGGGGGTTTAAGGGTCGGGGTGGGGTCGGGGTCGGGACGGCTCGGGGCGGGCTCGGGTCCGGCGGGCCCGGGGCGGGCTCGGGTCCGGCGGGACGAGACATCGTCCCGTCCCGAGTTCGAGTCCCGCCCCGTTAAATTTTTTTTTTTTTTTTTTTTTTAGCGGGGTCGGGGCGGGACCGGGCCGGGGTCGGGACGGGGTCGGGCCGGGGTCGGGTCGTCCCGGCCCACTGGCCAGCCTTAGGTCCGACCTCTATCTATTTTATCTGCTATGGATGTAGTCGATTTCTACTTATATTTTTTTGTCCGAGGTAGATGGAACACACGATTTCACCTACCCATCTTGTTTTTAATGTTATATTGGAAGATTATTGAGATGTTTCCTAGTTTAACTCTATTAGTTTTATGGTAAAATCCTAGTCTAAGTATATTTGAAAAATTATAATTATAGTAATTTATTAGAATATGATTTTCTTGTTAGACTAAGGAAAGTAGAACTTTTGTCTCTATATAAAGAGATTTTATGATGAATGAAACCAAGAAAGAATTCTCCCTATATTTTTCTTCTCTTTAAATTTTGTCCCCTCTTAATTTTAACATGGTATCAGAATCACGTTGAAAGAACACAAAAATCCTAAATAATGGCGGATGATGGAGAAACCGGCGATAAAAATAAAGGAATCGTCGGTGAAGAAAACAAAATTCAAAGAAAAATAATCTCCCCGTATGACATTACATCAAATGATAATCGCGGAATTGTGATGACACAAGTCCAATTGAAGGGAGAGAATTACGAAGAATGGGCTCGATCCATGAGGACGGCCCTAAGAGCAAGGAATAAATTCGACTTCGTTGATAGTACGATCAAGAAGTCGGATGAAGAATCACCGGACTTAGAAGATTGGTGGACTATAAACTCTTTGTTGGTGTCATAGATTCATAACACCATCGAACCAACTCTTCGCTCAACAATCACACATAAAGAGGAAGCGAAAGAATTAAAGATGAGCATCCGGGAGCGGTTCACTGTTATCAACATACCTCAGATGCAACAACTAAAAGCAAAACTTGCGGAGTGAAAAACAGAAGGGAATGACCATAGTGGATTACTATGAAAAATTAACCAACCTATGGGAAAAATTGGCGAACTACAAACAAATTCTCACTTGCAAGTGCGGAAGGTGCACGTGCAATCTGGGGATGATCTTGGAAACCAAAAGAGAAGAAGAAAAAAGTGCATAATTTCCTCATGGGATTGGATGAGGCAATGTATGGAATGGTGAGATAGAACATACTGGCCCATGAATCGTTGTCGTCATTAAATAAAGTCTATTCAAAGCTAGTGCAAGAAGAGCGTGTGATAGGACTCACACGAAAAATGAAAGAACGGAGTGAAACTATGGCATTTGCCGTACAAGGGAGAAATCCTTACCGTGACCAAGGTGAAGGGAAGAATGATGGTGCATTCTACACACATTTCAAGATATTCGAACACGTTGTAAAAGAATGTTTTCAACTCATTGGGTATCCGAAATGGTGGCCAGGAAATAAAAAATGAGACGAAAAATTCAGAGGAAGAAGACGAGGACAACAACAGAGGAGAGACACGGGATTTGGTAGCGGAAGAGGCAACTATCGGGCTAACGTCGTTATTGTCAAGGATACACAGGTGGAGATAGAACAGATAAACACAGGCGGTATAGGACCTCACAATCTGAGTGAGGACATCCAAAATGGTGATTCAC
The DNA here is from genome assembly GCA_034509755.1 of Anisodus tanguticus. Taxonomy (NCBI): domain Eukaryota; kingdom Viridiplantae; phylum Streptophyta; class Magnoliopsida; order Solanales; family Solanaceae; genus Anisodus; species Anisodus tanguticus. Next base: position 34,308,123 of record CM067561.1, on the reverse strand, counting down.
GTGTTGAATTCACAAGGAATAAATTCAAATGGCAAGATGGATGGTAAGACCGAAAACTCATCCTGGATTATTTACTTTGGAGCTACCAATCATGTGACAGGTAATCCGGAGAAATTGAGCGATCAACGGGACATTCCATAGTGTCCAATTGGACTTCCGAATGGAAGTAGCTCGGTGGCTACAAAAGAAGGAACAACCAGGCAGAATGACAGGATATGGTTGAAGAATATTCTTTATTTCCGTATTTGACATGTAATTTAATTTCTGTGTCACAACTAGTTGATTATTTAGATTGTGTCGTGACATTTAATAGAATTATGTGTGATATACTGGACTCCACCGTGAGGAAAATGATTGGAAAGGATGAGCGTCGAGGTGGACTTTACTATTTTCGAAATGTGCTGCTAATACGGGCTATGAAGGTAGAGGCAATTTATTAGTTCAAATTTTGGCACAAACAGTTGGGTCATCCTTCAACACAAGTGATAAAGTCTATTACGACATTAGGCTTCAAGGAGAATAGTGATAGATTGGACAGAGAATGTGATGTATGCCAACGAGTAAAGCAAACGAGAAGTGTTTTTTTTTCCTTTAAGTGAAAATATTACTTCGGATACTTTTAAGATGATCCATTGCTATTTATGGGGACCATATAGGACCCCTTCCTCTTATGGTGCTTCATATTTTTTTTACTATTGTGGATGATCGTTCACTAGCCGTGTGGATCTTTTTTTTAGTTGATAAGAAAGAAGTCTCCCAAACCTTGAAGAATTTCTTCATTTTTGTGGAAAGGCATTTCGAAAAAATGTGAAGATAGTTAGAAGTGATAATGGAACTGAGTTCACGTGTATGAAGACTTCTTCGAACATGGAATTCTGTTTCAAACATCTTGCACAGTGATACCTCAGCAGAATGGAAGACTCAAAAGAAAACACCGTCACATTCTTAATGTGGCGCGAGTATTGAAATTTCAGGGCCATTTTCCGATTAAATTCTAGGGAGAATGCATTTTGACAGCGGGATACTTGATCAATAGAACACCATCTTCGATTTTGAATGGGAAAACCCCCTATGAAATTTTATACGATGAGATGTCTCATTATGATCACTTAAGGGTGCTAGGGTCACTATGATATGCACACATAAAGGGAAAAAATGAGAGATAAGTTTGAGAGTCAGAGTCGTAGATGAATCTTCTTGGGATACCCCTATGGACATAAATGTTGGAGACTATATGACTTAGAAAATGATGAATATTTAGTCTCAAGAGATGTGGACTTCTACGAGACTAAGTTTCTTTTTGTTGTAGGAACATGTAACTTGGTCGACAACATAGAAGCGATCTCGGATGAAACAAAGGAGGAAAGGAATCAAAGCACTTTTGAAGAAGAACATACATATAATGTAGGTGCGAACAAAGCTCAAATAGAAGAAATTCGGACACCAAGTACCAAACATATGGATCATCCAGAATTAGACCGGACAGATGCTAGTCCGAATAATGAAAACGTGGAAAAAGTACATACAAAAGGTATCCGAGCCAATGAAAGGCTACAAGAGGAATAATTATGTCGAGGTAAACGTGAGAAGCATGACTACGTTACTGAAACATTCCGAAAAGAAAGTTCATCAATGAGTTCTCCCAATCTTCAACAACCCTTAGGTGCAACTTATCATTTAACTCACTATATATCCAGTGATAATTTATCCTCGCATCACCAAAGCTTAATTGCAACAATTACCACAGGAATTGAACTAAAATCCTTCTTGGAGGCTATGAAAAAGAATGTTGGAGAAAAGCCATGCAACAAGAAATCCAAGCATTAGATGATAATGTCACATGGACATTGGAAACATTGATGTTGGATAAGAAAAAACTCAGATGTATATGGGTGTACAAGATCAAATATAACTCGGACGGAATAATTGAACGATATAAAGCTTAGTTGTCATCTTTTGTAATAAGCATGAGGAAGGTATTGACTACAATAAAATGTTTTCTCCGGTTGCGAATGTAGTGACCGTTCGGACCTTCTTAGTGGCCGCTCGAAATTGAGAGTTGCATCAGATGGATGTTCATAATGTCTTCTTGCACGGTGAACTAGCGGAAGAAGTTTATATGAAATTACCACTAAGATTCCACGTGTTTGGTCCGGGGCAAGTATGTCGACTCCAAAAATATTTGAATAGGTTGAAACAAGCTCCATGGTGCTGGTTTGTAAAATCGCCAAGTGCATAGATGAAATATGGGTTCAAACAGTCATACTCCAATTATTCTCTCTTCACGATGCACCAAGGAAATAAACAACTTAACGTCTTAGTTTATGTGGATAACTTGATTATCACCGAAAATGATCATGGCGCCATTGCATGATTCAAACACTATCTCCAAGCCTGTTTTCACATGAAGGATTTGGGTCCCCTGAAGTATTTTCTGAGGGTTGAAGTTGCGCGTGGACCAACCGGATTATTCCTTTGTCAACGCAAGTATGCCTTGGATATAATCTCTAAGTCCGGACTACTGAGAGCAAAACCGATTAAAACCCGCATGAAACAGAATCATAATCTGGCGTTGGCCAAATGGGCTAATTTAAAAGATCTGAAACCATACTGATGTCTGGTCGGCAGATTGATATACCTCAATTTTACGCGATCGAAGTTGTCCTATTGTGTACATGTTTTGTCGCAATTCATGCACCAACCGAAGGAAGCGCACTGGAGAGCCGCCCTCTGGGTGGTAAGATACTTGAAAACGAACCCTGGCAAGAATTTATGTTAAGTAAGGTTTGTGATCTACAGTTGTATGGGTTGTGGGCTGGATGTTCGTTGACCCAAAGATCGCTCACCAGATTGTTTATCTCCTTCAAAAATTCATCGGTATCATGGAAAATAAAGAAGCGGCACATTGTCACTCGCTCGTCAGCAGAGGCGGGACACCATTTAATGACAATGACGGTTTGTGAATTGAAATGGTTGAAGGAAATCCTACATAGCTTGGGCATCGAACATAAATCTCCGGGTGAAATGTATTGTGATAGTCAAATAGCATTGTATATTACACGAAATCCGGTATTTCACGACCGGACTAAACATATTGAAGTTGACTGTCATTATATCCGGGACGCACTCCAATCAGGTATAATTCTTCCGAGTTATGTGTCAACCAATGAATAATTGACCGACGTGTTTACAAAGGCTTTGGGCAAATCACAACATGAATATGTGCTTGGAAAGTTGGGCATTGAGACCCACATGCTCCAACTTGAGGGGGTGTTGAGATGTTTCCTAGTTTAACTCTATTAGTTTTATGATAAAATTCTAGTCTAAGTATATTTGGTAAATTGTAATTATATTAGTTTATTAAAATAGGATTTCCTTGTTATACTAGGGAAATGAAAACTTTTGTCTCTATATAAAGAGGTCATTATTAGGGATGTCAATGAGGCGGATAAATGCGGGTACCGCCCTGTACCCTCTCCAGTTAGGTCGGGTATGGGGGATGGTTTGGTGGGTGTTGGGGCGGGTATGGGTAGCAAAAGTGCTACCTGCCATGGGTAGTGGGGCGGGGGTGAATTTCATATAAGACCCGCAATGTACCCGCACCGCATAAAATCATCAAGTCATCATCAAAGATAAGGTGAGTCAATTTTGAGAGTTTACACATAGGATGGAACCGAAAATCAGATAGTTCACTCATTTCTTGTAGAGTTCTAGAAAGATATTCCATCACCAACACAAACAATAGTGGTGACATGGGATCTCCCTGCCTAAACAAATCATGACATATCAAGACATTATGAATCAATGATCTTCCACCTACAAAAGTTGTTTGATTCTCAGCTACAACAGTAGGAATGATGTTCTTTAATCTCATGCAAATTAATTTAGAAATGCATTTATATAGGACATTGAAGCAAGATATGGGCCTATATTAACTAACATATTGGGGGGTTGCCACTTTAGGGATTCGAGATATAATGATAGAATTTACTTGTCTTAATAATTTACCATTCTCAAAGAACTCCAACACAACACTTGTCATCTCCTGGCGGCTCCTGCCCAATAATACTTCAAGCATCTCCAATGGGGCGGGTAAATGTGGGTACCGCCCCGCACCCGCTCCAATTGGGTCTGGTATGGGGGATGGTTTGGTAGGTGGTAGGGCGGGTATGGGTATCAAAAGTGCTACCCGCCATGGGTGGTAGGGCGGGTATGGGTATCAAAAGTGCTACCCGCCATGGGTGGTAGGGCGGGTATGGGTATCAAAAGTGCTACCCGCCATGGGTGGTAGGGCGGGTGTGGGGGTGGATTTTAGGTGGCGAGTACGGGTATGGGTACCCTTCTCCCACCCCCATCCCGCCCCATTGACATCCCTAGCTATTATGATGAATGAAACCAAAAAAAAAAACTCAATATTTTTCTTCCGTCTAAATTCTGTCCTCTCTTAATTTTAACAAGAATCGACCTGTCGCCATTAACGTTTTTCATTCAAAATATTTTCTCAAAGATTCTAGTCGGTTAGACTTTTTAAGTTTTGATATTGTTTAAAACACCAATCTATAGTTAAGCGCAGCCTCCATAAAGTGCTTTTGCAACTACTTTTTTTATTCTTTCAGAAACATAAAAGCCGCCATTAAATAATTAACGAATAATAATAACTGGTGAACCACTAAGACATAGGATGACGAGGAAATTTTATAATGAGTAATATGGTTTTCTTTGTGAGTTTCTTTCTTTCTTTTTTTTTCATTTGATATTTATCATTCATACTAGAGTCCGACTAATTTAAATTCACGCCGCATAAGACCTATTCGGAAAAAGCGCTCTCTATCAAAGATTTTTCATATTCAAAACTTGAATCTAAGACCTTTAATTAAGAAAGAAACAACTACATCCACCGTACTACATTGGTGATAGTAGTTTCTCTCCATTCTAGAGCCTATCATATCGTGAGTCTTCTAGCCATCCAAAATTGTTCTCCCTAGTTGATCAAACTAATTAATGTCTAGGGAAAATTAACAGAAATGTGAATATCCACGCGATAGAAATTATTATCCAGAATGATTATTTAAAAATATTATAAGTTTTAACCATTTTGAAATAATATTTATAAAATATCTAACACATATGTATATCCATTGTATACCCTCAGATTATATTCACATGTGGTAGACCTTAACAATATACAAGAAAGTGATTCAACCTTTCTTATTGTTGCATGCTTTCAAAGTATATAGCTCACATAATTGTGATACCTGGGAGGTATGCAACATATAAAACTGTGTTGCAAGATTATGTAATTGGCGAATTTTATAAATGGGTACATGCTGGTAATTTTTCTTAATCCGTCTGAGCGTAGTCCTTATTTCTGTTCTTGCTGGTGAAGCCAAGTCATGTGGGTACAGTAACTTTCCACAACATGTCGTTTATCTATTAGTATTGTTTTTAAAATTATAGTAATAGCTCTTCAAAAAGCTTAAGTAATGTTCTATCGTATCAAGATCTATGAATGCTTAGGCACGCATATTGCACAAGTAACGAAACAGTCCTGTTAGTAACTTAGTATAAGGGTTGGAAACAGATTTAACTTATTTGCATTATTAGTGTAACTATTTTAACTATATCATTGCATTTAATCTGTAATACACTAGCAAGAATATTCTGGCAGATTTTTAGATTACTAACCTGCACACTTATTGTTACCGATTATCACTTAAATGATCTAATAGTAAGAAAAAAATGCATTTAAACTGGTCAACAGTACCTCCTACAGCAGAATTTGTGCCGAAAGCAATAAACTACCACATACACACCCCATGATGCCAACAAAAAGATGTAAAACAAGAACATGATTAGGGGTGACAGATGGACCGTTTGGGCTGAAGTTGGGCGGGTAATGATGGCTGAATCAATAGATGAGTCAATGCCTAACCCGTCCAAAACTTACATGGCTAAGATTGTCGGGTCAAGATGGGCTAAATGATGGGTTATAACTCAACATGCCCAACTTGACTTATTACTTTTACAAATTTCAAAATTACATTCTATAATGTTATTTTATTTTGTATGATATTTGATTTTTCCATATCTTTATTTTTAAAATAAGAATAATATTTTAAATATTTTTTTCATTTTTTATAAAATCAAAATAAATATTTAAAATAATGGGTGGGAGGGCGGGGGCAAGAAAAACTTCACGTTTTTTATTAAAAAAATTGTATAAGTAAAATAAATATACAAAGTAAAAACTTCAGGTGGGGTGAGGGGTGGGGATGGGGTAAGCAATTTTTTCTCATTTTTAATAAAAAGTAAAATAAATATATAAAATAGAAAATTTGGTGGTGGGGTGGGAGGGTGGGGGTAGTGTGGTTAGGTGATGGAGTACGAAAAATTTCTTTTTTAATAAAATTATATATATAAGTAAAATAAATATATAAAATAAAAACTTCGGGGTGATGTGGGTAGTGGTGGGCAAAAAACCCGGAGAACCGAAAAAATCGAACCGAAATTCGGTTCGATTTTCTCTTTTTTTAAAAAAAAAAATTGATTTTTTGAAAAAACGAACCGAATCAGGATTTAGTGATTCGGTTCATTTTTTTTTATTTTTGATACAAATCAAACCGAAAAACCAATTTTTTATTTTTTTTTTATTTTAGGCTACTACTATCTCTTGAATCATAGCCATTGAAGCTAATCTATGAAGTTTTTATGGAAGTCGCATGCGGCATGAACTTGATTAACATATCACGAAAACATTGACATAAAAAGTAGTTGTAAATTGATAAAACTTTAAATGGTCATAACTATGCGCTCGGATATCCGTTTTACCCGATTTTTTTTTATTTTGCGTATTTTTTTGAGACGGGGCCGGTTATACAGCCGAAAGGTGGTTTGGCACAGCCAATTTATTAAAATACGTCCGTTTTCCCAATCAATTTGTGTTTTCCCCCAAATCGATTTCTAATTTTCCTTTTTCTTTAGTAAAAATCTCACGATACACAATAGATTTCAACGCCAAAATTTCATGATAGTGTAGGTGTGAATGTCAATTTCAGTTTTGGAAATTCAATTTTAAAAAAGAAGAAGTAAAAAAAAAACAATTTTTATTCGGTTCATATTTTTCGGATACAAAACCGAACCGAACCGATATACGCCCACCCCTAGATGTGGGAGGGCAGGGGGTTGGGGGGTAATAAAAAAATTCATATTTTTAATAATTATTTTATAAAGGTACAAAAAATATGAAATAGAAATTTGAGGATGGGGTAGGGCATGGGGTGGAGGGGGTAGGGGGTAGGAGGTAAGAAAAAAATTCATATTTTTTATAATTTTTTTATAAAAGTAAAAAGAATATGAAATTGAAATTTAAGGATGGGGTAGGGACATGGGGTGGGGGGTAGGGGGAGGTAAGGAAAATTTTCATATTTTAATATTTTTTTTATAAAAAAGTAAAAAAAAATGAAATAGTAATTTGAGGATGGGTGGGGGTGGAGGAGGGTAGGTGGGGTTAGGGCGGTAGGGGAGGTAAGAAAAACATTCATTTTTTTTATAAAAGTAAAAAACAAATATGAAATAGAAATTTGAGGATAGGGGTAGGGCAATGGGGTGGGGGGTAGTTATGGTTAAGGCGGGGGAGGTAAGAATAAAATTCATATTTTTTATAAATTGTTTATAAAAGTAAAAAAATATAAAATAGAAATTTGAGAATGGAGTAGGGGGAGTAGGGCCGGAGGTAGGGGTAGGTGGGGTAGAAGTGGGTAAGGGTGGTAGAGGGTGGGGTGGTAGGCAAGGTATGGGGCAGAGACGTGAGGGTGGTTCAGTGCTTGGGTGGGGGTTGGTGTAGGGGAGATGGTAGGGTGGATGGATAGTGTGGTGGGTGGTTGGGGTGCGTTGGTGTATTTTTATTGTTCCGAAATAATAAAGAAGTTTTTTAAATAATTATTTATATATAAAAATCTTAATGTAGAGTGAAGCTCTAATCGCTAAAATTAGGCATTGGTCAAGTTTGGACATCATCATGGATTCATTTAGGCTGTTGATTTATGATGGGTCAACTTAAACTAGCTCAAACCAACCCATCATCAAAATCACTCTTGCCCAAACCCATGAAACCTTGGGCGAGTTGGGCGGGTCATTTGGATTTGGGCTAATTTTGTCACTCCTAAACATGATACTGATATTAAATTACCAACAAATTAAACATTCATTCATAAACTGCTTGCATCAACCAACATGCAGATGCAAGGGTCCAAACGGTCCATATGGATCTCAATTTATACTACAACTACTACACCATTGGATTATTATCCAACTAGCTAGTAAGATAACATCACATAGCATAGCACTGGATTTTATTATGCTTAAATATTGAAGAAGCCTTATTCATTCATGATTTGATCATGTGAACTCATTAGACATCAGTTGGAAGTTCCAACTTGGAATCGAAGGCCGGTTGCTCTTCAAGATCACCGTACGGACGTTGTCCGTTGTAATTACCCGGTGGATCATAATTGCAAGTTATAAAGTACCACCCGTTGTTGCATCGAACCCTAGCACAACCAAGACGTACCGAATTACGCCAGACCACCTGAGTATAGTGTCCACATACTTTTCCCGGTGCGCAAGAGTTCGAATTATAATCGTACCATTGCCTCTCATCGACCCACATCTTCACAGCACGATCCGCGTTGAGCTGAGGAAAGGCGGCGGCTAGGTTTTCGCCATAAGGGCCATGAGAGTGGATCATTCCGCAGTCACCAATTCTCTTATTGGCATAATTTTGCGCATAGGCCGCTAGCCTATTGTCCCATCTCATAGGGCCGACACCAACTTGTCTACGTGCTTCATTATGAGGGTTAAGATAATCTTGAGGAGAATTTTGAGCTTGTGATGAGTGAAATATAGCAAATGTGATGAAACAAGCAACTAATGTTGTTAAGCCAATGGAGAATCCCATTTTGGGTTTTGATGAGAACAATGCATAATATGGATGGGCTTAAATAGGGAAGAATGCTGAGTTAAAAAGTTTGCAAGTTGTTAAAAAAAATGAATTCGACGGTTACTTGTTAGCACAATCATCAGGCAACATATTTGAAAGTGTTTAAAATTATAGTACTATCTTGTTTAATTCAAAGAATGTCAGATCATGCAACTATTCGTTTAAGAAGCAAAAAGCCGCCACTGAGAAAAAAAACAATATTGATGAACACTATTATTGCCGTGATCACTATATTTGACCAACTCTAATAATCATTATATACACTAACAGTGTCATAATTATCTATATTATAAGTATATTTTAACCTATTGATAACTTAGTTCATTTATCATGTTACAATCCCACATTTTATGTATTGTTCTAGGTTGTAATTATCTTTTAAGTACTTATTAGTGTTAAAAAAAATTCTACATTGACAATGGATACAATTAATTAAGTTAAACTCATAAATCATTATTTACATTTTTTTATTAACTGAATTTTCTCGTTGCTCTTTTGACAAAATCTATTTTCTTGATTTGAAAATCTAATTTCACAAAAGTCCAATATGTTTGATATCTTGCTCGCAGAATGTACGTTTTAATATATTCTAGTTGAAGCAGAAATATTCGAGCAATTGTCCTTTTTTAAGTTTTGATATTTATTAATTAATGACACTATATATAGTTTATAGTTAAGCGCAGCCTCCTTAAAATAATGTTTCCAGGCAACTAGTTTTCCCGGAAATAGGAAAGCCGCCATAAATTAATAATGCTCAAGTATACATTAGGATCTAAGATGCCAATTCCTCGAAAGTTTGTTGTTCCTAGTTGAATTAATTAATTAATTTCTAGCTATTCTCGTGTCACGTGGTATTGCAGTCAACCCATAGGACCACTCTAATGTGATTAGCTCAATTTCAACAAGACGCCACCATCTCACATGTTCGTTATATGTATAAAACTTGTTTGATCGAGCTTTTAAAATATGCTTATTTAAAAGATGTATTTTGTTATAAGTGCATAGCAATTTTAATATTTGACTAATCAGTTCCAAAAGCATTTTTGTTAATATTAGAGCTGGAGTAATTTGTGTTTAATCAAGATTTCAAAAGCATTTTATTTTAGTTTTGAAAAACAATTTCTGTTACTATTTAAAAACACTTATTTCGTTTCTAAAAGCTTGACAAACAACTTAACTCGGTAAAATAAATATATTTTGGGGAAAAAAAACTCCTTCACTTCACGTTCACAGTATCTTAGCCAAACAGGCTAATAGTCATAAAGTCGCTCAGGCCTTGGGGTGATATTGCTTAAAGGCCCAAAACATTCGTTTCGCTTTCCGGGCCTTGGGGTGATCATAACTTTCTTTCTCTTTCCAGGCCTTGGGGTGATATTGCCAAATCATGGTCTTGGGCTCTTAGCCAGGGCCCATTATTCAGTAGCCCAAACTTTATCCCACTCACCATTAAAATGGGGTCAATTAGCAGGAACGTTCTTATTTTGGGATGGTCTTTAATTTTTGTCCCTCAAATTAAGAATTTTTATTTTGTTCTTCGTCTAAAACCTTTGTATTCCGGGTTCGAACCCCAGCTTAGGCAAAAACTAAAAAAAAAATCGCATAAGACAAACTCTGCCTTGCGAGTTCAAACTCAACCTTGCAATTTTTTTTTGACTGAACAGGGGTTCGAATCCGGAACCTCGGGGTATTTTTGAGCCAAGGGGAAGAATTAAAGACTCTAAATTTGTGGAGGAAAATTAAAGACCAGTGCCTTTGAAGGATAATCCGCGGGAAAAAAAGTTAAAATGGACCAACACTGTTGCTGCCTATGACCATGACTATGCCACGATGAAATTAGCTGAATGCAAATTATAACATTCGAAAGGATCGTCCCAATGGCGAAAATCTTGCCCTTGGCTACGGCGAGTTTCGGCGGTGGACGTCGTTAACCTATGGGCAGGAGAGAAACCAAACTATGACTGCCTCCAATTCTTGCAAACGTGGGGTATGGTGTGTGCCATTCTACTCAAATAGTTTGGCGTAACATGCTTTAAATTGGATGTGCAAGATTGAAATGTCAAAATGGTGAAGCATTGTTTTCTGTTTAAAATCCACGAGATTTAACGCTAATCTAAACGGAACAAGAATAAAGTTATCTAGTAGATATTCATGATATCTCAAATATATTGAAATTGTTAGGTAATTATGCACATGATCCACAATTATTTCCGTCATATCAATTATAATATGTAATTAAATTAAATTAATTATTAGGCAATTAGATTTGTAAGATTATTAGAATATTCTTAGGATAAGTCTTTTTAAATAGTAGTCATAGATTGATCTTACATACTTGTATATATATTATATTATTGGGATGAAATAAAGGGATTAATTTCCTTCATGGTATCAAGAGCCACAAAATAACTCCCCATTTTTTGCCCTATTCTTCTCGCCGGCCGCCCCACCCATACCCTACCCAAAAACCATTTTTAGTGTGTCGAAACCCTAGCTGAAACCACTCTTTTCGGCCTTCTCCAAAACCTAACCCTAACCCTAAAACTACCCTAGCCGAAAATTACCCTCCCATCATATTTTGTTTTCGGCACTCTCCAAACAAACCCTAATTAGAGTTCTTCATCTCCCTTATTCTACACACCAAAATATTTATTTTCTTCACATTTTCTTGTATTTTCTTGGGAAACAATGGCCGACAAACAAAAATTGCATCCCGCTCTTGCCGTAAAAAAACGTCAAGAACTTTATTCCTATTACCCTTGAGATGAAAAAAGGGCAATACTCTTCTTGGGCGGGGCTGTTTAAAATCCATTGCCGAGCATACGAGGTCATAGACCATATTATTCCTTCTAAGTCTTCATCGAAGATCACTGTTGTAGACCCAAATTTATGATCTCGATTAGATGTTATAGTCCTTCAATGGATTTATGGCACAATCACCAATGACCTTCTACACACCATTTTGGAACCGGACTCAACGGCTCAACAGGCTTGGGAACGTTTACAAAATATTTATCAAGATAATAAAATTTCTCGGGCGGTATATCTTGAAAACCAATTCACCAATGTAAAATTAAATGATTTTTCAAACATCTCGATATATTTCCAAGAGTTGAAAATGCTTGCCGGTCAACTTTCAAATGTTGGTGCGCCGGTGACAAATCAAAGGTTAGTTCTCCAATTGATTGCGGGATTGAATGAACAATTTGATGGAGTTGCTACGTTCATTCAATAAAGCAATCATTTACCACCATTCTATGATGCTCGGTCGAGATTGATTCTGGAAGAAACCCAAAAGCAAAAATAGGCGACGGGGTGCAACGAATGTCGGCACCGCTCTTATTTCTATCAACACGTATAATGATGATTTTGGCATTCAAAATTCTGGTTCCGGTAATGGTTCAAAAAAGGGTCAAAATCGTAACAATAACGAAGGAAAACATAATGGTGGAAATGGGAGGGGTTGGGGTGGAGAACAGGTCGCCGGCGGCAGCAAAGCAACAGCCGCGGCTAGCAGGGTCAAAACAGACCACACTGGCAGCTGCCCAACAAGTCGACCGGCGGGCAGTGGGGGCAGTACCCACCGTGGGCCTGGAAGCCGCAACAGTGGGCTGCCCTACCCTGCCCGTATCCCATGGCTCAGTGGGCCTGATCTTCTCCCGCCTCTAGACAGCACGGGGTTCTCGGCTCTCATCCGCAACAATCTTATGCAGTCCATCGACCATCTTCCGCAGGTTATGCTCCCACGTATATTGAACAGGCCATGAACAACATGAATGTAAGTGTTCCCGACGATTCGTGGTACATGGACACTGAGGCAATGTCACACATGACGACATCTCAAGGTAATCTCTCGTCTTATTTTAATATGAGCAATAATAAAAATATTGTTGTTGGCAGTGGGCATGAAATTCCAATTCGTGGTATTGGCCAATTAAATCCTCCCCCCCTCCTCACCCACCTTTACAATTGAAAAATGTCTTACATGCACACAAACTGATTAAAAAATTGGTATATGTACGTCATTTTACTACTGACAACAATGTTTCTATTAATTTTGATCCGTTTGGGTTTTATGTGAAGGATTTTCAGACGGGGATATCACTAATGAGATGTAATAGCATGGGAGACTTGTATCCCATCACCACCACTACCAATAACCAAGTCACCAATCCATCAAGCTTTGCAACTATTTCCTCTAATTTATTGCATAGGCGGTTGGGACACCCGAGAGCACCGGTGTTCATCGTTCTTAGAAATAATAATTTTATTGATTGTAACAAATGTATGGACTCTTCTGTTTGCCAGGCTTGTGTGTTTGGGAAGCATGTTAAACTTCCTTTTTCATTATCTACTTCAAATACGCTTATGCCATTTGGTCTTATGCATTGTGATTTGTGGACATCCCCGATTTTAAGTTCATCAGGTCATAAATATTATATACTTATTTTGGATGATTATTCAAATTTTCTGTGGACATTTCCCTTAGGACAGAAATCACAGGTCTTCACCGTTTTTAAATAATTTAGTATTTTTATCAAAACCCAATTTGAGAAATCCATTAAATGTTTTCAATGTGACAATGGGAGAAAATTTATAAATGCCCAATTTAGAGAATTTTGTCACCAAAATGGTATGTCCTTGCGTCTTTCATGTCCACATACTTTTCCTCAAAATGGAAAAGCCGAAAGAAAAATTTGAACAATCTACAATCTAATTCGCACACTTCTTGTGCATTCGTCCACACCACCGGTCTTTTAGCATCATGCACTTCAAATGATCACATATCTTTTAAACATTCTTCCTAGCAAGCTACTCTCAAACATATCACCCACACAAATGTTGTACCATCGTCTTCCTTCTTATACACATTTGAGGGTCTTTGGGTGTTTGTGTTATCCCTTATATCCGTCCACAACCATTAACAAACTGCAAGCCCCTTCCACTTCTTATGTCTTTTTAGGATACCCACAAAATCATAGGGGATATAAGTGTTATGTTATGACGAATGGGAAAATTATCATCTCTCGTCACGTTATTTTTTATGAGTCCATATTCCCGTTTGCTAAATCTCACGTGGCATCCCCACCTTTATACGATTTTTTGGACGACGGGATACATCCAATTTTAAATCACCATCTCAATACCCAAACCCATACTGGACCAGCCCACAATACACCACTAATTATGACGGCCCAACAACGAAATGGGACTGGGCCAGTCTGAGTTGAGGAGCCCACTGCCTCTTCCTCGTTGTCCTCGGCCCAGTCCACTTTTCGTGACTGGCAGGCCCACAGGAGGGAGCCCACTGCTCCCTCATCGTGTCACCAACCAAGCCAATAGGCCCAGCTCCTCTAGTCCAAAATCTTACCCCCTTCGGCCCAATTCCCAAACTGCAAACCCACTGACCCAGCCTTCGGTCTTTGCCTAACCTCGAACCTCCCCTCGGCCTAATTCACAAATTGAAAGCCCACTGCCCCAGCCTTCGGTCTTAGCCCAACCTCAAACCATTGAAACACATGCCATGCACGAGATTTTTCAGCCCAAGCATCATTTTAACCTAACATTTTCGGTCCAACCATCTCCATTTCCAAAAAACCCAAAAGCGGCCCTATCATACCCGAATTGGAAAGTTGTCATGTTAGACAAAATTGATGCTCTTATTAAAATTAAGACGTGGGAATTAGTGCCCCGTCCATCTAATGTGAACATCATACGGTCTATGTGGGTTTTCTATCATAAAAAGAATTCGGATGGCTCTTTTGCGAGATACAAAGCTCGTCTTGTTGGTGATGGCAGGTTGGAGTGGATTGCGATGAAATATTTAGTCTAGTAGTTAAACCAGCAACTATTAGGACTGTTCTTAGTCCGGCTTTGTCCAAATCATGGTCCATCCATTAGCTAGACGTCAAAAATGCATTTTTATATGGTCACCTACGGGAAATAGTTTACATGCACCAACTATTGGGTTTTCGAGATCCTACTCATCCGGATTATGTGTGTTTGTTGAAAAAATCATTATATGGGTTGAAACAGGCCCCCAGGGCGTGGTACAACAGATTTGCAGGGTTCGTTTTCACATTGGGATTCTCACACAGCAAGTCCGATCAATCTTTGTTCATTTACAAGAAGGGAAATGGCATGACATATATTCTTCTCTATGTGAATGACATCATTCTCACAGCATCATCCGATTCACTTCGCCAGTCTATTATGGCCTTTCTTGCTTCGGAATTTGCTATGAAGGATTTGGGCCCGTTAAACTATTTTTTGAGCATCGCTGTCACTCAATATGCATGTGGTATGTTTCTATGTCAAAAAAAATACGCGGAGGAGATCATTGACAAAGCCGGTATGTCCTCGTGCAAACCGTCACATACGTCGATTGATACAAAGGAAAAACTATGCAACTCTTACCTTCACGAGACCATAAATCTCCTATGCAGTTCAACAAGTTTGTTTACATATGCATGATCCGAAGGAAGAACATATGGGGGCACTTAAACGAATTCTGCGGTATGTCAATGGTACTCTTGATTTTGGATTGCATCTGTATAAGTCTACTATTTCTAGTCTCCCCGCTTATACAGATGCCGATTGGGGTGGCTGCCCAGACACACGGCGTTCCACCTCTGGTTATTATGTGTTTTTAGGAGTCAACGTCATTTCATGGTCGTCGAAACGCCAGCCGACACTATCTCGGTCGAGTTCTGAAGTAGAATACCGAAGGGTAGCTAATGCAGTATTTGAATCATGTTGGCTCCGTAATCTCATGTTAGAACTTCATTGTCCGATTGAAAAGCAAATGTGGTTTACTGTGATAATGTGAGTACGATATACTTATCAGGCAACCCTGTCCAACATCAATGCACAAAACACATAGAAATGGATATTTTGTTTGTCCGTGAAAAGGTTACACGAGGACAAGTTCGGGTTCTTAATGTCTCATCCCGTTATCAGATTGCAGATATTTTCACGAAGGGTCTTTCGCGCATATTGTTTGAATATTTCAGGGACAGTCTCAGCATACGAGAACCTACCGCTAAGACTGCGGGGGACTGTTATGATCCATAATTATCTCCATCATATCAATTATAATATGTAATTAAATCAAATTAATTATTAGGTAATTAGATTTGTAAGACGATTAGAATATTCTTAGGATAAGTCTTCCTAAATAGTAGCCATAGATTGATTTTACATACTTGTATATATATTGTATTATTGGGATGAAATAAACCATGGGATTAATTTCCTTCATAAATTTCTAAGAAAATGTTGAGGAGAAAATGTAAGCTGATGATCATAAAGAATATACTCAAATAATTCATCCAAATTAGTCTTTTTTTATTATATTCCATTTTGTTTTTTCACAAAACGGATCAATGACTAGGACAACTTCCCCTATTATATGTTGAAACTTCGAACCTTACATATATACTTGCATGTGGATGAAAGTAACTTATAAACCATGCATCTTAATTAATTAATCAATAAGGTTTCTCGCCAATGTAATTTCCAGGGGGGTAATAGTTGCACGACACAAACCACGCTTCACCATTCGCGCATTTCAATCTCGCGCATCCAACTTGAAGTGTGTTTTTCCAGACCACCTGAGTATAATGTCCGCACATACCATCCTTGCAAGAGTTGGAGGCATAATCGTAGTTCGGTTTCTCTCCTACCCACAAGTTAACAGCGTCAACAGCCGAAAATTCGCCATAGCCCATGGCAAGATTTTCACCATAGGGTGAATCTGAATGTACCAATTTGCATTCAGCTAATCTAGTGGAGGCATAATTGTGGGCATATTTTGCAAGTGTGTCGTTCCATCTTAATGGTGGGAGTGGCGCACCAACTTCAGCACGGGCCTTGTTGTGGACTATAACGATATCTTTGGGCAAATTTTGGGCCAATGAAGAATGGGTAATGGCTAAGGCCATGAGCACAACAAGGGTTGTTGAAAGCTTTGAGATCTCCATTTCCTTTTCTTTGCTTTTTTTGAGGCAAATTAGAGGGAAATGGAGGAGGTGATTGTGTTTGTTGATTTGGAAAAGTGAGATGGCTTGGTATTTATAGGCACTTCTTGATAAAATAGGAGAAAATTTTGCAGCAAAACAAGAAGAAGTTTATGGTTAGCCCGTGAATGTGGCCATTTGAGAAAAAGTGTCAAAAGTAGCACCATAGAAAAATGAGAGTATAGGATTAGAAATTGTGTTTAACGTTCAGCATGACTTGAGAAAGACAGAAAATTGTGTTTAACGTTCAGCGTGACTTGACAAGGATGGAGGTTCACATGCCTAATATACCAAACTATCACTATGTTTTATTTGATAAGCGAATAGAAAAAGTTTTAAACTGAAAGAGACATGCTAGGAGCCCTTTTAGTATTATCATTGTTACTATTATTTGCTGTCTTTGGTTGTTAAAAAATATTTTGCTAATAACCCATGGTTTTAGCATCAAAAGACAATGGGGAACTACATTAATAATTTTAATAATTAAACAATGTCAAATAATTTTACGTACAAGATTACTCTAAAATCAACTTGTACGTGTCTAGCTAGTAGTGTGAATCATTAACTTAAATTAAACAGAAGGTAATTCTTGCAACTAGTTAAACTAATACTCTTAACAATTCTTTTTAACTTTTGGTGTATATTATAACTCATCTCAAGTTCTTACTTTTCTTTCATAAACTACTATTTTGCGGTTTGACATGAATTAATTCAAAAATAGTATGTGGATTCTAAACTCTTCGAGCGCGCAATTATGGGAGTAATTCTAGGTTTCTATACAAAGTAAAATAAAATTACTTTTTAAATGTACGAACCACAAATTAAGGACAAGCCAAAATCACGCAGTAGACTTTGAAAATTCATTGTAATTGAACTGCGAATTACGCAAAAGCTAAGATTAAATTAGTGGCACTATGCACAGAAAAGTCATCAGTTGCAAGAGTAAAGTAACCTCTAATTATTAGTAACGTGGAAAGACTACTACTTTGTGTTGTGAACCTTCTTGAGTTTCCACAAACATTCGACCAAACATGTGAAACGGGTATCATATGACCGATAATAACTTCAGTTAATCGACGCTATTAGCGGGTAATTTTACGAACCCTGAAGCAATTGATAGTGCACTTCAAATTGTAGTTCCCTCTGAACTTTTTTCTCTTCATACTTTTCTCTGTCCTTTCTACTTTTTCTCTCTTTTGGGGGTTTCGCGCGCCGGGTGGGGGAGGGGGAGGGGGTTTGGTATCTCTAGACTTCAGGAACCATGTTAGACAATGGTCAGATTTAACCATTACTGCAGTAAGCCAGCTTGATCAAGTGTCAAGTACACGTTTACCTTCAGGGTGAAGGCTTAAGGCTGTTTTCTGCGAATTTTAATATTCATTTGCTAACTAAATAATTATAGATGAGAAATGAATACAACCATGTACTAACAAGATTGACTTCAGGGAAGAAAATTGTAACAAATTAACAGAGAAATTCTACATAAAGAATGAAATCATCATAACTTAGGTCCCATCTTCGATATTGCTTAAATATGCTACAAACTAATCATTCCAGGTATCTGTAAGTCCTGGTAAGCACCAGTGCATGCAATCATCATGTTTCTTCCCACCTGATGTAGCCAGATGGGCATCGGCTCTAAACTCACTCATATGAGATATGTCCAGCATATGAAATCTAGTGCCTTCAAATGCCCTGTATAGATGGTGGTTCACAAGGCGAACCTCCACATTTGTTCCATTGTTTTGAAGGGAAAAGAGTTCCTCCACCTGGAAAACAGAACAGAACACAAAGCATAACAGTAAGAGGGCAAAGAATAAGTGTATTCCAACAATAACAGGGGTTGCCTGACTAGGTAAACTATGGACAGTTTTTCTTCTTTCCTTTTTACTGTTAAAACCATTTAAATGGAGAGAGTTACCTCTTGAGGCAAGGGAGGCTGTGACCGCTGGCAAGAGCCACCTTGGTCCCAGTCACCTCCTTCAAAATGTCTTGGGGATTGGGTTCGCATGAACACGGTCGTGCTAGGTCGCATTCTTTTATCCACATAAGATATCTAGTAGAAACAACAGACAAATAAGCTTAGAGAAGAAGCACATGTAAACTTAATACCAAGCAACTGAAATTATAGTTTCCGGAGGGGGCTGTAGAGAACATGTGAATTCAAATAAGTAAAAGGAATAATGTTCTCACAAGGCATATCATATGCACATCTATAATGAAGTTTGTCCATCCTTCATAAATAAGCCACAGGAGTAGGATAGAACAGTAACATATGCTTTAATACCATATCAAGCCCACTGTCCAGAGACACTGGAGGCACCACAGGATTGCCCTTTTCAAAGAAAAGCATGGGTGACTTTACTGGATCAAACTTCGAAGGAGCCCACCACCTAACAGAAGAATAGAAAGCAAGATAAGAAATCACTAAAGAGTAAGAAAAAATAATTGAAGGAAACAACTCTTTGAGGTGGAGGTTGTCTCTCTTTATTACTTTCTTTTATAAGTAACTGAAGTCTCATCAGTAATTAATGGTGGGCCGGATACATCTGTGCTCTCCATCATTGTTTAGAAGGTTGTGGTTTAATGCCTTGTCAAAAGAAAGGTTGTGGTTTAATGATATTCTGATCACCAGCACCCCGCTAATTGCTATATGTCTCCTCACTAATCAGAATATCCAAACATGTGCATGTCATGAACAACATTTCACAATTGAGAACTTCCATCTAAAGGGAAGTTTTACAATCTGATCGTTTTACTTATTTGGTAGATTTTACAACTCGAAATGCAGGAAACAAAAAGTTAATTTATTTTGTTATACTGGTACTTCCAGTGGCCTTTAGGACATCACCACAATGTGCTTTTCGACTTGTTAAGTCTTTGTACGGACTCAAACAAGCTCTGAAACAATGGCATGAAAAATTTGATAATACTTTATTATGTCGACTTGTTAAGTCTTTGTACGGACTCAAACAAGCTCTGAAACAATGGCATGAAAAGTTTGATAATACTTTATTATGTCGACTTGTTAAGTCTTTGTACGGACTCAAACAAGCTCTGAAACAATGGCATGAAAAGTTTGATAATACTTTATTATCAAAAGGTTTCTCCATAAATGAATGTGATAAATATCTATATCAAAGGGAACTAACTCGTTTGTCATGATATGCCTTTACGTAGATGACATGCTCATCACCGGAAGTAGTCTTAAGTTGATCCTGGAAACCAAGAATATGTTGAAACAGTGTTTCCAGATGAAAGATATGAGTATTGCAGATGTGATCTTAGGAATTAAGATTTCTAAGACATCTGACGGGCTGGTCGTATCTCAATCTCATTACATTGAAGATGTTTTGAGAAAATTTTATGCATTTGACAGTCCCCCTATGAAGTCACCAATGGATATGAATCATAAAATTGATAAAAATTGTGGTGCACCCATATTTCAGGAGCGATATGCACATGTCATTGGCAGTTTAATGTACATTACAAACTGCACCCGACCCGACATCGCTTATACAATCAATAAGTTGGCTAGGTTCACTCGTAATTCTGGAAATGATCACTGAAAGGCGTTAAATCGGATACTACGATATCTGAAATATTTGTTGACCTACGGATTACACTATTCTAGATGTCCAGCCGTATTGGAAAGATACAGTGATGCAAACTAGATATCAGACATAAAGAACACCAAATCCACCAGTAGGTATGTCTTTACAATTGGTGGTGGGGATGTGTCTTGAAAGTCCTCTAAGCAAACATGCATCGCCCGATCCACGATGGAATCGGAGTTTATCGTTTTAGACAAAGCAGGAGAAGAAGCAGAATGGCTTCACGACCTTGTTAGGATAAACCCGTGCCGTCAGTGATGATTCACTGTGACAGCCAATCGGCTTTAGGAAGGGCACGAAGTAATATGTACAACGACAAGTCTAGACATATTCGTCGGAGGCATAAGACCGTTAGGCAGTTGATCACTACGGGTGTCATTTCCATTGATTACGTCAAATCAAAGGATAACTTAGCGGATCCTTTAACTAAAGGTCTACCCAAAGATCAAATATTCTGTCTGTCTAGGAGAATGAGCTTAAAACCCAAACAATAAGAATCTTTATAGTGGTAACCCAACCTTACTGACTGAAGATCCCAGGAATTTGGTTCAATGGAAAAACTAAGATATAAAGGTTCAGTTTAGCGCTTCACTTGAAGTAAGAGCACTTCGGATTATCATTCTTTCAAGAACGATAACTCCAAAGTTGTTCCCGCGATAGACATTTAAGTGCTACCTGCATAATGGGTAAAGGATAAGTTCCTGAAACTTTTAATGATTCCTAACACGTGTGAGTGGGGTAGAGCTATACCTTATAGGAGATCACCTATTTAAGTGCGAAGACAGGCCGCTTCAAATGAACGCACTTAAGAATCCAAGAGTTGTCCATGGCCACAACAAACAAAACAATAAGAAGAAATGAATAAGGAGAGTTATTGTGTTGATATCATTGTCTTGGTTTACACTAAAAACTGACGGTTCAAGACATCATGTTCACCGCGCAGTAAGTAAATTCGATGGTAATCGACTAAGGAAGGTTCAAAGCCGAAAGCTACCTTTCCTGATGCAATATCTTTTCCGCTGAAAGATTGCTGAACTTTGGCACCCTGTGTGCACCAATTCTCTTTCAAGAGGGGATTGTTGGAAATTTTACTAATATGGGATTGAGTTTATCCTATCTTTAATGACTTAAACACATGGACCTCGCATGTCGGAAACATCGTTTCTTCGCACATGTCAAATCTAATAAGTGAGTAGATGATGTTAGTGCCAAGTATCGTCAAATTTCGTTGAGAAATGAAAGAGATATTGGTACGCAAAGTAAGGTGTTTGAGACATAAAAAGATGGAGTGTTTTTGGCAAAAAATGACAAATTTCCCTCATTGGTAAAAGAATGAGAGTTTATACAATATATAAACTCTAAGTTTGAGTAAGGGTTTGGGGCCCTAAGGGGTAACCCATGTTTTTAGAAAGGAGAGGACCTAGGTGAGCTTGGGTTCGGAGCTAAGCCCCACACGCGCGTCGCCGCCGCTCGCCCTTCCGGTCCGGGCTCGGGTCTCGGGTCGTGGGTTGTTGGGCTATTGCTTTATTCCGGAACTTTCTTTTTTGTCCCTAAAATGTTAACTATTTACATTTTGGTCCCTGAAGTTCTCGAAACATCACAACAGTCTAAAAGACTCCAACAGTCATGACTGTTCAACAGATCAAGACGTTGAAGACATCAACAGTCATGACTGTTCAACAGATCAAGACGTTAAAGACATCAACAGTCATGACTGTTCAACAGATCAAGACGTTGAAGACCTCAACAATCATGATTGTTGGCCTCCCTTTCTGGTCTTATATATTGAACACTTCAGTTTAAATACATACACACACAAACAAACGCAGAACACATCTCCAATGTTCAGAAACTCAAACAAGTTTTAGCATTTATACGGGGCAATTTTGTCTTAAAGACAGAGAGTCTCTCGACTCAGCGTTTCTCTTGTTTAACCTTTCGACTACACTTTAACCTCGTTTTCGTTACCTACAATCCGGTTTTATACCTACAAAGAGGATCGAATTGTGGCAAATCACATTGATAGGGTTTACAACGCCACTTAACCATGTCAATAGCATTTGACTTATTACTACCAATGCAACTCCGTCCTTTATAGATCTCCTTACAACTGTTATCATAACGCAAGATGTTGATACTCGGATCGTAAATCCAACGGCCGTGAGTGTATGACAGTCTCTTCCATTGATTGGAGTATGACAGTTTGTTGTTTACGGAATTGGTGTTGAAGAGAGAGAAAGCAAGGAAGAGAGAAGAGAGAGGAATAAACAAGAGGGAGAGATTGATAAAGAAGATAAATGCTTCAGTCTTTTCCATTGATTGGCCATGGAAACTGTCACTTCACTCTATGCTTGTGTCGCGCTTTACAAGTGCCTAAGTTGTCGAGAGAAAGTCTCATAAACCCTACCCTCGTGGAGGTGTAAAAGGTTTTTGTCGATTCATATCAACATAGCGTATTTCTTAGTGTAGATCGACATTGGGTTCCTTACTATTTGTCAGCCTCTCAAGTAAAAATCCAAAATTTCTAACAAATTATCCCTGCAATAAATCGACGTGTGAATAATTGAAAATAGATAGGCAAAAAATATATATATATCAAGTGATTGTTAAGAAAATACTACACGAGGAATATAGATCAAAGCTCTTGTGCAACATTCGCAAAATCAATAACAGCCTAACCCCCAAATACAAATTAACGACTCCCCAGTATACAACAACGACAAACCCAGTGAAATCCCACAAGGTGGGTGAGGATAGAGTATGCACACACCTTACCTTGGGAGGTAGGGAGACTGTTTCCGGACTCCCCAGTAGACAAATATCGAATAAGCAATTGTTTCATATTAACTGCATCGCGCCAGTAAGAAACTCAGAATTCTAACAAAAATTAACTTCGGAAGAAACAAAGTACAACGATATGACAAAAGAATCATATAAATTATTTTTTGATTTAGCTTGTACAGTACTCATTCTCAAACAATATGTCTGGTCTGGACATGCTAAAACCAACTATTTTTTGCAGCTACAAGGAGCAATAGCAATTGACAGCAAGCTCCTAGCCTATCTTACAATATTGATGAAGCCTATCTTACAGAAACAACTTCCTCCAACAAAATTGTCAACTTTTCAACACTTGGAGCATGTCATTTAATACAGCTGAAGACGCTTCGCATCTTTTTAACAGAGAGGTCTTTCATTATCAACGAAGAAGTGATTTGAGGTGGAAAATTTGGCAGGTTGGCTTATACGACCTCTTGGCTGCGGCTTGTTCAAATTTCTTAGTTGCAGTTTCGTTCTCTTCTAAGCTGGTTTGAATGAAAAATCTAACCCACCAGGATGAGCTCCGCAATTTGGCCTACATAGACAGAGAAAGATAAGCACGTTAAGTTTTCATGCTTTACAAAAGATGAGATCTGGGCTATATTAGCCAACAAGATTACTCTCAATGAGAGCAGTTAGGGAATTATCAGCAAATAGAGAATGGTCCCATGTAATCAAAGCCAAGACTGTCTGAGGCCATTTCTCATCCTATAAGTAGCTAATCACGACTCCATTATTTCGCAATCATAAGCCTCCTTCAACTACTCTCTCTCACCCAATTTTTCTTTCTGCAGTCATTTCTTTCAACGGACTCTTATTCCCCTTTCCTGACTTCCTGGTTCGTTATATAAATTTTGTTGTTCCAGCTCCCTCATAGAGGAAAAAAGAGAAGCCCGGTGCACTAAGCTCCCTCTATGAGCGGGGTCCGGGGAAGGGCCGGACTTTCCCGGACCACAAGGGTCTATTGTACGCAGTCTTACCTTACATTTCTGCAAGAGGTTGTTTCCACGACTTGACCCGTGACATCCAGGTCACATGGCAGCAACTTTACCAGCTACTCCAAGGCTCCCTCATAGAGGAAGACTTGTTTAATTCTAAGGAAACTTTCACATTGCTGAGACAATTTCTTAGGACAGTGTCTAGCATGATTTAAGCTCCACCTGCATCTGCTCATAAATAAATATCGTCAATATTTTTCCCAGCTTTCCAACAACTACTACGAGACGTATATGCAGAAGCTGCTTCCATCAGCTCCTTCACAACCCAAGGAAATATGTGGAACCAGCGGTATTCAATCTCAAGGAAACATCAATTACAGTAGCTGTAATTTTATAAACCTTTTAGATAGCGATACAAGTGAAGATACGTGGCACAAAACTGGGGAATTAGGTTTAAATATAGCATATGCAGTAGAAGGGTTAGCTGTGGTTTAACAAAGATGACCTATTGTTGACGGATATTAAATCTAAAGATATATATATTCCGCACTAGAAAATCACACTCAGGAGACAACTACTGAAAAACTTTTACAACTCCTTGTCAAATTTCTAGAGCTACAGAAGACATTGATGCAATTACAGATTCCTAAACATGAAATTATCCAGAGTTCAAAAGAGGTTAAATCCTCTCAAAATTTTGTTAAAATAGAGAAAGGAGAATCTTCAACAACCATTTCTCAAAAACACTTTTCAAATTCCCAACTTGTGGTACCACAAGTTGCCATAAAACCCACTTCTGAATTCTTTATAAAACCTTCTTTCAAAATATTGTGACTATTGAAAAATGATTTTTTGATAAAGATCCTTTTATGGCAATTCAAAAATATGGCAATTCAAAAATACTTTGGACTAGGATGGTTTTATAAACCATGGGATATCCTCAAAACCCCCTATTTTTACCAGGCTATAACAAGAATCACTCATAATCCACTTGCAAAATAGTTAGAGTAATTGCCCCAAGTGATGGGAAATGGCCTCTCTCAATTTCTTAAATACCCCGTTCTTCGATATTTCATTTAATTACTGGAATTACCAACAAGCTTTGTTTAATTCTTTTTTTGTTCAAAATGTCAAGCGAAGCCATACCTGGCTCTTTTATTTTGATACCTCATTCATTCCATCACAATTCCCAACATACTGGAATTCATGGTGGGAACAATTTGGATCCACCTTGGATATATTAAAACCCCAAATTATTCAATCATTTAACCTCTTTAAAAACCTCTATAAACCTACCGATGAAGAAAGAAGATTCATGCCCCTAAATCTATTTCATACCAGATTCCATCTGTCGTGGGTATTCGCATGGTTCGTAGATTACTCTGAAAATAAAACTCCGACAATTCGAAGAAGGTTTAAAATAAGATGGTGGAACAACTTTAAAATACCACTAAGTTTAACCACATCAAAAGTGTTAAAGTACTCAAAAAAACATTCATAAACAAATACCACTACAAACACCGGAGCACACCATCTTATTTTGGTACCACAGGAAATTATCCAACTTGTGGTACCACAAGTTCAGAATTTGAAAAGTGTTTTGAGAAAGGGTTTATGAAGATTCTCCTTTCTCTATTTTAACAAAACTTTGAGAGGGTTTAACCTCTTTTGAACTCTGGATAATTTTCTATTTAGGAATCTATAATTGCATCAATGTCTTCTGTAGCTCTGGGGATTTGACAAGGAGTTGTAAAAGGTTTTCAGTAGTCGTCTCCTGAGCGTGATTTTCTAGTGCGGTGTTTTTGTGTTCTTTTTCCTCTTTCATAACTGCATCATATCGTGTCTTGGATTTTTCAGCAGGAGCAGGGATTTTACCTAGACATTCTATGACAGATTTACCCAATTTAAGAAACGTAGACTATACCAACGAAATACCTAGAACCGTATATAAAAATTCCACTGTTAGAGAAAAAATAGATGTTCAACAACCAGATCAAGAACCTACTAGTCCAACACTTTCCTCAATAACAAAAAATATAGTAAATGAAATTGGAGTTTTAGAAAAAGAATTCCAAGTAGATAAAAAATTCCTACGTGAAGACTTTTATGAAAAACATAACTTAGAAAAAAGAACTTGTTCTTTCCAAACTTTTTAGATACTAGGAAACAAATACAAGAAAATTTTTATGAATTAATAGGTGAAAATAGAATAAACATTATATATATCATCAAATTTAATTATGTGATACAAAAGAAAGATCATTGACTTACTGGTCGGCCAAATTTTGACAGCTCAGCCACTTTAACCCTCTGCTGACCAGGATAACCTAAAGAAGCAATCCGATATTTTAGACAAATGCCGAACGATTCTTATTAATTATTATTATAAGGTCATAAGTATAAATAAAATAACTGCCTTCTTACAGTAAATAATATCCAGTGTAACCCTACCTCAGTTTTACATCACCAGTTCGAAAATGTATGTCAGCTAATCTATTTAAGAAAATTGAAATGGCCAAAGTTCTTAGTATTTACCGGATAAAATAACTAAACCATCAGTAGCCACTCTTGCCAACTCTGGGAGAGTTTTGTTAAGGTATCTTGGAGACAAGTAATCCACTGCATCAGACACTACGACAAGAGAAAAGGACTTTGAACGGTAGGGAAGAGGAAACTTAATATCGGCTACTCGCACAATCCCTTTGTGAACAAGAGCCTTGCAGTTGCTATCAGTTTCATCTATATCATATGGTTCAATGCCCCAAGCTTCGGCATCCTCTTCTTTTAATAGTTTAGAGACCACTGAACAAGTGTCAGGGCCTACATGCAACACTTTCCGCATGTTATCTCCGTATGCTTTCTTCAGTACAGGTAACGCTCTGTGAAGCTCTGCTGTGCATGAAGCACTACCTAAAGAAATTGTACGTAAAACAAAAACAATTTAAAGTCAAAAGCCAAACATCTAAGCCAATAACTGAAATTTTCCTTTGCCAACAAGAACAGAACAATTTAAGGAACAGCAAGATTAACATATAATGTTTGGCTAAGAATTTTTTAACAGGCAGTAAAGACAAACATTGACAAATTCCTAGTAGTTACACCATGCACACATTATATAAATGAGAAATCAAGCCTTTCTTACAAATACCATGCCATGAATCTACTAGCAATGAAAGACTTTAAGCATTCAAGAGAAAAGAAAAAATATGAAGAGTGTTATTCATCTCACATAACAATACACCTACACGAACCACAGCAGCGAGATCATCACTATGCTCTAATTACAGATTCTTGGTTTTTTTTTTTTTTTTTATAAGAATACTGTAGTTAGTCTTTTACATCAGTTTCATTGGAAATAAGGAAATTTTCTAGCAACTTGGTCATACTTTGTCATGCCAGCGAAAATACCAAAAAATTGATTCCGTTACATAGATTGTTACCTTCAAGTCTACTAAAAATATCTGCTGCACTTCTTCCACCTATCAGAGAAATCAGAAAAGGGATCGTAATGCAGAAGGAATATAAAAGAATAACCATGTGCAATAATCTTAGAAAATTAGGAGATCATCTTCATCCAGAATCATATGATCAGGAGATTATATGATAGCATAAACAACTGCTTAGCCAGCATACGATAATTATAAAGAAATATATTGCTACAAACCTGAACCATGATATACGTAACCAATGATCAGAAATGCACCCTGAAATTTATATAAAAGTGACCCATTTAATGCTATTATAGGATTGGGATCATTTAACAAGATCCAACAATTAAGAAAATCAAGACTGGCACACCATCAAATAGCCACAGTTTATCAATACTTAGAAGAGCAGCACTCAAAAGGAAAAGGAGATTGCCTAAGTAATTAGAAAAATGAGCTCTCTTTTATGGTAAAGAGGCTCGTGAATGGAATGATAGATATCATGCTGATTCAACAAGAGTGGCAATGAAAATATATATGTGGAATAACATATCTAAGTAAAATAGATGTGTTTCCACCTTACTGTCATGTAAGGTAGTATCTACTTTTAATGGCATTAACCATAGGATATTGAAACATGTGGGTTACAACAATTGCAGGAAACGGGAAGTAAGTAAATATTACAAATTGTTAGAAAGGATAAACTAAATATTACAACAAAACTGGAATCAAGAACGTTACAAACTGCTTGTGATTTGCTGAGTCGAGTGATGGCACTCTGTCTTTAAGACAAGATTGCCCCGTATATATCCTCTTACGTTGTCGGACAATAGTCTCCCAAGATACAACAGCAACTTAACAAATGAGCAAAGGAAACTCAAGTGTTACTCTTGAAGAACTTTGAGTATAGTAAACTTGCTAGAAAGGAAGAAGATGTCAGAAAATTCTGTAGTGTTTTTCTTAGTGTGTTCAACAATTGAGCCAAAGGCCTCAATTTATAGTGTAATGAGATGACCCTTCAACTAGTCAACTAATGGCCTTCAATAGCCATGTAATGACACTTGATTGGGGGGTTATATTCAGCCAAATAATGGTTGAATTCATGTGCCAAATAATGGAGATTCAATGCTCCAAAACCAGCCCAAAAGTCAGAACTTTCCATTTTCCCGTCGCAGCATTCTGCCTCCGAAGCGTCGCGGCTCTGCGAATTAGCGTCTTGGCTCTACGAATTAGCGTCGCGGCGACTTCCGACTCGTTTCATCTTACACTTCCTTCGTTTACCAACGTGGAATACTTTGTCATTTGACCAATAACCGTCCATCATTCTATGTCTCAAACGTTTTACTTACGTACCAATATCTCTTTCACAAATGAAATTTGCGATACTTGGCACTACGTGTGCACGTGTGTGGAAACGACGTTTCCGACGTGCGGGGCCCCAATTGTTCGAGTCATAAATAATGGGATAAACTTAATTCCACATTAGTAAATTTCCAACAAAACCTTATGCCAATTAAATCAAGTATGTCTTTGAAGGGATTTTGCTAGTTCCTCGTGAGATTGCTTTCCACTAAACCATGTAAGACAAGCCCTCAGTTAGTGGCTTCTCTAACCCTTCTCTTTCCTTTATGCCTTAGCTTCTATGTTTTGGGGGTGAATTGATTGGATACTCATATGGAAGAGCTTGCAAGAAAATAAACATTTAAAGGATTTTTTATGAGTATCCCCAGAAATTGCATTGCTCCATAATAAGTCCCTTTAGTTATCCAGAAAACTATAATAAGGCCCTTCTCCTACCAAATTTGAGGGTGTGACAGTTTTTCATGATTGTTATTTCTTTGATAATATAGTTAAAAACGTGCTTGCAAGGAAGTAAATTTCTTTTAAAGGAAACTGTAAAAGTTGCAGATTCTTTGTTTTCACTTTGCACTTGTCATGAAATTAATTTCCTAATGACTTTTTTCATAGCCAACCCCTTCATATGAAAAAGTGTCAAACTTTATTTATTACAGTAATAAGCACACTATCAAAGGGCAATAATAACAAAAGAGATCGACATTTACCACAACAAGTCCTAAGGACAATAAAGGAGATGGACGTGATTTGGGGTGTAAGGAGCCCACAAATGGAATGCTTCCAGTATCTGCAAAACGGCGAGTTGGCCTTCTTGACATATTGACGAGTAGTAATAACTGAAGCATATACAACACCAATACAAGTTAATAATAAGGTTATGATCGTTGTTTTCAGTATTTTTGTTCATTTGATAAGTACAACAATTAATTGACACAAGCAAACAAGGAAAAAAGAGATGTGTGGTATAAGATGTCTTCTGAAAAGATTGGATTAGTAATATGCATTATAAGAAACATTGTTGTGTACATTTCATAAATTGCCATAGAAGAACTTGACAATGGAAATGACTTGATAACATTAACTCCCCTACGCCAAGATACTTTAACATTCAGTAGTACTGAAAGGCATGTGCAAGCTTGGTTCTTTGTAACAGTATCCATAAGCAGATGGAAACAGACCATAGTTAAAAATTCTTTCTTCACCTTCAACTTTCTTGACTTTGAAAATGTTCAAAGTTCATAAAGGACATTCTACTAAAAGGAGCAACATACTAATAAATCCATATCTATTTGATCCAAAGATGAAAACTACTCATTACGGTTATTCATAGTTGCGAATTTCATTGTTATTATCTAAAATCACGACGGACATAGTATTTGTTGGAAATTTGCCTTTGATAGGGGTTGCGTCCACCCATCTTTAATGACTTAAACACTCGGGTTCCGCATGTTGGAGTCTTTGGTTCTTCACACGTGCATAATCTACTAAGTGAATAGATGACCGTAGGGCTAAGGATCGTCAAATTTCGTTAAGAAATGAAAGAGATATTGGTCCACTAAGTAAGTTGTTTGAGGCATGAAAATATGGTGTGGGACAAATCTACCACATCGGTGGAAAAATGAAGAATTGTTCTTTTTATAAACCTCAAAATTGGATAAGGGTTTGGGACCCCAAGGGGTAACCCATGTGTTTGAAGGAGGGAGGACCTAAGTATGCTTAGGTTCAAGGCTAGCCCCACACGTGCGCCGCCGCCGCCCGGCCTCGGGTCTCAGGTTGTGGGTCGCGGGCTGCGGGCTTCTAGGCTGCTTCTGATATTTTCTTTTGGACCTCAAACTGCTTAGTATTTACAGTTTGGTCCTTGGAGTTTCAGGAAAGATAAAATTGGGAAGAGCTCACGGCGGAAAGCAGAAAGTTTTTGCCTCTTGAGCTGGTTTTGGAGCTTTGAATCTCTATTACTTGAATTCAGCCATTATTTGGCTGATTGTAACCCTTCAATAAGTGTCATTACATGGCTATTGAAAGTCATTAGTTGGCTAGTTGAGAGGTCATCCTCCTAAACACAATATATTAAGACCTTACTCTTATTTGAGGGCAGCAGCAAGATAAGAGAGCAGACATAAAAAAAAAAAAAGAGAAGACACTTGAACAAGAGCAGTCCAGAAAAGTTATTTTTGTTCCTCTAAATTTCCATTATTCAGCAAGTCGTTTCATATTTGTTTTCTTCATCAGAATCAACCTATTTGCTTTGTAGTGTTGATTAGTTATTGTTTTATCTTGGGAGACTATTGCCCGCTAACGTAAAAGCATATATACGGAGCAATTTTGTCTTAAAGACAGAGAGTCATCTCTCGACTCAACCGGTGGTGTTGTGATTATCTAATTGGTTGCTAAGTGTTTCAGGTGTGAACTTGAAACTCAAAGGACTCTAACCGTTCAGATTCTCAGCGGTTCTACAAGCCACAAGTATAGCAGTTCATGTTCTTGTATTTCTAAATACAAGATCCACATTTGAAGTTCTAGTACAAGATTAAAAGATTGACAACATCTTGTTGTAATCTTTGTTGTTTATCCTTTGCACTTGTAATATTTATTTACTTTTCGTACTGCTTTAAATCCGACAGTATTTGTGTAGCGACTGCTGCCTGAACCATATATAGAGCTGAAACTTTTTTAGAAATGGGTGCAGTAGTTGTAGTACTCTGCACAATTACTTAAACTATTGGATCCGCGTCTTTCTAACATGCCTATTATGACATTGGAATATAATCTTCTAACTTAGTAATAAATCCCAAGAAACTCGTTTCTTACCGTATATAGTAACTTATTCATAATAACATCCACCAAATAAAGAAACAATAAAGGGGAGAGAATCCTCTGAGTCTCTAACTAAACAAGAAAAGGTTACAACTTTATTAAAGCTTGTATTAAAATCAAAATTAATAAACTAAATACTACTCTTTTATTTCTCTACAACAACAACAACATACCCAGCGTAATGACAAATCAAAGCAGTTGGGAAAAGAAATAACAGAAGTAATGACAAATACGATATAAAGTATGTAATTCCCTATACTTTGCAATTGTAATTCAAAGTTAAGCTAAATTGCAGTTTTTTTTACTATATTCTAACTGTTCCATGTTCTTCAAATTGTAGCGAATCTTCAGAATATCAACAAAGAATCAAACTACAGTAAAGTATACAAATACACCAGTGCCTGAACTGAACAGAGTCGAACTACATTTACTGCAGAACGCACACAAACAAACATAGAAACTAAAGACTTGAATTTTGTGAACTGGGTAACAATGGAGGATTTGTCGGGTCGGGTTGTAGAGCTACCTGGGTTGAAAGATCAGTGGAAGTGAGACCGAGATCTTGAGGATGAAGCTGGGATCTGGATCTGCTTGAGTTTACTTACTTGTATGTCCTCTGTGTGAAGGAATTTTAAAATAAAATACTTCCTTCAACTTTATGCCACAGATAATGTTCTTTTTTTTTTGTCCTTTCTCTACTACTACTATTGGAGTATTTTTTTTTATTTTTTTTTTTTATTGACGAAGGAAACCGCAGCCGCTACTTTCTCTCGAGTGCACACAGGTTAAACCCCGGACTGACGCAATAGCCTGCAAACCACGTACACACTTGGCAAGTCATGTGTGACAGACTCAACCAAGAAGGTTTATGCAGGGGATCGAACTCGTGACCTTGCGGTCCCGCGCTCTACTGCAACACCAACTTGGCTACTCTTGCGGGTTATTGGAGTATTATTTTGTTTGTTAACATATGGGTCGTTTTTCCATTTTTTGTGCGGATTTCCTGCTCAGTCAAAAAAAAAAAACAATTAGCAAGGTAGACTCTCTCTAGTCTTAAGTCTTAACTATTAAATCAAACTCTATAGTAGATTTTGAAACTCTGTCGTCACGCTTAGTTACTTTTGCAACAAAAAAAAAATTTGACTGAAGAGGTATTAAATCCGGAACTCAAAAAAATTTAGGCTATAAACAAAAATTAAAAAAAATTAATTTGAGAAATAAAAATTAAAGATCACTCCGAAATAAAGGCATTCCTACGCATTGCCCGTTGTTTTTTGGATTATGAATTCTGGACTAGTAACAATTAAGAACTCAGTAAATGGACATTTCGGCCCAACTCTGGGCCCTGATTATGATTTTTCTGGATTGGGTCTAACACCGACCTTCGAAGCTGGGCCTATACACCCAAGTTATACTTTCTTTCTTTCCATAGCGGTTATTGGTTACTTTTTGACTTATCTTTTAAAGATAATCACTACATGGAGCTTAAAATTTCACAAAATGAAACTTCAAGATACTATTATTAAGTTTTTCATGTTGACTTTGAGACTCCAGGACAACGGCTATCTATGAGCTATTGGATGCATTGACATCCAATTTTGACCCTCCACATTTTAAATTAACTAGTCAAGTTTCTTAAATTTCAAACATAGTGAAATACGTATTTATAAAAGTCACAAATATTTTCTTAACTAGTTTTGGTGTTATTTTTCCATTTTCATGTGACAAAATATCCTAATATATGTCATTTAATTTTACATAAATTTTAAGTATTAATATGTTCAAAATAAGTGTTTACTTTAGTACTTATTTCAAATTTGTCAAATTAAAGTCATTTACGACTTAATTATTAAATTAGTACGTATTTGCAAAAATAGATATTTTATTTTTTTAAGTAAAGAAGCTTGATTAAATTAATTAATGATTCATCTCAATTTTATTTGATTTCAAACTGAGGTTTTAATCTGGCCATCTATTAAGCTTTGGATATAATTGTAACAAGAAAGTGTTATGTTTTGAATTCAATTCTTGACCATTCTTAAATCTTCAAAGACCAGCCCCTTCCTATCATTTTGGACTCACTCCAGCCCAAAATCTCTTAAATCCGTCCAGCCCAGTTCAAAACACTTACCCGGCCCAACAAGGCTAAAGTCACAAAAGACCCCTAAGTCATTCATTGTCCCAGATATTAACCATCAGCGAACCCTAATCGCACCAAGCTCACGCCGCTCCAAAAAATCAACGAACCCAGCTGGAAAAAATCCATTTCCGAATAATTCCAAGCAAGCTTTCATCATCCACAAACTTTCAGTTTTAGTTAAGGGTTGGTCAGTGGGTCGGATCGGCTCGATCCCTCTAAAAAAAAATGACGGTGCCGGAACTCGAAATCGGGACTGGGACCTGGGCTCGTCCCGCTTCGATCGGCCCCGACCCCGTCCCGATCCCGATCCCCCTTCCCCCTTTGCAATACTAACTGTTGCAACAACGATCAAATTTAGATTTTGACCATTGTGTAATGGTTCCAACGGACATTTTTGCCCCCCCCCCCCCACCCCATAAATCCTCATACCCCTTAATATTTATTTTTAACCTCTAAGTTAATATATTTACACTTTAACCCAATTTTTCAACTATAAATACGTCATTTTTTCTTCATTTTATCTCACAAATATTCTTACAATCTCTCAATCTATCTCTCTATAATTCTACATTGCCTACTACATATTTTATTATATTTACTCATTTGTATAATTGTATCAAAGTTCAAAAATTGAGACTGAAGTTGACATCACTACTCTTTATTTTATTTGCCTACTAAATATTTTATTTTATTCATGTTGTTTGCATATGAATATCAACAATATTTACGTTATGCATTATATCATTTTCCTGGCAAAGTATCAATCACTTATGATATACTTCTGATATAGGTCGTAGTACTAACGACAATGATTATTTAACTGTAACATGTCATTGGATATATCATAACTGGTCTATGCAAAAATGTATTTTAACATATAGATATATTGATGATAGGCACACTTGAAATTTTATTACACAAAATATTAATGAAATTTGCGATTATTATGGTATAACTGACAAAATAATGATTGTTACGTTAGATAATGCTCCTTCTAATAATTATGTTGTGAGATTTTTAAAAGATCTATGAACTCCATCTTTTCTTAATCATTTTCATATAAAATGTGTGTGTCATATTTATAACTTAGTTGTAAAGGATGATCTATCATTTTTTGAAGACATTCTTAATAAAGTACAATTTGCTATAAAATTTATTTTTAGAAGTAATAGAATACAAAGAAAAAAGGAATATAAAAAAACTTATCACAATTGTGGATTAACTTTTAGAAAATTCATGAAGAAGTAGCGACTATGTGGAATTCTCTATATGAACAACTACTTGTTGCTTACGATTATAGAAGAACTATAACTTTAGTTTTTAACGACCATAATTGAAATCCAACTAATATGCTTATAGATAATTATTGAGAAAAAAATTCATAACTTATTGAATTTTTAGAAATAATTTTTTCAAGCAACTAAATATTTTTTTGGTATATATTATCCTACTATTTAAATTATGTTATTTTCTATAGCTCTAATATTTTTGTTACTTAGTGAATATATGGAAAAAATCATCTTATAAGACACATATTAAAAATTGTTTATCAAATTAATTTTTTTTATTCCCACTATTTATATTATTTGTGATGTATTAAATCCGACTATTAAAATAGATGGTTGTAAAACACTTATTGAAACTATTTATGATTGTATATCATTACTTCCACATTCAACTCCAAAAAAAACTAAATGAACAATCATCTAAGGACCAACTAAAGAAAAAGTCTAGTTTGGTCATTGTATTGACCGAAATTGACAAACTAAATAATGCAACAAAGTAGAACCAAAAGAGGAAGAAAAAGAAAAAAGACGCCAACAGTATATTTGAGTAATCATCGAATCTAAATTGAATTTGATCAACTTAATATTTTAAAATATTGAAAACTGTACGAAAGTACTATAAGTTGACAAATTTTTTTTATATTAATATGATAAAAAATTATTTTAAATGTCGATCAATATTCACATCGATAAATTATGTAGCAAAGTAGACCAAATTAAAGAGAAAGAACAAAAAAAAAAGAGATACGAGTAGTATATTTTTGACTAATCATCGAATCTAAATTGAATGAAATCAACTTACTATTTTAAAATTAAATTTTAGATATTTAAAATTATACTAAAGTTTAAGTTGCAATTCTTTTTATATTAATATGATAAAAAAAATTATTATAAATGTCAATTGAAATTCACCTCATTTAAATATCCAAAAGCGAAAGACAACAAATAATTTGAATTGGGGGCGTATACGATATGTAGCACAAGTATAAACCGATCTTTTTTAATTTATGTATATTTTCGTGAAGAGTTTAACTAATATCCACTTACGATGTAAGTTTTTTTTACACTATCAGGTAACTTTAAAGCCTATTGTAAGTAAATTTTCAAATATTAAATATTTAATAATTAAATTATAAAAAAGGAAAATAGTAATAGAAGGTAACTAGGACTCTTCAGTTATTCAGGAACCATGTTTTCCGTAAATATAAATAATATATTCCACGTCTTCTTCTTTTGTTCTGTTTCTTACCTATTGAAAAAAATTGCAGCATAGAATGTTGAACAATCACCATCTCTATTCTTTGTGATATACATTAACTTTTTTCTTTTCAGATTTTAGATATGGAGAAATTTTGTGGTTGATCCACATTGTCGACTTAAGACTAAACCACTCCTTCTAAGCAACTAATCTATCATAAGAAAATTATTAACAATGATTCTTTATTCTGGTGTAAATAGATTCTTCCAGTATACTTTTGATATTAATGATAAAAAGTTTAATATGATCATTCAAATAATCATTAAAATCGCATCCAAACTTTTAGAGCAAGTTTTCGTCAAGTCTGCATCATACGAATGATACAACAATTTTTTTCCAGTTCAATAAAGATTGAAATCTCATTATTGGTTGATCATATGAGACTTTTGCTTTTTAGCAGCAATGACAAATTTTAAATAATGCCTGCCGAGTTTTTTATCTTAAACAATTCCATTTGAAATAATAGGTGCAATCCAAAGTTAAGGGTCAATTTTTTTTATATTTTAACATGTTAGATCTGAAGTAATAAATGAGGACTGGGAGAGAGAGGACAAGGAACATAAGAAAAATCACCAAGAGTTCGAATGGTAGAGAAAGATGATTGAATAATACTACTAGTGCTACTTCTTGTTTACTCTGTTCAATGACTTTACTTAGTACTTTTTCATTACCTTTTACACGTCCCTTAAAATCATAAATAAAAAGCGTATTTTTATTACATTATTTTTATATATCTTCAATTAATTATACTCTAATCAATATTGTTATTTTAAAAACCAATTAATATTAAAGATAAAGTAGAAAAAATTTAATTCATTATATCTTATTTTTAAAAATTGATCAAATAATTTAAATGAATACTTTTAATAATGTGACCAAATAATATGGGATTGAGAGAGTAGTTACTATATTCAACGAAAATTGTGTTTTTACTGGTTCATTTTAGCAAATGAAAAAAAGAAACTCTTTTTAAATTTACCACTATCTTTAAGTAATTATTTTAAAACTAATTAGAACATTAGTAGCCAGATTTATATTTTTAAATTAATTACCTATTTAATTAATAATGCTTTCTTAATAATAGTGCAATATGCAAATTGAACAAATAAAAGGAAGGGAGTACGTATTAAGAAAAATATTATTTGAGCACAAAATCAACATATGTTGATCTTGAAGTTTCAAAAGTTACCAAACTATAGTGCCCCTTTCCCGGACCTAATTAACGCAAGATATATTGTGCGCTATATTATTTTTTTTAATAGTAAAATTTACTCTTATTAAATATAAATTTGTCAAGTTACCAAACAAGGGAGTGGGGTTTTCAGGCTAACATAGGTTCTGTTCTGAATTATTAAACGGACCATGTTCCATGTTCACAGCTTACAACTTGACTAGTATAAACCAAATCGTAACAGACATTACGTGGACCCAACATTTTTCTATGGTCCCACCAGAAAGGATCCAGCTTTTATTTAGTGACAAAGTGACAATGACCTACATTCTTAACCATATACTTAACTCAATTGTTAATTAATTACCATTGAATCAGTACCAATAATTTATTACTATATAGTTCAATAATACAATATAATGTACTTTACGTAGATGGGTCGAGCTGTCATACATGTCAGAGGATCATTACCACGAGACCAGTACGAAGATTTTGAGGTGTTAGGATTTGGCAAAGATAATAAAATAATATAATATATAGTACCACTAAAATAAATGAAAGTGCATCCTACTATTAGTAAATCCGAACTCGTGCGGAATGGGACATTAGCAGGGATAACATTAATTATATTCTGTCATACCCTACCATAACATTTTGGTGTTTTTTATGGGATGCATGTAAATTTTTGAATAGTGAACATGATTAAATATGCTTTTGTTTACCATTAAATAAGCCTTTTTTTCTTTTATTCTACTTTATCGTCAATATTTTTCATATATGATCTTCGAACAAATTCCTATAGGGTCTATTTGAAAAGCCACATGGTAATTAGAATTGGTGTAATTACTAGGGTAATAATTACACAGCCTAGTAATTACACATTATAGTAATTACGACGACCTGTTTATTTTTGTCATAACGTAATTACAGTATAATTACAATCATAGTGTTTGGTTGCACATGCGTAATTACACAGTTAGATTAGTTTAAAAATAAAAATTAATACTTGACAAATATGTGCCTTTATAAATGATATATTAAATTAGGTATTTAAGATTTCTTGAAAATATATTAATTAATCACATGTTTGTAAATAATATTGTAAGAATAATTGTATATATATTTAAATTAATAATAATTTAATTTAATTGATTATAAATATTTAAAAACATATATTGTAAGAACATCATGGTATGGATGTTTGACAAAAAAGATTAATATTTATACATATAATGTCATAACATTATTCAAATGTGTGGAAAAAAAAATAATCTATCAATTGTAAGTGGAAAATGAACAACATGCAATGTAAAACAAGTGAATATTACTAAAGCAAATACATTGAAATTGAAAATGTAACATAAATTTAAAATCCAAAAAAAAGTTTAACATGATACTTTTATACCAAATTCCAACATTTACATATAATAAGTTCACAAAACTTAAGTAAATATAATTGAAAAGAAAGTGAATAAGTCTATAACCTCATTCAATAACGGAGTTATACTTTAATAACATCACTCGTTATATATCAAGTTTGTTAATGACTCATTCTTTCTAATATTAGGAAGTGTAGTTTCATAAACTATAATAATAACGTAGTTACGCTAAATAAAGAAAATAATAAATAAATAAAACATACAATCAATTACATAGAATCACAAGAAGTAAGGTTGGGAAATGAGAAGAAAGAAAATGAAAGATAAATATATAAAAATAATTTAAAATTTAAAAATAAAAATGAAATTAAAATAATATAAATAAAAAAGAATTTAAAAAATAAAAATA
The DNA here is from genome assembly GCA_034509755.1 of Anisodus tanguticus. Classification (NCBI taxonomy): domain Eukaryota; kingdom Viridiplantae; phylum Streptophyta; class Magnoliopsida; order Solanales; family Solanaceae; genus Anisodus; species Anisodus tanguticus. Next base: position 34,268,500 of record CM067561.1, on the reverse strand, counting down.
AAAATAAAAGAAAATAAAAAGTAACTATGTAATTACATCCAATTCTCAAACCCCCATTGAGAATTGGAGAATATAATTACCCCTCCCAATCACACCAATTATATGTTGACTATGTAATTACTTGGCGTGACTAACATGTCAAAATGTGTAATTAAACCCAATTACACTCAATTCCAATTACATAGGTGACTTTCCAAACATGCCCCTAATATGTGAAAGTGAAGTAGCAAAATAATTTAGATTTTGGTTATTGTGTAACGGTTCCAACGGACATTTTTGCCCCCCAACCCTATAAACCCTCATACCCCCTTAATATTTATTTTTAACCTCTAAGTTAGTATATTTACACTTTAACCTAATTTTTCAACTATAAATACCTCATTTTCTCTTCATTTTATCTCACAAATCTTCTTACAATCTCTCTAATCTCTCAATCTATCTCTCTATAATTCTACATTGCCTACTAAATAATTTATTTTATTTACTCATTTGTATAATTGTATCAAAGTTCAAAAATTGAGACTGAAGTTGGCATCACTACTCTTTATTTTATTTGCCTACTAAATATTTTATTTTATTCATGTTGTTTGCGTATGAATATCAACAATATTTACGTTATGCATTATATCATTTTCCTGGCAAAGTATCAATCACTTTTGATATAGGTCGTAGTACTAACGACAATGATTATTTAACCGTAACATGTCATTGGATATATCATAACTGGTCTATGCAAAAACGTAATTTAGCATATAGATATATTGATGATAGGCACACTTGAAATTTTATTGCACAAAATAGTAATGAAGTTTGCGATTATTATGGTATAACTGACAAAATAATGATTGTTACGTTAGATAATGCTCCTTCTAATAATTATGATGTGAGACTTTTAAAAGATCTATGCACTCCATCTTTTCTTAATTATTTTCATATAAAATATGCGTGTCATATTTATAACTTAGTTGTAAAGGATGATCTATCACTTTTTGAATTCATTCTTAATAAAGTACAATTTGCTATAAACTTTATTTTTAGAAGTAATAGAATACAAAGAAAAAAAGAATATAAAAAAACTTATTACGATTGTGGATTAACTTTTAGAAAAATCATGAAGAAGTAGCGACTATGTGGAATTCTCCATATGAACAACTACTTGTTGCTTACGATTATAGAAGAACTATAACTTTAGTTTTTAACGACCATAATTGAAATCCAATTGATATGCTTGTATATAATTATTGAGAAAAAAATTCATAACTTATTGGCTTTTTAGAAATAATTTTTTCAAACAACTAAATAATTTTCTGGTATATATTATCCTACTATTTCAACTATGTTATTTTATATAGCTCTAATATTTTTGTTACTTAGTGAATATATGGAAAAAACCATCTTATAAACACATATTAAAAATATTTATCAATTTTTTTTTATTCCCACTATTTATGTTATTGGTGATGTATTAAATCCGACTATTAAAATAGACTATTGTAAAACACTTATTGAAATTATTTATGATTGTATAGCATTACTTTCACATTCAACTCCAAAAAAACTAAATGAACAACCAACTAAAGAAAAAGTTTTGTCTAGTTTGATCATTGTATTGACGGAAATTGACAAACTAAATAATGCAACAAAGTAGAACCAAAAGAGGAAGAAAAAGAAAAAAGATGCCAACATTATATTTGAGTAATCATCGAATTTAAATTGAATTTGATCAACTTAATATTTAAAAATTAAATTTTAAAATATTGAAAATTGTACGAAAGTACTATAAGTTGTAATTTTTTTATATATTAATACGATGAAAAATTATTTTAAATGTCGACCAATATTCACATCGATAAACTATGTAGCAAAGTAGACCAAATTAAAGAGAAAGAACAAAAAAAAAAAGAGATACGAGTAGTATATTTTTGACTAATCATCGAATCTAAATTGAATGAAATCAACTTACTATTTTAAAATTAAATTTTAGATATTTAAAATTATACGAAAGTTTAAGTTGCAATTCTTTTTATATTAATACGATAAAAAAATTATTATAAATGTCAATTGAAATTCACCTCATTTAAATATCCAAAAGCGAAAGACAACAAATAAGTTGAATTGGGGGCATATACGGTATGTAGCACAAGTATAAACCGGTCTTTTTTAATTTATGTATATTTTCGTGAAGAGTTTAACTAATATCCATTGACGGTGTAGGTTTCATGTAACTTTAAGGCCTATTGTAAGTAAATTTTCAAATATTAAATATTTAATAATTAAATTATAAAAAAGGAAAATAGTAATTGTGTGACAAAAAAAATAATCTATCAATTGTAAGTGAAAAATGAACAACATGCAATATAAAACAAGTGAATATTACTAAAGCAAATACATTGAAATTGAAAATATAACATAAATTTAAAATCCAAAAAAAAGTTTAACATGATACTTTTATACCAAATTCTAACATTTACATATAATAAGTTCTGACATAACTTAAGTAAATATAATTGAAAAGAAAGTGAATAAGTCTATAACCTCATTCAATAACGGAGTTAAACTTTAATAACATCACTCGTTATATGTCAAGTTTGTTAATGACGCATTCTTTCTAATATTAGGAAGTGTAGTTTCATAAACTAGAATAATAACGTAGTTACGCTAAATAAAGAAAATAAAATTTTAAAAAAACATACAAGCAATTACATAGAATCACAAGAAGTAAGGTTGGGAAATGAGAAAAAAGAAAATGAAAGATAAATATATAAAAATAATTTAAAATTTAAAAATAAAAAAGAAATTAAAATAATATAAATAAAAAAGAAATATAAATAAAAAAGAAATAAAAAAATAAAAGAAATTAAAAAGTAACTATGTAATTACATCCAATTCTCAAACCCCCATTGAGAATTGGAGAATATAATTACCCCTCCCAATTACACCAATTATATGTTGACTATGTAATTACTTGGCCCGACTAACATGCCAAAATATATAATTACACCTAATTACACTCAATTCCAATTACATAGGTGACTTTCCAAACACGCCCCTGATATGTGAAAGTGAAGTGGCAAAATAATACTAAGGAGAAAATGAGGCTTACTTCAAAATCTTACCAATCTATCTTGATTTGGGAGTCTAGTTGGTTTTAATCAATAAACATATTCTTTTTATTTTCATTTATTTCTATTGAGTTAAATTTAAGATAATAATTTTATATTAGTTTGTCTCTGTCATCTTGACGAAAAATCTAACATTTGATCACGATTCTCTGACATAAATACCCAACATAAAATAGTTTCCACGCCGACGAGTAAAAAGGGACTGTTTGGTATTGAAGAAAATCAGCATTCAGTGAAGCAGAAGAAAATTTGATAAATCCATTTTGGGACACTTGTTTAAGTCCATAAAGGACCGATTCAGGCGGCAAAACTGAGTTCTCCCCCTGTGGAGAATATTCGTGAGGGAGAGACATGTATACTTTAATGGGAAATGCCTTATCTTTGAGTGCGGTTTGAACTACTGATTTATGTTATTGAAAATAACCAATTAGGTTTACGACGAAACCTAGAAATCGATCACTGATCCAATTTGAGTACTTCTGCAGGATAGACAGTGATTGAGTGAAATGATCCATGTTACGGAACCAAGACAACCTATCTTACTAATAATAAAAAAGGGTTAAGGGCCTCCAAGACCTATAAATAGAAGCTTTTTGAAGTCTCTATTTGGCAAAGGTTGAAAACGAGAACTCCTTTCCTTATTTGGTGTACCTACTTGAGCCGGATGAAAGGAAACTTTCACGAAGTTGTAAAGCAAAATAGAAAAAAAAGATGTGGTTAAATGGAAGGATGAGAGAAAGAGAGAAAAAGAATACCAATGATGATTCCGTAACTATTCCAAAAATGGAAAGTTTGACACAATTGAGATTATTTTTTAGAAATTGGAAGCAGTTACTAATTCATGATCTGTCATGTACAAAATGAAAACTTCATTCTCGATTCTACGAGAATTTTTATGAAAGCCGTTCAAGTGGGATATTTCTCTTATGAGATAACAATGATTATGAGCCAGTTTGTATGAACTTATGGTTTTTGACTTATAAGCTAAAAATCATAAGTTAAAAATTGTAATTTATGACTTTTGACGTATTTTTATTATTTTAACTTAAAAATAAATACTTAAAAACTCTTTTTTATTTTATCCAAACACTATAAAAATGCTTAAAAGCACCTACAATAAATCAATCCAAACAGGCTCTATATTACATATGCCTATTTTCTTTAATTACTTATGTAAATAGTTAAAAAGTAATTAACAACTACCAAAGCAAACAGATCGATACCTGTTCTATTTTGTTTTACCAAATCAACACAAGTGTTGGTCAAACAAGAATAAAAAATTGAAAATATGTAATTAAGACAGTATATTTAAAAGACCAATAAAGCGAGTACGAGCTAATTCCAATCCAAATATATAAAATATTTCCTATTTAACCAAAAAAAAAAAAAAGTTGTTCACGGTCACAGTTCATACTTCAAAAGGAGTATTTTAAAAAGGTAACTAGGAAAATTGTGTATTTTCCCAATTGTTTGACTAATTTTTTCAATTGAATTTAAGTTATATTAAGATTTTAAATTTATGAACTTTAGATTTAAAAAAAATTATTGAATTATTGATAATTTTTTTTATATATTTTAAGCGACCAGAGGTCATGAGTTCAAGCCGTGGAAACAACTTCTTGCAGAAATGTGAGTTTAGGTGACATACAATAGACTCTTGTGGTCGGGCCTTTTCCCGGATCCCGCACATAGCGGGAGCTTAGTGCCCCGGACTGTCTTTTTTTAAATGGATATTTTATGAAAAATACAGAATTTGAATTAAAATTATTGAGTTTTATCAACTTTTGCTAGCTCCGTCACTATATCCATTGACAATATATATAATTTTTTTAATATTAATTTGTAAATAGTAAGTAGCAAATAACTTACCATTTGCTTAGGTTGTTTAAACTATTTTTTGAACCGTCAAGCATTAAAGTAGAACGGCGCTTTTCCTTTGGAAAAAATAGGAATATATTCTGGTAGTCATAACTTAGCCACATGTTGTATAAGAAAAAAGAAAACAGAGGTGTAAAGTTGGAGAAAATTGTCAAAAGAAATAAAGTCATAAACCAACAAAAATAAAAAGAAAAAGAGCAAAATCTGTGCAAGAAAAATCTTTTATTTCCATCACTATATAATGACAAGGATAAAACTATAACAACAGATCAGCTGCATCACTATCATCTTTTCTTCACAAACTAACACGTCACCTTCGTATTCTCCACCGTACTTGCCGTGTTCTCCACCGCCGGCAAATCCTACTTAGCTTGTCCCTATAAATACACCCAAAAACATTACTATATATTTTAAAAAATAGAGAACCGTTTCGATTCTTCTCTTTATCTATAAACGAGTAAATTGTGACTTGTGCTGTTTTAGTGGGAACGCATTTTCTGTGTGAAGTTATTTTGGAGAAGCTTATAAATTTAGAGAATGGAGGTGATTGTGTTTCTCTAACATTGAGTGTTATTTGAGGCTTATTAGGGTAACAAAGTTGGTTTTGGCAATGACGGTGGAGTATAGATGTTGCGAGACAGGGTTCTTCATACATATTGTGATAATTGTTTTTTTGGTAGCTTTTGCTGGGTTGATGTCTGGCCTAACGCTAGGACTGATGTCGCTCAGTTTAGTTGATCTGGAAGTACTTGCTAAGTCTGGAACTCCTAGTGATCGTAAAAATGCTGGTATTGTTTCCTTCTTTTGGTGTTGACAATTGTGGCGGTGTGTCTGTTGTTAAGTTAATTTTGATGCTTTTAATGGTATCTGATCAAGTGGATTTGTTAGTTTGATTCCTTTTATATATATATATATATTTTTTGTGCAATAGCAAATACTGTATATTTTAATGGATGTTGTTGGATTTTTTTAGACGATAAATGCAAAATTTTTGAGTAATAAATTTAGTTTCCTTTTCATAATCCACTCTTGAGCGGGTTTCTTTCAGAAACAGCCTCTCTATTTCACAAGGTAGAGACTGCGTACATTATGCCCTCCCAGATCCCACTTGTAGGATTACACTGCGTTTGTTGTCGTTGTTTTCATAATCGGCTCTGTGGAGAGAAGAGAGTAGCAGTCAATATGCTTAGACTTTGTAGGGACTAATTATCTGGCAAGATATGATCTTTTGTTTCTCTTCTTTAAGTAACCTTTGAATCAATTGATGAATCATCTGTGCTGCTATCCAAAAATAGTTGGGGTTGGCTATATGAATTCTCTATATCAACTTCGGTCAGTTTGTGCTTATTTCATTTTGATACTAAATATTTTTTCTTCTAATGCAAAATTGCAAATTAGGAGTTCTTATAAATAATTCCAATACTAGTTGACTAACCTTGAATGCTAAACTTTAATTTGTTGTGATATTGCTTTTCCATACATAATTTGTGGTTGCTTTTAGTTAGACGATTTGGAAAAGAGGGATTTTGAGAATGATGAAACGAGAGCGAGAGCTCTTGCAATAATTGTTTTAATTTGCTGTCAATAGGTTAAAGTAGATGATACTAAATATTGTCTTAAAGTTTTGAAATTATCTGGTGGCGTTCCATCACAGTGATTATTCTGGGAATTATGGTTTCACGATTCATACTTTTTGTGTTTGTCTTAACAGAGAAGATCTTGCCTGTTGTAAAAAATCAGCATCTATTGCTTTGCACTTTGCTTATTTGCAATGCTGCTGCTATGGAGGTATGCAAGATTATGATTGTATATTTCAACAAGCAATTCTTTCATTATTTGGATACTTGTTTAGCTCTTAAAAATTGTGTGATATCCTTTCAGGCACTTCCCATATTTCTTGATGGCCTAATTACGGCTTGGGGTGCTATACTGATTTCCGTCACGTTGATTCTTCTGTTTGGTGAGGTGAGGATTTTCTTTTTTTCGACTACAAGCTTTAAAACTGGCTAAATCAGGACATATAGATTTAGGTATGACAGTTGAGTGGAATGGGTGGCTTAGCATTCCGGTGCACCCACCCAGACGGGAAAGGTAATAGGGTGCCATATGGTGTGTGTGCCTCTCTGCCCTTTATGGCTTTATCTACCCCGAATTTATCCACGTAGGGCCGAATTGACATTAATTATGTGATTTGATTCTTAGGATAGTTAATTCCCTTTTGTTGTTAGGGTCCATTAGTTCTTTTTGTCACTCCCTCCCACTCAAGTAAGTGCCATTAATTCTCTTTAAAGTTTTGAAGGAAATATATAGTAAGAAACTTCTGCAGCATTGGTAAAACGCGCAAACGAACTTCTGGGTTGGGGGTTACTTTCTGTACCTCATTACCATCCATGGATTGTGGCCTTAAGATGCCATTTAGTTTGGACAGTCTGGGTGGCATGTAAACAAACTCCATAGTGAAAAATGCTTCTTATTACTCGTTCTATGCTGCTTGTTTAATGAAGGGGGAATTTGATAAAAATGCATTGTTCTTAAAAACACAACTTATCAGTAGTTCAGATGTATTATTTTCCTTAAAAGCGAAAGAACTTAACTGTTTGGTGAAACTACATGATGAATTTACATGTGCTACTTTCTATTGTGTGGTTGAGCAGATCATACCACAATCTCTTTGCTCAAGATATGGACTTGCCATCGGTGCAGCTACAGCCCCAATTGTTCGTGTTCTTGTTTGGATCTGTTTTCCTATTGCATATCCAATAAGCAAGGTAGACTCTTTTGTGCAATGATTTATGTTAACTTCCCATCTAGCTGAAAGTTGTCTTTCTGAATTGAGTGCCGACTGTATTCCAAGTTGGCTTATCAAATGTTGGCCTCGGGATGGTAGTTGTTTGTTTTATATTAGTAGCTCATTTAGTTGCTGTGATTTCCAGCTGTTGGACTTTCTGCTGGGACATGGAAATAAAGCTCTTTTCCGACGAGCTGAGTTGAAAACTCTAGTAAATTTGCATGGGAATGAGGTAATTAATTGAAGCTATATTGTTGATACACTTATGTGCTTTTGCTTCTAACACAGATCTAGCTTTTTTTGTTTCCTATATCTTCTAATTGACTTATTGCTTCCTTTAAACCACTTGGATTAGGCTTTGAGGATTCTACTTGTTCTTCGATCTAGAGAATCTCTACTGCTAACCCACTTGAATTAGGATTCCTACTTACCATGTGTTGATTATTTTATATTTCTAATACCGTGGCTTACGTATAAACAGGCTGGTAAAGGCGGAGAACTTACTCATGATGAAACAACGATAATTGCTGGTGCGCTTGAGCTACATGACAAAACAGCTAGTGATGCGATGACCCCGATATCTGAAATCTTTGCCATTGATATTAATGCGAAGCTGGACAGGTTTCTATATTTTTTGATGTCTTTATAAATTATAGATTTATGTAGCACTGCCTCTTCAGCTGCTTGATAGTTGATACTCTGTATTCTCCCATTTATGTGCAGGAATCTGATGAACTTGATTATGGAGAAAGGGCATAGCAGGATACCAGTCTACTATGACCAACCTACAAACATAATAGGGCTAATTCTGGTACTTACTGATTTATTTGTGTGATTAACCTCGACGTAGTTGGAAGCATCTTGTTTCCTAGTTTCGGCACAAAAATAAAACAATTCCTCTCCGCGAACTTCAATTTCACTTCCCACATGTTGCCAACATTGTAGCAACTGTCTCTATGTTCTGTGAATCCAAAAACTGTTATGGAACAAGTCCTCCACTTACTTTCAATTCGTGGTTCCACTTGAATTGTGATTTTGACTTTGTAGTGACTTTGTATGTTTGTATGAACCCATAAACTGTTGAACTTTTTCAGGAGAGAAATATCACCACTTCTTAAAAGTCTATGGAAATCTCCTCCTAGAGACCAGCCTTTTCTTAACAAAAGTTAAAAACACTGGCCATATAAAGCCAAATTAGGAGGTTCAAGGGCTTACATGAGGACAGGAATTTGGGGCTGCTTTTGGAACTTTTAGTAGTAAGGCTTGTATATCTTCTTCCCTATCATCATTTCTTATTCATTTTTATGCAACAAGACAAAAATGTGGGGTGATACATTACCAGAATTTATACTAATAATGACTTCTCCACATGGTTCAAAAACTCTCAATTTCCTCAAAAGAATTCAGTTGAATAAGTTCCCTTCCAATCATGAAACGCTTGATTCTGCATGGAGTGTTGAGATATGCAATGTCTTCTCTTAACTAATCATGATGGACTCTGGCTAAATAAAGTTCTTAAACACTGAAAGTCTGTCTCAGATTAAAGTGTATTCTCAGAGCTAAGCTTGTTTTTGCCTTGTCTTTTCATATGTGTAGTCAATTGTACTCATCCACCATCCGCCTTATCATCTATAAACAATTCTATGTTCCATTTTCATCATTAATACCATAATTGCCTACTTGTTTTATGACATTGTAGGTCAAGAACTTGTTGACTGTCCATCCAGAAGATGAAGCTCCTGTGAAGAACGTTACGATCCGAAGAATCCCAAGGTATGTTTTATACCTCAAGTGTTGGAGAACTATTAAGTTGTTACATGGCTGCAAAAGCAAATTACTCTTATGCTTTCTTTGGTTTGTGATTGCTGCTAGCACATAGTTAACGTTTTCTTATCAGTTGCTAGCATATATTTAACCTAAATTAAGTTCTTTTAGCGGTCTTATTTCAGTAACTCAGATTTGTTTGGCATGTAACCTTTTCGTAATCTGTTCAGCCTAGCGTTGGTGATTCTGAAAATCTCCAGGAACTAGGCAGTGAAAAAGAACTTTTATGGTTTTAGCTGCCTTTCCCGCAGTTGGTTAGTATGCAAGATGAGGCAGACTATGGTTCTGTGTCTCTGCTATATGCTGCTAATTGGTAGTCTCTGACTCTCTAGTGCTTTTTAGGTCTAAAATATGCTTAAAGTTTATGTTGGTCTAAGGTACATTTCCCCCCAATTCACATGCTTCCTTCTTTTAGAGTTTTACGGTCCGAGTCTGGACATCCATTTTCCAGAACTATGCATAATAGAGATCTGTGTGTTGTATGTACAAGTTAGACATCACCAAAAAATAAAATAGCTTAAATCTAAAAAAAAAATTTACTGAACGGACATGTCCTGATATGAATTAGTTAGATGACTTATTCAAGTTCGACGAAGTTGCTATAAAGAGTGACTAGTACACTACCTGATACTTGCAATATAGCTGCAGATGAAAGAAGTTGTAGGTAGTAATGTGGCTTATCCAAGTTTTCCTCCCAACTCAAGCTAGCCAACTTGCTCAGACATCTGTCTGACAAGCATCAGTTAGGAGTAACTTTCTCTCAGTACTGATATTTGGTCTGATAATTTGGGGGTAGAACCCAAATAAAGTGGTAGGTGATGTTTCCACATGTGCATTACAACAAAGGGAGGGAGGGAGCGCACACGTGTGTCACAAGCAGGCACCACGGGTTCTTTACTTTTTGGTGGGGTGGAGGGATTTTGTGCATTATAGCACAGGCCGTGACTACCTTTTTACCTTGATTGATGCTGCATATCGATGCGGGCCTCCGCTTTTCTTTTCATTAATGAAACCCGCCAGTTATTATTATTATGAACTCAAATAAAAGGACAAAAAATTTGGATTTAGAAGGCTTGTTCAAAAGAAAAAAAGACGTGGGTGGCATTATGACTGGGGTGTCAGACGCGTGTCTGTGTGTGCGTGTGAGAGAACAACTTATGGTGCACACTTGATTTCTATTTGATGCTAAGTGATCTATAACAGCATATCAAAAATTAAGGTAATACATTAAATGTGTTGTGTGTTGTGACTGGCTTGTCAATTTTACAAGGAGTTTTAGGCGTATATTCCTGATGTGTGAGCCTCTAAATAGTCAGAAGTAGGAAATAACTGGTTTCCCCAAGGAATTTCTCTGAAAGATTCGAGTGTAACGGCCTCTAATTAAGATGTATGTTCAATTAAATTAAAAACTAAGTTTTAGTGGAAGGATTTCTGTTTGAGGTTTTGTTCAATTAATTCTAAAACTAAGGGGTAAAGATAAGATTTTTCAGATCCCTTGTATGCATCTGTTCATTACTGCCTGCAGCCTTTTTTTCTTGGGTCAAAAAGAGTGTCCACTTATTAAATCAAGAAAGAGATTTGCCCCTATTAAGTGTTATGTGATCAAATCCCAATATCTATTTAATTAGGGGCAGTTTAGTCAAATTACCTATTTTTGTCTAGAAGCAAATGGCTAAGTGGACACTCTTTTTGATCCGGAGGGAGTACAGTATAGGACAGTTGAAAATTCTTTTCCATGATATATTTCACAACATCTCTAACTTTTGTGGTTTCACATTGAATGTCATTACTCCATTCAGTGAGAGTTGGTTCAACCGGTATCCTAAGTGACATAAAAAAATGATTTACTTTTTATTTGAAAAAAAAGTTTAATTCTTTAAAAAACGGGAAATTTCACTTTTTAAAATATTTTAAAATGCAATTACTAAAATGATAAAGGCTGGCTTTTGAAAGTGAACATGACATTCAACTTGAATGTAGATAGGGCAACTTAAATGTTGTCAATGATAGTATCATGTGTATTCAAGATAAAAATATTTTATTCTTGTGTTTTATGTCATCTAAGAATGGAAGGCCGTCTGGTTTGTGTCAATGATCCTGCATTCATTTTAGGTTCCAATAACTATGTGATGATTGTTCTTATGCTTCCAATATCCCTCATAAACACCTTCATGGTTTCTGTTCTTATGGTGCAGGGTCCCAGATTCTATGCATTTGGATGACATCCTGAATGAGTTTCAGAAAGGTCATAGCCATATGGCTGTGGTTGTAAGGCAGTGCAACAATGATATGGATCAGCCTGCTAGCAAATCCCCTGCAGAGAGTACGTTTTGCTTGCTGGCTTATTTTGCTTTTCTCACATTTTTACGTTCTCTAATCTGGACACTCCACCTTCTCTTTGCTCTCCAGATCCCGTGAAAGATGTCAGGGTAGACATTGATGGTGAAAAGCCTCCCCTCGAGAAGAGTCTGAAGACAAAGCGATCATTGCAGAAGTGGAAGAGTTTCCCTAATGGTGGAAATGCTTCATTCAAAAGTACTAGGAGCAAAAAGTGGACAAAAAATATGTACTCGGACATCCTGCGAATAGATGGAAATCCCCTGCCAAAACTCCCAGAAGAGGAAGAGGTTGTTGGAATAATAACTATGGAAGATGTTATTGAAGAGCTTTTACAGGTAAACTGAATAAAATTTCTATATGTAGAGCTTTTAAATTTTAGTGTTTTCCTTGACTTTTGCAGCTCCAAGGTATCTAATGTAAATTCTGTTTTTTTTTGTGCGCGCGTGTAGGAGGAAATCTTTGATGAGACGGATCACCATGAGGAGGATTCATGATCGGAGTTATGTTGTTATACACACTATAATTAGAAATTTTTGATGTATTATTTAAGAAATATGCTTTTAGTGGACTTCAGAAAAACTATAGTTTGAACATTCCAAACGTTTTGTACAAGACTCGTCTACTGAAGAAAATGTAGCCTCAAAAACTTACAAAAAGGTTCTTTCTGATATAAGATGGTTTGAGTCGGCAGCAATTTATGGTACAGTGCTGAGTTATGCCGTGTATAACTTCACGACTAGGTAATGTGTGAAATTTTTGAGATCGGCTTTCTCCAAGAGTAAACTACTTTAACATGGCAGGTACGAGTCATTAAACAGTTTGTGACAGAGTAAACTACCTAAAGATGGCCGATGGGAATAGGGACACGCAGGGTGAAAACTTGAGCTCTGGTAGTATAAACTGTTGTTGATAATGAATCGATTTGCTCTCATGATTAACAGCTTTGTTTACGGTTAAAGGGGGAACTTGAATCTACAAAACGTGAAAAAAGAAAAGAGAAAAAAAAATCTACGAACCTGCAACCAACTCTAAATAATGCACAAACGTAGTAAAAGTATTGGGTTACAGAAGGTAGCGACTAGCCGGTCCAATATAAAATCATCCTCCAGTCGCAGGGATGAAGAAATACATGAATCAAGCAGTTTGTGAACACAATTTTGGTCTATGAAAACACTGCGAGGATTAGTTGGTAAAGGGAGCAGTCAATCTCTGTTCCTCTCACGTTGAGAACAGTCAAAAGGACAAATTAAAACCCAATGGCCGTCACTTATCGCCCTTTTTTTCCCCTCATTTATTTTCTTTGACATGATCAATGTCCGAGTAAAGCTAAATCATATACCAGTGGCGAAAAGGAAGGCGATTTGAGCAACACCATAGCTAAGCCGACGCTGATACAGGTGAGTCGAGGTTAAATCAATCAGCTGTCCGGTCATACTTACGAGTTGTACTGACATCTGTTTCTTGAAGAAGCTTACATTAATTTTCATTGAAGTGGGGGCTGAGTAGTTATACGAGTGCAGTAAATATGGAGTACAAGTTATTCAAAAGGTCATTTTTACAGCAGAAATGCGCAAAACATACAATACTACACAATAAATGGAGCTTCCACGAAGCAGGAACAGAAGTTGTGATGGTAAACATCTGAACAAACCTCTAATCAACAAAGAAGGAAAAAATTAATATACACTGGTCAGGAGGATAATATCTATCTGTGACGTTTGACTCTTTTCTCCTCTCTCCTCCTTTTATCCTCCTTGTCCTTGGACTTCTTTTTTGATCCATGTTTCCTACGGTGGTGGTGGTGCTTACTTGATTTAGCCTTCTTTTGGACTTCTCTCTTGTCATCTGATAAAGACTCTTTTTCTGAAGAACCAGGGGCATTCAGCCAGGCAGGCTTCTCTGGACCAATGACAACATGATATCCACATTTTTTGCTTAGCTTTGTCTCAGGACTTGCCAACTCTCTTTCTCTGGGATCCAGACTAGAAGGAAGGTAAGGACCAGCTTCATCCATCCGTGATCCCACAGTTCCCCTGCCACGTTTGACCCTGCCAATAACAAGATGTTCAATTAGCTACGTGTGGCACATTGAAGTTGTGACACCCAAAAGGACGAGAAATTTAAGACTCAATGTATGCAGCCACAGAGAGACATCGTCCGATTTCCTTTATCATTAAAAAGAGCGGATATATGTTTTGCAAGAAAGACTGACCTTGACTGTAAAAATCCCTCAATTTCAGCATCTCTCAAGCCTTCATCCTCACTTGGATGAGAATCCTGTATCTCTCTTTTCTTTGATCCACTTGTGCCTGAATCAGTATCACATCTCTCACGTGACCTCCTCTCTGAGACACTAAAACTATGACACTTTGAATCACAGTTCTTATCTGCCGACCTCTGTTTCAGCCTGTTTTCAAGCTCCAGTTCTTTCTGCCTTAACTTCCACATCTCATTTACTTCAACAGCTCGGTTAGCTGCAATTGGTAAAATTTCAGAGCCACAAAGATGAAACTAAGAGAACAAATATATGAAACCTGCCTGAGAAAGAACATGCCTTGTGTGCTATATGTGCAGACTAATCTTACCCTTCAGATCAACTATACTTTCACATTTTCTGGTATGAAAACCATAATTCGTGTAGGTTCTTCACAAGTCGAGTCCTACACAACCTACTAAGGCAGCAAAAAAAGCATTCACACAACAAAATCGAGGAAAAGCAAATAAGGATTAGCATGAAGTAGTTCTTATATTTTTGTTGCCAGTTTCAAAAAATGTAGTAGTTCTTATATTTATATTGTACACAATTTGGTTGTTAGTGCTATGTCATTATGTAATCTCTTGATTTCCTAATAGTCTTGCGAAAGATACTAATGATAGAGCAATGCCCGTATACACAAAGAGGAAAAACAGTTCTTTCAACAGAACGTCATTTACTCCTCCACATGGTCTTTGACTAGGTTAATTCTTCTCTAAATAGTAAGAGGCTTTTGTTCCCATTTCTTCTATTTCCTTCAGTTTCTGATTCTTTCGTAAATTAGGCTTATGTTTTTATGGTCTCTTTGTTTAACTCTGCCCATACAGAAGTAAATTGTTATAGAGCTCCCAATCTTAGCTTTAAGAATCCTGAAATGCAAAGCAACAATAGACCATACTCTACGCATTCATAAATTGTTTTGACTTGTAAATCTTTTGCACCACTCGGCTACTCCAAGCTTTCATATTTATTTTCATTACACTCTAAAATAGCTCAGCCAGAAGCTGGCAGCACTTAACACCAAATTTCTGCCTAGAGAAAGTAAACTTAGCTGAATAACTGACACTAACTCCAATTAAGTGCAGCCAGATATTGAGGTACTTTGCATGAAAGAATTTTTAAAGACGGGAAATGAGAAATAATTATTCAGACCATAACAAAAATCAAGAACTAGATGGGAAATAGAAGTGATGCTTGCCTTGTTGTATTCCACGAACAGTTGCTGTTAGAAACCGTGAATTTGGTCGGCCCCTAACATTAGGCCGATGGAGATAAGAAAGTGCACCCTCTGACTCTGCTTGCCGCCGCAATTCTGCAGCCTCTTTCAAAAGAATCGTCGCAATTCTATTCTCTGTCTCCAAATCCATATCCAGCTCCTAGAACATTACACAAGAAGCACAGTTTTACTACACAAAACCACAAATGGTCAAATAAAAGACATCTTACAAGCAGAGACAGATCCAGCATATAAGCAGCTCACTACATATATACCAAATCTAAGAACTTTGTCAATATGTATATATGTTAAATGATGCAGCCATTGCCTTCAAATCCTACATTTGTTTCTATCTGTAGGCATATAAAACTAGCTGATCCCATAACCATAGTGGAAGGTAATGATGGCTGCTATCAAAGTAAGTTGTCTGAAATACAATACAAATGCTTTAAACATGAAAAACCGCAAAATGGCCCAATAAAAACATACTCTCTCTTAGTAGATAACAATCCACAAATCACTACACCCCATCCCCGAACTGGTTGGCTTTAACTATATGAATCCTCTATATCCATTCCGCAATTCAGGCCGAGTTCACCCCAATACTCGACAATTTGTCTTTAAGATAAACTAGGATTTATAAAACTATAGTATCTTGCATCTGCGGGTGATATGAAAAATTAGTGGACACCACAACTGCAAGAGATTCCAAAATGGCTGTCAATGAGCTACACAACCCACCACACGAATCAGGTATACAAAAAAGGACATCTTTACACAACTAATACAGAAAGTTTATCAAGTATTTATGTAAAACCAACCCATTATAAATGATCAGATGGAATTCATAAAAGATTCTTATTTTATTTTATAAGTAGATGGAATTGAAAAAAAGACTTGAAATTTGAGACTTTCGTCAATCACAAAATCATGGAAAAAAACCCCAAATATTCAGGATTGCTCAAATGTCTTTTTCATAATGATATGAATCGGAGTCAACTTCTTTGTGCAGTGAGATTAGACACAAAGCATTACATCAAATTCAATTAAGCGCTTCAACATGAAAAAGGATTAGGGTTTTAGATTCATACATGAAGGAAGGAGAGGAGAAAATCGAGAAAAAGAAAGAAGGGAACTTACTACTCGAATTCGCTGGAGAGAGATGGAAGATCCTGGAAGAAACGAGAATGCCCTAATTTCAGAAATCGGGGCAGAAATCAATTGGATCTAATTTGGAGTCGCTGATTTGGGCCTCTGTATGAAATCTATTGGGCCTGCTCCTTTCATTAGTCGTTAACAGTGAAGTCATTTCGCCGGCATTGCATTAAGGCGCAATGAACCGATTGGATGGCATCTTCCTCTTTAAAAGCTTTGGATGGTATTAGTTAACATAATATTTCCGATTGTCATATGGACTACCAGCATATGTAACACACTTTTCGCTATTAATGTTCAATGTAAAATTTTAATTTGAGCAATCTCGGAGAAAAAAGAAATAAATTAAATTGGTACCGTGAATAGAATGGATGAGCTACCATGAATCTAAAAATTCTCCTTTTCTCACTTAATAATCATACTTCAATCAATTTTTACTTTAGATTGCTTAGTTCATCTAATCAATTCACTGTTAAAATAATTTAATCAATTCATTGTTAAAATAATTTGAATATAAGAATTTTATCAATAATTCTTATGTATAGGCTTATCAATTGAATTATTGTATAGGATACTATCCGTATCATTTAATTATATATTTTTGTTATGCGCTCTCTCTATATAAAATATATGTGACAAAGAAAATATGTAACCTTGATAGTCAGTTAAACTACGAGAAAATGTAATAATTATTTGCATTGTATGTAACTTATGGTGCATTTTGTACGAAGAAATATGTTTTCCTGTAAAATATTCTTTTAGTAAAAAACAAGGGATTTTTTATTATTATATGATGTTCGGTAAGTAAGCAAAAAATATTATCCAAAATCAAAAAAACGTTTTGTTCCATAAAAAACATACCCTTAAATCTTTTATCCTTTCTTTTCTCCGAATAATATAATATATGACATACATCTTTAATTAGATTCTTGATTATGGGAGATATACGAAGTTACAAATGTGGCCCTGGATGTGGTTTAACTGACCAAAATGCCAATTGTAACGGCTACTTACAGACATGTCAGTTGTTTAAAACTTAGTCCGCTTTTGTCACTTGTCATAGAAAAAACACACCAACTAACCCCAGATTCTTTCCTACTTTCTCTCTCTCTTCGAATTGAGTGTGTTGACGCTCCAGTGTTGTGTGAAAAGAATGGCAGAAGAGAAGCATCAGTCTGAAATCGAGCCCGAGATGGACGTAAACGAAGGAGGAGAAGACGATGAAAGAGAATCGAAGCCCCAAAGTTCATCGACTTCTCCACTCCCGACCACTATCGCCCCGATGATGGTTACTAGTTCTGCCTGCGTGTTGGTATGTAAACCACTTCCCTTCTTTATTGTCTATAAATTATTTGGTCCTTAATTGAACTCTCACAGTTTACTTTGCTTTGTGCATTTAATGATTGACTGATAGTTCGAGTTCATCTCTCTAATCTAAGAGCTACATTTAAGCTTCATAAGTTTCTTTAGATGTCAGTAGCTCTGATTGTCGTACAGATTTATTTGTACTTTCCTGTCTTATGATGAATTTAACCTAGGTCTAATTTTACCTGCGAAAGTCAAATGTAAGTAGGAATTTGTGATGCTCTAACTAGATTGTTCAAAGATATGTACTGTATCAGATTGGTAGTTGCTTCTACACATATTATTGTACAAGTCAGTGGAGATAGTGAGTATGATCTAGGGTTTTAAGTTAGTTGATGCAGACTATAACACCATAATATATTTAGTTAAAATTTCAACTGTGTAAGGAACAAATTTGAGCCAATGGTGGTGGATTCACAGTCTGGACCAACTGACAAAAAAAACTTACGGAGTATTAGTTATTGGGTGGAGGGATGCAAGTTAACAATTTCTAGAATATGTTTTCAGGTCTGCGACCAAAAACACGAAGAAGATATGGACTCTGAGAAAATCTACAAGGATTTTGTTCTCCGAGTAAGTTCCTTAACTGCAACTTTTTCCTCGACTAATAGGAGCTTAAATTAAATGGAGCAACATGGACGGTGGTGATTCATATAGCCAACCCCAATTTGTAAAAGATTGACACGTAGAAGTAGTTGTATATAATGACAGATGACCTTATTGATATTGTACTGAAAATTCTAATGCTGTTTCCCTTGTAATCAGGTAATGGCTGCTAGAAGCCCCAATGGTAAGACTTCAGAAAGCACTAAGCAGACATGCTGCAGGCGCAGGGTATGTGTAGTAGATCAAATAATACTATTTAGTTAAGGTTAAAATCTCATTGTTTCCTACTTAACAGTTGACACCAACTTAATTTTTATGTTTCAGGAAGAATATAAAATGTCCACTCATTGTGCCCTTGGGGGCCAATTTCAATAGGTTGAAGTGCTACCTTGGCTGGATTCCTAATAATAAAAATTCTTCCTGCCGAGTGGGTATCAAAATTATCAACAACTTCCCACCCTAGAAATTTTGTGGATAGAATCCTGTTAAGGATGTGAATGTTGATCTTTGATTCAAGGATGCCAAAATTATCAATGTTCTCATCTAGCACGAGAGACCGTAGCTCCCCGTGCTTCCGGGGGTCGTGTAACCCCTTACGTTCCAGCTAGAGACGATCATAGTTATAAAGGAAGGGGGACAGGCCCCCTCAATTTATCATTGGATGACTTAGCTTGTGTTGCCTTTCCATGTCTGGCCTTCCGAGATGGAAGGGTAATAGTCTCACAGAGGGGCAGAATGGCCCATGTTGTACAATAGTTTCTGCTTTCCGTCCTACTTTGCTCCTCCTCTTGACCAACTTGAAGCCATAGTTTGACTCCACGCCTTGGGCCACAATAGTAATGTTCCGACCTGTGCCAGCCTCGGCCAAAGGGCCGGCAGATTGGCCTGCTGAAGCCGTATGTTCACCCGGAATGAGGCATCCAACTTTGGATGTCCCACCTGCCTGCGGGACAACAAGCTGATCCTCCGCAGTAGCACTTGGGCCAGAAGCCTTCGAATCCTGCCCAAATGAAATAAGCCAAACAAGTACGACCCTTGCCAACCCTCGTCTCGGGACTCGAGGGTTGGCCTACTGTTGTAGCAACCAATTTGTCTCATTTGGCGGCTGCCTTGGGGCTAGCAGTGGATGAGGAACTTCTAAGTGTGTACAACCTTACCTTTAGCTTCGGTGGGTTTCCTAGGCTGTGTGAGGGTGTCCTTCTTTCCGTGGACTCTCATTTTGGTATCATCGGAGCTTGCCTCACATGTTGAGCTAGAATGTCTAACTCGCTTACATATCGAGTAGAAACTTGGGATCTGCTCATATACAATTTTTTGTACCAATGGATCACCTGTTCGAACATTTAGCTCGACTGAGTGGACTAATTCAGCCAATAGGTCGACTTCCACAAGAGCGCGTGCATAAGAAGTCTGTCCCAAAGTATGAGTTAACTTGTCGGTAGCAATAGGTCTGCCGACTCGTGAAAAAATGTGGCTAAGGGCCCTATCGGTGAATGAAGTCTTACCCATAGAGGCATCGTGCATATTACTTGGCTATCAAAAGCAAAGCATTTGGGAAGGTCTTTTATGAGCAAAGTTGTGCCATAAACGAAGTGAGACCCGTTGTTAAGGACTTTGTCTTTGTCATCGGCTGTCTTAAATTTGAAGACAATCCATCCGCTTGAGTGAACGTTGAAAGAGTAGGTAACGCCCCAGGACCTACAAAAGTCTTTGGAGGGCTGGTCCGCCGGATACTTTCCAACAAAGTATCCTACAAGCATGTGGCCCCATTTTTCAGAGACCACGTCGAACTCCGAATCATCAAGCTCAATTGGACCTTCTTGTTTGAAATTTGGTACAAAATGAAGCTTTAGCCCATTGGATGTGCCTCAGTTTCCTTTGAACAACCTATTCCAAGCTTTTTTTGTTTGTCATTTGGCTTTGAAGAGATCGGTGGGTCCTCCGAGCTAGAATCATCCGAAGAGGAGCTCGTGTCCACCGAGCCAAGGGTGCATGAAGTTACCTCTTTATTTTTTGGTTTTTGAGTTAACGCGGGGATAAATTAAACTTGTTTTGAGAATTAAACTTGCAAGGATGTGCTTAGCAATTTTAAGAAAATACTTATAAAATTACATTCTAGGTTATGAATATATTTAATATAAAACGGATCCACGGGTCGGATTTGGACCGGATACGGATCTCAAATACAAGATCTAGATCCAGATCTGATCCGTCAGAAACGGATCCGGGTCCGATCCGGATTCGTCGTGTCCAAATTTTGAAGATTCATATCCTATAAAACGGATCTAGATCCACCGGATCCGGACCGGATCCAGGATTCACTGCCATCTCTATGGACAGTCCATCAAATGGATGTCTACAATGCTTTCTTACATGGAGATCTCTATGAAGAAGTGTATATGACAGTTCGAGAGGTTTTGATACTACAGGTGGGCAGAAACAAGTTTTCAGATTATTAAAGTCCTTATATGGCTTGAAGCAAGCATTAAGGCAATGGAACATTAAGCTTACTTCAGCATTGGTCTCATCTGGTTTTCATCAAAGTCACAGGGATTATTCCCTATTTACAAAACAGAAAGGTGACAAGATAGTAGTGGTATTGGTGTATGTGGATGACTTGTTACTTAGAATGATCTAGCTCTTATTCTGTCTACTAAAGAGGCATTGCAGTCAACCTTCAAAATAAAAGATCTAGGAGAACTTAGATATTTTCTTGGAATAGAATTTGCAAGGAGCTCCCAAGGTATTCTTCTGCATCAAAGAAAGTATGCCTTGGAACTCTTATCAAATATGGGACTAGCACGTGCTAAGCTTGCTTCTTCACCCATGAAAATCCATCAGAAGTTCACTACTGTGGAATTTGATCAATATGTTGCTTCCACATCCACATCCAACCCAGTCTTTGCCTCTAGGCAAGACCTGCTGTTGTCAGATCCTGGTACTTATAGGAGACTAATTGGCAGATTATTGTACCTCACAAATACCAGGCCAGATATTGCTTTTGTTGTGCAATGTTTAAGTCAATTTATGCATGCTCCTAAAACTTCACATATGGAAGCTGGACTTAGGATTGTTAGATACATCAAACAAGCACCATGATTGGGTATTCTTATGTCTAGATCCGGTACTTCTCAACAACTCAAAGTGTTTTGTGATGCAGATTGGGGCTCTTGTGTCAATTGCAAAAGGTCAATTACTAGTTATTTAGTATTGTTTGGTTCTTCACATGTATCTTGGAAATCTAAGAAGTAGGTTACAGTGTCTAAAAGCTCAGCAGAGGCTAAATATAGAGCCATGGCTGCTTTAGTGGCAGAGGTGGTATGGCTCACTGTTTGTATCAAGAACTTGGAATTGATGTTCAATTACCAGTTCCTGTGTTTACTGACAGTAAATCTGCTCTTCAAATTGCTGTTAATCCAGTTTTTCATGAGCGTATGAAACACATTGATATAGATTGTCATTTCATAAGGGAAAGGATCCAAGGTCTCATCTACACTACATATTTGCCTTCTGCTGATCAGCATGCAGACTTACTTACCAATGCCCTCAGTCGAGTACAACATGCTCATTTGACATCCAAGCTAGGCATGAAGAACATCTTCATATATCCTAGCTTGAGGTGTGTGTGAAAGAAATAGGCAAGTGCACAGCAGTACCATGAGGTGCAACATATGGAGCATTTATTATTTAGTGAGTTAGTTGCAAGTTGTTACAAGTTTGTTGTAGTTTTAGTTAGTTAGTTACAATTTGTTGAGTGTAATTAATTAGACTACTTTAGATGAGTTGGGATATATATAAATACCAACAATGTACCCCTCTTACTAATCAATCAGATATTTTCAAACTCTTCCAGCTCAGTTCGAGCTCTGCACTTTCTCTGTTTTCTCTTCAATGGAAGTCACTGCCATTTGACCGACTTCTCACCTCTACAAACAGTGCGATAAATACCAACAATGTACCCCTCTTACTAATCAATCAGATGTTTTCAAACTCTTCCAAATTTCGATTCGAGCTCGCACTTTCTCTTTTTCTCTTTTTGACAATCTGTCAATTTGACCGACTTCTCACCTCTACAAACAGTGCGATAACTTCACACCAATATTCACAGATGTGTTTGCAGCGTTAGTTTCTATTATCAACCAAAATCCCAGTAATTGGAGATATCTTGTTGAGAAAATTATACTTCAACTGAAAAGACCTGCTAATAAGCCTCAGTTGTTAGCATCCGTCAAGTTTATTGCACATCTTGTGAATCAGCAAGTCGTTCACGAGCTTATTGCTCTGGAATTACTTACTTTTTTCCTGGAGAACCCCACTGATGATAGTGTTAAGGTTGCAGTTAGTTTTGTTACGGAATGCATTTCGATTCTTCAGGATGTGTGTCCGTTAGGGTTGCATGCTACTTTTGGGCGGTTTCTATGGATACTTCATGAAGGAGAAATTGATAAAAGAGTTCAGTTCTTAATCGAGAACCTTTTTGCATTGTGAAAAAAAAGTTTCAGGGATATCCAACTGTTCGTCCAGAACTTGACCTAGTTGAACATGAAGATCAATTAACCCATGAAATCTCTCTCTCGGACAAGGTAGATTCTGAAATTGCTTTGGACGTTTTCAAGCCGGATCCTATTTTTGAAGAAGTACGTAGAATTAAAGAAGATGATACTAGGTGAAGAATCTGAAAAAGAAGAAGATTCTGATGCAGAATTAGATGACAAAGAACAAACGGAAATAGAAGATGAGACAGAGACAAACTTGATCAATCTGCGTTTCACCCCAATCAGTATCTGTATAAGACACGATTGTAGATACGGAGGATGGATATAAGTGCAAACTATAACCAAGAGTGCCATATATGTAACGCACAATGCGTTTAAGAGCATGTATGTGCTCGTCCCTCGGATCATGCATAAATAAACACACATGTTGCACTGCATAAGTAATATTGGGCCTCGTGAACGTAAGATACTGAAGAGCCCCTACAAGACTACGATAGTGTGAAGGATCCTCGTAAGGTGTACTAGAATTAGCACTCAGCTTTGGTTTGGTGTCCACCGGAGTAGGAGAGGACTTACAAGATGACATGACAGCCCGCTCAATATTCTCACCGCATACTTTTTTTGGGATAGAAATAGACCACTTGCATTACGAGTTACAACTATACCCAAAAAATAACTCAAAGTCCCCAAGTCTTTCAATATATCACGCAATCTATTCCAAGCTTCCATTGCCGTGGTGTCGGGTTCGATGATCGTCTGTAAGAGGTCCGTAGAGATGGTAGAATAGATCCATTGAAGGGTCGTAGCATCAAGAGTTGACCACAACTCAATTTCATCATCTGTGGAAGACACCTTCTCCTTGCCTTTTGCCAGTGGGACGACAGACAATTATGTCAAGTGTTGATTTTGAAGAAGCAGGGCATAAGCTATTGAAAATTAAAATAGAACCTGGCCAGGAGATGGAATTATGAATAATGTTAGTGGAATGTTGCAGTCAGGAGAGGACTTATCTCCATTACCACGGACATTTAGGACAACGGTTTTGCATGATCAACAAAGTTTACCAGGAGAATTTTGATAAATTCTTGTGCAACAATACTCCATGATCCACCGTTTGAAACTAATAAACTGCCCAATTTGTCTAAGTTTTTTGCTCATTTACTCGCCACTGATGCACTGCCTTGGCATGTTTGGCTTATATACGTCTGACAGAAGAGCTACGTCTTCTTCTCGTATATTTATCAAAATCCTATTTCAGGAGTTGGCAGAGCACCTTGGCATCCGTTTGTTGAATGAACGTCTTAATGCAACAGTCATTTGAGTTGATACTGCCAAAGGATAATCCGGAAAATACCAGGTTTGCAATCAACTTCTTCACTTCCATTGGTCTAGGTGGGATAACTGAAAATTTGCGAGCGTATTTGAAGAACATGTCAAGGCTAATCATACAAGAACAAAAGCCTGTCTCAAAATCAAGTGAGTCTGATAGTTCTAGTTCTGATTCACAATCTTCGGGGTCTGAGTCAGAATCTGATAGTAGTGACACTGAAATAGACAATCATCGAAGGAAGAGGAGGAGAAGAACTTAGAGCATTTAGTCTTTTAAGTCTGATATTGTAGTTAAATGTTATAATCAAATTTCATTTGTCTTGATCATGTTCATACTTCACTGTAAGTATTCTAGATCGGTTGATTTTATATATGTGGCATCCCTGCAAAAGAGTTGTGCTGCAATCCTTGGTTGTGACCCTTTATGGGAAAATGGGATGGATCCTTTTCATCATACTGACAGTTTATAACACACCGTACACCAATTCATTTTCCATCCGCTAATTTAGTGAAAATTTGACGAAAAGGACGCAACACATGTTCTATCTGTTACATAATTTCTATCATAATGGTGGAGAACTTGATTGATGATATGCAAAATTAATTTATTTTAAACCAGAGGAAAATAAAATTGGTGGTAGAGGTAGTATTACTCTTGTGGCAAAATTAGGTAATCATAGTTCCATCTTCTTTGTTGACAAGAATATTATTTGAGATATACAATATCCCACATTGTATCAGAGTACACACAGAGACATTCTTTCACTAGCGAAGCGTACTAATATAGGAACGCAGGTGGTGCGAAACTAACAAGTAATAATCCTGATAAGAACATGTCTATTCATATCAAATATAATCAACTGCTTTGTTCTATAAGTAATTTGGATGTGAAATACATTACTTGCTAATGCCAGAAGAAGATTTATTAATGCTTAACTGTGAAAACGTTTGACAGCCTATTGCGGCAATTTCATTCTTCAAGAGTCTCATATGTACACCAAAGCATTCTTTCTGAGTTTGCAGCAAAGTTCAACATTCTGCGAAATTCCTCTGCTCTCAACAAGAACTTGAGTTCAACATCACGACTTGCCATTAGTTAGCAAGTCCTTGTTCCTGCCATCCCCATTCGGTGGATTCACAACTACACGTGTCAGCTTACAAGGCTCAACCTCTTCTAGCATATGAACTACCATCCTCATGGAAGGCCTTAATACTGGCGTCCTAGCTGTGCAATGAACTGCGATTCTAAGAACCTCAACAGCATCTTCTTTGAACCCTTCTAAAATGCTTGGATCCACCAAGTCAATCATGCTAGTTTTGTTTCTTATCTTGCTACATACCCACTGGACTATATTATTGTTCTCCCCGTACTCCGTATCCACTGGCTTCTTTCCAGTCACCAATTCTATTAGTACCACCCCGAAGCTATAGACATCACTCTTCTCGGTCACCTTGGTTGTGTAAGCATACTCTGTTGTACCAAACAATGAAGAAACAACAAAAAATTTAATTTGCCAAAAACATTTTCAAGTGACAATGAAATGAAAAAGGACAGAGAAAAATATGTACCAGGGGCAATGTATCCATGTGTCCCAGCTACAACCTGAGAAGAGTCCTTAGTACCATTGACATGCAAAACCTTGGCCAGTCCAAAATCAGCAATTTTGGGCTTCATCTGTTCATCCAGCAAGATGTTGCTAGACTTGACATCCCGGTGCATCACGGGTCTGTCATATCCGTGATGCAGATACTCAAGCCCCTGAGCAGCACCTAAGGCAATGCCATATCTCATCAACCAATCCATCTTGACTTTCTGAGACGTGTGCAATCGGTCCCATAAACTTCCATTAGGTAAGTATTCATAAACCAGCATATTTGAGTCCTCACTTGTGATGCTACAGTACAATTTCACAACGTTGACATGCCTAATGGAACTTAACGTGGTCACCTCAGCATCATACTCCTTTGATCTTCCATTCTCCTTCACCAGTATGGCTGAGCTGCTCTGGTAACTTTTCTGGTCACTAGAATCGGATTTCATAATGTGTTTCACAGCTAACTGTTTTCCACAATTCAAGACTAATCTGTACACATTCCCTGAACCACCTGAACCAATCAAATTTTCTTGCTTCAATGCCTTTAAGACTTGATTTTCACTAAAGCTCAATATATGAAACTGTTTGATATCCCAAGTATCAAGTCTCTTTACGGGAATATCCTGATTATTGTGCTTAAACTTCACATACACGAAACATGTAAGTGACAGAACCAGAACAACCACCCCAGCTATCAAGCACAACATGACTGTTCTGTGATCTCTAGACGTGTGAGAATATGATGAACATGGCCTAAGACTACCGAAATTCTCACCACAAAGGTCTGGATTTCCCAAAAAGCTATTACTGAAGGCTTTTATTGATAAAGAATC
Source organism: Anisodus tanguticus (assembly GCA_034509755.1). Lineage (NCBI taxonomy): Eukaryota > Viridiplantae > Streptophyta > Magnoliopsida > Solanales > Solanaceae > Anisodus > Anisodus tanguticus. The sequence continues at coordinate 34,241,699 of CM067561.1, read as the reverse complement.
CGGTATGCTACCACTCAACCTATTGTTTGACAAATCAAGAAGGCTTAATCTTAATGTCGAAAGGGTCACTGGAATTTGACCTGAGAGACTGTTATCAGATAGATTTAGAGAGTTCAAATCGGGCAAAGAGCCAAGACTTGCGGGAATTGCACCAGAAAGTGAATTGCCAGCAAGATTAATTTCATTGAGAGAAGCACATGATCCGATAGAATCTGGAAGACTTCCAGAAAACAAATTATACTCTAAATGAAGAGTATTAAGCTTCTTAAGTTCACCTATTGCTGCTGGAATATCACCAGAGAACTGATTCGAGCTCAGATTGATAGCTACTAATGAAGAAACTTCTGATATTGTCCCTGGTAATTGGCCATTGAACCGGTTATTGGCTAGGAACAACTGTGCTAAAGACTTTGCTTCACCAATATTTGATGTCACTGGGCCTTCAAATAGATTCAATCTGAGATCAACGATGCGCAAATCTGGCAAACTCCAAATTCCACTAGGGACTACTCCTGACAGTGAATTGTTGCTAACCCGTAAACGCTTCAATGTCAAACAGTTAGCATAAGTTGAAGGTATCCCACCAGTGAACTTGTTCTGGAGCAGCAAAAGATCAATCATATTCCCTTTCTTACACATATCAGGTGGTATTGGACCAGTGAACAAATTCTCAGACACATCAATGTACAGAAATTCTGCCCATGATCCAATGTTTTGAGGAAGAGAACCAGATAACATGTTTGTGTACAGTGACAGTTCTGTGAGAAACTTGAAATCTCCAAATTCAACAGGAATTTCACCAGAAAACTGGTTCTCAAACAGCTGCAAGGATTTAAGAAGAGACAAAGACTTGAGCTCTGAAAGATCACCTTCAAGATTGTTAGTTGAAACATCAAGGTTGACAAGGCTACTGAGATTCCCAAATCCCACAGGAAACTTTCCTGTGAGTCCATTTACATAGAGCTCAAGCTGGTGAAGCTTGGTAAGTTTGGTTATTCCATCTGGGATTTTGCCTGTCAAGTAATTATCTGAAAGCTCAAGATTCTCAAGCAGAGTGAGATTTCCAATACCTTCTGGAATTTGACCCTCAATACTACTATTAGTAAGGTAAAGGCAATACAACTTATCAAGGTTCAAAATTTCATGAGGGAATGGACTCTTGTCAAATAAATTGTCACCCAAGCTCAAGAAAGTTAGGCTAGTAAGATTTCCAAGTGAACTCCAAGGAAATGAACCAGATAAACCACTTTTGTTGAGACTCAAGAACTCCAGTTGGCTTAAAGAAGACAAGTTTGGAACTTCACCTGAAAAAGAATTGCAACCCAAATCCAAATACTGTAACTTGTTACAGTTCTTCAAGTGATCACTGACTCTACCATACAAGAAGTTAGAACCAAGAGAAAGTATTTCTAGTGATTTTAGAGAACATAATGAATCAAAAGAGACAACCCCTGATAAGTTCTGTTCGGAAAGATTGATTTCTTTAACCAATTGGCTGGTAGAATCACAGATTATTCCACTGAAGTTGCAAATGCTATTCTGAGGTGTCCACGTGTCAAAAAGCTGTGAACTTTGTGTTGTCTTGAGGGTGGATTTGAATTGCATAAGGAGTTGAAGTTCATCTTGTTGATGAGAAGGAGAAATCATCAAGATGAAAAAACAGAGAAATAAAATTGGCCATGGCCGGAAAAAGTTGGCACCGGGTGACATTTTTTTTTGGCTAGTAGAAAGAATAGGGAAGAAAGTTTGGTAGGCTATATTTGACGTTTGGTTTAATATGTGGGAACATGGAATCCACGAGAGAAAGAGAATGTATGAGATTTTTTTTCTCAAGAGGGTGGCAATCAACGAGGAAGTTTCCAATTCTTCGTATTCACACTTGGAAAAAGTTCACATGCAGATTTCCAGGATTGATATTCTTACATATGCTGGTCAAATATTATGCCGACCCAATTGATTAATTTCAAGCTTTTAATTTGCTCTTTTAGTACATCTATATCTGACTTGAATAATCAACAGACGTCAAATCAAGTGAAAATAAGCATTTGGTAGTGAACTAGTACTAGAAAAATGAAAATAAAATTGTCCTCTTTTACTAGTAGTATGTTTTAATTAATACAGGTACATTGTATTTTGAAAAAGAATGTATTGAAATATTGGGTTGAGGGCGGGAATTCCATGTAAAAAGATTAATCACAAAGGCAAATGATAATAGAAATACGAATAATAATAATAATGATAATAAATAATGATATATATATATATATATATTAAAATTGTTTTGAGGTATTAAAATATTTTAAATCACAAACAAATAATCGGAAGAGATGGGATAAAATTGGGTGTCAACATGGCCAACGTTTTTTACACACGGTTTAAAAGATTGATGCACAAATATCCTTTTTCTCAAAATTTCTCCTTTTAGCAAAAGTACTTCTTTTGTTTTTGTACTCAAATATAAAATATTTCTTTTATGAAAAAAATAGAGTATTGGAATATAACTTGAATAAAACCTTTATTTATTAAAGAGGTAAATCAATAAAGGGTTTGTTCCTTTTCCCAAACAATAGTTAATAAAGGAAAATCCACTTTTATTTAAAGGAAATCAACTTCCAATTCCGTAAATACTTTAATTAAAACCAAGCTATTTTCCCTTTTTATTAGCAAAGTATGAACTTCATAAAATCCGAGAATTGATTAATAAAAAATTGAGAGTTTATTTTTAAGGGCATAAAAGGCAACTCCATGTAATTAAGTTTTAACCTCTAGATTTCAATAACAATTAAAATGTTTTACACATAATGTAAATAAAATAACAAGTATAGAAATAAAATGGCTAGTGAGTATACCAACCCACTAGTTACCGCGTACAAAAAATTAAAATCCTATCATCTATGCCATTTTTATCCATGGTTGGGCCTTCTATCATTTTTACCCGTGCTTGAGCCTTCATGCAAATGTATTACCATTTTTGCTCATAGTTGGGCCTTCGGGTAGTCCGGACTCGATCAAATAATATATGTTGGACTCGTAGGCTCAACAATGGGTGAAGGGCGATGAAAAGTGGGCCATAGGCCCATGGGATATGCAAAAGAGAGGGGAAAACAAGTTCGATGAACCTAATGCATTGATTTTTGGAAATATTAATTTTGTGTTTATGCATGCCGTCACAAATTTAGAATCTAAACATTGTGAGCACCAAATAAAAAAAGTGAGTTATACAATGCAGCTTTGACTCAGTTTAGATTTTATTTTTCTCACATTTAATGTAAAGTTCAACCTCAATGCATTAGGTTCATCGAAGTTGTGAACCCATGATTGGATCCGTCATTATATGCATACCCCATGAATTAAATAAGACAGTAGGAGATGAAGAAGTAATTAATCATGAAGCATTGATATTTCTTCGTATTAGTTGTAGAAAAAAAGATATTGTCCCTTTTTAGTAATGATGGAGTTGAAAGGGGGAGTAATCAGTACAAAAACAGACAGACAAAATGACATAGTGAAAGCTAATAATGGCCGCCGATGTTGAATATGTATTACATTGAAGCTGCCATATTTATAGAAGAAAAAAAAAGAGTAGCAGCTAGCTACAAATCAATCTTGCCACGGCTCCTTTAGGTGTTGGCATTTTTTTTCGTTAAGACTTTTTTGTTGTTTGAAACTTTATGTTATAATAGTAGGACTTTTGCTAGCTTTCATTTTGGACTTAGGTAAATGGAAATTCTAAGTGATAACTGACTACTTATAATTTACTACCTTTTCTACTCATGATTTGTTTCTACAACTTTATTCAGTCACTACTTTAGTCAGCAGCATGACTAGCTAAAGTGCATTACAAACTCTTGGTGGTTATCAAATTCGAATTATAAGCATATTTTTCATTTACTTTCAGCATAAACTAATTCAGAATTTTAAATCAATAATTATGATTACTTGATTTGTTATTCATTCCCAAAAACAAATGCAGACTTAGTGTCTATATCATGTGAATTTCTACGTGTGAGAATGTCTTGAGCTGATGAACCCGTTCAATATACCCAACTTACTACTTCTTTTATAATCGACTAAATTTTTTTTCTCGATATTTATTTATGACACTAAAAAAATGTCAATTGTATTCTATTTTCTTGTAATGGACTATTCATAAACTACACATTCGTTTAATTAATCTTCTCTCTTGGACGCTTGGTTATCCATATTAAACAACACAATGTTATAGTTCATGCTACACGTAATTTTTTGAGGTAATATTTTCATGAAAACTTTGTGCTACTTTAGACAAAAGGGGGAACGGTAGGTGAAACTTCTACGTACAATGATATACAAACTATTGTAGCAAGTGAAATCTTTTACTTAATTGAATAAATAGCAAATAATCTAAAATTCAATAGCAAGCTTGTAATATTTTCCAATCAGCTTATAATTCATTCCCCGGGAAGTAATTTCTTTAACTATGACACAATTATGGGATTATATTCAAGTTTCAATTTTCTTCAGGACTTTTAGGCAATGTCACAATCGAAGTGAAAGAACTACAATTAATAAAATCGGAGTAGTCACTAAAATATCGAAATAGAAATAATAATTCGGAATCGGATGCCTAACTGATATTATCAAATTTATCATCACATGATGAATATTTTGCGTCTACGCATCCATTTGATAGTGAACTTTAAAAGCAAAAGCTGGGGAAAGAGATTTGTACATTTATCCAAATCTGAACACACAAAAATTGTTCTTAAAGAACAATCTCATCAATAATCACAATTTAAATTGTGGTGTTACGAGTTCAAAGCAAAACAGTGATTTTATCTACTCTAATGTTAATTATATGGTAGGAGAGCCTTGGAGTAACTGATAAAGTTGATGTCATGTGATCAGGAGGTCATGGGTTCAAGCCGTGAAAACAGCCTCTTGTAGAAATGTGAAGTAAGGTTGCGTACAATAGACTCTTGTGGTTCGGCTCTTGCCCGGATTCCGCGCATAGCGGGAGTGTTAAGAGTCCCACATCAGATATGGAATGGGAACATGGACTCCTTATATGGACTTGGACAATCTCACCCTACAAGCTAGCTTTTGGTGTTGAGTTAGGCAAAGATCTATTTTTTACCTGGAGCTTAGTGGAACATGATGCCCTTTTTTAATGTTAATTAAATGAGAAAAACACACGAAAGAAAAAAATACTAGGAAAAAGGGAAACTAATGAATGCTAGTGGGTGTTTAGTTTTGTGAGGAGTAACACATAACTGACTTATCATTAAGTGACAAAAAGTAAGTGGTTGATACGAATAAAGTATTGGCAATGCCTTATATTTTAGTTGGAAAAAGTGGTTGTTGACACGAGAGAATTATAACTTTTAAGTATAGTTGATGCATCAAAATCTTGGGTATAGATAGACAAGATGATCATTATTCCTGAAATCAAAAGATTCGGTGCATGTGTGTGTTAGAAATCAAAAGATTCCTGATCATTATAGCTACTTTTTTTTAATATACAACTTTAGAACATATAAATCAATATAGCGTAGTACTTGACAAATTAGTCCAATTAAGGTTTGAGGTTGTTCAAGATTTAAGATTTAGAGTTTTGGGTTTGAAATGTTATTAGTTTTAGTTCTGATGAAATGAAAATAAGAACTGCAGAAATATTTTTAATCATCCAAGAGACTCACACTTATTATCATATAATACTAAAAATGGGAAGCTCCTACCTTCAAAGTTGGATTACGATTTTGTTCCTTTGTAAATTAAAATCTAATTTTAAAAAGTAAAAGATAAAAGTAAATCGAAAAGAATAAAAATGTGGAAGACACGTTCAGATGGCAATAAATGTTAAAACTGTTTTGAACTCTTTGTTTGCTGTATTAAATACATATAATGTACTATGAATTATTATAGAAAACTTAACAGCCCCAATTTAATGCCCCGACCTTTTCTATTCCTTTTAAGTTTAAATTACTTCTTGAACTCTTTATAGAGACATGGTGTAAAACTCGAGTCAAGATATATAGTGGTTCATGCTTTAATGTAGAAACAATGCTTTCATTTTAAGTTATCACCATTTCATTTTGTTATTAAAATTAAATCAGGAAATTAAAAGATATTAGTTTCTCTAACTTAATATAGTTTTAAGTTTTTCATGAAGTACTAAAACATCAAACTATTAACGTCTCACACGCAATTGTCATATTTATTTCGTAATATGATTATATTTACATTATTCAATTAAAATTCTTCTACCAAATTCATAGATGAACGAACTGCTCATTATTTTAAATCAAAGAAAGGGTACCTATACGTGCAATGTTATTTATAAACACATCAATTAACTTTACTGATCACTATAACAATGAAGCATCTCTATCCAAATTGACTATTTTTTTCCTCCTACCTTCAAAGATGGATTATGATTTTGCCCCTGCAATAAATCAAACTGTAATAAGATATCAAATTAAATAATACACTAATATTTTATACACATAAAGCTTGAATTTACAAGTTCCGCAGCAGTAATGCTTCACACACGATTTTCATGTAAATCAAACCCTAATTAAATATGTAATTACAGAATAATATCTTAATTACATAAATGGTGAAGAAGTTCAACAGTCCTAAGAAAGTTTCCAGTATCATTTTTCACTCATTCTATTTTGTTTGTTTCATCTTCAAATGTAACCTCTTAGATGGCTTTTGACATTCTTTATTTATAGTAATATAAATTCCCTTACTTATTATTGTACTAATTATTTCTATCTTTCATCTTTCCAGTATTAATTTTTTTCCACAACTTTTTCATATTCTTTATAGCACTCTATAAAGATCCACAATAAGATGTCTTTCTCTCATTATCCAATTGTCTTCTTTTTGCCCTCAAATGTACTTTTCCACGTATATATGTTTATATTTCTGTCTCAATATGTTTATGTGATTTGTTGGCATATTTTGTGTTTGATTTGCTTGCCACCTTAGCCTCTAACTGATGCTTTTGGCTCGATAAATATTAACGTTGTAATGATAGTTTTATGCGAGCCTAACTAAATTAAATGATTTCACTTTTCAGGTTTTAAATGATATCGATTCACTTATAAACCGATAATCAACATATCAAACACCCTAACGATCCTTCAAATTGAGGCAACTCATAACTGCAGGAGTTTTTTTTTTTTTTTTTTTATACTCCCAGTTAAGGACCAGTACTCTATAAATATTGACCTCCCACTCATATGAATTGTATTCATAGAACAACCAGTATTATAAAGAGAATGTCCTCTTCAATTTTTAGATTTGGTGGTGGTTTTCTTCTCATTTCATTGTTGCTCTTTCTTCTTCCTTTTCTTTGTTTTTTTATTTTCTTTTTGTTTGAAACTATGTCTTCCCCTTCTTTTTGTTTGCTTATCTGGTTTAATTGATTTTATGCGGTCAATAAGAGGATCACTAGATACAGTTAATTCTTACCAAGGTTTGTTGCTTTGCTTATACTTTGTCTTGATGATCTCTCGGAAACAACCACTCTACCTACCAAGATAGAGATAAGGTCTGCGTACATTCTATCCTCATCAGACCCACGTTGTGGGATTTCACTGGGTATGTTGTTGTTTATAGTTCTAACTAATCAATAATAACTCCACAAACACCCGATTATTCTACAACTTGAAATTGTAATTTACGCAATTACATTTTCTATTACTCGTCACATAAATGTTTCATATATTCTTTATCGTTCTAACGAGTCTACACAAATTAACATGGGACAAACGTGCAGCGTACGTGTCCAAAACTAGTATAGTTAAATATATCGATAGGTTGTTCAAGATTTAAGATTTACCTTTGATCGTCCAAGGACTCACACTTATTATATAGTTAAATATATCGATATCCATGTTACAAATTGGAGAAAGTGCATTGCTCCTTGAAGAGTTAAAGAAATTTTGCAGAATTATACTTCAGACAGGCGATAAATGTAAGTTAATTACCATTTAACTGGATCCAAGATAAGCAAGAGTTTCACTTATTTCCTGTAAATATAAAGTTGAGGGACCTATTTCCTTATGGGAAGTACAAAACAACTCTTTGGTCTTGCCATTCACTTGGACCAAGATTTTACAGAATTTAGGCCCATTGGTCTGCAGCCCAACTAAATTAATTCTCTAATCAGATTATGCACGCATCCCCTTCATGTGAGTAACAAAATTGAAATTTATGTTTGTTTGAACTATAAAATGATCCTGATTATGGAAGTAAATCTATTACAGAAACATGTGACTAGTGTTTGTTAAAGAATATCATTGTGATTATCGTAAATAGATTATAATCAATGAGACTGGTTTTATAGGAAAAATAACAATTAGATTGGCAAAAATATCAAACATATTTTAAAATACATTTCGATCAAAATATAATCTAAGTCATTAACAATGAAGGCATACGGGTTGCAGCCTAATAGGGTAATACTGATTGAGAGTCATCCAGGTGTACTAAGAGCCAAATAAATTATAGCTTCAAGTTAGGGAAGAAAACAAACTTTTTTGTGCCACAAACATTACAGCATAGGGATAATTCTTGAGAAAATTGTTTTCCACCCACCCTCTAAAATCTAAATTCCAATTTACTTTCCTTCGACATTCACCTTATATTTATTCTCGTTTTATCCACACAATATTTTTCCCCTTTTAAAAAAAAAGAGTTTGAAATATCATTACTGCTACTTCCTAATTAGAAACACAAACACACACATATTTCATTCCAAAGAATCAGGAAGATGCAGCCATCACGTGCAGAAGTTCACCAACGTATTGCCAGAATTTCAGCTCATCTCTACCCTTCAAATCCCCAGGTCTCTTCATTTTCTATTGTGTGCTATTTGTTTTTCAGCCTAGGCCCTTCAGTTGAGTGAATTTTAATTTTAATAGATTGTGAATTCTTGAAATTATACTGGGTATGTTGTTGTTGTGAATTCTTCAAATTGTGACTTACTTGAACAAATGTTTTTGAGATTTAAACTGTTGTTTTTCCCATACACATAAAGATAGGAGAAGGGTCTATGTTGGAAAGAGCAAATTGCAGAGCAAAAGGTGGAGCACCTGGATTCAAGGTAGCTATATTGGGTGCTGCTGGAGGAATAGGGCAGCCACTTGCAATGTTGATGAAGATGAATCATTTAGTCTCAGTTCTTCATCTCTATGACGTTGTTAATGCTCCTGGTGTTACCGCTGATATTAGTCACATGGACACGGGTGCTGTTGTAAGTTCTTTTCACCACAATCTTCACTTTTATTTCTTCGATTATCGGGTCATAGTCACTGAACTTTATCCACTATTACTGTTTTAATAGGTAAAGTTTTATAATTATACTACTAACACCTATTCAATATTATTCTTATACACCCAACGAAACACCCCTAAGGGGTCGTTTGGTACGAAATATAAGCAAAAATAATCCTGGGATAACTTATACCAACCACATGGTGGAAAAAGTTATCCCAGGATAAGTTATCCAAAGATTGTAAAGAAATTTCTTCTTTTAAAAAGTATGCAATGTATGTTTTTTTTTGTTTCGCACCCGGTGTTCGGTACCCACATTGGAGCACGACTATATCCGGATTCGCGCCGCGTAGGCCCCATTTGGGGGGAGGTGCTCCCTATCAAGGATTTTTCCATACCCAGAGCTTGAACCAGAGATCTCTGGTTAAGGGAGGAGCAACTCCATTCTCTGCACCACATCTTTCGGTGGTAAGTATGCAATGCATGTTACTTTTAATACAACATATCAAACAATCAATAAGAAATAATTCCAAGATAACTAATCACAACATAACTAGTCACATCATAACTTATCTCATCATAATTTGTTTTCGAACCAAACGACCCCTAAGTGATATAATGGGCAAAGTTCAGTGTCCATGTATGAAATTGACTTTACTTTTGCTCCATTTTGCTGAAGCTGAAATTGGTGAACAATTTTCTTCTTTTGTGCATTTAGGTGAGGGGTTATCTGGGGCAAAGTCAGCTTGAGGGTGCACTTACAGGAATGGACCTTGTGATCATACCTGCTGGTATTCCAAGAAAACCAGGAATGACAAGAGATGATCTTTTTAAGATTAATGCTGGGATTGTGAGGACCCTCTGTGAAGGAATTGCAAAGTGTTGTCCTAATGCTATTGTTAATTTGATTAGTAATCCAGTGAACTCCACAGTTCCTATTGCAGCTGAAGTTTTCAAGAAAGCCGGTACTTATGATCCAAAGAAGCTTCTTGGAGTTACCTCACTAGATGTTGTGAGAGCCAACACTTTTGTGGTAAGTGTTTCCCCATATACTACTTTTTTCAAACATTGTTCTATTTCCCTTGTCCTTCATTAACTTTGCTCGAATTCGCTGTTCATTTCTTAGTGTCCTCTATATCAGTTAACTGTAAATTACTCTAATCCTTCTCAAGAGTCTCGGCTTTGTTTTATGATCGATTTTCGTGCTTATGGAATTTCATTAGACACTTCTGTCACTGCTTTTGTGGCTCCATCCACTAACTACTAGACCTTTCTTTTTCTTTTCTTGTCCTTTGTATCTGATTGAGGTTCTTACAGGCAGAAGTTTTGGGACTGGATCCCAGGGAAGTCGAAGTTCCTGTTGTTGGAGTCATGCTGGGATGACAATTTTGCCTCTTCTCTCACAGGTCTAACAAATTTATACTTTTAGCAGATATACAAAGAGAAACTTTCCAGCAGCCTGAAATTTCCTCTGATACTGATATTTTGAACATTGTAACGCATTGTAGGTCAAGCCTCCTTGCTCCTTCACACCGGAGGAAACAGAATATTTGACTAAGCGCATTCAAGATGGGGGAACAGAGGTTGTTGGGGTAACTACCATCTAGCACAACGCTTGCACTACTTGCAGTTCAGCGTATACTGAGAGTTTCTTGCAATATGATTGAACTGTCATTGGTAGCCTCAAGAACTTTTATCTTTACAGGCCAAAAAAGGGGCTGGATCTGCAACTCTATCTACGGTTGGAATTAATTCTTGAATTACTTCAATTAATGCTTTCTGAACACTGAAGAACTGAATCTAATGTGATACCTATAGGCATACGCAGCTGTAAAATTTGCAGATGCTTGCCTCAAGGGCTTAAGGGGAGATGCCTGTGTGGTGGCTTGTGCTTTTGTAGCTTCTCAGGTACTTTCTCAAACTTATTTGTTGCCCCCTTTATAGCCAATCAAGAGCAGAAGGCTAGACATAAGTGCAAAAATCCTAACAAGCCTACTTGTTTTCTTTTCTGTCAAATTTCCCTGACTGACAAATAACAATTTTGACACAGGTGACAGAACTCCCTTTCTGTGCCTCCAAAGTACGACTTGGCCGTACTTGAGCTGAAGAAGTTTATCAACTTGGTCCCCTAAATGAGTATGAGAGGTAAGAACGCTAGGCTTCACCTGCAGTTCTTCGGGTATTAGATAGTTAGTTCTCTGACCGAGTAATTTCAAACAGGATTGGACTGGAGAAGGCCAAGAAAGAGCTTGCTGAGAGCATTCAGAAAGGAATTTCCTTCATCAGGAATTAGTATTGAGTTTCAAATTCAGTAATACTTTTTCAGTTTGTCTGGTAAATATAAGAAATGAGATGGTTGTCTGTCAAGTACTACGCTAATAAAGGGTGTCATTTTCTTGCTCAAAACGAGCATTATTTGGAATGTAAGCTTCATGTGCTTTGCTAGATATTTTGGTGAAAAAGAACAAACACTTTGTGCTCTGCCTTATGGAAATATTTCCCATATTAAACCATAAAGTTTTAACAGCAGACGTGAAAAGAATCAAAAGATTAGCAATAACAACAACATACCCAGTGAAATCCCACAACATGGGGTCTGGAGAGGGTCGAGTGTACGCAGACTTTACCTCTATCTTGGTAGGTAGAGCGGCTGTTTCCGAGAGACCTCGGCTCAAGACAAAGCACAAGCACAAGCAAAGAGAAACGGTCAAACCCGGACATGAAATTTAAAGCAGTATGAAAATGCTGGTATCAAAAGCGGGTAAGCCATGATAGCGCATTCTGAAAAAGACGCAGTAACTAAGGCAAGTAAATAAGATAAACAGAGTACACTAAAGAACACATAACAGTAGAAATCAAACGACAAGTGACTATAAAACAATATTGCGCCTGCTTGTATGATAGGTTAAGCGGGCCTACAATAATAACACTACAACAATCAAAAGATTAGCATAGAATACCGAAAAGATCTGGCATATATTCCTGATACTTCTTCGATAAACTCTGACAAAGTCAGGTCTCTTAGCACCTGATGTATGTAATTTGACTAATTTCTATGAAAAGAGAGGACAAAAGGACAAGTTCTATAGGGTGGCGCAGGCTAACAGATCTGGCACCCTTAACTGTAACCCCATCGGCTAAGATCACTTTCCTCAGCTCCCCAGCATCCACATCATGCTGCATGTGATTACCGGGAATAAAGCAAAGCAGATCAGTGACAAGAAAATAGAAATAGAATGTTTATCACTAAAATCAATTTCATATTACTAGACAAGTGGTAGTGCCGACAACTCATTGAAGAAAGACAAACACCACATCAAGCACACTGACTCTTATTAAGCCAATGTAAGTGGACTTTGGATAGTTAAGCTACATCCATCAAATTCAAAGGAATCAAGATATCAGTAGACCAACTCTATTCCACAGGACAAATACAAACGTCAACCTAATGTGCTCAAAGTAATTCAGCTAAATCCACCAACAAGACAGGAAACCAGTTCTCTATCCAATAAAACCTACAACAACCAAGGTCTTACACAACATCATCAATAAGAGCAAAGGGCATCATTGCACATGAAACACTGGAAGCCTATAATGAGAAACTGATTTCCAGCTTAAACATTGGAGAAGCATACAAGTCTGAACAGAGGGGCATTGCATAACTATTTAAGCAAAAGAAGACTCTTTTCTGGGTAAACAGCAAGAGCAGACTCTCTTGAAACACCAAAAGAAACAGAACACACAAGAGAGCCCCTAGAAACTAAACATTGATAGGAACTCCATGCATCCTAAGGTATTAAAGTTCATAACGAAACAAAAGACAGAGCAAAAAAGAGAAGGGAAATATTTAATAATTCCCTAAAGGATACTTTAGTACTTACTATTGACAAGCAAAAGTGTTGCTGAATATATCAAATAAAAAAAGCTATTTTTCAACGACTTCCAACATAATGTACAGCATTATACAAAATTCAAGCAAAGGTTTCACTTACAGGTACTGAAATTCTCATGTCCTTGGCATCCTGGATCCAAAGCTCCATGGGACCTGCCAAAGTAAATGGCGCCAAAACAGGCACCTGATTCACAATTTCTTCCTTTCAACCAACCCATTTTCTTCACCTCGCTCTACCCGGAAAATGGGCAAATCAACAAATTCCCACTTATGCACATCCTCTAAAAGCTTCAAGGGAATAACTTTTTTATCAATTTCAACATCAAATTCGTATGACACCGACCTACTCACAAGAGCATCCCTCAGATCAAACCCGGATATCTTGAAATCCTCAGCTTGAAAACCTAAGCCGTTTACAATTGACTCCGTCAAATCCTAGAAAACAAGGATTCACAAAAACAACAGTCAAAAACTCCAAAAAAATTTCCAATTTTAACATGAAAAGACACCATAAAATTATAACATGTAAATATCCTGTCTTTTTTAATAGTATAATTAGGGTTGTCGCAATACCAGCTCAATCATTCTAACAAAACCAAAACAAATCACAGCAATAGACTAACATTGACATATATCTACAAATTAAATACGTTAAACGCCTAATTAATGTTAATATAATCATTGAGACCCAAAAAACCTTATTTAAAATCAATTTTCCTCTCAGAAGATCTATAAAAAAAAAATAGAAAAGAAAAGGGCGTAATGAATAATTAAAAGAACCATCGGCCAATTTTAAAACGAATTGGATCGGCGGTTCACATGATTGAGACCCAGAAAATCTAAAATTACAAAATCAATTTACAAGATTAAAAAGAAATTCAGGTAATGACTTACAGAAATAGCTTTAGGATATGGAGGATTGATATCTTTGCTAGCGACCAAAGCTGAAGATGGAGAAAACCTAAGAGTGATCACAAGCAGAAAGATGGGCAAGAAATAACGCCTCAATTCCATTGATAAGATTTAGAAATTAGAAAACAAGTGAAAGATTGCTATGGAATGACAGATGATGACGTGGAACGAATCGACCAATGACAAGTGAGGAGCTTATGCGGGAGGTTGATATAATTGGATGAATGACGTGGCTTCTTGTATTCTAGTAGCTACTGGTGGGACCCTTTATCATAATAATTGGATAAAAATGTGGCATAGGCACGACGTCGTTAGTAGGGCACTTTGATTTTGGGGAAAAATACATGGCTTCGCCCGGGCTCGAACCGGAGACCTTCAGTGTGTTAGACTGACGTGATAACCAACTACACCACGAAACCAGTTGTGTTCTCTTTAGTTCTTATTTCTATATAACGCTGAACTCCCTAAAGCCTACACCCTAAACTCTGATGTGATTTTAGGGGGTAAAAAATATCCTTTTCAATTATGAACCTTCCAATAGAAGACGAAGCAAATTCAAACAAAACTATTGCTCCTCCATTTCTTTTTCTTCTTATTATTTATTTCTCCCTCGTTAATATGTATTATCATACTAATTTTACGATATTGAGAAATCATATTCTTCTCTCCGATTTCGCCCTAAAGATATAACTTTATACCCATATTTTCATAGTTTTGTTTTGCTTTAAAGTAGTAACGATACCATGTGCTAATGGATAGCTTAAAGATGCAATGATTTGCTCGGGTTTTGAAGAAACAAAAACTGCCTTAAATTTGGGAAAGTATCGCTTAGAATGAAATCTTACTATACTAAAACCTTAATACTTATCTTTGAAACTTACGATTTGTAGTTATCCCCGACATCTTATCAATTATATAAATTATAAATATATTTTATGTTAAAATGCATGAGTTCCAGTTATGGTTCATGCAAAAATGCTTGAAGCTTAGGTATTCAATGTTCACTTGTCAATTATCCAACGATTTCAGGCAAAAAGGTCAAAAGCTTTGGTCTTGTCATGCCAAATTTCAGACAAAATGTTGAAAAGTTTGTGGCCAAACTTCACACTTCAGACACACAAATGCCTGAAGTTGGTTCTGAAGCGACTAAACTTTCTACATCTTGTACACTTCGACTATGTCTTAGATAAGGACTCTAAAATAGGCTAACATGCTCTTCGATCAAAGTTTGGAGCAAGGATTGAGTCCGTTTATGAAATCCACGAAGTTTTTGCAAGGATTGTTCCTATTTCGGGTGGTCTTTAATTTTTGCCCTCAAATATGATGGTATTTAATTTTTGCTCATGTTTCTCATTTAATAAAAATGTGTGGCTCAAAGTACCTTTATATATGACCTAATTTCTCAAGGTATAAGTTTAGAGAACGTTTGTCTTATCCGGTATAAGTTCTGTACGAATTAAATTATCCGACATAGGTTGTGCAGTATCTAATTTGCTCAACATAAGTTTAGAGAACTTTTGACTTGTCTAGCATAAGTTCTGTAGGAACTAACATAACTTGTGGGTTCTTAACAGAATTTATGTCTCTGTAGGAATTAAGCGGCATAACTTGTGTTATATTATGATACAAAAATATAAATTTATGTCAGACGTTTTTTATTTTTAAATGTCAGGAATATTTTTAATCACTTTTTTATTACTTAAAGTGCCGAAGATCAAATATTAAAAGTCACAAATTTAAAAGGCAAAAATTAAACACCACCCGGAAATAGGGCATTCATGCGGATGACCCAAAATCCACTGCAATAGGTCTCTAGTGATTGGGCTTGAAGTCTGGAACACATATTTTGCACGCGAAACTCTTGACTGGATTCAACATTTGATCCTACAAGTGGGCCATCAAAACCCAACTACCTCTGGTACTACATTTTTTGCACACTGGTGTATATGTTTCTTTTATAAAGACTAAGATCATTTTTTGTGCGGATTTCTCTTTAAAAGCATTGGTTTTTAATTCCCCCCCCCCCCCCTCAAATTATTAGTTTTAAATTTTTTCTTTTCGCTTAAAAATATTATGAGATTTTGGGTTTGAACCTTCGCTCAGTCAAAAATTTAAAAAATTATAAGGTAGAATTTGAATTCGCAAGACAGTTTGTCTTATGTCTGAAGCCTGCAAACTCTAGTCAAACTCTTTCTTAAGACATACTTTGCAGACAAACTCTGTTTTAAAATAGAGTTTGTGCGACTCCAAGCTATGCGTTGCAATTTTTTTGTAACTGAGCTGGGATTCGAATCCAGAACCCAGAGATTTTTAGGCAAAGAACAAAATTAAAGATTTCCAGAGATAAAAATTAAAAGACCACCCCGAAAGAGGGGAATTTGTGCGAATTGCATCAGAAGAATAAACTATTATATTAAACGTAATAAACAGATAAACAAAGAACCCATGATTTCCAACATTGAGTGATAGTTCGGCACAGACCACTGAGCCTGTTTACTGCAATCTGATTAAATTTTCCTTATATATCTATGTTATAAAGATTATGAATAAAAGGAGATGAAACCACTTTTTTTAAAGTAATAAACTGTGAATATATTATCGTACCAACAAAACAACCTTACACCTAAAGAGCACACGAGAAGAAAACCACCCACCTTCTAGGAAGGGTATTGATCTCTTATGTCTCTAGTTTAAGTTTAACAGATGAAACCACTTTAATGATTGGAAAATCCTTAATATTATAGGAAAGTGTTCATTTCTCTCTTAAAAGCTTAGGTAATAAACAAATATTTGACTTTACTTTTTATGGCAATATGAATTGTACTTGGTAAAAAATCCTAATTGACGCGCTGTAAATGATAGAATTGCATTGATAATTTAGCTACTACAACTACTTCCTCTTTTTCATAACAATTGATTTTTATGGCTTATACACATCCGGTGTTCACTCCTAGAAAATTAAGATTGTTTTTACTCCTAACTTACTGCTAATTAAATGTTTAAAAAAGAAAAGTTATTTAATAATTTTTAATTATTTAAATAAGGATAATTTTGAAAGAATAAAATTAATTTCTTCTTTAAATTTTAAAATATTACTTATTAAAATAAAATAATATTTATTTTAAAAAGGAGAAAGTAATAAATATAACCGAATAATATAATTAATTTTTGTGCTAACAATATATATAATTTAAATTGCATTGAACTTATCGCATATAATATTCGCTGTTTTCTTCCACCTAATTCAAACTTCAAAGTGACCGACCAAATCTGGTCAAAAGTGATGGTAGTAAAAGGTACAGCAGTATAAATAATGCCAAAATAGAAAATGTTTAGTTCAAGTCGAAGGTCTCTTAATCTGCCACGTATATATGTTTGGTCATAATCCTCTACCCAAAAAACCTTCTAGAATGGACCCTAATGTAAAATGCCCTTCTAGGATGTGAACTTGTGTAAATGCTTAAATATGAACTGCTTTTTTAGGATTTATTTTTCTCTTTCTTTCACATTTTAACTTTCTACCTATTTGTTAAGCATAATTTTCTTTCATGGAGTAATGCACAAAATTTGCACTTGTAACGAGATTACAATGAAATTGATAACATACAAGTAAGATTACCCAAATTTTTATGAGATCATAACGAAAATCTCAAAACTAACATCAAAAATACTTACTGGTTAGTAGTTACTACTATTATGCACGAATCAACTTTATACTATTTTATATTAATAAGTTCATATGACACTAATTTGTTGTTAGCTTGCTTTGTTTTTTTTATTTGACTTTTAACACACAATTTTTTTTACTTTCAGATAAATTAAAACGAAGAAAATACTAGTTACTTTGTTTTGACTTAACACACAAACTTTCATGCCACGCCCACGCCTAAGCCAAAGGAGTAAAGGGATAAGTTGTATAACTACTAGTTTCTTTCCGCATAGGCAAGTTTTCCATGATTTTTTGGAAGTACAATTTTAAATTGAGCAATTTGGTCTTTTCTTAGCAGTTTGATTAGATAGTAGGGTATCAAAATAGTACACCAAAAATCAGAAAGAGCATAATTATTACTTCTATAATACAAGTTTTTCAAGCCTAATTCCAATTATTGCCTTGAATTTCATTAGCTAAACCAACTACAAATATTTTGTCTTCTTTTCTCAACATTTGCCTAAAAATGACAAAAAAGAATAACAACATGCTCTTTTATATATTTAATCAAAGTAGAAAATTGTCGAAAAATCTAATGCTCAAAATGGATAAAATCTCCTAAGCGACTTCTACGTATCACAATTATTTTCCACACTTAATTAAGCCTGTTAGCTACCTAATAATTGTCATTACATAAAGAAAAGTCGTGAATCTTGATTCGTCAAGAAAAATTACGATCTCTTGTGGGGACTCATTGCTATACCAACTTTATTCCTAGTTAATTAAGTTCAAGTTAGCTAGAGTTTGAAAATGGTTATTTAATTTGCATTATGGTAAAGGGTTAATCTCATTAACTTTCTTCAATTTTTTAATTAAGCAAATTATATATATATATATATATATATATATATATGGAGAGAGAGAGCGTCTTGGAGTAACTGGTAAAGTTGTTGTCATATGACCAGAGAGGTCATGGGTTCAAGCCGTGGAAACAGCCTCTTGCAGAAATGTGAGGTATGATTGCGTACAATAGACTCTTGTGGTCCGGTCCTTTCTTGAACCCCGCGCATAGCGGGAGTTTAGTGCACCTGATTGCTCTTTATATATATATATATATATATATATATATATATCCATTTGTTGGCGGTCAAAATCTGGCAAGTTAAGTTTGATCAGTATAAAATAATGGTTAATTATTTAGAATGACAAAAATTGCAAGAAGACTTCGTCGGTAAATAGTTTATTAAAATATCTGTGACAATCAGAGCCCTTCTTAAGTAAAAAATTATCAACGTTTGGACTTTGTATAATTCATGGAGGAGACACAATAGCATATACTACTGTTCAAATTGCGGCTGAAGCATAGACGTCACATTGCAGTCAGCGTGACGCAAGGTTTGTATTATATAGAAAATAAAAATGCTACATAATTTGATTACTTTTTTAAAAAAACAGATCAAGATTCACACGGGAAGATTTTGTAATATTAATGAAACTATACATGATTGCTCTATTCCGACACTTTTCATTTAAGTATAAAAATCAAGGAAGTTCAAGTAACTCGGGTTGATTATCTAAGGAATTAAGAGATTAATGACGATATCACACATCGTATTGGAGCAGGATGGATGAAATTGAGGCTCGCATATGGAGTTTTGTGTGATAAAAATGTGCCACCAAAACTTAAAAAGTAAGTTCTATAGGGTGGTGGTTAGACCGACTATATTATATGGGGCGGTGTGTTGGCCGGTCAAGACTTCGCACACCCAAAAGATAAAAGTTGCGGAGATGAGGATGCTAAGATGGATGTGTGGGGATAAAAGAAGGGATATAATTAGAAATGATGATATCCGCGCCAGAGTGGGAGTGACCTCGGTGGAAGATAAGATGCGGGAAGCGAGGTTGAGATGGTTTGGGCACATGCAGATGAGAGACACAAATGCCCCAGTATGGAGGTGTGAAAGGTTGGCTATGGACGGGTTCATGAGGGGTAAAGGTAGTCCGAGGAAGTATTGGGGAGAGGTGATTAGACGGGATATGGCGCAGGTGCAACTCACTGAGGACATGACCTTAGATAGGGGTTATAGAGGACACGTATTAGGTAGAATGGTAGTAGGTAGTCCATCGTAGTCCTACCTACGCTTACAAACTGGAAGTTGTAGTAATATTATTGTAGGCTCGCTTAGCCTAGCATACTGGTAGGCACATTATTGTCTTATAGTCCCTTGACGTTTGATTTATGCTACTATGTGTATTTTGTTTGTCTTATTTACTTGCATTAGTTATTGCTTCTCTTTTGCTTCTTTCTTTTCAGAATTCGATATCATGACTTACTCACTTTGTTTGTCGTACTTTGCTTGAGATTGTGTCTTGTCTTGAGACGAGGGTCTCTCGAAAACAGTCGCTCTACCTATCAAGGTAGAGATAAGGTTTGTGTACACTCTATCCTCCCCAGATCCTACATTGTGGGATTTCACTGAATATGTTGTTGTTGTTTAAAACTCAAGATGTTAAGGTAAATTAACTTTCTTAGGCTTCTTTTAATCTGTATCAAGAAGATAAATAATACGCTTTCATCTAATACAATACACTTGTTTTATTGTGTCTCGTGACGTTCCAAAATTAAATGTCATACTCTCTTTGTCCCAATTTATATGATATAATTTGACTCGACACGAAGTTTATAAAATAAAGGAAGACTTTTGAATTTTGTGGTCTAAAACAAGTCAAAGATATTTGTGTGATTATATATTATCTCGTTAAAGCGTAAAAAGTAAATGTTAAAGTTAAATTGTTGCAAAATAAGAAAATGTATCATTCTTTTTTTGATGAACTAAAAAAATATATCACATAAATTGGGCGGAGGGTGTACAAAATTGGACCTTTTTCAGTTGGGGAAATGAATGAATTAATGATTCGTGTGTGTATATATATATATATATATTAACTTCAATTTTGATGAATTATTTTTGAATTAGTATAGTTCTGAACGATAAGAAATAAACTCCGGTTATGCAAGCTTTACAAATCATAGCCATGTTCATATCCAGATAAAAGAAGGTTAAGACAGTTCAAGTATATATGGTGAATCAGCTCAATAATTGCAAATCATGAGTACCACTCCAACTAATAGTGGGGTTGAGGCCTAATTTGAAAATTTATCCCCCAATTCTCCTCCTTTTATTTTTCTTTTTTGTTAAATTAACCACTTTCAGTAAACATAGTCAAAGCATACATAATTGAAGCCTTGAGGGTATGGACAGAGCTAGAAAGGCGGAAGGGAGTTCATTTGAACTCCTTTCAATTCGTCGAGAAATATACATACGACATTAGAGAGATATAGTTATCAATGTATTGGGTGTAAAACAACAGCTTAATGCAATTATATACGTATTTCATTTCTAGAGCTAAAATAAGATGCATCAATAAGGGAAAGTGCAACATTAGTTCAGAATCAACTATGTATATCAAAGAAGTAAGAGATTGACAGTAATGTGGTTTTATTCCATATCATAAACCAAATGACATTTCATAACAACGAAAGACACCCTCCAAAATTAAAAGACAATTTCAAGAGTATGTCTAAAACATTGACGAATTAAAGCAAATTAATGATACAAAGCCTGTAGTCTGTCTCTTCACCCCTAAAAAACAAACTTCTATTGTCCCTTTTCTCCGACCACTTTGTATTCGTTGAATTTCTCAACCTTCCTCGTGGAAAAAATATGTATAAGGAGAAAAAAAATGCCTAAGCCATGGGGTCATCTATCTCTTTACAATAGGTGGATAAATTAAACATGGTTAATTAGCTAATTAACCATGCAAAAAAGAGAAGTTAAAAAATCCTCCCTACAAAATGAATTAATAACCCCACGGCAAACAAGATTCAAAGGACATGGTTTAAAAAAGGGTGAACTCCCTCACAAGCCTAAACAACCAAGAAATTAACTTGAAAAAAGAGAACAACATTCAGAAAACCATTTTTCGTGAAAAATTGCTTCCGTCATACCAAATACACTATGATTAGAAAAACTGCGACAACCGATCACGTCCTTCACATAAACATTTTAAGAGATGGGCGCAAATTCTTGACAAGATCCTGTACTGTCATTGCAAATTCCTCATCCATCTGCATGAAATTAAGATTTTAAGTTATATTCACTAACAATATGAGTAATTATTTTTAACACAATCAATATATAACATGTGATAACAAATTAGTCAACATTCTTACCATGTTACAAATTAATGTATGTCACATGAGAGATTTACTTATAATTGCCTACTTTTGATTGTGTAAATATCTTTTTACACTTCAATGCAATATATAGAACTTAAACTCAAAATAATATACCTGAGCAATTATAGTAATGTCAAGAGCAGAACTTCCAAATGACAAGGCACAGGTATTGATGACTGATAGATGAAGTTTCTCAATTTCAGCAACTGTTTTGTCAACAATCCCTTTCTTTTTCTCACAGTGGATTCTAATTAGTACATCTCTCTCAGAGATTCTTGCTTCGATTTCTGGGAGTGGCTCATCAACTGGTAGAGTACCACTGGAGTAGTTTTCATCTGATGAAGAATTCTCACCATCTCCATAAAGTTCATATTTCTTGACAAATACAACAGATTCCACTGCCCTTTTCTTTGTTTGCTCCTCAAGTGTCTTCACTCTCTCTTGGACTTGTTTCAAGTATTTTATTGCATCTCCAAGAACTGAAGCCTTGTCCATCTATTCATCAAAAAAAAAATTAATTTGGGAATATTTTATAGGAGAATTGTAGAATACAACTACTTCTATATAGGGTGTGTTTGATACGAAGGGGAAAATATTTTCAGAAAATAAGCCATCTTTTGTTATTTGTTGTCAGATTTTTTTTCGAGGAAAATGACTTCTGACTTTTGGGCGGAAGTCATTTTCCTTCACAATAATCTCAACACATAACTGCGTATGAATGTTCCAACCAATATTTGGACATTACTATCAATCTTTAAAACTATAAAAGTTCATCAATACATCATATCCAATCCGACGATGTGCTAATTGACTTATTATCAATCTTAGTAAAAAAAAAAAAATCAGAAAATAATTTTCTTTTTTTTCACTTTTCAACCATCCACCAAAACATATTCTCCAAAAATAGGTCATATTCCAAAAAAAAATTTTCTGAAAAATGACTTCCATCGTACCAAACATATTCATAAGCTTGATAGAAGTGTTATTACCTTTTTGAGTCCAGGAATTAGAGCAGATAAAGCAATGAATCTTTGGCTGAGCTTTTCGCGTCTTTTCCTCTCAGCAATGATGTGATCTTGAGTTTGTGTTAATTTCCCATTAGTGCTAACACTCTTATTAGCTCCTTGGCAATTATTCTTAAACATGTAATTCGGATTGGCAAAGAATCTTGAGAAACCATATTGTTGTGATGATCAGCTGCAAAAGTTATACTGCTGGAAGACATAGTTGTTTCCTCCTTAGGCTTCATTGTCACAACTTGTTGATTAGTATAATTATTAGAGTTGATCAAATGGTAGTTGGGAGAAGCCACAAATTGTGAGCTCAAAATTTGATCATTTTCATGATAGGAATTATGGTTCCAGCTTTGACTAGTCTTGGGATTCTTTAGTGGCCTTTCTTCAACAATTTGGGACATTTCTATAGGCCTTTTATTGCCTAATATTGGCTGATGAGAGATGAAAGATTCATGCAAATTCTCACCAAATGAAGCAGCTATAGATATTGCACTTAGCTCATCAAATGAGCTAATAGGCCACTGTTGATTAAAGCCATAATATTCCATTTCCTGCAGCAAAAAACATATATATTCAATTCTAAGTTCAATATTTGATTATAATCTTGATAAAACTCACGAAAATTGTCTAGGTTTTCAAGAGTTTGGACATTGAAACTGCACATACACTACAACAAAAATGGCCTTTAACCGGTTATTGACTATTTGCAGCTATATTTCAGGCCACTAAAGATTTTAGTGGCAATTTTATCTAGTAAAAAGGAATTCCTTCCCAGCACAATGTTCAATTAATTGCCGGTAATAATAGACTATATATAATAAATTACCGGTAATTAGCTTATTAGACTAAATAATTACCTCTAAGAGCTTTTTTGGTTGTAATCCCCAGAAGCAAATTGGACAGGAAAAGATCAAGAAGCAAACTAATTAAGCTGTGAAGTGGATATCCATAAAAGGAGAATATGTAAGGGCTTAAGAGGAACTGAGGACTTACTTTAAAAAAGAGAAGAGGACAAAGCTTATCTTTTACAAATCTCAATCTCCTCTAAATTTGGAGACTTTTTGCTACCATTAATACTAGTACTAATTTTTTACCCCATATATATACTACTGTTATAAGTATCACTATCTCCGTTTTCTTCTGTCTTCACGGATGGTTGATGTAAACTGACTTTAATTTTGTGGCAATAGAATATTGGTAATAATTACTCCCTATGATTCAATTTCAAACTATTGGGGTGTGAACATTAAAAAATTGCAAGTAGCTTTTAAGCTGGTGAAAGCTAAGATTTAAATAATATAATCTTTTTTTTTTTTGTCTTATTCAGAATTTTTAAGACTTTTGGGGCTACTATTTCTATAATAATTCCTATTCCTCCACCTAGCCATTGAAATTTATACAACAAAGCCGTATCTTTTTGGATTTTAGTTTTCAATTTTCTTTATGTTGGCTGCTACGTCAACTACCCATAATGTTCCCACAACCTGTGTCGTAATCCTAAAAGATCATCCTCCATATTTCGCGGGACTTTGATAAGAACATTTGACTATAATAATTACTACTACTAATGAAGAAGATAAAATTACCCAATTAAGCACATGTACGACCTACCAAAAAATATAAGTTGGAAAAGTGTTAAGAGTATATTATAATTACAGGAAAAACTCCTATTCTTTCATGGGAGACACAGAAACACTATTCTGTCGTATGCACCAACTATTTATTGAGATGTTTTCTAATTTAAATCTATTAGTTTTATGATAAAATTCTAGTATAAGTATATTTGATAAATTATAATTATAGTAGTTTATTATAATAGAGTTTTCTTGTTAGACTAGAGAAAGAAGAATTTTTGTCTCTATACAAAGAGGACATTATGATGAATGAAATCAAGAAAGAATATTGCGAATTCAAGCAAGCTAATTTTTTTAATCTAAATACAAGTTGTTATAAATTAATTTGACATTACGGAAGTAAGAGCTTGAGAATCAACAACTTATTGTTACTCTCGGATTAAATAATAGTAGTAGATATTAGTACATTACTTGTTAGTGAAAGGAACTACATACCTAACAGAATTTTGGCAAAAAATAAAAAATTTCCCCCTTACTGGAGTGTGCGTAACAAGTTAATTTCCAGTCAAAAAGTAAAACTTCAAAAGGCCCATTTACCCAATTAAATAACCTGGGAATAATGAACAAATTTTGACCAAACATAAAACGTTGTTGACATATGCAAAAGCAAATATCATCCAGCTTCTAAATTGGGTACAGATGTAAATTAGGTGCCAGAGAGAGCTTATTGCAATTGGAATAAGAGACATTTATCAACGGAAGTTAATTCAAGATTTAAAGTCAGTGATTCAGAATAAATTTGATCTTTTTATTTTATATATTTTCGAAAGCAAAAGGTTTAATTGAATCCACGAAATCTTCTCTAATAAATCCACCTCTATTAATGAGGCTTTCTTTATGACAGAAATGACAGTTTTTAGAACATGAAAACATTTTAGGCTAAAAAGGGGACATTTAGGTCTAGAAAATCCAATAAAATCTCAAAATTGTTGGGAGAATCTTTAAAAAAAAACCTATCATATCTTCTGTCAAGTAGCTATAAACAAGAAGGATGTTGACGAACGTTACAGGGTTAATAATGAAGTGATGTCCTAACATATAGCTTGATAGCAGCTGGAGAAGACTTTAATAATTGTGTTCGTGGGGGCTAATTATGATGAATGATTTAACATTGATCTACGACTATTTCCAACTATAGTACTGCAATTAGTCCATATAAGATACAGACATTTCAAATGACAACCTGTGATATTGGTGCCAACCTTAACATCTTGGACTTTTCATGTATCCATCCCCAAATTCTTACTAGTACTATATATTTTTTTTCAAAATATTTGTAAGTAATAAACCTTGGCAATATATTGAAAGTTCCCCGAAAGCACCATATACAAACATAAAAGAAAATTAGCTTGCAAGCGTTTGTAAGTAAGGGATATATTGTGAATTTGTGTCTTATTCTTGCAAGTATTTGCTATAGGCTGTTATCTTATTTTATGTATTCCAAGTGTATGGACAAGCCTTTTAACTTGCTTTACATTGTCTGTAAATACAACAGTATATAATAATTGAAGGTGCTAAAACAGAGAGATAATTCTAAAACAATATAGAAAAATATTGCCTAAAAATAAGACTTATAATCTTAGAATCAATACTAAACTAAAAGTATGACCTAATTGAAGCAAAAGATTCATGCAGGTCAGCAGGCTCTAGTAGAGTTGTTTGCTTGGAGGGATAAGTTATCCCATGTAGATGGATTGGGTGGGATAACTTATCTCAGCCTCTATATGGGATAACTTATTCCACCTTTTATCCCATATAGATGTGATTAAGTGGGATACCAAAGGAATTATTCATCAACCAAACATGGGATAAATCTAATCTCATCACATTCTATCCCTCCTACCAAACGACGGATAAGTTATCTCATATAGATGGGATTGGGTGAGATAAGTATCGGATAACTTATCTCACTTTTTATCTCATATAAATGGGACTGGTGGGATACCAAAGAAGTTATCCCATCAACCAAACACGGATAATTTCAATCCCCTGAGACTAATAATTCCATTTCATCATATCTTTCCTACCAAACGTTAACTAGTTACTAGTTAGTATTAAGACTTGGTTATAATTACACTTATATTACATGTCAGGTTTTCCAAGAATGTTTAACTAGCATGCTTTAACTACTTAATTTAAGAGAATCTCTAAAGTTTGCGTATAACATAAATTATTTAGCATTTGAATGAAATGGAGATCCCAAATGATTTGTGTGTACTTGAATACTCCAACTAATTTGAAATCGAGGTATAAATTTTTGCATGTTTATTCATTTTGGAATAATTTTAGAAATATAGGGGTCGTTTGGTAGGCGAGGGATAAGATGTGATGAGATTATTAGTCCCATGGAATTGAAATTTTTTCATATTTGGTTGGTGAGATAAACTTATCCCTCCCACCAAACAACCTCATATGTCTGAAGTTACTCAGGACAAAGTTTCATATCATCAAATGGATAAAGTTCATCCATAGCATGAACTTCAGTCATTTTTGCTAAAGTTCAATCATTTTGCATGACTTCACTCATTTTTTTTGAACTTCTGACACATTGGATGTCTGAAATTATTATGAATTGAGTAACGCATAATATTTCTTAAAACTAGTTACAAGTTAAATATTAGTGTCCAAAAAGAATACCCTGTGATTTTTTTTCAAAAAATTGCATGGTTTTCCCTTCAAAAGAGCTAGTCTTTAATTTTTGCCCATACTTCTTATTTAATTAAAATTTGTGGGTCAATATATTCTTATTCGGTGGTCTACAAAATCAGAGGTACATTAATGGGTTCGATCCCCAACCTAAAAAAAATTCGCAAGACAAGGTTTTGATAGAAACTATGCATATTCGCGAAAAGGTACGTAGGAATTATGCCTTGTCCGGCATAGTTATGTAGTACTGATTTGCAAGAAAAGTTTTCATAGAAACTATGTCGAACAGGGCATAATTTTTATGTACTTTTTCGCGAATAGACATAGTTTCTAACTTTCTATTGAAAGCCTGCCTTGCGAAATTAGGTCATAGATCCAAATTTCTTTTTTGTTTTTTTCAACATCAGAAGTATTTTCGACCACTTTTTATTACTTAAAGTCTTGAATGGCAAAAAATAAAGACCTATAATTTGAGGGACAAAGATTAAAGACCACCCCAAAATAGGGACATTTGTGCGAATTGTTTTTTTTTTTTTTACCTCCAACAGGAAGCAGGGCCAAGAGTCCATTCGACCTTGGACAACAAGCAGGCCGAACAATCCAGTGCAATCAATTACAGCCCATAACCTTTCCCATGAATGGCCCATTAGTGATCCACAACAATATTTCCTTCTCGCCTAATTTTCAATTTTCTGAGTCAACACCAACTGTTTTTTCCCCCCGGGAAATCAGTGGCCTCACATTTGTCATCTTCTTACTGATTAGTCAAAAAAGAGTATTTTTCAGATTTCAAAACCCTAACAATGGCAACTCAGACATTACAGCTCCGACCACTGGGAAACACCGGCCTCAAACTCAGCTCCGTCGGCTTCGGCGCTTCTCCTCTCGGCAAGGTTTTCGGCGATGTCTCCGAACAAGACGCCTTCGCTGCCGTCCGTGAAGCATTTCGCCTCGGCGTCAATTTCTTTGACACTTCCCCGTACACAACCTCTCTCTTTCTACATTGCAATCTTTCACTATAACATATTTTTATATTATGAATGCATCACAAAGTTGGAATTTTTATTAGTAATACACACATATATATAGTTCCATTTTTT
Organism: Anisodus tanguticus; assembly: GCA_034509755.1. NCBI lineage: Eukaryota > Viridiplantae > Streptophyta > Magnoliopsida > Solanales > Solanaceae > Anisodus > Anisodus tanguticus. The sequence goes on along the minus strand of CM067561.1, from coordinate 34,213,343 downwards.
TCTTAAAAGCAGTTATTTAAGTTATATCCGCATTTAGTGTTACAAAGGAGTAATGGATGCAGTCTTATCAGCACGCATTGATTTAAAATTTGGATCAACCTCTGCCATTTGAATTTTGTGAAAGACCAGGAATCTACATAAGTGATTTGTAACTTTGGATCCGCTTCTTTTGCTGTTGAATTCGGAAATGATTGGGGGATTTCTGAAATTGTTGGTCTTTTTTAAAAATTGGTGGATTTCAGGTATTATGGAGGAACGTTATCGGAAAAGGTACTAGGGAAAGCTTTGAAGGCTCTTGGAGTGCCTAGAGATCAGTACATTGTGTCTACGAAATGTGGGAGGTACAAAGAGGGATTTGATTTCAGTGCTGAGAGAGTGACTAGAAGCATTGATGAGAGCTTGGAGAGGCTGCAGCTTGATTATGTTGATATGTTACAATGTCATGATATTGAATTTGGGTCTCTGGATCAGGTGCTTTATTGATCATTTAAGTTTGATTCTTCTCTATGATATTCTAGGAGTCTTCTTTTAACAACATTTTTTCTAAATACTTCGTAAATACAACAACATACCCAGTGAAATCCCACAATGTGGGGTATGGGGAGGGTAGAGTGTACACAGACATTACCTCTAAATAAATAAAAAAAATGATTATGATTTATAAGACATTTTATATTGTTACCAAATATGTAACATTTACTTTTATTAAGCTGAGTCAATGTCTCATAGGTTTGGATAAGTGGTTTGTTAACCTTGTAAATCTCTTACAATTCCTTCATCAACTTGTCATATTGATTGCACGTCAAACTATATGATATGTTCTCAGTGTTTGATATGTCTGGGTTTCAAGATCCTATCTTTCTTTGTGACATCACCCAAGAGGTAGTCTTTGTTTCGAAAGTAAGATTTACAGCCCCCCCCCCCCCCCCCCCCCCCCCCCCCCCCCCCCTTTTCCACTTTGTCACGATTTCGTTTGTGGTAGTATGTAGTTTTAGCCAGGGAGTTTCAGTGGCTGTTTTTTGTCCCGAACAGATTGTGAATGAGACGCTTCCCGCCCTTCTAAAACTGAAGGAAGCTGGAAAGATCCGTTTCATTGGTATAACATGCCTTCCTTTGGGGATATTCACTTATGTGCTTGATCGCGTCCCTCCAGGCACAGTTGATGTCATCCTGTCATATTGTCACTACAGTATCAACGATTCAACTTTGGAGGATCTGTTGCCATACCTGAAGAGCAAGGGTGTGGGAGTGATCAGTGCTTCTCCTCTTTCAATGGGTCTTCTTACTGAGGCTGGAGGTCCAGAGTGGCACCCTGCTTCTTCTGAACTTAAGGTCAATAATTCATTTTTCTCCTTTACTAATACTATCCTATAAGAGCAGGGATTACTTGTTAAAAGTGGCCTGCTTTAGATTAGTTATGTTATACTATCTCTGCAATCAATTCATTTCTTCCCATCTGATCTGCCATTGACTGAAGATTGTATGAATGTTTCGTTGATGTACTCGGACAAAAAATCTAACTCCTTTCAGACATTGCTACTGAAATTAGAACATACAGAAGACTCCTGAGAATGAGCAATTGACTTTTAAGTCCATGGACAGCTTCTAACTTGTGATATTAGGTGTCATATTTTCAACTTGTACTTGGCCGTATCCACTCTCTCAAATTGGTTCTTCTCTCTGCTCTTCGATGCTTCTTCCTAAATTTTCTCCCAAATAAAACTGAGTTTTATCTTAATTTTCTTACTCACTCATATGTCTCTGCACATTTTGCATCACCAGGCTGCCTGCCGTGCTGCTGTTGATCATTGCAAAGAAAAGGGAAAGAATATCTCAAAGTTAGCTTTGCAGTACAGCTTAGTAAATACCGATATTTCTTCCATACTAGTGGGGATGAAGTCCATTAAAGAGGTTATCTTTTTTCATCGATCTTGATCTCTACATCTTAATCTTCATTTATGAACCCTATGTCATCTTTTGAACTTGTATTTTCTTCTTTTCTAGGTAATGATATTATATTTTACATTTGTCATAAAAAGGATTGGCTGGCTTCACTATGTTGCTGAAAGAAAAAAGAGTAGGAAACTGAAAGGTTACTTCGTTGACAGATGAAAACTGGATTTGCTTTCTTATACATACTACAAATTGGACAAAATAGTAGGATTAGGTAGAAAATTATGACCCTTTGAACAGGACAATGAGATTGTATAAGTGAATAGGGACAAAAGAATGAGCCTGCAGTCTGGTGTTTTTCCAAATCTGCACATTGTTCTTTGTCAACTTTTCTGCTAAAGCATGTGTACTTGTACTTCCCTTTCTTGTTTCAACATCACCTAAAAACAGATGCATAGATGATAATTGGTTACATTCCTGGTGAGCTTTATATTAGAAGTATGCATGTCATTTTCTCATTTCATTCTCGGAAATGAATGCTGATTGACTTCCTGAGTAGAGCAGAATGGGTACGAGCTTTCATATAGCCGACCACAACTAGTTTAGATTGAGAATAATTTATTGATTGATTTGTACTGGTTAACTTGTGAGTCCTTTCTGGAAGTCTGCTTGAGCTGGAAGCTCGAGGAACACAAATGTTGCAACAAATGTCTGACAATATTTGTCCGGGTCCCTAGCCCAAGCATCCTTTTTAGATGGTTTTATGTTTGTCATCTTGTCTGTCCACTCAGATTGTTTGTGTTCACGATCTTCTTTCACTGTTGTGGAGATCACATTTTTCTATGGAAAAAAATTAGAGAAGACTATTGCCTTGTGTCATGATATATCTTTTGCTTGTAGGTGGAGGAAAATATAGCAGCTGCTCTAGAACTAGCAACGGCTGGGATGGATGAAGAAACATTATCAGAGGTCACAGACATTCTGAAACCAGTGAAAAATCAGACATGGCCCAGTGGTATCCAACAAAGTTGATTTGTTTGACAGTTCAATGAGCTGTGATATAAGGTCTTGTGATCACCTTGTTGTGCATGTTTATTTTAACTTGGACATTTAAAACTAGTCCAAGTTGAATTTGTATGTTGTACTCTTTGGGCTTTTCCCTATCAAAATTAAAATAATGAATAAATGCTGCATTGTTCAAGTATAGGAGCCCGATTTTGATTTTTAATGCCTTTTTGGGAACTGTCTAAATAGAGATTTGATGGGAGCAAATTTGATCTAATGATTGTGGACATGTGGTCCCGAAAAATTATTGTAATATTTTAGTTTTGGGAATCAAATTTGATTCAAAGACCTTCAATTCAAATTCTGTTTGCTCCAAGTGGTAAAAGATTTGGTGGGAGAAACTATATCTAGTTTAGTAATTTTAGTTTGGCAGAAGATAGGATCTTGTTTTTTACAGTATCAAAATTTGATCCGGAAGGACCTAAATATTGATCGAGTTTGCTCCGAAGAAAAAAAAGTTCCTTTATCAAATGGAGATCCAGATTGATCTTATACAGTAATTATCAATCATCAGTATATACTGGATATTCAAGTAATGATAGAAGAGTATTTATAAGGGCTATACTCAGCGGTAACTCGAGGGTCTATCAAAAACAGTCTCTTTACTTCCCAAAGTAGAGATTTACGTACACTCTACCCTCTCCAAATCCCTACTCTGTGGAATTTCACTTGTATGTTGTTGTCACTCAGGGGTAACTAGAATATCAAATGAAATTATAGTAAAATTTGTCCTTAATAATAATCAACTCATTTGTCTTAAACTCCTCCCATTAATTGTCGAAAGTCTTCTCATTACTCGACTATTTAATACATGAAGATGTACAAAGAACAGTATCAGTTTCAATGAAGCAAGTGTTACGGATTCTTTTCCCTATAATTTTGTGGGATGATATTTTTTTTACAATGTAAATAAACCAGACCCACTAGCATCTCTTTTTGGGTACATTGGAGAAGACAATAAACCAGAGCCTAGGCCTAGCATCCTTTTACAAATACTGAAGAGGTCACCTGGAGGCGTCTGGTAATATATGCATCCTTCAGCAAGCAGGGATTATAAATGCTGCTATCTTGCAACGTGCTGCAATGGTGGCCATGCAATCTCATCATCATTTGTGTAACCATTGATAAGGAAATCAGAGCAATTCTTTCGACATCCATGGTTATAGGGATTTCGGAACCTCCCATCTGGACCACGAAGATACCCATATCTTATAGCATTTGCCATTTCATTGGTTGTAATATTTCGAGCTATCTGCATGGACGGAAAAGATTCATTGCGTCAATTCTCCATTCATTTGTTGTGACATACAAGCAATTTTCATAAAGAAAAGCTCCACTGCATAGACTCCCCAACTACCATACTGATGCCCTATTGGGATAATACATCTTCAAGCCACACTTTCTTACAACACTATAGTAAATTACTAAATCCCCCATAAAGAGAGGGCAGCGTATATATTAAACCCCACCCACCGAACACCCTTTCAAGGGCATTAGTCGATCAGATTGGGTGGAGGGGTAGGATTGATTACTAAAGTGAATCCTGATCAAAATATCTATAGGCTTCAGCTGCTTAATGACCAGGAGGGACAAGATAACCAAGGAATCTAATATATACCTGGGATATCTGTACTACGCAGAGTGTTACAGCAGCAATTAGAATAACCCCGTCCATGAACAGAAAAGTAACTACACCAGGATAAGCAAAGACAACATGATGTAACCACGGTTCATCGGTTACCAACGATGGTACTGATGTCCAAATTCCTGCAAGAGGTAAAAGGTTATAACGGTCTTAAACAACCCAGTGTTGTTTTATTAGTGTAAGCTACCAGTATCATCCTTCTGACATACAATACTAGAGATAAAGTGATTTTAACATACTCTGGAGAGCAACTGCAGCTCCAATTATAGAAGTCATAGAACCCATACAAAGGAAAATGAAGAAGTCCCACTTATTCCTCTGCAAGGTTCAACAAGAATGACAGTTAAATGACGGTCAAAAGTACAGCAATTAAGAAAAATACTTGCAAAACTTCTAAAACTTGGAATATGCAAGAACTGCTAGTAACCTGCATTTAGGGAGGAAGTCAACACACTGATGCAAGATAGCGAAAAGAGAGAAGGAATAAGAAATGAGATTGATGCCTGATTAATGTCAGAAGGGAAGTGTTGATTATAGTTATGCACTGTAATCCATAGTTACAGTATTAGAGATTCATATCCAACGAGCTGCATCAATAATATTAATTATGTGGCCCAAGAAACCCTTCAGTAGTATTATCATAGTTTAGCGAAGATGTGAGAAAACATAGGAGTGAAAACAGGAATATAAACTAAAAAACAAAATACTAACACTCATTTGTATTGCATCTAACCAGAGGTGCCCGTAAAGGACAAAACACGAGGAATAACCAGGCATACAGAAATGCAAGGAGGTGGTTAAGTGCTGGAACAAAGCAAGAGGTAGGGGAAGAAAGAAGAAGACACTGAATTTTTATTAGACTTCTTAAAAATTTAGTTGAAACCTTGTAAGAAGAATCAAGGTTTTCTTTATTTCTGCGGCTGGTTGTCCTTTCCTGTAAATATGGTCTCCGGCATTTCCTTAATGCTGATGAATACAATGTTACCATTTTCAAAAAAAAAAAAAAAAAAAAAAAACCAGGCATACAGAAAAAGAAGAATTAGACAAAATTAACGGCTAGCAGATTTTTGTACACTGCTTATGTTCCTTTAGGATCTTTTAAATAGTCATACCTTCCCCACACAATTTGAGACCCAAGGGCAATGATGATCGAATTGTTCAACACAGCGGTTGCAAGTAGGACAGTGTTTTGACCGAACAGGTCGTATGATCTTGCATAAAAATGTTCAACAATCAACATCACAAAACAAATGCATCATCAAAAGGTAGAATATATCTTGTAGTAAGAAGACTAGGTTTTCTGAGAAACCTTGCAGGTGGGACAAAGCTGAGACCAGTTCCCAGTCCAACTAGAAGTATTGTTCAGATCAATATTCAATAGTGGATCCTGGAAGAATCAGCTAACATCATTATGTAAATTAGAAGACATTAAAATCGCTGTTGAACAAATCCAAAATGAGAGTGATACCTGAGCATCAGGTTGACCAGCCCTGGTCTTGATGTATCCTGGATCTTTACTGCAAACGAAAATGAAACCATCATCATTAGCTCCATAATGAGGCATGAGAAGCTAAGTGCAGGTAACACGTACGACAAAATGCTTTAAGTATAACTTTCAAGGCCAAATTAGGATATTGCCACATAAACAAGCCCATTCATTAAAATCCAACATTGTACTGGACAAACTCCAAAAAATCTATAGCCAGTGTCTAGGGATCATAGTGATATAAAGGACAAGAAAGAGCAGACTGATTGAGTAGAGGGTTCATCAATGATAATGGTGACAAGGAAGGGAAACAAGGGAAAGGAAGATGATGCTTCTCTATGAACAAATGATTGTTTTTCTTATCCAAAAAAAAAATCAGTTTATCTTCTGCTTTATCAAAGTCCAATTTGGAAAAACCTAATTTCCTTCTTTCAAAAATTTATGGTTTTCATGGATCACGGAATCACACAGATTAACTTTTACGGGTCAGTGAACATGTCAGTTGATATCAGTTCTATGACTGTGACTGCTGCCGGCGTTCCAGAGTGCTGTGTTCCTCTCCTAGTACATGCACAAAATCTGTGCATCATACTATGGAGTTTGTAGAATTAGGCAAATGGAAATAACAGACTATAAGCAACATTTGCACACACCAGTATCAAATGCTACATTTGCCTCGAAGTTTCTGTGCCTCGTACTCTGAATTGGGGAATCCCTTGTGCAATACCATACTCTGATTATGTTGATTATTTGCTTAAATAGAATAAAGCCCACAGAAATCCCCATTGGCTACTACATATGGGGTTTAGTAAAATATACATAATAAATTAAGTGGGCTTTGCTGCCTCAACTATTCAAGTAATTAGCAGGAAAAGTTACCTACTGCAACGAACTAACATTAGGAGTGCGGCAACTGCCAAGGAAACAGCAGTCCATCCCCAAAGTGCGACAACAGCAGTAACTTTTGTAAGACCATGAGCTAACAAGAACAAGATCCAATAACAATTAGCAAGTTGCTGGCTCCAACTAAAAGAAGAAAAAAAATAACACTGGAAGTACCATCACCCACCAAAGAGGACTGAACTGATGAAGAGAATGATGTTGACAAGAACAACAGAGAATAGAATCGGAGCATAACCTTTTTGCCCCATTTTAGCAGGCCAAACCTTGTCTTTCCACTGCTTTCTCTGCGACCGTTGGGCATTAGACTGCACAAAATTGAATTTCAAATTGTCACTCACACAAAATACTTCCAACCTCAAGACACTGCTACAAAGATGATAAACAATAACTGCATAATGATAGAGAGAAGGATCAGCATGGTACATGAAAATTGTAGGGTTCCAGATAGAGATGGTAGTGGATTCTGGACCCGGTCCGGATCCGGTGGATCCAGATCCGTTTTATAGGATACGGATCTTCAAAATTTGGATCCGACGGATCCGTTTCTGACAGATCTGGATCTGGATATGGATCTTGTATTTGAGATCCGTATCCGGTCCAGATCCGACCCGTGGATCCGTTTTTTATTAAATATATTCATAACCTAGAATGTAATTTTATAAGTATTTTCTTAAAATTGCTAAGCACGTCCTTGCAAGTTTAATTTATCCCCACGTTAACTCAAAAACCAAAAAATAAAGAAGTAACTTCGATAATAAAATCAATGTTATATTAGTGAATGACTATCATCTCCATAGACAAGTAGTTAAAATTATATTCACTTCATTTGTGAAGATTCCAAGTACATGCAAGTTCTGCATTGTGAAAATACTAGTCAGCATTTTTCACAACTATTGTCATTGTCCAACATTTTCAATTAATAGCTCACAATCAAAACGAGACAACGAACAAAATATCTCATATGAACATTTCAAAATTGAAACACAGTAAATTGTTAGCTAAATAAAAATCGTTTGTCAATTCAAAAAAAAATTCTTAGCAAGGCAATTTTTTTTACATGTGGATCCAGATTCGATCCGTGGACCCGGTGGATCCGATGGATCCGGTGGATCCGATGGATCCGGTTTTGGATCCGATGAATCCGGTTTTGGATATGATTTTTATGGACCCGATGGATCTGGATCCGGATTTGGATTCAGGTATAAAAACGGATCTGGATCTGGATCTAGTAGGATCCGGTCCAGATCCTATCCGTTGCCATCCCTAGTTCCAGATGACCTAATTTATCTTAACTGCTAAATCTTTCCCTATTTTTGTGTTTGTGTGGGGGAGAAAAATGTCGAAATTCTAATAAAAACAGATTGAGCAGCACCTAGAAAGCAGTTTCAGAAGAACAGTAACTAATTAGGAGAGATCAGCATTGAACTTCTAAAACAGAGTAGGATGACCTAATAAAATCTTCACCGATGACGCTTTTTATTGGAAGTCAAGAGAATCATAAAGAATACTGTGCTAAAGCATAATGATTATGTTACAACAACATTATGTTGGCTATATGAATTCTCACTACCCGTTTCGCTTCATTTGATTATGTAGCCAAGACAAAAATTAGGAATATTGTGTAGAATATTCTTAAAAATTATGTCAAAAAATAAAGAATTCCAACAATTATTTATGTGGCAGTCATGGGGGCGTGGAAGAGTAGTGGGGATGCAGATAGTATGTGGGCTAGCACAGCCGAATGCATCAGGGAAGCAGCAAGAGAGGTGTTAGGGGTCTCTAGGGGCAACTCAGGTGGACGTAGGGGGGATTGGTAGTGGAATGGAGAGGTCCAAGGAAAAGTAGAAGCCAAGAAGGCTGCTTATGCGGCGCTAATGGAAAGCATCGACGAGGAGGATAAGATGAGGAATAAGGAGAGGTATAAGACAGCGAAGAAGGAAGCAAAACTAGCGGTCACGGCAGCTAAAACAGCTGAGTACTTGAATAAAGAGCTTGAGGGCAAAGGTGGGGATAGGAAGATGTATAGGCTTGCCAAGATGAGAGAGATTCTCGTGACTTGGACCAAGTGAAGTGCATCAAGGATGAGAATGGCGAAGTGTTGATAGAAGACGCTCACATTAGACGGAGATGGCAAACATACTTCCATAAGCTCTTGAATGAAGAGGGGGACAGGGATATCATGCTGGGGGAGTTAGAGCATTCTGCGAGTCGTAGAGATTTTGGGTATTGTAGGTGCATAAAGGTTGTAGAGGTTAAGGGGCTATTCGAAAGATGAAAAGGGGTAGAGCGACCGCACCGGACGAGATCCCGATGGACTTTTGGAAGAACGCGGGGGAGCCGGGTATGGAGTGGCTGACTCGATTGTTTAATGTAATATTTAGGACTACTAAGATGACAGAGGAGTGGAGATGGAGTACAATGGTCCCGTTGTACAAATCCAAAGGCGACATCCAGAATTGCAATAATTATAAGGGTATTAAGTTGCTAAGCCACACTATGAAAGTCTGGGAGAGGGCGGTCGGGATGAAGATGAGGAGGGATGTGTGTATATCCGAGAACCAGTTTGGATTTATGCCGGGCCGATTGACTACAAAAGCTATTCATCTTGTCAGGAGATTCTTGGAGCAGTATAGGGACAAAAAGAGAGACTTACACATGGTATTCATTGATCTTGAGAAGGCATATGATAAAGTCCCTCGAGAGGTTCTTTGGAGATGTTTGGAATCTAGAGGTGTGTCAATGGCCTATAACAGGACAATTAAGGACATGTACGAGAGATGGCAGTGGATCATGGACCCGATCCGGATCCGGTGGATCCAGATCCGTTTTATAGGATATGGATCTTCAAAATTTGGACCCGACGGATCCGGATCCATTTCTGACGGATCGGATCTGGATCTTGTATTTGAGATCCGTATCCGGTCCAGATCCAACCCGTGGATCCGTTTTTAATTAAATATATCAATAACCTAGAATGTAATTTATAAGTATTTTCTTAAAAAAATTCATAATTTATGTAAAATCCGATAATTGATCCGTGCTTACTGTTTTTGGATAGTTGTTATCCTAAAATTTTATTACATTTACCTAGTTATTTATTTGAGTTATCAATAGGTTAATATGAGTTGTTGGTCTCTTTTAAAGGTTCTGCCAGTGTTTCCCTTTGAGGTTCTAAGAAATGATCTTGGAAATTATTTTTTTTCTAAACACTATTAACATGATGTCGAGGATTTCATAAGTACTATTCTACTTGTTTTTGTTTGGCTTTTGTTGCTATTTATCATGATTTGGAATAGAAAAAAAATACTTTTGATAAAATCTGAGGAATGCCTACTGTTTGCACCTAGTTTAAATTAGTTTAGTTATTGGTGTGTGTTTCATCTATATGTTTCCCTGAAGCTAGATTGATAATTGTCTTAATATTCTTTGGCAAAAAAATTACATGTGGATCCAGATCCGATCCGTGGACCCGGTGGATTCGATGGATCCGGATCTGATTTTTATGGACCCGATGGATCTGGATCCGAATCTGGATCCAGGTATGAAAAAACAGATCTGGAGATCTAGTAGAATCCGGTCCAAATCAGATATGTTGTCATCCCTAGTAGGAGGGTGTCAAGACCAGGGTTAGGACAATCGGAGATGATACAAAACACTTTTCGATCATGATGGGGTTGCACCAGGGATCAGCCCATAGTCCGTTTCTATTTGCATTAGTGATGGACGAATTGACACGACATACTTAAAAGGAGGTGTCGTGGTGTATGTTATTCGCAGACGACATAGGTCTGATTGACGAGACACGCAGTGGAATTAATGATAGGCTGAAAGTTTGGAGAACGATCTTAGAGTCTAAAGGTTTTAGGTTAAGCAGCACGAAGATGGAGTACATGGAATGCAAGTTCAGTGACGTGCGGCAGGAGGCAGACGTGGAAGTAAAGATCGAGGCACAAGCTATACCTAAAAGAGAAAACTTCAAGTATCTTGGATCCATAATCCAAGGAGACGGGGAGATTGAAGATGATGCGCACATTGTATTTGAGCAGGATGGATGAAATGGAGGTTCGTCTCTGGGTGTTTTGCGATAAGAAGGTGTCATCAAGGCTAAAAGGTAAGTTCTACAGAGTGGTGGTTAGACCAACATTGTTGTATGAGATAGAATGGTGGGCAGTCAACAACGTCCACGTTCAGAAGATGAAGGTAACGGAGATGAGGATGTTGAGATGGATGTGTGGCCATACTAGGAGAGATATGATTAGGAACGAAGTTATACGGGACAAGGTTAGAGTGGCCTCCGTGGAGAATTAGATGAGGGAAGCGAGGCTGAGATGGTTCGGCCATGTGAAGAGGTGTGAGGATGCGTAGGAGGTGTGAGATATTGGCGGTAGCAGGAGTTAGGAGAGGGAGAGGTAGGCCGAAGAAGAACTAGGGGGAGATGATTAGAAAGGACATGGCACAACTCCAGCTAACTGAGGACATGTCCTTAGATGGGAAGAAGGTTAGTGGGTAGTTGAGTTTTTGTCGCAGTGTGTGAGAGAGGTAAGGGGTTAGCCTCTTATTCTCCTTTTCTTAGTCGTATTGTTTAGGTATCGCGTAGATCCTTACTCTTTATGTGTGTATTACTATGTGTTGCTCCATTTGCTTTATATCAAGATATTTTGTTGTCTTATTTTCCTTGCAATCTTGCATCTACTGCTTCCTTTTGAGTCGAGGGTCTATCGGAAACCTCTCTACCCCATAAAGGTCGAGGTAAGGTCTGCGTACATCCTACCCTCCCCAGACCCCACTTTGTGGGATTACACTGGATATGTTGTTTATAAAGTATTCCAACAATTAGGAAACTTCCCTTATTTCATGCAGCGCAAGACTCCTATATAAGGCCTTCTTGTATGTTGTTCTAACCATTTATGTTTTGACATCTTTCATCTACTTGGGTTCGTTGTAGTGGTGGTTGAGATTCTAATGAAAACTGATAATGCAGCCTTTGACGATTCAATTATCAAAAGCAACAGAAAATAATAATATCAGCAAATCACTAGAGCATCATCATCTCATAAAAGTATAATGTTTGCAACAAAGATGAAATTGAAGGCAGTAAGCTAAAATCTTGGAGGAATTACCAAGGATGTGCAGTGAGCACTGAGCACTGCTCTAAGATTTGCTAGCTCTTAGTTTTTTTCAAATTCCATAATTGATAAAACAAGAACCTATGATTGCATCTTAGAGGACCCACCATTCAACATCTGAACTACATAAATGCCAAATGCAACCATGCCAAATTTCCAGCTCTGATGCAGCTATAAATAATAAGCCAAATTTCAAAGCAAACAGCCAGGACTGCCTTTTCCAATACAGTGCCATGTGCTACAAGAATACTGCAGGCGTCCCCCCTTGCATTGCGGCAACCAGAAAAAGTAAAAGGCTTTATCCTAAATATAATCCAACATTGTCTTTCACGCCTCACAAGGCAATCATTCTCTTGTGCAAAGGTTATTTTGAAAATAAAACTTACCCTGCAAGCTTTACGAGCTTCATCATGCTAACTTACCTTTTCATAATAAAATCTCATGGGATAAGAGTCACACAACTAAAACCACTTGTGCAAAGCATTTTGCTCAAGAAAGGTTAATCCAGAAATATTCAATTATATAGCAGGACGCCAGGACGAGTTAGAAGTCAACCAAAAAGACCTTCACAATCTCGCAGGTATTTATTTGAGACTTGAAATCCATGACAATCCAAGTCTCCATGCAAATTATGGATTTCCGTAAGGATCCAAATCCATTCATTCATGCCAGAGTTGTTGCAAATTCATCCCAAATACACCGGCCAGAACAACCACCCACTCCCCCCCCCCCCCCCCCCCAAACCAAAAAAAATTGTTACAGGGAAAGGACAGACACACATAGACAAGGATTGCCATATTATTGCATAACCCAGCACGTCAGATGACAGGATCGTCACGATAGTACTATTTTCTTTTTGGGGATTAAGATAGCACTAAATGTTTTAAATACTCTCGTTCGCAATCGCATATGGATACAAGCAACCAATTAAACTTCCAGGTGGAAAATCTTTCAAAGTGTTCTTTATCAAAAAAAAAACTTTCAAAGTGTTCAGAAACTCACTACGGACAATAGATAACTTTTATACAAAGAGTTACCTACAAGTATAAGTGATATCTGCCGATGACCTTTATCAGATGCAAGCTCTGCAGGAGTAAGTCCAGCTTTATCTTTGACTGTTAATTCCTCCTTTGTGCCTGCATGTACAAGTAAAGTGCAAGCCTCTGCATTTCCTCTTAATGCTGCCCAATGCAAAGGAGTGCAACCTGCAAATGTTTGATGTATCAACATCATACAACTACGTTTGTGCTTATAAACAATAAATTGGCGACAGATGTATGCAGATAGCAATTATCATGGTCAATCAGTAAAAGTTTAATTTAAAAAATAAGATCAACCAAAACCTCATACTGATAAAGCGTTTTTCACACCAGTCATGGTCACACCCCCCCGAGGGAAAAATGAATAATTAAACAACAGATGAAGCCAACGGATACTTAGTCCCATACTTTCAGATATGCTTGTGCCAAAATCTCAGAATGCTGCAAACTGGAAAGATAGGACCAGTGTTATCAAAAGCGAAAGGCGCAAAAAAGATGTAAGGTCAGTTGGTGTTTAAGCGCAAAGCGCAAATAAAGCGTGGGCTTTAATGAAAAAAGGTAATGGTGCAAATACACAAATATATGTATGTTTAGTCCAAGACTATTAATAATAAGCATGAATAACAAATATATGGACAAAGAAATTGTAAAAAAAATTACGATAAAGTAAAATATCAATTATCTAGTGACCTCTTCAAGAGAGGCTCATTGGCAAGGAAAAGTATGTCTTAGGGCCTTGATGATGACATTGGAGCGTACATAAAGCGAGGCGAAGCGCTCAACATGTTTTGAGCCTCGCTTCAGGGCTTAAGCGCGCCTTTGACAACACTGGATAGGACCCACACGTTAATGGAGGAATGATAAGCAATCCCACCCCAAAAGGAAAAAAAAGAAACCTCAAACCACATTCTAAGTCTTCCAAAGGTTCATCCCAGAAAACACATAAATCCCAATTGATTTCTTCAAATCAATGAGAAGAGACTTGATCACAGGAGTCCTGGACTTCATTCTCCACTTAGTATATACCCTTGACAGCTTGCTACAAACAACCAACTCAATATCCAATTCTTCACAAAAAAGCCCCGCGGTGTTACTTTCCTTTCAACATCTTCCTATTAGATGTAAGTTGACTTTGGAAGACTTCACTGAACGACATATATGTGCACTTCTTATCCGTATGTAAAAGATTCATTAATGCAACAAAAGTCCAGGGCTAAGTTAGTGTGTGTATTACAAAAAGATAGCCCCTTCCTTACAGATTCCACTCATATCACGCCTACGATATTTACGCATTTTTGAGCATTGAGATTCATTTAAGTTTTTCGTTTTTTTGGATAAGCAAGATATGTTAAATGTTTAAAGACTAATGTGATATAATGATTCCTTTTTTATAAAAAGAAAAAAGATGCAACGGTTGACTAGGAGGAAGGAATCCAGAATCTGATAATTAATCTGAGTAGAAGGATTGTCATAGCAACAAGGACCCAACAATCAGAAGATGATAAAGTTTTACGGTTTTGTCCCAGATAAAGTGAAATCAAAACCCTTGCTTTCTTTCTGGCCATTGTTTATGAAGTTTCAAGCAAAAGGAAGGGCATTCAGCCCCCAAATTTCAAACCCTTGCTTTAAACAACCAAACAGTAGTTTCACCAAAACTAACAAAACACAAATTCCTTTAACAAGTATAAAATCTATGCATACCATCATTTATTAGGTTAGAATCTCCATCTATAATCAAACTTAGACAAGAGAAGAAATTATTAGACACTGCAACTTACATTTTATATTTACACAAGCAATTTTTATAAGACATAATTACACACCATAACTGTTGGACAACATGATTCTGAAGCAACACTGTGGAAAATACCAACTTCAGTGTTGTGTCTATTATTTCCATCTCCATCACATTATTATAATTAATGACTATAATTGGTTCAGGCATAAACAAAAATCTCCCTAACCTGCAAAGCACTCAAGAGAATTTGAGAAAATGGTACATTCAATATAAACATACCATCTTTATCTTGTCTCCCTTGGAAAGCATCTCTGAATAGAAGTAACCTAATTGTATCACCAAATCCCTTGTATGCAGCCCTAGTTGGAATACCAGAGAAATGCTTATGGAAAAATCATAACAGAATGGATAACTCCTGATCAAAGAAAAAGAAAAAAAATGCTGCCAAGAAATGAGAAAACAATATAAAGAACCGACATGAAGATCAACTCAGTATAACATTCATTTTTTCCACAAACCAACACCAAAGAAGAAGAGCTCTGTCTTTAGTTTATTAAATGGGATCTTTTAAAGAAGTTTAGGGGTTACTTTGTAAGAAACAAACTTCTGACCAAATGACCTGTCAACTCCATCATTCAAGCAATCGCGAAATCAGAAAGGAAGAGGAAGAGACATCCTTATCAGATTTTGGCACAGTATAGCTTTTACAACCTTTTAGTCATCGAAATTATTTTCGTAATTCCTACTGTATGTTGAATGACTTGAATCTATTGCATGTGATAGTGGAATAAATGAAATAGATGGAGTTTGTTTTTGTGTTATGATATGATAATCTTAATATTTTTTCATGTAACCAAAGCTAGAGCAACTCCCACGGACATGTAAAACTCCCATGTTTTTGCTTCCCTGACTGTATATCTGCTACTTAGAGTGGTACAGGATCTTCTCTAAGATTTGTGGTTTAACATATTCAAAATATTTGACGCTTAAGTTTCTCACAATCATGTCACATACTTAATTACTGCCCCAAGCCAGCTGAAAATGGTTCCAAAATAATTACTAGTTCTTTTACAATTGTCCGAGTGAGATACATAAATAATTGAGAATAAAAGAAGAGGGTAGTTTGGAATTGATATGTTTATTAAGCATTCATAAATAGGAAAGGAAGCCAGATTTCAGGCAAGGCAAGAAGAAATATCTATACTTAGGAGGATAATCTCAATCCCATTAAAACAGCAAGTGAATTTTCCATGAAACTAACACAGACCACAAACACATCCAGAGATCATAATGAAAATATAGCAAGGAGTCATGAGAAACTTGTCACTTGAAACTCGAGAAGATGATGGATTTTCAACTTAAAACCCAAAAGTCATACTATAAATGGCGGGGGTGCTAGTCATACCAGTGAAGAGGGCTCCTCCCATCATTATCTGGTACATTAAGGTCAGCATGATACTTTGCAACAATGTGATTTACAAAATCTGTTTGTCCATACTGAGCTGCAACATGAACTGCCTGTAAAGGAAGTACACACACTTCAACAGTTGATATAATTGAATAAAAAAAAATTCAAGGAAAGCCTTATCCAAGAAAATTAGTTTCTAGAAGGCTCTAAAATAAGGGTTTCACCCTGTCAAAAATTTGACTTATGTAACACATCTAGCATGTGCTAAGGTTGGGGGGAAATGGAAGAAGATGATGAATGGTCAAGAAGAAGCAGGACAATGAGAAGCCTGTAACTACAGATTATGAAACTCAGGATAAAAGAATTTAGGAATAATAGCAAGGTTCTGTATCATCTGCCCCAAGTGCCCCTGCTGATACAAGCCCAAGTAATGGATCCTTCGTTTAATTGAAATCATACACTTGGAGACTAATTAAACAAACAAACATAATCCTTAATTCAAAGTTTGAACCAAATTCTCTTTTAAGGTTTTATAACTATGAGTTTTCAGCTACAAGCCTACAGCATTCACTGATTAAGAAAAACAACTACAAACTTTATTAATTCTGTTGCATCCAACTTGGACTGTAAATTCATGATCTAAATGACATAGCATACTATTGAAGTGTCTTATTATCTCATCTGAAAAAGTTGCTTAATCCCATAAGGATTCAAAAGCTTGGGATACAAGAACAACAACAAACCCAGTGTAATTCCACAAGTGGGGTCTGGGAGGGTAGTGTGTATGCAGACATTACCCCTAACTATATCTTGTATTGAAAATATCAACTTGTACAGATGAATTAAGATAGCAACAACAATTCCGGAATTATGATTAGTTGGACATATCTAATCTAAAGAAGCTGCTAATCCCATAAGGATTCAATAGCCCGGGATGACAATTCAATAAGTTTATAGGTAAACAAAAGTAGAACTAAGGATGTGCTGGAAGATACACAGAGACCTAACAGTGGTATCAGTTCCAGCTTAGTCTAACCCGCGAGGAGACTGAGGAAATTAAAAGGGCTAACTACATCTTGTATTAAAAATATCAACTTATACATTATGAATTTGAAAATGGCAACAACAATACCGGAATTATGACTAGTTAGACATTGAAAATGAACAGCATGTGTTCTACATTACCCGATAACCATTAACATCAGCAGCCTCAACCCGCGCACCATTCTGCAACAACACATCGGCAGCAGCAATTGATCCCCGCACTGCTGCCCAATGCAATGCAGTCTGCCCCGCATTGTCCGTCGCATGGACATTGCCTCCGTGCTACACACGTCACCAAGTAGAAAACAATTAAAAACTCGATCCTCAATAAATAAATAAAAAAGAGCAAATGATAATTACCTGGATGATATATTGGACAATATCAGCGAAATTGTTGAGAGCAGACCATTGAAGCGCGTAATATCCGTTAACGTCCGGCTGGTAAACGGAAACGCCGTCAACTTCAACGAAGTTACGGAGTTTGTCAAAATCACCGTAAGCGGAAGCAGAGTAAACATCGATTATGGCTGGTTCATTAGGGTTTCGAAAACCCGAATTCTGCTCATCATTGGAGTCGGAAACGATCTCGATTTCAGATGAAGCCATTGGTAATTTAAAATTGTGGATCCATTCTATTGTTGTCAATTTTTTTGCATTTGTTATTTACTGGGGAAGGTGGATATATCATTCAAATCACAAAATTCAATCAAGTGTGTTTATTAGTATTACTGCCGCGCTGAATGAATTTAACACAACGCCTTCGACAAAACATCATCTAAACATAAAATCCAAATTTATTTTGTACTTCTTGTAAATTTATTTTTAATTTTGTACTCTTTTTATCAAAGATTTATATATAAAAATATTTGAAAATAATGTATAATAGCGTGTAAACTCATTTTCTTCTATTCAAAGATAAAGATTATTTGCTCATTTCTTTCTGGGTCCTTATTAAGGGTTACATCCTTTCATAGCTGATTTGAAGGTGAGTTATTTATTAAATTCTGCATAAGTAATATCATATTTGTTAGATAGACAGGAGTTAAGTTATTTATATATAAAATTAATATAGTGTTTGGTTTGTAATTTAAAAATCGACATAACTAATAAATGTTGAAGAAATCTATACATTATTTTATGCAAGATAGAATATCAAATAACTAATATATAAATGATTAAACATGCATAACTAACCCCATATAAAATAATATATAAATTTTATTATAGAAATAATTAATTCATATATTATTAATATCTGCCTAATTCTAATTCACTACCAAAAAGATCCCCGGTTGTATCAGTAGTAATAGTAGTAGTAGTATTTATTGCATTTTTTATTTTTCATTATGGTGTCCATTTGAGGACATCCAAATAAGTTTTTTGTTGTTGATGGTTATGGTCATGTTCATGTTCATTACTACTTAATTAGATATACTCCTTATGTTTGTATGGTTCAAATATATGATTGATTTTATATTATAATAAACATTCATCTTCTAGTTGCTGATATTTAGAATGGATCCCAAATTAAACATGTGTTAGTATCAAATTCCATAAATAGTAGAAATTTGAGTTGCCACGTCTTCAAACGAGTTATGATATCCTATAATTATCCACACTATCAAAAAAAAATTACATTTAATACAAAGCCGGAGTATACTCTGTGTAAATATGAAGTTGGTATGGTTGTTCTTATTTTAGTCATTTTTGTGTTCTGCTTGGTACGGTGATAACAATTAGTCAGGTAAAAGATTATAAGTTCACTAAACGTGAATCTATATAAGTGGATTTGATCCCTAGTCCTCTAAGTAAGTAACTCAACTAAGTGCATCATTTAGCCTTTTTATAACATGTTGTAACACCTCGTACCTTTAAACTAATCCATACTTATGATTCATGAGTAAGGAAACCAAAATGTGCAGCTATACGGACCATAAAATTTGTTACGGTCCGTCAAATTAAACCATACATATTGCTTTTGAAATCGACGGAATTCCCAGTGGATTATATGGACCGTATAAATTTATACGGCTCGTTTTAGACAGTAACATTTTCCCCAACATAGGGATATCATTGGAAATATTCAAGTTGATGATGGTCACTTTATATGGACCGTATAAATTTGTACGGATCGTACTTTTTATCAGACATATTGCACGGACAGTACTTTTCAGCGTACAAATTGTACGGACCGTACAATCCAACCGTATTTTTTCCGATACATCAAACAGTATAAATACGCACACTTAGTTCTAAAATCATTTTTCTTATTTCTCCAAGCCCTATAACGAAGTTCTCTCTTCTCATCATCCTCGTAACTCAGGGTAAGTCTTTTTCATATTTTTTCATATGATTCTAATCAAGTATAATCAATTCCTAAGTAGAATTCATTAATTCTATCACGCCTAGAACCATGGCTTGCGTGAAACACGACTCTCGGTGCATGACTGCACGTGACCGAGCGAATCACATGGTTTGTTTGTCAACACGGGCATCAAAACATACTAAAGTAATCACTTTTAAAACATGTAAAACATATGCTGAAAGCATGGTCTGAAAATATATTGCGCAAATAGTCTGAAAAATATTATAAGTATGAATAACTGAAAAACTGACACGAAGTGCACGCCTCATGCAAAAAAGGACGTTAGAATTTCTTAGCAACAAAAGGGGTTACATATGATAAAATGAATCCATGATCCATAAGGGCATAAACGTCGAAAGTGAAAACGGTTAATATACTTATGACCACATCTGCACGGAACTCTGTATCTTGACTATCCGATAGTGCATACAAGCAGTTTGGACCTACGCATGTGTTACTTGTTGTTACTTGACTTGGCTGGACTACGCCCTATAAATGTTCACTTTCTTTACAATGGATTGCTTGAGAATTATGAAGAATGGTAACGGATCGTAGAATTTGTGAATCCATCGAGCCATATTACCTCCTTGAATAATATTCACACTTTTATGCAAAATAAAACGCAATCGTTGATGTTCACTTTCTTTAAACCAAATTGGAAAAGAAAAAAGAATACAAGTACTATAAATGTTCACTTTCTTTACAATGATTGATGATGGTATTAATAAAACACGCGGAACTATATGTACTTGATCGTCTATCATACAGTGAGTTTGCAACAAAATAATAAAATCATTGTGACTTCATACATATCATTGCACCATTTTAATTGAGGTAGGCTCTCCCTTAAGCTAAATTTAGTGACAAAGTTGTGTGTGTCTCTTTATTTGTCGTTCTGTCATTTTTATATTTATCGGGCTCTGGGGCACAATCCAGCTGCTCTACTCCCAACCACTGCCACTAGGCCAAAAGAAAGAGAAAATTTATTTTATTAAACTTTTATATTATTAGTTCTCAAGAAATGTTTATCGAGATGTCAATGATAACTACATATGAGTCAAAATTAAAAGTGAAAAGTTTGATCAGTATATTAGAAACCTACTCTTTAGGCCAAATTATGACGGATTCAACGGTCTTTATTCCTTGGAAAACAACTCAACATATAAGCTAACTATTTTATTTTTAAATATAATATTTTTTCTCATCAGATGTTTTATACCTGCTTTTGAGCTCGACCAATCAAAATTCCCGCTACAAATATATTACAAGGGCCTCTATGGTCTTTATTCTTGGAAACAACTTAAAATATAAGCTAATTTATTTTATTCTTGAAAATGTAATATGGGCATATTGGCTAACGGAGTTGGGGACCCAAAAAAACTTTTTTTTAATGGAAGATATCACATCGGAAAGAGGCGAAAAATTCAGAAGGACAAAAAGGGTAAAAGAAGCAATTCAAAAAAGAAATAGTCCATCCGTCTCATTTTAATTGTTTCATTGACAAGAAATTTAAAAATAAAAATAAAATTTATAATTTAAAATAAATTATAAATATTTATGTAATTAATTTTATTAAAAATAAATAAGAAGTATAAGTTGTATTTTTTATTTTATTTGGTAATATTTTAGTTTCAAATTTTATTTTTACGCATAATAAAATGATCTATAATTATAAATATTTATAATTTATTTTAAATTATAATTTTTTTTTTAAATTTTATAATTAGTAACTATATTATATAAATTGGGACGGGTGAATAAATCAATAAATCAGTTACAAAACGTAGATACTAAAAGTAATAAATAACAAAAAAGCAATATTCTAGCAAACCAATCTGACCTCACCAGTTGTATATTTGTGGTTGTAGTTAAGCAGCACCTATCACTACGTTCATCTTCTCCAATTTCTCTTGCCTTTTCCAAAACAGCAATGGCGGCGGCAAGAGTTATGGTATCAGCTAGCAACAATGTAACGACTTCGCTCCTATCAAAAGGCCCATTACGAAAGCCCAACAGTTTCAGCCTTTGCTTCAGAAATGGACCTGTGCAAAAGAGGCGTCTTTTCACTTGCAGTGCTATCTACAATCCCCAGATTCAGACTAAAGAAGAAGGACAGCTCGAAACCCTAGATTACCGTGTTTTTTTTTCCGACAATTCCGGCAAAAAGGTAAATACTTGTCTTGTTAATTTGTCTGTGGATTTCTAGTTATTCTGTGTTTGTATAGTACGGAAATATCTTCATTGTAATGATATGAACCACAGTAGAGAGGAGTAGGTACAGAGAATCATATAGCTGGGTCCCACTAGTTTTAATTGAGGTGTAATAGCATTGATCGATTGACAAATTGATGGAATGCCTAATCGCCAGACTTGTTATCCATTAAATTTGTTACATTTCCACATTCTGTAGTTTAAGGATGATCCAAAGAAAGGATGCCAAATATAAAAACCAATTAAAGTAAGCAATTGATTGAAAGCTGTGAAGATAAGTAGCGTGGGAGAGTACTTTTATACTGTTGTATTTCTTGAATTTTAGTCCAATGTGAACCTAATCCGGAAACAGCCTCTCTACCTTCACGGTAGGCGTAAGGTCACCCCACTTGTGTGATAACACCGGGTATGTTGTTGTTGTGAACTGATTTCATCTTTGTTAATGTTTACTTAGTGAAAAAACATACTCCCTCTGTCCCATTTTATATGAGGGTTGCACAGACACATACTTTAAGATAAAAAGGAAGACTTTTGAAATTTGTGGTCCTAAATAAGCCTTAGATATTTTTGTGGTTGTAAATCATCTCATCAAGTTAAATTATTTTTACATATAGAAAAAAACACTCTTTTTGTCTGTCTAGGTACAATAGTTGCAACATATCATATCACGTCTTTTATCAAAGTCATGTCTTTATAATGTGCAGATATCCCCCTGGCATGACATACCACTACATTTGGGTGATGGTGTCTTCAACTTTGTTGTTGAGATCCCCAAAGAATCAAGTGCAAAGATGGAAGTTGCTACAGATGAGCAATACACGCCAATTAAACAAGACACGAAGAAGGGGAAACTTAGATACTATCCGTAAGCCTATTATGTCTCTTATTCAACATTCTTTTAGTATGTTATACTTCCAGATGAAATTAGTTTGATGGTTCCTACCCATTCCGCTTTTAGTTGGTTTGGGGGGTGGGGGATGATTTTGACCTATTGCTCTTTGCAAGTGATTATATTTTTGAGTTAACTGCAGTCTTCTGTGGGTCAATAGGTTTTGGTCTGTTACCAAGTGTTTCTTGTTTTGCATCCATGGACACTCGCACTCCTCAATCTTTAACTGATAAGACTTGTTCCTCGATGATGTTGTGTCATCTCAGCTGTGTGTAGTTGTCTATTTTCTGATGTCTACAGTTTTTCAGTTTGATCTTACGCAACTCTTGTGCAATTATCAGATATAACATTCACTGGAACTATGGATTGCTTCCTCAAACATGGGAAGATCCTTCTTTTGCAAACTCTGAAGTTGAGGGGGCATTTGGAGATAATGACCCTGGTTAGTTAACAACTTTCTTCTGGTCCATCTATCAAAACAAAAGGAATAGATTGTCATAACTGGTTGAATCTCTCTATGATTTTTTCATTTGTAGTTGATGTTGTTGAGATTGGGGATAGCCGTGGCAAAATTGGTCAGGTTCTGAAGGTCAAACCTTTGGCTGCTCTGGCAATGATTGATGAAGGAGAACTTGACTGGAAAATAGTTGCTATTTCACTAGACGATCCAAGAGCTTCACTTGTTAATGATGTTGATGATGTAGAGAAACATTTTCCGGTATGCTTGAAGGGCAATAAAGCTGCTAGCTTTTGTTGTCTCTCCTTTCTCTCCCACTGCTTGTGCTTGTGCTACGCATCCTCTCTCTCTTCCTCTATATCTCTTGCTCTCTCTTTTTGTTGTGCTGTGATATGTCTCTTCAGTTAAAGATATTTGTCTTGGAATCTCCTTTTCAATTTTCATATGCTTACTTCAGACTTGTTTTGCAATGTTTTTATGATGAAGTTATCATTTTTGTTGATGAAGAGTCTGGTTAATTTATCATATGAACCAGTTAACTTGAGTTGAAATCTTGACCAGTGATCATTGCCAAGGAACAACGATAGAAAGAACGGAAGAATATTTGCACAAAATGTGTGATGTTGATATTTTTGAAATTAGCTGCATACTTTGTTGGAGTAAGAGATGTTAAAGAAAGTTGGCAGTAGTCAAGGGTATCTATGCAAAGCTATGGAAAAGCATTTAAGTCGTGATGATAACTGGAGAAAATGAAGGCTGATACGAAGATCTCTATGAGTTGGAGTGGCCGTTATAGGATATGGCTTCCTATCAACTGTTAGTTCCGCTGAATAAGAGATAGCAGAGTCATGCAAAATACTACTCCCTCCGTCCCATTTTGTATGAAGGTCTTTGACTTGGCACAAAGTTTAAGAAATAAAGGAAAACTTTTGAATGTTGTGGTCTAAAATAAGCTAAAGATATTTGTGTGGTTACAAATCATATCGTTAAGCGTAAAAGTTAAAGTTTAAAGTTAAATTGTTGCCAAATAAGGAAAGATGTTATTCTTTTTGGGACTGACTACGAAGGAAAGTGTGTCATATAAATTGGGACAGAGGGAGTATATTTATGCGAATCTTGCTTTGTTTCCTATATTCAAATTGTAATATTGGTATAACTTGCTTCGTGGAGACAAAAGCACTTGTATAAGTAGTGCAAATTCCCGTATTCTTTTTAGTCTCATTTTGTCACCTTTACTATCACTTTGCATGAAGAAAAAATCATGCCCATCTAGTAGCTCCTCCTTTAGATAATTGTGGCTTTTCTTCTTTATCGAGGAATCATTGTGGGTTATATGATACCTCTAAGTGTTGACCAGTGGAGCTTCCTGTTTGAAGCAACTATGTTGTCCCTAATCTCACTGTTTGACATGTTGTGATGAACAAACTGGAATATCATTCCTCCAAATGTTTGGTGCATCCTTATCTGCTAATGAGTTAGATTCTTATCGGTAATATCAGTGTATATGTTAGCATATCTTTTAATGTTCTTGATTACAGTACTAAAACATAGCAGTGTTTCCACATACAGAACAGTGGTCCACTTTAACTTGGTGAATGAAGTTCCTTGGTTTCTTGCTATCTAGAAGGAAGTTAATGCTCTTGAATGGTAACAGTTCTAGAGAAGCAATACTTTGAGTATTGCTTTATTGCCTTCGAAGAGTCTACTGTTTAGGATAGTTATTTGCTGTAGTTGTAGGCCAGTACCAGTATTGAATTAGTGCTTGGACTTTATATTAGGCAAGTCCCTTACTAATTTCTTGTTAACTTGTCAATATTTTCCAAACTAATTCTGTGAATTTTTCAGGGCACTCTCACAGCAATTAGGGATTGGTTTAGAGACTACAAGATACCTGATGGAAAACCTGCCAATAGGTTTGCTCTTGACAACAAGCCAGCAAACAAGGTATGCTTTCGTAGAAGCTTTTGGTTAAATGGGGTTTCTTCGAAGATCCTTGATTCCATTTCCCCTTAGTTTAGTTTCTTGTAACGTTATACTTTCAAATTTTCAAATAGACATGATAGTAATGCTTAGAAAATTGGCAGTTGTTTGTTTTGTGTGCCCCTCGTGTTAGTTTATATGAAGATGAAATCTTTCCACCCTCTCCTGCAGTTGCTTTTGATTCAGTGTAGCACACAATGACGTAATATACTAATTATATTGGTAATTAGTAATCATGCTAACATATCTCCAGGCCCCCTCCTATCAGATAAAGAGGTTTAGTCTTTGTATAACTGTTTTCACTTGCTCTGCATGACCCTGCTGATGATCACTTTACCTTGCACTGCCAGGATTATGCTCTTAAGGTTATTATGGAAACCAATGAATCTTGGGCAAAGCTTGTCAAGAGATCAATCTCTGCTGGTGAGCTTTCACTTGTATAGATGCCGATTGATAGAGCTTGAGCCAGCTAGTTTTCCTGCTTGTCCTAAATTGGACGTGGAAAATGTCCCCGGGATTATACTCTTCGCTTCTGAGGTGGAAAGTCAATTCATAATCTTAAGACGGTTTTCTGTTAAAATTGTTATTGTTCTTCTACTTTATCCATCCATAAATTCTGTTCATGCAGTAGTGTTTTTAAATTATCCAATACGAAAACAGGTGTTTTGATATACCTGTTTTCGAATTGATCTTTGGTTCTCCAATTGCATCAGTTAAATTTTTTGAAAAGCCAGGTAAAAATGTTTTTTTTTTTTTTTTTTTTTTAAAGTCAGGTAACAAATAGTTTATCCTTCACTAACTAGCAAAACTTCAATGTCTCACGTGATGCTAGTCCTGGTTGTTTCCATTAGTTTGGTTATTTGTTGAAATGTTTTCTTATAATATACTACTAATGAATTATCTAATAGTTCTTACTCTGTTATTATCTTAATCAGTGTTTTAAAAGCGGGGGCGTGAGGCGAGTTGTTTTATTTAGCACGGGGCAAGGCGTAAGCCCCGAGGCATGGGGCGTAAGCTCCATGGATCTTTAAAAATTTAATTTATAATGTAGTAAAATATTATAATAATTCAAATTGTAAACAAGAAATTAATAATTAAAAAAATTAAATACATGATTAAAGAAACTCATAAAAAAAACTTCAAACATGATTTCACAGGTATAAATAATGCAATAATATAAAAGGTATTAAGAAATGCAATCAATTCTAACATCTTAACTTTCAAACAATAAAAGAATCATAATTTCATAAAATATACTACTATGATACTAAATTTATCTCCCTAAAAACATAATCAATAAAGTTTTATCAGTATTATAACTAAAACATCAATTCTTCATAAATAAAATACAACTATTTTTAAATAACGAATTAATAAAATATGATAATTTTGAGACATGATAAAAAATGAAGATCAATGACAAGTGAAATTGTAAAATTTGGTTTTGTATTTTTAAAAGAAATATTAACTGATATTTCACCAATACTATGATTTGTTAATTGAGTTACTTTCAATCTTTTATTTCTATAGATGAAAAAAATATTAAACATCATTCATTTATTAAAGAATTATGAGGGTAATTAAGGAATTTGACATAATTTGTGCAAGAACTTAAGGCGAGCCCGAGTGTTGGGCGTTAGACGTGCTTAGGGCGTACAATCGAGCACTTAGGGCGTAAGTCTCACAAAATTAAGTCCCACATATAAGTCTCGAAGCGTTTTGCTAGTGCACCGCCCTGGGACGAGCCCCGAGCGAGTCCAAAACTGCCTTTTAAAACACTTATCTTAATAGGTACTGAAAATTCTATGGAGCCTATGTTCATCATCTAAATACTAAATTTAGGACAGTTTCCGTAACCAGAGAATTTTTAGAAACGTACGTTATATTGAATATTACTGATTTAAACATATTTTAGTAAATAGCGTAATATAATCATCAAGTAGGATGAGTCCCAACTGATAATTTTTTCCTCCTAAACTATCTCAGGCAAATCTTTGCAACTAGAAACATGTTATTCACTGTGAGCGCTAGACAAATTTATACATGTCGGCTAAATAGCACTTGCGACAATGTGATGATTGATGGGTCTAAAATCATGTGGAGGGCAGTTATCTAAAGATAATCAATGTAGGCAGTATCAACAAATTGGGATTAAGTTTAATTGTTGTTACACTTGCATTAAGTGTTATGTTTGTGAAGGGGTTTTATTGTGGTTTAAACTTGTATATTTACGTTGGGATAATTGTGATATAAAAAGCCATCTTACTTCTTTTTCTCTATTACTTATACAAGGAATTCAATTCACATGAATTGATGCATAGTGAAAAGTGAAAACATGCAAAATGAAAGCTTTTCCAAAAGGACGAAAACAGCGCAAGATTATAACTACAGAAAAGAGATTGTAGTATAAAAAATCAAAACTAAATGTTGTAGCTAGTTTTGATGATACTTGTCAATATGAACAAAGTCAACTACTACTCTTTATGGAGTGCAACTTTATTTACACAAACAAGAATCAAAGAATTTACATTTAAGTCTTGACGGACAGAGTTCCGATATCTATGTTGGTGGAGGTAGCAGGTACCCGAGTGGAATAGTCTAAGGTACGTGAAAAACCAACCCCGAATACTTTTGTTATCAAGAGAAAAAGAACCAAAGAATTTACATTTCATTTGTGCAGCAGCTACACAAACAAATACTAGGATTCGATAGAGACCTCAGTAGTTTTCTCCTCAAGCAGTGGTGGTGACTTTGCTCTCTCAGCATCACTTATTTGATGCTCACTATCTTCGTGGAATCTATCTACGCTATGAAGAAAGATGCCTACACATACAAACACATTAAAAGAAATCATCAATAAAGACCCTAGATCTATTGCCAATGACATCAAGTAGGACTCATTTCAAGGAAAAGGATTTGTAGTTAAGGAGTTCAAAGTTCAAACAGAGTACACTGTACCTATAGACCATATTCCAGAGGCTATAAATAGAACTGATGTCAACATCAAAGCAGTGCCTTTCCAATTGTTAATGCGATCCTGTACAAGAGAAAAACATAGGAGGTATCAAGAACCATAAAATCAACTACATAGCTACAACATTACTTCCATTACTGCTTCACCCAAAACTGACCTTTCTCAAAATTAATTTAACGGTTAAGACTAGTTCTTGGAAACCATCCTAGTTCATGTCTTTCATGTACTATGTTAAACTATTTGTTTAAACAAAAGCAGCTTGTGCTTCCATTCTCATGACTATTTGCACTCGTAAAGCATATTTCCCTTTTTATCAAAGCCACCAAAGTTCAGATTGTAAGTTATTTTATTCATTACTATGAGAAGGGGGAACAAAAACATAGTTCTCTTTTCTCTTATTTCCATTGCTATAACATTATCTGAGAAAGAGGCAACCACCAACTGATGATTCAAAACAGCACCATGAGAACAAACACCAGGCCTCTTCCCTCCACAAAATATTATGTGTTCTCACAGAAATTCAAAACTAGAATAATTGATAAACAATGAAAGAGGGTTGAATGGAGCTTCAATGTTCGTCGGCAGCGGTTGGTGGCAGGGAGGAGAAAGACTTCAGTGACGATGGTGCAGATATCCAGCACATGACAATGAATGGTAAGGCTTGCTTTCAATGTGTATATACAGGAGAATAGGGAAAAAAAAAAAAAAAAAGGAAAAGGGCAAAGAAGGAAAAGGATGGGATTAGTCGGAGAAAGGAATGGAAAGGAGTTTGAAGGAGTACAAAATGGAATGTAGTTTGCCGGAGAAAGAAATGGAGAAGAGTTTGCTGGAGAACTAAATAGAGAGGAATAGCCGGAAAAAGGGAAACAAAACAGAGGATCTAGATGATGGGAAGAAGGATTTGTTTGTATTAAAACTTTGGTGGAAAGACAAAAAGGTCCTCACAGTTAGAGAGATAATAATGTGGTATTTAGGACATTTAAAGAAAATAAAAAACAGGGACAATGCTAACCTACTAAAGCCATGTAGTACATTACCAAAACTTTTATAAAATGTGTGTGTATCTTAAGTGGAAAAAAAGAGGAAGAAAAAACTCCTGAGAAGGAAAGATATAAGTTGCAAAACAAGTAAACATTGTCATTGAACTCAAACCTGGACAACCCCCACAAGAGGAGAGGAAGGCACATCACCAAATACATGAATCGAAACAGTAGACATCGCCATAGACAGTGGTCTCAGACTTGGTTTGACGCAATGGAGACAGACATAGTTTACAGGGCCCTGCAGTCAGACACTTTAATGTAAGATGAAGTAAAGCTAGATACAAACAGTACTACTAGTTTAGCATCTTAACTAAGTGAAAGCCAATTACTCTTTTGAGAACTTCAATATCAAAGAAATAACGATGTATGGTCAATAAGACCAGTCATCCAAACAATTTTGGTTGTTAAGTAACGTTTTTTCCTCAAAGGAAATGCCACATTTCATCACATATATGATTAATATAAAGGAACAGAGTAAAGTAGGGAAAGAACTATTTTGCAGAAAGCATTTCCAAATGTTATACCTCCATATTGAACATTATATAAAGAAGCACCCTCTTTTACATAGAGTACTGGATTAGATAATAGAATTACCTGTGTTGCAAATACAAGCAGCTCGCCTATTGCAAAAAGAGGGATGAAAGCATATAAACTCTTAAAACAAAAGGCAGCAAAGCAAAATATTGCTCCGAGAAATGTCGCCACTGAGAGAAGCTGCAGTAAAGAATAGTGACGTCATTAGCAGCAGGATTTTGAAGGATTCAAATGAAAATACCAGAAGAGAAGACATGTGTCATTAACATAAAAATTAACTTCATAGGTCATCCTTCTAAAAACAGTGAATTTGAGTAAATTGAAACAAGGAGAAAGAGTTGTACAAGTCAAAAGAATCAGTTCTACTGGGACATTTTTTATCCCCTGATTGAGAAAGACTTGTTTGTGTTACATTTAACGAAAAATGATCTTCAAATTAGACACTAGATTAAGTGAGAAATATTTCTAGAGATAAAACAGAATCTTAAGATAGCAAGAAGTACCCACCTTAAAGGCATTGGATATTGTGGAAGTCATTCGATCCAAAATAAAGCCTCCGGCCAAGGTTCCAAATATTCCAGATACAACAGTAATACCTCCAAACATCATGTCTGCATTTTCCTGGGGAGACACCATTTACATATCAGTTAGCATGCACTTAATGCTTTAGTGGTATTTGATTGGTTCACTTAAAGCTGAACGTGCATAACCAGATGATGCAAACCAAAAGAATGTAAGTTAATGGGGAGTGATCGAATTGACCTCATGTCACTTGTACATAGTAACTTTCAAAATGTGAATCCAAGGCCAGCGAAAGAGAAAAATCAACAGAATCATGCAGGCATAAACTTATCTGTTGAGAATAGTTGTGAAGCGGGATAGAGGATCTGATAGCTTACCATATGGTATATGTTATAACCAGCCTTTGGTCCCCAATAGGAATATGCACCAATTACAAAATTATATGCTATGTATCCTGTAAGAAACCACTCAAGTTGAGAATCAGAGTGTAGAAACCTATCAGACGTGCATAACAAGCTTAAAGAATAAGTGAGATCTCTTATTTTAGGAAAACAAGACATCCAGAAAAGGTTCATCAACATGTTCCAATATCAGGATCCAAAGACGAGGTAGCATGAAAAAAATTGGAGGTAAGACAAGTTAATGAAATACCTAGGACATTGATGACATAAATCTTTTCAAGATGAAGCACCTTCAGATCCTTCCAGAATCTTGTCAACTCATTCAAATTGCTAGGAGCACCTTTCGAGCTGTAGAAAAGAGAAGAAAACAAGAAAGAGGTCAGTTGAGTGAAAGCAGAGGACGTATTGCTCATACTTTTTCATGTTTGAGGGATGGGTGATAGATCTTGGCTGTCCTAAGACGATTAATAACATCTGACTGGTTTTATGAAGGTTCCTTACCCATCCTTGGAATCTTCCAGTGTTGATAACAAACCATTGCTAGAATTTGAAACAGCTGCATTAATGACAAAAGTTGGGGTTAAATTATGGTTCCATCGAGAAAACCATGACAAATTAAGTGCGTAGAACACCTAAAGGAGGAAAAAGCTAAGAAACAATGGTCAAGCTCACAGATAGGAAGCTATCCCTTACTGTTTTACCACTTCAAGTATCTTTTTATTTTTTGAAATTGTAACAAGTATCTTCCTACCTGGTATAAGTGAATGAAAAGGATCACGAGTAGATCTTTTATTCAATTTCTCCATACACCTGTTTGTTGACGAAGCACCTAACCTACTTTCCAACCACTTTGACTTATTACTTAATAGTATATTTATATCAAAATGCCACACCCTAAGCCAAACAAAGAATGTTATCAAGCTGATACAAATGGAAGAACTGCAAGCTTGCACATATTTTATCCTACATTCTATAATTACTACAAAAGATAATTGTGGACAAACTCTAACTAAAGAAACCGAGGGAGAAGTTTTCCATTTTAGCAATTGAGGAGTTC
Source organism: Anisodus tanguticus (assembly GCA_034509755.1). Taxonomy (NCBI): domain Eukaryota; kingdom Viridiplantae; phylum Streptophyta; class Magnoliopsida; order Solanales; family Solanaceae; genus Anisodus; species Anisodus tanguticus. The sequence continues at coordinate 34,181,562 of CM067561.1, read as the reverse complement.
CACTAGGCCCCTAGTTCTTTTATCCATTTAACTATAACCATTTAATATTTTGCTCTTCCAAACACAACTTTTGTTCACAAAATAACTAAGTTGAGCACAGAGAGCAAAATGATCAAAATTACGACAAGAATCACACACCCCTGTTGCCCTAAGTAGACAAAGTGTAATAGACATGTCTGTGATAATAGGCACTACCTTCTTCTGGGAAAGAAGTCAGGGGAGAAGTTAATGGTTCTTTTGATCCGACGTGAGAGAATCCTGCATAAACACTTCAAGAAATATCAGAAAATGCATACAGGATAAGACCAAAAGAGTAATTGACCATTACCTTTTAATTGCAATGGTTTCATAATTAAACCTAACACTGCAAAGGGAAGCATTAGTAGTGCCTCTATCCAAAATGCCCAACGCCAGCTAAGATGATTTCCAACCTATCAGAGAGTGGAACATTAGTAAAACTTGGTATGAACAATGAATCACATTCCACAAGAGAACATTAAACTTGACCACTTGAGAGTGAGCTTACCAGTCCACCATATACATAGCCAACTGCTATCCCAGTAGGTATACACATGTAAAATATTCCCAGCCATGCTGTTTTCTGGATAAAATAAGAGAATTCGCATTCAGAAAATATACAATATGCAAAAGCATCAAGAGGTATACCCAAGCAGAAATGAAGTTGAAGAAGCATGCAAAAAAACAAGTGATGGCACAATTTTTTTCAGTTTGATGTCCTTGAGCCGAGGGTCTCTCGAAAACAGTCGCTCTACCTACCAAGGTAGAGGTAAGGTATGTGTACACTCTACCCTCCCCAGACCACACGTTGTGGGATTTCACTGGGTATGTTGTTGTTGTATGTCCTTGAACCAAGGATGAACTGGAACGAGTGTTCACTTGTATTTTTTGAAGATGAAGACCTGCATAAAGCCTAGTCATGCTTATTTCCAAAGTCAGACAACAACGAAAAACTACGCCTCAATCTTGAGCTAGTCACAGTCGGATATATGAATCCTCATTATCCAATTCGCTCCATTTTGACGCAGTTTCGTTCCAATATTCAGCAATTTAAGTTCTCTAACACTAGAGACCCCATCAGCCTAGAATCCAAAAAAACAATCTCAATAGAGTAATTGATAAGTTCAATGGGTCAAACAATTTAAAGAAGTTATGACCTCAGAAGTTGCTTTAAGCACATCAGAGATATTGTTTTATCAAGCCTAATTCATTATCTTAAATCTTAAGGGGAATTGATATTGCTCCTTTACCAGGGAATTTAGTGATCCATGAACTAGGTAATATGAGTGATATTCCAGCATCTGAGAGAAAAGTCCACTCACTAATGACATTGTTTGTTGTCTTAACACCGCAAGTGATAACATCCAAAGCCCGTTCCAACTATAATAGCCTTCTCCAAGTGATAACATCCCAAGGAGCGATCAAACGCAAGTGTGTGAGGAGAACCAAAAAGGCTTGGAATGCCTCATGAATATGTATATGTGCTTGTCACGTCAATATTCGAAGAGGATATGGAGCCAACTTGGAAGAAATGAGATTGAAGTTGTGGCTGCAAGCTTGAAACAATGGCCTCAAAAGGCAGAAGATGCAAGATTGGTGTCTCAGAGTTGAGGTTGTGGACTCAAACTTGGATATTTTTGCACACTTCCGAAGGAACTATAAATTAGAACCCTAGATTGATTTTGAGTTAGTTTTTGGTTTTGCAGAAGTAGAGTTTTGAGAGGCTTAGCCTAATTTTAACGCTTTCTTTCTCTGGATTAATTTTACATCTTCCTTTCTATTGAATCTTGTTTGGAATATTAATTAGTAGGTTCCTGCACATCTGTTTGGTATCGAATCTAATCATTCTGATTCTTACTTTGATTTTACCGCTATTGTCTTTGAGTTTGAATGATCATCAGTGATAGCAAGGATTCGACTTTGTGTTATTCTAATGTGTAAAACAAATTCAACCTATCATTTATTCTTTCATAGTGTGCTTCCGCATATTTGTTTGCTCCTGCTATTCCATGAGCTTTCATCAAATGCATTGCAAATAATATGACTTCCTAGAATATGGGTGATAATAGCTTAATTGGAGCCCTCAGAAAGTTGATTAAGCACATAATAGCGAAAAGATTGAAAAGAAAGCTCCCAGTGCTTACACATTGCGGTGTAAACTTAAATTGTAGCACCATGAATGAAATGGAAGTATATGCAGAAGAACAACCGATCATATTAGCAGCAGAAAATAAAAAAGCACCACAACATTCAAATCTTGCCAGAATATAATTTGCCTTAATATTGAAATAAAAGAACAGCAGTATAAAATGCGACATCTACTGAAGTTATCAGTCACAAAAATCAGAAATGTTAAAAAGCCAAACCTGAGCAACAGGGGCATTATCATCAATAAAAGGAGCAGCAAGGCTTATGAAAGATGCCTCACCAACACCCACCAACCTGGAAAAGGAAAGTTATTAATTTAAAAAAAGATACACTTCCTGCTCCTCCCACCCCCTCACCCCCCATAAAATTGTGAGTAATACATGACAGCTTGTGAAGAGTAATATGGTTAGACTTACATTCTGCATGTTGCAATGAACCAGAAATTCATTGAGAAACCACAACCAACAATAGCTATTGTCCACACTGTCAGTCCAACTCCAATAAGTCTAAAAGGATTGACACTGCAGAGTTAACAAGCACACGGGTAAGAAACTCAAGAAATTGATTGACTAAAGGAGCAAGAATATGCATACAACTCGAGTAGTTTTCCTTTCCCTAGTGAAACTCTGTCTGATACTATTCCAAGCAAATCATATGACAAAGCTACAAACTGAGTTTTTAAAAAATGAAGACAGAGTTCTACTTCAACTCTGACAGCAACAGAAAGAATAGCATCGTCAGGAATGCCAAATATAGAAATAAAAGAGGATTCTTTTTTAGGATGTGGTGTAGTTCACTCTTGACTAAACTTGTCAGAAAATAGTCTGCTCTAATTGGATACATGTACTACAGCACAGAAGTTAAAAGGAAAGAAAATCGTCAAAGAAAATTTGGTAGGACACCAACCCCTATTAAATAGGGCCTTTAACATGGTTTTTGTTACATTTACAAAGGCTTTGTTATCTTTACCAACAAGCAATTCATGAGAATAGAGTCACAATTTCTTCCACCTATTGACATTACATCTTATACTAACAAATTGCATGTGTATGAAAAGCTGAATACTACATCAAGACTAGTGGCACCTAGATAATTACTCACTACAAGTTTATCCCCTCCATTTGGCATTAGCACCAAGTAAGACAAAGAAAGTTGTAGTGGTCTCTTATATTGGGGCTAAGAAGAGATGTGCATCTATTAATAGATAATGAGGATATTCATAGTTAAATGGTTCCATCAAGACAAAATACTATCCCATCTGCTTCAACTTGAATGTAATAATAATTTTATTTATGAGAAGGTAACATAATTGAATGCAATAATTTGACTTTAAATTATTTACCAGAGGAAAATATTGAACTTGGAATAGATTATTTCAGAGTTCTGAAATATGGATTATTTAATGAAACATGAGTGAAAAGGTGAAAAGTTACATGTGGTTATAGGTTTATTTATATTAATATATTAAAAAGAGTAAAAGTAAAAGCGGGACAACTGCTTTTTCTTGCAAATAATATAAGTACTCCCCAGCCTTCATTTTAGAGAAGTGGACATTTAATCATGAAGCATTTCAAAAAGAATATTGTCTTATGTTAGATTATGTCTCCGGAAAACGTTTTTACCTATGGTATGGGACAAGTCATTTGGGATATGGTAAAAAGGTCAAATCATTAATGAAGAGAAATCTTACACTTGTTCAAACCATATAATATGGCTTCAATTGTTAAATCATATTTCTGTCTGGTGCCAGTACATTAGCTTCAAAAGTGAATGTTCGTAAGTATGAAATATATCTGCACCAAGATATCAAGCTTGCAATATACTGGGATTTACCTCTTGGCAAAGGAGGCAAATATTGGAGATGCCACCAGAAGCCCAACCATGAAAGCAGATGATATGATACCATCCTGAAAATTATTCAAATTAAATTCACCCCTGAAAACAGACAGAAACAAGCTCATGTTAAGCCTCAGCACGTAACATGAGGATATGTAATTTTAAAAAATCTATCATTAAATTAGAAAGGAAAAGTTACATCATCAAGGAAACAATTGAAGCACTGGTAAATCAACAAGAAAATGACGAATATATGGGAAAAAAGAAAGGAAACTATCAAAAAATAAGCAAGGAAGAAAACTTAGGGAAACACCAAAAACCACATCTTTTCCCCCTTAATCAATCACTTCAGAGTTGAGCAGGACTAGGGAGGAAAGAGAGCAAATTTCAAAAGAATTCTTACTGAATTCCGCTGCCAGAAGAACATGTACCAGTTTTCGTACAACTTCTGCGGCTTCCATTAACACCATTGCTCGCAATAGTTCCACGATCCACATAATTTAATAAGTTGATCACACAGAATACAGCAAGTAACCTGATAATTCACAGCAAATACATCAGAAGCTAATAGTTTAGATTAAGTCAAAAAACAACAATAAGGATGCACAAGTGAGGGATAGCCAGTAGACAGGACCCTCTACCTCTTCTACCAAGATTTTGTGGGTTCGAGTCACCAAGGGAGCAAAGTGGGAAAAGGGTCACAATTAACTTGGTGGGGGTGGATTTGGGTGTTCAAAATGAAATAAAATTGACAACTTCAAAAGCATTATGGATTAGGACAACAAGTTAATAAGATACCAAATATAACAGAATTTCTAATACCTAAAATTGAGGAATAAATGCAAAACTCAATAATTACATAAAGAATAAGGAAATAAAGAGAACATCAATTCAACCCTAACTGAGATCCCATCATGTAACTGTATCAAGAAGGCCAGTAACCTAAAGCTCTCAACTTTGTTAAAGAAATATGAAAAACAAGAAAACCTCTCAAAATTAAAATCATTCTTGAATTTTGTTTCTTGATGACTCAAACCTTATGATTACAATTCACTGACTATAAAAGCACTGAAATTCAAATTTCTTGGGAACCCATTTGGTTAAAAACACAAAATTCAGTTTTTTCTTGAATATAAATTAGAGAAAATTACCTTTTGGCAGTAAACCAAGAAGGTTGAGGAAGTAATGAGGATGGAATTGAAAATATTGCCATGTCTGTAGGTGCAGCAGCAGGGACATCAACTAATGATCTGTTTGGATTTGAGTTAGATTTATTTGTTGAATTTGAATCACCCAAAGGCTTTGAGTCTTCTTCTTGTTTTTCCATTTTTTAAAGAAATACTATTTCTTTGACTGGAAGTTTGGTCCTCAAAGCCTTTTGGGGAATGCGCCAATGTGTTTTCTTGGTTTTAAACCTTTTTTTTGTCAATAATGGAGTTTTAACTTTTTGCTGTCTTTGTTAACTTTATAATAATTGGGATAATGTGTTTGTTGTTCACAAATACTATAAGGTAACTAAAAATCAGGAGAGCCTCATTGGATGTTCTCGATTCCTACTTATCTATGATTATAATATAATACAAATAAAAATTCGCTATTTGTATTATATTAACTGCTAAAAAATTTAAAAATATTACTAGTATCAAATTAGTAAACCTTTTTAATATACGAAATTACAAAGTGAATTTTGATAAACTTTTTATAGCTTACAAGTTGCACAAAAGTTAAAATAGTTCCATAGATATGTAAGACTTTGAGCATGATATTTAAGAGTTAGAACTCTGATAGGAAATATTAATCCTACATGGATAAGAGCACTTTGAAGTTTGAAACACCTCTTAATTCTTAACTACGTCAACTCATTGCATGCTTTAAATAGGTACTCCATTATTTGCTCCAAATGGTGGAATCTCCCCATGAATCCCACACTCCGGTCCGACATGTCTGTGAAGTAGTTAAATCATGGTGACTCAATTTATTTCAAAGGTTAGACCACTAACACGCTGCGCACAAGGGGCCCTCCTTTATTTCAAGAAGAAACCCCCACACTGCCGCTGACGGGATTCGATCCTTGGTCTTTGCTCCAAATATCCCCCTTGAAACCAATTGAGCTGCCCAAGCGGACAGGTACTCCATTATTTACATTGGGATGGATAGTGCCGGATGCACTCGGAGATGTATTCGTGTGTTTTTATTGATTTAAAAAATATTTTTTATTAAATTTTTAAGAAAAATATTTTCTCTTTTAAAAAAAAAAAAATATTTAATGCAATCAAATAAAAAAATAGAAAAATATTTTTCATACCAAACACATCCTAATTCATCACATGATTTTTTCTCTAAAATTAATTTCATCTATTTATCTCGTGATTCCACCTCAAAAATTAGTTAATTTGTCACAATATATATTTCTTTCCCGACTTACTAATTATAAAATGTGAGACATGAAAGTATTTTTTAACCTGCATTCCCCTATAATAGTGGAGTCCGTCATATGCTTTCATGATGCATAACCAATAACGTTTGCCAACTTTTATACTTCATTAAAAATTGGATTATTCCTTCAAAAGGTTTAATTAAAGTGAGGTTTTATGATCCTTTCGGTATTCAAGTGACTGAATTATTGCAAAATATTGACTGTGGAGTCCAATGAGAGGTCTGTGTAAAAGCTAATGTCTTTCTTAGACTACTTTAAAATTTTAATACCTTCACTAATCACCTTTTTCCTCTACATTTTAAATGCCACATTTCTTTCGTGAAACATACCTAGCACCAAAATGATGCATGTAATGATGTGGTTAGGAGCGTCTAATGCACGGACTGAGTTGAATTTGGCTAATTAAAATAAATTGAGATAATAATACTGAGCGAATGGAATGAACCATAATTTTATGAGCTAATTTGCTATCTCATAAGTGTAATTATCATGTATCTTTATCTTTACAACTTGTTTGGATGGTTGTTGTTTATTATGTTATACCTAATTGTTACTTTAGATATGATATTTGTTTTAATTGTTACTTAATTTTTATTATATCATATCGTTAAATTCATCACTATATTATTACGAGAAGTCTCATTTTATGTAACATGGATTCGATGTAACCTCGTCATTATTTTTTTTGTTCTCATTTTGTCTTTGCTTATTATTTAATAATCTTATTTTATCTTTTATCATGCCTATTGTAAGTTTGTTTTTCAAAAGACTGATGTGTCAACGATGGAAAATATACTATCAATCTAAATATTGTATCTATCAAAATAATATAGTATAATATAATATAATATAGATCTACAATATATTATGTAACATTTAAGGCATTTTTGGTTCATGAAATAAGGCGGAACAAGTAATACATTGTGTGGGACGAAGTAAGGATTCTTCTCACCACCTGCGAGTTGTTCACAAGAATTCAAGTTTAGAATTAAATTTATTTTACAAGTTTATTTAATAACAATAATAACAACATAACAAATATAATCCCTAAGGTGAGGTAGGATGTATACGGCTTACCCTCACTGTGGGACAGAAAGGTTGTTACGGACACACTCGATTTAAAAGACCTTGTTCGGCTTTAAGGTATAAATATATCCGGGAACCAAACGATCATAAAAACCATCCAAAGAAGCTGTTACTTTAGTCTCTCGTTTTTGCCAATCATTTGTGCAACTCAAATGAGACTAGAAGCAGATGTAGACGACGCAGACAAAGCTGTGTCCACTTTCGTTGTACAGTAGTGTTTCCCACCTCAATCATTGTTATATACGGAGTAATGTTTGTCACCTTCAAACAATTGGGTATAGACAACGAGAGCTAAGAGAAACATTTTCCTAGTAATCCACGTCGAAGATTCCTCATTTCCTGTCTCTTTGTATATAATTTCTTGTGCACGAATATCATAACGACCTTACATTTCACCATTAGTACGGCTACGGAGATAGCCAAGATTACAGAGCTCCACAGACAAGTCTAATTAGCGTGTGGAATAGTTCATCAACATGCATTGGAAGGGTCTCTTGATTATTTACTTGTCATATAGCGGTGGTGGTTGTGATGGTGAAGTTGGTTGATGTTAGTAATTGGCGTTGTTAATGGTGGTGGTTGAAGAATGTGTGGTTTAGTTGGCGGCGGTGCTAGTTATGATCGTAGAAGTGGTTAATAGTAAGGATTGACGTCAATGGTGGTAGTGGAGGCGATGGCGGCGGGTGGTGGTGGTTGTGATGACATAGGTGGTTGGTGGTGATGGCTGGTGGTTGGCGATTGTGGTGATGGTTGTGATGGCAGATGTGGTTAGTGGTGGTGGATGGGGTGGTTGGGTGAAGTGGGGATGGGGTGGTGGGTGGTAAAGGTGGGGTGGGGTTAGGAGGGGTGTTGGTGGTTGTGATGACATAGGTGGTTGGTGGTGATGGCTGGTGGTTGGCGATTGTGGTGATGGTTGTGATGGCAGATGTGGTTAGTGGTGGTGGATGGGGTGGTTGGGTGAAGTGGGGATGGGGTGGTGGGTGGTAAAGGTGGGGTTAGGAGGGGTGTTGGTGGTTGTGATGACAAAGGTGGTTGGTTGTGATGGCTGGTGGTTGGTGATTGTGGTGATGGCTGGTGGTTGGTGATTGTGGTGATGGCTGGTGGTTGGTGATGGTGGGTGGTGGTTGGTGATGGGTGATGGTGGGTTGGTGATCGTGGGGTGGTTGGTTATGGTGGTGGATGGGGTGATGTGGTTGGGGTGGTTGGCGATTGTGGTGATGTTTGTGATGGCAGATGTGGTTAGTAGGTGGTGGATGGTGGATGGATAGGGTGAGGTGGGGATGGGGTGGTGGGTGTTAAAGGTGGGGTGGGGTTGGGAGGGGTGGGGTGTTGGTGGTTGTGATGACAGAGGTGGTTAGTGGTGTGGGTGGGTGGTGGGGTGGGGGTGGGGCTGAAACTGGTGTTTATGGATAGAGTGGTAGTAAAAATTATTCAATACAAAAATACCTCTTAATGATATTAAGACTTTGTTCAAGATCTTAATGATTAATACATATTGAGACCAAATAAGTGGCTAAATCTTAATGTAAACAAATGCACTTAATGGTTTAAGGTCTGAACCATTCGGATTCAAACCTCCATTAAGTGCAATCAAATGAGGTCTAAATTTTAAGATTTAGAGATACGGATCCAGGTATGGATACGGATATGGAATTCCGCTAAAACTAATTCAAATATCTAAAATTGAGTTATAAAACCTAAATTATGGGATATTATGTGAAAAACTTGAAGAGAAGATAACGATCAAGAGGAGAATCTCGGAAGGAGATAAAAGGAAAAAGAGTGACATATGAATTTCTATACACAAGGTATTCCATTTTCTTCAATTTCACCTTAGCTTTTGTTTTGATTAAAGAAATCATTGAATTTGTCCAGAATTTTTCCATCGATTTTGGGTACTTTGACCAAAATCGGTTCACCACAGAGTTCAGCCACCACCTTCGGGTTTGAGCTCTGCTCGAGCGTAGTCAGCCAACTTCGTGACTTTACTTAGCTTCCACCCTTGCAAAGGGACAACCTTTCACTATGTAGATCGGGTACGATTCCCACACCCACAACCATGCTCGTGTCGACACGGGTGCGGCACCAAAAGTGAAGAGTCCGAGCAACATAGATTATAAGTTGCTAGATTAATTATTGAAGATTTTAAAGTAAGATAAATAAATAAAAAAGATGGGATTCCGCCAAAGCCAAAACAAATAAGAATCCCACTACTGAAAAACATGCAAAGTCCAACAAAAAGGCACCAGAAACTAAACAAAACGTTGATTTTTGTTCAGTTTGTAAAAGCAAACATCACAAGGCAGCAGATATGAAGCTGGTAAGTAATATCAAAGATAGGACAGTTCATTTTTTATAACCGAGAAATCCTGTGGTCAGTGGTGCATGGTTCGAAATCCCGTGGATAATGTATTCATTTCTCCACTTAAATACTTGGCTTTTGTCAATAAGGTTCGAACTCGTGACGTGCGCCGAATCCACACATCACATGTTGCGCTCTTACCACTAGATCAAAGCCTTGGAGACAGGACTCTAAGTTTATTTTGCTAGAAAATAATAGCTCCGTGCAGTAATAAACGTTCTATGATAGTCCAACACAATCGGAAAATTCAATTTTCATACCATACGAAAGAAGCTGCATGGAAGCTAAACAACACAAAGGTACAAAAGATTTCCAGCTTTGAGAATATACAGCACGACAATTGTGAAAGATTAGTTTGCCATTACTCAATTATAGGCTTATAACACTGAAGAAAAGAAGTTGCCATTTTCAATATGAGGAACTTGAGCTGGCAGCTTCACTGGATCTCTGAGGTTGAGATGAGAAAATATGTCTGTATGGCACATGAGCAATCTTCTACCATTCTACACCACAATCTTGCTTACAATGTATCTGGGGCTGAGGGCAATCTTGGACCGAGAGGTGCTGGATAGCATTAAGGCGTCTAAAAGCTACTGGTAAAGATCTAATATTTGGACAGTAATGCCAATGATTTTAATGATGACAAATTCTCAAACCATTCTGGCAAAGCAGCAAGTCTCGGACAACTTCTTATTTCTAGACACTGCAGTGTTTTTACATACTTGAGCTCCTCTAGAAGGAACTTTATCTGAGGACAGCTCAAAATGGTCAAGCTCTTAAGTGACAAGAGATGCTTCATTCCATCAGGCAAAGCAGATAAACTTGGACAGTACATAATGGTAAAGTGTTCAAGGGCTGTCAGATGATGCAACCCAATATTGATGGAAGCCAAATTGCAGCAGTTCTCAACTGACAAGGTTTGTAAAGATCTTAAACCTCCTTCGTCTTCTGGAAGAGCAACCAAATTGTGGCAGTCACTTATCTCAAGAGACTCCAAAGAAGTGCGGTTTTGGAAACCTTTAGGCAGTGAGAACAGTTCTCAGCACCAACGTAGTGTCAGGGACTTGAGGGAAGTCAAGCTTCCTAGATCTGGAGGAAGGCACTGGAGGTTTGGACAAGAGCTAATCTTGAGACACTTGAGAAGGTGATTTTTGCCAAGAAGCTTCTCCGGTAAAGCTAACAAATCACCAAACTCCTCAAATACAAGGGTTGATATCAAGGTTAATTCTTCAAAGCACACAAGTAATGCTGGATTGCAACCTTGCAGCTTCAACTGTTGTATAGTCGGAATAAGTGGCACTGAGATTAGACGGGGGCACTTCCCAAGAGTTAGTTTGCTCAGTTTAAGGAACATTTCTCTTCCATCAAGGGGTGACCATTCCTCCAGAAGTGGAAAGTCTTTCAGTAATAGCTCATGGAGTGATGGGAATAACATCGTGCTGTTGTCACCATAAAACTCTTGACTGATGCATGTAACAATAGACATTCTTCCATATGTAAGATTCTAAGGAAAGGAAGATGACCAAGGCTTGGTACATGCAAGCATTCTCTGCAGTTTAACAGCACAACCTTGGTCACTCTTGGAAGCATCCAATGTGGAAACCTTAGGCCAGGATAGCCCACTATGAACAAATTTTCAAGATTTTCATGTGGTTGTAGGTAGGCTAGAACTTCCCCAGCAAGGATCTGATCACAAGGGGCAGCTCCTGTTTGAGGCTCTTGTGAAAAACCCTGTATTTGGACTTTACTCTGTTTCAATCCAGTTAGAGCAGGATTCATAATCAGATCTTCACCATCACTTCCCCAGCAGAGCCCTAAACACTCTAGATGTTCCTTATTCTTGATTTTGGCTGCTTCAGCTTCTTCAGCATCGCTTACATACTCCAGGTGTTTAATTTTCAATTGACCTCGAAGGTTTAGAAATTGCAGGTCAGAAATACTTGATTTCCATACTCTTTTCTTTCTCAGAGCCGATTGGTTACCTCTTGCAGAGACATTGTTACCTCTCGGAAGAGGCACAATGAATATGGTAATGTCTGAAGATGAACTAATTGTTCAATTTGAGCAGGCATCTGAGTAAGTGCTTCACATCCATCTATGATAAGATGTCTTAAGGAAGTAATGTGACCTAAAGCAGGCAATATCTGAAGATTATGACAGCCAAATAAGTTCAGGGTCATCAAACAGTGGAAGGAAGAGATGCTAGAAGGTAATTCCTGAAATTCTGTGTTGGAGAGATCAAGATACTTCAAACTTCTAAGCTCACCTATTGACTTTGGAAGGTTTATGTTGCAGCCACTCAAATCCAGCACCCTCAAATGAATAAAGCTTGAAAAGATATTTGAAGGGAGTTCATTCATCTTACTAACTGAAAAGACTAGCAAAGTTCGCAAGTATTTTGCTTGACATAAAGATTTTGGAATCATGGATGATTTATAATCAGAAATGATTGATGCGTGGAGAATGTTTGTGAGATCATTTCTTATATTTCTGCTAGTCAGCATAGTAGCTTCATTTTTTGTAAGATGTCGGGCAAGAGAGTAAAACCAGTCATACATCTTGTATGTTGTTAAAAAGCCATCACAAGATTCTTTGACTTTTACAAAGGAAGACATCCACTAACTCATCAAAGTACTCTGCTGCAATGTTCTCTAATTGCTTGCCTTCTTCATCTGCAAAGACTAAACCATGTGCAATCCACATATTTATTAGATTCTCCTTATTGATCTCGTAATTTTTGGGAAATGTAGAGCAGAATGAAAAGCAATGTCTGATTTTCGATGGCAAGTGCAGGAAACTAAGCAGTAGAACAGGTGCAATTGCTTTCTTAAAACATCCCAAATTCCAAATGCTGCTGTTTTTCACATGCAACCACTCTTTCTCCTCTCTTTTGAAGCGCATCATACTACCAATAATTTTTGCTGCTAAGGGTACACCAACTCTTGCTGATTTCTTTCCCAATTGACAATAGGTTTTGGCAATCAGATTCTTTTACATTGTGAAGAGCATACCTTTTGAACAGAGCCCAAGTATCTTCTTCAGTCAACCTCTTCATTGAGTGTATCAGATTTGTGCTTTCCATCATGAGCGCAACTTTTGGCCGACGAGAGGTTATAAGGATCTTGCTTCCATCAAAGCTAGAGCTAAAGAGGGGCATTATCATATCCCAGTCTTCCCGGTCATCGCTCCACACATCATCAAGCACAAATAGGTATCTTTTCCTGTGCAATATGTTCCACAATTGGGACTGCAATGCATCCAACTCTGATAATTCACATTTCTTTGCAGTTGTGGACTCAATTGCTGCTTTTAGAATGTTTTTCACATTAAACTCATCTGACACAAAAACCCAAATTCTCAAATCAAAATGTTTCCTAGGCTAACTGCAAGTGTTGTCTTGCCAATGCCTGGGACCCCAACTATTGAGATCACAGGAGGAATATTCCCTCCGTCAGATGTTGATGATGTTAATAACTGCTCAACTATCTTCCTTCTCTCCTCTCCTCTTCCAAAAACTTCAGATGACATGACAAAAGAACCGGTTTCTCTTCATTTGAATAGCCTATCACCTGTTTTTCTTTCTTTTAGGTTCAAATTTAACCCTTCAATTACAGCTTTTTGTAAAGTATCAAGAACATTCCTCATGTTTGTTATATTTCTGCATAGGTTGTCAATTTGCTTTTGTGGACAAATTCTTCAAGTTAGTCCTCTGCCCTGTAGGCTGCATCTTTAAGCTTGGTAACCCAAATCTTGACAGCTTTATCTACTGTTTGTTGCTCTTCTGCATCTTCAAGAATTGCTTGGGCCAGAGGTAGTAACTTCTTTAAGCTTCTTGATTCTGTCCTCCAGCTCCCAACACTCAGCAAACTTCTGTACTATTGGACTGGCTAATTTCTCAAAGACAACCTGCAAAAGTGGAGCCAAGACAATATCTGCTATCTTTAAAAGCTTAGTGTTTTCTCAGAATTGGAGTAGAGAATGTATGAAAAGATACAGTTCATCCACTGTCTAGTTTTGTTTTTCCAAGTCAAGCTCTAGCGTCCAAGTCAAGCAAGGAAGCCTTAAAGTCAAGTTTGTCTATTCTTTTTCCTATCTTCTTCTACACACCTCGATAAATTTCACAAAAGACCTGCTATCTTCCACCAACATAGGTACCAGGTAACTCTAGAATTATGTGTAAGTGACAGTGTAATGAATGTTTACGGCATCATCATAATTTATGTAACGGTTTATGTACCATTTATTATAGGTTATCAATCACTGTTGTTAAATCAGTGTTTAGAACTTAAAATCATTCAATTTTGATTTTACATTACCTTTTCATTGGGTTGTTATCTTTTATGGATTTAATACCAATTGAACAAAAAATTAGTCCAAGTCTAAGATTAAAAAAAATGATAGATAGCCTTTTTCTCTTTTGAATGAAACTTATAAAATTGAAGTGTTCGATTCTAAACTTGAAGTATCTGACGAAAAAATTATCTATAAATTGTTAACTTTTACATGGTTAAATTATGGTTTTGATTTACGCAATACAAATTAGGCTAAGGATAATATACATTATCCATTTATTGATATTAATGCCAACACTGAGTGGAGGTAAAAGAATGGACACTATTCTCCTCTATCTCCAAAAGAAGAAAGAAAACAGAAATCCGACATCTTTGCTTGCTTTCCTTATTTTGTAGTATCAGCAAAAAAGAATAGAATTATAGTACAAGAATCAAACATATCTAAGTTTTTGACTACTCATATTGTCATATAAGTGAGTGTTCCCTTGGGTGAGTTCAGAGTTGGATAAATTATACACCATGTATTTCGAATCGTCAATTGACACCATGGTCATTTATTTAGATTAGCCAATACATCATATTATCTCTTTACTTCAGTTCACAAAACTTATCTTCAGTACAAGCATCAAGCATATACAGATCAAAATTACAAACAAAATAGCATACCTTTTTACCTAATACATAGAGTAGCAGGAAGATGATTACATGAAAAAAAATGGACTATTAAATCAAAGTTGTACATTATTGCTGTGCATGAATGCTACATTAATGAGTGGTAGCAAGATTTTTATATCAAAAATACTATACTGTCATGGGTAGTTAATAGAGCATCTGTGTAACAAATGCAAAAAGCATCGCATATATACTCAGGACGAGGGATTAAAAAAAAAGAAGGGGGGGGGGGGGGGGGGGGGGTATACTGTTGACACAATGGCGCTCATTTGTTGGGGTACGAAACCCTTCACCTTTAAAAACATGACCAAGATGGCCTCCACAAGCAGCACAAGTTATCTCCATCCTCATGCCATCTGGGTCTGGCTGAAAATCATGTAATCAACTCAAATGTTAAAAGTGTTCCTAAAAATAAGTACTTGCAGTCTTTGTAATTTTAGCAACTCTAGCATTAGAAATGAGGTTGATAGAGCAGTATTCAATGGTTCAGAGTTCGAGTCACCAAATGAGCAGATTGAGAAAGAATTCCGGTAAAACAACCTAATGTACAATATTTAGAAAGTGAAAAAACATATGAATCTAGTTTCAGAAGAGCTCACATTGCGATTTATCGCTCCAGGGAGACCCTAATAAAAAGAAGGCCAGCCACAGGGTGAGTTGAACTTTGTTGCGGACCTGTAGAGGGGAGTGCCACAACCAGCACACAGGTAGGTGCCTACACCAAAAAACTTGTTACACTCCCCACTCCCTTGATCCCTGTCAAGTAAAAATCAGGGATTACAATCACTTAATTAATGTGCATCACATAAATAGAATCATCTGCAATTCTTTTTTGGTTGCTTGTTTTGTTAATTGTTAGTATCTAATAGCATAGGTTAGCAGCTCAAATTAATATCAATCAGCTATGCCTCAATCCAAACTAATTGATGTCCTCTGTTCAATTCGGACTCATTTCTCCAATACTAAATAATTTGAAGATTAAGATAAAATTATGGGGTCTCTAAAGCTAGAGTTTCCTAAAAGTCACAGACAATCTCGCTCTAACCAGAGTAGAAAGACTCCTACCAAATGAAGAGCCTGATATTGTAGCAAAAACTATGTTTTAATCCCGACTACAATCAGATCTCCCTATAACAATAGTATTTCACTATAATAGCCATGTTTTTTGGGAACAGATCTTTCATGTTATGTTATATCATAGTAGTATATATTTTCTATAACAACATTTCGCTACAAACGATGTTGTTATAAAGAGGTTTGATTGTAATTGGTGTCGCCTATACAAATAAAAATCATATACGTAATGGCAGATTGAAGAAAAGGAGATTATACGATAGCATACTCTGTGCCTTTCTGCCTCAAAATCCGGAATTGCTCAGGGAGAGAATGGCACGCCATTACTCCTCTGACTTCTGAACGGACTGCAGCCATGGCTACAATCCTGATTCCTGAATTGTGTATTGGACACACCATGAATGTGGACTACTTTTTTGGTGTTGAAAATCAGAGTTCTTGAAGGAGCAAATGGTGAGAATTTAAGAATCTGAGAGTCCATTGAGATCTTTTTTTTCCTTTTGGGTATGTAGTTTACTCTCAAGACCTATATTCCTTCCATGGTGTACTGATGATTGATGATTCTCCAACTGTCACTGTTGCTTCACAAAATTCGGCTAACTACTTGTACTATTATCTTGTATTCCCATATGTGGCTAAAATCACTTTATTGAAGTGTGTGACCATCCTTTTAGATAGAACACACTTTTAATATTTGATCATATTCTCAACACGCTCCCTCACGTGCAGGTCTGATTTTTTTTTATGGTCCAAGCACGTGGAAATTCTTTTTGATAATGGATGGCGGTGAGGTTCGATCCCAGGACCTTTGTGCTGCTTTGATACCATATTGAAGTGTGTGACCATAGATAGAACACACTTTTAATATTTGATCATATTCTCAACACACTTGTTTGTCACCAATGCAGAAAGGTAACACATGTGAGATTTTTTCGAACTTTTTTTTTTTGGGTTTAATGTTAAGTCTTTCGATGCTAAAAGACGGCGCCGTCCACATGATTTTTTTGTGTTGATTTCTCATCACCCGTTTTGGAGCCGATTAATTCAAATAATTATTTTTTGGTGTTTAGATTACTGAACTTGAATGAAAGTGAAAATAATTTTATCACGCCACAAGGACATATTGAATTTGATTACGTCTTTGATGTTAAAGAAGTAACAAGTAATTTTATAATGAGTACTCACACATAAGGTAAACTAACAGCATTTTGAATAACAGGATTGATGATTACATAAGATATAGTAACGTCTTAACCTTAATGTTTTTGGGTACATTAAAAATTATAAAATAATTTCTTAAATCCTACAAGGGTTAAGTGAATATAACAAATTTAATTTGACGTAATTGATACCAAAGTTTAACCTTTTATGGAAGTATATCGAGGGTTATCCCCTTTGTATCTTTATAGTGGACTTTTCTACGATAACATATCCGGTGATTTGGAGAGGGTAGAGTGTACGCAGATCTTATCTCTATGAAAATGGGATAACCCTCGAGTATGAAAAGCACGTAAGCATAAGCAAAAGCAAAAGCAAAAGCCGGAGCAAAACAAGAGAATCGGTCAGATCAGGTCAAAAAATTTAAACCAGTATGAAAATGTTGGTATCAAAGCGAATAAGTCAATATAGCGCATTCTGAAAAAGTGAGCAGTAACTAGCGCGGATAAATAAGCTAAACAAAGTACACTAAAGAACACATAGCAGTAGAAATCAAACTACCGGGGACTATAAAGCAATACTACACCTATTAGTATGATAGGCTACACGGGCCTAAAATAATAACACTACAACTACCAGTTTGCAAGTGTAAGTAGGACTACGCTCGACTACCTACTACTCTTCTACCCTAATCCATGTCCTCCACAACCCTCTATCTAAGGTCATGTCCTCAGTAAGTTGCACCTGCGTCATATCCCGTCTAATCACCTCTCCCCAATAATCAACCTCTCACACCTCCGCACTGGGCATTTGTATCTCTCCTCTGCACATGCCCAAACCATCTCAACCTCGCTTCCTGCATCTTATCCTCCACCGAGGTCACTCCCACTCTGTCTCGGATATCATCATTTCTAATTATATCCCTCTTCGTATGCCCACACATCCATCTTAGCAACTTTCATCTTTTGGATGTGCGAAGTCTTGATTGGCCAACACTGTGCCTCATACAACATAGTCGGTCTAACCATCGCCCTATAGAACTTGCCTTTAAGTTTTGGTGACACCTTTTTGTCGTATAAGCCCCCAGATGCGAGCATCTATTTCATCCATCATGCCCCAATACGATGTGTGACATCATCATCAATCTCTCCATCCCATTGGATAATAGACCCGAGGTACTTGAAGCTTCCTTTATTTGGAATAACCTGAGTACCAAGCCTCATAGGGATGGCAGGCGGGTATAATTTTGCGAATTCCGCACCGCACTCGCCTCAGTTGGGGCGGGTATAGCTTTGGCGGGTAGTAGGCGGGTATATGTATTGAAAATATACCCGTCACGGGTAGGCGAGTAGTTGGTGGATTTGCAGTCATACCCGCCTACCCGCCCACCTTATACCCGCCCCAAGCCCAAAATATTAGCAGCCCATAAGTCGTGCCTTCAGCTCATAAGTCACGATAAGTCTCTCATTCTCCAACAAAACTCAAAAACCCTACGCCTCTTCAGTCCTTCACGCCTCCCTCTCTCTCGTTCCCCTTCACACCGTCTCTCCTCGCTCTCTCATTCTCGACGTCTCTACCTTTTTCTTTAAATGAGATGTTGATTGGGAAATATTGATGTCTTTGCTTTGTGCTTTGGGTTGTCTTGGTGAGGTCAATTTTTGTGCATTTGTTAAGTTTTACCTATTGGATTTGTGGAGTTCAATTGAAAAAATTGAAAAACTTTAGCTTATATAGCTGAAATAATATCTGGGTTTTGTCTACATTTGTAATATATAGTTATTTTGGGTGGATAATTTTTGGATTTTCTTGAAAATTTTGTTTTCTTGATTCTTTGTTGTGTAAGGGGGAAGAGGTGAAAAAAATGGAGAATTCTAATTGTGAAAAAATCTGGAATTCTCCTCCCTCTCTCCCAAAGAAAATGAGATTGTGATAGTATTGATTCTTGACTCAAAATTTTGGGATAATTTTTAGAATTTGAATTTTTGGGATCATGTTGATCACTAATTGATCAAAAATGAAGTGATTACAAATTATGGCAGGCGGGTACAGACGGGTATTGGCGGGTGACAGATATCCACTTGGGTGGTGGAGCGGGTGTGGATTTAGGAATATACCCGCCTAGGCGGGTGTGGATGTTGAAAATTGTACCAGCCACGGGTGGCGGATAGGAAGCGGGTATAAAATTTTATGGCGGGTATGGGTACAGGGGAGGGGGTACCCACACCCGCCCAATTGCCATCCCTAAAGCCTCACCTCCACGCCTGTCTCAAGGTCGCTCCCGTTACTGAACTTGCACTCCAATTATTCTGTTTTGATCCTACTCAGCCTGAACCCTTTAGACTCCAGACTTTGTCTCTAAACCTCCAGCTTAGCGTTCACTCTGTTGCGAGTCTCATCAATCAGGACTATATCATCTGCGAATAACATACACTATGGCACCTTCCCTTGGATTTGTCGCATTAGTCCATTCATCACCAAGGCAATTAAGAATGGGCTAAGAGCTGATCCCTGGTGCAGCCCCATCATCATTGGGAAGTGCTCCGAGTCTCCTCCTACTGTCCGTACCCTGGTCTTGGCTCCATCATACATATCTTTGATCGCCCTAGTGTACGCCACAGGTACACCTCTAACCTCCAAATTTCTTCATAGAACCTCCTTAGGGACTTTGTCATATGCCTTCTCGAGGTCGATGAAAACCATATGTAAGTCTCTCTTCCTCTTCCTAAACTGCTCCACCAACCTCCTAATAAGATGAATGACTTTTGTGGTCGAACGCCCCGACATGAATCCAAACTGGTTCTAAAAAATAAACACACTCCTTCTCACCTTCATCTCCACAACTCTTTTCCAAACTTTCATAGTGTGGCTTAGTAGCTTGATACACCTATAGTTGTTGCAACTCTGGATATCTCTGGATATCACCTTTGTTCTTGTACAAAGGGATCATTGTACTCCACATCCATTCTTCGGGCATTCTCGCCTTCTTAAAAATAACGTTAAACAACTCAATCAGCCCTTCCAAACCTTCTCTGCCTGCGCTCTTCCAAAATTCAACTAGGATCTCACCAGGCCCGGTCGCTCGTCCCCTGCGCATCCTGCAAACAACACCCTTAACCTCATCAACCTTAATACTTCTACAATACCCAAAATTCCGGTACCTACCAGATTGCTCTAGATCTCCCAACATAATGTCTTTATCTCCTTTTACGTTTAAGAGTTTATGGAAGTAAGACTGCCACGTCCGCCTAATATGTGCGTCCTCCACCAGTACTTTACCGTCCTCGTCCTTGATGCACCTCACGTGATCCAAGTCTCGGGCCCTCTTCTCCATCGCTTTAGTTAGTCTGTACAACTTTCTCTCCCTGTCTTTTCCCTCTAATTCCACACACATGCGTTTAAAAGCCATCGTTTTCACCACCGTAACCGCAAGCTTTGCTTCCTTCCTCGCCATCTTAAGCAGTTCCCTATTCGTCCACCACTTCTCCACCGCATCCTTGCTTTCTACCAATTTTGCATACGCCGCTTTCTTCGCTTCCACCTTCTCTTGAACTTTATCATTCCACCACCAATCCCCTCGATGCCTACAACGGCTACCCCTCGACACCCCAAGCACTTCTCTAGCTACCTCTCGAATGCAACAGGCTGTCCTGTCCACATACCGATCGCATCCTCACTAATCCCTCAAGCCCCCTTGGCTATCAACCTCTCCTAATTTCCTTTGCACTAGCCATGGTCAAATTTGATTCTTAACCAGTCATCCACAACCCTCATCTTCTTCTCTATCTTGGTCTCCAAATCCATCACCAAAAGCTTATGTCGGGTTGTAAGATACTCCCTCGGAATAACCCTGCAGTCTTTACAAAGACCATTGTCAACCTTCCTAAAGAGTAAAAAGTCTATATGGGTCTTAGCCACCGAACTACGGAAAGTCACCAAGTGCTCCTACTTCTTCAAGAACCTCGAATTAGCTATCACTATCCCGAAAGCCCTAGCGAACTCCAAAAGTGAGACACCTCCCCCATTCCTGTCCTCGAGGCCAAAGCCTCCATACACATCGTTATAATCCTTAGAAGTGACCCGATATGTCCAATGAAATCCCCTCCTACAAATAACGTTTCAGTGGGTGGTATACACCTCGTCCAAATCCTCTAAAAACGTCTCTTCTTCCCGTCTAAGCCCGCTTACGGCGCGTAAACACTAATAATGTTCATAGTGAACCCTTAAACTACCAACTTGATCGTCATCATCCAGTCATTGACCCTCCTAACCTTTGCCACCTGATCCCTTAGCTCGCTATCTACCAAAATGCCTACCCCGTTCCTATACCTCGACCTAACTGAGAACCATAACTTATACCTGTCCATATCCTTAGCCTTAGGTCCTACCTATTTGGTCTCCTAGACACATACTATATTAATCCTCCTCTTCTTAAGAATCTTAACTAGCTCTTTGGACTTTCCCGTTAAAGTCCCAACGTTCCAAGATCCTATTCTCAGCCTAGCATCTCCCTTAACCCACTTACCCCCCTAACCCGCGCCCCCGTCCATGACTGAGAACATGACCCTAGTATACCATCAATTACCAAAGCCACTAAAGCAAATATAGAATAATAAACTAATCAAACGTTTACCCTAAAACAAGAAGAGATCAAAGTGAAAGCACAAGTTGACAAAAATCTAGAGGCAAGTAAAACCACTACATCAAGAATGCTATAACTAAAGACAAGAAGGGTAAATGCAAGAACGTAAAGTCAATCCGTACAGTGAAGCGGCAAAATTTAACAACAAGAATAAGGACAAAGAATGGATACAAGTAACCGTAGGTACCAACTCTAGTTGGATCGAACTTGTTCGCCGGCGAAAATCATTGGTCACCGGCACCGGAAGTACTGTTCACTTCAGTTGAATCGAACCAGAAAAATGCAGAAAAGTTTTTCCTAGTATATTGTATTCGAGAATAAGTTGAATTATAATTGGGTAAGATAATAGTTAAGCTGTTAATAATAGGTGTCTAACTAATACCATCATGACAGTTGAGAACAAATTTGATTATACTAATATGCAATATTATCAATCTAAGTGTGTTTTAATCGATTTTCATATGTCACGAAATAGAGGAAAACATTGTAAGTATCAGTTTGTGTTGTGAACATGATAAGACGTGTTCATTAGTCTTCAACTGCTTATTATGAAGGTTACACAATTGAAAGTTGATATCATTCTCATAAAGTGTACGGAAAATTATCCCCAACTAGTTCGGCAATAAAGAAAATAATTAGTATTGAGTTCAGCAACTTTCAGGACATAATAGGTGAAAGTAAAACTAAAAATTCTAACTCGAAGTGTTATTAATATATGCATCTTAAGCAAAACTCAAAACTCTAACAACAAATATAGAATAATAAACTAATCAAACGTTTACCCTAAAATAAGAAAAGATCAAAGTGAAAGCACAAGTTGACAAAAATCTAGAGGCAAGTAAAACCACTACATCAAGAATGCTATAACTAAAGACAAGAAGGGTAAATGCAAGAACGTAAAGTCAATCCGTACAGTGAAGCGGCAAAATTTAACAACAAGAATAAGGACAAAGAATGGATACAAGTAACCGTAGGTACCAACTCTAGTTGGATCGAACTTGTTTGCCAGCGAAAATCATTGTTCACCGGCACCGGAAGTACTGTTCACTTCAGTTGAATCGAACCAGAAAAATGCAGAAAAAGTGTGACAAATAGAGATCCTCTGGTGTTTACTGTTGACGAAGGGGGGGGGGGGGGGAGTATAGCACACCAATAATGGAGATCTGGCGAAATGAACAACCGACCGCAAACTGTGTTTTCAGACCAAAAAGTACCAGGATTGAGACGAATTTGACAAGGCAACGCCGGAGATACACGAGCCGATTGGTTCTGTCGGAACACGCGCCTCCACGCGCCAGCGCGTGAGAAGCATCGTGAAACTATAGGTGGCGCGTAAAGATCCACACGATTCTTGTTCAGTCGCTGGAGGTGTTCTTTCCGGCCAGAAAACTGATCTGTATCCTTCTGTGGTGGTGGTGAAGCAAAGCGGTCACTCTTTAAGAGAGACCCAAGTGTCTGAATCCTTTTTTTTTCACAAAGAAACAGAAGAGAGTCGAAGGTTTGAGCACCTTGGGCTCCGGCAAAGATTGAAGATCGGGAATAATGTGAAGATAATAAGCCAAGTGGAGTTTGATAAGTGGTAATTAGTGTGTGACTGTGTGAGAGAGACACGTTACAGAAAAAGAGAGAGATTGAAGACGTTTGTTTATTTATTTTTATGTGCAACTATGAGGAGAATCAAAGCAAACACTGCTAGATAGAAAAAATTTAAATTCGCACACAATCATCAGATAATGCAATGTTAGAAAGTAAATTAAATGTATCCGAACTTAAGGATTTCCAGATTGTAAACAATAATGTGCTCTTTTAATTTCTAATTGACTTTGTGCAGTCGAACACTAAAAAAGACTTAGTAATAATATAAACAAGCTCATTTATCTGGAAGAAGCACGAATGCCTCATATTGTCAAATTTATGGCCAACAACGTTGAATTTTTTTAATCCTTTTGACATTAGGACCCAATCACCATAACCAGTTGTAAATCTATATCAAAATGAATTAGGAAAGGTAAAGAAATTGAGAATCTATGTTAGTTATTGTGCCAAATGTATATACTATGTATTATGAGAATCTCTTTATTTATTCTAAATAGTTTTTATAATGGAACAATTTATATATTATGGAAAGTGAAAGGACGAAAGCCCAATGATGTAGTTTTTTTGTTTAAACGTCCAAAGGTGCAATATAGTAATAAATTCTTCTCGTTCTTAATTAAATATTTGAGTTTAAATTTCGAAAATATTATACTTTTTGATAGAGCATTAAATTTATGTAAGAGACTTCCTACAACTTAAAATCTAAATGAATTGGATCGAATAATTCAACAAAAGGAAGGTTTTTGTTTAACATCTTTTTAATACTTTGAAATGAATTTGCTAATTCTTTATTCAAATTCAAACCATGACTATTATTTGTCAACTCATGCCTCAAAGAGGAAAAAGTAACTCACGCCTCAAAAGTGACCTAAAAAAAGAATTGAGACTATAGTTTAATAATTATTGGATGTGAACAAATTCCTAAATAATGAACCAAAAAGAGAATAACATGACTCTTAAATACTGTATATAAATTATAGTAACTCAAATTGACATCTAATCCTATATATAATACCAATTCCAAATCCAAGTCAAAAAAGGTATACATACATACACTTTTACATATTAGCACATTCCTAAATGGACACGTTTGGACCAATTCCTAATCCTAATAAAGTTTGGAGTGAAATTATAAATAGGTGTCGAAGACTCTTACAATTCCACCATTATCGTGGATTCGGTCAATAAAAATATTGCCACCAAATACCCAAACCACTCAATAAATTATTTATACCAAACCCCCATTCCTTCTCTGTCACCTGCTCCAAATCTCAATAATAAATCTGGGGTTTGGAGCGCTTTCAAATTGCCTTGTTTCAATGGCGGTTTCGAGTGGATTTGCGACCACTTTTGCAGTTTCAGAGACAGGTGGCAGTTTCAATTGCGATAATTTAAGTTCTACGCCTTGTTCGTCTTCTTCTGTGAATTGTTTTGGTCATCGTACAAGGATTAAGCCATTGGTTTATTGGACGAAATCGCATTCATTGAGCCCTAGATGTGAAGTTACTTCGAATTCCGTGGTTAATAATGGATCTAGAACATCGAGTCTTTCAGCTTTGGAGCTTCTCAAAACATCTGCTGCTGATCGTAAGCCTCTTTTTCTTTTTATTTACGTCAAGTTTTGGTATTTTAGCTAGAGCTCTGTGATGTTTTATTTGTTTTTCTAATTTTCTATCTGTGACTTTCAACTACTCCCTCCATCCCAAATTAGTTGCCCTGTTTCACTTTCCGAGATTCAAATATGTAAACTTTGACCCGTATTTTAGAATGTATTTTTTCATTAAATTGATATGAGAAAAATTGCAACTTGTATTACTTTTAGTATACAATAACAACAACATACCCAATGTAATCCCACAAAGTGCGGTTTGGGGAGGTATGTTGTACGCAAACCTTACCCCTACCTTGGGTGAGAGGTAGAGAGGTTGTTTCCAGTAGATCCCTCGGCTAAGAATAAAGCATTACTTTTAGTATAGTTTTTGGAATATTTTAATTTTACTTGTAGTATATTGAGTTGATCTAATCCAATTTAGCTTGGAATATTAGTCAATTTGACTCTTGAAAAGCGAAATATGATTAGCTAATTTGGGACGGAGGGAGTATAATTATTGACCCCATCTAAATATGTGGCTTTGATTCAACTATAATCTCTGGTATTGAGGTTTCTAATTCTGAGGATTGAGGTTCTAATATTACTTGAAGTTTTGGTATTTTAGCTATGGTTTTGTGATTCAATTATTGAACCCAGCTAATTGGGGATTGAGGTGTAGTTTCATTAATTGATTTACGGTGATGAAGAGTTTTGAGTTTTGCTTAAGATGGCTTGCAAAGAAGGTTAGAATTTTAGTCTAACATTGGTAACTTTTTCTTGCCAGGATATTCAAAGATGAGTAGCAGCATCATGGTTATTGGACTTAACATTCACACAACACCAGTTGAAATGCGGGAGAAACTTTCTATCCCAGAAGAACAATGGCCACAAGCAATTCGTGAACTGTGTTCATTGAATCATATAGAGGAAGCTGCTGTATTGAGTACTTGTAACAGGATTGAAATATATGTTCTGGCGCTTGCCCAAAATCGTGGAATTAAAGAAGTGACCGAGTGGATGTCTAAGGTAATTTTTCTTCAAGCACCATTTATCTGCATAATGTTTTCTCATATATAACTGCATTCAACTCTAATGTGCATCATCTACCCTATGTAGCTTGTAAGATTGAACAAATTCATGCTGGTTTCAAAGGTTTAGGAGAATTACCTTGTATATTCTCCATCATGAAAGATGCACTTAACAATAAACAAAAGATTTTGCACTTGCTATGCCATTTATACCACTGTATTTCTACATTTGAGAAGGAATTGCATTTAGTTTACTGTGTTTTGGCTCCCCTGCTCACAAATGTCTTTGCAGAGGTCTATCTACCTAAGCACAGATTTCAATGCTCCCTTTTTGTTGTACTTTATCGAGCAAATCTTTTTGACACACATATCTTTTCTTTTTGGCAGTATAGTGGAGTTCCAGTTACAGAGCTCTGCCAACACCGGTTTTTGCTGTACAATCAAGATGCCACGCAACACCTGTTTGAAGTAGCTGCTGGACTAGATTCCTTAGTCCTGGGAGAAGGTCAAATTCTTGCACAGGTCAAGCAGGTTGTTAAGAATGGACAGGGACTCCCTGGCTTTGGTAGGAAAATAAGTGAGTTATTTAAGCATGCAATCACAGCTGGGAAGAGGGTTAGAACTGAGACCAATATCTCCAGCGGATCAGTATCGGTCAGTTCAGCTGCAGTGGAGCTTGCTCTGCTGAAACTTCCAGAGTATTATTCTTCTACGGCCCGCGTGTTGATTGTTGGAGCTGGCAAGATGGGAAAACTTGTGATCAAACATTTGGTTGCTAAAGGGTGTAAAAAGATGGTTGTAGTTAACAGGACAGAGGATAGAGTTGCTGCCGTCCGTGAGGAGTTGACGGATGCTGATATAACATACAAACCTTTCTCAGAAATGTTAGCATGTGCTGCTCAGGCTGATGTAATATTCACCTGCACTGCTTCGAAAGCTCCTTTATTCATAAAGGAGAGTGTTCAAGCTCTCCCTTCTGTGAACTCTGAAGGTGGAGCCTGGAGGCTATTTATTGATATTTCTGTTCCTCGGAATGTGGAACCTAGCGTCTCAGAACTCGAAGGTGCATGTGTTTACAATGTGGATGATCTTAAAGAGGTTGTGGAAGCTAATATGGAGGATCGGTTGCGGAAGAAAGTGGAAGCTGAGGCCATCATTGCTGAGGAAGTGAAACAATTTGAAGCACATAAAGACTCCCTAGAGACCGTTCCAACTATCAAAAAGCTCAGGGCATATGCTGAAAGAATTAGGGCTGCTGAGATTGACAAGTGTTTGTCTAAGATGGGTGATGATCTCCCCCAAAACAAGAAGAAAGCTATTTATGATCTCAGTCTAGGGATAGTCAACAAGCTGCTACATGGACCAATGCAGCATCTGAAATGTGACGGAACTGAAAACCGGACTTTGAGTGAGATACTTGAAAACATGCATGCCCTTAACAGAATATTTGGTCTTGATACAGAGATTTCTGTATTGGAAGAGAAGATACGAGCCAAGATAGAACAAAATCAAAAGCAATCTTCTTGAGGTTCTTTTGACATGCAGCATTTTTTAATTATTTTTTCCCCACGAAGAGGTCAATTACTTTCAGTGAAGTTCAATCAGGATTCAGGAATAATCATCGTTCAAATCCATGTTTCTGGTTGTTGGCTAGTTTTAACTGTATCAAATTATTGCACCCAGGGCATGATGTATTTTTTTAGGGATAGGTAGTCATTATTACAGGAGGGATTCCCTTAGATTGCAGGAGAATTTGTCACAGTTGCAGTTGTATTTGTTACACATATATGTTACAGAAGAGTATATAGCCATTGTTGAATCCAGAGTATTCATATTTGTGAAGCTTCTCACTTTGCTGTCTCTGCTTCTTTCTGCCTGTTGCTTCCTTTTGTTTCTACTTTCTTCCCTTTTCCAGTTGTCTCATCCTTTTATTTGTTTTACTAGAAATAGTATTAGAAATATAAAACGCAATAACCCTGTGATTAAGGTAGTTAAACCAGGGGTTACTAGTGGTGAAGCCGTGAAGGCCACCAACGTTGTTTAATTTTCCCATTATAGCATGATTAACAATCCTCTATATCCAATCACATCAAGTTCCAGATGGTTATACAAATATAAGACGTTATGGTATCCTTTTCAAATTGATGGAACTTTCAATCATAAACGCAAAACAAAAACATTTCTCTTTACATTTTGGTGCTAATGTCCAGACTCCCTCCGAATAAAAAAAATGTCTAATTAGTCATATACGCGCCCTTAAGAAAATACTAACTTCCAAGTAAAAATAAATAATTGTTGGAAATTTGCCTTTGGCGGGAGTTGCGACCAACCAACTTTAACGGCTTAAACACTAGTGTAACGTATGTTGGAGAATCCGGTTCTTCACACATGCATGATCTACTAAGTACGTAGATAACCGTAGGGCCAAGAATCGTCAAATTTCATTGAGAAATGAAAGAGATATTGGTTCACGAAGTAAGGTGTTTGAAGCATGGGAAGTGTGGTATTGTGTGTAATTCTCCCACATCGGTAGAGGAAGAAAGAATTGTTGTGTATATAAGATTCGAAATTGGTTTGGGGTTTGGGACCCCAAGGGGTATCCCATGTGTTTAAAGGAGGGAGGACCTAGATGTGCTTCGGTTCGAGGAAAGACCACACGCGCGCCGCCCGCCCGTCCGGTCCGGTTCCGGGTCCACGGGTCCACGGGTCGTGGGCTGTGGGTCGTGGGCCGTGGGCGTGGGCCTTCGATATTATCTTTTTGGGCCGAAAAACTTTGCCAAAAGTACGCTTGATCCCGAAGTTTCGGATGTGCGATTTGGACCGAATTCTTTCGAAAGTTGGAATTTCGACAGTCAAAGCGAAAACGTCCAAGCTCTCAATTCACCATTTATTTTGGCTGAATTACTCCTCCTATAATGGCCAAAACAGTTGGTCTTTCACCATTTATGTTGGTGACTTTACTACCTCCATAATGGCCATTATTTGGCTATTATGGAGGCGATTTCAGCAGCTTTTCAGCCCCTCCTTCACCTATATAAACACCCCCTTACACCATTGTTGAACACACTTGATATGCACGAAAATACACAACCGAAAAAATCTTCTTCCTACAACTTCCAAGCATCATTTCGTTACTCAATATTCTTCACGGTAGCTCTTGAGTTTCCTTTGCTCAAGGGTTCCATTGTTTGTTTTATCTTGGGAGACAAATTGTCCAGGACGTATAAAGGATACATACGGGGCAATATTGTCTTAAGGACAGAGTGCTACACTCGACTCAAGATAAACCAGCTTTCCATTTTTCGCCTCTTCAACAAAATCGTAATTTCAGCTTTTGTTGTTATATTGTAATTTTCAGATTTCTAGTTGAATTATTGAAATCTTTATTTATCCTTTCGAATACTTGTAATAGTTAAATACTTCCCGTACTGCTTTATAAAGTACCATAGAGCAAAATCTCCCAACAACTTAAGACAATATTTGTATTGTATTACTATTAGTATTCGAAAGATGTCGGTCAAAAATTGTGTGACCAAATCTGGATATGGAAATGGTTTTCTGGTAGAAGAGAGTGATGATGATGAACGTGTTCATGGTGTCACCGCCACCAAGACTGGTGGAAACAAACGCTCTCGAGAGCCTGAGGATGTCAACTGGGACAAGAGGAGAAGACTGAAGATGTTATTCTATCTTGTAGCGAAGGCCTATATCGTCCCGACAAAGGATCCGAATAATGGTGAGAAGGAAATGGACACTCAGTCTGATGAAGTGACTGAAGTGAGCCAGAATCCAAAAATTGGGATAAGTATTTTTCTTACTTGTCAAGAATAAAGAGTAAATGATAAGTATTTTTCTTACTTGTCAAGAATAAAGATTAAATGATGTCTGATTAAAAATGGATTAAAGTAAGGAGGAATATGAAAATAATTTATATTCCTTATGCTTTAACAAATCAGAAGTTTAATCTCATCTTCTTTTCCGTTTAAAGATTGGATTTTGTGAACGACTTAAGAAGATCCGTTCTTTTAAGTGTAATTACTAAAGTGTGTAAAGTATGTTCGCACATACGAGGGAGTAAGATCCACCGATCGTGCGAAAATGACCGTTACCACTCTTAAGTAAGCGCCAAGAATTATCTCGGGCACCAATCTTAACGAAAGGAGTCTAAAAGCTAAAGACGTTGAACCCGTCATACTATTTGGCGTAAGATCCTTCATAGGATGATATTGGACACTCGATCACATAAAGCCTCCGGCGACCGGAGTGGGCCAAAATTCCTTGATAGGATGATATTGGACACTCGATCACATAAAGCCTCCGGCGACCGGAGTGGGCCAAAATTCCTTTGATAGGATGATATTGGACACTCGGTCATACAAAGCCTCCGGCGACCGGGTGGGCCAAAATTTCTTTGATATGATGATATTGGACACTCAGTCATATAAAGCCTCCGGGCGACTGGAGTGGTGCCAGAATTCATTTCATAGGAAAAGTAATGGACACCTAGTAAGGTGGGCCAGAGTTTCCAGGTCCTAAATGATCTGAAGGCCTAAATAAAGGCGAGAAAGAAATTGGACACTCGATCGCCAAAGAAACTAGAGTGGGCCGAGTATCTAGATCACATATGATCCGGTTATGCCCTAACCACGGGCAAGAGGTTGTTCATGTGAAGCAACGCCACCTCTAAAGTAGAAAGGGTTGGAGAGGTTGTCCTCAATAGGACTTCATGGATTGTGATCACTCTAAGATGAGGTGATACATATTCCTAACTTGGTTTAAGGGACGCTGTTGGTCAAGCTAGTTTGAGACTAGTCCAATAGGTCTGTAATAACTAAGAATGGTACGAGAAGCGTTTGTAGCCAAATGAATGATATATTTGTAATCCGTGCATCTATGCCATCATAGATTAAGACACGTTAAATAGCAAGTCATTCAAAAGCTAACGATGTTGAGATTGTTGCCTACTGTCGACATAAACCCTCAAAATGAATGTGAGGTAGACGAAGAGGCAAAATCACCTTTCCAAATTCCGTCAAGGGAATAGCGAAAGAAGCACCGCTCCTCTAGAACTTAGTCACACCTACTTGGGTGATTTGAAGTTTATAAAATAGAGGGGGGAGACAAGTACGTTGTGATCTTCATTGATGATGGTACAACGTATGGAATCCTTTGTTTATTGAAAAGCAAAGATGAAGTTGTTGAAGCCTACAAAGCGAAGTTGAAAATCAACTAAGCCTACGGATTGAGAAATTCGTAGTGATAGAGGGGAGAATGTGAAGCATCGTTCATTAAACGAATGTTCATTTCTCACCTCGGTCCAACGGTGTTAGCCAAGCACGAAGTCGTACGCCCAAATTATGAGGGGTAACTTGGTAAAAGATGGGCTACCGAAACAGGTCAAGTTCGACCTAAGATCGTAGATTGCATATCCACCGGATCCGCAAATAACGATAGTGTTGATCGCCTCTTGGCGTCAAAGAATGCTGAATTCTTTGGAGATAACTTTCCTTGGAAAAGGAAAAAGGAGTAATTGCTCAAGGTTAACAAGAACCCGCGAGGGCTCGATCCGTCCGGAACTAGACGTTCCGTATCTTCATGACTCGAAAGTTCTTGTCTATCCGGAACTTAATATTCCGTCTGCGAACTCGGGGATTCTAGATGTTGAACCAAGACGGAGCAAAGAGGGGACAAAGACTTGATCCAGATCCTTCTAGCTTGTATGGTTGAGAACGAACCATGGACAATTAACAAATAATTGTTATCTCCAAAAGCGCCGCTTTGGAAAGAAGCTAAAGAGAGAAATAGATTCCATATATAGAACCATACTTGTGTAATGGTTGATCTTCCTCCGGAAAAGAACCTTTGGGTTGTAAAAAGTGCTCCCCCGTGAGTAGCTTCACATCCGGGTCATTGTAATCTTACATGGCATGGGTGTTGAAATGTACCTTCCCAACCTGGAGAGTTGGAAGAAGAGGATCGAATTGGTTTGTCGAACTGTTGGGCTTCTTCCGAACTTTCATTTTGGTCCCCGAAATGTTTACATTTTAGTCCCGAAAGTCTCGGATAAAACGAAACAATGAATCGACCACGAAACATTGGCTCGAAGTTAGAAAGCCAACAGCTTGGAAAACCAACGGTCTCGAGAGTGAAAATCATATTGAAACAAAGTCTCGATATGAAAGATATGTGTATCACGATGACTTCTTAGGAATTGAATTTCTAAGACATCTAACGGACTGGTCAATAGTTGACGGTCTCGTTGAAGCCACCAATGGATATGAATCATAGAACTGATTGGAATCATGGTGCACCCATAGACAAGGAGTGATATGCACAGGTCACGTGTAGTTCAATGTATTGTACACACTACAACCGACCCGGTATCGTCCTACAAACATATTAGTTGAACTAAGGTTCACCGATGATCTTAATACATGATCAATAGAAGGCGTTAAGTCGGATATGACGATATCTCGAATTATTCGCTTATCTACGGATTATTGTATTCTGGATGTCCAGCGGTTTTGGGAGAACACAGTGATGCAAACTGGACATCAGATCTGAAGAACACCAAAGCCACAAGTAAATGTGTATGGTGGTTCTTGGAAAATCCTCTAAGCAAACTTGCATCGGCCGATTCATGATGGAATCGGAGTTTATCGCTTTATACAAAGCATGAAAGAAGTTGAGTAACTTCACGACTCATTAGAGGACGTCCCTTATTGGGAGAAACCCGTGCCTTCAAAGAAGCTTATACATCGTGGCTAGCCGATCGGCTTTTTGAAGGACACGGATGACGGCGTCTGGACATATCTCGTCGATCCGTCGGAGACATAAGACCGTATGGCGCTTGATCATCACGGTGTCACTTCCTTGTTTACAAACTAAGGGACTACCCGAGATCAAGTTTTTTGCTGTCTGTGGGAATGGGCTTAAAACCCAAAATATACGGACCAATACGGTGGAAACCCAACCTTACGAACTGAGATCCCGCAATTTGGTTCAATGGGAAAACTAAGTTGTAAAGGTTCGCTTGATCGCTTCGGTGGAAGCATGAGCACTTCGGATAGTGATTTCGAAAAGAAACACCAAATCCAAAGCCGTTCCCGCGATAGACGTTAAGTGCTATCTGCAGGTATGGGTAAAGGTTAAGTTTTTAAAACTCGTAATGATCCTCAACAGCTGAGGTTAGGTCTTTGGGAAACTTTTAATGGTTCCTAACACTTGTGAAGTGGGGTATAGCAGGATACCTTGTAGGAGACCACCTATTTAAGTGCGAGGACGGCCGCCTCAAATTGAACGCACTTAAG
This sequence comes from Anisodus tanguticus, assembly GCA_034509755.1. NCBI lineage: Eukaryota > Viridiplantae > Streptophyta > Magnoliopsida > Solanales > Solanaceae > Anisodus > Anisodus tanguticus. Next base: position 34,148,315 of record CM067561.1, on the reverse strand, counting down.
AATCCAAGACGTTGTCCATGGCCAAAACGGACAAAACATTACGAAGAAGAGAGTAAGGGAATTTGTTGTGTTGGTACCGTTGTCTTGGCTTACACTAAACACCGACGGTTCAAGACATCACGTTCACCGCGCAGGTAAGTAAGTCCGATGGTATTCAACTATGGAAGGTTCAAAGCCGAGGCTACCTCTCCTTATGCAACATCGGTCCGCCGAAATATTGCTTTGGAAATGAAAAGACACCATGTGAGTGCGCCAAAATCTCTTTCAAGAGGGGATTGTTGGAAATTTGCCTTTGGCGGGAGTTGCGACCAACCAACTTTAACGGCTTAAACACTAGTGTAACGTATGTTGGAGAATCCGGTTCTTCACACATGCATGATCTACTAAGTACGTAGATAACCGTAGGGCCAAGAATCGTCAAATTTCATTGAGAAATGAAAGAGATATTGGTTCACGAAGTAAGGTGTTTGAAGCATGGGAAGTGTGGTATTGTGTGTAATTCTCCCACATCGGTAGAGGAAGAAAGAATTGTTGTGTATATAAGATTCGAAATTGGTTTGGGGTTTGGGACCCCAAGGGGTATCCCATGTGTTTAAAGGAGGGAGGACCTAGATGTGCTTCGGTTCGAGGAAAGACCACACGCGCGCCGCCCGCCCGTCCGGTCCGGTTCCGGTTCCGAGTTCCGGGTTCACGGGTCCACGGGTCCACGGGTCCACGGGTCCACGGGTCGTGGGCTGTGGGCTGTGGGCCTTCTGATATTATCTTTTTGGGCCAGAAAACTTTGCCAAAAGTACAGTTTGATCCCGAAGTTTCGTATGTGCGGTTTGGACCGAATTCTTTCGAAAGTTGAATTTCGATTTCGACGAGTCAAAGCGAAACGTCCAAGCTCTCAATTCAGCCATTTATTTTGGCTGAATTACTCCTCCTATAATGGCCAAAACAGCTGGTCTTTCACCATTTATGTTGGTGACTTTACTACCTCCATAATGGCCATTATTTGGCTATTATGGAGGCGCTTTTCAGCTTTTCAGCCCTCCTTCACCTATATAAACACCCCCTTACACCATTGTTGAACACACTTGATATGCACGAAAATACACAACCAGAAAAAATCTTCTTCCTACAACTTCCAAGCATCATTTCGTTACTCAATATTCTTCACGGTAGCTCTTGAGTTTCCTTTGCTCAAGGGTTCCATTGCTTTGTTTTATCTTGGGAGACAAATTGTCCAGGACGTATAAAGGATACATACGGGGCAATATTGTCTTAAGGACAGAGTGCTACACTCGACTCAAAGATAAACCGCTTTCCATTTTTCACCTTCAACAAAATCGTAATTTCGGTTTTGTTGTTATATTGTAATTTTCAGATTTCTAGTTGAATTATTGAAATCTTTATTTATCCTTTCGAATACTTGTAATAGTTAAATACTTCCCGTATCGCTTTTTATAAAGTACCATAGAGCAAAATCTCCCAACAACTTAAGACAATATTTGTATTGTATTACTATTAGTATTCGAAAGATGTCGGTCAAAAATTGTGTGACCAAATCTGGATATGGAAATGGTTTTCTTCGAAGAGAGTGATGATGATGAACGTGTTCATGGTGTCACCGCCACCAAGACTCGGTGGAAACAAACGCTCTCGAGAGCCTCGAGGATGTCAACTGGGACAAGAGGAGAAGAGTGAAGATGTTATTCTATCTTGTAGCAGAAGGCCTATATCTGTCCCGCACAAAGGATCCGAATAATGGTGAGAAGGAAATGGACACTCGGTCCCGATGAAGTGACCGAAGTGAGCCGTAATCCAAAAATTGGGATAAGTATTTTTCTTACTTGTCAAGAATAAAGAGTAAATGATAAGTATTTTTCTTACTTGTCAAGAATAAAGATTAAATGATGTCTGATTAAAAATGGATTAAAGTAAGGAGGAATATGAAAATAATTTATATTCCTTATGCTTTAACAAATCAGAAGTTTAATCTCATCTTCTTTTCCGTTTAAAGATTGGATTTTGTGAACGACTTAAGAAGATCCGTTCTTTTAAGTGTAATTACTAAAGTGTGTAAAGTATGTTCGCACATACGAGGGAGTAAGATCCACTGACTGTGCGAAAACTGTTACCACTCTTAAGTAAGCGCCAAGAATTATCTGGGCACCAATCTTAACGAAAGGAGTCTAAAAGCTAAAGACGTTGAACCTGTCATACTATTTGCCAGAAGATCCTTCATAGGATGATATTGGACACTCAGTCACATAAAGCCTCCGGGCGACTGGAGTGGGCCAAAATTCCTTGATAGGATGATATTGGACACTCAGTCACATAAAGCCTCCGGGCGACTGGAGTGGGCCAAAATTCCTTTGATAGGATGATATTGGACACTCAGTCATACAAAGCCTCCGGGCGACTGGAGTGGGCCAAAATTTCTTTGATATGATGATATTGGACACTCAGTCATATAAAGCCTCCGGCGACCGGAGTGGTGCCGTAATTCATTTCATAGGAAAAGTAATGGACACCTAGTAAGGTGGGCCGAGTTTCCGTGTCCTAAATGATCCGAAGGCCTAAATAAAGGCAAGAAAGAAATTGGACACTCGATACCGCCAAAGAAACTAGAGTGGGCCAGAGTATCTAGATCACATATGATCCGGTTATGCCCTAACCACGGGCAAGAGGTTGTTCATGTGAAGCAACGCCACCTCTAAAGTAGAAAGGGTTGGAGAGGTTGTCCTCAATAGGACTTCATGGATTGTGATCACTCTAAGATGAGGTGATACATATTCCTAACTTGGTTTAAGGGACGCTGTTGGTCAAGCTAGTTTGAGACTAGTCCAATAGGTCTGTAATAACTAAGAATGGTACAGTACGTTTGTAGCCAAATGAATGATATATTTGTAATCCGTGCATCTATGCCATCATAGATTAAGACACGTTAAATAGCAAGTCATTCAAAAGCTAACGATGTTGAGATTGTTGCCTACTGTCGACATAAACCCTCAAAATGAATGTGAGGTAGACGAAGAGGCAAAATCACCTTTCCAAATTCCGTCAAGGGAATAGCGAAAGAAGCACCGCTCCTCTAGAACTTAGTCACACCTACTTGGGTGATTTGAAGTTTATAAAATAGAGGGGGGAGACAAGTACGTTGTGATCTTCATTGATGATGGTACAACGTATGGAATCCTTTGTTTATTGAAAAGCAAAGATGAAGTTGTTGAAGCCTACAAAGCAGAAGTTGAAAATCAACTAAGCCTACGGATTGAGAAATTCGTAGTGATAGAGGGGGAGAATGTGAAGCATCGTTCATTAAACGAATGTTCATTTCTCACCTCAGTCCAACGGTGTTAGCCAAGCACGAAGTCGTACGCCCAAATTATGAGGGGTAACTTGGTAAAAGATGGGCTACCGAAACAGGTCAAGTTCGACCTAAGATCGTAGATTGCATATCCACCGGATCCGCAAATAACGATAGTGTTGATCGCCTCTTGGCGTCAAAGAATGCTTGAATTCTTTGGAGATAACTTTCCTTGGAAAAGGAAAAGGAGTAATTGCTCAAGGTTAACAAGAACCCGCGAGGGCTCGATCGTCCGGAACTAGACGTTCCGTATCTTCATGACTCGAAAGTTGCTTTGTCTATCCGGAACTTAATATTCCGATCCGCAGAACTCGGGATTCTAGATGTTGAACCAAGACGGAGCAAAGAGGGGACAAAGACTTGATCCAGTCCTTCTAGCTTGTATGGTTGAGAACGAACCATGGACAATTAACAAATAATTGTTATCTCCAAAAGCGCCGCTTTGGAAAGAAGCTAAAGAGAGAAATAGATTCCATATATAGAACCATACTTGTGTAATGGTTGATCTTCCTCCGGAAAAGAACCTTTGGGTTGTAAAAAGTGCTCCCCTGTGAGTAGCTTCACATCCAGGGTCATTGTAATCTTACATGGCATGGGTGTTGAAATGTACCTTCCCAACCGGAGAGTTGGAAGAAGAGGATCGAATTGGTTTGTGAACTGTTGGGCTTCTTCCCGAACTTTCATTTTGGTCCCCGAAATGTTTACATTTTAGTCCCGAAAGTCTCGAGATAAAACAGAAACAATGAATCGACCACGAAACATTGGCTCGAAGTTAGAAAGCCAACAGCTTGGAAAACCAACGGTCTCGAGAGTGAAAATCATATTGAAACAAAGTCTCGATATGAAAGATATGTGTATCACGATGACTTCTTAGGAATTGAATTTCTAAGACATCTAACGGACTGGTCAATAGTTGACAGGTCTCGTTGAAGCCACCAATGGATATGAATCATAGAACTGATTGGAATCATGGTGCACCCATAGACAAGGAGTGATATGCACAGTGTCACGTGTAGTTCAATGTATTGTACACACTACAACCGACCGGTATCGTCCTACAAACATATTAGTTGAACTAAGGTTCACCGATGATCTTAATACATGATCAATAGAAGGCGTTAAGTCGGATATGACGATATCTCGAATTATTCGCTTATCTACGGATTATTGTATTCGGATGTCCAATGTTCGGGAGAACACAAGTGATGCAAACCGGACATCGATCCGAAGAACACCAAAGCCACAAGTAAATGTGTATGGTGGTTCTTGGAAAATCCTCTAAGCAAACTTGCATCGGCCGATTCATGATGGAATCGGAGTTTATCGCTTTATACAAAGCATGAAAGAAGTTGAGTAACTTCACGACTCATTAGAGGACGTCCCTTATTGGGAGAAACCCGTGCCTTCAGGCGAGTTATACACCGTGGCTAGCCGATCGGCTTTTTGAAGGACACGGATGACGGCGTCTGGACATATCTGTCGGGATCCGTCGGAGACATAAGACCGTATGGCGATTGATCATCACGGTGTCACTTCCTTGTTTACAAACTAAGGGACTACCCGAGATCAAGTTTTTTGCCTCGTCTAGGGAATGGGCTTAAAACCCAAAATATACGGACCAATACAAATGGAAACCCAACCTTACGAACCGGAGATCCCGAAATTTGGTTCAATGGGAAAACTAAGTTGTAAAGGTTCGATTGATCGCTTCGGTGGAAGCATGAGCACTTCGGATAGTGATTTCGAAAAGAAACACCAAATCCAAAGCCGTTCCCGCGATAGACGTTAAGTGCTATCTCGGTATGGGTAAAGGTTAAGTTTTTAAAACCCGTAATGATCCTCAACAACAGGTTAGGTCTTTGGGAAACTTTTAATGGTTCCTAACACTTGTGAAGTGGGGTATAGCAGATACCTTGTAGGAGACCACCTATTTAAGTGCGAGGACGGGCCGCCTCAAATTGAACGCACTTAAGAATCCAAGACGTTGTCCATGGCCAAAACGGACAAAACATTACGAAGAAGAGAGTAAGGGAATTTGTTGTGTTGGTACCGTTGTCTTGGCTTACACTAAACACCGACGGTTCAAGACATCACGTTCACCGCGCAGTAGTAAGTCCGATGGTATTCAACTATGGAAGGTTCAAAGCCGAGGCTACCTCTCCTTATGCAACATCGGTCCGCCGAAATATTGCTTTGGAAATGAAAAGACACCATGTGAGTGCGCCAAAATCTCTTTCAAGAGGGGATTGTTGGAAATTTGCCTTTGGCGGGAGTTGCGACCAACCAACTTTAACGGCTTAAACACTAGTGTAACGTATGTTGGAGAATCCGGTTCTTCACACATGCATGATCTACTAAGTACGTAGATAACCGTAGGGCCAAGAATCGTCAAATTTCATTGAGAAATGAAAGAGATATTGGTTCACGAAGTAAGGTGTTTGAAGCATGGGAAGTGTGGTATTGTGTGTAATTCTCCCACATCGGTAGAGGAAGAAAGAATTGTTGTGTATATAAGATTCGAAATTGGTTTGGGGTTTGGGACCCCAAGGGGTATCCCATGTGTTTAAAGGAGGGAGGACCTAGATGTGCTTCGGTTCGAGGAAAGACCACACGCGCGCCGCCCGCCGTCCGGCCCGGCTCGGCTCCGAGTTCCGGTTCACGGTCCACGGGTCCACGGGTCCACGGGTCCACGGGTCGTGGGCCGTGGGCGTGGGCCTTCGATATTATCTTTTTGGGCCGAAAACTTTGCCAAAAGTACGCTTTGATCCCGTGTTTCGGATGTGCGGTTTGGACCGAATTCTTTCGTAAAGTTGGAATTTCGACGATCAAAGCGAAACGTCCAAGCTCTCAATTCAGCCATTTATTTTGGCTGAATTACTCCTCCTATAATGGCCAAAACAGTTGGTCTTTCACCATTTATGTTGGTGACTTTACTACCTCCATAATGGCCATTATTTGGCTATTATGGAGGCGATTTTCAGACACTTTTCACCCCTCCTTCACCTATATAAACACCCCTTACACCATTGTTGAACACACTTGATATGCACGAAAATACACAACCGTAAAAAATCTTCTTCCTACAACTTCCAAGCATCATTTCGTTACTCAATATTCTTCACGGTAGCTCTTGAGTTTCCTTTGCTCAAGGGTTCCATTCTTCGTTTTATCTTGGGAGACAAATTGTCCAGGACGTATAAAGGATACATACGGGGCAATATTGTCTTAAGGACAGAGTGCTACACTCGACTCAAAGATAAACCGCTTTTTCCATTTTTCGCCTTCAACAAAATCGTAATTTCAGTTTTGTTGTTATATTGTAATTTTCGATTTCTAGTTGAATTATTGAAATCTTTATTTATCCTTTCGAATACTTGTAATAGTTAAATACTTCCCGTATCGCTTTATAAAGTACCATAGTTCCCGGTTCTCGGGTTCTCGGGTCACGGGTCACGGTCGTGGGTCACGGTCGTGGGTCACGGTCGTGGGTCACGGTCGTGGGTCGTGGGTCTTCCGATATTATCTTTTTGGGCCGAAGTACGCTTTGATCCCGTGTTTCGGATGTACGGTTTGAACCGAGAATTCTTTCGGATGTACGGTTTGGTCCCCGAAGTTTCAAGATGTACGCTTTGGTCCCCGAAGTTTCAAGATGTACGGTTTGGTCCCTAAAGTTCGAATTTCGATGGTCAAAACAAACGTCAAGCACTCAATTCACCATTTATTTTGGCTGAATTACTCCTCCTATAATGGCCAAATCCGTTGGTTCTTTCACCATTTATGTTGGTGACTTTACTACCTCCATAATGGCTATTATGGAGGCGATTTTCACCCCTCCTCACCTATATAAACACACCCTTACACCATTGTTGAGCACAACAAAGAACGAGAAAAATAACGAGTTCATAAAGCTCACGAAAATACACAACAAAAACAGCTTTTCTTCCTACAACTTCCAAGCATCATTTCGTTACTCAATATTCTTCACGGTAGCTCTTGAGTTTCCTTTGCTCAAGGGTTCCATTCTTTGTTTTATCTTGGGAGACAAATTGTCCAGGGACGTATAAAGGATACATACGGGGCAATATTGTCTTAAGGACAGAGTGCTACACTCGACTCAAAAAAAACATTTTCCATTTTTCGATCTTCAACAAAATCGTAATTTCAGTTTTGTTGTTATATTGTAATTTTCAGATTTCTAGTCGAAAATATTATTGAAATCTTTGTTTATCCTTTCGAATACTTGTAATAGTTAAATACTTCCCGTACTGCTTTATAAAGTATCATAGAGCAAAAACTCCAAACAACAATAATTCTACTAAAATGTTTCTAATTAAATAGGTATTGAAATTTGATCACCTATCAAATCTGCAAAAATAAGGTTAATTAATTCATGATTCGGTAAGTGAACACTTTTTTTGAATAAAAAAATAAAAACTAAAACTCTTTTTGATCCGGAAGAGTACTAAAAAAGATCATCAGTAGTTAAAAGTACCATTTCAACAGCTCAGTATAAAACTGGTCGAAAAGCAAATTAAAAAAAAATTAAAGATCATCATAACTATTCGGGAGGGAAGGAAATAATTCCCATACATTATAAATTAGCTAGATTAACAAAATAAAAGCAGAAATCAAGTATAGATTTTTCTTAGAATACATTAAAATTTAGCTAAAAATCAATTAAAAAAACTGAAACCCCATCCATTTTTTTAAACCAGGGAAAAAAGAAGAAGAAGAAGAAGTGGAGTCAACCAAGTACTCATCAACCAATTCTTTAACAGACCTAGCAGACAATGGATGAAAATGAGCACTCCATTCTATAACAAAACTTTTAATCAAAACCCATTTTTCCTCTTCACTAAATTTCTTCCATTTCTTCTTCATTTCGTCCGATTTGAAGCCCGTGTAGTTGCAGAACTCCACGAACAAAAGCTCTTTGATTTTCTTCAGTGCTTCTTCTTTCTGTAACATCTGGGTGTTGAGTTTTCCAACCTCTGTTGCAAAATCGCTCATGTCGTCGTTGTTGGTGCATGGGATTTTCTGAAACTTGGGTTAGTTCTTGAGGGTATACATAGAAGGGACCCAGTTGGTTTTGGACTTTGTGAATTGGGAAGGGAAACCATTTGGGTAAAGAAGATGAATTCTCAAAGCCATGAGAGAGATTGGGTCGATATTTTTGGATTGGGTTTTAAGGGGGGTTCTTTATGAGTTTTACTTTTATGTGATTGTTAGGGCTCTCGGCGTTCTCTTGCTTGCTTTGACTGTTCTATTTTTCCTTTTTGGCATTTTCTTTATATTTCTAGGAGTATTTCATTTTTTTTTATTTTCAGTTTGTCGGCTTACGCCAAACTATTAGACTATTTCTGGAGATAACAACAATAACGCCACGGTCATCGATCCGGCAATTGAAAAAACTCGGAATGAACAAGTTGTTTCACCTCAATGATCTAGGAGAATCGGAGATGATGGAACACCGAACGATGAAGAGGCAGATGATGGGGGTGCGGGTAGCCGATGCAAATTTGGCTAAAATCTTTGATATGCCGGAGGAACAGCAACAAGCGATTTCGTAGTTGCAGAAAAAGAGTAGTGGAGCAAGTACAAGGGATGAAAATAATGCAACCTGCACTGTCGATCGAGTCGGAGAGAATGTCAATGGTTCGGGGTGAATGAGCCTATCTTCGTAATGATGATACGCGGGTTGGGTCGGGTTAACAAAGAGAGTGGGTAATTTTTTTTTGAAATCGGATAATTTAAGTATTTGGATGTTTTCATCCAAAATAGGATTATAAGTGTGAAGTTTGAAGACAGTAGAGAAATCACTAATGGAGAGTAAAATTAGCTAATAAAATAAAGAGAACAATATATTTGACCCTATTCCCTTTTATTATTTTATTTTATTTTATTTTATCACTACAAGACAAAGGGTTTTAGAGACCAAAATTTAATGACAAGTTTAAAATACGATCCCTATTGGTATACTTTCAGGGATGAGATTATTTTCCGGTCGGTAATTCACATAGTTATTCTGCAAATAAATTAAAAACATAAATAACTGGTCCCTATAATAAAAAAATTCAGCAACTAAAGGCACGATTAGACAAAATTTGATAAAAAAAGATTTCTTCTCTCTAGAAAAATTCCTAAGACCTAAACCCTGCTAGAGACTTCTCAAATTGCAATCTCTGGAGACTCAAGCTGGGTTCCCTTCTTCAACTTCTGGTAATGCATTATCGTTCAAACCTAACAAAATTCCGTCACTCACTGCATCTGCTTCTCACTATTTGGTAAATGCAATAAGCTGGGTTTCATGTTTTTTTTTCTTTCTTTGATGAAAAATAATTTTTTTCTTCAGTTTCTTTCTTTCTGCTGTTCTTGGATTTCATTTGTTGATAAAATTTGAATTCAAATCAGAACAGAGGCTCTGCATTTACTCGTCTTTTTGAGAGTAATATTGTCTGCAAGTTCTATCTTTATGACTTTATCTGTAATAATTTACAAATTTATGCATCTCTTTTGCGAAGCCATAATGAGGTAATTATGAAAATTGATATCTAAGCTAAATACTTCTTTGTTCAAAGTATTGTATGGCTGAAATCTGTTGACTGGTGAAGGCCCTAGTGATGCTGTGAATGCACTAATTTATGATAATTCTTCTACTATCATTAAAAGCTGGATCTTGATTTAATTTAGACAAAGCACATATCTTTTTAATCTTTTAGATTGTGAACATTGTCTGATGTATGAGATGATAGTACATTCTGGAGTAAGAATTATCCCAAGAACTTTAATATGAAAAGTTTGTCCTTACTAAATGCAATATTTTGTGACTTGTGAGTAATTGCTTTAATTTTCTTTATCTGATTACACCTTCAAATGCTTGAGTTAGTCAATGTAAATGTTTAGCTATCAGTTAATTGCTTTGCGACTTTATGAAATTGAGAGCGGCAAAGAAGTTAATGTTAAATTTCTAAATTTTGGAAATGATGTACTTCTGTGGGTGCACATAATCATAATTCTGTATTGTGTGTGTATCATTTACTTGTAGTTTCAAAAAAAATCTTTCATGTCTTAAAAGTAGTAATGCTTCTATTTGCATATGATGGACTCTCATTTTCTCTGTATCTCTGTAGCTTAATCCATCTTAACTCATTCCATTATAAAACTTTGACTGCAATTTGTAAATTAAGCATATCACATAAAAAATTGAGTTGTGATATGTCCATCTAAATAGAAATAAAAATTTGCTGACAGGTAAAGTTGTTTGTCTTCTTGTGTAACTCTAAATTTGACATGAATGTCGATGTAAAGTAATTAGTGTTAATTAACTGAGATGATAGGTGTATTCAAGCACAAAACTGTTGCCTTCTTCCGGAACAACAACACCAACAACAACATACCCAGTGAAATCCCACACCGTGGGGTCTGGGAAGGGTAGAGTGTACACAGACCTTACCTCCACCTTGGTAGGTAGAGCGGAGAAGAAGGTAATCTCCCTCTCATTAATTCTCGGCATATAAATTAAAGTTTGAATCTTTGTGGAAAAATTCTATGATTATGAGTGTTGTGTTTACACCAGTAGAAGATTTCACCATTTTTAACTACATAACTTTTATGATTTTGCAGAGAATGCTATGAAATAAAAAGTGAACTCGTTGGGAAAAATGGATTGGGATTTCAATCTCAATCCTTGTGATGAGAGTACAAATTGGTCTACACCATGAAGTGACGGTTAGTCAGCATATGTCATCAATGTAACCTGACAAGGTCTCTTTACGAAATACTCCTATCTATGCTAACTATCTTTGTTTTGTTTTATTTTATTTGTTATGTTTGCATGTATAGTATGGGCAATTCGAAGGCGTTCTAGTTTGTTCAAGTCTTCTTACGGGTCCTTGTAGCTAAAGCTCTTCTAGCCGGAAGTGAAGCTCTCTCGCCAGAAATTCATCTTCTTTACAGTGAACTTGAAAAGAAAATAATTTTACTGGATGAGTGAACTTCTGACCCTTTATGTGGTTGAGTAGATTTTTTATTTTTTTGCATAAATGTAATTGTATATTTTTCATTCAATTATTTAGTGGCTTGAATGTTGAGTGGTTTCAAGATTGGCTTCGTCGATTTTGAAATTTTGTTGCTCTTTGTTGTAGTAATTAAAGGGAGTGTTTAACTGGACTGTGAAATTATTTCAAGTGAGATCTATATATTCTGATTTCAGGAGTACTTGAATTTTGACCTTGAGTTTATTGAACAACTTGTGTATTCAAGAAGGGTTGTCTACACACTAAGTTTTTTTTATCTTAAAAATTCTTTTGTCGATTTTGTTAAATCCAGACTGTAATATGACCTTGAATTCATTAGACTCCTTATGGTTGGGATGCTTTATTTTGTCTTTTGGTATCTCCATTTTGTTTAATATACTAGTAGGATATTGCTCTTGTTTTAATATTTGATTAATGTGACATACTTATTGGTAAAGCCAATATGTTCTTGTTTTAAGAATCTCATTTCGTTATTTAATGATTATCAGCACTTCATTTGATGTATCTTAATGATTATTATAATTCTATCCTTATTTTTCAAGCATGCATTATCAAGATCAGGTGATTGCATTGAAACAGATGAAAGTGGATTATGTTTCAAGTGTCCAGACTGATCGTGAGGTGTGGTCGAATGCTGAGATGCGTCTCGATTATATTCCTTATATGACTCCAGAAAAGGCTTGTGCTCTTCCTAACAGGTGAGTAATCTGAAAATGCGTATATCTAAGTGAAAAGTTCCTTGAATACCTAAAGGAAGATACTTATGTACTCTTATTAAGATATATATTATATTGCCTTTTAGTGATCTACTTTTGATCTTTTTTTTGGAGAGTTTTTCCCTACTTTAATTCCTTTAAATGTCATTTCAGGAATTGAACAACTGGAACTTGCCCTGCAGGTATATTTACTTAAAAGATTCTATTGCTGGACCAGCTTTTCAAGACTTAAAATATTGACTTAGTGTAGTTTATGTCATTATAATCCGGAGTTCTGCTGTGTATTTCAGTTTGCCATAATGAAATCTGACCTTATGCTTTCGAAATGAATTCAGGAACTCATGCAATTGTTCCTGCAAGGGAAAAGCTAACGATTGTCAAAATGACAATTAGTAAGGTACTGGTGTTATTTGATGAACAACCTAAATATGAGGAATAAGCTGCAAGATCATTTAGGTTTAGTAGTTTGGTAAAATTCTAAAAAGCATTGTGATGTAAAGGAAAAGAGTGCAGTGGAAACACTGAGATAGTTAGAAATGCATTATATTTCTAATCCATGTCCTTTCTTCAAATTTCTTCAAACTAATCTGCCACTGTCGTAGTAATTGTTGATGCTGGTGTCATTATAATAATTTTAACTCAGTACTCTTGTTTGACTAGCTGTATCAAAAGAGAGTATTAACTATATATGATCATTTTCTATATTCTTTTTGCTATGATTGGTTTATTGTAACTAATTTAGAACATGTTGTTTTGGTATATGCAATAATGTTGTTTAACAGTTATTCAATCGATTTTTAAAGTCGATCTTCGTAGTTTCTCATAAAAGATTTTCTTTATTTTTTTAACAGGTTCTGAAGACTCGAGTCTACAAAGTGAAGATGTAAATTCTGAAGACTTCATACGAGTTGGTTATTATTTTGCTAGGAGTGTTAAGCTGAAGCTTATACTATTATATATATATATATATTTGATTGAGGGGTTGTGCAATAATGCAGTGACTATTAAGCTAGCTACTTTATTTGTTGTTTTTATAATTAACTACAGAATATAAATGAAAGAATGATATTTTTTTTATTATTTTGTATTAAGTGTTGATTGTTTGTATCATAACTAATTGTATGATAGTTTGTAAATAAATTAGACAGAAGATTATATAATCATCTGCGTATCACAACTTTGTGGTCCATGAAACACTTTTAGCGATCAGTTTTTCTGATCGTAAATGAGTATAGGCTGCACCTTATCTGTCGCTGAAACCATTTTAGGGACAAGAAATCTGGTTGCTGAAGTGTTTTAGGTACCGGAGTTTCGATGGTCGCTAAAGGTGTTTAGCGACCAGTTTTATGTCTCATCGTTATTGACAGCCTATAGCGACGTGTGGCGACCAGACTTTTCTGGTCGCTATGGACCCTTAGGGACCGGAATCAGATTTTGTGGATCAATTTTTCCGTCGCTAATAACCATTTTTCTTGTAGTGTCACGCTCTTTATTTTTCTACGAACATTTCTTTTCTTAACAAAAACAACATATTCAATGTAGTGTCACAAGTAAGGTCTGAAGAGGTCAAGATATACGATCTTATCTTACCTTGATTAAAAAAAAGTATAAAGTCAACATGGTGCATAAATATCGAGCCTTCACGTAGAGTTTGGAAAGAGCCTCACACATGAAGGTGTAAATTCATCTTTGGGAAAATACGAGTCAAAATGACATAAAACAGAAAAAAATGCAGACCAAATTTATATAACAAATCAAATATATACTTATTAGTGGCCTTGAACATGTCATATTAATCCTATAAAAACAAAATGAAAATATTAACATTAAAGAGCTTCATCTTAATTTTTTTACACCATAAAGTCGCCCAAAAAATATCTACAAGCATTCTTAAACTCTCCTTGAGCAAAACATGTGTATTAATTATTGAGGTATGAAACATAAAACCATTTTCAGGAAAATAGTAGTTTTTGGTTGGAAAAAAAAAAGGATTAAGGATATTTTTCAATTAGCATGAAATCGTATAACTTGAACAGAAACTTTTTATAGCTCACTGGATTATAATAGATCTTTAGCTCCTTTCACTGCATTTTCGAGTTTATCATTTGTTTTTGTTTTCCTGAGTTCATTTACATCCTCCACCCCAGAACATAAAGTTTGAAAAAAAAAGAGAGAACAACTGAATGGAAACAAAGAAGACAAATATATATAAAGCAATGATGATACATGTTCTACAAAGTTTCAAAGTAATCCTCCTGAGGTATGAGGTGAAAAAGGAAAAAAAGAAAAAATTGTTAAGAGCATAAACTTCAGACCTTTTTGCTAATAATCAGCCTCCATTTTTCTCTGCAAGAGTAAGCACCAGAAAACAACTCTAACCAAACTACACAGTCACAAAGGTGAAATCTCCATCCCCACCCCCTATCCGTCCACATGATAGAAAGAATGTAATTAGTCAACTGGTTCTACCACATCCTTCAGATCAGCAAGTTTGTAACGCTTGTCAAAAAAGCCCATATCTTAATCTATCAGGACCTCAGTTGCAAATAATTCACGAAAGCTTTGCAACTATCTACAACTATCACCCTGTCTCCAAAATATAATGAGTGATAAGCTGGGCCAAGATATCAACCCATGTATCTGGAACACCAGGAAGGCACCAGTGCATACAATCTTGACCCCAGACCGCCACTGCATCCTTTTTCCCCAACCAAATTGCAGGATGGGCATCTGCCCTGAACTCACTCAAGTGAGTTAAATCGAGGGATCTGATATTTGTGCCTTTTAAGACCTCTTCAATGAGATGATTTAATCGCCTTGCTTCTTTGTTAACCCCATTATATCTGGGATCAAACCACAGGTCAAGCTGTTCAGGTATCAGTAAGATTTTCTTCAGAAAACTTGTTACTACTTACTATTATCAACTTTAAGTGCATAATAAATCTCTATAGCTTGTCAAAAAGAAGTATACAGGAAACCTAATTGTCTGAGAAAATGTAAGCATGGAAAGGAAAAATCAATTCTTTTTACCAGTAGGAAAAATCACGTATTGAAGGAAGTTAGATTACAAACATGTTAAGTTTCATACTTCTGTATCAATTGTCAGACAAAATGAGCTTTCTTAGGAGGCAAATCCTTGCTATATGCTAACTATTTAACAAATTATCCATATCTTTTAACTTTCCTTGCATAAGATTGTAGCCTAAGCAATGCATTTTCAAGTGATTTTTGTTCGGGGGTGGGGGTGATAAATTGCAGTTTTATGTGATTTTTCAAAACGCACCATTATGTAGATAGAACTGGTTTTCGAACCTGGTAATTCAAGAAAGAAGATTAGGGGTTAAATCTCCTAAGTCCTGATTCTTAAAATTATGACCAAAGAAATATTGCTGCTAAGAAAATTGGCTCTCGTATGCAAGGGACATTTCTATTAGTAAACCAAGTTGATTACCTTCGAAAGTCCTGAAGTTCATCAAGGGGTTCATCCACTGTGCAACTACCATTTTGATTCCACTCTCCACCGTGAAAGTGCCTTGGTGATTGCAAGCGCCAAAATTTAAGTGTTTTCTCTGGTAATGCTTTTTCTATGTAGGCAATCATATTTTCCAGAACAACATTAAGTCCATCAAACATCTCTAAGGGAGGTTGAATCGGTTGCCCTGCCTTGTAGAAAACAAGAGGTGTCTCTTTAGGGAATTTGTCAAAGCCCCACCTAGAAGATATTGATAAACATTAAACCAAAGGAGTTGAAGATAATATGTTAATAACTAGATTCAGTGAAATACTTTAAAATGTCATGCCAGGAATACAGAAGCCAAGAGCAGAAAGTGATGCTTTCCCCCTCCTCGCGGGTCTCCTTCCCTCTTCCCCAACAACAACCAGAAAAAGTAAAGACCCAAAAAATTGAACCATCATTATTCCGGAACTAGATGTGTACCAATATGCATCTAGAGGAGGAGAAAAATCATACAGTAGTCTTTTACTAGTTGGTTTATTCTCAAATGTAGCCCGACCTGTGATTATAGGAATACTTGCTTTTAAGTTTGAGAAGCACAATTGGAATCACTAACAGTGCAAAGTTGCTGAACACAACAATTTACCAGCTGATCTACATAGTTCATCCTCCATTGGCACTTCAATGTTCTCTCTGCTACATTCACATCTAAAAGAATACAAATAAAATAAGACCTTCCACTTAAAAACATGTACATTTTTCGACTTAATATGGCAGAATTTTGGTCTTCGGCAACACATTAATTCATTTTTTTTTACAAGGACAACACATTAATTCATAATTCCGTTTTCTAGGATTAACTTGAGATGTCACTGAAGATAGATAGAGCCATAGAGGTCAGACCTTTATGTGTTTGAATAAAGTAGTAGAATTTTTCAAGTTTCAGTAGCGGCACAGGTAGGTGGTTAGCATCCAAAGGTGGCAGAATATTCAACCCACAAAGGGTGGTCTGTTTGCAAGGTTGGGCAGGTAGTTGACGTTAATATTTCGCCCAACAACAGATTGTCATCGGTCATCCAGATGCTTTATTCAATTTCTTTACATATTATGTAAGAAAACTTCAAACAAAACTGACAATATTTTACAATCAACAGAGAAAGAAAAGTGGTCATCCAATCTGGACCGAAGAAGTGGCATAAGGCACATGAAATTACCAATGACCAGTGTTGAAGACTAGAACATTGTAAAAGGCACCAATATGAGCCCAATCATCTGCTGGAATATCAACATCTACTCGATATCTTCCCTTCAATCCATCTTGGTTGGAGTCGTCAAGCTGTTTTGGCTGCCACCTTATTTAATCAGTGATGAGCAAGTAAGATTACAACTTCAAAGAAAACTCACACCATACTTCAGACTGATATCCAACTTTGGCAACATTCAAGAATGAAGACAAACTTTGAAAGGCAAATGGTACACAGGACACCTTTTTCACTTCTGACAGTTTAATGAACCAGACAGAAGGATAACTCCTTTTTTTAAAACAAAAAAGTAAATGGTCATAGATCTCTTAGAAGAAAATTGAGGAGCAACAGCCGTATCAAGAAGCTAATCTACACTCTTCTAATGACCAAAGTCTCTTCATGATATCAGAAACTGAAGCTAGTCATGATTCAAGCTCTATCATCCACTTGAACACTCAGTCAGGTAACAGGTTAGAAATCATACAAACAAAGAGTTTTTAAGTTAAAAGTTCCAAATTCAATGTGAACATATGACTTCCTAAATGATCCAATATAAGCATATGAACTTGAGTAGCAAGGTAAAGCAATGCTACAAACATCCTGGAATGAGCAGACGTTTTCTTGGAAAATTGCACTATGAACCCTAGCCTTCCAAAGCTCCTTTCAGCCCTTCCTCCAAAATAATTCTCCGGAAGAACTAGAATTCGAAATTAGCTGTGAGTGGGAAATGAGCCTCAAATCAGGATTTTCTCAGCCATTATTTCGTATAATCATATATGCACATAGGGAACCACAACTTAGATCCACGACTCGCAGTATAGCCATGAGTTCTCCAACTTTTAGCATTGATAAGCAATCATGATTAGGTGCAAACTCAATAATATCTACTGTAAAAACTAATCTTTGCATTTGCTACTATACAACACAATTCATAACAACAACAACATACCGAGTGTAATCCCACAAAGTGGGGTCTAGGGAGGATAGGATGTACGCAGTGAGGCTGTTTCCGATAGACCCTAGGCACAATTCATAACAACATGCCAAGGAATATAATGCAGTATCAAAACAAGATAAATGAACAAAGCAATGTGAACTCACTCATATTTCGTGAGCAAAACAGCACGATGATAACCCACAGTAACATTAAACTTTGGAAAATAGGCACCTCTCCAAGCACCCTTTCTCTTCCATTTCTTTGCACCAGTATCAGCCACTCTAAGAATACACAAAAACGAAACCAAGAAATTCTCATTCAATGAATCACCAACAAACCCAATATTCTTATTCCTCATTGAACCCAAGAACCCAACCGGGTCGATCCGATGTAAATCACACTTGTCGGGTATCCATTTCCATGAATTGATCCGACCCATATTCTCTCTTTGATTTCTAAGGCAATTCCAGGCGTTTCTGTGAAACGGGCAGGACTCATCGTAAATGGGTTTGCGATTCGGGTCAATGGCCCACTTGCCTTTGACGAGATTACAAGAGGGTGATATGGGAATTTTGGGTTTTGTAGAAGTGGGAGTGTAAAGTGGAAGAGATAGGGAGTAGAGGAAAATGAGTAGCAATGTTGGTAGAATCAGCCATGAGAAGAGCTTTGGGGTTAGTTTGGACGCCATTTCTGATCTCTAAACATGAACCAAACATGACACTCATGAACCATTTCAAATATGAGGTATTATCGAGTATAATTCTTTTTTGGAAAAAGACTCAAATATGTCCGAAAAAGTTTATTTATGTTCAACAATAGTTTGCTCATTAATGTCATTGTCGTAATCAAAATGACTCATTTATACAAAATAATAGTTTGACTCATTAATTACATTGTCGTTATCAAAATGATTCATTCATGTCATTTTTCACTAACTCAGTTTTACAATATCTTTTTTTATTAATGTCATCGTTAATGAAAAATGACATGGATGAGTCACTTTAGTAACGACAATGATACGAATGAGTTATTTTTATAACGATAATGACATAAATAAATCAAACTATTTATGAGTTACATAAATGAATCATTTTCGATTGTTGAATGATCTATTTGGATTTCCCCCTTTTTTAACATCAAGTGTAAAAGGTTACTTATTGCCTAAGTTATTTTTCCACTAATCCTGATTGGTTACTTATAGTTGTCAAAAAAATAAAATTAATTCAAAAGCTTGCAGGGAAGGAGAAAATTCAGTATGTGAAAAAAATGGTAGGGTAAAAATTAAGACAGAAAATATTAACAATTAATTCTCGCTAGACGACTAGTATAACCAACCCACGGTAATGTACTCCACAAATATGGACTAAACGAAGATAACGATACCATGGGGGCGCATAAACATAGGGAAAAAGTGGGAAAGGGAAGAGATGAGCTTATTGCTTTCAATATCTTTAACAACAGCGTTTTAAGAGACGGGGCACGAGGCGAGTCATGTAGCACGGGGCGAGGCGTAAGTCTTGAGATATGGGCATAAGTTACATGGATTTACAGGACGTATGTCTTAAATATCTTGAATTTTATAATTTTATTATTAAAAAATTAAGTAAAATTTAATTTTTCATTAAAATTCTGTAAATAAATTTAAATAAATCACCAATAATATAAAGAATTATTATAATTATTATTTGAGAAAGGTAACAACACAAAAAAATATAATAGCCTAAAATAAAATCTTCATCCACTTCATCATTAATCTCCACATTTATTAGTATTTCCCAATATTTACATTTTATTTATATATTTCAAGAACGGAGAAGGATAAAAAGTGTAATAGCAATGATAAAAAATGAAAAAAAGTTGCTTCAGGAACACAATGCTATGAAAATTTTATCCTACCAATTTCAAACATAATCATTTTAAAAAACTATTTATGACTGTGTTATTTATATATTTTAGGAAAAAATACTACAACATGAAAAGATGATAACATAAAGTATAAATATCATTACACTAACAATAAAAATTATAATCTATGCAAAAATACTTTTAAAACAAAAAAAAATCAAATTTAATGCCCGAGGCGTACGCTTTTGCGCATGGAACTTATTCCCCAAATTCTAGGGAGTATGCCTTATGGATCTACGCCTTTCATTTGCGTCCGGAGCGTCTTTGGTACACTCTGTCCCGGGACCCACCCCGAAAACATCTCTGAAAACACCGTTTAACAAAAAGCAAACAAATTTCTTTGTTTAGCGAATAAGTTGGTAGATAATTTGAAATCTGGGACCTTTTAATTATTTAATTATATTATATTTCAAGACGTTCATTTTTTCATGGGTTAAACATGTGATTTTTTTAATGGAGGGAGGTGAGATTTGAATCTAGAACTTAAAAGTTTTGTTCGCTTTTGGTATCATATTGAATTATATGACCATATAATCTAAGAGCTTAAACCGTGAGAATGTATATTCTTAATAATTTAATTATATTATATCTTAATAATCTGTTAGTTAGCACATGGACTTATTGCACTCCAACTAGTTGTTTTTCCTGTGTGTCCAGATATACCTTGCTACTTCTCATTAAAGATTCAGAACAAAATTTAACTCAATCTGCATAATTTGGTTTCAGATGTAAGGATGAGTTGCTATTTGTTGTTATTCGGTGTTATTTGCTAAAAACATTGTGTCTATAGTCATTAAGCATCTACAGAGAATGTGCAATTGCTTTAATAAAAGAGAATACTCTTGAATATTTATTTCTCTGCCTCTTATTTCCAGATATAACAATAGAGATAATACTTAACCATCCGCTTTGTTTACCCTCCAATCCCACCTCTTTTAACCTTACCAAAACACAGGAAATATGTTTGTATAAGGCACTAGCTTATGGGTTATATTTTCCCAATTGGAGCAACTCTTTGCCATGGTTGCTTGGATAAAGTGAAAGCCAAAATAGCAAGTATATGATCAATTCTGCAGCCCATTGTTTTACATGATATTTGCTTCTACTTGCAGCTTTGCTAAGTCTGAGCTCATCATGGTGCTTGTGGACAGAAGGTAAAGCATATATGATCCAACAGTTTGTGATCTTATTTTACACGCATTACCTTTTCTCGTTAGCCTCTTGCATTCTACAGCATTAAATTAATCAATCATTATATACATGTCACCCAGCAAAAGTTCCAGTTACTAATTTTTCGGCATAACTGCAGTTGAGAAAGTTGCAGAAGAAGAAGGTGTGCACTCCGTTGGTAAATGATGAATGTGGCAAATAATTGGTTTTTACATGATTCCCGACTCTGGTTCTTTCAGATTTCAGACTGTTGAATAGGTATTGAAGTACACAAGGTAGCCGAGAATACGTCTCTGCTTATGCTACATGATTTCTTTCAGCTGATACGTGGTTTATTACAAATTTGTGTCCTTATTTTCTCCCTCCCGAGATTAAATATGGGGGTTATGAATAGAATGTCTCCTTCTCCTTTTTGGTTTTAATATACAAGGTTTAAAATTTTCATTAACCCCTTCCGCTGCAACTATGCAGGCATTCACCTGTTTTTAGATTCTATTTGCCTTTCAAATGGTCCTATGAAGCAATTAGCCAAAACTTTCTGGAGAAGAAGGCCACAGAACTAAAGGGGGAGGTTGGCATTGCTTTTGTTGGAGGAATATCAGCATTATTTCATAAAGTGGCTCCTCAAACTCGGTACATTCAATTTCAAGATCATTTGGGAAAAGATAAAACTTTCATGATGGTTTCTGTGAATCACCAAAATCTCGATAAATGAATCCACGTCTTCTTAAGCTTCACAACTCACATTATCGTTTACCGGGGCTCCAACGGACTTAAGCTTAATTTCTAGTTCCCTTTCAAAATGTCATAATATTGCAGTGGCTTCTTCTTGGGCTCAGCACAAGTTTCCTGAAAAAGAGCAATGTTATGTGTTAGTATTGGATGTCATTTCTGCATAGGGATCTATCTGTTTCACGCTTTGAATGCATCATAGTTTCTCTCATTCATCTTAGTTGAATGGTCAATCACCTCAATTGTAGCAGCTAAGCGCAAAATGGAAGCTTCACACCAGGGTCGGCCAATGAGTTGCATACCTATGGGAAGCCCTTGCTTGTCGTAGCCAACCTGGGCATGTAACTCACCGATATGAGATAGTGATAACCATCATTGTTGTACTGGGTGAATATCACCTTATCTGAACTGACGAACAAATCCTACACTGTGGATCATTTAAAGGAATATCTAGGCTAAAATATGCTTCTGGACGGGATAAAGCATTTTTTCTTTTTGGGATAAGTGGAGGGGATAAAGCCAATTTTGAACCGCTTTATACTATTTTTTTGCTTTCATGCCAAATGCTACTTTTTTGTGAAAATGTTTTTGGGATAAAATATAAAACCCCTTGAAATATTAGACCACAGATATTTTTATAGACAAATTAATTTCATGCAAACCCCTCCCTTAGACTGATGAACCAAATACAGATCCATGAAATATAATATTGCCTTCACATCCCTCAAAAATGGTTCAAGAGAGAGTCCATTCCCTGAATGACCATCGGTCAACTAATTACCCTAGATAGACAAGAAAGGTGCTTCAACTTACAGGGACAGTAACTGCAGGAAGTCCCAGAAGATTTGCTGTTATAATAAACCGCATAAGATTTCCTGAAAAATAGAATACATGAATACAAATCTAACCTGAAACTGCAAAAACTGTAAACTGTCCAAGAAATAGTAATAGTAGAGAAACAGAATCTGTATAGTTTCAACTAACTCCATAGTTGATGATATCTGGTAAGAGGTAAGTGTAGGGAAAAACCTGAAACTTGCAAATTAGTTTCCCCAACTTTAAGAGCACTTGGTGGAATTCTGGGTGCTGTCATGCTGAAAAAGAAGGAAGTACCAGAGATGGTTTTAGGAACATTGCTGCATTCATTGCAACAAAACAATGAACTACTGCCTATGCACACAAGCTCAGGATGTCATATATCTAACTTTGACATGTATCAACAAACCAATCTCCCGTCTACACATCCTAGACTTTCCATTTAATATTTTAGGTATCCACATGAAAAATCCAGCCATGGCTAAGAATATAATCTGAGGCACAGAAGTCCCACCAACCAAAAGAAGGGGAAAAATAAAAAAGAGCAGGAAAAACCGAACAGGGAAATAGTTTGAAAAAGATGAGTGATTAAATGTGTGCACATGAAAAGATGGATGAAAGTCAACTCCACACATTTCAGAGACTTCCTTGACGTACCCAGTTGTAGGTGTCACAATGATATCCACCTTCTTGAAAATCTCCATATGGAAATACATTAACCTCCGCCTGCAACAACCAGACAAGAGTTATGTCAATCATGTTTCTTGTACTTCTGAAAGATTGAATTTCTGCTTCTATCTATAAGAAATGCATATGGCATTAACTGAAAGGTTTAGCATTGCAGAGTATATGTGCAAACCAAACATAAAAGAATATACATAACTAGTGAACAGCATAGAAGTTAATAGACAATTGCCCTAAGCAGTAACAGTTTCTCCTTTTCATCATCCCATCATGCTTCCTGTTTTGAGCCGAGGAGCAATAGAACTTTTCCAGACATTTGTAATTCGTGGTCTAATTAGACAACATCTTGCTTCGAACATAGGAGTTGCTAAGAGTAAAATTCGAGAAAAAGAGCCGATTGTATGTGTCTATCAGAAACAGCCTCCATACCTTCCAAGGTAGGGGTAAGGTCTGCGTACACTCTACCCTCCCCAGACCCCACTTGTGGGATTACACTAGTTATGTTGTTGTTGTATCATCCCATCATGCATTCTGTATGAAGCATTACTTTCAGGATATTAAACACTCCACCATGTCTTATCAAGTCATATACTTGGTTTGGAACGTAACTGGCTTCTTTCAACAACATTGTTGATAGGTTTCCAAAGTTATCAACTAAAAAGTTTTGGCAACTAATAAAGTGTACAACCCAACCTAAGGTAGGCTACAATTATCTGACATTTTTAGTCATTTCAGATGCCACCGTATTTCTAAACAAATAAGACAGTTCTCAATTAGATTCTGAAACAAATCATGACTAAGAATAGATTGCTTTACTTTAGGTAGCTTAAGAAACAATATGCCTCACCTAAGCCGCTGAGCAGCAACATAGTCTGCTGCTGTAAATGAACGGAAAAATGCCAGATTTGTGCGAGTATCATATGTCAATCTCTCTCCTATCCTGGAGACAAAAAAACAAGAAAACGGATAACCAAGATGATATCAGGAAACAATTTGAGGCTGTTCCCAATAAGACATTGAGATCTAGTAAGAAGACATTTGATAATAGAATATTCAAAGCAAAAGTGTGTACCCATCTTCACAGTCTGGAGTCAGTGAGCATAATGCTTCAGACCCAATAGAAACAATATGAGCTATGCGCATCTCATGCAACTCTGGTATTACAATCTCTACCGTCTTCAACCATGAGATAAGGAAAAATATTAGACATACTAACAAACATGTAGAGTGATAGATTCTCACAATGTCGACGCTAATGGTTCCTGCAATTATAAACCAAAGCTAGCAGATACACCTGCCAAAGTCCAAGATAAAGCAATGAAGAATGTAATAATAGAAATAGACTTACTTTGCATCCATGCTTTTCTGATAGCCGACTGAGAACATTCTCGCACTTGTCAGATATATCAGTTGAGAAGACATCATTAAACCACTGTAAAAGGATGTTGCTATGAGATTATCAATTAAATAACCAAATACGAAAAATCATTTCAGTGAACTAACTGTAGTCACCTCTGTATATATTCCAAGGCGTAGCGATTCCACAGATTGCAAGCTCTCTTCTGAAGAGAAATTAGGTACACAAGGAAGGGACTGAAATAGAGGGAGATTATTAAATTACAGAAACAGAGCTTCTGATCCACAATGATGTCTAAAATCAATAAGATGAATGTGATATCTTAATGAATTGCTGGTGAGATTAAAACTAAGAACACAGCTTTTAGATGTTTTAAGCATGTATATGATGATTCAGTGTATCCTGTTTACTAGAAGGTTCTTTAAAAAGTAATACAATGAAGAAAAAGGAAGAAAGCAGAACAGTCAAGAGAAATACAGAGTCTAAGAATAGAGTAGATGAATAAGCATTTTTTGGTGGTTACCGGTCTCAAAGGGATTCTATCAGCAGGGGAGGATCCCAAAATTGCTGCATACCTGATAAAGTAATGGATATGAAGAAATCACATTGCAATTTTCTAGTGTAACTTCGATCCAAAATTTATTTAAAACAAAAGTGCGACCAATAAAGCTATTAAAGCGATAACTTGTTGAGCGGAACATGTAAATTACATTAACAAGTCCAGGAAGACTCATCTTGACATAGTTCAGTGGCATACTTGACAAAAACACAACATCACATCCCATACCATTTAGGAGGAAGGATTCCTCCGTACTGGCATTTTCTCCAGATGATTAAAATATCTTAATCAACCTACTTCTTTGAATTTATAGGAAAAGGAAGTCAGATTTTCCATATCTTCTTGTGATAATTTAGCTGCATTTTGGGATTACACTGGAATACTACACACCTAAATAGTGGCAGTAATCTGAGTCCTCCCCCTTCCCCCGGGAACTGAGGTTGCTCCCAGTGGGAAAGAGCACCAACCATGACATTGGGATTGAGAGTTCGAGTCATCAAGGGAATAAAGTGGAAAAGGACCACCATTGATTTCTGAGCAGGGGTTTTTGGGGATTGGGGTTTACCTTATTGGCTTATTATAACATTTCATTTTCCTTTTCGTTTCCCCTGTCTGTGTGTGATGCAAAATCAAGATGCTTATGATGATACTTCAGTAATTTGTTGACAGTAAATTGCTTTAGTTGGAGACACTCTTATAGCTAGTTGTGCAGCATTACCCCAACTGTCTTTGAAGTTTGAGCTTATTCAGTTCTCCCATTTAATTGGAAAACTGATCAGACAATTGACATAATTATACATACACTTACCAACAGAACCTTACAGAATGCAGTTATAGTTCTTTTATGTGGTCTGACAAGACGGTTGAATTAATAATTTATATCTTTATGCATAGCTCTATCATTCTCATTTCCTATCCTCAGAAAATAAGATTCTTTTAATTTGTCCTTTACCATCAGCAAGCAGATTTATGAGAGGAAAATTAGGTCAGCTAATTTCAACATTCGTTTAATTTATTTGGTTAGTCCAAAAGATAATCAGATAACACATGTTTAAGACTAAGCATATTCTCGATATTCAAACCCATGACAACTTACACAAGTATGGTGTCCTCAACTGTTGTGGCGATTGGTCCAATAATTGACACCGTTCCATCATCACATAATGACCTGGATTTATAAAAGAGAGGCTATAGTGAATCTGTCCCATCCTGAAAGACAATTTTCTTCCTTCACGTGAAAAGAGAACCATTTGGAGCCACCATGAAGATTGAATGTTTATGCACCCAAAACTGACTTAATAATAAGAAGGTACAAGAGATAACAGGTTTGATGCTATTAAATTGACTAAAGACAATGCATAAGTGGAAATCACTAATCAGTTTACCAGAATCGCTAATCTCTCCAAGTTAAGAAAATCAATATGAATTCGTCGTATCATTGAAGATCGTTTGGCTGTTGATTTCTTTTCTGGCAAGTTTGGAGGCATTTTTCCATAGTCAAATTGTGTACTAAGCCCTATAATCATCAAAATCAGTCACAATTTATGGAACTTCACTGATTTTGGAATTCTTGGAATCAACCAACAGTAATTTTAAGCTCTATCCTTGATATTGATCTCCATAGTATTGATAAAGGTATATACCTCCGTATTATCCTTGTATAATTTGGACTAATAAAATGACAACTAAATAAGTTTCATATTCAATGCTTTACCCTGATAACTAAAGTTTCATAGAGTTTCTTCATTTCTTTATCTTGATAACTAAAGTTCTATATCCAATCCTTTGCATAGGCAAGCATCCTATGAGATGCTACATCAAAATATAGCTTCTCCAAAGTATCCTTACTGGAGTTATAAAGATTTGAAGTGATATTAAGGTGGTAAGATGGAAAATAGCATAACTTATAATCATAATACCATCTTTCGGGTACTGGAATGGTGTTATTGTGAGAAAGTGTAAATGCTGTCTCGACTCATACACAGATCTGGAGAGATATCATCCAATTTGAGATGGTCTACCATCACTATACATAAAAGGTTGAAGTAGGTCCCAGACTAATGTACACACATGCATATATGAAATACAAGCTCCTAAATGAAGATGCAGAATTGCTGTCTTGAGCCGAGAGTCTCTCGGAAACAGCCGCTCTACCTACTAAGGTAGAGGTAAGGTCTGCGTACACTCTACCCTCCCCAGACCCCACGTTGTGGGATTTCACTGGGTATGTTGTTGTAAATGAATATGCAGAATAAAAGCAAGAAAAGTTGATGGTTGATGAAAGAGGAACAAGAATAAAGGCTACACAGTTGGAAGATCTATTAGGGAGAAAAACATAATCATAAGGGACATGTACAACTGCAGGATGAGCTCACCCATTCATGCTAGTTCGACCATATGTTGACTTCAATCCCACAACACCACAAAGGGAAGAAGGAATACGAATTGAACCTGTCCTTACACATTATATAAATCAAGGATCAATAAAATACTGTATTATGAAGATTGAATAAGTGGATTCTTCAGTGTGACATGGTGTAGGTGTACAACCTCCTCCATCCGTCCCCAAAGCAGCAGAACACAATCCCGAAGCCACAATAGCTGCAGGGCCTGAGGAAGACCCTCCTGTGTACCTATCTGGATCATGTGGGTTTCGTGTAGTCCTGTCACAGAGAGATTTTTAACTCAAAAATTATAGGGTAGAGAAGAAAAAGTACGTTCACAACAACAAATAGACAACTCTAGAGTTTTCCACCTTAGGATATAAACATTTTAGGAAGAAATTATTGGTCACTGTGAAGGAAGTCTGTGAATGCTAGTGTTACATTTAAATAGAAAGGAAATATTTGAGGACTGCCTTAGAAAGGGATAAATGCAATTTAACATTTCATGTACACAAAGCCTTTCTACCAAAAAATATGTAACACATACCCATAGTTTGCGTTATTTCCAGTAGTGCCCAAGCCCAACTCATGCATGTTTGCTTTTCCAACCAAAATTGCTCCACAACTTCGTAATCTTGACACAGAAACAGCATCCATCTTTACCCCACGAACCTCATGCATCCATGTAGTTGCTCCTGTTTTCACCAAGTATATAAATAAATCTGGCAATAAGGCTCGGTGGGAAGATGAAAACTAAAATACATACCCTTTGAAGGGTGAGGATAGCAATCTATGTCGTCTTTGATTGCCATGAAAATCCCATCCAAGATTGACAATGGATTCCCTGCATATTCCCCACAGTCGGAAAAATATTATTCTGACCGAGCACATTTTGCAAGTACGATAAGTTTTGGAGTATTATTTACTTACAGTTCAACGATGTATATAGCACAGGAAACATGTAAATATCAAACTACCTTGTTCAAATCTTTGTGTGGAAGCAGCAGCTTGCTTTCTTACTTCGTCTGGGTCAAAAGAAATTAATAGTGGTGATGTGGGGTTCTTATTGTTGAACTCCTCAATGGCTGAGATGAAGCGCTCTGCAACCTGTAACACAAGGAATAACTTCTCATCCTAGAGACTGGAAGACACAAACAAAAACCAAACAACCATAGAAGTGCCTTGCCATAGATGGAGCTGTAAACTTAGATCTGTATGCATATGCATAATCACGAATCTTCCAATAGCGGAATGATGCAGTTGAATCACCACTCCAATTGCTAGCTGGATCATATTCTGGAAGACACTTTAAGGCTAGCTCAACCCGGTCTTCAGGCTTCGCGTCTTCTTCCAGGCTGACAACAGCAGGTTCTGGCTCTATAGTCAGAAAATTCAAACTGAATTAGTGCCAAGTATATAGCACTTTGTATCATGGCAAGGTCAACACTGCCTTTTTTTTATAAGGAGGTCGGCATATGATGCCACTTCCACATTTTTATTTGTGTGTGGGGGCACACACAGTCGCACACCATATATACATCTTCTGCATCGATGTTGATGCCATCAATTTTAACAAGTTTTATCATCATCAATATGAATATGGAAGATCTCACTATTTTCTTACTACAGCACCGCCTTACAAGTAGAGTAGCAGCAAATTCAATGTATAAGAAGAAAAATATTGACCTGGTCATCTACTAATCCACCATGTACTTGTTACATTCTACTAGCACATGTAAACTCTGGAAAATTTACCTAGTTTCGTCTTTGTTGGAATCCGGAACTTGGTTGCCAAGATTGTAATTCCAGATCTTTGGCCACCCCCTTGAGTGTTCCAATAAAGAGAACATTGTACAACCAAAAAAAACTACATCGGACGTTTAAATTAAACCTTTCTCTTCCCTTTGGTCCCTTTACTTGTAACTTGTAAAGCTGTTCATTCGAGTGACAAAAGACAAAGGAAGTGCATTTCTATATCATTTCTAACGAAAATATCTAAATTCAGTGAGAGTGAGAGTTGATATGTTAGTGCAAGAATGAACCTTGAGGAGGAAATTCGGGTTTATACATAGGACCCTCCGGTATGACAGTGTACTTCAACTTCTGTCAATCATGAATATATTTACTTTCAGTATTTAATCAACATTTCATGTATACTCACAATTCACAACAGGAAGTAAATTGCAAGCAAATTACACAAAATTAAGAATCAAACCTCGTCGATTTTGTTTTCATTCTTGAGGCGATTTATAATTAAAGATCCAATACCCGGTGCTTCAGCCAGCTTTAGAAAGAACTTGAACCAGAAACCAGTCAAATGTGGAGCTTCAAAAAGAAATAGCACAGTTCAATCAAACAATACAAAATGAAATCAAATACTAACACTGCTTCAGTTTGTTTGTGTTACTTTCCTCCTTCGTCTGTTTCAAAAAGACTGTCTCTATCCTAATTTTGCAACTATTTATTTCCAATATCACACATGGCGTATTCTTTAGTTTAAGAACACAAGATTCAAAAGTCTTACTACTTTCATGATCAAACTACGACACTAAGACATAAATTGAAACGAATGGAGTAACATATCAATAGAAACCTTGAATATTCTCCGGTATGTACTTCACCGCCGTCAAGTCAACTTCACTCGCCGGTATCATCACTCGCTTGTTCCCCATTTCTCAATACAATAACTCAATCTATCCAAAATTCAGTATGCTCATCACATATAGATTATAAAAGATACAGAAAATTCAAAACTGAAAATCTTAAATATTGATGGAACTTTCTGGAATTGGTTTTTCACACCTTGCAGACGTCGGAATTCACAAGTATAGGAGTTCGTTGCCGGCAGGCGAGCACTGGTTAATGATAACGTGCGCAAGTGAGTGAGCGCACGTTAAGAATTACTATAGTCCAAAGAGAGTTGGTGAGAAAATTAAGCAGAGAGGCGTAGGATAGGTCGAATAGTTGGCTATCGGTTTACCCAATGCCAATAGCAAGTGAAATTCTCAATTTCAAAGCATGGCAGTTTAACGATCAGTTCTATGATGTATATTGATATGGTTTTGACTTTTTCTAGGAGGGATAATGACATTTTGGGCTAGTTTTGGCCCACTACTTTGGGTCATTTGCACTTTTTTCCTAGTTTGTGTTAGCTCTTTAATTTTTGTCCCTTCAAGACATAATTTTTCCGTCGGATATAAATTTATATTTTTCCATCATAATATCTACAAGTTATGTCGAATTCCTTAAAAAACTTATCCCCGCTAGATATAAGTTCGATTTTGAAGAGAAAAAAATTAAAGATCAACCCATTTGAAGAACAAATAGTGTAATTTCTTCTTTTGCTTTCCGTGTTAAATGAACTTTTTGAACTACTTTGGATGAGTTAAATTGAATCAATATACTATTTTCATGTTTGTCACGTCAAAATGGGAGGTATAATAATGACCCCAGGTTGCCCCTTGTATAACTCCTATTTAAAGGATATTTAATTTTAAAAAAATATTTAATGTTTAGCTAAGTATGAAGTTTGAAAAATCAAAATTCAAATTTAGACTCATATGTATAAATTTGAAAATTTTTATATCCGCATGTCTAATATTGATTCTAAGGTGGCTAAATTTTAAACGTTTTGTAAATTTAACTATTCTTTAAATAAAGGTCCTAAGAACGGCTATTTGTCCACTTCCCCAATTAATTTTGACTAAATTATGAGGTCATAAGGCAGCGTCCAACACATAATCATTTTTTATTTTTTAAATCTGTTCTTAATAATTTGTTTAATTGTCAAATTAATTAAATAACTATAGCAAACAAACAAAACCCCAAAAATGTTATTTTATGTTTCGATAATTTTTTGTATAATTTAATTTGTGCAAAATATGCAGTTCAAATTGGCTAAAACCCTTAGATAAGATAATTTATATCTAAAATGACTCGCCAAAAATTATATACCCGGTCTAACCTACTAAATTCAGCGCAAATTGAGTGAGGTAATATTTTTTAGTTATGAGATGAATTTGATGCCACTAGTTCAAATCATACTGACTGACATTAATGTACCATACGAAATATTGGCATTCAATTGACAACAACTAATTTGGTTGCCATTTATAGCGGATTAAAATCCACATCTTCTGGAAAGCATTATGCCTTCCGCCCAAAAACTGCCATAGCACTTATAGTAATGTAATTGTATAGTAAGAAGGTTTTCTATTTTAGTATATCGTAAGATATTTCATCCGTCTCAAATTATTTGTAGTGTTTATTAAAAATAATTATTTTAAATTATTTGTTATTTTAGAAGTTCAAAGCATAATTAATTATCTTTTCTCCATTTTACCCCTTAATAAAATTTTGTCATAAATGAATTTTGACACATAAATAGAGTAAATATTTAATGAAGAGATTATAACTTAGATATAAATAAGGATAAAGTAGTCAAATACTTATTCTAATTAATATTTCTTAAGGGAGGTGTAACGCAAAAAAAAAAAGACTTTATTCATACATCATACTATGATTTAACTTATAGTATGTGGTCAGATGCATTTAAAGTATTATTTGAGTAGTCATTAATCAAAAGCATAAAAAAGTAACTTCTGAAATACATATTAGTCCTAGTAATGAACAATTTAGAATCAATAACAAGTTTGTTATAAATCATTTTGTCATGTTGTATTTTGGATGTATTATTAATAATTATACAATTAGAAGTGTAAATTTTATCATTTGACTTAAAGTGATAAATACAACTCTCACTTGCAAGTTGTATACTTGTATCTTAGTCGTATCAAGTTGTGTCCAAGTTGTAGAGCAACTTGTACAAGCTGTATATGTTGTAGGTTGAGAGGCAAAATTCTTCTATAAATAAGAAGCTTTACTTTATCATTTGTAACACTCTCTCCCTCCCTACCAAGTTATTGATTTGCTTCTCTTATTTATTTGCAATTATATAATTACATAACAAAATTCAAATATTAAAAAGAAAAAAGTACATGATTAATATGGAACTTCCATTATTTTAAAAAATTATTCATTGGAAGATTGGATTGTCTCCTTCGAGAGGCTAATTAATGAGTTCCGTGGAAGGCCAGTCCTAGCCAGTAGCCAATACTTTTCTTTTGTTGGTATTTTTAGTACTTTCTTTAAGTTGTAGAACGTATTGGGTCTGTTTTTCTTCAACAGTTTAAAAAGGGATGGATAGAACAAATTACTTTTACACGACTTTAGGGCGATAAAGCAGGTAAGAACTTGATGCAGTTCCATTTGAGCCTTGAGGTTGTAAGATGTTTTATTATAAATTTTGCTCCCTAAAACTTGCTATAATTTGATGTGGTTTCCTGTATGCTGCTTTTTTCCTCCAAACTAAACTAATTAATATAGCTTGACAATTGGGACGGATAATATGAAAGATGGGCGCTTAACTTTTATTTTATTGCACTGAAAATCATTAAATTATTTTTGTAACAAAGAAATGACTTAACTTTGTCTAATTATCACGGGGAGTTACTGAACTAGTTCTTGTAACAAAAATTCACTCAAGTTTGCCAAGTCTCACAGAAAGTATCATATAAAATGTCTCTTATGTTTCCCGCTACTAACTTTCCGTGATACATTAAGACTTATTTTATTACAAAAATAGTTTCATGATACTTAGGTAATTAAAATAGAGTGACTTATTTGGTAGATGAAGGGGAGCCTTGCGTAGCTGGTAAAGTTGTTGTCATGTGACCAAGAGGTTATGAGTTCAAGTCGTGGAAACAACCTCCCAAAAATGCCTTTGTAAGGATACAAACTTCAACAACTTTCTATTGAACAAAGATCAAATAGTAGTAATCTCATTTCCACATGACTCGTGTCTGGGAGCCTTCAGTTTAGCCAGATGACCTAGACCTTTTTTTCAAGAGAGCTCTTATTTCAGGTTCATACAATTACAAAAGATGAACTCTACTTCAAAAGTTCTGTGCATTCCCCAAATCACCAATATTTGAGAGCTTTGACCAATGTTTTAGTTGAGAACGTAACTTCACATCTGGTTCCCTTTCAAAATATCATAAAACTGCACCGGCTTCTTCTTGGGCCCAGCACAAGTTTCCTGAGAAAGGAACATATCCACTGTTAGTATTCCAAAATAAGATCTATATATCAAGTGGCATTGAGGTCAATATGGTATCATCAGTTTCAAGAAGATGGCCGGTGATTAGTTTTGTTGGAAGGGTAACCATACCTCTATGGCAGCTGCCAAGCGCAAAATGGATGCTTCACACCAGGGACGCCCAATGAGCTGCATGCCTATGGGAAGTCCTTGCTTGTCACAGCCAACCTGACATACAAGATTCCAACAAAAACTAAAAAAAAATTGGAGATATTATTGGTACCATCATAATTAGTATAGTTTGCACATGGTGAATGAAGTAAAATATAAATCAATCTGCTTAGCTATAATTACCAAGTCCATAGGTCTAGCATATATAATACAGATAATAGTTTTGAAAATGTTAACGGAGGAGCCTGTTGTAATGCAATTTTATTTCCAGTTCAGAATTAGTATTCTTTCCAGGATATAAGCCTCTACTAATGTAGACTTTTTTTGTGCAGTTTAGCATTAACTACTTTTCCAGGGACCAAAACTTTAAACTAACTAATGTACATGTTTAATAAGAGATAAGAGCAGATAATGCTGTAATCTTTTAACGTATAGGGTACCTAGATCGCGTATTAAATTTAATATGCTTCAGACATTGAGCTTTTTATTCCGGCAAGTTATTTTTTTCTCAATTTGCAGTTAGTCTAAAATCCCAAGTACATAAAATATAGATGTAAGCTTACAGGCACAGAAATTGCAGGAAAGCCCAGAAGATTTCCTGCTAATATGAACCGCATAAGATTTCCTGGAAGAGAGAGTGTGAGAACAAAAAACAATACTAAGATTGTAAAGTAGTGCACAAGAAGTTTGCAGCTAACTATAGTTTAAAAGATTCACACAGGTACCACATTTAAGGATATCTTAAAAAGAGGATCATCCTGCTTAAATCAGTACATATGCGCAACAACATGAGAAGTTACTCCAGTTGTAAGAGCATCTCATTTCCAACCAAAAGGTTTGGAGTTCAAATTAATAGAAGAAATATTTTCCCCAATCTATTCTTCCATATAGGGCAAATTATATACACAATATACAATTAATGATTAGAGGAAATCAAGCCTCTAATCTTCCTAATTGATAACAATCCCTACTAATCTTCCTAATCACTAATCCCAAATAATCTTCTAACTTCTTACCATATATACAATGATACTACAACCAAAAGGTTTGGAGTTCAAATTAATAGAAGAAATATTTTCCCCAATCTATTCTTCCATATAGGGCAAATTATATACACAATATACAATTAATGATTAGAGGAAATCAAGCCTCTAATCTTCCTAATTGATAACAATCCCTACTAATCTTCCTAATCACTAATCCCAACTAATCTTCTAACTTCTTACCATATATACAATGATACTACATTAATAAAAATATCAATAATGATAATATTCTAACACTCCCCGCAGTTGAAGCTGGAGGGCGCTGAATGTTGGGACTGTCCCGAAAATCTTCAAATAATACCAGCGGAAGTCCTTTTGTGAAAATATCTGCGATTTGATGACGTGTTGGGACATGTAACACTCGCCACTTGTCCGCGAGCCACCTTCTCACGAACAAAATGAATATCTAACTCAATATATTTAGTGCGTTGATGATTGATTGGGTTCCCTGAGAGATAGATAGCACTAACATTATCACAGTATACTAGTGTGGTTGTTGGAATAGGGCAATGAAGCTCAAGTAACAGATTTCTAATCCAACATGATTCAGACACAACGTTGGCAACAACACGGTATTCTGTTTCAGCACTTGAGCGTGATATTGTGGCTTGTCTTTTTGAGGACCATGAGATTAAATTGTCACCGAGGAAGACACAATAACCGGAGGTGGAGCGTCTGGTGTCCGGACAACCTGCCCAGTCTGCATCCGTGTAAGTGACAGTTTGGAAACGGAGGACGGGTATAGATGTAATCCATACTCGAGAGTGCCCTGAATATATCACACAATGCGTTTTAGAGCATGCATATGTTCCTCAATTGGATTATGCATGAATAGACACACTTGTTGCACTGCATAAGTAATATCAGGCCTGGTGAATGTGAGATACTGCAATGCTCCTGCTAGGCTGTGGTATAATGTTGGATCGGCAAATGGTCACACTTGTTGCACTGCATAAGTAATATCAGGCCTGGTGAATGTGAGATACTGCAATGCTCCTGCTAGGCTGTGGTATAATGTTGGATCAACAAATGGTTTGCTTGAAGTGGCACTCAATTTAGACTTTGTGTCTACCGGCGTTGCCGAAGGTTTGCAAAAAGACATTCCAGCTCGTTCCACAATCTCAGATGCATACTTATTCTGAGAGAGGAATAATCCACTTGCATGTCGTGTCACAACAATTCCTAGAAAGTAGTGTAGTGGACCAAGATCTTTCATAGCAAATTCGGAACTAAGCTGTGACATGATACTCATACGAAGAGAGTCGGAAGATGTTATTAGGATAATGTCATCCACATATAAAAGAATATAAGCAATACAATTACCCTGACGATAAATAAACAGAGAATTATCGGATTGGTTGTGCGAAAAACCCATGTGTGACACAAAGTCTGCAAACCGCTTATACCACGCCTTGGGGGCTGCTTCAGGCCATATAATGATCTGTTGAGTAAGCACACATGATTGGGATATTTAGGATCTCTATATCCCAACGGTTGGTGCATGTAGACAGTTTCATTGAGGTGTCCATGGAAAAAGGCGTTTTGACATCCAATTGATGAAGATGCCATCCTTTTGAGAGAGACAGGCTTAAAACTGTTCTGATAGTTGCCGGTTTGACCACTGGACTGAACGTCTCCCCACATTCTACATCAACCTGTTGTGTCTCACCATTCACCTACAAGACGGGCCTTATGCCGCTCAAAAGTTCCATCAAAATTTTCTTTATGACGGAAAATCCACATAGACCGAATTATATTAGCATTAGATGGACGAGGTACTAAATCTCACGTCCTATTTTTAATTAGAATGTGATATTCACCATCCATGACCATTTTCCAATTAGGGTCTTTTAGAGCAGATACTGGGTTACGAGGCAAAGGTGATTTCGAGACCTGGGTGTATAGGCTATATTTGGTATTGGGTTTGACAATTCCATGTTGACTACGGGTGACCGGATGAGTGGCATGGCCAGTGGACTGGACGCCACTGGCCGAGATCGAGGAAGTGGGCTGGACGCCACTGTCCAGTGGGTTTGGCATAGAATGGAAGTGGGTCGTGTGTTCTGGAGTGGGCTTGGAGCCTTGAATTGGCCCAATTGGTCAGTTGGTTGTGGCTGTGTGGGGAAAGGATTACTGGGCCTCAGAATCGAAGGCCTAGTCTGTTGTGATGAATTTTCACGCGGCTGGGCATGTGTTCTTTGGTCCAGTGGGCCCAAACAACTCAAATTTCCGGCACTCCCCGTGGGTACCGAGCTGGGGAAAAAATGTGTTAGATACGAAAGCTTATCATCATCCAAAAAATCATAGGTATGAGTCCCGATTTCATGTATCTTAGCAAATGGAAAACTCGTTTCATCAAAAATTATGTGACGACTTATAATTATTCTTTTGGAAGAAATGTCGTAACATTTGTAACCGCGATGATTAGTAGGATATCCCAAGAAAACACATGGAGTAGACCGGGCTTGGAGTTTTGTGATTGTGGTAGATGGAAAGAGGGGGTAGCAAAGACAACCAAACACTCTTAAATGATGATATGAGGGCTCTCGTAAATAAAATATTTTTAGAGGAGCTTGGTAAGACATGTTTTTATGAGGAAGGATATTCACCATGTAAGTGGTTTGGAGCGCATGATGCCAAAATACTAGGGGAAGTGAAGCATGAGCAAGAGATGTTCTAACAATATTGTTTATGGTTCTAATTTTGCATTTCACCTTCCCATTTGTGATGAAGTGTGAGGACAAGACAGACGAAAATTTATACCATTTGTTTGAAAAAATCCCAAAACTGTTTATTGTCAAACTCCCTCCCATTGTCACATTGATTATTTTTTATATCACGTTCAAATTGAGTTCGGACGAATGCTCTAAATGTGAGAAAAGTGGAAAACACTTGTGATTTTTTCGACAAAGGGAATGTCCACGAGTAATTAGAATAGTCATCTAGTATGAGTAAAAAATATCTATGACCCGAAAAACTCAAAACGAGGTGATGTCCAAAGATCAGAATGTAAAATGTCAAATGGCATAAGAGTGCATGAAGTAGAAGAATGGCAATTTAACATGTTTACCAAGCGCACAAGTATGACACTTATTTAGAGTCCGTGTTTGGGTACAAGAAATAAATTTATTTTGTTTAAGAGAAGCCAAAACAGACTCTCTCGATGTCCCAAACGTTGGTGCCATAAAAATGGTGCCAAGGCTACAAAAGTGGATTGAAACTTGGACGGTTGATTTGGTGGATTTATTGGGTAGAGCTCCCCCTTGCTATCACATCTCATGGGAAGCTTCCCCGTCTGAAAATCATGCACGGAAAATCCAAAAGGGTCAAAACTAACAGATACCCAATTATCTGTAGTAAACTTTCTAACAGAGACCAAGTTTTTGATTAATTTAGGAGCATGAAGGACATTCTTTAAAACAAGTGGTGGGTTTGGTGGTGACAATTTACTAGAACCATACCCTTTTATTGGAATTGAATGGCCATTTCCGACAATTATTCCATTATCATTGCTCAAATTAAAATAGGATGAGAGATTACCTTGGGAGGACGTCATATGGGACGTCCCTCCGGAGTCCATATACCAATTTGAATCCGGTGGATTAAGTCCGAGAGTGTGCATTGCGGACTCTATATCTGTTGGGTGGGCCACAGCCGAGTGGGCCTCCTGCCACTGGGTCGGCAGTGGCCCATTTGCCACGGAACTGCTGCTGGAATTTGCATTCTGCCGTGGCCCAAATCCTGGTGGCCCAGAACGCTGAAAGTTGGGGCAGTAGCCACTGGGCTGGCCAGTGGGCCTGTAGGCTGGCCTGGCCCAGTTTCCAGTTGGGAATGGACTGGGCGGTGCAGCCCACGGCCACTGCCAGGCCCAGTGGCCTGTCCCGCCACTGTGCTGCCCCTGTTGTCCCCCGGAGTTGGTTCTGCCGCCTTGTCCACCACCGCCGCCGCCGCCGGAATTTTTATTTCCACCATTTTTGTTATTTCGGTTATTACCATTCCGGTTTTTATTACAATTTCGTCCTTTTTGTCCTCGGTTTTGTTGTTCAAAATTCATGGAATTATTATTGGTGGCAACAAAACTCGAATTTGGAACTGTGACTGCCTTTTTCGCGAACCCCGCCTCTTCAAGAATTAACATGGAACGTGCTTGATAGAATAGGGGTAGTGGATTACTTTGGCAAATGAGCGTTCCCACACCACTATAGGCATCGGTAAGCCCCGCAACCAATTGTAGGACTAATCGGTTGTTGGTGACTGGTGAACCAACATTTTTAAGTTGGTCTGACAAAATCTTCAAGCGTTGACAATATGCCGATGCATTTGGGAAATCCGCCATATCTATGGTGGAGAATTCTTGTTCCAATGTCAGGGCGCGAGAATTTTTATTATCTTGAAAAATGTCCCGCAAGCGATCCCAAGCCTCCTTGGCAGTGGAATCTGGTTCCATTATTGTGTGCAACAAATTTGAAGAGATTGTTGCGTAAATCCATCCAAGAACTATGGCATCAAGAGTTTCCCACAGTTCCAAGTCATCACCTGTCAATGATTCCTTCCCTTTGTGATTTGCCGGTGGAATTATGTGATGAATAACCAAGTGAGAGCGGCAACATATTTTGGATAGTTCTGCCCATGTTGCATAGTGAACATTTTCCATCTCAAGAGTGATGGAAATATTTGTTTTTATGTTTGAAACGGCTAAAGCTGGATGATAAAGGGATTTGGATTCAGACATTGTTGGTTTGATGGAACAATAATGGAGAGTAAAAAAAAATATTCAAAAATTTTCAGTCAAGAAGGGTTCTAGACGAAAATTTGAGAAGAATGAAAAAAATTTGGATCTTTTTCTTAGGCTCTTGATACCATAATAGAAGAAATATTTTCCCCAATCTATTCTTCCATATAGGGCAAATTATATACACAATATACAATTAATGATTAGAGGAAATCATTCCTCTAATCTTCCTAATTGATAACAATCCCTACTAATCTTCCTAATCAATAATCCCTAATAATCT
Organism: Anisodus tanguticus; assembly: GCA_034509755.1. Classification (NCBI taxonomy): domain Eukaryota; kingdom Viridiplantae; phylum Streptophyta; class Magnoliopsida; order Solanales; family Solanaceae; genus Anisodus; species Anisodus tanguticus. The sequence continues at coordinate 34,108,637 of CM067561.1, read as the reverse complement.
TCTTACTTCTTACCATATATACAATGATACTACATTAATAATAATATCAATAATGATAATATTCTAACACAAATAACCAAGGGAAAAGTTGGATGAATCACTGTTGTCCCCCGGAGGGAGGGAAGGTTTGGGGGTCTGGGGTTTACCAAGTCGAAGAGAAAGAAAAAGCAGAGTGTGCAACCACTCTATAGCGCTCATATGATCAATCTTTTCAGACTCAGTTAGACATCAAGCAGTTGACAGCATCTCCCAAACGCATTTACCAGTGTATCATAACGACATACCTGAAACCCGCAAATTGGTCTCTCCAACTGTAAGAGCAGTTGGTGGTATTATGGGCGCCGTCATGCTGAAGAATTGGGAAAACACTTGTTAGCTAAAGATGGTTTCATAGATATTCATATTCCAGCAGCAGAAAGTAGTGAATAAACCTGCTGATTTTCACATATATGTATATATTTCAAAGATATTTATGAGTATACACACAACATTTTAAAGGTTTGAATCAAGATATGACATCACCAAAGTAATCAATCTCCAACTATCGCCTTCTTGTTATTCCAGTTAAAACGCAAATCTTATTCATGCTTCATCACTGACCAAATTCAATAATTTAATTGGAATACTGAGGCAAGTAATGCTATTCACAAGCATTAGTGATTAGATGCATGCAAATAAAGAGATATGTGTAATATTTTTACAGATGGTCATTCAAATGAATAATAATGTGCTTTTACCAAGAAAGTGATAACAAAATTCATGCACTATCACCCAAAGATAGGAATGTGGCTAGTGGTTACATACGGAGTAGTAGGTGTCACAATGATATCCACCTTCTTGAAAATCTCCATGTGGTAATACATTAACCTTCGCCTGAAATAATTAGAGATTACATGTAATAACTTATTGTACTTAAAAACTTTACATGTTACCAATATCAGAAAAAAATGCACTTCTACCCTAATCGATAGTTGAATAAAATACCAAGAATTATTGGAATGCACACTTTCAATAAAACCTATCTAGACGATTTAACACATAGGAGTAGTATTAAGCCCAACACTGATCGTGAAAAAAAGTAGGAAGATTTAATTTCATTATCACCAGATACAAGTGGGCAATGGTGATGAGAGTCTTCTGTCATTGACAAGATTTCTTTTTATTTATGCAACCATTACCCGAAAGTACAGAACACCATTGTCACTTCCAAACCAAGTAACAAGTGATCAATCTATGCACAACTCAGTTCAAATATATTTTTAGATGCCACTAAATTTGTAGTGCAGATAAAATTCAGAATTTGCTATATTATGCCCCACCTAAGACACTGAGCAGCAATATAATCTGTAGCTGTAAGTGCTCGAAATAGTGCCAAATTTATCCGAGAGTCATATGTTATTCTCGCTAATTTCCTGCATATCAGGTCAAGAACGGATTATTATATAAATGCAGAGCTGCAATGTATTCATCAAGAAGAATATGAATAATGCCATCATGTCATGTACTGCCCCAGACAAGCCAGCTCAAGCACATGAAAGACCTGCTCAGTAAGGTAGACATACCCATCCTCAAGGTCAGGATTCAGCTCATATAGTGCTTCAGTGCCAATAGAAGCAATATGTGCAGTGCGCATCTCAGGCAACTCTGGTATTACAATCTCTATCGTCTTCAATTAAAAGAAAAAAGACAACAATTTAAGAAAAACAGAAATGGGAAAATGATAGATAGAAAGAAAATAGTTAGTCACAAAATTGATGCTCATAAGACCCCCTAACTCTAAGCAAACAAGATGGCAGATGATCAAGGACAATTCCTTGACAGAACCCAAAGAATTGGATATGGGCAATAAACTTACTTTGCACCCATGTTTTTCTGATAGCTGATTAAGAATATCCTCACACTTATCAGATATTTCAGTTGAGAAAACATCATTGAACCACTGCAGGAGGAAGTCAAGAAACTATATAACTGTTACAATAAAGTTACACTTCAGACACATCTCAACCAGAAAAGCAATTACCTCAGTATACTTCCCCAAACGCAGTGATCCCAGAGAAAACCAGCTCTCACATGAGCTTAAATTTGGCAAACAAGGGAGGGCCTGAAACATAGTAAAGAAACACTAAAGGACCTTAATGGGATAGGCACATGCACAACTCAGCTCTGAAACTCATAAGGTGAAATTACTTTTTCAAAATGAAACATGGCTCAAGAATGATCCAAATAAGAAGTACAATGCTCCATAGATCATCTAAACAAGAAAAAGGCATAAAAAATTATCCCCTTTCTTTGTACTCTCGAGAGCTAATGTTTAGGTCCTACTACATCAGCTAGAAGTTACTTTCTTCAATATTGTAGTTCGCGTAAACCCGCTATTACAGGAGTTGAACAGCTTGAGGATTTCTATCTGCAGATCCAGAGGCCAGAAAAAGACTGACAATACCACTCAAGAAGCCTTTCTCTACAAGGCTTACTTACTACCAGGGCTCCCAACAGTAAGAAGTTTTATATCAACTCTTCTCTTCAGATTTCTTGTGGGTTTTTATTATACTGGAGAAACCAGAGCAGATGGTCAATCAATGCCTTTGGAGGAACATGCTTAGAAAACTCAATAAATCACTTTGTATTCTGTGAAACTTTAAGGAAATAAAGGAAATTAAAACAAAACAAAAAAAAGATGCATCATAGAATCTAGATTATAATCATGAGCATATGCAATATTCTTGGGTAATTACCGGTTTCAGAGAAACTCTCTCAGCAGGAGAAGATCCTAAAATTGCAGCATACCTGATAATAAGATATATATCAAGACTTAGCTTTCTGGAAGTGTTTATCTTAAGCTCATTGAAGCCAAAAAGTAGAGAATCCTGATTAGTTTGAGATTAAGGAGTAGTTGATTGATAGATTGATTAACTCACATAATTGGAGGAAGGATTAAGAGTCTTGTATATTTACTACTTTCATCTCTCAAAAAGCATAAATAGAGCAGGAAACACACTCTCTCCCATCCCCAAGATAAAAAGGGAAAAAACCCTCTAAGATTTCTTAAAAAAGTAGATTTTTAGCAAAATAAAGCAGAACTGGGGGTATGCAGAAATAGTGAGAGAAAGACAACTAAAGCTTCTGCTGATAGTAGCACTTTACAGGCATAATATATGAATTCAAGTACTCGGACGAGTTAGTTCACAAGCTAAATGATTGCACATTCTTCCCCATTGGTGATGGTCAAGGCCGTTTTGCATTATCGCATCACCATTTATAGAACTATAAGCACTGGGCTTAGGAAACAAGTACACTAGGACATTCAAAACCCGGAACTACTTACACTAGTATGGCATCCTCAACAGTTGCTGTAATAGGTCCAAGACTTGCCACTGTTCCACCATGATATAGCAACCTACCAAAAAAAAAAAGATTAAAAAGTTACCTATTTAAGACTTACCAAGCTAGTGTGAAAATAACAAAGTATGCGGATAGCAGATTTACAATAAGTTGACAAAAAACAACATATTTGCACATATAATTGCTACAATTGGGCAAAAACATAGAAATTTCATTTTGCCATAGAAGGAACTTCAAGAAAAAATCTTTTATTTTCAACAATAGTGTTGGGGCTAGCTTGCACGCACATCAATCACTTCGCCGGTACTTGCTACGTCCCACCAGCACAAGTACCGGATAACTCTACCCACCAATACTTAAGCAGATCAGAATGCAGGCATATACATTTAGAACTCCTCCGCAATAGGAGCTCACCCTTTCATGTCAGTCCTTCCATATGTTGGCTTCAAGCCCACCACACCACAAAGGGAAGAAGGAATCCGAATTGAACCTGTAAAAAATAAACTTTAGCAAACATGACATACAAAGATTTCATAAGATGATTCACGAGCTACATGTTATCATAGACAACCTCCTCCATCTGTTCCCAGTGCAGCAGAACATAATCCAGAAGCTACAATAGCTGCAGAGCCTGAGGAAGAACCGCCTGTGTACCTATCTAAAGCATGTGGATTCCTGGTTGTCCTGTCATATAAACAAATTACCTCACCCAAACTGTTGTTTATAATGAAAAGACATTCCTAAACAGAATGGAAAAGTAAATTGTTAAATTTTTCCGAGTTCATGAACATAGCAATAATTAAGTCCACAATTCAAAAGGAAACAACAACAACAACAACATACCCAGTGTAATCCCACAAGTGGGGTAATTCAAAAGGAAACAGTTCTATGAAATCTTTAAGGTTTCTCTTCATGGCAATTCCCCCCCCCCCCCCCCCCCCCCCCCCAGATTTGCTACTTCATTTTATATTGACCAAATGTTACTTAATTTAATTAAATGTTTAGTGAGCTTTAGCATCACAGGTTACTTACTATGAAACTGCAAGCTTTTCTTGTCTGTTGTGTACAGCTAGTAAGCTAAACTCACCCAAAATTCACATTATTTCCAGTTGTTCCCATGGCCAATTCATGCATATTTGTCTTTCCAACCAACACTGCTCCACAACTTCGTAATCTTGAGACGCAGACAGCATCCTTCTTCACTTCACGAAGCTCGTGAAACCAAGTTGTTCCACCTGTTTGTCATTAAGTATGCAACTAAATCGGGCAAATAACTATGCTTTGGTGACTAGAGCTAGAGTACATACCCTTTGATGGATATGGATAGTAGTCAATGTCGTCCTTAACAGCAATGAAGATACCATCCAGGATTGATAATTCACTTCCTGCACAAACGCAACCACTAAGAAATAGTTGCTGAGTGAAGTCAAATGCAGATTGCAGGTATTACATGCTTTTAAAATACAACGGCACAACAGGATACATGTCCGTTTATGACCATAAGAAAATATAGACCAGAGTACCTTCTTCAAATCTTTGTGTGGAAGCAGCAGCTTGCCTTCTGACTTCATGAGGATCATAAGAAATCAGTAGTGGTGCCAGTGGATTCTTGTTGTTAAACTCTTTTATAGCTGAGATGAAGTGCTCTGCCACCTATGACACAATTGTAAAAATAAGCTTATCCTAATAATCCATTTATAGGGACAGCATGAAAACAGGGAAACAATGACTTTCCTGAGATGGAGTTGTTAGCTTAGATCTGTAAGCATATGCATAATCACGAATCTTCCAATAGCGGAATGGTGCGCTTGGATCACCAATCCGAATACAGCCTGATTTGTAATCTGGAAGACACTGCAAGGCTAAATCAACGCGTTCTTCAGGTCTCCCATCTTCTTCCAAGCAAAAAACACCAGGTTCTGACTCTAAATTCACATGCCATACAAAGTCAGTTAGTGACTCCAAGTGGACTTGGTTTTATCATAAAAAAATCCTAAGTCTTATCATAAACCAAGGGTCGATGAGCGTGTGAAAATTCACACTTTTGAGAAGACGGACAGGAGTGTAGACAATCTAGAGAGAGAAAGCTTAAAGATAAATACTGAAGAAAGAATGACAACAGAACTAACCTTGAGGAGGAAATTCAGGTATAAACATGGGAGCCTCAGGTATCACGGTATTCTTCAACATCTACCAATCATGAACACTTAACCTTTTTAGCTATCATAGTATATGGCATCCCCCTTGACATGAATATTTACAACAACAACAACATACCCAGTGAAATCCCACAACGTGGGGTCTGAAGAGGGTAGAGTGTACGCAGATCTTACCTCTACCTTGGTAGGTAGAGTGGCTGTTTCCAGGAGACCCTCGGCTCAAGACAAAGCATAATCACAAGTAAAGCAAAGTAAAGCAAAGCAAAGCAAAGCAAAGCAAGAGAAACGGTCAGACCCAGACAAGAAATTAAAGCAGTGTGAACATGCTGATAACAAAATCGAATACGCCATGGTAGCGCATTCTGACAAAAGGAAGCAGTAGCTAACACAGATAAATAAAGTACATTAAAGAACACATAGCAGCAGAAATCAGAAATCAGAAATCAGAAATCAAACTACAGGAGACTATAAAGCAATTCTGCACCTATAAGTGTGATAGGCTAATCGGGCCTACAGTAATAACACTACAACTATCATTTTGTAAGCGTAAGTAGGACTACGCTCGACTACCTACTACTCTAATCCGTGTCCTCCACACCCCCTATCTAAGGTCATGTCCTCAGTAAGTTGCACCTGAGCCATATCCCGTCTAATCACCTCTCCCCAATATTTATTCGGCCTACATCTACCCCTCATGAACCCATCCATAGCCAACCTCTCACACCTCCGCACTGGGCCATCCGTGTCTCTCCTCTGCACATGCCCGAACCATCTCAACCTTGCTTCCCGCATCTTATCCTCCACCGAGGCCACTCCCACTCTGTCCCGGATATCATCATTTCTAATGCTATCTCTCATTGTATGCCCACACATCCATCTCAACATCCTCATCTCCGCAACTTTCATCTTTTAAATGTGCAAAGTCTTGACTGGCCAACACTCCGCCCATACAACATAGTCGGTCTAACCACCACCCTATAGAACTTGACTTTAAGTTTTGGTGGCACCTTTTTATCGCACAAGACTCCAGATGCGAGCCTTCATTTCATCCACCTTGCCCCAATACGATGTGTGACATCGTCATCAATCTCTCCATTCCCTCGGATAATAGACCCGAGGTATTTGAAGCTTCCTTTATATGGAATGACCTGAGTACCAAGCCTCACCTCCACGCCTGTCTCAGGGTCGCTCCCGCTGAACTTGCACTCCAAATATTCGGTCATGGTCCTACTCAACCTGAACCCTTTAGATTTCAGAGTTTGTCTCCAAACCTCCAGTTGGCGTTCACTCCGCTGCGAGTCTCATCAATCAAGACTATGTCGTCTGCGAATAACATACACCATGGCACCTCCCCTTGAATTTGTCGCGTAAGTCCGTCCATTACCAAGCTAAATAGGAATGGGCTAAGAGTTGATCCCTGGTACAACCCTATCATCACTGGGAAGTGCTCCGAGTCTCCTCCTACTGTCCGTACCCTAGTCTTGGCTCCATCATACATATCCTTGATCACCCTAGTGTACGCCACAAGTACACTTCTAACCTTCAAACATCTCCATAGAACCTCCCTAGGGACTTTGTTGTATGACTTCTCAAGGTCGATGAAAACCATATGCAAGTTTCTCTTTCTCTCCCTATACTGCTCCACCAACCTCCTAATAAGATGAATGGGTTCAGTAGTCGAACGCCCCGTATGAATCCAAACTGGTTTTCGGAAATAGACATACCTCTCCTCACTCTCATCTCCACGACTCTTTCCCAAACTTTCATAGTGTGGCTCAGCAGCTTGATACCCCTATAGTTGTTGCAACTCTGGATATCACTTTTGTTTTTGTACAAGGGAATCATTGTACTCCACCTCCATTCTTCGGGCATTCTTGCCGTCTTAAAAATGACATTAAACAACTCAATTAGCCACTCCAAATCTGTCTTGCCTGCTCTTTCAAAATTTAACTAGGATTTCATCAGGCCCAGTCGCTTGTCCCCTGCGCATCCTTAACCTCCTCAACCTTAATTCTTCTACAATACCCAAAATCCGGTACCTACCAGAATGCTCCATCTCCCAGCACTATGTCTCCATCTCCTTTTTCGTTCAAGAGTTTATGGAAGTAAGACTGCCACCTCCACCGGTACTTTGCCGTCCTCGTCCTTGATGCACCTCACGTGATCTAAGTTACGGACCCTCATCTCCCTTACCTTGGTTAGTCTTTGCTAGTCTGTACAACTTCTTATCCCCGCCTTTCTCTTCTAATTCCACACATACATGCGTTCAAAAGTCGCCGTTTTCGCCTCCGTAGCTTTGCCTCCATCCTCGCCATCTTATACAGTTCCTTATTCGTCCATTTCTCCACCTCACCCTTGCTTTCTACCAATTTCGCATATGCCGCTTTCTTCGCTTCCACCTTCTTTTGAACTTTACCATTCTACCACCAGTCCCCTCGATGCCCACCACGGTTACCCTGCGAGGCCCCTAGCACTTCTCTAGCTACCTCCTGAATGCAACTGGCCGTCCTGTCCCACAAACCGATCGCATCCCCACTACTCCCCCAAGCCCCATTGGCCATCAACCTCTCCCCTATCTCCTTCGCACTAGCCATGGTCAAACTCCCCCATTTGATTCTTAATTTGTCATCCACAACCCTCCTCGTTTTTTCTTCTCCATCTTAATCTCCAAATCCATCACCAAAAGCTTATGTCGGGTTATAAGATCCTCCCTCGGAATAACCTTGCAGTCTTTACAAAAACCTTTGTCAACCTTCCTAAAGAGCAAAAAGTCTATCTGAGTCTTAGCCACCGAACTATGGAAAGTCACCAAGTATTCCTCCTTCTTAAGGAACCCCGAATTAGCTATCACCATCCCACAAGCTCTTAGCGAACTCCAAAAGTGAGACGCCTCCCCCGGTCTTGTTCCCGAGTCCAAAGCCTCCATGCACGTCGTCATAACCCCTGAAAGTGATCCGATATGTTCATTGAAATCCCTTCCTACAAATAACTTCTCATTGGGTGGTATACCTCCCACCACTTCATCCAAATCCTCCCAAAAGCGTCTCTTCTCCTCCTCGTTCAAGCCCGCATACGGCTCATAAGCACTAATAATGTTCATAGTGAACCTTTCAACTACCAACTTAATCGCCATCATCGTGTCATTGATCCTCTTACCTCTACCACCTGATTCCTTAGCTCGCTGTCTACCAAAATGCCTACCCCATTCCTATACTTCGACCTACCTGAGAACCATAACTTATACCCGTCTACATCCTTAGCCTTAGGTCCTACCCATTTGGTCTCCTGGACACAGGCTATATTAATCCTCCTCTTCTTAAGAATCTTAACTAGCTCTATGGACTTTTTCATTAAAGTCCCAATGTTCCAAGACTCTATTCTCAGCCTAGCATCTCCCTTACCCCACTTACCCCCCTAACCCTCGCTCCCGTTCCCGACCGAGAACATGAGCCTAATCTACCAAAAAGCGACTAAAGCGGATATAAACTAATAGGCTAATCAAAGGTTTACACCTAAAACATGAACACCAAGAATGTTATAACTAAAGGCAAGAAGAGTAAGTGTAAGAGCATAATATACTAAATGAAAAATGAAAAAGTAACAAATATCAAAGCAGGAAACAACAAAGCAAGACCCAGCAAAGCAGATACCTAAAGAAATTAAATTATTTCAACCTAATAGTAACTGAGAATATCCGAACAAGATAGCTAGAATTACACAAAAATGACAAATACTAGATAAATAGCAAAGCAGGAGCTATAGAACCTGGGGTACAGACGACATTGTTCACCGACACTGTTCACTGACACTATTCACCGACATGAATATTTACAACATAAAAGCAAAAAGAAATCGGATGCATGAAGAACCAGACCTCGGTTACTCGGTTCTTGTTCCTCACGAGAAACATGATCATTGAACCAATAATTGGTGCTTCAGCCAACATTACAAATAGCTTCAACCAAAATCCAGTCAGATGTGGACCTGCAAGTCCATAGGTGCAAATACACAGGAAAACTTTGAAATTACCAGTAACTGAAATAACTGGAAATAACAATACAGAGATTCATAACAACAACTACTCTCTAGTCTACCCTCTGTCTCAAAATGAACTTTGACAAACATTTTAAAATCTATTAATATTCCACCATTTTGATATGTATTTTTCACGAGTGTAAGGAAGAAAAGAACAAAAGAAATGAAAAATAAAAGCGAAAACTCAATAACACAACATTTTGGTTCATTTCACCCAGTTGGCCGTAAAATATTTAACGGACCATGAAAGATTTTCCCCCGACCGTAAATTCCAAACTTATGATACTTTTTGTGTTTCAGAATATCTAATTCTTGATTTTTTAAAAGGTAAATTAATCTAGTACTCTCTATGTCCCAATTTATACGAGGAGTTCAGAGTACGAGGGTCAACACATTTAATTTTGATTATAAATTCAGATATAGATTCTTCAATTTTTTAAAACAAAATTTACATATTTGAAAACTGTCAACGAAAAAAATACTATTGTACAACTTAACATAGCTAATAATTCAAAATATTTATCAAGAAAAAAAAATATAGTCAAAGTAAAAATTGTTTCTCTCCGAAACAATTACACCTTCACATAAAATGGGACACAGGAATACTATTTAGCTTTTATAATCATCATCATGATAAAAAAAATGTCAAACAATTAATGAACAAATATGCTTGATATGGAAGGACGAGAAGACCTTGAATTAGTTGAGGCGTATACTTGGCAGCCATCATGTCAACTTCATTCGCCGGTAACATCACTCTCTTCTTTCCCATATTATCTAACAAACAAACCGATTCAAACTACTATTAAAGATCGTCTATTGAGTAAGAGATACAGAATATCAGAAAAATGTCAAAAGTACTTACTACTACGTTGTCTTTTCCAGTATCCCGCCCGATTCCATGCGGCAGTTAGTAAGAAAACTAGGTGGAACCATGGACTGTTACAAGTAGCGCCAAGTGGCAGTTTTTGTCCCTTACCTTTGAAAAAGAGACCAAATAAAATTTTGTTTGCTACTACTAATAAGTAACAACAGTAAATTAGTTGAAACTTATAATTTTCAAATAAATATGAAAATAATTTAATTATAAATGACAAATTCAGTTGCAAATTATAACTAAAGTTTATCAATAAGTTAAAGAAGACATAGCCCAAAACGTACAAATATTTTTTATTTTTTGATCTTTTTAATAAATTTATCATGATTGAGTAAATTTTGTTCAAATCTGCAATTAGGACAATAGGTTTACTGGTGAACTTTTTTTGTTTATGTTATTTGTTTAATATTGTTTTAGGAATATAGTTTCCAACTTGTTTTACTGCTATCAATAAAAAAATTAATGATTTTGAATAAAAAGAAGAAAGAAATCAATTAAATAAGGTAAGAAAAAAGAACAAATATGAGACATTTTTTAAGAGGGTTTACTGTCATGATGAAATTCAGACGTAATTTTCAACCATTTTTTTTACCTTTTAATTTATTTATTTTTACTTTGATGTGACCATTATTTTAAGCTTATGAGTTTCAACTAATTTACAGTTATCGACAAAAGATATAGAGATTTGAAAATAATAATAAGAAGAAGAAATAAGATTTTTATAAAATGAATGTAAAATCATGAATTTTTTTTTTAGTCATTTTATAGTTGTCACACACCACACACCACAAAGAGAGTCGCTCTCCATGCCACTTACACTACATGAGGTTTTACATAAGAAATTTATAATAGTTCAAGGGGTTACAACAATAACTTATAGTTTAAGTATTAAACTCGCAAAACGCGGATAGTTTAAAAGTTTATAGGTATTAGCTCAAAAAATTAACCAATATGCACTAAATTATAAACAAAGCAGTTTCCTGTTACAACTTACGATTTACTGACGCTAAATATATGAGTCAAAGACAAACATCACCAATATTCACTAGATCCAGTTATTGGAAAAGCCTGCTAGTGTTCACCACCACATATTTCATGTCTAGGAGTATTCTTCAGCTCTTATTCCATTTGTCCTCTAAGTTCATTTTCTTTGCCCTTGAGATTAGGCTTAAGCTTATTCCTGTCAATTCCCTCAACTTTCTTTCAATGGCATCCTGGCAACTGTTAATTCGAATTCCCTTTCAAGATGTCATAGAACTCCACTGGCTTCTTCCTATACTCTGCAGATATCTCCTGAAAGCACAAGTCAAATCTCCTGTCAATACTCGTTTGAACGTTTTAGCAGTTAGTAACTTTGTTAGTTGGGGCCGGGAGATGGTAGGGATGGAGGAGAATACATCTATTGCAGTAGCTAAACGCAAGATTGAAGCTTCACACCACGGACGACCAATAAGTTGCAAGCCTATTGGAAGTCCTTGCTTATCATAACCAATCTAAGCATGAAAAAACAAAAGAAATGTAAATTAGTAAGCTACAGGTAAATTTTAAACACATGACGTTGATTGATATTTGACATCCACATGTTTGAGAATAATTATAAATCCTACAGTGGTAGCCATCAAGAGACATCTTAGTTTTAATAAATTGAATTGGAATTCAGAGGCCACACAAAAGGCTGTTCAAAGTTTACCAATTTCCCAACAAAAAGAAGAATGAAGAGTCCAAAAAGCTCTCCTTCATTAGCCAATATATTTGGATTAGCAAAAACATCTCGTCATCTTCAATATTTCCAGACTGACATTATCTGGTGTGGTTAATGTGAATAAAGTGAATAATAATATTTCCACTTACATGACCAGTTTCAACATAACTGATGAGGCATTTGCTGAAGGAAAGAAAAATTGGCACTTATTCCTTCCTAGAACCCATTTTCAACGAAATTCGCAGCACTATTATATTACATACGATAAACGTATTGTAATGTTATGAGGTTGAAATGCTTAGAATATAGGAGCACTGTTTAAATCTTGTTTGCATATCATCAACATGCAGGTCCTTATATTCCATGTCCTTTTCTGAGATCTACTCTCAGTGAACTGCCTAAGAGGAAAAAGATGAATATCACTTACAGGGATAGAAATTGCCGGAAGTCCGAGAACATTTGCCGTTACAGCAAATTGCATTAGGCAAGCTGAAAAGAATAGCAAATGAATAAGTAGTCTATATAGAATTAGATCATCATGAAGTGCCCATCATAACAACAAAAGAAATGTCATAGTATTGAGAATATTTTGAGATAGAACGCTTCAGGTGTTTAAATACCAAAGTACAATCTGTCTCCAATGTATACAAAAACCAAATTTTGAGTCATAACACCCTGTCAAAAACAAATAATATCTTCTGGCAGGTTCACTATAATGGCCCATTATAAATCTACTTCAGAATTCAGAATATGATCTAAGGCACTAGTTGGAGAAAAGAGTGCTCACACTTAAATTGGCTTCAGAATTTAAGATGACATTAAACTAAACCACACTTGGTCTCTTGTATCAGTAACATATGTACAATTTCCTCGTGACAGGCACTCATTCCACTAAAAGCTTTACTAAGCGCATAGCTCAAAGTAAAATGAGATATACATGCACTTAGGGGTGTAAAATTCAGTCCATGATATATAACCTGCCCAAACCACCGACTTGGGCAGGTAGAGCTGGGCATGTATCCATTGGCGGGTCATTTCACGCATAGCCTACATTAATCCATCTAAAAGTTTGGGCCAATTTGGCCTACATAAATAAACCAAATTGACCCATAAAAATTAATCAAATTATAGAAAAATAAGTCTTTTGGGTTTGATATAGTCATAATAAATAAAAGATGAACTTTTATTAGTTAATTGATAAATAAACATATTATATAAGAACAAACAAACAAACAAATGAAAAATGATCAGTTGGGTCGGTTGGGTTCTGACCCATTGTTTAGCCCCTTTTTGACCAAAGCAAACATTGGGGAGGTTATGACCCAACCTGTTTATTAGTTCAACCAATTTTGACCCGCCCAAATATAGTCCAACCTGCCCATTTGACACCCTATGTATAATTAGTGGAAACATCTATGGTGATAATAGGCTTAAAAATCTTATTGCAGTTAAACCACCAAATTGGTATTTGTGTCCCTAACCTTTGGCAGTTACCTGTACTATAGCGCACACATCAAGGACGTAGAGGAGATGACAGAGTATCTCCAGGGACTATTAATGACTACTACAAAGTAATAAAATGATGTTAACCTACCTACTACTGGTATATTTGTCTCTCCAACTTCAAGAGCACTTTCTGGAATTTCTGGGGCTGTCATTCTGGAAAGAAGCAAAAATAGAAGTTATGAATTTAAGTGTGTTGGTCCAGAAACAGATTGACATAAATGACAACATGCACAAAGTATTGGTCCATCTACTTCAGTTGGTAAAAAAGGAAGATATAATTAACTTGGGACTAAATTTAAAACTTTCTGCTAAAGCCTCAGTATGTGTCATTCTATATGAACATATACATCTCCGTTTGATGTGAAACCTCCATGAGTGAGGTATTCAATGGAAATCCTCTGTAGATCATAACATCAGACAAATGTGACTTCGATCATCAAAGCTAAAGTATATTGGTAAGCTTGTGACTCCTCTAGAAAAGCTAAAATATATGGTGGTACAACTTCAAAGACATGAGGAATATCATAATCTCTAATACTCTTATTGAGTCATTCACTGATTAAGCATTATCCACATGAGTGAAAAATGTATAGTTCCTATCTTGCGCCAATCTATCTAAAACTGACTTCCATTGAAGAACAATCTTATGTCAAATTGTCAACCGCGAGAGGACTTGAGAAAAATCTACTTTCTTTTTTGACATAACAAATAAGGATCGAGGAGATCTAGTTGCCAACATTATCATGCAACTCAAAGGCCAGTTTTAGCTTTTTAGTTCAACCTCCCAAATCATTGAAAACAAAACACAAGTTTCACTCTTAAGAGAGCTCTGATACCATGTGAGATTGAAAAAACGCACAAGTGCATGTCTTATGCTTAGGAGCTTTTATAGATACTTTATACATTACAACGACAAGTACATTATTTCGATATGGGACATTATTACAAGTATTTCATCTATTTCCGTGTGATAAATCTAACCGAGATTAACCAACAATTTGCATAAAATACCTGCAACAGACAGTAGTTATTTATTGCAAAAAAATTACTTAACATGATGTGAAAGAAGTGATTCTATAGATATCAGATCCCATAAAGTGCAAGAACTTAGTTTACCCAGTGGTAGGTGTAACAATGACATCTACTTTCTTGAAAACCTCCATGTGGTAGTACATTATCCTTCGCCTGCAATAAGAGACACCGGAAAGCTGAAATAAATTGAATAATTTTATCATATTTCTAAATGCAATTCTATAGCGAGACTTGAAATATTTTAACATTTAGATAAAACATAGTAGTACATATGACACTAAACATGTTCCCAAAACATAGACAAAAAGAACCATTAGATGACACTTCAGAAATACAAACTCTGGAGTTAAAGAAACCGTGAAATTAAAGACATGAACATGGATTCTGATGTGCTCTTCTAGTGGAATATAAATTTGTTTCCATGCACAAGCTCTGAGAATATTTTTCCTCCAATTGAAAATTTAAAATCGGGAAATGAAGATGGTAACTTTCTAAGCTTTTACACGCAATGAGCTTAAAGTGGGGTAAGCAAAACCTAAAATTGCTGATGTAGTTAAAGCTAGGAATGCCTATGTGAGAAATTATGAGAGAAAATATATTATTGAATTGTTGTGTATCTACATGATTAAACTGAGCTCTATTTATAGACACTCCATTACAATCTTTTTCCTAGTAAGATACTATATATCAAATCATATTCCTAATCTACATTACAATCTTTTTCTAGTAGGATACTATATATGAAATCTTATTCCTATTCCAACACTCCACCCTCAAGCTGGTGCATACAACTCGTATGTACCGAGCTTGTTATAGATGTAATTAATACGAGGACCAGCGAGGGACTTGGTGAAAATATCTGCAAGCTGATCACTCGACTTCACAAATTTTGTAACAATATCACCGGAGAGTATCTTTTCTCTGACAAAGTGACAGTTAATCTCAATGTGTTTAGTTCTCTCATGAAATACCATATTTGGAGCGGAATGCCGATAAAACACTCTCAGCTTCACTACGAGTCATGCCAAACTCCTGAATTGTTGTGCTGAACTTTTCAAACCAGGCTGGAGGAGATTGTTTCAGATCATAAAGTGCTCGCGCAATCGGCAGACCAAGCTAGACTCCCACTGAGCAACAAAACCAGGTGGTTGCTCCATATAAACTTCATCCTCTCCTCAAGGTCATCATGGAGAGAATAGCATACTTCACGAATGTGTTCAAGCCTATTACAATAACTACACCTAGGTTGAGATCTTTCAAGACAACCTCCTACTCGTTGCTTCATGGACTGTGATGTGCAATTTTCGATCTCCTCCTTAAGGGTTTTAAAGTAATCATAAGACTTAACTTCCAATTCCCGTGTTTTGGAGTTTAACATATCAAAACCGAGACATAGCGAAATCTGACTTGAAAGATGGATCAAATCTGACGAACATAATCTAGCCTGAAAAAGGTGCATGCGCGGCGCGTGGATCTGGCCTAAAAAAGGTACATGCGTGCAGTGTGGATCGTGGATCTGACGCGCGAGCCGGAGCTAGTACTTCGAGCGACACGTGGTGGCGCGTGAATGGGTATTTGTCGGAGCCGCTGACTAGATTTTGGTCAGAAGAAACTGATCTACCTCGTGGTGGTGTTGGAATTTGCGCAACACTACTCGAAAGTAATTTTGTAACGGACAGCTATGTTGTCACCGAAAATATTGCACGGTGACTAATTTGCTTTCTTGAAAATTTGCATAACAATTAGTCTCTCACTAGCTTGAACTTGATCTATGTTGTGGTGGTGTTGTATTCTACACAACACCACTGGATAGAGATGTGACGCTAGCAATCATTAGAAAAATTATGCGCGGTGGTGATATTTTTTTTTCTAATCTTCGCTGGAATATTTCATAGCAGATACTTTCTTACTAATGCTCTGGAAGAGAAGGACGCAAAACAATCGCCGGAATTGAGGCACGGGACTGTGATGGTATTTTATGGGTAGGATCGGAATGATGGCACGACCCTACGGGACGCAAAACGTTGCCGGAATTGAGGCACGGGACTGTGATGGTATTTTGTGGGTAGGATCGCAATGATGGAACGACCCTACGGGAAACGAAATTATGCCGGAAAAGTTGTCGAACCTCGAAGAAAGTGGTATGGGACAGCTTGGAATCTCTACGCGATGCTGACAATAAAAATAATTCTTAAAAGAATGTCCCGAGACAGCGTGGGTTCGCCGGAACCCTAGTTCCGACGATCGGAATTTGGTAATTGTTCACGCCGAAATTACTATTCATGTCGGGAAAACACTGTTCATGAGACAATGTTCATGCGACAATGTTCACGTGACACTGTTCACGCCTACTTTTTTTTAGAGAATATTTTATTTATAAATATCTTAAAGTTCTCTACAATCTTCACCCTACCATTATCGTTGGCCAGACGGGCGATACACATTGGCTAGTGCCGCCCGCCAACAACGGAAGCTCTTTGATTCTCTACCAAGATCGTAGATGCTTTGATACCATGATACCATGAGAAATTATGAGAGAAAATATATTATTGAATTGTTGTGTATCTACATGATTACACTAGCTCTATTTGCTCTATTTATAGACACTCCATTACAATCATTTTCCTAGTAGGATACTTTATATGAAATTCTATTCCTATTCTACATTACAATCTTTTTCTTAGTAGGATACTATATATGAAATCCTATTCCTATTCTAACACCTACTAAATGTAGAACCATACATGTATATGCCACTGATTCACAACACACTTGCAGCTTTCACATCCCTAATTTGATACTAAAACAAACAATATTTGAACAAATTATTTCAACATGTATGAAAGTAATTCAGTAACTTATTCTTTACCTAAGGCGCTGGGCAGAAACATAATCAGATGCTGCAAATGATCTGAAAAGTGTCAGATTTGTGCGAGCATCATATGTCAATCTTACTCCTTTCCTACATAAAATGAAAGAAAGTTTGTATTAGTCAAAACTACAACAATTCAAGCACTTGTACCAATAGCTTGATGGAAAATAGATATACCCATCCTCGCAATCAGGATTCAATGAGCACAGTAATTCAGATCCAAAAGTAACAGTATGGGCTGTGCGCAGCTCACGAAGCTCCGGTATAACAATCTCTGTTGTCTTGATTGCAAAGGTTTAAGTAAGAAAAATAGAATAAACAAAGTTACATCCAGAAAGTGAACCTGAACTTTAAACATAAAGTCTTTTGAAATAGGCAATAATCTTGATGTAAAAAGCATGCTTCTGACAGAATTGATCACATACGTAATAAAGGGTAATATGGACTTACTTTGCACCCATATAGATGAAATAATTGGTTTAGGACATCTTCACACTTATCAGATATATCGGTCGAGCTAACATCGTTAAACCACTGTAAAAGATGTTTTGTATCAGCCAAAGTTCAACCAAGAAGGTTAAAGTCACCAACAACCTTAAGAGAACAGAAGTGCAACACCTTCGTATACTTTCCCAAGGTAAGTGATCCCAAAATATTTGAACTCTCATTGGAAGATAAATCTGGTAAACAAGGGAGGGACTGAAATAAAAACAATCAATAATGTGAATAGAAAACAGCATGCTTAATGCAGAGTACAACTTTTTAATCCAATGAAAGAACTCATTCGACATTGAACCTACATCAACAGTCTCCTGTTCAAGTATTGGATCAACTTAATCATATGCTTAATATTGGTCTTGTTTAGATATATCAAATCCATTTTGAGGACCTAAAACAACAAGGTTATGATGGACAGGGAAATGTACATTTTGTCAGCAAGATAACCAACACGTCTTCTATAATCTATATTATACAAGTAGAGTGAATACTGCAGCATGGATTAAAAAAGGACCAATGGGACCTTCAGGGGAATAAACATCACCCAAACTGAACCAGGAGCAGAACAGGTGCCTGAAGAAAAATACCTAAGTTATTATGGTAATTAACATGCTTCAGTATCATAGATAATCATCATAACTGCAATTTTAGTGGAAAAACTCAATGTTGAAAGATGATCTGATACCCAAGTTACTAATTAAACTAAAGTATTGACACAAATGAAGAGAAAAAAGTCAAACTGAACCCTGAAGCAGAACAATATCTTAAAATTTTGCAGAAATACACTTTGTGAGTGATTACAGGATTCAACGCAATTCGATCAGCTGGAGAGGATCCCAAGATTGCTGCATACCTGAAAAGTTGTAAAGAAATAACAATAATCAACACATATCAACCGTAAGAGTGGTCTTATCACCACGATCAAAGATAGCTGGACCAGATTTAACAAAAAGATCCTCAAACATACAACCTAACTTTTAAGAAAATATATACAACCTAATTGAAGACAATAAAAGTCTGATGACATGAGTTAGGAAAGTTACATTGTTCTGTCATGGTTAAGGCTCCTTGGAAGCTGACTATCTTCATGATTTTGTACTTTTTTCAGTAAACTTCTAATCTTTAGCTTTAATAGCTTTTGAACTCTAAAAGGTGTAGGGAGTAAATACAGGTAGCATAAAATAGGACATAATGGAAGAAAAGGATCTATATAAGCGATATGTATTAGTTGGGACTATATTTTGGTCATATTTGTATATTTACTTTAAATCTATTTTTTGGAGTCTTTTAATCCTATCTAAGATTTTTATCTGTAGAAAATAGAGAGAACTTTTAGTACTTATTTTTATTACTATTATTATTATTATTATACTACAATATGGGTCTAAGATGAGCTTAAATGGAGCGGCATGGTCAGTGAGAATTCATATAGCCAACCTCAACTTACGTGAGATTGAGGCGTACTATTAGTTGTAGTTGTTGGTTGTTTTGCCTCCCCTTTGACGTGTGTCTTAATTTACATACTAACAACCGAGAAGAGTGCAACCAATCCTCCTCCTATCCACTCCAAATCCCAAAAAAAAATACTCTTCCCTCACCCTCAAGGTACTTTGATTTCTATTAAGGAGGAAAATAATCCCTTGTTTTCTGGTGATAACTTGTCCAATAATTTTGGAACTCGGTAGCTTCTTCACCGTTTTTAGCACAGATAAAGGTGAATGAAATTGATGCAGAATGTAAACAGTGTAACACCAAAATGATTTTGATTGCATATGTAATCAAGTCAAACAGGTAAGTGAAAAATGCATGGTTTGACTGTACACGCTGAGATGAATATCAGAGATTCTTATGACCAGAATTGAGTATTTGTTTGTAAAGAAATTGGCAGTATAACCCAATTACTAACACAAGTATGGCATCCTCAACTGTAGCTGTGATGGGTCCAATAACTGTGACAGTTCCTGCTTCCCACAGTGACCTGAGAAAAGAACAGAGATTGACCAAATTATAAACATATCCACGCTTGCAACATGCAATCACAATCATTCAAAATGTTTGTAAAATGTGCCTGATAGAGTTACATAACCTAATTTATTTTATAAACAAATACTAAACATTTTTACGTACTTCTATTCAAATTTCAAATATTGGCTAACAACAACAACATACCCAATGAAGTCACACAACGTGGGGTCTGGGGAGGGTAGAGTGTACGCAGACCTTTCCTCTACCTTGGTAAGTAGAGAGGTTGTTTCCGAAAGACCCTCGGCTCAAGACAAAGCATAAGCACGAGCAAAGCAAGAGAAACGGTCAGACCCGGACAAGAAATTTATAGCAGTATGAAAATGATGGTAACAAAAGCGGGTAAGCCATGATAAAACATTCTTAAAAAGAAGCAGTAACTAACGCATATAAATAAGATAAACAAAGCACACGAAAGAACATTCAGCAGCAAAAATCAAATGACAGGAGAATATAAAACAATAATGCGCCTACTAGTATGATATGCTAAGCAGGGCTACAATAATAACACTACAACTACCAGTATGTAAGCGTAAGTAGGACTACGCTCAACTACCTACTACCCTACTACCCTTCTACTCTAATTTATGTCCTCCTCTGTACATGCCTGAACCATCTCAACCTCTCACACCTCCGCACTGGGGCATTGTGTCTCTCCTCTGCACATGCCCGAACCATCTCAACCTCGCTTCCCACATCTTATCCTCCACCGATGACACTCTCACTCTGTCCCGGTTATCATCATTTCTAATCATATCCCTCTTTGTAAGCCACACATCCATCTCAGCATCCTCATCTCCACAACTTCCATCTTTTGGATGTGCAAAATCTTGACTAGCCAACACTCCGCCTCATACAACATAGTCAGTCTAACCACCACCATATAGAACTTGTCTTTAAGTTTTGGTGGCACCTTTTTATCGCACAAGACTCTAGATGCGAGCCTCTATTTCATCCACTCTGCACTAATACGATGTGTGACATCGTCATCAATCTCTCCATTCCCTTGGATAATAGACCCGAGATACTTGAAGCTTCCTTTCTTTGGAATGATTTGAGTACCAAGCCTCACCTCCACGCCTGTCTCATGGTCGTTCCCGTTCCTGAACTTGCACTTCAAGTATTCTGTCTTGGTCCTACTCAGCCTGAACCCTTTAGACTCCAAAGTATGTCTCCAAACCTCCAACTTAGCGTTCACTCCGCTGGAGTCTCATCAATCAAGACTATGTCATCTGCGAATAACATACACCATGGCACCTCCTTGAATTTGTCGCGTCAGTTCATCCATCACCAAGGCAAATAAGAATGGGCTAAGAGTTGATCCCTGGTGCAGCTCCATCATCACTGGAAAGTGCTCCGAGTCTCCTCCTACTGTATGTACCCTGGTCTTGGCTCCATCATACATATCCTTGATCGCCCTAGTGTATGCCACAGGTACACCTCTAACCTTCAAACATCTCCATATAACCTCCCTAGGGACTTTGTCGTATGCCTTCTTGACGTCGATGAAAACCATATGTAAGTCTCTCTTCCTCTTTCTATACTGCTCCACCAACCTCCTAATAAGATGAATGGCTTCTGTAGTCGAATGCCCGGCATGAATCCAAACTGGTTCTCGGAAATAGACACGCCTCTTCTTACCCTCATCTGCACGACCCTTTCCTGAACTTTCATAGCGTGGCTTAGCAGCTTGATACCCCTATAGTTGTTGCAACTCTGGATGTCACCTTTGTTCTTGTACAAAGAAATCATTGTACTCCACCTCCATTCTTAAGGCATTCTTGCCTTCCTATGAATGACATTAAACAACTCAGTCAGCTACTCCAAACCTGTCCTGCCTGCGCTCTTCCAAAATTCAACTGCATCTCATCATGCCCGGTCGCTCATCCCCTGCGCATCCTGTTCTCAGCACCCTTAACCTCCTCAACCTTAATACTTCTACAATATCCAAAATTCTGGTACCTTCCGGATTGCTCCAGATCTCCCAGCACAATGTCTTTATCTCCTTCTTCGTTTAAGAGTTTATGAAAGTAAGACTGCCACCTCCATTTATTACGTACGTCCTCCACCGTACTTTGCCTCTCTCGTCCTTGATGCACCTCACGTGATCCAAGTCATGGGTCCTTCTCTCCCTCGCCTTGGTTAGTCTGTACAACTTCTTATCCCCACTTTTTTCTCTAATTCCACATACGTGCGTTCAAAAGCCGTCGTCTTCGCTGCCGTAACCGCTAGATTTGCCTCCTTTCTCGTCATCTTATATAATTCCCTATTCGTCCACTTGTCCACTTCATCATTGCTTTCTACCAATTTCGCATACGTCACTTTCTTTACTTCCACCTTCTCTTAAACTTTATCAATCCACCACCAATCCCCTCGATGCCCACCACGGCTACCCCGCGAGACCCCTAGCACTTCTCTAGCTACCTCCCGAATACAACTAGGTTGTCTGTCCCCACATATCGGTCGCATCCCCACTACTTCCCCAAGCCCTCCTAGCCATCAACCTCTCCCCCATATCCTTTGCACTAGCCATGGTCAAACTCCCCATTTGATATTTAGTCTATCATCCACAACCCTCCTCTTCTTCTCCATCTTGATCTCCAAACCCATCACCAAAAACTTATATCGGGTTGTAAGATACTCACTCGGAATAACCTTGCAGTCTTTACAAAGACCGTTGTCAACCTTCCTAAGGAGCAAAAAGTCTATCTGAATCCTAGCCACCGAACTATGGAAAGTCACCAAGTATTCCTCCTTCTTAAGGAACCCCGAATTACCTATCACCATCCCACAAGCTCTAGCGAACTCCAAAAGTGAGACGCCTCCCCCGTTCCTGTCCCCGAGGCCAAAGCCTCCCTGCACGTCATCATAACCCCCCGAACGTGACCCGATATGTCCATTGAAATCCCCTCCTACAAATAACTTCTCAGTGGGTGGTATACCTCCCACCACCTCGTCCAAATCCTCTCAAAAGCGTCTCTTCTCCTCCTCGTCCAAGCCCGCCTGCGGCGCGTAAGCACTAATAATGTTGATAGTGAACCCTCCAACTACCAACTTAATCGTCGTCATCCTGTCATTGACCCTCCTAACCTCTACCACCTGATCCCGTAGCTCGTTGTCTACCAAAATGCCTACCCCATTCCTATACCTCGACCTACTCGAGAACCATAACTTATACCCGTCCACATCCTTAGCCTTAGGTCCTACCCATTTGGTCTCCTGGACACATGCTATATTATTGGCTACATTTATCGAATTCCAAATTCTGCTAGGGAGTTCATTCTAATATCATTGACAATGGCCAAAATGAAACATATCATAACATAAATGAACTTATATTTTTCTTTTGGAATCTAGCTTCTTGGATATAACAAGACGGAACATCACTTCTCCATGTTCATGCATACAAAAAAATGTCATCTGACCAAAATTTGTAAGAAAAAATTAGCTTGCTTCTGTGCGCACTCAAACGGCGTTCATGGGACATGAAGTTCATTGGCATTTTTCTTGTTATTGGATTCTGTAATGGAAGAATAGAAAACCAAAAACCCCTTTTGTCACCAATACCTTAAAACTGCATTAATTATGAATCTGCAAGATGTAAGTAGTGTATGTACTCTGTGTCTCCTTCATTGTTCTATCACACTATGAATTATGTAAGTACGGTGCGCGTTGAAAGCGTGTAGTGCTCTTCTTTGATTACATTTCTAAGCAATGTGCTGAATAGAGTTATCAACTACTGCAGTAAAGGCTTCACTTCTCTACAAAGCTACCTTATTTCTCATACCATGAAGTTCCTGGGAAAAAATGCTTTTGAGTTTTGACTAAGGCCTAGAAAAAATATTCTCCTTGATTTC
The DNA here is from genome assembly GCA_034509755.1 of Anisodus tanguticus. Lineage (NCBI taxonomy): Eukaryota > Viridiplantae > Streptophyta > Magnoliopsida > Solanales > Solanaceae > Anisodus > Anisodus tanguticus. Next base: position 34,084,735 of record CM067561.1, on the reverse strand, counting down.
ATGCCTTAGAGTTTTAGGTTTATAAGGATTGTTTCACTTATCCACTAGCGAAATGAAAAATTCCCTTTACAGATATTGAAGAATACATTTTAACATAGACACTTGATAAATCCAGAAAATATGGATAATTACAGAAAAGAACAGTTTTTAGGATAGAAAGATTAAATTGTAGCAACTGAGGGAGGCAAGTTGTATGAACCAGCAGATGCTTTGACAGTAGACAGAAAAGTCTTCCTGAGAGGACCAATATAATTCATAAGGATAAACCATTAAGGTATAGCTGCACATTGATCTACCATTCATGAACTTACCCAGTCAGGTCAGTCCGTCCAAATGTTGTTTTCAAACCCACAACTCCACAAAGAGAAGCAGGAATTCGTACTGAACCTGGCCTCCAAATGAAAAAAGCTTAAAAATCTATAACCATTTTAAAACAAATTACTAATTCACTTCCCCGATATGTTATACAACCTCCAGCATCTGTTCCCAATGCTGCTGAACACAATCCAGAAGCAACAATTGCAGCTGGACCTGAGGAAGAACCACCTGTGTACCTTTTTGGATTATGCGGATTTCGAGGTGTACTGCCATAGGAAAATGCTCATTACTGATGTGAAAGGTAAAATATACACTTAAACCTAAAAAATACAAAGAATTAATAGTTACCAGATAACTTCAAAGGATTCTATTTCGAGAACACGGGGGTAGAAGATATCTAAAGCGGTCTGTATGAGTGGCTTATCTAATATAACTCAAGCAAGACTCTCAGCCACTCAACCAAAGGAAAAGGACTACAAGATGTAATAACTGGACAACATTTTTTATTAGACATATTGAAATTAAGGAAAGAATAAACTTTTAAAAGAGATGTAGGGAAACAAAAGTTTTATTATTCTGCAGTTAAATGAGTCAAAATGTGGCACTAATCACGTAACAGCCAAAAAACCACCAGCCAACAACCTTTCTTGGACAAGAAGAATGAACTAGGAATAAACCACTCTAGTGAACCTTATGCTATGTTGGAAAAAGGAGGCAACATATGAGCTCCTGCTAAGGAGCATTCAACACTCCAGTCACAGAAAGATCAACATTGAAACAGAAAGGGAGAAAAAGTGATTTTTTGAGGGACGTCTTTAGCATACTCCTGTTAATTGTGAAATGGTCCTTCAACATTCAGAAAACCAATGTTTAGCATTGTAAAGATATGGCACCTGGGCCTAACTCAACCCCAAAAGCTAGCTCATGAGGGGAGGATTGCCCAAGTCCATATAAGCAAACCACCAGTCCATTCCTCAGCTAATGTGGGACTCTAACCCACTCTAACACCCCCCTTCACACCCAGGCCCAACTGGAGCGTGGACCGGGAGCCCAAACAGGGATAAACCTGGCTCTGATACCATGTAAAGATATGACACTTGGGTCTAATTCAACCCTAAAAGCTAGCTCATTAAGGGAGGATTGTCCAAGTCCATATAAGCAGACCACCAGTCCATTCCCCAACCAATATGAGACTCTAACACAATCTAACAAGCATATATCTTTATCAAGTTTGCTTTATCAAAAGGAAAAAAATAGTCATGTTTGCTATTTTTAGGTTCAAGGAAAAAAATTTACCCATAATTTGGATTATTTCCTGTCGTGCCCATACCAAACTCATGCATATTCGTCTTTCCTACTAAAATTGCACCACTGTTTCGTAATCTTGTCACAGAAACCGCATCTGCTTTTACCTGGCGAACCTCATGAAACCATGTAGTACCACCTGCTCTTTTTTACAGGGAAAAAAGTTCAGCTAAAACTAGCAGAGATGTTTGCAGAGGAAATATGAACTTAAAACACGTACCCTTTGAAGGATGAGGATAGCAATCAATGTCGTCCTTGACTGCAATGAAGATCCCATCCAAGATTGAAACCGGTATTCCTCCATGATCACATCATAATAAAAGAAGAAACAGATTAAAGGAAATATGGTTCAATAATAAAATCAGCAGACTTGGCACAGTAGTTTGAGATAATCATTTTCATCATTTATTTGACGGCATGTGCTGAAAACTTAGAAAAAAATTGTGAATTGCAATATGTAGGTTCTTACAAGATCCAACTTTATGCACGACCAACAAATAAAAATACCTTCCTCAAATCTTTGAGTGGAAGCTACCGCTTGCCTTCTCACTTCCTTGGGGTCAAAGGAGATTAATAGTGGTACTGATGGGTCCTTATTATTCAATACCTCCATTGCTGAGATGAAGTGTTCTGCAACCTTTAGCATGACAAAGGTTTATTACTCTATGAAGATGACGAAATAAAACAACCAACGGAAAGTCACTTGCCATAGATGGGGTCGTAAGCTTAGATCTGTATGCATATCCATAATCACGAATTTTCCAATAGCGGAATTGGAATGGTTCTCCTGAATCAGAACTCCATCTGCTAGAAGGATCATAATGTGGAAGACACTTCAAGGCTAAATCAACCCGTTCTTCAGGTTTTCCTACTTCTTCTAAGCAAACAACACCAGGCTCTGGCTCTAAATTCGTATAAATACTAACCAAGTCAGTAACATTAGAAAAGCGCCTTAATTCCTGAATTCCAACTTCAGCAAAATCATGAAATTCCCACAGTATTATTCTTCTTTCCAGTTATATGTCAGAAATCAGCTGAGGAATTAGTTTATCACCATTAATGTCATGCTCAAGGAGTAAAATATAAGCGGTAGAAAGCTTAGCCTCAATATAGAGGATTGTTCGTGAACTTTTGCTGGCAAGAAGTTTATAAGATCCACAACTAACAGAAAACAAAGAAGAAAGACAACAAGGAGTACAATAAGATAGGGAAGCAGTGCCATCTCAGTGGAGTGACATATTTAAGAGGAATAAGTATCTTCCTACTCCGAGCTGAAAACTTGATGTACACTAAACATACAATATACAACAACAATAACAATTATGACTCAATCCCAAGCAAGTCAGTATCGATTATATAAATCCTCCCTATCCATGTCGCTCCATTTTAAGCCCGTCTCAGTCTAATATTATTAAAAAAATAGTTTCACTTGCACTAGAAGTGTAACAAACTAGAATTTGTATTGATCAAATATAGAACCTAGAAGAAAGATTGTTCATCCAACAAAAGGAAAAAATAGAAAAGGGAGGTTCCAGAATGTTATTACAAAATAGCTAATGAAAATAAAATAACATAACTCTTAGCATAACCCTAATGTAATATCTCATCTTCTATTTATAGCCATCTCACATGCTCTTTTCAACTAGGGTCCCAGACGTAATTTGCCAACTCCCCAAATGGGTCCTCTATCGTGGCCCTATTCATAACAAGAAGTTCTCTATATTTCTACAGGTATATAAATCTCTAACAAGACTCGTCAAGTAGTCCGTGACTGACTAGCCGACACTTCTGCCTTTCCACTTTCCACGAGTCAAAAAATGTAACGATAGCTAAAAGACTCATTGGACCTAAAGAAATCAAACTAGCATGATTAAAATGTAATCTCAACTAATTGGTATCACCTATATAAATCTTTTTATTCCACTGTGTCCTAAAACTGAACATACTATATTAATAAACTGATTGAGAGATAAACAGCAAGAGCTTAATACAAAACCTTGAAGAGGGAATTCGGGAATGAACATGGGAACCTCTGGGATCACAGTATTCTTGACCATCTGACAATTCAAAAACAACACTTTTAATTTCTTAATCTCCTTTTATTGCATCACATACATAAAATCACAAGTATCCACAAGTTAATACAAAACAAACCTCAGTAATCCCATTCTTCTGCTTCAGGTGATGAGCAATTAGAGAACCGATTAAGGGTGCCTCCATTACTTTAACAAACAACTTGATCCAAAAACCAGTCAAATGCGGAGCTGCAAATCAATTAGTGCACAAACTCAGGGGGAAAATGATACTGTCAATTCCATCATAGCCAAGACACTATAACAACAACATACCCATACCCAGTGTAATCACACAAGTGGGTTCTGGGGAGGATAGAGACTGTTTTTCATAGACCCTCCTCAAGATAAAGTATATCAAAACAGGTTAAAAGGGAAATAACGAAAGCATACTACAAAAAGCAAGACAAAGCATAACCAAGAGTCTTTTTAAGAGGAAAAAAATGAATAGCAAACCTTGTAATTTTTCCGGTACATATTTAACTGTGGTGAGGTCTACTTCATTCGCAGGCAACATCACTAGCTTCTTCCCCATTTTTCAGTACTGGACAAAAACACAAGATATGATCAAAAGAATAAAACTGATTGTTTACTTATTATTTTTAGGATTATTATATACTTCACAGAGCTGTGAAAGTCGGGTAACTTTTGCTTTCTTAGCTCTGGCTAAGACCAATAGCAATGAAGAACTGTTGATATTTTAATTGACAGTTACCTTCATTGAGTTTGAACCTTGCAAATGGTCTCAACAACCAACTACTTTCAATTTAATGCTTTCGGAAAAATAATTTCAAACGATACGTTTTGGGCTCCTTAGGCGTATGGGATGTTGGGCTTGAAGTGCCCAGTGCTCAAGAACTAATCGCAACACAAAAAAGTTGTGTTTCTGCTAGGTGTGTAATATTTTGTAGGATGCCGATGAGGCTTTGTACCCAATTTAAATGGGATAATTACAGTATTTAGTTTACAAAATGAGGAAAGGACACAAGTGGCCAACGCCGTGAAACTATGGACACCGCTCAAGAATTTACAAAGTTACTTTTTTAGCCTTTTCAAAATAATTTCATTTCCTAGCTATTTTTCAACTAATCCGGCATAATGATAAGTATAAAAATGTATCATTATTATAGAAGATGTATCATTACTGGTATATATGTATATAAAAGATGTATCACACGTATAGAAATTATATCATTATCGTATAAAATATGTATCCCTAAAGTATATGTATAGAAAATATATCAATGTTTTATAATTTGTGTATAAGAAATATATAATCAACGTATAATTTTAGTTTTGATTAAAATATATTTACTAATTAAACACATATTATATTTTTTTATATATACATATACATTAGTGATACATATTTTAAACAAAAATGATACAGTTAATAATAATATTTTTTTTCGTTGATAATCGCCACTAAATAGTCATGTTCTTTATGCAACGAAACTTTTAGTGACATCATTTCGATCTTTAGTCGATTTTTCTTAGTGAATGGGCTGGGCGGCTAGCGCCTTGGATTATTTTGGGTCGAAGGACCATCTCGCAATATTAAGCCCAAAAGAGGTCTTTTGGGCCTTTTTTTTTTGCTGGTGGCTTCTCAATGTCCTTTTCCTTTACCTAAAAAAATATACTTATACATTTACTATGCATATATATATATATATATATATATATATATATAAATTAAAAGCATGAAGTATTTAAAAGATTAAGAGGTAGTACCATCCATAATCATATTTATTTAAAATATTAAAACTTACAAACATTTATATCAAGGAGAACTACCTTGAAAATTTCTAAGGTATTTGGATCATATGAAATGAATCATATGAGTCATATCAACTGAATCATACGAGGGGTATTTTGATCTAACTAAAGGGAATTTTCTTTGGAGCTCTCACTTCTCTCTAAAATCTAAAAGCTTATGAGAGAAAAACTAGAAAATAAAAGCTTGTCTAACTAAGGGGGAGAGAGTCTCATTTTATAGGAGTTTTATATGACATTTTGGTAATTAAAAAGGAATCCAACTATTCATCCGAGTGGAGAATGACTATTCATCCTAGTGGAGAATGGCGTCATCCATGACATCATTGACTTCGGCATTTTCTTGAATTATTGGGCACTTTCTTTTGTTGGAATTTTGTCTAAACTCTACTCCGGGTATTTTGAATTCTTTTGGCAATTTTCTTCAGAATCCATTGTTTCCAAAAATCGGACTGTCTTCAATATCAATTTTTGGTTCTTTTGATGATGATGAAGAGCATTGTTTTGATGAAGACGGTGCAAACTTCAGAATTATGGCTTCCATTTCTTCTGGATTTTTGGCCGCTGCGAGCATTGAGGCCATCTGAAATTTTTGTGAAAGGAACTGGGTGTGCTCCGGTGTTTGTAGTGGTGTTTGCGGTGTTTGTAAAGGCACATGTATTTGAATAAATTTTCGGGCATTTAGCCATTCCTGGACTTTTTGTGGTGTGAGGCTTGCTGGTATTTTAAAGTTGTCCCACCATCGGATCTCAAATCTTCTTCGGATTGTCGAGATTTTATTTTCTGAATAATCTACAGACCATGTGAAAACTCATGGTAAATGGAATTTGGTGTGAAAAAAGTGCAGTGGCACAAATCTCTTTTCTTCTTCAGTGGGTTCATATTGGGATTTAAAAAGGCTGAAATATTTAGTGACTTGGGATTTTTGTATTTCAAGGGAGGATCCGAATTGTTAACACTATGAATTCCACCATGTTGGAAATTGTGATGGATTACATGAGGTATCAAAATGGAAAAGCCAAGTGTAGCGTTGGTTGGTATTTTGAATAAAAAAGAAATTGAACCAAGCTTGTTGGTAATCCCAGTAATTAAAAGGAATATCAAAAATGGTTCATTTTTATGGGTATCTGGGAAATTTAGGAGTTGAGACAGATCAATCCCTCAATCGCTTGGAGCAATTACGTTAAATATTTTGCAAATAGAATAAGAGGGATCTGAGTTATTTTTATAATAATCATTTTTAATTGTTGTTGATCCTGATATTTCAAGGATAGCCTGATAAAAATGTGGGGGTTTTGAAATACCCCATGATTTGTAAAACCATCCTTGTCCAAAATAAATTTGTAATGCTAAAAAGGGTCTTGGTCAAAATATCATTTTTCAATAGTTACAATATTTTGAAAATATGATTTTATGAAGAATTCAGGGGCAAGTTTTTTGGGGACTTGTGATACCACAAGTTGTGTTTTTAAAAATTATTTTTGAGAAAAGATTTTTGAAGATTCTCCTTTTTCGATTTTTGTAAAATTTTGTGAGATTTTTTCCTCTCATGAGCTTTGAACAACTTCTTGTTTGGGAATTTGAAGTTATATCAATGCATGATGTAGTTCCGGGGATTTTGCAAAGAGTTGTAGAAGATTCTCAGTAGTTATTGACTTATTTCCTATGCGGGAGTTGCTAGTGTTTTCTGCACAGATTTTGTGGCATTTTCGTTTTCTTTGTTCATAACTACGTCATACCATGTCAAGGGTTTTTCGGTGGGAGTTTTGACAGGGAATTTCTCTTTTTTTTCTTTGGAAGAATTTGTTATTTTGGAAGTGGTGGAGTTTATGGATTTTTTGGGAGCCATGGAATTTGTTTGTTGTTGAGGTGCAACAACTGGTGTATTTATTGACGGTGAAATTTCATCCTTTCTCTTTTGGAGTAAGGCTCCACACATTTGTCCGGATTCTCGCATGTCCTTTCTCGATATCTTGTCCTTGTAACCCAAACAGTGGGGTAAGGAACAGTGATATTACATTTCTGTGTTGCAACCAGTATCAGAAATCTGTGGGTTTTTTTCTCATGTTTTTGAAAAAGTCGCTTGTTAATTTTTTTTTCTTTAAAGCAAAAAATTGTCATGAATAAATTTGCAGAAAATATTTTTAAATGCAATATTTTTGACATTGTAAATCATACTTTAATTGTTTTTTGTATGCAAAGGTATTAATTAATATGATAGAACGAGTATCATAGGTTCTAGGGGTCTCAGGTTTCTGATCTAGAAAATCATTCCTCAATTCTCTTAGATGACAGGAGTAAGTCTTTATCAACACATTTTACTAGGTATTTTTTGACGTTATTTGTCTTACAATAAGGAACTCTTAGCATGATATTGTCCAGGATTCTCGCATGTCCTTTCTCGATATCTTGTCCTTGTAACCCAAACAGTGGGGTAAGGGACAGTGATATGACATTTCTGTGTTGCAACCAGTATCAAGAATCTGTGGATTTTTTCTCCTGTTTTTGAAAAAGTCACGGGTTAAAAGTTTTTCTTTAAAGCAAAAATTGTCATGAATAAATTTACAGAAAATATTTTTAAATGTAATATTTTTGACATTGTAAATCATACTTTCAATGGATTTTCTCGGGTTTGTATGTCTTAGATGACAGGAGTAAGTCTTTATCAGTTTGAGATCTATTGGTTTTGGTTTGTTTAAAAAATGGAATTTTAGATTCTTATTATTGGAATCAAAAGATATGAAATCATTATCTACCTTATAAGGGGTGATAAGATTTATGAACGGACACGTGACGGACTGGCCAGCAGGCAGTGGCCTGCTGGCCCAACACAGTAAGTGGCACTGGATGTAGAAATCGAGAATGGACCAGTTTCAGAATTGGGCTGGGTCACAAGCCCTATTATCGAGACTGGCCCAATCACGGGGCTGGTAATTGGGATGTGCACAATCACTGGACCTGAAACTGAAATAGTAGACAGTGACGGTACGGCATGTCCAGCGGGCAGTGGGCCCGCTGGCGGATTTGAGGTGCGGGACATGTCCGATAAATGGTGGATAATATACGGGGAGATACCGTCATCTAAAAAATTATACGAAGTAGACACAGGACTACTCACCTTAGCAAACGGAAACTGGGATTCATCAAAAATGACATGGCGACTAACTATGATTTTATTATATAATAAATCAAATCATTTGTAACCACGATGATTAGACGGATAACCCAAAACACACAAGGGGTAGAACGGGACTGAAGTTTGTTAATTGTGGTGGACGGAAACAACGGATAACATAAGCACCCTAAGACCCTAAGATGGGAATACGAAGGAGTCTTATTATATAAAATTTGAAGGGGGGCGAATATGCCAAACCTTTGGTAGGAAGAATGTTAAGAATATATGTAGCCATTTGTAGAGCATGATGCCAAAAAGAGGGGGTACGGAAGCATGAATCAATAAAGTTCGGACAATGTTATTAATGGTACGAATTTTGCGTTCGCTTTTCCATTTTGTGAAGACGTATGAGGACAAGAAAAATGAAAATTGATCATATTATTAGCACAAAACTGCCAAAATACCCCATTATCATATTTTTTCCATTATCACATTGAATATTTTTAATCTCCCGTTCGAATTGAATTCTAATGAATGCTCTAAATTTTAAAAAAGTGGAAAAGACTTGAGATTTTTTTGCTATCGGAAAAGTCCATAAAAATTAGAATAATCATCCAGAAATAGAACATAATAACGATGACCCAAAGAACTGAGAACAGAAGATGTTCATAAATCCCTATGAATAATATCAAATGGCATTAAAATATGAGAATTGGAGTCTACAAACGACAATCTAACACTAAAGAACAAGATTAACAATTCGGAGTACTACGCGTACCCTTACACGAAATAAAATTGTTTTATCTAAGAAAGACAAAATAGACGCCCCCGGAAGACCTAGACGAGCATGCCACAAGGAAGAAGTAAGGGCTGCAAAAGTTGATGGCAAGGCTTGACTCGAGAAACCGAAACTTGGCATGATAGGATAAAGATCTCCCATACTATCACACATCATAAGAGGATTCCCCGTCTTGAAATCCTTCAGAGAAAACCCAAATGGATCAAATTCAACAGAAATAGAATTATCAGTGGTGAATTTTTTGGATAGACACCAAATTTTCAATCAATTTAGGGGCATGAATGATATTTTTCAAGATAAGAGGTGGATGGGGGGAAGATAAAGTTTTATGACCATAACCACGAATTGAAATTGAATTACCATTATCAACAATTATGCCACGAGTGTTGCTCAAATTAGAATAAGACGAGAGAGTACTTTGATCGGATGTCATGTGGGTAGTGGCTCAAATGTCCATGTACCAATTCGAGTCTGGTGGAGTTAAACCAATTGTCTACATAGCGACTTCAATGTCGATCGAGGTGGGGCCCGCTGTGTGATGGGCCTACAGAGGTCGGGGCCCAAGAATACTTGCATGCTGCCCTGGTCCAGTAGCGTGTCGGGAGCCCAGTTGGTATTGGGCCGATAGGGCTGTTGTGAAGCCCACTGGCTAGTAGCTGGAACGCTGGAGGAATATGGGTCGTTGGGCCACTGCCTACTATCCCAAGCCCACAGCCAAGGAGCCCAAGGCTGGGATCAGTGGGTCGGTGGTCCACTGTAGTCGGGATGGGGCCCACCATCACTGTTTTGGCCACTGTTACCACTGTCGGAACCGCCGCGTATGCCCCAGCGATTTTTGTCATTATTTTCCGGTTATTTTTGCCGCCCCATTGAGACCGGTTTGGGGATGAATTGTCACCAAAATTTTGAGAAAGAGAGGAGGACGTCATCATGACCACGAGACTAGCACTAGTAGCCGGCTTCTTCCAAAGTAAGCATGAAGCAGGCTTGATAGAACTTTGGGAGAAGATTACTTTGACGAAGGAGAGTACCAACGCCACTATAGGTCTCAGAGAGGCCAATAACCATCTGGAGAACAAGACAATCGTCGCTAACAGACGCACCAACATTGCGGAGTTGGTCCGCCAATTCTTTCAACCTTTTGCAATACGCTGAAACGTTTGGGAAATTTTTCATATGAACGTGGGAAAATTCATGCTCAAGTGCAACAACTCTAGAATTGCGATTATCTTGGAATATGTCACGCACCCTATCCCAAGCAGTCATCGCCATAGCGTCCGGCTCAATAATCATCTGCAACAGGTCGGTAGAGATAGTGGAGTAAATCCACTGAAGGATAGGGGCATCAAGAGTCGTCCACAACTTAGTATCTTTCTCGCGTTTAGGCACCTCCGTGTCCTCAGGAGCCACGGGGATTATGTGATGGATGAATTGATGCGACCGTGCGTGAATTTTGAACAGTTCGGCCCACGTCGCATATTGGATGTTTTCTATTTCAAGAATAAGAGGGATGTGATTCTTGATATTAGGAACAACAAGGGCAGGGTGAAACGTGTTCTTGGAGGTAGACATAACGAAAGAATAATATGTGATTGAGGAATTGAGAAGAAAGAATTTTGGGGATTGAAAATTTTGCACCGAAATCGAGGAAGAAAGCTCGGAATCGACGACAATTTTGGGGAGAAAAATTTTCAACGTAGACTTCTGATACAATGAAAGAAATAATCCCCTTGATTATTTTCATTAATGAAAGAGTATATATACAATTTATAATTTTCATAATAGGAAAATCATATTCCTAGTCTACTTCCAAAACCTCATTCTACTTGTACAATAATTATACAATTATGGTAAGTGTACAATTCTAATTATATATAAAATTGTCCTAAAATCAATGCAACAAACCGTGATATACTTATGGTAAAAGTATATCACGGGTAATACTATTTATCACTCAATTGAATACTGAGGTTTGATTCGTACCATCGCACAAGATTGAACGCATAGTCTTTTTTATACCATTTGTAATAGCCGAGCCCACTAATAATATTGTCCGTTTTAAATATAGACGTAAACGATTTTAAAACGGGTCATTAGGACCTAATACTTGTTTTCTTATATATGAACCCAACATTTCTCCAGTACATTTTGCCCATGTAAAATTTGCGTAAGCTGTTACACTAGTTCTACGTAGTTCTTACTAATGCATATAGAAAAAGGCATGGAGTAAGTTACATAAAGTAAATTAAATAGATCAAGCTGAGGAGGCAATAAATAATCATGGGAGAACATGAAGGTGATCAGAGAGTACGTAAGAGTGAGGGTGATGATGATGATGATGAGAGAGAGATCAGATGTGTTAATGAGCATGTTGTGGCTGGAGATATTATCGCCGAGAATGGTGTAAACGATCCATAACTATACAAGTAATCAACTTGGCCGATATTTTAATCATTCCCTTTTTCCTTTGCTTGCATTTCTTTTTTCTTTCTTTCTCAATTTGAGTTGCCAGCGAGAGAACCATGTGAATTAAACAACTACAACATCATTTTGTCCAACTCAGACGTGTAGAATATTAAAAAAAGTGTTCTTACTTTAACTTGTACTGTAATAAAAGAAAAGGTAAGAAAGTGGTCATTCATGCGGATAGAGAATTTGACCATTTAGTCCGCTTATAAATTGACCGGTCTATTAGACAAACTTAAGAGACACCTAGTAATCTGGATAGATGCATCATTTAAACCCTTGTTTTAAAAGGCGAGGGCGTAAGATTGGCCATTTTATATGTCTTGGTGAGGCATAAGCCCCGAGGCACGATACTTAAACCCTATGGGTATTTAATTTACTATTTTATAAAATAATATAATTATAATAAATTTAAATAGATAAAATTACTTAAAAGATAAAAGAATTTTTTTAATAAATAAAATATATATATATATATATATTAAAAGTGGGAAGAGTCTACGTCTAAAGTTGGATTCCGAAAAAGTTCCTCAAAAATTAAACGACTATTTTGCCCTTCACATAAACATTACTCCTACAATAATTTCATACAAAAAAAGTAAATTAACCTTCTAATAAATAGTAAATATCTATACTAAAATTAAACTGAAACCTCTGCCTTGAAATTAGAGGCTTCATGTGAAATTAGATTGCAGTTATTATTAAGGCTGTCCAAGGGGCCGGGGTGGCGCGGGACCTAGCGGAATTGGGAAAAGGGTCGGGACCCATCCTCCGGCGGGCCGAGACTGGCGGGACAGGCCAATGTCCCATCCCGCGAGAAAAGGGGATCGGTATTGGTGGGGTGGAGCGGGGTCGGGTCGGGTCTGGGATTCCATTTTTTTCTTTATATTTTATTACTTCTAAAAATAAAGTTTATAGCAAATTGTATTTTATTAAGAATTTCTTCAAAAGGTGATAGGTCATCCTTTACAATTAAGTTATAAATATGACACGCACATTTTATATGAAAATGATTAAAAAAAGATGGAGTTAATAGATCTTTTAAAAGTCTCACAGCATAATTATTAGAAGAACTGAGCATTGTCATGATAGACTGACGTAATGCATCAGAAGATTCAGTCAAGATAATATCATCCATATATAACAATATATAAGCCAAGGAAGAACCACGACGATATATGAACAATGAATTATCAGACTTTCTGTGTGAAAACCCAATAGATGAAACATAGTCTGCAAATCTCTTATACCAAGCCTGTGGGGATTGCTTAAGCCCATACAAGGACTTCTTCAATAAACAGACATGATGAGGATATTTGGGGTCTCGAAAACCCAAGGGTTGATGCATGTAAACGGTCTACTTAAGATCACCGTGTAAGAAATCATTCTTCAAATCTAACTGATGAATGGGCCATGCTTTCGAAAGAGCCAAGCTGAGCACAATGCGAATGGTAGTCGGTTTGACCACTGGACTAAATGTCTCACCACAATCCATGCCAACATGTTGAGTCTTACCATCACCTACAAGACAAGCCTTGTGCCTCGCAAAAGAACCGTCAGAATTATCCTTATGAGTAAAAATCCACATAGACTTAATAATATTAACACCAGAAGGATGGGGCACCGACTCCCACGTCTTATTTTCAATAAGAGCATCATATTCGTCATTCATATCCAATTTCCAATTCGGGTCATTTAATGCGGACACTTGGGTTACGGGGTAGGGGGATTTAAGAATATTAGAATTTAGATTAAAATGTCTTTTTGATTTAAAAATACCCGGTTGACTATGAGTGACCGGTCTGTGACTCGGGCGAATTGGGTGGATTTTGGGCAAAATGCGGATGGGTGATGGATTGGCCAACAGGCAGTGGGCCTGCAGGACCAACACGGGAAGCAGGAATAGTACCGAAAACAGACTCACGGGCAGAACTGGGCTGTATATTTGGCCCAGTTGCTGGACCCGAGACTGGAGTGACTAGCCCACTGGGCAGATTAATCGGGACTGGAGGTCCAACGGGTAGTGGGCCCACTGGCGGATTTTAGGTGCGGAATAAGTTCGAGAGATGGTGGATAATATATGGGGAGACATCGTCATCTAAAAAATTATACGAACTAGGCTCGGGACTACTTACTTTAGCAAACAGAAATTGGGATTCATAAAAAAGAACGTGGTGACTAATTATGATTTTATTAGATGATAAATCAAAATATTTGTAACCATAATGATTGGATGGATAACCCAAAAACACACAAGGGGTAGAACGGGGATGAAGTGTGTTAATAGTACTTGACGGAAATAGCGGATAACATAAGCACCCAAAGACCCTAAGATGTGAATACGAATGAGTCTTATTATATAGACATTGAAGAGGGGATGAATATGCCAACCCTTTGGTAGGAAGGATGTTAAGAAGATACGTAGCCATTTATATAGCATGATGCCAAAAGGAAGGGGGTACGGAAGCATGGACCAATAAGGTTCGGACAATATTATTAATGGTACGAATTTTTCGTTCAGCTTTCCTATTTTGTAAGGACGTATAAGGACAAGAGAAACGAAAAACTATGCCATTGTTTTCATAAAATTCCCGAAACACACCATTATCAAATTCTTTGCCATTATCATATTGAATATTTTTAATTTCCCGATCGAATTTGGTACGGATGAATGCTCGAAATTTTAAGAATGTGGAAAATATAACATAATAACGATGGCCCACATAACTTAAAACGGAGATGTCCATAAATCGCTATGAATAATGTCAAATGACATTAAAGTACGAGAAGTAGATGCTACAAATGGTAATCTAACATGTTTTCCTAGAGGACATGATTGACAAATTGGAGTACTACGCGTACCCTTACAAGAAATAAAATTGTTTTTATGTAAGGAAGAAACAATAGACGACCTAGGGTGACCCAAACGTGCATGCCACAAGGAAGGAGCTAGAGTTGCAAAAGTAGATGGCAAGGCTTGACTCGAGAGATCGGATGCGGGTGTGATAGGATAAAGATCTCTCCTACTATCACATTTCATGAGAGGAATCCCCATCTTGAAATCCTTCACAGAAAACCCAAAAGGATCAAAATCAACAGAAACCCAATTATCAGTGGTGAATTTACGGCCAGACACTAAATTTTTAATTAAGTTAGGGGCATGAAGGGAATTTTTCAAGACAAGATGTGGATGGGGGGGGGGGAGACAAAGTTTTATGACCGTAACCACGAATTGGAATTGAGTTGCCATTACCAATATTTATGCCATGATTGTTGCTCAAATTGGAATAAGATGAGAGAGTACCTTGGTCGGACGTCATGTGAGAAGTAGCACCGGTGTCCATGTAGCAATTCACGTCTGGAGGAGTCAATCCAAGTGTATGCATGACAGATTCAATATCTGTAGGTGTCGGAGTCGGAGTGGGACTCGCCGCATGATGGGCTTGTGGGGGCCGAGGCACAAGCACACCTATTTGCTGCCCCGACCCAGCAAAGTTGCGGAATCCTCTGTTCCCGATCGAATTGGGCCTGAAGAACTGTTGGTTGGCCCACTGTCCATGGGCGGAAGAGGTAGGTAGGGAAATAAGGGTCGTTGGCCACGGCCACCAGCATGGCCCACGCGGGGTCCATGGGGGGACCGGTGGCTGAGGCCACCGCCATCGTACCGCGGCCCACTGCCATTTTTCTAGCCGCCCCCACCACCGCCGGAACCACCACGATTGCCACCGCGATTTTTGACATTATTTTTTTTAATTTTTATTGCCTCCACCGTGAGCACGATTTTGGCCCGAATTATCATTAAAACCTTGAGAATTAGCGGAGGACGTCATCATGACCACGAGACTAACACCGGTAGCCGCCTTTTTTGCCAAACCGACTTCTTCTAACGTGAGCATCGAACGGGCTTGATAAAAAGGTGGAAGCGGATTACTTTGACGGAGGAGAGTCCCCACGCCATTATATGCCTCAGATAGGCCTACAACCATTTGTAGAGCAAGATGATTATTGGTAACGGGCGCTCCTACGTTACGGAGTTGGTCTGCCAATTCCTTGAGTCGTTTACAATAAGCGGAAACATTCGAAATTTTTTCCATGCGGACCTGGAAAAATTCCTGCTCAAGGGTGACAACGCGGGAATGTTGGTTATTTTGGAATATATCACGCAATCTATTCCATGTAGCCATAGTCGTAGTGTCCGGCTCAATAATCATTTGTAAAAGGTCGGTAGAAATAGTGGAATAAATCCACTGAGTAGCATCAAAAGTAATCCATAACTGTGAATCCTCCGCGGGAGTAGGGGTAGCGGGAGGAATTATGTGATGGAGAACTTGATGGGAGATAGCGTGAATCTTGAACAACTCCACTCACGTCGCGTATTGGATGTTTTCCATGTCAAGAACAATAGGGATGTGGTTCTTGATGTTGGAAACAGTAAGGGCATGATGAAATACGTTCTTTGATGTAGACATAATGAAAGAACAATAGGTAATTTGAGGGATTTGGGAAGAGAGGATGAAGACTCGACACGAAAATTGAGAAAAGGCTCGGAAACCGAGGCAGCCAGAAGCTTGGGAGAGAAGGAGGTATTGGAAACTAGACTTCTGATATCATGAAAGAAATAATCCCTTGATTATTTTCATATATCACATGTTAGCTTGTTTGTTTCTTGTCATTTATTTGTATCTTCATTTGCTAATGGCTAATTCATGGTCCATTTGAGTTCTGATATGTTATGTATATGTGTTAATGTGTACATGTTAGCTTCTGTGAGGACATCTGACTTTCTGGACTTCACATTTTCTAAAATCCATCTTTGTTGTTTTTCTTCTTTCTTTTTACATTTTGTCCTCTACAATGTCTTGGTCATATTATTCTTAATGCAATCCAGTCTGTTTTCATGTTACGCAATTTTATATAATTTTCATAGGTTGTTTATGAATAAGGTCTTTAATATAATTTAACTAATATATATGTTCTTTGTTAAATTCATAGATGAAAGGACTCATGATTTTGAATCAGACAAATGACACATATACGTATATTATATCTTATATACATCAGTTAAACATTTTAGTAAATTATTATCGATATCACAATAACTTCTACTTTTGTGTATGTGTACACTATGGAATCAACTACTGCCCATCCTAAGGAAGGCATACAATAATCGAATTATACAACTTCTACAAAACAATATTGCTTTTATTTGGTAACTATTTCTTAGATATGTATAGGGCTATAAAGGAGGAGACTACAATTTTAACAAAGAAGACAAAAACTTTAAGATGTGAAATATTTGGAATCATAGCCAATGTTGTTCAAATCCACATTTAAATTATGTGTTAACATAAAAAAAAAATTATAAAGTTGAATATTGGTATATCATAAGAATACCAATAATAAATATTTATAAAAATTTCGTACTAATTAGCATGGAATATACGTGCAACACACTTATCCAAAAACTACGTGTGGGTGTGCGCGCGCTTGATCCTCACAAAAAACTAATCAAATAAATTCATTATACGCCACTTATAACTTATAATTATATATAATATAATTTTACAATTATAAACAATACAATGAAATAAAAGTTATTACGAAATGCAAATCAACTCTAACATATTAACTTCCAAACAATGAAAAAAATCACAATTATCATACTATTCATTTTATCTCCCTATAAGCAAATAATCAATAAACTTTATGATCAATATTATAATTAAAACGTAACTCCTTCATGAATAAAAATAAAATTACTTTCAAATAGCGAAATAATAAAATATGATAATTTTGATAAAATGTACATTTCGGCTATGTATTTTTAAAAGAAATATTAAGTGATATTCACTCTCACGATGTTCTCAAATAGTAAATATGCAATACTATGACTTGTTATTTGAGTTACACCCAATCTTCTTATTTCTATGGATGAAAAATTATTAAGTATCATTCATTTGTTAAGAAATTATGTGGGTCAATAATTTTAATTAAAGAATTTAACATATAATTTGTGTAAGAACGGTTAGGGGAGCCCCGAGCATTGAGTGTTGAGCGTTAGTCGTGTTTAAGGCGTACAGTCGGGCGCTTAGGGCATAAACCTCACAGGAATTAAGCCCCGGGTGTTTTTACCAGTGCCCCACCCCAAGGCGAGCCCCGGGATGAGTCCTGAAACTGCATTTTAAAACACCATTGGATACATGATTTAGATTTGATGAATTCAATCTTTAAATTTTAATACTAAATTTACTATACATGTAAAATTATATGTTCAACTTTAATATTTATTGAAATTTTAATGGTCCACAATGAAGATAATTAAGTCGATTGAATCTGTTGTCGAAGAATTAGCATCCGCCATACACACACACCAAGTTGAATGATTTGAAATTGTATATTTATATAATGTTGACATCTATTACAGTAGCTGATAGCAGTAGAATTTTCACTCACTTATATAAAGTCATCGATTTGCTAATAGCATCAGAATTGCAAGTCTTTTAAATTAGTCTCTTTTTGGTAATTAGGGTGGTCGAACATCTGTTGTTTAAGTGATCTTGACTTTCAAGGACAGTAATAAAGTTGTAAATGTCGGAAGGAATCTATCTAGGGTAGTTGTATTATACTAATTACAGGTAATTAACAGTTAGAAACATACGACCCTTTACGGCTGTCATACGAATCCTTTACTGCCTCCCCCAACGAAATAAACAAATGAAGAAAAATAATTATTTACTATTTTCCAGTTACGTTCCCTTTGTTAATATATGTTGGAAATTTGCCTTTGGCGGGGAGATGCGTCCACCCATCTTTGATGAATTAAACACTAGTGTTCCGCATGTTGGAGACTTTGTCTCTTCGCACATGCATGATCTATGAAGTGAGTAGATGACCGTAGGGCCAAGAATCGTCAAATTTCGTTGAGAAATGAAAGAGATATTGATCCACGAAGTAAGGTGTTTGAGGCATGAAAATATGATGTGGGACAAATCTACCACATCGGTGGGAATAGTAAGAATTGCTTTCTATATAAGTCTCTAATGTGGTAAAGGATTTGGGATCACAAGGGGTATCCCATATGTTTAAAGGAGGGAGGACCTAGATGTGCTTGGGTTCAAGGCTAAGCCTACACGCGCCGCCCCCGCCCGCCCGTCCGGTCCGGTCGTGGGCTGTGGGGACTTTCTGATATTATATTTTTGGACCAGAGGACTTTGCTAGATGTACAGTTTGGTCCCTGAAGTTTAATATTTTACAGTTTGGTCCCCAGAGTTTCTGGAAAGTTGATTTTGGGGTGACGGAAGACAGAAAACTTTCTGCCTACCGTTGGACTGTTTTCAGGAGCATTCACCATCCATTATTTGGCTGATTAACTCCTCCATTATCATCCTCCTTCATGTCCATAATTCAGCCCCTCTTGATGGCCATTAACAACCATTACTTGGCTGTTTAATGCCCTCCTAATGGTCATTAACAGCCATGTTTTGGGCAGTTGTACAACCCCTCTTCCATGCTATATATTGAGCATCCTTTGGCTCAATTCGTGAGAAAAAAAACAGCAATATAGCACACAAAAACGTGACAGAAAAACAGCACAAAACGTGACTGAAACACAGCTCAAAACAGTGAGCAAAACTGTGACGAAAAACAATGAGCAAAACTGTGACGAAAAACAGTGAGCAAACCCTCATTATATACACAAGATATACACAACAGAGACACATTATATACACAGAGACAAAAGAGATTGGCCTATTTGTTCATATATATATATATAACTCTCCTGTAAG
Source organism: Anisodus tanguticus (assembly GCA_034509755.1). Taxonomy (NCBI): domain Eukaryota; kingdom Viridiplantae; phylum Streptophyta; class Magnoliopsida; order Solanales; family Solanaceae; genus Anisodus; species Anisodus tanguticus. Next base: position 34,065,100 of record CM067561.1, on the reverse strand, counting down.
TTAAACCAACAATATATAAATATATAACTCTCTTGTAAGTAACCAAATGATGCTGTTTAGGATCATGCAGGTAGATTGGTAGTAGTACATTCACGCTGGTTCTTGTGCTTGATGCATCTTTTTTAGTACTATATTATATTCTTACGTTGAATGTTGTATTAAAGCTGTCCATCTTACTAGTTGATTAGGTTAATGTTATTCACTTGTTATATATACTATTCTTTTATCATAATAGTTCATAACAATTTTTAAACATTTCTCCTCAGCTTTGCACATGCCAATGATGTTTCTTTTAATTTCTCAGGAACGTATTTCTAGAAAAGTCCTAGCACACCTCACATTTTCCTTTTTCAAGCACCAACTTTTCATGGTACTTCCTCACCTTACCCAAATTTCACAGATAATTATTTTTAGTCTTTGTAACTAAAACAAAATAGTTAATGTTTAAAGTTTCAAACTCAGAAGAAAAAATCCAGGATAATAACCTAACTAGAGTTCACTTACGAAATTTGAAATTTTAAGATAATGAATGTTTTCAAAAATAAGATCGAAAAGTAGGTAGTTAATAAATGATATTTCTACCTCATGGACACGGTGCTATCAACTAAAAAGGTTTTGGAAAAGAGATATTTAGAAATACAAAATCAAGGTAATACACTGTCCTTTATTACACAACCATTAAATTGTGTTTATATCACATGGTGTATTGGTGTGAGAGATGATGAAAAGGAAAAAGGAACCACAAAACACTTCAACTCTACAAAAGGATAGCTAATTTTACTCCATTTTTAGGGGTGCAAAAGTGATTATATTTATACAAATGTTAACTAGAAAAAAAAGTATCAAGAGAACGACACGTTATTGTATTTATCAAATCAATTGTAGTAACTGAGAATTGGCCGACAAAACAAAGAGTAAAAGGAGTTGAAGCATAGTGCAAACCATTTCTTTGGCTCATGAGTCCACAATTTGTCAAAGCAAAACCCCACTCTCCACCAAGTCCCAACTCCCAGGTTGTCTTGCTGAAAAATGACCTCCATTTAGTTTATGCGTTGACCTAACTTTTTTTTATTGGGAAAATGAAAATATAGAGATTGGATTGATACCTTGTTGCAATTCCACCCGAATCACTTCAGAGGTTTCAAATTGAAACACAAAAATAAAAAGAAAAAAATGTTTTTATCCCTAATAATCAGTGGCAGAGGCAGAATTCTTACAAAGAGATTTATCGTCTATTATATATACCGACCAAAAAGTTTGTTCTTAAAATATAATGTGATTTTCTAACGCAAGAGGTTCAGATGAACCTCTTCCACCCCTGCTAATAATCCATGAGCTTATTTTAGGAGTGTTATAAAATGATAGCAATAACAATATAAGATAAGAGATATAGACAAAAAAGTAGAGAGGAGGAGGAGATTTTCTTCTTATTTCAAGTGTATGTTGGTCTACTTTCAAAGGTGAATAACATCCCAATTTATAGGATGAAACCACCCAATGGAGGTTACAAATATTAAGTGCCCAAAATAATTGGTGGAGATTACAAATATTAAGTGTCCAAATTAATTGGTGGAGGTTACAAATATTAAGTGCCCAAATTAATAGGTACATGTAACATACAAAATGTTAGTGAATGTGTATGGACATCCATACAAAGGATATGTATTTCATAACACTCCCCCTTGGATGTCCATAGATAATGTGGTCTCGTTAAAACCTTACTAGAAAAAACCCAGTGGAAAAAATTCTACTGAAGGAAAAAGAGTACATATTTCTAATAATACACATTTTGGTTGCCTCGTTAAAAACCTTACAAGGAAAACCCATTGGGACAAAACCTTATATGGAAAAAAGAGTACAACATGTATTAACTCCCCCTGATGAGAACTTTAGTCCAAATGCTTGAGTCTTCGTATTCCAATCTTGTGCACCATCTTCTCGAAAGTTGCAGTTGGTAGAGACTTAGTGAACAAATCAGTCATATTATCACTTGAATGAATCTGTTGCACGTTGATATCACCATTCTTTTAGAGCTCGTGTGTGAAGAACAACTTTGGTGAAATGTGCTTTTGTCCTATCTCCTTTTCTAAATCCTTCCTTCAATTGAGCAATGCATGCTTCATTATCTTCATATAAGGTTGTGGATATTTCAAACCACAATTACTTCCAAGCGATTCAAATAGTCATAACATCAATTGGATTTATTGATATTTCTTCATTTTCTTGAGTTTGCGGCTCATAGATTTCTTCAAGAATATAAGGATTGAACAAATCTTGCATTTCTTTATGAGATTCTTTCTTAGTGTCATCTTGACCATTTATTTTTCTTTTTCTAGGATTCTGATCCTTAGAACCTAATGGTCTACCACGCTATAGACGTGCTTTGGACTCATTTGTCATGACACTAGTAGATGGTCCTACAGGGACATCAATTTGAATTGGGACATTCTCTGCAGGGATATATGATTTGGTAATCCTTTTCAAATCTGTAAATGCATCTGGCATTTGATTTTCTATTTTCTGCAAGTGAATAATCTTTTGGACCTCTTGCTCACAAATAGAAGCATGTGGATCAAGATGAGACGATGATGGATTTTTCCACAAAATTTCCCTTTTTATTTCATTATTCTCTCCCCCTAATTTTGAAAAATTCTCTCATCAAATCGACAATATGCAATTGATCTTATTTCAGTATCTTTGTGTAAGGAAGAAATTATATCGTGCTCATAGTTATAGCAAGATAAATAAATGCATCAATTGAACAAATATATGGTACTTTAAGACCAATCTAATTTTCTCATTTCAACTTCTTTTAGCAAGTAGTCTACTACTTTTTGAGAACTCTTCAAAATCTCCAATCACATTCAAGTCAGCAACTTGCACAACCTTATGAAAGATTTTGAATATCGTAAGGGGATAAGGGTAAACATAGTCATCTTTGTACCCTCATCAATAAATATTTATTAAGATGATTTCAGTATATCAACCTTAGTTCATTTAATCAATTTATGGATTACAAACAAGTTTTTCAATAACTTGTATATGTTTCAGGCATTTTGAATCCTTAAAAAAAATTCATATAATTTTATCACGTGAGTCATATAGACTGATACAATTTTCATTTAGTATTTAATTTGCATGACATCTTCTCATGTCAGGACTGCAGGTCCAGTAAATTTACCAAGATGTATCTACTTGATAACTATTCCTACATCAATATGCTTTAAGAGACGTAGAATTCAGATCCTCGTAATATTATACAATATTGCGCACTAGATTGTATCAAAAATATCGTCAACGAGTTATCATTTTGTATACTGATTTGACTATTGTTGGTTATGTTGTTGTTGCGCTTGGGGTTTTTCACTTGCACCATTTGTGTTAATGTCATTGATATGGCTGGCGGGTACATGCGGGTATTGACGGGTGGCGGATATCCACTTGGGTGGTGGAGCGGGTGTGGATTTAAGAATAGGATGTTGAAATTGTACCCGCCACCTGTGACGGGTAGGTGGCGGGTATAAAATTTTCTGGAGGGTACGGATGCGGGGGAGGGGGTACCCGCACCCGCCCCGCCCAATTGCCATCCCTAATAAGACAATAGATGTAGACAAAGAAGTAGAGAGGATGAGGAGATTTTCTTCTTATTTCAAGTCTATGTTGGTCTACCTTCAAAGGTGAATAACATTCCAATTTATAGGATGAAACCACCCAATGAAGGTTACAATTATTAAGTGTCCAAATTAATTGGTGGAGATTACAAATATTAAGTGATCAAATTAATAAATACGTATAACATACAAAATGTTAGTAAATGTGTATGGACATCCATAAAAAGGATATGTATTTCATAACAAGGAGAAACTATTACTCCTAATATCATTCCATACGATCATCTTCAGCAATCTTGAATATTATTATTCTTTAGCTAAACTCAATAGTTTCAACGTGCAAAATAGATATATAAGTGAAAATTTATTAAATTTTTTGTATATATTATATTTGAATTTATCATTTTAAACATGAAATAAGTTCAGTGTTAATGACATTATTAAAAACAAAGTATTATCAAATTTAAATTATGAATTCATCTTTTGCCCTATCAAGCTATTTTGCGTTGACCATAGGTCTTTTTTCTTTTCTTCCTTCCTCTTTTCCTTATTCATTTCATGTGCCCACGAACCACAATATTACTATTAAGACACAGAGAAACATGTTCAAGTCCAAACTCCAAAAGTCAACCAATTTATAAATTTTCTTCCACTAATAAAGATTGGAAATATAAGCCTGTGATAGAAGAGCAAGATGAATAAAATTGCAATATTGAGTATGATCTTCAATCAGGAGTACCTAGTGGAAAGAATAGCCAAGTCAATAGTTTGAACTATATAATTTCGTCCATGAACATTTTACTTGATTGCAACTAAATGGTGTTTGGTATTCCTTATTTTTTTCTTTTAAGCCCAACCGGAAAACAAGAAAATTGGGTGAGTGGGAGTATGAAAGAAATTCCATTTAACATATTGAGGAAAGAGGGAAGGATTTTCTTTTTTGAAATTACTCGCATAAAAAAGAGTTACGACATTATAACATACTTTCTGACCCGTTCATTTTTATTTGTTCATTATTGACATGACACACCCTTAAGGAACAATAAATAAAATTATAACTTTACTATACTATACCTCTAATTATTATAAATTATCTAAATAATTTAAATTAATCAAACATAATTTAAAAGTTGTGCAGCCACTAACAATTTTTTGAAAATTCAACCCAATAATTAATAATAAAGATAAAATAAATAAAATAATAATTATCGCTTGATTTTTCAAACTAGACAAGAAAAATTAACGCGAGTAATTATTTTTGACATAACAAACAAGAGACCAAAGAATATATAACTATAATAATAAGAACACGGCGAATGAACTTAATCACGACGACACCGTTATTTATGTCTTCATAGATATTGCGTTGTAATTTAAAATAACAATTATAAAAAACTTATCCCAATAACAATCATGGCATGGCTTCACATAAATAAATACAAATATTCATAGACTTCGTCATTGAGTAAATCGTGGGGAAAGGTAGAAAACTAGTAAAAGTAGATAATTACATCTAAAAATAAAGTAGATAGTTAATTCTATGATTAGGGCATGTCAATTCACATCTACAAAAAAAATTGTTAGAAAACCACATCTACATCAGGGGTCATTTTCCTATAGAACAAGACATTGAACGACCATGTCCCGGGTGCTTTATTCAACTTCAGCAATTTAGGTTTGATATATTTTGTATTATTTCGAGTCTGTATTTGGCATTTGTTAATTGGCTCGATAACTTTTAAAATTTTACTTTGCTTACACATTCACATTAACAGACAAACCCATTTGCCCAGCTTCTGTTTGTCAAAGTCCCAATTGACACCATTTGCTCTCGTACTACCCGGTTGTCACTTGTCCGTGAATTTGGTGACTTCCACTCATCTTTTCTTTCAATTTTTTCAACTTAGTTGGTAGGGCACGATATGATAGTACCTAATATCATCTCAAAATAAATAAATAGTAACTCATTCCGTGCCATTTGACATTATGGTAGGAGTATTTGATTTCACCCGGAGTTTAAATAAGATGTTAAACTGATTTATACTCCATATTATAAAAGTTAGTTTGACAGGTATTAAATTCGGTAGCTTTTTCTTTAAGATTTCTCATCCGGTGTTCAGTACTTGTATTAAAGCCGACTATATTCAGATTCGCGTCGCATAGAGCCCAATTTGGGGAAGCGCTCCCTACCAAGATTTTTTCTATACCCAGGGCTCGAACACGAGACATCATCTGATTAAGGGAGGAGCAGCCTCATCCGCTGCACTACATCCTTTGGTGGTTTTAAAATTGGTATTAGTGATTTATATTCAACAATTTTAGAATATAAATGTTTGCAACAAATTTTGATTATGTGGAAAACTAATTGCAACCACAAACAAAATATGAAAAAACAAAATATTTTATTGATAAATATTGCGGGTACAATTTTGTTTATTCCGTAGATTCTTCTCTTCAAATTTTCTTTGTGATTCAAGGGTCGTTTGTAACGTATTTCTCGAATATAGGATGACCTCCTTGTGATGTATGTGATCTCCAAGAATGTCAGGCAGTTTGATAAAGGTAATATTTGATGCCTTGATATCTTTGTGAATATCTCAGGATTTATGAGTTTTTCGAGATGCCTTTTCAAGGGAATATGTGTCCATTTATATAGGCGTAAAGGGTAGGGTAGAGTAGCCTCCAAGAAACCCTAACAAATATTGAACTCATCTTGTACAATCCCACAAAATTTTGTTGCCTACAAATGTCCCTTACTTCAAGGCTTGTCGTAGTATAGACTTGTCAAAACTCAAAGACAAGACTTGAAGTACCTATAAAAATGGAGTTTCCATCTTTGCGGTCCATTTTTTGCAGATCTGTTTTGTGAGAGAAGAGATGAAGGACATATTTGATCCCACTGGGCGTGTCAGAATTTGTGGACAGTAAAATTCACGTCAATAATCAAAATAGGAAAATATCGCAACAATCATAGTATTTGATTTCAAATATGAGTGTTATAATCTCTATGAATCCTCTGATTCTTCCTTTCGACAATAAATTCAAGGACTTTTGAGCTTGATCTTGACTTGTACTTGAATTCAAGGGATGGAAGCTTGATCTTGAACTTGATTAATTTGATCTTGACTTGTACTTGGATTCAAGGACCGGAAGCTTGATCTTGAATCTGGTGGTCTTGATCTTGACTTATACTTGGATTCAAGGGCTGGAAGCTTGATCTCGAATGTTCGTCTTGATCTCTAGAACTTGTAGAGAAATATTTGAGTGCTTGAATTCTTGTAGCTTGTCGAGAAATCTGCGGCTTTGATCCACGAGCTCTCTCTGACTTCTTGTTAAAATTCTTGATCCTTTTCTGAACTATGAGACCCCTATTTATAGTTGTAGGATATAAGAGTTGTGATAAGGACAAACTCCTTTCGGCCAATCAAACTTAAGTTGACATGGCGATGCACAACACATTTTCATTGGCCTTTGATTTGACTAGGCATGCTGCATCATTTTGACACGTGTTCTGATCCTATTGCCTTCTTCGTTTGACTTGACGTGCACATCATTTGACACGTGGAACCAATTTGAGCCTCTAGGATAAGATGACATATTGAGCTTGACAAAGTGGACTCGTCATTTGTAGCCCAAATTGAATTGGACTATTAATTAAATCCATATTTGTTGGACTTAAATAATTAATTCAATTGTATTAGCCCATAATTTATTTGGACTAATATATATTAAATTTAATATAATTCAAATAATTTTACAAATTTAAATCCAATAAAATTTATGTTCTTACAATAAAAATTGTGAATGTGGTATAAAAAGAAAGCAATGTCAACCTTTTTAGTATGTGATGAATATAGAAACATTATCACATAAATTTGTAACCGAGGAAATAAAAACAATTCATATTCATTATGTGAAATTAAAAATAAATTTACCTTAATTGAAAAAAAATACTAGGGGAAAAGTTAGGATGTTAGATAAAATATTGTACTTTGGTATTTGAAATACTAATAAACTATTGAAATATATATTTGAGTATATTATAATAAAATAATAAATTTTAATTTGTCGTGGTTACTAAAAATAGTTGTTTCAAATTATTTATCGTTTTAGAAATTAAGACATAATTAATTATTTTTCTCCATTTTATCATTTGTCATTAATGAAGAGGACACATGAATAGAGTAAATATTTAATGGAGAGAAAATTAATTTAAATAATAAATAAAGATAAAGTAAATTAAATATCATTCGTAATTAATATTTTTAAGGGGTATATAAATTGAAAAATAGACAAATAATTTGAGACGGAGGGAGTAGAAATTTTCTAAGTGTTAAATTGAGAGGGAGTAAAAGACAATTGGTATACACTCTGAAATTAAATTAATTTATTTTTATTGAAATGGTAATGCTTTCATTTACAAAGGAAATTAAATAAACTCAGCCAAACAAATATTATCCATGAGATTAACTAATATCCACCGACAGTGGATACTTATTTTACACTGTCAGGTAGTTATCAAGTTTACAACAGGTAATTCTTTTCTTTTTACCTTCTAATATTTTGATATAAATAAGGAAAATAGTATTATAAGGCAAATTGGACTCTAAATTTATCCTACCGAGTTTTTTTTTTTTAGAATTTGGACTTGGCTTACCAAAATTAAGAAGGATTTCACCGCTCTTGTCTTCTTCATCCTCATTAGTTCTACTGTATCATTATTTTTGCTACGCCTTCGAAGCAAACCAGCACACACACCATTGGAGCAATTTGAGGCAATCATCGGGATAATTTTTTACACATTTTCTAATTCAGATTTTAGAGACGTGTGAAATAAACTTAGTGTTGGCGTTTACAAGGATTTGCAGGAAACGGAAATTACAAGTAACTGCGTATGTAAGAATTGAAATTACAATTTAATTATAAAATTGAAAATTACAATATAACAACAAAATTGAAATTACTATTTTGTTGAACAAGAAAACTGGAAAGTTGTTTTTGCTGAATCGAGTGTGGCACTCTGTCCTTAAGACAATATTGCCCCGTATGTATCCTTTATACGTCCTGGACAATTCGTCTCCCAAGATAAAACAGCAATGGAACTATTGAGCAAAGGAAACTCAAAAGCTACCGTGAAGAATATTGAATAACGAAATGATGCTTGGAAGATTTAGGAAGAAACTGCTTTACTTTCTGCTTTGTGTAATTTCGTGTATATCAAGTGTTCCTCAACAATGGTGTAAGGGGTGTTTATATAGGAGGAAGAGGGATCTGTTGATCGCTTCCCATAATGTACCATTATTATTGCCAAATAATGACCATTATGGAGGTAGTAAAGCCACCACATAAATGGAGAAAATTGCCAACGGATTGACCATTATAGGAGGTGTAATTCACCAAAATAAATGGCCGAATTGAGTCTTTGACGTTTCGTTCGGACCGTCGAAATTCTCGCCTTTACGAAAAACTTCGGGGACAAACGTACATCTTGAAACTTCGGGGACCAAACTCGTACATCTTGAAACTTCGGGGACCGAACCGTACATCCGAAAGAATTCGGTCCAAATCGCACGTCTCGAAACTTCGGGATCAAACCGTACTTCCGGCAAAGTTTTCGGCCCAAAAAGATAATATCAGAAGGCCCACAGCCCACGACCCACTGACCCGTGAACCGGACGGGCGGGCGGCGGCGGCGCGCGTGTGGTCTTTTCTCGAACCGAAGCACATCTAGGTCTTCTCTCCTTTAAACACATGGGATACCCCTTGGGGTCCCAAACCCCAAACCAACTTCGAGTCTTATATACACAACAATTCTTTCTTCCTCTACCGATGAGGGAGAATTGATCACACATCACACTTTTCCATGCTTCAAACACCTTACTTCGTGAACCAATATCTCTTTCATTTCTCAATGAAATTTGACGATTCTTGGCCCTACGGTTATCTACGTACTTAGTACATCATGCATGTGTGAAGAACCGGATTCTCCAACATACGTAACACTAGTGTTTAAGCCGTTAAAGTTGGTCGGTCGCAACTCCCGCCAAAGGCTAATTTTCAACACTTAGTTCAATTTAAAAAGTGATATATCAACACATCAAATTCTACATCAAAAATATACTAGTAGTACTGAGTAACTTATTATGTCTTCCTCGTAATGTGAGGGCCGGAAGGGGTATCTGGATAAGTGTTATTATTGTTTGAGACTTAATTAAAAAGAATATTTTCTCTAATTAGTTCATTCAATAAGTGACACAAATTTAGAATTTGAACCAAATAATTTCAAATAATTTTTTCTTGTTTCAATTTATAGAGAATTTTTTGTTTTGTGATGATCTAAATTAGTTCTCTCAAAGATCAAATGCACCATAGATGAGGAGTCTAGGGCAGAGGAAGACTCCAAATCGGAAGATTGAAATCCGCATAGAGAGAGGGAAGGGAGATTAATTAGGGGAGTGAGTATTTCAAAAACGAAAAAAAGGAAAATTAGATGTGAACCGGCAATAGCAGGTTAAGATAACCTGTTGTAAACCTAATAATTACCTGACAGTGTAAAATAAGTATCCACTGTCAGTGGATATTAGTAATCTCATTATACATACAGTACTTGGTGATTAACGAATATAATGAGTTTTCTTTTATTGACCCAACACAGACTATGATGAGTTGCTGTTACTTGGGCGTAATTTTCTACTCAATCGCAAACAAGTTGCACAGACTTTCCGTAAAGTCACGGGTGAGAATAATAAATCCTCTCCCTCAAATAGCAGCTTAAAACCTTTTTATTTTATTTTGTATCTAACTTTTCTGTTTAAGTCAGACTATTTTGAAAATAGTAATTACATTACTATCAATAAATTAAGGGAAGAATAATAAATCTTCTCTCTCAAATAGCACCTTAAAATCCCCCTTTCTTCTTCTTCCTCAGTCTCTCAAATGGCCTGAAGACTCACTTATTATCAAACCCCCAAAAAACAGTTAAAAAATATATCCTAAACCCACTTTTGCTAAATTGCGCCGATGGAGAACTACTCCTACACATCTTACCCTGAATCAGGCGATTCTTCTCCCCGTTCCCGTGAAATCGATTTCGAAAACACTGCCTCATGGGAAGATCCGAATCAAATCCCTAATTACAAGGTCAAATTCATGTGTAGTTATGGTGGTAAAATTCACCCTAGATCACATGATAATCAGCTTGCTTACATCGGTGGCGAAACCAAAATCCTCTCCGTGGATCGGAATACTAAGTTTCCTCAGCTTATATCTAAGCTTGCTGCTATTTGTGATACCGATACTGTTTCGTTTAAGTATCAGCTACCAGGTGAGGACCTTGATGCCTTGATTTCTGTTACGAATGATGATGATCTTGACCATATGATGCATGAGTATGATCGGATGTACAGAGCTTCACCGAAACCAGCTAGGTTAAGGTTGTTTCTATTTCCGGCGAATCCACCGCCGACAGTCGGAAGTAGTGTGTCTCAGAATCGGAGTTTTGGCTCTGAGGATTCGAAATCGGAGAAGGAGAGATTTGTAGATGCGTTGAATTCCGGTCCGGTTCATCCGTCCCCGGCGGCCGGAGTTGTTGCATCGCCGACCGGAAACGCGGATTTTCTGTTTGGTTCAGAGAAGGGGATGATAGTACCACCGCATATGAAATTGAGAGATCCGAATGTTGAGCAAGTTGTTATTAAGGAACCGGAGATCCCGGTTCATCATGGTGTGGATGATCCGATCCAGAAACACATTCAGGATCTGCAGAGGTTACATCTTGAAGAACAACAAAATATGTATCGCAGGAAAAGCGATGATAATCTGCAAGCACCTTTCACCACCGGAGGAGGATGTGATTATTATGTTCAGCAGGTACCGGAAAAAATGGCGGCTCCAACTATACCTTCACCTGTAAGTTATTGGCAGGAAAAACAAGTCCCCAGTCTCGGTACGGAACAACCAGTTTACATGATTCAAGCACCCACGGGAGCATATCAACCACATCAGCACCAGCATCCACATCAGCACCCTCAATTTGTTAGGCCAATGGCTGGACCACCACCAGGTCAAGGATACTACGCGGTTCAAAGGATGCCACATCAGGAGCCTTACAGGGATCAACCAGTTTACAATGTGATGCCGAGTTTACCACAAGCAGTTCCAACAGTTGCAGCAGCACAACCAACTTTGCAATCTCAGGGACCACCACCACAGAAGGTAGCTGGGTATTCGGAAGGATATGCAGGTGGTGGATACACACAGATGGCGTACGATGGTGGAGTAGGGAGGCAGATGTATTATCCTCCACAAGGTGGTGTTATGGCGCCACCACCACAACAACCGCAGTACCACGCAATGCCGCCGCAAGCGGTGGTTAGCTCCGGCGATATGAGAACTCAAGAAGCTGCTAAGGTTGTTCCTGTCAAGGCTACGCAAGCATCAGGGTAATTAAGGTACTATCTTTCATATAAAAATTAGCAGTGGAGTAATAAAATAAAAGTACTAGGGCATGAGTTTATAGTATTACTTACCTCTTAAGTTATTCTGTTCGTGTTGAGAAGATTATTATGTGCCATGCTGTGTACATTTTGAGTGGGAAATTAGTTTCATTATTCTATGCTTCTTCGAGATGATTCGGTGCACTTATTTCTGTATTGATTATATGTTCCTTTTTATTGCGCGATGCAATTTGGTGGGTTCTTTTTTTCCAGATTTTTCTGTATTCCCATTTTTTCACTTGAAGAAAAAGAGCAAGAAAAGGTATAAGACGGATCAACCTTTAAAGTTTGCAGTCCGTATCACATTGAATCGGGTGTTTATATCAAATCAAGTAATTTAATCTTAGGACTTAAAAATTGAAGGGAAAATGGCATTCATTTATTTGATAGTATGAACTTTAGTACAAATCAGTTGTTACCCATTTTCGTGAAGGGTAACCCTTTTTCACTTTTTACTTGTTTGTTTGTGCGTTATGATTGCTGTATTGCTCCCGTGCCTTCTGCGTCTTTGCATATACTATGAATATTGCATAGAGAAGAGGTGGAAAAAAGAAGAAGAAGACAAGCCAAAAACTTTTAGGCCTTTAAACGCTAGCCATCTAATAAATCAATGTTGAACTCGGTCTAATATCGTCTTTTTATAAATAATGAATCTTGACCAGCTAACTTGTAGGGGAGTATTGTCCAAGTATATATAAAGAATTCATTTTATCATTTCATATCTGATGTGAGACTCTTAATACTTGTGGCTAAAAAATTGTGTAGAGTTTCGCTGAAGAGTCTCTTGGGGATCGTTTTTGTGGAAGATTTTCAGTTTTGATTAAATGTTTTATCTCATTTAAGTCTCAATGGGTACATAAATTGCAAATTATCAAACTCAGCGTATAAGAATGATTTGGTAGGTCCGAAGAATGGGCATGGCATGGGTAACATTAGTAATTTTGTCCTTTCAAGCCTAAGAATAATCTACTGTCTGCTACTTCAAATATCTTCTCTTTAGTGGTTTGATGCCTTGTTTAGCACACGTAAAATTACACATTTTAACTTTTTTTGTCGGGGTGGAATGGGTTTGAGTTATATAGGGAAAGATTGCTTTAGTGAACAACATAGGAGAGTGATTTCTCATAGATCATCCACAAACGATTTACAAGAATAAGGTTTTTCTAACAAGGACTTTTTATAATTCTGAAGGGATACAATTTTTTTTATTGCGTCTCTTCCACCTTACATATAATATAGTAACAAACTATATCTATTCATTTACATTTATTTATCAAATGTGATCTGAATTGACCCACATGAGTGACATCTGAGTTCCTTGAGTCGTAACTCCAATTCCTTGTTACCCTTTCCTTTATTTCCCAAACAGTTATTGAATAATCTGAAAGTATACTTAAAAATAGTTGGACAAGAACGAGAATACACTTTCGTTGCCCTCACAAGGCAAACATCTCAATTCAAAATTAAAACTCAGACAGATTTTCATCATAAATGGTGAGAATTGGGAAAGGTGGCCACTACAAAATGCCAAAAAGCAAAACATCTAAACATATCCCCTAGAATGAGAACTACCGTAAAGTGAATATTTAAAGACGAGACAAATATCTAACAGCAAAAGCTAAAGATATTTGGTTCCCCCACTATCTTTAATTTCCAATTTAAATATGTTTCATCGTCCGACTAAGCTGAGACTCAATTTAACCTCATAGTTAAAATTGAAATTTACTCAAATGACTTTTACCAATATGATAAGAAAAATAATTCAGACAATCGTTCCACGTGTTTTCAGTATGAAAAAGTGAAATAATTAGTTGATAAATTCCAAATATAATCAAATTAAAGTTATGAATTAACATATTAGATTTAAGAAACTATGTCAAGTTTTTGTTGACGGGCTAAAAATAGAAATAAATATTGGAATACAAAAATAGTCTGCTGTTGACAAGCGTGGATGTGTTTGTTAGATGTTATTGTCAATTGGAAATGACATAAAACCAAACAAGGATTAACATCACATCACCATTTGAAGAAAAAGATAATGAGAAACGTAGCAAGTAGAATTTCCATGGACAGGTGGAAATTTTTTCCTCGTCATCTTTGGAAATGTCATTTGCTATATTTATTGAACTCCTCATTTGGATAAAGCCTGGAATTTTCTTCCATGTCCTGCCCCACACTTGGAGGGAAATTAATTCCCAAACCCTTTATGGCTCTACTTCCACAAACCACAATTCAAACTTAAAATTGCAATTTTTCATCATTCCTTCCCCACTAATATATGAGAAGAAATTATCTGGAATTGTATTTTTTCCTCTATGTTGAAATTTGAACCTTGATTTTTAAGATTTAGACCCACATAATTTATTGATGACTATGTCACACACCCTGATAAGTGCATTCCTTTTTCATTAATTTCATTAGAGAAAAGTGTGAAAAGAATTCTCATGAATTATTTTCAAATTTTATTGTGAAACCAAAACACAATTAGAGAGGAGCGTTTCAATTTTCATTTTTTTTAAAAAAAAAACTGAAAACTAAAAATATTTATCAACGGTTTTCTGAAAACGAACACCACGTCATGTGATTGGTAAGCAGAAATCCTGCTGATTTTTGAAGTATAATACATAAAAAGAAAATAATATCTGACCGTATTTTGGTTCAAATTTCACATAACCTTTGTAAAGTAAAGATAATCATATCTTAGAATAAGTATGTTGGTATTTAGTCCAAAAGGATCAAAGGTACGTTTGCATTTAACTCAGTTCATGTTCTATTTAAAAATTCTTTGGACTCAGATGTAAAAAGGAATCTAGTACTGTGGTTTTTATGAATTTTAATAGTATTCTTTTCTGCCGGTAATAAGGGGAGTTGAACTACAATTGATCCTCATATTACCTTAACTAAGATTCCCAAATAGTAAAATTTAATTCATTCACTCAATTTGGAAAGTATGTTCTTATTCTCCTTATAATAATTATAACCAGACACGTTTCAAACTGTAATCAATTCTAAACTACTCTAATATATAGCTTTCTCTCACACATTCACAAAACCAGTAAGAGAAAAAAAACTTGTACACACCAAGAGTTTGCACCAAATCACACTAGTTTACTATGATTAAGTAATAAAATTGTTGTAAAATGTATATCAGCAAGCAATGATTAAGTGTTAAGTAGATGTAAATACACATAATATTTATAATTACTTGGATTAGTATAATATCGATCAGTGTTGACAAATTTAATTTTTTCCTATAAATATGGATCGGACAACTAGTTCTCCTTATGACTTTTCGAATAGGGAAGAAAAATAATCAATGCAAAGTTGATTCTTGGAATATATTTCTATGGTCAAGTCTTTTTAACATGCCGAGGATGAGTATAATCACCTTGACTTTACATTAACTTTTCAATATTTAGGATGACAAATTCAGATTTGACCTTGCGCCAATAATGTGGGAGAAATGTTTAGGGGTTGACTAATTCCATAGACAGATTTAATTATTGATACTCTTAGTGTCATTTATTAAATTCATATTAATCTATTTCATTTAGGTGTAATAAATTTTCTTTTCTTGGTTACTTGTATAGTAGGAGTAGGAAGGTTGTGGGGTAATTTTCATTTTTTTTTTGCAACTCATACGTAGCATGATATGATGCTTTTGAAGTTGCGTACATGAATTGATATGGAAATAGGATAGACTCGAGTCGAGTGGGATTTAATAATTTTCTAGTCAAAACCATGTTTCCACGAATCAGAGAAATAATGGAAGGTCAACATCTTTATGTCTGTTCCAAAAAAAAATCCTCCAAGAGTGAAGGCAAATTTTAATAGAATCGAGTATACCAAAACTTAGAGTTTAGTAGTATCGACAAAAGTCTATCGTACGTCTAATGACGATGTCAGAATTTTATATAAAAAATAAAATAAAAAAGGTCATGCTTAGAATTTGAACGTATGACCTATATAATTTATGAAGCCCTTTTATCATTTTATTACAAGTTTCTTTTCATTTCAAGAGGATTCAATGCGATATATATATATATATATATAACTTAGAGAACTATTTTTTACTTTATTTATACAATATAATTTTAAATAATATTTTTAATTGAACCTCCTTCCTTCGAGATATCTTACTCCCTACTCACACAATCGGGGGAGGATTCAATTCTGATCCTTCCCCTTGCATATTTCCTGAATACCTATGTAGTAAGAAACAAAATTGAAAAGAAAAATAAATAACAAAAGTAGGGCCTTGTAAATTTTTGTAAGAAATGATATCCCTTTCGAGTCCATAAGAAATGATCCCATTTTTTTCATCGGGTCCGGATAAAGATCAAAGATTTAGATCTCTTTCTCGGTCGAGGTGGGAGTAGGCAGTTCTCTATGAACTGAATGTTGAATTATTAATAAAAAAGAGGATAGGAAGGCGTTCTTCGTTAGTTGGGGGAAGAATCCGCCCTACTCAAGCCATCGAGTGACATATAAAACAAGGAGACATCTTTATGCATGCGCAAAAGGCGATTAATCGAGGTTGGCGATTATTTATGATAAAAAAAATGAAATTCTAAAAACTCCTTTGTCTTATTTGTACTCTTCTTCAAAATTTACATACTATGTGGTACAAGGAATGCTTTCTCATTAGACTATTTTAACCTATTGTTTATGTCGACCTGAATATTTCAAAAGGAGTAGCATTCACATGAGTGTTTTTTCTCCAATAGAGTACATCCACTTTTTATCTAACACCCACTCGTCATATTCAAATTTTTTAAAAACAGTTATTGGAGTTGCCGTAGTTGATATTGTAAGAGTTGTTTTGGGAGAATAAGTGTTGGGGTTGATTTTTTAGAAAAAAAGATATTGATAATGCTTCAAGACATATTTAAAAGCTTTATTTCTACATATTTATTGATTACATCTCAATAACCATGTTTATTTGTTAATCGTACCTCTGAAAAATAGTATATGTGATAGTATCTGATTTAGTCCATTAGTATAGCGTTAGAAGTTAGGCCCGTAGTATTGTACGATGATATCTAGTTCTATATCTAGAGATAAAATTCATAAGTAGCCACTTTCCAACTGTTTTAACGGCAAAATAATCATTAGTATTATGGAGTTTCACAAATAAATTTTCTGATATTATCATGTATTTTTACTTATAAAATTTGAAACTCGCGATTATTTTGCAAAAATTGAACCAAAAGCAGGCCAATTACCGCTATTTCTACGGTATTCTAGATGTAGTGTGCAAGGACTTTTGGTTATTAAAAAAATGCCAATACTTGGAAAAGAGAGAGGAAGCATTAATTTTTCTTTTAACTCATGTTGTTTATTGCATAAATATAAATCAAAATGAGAACACTGGGTTTACTCCTCGTTAGTTTGAGAACGTGAAATTTTTCGAATTCTATTTTCCCCCTCTTAGTGGTCAAGATTTTGATGTTTTTAAGCAAACATAAATCTACTTTTATCAATTTTTTCCGTAAACGTGTAGATTGCTAGTGTTAAAAATGTATGAAGTACAGAAAAATTTATCTTGAAACATGAAAACAACGTGGGAAAGGAATTGGTTCTTGCATAATTCCTACTATTGGGCTGATCTTATATTATAGAAATCTCTTGTCCATTGTTGACTCATTTGCACATTTCATAAGCCACGGACTGGAGTGATTTGCATAAATATACTTATTTCATGCTACCATTTAAGTTTTAACCTATATAAATAATTTAAAAATTTTTTGGCAAAAACTATTTTGGGGGTCAGAAATTGCCTGTAGATTTTTACACATCATTACAAATTTGATGGAAGAGCAAGCTTGCATTGTCACAATTAATTCAAACGGATCTCACATGTTCTGATGGATGGCCAAATTAGTCTTACCACAATTTTTGATGTCTTGTTAGTACTTTGATAAAAACTGTATTATTACTTTGAAACAAATTAGTCACAATTCTTACGAACATGTAAACTTGTCTTGCCACAAGTCCTTACGGATCGTTGGGAATTTTATACGGATAATAACAGTCACAAATCTTGAAAAATCATAATAAGTTTTAATGGATAACAAACTTGCCTTGCTACAAATCCTGATGGATCTTATGTAGATATTTTACCAATATATTTTTACTTTAAAATTGATTCAAATCTTACTTCAAAGTTATATGAAATCTTCTAATACTAATCCAACAATTCCCAACGAATATATTCAACATAAACTTTTAAAAATAAATAAAATCACTTTATCTTCTTCAACAAAAAAATTTCAAGCTCAATAAAATTTAATAATGGTGTTCCACTCTAATCCGATCATAAATCAGAAATAAGGAGAAGTTTTGATAGTACATTTAAAAATCCTTTAAAGACAATGTCTAACAGAAAAACACCCGTGAAAATTTAGAGCACGAAATACAATTTCCGTGCAGATATGAAATTTACCCCATTATTTGTAGATGTATGTCATTTAGCTAGTGAATTTTATCATCTATAATAATAATAATAATAATTATGCCTTAATTTAATATGAATTTTTAATATCCATTCAGGTCTATCTCAATTTGTTTCATTCTAATACTTTACTTTGTGTATACATAAAGAAGATTGTTAAGAGTGCCTTACGAATATTAATATCGGGTCAGAACTGTTGTATTTTATGGGTTCTCTTTGGCCCATGAGCAATGGTGTGAAAAGGACTAATCAATGGGAAGTTGGGAATAAAGAGAATAAGAGCAAATCGAAAAAAAGAAAAAACTTCAGCCCACCATTAACAATTTTACATCCTTAACCTACCATTCATAATTGCCTTATCCAACTATTGACCTCTCCCTATTCGTACTCCTTTATCTTCTTTGCTCCATTTTAAAAGTTACAATATGTTGCTTCTTTGATTTATTTAATATTTACCAAATTATTTTGGTATAAGATTGTAATATGATATACTATATATGTATTATTTTAATAGTTGTAAATAAATTCAATTACTCCTTCTAACTTAAAACAATTGTCAATTTAACCTTTAACACACTTCTTAAGAAAATACAAATTTAAAAAAAAAAATAACTTTTTTATTAAACTACCTTTTAACTAAAATTTGCATATTACTATTAATTTGACAAATTGAATCCGATCACCTAGCACTTAATAAAGTTAAATGGACACTTATTATGAGTCAAATGGAGGACTACATTTTAGTTGATTCCAGTGTTAGATGTTTGATTGTGTTCTAAAATGAATGTGGCAGATACACATGGAGGAATTTATAGTTCTTATAAAAATAAATATTGGGTTAAATGCAGTAAGTTCTAAGTGTTACATTCACATTGCATGAATGCATCCAATATTCACAATTTTTATTGTCCAAATTCAAAACACATCTCAATTTTCAAAAATAAAGTTTTGGAAAATTGTATTTGCAGACTTTAAACAGACGCCGCCTAAGTTTTTTCACTTCTGAAAACTAGATAAATATTTTTGGACCATCCAGGTTGTTAATGTACAGATAAATTTGGCTGGGGCAAGCAAGTTGCATCTGCAATAAATTCAGTGTTAAACGGAAAATTGTTGCAAAAATCTGATGAGATGAGTCGGTGAAAAGGCAGCTCGAGAACAAAAAATTCACTAGGAAGGTAGGGAGTAAAAAAATACTAATCCATACTCATTTATATTAGATCAAATAATTTAATTATAAATTATAAATTATGAATTAAAATAAAATAAACAAGCGGAAGTGATAATCACAGAGAGGTACAATAAGAGATATTATTTATGGGTCGACAGGGCCTGGCAGGGCCGTCTTGACTCAGAACAGATCCAAAAACACTCTAACGCCACCATGACTTCAGCGGGCTAAAACAAGATCATCAGCCTGAGTTTCAGACATTCCGCATGGGTTGTCATCTGCCCAACCTTAGTACCTTCTCACATGAATCATTAGTTATATTATAGCATTAGTACCATGATTTCAAGTAATCTAGTGCAACATGAGTTCAACACAATGGAATTAGCCGATCATAGGCTAATCCAAAATATATAATAAATAATTAAAATTAAAATACAAAAAATTAAATTACCTAAGATGAAGAGATTGTGCTCAGTGCAGGAGGATGTAAAGCAAACCTTAAGCTTTTATTTTAGAGAGTTTTTATAAAGAGAAGAGAGTAGTTGGCGAAAGTCTGCCTTCTACATACAACTATGGATTCTTTTATAATGAATCCAGTGATAATACCGATAAATAAAGTGGCCTAACATGTGGCCGACAAACTTAAAAGATAAAAAGTAATAAAGTAGAATTGGCCAAAACTTATGGGCCCTACTAAAGTAGAATAATTCATCTACTTTAGTAAAGTAGATTCCATCTGTTCGGTGGATTTTATGATGGGTCCACCGGCTGCTTTCCTGTGTATCACACTTTTTCTTTCCCTTTGTCTTTTCCTGTGTTGGAGGATGCCTCCATCTTATCTTGAAACTTCGCAACGTATTCTTGAATGTCGAAGTCTACATCATAGGGGTCTTGGGAGTCATGAATATCTTCCTCCTTTGTATGAATGGATGCCATAAAAGTATCTAAAGGGAATTCTTCATCCAGATTTTTTATCAAATCCTTTTTTTACTTCTGCCATATATGATGCTATAATTTCTGCTTTTGAAATTACTCCATTTTTAAGTTGGAGCTTTCTGGAAATATGCTGAAATGGACTATTAACCTCTGACTGTGGTTGATCTTCTTTTTAATTTTGTTTAACCTTCAATTGCTGATGTTATCTGGTCTATAAGTTCTTGTCCATTCAAAATACCTTCTTTGTTCTTTTATAATAATTTCTTCCAGAACCTTATATAATAGGTTCGTTATAAACAAGGAATTTGTTCTGGGGTATGACCCACTTCTACTGACCATCGCATGATCCATGGAATGGAAAATTCGATGAAGAAATGCATATTAGCAATTCCATTTATGATGGTATTATGATTCTTTAATTCTATGATTCTAGGAGAAACATCAATCCATTCGGTATATAAACCTTTAAATGTTTGTGGCAAGATATTAACAGATGAACCATAATTTATCCACCAATGTCAAAACCAAGTGGGTATGTTCTGTTTATAAACACGAGAACATATATTTTTATAAACCATGAATGTTTTTTGTTAGGGTTTTCATATAAAAAAGTTTTATAAAAACTATATATATAATCCTAATAATTAAATTTTACCTGAATTCTTTGCTCATGATGGAAATATTCCCGTTCTTTTAAAGTGCTAAACCCCCGTCTTCTGGAGTAAAGATCTTCTTTTTAATGATCTTAGAGAAGTTATAAACCTTTTTAGTATGCATAGGAAAATAGTGCTAAATTTCAGATCCCGTGGTTGAGAGTATGGTCTCATAATGCATTCTTGACTAATAAGTCAAGATGGTATATGACCCAATTTCTAAATACCTTTCCATGAGCTTCCATGGCTCATCATTCCATTGAAGATCTTTATAATCGAGAAGAAGTATAACATCTTTCTTCTCATTTTTTTCATAACCCTCATTATCATCTTGCTCTTCATTAGCAACCTCTGCATATGAAGGTTGTGGGCTATCATTGTTTTCTTTGGATTTTATAAAATCCATGAATTGTTGGTTTAACGGACTTTCTTTATCAATGTTTGAAGTCCATGTCTGCCCTTGTGCTATAAGCTTTTTGTTTCCCTGCTGGACAATAATATTACCTCGTCCAGTTCCTCTGCCTCTTCCGCCACGACCTCTATAATTGGGGTTGCCGCCTTGCCAATTAGGCCTCATCATCATGTATGACAAAATCATTAAATTATGAACTCAAATATTCTCTAGTCAAGAAATCAGGCAGACTATTATATGTCCCTTTTTTTTTATAATGAATCTCAAAATTAAATGGTGCCAATAAAGCTTGCCATCTTGCAAACATTTGTTTAGAAACATCATGTTTGCAGTCTTTATTAAATATAAATTTAGCCGATTAACAATCAGTATTTATAATAAACTTCTGATTGTATAAATCTCCTTGAAAATTTAGAACACTTTTTACAATTGCTAATATTTCTTTTGCAACTGTGGAATAATTTTTCTTGTTTTTGATGATATTCATCATTTTAGAAAGTGTGTTGAACTTGTTACCTATTACTGCTTGTACATTAAATTAAATAATTTAATTATAAATTATAAATTAAAATAAAATACATAGGAGTATCATTTATTATCAAATAATTTAATTATAAATTATAAATTAAAATAAAATACACAGGAGTATCATTTATTATAATAAAATGATATAGATCTATATACTAAAAATCATTAATTAATTTAGTATAATTATTATGTGCGAATAATTTATTTTCTTAAGTTAGAAACAAGTTAAGCTCTCGAGCGGTCCAAATGTCCCTAGTTGCAACTACCCTAGCAGAGAACATTGATGGCAACAACAATAAACATTAAAAGAATTACTCTAACCCCTTAAAGTATCATGTTATTTTCTTTGTATTATATGGAGTAGCATTTTTTGACAAATGCAAGCTAAGGTGCCTTTGTTCTTTTACCCTTCTAGACCCTTCACTTTTCTCCAGTTGCTTCCTTTTGCCATCCAAAGGCAGTACCTAAAAAACAAGAAGTGAAAAAAGGAATCATATTCTCATTATCATCAAAAGCTTTTTTTGTTCCTATTGTTTATATATACACAAGAATAAATCCACTCCAAAGTTGTAGTGTTATATCAAAGTTTCTGTTCTTTTTCTCTTCAGTTCTGTTGGGGGATTTTAGTGAATTAAGACATGAATGAGCCACCAAAATATGGTTATCCATACTCTTCCCATGGACAAGGTAATAACACGTCTTTCTTCTCCATTTTTTTTCGTATTTGCTAGATTATGGTCTACTGGAAGATATAAGAAAAATGATAATTGGTTAAACATAATTAATTTTTTGTGTTTCTTGAAATATAGGGTATTATCAGGGTCCTCCTCCTCCTGTGATGGCGCCACCAACATATGCTACTCCTCCACCTCAGAAAAATAGAGGTTTTCTTGAAGGATGGTAAGTATAAACTTGCCTCAACTATTTTACATTTTATTCATATATATTTTCTTTTGTGGTGATTATCAAAATATTTAGTAGTGTAATACGGAAAAGAAAGAAAAAGATGAAGAGGCGCGTTAATAATATATATATATATATATATATATGTGTGTGTGTGTGTGTGTGTGTGTTTAGACCGTTGAACTGGTTAATTTGATCCACATTTTATGGATGATTACATCAGAAGTTAAAACTCTTTTTAAATTTTCATTTTTATGTGTTTCTTGTTTTAATTCTCATTTTCTTTTTGTTGTTAAAAGATGCTTTTTGTTAGCGGTAACTCTTTTTCTTTTTGTGATAATTGCAGCCTAGCAGCTATGTGTTGTTGTTGCTTGTTAGATGAGTGTTGCTGTGATCCCTCTATAATCTGTATGTGGTAATTAAGGCTGCCAATTGGGTCCTTGTTTCTGCTTTGTACCAAATAAGAATTGTGATGTAAATAAGTTCCTTAGGAACATGAGTTATCTTGTAATTATTTTCTTTGAAATATTGAACTCCTTTTGGTTCTTTGAGAGAGTTGCAATTTCATTTGCTTCATCCGTTTCTAGTTCTCTACCTTTGAGATGAGAATTTAAGAATTCAACAATCCGTGGTATATAAAAGGTATACAAGTGTGAAGGATGTAATTGTCTCAATACTCTATATTAACGTGTAACAATAGTCATAGAATTCCAAGTTCAATCACACCACCGTAATTAAAATGTATCACATATATTTTGTATATATTTAGTGATATAGAATTATGGTAAGTAGATGATTCATTATTGTACCTGATTTCTACACATTGTACACTATATATATTTATATTAATGAGAAAGCATCTGAAAGGGAGATTAATACAATCTTACGCTTCTAAACTACAAAACAAAATTTGGACTTAAATCTTCTTTTTTACCCATTTATCTGAGCCCTACATCCTTTTTATGGATAACAAGTTTGTAATATCCATCACTATTAGAGTATTAGTAATAATATATATATCTTTCAGCATATCTTATATAATGGGGAAAATATAGCAGAAAGGAAAACAAAAAACCCACATTAACGCAAACAAGTGTCAAAAAGAAAAACAGTGCTGTTTTATAATCACCATCATGTATCGACATAATATGCGGTAAAAATGAAATCTAGTTTTCAGACACAAGGCATCACTTATAGTAAAAATTTGTCCTTAAAAAATTATTCCTACCCCATGTTTTAGATGACTTTTTTTTATTTATTACATAGAGATACATCGGGATAGAAAAAGAAGAAATGAATGAAATCTAACATCACAAAACTAAGCACGAAGCAAAGCATTAATTATGAGCATTGCGTGCTACACATTTATTCTTTTCCTACTAATAGACATTTCCAAACTGTCCAGTGAAGTTGCTCATTAACATGTTACATGTCCATCAAGGAATAATGCGGGAACAAAAAGTTAGAAGAAGGGAATAAGGATCTTCAAAAGGTTTTATTCTCTTGGTTGGGTTGTACGAGTTTAAGCAAATAAGATAATTGTCAAATATTACCCTTATTCTCTTCTCCATTTTCGTGCACATTCCATATATGTATGCTATAAAGCAATAATGTTTGTATATTCAGTTAATGTCATTTCATATTCTAAGTAATAAAATGAATTTTGGGTCTAATTAAACCGCAAAAACCAATTCATATGACGAAGACTGTCCAAATCAATTCGCTTCATTCTACGATGTGAACAAAATTCCAGTGTTATTCGCGTGATGTTCAGTATTTATTAATTCCAAAATTCGAATACGAACTAATTGAGGATAAAGTATTTATCCACGACAGACTTCGGCGGTCACGGTGTTGTATGCTTATAAGTATGTATTATGGTTCTGCCGCGTAGAATAATCGTTTTTGTTGGCATGGATAACCAACCCAGGTGTCACCTGGACAGAACTTCAAACAAATAGATAAATAATACAATGTTCCCTCTTTAATTTGTTCAGATTAAACACAAAGTTGAGCACCAGCTAACAGTTTTATTTACAAACAGTATGAGTGAAGTACCAAAGCAAACAGCTTATCCCTACCCTGCTCCCGCTGCAGGTTAATTAATTTCCTTGCTAATTTACTACTTGCATCTATCTCCTCAGTACTCGTCATGAGTTTATACTAGCTAGTTTGAATAATATATTTGAATTGCTAAGATAACTTGGTCTTTTAATTACAGAATATAACATGATACTTTTACATCTTCGAGTCAGTGATTGAGTCATCATTTTGTTTAGGGTATTTAAAATATAAAGAATTAAACATGTCAAAGATGCTCAAGAAATTTAATAGTATATATAATTTTTTTGGTCCTAGCTTTGCTCCTGCTTCGCGTAGGTCAATCAAAGATGGTACATAATCTATTGATATATATTTTTCTAAACCAAAGTTGATCCAATAGTGACCATATGTAATTTAGATGTAGTTTTTCTAGGACTTCCGAGCATAATCAAAATGAAGTGTAGTAGCTTTGATTAGTAATTAATCAATGGTGGAATAAATGTAACAGGTTATTACGAGGGACCTCCAGTGATGGCACCCCCTATGTATACTGCTGCTCCCCCTAGGAGCCAACCAGGTTTTCTCGAGGCTTGGTAATATTATTATTCCATCTGTTTTCAGTTTCTGTGACACAAAATATTTATTAGTATATTCTATGTAGAATGACACATTTTTATGTAGAAATTATTTATGGAGAAATAATCCATATAGACAATTCATGCATCTAGTTTACGGCCGATGTAGTCCACTATATCATTAATCATCGGTGTATCTATTATTTATAGTTGTTTATATACAAATGTATATACTTTTTATAATTATTTATATACACACAAAATGAACTCAAAATTGTAGCTGAATATCAACAGTGTATACATAAATGTTGTGTCTTTCAATATAACTTTTTCAAATTTTATTTTTGCATTTCTCAATGTCTGTACCCACCACCTATTCCTCATGTAATTTAGATACTTTTATTATTTTTACACTATTGAACACCTTACGTACATTTTTATACATACATATATATTGATTATACATTTTTTACACATTGAATACTTTAATATATACCAACAAGGGTAGCCAAGTTGGTGTAGCAGTAGAGCGCGGGACCGCAAGGTCACGAGTTCGATCCCCTGCATACACCTTCTTGGTTGAGTCTGTCACACATGACTTGCACAAGTGTGGTTAATCGGCGACGTGGTTTGCAGGCTATTACGTCAGTCCGGGGTTTACCCTCGCGAGACTTTATTCGAGAGAGTAGCGGCTGCGGGTTCTTCGTCAACAAAAAAAAAAAAAAAAAAATGCAAAAATTCCAAGCGTTGGCTTAAAATACCAATTATGACGCATATACTTATATAATTTCTTCGGCGAAGAGATTATCGTGTATGAACGTTATTTTTTCATGATCGGTCGCCGGAAAAGTTTTGGTTCTACCAGACTTGTTGTTTGCAGACGTGAAGCGCGCGTACACACATAGAGAGAGCGGAGAAAGAGAGAGAAGTCGAGGGGTGGTCTCTGTCGCCGGACTCCGACTAGTACCCTAGAATCTCTAAGAGAAAGAAAGGGCTAGAAAGAGAAAATGGGACCGAGGGAGAGAGAGAAAGAAAGAAAGAGGAGAAGAGGGGGTGAGGACTGAGGAGCCTTACCCGTGCAGTCACCGGTCGAAGGTCGAAAGTGCGTAGAAGCAAGGGCTAAAGTGATTAGATGGGTTAGGCCGGTAAGTAATGTAGAATTGGACTAAAATTTAAAATCTAGATGCACCACTGGTAGTTATGAGTAATTATCACATTATTTATCTTTAATACTTGTTACTTTCTCATTTTTTAATGCTACAAGTTTTGAATTTCTTGTTGCCACACAAATGTTGTGCAATGTTTAAGTCTTATTTTTTATTGTATACTCCTCCGGTTTACACGTCTCTTAAGAAATATTATTTAAGATAAGTATTTGACCTATTTTACCCTTATTTATGTCTAAGTTATAATCTCTTTCCATTATATGTTTAATATATTTACGTGTCATCTTCATTAATGACAAAAGGTAAAATGGAGAAAACATAGTTAAATATGCCTTAAACTTCTAAAACGACAAATAATTTGAAAGAACTATTTTTAGTAACCACGACAAATAATTTGAGACGGAAGGAGTATATTTTAAAATCAAATTACGTCACGTAATAAGAGAGCTAGAGTATTGTTATACTATTATTGTTTTGTTCTTCTTTGGTTCTTGATTATTTGATTTCTTCCTTGTTTTACGTTGAATTGCTATGTTTATAACTTGTTTGATTATGGCTTTTTATTTGCAGCCTCGCAACTTTATGTTGTTGTTGCCTCTTAGACTCTTGCTGCTGGGATCCGTTCCTCTGCATCTAGTTTTTGTACAACTACATAAATGTCATGAGTAGTAGTATTCAACTTATCATCTCTCATCTTTTCTTCATATTGTCGATAAGCAGCTGTCCTCTTGTGTTTTTTTTTTTTGTGGTCCAGAAAAAAGCAGTTCTATTACTTGAAACAAAAAGATTAGTACAGAAAGTGGTACATATATAGTTGTGACTACGTACTATAAGCCACAGTCCTCAGTGTTCTTCTAAGTGAATAGAAGAGTTGGAACTACTTTTGATCTCGTTTTAGAAATTTTTTTAAAGGTGTGACATTAACAATTGCCAATCTTGATCTTTTGTATAATTAGCTCTTTTTCCATTATTTCCTTTTAGTGTGCCATTATTTAAGTACTCTTTTCATTAAATTGATAACAGTGAAGTAAACAACAGATAAACTGAAGAAAAAAAAAATCAAAGAAACTTGTGGAACGAGAGAATTTGGTGAAAAAGCTCTTTTACAATTTCTTTCTTACTATCCTTTCTTGATTTTCTTTTAGTTTTCAGTTTGTTTTCTTTTTACCATGATAAGCTAGTGGAAGAAAGTATATAAGTTCTTTTTTGTAATAAAGATACTTTATATTAACACAAACTAAGAATTACAGAGCTGGGAATTAAACCAGAAGTTGGATTACAGAGCCAAATACTAGTAACGGGAGCAGTTACAACTGAAGTAGTAGTACTATTTGTTGGGAGATTTTGCTCTATGGTACTTTATAAAGCAGTACGGGAAGTATTTAACTATTACAAGTATTCGAAAGGATAAAGAGAGAATACAATATTTTCGACTAGAAATCTGAAAATTACAATATAACAACAAAACTGAAATTACGATTTTGTTGAAGACTAAAAAATGGAAACTGGTTTATGCTGAGTCGAGTGTGGCACTCTGTCCTTAAGACAATATTGCCCCGTATGTATCCTTTATACGTCCCGGACAATTTGTCTCCCAAGATAAAACAAGAATGGAACCCTTGAGCAAAGGAAACTCAAGAGCTACCGTGAAGAATATTGAGTAACGAAATGATGCTTGGAAGTTGTAGGAAGAAGATTTTTTCTGGTTGTGTATTTTCGTGCATATCAAGTATGCTCAACAATGGTGTAAGGGGGTGTTTATATAGGTGAAGGAGGGGCTGAAAAACTGCTGAAAATCGCCTCCATAATAGCCAAATAATGGCCATTATGGAGGGTAGTAAAGTCACCAACATAAATGGTGAAAGACCAACTGTTTTGGCCATTATAGGAGGAGTAATTCGGCCAAAATAAATGGCTGAATTGAGAGCTTGGACGTTTCTGCTTTGATCGTCGAAATTCCAACTTTACGAAAACTTCGGGGACCAAACTGTACATCTTGAAACTTCGGGGACCAAACTGTACATCGAAAGAATTCGGTCCAAAGCGCACATCTGAAACTTCGGGATCAAACTCGTACTTCGGCAAAGTTTTCGGCCCAAAAAGATAATATCGAAGGCCCGCGACCCACGCACCACGACCCACAACCCACGGCCACGACCCGTGACCGTGACCGTGACCGTGAACCGGGCCCAGGACGGGCGGGCGGCGGCGCGCGCGTGTGGTCTTTACTTGAACCGAAGCACATCTAGGTCCTCCTCCTTTAAACACATGGGATACCCCTTGGGGTCCCAAACCCCAAACCAATTTCAAGTATTATATACACAACAATTCTTTCTTACACACAATACCACACTTTCCATGCTTCAAACACCTTACTTCGTGAACCAATATCTCTTTCATTTCTCAATGAAATTTGACGATTCTTTGCCCTACGGTTATCTACGTACTTAGTAGATCATGCATGTGTGAAGAACCGGATTCTCCAACATACGTTACACTAGTGTTTAAGCCGTTAAAGTTGGTCGGTCGCAACTCCCGCCAAAGGCAAATTTCCAACACTATTTACATTCGCACAAGAAGAAGTTGAAGGCCCAGTGACTGTCTTGCTTCGTAGAAATGAAGTTCCTATTTTATCAGCATTAAAGATGTCCACTGCATTTGGTGGCGGTTCTTCAAAAATATGCAGTGAAGTCCTATCAGTACCAGCTGCTTCCATTTCTATCTGTGCCATCTTATCTGCTAAAAAGTTCTGCTCCCAGTAGATGTGTTGTGTGAAATTGACACAATCTTCACATGCAGAAGCTCAACACAACGCCATTAATGGCTTTGTTGTTGCGGGAGAGAAGAAGCTTAGAGAGAAAGGGAGATATTTTATTAATCTTGTGGCTTATATATACACAACTACAACCGACTATTGACAGATGTACATTTGCCATCATTACACTTTAATTGCTTGTATTAACGAACTAACCTCTCACTAACTAATTTGATAACTACCTAACAAAGTGGTGACCCCACTCTTAACTAACTAGTCTTCGTCTTCACCTTCTAAGACTCCCCGTTAAGCCTGTGGGTGAAACACATCAAGAACCCCAAGCTTGGACAATAAGAAGTGATGTGAGCTACTCCCATGCCCTTAGTGAGCAAGTCTGACAGTTGTAATGACAATCTATTTCTATGTGCTTTTCCCTCACAAAATAACAATATATTTTAATGTGCTTCGTACGCTCATGAAAAATGAGATTTGCAGCTATTTCCATTGGTGCTTTGTTATCACAAAACAACTCAATAGGTGTGACCACTGAGACTAATATAACCTTCAATAGACCTGACTTCTAAAACAGCTGATGCCATACTCCTATATTCTGATTTTGCTGAGCTTCCACTCACAATATGTTGCTTCTTTATTTCCAAGAGATCAAGGAACTTCCAAGTTGCACAATAAAGCATGTCACTGATCTCCTAGTGTTGGGGCAAGCTGCCCAATTTGAGTCACAATACACTCTCAACTCCTTGATAGACTCCTTATTTAATAGAACACTCAAGCCAATGTTTCACACATCTAACCACTTTTATAGCAGCATTCCAATGAGACTTCTTAGGTTGTTGCATGAATTGACTCAAGACTTACACAACAAAACAAATATCAGGCATGTTTATGATTAAGTATATGAGTTTACCAACCAGTTGATAGTTGTGAATGTCTCCTAAGAGAGGATCATATATCCCCACTGCAAGCTCATCATAGGCAATGCTAATGAGTTTGGTATTGGCATCCAAGGAAGTAGAAGTTGGTCTTGCACTACCCAGACTTGTAGCATAAATCAACTACAAACAATACTTCCTTTGGTTGAGCAAAATGCCATGCTGTGATCTCAAAACTTATATATCCAAGAAGTACTTGAATTCACCAAGATCCTTCACTTTGAACATGCTGTGAAGATGTTGTTTAGCAGTAAGTAAAAACTCACTACTCCTACATGTGATTAGAAAATCATTCACATAGATAAGAATAAGAACAATGTGCTCTCTTTATTTCTTGATGAACATAGAATGATCATGAGGGCTTTGAGTGCAACCATCAGTAAGTAAGGCAGATATGAGCTTAATATTCCATTGTCTGAGGCATATTTAAGGACATAAAATGATTTGAGAAGTTTACAAACTCTTGTCTCCCATTATTTATGAAAATCTTGTGGCAGATTCATGTACACCTCCTCATATAAGTTATCTTGTAGGAATGCATTGTTGACATCCATTTGGAACAAATCCCAACCTTCAGAAGCAGCAACACTGATTACAGTTCTAACAATCATCATTTTTGCCACTAGGGAGAATGTTTCATGATAGTCTAGACCTTCTCTTTGAGTGTAATCATTTGTCACTAATCCGACTTTAAACTTATCAATTTCTCCATTTACCTTGTGCTTAATCTTGTACACCCACTTCATACCAATAGTTTGCTTGCCTGCAGGAAGTGGTGTTAGCTCTCATGTTTGTTAGATGCTAATGCATCAATCTCTTGTTGCATTGCATGAATCCAGTTTGGATCTTGAGCAACCTTCCTTAAAAGAAGCCAATTTCTTTGGTGGAGAAAAATTCATCAAGTATGCCTGATAAGTGTTGAATAGGTGATCATAAGAAACTTGACTAGAAATAGGATAAACACAATTTTCTTTAGGCTTCATAGATGTGACATAGTCACTAGCTATATGGGAGGCTTAGTGGCTCTAGTTGACGTAGATTCAACTTGTGGTGCTGCTGCAACTGACATATTAACTTCAGGTTGTTGTGGTGCAGGTATAGGAAGTGGTGCAACATCTTCCTTTGCAGGCAGTTGTGGTGAAATATCAATAAGTGGTGGTCCATCATATTCTAGCTCTAGTGCAGGTTGTCCTTTCTCTTCTTCTAATTCAAGGGGTGAAATAGGATCAACAACATCAGCATCAGCTTAGACATTTCCTCCTCCACTGCCTCACCTTATATTGAAGTAGGTGTAGATGTAGTAGGAACATTCATCTCTTCATTCAAGGTAGTTACATTGGATGGATCCATCACAAACCATTCATGTGCATCTTCTTCATTCCCTTGATTTGAAATGATATATACTCTCTAAAACTGACATCTCTACTAACAAAAATATCTCTAGAGCTCAAATCATATAGCCTATATCCCTTTTGAGTCTCAGAATAACTAAGTAGAACAACCCTTTCTGCAGATTTATCACCTATGGGCAATGTGCTAGCATAGCACAGACATTCAAACACCCTTAAGTGATAATTTGGGTGTTTTTTCAAACACCCTTAAGTGATCCTTTTGTGCATCAACCACTCCCAAACACCTTTGACTTTCCTTTTGAGTTATAATAGCATAAGTTTCATTCACTGTCACCTTTACTCCCTTAGACAAAATGTTACTCCTTATGTTGTTATGACTTTCATTTAAATCCATTACAAACTGCAATAACCTTTGAGATTTCAAATGATCAACATATAGACCAGATTCTTCACAGTCACACGAAGGTGTAGATATCATCACATCCAATTCATCCCAGAAATCTTTCATTTTTGAGTAATAACTTATTACTAAGTCTGTTTTTTGCCTTAGAGTTGCAATTTCAGTCCAAAGATGGTAGATTTGTGTCAAATTTGATCTATCAAATCTCTCTTTAAACTCAACTCACTCTCTTCGCAGTTGATGTATAAACAATACTTGGAATCAATTCAGTGGAAACAGTACTACCAATCCACGACAACACTATTGCATTATATTTTCCCCACAATTATTCTAATTCACATTTATAACTATTTTTAACACAAGTTCCATCTATAAATCTGAGTTTACCTTTACCTCGTAGTGTGATTTTCATTGATCTTCTCCATAGAGCATAGCTTTCTGGACCAGTGAGCTTAATTGGAATCAACACCAATCCTGGAGCATCCGAAGCTTGAAGATACAGATGATGATCGATAGTTGCGACAGTTGCAATATGTTCTTCCGCCATTGATGTCGAGCTTGAAGATCTGCTATGTGGTTTAGGTTTATTGATTTCTTAGCTCAGAATTGGATCGAGTGTTGCTCTGATACCATGTGAAATTGACACAATCTCCATATGCAGAAGCTCTAACACAATGCCATTAATGGCTTTGTTGTTACCGGAGAAAAGACGCTTAGAGAGAAAGGGAGATATTTTTATTAATCTTGTGTAGTAGAAATGTTTGTATAATGGCTTATATATACACAACTACAACCGACTATTAACAACTATACATTTGTCATCATTACACTTTAATTGCTTGTATTAACAAACTAACCAACTCACTAACTAGCTTGACAACTATCTAAAAAATTGGTGGACCCCAGTACTCTTAACTAACTAGTCTTCATCTTCAAGAACTAAGATGTTTGATGCAAGGACTACTCAGCAATGTGATCAAGTGCCTGCAATCATTGACCAAAGATGAATGAAGATTGTTATTTGCCTCTAGCATTTGTATAACCTGTATTGAATCAGTTTCCACCTCAATGGATGTGAAATGATACTTAAAAGCTACGGTTAGTCCTTGTAGTAGTGCATGCATTTCAATAATAGCAACTGGCTGAGAATCCCAGTATCTAATTCCCTGAAGTATGACGGAAGACCCAGCCAATTCCACATAATGTTATACATGATAGTATATATATATATATATATATATAGCAGAATTGTCTAAAATATGCTATGATAGTCTATGTTTTATTCTCTTCGTGTGTGTGTGTGTGTTAGTAGGTTGTCTGTATATGTTTATGTCTCACTTACGGTACATCCAAGAGCTTCTTAATTATCAAATTCTTGATCAGAAACAATATGCAGAGCAAACAAGTCCACATATCTACAAAGCTGTACACAAAATATTTCTCATTGAGATTACATTCATCGACTTTAATCGTAAATCAACGACTAACGAGGTGTCAATTCAATATATGGCACTAAGCACCTGCAATGATTAACGAGGTGTCAATTCAACGACTATCTAATTGATGCTCCTGCGACTTAATGTTACATAGGATCAAGTTAATCTTTCTCTCCTATATTCTATGGGAGAAACCAAAAGGAATTTGGACTTCCATTTGACTTATTCATGCTTCTATTATTACTATACTAATTAAGTTACTGGTATTTCATTTGATCCTTTTGGTTTTGATGGGAGAATAATATTAAAAAAAGAAAAGAAAAAATTAAAACCTCTGTGATACACTAATTAGGGAAATTGTAGACTAATTTAATTTTCAATGCAACAATCCCCAGACTTCTTGTGCAAAATAAATATAAAAACTTTTTAACGTTGGTTTCCATCGAAGTATCAAATGCATGATTGCAGCTGATGATTAATTTGCGTAACTTTTTTCAAGACGGATCATAATCTTTATCCTACAACTCAAGAATACTTAGCAAATAATTTAGTTATAATGGATCACAGAAAAACTTTTTTTTGCTTATTTATATCGTTCTTTATTACTACCTTTTAACAGATTTTTCAAGCAAGAAGATGGTTGACATTTTCACTTTAGTTAGTTGCAAGAATAACTAGTCTTAATAGAGTGTTGCAAGTGAGCCGATCAATATATTTCACGCATTATAACTTACAAATATATCTCATAAATAAAATAACGAAAAAAAAAACCTCTTTACTCAACAAAAACAGATGGTTTACATATGAGAGTCGAGCTATATGTTCCACGCCGACACGCATTAACTGTTGGGAGATTTGCTCTATGGTACTTTATAAAGCAGTACGGGAAGTATTTAACTATTACAAGTATTCGAAAGGATAGCACTTAACGTCTATCGCGGGAACGGCTTTGGATTTGGTGTTTCTTTTCAGAAATCACTATCCGAAGTGCTCATGCTTCCACTGAAGCGATCAACCGAACCTTTACAACTTAGTTTTCCCATTGAACCAAATTACTCGGGATCTCCAGTCGTAAGGTTGGGTTTCCACCGTATTGGTCCGTATATTTTGGGTTTTAAGCCCATTCCCCTAGACAGTCAGAACACTTGATCTCCGGATAGTCCCTTAGTTAGTAAATAAGGAAGTGACACCCGTGGTGACCAACTGCCATACGGTCTTATGTCTCCGACAGATCCTGACAGATATGTCCAGACGCCGTCATTCGTGTCCTTCCTGAAGCCGACCGGCTAGCCACGGTATATAACTGCTGAAGGCACGGGTTTCTCCCAATAAGGGACGTCCTCTAAGGAGCCGTGAAGTTACTCAACTTCTTTCATGCTTTGTATAAAGCGATAAACTCCGATTCAATCATGAATCGGTCGATGCAAGTTTGCTTAGAGGATTTTCCAAGCCCCACCATACACATTTACTTGTGGCTTTGGTGTTCTCTAGATCTGATGTCCGGTTTGCATCACTGTGTTCTCCCGTAACCGCCGGGACATCCGAATACTATAATCCATAGATAAGCGAATAATTCGAGATATCGTCATATCCGACTTAACGCCTTCTATTGATCATTTCTTAAGATTATCAGTGAACCTTAGTTCAACTGATCTGTTTGTAGGACGATACCAGGTCGGTTGTAGTGTGTACAATACATTGAACTACACGTGACTTTGTGCATATCGCTCCTTGTCTATGGGTGCACCATGATTCCAATCGGTTCTATGATTCATATCCATTGGTGGCTTCAACGTGATTTATCAACTATCGACCGATCCGTTAGATGTCTTAGAAATCCAATTCCTAAGATGTCATCTGTGATACCCATATCTTTCATATTGAGACTTTGTTTCAATACGACTTTTACTTTCAGACGGTTGATTCTCCAACTGTTGGCTTTCTAACTTCAGAGTCAATGTTTCTGTGGTCAGATTCATTGTTCATGTTTTATATGAAACTTTCAGGACCAAAATGTAAACATTTCAGGGACCAAAATGAAAGTTCAGGAAGAAGCCCAACAGTTCAGCAAATCAACTCTGATTCTCTTCTTCCAACTTTTCGGTTGGGAAGGCTGTTTCAACATCCATGCCACGCAAGACTGCAATGGCCCTAGATGTTAAGCTACTCACAATGGAGCACATTTTACAACCCAAAGGTTCTTTTCCCGGAGGAAGATCAACCATTACACAAGTATGGTTTCTATATGATCGAATATATTTCTCTCTTTAGCTTCTTTCCAAAGCAGCGCTTTTGGAGATGACAATTATTTGTTAATTATTCATGGTTCATTATTAACCATATAAGCTAGAAGGACTGGAACAAGTTTTTTGTCCCCTTCTTTGCTCCGTCTCGGTTCAACATCTAGAATCCCTAAGTTCTGCAGATCTGGAATATTAAGTTCCGGATAGCTAGCAACTTTCGAGTCCTGTAGATACGGAACGTCTAGTTCCGGACAGACAGGCCCTCGCGGGTTCTTGTTAACCTTGAGCAATTACTCCTTTTTCCTTTTTCCTTTTTCAAGGAAAGTTATCTCCAAAGAATTCAGCATTCTTTGACGCCAAGAGGCGATAAAAACTACAGTTATTTGCAGATCCAGTGGATATGCAATCTACAGTCTTAGGTATGAAACAACCCCACATCACAACATTTGTATGTGAGATCCTTTCCATGTCTCACACGGAGGGTTATCCTTATCCTTATGCGGAGTTCTGTTGAGAATCGCATTAGCGGTAAGGATCGCCTTGCCCCACATAATTTGGGAGTACGTCTTTGCGCTTGGCTAACACCGTTAGACTGAGGTGAGTAGTGAGCAGTCGTTTAATAAACGATGCTTCAAATTCTCCCCCTCTATCGCTATGAATTTCGCAATCCATAGGCTTAGTTGATTTCCAACTTCTGCTTTGTAGCGTTTATCCGCTTCAACAACTTCATCTTTGCTTTTCAACAAACAAAGGATTCCATACGTTGTACCATCA
Source organism: Anisodus tanguticus (assembly GCA_034509755.1). Taxonomy (NCBI): domain Eukaryota; kingdom Viridiplantae; phylum Streptophyta; class Magnoliopsida; order Solanales; family Solanaceae; genus Anisodus; species Anisodus tanguticus. The sequence goes on along the minus strand of CM067561.1, from coordinate 34,028,243 downwards.
TCAATGAAGATCACAACGTACTTGTCTCCCCCCTCTATTTTGTATAAACTTCAAATCACCCAAGTAGGTGTGACTAAGTTCTAGAGGAGCGATTTCTTTCGCTATTCCCTTGACGGAATTTGGAAAGGTGATTTTGCCTCTTCATCTACCTCACATTTATTTTGAGGGTTTATGTCGAAGAAGGCAACAATCTCAACATCGTTAGCTTTTGAATGACTTGCTATTTAATGTGTCTTAATCTATGATGGCATAGACGCACGGATTACAAATATATCATTCATTTGGCTACGGATCTTTGTACCATTCTTAGTTATCACGGACACTTGGACTAATCTCAAACCACTTGACCAACGGCGTCCTTTAAACCAAGTTAGGAATATGTATCACCTCATCTTAGAGTGATCACAATCCATGAAGTCCTATTGAGGACAACCTCCCCAACCCCTTTGATTTTAGAGGTGGCGTTGCTTCACATGAACAACCTTTTGCCCGTGGTTAGGGCGTAACCGGATCATATGTGATCTCGATACTCGGGTCCACTCTAGTTGCTTTGGCAGACTGAGTGTCCAATTTCTTTACTGCCTTTATTTAGGCCTTCAGATCATTTAGGACCTGGAAACTCTGGCCCACCTTACTAGGAGTCCATTACTTTTCCTATGAAATGAATTCTGGCACCACTCCAGTCGCCCGGAGGCTTTATATGACTGAGTGTCCAATATCATCATATCAAAGGAATTTTGGCCCACTCCAGTCGCCCGGAGGCTTTTTATGACTGAGTGTCCAATATCATCCTTTGAAGGATCTTCTGCCAAATAATATGACAGGCTCAACGTCTTTAACTTTTAGACTTCTTCCGTTATGATTGGTGCCTAGATAGTTCTTTGGCGCTTACTTAAGAGTAGTAACGGTTTTCGCACGATCGTGGATCTTACTCCCTCGTATGTGCGAACATACTTTACACACTTTAATAATTACACTTAAAAGAACGGATCTTCTTAAGTCGTTTACAAAATCCAATCTTTAAACGGAAAAGAAGATGAGATTAAACTTACGATTTGTTAAAGTGTAAGGAATATAAATTATTTTCATATTCCTCCTTACTTTAATCCATTTTTAATCGTACATCATTTAATCTTTATTTTTGACAAGTAAGAAACATACTTATCATTTAATCTTTATTCTTGACAAGTAAGAAAAATACTTATCCCAATTTCGGATTCTCGCTCACTTCGGTCACTTCATTAGACCGAGTGTCCATTTCCTTCTCACCATTATTCGGTTCTTTTGTCCGGGACGAGATATAGGCCTTCTCGCTACAAGATAGAATAACATCTTCGCCTTTCTCCTCTTGTCCCAGTTGACATCTTCGAGGCTCTCGAGAGCGCTTGTTTCCACCGATCTTGGTAGCGGTGACACCATGAACACGTTCATCATCATCACTCTCTTCTACCGAGAAAACCATTTTCATATCCGATTTGGTCACACAATTTTTGACCGACATCTTTCGAATACTAATAGTAATACAATACAAATATTGTCTTAAGTTGTTGGGAGATTTGCTCTATGGTACTTTATAAAGCAGTACGGGAAGTATTTAACTATTACAAGTATTCGAAAGGATAAACAAAGATTTTAATAATTCAACATGAAATCTGAAAATTACAATTGTTACACAAGAAAAACTGAAAATTCCGGTTTGTAGAAGACGGAAAAATGTAAATTGTTTTTTGTTTGAGTCGAGTGTAGCACTCATCCTTAAGACAATATTGCCCCGTATGTATCCTTTATACGTCCCGGACAATTTGTCTCCCAAGATAAAACAACAATGGAACCCTTGAGCAAAGGAAACTCAAGAGCTACCGTGAAGAATATTGAATAACGAAATGATGCTTGGAAGTTGTAGGAAGAAGATTTTTTCTCGGTTGTGTATTTTCGTGCATATCAAGTGTGCTCAACAATGGTGTAAGGGGGTGTTTATATAGGTGAGGAATGGACCGATTTATCGCCTCAAAATCGCTGAATCGCTCCATAATAGCCAAATAATGGCCATTATGGAGGTAGTAAAGTCACCAACATAAATGGGAGAAAGACCAACGGATTTGGCCATTATAGGAGGAGTAATTCACCAAAATAAATGGGTCGAATTGAGTGCTTGGCATTTCTTTTTGACCGTCGAAATTCGATGTTCGAAACTTCACGGACCAAATCGCACATCCGAAAGAATTTCGGTCCAAATCGCATATCCGAAACTTCGGGATCAAACTATACTTCCGCAAAGTTTTCGGCCCAAAAAGATAATATCGTAAGAACCACGACCCACGACCGTGACCCACGACCGTGACCCGTGACCGTGCCCCCGTGCCCCGTGCCCCGTGCCCGTGCCGGAGCCGGACCGGACTTACCATAAACATAGTATTGTCAAAAGAACATTATTATAAAAATAAAATGGTGCAAAACCGTGTGAAAGGCGTGGGGGCGTAATTCCTGTCTATTATATGACGTAAATTCACTAGATTGTGTGTGAAGTCATAGAGAGGACTCAGCATTGGCCGCGTCTATTAATTTTTAATAAAAAATCATTTATAATGTGATGAAATGTGACAAAAATCAAAGAAAGAAAACAACCGTGCAGAATATGCATCGAGGGTTATTGAATTAATCCCCAAATATTCAAGGGCATAATAAAATATCTTCAAGTATGAAAACCAATGCAATTTCCTAATTTCCAGCCAATACTTCCTAATTCTTAATTAATTTAAAAAGAACAATCACCAATTAACCCCATCAATATCCCTCGCCATATCAATTAATTTTAAAAATACTTTTGAACAAATATTTAATATATGGCCAATTTTTTATATTTTTCTCAAAAATACTTTTTTAAAAAGTACTTTGACAAACCCTATTATTTTAGTTTCTAAAAAACTATTTGCTACTCCGGACAAACACTTGTTTTTTCTCAAAATTTTACTTTTTTTTAAATAAGCACTTATTAAAAAAATAAACATTTTAAAGAAAAAATAAGCTTACCAAACAAACTATAAGCCTTTTTTCCTAATAGAGTTTAAGCATGTTTACTTTTAAGCATCAAACAATACTTTTTGTGTTCGGACAAAAGGTTTTTCTTAAAGTAGAGTTTTTATTTAACAAAGAAGCAGTTTTTATCATATTATGTCACAACCAATCGTCAAGAATTTTTTTAACTTTGTGCAAAATCAATTCTAAAACCGTGGACAAATTCCGAAGAATTTGTTTGTTTGTTTTTGGAAAAAGGGTAAAATTTGAGTAGAAAAGAAATTTTCAACGAAAAACTAACGCCACCAATAATAATTTCAATAAAAGACTATTTACTGCTAAACAAGACCCAACAAACTACTCGAACGTAACTGATTTGGTCCAACCGCAACCTAAGATCCAGCGCATTTCAATCACACATGTTTTGGACCTTACAAAGCGGACCTATAACCTCCAGCTGTCAATCACCAGACTGACCCAACAGTTGCAACAAGAGTTTGGGCTGCTTGGCCCAAACAACGCTGGGCCCAACTATGTCACTTACCCTAATTCTCGTATACCAATATTGGACCCACAAACAACGCCGCCTGCAACCAAAACAAACTTCAAACTAATCTACCTCGCCGGCGGCTATATAATCCGGCGAGTCCTTCACGTCAAATTGTTTCCGGACAGTCAGATCTGCTCTGATTTCGTCGGAAATTGCCGGACCACAGATCTAACAAGCTTCCTGCAAAATAATTCTTGAACAGGAAAAAAAATCAGAAGTTGGTTTTGGAAATTTGCAAAGGAAAAATAGCTAGAGATGGAGAAATTGGATCTGAAATTATATAAATTTGTATTTGTAATGATAATATTTGAAGGTTCTAGGGAAGCGAGGAGTACGTGGGGTTGCCGTTGTGAGTTGAGGGGTGGGGGCTTTTTATATTTGTAAAGAATGTGACGCCACCTATACATTGGCTAATTTTTAGTTGTCATTCACTCTTTTGTGGGACCCAAAAAAAGTTGATAAAAAGGGTGTTTGAATTGAATTTAGCTAAAAGTAAAGAGTAATAAATTGAATATTTTTATACTTTTCATGTCTAAAAGTAAATATTTTAAAACACTTTTCCACCCTTCAAGTGTTTGGATTCCCACTTTGCCCTCTTTTATGTCTACCATTAATTTGGTGCCAATAATTTATCTTAAATGAACTTATTCGCTATTTAATGTTAATGATAGCTTCTCTTTACCTCTTTCGTTTACTCCTACTACTAACTGAGGTTGGCCAGTGGGCTGGGTCGGCCCGGTCCAGCCCCGAACACGATTATTTTTAAAAAAAAAAAAAATATCAGTATCGGGACTCGAATCGGGATGGGACATGGTCTCGTCCCGATCCGCCACAGGCCCGCCAGTCCCGACCCGATCCCTGTCCTGCCCCGGCTCCCGCCCGAAACTCCCCCTTGCAAAAATAGTCGTTGCACCAACGACCATTTTACATTTTGGCGTTGTGCAACGACCATTTTTGGCCTCCCCCCTACCCTTAATATTTATTTTTAACCCATAAGTTATTATATTTACACTTCAATCCAATTTCTCAACTATAAATACTTCATTTTCTCTTCATCTTTCTCACAAATCTTCCTACAATCTCTCTAATTAATCTCTCAATCTATCTCCCTGCAAATCTACATTGTCTACTAAATATTCAATTTTATTTATAAACTTGAGAGTGAAGTTGGCAACTAGCTTGAGGATTTTCCATCGAGCAAAGTTTCAATTTTCAACCTCTCGATTACACATCGATGTTATGTCAGCGTTTGATACATTTGTTCCTTCATTAAATTATTATTATCTGTTTATTTTATTTAACGCACTTAATTTCAGTTACTTTAATTATTTATTAGTATAATTATAAATTTATAGTGGAAGGATTTAAACGTATACTTACGGGTAGGGGTCATGCTTCTTCTAGTAGGGGCAACAAGGGCAAGGGTCCTATTTCTAGACAGAATCATATTCCTACACATGATGATTTTGTTGATACTGAACATTTTCCTACAATACCATTAGATTTAGACGATGAACTATTTTACTGAAACTCAAGAAGACTTTAATTTAGACGATGATCTAGATGATACACCCACTAATGTAGATGACAACACACCACTAGTGCACCTTCAATTGAAATGACTTCTATTGCCCCTAGTATGAGACGAGGTCCAGCAAAACGAACATTAAAATCAGATGCATGGACATTTTTTGATAGGGACGTAGAGAATCAAGTAGCTAGATGTAAAATTTGTAAAGATGTTTTAAAACTTAAAACTGGAAAAGGTCAAGGTGAGACGGGGGGTTTAATGAGACACGTATCAATGTCTCATCCAGTTAGGTATGCCCAATACAAGGCTTCAAAATCGAGTGTGCAAACGTCCGCTCCATCGGGACAAGGTTCGCATACTATCCCGAAACAAGTACAAGGTCAAATGAACCCTATGACGGGGGGAATTGTAGGCCCTAAATACGATAAACATAGAGATAGAGAAGCAATAGCAAAATTAGTTGTTGTAGAGGGTTTGCCTTTTTCATTTCCTTCGTCTCCCGGTTTTATTCATTACATTAGAGATATGTATAATCCTGCTATTTATCGATTTTTCTAGATCAAATGTTAAGAGAAGTGTATTTAAATTTGCACATATTATCAACAATATTTACGTTATTCATTATATCATTTTAATGGCAAAGTGGTTATCACTTCTGATATAGGCCGTAGTACTAACGACCATGATTATTTAACGATAACCTGTCATTGGATAGATTATAAATGGTCTATGCAAAAACGTATCTTAGCGTATAGATATATAAATTATAGGCACACTGGTACTTTTATTGCAGAAAATATTTATCAAGTGTGCGATTATTACGTGTTTTATTATAAAATTATGACTATTACATTAGATAACGCTTCTTCTAACAATTACGCTATTACAATTTTAAAACATAATTTAACTCCATCTTTTTCAGATCATTTTCATATAAAATGTGCGTGCCATATATATAATTTAGTTGTAAAGGATGGTCTATCACTTTTTGAAGACATTCTTAGTAAAATACAATTTGCTATAAACTCTATTTTTTATACGAGCAACTAGTTGTTGCTTATGACTATAGAAAATCTATAACTTTATTTTTTTAACTCTCATAATCAAAATCCAACTGATATGGTTGTAGATAGCGATTGGGGAAAATTTTCTGAACTTTTGTATTTTTAGAGAAATTTTTTCAAGCAACAAAAGAATTTTCCGATATATATTATCCTACTATTCAACTATGTTGTTTTATATAACTCTAATATTTTTATTACTTAGTGAGTATATGGAAAAACCAGCTTATAAGGCAGCTATTAAAAAAATGTTTATCAAAATAAAAAAATATTTTATTCATATTCCCACTATTTATATTATTGGTGTTGTATTAAATCCGACTATTAAAATAGACGGTACTAAATCACTTATTGAAACTATTTATGATTGTATAGAAGTACTACCACCTCCAAGTCCCAAAAATCCAAATCACTCACCACTTATTGAAGAAACTAAAGAAGTGTTGTCTAGCGTAGAAGATGAATGCAAAAAAGTATATAGGATTTACCAACAAGAAAGTGCTAGCAACCTACAGGCTTCCATACTATTTTCTTCTTCTTCAACACAACCTCACAAAAGACATGTTGTTTCTGCGGCTAGTATTGAAAGCCTCGGAAATAGAATGTGCGGCCATACCGCTACTAACCAAATTAGCGAGTTTTATATTTTGTTTTGCAGGGTTCTGTACCGTACCAAGCAGTTCTCAATAAAGAAGGTCGTGAAGACTTGCTGAAATACTGGAGGGGGAATGAGAAGACCTTTTCGACACTTTCAATGATGGCCCGAGATGTTTTGAACATTCAAGCGTCATCAACGGCGTCTGAAAGCGCTTTTTCTGCCGACAAATATCAAATAGGAGAGCACAGACACTCATTAGCCGGAGACAGCTTGGAGATGTAGTATTATTCAGAGATTGGATACGAGCGAAACGGAGGAGGTGCGGTCAACCGGAGATCAACGAAGAAAAAGACGAAAACTACAACAAATCTTATCCGAAGGTGGTGGAAGCGACGTGGAACAATTTGACCAACAAATACCAATTCCAACCGAAGAACCACATGAAATTATCAAGAAACTAGAACATGTTTTTTTCAAAATGTATTTTTTTTAATTGCAATTTACTATGTATTTTGCAACTTTCGAACAACACCACAAAGTTACAATTTTGACAATTGTATTTGTATTACAAAAAAAATCATATGTCTATTAAATAATATAAGAGGCACAAAAACAGCCTTGGGATGTTTTTATTACACTATCTTGTTTAATTATTGAGTTTTTTTATATATATGTTATTTTTTAAATTAAGTGTAAAAAAAAAAAACCGCCCCGATCCCGATCCCGCCCCTCCCACCCGTCCCGACCCGACTGACCCGATCCCGGCCCACTGGCCACCCATACTACTAACTATGCTATAAACACAAACATCTTGTAGCAAGGAATATTGTTAAATTTTTTTATTTGGTCGTGATATGTTTAGTCAACCTATGTGCACCTAATATTGTGTGCTTCATCTATTTTTTACTCCATCCGTAACAATTTATGTGACATCATTTGACTTGACACGAAATTTTAAAAAGAAACGAAGACTTTTAAAATATGTGGTCCAAAATAAATCTTATATAAATGTGTAGTTGTAAATCATCTCATAAAATTAAATTGTTTCTAAATATAGAAATGTAACATTCTTTTTGGGACAAACCAAAAAGAAAATGATATCACATAAATTGGGACAGAGGAATTATTATGTAACGACATTTATTTTGACATAAAGTTAAGAAAAGAGAAAAACTTCTAAAATTTGTAGTATTAAGCATGTTTTAACATTTATCCGGACATAAAGAAAATATAGTTAAATGTGTTTGACGTAAAGTTATTCTTCAATAGAAAAAGTATTTTTTTAAAGAAAATATTGTTAAGGAAAGAGTGTAACATAAAATTGAGCCCATAGAAGACAGATAGGCTGCCAATGATGATATCCCTGAAGAAGGAATAGATAAGAAAACACATTTGAATTTCAGCACGTAAAATACGCAAAAACCAAGCATAGAATTAAAAACATATTTTCAATGTCTCGTTAAGAGATCTACCTTGGCTTTAGACTATCAAATCAGATTTTTGATGATGAGAATACAACCACAAACCTTTTGAGTCACAAGCATAAAGTCAGTATGATAAAGGGCTGAGTCAATAACACAACTACTTTAGCCTAGCAATATGTGGCGGAGCCAGGAATTTAGCGAAAGGTGTGCATATTTTTCTCACTTGTGTTAAGGATGTGCAAAATTAAATATGTACTTATAATAGCTAATATAATAGCTAACATTTAACCTATGTACACCGCGTAAATTTCCGGCGAAGGGTGTGAACCTGACTACCTTTTGCCTAAGGTGGCTCCACCCATGCATAGCAGTGATATTTTCGGAAAGGACACCTCTTGATGCCCATATCTCTTCATGACATGTCATCCTTTTGCTGGGGTATATTGTCGAACAACTCTTGAACAACACGGAAGCGTAGTCAAACGGAGACGACAACAAGAAAAAGTCAGTCCTGAATATTTGTGATCAATAGTTTTTCATTAATCTCAAGATCCATCGAAAGAGGCCATAAATCAGAACATGCATACATAAAATTCGGTAACAACAAGCAGACAAAGTTGTGTCTGGTCTTTATTTACCCTTTTTATTTTTGGTCAAGTGTTAGATGATTGGTTTAAAACTTGGCTGCAAATGAGAACTTGCAATTTTCACGAGGAATACTTTTAGTAAGAAGAACATCAACAACAATAATCCACCACATCAGAAATAACAGGAATTTTGAATGCCAGGAAACAAACCTGAATAACATCAGAAGAATCTATGACTTTGTAAAGCTCGCCCAAATTCATTTACTCTAAACATTATACGCCCAACAATATTTGTCAACTCATCTCCATTTGTATACATGGAGGTGCTAGCGCCATGATCGTCTTCAAAGGCATCAATCAAAATTCACAATCAAATTTCGCTTTAGCAAATAGTCATGTAAGTGCCAAAGAGAAGTTTTCCCAATTCATACCTTAAGAACTTCTTGGCTAGCTATTCACTACTATAATCTAACACCATAAGTTTGGGGTGTTTCCTTCAGTATATCCTCTACCTGCTAAATAATTTTATCTCTAATTTTTTTTCCGGTTACGCATATCACCCAACATTTTGTCACAGTAGCAATGTGTCTTTAGTATCGAAGAAGGAAAAGGATATTTAAGATTCATTAACCAATCAAAATATATTTCTGCCAACAATTAAATATCATGTACCAAGATGTCTATTTCCAAACACGCATCAGCAAATAAAAAAAAACGCGCGACATGCATGTACAAAATAAACAAGAATTAAACTCGTCAATACAAAGAACCCATACTTTGAAAGAGATAATACTACATGAAAAAAGCACTCCATCTTTTCATGTCTCAAACACCTTACTTTGTGTATCAATATCTCTTTCATTTCTTAACGAAATTTGACGATACTTGTCACTAACATCATATACTTAGTAGATTATGCATGTGCGAAAAACGATGTTTCCGACATGCCGGGCCCACGTGTTTAAGTCATTAAAGACGGGATAAACTCAATCCCACATCAGTAAATTTCCAACAGGGAAGACTAACAGCAAACATACTAAGATGCAATAATTTGCTGAATACCCATAAAAAAAACAAAAGAACCAACAATAAAATGGTATCTGAAATATAACCCAGCAACAAGAATCAGTGACAGTGTCACAAATGAAGGGGGGAAATAAAAAATAAAAGTGAAAAAAAAATCATACTTCCAGAATCACATACCATCAAGCTATACAACTGTAAGACATGAAGCGTAGATTTGCTTAAAGTAAGAGAAAATCTTACCTGAAATTTCATCTTGAAGCACTATCGGAACACATGCACCGCAAGAATACCCCAATTACATAGGGTGTAAATTCACTCTGGCTTAGGTCGCTGAACAATAAAGATTGATAAGAACTTGTTGTGCACACATTTTTATATATATATAAAAGGAAGATGAAAAAAAGAAATACAGAAAACCATTTGCATAACATACTTTTCCGTACCTGTCCATTTTGTTGATTCTTAATAAACCAAGAACTCACAACAAAATTGCAAAAGAATAAAATAAAAGAAAAGAAAAGAAAAGAAAAGAGAACTAATTAACCGAGAACCAGAAGATAGAAAATAATGTAACGTCAGTAGAATTGGAAAAAACTAATCCACGTGTTGTTTATAATACGACACGTACTGATCTAGAAGCCTAAAAGGCAGAGCAAATGAAATGGACGGGAACTTAAGAATGGATTCGAGTTGAATTCCCAGTATACCCTTCGTCGTACGGGTAGGCCCTTCACTTATTAATAGTTTAAATTTCAAAAATATTTGACATAATTTCAGTACACATTTAGTTTTATTTAAATTAAATTCAGTTAATTTATTAAATTTTTAGTTGTCATGTAATGTCTTCTTCATTTAAATTATGCCAATATCTTATAGTAGTAGTAAAATACTTGGACTTTGGGTGTGTTTGGTAGGAAGGAAAATGTTTTCAATGAAAAAAATTTCTTAGAAAATATTTTCTTGAAAAATAAGTGAGTTTTTTATTTATTTTTTAATGTTTCGTAAGTAAGTAAAAGAAAATATTATTTTAAAAGCATTTATATATATATATAATAAAATACTATGGAGATGGGATGAAGTGGAAAGTTGAGATTTCAAAAAATACTCATCTTGCCCTACCAATCCCACCATCCCACTCCACCCACAATCCATCCCAAGCACCACCACCCCAAGCATCCACCATCCAACCAAATCACACCCCCACTTAACCACCACCCTGGAATGCACTTCATCTTCAACTACCCCCTACCCCACATCTACCCCCTACGCACCCACCCCACCATTCCACCCAATCCTCTCTAATTTTCTATTTTATATATTTTATTTTAATAAAAAAATTATAAAAAATGAGAAATATTTTTTACCTCCACCCCGCCCCTTGTTCTCCCCCAACCACAAACCACCCACACCAAATTTAACCACTATATGAATTAGAAAATTTAGGAGTAGTAAGGGTGCGCGTGTGGGGGGAGGGGTTGTTGGTGGGTGGTGTAGAAAATAAAAAAGTATTTTTTAAAAAAATATTTTTTTGGAGGGTGGTGGTGGTCGGGGCGGGGGGAGTGATGTAGAAAATAAATAAAAATTTAAATTGTTTTTAAAAAATTTGGGGGGGGGGGAGTGTGTTAGGTGGGGTGGTTAATTGAGTGTGTGGTAGTTGGTTGAATGTCATTTGTGAGACTTGTTTTCTCTGATGTCATTTTCTTCATTTTTAAGGAACTTAGGACCCGTTTGGCCATAAATATTTTTTACTTTTTTCGGAATTTTTTCACCTTTTTAAAAAAACTAGTGTTTGACCATGAAAATTTCAAATACAACTTAAAGTTGTATTTGAAATATGAAAAATACCTCAAACCTTATTTTTATAATTTTCACTTTTTATTTTTGTCATTGCTTTTATCTTTCACTTTTAAAATTTTACCCTACATTTTTTATTTTTATAAATTTGACCCCATAGTAGATTCGACCGATGAGTTTAGTGAACTTGATTAGATCATCGTATTAAAAAAATCTATATAAATCATGCTTAATGTAATAGAAAATGATTGATGAGCGATGTTTACACACTCGTTATATTTATTAATTGCTTTGGGTGATTTTGTTAGTTTTAAAAAATTGGAGGTATAAATCATATATCATATTTGTTAGTAAAAGTACATTTCAACAATTAAATATTATTTGCAATACTTAAGGCCAAACATAATTCCAACTTGGAACTCAACTCCAAAATTTCAAAAAAAAAAGTGAAATTATTTTTTGATTTCTGTGGCCAAATGCCTACTTATTTTCGTAAAAAAAATATTTTTTCAAAAATTTTGATAAAATTCATACCAAAACACACCCTTGTGTTCAATACTCCAATTAGGTAATATCACATAAAATGAGGTGAAAGAATAAAAAAAGGATTTTTGAAGGATACGAGTGCGAATTATGTAAAAGGAAACGTTCGTGGGCAAATTACATTACACATTAGTACAACATTAAACAAAGCTTCCATTGTTTGACAGTATCTTCCTGACACGTCAACACTTTTAACACATGCCCTATGCGTGTTTTGCTTCTCTCTTCCACGTCATCCTCCTCACTTTTGTGGACCCCACTACTCAAAAACCCTAAATTCAGGACACATGAGACCGAAATTCACTTCAAACTCAAAACGAACACAAACTACAACGCCACCCTCTCTTTCTCCCTACCCCTTTTCCTATCATTCAATTTTAGAATATCTAAAAAATAAAACAAAAAACACCTTCTACTATTTAAAACCCTTCGCAACTGACGCCCGATCTACCGCCACGTGTCGTTCACCTCAAATCTCATCCGTTCATGCCAGATTGTCTGGGTCAGTTTCTCAGACAGCAAACAAACTTTTTTCCCCCGTTCGATCATAACCCAGGACGTAATCAACGGTTTGGAACCTGCCCGAAGTTTGCACGGGCAGATCTCATCGCCTTTAAGAAGCGATGCCCTCCCCCTCTCATTCCTCGCTCAATCCCTTCAAACCCTTGCCTTCAATTGGGTTCCAAATATTTATATAAATTTTCCTCCTTTTTTGTTAATCAAAGGTGGTCGGAGAAATTGTCGGATTCCGGCAGGCGCGTAGCCATCACGTCCCTTTGAAATTTCATGATTTCAACACCACGTGATAACGATAAATTCGACTATATAAACGCCGGTATTAAGCCACGCCGGTGCAATACATGGCATCCGCCGTCTTAGCTAGCCGGAATGAATCTAGCTGGGCTCAGTCTGGTGGTGGTGCCGGTGGTGGATTCATGGGGAAAACCCCTTATTCTCATACACAACAACAACTGAACCCTAATACTAAGAAAAAGCAAAAGCAATTCCATCACACATCTAATGGTAATTCGCCGGCCGTGACTCAAACGGCGTCGGATGATGCCTATTCGTTCAATCAACGGCCAATTGAATCAACCACCAACATTGACGGCCTCAATCTCGGAGGATATATGACCTACAACGTTGTCTCTTACAACAAAAGCGAACTCCATGAGCTACGGAGTCGGCTGGTGGTGGAGCTCGAACAGATCCGAAACCTTAAAGATCGAATCGAATCGGGTCAATTGAGCACCAGCAACCCCAGATCTCATGGCAAGTCAAAGAAACTATCTGGTAATAAACGGCCCACCCCTTCCGGATCCAATAAAGATCCGAAAAAACTCCCAAACGGAGTTGTTGAAAATAGGAATTTTGGTAATCCTAAGGGTATTATCGGAATGGAAAGTATGATGAAGGATTGTAGGTCGATTTTGGGAAAGCTGATGAAGCATAAAAATGGGTGGATTTTCAATATCCCTGTTGATGCTGAAGCCTTGGGTCTACATGATTACCACCAGATTATTAAACGACCCATGGACTTGGGGACGGTGAAATCGAATTTGGCTAAGAATTTTTACCCTACCCCTTTTGAATTTGCAGCTGATGTAAGGCTTACTTTCAATAATGCCTTGTTGTATAACCCTAAAACAGATCAAGTTCATGGCTTTGCTGAGCAACTTCTTGGACGATTCGAGGACATGTTTAGACCGCTTCAAGATAAATTGAATAAGCTTGAAGGCGGCGTTAGAAGGGAATTTCACCCTGTAGATGAGTTACAGGGTAGTTCTTGGAATCACATTCCTACACCGGAAAGAGTGAAGAAACCCAAGGCTACTCCGGCCCCTAAGAAGCAAGAGCGGATGCAAAATCATTTGAGTGCATCAACACCCTCTTTGCCGGCCCCATCACCTAATCCACCAGTGCGGCAGCAGTCCCCGTTGTCAACTCCTTCCCCGGTGAGCGCACCAGTTGCAACAAAGACTCAATCAGTTGCTGCTAAAGCTCCTACTATGGGAAAGCAACCTAAGCCAAGGGCGAAGGATCCAATTAAAAGAGAGATGGGTATGGAGGAGAAGCATAAATTAGGGGTTGGATTGCAAAGTTTACCGCAAGAGAAGATGCCGCAGTTAGTGCAGATTATAAGGAAGAGGAATGAACATTTAGCCCAAGATGGCGATGAGATTGAGCTCGACATTGAGGCCCTTGACACGGAGACTCTATGGGAGCTTGATCGGTTTGTAACCAATTGGAAGAAGATGGTGAGCAAAACTAAGAGGCAGGCATTGATGAACAATTTGGGACCACAATCCGCCAGTGCTGCAGCTTCTGCTGCGACTACATCCATTGCGGAGGCAGATGGGGTAATGCAATTTTGCATTTGTATATATCTTTTGGTCAGCACATTATGTTGTCAGATTGGAATAACTAAGAAAATGTGTTTTTTGCAGCATACTACTAGCGAGAAAAATGACTCCATCAAGAAGCTGAAAAAGGGTGATGTTGGAGATGAGGATGTAGAGATAGAGGATGATGAACCAGCTACCCATTTTCCTCCAGTGGAAATTGAGAAGGATGAAGGTGGTGGGCGGGATCAAGATAATGGTGGTAGTAGTAGCTCCAGTAGTTCCAGCAGCTCAAGCAGCGGTTCCTCCTCTTCTAGTGGTATATATTCTACTACTACAACTGCCGAAAAATGATATTTTTGTGGCTCAAGTGGAAAGCTGATTAATTGAACATAATAATCTTGTGCAGATTCTGATTCAGGAAGTTCTTCCGGGAGTGACTCCGATGCTGATGATGCACACTCTTGAAATTTGTTGGTTCAAGCAGTGGCGTTTGGTATTTTGGCCTCCCCTCATGTGCTGGATTTCGTGTACTGCACATTCCGGTGAGCTGAGAAGTTTGGGAAAACCTTTGTGCACAGCTGTAAACACATGGGCACCTGACTAGCTAGCTGCTGAGGACAAGCAGTTGGGAGAGGAAAGGGGGACTTGGTAGTGTTGAGGACAAAAAGTAATGGCGTAGGGATCAGAAATTTTAGGAATTTTAGATATGGTCCTCTGTTAATGAGAGTGAGATATGTAGATAGTTGAGACACCTTTTTGTACAGTTCGTTACACTATATTTGATTGTTTTCTTGAAAGAAACACATCACATATTTCTTCTTCTTTGGTTCAAGCTCTATCAACAACTCTCTTTTAGCATAAGCCTCAAATTAATTGTGGTACAGCATTAAGATGTTGCGGGGATGGCGTGAGTAAACGTGTTGGTCGGTGGAGAACTTGTGGAGGGAGCCACGATGCCTCTAGATGTATGTGAATTGAATTATCTTGAGCAACAACTTGGGGGAAAAGGGGGGAGATTCTTCACCATGTCCAAATTATTTAAAAAATTGGCCTGCATATTAGAGTCCACTTTCTAAGAGGCAAAAAATGTATTCAGCTGTCTGCTGTCCTTGAAAGCACCACATAGTAAGTAAGCCAACATGTTAAATGGTTTGGTTTGGCCTGAAAGCAGAATATAGAAATAGAAAGGCATTGATGAATTTAACCCCATTCTTTTGACGGCGAAGATGTGAGGTCGCTGGGACTTCAGGGAATGCTGGAATTGGTATGTAACAATGGGTGCAATTATATTCAGATAATCCATTATTTAAATTTTTTTGGTACTGGTACATATATATTTCCATTATTTAATGGGAAAAGCAACTTATAGCTTCGCTGGCCTTCTTTCTTTTGCTTTTGTTTCTTCTCATTTATAAGTAGGTAGCTCTCAGCTGTGCAGTGACAGTATACTTAATGAAGTTAGCCAAATGCTGGTAGAAACTGAACTTAGTAAAGACGTAAACAATCTTCTTTCACGTGAAGGATCCAAAATGGCAGAAATGACGGACTCCACTCAAATCGCCTGCTCTCTTTACCCATGTGATGGTGATATACAATTAAAAATATTTGGAAAATATACACACACACAACTACTCCTACTAAGTTTGCACCATTGTAACAAATAAATGTGGTAATTTGTACAAGCGTTCAAGGGGCAGACGCATTCATCCAATAGGCATTGGATATAAGTCAAGGAAATATGTTAATCTTAAGCCAAAAATGTACAAATATTGATTCCACCGGCAAAAGCATACAACAATATAGCCAGTGTAGTTCTACAACGTGAGTCTTGGAAGGGTAGAGTTTACACAAGACCTTATATCTATCTTGGTAGGTAGAGCTTTTTGAGATACCTCGGCTCAGGACAAGCACAACAGAAAAAAAGTCGGGCCCGGTAAAAAATTTTAAGAAGTAAGAAAATGTGGCTAGCAAACGCGAATGCATCGTGATAGCGCATCCTGAAAAGAAGCAGTAAATACGCAGATAAATGAAATAAATCAAGTACATTCAAGAACGCATAGCCGAAGAAATAAAATTACAGAAGACTAGAGTGATACTACGCCTATTCGTATGATATGTTAAGCATGCCTACAGTAATAACACTACACCTACCAGTTTGTAAGCGTAACTAGGACTACGCTCGACTACCTACTACCCTTCTACCCTAATCTGTGACCTCCCCAACCCCTATCTAAGGTCATGTCGTCAGTAAGTCTCGCCTACTCCATATCTTGTCTAATCACATCGCCCCAATATTTCTTCGGCCTACCTCTACCCCTCCTGAACCCGTCCATAGCCAACTTCTCATACCTCCGCACTGGGGCATTTGTGTCTTCTCCGCACATGTCCAAACCATCTCAACCTCGCTTTTCGCATCTTATCCTCCACCGAGGCCACTCCCACTCTGCCCCGGATATCTTCATTTTTAATCATATCCTTCCTTGTATGCCCACACATCCATCTCATCATCCTCATTTTCGCCACTCTCATCCTTTGGGTGTGCGACGTCTTGACTGACCTACACTCCGCCCATACAACATAATCGGTCTAACCACCACCCTATAGAACTTACCTTTAAGTTTTTGTGGCACTTTTTTATCGCACAAGACTCCAGATGCGAGCCTCTATTTCATCCACCTTGCCGCAATACGATGTGTGACATCGTCATCAATCTCTCCATTCCCTTGGATAATACATTTGCTGATACTGAGATGTTATTGGACGAGAAAAGTAATGCTCATGTGCCTGGATGACGATTAAAAGCTTTATAGGTGAAGGTGGCATTCTTGTAGTCATAGGGGAGGGATATTTCAAATGTGTATGTGACAAATATATCATGTTCAAGGTCTTAGTTCTACAAGATTTGAGTTATTCATCGCCTTAAAGCGTTTAAAGACTTGCTCTGCTTAAACTGAAGTCCAACTTTGTTCCTCTCTATATATTCCCACCCTAACAGCAATTTGAAATGTAGTAGTCACTCGTGGACTTGACGGCAAATACTGGATGTAATTTTTCATTGGCCGGACTTCATACGTCATAACTCATAGGAGGTCAATGAGCTGCCACCACCCAAAACAATATTATAAAATCTTTGAATAAAAAGAAATGTTGAGACTAAACGAACAGAGGAAACAGTAGTAGAATACCCACTTGATTATTTATTAGTACTATTAATTAGCCCAACCGTCTGGTCATTACCAGCCTTTGGTTGAAATCCCAAGTGGCATTGACAAAGTCCAACACCAACTGAAGTGAGATTGCAAGTCAAGCAATTCATTTGTTCTTTTCGTGATAGCGACTCAAAGGATCATCCACTACCACCTGCCTGACCAGTTAAAAGACATGGGAAACTTCCAAGATCTATTCAACCAATTAGTTTAGAACTTGCAAATCTTACTTCCTCAGCTCTGCTTGCAGAGAAGGGAATCTATGTGATCCTCAAACATATATGTCAAAGAAATGGGGTGAAAACATTTCTAAATACATTCTATGACACTATGCGTCAATCCTAAGCAAGTTTGAAGCTGCTATATGATCATCAATGTCAATATCGCTCCATTTAAGTCCGTTTGAATCTAATAAAAGCAATTCCACATACAAGAATTAAAAAACCAACAGAATAACGATACACACAAAATCACACTAATGCTAAATTTACTCATGGTGTTTGTTACCAGTGATTCTCACCTACTTGATATATCATTCTCCAGCAATTTCCAACTTCCAAATAATTCCAAATATAAACAATGACATGGAATAAGAGGGGGCAAACAGGTTAGCTAAGATGTAAATAGGTGCTCCTGTGCCACATATTTGGATGGTACCTTAGGACTAAATATTATCAGAACTGCTACTACTATCAGTCCTAGAACCGAGGAAATGTTAGAAAATTGTGTGTTTGTGGTGAGAAATATGGATATGCTTTAAGTCGTACCTTACTTGGATCACTTTCAAAAGAGAATTATTTGTTCCTCACAAATATTCTCTCGGGATAGAATGAAGCAAAACCAAGAAATAATGAAACAAGTCTCTGAAACACCCAAGAATTAATGTTGTAGTCACTAAGATTTATGCAGATAGTCACTAAGATTTATGCAGATTTTCTTAAGGAAGAAAGTTGGTATTTGGAATGATTCTTATAATCTTTAATATTCTCAGGATATTCCTCTATTTATAGAGGATTCTTTAACCCTTGAAACTGAAACGACGCAACCTTTAGGGAAGAGATGCATTGTTTCAGGAAGAGATGTATTCTTTCAGAAAAAAAAGTACTTTTCCTTTTTGCTTATTCCTTTTATTTTCTCTTGAAAATTTCAACAATCCCCCACCATTTTCAAGTGAAAATAACAACCCAATATTTCTTTTAGAAATTAAGAGACAAGTGAATCCATGCATAAATAAAATATCTAGCGATTGAACTTTACATAGCGGAATACAATTTCCATTAAACTGAATAGTCAGGTAAGACAAGTCTTGTGAACCGTCCACCATATTGTAAAATAGAATGTATCTCGCACATGAATTCTATTACATTATTCCTTTATAAACAACACCATAAGGCCTTGTGTTCCAATCCTCTCGCGAATGCATAGAAATCAAACCCGAGCTTGTTGAAGTGGCCCACTTCGCATTCACATAGGTAGACCTTTATCAGCCTCATTTTAACAAATTGCAGGACAAAACACTTACTTTGGGATGGTAATACCAAGTGCTATCAACCAATAAAGAATGTTGTCACTCATTAAACTCGAGACTGGACGTTGTATCAAGCGTCAAGTTGAGGCTTCACCCTTAATGGCCTTTCTTTATGGGCTTTAACCTCATCCCCTTGATGTTTTCAACACCAAGTTCCTTACTAATCCCTTAGTCAATGGGTCGGTAAGATTATTAAGTGAGCGTACATATTCAATCATGATCACTTCATTTTTAATTAATTAATTTATATAACTATGTCTAAGTCCAATATGCCTAGACTTTTCGATATATATATATATATATATATATATATGATTGTATGCTCGGGCTATGGTGGCCTCACTATCACAATGGATAGCAATCAGTGACATGGGCTTAGGCCATAATGGAATATCAAAAAGCAAATTTCTCAATCATTCTCATTCCAAAGGAAGTGGATGACAAGGCTACAAATTCTGCAGCAATAATTGAATTTGTAAAACACGTTTGTTTCTTAGATCCCCAAGATATCGCACCCCCACTCAAAGAGGTATATACCCGTCCAGTTGTTGAGAAATAATCCTCTTGATCATTGATCCAACTTGCATCTGAATACCCTTTTAGTATAGCTAGAGATGGCATTGGATCCTGAACCCGGTGGATCCAGATCCGTTTTATAGGATATGGATCTTCAAAATTTGGACCCGACGGATCCTGATCGGACCCGGATCCGTTTTTGACGGATCAGATCTGGATCTGGATCTTGTATTTGAGATCCGTATCCGGTCCAGATCCGACCCATAGATCCATTTTTTATTAAATATATTCACAACCTAGAATATAATTTTATAAGTATTTTCTTAAAATTGCTAAGCACATCCTTGCAAGTTTATTTCTCAAAACAAGTTTAATTTAGCCCCGCGTTAACACAAAAACAAAAAAATAAAGAGGTAACTTCGATAATAAAATCAATGTTATATTAGTGAATGACTAACATCTTCATAGACAAGTAGTTAAAATTATATTAACTTCATTTGTGAAGATTCCAAGCACATGCAAGTTCTGCATTGTGAAAATACTAGTCAGCATTTTTCACAACTATTGTCATTGTCCAACATTTTCAATTAATAGCTCACAATCAAAACGAGACAACAAACAAAATATCTCATATAAATATTTCAAAATTGAAACACAGTAAACTGTTAGCTAAGTAAAAATCGTTTGTCAGTTCAAAAAAAAATTCTTAGCAAGGCAAATTTTTTTACATGTGGATCCAAATCCGATCCGTGGACCCGGTGGATCCGATGGATCCGGATTTTGATCTGATTTTTATGGACCCGATGGATCTGGATCCGGGTATGAAAAACGGATCTGGATCTGGATCTACTAGGATCCGATCCAGATCCGATCCGTTGTCATCCCTAAGTATAGCTGAATCATTGCTATAATTGAGGCCATAATCTAGGATTTTCTTGAGATACTTTAGTACTCTTCTTATAGCATGCCAATGGTGCTCACTCGGGTTGTAAGTATATCTACTCAACTTACCCACTACATATGCAATGTCGGGTCTCGTACTAGTCATAGCATACCTCAAGTACCTGATCAACTCAGCAACTCAAAGTTAAGAAATTGGCCTTCCGCCATTTCTTTTCAATTTTAAAACATGGATCATATGGTGTAGAAATAGGATTACAATCAAAATGATTGAATTTCTTTAACACTTTCGCAATATAATGTGATTGTGCTAAGAAATCCCCCCCTCCCCCCTTCCCCCTCCCTCCTCCCCCCTTCCCCCATCCCCCCCCCCCCCCCCCCCCTTCTAATAATTCTTATACCAAAAATGGCATACGCTTCTCTCATGTCTTTCATGAAAACTGAGCAGATAAGAATCTTTTGATGATCTCAACATGTTCTGTGTCGGTATCAAAGATCAACATATCATCTTCATACAAGCAAATGAAAAACTCTTTTTTCTTTTTCAATTTTTTAGTAAACACACTTGTTTGATTCATTAATTTTAAAGCCGTTAGATAAAATTACTTCATCAAATTTTTGATGCCATTGCTTAGGGGCTTGTTTTAGCCCATACAATGATTTTACAAGTTTGCAAACTTCTTCTCTTGTCCTTTAACAACAAACCCCTCAGGTTGTCTCATATAGACTTCCTCTTCTAATTCACCATTCAAAAACACAATTTAGACATTCATTTGGTGAATTACTAGATTGTAAATGAAGGCTAGTGCAATAAGCAACCTTATCGTAGCTATTCTACCCACGGAAGCATAAATATCAAAGAAGTCAACACTGTGTTTTTGGGTAAAATCCTTAACTACAAAGTGAGCCTTGTATTTATTCATGGCGAGACTTGTATTTATCCATGGTGTCGTCTACTTTTAACTTTCTTCTTGAACAATCATTTATCATCTACGGGTTTGCAACCGGGTGGAAGGTCCGTTAGGATCCAAGTATTATTTTCCATAATGGAATCAATCTCATCTTGGATAGCCTCCTTCCATAACGGTGCATCTGGACATGGCCTCACTAAAAGTAGTGGGATCATTTTTCATATTAAAACAATAAGGAATTTTATTTTCAATTTTATCAGTTGAACCTTCTACTAAATAGATGTAGAAGTCATCTCCGTATATTTTTTCTTTTCTAAGTCTCTTACTCCTTCTTACTTCAACAATGTCATCTTGATTTCCATTATCTTGAGAGATTGATGATTGTAAAGTAGAAGAATTTGGATCACTTGGAACAATATCTTTTGGTCTAAGAATTGATACAAAGCCTGCTTCATCAAAAATTGCATCTCTTGATTCAAGACGGTATTAACCGAGTACGAATTATTTGGTTCAGTGACCAAAAACCTATAGGCTTTGATATTTTCAGCATATCCTATAAAGATGCATTCAATTTCTCTTTCACCTAACTTTTTCCTTTTAGGTTCCGGGACTTTAACTATAGCCTTACATCCCCAAACTTTGAGATGACTCAAATTTGGTTGTCTTTTGTTCCAAAGTTCATATAGGGTTGTTGAATTCCTTTTATTGGGAACCCTATTAAGAATATAACAAGCCATTAATATGGCTTCACCCCAATAATCGTGATTTAGGCATGAGTTAGACAATAAAGAATTAACCATTTCCGTTAAGACCCGATTTTTTCGTTCGGCTACAACATTTTGTTGTGGTGTAAATGGTGTCGTCACTTGATGCACAATACCAATGCTTTGAAAAAATAGGGGGTTATAATATTCTCTTCCCCTATCGGTCCTTAGACACTTAACGGAAGATTGACATTGCAATTCAATCTCAGTTTTATAAATTTTAAATTTTTTTAGTGCTTCAACTTTAAAATTTACAAGATAAACTTTGCAAAATCTAGAGTAGTCATCAATAAATGTAATAACATATTTCTTTCCTCCGATTGTAGGAGTATTATGAAAATCACCCAAGTCACTGTGAATTAATTCAAGCAACTTAGTACTTCTCTCAATACTTGAAAAGGATTTTCTTGTGATCTTTGTTAACATGCAAGTTTTACATTTTTCACTATCCATATTCATTATTGGTATCAAGCCATATTTAGACATATCTCTCATTCTATGAAAATTAACATGTCCTAAATGTAAATGCCATAATGAAAAATTAGAATCAAGCACGTAAATAGAAACTTCAGCATCCATTGCATTCTCATTATTGATAATTACATTTAACTTAAACATGCCATTGGCATAATACCCATGCCCAACAAATACACCACCCTTGGACAATATAAATTTATTGGCTTCAAACACTTGCTTGAAACCATGCTTATTCAGAAGGCTACTAGAAACAAGCTTTTTTCTAACATTAGGAACATAAAATACATCGCTTAAAGTTAACATCTTTCCGGATGTGAACTTCAATTCCACTTGTCTCTTGCCCTTAACTTTCACAGTTGAAGAGCTTCACATGTAGATGATGGTCCCAACATTAATCGATGTGAGTGACTTGAAGAATGAGCGATCATTGCACACATGCTTGGTAGCACCTGAGTCTATCCACCAAAAATTGTCATTTTCAGTGACATTGATTTTAGAAATCATGGCCACAAAATTATCCTTTGATGTCCCTTGGTTGCTTCACTCTTCTTTCTTTTTCAGATAGAGCAATCCTTCTTCTTGTGGCCTGGTTTGTTGCATTCATAGCAAATACCCTGAAACCCCTTCTTCTTTTTGCCATCATCATAAGGCCTTCTCTTATTATTATTATAGTCATTTGTGTAGTTTGGAAGACTCCCCATGTTCAACGACATGAACCTTTCCATCTTGAGAGCTAGGCTTTTTAGATTCATCCTGTATGCGGAACTCTTGTTCTACACGAATATAATTAGCAAGTTCTTCAAAGGAAATGTCCTCCTTTTTGTGTTTAAAACTCCGTTTAGAGTCTTTCCACGAAGAGGATAATTTATCAATAATAGAAGATACAATAAAGTCTAATCCATCACAATTTTGTGTTGGGTGAAGCGACTTACAATGCGTTGAATTTCATGGAATTCATCCATGATTGACCGACCTTCTACCATTTTATAATTATTAAATTGAGAGATACGAAATTTCTTACTAGATACATCTTCAGACATATACTTGTTCTCCAAAGCATCCCACAGTTCCTTAGCGGTTTCCACGTGTTGATAGATGTCGAATAAAACATATGACATTGCATTTAATATATGACATTGACATATGTAGTCATCATTATCCCATTTCATCCTTGCCATTGTGCTTTCCAGTGTCTCCTCTTCGCCTTCATTGGCCTCCAGTGAACGAGCGGTGCAAATCACATACACAACTTTCAGTGTTGTCAGAAGGAAGTGCATCTTCTTTTGCCAACGACGGAAATCAACTCCACCAAACTTTTCAAGTTTGGCAAAGTTGGTGGTGAGATCTTTCATGGAGGACATGATGTTAATTCTCTTTGATTGTTAGAAAATTGTGCTTGTGGTGAAAAATCTGGACAGATTCAAATCGTGTACCTTACTTGGATCACTTTCCAAAGAGAATTATTTGTCCCTCACAAATACTCTCTCGGGATAGAATAAGGCAAAACCAAGAAATAATGAAACAAGTCTCTAAAACACACAAGAATTAATGTTGCAGTTACTAAAACTTATGCAGATTTTCACTAAAACTAAAACTTAGGACTTTCTTGAATCTTCGCAAAACCACCTGAAGTTCAGACTGATAAATTTTTAGCATCAATTATCTTCAAAATCCAAAATGCTGAGCTCTGACCAAGAGACTTGATCATTTTGTATCTATCAAGTCGATATCTTGTTTTTTCTTTGACAAGTTAAGAGGTATATTTCTTATGCTTGAAAGAGAATACAAGTTGCCGTTGGTAATATAAGATGAGCAATAAAAGGATATGGTTTTTGAATTAAGACCTTACTCAGACTCCTCTCACCAAAGCAGGACTAAATGATTATCTAACAATAAGGAAGAATTGGAAGGCCTAGAGCAAAGGACTGGTTTCGCAGAGGCACAAAAAACATTTGACTAGTGCTTGCTTCAGGAACTTATTAGGATGCTACAAAATGAAGCAACAAAAGATCTCACCTGTCTTAAGAGCTAAGACTCCTATCCTGCAATTTTTTGAATGCTTCTTCATCATCATCACTCAAGGACCTGAACTGTGAATAGAAGCAATGTTCCACTTTTTGGTAAGAAATCTCATGAAATAAGCTCCAAGATCATTAGCTTCAACACCACTTGACACAACATGAGGTTCATTTGACAGCAGTAAATGTAGCTGCTTAATGCACATCCTACAAAGAGCACTTGAAACGGGAGACTTTGGCCACCTAATAAACTTCTCATCCAATTCAGAAGATATCCCCTCTGTTCCAAGAGTTGAAGAGAATAAATCCTGAACTGCCAAAATAAAATTAGAATTTCGCTTTGCACTCTGAACCTTGAATTTGTATCAGAGTTAGATGATTCAAGCTATTGGGAAGTGACTCTACAACCCAGCCTTGTAAAAAATTCTTAGGTTCCTACTTCCTACAGCTCCAACAGAATCCTTATCTTCTATGGAACCAATTTCTGAAGCAAGACCTTCATCCAGGAACATGTGAACCATGTTCTAAATGAGAAGCATGCATGAAGACTCGGTTTTAAATTCTTCCATCAACTCTTTTACTGTTTTTATCCTAGTCATGCAATCAAATTTCCCGTTGATATGTTTCTGTAAAGCCACAATAACTTCCACTCTTCTAACATCATCAAACTTGACCCACTCAGATAATTCTCTCAAAAAGTATTGGCTGACGTTGAATAGCCGAGTATTTTTTTGCACTGTACAACAGGATGTTGTAAATGCACGAAGCGGGCAGTTTTGGAAGGAGAAGCAGCTACAAAAATGAATGCCAAGTTCTTGCTATCATGAGATGATGAATGAAGTGATCCTTCAATGATAACATCAGAAAAGTTTTTAAGATTCTTCACATTATCTTCTGTTGCTGAGTTACCCTTGTGGCCTTTTTGTGTTTTTTATGGAACTTAAAGCTGCTAAGGGATCAAACTCTTGTACAACATTTTCAGGTAAAAGAATATTTACCACGGATACCATACACTATGAGTTCGTGGCAGGCAGAACGTGGACTCGAGCATCAAGAAAGTTGACAGATCAAAATATGAACAAACCTTTTCAAGGAAGGGAAGTGAAAAAAGATTAGTAGCACCTTCAAGCAATTGGAAAGCAAGGACAGATGTTTAAGAAGCCTGCTGGGGCTATAAGGAAAAGGCAGAAGCTTGCCAAACTCTTATTATCAACACCAGCTTTTTCACGTATAGTAAGGACAAGAAGCAAAATCAGGATTTCCAACATCTGTTGCACCTTCAAATCACTCTTTAAGTCCAGGAGCTTCAAGTATATGATTCAACGAAGCTTCAACAGGTAGCTGACAAAACAAAAATTTGATGGTGACACGGCTAAACAGAATGCATCTTAAGAAAAGACCAACTAGAGGAAAAGGACATGGTAAAGCACAAGTACACTTATTGCAAACAGCTAAACTTACAACATGACAAAAACACATCTTAGAGTAATAGCAAGAGATGATATTTTTTGGATAAGCGTAAAACATTTTCTTTGCCTGATAGCAGGAAGAGTAGGAAGAGATGATGTTTAATAGTCAAGTGAAAAAGATCCTAAACGTTTCATAAAGGAAATGTATAAGCTCATACAAGTAAGTAATGACACAAGAAAAGCCAATCTGTGAATCTATTTTCAAGTAACAACTAAAAGTATATGTGCTAAGCTTATATTTTCAATTGACGGGCTTCTAAAAGTTAAAGTACTTTGTCAACCAACTCGAAAATAATTGAGAGAGCAGGCTCTTGTAAGCAACGGTTCTTTGTTGCCAGAAAGACGAGAAGACCAACAGATTGTTTTACGTAAGGAAAGTTCTTATCAGCAATCCACTCAAAACTTAATTTCCCTGATCTTGCGAGAGCTCCATAGCAAACAAGTGTTGCAATAGGCAATCTCTTATGTCCTACAAAACCTATTTAAAGTGTCAAGCCAGACCATAATAAAAACTAATAAGTTAATGAACAAAGGCGATCATTCCCAGCTGACCCTTCATGGAACAAGAGATCTCAAATAACTCAACAATTAACTTCAACTGTGCATCCACTTGTAATTATGGAACTGCACCAACCAATACTGTCACGCCTAATGCCAATCCTTGCCTTGCACACCGCACATAGAAGAAAACATATAAGACTTTAAATGGGAATGTTGAGCTCGTTGAGACTATCATAGCATATAAACTATAAGTAGAATAGACATCTGTTTATTCATTTAACCTTTTGTGGTTCTACTATAAAATAACATTTCAAAGGTAAAGACAGGAGAGCGTATCCTAAGCATCTTATGGTACGATACCAGTTTCCAACGTGAATTTTCTTTTATCGGATGGGAAAGTCAACCAACACAACAACAACAACAACATATCCAGTGTAATCGCACAAGGTGAGTCTGGAAAGGGTAGAGTGTACACAGACCTTACCCCTACCATGGAGGTAGAGAGGGCTTAAAGAAAACCAAATCAAACATCAGTCAGGAAAAAGAAATTAGTAATGAAGCCATGGAAAAAAAAGAAATAATAACATAACTACCACAAAATCATACGTCAATCGAAGTACAATAACTATCACAAAATCATACGTCAATCGAAGTACAATAGAAAATAACAGGAATCAAGAGTCAACCAGAACCTATAAAAATATTAGTCTCCCTAATTTGCTTGTTTTATTCATTTTCCCTTTCATTAAGGCCGTTCAGTAATGTCCAACATTGAACAAAGAAGAGAGACGAGAATAACACAAGGGTGAAAAGAGGACTGCCTCTTAAATTGAAATAACGATTTGAATTTAAGATCGAGTACAAACGGAAAGAAAAAAATAGTGAAGATTAAGATTCAAGTAAGAACTGAGATTTTTCTGTAATATGCATTGTTTTCAAATAATCATGCATTAAGGTAGTTTATGCTATGAAATGAATATATATAAAATTGGTAATTGCGTTAAGAAGCTCTAGAAGCTATTTTGCTCATTGAATTTTGAGTAGATTGTCTACTGTATTGGGTAATATCAATTTCAGACGTTGCAAAATAAATTGAGTTAAATGGTATGAAATATTTTATTATACCATGTTTTATCCAAAATTCTAGGCTAAAAGTAATGCATCTTTCGTTTAAACTTATTTCTGTGGAAAATGAAAGTCAAAACATATCAGTTCCCTTAACAGAACAATGCATTTCAAGATGTTACCACATACAATCCCGCATTCGAATATTTCAAGTTGCCAAAGCACAAAAGACATGGCTTCTTAACTAATCTTATTTGGGGAACAAAGTATAGTTTGGTCAATTTCAACATTGAGTTGTTCGCAAAAATTATAATCACATCTCTACTGAAAAAAGTCTAGACGCTATCAAATTCACATCCACTCTAAGACTTTAATACAGCCAGTTTCTGAACTTGAGCAGAAGACACTTGGAATGAGGGTATGGGATGAAAAAATTAATTCATTTTTAGGAGTAGATCTATAATATCTTTCTCACGCTCTTCAATATGCCTAGAATAACTTATTTCTTCACTTCCTCGTATTCAGCCTCTGGTGGTTGATCTCCTTGTGAACCACCGGAACCACTGCCGCCAGCCATGTGCTCTCCAATCTTTGAGACTGCTTTGTTTGCAGCATCAAGCTTTGACTTGATATCATCAATGTTCTCAGTTCCCATTGCTGCTCTCAAGTCCGAAACAGCTGTCTCAATTGCTGTAACCACCTCCTGGGGGACCTTCTCCCTGTATTCATTCAAGCTCTTTTCAATGCTGTATATGGTAGTGTCTGCACTGTTCCTGAGATCAATAAGCATCTTGCGCTCTTGATCCTTCTGGGCATGCATTTCAGCTTCCTTGACCATCTTGTCTATCTCATCCTCTGATAGACCACCAGATGAGCGAATGCTGATCTGCTGCTCTTTGCTAGTAGCTTTGTCCTTGGCGGACACAGTGACCATTCCATTTGCATCTATGTCGAAGGTGACCTCTATCTGAGGCATACCTCTTGGCGCCGGAGGAATACCTACAAGTTCAAATTCACCCAGAAGCTTATTATCAGATGCCATTTCACGTTCACCTTGTAATACCTTGATGCCCACTTGAGTTTGGTTGTCCGCAGCAGTAGAAAACACCTGAAATACAAGAGGAATCAGCACACTGTAACCACTAGAAAAAAACAAGCATACTCCACATTGGAAATTGAAATCACTGGACATACATATGTAATCCTTTTCCCCAGATCCATATTTGACCGGAGACAAAATATAAGATGTTAATTTGTAAATTATATTAGTGATGATGGAGGGAAACAAAAATAGTACACTGAAAAGTTTGTTCGACAAAGAAAATCACAAGAAGACTAGGCAATAATAAAAATCAACAGAAGACTACAATCCAACAACTCACCTGGCTTTTCTTTGTGGGAATGGTAGTATTCCTGTTGATTAACCTAGTAAAGATACCACCCAATGTCTCAATACCGAGAGATAGCGGAGTCACATCCAAAAGAAGCAACTCTTTAACATCACCACGGAGAATACCACCTTGAAGTGCAGCTCCCATGGCAACTGCCTCATCTGGATTGACACCTTTGCTAGGACTTTTGCCAAATATCTCAGAAACTATTTCCTGAACCTTAGGAACCCGTGTCATACCTCCAACAAGGAGGACCTCATCCACATCTTTTAAGGATACTCCGGCATCCTTCAAACAATTCTTGCAAGGATTCCTTGTCCTCTCAATTAAGTGGTTCACCAATGTCTCAAATTTTGATCTTGTCAGTGTGATATTAAGATGTTTAGCCCCTGATGCATCGGCTGTGATGAACGGCAAGTTAATATCTGTTTGAGATGTTGAGGAAAGCTCTATCTTAGCTTTCTCAGCTGCCTCTCGAAGTCTTTGCAGGGCAAGCCTGTCTTTTGACAGGTCAAATCCATCTGTCCTCTTGAACTCACTAACTAAAAATTCTAACAAGGCATTGTCAAAATCCTCTCCACCTAAAAAGGTGTCACCGTTGGTTGCCTTGACCTGAGTTGATGTAAGTAGAGATATGAGTTTAGACAGGAAAACACAAAAAGATGCACAGCTTAAGAGAGTACCACAAATTTCACGTACCTCAAAAACACCATTTGATATCTCCAGGATTGAAACATCAAATGTTCCACCGCCAAGATCAAAAACAGCAACAAGACCTTCTTTGTTGTTCATACCATAAGAGAGAGCAGCTGCAGTAGGCTCATTAATAATCCTTTGCACATCAAGACCTGCAATTCGCCCTGCATCCTTTGTTGCCTGCCTCTGAGCATCATTGAAATAGGCTGGAACAGTGATCACAGCTTTATTAATAGATTTCCCTAGGTAGGATTCCGCAGTTTCCTTCATCTTTGTTAGAATAAATGCTCCAATCTGGCTTGGGGAATATTGCTGTCCATTTGCTTCAAGCCAAGCATCTCCATTTGACCCTCTCACTATCTTGTAAGGAACCATCTTCATCTCCTTCTGCGTTTGAGGATCATCAAAACGTCTGCCAATTAGACGCTTGGTCCCAGAAAGAGTGTTTGCAGGATTGGTAACTGCCTGACGCTTGGCTGGAGTACCAACAAGCCGTTCTCCCTTCTGGTTAAAGGCCACCACAGAAGGAGTTGTTCTAGCCCCTTCAGCATTCTCAATGACTTTAGGATTCTGCATTAACAAGAATGTCAGGGAAATTAGATAATCCACCGAAGCCATAAAAAATGATGTCAACAAAAGTATAGCATTTCAACAAATCTAATCCTTACCTTCCCCTCCATCACAGCGACACAAGAATTGGTAGTACCCAAGTCAATCCCAATAATTTCACTTCCAGCAGGTTTAGAGCTGCAATGAAAGGTAAATAAGCTTGCACAGAAACAAATACAAAACCACAAGATAGAAAGGAAAAATAGATGCTACAAGTCAGATACCTAAACGGTCTAGCCAGACCAGCACATTTAGTAACAAGTGATGGACACCACGAAGGCTTGGTGTTGGAAGCCAACTGCACAAGCCAACAAGCAGCCAATGATAGAGAAAGGTTAGATAATGGTGAGAAACTACTAGTGAAATGAGAACCAATCAATTACACCTCAATTCCAAACTCATTAGGCCGGTTACACAGAATCTTCTATATCCATTCTACTATATTCTACCCCATTCCATATGGGCAAAATTGTTGAAAGAAAACAAAAGTATAAGAACAGGAGATAACCAACTATTAGCCGAGTCTATCAACATAGTTAATATTCACCCTTCCTTTGTAGGTATCTTTATTTTTCTCTTAATATCTAAACTCGAAGACTTGTCCTAATTTGAGAGGGAAACTATGGAAGCTACAACATACTACACAACCTATATATTAATCAAAGTCAAAAAAAAATACTGCAATATATCTAACATGGAATTACAAACTGAATCTTTTGGTTTGTAAAAGTAGAAACTTTACAATTTTTATTGGACAACTTTGTTTATAAGAATAAAATTAGGTCTCACATGCTCTTTTATCTCAATATGGCAACTACAACACATTATGCAACCTAGATATTAGAATATAAAGGATCTAATAAAACACAAACATAAGAGACTGAAAATAACTTACAATTTTATAAGCAGACAGAGAAGAGGTAGCAAGCTCACGGCGACGAAGAAGAGATCCGATCAAAGTCGCCATTGGAAGAGGTTTTGTGTTAGGGTTTAGGGTTTTAGAGAGGATGCAAATGGAAGGGGGGTTAGAGTCAGAGAAATTTTAGAATGAGTGGCGGCGCATTGTAAAACTACTAGGTCCGAAAGTTCTAGATACTTATGATGTCCACGTTCACTTTTTTTTTTTGACAAATATTAGTTTTAAAGTTATAAAAAAATACGTAATAATTTTTGTATTGCCTTTTGTTCTTCCGAATATATTAACTAGTGAAATCTATGATTGACTTTTGAATATTAAGTTTCTTAATTTATTTTAAAATAAATCAAATTTTAACCAATTATATTATTAATATTTAATTTATATAGTTTTCTATGATTTTTCAATACTGGAAGAGTCTTTCGTCTTCTTAAAAACTGGTATAATTTAGTAAGAGAAAAATATTCTTTTTTCTTAGAAAAAATAATCTTAAAATAAAATTTTAGAACATGGTTTTTCTTTGTACATTTAATATATGCTTATTATTAGCTAATTTAATAAATCTGTTCTGTAATTTTTTATTTTTTATTTTCTTTTCCCCTTTTTAACCTCTTTATCTTTTAATTTCCTTCTTTTTTTCCTTTCTTACTTCCCCATGTAAATCACTCATTTTCTTTAAAAGAAAATATCAAATCTCACTTTTCTTTCTTCTTTAACTTTCTAATAAAAGATAAGTTACCAAAAAAGCAATATTCTCAAGTCTCAACATAAAATACATATATAAAAAGATATTAAAGAAATAGTGCATAAAAACATATTGCGGAATATGAAAACGTATATATTATTCATTAATTATTCAATTTAACTTGAGAATATGAAAAGAACCAATATAGTTTGGAATATAATAAAAGAAAAAATAACTATGTTTAGTCACTCTCTTCCACAAGTGAGTAGGTGGGTACACTGAACACCAATTCCATCTTAAATTGAACAACAAATTATCGGTAGTATATACAAATTAATTTAACATTTTTATCATGAAATATTTAAATCCTCATTTTAATCCAGAGCCTATCTTTCTGTAGTCACTTGCTTCTTTTTAAGTTTTTGTTTTACAATAAGCTTTTGGTCCCTATAATTATGCATATTGTAAATTGTGTTTGGTAGATGATTTTAGGGTATAACAATGAAGATAAATCTTTTAAAATAATCATTAGAAAATTTAATATTTTGTGAAAGACCACCTGTCAACCTTTTCTGAACGCAATATATTTTGATTTATTTATCAAATACAACGATTCAACAGATAAAGAAACAAAAATAAGAAGATAAGAAACTTAAATAAATGCATAACTTAATATGAGCTAGATATAGATCTGCGAAATTTTAGTGGTCTAATTATTGACTAACTAAATTTTCACTTTAATGATTAAGATTTGATTTTCTTATGTCCCTCATTTCCCTTTTCCCTCTTTTTTTTATATAATTATAAAA
The DNA here is from genome assembly GCA_034509755.1 of Anisodus tanguticus. Classification (NCBI taxonomy): domain Eukaryota; kingdom Viridiplantae; phylum Streptophyta; class Magnoliopsida; order Solanales; family Solanaceae; genus Anisodus; species Anisodus tanguticus. The sequence continues at coordinate 33,995,308 of CM067561.1, read as the reverse complement.
ATAAAAAAGATTTCAATCTTTGTCAACCAAAAGAAAAAGATAAGAACTTTTTCTTAGCAGATAAACACCTTCTTTACTATCTGAATTGCTGTAGAAATATGAACAAAACAATCTTTGGGGCTCCGATGTAAACTAAAACATAAAATGAAGAAATGATTACATATAGTTTTTATTTGCTAAAGAAAATATTAAAGAGCCTAAATAGTTAGAGCAATTGGATAAAGCTAATGCAAAAAAGAACACATTTAGTTTCTCAAGTTGAAATTAGCTTTGGAACAAAACATACTTCAAAAGTCCTCTAAACTATTTTGTTTATCTTTAAGATTCCTCCGAATCAACTTTTATTTTATCTTTACACCATAAGACAATTCTTCTATTTAGAAATCATAATTTCAAACTCCTCTTTTAGCAAAAGTTCATCCTTTTATTTGTAGTAAATAGTACATATAGTTAAAAACTAAGTTCATTTACATCAACCAAAAATATATATATGTTCTATAGCTAATTTCCCATTTCACAACAAATTCCAGGCAAATCATCATTTCTGGATTTGGCCTCTATCTTTTGGATCATTAAGTTTCAAAATAGTCTTCAAAGTTATATTGTGTCAATTTCTAAACAAACCTAATCAAATTCTTGGATAAATCTAATAAAAAAATGTATGCATTGTAAAAGAAATTAAAACAAAATTAATAGGAGCATACGGAAGTTTATGAATTTAGAGTGTGTATATAATTACCTTAAAAGAAATAGATCAAATGTTGAGATAAATACCACCGAGTGTACCAAGCTCTTTGATGTTGATGACGTAGCACGACTCACCAAAATTTATCAAATATTGAGTAAGAAATAATTATGGGACGTAAAATTGTGAACTTTTCAACCAAAACGTTGGTAAATAAAGTTGTCAAATCTTTTGCTACAAAGAAATGAGTCAATTCGAATTTGCTGGCAACATAACACATACAAAGTAACATATGAATCAAGATAAAATATTCACTAACACATGAATTTCACAAGATAAATTGTTACTATACAAAGTAAAAAAGAAATAACGTGGATCTCATGCGAATTTTCTAATGCAGCGTTGGAGTGGAGCTAAAATGGATGACTCATATATGAATAGGGTAAAGAATTAATATTGGGTCTAACTCAACCCCAAAAGCTAGCTTAAAGGGGGGAGGATTGCTCAAGCCATATAAGAAGACCAATGACCATTATCCTACCTAAAGATGGCAGTGGATCCTGGACCAAATCCGGATCCGGTGGATCCAAATCCATTTTATAGGATATGGATCTTCAAAATTTGGACCCGGATCTATTTCTGACGGATCGAATCTGGATTTGGATCTTGTATTTGAGATCCTTATCCGGTCCAGATCCGACCCGTGGATCAGTTTTTTATTAAATATATCCATAACCTAGAATGTAATTTTTCATAATTTTTGTATTGATTATTCTCATATACATTAATATAAAAAAAAATCTAACATGAACCTTTTATTTATTTTTCAATTTCTTTCAAATAAAGGTACTTTGGAGGGCACACATGCTTGTTCGACGGATACTGAAGATTCTGAAGAAGAAGGGGAAGTAGTTGACTGTATTGATATGGTAAATGATATGTTTAATCATAAATATTTATTGAGATGAACATTTATTGAGATGAATTTTTTTAGTTATCTCTTTTTAATATGATTGTTTCTTTGTTATTTTAGGATGTTGATGACGTTGAAACTAGTGACTTCGAAGACTAGTTTATCAAGTTTGGCAGAAGGTTATAGAAGATGTTGCTGACATTTTAAAGAACATTGTTGTAGAATTTAATTTCAAGACATTTGTAATTGCAGCGTTTTCCATGATGTTGTTATTTACTTACTTTACTTCATCGTCTTTATTTTCTTGTGATGCTAAAACTTCGTTCAATATTTTGGAAGAATGGTGTCATGTTTGTGTAGGTTGATTGAATGAACTCAATCAATTTTTTCTATCAGATTAGATTTCATTTTGTCAAAAAAGTTTCAACATGTGAAAATATTATTCAAGGCAAAAAAAATTACATGTGGATCCAGATCCGATTCGTGAACCCCCGTGGATCCGATGGATCCGGATCTGGATCCAAGTATAAAAAATGGATTTGGATCTGGATCTAGTAGGATCCGGTCCAGATCTGATTTGTTGCCATCCCTCCTACCGATGTGGGAGAACTCATCACCCCGCCTCACGCCCAAGACTGGACATCTGGAGCGTGGTCAATATAATAGGGGGCGCCAACATCGAAAACAATGAATTGTGACGGATATGGCTCTGATACCATGTAAAGAATGGATCTTGGGTCTAACTCAACCCCAAAAGCTAGCTTGTAGGATGAGGATTGTTCAACTCCATATAAGGAGTTCATGTTCTCATTCAATATCCGATGTGGGACTCTTAAAAAATAAGTCGGCAGTATGAGGCATAAGTTAGTTCTTCGTCTTTAAATAACAAATAACGTTTTACATCTTCTATACTTTTTGAACGTTACTACACGTTAATAAAAAGGAAAATCATAATGTGTAGAGAATTTAATAAATACATTTAGGCTTGTTAATATAAGTTAAATTAAACTAATGGGATGGAGGAGAGAAAAAAATTCAAAAAAAGAGATAATTGGTATTCTAAGCCATAGAGAGGTGTCACATCACCTTGTTTATCCATAGTATATATATATATATATATATATATATAAAACTCAAGTTTATATCTCAATCAACTCTGCCTATTTACAAGTCCTAAGTATCCTATTTATAGTAGAGAATGGACCATTATAGAAGACAAATCAAGAGACACAAACTACAAGTACACTTTCGGCCAAGTGTGGACGGGTTTGAGTTTAATTAGTGACCAAGGATGTTTCGGCCAAACCAATGCAATGGGAAAGGTCTTTACTTGGAGACAAAAGTGAAAATCTCTTTCACATCCCTTTGCGGATTCCAAGTGGAAGAATGCATGAACTTGATTTTTCCAACAATCTCATCTTCTTGGAATGTGTTTAGAAGCTTACGTTCATTGCACTTGTTTGATGAACCTTTCCGGCCAACTCTTCCTCTCCCTTTGGCCGACCTTGAAATCTTCAATATAGTCAATTCATGAACTTGTTAGTTCATAAATTCTTCCTTGAAAGCCCCATCTTCTAGATGTCTCTTGTCCTTGCCACTTTGTCCTCCAACTCACGACCTAGTCATCCCTTTGGAAGACCTTTTGGCTTAGTCACCTTATTGGAAGACTCTCGGCCTTGTCATCCTTTACATGGCATATTAATTGTTTCCTAAGGTAGTTATTACATGGCATACTATGTCCTAAGCTAAGAGCTAAAAGCTAAGCTAAGAAATAAAAATAAGCTAAAAGAAAACATGGTCTTTGGCCAAGACCTACATACAAAGCTGAATATAAATATGTTCTTGAATCTTTACGTAATAGGTCCAATTCCATTTCATTTTCCATGCCATAGTAAGCATATTACCATAGGTTGATCGATCATATTTGGAATTCCGAGCTTATCACCTCGAGGATCAAATTTGAACCTTGGGTCCACGGAGATTTTTACATCGTACTCCCCTTCTTTGAAAGAATTAGTCATCGAATTCGCGTCGTATAAATGTAATAAATCTTTAACAAAGGTTGATCTAATACCTCCACCATTAGACAAGTCCAGAAGTTTCATCTTGTAGACGCTTTCTCAAAACTTGCCAAATACGAATCTGAATACAAGACAGAGGGTTTTGACTTCACACGATGTTCATGTTGTATCTCGAATTCCACAAGACATGATGCCTTGCCATAGGTAGAAGGATGACATGGTGCACCACTCAACTTTGTGTTAAAGCAAAAGATGGCACCTATACTTGTTTCATATTTGATGCTCAATGGCCTTTCACGGCTTGGCACGGGTAGGACCGGGGCTTCACAAATCTCCAAGGCTTCAAGGAATCTTGTTGCTCCTCGGAACCATTCATACTTATCTTTCCTCATGTGTTGTTTTATAGGGGCAGCAAGGTCATAATATTTCTGCATGAAATGATGAGGAAACGAAGCCAGACTAAGAAAATTATTTGTTGCAACTATGCCCGTAGGCTCGGTACATCTTTAGCTTAGACTTCATCTTGGTTGGATTAGCACACAATCCCTCGGATTATGTGGTGTGATCTATGGACCGTGGTACCATTTTGTGCATGAGGATCATGGAAGATTTTGGAATGTTGCACAACTCAAATGGCCTCACAAGTTCTTCACACAAATCACGCTCGATTTTCAAGGCCAATATCTTGTAAGGACGGTTTACTCTTGGCATTTGATTGCCCTTTTCTTCCTTAAGTGTAGTTAAGCCCAATGAGCCACACATAAGCCAAGTCAAGTGTCTCCAATGGACCAAGGGCCCCATGATGAACAAGTCATTACACGGAAGTAGTGGACTAGAGAGAGCAATGGACTTTTGGTCTTGAATTAGGACGAGACCAACGCCAATTCCTCTAGCATCATGTTCACTTTTAATTAGTGGCTCCATAGTTGAAATAAGGGAAGTAAGGGCACCATATTTTCTGATGGCATGAGGATATGAAGAAGCCGAGACATGTAAGCTTCTTACCGCACTTGCATTTGTACATTCGGACCCATCTTGGGTGGTAACACAAGTGTGCCACTCCTCATGTTCTTTTGACACCAACAAGTCGTTCACCGTATACGGCCTAAATTCCTTTTGGACAAGGCCCTCGCCTAGTGTTTCTTACATGCGTTGTTATACTTCCTTAGTCGTTTCCGGATTGTGTTTGCAAGCTTGTTGATTGGGCGAAGAACCTCTAGGAATTAAACCAAGAGTATGTTCAATGCTTTCCATTGGTGATGGTCCGTTTGCAAACTCAAAAAGATCTTTCGACCTCGACATAGGAATGGTGCACGGATTGGGCTCGCTTGGATTTTGCCCACCAATTCTTATTCTTGGCATCCATAGTCTTAGTAGGTAGACAATGAACTCCTTAAAAATAAATCAAGGGCAAGTTCACTATCTTCCGTTGGTAGTGTTCCGGATGCAACATCATTCGGGAGTTCCTTTACGTCGACAATTTCTACAACTTCCGCAATGTTCTCCCTTTCCTTACACGCCAATGAATCCATAGGACTTCCCTTCTTGGATTCTTCTTCTACCATTCGTGCATCAAGTAGTAGGGCCTCAGCTTCACTCTTCTTTGCACGTCGGATTCTCAAGTCCTTCACCTCACTAGGTGACATCGGCACTAGTCGGATTTTCTTATCATGTTTCCGGAAGGAATAAGTATTCCTTCCTTCATCATGTTGTGCCATTGTGTCAAGTTGCCATGGTTTCCCCAGTAAAATATAACATGCATCCATAGGGAGTATGTTACACCATACCTTATCTTCATATGTTCCAATCCGAAAGCTAACAAGAGTTTGTTTCACTATTCTTAGTCTTTCGTCTTGGTTTAGCCGTTGGAGATCATATGGCTTCGGATAATTTTGGGTGGGTAATTTTAACTTGTCCACCATTTCCACGAAGGCCAAGTTGAAACTACTTCTCCCGTCAATAATCACATTGCACACTTTATTATTTATTTTACAACGCGTGTAAAAGAGTTGTTCCATTTGTGTCTCCATGGTGTTTCACGTGGAACCTTCAACTCATGTTGAAGTACCAAGCCTTCATGCTTTGGGCTGTTTGGTATAGGTCTTGATTTGGTGCGGTTCTTCATGGCATGCCCGACAAGTTCCTTTCTCAAGGCTTGCACATGTTCGCAACTAACTCGGACATAACCCTCCTAAGTTCCTCGTTCATTTTAGCCATAACATTGTTGCGTGGGATGGGAACGCTTGGCTTTTATACTAATCTGATGCAAGTAAGGATGGGTGTTGATGGGTAAGTGGGTCGGGTATTGGGTATATTTGGATCGACCTAAAAACAGGACTCAAAAGGTGGTTCTTGGTTTCTTGGCTTGGCCGGATAGGGTGGTGTTTGGTGGCTATTTCGGGTGGATTTAGAAAGAGTTGGGTTAAAGAATTTTGTAGGGGTGTAACGAGTGTATTTAGGGTGATGTTGGTGATCGGGACTTGACGGCTTGGCGGTGTCAAGGTGGTGGAAATATACTGAAACAGTGAGGTCCGGTGATGGAACTCGGCAGAGACGTCAGTGTGGTTGGTTGTGTTGTTCGGGTATTTATAGGTGGAATTGGACCTATGCGTTTTGTGGGGTTGTTGCGGGTACATTGAGGGTGGCTATGGTGATTGGGGGTTTGTTTATTTGATAATGGAAAGGTCTCGGGAATAATCTGAAACAGTGAGATTCTCTGTTGGTGTTTGTAGTGGACTGTTTGATGTTGTCGGGATTGGACGGTTGTTTACGAGTGATTTTGGTTAACAACCTTTGGAGGGGATATTTGTGAATTACTATGGGGGTTAAGGATGGTCAGTATATAGTGGTTTGGATAAGGATTGAACACGAGTTGCAAGATGCAAGCTCGAGTGAAGGATGATTGATTTGGTTAAGTGTTGGTTCGATTGTTATGGTTTAAATGAGTGCGGTCGGTGAGCCCAACGATAGATACATGGGTTTTTTACTGTCTGAGTCGACACCAAGGAGATGGTAACCAATTCCACAAGGTCAAGACCGGGGTTGCTAAGTACAAGTCCGTGAACTAGCCAGGTGAGGGTGGTCGGAAGCCCTTTTAGTAACCCGAAGCTTAGGCTAGGTTGGTCCACACAGTTCCAATGTTCGCTTACCACTAAAGGGGTTCCTCGAGCTTGGGTATTTATTAGGTCACACAGTCCTAACCAAGACTTACACCAAAGGGAAACCTTAGCTTGGGTTTAACTAGGTCACACAGTCCTAACTTCAACTTACATTAAGGGGTTTGGCTCACACAAGAACTAATATATATATAATATATTTATGAATCAAAAGATGAGAATTTTAACATAGGGAAGGAATCATTTTATTGTAGTGGGGGAAACTAAATGGGAAGGTGAAAGATTTTTTATAACTAGTGTAGTAAAAAAATTATTGAGATATAATGAAATATATTAAGTAGGATAATAAAAGATAGATATAAAGACATAATTAAGTGAGTTAAAGGAGTGATTTTTAAGTTTTTTTAATAGAGAAAATAAGTGGGGAAAATGTCAAAAATTTGAGAAAAAAAGATAAATACCAATGGAGGCCATATAAAGGTGTCACATCACCTTGTTTATGTCTAGCTTTATATTTTATATTGATTTATTGTAAACTGGGAGCAAATAAGACAATATAAAACAAGATATAGATGAGACAGGAGATGTAGAGAGGAGAGAAGACTTTTTTTCTTATTTCAAGTATGTTCAAGTCTCTTCAAGTGTGTCTTAAATGATGTGGGAATACTTTTATTTATAGGATGTTGTGATCATCCTAGGAGTTACAAGACTTAAGTGCACACTTTAATAGATACATGAATTAATTTGGTTCATAGAATGAGAACACATCCATACAATGCATGTATATTTCATAACACTCCCCTTGGATGTCCATAGATAATGTTCCTCATTAAAATCTTACTAGGAAAAATCTAGTAGGAAAATCCAATTGGAACAAAACCTTGATTAAGGGAAAAAGAGTGCAATGCGTATTTTACTCCCCTGATAAGAACTTCACTTGATATCTCGGAGACTACACATTCCAATCTTATATCTCAGTTGCTCGAGGTTGAAGTTGGTAATGCTTTAGTGACATAACTGCAAGATTATCACACGAACGGATCTGTTGAACATCTATCTCACCATTCGGTGAAGATCGTGTTTGAAAAACAGTTTTGATGGAGTGTGTTTTGTTCTGTCTCTTTTGATGTATTTTCCTTCAATTGAGCATGCATGCAGCATTATCATCATACAAATATTGTTGGAGTTTTCGTTTGCAATGAAAGATCACATAATTGTAAAATTTATTGAGTCATTAATATCAATCATATGCACTCTCAACTGGCTTTATGAATGGCTATTATCTCACCATGATTTGAAAATGTAGCGGATAGAGTTTATTTCGTTGAACGACATGATATAGTTGTATCCACACAAGTAAATAGGTAGCTTGTTTGAGATCGGACTTTATGTGGACCAAATAAATATCCCGCATCTACATAATTGATCGTCTCTGACTTGAATTAATTAAAATAATTCCATATCAGTTGTTCCATGAAGATATCTGAATATATGTCATTATAATGTCCTCTTACCAGGGAGAAGATGAATCTTGCTAATAGATTCACTGCAAAACATATATCTGGTAGGAAAAGATACATTAGTGCCCCAATTGCACTAAGATATGAAGTTTCATCACTAATGAGCTCTTTATCATTTTTTTGAGATCAAAATGGACTTTTATGTATATCTAGCAGCATCACAATCATTGGGGGTACTCAATGGAATCGCTTTAACCCGTATAAAAATTTGTTGAAGCTTTATTTTCTAAAACCTTTATATGCTTCAGAACAATTTAAATTCATCATAGATTTCTTTTGTTGTCGATATAGCCATAAATATTACATTCATTATATGTATATCATACTTTTATGTATTGTCATGCTACTTAGATACCTTATTGCATTTACCACAGGAGAACCCATCTTCATACAATAATGTCAGGAGTTTACCTTTGCTCATTTTCTTCGTCAATGAATTTTATCTTTAGAACCGATTGGTCAATCGCCATAGACTCTGTCCTTCAAGGACTTTAATTTGAATTGGAGCATTTGCAACTTATTTTCCAGGCTCTTATCATCTCTCCCCCCTAATGTTAGAAAATCTAACATTTACCTCCAACCTTCTTTGAGAACCCATCTTTAGGCATTGTGGTGAAGCAATTTAATCATATACATCAATCAAATATCTAGATTTTGGTTCCTGACCTTGAACCAATCATATAGGGGAACCTTGTTGGCTTGATGCGTATAAATACTGCTACATATTAAATAACACATCTCATACTAATTTTTTTATTTGGGATTTTTATTCTCATAACCAATGGTTTAGCTATAATTGAAGGCATACAATTTTTGCTAAACTAACTTAGATATAAACCAGCATTTATCAAAATTATTTTGTATTTTGGAACGGTGCTCTTAATTTAACAATTTGAGCAAATAACCTTGTAAAAATAGATGATTCAAGATCTTACAATGTTCATCAAGAAATTACAACTGTAGTTCAAGGAACCCAGTCAGTGTTTGTTTATTATTCAAGACTGGAAGAGTTATGGAGTGAATTCGAGTCTATAGTGCTTGTACCTGGATGTAATTGTGAAAGGTCAAAAGAGTTTGTCCTGTATGTGCAAAGACAGAAATTATACCAGTTCCTTATGGGACTGAATGAGTCGTATTCTCAGGCTACGAGTCATATCTTGCTATTGAGTCCATTGTCAAGTGTAAATCAAGCCTACTTAATGATTGTGAGTGATGAGAATCAAAGAGTTATATCTACTAGTAGTTCATATTTAATGGGATCAATGTGTAGTAGAAATCAAGGCTTGAGTGAGATCGATGTAGTGGCAATGTATTCTAAAACTGGGAACCAGAACCAAAAATTCAAAAAGAAGTATTATAATCAAAATTATAATCCTAATGCCTTTTGTGACCATTGCAAATCCAAAGTACACTACAACATAGATTGTTATAGATTGGTGGGTATCCACCAGATCATCCTAAATCTAATCAAGGTGACAATAGGTTTGGTCAAGGGCAGAATCAGGCTCAAAGTCAAATGGAGAACAAGTTTCAGGCTGACAACATGTTCAAAGGGAAGTTTGGCAGAGGGGGAGCTCCTCATGGAACACACACTGCACATAATGCAGTTACTGAACAATGGAACACCAGTAACAATCAATGTATCCATCTATGAATCAAGGATACTCAATTATGAACCAAATGAATCAAATGATGATGCCTCAAACTAGTGTTGTTGTGAATAACTATCAACCAATAAGTTCAAGCTATCCAAGCTTTCAACAACAGTTGGATCAATTTCAAAAGACTGAAGGACCAAGCTTCACACCATCGCAATATGCTGAGATGTGTCAAATGCTAGAGAATAGTCAATAGATACTACACAACCATCAAACACACCACAGTCTCATGGTGCTAACATGACAGGTAACATAGTGCTCTGTTAGTCTCAAATGATTCACAAGAATGGATCATAGACTCAGGGGTTACTGATCATATGACATCAAATCTAAATCTATTAGATAAAACTACTTTAACTCAACAAAATATGGAAAAGAGGGTAGTTCTTCCAAATGGTGAAGTTACTCATGTGAAACAAACTGGTACACATGCTATATCATCTAGAAAAAATGTTCAAAATGTGTTTTATATACAAGAATTTAAATTCAACTTGTTGTCTGTGTCAAAACTAACTAGACAACTGCAGTGTTATGTTAAATTTTATCCTGATACTAGGATCTTTTCACTGAAAATGTGAATAAGATTGATAAAGACTATGATAAATTGTACTATCTCATAAGATCAAGGATCAGACTTACAAAAGAACAAGTTGTTGATTATGGGATGATGTTAGACAATAATACAACTAGTGATGCAGAACTGACTCTATGGCATAAAAGAATGGGACACATTCCTGTTGTTACTTTGCAAAAATTGTTTTCTACCAAAATGTCTAGTATTACTTCCTTGTTGAATAATTGCAATGTATGTCCTAGTGCAAGGCAAACTAGAATGCCATTTTCTAAGAGTACTACTGCTAGCTCAAGGTCATTTGAGCTTGTACATATGGATGTTTGGGGGCCATATAAAATTGCTATATTTGATGGTTATAAATCTTTCTTAACTGTTGTAGATGACTTTACTAGGTTTACTTGGATTTTCCTGTCAAGGTTAAAGTCTGATGTTTATCTGCATATAAAGAATTTGTTGTCACTTATTAGAAAACAGTATGATATTCATGTTAAAATTGTGAGAACTGATAATGAGACATAGTTTGTAAATTCTTCATGTAGTGAATTGTTCACCAGCTTAGGTATTATACATCACAAAACATGCCCGTATACCCCTCAGCAAAATGGGGTAGCTGAGAGAAAACATAGGCATATTTTAGAGATCACTAGAGCTATGAGATTTCAAGGTCACATTCCTATAAGATTGTGGGGACACTTTGTGCAGACTGCAGCGTACATAATTAACAGATTGCCCTCTAGTGTTATAAATAATGTATCTCTCTATGAAAGACTGAATAAGAGAAACCTTCACTGCTACAACTAAGAGTCTTATGATGTTTGTGCTTTGCAAAGATACTTCAGCAAACAAATAAATTACAGTCAAAGGCAAGAAAAACTATACATATGGGCTATTCTGAAACTCATAAAGGGTATATATTATATGATTTAGATACTAAGTCTTTCTTTGTTCATAGAAATGTTATATTTAAAGAAGATATGTTTCCCTTCTCTCATATTACTCAGGATACTACTCTATTTTCACCTCCTATAAATGCTTATGAGGAATCTCATAGGAGAAGAAGTAATACAATTACAAGAACAAGGTGATGTAGCTCAGTCTGAGGGTGGTGGCCAATACCTACAACCAGCTACACAACATTTTCCAGTACAAGATGCCACAGTTGGTCAAGCACCAACTTCTCAAAATGCATAGAGAAGAGGCAAACATTTATCTTGTTGGATGAAAGAGTTTGTGTCACTCAATATGCATGATGACATTCCTTATGCACTATCAAAATACTTGAACTATGATCATTTAAGTTCTAAATATAAAGCTTTTATTTCTGCTATGCCTACTATTACCGAGCCTACTACTTATGCAGAAGCAATAAATGATCCAAGATGGATTGAGGCTATGTAAGTAGAGGTAGATGTTTTACAACAAAACAACACTTAGAAGATAGTACCTTTGCCAGATGGGAAAGTACCAATCGGATGCAAGTGGATATTCAAGATCAAATACAAAGCCAGTGGAGAGATAAAAAGATTTAAAGCAAGGTTAGTAGCAAAAGGCTACAGTCAACAAGAAGGGATAAACTACCAAGAAACCTTTAGTTCAGTTGTCAAAATGGTAACTGTAAGGACTATTTTGGCTATAGCATCTGCTAGAAAATGACATATACATCAAATGGATGTATATAATGCCTTTTCTCAAGGTGATCTACATGATGAGTTTATATGGAGCTTCCACAAAGATTTCAGAGTCAAGGGGAACTACGCAAGTTTGTAGACTCACAAAATCATTGTATGGATTGAAGCAAGCACCAAGATAATGGAATGCAAAACTTCAAGAGGCTCTAATCAGACTTAAGTTCACTCATAGTCAATATGATCACTCACTTTATACAAAAAAAATTGACAAATGGTTCACTTCTATGCTAGTATATGTGGATGACATGCTTATCACTGGAGATAGCATGAAATTAATAATTGAGACTAAAACTGCTTTGCAAGAAGCTTTTAGGATAAAGGATTTAGGGAGACTAAAATACTTCCTTGGTATTGTATTTGCCAAGTCAGAAAAAGAAATATTGTTGCATCAAAGAAAATATGCATTGGAGTTGATTTCGGAAACTGAATTGTGTGCTGCTAAACCTGCTACTACACCTATGGATACTAACATCAAGCTCACCACTAGGGAAAATGATCAACATACAATGAAGTTAAAGGAGCAATAGACCAAAGAGTGTGACAACGGAGACAAATTTACAGAGGATGAAATGATACAAGATCAAGGTGCCTATCAAATATTAATAGGCAAACTATTGTATCTAACAGTCACTAGGCCTGACATAGCCTATAGTGTTCAGCACTTGAGCCAATTTTTACAATAGTCTAAGAGGTCACATATGGAAGCTGCATTGAGAATTGTCAAGTATATAAAGACACGTCCGGGTAAAGGAGTTCTATTGTCCAGTAACAAGAAAAATACAATCACTACATATTGTGATGCAGATTGGTTGCATGCTCATTCTCAAGGAGATCTATAACTGGAATTCATGATAAAACTAGGTGATAGTCTAGTGTCATGGAAATCTAAGAAACAATCAATAATTTCCAAAAGCTCAGCAGAAGCTGAGTACATGAGCTTAGCAAATACATTCTCTGAGTTAACTTTGGCTGACATGTTTAATCAAAGATTTGGGTGTACAACTTGAACTGTCTGTGTGTATTTATAGTGATAGCAAAGTTGCTATACAAATAGTAGTCAATCCTGTGTTTTATGAGAGAACAAAACACATAGAGATTGACTGTCATTTCATAAGGCAAAAGATTCAACGAGGTCTGATAAAAATTGAATATCTACATACAAATGAACAGCCAACAAACATCTTTACAAAGAGCTTGAATAAGATCCAACATGAGTATCTTGTTTCCAATCTAGATTTGTTGAACATTTTTATACCACCTAGCTTGAGGAAGAGTGTAGAAGATTAAGTGTAATGACATGTGTATAAATATCCCATACTTGTATACATTATATCATTATGTTGAATACAAAAATATTCTCTCTCTAACAGCTACTTTCTCTCTACTTCTTCTTCCACAATACTTTCAATATTATTCAATTAGGGTACAATACTTGAATCCACAGATACTTGCTTGCCGAAGCCTTGACCAGAAGGATGATGCATTAAGTGACGTGGTTGTTCGCCAACGCCTCGTCTAGAAGGGTATACACGCCAAGTTGTTCTCATCAATCATGTGTGGACTGTCACTTCAATCTTCTTAGTCTGATATCAAGATGAAAATCTGCAAAAGAAAAAAAGATTTTGGAGCTCTTGGTGCCAACAAGACCACGTTTCTGCGGATACGGTGCCAGTAGCACGACGATGCAGCTCGATTCTCCATGGATCGATGCCAACGGCACGAAGCTTCAATTCAGTGGTATGCGGTGCCAATTGCACGACACGTCAACTCGCGAATAGATAGAGGTACTAGCCACTTGAAGTTTCAGATCCGCACGATATACAGAAGCTGGTTTGTTAAGAGTTCGGGCAGTATATTTTGACTCTCTACGTCTAATACTTAGACACCTACATGGAAGTGACCAAATAAATTGGTATTTTGAAAGAGATTGACTTCATTGCCCAGTTCTAAAATAACTCTACTTTTTCTGAAGTTGTGCGTGAATCAATTTCATCACAACCAGGAAACCATGTAGAACAAGTAAGTTGATAGGTGGAAATAACAGCCTATGCAACGTGAAGTCTATGTATATGAAGTTGATTATGGTTGGAATTTTCAATTTGTATAAAAAAGGATTCCTATGAGAACTTTATTCAAGTGTAAATGATTAAGTAGGCGTTTGGGCATACAAACCAAAAACAATTCACTTTTTTGAAAAATTTTAAATTGATGTTGGAGTTGGAGTTATGTTTGGCCATAGTTTTTGCAAATAATATTTAGTTGTTAGAATTCACTTTTCTTAAAAAATATCAAATATGATTTATATCCCCAATTTTTAAAAATTAGCTAAATCACCCAAAATAAATTATAAACATAATAGATTTCGGTGTCCTTATAAAGACAATCTGAAATCATTCAACAAATCAATCTACTTTGCATATTGATTTAACGTGTGGTTACAGAGATTTCAACTCATGTATTATACGAGTGAAAATTAAGCTCCTATTTTGCTTTGCAATGCTGTTTTCAGACCATGCAAGATCATAATTTGCAAATTGAGCTTGTTCACTGATGCATACGACCTCTTTTATATCCCTCCAATCATGAAACTCATAAGTCAAATTTATCACGGGGTCAAATTTATAAAAATAAAAAATATAGGGTAATTTTTGAAAAGTGAAAGATAAAAGCAATGATCAAAAACAAAAAAGTGAAAATTGTGAAAACAAGATTTGAGGTGTTTTATAAATTTTAAATACAACTTCAAATTATATTTGGAATTTGAAATGGCCAAACACCAGTTTCCAAAAAAAGTGTGTGTTGGGGGAGGGGGATCCTAGAAAAGTAAAAATTGTATGGTCAAACGGGTCCTAAGTTTCATTGTCCTACGTGGTGGAATATCCAGCAAAGTCATAGCTGCTCCACATTAAAAAAAACATATGTTGTCTTCACCGCTACACGTGTACTCCAAGACATGTCTCAAGATTTGACAAATTTCGTTCCACAAGCCTTGAAGTGGGAGATATTTGTAAACACATAAATTTATTGAATTAAATTAATATAAAATTTGAATTAAGTTTATAATCATTTGGGTCGAATAATTAATTTGGACTTCACAAATATATAAGTTCATTTTATTAAATTCAAGTTCAAAGTTCATTTCATTTGGAGGCCCAAATCCATGTCACGCGTTCAAGTGACGTGGCAATTCCAATCAAATACAAGAACCAATTAAAAGTTGTCAAGTATCCAAGATGACATGTCTAGACCAATCACAAGCAACCTTATCACATACATTTGTGATAAGTTTGGGACTTACATGATCCAATCAGAAGGAGGCAAGAAAGTTCATCCACACTTGTCTGTCTACTTCCCACAACTATAAATAGGGGAGTTACATAACTTTCTTAGAATTTTTAGGAAGGATTGGAGAAAGCATTGACATCAACTACATAGTTCTTCAAATGAGTGTTCAACAAAGTTTTCCCCAGAGATCAACTGAAACAACGAAGAACTGCTCTACATTCCTAGCGATCGAAACACATCTCTAGAAGGTCCAAATCATTCTGCAATTCGAGAAATACGCTACTAAAAACCTTTGAATTACGGAGACGTTTAGGAGAGAAGAATCAAGGAAACAATAAAATTGTACTCACAAGATTCATAAATAAAATTATATTTTATTTTTTATTGCAATTAATTTTGGATACTTGATAATTTGTTGCGAACATACACACCATCATAATCATAACAAACATGAATGTCAAAATTCATGGTTGATATTTCTAGATATTCATTTTGTTTTCATTAGAATAATTTAGAATCCGAATTAGTTAGGGCTCAAAGCTCATATCAGATAATGAGCGGGAAATCAAAAGAAGAAAATAATCTGTTTGCAGTGAACATTCTTTAGGCCACATTTGGCTAAAATTACCCTATCTCTTTTGGGATAAAATTCACTAATATGCTCCACTTAAACGTAAACGATTTAGTTTATCTGCATCCCTTAAACATGTATTTGAAATTTACACTAGATCTTGGAAGTTTTCTCATACGAAGTCTCGGGGTATGGGTCCATCCCAATTAAAAATGGAGTTCTCTTTGATAAAAATAGCTTAAACACCCTAAGTGGAACTCCTATACAACGTGAATCATGATTAGTCTGATCAATAGGTCTTATGGGAAAAAAAAATCAAGAAAGAAATGTGTTAGGCTATTATACAAAGAGTCAAAAGATCTAGCTAAACAAGCAATTCCGATGGAACAGTTTTCTACAGCTTGAAATCATTTTTTTCCATTGCTTAAAGTGTTAATTATTTGATGCAATTAGCTAGACTTTGTATCTAGTTCTATTATCCTACAAAAGTCATACATCTATGTTGAACGATCCAGAATCTTTATGATGATGAAGATGACTTCAACATGGATGAGATAATAATAGTATGATCCAATTTTCAGTTTTTATAAATAAAAATAAATCCTTCAATGCCAGATTCTTGTTTTTTTGGGTGATGTAGAGTAGAAGAGAGAGAATGTCCAACACAGTTTCATTCAGTATAATGCAAATCTATAAACAAAAGATTGCTAAACTTACTTGGGGGTGTTAACAGCGATTCTCACCTACTTTATAATACTCAATAATCAGATTCAACAAAAATCCAACTTCCAAAGTAAACCAAATATAAAAAATGACATGGAATCAAAGGTGAAGAATGACAAGTGGAATCATTCAACTGTGAGATGTAAATTCGCGCTTCCTATGCGAATAATTTGGATTTTACAATTACTATGAAGGACTACATATTACCAAAACTGCTGGTACTATAAAGTTTTTCAACAACCAAAGAAAAAAATGGCGAAAACAAATTCCAACAGTAACAAAGCTACGAATAACTTATGGTTGGAATAAAACCCAGAAAACAATGCCAAACTGGTTACTCCAACATACTAATGAATGTTTCTTATAAAACCTTGTTTAATGTCTTCCCCTAACATTCACTTTTTCAAAACAGGAAACATGTCAGTCAGCTGAGCTTCGCAATCAGATTCCAGAGCCCTACGAAACAAGGCCCTCAGATTAGGGTCTGTTAAAACCTGAATGACTTTGCCACAGAACTTCCGGACATCAGCTCGTCTTGATGCCTTTTCGGGCATATTTTTCAACAACGCATTAACAAGACAGCCTAACTTTGAAAGATAGCTGCTGTCATCAGGCTTTGAAGAAACAATCGATTTTAAAATCTCAATAACCAGCTCAAGAGCTTCAATTTGTCGAAACTGTAGCTTCGCACTAGCACATTTCTCCAAAAGGAACCCAAATAGGTGATGTCCAATCCATGGTCGTCTTTTAAAAACTTCTTTTAGAAACTCACACTTCATTCGAGTAGTTTTACTATCTAAGTAGCCCACCAGCTTTTCCCTGAATATACGAAAAACCTCCTGAAGCTCAGATTCTGGAAGATTTTTGGCATCAATTATCTTCAGAATCCAAAATGTTGAACTCTGAGCAAGAGAATTGATCATTTTGTATCTATTCAAGGCGGCAGACAGCTTTTTCTTTGACAAGCTAGAAGCAGATTTCTTTTTCTTGAAGGGTTTTGCAGCCAGCGCCAAGTTCCTTTCCAAGAGTGACTTAAGCACTGGGAACTGGATGGCTTCACCTCTTGGATAGTCCTTTGCCTTGAAGATTTTCTTCTGTAAAATTCCCCAAATTCGCTGGCCAAGTTGTTCGTTACCTTCAGTAGTATGCGGGTTTACAAATGCTTGAGCTAGGCTTGAGAATATTTTCAACACTTGTGGCTTCCCTGCAAAATGGAAAATTTAAACAACTAGTCACCCCTTAAAAGAATCATTAAGATCAAACAAACAGTGCCGTTGAAGCTGCAGTGCTTAATACCAGGGGAACCACAGGTTTAGCCATAAGATTAAAGTGTATGCCGCTGCATCTTTTATTTCATGATATTCAGCATAGGTAATATTTTCCACTTCTAGGAGAATGACATAAATAAAGACATCATGCAGAACAATATGATGGCTGAAAAGAAGAGTTTGATAGGAATGTCATGTCATAGGAAGATACACAAAGTGAATATTAAATGCTAAATGCTATATAACAATTGTGAGACCAACATTATATGGAGGCAACGCTAGGCCTCTAAAGGTCAACATGTATATAAGAAAAATACTGTTGATATGTGAATGTTATAGTGGAAGTTAGGTGAGTAAAATTGAACAATATGAGAAATGATGACGCACCAGAGGAGCAAGCAGTACAACACAACAACAACAACATACCCAGTGAAATTCCACAAAGTGGGTCTGAGGAGGGTAGAGTGTACGCAGACCATACCCCTACCTGGGGAGGTAGAGATGTTGTTTCAGTTAGACCCTCGGCACAAGGACAAGCAGTTCAAAGCAGTGTATAAAGTCATGGGAAGATACTATAAAAACATGATAAAGCTGTCTGAAATGGAGCAAGAAGTACGCGTAGAATAAAGTGAAAAGGGGTCGTTCTAAATTGGCTTCGCCTCAAGATGTACTGATATGTAGGTGCACAAAATGATGATTGAGAGTAATATAAAAGATGAGCCAGACATTAATCACAAATAGGGAAGACTTTCAAAAATCTTAACCAATGCGAAGTTTTTTAAAAAAATTGGCACTTGGTTAATAAGAGTAGAACACAAATGGAAAGAGCAAATAGGTGATACCCAACCAGTTGGAATGAAGTATCAGCTGTTTTTGTTGTTACATTTACACTGGTCAAATGTTCCATCAAGAGGCTTTTATTATGATTAAAACTTGTATGTCTACCCCAGTTCCATCGTGATGATCATGCCACAAAGCTAATAAGATCAAGCTTTGAAGTCAAGTTAGACATCCTTAAGATAAATACACTTGGGGCTCGTTTGGTAGCTGGTTAGAGTTATGCACGGTTTAGTTGTGCATGAATAAGGGATTAGTTATGCGGAGTTTGGTTATGTAAGAATCACAATGCATGAATTATTTTTTTGGATATTCGTTTTGTTGCATTAGAAATTAATACATTATATAATTCTTAACATAAAATACTTATTTACAATGATAATGTTTGATCTTTAAAAATGATGCAAGGTCCAAGGTATAAAGTTGGGAGTTGGGACGCCTGAGAAATGCAATCAAAATCAAAAATTTAGTTCTGAAGTGAGGATAAATTTGTCATTTTAGTATTTTTATCCCTGTTTGACACAACCTATATCTGTTTTACTTATGTGGGATTGCAAATGATAACCACACACCGTACTTGGTGTGTTGAGTTTTAAACAAATCAACTAAACAGCTACCAAACATGATATAAGTTATGTTAATTTTTGAAAATGAAAAAAAAAACTTTCCCAACCAGCAACCAAACAACCCCTTAGTGAATAAAGAAAAGACTTGCCTGGATTTTCATGTAGGTAAATCTCCAGCAAAGAGAGGACACGAAGCTTGAAGAGGGCAAGCTGTGAATGAGCAGTTTCACTACCAGCCTGGTTCTTCCTATCCTTCAAAAATTTAGCAATAGAGGTGTCCATGCCGAGCATTGCATCATCATCCCAATCAGAATCATCATCAGAAGCTTCAGGAAGTTCTGAGCTAACACCCTCAACACCAACTACTGTCTCTGAGTCATCTGCATGTCCATCACTCTCCGCAGTTTCATCCATCTCTGCTTCATCTGATTCCTCTGCTTCTTCCATGTCAAGAACGTCATCATCGTCGTCGTCGTCATCTTCGTCCTCACTGTCTGTTTCTTGGTGTCTGGCTGGTTTGAGATCTTTCTTTATAACCCGCAACATTCGAAGTAACCCATCATCCGTGACATCATGACAAAAACATTTGAAAACCTAAAAAGACAAGAATGTTTTTTAAGTAGGCAAAGAAGAACCTGAGTACAACAGCTGTTGCAGAACTGATGGGATATTAAGTTTTCCTGTAGGTTACCTGCTCAATAGCTGTCCGCATCGGAGCTGATGACTGTGGCAGCAACGAAAGCATGGTGTCCACTAGAACATCCATGAATTCAGGTGTGTCATCGCCATCTGCTTCATCTTCTCCAGAGGAAGCAAGAAGATCAGAAGATCGAAAAGCTTTTGTACAGCAAATAACCAATTCAGAGGCGGCTTCAGAAAATTCTTGAGGCCGAAGTAGGACTTGAAGCAACAATTGTATCAGAAGGTACCTCATGGAATGAAACTTATTGGTTTCAATACTTGGACCTAAGTTTCTCTCCTGCCATTGTTTGGAGAAAAGACCAAGGTCAGAGAACAAAAATTAACAATCTAACTTTCTCACAGAAGATATTAATTAGTTTTCACTCTCCTGTACACGGTGAATAGTGGTTAATTTGACAGAGAGAGAATAGAAGTTGTTGATGGTAATAACTAATATAAGATGAGTAATAAGTTAATAACAGGACATGGCTGTTTCAGTTAAGAGCTTACTAAGACTCCTGAAACCAAAGCAGAAGTACGTTCTTATCAAACAATATAGGAGAATTAAAAGGCCTAAAAAGCAAGGGACTTTGGTTTAACAAAGACACAAAAAACTTGGACTAGTGTTTAGGTCAGCAACATTACTAGGATGCTACAAAATGAAGTGACACAAAATTTCACCTGTCTTGAGAGCTGAGACTCCATGGCCTGCAAATTTTTGATTGCTTCTTCATCATCATCGCTCAAGGACCTAAACAGCGAAACAGAAGGAATGTTTCGCATTGTGGTAAGAAATCGCATGAAGTAAGCTCCAAGATCATTAGTTTCAAGACCACTTGCCACAACTTGAGGTCCTTCGCCTTTTTGAGAATTTGATAGCAGTAATTGTAGCTGCTCAATGCACGTCCTACAAAGAGCACTTGAAATGGCAGACTTCGGCCACCTAAATTTTTCTTCCAATTCAAAAGATGTCACCTCAGTTCCAAGAGTTGAAGAAAATAAACCCTGAACTGCCAAAAATTTTAGAATTTCTCTTTGGACCCTGAACCTTGCATTTGTATCCAGAGTTAGATGCTTCAAGCAATTGGGAAGTGACTCTATAACCCAGGCTTTCAAAAAATCTGGCGTTCCTACTGCTCCAATAGAACCCTTACCTTCTAACGAAGCAATTTCTGAGTTGTCATCTGTAGTTTGACTCTGATCTGAAGGCTCCTCCGAAGCATGAGTTTCGTCCAGGAACATGTCAACTAAGTTCTGAATGAGAAGCATGCATCCAGACTCAGTTTTAAACTCGGACATCAACTCTTTTACTGTTTTTGACCTGGTGATGCAATCAAACTTCCCATTACTATGTTTCTGTAAAGCCATAATAACTGCCACTCTTCTAACATCATCATGCTTGGCCCACTCGGAAAATTCTCTTAAAAAGTGTTGACCGGCTTTGAATAGATTAGTGTCTTTCACAGAAAGTACATCCTTTAAGCACTGTACAACTTTGTAGGACAGGACGTTGTAGATGCATGACGCTGGCAGTTTTGGAAGGAGAAGCAGCAGAACATTGAATGCCAAATTCTTGCAATTATGAGATGATGGAAGAAGTGATCCTTCAATGATAATTTCACAAAAAATTTTAAGATTTTTCTCAATATCTTCTTCTACTGAGCTGCCCTTGCGGCCTTTTTTGTGCTTTTTTATGGAACTTAAAGCTGCTGAGGGATCAAAATCTTGTAGAACATTTTCAGGTAAAAGAATATTTACCAAGGAATACCATACACTGTGAGTTCGTGGCTGGCAGAAGTGGGATTCCTGCACATCCATAAAGTCAACAGATCAAAATATGAACAAAACGTTTCAAGGAAAGAAAATGAAGAAGTTCAGTATCACCTTCAAGCAATTGGAAAGCAAGGACAAATGTTCCACGGTGAAAAGCCGGCTGGGGCTATAAGGAAATGGCAGAAGCTTGCCAAACACTTTATTATCAACGCCAGTTTTCTCACGTATAGTAAGGGCAAGAAGCAAAGCATCAGGATTTCCAACTTCCGTTGGACCTTCAAACCACTCTTTTAGTCCAGGAGCTTCAAGTACATGATTCAATGAAACTTCAACAGGTAACTGACATGGCAAAAATATGATGGTGAGACGGCTAAACAGAATGCAGCTTAAGCAAAGACCAAAAGTAGAGGACAAGGACAATATGATGAAGCAAAAAACACCAAATGAAAAAAGTTAAATCAGCAACATGACAAAAGCACATCTTAGAGTAGTAGGAAGAGGTGATATTATTTGGATAGGTGTAAGACATGATGTTTAATAGGCAATCGAACAAGATCCCAGAAGTTCCATACGGAGATATTTAAACTCATACGAGTTTGTAATGATGCAAGAAAAGCCAAACTGTGAAGTTATTTTCAATAGATAACTAAAGTGAATGTGCTAAGCCTAAATTTGCAATTCATGGGCTTGTAAAAGTTAAAGACCTTGTCAACCAACTCCAAAATAACTGAGACAGCAGGCTCTTGTAAGTAAGTCTTCTTTGCTGCCAGCGAGACAAGAGAACCAACAAATTCTTTAATATAAGGAGTGTTCTTATCAGCAGTCCACTCTAAAGTTAATCTCCCTGATCTTGCAATAGCTCCATAAGCAAACAAGCGTCCCAATAGGCAATCTTTTATGTCCTACAATACCAAGTTAAACTGTTAAGACGGCCCATAAAAACCCTAATAAGTTCACAAAAGGCGATCCTTCCCACCTGACCCTTCATGGAAGAAGAGAACTCCAATAATTCAACAATTAGCTTCAACAGCGCGTCCACTTTTATGCATGGAACTGCACCAACCAAAACTGTCATGCCTAATGCAAACCCTTGCCTTGCACACTGCGCATATAAGAAAACAGATAAGGCTTTATATGGGAACATTCAGCTCATCGGGACAATCATACTATAAGCAGAAGAGACATCTGTCTCTAAACCTCCATTATTTCATTTAGCCTCTAAATTCAAACATGTAGAGCATAGAACTATCAAAAAATTTCAAAGACACGAGCTATGAGTATCTACCTGTCAGCGTGATCATAAAGTAACCTTTATGGTTCTAGTATAAAATAACATTTCAAAGGTAAAGACAGAAGAGCATAGCCTAAGCATCTTATTTTACAATGCAAAGTAAAGGTTCTAGTATAAAATAACATTTCAAAGGTAAAGACAGGAGAGCACAGCCTAAGCATCTTATTTTACAATGCAAAGTTTTCCAGCATGAATGTGCTATTATCAGATGGGTATGTCAGCACGAATCAGCCAAGAACCCACATAGATATTAGTCTCCCTAGAAAATTCAATTATATAATGAAGATGTGAAGGCACTAAAGCATTCAAATTTAATAGTAACAATATAATTAGGCACTGATTTTCAACAAAATCACGGAGCGTTGTGCTACGATTAACCGAACACACCTCTCTTGATGAAGAAACGCCACGAATTAGCCTTCGAACAGCATATCTCAACGAAGGGGCACAGTTATTCAACCCATCATCCTTTTCAGCTTCCAACTTGAACTGTCCCTCAACCACTTCCTTGTTCTCCAGACTATCATAAGCCTTCTGAACTTCAAGCAATTCAGCAACTAAAGAATGAGCAGCTGCTTCTCTAATGGATGCCTCAGCAGCTGCAAGGTCCTTAAATACACCAATGTGGAACTCAGGCAACCCATTAGTATTAGGAGAAATCTCGGTCCTCTGATTACTTATCACTTCAGAAGAAGCCATTAGTTTTTGCTTAGATTCGTGCTTTTTCTCAGACTCCACTCTGCGCCTCTCTTTGTCTAGAGCTCTTTTTCGCTTCTTACTCTCCATAAGATTGATAGAAATCTTGTTAGAGGTTGATGGGGTATTGGGCTCCTCTTCGGCCTTTCTTTTTTTCTTGTCTTTCTTCATTTTCTCCCTTGACTGCTCAGACCCAACCGTCTCCATACTCATAATTCCAACGTTTGTCTATCATGTCAAAAGTACAAGTTGTCAGGTACTAACAAATAATATAATGTGTTCAAACATAAATATAAAAATAAAAAATTGCAAAGTTTTTATCTTTATTTTGGTAGTTCCTAAAATACAGAAAACGTTGCATTTTCCTCAAACCATAAAATGTTTCTGCTTGACCAAAGTATAAACGAGAACTCATTCTTTTATCCAAACATAACCACGTGGAACTGAAGCCAAAAGTTTCCTATTCATGGGGTAGTATTTATAACAGATGAACACAATGAGCTACGATATACAGGCTACCATGGGTTGACTAATTGACCCGTTGAGAAGCCAAATTGACCCATCTAGAATGGATCAGCTTGGGTAAGAAGCCAAATTGACCCAGTAAGAAAATATTACTGTGTATATTTCCCTTACAGACTGTAGTCCCATCTGTTTTCTGTTCAATGTAATCCACCCTACAATTTCTATAAGTATAACCAGGGTAACTTTGAACTCGCACAGACAATAGAACATATTCTCTGTTCCACAATCAACCATAAACTCGGAGCCAAACCATCAATAATATAAATCAACTAGAGAAATCGAAATGGGATGTTTATTTAACCAGAATGTGAAACTTTAAATCTTTTTCAGGTGAAGGAAACGTTAAGATTAGAATAGCAAGGATCTAACAGAACACAACATAACAGGCTGAAAATGGAGAAACAGAACTCACAGTTTTATAGTCGGACAGAGAAAAGGTAGCAAGTTCACGGCGACGAAGAGATGTGAGCTATGCAGGTAAAAGGGAGTTTATGTGTTAGGGTTTAGGGTTTTAGAGAAGAGGCGAAGAAAATATAGGATGCTAAGTTGTACTAAGTATTTCCCAAGATAAAAATACAATTATTTTAGTGGTTCCTAAAATACAGATAATTATGACAAATTATAGAAATGAAAATAGAACAAAAGCAAGCTTGAATTCCTCAATATTTTTTAAAGAAAACAGAAACGAAATTGCAAAGTTGTAGTAGAATTATTTCATTGATTCCTTCCTATAAAAACAAACGTTATAAAATGCAGCTCATTCAGCATTTGAACTCGTTAAATCCAAAATTCCATAGGCCTCAATTTACTAATGAAAGTATAATTGTAGCTAGAAAATATCAATCAATGAGAAATACATATGGAATGTGTGAATATAGCAACTTAGCGGCAGAGGGTTTACCGGTTTAGTATGAATTAAGGGAGATGTTTATTTATATTTGTTTTAGATCCAGCCCGCAACAAATATGAGGCTTGGGCCATAGTTTTCACTTAAATGGGCTCTAAACTTTTTTGAGAAATTGATATAAATTATATAGCTTGCAAATGTATTTCTTTTGTATATAAATGTATTTATACATAAAATATAGTATATATTTTGATACATAAATATGGTTCTTTTATATATTTGGCTTGCGAATGTTAATTCTGAAGCAAATGATGGCATATTATAATACTTTATCCATTCCAATTTATAAGAGTTGCAGTTTTATTCTATCTAAATTGGTACAAATTTAATTATTTGAAGAATTGAAACTATTTCAGTATTAAAAGCAATGTCAATCACGAAATATTAAAAGAGTCGTTCAATTACATATAGAATCAGCTTATCTTCTTTTTTTCTTCTTGTCAGTTTATCTTTTAGAAAAATAAAATTAATGTGATCTAACCTAAAATAGAGAAGGTGATAATTAATTAATCTTGAAGATATAGTTTACGTTGGCTAATCCTAATACATTAGCATCTTAACAGCTATTTTAGTGTTGTTTTCTCACATCGCAAAAAATTAGTGGAACGATACCGCCTCTTAAATTGAAACAACAAACGAAAAAAAAATACTAATACACGTTACTTTCAAATGGTCATGCATTAAGGAAGTCTATTCTACAAAAGAAATTTAATTAGGTAATTACTGGAAGCTCTAAAACACGGGAAAAGGTTTATGGATCACATCCGAATTCCAACATCCTTCGCCGTAGTTATTCTTTTCTTTTTGGTCGTGGAATTTCAAGTAGCTTAGATATCCTTGTGAAAATATATCGAGATATTACTTTGTTGATATACCAAAGTCATTTTCAACACTTGGGGATCGTTTGATTTGATTTATTAGTTATATATATATATAACTAATAATATATGAGGTTCATCTTTCTTTGCAAGAGAACAAACAATACATAGAATTGCTTTGCAAGAATTGTTGTCTGGGAATTACATACTATATGAGGTTCATCTTTCTTATATATATATTAATAATACGTGTATTACTTATTCCATCTTTTATCTCAATAAAATAATGTGTAAATTTTCGTACAACTTATATCCGTATTAACTATACCGGATTTTAATACCGAAAACCAAACATAATAATGATTTATATACCAAGGTTAACTTGGCTTATACTTTGAACCAAACAACTCATTGTTACCTTCTGAAAAGGCTTCTGTTACTTTCGGCTAATACCAATATTGAGATATTACATAGATTGCATAAATTACAAAAAAAATTGCTATGTTTCCAGTTATAATCAAAAAGCTTATACAACCCTTAGCCCAGCTTCCAGGCGAAACTAATGCATCTTTCATTTAATAAACTTTACTTCTGTGAAGATAAAAGCCAAAACAATACTCAGTTCCATTCGAGAAGTCCAGAAACCGTGCCGAATCAAGCATGCAAAAGGTTGGAACAGAGCACAGTATCATCTTATTGTGGAAACAAAACATTGTTTGGCCGATTTCAACACAGAATTGTTGGCAAAAATTGTACTCGCCTGTCTACTAAAGAAAGTCAAGATTAAAAAATTCACATCAACTCAAAGACCCATTTTAGTACAACCAGTTTTTGAGCTCGAGCATAAAATTACTTGGAAGGGGAGGGGATGAGATGGAAAATATCTCATTTTTAGTAGTAGATCTATAACTCTCGCTCCGTCTCTCATGCACTAGCACTACTATTCAATTTGGCCTAGAATAATCTATTTCTTCACTTCCTCGTATTCAACCTCTGGTGGTTGATCTCCTCCTTGCGAACCTCCAGATGCACCACCAGAACTGCCGCCAGCCATGTGCTCTCCAATCTTTGAGACAGCTTTGTTTGCTGCATCAAGTTTTGACTTGATCTCGTCAATGTTCTCAGACCCCATTGCTGCTCTCAAGTCCGAAACAGCTGTCTCAATTTCTGTAGCCACCTCCTTGGGCACCTTGTCCCTGTATTCATTCAAGCTCTTCTCTATACTGTATATGGTAGTGTCTGCACTGTTCCTGAGATCAATAAGCGTCTTGCGCTCTTGATCCTTCTGGGCATGCATTTCAGCTTCCCTGACCATCTTGTCTATCTCATCTTCTGATAGACCACCAGATGACCGGATGGTGATCTG
Organism: Anisodus tanguticus; assembly: GCA_034509755.1. Taxonomy (NCBI): domain Eukaryota; kingdom Viridiplantae; phylum Streptophyta; class Magnoliopsida; order Solanales; family Solanaceae; genus Anisodus; species Anisodus tanguticus. The sequence continues at coordinate 33,967,826 of CM067561.1, read as the reverse complement.
CTGCTCTTTGTTAGTAGACTTGTCCTTAGCGGACACGGTAACCATTCCATTTGCATCTATGTCGAAGGTGACCTCTATCTGAGGCATACCTCTTGGTGCTGGAGGAATACCCACTAGTTCAAATTCACCCAGAAGCTTATTATCAGAAGCCATTTCACGTTCACCTTGTAATACCTTGATGCCCACTTGAGTTTGATTGTCCGCAGCAGTAGAAAAGACCTGAAATACAAGAGGAAGCAGCACATTGTAACCTCTACAAAAATAGGCATACTTTACATTAAGAATAGAAGCCCTGGACATACATGTGTCATCCTTCCCCAGATCAAATTTGAGCAGAGACAAAATACAAGATGTTAATTTGTGAATTATACTATAGTGATGATGGAAGAAAATAATAGTAGTAACTGAAAGTAGCAAACTTTAAAGTTTTACTTGAGTGGAATTTGAATCCTTGAAAATTGTATAAACATGGAATGGTCACATATTCCCAAAATGGAAAAGATTATATGGATTCTGGACGGAAGAACCGCTATTGGCAAGACTAAGCAATTAATAAAAAAGAACAGGAGACAACATTTGGATCCGACGACTCACCTGGCTTTTCTTTGTGGGAATGGTAGTATTCCTGTTGATTAACCTAGTAAAGATACCTCCCAATGTCTCAATACCGAGAGATAGTGGAGTCACATCCAAAAGAAGCAACTCTTTAACATCACCACGGAGAATACCACCTTGAAGTGCAGCTCCCATGGCAACTGCCTCATCTGGATTGACACCTTTGCTAGGGCTTTTACCAAATATCTCAGAAACTATTTCCTGCACCTTAGGAACCCGTGTCATACCTCCAACAAGGAGGACCTCATCCACATCTTTTAAGGATACTCCAGCATCCTTCAAACAATTCTTGCAAGGATTCCTTGTCCTCTCAATTAAGTGGTTCACCAATGTCTCAAATTTTGATCTTGTCAGTGTGATATTAAGATGTTTAGCCCCTGATGCATCGGCTGTGATGAACGGCAAGTTAATATCTGTTTGAGATGTTGAGGAAAGCTCTATCTTAGCTTTCTCAGCTGCCTCTCGAAGTCTTTGCAGGGCAAGCTTGTCTTTTGACAGGTCAATTCCCTCTGTCTTCTTAAACTCGGTCACTAAAAATTCCAACAAGGCATTGTCAAAATCCTCTCCTCCTAAAAAGGTGTCACCGTTGGTCGCCTTGACCTGAGTGGATGTAAGTAGAGAGTTGAGTAACCACGGCAAGATACACAACTTTAGAGAGTATCACAAACTTCACTTACCTCAAAAACGCCATTGGATATCTCCAGGATTGAAACATCAAATGTTCCACCGCCAAGATCAAAAACAGCAACAAGCCCTTCTTTGTTGTTCATACCATAAGAGAGCGCAGCTGCAGTAGGCTCATTTATAATCCTTTGCACATCAAGACCTGCAATTCGCCCTGCATCCTTTGTTGCCTGCCTCTGAGCATCATTGAAATAAGCTGGAACAGTGATCACAGCTTTATTAATAGATTTCCCTAGGTAGGCTTCTGCAGTTTCCTTCATCTTTGTTAGAATAAATGCTCCAATTTGGCTTGGAGAATATTGTTGTCCATTTGCTTCAACCCAAGCATCTCCATTTGAGCCTCTCACTATCTTGTAAGGAACCATCTTCATCTCCTTCTGCGTTTGAGGATCATCAAAGCGTCTGCCAATAAGACGCTTGGTTCCGGAAAGAGTGTTTGTAGGATTGGTAACTGCCTGACGCTTGGCTGGAGTACCAACAAGCAGTTCTCCTTTCTGGTTAAAGGAGACCACAGAAGGAGTTGTTCTAGCCCCTTCAGCATTCTCAATGACTTTAGGATTCTGCATAAATAAAGTAGGATTCAGTATCTCAGAAAAGATCTCAACAAAAGTTTAGCATTTCAACAAATCTAATCCATACCTTCCCCTCCATCACTGAAACACAAGAATTGGTCGTACCCAAGTCAATCCCAATAATTTCATTTCCAGCAGGTTTAGAGCTGCAATGAAAGGCAAATGAGATTGCGCAGAAACAAACACAACACTACAAGGTAAGATTGCACAGAAACAATTACAACACAGGGTAGAAAGGAGACGGGTAGCTACAAACCGCATACCTGAATGGTCTAGCCAGACTAGCCCATTTATTACCAACAAGTGATGGACACCACGAAGGCTTTGTGTTGGAAGCAAACTGCACAAGCCAACAAACAGACATAATAGAGAGAGGTTAGCTAATCAAAAGCTAGGAAATGAGAGACTACTAGCAAGATCTTACAAACCAATCAACTACACCTCAATACCAAACTAACTGGATCGGTTACACAAAATCTTCTATATCCATTCTACTATATTCTAGCCTATGCCATATTGGCTAAATTGTTGAACAACAACAAAAGTATAATGACAGTAGATAACACACTATTAGCCAAGTCTATCAGCAACGGCAGTCGATATTCACCCTTCCCTTGTAGGTTTCTTAATTTTTATCTAAACATCTAAACTCGATAATTTGAGAGGAATCTATGGCAGCTAAAACATATTAAGCGATCTATATATTCATCAAATTCAAAAAAAAATTGCAATATATCAAACATGGAATTATAAACTAACAAATCCGAAACTATTAGAAACTTCACAATTTTTATCGGACAGCATTTTTCTTTATTAGAATAAAATTAGGTTTCACGTGCTTTTTTATCCCAATAATAGAGGGAAGCTATAGCAGCTACAACATATTACACAACCTCTGTTTCATAGTCAAACCATAAATTCGGAGCTAAACTATCAATAATCTAAATCGACTCAAAATTCGAGAAGTGTGATTTAAAATGACCAGCTATGGATATTAGAATATGAAGGATCTAACAGAACACAAACATAACAAAACGAACTCACAGTTCTATACGAAGAGGTAGCAAATTCACGGCGGCGGAGAGATCTGAGCAACACGGCGGTCGCCATAGGAAGAATACTAATTCGTAATTAGTGGAGGGAGTTAATTCTCTCTGTTAGGGTTTTTTGGGGGTTTTAAAGTAAGGGAGAAACAGATGCTTGTAGAAGGGGTTAGCTGAGAAAGAGTAAGTATAGGCTGCGTGGCGGTGTATTGTAAAACTTAAGTAGGTTTGAGAAAGTTCTAGATGCCTGCTTGCTGTGTGCACTTCAACCGCTTTTTTCTTTTTTGAAGAATAATTCTAATTAAACAAAAAAAAGTTATGTAGTAGGGTGTGTTTAATTTTTTCATGTTTGATTGATCAAAATATCTTGAAAAATATTTTTTTTAGGAAACAAATTTTAAAAAATGAGGAAAATGACTTTTCTAATTGAAGTAGTAAAAACAAATTCATAAGTGACTTTTCAAGTTTATTGTCTCCTACCTACCCACCCAACGCACCCAACCTCCACCTCTTTGACCATCCCACCCCATCACCCCGAATACCCACTCCCAACTCATCCACCTCCACAGTATTTTGGTAAATTACATATAAATGCGATCTTAGGGTAATATTTTTTTGCTTATATATCAAACACTAGAAAATAAGTAAGAAACCCACTTGTTTTTCAAGAAAACATTTTCTAGGAAAATATTTTGCATAGAAAACATTTTTGTGGACAGCAAAAAATTTTAAAATTTAAATCCGTAAAAAGTTTAGATTATATTAAGTTCAAGATATATTAGTCCAAATAAATATTATGGATTAATGTAATTGAATTAATTATTTAAGTCCTATAAATATGAATTTAATTAAGGGTCCAACTTCATTGGGATAGTCCATTAGTTTGGGCTATAAATGATGAGTCCACTTTGCTAAGTCTAACATGTCATCTTATCCTAAATGCCCAAATTTGTGTCACATGTCAACTAACGTGACTTGTTAGCTCTTATGAAAGAACAAAATGGGTTATGGTTCCTTGTGGGTATCACGAAGTTTGCGGATTCTTACGAAAGATATAAAGTGAAGGGGTAGGTTTTCATTGTAACGAGAGGCGAGATTCTAAAGACTCTAAGGTTGATGGATTAAGAGCTCATGCTTATGACCCAATTAGGATGAGTAAATTCATGTAACAAGACCCCCTTAACTTTAAGATAAAGTAAAGAAGGTGATTATATGCTCCAAACGCTAACAAGAATGTGATGATCCCACATTAGTGCGCTAAGTTTATAAAAGTGAAATCTTCACATAAGTAGGAACCTATGTAACATAACGCCTATAAGGGCATGAACAAAGCAGTATGACTTACCACTAGTTGGGTAAATAAGCGTCACCGCTGAGCTAAAGCCAGTCGGGCATACAGTTACGTACCACCGGTTTGTGGCCGATCGAGTAGACATACATTTACCACTGAGCAACGGCCGGCTGGGCAGATATGTTATCCACCACCAGACTACAGTCGGTTGAACAGATATGCAGTTACTACCAGTTGGGCAGATACGTATCGTTATTTACCACTGATTAGGCAAGCACACTAATTACCATCAGTTGAGCAGTCATGTATCGTTATTTACCACCGATTGGGCAGATGCGTTATTCACAATCGGGCTATGGTCGATCGGGCAGCTATCCATGATCAGTTGGACAGTTGAACGACTAGTATCATGACATTAATGTAGTGATGTGGAATATGGTATAAGGTAGGAAGGATCGTATGTATATTAAGACTAAGTGACAATTCAGAGATACAGGTTGACTCATATCCTTATCTCTTTTACTATAATGTACTAATATGTGTTATTTTCGCCTTACATATTCAGTACATTATTCATACTGATGTCACTTTATATGGGGACACTGTGTTTCATACCGCGCAGGTGCAGGTAGGCAAGAAGAGGACCCGCTCTCGTAGATTGTGGGCAGATTTCAGCATTTGTTGGTGAGCTCTATTTCTTTATGGAGTATTGCCGAGTCGGGTCATGTATATATCTCTTTTGATACCTTGGGTATGTCGAGGGCCATGTCCTAGCTTATGTTTTATGTTGACAATCTTCTAGAGGCTTTGTAGATAAGTTTCGTGTTGTACAGTTATTCAGTACGGCCTTGTCGGCTTTGATATATAGATATCTGTTATGAGTGGGTCTTCTGCTTGCAGGGTGTCACGTTGTGTATGTTACAGTTGTTATTCTGAGGCCTTGTCAGCCCAAACTAGTGTAAGTTCGTGTAATGATATTCATGTGGTTCACTCGGGTCGCCTAGGCGCAGGGTGCCCCCCCAAAGGTTGGGGTGTGACATGTGGGCTGATCGACCATGATTTGGAAAGACAAGAAGAAGAAGTAAGATTTTGATATATAGGTTATCTTTTTAATCTCTACGATTATTAACGTGAAAATAGGTGAGGTCAATTTTTTATAATAACAAATCTTTTTTTCTTAAAAACTCAATGAACATTTCTTACTTTTGCGTGTGAGAAATATCTTTATTTTGTGCTCTATAATACATACACAAAAGTAGAAATATATTAATTTGTTCAGGAACAGAATTTTATTTCCAAAAAAGAAATGAAGTAGATTTGGGGAAACTTTCTTGATAACAATTTCAATAATTTCTGATGAAAAAGAGACACAAACCATCATTTGTACTCCCTAATTTAATCTTACGTCTTGTAAATTAGCATCAACTATCTACTTATGACAGATAAATGAAAAGAAAAATAATGTTCTACTTTTGGTTTGGTAATGGTTAAACTACATTGTAAATTTATATAAATATATAATTGCAGGACATGAACTCGGTGACTGTGGCGCAACCTAAAAGCAGGAATTGTATTTATATATTTTTACAAATTTTTGACATTTCCTCTGCTTTCCAGCTTAAAAAAAGAAATAAAAAACATGAAAAAACCAAACGTCACTTTAACAGATCATGCCTTTTACAATTTAGGGTGAAGATTGTTCAAGTCTGTATAACGAGTCCATGTTCCCATTTCATTTTCGATGTGTGACTTTTAACACTCCCCGCACATCCAGACCTTGATAATTGGAGCGTGAATAATATAATTTGTAGGTCCAACATCGACGAACAAAGAATTGAAATGAGTCTTACTCTAATACCACGTAAAAAAATGAATTTTGGGCCTAACATAATTTCAAAAAGTAACTTATAGGGTGAATCCATGTTTCATTCCATATACGATGTGAGACTTAACCATTCGTACTCTTCTCTCTCCCCCTGGTCTTCCTGCATTCCCCTTTCCATTTACCGCGGGTAGACTTACTTGCCTATTCCTTTCTTCCCTTCCTCTCCCTCTGTATTCTTACTTCATTCTTAACTCCATTTCCCCTCCCCCCCTTAAGTGTGATTTGCAGGTTTCAATCACTCCCCTCTCTGTATTCTTCCTCCAATAAATCGACTGAAAATACTACAATTAATACAGGTATGCCACTTTCTGTTTTCCAACCACTTTAGGTATGCAACTTTTTGTTTTACTTTTGTTGCATATCGGCCACTTAACTATTCCCTTGGAGATTTTCTCACACTTGTTTGTTTTACTAAAATATGGCTCTTTAACTCCCATATCACGGATAAAGCAGTATTTTTGAATCTCTATACCACTTTAACTATTTTCTGCAATTCTCTTCTTATTCTGAGTGATAGTATCTTAAGAATTTACATTGTTGCAAAACATGTTCTTTCCTATATGTCTGAAGTTTTCCGAGAATTCTCATGGGAGACGCAGAAAATAACTCCGGCACAGATATGCAACTTCTCTTTTTTCAACCACTTTATGTTACTTTTATTGTATAGTACATTAATTCGGCCACTCAATTATTCACTTGGAGATTTTCTCAGACTTCGTTCTTTTATTAAAATTCATCTCTTATCTGTGAATAAACTTAAAGAGAAAAGTCATTTACCTTGTTTGTTCAGAATAATGAAAAGACATCAACAATCACCATCAAAATACTTCGGCTACATCTCGTTTTATCATAGATGCCCACATTAATTAACAGACTAGAATATGGCGAAAACTCTTTCTTTTCAACTGACTAGAAAGGCTGTTATTGTGCTTTAACTTGTCCGGGATATCTTTTTTCTTCATTCATAAAGATTATAAAATACTATAATTTTGTCCAAAATAATAACCAAGGATGGGTATGTTATGGAGTACCAACGTTTTAGTATTGATATTCGAAATGATAACAAACTCCGACAACAATGTCCATGAATGTTGTTTTTCGTTCGCTTATATGGAGTTTAGACTAAATTAGATTGTCGTTTTAACCCCCTGTCATTCATATTGGATGGTGGTTCAACTTTAGGTTGCTTAGTATTTTTTTTATTATTATTCATATTGCTTTGCTATTATTCGCAGTTGTACTCTCTTGAGTTTTCTTTAAGCGCGACTAATGCATTTAACATAGCAAGAACATTGTAATGATCATGAAATAACTTTTTTGTTGCATCAATAATGATAAGGAAATATATTTTTTGCTTTCATATCCTTGTCATTTCTCCATATATCTAAGGGCTTTTCACTTTCTTCAAAAGAGACGCCACATGCTATTCCTTCAAAGTCGTACCTCTTTTTCTTCCTCTTATTTTTACCATACGTCTCTTTTCCTTCCTTGTATTTCTTCCACGCCACATTAAATTCCATCTTTCTTCCAATTCGCCCGCCACTGATCGTCGCCTACCTCTTCTTTCATCCACCTCCATAGATAAATATTCCCCCGTTTCTCTTCTATCTCTCGGTCCCTGAGGTAAATCTCCTTTTTTAATTTTAAGATTTTGCTAGTTTCTTTCATGTTTGGTGGAAAGTATCAGAGTCAAGCCCATTCCAATTCTTTGTTCATCGATGTTGGCACCCAAATTATATTGTATACGCTCCAGTTAACGAGATCTGTGCGTGCGGGGAGTGTTAAGAGTCCCACATCGAAATGGAATGGGAACATGGACTCCTTATATGGACTTGGATCCTCCCACTACAAGCTAGATTTTAGGGTTGAGTTAGGCCAAATATCCATTCTTTACCGAAACGACTCAATGTATGCTGCAGTTTAATGGATTACTACAATGGATACAAAAATTATACAATATCACGCACAACAGTTTTCTCAACGGTGTCCCATGTCGAAATGGATAGCACCGAAACTTCCAATCGTTAGCGCAAAGAACTGGATAATATGACACAATATCACCATTGATAACTAAGGTTTGTGAATTAAATGTTAAATTAAATATATGGCGAGTTTACTATTTAAGTATATAGATTTTCTTATGTTTGTTGAGACATAATAAAAGAATGTCTAAGGTATGTTAAAATTCCAACAAAATTTGCTTCAACTTTCTTTAGATATTGAACTGGTAACTCAAGTTTTTTTAAAATTTTGTGAAACTTTTCATTGATCATGCAATATATGAATGCAATTATATTATTGGATGTAAACTTTATTTCTAGCTCAATCTGGTTGGCTCTATACCCTCAAGTTTTGTGCAATTACTATCTTTACAAGTTCATGTACTTCCATCAAAATAAATGTCAGGTGAAATTTCAAATATACATGGTGAATTTAAGGAAAGGGAATGGCTTTCTTCTTAACACTCAACAACAACATTTAACTCCATCTTGACACCAGGCTTCACCTATTCAGCAGTTAAAATAAAACTGAATTTAATGGGTTGCATATAATTCTAACTTTAAATTTTTTCTACTGCATTGCGCTGATGAAATGCGCATCAATATACAAAGGTATAGCTAGAAACTAACTGTAGTTTCTATGATATCATGCAGGGATTGCAGAAGACAAGTTTACTTGGTAAACAAATGTCTTTGTATACTACGGCTCAGTTGATTTGAGGTTTTTTCCTACTTTGTTCATGAATTGTTTTTAAGTAACTGCAAGCTTCAACCAAACATTTTAAAACGAGAATTTCAATCTTACAGGGGAATTTGACGTTGCACATGTTGCTACTAGGTATGACATAGTAGTTAGAATGAGTTTAATTAGTAAAGATATAATGATCCCATTTAAATGGAGGAATCAGACTGTTATGGTGTTAAATTTTCCTATTAATTTCAGGACATATGATCGTGCTGCGATTAAATTTAGAGGACTGGATGTAGATAACAATCTCAATTCAGTTATTATCATAATGATCTAAAGAATCGTGTGTAGATAGCTAATTATTGAACCACCTAAGTTAGATTTTTTTTTCTTAGTTGGGAATCTGATTTTGGCTCACTGTGATTGTCTTGTGACTTCTACTTTCTCAAAGGAAGAGTTTGTGCACATACTTCCACGTCAAAGCAATGGGTTCTCTAGAGGAAGCACGAAATACAGCGGAGTCGCGCTGCACAAATGTGGACAATGGAAAGCTCGGATGGGGAAGCTTCTCATAAAGAAGTGACTAACCACTTATCTCACTTAAAATATCATAATATCAGCCATATAGCTGTTAAAAAGCTTTCTTAGTATATTATTTTATAAACAATGATGAATAGATTGAATACCAGTATCATTCCCACATTTAAGGTATACTCTTTGACAAATTTGGTTGAACCATTTTGAATAATTGTCGAGTTATAGATGTAGCATTCACTGTCGAACAGAAGTACAATCAGAGCTGCGAGGAATTTGAAGGTGGATAAAGGAACTATATCTCTATTGATTAAGCTCGATATGGAGGACAACTCACTTGGCTAAACGTGGAGAAGTTGTCCATGACACAAGACTCGCCATATCTTTGAACTCCACAGGTCTTTAATCTTTAACATACATTATAGTGTACGTCGTGAAATTTAATATTCGATACTTGATTATTTCACAACAGATCATTCAATATATTTAATTCTTACAAGAATTGAATTACTTTATGTTATTTTATTCTTGAAGATTAGCTAAGCATCATTTGTAAGTTGAATGAGGTTATACATGACCGCGTAAAACGCGGACAAATTACCTAGTTTTCTTATATGACTTGAATACTATGATAATTAAGTGGCTGGACCAGTTGATTACGTAGGAATGGTGTGTCAAACGGTTGACTAAATTAGAATCCCCCACATTATGGATCTTGGAATCTCTAATCTAGAGTAGAGGAAAGGAGAAACAATAGGGAATATTCAACACAATTCATTAGTAATTACTCTTCAGATATATAAACAAAATACACACAAGGGCCAAAACTTGAGATAAATAGAATTTTATCTTTACTTAGTTGGCAAAACTCTAACCGGAAGAGACAAATAAAATCTAAAAGACAAATAACATGATTAGTGTTCAATTCGTTAGGGAGAAGAGAGAACATGAATGATCTGATATTTAATTTATCTCGTCGACTCCAAATTGTTTAAATGCTACGTATTCTTTTAATATATTCTTCACAACGATATACATAGTATATATTTATTTCAAATTTTGGTAAATTATTTGGGTTTATCTTTCTGAGATCAGAAGATTTGACATAGCTGAAATGACTATTTTAATACGTAACTAATTAAATGACATGCCAGCTTAAAGGTTCAAAACTAAGTTAAATGGAACTTGCACTCTTAAGGTTTTACAACTCATTTGGGAAAAACGAGGTTGAGGTTTCCTCAACTAGGAGTACTAATCACGGAGACAGACAGCTAGGAATAACTATGTTATTAATGAACAGATCCCCTAAAACATGCATCATTAAGTAAAAATATAGAAAAACGTCTTGACAATGACTAGTAATATTATTAGAAAAATCTTCATCCTGCAAGTTTAAGGATGCTTTGTAAGTGTTGTAGCTCGCTAAATCGGGCCTTGGCGTTATGAGTTTAATTAAGTTATATGCAGATTGTGCAATAACACTATTTATACAATTAGGTTACTTATAAGCATTAATTAATAACCAAATTTAAAAAGTAATTCATTCGCGATAATTTTACACTATCAGTATATATAACTTAAATAAATGTGTCATACAGATATTCATACAAAGATACACATATTACCATACCAATGGTATATACTGTCACGACAAGTATATATTTTTGTCCTTCTACTTAAGCACTTTTAGACATCAACCATAGACCACAGTATAGAGACCATTTACAAAAAATGTCAATGTCTGTTATCTCTTTATCAGTTTATCCAAAGCAAATGAAGGCCCACAATGTCCATTCTATAAATCGACAAAATGACCTCTTATCTTTCTCTTCAATTTGACTATCCTCATTTTTAATATTGGCGGTGTCCGGCAATTTGTGCTCACAAGTCACAACTATCTAAATTTGGGCAAGAAAATCACCTCGTTTTTTTTTCAATATAGAATTTTAATTTTTGATAATTTTCTCCGACTTTATAGACTAATATATAGGTCAAATTCTTGGATGCTTTGTTAATAATCTTATCTTCATCAATTGATTATTTGATCAACATCACCAAAGATCTTGGTGGAATAGTGACTACTCCTCCATTCTTAAAGGTTTCGAATTCGAGCCTTAAGTATGCAGTCGTCTTTGATGGGAGTGCTTTTCCTCCAAAGTGCGACTTACCGACACGAATCCAGATTAGTCAGACCCATACGAAACACCGAGTTGGAAAAAAAAGAGTTATTTGGTCAACGGCCCAAAGAGGAAAAATACCAAAAAGAAAATGTTATTTCGTCATATATTCACACTCTACTGTCCTCACTCCAGCAAGTAGCCCTGAATTTTAGCGTTGAATATGGTAAGTCAAATTGTAGCCCATGTTGTTCAAAAAAATAAAATAAAAATTGAACCCCGTGCATTAAATAGTACCATAATATATATCCTTGCGTTAGCCTTTGTACTCTATAGCTCACATACTCTAATTTAGCCAAGTAGTTTCACTATGGGAACTTACCAGCCAGAATCACTCACCGGAGCCACCAAATCCGATAACGAAGACGACTCATCCATTGAAGAAGTCCGGTTAACGGTGACCAACACCGATGACCCGACCCTACCCGTAACGACATTTAGAATGTGGTTTTTGGGCCTTTTTTCTTGCTGTTTACTCTCTTTCCTCAACCAATTCTTCTCATATCGAACGGAGCCGTTAGTCATAACACAAATCACAGTGCAAGTGGCAACTCTTCCAATTGGTCACTTCTTAGCTACTGTTTTGCCAACCACAAAGTTCCGGTTACCCGGATTTGGATCGAGATTGTTTTCGTTGAATCCAGGCCCGTTTAACATGAAGGAACATGTGCTCATTTCTATATTTGCTAATGCTGGAAGTGCTTTTGGGAATGGTTCAGCTTATGCCGTTGGAATTGTGACTATTATCAAAGCTTTTTACCACAGGAATATATCGTTCCTCGCTGGTTGGCTTCTTATTATTACTACTCAGGTAAAATAAGTTTCATGTTAGGTAAACCACATAGATGAAAAAAATGCGACTCATCTACAATTATCATTCTGATTATCTGAAAGTATAAAATACTTTTATCGTTTTTATATAAGTTTTGTTTTATTATCTTATTGAGGTGCTGTAAAGTAGATGCTAGAATATCATTTTGAAGAGTTTTTCTGTTAATACTTCCTAAATAATTTGGCAACTTCGTTTAAAATTTTCAAACTGTTCTAACAAGTTATTTAGTAGTACCTCTTTTCAATATTACAAAAGCGTTTGTTTGTAATGCAGGTTTTGGGATATGGATGGGCTGGGCTTTTAAGGAAGTACGTAGTGGAGCCCGCCCACATGTGGTGGCCCAGTACTTTGGTTCAGGTCTCACTTTTCCGGTAATGTGATTTTTTTTTCAATGAGTTTCAGTTTTGTATTTTTTTTCCTATTTTGGGTATTTCTTAAGCAGTAGAATAGGTTTAGTTTCAACTTTCAAGCGATTAGTCCTCAAGTATAGCAGATACAGCTATTTTAATTAGATCCTGTATAATGGAGATTACCTTCTTTTTAACGTCTTCTAACTTATTTAACTTACAAAACTAGACTAAGATTTGACACCTCACATAATATTTAATAACAGCATATCAAATTAATTTATTCACTGTACATTTTATGTATTAAGTCGTGCGAAAACGACGACATTGGCAAGTATTTATTTATTAATTTTCATTTCAGTCCCAAACTAGCTGAGTAATTCTTTGTGAGTAATAACTCAACTCAAAATTTCCTAGATCTGTTCTAAATGTGCTTCCGGTATTTGACCACGTTCTATTTGTATTTGTTGTTAATAATTTTTTTTAACCCTTCTCTCCTGGAGCTCCCCTTTGCTCTCTTGATGACTCGAACTCGCAACCTTCGGTTTGAAAGTGGAGGACGCTTACCATCTGAGCAATCCCAACTCTCAAAGTAAAATATTGATCATTTATCTAGTTATTTACTTGTTCAACGGAGAGATGAGATGGGTCTGGTCACTTGCAAGTTAAATCGATCCTTTGACAGCTGACAGCCAGCTTATAGATCTTGCCGACCCCTAGTGCCATTATTAACTCAAAACAATGGCACACACCATTTTTTTTGTGTGGAAATAGTAAGTTTATACCTTTTTTCACTATTTTTTGAGAATAATTTAGTCAAATTCTTCTGGATCTGCCACAACTTTAATTATTTGCACAAGTAGGGTGGGTGTGACGTCAAAGAGAATTCACATTTGCACATTGATAGCATTTCGCAGTGGATCGTTAGTAAGACAAACCTCTTCTGCAATGTCTTTGGTTTACAAACAAAGTATGCATGATGAAAATTTGCAATAGTAAGTGGAAAGAACCTAAGAGTTAAGACGTAATTTGAAATCCTCCCTTTAATTTCACTTCTGACTGCTGAGCGCCAACCAACAATCCAGATAGTCTACAATTCATGCTGATTACCTGACTATGGTGTCATCAAGATACCACAAAAAGTCCAAAATCCTACGTCAATCATGAAATACAAGTCGAGCATCTGCAAGATCACAACTTAATTCATTTTCCTGATAAATATCAAGCAAAGAAACAAGAATACAACCTTTCTTGTAAAATGGATTATTCGCAAACTGAGGTTTCATAAGCACGTTTATACAGTTAATAGTTCAGGGGTATACGTGAATGCTGGAATTAAAAACTTACTAGTGTAGAGAGGTGACATTCCATTTGAAACATACTTTTGGAAAGTAAGAGACATAAATTGAAAGAGGGGGTACTTAGTATTCTATCTTCCCTTCACCCTCTTCCTAGGAGGTCCCTGACCAAACTTTTACAGTCTAAAGCATCACAGATCCATTTTTTCCAAAAATGATTTTGTAAGTTTCTATTCAACAACTACTACTATACCTCAATCCCAATCAAGTTCACGTCAACTATATGAATCCTCACTGTAAGTTTCTATGAGTGTTTCGGATTTTCTCATTCATTTCAAACAATGCAATGGTTGAAAGGCTTTTCCTCCAGCTGTGCTCTCGCACAGAACAATTAAACTGTTCCACAGTAATTTTCTTTTTCAAACGGGTCAAAGATGCAGAAAATCGTAACACATTTGATTTTTGCAGGGCCTTGCATGAGAAAGATGATCGGCGCATGTCAAGAGCAAAATTTTTCCTCATTGCATTGATATGCAGCTTTTGCTGGTATCTGGTACCAGGATATCTATTCTCAACTCTCACGAGCATCTCATGGATCTGCTGGGTATTCTCCAAATCAGTGACAGCTCAGCAAGTTGGATCAGGCATGAGGGGCCTTGGACTTGGAGCTATAACCCTAGATTGGTCTGTTGTAGCATCCTTCTTGTTCAGCCCCCTCATCTGCCCTTTCTTTGCTATTGTCAATGTCTTTGCAGGGTACATGTTGATAATATACATTGTGATCCCAATAGCATATTGGGGGTTTGACTTGTATGGTGCTTCCAAATTTCCCATTTTCTCATCGCACTTATTCACATCACAAGGTCAGAAGTACGATATATCATCCATCGTGAATGACAAGTTTGAGCTAGATATTGGGAAGTATGAGGAGCAAGGGCAGATACATATGAGCATGTTCTTTGCTCTCACTTACGGCTTTGGCTTTGCTACTATAGCATCCACTCTTACACACGTGGCGTTGTTCTACGGAAGGTAAAACATGCTCTTAACAGTCTAAGTACTACTATTTTGTCAAATTGCTCCTCGTGTTTTACAATCTAGAGCCAACGTAGAGAAAAACTATGTTTTTGTACAATTTTTTTTTTAATGACATTACATGTCTTATCCCAAAATTGATGATATGTCATTTTATTTTACATTTCTTCAAAATTTTGACACCTCAACTGCTACATATATAGAGCTGTTTAGCAGCAAAATTTCCATAATTAAGTGGAACTATGAACATGGTTAAGAATTGCTTATTAATAAAGTACAACAGTGGCGGACCGCGGTTAAGGATTGTCTTTATTGTCCATTTGCAATGTGTAGGGAAATCTATGAAAGATTCCGAGCTTCATATAAGGGAAAGGACGATATTCATACAAGATTAATGAGGAAATACAAAGACATACCTTCTTGGTGGTTTAATGCATTGCTTCTGGTGACACTAGCAGTCTCCCTGATCCTCTGCATTTTCTTGAATAACCAAGTCCAAATGCCATGGTGGGGGCTTATATTTGCAAGTGCTATTGCTTTTATCTTCACGCTTCCAGTCAGCATCATAACAGCTACAACAAACCAGGTGATAAAGCACACACACTTACACTTAGATTTAGCACCACAAGCATCTTTTGCCTATCAGATTTATTAGCATCGAGCTTCAAAAGAAATCTTAATGTAGTGTTGTTGGAGCTTACAGAAGCTGTAAACACTACTAAATGACTAACAAGCTTACAGAAGCTGTAAACACTACTAAATGACTAACATTCACTCTTTGTTTAACATACCAATATGCAAAACCCGGTCTGTATCTGATACCTTAAACTAGTTGGATTTATTACAAGAACAAATCCAACATCACCGTTATTTCAAGGGAGCTCTTAACTTCTTATTTATGATGCTAATTTGCAGACCCCGGGCTTGAACATAATCACTGAATATGTCATGGGAATTATACTACCAGGAAGACCAATAGCCAATGTGTGCTTCAAAGTCTATGGGTACATGAGTATGTCACAGGCTGTCTCTTTCCTCAGCGACTTCAAACTGGGCCACTACATGAAGATCCCCCCTCGATCAATGTTCTTGGTTCAGGTAGATTCCCTTTATCGTTTCTGCCAAAAAATTGGAAATACAGCAGCAATGAACTTGGAGATTCTGGTTTACAGTAGATATTAGCACTAACATTTCCTAGGTAGAGAAACCACAATGCAGAAGCTTCTCCATGTCTTTAAGACATCCAGAATAGTCACCAGCGTCTTAATTCAGAGAGAAAACAGCATGCTTTATGTGCCAAGATATAAACGAGTGCACGAAATACAGACACTATATCACTACATAGATGTATAGGCATTAGGATCACTTCTATGGACTGAGTTTGCATTTTATTTTATTTATGATAAGAATTAGATGCCACTGAGTTTGCATTTCCAAACCCATCACTCAAAGCCCAATCTCCTCCCTCCCCAAATTTTCAAAACACGAAAAGCACCAAAAGGCATTTAGTAGATAGTTCTCAAATCAGATGCATGCTAAATTATGAGTGCAATTCTCATTAGAAGCAGCTATAAAGGGTAGAATAAAATTGAGCATACAAGTAAACAAGTAAATGCAGAGAGTTGGGATTTCATAATCTATCAACATACACAAGAATTTAGCAATTCATCTTTGAGACACATTATTTAACTAGCTTAGTCAATGTTTTCCAGAAACTAGAATTTACCAGTGTTCCAAACAAAAGTAAATTCCAGAATAACACATTTTTCATTCTTGTCCAAATTCCAGTTTTTAGGTACAATAATTTCCGGAACTATCAACATATCTGTGGCGTGGTGGCTGCTAAACTCCATCGAGAACATATGTCAAGATGATATCCTCCCACCAGACAGTCCATGGACATGCCCAGGAGATCGTGTGTTTTTTGATGCATCAGTTATTTGGGGTTTGGTCGGACCAAAAAGGATTTTTGGAACTCTTGGGAACTACAGCTCCATGAACTGGTTCTTCCTTGGAGGTGCAGTAGGACCTGTAATAGTGTGGCTCTTGCATAAAGTGTTTCCAAAACAATCATGGATTCCCTGATCAACCTTCCAGTTCTTCTGGGAGCAACAGGTGCCATGCCACCAGCAACGCCATTAAATTATAATGCATGGGTCATTGTTGGCACAATTTTCAACTTCTTCATCTTCCGATACCGCAAGAAGTGGTGGCAAAGATACAACTACATTCTATCTGCAGCGCTGGATGCAGGAGTAGCTTTCATGGCAGTCCTACTATATTTCTCATTGGGAATGGAGAATAAAGGACTGACTTGGTGGGGTACCAACGGGGAACACTGCAAATTGGCAACTTGTCCAACAGCCAAAGGCATAGCTGTTGATGGGTGTCCAGCTAGATAACTGGATATATTCAATACAGTGTATATGTATTTAGAGGCCCAAAAGAATCTCTATCTTCTCTTCACTAGTATTCAGAAGTTACACACCTAGGTCTAGAAAATCATTACCACTTTACTGCATGATCAGGTTCTCTGTACTATTTCTTCCACCTAAATTCTCTCTTGTAAGTAATGGCCAACATTCTTGGGAAAAAAAGATTGTCAAAGTCTTCTACAGTTCTTGTATTCAACTGCAATTGCATTTGCCATGGAAGAAATTAAATGGTTCCCGCTCTATCTTCTCCAATCTTGGTTATAGAAAAAAATTCACGCACTTGCAATGTGAAGATGTTCTGTGAGACTGAAAGCCATTGCGCATCCATCAGTCTTAAGTAGCATGAGGAACAACTAGAACGTGCACAAACACGGTAATGCTTGCATGTGAGGGAGGTATCATAAGCAACTCAAAATTCACTAACAAGGTATACTGAAAGCAATTATGAATCCATTAGTCTAAAGTATAGGAACAACTACCAGATGAACATAGACAGCCCATGTGCTATCAAACCCTTTGTGGTTGTGAATATTTTTATCTCTATATACGTTTTTTTTATAAGGTAATGTATTGCATAGAAGGCATCAAGAAGATGCAAAATTACCTCTATATACGTATAATGAATATGAACAACATATAATCAATTTCTAACACATTTTTAGGAAAGTCTATGAACAACAAACCGGACAAAATGCATATAACCCGACTATTGATTCCCAAACAAATTCCTTTATTATCTTCAAGAAACAATAGAAGCTTTGCTTCATAAAAAAGAACAATAGATGCTTTTGAGGGTGAATCTGTAGCTATTTACAACAACAACAACATACCTAGTGCAATCCCACAAGGTCGGGTCTGGGGAGGGTAGTGTGTACGCAGATCTTACACATACCTCGGGGAGGTAGAGATGTTGTTTCCAAAAGACCCTCGGCTCAAGTGCTGCAAATCATTATATAGTAAAAATGTGATGCCTTACAAGTGAGGATGGGAATTCATAACGTACTCCACTCAGGATGAATGCACTGAGAGCCACTGGTTATACTCATCCATCTGAATTATAAATGAGCTAGAACTAGGAGAACCACCTCCACCATATGCCTGTATGTTTAAGGAAGTGTGAGAAATTATGGGAGAAAATATATTATTGAATTGTTGTATCTACATTATTACATTGAGCTCTATTTATAAACACTCCATTACAATCATTTTTCTAGTAGGATACTATATATGAAATCCTATTCCTATTCTACATTACAATCATTTTCCTAATAGAATAATATATATGAAATCATATTCCTATTCTAACACTCCCACTCAAGCTGGTGCATACAAGTCATATGTACCGAGCTTGTTACAGATGTAATTAATACGAGGACCAGTGAGAGACTTGGTAAAAATATCTGCAAGCTGATCACTCGACTTCACAAATACTTCAGTCTGCTAAGATCTTTAGTACGAGTCATGCCAAATTCCTTAATGACTGTGCTGAATTTCCTAAACCAGGCTCTGTGAGACTATTTCAGACCATAAAGTGACCGACGCAATCGACACGCCGGGTTAGACTCCCCCTGAGCAACAAAATCAGGTGGTTGCTCCATATAAACTTCCTCCTCAAAGTCACCATGGAGAGAATATCATACTTCACGAATGTGTCCAAGCATATTACAATAACTACACCTAGGTAGAGATCTTCCAAGACGACCTCCTCCTCGTCGCTTTTTCATGGACTGTGATGTGCGATTTTCGGATCTCCTCCTTAAGGGTTTTGAAGTAATCATAGGACTTGAACTTTCAATTCCCGTATTTTTGAAGTTAAACATATCAAAACCGAGAGACGTAGCGAAATCTGACTTGAAAGATAGATGGAATATGGCGAACACAACCCAAGAAGAAAATCACCGAGATCTGGCCGGAAAAGCGTGCATGCGCGGCGCGTGGATCTGACGCGTGAGTGGGTATTTGCCAGAGCCGCTGACTGGATTTTGGTAGGAAGGGATTGATCTACCTCGTGGTGATGTTGGAATTTGTGCAACACTACCCGAAAGTAATTTTGACGTGGACAACTATGTTGTCACCAAAAATATTGCACGGTGACTAATTTGCTTTCACGAAAATTGTTGGAAATTCGCACAACAATTAGTTTCTCGCTAGCTTGAACCTGATCTATGTTGTGGTGGTATCTGATTTTGCATATCACCACTGGATAGAGATGTGACGCTAGCAACCACCGGAAAAATTATGCGCGGTGGTGATTTTTTTTTCCGAATCTTCGCTGAAATATTGCAGTGCGGATACTTTCTTACTAATGCTCTGGAAGAGAAGGACGCAAAACAATCGTCGGAATCGAGGCACAAAACTGTGACGGTATTTTGTGGGTAGGATCGGAATGATGGCACCACCCTACGGGACGCAAAACAGTCGTCGAAATTGAGGCACGGGACATAGATGGTATTTTGTGGGTAGGATAGGAATGATGGCACAACCCTACGGGAAAAAAAATTATGCCGGAATAGTTGTTGAACTTCGAAGAAAATGGTATGGGTCAGCTCGGAATCTCTGCACGATGCTGACACTAAAAATAATTCTTAAAAGAATAACCTGAAACAATGTGGATTCGCCGGAACCCTAGTTCTGAAGATCGGAATCGGGTAACTGTTCACGCCGAAATTATTATTCATGACGGAAACACACTGCTCACGAGGTACCGGTCACGCGACACTGTTCACACGACACTGTTCACGCCTACTTTTTTTGAGAGAATATTTTATTTATAAATATCTGAAAGTTCTCTACAATCTTCATGCTATCATTATCTTTGGCCAGACGGGCAACACACATTGGCTAGTGCCGCCCGTCAGCAGCGGAAGCTCTTTGATTCTCTACAAGATCGTAGAAGCTCTGATACCATGTGAGAAATTATGAGATAAAATATATTATTGAATATTTGTATCTACATTATTACATTGAGCTCTATTTATAAACATTCCATTACAATCCTTTTTCTAGTAGAATACTATATATGAAATCATATTCCTATTATACATTACAATCATTTTCCTATAGGATACTATATATGAAATCCTATTCCTAATTCAGGAGTTTGGCCCAAGATCTATATTTTACATAGTATCAGAGTCAGACTCATTCCAATTATTTGTTCACCGATATTGGGCTCCCAAATTATATTATCTACCCTCCGGTTAACAAGGTCTGGGCATGCAGAGGAGTGTTAAGAGTCCCACATCGGATATGGAATTGGAACATGGACTCCTTATATGGACATGGACAATCCTCACCCTACAAGCTAGCTTTTGGGGTTGAGTTAGGCCCAAGATCCATTCTTTACCGGAAGCAAAACATTTGTTGGTATGGAAATTAAAGAGCACTAGTCTGTGCTTGTTTGTGGAAGGGTGAGTGGGATGAGCATAGCTGGCAGCATAATTTTCAAAGATAGTATAAGGATTCACTGCCTCGCTTAGTGGTGAGTAATATCTTCAAGATGAAGAGAAATAAATAAGTGAATAACAACCAAGACAAGTGACTCATGATGCAGACCTTGGCAACTTCTGAAGTATCAGTAGCAGCATCTACAGTCCTCAGACACATCTTGAGATTCTTCCGCTGAAGGTATACGACTGCTCCTATAGGCCTGGGGTATAATAGATTCAAAGTAATACAGCAGTTATATGTACTAAATTGTGATAAAAGCAACAAATAACCTCAGATATGCTCTTTTTAGCGTAAAACTAGTCATGAATTTGCATCATGAAGTTTTTAATTTCTGATGCAGCTTATGATATTTCTGGTTCGAAAGCGAAATAATAAAAACAGTCTCAGGGCACATGTATGATGCAACACATTTAATAAAAGAATAAGATAAATAAACACAGAAACCTGAGTCCAACTGCAGCGCTTTGCTTGCTTAGTTCCTTGCCAATTTCATCACTTAAGTCTGAATTTCCATCAGCTCTAACCCCCTAAAAGATAAACAGAATTTAAATACTTCACGTAGCTATGTTGAGAAAGGGAAACAAAAATTACAATTATAACCAAAATAGATGTAATATTGGCCAAGCATGAATAACCTGGCATATGGAAAACCTATAGAAGATTGAAAACAAGTCAAGCAGACAGCTGTAAAACATGTTATCGAGCACCTGAAACTAAATATTCTAAACCTGACATATATTTAACTGTGCTCTCATAGACTTCATAGTATTTGAGTGTTATGGATTAAGTACCAATTCAAAAGAAAACTTCATAAGTGATTATTGTTCTTTACCAAGCATTCACCATAAAGGCCTCTCCCCAGCCTAATTTTGAAAAACTTATCCAGCAACTTGTGTGCAGCAGCCAGTCTATTAGAAATATGGGAGTTCCCATTAGCAATTAAATCACCGGCGCAAATCCCCATTAGCTGTTTTAGGGAAAATAAATAAAAATTATTAGTTATACTCTACTGAGGGAAAATATATTATGTAAAAGGGAATGCAACATGAACTTATCTAGATCAACTTCATTTGAGCGCAATAAAATGGGAAAACTACATAGCATCAAATGCATACTTTATTATCTCCAGTCTTCCATCCTAGACAACCAAGTGACCCCCACCCCCCAAGCAAAAAGCAAAAAATAAATGCGAACCTGTTCATACATATGTGGATTAGTAATGCAGTTCAATTTTGAATGCCACTGGTTAATTCCAATCCCAAAGGCCCTGATATCAGGCAAACTCCACCTATGAAGATCTCCATCCTCTATATATTTTAGAACATTTTCTACTCGATCTTGAAAAGTAGAATTTAGCAAGTTGATAGCATCCCCCTGTGCGTTAAAGAAACACATACATCACCACTTTACGGGCCAGGCGCTTAGAAAAACAATCTAGCTAAGAACAAGTATTTCCAATGACAACACAATAGAATGCACCTTATTGGATCTAACCTCTGAAAGCCTAGAAGAGAAATGTTCATAAACAGCAACAGAACTTGTTTTCTCGAAGTTGACATGAAATGTGGGACTACCACCAGAACTTTGATTCAAAGGGATCTTGGATAGCGTGGACTTCCGGTGATCAAACCCTACTATCCTAATTTAAATTAAAAAGTCAATTCTATCAAAGTGAAAATCAACAGAACAACCAGCATTTAAGAAATCTATGTTTATCTATAAATAAATAAATAAGTAAAAAAGAAAATCTTATTGGCATGACGTCCGCCGAGCTAGCAAATCCTTTTGGACCAACAAAATCAAGGAAGTAGCAATTTTGCAGTCCGTCAATACACAAGTCTTCAACTCCATAAAAATTTACAAAGAAAAATACATGTTCGATCCCAGGAACGAGCTGAATAAAGAATTAAACGAGGCTACAGGTTATTACGAATAATATTTTTCTTTAACTATCAAGCCGTGGAAACAGCCTCTTGCAGAAATGTGAGTTAAGATTGCGAACAATAGATCCTTGTGCTCCGGCCCTTCCACGGACCCCGCGCGTAGCGGGAGCTTAGTGCATCGGGCTGCCCTTTTATATGTGAGCAATGCAGAAATTCCTTAGTATTTTCTTCAGTGATCAAACCTGCATGCAATGCGAATGACCTTGACCTAACAGCTTTTCTTAATCAATCGATCAATCAACTACTCATCCATCTAACTTGGTTAGGGTCTATACGAATCCTCTATATCCTATTGTCTCTAATTACTCCCTCCATTTCAAAATATTTGTCCTACTTTCCTTTTTAGTCCATTTCAAAATGAATGTCTCTTTATTTAGCGACTCTTTTATTTCAACTTTACACATGTCATGCTGAATAACACAAGATTAAAGGACATTTTAGTTAATCACAAGTCGTTTTAAGTCAAAACAGACAAACATTTTAAAATGAAGGGAGGCAGGGAATAGTATTTATATGATTCATTGTAGTATTGAACAATTTTATGTCAAGCCTCCTTTTTTATAAGTAGCATTTTTCTATTGTGAAGCTTAAAAAAAAGGTACCTGAAGGGTTCAAGGGAAGAGAAAGGCAAGACGAGGTAAGGAATGTTGAGCCGAGAGTGATAGAGGTGAGCGATCTCCGGAAAATGATGGATAATTGTAGAAGATTTTGTCTTCCGATGCTTTAGCCAAGGCTTTCAATGCTGTTTGCGACGCAAAACCATAACTCCGATACCGGGAAATTAACAGCGGCATTACGCCGTCGTTAGTGTGGCTAATCTGGACTGAGCCTGCGAAACAAGTGTGTTATGTGTAGTGTTTTTCAGTGATCCTTTATATTTAGGTAGGTTTCAAATAATTGCTTAAATATATTTTAAAGTAATTTTAGTCTTTTAAATTTGATAAAAGTAAGCATATTTATTTTATAATTAAAATTTAACAAACTCTAATAGTTATACACTCATATTTGTAATTTTTATTTACTACCTCGTGTTTTACATTGTTTTCTCAGATGTAAATTTTATTCTTCTTTTTTGACTATTTTTAGTGTATGCAATTTTTGTGCTGTACATTCTTGGATATGATCGGACTTTTCTATATTTTTAATTAACTCATTTTTACAAATTCTCATTTGATCTACTCATCAAATTTTGTTAAACTTTTGAGGAAGGAGTGGAATTGAAGGAAATTTAGACATTATTTAAAAAGCTATAATTACATTATTACTCTAAAATTTATACATAATACAATTTTCAATTAAATAATTTGTATTCTTATACATATTGTACTGTATGTGATATGTTTTTTTTCCATGTTGTATGTCATATGTAAATATGTGCATGTTAAACAACATTTACGAATATAATAAGTCGTCTGTCTCTGCAAATTATCAACAATAACATACACACTATAATTTCACATGTGAGATCTTACACAAATCTTACTCTATCTTATGGAGGTAGAAAGGATAGATATTGTTTATGTGAATTATCAAACAATATGGAATAACTTTTAGTCCAAAAATTAAAATTTTTGTGACTGAATTTTCAGATCCTCCACCACCTCCTCCTCTTAATATATATATATATATATATATATATATGTTCTTATGAATGATAATAAAATCATCATTTTAGTTATTATTACAGTAGTAGTATTTTGTAATACGCCTTTATTTTTCTCTTTCCGTTTAGTAATTGACAGGTAATTATTATTATTATTTTAAAATTATTTTACTTTATCCTTTTAATATTTTTAAAATTTGAATTTTCTTTGTTTTCATTTTTGATACTCCTAGAGAGGAGAGATTTGAGGCTGACAAACACATATTATGTTCTTACTTCTCTTTTTTTTCGTTTTTTTTTCTCTATATTATTTTCTTTCATTTTACTTCATGCTTACCAGAATGTTAGTCTTATTTTTTAATCATTTATATCGTAAAATTTCATTTCCGTTGATAGAAACAAATATTTTTAATAAAATGTAGGAATTATAACCTTTATTCAACTTATCTATGATAAATTTGTAATTTTCCTCATTTTTTCATTAAATAATTATATTTTATAATCTGGCAAAGCGCGGAAATATTGAGTGGTAATTAAAAATGACAGGTCATCGATTCTTTCACTTCAACAAGAGAACAGAACCGCTGACTAAACGCCCAGTCACAGCTCATACTGATTTGCTTATTGTACGGATACAAAGAACCAACCTTAGTGCAATATTTTAAAGTCTGGGTCCTCCAGATATTTTCTTCTCTCTCCTCCTCCTTTTTTCTCTACATTCAATTCTTGCTGGCTGCTCTGTATGTTCAAATAGCTCTTCTCTCCAGGTACGCTTCTAAATTGCATGCATTCTTTACGTATATGCAATTTCTTGCTTTTATCCTTTCATGTTGGATTACTATTTTCGTCTTGAAGATGTCCACCTGTTGTTTGCAAGTTTTTGATTCTTCTATCCTTATAACTACAAGAATCAAGAACAAACAGCATGTTCTTTTTCTTTGGTATGAAATCCACTGCTTTATTATTTTCAATAGATTTTAGATTGACCACATAAACACGCTCCTATAATAGTATATCTTATTCTGAAATTTGATGTACATAGAAGGTATTTAGGTATTGGTCCAATACATTGCTCTCTCATGCTCACACTGCGGTGTCTGTTGATTCTCTTGCTAATAGTCTAATACATGTTGAAAGAAAATAAACTTTATATGAGTACTTCAAATTGCCCTATAATTGTGAATTGAGCCTTTGGGAGTGGTGGATATTTCTTTATGAAGGTGGTGGTGGATGTTTGTCGAGTCCAAATTTATATGAGTTCCAGATTTCTTCCAGGTGGATCAGATTTGGTGGTTTAAGTGGAGTTTAGGTCTGATAGAATATATCACGGTACCGTGCTCAAATAGGATTAGGATTGTAATTAAACTAGTGTACAAACTTATCATAGTTCTAGAATTCTTGTACACATATGATTAGGATTTAGAAGTATAGTATGAATATGATTTTCTATATTTGGAGATTGTAAATTGTATATATACCACATTCATTAATGAAAATAATCAAGAGATTATTTCTTTCATGATATCAGAAGTCTAGGTCTAAAATACCTTCTCCCAAAAACACTTCCGCTCTTCTCGATTTCTACTCGGTTTTCGTGAACCCTTCATCGGTTTCCGTGCACTTTTCCTCCTCTATTCTCAAATTTTCTTCCTAGTCTCTAAGTCACCTATTGTTCTTTCGTTATGTCTACGTCAAAGAACATATTTCATCCTGCTCTTATAGTTTCCAACATCAAGAACCACATCCCTATTGTTCTTGTGATGAAAAATGTCCAATACGCGATGTGGGCGGAATTATTCAAAGTTTACGCACACTCACGTCAAGTCCTCCATCACATAATCCCCTCGGTAAGTTTTCCTCTGTCAGATTTTGTGTTTTCAGCATTTTTTTCCTATTTCGATTTGTTTGACAGAATAGTTTGGTTAACTGATCGAGTT
This sequence comes from Anisodus tanguticus, assembly GCA_034509755.1. Taxonomy (NCBI): domain Eukaryota; kingdom Viridiplantae; phylum Streptophyta; class Magnoliopsida; order Solanales; family Solanaceae; genus Anisodus; species Anisodus tanguticus. The sequence goes on along the minus strand of CM067561.1, from coordinate 33,941,457 downwards.
TTGGCAATATGCTGTAGTTGTGGTACTATATATGTAACAGTTTGCAGGGTATTGCAATACTTGCGTCTTGAAGCATTCCTTATCCAGACAAAATAAAAATAAAATAGTGTCTTGAAGCCTTAGTTTGGAATCATTGCCTTAATTAAGCCATAAGATGAGCATTTTCACAAAAAAACTGAGAATCGTTTTGTGTTTGAGTTCAAAATTTCTGGATTCATTCTTTTAAGGGGCTCTTGAGCACAGACATGAAATTTAGCCATGCTCAAAAAGAATTCCTCTGAGCTTGTACAGTTCCATGAAACCACATCTTATTTTGAGCATCCTGGATGGGCATTAATCATACAACCATTTTCATTCAACACATATACCGAAGCAAACCTTGACAAGTGATAATTCCTACATTTTTATTCTTAGTTTAAGTTAAAATTACTTTACATAGATAATTCATGTTTACATAAATCGTAAAACTATCCAACATATCAGCAGAGCCTCATCTCCTCTCAGGCTTGATGAACTTTGTCCTTCTAGCTTGATCAAAAATGGGATTCATAGAAGTATCTCTTAGCTGTAGGGCTAGTTGAGAAAACAGAGAGCTGTCAGTCTTCTGTGTAGTGCAGTTGTAGCCTGTTTTAAAGGTTATAGTGGTGGAATTAGTGTCACATTTTCTCTTTTGCCCTCTGAGGAGTGAGGGATCAGATTATGGGAGTGGGAGAGAGGCAAAGACTGAAGCATGACTAATTCTTCTAATAGGAATTTACCCAAGCTGCATGGCACTTGTTGATGTTTCATTCTTCTGTGTTTGTGGCTGGCTTAGCTGGAGATTGATTGGTGCATGTTGATCATATCCATTGCTGATAGTATGTGTGGCCTGAACACCCCCACTTGGTTCACTTCCACATCCTTGCTCAGTAACCTGGAATAGTTAACTTTTCCTTAGATTAAGGTCAGACATCTATGCGTGTGGTAAAAGTTTAATGTAAATCACATTTTTGTGGTGCATACTTAAACAACAAGGAAGGTAATAACGCTCTAAATTAATACCTTTTTCTGCAATTCTGTGTACTCTTGTCGAACGAGGTTTACCTTTTTATAGAGTTCTATATTTTCTTGATGAATTAGATTGCCCTGTAGAAGCAATATTAATCATCTTGGTACAAAGATTAAAGACAAGGAATATGGAAGTTGTGATAATTTTTCTAGTCTCGACCTTCTGATTTAGTTCTGTGATTTCATCAGTCAAAATCTGCTCCTGCAAGAAAAGAGTTATACATTCAGAATCCTTACAACAACAACATACCCAGTGAAATCCCATAATGTGGGGTCTGGGGAAGGTAGAGTATACACAGACCTTACCTCTACCTTGGTAGGTAGAGCGGCTGTTTTCGAGAGACCCTCGGCTCAAGACAAAGCATAAGCACAAACAAAGCACAAGCACAAGCAAAAGCAAAGCAAGAGAAACGGTCAGACCATAGTCAAAAAATGTAAAGCAATATGAAAATGCTGATATCAAAAGCGAATAAGACATGATAACACATTCTGAAAAAGTAAGCAATAACTAGTGCAGGTAAATAAGCTAAACAAAGTATACTAAATGACACATAGCAGCAGAAATCAAACTACATGGGACTATTAAGTAATATTGTGCCTATTAGTATGATAGACTAAGTGAGCCTACAATAATAACACTACAACTACCTGTTTGCAAGCGTAAGTAGGACTACGCTCGACTACCTACTACCCTAATCCGGCCTCCACAACCTCCTATCTAAGGTCATGTCCTGAGTAAGTTGCACCATATCCTGTCTAATCACCTCTCCCCAATACTTCTTCGGCCTACTTCTGCCCCTCTTGAACCCGTCCATAGCCAACCTCTCACACCTCCGCACTGGGACATTTGTGTCTCTCCTTTGCACATGCCCAAACCATCTTAGCCTCCATCGAAGCCACTCCCACTCTGTCCCGGATATCATCATTTCTAATCCTATCACTCCTTGTATGCCCACACATCCATCTCAGCATCTTCATCTCCACAACTTTCATCTTTTGGATGTGCGAAGTCTTGACTGGCCAACACTCTGCTCCATACAACATAATCGGTCTAACCACTGCCCTATAGAACTTGCCTTTAAGTTTTGGTGGCACCTTTTTGTCGCATAAGCCTCTAGATGCGAGCCTCCATTTCATCCACCCTGTCTCAATACGAATCGTCATCAATCTCCCCATCCCCTTGGATAATAGACTCGAGGTACTTGAAACTTTCTTTCTTTGGCATGACCTGAGTAGCAAGCCTCACTTACACGCTTGTCTCAAGGTTGCTCTTGTTACTGAATTTGCACTGCAAGTATTCTGTTTTGGTCCTACTCAGCATGAACCCTTTAGACTCCAGAGTCTGTCTCTAAATCTCCAGCTTAGCGTTCACTCCGCTGCGAGTCTCATTAATCAGGACCATGTCGTATGCGAATAACATACACCATGGCACCTCATTTTGGATTTAGCGAGTCAGTCCATCCATCACCAAGTCAAATAAGAATAGGCTAAGAGCTGATTCCTGGTGCAACCCCATCATCACTGGGAAGTGTTCTGAGTCTCCTCCTACTGTTCGTACCCTAGTCTTGGCTCCATCATACATATCCTTGATCGCCCTAGTGTACGTCACAAGTACACCTCTAACCTCCAAACATCTCCATAGAACCTCCCTATGGACTTTGTCGTATATCTTTTCGAGGTCGATATACTGCTCCACCAACCTCCTAATAAGATGAATGACTTCTGTAGTCGAATGTCCCGGCATGAATCCAAACTGATTCTCGAAATAGACACGCCTCTTCTCACCCTCATCTTCACGACCCTTTTTCAAACTTTCATATTGTGGCTTAGCAGCTTGATACCCCTATAGTTGTTGCAACTCTGGATATCACCTTTGTTCTTGTACAGAGGGATCATTGTACTCCACCTCCATTCTTCGAGCATTCTCATCGTATTAAAAATGACGTTAAACAACTCAATCAGCCACTCCAAACCTGCCCTGCCTGCGCTCTTCCAAAATTCAAGTGGATCTCATCAGGCCCTGTCGCTCGTCCCCTGCGCATCCTGTGAACAACACCCTTAACCTCCTCAATCTTAATGCTTCTACAATACCCAAAATCCCGATACTTACCAGATTGCTCCAGATCTCCCAGCACAATGTCTCTATCTCCTTTTTCGTTTAAGAGTTTATGGAAGTATGACTGTCACCTCCGCCTAATATGCGTGTCCTCCATTAGTAATTTGTCGCACTCGTCCTTGATGTACCTCACGTGATCCAAGTCACGGACCCTCCTCTCCCTCGCCTTGGCTAGTCTGTACAACTTCTTATCCCCGCATTTTTCCTCTAATTCCACATACAGACGTTTAAAAGCTGCCGTTTTCGCTGCCGTAACCGCAAACTTTGCCTCCTTTCTCGCCATCTTATACAGTTCCCTATTCGTCTACTTCTCCACCTCATCCTTGCTTTCTACCAATTTCGCATACGCCGCTTTCTTCTCTCACCTTCTTTTAAACTTTACCATTCCACCACCAGTCCCCTCGATGTCCACCACGGTTACCTCGCCAGACCCCAAGCACTTCTCTAGCTACCTCTCAAATGCAATTGACCGTCCTGTCCCACATACCGGTCACATCCCCACTACTCCCCCATGCCCCTTTGGCTATCAACCTCTCCCACATCACCTTTGCACTAGTCATGGTCTAACTCCCCCATTTGATTCTTAACCTGTCATCCACAACCCTCCTCTTCTTCTCCATCTTGATCTCCAAATCCATCACCAAAAATTTATGTCGGGTTGTAAGATACTCCCTCGGAATAACCTTGCAGTCTCTACAAAGATCGTTGTCAACCTTCCTAAGGATAAAAAAATCTATCTGAATCTTAGCCACCGAACTACGAAAAGTCACCAAGTGCTCCTCCTTCTTCAGGAACCTCGAGTTGGCTATCACCATTTCAAAAGCTCTAGCGAACTCCAAAAGTGAGACGCCTCCCCCATTCCTGTTCTTTTCCAAAGCCTCCATGCACGTTGTCATAACCCCCCGAAAGTGACCCAATATGTCCGTTAACATTTCCTTCTACAAATAACGTCTCAGTGGGTGGTACCACCCACTACCTCGTCCAAATTCTCCCAAAAGCGCCTCTTCTCCTCTTCGTCCAAGCCCGCCTGCGGAGCGTAAACACTAATAATGTTCATAGTGAACCCTCCAACTACCAACTTAATCGCCATCATCCTACCATTGACCCTCCTAACCTCTACCACCTGATCCATTAGCTCGTTGTCTACTAAAATGCCTACCTCATTCCTATACCTCGACCTACCTGAGAATCATAACTTATACCCGTCCACATCCTTAGCCTTAGGTCCTACCCATTTGGTCTCATGGACATAAACTATATTAATCCTCCTTTTCTTAAGAATCTTAATTAGCTCTATGGACTTTTCCGTTAAAGTCCCAATATTCGAAGACCCTATTCTCAGTCTAGCATCTCCCTTACCCCACTAACCCTCGCCCCCGATCGAGAACATGACCCTAGTCTACCATCAATTACCAAAGCCACTAAAGCAAATATAAAATAATAAACTAATCAAACGTTTACCCTAAAACAGGAAGAGATCAAAGTGAAAGCACAAGTTAACAAGAATCTAGAGGCAAGTAAAATCATTACGCAAGAGTGCTATAACTAAAGACAAGAAGGGTAAATGCAAAAATGTAAAGTCACGAATCAATACAGCGAAGTGGCAAAATTTAACAAGGATAAGGACAGAAAATGGATACGGGCAACCGGAGGTACCAACTCTAGTTGGATCGAACTTGTTCGCCGGCGAAAATCACTGTTCACCGGCACCGGAAGTACTGTTCACTCGAGTTTTCACCAAAAAGTCTAGCACAATTCTGAATGTGCAGCGTATAGAAGAAGTTTCAACTATGAAGAAGGAACTCCAGAGAAGTGAAATTTCAGATGGAGGTTGGAGTAAGTGCCCTTCTTCTCCGACGAGGTCAATGAGGAATTTTGACAACAAAAGTAAATGACAGAGTGATGCGAGAGGAAGTGAAACAGAGAAACATAAAACTGCTCTATTAAAAATAGCCGTTGAACGAGAGTGAAATAACTAGCCGTCAGAAATTGGAGAAAAGATTGGATCTTTAATGGGTTTTAGCCACAAAGACTTAAAACCCAGATCTAAAAATATATATGTATAATCTTACTTGAGGATATATAAATAGGGGTTTTCAGTTTACCAAAAAGTGTTCGATTGTTTGAGCTGTTCGGAAATTAACTCAAACAAACAGAGTTTACAAAAATTTAAAGTGATATGTAGACCCTCCTAACAACTCGATTATGCAAAATGTAGACCACAAAGAAAAGAGTAATACATTTAGGAGAAATTGTAGACTTGATATAAGCATAGGTTTCATGAACACAGAAGAATTTATATATGTAGATTTGACCTTTTGCTTTCGAACGCCTTTCAAACTCATTTCGATTTGGTTTTCCAGATTTGTTAGATCCTTGATGCTGAGTCCAGAAAGTTCTTCGCCCAGAAGCTGCCTGTGGTTCATAAAAAAGGTATTAGTTTAATTATTTCTCCCTTAGTTTACTAAGGCTAGATATAAGACAATGAAATTTGTACGTTTTATAGTTACTTTATAATTGCATGTTAAGTATGCTTACAACTTCGATTCGTTTTCTGTAGCAAAGTAAAAGGAGATGTTCATCTTAATATTTTCGATAATTATTCTTCTCTCCTCTAAGGAGTTAATTCATTGAAAACACATGGAATAAAATGTTGCAATTTCAGATCTTGGTTGTCATTTTTCCTTGGTAATTCTTGGATTTATAAATTTTTCTTTTTGGAAATTTTGCAAGTTTTCCTGGATTGAATTAATTTATATGATATTTTAGTTTGACTAGGTCTTTGAATCTTTTAGTTAATTCTTTGTCTACATTTATAATTTATTGGTGTAGTGGTTCTTATTCCTAGCAATCAATGACTAGCAACCAAGCGGTAGAAAATTATTTTACTCTGTTTGGAAAATTATGCTCTCAACATCATGGCATCTTTCTTTTGTTTTGTTTTCACAGCCTTTATTGTCCTGAACCATAAATCTTTTACCAAAAACTACAAGAAACCCCTGAATTACAATTACACTTGAGAAGATTGAACCTTAGAACAAAATCAATATGGAGCATCTTTCTTTTGCTTCTGTTTTCCAATCCTTTTTGCCCGAACCATAAGAACTAACAAGAAGAAGCTTTGAGTAACCATAAGGAACTGTTTCAACACTAAAGAAGAGCCCCTTCAATGCTTTTTTGTCCCCAGCCTGTTTATCTCTACCTTTTCATATCTGTGCTTAGGATAACAGTTAAGTATCTCAAGATGGATCTTAGTCGTTTGAGGTAAGACATGGAAAGAAGATGAAGTAGAGAGGTGATTAAATGGGACGTGTTGCATTTTCGTAAGGATAGATAATAGGTAATTCAGTGTTAGAAGTATTCAAATCCATAAATTCACTACGAAACAAGGCTGGAACCAATTTGAGACTTTGGAAAACTGCAAATAGTAAACTTAAACTATCAATCAACCAAGCGGTAGAAAATTATTTACTCTGTTCAGAAAGTTATGCTATAGGAGTTCTTATTACCTCCAAAATCAATATCATGACATCTTTCTGTTGTTCTGTTTTCACAGCCTTTATTGCCCTGAACCCTATATCTTTTACCAGAAACTACAAGAACCCTGAGTTACAAATATGCTTGAGAAGATTGAACCTTAGAACAAAATCAATATGCAGCATCTTTCTTTTGGTTCTGTTTTCCAATCCTTTTTGCCCGAACCATAAGAACTAACAAGAAGAAGTTTGAGAAACCATAAGAAACTGTTTCAACACTAAAGAAGACCTCTTCAATGCTTTTTTCCCCAGCCTGTTTACTCTACCTTTTCATATATGTGCCTAGGATAACAGTTAGTATCTCAAGATGGATATTAGTCGTTTGAGGTAAGACATCGAAAGAAGATGAAGTAGAGAGGTGATTAAATGGGACGTGTTGCATTTTCAAAGGATAGATAATAGGTAAATGGAATCAACAATGCTATGTATCTTGGCTTTTATCACAACCAACCTTTTTTTTTCTTTTTCTATTTCTTCCGTGTTTCTAGTAGGGTTGTGCAGTTTGTAGAATACATTGTGTATTTCCAACAACCAAGTAAAATATTTGAAATAATTGTACTTCTCCAACCTCTCCAATGCTCTTCTAGACCTTATGGGAATACCTTCTAGATCACAATTTTTTCCAACTTTCATACTTTTTGCGTGGCAGTAGTTACTTCCTAAATTATGAGTGTAGCTAAACTTTTGCGTTGTTGAAATATATATGATTCGCAAAGTTATCCTTGTGATTTAAGTTAAGCAGCTGATCAACCTCCAAAATTGAGGTTGGGGGTTTGAGTCATCACGAGAGCAAAGTAGGGAAGGATCATTCTTGACATTGGGAGGGGCTCGTGCTAAGATATAATTTAGAAGTATCTCTACTATAATAATTTACCATTTTAGATGAGGTGATTCACATAATTCAAAAATTAAAAGGTATCAATGTTCAATCTATAGTGTGTAAAGGCATCACACTACTGAATATAGCCTATACAACAAAACATCCTATGGCATAGAGGCATGCAGAAGATATAACATTCAAATCAACTTACCTGTGATTTTCTTGCAAGTAATGCAGCTGCTGCCTCAAACTTGCTATTTCCCTTTGCCAAAACTATCCAAAAAAGCAAGAGAAAAAAGATTTTTTTTTAAAAAAAAAGTAGAACGAAGTTTGTAATTACTAGTTTAACTTGAAGAGTGCTAGATTAGGATGACAAGATGAAATAGAATAGAAGACTTATTTATTCATAAGATTATATCATATGCACATTCCATCTATCTTCCTTGAATAGTGCTTGGTGATTATTGTAACCCATGATAAATTCAACTATTCAAGAAGAACACCTATGAATGTGGCCTAGGTGGGTTGAGAACCATGAGGTCTTAAGTTCAAATTCCAGTGGAGGGAAACACTAGGTGATTTCTTTCCATCTATCCAAGCTTTGGTGAACAGAATTACCCGATATTTGTGCTGGAGGGAGATAGCAGGTACCTCGTGGAATTAATCGAGTTGCGCGCAAGCAGACCCAGAGATCGCGCTTATCATAAATAATGCTTTAAATGATGAGCACCACTTTTAGATGTACGACGTTTTTGTTCCGTTCAACTATACCTCAATCTTAAACTAGTTGAGGTCAACTATATGAATCTTCTGTATCCGTTTTGTTTATTCAAGCCCATCTATGTATCACATTTTTCTAGCTTGGAAGTTTATTGAAAACAAATATATTTAAAGAAAATTGGATCTTGATAATTCATCTCGAGAACATTTGAAACTAACGAAATTTTGATGCCCTATTATGGAGAAACTAATGAAAATGTGGGGTGTGTTTCATGGACACATCAACTTTAAAGTTAAATGAGATGAGGGTATATTTTGGAAATGAAGACAGGCGACGAGTCTTTAAGTAACTCACTCCAAATGAGTTTCAGTGTATCAATTTAGAAGACACCAACTATAGTACAAGTGTAAAAAGAAGAGGCTAAGAAGTTGGGGAGTTCCTAGTACCTGCTTACCCTTTTTTTCTTATAACGGTAATGTCTGGGTCAATTTATGTGCACCTCGAGTATTCCACTGGTATATGCTATCTGCCCCAACACAAGTACTGATAACTCTGCCCAACAAAGTTTAGACAGGTAGGAAAACACCTATAAATTTCCGTCTTTGCTGGAACTTGAATTGATCTCTCATGATTTTCATCCACTTAATTTATCGTTAGACTCTACACCCTTGGGTATAATGGTATTTCCTAAATTTACTAAACAAACAGAAGATATCACAAATAAAATCAAATGTCTAAGAGTGGAGGAGAAAACGAAATAGACTATTCTCGGTTAAGTCATTCTACCACAGACCTTTGGGATCTTTGTAGTTTCAAGTTTCAACGGACAACCTATTGGGGATTTGTGACTATCACTGGAAATTAGGAGTATTAGAATGACGATGTGGAACAATGATCAATGGATTATATGAATGAGAGAATGTTTTCCCTAGGGGGTGAGCATTATTCAGATTAAATCGAAAAACCAAAATGACCCCCCTATTTTTTCTCGGTTGTAGTTTGATTTTCCCAGAATGTATCCTAATTTACCAAACCGTACCAAGATCTTTTTATTATTTGGTTTGGTTTGGTTTTTCGATTTTTGGATTGGTTTCAAATTATTAAAGATTCAAAATTTTTGGTTTCAAAATTAAAAACCGGAAAACCAAATTATTGTATATATATAAAGAGAGAGATATATTGTTTATTTTATAAAAAAACACATTTGATTCGTGGTATATGGTTAGGAAAGAAATCAACTAGCATTAAATAATACCTACATTTTTCTTTATTAATGATATTAGGCGTGAGCTTATTCTTGTTGATTTATTGCATTATGCTTTTATAGTAGACTATAGGCATCTGTACGGTACAGAGTGTTGGCTAGTGAAGAATGTCCACATTCAGAAGATGAAGGTAGCGGAGATGAGGATGCTCAGATGGATGTGTGGACATATAAGAGAGATATGATTAGGAACAAAGTTAAACGAGGCAAGGTAGGAGTGACATCGGTGTCGGACAAGATGAGGGAAGCAAGGCTGAGGTGGTTCGGACATGTGAAGAGGAGGGGCGAAGATGCGCCAGTAAGGAGGTGCAAGAGGTTGGCTGTAGCTGGAGCTAGGAAAGGTAGAGGTAGGCCGAAGAAGAATTGGGGGAAGGTGATTAGACAAGATATGACACAACTTCAGCTGACTGAGGACATGACCTTAGATAGGAAGTTATGGAGGTCTAGGATTATGGTAGAAGGCTAGTAGTAAGTAGCTAAGTGAGGGGAGGGAGGGGGCGAGTTTCCCCCCTCCTCTTTTCCTTTTAGTAGTAGTTGTCAGATATCACATTGTTTTATTTCCTTGATGGGTATTACTATATGTTTCCACATTTATTTTATATCTTGCTATTTGCTGTCTCCTTTCATATATTTCCGCGGCACGTACTTTTCTTCTGAGCCGAGGGTCTATCGGAAAGAGCCTTTCTACCTCACAAAGGTAGAGGTAAGGTCTGTGTACATCCTACCCTCTCCAGATCCCACCTTGTGGGACCACCTGGGTTTGTTGTTGTTGTAGTAGACTATGAGCATCATATCAAATATGTATTAGTGTATACTATCTTATCAGTGGTATCCACTATTCGATCATGTGAATTAAATTTAGAAACAATATTTAAGAGATCTGACTAAGATGAATGTAGCAGAGATGATGTGTGGGCATACTAGGAAAGATATGATTAGGAACGAAGCTATTCGGGGCAAGGTGGGAGTGGCCTTTGTTGCGGACAAAATGAGGGAAGCGAGACTAAGATGGTTTGGGCATGTGAAGAGGAGGTGTGAGGATGCGCCGGTAAGAAGGTGTGAGAGGTTGGATATCGCAGGAGTTAGGAGAGGCAGAAGTAGGCCGAAGAAGAACTGGGGGAGGTGATTAGACAGGACATGACACATCTTCAACTTAATGAGGACATGACCCTAGATAGAAAAGCGTGGAGGTCGAGGATTAGGGTAAAAGGGTAGTATGTAGTCGAGTGATGTCGCAGTGTAGGTAGGAGAGGTAGGGCCGTAGGGGCCTGCCACCTCTACACATATCCTTAGTAGTAGTAGTATTTAGTAACTGCATAGTTGACTATTCTTTGATGTGTATCATTATCTATTGCGCTTTTAATTTGTATCTTGCTATTTTAATATCCCATTTTTTTGTGTCTGGTCGAATTTCGTTTCCTTTTCTTTCTTTTCTTTCTTTTCGAGCCGAGGGTCTTTCGGAAACAAACTCTCTGCCCTACAAAGGTAGAGGTAAGATCTGCGTACATCCTACCGTCCCCAAACCCTACTTGTGGAATTACATTGGTAATTTAAGAGATTTGACATTTCTACTTGTCATTCTTTATAATAGTTATTTCTTTTTTTGTCATTCAAATATGTTACTATTCGATTATATTAGATCCGTATTATCTTATAGGACACAACCAAAAAATCGAGAAACCAGACCGAAAAGAGAAAAACCGAACAAAACCAAATTTATCCTGGTTCCCTAGTTTTCCCCTCTTATTTGCATGCTAGGACATTTTCCATTTGTCCTATGTGACTACAGGCCTAATGAATAGTCTTGTCCTCCCTGGATTGAGTTATCTAATCTAGGAGAACAAGTGCATACAGACATTATCATCTGCACAATCTGTGTACCAAGTGGACCCTAGTCTTTAGGGAGAAAGAAACCTTTGTTATACGATTGCCGGCCTGGTTGTAGAAATAATCTCTTATCCCGCCTGCAACTTCCGCTGCTTCGTTGTGCGTCAGTACTGTAGACATTTGGGATCTATGAGATTTTAATTAAGCATCTCTTCAACCTGTAATCTCACTGCTCGATTTTCTAATAAGGATACTTGACACCCTTGCGTTTGATGATAGAGATCAACTAGCGATAAACAATGTACACAAGAAATGGATGATGTCTCTCAATCTTGCCTTACCAATGCTAAACAAAACCTTTATTGATGACGTCTGAGGATCTCACACTCGTTGGTTGGGGTTGATATTGCCTTCCAGGCTGGAAGGATGCGATTATAAACAATTTCCATGAACAGCTTATATGATGAATTCTCAGTGAAATTGAAACCCTGGAGGAGCCGAAAACTTCCTACTGCCGATGTATTATGAACTTGATATGTATATGAGAGTCGTTTTTCATCTGCATTCATGTCCTTGTACTCTCAGCTTATCCTGTTCGGATGGTTAAGGTTGTCTTTTTCCCCAACTGGAATGACAGCTTCAGGCACCAGCCTTGGAAAATCCATGCATCCATATCCATGAGAACTTTTGATTAATCATGCCATATTTCTTGGTTGTTGACATAAATGATTTTAGATCTTATGGAACACTTATTATACTATATTGTTATTTGAAGAGGTATTTCTTATGATCCTTTTTCTCTCACTGCCTTTTTCCCAGTTGGATGCCTTTTCTGCTATCCTCATTGACCCGTCGGTAAGTCAAGGATGGTTACCTGAGAGGTCCATTAGCTCTGCCGAGGGATCAGTCCAGCTGTGAGATATAAACATGCAACACCGGTAACAGATGCTCACTTGAGAGCACAAAAGTATGATTCAGCACTGGTGAAGGATTAGCTCTGAAGACCAGAACACTCAGGTTCAGGCTATTTATTTGATATGTTAGATTCTGTTTGTTGAACTATCACATGAACTATGCTTCCTAGATGGGGAGGACTAGTTGTCTTTATAATTTAATTACAGTATCCATGGCATACAGATTCAAGCTTAAATTTTCCAACCAATTTAATCTATAAAAGTTGTGTTGAGCAAATTGTCATAATGTGAATATATGCCAGGGTTTTCAATCACTAAACTTTTGTGCACATTTTATCCTAGTTTTTGTATTGTGTTTGCGGTTGGCCATGCTATTGATATGGTCACCAGTAAAATTTCTCACATGTTATTCTTTTTCAAATTTTTATCTATTACTTACCTCTGATAATAGATCCTATATCGATTTAGGTGGGGTTGAGACATCCTCCATCCTCTCTCTGATATAGGGATCTGCAATTTTAAAGCATTCTTTGTTAGACAGTCTATCCTTTAATGGAATTTTGCTAAAATATTCTCATCTGGACCTTCTCCCTACTATTGCAGATGTCTTTTGTGACTTCATTCTTCTGCAAATGCAAATTAAAAGAGGCCGGTAAAGTTGCTGCCATGTGACCAGGAGGTCATGGGTTCAAGCCGTGGAAACAACCTCTTGCAGAAATGCAAGGTAAGACTGCGTACAATAGACCCTTGTGGTCCGGCCCTTCCCCGGACCCCGCGCATAGCGGGAGCTTAGTGCACCGGGCTGACCCTTTTTTTTTTTTATTAGATCCTGATCTCGGAGCACATTGGATATATAGGATTCTTATAGTAGAACTCAACTTATTTGAGATTAACACTTTGTTGATTAACTAGATCATGGATTTAGCTTATGCTGAGATAATAAGATTCTAAACTCAGGCTTATCATGTCAAGATGATGGTATTCCTTCTTCCGCCTGTCAGCCAAATTATCTCACCTTGCAGGCAGATTCCTTTAGGTTATATTCTCTAGTCAATGCATATGGCGGAGTACAATTAAACTGTGAAGGCGAGCATTACTGGTTTTCGTCATCACCTTGTTCTCCAATAGCTTCCCTCATTTCAATGAATGACGGCACCGACTTTTCTGAGAACTTTTGGTCTCAAAACTAGTGTATTGTGAACTGGGGACAAGAATTCGATTGAGTGCCCGTACAGTTCTTGTCCTTGAGATTTTTAGAACCAGTATCAGTTTTGCAGTATGCATCTGTTTGATTTGGGATGGTATTTCTTATGGTTTATCATGCTGCTTATGTATAGCCAGCATCTATAACTGTCTCTAGAGATGATGACCTGAATGAAATATGTGACAAGTGGTGCATTAAGCAGATGGAGTAGTATCTATCCCGCTGAATAGCTCAAGGTGATAGTATTTACCACTTGGGTTAAGAGTTGACATGTATCGCACTGTACTTACTGATTGGATAAGGGATTGGGAAAACTTCATGAAACGTGTTCAAACCTGCTATTTTGTAACAAGTGTGAGAGATCTGTTTTAGTCAGAGAAGGTTAATGGTCGATTATGACTATAGATGACCGCTCAAAGCGACCACTTGGATGACTCAGGCAATCGCCTTGAGCAAGTTTAAGAACTGACAACAAGAAGTAGAGGAGGGGGACAAGGAAAAAATGGGACAACACGATAGGCAGTGGTTAGGGACACGGAGAGGCTAGGAAACAGCTAACAACAAATAAGCAGGAAAAAGACCCCAAAGGAGAATAACTTGAAGATAGAAGAACCATAGGAGAAAGGAGATACATGAGAGGCAGTACGAAAACAAGAGTAGGGAAGTAGAAGAAAAAAGAGTGTCACCCAACACATGAAGCTCCCATAACAGAGTAACACAGCACATTGCACCATAAGCATATGAACGTCTTATTAAGGGAAGCTTTTTCTTAAAAAATGATAAAATTCCCAAGCAGGTAGAGAGGAAAATTGCAGCAGAAAAGGCACCAATAGCAACCATAACCTCAACAAAGTGAGGGATATTTCCAAAGGCGCACAAGCCAATGTTCTCTTTATCCCTTTTTAATGAGCTTCCTTATTTACATTTAGTGTATCCTTTCAAAAGCTATATATTATTGACATTTCTAACAACTCTAATGTCGTGTTTTGTTTTTCTAGGAATCAATCTCTCTCATATCCATGTGGAGATACCAACCGGAAGTTTGCATGGAGGTAAAAAATCTGGCGTATACCAACTAAAACTCGAGTTGGGCATTGTCCAATGTCAGGTGTTCCGTTGGTATTTCTCGTCCATTCTTGGCACCAAAGGGAGAACAATGAACCAGGGTAAGGTTAGCTAAAAGATTTGATGGGGCTAAGGATGGATCCAAAAGCGCAGCTACTTTAGATGAATGCTACTGTTATGTACTACTGCATGCATGAAATTGACATACATGGATCCTCCATGCTTGAGACATTTTGCAAGACTGCCATGTGCCTAGGGATGGCAATTGGGCGGGGCGGGTGCGGGTACCTCCTCCCCTGCACCTATACCCGCCAGAAAATTTATACCCGCCACCTACACCCATGGCGGGTACATTTTCAACATCCATATCTGCCTAGGCGGGTATATTCCTAAATCCACATCCGCTCCTCACTCAAGTGGATATCCGCCACCCGCCAATATCCGCCTGTTTCAGGGAGGGTTTTGCCTCAAAATTCATTATTATTGGGCTGATGGGCTGCTAAAATTATGTGTGCCAAATTATTTGGGCTTTAGATGAATATAAAGTTGTACAAATAAAATTATAGTTGGCAGGTATAAGGCGGGCGAGCGGATTTGGGGCGGGGCAGGCGGGTATAACTGCAAATCCACCACCTACCCATGCCCACCTACTATTACCCGCCAAATTTATACCCATGACCGCCCCAACTGGGGTGGGTGCGATGCGGAATCCGCAAAATTGTACCCACTTGCCATCCCTACATGTGCCATGATAAAGCGGGTGAACACAAGATCGTAGGAATGAAAAAAAGCTGATAGCATAATACATGAGTAGTTTGGGACAATAATAACCTTGATCATCATGAGAACTTTCCTGGCCATCCCTAAATGCCACTGTAAGCCTTTGACTGGGCTTGCTTGAAAAACCTGCTCAAAAACTTTTTGTTGTTCTTGAGAAAGCTATTTGCTTAAATCTTAGACGCGCACCATGTGTGAAGACCAATAGCCACTATTCACTTTTCTTTCTCCCTCCATAATCCAAGCAATCAATTTTTGGGAGAATCAATTCTCCATTTGTATTTAGATTTTTGTCTTTGTATTTTCACAATTCCAAGCCTTTTCACCAATTCTACCCTGAAAGGAAAAGGAACTTATGGCTAACTAGCCATCTTCAACTATTTTCTCAGTACTCTATCAATTCCAACTTCAACAGAGAGGTTTAGCTCTTGTTCTATAATTGAAACTAAAGTGCTCTTTCTGGGCTGCTCTCTTTGCCCCACTTGATATATTACCTTATTCTCCTCTGTTTATTTTAGAAACCAAGCAAGATAGTCTGTCTTTGAGGAAAAGTTAATTGGACATGGTATTAACTTCAATGGAAGTTAATTTAACTGTAAATGGAAGCACTTGGTCACAAATTGATGTGAGAATACATAATGGTTACGTGATGAAAATTTACATGAAAAACAAATATCATGCATTTGTTTTATTGGTTTAGCATAAATCATGGGTGTGAGCAAGTGTTTTCCAGTCATTTGCCATGAATACAAGAACCAATCAACTACAGTTTAATCAAAGCACTTATCAACTAAAAGTAGTGTAAACCAACGTGAGAGCATTAGCAGTCCCAAGTTTCTCAATCTATAATTGAGGAAAATAGGTCAATCCTAACGGATACTATTTGAATGGTTGATTGATGATTCTATTCTATCTTGGACTAAGGGCAGTCGGTGCACTAAGCTTCTGCTATGCGTGGGGTTCGGGAAAGGGTCAGATCATAAGAGTCTATTGTACGTAGTCTTACCCTGCATTTCTGCAAGGTGATGTTTCAACGACTATATCTATCTTGGATTGAATCTGAAAACTTTGATCACTCGACTTTAGGTTCTAAAGAAGGAATTATATCGCTTGGAATTTTGAAAAACATTATATCACTTGGAATTATATCAAGTTTTTTAATATCCCATATTGGATATACAAGATCATCTAAAGGGGTTTAAAAATATCATTAAAAATTCAATTGTGTTTTCATGTCAAAAAACAACGTTAACTTTCAAATAGCTTTTTCCAATTTAGCTTCGATACTCTTTATTCAAATATCAACCGATTCATATTGAAACGCCTACTTAGTTTGAACTTATTTTCTCCAACCTGGATAAGTTACTCGACTCCTCTACTTGTAAGTTGTAAGCTATTGTAGTATACACTAGATTAGTCGAGGTGTGTACAAACTGATCAGATATCATCAATTATATGAAAAAAGTAATGGAGGATGCAAGGTTTAACCTTTGACTATCCCACATTGGATATACAAGATTACATAAAAAGGGTTAAAAAATAGCATAAAATACTTTATAATTTTCAATTGGAAGTATATAGATTCTGCCTCATAGTATGAGGGCTAATAGTGGTGTATTTAGGATTTTTATTCAGGGTATTCGAAAAAATCAACAAAAGTTAAATATAAAAAATAATGTTGTCCCTGAGAATCGAATATAGTATGTTTGAGACAATTTTGAACACTCTGAACCACTTAAACTAACTTTTTGCATTGTTTCAGGGTGTTCAAAAGTTAATACATACATAAACACAGAAAATATATTCTAAATATACAGTGTATTTTTTTGCCGAGGGTGTTTGGGACACCTAAATCTGCCCCTGGGTCAACTTTTGCTAAATCCTCTCACAAGGTATTGAGTTGTAAGATGTAACACATATAGTATACAAGGACATCCAAAAGGGTATAGACATACTCGTAAATCCTCCATTATTAACACACACTCGTGAAAACAAAAAAATCAGATTACACGTGTTGGGAGGTGTTTGGTTATATAATATTTCTCATCAGCCGTACAAAGACATCCAAAATGGTTAGTTTATAAAGAACATAGGTTATTTCAAATATTTTCACATTTATATGATAGGATAAAAAATATATAGAACCCAAACAAGCTTTTCTTGAAGTTAAAACACATGCAGATTGACAAAAAGAAAGAAAAAAACAAGGAATTGTGAGTAAAGAGCTATATATACCTTGACCTCAGACATAGGACTGATGAGGTGATTATTCCCCTCCTTTATCTTGTTGTATCGATCAATTGTAGACCTCATGCTGGTAACACGGGAAAAATAATTCTAGACATTAAGATTTGAATTAAAATTTACACTATCAGATAACTTAAAAGATAATTACCGGTGTTTGTCTATAATAAGTAAGATTAATAAGTAAAGACATTTTTGACATGCTAAAATACATTTTTTGCACTATCAACGCATATGAGTTAAATTCCTGTGTTAAGCTAGTCCATTGTTCCATCAAACGAATTATATTTAGGCAAGTTTGAAGCAAATATACACAAACTAAAGTGACACAGAAAGAATAAGACATTTGATCATGCATGAGTCTAAACAAGGTTGTGTAAAAATAAGACATTTAACCATGCATATGAGTTACGACAGAACACTCAAAAATGGAAGAATTGTTTCTTTTGATTTTACATCTAATAGGGGATCTAGTTCTCCTTTTTTCCTTTCCCTAATCTCTTTTAGTTTTTTAGTATATGGACAACTTTTTGGCAAAGGAAGCTGGCTAGTTTTTCATTTTGTATTAATAATTAGAATGGCTAACCTTAATTCATGATGCGAAGTTAACTGTCTTCAACAAAAGAATGTCAGGAGTTTCTGGATGCAAATAAAAAGAACTGAGGAGCACCCCTTTTGTTAGATTAGTACTAATATCTTTGGCAGCATATATTTTGTCTTCACTCATGTTGATTAAATATTTGTTTCTGAAAAAATATATGTATATATGATAAAGGCCAACACTGTTGAAAATAATGTAATTAAAATAGGAAGTGAATTCTTAATACTGACGCACATAGTCCTAGACCCATACTTGCATACAAGTGGAATTGTGACAGATATTACTTGTGTGGAATAGAATTGCTGCCCCATGAATGTGGGACTTGGATCCCCTCCCCAATTTAATCCCAAACACAAACAGAGAACTACATATACATAGAGACAGTTATTATATAGTACTAGCACAAAATCAAAAAATTATATACACTAGAGATACGTGTTGAAGTGAGGGATCATGAACACACTTTATTTACTTGATTATATTCTCAACCATGAGTATGTTCCAACTTTGATTTCATTTGTTCTTCGTCTTCCTTTTTATTATTTTTTCACATGCAAACTGATACTAGGTATAATTTTCACTCCTTATTGTTCGTAAATTTTCTAGTATAAGATTACTGCATGTTGTTCTTAGAGTCATTCTTTTCAACACTAGGTTGTAATAAATGGTCCAGACTCCAGACTAAATAAAACCTGTGCATGATAATCAAATCACTGCTGGCAAAAAACAAAGCTAGCTTTAGGTCTCTCTTAGTATTTGAAAGAAAGAAAATAACTGGAAAAAAAGAGGAGAATTAAATTCATTATCGTAGCATGCACTCTACCCTCTACTCTCAACACTTCTCTCGGAAACAGCCGCTCTGCCTACCAAGGTAGAGGTAAGGTCTACGTACACTCTACTCTCCTCAGACCCCACGTTGTGGATTTCACTAGGTATGTTGTTATTGTTGTTGTAGCATGCACTAATAAATATGCTGCACGTGGAATCTTGATGCAGGACCAAGGTATATCCATGATGGATTCTCATCTGACTATTTTTTTCTCATACAAACTTTGGTAATTTTTAAAAAGTTAGCAGTAATTAAATGGAAAGGTACCAAGTTGGCAATTTTTTAAAACAAAAAATAAAAGAATAAGATCAACTATAAGCAGGAAATACGTGAACATCAAATAGAGGCAGTAGAGCAGGAAATTGGAACTCCCACAAATATCAATCCCAACAGTTTACAGGAAAAAAAAAGAAGGAAAAATGCAAAAATGTCTAATTAATTTTGGGGGTTGAGATGGTCACTCAACTAGTAGTTATTGGATCAGAAAATCACATTTCTTCTTGATTCCAATTTTCTTTAATAAAGAAAGTGACTTTCGCAGTAATAACTATTAGTTAAGTGACCATATGAGAAATCAACTCTTAATTTTAGGACGAAAAGAGGTAGGAAATTAATAAGTTATTAACCTGTTGCTGGCAAATTCATAGAGTTTTCCAGTGCTGGAGAAAATAATGAATCCAACTTCAGCATCACAAAGGATTGCAAGCTCTTTAGCCTTTTTGAGGAGTCCATTTCTTCTCTTTGAGAAAGTCACTTGCCTGCTTGTTGTATTGTCAATCCTTTGAATCACTATTTTCCCTCTCCCCATCTCTTCTAATCAATTAAACATGAAATTAAAAGGTATAAGTACACCAACAAATCATCCATATATATATAAATTAGAAAGAATTATGAGCTATCAAGAAAAACAAATTCAAGAAATGCATCCATAATTAATTTAATCTGATAAAACAGAAAATGTGCAAAAGAAAAAGAGAACAAAGAAGAGCTTACTAATTAATGTTAATATTTTAGTAGAAAACTAGATAAATGAAAGAAATTAAGACTGGTGGATTGTAACTAGGGGTTTTGACCTTGCTCCTCTCCTGTTAGCTAAAATTAGAAAGTTTTATGAACAATCAAGAACCACAAAAATGGAAATACATCCATAATTATATGAATTTGACAAAAAGACAAAAAGAAAATAAGAAAAAGTAACTTACTAATTTTAGAGATTTTGACAGTAGACTATAGGGAGAGAGGAGAAATACTGGTGTAGTTTCTTTTCTGAAATAAACTGTTAATTGAAGCTTTATATGGAAAGCTTAGCTAAATGATGGTTTTTTAAGGAATAAACCAGCTGCTTGTTTTGTACACTAAACCACTTAAGCAATTTACCCAATTTTTTCACTTCCCCTAATCTCGCGAGTACTGAATAATTAGTGGTACTCGCTGACACCTGTCTAGACAGATGCGTATAGTACGGGTTTAAGATTTATTAAATTTACAGATTTGCCACTTAGTGACAGATGTTAGGAAAATCAGGCGAGTACGCTCAATTCCATATTCGAGAAAGTGGGATAACATGTTATCCTCGGACTCTCAGAACTTTTTTGATTGAAGAAATGTTTGAAATGTTATTAGAAATTTGAGGTCGTTCAACATATAGAGGACTGACACGTGTCGATGTGTCAATGTTTTTTGGCCAATTTATCGTTCCTATTTTAACCTTTTAGTACTGCTTTGTTGTAGCATGTCCAAACTTTATTGGTACACCTAAATCTTTTTTTATATATTGACTAATCAGACCGCACTTAGTATCTTTTTCTGATTTGTAACTTGTTGTCTGGGTTGCTCAATATGTACTCACCTTTTCCATCTCTCTTTTGGAAAAAAGAACCAAAGCAGAGAAGACAAAAATTAATCTTCTACCTGCAAAAAATAACTGTTATGACTCGGTTTCAAATAAGTCGGATTTTATCTTAGGCCCACATTATATTACTTATCCAATAAAATTAACTCAACTCAATTGTTTACCCCAAAAAAGTTACAATTGAATTTGTAAATAATTTTAAGAATACGTGGACTGATTTATAATAAAGAATAACAAAATATTAACTGTTGGATTTTACAAAGGTTGCAGGAAACGGGAATTACAAGTAACTGCTAATGTAAGAATTGAAATTACAATTCAACTAGAAATCTGAAAATTACAAAGATGAACAAGAAAACTGGAAAACTGAAAAACTGTTTTTGTTTGCTTGCTGAGTCGAGTGTTGCACTATGTCCTTAAGACAATATTGCCCCGTATGTCTCCACTGTCGGGTGTGGCACCAGGTTTCCCACAGTGATGACAATTACCTCTGAACGTCTCCGCTGCGGGGACTTTGCCGTCTTTCTGGAACTTCCGCTTCTTGCTTGAGTTCCCTTTGGCCTCAGCCAGATTCGCCTTCGCCTCAGCAGGTTGTCTACCCCTTGGCAAGGTCTTCTTATTATCTTCCTAGATTTGCAGTTTGATAACAAGCTCTTCAAAGGTCATCTCCTTTGTCTTGAGTTTCAAGTAACTCATAAACTCATTCCATGAAGGAGGTAACTTTTCAATCGAAATGCGATGCAACCAAAAACTCGCTCGTTTGGTTTCAGTCCTTCCAAATCCAGGTGATGTAAAATCATTTGGAATTTCTGGACTTGGGACATCACTGTCTTACTGTCCACCATTTGGAATTTTAGAAATTTCCCAATGATGAACTTCTTAGTACCCGCATCTTGTGCGTTATACTTCTTTTGCAGTTTTTCCCACAGCTCTTTGGCAGTGCCAACGGTGCAATAGACCGTGTACAGAGGGTCTGCTAAGCAGTTCCGTATATAGTTCTTGCACATGAAATCGCTATGATTCCACGCATCACAAACCATCTTCATGCCATTAATAACATGGATACCAAGGCCCCCTTCACCCGTTTCATTAGGCGAAGAGTCCATTTCATCTCCAGCTTGTGGAGGATCTTCCGTAAGGAACCGGGCCATGCCATGCCCATAACTGTTAAGTAAAACATCATCTTTTGCTGCCATCTTTTGAATTCTGATCCCATGAATTTTTCAGGGCGATCATGGTGGTGTGATGAAGAGGGTGGAGCTCCAGCAGTCGGGAAGGCATCGGTGTTATTGCCTTGAATAGTAGCAGCAGCAGCAGTAGCGAAGGCGGCGGGGTTACTGCCTTGAGCAGTAGCAGCAGTGGCGGGGAAGGCAGCAACATTGCCTCGAGAGGCAGCAGCAGTAGCATCAACATTGGTCATATTTCCAGCCATGTTATAGCAGTTACAGTAAACAAATATTGTCTTAAGTTGTTGATTTTACAAAGGTTGCAGGAAACGGGAATTACAAGTAACTGCTAATGTAAGAATTAAAATGACAATTCAACTAGAAATCTGAAAATTACAAAGATGAACAAGAAAACTGGAAAACTATTTTTGTGTGCTTGCTGAGTCGAGTGTGGCACTCTGTCCTTAAGACAATGTTGCCCCGTATGTATCCTTTATACGTCATGGACAATTCGTCTCCCAAGATAAAACAACAATGGAACACTTGAGCAAAGGAAACTCAAATGCTACCGTGAAGAATATTGAGCAATGAAATGATTCTAGGAAGGTGTAGGAAGAAACTGTTTTGCTTGTGTATTTTCGTGTATATTGCAAGTATGTTAAGTGTTCCTCAAAAATGGTGTAAGGGGTGTTTATATAGGTGAGGGTGGGCTATTTAACTGCTCCATAACAGCCATTATTGGCCAAATAATGGCCATTATGGAGGTAGTAAAGCCACCAAAATAAATGGTGAAAGACCAACGGATTTGGCCATTATAGGAGGAGTAATTCAGCCAAAATAAATGGCTGAATTGAGTGCTTGGCGTTTCTGTTCTGACTGTCAAAATTCTGACACTTCAGGGACCAAACTGTACATCTTGAAACTTCAGGGACCAAACTATATATTTGAAAGAATTCTGGTCCAAACTGTACTTCTGAAACTTCTGGGATCAAACTGTACTTCTGGCAAAGTTCTCTGGCCCAAAAAGATAATATCAGAAGGCCCACAGCCCACGACACGTGACCCGTGACCCGTGAACCCGTGAACCCGAGAACCCGAGAACCCGAAACCTGAGAACCCGAACCCGAAACCCGAAACTCGGAACCCGGAACCCAGAACCGGACCGGACGGGCGCGCGGCGGCGGCGCGCGTGTGGTCTTTCCTCGAACCGAAGCACATCTAGGTCCTCCCTCCTTTAAACACATAGGATACCCCTTGGGGTCCCAAACCCCAAACCAATTTCGAGTCTTATATACACAACAATTCTTTCTTCCTCTACCGATGAGGGAGAATTGATCACACACCACACTTTTCCATGCTTCAAACACCTTACTTCGTGAACCAATATCTCTTTCATTTCTCAATGAAATTTGACGATTCTTGGCCCTACGGTTATCTATGTACTTAGTAGATCATGCATGTGTGAAGAACCGGATTTTCCAACATACGTAACACTAGTGTTTAAGCTATTAAAATTGGTCGGTCGCAACTCCCGCCAAAGGCAAATTTCCAACATTAACAATAAGTAAGCAAATGAAAATAATAAGTAGGAAGATTATCCCGAAATGTTGTGATCTTGATTGAAACAGTTCAATGAATTTGGTCTGATCCTTAGCGGATTTGCTTCGAGCTCGAGCCAACAAATAAAAACTGTAATTGCTGTAGGTAAATCGTGCAAGTATGAATAATGGGAATAAGATGTTCTTCCAACATGAAGGTTGAACTCCTTTTATAGCTATCAATACAAGACATTTATGCCCGAGAATTATTTTCTAATTAAATGCATGAGAATAACGACCACTTAATGAACAAAGAGTAACGGCTGGCGCCATATTCGGAACGGGTACGCGCGGAGCTCCTCCAGTCCTCCATCCGATGTCACCTGGTCCAACCGTTATCCGATCTTACTTTTACACCGGACTCACCCCGGTGCAACTCGCATCCGGTGCTGAACATTATTGCCTCCTCTTATTTCCATATCTAAACCATGCCACGTGTCGTGCCGGTTTTCACCATATACAGATAGTCCCACACTTCCCAGATCAAAGTTTACCGAAGTGATGGGAAGTGAAAATGAATCATTTGGTGTCTTCTCTCGCAAGCTTCTTTTCAAATTATTCCGAAATAGGCGGGAAAATAAAACACTTCCAATTCTCCAAAATCTGACTCATGTCTTATCACTTTGCCACTTTGGATATGTGTCACTCTCTGATTGAACCATCCCTTCGGTTCGTTAACCGAAACACTTCGTAAAGATAACTACACCCTATAAAACCCTTTTTTTCACAAATTTTACCTTCTGCTAAATCTCCTTTAATCCTTCAAACATTCAACATTCAACCTTCAAAAATCTTCATACCTTCTTCAAATCTTCAAACCTTCATAACTTTATTTCTTCATTACGATGTCCTAAACCACCCATTCTTCTTTAAGAAATTTCTTTCCGGCTACTTCACCTCCGCCGGCCACCGATGACGACTTCTAAGTCTCAGGCTGTCGTTGAGCCCAGAGCTTTCGACGTGCTCCCGTCCTCTTTTCATTTCGCAAATGAGTTCGCCGTTCAAACTACCTCTAAAAAATCCGAACGAGGAGAAGAGGCTAAAAACTAAACGTCTTCTATATGTGCCTCCAACCTTGACACAGTCTGAAATGACTGCGGTTGGACCAATCTTTCTGGGATCATTGTACTCGGCCCGGACAAAGATATTACCACCTTCAAATCCGGATACTCCAATGTATACACCTACCCTTCACCTTCAAGTTTGTCCCTTCAATCGATAATGTGATCCTCGAGATGTGCAGGACTTACAATTTATGTCTTGCACAAATTGGTTCATCTGTCTGAAGGGTCGTAATCTGCCTCCGATTCCTAGCCAGTTTGGTCAACAAAGTTTTTACTTTGGATCATTTGATCCATTTATACGTGCCAAGATTCTTTCGTGGCATGATCATTTAGCTTTCAAAGCGAGGCAAATTCCCCATACTCTCCAATATCGACAAAAATTAAGACCGAGCTTGGGTGAAACGTTTTATTGCAGTTCCTATCGTTGAAATTATCCCGACCAGGTTCATGCCTTTCCTGGAGGAATGGAACATGCATCGTAAGTATCAAAACTCTTTCCCTTTCTTTTGTTTAACTTATGATTTCAATGACCTACCTTAAGTCCCTTTTTTTGTTTACCTTTTCAGTCGTCCGTTGGATTCCAACTTATATGAACAATCTCCACACATGGGTCGAGAAGATCATTAACACTTACCCACATAAGGAGCAAACATGGAAAGTGCTTTCCAAAAATTGATGGGTAGCCCAAATCATGGTTAGTTTATACCGAACCTTTTTGTTCCATTATTAACCTTGTATCTTTGCTCACTTCTTCTATTTTCAAACATCTAGGTTTACCGAAGGGCACTTCGCCCCTAAGAACCAACCCTTCGGCTGTTCCAACTGTCCCTAATCCAGTACTCGATCCGGCGGCATCAGTTTGTCGTATCACTGAGGTGCCGAAGAAGAGCTTCGGAAGAAGGTGGCCTTTCCAGAGCTCAATACACCAGAATCTCACCAGAAGATGTTTGGGTGAGAAAAGTCACTACTACTACTACTACTCTGGCAGAGGACACTCTTGCGGAGGACACTCATATGGAGGACACTCTTGCCGAATTTAGAGAAGAAAATATTGGTGTTAAAGTAGCCAAGCCAATTCTGCCATCAACCGGTGCCGCAATCACTCCTTCCCCCGCGCCACTGGTCACCGAGCATGTTCTCATCTTCATTGAGGATGACGACGAAGCCAGGGATGAGGAGTCATTGGCTAAGAAACTAAGAACTTCAACTCCTCCTACTTTAGCACAACTGACCTAAGGTTTTAGACAAGAAGATTTTGACCGCTTCTTTAATGGAGCTGGAACCTCGGCAAACCTAGCGCCGCAGGCGAACACCTCCGGGTTTTCCCATTTAGTTATTCCCCAGAAACTTACCAAATCCACCCGAACTCTAAAAAATCACACCAGCTCCCGGTCCAAACTCGTGAGTGTCTTCCCAGCCCCGAGTGCGGATCCGAAGAGAGTGAGAACAACCACTCTTTTCTAATGATACAAACTTCTTATCTCGGCTAGTTGGGATCGTCAGTTATTTAAGGCCCCTGATATCGGAGTCCGACAGGGAGAAAATGAAGAATGTCTCATGTCAATACCTCTTTAACGAGGGTATGCATATATCGAACCGGGTATGCATTTGCTTACTTGCTTACATTTACACTTGTCCTTTTTTTAGTTATAATTTTAGTTTGGTTTCTACTTTTGCAGTCATCCATTTTGGTTAGTGAAGGCTTCATCTGATGCATGAAAGAGAATGACGACCTCAGGGGCAGTTGGATGCCCAAGACAAAGAAATTCGTCATCTCAAAGGGGTTTTTGGACAGACAGAAGCTCAATTGCAGCAAGTAGGTGACTTGCTCATCGTCCAGATGAATTGGACCGGGTCAAAGGTGACTATCTCCGAGCAATGAATGACATCGAGCTTATTAATGAGGAAAACAAAATCTTGGATGAGGAGAATGAAAAGCTCTATCATGACGTTTAAGTCTCCACCCAAGAGCTTGAAGAATAAGAAGAGGTTTGGCACTACCAAGCACAGAAGGAAGATTTCCTTAATGTTAAACTCGATCGCCTCGAAACCGAGCCTACCATGATTGATGCGGAGAGAACTGTTAAGCAAGTTGCACTGAAGGTGGCTCAGGATCAAGCCAACCAACAAGCTCAAACCAATGAAGGGCTGATAAATGAGCTCGAGGCCTCTAACTAAAGGAATTCTGAGATCTCGGTCCAACTTAACCAAACATTGGCCGAAAGAGACCACGGTCAAGTAGACATAGAGGTTGAGGTAGCCCGGACAATGCTAAGGATCGAGTACATAACTTGGAATGTAAAGGTATACTTTGGATTAGGCTCGAGATTGGATCCCGGAGACTGATGACAAGATTATTGAGGCCAAAGAGTTTGATCTTAGAGCCTACTACAAGTTTAATGGAGATTGCTTCGAAGATGACCGTGAGGACTCCAAATCTAAGTCCGACTGAAATTCAGGCTTATATGACTTTGTGTATTTGTTTTGCTTTTCCTTTTTATATGTTTTTCTCTGGCCATTTTTCAACCTTGTCTATGAAATGAACATCCTTTTTGACTTAATCATAAATTCTTTCTATCTTTCAATATCTGTTACTGCTTTCTTACTTTCAATAACTTAGCCAAATAAAGCCTTAACCCAATTCGGGCTAATTGCCTCCAATTTTGTAGTTTTACTTAAACAAACCATTACTTAGTTTGCGCCGAGCCAGATGAAAGTTTTCCCGATCTTAAAAACAGCTTAAACAATTTTTGAATATAAACTTTTACTTTAGTTTGCTTCATACCAGGCAATTCCTTCCGGTTTTGGGTCATTCAATGACTAAATATAATGACCTTATTTTCATGCTTATGAATAAGACGTCTCTTATTCATTTCGGGCATATATGTTGAAACTTCATCTATTCCAAAATTTTAGACAATTCAAATGTCTTTAAGAATAGGCTAGATTTATTTGATCTGGTGCCTTAGAATAATGCTTTTGGAATATTATTTATTTTCATTCCGGATGCTTTTATGACGACAGTCTCCAGTTAAGGACTTAACAAATTTACTTAACAAATTTGTTAGCTCGTAAGCCTGTTGATTTTCTCAATTGCCCGTAAACAAGCATATGTAAATAAATTCTCGAGGAAAATTTCTGATAAAGTGCAATTTCATTCAAATTTTTGCTTTAGTCATAACAACTGAGCAAGATTCATTCGATCTTTTTGCCTTTACATGATTTTTTGTAACACTAACACTACTCGGGCAAGATTCGTTCGATCTTTTACCCCTACAAATATTCGTAATCCTAAAAACTTTTAAAAGCTTCAAATTGTTTCATGGCTTCAAATTTCTTTGCATCTTCAAATTTCTTCATAGCTTCAAATTTCTTGATTCCAAACTTCTTTACCGATGGTATGGCAGTACCCTAGTGTTTGTGTTCGAAGCATGAGAATTCAAACACTACTTTCTCTTTTCTATCGAGTTGTCCTCAGTGTCCACATTCGGTCTTCATCTACTTAGTAACACGCTTTACATTGTTGCCACATTAAAAAACTTTCCGGAAAAACTCTTTTCGGGATAAAAATCGTGCTAAGGTAAAAAGAGTGCAACACGTATTTTCAGACCTAATTCTAACTCTATTCGGTCTTTGAATAACGACTCAGACTTTGATCCTGCAAGAGTTAAAAATATCAAAACCAATAAAGTTCAAATAATTAACCAAACACATACCTTAACATCAATACCACTTCAAGTGTGCAATGTTCTAGTTGTTTGGCAACTTTTGACCATCTTCAACTTTCAATTGGTACGAGCCTTTACCGGTTATTTCTGACACTTTGTAGGGACCTTCCTAGTTCGGGCCTAATTTCCCTTCGTTGGGATTTTTAGTGTTGAGTGTTACTTTTTGTAGAACCAAGTCTACCCCTGAGTGATTGCTACAAGCCCCCTCGTGGATCTCGCGCATCACATAATCAGTTTCTCTGTGTCCTAAACACCCCGCTAAAGGGTCATAAAAGGACCTCCGGTACAACTAGCCATCAACCAAGCAAAACATTCATTCGAAGAGCCCTTGACTCCTCCGGATCCGCAGGCAGCTTTCCATCTCGAAGGTAATCAATGTATTTATTGCACCAATCTTAAGTCAAGCTTGTTGTATTCACCTCAGCGTGGCCACTAACAATTGTGGAGTTTAGTAGTTGTATAACTATTTCAGAATTAAACTCATCGGCTTTCATAAATGACCCCAAATTTGCCAAAGCATCTGCCTCATTGTTTTGCTCTCGAGAAACATGTTCCATAGTCCATTATTTGAACCGGTGCAATAACACTTGAATTTTCTCTAAGTATTTTGGCATTCTTTCTTCTTTCACTTCGAACACTCCGTTCACTTGATTAACAACCAGAAGCGAGTCACATTTTACTTCGATGACCTCTGCTCCCAAACTCCTTGCCAATTATAAACATGTAATCATAACCTCATACTCGGCTTCATTATTAGTCAATTTCACAGTTCTTATTGACTACCTAATTACATCTTCCGTAGGTGTCTTAAGCATTACCCCTAGTCTGGATGCCTTCACGTTCGAAGCTCCATCTGTGTATAAGGTCCAGAACCCCGATGTTGCTCTCGAGGTTAATATGAGCTCTCTTTCCACCTCGGGAATTATTCCGGGTGTAAAATCTTCTACAAAGTCTGCTAAAATTTGAGACTTTATAGTTGTTCTTGGCTTATATTCTATGTCATATCCACTTATTTCTACTGCCCATTTGGGTAACCTACCGGACAGTTCCAATTTATGCATTACATTCTTTAACGGGAAAGTTGTTACCGCGCATATTAGGTGACATTGAAAATATTGTCTCTATTTTTTAGCAGTCGTTATTAACGCTAATGCCATTTTTTCTAAATGAGGATACCTAGTTTCCACACTAGTTAGTGTTCTACTCACGTAATAAATAGGAAATTGCGTACCTTTCTCTTCCTAAACCAAAACTACACTTACGGCTACCTCAGAATAGGAACAACTGCTCATCTGCTTTCGGTTTATGCAGTAACGATGGACTATACAAGTACTTCTTCAAACCCCTCAGAGCTTGCTGCCACTCCGATGTCCACTCGAAGTCATTCTTCTTTTTTAGCAAAGAGAAGAATCGATGACTTTTCTCCGAGACCGAAAGATAAACCTACTTAGAGCGGCTATCCTTCCGGTGAGTCTTTGCACCGTATTCACATCTTAAAGTACCTCCGGAACTTTTCGATAGCCTTGATCTTATTCGGATTAATATCGATCCCTCCGTTTGATACCAAGAAACCTAAAAACTTGCCTGACCTGACTCCAAAAGTACATTTCTCAGGATTCAACTTTATATTGTACTTTCAGAGTATGTCAAATATTTCCTGCAGATGTTTTAAATGGTCCTCTGCTTCCAGGGACTTAATTAACATATCATCGATGTAAACCTCCATTGTATTACCTATTTGATCTTCGAACATGCAACTAGGAATTGATATGTTGCTCCGGCATTGTTTAAACCAATCAGCATTACGTTATAGCAGTAAGCCCCGTACCTAGTTATAAAAGAGATTTTCTCTTGATCCTCCGGATTCATTCTGATTTGGTTGTATCCGAAGTATGCATCAAGAAAATTTAGCATCTCATACCTCGCCATTGCATCAATCATTCAATCGATGTGCGGCAAATGAAAAAAATCTTTTGGACATGCTTTATTTAAATCTTTAAAATCTATGCACATTCTCAATTTATTGTTTTTTTATGTACAACCACTACATTTGCTAACCAATCTGGATACTCTACCTCCTGGATGGAACCTATAATTAAAATATTTGTTACCTCCTCCTTGACGAACTTATATTTGAAGTCAGCCATAGGCCTCCTCTTTTGCTTTATCGGGGGAAAGCTCGAGTTCAAACTCAATTTGTGGGTCGTAATCTCCGGTGGAATACCTGTCATATCTAAGTGCGACCAGGAAAAACAATCAGCATTAGCTTTAAGAAATTCAATTAATTTAAGTCTGAGCTCCGGGGTTAATCTGGTGTCCAAGTATACCTTTCTATTCGGTAGATGCACGAACAAGAAGACTTGCTCCAGCTCTTCTATAGTTGACTTCGTGGCGTCTGAATCATTCGTTAGCACAAATGACCTCGGTACAAGATAGTAGTCCTCTTCTTCCTCATAATTTATCTTTTTACCCTCTTCTTTCTTCGAACTCGATAGGTTCGAACCCTATGATTGCTATTTAACTTATTTACCTTTATTTGCATCCTTCACCTCTTTTGGTATTTGTACCAATTTCTCTACTGCAAACATCTCCCTTGCTGCTGGTTACTCTCCTCAAATTATCTTAATTCCCTCCCGGGTTGGAAACTTTAACATCATGTGCAATGTCGAATGTACAACCCTCAAGTTGTGTATACAAGGCCTGCCGAATAGTTCGCTGTATCTCATTTTACCTTCAATGACATAGAACTTCGTTTGCTGAATTATCCCGCCTGCATTCACTGAAAGAGTAATTTCCCCTTCGTAGTCTCGCTTGTCATGTTAAAACCAGTGTTTTAAAAGGCGGGAGCGTAATCCCCATGGGTATTTATTTTTTAGTATGTCATAAAATAATATAATTACAATAAATATTTTTAAATAGGTAAAATTATAATATATATATATATATATATATATATGTGTGTGTGTGTGTGTGTGTGTGTGTGTGTGTGTGTGTGTGTGTGTGCATGCTTGATCCTCACAAAAAAACTAATCAAAGCAATTCATTATACGCCACTTAAAACTTGTAATTATATATAACATAATTTTATAAGTGTAAAAAATACAATGAAATAAAAGCTACTATGAAATGAAAATCAATACATATTAATTTTTAAACAATGAAAAAATCACAATTTTTAAAACAATATTACTATCATACTATTCATTTTATCTCTCTATAAGCAAATAATCAATAAATTTTATCAATATTATAATTAAAACGTAACTTCCCCATGAATAAAAATAAAATTACTTTCAAATAGTGAAATAATAAAATGATAATTTTGATACATAGGACAAAAGACCACTGACAAGTGAAAATGTACAATTCGGCTATGTATTTTTAAAAGAAATATTAAGTGATGTTCACCCTCACGATGTTCTCAAATAGTAAAAATGCAATACTACGATTTGTTATTTGAGTTACACTCAATCTTCTTATTTCTATAGATGAAAAACTATTAAGTATCATTCATTTGTTAAAGAATTATGAGGGTCAATGATTTTAATTAAGGAATTTAACATATTTGTGTAAGAACTATTAAGCGAGCCACATGCTATGGGCGTTAATGTGTTTAGGGCGTACAGTCGGGCGCTTAGGGCTTAAGCCTCACAGGAACTAAGCCCCGCATGTGAGCCCCGGGGTGTTTTGCTAGTGCCCCGCCCTGAGGCGAGTCCTGAAATTGCCTTTTAAAAAAACAATTGCTCCACCACCTTCCATCGTATGATGTTGGCCGAGCTACCTAGATCAATTAAAATCAATTAAATCTAAAATTTGTTAATAAAGATAGAAATTACCAGTGAATCATTGTGAGGTTGAATGATGATCTCCGTGCCTTCATCGTTAAAAAATATTATTTCCTTTGGTACGTAATATCTGAATCTTTTCTCTCAAGTTATTGAAACTTTCGTCTTCTTTGCGGTCATGACGGATCCCTTCGGAATATTCATCCCCCTGATAATTATGTTTATGATATGATGTGGTTCGACTGGATTCGCTTGCTTGTTTTCTTCTCTATTTCTGTAGTTTTCCTTTGCTCGATCACTTAGGTATTCACGTAGATGATCATTTTTCAACAACCGAACCACTTCATCCTTCAATTAGCAACAATTCTCCATTCGGTGATCATGAGTACCGTGGTAATCAAAAATCAAATTCGGATATCTCTAAGCCAGGTGGGAGTGATCTCGGTCATCTTGTCTCCTTAATATGTCCAATAGCCAAAAAAAGTCTGGCAATATTGATGTTGAAATTATATTCAGATAGCCTCGGGCTTTCCATACTGTTAGAGGAAGACCCACCGATATCATTTTTGAATTACAATCCCCTATTGCTATACCCTCGATCATTACGTCTATCACCTCTGTCCGATGGGAAGTTGCGATTGTTGCAACCCCAATAAGATATGAAGTTCGACCTCTCCAGTTATCCGTAGGTTGATACCTATGTTTTGAAGATTTCAACTCTGATTGAGCTACCCTCTTTGATTGATCAAAGTTCTTGTTCTGTCCTGCTGATCTCGGAGGAAGCTCGAGATGATCATCCTTCATTCAGATTTTGGACTCGTACCTATTATGTACGTCTGCCCATGTTATCGTCAGAAATTTCAACAAGTTCTCCTTTAATTTGAATGAGGCATTTGATATCCTAGGATTCATCCCCTTGGTGAAAGCTTCAGCTGCCCATTCATCAGGTACTCGGGGAAGAATCATTTGTTCCTTTTGAAACCTTTTCATGAACTCCCACAACAACTTCGTATCCTTCTGAGTAATTTTGAATATTTTCACTTTCCTTATTTGGACCTTCTGTGCACCGGCATATGCCTTTATAAAAGCATCTGCAAGCATTTTAAATGAGTTAATAAAATATTCATGAAACATAGAATACCATGTCATTGCTCCCTTGGATAGAGTTTCGCCAAATTTCTTTAGCAACACCGATTTGATCTCGTCCAAATGCATGTCATTGCCCTTCACCGCACAAGTGTACAACGTTACACGCTCTTGTGGATTTGTTGTCCCATCGTACTTTGGGAGATCATATATTTTAAACCTCTTTGGTATTAACTTCGGTGTTGCACTCAGTGGAAACGACAACTGAATATATCTCTTCAAGTCCGGTCCTTTCAAGATCGGAGGCGCTCCAGAAATTTGGTCTACCCGTGAATTATAGGTTTCAACCTTCTTTTCATTAGTGTCAATTCATTTAGTTAAGGCTTGGAGCATTTTTAAAACCTCCAAAGACTCATTAGTCCCTAATCCATTGCCATTTTCATCAACCCAATCCTCCTCTTATTACGGATGGGACGAGTTTTATCCGACGTACTTGCTCCGCTGCTTTTCTTTTGCAACTAGGTTATAGCCTCCTGTTGCTCCTTTTTCATGTTAAATATTAGAGCCAAATTTATTTCACCATCCTTATCATCGTCCGGTGTTTTCTGACGTGATCTTCTAGACCCCTGGGGTGAGATCACGGGGTTGTTGCCATTCACCAGATTAGTGGGCGGAACGCCATTCATTAGATCAATGAGCGGAACGCCATTGTTGTTATTGATATTATTAGCACTATTGTCACCGTTGTTGTTGTCATCATGGTTGCTAACCTCAACTTAATGTCACTAGCCCTTCTGTAGCACTTAATTTTAACTTGAAATCACAAAATCTTGAAAGAAACAAGTGAAATTTGAGTTTGAACAAATCACCACTATTATCCTTAGGCCCACTATGGGCGCCAAAATGTTTATCCCCCCCAAAAAGGTATAATTGAATTTGTAAGTGATTTTAAGGATACATGAACTGATTTGTAATAAAGAATAACAAACGATTAATAATAAGTAAGCAAACGAAAATAATAAGTAGGAAAATTAGCCTGAAATGCTATGATCTTGATTGAAACTATTCAATGAAATTGGTCTGATCCTTAGCTGATTTGCTTCGGGCTCGAGCCAACAGTGAGAAATAAAAGTTGTAATTGTTGTTAGTAAATCGTGCAAGTATGAATAATGAGAATGAGATACCCTTCCAACATGAAGGTTGGTCTCCTTTTATAGCTATCAATACAAGGCATTTATGCCCGAGAATCACTCCCTAATTAAACTCAATTAAATGAGAATAACGGTCACTTAATGAACAAAGAGTAACGGCTGGCACCATATCCAGAACGGGTACGCGTTGAGCTCATCCGGTCCTCCAGGTGTCACCTGGTCCGGTCGCTATCATGTCTTACTTTGACACCGGACTCACCCTGGTGCAACTCGCATCCGGTGCTGATTGTTGAACATTATTGCCTCATCTGATTTTCATATCTAAACCATGCCACGTGTCGTGCCAGTTTTCATCGTATACATCAATATCATACAAAATAAAAAGTACTATAAGATACACAATAACAACAACAACAACAACATACCCAATGAAATCCACAACGTGGGTCTGGGAAGAGTAGAGTGTACGCAGACCTTACCTCTACCTTGGTAGATAAAAAATACTATAAGATCTTTTATATTAATTAATCTCAGTCCTCTAAACGAAAAAAAAAAAACAACCGTTCCTGTTTTCATTATCACCCCATGAACTTAAACAGAATTTAATTTCTATTTGTCGAAAGCGTATGTTTGTACGTTCACATTGCTTAGAAGTAACCTACAAAAAATGTTTACATCTCAAAAAATTTACACCATTTATTAGAGTAAGGATAGATTTTAAAAAAACAAATTGTTAGTGGTCTCTTGATTTTTTAAAAACTATACTTATTTTGGACCAAACTTTAAAGGCTAAAAGTACATTTAAAAGGGACAACCAACCATCAACTTATACAACCTCAATTTAAGTATGTTAATTTCAGCCAATTTTATGAATAGTTGTATCTATTCCATTATATGAATGCTTCATTGTGCATGTATGTTTATTTTTTTTAGCCAAATAAACACTACAAGAATAAAGATATTTGCCAACAATAACTTTTGTTGTCATATGTTAGATGTTGTTGCTAAAAGTACTTTTCACAAAAATAAAAATTATTGTATGTCGTTGCAATAACATCTTTCGCATTAACAAGTTTTTTTTTGTTGCCATTTACGTTTTTAGCAACAATATATTAATTTTTTATTGTCATTTATATTTTTTTAGTAATAATATTTTATTGTCAATTTTATACTTTCTTATAGTGAAATACCCGAAATACCCGAGTAATTTGACTTGAGTTAAAAGGAGTTGCTTTAACTTGTTAATCAAGTGAACTCTGAATTAGATATGGTTGGTAAGTATAGTGAACCATGTGAATCTACCGTTGTTGACCTATTTCTGGTCTTCTATTTATAGTTTTATACTAGGGGACTACAGATACATGTGATCTTGTATTTGTCTATCCAATGTTTAATAAATAAATTCCTTAAATTAAATTTTCAATTTCTGTATAATTATGTACCCCTTACAATTACTTAATTCAATGTTACAAGTCGATTTGCCACTTCCCAACTCTGACCAAAAGTTGTTGGAAAGAAGCAAAAGCTAGACACGGAATTGACACGGAGTAATATATATACTATATTCTAGGTATGGACGCGAGATATACTCCTCCTCCTCTAATTATTTGCTTCGTTGGCTGAATATGGATACTATATACTTTACTACTCCCTCCGTCCCATTTATACGAAGGTATTTGATTGGTCATAAAATTACGTTTAAGAAATAAAAAGAAATTTTTGAAACTTATTGTCTAAAATAATCCATAGAAATTTATGTGACTAAAAAATATTTCATTAAGGATAAAAAGATAAATTTAAAGATGAATTGTTATTAGGAATCTCTTGTTATTATATATATATATATATATATATATATATTCTTTTTGAAATTGATTAAAAAGAAAAGGTGTCATTTAAATTGAGAAGGAGGGAATAATTGACCAGAGTCAAGATAGGCATCATTTATGCTGTAAACCTAACCAGGAGATTGTGCAAATATTACCCATTCAACCTATAACCTCTCTTTCTTTTTTCGAATTCAATTCATAACCTATTTATTAGAAACATTCTTTGCCATTAATCTATGGTCGAGGACGACCTCAATCACAAGTGACTCCTAGCACTACATTAGAAAATAAGAATTAGTGATGAATAACTTCTTTCTCTACAAAACAACAACTTGTCCAGTGGAATTCCACACCGTGAGGTCTGGGGAGGGTAGATTATACACAGACCTTACTTCTATCTTGGTAGGTAGAGTGGATATTTTCGAGAGACCCTCGGCTCAAGACAGACACATGCACCAACAAAAACAAGAGAAAACAGTCAGACTCGGTCAATAAATTCAAAGCAATATGAAATATGAATATCAATATGAAAATGTTGGTATCAAAAGCGAGTACACATACTGGAAAAAGAACAGTAACTAACACATAGCACATAGCAGCAGAAATCAAACTACCGGGACGTATAAAGCAATATGACGCATATTCATAGGATATGCTAAGCGAACCTACAGTAATAACACTACAACTACATGTATTTTAGCATAAGTAGGACTACCCTCGACTACCTACTACCCTTCTACCCTAATTTGTGTCCTCCACAACCCTCTATCTAAGGTCATGTCCTCAGAAAGTTGCACATGTTCCATATCCCGTTTAATCACATTTCTCCAATAGTTCTTCGGTATACCTCTACCCCTCTTGAACCCGTCCATAACCAACCTCTCACACTTTCGTACTGGGGCATTTGTGTCTCTCCTCTACACATGCCCAAACCATCTCAACCGCGCTTCCCGCATCTTATCCTCCACCGAGGCCACTCCCATTATGTCCCGAATAACATTATTTCTAGTCCTATCCCTCCTTGTATGCCCACACATCCATCTCAGCATCCTCATCTCAGCCACTCTCATCTTTTGGATGTGCGACATCTTGATTGGTCAACACTCTGCCCCATACAACATAGTCGGTCTAACCACCACCCTATAAAACTTGCCTTTAAGTTTTGGTGGCACCTTTTTGTCGCACAAGACTCCAGATGTGTGCCTTCATTTCATCCGCCCTGCCCCAATACAATGTGTGACATCATCATCAATCTCTCCATTCCCTTGGATAATAGACCCGAGGTACTTGAAGCTTTTTTCTTTGGAATGACTTGAGTACCAAGCCTCATCTCCTCGCATGTCTCAAGCTCGCTCCCGTTGCTGAACTTGCACTCCAAGTATTCTGTTTTAGTCCTACTCAGCCTAAACCCTTTAGACTATAGGGTCTATCTCCAAATCTCCAGCGTAGCGTTTACTCCGTTGTAAGTCTCATCAATCAGGACTATATTATTTGTGAATAACATACACCATGGCACCTCCTCTTGAATTTGTCGCGTAAGTCCATCCATCACCAAGGCAAATAAGAATGGACTAAGAGCTGATCCCTGGTGCAACCCCATCATTACTGAGAAGTGCTTTGAGTCTCCTCCTACTATACGTACCCTGGTCTTGGCTCCATCATACATATCCTTGATCGCCCTAGTGTACGCCACATGTACACCTCTAGCCTCCAAATATATCCATAGAACCTCCATAGATACTTTGTCATATGCCTTCTCAAGGTCGATGAAAACCATGTGTAAGTCTCTCTTCCTCTCTCTATATTGCTCCAGTAACCTCCTAATAAGATGAATAACTTATGTGATCGAACACCCCGACATGAATCCAAACTGATTCTCAGAAATGGACACGCCTCTTCTCACCCTCATTTCCACAACCCTTTCCCAAACTTTCATAGTGTGGCTCAGCAGCTTGATACCCCTATAGTTGTTGAAACTATGGATATCACCTTTGTTTTTGTACAACAGAATCATTGTACTCCATCTCCATTCTTCGGGCATTCTCGTCGTCCAAAAAATGATGTTAAACAATTCCGTCAGCCACTCCAAACCTGCCCTTTCTGCGCTCTTCCAAAAATCGACTGGGATCTCATCAGGTCCGATTGCTCGTCCCCTGCACATCCTGCGAACAACACCCTTCGCCTCCTCGACCTTAATGCTTCTACAATACCCAAAATCCCCATACCTTCCAGATTGTTCCAGATCCCTCAGCACAATGTCTCCATCTTCTTTTTTATTCAATAGTTTATGAAAGTAAGACTGACACCTCCGCCTAATATGCACGTCCTACACCAGTACTTTTCCATCCTCGTCCTTGATACATCTCACATTATCCAAGTCTAGAACATTTCTCTCCCTCACCTTGGCTAGTGTGTACAACTTTCTATCCCCGTCTTTATCCTCTAATTCCATATACAGTCATTCAAAAGCCGCTGTTTTAGCCGACGTAATCACAAGTTTTGCCTCTTTCCTCGCCATCTTATATAGTTCCCTATTCGTCCACTTCTCTATCTCATCCTTGCTTTCTACCAATTTTGTATACTCTCCTTTCTTCGCTTCCACCTTCTCTTGAAATTTATCATTCCACCACCAGTCCCCTCGATGCCTACCACAACTACCCCTCGAGACCCCAAACACTTCTATAGATACCTCTCGGATGCAACCGGCCGTCCTGTCCCACATACCGGTTGCATCCCCACTACTCCCCCAAGCCTCCTGGCCATCAACCTCTCCCTCATCTCCTCTGCACTAGCCACGGTCAAACTCTCCCATTTGATTCTTTTAACCTGTCATCCACAACCTCTTCTTCTTCTCTACCATGATCTCTAAATCTATCACCAAAAGCCTATGTCGGGTTGTAAGATCCTCCCTCGGAATAACCTTGCAATTTTTACAAAGACTTTTGTCAACCTTCCTAAGAAGCAAAAAGTCTATCTGAGTCTTAGCCACCGAACTAAGATACGTCACCAAGTGCTTCTCCCTCTTCAAGAACCTCGAATTGGCTATCACCATCCCATAAGCTCTAGCGAACTCCAAAAGTGAGACGCCTCCTCTATTCTTGTCCCCGAGGCCAAATCCTCCATGTACATCATCATAACCCCCCTGAAGTGACCCGATATGACCATTCAAATCCCCTCCTATAAATAATTTCTCGGTGGGTGGTATACCACCCACTACATCATCTAAATCCTCCCAAAAATGCATGTTCTCCTCTTCGTTCAAGCCTGCCTGTGGCGCGTAAGCACTAATAATATTCATAATACACCCTCCAACTATGAACTTAATCGCTATCATCCTGTTATTGGCCCTTCTAACCTCTACCACCTGATTCCTTAGCTCGCTGTCTACTAAAATACCTACCCGTTTCTTATATCGCGATCTACCCGAGAACCATAACTTATATCCGTCCACATCCTTAGCCTTAGGTCCTACCCATTTGGTCTCTTGGACACATGCTATATTGATCCTCATTTTCTTAAGAATCTTAACTAGCTCTATGGACTTCCCCGTTAAAGTTCCAATGTTCCAAGTCCCTATCCTTAACCTAACATTTGCCTTACCTTGACATACCCAGCCTACCATTCGTCCCTATTCTCGACTGAGAACATGACCTTAGTCTACCATTAGTAACCAACGCCACTAAAACAACTATAAAATAATAAACTACTCTAATGTATATCCTAACACAAGAAGATATCTAAGTGAAGACACAAGTTAACCAGAATCTAAAGGCAAGTAAAACCACTACGACAAGAAGAGTAGATGCAAGGACGTGAAGTCACAAATCAATACAGTAAAATGGCAAAATGGAACAGCAAGGATAAATACAAGGAATGGACACGAGTGACCGGAGGTACCAACTCCAATTGAATCAAACATGTTCGCCGACGATAATAACTGTTCACCAGCATCGGATGTACTGTTCGCTACAAAGTCGGGTCCCTGGCCGGATCATCGTCGTTCAATTGTATGGCTTCGTTCACTACCATAAAATGTTCACTGCCGGAGAATATTGCTCACCGGAGGATAATGTTCACATCCGGTTCTGTCGAACAGTGAGACCTGTGTAAATCTGACCAGAAAACCTATTGGGTATGGTTTTTCGGCAGATGAGAAAAGCAGTTGGTGAGGGGAAAGGAGAAAGGAGGGGGGACTGGCCGGAAATCGCCTCCACCAGAAAACTCTGGCTGGAAATCGTTCTAACCAGAAGACTCTGACTGGAATGCTTCGCCAACAGTCGGGAAACGCGTACCTGGTCGGAGAAAACACATGAAAATCAATACAACGTACTTTGACACTATTCACTACCGGAGAAAATCACCGCCACTGCCATTTTATTCGCCGCCAACGCCTGTCGGAGCAATTGATACATGTGTAGATCTGGCTGAAAAATATTGGTCGGAGCGCAGTGGTGTCCGCCGGCGAATGGGACCCTGGTCTTCGGTCACCAGCGGGAGTGGCGCACCAAGGTGGGGTGGCGTTACCGTCGTTGAGGGTGTCGGGACAGAGTGTGGGGGTGGGGTGCATGTTACCGTTGCAAGTCAGAGGAAGTTCAGAGGAGAGAGAATCCAACGACACGAAGGATAGAAAATGGGAAAAACAATTGCATCGAAAACGACAATCAACTTCTTTCTCATAAAATTATCTTGCTAAACTCATGTAATGACGAATTATATTACTAGCGACGGTTTTATAAAAAAATATGGTTAACTACGGTCTATTTAGCGATAGATTAACGACAAATATTTGTAATTAATATTCTTATTTTTTTCCCCCTATAGTGTATCCTATTAGCTATTTGAGAAGATGTATTCTATTGTGTGAGGAACTCATGAATTGGTTCATAGAACCTTGTCAAAGTTTAACTTGTTTTCTCTTTTAATATCATTTACTATTCTGGCAACACTCTGATCAGGAAATATTCATTGGCATCTTTGATTTTTTTCCATTTAACTTTGAATCGTGTGGGAGTTGTTATCCACTTGTGTGTA
This sequence comes from Anisodus tanguticus, assembly GCA_034509755.1. Lineage (NCBI taxonomy): Eukaryota > Viridiplantae > Streptophyta > Magnoliopsida > Solanales > Solanaceae > Anisodus > Anisodus tanguticus. The sequence goes on along the minus strand of CM067561.1, from coordinate 33,900,202 downwards.
ACTCTAAACCCTCTCATCTTAATTTGGTTCATTTCGCTTCAAGGGCTTTGGAGAACAAACAATCAATATCAGTTTTAGAAAATATTGATGAAGACTTGGAACCAATATTGCGCCTTCAGACAAATCAATGGAGTATTATTTTATTTGGCTGATTAATACTTATAGTACTATAAAGAAGCAATAAAGTTTTTTCTTTGTAAGAGAAAACGTGAAATAATACTAGTAGGATACTCGATTCATCACTTAAATCGAGTAAAGAAGTATCTTCGTCTTTCAGTTATCGGCCTATATATTGTACTAAAATATAGACAACCATAACTTAATTACAAAATAATCAGCATTAAGATCTGTCTAATGTTTAATTTTTTTCTCCATTGTCTATATACGGAAACTAAGTGTGAACTCATCAATAGTAAATTAAAGAAAATATACTTACAGAGTTACCGTATAGATGACTGTACGGGTCTGCAAGCGATTAATTTTCCTGCTTTCTTCGTCATAATTTATATGATATATTTTTATTTGGTACGTACTTTAAGAAATAAAAGAAGACTTTTGAATTTTATGGTTTAAAATAAATCAAATATATTTGTGTGATTATAGATAATTTCGTTTTGCGTAAAATATAAAATTTAAAGTTAAATTATTGCTAAATAAAAAAATATATCATTTTTTAGATAGACTAAAAAAGAAAGTGAATATTGTTTTTGGAACCGAAGGAGGATAAACTTTCTTCCATAGTAATCTACCCATTTTTTATTTTTTTGGTTGACGAAGGAACCCGCAGCCGCTACTCTCTCGAGTGCGCACAGGGTAAACCCCGGACTGACGCAATAGCCTGCAAACCACGTCAGCCGATTAACCACACTTGGCAAGCCATGTGTGACTGGCTCAACCAAGAAGGTTTATACAGGGGATCGAACTCGTGACCTTGCAGTCCCGCGCTCTACTGCTACACCAACTTGGCTACCCTTGCGGGTGTAATCTACCCATTTGGGGTTAGCAGGGAATTGTTTTTAATGCACACACATAAGGACCAACATCAAAAGTACAGTAGCCACAGACATGTATTATCCACTCACTAGTGCTTAGATCTTGCACGCCTTCATGGACCTTTAACGCGGAGAAACAGTCGTACGAGTTCACCATTGAATGAAATTAAACCCTTCCGTAAATTGATAAAGATTCTGAAGACGGACAAATGTATTGGAGTTAAATACATTAATTTCGAGATAGTTAAAAACAATCATATTGTCAGAAAATCATTTACTAATTTGATTCATGTCACTTTATAAAAACTACTAACAACGTCACTAGCTATAACAGATGATGGGACACCTAATTGTTAAAACAAAATCTGGCATCCTTGCAGATATACCTTGTGAGATTTAGTTTTGTAATCCATTATAGATACTTATTTTTAGTTATATGACATTTTTACAGGAAATAAGTAAAAAAAAATACATGAAATTGATTTTAAGAGGGATATTTTTTCTATTTCAAATGTAGTAAAAACGTCGGAGATCATTTCATCCCTTAACGAATAGCATGCAGCACTAAAAAAAGAAAAAGGCAAACTATCTAAAAGTTTCTCTAAACTTGGCATGAGTTATTAATTAGTTGCACACCTAAACTATTTTTAGTCTTAATTAACAACTGAATTTAGGTGTGCAACTAATAAATTATAGTGTTAAATTTAAAAAATATTTAGGTATTAATTTCTGCCAAGAAAAAAAAACTTTCGCCCTCACCCCTCGCAAACCTTATCCCCTAGATAACCCTAACCCAGTACTTTAACAAAAAGATTCTTTTCTTGAAAAGACTATATATATAATATAGGTATGATATCATGCGCCTTACCCCAAGTGGTTGGTCAAAGCCAAGCACCAATGACATTTTCCTAATTAATTATATTCTTTTCATGTTACTGTTTACTTGACCCGCTCAAGCTTTAAGGTATTGCGGTCCTAGGTTTATTTTATTTTATTATGGTTCGCTTTCATTGCTCAAAGGAGAAGCTAACCAAAGTGTCAATCATACCGAGGAGCAACTTGTCTAATTTTGTATTAGTATTGCATTGCTGTCATAGTCCCAGGTTTATAGTAGGGCTGTTCAATGGGTCGGGTCGGCCCGACCTCGGCCCGCTACCAATCTCGCCCCGATCCTCCATAAAAAAAAAATGTTGGTATCGGGGTTCGAACTCGGGACGGGGCCTGGGATCGTCCTGCCCGTCCCGATCCCGACCCGCCCCGTCCCTACCTGCCAGCCCCCCTCCCCCTTTGCAAAAATAACCGTTGCAACAACGACCAAATTTTGATTTTGGCCGTTGTGCAACGGTTATAATGGCCATTTTTTGCCCCCTATCCCCTTAATAATTATTTTTAACTCCTAAGTTAATATATTTACACTTTAACCCTATTTTTCAACTATAAATACCTCATTTTCCTCTTTATTTTTCTCACAAATCTTCCTACAATCTTTTTTCCTTCTTTAAATTATTATTGTTACTTAATTTTAATTATCGCACTTAATTTTATTTACTTTAATTATTTATTACATAATTATAATGGAACGCTTAGGACGTATGATTAAGGGTAAAGGTGATTCTTCTAGTAGGGGTAACAAGGGTAAGATACTTCTTCTAGTAATCATATTCCTAGTCCCGATGATTTCATTGATTTCACTCGTATAGATGAAACTGTTTTTTTTAATGATATACCATTAGATGATGAGGTAGATGAATCATACTTTAATTTAGACGATAATCTAGATGACACACCCACTAGTGCACCTCAACCTCAGGCTCAGGCTGAGTCTGTAACATCCCGTACTTTCGGGCCATGGTTTGAATCGCTAGGCCTATGTAAATAGACCAAGTGTTGGATGATTTTTGGTCATATTCGCGTATGCAAATTAAGAACTTAGTATATAAAAGGATAAAACCCCGAAATAATTTTAAATGTAACAAGTGTGATGACGGAGATCGAAAATAATATTTGGTGTGTGCATAAAGAGGCTATGGATTAGTGCTATGTCGCACGATTATGACATTTAGTATATGAAGGTTTTATAAGTCATCAGAATTTAAGTGAATTAGAATCAAGAATTAATTATGGGATAAGTGATTAGTGGTCCTTGTCCGTGTATAGCATTGGTAGGTGACATGCATGTAAATTAACGTGGTGCCATGTGTTGGAGATGAGTGAATTCATGTACAATCATACAAGATCATTTAATTCCAATTGTCATCTTATTAAGAGAGAGGGGCTTATGTGGTGGTGTCATAGCTACTAAACCAAATAAGGCTAACAAGATTGTTCACTTCATAGAACATTCATTTTGGAAGCACCCAATACGTCCAACAATATATGAGACCTCAATTTCTCACTTTGAACCAATACTTTGTTCTTTGAGAAAGTGAGCGGAAACGTCCTTATGAATTGAAGAAGTAAAAGGCTGAGCAACAACATAATTACTATTTTAGGAAGAGGAACATAGGGACAACAAATTTGTTGAATTATGTCAAGAATTTTGATCGGATCTTATAAGCTCAGGACGAGAGTAGGCTGGTTTCCTTCGTGTTTGAAATTAACTTGTAAAGAAGGTTGACTCTATTATCATCGTCGGAAGATTGATATTCAAAGGTATGTTAAGGCAAATTATTTCTTCTTTTGGGCATGTTCCATGTAACGAAACGTAACCGTGATATTATTCCATAAATTACTCTACTCTTAAGTAGTTAAGAAATGTTCGTATTATTGATTCCTGTGTTAAAAACATGTCTAAATATGTTCCTAAATCCTTATTGAGGTATATAAAAAAGATGTTACTATTCCCAATGTTAGCCGAAGGTACACGGATATTATGTCATCCGGTAAATTCATAATGTTTTATTGTCATTCATGCATTTTCATTTGCATTATATTCATGTATTACTCTGGACCCACTTGTGTTATATATATATATAGGGGATGGGGAAAAGGGAAACGCGTTATATACGTGTCACCACCTGCAGCTGGTACATATATCACGAAAAAGAAAGATGCACATGTGAGGTCAATATTGATGCCCTTGTGTGGCCAATATGATATGATGCCCTTGTGTGTCCGATATAACCTGATGCCCACATATGAGGTTATGGGAAAGAAGATGCCCTTGTGTGGCCAATATTTATATGTATACCGCATTTGCGTTGTGCATAACAATTAGGCATAGGTGTTAGGGCCCTCAGAGGCGTTTACTGATGGTCAGCCATTTTTTGTCGGATGTTGTTATTGTCAGCTGTTACTATCGGCTGGTACTATCGGCTATTACTGTCGGTTGTTCCCGTCGGCTATTTCAGATGGTTGTTTCTGTGTCAGTTTATTATTAGATTCATGTTATGCTATTGTTCATGCCTTACATACTCAGTACATCAATCGTACTGACGTCCCTTTTGTCGGGGGACGCTGCGTTTCATGCCCGCAGGTTCAGTTAAAGAGTGTGACAGTTCGCACTAGTAGGTTGCTGGTTCAGCTGGTATTGGAGCACTCTATTTGTTTCAGAGTTGCAGTCTGGTCGTGGTATGATATTTTGCATATGCATTTGGGGTATGGCGAGGTCATGTCCCATCCTTGTGATGTCATGTATTTTTTAGAGGCTTGTAGACAGTTGTCCTATGTATAGTAGTTATGTATGGCCATGTCGGTTGTGATGTATGTGTCAGCCGAATAGTTGGTAACGGCCCTTGTGGCCATGATTGATTTTAGTTAGCTTGTAAGTATGCGAAGAGTGGTGCTCGGCAAGTAAGATCTGGGCGCCCGTCATGGCCCTCTGATTTGGGTCGTGATAGTCTCAGCCTCAAACTGAAACTGAAATGCCTCCTATTCCCCCTAGTATGAGTCAAAGCCCCACACAATAAAAATTAAAATCAGCTGCATGTGATTTTTTTGATAGGGACCAAGAGAATCAACTAGCTAGATGTAAAATTTGTAAAAATATTTATAAATTTAAAACCGAAAAAGGTCAATGTGGGACGGGAGGTTTATTGAGACATGTACAAGGCGAGCACACAGCTAGGTGGAATCAATACCAGGCTAAAAAATATGGTGTGTCAATGCCATCTGAGTCGGGACAAGGTTCACATAGTGTCCCCGACCAAGTACAGGGTCAAATTAACCCAACGACGGGGGAATTTTTGTCCTAAATATGATAAAAACAAAGATAGAGAAAATATGGCAAAATTAGTTGCGGTGGAGGGTTGTCTTTTTTTATTTCATTCATCTCCTTGTTTTATTCATTACATTCGAGAAACATATAATTATGCTTTTAATGGTTTTTCTAGATCAACTGTTAGAAGGGATGTTTTTAAATTTGCAAGTGAATATCAACAATATTTACGTTATGCATTGTATCATTTTAATGAAAAATGGCTATCACTTCTGACATAGGCTGTAGTACTAACGGTAATGATTATTTAACGGTAACATGTCATTGGATAGATCAAAATTGATCTATGCAAAAATGTATTTTAGCATATAGATATATTAATGATAGGCACACTGGAAGTTTTATTGTACAAGATATTAATGAAATTTGTGATTATTATAGAATAATTGATAAAATTATGACTATTACATTAGATAATGCTACTTCTAATGATTATGCTATAAGACTTTTAAAAGTTCGATTAACTCCATATTTTCCTAATTATTTTCATATAAGATGTGCATGCCATGTTTATAACTTAGTTGTAAAGGATGACCTAAAACTTTTTGATAAGCATTCTTGATAAAATACAATTTGCTATAAATTTTATTTTAAGATAATAAAATACAAAGACGCAAAGAGTATAAAAAAACTTGTCATGATTGTGGATTACCTTATAGAAAAATCCAGAAGAAGTTTCGACATGGTGAAATTCTCTGTATGAGCAACTACTTGTTGCTTACGATTATAAACAACCTATAACTTTATTATTTAACGCCCATAATAAAAATTCAAGGGATATGCTTGTAGATAATGATTGGGAATTTTTTTTTAGAACTTAATGGATTTCTAGAGAAATGTTTTCAAGCTACTAAAGAATTTTCCGGTATTTATTATCCTACTATTTCAAATATATTATTTTATATAGCTCTAATATTTTTGTTACTTAATGAATATATGAAAAAATCATCTTACGCTACATCTATTAAAAAATGTTTATAAAATTTAAAAAAAAAACTTTTTTCCTATTCCCACTATTTATATTATTGTTGTTGTATTAAATCCGTCTATTAAAGTAGACGGTTGTAAAACACTTGTAGAAACAACTTATGATTGTATAGAAGTACTTCCAATAGACCCAACTGAAGAACCAACTCACAAACAAACTAAAGAAGAAGTTACGTCTAGCATACACACTGAATGCAAACAAGTATATATGTATTACCAACAACAAAGTGCAAATAATCAGTCTGCTTTTGTACAATCTTCTACTACTTCACTGCAACCTTATAAAAAACATGTGATTTCTGCTGGCTAGTATTCAAGGCCTTAGAAATAAAATGTTTAGTGGTTCAACTTCTTCACAAGTTAGCGAATTTGATGTTTATGTTTTGCAGGGTGTTGTACCATACGAATTAATTGTCAATGATGAAGGCCATGAAGACTTGCTAAAATACTGGATGTAGAATGAGAATACATTTTCGACACTAGCAAAGATGGTCCGTGATGTGTTGAACATTCAAGCGTCATCAACAACGTCTGAAAATGCTTTTTCTGCTGGAAGATTTCAAATAGGAGAGCACAAACATTCATTGGCGGGAGACACATTGGAGATTGCAATTCTATTCAGAGATTGGATTCGAGCGGAGCATAGAAGGTGCGGTCAACCAGAGATCAACGAAGAAGAAGACTACAACTACAACGAAATCAGTCTGAGGGAACATGAAGCGACGTCGAACAATTTGACCAACAAATTCCAATTCCAACTGAAGATCCTCAAGACACTGTGAGGAAATTAGAAAAAGTATGGTTAACTATGTAATTTTTTTAATTGCAATTTTACTATGTGATTTGCAACTTTTGAACAACACCTCAAAGTGCAATTTTGAAATTGTATTACAAAAAAAATTATATTTCTATTAAATAATATAAGAGACACAAAAACAGCATTGAGATATTTTTATTACACTATCTTGTTCAATTATTGAAGTGTGTATATATATTATTTTTTAAAATTAAGTGGCAAAAATAAACCCCAAATCCCGATCCCGACCCATCCCCCAAATCCCGGCCCCTCTTCCGGCGGGATGTGCGACGTGACCTCTTCCCGTCCCACCTATCTTGGCCCGCCTGGCCCGCCGGAGCCCGCGTCCCGACGAGACCCGCCCCGCGCCGCCCCGTTGGACAGCCCTAGTTTTATAGTTAACACCTTGTTTGGAATATTGTTGTATCTGCGGGTTTTTTATTTCCCATATGGTATTCAACATATGTATTTCGGGATTTCATTTAATTTGAATTCGCGCTGCGTAAGGCCCACTAAAGAAGTGATCCCTACCAAAAAAATATATATTCCTAAAATTTGACCCGATGAGACTTCTAGTTAAAAATAGAGTGATCTTATATATCCATCTCTATCGGCGCATCACAATCCTTGCTGATTTATCACTCGTCTACTTGTCTAATTAGGATCTTATTTTTTATGTATTTACTGTTCGTCTATTAGCCTAGGACTCAATGTACATAAATATATTCATTGTTGTGTAAAGTAAAATAAGAAAGCCTTTGCATATCTTTTATATCTTCTTCTACTTGCGTCTTTAGCCAAGATTTAATACATCTCAACATTGATGGTTATATCTGCAGTTTAATAAAGTGTCATTGTTTGGTTTGACTAGATACTATTATACAATAACTGGTAAATCACTAAATAATCATTAACTATTACTATTAATATTTAATTTGTCGACAATTACTCATAAATATAATCACACCCGTGGTAAAAGAAAGAAAAAGGTGAAATAGCAATATTATGCAAATCAATAGGACTATATGGAGATAGTTGACTTTCTAGAAGGTTATTTGGCCATCACTTCAGTTGTTTTATTTTTATTCTTTCACTATCACTTCAGTTGTTTTATTTTTATTCTTTCACTATCACAATATGTAAAAAGGTAAAAAAGATCATGACTAACAAGAAAGTGGCGAGGAAGAAGTACAGAGGGGCTTAAAATATGATGAAGAAAATATAGTGTACAAGGCGGAGTTAAAAAAGAAGAATAAGGTAAATGATAAATGAGAGATGCAGTAAAATTGTTTTTTCTTGTTACAGATTTATTTACTCAGTAATTGTTTGTGTAGTCATTGTACAAATCTTTCAGTCTTTAATTCTATTTTTTTTTTTGTAACAAGTGGTTGAGATTTCATTAGAGTAGTTAAACCAGGTTGCTTTGTTCTGACTCTAATTAATTCGACAGGAAATCAAGTGTAATTAAATTAAGTACACTACTTGGTTAATTATATTGTTGAGATCTGAAAAGAGTTACCAAGTTGTATCTATTCACGCTTTCCTTTGTGAGAACCTATTATCACAATACACATGCATGCTAGCTTCATCAATCTCAAGTTATATATAGATGCTAATTAGATGAAAAGTTGAGTCTTTTGGCTACCAAAAGAAATACAATAGGCAATTTTGTATATGTAAATCTTCAGTGCACCTGATACGATAAGTATTCTACACTTCTCATAACAGGAAAACACTAATTTAATGAGTGAGAAATGATATTACCAACATATTGCTCGATCGTATATATACGCAGATCTATGGCATATCAAAGATGTGGCATTTTAAATGCTAATATGGTTTATATATGCATTATATTAATAGTGTACAAGAAAATTAAAATGATTTTTGAAAGTTGATCTGATAAGGAGAGCTCAATATTAAGGTTTAAAATTTGGATAGTTGATGACTTTTTAAGAATTTTAATTTATTGTAGGTTCATTGATTGGTGTTTGATGGAATCCCAGTCAGAAAAATTATTCGACAGTTGCTAAAGAAATCCTAGCAATTGTAAAAAGTGTTTTAAAATTTTAAGGCAATTTATACAATCAGAAGTTTTTAATAAAAACAGCTTGCCAATCAGCTAAGTTTATGTTTAATAAAGATTGCAAACATGATGTTTCTAAACAGATGTTTGCTAGATGGCAAGCTTCAATGACACCATTTGATTTTAAAATACATTATAAAAAAGGGACAGATAATAGTTTGCATGATAAAATCATGGAATATTTGGGTTCATAACTCTATTAAAATTCTCGTTACAAGATGAGGCCGTCTTTACCTGACGACCCCCGCCATTATAGAGGAAAGGGACGAGGACGTGAAACTGGACGTGGTAATACTCTTGTCCAGCAGGGAACCAGAAGGCTTATAGCCGGAAACATTGCAGGACCTTCTAATATTGATAAAGAGAGTCCTTTATATCAACAATTTATGGATTTCATAAAATCCAAAGAAAATGATGATAATCCGCAACCTTCTTATTAAGAGGTTGCAAATGATGAACAAAATGATAGTGATGCCTATGAACAACAAGATTATAAAGAAGTTATACTTCTATTAGATTATAAAGACCTTCAATGGAAGGAAGAGCCATGGAAATTGATGGAAAGGTATCTAGAGGCGGGTCATATCCCATTCTCACTTATAAACCAAGAATGCACTATGAGATTATACTCTCAACCACTGGATCAACTGAAATTCAACATTATTATCCAATGAATATCGAAATTTTTTATAACTTTTCTAAAATCATAATAAAGAAGAAATTTACCCCAGAAGAGTGGAGATTCAACACCAGTAAAGAAAGGGAATATTTTCACCCTAAGCAGAAAATTCAGATAAAATTCAATTACTAGGATTATGTGGATAGTTTTTATAAAACGTTCCTTTATGAAAACCCTAATAAAAAACGTTTTTGGTTCATAAAAATATGTTCTAATGTTTATAAACAGAACATTCCCAATTGGTTCTGGCAATGGTGGATTAGTTATGGTCTGACTATTCATATGTTGCCTTCACCATTTAAGAGTTTATATAGTGAATGGATTGATGTCTCGCCCAAAGTTTTAGCATGGGAACAGAATAATACAATTATTACAGGAATTGCTAATATGTTGTTCTTTGTTGAGCTTTCCATCCCATGGATAATGAGAAGGTCCGTGGAAGTGGGTTATAACCCCCAACAAATTCCTTGTCTTCAGAGAACCTTTTATACAATGTTTTGGAAGAAGTTGTTACAAAAAATCAAAGATGGAGTTTTACATGGACAAGAACTTATAGACCTGATAACTACGACTACCGCCAATTATAAAGAACGGAATCACAGGGAACAATCACCCGACGTTAATAGTCCATTCAAGCATATCACCAGAAAACTACAACTTAAACAAGGAGTTTCCAAATCTGATATCATAGCATCTTATATGGCTGAGGTAAATAAAGATTTAATAAAAAGTCTAAGTCAGGAATTCCCCTCAGATGCATCAATGGCATCCAGTCATACTGAAGGAGAAGATCAAATTCAAGACTCACAGGATCCGTATGATCCAGATTTTGACATAGAGGATTATATCATGAAGTTTCAAGATAAAATGGAGGAATCCTCCACTCCTAAAAAATCAAAAGGAAAGGAACAAATTTGATAATGCAGCCGATCCCAGATTGTTAAAGCAGTCGGTCCCGGCCACGGGAAAAGAATCTACTTTTATAAAGACAAATCTTCTTTTATTAAAGCAAATGTATTATTATACTATTTAGCCAAGTATGTTTTGGCCTTTTGTTATTTTTCTTTGTCGGCCACATGAGTGGGCCCCTTTTTTTCTTTTTACTTTTTATCTTGTCGGCCACGCTTTGGCCCTGTTTATTTATTTGTGTCTGTAAGGGATTCATTATAAGGATCCTCAATTTTAGTTCAGAGGTAGGTTTGGAGCCATGTCTCGCTCTACTTTGTAAAAACTCTCTCAATAAAAGTTTAAAGTTTGATATCTATCTCTCTTGATGAGGACAATCTTAAGGCCTTGGTAATTTCTTTTTTCTTTTTATTCTTTCATATTATATATCTATATCTAGCCTAAATGATAGGCTAAATACCTTGTGTTGAACTAGACTACTTGGAATCATGGTACGAATGCTTTAATGAAGCTGATGATTCATGTGAGTAGGTACTAATGTTGGGCAGAGGACAGCCCAGACGGAATGTCTGAAGCTCAGACTGATGGTCCTGTTTTAAGCCCTCTGAGTCGTGGTGACATTAGGCGTTTTTGGTCTGTTCTGAGTTAAGACAGCCTCTATGTGCCAGGGACTGTCGACCCACTAAAGGTTCCTCTGAAAGTGCTCTCTGTGATCCACTTCCGCTCAAAAATCAGAATTGAATTAAGCCTCACGTATACCTCACGCGCAGAGGGGCAAATCAACTCGTTTGCCTATGAAGCCTAATTCTCATGTGCGCGAGGCCCCTCTCTTGTTCTAGCCCATTTACCAACCCAATAAAACATAATTTAATATAAGTGAGAAGAAAGGTCTTTCTACCACCAATGTGGTACAAACTACAAAGTGCTTTTCATAAGTGTCAAGCAACAGAGAATAAAAAGAGACTCTCAAAGATTATTTAGTTTTGCATTATTTGAAATAAAAGAGTAATATAAATAAATAATAACTCCAACACATCTAACTACTCATAATAAATAAAATTTGTTATAAGACATACAATTTGTCACAACACGTTAATCATATTAATAATGTAAAACTTATTTATACAAAAAGTATATTTAATTAAGTAAAGAGTTTAAATTTAACTTATATGCATTTTCAGAGTAAATAAATTCTACACTATGAGATCATCCTTATCTGATAAATTAAGATAGTATGCAAGTTTCTTAACTGATGTATTTTGTTCCTCATCCAAAAATAGTTGGAATGTGACTATTACTAGCTACAACGGCTAATAATAATTCTATAAAAGTACCAAGAAATCTTTTCCTATCTTAATAGTGCTTGGTAAACTAATCCTGTTTTTCTCAATCTGATGTTTTTTTATTTTATTGTGCAGGTACTAGCATAGCACCATTAAATTAATTCTTAGAACCATAATGCTTTTTGAAAAGACCAATTTCCATATTTAAAAATGGAAAGTGATTCTATTCTGTCTTATGTTATTTTTCGGCGATAAGACGCATAATTAATCTATTACCTTAAACTAATTAAGGGTGCTAACTGCTAACTAATTTCACATGCATCACTAACTTTTCGACAATCAACAAAAGGGATAACTTCCAAAAGTAGGTATTATTCCATTTAAGTGATTATAGGATAAATTGAACAGATGAATACAAAGAGCGAACTGAATACTTACTTGTCCAATTTTGTGTAAGACGCATTTAAATGATTTTATATGAGGAACTAACGGAAGAATCTTATCACTCTCTCCGTCCCTTTTTAGTTGTTACAGTTGCTAAAAAATCAAATCAAATACTAGTCATTTTAAAAAATCAAAATATAATTTAAAAAAATCATATTATCCTCGATATTAATGATTTTTGATAGTAAATAATATTAATTACATAGCATAGAAGAACATAATAGAGAGCACATTTATTAAGAAGAGATTAGGATAATTTAGGTAAGATATACTTCTTATTTATAATTCATAAAGGATACGCAAAAGAAAAATATGACTATTAAAAGGGGACGCTGGAAGTACTCATTGTTCTGTCATTATTGTAGAGAAAAATATTTTTTTACTATGTATATGTGGTCCTCTAATTAAAATTTAAAAAGTTTAGCACTAAAATCAAATTCTTAATGAACTATTCCTTATAATGCAGATAAAGTAAAGCAATAGCATCTTGTAACATTTAAGGAAACAAAAAAAATTAATAGGAGATAGGACAATTACACATTTTAATGTGCTTATTAGTAAAACTCTGTGCATAAAAGAACAGGTTATGTCTGGTGGGATTTACAGTGGATGTCGGTTTTATTGCAAAATTTGAAATCATATGGTTTTGGGCCTTGAGGAGAATATTCGGGTTCAGAACTATTTTGATCGTTTTAGACTTTTAGTGGACTCATAAAGAGAAGAGAATTCCTCTTGGACCTGACTAAAGCCTATTGGGCTTAGGTTGCCCATATGGTTGAATACTCTTGAATGGAACGGATTTTTTCTCTTACATGTTCAATTTTTCAATTGTTGCCTAGAACAACCACAAAATTTGCCAACAACTACTTGAATTTCTCTTGTACAAGAGTTGATCAATTCAAATTGTTGCCAAGGATAAACAAAGCATCAGCTAAAATGCTGAGAACGAAAATAAAAAAGAAAAAAGAGATTATGTATCGTATTTCTCTTTTTCATGGTTCGAACAGACTAAACACGTAAAAATATCTTATTGTTGACAATGATCAGATTTTTTAAATTTACAATATATTAGATGTGTGGACGATAACTTTTAAAAATTTAAACTATTAAAAGAGAGATACTTTTTATTTATTTATTTATTTAAAGTGATCTCCTATAATAGAAATATATATAGATGTACATTAAATTATATGTCACTATTTACATCGTTACAAAAGAGCAAGATATATAATACAATAGTGTTTTAAAAGAAAGACTTTATGGGGTGTGTTGCCAATGCAAAACACTCAAAACGTTCTTGCCTCGCTACAAGTATAATTGCGTTTGAAAATCCTATAGGGTTTTGTTGGGTTCAAAGCACATAAGTAAGACACAACGGAAGTTTAAAAGTTTTGTTTCTTACTTACCCCAACAACACTTCTGGTATGGTTATACAACAATTAAACTTGTAACATAAAGCATAAACTTACAAGTTTGAATATCTGGAGTCTTTTCTACTATAAGGTGCACACGCGGTTGCCCTTCCGATTGCAAGCTCCAAGCTTATTTCTCTTTCGGAAAGCTAGGAAATCCGGCAGAGGTTCGAGAGAGTATTTGATTCTAAGTCTCTAAGGCTTAGAATGAATTTCAGAAAATTCGGTCACTGAATAATGAAATGAATGCCACTATTAATAGTTGAAAAATAGGTCAAAACTGGATTAGGGTTTGACCTTGGGCCTGACCCAAAATTCGAGACAGGGGCGCCACGGCCCTAGGGTATGGGCATCGCGGTGCTCGACGTGCTCCTGCACTGTCTCGATTTATTTTACGTGTATTCTTAATTAAATTCAAAATTCAATTTTGACTTAATTAAAATAATCATTATTCATTTAAATATCTCAATTCCAAATCGAACATTTAATTACTCTCTCAATACATCCTTAGATCGAAACGGTCAATCGACATAGTGTGACCCTACAGGCCTTCTCATATCGACATTAATCAAATTAAGGTCTACACGGAACTCCTAGACGGCGCCGGAAGACAAACTCAATATGTAAGTACGTTTACGCGAATCCAGTAAACTTAACCTTTATGTGGTAAGATAAAATCCTTTCATTCACGACACACCCGATCAAGCTTAGGATTTGTCAAGTGTCTATCCAAATGGCTTAATCATTGTATTTCATCTATATTAGTTGACAACTAGACCATATTCTAAATACGTCTATTGCGTTGGCCAACGACTTAGTCAACCTAATATCACTGAGAATCCGAGTGTTCTCTCGAATATACATCCGAGGAATGAATCCTAATCTTGGCTCAACTACCACCTTCAATCCACATCATAATGTACCCAATACAAGTCGTATCTCACCCTATAAGGCATTTGAGCTTAGGACGGGATCAAAGTACATTACTTTGTAGACAAGGCGCGTATTGACCTCAAGTCTAAGGACTTCTATCTCCCACACGCTGATCATACTTTAGATAAATATAACAAATAGTGTATCAGCAGGGTATACCAATACTTTCAAAGTATCCATGTGTCCATCACGAGTAGCCATTACTCGTAGCAGGTGAGACATACTACATCCTCTTAGGATGTGATGCAGACCACATGTCGACTTATCACATATCATCGATATCCCATTCTCGATGATCATTAGTCGAGGCTATTTTAAGAGTTACGCTCTATCATCAATAACTCACTCTATTAATGACAACGTAAGTTCAAGGGATGCACATTAATGAATAATTACAAACAATCAAATAATAATTCAATAATTGCAAATGCCAAAATATTATTCTCCATTAATAATAATACGAATGTCTATAAAGTACATTTGTCCTAATACAGATTGTCTCTAGTACATAAATATACTTTTAAATCCTCCATATATGCTATTCAACCATTAATTTTCCACCTAAACTTAAGCAATTGGTCTGGATTTGTTGGACATTGGGTACCAAATACTGAATGATTAGAAAAAAAAGATTGGCCCTCTAATGGTTTGGTTTATAGAGTAGTTATTTAACTTGCCACTTGCTAGAGGACAAAGCCGTCCATAGCCTATCCTTGATATTGTCGCAAAACAAAGGTAAAGACAAGCAAGTTCATAAAACAAACATTTCCAAATGGAGTGTCTCAGTTGATGAAACGACTTTGTCAGTTTTTATTTTTTAGTTTTTCATCTCCCCCTTGAATTATGTTTACTTAAACTGCAGTCTGTCTGAAAGATCAAAGTATCATATAATCCAAGCCATGGTTCTCAGCAAAATTTTGAACATCTTGCTAATCTTAGTACTTTTTCTTATCCCTTCTTTTTATTCATTGAACTTTAACCTCACCAACATCAATACTTCTGATGCTAATCGTTCTATCAATGTCACTGGAGACGCCTATATATCGAACCAGGGCATCCAAGTCACGCCTGATGAACGTAATGTTGCAAGAGGTGGAAAAACAGGACGAGCCACGTACATTGAGCCACTGCAATTATGGGACAAGGCTACAGGAAACTTAACAGATTTTACTACACATTTCTCTTTTGTTATCGATTCAAATGGTAACGATAGCTTTGCTGATGGACTAACATTTTTTATGGCTCCTGTTGGTTCAAGTATTCCAGTTAGTTCAGCTGGTAGCGGCCTTGGTCTTGTCGATGCTAAGACAGAAAACACGTCATCCCATGAGCCATTCGTAGCTATTGAGTTCGATACATTTCAAAATACCTGGGACCCCTCACCCGTGCATGTAGGTATCAATGTAAATTCTATGGAATCTGTTGCTACTAAATTATGGAGTAATAACATTACACTGGGGAAGAAAAATGATGCTTGGATTAGTTACAATGCTAGTTCCAAGGCTCTTGAAGTTGTTTTCACAGGATTTGACAAAAAATATTATAGAGACAAATTTAGCTACGTGGTTGATCTGAAGGATTATTTGCCTGAGAATGTTAGTTTTGGCTTCTCAGCATCAACCGGACAGTTGTTTCAGAAAAACAATGTCAAGTCTTGGGATTTCAATTCAAGTTTGAGTTTTGATGCTAACAAAGTTCCAGTACATGCTGAACAGCCTAGTGCAAGTCCTCCAATTCAAGTTCAAGATCCAAAGGATCCTCCTAGTCAAATTCAAGATCCAAAGGATCATCCTCAAGAAGCACTCAGCACCAAGAAAAAGGGACACAAGGGACTAGTAGTTGGATCAAGCATAGGTTTACCTATTCTGATTCTTGGGTTGATTACCGCCTGCTGCTTTTTATGGAAGAAAAAGAGGAAAGGAGATAATAAAGACCATGTCTTTATTGATCTTACTATGGACGATGATTTTGAGAAGGGTACAGGTCCTAAGAAGTTCTCATATGGTGAATTAGCTCGTGCAACGAGCAACTTTGCTGAGGGACAGAAGCTTGGAGAAGGTGGATTTGGTGATGTTTATAAAGGCTTATTGAAGGAATGTAACTTATATGTTGCTGTTAAGAGAGTGTCAAAAGGGTCTAAACAAGGGATAAAGGAGTATGCATCAGAAGTGAAGATCATCAGTAGATTAAGGCATAGAAATTTGGTTCAACTTATCGGTTGGTGCCATGAGAAAGGACAGATGCATCTTGTTTATGAATTGATGCCCAATGCAAGCCTAGACAAACATCTTTTTAAAGAAAAGTCATTGTTGGTGTGGGAAATCAGATGGAAAATTGCTCAAGGAATTGCCTCGGCTTTGCTCTATCTACATGAAGAGTGGGAACAATGTGTAGTCCATAGGGACATAAAAGCAAGTAATGTCATGTTGGATTCAAACTTCAATGTTAAATTAGGTGATTTCGGGTTGGCTAGGCTTGTTGATCATGATAAAGGATCTCAAACAACAATGCTGGCAGGGACCGTGGGGTATATGGCACCAGAATGTGTTATGAATGGAAAAGCTAGCAAAGAATCAGATGTCTACAGCTTCGGAATAGTAGCATTGGAAATAGCAAGTGGAAGAAGATCGATAGATATCAAAGCACCAGAAGATCAAGTGAGATTGGTAGAATGGGTGTGGAACCTCTATGGAACGGGAAATCTAGTTGAAGCAACTGATCCAAGATTGAGTCAAATGTTTAACGAGAAAGAAATGGAATGTTTAATGGTCGTTGGTCTATGGTGTGCTCATCCAGACAACAAACTGAGGCCATCAATAAGGCAAGCAATACATTTTCTTAATTCTGAAGCTCAATTACCTATTCTTCCATCAAGAATGCCAGTTGCAACATATTCACCCCCTCCATTGAATATGTTTTTGCCTTCATTTTCACATACCTATGAAGTTAATAAAACAGTAGGGAGTGAGCAGGAGCAGACAATAACTTACACTATTTCTTCAAGTGTCTATACATCATCTGCTGCTTCGTCAACAAAATCACTTTTGTAACCATGACAACTGTTTTTTTTATTATTGAATTCGCTCAAGAGTTCATTTCAGTGTCACTTCATTATTCCTTATGTTGATTTCCCTCTCTATAATGATTTGGAGGTGTAATGGAACTGAATGCATCTCATGGATGATTAAATTCTATGTTTTGTTAGAAGTTCAGAATTCAGTGTCATTTGACAGCTAAAATAAAAGGACCCTTTTTCTTTTTAATTTTGATTGATTTTTCGTCTTTCAGAAGCTTGAAGTTTTTGGGGAAGTTGTTAGTTGAGCTTTTGCTTAGTAAGCATCTCGATAGAAATGATGATAGCTAGGCATATTAGCTCCAAAAATATTGTAGTCCGGGCAGGACGAGAAATTTGCCTGAAAATGTGAGCTATATATCTATTTGTATCTTGTAATTAACATCAGGTTCTAGCGTAAAAGAATACAGTAGCGAAACCAACTGAATCTAATTCGATCAACCATTAACAAGTAATCCTAATGATGTTCAAAAAGGAGTTTCTTTTAACTAGTATGAGAATCTGGAAATCAAAGAGACAAAAGATTTAAGTATCTTGAAGAACTTTCTTAAAATAAAAATCTGAGTTTGACCTTTTCATATCAGCTTTCAATATGTTTGTAATTTATATTGCACTAGGAAGATAGATACTTTTCAGGAAACAAAGCGATCCAATCGTCCATAGACTCCTTGTTCTTGTCAGAAGGGCAAAAAGCCACCAGCAAGGTACCAAAAAACTTCTTCTTGATTATTGGAGACAGATTATTTTAAGAGATGGAAAAACAAAGATAGACTATTATAAGAAATAAGAATACCTTTTCAACTGTTTTATCCTTTATTTATTTGACGGACTGCCATCCAAAGCCGGCATTTCTAACTTTTGATTCTTTCTGATGCATTCAAAAGCCGGCATTTCCATCAATCCGTGCTTAAAATTCACTTGTAGCTACCGTCTTTGGCATCCTGCTAATAATCTCTCTATTACCTCCAAAGATTAAAAAGTAAACTAGGATTCCTTTTACATTAAATAGAGTCGAGGTTAAAGGGAAAATGAGTTCTTGATAAGGTGCTTCTCTAATCTAGCTTTAGAGAAAATATCAGTTGTGATACAAGACTTGAACTTTCATAGTAATATTTTAATTAGTAATTTGCAGCATATAGGAGTTTTAACTACAAAGTGAGCACTTTTTTGTCCTCATTACTTCTTAGTGGGCTGCATTTTTGAAAAATAAATAAATAAATAAATCTAGTGATATGTATTGGAAGAGTAAGCTGAATAGAATAAGTGGTGCTCACGTTAACATGGTCATATACAACATAGACAAGTGAAAACTGGATTTGACACTCTTTTATCATCTTACATGAAATTGTTCTCCACTATTGGCTCTTCCCATACTGAACTCTTTTTTGACAACCATAATCATCAAAACAAGGGAAAATGGTAGAACTTTCCATTTCATAAAGCCGCCAAGTATTAGTGGCATGCTCATTGAAATAGACACAGTTGCTTCTGCAGCCCCATTGACTTGCATTAACTGACATACAGCAATTAGTCCCTGCAAACAATGTTCTATGTCCAAGGTTGTCCAATTTTAACCATGATATATCATCCATCTTGAGCTTGAACACTTCCACATTGTCCATTCTGATATCAAGAAAATCAACAAGATCTCTCCATTGGTTTCAAGAAGATACTCCGTGAAATATTTTGAGAAAACTGATGGAACAGCCTGGCTTCTGCTTAACTTAGTGACTTGAAACTTAGATTCAATTTCTTCAATAACCGCTATAGTACCCTTCAGACTTATTGCGTAAAACTTCCCTTCCAAGCCGATGGCGTTAGTAAGTATCATAAGTTGTCTTTGTGAACAATTCGGATCGACTAGACTGCTCGTTTGTTTCATCCATTTAAATGGACCTACCGGAGGACAAACCAAAAGAAGTGGATAGGAACAGCCTGTTAACACCATCACAGAGCAGATCTTATAAATACTGGAAGGATATAAAGACAGGGTTGCAAACTTGAATGGAATTGTGGCATCCCAAGGGGGACACCCCCCACTACTGTTTCTTGTACCAGGAATCAAGAGACAGTAGTTTGCAGGATCCTTCCCTCCAGCGACAATTGACCCATGTGAACTACCATGAAAATGGGTCCAAATATTATCCCATGGCCTTCTATTACTGTTCCACCAATGTATACTTGGTTTAATGAGATGTTGAGAGTATGCTCTTGATGAGTCTTGGACTGGTAATAATTATATTTGTCACAAAGTTCAAGCCATGGTAGTTGTGAATTGGCATTACATTTCTTAGATGCTGCTCTCCTTGATTTAGTAACACCACTAAAAATGATGTTTTGCATTAGATCAGGATGTTGCTTTCCAATTAAGTTGAGGTTCTTGAGGTTTCACTGGCCTCTTCTTCTTTTTGTGACTACCATATTTTTGGAAGAATGGGTAAAGACAGGGGATGCCTCTAGAAATTAAAATAAGCACCTTTAATATAGCTTGCATCTATCTTCCTGCTTTAATATTTTATTTGGAAAAAAACAAGAACCAGTAACCGTAGCCTCCAAGCTAGTTGACCTCTTGGGGCTCAAGGTTGTGGTAGTTGATTTTGACTAAATAGTTGAGTTGACCATTTAGAAAAGGGCTTATTTTATTTGTCATTTGAGGACACAGAAGATTAAAACAAGAGAACATGACCGGTGCAAACCTGACAATAAGATACAGAAAGAAAATATGATCTCCAATTTGAACAACTGTAACTATAAGATACAGATGAAAAATTACTTTTCAAGAATCATCATCCTTGGAATATACTAAAACTCGATTGCTAAAACTTTACGTTTAATTAGGAAACTATGGAATTGTTGTCGATTGATACTGTTGCAGAACAGATTTCAAGACAAAAAAACAAAACCAATTGTTTTTACTCCAAGTAATTCAACTAGGGTAACCGCCCATGTTGAAGGATCATATTGAACATCTGTATCATCATAGCTATTTTGTCCAGAATTTATAGCATGATGTGACATTAGGGACCTACATTGTACAGTCTTCTCTGATAACACCACCAGAGTTACTAGTTTTTGGTCAAACCAGAATATGAGAAAACAGAAACGAAATGCAAAAAAAAAAACATAACTATAATATTAGACTTAAAAGACTTGGCAATCTAAAATCCCTAGCTTTTTCTCCTCTTCCTTCGACGATCATCACTTTCAGTGACACTGCTGTTGGAGCTGTATAAATCCGATTCTGAATCAGAACTAAACGTATAAGACTCACCTGATTTAGAGACAGGCTTTTGTTCTTGCATGATTAGCCTTGACATGTTCTTTAAATACGCTCGTAAATTTTCAGTTAACCCACCTAGACCAATGGAAGTGAAGAAGTTGATGGCAAACCTAGTGTTTTTTGGATTATCCTTTGGCAGTATCGACTCAAATGATTGTTGCATAGTGGGGTCATTAAGACGTTCATTCAACAAACGGATGCCAAGGTGCTCTGCCAACTCCTGAAATAGGAATTTGATAAATATACGAGAAGAAGATGTGGTGTCCTCTTCTGTCAGCCGTATATAAGCAAAAACATGCCAAGGCAGTGCATCAGTGGCGAGTAACTGAGCGAAAAACTTTGCCACATTACGCAGTTTATGAGTTTCAAGGCGGTGGATCATGGAGTATTGCTGCACAAAGCATTTATCAAAGTTCTCCCGGTAAACTTTGTTGATCATACAAAACCGCTGCCCTAAATGTCCATAGTAACGGAGATAAGTCCTCTCCTGATTGCAACACTCCAATAACATTATGCATAATTCCATGTCATGACCAGGTTCTATTTTAATTTTCAATAGCTTATTCCCTGCTTCTTCAAAATCAACACTTGACATAATCCTTTGTGTAAGATTGTATTAATCTATCTTGAGGAGGCTTGCTCATTAATACAAATATATATAGTGTACAATGTGTAGAACCATAGTACAATAATAAATCATCTACTTACCATAATTCTATATCACTAAATATATACAAAATATATGGGATATATTCTAATTATGGTGGTGGGATTGAATTGGGATTCTATGACAAGTGGTACACGTTAATACACCCCTCAGTCTGAGCGGGAGGAGGCCGGACGCTGAGACTGGATCTGAATTTGAGGAATAGTTGTCGAGGAAAACCTTTCGTGAAGATATCCGCGTACTGATATGAGGAAGGCACATGCAACACCTTAACATGACCGAGAGCAACCTTCTCACGAACAAAGTGTATATCCATCTCAATATGTTTGGTCCGTTGATGCTGAACAGGATTATGAGATAAATATATAGCGGATATGTTATCACAATAAACCACAGACGGCTTACGCAAGGGACATTGAAGCTCCAAAAGAAGGTTTCGGAGCCAATAGATCTCAGCAACAATATTTGCAACTCCTCTATACTCTGCTTCTGCACTCGAACGGGATAATGTGGCTTGCCTCTTGGCAGACCAAGAAATGAGATTATCCCCAAAAACACAATAGCCTAAGGTGGAGCGTCGCGTGTCCGGACAGCCTGCCAATCAGCATCCGTAGATGCTAACAACCTGGTCGGTGTTGAGGGGTATAGGTGTAATCCATAATCAAGGGTACCCTTAACATATCGAATGATGCGTTTAAAGGCAGTAAAATGAGGCTCCCTAGGGGCATGCATAAATAAGCATATTTGCTTAACAACATAAGCGATGCCAGGCCTGGTGAAAGTAAGATACTGGAGTGCACCTGCAAGACTGCTATAAAGAGTGGGATCGGACACTGGGTTACCATCAACAACAATAAGCTTTGATTTAGAGTCAACCGGAGTGAACATAATCTTGCAGTTTGTCATTTTAGCCATGTACACTATCTCCTCTGCATACTTGCACTGACATAAGAACATAGAATTTGCAGAACGAGTCACTGATATTCCCAAAAAATAGCTCAACTTCCCCAAGTCAGTCATAGCAAATTCGGTCTTAAGTAGTGCAATAATCTCATTCTTTAACACATCAGAGGAGGCAGTAAGCACAATATCATCCACATATAACAACAAATAAGCAATGCTATTACCTCGATGGAAAATAAAAAAAGAATTATCGCACTGAGGGGTCAGCTGTAGGTGGCAGAGGTGGTGTTTGGGGGGTGGACTGACACAGTTCGTTGATAATGACAGGGGAGATGTCGGACTCGTCAAGAAAGGTATAGTCTGTTTTTCAAAACTTGTGAATATTCGAAAAAGGGAAGGTGGCCTCGTCAAACGTGACGTGACGAGAGACGTGAATTTGACGGGTGGACATGTCATAGCAGAGATAGTCCCTATGATTAGACGGGAAGCCTACGAAGACACATGGTGTGGTTCGAGGTGCTAATTTGTGAGGGGCGGTGGAGGCAAGATTGGAAAAACACAGGCAACTGAATATCCGAAGGTGGTCGTATGAAGGGATCCGACGGTACATAATTTCGGTTGGGGTCATTTATAAAGGGTGTTGGTAGGTAAAATATTTAGGATGTATTCTACCATTTTGACGGCATAGACCCAAAAGGACGGAGGAAGGGAGGCATGAAACAGTAAAGTATGAACCATGTTATTTATAGTGCGGATGATTCGTTCTGCTTTACCATTTTGAGGCGATGTGTGGGGACATGAGAAATGAAAAACCATGCCATTGTTGCAACAGAATCGGTGAAACATGGAATTATTGAGTTCACGACCATTATCACACTGAAAAGATTTAATGCATTTTTCAAACTATGTTTTGATGAAGGTACGAAACTCAAAAAAATTGGCAAACACTTCGAATTTAAATTTGAGCAGGTAAATCCAAATATAATGAGAAAAATCATCTAACAAGACAAGATAATATTTATGACCCAGTGAACTAGAGATAGGAGATGTCCACAAATCAGCATGAATAATATCAAACGGCGATAACGTAACAATGGTAGATGATTTAAAAGGAAGACGAACATGTTTGCCTAAAGAACAAGAGACACAGTGCTGGCAAGTTTTCCATTATTACATGTAATAAAATTATTGCCTCTAAGAAAATTAAAAACTGGGGTGCCTGGGTGACCAAGCCTATTATGCCAAGTTGACAGAGATATAGCGGCTAGAGATACGGGAGTGCAGGAGCTGGAAGCGGAGGTGGATGGGAATGGATAGAGATCCTCGTGCTATTGCATCTCGTAAGAAGTGTCCCCGTACGAAGATCTTTCACAGTAAAACCAAAATGGTCAAAGTCAACAGAGACGGAATTATTACGAGTAAATTTGCAGACAAAAATTAAGTTTTTAATGATGTTCGGGGCATACATGACATTATTAAGGGAAAAGGGTGGGTGAGGCGGTGGTGTGTATGCGGTACCATAGCTCTGAATTGGAATGCGATGACCATTTCCAACAGTAATGTTTTGAGGATGCTTTAAATGAAACAGTTAGGGAATTTTACCTGCAGAGCAGGTGAGGTGAGATGTGGCGTCCGAGTCCATGTACCAATTTTCGTCGGGCTGCTGCAAGTTCAAACTGCTAAAAGCCTGACCCAATTCAGAGGGGCCAGATTACTGGGCTGCTGGTGCGAGATGTGGGCCTGGGAGAGATGGGCCTGAGGCTGCTGGAACTGGGCTGGCCGATAGCCTGGAATGGGGCACAAAACCCCTGAGTTCTGAAATTGGAACTGGGCTGGCTGGCCTGTTGGAAATGCAGCCCAGTTCCCGTGATGGTAAGCACCTGCTGGGCCGGCCCAAGACGCTGAATGAATGGGCTGTTGTTGCTGTTGGCTGGCCTGCTGTCCCCTGCCGCCACGTCTTGAATAATACTTTAACTTAGCGTGTAACCCTAAGGGACACAGGTCCTGAAGAATCGAACCGCATTCCGTAACTAAACTAACTGCAACCTCCACGCTATCATCAGTAGTGAATATTGGAGAAGCCATTTGGGACTTGATGACGGATCTGCAGAACAAGGCTCTCCCTCGAATTAAGTTCTCGGAAAATAGTTCAGGGATAACGTTTTTAATGTTGATTGCGTTCACCCTATTCATCAAACCATTGATGCTCTTAACTCATCCTCTCGTATTCAACAACTGTGTCTTCTCTTTTCCTGTCTTTTCTAATTGAATATCTTTCCATTTGCGTAGCCTTGTTAATTTGTGAGAGATGAAGAAAACAGGGAAAATTTATAGGTGAAAAATCTAAATTTGAGGACTAAACACGTTTAAATACATATATAATAGCTTTTGATTTCCTCAATAGGTAAGGATTAGGAATACATATTATTTTGTTTTGTTTTCCGAATTAGAAAAAGAATAATACTAGTTCTAACCACTAATACACGTTTTCCTAAACTAGGTGGAATCGGGAGTGACTAATGCACTAATTCACGTCCGCGAATAGTAATTTGTTATTTATGTTTTGGTTTACAAGTTTATGTCAATAACAAAATTGGAATGCAAAACCTACCTTGTTTTTTTTTTTAAATATAAAGATGTCTAAAGGTAGTTAATAGAAATACAATAATAAAGTTCCCAAATATAAATCCTTTTCCTTCAGGGAAAAGGTTAGAAGTCCAAAATCTACTAGGAAAGGGGTTACACAGACTAGTATTTATATTGGACTGCAGACGCACACTAAAACGTACCTTCACTTTGAAAGAAAACACAGTTTTTACAAATTGAATGGTAAAAAAACAGTGACAATATAAACATTGATCAACCAAGGTGATCTGTCTCAAAGATGTCGGGGACAGAAGAAGAAAACGCCGCGGAGCTCAAGATTGGTGATGAGTTTTTAAAGGCCAAATGTCTAATGAATTGTGAAGTCGCATTGACTCTTGAACACAAGTATGAGCAGCTTCAGAAGATGTCTGATGATACAACTATTTCACATGTATTTGAAAAGTCACTGCAATATGTGAAGCGTTTTAGTCGGTACAAAAACCGTGATGGCGTTAGACAAGTTCGAGAGATCCTTAGTAGGTATCCACTTGCTGAATTCGAGCTTTGTATTCTGGGGAATCTTTGTCCAGAAACCGTTGAGGAAGGTGTTGTCTTGGTCCCATCGTTCAAGAATAGACTTGAAGAGGAAGCAATTCAGAAAATACTAACAGACCTTTCATTAATAAAGAAATTCCAATAGTCTCACCATTGTGTTTTTTTTTTGGTTGGTAAAACTGAGGATTTTATTCATTACTAGATAGCAAAACATTATACAAAATAGATGTCTCATTAGGATCATCGTTCCTAGTAAAGACAGTAGCAACAAAATTCGACGTGGTCGTGCTATTTTGTGTGCTTTTGGGTAGCGGCTCTGTAATGCAAATTGCACTCTGGCATCCCGTTGAAAACTTAAGTTGTTGAATTAGTGGAAATCTTTCTTTCAAAAAGAGAAAATATTTCCTATCTTAATATAGTGCTCGGTAATCTAATCTCGATTTTGTTCGATGATGTTATTTTATTTTATTTATGTACTAGCATAGCACCATTACATTAATTCATAGAATGATAGAATCATAATACTTTATGAAAAGACCAGTTTCCATATTAAACAAATGATAAGTGATTCTGTCTTGTGTAAATTTTTGGCGATAAGATGCATAACTAATCTATTGCCTTCAACTAACTAAGGGTGTTAATTTCACATGCATCACTAACTTTTTTACAATAAACAAAAGGGATAACTTCCAAAAGTAGGTATTATTCCGTTTTAAGTGCATTATTTTTATGCTAGTGGGCATAATTTTATTGAAATATCACAGTAGAAAAAAGTTACAAATATAGGGATAAAAATAATTTGAGTATATTTAATACTTTGAACTAATTTAAAATAAAATAAAGTATGCAAATAATAACGAATAATATTTATACAACTGATGAATTGTGAATAATAGAATATAAAGTTAAAAATGAAAAAATATTTCATGAATAATATATATGTATGTGTGTGTGTGTTATATTATAAATCGGGTAGTAGACAAGGATGTTGAAATTCAAAAGCATACATAGAGCCAATGCAGAGAAAAACTAAATAGGAACTTACCTTCAGCCATAGTTGTTCAAGTGTCGTGAGAATCGTCTTTCTTCTAGCACCGTGTTGTAACCCTAATAGTAAATCTTAGAGCCTTCTAGCCTATGTCTATCACAATTTCATAATACTAAATTGATGGAGTCACAAGCGTATATATATAGGTAGGCTAGGGACTCTTACGCAAAAAAATTAACCCTAGAGACTACTCCATAAAATATGGTTACCCTAGGAATTCCTAATAAAATATTTTCTCCCATCAAGAAAATTTCCGGATATGCCTAACTAAGAAATATTATTTGTCATATATTGTTTACTTGAAAGACAAGGTAAATAATTTATTATCATAATATGTGGACCACATTAAATGTCTCATTAAAGAGACGTGTAATTTTTACAAAGGATACTTAGCTAAGTAACAAGCTAATAAAATAATATATTAATAACGTAACAATATAAATAGTTGATAATGTAATAAGGAACAAAAGAAAATTATGACTATAAATGGGGTAGTAGACGAGGTACATTACATTTGGTAAGATAAAGATTAGGAGAAACATAATTCTTAAGAAACTTTTTTTATATTATTTTAGATAGATAATATATTGTTTACTTGAAAGACAAGGTAAATAATTTATTATCATAATATGTGGACCACATTAAATGTCTCATTAAAGAGACGTGTAATTTTTACAAAGGATACTTAGCTAAGTAACAAGCTAATAAAATAATATATTAATAACGTAACAATATAAATAGTTGATAATGTAATAAGGAACAAAAGAAAATTATGACTATAAATGGGGTAGTAGACGAGGTACATTACATTTGGTAAGATAAAGATTAGGAGAAACATAATTCTTAAGAAACTTTTTTTACGTATTACGAGAATGTCATTGAAGTAGGATCGCTAGTGAGATAGATAAACCTTTTATATGAACACAATTCCTTAGTCGTTTTCACACAAAGAGTGTGGTGGATGAATGAGATCCTTTTGACATTAATTAAAAATCTCAAATTCGTGTCTTAAGAATGGACGAACCACTGGCCAGGTGTGTTTTTCTTTTTAATGGATTTTACGTAGCTCGAATCTAAAGGTGAGGGGTATTCTTGAACCAAAACATATTGTGCCTTTAGGTTGATGATATTTTTAGACCAAAAGGTAGAAGGGGGATATTTGTGAGATATTTTCCATACATTAAGTGTATTTTTAACCCTTTTCCTTTTTTTTCGAATTGGAACTAATTTGGAAATACTCGTTTTCCTAAATTGGGGTGGAATCAGGAGTGTGATCTAATATGGAAATACAATTTCTATGCACTAACACACGTTTGCTGAAAAAAATATTTATATGTTGGTGTCGACACTAGTTATGTCAATATCAAATTTGGAGTGCATAAATTAACTAGTTTTTTAAAAAATATATATATAAAAAGAGTTGGCCGAATTACATGATTAATTATTTTATGGCTCGAAAATTACCAAACATAAATCCTTTTCCTGTTAAGAATAGAAACTCACATATGGAAACTTCCAAATATTAATCCTTTTTCTGGAAGGAAAATCAACTGGGAAAGGGGTAAGACTAGTATTTATATTGGACCGCAGACAAACTATAAGGCATCTTTACTTTTGCAAACACAAACACAGTTGTTGCAAATTAGAGTTGTAAAACAAAAACACAGTGACAACATGTCCTTTCATCAACCAATGTCGAAAATGTCACGTCAACGACTCAGTAAACGTCAAGAAGTTTACCAGTCGTTTAACACACTGCAAATGGACGATGATTCTGCTATGGAGGATTCGATAGACATTCCAAAGAAGAAGCTCTATCCTTATTTAGAAGAATTATTCAAGAAGAAGAGTTCCGCCAAAGAAAACGCACTAAGGACATTGGTGTTGGGAGATTTGCTCTAAGGTACTTTATAACGCAGTACGGGAAGTATTTAACTATTACAAGTATTCGAAAGGATAAATAAAGATTTCAATATTTTCGACTAGAAATCTGAAAATTACAATATAACAACAAAACTGAAATTACGATTTTGTTGAAGACTGAAAAATGGAAACTGGTTTATGCTGAGTCGAGTGTGGCACTCTGTCCTTAAGACAATATTGCCCCGTATGTATCCTTTATACGTCCCGGACAATTTGTCTCCCAAGATAAAACAAAGAATGGAACCCTTGAGCAAAGGAAACTCAAGAGCTACCGTGAAGAATATTGAGTAACGAAATGATGCTCGAAAGTTGTAGGAAGAAAACTGTTTTGCTTGTGTATATTTCTGAATTTTCGTGTATCATATATGTGTGTTCTTCTCCTCAACAATGGTGTAAGGGGGTGTTTATATAGGTGATGGAGGGGCTGAAAATCGCCTCCATAATAGCCAAATAATGGCCATTATGGAGGTAGTAAAGTCACCAACATAAATGGTGAAAGACCAACGGATTTGGCCATTATAGGAGGAGTAATTCAGCCAAAATAAATGGCTGAATTGAGAGCTTGGACGTTTCGCTTTGACTGTCGAAATTCCAACTTTCGAAAACTTCGGGGACCAAACTGTACATCTTGAAACTTCGGGGACCAAACCGTACATCCGAAAGAATTCTGTCCAAACCGTACTTCGAAACTTCGGGATCAAACCGTACTTCTCGGCAAAGTTTTCGGCCCAAAAAGATAATATCGAAGGCCCACGCGCCCACGCCCCACACACCCACGGCCCACGAACCCGAGAACCCGAACCGGACCGACGGGGACGGGCGCGGGCGGCGGCGGCGCGCGTGTGGTCTTTCCTCGAACCGAAGCACATCTAGGTCCTCCCTCCTTTAAACACATGGGATACCCCTTGGGGTCCCAAACCCCAAACCAATTTCGAATCTTATATACACAACAATTCTTTCTTCCTCTACCGATGAGGGAGAATTACACACAATACCACACTTTCCATGCTTCAAACACCTTACTTCGTGAACCAATATCTCTTTCATTTCTCAATGAAATTTGACGATTCTTGGCCCTACGGTTATCTACGTACTTAGTAGATCATGCATGTGTGAAGAACCGGATTCTCCAACATACGTTACACTAGTGTTTAAGCCGTTAAAGTTGGTCGGTCGCAACTCCCGCCAAAGGCAAATTTCCAACAATTGGTTGAGGAATTTGAGACCAATGTCCGTTCCGAATTTGCTGAGAAGAATTTTGTCACTTTGGTACACCGATGCCAAAATTGCTTGAAACGGGGTTCTGCCCTGGAGATTGATTTAGCATTACAACTTATAGGATTAGTAGTTTTGACTCTTGGAGCGGGTGATAATGCACATGAGGTTTATGAAGAATCCCTTGTGTTTCTTGTTGGTTACAAAGGTGCAGGAAACGAAAATTACAAATAACTGCTAAGGATTACAAGAACTGAAATTATAATTCAACAACAAAACTGAAATTATAAAGAACTTGTAGAATAAACTGGAACTGTTTGTGGTATGCTGAGTCGAGTGTTTGCACTCTGTCTTTCAGACAATATTGCCCCGTATGTATCATTTCTACGTCCTGAACAATTGTCTCCCAAGCTAAAACAGCAAAGGAACAATTGAGCAAAGGAAACTCAAGTGCTACCGTGAAGAAATTTGAGTAATGAAATGATGCTTGGAAGTTGT
Organism: Anisodus tanguticus; assembly: GCA_034509755.1. NCBI lineage: Eukaryota > Viridiplantae > Streptophyta > Magnoliopsida > Solanales > Solanaceae > Anisodus > Anisodus tanguticus. The sequence continues at coordinate 33,869,720 of CM067561.1, read as the reverse complement.
AGGAAGAACTGAAATCTGTTTCTGTTTTTCATCTGATTTTTGTGTAGCTCAACAATGGTGACAAGGGGTCTTTATATAGTTGAAGGAGGGGCTGATGAACTGCCTCCATAAGTGTCATTACTGGCCAAGTAATGGCCATTATGGAGGCAGTAATTCCTCCAAAATAAATGGAGAAGATGTGCAACAGATTGACCATTTAGGAAGAGTAATTCGGCCAAAATAAATGGTTGAATTGAGTGTTGTTGATGTTTCTGATCTCTCTGCCCAATTCTGACTTTCTGGAAACTTCAGGGACCAAACTGTACATCTTAAAACTTCATGGACCAAATTGTACATCTTAAAACTTCAGGGACCAAACTGTACATATGAAAGAATTCTGGTCCAAACTGTACACATAAAACTTCAGGGATCAAACTGTACATCTGACAAAATTCTCTGGTCCAAAAAAATAATATCGAGAAGAAGCACAGCCCACATACCGTGAACCGGACGGGCGGCGCGCGTGTGGCGAAAGCACATCTAGGTCCTCCCTTCTTTAAACACACGGGATACCCTTGGGGTCCCAAACCCCAAGTCAACTTTGAGTCTTATAAACAAAACAATTCTTTCTTCCTCCACCGATGAGGGAGAATTGATCTCATACTACACTTTTCCATGCTTCAAACACCTCACTTCGTAGACCAATATCTCTTTCATTTCTCAACGAAATTTGACTATTCTTGGCCCTACGGTTATCTACGTACTTAGTAGATCATGCACGTGTGAAGAACCGGATTCTCCAACATGCATAACACTAGTGTTTAAGCCGTTAAAGTTGATTGGTGCCAACTCCCGCCAAAGGCAAATTTCCAACATTTCTTCCTCAACTCCTGATCAAGTCCAAATTATCTCACGCGGTCAAGGTGATGGAGTGTTTGTCTATCGTCACTCTTGTTGGTGCCACAGACGTTGCAGACACGGAAGGATCAATGGAAATTATATGGCAACTCATGAATCAAGAAAGCAAACATCCATCATCTGTGGCTGCTGCAGCAACATCAGCTTGGGCTCTCCTCCTTTCAGGCATCGATCGATGGAGCATTAGCCTAAAAAGTGGAAAGCGTTAATCCCTTATCTTCTAAAATAACTAGAGGAAGATGATGAACATGTTAATATTGCAGCATTGAAGCGCTCACTTTAATTTTTGAAAATGGCAGTCTTGAGAAATTTTCAAATCAAGCAGAAGAATATGCAAGCACGAAGGATATGAAAGATGGCATAATGGAGCATGTAAAAAGAGCACGCAACTGCACCAAACAAGATGCTTAAAAAATCTCGAGGATGATTATAATAAGACAACAACCCTCACTTTAGGCAGAACAAGACTCACTTTTAGCACCTGGTCAGAGTTGAAGCGGATAAGTTACATAAGAAGATATTTAGGTTACGGTTTCACAAATCACATGATGGAAAACGAACATCTCCACGACGTTTTTCAGTTTGTACCAGCAATGAAAGGTAGTGATTTAGAACTGTACAAACCTGAATTTGAAGAGCTGGTTTTTCGAGTTTTTTTTACCTGAAGTAAGAAGAGAAAATTGCGCAAAGAGGATGCATATGTCCCCTAGTTCTCTGCTGAGAAAAGGAAGGACTAAGTTGAGGAACAAGTACAGAAGTCTTGCAGAGGAGACCAGGGCTGGGGTAAACATTGCTGGCCATGATAATGTAATTTAGTATAAATTTTCTAGGCATCATTTGTTTCTATCTTCCATTAGAATGGTTCTCTTTGGTTTTGTTAAAACAAAACATTAAGTGATTGTACTTCTGAGAACTCAAACTTGAAAATTTGAGAAAAATATGTCCTTTTTCCTTGACGTTCACTGGAAGAGAAGTCTAGCATCATAGCAAAGACCCTCTCCTTTAATATTATATTAATTTACTTATGCACACCTAACACCAGACACCACAGTATTTTCCGTGTGTATGACCAGTATCCTGTACATCAAAAGTCTATGCAGCAGCAAATATTCAGTTTGTATAACTTAAACGACTATAAGTTGCAGCCTTTTATGTTATTTATAGTACTTAATAAGAGACATGAAAGTGATATATATCATTAGCAATGACTACAAGATAAAGATATATAACAAGAAGAATTTGTTTAAGAATAATAATTGAACTGTGGTCTCAGAAGAGATGTACAAGACTTCCTAGTAGTAAGTAATACATATGTCCACTTATACATAATTGAACTGTGGTCTCAGAAGATACTGATGGATAAATCCACTTATGTCTGATAACTTAATTCATGTTAGAGAAGCACCTTTGTCCACGTATAAACAGGGTCCATGTCTTAGGATCCAATCCCACCCTTCTCATTCCATCTGTAATTCCCCCCCCCCCCCCCCTTAATTTTGTACTAACAGAGCAACTTATTGCCTTGGCATCCAAGAACCAATATAGTTGGCTTCTGGCGACACAAGTTTCCTGGTAATGAATCAATTTACTCTGACTAATCAGTTCAAGAACATCAGCAGGTAAACTCAAAGCCAATACAACACCACTCCAATCATCATAAAGACTAAGAGAAAAAGAAGAACCAAATAAAAACAATCATAAAGATTAGGATCACCAAAAAGTCTGCAAGATTACTATCTGAATCTTATGGTATAGAAATCGATAATGCTATCTAGAAACAGATTCCAACTTCCAAGATCAACGTGAATTATGATTTCTGTACAAAATAGGTGGAGCTTCTCAATGTAACAGTCAATATAAAGAGTTGTTTTCAACAAGTCATACTATATTTCCAATTTTATTTCACATGGTAACAAGGTTACTAAAAATTTAGAATGATAATACAACATAGACAAGATACTGAATCATCAACAAGTGTTTCATCGTCATGATGATTTTCCAGTTATCATCTCTTCCCACACTGAATTTTTAATCTCAAAAACCAGCATCATTGAAACCATTTCTCATATCAAACAGTCTCCAAGCATCAATGGAATGATGAGTAAAATAGACACAGTTGTTTCTGCAGCCAACTTGACTTGCAAGCACTCACATACAGCAATTAATCCCCGCAAATAACGTTCTGTCTCCGAGGTTGTCCAACTTTAACCATGATAAATCTTCAATCTGCAGCTTGGACACTTCCATCTTGTCCACCATCCTGTTTGATCTTTCTGAGATCAGGAAAATGAGCAAGATTTCCCCATCAGATACAAGAAAGTACTCTATGAAATGCTTTGAGTAGATTGAAGGAATGGCTCGCCTTCTACTTAGTCGTGTTACCTCAAACTGAGATTCAATTTCTTCTATTACTGCCAGGGCTCCTTGCAAACTTGGTGCATAAAACTTCCCTTCAAAGATAATGGCATTACTGAATTGTATCAGTTGCCCCCTTAGGATCATTCGGATCAATAAGGCCATTTTGACTGCTTTCTTGTTTCATCCTTTTTGGTTTTGTCCTAACTGATAAACTACAAAAGCTGGAAAACAACAACGGCTCCCACTATTAGGGGAACATGGAAATAAAAATGACCTTTTGGGATTGGCCGAGGAAGTAGCCTAATAAACATTAGGCTCTGGAACTATTCAAAAAGCAGTAATTAATAGGTATCTTTTCTCCTTCCACAATTGACCAAGGTGAGTAGTCACGGAAATTGTTAGGATCGAGAACTCGAGTATTGTAGAATTTAGACAAATAATATTATAATGATAATAACAAAGACAATAGTAAGTTGATAATAACGACAAGTAAAGAAAATAAATGAGGCACAAATTTAACGTGGTTCGGTCAGTGTGACCTACGTCCACAAGCGGAGAGAAACAATTTCACTATACCAACAAGAGTACAATAGAGAGTACAAAAATTAGAGTAAATACTCTAATTATCCAAAAAAATATCCCAAGAGAATAACCTCACAATATCATTCCAAAAGAAGAGTTCACAAAGTGTTTCCCAACACCTAACTCTCTTACAAAATACTCTAAACAAAAAGGAAGAAGAGAAGAAAAGAAAGACGAGATAAAAGACTCTTGAATTTGGTGTGTTTAAATTGGAGAGAAATGTCCTCCTTTTATAGGCTAAAATTGGCCTTCCAAGTTGTGGAAAATGAAATTGAGAAATGATAAAATATTTTTTTATCCACCACATAAAGCAAAAGTTTGGATCCAAGCATGATACTTTGTCTTCCAAATTGCTATAACAAAATAAGATGATGAATTATGCCCATGTAGAGTAGATCTCACAATGTGAAAGAAAAGGCCACATTACAGAAATGTTTCTTTCCAAGGATCATAACGGTGCCTTCTTCTACCATGCCACCAATAGCAACCAGCTTCTTCAAATGAGACACTGAAGGTATGCTGCTGAGTCTTGCAATAGTATTGAGGTTCATTTGAAAGCTCGAGCCATGGCGATTGTGCAATGGAACCACATTTCTTGGAAACACATCTCCATGATTTAGAAACACCAGCAGTACCTAAGAATTCAATTATATTTCAATGTCTTATTTTCTTTTTGAGAAAGTTGAGTAGCTCTTCAAGACTTTGCCATGGTTCCACATAAGCAGACTCTTCTTTAGATGATATTTTTTTGTTTCCTCCGAACATTTGGAGCCATGTATAGATAATGGTCAAAAAGAACAGGTCTAATTTTGTATCTTGGTTAACTATAAGTCTAGAACGATCCAAAAGAAGCCTTTTATAATCTAATCCTCCCTGTTCTAGCTGTTTATTTTTTAGCCTTAGGCTCCAAGAATCAAGATAGTTGACTTCTTCAAAACTTATTTTATCATTTATGTTTTATTGGTCAGTTGGATGTATAAAAATATGCAATAAGTTGAAGAGATCAATTGTGATTTGATGAAATTCTTTTTTTCTAGGTTGAGTTTTCATTCCCTCCAGCATATTTTATTTTTTTATGTTTTCATCTATATGACATCACACTTCACCTTCAAAGGGTGCTAAACTTGCAGTTTACGTATTCAATCTTACTTCCGACTTATCTTGAATGGAGTGCTTCTCCATAGTTTAAGCTTTTTGCTGACCCCTTGCTTTTGTTAATTAACACAATTCATCAATTCATTTGCAAATGTGATCCTAAATATACTCCGAAAACAAAGATTAAATGCATTTCTTTCTTTTTTCACAGTGGGTTCCATAAGGGTGGTTGTTGCTCCAAACGCACATGCAAGTATACGTGGTCATACAAGTAGTATAGTGATTTTAGAAATCGGATGTCGAACCCACAGAGACTTATGATTAACCGTTAGCTAAATTAAATTATTCGAATTATCTATATAAGAGAAGAAATCCGTAGATCGTAATTCTAAACTAATTAAAATAAAAAGAAAACAAATAATGAAATTTGACAAAGAAAGAACGGGTTTTTATATTATCAATGATATGAAACTGATCTAGGGCTATGGGCTATCTAACATTCACGGTGTACTCTTCAATTGATTCAACTTCTTAATTTATCCAGTTTACTGATTGACAGGTTGATATATGACCACGAATCTCTCGAGTCCTCTAGCCGCCTATTCGTATAACTTTCACGCCTATATCTCTATGGTCATGAATATTAACACGAATGCATTTATATTTAATGTATATCAACCAAGCAGGCGAACTAGGTATATCTCTATCCTAGACTCAAATCTGATCCCCGATGCCTAGGATTGAGATCATGTTCTATTTAATCCTAAAGCTACCCTAGAATTCCTCTCTCGAGTTCAAGCAAAAATTCGTAGATAGTATTCGATTGGTTATCAAGCAACTAAATAATTAAGTGCATGATTCAATAAACAAACCAATACGATAGACTAATTAATTGAAATCAATATTCGAATAACAACGTTCATGAAAGAATCATAACCCTAGAACGAGAAGTTTAGCTCCACATAGACATGAAAAAAATGCAATAAATCATCCAAAGAAAAGATGAAACCAATCAACTCTAGCCTCCACGGCGGCTCCAAGTTCTAGGTCCAAAACTCTGAACTCAGGGTCTCAAGTTATCCAAAATTATATAAAAACTGTGTAAAATATGTATTTATAATGTACCAAAAGACCTGAACTTTAAAAATCAAATCCAAGTAAAATCGGGAAAAAATAGCGTTCTGAGCACCACCTGCGTCGTGCAGGTAACGCGCACAGCGAAAGAAGATTCAGAGAGTGCTTCTGCTTGCGATGCTTGTGCGTCGCACTTGAAGTTTCTGAATGCTCAATTCCATTTCGCTGCCAGGGACATTTCACGCTGAAGCCACTTCTCATATCTTTTGAACATTTGTAATCATAATTTCACTAATCATTATGTTTCATTCTTGTCCTCCTTCCTTTTTTTCTTTCTTTATTTTCCTTCCCCTTTTATTTAATCTTGCTCCAAATCTCTTCAATTTCATATCGCTTTATTCCTACCTTATAAAAATATAATATTAAGCACAAATCATTATAATTAATACTCAAAAAATAATTAAAAGTACTAAAATGTGAAGCAAATAATAAGTAAATATATGAATTTTAGGCCGAACATTCAACTCAACTATTTAATTGAAAGAAACAACCACTAACCTTGTGCTCCAAGAGATCAACTATCTTGGAGGCTACGTTTACTTGGTGGCCACATCTCATCTTGATCACTTTTAAGCCTGTCTCAAGCTATATGCCCATACCATTTCCTTCTCTAGCTCTCATTTTCCAAAAAAAAATCAACATGGTTCAAAAAGTCAAGAAGGAGAAGTATCAAATTTCACCAAAGAAAGGAACCGATACTAGCCCATGGCCATGGCCAAATCTTCCCAAAGAACTCACCAGCTTACTCTCAAGGGAACACAGTCTAATGGAAAACATCAACTTTGGTGGTGTCACCAAGTCATGGAAATCAGAAAAGTCAACAAAATGTAGCCCAATAGGGAAGTCCCTATGGCCTCAACTCACTGAAATTCAACAAAACAAGAATCATTCTCACTGCTTCCATATCTGGTTTTATAGCGGATATTATTGGCCTTATGGTAGAAGATCGCGGTCATGGAAGGACCCTTGGATTTATTTCAAGGGTCATTCCCATGGTGCACTAGTATCAGTTGGACAATGCCCAAATGATATCTTTTTGTGGAAATCCTACAGAGAGACTTACTGTCACCTTCCAACTTGGGATACCCGCGTTCCATTCAAGTTTGCAGCTTTATCTACATTTTATTCCATAGATCTCAAAGATCATGGAAAACCCTGTACAATTATGGTGCTAACAGGAGCTTCTTCTCCAGCTTTTGTGTTCTGTAATACAGGGGCCAAAGAATTTGTATGGCGGAAACAAGACTGTAATGTCACAGACCCTTTCGGCTCAGGTGAACCTTTGCAGTTCATAAATGCAATTGGCTTTAATGGGAAATTCTATGCATCGAGTATCCAGGGGACCCTTGTAGTTATTGAAGAAACTGATTCTAGCCTTAGAGTCACTGAGATCAGCTCAAGCAGGGCTGCTCCTTCAGTAATTTCAAGGCAATTCAGGGAAATTTTAGTTGAATCAGATGGGGAAATCTTATTGATTTTCTTGATCTCTAAAAGATCCATCCAAAAAGTAGATGATGTTGAAATTTACAGGCTTGATATTCAAAAGCTGTTGTGGGTTAAGATGGAAAGCCTTGGGGATAGAACATTGTTCGTCGAAGAGGAATGTTGTATGTGGATTAATGCCAGCAAGCTAGGATGCAGGAGCAATTGCATATATTTTACTCAGCAAATAGGTGGAAACTGGTGGCTATTTGACATGCAAGCAAAAGCAATATCACCAGCTCCTCAAAGTAGCCTTTTTGGTATTGAATCTTGATGGAGAATTGATCACCAGGAGCAACCTGTTTTACTTTTGTTGAAGCCCCTTATGTAATTTTCTTATTCCTGATTAATCACTAGTATTATATTTCAATAATATTAATTAAAATGTCGCCGCATTATGCTATAGACAACATGGTATTGCTACTAACTATCAACTGTGAAACAAGGATGATTAAAATAATGTCCTCTGCATATTATGCTTACAAATATGCATATGAAGACCTTAAACTTGTCACAATTTTTATATCAGACGCCTGAACTAATCTTTGTTTCTATTGAACACCTAAACTATTAAAGAAGTGTACCAACTCAACACATTTTTTCCAGCAAGTTAAAATGCTAGATGTGTGATATTCAATTGCCACTTACATGACAATGTAACCAATGGTAAAATGACACATTAGCAGCAAAAGAAAAAAGGGGAGAAAATCTCCCCCTCCCTTCGTCTTCCTCCCCCAACCCCAACCCCTCTTTATTGTGCTTCTCTGCCGGAAAACTCTACTCCAACAGGATCCACTTTCCGCCAAGGATGGGAAACCAGCCGGAAACAGGTGTGCTTGTTCAGCAGGTGTGCTTGTTCATGCACGCTCTTAGGGAGCCTCACTTTACAGCTCTTAAGTGTATCATTCGTACGTTAAGGGCACTCTTAACTATGGACTTCATTTATATCCCTCAGCACCGACTAGATTGCTCTCATACACAGACGCAGATTGGGCAGGCTGTCCGGACACCCGTCGATCTACGTCTGGCTATTATATGTTTTGGGGGGATAATATCATATCACGGCCTGCCAAGCGGAAAGCCACACTTTCCCGTTCGAGTGCTGAATTAGAATATCGAGGTGTTGCAAACGTTGTTGCCTAGCTATGTTGGCTCCGAAATCTCCTTCTTGAGTTTCATTGTCCCATACGTAAGGCATTTTTGATTTACTGTGATAACATATCTGATGTCTACGTCTAGCTATTATATGTTTTGGGGGATAATATCATATCATGGCCTGCCAAGCGGCAAGCCACGCTTTCCCGTTCGAGTGCAGAATTAGAATATCGAGGTGTTGCAAACGTTGTTGCCTAGCTATGTTGGCTCCGAAATCTCCTTCTTGAGTTTCATTGTCCCATACGTAAGGCATCTTTGGTTTACTGTGATAACATATATGATGTTTACTTGTCTCATAACCCGGTTCAGCATCAACGAACCAAGCATATTGAGATAGATATTCACTTTGTTCGTGAGAAGGTTGCAATGGGTCACGTTAGGGTGTTGCATGTACCTTCTTCGTATAAGTACGCAGATATCTTCACAAGGGACTTCCTCGGCAACTGTTCCTTGACTTCAGATTCAGTCTCAGCGTCCGGCCTCTTCCCGCTCCGACTGAGGGGGTGTGATAGTGAATATATTCCATATATATTCTGTAATTAATATTTAGTAAAATTAATGTAAAATAGAGATCTTAATTCTATTAGGACTACAATTGTATACTCTATGTATATGACATTAATAAGAGAACTCCATCAAGGAGATTTACATTATTCTACAGGAAACATTATATGGCTACGACTATTGCTTCTCTAGATCAGCAAATCCAATTTATTTAGGTTAATTTTTGTTTAATATTTTATTTTCTTTCCTCAGCTTTTAGATTTTAGATTCATAAACTATGGGAGGGGTGATTTTTCTTTAGTATTTTCCCTTTTCCCTTTTTCCTTTTTCCTTTTCATCTTTTAAATGCTTGGTTCAAAAGTTATGGGATTTTAAAATTCAATATTTTCCCTTTCCCTTTTCATTTCTCAGCTTTGAAAATTCTTGGTTCATAAGTTTACAGCCTTTCAAAAATAATCCCTACATCTATTTTTAATTTTTTTATGGATTTAAGTTAGTTATACGTTGAATATATATATTGTAAAGCTAGGCATAAGCTATGTGATGTGACGTCTCTCACAAGCTACGATTCTTATTTATCTTTTTTTCTTCTCAATTTTTGAGGGGTTTTTTATTCATATAATATGTTAAAGAAAATTCAAAAAAAATCTCATCTAATAAATGATGAAACTCTCTCTATTCCTAATGTTACTTTCTCTTCTCATACCTTTTGGCATTTCACGTACGAGAGAACATAGTTGGAGAAGTATTTCTTTATACAACTTCTAGAATTATACATTTTCAAAAAAATTGAGTGGAACATTAATGTGTAATTTTCTTCTAATACGCTGTTTTTTGTTATAGATTATGCTCCAACAGTTTCGTCGCTCTCACAAGCAATTCTTACGGTAAGTAATTTTTTTTTTTTTTTTGGTGTGTGTTTTTGGTTTCAAGTTTGTTAGAAAAAATTATTATACCAACCAAATTTTAAATACATATTTTTTTCTTGTGATATTGTGATCGAATAATTTGATGATCTAACTCAAAGAGATAAAAGGTTGTTGCTAGAAGATTTTAGAAATGGGTTATAGAACAAGTGATTTAACATTTTCATGACATTTTATAGAATATATGAGTATAATAGGGTGAAATTCAAGGTGTTCTTGTATTTTTTGGTGTTCTTGTGTTTCAAGTTTGTAACAATAATTTATTTTAATCGTAAAATCTTAAAATGTATTTTTCTTTTCTCTCTTTGATATTATGATCAAATAATTTAATGATCTAACTCAAAGGGGGCAAAAGTTTTTAGTAGAAGATTTTAGAGATGGGATTGTTGAACAAGTAATTTAACATTTTGATGATATTTTATAAAATCTATATCTATATCTATACATATATCTATCTATATATAATATAAAGCTAGGCATAGACATGGTGGTGTGGCATCTATGACCTCCATTTCTATTTATCTTCTTTTTTTCTTTTTTGCCCTTTTCTTTCATTTTCTTCATTTGTTTGCTATTTTAAAAAGATAAAGAGTTACTCCTTTAACTCTCTTAATTATCTCTTAAATATGTTAAATGTGCTACATTTAACTCTCTCTATAACATCTTGAAGAGAACCCCTTATTGATTTTGCTAAATAACTTTAATATTGTATTTATTCTTCTTGTACTTTTATCTAATCTTTTATAACAAAATGATTATATTCTTCAGGTCTTAATGAATTTATTATTAATAAATTTCAAAAATAATTATTACTGTCTAACCTTTCATATTCCTTGAATAGGAGGAAGAAGAATCCTTACCATCATCGAATTTATTAGTAATTAGATTTTAATAGCTCTTAACTAACTTTTAAGTGGATGATTCATTTTCTTTTCATTATGTGAAGTCTTTAGATATCCCAAATTTTCATAAGTTTAATTTGTTTTAGTAATCGATTTTGGTTAAAAAAAAATAGAAGATGTTATATTTTCGCTTTCTCCTTTTTAAGATGTTCTTCTGAAAATTGAACAAGTCATGACTTTTTACACTAATTGTACAGGTGCTGAAAATTTCTTTGTGTATTCTTTATCTAATGCATAACCCACAACTTATCACATTTATGTCATCAGTGTATTAAATTTCTGGTAAGTGTTCTATTTTCATTTGCTAACTTATTTTGTGTTATTCTTTCTCTTCTGTGTTAATTCATGCAGATCCCTACATTTTTGTAATTCTTTCATTTGCCAATCTATTTTTATTCTTTCTTTTTCTTTTGTGTTAACTAATCTCTTTGTCGTCTTTATATAAATGGTAGTTACGTTTGTCGACATGTAACATGAAAAATGGGGCTCTAGGATTGTGACAAACAAAGATATCAAACGATAGGAGTTTGTTATAGAGTATGTTGGAGAAGGTAAAGTTCTTCGTCCACTTTTTAGTTATATTGAAATACTATTTATATATTTGTACATTTCAAATTTTATTCAGTAAGAAAATATACGCATACCGAAGTTATTGATGATAAAAATATTTGAAGAATGACTTGAAAAAATAAAGTCACGGAGAACAAAATTTTAATAGTATTTGTGGGAAATGAATCAGGATATGGTGTGATTGATACCACTTATAAAAGCAACAAATTCAAATACATTAGTTGTTCTCCGAAATACTGAGATGCACAAATGATATACAAATAGCTATAAAGACATGTGAAGAAGGACTAATGCTATATTTATTTGGAGAATGTAAAAAAATAATTGAGTTGGTATGATTGGTTATATTATAGTAAGAGTAATAAATGAGGTTAGCTCTGAAAAAGAATATTTAAATAAATTGGGGTTATTGATTCCTTCCTCTGTCCATTGTATGTGTAGTAAAAAAATTATTTTGTAGTTTATCCAAAAAAAAAAAAATACTATCTTTATATTGGAAACCATTGAAAACCAAGGATTAGTTTTTGTGCAACTAAGACAAGCATAATACAGTCAAACCTCATGTATTCCTTGGGAGTGTCCAAATTCCAGCTGCCTTTGCTTCTGAAGACACAATTTAGTAGTTGCTTTATTTTAAAAGAAAAGTTTGGGATCTAACCTCAAAAGTACCTCTTTCTCGTGCTTCTATAATATATGGCACTGAATTTCTTGTGTCGCTTCTTTTGCAAGTGTATACGAATAGCTATTCACATTGTTTCAAGTTTCAACACCTTATTATAACTCACCACAAGCACATCACTTTCAAGCAAGTTAGTCATCCTCATAATTTAATATTTTTATAATTTTTTAATGAAGTACATTCTATATATCCTCCTCAAACCCTACTTATAGGATTGTACTGAATATATTATTATATACTTTTTTTAATAAAAAAATAGAGAGAAATGATCTAAAAGACTAGCATTGAAAAAGAAGAGGAAAGCAAGACAAATTACTTTTGACTAGCACTCAAATATGTGATATAGTAATCAATGTTAATGTGGATTGAAAATTAGGAGGTTTTATAAGTTCAAATATTAACTAACATAAAAAAATATTAGGTAATTTCTTTTTATCTGTTAAAGTTTTGATGGACAGAATCACATGGTGTCTATACTTATGGGAAGATAACAAATGTCTCGTACAATTAGTTGAGATATGCATATGTTGATTTTAGACAATCTCTACATACCCTATGGAGAAAGAGATATACAACAATATCCTAAAGTTAGGTGTTTTATGAAATCCAAGTTAATTAATTTGAGACTAAAATTCATTTAAATAGTTTCACAAGCAACCAACTATACCAATGATTTTGAGTATGAATGCAATTTGGTAACTAAAGTACAGTGAAAAAAATGTTATTTTGTACAAGCAGTCTAATATTTTTAGGGGCAAACCAGTCTAGCAAACAATAATGTTAGACACTTATGTTAACTTCTGACAGATATTCCGTTAGAGATTTTAATAGTACTTACTGTCATTTTAAAAATGGAATATTATGATTTATGTTGCATAACATTATTTATCTTCATGTTTAAATGAATTTGGTATTATTTAAAGCACAAGCAAAAAAAAAAAAAACTAACGTTCACTTCATTTCATCCAATTTTGCATAATTAACAATATTTTCACGTTTTTTCCTTCATATAACGAATAAAGAAACTAATCTTAGTGTCTTTTTTTTTTTCTTCATTTTTTCATGAAAACAAATTTCACATCTGCTCGACTATTAACATTTGGTGATGAAAAAGGTCCTATCAGAATGTTCAAAAAAAAAAAAAAAACTCCTAACAGTCACATGCCATATACACAAGTGTGTTTTATTATCCATCAATTTTTCCAGAAAAACAAAACTAATGCAACGGATATCGGCAAAAAATAAATGAAATGGATATGGAAAAGATTAAAGAAACTAATGCAATGGATTAAAATGAATATTTTGATAATCTATATATAAATATAATTGCAGTACATAAGCCTGGTGATGTGGCACTCTCCTAGGCTAGAATCTCTATTTATCTTTATTCTCAATTTTTTGCCTTTATTCTTTATTTTAATGTATTAATTAATTAGTAGAAAAATTAATCGATACATCCGTTTGGAATAGTTGTGTCCAAATTTTAAAATGTTGCCTCTCCTTAATTAGTTACTGCATTAATCCCCATTCTTATACCCACGTTCTTTTCTCCATTCAAAGCCCTTACTGTGATACTTTCATATGCACCCATTTCAACTAATATTGAAAACAATTGTTTCATTTTTGAGAGTGTTGAGAATATAATCAAATATTAAAAGTGTGTTCTATGGTCACACACTTCAATAGAGAGTTCCCTTCTCAAGATGATCCCACCACTTGAACAACAAGTAGTGTCCAGCAACGACATCACCTATGTTGTAGTAGAAGCGGAATAACATCGGCTTTCACGAAGCAGAAGAAGAGAGGATACAGATAGTAGTGAGGACTGAGAGAAGTTATAGGAGCAGCGATGAGCCTCGCCATATTTGAAAAGAAGGTGTTGTAGTCAGCCAGCGACATCGGGGAGTTTGAGATTCCTCGGATGTCGTTGGAACTGAAACAACGTCGAAGAAAACGTCTACAAAGGTAATATCTTCATAAACACATTGCTTTAAGGAAGGAAATAAAGTTACGAATATCTTGGCTGAGACTGGCACTAACAGGGAGAATTTGTATATCTTCGATCCTGGTGATCTTCCTAAGGAGGCAATGGGGTGCTTTTAGACTGGATAAATGGCAAATGCCTTCTTTCAGACATATAATTTTGAACAACTCTTTTATGCTCCTGCTGATTTGTGAATCGTGAGTCGTGACTAATGTATAGTTACTCTATAAATTGTAGGAAATGTAACTTTGTGAAGTTCTTTTTGCTTATCGTATGGGCCTGTTCATTCGGTATTTGGAGTGACGCGCAACATCTATAACTCCTTTTTTTTTTGTGTAACATGGTTCGTTTATATATAAAAAAAGTCTTGACACTATTTTCACAATGACTTTAAAGAAGTGTATTGTGCACAATAAAGTGAGATGATTGTATCCAAATTTGTTTTTCTTTTCATAATTATTTATTAACACACATATATAACAAGAACAAATCTTACAACCACAGAATATATAGAAGATTTAAAAAGTGATCAAAGACTAATATCTTATATCATTCATTGGGGTGACCATGCTAAATCTTTTAATTTTAAGTTGAAATAACTCATTATTTTTTATTTTTACGAGAATCTGCCTTTTGTTATACTCAATATTAACTTTTAGATATAACATTCTGTTTTTCTTACTTTTTATATTCAAATATTGGAAAAGGATCAGTCACATATTTAACGAGGTCATCCACGAGTCTGAAACGCGAGAAAATTTTCTAATCTAAAAATAATCCTAACAACATGGTCATTAACATAGAAAGATAAAAGATAAAAGATAAAAGATAATCTAGAAATAATTCGTACAACATAGAATTTACTTAATCAATAGTAGTAATAACCAAATTTGGCCCACACAGTACTTCCCCGTCCAAAATATTTGTCAATCCTACTAAAAATATTTGTTTCAAAATACTTATCGCTTTATTTAATTAAGTTAAAATTAAATAATATTTTTCATTTTATCGCTTTATTTAATTAAGTTAAAATTAAATAATTTTTTTTCATTTATCCTTATACTCTTGATAGGGTAAATATTTATTGAGGAGAGATAATATAATGAAATAGAAATATGTTAAGAGGGTAAAATAATTAAAATATTACTCTTATAAATATTTTGTTAAGGACCGTGTAAATAAAAATGCATAAGTATTTTAAAACGGAAGAAGTAAGGTACGCATATGATCGAAATTACAAAGAAGTCCAATAGAAACGTAGCATCGTGTCCGTATCATGCGTCATTATTCATCAATCTTTTTCAGTCCGTTGCTCACTTAATAGTAATGAGTAATCGTTGCCTTGTCCTCGAACTCTTCGCCTTTATCTACTCATCTGCTTCTTTCCATACCAAAACCCCATATCTCGAAACAAAAAAACAATTGTTATTCATAGTTCTTTGTGCTTGCAATTCTGAACTTTCAATTGGTATATACGAACAGTGTCATTTAAAACTTTGAGACCCACATGCAGATTATTCGTCTTGTATGTTTCTTGTTCATTTTGTGCTCATTCTTTGAATTTAATAAGAGATTTCTGGGTTATTTCCTGGATTTTGTTTTCATGGGTTGTGTTGAATCCCTGAAGCATTTGAGTCTCAATGCTGATTTGGGATTTGGGTTTCTCGTGTTTGGGTGGTTTGGGCAAGTGTATAAAGTTTTGGGTTTGTTCTTATTGTTTGGTTTGGGATTAAGGGTCTTGCAATTTAATTGGTATTGCAAAGGTTGGAATTGGAACCGTTTTCTTTGTGATTTTTGTGGGAAATCAAGTGAATTGAGTAATGGGTGTTGTTTAAAAAATGATTTTGATGAGAAGTGTAGTGGAAAGATGAAGTCTTGTAAGTCTGGGTTATTAAAAATGTTGATGAACTCAAAAAATGAAACCAATGAGGAATTGGATGATGAAAAGTTCGAGTATGAAGAGGAGTGTTATGATGAAGACAAAGTGTTTGATGTTTTGTCGCTTAGAAAAATGGTTAAGATTGAAAGGCGCAAAGCAAATGCTGCTTGTTTGGAACTTGAAAAGGAGAGAATGGCAGCTGCTACAGCAGCTGAGGAAACAATGGCGATGATTTTGCGACTACAGAATGAGAAGAGTTTAGTTGAAATGGAAGCAAATCAATATAAAAGGTTGGCTGAGGAGAAGCAATCACATGATCAAGAAGTGATTCAATCATTACAATGGCTTGTACTTAAGCATGAATCAGATAGGTGTATCTTGGAAGACCAACTCAAATTATGTAGAGAAAAGTTGAAGCCTTTTGGGAAAAGGGATTATGAAGGGGACCACTCAGAGGGAACTGAGGAGAATCATACTTCTCTCAACACCAACTTGGATGATGCTTTTCACTATACCCTCTTTAGCTCTCTTGACATGGACTTGTCACCAGAGTAAGTTTTTTTATTACTTGGGAAAACACTAAATACTGTAGATTTGCCTCCCTTCATTGCAGACCAGGAACTGTTTGGCATTGAGAGAGTGCATCAACTTGTCCAGTTAACCAACATTAAGAAATGGTCCATACACTTTTGGTTTTTGATTGTTATCCACTATCACTTGCTCCTATGATTGTTCTTTGACAGTTTTAATTGATGTCTCTAGCAACTATTTGGTCCTTGAATAGTTCTAGTAGAGTGACAGAACCAATAATGTTAAATTTTTACTTGTAAATATAATGGTAGTATTAATATAGCAACTCAATTCTCATTAATAAATAGACTGTCATTTTTTGCCCAGTGTTACATGAATATTGTTGAAGAGATTTTACTGTTTCTTGGCATGAATCATAAAGTAGTCACCTTAAGGGTGAGCATAGATAATATTTTCTGGTTTTCAATCACAAGATGTATAATGTATTCCATTAATGAGTATTTGTGCAGGGAAAAGAGACCCCTTATGATGAAACTTTTGAAATACCAAAAATGATCTTAGGCTTTTTTACAATAGAAGAGAGATCATCCCTTCATTGTTTGGCATTATTTCCTTTTCTCTTCATGTTCGTAAGTTGTAATTTGGCGACCTGATATTTTACGCAAGGTAGGCTTCTTCAACCAACCAGGAGATTTGAGTTAAAAGAAATGGACGTTTCATCAAAACTGAAGTGGTATTCTACAATAATCAGGCCAACTAGTTTCCACTTAGAGCATTAATATTCATCCACTTTTTTATGTATGAAATTTACTAAGTACAATCTTTTGCCAAGATATCCCAGACAAGGAAAAAGTAACAATGAACATTAGAGGACATAATACAAAGGCCAGAAGCAATAGACAATAAACAAGATAAAAGCTATGGAATAACAATTTGGAGAAAAAAGAATAATATAAACTGAAATAAAAGCAACAGCTAAACAGGTTTTTCAAGCTGTTTATCAATTTGAATCTTGAATAAATGGCTGTGGGAAATTTGAAAATGAAAGGTTAGTCAAGCTGCAATCTTGTTTACTCTGAAGGAGTCCATAATTGCACGAATGTCACTTTCCTCTTGGACAAATACCTTTTCAGGTGTCTGTATTCTCAATTCATATAAACAGTTGTTTTCCACTCCGAGAACTGAAAGGTATCGCCTGTCCCATTCCAGACGAGCAACTCGATCTTGTGGCATTACAGCCAGTTCGTTATTGTTCGCGTAAGACTTGATATTCACCTGCTCATGACAAATACTGACATAAGAATCACGAAATGCAATACGAATCAACACAATGAAGCTATAACTGGGAGCTATTCAACCTTCAACAGGCGCGACACAACTTATGTAGTATGTTAAGAAAATTGACCTAAAACAACCCAAAAGTGGCCAGAATTGCCTGAGGCATATAAAAAGACAACAACTCATTACCCTTAACCAATGTGGAACACTCTAACTAGGGCTGCTTATCGAACAGATAACGCTTAAAGGTTCGGCTTAACGGTTATCGTGAAATACTAATCCACTAGCTAACCTCTAAGATATCGGCTGGTTCGGTATCAGATTAGCAATTATCGGGCGGTTATCGGGTGATGTATCGGCTAAATCTAATGAAAGTTAAAATCACATGTAGTCAAGGAAAAATATCTGCCTTTAAACTTTAAAGTGACTCAAAATGTAATAGTTTCAGCTTATTTTACACTATCCAGGTTATGAAAGAAGATCTTACAATTAAGTTGAAGAAAACTTAAATATAAGGACTTGATGAAATCGGATAGAATCCTAGGAAGTATGTGTCTTTATGAAGTATTGACTAGGGAGAATTCTAAAAACTGTAAAATAGAAGAAACCCAATTAATCAGAAGGAGAAAACCCATTACGATCATAAGCCAAAAAAAACAAAAACAAATTTACCTTGCAGAAGAAAAACAGTACTTGCACCGTTGCTAAGTTGATGTGCTTTAGGTTAATTAGGGTTATTTTCTAAGAACTAATTAAGTGAAATAGTGAATAATAGTTACTGTCTTACTGACTTACTAAATGGGCCTGGCCTGCTGGGGCTTAGTTTTAGGTTTACAAATTACAATTACAATTACATTATATATTTTATATCTTTAGGGGTAAAAATATAAATATGATAAATTCTTAACGGGTTAACGGTTTACCCGATAAGAAAATTGAGCAATCCGCGCCGATAAGCCGTTAATTATAAAATTTCAATTTATTCCCCAACCGCTAATCCGATAACCTAATACTAATAAGCTAATTCTAATTTTACGGTTGGGTTATCGGTAATGGACGGTTTTGAACAGCCCTAACTCTAACACACACACCCCTGCACGACCTAGGCTGGATGGTTTGAAGGAGAGCAACATAATATGGGGCCAACATTGGGTAAGCTAAGAACAAGGATGAGTCTGACTCTGATACCATGAAAAAGTAACATTGCACCCAATTCAACAGTCAATCCAAAAACAAGCTCATTAGGTGACCCAAAATCATACAAGGAACAACTCATATCCTCCACCAATGTAATAAGAAAGCTAAAATAATCATCAGACACTTTTATCGTCATAAACCATAAAGGTCCCTAGACCATTCTTCATAACTAGCAAAATGCAAATATTTTACCTCAACTTCGTAATACAGCTTCCCATCATCAGCTACCCTTGACGAAGTAGAAAGAACACTTGATTCGCGTCTGACACCAAGTCTAGTGGACATAAATTCAGTCAAATATTGTCTAAGGACTCCCTTTCCAGCTTCTTGTGGTGGACCCAAATCTTTTACACTTTTGTACTTAGACGATGAAGGAGATGATATCTCAACTGAGAGATTTTCATCTAAAACAAGAGGATCCCTGAAAAATATGTCAGCACCAGCACCACGCACTTGAATCCAGTTTCGAGGATACATAAATGAATAGCCATCAAAGGTATCAATATATTCCCTGAACTCAACAGATTGAGCATATGCAACTTTGGGCAATTCATAATTTGAGAGCAGAAAACTTGAGAATATCAGGGCCGTGGCCTTTCTCCTTGGAACTGCAAAATCTTTTTTCTGATTATATATCGGAAAATTCTAGTGAGAAACTGTGCAATAGTTACTTATTTCAGAAAATAACCAGTTGTCTATCAGAGAACGTATAGTGACAGACGATGAAACACACAGTACCTATGATTTGTGTAAGTCGGGATCATCATGTACTAAGGCAGGGTTGCAAAACTGAACCAACCACCACAGGTCTTTGACAATCATAGTGAATAGCACACCACAAATAGTGATGAACACGCTTCAAATGCTCGCAAAATTTTATAGTCACTTTTTACATTTTTGTTTAAAACAGTAAAGAACATATTAAGATAGCGTTTACCCTAGCCATATGATTACTTTGAGAAGTCAAAAACAATTTATTACATTAAATCGTCCCAGACCCCACTTGTGGGACCACATTGGGTATGTTGTTGTTGTTATTACTTTAAGTTGACGTCTGCAAAATGTAATCTATTAGTTCTAATCATAATATTGCATCAATCAAAGCTGAAAATCAAAAAAAGAAAAGGAAACATGGGAGGAAACCTCGAGAACAACTGAACTTCCTTCTTTCTCCATATCTCCCATCTTCAAAGAATGCTGCTCCGAGAACTTTCTTGCTATTGGAACAGATTTGGCCAATGCTTCCCCTAGAATTGTTAGAAAATATGAGAAGAAGTTTTATCAACAGATGATTGACTATAACTCATGCATAGAACCAAAAACAAAGTTCAAAGTAATAATGGATATCAAGAAGTCGTGGATTTGGGGCTTGAAAATCTTTAATTGAAGATCCATAACAGAAGACAATTCCAATCAACAAATACAGCCCGATCACTTACATTAGTGTCAATAGGAGATATAAAGCTTGGACCTTGAGGGTTGTGGGCGATACCTCAGACTACGCAGATATCATGTCAACCACAGAGCCCTAGAAGAATAGGGAGGAAGAAATGCCAATCCCAGCTTTCTAGTATTGGATGCTCACAAAGCTGATCTTTAGTAATTAGATTACAAACCAATTCTCCAAATAATTCTAGAATCTAGACACCAAGTATTTGTTGAAAATCGTCAGGCACAATTGGTTGCTCACAACCTGATTAATTTTACAACTTTTTACACTCAATTTTTCTTTGCACTCACACTTTAGCAACTCCCTTATTTCTCACTTGATGACTTACTTGATTGAGCCCTCACTCTTTTCCTGCGTACACACGTTATTATTGCACACATGCATCTCAAATGAACCACCTCTATTTATTGGTGCTGATGGAAGGATCTAGTGACTTAATTCTCTACTAACTTATTCTAGAAGTTCTAGATTTTCCTTCGTTTCCCTATCTAGAACTACACTTCAAGAATTACTCTAGGATTCTCATTCAAGAGTTCTCCTTCCACTTCTCTACAACTCTTTGAATATTCTAAATTCTTCATTGAAATATCTTCGATATTAATTAAGTTGGTGATGAATTCTTAACAGCATTAGCAGCCGTAGTCATTGTTGGAAATTTGCCTTTGGCGGGAGTTGCGACCGACCAACTTTAACGGCTTAAACACTAGTGTTACGTATGTTGGAGAATCCGATTCTTCACACATGCATGATCTACTAAGTACGTAGATAACCGTAGGGCCAAGAATCGTCAAATTTCATTGAGAAATGAAAGAGATATTGGTCCACGAAGTGAGGTGTTTGAAGCATGGAAAGTGTGGTATTGTGTTCAATTCTCCCTCATCGGTAGAGGAAGAAAGAATTGTTGTGTATATAAGACTCAAAAGTGGTTTGGGGTTTGGGACCCCAAGGGGTATTCCATGTGTTTAAAGGAGGGAGGACCTAGATGTGCTTCGGTTCGAGGAAAGCCCGCCCGTCCGGTTCCAGGTTCTCGGGTATTATCTTTTTGGGCCAGAGAACTTTGCCAGAAGTACAGTTTGATCCCAAAAGTTTCATATGTACAGTTTGGACCAGAATTCTTTCATATGTACGGTTTGGTCCCTGAAGTTTCAAGATGTACAGTTTGGTCCCTGAAGTTTCCAGAAAGTCAGAATTGGCAGAGAAGATCAGAAACGCCAAGCACTCAATTCAGCCATTTATTTTGGCTGAATTACTCCTCCTATAATGGTCAATCCGTTGTTCTTTCTAACCATTTATTTTGGTGGCTTTACTACCTCCATAATGGCCATTATTTGGCCAATAATGGCTGTTATGGAGGCAGTTAAACATCCCCTCCCTCACCTATATAAACACCCCTTGCACCATTGTTGAGGCACACTTACAACACACGAAAATACACAAGCAAAACAGTTTCTTCCTACAACTTCCAAGCATCATTTCATTGCTCAATATTCTTCACGGTAGCTCTTGAGTTTCCTTTGCTCAAGTGTTCTATTGCTGTTTATCTTGGGAGACAAATTGTCCAGGACGTATAAAGGATACATACGGGGCAATATTGTCTTAAAGACAGAGTGCCACACTCGACTCAGCAAAAACAGTTTCCAATTTTTCTTCTTCAACAATTGTAATTTCAGTTTTGTTGTTGAATTATATTTTCAGTTCTTCTACGTTTGAGCAGTTATTTGTAATTCCCATTTCCTGCACCTTTGTAACCAACAGTCATTATCCATAGTTTCTCGATGGAATTTCAAGGTTAGAAGCAAAATATATAAGCTCTTAGTCTCACCATTAACCATCAACAGAACATATTCCAATTGATTGGCCCAAGGAAAGAAAATTAGGCCTTGCTTGAACTCAAGGGGGGGAACAGATTCCCGCACAGCGTGTTGCAAACTAGTATATAAATAATTATAGAAGTGTTTCCTCTAACAAATTAAGCTTTCAGATAAGATGGTACACAACTCAATAGGTATGTTAGTTGAATTTAAGTCAATTATTTAACCTATTATAGCAAGTTAGTTACCTCTAGTTGTTATCGTATAGGTGACATGATTGTGTAAACATTTTTTTATACCGCCAGTGCACAGACCGAAAGGGGGGGGGAGTAAGCTCTGCCAACATTTCTTTAAAATGTAAATATACAAAGCAATACAACGAAAATTAAACAACATTATGTGCTATATCAAGTTGAAAATTGAAATTTTTAGTACCTGCGGGTATGGCTATGGTGGGATGGCGCTGAGAAGAAGACTTAGGGAGAGTAGAAATGGATGGAATGCCAAAGGCAACACCATAAATGTTGGAAGCCTGGAGAATTCTCATGGTGGGTTTTCCTATTCGGTAAAAATAGATAAAGATCCAAGCTTTGAGATGGAAGAGTCGAACAAAGAATGGGTGAGGCTGTACAAGATAATCAGAATTCTGGCCAATCTTTTTTTAATACTTTAGTAGTAAGTATTATTTTGGGAATCAATTTTATTGTTGCCTACTCTATTTTACTACTTTCCCAAATAAATAAACAATGCTACATGCTATTTCTCAAAATAAATGTTGATTACTCAATAATTTAATTAAAATATATAATTAAACACTATTAATAATAAATTAGTCAAATAATGAACATTTATGCATAAGCCGTTTATGTAATTGTCTTTTCTTTTCTTTTTTCAACTCTTTTTCTATTATTACATCTCTTTTGCTTACGTAAACTGATTTATTTAATACGATATAATCACATATTTTAGATATTTTACCACTGATATGTAATCTTGTTTGACTAAATATTTTAGCTAATAATTTAATTTCAACTTTACATGTATTCTATTTATCTAAGTTGATTCATTTAATTAATATATTATATTCAGACGATTATTTGAATCAAATTTACATATTTTATCAGTATTATGTAACCCTATTTAAGTAAAACAGCTAAATTTTTTATTTTTTATTATTACATGTATTTAATTTTTAATTATAATGTACAGATATTAGATAATTAATTCTAATAAGCACCTTACGCAAAACAATTTATAACATGGTCATCTAAATGCATTAAAAACATTCACATTACTATACGCTAACAACTTAACTAACAACTAAAACAGAAATAACACAGGAATGGACTATTTAACTAGTATCAATTCACAATTTTTTAATATAACTACTCTCTGGGTTCCTTTTTACTTGTTCATTGTTGACATGATTATCTCTTTAAAAATTATTTATTAGGGATTAATTTTATTAAATTACTCTTATTAATTATGTTTTGAAAGTCTAATTTTAAATACTAGTATATTATGTAGTTACTTAATGCTAACTGTAATATTTTTAAAAAATAAATAAATATCTTTTGATTGCTAAAATGGGCACGTAAAAGAAATTGTTTTCCTTCGAAGTGTTTGCCATTTTATCGGCTGACGAAATCGGATGACCAATTGATTCCTTAACTAAGCGATTTGGGTCGGAAGCGGAACTCTAACTTCCAGCAATGGGTTCCTCAACTACTCTAGAAAGCGTTAGGATGGTGATTGAGTAAACTAAGTGGTAAGAAACATAAATAAAGCTAGAATGCAATAAAGGCGATAAAGATAGAATGAAGATATGTAAAAATCAATTTTTTATTGATTGTGTTGTCTTATTCTGTACAATTGATTTTACATTTATAGTACAAGAAAAATAAATATGACCCCATATGTTAGCCATCGAACTACCCACGAAATCCACTAGGATCGGTTATTGTTATCCCGGCTCCGACTCCCTTCTGGGTTCTTGACCCATCAAAGTCAGCGTCCAAGGGACGACATCCATACATGCAGTATAGGGGGCACGGGTCCTCCACATCTACACAAGGGTG
Organism: Anisodus tanguticus; assembly: GCA_034509755.1. Classification (NCBI taxonomy): domain Eukaryota; kingdom Viridiplantae; phylum Streptophyta; class Magnoliopsida; order Solanales; family Solanaceae; genus Anisodus; species Anisodus tanguticus. Next base: position 33,845,228 of record CM067561.1, on the reverse strand, counting down.
GTCTGCCAAGAAATCGGCTACCACCTGACATTTGACAGCCCTGAGTGGCATGTACTCGAGGAAAACGCAGTGAGCTTGATTGCCCATTTCATTAGTCGTCCTTGCAAAACATGTCTATTCAGTAACTACCGGACGATGTCAATCTTGCACAAAATATGAACCACATGCGCATTAAATAATGTTCAAATTTTGTACAAGCATAGAATAAGGACAAATAAAGCTTCTCTATAGGAGTATATCTAGTTTCAGCTTCATTGAGCATTCGGCTAAGATAGTAAATTGTCATTTCGGTTCCATCATCGGCATCTTGTGCTAACAGTCAGCCGATAGACATATCTGTAACCGAGATGTACAATTTCAACGGCTTCCCTGGCATGTGAGGTACCAGCACGGGAGGAGTTGTTAGGGCTTTTTTAATTTGGTCGAATGCCTCTTGTTGTTCTGGCCCCATACTAATTCTTCTGACCCTTTAAGCCTAAACAAATGTGAGAAAGCCTTCATTTTGCCAACTGAATTAGATATGAACCGTCTTAGGAAGTTGATATTCCCTAGCAGGCTTTGTAACTCCTTCTTTATTCTAGGTGGTGCCGACTCCATTACTGCCTGGGCTTTGTTCTGATCTATCTCAATACCTTTCTTATGTACAAAAAAGCCGAGGAAGTTGCTAGCCGATACCCCGAACATGCACTTGGATGGATTCATTTTAAGATTATGAATCCCCGTTATTTTTAGTGCGTGTTCCAGATCGGCTAAATGATCTTTGAAGTCCTTAGACCTCACCACCACATCATCAATGTAAACCTCCACAGTCTTGCCGATCAAATCATGAAAGATGGTGTTCATTGCCTTCTGATAAGTAGCGCCAGCATTCTTCAGACCGAACGACATAACTACCCACTCGTAAATGCCCAAGGTTCCTGGACACCTAAAGGCGATCTTGTGAATATCATCATCGGCTACTGCTATCTGATTATAGCCGGAGTATCCATCCATGAATGTCAGTACTCCATATGCGATCGCCGAATCGACTAGCATATCGGCTATAAGCATGACGTATTCATCTTTGGGAGTGGCTAGATTTAGGTTCCTATAATCAATACATATCCGAACCTTGCCATTCTTCTTCTTGACTGGCACAATGTTTGGCAACCATTCTACATACCTAGCCGTTCTGATGAACCCGACTTTCAGTAGTTGTTCAATCTCGGCTTTAATTTGAGGTATCAATTGAGGGTGATATCTTCTGGGTGGCTGTTTATGAGACGTGAAACTCTCTTTAATTGGCAATTTATGCTCCACCAAAGTTCGTGCCAGCCAGGCATCTCATGATAATCCCACGCGAAGCAGTCCTTATACTGCAGTAGAAGAGCCGTTATGCTTCGTTTATCATCCTCCTTCAGCAAGCCACTAATATATGTTAGCCGAGGGACTTCCTCAGTACCCAAGTTGATATCTTCCAAGGGATCTTGAGACTCAAAAATAGGCATAGCCCTCCTTATAGGTGATTCAAGTTCTATTGGCAACTCAATGTCATCGGTCGCCAGTGTTAGTTTTCTGTTGTAGTCCTATACATGTGATGCTTCGGCTATCCTTGCTTCAGAATTTAAATTAGTCAGCCAATGCCACAGGTCATGTATTATTTGGGTCTCCTCAATCATTTAACTCTTCCACGATAAGTCGTGGTTCGGCTAATTATTTTATTTCAAAACCTCGTGAAGTAAGATTGCAGTATTCCCAAGATCCTTCTTCATACTGCTCCGCAACAGCTATGAAAGCCACATAGGGTGAATATAAGACAGCCTCCAAGTTTTCACCCCTGCTTGAAATATGTTATCGTCGGCTGGGACGATTTCTATCTTGTCTCCTTCCTAGAAAATGAGCTTTTGATGCATGGTGGAAGGAAGGCATCTGCTGGTGTGAATCCAGTCTTTGCCCAACAGATGGCGTATGACGGCCTTCCATCTATCACAAAGAAGGAAGATCTGACCGTCTTAGGACCTACAATGATTTCTACTACTAAGATCCCCAAAGCTCCAGAGGCTTCTTCCATAAAGCTAGCATCTTCATGTTAGTTGGGATGAGATCCTCCTTGGTTTTGTTGAGGCTTTTCAAAGTAAGTAGCGCATCACATTTAGCACAACCACATTGTCGACAAACACTCCACTAAAAACTTTATCGTTAATGTAAGCCTTAACATAGAAGGGCTTGAGGTGTTTAACCATCTTCTCCGTAGTGCACCAAATACAGTGCTCAAAGCGTCCCTAAACGTGGTACCGGCTAATGTCGCCCATTCGGTGTCTTCCATACATACATCGCCTTCTAAGTTGTCCAACTAAGGGCGACCGGCCCAGAACTCACATGGAATCAGGCTGATTATTTCAATAGCTGCCCAGATCTCATCGACTGAATCCTGCTTAAATAAATCAAGGATGAAATCTCCATCTCGTCGAATTCGGTTGATGAGAAGTCAATACCTTCCATCTCCTGGAGACATAAAGGAGTCGACTGAGGTTCCAATGCTTGGATTCTTTGCACGGTTTGTGGAACCGTTTCGGCTAGAGATTCCTTTAAGACTATAGTCTCCTGCTGAAGTCCCTTTGTCGGCCCGTCACCCAACTATATGCTCAGCTCTGGTTGGTCCAAAGCTTCTCCTTCATGCGGCTCTGTCTCTGAAAAGGCTGAGCCGAATGCCCGCTCTATAGCTTCAGCCACGACAGACTCAGGAATTTCCCGTCTATCGGTTGCCTCAACACTGGATATCATGTGCAATGTTAGTTTCATCTTGCGCAAGGCTTTGGTACGTTGCATCCTTATTTTTTGCGTCATAGACATAACACCTGGTTGTGTCTCTTTCTTTACAAAAGCCTGATTGACGAACCACTTTCCTTCCTCTATATTGGCGGTCGGATTGATCATCCTCTGGGATCTCAACTGACCTTCATCCCTTCCTGTGATACGCAGGGAAGAAATGTCTTCTTTCACATTGAACTCAACCACCCTCTTGTTTAGTCATGGGTAGTGGTTCCTCGCCTATCTGGGGCACGCTTGGCTTCTCCTCGACTAGCGGCCATGCTTGCCCCCCAAGCCTGCTCCTGAGGTCTACTGGGTCCCTTTTGTATATCGGATCCTGTCTGTGAGGTTCCCGAGCCATGTGCTCTAGTTTATAAGGGCGGCCACGAAAACTGCTTCTAGCTGCCTGCCTGCCCAAGTCTTCATAGATGTCACGTGAGTTGCCTAGCCGATAAAACACAGAGGTCTTGGTGACCCCCTCTTTACCAATGGGCTTCTTTGGGATCCATATAGTTTTCATCGGTTGTTTCCCCTTGACGTCATTTGATTGATCTGGCTTGGCAAAGGATACCATAGATATCGGTCCTGCGGGGAAGGGGTTAGTATCAACAAACATTTCAGCTATGCTTTTATCGGCTAGCTTGAACATGTCATCCTTGATGCCATTTTGAATCGCCTTCCTGAAGACCACACAATTAGAAGTAGCGTGGCTATATGAATTGTGCCACTTACAGTACTTCTTATCCTTGAGTTATTCGGCAGACGGAATCCTATGGCCATCAAGCAGTCGAATATGTTTATCTTTAAGTAGATGATCAAAGATCTGATCTACATTCATAATGTCAAACGAGTAACCGACCCTGTCATCAATCGAACACGTCTCCTTGCCCTTCGTAGCTTTCAAGGCTAGGTAAGAGTAAACCTTACCCCTGACGATCTCGGCTACCATTGTGTCTGTCGTGCAATCGGCTGACTCTGAGTTAGACGCATCTGCCTCAGTAATGGATACCAAATAGGAGCCTATGTTTCGGTTAGCCATTCTTTTCTCATTCTCTTGAATATACTGCACTATTTGGCTAGCCTTCTCGCTAACTAGCTTAAGTCGAGCAAGATTGTCCCACTAATTTTTCTTTAGCTGTGGATGCATGTTGTTGATTATCATGTAGGCGCATTATGATTCAGGAAAGAGTACAGTGCATTTCCCAACCTTCCTTCTGAATCTCTCGATATAATCGGTAGCCGACTCATCGATTTGTTGCTTGAGATTCGTCAAATCCGTCACAATGACTTGAGGTTGGGGCTAATAAAATCTATCATGGAAACAATGCTCCATGTCACCGAACTTTACACGGAGTCGTGGGCCAATGATGAGTACCAGGCAAATGCCATTCCGGTTAGAGAAACGGGGAATAACTGCAGCTTGTGGTACTCATTCTGGCGAACTTTGCCACATTGGGTGGTAAATCTGCCGATGTGCTCAATGGTAGATTTGTCGTCATCACCCGAGAAGGTGGCGAAATCATGCGTTTTGAATCCTCTTGGTAGTGGTGCTACCCGATCTACCTAATCGGGGTAGGGCTTCTTGTAAATAGGCTTGTCCAAAGGTTTCAGTTGGACGCCGAAGTACCTCCTCATGGTATTCGCAATGGTTTCAGGGTTCATCAACTGTGGCGTCCCCTGCCGATTCTCAACTGGAACCGGCTGGTAGGCGTTCTGAACTGGAGGCCTCCATTCTGCACCTTGTTGAAAAGGATTTTGAAAGTTGTAGGTGATATGCTGACCATTACCAACAGGTGGGGTATATCCCTATTGTTGCTGTCGGGCATAGCTGTCGCGCCCGTTTTTAACCCGACCCCCGCGAGGGGTCGGAGCGGAGCATGACATATATCCGGTGATTCCTAGGTAAATAATTTAAGGATTGAGGAGTCGCCACCTAATTATTTTTACGGTGAATTAGGACACCTAAATATTAAACTAAATGCTGCAATGTAAACTCCAATTTTAAGGTCTGCGAAACTAGTGTGATTCTAGGTAAGGGTTCTTTATTATCCTAAAGGGAAGGGATTAGGCATCCTTTAAGATCCGCTAACTTGCGGTTATCCGATCAAACTCAGGTTAATTGTTGCTAGGGAAAATGCATGTTTTAAAGGTATAATAGATAAAAGATGTTTTGCAAATATTTAGTAAATGATGCATTTTAAAAAGGAAGATACATGCAAAGTTTGGAAAATATGCATTTGTAACGAATGATATGAATTATTTATAATGCCAAAGAAGTGAAATTTTGGAAAAGCTTTGAGTTGCAAATTAAAAAAATATAAACTTATTTGCATTTATTAAAGCAAATAAAAGATGACAAAAGTTTTGAAAATCTTGAATATGCGTGACGAGCGTAAAATAAATAACTAGCGGAGGGTTTCTAAGTTTGAAGTTACCCTATGAATTAATCCTAAGTTTGCCTATACTAATCATTTCAATAATTTACATAAGTGCAATAAATAACTATTACAATATAAAGCGGGATAAAAGCTGAATTAACAAAGGACAAATAAATAGACTCCGAGGAGTATATGCCTTTGTTTTCTTTATCCCCTGCAAGCTATCAAGAACAAACTGTTAGAAACAGTTAAATACAAATAACTTCGAATTCGTGTCCAAAACAGTAAATGTTTTGATCACGGAGGCTCGACTTAAATTTTGAAAAGACCATCCCAATCACGTCGTGGCTGCAAACATATGACTCAGTGATTATTTTGATTGCCTCGCCTACTAAACGTGTTGGTCTCTCGGATGAAATAAGAAAAGATCACTATAATCACGTCGTGGCTGCGAATACATAACTTGTCGGTTATTTTAGTCACCTCGCCTACTAAACATGTTGATCTTGGATGAAATAAAAAGGTTTAAGTCTCATCATTGCCCAGAAGTTATATTTTTCGTCTTTACAAATGTGGAGGCCTCAAAATCGACGGATATTTTTCATCGGCCAGTGTAGTATCGTGTTCAAATCAAAAAAATTAAATTGAATACGAGGCGCGTGCAGTAGTAGGCGAAAAAAAGAAACAGAGAGGCAATTCCCGAGAAGACGGGTTGTTTAAAAAAAAGTAAATATCCGTTGCCCTGGATGTTTAAAACAAAGTGCAGAAAACGGAGAATCAAAATGAAAGAAAAGCGCGGCCTCGAATTTGATTTCAAATTCATCGGCCTAAATGCGATATTAATAAAATAATAAAACAAAAAAAAATAGTAAGATATCCGTTGCACGGATGTTTAAAACAAAATAAAAAAAGTAATCAAATCGAGCAATGAACCGAAACAGAAAAACAAGACCCGAACAAAGCGCGGTATTTGTTTAAAACAAGAAAAAGAAGATATCTCGTGTCTTGATATTTAAAACAAGGTTGAAAAACAGAGAAAACAAAAGAAAAGCGGCGGCCTAATTCAATTTCATCGGCCTTAATGCGGTATTTATTCAAAGCAAGAAATAAACAACAGAGCCGCATACAATAGTAAGTAATTAAATGTCCGACCCGGATCATGAACAAGTGACCCGAATGAAACAAAGGAACCGGTTCAAAACCGACCGGATCGAATCAAAATTCGATTTTCAAATAACCAAAGAACATGATGTGAAAAATGCCATAATCTGAAAATACACCAAAAATGGGTCGACCCGACCCGAATCAGAAATTCAAATCCGAAATCAAATATTTTCACCAATTCAGATAACCAACATACAAGAATATGAAATGCAAGAATTCTGGAAATATTACCCAAATCGGGTCGACCCGAAATCTGTGTCAACCCCGAATCAAATTTTTTCACCAATTTCAGATAACCAACATGCAAAAATGCGAAATGCAATAATTCTGAAAAAATACCCAATTCGGGTCGACCCGACCCGAAATCAGTGAAGAACAACAAAAAACGCAAGCGATTTTTTTTTCGATTCGATTTACAAACCGAATAGAAGTATTTAAAACCCAAGTTCAAGAACGAAACTCACCTCTTTTCTTTCGAATCTTGACCTATTTTTCGGACTTGTATCTTGAACAACAAAGAAGGCAAATACTTTAAAATCAAGAACACAACAAATATTTTTTTGTATATATGGAATAGTCTCCCGAAAATCTCCTCCGAAAAATTCTTCCCCAATGTAGAACAAAAAGGGGGTATTTATAGGTGGATTCGCACCACTTGGGTGTTCAAAACGAGTTCGAATTTCAAAATAAAGGAGCCAAAAATCGCGAATTTGAGGGGCATGGGTTGCGGATTTTTGGGGTATGGGTCGAAGGGTTGGTGGCAGGGGAGTTGGTGGTGGCAGTGGGCGAGGTGACCGGCGTGTGGGGTCGGGGGTATGGGGTGTGCGGCGACTAGGGTGGAGGGGTGTTAGGGTTTGTAGTTTTTTTTTGTTTTGCTTTGGTTTTGTTTAAATGGGGAAATGTTGGGAGTTTTGGGCTGGTCCGGTCGGGTTTGGGGTGTGGGCCGACCGGTTGGGCCTTGGATGGGGTTTGGAAGTTGGGCTGATTTTGGTTAGGGGAATAAAAAGGGGATGGTTGTTGGGCTTCCGGGAGTTGGGCTGATTTAAATTGAAATTTGGGGTGGCCGGTTGGGCTTGGGGGAAATTGTTTTTGGGTTGAGAAATAAGAAAATGAGTTATGGGTTTAAAACATAAAAGGGGTTTTAATATTAAAAAATGCATTGAAGAAAAAATGTAAATTATAAAAAATAAGAATATAACGATGTGATAATAATAAAAAATATAATATTTGCGATATGCTTAATGCTTGATAAAAAATGGAAATGCGATGCCATTTTGCGAAAATAAATAACATAGAATATTATGGATAAAACTATGATTATGATAAAAATGCAAATGACAGTAAAAAATGCGAATAATAATAATAATAAGAGCCTAATAATATATATATATACGCGTGTATGTATATAGATTAAAATTGTTTTGGAGGTGTAAAAAATATTTAACATAGCAAATAAATTGAAAAAGACGGGACAAAATTGGGTGTCAACAATAGCCACCAAAGCCTGCAACCTAAGCTCCTGGAACAATCGACGGAACTTGAGAATAAAGTGGAACATTGTTCCATGTCTACTCTCCTCGGACATCAACCGTTCTTAGAAAGTTTGTGCTTCCTGGATGGTGTGGATTGGGTACCGGCTGTGATTGCTGGAATGGTGTCTCGCTGTAGACAACGTCACCAGATAGCCTAGCATGGTCGTATCCGGGGCCATCGGCTGCCAGTTCGGCTGGCCAACATTGATCGCCTGTATCGTAGGGCCGTTTGCATAAGTGTACGACATAATGGGCGGCAAACCAAGGTGTCCGGACATCTAAACTAGTCTCCGGGCCATATTGATATGTCAATACTGCAGATTAGCTTGGTCGAGTGGCACAACTTGCCCCCAGTGTTTTGTGGCAACCATACAATAGATTGGTTACCAAGTGATTGGGCTTGTGTTCCTTTGTGTGTTATCGATTGTACCTGAGTAGGTACTAACTGATACACCATTCGTCAGAGGGATGACAGAACTAGCCGAACCTTCTCCTGGATGTAGTCGATTAACTTCTAGTTCTCTCGCCTGCTGAACTTCATTATGCATTATTGGCTTGGCAATGTCAGCCAATTGTTTGGAAACCTGGTACATAATGTCGCGGATGTCCAAGTCAATCTGTTGTCTAATGAATGACGTGGTCATAATAGTTGGACCCTCAGATTGACTAGGTTCACCCACAACTTGGGTTAACAGAGGAAGTGGAGGGGTATCAACCGATGTAGGCATACCCGAAGAAGATGGTGGCTCGTTGTTCCTTCTGGGAGGATCCTGTTTAGGATGTGGACTGGACTCTTGGTTCATTTTCTTACCATACCTTGGGAGCATACTCTAAGTGTGATCCTGACCTAGAGAATCAAACTTCCCTATGAAATCACCTATGGGCCCACTGGCGTGCCAAATTTGTTTCCCTCTGAAGTGTTTGCCGTTTTATCGGCTGGCGAAATTGGATGACCAATTGATTCCTTAACTAAGCGATTTGGGCCGGAAGCGAAACTCAAACTTCCAGCAATGAGTTCCCCAACTACTCCAGAAAACGTTAGGATGATGATTGAGTAAACTAAGTGGTAAGAAACATAAATACAGCTAGAGTGCAATAAAGATAGAATGAAGATATGTAAAAATCAGTTTTTTGATTGATTGTGTTGTCTTATTCTGTACAAGTGATTTCACATTTATAGTACAAGAAAAATAAACGTGACCCCCTATGTTAGCCATCAAACTACCCACGAAATCCACTAGCCAACTATGAGGAGGTGGTGCCGATTTTTTCGCCTGGACCTCTAGCACGATCGACGGCACTCCTTTCAGGATGTTGCTGGTTGCTACCTTTTCTAGAAGGTCCTTTGACTTGGTCTTCGAGGCGTCCGAGTATGTGTGGATCTTAGCTGTTCTTCGAATTATAACTCGGTCAGACTACTGTAATAGCCGATGATCTTTTCTAGCCGAGGGCAGGGACTAACATATTCGGCTATGATTCCGCTCAGTTATCGATTTAGAATCCTTTTCAACTTCGACTGTCACTTGATTCGGCTAAACACTTTTAGTGTTAACAGACATATATATTATTTTTAATCTATAAAGGTCAAATGAAAAGAAACGAAGGGAGTACTAAATGAAAATACATTTATCACAATAATTTAACTATAAATAGGAGAACAATGAAATACAACCAAAACAATACTCATATAATCAAGGCCTAGAATCAAACAACGTATAAATAGGCTAAAACTAAACATATAAATACACGGTGTTAAATAAGAAGTTGAAGAAACTTGATTTCTTTGGCAACTTTTGAACAGCTAAAAATCAAACAACATACTGGGATCGGAAACCCTAACGCATCCATATTCCGTTGCCGTCGCCGTCGCCGGTAACAGCACTGTTCATTAGACAGTTATATGATTTTTTCTCTTTCAAGAATGATATATAAAATTGCCAACTCCAACAATACAGTCTGAATATACATAAATTATCTGCATTGTTTTAGTTAATTTATTGTTGATCAATCGATTCCCTTTTAGTTTTATCGGTTCGATTTACTCAAGATGGAGTTAAGTGTGTGATATTGAATTCAAGAGTTTGCAGTGCTTGATTAATTTTTGTTAAGATTAAGTAGTTTATTTCTTGTGAGCTTGATGTTTAAAGGTTACAACAAGTAGGTTTTCACTTTGTTCTGCTATTTGATTCTATATATTGTATTTAAGTGGACCTGAAGGAGGGTCAATTGGTATCAACAAACAGTAACTGGTCTAGTTGTAATCACTTTAGTCTAGTTTCCCTTAGCTCTAGTAGAATACTTTATGGTCTAGTCGCAATCACTTTAGTCAATGCATATTCTAGTATCTGGTCAATGGGTGCATATGGCCAGTTATGATAATTGCCTTATAGTTGTTGCTAATTTGATTTGTAAGAAAAATCGAATAACAATGTGCGTTTGGAGATTCCCTGAAAGGGTGCAGGGTCATTAGGGACTCGAGAATTTATGGTTATGGTGCTTTGCACAGGGGATAATACTATTCGATGTAGAGTGATAAGAAGAAGGCATGTTTTCATCTGAACTTGCGGGGAGAGATGCAAAATCAAGTGGTAGTATTTCTAGAATAGGCAATGGTCACCACGTTCTTTATTATTTTTTTAAATTTTATTTTTCAATTAGGAATTTTACAAATTTGCGCCAAGATAGTATCAAATACTCGTGGCCCTTGCATTCTTTTCTAGGAAGAGCAGAAGATGAAGATCATTTCTTTCTCACTCTTCCACTTCTCTATTAATGTTGCTGAAAAGTAGATGTTAAGATGGATGTAATTTTATACAATGTTGGACAAGATTAGAAATAACCATCTTTGACAGTGTAGTAAATGGCACAAATAAAGGATGAATGAGAGGTCACCTGAGATGGTTTGACCATGTCATCCATAGACCTCCGGTTGTACCGAGCCATAGGTGCGACAATATAATGATTAAATTTTATAGAACGAGATGAGGTAGATCTAAAGTCACGTGAAAAAAGTTGTCTTATAAGACCTACAATCTCTCAAACTCAATGCAGATTAGGCTTGCTATACCTACTAGTTGGGGTTGAGGCTTTGTTGTTATTGTTATACTTATATTGGGTCCAACATTCGTTAGGAGCTTTTTAGTTTGATTAGAGACTCGTATATCTACATATGGATAAGTGTTCAGATTTAGGGATCCTCTAATTTTAGGGAAAAAACATATTTGCCAATTGCTTTGAAAAGGAATTATTTAGTATTAGAAATGGATCTGAAAGAAAGGAAAAAAGTGGGGGCATTATATCATTAGTCGTAAATTGTCCTGTATGGTGATTTTTCTTTTCTACCATATTTCTGGCCCATTTTTCCGACAACTAGAAGTATGTGACAGCTAAATGCTTCAACATTGTCTAAATGTGTTTTTATCAATCTTTGGTTGTGCTCTGGTGTTTTCTCCTCTAATTGACAACTGGAAATGTGTTTGATACAATCATTGGAAATGGGTACTTTGTGTTTCTCTTCTTGATCACGCTCTTTACTATTTATCCGGAAGGTTGGTAATTGGTATAAAACTTGGGAGGCGATACTGTGCTAAACAGTTTGATAAACTTTGCCTGCATTATTTGTGTAGCTGTGAAATTGTATGGACTTTCTTGTCAATATTCTTTACCTTATAAAATAGCCTTGTTGGTTAAAGTTATTAGCTTTATGGTGATACTTACTGTATTTTTTATCGCCTGCGCAGGTGTTTTACACTTTTACTGATACATGTCAGTCATGGAAAATACTTACATAGATTCAGATGAAAACCCACAGATGTTACCACCTCCACCAGGGAGTTTTATTGATCGTGAAGAACTGATTCAACATGTCGGGGAGTTTGCAATATCCCAGGGATATGTTGTTACCATCAAACAGTCTAAGAAAGACAAAGTGGTAACACTTGGCTGTGACAGAGGAGGTGTTTACAGGAATAGGCGTAAGCCTATCGATGAGATATCTAGTGGACATTCTCGGAAAAGGAAGATGGAATCTCGGCTAACAAATTGTCCTTTTGAACTTGTGGGTAAGAAAGAGGATGGCTTGTGGGTTCTTACGGTAAAAAATGGATCACACAATCATGAAGCCTTAAAGGACATCTCGGAGCATCCCTCTGCTCGACGCTTCTCAGAGAAAGAAGTAATGTTAATTAAAGAGATGACAGATACTGGTTTAAAGCCACGTCAGATTTTGAAGAGGCTTAGGCAGACCAATCCAGATCTTTTGTCGACACCAAAGCATGTTTACAACATTAAAGCTAAGATACGACATGGAAATCTTAATGGTTGAGCCTTCTTTACCATGCTTATCGTTTAGTGCGTACTCTGTTTATCTCTTATAATCTAGTTTTATTGTTAATTCTTACTACGGGGAAGGTATTTCGTTTTTAGGTGATTATAGGTAATCTGTCTTTTCTTGTTAAATCGTTACTGTTTATTTTGCACGCCTTGGTATATAAGGTTTTTCATCATTTACTTGGAGGAAAGTCACTGCTTGACTTAACTGGTATCTTACCCTTTTATGTTCTCCTGAATGGGCACGGGATGTACTGGTCCAAATGGCTTGTGGTGGAAGGCTGAAGTTGTGGTGAAAAGCTGAAGTTCTCCGAGAAATGTCAAGAGGCTGGCAACTTAAACTAATTATGACTTATCTTATTGCAACTTCTTTGCATTTACTAGTAAAAACAAAATTTCCTCATGAGGGTTTGAGATTGACACCAGAAGGCTGAGAATATGGTGCTTGGCCACAATAGACCCCTCCATGCAAAATGAAAAAAAAATAGTAAGTACAAAATCAGCTGCTTAGGCTATGGTAGATCATTGCCTATATATCTAACTTAGGACACCTGTCCCTCTTATAACTTATTCACTAAACTGTCAGCTAATTGTAATAAAAAATGAAAGGTAGAGAATGAGATACTTCAAGCTTTTGGTTGACCATATGATTTGGGGGCCCCTACCATCTAATTTATAAACCACCTTGCAGCTGTACTGAGAAGTGAGAACGGGAGTTGCTTTTCCTTGGAAATATTTGTAATCTAATTCTTTTTTCTTGTCAATGTAGACCATTGCGAGTTCATCTAATTTTTGACACCAACTTCCATCTCTTGTAACTTATTCAACTGCACTGTCAGCTTCTTTTATGCAAAATGAAGGTAGATAGGAGATACCTTGAATTTTTGGTTAACCATGTGCATTTGGGACCCTACCATATGATATTATGATTTAAAACCCACCTTGCAACATCCCTAAGGCGGGAGATGGTTTTCATTTGGAATGAGCGTTAACCAACTGAGTCTGCAGATTACAACAACAACATACCCAGTGAAGTCCCACAACGTGGGGTCTGAGAAGGGTAGAGTGTACGTAGATCTTACCTCTACCTTGGTAAGTAGAGATGTTTCTGAAAGTCCCTCGGCTCAAGACAAAGCATAGGCACAAGCAAAGCAAGAGAAACGGTCAGACCCGGACAAGAAATTTAAAGCAGTATGAAAATGAGAGTAACAAAAGCGAATAAGCCATGATAAAACATTCTAAAAAAAAGAAACAGTAACTAACGCAGGTAAATAAGATAAACAAAGTACACAAATGAACATACAACAACAGAAATTGAAGGTCAGGGGGCTATAAAACAATACTGCGCCTACTAGTATGATAGGCTAAGCAGGGCTACCATACTAGTAGGCGCAATATTGTTTTATAGCCCCCGTCCTTTGATTTCTGCTGATGTATGTTCGTTTGTGTACTTTGTTTATTTTATTTACATGCGTTAGTTACTGCTTCTTAGTTACTGCGAAGTTTTAAATTATTCCAGGATGAATATGGCACGCTATCAGTATTAGATCCCTGTTAGAGCCACAAGTTCATTGGTGTTCAAGTTTTGTCACATCAGCTCCCTGCATCCCCTTTTTGCCGTTAAATTATTTAGATCTTCTTTTATTTCACAGATTTGAAACTCACTTCTTATTATTTCTTGATGAATATTCTATGTCAGACTTTACTGTACCAGTTCAATAACACCAAATTTCTTTGCGATTTCTGTTTTCTTCCTGGAAAAAGTGAGTTTGTGATACATCTTATGAATCTTTTAACTTGTCAACTAGAATAAGCATAATCATAAAGACATATGATCTCTACCTATCAAAAAAAGAAAAGAAAGAGGAACGAGCTTTGTTGTGCATAGGTGGAGTGTGTATTTCATCTTCTACCACATCATGCAGGAATTCCTGGATCAGTGAGTTGACTGTTTGCATGAGTATCAACTTTATCAGGATGTGCTAACTTGGATACCATTAGTCATTCTTTGCACACCTTAAGTGGTTCGATGTGAATTCTACGTGCTAGTACCACTATCATTTTGTAGCCATTGAGTGGGACTGCTCTTGATGCATAAAAATTCCTGATGTCTAAAGAGTTTAATGCCTGTTTACTCAAGTTCTATGGGATATGTAAATTTCAGTAGGTTGTTTTAAGAAAACTTCTATTCCTTCAGTTGAAATCTCTGGTAAATTTTGACTTGATTATTTTCTCATACTGAATTATCATCCGGTGTTGCTTTAGTGAGGAGATTCAAAACGTTGAGGCCTTGTACATCTTTAGAAGGGAACACTCAGCCTGCAATGACTGCTGAGCCTTCTTGGAGGAGACGCCATCCTCCGGTAAGGTTACTTGGATCTAATCAACCATATTCCAAAGTAACTGCTTTCTCTTGCTCTTATTTTTCTTTTCTTTTATTTTCCTCTTATTCTCAAGAGAGAGATGTTTTGACGAAATTTATTCCTTTTAAGCTAATAAGTATATCCCTCGAGAAGAAAATTTTGTAACTTCCAACTTCTTCCTAACCAAGAGAAAGTACTAAAGAGTAAAGTAGTCCCTAGTCAGTCGTTTTTGCTAGATGCTTTCTAGTGCACTAGCCTTGATAGGGAAATGATTATCTCATCTAACATGTAGGAAATTTCTTTGGGTTCTGGTCACTTAGCCTACTTAAAGTACTTCCATTAGTTATACAGTAATAGCTTTCTTTTAAACAGTTCTAAAATGCGAATGCGCTTGTGTGTGAAGCCAGAAGAAATGTGTTACAAGTTGTTTTGGTGGGTGATTAAGGGAGGAGCGTAAACGTGAAATTTGTTCCTAGAGCTTGATCTCTCTGCTTCTATCTTGATTGTGTCAATAGATGTGCCACCAAAATTCTTCATATGTTTTGCTGTGTCTGCTTGTTTCTCTATCTTTCTAGCATCTGAATCTGCCTTTTCATTCTCAGCTTTTTGTTATACTGAATTCTGAGTAAAATTGTTTCTGGTTGGATTACTAAGAATTACCGGAGATCAATATTATTTATTGTCTTTGGTGAAGGAAGTTGTGGGATTTAAAAGAATCTTTTTCACGTATTTAGCTGTGAAGGTCAATTTTTTTGGGTCTTTCTTAATATCCAGTAAATTTAGACACACACACAAAGCATATGTGAAAGTAGCTTAGGATGCCTCCGAAATTTGTCTTACTGGGCACTTTAAGATTCAGTCTGTATTGTTTTCAGATTCTTTCTCCTTGGCTTACATCTGCGAATGTGGCAATGATCATATTGATTTCAACTTTATGCTGAATCACTCCATGACTGGGTTGCATCCTCCTTATACCCTTTTTCTTTTCCTAACTCACGTGGAAACAACCTCTTGCAGAAATGTGAGGTAAAGCTGCGTACAATAGACCCTTGTGGTCCGGCCCTTCCCCGGACCCCGCGCATAGCGGGAGCTTAGTGTACCGGGCTGCCCTTTTTTTTTCTTTTCCTAACTCTATTAAGCTCTACAGAAGCCGGACTTCCAGTTTGCTTGTTCATCTTTAAAGTGAAGGATGCTCAGTACTCCAGGATACTGCTTTTGATACAACATATGATTTCTCCCTTTGATAAGGATAGCATGAGCTAATATCACTTTGTACTAGGGAAAAAAGATAATTTTCGTTTAGTTTACAGGGATTTTGCCTTACACTTTTTAATATCCTTCCTTAATCCTAATTTCTTTTTGTTTCGTTGGGAGCACAAATTGATGTATAATCCTTCTCTTTTATCTCTGGGATGCAGGCATGTAAGTGTTCCGATCTTTGAGTTTAATGGATGTTTCTTTTTGGTCCAAACTTTTCTTGCAGAGGAACCCTAATCTTATTGGTGGTAGATTTGTTGACTCGCAATCATCTACATCGATTGATGTAGTAAACCCTGTAAGTGCAGCTGTACAAATATGGACTACAATACTCTTTGGTGGAATACTTTTAGCTAGCTTTTTATGACTGAAATCTAATGATAGGCAACACAACACGTGGTCTCACAAGTTCCTTTAAGTTCGGGTGAAGAACTTAAGGCTGCTGTGTTTGCAGCTAAAAGAGCTTTCCCATTGTGGCGGCACACACCAGTTACAACCCGTCAGCGGATCATGTTCAAGCTTCAAGAACTTATCCAGAGAGATATTGTTGGTATCTTGGGATTTCAGTCATTCTTATATGGTAAACATGTTAGTGTTTTCTTATAGAAGTGGTCACAATTATCATCCAGGATAAGCTAGCTTTCGCCATAGCTACTGAGCAGGGTAAGACTTTGAAGGATGCTTACAGTGAAGTGCATCGAGGGCTAGGTGAGTACCTTATTGTATTTAATATTGACACTGAGACTTTCTCTTCTCCATTCCTTTGGAATTTGAATTCATGCTATCTGAATGAGTTTAGTAGTAAATCTTTGCTTATCATAAAGTAACATTTTGAAAAGCGCACATTAGAAGGCCTTCCTTTTACATTTTCTTGTGAGGAAGTTTGTTGTTAAATGAACCTTGAGCGAACATGTAGTACCATTTTTGTCGCCTAATAATTTAATTTTGAGGGAACAATTTTCATCGTCTGCCCAAAATGAGAGGATAACCTTGAAATCTGAATTTTAGTAGTTATTTATTATTTTCTACCTAGCTGATCTGTGAGAGCTAGTGTTTCTACACGCTTCTGTCCGTCGCAAGTTAAAGTGGTGTGGATTTGTTTTTCCAGAGATTGTGGAGTGTGCTTGTGGTGGGGCAGTGCTGCAGACAGGGGAGTTTATTTCAAACATGTCAAATGGAATTGATACTTTTAGTATCAGAGAGCCTCTTGGAGTTTGTGCAGGAATATGCACGTTAACCTTCCCCGCTATGATTCCATTGTGGGTAAGCCTCACAACTGCTTCGATGTCATTTCCTCAGGATCTGCTAATGTCTCTTGGATGATCCTTTGGGTTTGATTATTGAAGATATCTGGAAGCTTGTCTTGTTTATCATCAATTAGCCCTTAGAGAAGTGTAGCAGATGTTTTGTTCAAAAGAAGCTTAGGTTAAGTTAACTGCACATTTTTTAAAAGACTTAATTTGTTTCTTCTCTCTGAATTTTCAAGGTTTGGGCCATTTGGCAAGTGGTAAGACAGTATTGTTAACTAATTGATGACTTCGATGGTGTGTTCATTTGCAGATGTTCCCAGCTGCGATTTCATGTGGCAATACATTCATTCTAAAACCATCTGAGAAAGCTCCAGGTAATTGGTTGTTTTAGATGAAAATTTAAGGGTGAATAGCTCTGAAAGAAGTTAGTTTTACTGTAATTACTTACAAGAAATATGCATTCATTTCCATTGATTGTGTTATGGCTTTCTTATGGTTATAAGTAAACACCTGTAACCATTTTCTTGTTGCATATATTCTTGTCAGAAGAGACTCGTATGGTTATTAACTGCTTGTAATGAACTAGTAGTTTTCTTCTCATCCATAAGAATGAAGCTATATGGATGCTGTAATGACTAGTACTCCATAAGCTAATGAAAATTTGCAGAACCAACTGTATTGGTCATGTAAATTGCAAATAAATTTTCTTAGTGTAGCAAATTGAGAAATATGATATGTGGACAACCAATATAGGATACAACCATAATTCAAAATTTGAAATTGCTCATAGTGTCTATGCACCAACGTATTTGATCTCACTGCACCACGACAACATATTAAACATTAAGGGAATGTGAAGATACATTGAATATCATTGAATATTTATATTGCATTTCTTGTTAACTATTTTACTTTATGCCCCAATTTACGTTTAACTATGTCACTTCAAAAAATTTGTAGTTTATCTGTGTTTTCAAAAACTATATATTGAACAATACTGTGAATCAGAGCAGCTAAATTTTTTCATATTGTTAACTTCTCCAGTTTTATTTTCAAAATATTTATCAATGACAGATATGTCTAAATTGGACAATTGTGACCTCAAAAGTCAAGCTTTGCCACATGAGGGAGGGAGTGGATAATCACATGTAGTTTACCCCTTTACTAGTATAATATAAAATTTTGAGCTAATTGAGGAACGGAGAACTTTTTAGCTTTTTCCCATTATATGACGATATTTGACTAGACACGAAATTTAAGAATGTAAGAAAGACTTGCCAACTTGTGATATTAAACATGCTATGACATTTTTATGGCTATAAAAGCATGTCACCAAGGGTAAAATGGGAATTTTAAAGTTAAATTTACAAATATGGAAATGTGTCATTTATTTTGGAACAAACTAATGAGAAGAGCGCCATATAAAATGGAATAGATGGAGTAATAGTTAAGTAAAGAGGACCAACTTTTGGAATAGAAGAAATGCAAAGTATGTCATTTTTTGGGAAGGAGGGTCTAATATTTCATCCATGCTTGTATGATACAAGTTTTATCTATAGAATTGTTTAGTTGTCTCTCTTTCTGCATATCTGGATAATGTGCCTCAGAGAAGGTTCTGATTAATGTATTCAATACTTACGAATTTACCATCTTTTCTTTCAGGAGCTTGCATGATACTAGCAGAGTTAGCAATGGAAGCTGGTTTGCCTAATGGTGTCTTAAATATTATTCATGGCACCAATGTAAGCTCCATTTTCCATGATTAGCAATCTCGATCTTCACTTGCATGCCTCGAGTTGTTTGACTGCTGATAAACCAATTCTCTAAATTTTGGAAGTTGTGCTTGACCTCGTATAAAAATGTTTAATCTTCTGTCGTTATAGAATTTATTCTTGGCACCATGTTTCTGATTAACATGATACTTGGTGCAGGACATTGTCAATGCCATCTGTGATGATAGCGATATTGAAGTTGTGTCTTTTGTTGGTTCTGATGCTGTAAGTTTGGCCCTTGGGTAACCACCTTTGATCTGAAAAATGCTGCATTTTTTTTGTACGCTCTTCGGGGTAAAAAATATCCTCGAGGTACTGATGTATAGATGCGGTGTTTCATTCTTTGGATCTCTGACCCTTGCATAACCTTGTATTAGTTCCTTTTGGTCACTAGTGTGCCTTCAGTATAATATCGTAAAGAATCTATCGACTTACTAACTTATCAAAACAATAAGAGGATACGCTGAGAAAGTTTGGGAGGGAGTACAACAACAACATATCCAGTGAAATCCCACAATGTGGGGTCTGGGGAGGGTAGAGTGTACACATACCTTACCTCTACACAGAAGGAAGCAGTAGCTAACTTAGATAAATAATATCAACAAAGTACACTAGGGAACACATAGCAGCATAAATCAAACTACAGGGGACTATAAAGCAATACTGCGCCTATAAGTGTGATAGGCTAATCGAGACTACAGTAATAACACTACAAATATCATTTTGTAAGCGTAAGTAGGACTACGCTCGACTACCTACTACCCTAATCCGTGTCCTCCATAACCCCCTATCTAAGGTCATGTCCTCAGTAAGTTGCACCTGCGGCATATCCCGTCTAATCACCTCTCCCCAATACTTCTTCGGCCTACCTCTACCCCTTCTGAACCCGTTCATAGCCAACCTCTCACACCTCCGCACTGAGGCATTTGTGTCTCTCCTCTGACAAAACAGAAAGAAAATGACAAGTTGCAGGATCTTATTGTAAAGGTGATGTGCACTGTTTAATAATCTAATATCCTCTAAGAATGAAAAAAGGAACAAGAACCCAAATAAATAAGGAAAAAATAAAATGAAAAGGGGCTGCAACGCCAAGTATGGTGGGAAGATATGGTAAGCAACTAGGGAAAATCAAGTCTGTCGTTAAGTATGGGTTTGGTTTTCCAAACTGAGCAAGTACGAGAAATTGGCCCGCTCCGCTTTCTTAAAAGCAAGGACCACTACGGGAGGTCAAACCAAGGATCTATGGAAGTGGGGGCTCGTCCCCGGTCAATATTGGGGCCCTGACTGATAAACTAACAAAAGGAAAACAGTCCCGCTCCTATTAACATAGGGACTGGAAGTGGAATGAAAGGTATGATCCACACATATTCATATGTCTGTTCCATAAAAAAGTTATAATTCTTAATTAATTGTTTCCGATTCACCGGATCTTACCTCTTTTGAAAGGAGTCAATAAAAAGTCAAAATAAATCCTCCCTGTTGCTTGAGAGGCAGTATTTTACTTATAGTGGTAAGTGGTATGATTCCAGCTATATGCTGCTATTTATTGTGAAACTCTACAGCTTCATACCCTTCCCCTCTTGATTACATTCCACTTAATTAATGATTTGCATCTGCTTATCCTGTCCGTAACATATTCTTTATTTTCTCATAATTCAAGGCTCAACTGTATATGCGTGGCAGACCATTTGCGAACAACAGTAAATGTGCTAAGGTAAATATGGATATTCTACTTGTTATGATTGCTCCATGGATACTTCATTTGTCTTGATGTACCATGTGAATAGATGTAACATGGGTGTGGCTAGTTATGCTGATTTTTGTTTTCTTTTAGTTTGATGAGTCAGAAGAATTTTTTTTGCACTACACCCAGATGGTATGATCTTTGCAGAATTGTTTTAAGTGGCTTCCCTCACCCTACTCTTTCATCTGGCATAAGCTTCCTCTCTTTGGGGGATGTTAGTGTATACATCAAGCCTTCCCAAAAGTTTAACCAACTCTCTACACAAATTTCATTTTACACCAACAGTATAAAGGAAATAAAAGAGAACTCTTGACCTTAATAGTGGACTCTATTCGTTCAAAAGTTCTCCTGTGTCTTTCCTCCACAAAATCCAAAAAATACAAAAGCAGCAGTCTTCAGTAACTGCTTTTCTCTTTCCATCTCTTTCATCATCTTGTTCAACTTTCTGGTGGTGCTAGGTTTTGGAATCAAGTATTGACTCAAAAATAAAGGTTTTGGAATCAAGTATTATTTCCGTCTCCAACGAAATCCAAAATTTGTAACAGAAGCTTCCATCTTTGACAACAACATGATCAGAACATTGCCTTCGTCTCTCACTTCCAATTTCTTACTAGAAATATCTGTTATGCACAGAAGTCGACATAACTCCACACAAGTCACCATCTGCCTGAACAAGTCCACACACTGGGCCTGTATCCCTTCTAAGAATAGGGCCAGGCAGACCTTATTAAAAAAATAGGGCCAGGCAGGTAGCTACCTCTCTGTAGGATCTCACCGGTTTCATGTCCATCCAATCTAGTAATAGAAGTGCCGTATATCTTTTCTCTTCAGCATATACTAACTTACGTTGCTCAGTACGATCAGATCACTCCAGATTTTCTGTACAAGTATCTGTGATCACAGGGAGTACTGCTGAGGACTTGATTTAGCTGACAAAGTTTTGAGAGAGGAGAGTTTCTTTCTCTAAGTAGTTGCTTACTTTATGTGGATCTTTAAAATGTACTGGATATTCAGAAAAATGAAAAAAACTGTGGGTACACGATACTTTTACATATCCATATTCGGACATACTGATAAACGAGTCCATGAAACATAGTCCAATTGTTGCTAAAACTCACTTTTTTAACTTTTCTCTCAGGCCAATATGGGAGCTAAGAATTACGCAGTTGTCATGCCTGATGCAAATGTTGAAGCTACTTTGAATGCTCTAGTTGCTGCTGGTTTTGGTGCAGCAGGGCAACGGTGCACAACAATTAACACTGTGGTCTTTGTTGGAGGCTCAAATTCATGGTACTCATCTTAATTCTTCAGTTTTAAACTCTGATCAACTCTTTTTTCTGTTTTTTTTTTTTAAATTCCCAGCTTGTCTCTTGTTTGTTGCTGAAGCAATAACTTTCCAGTTTACTTGAAGGTGACTGTATGCTTATTATATTCTTCGCTGATAATTCTTGATGTCAAAAAGAGTGTCACTTAATAAAAGTTCATTCTTCTGGTATGTATGCATAACTACCATTAGTCTCCTTTTGTAAATAAAACTCCACCTTGCTGTTCTAAATAGTCCAGGAAATCAAATGCTATGCACCGGAAGGATAAAAAGCATCCAAAATTGCTTAGTTAACATGCTTGTAAATCTTTTAGGTATATAAACTCAAAATTAAGGTCTGTCTTTAACACTTCAAGTTAAAGCACTTTCATAGTAGACTAACTCACATGCTACTTTAACTTCAGACAAGTGGATGATCACAGTTGGAGGAGTAATGAATTAAAATTTTAAGAATTACAATAGCTTGATGGGAGGTCTTTTGACTTGTTAAAGCGAAAGAAAGATTTAGCACTCCATTTGGTGCTTAAGATTTAAGCAACCGATTGCAAGTTTTTCTAAATTCAAAAGTTCCTTCGATAGAGTTGAGTCAAATTTCATTAGCAAATACTCTCTCTGTTCCAGTTTATGTGACACTCCTTATTAGTCTGTTCCATGACTGACACCTTTCTATGATGGATGGAGAGGAAGGTCATTGCTAGCACCGAAGGGTGTGGCCTTAGTCCACGAGGTAGGGGCAAACCTTGGAGACTACGGTTCAAATCCCATAATAGACAAAACAACACTTGGTGATTTCTTCAATCTGCCTAAACCTTGGTGACAAAGTTACTCGGTACGTGTGCTAGTGGAATAGTTGAGTAAGCGCGGACACCACCGTTATCAAAGGAGAAAAAGGAAGGTCATTGCTTATAGTCTGAGGAGTTGGATTATAGGGTGTTCCGCTCTTCTTTTTCTGATGATAAATGCAAAAAACCAATAGATGAGTTAAATTTCAGTATTTTTTTTATAGTTTAGTAAGGTTCAAGACAAGGTAATGGATTGTACATTTTCACATTTTAGTGGTGGACTTGTATATCCTTTTCCAAGTTCAAGTTGATCTTATACTTTTTACTGCTCCAATCTTTACCTCAGGCTCACGCTGTGCAAGATTACATTTCATTTTGCTGTTGCTTCTCAGTTCTCAGTTATTTGATTAGTGCATGTTAGCTCTATTTATATGCCGAGTGTCTTAATTATTCCTGACAGGGAAGATAAACTATCAGAACGTGCAAAGGTACTCAAAGTAAATGCTGGAACTGAACCTGGTGCAGACCTCGGACCTGTAATCAGCAAACAGGTATATACGTTGATCCTAGTTTCTACTCCGATAGGAAATTTGCAGTTGGTTTACTGGAATATCTTGAGTTTGTACTGCAAAATTACCATGTAGTTATTGCTTGTTTGTCGAGTACTTCAGTGCTGTTAGAATAGGAGTAGGAATATGATTTGTATATAGTATCCTACATGGAAAATGATTGAGATATAATATCTATAAATAAGGCTCAATGTAATAATGTAGATACAACAATTCAATAATATATTTTCTCCCATAATTTCTCACATGGTATCAGAGCATTGGTGAGAAATCCAGGAAAGAAAATTCAGTCAAATTCCGACGACTTTCTAGGGCTGCCTACGTCCATCTCAGTTTCTATAGGAGTTGTGCAAAATCCAACACTACCACAGTGTAGATCAGGTTCAGGCGAGAAAATCCCAGTCAACCGCTCCGGAAAATAGACCCCCACGCGCTGTCACGCGCCTCCCGGAGGACCTACACCGGCAGCGAGTCAACCCCACGCGCCGGCGCGGGCGGACTTTTCTGGCCACTTTTCCGGGCAGTTCTTTTTTCTGTTAGAGTCGCCATCCTTTTTCAAGCACAACCATACAATTTTCTTAAAGTTTCGATCACTTTTCAGTTTTCCGACGACTACCCCAACTTCCGGGTACTATTCCGACATTTTTCAGGTGACTGCTCCACCTTCAGGGTACTGTTCCCGCGTCTTCAACCCTGTTTCATCACCCAGGAGTTCCTCTTAAAGCCGAAGCTTCGTGCTTTTCTTTTGCTCAAATTTTCTTAAAGTTTTTAAACCATATCTCTCGGATTTGATGTTTTTAACCCCAAAAACATGGGAATTGGAACTTCAAGCCCTATGATTACTTCTGAACCATTAATGGGAAGTTCAAACTATTTAGCTTGGGCTTCCTCGGTTGAGTTGTGGTGCAAGGGTCAAGGTGTTCAAGATCACTTAACGCAAAAGACTATTGTGATTAATGAAAAAGCAGAGGCCAGTGAGACAGAAAATACCAAAGCACAGTGGGAGAAGGTTGACGCTCAATTATGTAGTCTCTTGTGGCTATCTATTGATCCCAAGTTGATGCCCTTGTTTTGTTGCTTCCAGACATGTTATTCAGTTTGGGAAAAGACTCGCGCTTTATACACTAATGATATATCTCGATTTTATGATGTGATATCTTGGATGACCAACTTAAAGAAACGAGAATCATATATGTCTACTTGGGACAGGTACATGCAGTCATGGAGAAATTCGAACAGTTGATGCCAATCACTACAAATGTTGAAAAACAACAAGAGCAAAGACATATACTATTTCTAGTTCTTACACTTATTGGACTTCCTACTGACCTTGATTCGGTGCGTGATCAGATTTTGGCTAGTCCTACGGTTCCTACAATTAATGAACTATTTTCTCGTTTGCTTCGTCTTGATGCGCCTCCTAATCACACAGTGGTTCCATCACCAACCGTTGACTCCTCTGTTATCGCATCTCAAACCATAGAGAATCGAACATCTCAGTCTATGGATAATCGACGAGGAGGAGGTCGTTTTGGAAAATCTTGAACTAAGTGTAGTTATTGTCATAAGTTTGGACACACTCGCGAGGTATGTCGTGTTCTACATGGTCCACTACCCAATGATGTTCAGTGCAGTCATTGTCATAAGTTTGGACACACTCGTGACGTATGTTGTGTTTTGCATGGTCAACCACCCAACAATGCTCATGTTGCTCAGACAGACACTACAGGAAATCCGAGGCTTTTATCTGGAGGAGAATACAATGAGTACCTTCAATATCGAGTAAGTAAGCAAACGTCTCCACAAGTAGCCACAAATTCTCAGCCTAATACTTTTGTTGCTCGTAATTCCTTTGTTTGTGTTTCACATTCTAGTATCCGTCCATCGTGAGTCGTTGACTCAGGGGCTTCTGATCATATTTCCGGTAACAAATCATTTTTGTCAAATATTATTTATTCACAGTCCATTCCTCCGGTTACTTTAGCCAATGAGATCCAAACAAAACCAAAAGGGGTTGGATAAGCTAATTCCCTCCTCTAAACTCCGTTCTTTATGTCCCTGGTTGTCCCTTTAATCTTACATTTGTCATTCGTTTGACACGTGCCCTAAATTGTGCCATAATATTTCTTGATGATTCTTTTGTTATGCAGGACCGCAGTACGGGACATGTGATTGGTGCGGGATATAAATCACAAGGTCTACTATCTTACCTCTCCTAATTCCTCCACAGCATGCTCCATTACATATCCTCCAGACTTGATCCATAAACGATTAGGACATTCGAGTCTGTCCAAGCTACAAAAGATGGTGCCTAGTTTGTCCAGTCTGTCCAAATTAGATTGTGAGTCGGTCAACTTGGGAAACACACTCGCACTACCTTTCCACGTAGTGTTGAGAGTCGTGCATAGTCTATTTTTTCAATAGTTCATTATGATATTTGGGGCTCTAGTAGAGTCGGTTCACCTTTAGGATTTCGTTATTTTGTTAGTTTCATTGACGATTTTTTCCCGATGTACTTGGTTATTCTTAATGAAAGATCGTTCGAGTTATTCTCTATATTCAAGAGTTTTTGTGCTGAAATACAAAGTCAATTTGGTGTTTCTATTCGTACTTTTTGCAGTGATAATACCTTAGAATACAAATCCTCCCAGTTTTAGCAGTTTATGACTCACCAAGGAATAATTCATCAAACATCTTGTCCGTACACCCCTCAACAGAACGGAAGAATAGGCATCTCATTGAGACTGCTCGCACTTTTCTCATTGAAGCCCATGTTCCGTTGCGCTTTTAGGGCGATGCAGTCCTCATAACTTGCCATCTAATTAATCGAATCCCCTCATCATCTATTCAGAATCAGATTCCATATTCCATATTATATCCTCAGTCATTTCTATACTCTCTTCCTTCTTGTGTTTTTAGGAGCACATGTTTTGTGCATAATCTAGCTCCGGGGATAGATAAATTAGCCTCTCGCTCTCTTAAATGTGTCTTTCTTGGTTATTCTCGAGTTCAAAAGGGGTATCGTTGCTTCTCACCTGATCTCCGTCGATATCTTATTTCTGCCGATGTCACATTTTTTTAATCTCAACCTTACTTTAGGTCTCCTTCTGATCATCATGATATCTCTGAGGTCTTACCTATACCTCAGGTTTTACCTACATCGACCTTTGAGGTCTACATCTTCTACATCTTCAATCACAGTGCCACCACTTCTGACTTATCATCGTTGACCGTGTCCACCATCAGACCCCATATCAGGCCCAAATGATTCATGTCATGCGTCAGACCCTGTGCCTACTGCGGACTTGTCTCCTCCTGATCAACCGATTGCACTTCGGAAAGTTAACATGCCCACTCGTAATACTAACCCACATTATACCTTTTTAAGTTATCATCGTTTATCATAATCCCATTATGCCTTTGTATCATCATTGTCCTCTGTCCCCATTCCTAAGTCTACATGTGAAGCCCTTTCTCTTCCTGGATGGCAACATGCTATGATTGACGAGATGTCTGATTTACACACGAGTGGTACTTGTGAGCTTGTTCCTCTCCCTTCAGGTAAATCTAATGTTGGTTGTCGTTGGGTTTATGCAGTCAAAATTGGTCCGGAATGCCAAGTTGATTGGCTTAAGGCCCGCCTTGTTGCGAAGGGCTATACACAGATATTTGGGCTTGATTACAGTGATACTTTCTCTCCCGTGGCTAAAATAACATATGTTCGTCTTTTTCTATCCATGGTTGCTCTCCGCCATTGGCCTTTTTATCCGTTGGACATTAAGTATGATTTTCTCCATGGTGATCTTGAGGAGGAAGTTTATATGGAGCAACCACCCGGTTTTATTGCTCAGTCGGAGTCTAATCATCTGGTGTGTCGATTGCGTCGATCACTTTATGGTCTGAAACAGTCTCCACGAGCATGGTTTGGTAAATTCAGTGACAGTAATTCAGGAGTTTGGTATGACCCGCAGTGAAGCAGATCATTCTGTGTTTTATCGACATTCTGCTCCAGATATGAGTATTTATTTGGTGGTTTATGTGGACGATATCGTTATAACTGGCAATGATCAAGATTGTATCACTAATTTAAAGCAACATCTCTTTCAACATTTCCAGACTAAGGATCTCGACAGACTGAAGTATTTTCTAGGTATTGAGGTTGCCCAATCCACGTTAGGTATTGTTATTTTGCAATGCAAGTATGCTTTAGACATTCTTGAGGAGACATGAATGATGGGTTGTAAACCCATTGACATATCCGAATGCTAAACTCTTGCCAGGACATGGGGAGTTACTCAGTGATCCTGGAAGATATAGGCGGTTGGTTGGTAAGTTGAATTATCTCACATTAACTAGACCTGACATTTCGTTTCATGTGAGTGTTGTAAGTCAGTTTATGGATTCTCCCTGTGATAGTTATTGGGATGCAGTTATCCGCATTCTGCGATATATTAAGTCAGCTCCAGGTAAATGACTGCTTTTTGAAGATCGAGGTCATGAGCAAATCGTTGGATATACAGACGCTGATTATGCA
The DNA here is from genome assembly GCA_034509755.1 of Anisodus tanguticus. NCBI lineage: Eukaryota > Viridiplantae > Streptophyta > Magnoliopsida > Solanales > Solanaceae > Anisodus > Anisodus tanguticus. Next base: position 33,817,440 of record CM067561.1, on the reverse strand, counting down.
GTATCACTCTCTGATAGACGTTCTACATCCGGATATTGTGTGTTAATAGGAGGTAATTTGGTGTCCTGGAAGTGTAAGAAACAAATTGTCGTTGCTCGATCTAGTGCTGAATCAGAGTATCGAGCAATGGTTGTAGCAACTTGTGAGGTAGTTTGGATTAAGCAGTTGCTCAGAGAACTAAAATTTGGAGAAATCAGTCAAATGGAACTTGTGTGTGATAACAAAGCGGCTCTTCATATCGCATCAAATCCGGTATTTCATGAGAGGATTAAGCACATTGAGATTGACCGTCACTTTGTCAGGGAAAAGATACTCTCCGGAGATATTGTTACTAAATTTGTAAAGTCTGAGTGGTCAGCTTGCAGATATTTTCACCAAGTCACTCAGTCGTCCGCGTATTACATACATCTGTAACAAGCTCGGTACATATGACTTGTATGCACCAGCTTGAGGAGGAGTGTTAGAATAGGAGTAGGAATAGGATTTGTATATAGTATCCTACATGGAAAAGAATTGAGATGTAATATCTATAAATAAGGCTCAATGTAATAATGTAGATACAACAATTTAATAATATATTTTCTCCCATAATTTCTCACAAGTACTTTGATGAATTCTAGTGCTACTTTTAGTTCTTCATCTTGGATTCATTTATCTGATTAGTTGGTATGGCATCCATAGGTCAAGGAACGGATATCCAAGCTAATCCAAGCAATTGTTGATAGTGGAGCCAAACTAGTTCTTGATGGGAGACAGATTACGGTAATTTCACTTCTTTGCTGTTTTGTGTTTCTCAATTTTTATGCTTCAAGAGTTGTTTGATGGAGATAACTCCCGTCCTCCCATAAAAAAAGGGACCCTGGGTGAAAAGAGACCTGAGCTGATTGAAAAATATTCAACTTGATAGACTTGTCGAAAGAAACTATTGACCTTGATGAATGTGTGACGGTTGGTATTGTCATAGATGTATAGTATTCTGATTTTTCCTGATAGTGCTACCTCGTAAGTTATACTTGCATATGCTCTAAGTTGCAATAGTTCTTCTAAGACATAACAAATAGAACTGACTGCAATAGGAAGTCAAACAGTCATGTTTCTTGTCTCCACTTGTAAGAGGCCTAAAGAAGAATAGAAGGTATCAATCTCTCATAATCTTATTTCTTTAATCGAGGTCATGTTTCCAGATTGACCAGACCTATTAGTTTGATTCCTTGGTCATCTTTCTGCATGAAAAGATAAAATAGGTAGTGTTGCAGACCTTCCATCATTAGATTATTCTTTTGGATGTCAGTCTCCGTGGCAATGGTTGCATTTTCTTTGAGAAACTCCTAGACATAGGAGAAGGAATGTGGTCTAATATGGAGTTCGTTTCTGCAACTTAAAGGTACCAAAGCTGCTTTCCTCTCTCTTACACATTTGTGGATGACAAATAGGTTTCCAAATACGAGTTGGGCAACTTCATTGGTCCCACAATATTATCCGATATCAAAGAAGAGATTGAATGTTCCAAGGTAGTATCTAGTTGTCGATCTAATTCCTTGAGTATTTTCATGCATGCATGTAAAAACTTTATTCTTGAGTGCTATTGTTCCTTTTGTGTGCAGGAGGAGATACTAGGTCCTGTTCTTCTTTGTATGCAGGTTTGTCCTATGTTTCTAAGGTTCTGGACCTCCGTTCCCTTGGTGCATTTTTTGCGAAATATCACCGAAACTCACCTCTTGGTCGTTTTAAGTGCAGGCTAACAGCATAGATGAGGCCATTAACTTTGTGAACCGAAAGAAGTATTTCTCCATTACTTATAAAATCTGTGTGAAATTTTTGTTTTATCTTGATCTTATCTTTTTACACCGCTTTTATGAAGAAAATATTGCTCTGGAACATCTATCTTCACGGGCTCCGGGGCACTTGCGAGGAAATTCCAGATTGAGATTGAAACAAGGCAGGTAGGACATCCCCTTTATACTTTATCTTGTAATTCACACTTCCTGGTTAATCATAAAGGATACTAAATAATACTTCCCAGGAGGTGGTGTACCGGCAATAGCAGTACAATTAGGTGGGATAATTTTGATAGATTTTATTGAGCTTTTGCGTCTTTACGAAAAAGAAATGAGGAAAATTCAGGATTATGAAAAAATTAATGGCTTGATTGTTAATCTTTGCTTCGGGTGTAAGACAAATGAGGAGGAGATGGAGGAATCTTTCTACCTTATAGGGAACTGCCAGTATACATGATCTTTCAGTTATATTAATAAACCTATTACTGTATAAATAAAGGGCCACAATCTAATTAAAGCTTTCAATTCTGAACTGATTAAAAATAAACAGTAAAAGTTTGTAAAGGTGAATAATACAAAACTATATTTTTGTAGAAAACTAATATTTTGCTTTATTTTAAATAGCAAAGGTTGTTTTAAGTTGTACCTTCTTATTCTTGTAGAAAAAGGTACAACTTAACCACCTTTGCTATTTAACCAAATGAGAAGGAAACTGACACAAGTTTACTTGTACACCGAGGCGTTTGAGAAATTTCTTGGTTATTTAAAAAGGTAGCGTACTTGACAAATAAAAATGTGAGAAATGCCTATATTAACTTTGAATGAGAAAAACATTCCTATGGCTTTTTACAGTCAAAATAAGCACGATAACTCTCACCCAGTAAACAATTTCTTTGGATAAGGTAGACTGGTTTGTTTTTATACCTGTGTGCATGAGAACTTATTAATTTTATACGCACATCATTGGCACAATGACGTGAGATTGTGGGTACAAAAAGGTAAGACTAACAACTAAAGTGAGATTATGTATGAGATTATTAATTTCATGCACAACTAATTGTTTAGAAATCAAGTGAGTATCCAATGACACGTTAAGAAATAAATTGAAAAAAGGGTTCACCAGGCAATTAGATCAGGAATCTTGATACTGAGTCATAGAACGTAATAGAAACAACGCCAGAATAGAGAAGCTTTAGAATTTTTGGTAATTTGATGTAGATATCTAAGACACCGTTATTTAAGTTGCTCGTACTCTTCACTTTTAGTGCTGCACCCGTGTCGACACGACATGGGTGTGGGATCCATACCTGATTCGGTCAACCGATTTTGGATACTTTGACCAAAATCGATGGAGAAATTTTGGAACAGATACAATGAATTCTGTAATCAAAACAAAAGATAAGGTGAAGTTGAAGAAAATGGAATATCTTGTATATAGAAATTTTTGTGTCAGTCCTTTTCCTTTTATCTTCTTCTGGGATTTTCCCCTTGATCAATATTTTCTCCTCAGAATACCTTGTAAGTTTTTCACATAATGTCTCATAATTTAGACATTTTTATAGCTCTAGTTTTTCATATTTGAATTACTTTTAGCTGAATTCCCACATCCTTATCCATACCTATCCATACCTGGATCCATACCCCGAATCTTAAAATTTAGATTATGAAGGAACCCGCACCCTTATCGGCCACCCGCACCTGAGTCCGAGCAACTTAGAGTTATTTCAATTAGTTTATACACACCCCTCAAAATAGTTTTCTAGCTTGTGATACTAACTAGTACTAAATGTTTATATAAATGGAGAAACTGAGGCATCTAAGGGTGTGGTCTGGCGGTCAATGAAGTGGGTGAAAGCCATGAGAGTCCAAAATTGACTTGTACATGTGTTGGTGGGAGCTAGCAGGTATAAAGTGGATAGTCAAGGTGCCCACAAATTAGCCTAGAAATTACCATTATTAAAAAATCATAATAATAAATGGAGAAACTGGGAAACTTGTTGGAAAATCTAACAATTTTCTTGCATATTGATGGACTCAGGTTTGCATAAATACTGCTGTTCCTGCTCCTTTGCCCCTGTTCTCTCTCGCAGGCTCAGAGTTATCTTATGCTGGAGATCTCAATGCCAATGGTAAACACACTCAGAACATATGCCTTTGTTCCTATTATCTACTTATTTGTCCTGCATCTTAATTGTCTGAATTAGAGCTGTGTGCTATGCAGGCAAAGCTGGTGTACACTTTTACACCCAAGTAAAGACAGTGACTCAGCAATGGAAGGAATTCTCCAGTAATGAAGGAGGAACGCCAACATTAACATCGAACTATCCCCAAAGTAATGATGGACTATCTCAGGGACTGCAAGCTTTTGATTATCAGTGTGGCGATGGTGATTATCAAAGTGGTGATGGAGTGTCTCAGGGATTACAATCTATCGATTACCAGAGTGGTGATGGAGCATCTCTGGGGTTACAATCAGGGGAATTCTCAAATGGAGATGGAGGAGTCCATCTAGCTTTACACCCAAAGGATTTCTCGGCTTGTGATGGTGAATCCCTGGGAGAACATTCAAGGGATATCCCAAGTGGTAATGATATATCCCCAACAATGCCAATATCTGATGGATCTCATTGGACATTGAACTTTTGAATAGCAATTATTTATATTTGGAACTAGAAAAATGTGAATATTAGTTATAGTTTTGTTTGCTAAAGTATTAATTTTAGGGATGAATTATGTTTCACTTAACATTAACTATCAAATGATTCTCTCGATTATGTACAGATGAAATGACTAAATAGTTCTGTCCACTTCACGCCATGTGATTTTAAGTCTACAGCATCTCCTTTTGTCGTCTTTAATCGTCATGATGTAAGACTCTCTTAACTTGTGTGTTTTGAGGTCTATGTAACCATGATCTAATCCTCTCGAGCGCATTCTTTTACTCCTTTTTTCCCCCATCTATATGTGCTACTTGAACATTGTGTACTTGTGTTAGATGCAAACTAATCTTGTACGGTTGCGCATTCATTCTAAGAATTTGTATTTCGGCATTCATTTTGCTTGAGACTTCAGAACCTAACATTATTCCTGTGTAGTATTGATGATCTCATTACTGTTCATCACCTCCTAATTTATTACGTTTTTATAAATTTTATACTTAACTTATGCTTTGTTTTCGTTATTCCTTGGACTATTTTTAAGGATTAAATCCCTTCCCTCGGCTCAATATTTATTGGTGTGTGGTTCTCGCTCCTAAAACACTTTAAAGAGTGCCAACTGGCTCTGCAGGTGTCATTTAAACTTTTTTATTTTTTCAGATGTCATTTAAACTATTAGTTGGTTTTAATTTTAATATAATTTTTTATTAAATAGTTAAAAATAAATAAGAAATAGCTTTAGCTTTTAACTTTTAATTACACTTGTCTTTTTCTAAAAATTCTCTCATTTGTTTGCAAAGTCTTCGAATTAAAATTTTGTGTTTGAGAAATGGCTTTGGCTTTCACTTCTTCAATTGTAATTCATGGCTCTCATTCTTCATCTTCTTATGATCATTCCAAAGGTATTGTCTCAAAGTTTCAAGTTTTGCACTTTAGAAATATAATGTGAAAGAGATCAGAGGATTTTACCATCTGAGTTCTTTATATATATATATATTGTCTCATTGCATGATTTATTATCTAAAATTAGGATTTTTATGAAAGAAGAATATAAAGAGAAGAGATGAAACATCTCAGATGAAAATCCACATCAATATATCCAGATTTGTAAAGAAAGTGAAGAAGATGAGAATGAAGTCCTCATTTATAGAAAGAAAAAGAACTAAATTAAATTAAATAGAAAGAAAAGAAAGAGCAAAATTTGATATGGTGATTTAATCGCTATAAAATTATGTGGATGACTTTTTACTTTCATACGCCTCTAGAAAAGGTGTTACCAAATACTTTGTGACCTATCTGTTGGAAATTAGCCTTTGGCGGGAGTTGCGACCGACCAACTTTAACGGCTTAAACACTAGTGTTACGCATGTTGGAGAATCCGGTTATTCACATGTGCATGATCTACTAAGTACGTAGATAACCGTAGGGCCAAGAATCGTCAAATTTCATTGAGAAATGAAAGAGATATTAGTTCACGAAGTGAGGTGTTTGAAGCATGGAAAAATGTGGTATTGTGCTCAATTCTCCCTCATCGGTGGAGGGAGAATGAATTGTTTTGTTTATAAGTCTCAAAATTGGTTTGGGGTTTAGGACCCCAAGGGGTATCCCATGTGTTTAAAGGAGGGAGGACCTAGATGTGCTTCGGTTCGAGAAAAGCCCACACGCGCTCCGCCGCCGCTCGCCTGTCCCGTCCGGTCCGGGACACGGGCTGTGCTTCTTCTGATATTATCTTTTTGGGCAGAGAACTTTGCCGGATGTACAGTTTGGACCAAATTTTTTTCATATGTACAGTTTGGTCCCTGAAGTTTCAAGATGTACAGTTTGGTCCCTGAAGTTTCCAGAAAGTCAGAATTGGGCAGAGAGATCAGAAATGCCACAACACTCAATTCAGCCATTTATTTTGGCTGAATTACTCCTCCTATAATGGCCAATTCGTTGCTCTTTTCCACCATTTATTTTGGTGGTATTACTACCTCCATAATGGCCATTACTTGGCCAGTAATGACACTTATGGAGGCAGTTCAACAGCTCCTCTCTCACCTATATAAACAACCCCTTGCACCATTGTCAAGCTACTCATACAACACACAAAACATACGAAAAACAGAAACGATTTTCAGTTCTTCCTACAAGCTTCCAAGCATCATTTCATTACTCAAAATTCTTCACGGTAGCATTTGAGTTTCCTTTGCTCAAGTGTTCATTTGCTATTTTATCTTGGGAGACAATTGTCCAGGACGTATAAAGGATACATACGGGGCAATATTGTCTTAAAGACGGAGTGCAACACTCGATTCAGCATACACAAAACAGTTTTCCAGTTTCTTGTTATTTTCTTTGTAATTTCAGTTTTCTTTATTAAATTGTAATTTCAATTCTTATATTAGCAGTTACTTGTAATTTCTGTTTCCTGCATCTTTTGTAACCAACAAGTTTAAGACAATAATTGCTTATTGTAACTACTGCAACATGGCTGGAAATATGACTGATGCTGCTGCTACTGCTGCTGCCTCTCGAGGCAACGTTGCAGCCTTCCCCGCCACTGCCGCTACTGGCCAAGGCAGCAACTCTGCTGCCTTCACTGCTGCAACCCCTACTTTTCAAGGCGGTAACACCGCTGCCTTCCAGACTACTGCTGCTCCACCTTCTGGCTCACACCATGATTGCCCTGAAAAGTTCATGGGATCAGAATTTAAGAGATGGCAGCAAAAGATGCTGTTTTACTTAACAGTTATGGGCATGGCCCGGTTCCTTACGGAAGATCCTCCACAAGCTGGAGATGAAATAGACTCTTCACCTAATGAAATAAGTGAAGGGGGCCTTGGTATCCATGTCATTAATGGCATGAAGATGGTTCGTGATGCATGGAATCATAGCGATTTCATGTGCAAGAATTACATACTGAACTGCTTAGCAGACCCTCTCTACACAGTCTATTACACCGTTGGCACTGCCAAAGAGCTGTGGGAAAAACTGCAAAAGAAGTACAACGCACAAGATGCGGGTACTAAGAAGTTCATCGTTGGGAAATTTCTAAAATTCCAAATGGTGGACAACAAGACAGTGATGTCCCAAGTCCAGGAATTTCAAATGATGATGCATCACCTGGATTTGGAAGAATTGAAACCAAACGAGCAGTTTTTGGTGGCATCGCTGATTGAAAAGTTACTTCCTTCATGGAATGAGTTTATAAGTTACTTAAAACTCAAGACAAATGAGATGACCTTTGAAGAACTTGTTATCAAACTCCAAATCCAGGAAGATAACAAGAAGGCCTTACTTAGGGGCAGACAACCTGCTGAGGCAAAGGCAAATCTGTCTGAGGCCAAAGGGAACCCAAGCAAGAAGTAAAAGTTCCACAAAGACGGCAAAGCCCCCGCAGCGGAGATGTTCAGAGGTAATTGTCATCACTGTGGGAAACCTGGTCATAGGATCAAGGAATGCCGCAAGCTCAAGACTGAGCAATAACAAAAAGCCAAGTCGAAAGGCAAGGCGCAAGCTAACGTCGTCAAGGACACGCTCCTGGATGACATGATTGAGGATTTATTGGCCGTGGTGCTAGAAGCCAACTTGGTTGAGAATCCGATGCAGTGGTGGGTGGACATAGGTGCAACAAGACACATCTGTTCCAACAAAGATGCCTTCTCCACATACTCACCGGTCACCGATAAGAAGCTGTTCATGGGCAACAACGCTTCTTCGGACGTGCTGGGGGTTGGAAAGGTGGTCCTGAAGAAGACTTCTGGTAAGGAGCTCACTCTGAAGGAAGTGATACACGTCCCAGAGATTAGAAGAAATTTAATTTCTGGACCTTTATTGGTTAATGCTGGTTTTAGGCTAGTGTTTGAATCCAATAAGTTTGTACTCACTAACAATGGCACATTTGTGGGGAGAGGCTTCGTATGTGAGGGCCTCTTCAAAGTGAATGCCATGTCTGTATTGCGTCCAAGTAATAAAGTTGAACCTTCTTCTTATTTGCTTGAGTCTTCTAATTTATGGCATCATAGAATAGGACACGTTAACTACAAGTTTATTCAAAGGCTGGTAAAGATGGAGTTGTTGCCGTCTATCGACGTAAACCCTCAACGTAAGTGTGAGGTGTGCGTAGAGGCAAAACTCACCAAGCTTCATTTTCGATCCGTCGAAAGTAATACCGCTCCTCTAGAACTTATTCACACAGATATATGTGATTTGAAGTTCGCACAAACTAGAGGGGGGAATAAATATTTTGTGACTTTCATTGACGATAGCACAAGGTATTGTTACCTTTACTTGTTAAAAAGTAAGGATGAAGCCTTTGAAGCGTTCCGACATTACAAAGCAGAAGTTGAGAACCAACTGAGCCTACGGATTAAATCCATTCGTAGCGATAGATAGGGAGAATATGTAGCGCCATTTGAGGAATACTGTGCCCAAAAAGGCATTGTTCATCAAACGACGGCTCCATACTCACCTTAGTCGAACGGTGTGGCGGAACGTAAGAACCGCACATTGAAGGAAATGATGAATGCCTTGCTTATCAATTCCGGTCTTCCCCAAAACATGTGGGGAGAAGCTGTCCTTACCGCTAATACGATTCTTAACAGAATCCCACATAAGGGTAAGGATAAAACTCCATATGAATCATGGAAGGGAAAGAAACCCACCTACAAATATTTTAAGGTGTGTGGTTGTTTGACAAAGGTTGAAGTACCCAAGCCAAAGCAGGTCAAGATTGGGCCTAAGACTGTAGATTGCATATTCATCGGATATGCAAATAACAGTAGTGTTTATCGCTTCTTAGTGCATAAGTCAGATATTCCAGATATCCACCAGGGTACAATTATGGAATCAAAGAATGTTTTATTCTTTGAAGGTACCTTTCCTAGAAAGGAAAAAGACATAACCTCTCGCAAACGAAGTTATGCACAAAGCTCTCAAGAACCGAGAGTCCTTGACTGCCCGAATCTCGAGGTGGCTGAACATCCGGAATCTAGTGTTCTATATTCTCAGAACTTGGAGACTCCAGAGATCGATCTAAGGCGAAGTAAAAAGGCCAGGAAGGATAAATCCTTTTGTCCTGACTTTGTAGCTTATATGGTTAATGATGAACCAAGGACAATTGCTAAGGCGTTGTCAACTCCAGAAGCACCGCTCTGGAAAGAAGCTATTGAGAGTGAAATAGGCTCCATTCTGCATAACCATACTTGGGAGTTGGTTGATCTTCCTCCGGGAAATAAACCGTTGGGTTGTAAGTGGATACTCAAACGGAAATACAAAGCAGATGGGTCTATAGACAAGTACAAGGCCAGGTTGGTAGTCAAGGGCTATCGGCAGATAGAAGGCTTTGACTACTTTGACACATACTCTCCGGTATCCCGGATGACATCCATACGGGTATTCATTGCGATCGCAGCTTTGCGTGACATTGATATACACCAGATGGATGTTAAGACAGCCTTCCTAAATGATGATTTGGAAGAAGAAATTTATATGGACCAACCCGAGGGGTATGTGGTTCAAGGGCAAGAGAAGAAAGTCTGTAGGTTTATCAAATCTCTGTACGGGCTGAAACAAGCCCCGAAGCAATGGCACGAAAAATTTGATAGTACTCCACTATCGAAGGGGTTCGCCATTAATGAGTGTGATAAATGTGTTTACACGAAAGGTAACTCTGACTCATTTGTTATGATACGCCTGTATGTAGACGACGTGTTGATCACAGGAAGCAGTCCTAGGGTAATCCTAGAGACTAAGAACATGTTGAAACAATGCTTCGACATGAAGGATATGGGTATCGCAGATGTCATCCTAGGGATTAAAATCTCTAAGACGTCTGACGGACTGGTCTTATCTTAGTCTCACTACATCAAGGATGTTTTGAGAAAGTTCGAGATGTTAGACAGTTCACTGATAAAGTCACCAATGGATACAAATCAAAAGCTTGATAAAAATCTTGGTGCACCTGTATACCAGGAGCGATATGCACATGTGATCGGTAGTTTGATGTATATAACAAATTGCACCCGACCTGATATTGCTTACGCAATCAATAAGTTGGCTAGGTTCACCCGTAATCCGAGTGATAATCACTGAAGGGCGTTGAATCGGGTATTACAATACCTGAAATACACGTTAAATTTCGGGTTACACTATTCGAGATATCCAGCTGTACTAGAGGGGTACAGTGATGCAAACTGGATATCTGATATAGAGAACACCAAGTCCACTAGTGGGTATGTATTTACAATTGGTGGTGGGGTTGTGTCTTGGAAATCCTCTAAGCAAACTTGCATCACTCGATCCACGATAAAATTGGAGTTTATCGCTTTAGACAAAGCACGAGAAGAAGCTGAGTGGCTTCATGACTTTTTAGAGGATGTTCTGTATTGGAACAAATCCGTACCTTCGATAATGATCCACTGCGACAGTGAGTCGGCTCTAGGAAGGGCACGAATGCTATGTACAATGGCAAGTCTCGTCATATTCGACGGAGGCATAAGACCGTTAGGCAACCGATCACCACGGTATAATATCCATTGATTACATTAAGTCAAAGGATAATATAGCGTACCCATTGACAAAGGGCTTACCCAAGGATCGATGGCTTGCCTATCTAGGGAAATGGGCTTAAAACCCAAAATATAAGGACCAATACAAAGGTAACCCGACCTTACTAACGGAGATCCCGGTAATTTGGTTCAATGGGAAAACTAAGTTGTAAAGGTTCGCTTGATCGCTTCAAAGTGGAAGTATGAGCACTTCGTATAGTGATTTCGAAAAGAAACACCAAATCCAAAGTCGTTCCCGCGATAGACGTTAAGTGCTATCTGCAGGATGGGTAAAGGTTAAGTTTTCAAAACCTGTAATGATCCTCAACAGTTGAGGTTAGTTTTTGAGAAACTTTTAATGGTTCCTAACACTTGTGAAGTGGGGTATAACAGGATACCTTGTAGGAGACCACATATTTAAGTGCGAGGACGGACCGCCTCAAATGAACGCACTTAAGAATCCAAGAAGTTGTCCATGGCAAAAAATGGACAAAACATTACAAAGAAGAGAGTAAGGAAATTTGTTGTGTTGGTACTATTGACTTGGCTTACACTAAACACTGACGGTTCAAGACATCACGTTCACCGTGCAGTAAGTAAGTCCGATGGTACTTAACTATGGAAGGTTCAAAGCTGAAGCTACCTCTCCTTATGCAACATCGGTCCGCTGAAATATTGCTGGAAATGAAAAGACACCATGTGAGTGCGCCAAAATCTCTTTCAAGAGGGGATTGTTGGAAATTAGCCTTTGGCGGGAGTTGCGACCGACCAACTTTAACGACTTAAACACTAGAGTTACGCATGTTGGAGAATCCGATTCTTCACACGTGCATGATCTACTAAGTACGTAGATAACCGTAGGGCCAAGAATCGTCAAATTTTATTGAGAAATGAAAGAGATATTGGTTCACGAAGTGAGGTGTTTGAAGCATGGAAAAGTGTGGTATTGTGCTCAATTCTCCCTCATCGGTGGAGGAAGAATGAATTGTTTTGTTTACAAGTCTAAAAATTGGTTTGGGGTTTGGGACCCCAAGGGGTATCCCATGTGTTTAAAGGAGGGAGGAACTAGATGTGTTTCGGTTCGAGGAAAGCCACACGCGCTCCGCCGCCGCTCGCTTGTCCCGTCCGGTCCGGGACACGGGCTGTGCTTCTTCTGATATTATCTTTTTGGGCAGAGAACTTTGCCGGATGTACAGTTTGGACCAAATTTTTTTCATATGTACAGTTTGGTCCCTGAAGTTTCAAGATGTACAGTTTGGTCCCTGAAGTTTCCAGAAAGTCAGAATTGGGCAGAGAGATCAGAAACGCCACAACACTCAATTCAGCCATTTATTTTGGCTGAATTACTCCTCCTATAATGGCCAATTCGTTGCTCTTTTCCACCATTTATTTTGGTGGTATTACTACCTTCATAATGATCATTACTTGGCCGGTAATGACACTTATGGAGGCAGTTCAACAGCCCATCTCTCACCTATATAAACAACCCCTTGCACCATTATTGAGCTACTCATACAACACACAAAACAGACGAAAAACAAAAACGATTTTCAGTTCTTCCTACAAGCTTCCAAGCATCATTTCATTACTCAAAATTCTTCACGGTAGCATTTGAGTTTCCTTTGCTCAAGTGTTCATTTGCTGTTTTATCTTGGGAGACAATTGTCCAGGACGTATAAATGATACATACGGGGCAATATTATCTTAAAGACGGAGTGCAACACTCGACTCAGCATACACAAAACAGTTTTCCAGTTTCTTGTTTAACTTCTTTGTAATTTCAGTTTTCTTGTTAAATTATAATTTCAATTCTTATATTAGCAGTTACTTGTAATTTTCGTTTCCTGCATTCTTTGTAACCAACACTATCAAGTCTCGAGTTTTAATTCTTGAAAGTTATGGTTAAGAGGTTGAAAATAATGCATAATTTTTTAAATAGTATAAAATTTGCAAAAACGTATAGTAGATAGTGGAGTAATAGTTTTAGAAGACTTATTTCTATTCTAAAAAAAGGGATTCGTACTTTTTAAATAAACAAAAGATATACCCGACAGTATGACAGCTTACGTGGCTGATCTTCAAACCCGATAGCTTCCAAAATTATTTATTTTACTACAAAAATAAATGTGAGGTACAATACACCTTCTGGTTAGAGATGTCAAAAAATGTCATGTCAAGACAACCGCCTGCCAAGTGGCTCGAAATCTATTACATAACATCTCGACAATAAACACCGTGAAGAGATTATTCAATTTTGGAAGATTATGCGCAGTGGATCCTGGACAACGTTCGGATCCAGTGGATTCAGATCCGTTTTATAGGATATGAATTTTTAAAATTTGGACCCGACGGATCCGGATTGGACCCGGATCCATTTTTGTCGGATCGGATCTGGATCTGGATCTGGATCTTGTATTTGAGATCCATATCCGGTCCAGATCCGATCCGTGAATCCATTTTTTTATTAAATATATTCATAACCTATAATGTAATTTTATAAGTATTTTCTTCCTTGCAAGTTTAATTCTCAAAATAAGTTTAATTTATCCCGCGTTAACTCAAAAACCAAAAAATAAAGAGGTAACTTCGATAATAAAATCAATGTTATATTAGTGAATGACTAACATCTTCATAGACTAGTTAAAATTATATTCACTTCATTTGTGAAGATTTCAAGCACATGCAAGTTCTGCATTGTGGAAATACTAGTTATCATTTTCCATAATTATTGTCATTGTCCAACATTTTTAATTAATAGCTCACAATCAAAACTAGACAACGAACAAAATATCTTATATGAACATTTCAAAATTGAAACACAATAAACCGTTAGCTAAGTAAAAATCGTTTGTCAGTTCAAAAAAAAATTCTTAGCAAGGCAAATTTTTTTACATATGGATCCAGATTCGATCCGTGGATTCGGATTTAGATTTGATTTTTATGGATCTGATAAATTTAAATTCGAATACATTTTTATATATAAAAAACGAATCTGAATCTAATAGATCCTATTCAAATCCAATACATCGTACTTCTGGTCGACCCTTCACTGCCCGCACATACGAAGCATAGTGTATCGGGCTATTATTTAAAAAAAAACATATAATACTCAAGGTAGTGAGAGGAATTAGTAGTAATTCCTTACTCCTTATCACTGACGACGATCTTCATCATCAATTGGATAATCTCTAAAACACTTTCTTGAATCAATAAATAGGTTAGAAATTCCAAATCTTGAACAAAATATATAGTAGGGTAAATCTTGAGGAACAATGATGCAGTTTTCACTTCATAGAGGTGAGGTTTCCTCAATTTATATCATACACTTTTTATTATTTTTCAAATCAATAATCCATAAATCTTGTAATGTTGTAGTGAGGAAAGTGAGGTGTTTGACTCCTGGGGTTTTTGCTGTCGCTAATCATCACTTCTCAGTTGCTTCTGAATCCTCATGGAAGCATCGCACTTCCCTAGTCAGTAATCTTTACCCCATAAATTGGTTTATTCAACATTTTTTCCATCAACCAGTCTTGATTTTTTTCAATTAATTAGAAATAATGAAGCAAGTGATGGTTAATTGATGTTAAATAAATAAAAAAATGGATGGCTTGGTGTAATCATGTTTTTTTATACTTTCTGCTTAAAGAATATGTTTTTTCTGCTTAAAAACATTTCTTGGTTTTGTTATCAGAGAGTTCCAAATTTAGTTGGTGGCAGCTTTGTGGATTCACAATCATCAGAATTCATTGATGTTATAAACCCAGTAAGTGGATCACGTTAAAGTTGCAATCTTTACATGAAATGCTAATATGTTTGGGTGCATAGTGTTCTTTGGTTCTAGTTAGGGGAAGTTTGTAATTGCTTGAGTTTTGATAATAGGCAACACAAGAGGTGGTTTCTCAGATTCCTTTAACCACGGATAAGGAGTTTAAATCTGCGGTTTCTGCAGCCAAAGAGGCCTACCCTTCGTGGAGGAACACGCCTATAACCACAAGACAACGGGTCATGCTCAAATTCCAAGAGCTTATTAGGAAGAACATGGTTTGTTTTTGTTGAATTCCCCTATCTTTCTACAGTTCTTTGCTCGTGATTAGGGCTGGCAAAATGGTAAAAAAAACAAGTAACCAGCTAATCCGACCCATTAGATATGGGTTGGATAACGGACTTTTTAAAAATGGGTTAAATATGGTTATTAGCCGCATTATCCACTAAAGAAATGGATATCCAGATGGATAATATGAATATCCATTTGCCTGCTTATTATTTTTCATAAGTTCTTGCTTTCTGGGAGTCTAAGCTTATTTTGGCTTTTAGCTTGTGATCTCACCTGGCTATTCCTGAAGCCACGAATCATATGGATATCCATGATATCCGTCAGTTAATACATTTTTTATCCGTGTTAAATATGGCGGGTCGGGTATTTTATCCGTTTTTTCTCACCCCCACCCCCCCCCCCCGCGGGGGTTTGCCACTTGCGATCTATGTTCACTTCATTTATCCTATGTTTGTTCTAGGACAAGCTTGCCTTGAGCGTGACTACTGAACAAGGAAAGACACTGAAAGATGCACAAGGCGATGTGTTCCGTGGTCTTGGTTGGTTCTTCACTCACTTAGGCATAGGGAAGAAACCGTCTTCTGTTTGATTAACTGTGAACTTGAATTTTCTGTTTTTTGGTTTGTGAAGAGGTGGTGGAGCATGCATGTGGAATGGCAACTTTGCAGATGGGCGAGTATGTGTCTAATGTATCAAATGGAATTGATACCTATAGCATAAGGGAACCTCTGGGTGTTTGTGCCGGGATTTGTCCGTTCAACTTCCCTGCAATGATTCCCTTGTGGGTAAGCATGTTCCTATCTTTTCTTCTTCCATAGTTTCCATACATTTTAAGTGCATTTCTCAGATCACTTTATAGTTTAGTCTATGTTCGAACTTGGTTGTCTTATCCTTGACTTCTAACTTCCTTGAGGAATCAGTCTAATTTTCACATAACACTATGCGATCAAGAAAGCTTTTGTACTGTGATTAGTATGAAGCTATTGTTAGTCATCAGATGGCCAGATTTATGGGCTGTTTCATATGAACTACCTTTTTATTTTATCTTTCTCCCTTTCTGCAGGCAATCTTTATGTTTTTTGTTTTTGTTTTGGAGGGGGACATGGAAAGGGGGTTAAGCTTAAGTTTCAGAAAATATGAGCATCTTTATATAGTTTATGTGAATTTGGTGCAGATGTTTCCTGTGGCAGTAACTTGTGGTAACACCTTCGTTCTTAAGCCTTCAGAGAAGGACCCAGGTAACTATTTTCATATTTATCAATTATTGTAGCATAAGATGTTGCACCATTTGGGGGCAGAGTACATCATACATGTACCGGTTATGTGAAGCAAAGTGTTTATAAAGAAAAAGAGTTTTTATCGAACTAAGCCCCCCGACCCCCGAAAAAAATAATGGGCCGAGTTGTTTCCTTTAATTTATAGACCCCTCTAAAATGTTACTCCCTCCGTCCCAATTTATGTGGCACCATTTGACTGGGCACGGAGTTTAAGAAAGTAATGAAGACTTCTGAAAGTTGTGGTCTAAACAAGCCGACATTTGTGTGTTATAAATCATCTCATTTTGGGTAAAATGAGAATTTTAAAAATTAAATTGTTTCTAATATAGAAAACTGATATTCTTTTTGGGACAAACTAAAAAGGAAAGTGTTCTACATAAATTGGAATAGAGGCAGTATCATTTATGCTGTCTTCTGAATTTGACTTATTTTTGTTTCATCACTTGGTTTCAGGGGCTTTCATGATGTTGGCAGAGTTGGCAATGGAGGCTGGTTTGCCTGATGGTGTACTAAATATTGTTCATGGAACCCATGTATGTCTTCTCCTATATTGCTAGTGATATGTTTTTTCTGCCCCTTTATTTTAGTCCAATAAATGTATGGATTCTATCTGGTCTTATCCTATATTTTATCCGACTACATAAAAAAATAAATTGATGCTTCCCAGGAAGGCATTTTCTTGGCCACGTCACATCCCATACATGCCCTTTTAAGGACACGGCTTATTGGAATTAGTATTAGAGATATATATGGGTCTTAATGGCGCATCTATGAATATTCATGATACCTCTGTCTTGCAGGATGTTGTTAATGCTATATGTGATGATGGCGATATCAGAGCCATATCATTTGTCGGCTCAAATCCAGTGAGTACAGCATTGAACTTTAAGCCACAATTCTTAAGTATTTCATGTGTAGTTATAGATAGAGGACATTAAGTAGTACAGTGTTCTCGAGCAAAAATCTGTAATTCTCAAGTTTTTATCTTCTGACTTTTCTAGCTTGGTTTGATTATGTTGTCTAGTGATGGATCAATAACTGGTTTGTTAATAATTATTTGTGGGTGTTTGCTTTCTTCTTTATTTTTTTGGGGGGGGGGGGGGGGTGCGGGTTGGGGGGTTGAGCATAACTTGTCTCTGTATACTTGTTTAAGTAATGACTTGAAGCTACTTATGTTTTCTGGTTTTGGAGGTTTGAGTTGTTACTGTTGTTAATGTTGCTGGACCTCACAAGTGAAATTTGTTTGTAGTTTAGAATTTTAATAGCAAATAACCATCTCGGCATTTAAAATAGTCTAGTCTGAAAGCATTGGAAAACTTTGAACTTAATCGGGGCATTTGTAGAGAATCTCATTTTTCTGTAGGTACTCTACTTTTGCATACCAGCTATATACTGTTCTCAGCAAACTAATAAAATTATTATCTTAGCAAAAGATAGGAAAAAAACATCTACGTTCTCCATATTTTATCTGTAAAGTCAGTAGTTGTCTCGTGCTTTATATTTGGGTGGTAAAGTCTCTCCCATTTGTCTTTGCCTCATATAACTTTAGGTTTTGGCACATCACAGAGGGAGTGTTGGATGGTGAAGCGTATATTAAAGTTTAATACATCAAAAAATGAAATCGTGGTTTCTTTTTCAAATGAAATTGGTTGTCAATAGATTTGTATTCTGTTTTGAATCATCTTGTTCACCATGTGGTATATTGAGTATTCCTTGCTTTACTACTTCCCCTCAGGCTGGTATGCATATATATGCTAGAGCTTCAGCTAAAGGAAAACGTGTTCAGGTTAGTGCAAAATTACCAACTCTCCTCTCACCTGTATTTGCCAATGTGGCAAACATGTTTAACATCTTTGTTAGTATTGAGGTTAAAGACATGACTAACCAACTGAAAATTCCTTCAGTCCAATATGGGAGCCAAAAACCATGGCGTCGTCATGCCTGATGCAAACATAGATTCCACGATAAATGCTTTAGTGGCGGCTGGTTTTGGTGCAGCAGGACAAAGATGCATGGCATTGAGCACAGTGGTCTTTGTTGGGGACTCAAAACCTTGGTAACACATTTCACCTCTCTTATTATTACTCCACTTTACTTATATCTTTAAGTTTACTATCGACACCTTTGATGCATGACATTACATTAATCTTGCAGGGAAGAAAAACTATTGGAACGCGCAAAAGCCCTGAAGGTCAGTGCTGGAACAGAACCTGATGCAGACCTTGGTCCAGTAATTAGCAAGCAGGTGGGTACATGGTTCAACATTTGCACAAAAAGTTAATAACTCTTGCCGCTTTCGAAATTTCCATGTTTATGATTCTGGACCAACCTTTTTCTGCTTTTATCCTTTTTTGAGACCACAGGCTAAAGAACGAGTATGTCGATTGGTTCAAAGCGGCGTTGATAGTGGAGCCAAATTATTGCTCGATGGAAGAGATATTGTGGTATCTGGTTATATCTGTTCATCTTCTAATTTTTGTTTCTGATAGCACCCAAATTTCCAATGAGATTTTCTTTTGAAAAATGATGAAATGAGCCTGTCAGTTAAGTTTAACTTGTTTCACCTTGATGTCTAATAGGTCCCAGGATATGAAAAAGGCAATTTTGTTGGTCCCACAATCTTGTCTGATGTCACACCTGATATGGAATGTTACAAGGTAGGTATCCTACATTCTTCAATCTCCTTCCTGAATTTCAGATTATGGAATTAACCACACAGAATATGTGCTTTTTTACAGGAGGAGATCTTTGGCCCAGTTCTTATTTGCATGCAGGTTAGTTGTTAATGGTTCCGTCATGTAGCCTCACCTATACCTATGAAGTGATATACTAAGCTAAAATTGTCATTTTGCTGCTCTCAGGCCAACAGCTTAGACGAGGCTATTAACATTGTTAACAAGAATCAGTAATCCCTGTACCCTGTTCTTTTTTCTTTCCCTCCCCGCCCTCAAACTCAGTTTTCTTTGAAGCATGTTAGTAATCCTATACCAATGTCATCCTGATTTTGCAGGTATGGTAATGGTGCTGCTATATTTACTACATCTGGTGTAGCAGCGAGGAAGTTTCAGACAGAGATCGAGGCAGGCCAGGTATGAAATTTTACTGCATGAACTTGGTAAACCTCAGGGGAAAAATGGTGCTAAATCCTCACTTAAAATCATATGAATAACGGGATGAAATTCATTATCTGATCATGAATATGTGTCAGTTTTTTTTTGGTTAGATTTATAGCAGCTTTATGTTTTTTATAAAGTGGTTGATACGAGCGTTTATACTGTTGTTAGTAATGTCTAAAAAAAAGAAATCAGTAAGAACAGGGAATCACCCCTTCTTTCTGTTTTCCCATCTGTTTCTTTTATGTATCAATTGACATACCATTTTAGGTGTTGCTTAATGCCCAGAATCAACATATCCGTCTTGTAGTTTGTGTTTCTGCTTCCTGATAAAATTCTTATTTCTTGCTTGTGCTTCCTTTACAAGGTTGGCATCAATGTTCCTATTCCAGTTCCATTACCATTCTTCTCCTTTACCGGATCCAAGGCTTCCTTCGCTGGTGACCTCAATTTCTATGGTAAGGAACAAAGATTATTCATTCTAGTCTTTAGTGAATGGTACTCGGTTTTCATTTTATTGTTTGGGATGCATTTTAGGCAAGGCTGGAGTTCAGTTTTACACCCAGATCAAGACAGTAACACAGCAATGGAAGGATTTGCCAGGTGGCTCTGGTGTCTCTCTAGCAATGCCAACTTCTCAGAAGTCATAGAATATGTATTGATGAATTTCAGAATATCCTCATAAGAGTGCAATAAAAGAACATTTTCACAAATTGACCGTTTCGATCTTGTCCTCCGGTGTTACTATTTTGTTACCAGATTTTATTTTCCCCCACTCCGTCAGCCTTTTTTTTTGTGCGAGCGCGCGTGTGCCCTTATAAAGAGAAAAATTCAAAACGCCTAATATAACTTCTGTTGCTCTTCTGCAACAGTGTCTCAATTTGTAAAAGGCCCCTCAACACTTCCATATCCTCCACAAGACACGTAAATTCTCTCAAAACTTTCCGTGAGCAAAAGGGAGATGTTTCGAGAAATGGTGTGAAAATGTTTAAATTAGGAGCCATTTCAACAGTTTTCAGCATATCTGAAGCCCTTCAAAAACGTTAGTATAATTAAAGCAGAAATATTCTCAATAGTAAAACAGAAATGAAACATAAGTCTGAATTAAGTAACATTTACAGCTTGTTTGGACGGTTGTTACCTATTACATTGTGTTGCGTTAGTGTAAATATAATGTTTGTTTTGATTGTTACTAAATTTTATTGTATCGTATTGTTACATCCATCGTTACGTAACGACGAAAAGTTCCTTTATGTAATGACCGATTTGATGTTCTTATTTTCTTCTTCTCATTTCATCTTTGTTTATTATTTAATAATCCTATTTTATCTTTTGCCCTATCTTTTTATAATAGATCTATCATGTACCCTACTTTTTCATAGGTTTGCTTTTCAAATTGCTGACGTGTGACATTAAGTAAGGATTGGAAACGATACAATCTATCCAAACGTTGTATTCATCAAAACAGTAAGTACAATATGATACAACACAACATTATATAATACAATACATTATGAAAAAATACGTAACAACCATCCAAACAAGCGTTAAAGAAGCTTTTGTTAGAAGCCTGTGAATAATCCAATACTTTCTGGAGATGAACTTGAACATTTTCACTCATTCAATAGGATGATACAAATCATATGAAGTATCTCACTCCACTAGACTTGAAGTTAGGGGGGTTATCAGTCAGTTCGATCTAGTTTTATATATTATCGGTTCGATTTATCATAACTTTGTAAACATGCATAACCAATAACCAAACCAATAAGATATTTTTATTGATTTCGGTTTATTGGTTGGCGATTCTTAATGGGTCGATTTTCGGTTTAACCAATAAAAAAATATTCCTCTAATTTTCTGAACTACTTCTAAGGTGGACATGTAGTTGCTGAGAGAACTGGAGCCATGGCAAATCGAAGTGCCAGTTCGATTACAAATTACAAGTTGCTGTCACATGCTAGCTAATTTGAGAATAATCTTGGCATCCTTGAAAAATCTGAAAGACTTCTTTTGAGGATGGCATCACCATTTTGGTGTGTCTTGAGTACCATGGATCCTTACTAGCTTGGTAGCACTCTGCCTGTCACTAGTATTTTAAATGAAATTTCTTGCACGATTCAGATATTGGTTTTTTAAATGCGTGAAAATGTGTAATAGATACCTCAACATCATAAGTTTGTCCCAAGCTTTAGTCTGAACCTTAAGTATTAGCCTTCTCCGCTGCATCCTTAGCCGTATGATCTACTAATTAATCTCTACTCCCCCGGATAAAAAAGAGTGTCCACTTAGCCATTTTCACACCCCTTAAGAAAACACTAACTCCTAGACAAAAATAGGTAATTTGACTAAAATGTCCCTAATTAAATTGGTATTGGGGTTAATCACCTAACAATTAATAAGGACAAATTTGGAAAACTAAGGTTAATTCTTTATTAAGAGTCTCACATTGGAAATGGAATGGGAACATGGACTCTTTACATGGACTTGGATAATCCTCACCCTACAAGCTAGCCTTCGGGTTTGAGTTAGGCGTGAGCACGGTACAGGGTATCCGACCGGAACCGACACTAACGGGTAGGTTCCGGGTAGTAAAATTAGGAACCGATCAATGTCGGGTCCGGTTCCGGTTCCGGCAAATAGAGACAGGGTACCCGGACCCAGAACCGATACCCGGAACCTATGAAATTAAATATTTTTATTTTTTTAATTCCACTCGCAGTCTCTTGCCCTCTTCATTTTCACATTTATCTTCCACTCTGCACTCTCTTCCTCTCCAATCAAAGCTGCAAATTCAATCTCTCCTCCATCGACACACACCACAGCAGGTACCATTTTCCCAACTTCCCTAACCTTTGCGAATTGAAAGTATTTGCCATTAATCGAGTTGTTGCTACCTACGAATTGGAAGTATTTGCCAACTTCCCTAACCCCTGCGATTGTGGTTTAACTTTTCATATTCGAGTTGCTACCTGCACTATTATTTCAATGTAATTTGAGAGGGTGAAACACTGGTTAGGTCACACACACACACTACACTCCAATGCCCAACATGTGTTCGATAATTTGCCACATCGAATTTGGGCCTAATACAACAAATTCAATTAGGTATTCTGATAAAACCTAATACAACTACAACTTAGGAAGCACTTTACAGGGTACCCGGGAATCTACCCGGAACCACAGGGTCCGGGTAGGTTCCGGGTAATGATTGCTACAGGTAGGTTCCGGGTAATGATTGCTACGGGTAGGTTCCGGGTAGTAAATTTAGGAACCGATCTTTTACTGGGTAGGGTCCGGGTAGTTCAAAAAAGTTAGGGTACCCGGACCCGCTCACCCCTAGTTAGGCCTAAGATCCATTCTTTATATGGTATCAAAGTCAGCTTCATTCCAATTGTTTGTTCGTCGATGTTGGCCCCCAAATTATATTGTCTACGCTCCAGTTAACAAGGTTTGGGCGTGCGGAGGAGTGTTAAAAGTCCCACATCGGAAATGAAATGGGAACATGGACTCCTTATATGGACTTGAATAATTCTCACCCTACAAGTTAGCTTTTGGGGTTCAGGGAATCGGGCCAATTCTGCCAGCAGCCCACAGTGGGACGGCCTAGTGCCCTGGCAAATGTACGGGACCTAGGCCTCACCATCCAACAATTTTCCAGCAACCCAGGCCCAATAGCAATAATGGAAGTCGCGACCCAACATTCTTGGACCACACCAATCGTCCCACCCGACGGCCCCCAGCCATCATGCCTATTTTTCTGCAGCCCAACAGTCCGCTGCCGGACTCACTCCAACCAATTTGGGCCAGGCTTTTGGCACCTTGAATCTTTCAACAGCCCGATGACGCTTGGTATATAGATACGGGCGCCACGTCTTACCTAACTCATAACTCTAGTAATCTCCCTCAACTACGTAATTTAAATACTCCTCAATTTATTATGGTCAGAAATGGTCATCACATTCCAATTCAAGGGTTTGGCCACATACAAACTCCCCCCCCCCCCCCCTTCTTCCTCAAACACGTCCTATAGGCCCCTAACATCATCAAGAACTTAATCTCTGTTAGAAAATTTGTCATTGATAATTCTGTATCTATTGACTTTGACACGTTTGGTTTTTCTATGAAGGACCTACGTACGGAAACGTTGCCCACAATTGGCATAGTAGACTTGGACATACCGGAGCTCATATTTTTTATTTTCTTTGAAACCGCAATTTAATTCAATGTAATAAAGGGAACCTTGCCCACAATTGTTACACTTGTCATCTTGAAAAGCATGTTAGACTTCCGTTTATGTCATCTTTGAATGTTACTTTCTCTCCCTTTGATATTATTCATGCGAATTTATGAACTTCTCCTATTATTAGCAAATTGGGTCATAAATATTATTTAATGTTATTGGATGATTTTTCTCATTTTCTATGGGTCTATCCACTCCAATATAAGTCTCAAGTCTACTCCAAGTTTCTTGAATTTCGTACGTATGTTAAAACACAATTTGAAAAAGCAATAAAAACCTTTCAATGTGACAATGGTCGTGAGTTTAATAATTCTCTCTTTCACAAATTCTGTGCGGCTAATGGCATGGTATTTTGATTCTCCTGCCCCCATACTTCCCCTCAAAATGGTTAAGTCGAATGAATTCTCTGCACCATTAACAATATGATTCGTACCTTACTTTTCATGCATCTCCCCCCCCACTTTTTGGGTATATGCGTTAAAAATGGCAGAATACATTATTAATATACTACCTACCCATACGCTCCAAAATAGGACCCCCATAGAAATTGAATTCCGTCGGATCCCCACCTATGATCACCTTCGAATTTTCGGTTGTCTATGCTACCCAAATCTTGCCTCCATAGTACCTCACAAATTAGCACCTCGTACCACTCCGTGTGTATTCTTGGGATTCCCATCAAACATATGGGGTACTTATGCTATGACATGTCCATATGCAAAATCATAGTCTCACGCCATGTCACGTTCGAGGAGAACATTTTCCCGTATGTCAGCGTAAGTATGCCGAAGAAATTATTTACAGGACTAAAACGGTGAACTTCAAGATCATGCACACTCTTGTCGACTCGAAGTCAAAACTCAGTGCAGATGACGGGGATTCAGTACTCAATCCCTCTCTTTATAGGAGTCTCACATGTGCTCTTCGATATCTCACTTTCACTAGGCCCGATATTGCCTATGTTGTTCAGCATGTGTACTTGTTCATGCACGCTCATAGAGAGCCTCACTTTACAGCTCGTAAGCGTGTCATTCAGTACGTTAAGGGTACTCTTGACTATGAACTACATATCTATCCCTCCGCACTGACCAGGTTGCTATCTTACACGGACGCCAATTGAGCAGGCAGTCCGACACCCGTCGCTCTACCTCCGGCTATTGTGTATTTTTGGGGATAACATTATTTTGTGATCTGTCAAACGACAAGACACGCTTTCTCGTTCGAGTGTAGAAGCAAAATACAGAGGCGTTGCAAATGTTATTGTTGAGCTATGTTAGCTCTGAAACCTTCTTCTTGAGCTTCATTGTCCCTTACGAAAGGCATCATTGGTTTACAGTGACAACATATCTGCTATCTACTTGTCTCATAACCCGGTTCAGCATTAGCGAATCAAGCACATTGAGATAGATATTCATTTTGTTCGTGAGAAGGTTGCCATGGGTCACGTTAAGGTGTTACATGTTCCTTCTTCGTATCAGTACGCAGATATCTTTACTAAGAGGCTTCCTTGGCAGTTGTTCCTTGACTTCCGATCCAGTCTCAGCGTCCGGCCTCCTCCCGCTTCGACTGAGGGTGTGTGATAGTGAATATATTTCCATATATTTTGTAATTAATATTTTAGTGTAATTATGTAAAGTAGAGATCCTCATTCCATTAGGAATACTATTGTACATACTATATATATTATATTAATGAGAGGACTCCACTCAAGGAGATTTACATTATTCTACATGGTATCAAGAGCCAAAAATCCCTCCCCACATTAATACCACCTATCCCCTCCCACCCGACGTCGACAACACGACGTGGAAACGGCTTGACGCAATCGTCAAGCAGTGGATTTATGACACCATCTCCAAGGATTTGCTTCATACTATTATGAAGACCGGAGCTTTGGCTCACGAATTATGGACAAGGTTGGAGGAAATTTTTCAAGACAACAAACATACACGTGTGCCGTGTATCTTGTGGAGCAATTCAACACCACACGTCTTGAAAATTTTACAAATATGACCGACTACTGCAAACAATTAAAATTGCTACCTGGCCAATTATCCGATGTAGAACTTTTAATAGTCCTAATATCTACACGGTTACACCACATAAAGAGTTCCTTTAATACAAATACATAAACCAAAGAAAAGCTCATGACAAAGAAATTTATGCATGAAGATTCATTAAAATCAAATTTAATTTCATCTTAATATGTCAAATATTCCAAGTAATCTCATTATTTGATATGGTTCCGTCTCAAGGAAGAATAGGACCAGTTAAAATCCTTACGTTAACTGAAAGAAATTCATATCCACGAAGTGTTAACGTTGTAATAGTAGGACGGACAATATAATGAATTAATGACCCAATACAGATAAGGCCCAAGTAAACAAATCAGCAATGATCAGCCTGGATCTATGGGCTCCTTGGAATCCGTGTAAGAGCTTTTCGTTTATAAAGATTTGTAGGGAGAATTTTGATGAATTTAAAGTTACATGTCTTGTTTCGAATTGATTTTTTAGTATATGGTGGGGATATCTGATGAGTAAAAGTGAATCAATTGAATGCTCCACCCATTCTTTGACGCGACCAGAACAAAAGAAGACAAATAAAATAAAAAGTGACTAGATGCAATACTGGAAAAATAAAAAATGTTGGAGCTCTATAGTCTAAATTATATAAACTTCATCAATATACTAGATTGATATGTCATGTCTTAATGTAAACCAAAACCAAAATAGTCTAAGAAGCTCCTGCATTAGCAAAACTTTTTTTAAGCATTTCAAGATGCCTCTTCCCCTTGAGATGTGCAATCACGTCAATCTCACCAGAGCACCTCAATTTACAGAAAGTACACCATAGCTTAGCCTTGGCCCTGTGTCTTTTCCCGCGAAGATGGGATTGCAGCGTCAGCTCAGAGGAAACTGTCACTTCACATATTTCACATGTCCACCTTGTCTGGACTACCTGTAGAGAAAAAGTACCTGGGAGTTTGAACAATTTTGCACTTTCTGGAATGACTGTTTTACTAATAACTTGTATATCTGAACTTGTTTTGTTCTCAATCTGAAGTAGATTCTCATCTATACTTTCAGCCTGCAATAAATACCACGGGGACATGTTAATCACCAGGTATGCTGATTACTTTTCTTGATATATAAGAACGATAAATGGATTGAACAAATTTAGAATTTACCGAGAAAAAGAAGTTGTCGTGTCATCAATGATCATGTATTCAATTAATCAATTATGTCTCAATCTCAAGTTAGTTGGGATTTGTTGTATGAACGATTAATATGCGTGTGAAAACGCAACATACAAAAAAGGAACGTATATAACCTGACCATCCTAGTTACAATCAGGCTGTATATATACAAGCCACATTAATAATTATATTGTGGGTTTTAACGGTTTGTTTATATCAAGCAATCTAAACAAAAACTGTGGGTAACTGTTCATAAAACATGGGACCAATAGCCTAGAAATAAGGCAGGTAATTTGCAAGCTAATCAACATGAAATGATAATGTAAAAAAGAATTAAAAATTGTAAGTGCATATAAGTTAAATTCCAACAATAACAGCTGATCTACCTTGCTTCCAGTAAGTTTTTCCAGAGATTCAGATACATTATCTTCAAGATAATTCTCTGCCACAGCCAGAAAGGTCTCTTTCTTGATAAAAGAATCCTTCTTTAGTTTTTCAAACCATTCAGAACAAGTGGCATAAAACTGAGTGATAGCATTGGCCAATTTGAATTGCAAATGTGGATGAATAAAATTTTGGTATAAATAAAACGCCCCATTTAACTGAGGTATCACCAACCAACAGATGAAAATTAATCTTAAATATGACCACACAGGTACCCTGCAATAGAATTTAACCACGATCAGTATATGCAACAGAATTAGTTTCTTATACTCAACAAATTAAATAATGTAAAAGGGGCATGCATAATAAAATGATACACGCCAATTGTATATTACTACTAAAATAAGGAGGGTAGCAAGTAGCAACAGCACATTCATAAATGAAATGTATTTACCTTTGTTATATGGATTTAACACAGACATTGTAAACGGTCTTTTATACCATTAGTGCAATTTAACTCGTTGTAGAAAGGTTATTTGTCTTATTTTTTAGTTACTAAAAACTTAGTATGAGTAGGTTTTTATTTACCCAACTAATTTTAAGTGACATAATATTGTAAACATACGCACTTTTAATTGCCTTTTCAAGTGACAATATCAAAGAATTTTACATACATAAAATTAAGCTCTCTAAATAGTACACCAACTTACCATTCAAGAAGTTTCTCTAAGATATGCTCGAACAGGTAAATAAAAGAAAGGACGATCCAATATGTGACAAGTTTTTTCTTGTCATACATTGAGCTAGTCTCAATTGCTCGGATAGATACATATCTGCAATAGTACCAGAAAAAAATTGTTTTCATTATCAAAAAGAGCACATTTAACTTTACTCTATAATTTCTTTGTGGGTTTCTGTGCAAATTAGTATGTGGAAAAAAAATTTGGGGTTATGAGGAGTTGCCAGTCTTACAGGGGATATGCCAGAGCAATCACAGACCTGCAATAAACAGTAGAACAAAGTATAAGACTCTGAATATGTGCAATACATGCAAAATGCACTATGATAAATGGATTTAACTTATATTAATATAATTTACATGATCAATGTATTTAACTTGTTAGCAGATTATCTGTCTTATGATGATGAAGAAATTATTTTACTTGTAAGTGTATATAATTTAAATTTATTATGAATACAAAAATACAAAAGGCTAGTAAATGAGGAAGAACTGAAGAATGAAAAATCACACCTTCCCATTTTCATTCTTGTTTCCCAATTTTATAAGATTTTTTTATCTTAGGTTTCAATTCCGAACCAACAACAAGAAGGATGTAAAAAGAAGAATGAATTACCAGAAAAGAGAAATGCATGCATTGAAGTGTAACACTGAGAAGATCCATTTGAGAAAAAAAAAAAAATCTTCTGTCTTTTTTTTTTCTTTAGTTCTTCTGAATTTTAATTTATTGTAATTATGTGATCAGTCAGTTCTTTATACGACTTTTTGAAGAGGAAAAGAAGATGAAAGGTGTGAAAATAGGACTGCTTTTACTTTGTAATAATGGAATTGTCTACTAATTAGTGGGAAATGGAAGCGATGGTTTTGGGAATCTAAAAATGTATTCATCCTATGTTCCCATTTATTATACTCAGAGAAAAATAAAATAATTTTCCTCCTGAGCCCTGAGGTTTCTCTTATTTTTACTTTAGTTTATTCTGTGGAATTGAATAGTACTTAGTAACTAACAGCTATTTTATGAAGTTTAATGCAACTTAGTCCTTTTCAACCTTTTTGCGTTTTCGCTTGGTATATTTTGTACTTTCATATTCTTTTTAAAAATTAGATGAATTTATCAATTTTTTGTTTACGTGTTTTTCTATTTTTCAGATGCTCCATAATTGTTAAAATAAATCTGTTCTGACGCCAAATGGGAAAAGCAGCCTATATTGGCCATCTAGAGAGGCGTTGAGGGACAATTTTGGGCCCACTGACAACAACATGCAGCCCATGTTTATTCTGCATCAAACTGGCCCAGCCCATAGTCATGACCCAAGTTTACTTGCAAAATAACATGGAAAAATTAATGTCAAATACCATTCCGCCATCAAGTTTACAAAATATGTACACATTATATAGGTAATATATACTTTATACTAAATATATATACGCTATACATATAATATAATGCTTTGAATTTCTTTCCCTCAATTTGACATCTTTTTATGTTTTATAATTTTTCTTGATTCGAGAGTCTTTCGAAAACAACATTCCTATCTTAATAGGGGTAATGTCTAACCAACAAATAATATTCCCAAGTCTCAATGTAAAGTACTAAAAGAATATTTGGAAAATAGTGCATCAAACTATTGTTGACTATGAAGATATATAGATATTCTTATGCATGAATTACTCACTTCATTTAGAGGATATGAAAAGAATTGATGGTTAGGAATATGAAAAGATCAAACCATTTAGTTTGAGAATAAATCATTAGGAATATTGGTCATTAAAATTTAACAAAATTTATTTAAATATTTATACTAATTCGGAGAATGTCTTCTTCTTGTTGGCAGCCACGCCTTTTTTATTTTTGTTTTACCAAATGCTTTTGGCCCTTTTAATTGTTATACGTATTGTGAATTATGTTTGGTTGATCTTAATAATAACCCTTGTAATTAGTATTTAATTTTCTCTGTTTCGGAAACGGGTAGAGATAAAATACTCCACCAAGAAAGAGCTCATACATGCCCCCATGCGAGTTGGTAAGTGACAAGGTGATTGGGGTACAACCATTCCGACGTCGCGGGTTCGAATCCGTGTGGTGACAGTCTTTGCTGAAATATTGCAAGGGTTGTTATTGGGTTCGTGTCCCGTTGGTCCTCTCCCTTGCAAGGCTGCCACTCGCGCATATCTCTCAATTTACATCTCACCTGGCCTAGGGAGTACAGTGGGGGTTTCGCCTTCGGGACTTTCCCTTTCACAAAGAAAGAACTCATACATATTGTACATTATTTAAGAGAGAGAAAATAGCATAAAAGCAAATACATCAGCATGATCTAAAAGAAGATTATAAAATCAAAACTCAAAAACATGTATACGGATTGAAGATACTGACTAGAGCTCCAGCAAGGCATTATGTCTTTGCAGGAGAAAAAAATGTGCTGGGAATTTTTTCTGAAGAACATTAAAATAGTGGGTTTCTTCCAATATATAATCACATTTTCTGCAGATTTTGCTGAAGAACATTAAAATAGTGATTTCCTTTTCCGATACATAATCGAAATATATATACGACATTAATAGAACAACAAATCAGAACGTACAAATCAGCACTATGATCGGGTGATGAAGAGTATTAATTAGGAAGTTTGACTAGTATCCACTGTTGGTAGAAACTTTTTTTTAACTTTAAAGCCTATTACGTAAGTTTCAATTATTTTTACTTTATTAATAATCAATAAACAACAATAACATATTCAGTGTAATACCACAAGGTGAAGTCTGAAAGTATAGAGTGTACATAACACTATCTCTACCTTGGGAGTTAGAGAAGTTGTTTCGAAAGACCTCCGGCTAACGAGAGAAAATGACAAAAAATATCAGATAAGATTTGAAAAAGGTAAAGTAAAGTAAAGAAATTATGACATAATACTATAGATAAGTGGAGAAATTTTACCAGTAAATGCATCAAACTAATACGATAATCGGAGTACAAGAAATAACAGATAGTAACAGAAAATCGAAGGACA
Source organism: Anisodus tanguticus (assembly GCA_034509755.1). Classification (NCBI taxonomy): domain Eukaryota; kingdom Viridiplantae; phylum Streptophyta; class Magnoliopsida; order Solanales; family Solanaceae; genus Anisodus; species Anisodus tanguticus. Next base: position 33,786,455 of record CM067561.1, on the reverse strand, counting down.
AGTACCTACAAGGTAACACTACGTCGTGCTAGTATGGAAGGATACACGAGACACATACTACTACCCAAATCTTTTGAGGATTATGATCTTGTTAAGGATTTTGCCGCGTTCTTATTTTCATTAATGATCAATTTTTACTCTATTGTTGTTCAACACCAGTGAAGCAATTAGCAGCATCAACCTTTGAAGCAATCACTATAACCAATATTCACAGGGGAACTGAATTTTTGAAACAAAATAACAAGAACGAAAAAGGGAAACACTGAATTGCATGAGTCAATAATGTAGAAAGCTACATTTCCGATTTAAGGCAACCATTATCAACATATTCAGAAAATGAATAATCAGAGATATCGTACGGCAAAAATTATACGAAACCGTAGAAATGGCAATAGATCAGCACGTCAAACATAGTGTTGGATATGTTATTTTTTTAGAGCATTTTAATAATAAAATGTCTTCCACTATTAAAAGTCGGAAATAAAATTTTCTACCACTATTAAAAGTTGAAAATATTTTTTTCTTCCACTAATAAGTGGACATTAAACTTTTTCCACTATTAAAAGTTTGAAATAATTTATTTCCGCTAATAAGTGGAAATTAAAGATTTTTCACTAACTATTTAAATTATTTCCCCACTTTATTTTATTATTATTCAAGGATGAATTAATCTCCTATAAATTGATTGTCATCCTTACAATGTGAATAAGTGAAAAATATAGAGTGTATGAAAAAATTGAGATAAAAGAGAGTTTTATTTAGTTGAAGGAAGGTGTTATTTTGGTGGAGCTTTGGACTCAACATCTTGTCCAGAGTTCGTTGAGTAGTACGACGTTGTCGGGCTGTTGTATCATGGAGAGGACAAGTCAGAAAGATTACTGCTAGATCGGTAAAGATTTGTTGCAGTGGGCTTGAATCTCCTTAAAGAGATCGAGATATCCGCGCCTCAGCCTGAATATATTATTTTCTTCATTTGTATTTTTCAATTGTAATTGTATTTCAGTTATAATTTCAACAACAATTTTAAGGAGGTTCATTGGCTACAATTGAAAAATCCGCGAATGTCAAGGTATGAGATCTTAACAAGCTATTTCGGTTCAACGGTACTCATTTCAAGAGATGAAATGGTAAAGTACTTTTATACTTAAGTCTTCTCAATGTTTCTTACGTATTAACTGAGAAGAATCCAAACAAAACAGACAACTCTTCCATGAATGATGAAGAACTTATTTCTCTTCAAGCCTGAAAAGTACGATGAAGATTCATACAAGTGTCGGTATTATTTACTTAATTGTCTATCTGATAATTTTTATGATTATTATGATAGAACTTGTAGGTAAAATATGGTGTTAAGTGTATCCGAAAGGTTAAACAAAAGATACACTGAGTCGAGAGATGACTCTATGTCTTTAAGATAAATTTGCCCCGTATAAATGATTTTACGGTGTTGGGCAATAGTCTCCCAAGATAAAACAACTAATCAATTGTACAAAGCAAATACAGTTGATTCTAGCGAAGAAAATGAATAAGAACAGATTGTTTGTTTTAGTTTCTGATTCTCTGTATGTTATGAGCAGAAGAAAAGATGTTGGTGGTGTGTTTTGTGTATTTCTCTTGCTTCGAATTGAATAGAAACATTCAATTTATAAGAGTAGAAAGGGAGGCAAACAATCATGTCTGTTGGCATTCTGTTCTCTTGAACAATCATGCATGTTGGTGTCTTCAAGAACCATTAAACTTCATAGACCAAAATGTAAATAATTAACATTTTAGGGACCAAAAAGAAAGTTTCGGAAGAAACCAGAACCCACGACCCGTGACCCGAGCCTGAGCCCGAGCCCTTAGCCCCGAACCCAAGCTCACCTAGGTCCTCTCCCTTCTAAACACATGGGTTACCCCTTGGGGTCCCAAACCCTTACTCAAACTTAGAGTTTATATATTACATAAACTCTTCATCTTTTACCAATGAGGGAGATTTGTCATTTTTGGCCAAAGACCCTCCATCTTTTTATGTCTCAAACACTTTACTTGTGTACCAATACCTCTTTCAAATCTTAACGAAATTTTACGATAATTGGTACTAACATTAATTACTCACTTAGTAGATTAGGCATGTGCGAAGAAACAATATTTCCACATGCGGGGTCCACGTGTTTAAGTCATTAAAGAGGGAATAAACTCAATCCCACATTTAGTAAATTTCCGACATAATAAGACTTTAATGCAAAGGAAATTTGGAAAGCATTGCAGAGTAAATATGATATCGAAGAGGTTGGAGCGAAAAAATATACTGCTAGTAGATTTTTTTCGTTTCCAAATGGTGGACAACAAATCAATGGTAGACCAAGCTCAAGATTTTATAATGATTGTTGGAAAACTCATATCCGAGAAAATCAAAATTGGAGATAACCTTATTGTTTGTGGCATAATAGATAAACTTCCACCTTCTTGGAATGAATTTAAAAAAACTATGCGCCACAGACAAAAGAAAACCTCTCTAGAGACGTTGATTATGCGAATACGCATGGAAGAAGAAGCAAGGGGCGAAGATGCACTTATGCAACCGAATGATAGCAATTTATAACCCATCACAAACAAGGTTAATTTAATTACTTTAGATAATGTTGCTCCTAATTCTCACAAAAATACTTCTATGAAGCCTAAGAAGAAAATATTCAAGAAAAATAATGGTAGACCTCCCAAGAAAAATAATGTGGTCAATAACATAGCACAATATCAACATGTTCAAAATTTAGGACCATGTTTTGTCTGTGACAAGAGAGAGAATATTGCTCGATTTTGCAAGTTTAAAAAATGTGGTCATGTACCTCAGGTGAAGGTTATCGAAAAGCCACTAGTGGCAGTGATAACATACATAAACATGATGAAAAATGTTGATGAACGGTGGACTGATTTTGGTGCAAACCGTCATGTCTGCTATGACAAAGATTGGTTCAAAGTGTATACTCCTTTTGAGGAGCCCAAGATCATCATACTTGGTGATTCTCACACCACTCAAGTGCTTGAAAAGAGAGATGTCGAGTTGAGCTTCACTTCTAGAATGGTATTAACTTTAAAAGATGTAATGTTTACTCATTCCATGAGAAAAATTTGATGTTCAATTTTCTTCTTAATAAAGCAGGCTTCAAAAAATTATTGAGTCTGATCAATATGTAATATTGAATAAAGGTATTTTTGTGGAAAAAATGTATGCATGTGATGGGATGTTCAAGTTGAATGTTGAGATGAATAAAGTTGCTAATTCTGTTTACATGCTTTCTTCTACTAATTTTTGGCATGCTCGTTTGTGTCATATTAATAAACGTTATGTGGGAATCATGAGTAGTTTAGAATTAATCCCAATGATTAAAAAGAATTTTGAAAAATGTGAGGCTTGTAGTAAAGCCAAAATCACTAAAAGGCCTCATTTTCAATTGAAAGAAAAATTCAATTGTTAGAGTTAGTTCATACTGATATTTGTAAACTTGGATGAATTTTAACTCGTGGAGAAAATAGATATTTTATCACTTTTATTGATGATTTTTCTAAGTATACATATGTTTTCTTGATGAAAAATAAAAGTGATGCTTTTGAAAATTTTAAAATTTTCATGAAGTTGAAAATTAATTTGGTAGAAAAATAAAAAGAATTAGAAGTGATAGAGGCCATGAATATGAATCAAATGAGTTTAATTCTTTTGTTAGAACATTGAGAATAATTCATGAAACTACTCCACATTATTCTCCTGCATCTAATGGTGTAGCGGAAAGAAAAAATAGAACTTTGATTGAGTTAACAAATGCTATGTTTATTGAGTCAAGTGCACCTTAAAATTTTTGGGGTGAAGCTATTTTGATGGCTTGTTATGTGTTGAATCATGTGCCTCATAAAAAGACCAACTTAACACCGTTTGAATTGTGGGAAGGTCACAAATCAAATTTGAAATATCTAATAGTTTGGGGTTGTTTAGCCTATGTGAGGTTAATGGATCCCAATATTTTTAAGTTGGGTAAAAATGTTACTACTTGTACTTTTCTTGGTTATGCTTCAAATAATGCACCTATAGATTTTTTAGTCTTGGAAATACTATTATAATAGAATCAGGTGATGCTATTTTTCATGAAAATAAATTTTCATTTGATTCTAAAAATAGGGGGGGGGGGGGGTCATAGACTAAAGAAAATATTTTTTCACTACCTAGTTCTTCTACTTGTGTTTTGGAAAATGAAAAAAATGACGATTTTGAGTTAAGAAGAAGTAAAAAGGCTAGATGTAGAAAAAATCTAGTCCTGATTTTTATGTTTTTAACGTTGGAGATGACCCTCTCAATTTACAAGAAGCTTTCACATGATGCTATATTTTGAAAAGAGATGTAAATGATGAGATATAATGACTAGTTTCTAATAAAACTTGGAAGTTAGTTGATTTACCACCGGATTGTAAAATAATTGCGTGCAAATGGTCCTAAGAAAAAAGTTAAATCGGATGAATCAGTTGATAAATATAAAGCTAGACTAGTTGCTAATGATTTTAAGCAATTAGAAGGCTTAGAACTTTTTGATACTTTTTACATCCATTAGAATTTTAATTGCTATTGCTGCAATTTTTAATTTACATATTCATCAAATTGATGTAAAAAATATTTTTTAAAATGGGGATTTAATTGAGAAAATTTATATGGAATAACCCGAAGATTTTGTAGAAGCTGGTCAAGAAAGTAAAGTGTGTAAACTTACTAAATCCATATATAGTTTGAAACAAGCACCAAAGCAATGACATGAGAAATTTGATTCCTGCATGATTGAAACTGATTTTAAAACAATCGAGTGTGATAAGTGCATCTATCATAAATCTTGGAATAATTCACATGTTATTATTTGCTTCTATGTTGATGATATATTGATCTTTGGCTCTAATATGCATGTTATTGGTGAAACTAAAAATATTCTTAGAAGCCATTTTGATATGAGAAATCTTGGTGAGGCAAATTTTATTCTTGGAATAAAAATTACTAAAATATTTGCTCAAATTTTCCTTGACCAGTCACATTATGTTGAGAAAATTTTGGAAAAATATAACTTTCTTGATTGCAAGCATGTTGTAACTCCTTTTGATTCTAATGTTCACTTATTTCATGTTTGTTAAATATTATTATGTGTAATTTATGGTAAATATTTAGTATCCTAATTTAGGTAAGGTTGTAATATAATTAGTATTGTATTACCATAATTAGTGTATTATCATAAATGTATAGAATAAAGTTTTAGAATAGAATAGAAATAAGATTCTTCTATTATGTAACTTGTATATATAGTCTTTCAATTAATGAAAATAAGCAAGAGATTATTTATTTCATGACTGATTGCACTAGGTCTGATATTGCATATTGTTTTTTTGATATGATAACATTATTGCCTATAAGGATAAAAGTTTGCTACCTGATTAATCCTTTGAGACTGTCTGCTATGGTCATCAAGAGTTAATGCTAGAAAATAGGATGCCTGGACCATTTTGTTGTTTTAGTATGCTATATATGCTAGCTGTGTTTTTATTTGAAAAAAGAAGGGTGCAGATAGTTACGATATTTTCGGACCAAGAGAATATCCATTAGTCTATCTTACCTCTTTTGTTTTTTAATTGCTTGCTCAATGGTATCTCTTTAATATTGAATGTAGAAGGTATCAACTTGTATCTAATAGGCGGTGCGGGTACGGGCGGTGCGGATATGGTGCGAGTCTTATATGAAATTCACTTCGCCCCATTACCAATGGCAAATAGCAGTTTTGATACTCATACCCGCCCCACCACCCACCAAATCATCTCCATACCCGATCCAATTGGAGCGGGTGCGGGGCGGTACCCGCATTTACCCGCCCCACTGACATCCCTACTCCTTAAAGAGAGAAATATCCGTGCATCAGTCTAAAAATATTATTTTCTTCATTTGTATTTTTTAATTATAATTGTATTTCAATTATAATTTTAATAACATATAGGCATAAATCAAAATTACGAAAGTAGATAGATTGAAGATAATCACCTCTAGAGCACCAGCGGGGCATGATCTTTTGCTGACAAGATTTTAAATGGTGGTTTTATTTTTTAATTTTACAACTAATTTTAGGGATTTTGTCCTCTATTGCAATTAAGAGTTGAAACAAACAAGTGAAGTTTGGCGTCCCCACCGCCAAAAATATCATTACTAGTATTTTATGACGATGTTATTAATTATTGAAAAGATGTATTTTTTGAAAACACATATGCATCACATGTAGGGATGGCAATTGGGCGGGGCGGGTGCGGGGGTATCCCCTACCCCGCACCCGTACCCGTCAGAAAATTTTATATCGTCACCTACCCGTTACCTGTGGCGGGTATATTTTCAACATTGGCGGGTATATTCTTAAATTCACACCCGCTCCACCACCCAAGTAGATATCCTCAAAATTCATTATTATTGGGCTTATGGGGTGTTAAAATTATGTGTGCCTAATTATTTGGATTTTAGATAAATATAAAGTTGTACAAATAAAATTATAGTTTACGGGTATAAGGTGGGCGGTTGGATGCGGGGCGAGTCAGATGAGTATGAGGCGGGTATAACTTCAAATCCACCACCTACCCATATCCGCCTACTACTTGCTAAGGTTATACCCATACCTGCCCTAACTAAAGTGGATATAGTGCGAAATCCGTAAAATTGTACCCACCTACATAATCACATGTAAGTCCTATGGAGAAAATCATCTTAATTGCATGAAGACAAATAAGTATTTATCAAATATATCTACTTGATTGTAATTGCAAGTGGTATGCCACGATCTCTAATATAGTTTTTGTGTCCTGCATGATATTCGCGTGATCTTCCAAAACATTTGCACCTCTAAGTAATGAAATAATTTAAAAAGTTTAGGGGTTGTTTGGTGGCTGGTTAGAAGTAAATTATTTATTTATTAAAATAATATAATTAATATTATATTTTATGACATTTTAATTGTTATGTATAAAATTTAACACATCAAATATATAATGCTTAGTTACTAATTTACTTTTGCATAACTAAAATATGTACTAATCTATTGTGATTAAGTGATAAATTAAAATAAAAATATACATAAAAAATTAAAACTCTATACAACTAATGACCGCATAAGTTGACTCATAATTTATCGTGATTAAATGACAGATAAAACAAGAATATATTTCAATTAACAATAATTTAATGATAATCATATTTATAAAAATAAGTGACTTATAGTTATTAATTTAATGTAAATACCCGAATAAATATTTATAAATCTACATTCCTTCTCCCCCTCGGAAATAGGACAAGAAAATGTGTTACTTTCTTTGTTTTAATTTATGTGATACGAAATTTTTTTATTGCGATTTATTTGTATGCCTTTTAAATAATTTTAATTATTAATTATTATAATTTATAATATTTTTAAATATATAAATTATTTTTCAAAAGACTTAAAAATTATCCGAATTCACAATCAAAATAAAATATTAACTAAATTGAGACAGAGGGAGTATTGTATAGCATAATCTTTAACTAATCAGTATACACACAAATACATTTATAAATATAAAAATATAAGTTAGGGTAAGAATATAAAAGAAATTATAAATAACGTTGGTCCTCTCTTCCCCGCAACTTGTTTTATTTTTGTAAACACAAATTTACAGACATGATAACTTGGGAAAAGGAGTTCTTTTATTTTGGTTTTGGGGTTTCTTGGGCGGTAAGAGAGAACAAATTCTATTTCTACCTAATCCATGAGATTTTCCCCTCAATCAAACATCTAGGGTTTTACTCTCATCAATCTTAATATTCAACACTAAATCAAAATTTACAATGGCGGAAGAAACAGTACCGTCAAGCAATAGCAGCGATGCGGCGGCGTCGTTGGGACATTCAGTGATACCTATAGTGAACAAGCTTCAAGACATATTCGCACAGCTTGGAAGTCAATCAACCATTGAGCTGCCACAGGTTGCTGTTGTAGGGAGTCAAAGTAGTGGTAAATCAAGTGTGCTTGAAGCACTTGTAGGTCGAGATTTCTTGCCTAGAGGTTCTGATATATGTACTAGGCGTCCTCTTGTTTTACAACTCCTTCAAACAAAGCGCAATCCTGATAATGGTACTACTGATGAGGAATGGGGAGAGTTCTTGCATCATCCTGGCAAACGTTTCTACGATTTCAACGAAATTCGTTGGGAGATTCAGGTGAATATTCTTCACTTGCAACACTTCGAATTTAGAATCAATGTATTTAAATTGTATGCACTGTAATGTAATGTAAATTTTTTAGTAGTTAGTTTGATTGAATAGAAAATACTCTGTTCCAAGCCCTAACTAGCCTCATATACCGATAATGTTAAAGTTATGATGTGCATTGATCTAGTTAACAAATTTCTCAATACTTTTTGTGTGAGTTCATTTATCTATTCAAATGTAGAAAGCGCCTAATTTATCTTAAAAAGATTAGTATTATTATCCTGACAAACGTTTCTATGATTCAACAAAATTCGTTGGGAAATTCAGGTATTAAACGTCGAATTTAGACAATGTATTTAAATTGGATGCACTGGAATGTATGTAAAAATGTAATTTGGTCCAAGAGGGAAGTAGGTAGTTAGTTTGATTGAATAACAAATATGCTGTTTGAAGTCCTAACACCTAACTAGCCTCATATACTGAATCAGCCTATGCAGTAGTTTATAACTATCAGGGAAAGTAACAGTGCCTAAAGATTTGTTTGAATCCCTGTCTATCATTAGGCTTACTGGTTTAACGAATCTTCTTTGAGGGATTTTGATTAGTGATTATTAGAAGATGAAGGGTTTATTCATAAGACTCAGGTTTTTACTAACCCGTCCTTCCCGAGCACTATTACAACAACAACATGCCCAGTGTGATGGGGTTTGGGGAGGGTGGAGTGTACTCAGACCTTACCAACTATCTCATGAAGATAGAGAGGCTGTTTTCGGAAGACCCTCGGCCCGAGCACTATTACACATTTAGATAATGTTAAAGTTATAATGTGCATTGATCTAGTTAACAAGCTTCTCAATTACCTTTTGTGTGAGTTCATTTATCTATTCAATTGTAGAGAACACCTAATTTATCTTAAAAGACTAAATGATTAAGTATTTTTTTATGAAGTAGATAAATTAAGTATTGCAACTACGCCTCGATAAAAAACTAGTTCATATATCTTTCATTTGTGGTAACACCTAATTTATCTTTAAAGACTAAATTATTAAGTATTTCTTTTTATGAAATAGACTAAACTGCTAAGTATTGCAACTACGCGTCGGTCAAAAAGTAGTTGAAGTTGGTCATCCCCTCTATATATCTTATCCGCTCTATTCAAGCCATTGATTGGATCACTATTCACTTCTTTATCTTATGGGTGTAACTGTAAGTTGTTTAAATTGTCATGCTAATTATGATGATATTATTGCTTAGATGTTATTGTACACGCGCCGCGAGAATCACTCATCTTAGATTATAAAACAGTGTTTTGGCATCTCATTTGTACACTTTCCCATTAATTTAATGGTTATCTATGGACACTCCGCTTTCTTTTGCGTAGGATCCACTTTGGTCATGGCATTATGTAGTTGAGAAACTGATGCGGATTTAAGTTATCTTTCAGAGGGACAATGCTCTACCCCTATTTTAATATATAAAATATCTATATGGTAAGCTCTATTCTAAAGATAGTGTCTCCCTGACATGAACAAGGATAAACAGTAGTCTGATTTAAAAATTATTGGTTTGTCTGTGCATCAGTTATGGTCAAAGAAGATAGTTATTAGACTGACCGTGGATTTGATATGGAAATATATGCATAGTAACATCTCGTAGCAAGGATTGCATGAGGGAAGGGGACACTCAACATAATGCATCTCAGTTATTGTTCATGTGATTTCTTTTCCTTGAAATTTCAGTAACGTTCTCTTTTCTAACTCCCAATCATTCATCATCGGCATTAGGCGGAGACAGACCGGGAAGCAGGAGCAAATAAAGGTGTCTCAGACAAGCAGATACGGTTGAAAATTTTCTCACCAAATGTTCTTGATATTACTCTAGTGGATTTGCCTGGCATAACAAAGGTGCCTGTTGGAGATCAACCTTCTGATATTGAAGCTCGCATCAGAACAATGATAATGTCGTATATTAAGCGCCCAAGCTGCTTAATATTGGCTGTAACACCGGCTAATTCAGACTTGGCCAACTCAGATGCTCTTCAGATTGCTGGGAATGCTGACCCTTATGGTATGTTGCAACAATATATTCTATGCCAGGGAGTTTAGTTGTTTAGGTGCTTTCTTATATGAGAGATTCTTCTTGCAGGCTATCGAACCATTGGAGTCATCACAAAGGTCAGTGTGAAAGGAAATGAATTTCATCCTTGTGTTGATTATATCTTTTCTCTGATAATTGTTTTAACTCGGTTGTGTTTTCATTGTTTCCTCAGTTAGACATCATGGATAGGGGTACTGACGCACGCAACTTTTTACTTGGAAAAGTGATTCCCCTTCGCCTTGGTTATGTTGGTATAGTTAATCGTAATCAGGAGGTAATACATCCAGCTACACTTTTGGCAGAGAATATAGTTTATCTCATTAGTTTTTGTTTTTTCTTGATTTCCACTCATTTGAGCTTTCATATGTATGTTTTGGAGTTGCATATGAGGTTACCATATTTTCCTTAAAACCTTTTATTCTTATTAGGCATGTTGCTATGGGTGTAGAACCAAAAATGAAAAATTGTCCACTTTCTTCATGGATATCTACAGTCCTTATGGTCTGCGAGAGGCACCTCTACCAAGTTTTCTTTTCCTGGGAGTGGTTTTGTTTATCTAATTGCATGTTTTTGACATTCTTACTAAATTTTAACTGATACCTTTAGAGATATGCGATTTTGACCATTTTCGTGGTCATCTTTGCACAACAAAAGCTTCAACTTTGGACAATTAATTATGTAATGCTGGCAATAATTATTTTTCAAATACTGTGCGGTAGATTGCATATTTACCCTCATGTCTGAAGCATGGGATACATTTCAGGTCTTATTTTATTTTAAATCTCTTGGCTGCTAAATTGGTAACCCCACAAAGGTAGGGGTAAGTCTGCGTACATCCTACCCTCCCCAGACCCACTTGTGGGATTACACTTGGTATGTTGTTGTTGCTGTTGTTGGCTGCTGAATTGGTATTGGGCTGCTAGCTTTTCATTTTGTTGTGTGATTTTATTTTTTGAACACAAAGTAATCTTTATTGAATACCACAAGCCAATGTTTTATTTTGAATCCTGAAATAATACAATTATTTCTGAGGATAATTAAAAGCACTAAAAGAGCGCCATAACCCAAAAATCCAAGGAAAAAAGACAGTATTTTTGAAGCATCTACAATTAAACATGTGATGGATCAATAGAGGCAATAATCTGTTCATGCTTTATGATTCCTCTCTGCACTCTTTCCTTTTTGTGCCAAAAGAGAAGAGTCTGAGGCGTTATAGCAGCCTATAATATGCCTAAAGGACACAGATGAATGAATAGAGAAAGTTATATCCATTGAACACCAGAAGGGTACCAGAACGAGTGTCAAGATCCAATGTAACTTTACAGTAGCAAAGAAACTTGAAAATCTTTAAAATTGTATTCAAAATGCGGAAGATCTTAGCAGCCAGTACATAAAATACAACAAATCTACTTTGTGTACTGCTTGTAGTAGTCTGCATTTATTAGTATATACAAGTACATGGTAAAGATTTGTTCATCAGTGGGAAAATTATTGGGTAACAAGATAACAGTGTGCTACATATTAGCAACAGTATCTGTGTGCATATTTATTCATAAATATTCGTATATACTTGCTTCATAAGATTTTAATTCTATAGCTGAATTATTCAAAACAGGATATTATGATGAACCGGAGTATTAAGGATGCACTTGTAGCTGAAGAGAAGTTCTTCCGCAGCCGTCCTGTATGTTTTTGACCATTTCTTATTTAGTTGATTTCATGTTAGGTCCATTAACAATCTCCTGTTTTATCTATTTTTTCTTGAAGGTATATAATGATCTTGCTGATCGCTGTGGTGTACCTCAATTGGCAAAAAAGTTGAACCAGGTAACCTGTGCTGGTCAAAGTAGCAGTGATTCTTCTTTTATTGGGTTGCCACATTGCGCGCATTACATCCTTGTACGACCAAATATTTATCAAAATGTGAAACCACAATATGGTCAAACATCATAGTTTTCAGTTACATTTTCCAAATATCTCCGAATCAATTAATAACTTATATTCTCATCCTCTAATTTTTTTTCTGAGTTTTAAAATGTAATTGACATGTCCAATTCAAAAAAGAGAAGGGGGCAAAAGGTCATGTTTTGAGAAATACTTGGACATGCTTACCTTGTCACTGTTGGTTGTAATTTTTTTTTTCACACAGTAACCATGTTATGGCAAAGAGAAGCACAGCATGAACATTTATACATGTGGTGCGTAATGGCCTGTGTTATACCTTTCTTTTTTTGGTTTTCAGCATATGTGATCAGGGATTTACCAAGCAGCTTATTTCATCTTGAAAATAATCATCATAATGTGGACGGTCTTTCTGTATGACAAATGCTAGTTGCATGTTCTGTATGTGTCATCTAGTCTCCTAATACGTATCTTGCTGTTTTCGTTCTGAAAAATTCATGCTTTGCTGTTTGTTGGATGAGAGTCATGTCTTCCTTGTGATTTTTACTTATTTCTGGGATTAATTTCTCTAAAGATGTGTCAAGGTCTTTCCTGTTTATGGTTGCCCCTTTTTTACTTGCATTTGTGCAACAGATATCTGTTGTCTTCTTATTGTTTTCCTAATCAATTAGATGATTGGCTATCACCCACATTCACCCCAATCCCAGCCATTGTCCTGTTCCAAAGGAAATGCAAATTTCCCATTCCAGTTGTGATATGGGACATCTTGTTGCTTTGAAATCAGATATTAGCTTGAACTTCCTGTTTAATGCAGATTTTGGTGCAACACATCAAAACACTTCTTCCAGGATTGAAATCACGCGTTAGTGCTGGACTTGTGTCTGTCGCAAAGGAGCATGCTAGCTATGGGGAGATCACAGAGTCAAAGGTAACTTCTTTTGTCTTCCATATGCTTTACTAAGCACTGGCCTGAAGTTCTGGGGAGTTTGTTGTCATAGTACTACCGATTGTTGAGTCCTGGTGTGTTTCTTTCTGCTAGGTTTACTGTAGTTTGTTCAGCTAGTGTTTCCAAACTATTTATTGACATCATTGTGCTAATCTCTGAATCTAGGCTGGTATGGGTGCTCTCCTTCTGAACATTCTTTCCAAGTACAGTGAAGGTAATGTGGCCTAAACCTTGCAATATGTGATAGTAATCCTCTACTGGATTCTATCTCCTATATCTAATGTTGCTTTCTAATATAAAATATCATATTAATTGACCATTTACACTTCCTAACCTCATTACCAGTGTCTGTCTTTTTTATTTTGGTTTTTTCTTTGGGTCGAGAGCAGCATTCTCTTCAATGATAGAAGGCAAAAATGAAGAAATGTCAACTTCTGAGCTGTCTGGTGGAGCAAGAATTCATTACATTTTTCAGAACATATTTGTAAAGAGTTTGGAGGTCCACTTCTTTCATATTCACATTTGAAATGCCTACTTTATTCTTTTCTTGCTTGGAGGACTAAAATTCATCTATAGACTTGCTAATGTTTGCACATAAATGATATGCCATTTTTGTTAATAAATAGCTAGTATGTATGCTTTTGTTGGTATAGCCAACTCTGTATGGGCTTATAGTGCTTTTGTTGAGCATTCATTTTTTCCAGTATGGTCTTTCATAAATTGTTGCCAAAGGTGTGGCGCACATATACAATCCATAAATAATATTCATCTATTATACGCATAAGTTGGTTTTCATGCACGAACAAAGTCGCATAATCGAAATCTATCGTCCATTTTGAGTAATCTTTTATTGGAATAAACCACAAATATTTACAATATGTACAAGAATTCTAAATCTTCAAGGCTGTAAAAATGTGAACGACAGACACAAGAACTTTTCAGTGACTTTGCATAATTAGCATGTTGATGCGTATAATTGGAATGTTTATCCTAGTTCAGTTGCTTCTCAAATTTCATCAGATTTCTCTTTCTCCCGCAGGAAGTTGATCCTTGTGAAGATTTAACTGATGATGACATACGAACTTCCATTCAAAATGCAACGGGTGCCAAATCTGGATTATTTGTGCCAGAAGTAACTCCAATGGATTAACCTGTTCTTTGCTTTTTCTTTTGCTTTTGAGCCAATAGTTCAACGCTTTCTTGAATACTTCCTGTAGTATTTATGACAATTGGTTGGTAGCATCTTAATTATTCTTTAATATGCAGGTCCCATTTGAAGTTCTCATCCGAAGGCAAATAGCACGTTTAAACGACCCGAGTATTCAGTGTGCAAGATTTATATATGATGAGCTGGTTAAAGTAGGTCAATGTTGACTACCTTTTTCATTCTGGTATTGCATTCTTATAATTGCTGTTCAAACTTGAATCATTTCTTCGTAGATGAGCCATCGTTGTATGGTCAATGAGTTGCAACGGTTTCCAATTTTGAGAAAGCGCATGGATGAGGTTATAGGAAATTTTTTGCGTGAAGGACTGGGACCTTCAGAATTAATGATTGGACATATTATTGAGATGGAGGTATGTCAGAAGTGTTGGGTCTTATTTGCTTTTTCTTTTACCTAATACAACACATATTTGCATCTATGATCAAGCTTAAAAAAAAGGGCAGCCCGGTGCACTAAGCTCCCACTATGCGCCTATTGTACGCAGCCTTACCTTGCATTTCTGCAAGAGGATGTTTCCACGGCTTGAACCCATGACCTCCTGGTCACATGGCAGCAACTTTACTAGTTACTCCAAGGCTCCCCTTCCTGATCAAGCTTATTGAGTTGATATATAAGTGTCAACTATTTTTGAAATATTAAGCTAGAATTTGAATCTGTTCTTTCCGTACAGATCACAATCAAATTTTGTCATTGATGTATTGCTCTGCAGTTCTAATTAACTACTGGTTTCAGGGTCTACGCACATATGATATCTCAGATAAAAAATAGCTCATTTGATAGTTGCCGAAAGCATCTTGCTGAATAAGTTTGTGAATTGCTTTAGCAAATCACAAAAAATTCATGAATTTTTTGCTGTTAAAATTTGTATATTGTTCAACTTAATTATTTTTCTGTTGCAGATGGATTACATAAATACTTCACATCCAAATTTTATTGGTGGGAATAAAGCTATGGAGATTGCATCACAGCAGGTCAAGTCATCTAGGATTGCTGCACCTAATCCGAGGCAAAAAGTAATTGCTTCATTTGCTGTTTTACAGTCTTTTGCAATTGGTCTTGCAAATTACATCATACTGATGTCAACCTTATGTTTGCTTATTGCTACTCAGGATGGAGTAGATCTAGATAAAGCGCCAACCTCTGAAAGAGGTCTAAAATCACGTGCTATCCTTGCCAGATCAGTTGGTGGTTTTGTCCCTGATCAGGTAGGTCTTTTCTGCTTCATCATCTCCAAGTTTAGTTTCTTGATCGTTTGCCTGATTGACATCGCACAGCTTTCAGATTCAAGTAGTAAGAAACTAAAGTTATTTTCATTGATTATTGTTCTTTTTGGTCTAGAAACAGGTTGTTCGGCCTGCTCCAGAAGTTGAGAAAACCACAGCGTCAGGTGTGTTTCCATCTGGTGATACATGATGTGTTCATTCATGCCACATGTTTGTTACATGAACATACATGAGTTATTAGTTATTTTGACAAGTTAAATATCTTATTGATAAGAAGGGAATGAATATTGTATACAAGGGTTAGCCATTTGCAAATACACTTTTTTGAAAAAGTCCTTTCTTATGTAACTTATGGTACTCTTTTCGAAAAACACCATGAATTTTTGTGTTGCTGCTTATTGAATTCATTTCCTTTGTCTGGACTCCTTGTAATCTTTAGAAAATAATCTTTTGCTGGGTCTTATTGCCAAAGCCAACACCAACAACTACATACCCAGTGTAATCCCACCGGTGGGGTCTGTGGAGGGTTGAATGTGCGCATGCCTTACCCTACCTCGTAGAGATAGAGAGGCTGTTTCCGATAAACCTTATTGCCAAAGCCATTGCTGACATATTTCTTCATTAGGATCAAATGTTGGTTCAACTTGGGGAATATCATCAATATTTGGTGGCTCGGACAATCGTCCATCTGTAAAGGACAATTTCATAAGCAAGCCATTGAGTGATCCTGTACAAAGCATGAATCATGCTTTCTCAGTGATCCACCTGAGAGAGGTATGTATTTTGAAGTGCCTTCAGCTGTATGATTTCTTTATGGATTAGTTGGTGATAAGATCAAACATGACTATTTGTTTTGCTTGAAGCCCCCAAGTGTTTTGAGGCCTTCAGAAACTCATTCAGAGGAGGCGACTATTGAAATTGCCATCACAAAGCTGTTATTGAGGTCATACTATGACATTGTCAGGAAGAATATTGAAGACTTAATACCTAAAGCAATCATGCATTTTATGGTAATCCTGAATAGCAATGACTTGGTCCTTCACTGATTTCATGCCTTGATGTTTTTGACATCTATGTGAGTGGCCTTTCAATGGACTTATGCTTAGGGGTTCTTCATTTCCATCTAGTGGCAGTCTTGATGATTCGTAAATCTACTCTTCTAGTAATTTTTTTGTTCTGATTAAATGATCATAGTAGTTCTTTCGATCTCGTCACATTCTCTTATTTCCTACTTAAGGATGTTCTCTTCAGGCAGATTGTTCAGCACTAGAAGACACTGACTGTAGAATAAGTAGTAATAGTATGTCAACACGGGATTGTAGACAACCTGGGGGCAGAATGGATAAAATAAACACAGTAATCTGTTTTTTGTCATATTCTAAAAGCACGGGGGACTAGTGGTACTGTTTGGTTTTCTGCCAACAGTGAGGCTAATTTTTATATGGGAAAAGTAATTATCTCTGTTCTACCTTCAGCTAACTTCTTATTTTCTCATAGCACCTAACAGTCAAGTTCCATTCAGATATTTTTTCAACTGCTAATTCTGTGAAAATTGTGAACTTATTTATTTTATCTGGTGGAAATTTCTGTATAGTTAGAATTATTGACTACTCTTTGTTGATACAATTTTTCTAAATAGCCAATATGAGGGAAATAGTATCTGGTGTCTGTTAGCTTTATTAGACTCTGAGTGTTGTGTTTTTAGTTTTTAGCAAGAATGCTTGTATGATTTTCATTTTTGATTTGGATTTCTTTTTTATTGACAAAGTTGTCTTAATCCGTTCTCCAGGTAAACCAGACCAAAAGAGAGCTACACAATGTGTTCATCAAGAAACTTTACAGGTATTCGAATTGGAATTTCTTTTTTTTATCAAGATACTTTACAGGATAGTGGCTCATTGATCCTTCATTATGCTACTTAGCTGCGTGAATTTTCATGTGCTTATATGTACTTGTATGTTGTTTCTGGCGCGTGGCATCTTAGCCACTGCAAATGCTACACATTTTGCATGCACTCATAGTTCTTATCAATGGTGCTTGCTATTTGTTGCAGAGAAAACCTCCTCGAGGAAATGTTGCAAGAACCTGATGAGATAGCCATAAAGAGAAAGCGTACACGTGAGACACTTCGTGTTCTTCAGCAAGCTTTTAAGGTCAAATCTTCACCACTTTCACTCGGAGTATATTTTTGCATATATTACATTTCAAGGCTCACTAAGCTTTAAATATTGAATGTTTATGGTTTTGATAAGTTCCATCTTATTTTAGGCTTTGTTTAGGAACTAAGCAGAAAAACTTGTTTTCGGAAGAAGTACTCGTAATTGTACTTCGCCTTTTTCTCATTGTCATCGTACTCCTTGTGAAATCAGTTCTACCAGATTTTCCATTTGCCATTGTACTCCCTGTGAAACCGTCTGTAACTATATCCTAGTGGTGCCGATTCTTTAAGATGTTCTGTTTGTCATCGTTCTCTAGGTTTGCTTGGCTTATAATGGCTTTACTTACAGAATGCCATTCAGCTGGAACTGATGTTTTCTGGTTTGCAGACATTGGAGGAGTTACCGCTTGATGCTGAGACAGTTGAAAGGGGTTATAGCTTGGGTACTGATCCGACAGGCCTTCCAAGGATTCATGGGCTTCCAACATCATCGATGTACACTACAAGCAGTGGCTCAACTGATTCATACACTGGTTCTCCTAGGAACTCTAGATCGCGCAATGCATCCCATTCAGGTGAGCTACAGTTGCCAATGTATGGTGGTGCAGAGTCAAACGATGGTGGGCATAATTTTGGTATTTATCCAACAGTAGGTGTATAGGAGACTCAAAAATTGCAAGGGTGGCCATTCATAAGTGAATTTATTTCATCTCTCCACCATCATCGCAAGCCCTTTGTCTCTGGTGCAGTGGAGTGCTACTATTCTTTGTCATGGACGACGTTTGCTAAGCTGACTGCTATTCGCTCACCCACATATTTTCTATTTCTTTAGTCAACCATAAATTCATTGTTCGTAGAAGCTTTACGGAAATATTAATAGGTAGTTCATCTTTATAGGATGAGGCTAGGTTTGTTGCCTTTTGGTATTATAGTTGGCAATTGTATCTGGCCGTCAATTTTTGTGTTCAATCCTTCGTTTGCTCTTTCAATTTTGCCAAATACGATAATAGGAGATGTCACCACTTATTTATAGTATGCCTTTATTTTGGAGAACTCGTTATTTTCTGCACAATGATGTTCCTCTTCGTATATACCTTCGGTACTTGAAAATGTGGGACGACTTTTGTGGTCGGATAATAAAATGTTTTTACCATTTTACTATACTAGTTTCTCGGCACGTGTTGCACGTGAATAGCTAGTCTTGTAGTATGTGATGTTGTAAATAAATTAAATATAATTACATGAAAGAATAATGTAGAAGTTTTTATGAGTGATCACTGTGGATCGTCATATGGCAACTTGTTTGTTAAGGTCAAAATAACAATCAAAGTTCAAATATGGGGTGAAAGCGATACATCTTTAGTAGTATTCTTTTCTACTTTGATCTGTGATATAATTTCTAATTGTAAATAATTAGAGTTGGTATTCCATATTTCACTTGAAAAAAATCATTTCTGACATATATCGTCATACAATTATACCAATTTAATAAAATGATATGCTCCCACATATAAAAGTATCATACTCAAACTATTAGAAAATAAACATTATTCTCAAATACAATATTGTCCCATAAGACTTGTAACTTTATAAGCTCAATAAATTGACTCTAGTTAATTTCAACATAGTTTTAAATGTTGCAAATAATGCACACATTATTAAATACAACTCCCATATATTAAAATAAATCAGCAATGCATGTACTTCAATAAATGTTAACCATGTAGAATCACAAGAGCAAACTAACATATATATGTAACTCACAAGGTAATATCAATAGAACTTGTCATATGCATATATATATTTCAGGATGACATAAAGAGCATCTAAGATACTACTAACATTTAGAATTATTTTTAATAAAAAATCTAACAACTCAATGATATATTATATTTCTTGTTAAGAAAAAGACATTTCATTTATTAAAGGACTTCACCTTTAATAGAAGTATAAAAGTCAAAATAATATTCAAATTCGAACATCTTTTTATTGTATGATCTCATAACAATATAACAACTTTCTTATACATATAGTTATGATTCTTTCCAAAAAAATATATTTCATACGCTATATTTGAAAGTAAGATTCATATAATATGTAACATATGTGTATATCAACTAATTGGTTGCACTTTCCAAATGAATAGCAACTATAATCATTAAATTAAATATAGTTATTCCTAACCATAACATCATACATACATTTTATATTTTGAGATATTTGTAGAAGATGCCTACTTTATTATTCACAGAAGTTAGACTTCATATAAAAAATTAACACGTGTAAATAAATCTGTATCCTTTTATCAAAATCAGGATAAGCTTGTAAAGTAGAATCCATGGTTATAATTTGAAATGAACCAACCAGTCCATGATACTGCATCATTTATAGTATATGACAAAGTCCATCATCAATTTTGCCATGTCTTACACATTAGAAAAATGCGCTTCCATGAAAATTTGTTCTTCTATTTTCTTTAAAAGAAGAATATATATCCTAAGGGTGTTATATCAGAAAACAATGGTTCAAATCAGTACAATATGATTTGAAAAGGCTCAACCTTTTAAAAAGGGCACTTTAAATCACATTAATTCTTTTTTCCTTAATAGTAAATATTACTATAATTAAATTTATATATATGTAGAATATGGTTTAAAAAGACACGACCTTTTTGAAAGGGCACTTCAAATCAAATGGTTTTCTTTTTCTTAATAAATATATATTTATAAATAGGGTATTTAAATTATTTAGAAGGGTATTATAGTAATTTAATTTTTGGCTTAAGAGCTTTCCACTTTTAATATAACTAGTTTTTAGTGGCGTTGCAGGTATACCTCATGCTAAGTAGTACAAAAGTTTTTAAAATGAAGAGGTAATCTTAGAAAAAGCGACGTGTTATGTGAAATTTAAAAGGTAAAAATGAAAGCTCAAGCTGATGACTGGTAACCAATCTGATCGATGTTTATTGTCCAAAGCACAATTTATGATTTTTGAATCAAGTAAAGTTAAAAGAATATCCTTCATTTAATGAGAGAACGAAACGTAACTTTAAGAGTATATGTTCTACTTCGGCCAATATTATTATAGTTTGTAGTTGTATATAATGAGATGTTTCAAATATTCAGCTTGATAGTTGCTTTTTACATATATTATTATTTCAAAAAATACTATTTTAATATGAATATAAGCCACTTTGACTATAGTTGCAAATATATAAGAAATTGTAGCATCTTCCTTTTTACAATCGCATATATATTAAGAATTTTTTGTCGAATTAAAATAGTATGTTGTAGAAGTTGTACATCAAGTCGATCAACATATTCCTTAAATCGGCTATCCGATCATTGTCAACTTCATTGTATACACCTACATAGAAATAGTAGTTATTTATGATAAAGATACTTAATAAGTATTGACATTAGAAAAGTAAGTTGATGTACCGTGTTTCGCGAGGCGAGCCAGACCTCTTTAGAGGCGGACCCGTGGAAGCGGAACTAAAGGGTGAACACCAGACACCAGCAATGCTCAAAACTCACCAACTCCCCGTCAAACACCTGAAACACTCCCGGGACCTCCCGGATACAGACCAAACATGCATTCCTATCAGAAAACACATTCCAGACCTGATCGCGCACTCGGCATGCAATTTAAATTCGTGAATTTATTTTTTCTTATGATTTATATTTAAGTATTTCTTTAGTAAATAACTACTACTTCTTTGCAGATGTACACCGTGGAATCGACAAGGATCTACTAGCCATTCTATTGAAGATATATGGTGATAGAATTTCTATATAATTTTTACG
Source organism: Anisodus tanguticus (assembly GCA_034509755.1). Lineage (NCBI taxonomy): Eukaryota > Viridiplantae > Streptophyta > Magnoliopsida > Solanales > Solanaceae > Anisodus > Anisodus tanguticus. The sequence continues at coordinate 33,764,873 of CM067561.1, read as the reverse complement.
AGATATATATGCAGCTGTAAAAAGACGGAAGCTACTGTTTGTTTAAAGACAAGACACAAACTTTAAGATGCCCAACATTTGTAACCATAGTCAATATTATTTATATTCATATTCAAAATATCTGTCGCTGAAATATCATGAACAAGATAACTATTAAACTAAACATTTTATATATATTAGAAGAGTTGCATAAAAAAAGACTATTGTATTATTTGTTGATTATGTACAACAAAAACTTATAATAGTGAATGAAGTAATTGAAAATAATAATGCTAAAGAAATGTTTCTTTCATTCTTGAAAATGAAGGATATCCTTTCAACTTCATTTTATAGCAACTTTCGATAAAATTGTTGTTTGCAATGACAATAATTATCGATCATATAGGCTCATCATTTATCGGGTTGACCTTGCACTTTTAAACATACAACTCATCCACGTTTATTATGATATTATTCGATTATCATACGAAGTTTGTACTAACTAGCGTAGAATACACAGTAATTTTTATAAAAGAAATGATATTTACTAAAAAAACATTTTTTCATAATTCTACTATTTTTCAGAGTTTTTGTCAGATAATCTATAAATATAATCTTGTGATTGAAAGTTTATTGAGAGACATCAAGGTCTAATATGAAACTACTCATTTAAATTAATATATGTTAACTTGAATAGAAACAAAAAAAGGTGGCGAAGAAGAGGGAAAAAGAGATAACGTAACAATTTGGAAATGCATATCTAATTGGTAGTCTGATTTTGTTTAATCCTTTATACACTATCTAATATGAATTTAAGATATACATAATAAAAAATATTTTCATTTATGTTAATTAATACTAAAGTAGTATTTAATTTTACTGACATGATCTGTTAATACTAAAATCAAACATTGTAGCATGTAATATTTTTTCTTCCTATTAAGCCAATTCCACATACTGCAGTTGTCTGAGGTCATTGGGGTGTTTGATATTAACGCCTACCTTGTTAATTGAATATCCAAAATGTACATGGGAGGAGCGCTACGCTAATATTAGTTCTTCACTAATATAACATTAATTTTATTATCGAAATTACCTCTTTATTTTTTAATTTTGAGTTACCGAAGGAATAAATTAAACTTGTTTTGAGAATTAAACTTGCAAAAATATGCTTAGTCAAACTAATATTAATTTTATTATCGAAGTTACCTCTATATCTAGTCAAACTAAGATTCTTAAATTGGAGCGGAGAGACAGAGGGAGTAATATTTTCCGTAGTATAAGAATTTAAAGTACTAATAAGGCATTCGATTTGACATGCGGGGAAAACTAAGAAATGATCAGACAAAATTTTAAGTTTTTTTATTTACAGATTTTGTTTTATTATTTATTACGTATTATTGTGAAAAAAGTAGAATTAAAAAATTTATAGTGTTGAATTTGATTTGGTATAATAAACTTATAGTAGTTCCTTTTTATGGCACACGATTTGACAAAATAAAGAAAATAAAATATATACTTCACAAGAATACAAATCAAGTACTGTAATATACGTGGACTCTCCAGATATATAGTACTAGTAGCAAAAAGAGAATAAATATATAATCCTTGCCACGCTATTGAAATAATCACCGTTATAGTGTCAAGAAATTATACTACATATGATTCACACTTTAAGGAGGCTTAACTATAGATATTCTCTGATTAATCTGATACTATGAAAAAAAAATTACACCGACGGTGATATGAAAATTTAGCACACGAATGATAATTGTAGACAATCAGCTTCAAAGAACCAAAAAGGGGAAGGATATGCCCGTATCAGAAGCATAACTTCCCAACTAGGATGCAATGAAATTCAAATTATATGAGAATTTTAAGGAAACGAGAATGAACAAAGCAGATTAAAGTTTGCCCAGCTTCTCTCATAGCCAAGAGTTCACAAAATTTGGAAGATATATGATCCAAGGCTATGCTCTCTTTCTTCTGTTAACCAAGAAATTCCTAAGATCCGGTGACTCTCAAGGTTTGAAACAAGGTGGATAATGAGTTCACCCTTTTACCTTTCTTCACTCAAATACCAGGTTTGTCCGCGATAGGATTTGAACCCGTTCGCGTGTCAAACTTGTAACAAGTTGCTCTTACTCCTAGACAAAAACCGTGGGGGCAAAAACGTATGCTCTTCCACATTTGTAGTCATACACCAAAGAGAAACTACTTTAAGATGCTTCTATGCTTACTGAGGTGTATTAGTTTGTGAATTGTGATACAAATTCCAGATTTCAATTACATTTGAACACCAGAATAAAACACTGGAAACTCTGAGAAACAATGTTGGATGCCTAAGAGTACAATATTTTACTATGTACAATCTAATTTTGGCGGATAATACTACAGATGAATCTCAATTACTCATCTCACATCAACCTCAATTGCAACCACAATAATAGCAAGAAGGATTCTCCCTCACCGTTCAGCAGTCACCATTGTGTTGTCGCCGTCTGGAGTGATGATAGCAGCAGCAGCCATGGCGTCCGAGCCATTAGGTTCACCATTGATCTAGCGGAGAGAATTGTACAACAGACATTGAGCTTTAGTAAATAAACTAAAGAATCAACCTTTTGTTTTTTGATAAGTTCTACAAAGTCAATTATCTATCCCAAGGATGAAAAAAAAATTGAAAAAAAGAAGTGGAGATAATGTACCTGTTCACCAGATTTCACAGTTTGGTCCTGAGCTCCAGGAGTTGGAACTTTAGAAAGATCTCTTAAAATTCCCTACAGAGACAGATCGAAGAGGAGTCAGCATTCCCACCCACCAAAACCATTTAACAAATTGCAAATGAAGGAATTGACTGTTGAATGACGAGATTGGAAATTTTCTTTTAACTTGACGATGAAGGTGAAGAAAAATTGATGTGAAAAGCAAAAAGAATCGTGTGTCATGAACTTTATCAGACATCAATGTGCAAAATACATGTTGTGGCTACTAATGCGTCCCATATCAGGATAATCAATACCAAAAGCCTGTCGGGTGAGTTAACAGAGGGTTATATACTTATATTGAAGAAAATGTCCATAAGGAAGTAGTTCTTAGGTGTCTTATTTCAAATGGCAAAAGAAGGAAAAAAAGAAGTTTAGGATAAAGATTTCATTGCTCAGATAGACTTCCATTATTTAACTTTTGTAAGTAGGAGTTCAAACAAAAAATGAATATGGTAGAAGAATAATTCCAGAATACCTGTAAAATAAAAACACACTCAGATGATAATTTTGTAAAGTCTTGGAAGTTATGTTTCATGTGTGTGCAGTTTGCATGTCTATGTGCATGTGTTACGACCTTATTCACATTCGAGGACGAATGTTGTTTAAGGAGGGGAGAATGTAAAGTCCCAAAAAAAAAAAAAAAAAAAAAAAAACCAAAACCAAACCACTCCCTCACGTTCCCCTTTTCCCTCAGTACATACACCTATAATAACACACCTCTTCCCCTTAAAAACCTCACCAATATTCCCCCATCCCCTAGTTTTAGGCACACATGACACACAACCCAAACATATGCCCATGCACTGCACACTTTGAAAAGGGCAGAAACTGAACGTAGAGAACACAAGAAATACAGAGAGCTGATATACACAAAAACACAGAGAGGAAAAAAATTTATAAGAGCAATTAAGGAGTCCCAAAAAGGTTTGGTTGAAAGATAAGTTGGAGTTGAGGTTTTTGTTCGTGGTTACAAAGCAACAAAGGTGAGTTTTCTCACTCAAAGTTCTTAGTAAAATCCTTTATTTTTAAGTTACAATACATGTTAGAATATAATCCGGTTATTGAAAGCATGAGCATGAAATTTATGATTGTTTAATAACTAGTTTGTATTGTGCAATTGTAATCTGTTATACTGGGCTATACTTGTTAGAATTTAATGAAATTTTACAGAGTTGTACATCTTTCTGTTACGGAAGGGCGAAATATTGAAGGAAGGAAATATTATTTGAGCCTTTTGAACATATGACATATTTAAACAACAAATAAGTGCATTGGATCGGGTTGCACGTACCGCAACAAATAAGTGCATTGGATCGGGTTGCACGTACCGCAACAAATAAGTGCATTGGATCGGGTTGCACGGACCGCAACAAATACATAAATGCATTGGATCGGGTTGCACGGACCGCAACATATATATATATATAAATGCATTGGATCGAGTTGCACGGACCGCAACAAATATATATATATGCATTAGATCGGGTTGCACGTACCGCAACAAATACATAAATGCACTTGGATCGGGTTGCACGTACCGCAACAAATACATAAATGCACGGATCGGGTTACACGTACCGCAACAAATATATAAATGCACTTTGGATCGGGTTGCACGTACCGCAACAAATGTATAATATTATATGGGAAAAAGCGAGTACCGATTAAACTAAGTTGTTTTTTTCTAAGACGAGTGGGGAGAAAATTTTGCACGTGAATATTTATTGATTTATTTGATAAAAGGGTTGTAATCTGTTTATTTCAACATGCTTATTATTTTCTTATAATGTGATTGTAATTAAAAATATTGTGAGGTTACTTTGGACCGTAAGGTGAGATTCCCACTCGGCCCGGATGGTAGGGGCCGACTCTTTTATTTAACATATTTCAGGAAGGCGCGATAGAGGAAAAGCTCCGCAAGAAGGCTAGCGATCGTCCCGCAGCCTCATCGTACCACCAATCCATTATTTCGGATTTGGTGAAAGTTACTCTAGACTAAGTTTGTTTAAAGAATTAAGTTTTATTATCTCGGGGAATGCCCCACATGAGATTGTTCTTCGTAAACTTCAAATTGATTATTATATATATTATTTCCGCAAATACCTGTCTAATTTAGGAAGAAAATGAAGTATATGGTTCGCCTGGAAAGGGATAGCTGTCCAGGTGCCATCACGTCCTAAAGAAAGACTTGAGAAAAGTCGGGGCGTGACAAATTTCCTGTAATTTGATTTGTAATAGAGCTAAAAAAAATTTGATAAAGTAAGGAGTTTCATTCACAAAAGGGCATCAAGAAGATGCATAGTTACAGCCTTAATAGAGCTTAATTTACACCTTTTAACACAAAGTAAAGGTCACATTAGAACTCCTTTTCTTTTTATAAATACATTTAAGCTCATTTTTAAATGAGCAAGGCGTCTGCAAACTTATTTCAATCTTTTTAAAGGGCTAACATTAAGGTTTGTATTATTATCACATTTAGAGTGCAGTGTTTACTATTTCTAAACATTAACTAAGAAAATGATTTTTTTCATTGAAAGTAAACGCTGATAACAGTGTAGTACTGGCCAAGTATGTATCTTGTTAATTATGAAGTCAATCATCTAAAACAACAGCCATAAAGGGATCTTGATGACAAAAGGGCAATATGTTTGTTTTTATCCTGCACACGATGGACAGGAGAAGCAAAATACCGCTATGGGAAAAGAATCATACAAGTAGAATAACTCGAAAGAACATTGAAAAAAAAAAAAGAAGATTAACAGCAGGCTACTTAAAAGAGAATATGGACTTCTCCCACTTTTGAACCGTGAAATCTGTGTTTCTTCGTATGGAAAGCTATGTAGTAGTAAGGAGCAGTTCTGACAGCAGAGGATTTAAGAGGAAGAGAGATAAACTACATCACTTGGCTCTCATGTACAGGGCGGCGGGAAAGCATGTCAATCATTTGTTGTTAACACTATGATTTGCACACAGGTTATTCTGTTTACTGTTTATTGAGGAATATATCCGGACTTCAGCAGGTGTTGCAGAGATAGGTAAAACCACCCTTTTTTTAAGGCTTTATTTTTGTATTAGAGTGAAAGTGTAGGAGGGGAAGCTAAAAATGGGTCAGGGGATGTGACATTGTGACTATTGGCTCTCATGTGGAAAATATTGAGCAAAAAAAAAAACATTTGAAGGAGATAAGAAATATTTTTATACACTTGAGCAGAATATTTTTTTTCCTCAACTATTGGAGCACATGATATAGTCCTTTGGCACTATGTTTTCACATCGAGAATTATTTGCAGATGAAGAGAATGTTTTCCATGTCTTCTCGAGAAACAAGTGGGCTATTTCTTATACGCCCAAATTGCTCAATAATATCAGAATCTGATAAATCGGACCAAATCGGTCCATTAATGGGATGCCTAATATGGTACAAAAGTTCGCTTTAGGTAATGATCCAATCAAAGGAATAATTGGAACAAGGGTATTTAACTTCTTAATTGCATTATTGATTAGAAATGAGTTTTCTAACATTTGACTACGCACCATTGAAGGATTTAGTCGCCCACTCGAAAGATAGTCGGGAATGGTTGGATAATTGGTTTCTCTTGTTTTTTCCTCTAAGCCGGGGAATTCTAAATTAATTACTTTATTTCTTCTTTAGTTAGAAATTCTTTAAAGATTTCTATTTTTTTCTAAAGTTTCTTGAAATTTTCCATCTCGAATTTTATTCCCACGAAAGGAATGGTGAAGGTTGTTAATAAATTTTGTATTTATTACTTTTTGGTTAAAATTTTTAGTCATCAATGCATGATCTTTGTACCGAACCATATATTTGTATAGAATTCTCTACTTCTTATACATCTCGATCTCGATCAATAAAAATGTGAATGGGTGGGAACTAACAAAAAACAACATTGATCATGGAAGCAAACCATCAAGAGGCATTTATGCCTATCCAAGTAAAAATCATAGAAATTAGTACAATTTTCAACTCAATACTAACCTTATTAGCCCACTTGAGTCCACATGCATTACAAAGAGACCTTGGGCCAGCTGGTCCACGACGCATCATAGGAGTCGATTTCGAACTAATACCGCAATGTCTACATCTGTTGAGAAATGGATGGAGAAACTTCTTAGAAAGATGTCAACTGTATCTTAATGTGATCAGTAACCTCTGAACCTCGAGACACTGTAAAATTCAATCCCCTGGTGTAAAATGAACGAGAGAGTTCTACATCAAATTCAATGACGGAACACAGAACAACTACAGAGAAGGAAGGTACCTAGTGGTAACGCCCTCCACCTCCAACCATGAAGTTAGGGTGTTCGAGTCACTAAGGGAACAAAAGTGTGAAATGCCACTGTTGGCTCCTAGGTAAGGGGTATTTTTTTTATTGTTCTAGATAAGACAATTTTTTGGGGACGGTAAACATATTATCTATCTATATATATATATATTAAAAAGCACGAACTTCCTTGACGAAATGTCGTTCGGCCTCTTTACCTTTTTATCAAATGATTTCACATTAGATAAAATAGTCATTTACTTGTCTCCCTAATATTTAGGATTTTGGAATCAACTAAAATTTTGCTTATTTAATAGTATATCCTTAATTGAACAAGGTAAGAAATACTAATATGTAACACTTCTAAATTAATTAAAATTTTACCTTATACAAAGAAAATTCGTTGTGATTTATTAAATGAGCCAACTCAAATTCAAGTGAGTCAATCGCTTGAATAGAGAACCAAGTGACGAACTATTAAGTACTTGATTTTAAAATCCTAAGACAATTCTAACTGATGTGAGCTTATCTCTTGAAATATTATTCATTCGATGAATGCAAATTGAAGCCCTACATTAAAACGGATTTGCAACTCCAACTCTTAATTATGGAGAAGCAAATAAAACTCTACTTGGATTAGAAAAACAAATAAATTGAAAGTATTCCTAATCATACACAATTATCCTCATCTAAAGTACCAGAATTATTATTTTCTTAAATTAATTATTTGACTTTTTTATTAATACAAAACTTTATGATTTTCGTTTATTCATTATGATCTAGAAGTCTAATTTATTTAATTCTTTCGGGTATTACTCTGATCATTATATATTATATTAAAACACAATATAACACAATCTTTGAACACAAAACCACCACCATTGCCTCACAAATCAAACCTCTTTTTCTCCCTCTTCAAGTTACGATTACTGAAATAAATCACAATTATATTTGTTCATGTCCAAATTCTTTTCTTCTGTATTCCCTTATTAGGTGAAATCTAACTTATTTATTGGCTTTGTTTGTAAAGAGGCAAAGAAAATTAAAGGGATGTCTAGCTCCAAGTTACGACCACGAGAATAACAATCGATAGTTAATCCCCTTATTATTTCTTCTTGTTTTTCTTTATATTTTCTCATAAGCAGACTAATCTCTTATGGCTTTATTCACATAGATATAGGGAAGCGAAAAAAAACAATGGAACTATCTGAAGTGCACCAATGTAACATAGACGGGAAGGGAAACACGTTTGTTGATCGGTGGGCCGATCCTTGGGGCCTAAAGAAATTATGAAGCACTAAGAAAAGAAGACCTAAAGAGTATAAAGCAAATTTGTTTGTATGAATTATGGGATTTTAGTTCCTAATTGATTGCTTTGTGATTGATTTATTCCTGCCTGTAGTAAATTTTTTATTTATTTATGCTTTTATATAGGGAACATTGTATGATTGCAACTCTGCTTGATGGAGTTTTATGTCAAATGAAGTTCTCAGGAGTTGCATCGTTTTTTAAGAATGCAATTATGAATCTATAGTTCATAATACTGTTTTTTTAGATGAAGTAAAAGTTTCATTGCTAGCATCAAGTAGATGCAAAAGATAGTACAAGATATTGCAAGTAAGCTCACAAAAAATGAATATTAGCTCCTTAAACAGAGATGGGTATTCCAGGACCAGGGAGCTAATAAACTGCAAAAGAATTTCTGGGCTATCTACTATAATTCTAAATACTGTTAAAGGAAAAAAGAACTATTTTATGTTTATTCATCGACACCAAGGGTAACATCCCCAGCCCCCATCCCCCACCCCCACCCCCTACATCGACACACCACCACTACCACCACCGACCGCCGACGCTATGCCGACCGCTGATGACCAAGGACGCCACCCTAGCACTGATGTCATCTGTTTTCTCTTTCTTCCACCTTGCTACTCTTTCTCTATCTGCCCGCCACCACCGGTGGCCGGCGTTGTATCGTCGCCGGTGACTACCACCACCGACCACTGACTGCCGACGACAGGCGACCAGGTACGCTGCCTGTTCCTCTCTCTTTCTTTCCCCTTTCTACTCTTTCTCTATCTTTCCGCCACCACCGGCGGCCGAAGTTGTACCGTCGCCGGTGATTATCAACCGAAACCCGTCACTCGGCACCACCGAGGAACAGATCTGGTCAGTAAGGACTGTCGGAGACCACCATCACCTCCGGCGGCGGCCGCCGACGAAGACTAGGTTTCTTTGGGTTCTTAGGCTCAAAACAGAAACCCTACAGTGGACTTCGGGCAGGTTTACATAGTTACGCAAGTTTCCGGCAGTGAACAGTAATTTCCGGCAAACAAGAACTGACATTTGCACAGCGGAACAGTGATTTCTGGCAGCAAGCATGTTAGATTCACCTGGAGTTGGTACCTCCAGGTGCCCGTATTCATTCTTTGTCCTTACCTTCGTAGTTAAATTTTGTCTGCTTTGTTGTATTGTATATTAACTTTACACTCTTGCCGTTACTAGTCTTCTCCTTAGCTATATCAGTTTTTCGTAGGGGCTAGACTTGCACCTAGATTCTTGTTAATTTGTGTTTGTGGCATTGATTTGTGTGTCGCATTGACTTTTGCTTATTTTAGGGTAAATAGTCAATTAGTCTATAGTTGTTTTAGTGGCTTTGACGACTGATGGTAGATTAGGGTCATGTTCTCGGTTAGGGACGGGGGCGAAGGTTAGGGGGGTAAGCGGGGTAGGGGAGATGTTAGGCTGAGAATATGGTCTTGAAACATTGGGACTTTAATAGGAAGCTCATAGAGCTAGTTAAGATTCTTAAGAAGAGAAGGATTAATATAGCATGTGTCCAGGAGACCAAATGGGTAGGACATAAGGTTAAGGAGGTGCACGGGTATAAGTTATGGTTCTCGGGTAGGTCAGGGTATAGGAATGGGGTAAGCATTTTGGTAGACAGCGGGCTAAAGGACCAAGTGGTAGAGGTTAAGAGGGTCAACGATAGGATGATGGCGATTAAGTCAGTAGTTGGAGGGTCCACAATGAACATTATTAGTGCTTACGCGCCGCAGGCGGGCTTGGCCGAGAAGGAGAAGAGGCGTTTTTCGAAGGATTTGGACGAGGTGGTGGCAAAAGTACCACCCACTGAGAAGTTATTTGTGGGAGGGGATTTCAATGGACATATTGGGTCACTTCCGGGGGGCTACGACGGCGTGCATGGAGGCTTTAGCCTCGGGGACAGGAATGGGGAGGCGTCTCACTTTTGGAGTTCGCTAGAGCTTTTGGGTTGGTGATAGCCAATTCGAGATTCCTGAAGAAGGAGGAGCACTTGGTGACTTTCCGTAGTTCGGTGGCTAAGACTCAGATAAACTTTGTGCTCCTTAGGAAGGTTGACAACGTTCTTTGTAAAGACTGCAAGGTTATTACAAAGGAGTGTCTTACAACCCGACATAAGCTTTTGGTGATGGATTTAGAGATCAAGATGGAGAAGAAGAGAAGGGTTGTGGATGACAGGTTAAAAATCAAATGGGGAGTTTGACCATGCTAGTGCAAAGGAGATGAGGGAGAGGTTGACGGCCAATGGGATGGGGGGGAGTAGTGGGGACGCGACCAGTATGTGGGACAAAACGGCCAGTTGCATCCGGGAGGTGGCTAGAAAACTGTTAGGGGTCTCGCGGGGTAGCTGTGGTGGGCATCGAGGGGACTGGTGGTGGAATGGTAAAGTTCAAGAGAAGGTGGATGCGAAGAAAGTGGTATGCGAAATTGGTATAAAGCAAGGATGAGGTGGAGAAGTGGACGAATAGAAAACTGTATAAGATGGCGAGGAATGAAGCAAAGCTAGCGGTCACGGCGGCGAAAACGGCATCTTTTGAACGCCTATACGTGGAATGAGAGGGAAAATGCGGAGATAAGAAGTTGTACATACTAGCCAAGGCAAGGGAAAGGAGGGCCCGTGACTTAGATCACGTGAGGTGCATCAAGGACGAGGACGGCAAAGTACTGGTGGAGGACGTGCATATTAGGCAGAGGTGGCAGTCTTACTTCCATAAACTCTTGAACGAAAAAGGAGATAGTGACATTGTGCTGGGAGATCTGGAGCAATCTATAAGGTACCAAAATTTTGGATATTGTAGAAGCATTAAGGTCGAGGAGGTGAAGGGTGTTGTTCGCAGGATGTGCAGGGGACGAGCGACTGAGCCTGATGAGATTTCAGTTGAATTTTGAAAGAGCGCAGGCATGGCAGGCGTGGCTGACGGAATTGTTTAACGTCATTTTTAGGACAGCGAGAATGCCCGAATAATGGAGGTGGAGTACAATGATTCATTTTGTACAAGAACAAAGGTGATATCCAGAGTTGCAACAACTATAGGGGTATCAAGCTGCTGAGCCACACTATTAAAGTTTGGGAAAGGGTTGTGAAGATGAGGGTGAGAAGAGGCGTGTCCATTTCTGAGAACCAATTTGGATTCATGCCGGGGCGTTTGACCATAGAAGTCATCCATCTTATTAGGAGGTTGGTGGAGCTGTAGAGGGAGAGGAAGAGAGACTTACATATGGTTTTCATCGACCTCGAGAAGGCATACGATAAAATTCCTATGAGGTTCTATGGAGATGTTTGAAGGTTAGAGGTGTACCCCTAGCGTACACTAGGGCGATCAAGGATATGTATGATAGAGCCAAAATCAAGGTGTGGACAGTAGGAGGTGACTCGGAACACTTTCCAGTGACGATCTGCACCAGGGATCAGCTCTTAGCCCATTTCTTATTTGCCTTGGTGATGATGGACTGACACGACAAATTCAAGGGGAGGTGCCATGGTGTATGCTTTTCGCGGACGACATAGTCCTGATTGATAAGACTCGCAGCGGAGTGAACTCTAAGCTAGATGTTTGGAGGCAAACTCTGGACTCTAAAGGGTTCATGCTGAGTAGGACCAAGACAGAATACTTGGAGTGCAAGTTCTGTAACGGGAGCGATCTTGAGACATGCGTGGAGGTGAGGCTTGATACTCAGGTCATTCCAAAGAAAGGCAGCTTCAAGTACCTCGGATCTATTATCCAAGGAAATAGAGAGATTGATGACGATGTCACACATCGTATTGAGACATGATGGATGAAATGGAGGCTTGCATCTCGAATCTTGTATGACAAAAAGATGTCACCAAAACTAAAAGACAAGTTTTATAGAGTGGTGGTTAGACTGACTATGTTGTATGGGGCGGAGTGTTGGTCAGTCAAGGCGTCACACACCTAAAGGATGAGAGTGGAGGAGATGAAGATGCTGAGATGGATGTATGGGCATACAAGGAGGGATAGAATTAAAAATGATGATATCTGGGGCAGAGTGAGAGTGGCCTCGATGGAGGATAAGATGCGAAAAGCGAGGTTAAGATGGTTTGGACATGTGCGGAGAGACACAAATGCCCCAGTGCGGAGGTGTGAGAGGTTGGCTATGGACGGGTTCAGGAGGAGTAAAGGCAGGCCGAAAAAATATTGAGGAGAGGTGATGGAGCAGGCGCAACTTATTGAGGACACGACCTTAGATAGGGGTTGTGGAGGACACAGATTATGGTAGAGGGGTAGTAGGTAGTAGTCGAGCGTAGTCCTACTTACGCTTACAAACTGGTAGTTGTAGTGTTATTATTGTAGGCCCGTTTAGCATATTATACGAATAGGCGTAGTATTGCTTTATAGTCTTCTGTAGTTGTATTTCTTCTACTATGCGTTCTTTAATGTACTTGGTTTGTCTCAGTTATCTACGTTAGTTACTACTTCTTCCTCTTCTTTTTTTTCAGGATGCGCTATTATGGCGTATTCACATTTGCTATCAGCATTTGCATACTGCTTTAAATTTTAAAAATTTTAAATTTTGACCGGGTCTGACTGTTTTTTTTCCTGCTTTTTCTGCTTTGCATGTCTTGAGCCGAGGGTCTCTCGGAAAGAACCGCTTACCTACCAAGGTATAGGTAAGGTCTGCGTACACTCTATCCTCCCCAGACCCCACATTGTGGGATTTCACTGGGTATGCTATTGTTGTTGTTGTTGTTGTTAAGTATAAAAACTTGTTATAAGTAAAAGGGAACAATAGATTTTTTACTGATTGGCGCAATACATACGTGCAACGCACGTACATTAAAACTAGTAAGTTGAACAAAGGAAAAGCAACTACTACAGAACTACAGAAATTGGAACTCACGATGTTTCCTGTTCTTCTTGACCAGAGCCTTCATTCCAATCTGCAGAAGAAGAACCTGCTTCGTCAGATATTGACTTTGCAGATGTAAACTGACCCTTCTTACGCTGCATCCTGAAAATATAACACAGATCAGATGAGACAATTGAACATGAACAAAGAAAAAGACGTAGTTTAAACCATAATTATTTTGTAGGAACTTTAACTAACAAGCCTGATGAAAATATAGACAAGGACCAAAATTTACTACTTCAAAAAAACATAATGGACCCCATAACCCCTCCCTCTAGAAGTATGGAGAAAAAGAAAACACAAAATAAATCACATTGACTAGAGAAAGAACTAACATAACATCTAAGGATAGCTGCACAACTTGCATGGTCAGATATCACAAAATCTAGCTAAATAATAGCGCATTTATATCACAGCACTACCAGCAGGCAATAACAAAAACTTGTAACGATAGGTATAAGAAGCAAAAACCCACAGAAAAGAGTTGAAGACACTATAAACAAGTATGCCTTAGCAAGGAGAAAGCTATCACTTTCTTTCTGAAAACTTGATATGCATACGGCCATGTCTTTTGAAAAGATACCTTATGCCGGCATCCAATGTGCATAATGCTGGCATCTAGGGCCAGAAGAAAAGAATGTACCACACTAAACAACTGCCTTTCCAACTCTTATTGTCAACTAAAGTTAGAAGGTCAAGCTCAATTAGTCCTATCAATCATTAGCACACAGGATAGGCAATTACGAATGGGACACAATCGCGACAAACATCAATTTGCGCGTTATCTCTACCAGTTCCAAACATGGTTCAATCAAGCAGACAATACAACATCATGCATGAAAAACTGCAGCTTTATTACCTCATCGCAACTTCCTTCCGCACAGTATAACGGATCTTTTTATCAAAACATCGTTCTTTCCTCTTTTCCCTAAAACGATTTAAAGAAGCAGCTCTTTGCGGTTGATTCAATCTTCCAGGAAAGTCACCTGAAGCCTGTGGATATTGCAGAAGAAGTGCAATAACTGATTACAAACCACCAGACTGTAAAAAGAATGTAAGCTGGAGATAAAGATGAATACCCTCTGACTTTGGGGAGCCACACTAACAGTAGGGATGCCAGCAGGGACTTCGTATCCCCCCAACAATAACAGCACCGCTTGAACCTAAAACTCGATAAACAAAAAAACAGAATTTGCCCCTATTAAGATGATTGTAAATATCAATTTAAACCCACTAAAGGCAAATTGAATTCCACTACCAGAGGCATATACTAAACAGTGTTTTACAAGCGAAAAGCACAAAAGAGCAATAAGGACCGTGGAGCTTGAAGCGACAAGTAAAGCGCATGCTCCTTTGAAGTGAAGCACACAATTCTCAACATTAAAAAGATATCTAATGTATATGAATCTAGTATTATAACAATCAAATTGCAATTGAAATAACTATTTTCAGTGTCCATTAATCCAACTCTTCAAAGAATCAACCGCTTCTCATGGTGATCACTTTGCAAATCATTTTTTAAAGTGCATACTTCTATGAAGCGCATGATTTCACCCATGAAGCGATAAGCCGATAACCCCTCGCTTGGCATCGCTGCAACCAGTGAGAATCACTCCTACTCGTGGAGGATAGAAAAGACCAGCATGACCTCTTTGCTTCAAAAGTTAATCAATATCAACCAATTCACCAAATCAAATAAAACCTAATCTCAGAAACAACCAATTTCCAAGTCTCGAATCACCTCAACTCCAAATGTCAAGTGAGAGTGAGGCAAGAACTTTTGGCCAAATATAGAATTACCATTTACCCCCAATTCCAAAATTGAAAATCTTTAGCCTAAGTCACTCAATCTCTTGTACACAGCACACATTACATAAAGACAGCAAGATTCCAAGTAACATACAACAATAACACCAGTGTAATCACACAAGTGGGGTCTGGGGAGGGTCTTTGAGAAAGAAAGTAGAGAGGTTGTTTCCAATAGACCCTCGGCTCAAAAAAAGATGAAAAGAAGACATTTTAGCACTATTCCAAGTAACATACAAACATTATAAAGAACAACAATACTGCTAAAATAAAAGAAAACACCTTTTCAGCTAAACTCATAAAGAACACAGACACACACTACACAAAATAAAGGGCAAACATTTTTAGCAAGCATAAGTAGAAAGGTCAATAGGTCAAAGTAAAGGAAATACTCCCTTTGTCCCAATTTATACGACATACTTTCATTTGTAGTCTGTCCCAAATAAAATGACACATTTACTTATTTGTCTAACAATTTAACTTTTATACTTTATATTTTACGTTTAACTTAGGCTTGTTTTAGACCACAAAATTCAAACTTAAACTTCGTCGTCGTAGTACCTTTTCAGGGGAAACGGCATCGAAAACATAAACTTCGCCTTGAAACGACAGCGTAAGCTGATCAGAAGCACCACTACCAACAGCAGCAGCAGTAGGAACAATTTCTGAAGGTGGACAATATAAGGCGTTATCCACACCGTTCATGGGACCCTCCATCGACGCGCCGTTGTTGTGAAGCGCGTGAGAATGAGAGTGATGATGCTGGTCGTAGCGAATGTGAGGAGTAGGGTTGTCTCCTCCACCACCAGCAGTGCCGGTGGCGGCGACGTCGTCATCGTCGTCGTCGTCGTCGATCTGGTGTGTATCTTGGTGGTTCATTGTATCCCGTCCGTACATGTTAGCTCTTCGATTTGCTTCTTCCATTTCTGACGTCTTTAATATTTATTTTTCTTATAAAAAATAAAATAACTACTGTATAGTAGTACGATATTACCCCGCACTGCCAGCTATGAACCTAACAATATCCAAACAAAACCCGAATCCTTAAGCCCAAAAATAGGGGGTCGACATCATTTTTGGAATTAAATAAACAACAATTTTGTATACTAATTACTAAACTAAACTTTAGTACACTCCTATTTCAGAATAATATTGGTTCAACTATTTATATTTGTAAATACTTTTTTCTTTTTGATTTTCAACCTATTGTCCAGTACCCACATTGGGATCAGATTATGTTATGATTCGCATCGCGTAGGTCTCATTCTGTGGAAATTCATACTCAAGACATGAACCCGAATACCTCTGATTCAGGAAGGGACATATACTTTAGCATTTGAAATATTAATGAAACAATAATAAAATACTGATTTGAAAAATATTTCAAGTAAAACAGTAATGATTTTTGTTTACGGTATTTTAATTTTGACAAACTCTTATCACAAGTGAATGTTCATATTTAAATACAATTTTTAACTTTTAAATACTCTTTATTAAGTTGAAGTTCATATGTTTTCTAGTTATGTGCCATTGTTGGGTGGCTCCTTTTGATCGGTTTTTTTTTGATGATTTAAAGGCTACAACACTTCCCTATCATGTTATGAAAGGAAAGTGCAGATCTTTATCTTTCTGCAACACTTCCTTCTTCTGATGACTTGATGTTGCTGCTGAATGATTGAATCCACAAGTACTAGCTTGATTATTGTTGGAATATGTAAAACAACAACGGGAATAGTAAATAACTATTACAGTGATCGAAAGGATAAACAACAATTAGAACAACAACAAGTTGTCAATATCTTGATCTTGAAATGAGACTTCAAATATGGTTCTTGTATTCGGGAATACAAGAACATGAACTGCTACACTTGTGGCTTGGAGATCCTCTGAGAATACGAACGTCTAGAGTCCTTCGTCTGTTAAGTTAACACCTGAAACACTTAGCAACCAATTAGATAAACACAACACCACCGACTGAGTCGAGAGATGACTCTTTGTCTTTAAGACAAGATTGTCCTCGTATATAGGCTTTACGGAAGCGTGGACAATAGTCTCCCAAGATGAAACAACAAACTATCAAGTGTGCAAAGCCTACACAAATGATCTCAACGAAGAACACGAATAATGAAGATTGCTAAGAGAAGGATTGATATCAGAAAAATCTGATCTCTTTGTGGTGTTGTGAACTTGTTTTTCTGTTCATAATTGCATATCTATATTTCTATAGAATTGAGCCAAGGCCTCAATTTATAGGTGTGCAAGTGGCCTCTTCAAGTGCCCGTGTAATGGTCATTTAAATGCCATGTAATGACCCTTTAAACCACCAACTAATGCAGTCAAATAATAGCTAAGTTATGGAGGAAAAACTGCCAAGTTAATGCTCCAAAACCTCCCCATAATCAGCCAAACTTTTGGACTACCGTCGAGCAAACACTGCCAATGAAGCGTCGTGACTCTAATTCAACCAGAAACCGACGATGCTTACTGCCAGTCAGGCGCCGCGATCCTTTTCCGACCCGTACCATCTTACACTTCGCACAATTCTTCCTTCGTTTGCCAACGTGGAACACTTGTTATTCATCCAATAACCATCCATCATTCTATGTCTCGAACATTTCACTTACGTATCAATATCTCTTTCATTAACGAAATTTACGATACTTGACACTAAGATTGCACGTGTGCGGAAATGATATTTCCGACGTACGGGACCCAATTGTTCGAGTCATAAATAATGTGATAAACTTAATTCCATATTAGTAAATTTTCAACAATTACCGCCTAAGATGAGAGGATGGTATCAATTTCAAACTTTCAATTAAAACGGTGTCCAAACACCTACTTAGTAGGAGTGTTCAAGAAAAACTAATAAAACTAGTCAAATCGAAAAACCAACATATACTTGGGTTTGATCCATTTCGCGTTAATTTTATTTAAAGAAATCATTATTACTTGGTTTAATTTGCTTTCCCGTTTACAATATATACCTTTTACAAAAAGACATTATAAGGAAACATATTTATTTTTAATAATCGTTTTCAAAAAAAATCACAACTGTTTTCATAATTTTCTCTTCTTTCTTTTCCTCTTTAGTCTGAGGCTCTAATTTAACCAGCTGTTCCATATTCTTCTTGAAACTGTGATGATGATGTTATATATATTAAATATATTTAGTATTATTTAATAATAATAATATTCAAAATAAGAAAGAGACTAATCTGATTAGTCATGTCCTTTCTAAAAGGTGTGTCCAATCATTTGAATTGGTACCAACTTTTAACCATTACAACAGTTGAAGTTTTCCTATAAAAGGGCTTTTTCATATAAGCTAGCCTGAAGAAAAAAATCAAAAATGTACAAGCTCTCTCTTCCTCAATATTCTGTCATTTCCAATTGAAAACATATTCGGTCATTTTTCTTGTTTCCTTCTTTCAAATCTTTCCTTTTCTATTGAATTGAATTCTTGTGGTAGAAGAAATTAAAGAGTGCAACTTTAATTTTTAGAGTAGGCATTGTATTCCAGGGATGGACTTTTCCGTTAACCACTTGCACAGTGAGAGAAAATTACTATCCTAAAGATAATTTCCTGAAAGCGTCTGCCTATTTGTTCCGTATTTTTCATTGAATTCTCTTTTATGATTTCTCTCTTTAATTTATTTATTAGATTTGTCTTGCACAAAGTTACTCCATTATATCTAGTTTGAATATTCTACAACAGATGATGGAAAAGGTGTGCCTTGATTAGGCTTCGTTTAATCTTTAAAAGAGAAGTATTAGTACAACAACAACATATCCAGTAAAATTTCACAACGTGAGGTCTGAGAAAGGTAGAGTATACACAGACTTTACATCTAGGTAGAGCGGCAAAAGAGAAGTATTAGTAGCATAATACTAAAAATGTCTTTCTCGTCATTAATATTTTTGCTCCTAAGTCCTAACTTTTGATGGTGAAACTAGTAGAAATTGCATGGTTCTTTTTAACTTCACTCAAGGTATAATGACTTGGATTAATGATGCTTGGAATCTGTACATGAAAAGTGAGATAACGTCCTTACATGCACGGAAAGAAGAAGAAGAAACGTGTATGTGCATTTAAAGCATTGACTATGTACCTTGATTGTTTATTTTAATAGGACATAAATAGTAGTAACGGTTATTTAATTATGAAAAGTAGGCACAAATCATATGTTTTGAACAAAGTAACAACCTTGTGATACAATATATTAGTACAGGTATATGGAAAAAATCAAACAAACTGAAAAAAGAGATCAAACCATCATTGGTTTAATCTGGGTTATACATTTAGAGAATGAAATAACAATAATTAGTTAAATTTAAGTACATCTATATACATCGCATGATTATGAGATGTCCGAATTAAAACTGACGGTTTCATTTAAAATTGATTGTTTATAAAAACTGACGTATTAATTGCTTAATGTCGGGTGCACAAGTTGCATATAGTGATATCCTGTCCTTTCTATAGGAACTGTACAAATATATATTTAATAAATGAGATCAAAATTTAATATTGTGGAACAATTAGGATGTCGAAATTCTATCCATAGGTCCTCCGTAAGTACCACATGACAACTACACTTCAGTCTCAAATAAATTGAGATCAGCTATAATCTCAACTTATATTCACCCCAGGCCTACATTATACAAAATAAAAATAAAAACACTTAATATTTCTCTATGTTTTCTATTGGCATAAAAATCTCGGTATGACCACAAGTATCACATATATGGAGAAAGTTTATCATTTCACTTAAACATGAGATAAAAGCACAGACCCCACGTTGTGGAAATTCACTGGGTATGTATGAGATAAAAGCAAATAAAGATGTCAACTAATCCCCTATCAAATGAAAGACTAAACGCTTGTACATGTTAACGCATTATAAAGGCATAGTCAATTAGATATACCAAAGAAGAAAGTCTTATTTCCCAAGGTATACTCAAAAGACCAAAAACTATTGTTCTGTCTTTAAAAAAACCTGAGGGACCACATCACATAGTATACAAAATATCTTATGGATGATTGGCTACTTGATAAAAGTAAAATTGGCTGTTGATAGAGATCTAACTGTACTAGTTCAGTTTACAAAATTGGGCTCGCATTGATAAGTTCACGGTGATTCAGTTAGTATGAATGCCTGAAGGAGGCTCTGAGCTGCCTGGGTTTCATCTGGGGTCCCAGATATCACAATAACCGTATCAGTTGTTCCAGGACGGGGCTCATGTACCATGACCTTTGCTCCTGAAATCTGATTAAATTACGCAGAACGATTAAACACCAGCACAAAAATTAATGAAGTACAAAGAAATATGAGTTTAAGAATCATGTGCACCTTCCTCAACACCAATTAATACAGGCAAAAGGCTAATATACCTGTCTTAAACGAATTAAGTTGCTCCCGTTCTCCCCATACACACAGCTGATAACGTTTTCAGGAACCAAGATCTCCAGAGTCATATTGGTCACAATGGCAGATCTGCTTCCACTGCAAGCAATAGAAAAATGTAAGAAGGGACTTTGAGATAATCTTATACTATATATTTCCTTCAAGTCTATAATGACCATTTAGAAAATCTAGACAGGGCAAATTTTCATATAAATCATATTACAGGGAGTCCACCCTCGTAATTACTCCAGGTCACAGGTGAAAAAGCATCAAGTGCTTGTGAAGTAGTGCAATACACCGACCTTCCAAGTTCTATGCCGCCTTTAACTGAATTAGATCCTTTGCCGACATCAAAAGCACCTCTTTGGTTTACTCCTTGTCGTGTCTGATAGCAAAAGCCACCGGAAATGTTTAAAGATAAGTCAGTGAATATATATTAAACAAATTTGAACATTAAAAATTCAGCAGTTCACTACCTGTGATGACCACAGCCCTGGTGATGGAGGATGATCCATCTTGTTGGAAAGTGCAAGGTTATCAATAGACTGCGTTAATTCAGAATGCTGATTGATACCATGTGAGACACCACTAGACCGATGAAATCCAAAAGGAGGTTCCTTCATTTGGCCGGAGGGACTACTTTCAGGTGCCACCGAAGAGCTGTTTCTCCTGACCCCAGAATTTGACACCTTCGTTGCCAAGAGGTTATCACGCAACCGACCAGTGACATTTCGTAAAGCATCTTGTACGTTTACAAACTCACCTACAATCTAAACAACAATACAACCTCAGTGCAACAGAAACGCCAAAATGTCTGATTTTCTATAGATTGATTTGAATAGTTCTGAAAACCCACAAAAAGGACATATCAGAATCTCCCTTCAATACCTATGACAAGAAGCGGATATTTCGGAGTTCATTTATTTTTTATTAGATAAATATTTAGAAGCTCACTTTCAACCTTTAAACCTTTTCTTTTGATTGGTAAAGATGCACAGTTTTCACCATGAATGGAGAAAAAAATGCTTTTGAATGGTAATCCATGTTCCACTAACCAAATATCCTAAATTAGTAAAATTGTGGAACTTCTCAAGCACCAAATATTGCATCATTGAGTATTGATTTTCTCTTGATTCTACGAAACCATGTTTGAATATACACGGGCAAGATCAGCAATCTCCAGCGAAAAGATTAACAAAGACAAAGCTGCGACTCATGATGATCTTGACAGTGTCTACTAAGCACCAACAGATAAGCTTTTCGCACCGACTCAGCTCAAATATATTAAAAGAGAAGTGCCAAAATAGCTGTCTGTATTAACAAACCTAAATTTTTTTCCCTTTTCCAAAGAAATTTCAGGAAAGCTCACAAGAGACTTACATATTAAAAGGGCAGCCCGGTGCACTAAGCTCCCGCTATGCGCGGGTTCCGGGAAAGGGCCGGACCACAAAGACTTACATATTGTGTAACCTAAAAGTGCATTACCCTAATATTTTGACATCAAGTGTATACCACTCAGAATTAATGCACCAGTTCAGACTAGTACATATCCTGAATATTTGGTCAGATACAATGTACCAATCAATTACTGTAATTAACTAGTTGAGACCACTCATTTGCATTTGAAAATGCCGTTCTAAAGAACTAAGCTAATGGAATATCATTCAAGTAAAACTGACTGAAGATTGCTACGCATGACTGAGAGAACTAAATTTTTGAGCTTCAACAGAGCAAACTGAAACTTAAGTCATATAATTTAATCACTACTCTAGCTTCGGATTGTCCGGACCATTTTCAGTAGGGTATGAGTCAAACCTAGATCAACTAAAATAGAAATTGTGATAATTATGACACGGACAATTTACTCAATTTATTCCAAAAAGGATAATTTACTATTAAACTTAAAAGGTAAATGGTACGACAGATAATGCTGCCTACACGCGAATTAGCTCCCGAGGTTGAGCAGTCTAATTTCACTACAGGATTTGCGAATAAATGCTGTGTTGGGCCACCTCGAATTGCGTGAACCGCATGGGGAAGACCCACAGGTACGTCATCAGGGGAATCTGGTCGAAAAATCGGCCGGCGCCACCCGACTAGAGGAACTGAGAAATTAATTGAGTACAAATCTTAGCTTCAAGCTTTACCTTATTCAGATCCTTCGGAGCGATCGTCCGGTCACTAAATGAAGTCCTCCGTTTCTATCAGAGGTGCTGACCCACAATGAGGCATATGTGACTAAATTACTTATAGATATATGATACATTAGTAAAAGTATTTCTAAAGTTTGAAGATAAGAAAGACCAAAGGCTGAAATATCTCACCTGTACAACTTCATCATTGACTGAGACACACTTAGGAACTTGGTCACCTCTAAATAATCGTATGCTGGTACCTGTCTCCTTCCTGATCTCTGAAATTATTGCGCCTCCCTTACCCAATAAACAACCAACTTGGCTATGTGCCACTACAAGTCGAAATGTAATTAGCGATCTTGTGCCCAAATTCATCCCAGGGCCAGCGTCCAGAATCCGATCAAAAACAAGAACAACAGCGGTTTGTGCTGGAGATTTCTGTAATTCTAGATTCTAGATTAAAAAAAAAAAGGAAAACTAAATCACTTGACCCACATACTACAGATAAAAAAATAACCAAGACAAAAGAACATCCAACTAACCTCTAATGCAGTAATAGTTACCATTCGCTCGTTGCAGTTAACAACATTTGGCCCAACAGCAATGCTTGCTCCACTGTCATTCTGAAGAGCCCTAACAATTGCTCCACCCTTTCCAATTATAGACCCTACCTTATCATTTGTGCAGAGAACCCTAAAAGCAACCTCTTGTAATGGCATTTTTGAATCAATGCTGGAAAATTTGTCACCATCTGAGAAAGAGATTGTGGTTATTGGCTGTGACATCGAACTCCTTTGTGCAGGTAGATCAACTGGCTGAGGTGGCAAAATCTGCTCCAAATCTAACTCAAATGGTGCATTCTCAACTGTTCTATTCCTATCAACAGAGAAGCAATCTTGAAGGCGGCGACTGACAGCAACAAGTGCTTTCTTGACAGCCAGAATATCCCCTTCTATCTGCCATTAACCAACAATTAACACATCAGAAATCTTCTGTCATATTCACTGTGCTGCTACCATTTAGTTAAAGAAATTCAAATTATAACATAGATTTTCTTGGTAGATTTTTGCAAAAGTACAGAGCTAAGAGTTTAAGTTTTTGCATCAACGCTTTAAAAAATTACTACGCATTTACATTTTCAGTAAGGGTCATGCTACTCTCTTTCGGTGTATACAGTTGCTGCAATTACCAGGGGTCATGATAGCAGGAAATTATAACATGTAAAAATAGGATTATTCTGAAGGAGTAGCTCAAAAAAATTCACAAGCTTTTACACTTCACTATTAACGCTTTTGCAGCTCTACTACAAGCTAAAATCATTCTTGCTGATGATTTGCACTGTTTGAAATTGACAACTTGATTCTTCAAAATAGAAGGGTGGAAGAAAACTGAAAACTACGGAAGGCGACGTCATTGTATGCTACTTAGCAATACAAATTGTTTTGTTTGTGGACAAGTGATACATGGATTATAGTGCAAGATATGGATCGTAATAATGTGATTAAAAGTAACTACATTACATCGATATATTCGGACAATCTTGTGCGCAGGTAACTAAATTACATCGATGTATTCGGACAATCTTGTGCGCACGTGACTAAATTACATCGATGTATTCGGACAATCTTGTGCGCAAGCGCAAGTAACTAAATTACATCGATGTATTCGGACAATCTTGTGTGCAGGTAACTAAATTACATCGATGTAGCCGGACAGCTTGTGCGCAAGCGCAAGTAACTAAATTAAATCAATGTATTCGGACAATCTTGTGCGCAGGTAACTAATTACATCGATGTATTCGGACAATCTTGTGCGCACCTCGATTGTTGGATATTTGGTCTTCATATTAAAAGCTAAACCTTGTATTTGGTTTTAAGGATGAAGATCTGTTAGCAATAATAGGTTAGATTATATTCAAATCTTATTCAAACTAGTATTGGTTTCATAAAGGTATGTTATAACAAAATAATTAGCTTAATATAATAAAAATTAAATAAAGTAAATAATTATCAATTTTTAGTATCTCAAATAGGGCACTTCGAGGAAAGTTAAATTGGAGATATACTAAAATAGGAGATAAGTAAACTCTTTTGACATGAAAATTCCATGTTAAGCACTTGATTTTCTAATCAGCTTATGTTAAACACTTTCTTATAATTCAAAAATCAATACTACAAACATTATTACAAACAAAAACGATAATAAGTAAGAGATCGTTAACTAAACAATAGCTTAAAGGTTTTGGCTATTTACTTGATCTAATATTGCTAATATGTGTACGGTTAGCAATATTAGAACAACATTTAGTACCTCTCTTCCCGCGTAAATATTATTACCATAAATAAATCCTGAAACTATGCCCGTTACACATTTGAATATGTGTACGGTTATCCCACAACGGATTTCAGTACGAAATCACACACTGGTGTAGTTGTCAGTTTTATTTATGGTAATAATATTTACACGGGAAGAGAGGTACTAGATGTAGAGTGTATTTCCTCCTATACCTCTAACCAAATGAGCCCTAACGACATCACAATGAAATCACGCGGGAAACATCAAATACAAGGCAATGCACTTACAAATCATGCATATAAAATCAGCTACAAATACAAATAGTTCACCTTGTTAGTGTCAGTTTAAACAAGTAAAATATACGAATCATGATAAATATCTGCCCAATTTGATTGTCTATTCTTCCTGACAAGATAACTAGAAAACCAAAGCTATTAATTAAGCCTTAATTACCTCGACAATTTCATCATTGGGCGAAGCACAAGATGGCAACTTATCTGAACTTAATACTCTAATCCTACATCCATTTTCTTTTCTTATTGCATCAATTACTTTTCCACCTTTGCCCATCAACGCACCAACCTGACTACCCTTCACTAATAACCTACACGAAACCACATTCTCTGCGCCCAAAACTACTCCATTGTTTTCCTCTGTTACTTCTATCACCCTCTCAAAAGCCCTAACAAGTGCTTCTTGTGCAGCCGAAACCTCAATTTCATCTTCATCCCAATGCTCATCTCCAATGGGGCCCGAGAGCCTTATCTTCTTGTTCACTGAAGCGGAGGCTACAACGACGATGAGTCGGTGGTGGTCTGAGTTCGGTGTGGATACATCAACATGAATTTTGGCGGAGGTGTCTTGTTGAAGCTGTCTGATGATGGAACCTGATTTTCCGATGACTCCTCCTACACGAGAAGCATGGCAGAGGAGGCGGAAAAAGACGCGTCTCGGTAGTGGTGGTGGTGGAAGCCGTGAGTTGTCGGTGGGAACGGTGGAGGTGGAGGTGGTGGTGGTGGTGGTGGAATTGGGGACGGAGGGGGCGAGGTTGGAATGCATTAGTGCAGTAGCCGTAAGAGTTCTTTGTGTTGATAGAGAGAAAAAATATAAAGTACTGTCTGGCCCTATATTTATGTTAGTACGATTTTTAACTGTTAGACTGATGCGTGGACTTGTGTCCTACATTGACTTTAACTTAGTACGAAGAATGAGCCACGTCGCATACCCTCATTTTTTCTATTTATTTTTTATTCAAAAATTATTAATAATATGATTAGCAAACACGTGGGCCTCTTTGTATTTATAAAAGCTTTGGGGTTATGTATCTAAACTTTCAAAACATCCATTTTCTCTTTCTCTTTCTTTCCCTCTTTCTTCTTTCTTGTTCTTCTTCACTCACAAATTCTCTTATTACTTCAATTTCTATGTGTCTATTGTCGTTTGGAAGCTAAACTTGAAGTATATACATATTTTAGTGGTTGGAAAATGTGAAGAATTAGTTGGAAGTCATTGATGGTCATTAACAAAGTTTCGAAGCTCTAGTTCAAAAATGAGGGTTACCGCAAACGAACTTCATTTCGAGTGGGTGATAACTCAAAAAAAAAAAAACTAGATCATCGAAGAGAATTCATATATGAAATTTGAAGCAATTTCATTGAGATTTCACATGGTTTTAGATTAATTTATTTGTAGCTCTCAAGGTTGAAGAAGACAGTTGTTCAAAGTTTGGATTACCGCAGACAAGCTTTATTTCTTGTGGGTGATAACTCAAAAGAATCGGAACGTCTAGGGAGTTCATATATGAAATTTGAAGCAATTTGATTAAGATTTGACATGGTTTCAGATCAAATTATAGCAGTTGTTCGTCCAAAAGAAAGAAGACGACGTTGTCATAAATAGTCGATTATAATCTTCAATAGACTCTATTGATAATATAATGGGCTCTATTGATAATATAATAGGCTTTATTGATATTCTAATAGGCTCTATTGATATTCTAATGCACTATACCGAGATCATTGTTATTTTAATGAACTATCAGGACCATTCTAGCTTTTTTCCGATTTTTTTTCTTTCTGAAAGGCACCTTTACGTGAAGCAACACATTTTCATGAGAGGTTACAAACGTGTGCCTTCTAGTAGACTCTACTGATATTCTAATACACTATATCATGATCATTGACATTGAAATTTTCCGAAAAAGATTTTAAGTGAAGCCGCACTTTTTCATTAGAGTTTTCAAACGTGCGTCTTCTAATAGGCTCTATTGTTATTATAATACGATATATCAGGACGTGAAGCAACACCTTTTTATGATAGGTTTCTAATGTGTGTCTTCTAATATAATCTAATGATATTCTAATACACTATCAAAACCATTGCTATTCAAATAAACTATCAGGATCATTCTACTTTTTTCTTAAAAGACACCTTTACGTGAAGCATCACCTTTTCATGAAAGGTTTCAAACGTGTCTTCTAATATAATCTAATGATATTCTAATATAATACCAGGATCATTGCTATTCTAGAAAAACACATTCAATTAAGTAATAATTATGATATTTCAAAATAAGCTTAAACTACTAATATGTATTTTACCCTTTAACGTTATCAAGATTTGGCGGAGGTGGCAGTCTTACTTCCATAAACTCTTGAACGAAAAAGGAGATAGAGATATTGTACTGGGGATCTGGAGCAATTTGGTAGGTACCGGATTTTGGATATTGTAGAAGCATTAAGGTTGAGGAGGTGAAGGGTGTTGTTCGCAGGATGCGCAGGGGACTAGCGACCAAGTCTAATGAGATTCCAGTTGAATTTTGAAAGAGCGCATGCAGGGCAGGTTTGGAGTGGCTGACATAATTGTTTAACGTCATTTTTAGGACGGTGAGAATGCCCGAATAATGGAGGTGGAGTACAATGATTCATTTGTATAAGAACAAATGTGATATCCAGAGTTGCAACAACTATTGCAGCAACTATAAAGTTTGGAAAAGGGTATCAAGTTGAGGGTTTACGTGCCATTTCGTAGAACTATGAAAGTTTGGAAAAGGGTTGTGAAGATGAGGGTGAGAAGATGCGTGTCCATTTAAGAGAACCAATTTGGATTCAGGTCGGGGCGTTCGACCATAGAAGTCATACCGTGATATACACTTAATGTATATCACGGTTTGGGCCATAAAACAATACGTAATTGTCCATATTTGTTGTCCATAATTGTGTATAGTTTTAGGTAATATTTTAGTGTAAGTATTATATTAATTAGTCTTGTACACTTACCATAATTATAGGAGTCTTGTACTACTAGAATAAGGTTTTGGGATTAGAATGGGAATATATTTTCTATTATGAAAAATTGTAATTTGTATATATACGTTTTTCATTAATGAGAATAATCAAGGGATTATTTCTTTCAAATTTCAAAAACAATGTATTAGACGACGTTTTTCCAGTTCTCTCTCTCATTTCAAATTCTAGGCTAATCAGCCTCCTCCCTACCAATTTTCAATTCTTTCCGTAATTGGAAAATATTGATCTTATGGAACGACTCTTCTACGTTATTTAATTTAAAGCATGTTTTTTCATATATGGTTGACAATAGCTTTGAGTTCCTAATTTTTATGGCATAATTTTATCCGTTGCATCTTTAGTTTGTCATCTCTTTGTGTTAGTGTTGAGCACCATTTGAATAGATTTTCTGGACCAAAATGTTTATGATAGCCATGGTCCATGGACAGAGCTATTACGCAATAACTGAAACTTTAGAGGACAACCAATCTTTGCGAAGGTTCTTGTAGGCATATTATAAAAAGAAAAAAAAACCATAGTCCATACAATTACTTGATCTTAAACATGTCATGTACGCATATAAATAATTTGTAAAATTAGGGTATATTTTTTTTTAATTATTCATTGTAGTTTAATTTGTGCTCTCTTGAAATCCACCAGGTACATTTTCGATTTGATAACTTAATTTATTCGATATTTGTGCAGATGGATTTGTGATATTGTGAAATATATAGTATGTTGTAGGATTGGACCTGTCAAACTTTCACATAATAGGACACACATATCTTAACAAGGGGTGAGTTCACTTTTTCTCTCTCTCTAATTGTTTTCTTATAATTAGAGACAAATGGCATTCTTGATGTAAAATTCCTGCTTTCTATGCCAATATTTCGTGTAATTGTTTTCTCAAAATAAGTTGCACGTTCGTAGAAATAATCATGATAAGGTTTTTATATTTTTAGCATTCGGTGAGTGTATGGGCTATTATTGAATCATCTTTAACGAATACTTTTGATAAGGTTTAAGAATACTTCAGAAAGATTGGTGTATAGGAGTCCGGGGAGAACAATTCTAAACCCTTTTTGGTTAATGAAACACAATTATTATTCTTATAATTGCAATTGTTGGAAGATAAGGTTTCGAGTATGAAATTTTAAAAAGTAAGATAGAATTTTAAATCTTGTGAAATTAAATAAAAGATATTAAAATATCTTTGAATGTTATGGTCTTAAACATGTCATGTAGATGTTGGAATTAAGAGTTATTAATTATAGAGAGTGACATTCTTTTTTAAATTGACTAAATAATAAAGTAAGACACATATTAAATCTTGTGAAATAAAATAAAATATGTGTATAATATTTTAAAATATCTTTGAATGTTGTGGTCTTAAACATGTCATGTGAATGTTAGAATTAAGAGTTATTAAATATAAAAAATGACATTATTTTTTAAATTGACTAACAATAAAGTAAGACATAAATTAAAACAGAGCGAGTAATATGTACTCTCTTACATCACCTTATTTTCCCCCTATCTTTCTCTTATCAGTTGAATTTTACGTGCGAAGTACGTACAAAACAAGCATGTATAAAAGAATAGTTTTAGAGATATGATACGAGATTTGCCTCAACATAATAGATAAAGTTAAAATTGATCTTTCATCATATACATGTTAGTTTAAAAAAATTGAACCTATCATGCTCAAGAGAAACTTAGATATGTCAAATGGCTTAAGTTATTATACATGTATGTAGAGATTTTCACAATAACATCAATAAATTATGATGGGTTATAGGGATCTAGTAGCTCAGTTGGTTGGCTATCTGAACTTTCACCTTGTTGGTGAGAGTTCAAATTACCATGTTGTAATTCCCTTTCCATTTCTCCTTTTCCTACCCCAATGTAATAAAAAAATTAAAAAACTTTATGATGGGTCAATATGCTTCCAAGCATGTGTACATCCCAAAATTTCTAGTACGATTGTGTTTGCTATGACAATAAATAAAACACAAGGCCAAACAATCCTAAATATTGAATTGTATTTGCCGTATCATGTTTTTTTGCATGGACAATTATATATTGCACTTTCTAGAGGGATTCAATGTCGATAATAAAAGTTATGATCATGATGCCAAGAACAGGTTGACAAACAAATATATTGCTTTATTTCATAAATTCAATTTGTTTGTCCATATAAAAAATTGATTAAAAATCTTCATGTAAAGCACGATCAAAGAAACTAGTTATTATAAAAGCATGAACATAAATATTGATTGACCAAAATATTCTTCAAATATTGAACGACTTTTATGCCCTTGCTATCACTACTTATTACTAATCCTATTTTTATTGAATTACCTCCCTTATTATTACTAACTAACTAATTAATTACTAATCCTATTTCTATTGAACTAACTAATAAAACGTCTATTAGTACCAACAACGTTTATTGCTACTAAAGGTACTAACTAATCCTATTTCTATGAACTACCTAACAGAGCTTCTATTACAACTAACTGATCACATTTCTCATCGAACTACCTAACAAAACGTAACAATTTGATAATTTGATTCCATGTTTAAAAGGTCTACAATGTTCTATAAATTAAAGGCTCTTTTCGTCGATTACACATAATTTAATCATGGATGATTAACAATTTTTTTAATAAAAAATCACTAAAATTACAACAAATAATAGATATGATTTAAATATTTAATGAGTTAATGCTATTAACCTTAAAGGTTGAACCCATAAAGTTTAAATTCTGGATTCGTCTTTGTCTTATGCTAAGAACTGTCACTTCAATTATAACTATATAATATATTGATTGACTGTATATTATATGCAATTATAATCAACTAAATATCGATATTCAATTATTAATGTGCAACGCACATTATTAGAAATTAGTATATTTAAAAACATATAAAGAACCATATAGAAATATTATCTAAAGTGTTTTAAGGATGAGGAGACAAAAATAACTCATAGGTTGATTGAGCTGAGTTGGATCTCCAATAAATAAAGAACAAACGAAGGGGGAAAAAGCAAATCGAAGAAGTGCGGATAAATGATGAAAACTAAAAAAAAATACCATGAATAATAAGGTGCTATTATTGCCTACCCAATCCACAAAGCATAGAGATGCTATCATCAATAATTTATTCCTTCAATTTTCCACCTAGAACCCAACTCTCCTCACCAAATCCTGCAATTTTCCCTCAAAAATACAACCTTGCACCTTTCCCTGCTGAAAATATGTCTTCTTCTCCATTTTGTGGAGGGTTAATTAACTTGAGGGTTAATTCACCAATGACAATTGTCAGTAAAAATGCTTCAGTAGATTCTATAAACAGTGGGTTTAGTACACTGATGGAGTACATGGGTAAAGGAGGGGTTGATGTGGGTGATGACTTGGTGGTATTGTTTGGTCACTTAGAATATGCCTGCAAGAAAATTGCAGCACTTGTTGCTTCCCCTTTCAATTCAAGCCTTAGCAAGAATATTGCCATTGGAAATACTGGGGATTCCTCTGATAGAGATAAGCCTAAGCCTCTTGATATCGTCTCGGTGTGTATGTGGGGACCTTTCTTCATTTTGATTATTTGATTGTCACCATACATTCTTGATGTTTCTTTTCTGTAAATTCTTGTTTTCATAATCTATGTGTGATTTTATTACTACTAGTTTTAGGGAATCTGAGTTTTCCTTAAAAAGACTAATTACTATTTAGTATTGGAATGAAATGAAATGGACCGGACATGGTCTTAGAGAGTCTATTAGAGACCCAGTAGAGCGGAAGGATGGAGAATTTTCATATGGCCTGACTCCAACTAGCTTGAGATTGAGGAATAACTGATTTTTTTTAGGCTATGTCACTTATTTGCAATAGGTTGTATGCAATCCAGAATTTTTTCTCCTTTTTTCTGTTTGTGAGATGTTCTTTTAATGAATCAGGAAGTAGATATTTTTATGCACTGAGAGCTGTAGAATTTCTTTGTATAGCTGTCAATGCCACATATTTTTCCTTCCTAATTATCAATCCGCAATTTTGCTTGAGACCTCTGATCTTTGTAACTTCTCTAAGTCTTTATGCAACGAAGAATAGTCTCATGTTCTAAGGCCTTTCCTTTTATGTCTTTTCAGAACGAGATTATATTGTCGTCTCTTAGAAATTCGGGAAAAGTTGCTGTAATGGCCTCGGAAGAAGACGAGGGTCCTGTGTGGATAACTGATGATGGCCCATTTGTGGTAGTCATGGATCCTTTAGATGGTTCCCGAAATATTGATGCTTCAATACCTACAGGAACGATATTAGGGATCTACAAACGTCTTGTGGAAATCGATCATCTGCCAGTGGAGGAAAAGGCTTTGCTAAACTGCCTTCAGAGCGGAGCAAAGCTTGTTGCTGCAGCTTATGTTCTCTATTCTTCAGCCACTATACTCTGTGCTAGTTTTGGTTCTGGAACTCATGCATTCACATTGGATAATACAACCGGAGATTTCCTCATGACACATCCTAACATCAGCATTCCTCCTCGAGGTATTGCTATTTCCTAATTTCCTTCCTCCAAATCCATTGCATATTACATATTCTGAACTGACAATTACGTCGTTAACATTTTATGGCAGGGCAAATTTATTCAGTTAATGATGCTCGGTATTTTGACTGGCCTGAAGGATTAAGGCAGTATATTGACACCATAAGACAAGGGAAGGGAAAGCATCCTAAGAAATACTCAGCCAGATATATATGCTCTCTGGTGGCAGATTTTCATCGGACTCTTTTATATGGGGGAGTGGCAATGAATCCGAGGGACCACCTTCGTCTTGTTTATGAAGCAAATCCCTTGAGTTTCTTAGCGGAAAAGGCTGGAGGTAGAGGTTCAGATGGTAGAAACCGAATTTTATCTATCCAGCCTGTCAAGCTACACCAAAGACTTTCTCTATTTTTGGGTAGTCCTGAGGATATAGAAGAATTACAGAGTTATCGGGATGTTCAGCAGAAAGTAAACCCTGGTTACGATGTTTAATGCCTTGGTCCTCTGTCATGCATTTCGGACTTATTCCTGGATTTTTCAGCTTATCTCTCCTTTACATGTAAATTTTCGCCTGAGGCAGTTCTTAGCTAGCAAATATGCTCTTCACTAGAATAAACATGTGATTTCTTTACCTAGTCTTGAAGATTGTCACATGAGAAACTTCATGCATCTTTAGAGCAGTTTAAAGTTTTTTAAAAAATTACTGTAAATTTTGTTTGAATCAATGTTGGTGGGCTGCATTTGAAAGTGTATCATATGCTAATCGAGGGACTTTGAGTTTAGTTTCACGACTAACAAATACTCGCCAGGTAGATATTAGTGCATTAGCCGAGTCCTTTCTCCATTGCTAAGAATCTTAGCAATGGAGAAAGGACTCGGTGAACTTCTTAATCTTAGCCTAAGATTAAGAACTTCTTTCTTGTTAATCCTTTTACCTTCTTGGTTTCTTTATCTTTTCTACATCTCAATGGAAAGCATTGATAACATGACTTTGGTTGACCAACTCCTCTCAATCTGTTTCTGAAACAGTTCATGATATAAGTTGGAGTCAATGTTGGTAGTGATTCTTTTGCTTTTAAAGCTAGCATTGCTCTTTATCTTTTCTTCCACACTTTGTTTCATATGAGAAGGCTTGTTATCAATCATCTGGAGGCAGTCCTACTATAGTTTTTTTTATCTCCTTTGTTCTCCTACCAAATTATTTGCCTTTTTTACCTTTCCTTAAGAGATGGACTCAGTTTTTTGGCATGTCTCTGCTCATACTGGCTTATATAGAACTTCCTTTCACAACATGGTGCTATTGCGAATTCTGGTGCTTCAGTTATTCGGGATGTATAAAGTTTGGTTGTACTCCCTAGCCTACTATATTACTTGTAATGCTTATCCCTAAGTTCTATTGAACTCATTACATCATCAGAATGTAGCACAATGTGCTATTTGAAATTGTGTCTCCTACATTGTAGTGTTCCTAAGGGTGTCATGCATGGTTTTTGTATTTGTCATGACTGCTGTTTGCTGAAATTTCCACATTGAATTAACCTTCAATCTTGGTCATTCTCCTCTTATGTTGTGATCACCAATGTTATTCAAAATGGTTACCTTCTCATCACTGAAGCAACCGTCTATACTTTTAGAAACCAGGTAACCTATTGTTTTTCAGACAATAAGTTAGCATTTCATCCTTGGCCAGTATCCAGTTACGCTCTATGGTAGAACTCTGAGTGAGCTGAGTAAGCTGTCATCCATAGGCTGGAGAACAAGAATATCAGGTTGGTGAGCGGGTTTGAGACTAACAGTACAGTACTCAAAGTGATAGTGACACCATGAGTATTTGACAGAAGACGAAGAAACCGTTGACTAACTTCTAACAACTTATATATATATATATATATATATACTAGTATTAGACGTCTAGAACCTTCCAAAACTAATCACACTCAACTAGCTATTAATTACCTTCTACACCAATCAACTAACTTGTAACTAACCTCTAACAACCTTAACTAACTTCTAACAACTTCAACTAACTACATGGCATTTTATCAAGTACATTGCACCTCGTGGTACATTTATATATTTCACTAATTCTTTCACACACCCCTCAATCTAGGGGATATGAAGATATTCTTCATTCCTAGCTTGGACATCAAGTGTTCATGTTGAGGTCGACCAAGTGCTTTAGTGAACAAATTTGCTGGCTGGTTGACAGATGACAAATATACAGTGTGGATCAGACCTTCTTGAATCTTTTCTCTAATGAAATGGCAGTCTATATCAATATGTTTCGTGCGTTCATTGAAGACTGAATTTGCTGCATTCTGGATAGCAGATTTGCTATCTGAAAATACTGAAACTGGTGTTTGAACTTTAACTCCAAGTTCATGATACATACCAACAAGCGAGATAATCTCGCTACTGATGCAGCCATAACTCTGTACTCAGCTTCTGGAAACTGTCACCTATTTCTTAGATTTCCATGATATAGGTGAAGAACCAAATAACCAAAATAACCAGTGATTGATCTTTTGTTGTTAACACATGAACCCTAATATGCATCACAAAATACTCTAATATGAGGAACACTATTTCTGGACATAAGAATTCCCAAGCATGGTGTTTGTTTGATATATCTAACAAGTCTGAGTCCTGCTTCCATATGTGATGTGTTGGGTGCCTGCATAAATTGACTTAGACATTGCACATCAAAGGCAATATCTGGTCTAGTTGTTGTTAGGTACAATAACCTACCAATCATTCTTCTCTCGTGGACTGAATGAGTTCTAAATTATTTCCAGTAATTAGCAAGTCATCTACATACACCAATACCACCACTATATTATTATTCTCCTGTTTAGTAAATAGAGAATAATCTCTGTGACTTTGCTGAAAACCAGATGAGGTTAAAGTTGAAGTGAGCTTAATATTCTATTGTCTTGATGCTTGTTTCAATCCATACAAGGATTTCAATAATCTGCAGACATGTTTCTTCCCATTCTTGATGTCAAAGCCTTATGGAACTGCCATGTATACCTCTTCATATAGATCTCCTTGCAGAAATGCATTATAGACATCCATCTGTTGGATGGTCCATTGTTTAGCTGATGCAAGTGCAATAAATGACCTCACAGTGGACATTTTAACTACATGTGAGAATGTCTCCTGATAATCAAGCCATTCCTGCTGATTGTATCCATTTGCCACCAATCTGGCTTTAAATCTCTCCACTTCTCCTGATGCCTTGTATTTAATCTTGTACACTCACCTGCAACCTATTGCCTTCTTTCTTTATGGGAGTGAGATTAACTCTCATGTTTCATTATCCTCCAAAGCTTTAATCTCAGTTTTCATTGCTTCAACCCATCTCTTATCTTGTGCATCTGCTGAGTAGTTCTGTGGCTCAGTGTCAAGTGAAACATTAGCCACAAAGCTTTGGTACATGTGTGACAAGCATGCATAATCAACAATATTAGATATTGAATATAAGCAGCTAGAAGAGCCATGTTTAGTGACATAATCTTTGTGCCAGATAGGAGGCTTGTTGGTTATTGTAGATCTTCTTATATCATTTTATGAAATAGTAGTTTCCAATTGTCTGTGATCTGCACTATTCTCATGTAGTGTTTATTCAAGAACACACATATCCTGGGTTGTATCCTGAACATCCAAAGCTGGACTTCTATGTTCATCACCTCATGGCATCCTGTTGTTTGCTGGTGGGATGTTAACATTTTGTGGATGAACTAAATCATCAAAACAGAAGTGTTCTTGTGATTTGATGTGACTCGGATTGTCATCATCTTTACCTTTGAGGGGAAATATTGTCTCCATAAACATCACATCTCTGCTCATGAAAAATGTCTTATTCTCCATGTCATACAACTTATATCCCTTATGTGCAGATCCATACCCAAGGAAGACTGCTCTTACAACCCTTAGGCTAAATTTATCTTGTTTAGTTAGAACAGTTGCAAAACACAAATACCCTATCACTCTTAAATGATTTAGTGATGGTGTTCTCTTATACAACATCTCATAGGGTGACTTATTTCCTATGACAGTTGAAGGAATTCTATTCATGATATACATAGTCCCCTCCACACAGTGTCCCCAAAACCTATCAAGTAACCCTGACTGAAATTTTATTGCCCTGGCAGTCTCCAGAATATGCCTATGTTTCCTTTCCACCACACCATTTTGTTGTGGTTTGTGTGGGCGGGAACTCTCATGCACCACACCATACTTATGAAACAATTCTCTACAACTATGATTGAAAAACTCAGTACCATGATCAGATCTTACTATCTGAATCTTCATTTCAAACTGAGTACTGACTTCAACAAAGAAATTTTTAAGCAATGTAACAACATTAGATTTTAACCTCATTAAGAAAATTCAAGTCCATCTAGTAATCATCCACAATTGTCAAGAAATATCTTATTTCATTATATGTTTCTATCTTGTAGGGTCCCCATACATCCATGTGTAACAATTGAGAATGCCTTGTTTTTTCTACTAACACTGACATGGAAAGGAATCCTAGTTTGTCTTAGCTAGTGGACATATTTCACACATATTCAAGACAAAAGAAGCATCATTGCTAAAACATGCAATTTTTCTCAAAACAGTCATAGGTACATGACATAACCTCTGGTGCCAGATGGCTGCATCTACATGTTGTGTGGCTGACATACACTTATTCAACTCTTCCTTCTTATTCTGAGCAATCAAGCATAAAATGTACAATCTTTCTTCTTCATTACCAACAATCGACGAGTTGTTTCGATGCGACTAGGTGTGAACCGGTTGTATGAGAGTCAAATTTCCCATGGTTCTTTCCAAAATATTGTTTCGTATAAGCCTTCTTGCTCTTATTCTTGAAGTCCTCAAGATAACCAATGATCTTGTAACAATCATCCTGTGTATGCTCAGTTTTGTAACAAAAATCACACTTCATCAATTTGAAACAATCCATCTTAATATGACCTTTCATATGACAGAAGTCACAGAAGGCATTAGGATTATATGATTACTTTTATTTTGGAATCTAATTCATGTTTCTTCCACTTCCACTTCTGGTTGTGAACATAGCGGATGATTAAATTGTTTCATGCATTATTCTACTTGTCCTTGTAACCATTCTTTGGCTTTCCTCCTGGTTGACCATTGCATATACCTGGTTCAGACTTGGCACATGTTGCATCATAATAATTCGACTTCTAGCTTGACTATAGCTCTCATCTAGTTCCATTAAGAAATGCATCATTCTTTGTTATTGTAAATGATCAACAATATCTCTGGATTTAGCACATCATGTTGGTGATGGTATAATAGAGTCATATTCATACCAAGGGTCTTTAAGTCTAGAGTAGTACATTGAAACTGATTGTTATCCTTGTTTCATTGTAACTATTTCTTTGTGTAATTGAAATGTCCTAGAAATGTTTATCTTGTCAAATCTCTCCCTTAATTCCTCCCATATACTATGTGAATCTGAATTAAACAACATACCAATGAGTAAGCTCTTGCTTACATTTCCCATCAACCAAGACACCACAATTGCATTACATCTATCTCATACTCTTGCTAAATCTCCACATAAAGCCTCCATTTTCACTGTTCCATCGATAAAACCTATCATGTTCTTCCCTAATAGAGCTAGTTTCATTGCTTTACTCAACAATGTGTAATTATCCATTCCATTTAATATAATTCCAAGAGACATAAACCAGGAGAATCATATGGAAAAAGATACAGATGGTGATTATGATCGATGCTTATTGTCAATGTTGCAATTTCACTTGTTATGTCTTCTGTATTGTTCTCCATCATCTACTTTCTCTATCACAATACTCTGATATACTTCGCAACTCCCAGAATGTGATGTCGAACACCTAAATCCCTCGAATTTCTTTTTGCATATAAAGAAACTCCTTCCATCTGTGTTGAATCACCACTGCTCTAATACCATGTTGAACTCCACTGTTACATTGAGCTCTGACCTGTCGATCAGATGGCGGCATCCACCATTGTCGACCAGTTGAGCTCCAAGAAGAGTAAGTCGAACAAAAGAGAAGAAATGAAGAAGAAATCGAAACATGAGAAGAGAAATGGGAAATTTTCTGTATATTCTATGTATAGTAGCAATACAATGTCTTATATATATATATATATATATATATATATATATATATATATACTAGTATTAGATGTCTATAACCTTCCAAAACTAATCACACTCAACTAGCTATTAATTACCTTCTACACCAATCAACTAACTTGTAACTAACCTCTAACAACCTTAACTAAATTCTAACAACTTCAACTAACTACATGGCATTTTATCAAGTACATTGCACCTCATGATACATTTATACACTTCACTAATTCTTTCACAGGGATAGATGAAGGAGAAATGGGGGGGGGGGGGGGGGGGGGGGGTTAATTACAAGGTGGATAATCGAACACTCACCAACAAGGTAAAAGTTCAGATAACCAACCGACTGAGCTACTAAGATTCACCATAGAAAATATTCAATTGATTCTGTTTTATTAATTGTATTTGCTAAAATCTTTACAGAAGATAAAAAGAAATTAACAGAACA
The DNA here is from genome assembly GCA_034509755.1 of Anisodus tanguticus. Lineage (NCBI taxonomy): Eukaryota > Viridiplantae > Streptophyta > Magnoliopsida > Solanales > Solanaceae > Anisodus > Anisodus tanguticus. Next base: position 33,725,579 of record CM067561.1, on the reverse strand, counting down.
ATCACAATAAAACTTTTTGTCCATTTGGTAATGAAGAGTCGTCTTTTATGCCATCAGTATTTCTCAACTTAAAAAAATGGGGTCATTGTAATTAGATATTGAAAGAAACAAAAGGGGTTCATTCCGAAAACTTTTACTGAATTGTACAAAATTGATTACGTTGTAAAAATTAAAACTTAGAAGAAAGGTACCATAGAGAATGTTAATTACAACGGCGATGAGATGCATTTAAAGGGTCTTTTCCAATTTTACGGAGAAAACAAATTATTAGTTTGTTTATTTGCAATGTTTTAGGTATTGTATAAGGCTTGAAATTTGTGATAGAGAAAGATGTATCCTGTTATATGTACTTTTTGATGTTGCAAAAATATATATTAGGTAGCAATGTTAATGTTTAATATACCAAAACGAGTATTAACATCAAATAAACAAAACGTTAATAGCCAAATTTACCGGTAAAATAAATAAAAATTTAATTTTAACTCTGCAAAAAATGATACAAATTAAAAGAATTATACTTTTTCGAATAGTAATCAAACTTCTTATGACAAATTATCTGTTATTGTCAGTTATAGTTGAACTTTTGAAAGAATAAAGTATAACAGTAGAATATGAGTTAAAAAGAATAATACCAAATTTAAATTGTGAAAATTAGTACAAGCTCATAAAATCCAAAATAGTAGAGATAATGACAAATACGGAGTAGTATATTTGCAGTTTGCAGAGGTACCAGTGCTCCCACCCAATTAATTTCTTCATGTACGACCTGACCTCCCTCCCTCAATCACGCCTCTCTCTCAGATTTCTTTTCTGATCACTCTATATAGCTCTCTAATTGTTGCTTTCAAGTTTATCCTTTTTGCATTTAATGGAATATATCTAAATGGATGTATTCCAACTTATTCAAAATTTATTGTAAAAATCCAGATAAAGCTAGACGGAAACTCCTGGGTCTCAATTTATGTGTCATAATTTAAAATTTGGGAGTTAAACTTCTCAATTTTGATTGCGTATTTGAACATATATAAAAAAAAGTCAATTTTTTTCTGAAAAAATATTATATATTTGAAAACTACATGAAAAGTACTGTAAATCACAATAATTAATAACTCAAAATATTTAAAAGACATATATACGAATAAATTACGGTAAAATAAATTTGTTTGACTCAGCAAAATTCAAACACAACTATATAAATTATGATGGAAGAAGTATATAGGATCTATATAATTAAATCAACTAACTAATTAATGGGCTAGTCGATTAGGAAATACTTCATGCAATGAACTCAAATGACAAAAGGAAACGGCATGTGATGTGAGACTTTATAATTTGAATGGCCATTACGATTAATGAAGTGGGAATAAAGATATCTTATTAGCAAAGCAGTACTGGAGTCTGGAGAATGAGTACATCTCGTCGACTATATATTACCTTTCCAGTTATCAAATTTAATTAACTCTTTTTATTTGTGTGTAATTTAGAAGGACGTTAATATATCAACTTACTAGTGCTGCACGGAACAACTTCTTTATCACAAGAGATGGTAAATTATCAAACAATCAGTACAAAAATGTGGCAAATGCACACATGAATACTCTTCCTGAATCGTTGGAGAGTCAATTTCATAGAGTTTCGACCATTTACTTTTCAAATACTCCTATTAGTTTGGGTACTCTCTATTAGTAAATACTTTAAGATGAAAGTTGTTGCAACTTGTGGTACTCTTTATTAATGAAAAGAAAAATTCTGCGATGTGACAAATATTTAGATTGTATTTACGAAACGTAGTTATAATTTTAAAAAATTATGAAATGTAGCTATTGTATTTATGAAACCTAGCTATCAGTGTTGATACAGCTTGCGCTGATGCAACTGATACCCGCATGATACAGCTTTTTTCGCGTGATTTCAGCTGGTACAACTCTTTCGTGTGATTTCAACTAATACAGTAATCAGTATGAGTTAACACAACTGATACTCGTCTGATACAGTTGATACCCGTCTGATACAATTGATATCCGCCTGATACAGCTATGTTAATACCCGTCTGATACAGCTCTTCCGCCTTGATACAATAAATGTAACTACATTTCGTAAATACATAAATTGTAGTTACGTTTCGTAATTACGCTTTAAAACTAAGCTAGTTATAGAATTTTCTCATAATTAAACTTAGCACGTGGGCTTGAATTTGTAGCCTAATATCTTAAAAAATTCACGGGGCAGCTTGTCTTGACATAGTTATTTATTTTTATATATATATATACATCCACTTTAGATATACGGTGTTTAAAGTTAGGTTTGTTGAACTTCAGTCAATTGTTGTCTGACTTCAACCGTTTTTGTCAGAAATTCATGCACATATATATGATTGAAGTTCAAAAAAATATAATTGAAGTGAGAAAAAAATGATTGGATGAAGTTTAGACAAAAATAATCAAATCCAGTCATATATACCTGAATTTCAGCTACATGAAACTCCAGACACAGAGTCTGAAATTAGACTTTATCAAGACTAACTTCAAACATTGTATGATTGAAGTTGTCCCGAAGTGGATATACTTGTAAAATTAAAAAGCGGACACGATTTAAATGACGACATCAAAATTAGGTACATGTGTACTTTGCCCCTTGATATTTGAAGCTCTATTCAATAGTCAATACTATAGTACTAGAGGTGACAAAATTAACTCATGAAAGTATGATCAGCTCAAGTTTGGGCGGGTCATTGATTCCGTCCAATTCAACTCATTTAAAAATTGTGTAGCCCAAATTAACTCGTGAGAAATCTAATTAAAATATTTTCGATTTGAACATTCTTTTTGTTTGATATATTATATATAGCCAAAATAAAATTTCTTTTTATTAGATACTTAAAAAATAATAAAATGACAAACAAAGAAACCAAAACTTAGTAGAAATTGAACGGGTTGCATTATGATACGATTTTTAATCTAACCCATTTCAAGTCAAGTATGTTTTAGGCAGATCAATGACCCCTTCGTTGATTAACCCATCCCATAGAGACCCGACCGAATTCAATTAGGTAGCTTTCGGGTTGGAATTGTGAGAATTTTTTCAGGGAGCGTTTCCGTTTTTTTATGAACACTATTTGATGCAAAATAAAGAAAAAATTGGTGTCTGAGACCCATTAAAGGCTCTCTGCTTTTATACCCTTTTTTGAACTAGACCACAAAGTGACAAAACCCCTTTTCAAATAGTTTTTCTCACGAGCGGTATGGACGTAATTCGAAATCATAATTTGAAATCATTATGATTTGAAGTTGAAATTTTGTTTAGATATGAAATTTGAATTTCTTAAGTTATATTTTTTTTTATTAATATAAAAATTCCACAAATTGTAAAAAATCATCAAAACTTTTCTAATTCTTGTGCAATCTTATCAAATGAGCAAATCATAGTTCATAACAAAACTTATATGCGGCTAAAAGGTCTTTCTACAAAATACAACATCAATTGATCGAATTTTAGTTTAATAAAAAAGGAAATTGAACAGAAATAGTAGTGTAACTACTCTTTAATATAATTATTTCATATGATATAAACAATCTCTTCACGTCGAGCATGTATTTTCCAATCAGATGACCGAGAAGATGAAGCTAGGTTGTTACTTTGAGTCGATTGTTGATCAATATCATTAGCAACTGTATCATCATGTTCATATTCCGTGAATATTTCATTACTCCTTTGATATTTTCACAAAAAAAATTGCAATACAATATAAAGTTGATCAACGTGTATATACATGCTAACTTATGAATCTTTTTTTTTTACAAAATATAAATTTATGGGTTAAGTTTTATATTTAAAAAAAATAAAATCATGATTTGAAATTCTAAATCACACTTTTTTTATTTGAAATTTCAAATCATGACATAAAGTTAAAGTTAAAATTATGTCTAAATTACATAAACAAATAATAATATAAAATTAAATTATAAAATAATTATTTAAAAATGCATTACCAAACGCCTACTTAAGAAACTGATCCCTAGCTAGTAGGTACAGAGTACCACAAACCATAACACGCAAGGGTAGCCAAGTTGGTGTAGCAGTAGAGCGCGGGACCGCAAGGTCACGAGTTCGATCACCTGCATAAACCTTCTTGGTTGAGCCTGTCACACATGGCTTGCCAAGTGTAGTTAATCGGCTGACGTGGTTTGCAGGCTATTGTGTCAGTCCGGGGTTTACCCTGTGCGCACTCGAGAGAGTAGCGGTTGCGGGTTCCTTCGTCAACAAAAAAAAAAGTACCACGAACCGTAGTGCCAGTCCCAATTGCCCGGTGATGCAGTGAGGACCGAGGAGAATAGTAGCAGAAAAGGTCACATCAATACTCTCATTTTAATTCCACATGTAGTTAAATTCATATGTAAATATTCAAGAATGATAATATTTTCTGTGTCAATTTATATTAAATAAATTATTTGTTTATCATAATATTTTCATGTCTTTAATATTTTAATTTATTAATTTATTGTGGCTCATAATTTTTTATTATAAATTTTTACATATATAAATTTAATTTTAAAATATTTAGAAATTCTATGCTCAAATAAATGATCAAAACTAAAAAATTTAAATCTCCAAAAATAAAAAGTGTCAGAAAAAGTAGTACGGAGTAATTGTTAATTGTATTACAAGGGATTGTATTCCTGTGCTTTTTTGTTTCAATTTCTTTTTATCAACATTTGTCAGCCCGTTCCTCCTTTTGTTTGTAAAGTTTATTATGATTTCCTCCTGATGCAGCTGAGTTAATACCCGTCTGATACAGCTCTTCCGCCTTGATAATAAATGTAACTATGTTTCGTAAATACATAAATTGTAGTTACGTTTCGTAATTACGCTTTAAAACTAAGCTAGTCATAGAATTTTCTCATAATTAAACTTAGCACGTGGGCTTGAATTTGTAGCCTAATATCTTAAAAAATTCACTGGGCAGCTTGTCTTGACATAGTTATTTATCTTTATATATATACATCCACTTTAGTTATACGGTGTTTGAAGTTAGGTTTGTCGAACTTCAGTCAATTGTTGTCTGACTTCAACCATTTTTGTCAGAAATTCATGCACATATATATGATTGAAGTTCAAAAAAATATAATTGAAGTGAGAAAAAAATGACTGCATGAAGTTTAGACAAAAATAATCAAATTCAGTCATATATACCTGAATTTCAGCTACATGAAACTCCAGACATAGAGTCTGAAATTAGACTTTATCAAGACCAACTTCAATCATTGTATGTTTGAAGTTGTCCCGAAGTGGATACACTTGTAAAATAATTTAAAAAGCGGGCACGATTTAAATGACGACATCAAAATTAGTTACATGTGTACTTTGCCCCTTGATATTTGAAGCTCTATTCAATACTATAGTACTAGAGGTGACAAAATTAACTCATGAAAGTATGATCCACTCAAGTTTGAACGGGTCATTGACTCCGTCCAATTCAACTCATCTAAAAATTGTGTCGCCAAATTGACTAAAAGAGATATCATATTTCAATTAGATTACAGGGAGCGTTTCCGTTTTTTAATGAACACTATTTGATGCAAAAATCGAAATAATTTTGGACTAGGGTGGGTGATTACAAGAAGAAAAAGATGGGGCCGTAATGCGGTGGGACCAGTCACTTTAAAAAGTTTACCCTACCACAGTTTTGTCCTCCGGGGCATAGTCCAGTGGCAAAGTCTGGGCGCTAAAAGGCGCTCTGGCATGGGGCATCGTGGGTTCGATTCCCCGCAAGCACGAAGAAACTCTGCATGTTGGGGAATTTGACCTTGTCTCATTGATCAGTTGTACGCTCCCTAAAACTGGCCATTGGAGCACATCCCGCGATTTACCCGGTGGTGGAGGTGCTGAAGGACCGGTCCCATCATCTCCAGGACGTCTGGGTAATACCAATGAAGTAGTCAGGCGCAAGCCTGGAAACCTGGATTATCAAAAAAAAAAAAAAAAAAAAAAGATGGTGTTTGAGACCCATTAAAGGCTCTCTGCTTTTATACATTTTTTGAACTAGACCACAAAGTGACAAAACCCCTTTTCAAATAGTTTTTCTCACGAGACGTATGGATGAACAATGCCCGATTCGGCACAATATTCCTCGAACGACGCTACGTATTCTCCCCCTCTATCGCTACGAATTGATTTAATTCGTATGCTTAGTTGGTTTTCAACTTCTGCTTTGTAACGTCGGAACGCTTCAAAGGCATCATCTTTACTTTTCAACAAGTAAAGGTAACAATACCTTGTGCTTTCATCAATGAATGTCACAAAGTACTTGTTCCCCCTAGTTTGTGCAAACTTCAAATCACATATATCTGTGTGAATAAGTTCTAGAGGAGCGGTATTCCTTTCGACGGATCGAAAAGGAATCTTTGTGAGTTTTGCCTCTACGCACACCTCACACTTATGTTGAGGTTTTACGTTGATAGACGGCAACAACTCCATCTTAACCAACCTTTGGATGGACTTATAGTTAACATGTCCTAATCTATGATGCCATAAATTAGAGGACTCAAGCAAGTAAGAAGAAGCTTCAATATTATTGCTTCAATATTACAGACATGACGTTATTTTCGAAGAGGCCTTCACAGATGAAGCCTCTTCCCAAAAAAGTTCCATTCTTGGTGATTACAAACTTATTGTACTTAAATACTAGCCTAAAACTAGCATTGGGTCTTGCCGTCTTTCTTTGAACTTCTCTCCGTTGCTTGGGTCTTGCCGTCTTTCTGGAACTTGCGCTTCTTGCTTGGGTTTCCTTTGGCCTCAGCCAGATTTGCCTCAGCGGGTTATTTACCCCTAGGTAAGGCCTTCTTATTATCTTCCTGAATTTGGAGTTTGATAATAAGTTCTTCAAAGGTCATTTCCTTTGTTTTGAGTTTTAAGTAACTCATAAACTCATTCCACGAGGGAGATAACTTTTCAATCAGTGATGCAATCAAAAACTGGCTCATTTGGTTTCATACCTTCCAAATCCAGGTGATGTAGAATCATTTGGAATTCCCGGACTTGGGACATCACAGTTTTGCTATCCACCATTTGAAATTTCAGGAATTTCTCAACGATGAATTTCTTAGTATCTGCATCTTGTGCGTTGTACTTCTTCTGCAGTTTTTCCCATAACTCTTTGGCGGTGCCTACGGCGCAATACACCGTGTAGAGTGGGTCTGACAGACAGTTCAGAATATATTCTTACATATGAAGTCACTATGACTCCAAGCATCAAGAACCATCTTCATGCCATTGCCGACATGTATACCTTGTCCCCCTCCAGTCGTTTCATTAGGCTGAGGGTCCACTTCATCTCTAGCTTATGGAGGATCTTCTGTTAGGAAACGAGTCATTCCCATAACAGTCAGATAAAACAACATCTTTTGCTGTCATCTCTTGAAGTTTGAGCCCATAAACTTCTTTGGGCGTTCATTGTGGAAACCGGAGGGTGGAGGAACAATTCTGTTGAGCAACCGAAAAGGCATTGGGTGTGCCTTGAGCAGTGGGGAAGGCAGAGGGGTTGCCTTGAGTAGCAGAGCAGCAGCAGAGAATCAGAAATGAGTTGTTCTCTTCCAGTCATCTTTCAAAGCACTTACAAAGCAAATTTTGTCTTAAACTTGTGGGTTACAACAATTGCAGGAAACAGAAAGTAAGTAAATACTACAAATTTTTAGAAAGGATAAACTAAAGATTACAACAAACTAGAATCAAGAACGTTACAAACTCCTTGTGATTTGCTGAGTTGAGTGATGACACTCTGTCTTTAAGACAAGATTGCCCCATATATATACTTTTACGTTGTCGGGCAATAGTCTCCCAAGATACAACAACAACTTAATAAATGAGCAAAGGAAACTCAAGTGTTACTCTTGAATAACTTTGAATATAGTAAACTTGCTAGAGAGGAAGAAGAAGATTTCAGAAAATCTGTAAGTGTTGAACAATTGAGCCAAATGCCTCAATTTATAGTGTAGTGAGATGACCCCTCAACTAGCCAACTAATGGCCTTCAATATCCATGTAATGGCACTTATTGAGGGATTACATTCAACCAAATAATGGTTGAATTCATGTGCCAAATAATGGAGATTCAATGCTCCAAAACCAGCCCAAAAGTCAGAACTTTCCATCTTCCCGTCGCAGCATTCTGCCTCCGAAGCGTTGCGGCTCTGCGAATTAGCGCCGCGGCGCCTCGGCTCCGACGGGGTTGCGCCGCGGCCCTTCGCGGCTCTGTGGTGATTTTCGACTCGTTTCATCTTACACTTCGTACACTTCTTCCTTCGTTTACCAACATGGAATACTTGTCATTTGGCCAATAATCGTTCTATCATTCTATGTCTCAAACGTCTCAACTTACATACCAATATCTCTTTCACTAATGAAATTTGCGATACTTGGCACTACGTGTGCACGTGTGTGGAAACGACGTTTCCGACGTGCGCCCAATTGTTCGAGTCATAAATAATGGGATAAACTTAATTCCACATTAGTAAATTTCCAACAGTATTGAGTAGAGTTGCGACTATTAAGCTACAACTTCGATTTTCAATAGGCAATACCTACGAACTAGCATAGTGCTCCCTGTCCAATATGTTAGTTGCTTCAAACTGACCTAGCACAATAAGATATAGATAAGTTCATGTCCAAGAAATACTACGAGTTGAAATAACTTTCATCTTAAGAGTTTATGCATACCCATATTAGCAAAATAATGAACAAAATCTTGTGAAATTTGACTTTCTGATGATGCAGAGTGATTGAATCCTTTGATCCAAGGGGGTATCAGTTGTTTGTGTGTGTGTGCGCGCACACCATCTTACAAAATATTTCAGGAACAATGTTCATATGTGCATTTGGCACAGCTTTTTACGGATTGCTGGATTATTAACCATCTCTTACTATAAAGAACTTGATGGATGAACTTCACAGCACTTAGATGGATGGAAAAAGAACCAAATGTGACAATAAGGCGCAAAGATTATGATGGTTATATTGGCTCTTTTGAGGAGGATGGCTCTAATGTAATCGTTGATTGGGTGAAGAAGAACAAAATTCAAACTGTATGTGCTCTCTCTCTTGAATCTCCAAGACTCTGAATATATTCTTACTGGATAGTCATTACCAAGTCATAAAATATTCATGTTCATATGGTTGAAGAATATTGACTGACTGTTTGTTTATTCGAATTAAGCTGTTGGTGGTAGGGGTATGCACGGACATATGTGTGCTGGATTTCGTTTGCTCTACATTATCAGCTAAGAACCGCGGCTTCCTCAATCCTTTGGAGAAAGTAGTAGTTTACTCTCAGGGATGTGCTACCTTTGATTTTCCTGCCTCCATGGCAAGAAACACCAAAGACATTTCACCACATCCACAGGTAGTTCTTTATGTCAAAAGCTTGTTTTTAAAAACTCTTTGGTCTCATTCACACATTTTATGTCAGAACCAAAGATAAACAAGTCATCAACGTATAAAGTCACCACTACTTTATACTCAAGAGTAACCTTAGTAAAAATATACACGTAGTTTCCGCAAGTCAAAATATTTGCTGTTATCTTCATTAACTAACTCAGCATTTTGATTAATCGATTTAATGTTGTGGGGCATGCAGGAGCTAATGCATCATGTGGGACTTTATATGGCCAAGGGAAGAGGTGCCAAAATAGCTAGAGAAATCTCCTTCAACAACTTGAAGTAACCGTGATATATTGCAATCTTTTCTTTGGCCACCTGCAATAATATCGAAAGGGCAGCATTTTATGCAGCAGATGCCGATGGTTTATGTACTCCAGTAGTTTCTATGATTACAATAATGCTATAACATGATGTGCCTAATAACGAGGTTGGATGTGCTGTTTCCACTAGATCGACGCAAGAATACCAACTATAACCAAGTGCTTTGTGTAATCGATGGATGCAAGCTATGTATGCGGTGTCCATTCATTGCCTTAATAGGATAGTAGTAGCTGTGATAAATTTCTTGTAGCTTTATCCACACATTTTCCAGATTTTTAAAATTTTGTTATTAATATTGAACATAACCATTGCACTAGAAGATTGAATAGAAATTCGTCTATTAAAAGTATCTCAGATAAGTGCAAGCTTCTGGTGATATCTAGTTGTTCGTAATCAAATGGTGTTGATTATCTGCCTATATTCTTCAAGAAACCATATGCATCCATGTACCGGCTTGAGCAGCAGATTGGAGATCGGATGAAACAATCGAAGATGCACATTTGGGGATTTGACGTCTTCATTATACACGCTACAAAAGTATCCAGCTGATGCAGAAATATTCTTTCGATTGCAAATATAATTCCTACCCAAAATGCATGAAATCTCAGAAGCTGCAGTTCAATAGATAATTCAAAGGGCCACGGAACATGAAAGCAGAACATAAGACATTTGCCAATATACTATTCTATCTTCAGATCCTAAGTATCCTACTAGAAGAGGCACTAGCAGCTAAATAGTACAACAGTGTTCTTTGAGGGGGGGAAAAGAATAATAACATTAAGAGCATATGTACAAGGCTCAGTGCCCAAGGAATCGCTGGTAGGCCTGACCCTTTGGTACACCAGCGAAAATTTGGGGGTTATCAACTCAAAAATTGCTGATTAGTTCCATACAATGTAAAATGCTTACTGCTGGCCGCTAAAACAGTCGGTTGCCCAGGGCTTCACATTCCAACGAAATCTTGAATCTTTTCTTCAGCTGAAACTGACAAGTATTTTTGGTAATAGATATCATGTCGACTGCAACGGACCAGCAAAGCAAGCATTTTACCAGATTAGAAAACAAAGTGAGCTAGGATTAATAATACAAGAAAAATGTGAACAATCTGATAAATATTTAGAAAAAAATACGGCTTTTTTTCTCGAGTCTCTGTTGAAGTAAATCCAAGATCTCCCTGTTTTGCGCAACACATATACTCTCTTGCATGTCTGTAGCAATAGCCACAGTACCCAAATTTCTATGTGTGTGTGTGTTAAATTAGAGCCAATTTGGGAAGCCAAGTGCGAAAGAGCATACCTACAAAGAACTGAACCAGAAACAAACAGCCACGAACTGTATGTACAGAGATGTTCACTCCTGCAGCCTAAGCCGATGGAAGAACACTAAGAAATGATATTCAGGGTCCCAGTAGACAAAACCCACAACAGGCCCTCCTTTAATGTACTGCATAATTCAACAGGAAATAAATAAGTTAAGAAAAATGAAATTTAGGTTATAAAGAGAACAAACAAAAGACAAAAGGGCGTCATTTATATAGAGAGCTCTAAACCTTTCCATCTAGGATAACCAGTTCACCATCAACCCATCTGGGATTTCGAAAACCAGGCTCTGCCAGCCTTCCTTGTCCCCTGTATCGAGCAATCTGCATTGGCAGTAGAGATAACATTGGACTAAAATGTGAGAGACAGACCGAGACATCATAAATCCAGAGCTATAATACTTATGCACCAAAAAGAAAAGATAGGCAAAACAAATAATGGCAAGAGATACTAGACAATCTAAAATCACTAGAATCACTTACCACACCAAATTCTTCTGGAATAATCCCTTTATGTGGAAGTTGATACTTTTTTCCAATTCTTGCACGGAATGCTATCTGGAAATTAGAAAGAAAGGCATTAATGGTCGCACACCACTCCATCGCACTCTCCCCCTCTCTATTTTGAACAGCAACGCAAGAAAAGTTTCTACAAATACATGTACTAAAATGCACAAATGCAGGATACGAGACACTGTAGATTTTCACCCTTCATTGCTCAAAGGATTAGCAAAAGACCTATTCGACTTAGGTATAGATATCATGTATACCTTTATTTCCAGCTTATCCATTCTTTCCCTAGTCTCTACCAATCAGATACAGAGATCTCTACACTCCAACCAGAATGAACATCTCAGACATTCTATTTTTTTTTTTTTTTTAAAAAGGCAGCCCGGTGCACTAAGCTCCCGCTATGCGCGGGGTCCGGGGAAGGGCCGGACCACAAAGGTCTATTGTACGCAGCCTTATCTCACATTTCTGCAAGAGGCTGTTTCAGACATCCTAATTTATTTAAAAGAAAAAAGCGTGAGTCTACCTCCAACAGATCTGCAGGTTAGATTATATGCACAGCCTTTGGAATCAAAGTGAAGTTACCTGACCAGCTGGCACATAAGAATCTCCAGTTAATTTTACAGCTTCAACATACTCATAAAACTCTAAACGTGAAGATTCCTTAGGGCTACCGTCTTCTTTCCACTGACCAAATCTTCGCCTAAGGTGGATGACTTCCGAAGTGTGTAGACCATGAGCACCAATATATAATCCTGATAAAAATTGTAAATGATTGACTGAGTTAAGATTGAGAGTGGGTAGAAAAAGAATGATGCTGCATTAGTTGAACAAGCATATGTTTACTAGAAAACGGAGAAAGTTGAGAAACATATTGAAGATTGATCACCATTTAATGGGTCCGGAGATGCTGAAATCTCAATCCGGTTAAAGGTGGTTGACTTCGACAATGGTTGACGATTCCGTGCCTGAGTAAGAGTGAGGCTGATCAACTCCCCCATATCTTTAAGGACCTGCATGTTTCAGGAAAATTATTAAGATAAAAATATAAACCAAGCAATTTGAATGACAAAACAAAAGAGTTCTGACCTTCATAGGTATTTTCCCCTTGCCAATGTACTTTGCAAGATCAACCATCACATTATCCAAGCTACGTTGACCTTGGAGCCTAGCCTTTTTATTTGGGGGAGATTGTCCACTGCCAGAGGGATCACGTTTGTTTTCATCTTCCTCTATACTGAAAGTAAATGACAGGTGACCCTTCTTCTCTAGCCTCGCGGGTACTCGAAGCAGGTCTTTATGCTGTGAAACACTCGAAGTATTTTGCATATGACCACCAACAACCACCCTAACCGCAATTTGGCTCTGCTCTTCACCGTCACTAACCCCATTGTCAGTATCCAATTCAATCACATTCTGCTCTCCATCTCTTTCCATCTTAATTTCATCTTCATCGTCCACGCTGTCTAAATCATAGTCCTTCTCTTCATCTTCATCTTCATCTTCCTCATCCATTATTTGCTCAATGACCTTTGATATTAGATCTCTATCTACCTTTCCTGGAGCTGTCACTTTTAAAACCTTGACCTGTACCCCTGGAATCATGTCTCTCAACGCATTCTGAAAGCCAAAATCATCATCCTTATCTTCACTGTCTTCCTCAGTATCTGAGATTTTATCAAACATATCACTTTTGTTTTCAGTGGGACTAAGAATGCCCAAGTTACTGATAACACCAGGCAGCTTTGAAGAAGCAATAGGTAAATCTTGCTGAACTGGCTTTCTCTTCAAGTAAACAGCCTGAAATCATTTGGATCAACAAAGATTCATTAGTTATTATTGAAAGGAAATGACTTCTATTGTAGAGAGTGGACTATAATCATCTTTAATTAAATTCATATCTTCATATTTTCGCATGCAGAAAGGAGGTGCAAATATTTTTCAGTTCTTTTTATCAAGTGAGACATCTTCAACATAAAAAAATCTTGCATAGCTGCCAGACCATCCATGACCTTTGCAAAGGCAGGCCTACATATAGGGAATAGTTCACATCCTGAGCAATCTTCTCTTCCCAGGGCCACATCAACATCATCATGTCTGAACAATGATATTATATGGTGACATTTATGTCTATTACTAATCTTGCATCACGTTTCATCCATAAATTGCAACATGCTGTTAATTAAAAAAGAAACAAGAACTACACTGCAATTACGGTTAAAATAGTTGAGGTGAGCTATATGAATCCTCAATGTCCATTTTTCCCTTTTGGGTTTCACCCAAGCATCCACTATTATTAATATTTCATCACAATTTGAGTATTTCACTCTAATCCGTTGATGATAATGTCCCATCTTGAGAGACCAAAAGGTCATGAACCGACACTCAATATCTTTCTAGACACAGCATCTGTGGAAAGTAAACAAGTCAAAAGAAATATGTGAGCTAGAAAGATACCTGTTGCCTGTATTCACCTTTATTATCCACTGTAAGAAATATTTCAAAAAGCGGGGCACCTTCCACGGCTGAAGCAAGCTGACTGTCAGTAGAACACATGAACACAGTAAACAACATACCCCAAAGGCAGTTAAGGTTCTTGTTCACAGTTACTTAACAAGGAAAAAACAAGTATACCAGCAAAACGCCCCCGCAGTATCTGTTGCTACTAACTAGGACATAAAGCACAACACAAAAAGGCAACCACACCCTGCAATACTCGGTCTCGGAAATGCTCAACACTTAAGACTTGGAACTTATCTAACTTCAACGTCAAAATAGCACCAATCAGTCTATAAGCTGCAGAGATTATACACACAACTAGAAGAAAGGGGAGATGACAGATTCACTTAATCATCTTTAGTACATAGTACAGTGGGTCAAAATATTTGGGTACGTGTGGTTTCCAGAATACAGTGATTCACAACGGAATCAATTCAGCCACTCCTTATCTTATGGCAAGGCATAAGATAAGCCGAAGTTTCAATGGACGAGTCGGAGAACTATATCATGTCGTGGTTTTGGTCAATTTGGAAAGAGAAATGATAGGTCTTTGAAGATGAACCAGAAGCTGTTCATTAATGAAAATAGATGCCTTTAGATCCTCTTCATTCATTGGTGTAAGAAAGAGTTGATGGAAGGAGCTGCAGATTTTCAGTTTCTACACTTCCTTTTGCCTAACTGAGGTAAGATCCTACTTTTCATTTTTGCTTGTTTCATTTTTTCTCTTTGTACTTTCAAAGCATCTTTACCCCTGCTTATTTTATATAAAACTTCTTATTTTCTGACTCCCCACCCCCAAACAAAAGAAAGAAAAAGAACTATGAGAAATGTCCACAGGCCTTGCCCATTTTTGATAGATAATATTCTATACGTAAACCCGTTTCTTCTATTCAAGAAAGAGAATTGTACAAGTTCAATCTGCTAATAGCAAACTCAAATGAAACCCTGCAGAAACTTAAAAGTGTACCGTGGACTGTAACTTCTCGCTACATATCTTCCATGCTCAGCACTTATACGAATAATGCGGCCATATGGATCATTAACATCTTCTGATATTCCAGCCCACCATCCAACCTACATAAACATAAAAACATGTTACAAACTAGAAATACCAATGTGCCACAACATATATGAAATTAATTACATGATCTGAATAAACCACTAGCAAACTCAACATCCATGGTGGGAGAGCCCAAGGAAAGTTAGTAGCAAATACCCAAAAGACTTGGAAGAGAGAGGCTGCTTGTCAAAAAGATCGAAGTATATAGAGGACATCCTTGTCCTATTCAGTTGGGATGGAAGTATATATGAATGAATAAACTCAAATGCGTAGAGCACATGAAACATTGAAGAAACGGACCAAAAACAGCTTTTCCCTGTAGCAAACAAAACAGCTACATATGACCATACCCAAGAGAAAATGTTGAGAGCAAGCAATTGTACATGACAGTGACACAACAGACTCAGAATCCTGAAATTAACTCACCAATCCTGTACCAGCATAATCACGCATAAATACTGCATCCCTGTAGCACTCTTCTTCTACAGCTTTCTGCATTTGGTTCCAGAAAGTGAGCATCAATGAACAGTGGAATAAAAGATTGTAAAATGAACAAGAACATAATGGAGGCATAGAAGGACCTTTCAATAAAAACTGAAGACTCAAACCTGAGACAAACATTTGAGTAATGAACAATGAGTGACGAAACTTTCAATTATAATTCTAAATTCTCATCATTAGTAAAAATTAAGAAGTCCTATTTCCTTTCTTCATGTTTAAATGAAATTCATCTCTGCGGGTTCCTAAATCTCAAATGTCTATCATTAGCTATATCGAGTGCTATGCTTCATTACAATTTACTAAGTATGTGATGTTCAAAGGTCGAGATAAAGAAAGTTACTTTTATTTAGATTAAGTAATTTGCAAGATAAGAAAAGCTATATAGACATGTTAAGTTTGAAAACAAGAGACCACAGTTAGTATCACCATTTAATGATGAGGCTTGACACAATGGATAATCTTCCTTTTAAGTAGACAAAGCATATAACATCCGTTCACGTGTTCCACTCACTTTTAAGGTCTAAATCAAGTTAACCAATAACCTGTGACTAAACAATTGAAAAGGCAAAGCACGCACACATTCTATATGTATGCATATATATTTTGATAAGGCAAAGGAAGCTGATATCACTGATTGTTCCAAAATAGCGGTACGAATCTTACATTTACATGGGACATCACTCGTCCAACAATGTCCTTAGAAGCTGCAGCTGCAATGGCCACCTTGAGTCTAGCAGCATCTTCATAATCTTCTCTACTAACAGCACAAGCCAACTGTGACTGGTGAAATAACAGTTCCATTAAAATAGTAACAATAAAATAATACCATGATTGAGCATATATGTTTATGTTTGCGACCTAATATAGGCCTCTTGAAGTATGTCCAAACAAATCAAGAAGATGATATGGCAGGATATTACAAGCTAAACAAAACCTAAAGAAGAAATGCACAGTAAATTAACAAGAACCTTATTTGAGATGGTATTCACCTCAGGGACCATTTTAGATTCACAAAGGACTTCCGATGGCCCTTTCAACTATTCCTCACGGGCAATCAATCCATCAATCTACACCTCAATCAGTTGGTTTCAGGTTTATGAATCCTCTATATCCATTCCGCTTTGCTTGGACTGATATGTCATTCCAATACTAAATAATTTTGTTCTTAAGCAAATAAAAATTGATGAAGTAAGGAGTTTCATTAAGAGGGATCATGAAGATGAAAGTCGGATACAAAAGATAGGGACAGCTTCAGCAACAATGCCTAAATTACAAGGGAGCTAAAAAAGTCGAGGAAAGTTAAAGGGCAAGTTACAAAAGAGAGATTCTGCCAGCTTAACTAAGGTACTATAAATCTCACACTTACCCCTATACTGAAATGTAAGAGTCTAATCAAACTCCTGGCAGACAGGGGACCTGATATAAATGTACAATAACAACTAATAAATTGTCATTTTTACATCTATTCATTGGGTATCTGCTACCTCCTACCAACAAAAATACATGGTAACTCTACCCACTAACGCTTAGGCAAATAGGAAGACTGGATTTTGAACCAGAAACTTCATGGTTCTCTCCAACTTCATTGACCACTAGGCCACACCCTTGGCCTATATATATCATTTACTTCTAGAGAAACCTCATGGTTCTCTCCAACCTCATAGATTTTGAACCTAAAACCTCATGAGTGTGCATTGATTTCTAGAGAGTAGAGATCTTTTTTTGGTAAAGTAATAAAATTTCATTAGAAAAGCATCAAGAAGATGCAAGGTTACAGATGGGCAAAAAGCTGCTTCAAACAAAACATGAAGCAGACTAAACAAAACCTGTAAAACAATCTAAAGAAATCCATGTATCTCTACTATGTTGGAGAGAAAGAGTTAACAAAATCCAGAAAGAAAGTTATCCACACTGTTTACGGGGCAAAAAAGTGTCAACTGAAAAGACTAACTAAACACCTAGACTTTATAGTGGAAATAGGAGTTGAGATTCCATCAAAGCATCTATTATTTCTCTCCTATAGGGTCCAAAAAATAATTGTTGGGATCATTCTCCAAATCCTTTTGATGGATTTGTCAATTCTCCAAAGTATCCCACTAGCATATGCATCTTTGATGTTGGAAGGCATTACACATTGGAGTCCAAACATAGAATAGAAGAAATACCAAAGGCTAGCTGTTGTAGGGCATTGTAGAAATAGGTGGTTGACACTTTCATTGGTCTACTTGCACATGGAACACATGTTGACGACGATTACACCTCTCTTCCTGAGATTGTCTTGTGTTAGACATGGTTCCTTCAGAGCAGTCTAAATGAAGCAAGTAATTCTGAAAGGTTGTCTGGTTTTCCCTTCATTGACCCACGGCCAAACCTCTAAAAGGCTATTTTGAGAACTCCAGTAGTTGTAACATTCCTTCATAGTGAAAATCTTTCCCTTAGAATTGCCCCATAGGATTTTATCTTGAGATTCTGCAACCAAAGTACTTTGTCCCAATGTTTGTAAGAGAGAAAGAAATTCATCAAATTCCCAATACAATAAGTTTCTTTTGAAAATTAGTGTCCATCAATTGTTGTCTCTATTTAGCTAATGTTGCTTCTTTGTTAGAAGCTGTCAGAAATAGTTAAGAAAATGAGTCTTTTACTAGAGCGTTCCCAAGCCATTTGTCCTACCAAAATCTAATCTTGAGCCCATTTCCATCTTTGAATGAGACATTCGGGAGGAATTCCTCTTGGAGACTTCAGATGTGCTTCCATACTCCAACACCATGAGGTTCATTGCTTCTCTTTGCAGTCCAATAGTTTTGAATACCATATTTAGCCTTGATGATTTCTTTACCGTACCCTACCTCATTTTGATCATATCTCCAGAGCCACTTCATGAGAAATATGAAGCTTAAGATTTCTGATCCCAGCTCTCCTCGGCCTTTGGGTTGAATAATTGGTTGTTATTTGACCAAAGAAAATTTGTAACACTGTTTTCATCCCATAAGAATTTCCAACTGAGTCTGTCAATTTGCTTTAGGATTGAGCTTAAAATAGGGAAGAGTGACATACAGTGAGCGGAAATGTTGTATAGGACACTGTTGATGAGGGTGAGTCTACCTCCCAAAGAGAGATATTGCATCTACCAAGTGGCTAGTCTCTTCTTCATTTTTTCAATGACTCCACTCCATATCCCAGATGATTTGAATTTAGCACCCAAAGGAAGTCTCAAATATGTGGTGGGAAAGAGCCTATTTTGCAGCTAAGAATGTCAGCAAGAACTTTTAGGTTGGCCACTTCATTCACTGGATAGATAGTACTCTTAAGCATATTGATATGAAGTCCAGAAATGGCCTCAAAGACGAGATCTTTTGAGACCTCCATCAATGTGCTTTTTTTATTATAAGCTAATGACTATTGAAATTGGGAAAACCTCTTGTATAACAGAGATAAAGCACAAGGTAGAGGAACTACATCAAGACATGGTTCTCTATGTAAGACACAATCATCTACACAAATAGGTATCTCACAGGTGCACCAAAAGGAAATTAAGGATAATAGGTTAATTCTTCAACTGTACAAAATTAGTTTCATTCCCCAAACACTCTCCTATTTCATCTTCCTCCATAATCCACATAAGAGCTAGTGGGGCAACCTACCATGTCCTTTGTCTTCTTTTCCTACTTATACCAACCCAGTTGTGCACCTCCATCAATGTGCTTTTAGGTCTATTTCGTCCGCTTTTACCAAATTTAATCATCATAATGTGACCTAAGGACTGGTGCATATGGAGGTCTAGTATGACATGACCAAACTATACCAGACAACTTTCTCTTGTCTTCTACTCCATTGTGCTATAGGTTTTATAATGTAGTCTTGTATGATTGTAAATTCATTTTAACATCCACATTTTTACGACGCTCGTCTTGTGTATATGTTTGGGCTTACGTGGATGACACCTCTCACATCATCACGTAGACTATGAAAAATCACAATGGGCTTCACTCTGATAAAGCCTGAAAGGTTTAAAAGCGTTCACCTTTACATCACCAATATCATCAACGAACAATTTGACAATCCAAAAGACATGCCCAATAATACATCTTAGATGATGATTGTTGAACCATGGTCAAAATCAAGTCACGTAGCATGAATGTGAAGCTCCTATCCACTTAAAGAATGATATTGCCACCACTACAAATATGAACATTAAATTCATTTCACCATATGCCACAGCCTAATAGATTATCATAGGCTACCAATCTAAACCTTCATCAAACCCCCCTCATAACAAATTAAAAATTAAAAAAATAAAGAATAAAAAACGCAAAGGTGTGTTTGATAAGGTGGAAAATATGATGAAACCATGTTCCCAGTGATAGGGTAGCTTGAGTTGTGGAAATTATTTACTCCATATGAAAATAAGTTCTATCAAAAACAGAAAGTGTCATCATCCTTTATAAATATCTTAATCCTTACTGCACATCAATTGCTTCAATCAACAAAAACTAATATCAACCTTTAATACTCAAAATATTACTCCCTCTGTCCCAATTTATTTTGAAAAGTCTTCCACCGTACCTAGTCAAATGGTGTCACGTGAATTGGGACGGAGAGAGTAGGAAGCTATACAATATTTCATCTATTTTTAGACTCAGATATCCCAAGGTAAAACATTTTCATCCAATGTTAACTTTCACAGTGGAACAAAGTAACATGCAAAATAATCACAAAGATTGTACCTTTAAAACAGAAACCAATCGCTCTTCCTCCTCAACCTCAGTGAAATGCTTTTTCCATCGCTCCCAATCCCATTCTTCACCATCAACACTTATTATTTCACTATCCCTCTCAACAACTCCCACTCCTTTTGACCGATTCACATAATAATCAAACTTCATTATTGCATTCTTAACAGCATCTTGAAACGCCAAGTCCCATCTCCAAGAAGAAGATGGCTCAGCAGTGTCGCCGTTACCGTTACCGTTACCGTTACGGCAACGGCAACAGAAAGGAGAACCGGCAACCCTAGAGAGAGAATGAGAAGTGAAGGAGGAAGATGAAGGCTTTAATGGGGAGATGAATTTAGGGTTTGAGAAATTGAATTTGTGAGGGTTTACATCAAATATTGGTGGCGGAGCAATCGACGCCATCACAACGTTGTTTCTGTATTTTTGATATATCAAAGATAATCAAGAAGAAGAAGAGGATATAAAAATAAGAAATGGCAAAGAAAGAAAAAACATGGGGATAAGGATGTTGATTTTTCTGACGTTGGACAAAGCCAATTCCAAGAAAACACAGTACCACCCCTACACCGTAAAAAGTTTTCTCTTTCTTCTTATTAATTAATGTTCCTATGTTGTGAGTGGCCACCGCTGTTTCTTCAGATATTACTCTACTTCTTTTTATTTTATTTTCGATCATTTTTTTATTTCACTTGTTATAAATAATGTTATTTATTATTATAAATATTTATCTTTATAAAGAAAATTAAAATTAGTTTCCTATATCTTTTCTCTCGTTCTCTATAATATTCTTCTTCTTATTTTATAACACGTTACAAGTCTCTAATTTTATAGGGTAGAGATTGATCCTCTTCACAAAAACCAAAACCCCATCATTGCACGATCGTCCCCGTCAAGTCTGCTCGGGGTTAAGGTCAATATGGAATCTTATTTCACTTACTTCAACATGATTTTCCTTTGGTATTAGTATATTATATGTGAAATATATCTAGTGGAAAGCCTCTTCAGAGGATGTAGTTTTGATATCATCAAGTTATGCGTTGTCAGAAGAAAAAAAAACTTGTTAATTGTTATTATGTCGGCATGTACATCACAGTAAACTCTACCAGCAAAGGTAATATTTTCATCGGTTGCTATGACTATAATTATAGACATATTAGACTAGCATCTTTTTATATCATATACATATCTCGAATTGTCCTGAATTAGTAATATCTTAAAAGAGGTTTTAAATTATTATTATTTAATATGTTTAAGATATGTCCAAATATGTTTCAACTACAAATCTATTCCTTGAAGTGAATATGACATTATATAGTAAATCTTATAAATGCGGATGTGTATTTGGTTGTAAAGTTATCACGACTCATCTCTATAAGAGTTAGAATAATTGAGAAGAAATATTCTAAGTATAACTCTTGAAGTAGTAAATTCATAAATTTGCTTTCAAAATAGCAAATTTAGAACTCTACTCTCGAAGTAACAGAACTTTGACTCTATTTCCGAAGTAGTAGAACTTCGAACTCTACTCTCACAATAGTATAAATTTTGTTGGAAATTTGCCTTTGGCGGGAGTTGCGACCGACCAACTTTACCGGCTTAAACACTAGTGTAACGTATGTTGGAGAATCCGGTTCTTCACACATGCATGATCTACTAAGTACGTAGATAACCGTAGGGCCAAGAATCGTCAAATTTCATTGAGAAATGAAAGAGATATTGGTTCACGAAGTAAGGTGTTTGAAGCATGGAAAGTGTGGTATTGTGTGTAATTCTCCCTCATCGGTAGAGGAAGAAAGAATTGTTGTGTATATAAGATTCGAAATTGGTTTGGGGTTTGGGACCCCAAGGGGTATCCCATGTGTTTAAAGGAGGAGGACCTAGATGTGCTTCGGTTCGAGGAAAGACCACACGCGCGCCGCCGCCGCCCGCCCGTCCGGTCCCGGTTCCGGCCGAGTTCACGGTCACGGTCGTGGGGCGTGGGCTGTGGGCGTGGGCCTTCGATATTATCTTTTTGGGCCGAAAACTTTGCCGTAAGTACGAGTTTGATCCCGAAGTTTCGGATGTGCGCTTTGGACCGAATTCTTTCGTATGTGCGTTTGGTCCCCGAAGTTTCAAGATGTACAGCTTTGGTCCCCGAAGTTTCCGAAAATCGAATTTCGACGGTCAAAAACAAAATGCCAAGCACTCAATTCACCATTTATTTTGGCCGAATTACTCCTCCTATAATGGCCAAAACAATTGGTCTTTCTCCCATTTATGTTGGTGACTTTACTACCTCCATAATGGCCATTATTTGGCTATTATGGAGGCGATTTTTCAGCAGCGAGTTTTTCAGCCACTCCTTCACCTATATAAACACCCCCTTACACCATTGTTGAGCACACTTGATATGCACGAAAATACACAACCGAAAAAAATCTTCTTCCTACAACTTCCAAGCATCATTTCGTTACTCAATATTCTTCACGGTAGCTCTTGAGTTTCCTTTGCTCAAGGGTTCCATTGCTTTGTTTTATCTTGGGAGACAAATTGTCCAGACGTATAAAGGATACATACGGGGCAATATTGTCTTAAGGACAGAGTGCCACACTCGACTCAAAGATAAACCAAGTTTCCATTTTTCGATCTTTCAACAAAATA
Organism: Anisodus tanguticus; assembly: GCA_034509755.1. Classification (NCBI taxonomy): domain Eukaryota; kingdom Viridiplantae; phylum Streptophyta; class Magnoliopsida; order Solanales; family Solanaceae; genus Anisodus; species Anisodus tanguticus. Next base: position 33,702,566 of record CM067561.1, on the reverse strand, counting down.
GTAATTTCAATTTTGTTGTTATATTGTAATTTTCAGATTTCTAGTCGAAAATATTATTGAAATCTTTGTTTATCCTTTCGAATACTTGTAATAGTTAAATACTTCCCGTACTGCTTTATAAAGTACCATAGAGCAAAATCTCCCAACAAATTTTAAATTTACTCATGAAGTAATAAAACCTTGAATCTACTCCTGAAACGCAGTAAGGCTTTAAAAATTACTCCCGAAGTAGTAAATCTTGAAACTTTCCAAAGCGGTAAAACTTTAAATTTTACTCCTGAAGTATTAAAACTCTGAATCTTTACTCCTGAAGAAGAAAGAATTGGTAAAATACCTTAGAAATATTCCGAAGCAATTTTTTTGTGCTTGAGCAAAACAATGAGCTATAGATGAACATTGTGTATCAAGCATATTCAAATGATCAGGTTTCATTCCCCGAAGCGAATTAAGATATACCACAACCTACCTCGTGGAAAGATAAAATAACAAAAGAAATACATATGGTATAAAAGTCATTGCAACTCGTACCTGTTGTACGTAAAAACATCGTGAATAAATTTGTTAAATATCATTCTAAGACAAAAAGGAAGCAAGTTATAATGTTTTTTACTATAAATAAAAGGGTTTTCTTCATTGTATACCCATCTTTTAAGAGAAATAAAGAATTATCCTCTATTCTATCTTTCTCTACAATGTTCTTCTTCTTGCTTTATTATTTTATAACATCACTTAAATTTTTATAATAAATCTAGCATAATAAACATTATTTACACTATTAGCTTAGAAAATAAACTCATTTAACAAGCGTCTTACTAGCCTATTTGGCCACACTTCTTAAATTAGCTTATTTTGAAAATTATTTTTGGCGAAAAATAGTTTGTGTTTTGTCAATTAACTTTAAAAACACTTTTGAGCAACAATTAGTGTTTGGTCAAACTTTTAAAAAGTTATTTTAAGTGTATTTTTTCTCAAAAGTACTTTTTAAAAAAATATTTTTGGAATTTTTTTTAGCTTCTGAAAAACTGCTTCTACTACTCCCCATAAATACTTATTTTCTCCTAAAAGATTGGCCAAACAACTCACATTTTTTAAATAAGCACTTATTGAAAAAAAATAAACAATTTTGAGGAAAAATAAGCTTGACCTACATCTCCTTCACCTGATTACTCCCAAGAGAATAAGAAAATTATAATAATTATTTTCACGTATTTGTCATTTGAGAATGAAAACAGAGAAAACATTTGAACATAATCCTATATAATATGAATTTTAAAAAATAATCCTGCAAATATTTTATGTGTTATTGATAAATCTCTCAAAGTCAATTGACCCTGTTCTGATATTTGTGAAATTGATTAGTGATAACTGAGATATTATATAGAACTTAAAGAAGCACTTGAAGACACTGTCAATATATAATTTGTCCGATTGATCTATCTGGAAAGCAAAACACAAGTACTACTTTATGTTAACCATACTGTTTTTTCCTCATTATTATGCCATTAATATATAGGAGAATTAGAACAAGATATGATTAAATTTTCACTTTAACAAATAAACTATAGTTTAGAACTGTAGACGTCTTTAACTTAAACTTAGCTTTGTTAGAAAATAAAATAGAACGATATCTTGATTTAATCGAGAACATGTATAAAAAATCGGTCAATTTAGAGAAATCATGATTTTAGATAAATAAAATAAAATATCATATATTGATTTAATATTAACATGATGATTTAAATATAATAAAAAAAATTTAAAAATAAATTATATGACATGCATGATTAAAGAATCAAAATGAAATGAGTTTATTAAAAATTAATGAATTGGCGAGGAATATACTTGATAAATATATATTTATGATAGGAATATTTTGGTATTAGGAAAAATAATTTTCTGCTTCCGCAAAGTTTTTTAGCCTCTTCTCAATAATAGAAAAACTGGTTATGCTGCTAAAAAAATACCTTTTTAATTCGCAAACAACTCAAATCTAAATAAAAAGTGCTTTTAGAAAAGAAAAAAAAAAAGAGCCTAAAAAGCTTACGCCAAACAGTCTCTAAAATAAGAGATTTACCACTCCACTACATTATTGCCAGTTTTAGCTTCATTCAGACTTCAGTTTTCATTCATGACAGACACGTGTCAGTCTCCAACGAAATATCTTGAGGAGTAGGTGAAGAACCTCTAAAGCAGAAGATTCTAACCCTAGAGAAACTTCGAGTAACTGAAGTAAAATGGAGGAAGATGGCGAAGGAATAGTGAGAGATCGTTCAATTTCACCTACTAGAGTCCGAACCGGATCCGACCCGTTCCTGGTAGCTTGTAGATTGTTCAGCTTTGTTACTGCGTTGGCTGCTATTCTCTGCATTGCTGTTAATGTTTACTCTACCGTTAGATCATTTAAGCATGGATATGACGTAAGTCCTTCCTATCATGTATTTTGTGCTAATAATGTGTATGAGTGTCTGTGTAAGTGATGTGATGGAAATATTTCTAGGTATTTGATGGAATTTTCCGCTGTTATGCCGTCGTGATTGCGATTATTGTGGTTATTGCGGAGACCGAGTGGAGCTTTTTCACTAAGTTTTGGAAGGTTCGTTGTGAAATCTTAATATTTGCTGGTGTTATGATCAATTAGAGATATGTCTGAAATGAAGCATTGTAATTGGAATGGTTCATACTTTATTGCCGCTACTAGTATGTGTTTGCATTTGGTTTTGATTCAAGGGATGATAATGTAAATGTAGCTTTGTAACATCATCAATCATTGCAGTTTTAATAACTCAAACAACTGAGTGACATCATATAGTAATAGTAGGGAGCCACCCAATCATGACAATGCCACAGACAAATGCAATTGGTAATACTGCTTATGAAAAAAAAAAAGAAAAAAAATCCCTATACGATGAACATAAGTACTTTCAGCCTGCTCGTTTGCTCCAAAGGTTGAGGGAGATCTGCTAACCATGTTCATTTGTTAAGGAAATTTTTTTGACTAATCAGAGAGGTTAAATTATTTTTTCTTAATTTATTCATGAACTGGTCATAAGTAATTATTCTTTTTTCCATAATCCAGTTCTCATTCTGTCTCTTAGCTATTCAGAAGCTCGGTCTCCCATTCGGAGACAGAGTTAACCCATCGGTAAATTGGAAATGAAAAACTATACGATTGTCTATTCTTTGCCATATCATCAAGCTTTCTTTCCGGGAATTAACTTTCGGACAGGAACATACAAATCGTTTCCCTTGATTCAACATAACCATGAACCCAAACACTCAAAAGGAGGATATGGGAGCTCAAAGATTAGATTGATAATACAACCTATCAAAAAAAAGTTAGATTGATAATATGTTCTTAGGGTAAAGTTGAGTTTATGGTTTGACTGGGATTTATTAAGCAAGAGTGTTAGTCGTAGTTTATCTAACACAAATAATTGATAGCTCAGAATTGTAAACGCCATGCATCACTTAGAGATTCTGAAGTTTAAGGATGAACGAAGCTTGGCCTTTTGGGCTATATAATGTTGGAAATGCCATACTATCATTCATTTAGATAGATATTCGAACAATATAAATATCTAGGTTAAACATGACATAAAATATAAGGAGCACTAGGATGTACTAACCATGTCATAAATTTCCTAGGTTGACCCGTAGTTAGCAGTTAGTAGATGCAATGGATTGTTTGCTGCAGCAAAAGAGGTGTTTTCCCCCACTATCAATTTCTGTCCTTTTAATGGTCAAACTCGTTCGCAGCCTTATTCCATCACAGTTAAGCATCCAGTCACTTGTATTATGCCATTTTTGTCTTCCTCTCTACTCTTTTCATTATCAGTAAACATTGACCTTTATAGTCTTGCAGTAAAGTTAATAAATCCAGATATTGCTTAGCTATTTTAATGTTCCAGCAATTTGCTTCTCCTAGCACAACTGGAAAGGTTCCATTTGTTCTTAGGCGCTAAACTTTAATAACATCCTTCTATGTGGTATACAGTGGCTTTATTATTATAATATGCTTTCTAGTAGCTTGCACATTTTGACCCGATACCTCGACAATAAATAAAAGCCCAATAGTACTGATGTCAACTTTCAATGACTTTGTGTAGGTGTTGGAGTTTTCAGCTGGAAGGGGCATGCTACAGATCTTGTAAGCAAGACTTTTGCCCTGCTGAGATTGTTGAAATCAGACTTAACATAATAGTTGGTTTTTAGGGCGGAACTTACTTTCTCCTCTTTCTGGTTTGTTCTAGTGTTGGAGTGATGACCAGAGCTTTTCCTGAAGAATATGGGCAAAGGAATGACCTCATTCTTCTCCAGAACATAGCTAGCTACTTTCTTATTATCTGTGGTGCAATTAACATTATATCAGTAAGTTCAGGAAACCATCAGGTTGCTACATGGCAATCACTTGTCTGTCAGTTCCCATACTGTTGTAGCTTGTAGTTGATATGACACAATCCGTAAAAAGTATGATGTGTGGCCTTGCTTCTCTTGATCCCCAAACACCTCCCTTAGAGGCGGTAAATATCAATATATATATATATACCTCACGACAAATCAGTCGCGCAAAACTGTTTCCATTTCTCTCTTCGCAATCAATCATCACCTTAATAGATTCCGGCGAATCCGAACCATATCCGGCACCGGTAGACACATATCTTCTCATTAATCGACAACAATGCGTTTAGTTGTGAATTGCCGCCTGGTAAGTTGCTGTTCAGAAATGTGACATGGATTGGTGTTGCCACTATTACTAGCAAAGTTCTGAAAAAGCTTGGCTACTCGAATTCCTCTCCAAACTCTTCTGGCTTCAGGGTCAACTCTCCTCTTTCTCTCTCTACTTTCAAGGCCACTGCCGGTAACGGCTACCTTCTGCCACTGTCAGTAACAACTATCTACCATTGCCGGCGACCACCCACCGCCACCGCCACCAGGTTTCTTCTCTCCCCTTCTCTCTCTCCTCTCTTCCCCTCTTCTTCTCTCCCTTAACACAGTGAACACCAACCACCGGAGGCCACAACCGGCGACGGTACACCGACTGCCACCGGAGAAAACAGACGGTGCACCCACCGGCGACCAGCCCCTACTGGCGACCAACCTCCACTGGTGACCGGTGACCAGGTATCAAGTTTATTTTTTTTTTTTTTTTTTTTGCTCTTTGAACACCGACAGACGGCACTGCTCCGACCATATATATATATATATATATATTTATTTATTTATTTATTTTTTCGCTGGAGATTTCCGCCCAGATCTCTCCGGCTAATAAATTTTCCGGCCAGATCTTTTTCATTACATTCTCTCATCTTTTATCCACTTTTCCCCTCTTTTTGTATCCTTTTCTCCCTTATTCGGCAACTGGAAACCCCTCTACAGTAGGTTTCCAGTCAGGTCTGAACATGTACTCGAATTTTCCGGCAACTTTGCAACAGTGAACATTTTCTACTGGAGTTGGTACCTCCAGTCGCCCTTACAGATTATCCATTATAGCTGGTTCGTTTGCTGAATCTTGAATTCTACATTCTATCTTATAGTTCTATCATTCTTGTCGTAGTAGTTTTGCTAACTACATTCTTGCCGACTTGTACTATAGTATTGATTTCTATCTCTTCTAGTGTAAACTGTTGATTGTTTTTATTTGTTTAAGTGGCGTTGGTAAACGATGGTAAATTAGGGTCATGTTCTCAGTCGGGGACGGGGGCGAGGGTTTGGGGGGTAAGTGGGGTAAGGGAGATGCTAGGCTGAGAATAGGGTCTTGGAACAATGAGACTTTATCGGGGAAGTCCATAGAGATAGTTAAGATTCTTAAGAAGATGAGGATTAATATAGCCTGTGTACAGGAGTCCAAATGGGTAAGACTTAAGGCTAATGATGTGGACGGGTATAAGTTATAGTTTTCGAGTAGGTCGAGGTATAGGAATGAGATATGCATTTTGGTAGACAACGAGCTAAGGGATCAAGTGGTAGAGGTTATGAGGGCCAATGACAGGATGATGACGATTAAGTTGGTAGTTGGAGGGTCCACTATGAATATTATCAGTGCTTATGCGCCGCAGGCAGGCTTGGACGAGGAGAAGAGATGTTTTTGGGAGGATTTGGACAAGGTGGTGGGAGGTATACCACCCACTGAGAAGTTATTTGTAGAATGACATTTCAATGGACATATCGGATCACTTTTGGAGGGTTATGACGACGTGCATGAGGGCTTTGGCCTCGGGGACAAGAATGGGGGGAGGCGTCTCACTTTTAGAGTTCACTAGAGCTTTTGGGATGGTGATAGTCAACTCGAGATTCCTGAAGAAGGAGCACTTGGTGACTTTTCGTAGTTCGGTGACTAAGACTCAGATAGACTTTTTGCTCCTTAGGAAGGTTGATAACGGTCTATGTTAAGAATGCAAGGTTATTCCGAGTGAGTATCTTACAACCCGACATAAGCTTTTGGTGATGGATTTGGAGATTAAGATGGAGAAGAAGAGGAGGGGTGTGGATGACAGGTTAAGAATCAAATGGGGGAGTTTGACCATGGCTAGTGCAAAGGTGATGGGGGAGAGGTTGATGGCCAAGGGGGCTTGGCGAAGTAGTGGGGATGCGATAGGTATGTGGGATAGGACGGCCAGTTGCATTCGATAGGTAGCTAAAGAAGTGCTTGGGGTCTCGCGGGGTAGCCGTGGTGAGCACTGAAGGGACTGGTGGTGGAATGGTAAAGTTCTAGAGAAGGTGGAAGCGAAGAAAGGGGCATATGCGAAATTGGTAGAAAGCAAAGATGAGGTGGAGAAGTGAACGAATAGGAAATTGTATAAGATGGAGCGGAAGGAGGCAAAACTTGTGGTTACGGCGGCGAAAACAACGGCTTTTGAACGCCTGTATGTGGAATTAGAGAAAACAGGTTGGGATAAGAAGTTGTATAGACTAGCCAATGCGAAGAGAGGAGGGCCCGTGACTTAGATCACATGAAGTGCATCAAGGACGAGAATGACAAAGTACCGATGGAGGACGCGCATATTAGGCGGAGGTGGCAGTCTTACTTTCATAAACTCTTGAACGAAATATGAGAAAGAGACATTGTGCTAGGAGATCTGGAGCAATCTAGTAGGTACCATAATTTTGGATATTGTAGAAGCATTAAGGTGGAGGATGTTAAGGGTGTTGTTCGCAGAATGCGCAGGGGACGAGCGACCGGACCTGATGAAATCCTAGTTGAATTTTGGAAGAGCGCAGACAGGGCATGTTTTAGTGACTGACTGAGTTGTTTAACGTCATTTTTAGAACGACGAGAATGCCCGAAGAATGGAGGTGAAGTACAATGATCCCTTTGTACAATAACAAATGTGATATACAGAATCGCAACTATAGGGGTATCAAACTGCTAAGCCACACTATGAAAGTTTGGAAAAGGGTCGTGGAGATGAGGATGAGAAGAGGTGTGTCTATTTTCGAGAATCAGTTTGGATTCATGTCGGGGTGTTCGACTACAGAAGCCATTTATCTTATTAGGAGGTTGATGGAGCATTATAGGGAGAAGAAGAGAGACTTACATATGGTTTTCATCGACCTCGAGAAGGTATACGACAAAATTCCTATGAGGTTCTATGGAGATGTTTGGAGGTTAGAAGTGTACCTGTAGCGTACACTAGGGCGATCAAGGATATGTATGATGGAGCCAAGATCAGGGTGTGGACAATAGGAGGAGACTCGGAACACTTTCCAGTGACGATGAGGCTGCACCAGGGATCAGCTCTTAGCCCATTCTTATTTGCCTTGGTGATGTATGAACTGGCGCGACAAATTCAAGGGGAGGTGTCACGGTGTATGCTTTTCGCGGACGACATAGTCCTGATTGATGAGACTCGCAGTGGAGTGAACTCTAAGTTAGAGGTTTGGAGACAGACTCTGGAGTCTATAGGGTTCATGCTGAGTAGACCAAGACATAATACTTGAAGTGCAAGTTCTGTAACGGGAGCGATCTTGAGACATGCGTGGAGGTGAGGCTTGATACTCAGGTCATTCCAAAGAAAGGCAGCTTCAAGTACCTCAGATCTATTATCCAAGGAGATGGAGAGATTGATGGCGATGCCACACATCGTATTGGGGCAGAGTGGATGAAATAGATGCTTGCATCTGGAGTCTTATGCGGCAAAAATGTGCCGCCAAAACTTAAAGGCAAGTTCTATAGGGCGGTTGTTAGACCGACTATGTTGTATGGGGCAGAGTGTTGGCCAGTCAATACTTCCCACACCCAGAAGATGAAAGTTGTGGAGATGAGGATGATGATATGGATGTGTGGGCATACAAGGAGGGATAAGATTAGAAATGATGATATCTGGGACAGAGTGGGAATAGCCTCGGTGGAGGATAAGATGCGGGAAGCGAGGTTAAGATGGTTTGGACATGTGTAGAGGAGAGACACAAATGCCCCAATGCGGAGGTGTGAGAGGTTTGCTATGGACGGGTTCAGGAGGGGTAGAGGTAGGCCGAAGAAGTATTGAAGAGAGGTGATTAGACGATATATGGCATAGGTGCAACTTACTGAGGACATGACCTTAGATAGGGGTTGTGGAGGACACAAATTAGGGAAGAAGGGTAGTAGGTAGTCGAGCGTAGTCCTACTTATGTTTGCAAACTGGTAGTTGTAGTGTTATTATTGTAGGCACGCTTAGCCCATCATACTAATTGGCGCAATATTGCTTTATAGTCATTTGTAGTTTGATTTTCGTTGCTATGTGCCCTTTAGTGTACTTTATTTAGCTTATTTACCTGCGCTAGTTACTGCTTACTTTTTCAGAATGCACTAGTATTTTCATAATGCTTTACATTTTTTTGGCTAGGTTTGACCGTTCCTCTTGCTTTGCCCTTGCTTTGCTTTTGCTTGTGCTTGTGCTTTGCCCTTGCTTTGCTTTTGCTTGTGCTTGTGCTTTGCTTGTGTTTATGCTGTGTCTTGAGCCGATGGTCTCTCGGAAACAGCCGCTCTACCTACCAAGGTAGAGGTAATGTCTGCGTACACTCTACCCTCCCAGACCCCACGTTGTGGGATTTCCCTGGGTTTGTTGTTGTATATATATATATATATATATTCCTTGCAGGAATGCGAGCAGTGCACACATGTCAATTAGGATACCGGAAGCTTTGCTAACTAATATTCTGCTAGATGGTCTTAAACATCATTTCTTAAGTGTACTTGGTCTCCATTATACATAGTGTGCTGTTAAAGATTACAGCTTGTTGTTTGAATGTCTGCGTTCTGTGGCAATTCTTTTAACTTCAATTACCTCGTACTTAAGCATGAGGGCTTGCTTTTGGCTGCATACCTGCTACTAGAGTCCATATTGGTGAGTCTTTTTGGAGTACCATATGATACAATAACCTTCATTTTGTTTTTTTCTTGACTTATGTTACTTTTAGGGAATGTTGTGCTTTGGATTTATCAAACGTGCCCGCCAGGCGAAAGAAGTCTCCAGGGAGCAAGCGGTTAAGGATCTGCAGGTAATTCATGATGTCATGTAGCTCTTGTCAGTTTAGAAGCAAACCTTGAGCTGATCACCAGGGGAGAGTTAGATATGTGGATGCTTCTCCAGGCCTTGCATGGGTCTCACTCTCTAAATTTGTTCTTGTTTTGTCTTCTCTGGTCCTCTGGTTTTTAGCTGCTGCCACCCATCTTTTCTCCTAACAGTATCTGCTGTCCAACCTTCCAAAATATTCAGCGCTTAAAACCCTGACTGCACTCGCTGCATCACCCACTTTAGTTAAACAAATTGCAATGAAAGTGAATTTGGATTTCGGTCAGAGGTTTTCGGTTGTAAAAAATCAAAATGGTATATACTTGTAGGCTATAGCCAGTTTTGCAAATATCGCCTGGTGTGATATCACTAGCAACTATAACTAGGCCACAACTCTGCCAATAAGTTTCAATTCACAAGCTGTAGCTTTCAAGAGTGCCTCTCAAAAATAGTAGGAGAGGCAGCAAGGCCTAGCTCAAACAACAAGACTTCAAGGACTTCAAAAACTCATATTTATTCACGTTAAACTGTTGGGCTTTATATTTTGTTTTACCGTTTCCCATGTGTGTATCTCATTCTTTGATGGCTGATTGTCATTGTAACTCTCATCTTTCCAGCAACAAAAAGATAGTAGTAGCATAGCATGTGAGGAGTTAGACAGACATTACATTTTAGTTGGAATCAGAGGCAGCATATCTTTGCAAGAGGGGAGATTTTTGGATTCTGGGATTCCTGTTCCTGGAAAACCTTTTAGGTAAGTGATATTGCAGATAAAGGGTTTTTAGAGGTCTGTCTAATCACATTCTGGTGTCCAAGCTAGGTGATAGTGTTGTACATTACGTTTTAGCTGGAATCAGAGGCAACATTTTGTGCAAGAACGGAGAATTGGATCTAGGGATTTCTGGCAAACCTTTTTGGTCAGTGATATTGAAGATAAAAGGTTTTCAGAAAATCTGCCTAATTACATTCTGGTTTAGCCAGTTGGTGATAATGTTCTTTTATTAAAAAATTGGCTGTGGTGTCCAAGCTAAGTGAAATTGTTGTAGTGGAGATTCAGACTTGAGATCTCCAGGTTGTGCTCCTACAGGGCTACAACCTCAACCACTTAGTTGGACTAGGTGATAGTGGTATAAATAATGATAATAGTAAAAAAGTCATCTAATATAGCATGTATTCCCGAGTGAGCGCATGCGTAGTTAAATTTGCATGCATTTTTGCTGGAAGCAGTGGCTCATATCTCTGTCATGGGACATATTAGACGCTAGCATTTCTGGAGAACATTTTGAATAAGTGATACTCAATAGCAGGGGTTGACAACATTTGTCATAATTTTGTGGATACAGTTCCAACTTCCAAGGACTTATAATCACCATTTGGTAGTTGCATATTAAATTTATAGTGACGAATGTAGTAATAATGCTTTTTTTTTTTTTTCTATTGAGCTTTTAGGAATGGCATTAGGGCGAGAATGGGATTACATGTCTCCACCCCCGTCCTCTCTGAAAGTCTCATGTCCATGTCCCAACCCGCCAACTATCCCAAGGGAGTAGTCGTGCTTCATTGCTTTATCTGTTGCTATTCATTTTATAGCTTAATTACACAGAGTAAAGTTGTTTTGCAAAGTCTACAACGTTGCAGAGAACCACAATGTTTTTGGTTGTGTTTCTCATTTTTAAATAATGGTAATAAATCCCTATTGCCTGCCTTCCATATTCGGGGATGCTAAGCCCTGAAGCTGTGCAGGGCAAAAAAGAAATATCTTCTCCCCCATTTCCTATTCACAACTCCAACTGCGTCGTTGGAGTTTGAAATAATCAATTGTTCCTTCTCTTACCTTCTTGGGTGACATTTGGCTCACCTGTTTATCTCCTACTCACATTCCTGAAAACAATATTAATAAATTTAATTCCAGGAATTGGAGCGTCGTAGAGAAGAGCTTGAAGCTCTGTTGATACAAGAGAGGGCTTGAGAACATGGAGCTGAGATTATCGCTATGGCAAACCTACTGTCGAAATTGAGGAGAAAGCTTTGAAAGGAGAGCTCAAATCAACAAATTTGATGTTTGTGTGTTTTTACATGCCTTGTTACCTATTTGAGATTGAAAAATTTCACTATGTATGTATTGCAGAGTCTGTACAGTTTGCATAGATCACTTTCCTAACGGCAGTAATTGTCGTAAAGCAGGTGGTTGTCTATGCCTTCATTCCTTGTTAGTTCTAGACAGTTAATTAAATCTAAGAAGCAGCACCTGCTCGTATTGTTGTTGTGTTAGAGCAGGACGAATTATTTAACTTATTATTCAGTAGCCTTCAAAAAACATTTTTCTAGTGGCGTTTTACTTGCTGCCTGAGTTTCAATTTTCTATCCAGCTGACCTTAGACGGTATATAATGCAACCAGTTTACAAGACATAAATTTTGGCAACACTCAGATGTATCATGGTTAATTTAGTAGTGAGATGTGATAACCATGTTTAAATCAAAGAGATTGAAACATGACCAAGTGAAATGGTGTAAATGTTTTGGGTTTCTATTTCAGATTGTAACAGGCGTTTAGGAGCCTTTTCACAGTTTTGCACAGTTCTGAGTATGTATGAATGTCAATTTTCAGGCTATTACTTTTTTTTTCCAACTAATTGTTGTCTCCCAACGAAGAATAGAGAGGTCAGTATTGAACTTGTGTTTTTTTGTTTTTGTTTTTTTATATAATAACTTCTCTTGTTCCGAACTTCCAAATTATATGGCACTTTTTATTTTTGAAATCGAACAATTTTTCTTTTAACTATGCCTTCTGTAACATTTAAATATTGCTGACTATAAAACTTGTGATTTCTATATTTTAAGCTTTATTATTTAAAGAATTATGAAAACCATATTGACATCACACGGAATACTAGAGTTTCGTATTGTTCTGCCAGTTAGAATTTTTCATCTCAAAATAAAAGTATATTAAAGAAAATTATTTCACTGTTACTTGAAATACTTGAGCTTATTACCAAAAAAAAAAAAAACTTGAGCTTTAGTATTATTTAAGGATACGAGTATTGGATTATCATATAAGAAATTTATTTCACGGTTACATTTATTCCATTAAGATAATATATTTTAAATCAACTTTTCGCTATTACTCGTAATGTTTTTTTTTCTTTTCATATACTACTACTTTTAAAAAAAAATCAAAATATAAAAAATCTTTAGACTTTACAAGTCAAGCCAAACACACAATTATATTCAAAAGGCGCACGCACGCAAGAAAGATGCAATAGTGGAGTGGTAGATAATAAAATAGGGGTGTTGGCGGCAGGGAAATCGTGGAGGCGGGAGAGAGATGGGAGACGAAAAGGTGAAGAATGAAGCAATGGAGATTATGGGAATGTTTCAAGTGTTGCATCGCCTCGTCGTCTTCGATCTCGATTATACCCTTTATTGGTACCACACAAATTTGTTTCTTCCTTTAATCAGTTTCCCCAATTTGGTGATCTTGCTGGATTTAAGTGATGCCCATGTTTTGACTTTTCTTTTATTGATTTCCTCTTCCTGGAAATAGTTTAGCTTAGTAAGTATCTTCTTTAATTTTTTTGTTTCTTTTTTATTTTGTCTTCTTTACCTGCTATTTTGGGCGGAAATAGAGCACAGTGGATACACACGATTCATATAGCCAACCCAACTAGTTTAGTATTGAGATGTAGTTGATTTCTTATTCTTTGCGTGGTTGCAGGATTGAGACATAGGCAATTAACTTAAGTGAATGTGTTAAAATTGAGACATGGACGAAAATTTAAATATACAAGAATAATGAGTTCTTTTTGCTTTATATTCATCATAACCTCTTTATATACAAATAATGTCTTTCTTACCCTAGTCTAATAAGGTAACCTAACAGAACTAAGCATCCTATATTACCATAATTACAATTTCACTAAAAATAGACCAAAACTATTACAATTAGATTAGAATAGGGTTCCACCAACATAGTCTCACCGACTCATTGACGTAACCGGACAAACTAGCCCGGTCTTAATACCCCCTCAAGTTGGAACATGAGGGTCTCGAATGCCCAACTTGTCAAATAAATATTCATGTTGCGTTTGCCCAAAGCCTTTATAAACACATCGATCAATTGCTCACTGGTTGACACGTGACTAGGAAATATTATATCAGATTGGAGTACGTTCCGGACATAGTAACAGTCGACTTCAATGTGTTTAGTCTGTTCATGAAATACCAGATTTTGTTCAATATACAATGCCGCTTGACTATCATAGTACATTTTCACCGGAGATTTATGTTCAACTCCTAAACTTTCAATTCATAAACTGTCATTGCCACTGATTGGTATTCCGCCTCCACTGACGAGCAAAAGACAATGTACTGCTTCTTGGTTTTCCATGATACATGTGAATTTCTGAGGGAAATAAACCAACTGGTAAGTAATTTTCGATTCAATGGACATCCAGCCCAGTCCGAATCACACCATCCGTACAACTGGAGATCACAATCTTTTCTCATCGCAATGCATTGTCCTGAGTTCTTCTTCAAGTAACGCACCACACGGAGAGCCGCGTTCCAATGTGCTTCCTTCGGCTGCTGCATGAATTGGGACATAACATGCACGCAATATGACAACTCCGGTCGCGTTAAACTGAGGTATATTAATCTACCGACTAGACGTTGGTATGGTTCCGGATCTTCCAAATTGGCTCCTTCTGCCAACACCAAACCGTAATTTTGTTCCATGGGTGTATTGATTGGTTTAGCTCCTAATAATTCGGTCTTAGAGATTATATCCAAGGCATATTTTTGTTGAGAGAGAAATAACCTGGTTGGTCCACATGCAACTTCAACTCCCAGAAAATACTTCAGAGGGCTCAAATCATTCATGTGAAAATATGTGCGGAGATAGTCTTCGAAATCATGCAATGACACTATGATCATTTTCGGAGATAATCAAGTCATCCACATAAACTAAGACGTTAAGTTGCATACCTTCCCGGTGCATCGTGAAGAGAGAATAATCCAAGTACGACTGTTTGAATCCATATTTCATCAAAGCATTTGGCAATTTCGCAAAACAACACCGTGGCAGTTATTTCAAATCATACAAAGATTTTCGGAGTCGACATACTTTCCCCGGACTAGGAACACGAAATTCCGACGACAATTTCATATAAACTTCCTCCGTAAGGTAACCGTGTAAGAAGACATTATGAATGCAACTTCCAATTTAGCGCAACCGCAATTGCCAGGAAGGTCTGAACAATTACTATCCTAGCAACCGGAGCAAACGTTTCGTTGTAGTCAATTCATTTTTCCTGTTTATTTCCAAAATGACCAATCGAGCTTTTTATCGCTTGATTGTGTCGTCAGAGTTGTATTTGATCTTGTACATTCTTCATTCGGATGCTTTCTTATCCGATGACAATGTTTCTAATGTTCACGTGCCATTATCCTCCAATGTTTGGATCTCTTGCTTCATGACTTTTCTCCAATGTTTCTAAAGCATGGTTCACTAATTCAACCAGATTTTGATCTTTATTTTTATTTTCCAAATATTTTATTTGGTGTTTCTCTGTCAAATTTCTTTCTATCTCCAACTCATTTTCACCTTTTGTTGCAAGAAATGAAGCTTCATACAAATATAGCATCCCCTTTGTATCCTCAGTATAATGAATTTCACTAAAATCAGCCATATTGCCACAGAAACTATCAAATATTTCTTCAAACAAAATACTAGATTTTATTTAATATTAATATGATTCGAGTTCTGAGACAGAAGAGAATATTATTGAAGATATAATGAAGTTAACTATAAAAGTGTATACTCTTTAACATTTTAACCTTTTAGATAAGATTATAGCATGTAAAATAAGATGTCGCGGGGTTCAACCCGCACATCTACATGTGGAGGTGCACGATAAATACATAATTAAGTAAATAAAAGTGTACGACATTCTCCAACAGCTAGCTTTAGACTTTCAGATGAGATTATCACATGATAATTCCTCAACAAAAATTCTTGTTAAGGAGCATCTAGATTTGAGTGTCGTGTTGTAATATGAAGACAATTCCTATTTGATATAGCTATTTGTGCAAGTATTATATTGTTAAGAAGCAACTGTCTCTTGTACAGATCGTGACACTTTCTCCTTGATGGACCCTACGAGGCGTGAATTCAAATTAGTCCGGTCAGTGAATTTTGAATACCGGAAGCTTAATGAACAAAGAAAGAAAAGAAAAGGAGAGCGAAAAGCTAGATACTATAATGCACCTTGTGAAATGTTGAATCCGTGTTGTCTCAAGAGCCTGAATTCTAGAGCTTTAGCATACAAATCTCTTTTGCTCCTTTTGCAAAATTTTCCACATAATTTATTCAGAATGTTGTATATTTCATCTTCAAAGTGATAACATAATCCAAGCCTTTGCAAATTATCAATAATCTCCAACTTGTTTAATGGCTTCGTGTTATGATCATTAAGCATAATCATGACTTCCATTTTCAGTTCATCGCGGCGTCTGATGAACTTCTCGTCCTACATAGATGGTAACAAAAAAAGAAATTACATGTATATGTAGATTTAATTTAAATATAGCTAAAAATGCAGGTGTTAAATAAGTTGCTAGTGAGAAATGGTTACAGAATATCGATTCTTCAATAATTGAATATGAGTATAGTCCCAAATAGAAGGTTGATAATTTCCAGATCACCGAATAGGGGCAGCTTGAGCATTATATATATATATATATGTGAGGCAGTTGTTTAATTATGAGTGTATGAGCTTAGCACTTAGATATAACTACTATTTAGCTTTCAAATAACGTGTTTTGCACAATGTTGAAATGAAAAAAAGAAGTAGATTTGTTGCGCGCCGCTTCTACTTCCTAATTTATGTGATACCTTTCAGAATTTGAGAATCAAATAAATTTTCTTTGACAGTGATCAACGCCATTATACGATAGTAATGAGTTTCACTTGCTCTAAGCCCGGTCTGTGCGCGGTTAGGAAGAGAATGGCTTTTTTTATATTTTAAATATATAAATTTTCTTTCTAAAAACTTAAAGCTTTTTATGTATGAATTCACAATAAAATTAAGAAATTTGACTCTCAAAATTCAAACGGTACCACATAAATTGAGATAGAAGAATTACATTTCATATAACTTGTCAAGTTTTGTAGATTTTATCTAGTCATAATGATTTGGTTTGCCTATAATATATTGAATTCTGATTAGATTTGATTAACATTCTATTGGAAAGAAAAGAGCACAAGACAATCTCAAGGAAAAAAGACGGCTATCATTTTTTTAAAGGGATCGGGACAGGTCGGGGCGGTAAGTAGAATTGGCCGGATCGGGATCGGGCCGACTCAGCCCGCCCTACAGCAAAGTAAGAACTCCCAAATTAGAGATGCTAACCCTTCTTCTTGGAACAAATCGACCAATATATCGGAAGAAGCTAAACCGGCGTGGGCAGTAGCTCCAACAGTTCCGATGATGCAATCGCAAATTACAATTGAAATCACGAAGGGGACCCATCTAGGCAAACCGACCGTTTTCTTGTCGGAAAATTCTCTAGCATGGATGAAATTTCGCAAGTTATTTGAGAGTAAATACCCCATGAAAGGAACTGTTAAAATAGCATATTATGATGCTCGACATGTTTCACACATCCTGCTGATTTTCGCTTCATATATAAGAGATTTGTGGATATTGACAATTACACAATGAGGGTGTTCAGATGGACCCCTGATTTTGACCCTGACCAAGAAACATCCCTTACCTTTGTTTGGGTTCTTATTCACAAACTACCATGGCATCTATTTAGGTGGAATATTATTTCTCAATTACTAGACCAGGTTGGGACCCCTCCTATGGCTCCACACCAGGCAACGTTTAGCAAAACAAGAGGAAATGTCTGCAAAGGTAAGAGTGGAAATAGATTTAGTTAAGCCAAGGCAAGATGAAGTATGGTTAGGTTTCAAGAGGTTGGATGGAAAGGATGATGGATACATGCTAGGTCTAGAGTATGAAGGGGTTCCGGAATACTGCTACCTTCAAGGCCACAAAATCACTGAAATGTACTTCAAAACTAAGAGATGAAACTGTTGAGAGGAAAAGATAGGAGAAACTACAGAAAAACAATGAAGAAAAGCAAAGGAGAAAAGAAAGGAGACAGAGACAAACCTGGACCCTCTAATACTAAGAACAATGAAGAAGGATGTACAGTTCGGTCCCTGAAGTTTCAAGATGTACAGTTTGGTCCCTGAAGTTTCAAGATGTACAGTTTGGTCCCTGAAGTTTTCAGAAAGTTGGAATTTCGACGGTCAAATCAGAAACGTCCAAGCTCTCAATTCAGCCATTTATTTTGGCTGAATTACTCCTCCTATAATGGCCAAATCCGTTGGTCTTTCACCATTTATGTTGGTGACTTTACTACCTCCATAATGGCCATTATTTGGCTATTATGGAGGCAGTTTTCAGCCCCCTCCATCACCTATATAAACACCCCCTTACACCATTGTTGAGCACTAAGACATATGCACGAAAATACATAAACAGATGCAGAAAAACAGTGCACGAAAATACACAACCGAAATAGTTTTCTTCCTACAACTTCCAAGCATCATTTCGTTACTCAATATTCTTCACGGTAGCTCTTGAGTTTCCTTTGCTCAAGGGTTCCATTGCTGTTTTATCTTGGGAGACAAATTGTCCAGGACGTATAAAGGATACATACGGGGCAATATTGTCTTAAGGACAGATCTACACTCGACTCGGCAAAAAAAACCAATTTATATTTTTCCGTCTTCTATAAAAGCGGAATTTCCAGTTTTTACTTGTATAACTATTGTAATTTTCAGATTTCATG
Source organism: Anisodus tanguticus (assembly GCA_034509755.1). NCBI lineage: Eukaryota > Viridiplantae > Streptophyta > Magnoliopsida > Solanales > Solanaceae > Anisodus > Anisodus tanguticus. Next base: position 33,684,209 of record CM067561.1, on the reverse strand, counting down.
TTGAATTATTGAAATCTTTATTTATCCTTTCGAATACTTGTAATAGTTAAATACTTCCCGTACTGCTTTATAAAGTACCATAGAGCAAAATCTCCCAACAACTTAAGACAATATTTGTATTGTATTACTATTAGTGTTCGAAAGATGTCGGTCAAAAGTTGTGTGACCAAATCTGGATATGGCAATGGTTTTTTGGTAGAAGAGAGTGATGATGATGAACGTGTTCATGGTGTCACCGCTACCAAGATCGGTGGGAACAAGCGCTCACGAGAGCCTGAGGATGTCAACTGGGACAAGAGGAGAAGAGTGAAGATGTTATTCTATCTTGTAGCAGAAGGCCTATATCTGTCCCAGACAAAGGATCCGAATAATGGTGAGAAGGAAATGGACACTCAGTCTGATGAAGTGACTGAAGTGAGCCAGAATCCGAAATTGGGATAAGTATTTTTCTCACTTGTCAAGAATAAGGATTAAATGATAAGTAGTTTTTCTTACTTGTCAAGAATAAAGATTAAATTATGTCTGATTAAAAATGGATTAAAGTAAGGAGGAATATGAAAATAATTTATATTCCTTATGCTTTAACAAATCAGAAGTTTAATCTCATCTTCTTTTCCGTTTAAAGATTGGATTTTGTAAACGACTTAAGAAGATCCGTTCTTTTAAGTGTAATTACTAAAGTGTGTAAAGTATGTCGCACATACAATGGAGAAAGATCCACTAACTGTGCGAAAACTCTTACCACTCTTAAGTAAGCGCCAAGAATTATCTGGGCACCAATCATAACGGAAGAAGACTAAAAGCTAAAGACGTTGAGCCTGTCATACTATTTGGCAGAAGATCCTTCATAGGATGATATTGGACACTCGGTCATAAAAGCCTCCGGGCGACTGGAGTGGGCCAAAATTCCTTTGATATGATGATATTGGACACTCAGTCATATAAAGCCTCCGGGCGACTGGAGTGGTGCCAGAATTCATTTCATAGGAAAAGTAATGGACACCTAGTAAGGTGGGCCACAGTTTTCAGGTCTTAAATGATCTGAAGGCCTAAAGAAAAGCGAGAAAAGAAATTGGACACTCGGTGCACTTAAAGCAACTGGTGGGCAATATCTGGATCACATATGATCCGGTTACGCCCTAACCACGGGTAAGAGGTTGTTCATGTGAAGCAACACCACCTCTAAAGTAGAAGGGGTTGGAGAGGTTGTCCTCAATAGGACTTCAGGGAATGAGATCACTCTAAGATGATGTGATACATGTCCCTAACTTGGTTTAAGGGACGCTGTTGGTCAAGCTGGTTTGAGACTAGTCCAACAGGTCTGTAATAACTAAGAATGGTGCAGTATGTCTGTAGCCAAATGAATGATATATTTGTAATCCGTGCATCTATGCCATCATAGATTAAGACACGTTAAATAGCAAGTCATTCAAAAGCTAACGATGTTGAGATTGTTGCCTTCTGTCGACATAAACCCTCTAAATAAATGTGAGGTAGATGAAGAGGCAAAATCACCTTTCCAAATTCCGTCAAGGGAATAGCGAAAGAAGCACCGCTCCTCTAGAACTTAGTCACACCTAATTGGGTGATTTGAAGTTTATACAAAATAGTGGGGGGAGACAAGTACGTTGTGATCTTCATTGATGATGGTACAACGTATGGAATCCTTTGTTTGTTGAAAAGCAAAGATGAAGTTGTTGAAGCGGATAAGCGCTACAAAGCAGAAGTTGAATATCAACTAAGCCTACGGATTGAGAAATTCGTAGTGATAGAGGGGGAGAACGTGAAGCATCGTTTATTAAACGACTGCTCATTTCTCACCTCGGTCTAACGGTGTTAGCCAAGCGCTAAGCCGTACGCCCAAATTATGTGGGGCACGTCGATCCTTACCGCTAATGCGATTCTCAATAGAACTCCGCATAAGGATAATGGTAACCCTCCGTGTGATACATGGAAAGGATCTCACATACAAATGTTGTGATGTGGGGTGGTTTCATACCTAAGACTGTAGATTGCATATTCACTGGATCTGCAAATAACAGTAGTGTTCATCGCCTCTTCGCGTCAAAGAATGCTGAATTCTTTGGAGATAACTTTCCTTGGAAAAGGAAAAAGGAGTAATTGCTCAAGGTTAACAAGAACCCGCTAGGGCCTGACTGTCCGGAACTAGACGTTCCGTATCTACAGACTCGAAAGTTCTTTGGCTGTCCGAACTTAATATTCCGATCTGCAGAACTCGGGGATTCTAGATGTTGAACCGAGACGAGCAAAGAAGGGGACAAAGACTTGTTCCAGTCCTTCTAGCTTGTATGGTTAATAATGAACCATGAACAATTAACAAATAATTGTTATCTCCAAAAACGCTGCTTTGGAAAGAAGCTAAAGGGAGAAATAGATTCTATATATAGAACCATACTTATGTAATGGTTAATCTTCCTCCGGAAAAGAACCTTTGGGTTGTAAAAAGTGCTCCCAGCAGAGTAGCTTCACATCCAGGGCCATTGTAATCTTACATGGTATGGGTGTTGAAACAACCTTCCCAATCGGAGAGTTGGAAGAAGAGGATCGAAATTGGTTTGCTTTGAACTGTTGGGCTTCTTCCTGAACTTTCATTTTGGTCCCTGAAATGTTAACATTTTGGTCCCGAAAGTCTCGGATAAAACGAAACAATGAATCGATCACGAAACATTGACTCTCGAAGTTAGAAAGCCAACGATTGGGAAAACCAACGGTCTTAGAGTGAAAATCATATTGAAACAAAGTCTCGATATGAAAGATATGAGTATCACAGATGACATCTTAGGAATTGGATTTCTAAGACATCTAACGGATCGGTCGATAGTTGACAGTCTCGTTGAAGCCACCAATGGATATGAATCATAGAACGATTGGAATCATGGTGCACCCATAGACAGGAGCGATATGCTCGGGTCACGTGTAGTTCAATGTATTGTACACACTACAACCGACCCGGTATCGTCCAACAAACGGATCGAGTTGAACTAAGGTTCACCGATGATCTTAATACATGATCAATAGAAGGCGTTAAGTCGGATATGACGATATCCGAATTATTCGCTTATCTACGGATTATAGTATTCGGATGTCCAGCGGTTCGAGAGAACACAAAGTGATGCAAACTGGACATCGGATCCGAAGAACACCAAAGCCACAAGTAAATGTGTATGGTGGTTCTTGGAAAATCCTCTAAGCAAACTTGCATCGACCGATTCATGATGGTATCGGAGTTTATCGCTTTATATAAAGCATGAAAGAAGTTGAGTAACTTCACGACTCATTAGAGGACGTCCCTTATTGGGAGAAACTGTGCCTTCAGCGGTTCTACACCGTGGCTAGCCGGTCGGCTTTAGGAAGGACACGGATGACGGCGTCTGGACATATCTCGTCGGGATCTGTCGGAGACATAAGACCGTATGGCGGTTGATCATCACGGGTGTCACTTCCTTGTTTACAAACTAAGGGACTACCCGGAGATCAAGTGTTCTGCTGTCTGGGGGAATGGGCTTAAAACCCAAAATATACGGACCAATACAAATGAAACCCAACCTTACGAACCGGAGATCCCGGTAATTTGGTTCAATGGGAAAACTAAGTTGTAAAGGTTCGGTTGATCGCTTCGGTCGAAGCATGAGCACTTCGGATAGTGATTTCGAAAAGAAACACCAAATCCAAAGCCGTTCCCGCGATAGACGTTAAGTGCTATCTGCAGTATGGGTAAAGGTTAAGTTTTCAAAACACCGTAATGATCCTCAACAGTTGAGGTTAGGTCTTTGGGAAACTTTTAATGGTTCCTAACACTTGTGAAGTGGGGTATAGCAGGATACCTTGTAGGAGACCACCTATTTAAGTGCGAGGACGGGCCGCCTCAAATTGAACGCACTTAAGAATCCAGACGTTGTCCATGGCCAAAACGGACAAAACATTACGAAGAAGAGAGTAAGGGAATTTGTTGTGTTGGTACCGTTGTCTTGGCTTACACTAATCACCGACGGTTCAAGACATCACGTTCACCGCGCATGTAAGTAAGTCCGATGGTATTCAACTATGGAAGGTTCAAAGCCGAGGCTACCTCTCCTTATGCAACATCGGTCCGCCGAAATATTGCTTGGAAATGAAAAGACACCATGTGAGTGCGCCAAAATCTCTTTCAAGAGGGGATTGTTGGAAATTTGCCTTTGGCGGGAGTTGCGACCGACCAACTTTAACGGCTTAAACACTAGTGTAACGTATGTTGGAGAATCCGGTTCTTCACACATGCATGATCTACTAAGTACGTAGATAACCGTAGGGCCAAGAATCGTCAAATTTCATTGAGAAATGAAAGAGATATTGGTTCACGAAGTAAGGTGTTTGAAGCATGGAAAGTGTGGTATTGTGTGTAATTCTCCCTCATCGGTAGAGGAAGAAAGAATTGTTGTGTATATAAGATTCGAAATTGGTTAGGGGTTTGGGACCCCGGGGGTATCCCATGTGTTTAAAGGAGGGAAGACCTAGATGTGCTTCGGTTCAAGGAAAGACCACACGCGCGCCGCCGCCGCCCGCCCGTCCGGTCCGGTTCCGGTTCCGGTTCCGAGTTCCGTGTTCCGTGTTCTCGGGTTCACGGGTTCACGGGTTCACGGGCTGTGGGCTGTGGGCTGTGGGCCTTCTGATATTATCTTTTTGGGCCAGAAAACTTTGCCGAAGTACGGTTTGATCCCGAAGTTTCAGATGTGCAGTTTGGACCAGAATTCTTTAAGATGTACAGTTCGGTCCCTGAAGTTTCAAGATGTACAGTTTGGTCCCTGAAGTTTCAAGATGTACAGTTTGGTCCCTGAAGTTTTCAGAAAGTTGGAATTTTGACGGTCAAATCGAAACGTCCAAGCTCTCAATTCAGCCATTTATTTTGGCTGAATTACTCCTCCTATAATGGCCAAATCCGTTGGTCTTTCACCATTTATGTTGGTGACTTTACTACCTCCATAATGGCCATTATTTGGCTATTATGGAGGCGATTTTCAGCCACCTCCATCACCTATATAAACACCCCCTTACACCATTGTTGAGCACTAAGACATATGCACGAAAATACATAAACGGATGCGAAAAAAACGGTGCACGAAAATACACAACCGAAATAGTTTTCTTCCTACAACTTCCAAGCATCATTTCGTTACTCAATATTCTTCACGGTAGCTCTTGAGTTTCCTTTGCTCAAGGGTTCCATTGCTGTTTTATCTTGGGAGACAAATTGTCCAGGACGTATAAAGGATACATACGGGGCAATATTGTCTTAAGGACAGAGTGCTACACTCGACTCAGCAAAAACCAATTTATATTTTTCCGTCTTCTATAAAACTGGAATTTCCAGTTTTTACTTGTATAACTATTGTAATTTTCAGATTTCATGTTGAATTATTGAAATCTTTATTTATCCTTTCGAATACTTGTAATAGTTAAATACTTCCCGTACTGCTTTATAAAGTACCATAGAGCAAAATCTCCCAACAAAATATCGTCTACAACTGTAGCCATAGCAGTGACCTTAGTCAACATTGTTCGGGAGTGCTGGTTCTTTTGAGGTTCAAACATCATTCCCGCTATCCATAAGAACTTCAACAATTCTATCCCTTGTGAATGGAATTTTTTCTGCAAGGCATGAGCTCTTCCACCACCTTACATGCATAAAAATTAATGCTACATGAGAACTAACCAATCCATTAGTTTTACCTATTTTGACCCAAAACATTTCAGCCCAAGTACCCCCGCCCGTAAATGAACTAACCAATCCATTAGTTTTGACCCGTTCAAATTCAGTCCAACACACCCATTTAATGCCTTTAGTAGTAAACCTATTGACCCCGAGTATTTTATACTTCCTCAGTTTTAACTTATATACATAGACAACACAGAGAAATTTAACAGTTGTTGTAAACGATTACTTGTAGTATTATTCAAGTTACTAATCCTCTTCTATTTGATGGATAGTTACATAAAGTTATCTTTCAAATGACCTGATATATTTATAGTATTATCAGTATACATAAGTTAAACTCTACTACATGTCTCACCTTGATAGATTTCTTAAATCTTCTTGGTGTATTGCTTGAACAATGTTGTAATCCAACTTAGCGAGCTCGAACTCGAGCATCTGAGGATCAGCATTTGGCATTCTCTCATAAATGTTAATATACCACTTTGTCTCTACTCTCAACATCATGCAATGCAAAGGAAGTTCCAATGCATGGCGGACTAATGAGAACGTTAAATTGTCTTCACCTTGTTGATTATTGGGTAAATGCTTCTTTAGATGTGACATTGTGAATGTATTAGCAGACTCCAAAATATCGTTTTCAGTTTCCGTAGAGAGATATGAAGCTTCATATAATTGTAACCCTTCTATATCTTTACAGAGACTTTGATTGAAGTTACCCTGCTCGTCCTTGAAATCGTTCAGTATATCTAAAAACACGAGAAACATTATTGGTTAAAACATAAAAAAGACTAAATATGAGAACATGCACGAAAGAATAAGAATGAAATTAGTTTGGCAAAAAACAGGTAGCACCATGACAGATATCAAAACCATGTTATCTCAAGAGCCTAAATTTCAAGGCTGTCGAATATAATGAATCTCCTGACGTGAGTGGGTCTATATTGCTCAAAAATTTGCATGATTTCATGGTTGAAGTGGTAACTCACTCCAAGCCTTTATAAATTATCAATCAGCTCCAACTTTTCTAATTCTTCTAATCCATCAACCATCATCATCAAATTTATTTCCATTTCCTTCTTTAGTTCGTTAAAACGCTTCATATACTTCTCTCCCTACACATTTACAAATGCTCAGCTCGAATGTATTTACCTAAATTTCAGAATGTTATGACTATATTATATATGCATGCAGATTATACTTTGAATAACGATGATATATAAATAAATTTACCGCATAATGATTATGTACTGACTGAATATATTCATAATTCCACATGGTAGGCTCGTAATTCCCTGAACGCCTAATGGGATTAGATGAAAGATTAGTGGAAATATTAGGGGAGTGATTAAGTGGTAGTGCTCCAGTTTTCGTGGCAGCAGTAGAGAGGCTGCAGGCTTTTGATTCAAATGCCTTTAGTGGGCGGAAAGAGGAAAAAGGGGAAGGTGGTCATGGCTAGCATCCTACGTACGTAGATTCACTTCAGTATTTGCAAAGATCTTTTAGATGGTTGGATCTCCAACTAAAAAATGTCATATATAGATTTTGAATACAAGACTAAAGATTGACTCAATGGTTTAAGGGTTCAAATTTCAAAATTCACCTTGAGGTGTAAACGTGTACAAGTATAACACTATAATCTCTACCCATTATTAGATTAGGATTCCTATTGTATTGTGATTAGGATTCCTCTTTCCTCTTGTATTAGGATTGTATATTATACACTATATATATTTATATTAATGAGAAAGACTTCCTAAGAAAGATTAATATTATCTTACATGAGGTTTCAAATTTTCACCACTTGGGGGATAATACAATATTTTGTGAAATATACTTTTTCTTGACAAATCCACCTTCTAGTTTTGATGATGAGCACGTAATGTGAAATATCGCAGGCAGTCATTTTTACGTATTGGCTTGGCACTTAGATTTCACTTCTTTATTCTTTATATTTAGCTTCGATATTACATTTATTTGCATCTTAACTATGATTGCTTTTCGTGGCTAACAACCAAATGAAAAAGATGTTGTAAATTTGCCTTTGGCGGGAGCTGCGACCGATCAACTTTAACGGCTTAAACACTAGTGTAACGTATGTTGGAGAATCCGGTTCTTCACACATGCATGATCTACTAAGTACGTAGATAACCGTAGGGCCAAGAATCGTCAAATTTCATTGAGAAATGAAAGAGATATTGGTTCACGAAGTAAGGTGTTTGAAGCATGGAAAGTGTGGTATTGTGTGTAATTCTCCCTCATCGGTAGAGGAAGAAAGAATTGTTGTGTATATAAGATTCGAAATTGGTTTGGGGTTTGGGACCCCAAGGGGTATCCCATGTGTTTAAAGGAGGGAGGACCTAGATGTGCTTCGGTTCGAGGAAAGACCACACGCGCGCGCCGCCGCCCGCCTTTGCCGCCCGTCCGTCCGGTTCCGGTTCCGGGTTCACGGGTCACGGGGGCGTGGGCTGTGGGTCTTCGATATTATCTTTTTGGGCCGAGAAAACTTTGCCGGAAGTACGGTTTGATCCCGAAGTTTCGGATATACGAGTTTGGACAAGAATTCTTTCGGATGTGCGGTTTGGTCCCTGAAGTTTCCGAGAAAATCGAAATTTCGACGGTCAAAAACAGAAATGCCAAGCACTCAATTCAGCCATTTATTTTGGCTGAATTACTCCTCCTATAATGGCCAAAACAGTTGGTCTTTCTCCCATTTATGTTGGTGACTTTACTACCTCCATAATGACCATTATTTGGCTATTATGGAGGCGGTTTTCAGAGCGATGCAGCCCCTCCCTCTCCTATATAAACACCCCATTACACCATTGTTGAGCACTAAGACATATGCACGCAAATACATAAACAGATGCAGAAAAAACGATGCACGAAAATACACAACCGAAATAGTTTTCTTCCTACAACTTCCAAGCATCATTTCGTTACTCAATATTCTTCACGGTAGCTCTTGAGTTTCCTTTGCTCAAGGGTTCCATTGCTGTTTTATCTTGGGAGACAAATTGTCCAGGACGTATAAAGGATACATACGGGGCAATATTGTCTTAAGGACAGAGTGCTACACTCGACTCAGCAAAAACATTTTACATTTTTCCGTCTTCTATAAAACTGGAATTTCCAGTTTTTACTTATGTAACTATTGTAATTTTCAGATTCCATGTTGAATTATTGAATCTATGTTTATCCTTTCGAATACTTGTAATAGTTAAATACTTCCCGTACTGCTTTATAAAGTACCAAAGAGAAAAATCTCCCAACAACTTAAGACAATATTTGTATTGTATTACTATTAGTGTTCGAAAGATATCGGTCAAAAATTGTGTGACCCAATCTGGATATGGAAATGGTTTTCTGGTAGAAGAGAGTGATGATGATGAATGTGTCCATGGTGTCACCGCTACCACGATTGGTGGAAACAAGCGCTCACGAGAGCCTGAGGATGTTAACTGGGACAAGAGAAGAAGACTGAAGATGTTATTCTATCTTGCAGCAGAAGGCCTATATCTGTCCCAGACAAAAGATCCGAATAATGGTGAGAAGGAAATGGACACTCAGTCGATGAAGTGACTGAAGTGAGCCCAGAATCCGAAATTGGGATAAGTATTTTTCTTACTTGTCAAGAATAAGGATTAAATGATAAGTATTTTTCTTACTTGTCAAGAATAAAGATTAAATTATGTCTGATTAAAAATGGATTAAAGTAAGGAGGAATATGAAAATAATTTATATTCCTTATGCTTTAACAAATCAGAAGTTTAATCTCATATTCTTTTCCGTTTAAAGATTGGATTTTGTAAACGACTTAAGAAGATCCGTTCTTTTAAGTGTAATTATTAAAGTGTGTAAAGTATGTCGCACATACAATGGAGAAAGATCCACTAACTGTGCGAAAACTCTTACCACTCTTAAGTAAGCGCCAAGAATTATCTAGGCACCAATCATAACGGAAGAAGACTAAAAGCTAAAGACGTTGAGCCTGTCATACTATTTGGCAGAAGATCCTTCATAGGATGATATTGGACACTCAATCATAAAAAGCCTCCGGGCGACTGGAGTGGGCCAAAATTCCTTTGATATGATGATATTGGACACTCAGTCATATAAAGCTTCCGGGCGACTGGAGTGGTGCCAGAATTCATTTCATAGGAAAAGTAATGGACACCTAGTAAGGTGGGCCAGAGTTTCCAGGTCCTAAATGATCTGAAGGCCTAAATAAAGGCAGTAAAGAAATTGGACACTCAGTCTGCCAAAGCAACTAGAGTGGACCCGAGTATCGAGATCACATATGATCCGGTTACGCCCTAACCACGGGCAAAAGGTTGTTCATGTGAAGCAACGCCACCTCTAAAATCAAAGGGGCTGGAGAGGTTGTCCTCAATAGGACTTCAAGGAATGAGATCACTCTAAAAGAGGTGATACATGTTCCTAACTTGGTTAAAGGACGTTGTTGGTCAAATATGATTTTAGACTAGTCCAACAGGTCTGTAATAACTAAGAATGGTACAGTATGTCTGTAGCCAAATGAATGATATATTTGTAATCCGTGCATCTATGACATCATAGATTAAGACACGTTAAATAGCAAGTCATTCAAAAGCTAACGATGTTGAGATTGTTGCCTACTGTCGACATAAACCCTCAAAATGAATGTGAGGTAGACGAAGAGGCAAAATCACCTTTCCAAATTCCGTCAAGGGAATAGCGAAAGAAGCACCGCTCCTCTAGAACTTAGTCACACCTACTGGGGGTGATTTGAAGTTTATAAAAATAGAGGGGGGAGACAAGTACGTTGTGATCTTCATTGATGATGGTACAACGTATGGAATCCTTTGTTTATTGAAAAGCAAAGATGAAGTTGTTGAAGCCTACAAAGCAGAAGTTGAAAATCAACTAAGCCTACGGATTGAGAAATTCGTAGTGATAGAGGGGGAGAATGTGAAGCATCGTTCATTAAACGACTGCTCATTACTCAGCTCAGTCTAACGGTGTTAGCCAAGCGCTAAGTCGTACGCCCAAATTATGTGGGGCACGTCGATCCTTACCGCTAATGCGATTCTCAAAAGAACTCCGCATAAGGATAAGGATAATGATAACTCTCCGTGTGAGACATGGAAATGATCTCACATACAAAAGTTGTAATGTGGGATGGCTTGGTAGAAGTTGGACTAACGAGACAGGTCAAGTTCGACCTAAGACTGTAGATTGCATATCCACTGGATCTGTAAATAACAGTAGTGCTGATCGCCTCTTGGCATCAAAGAATGCTGAATTCTTAAAAGATAACTTTCCTTGGAAAAGGAAAAAGGAGTAACTGATCAAGGTTAACAAGAACCCGCGAGGGCCTGACTGTCCGGAACTAGACGTTCCGTATCTACAGGACTCGAAAGTTGCTGGCTATCCGGAACTTAGTACTCCAGATCTACAGAACTCAGGGATTCTAGATGTTGAACCGAGACGGAGCAAAGAAGGGGACAAAGACTTGTTCGAGTCCTTCTAGCTTGTATGGTTAATAATGAACCATGAACAATTAACAAATAATTGTCATCTCCAAAAGCGCTGCTTTGGAAAGAAGCTAAAGGGAGAAATAGATTCTATATATAAAACCATACTTGTGTAATGGTTAATCTTCCTCCGGGAAAAGAACCTTTGGGTTGTAAAAAGTGCTCCCCTGAGAGTAGCTTCACATCCAGGGCCATTGTAGTCTTACATGGCATGGATGTTGAAACAACCTTTCCAACCGGAGAGTTGGAAGAAGAGGATCAGAATTAGTTTGCTGAACTGTTGGGCTTCTTCCTGAACTTTCATTTTGGTCCCTGAAATGTTAACATTTTGGTCTGAAAGTCTCGGATAAAACGAAACAATGAATCGATCACGAAACATTGACTCGAAGTTAGAAAGCCAACGGTTGGAAAACCAATGGTCTTAGAGTGAAAATCATATTGAAACAAAGTCTCGATATGAAAGATATGGGTATCACAGATGACATCTTAGGAATTGGATTTCTAAGACATCTAACGGACTGGTCGATAGTTGACGGTCACGTTGAAGCCACCAATGGATATGAATCATAGAACTGATTGGAATCATGGTGCACCCATAGACAAGGAGTGATATGCACAGGTCACATGTAGTTTAATGTATTGTACACACTACAACCGACCTGGTATCATCCTACAAACAGATCAGTTGAACTAAGGTTCACTGATGATTTCAATACATGATTAATAGAAAGGCGTTAAGTCGGATATGACGATATCCGAATTATTTGCTTATCTACAGATTATAGTATTCTGGATGTCCAGCGGTTCTAGGAGAACGCAGTGATGCAAACTGGACATCAGATCTGAAGAACACCAAAGCCACAAGTAAATGTGTATGGTGGGTCTTAGAAAAACCTCTAAGCAAACTTGCATCGACCGATTCATGATGGAATCGGAGTTTATCGCTTTATACAAAGCATGAAAGAAGTTGAGTAACTTCATGAGTCCTTAGAGGATGTCCCTTATTGGGAGAAACTCGTGCCTTCACGATTATACACTTGTGGCTAGCCGGTCGGCTTTAGGAAGGACACGGATGACGGCGTACGGACATATCTGTCGGGATCTGTCGGAGACATAAGACCGTATGGCGATTGATCATCACGGGTGTCACTTCCTTATTTACTAACTAAGGGACTACCCGGAGATCAAGTGTTACTGCACATCTAGGGGAATGGGCTTAAAACCCAAAATATACGAACCAATACGGTGGAAACCCAACCTTACGAACCGGAGATCCCGGTAATTTGGTTCAATGGGAAAACTAAGTTGTAAAGGTTCGGTTGATCGCTTCGGTCGAAGCATGAGCACTTCGGATAGTGATTTCGAAAAGAAACACCAAATCCAAAGCCGTTCCGCGATAGACGTTAAGTGCTATCTGCGGTATGGGTAAAGGTTAAGTTTTCAAAACTGTAATGATCCTCAACGGTTGAGGTTAGGTCTTTGGGAAACTTTTAATGGTTCCTAACACTTGTGAAGTGGGGTATGGCGGGATACCTTGTAGGAGACCACCTATTTAAGTGCGAGGACGGGCCGCCTCAAATTGAACGCACTTAAGAATCCAAGACGTTGTCCATGGCCAAAACGGACAAAACATTACGAAGAAGAGAGTAAGGGAATTTGTTGTGTTGGTACCGTTTTCTTGGCTTACACTAAACACGACGGTTCAGACATCACGTTCACCGCGCGAGTAAGTAAGTCCGATGGTATTCAACTATGGAAGGTTCAAAGGCGAGGCTACCTCTCCTTATGCAACATCGGTCCGCTTGAAATATTGCTTTGAAATGAAAAGACACCATGTGAGTGCGCCAAAATCCCTTTCAAGAGGGGATTGTTGGAAATTTGCCTTTGGCGGGAGCTGCGACCGACCAACTTTAACGGCTTAAACACTAGTGTAACGTATGTTGGAGAATCCGGTTCTTCACACATGCATGATCTACTAAGTACGTAGATAACCGTAGGGCCAAGAATCGTCAAATTTCATTGAGAAATGAAAGAGATATTGGTTCACGAAGTAAGGTGTTTGAAGCATGGAAAGTGTGGTATTGTGTGTAATTCTCCCTCATCGGTAAAGGAAGAAAGAATTGTTGTGTATATAAGATTCGAAATTGGTTTGGGGTTTGGGACCCCAAGGGGTATCCCATGTGTTTAAAGGAGGGAGGACCTAGATGTGCTTCGGTTCGAGGAAAGACCACACGCGCGCCGCCGCCGCCCGCCCGTCCCGTCCGGTCCGGTTCCGGTTCCGAGTTCCGAGTTCTCGGGTTCACGGGTCACGGGTCACGGGTCGTGGGGCGTGGGTCTTCGATATTATCTTTTTGGGCCGAAAAACTTTGCCGAAGTACGGTTTGATCCCGAAGTTTCGGATATACGATTTGGACAAGAATTCTTTCGGATGTGCGAGTTTGGTCCACGAAGTTTCAAGATGTACGAGTTTGGTCCACTGAAGTTTCCGGAAAATCGAATTTCGACGGTCAAAAACGAAATGCCAAGCACTCAATTCGACCATTTATTTTGGCTGAATTACTCCTCTATAATGGCCAAAACAGGTTGGTCTTTCTCACATTTATGTTGGTGACTTTACTACCTCCATAATGGCCATTATTTGGCTATTATGGAGGCGATTTTCAGAGCGATGTGACCCCCTCCCTCTCCTATATAAACACCCCATTACACCATTGTTGAGCACTAAGACATATGCACGCAAATACATAAACGGATGCGGAAAAAACGATTGCACGAAAATACACAACCGAAATAGTTTTCTTCCTACAACTTCCAAGCATCATTTCGTTACTCAATATTCTTCACGGTAGCTCTTGAGTTTCCTTTGCTCAAGGGTTCCATTCTTTGTTTTATCTTGGGAGACAAATTGTCCGGGACGTATAAAGGATACATACGGGGCAATATTGTCTTAAGGACAGAGTGCTACACTCGACTCAGCAAAAACATTTTACATTTTTCCGTCTTCTATAAAACTGGAATTTCCAGTTTTTACTTGTGTAACTATTGTAATTTTCAGATTCCATGTTGAATTATTGAATCTATGTTTATCCTTTCGAATACTTGTAATAGTTAAATACTTCCCGTACTGCTTTATAAAGTACCAAAGAGAAAAATCTCCCAACAAAAGAGATATTTTCTTTCCTTTTTGGGAAAATATATGAACCGTTTTGATTTGATATTGTTTTACCATCAACTAGAAAGAGAGAGCATATCTCAAGGAAAAAGACGTGTATTCATATCTTTGCACTGAATTAAATCATTTATCCCTAACACTATGTTTCACGTGAATGTTAAAAATAACTGAAACCCTGACTTCCCATTTAAGTATTGTAGGAAATATCTGATTACTACAATAGGGATTGTAGGTATGATTTTTTTTTCCTTTTGTTAATCATTTGATAAAATTTATTGACCCGAATAATCAAGATTTGTACTGAGTATATGCCCCAAAGTACGATCTCTTTCTCTTATCCTGTAGTTTTATTGAGGTTTTGATTTTGTTCCCCTAACTGTATTTTTGTTGTTATTATTAGTATTAAAAATCAGCCACCTTATTGAGGTTTAAAAAAGAAAGCGGCAAAATTGGTCTCCTCAAAGTAGAAGCAGGAGATCGTGTTTTTTTTTCTTCTTTTTTTTGGTTGTTAAAAACGAAAAATTTACCAACTGGGGGGATCGGGGAAGGGCATGGGAGAAGACAAAAAAATTACTGGTACTATATTATAAGCCTTGACTATTTGACATTATTCTTGCCTTTGTCTAAGCGCTCCATTTCCGTATTTACCATTTGATGATATAAGAACACCCAAGATTTGTAAAGTAGTAAAGGGATATGTTCACCAATTCTTTACTTATACTCCCTCCGGATTAAAGAAAGTGTTCAATTAGTCATTTGCATACTTCTTAAAAAAATACTAATTTCTAAATAAAATAGGTAATTTGACTAAAATGTCCTTAATTAAGTAGGTATTGAAATTTGGTCAACTAACATTTAATAAGAGCAATTCTGGAAAATTAATGTTAATTATTTCTTGATTTGATAAGTAGACACTTTTAAAACAAAAAAAAAATACCCCCTTCGTCCCATATTACTTGTCCACATTACAAAAAATATCTATCACAAATTACTCTCTCCGAATGAAAAAAGTCTTCACTTAGCCTTTATTATTAGAGTAAATGATATATGGGTTCCGTGTGAAATTGGGAGTTGCATCAGATGGATGTGCATAATGCTTTTTTACACAGCAAGCTTACCGAGGAAGTTTATATGAAATTGCCATCGGGATTCCGTGTTCCTAATCCGAGGCAAGTATGTTGACTCCGTAAATCTTTGTATGGTTTAAGCAATCTCCAAGGTGTTGGTTTGTGAAATTGTCAAGTGCTTTGATGAAATATGGGTTCAAACAGTCATACTTGGATTATTCTCTATTCACTATGCACCGGAGAGGTATGCAACTTAACGTCTTAGTCTATGTGGATGACTTGAATATCTCCTAAAATGACCATAGTGTCATTAAACGATTCAAAGACTATCTCGGCACTTGTTTTCATATAAAGGATTTGGGCCCTCTAAAGTATTTTCTAGGGCTGGCCAGTGGGCCGGGACGGCCCGACCCCGACCCCGTCCCGAGCCCACCCCGGTCCCGCCACGACCCCGCTTAAAAATATTAAAATAAAATAACGGGGGCGGGACTCGAACTCGGGACGGGACGATGTCTCGTCCCGCCAGACCCGAGCTCGCCCCAAGCCCGCCTGACCCGACCCCGCCCCGAGCCCGTCCCGACCCCGCCCCCGCCCTTTTCCCCTCTTTGCAAAAATGGTCGTTGCACCAACAACCATTTTAGATTATGGCCGTTGGCCAACGGCCATTTTAGGCCCCCCTCCCCCAACCCCCTACCCCTTAATATTTATTTTTAACCCATAAGTTATTATATTTACACTTTAACCCAATTTTCAACTATAAATAACTCATTTTCTCTTCATCTTTCTCACAAATCTTCCTACAATCTCTCTAATTTCTCAATATATCTCTCTACAAGTCTACATTGTTTGCTAAATATTCAATTTTATTAATTCATTTGGGAATTGGGAGTGAAGTTGGCAACTAGCTTGAGCATCTTCCATCGAGCAAAGTTTCAATTTTCAACCTCTCGATTACACGTCGACGTTACGTCGGCATTTGGTACATTCGTTCCTTCATTAAATTATTATTGTCTGTTTATTTTATATTTTTATTTAGCGCACTTAATTTTATTGTCTTTAATTATTTATTATCATAATTAAAATGGAAGGATTAAAAGGTATGTTTAAGGGTAAGGGTAAGAGTGCTTCTTCTAGTAGGGGCAACCAGGGCAAGGGTACTTCTTCTAGTCATCTTATTCCTACACATGATGATTTTGTTGATACTCAACATTTTCCTACAATACCATTAGATTTAGACCAGGAGCTATTTTCTGGAACTCAAGAAGACTTTAATTTAGACGATGATCTAGATGATATACCCACTAATGTTGATGACAACACACCCACTAGTGCACCTTCAACTGAAATACCTCATATTCCCCCTAGTATGAGACGAGGTCCAAAGAAAACGACCATTAAAATCGGATGCATGGACATTTTTTGATAGGGACGTAGAGAATCAAGTAGTCATATGTAAAATTTGTAAAAATGTTTTAAAATTTAAAACTGGAAAAGGTCACGGTGGGACGGGGGTTTAATTAGACACGTAGTAAGTGCTCATCCAGCTAGGTATGCCCAATACCGGGCTTCAAAACCGGGTGCGCAAACGCCGCTCCATCGGGACAAGGTTCACATACGATCTTGTCCCCGGACCAAGTACGGGGTCAAATTAACCCTATGACGGGGGGAATTGTAGGCTCTAAATACAATAAACATAGAGATAGGGAAGCAATATCAAAATTAGTTGTTGTGGAGGGTTTGCCTTTTTCATTTCCTTCATCTCCCGATTTTATTCATTACATTAGAGATATATATAATCCTGCTTTTAACGGTTTTTCTAGATCAACTTGTTAAGAGAGGTGTATTTAAATTCGCGCATGAATATCAACAATATTTACGTTTTTCATTATATCATTTTAATGGCAAAGTATCTATCACGTCGATATAGGTCGTAGTACTAACGGCCATGATTATTTAACGTAACTTGTCATTGGATAGATTATAAATGGTCTATGCAAAAACGTATTTTAGCGTATAGATATATAGATGATAGGCACACTTTGGTACTTTTATTGCAGAAAATATTTATCAAGTGTGCGATTATTACGGAATTACCGATAAAATTATGACTATTACATTAGATAACGCTTCTAATAACAATTACGCAATTACAATGTTAAAAAATAGTTTAACTCCATCTTTTCCGGACCATTTTCATATAAAATGTGCGTGCCATATATATAACTTAATTGTAAAGGATGGTCTATCACTTTTTGAAGACATTCTTAGTAAAATACAATTTGCTATAAACTTTATTTTTAAAAGTAATAAAATACAACGTAGAAAAGAATATAAAAAAACTTGTCACGATTGTGGACTACCTTATAGAAGAATTCCACAAGAAGTATCCACTAGGTGGAATTCTTTATACGAGCAACTACTTGTTGCTTATGACTATAAATTATCTATAACTTTATTTTTTAACTCTCATAATAAAAAGCCAGCTGATATGATTTTAGATAGTGATTGGGTAAAAATTTCCGAACTTATTGTATTTTTAGAGAAATTTTTTCAAGCAACAAAAGAATTTTCCGGTATATATTATCCTACTATTTCAACTATGTTATTTTATATAACTCTAATATTTTTATTACTTAGTGAATATATGGAAAAACCAAATTATAAGGCAAAATATTAAAAAAATGTTTGTCAAAATTAAAAAATATTTTATTCCTATTCCCTTTATTTATATTATTGGTTCTATATTAAATCCTACTATTAAAATAGACGGTACTAAATCACTAATTGAAACTATTTACGATTGTATAGAAGTACTACCACCTCCAAGTTCCAAAAATCTAAATCACCCACCACCTATTGAACAACTAAAGAAGAAGCGGTGTCTAGCGTAGAACACCAATGCAAAAATATATATAGATTTTATCAACAAGAAAATGCTAGTAACTTATCGGCTTCCATACCATCTTCTTCATCTTCAACACAACCTCACAAAAGACATCTTGTTCTGCGGCTAGTAGTGAAAGCCTCGAAATAGAATGTGCGGCCGTACCTCTACTACTAACCAAATTAGCGAGTTGGATATTTTTGTTTTGCGGGGTTACTGTACCGTATCAAGAAGTTATCAATGAAGATGGACAAGAAGACTTGCTTTGAAATACTTTGGAGGGGGAATGAGAAGACCTTTCCGACACTTTCATTGATGGCTCGAGATGTTTTGAACATTCAAGCGTCATCAATCGCGTCGAAAGCGCTTTTTATGCGAGCGGATATCAAATAGGAGACCACGAGACACTCATTGGCCGGAGACGACTTGGAAATTGCGGTATTATTCGAGATTGGATACGAGCGGAGCGGAGAAGGTGCGATCAACCGGAGAACAACGAAGAAGATGATGAAAACTACAACGAAATCTTAACCGAAGGTAGTGGAAGCGACGTGGATCAATTTGACCAACAAATACCAATTCCAACCGAAGAACCACATGAAATCATCAAGCAATTAGAACAGGTTTTTTTGAGAATGAAATTTTTTTAATTGCAATTTTATTATGTAATTTGCAACTTTTGGACAACACCACAAAGTTGCAATTTAGATTTTAGACAATTGTATTTGTATTACAAAAAAATCATATGTCTATTAAATAATATAAGAGGCACAAAAACAGCCTTGGGATGTTTTTATTACACTATCTTATTTTGTTTATTGAGTTTTTTTTATACATATGTTATTTAAAAAAAAAAAAAAAAAAAAGGAAAACCCGACCGTACCCCGCCCCGAGCCCGACCCGACCCGACCCCGCCCCGCCCCGCCCCGATACCGACGGGATCGGGATCGGGACGGGACTGGAGCAGGTCCCACCAGACCCGACCCCACCAGACCCGACCACGCTAGACCCGACCCCGACCCCCTGGCTCGTCCCGCCCCGACCCCGACCCCGCCAGACCCGAGCCCGGCCTCCTGGCCACCCTTAGTATATTCTGAGAGTTGATGTTGCACGTGGACCATCCGAGTTATTTCTGTCAATGAAAATATGCCCAGGATATAATCTCTGAGTCCGGCTTATTGGGAGCTATACCAACCAATACTCTCATGGAACAGAATCATGGTTTGGCGTTGGCCGGAGGAGCCAATTTGGGTGATCCGGAACCATACTTGCGTTTGGTCGTTCGATTGATACTCAGTTTTACGCGACCTAAGTTATCATATTGTGCGCATCTTCTATCCTAATTCATGCAACAACCGAAAGAAGCGCACTGGAATGCGGCTAGCCGTGTGGTGCGTTACTTGAAGAACTCAAGACAAGGCACAGTGATGAGAAAATATTATGATCTCCAGTTGTATGGATGGTGTGATTCAGACTTGGTCAGATGTCCGTTGACACTTACATTATATATGGGATGCTAATTCCATTATTTTAGTACAAAATGACTTCTCATATTAATTAGTATCCATAACCAAACGTAGCGTAAAATAATCCAACATTTTCCAACATTTTATTCTAGAATTGTTATCCATTATTCATGTTACGACCCAAATCGGAGGGCCGCGACGGGCACCCAGACCTTAGCCGGGCACCACCAACCATACAATTCACACTTAATTATATTTAAATACGAACTAAGCCGAAAAAGACTATATAAAGTTTTAACCGGAAAGCCCCAACTTTTATATATACCAAGGTCGACAAGGCCATACATGACAACTATACACAAGACACCTGTCTACAAGCCTCTAAAGAATACATAACATCACAAGGGCGGAACATGGTCCTGCCATACCCAAATGTATATGCAAAATAACATACCATGACCCGACCGCAACTCTGAAACAAATAGAGTGCTCCAATACCAGCTGAACCAGCAACCTAATAGCGCGAACAATCACCCTCTTTAACTGAACATGCTTGCATGAAACACAGCGTTCCCCGACAAAAAGGGATGTCAGTACGACTGATGTACTGAATATGTCAGGCATAAGAAATAACATAACAGAGATACATAACAACTTAAAACAGAAACAACCGACCAGCAGTAAATGCCTTTGAGGGCCCTATTACATATGCCTAAATGTTATGCACAATGCAAATGCGGTATATATAAATATTGGACACACAAGGACATTTTCCTTTCCATAACTGCCTCTATGGGCATCAGGTTATTTCGTATTGGCCTCTTCGGGCTCTTTTGTGATAGTCTGTACCAGCTGCAGATGGTGTGCGTATATAACGCCTTTCCCTTTTTCCTATTCCCCATACATATATATATAATGCATACATATAGTAGAGTATATAACTCATTCGAGGTCAAGGTATGTACATGAATGTGATGCATGAATGACAATAAAACATTTTCCGAATTTATCGGATAACTTAATATCCTTGCCTTTTCGGCTAACACAGTGAATATCAACATCTTTTCTGTATGCCTCAATAAGGACTTAAGAACATATTTAGATGTGCTTTTTAACATAGGAGTCAATAACATGATCATTCTTAACTGCTAAGAGTAGAGTAATTTATGGAACAACATGATAGTTATGTTTCATACATAGAACATGCCAAAAGAAAGAAAGAGCCTTGCATACCTTATTATCGAAGTTATCTAAGTTTCGCGGGTCCTTGTAAGCTCTATGAATGATTATCTACATCATACGGATGATTTAAATCATAATCGGACCAATATGCTATTAATAAATTCTTTGAGACATTCTATCGAACACCTTATACGCATTGAAACTATGTCTCTTCTATATGAAAACCTATACATGCAGCAACATAACCATCCTTCCTAACCGTCCTTCTTAACTGCTATAATATCCATAACAATTCAACAATTTCATATGCAACCTCTAATTCCATATCGACAGCCCAACAATACCCAACAAAACTTAACATTTTCGATAATCCCTTTAGAACCTAGTGACAGGAATTATGCTCTATAACTTGTATAAACTTAGGAACAAGAAGAATTACCTCTTTTAAACGCAGCGGCGAGCGTCGTCGGACGATCTTTCACCCAAACCAGATTCCGACAAGCAGAAACAGGACCCAAAAACTCACTTGAGCTAGGACTTCTCGAACCAAGGTCTCGGCTTGGTTTCTGAGTTTCTAATCTTGTTCAAGAATTCAATTTCGATGGAGCTAAGGCCCAAAACGCCATGAATTTCTCCCTTTCTGGGTGAGCAAATATTTTCGGAAGAACCCCCAATTTGGTCGAAAATTTCAGAGGGTTATCAATTGAGAATTTACTCCTTCTGCGTGAAGTGTAACAATTCTTTCTCCAAGGATGAACTTCTACAGAAGCTTAAAAGATGGAGCTCTTTTAATAATAGAGAAAGGTGAAGAGGTTGGAGACTTGTGAATCTCCCAGTGCTGCCACCGATCGTTTATAAGGCTTAATCACTCAGATAGTGGGTTATAAGGTTACACGTAGTGTCCCACTATATATTGTCCCCTTTAAGAATTAATTAATCCCACAATTAATTACTTATACACACAATTAATTTCTTGATCCCAATTCACTTAAATCCTGACGAATGTCATAATTCTTGTAATATGACACTAGTCCATAACCTTTTTGGGGATATACAATTATTATTATTAATCCCCATCATCACATTTGTTAAATCAAAAATTGTTTCGGGATCACATCCTTTTATATACTAATTTCCTTGTACAGCATAAACTTTCCGGAGTCCGGGTCTACTTGCCTACGTTTATGTGCTCAAACCATTATCCGAAAGTACGGGGTGTTACATGTTGGAAATTAGCCTTTGGCGGGGAGATGCGTCCACCCATCTTGATGAATTAAACACTAGTGTTTCGCATGTTGGAGACCTTGTCTCTTCGCACATGCATGATCTACGAAGTGAGTAGATGACCGTAGGGCCAAGAATCGTCTAATTTCGTTGAGAAATGAAAGAGATATTGGTCCACGAAGTAAGGTGTTTGAGACATGGAAATGTGGTGTGGGACAAATCTACCACATCGGTGGGAATAGGAAGAATTGCTCTCTATATAAGTCTCTAATGTGGTAAAGGGTTTGGATCCCCAAGGGGTATCCCATGTGTTTAAAGGAGGAAGACCTAGATGTGCTTGGGTTCAAGGCTAAGCCCACACGCGCGCCGCCGCCGCCGCCCGGCCCGTCCGGTCCGGTCTCGGTCACGGGTCACGGGTCACGGCTCACGTGGGCTGTGGGCTGTGGGCTGTGGGCTGTGGGCGCGGGCTGTCTAATATTATCTTTTTGGACCGAGAGAACTCGCCAAATGTACGGTTTGATCCACGAAGTTTCATATGTACAGTTTGGACCCGAATTCTTTTATATGTACGGTTTGGTCCCCGAAGTTTCAATATTTACGAGTTTGGTCCCCATAGTTTACGGGAAGGTGACGGAAGGCCGTTGGACTGCATTTTGGAGCATTAATCAGCCATTACTTGGCTGATTAATTCTCCATTAACACCCATTAGTTGGGCAATTGAGCGACCTCTCCTTCAAGACCTTAAATCGGCCTCGCTAATGGCATTTAACATGCCATTTACAGCCCTCCTAATGGCCTTTAACAGCCATGTTTGGGCGATTGATCGCCCCTCCTCCATGCTATATATTGAGCTTCATTTGGCTGTAGTTCGGTAGCAAGAAATGACCGAAAAGCGAACGAAAAAACGAGCGAGAAATGCATGACGAAAATCGGGCGAGAAAAGCGCGTGACGAAAATCGGTGACCAAACCCTCACGTATACACAATATATACACTACGAGACACACTATATACACGAGAGACAAAAGAGAAGAGTAAAGAGAAACTCTTCCTTCCTATTCCATATCTTTAGCAAGTCGAGTCATATTTGTTTTCTTCGACAGGCTCAACCTATTGGCTTTGTAGTGTTGAGATTATAGTGTTGTTTTATCTTGGGAGACTATTGCCCGCTAACGTAAAAGCATATATACGGGGCAATCTTGTCTTAAGGATAGAGGGCTATCCTCGACTCAACACACAACGTTGTAACCGTCCAGATTTAGTTGTTTCTTGATTTCAGGTTATCAAGATTTAAGGCACAACAAACTTGCGGCAGTTCTCAACATTGGCTTTGCAAGTTGATCAAGATTCAAGACACAACACACACGCGGCAGTTTTGAAGATTGACAATTTATTTATCCTTTCGAACATTTGTAATAGTTATTACTTCCCGTACTGCTCTATAAAGTACCATAGAAATACCAACAACTTAAGACAAGATTGTATAGTATTACTA
Organism: Anisodus tanguticus; assembly: GCA_034509755.1. NCBI lineage: Eukaryota > Viridiplantae > Streptophyta > Magnoliopsida > Solanales > Solanaceae > Anisodus > Anisodus tanguticus. The sequence continues at coordinate 33,660,494 of CM067561.1, read as the reverse complement.
TTAGTGTTCGAAAGATGTCGGTCAAAAGTTGTGTGACCAAATCTGGATATGGCAATCGTTTTACGGTAGAAGAGAGTGATGATGATGAACATGTTCATGGTGTCACCGCTACCAAGGCGGTGGGAACAAGCGCTCTCGAGAGCACGAGGATGTCAACGGGACAAGAGGAGAAGGCGAAGATGTACTTCTATCTTGCGGCAAAAGGCATGTATCTGTCCCCACAAAAGATCGAATAATGGTAAGAAGGAACTGGACACTCAGTTTGATGAAGTGACTGGAGTGAGCCAGAATCCGAAACTGGGATAAGTAATTTTTCTTACTTGTCAAGAATAAAGATTAAATGATGTCTGATTAAAAATGGATTAAAGTAAGGAGGAATATGAAAATAATTTATATTCCTTACGCTTTAACAAATCAGAAGTTTAATCTCATCTTCTTTTTCGTTTAAAGATTGGATTTTGTAAACGACTTAAAAAGATCCGTTCTTTTAAGTGTAGTGATTAAAAGTGTGTAAAGTAGGTTCGCACATACGATGGAGAAAGATCCACTAACTGTGCGAAAACTGTTACCACTCTTAAGTAAGCGCCAAGAATTATCTGGGCACCAATCTTAACGGAAGGAGTCTAAAAGTTAAAGACGTAGAACCTGTCATACTATTTGGCAGAAGATCCTTCATAGGATGATCTTGGACACTCAGTCATACAAAGCCTCCGGGCGACTGGAGTGGGCCAAAATTATTTTGATATGATGATATTGGACACTCAGTCATATAAAGCCTCGGGCGACTGGAGTGGGCCAGAATTCATTTCATAGGAAAATTAATGGACACCTAGTGTGGTGGGCCAGAGTTTCCAGGTCTTAAATGATCTAAAGGCCTAAAGAAAGGCAGAAAAGAAATTGGACACTCAGTCTGCCAAAGCAACTGGAGTGGGCCAAAGCATCCAGATCTCATATGATCCGGTTACGCCCTAACCACGGGCAAGAGGTTGTTCATGTGAAGCAACGCCACCTCTAAAATCAAAGGGGCTGGAGAGGTTGTCCTCATTAGGACTTCAAGGAATAAGATCACTCTAAAAGAGGTGTTACATGTTCCTAACTTGGTTTAAGGGACGCTGTTGGTCAAGTTGGTTTGAGACTAGTCCAACAGGTCTATAATAACTAAGAATGGTACAGTACGTCTGTAGCCAAATGAATGATATATTTGTAATCCGTGCATCTATGCCATCATAGATTAAGACACGTTAAATAGCAAGTCATTCAAAAGCTAACGATGTTGAGTTTGTTGCCTTACTAGACATAAACCCTCAAAATAAATGTGAGGTAGATGAAGAGGCAAAATCACCTTTCCAAATTCCGTCAAGGGAATAGCGAAAGAAGAACCGCTCCTCTAGAACTTAGTCACAACTAATTGGGTGATTTGAAGTTTATACAAAATAGGGGGGAGACAAGTACGTTGTGATCTTCATTGATGATGGTACAACGTATGGAATCCTTTGTTGGTTGAAAAGCAAAGATGAAGTTGTTGAAGCGAGATAAGCGCTACAAAGCGAGAAGTTAAAATCAACTAAGCCTACGGAATTGAGAAATTCGTAGTGATAGAGGGGAGAATGTGAAGCATCGTTCATTAAACGAATGTTCATTTCTCACCTCAGTCCAACGGTGTTAGCCAAAGTCGTACGCCCAATTTATGTGGGGTTGCTTGGTAAAAGTTGGAATAATGAAACAGGTCAAGTTGTACCTAAGACTGTAGATTGCATATCCACTGGATCTGCAAATAACAGTAGTGATGATCGCCTCTTGGCGTCAAAGAATACTGAATTCTTTGAAGATCGCTTTCCTTGAAAAAGGAAAAAGGGAGTAATTGCTCAAGGTCAACAAGAACCCGCGAGGGCCCGACTGTCCGGAGCTGGACGTTCCGTATCTACGGGACTCGAAAGTTCTTTGGCTATCCGGAACTTAATATTCCGTCTCTGCAGAACTCAGGGATTCTAGATGTTGAACCGAGAAGGAGCAAAGAGGGGACAAAGACTTGTTCCATACCTTCTAGCTTGTATGGTTGAGAACGAACCATGGACAATTAATAAATAATTGTCATCTCCAAAAGCGCTGCTTTGGAAAGAAGCTACAAAGAGAGAAATAGACTCTATCATATAGAACCATACTTGCGTAATGGTTGATCTTCCTCCGGGAAAAGAACCTTTGGGTTGTAAGATGTGCTCCCCTGTGAGTAGCTTCACATCCAGGGCCATTGCAATCTTGCGTGGCATGAATGTTGAATTAGCCTTCCCAACCGTAGAGTTGGAAGAAGAGAATCAGACTTGGTTTGCCGGACTGTTGGGCTTCTTCCTGAACTTTCATTTTGGTCCCTGAAATGTTTACATTTTGGTCCTGAAAGTTTCAGATAAAACAGGAACAATGAATCTGACCACAGAAACATTGACTCGAAGTTAGAATGCCAACGAGTTGGAGAATCAACAGTCTAAAAGTAAAAGTCATATTGAAACAAAGTCTCGATATGGGTATCACAGATGACATCTTTGGAATTGGATTTCTAAGACATCTAACGGACTGGTCGATAGTTGACAGTCTCGTTGAAGCCACCAATGGATATGAATCATAGAACGATTGGAATCATGGTGCACCCATAGACAAGGAGCGATATGCTCAGGTCACGTGTAGTTCAATGTATTGTACACACTACAACCGACCTGGTATCGTCTTCCAAAGCAGATCAGTTGAACTAAGGTTCACTGATGATTTCAATACATGATCAATAGAAAGGCGTTAAGTCGGATATGACGATATCTGAATTATTCACTTATCTACGGATTATAGTATTACGGATGTCCAGCGGTTCCGAGAGAACACTCTTGTGATGCAAAGCTGGACATCGAGATATGAAGAACACCAAAGCCACAAGTAAATGTGTATGGTGGTTCTTGGAAAATCCTCTAAGCAAACTTGCATCGGCCGATTCATGATGGAATCGGGGTTTATCGCTTTATACAAAGCATGAAAGAAGTTGAGTAACTTCACGACTCTTTAGAGGACGTCCCTTATTGGGAGAAACCCGTGCCTTCAAAGCAGATTATACACGTGGCTAGCCGGTCGGCTTCAGGAAGGACACGGATGACGGCGTCTGGACGTATATGTCAAGAGACATAAGACCGTATGGCAGTTGATCATCACGGGTGTCACTACCTTATTTACTAACTAAGGGACTACCCGGAGATCAAGTGTTCTGCCGGTCTAGGGGAATTGGCTTAAAACCCAAACAATACGAACCTTTGCGGTGGAAACCCAACCATACTGATTGGAGATCCCAAGAATGTGGTTCAATGGGAAAACTAAGCGGCAAAAGGTTCAGTTGAGCGCTTCGGTGGAAGCAAGAAGCACTTCGGATGATGATTTCTGTACGGAAACATGAATCCAAAGCTGTTCCCGCGATAGACATTAAAGTGCTGCCTGCATGGTGGGTAAAGGTTAAGCTTCCAAACCTTTTAAAAGATCCTCAAACGGTTGAGGTTAAGGTTGTGGAACTTTTAATGATTCCTAACACTTGTGAAGTGGGGTATAGCGGGATACCTTGTAGGAGATCACCTATTTAAGTGCGAGGATGGCCGACTCAAATGAACGCACTTAAGAATCCAAGTGTGTCCATGGCCACAACGGACGAAACGTAAGAAGGAAAATGAATAAGAAGAGTTATTGTGTTGATATCGTTGTCTTGGCTTACACTAAACAACGACGGTTCAAGACATCACGTTCACCGCGCGGTAAGTAAGTCCGATGGTATTCAACTAGGGAAGGTTCAAAGCGTAAGCTACCTCTCCCGATGCAATATCTTTTCGCCGAAAGATTGCTTTGAAATGTAGGCACCTTGTGCGTGCGCCACAATCTCTCTTTCATAGAGGGGATTGTTGGAAATTAGCCTTTGGCGGGGAGATGCGTCCACCCATCTTGATGAATTAAACACTAGTGTTTCGCATGTTGGAGACCTTGTCTCTTCGCACATGCATGATCTACGAAGTGAGTAGATGACCGTAGGGCCAAGAATCGTCTAATTTCGTTGAGAAATGAAAGAGATATTGGTCCACGAAGTAAGGTGTTTGAGACATGGAAATGTGGTGTGGGACAAATCTACCACATCGGTGGGAATAGGAAGAATTGCTCTCTATATAAGTCTCTAATGTGGTAAAGGGTTTGGATCCCCAAGGGGTATCCCATGTGTTTAAAGGAGGGAAGACCTAGATGTGCTTGGGTTCAAGGCTAAGCCCACACGCGCGCCGCCGCCGCCCGCCCGTCCCGTCCGGTCCGGTCTCGGGCTCGGGTCACGGGTCACGGGTCACGGGCTGTGGGCTGTGGGCTGTGGGCTGTGGGCCTTTCTGATATTATCTTTTTGGACCAGAGAACTCTGCCAGATGTACAGTTTGATCCCTGAAGTTTCATATGTACAGTTTGGACCGAAATTCTTTTATATGTACGATTTGGTCCCGAAGTTTCAATATTTACGAGTTTGGTCCCCATAGTTTACGGGAAGGTGACGGAAGGCCGTTGGACTGCATTTTTGGAGCATTAATCAGCCATTACTTGGCTGATTAATTCTCCATTAACAGACCCATTAGTTGGGCAATTGAGCGACCTCTCCTTCAAGACCTTAAATCGGCCTCACTAATGGCATTTAACATGCCATTTACAGCCCTCCTAATGGCCTTTAACAGCCATGTTTGGGCGATTGATCACCCCTCCTCCATGCTATATATTGAGCTTCATTTGGCTGTAGTTCGGTAGCAAGAAATGACCAGAAAAGCGAACGAAAAACAGGCGAGAAATACGTGACGAAAATCGAGAGGCGAGAAAAGCGTGACGAAAATCGGTGACCAAACCCTCACGTATACACAATATATACACTACGAGACACACTATATACACGAGAGACAAAAGAGAAGAGTAAAGAGAAACTCTTCCTTCCTATTCCATATCTTTAGCAAGTCGAGTCATATTTGTTTTCTTCGACGGGCTCAACCTATTGGCTTTGTAGTGTTGAGATTATAGTGTTGTTTTATCTTGGGAGACTATTGCCCGCTAACGTAAAAGCATATATACGGGGCAATCTTGTCTTAAGGATAGAGGGCTATCCTCGACTCAACACACAACGTTGTAACCGTCCGATTTAGTTGTTTCTTGATTTCCGGTTATCCAGGTTTTAAGGCACAACAAACTTGCGGCAGTTCTCAACATTGGCTTTGCAAGTTGATCAAGATTCAAGACACAACACACACGCGGCAGTTTTGAAGATTGACAATTTATTTATCCTTTCGAACATTTGTAATAGTTATTACTTCCCGTACTGCTCTATAAAGTACCATAGAAATACCAACATTACAATCCACCAATAAAACGACCCCTTAAGTAAGGCATATCTTACCTAATCAAACGACCCCTCAAGTATAAGTCAATATCTTACATAACTCAAATTCTATTTAAGTTGGAGTGGAGGGGCTTACACGTAAGCCAAGGTGTACTTATTTGTTCGTAGTATATTTTTAGGGGTCACTTGGTAGACATGCAGAGGGCAACATTTAATTTGGTGGTGAACACAATTCTGAATTTATATTCTATAGAGACAAGATAATCATTTACTACTACATGTTAGGAGTGGCACGGAATAGATGAAGAAAGAACTATATTGTAACAATGTAAAGTGGATGGGAGCTCAAAGTACATAAATATCCACAAACACCTTTAGTGGTGTTGGTGATACTGCGGATATCCTTTAGAACCTTCAAATTTATAGAGCTTATAGAAGTTCCCAAATTTGAAACTAAAATCTAGTTCCACCATCATCCTCTAGGCAAAAAAGAAATTATTAAATCCTTACAAGATGAAAAATGAAATCAGTACAATAGTAACCATGAACTAATAATGGAAAGGATCTATATAAACTAAGTGCTTGATTAGGGGGTTGGGGAAGTGGTGGGGTGGGGTGGAGAAGAATGAAGTAATCTTGAGAAAGCAATTACTGCAAGATCACCTAACACATTACAGCAAGTGCTTCTCTCCAACAATGTCCATTTTAGGAATTAACTAGGGAGTTCGTCACTGAATATATGCTTCAATACAGAATTCGCTTCTACTGACTTATTTTGCAGCAAATGAAGTGGATATAATAAGCTTATTCTTCAGCAGTAGCACTTGCAGCACTCAGGTCCACTGACAAGTCAACGACCTAAACAAAAGAAAAATGTACGAATAAACAACTACAAAGGCATAGAAATGTCAATAAGTTCATCACACTCACAATCACTCACACGATCAAAAGAAGGAAGATATACTTGTCAAACAGTAGAAGATAATAAGTTTAATTAGAATCTTTCTTCACTAGTATTTTTTGCTTGGTAGCTTCCATATTCAAACAATAGTATACTTGGTTGTTGATAGATGAAGACTCGACTTTAACAGCAACTTTTGATGATGCATGGATATACAATGTGTGTGTGCGCGCGCGCATGCGCGTTCCCTATCAATAATACTAGCCATATTGGAAGATCGGGTATGCCTCCAACTTTTCTTTAGTCTAAGGCATCATTGTCAACCTTATATCAGTCAACATGTATGCAACTTGAGTTGTTGATATATGTGTGATGTAACTACTGCATATTGTCAATCGAAAAGTCACCAGATAACCAAATTCAAACTGGAATCTTACCTTTCCTGTTATCTTGGTGTACATGTCTAGCACATCCATTACTGTGGACTCAAAGTGTGTTGTTGAGTCATAGCTCTACAAGGAAGGATAAAACATGGTAATTAGATCAGAAAGCAAATTTTGTCAATGAACTGCTGACCAATTGGAGAGGTAAAGAGTCTACCGTAGAGTTTTTGGACTAGAGGAAGTCTGATTTATGTTGAAAGGACTACACATATGTTAACCCTCTATATGCAAGAGAACATATGCCTAAGCTTGAAAGACTTACTGTTATATTCTTTTTCTGCCTCAGTGGCATTACTAGATTATGAAGAACGGTTCCCTTGAGTGGTAGTAATTTCACATAATGTGGGGCGAAGTTCAGCAAGTCAAAGAAACAAAATCAAAGTGCGCTATCAGTATTCAGTGATGCTTCTATAGAGTTCGGGAACATACACATAAAATATCTTCTAACTCCTCGGGAGAAATAAAAGCTCGGTGTACTAACAAGTAATAACAGTCATATCTCTTTGGTGATATATTTCAGAAATAGAATAGAAACTAGCAACTTGTATGGAACTTACTTTAGATATGAAACAATTATCAGCAGCAGATTCATCCGAAGGTACGAATCTGTCTAAAGTTTCATAAAATATCTCATCGACAGCCCCAAGTATGTCTACACCAGGCTTCAGTTCTTTCTCGGGGTCATCGGTTTCAGCTTCTGTCGAAACAAAGGCAATATATTTCCCTTTTGGAGCGACATTGTGGGAGTAGGAACAACAGAACAGGTACCTGTAACAGGCATGTTGAATAAGTCACTGAGTTGTCTCCCAAATTTCTCCGAACAGCAGAACAGGTTTAGTGAACGTGTAATTAAGTCTAGGACTAAATAAACAGTGAAAGTCACTTCTTAACAATTGTTTAGATAAAAGAGGACTTAATTACTAGCAGTGGCATATATAAGTAAGGTAAGTTAGTATGCTTTGTAAACTTATTTTAAGAAGCAGACAGCTTGCACAGTCAGAGACATCCCTCTATACTACACCACACAATAGGATATGATAATTCAGTAGACTATCTGGAAGCCTAAAAAACATACATGTCTGATTTGCGACCAAGTTGCTTCTGTGGTAGAATGACCTGGGCTGAATGAGAATCATTAGTGTTTGGGATGGGATGGCTCATTATACAAATTGCACGAGCAACTTTTCCAACCTTCTGGACCTGCATTATGTATTGGTATTGAATAATCTGTCAGTAAAAACTATTAATCTGATCTTTTTTTTCAGATAGGAAGGTGATTAAGCAAATTTTCAAGACATGAATCGACAATGCATAACGCCTGGACATATTAGTTATTCGCAATTTGCTAATAGTACCTTATCAGGCAAATATGAGGGATCACAAACAACTTTCTTGCATTTAGCAGTTTCTCCTTCAGAAGTCACACCAACAACTTTTCCACTGTCATCAAACTCCACCTGCAATCCAGAAACTGAGTGTTCACATAAACTTCAATTTAATGTTTATGCAAGCCGTGTGGAATTCTTCAGCATTTGAAGTAGCTCAGTGCATTATCGTCTCAGTTTTCTTTATAAAATAATATGGCATACTTAAAATTACAATATGAGGATATCTGACTTTCTCCATCGGGCGAGAAGAGGCCTAGATGTTAGATCAGGAAGATTAGTGACAACACATTCTGGATGCTAAAAAAATTTGTGAAACTTACCTTATATGGGGATCGTTAGGCATCCAAATGGGCTAGATGGTTTTGATGATTACCTTACACTGTGGCTTGTTAAGCATGTATGTTCCGCCATAAACTGCACTCAGACGTGCAAACGCCTGAAAGCATGAGCACCAATCAAATACAGGAAAAGATTATATTTACTCAAACATGACTGACAAAAATTTACCCAAGGAGACAAACCTGTGGTAACTCTCCCAGTCCGTACATTGGATAAATATAGGGGGATCCTGCTTGAAAGCGTGCTAAAGACTCTGCATATAGCTTTATAAAACAAGAAACGAGGTAGTCATTAAGTAATCCTTTAAACGAAGAATTCCGATCGTAACAAATAATCCTCTCAACTCGTAATCAAAAAGGAGGAGGAAAAAGGAATCCTTGTTCAAGCACTGCTCAGCCAAGTGGCAAGCATATTTAATCTCAAAAAGAAGAAAGCATATCTTAGATTATGTAATCAAACAATTTGGTTTTCTCATGAGTTACAAAAATTGTTCTGTTCATATGAAAGGAAGAGGAATTAATATCACAGCATACTTCTAGCATTTGGCATTTAAATTATATCTTGATTGTGACAATGTATTCATTAGAACATTTTATGGAACTACCATGAAACTATCAGTTGATAACTCTTAAATTAATCGTAGTGTAGGACACATCCTAGATTGCAGGATTATATCAACACTATTTTATTTTCCACTATTAAATTAAAATTACAGGTCTTCAATCCATGCCAAGAAAAGAAGAAACACAAAAGAAAAAACAGAAAGAAGGCTGATGCTTCATGTCTGACACGGAAATCAAATCACATAAATAAACTAAAGAACTGCATTTTCTGTTTTTCTGTATCCGTAGGCAAGACCATATTGATAAGGTCCTAGCACCTATCTGAAAAAGTTACAGATTTACTTCATTTAGAAAAGGATATGATATCTACATCCAGAGGAGGTTTACAATTAATAGCTAACGTAGAGTCTAGTAAGCGAAGAGAGCTGGTGGTGGACACTAGAAGACAATGATGTTCTATGTTCATATGAGTAAAATTTGTACGAGGCCCTACACTCCCTATATATAAAACATGGAAAAGTTGTGAATTCCGCAACTTCCTCTTTTCTCCCTCATGGTCACGGAATAAAGGATACCTAGCTCATCAGCAATCACATACCAGACTTTTACACTGTCATGTCAATGTGAAGTTTTAAATAGCGATAGAAGCAAAATAAGCTAGTGCATCTTTATCAAAACAATTATATACTTTCTGCAATACTAAATTGATCAAGTCAAACTTAATTTGACACCTTTACTCTCTTTACGAAATCCAGAGCTGGTTGGTTCAAATAGTTATCATCTGTACAGAGTGCCATGGCATGTCCAATAAAGTCAATGGTATCATCTTCAAGTTCATATTTCCTGCATAAACAATATTTACCAAGAACAACTTACCAAAGAGAAGAAGAAACTGTTTCTAATTACAATTCACTAGGGATGCAGCCTTCACCAATATGTTCAAGCAAGACAATCAAAAACACATGAGGAAAGAAAATTTACGCAATGAACTCTTTTGCACTGATTTTGTTCAAATCCATCCCTTCATGAGTTTTAGGATCAGTCTCTTCAAAATCTTGCACATAAAGAAAAAACTTCCGAGCTCGGCGCTTTTCAAAGAGCCCCATCAACGGGGATTTCAGAGCTTCAACATCAGTTGCTGGAATTTTGTAGATCTAATGAATGCAGTTTCATGAGAAAGTTAGTAAGAATTTTCTACCAGCAAAACCAGAACGGAAAGCTACACCCTATAATGCTTTAAGAAACATACCTTCCCTTTATTGTACACAAAACTACCATCTACAGCCTTGAAGTTCAAGTACTTGGTAACATCAGTGTGGATGAGCACACGGACCAGAGTTCCATTTGCCATTGCAAACTACAGGACATCAGTAAAAGCTTTGATTACATACTTGTAAAGCATTTCATATAGATCTAATAATATAGGCCAAAAATCAAACTCAACCTATACAGATTGGTAGTTGTCATGATAACAACAGAACTCTTTCAAGCCCAATATCTTTACTTCTAATTTTCCTGGATGTTTGATGAACATATCTGTCATCAATAGGAAGTTAAGATGTTTTATGAACTTACCTACAGAAGAGCCTACTCTCTAAGTGCACCATTGTATCTGGTTTCAATTCCTTTAAGGTATTGCGCATGCTGTTGAATTTACACGTCTGTTTCATGTCATTATGAATCAAGATTCTAGAAAAGGGTTGACACCTTTATCTTTAGATGTTTTTTTTTACATATCATTACTTCTGCAAAATCGGCAACCTTCATAATGTGGTAAATCATATAAACATGTCAATGCTCTAGCCAACTTGTAAAATCAGTTGGCATGAGTCTATATATCAAAAATTCCACTGAATAGTATGTTTAGGGAAATCATGATATTCCTTAGATTACTAAGCTTCTCATGAACTGTCTTACACTGGGTATGTTGTTGTTGTCATAAACTGTCTCTCTTTAGTGGAAGCTCTACAGTAATCTAACTCATTAGTCATTCGACCATCTGGTCTACAAATGAGATAGTAAGGCACTGTGTAATGGAAAGATAAATAATCAAAAATTTGCAAGGCACTGTGAACTATTTACCTTGGGAATCATGTCAACATTGTATTCCTTACTCGTACCTAACTCTTCTGGTGGCTTGTCATTTCCCCTAAAGCGTTTCCAAAGCTACACAAAACAACATGATATATTATGCTGAGATTAGCTGCAAGTTTAAAGATGAAACCAGCACCTAACTTATGCCAGACTTCCATTTACAATTCGTTTTCCAGTAAGTCTTCGTCCTCTCAGGATCGAGACCAAAGAGTGATGAGCTTTTCAAAATTGTTTGTGCATATTTAAGTTTCACACCATTTAGTAAAGAGGTTACCTGAATTAAATTAAGTGAGCTTGACTCTCCTCCATAGTAGTCGTTTTTATCCATGTGTAGTACCTGAAAACGTTCAGAGGTTAGATTTTAAGTTAATAATTTTAGAAACCACATGAAGATGTATAAATTTTGAACTAGAATACATATTAAGTTGGGGCAACCATAAGTAGACTGTTACTTATAAATAGTAAGATTGATGATCTAAATGTGGTTGCGGTCCTTGATAATATCATAGGGCACGAAGAGGATGGAAGAGGGAGATAAACATTAAGCTCATCTCATATCATTAGAAATCTCCACTCCTAGGTATCCTAAAAGTCATGGATAACACCAAACATTCATCTAGTAATTCTAGAATATTCAAAATTATATTTCAACACTAAATTCTGGTAGACTTCATAATTTGCCTACCAAATACTACCAGAGTTGTCCATGTTAAGATGCCGTTATTAATCGCTCTCCTTATAAGTCTGAGTACGATGGCAGAGACGGAAGCCCTTATTAATCGCTCTCATTAAATATGTATGCATTAAATTTAAAACTCAGTTATTAACACTTAAAGTCCTCGTTTTAAAATCCAAAACTCATAAAGTTAAAAATATTGGCTCTGCCTCTGAATATTACTAGACAAGAACAAAGAATTGCAAAGATGGCTTATACTAAAATCCAAAACCTATAAAGTTGAGATCCTGGCTCCGGCAGTGAATATTGTACAACAAGAAAGATTGTAATGATGGCTTATACTAATTAGTGATTAACTAGAAAATAAAACGCGTCTTGATCCATAAAAAGAGTAAACGTACTTTGAGGCCGTCGACAGAGAGAAGGCCACTGAGGATGCATTCTTTGAGACCAGTGCCGAGAACAATGACGTCGTATTCTTCATCCATAATTGATATTAGTCCTTAGTGTGTACTTTTCTTATCTCTAATGAAACCTTGATTAGGAAGTATGAATGATAAATGAAAAGTATAGCAAAGAGGGCCGGAGAGTTAAAGGAGGGAGAGCGTGCCACGGTAAAGGGTGTTATAAACTAGAACGGGTCTTTAGCGGCACTTTTACGGACAGCCAGCCAGCCAGCCAGCTTCTCCCCGTAACTGAATTTTAACTTCTACTTTTTGTTCCTTTTTTTCTCCAAAATAGATTATGATAGTGTGATATATGGGTGTGGTGAAATAAGTGAGGATCTTTTCAAGCCTAGAAGTAAAGAGTGTTTTGTTAAAACACTTGTAGTATTGATTATGGATCTTTTTTCTTCCTTTTTGTTTCTGTTTTGTGCACGTACATGAATTTATTGAAGGACGTTCTCATCGGACGTGTACTGATCACAATTGAAATTAGTTTTGTTTTAACCTTCAAAAAATTGTTTTAATATATTTAGACGCGCTTTAATCCGTTTTATTCTAAACTATGGTTCAACGATTATTAATCGACTGATATGTTCAAACGTCTGAACACAAATAAAGAAAAAAATAATCTGTTATAGAGTATTTCTTCTAAAGTAATCTTTTTATACTCCAAGCAATTGTAACTATGTACCTACAAGGCTACACTTCAGAAGTGCCTGCTTATACTTTTGCATTAAGGTTAATTAAATACTTCCTAAAACTAAATGTGTTGGAAATTTGTCTTTGGTGGGAGTTGCGTCCACCCATCTTTAATGACTTAAACACTAGGGTTCCGCATGTTGGAGAATTTGATTCTTCACACGTGCATAATCTACTAAGTGAGTAGATGACCGTAGGGCCAAGATCGTCAAATTTCGTTGAGAAATGAAAGAGATATTGGTCCATGAAGTGAGGTGTTTGAAGCATGAAAATGTGGTATAGACCAATTCTCCCTCATCGGGGGGGAGAGGAAGATTTGTTTAGTTTATAAGTCTCAAAATTGGCTAAGGGTTTGGGACCCCAAGGGTAACCCATGTGTTTGAAGGAATGGAGGACCTAAATGTGTTTTGGTTCGAGGCTAAGCCCACACGCACGCCGCCGCCCGTCCGGTACGAGTCTCGGGCTTTGGATATTATCTTTTTGTGGATCCAATTTGCTTCATATTTACAGTTTGGTCCCTGAAGTTTCAGGTAAGATAAAATTAGACAGAGAACTTGTGCTTTTGCTGTTGGTTTTGGAACGTTAACCTCCATTAATCTGCACATCAATTCAGTCATTACTTGGCTGAATAACTCTCACTAAAGCTCTAATCCGTTGCACATTAATTCAGTCATTTATTTGACTGAATTACTCCTCACTAATTGCCATTACATGGCCAGTAACAACAATTAGTTGGGCAGTTGACAAGTTCCCTCCATGCACTATATATTGAAACATTTGGCTCAATTGTTGAGACTACAATACACAAACGAAAAAACAGAATTCTTCCTACTACTTTCCAGCATCATTTCATTACACTAAGTTCTTCAAAGTAACACTTGAGTTTTCTTTGCTCATTTGTTGAGTTGCTGTTTTATCTTGAGAGACTATTGTCCAGAACGTAGAAAAGATATATACGGAACAATCTTGTCTTAAAAACAGAGTGTCATCACTCGACCCAGCAAATCAAACTGCTTGTAATCTCAGTTTCTTGTTTTCAGTTTATTGAAATTTCAGTTGTTGTAATTTCATTTTGTTGTAATAATTAGCAGTTACTTATTTTCCGTTTCCTGCAACCATTATAATCAACAAAATGTACATAATTTTTCAATGGATGAAATATAATATTATCGAGTCAAACACTTGTGACTCACAGATGGTTTTCCTAAATTATACACCATTTGGTCCATTTCAAGCATCACATGACCACGAAAATTAAAATGATACAGTTGATTGAATAGATATCAACCGATATAGTACCTAGCTAACTACATTACTCTCTGATTAGACTGTTGATCCCAAAGTCTTTCTGAGCCTGGTCAACTGGTCTAACCAATTTATACATTTCACTATATGATGCATCAATAGAAAATTACTCGTCCTTGTTTTAGTAACTATATATCTCCAATTCTCATATCAATAAGGAAAACCCAAGCTGCAAAGACAAAGCAAATTAAATGAGTATAATGTATGACAAGTGAAGAGTATTTAGTTTTTGGAATTTGAAGTTTTGGGGTTTGAAATTCGGGAAGTCATATATAGTATTTTAACGTACCCTAACTTGAGGCTAGTATCTGAGTCATTGTAGCTGCGATTGTTTGTGATGGAATCTGTTGAATGTCCTTGTTCAATTGCATTTTGGCCCTCAACTTCATTCAATCTTGCCTGCGGCCAGAGAATAATCATTTAGTAAGGGAATAATTCAACAAAAAAAAAAAAAATGCAGAATAATTTACTTCTGATTGTTGTTTCAATTGTGAGTTTTCTTCCTGCAATTGAGCTTCCTGCAAGGTGATAAAAAATCTTATACTTAAACATCAGCAGTGAGCTAATATATCTCAAGAATAATTGAACTCCTGACATTAGAAAAATTTAAACCCTAGGACAAAAGCTGAAGGGTATATTTAGATTTTTTCCTATTTCGTGGGTTCCATTTCTCGTTGAAACTTCATTAATGACAAGAACAAATATGACATTATTTACTAAGGGCAATGACATGTATAAACGGACTAAAATTGTAACGAATAAATTTGAACTTTTTCCTATTTTTAATAAAAAGTTTTTCAAGAACTTAAAAATCATGTTTGTTCTTCGAAACAGGCTTTTTTCACCCAAAATCAAAACAAAAATGTCTTCCATAAACAATCCAAGATAGGTTTTCAGGGCAACCACAATAAATTGACATCTTTTCCTTATAATTATTTTCCAAAAACCTAATTTTCAAAGACCAAATTCAAACTCCATTCAAGTATAGTACATGATAGAATCAAATAGATCCTAAATAAGAAATAAAGTATATTAACAAAGTACAGAAATTAATCATCAAGTTAAATGACTTGCCTTTTTCTTGAGGGAACTGATCTCTCTCATAAACTTGTCACCCTGAAAGACACAAAATTAATTGTCAAGTTAATCGAATCAACATATATTGTAGGACCAATTATTAATCACATAAGTGCAAAAGGAGGGGAATTAAGTAGATAGGACCTTAATTTTGAGGACACGACTTATTCCTCCCTCGACTAATTTCTCCAATTTCATTAATTCCTCCAAGCCAAGTCCTTGCAGCTCTTCTCCATGTAGTTGCCTAGCATAGTAAGTCATAATTAATTTGCAATTTGATATTAGTTACTACAATTAGGTAAACTTTTGCAGCAGTAAGAATTCTTAACAATAGACAATAAGATGCAGTAATTAACAAATAAAGATATCAAATGTTTGTTCGAGGCACGCTATGGAAGGTGCTGCTTTGGGAGTAGATTTTCATCAAAATAATGTTGTACTCTCAAGATGCAACGACTCTTATATAGATGTGCCAAGAAATTGTTAAATATCTCAATTGCTCGAACAAATAAAATGAACTCTGAAGAGATTGAAAAAATGAAGTCTCAAATGATGAAGATTTCAGGATTAATGCCAATATATATTATATTTTCTGGCCTGTGAGATTGGTACTTATAAAGAGGAAAACATAAACAATATGTATATTGTCATGAATAGATTTGTTATTTAACAAAGATTAAATACATCTCTAATCTGTCCTACAAAAAAATGGATACAACTTTAATGTACAGACTTACAAATAGGCACATTAAATTTTGAATCATACACAATAAAACCAACAATTACCTTAACTCCCTATTCTTCTCCACAAATTCCCTGCTAAGCATTGCATAGGTTTTCTTCTCGCTCTGAAAATGAAATATTTACTTATGTCAACTAAGTTAGATGGTTTGAGATAATTATAGCATGTTTGGCGAAGCTGCTAGGAAGCACAAAGGGCCTCTTTTTAAAAAAAAATATATTTTAGAAAGTTGAGGTGTTTGGCTATATTTTTAGGGAAAATAAGTATCTTGGAAGTTGTTTTCATAAATTAAAAATTGTAGGTTTTCAAATTACTGCTCTAATATGGATAAAAGTGTTTTCAAATTTATTAGCTAAACACAAACGGCTACTCTCCAAGCACTTGCGATAAAAAATTACTTTTCAAAATAAACAGATTTTGAAAGCTTAGCCAAATAGATGGTTAATCTCAAAACAAGGGTTTATCTTTGGTAAACACTACATGATCATATAATAACTGTTCATAATATCATTGACATTAAATTAATGATGCCTGCGTAGCAGTAGACAACAATATATTACCTGAAGGTTAGAAGATTGCAGTTGTTCTGGACTATCCATATTATCCCTTTCTGAGTGCATCTTGTGCTTCTCAATCAGTTGCATCATACTGTAGTGCAGGATACATAAATAATGAGAAAATGAAAAATTAGATTAAACCGTATATTCGTTCAAGTCTTGCTATTCCTTTTTTAGCATTTTCATGAGAACTAGGAATAAAGGCATGTCCACTAATAATAAATTAATTTATATTGATATGATTTCATAAATTAACTCAATAAATAAAGTTAACTGTTTATAGCAGGTTATGTAATATATGCCAACCCATATATCGTACAGACATTTATCTTGAATGCGATTAGATTTTAGATGATGTCCTAATGGTATAGTTTCATTTATAAAATAAGTAAATTACAGTTGAACTGATGAACAATGTCCTATTGCACAATAAAGTACTATTAGTTGATGATTATTCATGGTCTATTTGAATTAATAATTAAATTCATTAGAGCATAATAGTGATTAGCTAGATTAATTGAAGAAACTATGGTTTTTCATTAAACATGGTTTGAAAATGTTAGACTTATTTTTTATAGAGTTTTACTTGTAAATTTACATTATCATATCACATACTAAAAGATAACTTCAGATAATTCTTCATAAAAGTGGATTAGCTAGGTATCAGGAAAATAAGATTATTATCTGTTATAACATGTTAAATCACACTAATACTTCAGAAACTTTTTAACATAATTATAATGTGTATAAGTTGAATATTTTTTATATAATAATTATACGTATTTTCATTTCTAATGGCATTTCAATATCCTCCCTTCACATTCTCCAATATTATTTTGAACTCTTCTCCCTCACACCCTTCGCTTCTGTGGAAGAATATTTCACTTTTATAAGTTGTGAAAGCCCAATACTGTAATGGGACAGAGATAGCATAAATTGACAACTTTCTCTGCAAACAACACAGTTGAAATTAGATAATATTTTTTAAAAGAAAAAACAACTGAAAAAATTAAACCCTTCAGCTAATTGAATTCAAATTTCACCATTTGTTTTCCTTCTTTTTTCTTTTTGACCTTAATTCAGCTCCTTTGAAGCATGTCAAATCATCTTCAGATATCTATATTTAGAAGTTCTTTTTTCAGTTATTCTTTTAGTCAATTTTATTATCTAATATTACCATCTTCATAGAAGTTATTTGATTGGACCACAAAGATTCAGCATAAGCTCAATGGAGAGCCAACTGCCCAAGCACTGTTTTAGGGAGGCCAATATGTTGGCTGATGGTTTGGGCTAAATTGGGAGCAATTGAAAATATCTCTAAAATCTTTGTTTTTGTTGGGGAGATAAAGGAGGGATGCAACACAAGGACTTTTCAGAGGGTCATCCATCCTAATATTACTTTCGCTCAAACATGCTAATTAACTTTAAAATTTTAATGAAATCTGATGTGTTAGTACTGGTATGATCGCATCCCTGATGAACTCCCTCGTTCTGTGAAAGGAGCTTATATCATGGACAATGAAGGCTTTACTAATTTTAGAATTAGGATAAAGTTTTATGTTCCCCTTTATACGAGGTAGGGGTCAATGTCAAACCTCCCGCCACCACCAGGAAGTTGAAAACTTGGGTGGATAGTTTTATTTACTGAAGTCCACTTACTACCTTTTTACTACAGGTCATCACCTTTGCTGCATGGCATGATATTGTCTACTTTGAGCTCGATCCCTAAAATACCCACACTATTAAGAGTATAGTAAATTATTTTCCTTTTCAACTTTTTATTTGGGACATTGTTCACACACACCCAACAAAGACATGCTAGGGAAAGGACGTACAAAGAGGAATATAGATCGAGAGAGATAGAGTTGAAGAGAATAGAAGAGAGAGAGGGGTAAAGTAGCATGAAGGGTATAGTTTAACGGTCAATAAAGTGGGGTGAAAATTATGAGAAACCAAGACTTATGTTTGCTAGAGCCAATAATGCTAAGCATGTACTGGATAAAATAATCGAGGTACGCATAAGTTGCGAGACACCATCATTATTAGAAAATAGGAGATGGAGTAAAGTATAGTTACTTAAACTAGAAAAAGGGCAGAGAATAGGGGAAATTTCATAAATGTACACTTGGCTGACTTACATTGCAAAAATATAGCCCAAAACTTATATTGCAAAAGTATATCCCAATGTTATACATTTATATACAAAAGACATGTACATTATGTATATAGGTGTAAGGAAGTGTATATTGTGTAGGTATATATACCCTAAAAAAATAATTTACAATATTATACACGAAAATACGCACTTAAACACATTTATACATAATTATACAATATTGTATAAGTAGGTATAAAACTAAATCTGGACTGATTTTCAATAAGAATTACACTTGTATACGAGACATATACATTATGTATATGAGTGTATAATTGTGTATAAGAGGTGTGTATACACACATATACATTATTATACATACTAACTCCAACCACGGAGCAACAATAGCCACCAGCCATTTCCAAAGTTCCGATGTAGTGAAGAAAACATCCTTTCTCTTCAATTTCAACGAATTACACTGCTCGAGAACTCGAGATTTAACGGAAGAATTCACCGACGGCAGTACCTGAGAAGAAAATAAAGCTTCTCTGCTTGAAGAATTTGAAGAAGGAACGCAAAACTGGACGCCATAAATTGACGTCACAATGGACATATCATTGAATTCCGGTGTGCAAAATCTTTTGGCTTCGGTAATTTTAAACGAGAAGTTGCAGTAGATAAGGGAGTTTATGGTAAATACGAGAAAAAGTTAGGCAATTGCATGAGAATAAAATGAAGTGGAGCCATGGTATACTACAATTAGGGAGATGATGGAGTGTTCTGGTAGGTTCCAAACAAATTGACAAAGGGAAGCGGAGGGAGTGGGCTATTTTTTACAAGATTTAAAAAAGAGGGTTAATTTTGATAGCATTATTCTCCTTATTAACATACAACGTAATTAAGTCCAGAAAATGCTCATAAGTCAAATATTTAGGAGGTACATTTGTTATTTAAAGCAAATCCAAGAGAGGAAATCAGTTTTGATCGACACAAGATGCCGAGGAGCAAACTAAACATCCTTTTGAAATTGACATTAAAGTATTCTCGACTCTTGAATCCTATCAATTAATTAATATACAATGACATTATACTTAAAAACTTATCACTGTTTTTCATAGATAATCTTAGAGAAAAATCTTACATTATGTGATACATTAATGACAACATTATAATGCTGCTTTTTGCCACAAAGGTATATTTACAATATCACAGCCTCTTTAAACTAAGACCTACTTAAGGAAGACAAAAAAAAAAAAGTCAATTTAGATATTGGATTGAACTAGTTTGTTTCATATAAAGTTTGAATTCAAGGAAAAAAAAAAGGCAGCCCGGTGCATTAAGCTCCCGCTATATGCGGGGTCCGGTGAAGGACCGGACCACAAGGGTATGTGTTTCCACGGCTTGAAACCATAACCTCATGGTCACATGACAACAACTTTACCAGTTACTCCAAGACTCTCATTCAAAGTTTGAATTCAAGAAAATAAGTAAAATAATTTAGTTAGTACTACTTGTGCTGGGATTAGTAGCACAACTATGTTGTACTCATGACATAGATCTTATTAAAGAACTTGATGAAAATCCTACTTATGATTATACGTGTTAATTTTATACAGAAATATAACACATTAGTATTCTTAATTATCTTAGCATAATCATGATCATTAATTAGCATGTATGTTCTTAAAGGAGTAATTGTCTCCCAGTTCACAAATTTGAGTACCTCATTCACTATTTTGAAGGATATTTAGTGGATCTTTATAATGTTTGGTTACATTTTAAAATGTATGAATAGATTCAAGCACAAAACTCTGAAAGATATATATATCGTACCGAAAAAATGACAAAAAGAAATTCATATTAAAACAAGACATTTTCTTAAGCAGTACAATAAACCAATTCTTGTTATATACATACAATTTCGTAAATACATCAAATGTATAATGGGAAACTTTAATATGTACTTATTTCTTCTTTAGTAACATCAAACACACCAAATATAGCGTTGTCAATCTTACTAGGTACTTACTAGCTTTTCAGTTTACCCAAGGCATATGAAACTCTCATATATCTGACAGACAAGAAAAGTAAGAGATTGCCTTGGACATAATGGATATCTGACACGCAAGCATGGGCTTTTTTAAATTCCAGAAAAATCATCTTTTCATTAATTAGTGAACTAACAAGTACCCAATGAAAAGAAACTACACCATAATCATATGTACTATATATTGGTTTGTACGTAGTTCATTTCTTATTCTATACTTTGCTGAAGTACTAGTACTTGCCTGTTTCTTGAAACTGGAAATTCTAATGTAACAACTAATTGAAATTAGAAATTGATATTAAAAAAAAAAAAAAAAAAAAAATAAAAAGTGGTGAAAGAAATTAAAGAGAACCTGGAACTTGAATACTCAAAAAGCTTTCCAGTAGCAGAGAAAACAATGAGTCCAATATCAGCATCACAAAGAGTTGAAAGCTCATGAGCTTTCTTGAAAAGCCCTCTTCTTCTCTTTGAGAAAGTCACTTGCCTTGCTGTCAAGTTGTCTATCTTCTTGATCTGGATTTTTTGCCTCACCATTTTCACACCCTATATATATAATGGCACGGACAAAGACTAATTAATATCATGTTCACACTGATCTAATTTAAAGTCAAAGTAGTTAGTATAAATAAGTTAGTAAGAAGATAAAATTATAGATCCTTAAAAAAAACCTACATATATACTTGCTCTAACATTGACTACAATCCAGACAAGAATCTTTTTATATACTCTATTAGTATATAATATTAAAATGGGAAGAATTTTTCAGAATGTTTGTACCTCTTATCATGGATAAGTAGCTAAAAAAAAATAAGAAACTTGTGAACTACCTCACAATTTATAGAGAAAAAAAGTGTATTAATTAGCCCTAGAAAACAGATAAAATAGAGATTATAAGGTAAAGAACCTGAAATTCCAAGAAGCTGAAGGGAGCTGAAATAATGGAGAACAGAAGAGATCTGAACAGAAAATGAGTAAGTTAACAATAGCTCAAAGAAGTTATAAAAGGAAGTGAGAGAGATTTTCAGAACCAAAAAGCTGTCTTACAATAGAAAGAGAAAAGTATAAGAAAAAATGAGGAGATGGATGTTGAAGTAAGTAGGCTTTTGGCCATAGGATTTGTAGTACAACTCATAAATCCGTCAGAGTACAAATTTAACAAATTTGCTAATGGAAAGAATATTTTTTATCGTTAGATTTGACGGATGACAATATTAAATTATAAAATATAGTTGGAGAGCAAATTTGATCATTTTTTCTTTATAAAATTTTAATGTCAGTTTCAAATCATTATTTTAAATCTCAAATTCTTCAAAAAGTAGAATTCAAAATTTCAAATTGTGATTTTAATTTCTTCTAAATATAAAACTTAACGCGTAAATTTATATTTTATAAAAAAAATCCATCATTTTAAATTTTGTGAAAGACTCATGTTCGACGTGAAGGATTATATTAAAAATTGTTAGTTACTATTATTATTGATTAATTGGATTGGTGGATTCTTGTAACATTATGATTATTTAAAAGTTTGTAATAGCATGTAATTGATTGCAAGCGTTTATTTATAAAAGGAATATGGAGGATATGTGATATATTAATGTCGGATAACTTGTTTATGAACTATGAATTTCTCATTTAGTAAAATTATATAAGAATTGAGAAATTTTTGATAGTTTTCACAAATTATGGGATTTTCGTCTTTATGAGAAAAATTATAACTTACTGAAAGAAAATAATCTCTTGATTATTTTCATTAATGTAAAATATTTATATACATGATATGCAATAGTAAACCTAGCCTATAATTATGAAAATGAAATATACATTGACCTAATACAAGACTACTATCATAATTACATTTTTCAAATACAAAACTACTACCATAATTACAAGATCTCTAATAATATCATAGAATATACGTAGTATATTAAGAAATTGAAGTGACAAACATTGTATGCAAAGTACCAAGTCAAAATAGAGAGTAGGGTAAAAGAAATAGAAACTTTCCTCATAAATATTGTTTTGGAAGTTGATTATATCTACCAACAACATAGCCAGATATAGTTTTGATGCTCCTTAAATCTTTGATATTGACAAACACATTTTCATAACTTCCTCTTGCACCTCTTCAAAGGACTTCATAAGTTGGATCGATTTTCAGGACTTCGATCAACTCTTATTCCTCTATTCAAATTTCTTTTGTCAATTTGCAAATAACCAACCATAGAAGTGATTATGACCCTTTGTTATAAGGTCGCAAACATTTTTTATATGTTAATTAGTGATATTCAAAGAGTGCAAAATGCTTTTTAAGTTGTACCTAGAATATAGCAGATTAATATTAATCTAATTCTCAAATATAAATCACAAGATAACGAGAAAAAAATACTTAGCCTCAATATGTGCTTGTTAGCCGTTTCGGCCAAACATCTACTAGAAGCAATTACTACTCTAAAAGAAATTTCTTATCTCTGGTGCATCATTGTCCCATTAAATCCAACAATAAATTATTCAATTACTTTTGAAATATTGACGCTCTGGGTGTTGCCGTCAACAAAGTTACTGCAGACTCTTCTTGCAAATTTCACCATTGATTTTTTCTCGCACAATGAAGAAGACTCCATTAAAAGAAATATTTATTATCCTAAAATTGTTGTAGATTATTCAAAATGCTACATTGGAGTGAAATTGTGCAAGTGAAATCAGCAAATAAAATAGAGAAATTCGTAAAAGTAATTCAATGGAAAACACGAACGAATAGGCAAGGCACTTCCATGAAGCTTTCTTTAAGATCGTAATTTTTTCTCCCCACCGTGCAAGTAGTTAACGGAAAAATTCATCCCCAGAATATAATGTCTATTCTGAAAATTAAAGTTGCACTCTTTGACTTCTTCTACTACCAGAACTCAACCCAATAGGAATGAAGATTTTGGAAGAAGACAACTAGAAGAAATGATAGAATATATTTAATGTTGAAAGATGGTAGAAATAAATTAGAGAGATGTTATAACTCTCCCTAAAGCTTATGCCAAATTAAGTCTTTTATAGGCAAATATAATCAAGTCTCCCAACATGTGTTTTATTAGTGTTAAGAGTCTCACATCGGATATGAGATGGGTAATTGGTCTCCTTATATGGCTTGGTCAATCCTCCTCCATTTAAGCTAGTTTTTTGGATTGAGTTATGATAGAATATATTTAATGTTGAAAGATGGTAGAAATAAATTAGAGAGATGTTATAACTCTCCCTAAAGCTTATGCCAAATTAAGTCTTTTATAGGCAAATATAATCAAGTCTCCCAACATGTGTTTTATTAGTGTTAAGAGTCTCACATAGGATATGAGATGGGTAATTGGTCTCCTTATATGGCTTGGTCAATCCTCCTCCATTTAAGCTAGTTTTTTGGATTGAGTTATGATAGAATATATTTAATGTTGAAAGATGGTAGAAATAAATTAGAGAGATGTTATAACTCTCCCTAAAGCTTATGCCAAATTAAGTCTTTTATAGGCAAATATAATCAAGTCTCCCAACATGTGTTTTATTAGTGTTAAGAGTCTCACATCGGATATGAGATGGGTAATTGGTCTCCTTATATGGCTTGGTCAATCCTCCTCCATTTAAGCTAGTTTTTTGGATTGAGTTAGGCCAAAGATTCATTTTTTTACATGGTATCAGAGTCAGACTCATCCCAATTCTTTATTCACCGATGTTGGGCCCTCATATTATATTGTTCATGCTTCAGTTAACGAGGTTTGAGCGTGCGGGGGAGTGTTAAGAGTCTCACATCGGATATGGGATGAGTAATTGGTCTCCTTATATTGCTTGGGCAATCTTCATCCATTTAAGCTAGCTTTTTGGGTTGAGTTAGGCCCAAGATCCATTTTTTACGAGTTGAATTAAAATTGAATAGAAAGACACAACCTTTTTTTAAGGGACACAACTCTTTAGAAAGAACACATCATATGATTAATATTATTATTAAATAATACTCATATATTTTAATATATATAGAGAAGCTGGAAGAAGATAAATGAGAGAATTAAAGATAGCTCATGTTATATAGGGATATAGTAGTATTCGTTTTCTTCTTTCTTATGATTTTTTCCTTTTTGCTTGACTTTGTTTGAGTGAGCTGTCTATCAGATTCCTTTTATGGCCAAAAATACCTACAAAATTCCCATATATGGCCAAGCAGACTTTGTAATTTTTCTTTCCTTTCCTATATTAGTAATTCCGTAATCATAAATCATTCCTCAATTTTCACTTCTTCACTTGCTTTTTCTTTTTTTTACTTCTTTGCTTGTCTCCTAGGTACTATTACTTTAATTTGAGAGAATGAATGAAATGTTTAATTTAGAGGCGTTACGAAATAAAAAGAACAAGTCCATTTTTTGAAACCTAAACGTAAACATGTTCAAATAGAAAAAACAATTCATACAAGGCACGGAAAAAATTTATCCGTACCTAATGTATTCAAATCATGATGGTTTAGTATAAATATCGATGCGAATAAATATTTATTGATAATTTATAATATGATAATTCGATAAATTGAAGTAAATTTGCAGAGTAATAATTAATTATAATTCTGTGATAGGAGTATATAAAAGATATTAGTCAATTCGGTAATGCAACCTTTGTATAACATTTGTGTTTAACTGAATTCAATATTTTTAATACTAAGCATATATATGTGAGTGTGCATGAAACAAATAATTAAATCTCATTAAATATTAAATTTGAACCCTTATTTTAAAAATACAACGAATTCAGTGTTATGAACTTTAAAATTTCAATTTTAAAACTTGAATCAGCCTCCGACTCGGTATTCACTTTTTGTTCCTCCCTCGCCCGTCTTTTCGTATGAATCAAATGATAATTTAAACATGTTATATTAGTTTATAATCACTATTAAAAATCTATATTTTTCACTGAAATATTCAGTGACTATTTCTCATTGAATGTTGGTGAAAAATAACATAAATAGTCGTGTTTTTACCCAGAAAAATTATAAAGTTTTTCAGCGTTTCAATGAGAACATATTTCCCGCCTTGCATTTTTTCAGTGAGCTGATTCGGTGAAAATGAAGCGGAAAAATCATGTTTTATAGCACAAAATTTTCACTAAATATTGGTAGGAAAAAAAGTTAATGAATTTAATTTAATTTAATTTAATTCAAGAGAAATATCATCTTAAAATTTAGATAGTTACAACAACAACAATAACAATAACATACCCACTGTAATATCACACAGTGGGGTTTGAGTGATAGAGATGTTGTTTCTGAAAAATCCTCGGCTAAAAAAATACATGATAAAAATTTAGATAGTTAAATGAAATTATTTTTTAAAACAGTTATGAAACTGATCATAAAGAAATATTTAAGTCGTTATGAAATAAATGTGTCATATATTGCAGTCTGAAAGGTATAATAAATGCTCTTCATTTAGAATATAAATTCTTCAAATATTTATCCAAACTCCATTTTCAAAGAAAACTTTAAAAAGATGAGAGATTTTGAAGTACTACGTATTTTGCTTAAAAGGAAAAAGACGAGAAAAAACACAAAAAATGTGCGTGGAAGTGGGGAAACTTTACCGTACAGGTGACTGATGAGTGGAGAAGCGTATGCGTATCAAGTTAACACAGAAATTGTGACTTTATTGTACCCTCGTTACCTGTCAATGCTCCCCACTTTTCTCATTTCAACTTACACAACCCACGCACCTCAATGCCCTACCATATGCACTAGTTTTCTTAACTTCATAGCCACTTGCTATACTTATCCCTCCATCCATCTCCCCAAAAATAGAGATCATCATTCATCATATTCCGAACTTATAGATTGAGACATTATTTGGTTCAAGGGATTCGGTGGTTTATTTGGTATAATAATGTTTGAATTAAATTTATTCCATGCTTAGTTTTGAAAAATTCTACTAGTAATTACACGATTAAGTAGGGATGATAAAAGTAGCTCATGAAAACATGATGCACCTAACTCGTTTAAATTTGGGTTGGTTATTGATCCGTTGTCCATTTTGACCAATTTAATTTGAAAATCTTACGAAAAATATTTGATCACGAACATTATAAATAATTCTTAATAGCTTGAGGCATGTCAGTAGACCTGTCCTTACGGATATTTCACCCGATATAGGTATATCCCCTAGAATTCAACAAACTCTTCTAGTATAAAACTAGAAATCAAAATCTAACAAAGATTTCATAAAAATAGATAACCCAGCAAAAGAAAATAAGAAAAAGAAGAAATTTGTTCTTGATTTTCACACACAATAATATGACCACACAAGATCATATATATAAGCCAAAGAGATGACTTCAAATGATGTTGTAATCTGTCAACGTCCCAAAATATTTAAGAGGAGTTAAAAGCCATAAAGGCCAATTGGCCGTAAAGACGACAAATTTAATTGCAAAGAGACGCTGGGCAACAATAATATTTGATCAAAAAAATTTGATAGACATTAGGAAAATTAATGAAATAATATTTATTATTATTGAGATATTAAATAGAAAATATTATTTTCTAACAATTCCCCATATATCTCAAAAATAATAAAATAAAATAAAAAGTTTTGATGGATTTTTCACTTATGAGTACAATGTGTTGAATCTATTGTCTCGTAGACTATGAACCAAACCTAGATAAAATAAGATTAAACTTATAGAACAATTGGTGAATTTTAGAACTTCTATGAATCAATAATTCTTTTGTAAGCTCATAGGCTTATTCTATCACATTATACTCGCACAATCTTTGTTGTTATCGCGGTTTTGCGCTAAAAGGCCATGCGTGTGTCCTGATATTCATGAGTGCTTTAGAAATTCGTCACAATTTCATAGGAGCGGCACCACTCCAGACTCATATAGTTCCAATCATCAAGTGTATTCTACAGAGCAATACACCACCTATAAAGAATATGAATTTGATTAAGAGTTTAACTCAACATCACTTTACCTTGCAGTATTGCATTATGTTCACACAACATGGGAAGTGACATAATTAAATAGTGCACATTTGATCAACTAATGACTTGTTATTACCCATATGAACCTAATTTATGGGATCTTCAATCACATAGGTGGAGTAACCATCATTGTTGAACTTCTCAAATTGACAAAAAATCTCATTCCCCTCGATGTTTCTTTTATCCTGTGAATTGGCCAAATTCACCTCAGACATCACATATTTCATGAAAATAATTTCATCTCACAATAGCGTTGTTTGATCACTTATATCTCAAACACATGTATTTTATTATCATAGGAAAATTTATTTTTCCACTACAACTAACACTGCTTGACAACCACAATATATAGACACGTTGATTTTATCTCAACCTCAATACTCACTAAGAAGTATCTAAGCTTAATTATCAGCCAACTCTAAACCACAAACTCAAATTTCATTATGATCTATTTGGCTGATTTTTATATTATTACATCCCACAAAGGGTAAACACTAATAAATTTTATCTCATCTGAATCAGAGATCCACTCTTCATCACTATATCCTTCTAATACAATGAAAAATCCACGCCACTCAATATGATAACTATGGTACCTTTCAAAGATCATTTTATTTTTCAAAATAGAATTAATTTCATCATCAAATAATATGTGGTATCTCCTCAATTTTTTGTTGAAAACATTTTGAATAACATGACCAAGTGAAATATTATCACTTTTAAAACATTCTCAACATAACTCTAGTAAGCCATCGTAACCACCATATTTTTAAAAGTTTAAAATAGGAAATAATACTTTCATAACTCATAACCCCCACATTTTCAAAACTTTAATATAAGGGAATAATATTTTCATAACTCTAAGACATTTAATTT
The DNA here is from genome assembly GCA_034509755.1 of Anisodus tanguticus. NCBI lineage: Eukaryota > Viridiplantae > Streptophyta > Magnoliopsida > Solanales > Solanaceae > Anisodus > Anisodus tanguticus. The sequence continues at coordinate 33,631,883 of CM067561.1, read as the reverse complement.
TATATATAACAAGCTAATAATATAAATTCACCCAAATAATTATGTAAAATTTACTTACATTATGCGATTATCAACAAATTTTTCTAAGAGAGTAATATTTTTATCAAAAGACATACATAAGACGAGAAAAGTATATACAAATATTAGCATTTTCATCATTTATTTAAGAATAGTAAGCGTAATTGAACCATGACTGTGATACCAATTGCTCACAAGAAAATTAATTAGTTGATGCAACCTTATCATATACTTAAATAAAAACTTCTACCCAACTTTTTCTTATAACTCCACAAGTACCGAATATGCTCGAACATTAGAAACATAAGTTACCCCAACTAATGCCAATAATTGTTTCAAAAGTGATTTTAAGAAGATTTTTTTCATTCTAAGGATTTGAATAGTTTTTGAATCACCAACATAAATAAATCATTCTTCTTCAACTTAGGTGTAAATACAAAATTATGTTATTAGCACAAAGATGCTTAGTAGCACCAAAATCGTCTAACACCCAATATCTCATATTAGCCACAAGATTCATTTGACAAATGACCACAACAATTACATCATCCGCTTAATCAAATTTATTTTCACTTAGCGGGATTATCATTTCTTCAAATCTTTTCTATATTGATGAACATAATAGCTTAATTTGCCACACATAAAACAATTGTTGTTTCATCGAAGGTTCAATAATTAGCTTTGTATAATCAATGAAATCACCATCAACAACAGTCGGCAGTCTCACATCGGCATTTCTTTGAGCAGACACATTTAACTTCATAAGGTATATATGTACACGAAAAAGATTAGTTGAAGAATCATTCAATCAAATTAAGAGAATCCGATAAAATATAAAGAATATAGGCATAAGCAAGTTCCTTGTCTATAGATATATTTTGTGAAATAGCATGCTCTCAAGTCTCAAGGACCTATTCAGAAAAATATTTTTATTTTATTTTATTTTATCCAACAACAGATATTCACGAAAAAATCTCAATTCTTTAAGATCCTTCAATATTGAATTAAAATGTAAAACCAACTTTCCCTACTAAACCATTTCTACCATTAAAGAATGACTTAAGAATTTTCCTTAATTAGAAGAGGACTGATATAATGATATTCCCAAATATTAATGACAACAATCTATATACAGGACTTCTTTTAGATATATATAATGGTCAATGTTACGAAGAGACACTTAAAACACTAAAGTGCGTTGTCTTTCAAAATCAAAATGCACACACACAGTAATAAACTACAAATTCACATCAGTAAATAATGTACAACACAACCATAAGCACTACTAAAATTAGAAGGAAATTATATCTATCATTTGAGGCTAAAGTTTATCGACTTATTATATTCTTGTGCCTCAAATCGACTTAAAAACTACACAAAATTAGCATTTAAATATTAGCATAAGCATACCTGAAACTTAGATAGATTGTACTAAGTTATTTTCTTTTAATTTTTCGTAAGAATAGAGCGAGAAATATCCTTAAGTTTGTTGAAAATCTTACGGAAAATACTTGATTTCGAACACCGTAAATAATTCTTGATAGCTTGAGGCGTGTCAATAGACAATGTCCTTAAGGATATTTCACCCGATATAAGTGTATCCCCAAGATTCAACAAACTCTTCTAGTATAAAACTAGGAGCCAAAATCTAACAAAGATTTCAGAAAAGTAGATAACCCACAAAAGAAAATAATAAGAAGAAGAAATTTGTTCTTGATTTTCACACAACAATATGAACACACAAGATAATATATATAAGCCAAGGAGACGACTTCTCATGATGTTGAAATCTGTCAACGTCTCAAAACATTTAATAGGAGTTAAAAGTCATAAAGGCCAATTGGCCATAAAGACAACAAATTTAATTACAAGAGAGACGCTGCGGAACAGTAATATTTGACCAAAAAAATTTGACAGACATTAGAAAAATTAATGAAATAATATTTATTATTTTTGAGATATTAAATAGAAAATATTATTTTTCTAACATCTAATTTAAGTTTAACTCATCTAAAAGTTGGGCCAATATATGGTTCATATTATCCCAAGAGAAAACCTGTTAACATATCATTTTAAAAAATTCTTTTTAATTTGATATGTTATATATAATCATGATATAGAAAAAAAAATTATTAAGTAATTAAACAACTTTTAAGAAAATAAATAAAGAAACTAAAATTTGGTATGGGTTGACCAACTCATTTTAACCCAAGTAACATTTGGGTCGGTTTATAACTCACTCATTTATTAAGTCAATCCATTTATTGATCCACTCAAATTCAGATAACCCGCCTATTTGACACCCCGCTAAGTAATTACACAATAGTAATTATAATGATTTATTTGTTTGTCATAACATAATCATAATATAATTCCTAGTGTCATGTTTTGTTACACAATTGTAATTACGTAGTTGATGTTCTTTTATTTTAAATAAAAGCTAAGCAAAAAAAAAATTAATAATTTTTCTTACAAATGAACATGTAAATAAATTTTAATGTGACAAAGATATGTGTATATAAGAAATTGTTAAGAGTCCCACATCTAAAATGGAATGAGAACATTGACTCCTTATATGGACTTGGACAATCCTCACCCTACAAGCTAACTTTTGGGATTGAGTTAGGCCCAAGATCCATTCTTTACATGGTATCAGAGTCAGACTCATTCCAATTCTTTGTTCACCAATGTTGGGCCCCCAAATTATATTGTCCACGCTCCAATTAACGAGGTTTGAGCGTGCGAGGGAGTGTTAAGAGTCCCACATCGGAAATGAAATGGGAACATGGACTTATTATATGGAATTAGACAATCATCACCCTACAAGCTAGCTTTTGGGATTGAGTTAGGCTCAAGATCCATTCTTTACAGAAATATTAAAAATAAAAAATAGTAAATAATTTGAAAAAAGTCATCTGATAATTAACACCACCAATAGTTGCTCCATTTAAAAATTGGAGAGTGTAATTGCTCCCTTTAATTATACTAAATTACATTATGACTAAGTAATTCAGAGGAATAAGCATAACACCTAAATCCAATTACAAGGTGACCTTCCAAACATGCCCTAATTTCTTAAAATATTTATGGTCATTTGATTGATCAAAGGATAGGAAAAATTATCTCAGTATAAAATCATGCATAAGATATACAATACTATGTTTCGTTAGAAAGACTTGAAAAAATAATTTTAGTTCATAACTTACGCAACGTATAATTGTTTGTATACTATAACAATTCATGAATAATTTATATAGCGCTTGGTTATAACAACAACAACATACTCAGTGAAATTACACAATGTGGGGTTTGGGAAGGATAGAGTATACGCCGACCTTACCTCTACCTCGATATGTAGAACGGTGGTTTCCGAGAGACCCTCAGCTCAAGACTATATAGCGCTTGGTTGACAACATTAAATAATACTACATGCATTAAGTTATACATAAATCAATATATGTATTATTTTATATGTAATAAAATGTAGAGTAAAAAATATGTATTAGTAATACGAGGTTAAAGTATTTAAAGGAAAAAATGCATTAAAGTTAGAAATCCCGCATACACCATCCATATATTACAATCACCGAATAACTAGCATATGAACTAAACGACCCCATAATGTTCAAAAACTAAATAAAAATGATTTTGCTTCACATTTTTTATAGTATTTGGAAAAGTATACTACTAGCTATATTAATAGAAAGAACGTTTGACGTGAGTTCCCGGCACGAATTCAGATTTAATCGGATTCCAATACGGATACTGAATACCGGATGAGAAACAAAACAAAACAAAAAATCTACTACCCCGATTGATAATACTGAAAAAGTAAGGAGGACATAATTAATCTGAGTGGAAAGATATGCTCATCTTCAGCAAAAGGGAAACAAGTGTTTAGCAAAGTATATCTGATTCTAATAATTTTAATAAGAACTACTATAAAAACTGTGAAGCAACTCACCAAAAGTGTGTGTTGTATTGAAATTAGACGCACACCTTATCTGATGAGATTTTTCGGCTCCCTTATGACGAGGGGACCATTTAGTACGCCAAGAAAATTAAAGTTTCCAGTAAAAAGGACTCTTATCTTAATAAGAAATGTTAAGTGTCCGATTAAAATATAACAGGCATAATTAAAATAGTATTTTGATACGAATTATATTGGTGCAAACTATCTGTTTCTTTTGACCACTAGAGAAGTTAATAAGAGCGACCATGATTCAGCTTTAATTTAATTTACTTAAGTTAGTTCGTGGGCTACAAGGTTTTTGAACGCTACGTTATCAAGATATTAGTATACTGTTATAGGAACACTGGGCTACAAGGTTGTATTAATTATACTGTTATAGGAACACTATGTTTCTAAACTTCCCACTATATTAATTAAGGCTATGTTGTTTAGATTAGTTGGAGTGGTCTATAAAGCTCGTTGATGAGTTGCCTCTCCATCATTGACTTCATCTAAGATTAGGACGGGACTGAGAGTCATAATTACTGTATAGTAGTAATATTTACAATTGTCTAGTTACGTAGCTTGTAGCTAACATCAAGGATTGTGGTGGACTCCATAAGATTTATCTATCCTTAATTAAAATGTATTGTGTTCGATTCATGAAAGCAGAAAAAATATCCGTTTAATGAATATTATGTGATGTGAATTTGAATTAGTCGAGCTCCAAAATGAGTACCGAACACTGAAGTGATACTACAAAAAATGGCAATTGATAAGGACAAAAGCCGATAACGCTGCTCAAGTACTCTACTTACTTCCAATTTATGTGCTTTAGTTTGAGTATACATGAAGTAGAATAAAAATTCGAATGTCTTGATCTTAAATTAATGTGTATATAACATATTAAAAATGTACCCTTTAAATCATTTGGTCTTAGACGTGTCATGATATTCCGATAACTCGATAAAGATATACTTGGGAATAAAATTTTACAAAACATATAAAGTAAAACTTTTTTTGAAACATACTAAAAGAAATATAAGACACAAATAAAATGGAGAGAGTGGTTGATTGAAGATGTTTGAATAAAGATGATAGCTGAAATAACACAAGAAATATGGAATTGAAAAATTGGGTTAAACAATAGAGCCGATCCAGGACTTTAATTTGATGAATGCTACATTTAAACATTTTAGCACTAAACTCAATACTTTTAAACTTATGAGTTCAAAATATGATATTTATTAAAATTTTATTATCTTTCACACACACATGTATATTATTTTCACATGTATATTGATGTTCCATGTCAAACAATACTTATTCAATAGAAATCAAAGCACTAAGGCTATATTCGCCGCTTGATTAATGTACAAGATTACTAGCTACCAGCCTAACTATATTAATTTTAGTAAAGTTATAAATGTCATGAACAAGGATGCGAATAGTTAGAAATACAGATTAGCTGGGCCTATGTTTCCCAGTAGATGCACAAAAGGATTCATAACGAGATCAAATAGGACTCCCCACTTTAGAGAATGGGCTTGGATCTATTTCTTTCTAGTCACAACTCAGGCAATCAAAAGGCCCAATGAGCAATTCCTGACTACTCGATTTGAAAATTAAAGAATTTTAGATTAAATGATAATTAGTTTTAATATGCAAAAATATTTAAATTAAGAACCCCCTCCATCTCAGTTTATATGATGACATTTGATTAGCAATGGAGTCTAAAATGTTAAATGGACTTGTTTTACTAGTATATTATAGTGGTGGAAAGTAGACACTAGAGTAAAAATGGAATAGTTTGATAGAGAAAAGTTAAATTACAATTTAAATTTGATTCGTCTAATTAAAAATATTGTACAAATTTATATTATTAGTGTAATTGTGTAAAATATTTGTTCAAATGGAGTATTATTTGTTATCAGTAATTAGACAATAAATTTTTTTGGAGCTTTAAAATACTTTTGTAATATTGCGAAAACACCGTTTGTTAAAAAAAATACTCCTATAGACTATAGTACTTTGACATTCATTTGGCCGAATATATTCCCTCCACACACCTTGTTTGCTATAAAGAAATGAGGCTCATTTTGTAGCATTTGCACCACATTCTTTGCATCTCATAGTATATGAACTCTTGACCAACCATTTTGTAACGTTCCTTCCAATGCATATCGAATGGTTAGTACTTCAGCTATGATGATCTTCCCCACAAATTGAATAGGGATACCAAGGGCATGAAGAAAGTGACCACAACTATCCATAGTCGTCATTCTAATGCTTGCCTTTTCCTTTTTCACCTGCACACCTGCATCTGTGAAAACAACAATTCCATCGTGTGCCATAATAATCTTTTCATCCTTAATCCTATTAGGCAGATAAGTCAAAACTGATGAAGTTAGCAAAGCATCGTTATATTCATGAAAGTCGAAAAGAGCTTTATTAACTATGTCATTAGGTTCATATATGTCTCCGTTAAAATAAAAGAATTTATACCTTTCCACAATAGTCATAGAACAGAAACACTTAACCTCAGTAGCTCAATGGAATCAGGGTACTGATATGTATTGTGAAACAAATCATGCCACCAACTTGAGAACTCAATAATATTTTTAAGTCAGGTCAGTTGATAAGACACAATTTCCATACTAACTGAGCTTTCGGACATGTGAAAAATATATTATCAATTATTTCTCGCTTCTAAATCACACACCTTACAAGCACCACAAATATAAGTCAATCTCTTAGATATTATTGCATTAACTGGTAAGACATTAAGAATGCGCTTCCTAAGAAAATATTTATATTTATTTTTTACTTTCAGAGACCATAAAAAGTCCCAGAAAGGTTTTAGTAAAGACTTACAACTTGCTTGAGGCCTATTATTATTTGCATCAGTTTAATGAGCAAGATATTTGGCTAGGTGGTAACCAGATCTCACCTCGTACTTACCTGATCGTATAATGCCACATAATTTTATTCAAGGCTCCAGTACTAGACGATGGGATGGATACAATAGAGTTAATATCATTAGGACAAAAAAATCTATGAAGCTCACGAATATTTCATATATGATTTAGTTGATCAATAAGAGTCGTGATCCTTACTTGTAAATCGACTTGCATTTGCCCCTGAAGGGATTTAAAACCATTAGAATTAGGAATTCATGGATCTGTCCAAACCTTAACGTTTTCTTCCATCTCCAACTCTCCATCTAGTTCCTTTTTGCAATAAATCTCTTCCCCATATAATGCTTTTCAAACCTAAGAGCTTGAAGAGGGACATCCTGCATTAAGAAATGAAGTATTTGAGAAATATTTTTAGCATTTTATGGAGTAAAGATTCTTCATTAGTTAAAATTCTCCATGCAGGCTTAGCTAACAAGGCCCTGTAAAATATTTTAAATCTCTAAAATCAAGGCCTCCTTTAGATTTTGCCTCACATAATTTCTGTCAATTTTCATAATGCAATTTTCTTTTTTCCTCATTTTCCCCATCAGAAATCAGAAAAAACAGTAGTAATTTCCTTACCTAGGTTATCTGAGAATTGAAAACACGACAAAAAGCATACGAAGGATTAGCACAAAGCACAGACTTAAGCGTTACTTTTTTTCCGCAGGACTTAAGAAACTACTTTTTTATTCTTTTATCTTAGTCTTAACTCTATCTTTAATAAATTCTAGCATCTTCTTTTTTTATCTCCCAACTATCGCAGATAGACCAAGATACAACCCCAAATTATCTCTATTAATTTGTCCTATTTCCGCAATAATAACATTCTTTTTTTGCTCAGTAGTATTCTTACTAAAAAATACTGCCGATTTATCAAAATTTCTTTTGCCCCGAACAAAGTTTATAAGTTCTTAAGTTTTTTGAAATCTTTGCAGCACTTTGAGTATTAGTTGAACAAAATATAAAAGACTCATCAGCAAAGAAAAATGTGGTTTAGTGTAGGACCACCTCTTGTGAGGCTTATTCCCTATATCTCCCCTGAACCCTCAGCTTGGTTCAAAAGTATAGTAAATCCTTCACCACATAATATAAATAGGTATGGTAACACAGGGTCACCTTGTCTTAAACCCCTACTCGGCTTAACAAATCCAACAATTCCACCATTTATATTAAATCGATAAGTAGGAGTAGTGATACATTGCACAATCCAATTAATAAGAATATTATGAAAGCCTATTTACAAAAGCAACTTTTGGACATATATCCACTCCACTCTATCATAAACTTTTGCCATGTCCAACTTCAAATTCATATACTTATTATTTTCTCTCCTTTGGAATAAATGAGAGATTGAATGAAAATTATATTGATAATAAAAATGAAAGAACCATCATAATTATTATTTGAACTTACGTTCTTGGAGTCACCTTTATTGCTATACTAAAGATTTCCTTAAGTCAAATTGATACAACTTTATAGATGTACATTTTTTATTTATAAAGTATAATTTTCCGACGAGAAAAATTCATTTAAACTCTCTTCATATTATGTGTTGGCTTACAAAGGATTGCAGGAAACAGAAATTACAAGTAACTGCAAAGTAATTCAAGAACTGAAAATTACAATAAAACAACAAAATTGAAATTACAATTTTGTTGAAGAAGAAAATTGGAAACTGGAAATTACAAGTGTGGCACTATGTCCTTAAGACAATATTGCCCCGTATGTATCCTTTATACATCCTGGACAATTCGTCTCCCAAGATAAAACAGCAATGGAACAATTGAGCAAAGGAGACTCAAGAGCTACCATGAAGAATATTGAGTAACGAAATGATGCTTGGAAGTTGTAGGAAGAAAACTGATTTTCTGCTTGTGTATTTTCGTGTATATGAAGTGTTGTGTGTGTTGCTCAACAATGTTGCAAGGTGTGTTTATATAGGTGAGGGAGGGGTTGTTTGACTGCCTCCATAACAGCCATTATTGGCCAAATAATGACCATTATGGAGGTAGTAAAGCCACCAACATAAATGGTGAGAAAGACCAACGGATTGGCAATTATAGGAGGAGTAATTCAGCCAAAATAAATGGCTGAATTGAGTCTTCGACGTTTACGTTCGATTGCCCAAATTCGACTTTTACGAAAACTTCGGGGACCAAACTGTACACCTGAAAGAATTCTGGTCCAAACTGTACATCTGAAACTTCTGGGATCAAACTGTACTTCTGGCAAAGTTCTCTGGTCCAAAAAGATAATATCCCACGACCCGAACCGGACGGGCGGCGGCGCGCGTGTGGGCTTTCCTCGAACCGAAGCACATCTAGGTCCTCCCTCCTTTAAACACATGAGATACCCCCTGGGGTCCCAAACCCCAAACCAATTTCGAGTCTTATATACACAACAATTCTTTCTTCTACTACCGATGAGGGAGAATTGATCACACACCACACTTTTTCATGCTTCAAACACCTTACTTCGTGAACCAATATCTCTTTCATTTCTCAATGAAATTCGACGATTCTTGGCCCTACGGTTATCTACGTACTTAGTAGATCATGCATGTGTGAAGAACCGGATTCTCCAATATGCGTAACACTAGTGTTTAAGCCGTTAAAGTTGATCGGTCGCAACTCCCGCCAAAGGCTAATTTCCAACATTATGTAGCTCTACATCACCTTCTCGCATGATTGGACTAGTTGTACCAACTTGTAACAAGAAGGATATACCAAAGTTAATATTAGGAGTAGCAACTTAGTCCATAAAAGCATAATCCACCCTGCCTGCCCAAGTTTGGGCTAGTAAGAGAAATTGATCGGGCAAAAAGACCTCCTAATAAGAGGAAAATGTGATATTCCAATATGTTTCGGATCTAATCGAGAAATAAGTGAAGGAACTTGGCCAATCACAAGCGCCAACTTCAGTGAAGAGAATTCCCCCAAAGTGATTTTGTTCGCTCTACTCCTTTTGATTTTGTTGTTCATACAAAAGAAGAGAGTTTTTCAAGATATCCATTTTAGCCACCATTTCTATTGATTTACTTGCTCCAATTATCTAATCCAATATTTTATTATATGATCTTTTATTGACTCATGAAAATATTGTCAATATATTTTAAAATAATCTTTGTCTAATATATATATATAATCCTAATAAAGAAAAAATAAATTTTATTAGGTACTTAAATAAATTACAAGAAAATAAATAAAAAATTAAAACTTAGAAAGAGTTGAATTATTTAGATTATTTTCACGAAATTCGTTTCAAGTCAACTAACTTTTGGACTATTTATTAACTCATTCTTTTTATATCAATTCATTTTAACCCGATCTAATTCAGTACAATCTCATTTGACATCCCTAATTGATATAGTTACTACCTGCAAGTTTGCTGTTTTTCTCGAGTTACAGAAAAGTCAACCATACAACACTTTCTTTCGAGAAGTACTAGATGTTAACCTCACACTAGACAACTAGGAAAAAGAAAGAAAACAGAAAAGTTAAACATTTTTCTCCTCCTTGATTGAAATTTGGAGAGGACAATAATTCTCTTCCTAAGCACACTATCTCTTTCCTTAATTGATTTCCTATTAAACTGTCCTTTTCCCTTCAATTCTTTAGCTGCCAAGTGTGAGTCGCTCATTGTTGAAGTGTTTATAGTGCAATGAATTTAATTTATATATACTGTTTAATTTTTTTATTGTCGGTATAATTTATTTATTATAGCGTTACCTATTTAAATATTAAGTAACTATATAGTTCTAGTTGTTACATATTTTATAGAATAGAATCTTGAACTTTGAGTTTATAAATTCTGATAATCTAGAAAAAGCAATTTAACGTGGAGAATCCTAAATTGAATTTATGAATTATGAATTCTAAAAAGGATATTTTATTAGGTTTGAATTATACATATTAACTAGATTTCTTAATACAAACATACCGTTCTGGCCATAGCAACAAAAAAAAAATCAAATTCATAACTAAAATTTTAGCTCTTGTATTTTATTTTTTTTGCAAGATAAAGGAAAAATGTATATAAACATGATCAAAGAATTTGAAACTGATAAGTTATGTTCAAAACCAACCTTAACAATCACATCCAATACAGCCAACTCTTAGCAAGCTCTAATAACATAAGTAAAAATGACATTATTGTAACACTCCAGATTGAATCATCTCTACAGACAGCTTGAAATGCAGCCTATTTCAGCAGAATCCTCATATCCCCATAGATTCCTCATCTCATCCTCCATCTATCGTTCTTTGAAAAACGCAATCAATTGCTGTCAAACGCAAATCGCAACAATGCTTGCTCATATGTTGATGTATCTCGAGCAACTATGTTGATGTATCTCGAAACTTGTCTTTGATTCAACGTATTTAAGCAACTTGTTCAGCAACATGTTGTTGTATCTGAGCAACTTGTTGCTGAACATGTTTACTCATTTATCTCCCCTTATTTTTATCCTTAAAAAGTCCACAAACACGTGCCCTTTATGCCATTTTATATCTAACTATTGTCCTTTTTGAGCTATAGCAAGCTATCTACTTAAATTAAAGCAAGTTGTCTACTTAAATTAAAAGTAATTAGAGTATATACAAGGAGTCATGACGTTTCAATGAAATTTGTGGTCTAAAGTCAAATTTTAATAAAAGACCTTAAAAATATACACATACACACAATAATAATAATAATAATAATAATAATAATTTAGAGTTACCTCTTTTATTCTTACATACTACTTGTTTTTAGTGTATTATTCTTAAAAGACATAAAACATTTAACTTCACATAGAAATATTAATTAAAGTAAGGATTAATTCTAGTTAATAAGATGTTAGTCATTTGTTGTGCAATACATTACCTGGATGTTGTATAATTTTTTTTATTCTAGAATATTTTTAGTAAACTTTCCTTTTTAATAAGTTTTTACATTTATTTTCACAATATTCAAAATTATTTTAAGTGAAAATATAATTATAAAAATTTGCTTTTTTTTTTTGGGGCCTCAAAATTATGGGGGTCTAAAGCAAATGTTTTACTAGCTTCACTCTTGAGCCACCCCTAAATATATAGTTCCACTTATTTACCAATTTTTACATAGACAATCTTGAATTTTGAGTTTATAAATTCGGTAATCTAGAAAAAATAATTTAAAATGACATATTCTATATTCTAAAAAAGACAACTTATCAATTTTGAATTATACATATTAACTAAATTTATTAATTCATATATAGTTTTGGAAGCTACTAGATTATTCCAAATTCACAACTAAAATTCTAATTAAGTCAAATTGTGGTGCAATTATGTCCAAGATGGCAAGTGCAAATTTTGCAGAGAGAATTGGTAAAGTTGTTAAACATACTTTCCATGAATCAGCACAACAAATCTTACTCATTTGAAAAGTATAGCTACTCCTACATACCAAACAAATTCAAGTTTTACTTTTATCACAGTAATCTCTTCAACTTACCTTTTTACCCCTTATTTTCATCCTATAAAATGTCCACAAACACGTGCCTTTATGTCATTTTACATCCAACTCTCTTGTCCTTATTCATCGGAGTTATAGTCCACTTCCATGCTCTCTCTTTCTTCTTCACTTCACTTCACTTCACTTCACTTCAATTTTCTTTCTTTCTTTCAAAAATAAAATAAAATGGAACATCCATTTTTCATGAACGGTGCCGGAAACACCTCAAGAGCGGAGGCGATACGGTGGTTATCAATAGCTGAAAAGCTATTAACCAACCGTGACCTAGTCGGGTCAAAATCATTCGCGACCCGTGCACGTGAATCCGACCCGACCCTATTACCCGCTGACCAAATTCTTGCTATTATCGATACCCTAATTGCTGGTGATAAACGGATCAACAACCAACATCTTGATTACTACTCTATTCTTCAAATCCCCTTAAATCAAACCCATGATTCTGAGCTTATTGCTACTCAATATAGACGTCTTGCTTTGTTATTAAACCCTCAGAAAAATAATTTCCCTTTCTCTGAACATGCTTTTCATCTTGTTGTTGATGCTTGGTCTGTACTTTCAAATGCTTTTAGAACAAGTGTTTATGATAAAGAAATTGGGTTTTTTCTTAACCTTAATCCTGTTTCTACTGTGTCTTCTCCACCCCCTAATACTAACCCTATTGGGTTCATGCAACAAAGTTCTATGATGTTTCAGAGTCAACAACCACAGTCAAGAGAACGCGAAACAGTTACATTTCTTCAAGAGCCACAACCACAACAGCAGCAGCAGCCTATGACGTCTGTGCAGCAGACAGTAGCATTTCTTGGAAGAAACCAAACACAACCAGTAAGAGAAGAACAACAAAACCCGTTTTCTTTCGGGTCAAGTTCAACAAGAGGGCAACAACAAGTAGCTTCTATAGAGCAGCAAGGTAATAAGCAGGCACTACAAAGAAACGAGGGGTTGTTTCGGAACAATCAAAATCACTCTGTTAATAGTAGTAAAAATGTGAACTTTGAGGGTTTGGTGGGGAACAATCAAGATTATTCTGCTAGTACTGGTAAAAATGTTAACAATGAGGGTTTGTTTGGGAACAATCAAAATTACTCTGCTAATACTAGTAAAAATGTGAACTTTGGGAACAATCAAAATCACTCTGCTAGTACTAATAGAAATGTGAACAATGAGGGTATATTTGGGGACAGTCAAAATCACTCTGTTAACAGTCGTAAAGATGTGAATAACGAGGGTTTGTTTGGGACCAATCAAAATCAGTCTGCTAGTACCGGTAGAAATGTGAGCAATGAGGGTTTGTTTGGGAACAATCAGAATCACTCTGCTAGTACCGGTAGAAATGTGAGCAATGAGGATTTGTTTGGGAACAATCAGAATCACTCTGCTAGTACCGATAGAAATGTGAGCAATGAGGGTTTGTTTGGGAACAATCAGAATCACTCTGCTAGTACCGGTAGAAATGTGAGCAATGAGGGTTTGTTTGGGAACAATCAGAATCACTCTGCTAGTACTGGTAACAATGTGAACAATGAGGGGTTGTTTGGGAACAATCAGAATCGTTCTGCTAGTACTAGTAACAACAATGTGAACAATGTCAGGGGAAAAGAGAGGAGTGCAGATGTGACCAGTCATGCTGTTCCTAGTTTCTGGACTGCATGTCCTTATTGTTATCTGATGTATGAGTATCCTTTAGAGTATGTGGATTGTACTTTGAGGTGTCAAAAGTGCAAGAGGGCATTTCAAGCTGTAAAGATTGCGTCCCCTCCGTCAATTATAGAGGGACAAGAAGCTTATTTCTGTTGTTGGGGATTTATGCCTTTAGGATTTTCTGTGGATATTTTTAAGAAATACAAAGGTAATATTTCGAGCTGGACTCCGTTTGCACCCATGTCTAATAAATATGGGGGTGTAAGAAAGCCATCCGCTCCGAGGGTTTATATTGATGATTATGAGGAGGATGTGTTTCTAGGATTATCAGAGTCGAGTGAGGAGTCAGATGAGGATTGGAAGGGTGATAAGAAGACGAAGAAGGCAAAGATTGGGAAACGAAAGAGTAAAAGGATTAGGAGAAATAAAGCCAAGATACATCAATCTGACAAGGGAAAGAATGTTGTAGGGAATGCTGGTGAGAATGTGCAAGATGTTTCAGCGACTCAAGGGGGTGTAGAAATGCCCAATGTTACGACAGCTCAGTCGAGCAAGAGAGGTACTGCTAGTAACACTAGAAGGCAAGCTGGGAGGGTTGCAAAAGATGTTGGGAAGTTGGATCTGAATGTGGAATTCAGTAATGAGGTTGAAGAGCCTCATGCACCTGGGATGGGCCAAGGCAATGGAGCTGGAACAGGGGAGGATGGGAACATTGAAGGGATTGAGTTTTTTGAAGGTCTTGATGAATTCCTAAGCAGTCTTCCTATACTCAATGCTGTGGGTGATGATACGGTTAAGGCTGCCTAGCGAAGTAAGGCACTTCTTTTGTTCTAGTTGTAGCTTCCTTTTGTCTTTTGTATGTTTTAGTAAGGGATGAAAAGCACTTGGTCATTTGCCTCAATGTTTCCATTGTAATGCTAATGTATTGCTAGTTTGTGCTGAAGTAGCTGCAATAATCAGCTCTTTGCTCCAATCTCCATACTGCATCAGTAATCTTGGTTTTCTTTTTGCATAGCTTAAATTTTTTATCCTCAACGTCGTATGTTCCTATCTATTTAAAGATCAAATACGTTCTCAGGGGGGCTTTGTTTCCCTGCTTTTTCCCTCACTTTTGCAGACAAGTTTAAACTTTATCTTGAACTCTGTTTACATGACACTAAGTCTTTGTCTACTTATTGTCAGACAATTGATAGCTTTTAAGTCTCCTTGTTGCTTTTGGAGCTAAAAGTCGAGGATCTTAACCCTTGCATGTATTTAGTGCACTACGGCGCCTTGTTAAAAATAACATATCCATTTTTGATCTGTTAGAATCAATTTTTATATCTGAAATGCTAATCTTCCAATTAAATAAAAGAGACTCGTCTGCCGCATACAATGTTACAAGTTTTTGCCCCGTTTCTCTTTATACATGATTATTAGTTTTGGTTTGGGATCTTTTAAAAGCTCTGACAACAAAGTGTTCAAGGAAAAAATGCCATGGAGACAGATCTGGAAAAAGAAGGCTCCATTTGACGTGCAATGTTTCTCTTGGTCGGCAGCAAATACGGTTTGTTTGACACGTGCCAATTTACAGAGAAGAGCTTCACATCACCAATAGGTGCTATCTTTGAAAGAAGGAAATGGAAGAAAATAATCATGTCTTCATGTGTTGTGCAGTCACCTCCCTAGTGTGGCACATGTACCCAAATCTATTCAAGGTAAAGTGGACAATGGCAGGGACTAGCTGAAGTTTTAAGGGGTTTGATCAAGAAGATAAAAAAGATATGGTCAACAATACCTGCTAGTTTCTGGTGGACTGTGTGGAAAGAGAGAAACAAGAGATGTTTTGAAAACAGATCAGTCTCTCTGCAGAACTAAGTACAATTGCTTATGTTTGTTATCTTCCTGGTGCAAAACAGAGTATATAGACAATGCTGACAGCATATGAGACTTCATCAGTTCCCTTCAGGATTTGTGTGCGCCTGGCTGATAAAACTTTTGTTTTGCATATTTCAGCACTCTCTTAGTGTTGGCTTTCAGTTTATGAGATCTTTTAATAGCTAGTTCATCTAGTTGCTTTCGATCGCCATTACATTTTAAACCCTGTTCGAGATTGACTTGTTTTCAAACTTATTTCAAATTCTTGAATGCGCTGAGCTGAATGGCATTGTCCCCAACCACCATTAAATGAGTTAAACCTGATTACAAATGCTTGGATTTAGCAAATCTTTGAAGAGAATGCACAGAAGGAAGGTCAATTTGTATTTGCCACATCCAGTTCACTCTTTCCCGTGTTTTTATTTATTAGAAACCAGACTAACAGCCTCTTTAAAAAAACTACAGTCTAACTTGTACTAAGTGAACTTGGTAGTTTAAAATGCCAGCAGTTCAGGATATCTAAAGGGCTGCATTGCCTGTATGCTATTTGTTTATTTTTTTTCTTCCGGATTTCAGCTAGCTTCGGTTTGCATTCTGTATGCATCTGAGCTACGAGTTGCTATATGCTTGGAATTTGAGAAACATTTCCGAATCCGAGTGGATAGTCATTCCTATCCCAAACAGATGACCTTTGGCCAACATGAAGACTGAAGAAATGTAAATGAAAGATGTTAAGTTAGAGTAGGGTTTGAAAAAAATTAATAGTTTAATTATGTTAAAATGCAGTAGCTCGTCAGAACGGTGTTCTTTCAATATATAAGGTACTAACGAGTGGAACTTTTGTCAGCTTAACTCTTACTTCCCTCTCTTTTGGTGACGGGTGACTTTCTTCATTTACGCAAACGGGTCAAGTGAATATGGATAAAAAGGAAAGTGGGTCAAGTCCTAGTAAATTGGCTCACCTAGAATGTTGAGTAAGCGATGTATGCTCTTGATTTTCTGGGTGAATTTCTCCTTCCGTATCTTTCTTATCTTATGGACATTTTCCAAATAGCTTCTATTTATTACCGTTGATCCTCGATATGAGATCTTTAGAAACTTATGGCATGGTTTTATGATGATAGCATTTGTAATTATGTTACCAAAAAAAGCATTTGTAATTATTTTGATAAAGTTGCAGGTTGCTCTAACTTTTCTGATTTTAATAATTCTGTACCACAATCCTTTAGCTACTAATATTGCTTCATGCTATTGCTTCAATTTTTGCTTAAGCAGTAATAGAAGGTGTGTTGATGTGTGTGAGAAGTGGTGTCTCCTTCCACTTATTGCGGGGTCCAATCATATTCTTCTTCCTTCCCTTGGCCGTAGGTCATTGCTGCAGAGATTATTAAAGTCACTGAGTTGTTTTACAGGCATATTCAATGCAGACTTGTAAGTTGTAAATCGTCCAGACTGTTTGAGTGTCTGTTTAAGCAGCAGGCCTTCTTGGGTTAGTCTCTTCCAACATTCTGCATCTGTTTCATTACTTGTGATATATTTCAGTGTCATAACAAATTTTTGAAAAAAGAATTTCTATATTTTTATACCAGACTTCTTTCTTGTGACTTATAGTTGCTTGTTACTGAAGGAGCTTAGGAAGTGAATATATTCAGTTAATTGGTAATCATGTATTAATAACTTCTACCTTTCCTTTTAGCATGAGAGATCATAAAATTCACGACCTTGAAATTTAATTTGAGCTGCAGGTTCTAATCCACATTTACAACTGAGAGCCTTAGTAGCCAACATCCCTGACCAAGGATTTTTTAATGAGAAACAGCCTGTTGCAGAAATGCAGGGTAAGACCGCGTACAATAGACCCTTGTAGTCCGGCCCTTCCCCGGACCCCGCGCATAGCGGGAGCTTAGTGCACCGGGCTGCCCTTTTTAAACACATGAACTCTGCTCTTGTCGACGTGGCTTCGATCAGTTCTCCACATTGAAGCAGAGAGTTCAGAATTTTAAAAAGGACAAATACTTCTAAGAAACACAATAAGCTGCATATTGTTGTTCAACATGCTTAACAGTCTGATGCAATACGTTCCACTCTTGTGATTTCTTCTTCCTTTTTTCTGTTTTTGCTATTTTGGGACTAGGAAAAATTTGGAACATTTTCAGAATCTTGCATATGCCCAACCACCAAAGGTAACTTTTCTTCTGCAGCTGTTAGATGTTTTCTTGAATCACGAATTCTCAGCCACTAATCACCTTAATTTTATGGCGTAGTGCTGAAGTTCAACCTACAATTTGTAGGGAAGTTTCTGATTAATGCTTGTATAACTCTCGCATGTGTTGGTCAACTATAGAAAGTTTTCAAAAATAGCATATAATTAAAGTTAATAATAATGTGACTGATTGGAAAGAAGAATGTAGAGGAGATTAGTCATTCGATGGGGTGTAATGTGGAGTTGCAGTTTTGTGGTTGTAGCTCAATCTCTTTCTTACTATAGTAATTATATATGCAATTTAGTTTTTATTGATTTTAGCAAGTCATAGGTTTAGGGTAATCTTCTTTAAACTCTATTTGTCTGATATAAGTTATAGTAATTAATGTAATCTTATCAAACTTCTGGCCAACAGTCTTTTAAGAAAGTTGAATTTATTCATTTATTACTTACTAATTTTCCCATGTTTTTCCAAAAAAAGATATATGAGACTGAAATAGTTAAGAATTGAATTATGTCTTATAAAGTTTTATAATCTTTCCTTTTGTTTAGTCTGCCTTTGATATTGTAAACCCCTCTGCAATTTGCAATGTGGCAAATCTGGTGCCTCCTGCCTTAAAAAAAAAGTGGCAAATCTGGTGCCTCCTGATGAAGAACCCATTGCTGTTTCTAAAAATTGCCTTTGTTCCTAGTTCATAATCATGTTTTATAATCCCAAGGATGTATACATTTTGGGTTGCATTTCAGTACATAGATTTTGGTTCCTTTCTTTTGGTGGCGAATGGTCCGTTGGAGGCAAATGCAGCTCTTCGTTTGGTGTTAATTTTCTTTATGTGAGTAAAACTGGCCCATTAATCTTCTAACATGCTACTTTCTTGAACTTCCTTTTTATTTTATTTTATAGATTCTACGTTCCTGTTACCTTCATACAGTAACAATGTGCAGATCTTATATTCTTTAATGCTTAGGAGAATGGAATTTGGTGCAACATGTAATCTATCAATTAATATTTAACATGATGTTGCAGCAAGATTATTTGGAGATCTTTAAATGATATGGATCGGAACTCGTTGATATCCAAAATCATGATAAGAACTTGTGACATGGATTTACAGTTAATAATTTCTATGTGAAACTTGGATCTCATTAATTATGCTTGACAGAAATTTGTGACGATAGTTATACTTTTATTCATTAACAATGAGGTTGCATGAGGATCCTAGTCAAATTTTCTTATTATCTACGTTTTTCTCTTTGTTTTCCTCGTTGTTTGACTGAGCTCTTGTTTTGGAGCTGGTGGCCGGGGACTGAATTGTAGTGTTTGGTTCATTTTTCAAGCTAAAAATGATGATTAAAGGATTTTTCGACTTTGAATTCTTTTCAATGCAAGTAGAAAACACACTTGTCATTGGTCGCAGGAGCTGTGTAGGCATTTACGACTTAATGAGTATGGTAGATGATGCAAATTGAAGATTGACTAGATTTTGTCTTCCATTTATGTGTTTTCAGGTGACTCTCCACAATGATTGTGTGCAAGTCAGAAATGAACTTAGTTTTTTTGTAATGAGTTCTTATATTCTGACTAGATTTTCTCAGTTTTAGCCAGCAATGCAAGCTCTATGAGAAGGTATAATCTCCTTTTCATGCTATTTATGTTTCAGTTATACTGAATCCACTTTTTCTCTTTTAATAATGGAGAAATCCCCGAGGGCTGGTTATACTGAACACACACGAGGGATAACCACCAAAATCTCGGGTGGAAGAGAAAAGCAGTTCTTATCTGTTGGGACCATTGAACTATACAGGCTTGTATGTTTATACTCTGCGTATGTCCAATATGGTTTAAATGGAAGATGCATTGGTAGAAGTGTCATGGAAAATATGCATGTGGTAAGCAGGATTGAATGTTTTGTGTTGCATGCTTAAATAAGAACCCTAAAATGTGGTTCGGTAGTTGAAATAACTGGTCGGAATAGACACATGAGAATTCTAGTTGAAAAAAGTATATGAGTATTCAACCCTAAACTTCGAGGCAATGAGTGAAGTGTTCCAGGACATTATAAATATTTCTGTAAATCCTTACACAACTAACGAGTGACAAGTATGTATGAAGGAGAGAGAGGGAAGAGAGAAGCCTAGAGTGGCATGACAGGCTGATGGTAGAAGGATATCTGTCCAAAGCATAGGAATAGATAGAGAGAAACAGTTGGGAAGACTGATTTACCAAAAGTTTATCTGCCCAAAGCATAGGAATAGATAGAGAGAAACAGTTGGGAAGACTGATTTACCAAAAGTTTGAATCTTATACCATATAATAGAATATGAGTCTACAACCCAAAACTTTAAGGCAATGGGTTGAGCGGCCCAAGAAATTATACACTTTTATGTATTTAATTATGTCTTCAACATGACCTCTCACGTGGGGCTTGATTCCTTTTTAGGAGCCAAATAATTGTTTTGTTTTCTAATAATAGTAGCTGTTAAATAGAGTGCACTTTTATTTACTTAATTATATCTATTTCTTTTTAATTTCTTTGATTACTGAATATACATATTTCTATTTCCAGGGAACAATCAACTGCTTGTTGGTGAAGTTGCTAATATTCCCATGGATTAAAAGACAGACTGAAGGGGAGCAGATACTTCAGGGTGGCTACAATGATTATATTGACTGTAATGTTGAGAAAGTGCACTTATGATTGTGGAAGAACTATAGAGTGGATAATCTAGTTCTATTAAAAGCCGGGAACTTTGGAGCTGAATCTCCGCTGGTCCCCTATTATGTTTTTTTGGTATCAATTTACTTGTAATACAAATTTCATTGTTTCCTTGGCTGAAAGGCTGTGATAAAGCTGTCAAGTGTGCGAGATGTGTTTGGGAATTTTAGAGAATCTTCTGCTGTCTATTTTTCGGACACAGCCTCCTTATTGTGTCATTTTATGTGGCTCTGTAGCAAGACCAAAGCTATATGCAATGCAACTGTTCTTTTATCTGGATTTGATATGCTATTTTTTCAGCTATTGACTTGTTTTTCATTTCTTGGAAAATTGTATAAACTGTCAAAATGTTTCACTTGCATTATTCCACCATTTTTTATGTGGAATAGCAGAGGATAATGTAATCCAAGTCTAAACTAGTTTATGCTTCTGTGTAAACTCGGACAAGTTCAATTGTCTGCTTTTGATTCGCGTCACTCTTTTGCCTACCTCTGTTTTTATATCTAAAGAAAGTAGGAATAACAAAAACGAAACAAATAAGAGAAAGGAAATAATTCAGAATTACAATTCTAATAGCTAGTTTAGAGATGACAATAATGGGTATTACCCGAATAATAAGGTGATTATTCGGGTTATACACTTGTCACCCCTTTTTTCATGTTGCATCCTCTAATGGTGATGTTAACCAGTAAAATATTACTCCTTAAGTTTGAAAGAACTCTTAAAAGTAACCTTTGCTGTAAAATGTGAATCCAGGGCTTTTCTCAAGGAAAATAAAGAAATCCGCTAAGCAAAGGATTCTTATCAGGCGGCCAGCATAACCTATATGTTTGTGACAGCTGTTTAGACTATTATGTAATTAGGTCATCCACATGACTTTTGAGGTTACCAGATTAGAAACAAGATGGATTGGGAGTTCAACTAAACAGGTCCTTGCGTAACAAACAAAATCCTGAAATCCTTCTTGCATGCGTTTTTAAAACGTATATATAGAAACACAGTTAAAGCCAATGCAACATCCGAATTACATTTAGCTCTTTATACATTCTTCTTTAATCTTCTAAGGTCCGGACAAAAATGGCTCACCATTACCACTTATCCTCACTCTTACTACTTGCATTTCTCAATTTATTCTTCATTCATGGCAGCATAACTGGTGCAACTGCACGCCACCTTTTAGAGACTCCCCTCCCTGAGATTCCTAGACCAGAAATCCCGAAAGTTCCAACCTTGCCAAAGCCTGAAATTCCAACGGTGCTGAAGCCCGAGCTTCCAACCATACCAAAGCCTGAGATCCCTGCTGTTCCAAAGCCCGAGCTACCAAATTTCCCGAAGCCTGAGTTACCAACTTTGCCAAAGCCTAAGATGCCAGTTGTGCCAAAATATGAGATTCCTGCTGTGCCAAAGCCTGAGATTCCAGCAATGCCAAAACCCGAACTTCCTCCCTTGAAAAAGCCAGAACTACCAAAGACAAAAATCCAGAGCTTCCAAAGCCAGAAGTTCCAGCTATGCCAAAGCCTGAAATCCCAGAACTACCAAAGCAAAAAGTCCCGGAGCTTCCAAAGCAAGAAGTCCCAACTATGCCAAAGCCTGAAATCCCGGAGCTACCAAAGCCAAATGTCCTAGAGCTTCCAAAACTAAAAGTCCCAGAGCTTCCAAAGCCAGAAGTCCCAGCTATGCCAAAAACCGAAATCCCAGAACTACCAAAGCCAAAAGTCCCAGAGCTTCCAAAGCTAGAAGTCCCAACTATGCCAAAACCTGAAATCCCAGAACAACCAAACCCAAAAGTCCCAGAGCTTCCTAAGCTAAAAGTCCCAGCTATGCCAAAGCCTGAAATTCCAGAACTGCCTAAACCAACTCTTCCTTCACTTTCTCCACCATACAAACCGGCTACTCCTTGAGTAAATTATATGCCACTGTCACTCTATTAGAAAGTACCCAACTGATGTTGTGAGATTTCCATCTCAGTTTATGAAGTTTGCAACATGGGCCATAACATGGAGATAGTTTGGCAGAACACATTGGGTACTTTCTGCTAGGAGTAGAAATTATGATTGTTTATAGTATTTGAATTGGATGTACCATGGTTGACGTATCATTATACTATATGAGTGTTTATGTACTTTCTATACAATGTAATAAAGCTATGATCTATGTTATTTTTATTTAGTTCCTATCATTGGCAATCTCTGTTTTCTCAATCCTTATTTTTCCACTCTTTCCCTCTTCGTTTGTCTTTCCTAATTTATATTTCAAGAGTATGATTATGGAATAAATTAGCATATTTATGTGCCACAGAATAGAGTGGACCTCACATTTTTGTGTAGAACTACACAGATGATTTAACTATTGTTGCTTGTAGTTTCTTTCATCCTAATGCACGTTAATTGGATTCTGTTACCGCTATTTCACCTCTCTAAAAGAAATATAAGAACTACTTATACTTCATGCATGTCCAGTTAGCTGGTGCAACTACACACTGCCTTCTAGAGACGCCACTCCCTGAAATTCCTACACCGGAACTGTCAAATGTTCCAGCCTTGGCAAAGCCTAATATTCTAACTGTGCCAAAGCCTGAGCTTCCAACCATACAAAGCCTGGAATCCTACAATGCTAATGCCTGAAAACTATACCAAAGCCTGAAATTACAGCCGTTCCAAAGCCTAAGATTCTTATTATGTCAAAGCCTGAATTACCAACATACTAAACCAAAACCCGAGTGTAAAGTCTTGGAAGTTGTGTTTCATGTGTGTGCAGTTTGCATGTCTATGTGCATAGGTTACGACCTTACTCACATTCGAGGACGAATGTTGTTTAAGGAGGGGAGAATGTAAAGTCCTCTAAAATTTAAAAAAAAAAAAAGAAGAAGAAAGATTATAGGATAATCCTGCACGTTCCCCCCAACCAACCCCTCTCCCTCAACCCCTTCTTCCACTCCCTCACATCCCAAAATTTGTGCAACACAACACACACATACACTTTTATATAAAACACAACAAAAAGGGAAAGGGATATACAAAAAAAACAGCAAATCAGAAACAAAACAAAGAGGAGAAAAAAAATAATTAAAGAGAGCAATTAAGGAGTTCCAAAAAGGTTTGATTGAAGTTGAGGTTTTGTTCGCAATTACGAAGCAGCAAAGGTGAGTTTTCTCACTCAAAGTTCTTAGTAAAATCCTTTATTTTTTAAGTTACAATACATGTTAGAATATAATCCGGTTATTGAAAGAATGAGCATGAAATTTATGATTGTTTAATAACTAGTTTGGATTGTGCAATTGTAATCTGTTATACTGGGCTATACTTGTTAGAATTGGATGAAATTTTACAGAGTTATACATATTTATGTTACGGTCAGTTTGAGACTTTACGGGGATAAATCCGACTTACGGTTTGAGAGTTATCGCTGTTTGAACATTCTGCCTAAGATCAACCGAAGTCTGGAAGGGCAGAATGTATAACGTAAAAACTGTACAAATAGGTAAAGCATATGAAAGATTGTGCTGAATAAAAGTTATAGATTACTCTGTCCTCGACAGTTTGAGACTTTACGGGGATAAATCCGACTTACGGTTTGAGAGTTGTAACCCTTACAAGTGGAAAGGGCGAAATATTGAAGGAAGGAAATATTATTTGAGCCTTTTGAACATATGACATATTTAAACAAATATATAAGTGCATTGGATCGGGTTGCACGTACCGCAACAAATATATAAGTGCATTGGATCGGGTTGCACGTACCGCAACAAATATATAAGTGCATTGGATCAGATTGCACGGACCGCAACAAATACATAAATGCATTGGATCGGGTTGCACGGACCGCAACAAATATATAAATGCACTGGATCGGATTGCACGTACCGCAACAAATATATAAATGCACTGGATCGGGTTGCACGTACCGCAACAAATATATAAATGCACTGGATCGGGTTGCACGTACCGCAACAAATATATAAATGCACTGGATCGGGTTGCATGTACCGCAACAAATATATAAATGCACTGGATCGGGTTGCACGTACCGCAACAAATGTATAATATGTTATATGGGAAAAAGCAGGAGTCCTGATTAAACTAAGTTGTTTTTTTCTAAGACGAGTGGGAGAAAATTTTGCACGTGAATATTTATTGATTTATTTAATAAAAGGGTTGTAATCTGTTTATTTCAACATGCTTATTATTTTCTTATAATGTGATTATAATTAAAAATATTGTGAGGTTACTTTGGACAAGAAGGTGAGATTCCCACTCGGCCCCGGATGGTAGGGCTGACTCTTTTATTTAACATATTTCAGGAAGGCGCGATAGAGGAAAAGCTCCGCAAGAGGGCTAGCGATCGTCCCGCAGCCTCATCGTACCACCAATCCATTATTTCGGATTTGGTGAAAGTTACTCTAGACTAAGTTTGTTTAAAGAATTAAGTTTTATTATCTCGGGGAATGCCCCACATGAGATTGTTCTTCGTAAACTTCAAATTGATTATTATATATATTATTTCCGCAAATACCTGTCTAATTTAGGAAGAAAATGAAGTAAATGGTTCGCTTGGAAAGGAATAGTTGTCCAGGTGCCATCACGTCCTAAAGAAAGACTTGAGAAAAGTCGGGGCGTGACACCGAGCTACCAGCTGTCTCAAAGCCTGAGTTGCCAACCGTGGCCTTTTGAATATCTTTCTTCCTTTTTCATTTCTTCCACTGAAGTACACATATTTCTATTTCCAGGAAACAATCAACTGCTCAATGGTGAAGTTGCTAACATTCCCATGGATTAAAAGAAGGCTGGAAGTGGAGCTGATAGTTCAGGGTGGCTACAGTGATCATGTAGACTATATTAAGATCAAAGCTATATGCAATCTCAGTGGCGTAGGCAAAAAAGTTCATAAGTAGTGTCGACATTTAAAGGAATAAACAAAAAACAAATATTGTAGCGACATCATATTAAAAGATATAAATTTATTACTACAACATTCTTCGACTGAGTGTTCTTCTTTAAATGTATTCATGATATTATTATCATTATTTTAATCACAATAGACTTGTTAGAAATAATACTAAATACATATTTTTTCATGTAAGGTAAAATCACCAAACAACCACTCAAAACTCATCATTCATTCGATTTCACAAATCAATCTTAATGAGCTTTCATCGCCAAGAAAGCAATACGCCAAGTCCCAAGTAACTGTAGCGTATAATTTTCAAAGTGAGGGTTTTACATGTGGTAAAATATATAATTGAATCCAAGTAGCGTTTATAGTTATTGTTAGATATTATGGAAATAATCCTTTATTATTTCCATAATCAAATCAAATCAAATCAAATATCTTATAATTAGAATGTAAATATTCTTGGTATATTCTTAGTATAGTCTACCATAATTGTAGCATAGATTTAGTCTTGTATTGATGTATACATTATTGTATTCAAGGAATGAAATGGACATGAAAAATATTTCCTTCATGGTATCAAGAGCCAAAATTAACCCCCCCCCCAAAAAAATGGTTTTTCGGGAGATAGAGAAAGATACAAAACTCTATTATCTATATTTAAATTTCCAATTATATACCTAAGACAAGAAGAAATTCGTGATAGTACATGTGGAATTTGGTTATCGAGGGTCCGGAGGAGATGATTATGGGAACGAGTCAAAGGTTCGCTACTAACCTAGCCCCGCCGGCCACCCCTATTCCCCCCCCCCCCACCGAAACCCCACCGAAACCCTACCCTTCCTCTTCGATTTTCTCTTCCAAAAACCCTAATTAGGGTTCTTCCCATGGGCCGTGGCCGAAACCTACCTCTCTTCTTTCTTGCACTTTTGCAATACCCTCAAATAATGGCCGACCAACAAAAAATTTATCCCGCTCTTGCCATGAACAACGTCAAGAACTTTATCCCTGTGATTCTCAAAATGGAAAAGGGTAATATTCATCTTGCGTGGAGTTATTCAAAATACATTGCTGAGCATACCACGTCATCGATCATATTCTACCTCCCAAATCTCAACCCTGTGTCACGGAGAAAAACACCGATATGGCACTATGGTCCCGCTTGGATGCTATAGTCCTTCAAAGGATTTACGACACCATATCAAACGATCCATTGCACACCATATTGGAATCGGATTCAACGGCGCAACAAGCATGAGAGCGTTTGCAAAATATTTTTCAAGACAACAAACTTTCTCGGGTGGTTTATCTAGAAAATCAATTCACCAATGTCAAATTGGATGATTTTTCAAACGTCTCCCCATATTCTCAAGAGTTGAAAATGCTTGCCGATCAACTATTAATTGTCGGTGCACCGGTGACTAATTAAAGGTTAGTTATTCAATTAATTGCGGGATTAAATGAACAATATGATGGTGTTGCTACGTTTATTCAACAAAGTAATATGTTACCACCATTCTATGAGGCTTGGTCGAGATTGTTTCTTGAAGAAACCCGAAAACAAAAACAGGCGACGACAACGGCAAACAATGCTGACATCTCCCTCCTTTCCACCAACACGTATATTGATGATTTTGACCCTCAAAATTCTGGTTCGAGCAGTGATACAAATCGACACAATAATGGACCAAAAAGGGGTCAAAATCGCAACAATAACAAATGGAAAAATAATAGTGGAAAGAGAAGAGGTTGGGGTGGAGGACAAACCGCCGGTGGTGGCAACAACCGCGACTAGCAGGGCCAAAACAGACCCACTGGCAGCAGCCTAACCATCCAGCCGACGGGCAGAGGGGGCGGTACCCACCGTGGGGCTGGCGGCCGCAATAGTGGGTTGCCCCTCCCTGCCCGTACCTCGCGACATAGTGGGCCAGACCTCCTCCAACATCTCGGTAGCCTGGGGTTCTCGATAGTCGTCTGCATCAAGCTTTTGCAGCCCATGGACCATCTTGCTCAAGTTATGTTCCGATGGACATCGAGCACGCTATGCAAAATATGACTCTCAATGTTCCCGATGACAACTGGTACATGGACACGGGGGTGACCTCTCACATGACGACATCTACAGTTAAGGTATCTATACGTCGTTTTACCACTAACAATAATATTTCTGTTAATTTTGATCCGTTTGGGTTTTCTGTGAAGGATTTTCGAACGGGGATGCCACTAATGAGATGTGATAGCATTGAGAATTTTACCCCATCACCACCACCACCAACAACCAAGCCACCTCTCCATCAACATTTGTTGCTTTATCTCCTACTTTATGGCATACTCGTTTGGGACACCCGGGAGCACCTGTGCTAAACTCCCTTTAGAAAAATAAGCTTATTCATTGTAAACCATCTTTGGGTTCTTATGTTAGTCAATCTTGCATTTTTGGGAAACATGTTAAATTAACGTTTTATTTATCTACTTCAAACACTATTATGTCATTTGATATCATGCATAATGACTTATGGACATCCCCAGTTTTAAGTTCAGCATATCATAAATATTACATGCTTATTTTGGATGATTACTCTAATTTTCTTTGAACATTTCCAATTGGGAAGAAATCACAGGTTCACAATATTTTCTTGCAATTTAGTGTGTTCATCCAAACTCAATTTGAGAAATCAATTAAGTGTTTCCAATGGGAGGGAATTTATAAATGACCAATTTAAGGAGTTTTGTCCCAAAATGGTATGGTTTTTCGTCTCTCTTGTCCGTACACTTCTCCTCAAAATGGAAAGGTGAATGAAAAATAAGAGCGATAAATAATCTAATAAGCGCACACTTCTTGCTCATGCGTCCATACCACCATTATTTTGACATCATGCTCTTCAAATGACTACATACCTCTTAAACATTCTTCCTAGTAAGATACATTCAAACTACTTACCCACACAAATTCTCTATCATCGGGTCCCCTCATACACACATTCGAGGGTTTTCGAGTGTATGTGTAATCCCCTTTTTCCTTCCACAACGATAAACAAACTTCAAGCCCGTTTCACTCCATGTGTATTTTTAGGATATCCACAAAACCATAGGGGTAATAAGTGTTATGATATGTTTAGTGGAAAATTATCATCTCTCGTCACGTTATTTTTTATGAATCCAAATTCCCATTTGCCAATATACAAACATCTTCCCCCCTCGTATGGTTTGTTGGACACGGGGCTACATCCTTTTTTGCAATACAATTTTAATAGTCCAAATATGAGGGATCCCATTGCTCTCTCTTCTGCACCCTTGGCCCAACAAGATGCCCAAATTGGGTCTACCCAAATGAGGGAGCCCACTGCTCCTCACCTTTTCCTCGGTCTAGACCCCTGCCCGAAATGGGCCAACCCAAATGAGGAGCCCACTGCTCGCTCACCCTCTGTCGCGGCCCAACCCATTTCCCGACAAAAATCAACCCAAATGAGGGAGCCCACTACTCTCTCTCTCTTTTCACCGAACATGATGCCTGGCCCACTACCTCAAGCCCAACCCGAGGAGCCCACTGCTCCTACGGTCCAGTGGCAGGCCAGGCCCACCAGTCCCTCGATCAAAATTCCAGTAACCCAGCGGTCCATCTCGGCCCCACCCCGATCCATTGAAACCCGTGCCATGCATGGGATTTTTTGGCCTAAGCGTCAGTTTAATCTTACATCCTCTGTCCAACCATCCCTAATTTCCAAAAATCTGAAAGCTTCCTTATCGGACCTAAATTGGAAAGCTGCCATGATAGATGAAATTAATGCTCTTATTAAAAATAAGACGTGGGAGTTGGTGCCTCGTCCGTCTAATGTGAACATAATACGTTCTATGTGGTTTTTCTGTTATAAAAAGAAATATGATGGTTCCTTTGAGAGGCACAAATGCCGTCTTGTTGGTGATGGCAGGTTGGAGTGGATTGTGATGAAACTTTCAGCCCAGTGGTTAAACCAACGACTATCAGGACAGTTCTTAGTCTGACTCTATTAAAATCATGATTCATTCATCAGTTGGACGTAAAGAATGTATTTCTACACGGTCACCTACATGAAATAATTTACATACACCAACCTTTGGGCTTTCGAGATCCTCTTCATCCTGATTATGTTTGCTTGTTGAAGAAATCCTTATATGGTCTAAAACAGGCCCCCAAGGCGTGGTATAATAGGTTTGCATGGTTCGTCTCCACACTAGGGTTCTCACATAGCAAATCCGATCAGTCTTTGTTCATTTATAAGAAAGGGAATGGCATGGCATACATTCTTCTCTATGTGGATGACATCATCCTCACATCATCATTTGAGTTCCTTCGTCGGTCTATTATGTCACTCCTTGCTTCGGAATTTGCTATAAAGGATTTGGGTCCTTTAAACTATTTTTTGGGCATTTATGTTACTCAATATGCAGGTGGTCTATTTCTTTGTCAAAGAAAATATGACGAAGAGATAATTGAAAAGTCGTTATGTCATCTTGCAAACCGTCACCCACGCCGGTAGATACCAAGGCAAAATTGAGTAACTCTTCGGGGTCTCCATACGGCGATCCAACACATTACTGCAGTTTAGTAGGGGCATTGCAATAACTCACATTTACGAGATCTGATATCTCATATGCAGTTCAACAGGTCTGTTTACATATGCATGACCCGAAGGAAGAACATATGGGGGCTCTAAAATGAATTATGCGGTATGTTCAGGGCACTCTTGATTTTTGGTTGCATCTGTATAAGTCAACCATTTCTGGCCTCATGTCTTATACAGATGCTGATTGGGAAGGGGAGGGGGGATGCCCAGACACAAGGCGCTCCACCTATGGTTATTGTGTGTTTTTCGGAGACAATTTAATCTCGTGGTCGTCAAAACGCCAACCA
Organism: Anisodus tanguticus; assembly: GCA_034509755.1. Taxonomy (NCBI): domain Eukaryota; kingdom Viridiplantae; phylum Streptophyta; class Magnoliopsida; order Solanales; family Solanaceae; genus Anisodus; species Anisodus tanguticus. The sequence continues at coordinate 33,601,258 of CM067561.1, read as the reverse complement.
ACACTATCTCGATCGAGTGCTGAAGTAGAATATCGAGGGGTAGCTAATGTTGTCTCTGATCATGTTGGCTTTGTAATATTCTATGGGAGCTTCATTGTACTATCGAAAAAGCAACAATAGTTTATTGTGATAATGTGAGTGCGATATATTTGTCAAAAAACCCTGTCCAACATCAACGCACAAAACACATAGAAATTGATATTTTATTTGTCCGCGAAAAGGTTGCACGTGGACAAGTCTGTGTTCTCCATGTACCGTCTCGCTATCAGATTACAAATATATTCACGAGAGGTCTTTTGCGCATACTCTTTGATGATTTCATGAATAGTCTCAGCATACGAGAACCTTCCGCTAAGAACTCGGGGGACTGTTAGATATTATGAAAATAATCCTTTATTTTTCCATAATCAAATCAAATCAAATATCTTATAATTAGGATGTAAATATTCTTAATATATTCTTAGTATAGTCTATCGTAATTGTAGCATAGATTATGTCTTGTATTGATGTATATATTATTATATTCAAGAAATGAAATTGACATGGAAAATATTTTCTTTAGTTATTTATTCTCCCTTTCGTACACAAAAGTTGATGCGGCTTGCTGGTTTAGTTTTCCCTTACAAAAAGGTAGAAGGTCAGATCAATCCTACCAGGCATCGCCTTTTTAAGCAGTAATGCTCAAAAAATTTAAAATGAAAGATTGCAGTACTGAGTAACCGTCGAAGTTTGCTAGCAAAGTTAGGTCCTTGAATTCGCCAATGAACAAGCAAAGTTAGTTTATGCTCTGTAAACTCAGGCAAATAGCTAGTTTAGAGATGAAAATAATGGGTAATACGTGAATAATGAGGTAATTATTCGGTTATACCCACTACTTGTTACCCATTTCCTCAGATTGCATCCTCTAATGGTGATGTCCAGTAAAATATTACTCCTAAAGTTCGAAAGAAACTCTTAAAGTAATCTCTGGTTTGACATTTGTTGTAAAATGTGAATCCAAGACTTCTCTTCTCAAGAAAACGAAATCAGCTAAGTAAAGGATTAATATCAGGTTGCCAGCATAACCTATATGTTTGTGACAGTATTTGACTATTATATAATTAGGTCATCCATATTGACTTTTGAGGTTACCAGATTAGAAGCTAAATGGATGAGAAGTTCAACTACAAAGGTCCTTACGTAACAAACAAAATCCTGAATTCCTTGTTGCATTAATTTTTAGAACTTATAAATAGTAACAGAATTAAGCCAATACCACATCCGAATTACATTGAACTCTTTATACATTCTTCTTTAATTTTCTAAGATCTGGAGAAAAATGGCTGAGCACTACCACTTATACTCCCTCTTACTACTTGCCTTTCTCAATTTATTCTTCATTCATGGCAGCATAACTGGTGCAACTGCACGCCACCTTCTAGAGACCCCCCTCCCTGAGATTCCTAAACCAGAACTCCCGAAAGCCCCAACCTTGCCAAAGCCTGAAATCCCAACGGTGCCGAAGCCCGAACTTCCAGCCATACAAAAGCCTGAGATCCCTGCTGTTCCAAAGCCCGAGCTACAAAATTTTCCGAAGCCTGAGTTACCAATTTTGCCAAAGCCTGAGATTCCAGATATGCCAAAGCCCGAATTACCGACGTTACCGAAGCTTGAGATCCCAAATGCACCAAAACCTGAGCTTCCTGCTATGCCAAAGCCTGAGATTCCAGCAATGCCGAAACACGAGTTTCCTCCCTCGAAAAAGCCAGAAATTCCAAGAGTGCCAAAGAGTGAGGTTCCTCCAACTATGAAAAAGCATGAAGCTCCAGCTATGCCGAAGCCTGAATCACCGACTTTACCAAAGCCTGAGATCCCAACTATGCCAAAACCCGAGATTCCTGCTATGTCAAAGCCTGAGATTCCAGCAATGCCAAAACCCGAGCTTCCTCCCTTGACAAAGCCAGAACTACCAAAGACAAAAGTCCCAGAGCTTCCAAAGCCAGAAGTCCCAGCTATGCCAAAGCATGAAATCCCGAAACTACCAAAGCCAAAAGTCCCAGAGCTTCCAAAGCTAAAAGTCCCAGAGCTTCCAAAGCCAGAAGTCCCAGCTATGCCAAAACCCGAAATCCCAGAATTACCAAAGCCAAAAGTCCCGGAGCTTCCTAAGCTAAAAGTCCCAGAGGTTCCAAAGCCAGAAGTCCCAGCTATGCCAAAGTCTGAAATCCCAAAACTACCAAAGCCAAAAGTACCAGAGATTCCAAAGCCAGAAGTCCCAGCTATGCTGAAGCCTGAAATGCCAGAAGTACCAAAGCCAAAAGTCCCATAGCTTCCAAAGCTAAAAGTCCCAGCTATACCAAAGCCTGAAATCCCAGAACCGCCTAAACCAACTTTTTCTTCACTTTCTCCACCACACAGATCTGCTACTCCTTGAGTAAATTATGTGCTACTGTCTCTCCATTACAAAGTACCCAACTGATGTTTTGAGATTTCCATCTCAGTCTATGAAGTTTGCGGCATGGTTCGTATTGGATACTTTCTGCTAGGAGTAGAAATTGTATTTTTTATAGTATTTGAATTTGTTGTACCATGTTTGATGTATGATTATACTATATGAGTGTTTTATGTACTTTATTTACACTGTAATAAAACTATGATCTATGTTAATTTTTGTTTAGTTCCTATCATTGGCAATCTCTGTTTTTACTCATTCCTTATTTGTCCACTCTTTCCCTCTCCGTTTTGTTTCCTAATCTATAGTAACCACTTTCTTCCATCACATTTCAAGAGTAAGGAGTAAGGATGAATCAGCATATTTAAGTGCCGCAGAATAGAGTGGACCTCACATTTTAGTGTAGAACCAAACTGATGATTTAACTATTGTTGCTTTTTGTTTCATTCATCCTAATGCACATTAATTGGATTGAGTTACCACTATTTCGCCTGCTCTAAAAGAAAGATAAGAACAACTTATGCTCCATGCATGGCCAGTTAGCTGGTGCAACTATACACCGCTTTTAGAGACGCCACTCCCTGAGATTCCTATACCAGAATTTCCTAATGTTCCAGCCTTGCAAAAGACTAAGATTCTAACTGTGCCGAATCCTGAGCTTCCAACCATACCAAAGCCTGAAATCCTATATTATGCCAATGCCTTAAGTATTATATTAACTATACCAAACCTGAATTTCCAGTCGTTCCAAAGCTATATGCAATCAGTGACGTACACAAGATTTTTCATAAGCGGTGTTGATATTTAAACGGAGTAAACAAAGAACAAATATTGTAGTAACATCATATTAAAAAATATAAGCCTATTACTACAACTCTTTTCGACGAGTTTTCCTTTTTAAATCATAATAGTCTCCTTGGAAATATTACTAAATACATGTTTTTTTATATAAGATAAAAGCACCAAACAACCACTCAAAAACTCATGGATCATTCGATTTCACGAGTCAATCTTAATCAACTTCATCGCCAAGAAAGAAATATGCCAAGTCCCAAGTAATTGTAGTGAATAGTTACCAAAATTAGAATCTGGCATGTGGTGGAATAATTGAATCGAACTAGGTGGCTATAGTTATTTAATTTATTGTCCCTTTCGTACACAAAAGTTGATGTGAAGCTCAAAATTTTTAAAAATGAAAGATTGCAGTAATTGTCGAAGTTTGCTGGCAAAGTTAGGTGCTTTGCGAATGAACCAACAGGCAACCTTTGGGAAGTGGTGTCATTTGTTTTTATTCCTAATGAAATATTTTCACTTGCAATATTCCACCATTTTAATGTGTTATAGCAGAGGATAATGTATTCCAAGTTAAAGTCATCATCGTTAGTCTATGCTCTGTAAACTCAGGCAAGTTCAATTGTTTGTTTTTGATTGCTGGGCTTGAAGTGTCACTGTTTTGCCTACCTCTGTTTTTGTATGTACAGAAAATAACAAAGACGAATAAATAAGAGAAATCAAGTCATCTAGTCTCACAATTCTACTAAATATTTTAGAGATGACAATAATAATGAGTAATATACTAAAAATGAAGTACTAGTAATTATTTGATTTCTTGTCACCATTTCCTCATGTTGAATCATCTAATGGTGATGTTAACCAGTAAAGCGTTACTCCTAAAAACACTCGAAGAAACTCTAAAGTAACCTTTCTGTTTTGGTATTTGTGGTAAAATGTGAATCCAGGTTTTCTCTTTTCGAGGAAATGAAATCAACTATAGCTAATCATTCTTATCAGGCTGCCAGCATAACCTATTTGTTTGTTACAGGTTTTGACTATTATGTAATTAGGTCATCCAGATTGACTTTTGAGGTACCAGATTAGAAGCCAAGTGGATGAGAAGTTCAACTACACAGGTCCTTACGTAACAAAACAAAAGCCTGAAGTCCATGTTGCATGCATTTTTAAAACCTATATAAGAGCCAATGTAGCACATCCGAGTAACATTGACTCTATACACATTCTTCTTTAAACTTCTATGATCTGTAAAAAAATGGCTCAACATTACAACATATCCTTCCTCTTACTACTTGCATTTCTCAACTTATGCTTAATGAATGGCCAAATAACTAGTGCAACTGCACGTCGCCTTCTAGAGACGCCCCTCCCTGAGATTCCTAAATCAGAACTCCCGAAAGTTCCGGCCTTGCCAAAGCCTGAAATTCCAACTGTGCCGAAGCCTGAGCTTCCCACATCACCGAAGCCCGACCTACCAATTGTCCCAAAACCTGAGTTACCAACTTTGCCAAAGCCTGAGCTACCAGTTGCCCCAAAGCCTGAATTACCGACTTTGCCAATGCCTGAAATTCCAGTTGTTCCAAAACCCGAGCTTCCTGCTATGCCAAATCCTGAGACTCCAGCAAGGCCAAAACTCGAGTTTCCTCCCTTGAAAAAGCCAGAAATTCCAGCAGTGCCAAAAACTGAGGTTCCTCCAACTATGAAAAAGCCTGAAGTTCCAGTTGTGCCAAAGCCTGAGATCTCGGCTATGCCAAAGCCAGAAATCCCAGAACTACCAAAGCCCCCGAGATCCCCGCTATGCCAAAGCCGTAAATCCCGAACTACCAAAGCCAAAAGTCCCAAAGCTTCCAAAGCTCGAGATCCCCGCTATGCCAAAGCCAGAAATCCCAGAACTACCAAAGCCAAAAGTCCCAAAGCTTCCAAAGCCTGAGATCCCGGCTATGCCAAAGCCAGAAATCCCAGAACTACCAAAGCCAAAAGTCCCAAAGCTTCCAAAGCCTGAGATCCCTGCTATGCCAAAGCCAGAAATCCCAAAACTACCAAAGCCAAAAGTCCCAGAGCTCCCAAAGACAGAAGTCACAACTGTTCCAAAGCCTGAGATGTCGACTATGCCAAAGCCAGAAATCCCAGAACTATCAAAGTCGAAAGTCCCAGAGCTTCCAAAGCCAGAAGTCCCAACTGTGCCAAAGCTAGAAATTCCAGAACTACCAAAGCCAAAAGTCCCAGAGCTCCCAAAGCCAGAAGTCCCAGTTGTCCCAAAGCCAGAAGTCTCAGTTGTCCCAAAGCCTGAGATCCCGGCTATGCCAAAGCCAGAAATCCCAGAACTATCAAAGCCAAAAGTCCCCGAGCTTCTAAAGCCAGATGTCCCAGCTATGCCAAAGCTTGAAATCCCGGAACTACCTAAACCAACTTTTCCTTCACTTTCTCCACCACACAAATCCGCTACTCCTTGAGTAAATTATATGTTAATGTCTCTCCATCAATGTACCCAACTGATGTTTTGTGATTTCCATGAAGTTTGCGGCATGGGCCATGACATGGATATGGTATTGGATTCTTTCTGGTAGGAGTAGAAATGTAATTCTTTCGATGCATTTGAATTGGATGTACCATGTTTGACGTATCATTATACTATATGAGTGTTTTATGTATTTTCTATACATTGTAATAAAGCTATGATCTAATTTACTTTGGTTTAGTTCCTATCATTGTCCATCTCTGTTTTTGCTTAATCATTGTCTGTCCTCTCTTCCCCCCTCCGTTTTCCTTTCCTAATTTAGACTAACCAATTTCTTCCATCACATTTCAAGAGTATGTGCTAAAGTATGAATTAGCATTAATTTTAAGTGCCGGTTGAATAATTTATTTCAGTTTCACAAACACACCTCACGTTTTAGTGTATTTCAGAACCAAACTAATGAGTTAACTATTGTTGCCTTTTCAATAGTTATAACATATGAACTAGCTAAAAATGCATAAGAAACAGAAGAAATTGTAAAATAAAGATGAATGTTTTTGTTTCGATTTCATTTCCACCCAAGTCCCAAGACAAAAAGAAAAAAAAAACACTCCGTATATAAGAAATTGTGATGAAGGAGACTTTCCTTGTTTTCCATTTCATTCTTTGGTATAATAAATATACTGCAAATCTCCTTGTTTCCGCTGTTGAAAAAACCAAAAAATGATAAATCTTTTAAGTGTGAGCTTTGACCCTTCAAGGTGAATTTTGAATTCAGACGACTGAACTTACATTTTCTCTTGGGTTAATAGTATTCAAAATTTATATATATATATAAAAAAAATAAATATATACCTTATGTGTATGGTGTAAATTTTTTGTCTAGGTTATTCGGGTGAACACCATCCCGGGCCCTAAATTCGCCCACTCCCTACCAAAGGCTACTTAATTTCTAGCTTTGGTGTATTTGGCATTTTAATATAATAATAATAATAATACATCATAATCGCTTATTAACATCTATTATCCCATGATCTAAAGTGGTCGTTATAATTTCATTTAACAATTCTCCCATACTCTACCACTTTCTCCCCCACTACTTAAGCACTAAATTATCCACCAACCCATGTTCATACATGGAGATGGTTTTCCAGAACACAATGGATACTTTCTCCTAGGACTAGAAATTGTAATTCGTTCATAGTATTTGAATTGAATGTGCCATGTTTAACGTATCATTATATTATATGAGTGTTTTATGTACTTTCTATATATGTACAGGGTAATAAAAGCTACTATGATCTATGTTAATTTGGTTTGGTTCCTATCATTGGAAATCACTGTTTTGGCTCAATCCCTATTTGTCCACCCTTTCCCTCTCCGTTTTACTTTCCTAATTTATGGTAACCACTTTCTTCCACACACTTCAGGAGTACGGCATAAATGATGAATTAGCATACATAAGCGCCATATACACCTCACATTTTAGCGTTTTTCAGAACCAAACTGATGATTTAACTATTGTTGTTTTTTGTTTCGTTCATCCTAATAACAATGGGGTAGGTTGATCTCAACAATGAGGTTGTTGTTTACCCGAAAAAGTTACAGTTGAATTTGTAAGTGGTTTTAAGAATACGTAGATTGATTTGTAATAGTTGATGATAATTAACTGGTAATAAGTAATAAAATGAAAGAAACAAGTAAGAAAAGTAGCCCGGAAGTGCAGTAAATTTGAATGAATCTTCTTAGCAAAATTAGTTTGGGCCTCAGCTAAATTGCTTCGGTTATGAGCAAAAAATGAGAGCCAGTGGCTATGTTCTTAATAAAATTGAGCGTACAAGTATAAGTAATGAGAATTGGATGCCCTCCTAACATAAATGTTGGGCTCCTTTTATAGTTATGAATTACAAACGTTACAGACTTAAATTCCCTCTCCACTTAAATGTCATCAATGCTAATTATGGTCATTGATGACCTCTTAATGACTAAAAATAACGGTTGTAATGGTTGAGTAATGATTGGCATCATGTCCGGTTCGATTACAAGTTGTGTGCCTTTGGATCTTCCTTTGGTGTCAACTAGCTCGATCGTACCCGGACTCGCCTTAACTGCTTCCCCGTCTCGGTCACAAGTCGTACCCGAATCTAAATCTAACTATTTTCCCGAAACTCTCGCTCTAATTTTTTCACATATCATGCCGGATTTTACAAGTTGAGGTCCCGGCAGCGCCGAAGCCTGAGTTTCCAAGTTGACCAAAGCCCTAACTTCCATCTTGGCAAGAGCCTGAGGTCCCAGTTGCGCCGAAGCCCGAGCTTCCATCTTGGCCAAAGCCTGAAGTTCCCTCTACGCCGAAGCCTGATCTTCCATCTTGGCTAAAGCCTGAGGTCCAAGCAGCGCCGAAGCCTGAGTTTCCATCTTGGCCAAAGCCTGAGGTCCCATCTACGCCGAGTTTCCATCTTGGCCAAAGCCTGAGGTCCCATCTACGCCGAAGTCCGAGCTTCCATCTTGGCCAAAACCTGAGGTCCCAGCTACGCCGAAGCCCGAGATTCCATCTTGACCAAAGCCTAAGGTCCCAGCTGCACCGAAGGCCGAGCTTCCATCTTGGCCAAAGCCTGAGGTCCCATCTACGCCGAAGTCCGAGATTCCATCTTGGCCAAAGCCTGAGGTCCCAACTGCACCAAAGCCCGAACTTCCATCTTGGCCAAAGCCTGAAGTCCCAGAAGCGCCGAAGCCCGAGCTTCCATCTTGGCCAAAGCTTGAGGTCCCAGCTGCGCCGAAGCCCGAGATTCCATCTTGGCCAAAACCTAAGGTCCCAACTGCACCAAAGCCCGAGAAACCTGCTGCTCCAAAGCCCGAGCTTCCATCTTGGCCAAAACCTGAAATCCCAAGTGTGTCAAAGCCTGAGCTTCCAAGTTGGTCAAAGCCCGAGCTTTCTCCAACACCCAAACCAGCTACTCCTTGAGTAACTTCGGTGTCGTTCGCGTGCCATGACAAACGTATTTCGTTGGCAGAATAATTCATTTGTAGTATTTGATCTCGAATGTACCTTGTTTCACGAGTTATATTAAGTCTTACATATATGTATTTCTTATATGATGTATTCAAGCTATAATCAATGTGACATTCGGGAGTTAATAAATATAAGTTCCTGTCGTTAGCCGTTTCATATTTTGCTAAGTCATTGTTCTTCGTTCATTCTTTACCTCTCTGCTTTCAGTCATTGTTTAGCTCACTCATTATTCTCTCTATACATATATATAGACACACATACTAGAATATTAAAGCGCCAGTGGGATTGACTGCTCTGAAAATACACTTCACACGTTTTGGGGTATATTACTCTTAGTTTACTAAAGAACTAATCGACCTTTTATGGATAAACTTTCATATTTAACGGCCAATTTTTCAGTTATTTCATAGAAAATAACTTCTTAATTAGTGGAACTGCATGTCTGGTAGTTATCACTTATCAGACCAAGACCCTGTAGTTCAATTTATTAAAACTAATATTATCAATCTATTGTTGTTTCAAACCGAATTTTCAGGCATGTGATTTATGAGCAATCAGGGACATGTCTGTTATGAATTTACATGATTTCTTCATTTTTAAAAAAGGTCACAACGACTAAAATTTAGATGCAAAATAAAATATTATTTACCTCAGTTTTTTAAAAATTATTTTGATTCTTGCCATGAATGGCTAAAAATTCCTATATAGATTAGTACATTTCATTTGGAAAAAAAAGTTTGGTACATTTCATATAAAACCCACAATTCTATGTAGAGTAGGAAAGAACCAGCAATACTATCGACAATCATATTAACATTGTGCTATATCCTGTTAAAGTTCAATTTATGTTTTACAAGATTTGAGGTGACTCTCTTTTGCCCAATTTTGGTTTAATTTGATACATAAATAAAGGGTACAAAATATAAGAAAAGGCGTAACTCCATTTTCATTTACCAATTTAGCGGTGTATACAAACTTGTAGGAGTATTATGTGATGTATAAGGTTGGTAGTTCTTAAATCACTTTGCTTCTTTATAGTTTTATTAACTAGTAATCCAATATCAATTCTCTAACTAGCTATAAGAAAATTAAACGCATGATTTTTTGTTTGGCACTCGTAATATCTAGCAAACTTTCCTAGCTCAATATATTGGAATTAGGTGGTAACCAAATGAAGCGGGTTAACTTAAAATGCGACCTTTCGAAATTATTTTCTTTAAAAGGAAATTGAACCAACTTAACAGACGTTACAAGTGTCGGCATGAAGTATTAGATATGATGATGACGACGGATTTTGATTATTACGTTATAGTTAAATATTTGAGCTACCAGAAGACAAATTTAAGCTAATAAAGAAAAGTAAATAATGGATGAGGAGTTCAACTACACATATACCATCTCAACAACCATAACCTTAAATTCCTTTAGCTTGTCGTGTCATGCATATATATATATATATATATATATATATATATAATAACATATCCAGTGAAATCTCACAACGTGGGTCTGAGGAGAGTAAAGTGTACGCAGACCTTACATCTACCTTGGAAAGTAGAGCGGTTGTTTCCGAGATATATATATGTAACCTATGCTAATTGTACATAATGGATATCGAAAGCTTACTAAAATTTATGCATACATATTTTAAAAACATTTGATTGAAGTATAAATTGGAAAAGAAAATATAAATACATGATCAACTCAATTTCTGTTATAATTTTTATCATGAAGTAAGTCAATCAAGTTGTTCTTTCTGAACTGTGCAAGCATCACTCATGTTTTTAGTTTTATGTACGTATCAGCTAAGTATAATTTTTTATAGCAATCACTCTCGCACATTATATATGCTTTTCTTATTTACGTGCAACTATTAAAATATTTTCGCCAATAATAATAAATTTTAGTAGGCATATCCTTGCATATCTTTGGAACGTCTAATAAAGTTATTTTCAATTAAATAATATTATTAGCAATTAATGCATTTGCGATACTTTACCTTGATACTCATTTTGAGAAATTTCATATATGGATATGAATGTTTGAATTGTATAACCAAGTCTTTCTTGATCCATAAAAAAGAAATATAGGTAATAGTTTTGAACTTCTTTTTCACTTAGAAACTAAATTTTTAAGAAGTCAAATCATACAATCGTTCAAAACCAAATCTCTTACTTTCCTCCTAAAATGAGGAAAATGAAATTAGAACAATGGCAAAATAAATTATCTTATTTTTAATTATATCTTGCCAAAAAAAAAATTCTATTCATACAAAATTATATCAAAATGATAAAATATGAGTTGTACCAAAATCTCCAAAATGCAAAAATATCTTTGTACACTCAAAACCCAAAAGCCTATGAGAATTCACTACCAGCACAAGACAGGGTAAAAACATTAAAGTGTAAAGAAAGAATTACGTACTAACACTTTTTCTTAGGAGCAAAATTGTAGAAGTAATTCCAATAAGCCAGTACTACAAGACCACCATATCATACAATTAAAGAGTAATTAATTTAACTGAGGAAGAAAATGAATATGTAATAGTAAGCTCAACCTCAATAACAGATTTATTAATAATATAGGAGGAAAGAGTGATCCTATTTTTGTGAATATGCTCCAGCTGATCCTTAAGTCAAGGCTTCAATTCATCGAAGCATATGCCATTTCTCTGAGAGCATAATGGTCGTTGGCTTGCTTCCTGCGCCTAGTTGCTCTAACAACATGAATTACTGATATCCATCTTCAGATAAATGCCACCGGATGCTCGTTAGTTGGGTCTCATGCTCAGAGAATGCTTCTTTTTCCTTTTAGCAAGTATGCTACAATAAAATATGTTACCATGTATTATAAAGAAGATCATATATATCTAGGATTCTATAAGAAATAAACTTATAAAGAACCGCCAAGCCAAAACTCAAAGCCAAAGGGGTCGTTGCCTCGTTGGTGTCTTCGGATAGGGGGTTGATGAGTGACGATCGCAAAACACAGTATAATTTAAACACTTCGCTAGTCAAAAATAATATAGTTTAAGATCGTCTCCACAAGGATTGGTACAAATAATTACTCAAATAAAACTTGTTTAGTATTATTTAGGTGATCAAAACTTGAGTTTGTTGTGGTTATAAACCACGATTATTTACTACAAACGTAATTAAAGATAATTGACAACTAAAGCAAATGTTACTATTAATATGAAAAGTAAGGGTAGTAGACAAGATAGATGCAAGATTTTAGCAATTAGCTCAGATTCGTTTTATCATTCTCTTCTAAACTTTATTGAGTCTTTCGAATTCAATAAGTAATTAGTTTACTCAAGAATTTAATAAACCTCTTCTGATTATTTATTCAGATTCCACAAATTAAACTAATGCAAGGCCCGAGAATGTTAAAAAATAATGGATAGAAATAGATCTTCGGATAACTTCTCAAGAAGACAGTCAGCTAATAATCCAAAACAAATTATTGAAGAGTCTCTTCCGATTACTCAACAGAATTATTTAATCAAGGGCTAAATCAGATTTATATTAAGATAATTCACAAAACACTTCTTCTTGCGATTAAAGCATCCATGCATATCTCAACAATCAAATAAAACTATTATCCATGAGTTCAAGACTAATGAAAAGTCATGTGAATGCAAGAAAACGTTAACGGTTTAGTCTAAAGGAAATGTCTCTCGAATATTTTTCTCTCTTATTCAACCAGTAATTCAACAAGTTCTTTCGATTTCTTAGAAGAATCACCAATTAAAATCAAACAAAATAATGCAACGATATTCATCAAACTATTCCTCTTTCGATTAAATAAATAGTAAATAACTTTGCAATTCAATTCAAAACTCCAATAACGAATTCAAGTAATAAAACAAGAATCGAATCTAAAAATGTCAATCAATACATCATGTCTTGTCAAAAACCTATAAGAAAACTACTCCATAATAGAATAAAAGAACATACAAGAAATAGAATTAGAAAATATTACAACCGAATATTAACTCAAACTTTTGTATTGAATCGAATCGTGATGGAAAGCAATGAATTCGGCCGTCAAACCCTCTTCTAATCCCAAAATTAATCCCGGACAAAAATATCCTTTATGAGGCGACGTGAGATTGCACATGCCAAAAAATTATTTGCCACGCCGTGACCCATGTCCTGGTACACGACGTGGCAATGGGAAAATATGTTGCCTTTTGCTTTCTCCACCTGAAGCTAAAATGGCTTAAAGCAATCCTTAGCCACTGCCTAGCAAATGACGTGCTAGTGGCCAACTTAAAAGGAAGTGGTTGATTTGTTGGCTGTAAGATATTTGTTTTGCCAGCCACCTCGTGTGGCAGTTGTTCCTAACGCCGATAAGCCATTTCCTGGCCTTGAGCGTTTTTAATTTATTTTTTATATGCGTATTCGATTCTTAAACTTCGAACTTGATCCCAATTAATTTATTGGACTTCTACTCAAATTTTAAAGTGCCAAAATATCTATTTTTACTTCAAAATTGCTCAAAAGCTCGGAAACATGTCCTACACGCAAAACACATGTAATAAGTATAAAATACTAATATTCAAGCTCAAACACAATTAAAATGTAATAAATAAAAGGCGAAATATAGCTAAAATTTCGTGTTTCTAGCCTATCATCAACACCTCACACTTAAACTATTGTTCGTCTTCAAGCAATCAAACTACACCCCATGAATGAACAACTTTTTTCAAACGACTCTTCTTAACTTGTCATGCCAAGAATATTTAAAACAAATATAGCACCCCCTCCATAATCATCTAACCTCAAGACTCAACTCAAAATCACCAATATATTTTGCTCATTTTCTCCGTCAGAGAAGTCAAGAAATATTCTTATCATTCGCAATTATGTGCCCCTCACACAAATAATAGAGAATAGTCCCGCACACATACAATTCAAGAACAATCAGGGACTCAAGATAGAAAAATTTACACTCTCTCTCAGAAACAAAGTTCAAGTGCCACAAAAGATGTACCATAAGTTTGCCCTTGGTGTAATACTTCACTAATTTAAGCCCATTCAGACTAAGATCAAGTAGGACTTAGTTTGGTTGTAATGTAAGTTGGGGGACGGGTAGGATACATATGGATAATAGTGACTACACCCTCTCGGCACTTTAATACATACAATTTCACAATTCAAACCCTACACTTATATAGAACAAACTTTCCCGACCTTTATTAGCAACAAGTTTCCCTTTTCTTTAAGTACAAACAATGCAAGAATCACCACTAGCAAGGAATACACTTTTTTTCTTTTTTTTCTTGCAAGAACACATTTTCCTTCTCTTTTTGTAGTCCTTACTAGCGGATCTCTAATTTCTTTTTAACGGTTACCTTTTTCCATTTTTTCAAAGTTCCACTCAAAAATCAAACCAAACCTCCATTAGCTTTTAAAAATCTTTTAATAACATCAAATGCTCACGAGAAGTTAAAGGTTCAAAAAGATAGGAAAATCGGATCAAAAGGGTTAGGCTTGTAGTGTGGTTGTCAAAAAAATGGGATTACAGGCTTAACAGGCCTTACTATGATATATGCAATTAGATGGGTAAAAAAGCATATTTGGCTCAACAAAGAAACGTCTATATCACTTCCTAGACTGATTAAGACTTCCAATTCTCTTTGCACACACTACGGGCAAGTTCTAGACATCAGTTGATATCGTTACCTGTTGCCACAGTTTTTTTTTCTGTTCCATTTTTTATTTCATAATAATATGCCTCAAAATTACGTCAGGCCAAATTGATTTATGTTTCAGATGTTGCTCTCATAATCACTGTTTTAAAAGGCGTGAGGCGTGAGGCGTAAGGCGAGGTGTTTTTCATATGTCTCGACGAGGCGTAAGCCTCGAGGCACTGGACGTAAGCCTCATGAGTATTTATTTTTTAGTATTTTATAAATTAATAAACTAAATATATATTAAAAAAATGTATATAGCTATTATTCACATGCTAACATGTGCATGAATCATTAAAAAATCTTGAAAAAGTGAATGACGTAAAGATGCATTACACCAATAACATGACTATGATGAAACATAATTAGATTTGTAAAAATGGTACTCTATCATAATAATTCAATGATAAAAATGACAATAACATAAAGTTATTTTTTTTAAAACCTAAAACTAGATAACAAACTAATACTCATTATAATACAAATAGCCAAAATAGAGTCTTCAAAACATTATCTAAACTAGAGTGATACCAAAAGAAATTTTAAAACTAAAAACTATCTTTAAAAAGATAAATTGAAGAAAATAAAGCATAAAGAAGGAAAATGCAAGTATGGAAGTATAGTAAGAATTGGAAGACAACACTATTTGCTTTGTAGTTTGCACTTTCCATACAAAGGTTTAAAGTGTATTTGTTACTTTGTAAACAATAAAGAGACAAATTATGAAATTAAGATAAACAATTAGAAATTTTTTTGACTTTTTGAGAATTTACTATTAGTTAACTTTTGAATATTTAACTTTTAAAAAATATTTATTAAATAATTTTGCTCAAATTTTAAAAAGTTCTCGGGCTTACGCCCAAATGAACACCCAGAATATTGGGGCTTACACCCCACGATACTTACGCTCCACCAGTACGCCTCGGGATGTTTTAGGTACGCACTACAAGAAAGTATAGAATTGACAACAAAACTTTTATTGTTGCTAAAAAATGTAAATGGCAACAAAAATTTAATATATTGTTGCTAAAAAACGTAAATGACAACAAAAAAAAAACTTGTTGTTGCGAAAACTTTTTGCATCTGAGGTTATTGCAACGGCATGCAACAATTTTTATTGTTGCGAAAAATACTTTTGACAACAACATCCAACATATAGCAACAAAAAAATGTTATTGATAAATACCATTCTTCTTAGTGACGCCTCACCCGAGGCTTGCTCAGAAAACGTCTTTTAAAACCTGCTCATAATCAAGAACTTTTCTTTTAATAATGAGCATTATACTCCTTAAACTTCAAAGGTGCTATGATCAATGAAAGTCTGATCTTTCTTGAAAACTCAATTGGGTCATTCAAGAATGTAGTGAAGCATTGGGGATTCAGAATTTTCGCTCAGGGTGTTCAAAAAATGACAAAAGCTAAATATAAAAAAAAGTTGTCCCTAAGAATCAAACTTAGGATGTTAGAGACAATTTTGAACACCTGAACCACTTGAGCTAATCTTTTGTATTTGTTTAGTGTGTTCAAAATTTAATATATAAACATAAACACATAAAAACTATCCTCTGTGATTTTTTTGCGAGGGTAAACACCCTCACCTCCATGTAAATCCGCCCCTGTAGTGAAGTTGAATGTGCAGCTTTTAAACTGGGATTTTCAACTTGGAATACCAAAATTCAAGTAAGGTTCTCTGTCAAACTCAGCTTTTTTAAAGTTAGGTTAGCTCATTTGGCTTTTTAGTTTTTCTGCATTGACTCCATGATGCAACTTGTCGTTTATTTTTCATTAAAAGAAAGCATGCCTTTTCTTAATTCAAATAGCATGTTCTTGGGCAATACCTGGTATTTTGGTAGCATCTTTGATACAGTTTATACTTGGTTTCGTTGGAATCTTGCTTAACCTCTGACAAAGTCTAAGTACAGTACAAAATATCTACAGATAGGATTGAAACTAATTAAGAACAACTCGAGCTGAATTAGTTTACACTTTGTTGAGTGTGTGCGAACATAGTCCCACATGCTCTTAACGGTGTGAGGTCTTTTGGGGAAAACGTGTGTTATTGGCATAATGCGCACAATATCATATTGTTGAGTTGTTTTAGCCCAATACACTTTACATTTGATGATAGTTCTAAATAACTGCAGTTGGCCATAGAGAATGTAAATTAGAAGTCATTGCAGTGGATGTTATTTGCATGTTTAGAAAGACAATACGCAAAAGATGACCTATGATGTAATTTCTGGGAATGAATTATAAGATTGAGTAGTGTTAAAAGTCATCATCAACTTAATATCCAAGACAATGGATAATCAATCTAGAATGTTCAAGTAGTTCTAGAGAGTTGAAAGAACTTTAGAATGAAAGTTCTAGAGTGGAGTCTAGAAAGAATAACTCTAGAAATAAATAGAAGAGTGATTCTAGAAAAAAGTAGTGAAAAATATTCTAGAATAGAATAGTAATTAAGTATCCTAACTAGATTCTTCCATCACCACCTATAAATAGAGATGATCGATTTGAGTTGTAAGTCAAGTGAATAAAAAGTTCTCAAGAAGTGAGAGCAAGTAAGTTGTACTCAAGTAAGAAATGAATACTCAAGTTATAGTGTTCAAGTCTGGGTGTAATTACTTTTACAATAATAAAGTAGTTATGTTTTTCACGTGTTGTGTTGTCCAACAAGTGGTATCAGAGCCAGGTCGATTCATAACAAAGAGTCGTTTGTTGAGTTTCTTAGACTGGTCGTGTGTGAGTTTGTTGTCGAAATCAAGCTTTCTTGGTAAAAAAAAAAAATTAGCCAAGACACGATGGGTGACCTTCAAGTGGTCGGTGGAATCAAGAAACTTAACAATCAGAATTACAGCACGTAGTTGATGCATATGGAGGCATATCTCCAAGGCAAGACTTGTGGGAGATCGTTGGTGGCAATGAGGTCACACAACCAGAAGACGCAGCCGCTCTGAAGAAATGGAAGATTAGAGCTGGCAAAGCCATGTTTGCGATTCGGACCACAGTAGAAGATGAAATGTTGGAGCACATCAGGCCGGCTAAGACACCGAAGGAAGTGTGGGATACTTTCGCAACATTGTTGACCAAGAAGAATGATACGAGACTGCAGCTTCTGGAGAACGAGCTTCTCTCTATCAGACAACGCGACATGATGATCAACCAATACTTTACCAAGGTAAAATCTCTTTGTCGCGAAATTTCTGCATTAGACTCTGCTGCTGACATGTCAGACGCTAGAATTAGAGGAATTATTATTCATGGATTAAGGCCAGAATATAGAAATTTTATTGCCGCAATATAGAAATTTTATTGCCGCAACACAAGGCAACCTTTTCTTGTTGAATTAGAAAACTTGCTAACTGACCAAGAAGCGTTGGCTAAGCAAATATTTGGAGTCTCATTAAAGAGTGATGAAGAAGTAGTGTATAGCGATGATAAGAAAGGTTGATCCCGACCAAATGCTAGTAGAAATTCTAGAAAACATGATGACAAGGATAATCATCATGGAAGCTCCCAAACAGGGGGAGCTCAAAAGAAAGACAATCGGGATGGCCAGTCAAAGAATAACAATAAGTTTGATGGAAAATGCTATAACTGTGGGAAGAAGGGCCACATGGCTAAAAGTTAGTGGTTCAATAAGTCGAATGGCATGTCGCGATTGTTTTTTTCTAAAAGAACATTAAAGCAACTGGCTAGCGTTATATACCCAAGTGTCAGCTTATTATGATCACCTCTCTTTTAACATTTGTAAGTCCTGTCAATATTCTCGAGTCATAGAGCCATTAGGTAGAGACTAAAATGAAGATTTGCAGTACGAGTATAATGTAAATCCAGGACTTTTCTCTTTATAAAGAAATGAAAACAGCTAAATAGAGTGTCCTTATCAGGTTGCAGCAAAACAGATATGTTAAATGACAGGTTTAGACTATTATGTAATTAGGTAATCCAAA
Organism: Anisodus tanguticus; assembly: GCA_034509755.1. NCBI lineage: Eukaryota > Viridiplantae > Streptophyta > Magnoliopsida > Solanales > Solanaceae > Anisodus > Anisodus tanguticus. Next base: position 33,582,919 of record CM067561.1, on the reverse strand, counting down.
TAAGACTTTTAGAGGTGCCAGACAGAAGCCAAGCGGATGAGTAGTTCAACTACTCAGGTCCTTACGTAACAAACAAAATCTTGATGCTGTTGTTGCATGCATTTAGAACCTATATATATAGCAATAGACTTAAAGCCAATAGCTCATCCGAGTTTCACTGATTCTATGCACATTTTTCTCTAAGCTTCTTAGATCTGTAGAAAAATGGCTCAACATTACCAGCTATCCTTCCTCTTACTTCTCACATTTATCTACTTTATGCATGACCACATAACTACTGCAACTGCACGTCACCTTCTAGAGACGCCTCTCCCTGAGATTCCTAAACCAGAATTCCCCAAAGTGTCAACCTTGCCAAAGCCTGAAATCCCAACTGTGCCGAAGCCTGACTTTCCAACCTCACCAAAGCCTGAGCTACCAATTATCCCGAAACCTGAGCTACCAACTTTGCCAAAGCCTAAGATGCCAGTTGTACCAAAGCCGGAAATCCCAACAGTGCCAAAACCCGAGCTTCCTGCTATGCCAAAGCCTGAGATTCCAACAATGCCAAAACCCGAGTTTCCTTCCTCGAAGAAGCCAATGGTCCCAACAGCACCAAAGACTGAAGTTCCTCCAGCTATGAAAAAACCTGAGATCCCAACCATGCCAAAGCCTGAATTACCAACTTTGTCAAAACCTGAGATCACAGCTATGCCAAAACCGGAGATTCCTGTTATTCCAAAGCCAGAAGTTCCAGCTAAGCCAAAGATTGAGGTTCCTTTAGTTATGAAAAAGCCTGAGGTACCAAATGTGCCAAAGAATGAGATTCCAAGTGTGCCAAAGCCAGAAGTTCCAGCTATGCCAAAGCATGAAATACCAACTACCCCAAAGCATGAGATCCCAGCTATGCCAAAGCCTGAAATTCCAGAACAACCAAAGCCAAAAGTCCTAGAGCTTCCAAAATCAGAAGTCCCAGCTATGCCAAAGCCTGAAATTCCAGAACTACCAAAGCCAAAAGTCCCAGAGTTGCCAAAGCCAGAAGTACCAGATCTTCCAAAGCTAAAAGTCCCAATTATGCCAAAGCCTGAAGTCCCAGAACTACCAAAGCCAAAAGTCCCAGAGCTTCCAAAACCAGAAGTCCCAGCTATGCCGAAGCCTGAAATCTCAGAGCTTCCAAAGCCAAAAGTCTCAGAGCTTCCAAAGCTAAAAATCCCAACAATGCCAAGGCCTGAAATTCCGGAACTGCCTAAACCAACTCTTCCTTCACTTTCTCCACCATACAAATCCGCTACTCCTTGAGTAAAATATATGCTACTGTCACTCTATTAGAAAGTATCCAACTGATGTTTTGAGATTTCCATCTCAGTCTGTGAAGTTTGCTGCATGGGTCATGATAATGGAAATATTTTGGCATACATATTGAACACTTTCTGCTAGGACTATAATATAATTCATTTGTAGGGTTTGATCTCAAATGTTCCTTGTTTCACTATTCATTACGAATCTATGAGTCATATATTTATGTACTTCTTATAAATATTATATATATTCACTATCATATATGATCTACTAAAGCTTTAAGATGTGACTTTCCGGAGTTGCTTTGATATATATAATTTCAGTCGTTAGCCGCTTCTGGTTTTGCTCAGTCATTGTTCGTTGTTCGTTGGTTCTTTACCTCTCCATTTTTCTGTGAAATATTACCATTATCTTTCATCTCATATATAAAGTATTATGGAAAGGATAATCAATATATTTTCATCTCATATATAAAGTACTATGGAAAGGATAAATTATATATTTAGTAGATAACTATGTTCAGATGTTCTTTCTGCAATTCCTGGAGAATTATTGGCTAACTATATTTTTAATTATTACAATAAGTTATTAAGCAATTTATCTAAAGTCCACAATTTCTATGTAGAGTAGGAAAAAGTGTTAGAATAATTATGGGTCAATCCCATAATTATCTCTAATCACCAATAATCATCGATATGATGAATATTGTAATATCTTTAATTTAAGATTGTAATCACATTAATTAGGATAATTGTAAATTAATATCTTATATTTTAGGTTAATTAGATAAGTCTTCCTTAAGACTAGCATTATATCTTTGTATATATATTCTACCATTGGAATGAAATCACTCAAGGAATCAATTTTCCTCGTGGTATCAAGAGCCAAAAATATTTTTGCCCTAAAACTTTTCCCTCTTATTCTTAGCCGATTTTTTTTCCTTCTTTGTGGTTTGTCACCCACTTAAACAATAAGGTTTTCTAAAAACCCTCATACAAAACCATTTCAAACATAAAACTTTTTGTTTCGGCCACAATTATCTAACCCCTACACATAATCCCTAATTCTAAATATCTAACCCCCCTCCGTCGGCTATACCCTAATATCATCATATTTTCTTTTCTCTTCTACTACCAACCCTAGCCTACCCATTAGGGTTTTCTCCACCAATTTCCACCAATCACAAAATACTCTTTCTTCTTCTCTTCTCCGTGTTTTGTTTCTTTTTTCTCTTCGTGGAAAAGAATGGCCGAAAAAACAAAATTTTCATTATGCTCTTGCCGTAAACAACGTCAAGAACTTTATTTCAAGAACACCTGAAATGGAAAAAGGGCAACACACCTCTTGGGCGGAATTGTTCAAAATTCATTGTCGCGCTTATGAGGTGATAGACCATATCATCCCTTCCCAGTCATCGACGGACACCACTACGGTGGACAAAAAGCTATGGTCTCGTTTAGATGTTATAGTCATTCAATGGATTTATGGCACTATATCAAACGATCTTTTGCATACCATATTAGAGCCGAACTCTACGGCTCAACAGGCGTGGGAACGTTTACAAAACATATTTCAAGATAACAAACTTTCTAGGGCTGTATATCTTGAACACCAATTTACTAATGTTAAATTGGATGATTTCTCCAACGTTTCCGCCTATTGTCAGGAATTGAAGGTGCTTGCAGACCAACTATCCAACGTTGATTCACCGATTACAAATCAAATACTGGTCCTTCAATTAATTATCGGATTGAATGAACAATATGATGGAGTCGCTTCATTTATTCAATAGAGCAATCAATTGCCTCCATTCTACGACGCTCGGTCGAGGTTGATTCTTGAAGAAACAAGGAAATAAAAACGGGCATCCTCCGGAGCAATCAACGCTGGAACCGCCCTCGTCTCCACCAATTCTTTGTCCACATATTTTCAACAACAAAATTCCAGTTCGGGTAGCGGCGGAAACAGAAACAATAATGGTCAAAGACGCGGCTCAAATCGTAATAATAACAAAGGAAAATGGTGGAAAGGGCACCGACAGCCAGCCAACAGTAACAATCAGTCCGGGTCGTGGCGGCCCAACCAGTGGCAGCCCACTGCCCAACCCATCGGAAATCAGTGGGGACAGTACCCACCATGGGCATGGCCCCACAGTGGGTTGCCCCGCAATTCCCATTCCTGAATTCAAATTAGGTCAGGCCTTCTTCTTCAAATTGTCAGTTCGTAATTCTCGAATCTTGTCCACAATATGTATTTGCAGCTCAGGCACCATCCTCTATTGGCTATGCTCACACGGATATCGAACAAGCATGAACAACACGAATCTGAATATTTCATATGAGTCGTGGTATATGGACACATGAGTTACGTCTCACATGACGGCGTCTCAAGATTATCTCTCATCTTATTTTAATATGAGCAGTAATAAAAATATTATTGTCGGCAGTGGGCAGGAAATTCCAATCTGTGGTATTTGTCAGGTAAATCTACCCTCTCCACACCCACCATTACAGTTGAAAAACGTCTTACATACCCCAAAACTGATTAAAATTTTGATATATGTACGACGTTGTTCAACTGACAACAATGTTTCTGTGACTTTTGATCAGTTTGGTTTTTCTGTGCAGGATTTTCATACGGGGATGTCACTAATAAGATGCAATAGCATGGAGGATTTGTATCCCCTCACGGCTTTTTCCAATAATCGCATGACCAAACCATTTACTGTTTGCAGCCATTTCTCCTACTTTGTGGCACAACCAGTTGGGACACCCAGGAGCACCAGTTTTTGATAATCTTAGGAAGAAGAAATTTATTTCTTGTAACAAACTTTTGGACTCTTCTGTTTGCCAAACTTGTGTGTTTGGTAAACATGTTAAACTTCATTTTGCATCTTCTACTTCCAGTACTCTTATGTCATTTGATCTGTTGCATTGTGATTTGTGGACATCACCAGTTTTGAGTTCTGCAGGTCATAAATATTATTTTCTTATTTTAGATGATTATTCGAATTTTCTGTGGACATTTCCATTGGGGAGTAAATCGTAAACCTAACCATTTTAAAACAATTTAGTGTTTTTATCAAAACTCGTTTTGAAAAATCCATTAAATGTTTTCAATGTGACAATGGAGGAAATTCATAAATGCCCAATTTAATAATTTTTGTCACCAAAATGGGATGTCTTTGCATGTTTCATGTCCACATACATCTCCTCAATATGGGAAAGCCGAAAGAAAGATTCGAACAATTAACAATATAATTCGCACTCTCCTTGTGCATTCATCCACACCACCAAAATTTTGGCACCATGCACTTCAAATAGGACATATATTTTAAATATTCTTCCTAGTAAACTACTCTTCAATGTGTCACCCACACAAATGGTGTACCACCGTCTCCCATCATTTACACATTTACGGGTTTTTGGGTGTTTGTGTTATCCTTTGTATCCATCCACCATAATTAACAAACTTCAGGTCCGTTCCACTCCTTCTGTGTTTTTGGGATACCCACAAAATCATAGGGGATAAAAGTGCTATGATATGTCAAATGGGAAAATCATTATTTCTCGTCATGTCATCTTTGATGAATCTACATTTCCGTTTGCAAAATCTCAAATGGCATTTTCACCTTCATATGATTTTTTGGACGACGGAATACATCTAATTTTGAGGTATTATCTAAACACTCAAAGCAATGTTGTGGGACCATCCCAAAACCCACGGCCTCACGACCTGACCCAACCACAAAATGTGAATGGGTTGGTCCGAGGAGCAGAGGCCACTGTCTCTCTTCCCTCGATTTTGGCCCAATCCATATTTGGTAGCGGAAGGCCCAACAAACGGAAACCTCTACACCCCTATCTGTGATACAACCCGATACCACTAACCGGGTTACACATGTCCAGGTCCGTAGACAAATCGAGCCCACTGCCCAGGCCCAAAATCGATCAACCACCCAAGTATCTAGCATACCCGACATCCCAACTGTCCAACCTCGGACTATTGAAACTCGTGCAATGCACGGAATTTTTTTACCTAAGCATCATTTTAACGTAATCATTTCCGTCCAACCATCACCAATACCAAAAAATCCCAAAGCTGCCTTATCCGACCCGAATTGGAAAGATGTCATGTTAGACGAAATTGATGCTCTTATTAAAAATAAGACGTAGGAATTATTACCACGTCCATCTAATTTGAACATAATTTGGTCTATGTGGGTTTTTGTCATAAAAAGAATTTTGATGGTTCTTTTGCAAGATACAAAGCTAGGCTTATTGGTGATGGCATGTCTCAGTAAGTTGGAGTGGATTGTGGTGAAACATTCAGTCCGGTAGTTAAGACAACAACTATCAGGACTGTTCTCATCCTGGCACTTTCAAAATCTTGGTCCATTCATCAGTTGGATGTCAAAACGCATTCTTACATGGCCACTTACAGGAAATAATGTACATGCATCAGCCTTTGGATTTATGAGATTATGCCCATCCGGATCATGTTTGCCTATTGAAGAAATCCGTATATGGTTTGAAATAGGCTCATCGGGCATGGTATAACAGGTTTGCATGATTTGTTTTCAAATTGGGTTTCTCTCACAACAAGTCCGATCAGTCATTGTTCATTTATAGGAAGGGAGCTGACATGGCATATATACTTATGTATGTCGATGACATTATTCTCACGGCATCATCGATTTCATTTCGTCAGTCTATTATGTCTCTTATTGCGGTCGAATTTGCAATGGAGGACTTGGGTCCGTTAAATTATTTCATTGGAATTGTTGTAACTCAATATGCAGGTGGTCTGTTTCTCAGTCAAAAGAAATATGTCGAAGAGATAACTGACAAAGCCGGGATGTATTCCTGCAAACCATCATATACTCCGGTTGACACAAATACAAAATTGAGTAACTCTGCAGGTACTCCATACAACGATCCTACACACTACCACAACCTAGCAGGGGCCTTACATTATCTGATTTTTACAAGATCCGATATTTCCTATGTTGTCCAGCAAGTTTGTTTACACATGCATGATCTGAAGGAAGAACATATGGAAGCCCTTAAGTGAATTCTACGGTATGTTAAAGGTACTCTTCATTTTGGATTACATATGTATAAGTCCTCCATCTCGAGTCTCTCCTCCTATACATATGCGGATTGGGGTGGTTGTCCGAACACACGGCGTTCCACCTCCGGTTATTGCGTGTTCTTGGGGGACAATCTTATTTCATGGTCGTCAAAATGACAATACACACTGTCTCGGTCAAGTGTTGAGGCAGAATACCGAGGGGTAGCCAATGTGGTTGCTGAATCATGTTGGCTTCGTAATATTCTGTTAGAGTTACATTGTCCAATTGAAAAAGCAATCGTGGTCTATTGTGATAATGTGAGTGCGATATACTTATCCGGAAATCATGTTCAGCATCCATGCACAACACATTGAAATGGATATCTTATTTGTCCGAGAAAAGGTTGCACGTGGACAAGTCTGTGTTCTCCATGTACCGTCCCGTTATCAGATTGCAGACATCTTCACAAAAGGTCTTCTGCGCGTACTCTTTGATGATTTCTGGAACAATCTCAGCATACGAGAACCTCCCGCTAAGACTGCGGAGGACTGTTAGAATAATTATGGGACAATCCCATAATTATCTCTAATCACCAATAATCATGGATGTGATGAATATTGTAATCACATTAATTAGAATGATGGTAAATTAGTATCTTATATTTTAGGTTAATTAGATAAGTCTTCCTTAAGACTAGCATTATACATTTGTATATATATTAACCATTGGAATGAAATTAAGGAAGGAATCAATTTCCCTCAAAAAGCAGCAGCCCCAATAATACGAACATTGTGCTATATATGCAAAGTTTTACCAGACCTGACGTGTCTCCTTTTGCTCAATTCTGGTTTAATATGATTCATTAAGGTTTTGAACGAAATGTAAGAAAGGACGTAATTACATTGTGATTTGCAAATTTAGAGGTATCCATTAATTAAAATTTGTAATATGTGATGAATAAGGTAGGTAGTTTTGAAATCACTCTGCTTCTTAATAGTTTTATTAGCAAGTAATCCACCATCAGTTTTCTAGCTGGATAAAAAAATTAAACTAGCGCCTTTTTTGTTTGGCAATCGTAAAATCTGGCAAATTTTTCTTTCTTTGTAAAACTATCAGTGAAGAGGATGAAAAATTAAAAGCTTTTTAAACATATATTCAATGCATAATATAAAAAGATTATTTAAAATGGAGGTATATTCTAGAATATATTATTAAATATGTTTGAAAATATTATTACACCATCATATATGCTTGTAAACTATTTTTCAGCCTTTTACTTTATTAACAAGATTTTTCAATTTGTTCTATAGTCAGGTCCATAATATAGATTAAAAAGGAGAAAAAGATATCATAATATAAAAAGGTACAAAACAACAAAGATTAATCATTTAGAGGATAAAATAGATATTTGGTCAGTTGAGCAACTTTCTAAGTGCTATAAGCTGACTTTTCTGTTATAAATTTTAAAATAAAAATATAATTTTACTAGATAATTTCATATAATTAAGGACCTATTTGAATAATAAATATTTATTTAGCATATACACTAAAAATAATTGTTTGAATACTTCCAAAGAGATAACCTCTTACACAGCTGTAGTGTCAATGTGTCATAGATAATCTGACACTAGCTGTAAGACCAATCTTTATCACTAGTTGAGATTTGAGAATTGAGATTAGAAAAATATAGGATTAAGTTAATTGAACAAGTCTTCTTATCATACAAAATAGGAAAGTCGTACAAATAAGTACGACTACGAGTGTAAGCACTATTTGTCCACCAAAAGCATATGCCATTTTTAGAAATTCTACTACGTATTGATTAAAATGAATTTATATTCATATAATACTCCTTTGCATTTTTATCTCAAAATAAAGTGTCAAGCACGTCAATTGATCAATCAATATTATTCTCCATCAGGACCCTAGCTTTATTGCGAGCCAAAAACCCAATTTATACGCCTCCTTTCTTTATTTAAGGAGATTCTATCCGATCTTCCCTCATTCTTTTATCGAACATAATGATGTGAATCGAGCTTTAATGGAGCCTCGAAGAAAAGAAAATTCATTCTTTGCTTTGACTTTGATGAAAAAATTTCAGTTAAAATGGATTGTTCCAACTGAAATGGAATATTACTACCTAGAAGGAATGGGATCAGAGCTGGGTAATAGACTGACCGTCAATGAGTTTTAGCCACTCTCCTGTTAAGGAGAGGCGTGAAAGGCACTTGCTTGACAATAAAGTTATAAAGGGGAAAAAGTTGATACTTCCTAGCGAGCTCTAATATGATCCGATTTATAAGTAAGTATCTCTTGTATGATTCTATCAATCATGTACGTAGGTAGGACGCTCCGTCTCAATTTAATTGTCTTACTTTCTTTTTTGTCTGTTCCAAAAAAAGTATTTTTTCTATCTTGCCTGACCAGACTGTAGAGCTGCAATTGAGGAATAGATGGAGGCTTTGCAGCATTGCTGAGGTTGAAGCTACTAAATTTGTAATTCGCACATTGTCAATGTCTATGACCTTCATTCTTGGTGGGATTATGTCTTCTTTGTCATTTACCTACTTTCTAGAACAAGCAAATACTATGAACAATAAGGTTGGACACCTAAGAATTCCTCTAGTTGTCTTCCTATGGTTCCAACTACAAACAAGAGAACAATTTCCAAAACTATATCACAAGTTCGTGAATTTGCTATGGGGTTCAGAAGCAAAACCATCATCTCCTAGGGTGGGGGTTGCAGTATCCATCATTTTGGGGGTATTATGCACTATTACAGCTGCAAAAGTGGAGTCAAGAAGACTCGCTGTGGTAAACAGCTATGCTTTAGCAGGCGAGACCGATGAAAAAATTCCAATGACTGTGTTCTGGCTGCTTCCACAGTATCTCCTTCTCGGGGCAGCAGACGGGATGTCTAGTAAGAGCTTGCTAAATTACTACAGTAGCTACTTTGAGCCCACATCCGCCTCGTACATGCTCACTACCGTCAATTTGATGCACGGGTTAGGATGTATAAGCAACATTTTTTTAGTGTACGTAGTGGGTAAGGTTAGTCAGAGGGGAAATAAACTAAGTTGGTTTCAGGATACCCCTGAATGAGAGTCGAGTTGATAAGTATTACTGGACTCTGTCCTGGCTATTAGCTATTGCGTTTGTTTTGTTTGTTGTCATTAGTATGTGGTATGTTTATAGGAGATCAAAAGAAGAAGCACGAACAGTGTACATTGAACAAAGTGTTACCGTGATTGGGGGTGAACTAATATAGATGACATATACAGTGGGAAACAGGCACAGAAGCACCATCAGGGACATGTTTTCTCCTTTTGGGCTGTGGTGATATGTTCATAGGGAATGGTGACAGCGGTAACACAAACTGGCTGTTGTTTCTTTTGTGCTGTGAGAATGAATGTGATTACAGTACCTGCTGAAGCAAATTCCATATCTTGTGTAGTAAAGAACTACCTTTTGTAATCTTCTTCATTCTTCGTAAAGTTTAACAAAGAGTTGATTGAACTCTCTTGTATTTCACAACCTTTTTTGTGTGCATGTTCCTCTCTGTAAACTTAAACCTTTAGCAATATAATTTTGAAATGATCCAGTATTTGAAAGCCATGGAAACACGTACTGCAGGGATTTGTGTCAACCCATTAATCATGTTATTTCCTTTTACACAAACACACGATGCGAGGGACACCTGATACTCATAAAGAATCTCTACATGTTCGTTTGAATTTGTTGTCCAACTATATGTATAATTGGAACTGAACTTCAGAATCACTAAGGTGTCCTCGACCCTCATTCTATTCTGTTTGACTCTGGGTTTTCTTTCATTCAGTAGTCAGCTCTTTATTTGCAGTTAAACTGAGGTAAAATAGACACTACATCTATGATAACATCTGATTGCCTTGCTTTAATCTGATGTTTATTTTATCTGTGTCCTTTTACTTTAATGATGTGTAGATCTGTATTTGACTGTCTTAACAGTAGAGAATATCCACATATAACTTTTAAGCCGTTTGGTGGGCAGAATGTCAACCAATTGCTTTACTTTGATTATGGCAATGCAACATATCCATTGATCATTTATCAATTCTCACGTCCTAATAATCTCAATGCCATTAATAATATTATCCTTCCCTGACTTGTGATTTCTGCAAATAGTATGATTTGGAGCGGAAATCTACTAATTGGGTTTGCATTGTAAAATATTTTAGGGTCATTGTGCTATGTCGCGACTGCCAAAGGTGAGTCACAAAGACTTGATTTCATGAAAAGCCATGGTCCTGTATACAAGTGATTAGAATTCCAATGAATATTTTCTGGTTACTACAGCAATTGCTTTGAGACCTCGTTATATGCATGATCTATTTCAGCAATTCTATGCACTGATTAGGATGTGTATGTTAAAACTTAAAAGTCATTATCAACTTAATATCCAAGACAATGGATAATCAATCTAAAATGTTCTAGAGAGTTGAAAGAACGTTAGAATGAAAGTTTTAGAGTGGAGTCTAGAAAGAATAACTCTAGAAATAAATAGAAGAGTGATTCTAGAAAAAGGTAGTGAGGAAAATATTCTAGAATGGAGTAGTAATTAAGTATGATAACTAGATTCTTCCATCACCACCCATAAATAAAGGTAATCGATTTGAGTTGTAAGTCAAATGAGTAAGAAGTTCTCAAGAAGTGAGAGCAAGTAAGTTGTACTCAAATAAGAAGTGAGTACTCAAGTTATAGTGTTCAAGTCTTGGTGTAATTACTTTTACAATAATAAAGTAATTACGTTTTTCATGTATTGTGTTGTCTAACAAGTGGTATCAGAGTCAGGTCAATTCATACGAAAGAGTCGCTTGTTGAGTTTTTTAGAGTGTTTGTGTGTGGTTAGTACTACTGAGCTTGTTGTTGAAATCAAGCTTTCTTGGTTAAAAAAAAAAGAATTTTAGCCAAGACACGATGGGTGACCTTCAAGTGGTCGGTGGAATCAAGAAATTTAACAATCAGAATTACAACACGTGGTCAATGCATATGGAGGCATATCTCCAAGGCCAAGACTTGTGGGAGATCGTTGGTGGCAATGAGGTCACACAACCAGAAGACGCAACCGCTCTGAAGAAATGGAAAACTAGAGTTGTCAAAGCATGTTTGCGATTCGGACCACAATTGAAGATGAAATGTTGGAGCACATCAGGCCGGCTAAGACACCGAAGGAAGCGTGGGATACTTTCGCAACATTGTTCACCAAGAAGAATGATACGAGACTGCAGCTTCTGGAGAATGAGCTTTTCTCTATCAAACAACGCGATATGACGATCAACCAATACTTTACCAAGGTAAAATCTCTTTGTCGCGAAATTTCTGCATTAGACTTTGTTGTTGGCATGTCAAGTGCTAGAATTATAAGAATTATTATTCATGGAGTAAGGCCAGAATATAGAAATTTTATTGCCGCAATACAAGGTTGGCCAACCTTCTCTTGTTGAATTAGAAAACTTGCTAACTAACCAAGAAGCATTAGCTAAGCAAATATCTGGAGTCTCATTAAAGAGTGACGAAGAAGCACTCTATAGCGGTGGTAAGAAAGGTCGATCCCGACCAAATGCTAGTAGAAATTCTAGAAACGATGATAACAATGATAATCATCATGGAAGCTCCCAAACAGGGGGAGCTCAAAAGAAAGACAGTTGGGGTGGCCAGTCAAAGAATAATAATAAGTTTGATGGAAAATGCTATAACTGTGGAAAGAAGGGTCACATGGCTAAAAGTTGTTGGTTCAAGAAGAACACTGCAGAAAGCAATACAACCATGTCAAATGCAGGAAAGAAAAGCGATGAAGAGTGGGATGCTGAAGCATCTTTAGCTGTGGAGGAAGAAAAATTAGCTCTGGCAGTTACCGTTCCTGGAACGATCGACTACAACAGTGATTGGATAGTCGACTTTGGCTGCTCAAATCATATGACAGGAGATAAAGAGAAGCTACAGAACATGACCAAGTACAAAGGTGGTCGTGTGGTGGTGACAACCAACAACTCAAGACAATCGATCGCTCATGTCGTAAAAATAACAATCATGCCGAGATTCAGTCCGAAAGAGGTTTCACTCCATGATGTCTACCATGTACCTGGGATGAAGAAAAACTTACTATCAGTGGTGCAACTTACGACATCAGGCCACCATATCGTATTCGGACCTCAAGATCTTGAAATCTCTGGAACACCGATGATGAGAGGACGACGCTTAGAGTCTGTCTATGTAATGTCAGCATAGTCAGCTTATGTAAACAAGGCTCGAAAAAATGAAACAACTGATTTGTGGCATGCAAGACTTGAACATGTAAGCTATCACAAACTCAAGGTGATGATGAAGAAATCTATGTTGAAGGGCGTTCCTCAACTCGAGGTCAGGACAGAGACCGTTTATGCAGGCTGCCAATACGGTAAGGCACATCAGTTACCGTATGAAGACTCAAAGTTCAAAGCCAAAGCACCATTGGAGCTGGTCCATTACTCCATTCTGACGTATTCTGGCGAGTCAAGCAATCATCAATCAGCGGCATGCAATACATGGTTACGTTCATTGACGACTTCTCACGGTACGTATGGGTTTTCTTTCTAAAAGAAAAATCCAAAACTTTTTTTCAAAATTTAAAGAGTTCAAGGAAATAGCGGAAGGAGAACTCGGCAAGAAAACGAAATGCCTCCGAACAGACAACGGTGGTGAATATACATCAGATGAGTTCTCTCATTACCTACTAGAATGTCGCATACGCCATCAATTCACATGTGCAAATATGCCACAACAGAATGGAGTAGCTGAGAGGAAGAATCGGCACATTGCAGAGATATGTCGAAGAATGTTCCGGGAATATTTTGGGCAGAAGGTATGAAGACAACAACTTATGTCATCAATAGACTTCCTCAAGCGAAGTTAGGGTTCGTTTCACCCTTTGAAAAACTGTGGGGTAGTAAACCTGCAGTAAGTCACTTTCGAGTATTTGGTTGTGTGTGCTACGTGTTTGTGCCAAGTCGACTACGTAGCAAATTTGATAAAAACACGATATGGTGTATCTTTGTGGGATACGACAGTCAGAGGAAATGGTGGAAATGCTGCGACCCAACAACTGGAAAGTGTTATACATCAAGAAATGTGGTATTCGATGAGGCAACATCATGATGGTTACCTCAAAAGGAAGAGTTACCATATTCCAAGGAAATAGAAGACAATTTGCAAAAGAAGATGGGGGAGCAAATTGTTGAAGTACATCCAAGGAAGGTGAAGATCAAAGTAGGAAGAAAATACCGAGGACGAGGCAACACAGAATCCATGGAAAACATGTGTGCATCAAAGAGTAGAAGACTGGCAACCAGAAAGAGTAAGCCCACATCCTCGGAGATCGACAAGAGTTCGAAAGTCAAATCCAAGTACGCCAATACTGATATAGCTGAAGAAGAAAAGTTTAGAGAACCAGAGAAATCTAATGGAGAAAGAGATTCAAAAAGAGCTTGGACATCCCAACGTTTGCAGAGCTTCAAGAATCGCTCACAATGGATGCAAAAACAAATTAAGTTGGTGCTGAGGGGGAGTGTTAAAAGTCATCATCAACTTAATATCCAAGACAATGGATAATCAATCTAGAATGTTCTAGAGAGTTGAAAGAACTTTAGAATGAAAGTTCTAGAAGAGTCTAGAAAGAATAACTCTATAAATAAATAAAAGAGTGATTCTAGAAAAAAATAGTGAGGAATATTCTAGAATAGAGTAGTAATTAAGTATCCTAACTAGATTCTTCCATCACCACCTATAAATAGAGGTGATCGATTTGAGTTGTAAGTCAAGTTAGTAAGAAGTTCTCAAGAAGTGAGAGCAAGTAAGTTGTACTCAAGTAAGAAGTGAGTACTCAAGTTATAGTGTTCAACTCTTGGTGTAATTACTTTTACAATAATAAAGTAGTTACGTTTTTCATGTGTTGTGTTGTGTTGTCTAACCGTGTATGCAACATATCATGTAATGTACATAGTGAACAAGGTAGGTCTGGGGGGAGATAATTGACCTAGTCGGTTTCAGGATACCCTGAATTAGATTCAACTTGACAAGCATTTCTCGACTCTGTCCTGCTTAGGTGCTATCTCACTTGCACTATGGCTTAGTAGTAGTACAAGAAGTAACACAGTTTCCAATCTATGCTCTAATTCATTTACTCAGCTAACTACTTTTCTTCTTCCTTTTTTTTGGTTGGTAATAATTGATGACATAATAATCCTGAGAGAGTAATAAATTTTGTTGCCAGAAAGTGTAATTTCAGAACTGCTTTTGGAAACTAAGTAATGTGAAATGGGAAAGTGGAAGAAAGAGACGAACTAATACCGGGAGTGTCTATACAGTACTACTGGCTCTTAATTAGCTTGTCCAAGGAGTTTGTGAGATGTCCTTATTGTACAACCTTTTTTGCTAATTTCTTGTTCAAGAATCGACAAACAGAGACAGCGTGATCAAATTATTCTGAGAGTAGTGACCAAATTAAATAGGCAACCATAGTGTATGAGGACCTAATAAATACTAAGTTAATTGGCATAGGTACACTTGCATATAAATCATACTATACTTCCTTGTGTAAATGAGTACTGTAAACATATAATTTTATGTTTAGTTTGATATAGTAAGATATCAGGTAGTGGTTGTTGTACATTTAATCGATCCTGCTGTATTTTATGTGAATACTGATGGAAAGACAACTTTAATTAAAGGTCGTAAGTGGTAAGGTGATTGGGGTACAATCACTCCGACGTCGCGGGTTCGAATCCGTGTGGTGGTGACAGTCTTTGCTGAAATATTGCAAGGGTTATTGTTGGGTTCTTTTCCGTTGGTCTTCTCCCTTGCAGGGGCTGCCACTCGCGCATATCCTTCGATTTACATCCCACATGGCCAAGAGGCCTCTGGTACAGGTGGGGGATTTCGCCTTCGGGACTTTCTCCTTCACAAAGAAAGTTGATTACTACCCCTTGATGTGGTTGGTGGCGTGGTTGAAAACTTTTTACCCTTAACCCAAATTGAGAATTCCTGATAAGGAATGTTACCTGTAGGCTGTAGCGGATCCAAATTATTCTGACCAGTAAAAAGTTACTAATTTCTTCTGACTGGTGTCACTGTTTTTCCCTTTCTTTTCCTTTATCTCGTCTTTAATAAGTCTATTCTCGTGTTCTTTTTAGGACAAGCTTTGGTTCATGTAATTGGTTGTTGTTAAAGCCAATTTAATGTCATCAACACTCAACGAATAAGAACAGCTAGCTACATTTAAGAGACCAAAGGATTCATGACAATAAAAATAAACCTGTATCTTTTAAATTCCTGCTCCAAACTACCTTGCGACACTTGTCTAGCTTAGCATTTTCGTGTTTGGTGGATTAATATACTTCCTCCAATTTATGTGACTTTCTTTTTTAATGAGTCTAAAAAGAACTATCTCTAATTTAATTTACCTAGAGTGTTACAGTAATAAAATTAAACTCTGATAGAGTAGCTGTTTTGCAATATTCGTTCAGATCAAAGAATGTGGAGAAGAAATACGTTGAACAGTTGATTGGACAGTTGATACTTGATACAGTTACTTTTCAAGTGTCAAGATCACTTGTTAATTCTTGATTGCTACTTTTTTTTTCTAGGCTTTCTTCTTTAAGAAAAATAAAACGGGGCAGGGATTTTAATGAACTTAAATAACTATAAATCTTTACATTTCATAGCTGAACCTGAATAGTATTTCTAATTATAACCCTAGACAAGAATGAGTTTACTGTAAGTTTATGTCATATATAAACAAGTGGAGTATTTGAAAAGAAATAACATAAAAGGTTAAATTAAAGTAGTTAAAGAAATGAAAATCCTGTGGAAAAAATCTAAAAATGAAGATCTACTTCAAATTGAATAGTGGGTACGTTGGAAGTTAAACAACTCTTTTTTATGCCAATAAATAGCTAGGCATTGTACCAAGTTAGAATATTATCAAAAGAAAAAAGACAAGAACAAAGAGTGTGAATATAAATAGTAAAAGAGATTAAAGAATTGAAGCTAACGATGTGATGTAACGATCAATGAAGTGAGTAAAAATTATGAGAAATCGAGGGATGTAATCTAATGATCAATTAAATAAGTGAAAATCATGATAAATCGAGGTACCAAGTTACCAACGGCCTAATGAGAGATCACGTGTCCTTGATGGAATAATCGAGTTGGCAACCCGATATAATTAAAAAAAATAGAAGGAATTATGTCCATTGACACCCATGTTCTCAACCAAATAGGAGGGTGAACAAATTTGAATGCTCATTTATGTTTCTATTCCATCATACTCCAACTCTATATAACCACCCAAACACCCTGCAAATACTCACAGGAAAACTTGACTTCAACAAGCAAATTAAACAAAGACTTTCTGACAAACAAAACATGGCTTCTTCATCCAAGATTGTCATCATGGCAATTGTCATGATAATAACAATGTCAATGGGGCAAGCCACAGCAGCTCGTCGTCTTCAGCAGGCTGGTGGTTTCCCAGGCGGTTTTCCGTCATTCCCAATGCCTACTACTCCAAGTTTTCCTAGTCCATCAGGTGGTGGTTTACCTGGATTTACCTCATTCCCTATGCCTACTACTCCATCCGCTGGTGGCTTTCCTGACTTGCCAAGTTTTCCATTTCCACCTTCTTCATTCCCCACCACTCCATCTAATCCTGACGTTCCTGCACAAACCACTACTCCTTGAAATGCTATAGAGGACTTGGCCTCTACTATCTCTTCTGATGTTACAATGTCGTGTTACATGTCCGTGTTGAAGGCCTTTATTAACAATTCTAATTATCTATTTAGGTGTGTTTCTATTGTTTAAATTGCTTATTGAAGCAATTGTTGGTTAATGTTATTATTATGTATCTATGCTTTCATGTACTCGTCAATCCTTGATTATGATATATGAGCAAATAATTAACTTTTTTCTAATTATTCCGGCCGCTTCTTCTATTTTCGATATGACTTTTATGAGTAACACAATAATGTAAAATAATGGAGCTTAAATTTGTGGAGGATTGCCATTATATTGACTTGTGGATGGGGTGACTATTTTCTCTTTTAAGGAAGAAAAACTAACAGAAAACTAATAAACGCGATTAAATAGCCAATAAAATGATAGCATTGTCCACATCGTTCCTGTATGGCTGTATCTATTTGTTGGACCAAAAAGGATGGATATTCTATTAAAATCTAATGCAACTGTTTTCATTTCACAGCCCTCCCCCGCCTCAATTTCGCCTACCAATTTGGATATTGTTAAAACAAATGGAGTTGCTTAACTAAATATCTCGAAAGACAGTTAATTATTCATGAGGTACAATTGCTTACCACACAATGAAAGGAGACAATAAGAACTGGATATCTCAACATAACATAAAGTTCCAAGTCCAACCTAAGAAAGAAAATAAAGAATCTAATGTCAAGTTAATAAACTGAATCTTAGGTCTTTCAACCTTAAAAATAAGTTCATGAGGTAAGCAATGCTCAAGAGTCAAAAACAATGTAAAGGGACAATAGTGCATTTCATCAACTAATGTAGTTTACCGACACTTACGAGGTGAGAATAAAAAACTAGAGTTCTAAAATCTAAACACACATGGTTGTTGAAATTCTAGTTTTAGAAAGAAAAAGAAAAAAACAACTTTCTTTCCTAAATTGGCCTTCAGCATATTTCTGGGTAGAACTTTATACTTTTAAATTATTGGTGTTCTTATCTAGAGATGAATGATAGAAAGAAAAGAAACAGATTTTCTCAGCTAATGTCATGTGCTCATGACTCATCTTGGTAATCATCTATAATTACCAAGATTATGACAGCCGAAATTAAAGGGCAAAGTACTACTTGTGAAATTCCCTACACGTGATTCCTAAAACTCTAGTACATAGTACTGGGGTTTAACTGTATGTTATGGGGCAAAGTCGTCTTTCTTATTTTCAGTTTGTCCTAATCTGCTCTATATTGGTAATTATTAAAAATGGGAGTGTTATTACTGATTGCATTATTGATGCACAGCAACCCCTTGGTCTGGTGCAACAGAATTTTTAGATCCAAGGTGATGTGTTTCTCAATTAGGTACAGTAAGCCACGAGAAACAATATGTTGAAGGGAACCACAGTAAAGCTTCTAACTGCAGCATATTACTTTGATCCCAGTTTTCTATTACTATAAATGTTGGGCACAGAGTAAGTAGTTGTAGTTCTTGCCGGAGCAGACCATGGAAGAGGAAAGTGAAGCGGTGGTTGTTTCACTTGATTACACCGTGCCGGAGTTTACTTGTAAAAGTTTCGAACTTCAACGCACTAAAATTAGCTACTATTATAATTGGTCAAATTACGTTAACCGTTCTCATCCAATTATATACAACTTTAACCTTGTTAATCTTTCCCTTCCTTTATCATTTTATTACACGTACGTAGCAATAGGAACATGAAGATTCCAAGATCCACCCTGAAGCAACTAGTCATTAAACAGAGTCCACAAAAGAGAAACTGAATTCATTAAATAAATTACACAACATTAATCATCATCCCAATATTGTGAACATACACATACTAAAAGCAAGCAACAATGGCTCAAACAGGAAAGCCAAGCCAAGCCATTCACATGATACATGATACATGAAAATGAAAACATAAACAACAGATTGAGAAAATACAAAGCTAAACCAAGTGTCTCACATTCCTTAGATTCAACTCCACCATTGGTGCACTGCAACTCCATCATCTATCAATTTCCCATACAATGTCAAACATTGCCAATAAGCCCTCTTCTGGCTTCCATTTTTCTCTTCATCGCCATCATCCTCATGGTCTTCTTCTTCCAATTGGTTCTTGCAATGAAAGAACAATTCATCCACCAAACATATTGTCTTCTCCTTGATCATTTCCTCCACCACTTCTGCTTCTGCTTTCATTACAACATAGTCCTCTTCCTTCACATTTTTGCTTAACCATTGTGCTGCCCCAAGTAAGGACTCTGAATCTTGGTTTTCGACATCCAAGTTGTAAATCTCAAAATATTGATTATTTGCAGGGTAGTTCCTCTTAAACCATTCTGCTACCCCATTTTTCTCATCAGAAATGAAGACTCTTCGCGGGTAATTCTCAAGTGAATCACCTAACAACTCGGGAAGAAACTTCATCTTCCTTGAAAATGATTTCGACATTGCCCTTTTTGGTGGCTCGTACAACACATCCTCTAATCCTTTCAATGCAACTTTCTTAGCCTCAGGTGTGGTTCCACAAAGAACGTCCTTTTTTTGCAAATTCAGCTCATCATTTAGTATCCCAATTTTCCTTATTCCCACCATAGTCTTGTCAAATCGTCGAATATACACAATTCTATAGTTTGCTAGAGCTTTAAGCTCAGCTAAAGGATTATTGCTCAATTGAGTTACCACAATGCCACCAAATTTAAGCACGCGATCAATGAACTTACTGTTCCATTTAGTCCTTGCAATTGCAAAATCGAATGTTTCATTTGGAATCGAATTCTCGTTATCCATATCCGAATCAACCACATTGACATTCAACAATTCCAAATCCTTCACCAAATGATCATTCTCAGAACTCAAAATGAGTCCTTTATGGCCCTTCTTAACAAGTCCTTCATCAGCCAAATCGCGAAAAAGATTATGCAACATGTTGAAGTGATCCCTCTCATTAGTATTCACGTAAACATCGTCAATTACATCGAATGAGCCTCTTAATATGGACCCAATTGAGGGCAATATAAGAAGAACCATTGCCAAGAACAAGGACCGTGACATAATCCTTAAAGCCCTCGAATCAGGTAACTTAATAATCAAAAGGGCATCTTGATTCAACCCAATTTTAACCCCAGGGAAATGATTCCCCCTGTTTTTTCCCCGTTTGGGACAATACCCACGACCAAAATCCATCACTATTGCTTCTACAACAAAAAGACTCGGTAACAAACTGATTGTACCTTGTGCTCCTATAGTTGTACTTCAAGAACTCAACTATAAGAAACAGAGGAAAAAGCCAACGGTGGTAAAAATGTGAATTTAGCGAGTACAAAACCTGGATGCGGTGTGGTTACCACCCACAAGAGCAACACGGGTTGATCTAATTCTACTCCAAAGGAGCAACAATTGTTTAATCCTAGCTACCTCCATGATGTTTTCTGTTTTGAAGTACTCAATAAAAGATCAATGTTTTTCAAGAAAACGTCATGGAAAATTGAGTTTCTAAATGCACCTAGAAATGTAATTAGATGATCTGAAACTCAACTAACATGCCCAAAAAAAAATAACTTTATTTGAAGAGAAAAATGTGCAAGAGTTGCAGTTAGAGATGATGATGGAGAGGAGATCTTGGAAATGGTTGGATTTAATAGGGGTGTTTGCATGCGTGGGGGGACCTTAAGGCCGTTGGATTTTATTTCTGCTATTTTTTCGGTTTACCTCATTCCATTTTTTAATCTATGTGTAAATCATGGTGTAAAAAGCTTTACACGGATTGTGTAATTTCTGTTTGTACATAAGATTAAATGAAGTGAAAAATGGGTCAATTGGTGAAAATAGTAATACATGTGATTCGTAGAATTACTTCAATTAATTTGAGATTAATGTATAGTAATTGAATGTAATTTGATTGTTTCTAAAATTACTTGTCCTTTTTCTTTAGGTTATAGATCCATGCTCAATATGATTGATTTTAACATCACTTGTTCTCTCTCCTTGGCTGAAAATCACCCTCAACTTTACTTTAAAAATTAAACTCCTCCCTCTATTTTGAATAATAGATATTTGCTTCCTTTATCTTAATTGACTTTTTTTAAATGCCTATTTTATCCTTACATTATCAATTTTTGTCCTTTTTTTTACTTCTGATTACCATAAACAACATCTCTACTTCACAAAGATAAGAATAAGGTCTACGTATATTCTACCATCTCCATAACTCACTTGTGAGATCGCATTAGATTTATTATTGTTGTTGTATTGTCACTGTTTTCTTTTTCAGATTCTACTACTGACTCGTCACAAATAAAAACAAAATATACCAACAAAAAAAGTATATATGATGTCCGTCAAATATATTTATTCTAGTTATCAATGAAAATATGTAGACATTTTTTAAATTTTGCGCCTTTTAATATATCAAGAAGGAGATTTCTTGATTTCACTCGTATCGTTTGGATGTCAGCGAACTGAAAAAAGAAAGGATAGCACAATCACTTTTGTCGTGAGGGCATTAAAGTAACTTCACACGATTTTTGAGGACATAATAGTCGCTTGCTACTTTTTCTATACCAAAAATACCCTTCTATGAAAAAAGAAGTGATGAAAATTCAAAATTCACTCTCTCTCCAAGGTAATTATTTCTTTCCAATGTATTGACTTTTATTCTCTCCTTAATATAATTACTAATGTTTTTCTTTCCAATACATGAATTAGACAAATTTTTGCATGCCTATTTTTCAAAAATATCTTCATTGGAAAACATATCTTCTTCCAATTCGTCGGTTGTATATACCTTTGTACTCTTTGATATAAGGCTATATATGTGTTTACATAAAAAAAATATTCTAGTAAAAATAGAAATAAAATTATTAACAAAGATTAAAAAGTACATACTAACATGTATATAAATTCTTCAATTTTTTCACTGGTCATCGCATATACTTTAATGTCATAAAAATAAAGACAGGAGGATATTATATTTTTCTTTTATTTTTTTGTGGTTTTTTTAAGATTATGATGAAAAAAAGTTCATATTTAACATTGATGATCAAAATTCATTTATCTTCTTTTTTCTTCATCTTTTCTTTTTTTCGTTTCTTCATTTATGATTGACTTTAATTGAAATATTAAATTAACTCAATTTAGCTAAACATTAGATATAATTGTGTAACAATTAACAAATTTTAATTTAAGTCAATCAATTTTTAAAAAAAATAGCGGATGTAAAAACTCAACGTTATGGTTGACTTTAATTGACATATCGAAATGGTTCAATTTAACTAGATATTATATGAGATTGAGTAAAACAAATTGATAACTATTGATTCAATTTCATCAATTAAAAAATGTGGATGTAACAAGTAGTCAATACTATGGTTTACTTTAATTGAAACATTGAATTATCTCAATTTAGCTACCTATTAGATAGAATTGGTTATAATTAATAACTTTAGATCTAATTCAATCTATTTTTTTAAATAGTGGATGTAACAAGTAATCAACACAATGATTGACTTTAATTAAACATTGAATTTCTTCAATTTAGTTAAGTATTATACATGATTGAGTAGCAATTAGCAAATTTTGATTTATTCAATCAATGTTTTATAAATTTAAAAATAAATGTAACAAGTAGTCAATACTATGGTTGATTTTAATTGAAATGTTGAATTATCTCAATTAGCTAGGTGTTAGATAGAATTGAGTAACAATTGGCAAGTTTATATCTAATTCAATCAATTTAAATAAAAATAGTGGATGTAACAAGCAATCAACACTATAGTTGACTTTAATTGAA
Organism: Anisodus tanguticus; assembly: GCA_034509755.1. Lineage (NCBI taxonomy): Eukaryota > Viridiplantae > Streptophyta > Magnoliopsida > Solanales > Solanaceae > Anisodus > Anisodus tanguticus. The sequence goes on along the minus strand of CM067561.1, from coordinate 33,560,002 downwards.
ACATTGAATTCCTTCAATTTAGCTAAGTATTAATGTAATTATTTAGTAAAATTATTGTTAAATTTTGATTCAATTCAAAATAAAATATATGTGAAAAAGTCGACACTATGGTTGATTTCAATTAAAACGTTTAATTATCTCAATTTAACTAAGTATTAGACAGAGTTGAGTAGCAATTAGTAAGTTCAGATTTAATTCAATCTATTTTATAAAATGTGGATAACAAGTAGTCAACACTATGATTGACTTTAATTGAAAGATTGAATTGTTTCAATTTAGCTAAATAGTATATATGATTGAGTGACAAATAACAACTTTTGATTTAATTCAATCAATTTTTTTTTTTAAAAAAAGAGTAGATGTACAAGTAGCAAATACTATAGTTGATTTTAGTTGGAACATTGAATTATCTCAATTAGCTATGTATTAGATAAAATTGAGTAACAATTAGAAAGTTTAGATCTAATTCAATCAATTTAATAAAAAAAATAGTGGATTTAACAAGTAGTTAACACTATGATTGACTTTAATTGAAATATTAAATTCCTTCAATTTAGCTAGGAAAAATATTCGCTAATTTTTTATTCAATTCAAAATAAGATATATGTAAAAGGTAGTCGACAAAGTGATTGATTTTAAATGGAACATTAAATTATCTCAATTTAGCTAAGTATTAGATAGAATTGAGTAGCGATTAGTAAGTTTAGATCTAATTTTAAAATAAAATAAAAGCAGTGGATGTAACAAGTAGTCAACACTATGATTGACTTTAATTGAAACATTGAATTACTTTAATTTAACTAAGTATTATATAGGATTGAGTGATAATTAATAAATTTTGATTTAATTCAATTAATTTAAATATAATTAGATGTAACAAGTAGCCAATACTATGATTGACTTTAGTTGACACATAGAATTCTCTCAATTAGCTAAGTATTAGATACGATTGAGTAGCAATTAACAAGTTTAAATCTAATTCTATTAATTCAAATGAAAATAGTAGACATAACAAGTAGTCAACACTATACTTAACTTTAATTCAGCATTAAATTCCTTAAATTTAAGTAGGTGTTATATAATATTGAGTACAATATTTACTAAATTTTGATTCAATTCAAAATACAATAAATATATTTAAAAAGTAGTCAACACTATGATTGATTTTAATTGTAATATTTAATTGTCTCAATTTAGATATGAATTAGATACGATTGAGTAACAATAAGCATATTTAATTCTAATTCAATCAATTTAAAAAATATAGGTGATGTAACAGTAGTCAACACTATGGTTGATTTTAATTGAAATATTGAATTGTTTCAATTTAGCTAAGTATTATATTGGATTGAACAACAATTAGAACCTTTTGATTTAATTCAATCAATTTAAAATAAAAGTCAACGTAATAAGTAGTTAATACCATGGTTGACTTTAATTTAAGTATTGAATTATCTCAATTAGCTAGGTATTAGATAGAATCGAGTAACAATTAGAAAGTTTAGATCTAATTCAATCAATTTAAACAAAAATAGTTGACGTAACAAGTAGTCAACGCTATGATTGACTTTAATTGAAATATTAATTTTTCAAAATTTAGCCAAGTATTACTCCCTCCGTCTCATAATAAGTATCACCTTAGTAAAAAAAATTATCTCAAAATAAGTGTCACCTTAGGAATTCAAGACATAAATTGATTACTTTTTTCCTACTATACCCTTAGATAAAAACTGGCAAGCTCTCTATTTAAAAAACATTTATTGACAAGTTCTCTATTCAAGACATAAATGATTATTATTCATGCATGTTTTAATCAAAAGGAAAAAGTAATATATTTGTATTAAATAGGAATAGCTTGGTAAATTTTTCATTGCATTATTGATTTCTTAATATACGTGTTTTTTTACTGAGGTGACACTTATTATGGGACGAAGGGAGTATATAAGATTTAGTAAAAGGGTAGTGCTAAATGTCTACTATAGATGTAACAAGTAGTCAATACTATGATTGACTTTAATTGAAACATTGAAATATCTCAATTAGCTAGGCATTAGATAGAATTGGGTACAATTAGCAAGTTTAAATCTAATTCAATCAATTTAAACAAAAATAGTTGAAGTAACAAGTAGTCAACACTATGTTTGATTTTGTGAAACATTAAATTTCTTAAATTTAGCTAAGTATTATATAAGATTGAGTAAAATATTTGTTAAGTTTTGATTCAATTCAACATAAAATGTGTATAAAAAGTAGTCAACAATATGGTTGATTTTAATTGTAATATTAAATTATATCAATTTAACTAAGTATTAGATACGATTGAGTAACAATAAGCATGTTCGAATCTAATTCAACCAATCTAAAAAATATAGTAGATGTATCAAGTAGTCAACACTATGATTGATTTTTAATTGAATTGAATTGCTTTCAATTTACGTAAGTATTATACAGGATAGAGTAAAATATTTGCTAAATTTTAATTTAATCCAATCTTTAAAAAAAAAAATAGAGGTAACAAGTAGTCAATACTATGATTGACATTAATTTAAACATTGCATTATTTCAATTAGCTAAGTATTAGATATAATTGAGTAACAATTAACAAGTTCTTATTTACTTCAATCAATTTTCTAGAAAAAAAAAGCGGATTTAACAAGTAGTCAACACTATATTTGAATTTGAATGAAAGATTTAATTTAGAAAAAAATACATATAAGTTATATATGATTGAGGAACAATAAAAAAAATTATTTAATTCAATTAATTTTTAAAAAAAATGGCAAACAATAGATGAAACAAGCAGTTAATATTATGTTTAACTTTAATTAAAACATTGAATTACTTCAATATAGCTAAATATTATATCGAATTGAATAAAAAAATTACTAAGTTGTGATTCAATTCAATCATTTTTTCTTATAAAATAAATGAAATTTCGTCAAGAAGTAGACAAGTTTTGTATTTAATTTAGTTTTTTTCTATTATTTATAGTGTTTATAGTGTACATTAACATGTAGTTTGTATTGTAGATGTATAAATAGGTTGACGGTATAACTAAATTAGGTGTATGTCTATATGTATAAAAAATTTAGAGGGAAAAATAAAAAGTATTTATAAATATCAATTTATGATCTTTAGGTGTTGGAAGAATAAAAAGATTAATCATGCTAAATGTAATAATTGCTTTGTCTTGGAGGAAAATATCAATTATAAAGCCATTTTTCATTGAGGCTAAAATGGACTTTGTACCCATATTATGCCAAGTTATGCCAACTCAAAAACATCTACCGTATATTATTTGCTTCTTTTGTGGTGGAAAAGACGGTGACAAGAAAAGCACAAGATAAAAAATTGTACAGACTTGAATGTTTCTTTTTGTCTATTAGTTTAACCCATGAATTGGACAAAGAAATAAAAACAAGTAAATTTTGTTCACACTGAACAAAGCGGATAGCCAGCCCATAAATTGTACCCCAAAAAAAAGTAGCCATAAAACTTGGGAGTTTAATTACTCCAGGTTACATGCAAAAGGTTCAATCAATCAAACTAGAATCTATGAATTGATCAACTAGCTTTATACCTATTTGTTCATCGTCAAAGTCTCCCTAAACCTCTCAATGATTGCAATTATCATTTTTAAGGTTTGTTGTCTAATTAAAAGCTTCTCAAATCACTACACGAATATATAGAATTGACAATAAAATTTTAGCAATAATAAATATATTATTGTTAAAAAATGTAAAAGCAGATAATAAAATTTTAATATATTGTTGCTGAGAAATGCAAATGACAATAACTTGTGTGCGAAAACTTTTCACACTGGAGGTTATTGCAACGGCGTGCAATAATTTTTATTGTTGCGAAAAGTACTTTTGACAACAACATCCAACATATGTCAACAAAAAATGTTATCGGCGAATGCATTTCTTCTTGTAGAGTGATGGATTCAATTGACTAAAAAGGAAGTGAGAGATAGTAATTTTCTAAATTAAAATAGTATTTTCCGGTAGAAATACATACATTAACGAAAACAATTTTAGCCATCCAAATCTTACAACTCTTTTGATGAATACCTTCTTTAACAGTGTCGTGGCGGTGGTTAAAGGGTAGGTATCACATGATTGAGGGAAGGTACAAACAATGCAGCGCGATAAGATTGCTCACATGACTCTCATGGGCCCATGGCCAGATGCTTCAGCCCGTTTCGTATACAACACCTTGCACAGACCACCAGGCCCATTGCCTTTTGGCGCTTTCTTGCATGAAAAAGGAAACTTAGAACATAACTTCTTTCTCACAGTCACACTTCAATTATTTCAACTTGGGTTCTAACTGGGGAAGGAATATGCTTAAATTCATGCTTGAATTATATGATTCATTCAAAAGCTTGAATCATTTAAACAAGGAAATAGAGGTTTAATTATTTATTTTGGACGAGTTTTAATTTATTTATGTGTGAAATAAAGTCGATAAATGCAATTGATTTCTCTCTCCATCATCTTCAATCAGAATTTTATACTTGTTAAAACGATGAACAATTTGGAGATTAAGGTGATAGCCTTGGAGGTATTGATTTTGTTGAAGGTCGCAGGGACAAAGAAGAGGTGAATCTAGAGTAATTTCATCTGAATCTAGAGTAATTTCATCTGAATCTAGTAAATTTGATCGAGAAAAATTTAGAATAAAATTAATTCTCTTGGGTTATTATAAGTTGTTGATCCCCTTAATATATGGAAAATTTCTAATAAAGTGGCAATGGGTGTTCAAATATTACGGCTGGGGCACTTGCTTTGCCCCAAATCTCTTATGTGTTTAAAATACACTAAAATAATATAAATAATAGATTTTGAACTTAATTAATAGATTAAGTTATCACCATCGTTAAATAATAATAATAAAAGCACATAAAATCAATCAAAAGATTAAATAATAACTTAAAATTATGATAAAAATTAAGTACTGCGAAAGAACTAAACATGATGAATATCAAAAAAGTACATATAACATGAAATAAATTACATTCATATAATAATTGTGACTATGCCAATCGGATTTAATTATATAAAATTAAAATCTTTCATGTCACCATTAACTGGTTGACAAAGCTTAAAATTGCAATATCTATTGCACAACATTATCATTTCTATATGTTTTCCAATAAAAAATAGAAAATATTGCTTTGTCCCAAGAATCATCCTGGTATGTCAAGAATCATCCGGATGTTTGTTTTTTATCCTTTTGAATTTTCTGTGAAGGATTTCAAGACGGGGATTCCTCTCATGATGTGATAGTTGGAGAGATCTTTATCCTATCACGTCCACATTCGGTCTCCCGAGTCAAGCCTTGCCATCTACTTTTGCCGCTCTCGCTCCTTCCTTATGGCATGCAAATTTGGGTCACCCTGGGTCGTCTATTGTTTCTTCCTTACATAAAAATAATTTTATTTCCTGTAAGGGTATGCGTAGTACTCCCATTTATCAATCTTGTTCTCTAGGAAAAATTGTTAGATTAACATTTGTAGACTCTACTTCTAGTACTTTAATGCCATTTGATACTATTCATAGCGATTTATGGACGTCTCATGTTCTCAGTTCTTTGGGCCATCGTTATTATGTTCTCTTTTTGGATGATTACTCTAATTTTATATGGACTTTTCCATTAGTGAAAAAATCTCAAGTGTTTTCCACTTTCCTAAAGTTTAGAGCTTTCATCCGTACTCAGTTTGAACGTGAATAAAAAATATTCAATGTGATAATGGCAGAGAATATGATAATGGGTTGTTTCGGGATTTTTGTGGCAATAATGGGATAAAAATTTCTCTTGTCCCCATACGTCCTCACAAAATGAGAAAGCCGAACGCAAAATTCGTACCATTAATAACGTTGTACGCACTTTATTAGTCCATGCTTTCGTACCTCCTTCTTTTTGGCATCATGCTCTACAAATGGCTACATATCTTCTTAACATACTTCCTACCAAAGGTTTGGCATATTCATTCCCCCTTCAAATCTTATATAATAAGACTCTTTCGTATTCTCATCTTAGGATCTTTGAGTGCTTATGTTATTCACTATTTCCATCCACCACAATTAATAAACTTCAGGCCCGTTCTACCTCTTGTGTGTTTTTGGGTTATCTGTCTAATCATCGTGGTTACAAATGTTTTGATTTATCGTCTAATAAAATCATCATTAGTCGCCATGTTATTTTTGATGAAACCCAATTTCCATTTGCTAAATTGAGTAGTCCCGTGGCTAGTTCGTATAATTTTTTGGACGACGCCGTCTCCCCTTATGTTCACCATTTTTCGGACTTGTCCCGCACCCAAAATTCATCAGCGGTCCCACTACCCGCTGGACCTACTGTTCCGTCTAACCCCACTGTTTCCACTTCACCCCAGTTTCGATAGTTGGGCAAGCTGTCCCAACCCAATACCATCCCTAGTCCAGTCACTGTTTCAGCCTCTCCTCTTTCCAATATTGGGCCAGCAGGCCCACTGCCTGCTGACCAGTCCGTCGTCGGTCCCGATATTTTCTAAAAGCCACCCAATTCTCGTCGGAGTCACAGACCGATCACTCATAGTCAACGGGATATTTTTAAACCGAAAAGATATTTTAATTTAAATTCTAATATTCTTAAATCCCCCTACCCCGTAACTAGTGTACGCCTTAAATGACCCAATTGGAAATTATCTATGACCGGCGAATATGATGCTTTTATTGCGAATAAGATGTTGGAGTTAGTACCCCGTCCTTCTGGTGTTAATATTATTCGGTCTATGTGGATTTTTACTCATAAGGATAATTCTGACGGTTCTTTTGTCATACATAAGGCTAGTCTTGTAGGTGATGGTAAGACTCAGCAGGTTGGCGTAGATTGTGGTGAGATGTTTAGTCCGGTAGTCAAATAGGCTACCATTCGCACTGTTCTTAGTCTGGTTCTTTCCAAAGCATGGCTCATTCATCAGTTAGATGTGAAGAATGTTTTCTTACATGGTGATCTTCTAGAGACCGTTTATATGCATCAGTCCTTGGGTTTTCAAGATCCCAAATATCCTCATCATGTCTGTTTATTGAAGAAGTCCTTGTATGAGCTTAAGCAGGCCCCACAGGCTTGGTATAAGAGATTTGCATATTATGTTTCGTCTATTGGATTTTCGCACATCAGGTCGGATAATTCATTGTTCATATATCGTTGTGATTCTTCCCTGACCTATATTTTATTATATATGGATGATATTATCTTGACTGCCTCCACTGATGCTTTGCGCAAGTCTGTCATGACCATGTTCACTTCTGAGTTTGCTATGAAAGACTTGGGGCCCTTGAGTTACTTTTTGGGGATTGTTGTTTCTCGTCATGCAGGTGGGTTGTTCTTATCTCAATGAAAGTATGCGGCTGAGATTATTGAGCGTGCATGCATGTCCTCGTGCAAGTCTACTTCCACTACCGTCGATACTAAGCCCAAGCTGGGTGATGCGGCTGGCTCACCTTATGAGGATCTGACCCGTTATCACAGTCTTGCGGGGGCTATTCAGTATCTTACTTTCACGAGACCAGATATTACATATGACGTACATCATGTGTGCTTGTTTATGCATGATCTCAGGGTTGAACACATGAATGCGCTCAAACGCATTATTCAATATATATCCAGGGGACAATTGACTATGACTTACATTTATATCCTTCATCGACTTCTACACTTGTCTCGTATACAGATACTGATCGGGGTGGTTGTCCAGATACCAGACGTTTCACGTCCGGCTATTGTATGTTTCTTGGGAATAACTTGATCTCCTGGTCTGCGAAGCGTCAGTCTACATTATCATGCTCTAGTGCAAAGGCCGAGTATCGATGGGTGGCCAATGGCCGAGTATCGTGGTCTCTGAATCATGTTGGTTACGTAATCTTCTTTTAGAGCTTTATTGTCCTATTCAAAAAGCTACCTTGGTTTAATGTGATAATGTTAGTGTCATCTACCTTTCCGGTAATCCTGTTCAACACCAGTGCACTAAACACATCGAGATGGATATTCACTTTGTTCGCGAAAAGGTAGCTCGTGGACAAGTACGCGTCTGCCATGTCCCTTTCAGGTATCAAATTGCAGACATCTTTACAAAGGATCTTCCCTCTGTCTTTTTTGAAGATTTTAGGGACAATCTCAGCGTACGAAGACCGCTATGACTGCGGGGGTGTGTTAAATATACCCGTGATATACATGGGCTTGTATACCATGTATATCACGGTTTGACAAGGCAACTTTATCATATGTGAAACTGTGATATACACGGTATACAAGTCCGTGTATATCACGGTTTTGGAGCATTATTTTGATGTAAAAATTGTATTAAATTATGCTTGTACACTTACCATAATTATAAGATTCTTGTACAACTAGAATAGTGTTTTGGGAGTAGAATAAGAATAGGATTTTCCTAGTATGAAAAATTGTAAATTGTATATAATCTTTCATTAATAAAAATAATCAAGTGATTATTTCTTTCATTCAGAGTTGGAGCTCGATCCTTTAAAGAGGAAGACTTCCCTTAATGAATGAAGGGGGGGGGGGGGGGGGGGATTAAAATATTTTCAGAGCTGAATTGGAGCTCGATCCTTTAAAGAGGAAGACTTCCCTTAATGAATGAGGGGGGGGGGGGGGGGGGGGGGGGAAATAAATACATCTTTTGGCATATGCTTTAATTTGTTTCAATATCACAATTGCAATTACTTTAGACATTTTAATATAATAAAACTACTAACATCTTATCATATACCATCAATATGTTTATAGATAAATAATTTGTAGGATTGACAGATGAAATTTATTTACAGAGAGGGAGATAACAGATTTACCATTTTTGCATGGTGAGGGAGAAAATTTTAACCATTAAAAGTAACATACGATATCCCAACATAATAATTTTTTGAAGGTGAAACTACAACAAAAAATAGGTTGCCCATGATTTATTTATATTGTAAGAAATTTGTTATCATATTTTTTCATTGCCATCGCCAATACCTACCCCTCCATCCAAATTTCAAACACTACAAAAAGGGTTAAAGCCTTCTATAATCTGAAGTATAATAAGATGCTTTTAAAATTAAAAAAATAACTAAGAAAATTAAATGCTTATAATAAAGCTTCTTTTTATTTTTTGCTAATATGGTAAAAAAATATTTAACTAGTGTGACCTGCATTGACAAAAGATTTACAAAGAATAAAACTTACGATATAAATTCTCCCAAGATATTGATGAAAAGTTAAGAACATAAAAGTAACTAATGCAACAAAATGGTAGAGAAATAATACAATTTGGATCATACAAAATTACATCACAAGATATAGTCACATAATATCATTCATACGAAAACATAACTAATTGTCATCCAGTTTTAAGGACTGCTTGACACTCATTGAGTGTGTGGAATGTGCTTATGTTTGATGAATAATATGATCATAGCTCTATACATGTATCTGGGCCTAACTGAACCTACATAGCTCAAATAACCTCACAGATTCGTTGTTTAGCCCTGTTTGTTAACATGAACTGGTTTTGATTCTATATATTGTGCATCTATCTTTGCTTGCTCTTGTCCTAAGCATGAAACTTCTCTGCACCATGACATTTGCACACATTGTCCATGTCAGTACGCAAGGTTCTCTGAGCCCTATGATAATATGTTTTTTAAAATTATTGAACATGTTATATGCCTAATGTAACCCAAAGACCATGTGTGCATACTTTGACCCCAAATAGTCTTCCCCTTTAGCATGAGTCCTTCCATTTAACTTGTTGACTCCCTTTCACTATCGAAAAATGCACAACTATGTTTCATATTAATGCATTGCCTCATTCTACCAGGGGTCTGTTAGTATCTGCATTGGTTCTTCAGTAGTCTTCATCATGTATTTACAGTATAATACGGCTATATTTGAGGTTCGAATTGGGGTTTAGATATGCCTATAGGATTCTGGATCAGGGAAATAGCCATTTGACTTTTAAGAAATACTTAAATGTTACAGTTTGCAAGTGTCTATGTAATGTTGCCTATTTGACATTGCCATTAGCATGTTGAGGAGCACATATGGTATGTTTTTATTTATTTGCGCAGTTCTCCTCCTTCAAGAATTTATAAGAGCTTAGATTTAAACGAGATATTGAAATAAGTGCTAAACTGGTTGATCGAGGTTTCCCTCTTTAGACTTAAACATTAGGAAATTTGACTGGAACCTAAGTTTTTGCATAACCCCTACTAGTTTCCTTATATTTTTTGAGTAAACAGACTGTGTATATCTGAGGACTTGCTTGAGACTATTTGAGCAACTTGCAACCCCATCCTAATTTGCCTATTTCTGAGTTTAAATGTCCAGGGGTCTACTATGTTATGTACTGGTTCAGTTTACTCCTTCCTCTTCCTCCTTGTCTGGTTTGAAACCTGCACAACCCCCTTTCCCTCAATCACCTTTGATGCTATATGTTGTCAATAAAAGGTTGAATGGTATATGGTTATTGGCTAATGATTATTGTGAAATTTGGTCTGTTTCCCTCCTTCAAGTTCGAAAATTATATGTTTGGGCCTGCTTTCTGTTTCTGCGTGTTGTCGGTTCCCTGAGGCCAACAATATACTACTTTTCATGTATTATTTATTTTAAATTTTATGTATATATTTTTATGTCTCGTTTACTAATCCTTTCTTTTCTTTTCTTTATTTACATGAAATGCATCGGGAGCAACGAAGAGTCTCGTTATGATCATTGCCGAACGAAGACCCGCATTCACACTCCTTGCATTCTCCAAACTCGGGATTTCAAAACAAATAGGGCGAGATGACATCATCATCCGCTTTAGTTCCCTTTCATTGTTATTCTTTAAATTTCCTTATTTCTATTTTGGAGTCTGTAATAATTATTTAATGTTTGTGTGATTGTTAGGATATTTAGAATAACTAGGCTATGAGTAGATAAGTAGTAAGGTAGTTTTAAATTTAGATACCGTTGCTAGTTACTTACTTTAGGCTCGGTTAGTTTTAAAATTGGAAATCCGCCGTTAGTTTATTTATTTTAGGCGCGTCATGCACGTTCAAACTTTCAAAACAATTGATCATCTTCTACTTTGCATTTTTCACATACCTATAAAGCTTTGTTTCTATCCAATCTTATTATTTAAAATGACTTCCTTAAATAACCATTCCTTTATATTACAAATAATTTACTTTTCCCCTTTCTATCAATTGCGAAATAAGTACTTTATCAATTTTCATACAAATGCACTTTTATCCAAAATCAACTTTATATGTATTTTATAAATCATACTTTACAATGTCATGCATGCTTTTCCGGATTTCCTACCGGGAATTATTTTCACAACTATTTTGCAAAACTCCTCAAGAAGGAAAATTATTACTTTATAAAAAAATGCATTCTCTTTAAATATTATTTTTTGTAGACATACATTTTCTTAGCATAATAATTAATCTGAGTTTTATCGGATAACCGCAAGTTAGCGGATCCTAAAGGATGTCTAATCTCTTCCCTTCAGGATAATAAAGAATTCTTACGTAGAACCTCATTAGTTTCGCAGACCACAAAATTGGAGTTACATTGCAGCAATTAGTTAATATTTAGGTATTCTAATTCACCGTAAAATAATTAGGTGGCGGCGACTCCTTAATCCAATCCAGGAATCACCAATATGTTGTACTCTGCTTTGACGTGATTAAAATAGGACGTGACAATGTTAAACCACAATAAAATAATAACAATGAAACAAAAAAATTAATAAAACATAAATGTCTACTTCAAATAAAAAATAATATAAGTAGAATAAGATTAAAGGAGTTCTTCGTAACTTATGAGTAAGTAGCATTTACCGGATTCAGAAAATATTACTGAGCAGTAAAAATATACATATACAATGTATACCTTCTTGCTTTAGAATCTCGAACCTTAACATCGTATTCCTTGCTCGGATGATACTTTGATAAGTTATACTGATCAAAATTTATAGGGAAAAGTTTTTTTTCTAAAAACCGAAAAGTGAAACCTAAGAAGAAAGATATAAAGTTTTTTTTGGTAGTGAAATTTTTAGAAGACAAACAACTTATTCCAATAGATTCAACAAACGATACACCCAAAAGCAAAAAATAAAAAACAAAAGATCGTAATAGTCTATATCATCCCTTGGTAGTGGCAGGCCACATGAGATCATCCCAAAATGCATGATTTGACGAACAAATATTATTTGTACTACTTGCTAGTAAAAAACTACAAATGCATAGACTTTGTTATTCTAATCCAAAAAGATTTTCGAATGCTGAATTAGTTTGAAGAGATCGTACTTTTATTTACAGAAATTATTTAAAGTAGAAAAAAAAAAAAAAATTATAGAGACTAACCTGAATGTTTGTGTTGTACTATAGGTTAGAATTCAAATATATAGTACTCTACTTAGATTTTTATTTTGGAAGGGCTCTTTAACACAATATTATTTTACCGTATATGTTGCTTGATTGTTAATCAAATATTCACTTACATAATCACATTTAATATTTATCTTAAAAATCTAAATAAAGTAAAAGTAAAAAACGCAATAAATAATATGCAGATCCTATTGATTGAATCTAAGGCACGCACGATTTTAGATTCCTTATATAACAATACTTAGACGTACTACCTTGTTAATAGAATGCAGTACATAATACATATATAGCAATAATTAGTAGTAATAAATGTATTAAGTTATATGCAGATCATAATGTTTAGATTTAAGCACACATGATTCTAAGTTCCTTATTTAGAAATACTTAAACCTACAACTGGTACTTTTACCTTTTATTCAAGTTAGATTCAAATTGACTTTTAACCATGATATTTTGTAAACTAATTATTGTTCAAATAAAATTTAAATCATTTTCTATATTTCAATTAAACGTGTCATAATTCTGACTGAAATTTAATATTTTTCTTCTTACATTTTTACTTTGAATTAAATGTGATAATCACTCCCTTTGAATGCTTAATTTTATTTATTTCTACAATTAAATCCGACAAAATATGTGATTGCATATTAACATTAAATAATGTCAATCAATTTCTTTTTAAAACTAATACAAATAGAATTTTATCGAAAAAATGGAGTGTAAAACTTTTTATCCGAGTTTCAATTTTTACAGATTTGATAATTGATGCCAAGTGAAAGTCAAACCACTTTGCAACTCCAATAGATACACAATTAACCAATTACAACAACAACAACATACTAAGTGAAAATTCCATAACGTGGGGTCTGAGGAGGGTAGAGTATACACAGACTTTACCTCTACCTTGGTAGGTAGATCAGCTATTTCCGAAAGACCATAGACTCAAGACACAACATAAACACAAGCAAAGCAAGAGAAACAGTCAGACCCAAACAAGAATTTTAAAGCAATATGACAATGATGGTAACAAAAGCGGATAAGTCATGATAAAACATTCTGAAAAAAGAAACAATAACTAACACGTGTAGATAAGATAAACAAAGTACACGAAAGAACACACATTAGCAGGAATCAAACGACAGAGGACTATAAAACAATATTGTGCCTACTAGTACGATAGGCTAAGCATGTCTACAATAATACCACTACAACTACCAGTATGTAAGCGTAAGTAGGACTACACTCAACTACCTACTACCCCTCCACCCTAATACGTGTCCTCCACAATCCCCTATCTAAGGTCATGTCCTCACTAAGTTGCACCTAAACCATATCCCGTCTAATAATCTCCCCCCCCCAATACTTCTTCGGCCTACCTCTACCCTTACTGACCTCGTCCATAGCCAATCTCTCACACCTCCGCACTGGGACATTTGTGTCTCTCCTCTGCACATGCCCGAACCATCTCAACCTCACTTCTCGTATCTTATCCTCCACCGAGGCCACTCCCACTCTGTCCCGGATATCATCATTTCTAATCATATCCCTCCTTGTATGCCCACACATCCATCTCGGCATTCTCATCTCCGCAACTTTTATCTTTTGGATGTGTGAAGTTTTGACTGGCCAACACTCCGCCCCATACAACATAGTCGGTCTAACCACCACCCTATAGAACTTGCCTTTAAGTTTTGGTGACACATTTTATCGCACAATACTTCATAAGCAAGCCTCCATTTCATCCACCTGCACAAATACGATGTGTGACATCATCATCAATCTATTCATTCCCTTGGATAATGGACCCGAGATACTTGAAACTGCCTTTCTTTGGAATGACCTGAGTACCAAGCCTCACCTCCACACTTGTCTCAAGGTCGCTCATGTTACTGAACTTGCACTCCAAGTATTCTGTCTTGGTCCTACTCATCCTGAACCCTTTAGACTCCAGAGTCTGTCTCTAAACCTCCAGCTTAGCGTTCACTCCGCTGCGTGTCTCATCAATCATGACTATGTCATATGCGAATAACATACACCATGACACCTCCCCTTGAATTTGTCACGTTAGTCCATCCATCACCAAAGCAAATAGGAATAGGCTTAGAACTGATCCATGGTGCAACCCCATCATCACTGGAAAGTGCTCCGAGTCTCCTCCTACTGTCCGTACCTTAGTCTTGGATCCATCATACATATCTTTTATCGCCCTAGTGTACGCCACAAGTACACCTCTAACCTCTAAACATCTCCATAGAACCTCCCTAGGACTTCTTCGCATGCCTTCTCGATGTCGATGAAAATCATATGTAGGTCCCTCTTCCTCTCCCTATACTGCTCCACCAACCTCCTAATAAGATGAATGTCTTTTGTAATCGAACGTCCCGACATGAATCCAAATTGGTTCTCAGAAATAGACACGTCTCTTCTCACCCTCATCTCTACGACCATTTCCCAAACTTTCATAGTGTGGCTTAGCAACTTGATACCAGTATAATTGTTGCAACTCTGGATGTCACCTTTGTTCTTGTACAAAGGATTCATCGTACTCCACCTCCATTCTTCGGGCATTCTTGTCATCTTAAAAATGACATTAAACAACTTAGTCAGCCACTCCAAACATGCCCTGTCTGCGCTCTTCCAAAATTCAACTGGGATATCATCAGACCCGGTCGCTTGTCCCCTGCGCATCCTGGGAACAACACCAATTACTACTAATTTAAAAATATATGTATTTTCAAGGCAATATAATAGTAGAGATTTTTCATTAAATAATTTGAGTATCCATATTGCAAATTTTATGAAAAATGTATGTTGGAGTACGATTTTACTGCATTAGAAAGATCTAGAAAATCAAAATAGTATATTTATAGTAAATTTAAATTATCTTAATCACTCCCTTAGAATTTGGAATTTGTTTATTTCTCCAATCAAATCCATCAAAATAGGTAAGTATATATTATATTTAAATAATGTCAATTAATTTCTTTTTAATTTAAATACAAATAGAAACTATCTTCTTTTAATATAATATAGATATAGATTATTATTATTATTATTATTATTATGTGCTGATAATATCCTAATAATTCTTTATATAATAATATTTGAATTACAAATATTTTAATTTACTTATAAGGAATAATATTCTTTATTATATAATATTATTATTTCTATGGTAATCTATAACTGTAAATATTCTAATGTTCGTATAAGTAACAATATTATATGAATACATTTTTAAATTACATGACATTATTTCTTATATGGTAATATGATAATATTTGAACTATAATTAATACTATCTTCTTAAAACTAATATAAATAGAATTTGTTGTCAATTGGCTTGTTCGTATTACGTCACTTGGCTTAATCTCATGATGGACTATCCTTCTTTTAATATAATATAGATATAGATAAGATAATAATATTATTATTGTTATTATTATTATTATTATTCCTTATATGACAATATTTGAACTTCAATTAATAATTTATTTATTAAACTAATACAATAGAATTTTTTGTCAAGTGGCTTATTCATATTACGTTATTTGGCTTAATATCAAGTTAGACTACCCTCCTTTTAATATAATATAGATATAGATATAGATGATATTTGATAACATTTGAACTTCAATATATACTTTATTTATTGAACTAATACAAATAGAATTTATTGTCAAGTGACTTGTTCATGTTATGTCACTTGATTTAATCTAATGATAGACTACCTTCTTTTAATATAATATACTTTTTTTGGGACATCATGACTCAGTTCAAGAAAACAAAATAAGAATATACCCTACCTGGTTAAAGCAGCTGACTAGACTAGCTAAGACAAATCTATTAACTAATAACAACAATTTCATCGAACCATAAAATGGTATGCCCTATTTTTTTTTGTCTTTACATATTTGACCACGCTTCTTGTATAACGATAAATTCATTACGCATTGATAAATTTTAAGTTGATTAACAATATAAACAAGCTAAAAATATTTATTCTTCAAAAATAAAAATTACCATAGTACAGTATAACCTCGATAAATGAATATCATCGCCAAATGAATAATTTTCTCCGATCACGACTTGGGCAAAGGGGCTAAATGAATAACCTCGCTAAATGCATTAACGAATAAAAAAATTTGAGTCCTTGAAGGCCCCAGGTAAACATAAATGAATAATCACTAAATTTCATTAAAAAAATATGTATATATAATAAACGGAAATATTTCATTCAATCAACAATGTTCATATAAGAAGTCATTTCTTCTCAAAAAATGCATCTAAAATTGTTTGTTTTTTCCTTCCACCAAAATGCATCCCATCCTTAATTTTTTGTAATGCATGCACAATTTCTGGAATATTTTCATCGTATTGTAGCAAGTAATTTTGTATGGTGACTACTGCTTGAAAGACCTCTTTTGATGACACATTTGGTATGACACTACTATTATCTGATTCAGGATCATTCTCATCATTTAGTACGTACTCAATAATTTCTTCGTCTCTAGGCAATTCCATAACTGCATCATTCTCGTTAGGATAGTTCAAAAGATGTTCGATGTCCATCACATTTCAATAGCATAAATTAGAAATGACATCAGTTAATCCTTGGATATCTTCTTCTAATTGACCAACTTTTATTTCAGGAACATCAATTTCTTCAGACCGAATATTACAATGCCGGAAACAATTTGCAATTGATTTTGCCATTCACATCAAATCTCCAAGCCATGGTAGAAAAATTAATAGCATCCAAAATGTTACTTTTCAAGATTTGGTGAGCCAACTTCAAGGCTCTGCAAGATGCTAGAATAAAAACGATGCCGATAATGAACTTTGAATGCTCGAATAATCCCAACATCACATGATTGAATTTTAGACGTTGTGTTAGGGGGAAAGAAAAATAACTCTACATTTCTCAAGTCTTCAACAACCTTTGGATGAGCTGGGCAATTGTCTACTAACAAGAGAACCTTTTTGTCATTCATTCTCTTGTCAAACCAATGACAAAATTCTTGAAAAAGAAAACCAGTCATCCAAGCTTTCTTGTTGAATCGATACTCGCAACTAAGATTGTTCATGTTCACATTTTTAAAGCATCTAGGTTTTGCATACTTGGTCCCATGCTTTCATATCTTTTTGGCGAATACTTGGATGTTCCTTCTTATGCTCACATATGACCCTCCTTATCTGGTCGGTTAAAATTATTTTTGTTATAGAATTTGACTGATGATTGGAAGTCATTAAATTGAAGATTAAGAAAGATACAATAGTATGAATTCTTTATCAAACTAAGATGTTAGAACTATATATAGTTTGTAGTGTAGGTTAAGTATATTTTCTTAAGACTCTAAGTATTCTATACATACAATCTTATTAGTACATGAATGTTAGTACACTGTACTTAGTCCACACGTATAGTGCATGTATTTCTAATTTAGAGTATAAAGAAAATGAATGTAATCAAATTTTCATAAGAGTTTTGACCATTACCCTCTAGGTACATTTGTACATTAAATGTAAAAATACAAATCATAAGAAAAAAATAAAAAAAAATGTAAAAATACTATCTAAATGAATAAATATTCATTTATCGATAAATAAATAACCTCGCTAAACGAATATTTTTTTCTGGTCCTGAGGGTATTCATTTATCGAGGTTATACTGTATTTCTATAGACACACATACAAATCGTGATACTCTATACATGACCGTTTTATCATGAATATTTCTTATTTTTTTCGGAGTTAGGTTCGGACATCATTTTGCGCCATAAAAATTTGGAAAATTCTGAAATTTAACTTCTCAATTTGAACTCGAATTTCGGAATTTGAAAAATACCAAAAAATCACATTCACTTCAAATTATTCATAAAATTTTAAGAACAACTTCAAGTTGTGTTAGCCAAACACAATTCCAATTTTCAGAATACCATTTTAAAAATAAAAAGTACTTTTTTCAAATGTCACATTTTTCATTGCCAAACGAGCCTACATTTTTATCACAGTGTAATCCTACAAATGGAGTATGAGGAGAGTAACAACAACAATATATCCAGTGTATCCCACAAATAGAGTATGAAGAGGGTAAAATGTACGTAGACCTTACCTCTATCTTTGCGGGGTAGAGATGTTGTTTCCGATATCCCCTCCCTACAAAACCAAAAAAGGAAAAAGAGGTCCCCGGGCATAGCTGAATGAGAAAGGAAGGGAACTTAAAATTCAGCTGGAGGCCTGTAGCATGGGTTCGAACCCTGGTGGGAACAATTTGTTCTCTTATGGGGCAGAACCTTGAAGGTGATATCGGTTACTCTGTTCTCAAACCCTGGTCATTCAGGCACATCCCGCGATTTACTAGTACTAGTGATGAGGGACCGTAATTACTATCTCCAGAAATAGTCTGGCAAAAGCGGGAAGCTGGATATAAAAAAAAAGAAAAAAGAGGCATAAAAGGGGAGTATCCAATATATTCCGCTGCGGCACGCGAGAATCACGTGACATTGAACCTTGAAATTCACAGGGAGGGCATTACTGTTACTGTTATCAAACCCTAAAACAAATATCGTCAAAAATCACCGGAAAATGGGAGTAGAGAAGGAAGTCATTAGAGCCGGAAGCGGTCCCAAACCACAACCTGGTCAAACTGTCACCGTCCACTGCACTGGTTACGGTTAGTCCCCTTTATTAAAGGCTGAATCTTTAATTTAGTTTGATTCTTTATTATGTACAGTTTCTAGTTAATATTGTTTTTCTTGTTTTATACCTGCAGGGAAAAATAGAGACCTAAGCCAGAAGTTCTGGAGGTAATTTTTTTATTTTTTTTATTTTGAAGTTTGATGCAGGATTTTGTGTTACATGTTTGCTGAATTTGTATGTGTAACAGCACTAAGGATCCAGGCCAGCAGCCTTTCTCTTTCCAGATTGGCCAAGGCAAAGTTATCAAAGGTAGTTCTAACTCCTCTATATCTCGATTTATATTAATTTTTTTCTCTAGTTTATACGTTGGAATGTTGCCTCTGTTATAAATAAATACCCGAGAATGATTTTCAATTGGACAATTCACTCAGTAGTAGTCTTTTTACTGACTAATCATGAATGGAACTTATCATAGTGATACCAACAACAACATACCCATTGAAATCCCACAACATGGTGTCTGGGGAGTTTAGAGTGTACGCAGACCTTAACTTTACCTTGGTAGGTAGAGTGACTCTTTCCGAAATACCCTCGGCTCAAGAAAAAGCATAAGCATAAGAAAAGGTCAGATACGGATTAGAAATTTAAAGCAGTATGAAAATGAAAATAACGAAAGCGAATAAGCCATGATAAATCATTCTGAAAAAAGGAACAGTAACTTATCATAGTGATACCATATTCTTTTATTAATCTCAATCATCATTTCAAGTTTTATATCTAAATCTTGTTTTTTTTAGAATGGAAATGGACCAGAAGCTGATAGCTCTTTTAGCAGAACAGATTTTAGTGCCAGAATATTACGCTTTGTATAAAGCAAAGTAAATAAAACTGTGAATTATTCCAGAACATGAAGTATTAGTTCTTTCAGGTTCTTCGCTAATATGGTCAGGGTTGAGTTTGAGGTGAGAAAATTTAGAGTGTTGTTTTTTGTGGTTAAAGTGGTGTAAAGGTTTTGTTTCAAGAATTACTTGTTGATTCAAATATGAAAAGCTTGCGATTTTGGTGCTCAAAGAGGTCAAAATGTGCGACAGGTGGATTCATTTAAAGTTATAGGATAGTTCTGTTGGCGAATGATATGGGTCCTAAATGTAAGATAGCTATCTTGCTATTATACTAAAAGAGACTCAATGTCAGAAACAAAGACAGCTCTCTCCCCTGGCAGAAGCACACATAATTTAGCTGATTTCTCAGTTTAATCTTCGATAAACTAGCACTTTTTAACAACTCAAAAGCTCATATCCGATTTACAAAGTGAAATTTGACCTTGGATAGGCTTTTGCACTGGCATAATGGTCATTGTTGTTTTATCTCTCCCTCCATCCCCCCTTCGATGAATCTTCTATATTTGTTAGCCGAGGATACATTTTGAACAAAACCCTCCTGCTTCTGGATCTTTAAGGGAGTAAGACAACACTGGACCATGGTGACAATTCTCTCCGGTGGCAGTTCGTTTACTCTTATATCTTTCTATTTACAGGATGGGATGAAGGAGTACTGGGCATGCAATTGGGAGAAGTTGCTCGATTAACGGTAAATACCTTCTCTTTTCTTTTGATATTCCTCAGTTGAGTAAAACAAATTATGGAGTTAGTTACCATGTTGTGAAGTTTAGACTTCCATTGAGTTATGGGTTTATAGTCAGAAACTAAAGGGGCAATTGGAAAAGAAGGAGCTTGATATCTCCTTGGTGGTTTTAGATTATTGAATTTTAAATTTAATATCACTTTACTAAAATCGTCATCCTTTTGGCTTACTAGTTTATTAGGAGGCATTATGAAGTTTTCTACAATCTACAATAAATTGACGGTCTTCAGATCCCTCCCCCCTAACAGTCTTTTTTCAGTTTCTGTCCATTTCATGGTCACATCATCTTCATCTTTTTGATGGGATTGGGTGAAGAGTTTATAATAGAATAGTCATGATACATTAGTTGTATTCTTCCTAATAGTATTAATCCTGCTATTATTGTACATATATGAAATAAAATCTCTAGGCTTTATGTATTAAGATCTTCGATAAGGAGAGGTTAAAGTGATGTTTGAAATTTTGCAGTGCACCCTGATTATGCTTATGGTGCTGGTGGATTTCCAGCATGGGGTATTCAGCCCAACTCAGTTCTAGTTTTTGAGATTGAAGTCTTGGGTGCACAGTGAGCATTTCCCCAACAATTCCCATGGAGCTGTTGTACCCTTTGCAGTTAGACAGTTTGGTGATTGTTAGACATAATATTATGGCACTTGCTATGACAGCTTGAGGGTATCTTTACTGCCCATGTACTCTTTGCATTATTATGCAACTTATTGAAACAGATCGAGGCAATAATAAATCCTTTCTAGCTTTTCTCTGGATAATGTTCATATTTAGACACGACCAATATGGCTTACAAGACAAACTATTTAGTATCGGAATATAATAGAATGGAATTGGTATAGGAGTTTGTGTGGTCAAATCCAACTAATATAGGATACTGTTCTCGTCTACTTTACATGCTTGGCTATTGCCTTCTGTAAAACTAGTGTTTCTCCACAGAACTTCAGAGCTTAATGGAATTGGTGGGAACTTCAGTTTGACGAACTAGGAGGAAAAGATGGGAATGGAATGATTTGAGTAATGGTCTTTGTGGTGTACACTTGTGTCTCGGCCATAGTTCTTTTCTTTTTAAGAACCGCCCAGCTCCACACTCGGATGCTGGATGGGATTTTATCAAGTGACAATAAACTATGGGAGGGGCAATCCCAACTCGTATGCATGAGTAGACTGAAGTTTGTCAATTTGCAAGTACATCATCCTAACTGTGAAGTACCTATTATGATGCATGAAATGCATTCCTAATGAAAGAGTATTCTCATTTTACATTACTATTAGAGATACATAGTCCTCTTTTTATACATTGAAAGTACTGAAGAATGAAAAATAGCCTATGTCTAAGCTATCTACCTGTCTTTACTACCACCTGCATCAGGCCTCAAGGAGGATCAAAGTAGAAACTTGAATCTCTTTACTTCAACTCTTAGGGTTGGCATGCTTCATCTGTCAAGATTCAAAGGCCTCTTATTATGAGGCAACTCTTGATGTTTATGATAAACTGGGGAATTTTCCAGTTTTTAGCTGGTCCTTTCCAACTTGTCGGCCACTTGATTGTCTTCTCTCAGGCAGTGTTTGATAACAATGTCATATACTGTATTACCAGGTTCTTAATCCAATTCACTGATTGTGTCATTTTCCAAGGAATGTCAACCATCAATTGCATTTACCTGCATCAATCTATGATGTATCTTATCCCATTGCTAATGCGCCATTCTAGTCCATACGACATTGCCTGAGCTTTAGTCTAGTTGCTTGTGTCTTTATCCAGTTTCAGGCTGTAAGCTGCAATTAAATGACCTTCATTAATGGAATCTGTTAATGATTTGAGCAGTCTGGAATGTGTTCACTTTCTCAGAAGAGCCTAACAAGATAACCTCATTACTTTAGGGGCTGTCAAGTGGGCCGGGATGGCCCGATCCCGCCAACGACCGGCCCCGTCCCCCTCCCCTGCAGAACTAACCGTTGCACAACGGACCACTTTCGATTTTAGCCGTTGGCAAGGGCTAGTAACGGCCATTCCCCCCCCCCCCCCCCACACCCCATAATTCCCCTATCCCCTTAATATTTATTTTTAACCCCTAAGTTAGTATATTTACACATTAACCCTATTTCTCAACTATAAATACCTCATTTTTCTCACAAATCTTCCTACCATCTCTCTAATCTCTCTCTACAAGTCTAAATTGCACACTAAAAATTATATTTTATTTGCTAATTTCTATCAAAGTTAAAAAATTGGGAGTGAAGTTGACTACTAGCTTGAGGATCATCGAGCAAAGTTTCAATTTTCAACCTCGATTACACGTCGACGTTACGTCGTCATTTGATACCTTTGTTCCTTCTTTTATTTAAATTATTATTGTTAATTTAAATTATCGTACTTAATTTCATTAACTTTAATTATTTATTTGCATAATTATAATGGAACGAAGTGAACATTTTTTTGGTAGAGGTACTAGGGGTAACAGGGGTAAGAGTGCATCTTTTAATAATCCTAATTACGATGATTTCACTCATGTAGATGAAACTGATATTTTTAATGTTAATATTAATATACCATTAGATCATGAGGTATATTCTGCATCCGAAATAGACTTTAATTTAGAAAATGAATTAGAAGATAATTTAGACAACACACCCACTAGTGCACCTCCACCTCAGGCTCAGACTAAGTCTCAGGCTGAAACTGAAAATGGAATGCCTCATATTCCCGTCAAGGTGGGACATGAGATTTAATGAGACATGTAGAAAATTCTCACAAAGCAAGGTATAACCAATACTTGGCTGAAAAAGCGGGTGTGCAAATGCCTTCTGAGTCGGGACAAGGTTCACATAGTATCCCCGACCAAGTACAGGGTTGAATTAACTCGATGACGGGGGAGTTATAGGTCCTAAATATGATAAACACAAAGATCGAGAAAATTTAGCAAAATTAGTTGCTGTGGAGGGTTTGTCTTTTTCATTTTCTTCCTCTCCTGGTTTTATTAATTACATTCGAGAAATATATAATCATGATTTTAACGGTTTTCCTAGATCAACTATTAGAAGAGATGTTTTTAAATTTGCGCATGAATATCAACAATATTTACATTATGCATTGTATCATTTTAAGGGCAAAGTGGATATCACTTATGACATAGGCCGTAGTATTAATGGTAATGATTATTTAACTGTTATATGTCATTGGACATATCACAATTGGTCTATGCAAAAAGCGTATATTAGCATAAAGATATATTGATGAAAGACACAGTGGAGTTTTTATTTTAAAAAATATTCATGAAATTAGTGAATATTATGGAATGACTGATAAAATTATGACTATTACATTAGATAATGCTTCTTCTAATATAGAGGTAAGGTCTGCGTACACTCTACCCTCCCAGACCCCATGTTGTGGATTTCACTGGGTATGTTGTTGTTGTTGTAATGCTTCTTCTAATGATTATGCTGTAAACATTTTAAAAACTCAATTTATTCCATCTTTCCCCCATATTTTTATGTTAGATGTGCATGTCATATTTATAACTTAGTTGTAAATGATGACCAATTTTTTTAAAAAAACATCATTGATGAAGTACAATTTGCTATCAACTTTATTTTTAAAGGTAATAAAATACAAAGACACAAAGAGTATAAAAAAAACTTGTCATGATTGTGGGTTACCTTATAGGAAAATTTCAAAAGAAGTTGTGACTAGGTGGAATTATTTGTATGAACAATTACTTGTTGCTCACGAGTATAGAAGACCTATAACTTTATTATTTAACGCCCATAATCAAAATCCAACTGATATGCTTGTAGATGATGATTGAGATAAAATTTTGGAACTTATTATATTTTTGGAGAATTTTTTTCTAGCTACTAAAAAATTTCTAGTATTTATTATCCTACTATTTCATCTATGTTATTTTATATAACTCTAATATTTTTGTTATTTAATGAATATATGAAAAAACCAACTTACGCTCCAGCTATTGCAAAAATATTTGTAAAATTTAAAAATATTTTTTCCTATTCTCATTATTTATTTTATTGGTGTTGTATTAAATCCTACTATTAAAGTAGACAGTTGTAATGCCCTTATTGAAATGATTTATGAATGCTTAGAAATATTTCCAACAGACCCAACTTACGAACCAATTAAAGAAGATGTTATGTCTACCATACAAACAGAATGTAAAAATATGTATATGTATTACGAAAATCAAAGTGCTAATAATTAACCGGCTTCTAAACCATCTTCTTCTACTTCAATACAACCTTATAAAAAATATGCGGTTTCTGCTTTAAGTATTCAAGGCCTTAGAAATAGAATGTATAGTGGTTCAAGTTCTTCACAAATTAGCGAGTTTGATGTTTATGTTTTGCAGAGTGTTGTACTGTTCGAATCAATTGTCAATGAAAATGGACGTGAAGACTTGCTGAAATACTGGAGGGAGAATGAGAAGACATTTCCGACACTATCAAAGATGGCCCGTGATGTGTTGAATATTCAAGCCTCATCAACAACTGAAAGCGTTTTTTCTGTTGGAAGGTTTCATATAGGAGAGCACAAACACTCATTGGCGGAAAACAGCTTGGAGATTGCAGTTTTATTTAGAGAATGGATTAGAGCGGAGCGTAGAAGGTGCGGTCAACCAGAGATCAACGAAGAAGACGACTACAACTACAACGAAATCTTATTCGAGGGAGCGGGAAGCGACATCAAACAATTTGACCAACAACTTTCAATTCCAACAGAAGATCCTCAAGTGATTGTGAGAAAATTATAAAAAATATGGTTGAATATGTAATTTTTTTAATGACAATTTTACTATGTGATTTGCAACTTTTGAACTACGAAATAAAGTTGCAATTTTGAAATTGCATTACAAAAAAAAAATCATATTTCTATGAAATAATATAAGAGGCAATGCCTTGAGATGTTTTTTCACTATCTTGTTTAATTATTTAAGTGTTTAAATATATATTTTAAAAAAAATTAAGTGTCTTGAAAAAAAAATCTAAAGTCCCCCAAAATCCTCATACCCGACCCGACCCGACCCATCCCCTCTGCCAGCGGAATGTGGGACGGGACGGGACCTCTTCCCATCCCCATATCCCGGCCCGCCATATCCCGATCCCGGCCCGCCATATCCCGATCCCGGCCCGCCATATCCCGATCCCCCACCCCGTCCCCCCAAATCCCGTTCCCTCAAATCTCGTCCCGTCCTATCCCGTCCCACTGGCCACCCCTACTTTAAGCTACATCTAGATTTCGAGATCTTCAGGTAATAAGTTTGAGGAATAATGTTTTGACAAGTCTAGTGACAAGATTAAGTGCTTTAAGAGTCTAATGGTTAATTAAGTAGTTGTCTCCGTGGTATATCATAAACTTTGATTCCTAGTGGGGCACAGAAGAAACCTCAGTCTTTGAGCATTGTGGCCAACATATGAACACCTTGGCCTACCGCACCAAACGTAGCTACCTTATCATAAGTAGATAGTCTACCCTCAAGGCTGTCCACAGTAAAAACTCATCTTGAAAGGTACTTTTCTGTCAAACCAACTACCCTCTTTTTTAGAAACTGACAACTTACCATTTAGAGATGGTGATCACATTTGTCTGCCTGGTAAGCCCTCAGTCATGTTAATTTGGTATTCTTCCACAACTTTATCGACAATATCAGGTAGGATGATCCCTGCTTTGTGCCATTGCAAACCTCCATTGTTATAAACATCAAAGATCTGAACCTTGCTAGGTTTGACTTCTCCATTAAGTAGTCCTACTAATGATCCTTCTCCAGTTCAGTTCTCTGCTTTGTGCCATTGCCAACCTCCATTGTTTACGTGCTTTCGTTATTGGTTGATTTTAGCTAATGTGCCACGAGTTTGCTCTATGATTATTCATTTTTTTTTTTTTGTTATTTATATGAAAGTGGTTTTCAATTATTATAAAGTATACTGTATATTGAATCATATAATATATAATTTATGGTGAGTGGTTGAACCTGCTTAGGCTGAAAGTCCTCTTTTGGACCATGGTGTTAATCATTTTATTTTCTCTTTTGGTGTCATGTGGAGTAGTAATTAAGCTTTTGAAATTACAATTATGGTTTCTGCTTAACTTTCTAATAATGTTTAATGGACCTTAAACATCCATTGCCTCCAAAAGTCGCGGCCTGAGTGCTTAAAGTTAATTAGTACTGTTAGATTGTATTAATACAAGGGAGTCTTTCTCATTAATACAAATATATAGTATGTACATGATGAATCCTAATTGAATGACGATCTCTATTTTACATAATTAGACACTAATATTAATTATAGAATATACGGCAAATATATGGTAATATATTCGCTATCACACCCCTCAGTTTGAGCGGGAGGAGGCCGGACGATGAGACTGGATCTGAAGTCTAGGAACAACTGCCTAGGAAGCCCCTTAGTGAAAATATCTGCATACTGATACGAAGAAGGCACATGCAACACCTTAACATGACCTATAACAACCTTCTCACGAACAAAATGTATATCCATCTCAATGTGCTTGGTTCTCTGATGCTGAACCGGGTTATGAGATAAGTAGACCGCAGATATGTTATCACAGTAAACTATAGACGCCTTACGTAAGGGACAATGAAGCTCTAAGAGGAGGTTTCGGAGCCAGCAGATCTCAGCAACAACGTTTGCAACGCCTCTATATTCTGCTCCTGCACTCGATCTGGAGAGTGTGGCTTGCCGCTTGGCAGACCACGAGATGAGATTGTCTCCTAAGAACACACAATAGTCATACGTGGAGCGCCGCGTGTCCGAGCAGCCTGTCCAATTGGCGTCCGTATATGAAATCAGCCTGGTCGGCGCAGAGGGGTATAAATATAATCCATAATCAAGATTTCCCTTAACGTATCGAATGATACATTTAAGGGTTGTAAAGTGAGGCTCCCTGGGGATATGCATAAATAAACACACATGTTGAACATCATATGCAATATCAGGCCTGGTGAATGTAAGATACTGAAGTGCACCTGCGAGACTCCTATTTAGAGTGTGATCGGACACTAGATCACTATCAACATCACTAAGTTTCGACTTCGAGTCGACCAGAGTAGGCATGATCTTGCAGTTTGCCATTTTAGCCATGTACACAATTTCTTCCGCATACTTACGCTGACACATGAACATAGTATCTGCAGATTTAGTCACATAAATTCCAAAGAAGTAACTCAACTTCCCAAGTATGTCATAGCAAATTTGGATTTGAGCAGAGCAATGATCTCATTTTTCAACACATCATAAGAGGCAGTCAGAACAATATCATCCACATATAATAACAACTATGCAATGTTATGTAACATTCCGTAATTTTGGACGATGGTTTGGGCACCTAAACGTAGGCAAGTAGACTCGGGCCTCGGGGAATTTATGTTATATTTACGTATGCTAATAAAAAGATTAGTATATGAAAGGATAAGATTCCGAAATAATTTTAGACATAACAAGTGTGACGATAGGGATTGATAATAATAGTTGTGTATCCCCAAAGAGATTATGGACTGGTGTCATATCATAAAATTATGACATTGAGTATATGAAAGTTTTATAAATTATTAAGATTTAAGTGAATTGGGATCATAAAGTTGTGTGTTTAATTGATTAATTGTGGGATTGATTTTAAGTGGAGACAAGAGTTAGTGGGGAATCTCTACGTGTTAACAACTTAAATGACTAAGGCTACGTGTTAAGTTAATAGGTTAAAGAACGTAATTCAATTTTATTCCTTAGCATTATCTCGTTCCTAGTACTAAAGAGGATGTTAAGTCATTTTGTCACCAAACGAATTCCTATACCAAAGTAAAACATTTTAGTGTTGAAAAGAGAAAACAACGTCCCAGCCCTTACTCCTAAAAACATAAGCAACCTACTTCTATTCTACAATTCCACTTTGTTCTACGTATATTCGTTCAGCAACCCTTTAACCTCTTATTTTGTAAGCATTTCGATTTTATTGTGTTAGAGAAGAAAGATCAAAATAAACGTGGCCAGTTAGTTCACTAGGTGAGAAGCAATTCATTGCTTATTTTTGGTTTAGAACAAAACGTTTCAGCAAGCAATATTAAAATATGTTAAGGCAAATTATTTTTTCTTTTGACATGTTTCATGTAACGAAATATAACCGTGATATTGTTCCATAAATTATTCTACTCTTAGTGGTTAAGGATGTTATTATTATTAATTCCTATGTTGAAAGCATGTCTAAATATGTTTCTAAGTCCTTACTGAGGCATACAGAAAAGATGTTGATATTCACAGTGTTGGCCGAAGGTACAAGGATATTATGTCACTCCAAATGTTTTATTGTCGTTCATGCATTTTCATTTGCATTATATTCATATATTACCCTGGATCCACTTGTGCTATGCACAATACTATATGGTAAATATGATATGATATGGGGAAAGGGAAAGACGTTATATACGCACACCACTTGCAGCTGGTACAGACTATCACGAAAGAGCCCGAATAGGCCAATATTGATGCCTTTGTGTGGCCAGTACGATATAACCTGATGCCTATAGAGGCAGTTATGGACAGAAAGATGTCCTTGTGTGGCCAATATTTATATGTATACCGCATTTGCATTGTGCATAACATTTAGGCATATGTATTAGGGCCCTCAGAGGCATTTACTGCTGGTCAACTGTTTCTGTTTCTGTTGTTGTTATATCCTTGTTATACTATTGTTCATGCTTGACATACTCAGCACATCAGTCGTACTGACGTCCCTTTTATCGGGGGACTCTGTGTTTCATGTCCGCAGGTTCACGTAGACAAGACGACGATCCACGTTAGTAGGTTGCCACTCAGCGGATTTTAGAGCACTCCCCTTATTTCGGAGTGTCGGTCTATCTTGGTACGGTGATTTTTTGCTTGTATATATGGGTATGGCGGGGCCCTGTCCCGACCTTTTGATGTCGTACGCTCTTTAGAGGCTTGTAGACATGTGTCATGTGTGTAGTAGTCTTGTATGGCCTTGCCGGCCTTGGTATGAGTATATATATATATATATATATAACTTGGTTACCTGATTTTACATAATCTTTTTCAGCTTAGTCCGTATTTAATTATGAATAGGTGTTAACTGTATGGTTAGTGGTACCCTGCGGGTAAGGTCCGGGTGCCCATCGCGACCCTCCGATTTGGGTCGTGACATGTTACTACCTCTATGAAAAATAAAAAAGGGAATGGTCACATTTGTTGCATACGAATCCAATATGCATAATGTAAGTAGCAAAGCGCTCATAACACGCCAAGGGGGCCTGTTTCTAACCATACAGTGACTTACGAAGACGACAAACATAATGATGAGCCTCTAGATGTACTAAGCCTGGCGGCTGGTGCATATAAACAGTTTCTTTTAAATTCTCATGTAAGAACGCTTTCTTCACATTGAGCTGATGAATCGGTCAGTTCTTACCCATAGCTATGCTCAGAACCGTGCGGATGGTAGCCGGTTTAACCACCGGACTAAATGTCTCACCACAATCAATACCCTCATGCTGCCCAATGTCATTAGCCACAAGTCTCGCCTTATGGCGCTCAAGGTCACCACTGTCTCTGAATTTTTGACGAAAGAGTCACATACACTGAATCACATTAACCCCGTCCGGCTTTGGAACCAGATCCCAAGTGTGATGTTTCGTTAAAGCGTTAAATTCTCACGCATGGCCGCATTCCAATTCGGGTCAAGTTTGGTTATTTTGGGTTTTTAGGAATTGGAGATATAGTTTGAGTGGAGATTGGTACATGGATATGGGAGTCAATTCTCATCTCACCCGTTCCTCAGGTAATCTCTCCCAACTGTTTCGTTTGAAGTATCCTCAATTTATTATGGTCGGTCCAATTCAAGGTTATGGTACCACCCACACAAAACCACATCATCCACCCTTCTCCCTAAAAAACATCCTTTATGCTCCTAACATCATTAAAAACTTAATATCTGTTAGGAAATTTACTCGTAATAATTCTGTAGCTGTTGAGTTTGATCCCTTTGATTTTTCTGTGAAGGATCTACTTTGGGGACCTCTATCCTTTCTTATCCACTTCCGCTGCTAGACCCCGATCACATACCTTTCTCGCTGCAATCTTTCCGTCAACTTGACATAATAGACTTGGACACCCAGGCGCTCCTGTTTTTTAATTTTCTTAGAAGCAATAATTTCATTTGATGTAATAATGGAAACCTTGTCCGAAATTGTTATTCTTGCTCTTTAGGCAAACATATTCGCCTTCCTTTTAAATCATCTTTAAGTATTACTTTTTCTCCATTTGATATTGTTCATGCGAACTTATGGACATCTCCCATTACTAATTCACTGAGTCATATATATTATCTCATTTTATTAGATAATTTTTCTCACTTTCTCTGGGTTTACCCACTTAAATTCAAGTCTAAAGTATTCGCCAAGTTTTTTGAATTTCGTATCTATATCAAAACACAATTTGAAAGAGCCATCAAATCGTTTCATGTGATAATGGTCGTGAGTTTAACAATTCCACGTTTCAAAAAATTTGCACAAATAATGGCATGGTTTTTCATTGTTCGTGTCATCCTTCCAAAATGGTAAAGCCGAATGAATCATCTGCACTATCAATAACATGGTTCGTACGATCCTTTTTCATGCCTCTTTCCCTCCTTCCTTTTGGGTTTATGCCGTTAAAATGGTAGAATATATTCTTAATATATTACCTACTCGTACTCTTCACAATAAAATCCCCATTGAAATTCTATTCCGTCGGATCCCCTCCTATGATCACCTTCGAATTTTCGGTTGCGTTTGCTACTCGAATCTTGCTTCCATGTCCCCTCATAAACTAGCACCTCGCACCACTCCATGTGTCTACTTAGGCTTCTCGTCCAATCATAGGGGGTATTTATGCTATAACTTGTCTACATGTAAGATCCTTATCTCTCGCCATGTCACGTTTGATGAATCAATATTCCCATTTACAAACATCCAAAAATTCAGGAAGAAGGATTATACCTTTCTCGACGAGTCTGATGCCTCCCTAATGTCCACACCTTACTCCGTCGTGACACCGTCCCTACTGTTTCGTCACTACCAGACCCCGCCACTGCCACCCTTGTCCTGTCGAAATTCCCTCCACCAACGTCGATCCAAACCACCATTGTCTCCCCCACCCACTGGCCAACCAATCTGACAACCTAACCGTCACTGACAACCACCCTCCCACCGAACACACCAGTCCAACCAATGACCCACTGCCAACCCGTCCAGTCAACCAACACCCATCCCCGTAGAAACTCCCTCCCGACACCGGTCACCGGAACCAAACACAATCCCCCCAATCCTGCCGATCCATCCCGACCCTCACCCAACGATAACACTGCCCCGTCACCCCCCTTTCTGCCCTCGACCACTGACTCGAGACACCCCCACCCCTCACCCCACCCCTCTACCCAAACATCCTATGTCCCCACACACTTAATAGAGACCCGTGCTCAGCACGGGATTTTCAAACCCAAAGTTCACTTTAACATCTTTTCATTGGGCTGCTATAGATTTAATGAGCTGAAGGCCTGACCCAAATCAGTGGGGGCCAAGCCGTACGGGGTCTGCTGCTGCTGGGCCGAGTGGGGGGCATGGCGTGGGCCTGGTGATGAGCCCAAAGTGTCGGGCTGCCAGTTGGCCTGGTACTGGGCCGCTGCTGATGTAGGAAAAGGGCAGGGGGGCGAGGCCTAGTTGCCTGGGTTAGGCCAGTGGCTTGGGCCGGCCCACTGGAAATTCTTGCTGGCCTGCTCGTCCCCATGCTCGCGGCCTCTGCCATTGCAGCGGCCTTTGCCGCCTCTGCCACCGCCACGGCTGCCCCGCGGTTGTTAGTGTCCGGCGGTGGTGGCTGGCCGGCGGGGGTGGCGTTTGTCGCCGGAGTTTCAACCTCTAACGCCTTTTGATTATGTTTGGCACGTCGGCTTTCTTCCAATAGTAGTTGTGAACGGGCGCTGTTGAAACTGGGTAGTGGATCAGCTTGTTGGATCATAGTTGCTAGAGTATCGTATTCGCCCTTCGGTAAACCAGTAACTAGTTGTAGAACCATATTTATTTCAGAAATTGGTGTCCCCACATTGGATAATTGGTCTGCAACTAACTTCAATTGTTTACAATACTCGGACATGTTGGCAAAATTCTCAAGACGTGTATTATTAAATTGTTCCTCCAGGTACACGACACATGTGTACTTGTTGTCCTGAAATATCTTCTCCAACCGTATCCATAACTCATGAGCTGAGGCTCCAGTTTTCATAATCGTATGGAGCAAGTCCTTAGAGATGGTGCATAAATCCACTGCTTGACGATAGCGTCAAGTCGGCGCCATGCCGTTTCGTGGACCTCAATACGGCGAGGGAAGGAGTCGTCAATATGATCAAGCATGTTATAAGCACATGCATGTATGCGAAAGAGTTCAACCCACGAAGAATATTGACCATCTTATTGATCAAGAACTAAGGGATGAAGTTCTTGATGTGGTGACGGCAAATGCCGGATGGAAAAAAGAAGTAGAGGAGGGAGTGAGGGGGGGGGGGGGGTGTGAGTGATGAGGGGAGAGGAGGAGGAAGCCGTGGGAGAGGTGAGAGTAGACATGGAAGCCATTAGAGGGGCTGAATGTTGGTTGGGAAGAGAAAAAAATTAGGGTTTGTGGTGGGGGAGGCGGTCGGCCGAGGAGTAGGGGGGTCGTTGGGAAAAGACTTAGGTTTAGGTGTTTTTAGGGTTTGACTTTTGATGCCATGTAGATTGTATTAATCTCCCCTGAAGAGTCTTTCTCATTAATACAAATATGTATAGTGTGTACAAGATGAATCCTAATTGAATAAGAATCTCTATTTACATAATTACATACAATATTAGTTATAGAATATCCGGCGAATATATGTTAATATATTCGCTATCAAGTACTATCGTGATCCTCATAAATCTCAAAGGCACGAGTGATTAAATTCTCCCACAAGGATTGTGTTTTTCTCCCTAATACTTTTATTTTATGTTTTATGTAATTTAAGAAATGAAGTTATGCACTGTGTTGAATATAATCATTACTAGTTATTCGTGATCGCAAAATCATCATTGTTGTTGATTTTGTTGCACGTTCACACAAGAGTTTAATAACAATTGTAGTACTCAATTCGTTCATTTTATGTGACAATTGGTTTGGATGATTGAGTTTAAAATATTAGTATTTATTATATATTAATTATTAATTATATAACAATTGGAAGAAAATATTTAAAAAGTTAGCTTTTGATGAAAAAAATATCATGTAATAATTTCATTTAAATTAATTTAAATTATTTAAATTTTGAGTCTTGAGTAAGTTCTATAAAAGGACATAATAATAACGTCAAAAATAATAGAAAGTCAAGCTAGAGGGGTAAATATACACAAAAACTTTCTTTTCAACATTAAAAAGAAAAAAGGAAAATATTCTCGTTTGGCCATAAATTTTCACCTTTTTTTGCTTAATTTGAAAATTAGTGTTTGGATATAAAAATTCCAAATACAACTTCAAGTTGTATTTAAAATTTAAAAAAATATCTAAATAAAATCATGTTTTCACTTTATTTCACTTTTTTCAATCTTAGTATATTTAAATAATCAAATATTCTTTACTAAAAATATAATCAAACAAATTCTATCTTCAACTCTAACATCAAAATTCTAAAAATAAATAAATTAATTTTCATGGTCAAATGACTACCCTCGTAAAAGAGAAGAAAAAAAAGCAAAAAAAGATAATATTGTACTTATGATTCTACTGAAGGGCAATACTGTCATTGGAATGTATATATAAGAGTATCATCCCCAAGAACTGCATCACCTGCTCTTCTACCATCAACAATAATCTGTTCACACACACCTCTCTCTTGACATCATTTGTGAAGCTTTCTGCATACTGCTTGCTGCTCAATTATACTTAGCCTTGGATCTCTTTCATTGTAAGTTTTCACTAGCATTTTTCTTACTTTGCACACTGTTTATGTTTCTTTACATAATCTTGATACTGTAAAAACACCTTTGATTTATCTAGTTTGCTGAAAGTTATGATCTTTGGATATTTTTATGTAATTTGGGAAAACCCCTTATATCAGTTTGTCATGTTTAGTTTTTGCTTGATGTTTTTCTGAATTCTTGTTTTTATCTTTGTGTGTGTGTGTGTGTGTGTTGTGTCTCTTCTAAAGATTTTCAGAAGCATTTAATTGATGGGGTTTGCTTGCAAGATTTGGCCTTTTACTTATGGTTTCATTGTGAGAACACCTGTTGTGCTTCTTTTTATTTTACATTTGTTGCATAGAATATCTGGGATTAGTTCAAGTTTTGAGTTTGGGTTTGGTGTTTAAGGTCATAAGAACTCAAACAGAGCTGTACAGTGATGTGATATAGGAACCTGCTTTTATTAGGGTTTTGAGGTTGATTATGGCTAAAGACTAGGTAGCTGCACATGCCTTCAACTCTTTTTAGCCATGTTTTCATTTTATTTCGAATTATGTTCATATTAAATTAAAAAAAAGTTTCAGGTACTTTGTGTGGGTAAAAATCCATTGTTGTCCAGGGTTATCAAAAAAAAATCCGTCGCTGTCCCAGTAATTTACACTTTTTTTTTATCTCTTAAAGGATTTTGGTGATATTACATTACAAACTATTTAGTTGTTCTTGTTCATGACTCTGATGCATATTTTGTCTAATGTTTCAGGTACACTAAATTCCTATTGACAGCATATCACAATTGCGGAAACTTCTTTGGTGTAAAGATTTAACAATAATGAGGTGGCTGAGCCTGTCAATTGATGTGTTTTGTTGTGTCATTCCCTTGAACTTATATTGCAGGGTGATCCTTTAAGTCATTTCTCCAATTAAACCAGATTTTTTTGTCTCACACCTTTTCATTTGCCTATCAACTGTAACCAGTTAATTTTGTCTTTTTGCTTGATAAATCTATAGGATTAGCTGAAAGATAGACAACCGCGAAGCAAATCAAATCCTCTTAGTCCTGATTTTGATTCGCTTGCACTTTGTCACCACTGTTCTCAGTTTTTTCTCATACTGCAATTTCCTTAAGCTTCTCCTTTCTTGTAGTCTCCATTTTTCTTTGGAAGCTAGTATTCTATTACTCTTGGGATTCAGATAGTCTTTTGGCATAGATTTTGAATTCCATTGGAAGGTTGTAAGTAGTTATGGTGTGCCAAGCTGCTAGCCAAACTAGATTTCGGGCCTTAAAGCATGAGAATGGAATCACAGGGAGAGCAACAATTATAGTTAGGGTTATAGCATGCTTTCAACCATTGCAGAATTGCCAGGTTCATTCTATATTTTTGCCTCACTTATGGATAATTACTGTGATATTTGAGTGTTGTTTTTCAGTTGTGGGCTTCTATGATGTAATTGAAAAGCTGCCAAACTTATGGTCTGTTTTTGCTTACTAGGCTGAATACTTCCGTCAGTTGTTGAAGCCTGTGACGTAGATGATCAGAGTTCACGCCTTTGTTTTAAATCCAGCTTTATAGTATTTTCTTGTTTTGCGTCCTTAAAGTAATTTGAGGTGGAATTTGTAAAATCCCTATCACTGGTATGCGTCTCTGTCTTTGTGCTGCTATCTGTGTTTAACTTTTTGTTATGGATTTCCATCTAAGTTCTTACCTTATGCATGTTAGGTTTCTCTTCTGTCTACATGGTTACAACCAGCAAGCTCCAATATTACCAGCAGGATCCTGCATGGACTTCACCGAATTTGAATTATGCCATTACACTCTTACAACCTGAACATCACCTTGGTGTTCCTTATCTGTATAACCCTGCCATATGTGCTGCAAATGCAGTTTCTCCAAGTCGTTCATGTTTTTTCCCTTGTTTGCCTAATTCTAAGGCAGCCCATCAGAATGGAGTCAATTGGCTGCCAAGCTTAGCTCCCACCAAAAATGAGTATCCAAGTGATACTAGACGCTTTCTTCCGCACTTGATTGGGTTAAAGTCCCCACCTACTGATGCGTCTATAAATTCTCAGAAAAGGTTCCTCATTTGTGATCAATCTGGGAATCAAACTAGATTCTTCTTTAGTCAAGGCCGTCCACCTGAAAATGAAATTATTACACCGAAAGAACCGTTTGGTGCCTATGGTTTGTATCAGAACAAGAACCTGAATGCTGTAGTAGCGCAAAGATCTCATGCGAAGCCCGTTCTTGAAGATAAATTGGATGGAAGTTATGTAAACGGTGAAGAAAGTTATACGCATGAAGAAGACACAGACGAAATCAATGCCTTGCTTTACTCTTCTGATGACATTGAAGGGGATGAAATTGACTATGATGGTGAGGATGATGAAGTAACTAGCACTGATCGCTCTCCTTGTGCAAACCAAGGGCACTACGGCTGCGATGAGCATGAACAACAGTCTGCGGAACTTACAGAAGAAGTTGCCAGTTCTGATGGCACATGCAAAAGGCAAAGATTGCTAGATGGAGGGTACAAGAAATCATCATTCATAGAATCTAGATGGCCTAATGATGATGAGGATGACGTGGAAGCAAGACGGGTTAGAGGCTATCTTCCTCTTAGTGATAAGGATAAGAATTCCAGTTTGAGCACTAGGGAAAGGAAAGGTAAAATTCGTGAGACCTTGAGAATACTTGAGAGCTTGATTCCTGGGATAGATAGTAAGGACCCGTTGTTGGTTATTGATGAAGCAATCGTTTACTTGAAGTCTTTGAGGGGTAAAGCCAAAGCCTTAGGAGTTGAGCTCCCTCAAGAATATCCCCCAGCCTCTTGTTAAAGAACAGAGTATCCAACCCCTACAACAGTAGAATTATGGATTTTGGGGGTATGGTTGACTGGACAGTACAGAAAAGCCATATATCATTATTTGGTTGAAACAATGACATTGTGAAGCATTTTCCATCCTCATCAGTCCTGTAGTGCAACAAGTTTTATGATCCACCAGAGGGAAAGATTTAGTGGGATGTCTTTCGATCTTTTACTTGCAAGGGGTAGAAAAATATGGGAATGTTTATCATTGACGAAGAATGATTATTTTTAGCTTTTGTGGTTAAGAAAGTATAATTTCAAAGTTCAAACGCGTGAGTGCTGCAAATGAGGGACCCTTTAAAATCTTGAGAAAAACCATGGATTCGATGCATGTACATTTGGTGATTCAGGGTCCCACCATCCACCCATTATGTTTCTTGAATTGAATGACTGTATGATGGTTTTCTTTTTGTGATTGGTTTGGTTATGTCAGGATCAGTTTATCTCCCACCAGCATATGCAAGAATGACTTTTCTATGATGTTTTATCTTTCTGTTGATCCCACAAAGGATGGTGAAGAAGGCGCATGGAAAAAGGGGGGGCCCTGCCCTCTAAGCTAATCATGAAAAGGCTGATAGAGATGCATGATCAAATCTTGTCTTAAAGTTTGGTTTGTTTCCACTTGTGAACTTTGGATGGTGAGATGTAGTTGGAGACTTGTGAGTCTTTTCAGCGTGGTGTCTTTTTATGAGCCTTATGGACCCTTGTGTTTCTTGCTATTATTGCTAAGTGTGTTGTCTTTATGCTTTTTCTACTTCATGAACTACTAAAAAAATATAGTTTGTTGCGATACTTTTATTTCTGTTTCTGTTTTCTTGTGATCTTTTTCATATTTTATTGAAGGACTTGTTTATGTAATTCTAATGGATACAGGTGGCCATGTTTGATCATTATGTGGTTTTGTCTATTTATAAACGTTAGACTTAGAACTACTCAACAAAGAAAAGAATTGAATTATTGTTGTTTAAAATTAAAAGTAGAAGGAGAGTTTTCACTCAGTTGCCTGATGATGATTGATGCTCATGGGAGACTGGATCCTATTAGAAGATGAATCATTGCCTGCCAGAAATATTTTTTTATGAGATTAACTTACACACTGCCGTTGTAAAAAGTTATTATACCATCAGATTATTTACCAAGGTAGTTATTAACCATAATAAGTGGATAATTTGAAAGTCCGGACGAGAAATTATCTAATAACATGTTAAATTGCATTGATGGAGTTAATTTTTTTTTTATTAAAATACTGTTGGTGGATGTAAATAAATTAAATCCTAGTTGTATTAGCATTACTCTGAAAAAGGGGCGCCATATCAACATGCATAATAATATATCACAGCCCTGGACCTGTTTTTAAAAAACCGCCAATGGCACATTATAGTCATTGAAGGTATTGCAAGCTAGGGGTGGCCAACGGGCCAGGCTGGGACGAGTCTAGTCGGGGCGGGTTTGGCGGGATAGGGGCAAGGCGGGATTCGCCGAAGTCCCGTCCCGTTGGAATCGGGGCGGGATCGGGATCGGGTCGGGCGGGATCGGGTCGGGACATGTTTTTTTCCCACTTAATTTAAAAAATAACATATATAAACAACTCAATAATTGAACAAGATAGTGTAATAAAAATATCTCAAGGCTGTTTTTGTGCCTCATATATTATTTAATAGACATGATTTTTCTTGTAATACAAATACAATTGTCAAAATTGCAATTTTGTGGTGTTGTTCAAAGGTTGCAAATTACATAGTAAAATTGCAATTAAAAAAAATTACATTTTGAAAAAAATATGTTCTAGTTTCTTGATAATTTTCTGTGGTTCTTCGGTTGAAATTAATATTTGTTGGTCAAATTGCTCCACGTCGCTTCCACCACCTTCAGATAAGATTTTGTTGTAGTTATCGTCTTCTTCTTCGTTGATCTCCGGTTGACCGCACCTTCTCCGCTCCACTCGTATCCAATCTCTGAATAATACTGCAATCTCCAAGCTGTCTCCGGCTAATGAGTGTCTGTGCTCTCCTATTTAATATCTGTCGGCAGAAAAAGCGCTTACAGACGCCGTTGATGACGCTTGAATGTTCAAAACATCTCGGGCCATCATTGCAAGTGTCGGAAAGGTCTTTTCATTCCCCCTCCCGTATTTCAGCAAGTCTTCACGTCCTTCTTCATTGAGAACTGCTTGGTACGGTATAGAACCCTGCAAAACAAAAATATCAAACTCGCTAATTTGATTAGTAGCGTTACGGCCGCACATTCTATTTCTGAGGATTTCAATACTAGCCGCAGAAATATCATGTCTTTTGTGAGGTTGTGTTGAAGAAGAAGAAGATGGTATGGAAGTCGGTAGGTTGCTAGCACTTTCTTGTTGGTAAAAACCTATATACTTTTTTGTATTCGTCTTCTACGCTAGACAACACTTCTTCTTTAGTTTGTTCAATAGGTGGTGGGTGATTTGAATTTTTGGGACTTGGAGGTGGCAATACTGCTATACAATCATAAATAGTTTCAATAAGTGATTTAGTACCGTCTATTTTAATAGTCGAATTTAATACAACACCAATAATATAAATAGTGGGAATAGAAATAAAATATTTTTTTATTTTAATAAATATTTTTTTAATAACTGCATTATAAGCTGGTATATCCATATATTCATTAAGCAATAAAAATATTAGAGCTATATAAAACAACATAGTTGAAATAGTAGGATAATATATATCGAAAAATTCTTTTGTTGCTTGAAATTTTTTCTCTAGAAATACATTAAGTTCGGAAATTTTTCCCCAATCACTATCTACAACCATATCAGCTAGATTTTGATTATGAGAGTTAAAAAATGAAGTTATAGGTTTTCTATAGTCATAAGCAACAATTAGTTGTTCGTATAAAGAATTTCACATAGTGAGTACTTCTAGAATTTTTCTATAAGGTAGTTGGCAATCGTGACAAGTTTTTTTATATTTTTTTTTCGTTGTATTCTATTATTTTTAAAAATAAAGTTTATAGTAAATTGTATTTTACTAAGAATGTCTTAAAAAAGTGATAGAGACATAGACAATCCTTTACAACTAAGTTATATATATGACACACACATTTTATATGAAAATGATCCGAAAAAGATGGAGTTAAACTATTTTTTAAAATTGTAATAGCATAATTGTTAGAAGAAGCGTTATCTAATGTAATAGTCATAATTTTATCAGTTATTCCGTAATAATCGCATATTTGATAAATATTTTCTGCAATAAAAGTACTATTGTGCCTATCATCTATATATCTATACGCTAAGATACATTTTTGTAAAGACCATTTATAATCTATCCAATGACAGGTTACCGTTAAATAATCATGGCCGTTAGTACTACGACCTATATCAGAAGTGATAGCCACTTTGCCATTAAAATGATATAATGAATAACGTAAATACTGTTGATATTCATGTGCAAATTTAAATATATCTTTCTTAACAGTTGATCTAGGAAAACTGTTAAAAGCTGGATTATACATTTCTCTAATGTAATGAATAAAACCAGGAGATGAAGGAAATGAAAAAGGTAAACCCTCCACATCAACTAATTTTGCTATTGCTTCCATATCTCTATGTTTATTGTAATTTGGGCCTACAATTCCCCCCGTCGTGGGGTTAATTTGACCATGTACTTGATCTGGGACAGTATGTGAACCTTGTCCCGATGGAGCGGCCGTTTGCGCACCCGATTTTGAATCCTCGTATTGGGCAAACCTAGCTGAATGAGCCCTTGCTACGTGTCTCATTAAACCCCTGTCCCACCGTGACCTTTTTCAGTTTTAAATTTTAAAACATCTTTACAAATTTTACATCTAGCTACTTGATTCTCTACGTCCCTATCAAAAAATGTCCATGCATATAATTTTAATGGTCGTTTTGCTGGACCTCGTCTCATACTAGGGGGAATATGAGGCATTTCAGTTGAATGTGCACTAGTGAGTGTGTTGTCATCTACATTAATGGGTGTATCATCTAGATCATCGTTTAAATTAAAGTCTTCTTGAGTTTTAGAAAATAGTTCCTCGTCTAAATCTAATGGTATTGTAGGAAAATGTTCAGTATCAACAAAATCATCCTGTGTAGGAATAAGATTCTGTCTAGAAATAGGATGACTAGAAGAAGTACCATTGCCCTTGTTTCCCCTACTAGAAGAAGCATGACCCTTACCCGTAAGCATACGTTTAAATCTTTCAATTATAATTATACTAATAAATAATTAAAGTAAATGAAATTAAATGCGCTAAATAAAATAAACAGACAATAATAATTTAATGAATGAACGAATGTACCAAACGTCGACGTGTAATCGAGAGGTTGAAAATTGAAACTCTGCTCGATGGAAGATCCTCAAGCTAGTTGCCAACTTCACTCCCAAATGAATAAATAAAATTCAATATTTAGTAGACAATGTAAACTTGTAGAGAGATAGATTGAGAGATTAGAGAGATTGTAGGAAGATTTGTGAGAAAGATGAAGAGAAAATGAAGTATTTATAGTTGAAAAATTGTGTTAAAGTGTAAATATAATAACTTATGGGTTAAAAATAAATATTAAGGGGGTAGAGGGGGTTGGGGGAGGGGGGAGGCAAAAAATGGCCGTTGCACAACGACCAAAATGTAAAATGGCCGTTGGTACAACAATTATTTATGCAAAGAGGGGGTTTAGGGCGGGATCGGGGGCGAGACCGGGACCGGCTCGGGCCTGGGGCCTGGCGGGACTGGGGCGGGTCGGGACGGGTCGGGACGAGACCATGTCCCGTTCCGGTTCGAGTTCCGATATCGCAATTTTTTTTTTTAAATGTTGGGGTCGGGGCGGGATCTAAGCGGTGTCGGAGCGGGACCGGGCCGAACCGGCCCACTGACTAGCCTTATTGCAAGCTACAGTATGAGTCAGATTTTAAAATCAATGGAAAGGGTGTAAAAGTATGCAATTGGAAAAAGACGTGCCTTGTCATTTTTATTTTGAAAGAAATATAGAAATGCTACTCCCTCCGTCTCATTTTATGTGACGTCATTTGACTTGATACGAAATTTAAGAAATAAATGAAGATTTTTGAAATATGTGGTCCAAAACAATGTTTTGTGTTATATAATAAATGAGTGGTTATATATCTCATAAAGTTAAATTATTTTTAAATATAAAATGTGACATTCTTTTAAATACAGACAAAAAAAAAATGATGACACATAAATTAAGACAGAGGAGAGGGAGAGGGGGAGGGAGTAGTAAATTAGTGAGTAATTATTTTGGGAATTGACAGCAATATCTCCTATCGCTGTGCGTTCTCAGCTTTAATCACTTTTCAACCTACTTTAACTGAACATGACGGTCTAAACTTTGAAGCACGTCCAGCAGGGACAAACCTACTATTCAACCAAAGAATAATTGCAAAAAGGAAAACTAAAGGAGCTTAAAAAAGCATGCCTAATCTTAACAGTATTTATAATTTCCAATCCGAATCTTGAGTTGGAGTTGTCAAGCAGTACCTGAAAATATCAAGAGTCTTCGGGTGGCTAGAAATTATAAAAATGACACTTTTTTGAGGTAACAAAGGGGGGGGGGGGGGGAAGAAAGAAAGGAGAACATAATTAGCCTTGTGATGTCAAGATAACAGTAATTTATGCTTTTAGGTATAACAATTCTTGTGTTGGACACTCATCTTTGCTTAGCTATGTATTTATTGTTCTTACATTCTGCGTCATTCTTTATGCACTAGTTTTTGAAATTACGCCTGTGTATCCTGTTGGATATAATTGTTGAAATCAAAGCAGTACAAGAAGTAAATAAATATTACAAGTGTTCGAAATGATAAACAAACAACTAATATTATAATTGCAGCAAACTTGTTGAATCTTGAATCTTGATAACCTGAAATCAAGAAATATTAAATCTGGATTGTTACAACTGTGGCTGAGTCGAGAGATGACTCTCTGTCTTTAAGACAAGATTGCTCCGTATATATGCTTTTACGTTAGCGGGCAATAGTCTCACAAGATAAAACAACAACTAATCAACACTACAAAACAAATAGGTTGATTCTGACGAAGAAAACAAACACGAAACGACTTATTGAAGAATGAAAAATTTAGAGGAAAATGAAGGAAGAGTTTATGTTTTCTACTTTTTACAATTTTTCGCACACTGTCTCTTTTTAATCCTCCCTCTCTACCTCAAATCTGTTTCAGGCAATATATAGTGTTAAGGAGGAGGAGAGGTGATTAAGAGGTGTATTCATGGCAAGAAACGTTTTGCACTTACTACAAAACGTTTCAGAAGTTGTTGGCTTTCTGGCTGCTGACCACCATTTCTAAAACTCCATGCACCAAATTATAAATACTAAACAGTTTGGGGTCCAAAAGATAATATTAGAAGCCCATGACTCGAGCCCGGACGGGCGGCGGTGCGCGTGTGGGGCTAGCCTCGAACCTAAGCACACCTAGGTCCTCCCTCCTTCAAATACATGGGTTACCCCTTGGGGTCCCAAACCTTTATCCATTTTTTAGGCTTATAAAGAGAACAATTCTTCATTTTCCTACCGATGTGGTAGATTTGTCCCACACCATATTTTCATGCCTCAAACACCTTACTTCGTGGACCAATATCTCTTTCATTTCTTAACGAAATTTGACGATCCTTGGCCCTACGTTCATCTACTCACTTAGTAGATTATGCACGTGTGAAGAGACAAAGCCTCCAATATGCAGAACTCTAGTGTTTAAGTCATTAAATATGGGTGGACGCAACCTCCCCACCAAAGGCAAATTTCCAACATATCCTTATGACAATAGTAAAACTACAACAACGGTTGTGTTTTAGTGAGTTAGTCTTTTCGAGCCAAGTATGTGAAGGAATCTGAACATTCAAATGTAATAGATGGATAGTTCAAAAACTTATAAACCCCTTTATATGCTCTTGTATACCTAATTAACATGGAACTTTATATACCTCATAAAGATCAATAAGGTTTGCATACCTTCAAAAAGTGGTAGGAGTACAACATATATATTAATCACCTGTCAATGAACCACCTTGTTTGTTACTAATTGTTATCTAGTGAGTGTCATGAAGAGATTTGGTTCCCAAGTTTTTGTCCCCTAATATTTCATGTTACATGCATTTTGTACATAAAACAATGAAGGAGTCAATACCTAACTAATAGTGTTATTCACCAGGCTTTCACATCTGTCTGAAATTTCAAGTACTGGACAGAAAAGTCCACCAAGACGATGTACTCATCTTGT
Organism: Anisodus tanguticus; assembly: GCA_034509755.1. NCBI lineage: Eukaryota > Viridiplantae > Streptophyta > Magnoliopsida > Solanales > Solanaceae > Anisodus > Anisodus tanguticus. Next base: position 33,515,178 of record CM067561.1, on the reverse strand, counting down.
ACTCTTGATCCCTAAAGAGGAAAGGTGAAAGAAGGAACAAGTAGAAGAGAGAGACAGGGAGAGAGCTCTAAAAAGTTTGTTCATGCTGTTAAGTTTAGCTTGTGGGATTTGGCAAGGTAGTTTGAGACTTGACATAATCTTGTATGTTACTTAAGTCATTGAGCAATCATAAGCCTTTTAATTGATATCTTGTAATTTGTGTTTGCTTGTTTCTCTATTACTCCACAATTCTGACATTTCAGTTTTCATTGGTTCATACTCACATCTAACTTCATCAAGCCTAACTCTGCATACAACTATAAGAATATATATCTCCGCTCTGCTCTCTCGCGATTCCTACTATAATCAAAAGACTTTGAAAAGGCAACTAGAAGGCTGGGTAAGATATTTTAACTGGAATTATTATGAATTATGCAAGCTACCTCTTTATTGGCTCGCTAGATATTGAAAATTCTCATTTATCACTCTTTCACAGGAAACGCAGAAGGAATCTTTAGTGCTAGTGTTGCAATTTGTCTTCACATTCTGTCAATCCCTTCCTTTTATTTTCTTTTATGTTTTATTTTTTGTAAAGCTTCTCATAACTTGGCTCTTTGTTGTGAAAATAAGACTCGCCACCTAATTAATTGTATGAAAATTAGGATCCCAATTTAAGGTGTGTTTGAAAATCTTTTAGTACCAGAGAAAGATTAAGGGTTCTGGTGATCTCCCGAAGAAGGTGTTAGACACCTTAGAAGTGAAAGTGCAAGAGGGGGTGGGGGTTGGGGGGGTGGGTCGTCTAACAAATAATAGTGCAGAATTTAAGAACTGAAAGTAATTGACATCGATGTTTTATACTGGTTCGAATTCAATGTGAATCCTAATCCAGTCCCCTTGGGTTGCAAGGTATTCTCTGCAGCTCTTTTAAAATTTGGTTTGGTACAATGATGATTTGAATGAAGCTCTTATGTCTATGCTCAAACACTCGTAATTTTTTGATACAATGACTCACCAACTATACTATATCTCTTCTCACTTTTTTGTATACACTATAAATCTCTTAGAATTACAATTCTTGCTAAAAGTAAAGTAGAGAGCTTGAAAAGTTGAGACGAAAGTATGTCTTTTCTTCGTTTGTGGGGTATTCTTTAAATAGTAAAGATGTAGCTGTTTGACTCCTTTGGTAGAGATGGCCACCCAAGAGAATTGATCATTGGAAAGACGAGTAATTGATCCTATTTCAAAGAATAAGGTTAGAGCTTCCGTGATGTAGATATTTCAATATATCTTTCCTTGTTTGAGTAGATTTGGTACGGCTAACTGAAATAACTTCTAACATGATGGTTCAACCTTCCTTTGTTGTTGCTTGATGATTGTCAATCTTTTATTGCAAATGCTTTGATTTGATTCTTTGTACTCGGCTTCCTTATATATGCAGATGTGCATATTTTCATTTGTACTGCATATCTCTTTTTCTTATTGACTTGTCCTTTGTGCCTGGGCTTGACTTTAGCTATTGGGCTTTTGATGTGAGCTGCTGGACCAACTGCATAGTTGGGCCTTTGTCTTGAGCTGTTGGATTGATTGCATAGTCGGTTTATGTGTTTGTTTAGATCTCTTTGAGTCTCGTGCATCTTTGAGTATTTCCTGTAATATACAAATAAGTCATCATTAAAATCTTTACACTAACAAAAAGGAATTTGCAAAATGCGGTTGATCTACGCATTTAACATTTTATGACTAAAAAGTATAACTTAGTTTTGAAAGATGAGTTAAAAGGGGGTTTTAGTTGAAAACGTTTATTTAGGAAATCTGACTTGAAAATTATGTATTTGGGCCTTAATTAAATTAAAGAAAATTATGTGGGCTCACTACTATAAGACTAATATTACTACTGTTACCAACGTTATTAAACATTTACTAATATTACCAATGTTACCAAAAACTGGAATGCCCCTAATTAAATGGGAATATATTTATTATATTTATTGTATTTACTTTCTCTGATAATGCCCATTAATTACTCCATACACACGCATCGAAACTTTACCAAATTCTCTCATATTGAAACTTACATCTTCTCCCACAATTCTTGTGATTTCCCTCTCTATCTTTCCTTTTCTCCCAAAATTATTATGTTTGTATTATTACTGTATTTTATATACACACACACACACACATTAATTATAGGTTCATTTGTTCACATTTTGTATTTTATTTTGACCGTATCTTTTTGTATTTATTTATAATAGGTTCATTTCTTTGGGACTAGAATATATATATTTTGGTTTTGTATATTTTACTGTATTTTATATTGTGGTTACTTATACAATTTTTTTATCTCATTTTTGGGAGTATATGTGTTTGTAATATTACTGTTTTTTTGTATACATTATATGTTCATTTTTTCATATTTTTTTTTGTATCTTTTTTTGTATATGTTGATAATAGGTTTATTTTTTTGGCATTAGAATATGTGTATTTTTTAATCTCATTTTTGGGAGTATATATGTGTTTGTATTATTACTGTTTTTTTTTGTATATATTAATTATATGTTCATTTTTGCCCATTTTATTTTATATTTTTATTGTATTTTTTTTGTATATATTGATAATAGGTTTATTTCTTTGGCATTAGAATATGTGTATTTTTGTTTTGTATTTTTAATGTATTATATATATATATATATTGATAATAAGTTTTTGGATATTGTAGGCGTATTAAGGTAGAGGAGATTAAGGGTGCTATTTGGGCAGTGAAGTTCCAGCAGAAGGTTGCGTATCCAACAAGACTCAGAAACAACATTCACTACTCCTATGTACTCGGCTTCGGCACTAGATCGAGACAGAGTAGGTTGTCTTTTAGATGACCAAGAAAGCAAGCTATCTCTGAAGAACACATAGTAACCTGACATGGATCGACGAGTGTCCGGACAGCCACCCCAGTCAACGTCAGAATAAGAGGTGAGACCAGAGAGGGTGGACTTGTACAGGTGTAGGCCGAAGTGAAGAGTACCTTGTACATAGCGCAAAATACGTTTGAGTGTATTCATATGTTTATTCGTCAGGCTGTGCATATGTAAGCATATTTGTTGCACAACATAGGATATATCTGGTCTCGTGAAAGTGAGATACTGTAATGCTCCTGCTAAACTGCGATAGTGAGTCGGGTCGGCATACAGAGAACTCGAAGAGATAATGAGTTTGGAATTAGTGTCCACCGGTGTGTAGGTCGGTTTGCAAGATGTCATGCCTGCTCGATCAATGATCTCTTTGGCGTACTTCTTTTGACTAAGAAATAAGCCACATGTATGTCTCGTAACAGCAATGCCCAAAAAGTAGTTTAGGGGGCCAAATCCTTCATAGCAAACTCAGAGCAAGGAGTGACATAATGGATCGGCGAAGTGCATCCGAAGATGTAGTGAGGATGATATCATCAACATATAATAGGATGTATGCCATGTCATTACCCTGGCTGTAGATGAACAATGAATGACCTGATTAAGTTGTTTATGATTCTAATTTTTCATTCGGTTTTTCCATTTTGTGGAGAGGTGTGGACAGAAAAAACAAAAAACAAAGTCGTGTTTGGCGCAGAATAGTTTGAATTGTTGATTATCGAATTCCCTCCCATTGTCACATTGAAAATATTTGATATTCTTTTCAATTTGTGACTTTATTATAGCACTAAAGGAAGAAAAAATAGAATAGACTTGGGACTTATTACCAATGGGAAAAGTTCATAGAAAATTGGAATAATCATAAAATAATAACACATAATATCCATGTCCCTCCGTGCTTAAAATAGGAGAAGTCCATAAATCACTGTGTATGATATCAAATGGTATTAAAGTACAGGTAGATGAAGAATAAAATGACAATTTGACATGTTTTCCAAAAACGCAAGATTCACAAACAGGAGTAGTAGAGACATGTTTGCAATCAATAAATTTATTTTTGCTAAGGGAGTGTAAAACATAATCTCCCGGATGTCCTAATCTATTATGTCATAAAAGAGACGAAAAAGCTGCAGAGGTTGATGTAGAGGAGGTTGAATGGCCGATGGTGGTGGTGATAGGATAAAGGTCCCCGGTGTTGTCATATCTCATTATTCGCCTCCCTCTCATAAGGTCCTTCACAGAAAAACCAAAAGGATCAAATTCAAGGGAAACATTATTGTCGGTTGTGAAACGACGCACAAATATTATATTTTTGATAAGTTTCGGGGCATAGAGGACATTGTTTAAAACTAACGATGGATGTGTTGGGGAGAGGGATGATTGTCCATAACCTCGAATGGGGAATGCCTTGTCCACTACCAATAATAATATTACGATTTAAGTGCTCATATTAAAATAAGACGAGAGAGTACCTTGAGATGCCGTCATATGAGATGTGGCGCCAGTATCCATGTACCAACTGTCGTCTGGACCGTTGATAGACATCGTGTTCATAGCCGCCTCAATATCCGTTGGTGCGTAGGTTGAAGGAGGAGAGATATGTGCACTGTATGCATGTTGTGGACGTGCGCCGAAGATGCCGGGCTGGGGCTGTCGGGCCGGAGGTTGGGCCTAGAAAGACGTCGGGTATGGGCACGGTAGAGCAACCCTAGTTGGCTGGGCCCACGTAGCCCATGGTGGGTAGGCAGCCCACGACGGAGGCTGCTGCCACTACTGCTGCCGCTGCGGGTGGCTGCCCTCTACCGCTACTGCTACTGTTTCCGACTCGGCCACCGCAGCTTCGGCCAGAATTTCGCCCTTTGTTGTTATTCCAGGATTGTGAGCCGCGTTTTGGATTGTTGGTTTGTCGGCGTCGGCGATGCTTGCGTTGGTCGCAACCCGCTTGGTTTTCCGGTTTCTTCAAGTTGAACGGGCCTCATAGAATGGAGGCAATGACGTTCTTTGTTGGAGGATGGTAGCAACACCGTCATAAGTTTCATTCAAACCCACAATGAGTTGCATCACCGATCGTTAATTAGCGACCGGTGCACCGATGTTGGAGAGTTGATCGACAATCATCTTAAGTTCTTGACAATAGGCCGACGCATTAGGAAAATCATCCTGCTGAATGTCCTTGAATTGATTTTCCAAATACAAGGCATGTTGTGTCTTATTATCTTGAAAAATGCTTTCCAAGCGCTCCCACGTTTGCCGTGTAGTAGCGTCTGTTTCAATGATTGTATATAATAGATCGTTAGAGACCGTGCCGTAGATCCATTGTAGGACAACCGCATCTAAGCGGGACCAAAGTTCATCATCAGAATCATCAGGTTTGTTCAAGGGCTTTGATTTTGGAGGGATGATATGGTCGATGACTTTGTACACACAATGATGAATCTTGAATAATTCCGCCCAAGATGAATACTGAACTTTTTCCATCTCAAGAGTTATAGGAATGAAATTATTGATCTTGTTAACTGCAAGAGCATGATGGAATTTGGGATGTTCAACCATTGAAAATTGGGGAAGGAGAGGGGAGGAGTTTTGTCGAGAAATAGAAAAGAAAGAGGGGGAGGACGTCGGGGGGGGGGGGGCGAGGATATGGTTTGGTTTCTGATACCATAAAGGAATATGTTCCCTGCCTTTTCATTGATTATTGTGTACAATATATATATTGTTACATAATTATTTAAATTGCTACAAACTAGGTAACTAATCTTCCTAATTACAATCGGAATATAATTTTATCTAATATAAAAGATATACAATGATACGTGAATATTCTTACAAGTGGACTAGGTTAAGAGGTCTCAGTAGCAAGGCTATTCTAGATATCATTGTGTATAAAGGGAATTTTTATGCTGTTGATCTAGATGGTGAGACCATAAAGTTCGATTCTTCCCTTAATGAGACCAAGGTTGCTTCCAGGTTCGACGATATTGGGGGTAACAAGAAACGACTTGTGGAATCAAGTGGGGAATTGTTTCTGGTTGATATGGTTATAGATGATGTTGGCCCTTATTGGAATATTGTCTTTGAAGTTAAAACGTACAGGCTAGATGAACAAAAGCATGAGTGGACTCAAGTGCATACATTGGATGATCGAATTTTCTTCGCTGGTGATGACGGTTGTTTCTCTCTTTATTCAAAAGACTTTGGTGATCAGTGCCGAGGGAATTGCATTTATTATACAAACATATCCATGGACATCTTGGGGGAGTATGATGACCCTCGCGGTGGTCTTGGCGAGTACAGTCCGCTTGTTGGCCGTCCAAGCAATGGTCCTCTTAGTGAGGAACTGGTACATAAATATAGAGAATTACATGGTCATAACACGGGTGTGTTTACGTTAGAAGATGGTAAACTTGGATCACTTATATCCTTCCTTGAATATGCAGATATTTTCTGGCCACCACCATCTTGGCTTAATCGTCAGGAATAGGTTAGTAAACAGAAGGAAGTCGCTGAGTCGTGATTATTTTATTTACATATAAGAAAGGGGCAGCAACATTAATTGAAGAAAAGATCGATGCAGATCCAATCTCTCTTTCGCCTTAATTTGCATTTGATTTCAATTTTTTGTTGTAATATTTAACTTTGGCTTTAATTTGGTTATCATTTTACTTGCTTCGCTATATTGATATGCTATTCTTATGTAAGCCAAATTGTATATGTTATTTTATACAACCGTGCATACTTCCTCTCTTCTGCCTATATGAATATTCATTAGATTTAATACTGCAACCAGAAATCACTATGGTTTAATCAAGTACTCTCTCCATTCCAAAAAGATTGTCTTACCTCCCTTATTAGTTTGTCCCAAAAAGATTGTCACTTTTCTATATTTAGAAATAATTTAACATTATGAGATAATTTACAACCACACAAATATCTAAGACTTATTTTGGACCACAAATTTCAAAAGTCTTCCTTTATTTATTAAACTCAATGTCAAGGAAATTCCAGCTTTGTATACTGGCGGAAAAATGTAAACAGCTTTTGCAAGCAATGAGTCGAGTGTGGCAAATAACGAAACGACGTTGTGTCAGAGAAGAAGATTTTTCTCGGTTGTGTATTTTCGTGCATATCAAGGTGCTCAACAACGGTGTATAGTGTTTATATAGGTGAAGGAGGGGCCGAAAAATCGGCCGAAAACCGCTCAGCAATAGCTAAATAATGGCCATTATGGAGGTAGTAAAGTCACCAACATAACGGGAGAAAGATCAACCGTTTTGGCCATTATACGAGGAGTAATTCGGGGCCCAAAATAAATGGTCAATCGAGTGCTTGGCATTTCGTTTTTGACCGCCAATTTCCGATTTTCCGGAAAACTTCGAGACCAAACCGTGCATCTTGAAACTTCGTGGACCAAACTCGTACATCTGGAAACTCGTGGATCAAACCGTACTTCCGGCAAAGTTTTCCGACCCAAAAAGACACACATCGATGTCTACGCCTACGTTCCCCACGACCCGTGACCCGTGACCCGTGACCCGGTGACCCGTGACTCCGTGACCCGTGAACCCGTGAACGTGAACCCGAACGAACCCTAACCCCAACCCGTAACCCGGAACCGGAACCGACCGGACGGCGGGCGGCGGCGGCGCGCGGTGTGGTCTTTACTTGAACCGAAGCACATCTAGGTCCTCCTCCTTTAAACACATGGATACCCTTTTGGGGTCCCAAACCCTAAATCAATTTCGAATCTTATATACACAACAATGCCGCCAAAGGCAAATTTCCAACAATCCCCTCTTGAAAGAGATTTTGGCGCACTCACATGGTGTCTTTTCATTTCCAAAGCAATATTTCGGCGGACCGATGTTGCATAAAGGAGAGGTAGCCTCGCCTTTGAACCTTCCATAGTTGAATACCATCGGACTTACTTACGCGCGGTGAACGTGATGTCTTGAACCGTCGGTGTTTAGTGTAAGCCAAGACAACAAGTACTCAACACAACAAATTCCCTTACTCTCTTCTTCGTAATGTTTTGTCCGTTTTGGCCATGGACAACGTCTTGGATTCTTAAGTGCGTTCAATTTGAGGCGGCCCGTCCTCGCACTTAAATAGGTGGTCTCCTACAAGGTATCCCTGCTATACCCCACATCACAAGTGTTAGGAACCATTAAAAGTTTCCCAAAGACCTAACCTCAACCGTTGAGGATCATTACGAGTTTTGAAAACTTAACCTTTACCCATACTGCAGATAGCACTTAACGTCTATCGCGGAACGGCTTTGGATTTGGTGTTTCTTTTCGTAAATCACTATCCGAAGTGCTCATGCTTCCACCGAAGCGATCAACCGAACCTTTACAACTTAGTTTTCCCATTGAACCAAATTACCGGGATCTCCGGTTCGTAAGGTTGGGTTTCCACCGTATTGGTCCGTATATTTTGGGTTTTAAGCCCATTCCCCTAGACAGTGTAACGCTTGATCTCTCGGGTAGTCCCTTAGTTTGTAAACAAGGAAGTGACACCCGTGATGATCAACCGCCATACGGTGCTTATGTCTCCGGATCCCTGACAGATATGTCCAGACGCCGTCATCCGTGTCCTTCCTAAAGCCGATCGGCTAGCCACGCTTTATAACTCGCCGAAGGCACGGGTTTCTCCCAATAAGGGACGTCCTCTAATGAGTCGTGAAGTTACTCAACTTCTTTCATGCTTTGTATAAAGCGATAAACTCCGATACCATCATGAATCGGTCGATGCAAGTTTGCTTAGACATACTTCCTCTCTTCTGCCTATATGAATATTCATTAGATTTAATACTGCAACCAGAAATCACTATGGTTTAATCAATTACTCTCTCCATTCCAAAAAGATTACCTGGTAGATTCATCGAACCATACTAAGCTAACCTGAACACCATCGTTATCCAAAGAGTTTACCATGTTAATCAGAGTGATCAGATGCGTAATTGTAATGAGTTGAATTTAGACCTCTTATGTTTTGTTTCATTATCTCATTGTTTCACGTGTTTGGAAGTTTTAAAGTATATAAAACGACATGTTATTTCGCCTTCTTTTTCTTTTGGTTAAGACATGACTGGATGCAGAATGTTATGATATGCTTCTGATTTACCATTTCACCACAATTTTCTAACTCTAGGAGCACTTATTATGGTAATCAAATATTGTTGCAATTGCTTGAGTGGTCTATTTCTTGAAAGTTAAGCAACCTCACTAAGTTTTTTGATCTAATGAAAGTACTGTCATCTTATCCACTTAACGAGGCATTGTCGACTTACAATGAATACTACGTTAGTTCTGTATTAGACTTAGTCAAGTTAGTCTTTATGTTCATGTAATTCTTCACAGATAATCATAGAAAATAATAGTAATAAGCTATTACATGTCAGAGAAAGCAGCTTTATTGCAGCTTTGAATGCATATCATGCACAAGATGGTGCAATCATTTCAGAGAAACTTGTCACCAGTAAACTAGAGAATCTATAATAAATTATGCTATTGTCTCACGTAATTTCTATCTACAATGGAACTGAACGTTTTAACTACTCTTATGATAGGAGAAGCATGATAATTTTGAATAGGAGGGAACACAGAATGAGTTTTCGAGGTAATCTTACACTAACTGGTAGTCTTCTATCATAGCCTTTTCCTTCTCAAGAAATAGAATTTCTCCACCTTCTAGGTGTCTTTGTGGTCTGTTCTGCATTAGGGGCCTGACTACCGATGTCATGTGTGTCTATATTTGTCGTTTTGGTAAGCTTGCTTAATTTTTTCCACCCTGAGGTCCATGCTGAGGCTTGTTTCGGTTTTGCAATCTTATCAAACTGTCTCTGTAAGTTATCCATGTCATTTTGGAGTTCTAGGTACTTAGTCTTCACAGTCTCTAGTTCAAACTTAAGAGTGTTGATGTCCTTCTTGGCTGCTGTCCATCCCTCTTGAAATGATTGTGGCGTTGCTTCAAGCAATGACTTATGGTTTGATGCAAGAGGTTGATAATGAGATTCCCCTGCATCTTTGAGAGAGATATTGGCTATTGCATTGCTTATCTTCACCTGCTCAGAGAAGAGAACTTGAACCACGACTCGTAGTGGGAGCCTTTCGTTCTGAGCAGCGTGCATGCACGCATCGACAGAGAGCTTCTGGCAATCCATCACCCTGCAGAGCCTCTTTCTTTCATGTTCTGAGAGCGTTGGATGGGCCTGTCATGTTTATTTCAATGAGCTTCCGATAAAAGGAGAAGCATGTTGGGCTGGAATTTTATGATGCAGACAATATAATTGTAGAGGCATGGTATTTGCAGATGATTTACTTCTGGGTTGGGGGGGGGGGGGATGCAGGTATTTACTGTGGGTTATTTGAAACCAATACTTTCGACACGGAACATTAATTTTTGTAAAAATGCACTAAAATTACAACAAATAATAGGATTGAACCCATAATCTTAAACATATAATGGCTGCAATGCTAAGAATCTTAAAGGTTGAACCCATAAAGCTTAAATTATGGATCCGCCTCTGGAAAGTATTGTGTATAACTGTAGTCTTGTTTAACTATTAAGATATATAAGCAGGCTTATATTGTTGATTTTTGAAACATTAAGTAAGAACAGAAAAGAGAACTATATCATGATTAATCAAGAACTACAAGCTCAACAGCAATGGCTTTAAGGATATCAATGATGCACCAAACAATAAAATTGACAGGATTGGATTAAAATACCTTAAGATAGGAATCAATTGCTCTATAAAGTCCATCATCACATGTTCTAGCTGAATCCGGCAAAGCCTCTGCCAAGACCTGAAATTTTGTCAAGGAAAGATTTCTATCTCTGGATACTTCTGTTAGGTAACTGTCTACAAGCCTTACCACCTTCATCTTGGCATTTAGATTTGTACCCCTTTGACTTCCATCGTGCATATGTTTATCAGAGAATGGATATCTACTAGGACTTGAACTTTCTGTCTGCTCTTGAACTATGAAATGTTCCAAAAGCCTCTGCACAAGATCAATGTCATACATGGTTTCACTTTTATTATAACATGGTATGAGAAGATCAGCCAATGTAGCCTGCTCAAATTGCATTCCCACGCGTTTCTCCAATTCTGTTATCAAAGCTGGAGCCACTTTCAGCATGTTTGCCATCCTCAATAGTCGAAGAAGGAAGCTACACGAGACACTGTCCTTCTGTTGTGGGAGTATGCTAATTAGGCTTTCAACAATCATCCTTTGATCTTTGGCCTGGACACTCGGTACTTCATCACCCGATCCTGATACTATCATATGTAGGCCCCGTCTCCAACTACTGCTTCCATTGCTATTACTGCCTTCATCCAACAATCCGGATCCTTCTTTGATTAAACCTGGCAGCCATTTAGCTGCATACTGCATAATGGAAGAACCTATCAGTTCATATCTCATGCCTTTTACCTTGATAGCAGTAATCACTCTGACAAAGTGATCAATCCTGAGGATCGAAACATCTTCAAACCAACAATCAGGTGGTACTTGCTGGTTTCTACTTGGGCTGGAATCTTTCATTTGGTTCCAACTAGGGCTGGAAACTTTCCCAGGCTTGCCTGTGTATTGCCATTTTATTCCTTTTGGATTGGCACAAGTTTTCCATGCTATGGACTCGCTGCATCTTCTAACGATCTGTAGGTTTTCTGCCCATGGTGATAACTTTTCACAACTCTTTAGCACCAGTATGGAGTCTCTCCATGAAGATAAAACCACATAGCTGAGAAAAGCTTCAGTCTTGAATATAAGGTTGCCTTCTTCCAAATCCTCGGTCATTTCAAGATACTCTGCTGCACATCTTAGTCCAGAAATATTGGTTGCAGATAGATCAATAGCAATACCATAACAGAATTTGGCTGCTAGCTCAAATGCCTCAGGTCCACCTGGTAACTCATCTAGAGATATCCTGTTCAATTCTGCATCCCTTGAATCATATATGATTCTGTTCATTTTTCCACTTCTAGAAAGCAAAGGATACTTTTTGATATTTAGGAGTAAGGTAAAAACAAAAAAAGGAACTAGTTAGTCATCATATTTTTCACAAGACTAAGATATGAGATAGAGTTTAGGGAATCACCTTGTGTAAATGGAAAGATACATCTTGTATTTGAACTAAAAGGTCACTTGGGATATCAGTTGCTACAAACCTATATATAAGAATTGACTATTTCAGAGTTCAGACATTCACTTTGAAATAAATTCAGGTTTTCCAAAATCATAGTATTGAGAAAAGCACAAGTCACCATATGATTGAATCATTTTAAAGAAATAAAAGTAGTTAGTTACATACCAAGACTGTCCTTTTTGCTCAAAACAATCAGTCTTGACTCCATGCTTGCTAGTACTTTGAACTCCATTGCCATAATCTCTTCCACTAACAGACTCAGTTTCTGATTCCCACATGGTGAGAAGCTGAAAGACTAGGAAAAAAATAAACTCACAGCAGATATTTTCTCAAGAAAGTGACACTAAAGTTGAAAGGGAGAAGCAGAGAACTAGAACAAGAAGCTGGAGTGGTGAGTTAAAAAGGAAAAATCCCACATGGGAATGCTTGGAATTATATTATCTTATACTTGTCGGCTTCTCAAGAATTTTCAAGGCCTCCTACAGGCTGTGCAGTAATGGACACAGTACATACTACAACTATTTTGTTGTTTTTTGGAACAATTCACTGCTTATTCTTTTTTCCAATCATTTGAATTATTAAAATTTCTCAATTGGTGTAAATCTTGAGGGGAAAAAAATAAGAGGGTTAATCTTCATATTATTATTAAGCTTTTATGGTAAAAGCTATTTTAAGCTCTTTGCACTTGCTAAATCCTCTAAAACTTATGTGTTGACTTGTTGGAATGTCCAAAACATTCTTTCTCATGGAGAAGGACTAATGAAGTTTTTATTTTTTGAGTTGTAGTACTTCTACAACTGTAGACATCAAATTTATTCTGTGATGAAGGAATAAGGACCACTTTTTTCCTTTCAGTTCATGTGTAAATAATTTAGGGTAATATATTTCTGGTAACTCTCATTTTCCTGTCCATTTCTTTTGGTTGGCCATTTATATCAAGATAGTTAGGTCTAGGCATAGAAACTTCTAGTGATGTGGTGAAAATGTCACTCCCATGCATGCCATTACTGTCTTAAAATGTTTACATAAAAATAATGAATATATAGTGATACTTCTTGCGTACTAATTTAAAATTCTGAAATAATCTTTTTAAAAAATAGAATTCTCCGCTCTATTTGTAACTTTGGCCTACTAATTAATATCGACACTAATATATCAAACCCCCCAACTTGGGAGCTGGAAATCTCTTTTACAAGTTTATATTAGATACTTTTTGAAAGGTATGTCCTTTATATGTTCCTCCTTTATGTTTTTATACTGTTAATAAATAGTAAACATAAATCTAAGAAATTTTGTCCAAGAGACAAGACCTTTTTGCTAAAAACATAGCTTAGTGCTAAATAGATGCAATTGGGATGTTGTTGCCTGATGAATGGTGAATAACAAATGATATGGGTCCTGAATGTTTGATGAATTGTTCTTGTAATGACTGTAACAGTAGAAATATGAAAGCGAGATTTCATTAAGGGGGCCATTTTCAGCCACTCAAGTTCATGACTCATGTCTCTTTAATTTACTGCAGCCTTTTTAATACACATATGCATGATACATATTGTCCGTTAAAGCTACTATTTGAAATATTTGATGTTCCCAAGTATACTCATCATAGTAATTTGAGATATTATTTGATAATTACTAGTATTCCAAAAGATTTATGGATGATGAATGAACTCAATACCTATTCCGAAAAGATGTTTTTTCCTTCTTTTAATTGTCAGGACAACAAAAAAGACAAATTTTCAGTAATATTTCCTTAATAGGGAAGACAAAACATATCCAAATTGACTTAATAATGATTTAACGGAAACTTATATTCAAACTTGTGACACTGTCATTTCAAATTTAACATCTTAATGATACAATTATTCCTTATTAAGAACGAAATCTCCAATAATTAATAGTCTTCTCCTCTGACAATGATCGAGATAAACTTGGTGGGATCAAAGGAGACTTTTCTCATATAATTTTTTTTTAAAAAAAAAAAAAAAAAAGTGGAAACAGGCCTATCAAATCAGGAGCTAAAAGTTGAAGAAAACTAACTTTATTTGTTCAAGGAAGCTGAGAAAGAGGCCATTCTTTCATAATTCAAATTATTTTGTATAATATAATATAAAACATGATATATCATTCATATAAATGCGTACAAATTTTATAAACTTGTCAGAGTGTGAACGCAGCCGCATATATTATTTTTAGTCTAATTACGTTGAAGAATTTACCATTTAATAAGATAATAATAGTATGTGGTCACTGTATCTCTAGCCATTCTCAAGCATGTGACATGTTCATCATTTGTTTCATATATTCATACTGATATAGCAGATATGCAACATGCCAACAACTTCCTTTTTACGGGATAAATAACAGAGCATCCACAGTTATATTTCGACCAGAATTTTTTTATCATAAATTAAAAAAAGTTTATTAATCACAGTGACGGAGAAAAGATAGTGTATACTCCCGTTGGAATTTAGTAAGTAACAATATGCTCAATTATATACAGTAATGAGCAATATGTCTCGATAGAAAGAAAAGTCGGCAAGCCATTATTGTTATATTTGATGTCTTATCGCTACTGAATTTTTTAGCCCAATTGTCGCTGGTTTCTCAGCTGAAAATTGCTACTTTAAGACTGTTTCGGACAGATGCAATATTTCTGAAAATTCTACTGATTTGAACATGATACTACACTTGGGGTCGATGAGAATAATTAATTTGAGGCCATGCTCCCTCCGGAAAGGTTGTCCCTCGGTTTGCTTTCCTTCGGAAAAAAGGGCGAGGACGAGACTTATAATAAAATCACATATGAGAAACCAATATCTGTTGGCGAGATGACTAAATTGACTGACGATGTCTCTAGTTCACAGCCACGACATGAATGGAATTTCTTTTGCTTAAAAAATATAAGTCTGAGCCTTCCGTAATTAAAACTTCTATTGTTTTATACGGATCCGAAGGTTTTTACTCGCATTTATTTATTTCTAACTGTCTTTTATTTATACCTTGCGAGGAACATCTAAACAATACGGGATAGCAAAATGGGGCTTTACAGAGACGAAATAAAACAAGATTGTCGGACTTACGCCCAAGGCCCGAGAGATGACATTCTCATCACCTTAGCCATTACGGTTTTAATTTCTTTTAAATTCCGCCTCTCTTTTATTTTTGTATTGTAATTTAATTCTTATGCTTGTGTGGTTGTTTGAACACTTGGAAGAATTAGGCCTAGAACCGATAAACTAGAAAAGGTAGCTTTTTAAGGTACTTCATTTTATTCAAGTCTTTAATTGCATGTAATGTAAGTTCAAATTTGTTCAGTTACGTAAATGTTTGGGTTAAATTTACTTTAAGGTACCACAACAGCCTAATGGATACGAGTGCGGTTATTATATGTTGCATTTCATTAAAGACCTCATGAATGATTTATCTCTGCTGCAAAAAAATGTAAGTATCTAACATTATTTCTTGTTTATGTACTTGTCTATATATACTTTAATTGATCTCTATTGTGTATTATAATTGATCTAACGTGTTGAATTATATTTGAATGTAGAGTTACATTAGAATGGCTTAATTATGATTAGAAATTTTAATTGATCTCTATTGTGTTTAACAGTATAATGGAAAAGAAATATTTTGACAGCATGAGCTTGATGAGGTCCGGATTGAGTGGGCGCATCATTTTCAAAGATTCTCCGTCGTACTACCGAAGTTGTGCCACCTTCATGATGGTTGGATAATATTTGTACTTGGGCCGTTTATGGGAACATTTTGTTTTGTAAAACAATTCGTAAATGTTTCAATATTGTGTATTAAAATGATTTGATTAATTAGTTACATTTTAGTTACAATATACTATTTTCCCACCAATTTAACTATTATTGAATTTTTTTTTAAAACAATTAAATAAATCAAATTAATTATTAAATAAAAATGCGCCAAAATCAATTTTCCCGCAATTGTTTTATATTTAAATTAAATTAATTAAAATTTATTTAAATTTCCCGCCAAAAATAAATATTAAATTAATCAAATTCAAATATTTTACCGCCATAATTTTTAAATATCTGGGAAATTTTTTAAAAATAGCGGGAAATAGTCAAAGTCAAGGAGCAATTGCCGGAAATAGTCAAAGTTAATGAGCAAATTTGTGACGGTTTATGCCTGTCACATATGTTGTGATAGTTGGTAAAATTGTCGTCTATTCGTGACAGTGGCTACAATGACACTTACAGAAATCGTTATCCACCCCTTTAAATGACAGTTTTTAACCGTTATCATAAGTTCTTTTTCTTGTAGTGAAAGATGATAGCGATAGAATTCTAATATTAATTAATTTTTCACCCCCACTACTAATTTTTCTGTTGGATAGAATCCAAAGTTTTGGCCCAGCAACATTAGTTATCATAAGTTCTTTTTCTTGTAGTGAAAGATGATAGCGATAGAATTCTAATATTAATTAATTTTTCTGTTGCGTAGTCCGAAAAGGTCCACTACTAATAAAAGAGAAAAAAAGAGTACAATATACAATTTGTTTTCAAACCTAACTTTTAAAAGAATACCATGAATGGCATGGGTCCGGCTAGGTCGTCCAACATGATAATACATATATTTATTGCCTGTACCCCACTTCGACCTTGCACATTTCCCATTTTATTTGACCTATTTTCAATTTTATTTATCTAAAATTTAGTACTATATGCATTGTAGTAGGGCTTCAATTGTTTTGATAGCTGACAAGTGACGACGTATAGTGGTCATATGGCAAACACAATCGTTTTCTGGATCTCTTCTTGTGAATTACAGGATCTACATGTTCTCTCACTAAACTAATTAGGCGTTAGGCAACATTAGAGTCGGAAGTTAAAATACAACAACAACACACCCAGTGAAATCTCACACCGTGGGGTCTGAAGAGGGTAGGGTATACACAGACCTGACCTCCACCTTGGTAGGTAGAGCGGCTATTTTCGGGAGACCCTCAGCTCAAGACAAAGCATAATCACAAGCAAGACAATCAAAACAAAGCAAGAGTAAAGAGTAAAGCAAGAGAAACGGTTAGACTCATATAAGGAATTAAAGTAGTATAAAGTGCATTCGAACAAAAGGGAGCAGTAGCTAACACAACTAAATAAGCTAAATAAAATACCCTAAAGAACACATAGCATCAGAAATCAAACTGCAGTGGATTATACAGCAATAATGTGCCTATAAGTGTGATAGTCTAATCGGGCCTACAGTAATAACACTACAACTATCAATTTGTAAGCATAAGTAGGACTACGCTCGAATACCTACTACTCTTCCACCCTAATATGTGTCCTCCACAATCCCCTATATAAGAGCATGTCCTCAGTAAGTTGCACCTGCGCCATATCCCGTCTAATCACATCTCCCCAATACTTTTTCGGCCTACCTCTATCCCCCCTGAACCCGTCCATAGCCAACCTCTCACACCTCCGCACTGGGGCATCTGTGCCTCTCCTCTGCACATGACCGAACCATCTCAACCTCGCTTCCCGCATCTTGTCATCCACCGAGGCCACTCCCACTTTCTCCCGGACATCATTATTTTTAATCTTATCTCTCCTTGTATGCCCACACATCCATCTCAGCATCCTCATCTCCGCAACTTTCATCTTTTGTATATATGAAGTCTTGACTGGCTAACACTACGCCTCATACAACATAGTCAGTCTAACCACCACCCTATAGAACTTGCCTTTAAGTTTTTGTGACACATTTTTGTCTCAAAAGACTCCAGATGCGAGCCTCCATTTCATCCACCCTTCCCAAATACGATGTGTGACATCGTCATCAATCTCTTCATTCCATTGGATAATAGACCCTAAGTACTTGAAGCTTTCTTTCTTTGGAATGACCTAAGTACCAAACCTTACCTCCACGCCTGTCTCAGAGTCGCTCCCGTTGCTGAACTTGCACTCCAAATATTTTGTCTTAGTCCTACTCAACTTGAACCCTTTAGACTCCAAAGTCTGTCTACAAACCTCCGGCTTGGCGTTCACTCCGCTGCGAATTTCATTAATCAGGACTATGTCGTCTACAAATAACATACACCATAGTACCTCCCCTTGGATATTTCGCGTCAGTCCGTCCATCATCAAGGCAAATAGAAATGGGCTAAGAGTTGATCCCTGGTGCAGCCCCATCATCACTGAAAAGTACTCCGAGTCTCCTCCTACTGTCCGTACTCTAGTCTTGGCTCCATCATATATATCTTTGATCGCCCTAGTATACGTCATAGGTACACCTCTAACCTCCAAACATCCCCATAGAACCTCCCTAGGGACTTTTTCGTATGCCTTCTCGAGGTCGATGAAAACCATATGTAACTCTTTCTTCCTCTCTCTATACTGCTCCACCAATCTCCTAATAAGATGAATGGCTTCGGTAGTCAAAAACCCCGGCATGAATCCAAACTAGTTCTCGGAAATAGACACGGCTCTCCTCACCCTCGTCTCCACGACTCTTTCCCAAACGTTCATAGAGTGGCTCAACAGCTTGATACCCCTATAGTTGTTGCAACTCTAGATATCACCTTTATTTTTGTACAAGGGAATCATTGTACTCCACCTCCATTCTTGCCCGCTTGTGGCGCATAAGCACTAATAATGTTCATAGTAAACCCTCCAACTACTAACTTAATCGTCATCATCCTGTCATTGACCCTCCTCACCTCTACCACCTGATCCCTTAGTTCACTGTCTACCAAAATGCCTACCCCATTCCTATACTTCGTCTTACCCGAGAACCATAACTTATACCCGTCTACACCTTTAGCCTTAGGTCCTACCCATTTGGTCTCCTAGACACATGTTATATTAATCTTCCTCTTCTTAAGAGTCTTAACTAGCTTTATGGCCTTCCCCGTTAAAGTCCCAATATTCCAAGACCCTATTCTCAGTCTAGCATCTCCCTTACCCCACTTACCCCCCCACCCCTTGCCCCCGTCTCCGACCGAGAACATGACCCTATTCTACCATCATTCACCAAATCCACTAGAGCAAAGACATAAAGAATACTAATCCAAGGTTAACGCTAACACACACGAGAAGCAATACTATAGCACAAATTAGCAAGAATCTGGAGGTAAGTCAGGCTACTATAGATCTGATTGATAAAACAGAGGGCAACAAGAATACATGCAAGGATGTAAAGTCCAGATTCAATAAAACGCAACACGCAAAATTGAACCACACGGATAAGAACAAATAATTGAGTACAGATAACTGGAGGTACCAACTCCAGACTGAAAAAACATGTTCACACGCCGGAAAACACTGTTCACTGCCTAAAATCATTGTTCCTACCGGAAACCATTGTTCGCTGCCAGACGACGTCACAGATCTAGTGATACCTGCAAAAAAAAAAAGGAGAGACTGTCTGCCGGCGCCGGAACTGCTGAAAACTACCGGAGATGGGATTGGTCAGATAAAAAAAGGATGGCGAACACCACAACAATCAAGATCTGTTGAAATATGGTATGTGACAAAATATTACGCAGAACAACCACTGGAATCCAGAAACCCTCGCCGGAAAATAGAGAAAGTCGTCGGAAACTCGTAGAGCAAAAATAATGGAGCGTAGAGAGAAAAATCTAATAACGGAGACCTAAAACAACAGAGAAAGGTTTCAGGTTGAATATATATATATTTTTTAAAAAAGAGTATTGAAATTGAAGAAAAGCTAGTGAAAAAATAAATCGTGTTTGAATTTCAGCTTCATTTAAAAATAAAAATTGTGAAAATTGAATATTTACCAGTGAAAACCTCACTTGGCGTGTAAATGCTAAAGTTTAATTCTTTAAATACTGATCAGCTCAGTTTTTTGAACTATCAAAGCTCAGAATACTGAAAATACAATTTCACGGTCAAACTGGCATATATAAATCAACTTGCAAACGATGAAAGATTAATTTCCGAGAATAAATTAAAATAGAATTAGAAGTTAATGGTTCCTTCTCTCAGTTAAAAGTTTCAAAGAGGCAGTGCCAAATTTTATAAGTCACAGACGTCAAGCTAGGGACTCAAGCCCACATTACCCAGGTTACAGCTCAAAACAGTAATGATGTTAAGCAAGATTGATTCCAAATGCATCATCTCTATCACCATTGAAGTTTTTTTACAACGGGCTAATAGAAATCAGTCAGAAAACACACCTTATTTACATAGTAATAAACACAAACTAACTTACAAGTTAGACATGTTATGAATTAACATGACAGAAGCAACTCCAAACTAGTCCAGTATTATCCAACTGGCTTGTTTATTAATGATTTATTCTACAGCCATAGGTTAAATGAAATCGGTTCGCCAGTTACCACTTCATGTAGTTGGAAGTCAATTGATCAATGGTTGACGCATCATGCCGTGCTCCACCTTTGCTTCAAAAGTAGGGGTGGCAAATGAGTTGTTTGGGCTGAAGTTGAGCTAGCCTAGATGGGTTGAACCAATAGTTGGGCTACTGCCCAACCCTGACCAAAGTTCATTTGGGTCAAGATGGGCTGGGTTAAATAATTGGCCGTGACTCAACCCGCCCAATTTGCTCAAATTCTTTATAATAATCTCAAATTTTAAATAAATCAAAACCCAATAAATTGGGACAAAGGGAGTAAAAATAACTTATTCAAGCACATTATAATTGTAGTCTTCGTCAATTTTGAACCATAGAAATTCATTAATCAGAATAGAGATCTCCTATTTTGACATTAACTAACAAAATAGAAGAGAAAGATATAATATATGATCAAGGGAGAAAATAATTAACAGAGAATAGAGATCTTCAATTTTGGAGACAGGTAAGATAGGCAACCTTATTGAAAGTATTGTGAGTAGAGATGGCAATGGATCTTGGACCCGATCCGGATCCGGTGGATCCAGATCCATTTTATAGGATATGGATCTTCAAAATTTGGACCCGACGGATCCGGATCGAACCCGGATCCATTTCTGACGGATCGGATCGGATCTGGATCTTGTATTTGAGATCCGTATCCGATCCAGATCCGACCCGTGGATCCGTTTTTTATTAAATATATTCATAACCTAGAATGTAATTTTATAAGTATTTTCTTAAAATTGCTAAGCACATCCTTGCAAGTTTAATTTATCTCCGCGTTAACTCAAAAACCCAAAAATAAATAGGTAACTTCGATAATAAAATCAATGTTATATTAGTGAATGACTAACATCTCCATAGACAAGTAGTTAAAATTATATTCACTTCATTTGTAAAGATTCCAAGCACATGCAAGTTCTGCATTGTGGAAATACTAGTCAGCATTTTCCACAACTATTGTCATTGTCCAACATTTTCAATTAATAGCTCACAATCAAAACGAGACAACGAACAAAATATCTTATATGAACATTTCAAAATTGAAACACAGTAAACTGTTAGCTAAGTAAAAATCGTTTGTCAGTTTTAAAAAAATTCTTAGCAAGGCAAATTTTTTTACATGTGGATCTAGATCCGATCCGTGGACCCGGTGGATCCGATGGATTCGGATTTGGATCTGATTTTTATGGACCCGACGGATATGGATCCGGATCTGGATTCAGATATGAAAACCGGATCTGGATCTGGATCTAGTAGGATCCGGTCCAGATCCGATCCGTTGCCATCCCTAATTGTGAGGGTATTAGCAGTACATTTGAGTATCACAGTGGGTAACATTATGTGATACATTCTTTTGTAAAATTCAAAAATTCGATGTCAAACTAATTAACAGAGTAACTGAGATACCAGGGTAACATAATGTGAACCAATAGTTGGGCAAAAAATAGAAATACCAGTGAGCATATAAACGTTACTTCATTTATGGGTATGATTCAAATGAACCCAGGAAAAATAATTAACAGAGTAAATGAGAAATGAAATAAACAATCAAGAAAACATAGAATTTAAGTACCCATTATACAAAAATAGAAAAAGAACATAAAACAAATGAACAAAATTTAGAAATATCAGTGAGCTAAAATGGAGGAGCACACAATTTCGAGGTTTGCTCAGGATGAATAGGTTTGCCGTTAGAACACTAAGGGTGAAGTATAAAATAATAGATGGGTTAGTTTGGGCTAATGTGATGAGTTGGTTTGGGCTGCTCAGGATGAATGGTCCATCTAATTGTATGTCAATGACCAAACCCATTAAAATCTGGGCGGGTCAATTGGGCTTGGTCCAATTTGACAGCCCTATCAAAAGGAACCTTTACAAGGGGAACAGTACATGCTGTTGCAGGTCATACCCGTCAGAATGCTGTACAGAGGTGGTTAGCTTGTATGTTAGAGGAACATTCTTGATCGATTGTTCTGGCTGGGCTGCATATTCTGCTTCTCCTTGGCTCTGATATATTCATGTGTGAGACGGCCACTGTGAGAGCATCCATAAAACCAGTGTCTTCATCTTCAGGCATCTTAGATAAACTACCAGATGTTAAAGTTGAACCAAAGTCATCACTGAGAGAGCTAAAGGCTAAGTTTCTTCTCTCCCGTTCTATCCTAGTAGAAGCAGTCAGCTGGCTTTTAATTGGTTTTCCATGGTTCTTCAATGTCGATTCTGTGTAAAATAAAATCCATGGATGTCCGGTAAGAAAAGAAAAATGGTATTAACAACAACAACATACCCAGTGAAATCTCACAACGTGGAGTCTGAGGAGGGTAGAGTGTACGCAAACCTTACATCTATCTTGGTAGGTATAGCATCTGTTTCCGAGAGACCCTCAGTTCAAGACAGAGCATAATCACAAGCAAAATAACAACAAAAACAAAGCAAAAGCAAAGCAAAAGCAAAGCAAGAGAGAAGGTCAGAAAATATTTAAAGCAATATGAAAATACTGATATCAAAAGCGAATAGGTCATGATAGCGCATTTCGAAAAGTAAGTAATAACTAGCGCAGGTAAATAAGTTAGACAAAGTAGGACACAGTAGGACATATAGCAGCAGAAATCAAGCTACAAGGGACTATAGAGCAATAGTACGCTTATTAGTATGATAGGCTAAGTGAACCTACAATACTAACACTACAACTACAATTTGCAAGCCTAAGAAAAGAAAAATTGTATCATCAAATTTAAAGCCAGACATCAGACAAAGGTGAGATATAGACATTAACAACTTTTGCTTGTGGAAAACGAAGACAGCGACAATGAAAAATACGAATTACCTTATCTACTTAACAAGTAGCCTTTGATCAGAACTCCGTGCTTTTACGCCATATCTAAAAAGTTCTAACAGATTATGTCGGATAACATTGTAGAGCAAGAATGTCAAAGCGAAACTGTGTTACCCATCACTAGATCTGTCAACAGGGATGTACATCCAAAAACAGAAGACTTTTCCATCAACACCAGGATTTTTGACCAAGTGATTCTTGTGCATATGAAGAAACTACTGAGGCTTTGGTGATAAAAGGAACTATACTTAACCAAAATTGAGTCTTCTGGACATGCAATTCCATCAGCATAGCTTATAGCTTTATAGATTCTATGGTGTTTTGGGTGCTTGAGACCAAATCTATCACCCTCCACGCACCCTGAGGTGGGGGGGGGGGGGGGGGATGAGGCATAGGCATAACCTTCAGTAATCTTTCATATTCTACTTGCAAGGCAATACACTCTGCTAAATAATGCTCCAGAGGTAGATTCAAACCACCTCATTCAGTCTTAGTTCTATTTGATGATTACATTCATTCAAAAAAATACCGATAAAAGACTAAAAGGTATAGAGTCAACTCATCAAAGCAACAGCTAAGAAAGGGAAGAGATGTGAAGGCTACTCACTTAGTACTTCATCAGCATTGTACCTTGCTGAAACATCCCTTGTCATCATACAAGAAAGCAGATCACGAGCTGATTGTGATACAGATTCCCAGGCTCTACCACTGAAACCAAGATTCTCCTGCTTAATTGCACTGAAACCAAGATTCTCCTGCTGAAACACCTCTTCATCATATAGTGGCATGAGGAAGTGGGTATTGCAGCAACCATCATTAGATGTTGCTGCTTTCTTTAACGTCAGAAATACTTTGCAGTCTCAACTTTTTACACAGATAGGAAAAGAGAGGGAAAAAAGGAGAAGAAACCGTGTAAATGTTGTTATTCGAAAACAAGTATAGGAAGTGGGATTTGAACCAACGCCCTCTCACGAGGACAAGAACAGTCTGGCGCCTTAGACCACTCGGCCATCTTGACTTGTTTGCTAAGAATTATTAGAAAATTATTATCTTCGTAAACAACAAATCCTAATGTTGATTTAATCATACTCTCTCCAATTCAAACCTCAAGGTTTGTTGGCTAAGCAGAAATGGGGGGAAAAAAATCACTCCTAGTGTTTATACAAAATAATTGAATCCAAGATATGCCTCTTCCATATAACATTGCTAAGAGGTTTTGCTTCTAAGGATTACACTTTGGTTTACTTTACAATTGACTTGAGAGTTACTTATTTTTCTGTTGATAAAATTAAGAAGCAAGCAAGATTCATATGCATATAGAGATAACAGCATGTTTTGAATTGAATGAACACAAATACTCCCTCCTTTCAAAATTTGAAAATAATTAATTTTACACTTTTCATTAAACTAATGATGAATATTTTTATTACTTACCAATCAAATGTTGTAATATATTTAAGGTCACACGTTTTAAAAGATTTATGTCACACAAATATTACATCATATTTTCAACCACAAGCTTAAAAAATCAAATTACTACATCACATAAATTGAATCGGATGAAGTAATATTTAGCAACAAAGGGAACTTTGAGACCCTAAATTGTGAAATATCACAAACACTCGGAAATAGTAGCACTCTGTTCTTTCTAATTTTGATTCTCTCAAGGCAGTATTTTCCATCAAGTTGGTTACTCTGGTGCAACTCCAAGTAATCCCTATACTTCATTGGACCATAAGCTGCTGGGCTGTTGTCATTATTGAGCAGTGGAGAAGCTGGACTCACAATTGTTTCCAGTGATGGCCCATGAAAGGTAACAATTGATATCCTTGTTATTTTGTTGTTCACCACTGCTCTATGTACATTGCTCTTGTACTTCCCATTGCTGAAAATCCTGTGTAATAGAAAAATAAATCACATCCATAATATAATTAGCAAGTTATTATTGAAAAAACAATTCCACCATCCAAAATTTGAGCCTTAAAATAAAGGTGAAGTAGATATTAGATACTTGAGGTATTTGCACCAACCTTCTAGGAAAAAAATATAGGTGTCTTTGAGTAGGAGAAGTTGTTTTTTCAGAGCTAAAAGAGTAGTTTTTCCTAAAACCACTTCTGAAACGTTGATCAAGCACAAAATCCTGATTTAAAATTGGCAAAAGTGAATTATTACAAAAAACATGTTTCGAAAGCTTGACCAAATGTGCTATGATCAATGTCATACTACAAAAGACGACTAAAAGTGTTAGCAGTCGGTGCAATTAAACCATATATGTCAAAAATCTTGAAAGTACATAGTATTAATATTAACTTTTTGACCATTATTTCAAATAACTTTGAAGTGATTAAGTTTAAATCCAGAAATCCACTTCTATATACTACTAAGTACCATGAAGAAACCCCAATCTTGACAAGCATTGCGGAGATCGTGGATGGCTTTGGCACATTGATGAGGATCATGGGAGATGAGTAGAGATTGAGTTTGCATCATCAAATCTGTGGCAGAGGAGTCACTGGGATTGATAGTAGAGTGAACATAATTAGAAGGTATGAAGCAAAGATCAGGCGATTC
This sequence comes from Anisodus tanguticus, assembly GCA_034509755.1. NCBI lineage: Eukaryota > Viridiplantae > Streptophyta > Magnoliopsida > Solanales > Solanaceae > Anisodus > Anisodus tanguticus. The sequence goes on along the minus strand of CM067561.1, from coordinate 33,489,381 downwards.
AGCTAGTTTTTTGACATTGGCTAGTTGAATTGGACTTGTCATGGAGATAAAAGAAAACAGGATTTTGTGGCAATGATGATTGTTTCTCAATCGGTTTAATGAATATCCTTGCAATACAAGGATAATTTATGCTTCATTTCGTTGTCACCTATGTAGTTATATAAAAAGACCACTAACTCATATCGAGTCAATTAAATTAGATGCTTTTAGGAGCTATTTATGAAGTGAACTAATTGCAACTTGCTACGAATACTGTATATATTACATTTTGTTCGACTACAACAGAAATATATTAAACAGACTACAATATTGCTGTGATCATAGCTAACCATTGGATTGGGCATTATTCATTTTGAGACCAGATCAAATTTGACTCTTTCTGGTTATTTAAATGTAATTCCAAGAAAATACTTTCCATAAAAACTCAGATGAACCCTAACAATTTGTGATAAGTTGAACTAGAAAGAAAAAAAAACACAGAAAGTTTGGAGAAGCAACCTTCAACTTCAGTACGTACGAGTACGACTCATCAACTTGGACATCTATGAGAACATGGAGATAAGCTATGGTCCACTTTACTAGCATCAGTCCCATCCGAAAATGACTATTCAACATATACTCACTTGGTTATTAGACACGTAGGAAAACCTAACTCTTATTAGGAGTAAATCTTATCAAAAGTTCCACTATACCAAGAAAAGAAATATAGGAGTATCATACATCACTTGGAAACAAGAGGTCACTTCCCAGGAAAATTAATATTAAAGGGGACAAAAAAAGAACACTCAATTATTTCGGAATCTTGACTCTTTCCAAACAGGACTTTCCATCAAGTATGTTGCTCTGTTGCAACTCCAAGTAATCCCTGTACTTCGTTGGAATATAAGCTGCTGGGCTGCTGTCTTTATCTACCAGTGGGGAAGCTGGCCTCACAACTGTTTCCAGTGATGGACCATGAGGTGTAACTATTGATATCCTTGTTTCTTTGTTGTTCACCACAGCTCTATGTACATTGCTCTTGTATTTCCCATTACTGAATATCTACCATATGAAGAAAAAAAATTAAAACCATACAATTAATGGTAAGTAACTTGTTATTTTATACCACTATAAATAATCTTGACTAGCCTAAACATTGACAAATCATAAATAAGTGTAGTAGTATTCTAAACTATATCCTTAAATTAAGGGTAGTGCACTTAATTTTTCTGCGCTTGTAGTTCAATTAATCAAAGGGACAGCTTTAACAAGGAGGAAGCTGCAAGTTCGAGACCTATCACATATTCAAATAAATATATCAATTCATCTCTCATGAAATGGATAAATAATTTACCTCAAGATGGTCGCCGGTGTTAACCAAGATAGAGTTGGGAAGGGCATTAACGTTAATCCATTTTCCTTGATGCTGAACTTCGAGACCCCCAACTTGGTTCTGAATGAGAAGTGTTAAAAGTCCATGATCTGAATGGGGTGGCATCCCCATTGTAAGTTCAGGTTGAGGACAAGGTGGATAGTAATTTCCAACGAAGATTTGAAGGCCTGATTCCAAGTTTAGTGCTTTGTCCAAGAAACTTTCTTCAAGCCCTAAACTTTCAGATATACCTGCTAGTAACTTTCTTGCCACTTTCCGGATTTTCTCACTATACTCCGCCATACTATCCCTATTAAATTGACAATATCGAGTCACTAAAAGATAATTAAATTCGTAACTACTAGAAAATAAGGTTGTTGGTTGTCTGTTACATTGTATTGTAACATAAAAATTATTTATATTATCGATATATATATAAGTTAAAATTCCGTCCAGACGATTTGGAATAGATGGATTACCTGTAGCCTTGGGGTTTGGTGGGGGAGTGAAAGTGAGGATGGACAAAGACCTTAAGATAGTCTCTCCAAAAGAACACATTTTCTTTAGAAGCATTAAAGCTAGTGCCAAATCTTATAGGATCCAACACATGCTTCCCAGCATACTCCAGTTTTTCTTCTTCTGGCAAGTTAAAAAATTCATGAGTGCTATCAATCACTGCCTTCATCAAATTTTCTGGTATGCCATGGTTCACTACCTGCACTTAATTAATATGCAGAAAACAAATTAAAAAGACTACAATTACCCTCTTTGTTTCAATTAATGTCCTGTAGTTACTATTTAGACAGTCAAAGAAGGCTTCTTTGATCATGATTTTTTCAAATACTTTTTAAACATTTCAAATAGTTAACTATTACTATAATTTATAGTAGTACTTTTTATGTAGGTAATTTCTAAATGTGAAAATTTTATTTCAAAAAAATTGAAAATTCTGAATCCGAGGCACTCGGCCATTTGTATTCCTGAATATGCACACAATAGTGCTTTGATGAGCCCTAGATGTAAAGGGGTTTCTTGAACCCTTTCATTTCAGGTGTCATCTAAGTGAAAAGTTTTATTAGGTTCTTAGCATCGGTCGACTACCCTTTACTCTTTTACTTCATATAGCTTTCCCTCATAGCGGAATAGTATGTTTTATTACATACAAGCCAAATTACCTGTATTAGCTCTCCCTGAAAGGAGAAGGAAAAATGGAATGTCAATGGGCGTCTAATCCTAAAATTAGTTAGTTTAATCCTCGAATGAGGACACATAAATTGAAACAAATGGAGTGATACGTACCATGAAGAAGCCCCAATCTTGACAAGCTTTGGTGAGGTGGTGGATGGCTGTGGAACGTTGATGAGGATCATGGGAGGTGAGTAGAGAAAAATCAACGATGGGAATTAAGTTTGAATCATGAGGGTCTGTGGCAGAGGACTCACTGGAATTGTTAGTAGAATGAATATAATTACAAGGTATGGAACGGAACTCAAGCGATTCAGCAAGTTGTTTGATATTGGATGGTTGAAGCAGTGGAGATGTGGTCTCCATATCTGTTACTGTGGAGATAAGCACACGTAGTTACTTAAAATCCTTGAAACGGATCTGTTATCGGTTCAAAGGCCAGAGTTGTGCTGTCTTGTCTTTGATTGTCATTTATCTAGATATTTCAGTTTACATTTTGTTTTATTTTTCAGCTTCTCGACTTACGCCATACTATTTCTGAAGAAAGTAGTCTCGGTATCTCAGCAATACTATCAGTAAATCACAGGATATGCCTAGAGTTTGATCTATAAGATCCTACCCAAAAGAAAATAAATTAATTCCACCAGAGTTAAAATTATTTTTAGTATTCGAACATGCTAAAGAAAAGAATAACGTTGCCTACTTCAAAGGTTAAAAAATGCTATAGAAAAGGGAAAGTTATAGAGATTGCACTTACACCTCAATCCTTTTTTTTTTCTCTTTGAATTGCTAAATTTGTAGTATTAATTTTTTATTAAATTAAAGAGTACATATATCTTGACACAAGTCGAGTGAAGTTGGTCCCTAGTAAGTCTATGCACTTTTATTCAACCACCCTATAAACACTTTACCGGCATATTATATTGTGTTAAACAAAATGAAATAATGTCTTTTATTTTTCAGGGTCTTTTTTTTACTTTAATGGTGGTGAATTAATCTTGATTTTATCCAAACATGACTTTCCGTTGAGTGGATTAGTCTGCTGCATTTCCACATATTCACTGTATTTCTTGGGAAGATAGAGTGGAGGGAAGCTTTCACTTTGGATTAAAGGTGAAGCAGCTGGCCTCACTGTGGCATTCATATCTGGGCAATTTGCAATGCCTATTGATATCCTTGCCACTTTGTTCACTACTGCTCTGTGCAAAACGCTCTTGTATTTCCCATTTGTAAATACCTATCAAGAAAAAAAAAACTGTAAATGAGATCTTAACATTTTTAGACATTTGGCTAAAAAAAGTATTCATCCACCTAGTCGAAATTGTTTGTAGCAGTCGTGTCGGTATATAGTATATACTCAATGTATAATAAGCATATAATCAGTGTATTATCTGTGTGTACAATGAAGGGAATGTTAATAATTTTAGACAAGTGGCTAACGAATATTTCTTTCACCTAGCCATAATAGTTTCTAGTCGTCGGTAGTGCATATTCAATATATAATAAGTGTGTAATCAATGTGTACAATACAGGGGATGTTAACATTTTTAGACAACTGACTGAAAAAAACTTCACCCCCTTTAGCCATTAAAGTTTGTAGCCTTCGCACAGTATACCAACTACAAAATAAGAGTATAATCAATATACACACTGATACAAATTATACAGCGATTATATATTAAATATACACTGCATACTAGCTAAATCTTATAAAAAAAATTACAGATTAGTTATATTTTTTATTGTGGACTTTGTTGGGCTGCTCTATGGTGTAAATATCACTAAATATAGTCAGTATTATTGCAGTATAAAAGTTTTGAGCCGAGGGTCTCTCGGAAACAGTCGTTCTACCTACCAAGGTAGAGGTAAGGTCTACGTACACTCTACCCTCCCTAGACTCCACGTTGTGGACTTCACTGGGTATGTTGTTGTTGTTGTTGTTATTGCAGTATAAAAGCATAAATTCTTTTTTGTTCTCTTATTTATTATTTTACGTGTACCTCAAGGTGATCACCAGTGTTAACCAAAATAGAGTTGGAAATGGGATTGATGTTGATCCATTTTCCATTACGTTGTATTTGTAATTCTCCAACTTCATTTTGTATGAGAAAGGGCAAAAGCCCAAAGTTTGAATGGGGTGGAAGGCCCATTACAAGTTCAGGCTGTGGACATGCTGGATAATAATTTGCAATAAACACTTCAAAACAAGAGTCCAGATCCAGGGATCTTCTCATCAACTCTTCTTCCAATCCTAAGTTTTCTGATATTCCTGAGAGTAACATTCTTGCCACTTTTCTGGATTTCTCACAATACTCCTCCCATAAAAGCTCTCTGTAAAATTGAACGGAAGAATAAAAAAGTAAAGTTAGGTGAGATGATCAGTTTTCGGGTTTGCTATGAGCTTTTAACTATAGTTTGAAAAGTAATAGGGAAATAGCGGGACTTTAATGTAAAATTAAAAATTTGGATTAAAATACCGCCACTTAGAACACATAAGAACTTATAAAAGTTTGAGCTCATGTTCCTTGGTTTTGAACTTATGAATGGGATCATTTGCACTTGTGTCCCTGTTTTATGCTCATATTAAATAACTTTTTTTGCGGGGCATAGATTAATATTTTCACGTCATAATATCCTAAAAGTTATACCTCTGCCCCTGAAAATTTTATGCCCCACCAGACATAAATTTGATTTTGAATGGAAAAAATTAATAATCAACTCATTTGAGAAATTAAAGACCCAACCCATTTGAAGGGAAAACCATGCAATTTCTTCCTATAAATGTTGAAAACAAAAAAAAAAGATTCATGGAGTTTTTTCAAACCCCATAAATCATTTCTTGGGTCCACTTGTCAATCCTTCATATTCCTCATTGAGTGATAAAAGTTGTGTCTTAGTTGAGGATATTTTTGTCCATTTTTTTTATGACAAAGTAATTAAATATTATTAACTTTAAAATTTTAGTGACTAATATTTCATAAGAGGTGTTAAAAGTGGCTATTTACCCACTTCTCTCGGAAAAAAAGGTAAAGTTATGAGATATTGATTTGGAAGAAATTGCACGATTTTCCATTCAAATGGGGTTGGTCTTTAATTTTATCCTTAGCAATTAAAGTCATGTCTAGCGGGATATAAGTTCTTTAACGGATGCGAAGCATAACTTACGGGATATTATGATGTTAATAGCGAAAATTTATACCCCACAAAAAATTAGTAGTTGTTACGAGGGCCAAAAATTAAAACCACCACAAAATAGGGACACGAGTGCCAATGACCCTTGTGCCAATGACCCTTTGATTTGGTGGGAAGTAACAAAATGGTCGCAGTCGCACAAAATGAGTGACCCTCTGACGGATGAATTCACTAAGCCCACCTTAGACATAGACATGACCTTTAGGGATGGCAGGTGAGTACAATTTTACGGATTCTGCACCGCATCCGTCCAGTTGGAACGGGTATGAATATAATTTTGGCGGGTAGTAGGCGGGTACCTAGTTTTAAACGTGATAAGATTGGACCAAAAACTGTTGATTTTATTTTTTATTGGTTATGCATATCATAGTGCTTCATATAGTTTTCTTACTAAGAATACGAATGGATCATATGCATGTGGAAATATTATTGAATCTAGAGACGCTGAATTATTTAAGCATATATTTCCTATGAAAAATGAATGTCATGTGGATGTTAATTCAAATGTGAATTATATTGCATTACCTGTTAGTGATACTCTTACTCTCTCATTTGATTCATGCGTCTAACCTAGAAGGAGTAAAAGGACAAGAAACAAAATTGATTTTGATCCAGATTTTATAAATACTTTCTTGAACAAATAAAACTTTGTTTCCCCATAAACTTTTAAAATTTTGAAGCTAGTTTACAATATAGTGATCTAAGAGAGGAAGAAAAGTCCGACGATAGTCCAGCCCCTCCACGAGAAATAAAGTATGTAATTGAAAGATGTCGACGATTGATGTTAATATATTACGTACTCATTAATCAATTACTTGTTAATTAAGGCCTTATCACTACACAATGGTACGATAACCACTTCACAATTTACATACACGTGTTACGATAACAAATATGTATTGCTAAAAGAATTTATTAAGTGTCTCGTACAATTGATATTAATTATATAAGATTTTTTTTAACTCACAAAAAATGAATTTAAGGTACGATAATCGCTTTACAATTCACATACACATGTTAGGATAACAAACATGAATGTTTTAAAAAAATATATGTGTCTCACACAAATAACACTAATTGAGTGCATCTTCTTTTTATCTCACAAAAATATGTTGCTTACTTTATTTTTCAGATAAATTTGATATTTCGAACTAGGCCTTTCTATTCATATACTTATATCAGTTTTTCAAAATGTATATTGAACACTGTAAACACATAAATTTATTAGGTTAAATTGATATATAAATTGGATTAAATTCATACTCATTTGGACTGAACAATTAGGTTCTGTTTGGAAAGTCACATGGTAATTGGAATTGGTGTAATTATTAGGGTAGTAATTATACAACCTAGTAATTACATAGTATGTAATTATGATGACCTGTTTGTTTGTCATAAGATAATTACATTATAATTACAAGCGTATTGTTTGGTTGCACAAGTTTAATTACACAGTTGAATATTTTAAATTTAAAAATAAAAATTAATTATCAAAGACTAAACGTTAATGTTTGACAAATATATGTCATATAAGAAGTATTACTTAATTTTATCTATCGTTGTGTCAAGATACATATTATTTCGAAAATATAGAACTAAATAATTATAAATTTATAATTAGTATTGTAAAAAAGTTGATATATATAAATAAATAATACTTTAATTGAATCAATTAATAAGAACTTCTTACGAAGCATACATTTTGCAATAACATCACGGACAACATGGTTGACAAAAAAATTAATATTTACAATTATAGTTTTATAATATTATTTAAATGCTAAAAAGTAATCTATCAATGCTAACATCACTCAATATAAGCTAAGTTTGCATATAACCTCATCCAACAATGAAATTCAATGTTAATGACATCATTAGCTCGTTATAAGTCAAGTTTGTGGATACTTATCCTTTCTAAGATTAGGAGGTATAACTTTTTTACAAAAAATTAGAATAATAACATAGTTAGCTTGAAAAAAAAAAGAAAAACAAATAAGAAAGTTAACATAGCTAAGTGAAATAAAAATAAAGAAAATTAAATAATAAAGAAGCACAATATGAGAAATTATGTAGAAGAACGTGAAGTAGAGGTTGAGAAATGAGAAACAAAGAAATAAAAGATAATAATATAAAGAAAGTAATATTTGAAAGAAAAAAAAATAAAAATAAAAATAAAATTTTAAAAAAAGAATAGAAATAAAAAAATAAATTTAAAAAGAAAAGAAGAGATTCATAAAATAAGCTTGTAATTACACCATGAAATTACCTTCATTTCTCAGCCCCCCTTGAGAATTGGTGTAATTACAACCCTTCAATTACACATAATTACATGCTGACCAAGTAATAATATGGTCTGACAAACATGTCAAAATTGTATAATTACACCCAATTACACCCAAATTCAATTACATGGTGGCTTTCCAAACATGCCCCTAATTTGAATTGCATTATTAAATAACTTTATTTTATTAAATTCAAGTTTAAAGTCGATTTCATCTCAAGGCTCAAACTTATGCCATACATCAAGTAATATGACATTCCTGTCAAATTCAAGACCAACAAGATGATGCCACATGTTCAAATGATGTGGCAATTTCTAGTCAAAACAAGGATCATAGTATCAAAAATGATACTCTCTATGTCCCAAAAAGAATGACTCGCTTTTTTTTAGTCCGTTTAAAAAAGAATGACATATTTCTGTATTTGACAACAATTTAACTTTAAATTTTACCTTTTACGCCAAATGAGACGATCTATAACCACACAAATATCTTTGGCTTATTTTAGACCATAAGATTCAAAAGTCTTCTTTTATTTCTTAAAGTGCGTGTCAAATGAAAGTACATCACATAAATTGGGACATAAGGAGTATGTCTTGGCCAATCACAAACAACCTTATCACAACATTTGTGATAATTAGTTTGATGACTCACATGAACCAATCAAAATCAAACAATAGAGTTCGTTTACACTCGGACTTCCTACTACTTACAAGTTACAACTATAAATAGCAGAGTTACATAACTCTTTAGCGGGACAATCAGACCATCTGAGAAACTATCCCGCAGTTGGTGAGGCATCCATAAACATTGAGATCCAACATCAACTATTATTCAAATGAGTAATTAACCCAAAACAATGAAGTGTTGCCCGACTTTCTCGATGTTCAAATATATCTCAAGAAGATCCAAATTATCGCTAGGCCTCTCGAATCATGGAGAACTTAAAATAGGAGAATCAAGATAACAAACACATTTGTACTCACAATTGATTAATAAACTTTTACTTCTTTTTTTGTGATTTGTAGTTTATTTTTCATATTTAAGAAAATCTGCTGTAAAAAACACGTCAACAACAACTAGTACAAATGTGCAATATCAAACATGTAGCACGAGAAGAACACCATACGCATGGATTTTTGGCTAACTAATGCTTGATTCTCTAAATTGATAAAAGTAACACGTTTCAAGAAATGAGTGTAATACCCAGGCCAGTTCCTTCAAGTCCATTTAATGTTTGTCAATTCAGCCAACGTCCTAAAATATTGTCCACCCATTTCAGAAATTAATGAGATAGTATTCTCTCCGGTTCAAAATATATGTGCATTAAGCTTTTCTCACACTTTTTAAGAAAGTAATTCTTAAATTTTTTTTGATATTTTTATTAAATTCTTTTTAATTAAATACTATATAATTTCTTGATTACATCAAAACTCACTAAATAACTAGGGGTAAATTTGAAAGAAAATAATTTTTTTTCTTGAATATATAAGTGGACACTTATTTTAAACAAAAATAAAAAGGCTAAATGTCGACTCCCTCTGGTTCATAATAAGTGTCCACTTACCTTTTTTTATTTTGGTTCGAAATAAGTGTCCACTTATATAATTAAGAAGAAATTAATTGCTTTCTTTCGAATTTACTGTATTCAGATATAGGAAGTTTTAATGTGATCAAGAAACTATATCAATTACTAGTATCCTATTTTTTTTTCTAGGAGTTAGCAGTTTCTTATAGTGTGTGTTAAATGTTATTTTGAACCGAATGGAGTATCAATTTTTGTTTGAATGTGGTAAATGTTGGCTTACAAAGGATAGTAGGAAACGAAAATTACAAGTAACTGCAAAGTAATTCAAGAACTGAAAATTACAATAGAACAACAAAACTGAAATTACAATTTTGTTGAAGAAGAAAACTGGAAATTGTTTTTGCTGAATCGAGTGTGGCACTCTGTCCTTAAGACAATATTGCCCCGTATGTATCCTTTATACGTCCTGGACAATTCGTCTCCCAAGATAAAACAACAATGGAACAATTGAGCAAAGGAAACTCAAGAGCTATCGTGAAGAATATTGAGTGACGAAATGATGCTTGAAAGTTAAAGGAAAAAACTGTTTTTCTGCTTGTGTATTTTCGTGTATATCAAGTGTTGCTCAACAATGGTGCAAGGGGTGTTTATATAGGTGAGGGAGGGCTGTTTGACTGCCTCCATAACAACCATTATTGGCCAAATAATGACCATTATGGAGGTAGTAAAGCCACCAAATAAATGGTGAGAAAGACCAACGGATTGGCCATTATAGGAGGAGTAATTCAGCCAAAATAAATGGCTGAATTGAGTCTTCAGACGTTTCGTTCGATCGCCCAAATTCTGACTTTCTGAAAACTTCAGGGACCAAACTGTACATCTTGAAACTTCAGGGATCACTGTACTTCTGGAAAAGTTCTCTGGTGCAAAAAGATAATATCAGAAGACCCACAGCCCGTGGCCCGGAACCGGACGGGACGGGACGGGCGGGCGGCGGCGGCGCGCGTGTGGGCTTTCCTCGAACCGAAGCACATCTAGGTCCTCCCTCCTTTAAACACATGGGATACCCCTTGGGGTCCCAAACCCCAAACCAATTTCGAGTCTTATATACACAACAATTCTTTCTTCCTCTACCGATGAGGGAGAATTGATCACACACCACACTTTTCCATGCTTCAAACACCTTACTTCGTGAACCAATATCTCTTTCATTTCTCAATGAAATTCGACGATTCTTGGCCTTACGGTTATCTACGTACTTAGTAGATCATGCATGTGTGAAGAACCAGATTCTCCAATATGTGTAACACTAGTGTTTAAGCCGTTAAAGTTGGTCGGTCGCAACTCCCGCCAAAGGCTAATTTCCAACAATCCCCTCTTGAAAAAGATTTTAGCGCACTCACATGGTGTCTTTTCATTTCCAGCAATATTTCAGCGGACCGATGTTGCATAAGGAGAGGTAGTTTCAGTTTTGAACCTTCCATAGTTGAATACCATCGGACTTGCTTACTGTGCGGTGAACGTGATGTCTTGAACCGTCAGTGTTTAGTGTAAGCCAAGTCAGTGGTACCAACACAACAAATTCCCTTACTCTTTTCTTCGCAATGTTTTGTCCGTTTTGGCCATGGACAACGTCTTGGATTCTTAAGTGCGTTCATTTGAGGCGGCCCATCCTCACACTTAAATAGGTGGTCTCCTACAAGGTATCCTGATATACCCCACTTCACAAGTGTTAGGAACCATTAAAAGTTTCCCAAAACCTAACCTCAACTGTTGAGGATCATTACAGGTTTTGAAAACTTAACCTTTACCTATACTGCAGATAGCACTTAACGTCTATCGCGGGAACGACTTTGGATTTGGTGTTTCTTTTCAGAAATCACTATCTGAAGTGCTCATGCTTCCATTGAAGCGATCAACTAAACCTTTACAACTTAGTTTTTCCATTGAACCAAATTACTGGGATCTCTAGTTAGTAAGGTTGGGTTACCACTGTATTGGTCCTTATATTTTGGGTTTTAAGCCCATTCCCCTAGACAGGCAAGCCATCTGATCTTTGGGTAAGCCTTTTGTCAATGGGTCTGCTATATTATCCTTTGACTTAATGTAATCAATGGATATTATACCCGTGGTGATCAGTTGCCTAACGGTCTTATGCCTCCGTCGAATATGACGAGACTTGCCGTTGTACATAGCATTCCGTGCCCTTCCTAGAGCCGACTGACTGTCGCAGTGGATCATTACCGAAGGTGCGGGTTTGTTCCAACACGGAACATCCTCTAAGAAGTCATGAAGCCACTCGCCTTCTTCTCCCCGCTTTGTTTAAAGCGATAAACTCCGATTCCATTGTGGATCGGGCGATGCAAGTTTGCTTAGAGGATTTCCAAGACACGGCCCCCACCACCAATTTTAAATACATACCCACTGGTGAACTTGGTGTTCTCTATATCAGATATCCAGTTTGCATCACCGTACCCCTCTAATACAAACTGGATATCTCGAATAGTGTAACCCAAAATTTAACGTGTATTTCAGGTATTGTAATACCCGATTCAACGCCTTCCAGTGATTATCACTCGGATTACGGGTGAACCTAGCCAACTTATTGACTGCGTAAGAAATATCAGGTCGGGTGCAATTTGTTAAATACATCAAACTACCGATTACCTGTGCATATCGCTCCTGGTATACATGTGCACCAAGATTTTTATCAAGCTTTTGATTTGTATCCATTGGTGACGCTATCGGTGAACTGTCTAACATCTTGAGCTTTCCCAAAACATCCTCGATGTAGTGAGACTGAGATAAGACCAGTCCGTCAAACGTCTTAGAGATTTTAATCCCTAGGATGACATATGCGATACCCATATCCTTCATGTCGAAGCATTGTTTCAACATGTTCTTAGTCTCTAGGATTACCCTAGGACTGCTTCCTGTGATCAACATGTCATCTACATACATGCATATCATAACAAATGAGTCAGAGTTACCTTTCGTGTAAACACATTTATCACACTCATTAATGGCGAACCCTTTCGATAGTAGAGTACTATCAATTTTTTCGTGCCATTGCTTCGGAGCTTGTTCAGCCCGTACAGAGATTTGACAAGCCGACAGACTTTCTTCTCTTGCCCTTGAACCACGTACCCCTCGGGTTGGTCCATATAAATTTCTTCTTCCAAATCACCGTTTAGGAAGGCTGTCTTAACATCCATCTGGTGTATCTCAAGGTCACGCAAAGTTGCGATCGCAATGAATACCCGTATGGATGTCATCCGGGATACCGGAGAGTAGGTATCAAAGTAGTCAAAGCCTTCTGTCTGCCGATAGCCCTTGACTACCAACCTGGCCTTGTTGTACTTGTCTATAGACCCATCTACTTTGTATTTCCGTTTGAGTATCCACTTACAACCCAACGGTTTATTTCCCGGAGGAAGATCAACCAACTCCCAAGTATGGTTATGCAGAATAGAGCATATTTCACTCTCAATAGCTTCTTTCCAGAGCGGTGCTTCTGGAGTTGACAACGCCTTAGCAATTTTTCCTTGGTTCATTATTAACCATATAAGCTACAAAGTCAGGACCGAAGGATTTATCCTTCCTGGCCCTTTTACTTCGCCTTAGATCCATCTCTGGAGTCTCCAAGTTCTGAGAATCTGGAACACTAGATTCCGGATGTTCAACCACCTCGAGATTCGCTAGATCTGAATCATCTAGATCCGGGCAGTCAAGGACTCCCGGTTCTTGAGAGCTTTGTACATAACTTCGTTTGCGAGATGTTATGTCTTTTTCCTTTCTAGGAAAGGTATCTTCAAAGAATAAAGCATTCCTTGATTCCATAATTGTACCCTGGTGGATATCTGGAATATATGACTTATGCACTAAGAAGCGATAAGCACTACTGTTATTTGCATATTCGATGAATATGCAATCTACAGTCTTAGGCCCAATCTTGACCTGCTTTGGCTTGGGTACTTCAACTTTTGCCAAACAACCCCACACCTTAAAATACTTGTAGGTGTGTTTCTTTCCTTTCCATGATTCATATGGAGTTTTGTCCTTACCCTTATGTGGGACTTTGTTAAGAATCGTATTAGCGGTAAAGACGGCTTCTCCCCACATGTTTTGGGGAAGTCCGAAATTGATAAGCAAGGCATTCGTCATTTCCTTTAATGTGCGGTTCTTACGTTCCGCCACACCGTTTGATTGAGGTGAGTATGGAGCCATCGTTTGATGAATAATGCATTCTTGGGCACAGTATTCCTCAAATGGCGCTACATTTTCTCCCCCTCTATCGCTACGAATGGATTTAATTCGTAGGCTCAGTTGGTTCTCAACTTCTGCTTTGTAACGTCGGAACGCTTCAAAGGCTTCATCCTTACTTTTTAACAAGTAAAGGTAACAATACCTTGTGCTATCGTCAATGAAAGTCACAAAGTACTTGGTCCCCCTCTAGTTTGTGCGAACTTCAAATCACATATATATGTGTGAATAAGTTCTAGAGGAGCGGTATTCCTTTCGACGGATCGAAAAGGAAGCTTGGTGAGTTTTGCCTCTACGCACACCTCACACTTATGTTGAGGGTTTACGTCGATAGACGGCAACAACTCCATCTTTACCAGCCGTTGAATAGATTTGTAGTTAACGTGTCCTAATCTATGATGCCATAAATTAGAAGACTCAAGCAAATAAGAAGAAGGTTCAACTTTATTTCCTTGACGCAATACAGACATGGCATTCACTTTGAAGAGGCCTTCACAGACGAAGCCTCTCCCCACAAATGTGCCATTTTAAGTGAGTACAAACTTATTGGATTCAAACACTAGCCTAAAACCAGCATTAACCAATAAAGGTCCAGAAACTAAATTTCTTCTAATTTCTGGGACGTGCATCACTTCCTTCAGAGTGAGTTCCTTGCCGGAAGTCATCTTCAGGACCATATTTTCAACCCCCAGCACGTCCGAGGAAGCGTTGTTGCCCATGAATAGCTTCTTGTCGGTGACCGGAGTGTACGTGGAGAAGGCATCTTTGTTGGAACAGATGTGTCTTGTTGCACCTGTGTCCACCCACCACTGCATCGGATTCTCAACCAAGTTGGCTTCTAGCACCACTGTCGAGAAATCCTCAATCATGTCATCCAGGAGCGTGTCCTTGACGACGTTAGCCTGCGCCTTGCCTTTCGACTTGGCTTTCTGTTGTTGCTAAGTCTTGAGCTTGCAGCATTCCTTGATCCTATGACCAGGTTTCCCACAGTGATGACAATTACCAATGAACATCTCCGCTGCGGGGGCTTTGCCGTCTTTCTGGAACTTCCGCTTCTTGCTTGAGTTCCCTTTGGCCTCAGCCAGATTTGCCTTTGCCTTTGCCTCAACAGTTTGCCTGCCCCTAGGTAAGGCCTTCTTATTATCTTCCTGGATTTGCAGTTTGATAACAAGCTCTTCAAATGTCATCTCCTTTGTCTTGAGTTTCAAGTAACTCATAAACTCATTCCATGAAGGAGGTAACTTTTCAATCAGCGATGCAACCAAAAACTGCTCGTTTGGTTTCAGTCCTTCCAAATCCAGGTGATGTATCATCATTTGGAATTCCTAGACTTGGGACATCATTGTCTTGTTGTCCACCATTTGGAATTTTAGAAATTTCCCAACGATGAACTTCTTAGTACCCGCATCTTGTGCGTTGTACTTTTTTTGCAGTTTTTCCCACAGCTCTTTGGCAGTGCCAACGGTGTAATAGACCGTGTAGAGAGGGTTTGCTAAGCAGTTCAGTATATAATTCTTGCACATGAAATCGCTATGATTCCATGCGTCACGAACCATCTTCATGCCATTAATGACATGGATACCAAGGCCCCCTTCACCCGTTTCATTAGGCGAATAGTCCATTTCATCTCCAGCTTGTGGATGATCTTCCGTAAGGAACCGGGCCATGCCCTTAACTGTTAAGTAGAACCGCATCTTTTGCTGCCATCTCTTAAATTCTGATCCCATGAATTTTTCAGGGCGATCATGGTGGTGTGAGGAAGAAGGTGTAGCACCAGCAGTCGGGAAGGCATCGGTGTTACTGCCTTGAACGATCGCGGCGATAGCGGCGGTGAAGGCAAAGCGGATGTTCTTTGCCTTGGCCGCAGCGGCGACGAGCGGGAAGGCGACAACGTTGCCTCGAGAGGCATCGGCGATGAAAGCAAGAACATCGGTCATATTTTCAGCCATGTTATTGCAGTTACGGGGCAATATTGTCTTAAGTTGTTGGATTACAAAGGATAGCAGGAAACGAAAATTACAAGTAACTGCAAAGTAATTCAAGAACTGAAAATTACAATAGAACAACAAAACTGAAATTACAATTTTGTTGAAGAAGAAAAGCGGAAACCGTTTTTCTTTGAGTCGAGTGTGGCACTGTCCTTAAGACAATATTGCCCCGTATGTATCCTTTATACGTCCTTGACAATTCGTCTCCCAAAATAAAACAAAGAATGGAACAATTGAGCAAAGGAAACTCAAGAGCTACCGTGAAGAATATTGAGTAACGAAATGATGCTTGGAAGTTGTAGGAAGAAACCGTTTTTTCTGCTTGTGTATTTTCGTGTATATCAAGTGTTGCTCAACAATGGTGCAAGGGGTGTTTATATAGGTGAGGGAGGGATGTTTGACTGCCTCCATAACAACCATTATTGCCAAATAATGACCATTATGGAGGTAGTAAAGCCACCAAATAAATGGTGAGAAAGACCAACGGATTGACCATTATAGGAGGAGTAATTCAGCCAAAATAAATGGCTGAATTGAGTCTTCAGACGTTTCGTTCGATCCCCAAATTCGACTTTACGGAAACTTCAGGGACCAAACTGTACATCTTGAAACTTCAGGGATCAAACTGTACTTCTGGCAAAGCGTTTCTGTTCTGACTGCTCAAATTCTGACTTTCTGGAAACTTTAGGGACCAAACTGTACAACTTGAAACTTCAGGGATCACTGTACTTCTGGCAAAATTCTCTGGTGCAAAAAGATAATATCAGAAGGCCCGCAGCCTGGAACCCGGACCCGGACCGGACGGGCGGGCGGGCTTTCCTCGAACCGAAGCACATCCAGGTCGTCCCTCCTTTAAACACATGGGATACCTCTTGGGGTCCCAAACCCCAAACCCCAAACCAATTTCGAGTCTTATATACACAACAATTCTTTCTTCCTCTACCGATGAGGGAGAATTGATCACACACCACACTTTTCCATGCTTCAAACACCTTACTTCGTGAACCAATATCTCTTTCATTTCTCAATGAAATTCGACGATTCTTGGCCCTACGGTTATCTACGTACTTAGTAGATCATGCATGTGTGAAGAACCAGATTCTCCAATATGCGTAACACTAGTGTTTAAGCCGTTAAAGTTGGTCGGTCGCAACTCCCGCCAAAGGCTAATTTCCAACAGTAAATTATCTATTTTTTTCTCATAGACCATTTTATGAAATGTCCTTTTTGAATAAGTAACTGGTAAGTGGTAAGCTACCAAAATTTTGATTATCTTTCAAGCTTCCCTTTGAAACTATCTACGATTTTTCACCTTTCTTATTATTTTTAACTTACTGCTACGGTAGCTTTAAAATGACGTTAACAAGACTACTGTGAAAAATGCAGTTTGATTTTCTCGTCGGCGATTCTTTACAATTAAAAGAAGATTAAGATTTTGTAAAAAACGTAAGTAGAAAGTCAAGTATTTTCGAATATTATTAGTCTTGAATAGCCTACATGCGCGCGGATTATTAGTCTGCCTGGTTAAATTTTTAAAATTAATTTATTTTGAAAAGTATTTTTTTAAAAGGTTTTTCAAAAAAGTATAGAGAAGCAATTTGTGTTTAGTTAATCCATTTAAAATTACTTTTGAGTAACAATTAGTGTTCGACCAAGCTTTAAAAAAATGCTTCTAAGTATATTTTCTCAAAAGTACTTTTGGAGAAAAAATATTTTTTTTAGTTTCTGAAAAACAACTTCTGTTATTCCCATAAAATTTATTTTCTCCCAAAAGCTTGACCAAACACCTCACTCTCTTAAAATAATTTTATTTAAAAAAAAAACTTTTGGGATCTCAAAAACTTGACCAGACACAGTTCAGATTTGTTTATTTGATTAAAATAGTTAAGTGCATCTGTCAAAATCTTTCAAATTAGTTGTATTGGGTAGCATTAGTTAAACTTTTTTTCCCGAAAATACATTAGTATTTCAGGGTTCAAATTAAGTTATACATCGACTTTGAATATTTATTATAGTGCAAGTGTTGATAATATAATCATATCTAAGAACTTAAACTTTTAGATCATATGGTCACACACTTCAATATGGTATCAAAGCAAGCCAAAGGTCCTGGGATCGAACCTCACCACCACCCATTCTCAAAAAAAAATTCCACATGCTTGGACCATGAAAAAAATTAGGTCAGCACGTGAGGGGGCGTGTTAATAATATAATTAAATATTAAAAGTGTGTTCTATCTAACAGCTTAAGCTTTTAGATCAGATGATCACACATTTCAATAGCAAGTAATCTCTTTAAGGAAGCTAAAACGAGGGATAATGGTGCAACTTACAAGTTTTTGTTTAATATTTCAGATACATGTATTATAGTTACACATGAATGTCAAATAAGTGTGTGGAGTTGAATTTAAGTAGATTGAAATAGCTCAGCTAATAAATAATCATGTCATTAATCCATCCAAAAAAGTATTTGGGCTGAAATGAGTTGGGTCGAAATGAGCATAACAAGGGGCCATAGGCCAACCCCACCAACTGTTATTAAATTTTAATTTCTTTGTTTGTTTTCATATAATTTGTGATACTATCTATTTTTTATTATTATGGCTATATGAATCAGGAAAAAAATATTTTGATTAAGTTTTTCATGGATCAATCTCGGATACATATTAATCAACTTTTAGATAAACTTAATAAAACGAGTTAAAATGAGCTGAGTTAACGAATAAACATGTCTAGACGAGTTGAATGTGTTATATTTTCGTGTGCTAATTTTGTCACCCTTAATTAAACATAATGACAAACAATATTATTTGCTTTTCTGTTCAAAAGTCTTTATTTTGCCAGTTGACTCTAGATAAAGAAGGGGGAAAAAAAGAAGAAGAGTACATAAACAATTATGCAGGGGACAGGACAAATATTTAAGTCATTGCAAGAGGTTTATTAGTATTCTATTAGTATAAAAATGCCATGTAAACCATGAGAATGAACAAGGTTACGATATATTGTAGAAATTAATTAAGCTGTAAGTTGTCCTGAAGAATATATAGAAGAGAAGAATTATACAAAAAGAGAGAAAAAAAAAAGATGATTAAATTATCATGATTTTAACAAATTCCTCATAGCTAACGAGACCATCTCCATCAAGATCTGCTTCTCTGATCATCTGCTGGGCTTCTTCATCTGTCAATCTTTCTCCCAAATTCATCATCACATTTCTTAACTGCACACATTCAGCAATTTCACTATTAAATTATGTTTCCACCACAGCTAAAGTCATGAAAAATCTTAGCTGTCTAGGTATTTATTGTGGATTCTTGGTTTTGAGACTTAAGGTGTTTGACCAAGAGTTAATTAATAAGTAACAAAGCTAAATGAAATAAGAGTGTAATTAAGACCTCATTAGCAGAAATAAATCCATCTTGATCTCGATCAAATACTTTGAATGCTTCTTTTAGCTCCTCAGTTACGTTGTCCTGCACAATATATATATATATATAGTGCATGAGTTTAACTTCAATATACATCGTTTAAAATTTTTAAACAGTACTTGTCGTCTAAAATATTTACAATATTATGAAAACAAGACAACCTGTCTATTACAACAGATAATATTAAATATACTAACAGTATAAAGATTTAATTATTTGTATGTAAGTTAAATAAACCTTGAGCTTCCTAGCCATGATATTCAAGAAATCTTCAAAATCAATAGTGCCGTCACCATCAGGATCCACTTCATTTATCATTTCTTGAATTTCTTCCCTGGTCGGATGTTCATTTAAAGATTGGATTACGGCTGCAAGTTCCTCCATTCTTATCACCCCTTCATTTCCATTCAAACAACACAAACTTTAATACTCTTCCGAGATTAATTTTACGAGCAATATGTACAAAATAAAAATCCATTTTCTGGAGGGTTTTTTCTACTATTGGTTAAAGACAACGAGTTTATATAATTAAATAGAAATAGTAAGTTATATCGAGGGGGAAAATGAGAATTAACCTAGAAAAGAGTTACTGACTTACCATCGCAATCCTTGTCGATAACCCAGAAGGCTTCACGAAACTCAGAAATTTGATCTTCTGACAATGCATCAGCCATACCTAATTAATTGTTCTAAATCTTTGATGCAAAAATAGAAAAATTAACTCTTTGGAGAAGTAAGAGAATGGTACTTGGAAATGACAAACAACCAAACTTTGTGGTACTTTAAAAAGGGTGTAGATACGACATTTTCCACAAAAATTAAATTGAGGAAAGTCAGACACACGCCTGATTTTGGAATTAAAATTTCTATTCAACATTCAAGATTGAAGCTTCCTTTAAAATGGAGTCCGAAATTTCCATAGTCAAGAGTTGAATATTAAATTGCAAGAACACCATCAATGACTTGACACATAACATTGTTTTGAGCAAATTAGAGTGGGGGCTCACCCTTAATTTCATTCTTGTCAATTAAACCTTTACTTTTTTTTACTTCTTGACTTTGGTTTTGAGTGTGATAGCTAGTTATGAGTAATAGTGACTCAAGAGATAGGAAATACTTATTCTTTTTATTTGTTTTTTTATTTTTTGCAGTCAAACAATTGATTAGAAGTATGCCAAACGCTGTAGAGTAGAAATGCAGTCCATTAGGAAATGATATTCCACTTTTTGATTAAGTCATCCGCATGCACTTGGGAAAAAATCAATGTTCCACATGCAAAATCGTTATCAATATTAACTTTCTCCTATGAGAGAGTCAATATTTCCCTTTTCCTTTCTGGAAATGCCAACAAAAAGAAGTGCTATAACACAATGGATTTAGCTAATTTTGTTTTTCAATATTGAGAGTTTGACTAGGTCTCGCCTTTTAACACAAGACGAGACATTATTAAATATATTATACGGATCAACGTAGCATAACATATTATAGTATGTTATTTGCGTTACTTAATTTCTAAGTGACTCATCCGCATTTAGTATGGACATTTTGTTACTGTTATATGTTAAGTGACTTGATACTCAATAGTCATCGGGTATGTTGTTGTTATTGTATACTCAATAGTGTAAAAATTGTTGTATATTGTAAAGCAGTACGGGAAGTAAATAAATATTACAAGTGTTCGCAAGGATAAACAAATAGGCCAATGTTCAGAACTGCCGCAAGCTTGTTGAGTCTTGAATCTTGATAACCTGAAATCAAGAATCACTAAATCTGGATGGTTACAACTGTGTGCTGAGTCGAATAATGACACTCTGTCCTTAAGACAAGATTGCCTCGTATATATGCTTTTACGTTAACGAGCAATAGTCTCCCAAGATAAAACAACACTTTCATCTCAACGCTACAAAGCATATAAGTTGAGTCTGGCGAAGAAAACAAACACGAAACGCCTTGCTGAAGAAATGGAAAAGGAAGGAAGAGTTTCTGTTTTAGTCCCAACGTTTTGGACTGAATTTCAGTGTCTTTTCTGTTTGTCTCTGTGTATATAAATGTTGTCTCTTCTTCTGTGTCTTTCTATACTGTTTTTGTATATTTTTCGTCACTAACAATTGAGTCAAAAGGCATCAATATATAGCATGAGGGTATATTTTTCGTCACTAACAATTGAGCCAAAAGGCATCAATATATAGCATGAGGGATGGACTCTTCAACTGCCAAAACATGGCTATTTTCTGCCTTCCGTTGTTGCCAAATTCATCTTTCCAGAAATTCCAGGGACCAAACTGTAATTATTAAGCAATTTGGAGTCCAAATAGATAATATCATAAAGTCCCGCGACCGGACGGGCGGCGGCGGCGCGCGTGTGGGCTTAGCCTTGAACCCAAGCACATCTAGGTCCTCCCTCCTTTAAACACATGGGTTACCCCTTGGGATCCCAAACCCTTAGTCAATTAAGAGACTTATAAAGAGGGCAATTCTTCATTTTCCCACCGATGTGGTAGATCTGTCCCACACCGTATTTCAATGCCTCAAACACCTTACTCCGTGGACCAATATCTCTTTCATTTCTCAACGAAATTTGACGATTCTTGGCCCTACGGTCATCTACTCACTTAGTAGATTATGCATGTGTGAAGAGACAAAGCCTCCAACATGCGGAACACTAGTGTTTAATTCATTAAATATGGGTGGACGCACCTCCCCACCAAAGACAAATTTTCGAGCAAAAATCGTTTGTCATCATGGAGCATGAGATTTTTTTTTGGTGTATATGCAAATTTGAACTCGCAAGAATATCAGATCCTTCATAATACATTTAAAAAATAGAAATAATACAAAGGACAAAGAATGGCACCTATATGACTTTGACTGCGGAACTAGAACGCAGTAAACACAAAACTAGTATTTTCGAATTTCAGCCTGTCTGTTAGTTACGACTAATTAAAGACAAGGCATCAAATGCGTTGATTGACTTCCAAGAAATAAGGGCAGCACAAGTGGCCTTCAAAGTCTTACTATCCTTTTGAGATTGGATCACACTTGTTTCATTTTTATCAGCTTATTTTTCCTACTCGTTTGTTTTAATTTATGACTAATCCTTGGATTATTTTCCATGGATGTTTCTTCCCTCAAATCAGAGTGAACTTGCTAATTCCCTCAAATCAGAGTGAACTTGCTAATTATGTTGCATTGCTTCGAGTCTCAAATTGAACTCTGGCAAAACATAACTTTATAATCGAAAGTTTGAACTTTGAAAAGTCAAAAGTTCAAGTTTAGACATATTGGTTAGAAGTTGGGCTCTGATTAAGAATATAATTAAATATTAAAAGTATGTTCTCTTTAATACCTATTCAAAGCAATTTGTGTGAAGGACTCTCTTTAACAGAATACACCATTTCTTGCTACGGAGCCCGTAAAGGAATTGTGGATACTGTTGTACGAACATCAGACTACTATTGTTTAATACCTTATTTTCCTTCATATTCATGGATGTAGTGAATTTTTTCATCAAAAATTTAGAGCGTGAAGTGCAATTAAATCCATTTTTAGGGGATTCATATTACTATTATCAATTAGAATAATTTATGGTTGAGTGATGACTAACAACCGTGAATTCAGAATTCTGTTAGTATAAAGTATTCTAATTGATAATAGTAATATGAATCCCCTCAAAATTGATCTAATTGCACTTCACGCTCTAAATTTTTGATGAAAAAATTTGCTACACCCATGAATATGAAGAAAAATAAGGCATTAAATGGCTCTAAAAGCTTAAGCTGTTAGAGAGAACACATGAGGCGGTCACACATTTCAACATGGTTTTAGAACATGCCAAAAGTCATGAGATCGAATCTCACCACCACCCTTTATCAAAAAGAATTTCCACGTGTTTGATCCATGTAAAAAATCATGCCCGCACGTGAGGGGACGTATTGAGAATATAATTAAATATTAAAAGTGTATGTAGACATCGAAAATTTGTGGGATTCTAAGGTCTGTTAGGGTTTCTTATAGGCTACTCTACCCTAAACCCTAGCTCATGCATATATAAATGGACACATATTTTTCTGAAAGACATCTCCAAAGTTTCATAAACTCATGAAATAATCACAAAGAGATCAAGATGTGGCTAGACTCTTCTTAATAATCAAATACTTCAAGAAGATCCACAAAATCCTTTCATGGAGGTAAATCCCAAGGAGGTCTTATACACACAATCTTGATAAATAAAATCACTTTTTTTTATTTATTTTGTGATTGCAGTTATTTTCCACATATATATTCAAAATTTAATATAAACAGTGTGTTATCTCTAACAACTTAAATATTTAAATGAGACGGTCACACATTTCAACATATCTAAATTTGAAATTTATTCAAAATTCAACTTCAGATATGAAGTACGAAGTTAGACTTTGTCAAAGCCCAACTCAGATCCGTAATTTAATTTTCCCACATGCATGTCCGAAATTAATTTTGACGTAGTTAAATTTTAAAAACTTTGTAACATTTTGCTATTATTATAAATAAGGGTCCTAAAAGGGCTATTTGTGCACCTTCCACGATTTGGTGGGTTAAATTTGATACTTCTTAAAGTATTAGAAAAGATTATGCAAAGTATTAGGTGTAGGTAGTATTAACGTGCAAAATTATAAGGACCTAACTGCAAATGAATAGAAACCTAGCGACTGACTGTGTAATTAATAAATCCCATGTTGCCGACTACTCCAATTGGCCAGCTGTATAAACATGAAAAGGAAACAAATTAGTATGATAGGGTAGAAATGGGAACATAATATCGGTAGTATTGGTAAATACTTTATACCAAATCAATGCAATTTATCATATTTAAGTGATTTAGTAAAATAAAAATATATATTAATTATCATAACTAAGTAATAGTTGTGTATTTTTAAATTATGTCATGCATATATTAATTTGATAGTATAATATATCAAATTTTCACATGATAATATTGTTATATTTTTTTTTTAATCTTTTCTTTTCTCTAATTAGGGATTCGGTTGGGAATTTTTTTTTTTTTCGTCATGCAATGTGTTCTTGACTGAGAGAGCCAAAGAAACAAGAAAATATAATATACAAATATTGGAAGACTAATTCAAATTTTCTAGAGAAGCAATAGCAAATTGTAGAAATCAAAAAGAGATCATTAAAAGATTTACTGAATTTTGTGTAATTTATTTTCCTTCATACCATCTAAATATTGACAGGGACAAATTATTGGCATTGTTGCTTTTTATATTTATTTTTTCTATGGTTTCAACTTCTATGAATACATAAATTATGTCCAACAAAATGTATAATTGTATATGAAGATTTGGTCATTTTTTGGCAATTCGTACAAATGTCCCTCTTTCGGGGTGATATTTAATTTTTGCCCCTCAAATTAAATTTTTTTAGTATTTGTCATTATCATTGGGTTCTCGATTTGAATCCCAGCTCAATCAAAAATTAAAAATAAATTGCAAGGTAGAGTTCTGATTTCGCAAGACATAGTTTGCCTTCAAACTCTACCCTTATGCGTAAAGGCAAACTCTGAGAGTTTGCAGGCAAATTCTGCCTTGCAAAATTTAAACTCTACCTTAGGCAAACTCTGCCTTATAAAGCAGGGTTTGCATGCAAACTCAACGTTAAGGCAGAGTTTGCCTTCGAGCATAAGGCAAACTCCGGCTTGCGAATTTTTTTTAATTTTTGACTGAGCTGGGGTTCAAACCTGAAACCTCGAAGTATTTTTAAGCAAAGGACAAAAATGAAAGACCAACAATTTGAAGGGCAAAAAATAAAGACCATTGCTTTTGAATGAAAATCAGCACAAAAATATATTTTTTTGCCCCTCAAATCGCTGGTCTTTAATTTTGTCCTTCGGTATTTTAAGTAATAAAAAAGGCCAAAAATATCCTTGACATCGAAAACACACAAAAAAAGAATTCGGCCTATCCTTATCTATGACCTAATTCTGCAAGGCATAAGTTTATAAGGCATAACTTAGTTCCTACAGTTATCTAAACTTTTGACGAATGAATTAGATACTACACAACTTATGTCGGATAACTTAAATCCTACAGAACTTATGCCGAACAAGGTAAAAGTTCTATAAACTTATGCCTTGCAAAATTAGGTCATAGATAAGGGTACTTTGGCCCACAAATTTTTACTATATGAGAAGCAGAGACAAAAATTAAAGATCAGCGATTTGAGGGGTAAAAATTAAAGACCACCCCAAAATAGGGATAGTCTACGCGTAAAAAAAACATTTTTTTGCGCGGATTTCCCTTCAAAGGCGGTCTTTAGTTTTTGCCCCTCAAATTGTTGGTCTTTAGTTTCTTCGCTTAAAAAAGTGACTGAAAATACCCCAAGATTCCGGTTCGAACCCCTGCTCACTCAAAAATTTTAAAAAAAATCGTAAGGTAGAGTTTGGATTCACAAGGCAGAGTTTGCCTGCAAACTCTCCCTTATAAGACAGACTTTACCTTATGCCTGAAGGCAAATTCTGTCTTCACGTATGGTGACTGGGTTATGTGATGGGGAGCAAATCATATTAGCTCAGGGTCGCACTCACGTATCCTTTGACACATCAGTATCTATCTTGATTGAGGATATTTCTTGCTTGTGAGTTAAAGCTGCTTTGAAGACGGATCTCATGTAAGGCATACGACTTTTCTTTTCTTCGTTTCTTTACTTTGTAAAGAGAGAGTCTCCCTTGTTTATTTTCCTAGTTTTCTATTGTATTGAGAGGAGTCCTCTCTTCTAGGTGCATAGATCACTAGGTTTTCTTTTCTTAGAATCTGGGGATGAGTTGGCTGACCTTAGTAGAATGGCCGACTTATGAACCACCATAAGATCAGAGGTAAGGTTTATGTCCCCCTCCTTGTACTTTTCTTGCTTTTTTTTTATTTATGTTAATGCCTGAGGGTGTTGCTCAACCCCTGACGGACACTAGCCCCGCCGTTAAACTAAAATAAAATAAAATATGTCGTGCAATTTTTTTTTAAAATTTTGACTGAGCCGTCCTGCGAATTGCCCACAAAAAAACACCACCCCAAAATAGGGGCATTCATGTGAATGACCCAGATTTGGTTGTGAAGAAAATACTCCATCCGTTCACTTTTACTTGTAACTTTTGGACTTTTCACGCCCCTTAAGAAAGAAGGATTAATATAGACATTTTACCACAACCCTATTTATTAATAAAAAACCTCAATAATTAAAACTAAATTTTCATAGGTAATTATTAGAGCTAGTATGAAGTTTCGAGATTCAACATTAAGTTTTTATAGATATTAGTAGCACTTTACAATTCATCCATCTCTTTAATAAAGAGGTGTGTGTCAATCCCAATATAAATATTGGTTAGCTAAAATTGACTTTCAAGTTTAAGAAGTCTTAGTAGTAAATAATTAAGGGTAAAACATGAAAAAATTATCTTCTCTTGATATGCGAAAAATAACAAGTAAAAGTGAAAATCTATTTTTGGAATGGTTGACAAATAAAAGTGAACGGGGAGTATTGTTCAGCCCAACTAATTGGTTTGGGTACCTTATTTCCCAAGCCCAAACCAATTTTCCAAATCAAGATGTAGTTTGTCAGCCATCTAATTTGCAAACCTACTAAGATAACCGAGTGATCTGCACAAATCAGTATCACATTCTAAATTTTGATCCAGTTTTAAAAAGTTTTAACAAAAATAAATTAACGGTTAGCAAGATCCTGTCTAATTGCTTTAATTTTAAATAGATGGGCAAAATTTAGATTATCACAAATCCTAATGGATTCGCCAGGAATGGACGAAACTTGCCTTTTCACAAATCTGACGGTGCGTTTTTCAGCAAATCATGATGAACAGCCAGAATTTGGCAACCAAATCATGACAAATCGCCATAATTTTCTGTATAAAAATTTCACCAACGCGTTTTTGCTTCAAATTTGATCCAAATCAACATCAAATGACTATAATATCCATTATAAAGGCAACACAAATCAATACAAAAAAAATAGGTACGGTTGTGTTTGTTTGCGAGTAAGCAATTCCTTAATTGCAAAGTGAGTTAGGGGCGGCCTAGGGGCATGAAAACAGCACACAAAACTTGTATAAAGGCAGGAAAAAAAAAATCAAAGGACA
Organism: Anisodus tanguticus; assembly: GCA_034509755.1. Taxonomy (NCBI): domain Eukaryota; kingdom Viridiplantae; phylum Streptophyta; class Magnoliopsida; order Solanales; family Solanaceae; genus Anisodus; species Anisodus tanguticus. Next base: position 33,462,028 of record CM067561.1, on the reverse strand, counting down.
CAATTATACTTTATACAAACAGAAAATTCACTGATAACTTGCCAGAAGCCTTTGGCATTGACAATATAAGAGAGATCATTTTCTCTCTGGCTGTTGTCCATTTTTCATCAGCCTCAAACTTCTTATACTACTACATACAACTAATATTCTGTATATCATACATTATAAAGCAATAGGTACAATTCTCTTTCCTTTTTCTTTTGTGTGCTTTTTTTCCCTTTTTGAAGAATTAATGGCAAACTCTAATCTTTATAAGAGTTGTTGAGACATTTTGAATTTTCATATGTCTCACTTGAAATATTATCTAAGAACAGGCAAAGCAAAACAATAGAATTAACTTCACCTAAGAAGAACAGCACTTTGGCTTCTTCTTATCATTTGCTCTTTTTGCATTATTCTGTCCAGACAAACATTTTTCTTTCCTGCTGAGCTCTCTTTGCAATAAAAAGTACTCTGTGATACAGAAGTACTCATATCTGATTCATTTACCTCAGTTGATTCATCACTTGAATTTTGATCAGCCCAATGCTCTCTTGAAGAATTTGCAATAGCAGAAGCACGATTTAAAATTGAAGTTATAGATAAAGATTCCAAAGATGCTGATCTTCTTGATGCACACAATTCACTTAACACTCCTTCATTAGTACCATTTCCCACATCTTCCTTGGAATTTTCCCTGATATCCATCATACTTAGTTCCACTGAATCACCTTCATTTTCAATGTCAAGAGTTAATTCCCTGGCATTCTCTGAAATTCTCGGACGAGTTTCTTCTTCATGACTCATCCCAAAATTCTGTAATACAGACATAATTAAGTAAATAAAAGTGTTCTAATAGATTAAACTTTAAATAAAATGATCACACACCAAATTCGAGTCTCACCAAAACTATTGTCAAAAGGAATGTTTACACGCACTTACAAGGACCTGATGAAAACACAATTATATAGAAATGTATTTTCTCTGACTGTCCTCATTTTAAATAAAATGGTCACACGCTTCAAAAATACCTGTTCAAGAGACGATGAGGCGGCGGCTGGGGCGATGACAATGCCGGCACGACACATGGGGCAATTGGTATGAGATCTAAGCCAAGTATCAATACAAGGTATGTGAAAAGCATGGTTACACTTTGGCAAAATCCTAAGAGTTTCATCTTCTTGAAACTCACTCAAGCAAACAGAGCACTCTGTTCCTTCAACTAGTCCTTCCCCTCTTTTATACTTGCAAATTGTGATAGCACTAATAACTGAGGGCTGAAGACCCACTGTTCTAATATACCATATGGGATGATCCACCATAGATCCATGAATATCTTCATCAACAATATCACTAAACTCTTCTTCTTCAACTCGCTGCTGAGATCGCGACAAAATTCTTGCTTTCCGGATTCTGTATACCACGAAGCAACAAAATATGAAAAAAGAAGTGGCTAACACAGAAAATAGAATAATCAAGAAGATGGAAATAATAGGTTTATATGGAGATTGAGGAAGAGGAGCTTTGGGGGTAAAAAAGTTTGGTGGTAATGGTGGTTGTATTTCTGAAAACATTGGAAATGTACAAATTGGATAGCAAATATATAGACATGAAATTGGACAAATTCCAGAAGGATTCTCTTTTATGTTGCAATAATAGCTGTTACAAGTTTTGCCTGTGGAATTATCAAGTGATTCAAAGATCAGCTTTCGATCAATATGGAAGGCCATGGCTGCAGCTAATTGTTTAACGAGATATGTGAAGAACATAGAGCATCTTAGGAAATTGTATGCAGCAACCTAGTTTCTAACGAAACTGTAACATGATGAATGCAATTTGTTTTTTTCTTTCTTCTGTCTTTCTGTTTTTCATTACTGTGTTTGTTCTTATTTGACTTTTCTAGTAGACTGGGCGGCGGATTATTAAAGACTGGTTTACACCAAGCTGCCATTTTTTCCCGATTGTCCCACCCAACCTAAACTGGCTCATGGCAAATTGCATTTACTGCTTTAATTAAGACCTCATGGTGGAAAAGGAAATAGTCAACTGTACAGCATATTAAATTGACTTAATTTCTCATATGGTATTAGGGGTGATCGTATATCGATTCGGTTCGCTTTTGTATAAAAAAATATTAATCGAATAAAATTCAGGTTTTTATTTTTAAAAATTGAATCAAACTTTTAAAAAAATGAACGTATCGGTTTATATCGATTTTTTTCAATTCAAGTGTATCATAATCAGCAAATATAAAATCCAAAAAATAAATTATTTAAAGTCCAAAAATATAAAGTCTGCATCACATATATTCTTAAAACATGTAAAAGAAAACTCCAAATTAAAGTTTACATCCCACAAAATAAAAGTCTAAACTCCAAAATATAAAGTTCACATCATAAATTAAAAGTTCAAAACATATGTTATGATTAATTACAAAATATAAAGTTCATAATCAAAGCTTTCAATTTTCATTTATATATGTTATGATTAATTACAAACTTACCACCGATTTTCGGTTCGGTTTATCACCAATTCTAAAGAACCGAACCGAATTATTTAACATTAATACATTCGGTTCACCGGTTTTTATGCCCACCCCTATATGGTATGATGATTGAATGTTGTTAACCACTTCCCGGATAAAAAAGAGTATTCACTTAGCCTTTATTTTTTTGTAAAATAAGAGTGTACACTTATTAAATCAAGAAAGATTTAACCTTACTTTTCTAAATTTGCCCTTATTAAGTGTCAGTTGACCAAATTCCAATACCTATTTAACTAGGGTCATTTTAATCAAATTACCTATTTTTGCTTAGGAGTTAATATTTTCTTAAGGGGTATGCAAATGGCTAAGTGGACACTTTTTTTAATCCGAAGTGAGTATAAAATAATATGGTTATAAAATTATTTTATCTCATTAAAGTATCTGAAATTCACTCACTATAATAATAATAATAATAATAATAATAATAATAATAATAATAATAATAATAATAATAATAATAATAATAATAATAATAATAATAATAAAAGTATTTTTATCACTTTAAAATTACTAAATCATGTATCAATTAATCCTATCTAATAAATTACCAACAACTCAAATTTCTATTTAGAAATTACAAATGGCAGAAGCAGTCTTGTGTCTTTTCATAGTGACTATAGGGGGAGAAAAAAACGATTACCCAACTCTAAATTTTGACCTTTCAATCATTATATTTTTGAGCATTTTACACATAGTTAAGTTAGTATATACTAGGGTGGCCAGTGGGACTGGCCGGGCGGGACGAGACGGGATTTGGGGGGACGGGGTGGGGGGTCGGGATCGGGACATGGCGGGCCAGGCGGGCCGAGATAGGGGGGACGGGAAGAGATCCCATCCCGTCCCACATCCCGCCGGAAGAGGGGACGGGTTTTAGGGAGACGGGTAGGGTCGGGTAGGGAGATTTGGGGGGATTTTAATTTTTTAAGACACCTAATTTAAAAAAATATATTTAAACACTTAAATAATTGAATAAGATAGCGAATAAAAACATCTCAATGCTGTTTTTGTGCCTCATATATTATTTAATAAAAATATGATTTTTTTTGTAATACAATTTCAAAATTTGCAACTTTGTTTCGTAGTTCAAAACTTGCAAATCACATAGTAAAACTGTCATTAAAAAAATTACATATTCAACCATACTCTTTCTAATTTTCTCACAATCTCTTGAGGATCTTCTATTGGAATTGAAAGTCGTTGGCTAAATTGTTCGACGTCGCTTCCTGCTCCCTCGGATAAGATTTCGTTGTAGTTGTAGTCGTCTTCTTCGTTGATCTCTGGTTGACCGCACCTTCTATGCTCTGCTCTAATCCAATGTATGAATAAAACTGTAATCTCCAAGCTGTCTCATGCCAATGAGTGTCTGTTCTCTCCTATTTGAAACTTTTCAGCAGAAAAAGCGCTTTCAGAAGCTCTTGATGACACTTGAATATTCAACAACATCTCGGGCCATCTTTGATAGTGTCAGAAATGTCTTCTCATTCTCCCTCAAGTATTTCAGCAAGTCTTCACGTCCATCTTCATTGACAATTGATTCGTACGGTACAACACCCTGAAAAACATAAACATCAAACACGCTAATTTGTGAAGAACTTGAACTACTATACATTCTATTTCTAAGGCCTTGAATACTAGAAGAAGAAACAACATTTCTTTTATTAGGTGGCAGTGAAGTAGAAGAAGATGGTACAGAAGCCGGTTGATTATTTGCACTTTGCTCTTGGTAATACATACATATATATATATATATATATATTTGCATTCAGTGTGTATGCTAGACATAACTTCTTCTTTAGTTGGTTCGTAAGTTGGTTCTTCAGTTGGGTCTCTTGGAAGTATTTCTAAGTTTTCATAAATCGTTTCAACAAGTGCTTTATAACCGTCTACTTTAATAGTACGATTAATAGATCACCAATAAAATAAATAATGGGAATAGAAAAAAAAGTATTTTGTAAATTTTATAAACATTTTTAATAGTCGGAGCGTAAGCTCATTTTTGCATATATTCATTAAGTAACAAAAATATTAGAGCTATACAAAATAACATAGATGAAATCGTAGGATGATAAATTTCAGAAAATTCCTTAGTAGTAAGATAATATATTCATGCGCAAATTTAAAAACATCTCTTCTAACAGTTGATCTAGGAAAACCGTTAAAAGCATGATTATATGTTTCTCGAATGTAATGAATAAAATCAGGATATAAAGGAAATGAAAAAGGTAAACTCTCCACAACAATTAATTTTGCTATATTTTCTCTATCTCTGTGTTTATCATATTTAGGACCTATAACTCCCCTCTCCACAACAATTAATCATATTTTCGGTGTTTATTCGACCATGTACTTGGTTGGGGACACTATGTGAACCTTGTCCCGACTCAGAAGGCATTTGCACACCCGATTTTTCAGCCAAGTATTGGTTATACCTTGCTTTGTGAGAGTTTTTTTTACATGTCTCATTAAACCTCCCATCCCACCTTTACCGTTTTCAGTTTTAAATTTATAAACTTCGCGACAAATTTTACAAATTGCTAGTTGATTAGGAATGTCCCTATCAAAAAAATCTCACGCATGTGGTTTTAATTTTCGTTGTCTTTGTCCTCGACTCAGACTAGGGGGAATGTGAGGCATTCCAGTTTCAGCCTAAGGTGGAGGTGCACTACTAGGTGTGTTATCTAAATTATTTTCTAATTCATTTTCTAAATTAAAGTATGGTTCATATGCAAAATATACATCATGATCTAATGGTATATTGATATTAATATTAAAAAAATCAGTTTCATCTACATGAGTTAAATCATCGTAATTAGGATTACTAGAAGATGCACCCTTACCACTGTTACCCCTAGTACCTCTACCAGAAAAACGTTCACTTTGTTCCATTATAATTATGTAAATAAATAATTAAAGTTAATGAAATTAAGTACGACAATTAAAATTAAGTAATCTTAATAATTTAAAGAAGGAACGAAGGTACCAAACGCCGACGTGTAATCGAAGTTGAAAATTGAAACTTTGCTCGATGATCCTCAAGTTAGTTGCCAACTTCACTCCCAATTTTTGAACTTTGATAGAAATTAGTAAATAAAATATAATATTTAGTGTGCAATGTAGACTTGTAGAGAGAGATTAGGGAGATGGTAAGAAAATTAGATATTTATAATTGAGAAATAGGGTTAAAGTGTAAATATACTAACTTAGGGTTAAAAATAAATATTAAGGGGTAGGGGGGCAAAATGACCGTTATTAGCCATTGCCAACGGCTAAAATCAAAATTTGACCGTTGTGCAACATTTATTTCTGCAAAGGAGGGGGGATGGGTAGGGTTGGGCGGGATCGGGACGAGCTCTAGTCCCGTTCGAGTTCAATCCCCTATACTGACGGTGAACATCCCGATTTTTTTTGGAGGGCCGAGTCGGGCGGGTTGCGGGATGGGGCGGGGCGAGATCAGACCGTGCCGGCCCAGTTAACACCCCTAGTATATACTCTTATAAATAAAGAACAATTTTGTGACTTTCGTCCAAATTCAATAGCCACTAGAGTAACTATCTATAATTTTTAATTTGCAGCTTAAAAGTTGGATACTCTTCTGTATCACTATATTTAGACAAATATGTTAACCAAAAAAGAGGAAGTGAATTAATCTATTTTCTTCAAAGAAAAAAAAGTTAATCTTTTCTCTTTTTGGGCACAAGCTTATTGAAAAAAGTAGGGTTTCTCGTAAATTCAAATAAGTGACAATGAATCACGGCTCTCCTTACCAAGAAGTCGCTAGAATTCAGTCTCACAAGAGAAAACCAATATACCGTGAAAAATTAACGGAGGTATTGCCCGTTCTTAAGATTTCCTAGCGAATTGATTACATTCCTACTTACATCTTTAATTGTAGGATTTACTTGTTGCTATAAATTGCTTAAAAGTTTGTATATCCTTGAGGAAGTAGGAGAGAGTAGGTCAACAGAAAGGGGTTTGTAATTCTTGATCATTGATTCACTGGACGGTTTTCGGTGGAGTAATACAAAACAACAACATATCCAGTGTAAATCTCACGAATGAAGTATGGGTAAAGTAGAGTGTATGCAAAACTTACCCCCTACTTTGGGAGGAGTTAGAGAGACTATTTCTCGTTGGAGTAATAAGTGCTTGCTAATTAAGTTAATTGCAACTTGCAAAGAGAGATTGCCGTTCCTCTTAAGTCTTAAACCTAGAAAAACATGGTGTGGAGGGAAATATTTTTGATAGAATACCGTATATCACGGTACCAAAATTAGAGTATTAAAGTAATGTTGTATAATTACCATAATTGTAGAATTTTTGTACAAGTAGAATTAGAATATTAGAAGTATAGTAGGAATATGATTTTTCATATTTGGAGATTGTAAATTGTATATATACCTATTTATTCAATAAGAATAATTAAGGGATTATTTCTTTCATGGTATCAGAAGTCTAAGTCTAAAATACCTTCTCCAACCAACACTTCCGCTCCTCTCGACTTGTCTCGGTTTCCGTGATCCCTTCCCGGTTTCCGTGCACTTTTCCTCCCCCCTTCCCAAATTTTCTTCCTATTGTTCTTTCGTTATGTCTACGTCAAAGAACATGTTTCATACAGCCCTTACAGTTTTCAACATCATGAACCACATTCCTATTGTTCTTGAAATGGAAAACGTCCAATACGCGACGTGGACGTAATTATTCAAAATTCACGCACGCTCGCATCAAGTCCTCCATCACATAGTCCCCTCGGTCCCTGACGTGGAGAAGGTGCCTACTCCCAAGAAAATCCTACGTTATGGACAACACTTGATGCTACCGTTCTCCTGTGGATTTACTCCACTATCTCTACAGACCTCTTACAGACGATCATTGAACCTGACGCTACGGTAATGGATACCTGGAATAGGGTGCGTGATATATTCCAGGATAACAAAAATTCCTGAGCTGTCACTCTTGAGCAGGAGTTTTCCCATGTCAACATGGAAGATTTTTCTCACATTTCAGCCTATTGTAAACGACTCAAGGAATTGGCGGACCAACTCCGCAACGTTGGTGCGCTTGTTACCAATGATCGTCTTGTTCACTAGATGGTTGCTGGCCTATCTGAGGCCTATAATGGTGTTGACACACTGCTTCGTCAAAGTAATCCTCTACCACCATTTTATCAGGTCCGTTCTATGCTCACGTTAATCTTCAATGTGTTTCGTCAAAGTAATCCTCTACCACCATTTTATCGTCAAAGTAATCCAAAACTTAAATGACACATGAATCTTATGGAGGCAGTACTGAGTCCTGATTGGCAAGCTGCCATGACACAAAAATTTGAGGCACTTCATGCCAACAATATTTGGGATATTGTACCACTACCAGCATGAAAGAAGGCTATTGAATGCCGATGGGTGTACAAAGTCAAACACAAAGCAGATGGTAGTATAGAAAGGTTCAAGACAAGATTGGTTGTGAAGGAGTATACTCAACAGGCTGGTATATTGACTACAATGAGATTTACTCTCCTGTAGTGAAGATGACAACGGTGAGAAGTCTGATAGCTACTGCAGTAAAGAAGGGATGGAATATGTTTCAACTTGATGTGAACAATGCATTCCTGCATGGTGATTTTTATAAAGAGGTATACATGACTTTACCACCAGGATTAGATGTGAAAGGAACAGGTCTAGTGCGCAAGCTGAGCAAGTCACTTTATGGGCTAAAACAGGTAAGTAGGCAATGGTATGACAAATTGACAGCAGCCTTGGCGTCAAGGGGTTATCACCACTCTTTGTATTACTACTCCTTTCTTCTATAGGAAGACTGGATCACTGGTTGTGTTTATAGCTGTTTATGTGGATGATGTGATACTCACAGGAACTGATGAACAAGAAATCACTTATCTGAAACATTACTTACATGCTAAGTTCAAAATTAAGGACTTCGGCTCTCTGAACTACTTCTTAGGAATGGAAGTTCTGCACACAGATGAGGGTGTCATCGTTTTCCAAAAAAAGTTTGTTTTGGATCTGCTAAAAGAGTATGATTGTTTCAACTTCAGTAGTCAGCCTTCTCCTCTTGATTCTAATACCAAACTACTGGCTAAAGAGGAAAAACCTTTGCAAGATCCTACATTCTACAGAAAACTCAATAGGAAAGCTCAATTTCCTCACAAACACAAGGCTGGATATATCTTTCAGTGTTCAACATTTAAGCCAGTTCATGCAAGATCCTAGAGAACTTTACTTGCAGGCACTTTTTCATCTATTGAGGTACTTAAAAAAGATGCTACCTTGGGAATTTTTGTATCAAAAGATCCACAGTCAAGGCATACTGTGATTCAGACTGGGTTGCATGTCTTGATTCAAGAAGGTCTGTCAGTGGATATTTAGTGTTGCTTGGTGACTGTCCTGTGAGTTGGAAGTCCAAGTAACAAGAGTCTGTGTCATTGTCCTCAGCAGAAGCAAAATACAGGTCATTGAGAAAAGTAGTAGAGAGATAGTTTGGTTGGACAGATTTTCACAGAACTGACTTCGTCTTATCCATCACCTATTGAGGTACACTGTGATAGTCACTCAACTATACACATAGCCAAAAATTCTGTTTTCCATGAAAGAACTAAGCACATTGAAGTTGATTGTCATTTTGTGAGGGACAAACTACAAGAAGCCAAGAAGGTCTCATTTCACTCCACCATGTAACAATTACTGATCAACTTGCTGATGTTTTAACTAAGGCACCACTGGTTTGAAACAGTCTTCTGTTATGAGCAAGTTGGCTGTAAAGACCTCACTTCCAACTTGAGGGGGGTAACATACTCATAATTATTTGTAATAAATCTTGTATTGGTAGATATTAGAGTGTGATTAGTTAGTTGATTAGCTAGCTCACTAGACTAGTTTGTTACAAGTTAGTTAAGAGTTTGTTAGATGTTTAGTTGGCATTAGCTAGATATTTTCCTACACTTGTATATATATACTCTTGTGTGCAATGCAATGAAGCCAAACTTCCTCATTTTCTTCAAGCTTCAACTAACTGCTCCACCGACCTTTCATGGTGTGGTTGAGCTTTCTCATTCTTTGAATTCTAATAAGTTGTTTGGGAAGAGGATATGTGATATTAGGGACCTCTATTGTTGCTAGGTTCCAGGTATTTATTTACTACTCTACTTGAATAATAAAAGGAGATTTCGTGATATATGTCTAATAATAATTAACTAGAGGAATCAATGTCGTTATCATCTTCATATCACACAAAATTAAATATTAGAACTAGCAATTGTTTCAAGAAAATTCATAAATTGTATATATACCTATTAATTCAATAAGAATAATCAAGGGATTATTTCTTTCAACTTTTACTGTATTAAATAAAGTGATGCGTACAACAGATTCTTGTGGTCCGGCCCTTCCCCGCACCCCGCGCATAGCGGGAGCTTAGTGCACCGGACTGCCTTTTATGTTATCACTTCCTAACCCTGTTTTTTTGGGGATTAGCGTAAACCATTCCGTCCAGTTGAAACAAGAAAAGAAAAAGTGAAATGTTTTGCTTCATTCAAGTTTAGTTGTGCATAATCTTTTGGGAGTTAACACTTGGCATAAACCACCTTAACCTTCCTCTAAATCTCCTATTCTCGCTTGCCTTCCCAACAAAGAACATGACTTCAGTTTTCTGAGAAGCTGGCTTGCCAACATGAGTCTTTTAAGTCCGGATATTACTGAGATCACACAACAGAAGATCGCAGATCAAAGATGTTCATGGGATTATTACATGCTTCAAGAGGTATTCCTCGATTTACGTTTGAATAAATTTGTAATATGTATGTTGTCTATCTTACATGCAAAGATTCTTGCTTTTTTTGCTTCCGCTATTTATGCATATCTTCCCGTCATGAACCTTATTTAACTCTCCTTCAGGAGCATTCACCGCATCATCCTTTGAACTTACACAGTTGCACTATACCCAAAGTACTTAGAGTTCCTGACTCGCCTTCATTTCAAATGTCAATCCTTAATTTCGTGGCATTTTCTGAAATTCTTGAACAAGTGTCCTCTTCAAGTCTCAGCTCTAAATTCTGCAATATATATATAAGTAAATAAAAGTGTGCATTGTGTAATAACTTGAGTAGTTGTTAGATAAGATAGTCACACATTTCATTACTATAAAAGAAGGCAAAGATCCTGAACTCATGGAGAAGAGTTCTACAAGTTATGCTTGTGGAATTATCAAGAGATTCAAACATCAACTTTCGATCATTGAAGGTCATGGTTGCAGCTAATTGTTTAACGATAGATGAAAAGAAACGTACATATAGCTGAGAATATAGAGCATTTTACAGTCTAGTTCCCAACGAAATTGTAACATGATGATGAACGCCTTATGTTTTTTGTTTTTCTCCTGTTTTTTCTTCATTTCTGTGTTTCTTCTTGTTTGCCTCTTGTGAAGTCTAGTATCCTGGGCGGCTGATTAAGACCGATTTACACAAGCTACCATTATTTTTTCTCGTTCCAATCTTAAGCTGTGACTCATAGCAAATTGGACATTCATTGTTCAAAAGAAATTAACTATATTCATTCATAGTTCAAATCTCTTAGTTTTTCCAAGTTCAAGCTTCACTATGTATCAATAAAATGGTTTTCCTTTATTCTAGTGTGTTCAAGCTTTCGCCTTCACTGTACATAATTTCGATAAAATGTTGCATCTTTTATTCATTTTACTGATTATTGTAATACTATGTTACTTGTTCTGATCAGTTCTAATATGAAGAAAGGCAAGGAGAAAGTGGAAAGTTAAGTCAACTACTTACTAGAATTTGTCATTCCTTCAATTTAACTGTTTTCAGATGATTTAGCGCAAGGAAGCTATAAAGTACAGATGCCTGTATGACGTTTCAACTTCATATATACATGTCTTTCTCAATTGCCATAGTCATGTGAGGCTTTAAAAAGTCGTAACATTAATGGCGTTTTATTCTATAGAGCTGAAATTTAACGACCATAGAGGTTGCTAAGATGGTAAACGTCATTTACTTTCAACTCGAAGGTTGTGAGTTCAAGTCACCAAGGGAGTAAAGAGGGAGCCTCCTCCTAGGGAGGGGTTAAAAAAAAGATAAGGAGAAAAAAGTTATTATGAAGAGAATATAGGGAAAAGAGTCAAATATACCCATATACTTTAGCTTATTAGTCAAGTTTGCCCTCTATTAGCGAAAGTAGTCAAATATACTCCTCCCGTTATAAGTTGGCGCCAAATATACCCTTACCGTTAGCAAATATTCAAAAATACCATTTTAAAAATAAATATTCTGGAAAATTATATTTTTAAATTAAAAAATGTGGAAATTAATTTTTTTAATCTAGAAAACTATAAAGTGTTTTTTTAAAAATAAAGTGTCCAAAAAATATTTTTTTAAATCTGGATTAATTTTAAAAATAAATCTGAAAAACTGATTTTTTTTTAAATTCCAGATTTTTAATAAAAAATTTACAATTTTCCAGTTTTTTTTAAATGAGTTTTATAAATCAAGAAAATTTTATATTTTTAATAAACACCATTTTTCAGATTTTTTTAATTAGAAAAAATAAATTTTCAGATTGTTTTTAGAAAAATTGTCACGCAGACACCACATAGAATAAGTTAAATGTTATATAGAATAAGTTAAATACCTATATAATATGTTAAAAATGAGGCGTATTAGTGTATATTTCCATATATAATATGTGTATAATTTGGATGACATGTAGCATTTAACTTATTCTATGTGGTGCCTACGTGACATTTTAAAAAAAAAAACAATTTGGAAAATTGATTTTCTAATTAAAAAAATCATGCAAAAATGGCTTTTATTTAAAATAATAATTTTTCTTGATTTTATAAAACTCATTTTTTTTGAAAAAAATATTCTAGAACATTGGATTTTTTTTTATTAAAAATATGGATTTTTTTAAAATCAGTTTTTTTTTCAAATTTCGTTTTAAAATTCATCCAGATTTAAAAAAAAAATTAGGACACTTTATTTTTAAAAAAAATACTTTACAGATTTTTTAATTAAAAAAATCCAAATTTCTAGAATATTTTTTTAAAAAGGATATTTTTGAATACTTTGCTAATGATAGGAGTATATTTGGCCCTAACTTGTAACGAGAGGGGTATATTTGATTACTTTCGCTAACAGATGACAAAATTTACTAATATACTAAAGTAGAGGGGTATATTTGACCTTTTTCCCGAGAATATAATACTCTCCCTCTGTCCCAATTTATATGATTCTTTTTAGTCAGTCCCAAAAAGAATAACATATTTTTTATTTGACAATAATTTAATTGTAAACTTTATCTTTTACGATTAACGAGATGATCTCTAACCACACAAATATCTTTGACTTGTTTTAGACCATAAAATTCAAAAGTCTTCATTTATTTCTTAAACTTCGTGCAAAATCAAACTATATCATATAAATTGGGCGGATGGAGTATAATGTTGAGGATAAAAAATAAAGCTAAGTCAAATTATGCAAGAAGGTACCATAACACAATAAAAAGTTCCATAATGGTTTTAGCTTGCAAGGAACAGGTGACTTGTCAGGCAATTTTTAAGGTTACTTTTAGCTTAAAGTCACAAATTTATACATAAAATAAGCAAAGAAACCCAAAATTTTCATTTCTTGGCGTGTTCGGATCTTCTTCATCACATGTTAAGCACTAGTTTGGCCTCTATTGACTCCTCCTCTGGCCTAAATTTCCTTAAAAGAAAGCACTTTTGCTTCTCATATATTTAGCCAACCTTGTTTTTTTCAGAAATTAGTTACTACAATCTCCTTCTAAAGTTTACTACAATATGTTCTGAAGTTACTACTCAACTACTCAAATTACAGCAATTCGTTCAAAATTACTTATCTGATTTCTACTCTTTCCTCTCACAAAAATTGCGCTTTGATTTTGTTGGTGATCATGGCTGCAAATTCTTCATCCTCGTACAAAATCCGAAGTCTTGTTACGTTGCTTCACCAGTACTATAGAGTTCGCTTTAATGCTCCATCCTCCCACTTACAAGGTGTCCAAGGGATAGTTCCAACTACTAGGATCGGGTATGGTGGTTCAGCAAGTCCAGGTTTACGGTTTATCAGTTCAGTAGAGTATCGAATACCCAATAAGACGGATCAGTAATTAATTCTTTTCTACTCATTATTTGTTCATAAAAAAATAAAAAAACAGCTCCATGCCATTTATTACATCCTATCAAAAAAATTGAATTTTGGTTCTTGATTGCATCTGTAAGGGAAAAGAATGAAGCAAGCAAGGTTCCTCCAGTAGAGCCAGCTCCTTCTAAACCCAATTTATTTGCTTGGTAAATAATTAATTATATGAATTTGATTGATATGCACAGAAAAAGGATGAGTTTCCACTCACAGAGTGTGTGTACATACATACTCCGGCGTTTTTTGAACCATCTCATTGTAATGTGCAGGGCAAAATGGCTTTTAGGATCCATACTATCAATATTCCTCCCCTTTTGGAAGGAAAAATGGGACAGCTTTCAAAGAATTAAAGGTATTGAATTTTTGCAGTAGTTTATATGCATATTAACAGTCGCGGCATCAATTCCAACACTATATTTCTAAGAGTAAAAGACATGTATAAATAGGGTTAGATATATGTTTCAAAACTCATGACTCTTTAACTCACAACCAAAAGTATCTAAACTAATTTTGAATGCTCATAAATATTCATATTTTAATGATGTTTAGAGATTATGATCATATGAACCTTACAAGAACAGAGTGAAATGATTGTATAATCTTTAGACCTAAGCTTTCTAATTCCAAAGGAAGTTCAATGCTTGTAACTGAAACAAGAAAAGAGTTAACTTTCTGTAATAAGAAAAAAGAGGTTTCTCTTTTAATATTTTTATCTCTAAAAGATCACAAAAAGGGTTAAAACATGGGATTGATGTTCAGGAGAGGTAGAGAAGGTGGCTGAAGAGGTGGAAGGAGTTGCGGAGGTGGTAGCAGTGGTGGCGACTAAAACGGAAAATGTAATGGAGGGGGTTGCCGGGAAGCTGCCGGAAAATAGTGTACTCAAAGAAGCAGCTGTAGCAGTGGAAAATGCATCAGCTGTGGTTGCTAAAGATGCTCAGCTTGCTTCTAATTTCATTCATAAGGTCAGTGCCATTCTTTTCTTCCTTCACCTTATATTTTTGCATGTAAGTTTAATTGTTTCAAAGAGTTTTGACTACGTTGAAAAGAATTGAGCTGTTCTTAGTATTAACGAATATTCTCAGAATATTCTCCGTATATTTATCTTAATTATACATCTACCATTATTACAAAATATACGAAGAATATTCTGAGAATATTCACTAATACTTAGAATGGAATACTCGTCTTATTTTGACTTATCTATCGTGCCCATTTTTTTTTTCATGATTCCATTAGCTTTGGTTAAAATTCTTTGACCATATTTACTTCTTTTAATAAATAACAAATTAAGAATGATCTCAGCCATAGAGTATTTAAGAAGACACGTGACCTGAATCTAAGATGCCATTGAGCATTACTGACACACATTTACTGGAGGGGATCCCTTCCCCCACACTCTTAGGCTTTAAATTACCTTTAGTTAATACTAATAAAATCAATTGTATATTTTGTATTTTTCCGGTTTTTTTTTTTTTTTTTTTTTTACTTTTGGGGTTGGGGATGGTTTTAGAGTTTTCCAACTAACGATTTGAGTCGTACTTATACCATGTATTTCAACATTTTCCTATTATTCTAGTATTATAATGCATGGTTCAAATCACAATCTAATAATCAATCTGACCATCGAACCATAACACAATATTTAAATTTTGATAAAACAGAATTTTGATCACAAAGCTAGGAATCACTTTGCAGTCCTGTTATCAAATATCGCTTACATATTTTTTCTCTACATCAATGTTAAATATCATCGTCTTAATTTGCATCCATTATTATTATTATTATTATTATCTGGTTTAGTCTCTTTAATATAACAGTGGACTGACAGGTTGAAGATGTGGAGCAAGACTTGAAGGACTTGGAGAAAATGATTGAAGAACCAAAATGAGGTAAAAAGTGGTACAGTACATATTTTATTTATTTATTTGTACCTCAAAAATCATAAAAGAGGGCATATTCTTCATTTGTAGAGACGAGTCAGCACATTGTGATTGTAAATAAGAAAATAATACTATGGAAAAGATTCATATTTTTGTTATTCTAATGAGGATAAAAATGAAGCCCAATCGCTTAATCACTTTTTACAATTTGAATAAATTTTGCTAAACATTAAAGGTGCTTGCTAAGGGTTTAGATTCACGCAGAGTCAACCAAAAATAATAATAATAATTTAAAAGTTGATCTAAAGGAGTTGGGCAGAAGAACCTAAAGTTTGATTGAAGAGAATTAATGCAGGCTACTTATTTTTGCCACATTTTTGGCTAATTATTATGAGGAGGACACCTGCTTTTGACTTGGTAATTCAGTGGGCTAGGGGGGAGAGGTTAGTCATTGCCATTTCATCTCCATTACTTCTTTTAATTTACTTGTCCGATTTCTTTTAATCTGTTGATTTCTTTGTTAAATAAAATAATAAAAAACTCTCATTTTTAAAAATATTTTCACACACGCCTTCTTTCTCACTTCTCTCAATATTATTAAGTGTTTACTCGTAAAATGGTACAGTTGAATTTGTATACGTGGTCAAAACACGTAAATCTCAAGTGACACGCTAGATAAGAATTATAAATGAATTATAATGAAAATAAGTAATAATAAGACAAAGTAAGGTAATGATTAGTTTGAGATTTGTGACAACTTCTGGGAAAAGTTACAATAATGTGTATGCAAGCACATAAGAGTAATTGTATTGTAATAACTAGAATTTGATGATCTTTACAATGGAACAATGTGTCCTATTTATACATGAGCTACACGGTACACATACAACGAAATATGCTCTTATTAATACATGAGAATGAATGTTGTAATAATTGAACA
Source organism: Anisodus tanguticus (assembly GCA_034509755.1). Classification (NCBI taxonomy): domain Eukaryota; kingdom Viridiplantae; phylum Streptophyta; class Magnoliopsida; order Solanales; family Solanaceae; genus Anisodus; species Anisodus tanguticus. The sequence goes on along the minus strand of CM067561.1, from coordinate 33,445,502 downwards.
ATCAATATCTTAATAAATGCCATTAAAGCTCCATTGGAAGACGTATGACCGGTTTCAGTAACGGCTGTCCGTTGCAATTCAAACGGTTACTTCCTCCCTTTCGAGCCACCGGTGCCAAACATGCACGTGTTGCCCCCGGTACGAATGTTACCGGTAATGTCTCAAGCTGATCTGGACTCGACTTAACATCAATCTTCACGTGTCGCACTATAATTCGTACAACTGTCTTATACAAATTTTACCATATACAAATAGTCCCCACACTTTTCGGGTGTAACTACCGTGTACACGGGAAGTGGATTTGAACTCTCGATCGGACAAACATCATATTTCAGCGGTAAATTTGAATCGTAATGATTATCAAATTTGTCAAACGTCACATCCATTCAATACTTCTGAAACGACGGCACTTGAACCATGTTATGAACGACGTGAACTGCACCAATGATAGTGCACATTTTTTCACCTCCAACACGTTATATTTTTTTTTTTTACCATAAATAGGAAGCCAAACCTTCTCATAAATAGGGATGGCAGGTGGGTATAATTTTGTGAATTCCGCACCACACCCGCCCCAGTTGAGGCAGGTATGGGTATAACTTTGGCGGGTAGTAGGCGGGTTATACCCACCAACTATAATTTTATTTGTACAACTTTATATTTATCTAAAGCCCAAATAATTTGACACACATAATTTTAGAAGCCCATAAGCCCAATAATAATGAATTGGCAGGCTGACAAAATGACAAATGACAAATGAATTGATTACAAAATATGGCTGGCGCGTACAAGCGGGTATTGGAGGGTGGTGGATATCCACTTGGGTGGTGGAGCGGATGTGGATTTAGGAATATAATGTACCCGTCATGGGTGGCGGGTAGGTGACGGATATAAAATTTTCTGACGGGTGCGAGGGAGGGGGTACCCGCTCCCACTCCCGCCCCCCCCCAATTGTCATCCCTACTCATAAAAGGCAACTACAAACTTTAACACATTTTCCTTCCTTCTTGAAATGTTCTACCATAATGTCATACCAAATCTTCTCATTCTTCTGAGAACCATGACAACCCTCTAAGCCGTCGCAATGGGAAAGAACGTGCCTCCCCTACGACTCAGAAGATCGACTTGCACTACACTGTTGCTCAAATCCTACCCTCAGATTTTGATTTCTCAGGATCTCCGTGATCAAAACAACTATGAACATGTCGAGAATTTTGAATCTAATATAACTACCAGGATTTTTCTCGACGTTATAAATATCACGACCCAAAACCATAGAGTCGTGATGGCACTAACCCCAAGGATCAGTAAGCCAACCACAATCATTCGACTAGAATTAACTAGAGAAACACATTGTAGAAATTGTTAAGTACATCAATTTAAGTCTTAAAAAGTCTCATAGTATAAATAGTACAGAAATAATACAAACTCCCAAGACTGGTGTCACTTATACAAGAACCATCTACAGAATACAAGTTGAGAATATATCCCTAAATACATAATTGTCCAGAAATGAGAAGACATAATTAAAAAGTAAGGAAGAAGCATCCGGTGCCACAGATCTACCATGTAGCTCACCCCAAATCCTTCAAAATAGCTCCACAAAGGCTGGATAGTCGCAAACTCCACTAGAACTAAGAATAGAACCTACATACAAAAAGGTGCAACACGTGTAGCGTGAGTACAAAAACAACGGATACTTAGCAGCAACATCGACCGAACCTATCTTAAACAGAGACGAGGGATGACCTACTGATTACTACTTGCACACTAACCACCATCAATTTGCTACAATGACATAATATCTGAATCCACTCAAACCAAGAGTACAAGCCTAGGTTATAACATCTAGTTCCCCAAGCCTAATAAGATATTCATGATTCATATCAATAGAGCCTAATCAGTCCAAGACTTTAGCCTAAGCGTAAGAACCTCTCACTACTCTGGAACTTTGTGGCACTGTGTCAGCGAACCGCTACATTGCCACTGTGACAACGGCTTTACAACTATAGAGTTGACTTGCATGGGCGAAATTGATACATTCAAATATGGAACTGATTCCTTTATACAAATTTGTCAAATCATCAAAACAATAAAACAATGCATAGCATACATCATCAGTTTAGAAAGAGAGTAGGTGAGGTAGGGGCCTATAAGGCTCCAGGTATTGACCACTTGAATAAAAAGGAGGTCTCGTGATATATGACTAATAATAGTATATTTAACTAACGGAATCAATGTCGTAATCTTCTTCGTATTATATTATTCAATATTAAATATTAGAGCTAAGCTATTGTCACATTGTTGTGCGCCGCCACGTAAACCCAGTCTGCTGATGAGTGATGACACTTGAACTTGCAGAAATGCCCAAAAATATGATATTTTGACGATTCCAAAGTCACCATATTTTGTCTTCACTAATTCTTTTAAAGCCATCATCTCTAACCATATTAAATATTAGAGCTCGCTATTGTCACGTTGTTGTATGCGTCCAGACAACAAACCAAATGTGCTGATGAGTGATGGCACTTGAACCTGCAGAAACGGAAAAAAATGATCTTTTAATTATTCAAAAGTGGTCACCATAATTATATCTTCTCCAATTCTTTTAAAATCATCATCTCTAACCATAACAAAAACAGATCCATCCTAAGCTAAACTTCTATCATACTTCCAGTCCAATAGCGTCCTTTGATTACTCAAGATTTGATATACCATGCTAGGACCAAAAATCCATATAGTTTCAAGAAAATTCATAAAACCATCAAATCCAACTCCAAAGCACCTTCAAAGCTTCAAGTTATCTGCTTTTGATCAACTTGCTCCTGCATCCCATATCAAGGTTGTTCTGTAGTTTTCCAAAAATGAAGAAGACAAAGCTGCAAATTATTGTCAAAGACTTACCCAATTGAAGGAATCATTGGCCCACACTTTATCCAAGTTTTACCCACTAACTCGAAGACTTGTCAAAGATCAAGAAAATCTATTTATTGATTGCAGTGACCAAGGGGTTGAATACTTGGAAACGAAAGTAGATAAAGAACTAGTTGAGTTCCTTCACCAAGGAGTTAACACTGAGAGTTTGGATCAACTTTTACCACAAGAAGTTGGTCCAGAAGACTCTGCCACAAGTCCATTGGTGACTATCCAAACCAATTTATTTGATTGTGGAGGACTTACTATTGGGGTGTGTGTTTCCCATAATGTTGCAGATACTTCCACAGTTGTTTCATTCATCAATGAATGGGCCAAAGCAAATCAAGGAGAGATTAGTAATAAGGTATTGTCTCCATGTTTTAGCGTTCCTTCATCGTTTCCAGTTAAAAACTATATAGTTAAGAATGTCCCTGAACTTCCTATAGACATGGAAATGAAATTTTTCGCCAGAAGATTTCTGTTTGATGGGTCCAAAATAGCTTAACTTAAAGACATTCAAGGAAAATGCTACTACGCACCTAGAAATCCAACCTACAAGAGTGACACTAGTGACTGCTGTCATATGGAAGGCTTTAATCAGTCTAGCTCAAGCCAAACATGGCCACTTACGACCTTCTTTACTAGCCCCTGCTATGAACTTGCGGGGAAGAACTGCAGTTGTTCCCATTTCTCAAAATGCTTTTGGGAACTCTTGGATTCCAATCATTGCTCGCTTTACCCCACATGGAGATTAAATTAGAATGGTTTGATTTGGTACCTCCTCTGTCTAATGCAGTGAGAAATACTGTCAAGGTCATTAGTAAAGCAAATAGTGAGGAGATTTCTTTGATAGGGGCCAGAGCTTTTGCAGAGGTACATGAAGAAGTCTTGAGAAACGATAGCGTGGATGTGTTTATATGTATCAGTTGGAGTAGGTTCCCAGCATATGAAGCTGATTTTGGTTTGGGAAGGCCTTCTTGGGTTAGTTGTTCAAGGGAGCATTGTGAGATGTTCACTTTGTTGGATAGTAAATGTGGTGATGGAATTGAAGCATTGGTTTGTTTGAATGAGAAAGACATGTCTGAATTTGAACTTAATACAGACATTTCTACGTTTACTTCATCGCACTACATCATCTCAAACAGTTAATATGAAGGAATGACAAATTAGAGCAAGTTGTTGAAATGTACTTTTCTCTAGCATTTCTATAAACAAAAACTCACCGGGACAAGTAAGATTGTGCCATTTATTACCTCATACTTGAAGTACTGAGTTTGTTTCTTCGTTGCATTTGCAAGGATAAAAGAATGAAATAAACAAGGTTCCTCCAGAAGAACCAGCTCTAGGCCCAGTTCATTTACCTTGTATGCACTTGTTTTCATCGATCATTTGATTGCAGATGCACACAAATAGGAGGAAAAACTCTGAATGGTCCTTAATGTATATAGGTTGAACTATTTTGGTCTTTAATGTGTTATAGGGACACTCCCACCTTCATTAATCGCAATGGGGTCGGCGAAATTGCAACGACTGGTAAAAGGAAATATAATCATGGATCCACTTATGTTGGTCTTTTAAAAGATGGTGCAGCAAAAAAGGTTGAAAGTATTGATTGAAAGTGTCTTGGCTTTTAATAGCTAACTTATTAAATTCAAAAACCTAAAATATCTGAACTAACTTAAGCAATCTAATAGAAATTTAATACACTAATCAACTTATTATGCTAAAAAATTAGTGCATTAACTGAAAGCAAATTTCCACAACTTACCTTGATTAAGCGCTCCAGAAAGAGAACAAGCTGATAAAACTTCAAAAATAGTGAGCTCACCTGGTTTAGTCCCAAAAGCTAGTATTTCTCGAAACACATTAATTGATTCCCTGAACTTCCAAAAACGAGTATAACACGTGATCAATGCATTCAACGGGACTACATTTCTTTCAGGAATTTCATCAAACAGTTGACGAGCAATTCAAATTGTTGACTGAGGAATATCTATCAACAACTTGAGATTCATAAATCCAACAGAATAAAAAGCAACTCAACTCCAGAATTATTGTTCCTTTTTATTTCTAGATATTTTCCTATTGAAAAAAAATAATCAGAGTAGTGTATTTTGTTGTCTTGAATTTCAAGTTGTCAAGCCAATCGTAATGGCCAAAGTTGGAGATCCAAATTCAAACAAGGAAAACGTTAAATTGGGTAATTGAAAGGTAACCCGGGGAATCCGTTAATTGGAGGGTAAATTTGAAAAACTATTACTATTATATACTCTTTCCCAATTTACATAGCACAATTTTTTTTTATTCAATCCTAAAAAATGACTCATTTCCTTATTTGACAATAATTTAACTTCAAATTTTATATTTTACGCTTTAACGAAATGATATATAATCACACAAATAACTTTCTACCCAATCAAAATAGATCATATAAACTGAAACGAAATGATCTATAATCACACAAATAACTTTCTACCCAGTCAAAATATATCATATAAATTGAAATGAAAGAATTAACATAAACGGAAGCATAAATGTTAACGATATAGAAGGATAAATTTGACCTTTTTCCCTACTTTTTATAACGTTAACATCCAAAGGCAAGGAATATCAAAAAGTCTAAGTCCACAATAGTAATCAAGAGAATGAGCATGTTTGGATGACAAGTAATAAGTTAGGAAATTACTACCGTATAACTTATGACTTTTAATTTATTTTTATTATTTTAACTTAAAATATTTTTTTATTCTATTTGTACAATATATACTTAAAACTATTTTGACTTAAAAATACTTAAAATAAATTAATCCAAACATGCTCGATGAATAGTTTAGTAATACAACTATATGTGTATCAAATAAACGGGAGTCCAAAACTTAAATGACACATGGATCTTATGGAGGCAGTACTGAGTCCTGATTGGCAAGCTGCCATGACACAAAAATTTGAGGCACTTCATGCCAACAATATTTGGGATACTGTACCACTACCAACATGAAAGAAGGCTATTGAATGCTGATGGGTGTACAAAGTCAAACACAAAGCAGATGATAGTATAGAAAGGTTCAAGACAAGATTGGTTGTGAAGGAGTATACTCAACAAGCAGGTATTGACTACAATGAGATTTACTCTCATGTAGTGAAGATGACAAATGTGAGAAGTCTGATAGCTACTGCAGTAAAGAAGGGATGGAATATGTTTCAACTTGATGTAAACAATGCATTCATGCATGGTGATTTTTATGAAGAGGTATACATGACTTTACCACCAGGATTAGATGTGAAAGGAACAGGTCTAGTGCGCAAGCTGAACAAGTCACTTTATGGGCTAAAACAGGCAAGTAGGCAATGTTATGATAAATTGACAGCAGCTTTGGCATCAAGGGGTTATCAACACTCTTTGTATTACAACTCCTTGTTCTATAGGAAGACTGGATCACTGGTGGTGTTTATAGCTGTTTATGTGGATGATGTGATACTCACAGGAACTGATGAACAAGAAATCACTTATCTGAAACATTACTTACATGCTAAGTTCAAAATTAAGGACTTAGGCTCTTTGAACTACTTCTTAGGAATGGAAGTTCTGCACACAGATGAGGGTGTCATCGTTTTCCAAAAAAAGTTTGTTTTGAATCTGCTAAAAGAGTATGATTGTTTCAACTTCAGTAGCCAGCCTTCTCCTCTTGATTTTAATACCAAACTACTGGCTAAAGAGGAAAAACCTTTGCAAGATCCTACATTCTACAGAAAACTCATAGGAAAGCTCAATTTCCTCACAAACACAAGGCTGGATATATCTTTCAGTGTTCAACATTTAAGCCAGTTCATGCAAGATCCTAGAGAACTTTACTTGCAGGCACTTTTTCATCTATTGAGGTACTTAAAAAAGATGCTACCTTGGGAATTTTTGTATCAAAAGATCCACAGTCAAGGCTAGGGATGGCAACGGATAGGATCTGGACCGGATCCTACTAGATCCAGATCCAGATCCGTTTTTCATACCTGAATCCAGATCCGGATCCAGATCCGTTTTTCATACCTGAATCCAGATCCGGATCCAGATCCATTGGGTTCATAAAAATCATATCCAAATCCGGATCCATCGGATCCACGGGTCCACGGATCGGATCTGGATCCGCATGTAAAAAAATTTGCCTTGCTAAAAATGTAACCTTGCTAAGAATTTTTTTTTGAACTGACAAACGATTTTTACTTAGCTAACAATTTACTGTGTTTCAATTTTGAAATGTTCATATGAGATATTTTGTTCGTTGTCACGTTTTGATTGTGAGCTATTAATTGAAAATGTTGGACAATGACAATAGTTGTGGAAAATGCTGACTAGTATTTCCATAATACTGAACTTGCATGTGCTTGTGAATATAATTTTAACTACTTGTTTATGGAGATGTTAGTCATTCACTAATATAACATTGATTTTATTATCGAAGTTACCTCTTCCGGACCGGGTCCGGATCCACTGTCATCTCTAGTCAAGGCATACTGTGATTCAGACTGGGTTGCATGTCCTGATTCAAGAAGGTCTGTCAGTGGATATTTAGTGTTGCTTGGTGACTGTCCTGTGAGTTGGAAGTCCAAGAAACAAGAGTCTGTGTCATTGTCCTCAGCAGAAGCAAAATACAGGTCATTGAGAAAAGTAGGAGAGGTAGTTTGGTTGGACAGATTATTCACAGAACTGACTTCGTCTTATCCATCATCTATTGAGGTACACTGTGATAGTCACTCAACTATACACATAGCCAAAAATTCTGTTTTTCATGAAAGAACTAAGCACATTGAAGTTGATTGTCATTTTGTGAGGGACAAACTACAAGAAGGTCTCATTTCACTCCACCATGTAGCAACTACTGATTAACTTGCTGATGTTTTAACTAAGGCACCACTGGTTTGAAACATTCTTCTGTTATGAGCAAGTTGGCTGTAAAGACGTCACTTCCAAATTGAGGGGGGTAACATACTCATAATTATTTGTAATAAATCTTGTATTGGTAGATATTAGAGTGTGATTAGTTAGTTGATTAGCTAGCTCACTAGACTAGTTTGTTACAAGTTAGTTTAGAGTTTGTTAGATATTTATTTGGCATTAGCTAGATATTTTCCTACACTTGTATATATATACTCTTGTATGCAATGCAATGAAGACAAGCTTCCTCATTTTCTTCAAGCTTCAACTAACTGCTCCACCGACCTTTCATGGTGTGGTTGAGCTTTCTCATTCTTTGAATTCTAATAAGTTGTTTGGGAAGGGGATATGTGATATTAGGTTCCAGGTATTTATTTACTACTCTACTTAAATAATAAAAGGAGATTTTGTGATATATGTCTAATACTAATTAACTAGAGGAATCAATGTCGTTATCTTCTTCATATTACACAAAATTAAATATTAGAGCTAGCAATTGTTTCAAGAAAATTCATAAAACCATCAAAATCCAGTTCTGAAGCACCTTCAAAGCTTCAAGTTATCTGTATTTGACCAACTTTGCTACTTCACCGCATATCAAGATCGTTCCGTATTTCCCCAACAACGAAGAAGACAAAGCTGAAATACTTGCCTCCTTCATTAATTGGGAAAATTAATTTAAGAAATAAATAAAAAAAACTAAACACAGTTCAAGTTGTCAATATATTGGTAAGTTTTGTTATCTTCTAATTAGTTTACCGTTTCCCCTTGTTTATTAGGGGAAGTTTATGAAAGTATATGTATGTCCTAGAGACAATCTTTATTAAGACAAATGTACTTTATACACATTTGTATTATTATTATTAATGAAGATTAATATTTTGACATTTGCAATTATTGAATTATTAGTTGATTGTTTATAATATTATATAATATGCATCCCTAGAGGTTACATTGTTATTAATAATGTGAGATATTAATATTATAACGTAACTCTTAAAATAGCATCGACTAAATGATCATTGAGAATGGGATATCGATGATATGTGATAAGTCGACATGTGGTATGCATCACATCTTTAGAGGATATAGTATGTCTCACATGCTACGAGTAATGACTACTCGTGATGGACACATGGATACTTTGGAAGTATTGGTATACCCTGCTGATATATTGTTTGTTATACTTGTCTAAAGTATGATCAGCGTGCGGGAGATAGAAGTCCTTAGACTTGAGGTCAATGCGCACCTTGTCTACAAAGTAATATAGTTTGATCTTGTCCTAAGCTCAAATGCCTTATAGGTTGAGATACGACTTGTATTGGGTACATTACGATGTTGATTAAAGGTGGTAGTTGAGCCAAGATTAGGATTCAATCCTCGAATGTATATTCGAGAGAACACTCAGCTTCTCAGTGATATTAGGTTGACTAAGTCATTGGCCAACACAATAGACATATTTAGAATATGGTCTAGTTGTCAACTAATATAGATGAGATACAATGATTAAGCCATTTGGATAGACACTTGACAAATCATAAGCTTGAACGGGTGTGTCGTGAATGAAATGATTTTATCTTACCACATAGAGGTTAAGTTTATTGGATTCGTGTAAACGTACTTCACATATTGAGTTCGTCTTGCAACGCCATCTAGGAGTTCCGCGTAGACCTTTAATTTGATTAATGTCGATATGTGAAGTCTTGTAGGGTCACACTATGTCGATTGTCTTTTCGATCTAAGGATGTATTGAGAGAGTATTAACTATTCGATTTAGAATCGAGATATTTAAATGAATAATGATTGTTTTAATCAAGTCAAAATTGGATTTTTGGATTTAATTAAGAGTGTGTGGAAAATAAAACGAGACAGTGTAGGGCCACGTCAGTGCCGCGACGCCCACACCATAGGGCCGCGACGCCATGACCTAATCTGTCTCGAATTTTGGGCCAGGCCCAAGGTCAAACCCTAATCCGGTTTGACCTAATTTTTCACTTATAAATTCAGACATACACTTCATTATTCAATATATTTGATTTTCATATCATTATTGTAAGTCTTAGAGACTCAGAATCAAAACACTCTCTCGAATCTCTGCAATTTCCTAGCTTTCCAAAGGAGGAATACATTGAAGCTTAGAGCTTGCAATCGAAAGGGCATTCGCGTGCGTACCCACAGTTGATAATGATTCCAGATATTGTAAACATTTTAGTACCATTCAAGTCTTATGTTTACAGTTTAAAATTATCCCACAATTAAATAGTTCTACGTTTGTTGGATAAGAAATAAGTTTTCAATATCCGCTGCGTACAACAACCCAACAAAAACCTTCCGTTTATCTTTCTTGAACAAAGTATTTATAGTACTAGCCATTTACTTATACTGTGAGTAAATTATTGGATTTTGTTTCAACCTTCAAATAGAACGAATGCCTGTTTCTTTGTTGAAAAGAAAAATTGTACATATTTAACCGTAAATATAATAATTTGAAGTATGGGTAAAAAATGAATATTGAGCCTAATTCAACCCAAAACCTAGCTTGTAGGCTGAGGATTGTCAAAGTCCATATAAGAAGTCCATGTTCCCATTCCATATCCGTTGTGAAACTCTTAACAATATACATTTGATAAATTACAAAGGTCTAAATATACCCCTAAATCCTCTCTCGATATGCCCTTAAATAATTTAAAATGTCCAAATATATTTTTGAATAATTAATAAGATTAAAATATTTTCACCCTTGTGTAGGAATATATTTAAGATTAAAGATAATAGTGAAATCTCACAAGTAGAATCTTAGGATGATAAAGTATACACAAAATTAATCGTGTTAGAAAGCTAGATAGATTATTTTTGATAGACCATTCGCTCTAATAAAACAAAAAAGATAAATATGACAAGTTACAAATATTAGGGCATTTTAACCCTTTATTGTATTTAAATTTTGCCAAGTGGAGTGTCTATTTCTCTACGGACTAACCTTTGAGCGAGGGCTGCTTAAAAAAAAAACAATTTCTTTCCTAGATCAACTCTAGAGTATCAAGTTTCAACACCACCCTCTATGGCGGGTCAAGCCACAAAATTATATACTTTCTGCTCCCAAGATAATAACAAATATTGCTTTCTTTTCTCAGTTTGAAGGCAAATTTATTCTTTCAGTATCAGTGATATCTCAACCTACTAAAAGCCCACAAAAATCAACCCTTTGTACTAGTGTCTTTATTGCAGAGAGTAAATTTGGAAATGGAACCAATATTTGGGCGAGTAAATGCAGAGTGGTCAGCACCTCATAAAATCCCATTGAAACCCTTCCTTTTTCATGTGCACGGGTTGCCAAGTGATCCCTCTACCCTACGTGTCTGTGCCACTGATTTCCATTCTAATACATGGGAGGCTTTGAAGTCTGCTCAGGAACTTGAAGATATGGTTTGCCCTTCTTACTATGAATTCTATGTTTGATGCTTGTTGTGCAAAAGTTGTATACTTTACTTATTGCTTCTGTCATTTCATTTCAAGATTTTGTGCTCTATTGCTCAATTCAAGATTCTAGTGAAAAAATTGATGATATGTGAGGAAATGTAAGGTCATGATAGGGAGAGAGAGATGTATGTTGGACTAGACCATTTTGTGCATTTGATTGTTCTAGAACCTTTAGGTTTAATACTGAGCTAAACATTTGGATAGTTCTATGATGTGGATAGATTTAGCAGAAGAATTAACTAAGTAAAATAAATGATAGCGGGGTGGATAGAAGGAAAGCTAGGGAAGACTAATTGGAGGACTTAAACACACATCTAATTACTTAAAACAAAAAGGAATTAAGCTCAAATCCAGCAATTAGACTTGAACCATTGCTTAATCCAACCAAAAAATCAACACTTATTAGGCAAATTAAGCTAATATCACCAAGAATTGTAATAAAATCTAGGCCATTTTGTATAAAAATAGACCCAAAAATTGATACAATCATAACTAAATTCGAAGAAAGGAAGCAGGAGGAGAAGAGATGGGAACTCATGCAAGGATTCTTACCGTGAAAACCTCCAAACTATGGTTCAAGAGGAAGAGACGGTTTGGTGGACAGAGTTACTCGGTACCAGTCCTGGAAGGAGATAGCAGGTACCCCTTAAAATTAACTGAGGTGCGCTCAAGCTGGTCCGGACAACACAATTATCAAAAAAGAAAGGGGAAGAGATAGAGGGGCAATACCTAGATCTCAAAGAGTTTTTCTTAAGCAAAAACTTTCCGCTATTCAAATCTCAAAATTTGCTCTAATTAGTAAGGAAAAGTCTATTTATAGTGTTCCTAATATCTTAGACACATTAGGGGTTAACACAAGTCAATTTGGGCCTAAAAACATAATTAATTATTGCTGAGGTGGAGTTTGATGCTATAGGATCCAATTGCTTTCTTTGGGCGAAGTTGGGTAATGTTTCACATAACTGCGCTGAAGCGCTGCGCAGGTAAAAAGAAGTTTTCATATAGAGATGGAGATATGGAGATGGAGAGAGAGTAGGGATGGATTGTTCATTGTTAAGCCCTATTACCAGAGCTTACTAGGGAGTGAAGACTCTTATTTTCCTCATTGCTCCATTTGGGTTCCCAGGGTGCCTAAGAAGGTGCATTCTTTGCGTGGTTGGAAGCTAGGAGAACGATTTCACTACAGAAAATTTGAGGAAAGAGAATCACATATGTTAGTTGGTGCTTCATGTACAGATGTTCAGGCCAAAATGTGAACCATCTCCTATAGCGTGGTAAAACGGCTACTCAATTGTGGTCGGTGGTCTTTGCTAGTTTGGAGTGAAGTGGGTGATGCCGGGCATAGTGAAGGAGGCGTTGCAAAATTGGGCTCTTAGGACGCGGACCAGGAGTCTATGGGCATGAAATGTCGCGCCATTGCCATTATGTGGGTTATATGGAAAGAGAGAAATATGAGAGCTTTTGAAAGGGTTGAGCAAGATCTTGTAAAATTGCAAAACAATTTTTTGTCTTGTTTATTTTCTTTAAAACTGTTTGAAGCAGATATTACTAGTTGATGAAATTTTGGACAAGACACATTTTACATATTCGTTAGATAACTGGAATAAAAGCCGATTGGCAAAACAGAGAATATGACATACATTACACTTCTTATTGTGACTAATTAATTGTTGCATAATTTGTCTTTGTTTAGCCAAGTTGCCAACCTTTTTGGTGGCTTTATTTGTAATAATTGTTCTTTTGAGATCTTACTTTTTATCTTTTTGTTTTTGTTTCTTTCTCAAGAGTATCTAAGCAAAGTGTGGTTCTTATGTTTCAACTTTCAAATCATAGTTACCAGTTTAGTATCTTTCTATACAGAGGGACAGAACTGGTATAGGAGGCTCTTGGTCTGACTTTGTAGATTACCTTATAGCCTCCATAAAGTCTGAAGATGTGAAGCTTGTTATGGATGGGCAGTCAAAACTTGGAGGTGATCTTTAATTTATTTTTTCTTCAAATTTGCTCAGTGGTATATGAAGTTAGTTGATTATGTCAGGTCCTAAAACTATACAGATATGTTATTGGTTTAGGCAAGCTTCTTCGAGATCCTCTTCATGTTGAATGATAAAAATTAGCTTTCATCTTATGTTTCTCTTTTAGAATTTGGGTGAGTTCCTTAGTTGGAACTTTGGAATATTTGGGGTTTCAATGCATTGAGTTTCTTTCCCTTTATTTCAGGTGCTGCACATGCAAAAATGGTTGCTCAGAAAGCAAAGGGGATGCCAAGAATTGCTATATCACTCAGTAAACTTGTGGATGCTGCAGCAACTGAGGCAATGGCAAATCTTTCTCTGGAGCTCTACAAAAGATTTACAAATGTACATAATTTGCTTAAAGCTGGTCAGGTACCCTCATCCTTGAGTAATGGATTATGTTCTTAATTTAATTGATAAATACCTCTAATTAATTGGTTAAAGCTTGTGGAAAGTATTTCCAACTGTTTTGGTGTCATGAGTGGTGCAGTTTCAAGATTAGACAGTCCGGCTCTATTGCTGTTTCTTCTTCAATTTCTTCACATATTGCACAACTTTGCATTCGCTCAATCTTAGAACCTACAACAACAACATACCCAGTATAATCCCACAAGTGGAGTCTGGGGAGGGGAGGGTAGAGTGTATGCAGATCTTACCTGGGAAGGTAGAGAGGTTGTTTCCGTTAGACCCTCGGCTAAAAGAAAAGCAATCAAAGCAGTCCGGAAAAAAAAATAACAGAAGTAAAGAAACAACATTTAAAAAAAAAATCAGAAATGTGAGTTAAGGCTGCGTACAATAGACCCTTGTGGTCCGGCCCTTCCCCGGAACCCGCGCATAGCGGGAGCTTATTGAGTGCACCGAGCTGCCCTTTTTTAGTCTGAAAAAAAAATGAAGAATAACGTACCTACCACAAAATCATACGATAGTCGAAGTACAAGAAATAACAGATAATAACATAAATCAAAGCCTTCTACTCTAATCCGTGCCCTCCATAACCTCCTAAGGGCATGTCCTCCGTGAGCGTTCAATCTTAGAACCTTCATAGAAAATTTACTGAAATGGTGCAGTTTGCACTATTTCCTCAACTTATTCATTTGCTATCACATCTACGCTTTACTTATTTTTTTCTGCCCTGTCTTGTTAACAAATCTCATTTAATAAGAGTTTACAAGTTACTTTTCGACTCTTGATGACCTCATGTGGCTAACGGTAGGTTATCTTTTTGAGAGTGCATTTCATTTTCTTGTGGTTCTCTCTGCAGAGCAACAACGATGCTGTGAGTTGACAAATGTTTTATCAGAAAAAAAGGTATTCTTTTCTCAATCAGCCATCAATTTTTGTGAAATTTGACTTTGTCTGTGCTAGAATCTTTACAAATGAAAAATGCTTGTTTTTATTTCCATTTTTTCCATCTCATGCAATTTCATTTATTCATTGGGAACTCAAGGTTTTTGGTCTTTATTATACAACAATCTTTTTCTTTTTGTCCCTTGCTATTTGACTGAACATGTTTATCCTTTCTTTTTCAACAAAGTTCAGTCACCATACAATAGCTGAAGGATGGTAGCTCCATTAGATTTCTTTGTGTTGTCTCAACTGCAAAAAAAGAAAAAAATGTAACCATATTATTCAATCCCTCTTGCTATACTTTGTAGCCCACCACATCCTCCCATCAAAAGCACAAAGACACAAGTAGTTTCCTTGCCCACCAACACTGTATTTAGCAGGTCATAACCAGTCAACTTTGGAACTTGTGAAAAAATAGTTGGTTGATGTGATGTTAGTGATTGAGAAGTACGGGAGTTGGTTTGTAATTATAAAACTGCTTCCTATGTAACCTTTCTTTGTGTTCTGATTTGTGGACGAGGTAAAGCATTCAATAGTAGGAAATGCATGTTATATTATGACAATCTCAGGAAAGTAAAATCCACAACCTGAACTTGGGATGTAAAGATGTGGTACTTGACTGTAATGAGTATAGTTAGTAAGTTTAGTGCAAGTGGATACAATCAATTCCTTTGTCTCTTCTATTATGATGTAGCCATTATGTTTTTTATAGTTGCTTTGTTTACTTAGCAGGAAAAGAATGAAACTGCCCAGAAGCAACTCGATGCACTTCTGTACTCAAAAAGACAGAAATCGCATAAGATTACTGAAAATACAGCCTCAGATACTCCAACCGTCAGTAGCTCATTAGAGTCTCCAGGTATAGTCCAGAATATATATCCATTTTGTAGTGGAAAGTTGAAACTGAGGTCTATACAGGATTGAATTTCAATTCTTCAACAACGTGAAACTAGTTGAGATCAGTGATGTCCCTGTATTACAATGATTAAAGCCTTTGCTAGTTTATTAAAGAAGAGAGGACAAAAAGACTTGATAGTGCAATTAATGAAATTTCCGAAAATTTCTATATCAAAAGCCTTTTGATATTTTTTCTCCTTAGAGGTATTTGCCGGCTATACCTTTTCTCTGCCAGTCCCGAACTTTCTGAAATTGTCCTGTTGTTTATTTTGATTTTCAGTATTATTCTATACTTCGTTAGGAGAAATATTCACATTCTCCCTGTGATGTCTACTGATGTGTATACACGTCTTCCAATTTTACCATTAATGATCATTGTCACAGCTGCTAATTGTCTACTTTTAGGTATAATTGCATTTTAATATTCATTTCCCCTATACCCCAATTGCAGTTAAGCAAGCAGCCCAACTTCCCTCTACAAAGGTGACTAACCGTGTGGTACCAGCACATCGCAGGTAAATGCTAATTCAGTTTATCTTTACATCTATTTTAAATGTGTTACTTCCATGACTAGTAGCTCGGTTTACAGGGCCAGAGTCCGAGGTGTTCTTTTGCATGATACTGAAGATGAGAGACAAGATTAGGAAACACTGTCATTTATCTATGTAAATACAAAATGGAAAATATGGCGGGTCTAGGGAAGAAAAGGTCTACTAGGATAAAGTCGAGATATATTTCAGATGAGAGTTGTTACTTGTTAGGCTCAGAAAAGCAATGAATTCAATGTTCAAAGAACTCTTTGTTTGTAGTGAACAAGGTGAACTTCATCCAAGTTTTATCCACTAACTGGAAGACTTGTCAAAGATGAAGAATATCTCTTATATTGATTGCAGTGACCAAGGTGTTGGGAAGAAAAATATCAGCTCTTATCTATTGTAATTGGTCTGAGAAAATCAAATGTTGAATGTGAATGTTTATTATGAAGAAATTGACGATAACTAAGTAATTGCAACTTGCTTTGCTTACTTGAAGATAAATAAGCTATTGCAACATTTGCTTAATTAACGTTAAATACGCTATTGCAATTTGCTTTACTTTAAGCAATTGCAACTTGCTTTTGATGGGAGTAGTCTTTTTTACCATCCTTGAAGCCGACATATCAAGGCCATATGTCACACAATAACAACACTTGTTTACCAATTTTATATATTTTCTCCATCCCAATTTATATGATGTACTTTCATTTAGCATTCACTTTAAGAAATAAAGGAAATTTTTTGAATCTTATGATCTAAAATAAGTTAAAGATATTTGTGTGGTTCGAAACAACTGCTCTACCTGTCAAGTAGAGGTAAAGTCTGTGCGTATACTCTACTCTTCCCAAACTCCATGTTGTGGGATTTCACTGGGTATGTCGTTGTTGTTGTATAGATCATCCCGTTTTGCGTAAAAGATAAAGTTTAAAGTTAAATTATTGTCAAATAAGAAAATATCTCTTTCTTTTATTAACGGACTAAAAAGTAAAGTTAGTGATTTTTTTGGTACATAGGGAATAATGCTTTTCTTTTGCTGGAACAAGTCAGAGATCAAAATGTTACGACCACTAGTTCAAACCGTTTGTCCGTTGACCCTCTTTTATCTCTTTGTGAATTATGTGGAAAAAAAATAGATTTCCTAAGTCTAATAAGAATCATCAAGACATGAACATGTTGATACTTAAAGCCCATAAATGCTTTATCCAATTTATGCCATGTATATATATGAATAATCATGAGAGTTCAGAACAATAAACAAATGCTTACCAAGTTTGAGACAAATAATGGAGCTCAATTCTTTATGAAATATATGTCATGTTAATGAGAGTAGAGGTCAATAAACGTGAGCTTAGGCCCCTATAAAAGAACCCCTTAACTAACCAATACTAACAAACACTCGAAATCAACAAAAAGATATAAAGGAACTCTTGAGTCTAGTCTAGAATTTTTTCTCCTTTTCGTTTCCAAATATTTCCGGTTTCTCTTTTGTTGTTGTTGGGAATTTTTTATCCTCAAGCCAATCCTAATGGCCGAGTTAGAGATTCAAATCCAGCTAAGAAAAATGATAAAGCCTTCAACTCCTACCCCAAATCATCTTAAGAGCCTCAAACTATCTTTGTTTGATCAGGTGGCTCTTCATATATTTGTACCAATATTGTTCCACTACTTGCCAAACTGTGAATGCAACAACGAAGGAATTACTGAAAGATGTGATAAGCTACAAAAATCCTTGGCCGAGACTTTAACCAAGTTTTACCCTCTAGCTGGAAGATTGAGTAAAGATAACCTCTCAATTCACTGCAACGGCGAAGGTGTTGAGTATGTTGAATCCAAAGTCAATGCGGATCTTGCTGAGTTTCTCCACGAAGGACTCAAGATTGAGCTTTTGAATGATTTTCTTCCAACAGATCTTCCATCAAGTTTATTACTTAGAATCCAAGTGAACATATTCAGTTGTGGAGGACTAGTCATTGGGATAAATATTTCACACATCATAGCTGCTGGTTTCACATTAGGATCATTTGTCAAGGAATGGGCACACATTAGCCAAACAGGGACTTCAAAAGGTCGTCTCCCAAGTTTCGGCCACTTGCCATTGGTCTTTCCCCCAAGAGTGCTATCAGGACATCAAGTTTCACCACCTTCCAAAATAGGCCCTAAGATTGTGACAAAGAGGTTTGTGTTTGATGCTTTGACAATAGCAAAGCTCAAAGACACAATCAATTCGAGTGCCACATTCACGAGACCTACTCGACTGGTGGTCGTTCTGTCGTTCATATGGAAGGTTCTTGTGGGCAATTCATCAGCCAAACATGGACATTCAAGGGGCTCTTGTTTATTATTTCCTATTAATTTGAGGGGAAAATCAAATTTACCATCTATAGAGCATGCTTTAGGGAATTTCTACGTGACTGAAGTTGCTACACTTGAGGCAAACCAGTCAAGGAAGGAGTTAAATGACGTTGTTAACGTGGTAGGAAGTAAAGCAAGGGACACATCTGCATGCATTGGTAAGGCAAGCATAGATGATATTGCCTTTATGTTCGTTACATGTGCCCCTTTCACACCTCCGTTGTTGCCGGAATTTCTTCCGTCGCGGCCCGTGCCGAACTGCCTTCTCCGGCGGTTGTTACGGGAGGAAGCAAACTGCTGCGGGTCCTCTGGCCGAAGGTTCTGGTTGCCGGACCGGGAGGCCCTGCCATAAGCAGAGGGCCCGAAGGTGGTGGTGAGAACAACGTCGGCAATGCTGGTCCGAGTGGTGTTACGGTTGATTTTTCGGGTTTCCTCAAGGATAAGCTTCGAACGGGCCTCTTAAAATGGAGGTAATGGCGTGCATTGCTAAAGGATGGTGGCAACGCCGTCATATGATTCGTTCAAACCTTCAATAAGTTGCATGACCAATCGCTGATTAGTGACTGGTGCGCCGACATTGAAAAGTTGGTCGGCAAGCATCTTGAGTTCTTGACAATATACAGACACGTTTGGAAATTGTCATGATGAACGTCATTGAACTGATTTTTAAGGTATAACGCTTGTTGAGTTTTGTTGTCGTGAAAAATACTGTCCAAACGTTCCCACGTTTGACGGGCATTGAGATCGGTCTCAATGATGGTGTGCAACAGATCATTAGATATCGTGTCATATATCCACTGGAGGATGGCTGCGTCCAAACGAGACTAGAGTGCATCATCAGAAGTCGAAGCCGATGGTACGTCTGTGGACTTCGGCGTGGGAATGTGGTCGATAACTTCGTAAACACGACAATGGATCTTAAAAAGCTCCGCCTACGAGTAGTATTGACCCCTTTTCATCTCAAAAGTCACAGGGATGAAGTTTTTAATGTTGTTTACGACAAGTGCCTAATGGAATTTGGTTTTGTTAGCCATGGAAGAGAAAATTTATGAGGAAGAGGGAGGGAGAATGACCGAAAAAACTAGGGTTCCGTCGTGGGGAAAGAGGGGGGGGGCGTCCAGAGAGGTCGGCGGCTAGGGTTCCGACGTGGGCTAGGTGCCGACGTGAGAAAAAGGTGGCGGCCGAGAAGGTGTATCGGCGGCTAGGGTAGGATTTGTAGTTTTAGGCTACTGATACCATGAAGGAATATGTTCCTTGATTTTATTCATCAATAATGTACAACAATATCTAAAATAGGTAACTAATCAACCTAATTACAATAGAAACTATAATTCTACCTAAAATATGACACTTAATTACAATAGAAATCCATTTTTTCTTAAAATAAGAGATATGCCATTAATGTAATAATAGTTGGGGAATATTCTATTACAAACCTTTTAATATTCTACGTATTGGTACTGAAAAAACCAATCAATCAAGAAGAAGCAATAATGTGGTTCCATTTTATCCAACCGAGGAACCAACTGCTGCTAATTTTGAGGTGGACAAAATGTCAAAATGTCGGGGTCTCTCTCGAATTCAGCCATCTCATTCTCCTTCAAACCGATCCATGCTTCTATTCCATCACCAGATTTTGTATCAATCAGAGTAATTAATTCCGCAGGTTTGCTTACATCGCTCACCCAGAATGGCTTTCCCCAGCCAAAGTCGGCTTCATACCAGGGGAATTTACACCAACTAGTGCAGAAATACATGTCCATCTCCTCCTTTTGACAAGGTATTTTGAAGTTGACAAACATAGAGGTAATATCATCGACGCTTGCCTTAGCAATGCCAACAGATGTGTCCCTTGCTGTACTTCCTACCATGTTAACAAAGTCAGTTAACTCCTTTCTTGACTGGTTTGCCTCAAGTGTAGCAATGCCAGCCAGACAGAAATTCCCTAGAGCATGTTCTAAAGATGGTAAATTTGATTTTCCCCTCAAATTAACGGGAAATAATAAATGAGAGTCCCTTGATTTCCCGTGTTTGGCTGTGGAAATTCCCGTAAGAACCTTCCATATTAATGACATAACGACCACCACTCGAGTTGGCCTCGTGAATGTGGCATTTGTATTGATTCTTTCTTTGAGCTTTGCTATTGCTAAAGCATCAAACACGAACCTCCGAGTGACAATCTTAGGGCATTTGTCAGAAGGTGGTGAAATGTAAGTTCCGGATAGCACTCTGCTGGGAAAGAGCGATGGCAAGCGACCGAAACTTGGGAGACTACCTTCTGTGTTCCCTGTTTGGCTAATGCGTGTCCATTCCTTGACAAATGTTCCTAAAGTGAAACCATCAGCTAGGATATGTGAAATATTTATCCCCATGACTAGTCCTCCACAATTAAATGTGTTCACTTGGACTAAAAGTAATGGACTTGATGGCCTATATGTTGGAAGAAGATCATTCAAAAGCTCACTCTTGGGTCCTTGGTGGAGAAATTCAGCAAGATCCGCGTTGACTTTGGTTTCAACATACTCAACGCCTTCATCATTGCAGTGAACTGAGAGTTCATCTTCTCTAAATCTTCCAGCTAGAGGGTAAAACTTGGTTAAAGTCTCGGCCAAAGATTTTTGGAGCTTATCACATCTTTCAGTAATTAGTTCACTGTTCCATTCACTGTTTGGCAAGTAATGGAACAGTACTGGTACATATAGACGAGGTGCCAACTGATCAAACAAAGAAAGCTTGAGGCTTCGAAGATGATTCGGTGTAGGAGTTGAGGGCTTTAACATTTTCCTTGTCTGTATTTGAATCTCTAACTTGGCCATTAGGATTAGCTTGAACACACCAACAAAAGAGAAAGAATAAACAGAACTTTGAATACAGTATTTTTTTAATAAGGAAAGAGTATGTGGTAATGAAAAAGAGCAAAATGTTTGAAGTAGAGTTCCTTTTTCTTTTGGTTGATTTTTGATTTCAAGTTTGTTTGTGAATATTCCTCAGTTAACTTGTTCTCTTATATAGTCCTAAGTCCATGTGTAAATTTAAACGCGTTTTGCAGTTCTTCAACCTAGTACGAGTTGGCAGGGCATTAGCTTATTGCCCTTTATTCTCATGAGCATGACATATATATTCATAAAGAATTGAGGTGCATTATATTATTTGCAAACGGGTCAATAGATAGCCCGTGTGTCAACTCGTTTCTGCATTTCGCCAACATTTTAGGCATTAGTTTATTGCCATTCATACTCATGATTAAAAAACATGGCATAAATTGGATAAAAAATTTAGGGGCTTTGTTATCAGGTATTCACTTTGCTCATTTGAGTTTTTTACCAATATTATTTCACTTCAACTAGGGGTAGGGGCGGAGACACAATATTAAATATACATATACATAAATGATATGTGTAATGCGTATATTAAATTGTGTATTCTCCTAGTTCAACTGTCGATCTGACTCCTTACTTCCAGGAGGTGACTACTTAAATCCTTCACATGCACTTTCTTAAGTTTTTCCCCTCTTATCAATTGAGTTAAATAACATCACCTTGGCAATCATTCTGTCAGTAGAATATTCTTATGGTTAAGAGTCCCACGTCAGAAATGAAATGAAAACATAAACTTTTTATATAGATTTGTGAAAGAAATAATCCCCTTGATTATTTTCATTGATTGAATAGATATATATACAAGTTACAAAGCCTTCTTCTACCATAATTCTAACTCTACAATTATGGTAGTGTATATTCCTAATTATGGTAACATATACATTACACATATATTTTCCTAATATACAATATTCTTACCTTGTCTAATATTAACAATTACCAAAAGAAGTAGAGCCAAATATGGCCTGTTGACCGAGAGCCATAAGGCGGAAAAACCGAGAGCCTTAATAAGGCAATATACACTTGTATATTGTGTGTATATTGCCTTATTTAACACACCCCCGCAGTCATAGCGGGCGGTCTTCGAACCCTGAGACTGTCCCTAAAATCTTCAAAGAGAACCGCTGGTAGACTCTTTGTAAAGATGTCTGCAATTTGATAACGCGACGGGACATGGCATACGCGAACTTGACCCTTTGCAACCTTTTCACGGACAAAGTGAATGTCCATTTCGATATACTTAGTACGTTGGTGTTGAACTGGGTCACCTGAAAGGTAGATGGCACTAATGTTATCGCAATATACCAAGGTTGCCTTCTGAATGGGACAATGAAGCTCCAAAAGCAAATTACGTAGCCAACATGATTCGGAGACCACATTCGCTACCCTCGATATTCGCGCTCACTTTGAGCGTGATAGAGTTGCCTGACGCTTTGCCGACCAGGAGACTAAGTTGTTGCCAAGGAACATACAGTAGCTAGAAGTCGACCGTCTGGTGTCGGGACAACCACCCCAATCAACATCCGTGTAAGATACAAGTGTGGATGTAGATGAAGGATACAAGTGCAACCCATAGTCCAGTGTCCCCTGAATATACCAAATGATGCGTTTGATTGCATTCATGTGCTCAACTCTGGGATCATACATGAATAAACACACCTGCTGAACCGCATACGTAATATCTGGTCTGGTAAATGTAAGATACTGGAGGGCCTCTGCAAGACTGCGATAGCGGGTCGGGTCCTCGTATGGTGCACCTGCTGCGGCACTCAGCTTTGGGTTTGCATCAACCGGTGTGGAAGTGGACTTACAGGATGACATCCCAGCCCTCTCGATGATCTCGGCGAAGATATTTCCGTTGCGACGAAAACAAGCCACCGAATGACGCTTAACGGCAATCCCCAAAAAATAACTCAACGGCCCTAAGTCCTTCATAGCAAATTCGGGAATCGAGCATGGCCATGATAGATCGGCGCAAAGCATCGGAGGAGGCGGTCAAGATGATATCATCCACATATAACGAATTATAGGCCAATGACGAACCACGGCGGTAGATGAACAAAGAATTATCGACTGCCGTGAGTGAACCCAATAGTCGAAACAAAATCAAGAAATCGTGTATACCAGGCACGTGGAGACCGCTTAAGCCCATATAATGACTTCTTCAACAAACAGACATGATGAGGGCGGTTGGGATCCCTGAAACCCAACGGCTGATGCATAAAGACTATTTCCTTGAGATCACCATGTAGAAAAACATTCTTGACATCCAACTGATGAATCGGCCAAGTCTTTGAAAGAGCCAAGCTAAGTACAGTGCGAATGGTAGCCGGTTTGACCACCGGACTAAACGTCTCACCACAATCAATACCAACCTGCTGAGTCTTACCATCACCAACAAGTCGCGCCTTATGCCGAGCAAAGGACCCATTTGAATTCTCCTTATGAGCAAAAATCCACATAGACCTGATAATATTAATACCATATGGACGGGGCACCAACTCCCACGTCTTATTATCAATAAGAGCATTATATTCATCAGTCATAGCAATTTTCCAATTAAGGTCATTTAATGCGGACACAGAATTGCGGGACAAGGGGGATTTAGAGACATTAGAATGATATGTGTAATGCCCATCAGAATGATATGTGTAATGATATGTGTAATGCGTTGCCCTAGTACGAGTTGGCAGGGCATTAGCTTATTGCCCTTTATTCTCATGAGCATGACATATATATTCATAAAGAATTGAGGTGCATTATATTATTTGGGACGAATAATAAACGGGTCAATAGATAGCCCGTGTGTAAACTCGTTTCTGCATTTCGCCGACATTTTAGGCATTAGTTTATTGCCCATTCATACTCATGATTAAAAACACATGGCATAAATTGGATTAAAAATTTAGGGGCTTTGTTATCATGTATTCACTTTGCTCATTTGAGTTTTTTACCAATATTATTTCACTTCAACTAGGGGTAGGGGCGGAGACACAATATTAAATATACATATACATATACATAAATGATATGTGTAATGCGTATATTAAATTGTGTATTCTCCTAGTTCAACTGTAGATCTGACTCCTTACTTCCAGGAGGTGACAACTTAAATCCTTCACATGCACTTTCTTAAGTTTTTTCCCTCTTATCAATTGAGTTAAATAACATCACCTTCGCAATCATTCTGTCAGTGGAATATTCTTATTGTTAAGAGTCCGCATCAGAAATGAAATGAAAATATAAACTTTTTAGATGTATTTGAACAATCTTCACCTACAAGCTAGTTTTTGGTATTAGAGTCAGACTTATTCCAATTTTTTGCACCGTTATTGAGCCCCCAAATTATATTATCCACGCTCCAGTTAACGAGGTCTGGACGTGTGGGGAGTGTTAAGAGTCTCACATCGGAAATGGAATGGGAACACGGACTCCTTATATGGACTTGGACAATTCTCACCCTACAAGCTAATTTTTTAAATTGAATTAGACCCAAAATACATTCTTTACCTTGAATAGTAAGTTAATTCCCAACTTTGGTTAAATAACATCACCTTAGCAATAATGAGTATGAATGGCAATAAACTAATGCCTAAAAAGTTGGCGAAATGAAGAAACACGTACACACGGGCTGTCTGTAGTGTTGACTCGTTTACTATTATTTATTCGTCCTAAATAGTGTACTTTATAAATGTATATGCAATTTACTAATGCATATATGCACTTTATAATTACCCAATTTTTTATTCAATTTATGCCATGTTTATTGATCATGAGTGTGATGGCAATAAATGGGAAACTCTTTGACACACGGGCTGACAGTTGACACGTTTATAATGTTCGTCCCAAATAATATAAGGCACCTCAATTCTTTATGAATATATGCAATAAATAAAATAATGGCCTGCCAACTCGAACTAGGTTGACGAAATGCAGAACGTGTTTAAATCTAAACATGGGCAGAGGCTATATGAGAGAACCAGTTAACTGAGGAATATTCACAAACAAACTTCAAATCAGAAATCAACCAAAACAATAAGGAACTCTACTCCAGAAATCTTGCTCCTTTCCATTACCACTATTTCCCTACTAAGAAATACTGTATTCAAAGTTTTGTTTATTCCTTCTCTTATTTTTGGTGTTCAAGCTAATCTATCCTAATGTCCAAGTTAGAGATTCAAATCCAGACAAGGAAAATGTTAAAGCCCTCAACACCTACCCCGGATCATCTTCGAAGCCTCAAGCTTTCATTGTTTGATCAGGTGGCTCCTCATATATTTGTACCAATATTGTACCACTACTTGCCAAACAATGAATTTTACAGTGAAATAATTAGCGAAAAATGTGATAAGCTCCAAAAATCTTTGGCCGAGACTTTAACCAAGTTTTACCCTCTAGCTGGAAGATTTAGAGAAGATGAACTCTCAGTTCACTGCAATGATGAAGGCGTTGAGTATGTTGAAACTGTTAGACAGCACAACACGTTAAAAATGTAACTACTTTATTATTGTAAAAGTTATTACACCAAGACTTTAAACACTATAACTTGAGTACTCACTTCTTACTTGAGTACAACTTACTTGCTCTCACTTCTTGAGAACTTCTTAATCACTTGACTTACAACTCAAATTGATCACCTCTCTTTATAAGCGGTGATGAAAGAATCTAGTTAGGATACTTAATTACTACTCTATTCTAGAATATTCTTCACTACCTTTTTCTAGAATCATTCTTCTAATTATTTCTAGAGTTATTCTTTCTAGACTCCACTCTAGAACTTTCATTCTAAAGTTCTTTCAACTCTCTAGAATTACTTGAACATTCTAGATTGATTATCCATTGTTTTGGATGTTAAGTTGATGATGACTTTTAACACTCCCCCTCAGCACCAACTTAATTTGTTTTTACATCCATTATGAGCGATTCTTGAAGCTCTGCAAACGTCGGGATGTCCAAGCTCTTTTTGAATCTCTTCCTCCATTAGATTTCTCTGGTTCTCTAAACTTTTCTTCTTCAGCTATAGCAGCATTGGCGTACTTGAGATTTGGCTTTCGAACTCTTGTCGATCTCTGAGGCTGTGGGCTTACTCCTTCTGGTTGACGGTCTTCTACTTTTTGATGCATGCTTGTTTGCCACATATTCTGTATTGCCTCGTCCTCGGTATTTTATTCCTCACTTTGATCTTCATCTTCCTTTTCTGGACTTGGATGTACTTCAACAATTTGCTCCTCCATTTTCTTTTGCAAATTCTCTTCCATTTCCTTGGAATCTGGTAACTCTTCCTTTTGAGGTGACCACCATGATGCTGCCTCATCGAATACCATATTTCTTGATGTATAACACTTTCCAGTTGTTGGGTCGCAACATTTCCACCTTATCCTTTGGCTGTCGTATCCCACAAAGATACACTGTATCACCTTTTTATCAAATTTGCTACATAGATGACTTGGCACAAACACGTAGCACACACAGCCAAATACTCGAAAGTGACTTACTGCAGGTTTACTGCCCTACAATTTTTCAAAGGGTGAAACGAATCCTAACTTCGCTTGAGGAAGTCTATTGATGACATGAGATGATGTCTTCATACGGTAACTAATGCGCCTTACCGTATTGGCAGCCTGCACAAACGGTCTCTGTCCTGACCTCGAGTTGAGGAAGACCTTCAACATAGATTTCTTCATCATCACCTTGAGTTTATGATAGCTTACATGTCTAAGTCTTGCATGCCACAAATCAGTTATTTCGTTCTTTCAAGTCTTGTTCACATAAGCTGACTCTGCTGACATTACATAGACAGACTCTAAACGTCGTCCTCTCATCATCGGTGTTCCAAATATTTTAAGATCTTGAGGCCGAATACGACATAGTGGCTTGATGCTGTAAGTTGCGCCACTGATAGTAAGTTTTTCTTCATCCCGAGTACATGGTAGACATCTTGGAGTGAAATCTCTTTCAGACTGAATCTCGACATATGATTGTTGAGTTGTTGGCTGTCACCACCACACGACCACCTTTGTACTTGGTCATGTTCTGTAGCTTCTCTTTATCTCATGTCATATGATTTGAGCAGCCAGAGTCGACTATCTAATCACTGTTGTAGTCGATCGTTCCAGGAACGGTAACTGCAAGAGCTAATTCTTCTTCCTCCACAGCAAAAGATGCTTCAACGTCCCACTCTTCATCGCTTGTCTTTCCTGCATTTGACGTGGTTGTATTGCTTTCTGCAATGTTCTTATTGAACCAATAATTTTTAGCCATGTGACCCTTCTTCCCACAGTTATAGCATTTTCCATCAAACTTATTATTATTCTTTAACTGGCCACTCCGGTTGTCTTTCTTTTGAGCTCCCCCTGTTTGGGTGTTTTCATGATGATTATCCTTGTCATTATGTTTTCTAGAATTTCTACTAGCATTTGGTCGGGATCGACCTTTCTTACCACCGCTATAGAGTGTTTCTTCATCACTCTTTAATGAGACTCCAGATATTTTCTTAACCAATGCTTTTTGGTCAGCTAGCAAGTTTTCTAATTCAACAAGAGAAGGTTGACTTGGCCAACCTTGTATTGCGGTAATAAAATTTCTATATTGAGCTTTTCTTCCGGAGCAGAGTTAGTGAGAGTGACAACCAGCGTATCCCAACTCTCAGGTAAAAAGCTTAAAAGTAGTAAGGCTTGCAACTCATCATCGATCTTCATCTCAATCTTGGTTAGCTGGTTTACTAGTCCCTTGAAAGTGTTCAAGTGCTCAATCATGCCTTGACCATCTTTGTATTCCAACTTCACCAACCGTCTTACTAGAAGAGCTTTGTTTCGAGGGGTCTTCTTTTGAATCATGGACTCAAGTTTTGTCCATAATTTATGGCCATTAGTGTAAGTGGACACACGCTCAAATAAACTTCGATCAATATACTTACGGATCATGGCAATCACTTTTCGGTTTAAGAGCTCCAATTCTTTGTCAGATTTCTCCTCCGGTTTATTTGCATTTGTGATTGGCTCGTACAAATCCTTGCAATATAAGTGATCCTCCATTATCAGCTTCCGGTAAGAAAACTTCTTCGCTATGAGTTTGAACATGTCACCATCATGAGTGACGGTAGACTCCATCGTAATTCACACAAGAAGAGTATATCGTTGAACCTTGCTCTGATACCACTTTTGGAAAAAAACTCGTATTTTTCCTCTTTGTGTAATTAGGATGGAAATTAAAATTGCGAACAAAAATTTATGAGAATAATAGACAAAGAAACACGAGGATTTTTTGTCAAGATCTCACCCAAAATAGATGGATAACAATATTTCTCTCCCAATTATAATTTATGTGGAACACTCACTAACTTGAGAAAAATGGAGAATTTATCTCAAGCACCCTCACTATGAAAGTGGATCTCTCTCTCTCTTAGAGTGAATGATCTCACTTGTGTTGTACATACTCTTCACAACTTGTGGATGTCCAAGCCTTCTCCAAGTACCCGTATCTATAGGGCCAAAATGAACATGCTAGAAGACTCTCAAGGTTGTCTAAATTCAACTTACAACAAACTAGTAATTAATGCATGAGTCATTCTAGAGAAATACAACTCTAGAGAAATCCATTTCTAAAAAAATCCATTTTTAGAGAAATCCAATTATATGTGGGCATCCCATAATTAAGTAGGATAACCCAACAATATATGACCCAAGGGTACGTAACACATTAAATACGAACAAACAAACCGAAAATACAAATCAAACTCCTATCGTCATTCGTCAGTACTAGATACTACTACTAGTATTCAACTATTCATTACAAAACAACACCAAAAGAAAAAGAAATACTACTAAATGTTAAGAATTCTTAAATAATACTACTCGTAAAATTTCAAACCTAAGCCGAAAAAGCAAAGGCACAGATGAAAGCAGCAACTAATCCAACGGCCAGATGTGTGTTAAAGTTGAAGGTAGCAGCAGCATTAGTTGCAGGCTGAGGCGCGACGTCAGTTACTTTTTTTCCTTTTCTTTTCTTATTCTTTTGTGTTTGTTTGTGGCATGATAAATAAATAATCAGACGGTGGAGATTTGAAGTTCGGGATTTTCGGAATGTTTTCTGAAAGAGTTTACCTTATAGTTCAAGTTTTATACACAGGCATGAAATGAAAATAAATTAGTTAAAAAGATAACTACAAGCTGGTGATTTAGTAATTATTTGATGACTTAAGGTAAGTGGTCACTTGGAAAATAGTACAAAAAATTATTAATGTATATAACTTAAATTATTCTACACGGTAAAAATGTAAATCAGTTGTACTTGGCATCTTTTTCAGGTTACTAATGCACACTCATTGTATACCAACAGTGCATATGAAAAGGTTTAAACCGACTGTGGATTAAAAGTAATTTCTTTTTTAATACTGAATAGGAATAGTTTTATCCTAAAAACACGGTTTAGTAAAAGTTCCAGGCTGGTCAAGGTGAAAAACACGGTTTTTAGTTCAATAATAGACCTCATTCTCTGCTAAATTACCAAGCACTACCATAACGTATGTGTTTGGTTGTTATTAATTGGATTTTGGACGTTTTCCATTAAAAATGCAGAAGATTATTACACACGTTATTCCAAAAATGAAAATATACTCTCATGATTTATTTCCTGTTTGACAAATAAACTTGTTTTTCATATGCAAATACAGATGGAAACCACGTTGGTTCTTTCCTGGATAGGCTTGCATCCAAACACAGTAGAGGTACCACAACTATCACAATAAGGCCACAAATAACATTCGGGGAAGGAAAAAACTTACTAATACTCCGTGCCATGTGAACTTTAATCGCTTAACCATGGTTAAGTGATATATACTCCTTTTAATTTGTAGCTCCTTAGGTTAAATTGTTAATTTTGATGTAAACACAAAGGGCAAACACTGACTTGTTATCAGCAGAAGGAATTAAACCAACATCCATCATGTTTAAATTGCTAACAGTAACTCATGAAACCATTTCTGAATCAAGTTATAGTACAATAACCATAACATCAAGTTGCTACTGAACGCTGCGGCCTACAACAAGAGTTTAAATACATTCTCCAATGCAACAATACATATTCTGTCAGTCTATGCTGGCTTTTTCCTCCTTTCACTAACACTAGTATACATTTAAGGACGAAAAGAATGTCCGTAAAAATAATCTGCACCAAGAAATCATTATTCTGGTACGAGTAGCAATAAAACAATGATTAAGATATGGAATTATTTGTTAAGGTATCCCGAGTTGATTGCTATCCGGGTGATTGCTATTGTTCGCCAAACAGAACTTCTCATCGGTTCCCAAGCATGGAAACATTAGTATGTTATGAATTCTGTATAGTAGAAGTATTCTCCTGGTTTGGTTTACCATTTGTTGTGCTGGTGCTGCTTGCAGGGCTAATAAGGTTGCCGTACACATGGCCCATTTTAGCACGTTTTGTTTCCAGATATCTCTTGTTATCTTTTGTAATGGGAGTCAGAAGGGGGACCCTACCAGAAATTGCCAAACCATAGCCCTTGAGCCCGCTGTATTTTGCAGGATTGTTTGTCATCAGCTTCATAGTTCGAACACCAAGATCCCTTAAGATCTGCAGAAGAATACAAGTTTAGTTTTGCTATAAGGCACCTATATTTACACAAAATTCACAGCACGACGCAGAGAGAGCTTATATATGCACCAGATTTTTTTTATAGGGGAAGTGAGTACCTGTGCACCAACCCCATACTCTCTTGAATCAATGGGCAAGCCGAGCTCTTCGTTCGCTTCAACAGTATCACATCCAGCATCTTGTAAATTATAAGCACGAAGTTTGTGCCCCAAACCAATTCCTCTACCCTCGTGACCACGGAGGTAAACCAAAACCCCCCTGCCAGCAGCCTCAATTTGTTGCATTGCAAGTGCCAGCTGGCTTCCACAGTCACATCTGGCTGAACCGAATATATCTCCTGTGAGGCATTCCGAGTGTACTCGGACAAGAATATCTTGTCCGTCTCCTATATCTCCCTGATCATTCAACAAACTCATCCCAAATCAGTACCAAACACAAAATGAACTTGACAAGCCCAATACTCCATAATAAAATTCGCTACAATGATGCCAAACTGTAAAATGATGTAAGATACACTAGTAAATGTGCCGTCTTTTCCACCTCAGAAAAAGATAGTACTTCATGTTTCTAGTAGATATATTAAGTTTTGTGAATAGTTAAAACACAACAAACTCAAATGCATGTACAACTTCAAATAGTCCAACCACTGCTGAAGATAAATGCAAGAATATCCCCAAAGTTGCTCACCTTAACCATAGCAATGTGCTCAATTCCATCTATTATTGACTTGAAGCAATGGGCCGTGAACGGTCCCCACATAGTAGGTATTCTTGCAGCAGAAGCATGCTCTACCAACTGATCTCTTTTCCTCCTATATCTGTAAAAGGAAGTTCTTGTCAGATGATGCAACAACAGTTAATGTAGTAGAAACAAGTTGAGTAGGGCTAAAAGAATGCTTGCAAGCATTTGCTGGACAAAGCAATGATAAGGGAAGTTACTCTACTGAGTTTTAAGATATTAATGCAGCTAAATGCAAACGAAAAGAAAAAAAAACATCAAAAATAAGCTATTACAGCTTGGCGCTCCTGACTATCGAATCAGAACTTTAATACAGCTCTTGGTTTCTCTTGAGGGATAAGGGGCATGGTCTTTTGCACAATCTCCCAAATGAACTGCCTAGTATTCAGTAAAGATAAAAGAAAGACGAAGCTAAATAGAAAAATTGATCCAGACAAAAAAGGAAGCCTCGCTTTAGAACCATCAGAAGTTTTTATCACCACATTACAGAATGACAAAACAGTAACCAAGAAGGAATTATTAAGCAACACCAACTCTTAAAGAAATCAGAAGCAGATCTGTTAACTACCTGATTAAGTCAGCCACTGATATGATCTTCAAGTTATGTTCTTTAGCAAATTGACGAAGCCTAGGCAATCTAGCCATGGAACCATCATCATCCACAACCTCACATATTACTCCAACAGGGTCTAAGCCAGCTAACATGGCAAGATCCACAGAAGCTTCAGTATGTCCAGCTCGTTTTAAAACCCCACCTGCCCTGTATTTCAAAGGAAAAATATGTCCCGGCCGGTTGAAATCCTCAGGCTTCGAATCCCTGGACGCAAGTGCCAATACTGTCGTTGCTCTATCATTAGCAGATACTCCTGTAGTCGTTCCATGTTTCGCGTCCTGCGTGATTGATTTACCATTAATGCTTCGTAAGCATTTATTTAAGAGGACACAGATTAGGATGCTAAAAGGAAAACCAGTAGCAAGAGGTAGCACACAGGACAGATAATTCTCAAGAAGTCTTTTCGCTGAGAACCCCAGTAAGAAATTAAATGTTGAACGTCTTTCAAAAACGAGCCTTAGGCATGTTCATTTATGTATTCGCCCTTTAAAAACGTAGAAGTAAAACATAGAAGATAAAGGTATCGTATTTCACAAAGTTGCAAGAATAGCATACACTATATCCTTAAAATATTCCCCGGAAAATACACTATTCCAGCACTGACTGGGAGTTAAAGTTACTTCAATTGGGAAGTGGTAAGGCAAGCAGGTGTG
Organism: Anisodus tanguticus; assembly: GCA_034509755.1. NCBI lineage: Eukaryota > Viridiplantae > Streptophyta > Magnoliopsida > Solanales > Solanaceae > Anisodus > Anisodus tanguticus. The sequence continues at coordinate 33,412,537 of CM067561.1, read as the reverse complement.
CTTGCATACACAAGTTAAGCATAACAATTATAGTGTTGGACTTGCTACAGTAATACTCTTTCTATTTACAAAGCATTCCACGAAATAATATTCAGCATTTTTTTTACTTTTGTAGCAGAAAATTTCTTACATCTTTCTTTAGTTGCTAGGTTTAGATATCAAACAACTAAGTAATTCTGAATGTACCAGGAAGGATTAGATACGTTAAATTTCTAAAATGACAACTGGCTTGCCATTAAACAAATCCCCTTGTCCCCCCCCCCCCCCCCCCCACACAAAAAGAGATGCAAAGGTGAGTAATCAAGGTAATACATACCACTGAGACTGTGAATGCTGTACAAAGTTTCTCCTCATTCTTTTTATCGTTTACCATCAATGGAAGCTGTAACCGCTCCAAGTCTTCCTCCACCATGCTCACACAAACTATCCCTGTTCCATGCCTCACAAAGAAAGCCATTGCTTCTGGTGTAGCTTTGGATGCAGCCATAATTAAATCCCCTTCATTTTCTCTGTCTTCATCATCTGTAACTAGCACCATCTGCAATAAGGATTGACTTAGTTTATTTTTACACAACATTAAGAGAAACTCTTGTTGACTTTTAAGAAGAACCTACCTTTCCTTGGCGAATGTCCTCGATGGCCTCAGGAACATATGAAAAACCTTCTGTTGGACGATCCAAATCGAATTCATCATTATCTAAAGGAAAGCCACTTGTTGTGGGAACAACATCTGCTGCTAGTGTTCCAAAGGCTACAGCATCAGGTTGAGTCTCGGTTCCTGTAGAGAGGCTACTCAACAGGGAACTTTCCCCCCTGGATTGAGAACGGGCGCCTGCTTCGCCAGACAAGAATGCAGATTTAATTGTAACATCATTCTTGATGGTTAAGTGTGCTCTAGCATTAAGCCGTATGAATGACTCTGAAGAGACCCCATTAACAGAATATAGATCTCCCGAGTGCAGTCCATTAAACAACTTGAAGTTCTTTGGTGAACTACAAGAAAAGTGAGCAGATCAGAGAGAACTCATAGTACTGCAAATTACAAAGAAATTGAAAGGTAAAAAATCAATATCTAAACAGGTGCATCTGGAATGCACAACCACATTAAAGATTTGAACATTATAAACTAAGCTGATGCTAATGACAGATCTTAGCAAGTTCTTACATGACTAAATATGCTACATGTCAACGAATTCACATACTCATTATCCTGCTCAGTGCTCGGTATCCCCTCTGTTCTATCCAATAAGTATCTATTATTGTATAAAGTCTATATACACCAACTCTGTATGTACAAAAGTTGGCAAAACCTCCCAAAATCTAAGAATCATTCACACAAGTGGTATTTTCTGTTTACACCAAATATACAATGCATACAAAAGCGAATTCCTAACGCGCACAACCATGGACTCTCGACATCTTGGAAAGTTCTCATGTTTCTTTCTTTCCATGTAAACCAAAAAAAGGATATAAGAACATAATAAACTCTTTCCTTGAAGGTAAAGTAAAGCTTGGTTCAGGTACAGAGAACTACAATTACTACTAGGCCTCAACAAAGCTTGGTTCAGGTACAGAGAAGTACAATTACTGCTAGGCCTCAATCAACAACAACATATCAAGTGAATCCACAAGTGGGTCTGGGCAGGGTAGAGTGTACGCAGTAATTACTCCTACCTTGGGAGGTAGAGAGGTTGTTTCCTATAGACCTTCGGAAAAAAAGCATCATAAATCCATCAACAAGGCAAATAAGGAGTCTTGAAAAGCAGTAAAATTGTAAAACTAAGTGTGACTCTTTAAAGCTCAAACAAGAACAAGTCCAAGAAACCATTCACCATAAACAGTATAACCTTGTACAAATCAAAGTCAAAGAAAGCTCTTCCTTTTCAAGAAATGACATCCACAGTGAATTCATTCACATATTAACAACAAGTCCTCAAACTGATCCAAAATTAAACATACCCACAAAAAAGAATGAACCCAAACTACAAAACCCATTAATCTAAACCCACACTCCCAAAATCAACAGATTCATTCTTGAAATTTTATACAGCTCAATTGCAATCACAATTCTTGAAAAAAAAAAAGCTTACTGGGAGCGAGAGAGAGATGTTGAAGGGAAAGAAACGTTGATGGAAGCCATTAATGTAACAAAAAAACTTGTAGTAGCAGATTAATGGAAGGGGGTTGGTGTCTTTCTCTCCTTATATGGAAGAGAAAGGAGTAGTAAAGATTTGAGAAAGGTCTAGGAAATAGGTAGGTATTGTGTAATGACAAATTATTTTAATATATATGCATTGGTATGGTTCTAGCACGGCAATCCTGGATCACTATAATGTGTTAACTATTAAAATTTACAATGAATAAATAATTTTGTGTATCAAACAATTTGAACTCGGAGTAATATAATTAATATACATGTGGGGAGGGAAAAATATAAAAAAAAGTCCGTAAGCGGGTTTTTGAAAAGTTCATAGCGTAAGTTATTTATGTTCTATTCTGTGCAACACGCTATATTTGGAGAGTCAATAATAATAATACATTTTGTTACCATTTATTTCGACACAATAGAAATATATGTGTAATATTTTTTTATAATATCATAGGAACTTTTCTTTTGTCATTTAAGAATTAAGGAGACTAAAATAGACAAAAGAGAAGGAAAAAGAATAATCACTTTTATTTACATGTTTACTTTCATAACCAACTATCTCTATTAATTTCATTATCTAAAAACATTTAGGTATTAATAGCTTTCTTCAACAAAAAGTTAAATATTATGCTGCCGGCATAAAAATATGATTGTGTACTCCTAAAATATAGCACGGTGTATATGAGAGCAACAAATCAAATCAGAAAGTCTAGTCAAATGATAATAAACATGTTTAAACTACTTTAATTTATCCAAAATTTTGATCACTAAGCCTACCTAAGCAATTTAACTTGCTTAATAGATGCGGCAAGTTAGGACACCAACTAATATAGTGGTAATAATATACGACAATATAACAATTTGTTACATTTGTTGTGTAACTCATAAATAATACGTTAGGATATAATAAGGTATCTCTTTAATGTTCATTTATAGTATTATTTTCTCTACTATTGGGAATTTTCTATACAAAATCTTGTGCAAATGGAAGTAAAATCAAATACAAAAATAAACAAATAAAAAAATTGAGTTATGGCAGAAGGTATGGTCCAATCATGCTGGTCTGTTATTAATTGCATAAAATAAAATATTTGTGGCTCTTATCCGATTCATGTACCAAACAGTGGTTGGGCTGCTACGTCATGATGGGCCAATCCAAATTGTAAGAATTTTATACACAATTCAAGATGCTATCCCTAAATCCATTATATTTACTTTTGATTAGGTACGGCAAACAGGCTAGTCGGATTGGATATGAATGGGTTAAAAACGAATTAAATAAAAATGAATCAATTATTTGATCTGTTTATATTTAATACGGATAAAAAATGGGTTAACCCGATAGATAACATGAATATTCATATTTATCCATATTATCTAAAGTTACTATAAAGATGTTGGCTTCATGTAGTTAATATAAAAAAAAATAATTTACTTTCTTGTTCACAAATTTAATCACTAGTACATAGTTGTACCTCAACATTTGCGGAGAAAATAGAACTTCAAAATTTTCCAGTTACGCGACTTCCAAAAAAAATTCTAAAAATACCCACCCAAGTCCCACCATTCTCACCCCTATTGCACCAACCCTCCACCACCCACCCCGCCCACTTTCCAACAAAATTCCACCCCCACACAACCATTATCCCCGAATCTACTTCATCTTCACTCATCTCTATCACACATCACCACCCATTCCAACCTCACCCCATCCCGCTCACTCCCCTCCCCAAATTTTCTATTTCATATATTTATTTTATTTTTATATTAAATAAAAAAAATCTTACTCACCCCCCCCCCCAAACCACAATCCACCACCCATCCCACACCAAATTTAACCACGCAATTCTTTATTAATTTTATAAAAATAAAATAAAATATATGAAGTAAAAAATTCAAGAGGGATAGGGATGCAGGGGGTAGATGGACGGTGTAGAAAATTAAAATATTTTTTTTAAGAAAATTATTTGTTTTGGAGGTATGGTGGGGTCGGGGTGGGGTCGGTGTAAAAATCAAATAAATTTTTTTTGGAGGGTGGTGGAGTGTGGGTGTGGGGTGTGGGTGAGTGGTGTAGAGAACCAAAAAAATATATTAAAAACTTTTAAAAAAAATTGGAAGGGCGGGGTTGAGTTGGGTTGTGGTGAGGGTGAGGTTGAGCGGTGGTTGGATGGTTGGTGCAATGCCAATTATGGTACTTATTTTTCCTAATGTTATTAAAAATGTCATAAATTTGTTTCACTAAAGTTGTGAATTTTATTCATTTTACTCATTAGATTATTTATATTTTAAGTGGATAATATGAATTGACCTATATTAAACTCATTTTAAATAGCTAGGTATCCAACCCATTTAAAATAAGTTGGAACGGACGAATATTCATATTTTTTTTACCCATTTTACTTCCCCTACTTTTGACCAAATTCAAATTCCAATTTTGGCTGCTGGTCAAAATTGTGACCCACTTGCGCCTTCTCTTCGTTTTCATTTAGCTACATCCCCTTTTACTTTTTTATTTAGAACTTTCTTTAATCCTATTCGCAAAGTGTTACTTCATCAATCTATTATTATTTATCTAATATATTAAAAATAAATATTTATTTTATTTGTCCATATTTTTAGTTGTTTAATTTTGAAAACCAACAGATTATTTGTCATTTCATACTTACTTTACTCTTATTATTAATTATTGAGTTGAAAAATTCAAATAATTGTTCGTAGTTGCACAATTTTAAAGTATGTTTGATTAATTTCAATTATTTAGATGACTTATTATTATTAGGAGTGATATAGTAAAACTGTCATTTTACTTATTGCTCCTTAAGGGGTGTGTCAAGTCAAACATGGACAAGTAAAAATGGATGAGGGAGTACAAGATTTCTAATTCTCACTAATATTTGAAGGACGAGGTCAATTTATCCAAAAAAAATTATTCACACTGTATGTAGCTTGATTTGGAGTATCAGAGTCCAACTAACTAATGTTTAATATGAATGCGGACATAGAATTTTTATATTTTAAAATAAAATTTATATATTTAGAAACCACATAAAAATACTAACTAATGTTCAATATGAATTCGGACATAAGATTCTTACATTTTAAAATAAAATTTACATATTTAGAAACTGCATAAAAAATACTCATAATAGTAATTCAAAATCAAATAAAATATCATTTTAACTCTTAAAATAGTAACCAAGATATATAAACTGAAACAAATGGTGTAATTGGTTTCGATAGCAATTCTTCGATTGTGTAAACAATAAAATTTGTATAATTGTGTTTGGAGAGACATGAGTGTACCAAATTTTTTAACAAAGTCGTTGTCACCATTTTTTAAAGGCAAGTGGAAGCTTTATGCTTAATCATCTTTACAACAGAAGAGTAAAAAGTTGAACAACTAATACTGCAGGGCAAGTTGAAGTATAACCTTCAATCTCAAAATTGGTGGAGCCAACATATCAGGATGTAACAAAAGGTTTTAAAAGTAAATTGACATCATATAACATATCCAGGCAAATTGGTACAAGGAAGTTGGTTAGAGGTAGACTAATGGTCCTGTTGCGTGCTAGCTGTAATACCTAATCTGATTACGAATATAGTAGAATGAAAGATAACTAGTGCATGTAGAAGGTTATGGTTGTATGTAAAATGAAAAGCCAATAGGCCTTCCAAATCACATGCAATAGCTGAAGTGAAGTTTATATCATATGATCGATTGGCATGACATCTCATCCTCACAAGTTCTATAGAGAGAAGGGTTTATAAATTTGGAATATATGTACCATATTTTATCAACCAATTCACTAGTTATAAACGAGGATTGGAGAGAGACAAATACGAGGCTTCAATGTCACTGTCATCAAACCGAAGTGAGTCACTCCAGTCTCCAAGGGAAAGAGAGACAAGAGATTGATTTGCAGCCTGAGGCTCAATAAAACTGAAGTTGGAACCTTTTGCATTTAATTGACTGTCATGTGTGCATTATTTTTTTTCTTTTTTTCACGCACTTAATAAGATAATAGAAAAAATCTGACTGAATAACAATAATTTGATGTTCAAATGTGTGACACTGCAATTAATTGTGACCTCTTGACTACTGAATTTCTCTTTAAAAATTCCATGTTAAAAGTTGATAAGAAAACGAAACTAAATGCTCCTATAAGCTTTAACATGATCTTGGATGGCAACAAATAGTATCTTGACCGGATCCTACTAGATCCAGATCCAGATCCATTTTTCATACATGTATCAAGATCTATCGGGTCCATAAAAATCAGATCCAAATCCAGATCCATCGGATCCACCGGGTCCACGGATCGGATCTGGATCCACGGAAATGCGGATGTTGCGGTGGATGTGTGGACATACGAAGAGTGATAGGATTAGAAATGAAGATATCTGAGATAAGGTGGGGGTGGCCTCGGTGGAGGACAAGATGCGGGAAGCGAGGCTGAGATGGTTCGGGCATGTGAGGAGGAGAAGTGTGGATCTCCCATTGCGGAGGTGTGAGAGGTTGGCTATGGATGACTTCAGGAGAGGTAGAGGTAGACCGAAGAAGTATTGGGGAGAAGTGATTAGAAAGGACATGGCGCAGTTACAGCTTACCGAGGACATGACCTTAGATAAGAGGTTGTGGATGACACGTAATAGGTAGAAGGTTAATAGGTAGTAGAGCATTGTCTCGCATTTCTTTTCATACTAGTAGTCGTAGTATTTCTCTTGTAGTTTCTTATCCTTTGCTCTCTGGTACAATCTATTATCTATTGGTATATGTTTAGCGTACTATTTTGTTGTAGTTACTGTTTTCTTTTCCTTTTTGACCTATTTTGTTTTGCTTTATCTTAAGTCGGGATCTATCGGAAACAATCTCTCTATCAAGTAGAGATACACTCTATCCTCACCAGACCCCACTTGTGAAATTATACTGGATTTGTTATCGTTGTTGTTGATGATTTGGTGAGAGTACAGAAATGTTAGTGGCTCACATATTGCGACCATGAAGAGCTAAGAAACAAATCCAAAGTTATGTCATGGAATGAGCCGTAGTGTCACTGGCACTGCCCATAGTTTGAAGGGAGAGGATCATCTCCGGTGATTATTCCTCCAGTAATCCTCAATGCTACGGTAGGATATTGCCACATGACAATAAAGCTTTTAATGGCCATGATCTTGTTTGCTATTTCATAATCTTTTTTATAATATTTTAAAGACAGTCAATAATTTCGAACTTGCTGTGAATTCCGACGCCACCGAAAACTAATTCGGCAATCATATCTCATTAATAATTTATCACCATATGTTGAAAGTGTTAAAATAGTACGATAATAGTAAATAACGATTACAGTGATCGAAATGATAGACTTCAAAGATTACAACAATGAGTTTTCAATCTCTGTCAATCTTGAACTAGAACTAGAACTCCAACTCTGGATCTTGTATTCAGAAATACAAGAGCATGAACTGCTGCAACTGTGGCTTGTATGTCCGCTTGAAAATCTGACTTGGTTAAAGTTCTTTGATAGCAAGATCCTACTTGATACACTTAGCAACAAATTAGAGAATCATAACACCACCAGCTGAGTCGAGAGATGACTCTATGTCTTTAAGATAAGATTGTCAAGTATATATATCATTTTACGTTAGTGGGCAATAGTCTTCCAAGATAAAACAACAGCTAACAAATGAGCAAAGGAAACTCAAGTGTTTCTTGTGAAGAACTTGAATATAGAAAGAGTGCTAGAGAGGAAGAAGTTTTCTGAAAATTCTGGTTTGATTTTCTCTCTAGTGTATTAACAATTGAGCCAAATGCATCAATTTATAGTGTAAGAATTGTCTTTTCAAGTGCCAAGTAATGGCATTGAATCACCCATGTAATGGCAATGAATTGCCCAAAGTAATGACACCCATTTATTAGCCCAAATAATGGCACCCATTTATTAGCCCAAATAATGGCTGATTAATGATGGAATGAATGTCATTGAGGGCAGTCCAAAAGTCTCCAAAAAATCAGATTTTTGTCTAAGACTTTCGACCAGGAAGCGCCGCGGCCCTGACGAGGTTGGTGCCGCAGCCCTTTCCGACCCATTCCATTTTTATACTATGCACACTTCTTCCTTCGTTTACCAACGTGGAACACTTGTCATTCGGCCAATGACCGTCCATCATTCTATGTCTCAAACATTTACTTACGTACCAATATCTCTTTCACTAACGAAACTTACGATACTTGTCACTACGAGTGCACGTGTGTGAAAACGATATTTCCGACGTGCGGGGCCCCAATTGTTCGAATCATAAATAATGAGATAAACTTAATTCCACATTAGTAAATTTCCAACAGAAAGATGGAAGATGTGTGTCTAATTAAGTTGAGCTTATATGTATCTTTTTCTGGGCTCTATCACTTTTTCAAGTGACAACATGCTTCTTGAATACTTAAGAACAAACAATAAAAGAATTCATAGAACCAGTTGCATCAGCTTGGCATGTTGCTGTTCAATTGAATGGAAAGCAAAATGTTGAAAAATAAAAATCTGTTAGGAAAAAGTGTTTGCATTTGCAAATGTTTTCTGTAGCAGGAATCTAAGGTTGACGACAATAGACGTTCCAAAAGAAATTGTTGTTTTATTTTAAAATAGAAAACATCATGGCCATATTAAAAGCTTTATTGTTACGTGGCAACATCTTACAATAGCATTGAGGATTATTGGAGGAATAATCACGAGAGGTGATCCTCTCCCTAAAGGCTACCCATAAGCTTTAGTCGCCATAAATTCAGGTAATATTAATGTCACACAATATATTTATGCATAAGGCTATAGATCTCGGTAAGAAACTATATACATGAGACATATCAAAGTCTTTAATTTGAAGAAAAAAAAATTGGGTCTAATCTTGAATCCTTTTCTTTGAAATTTGAATACTAATCTTGATTGATTGAGTGAGACAAACAGCTTAACTCCGTGAAGTATAAGAATTCTTGAAACTTTTTCTCTTCTTATTACTTTAGGTCCCAATAAGTAAAGAAATAAAGAGGGAAAAAAATCAAAAGGAAAAGTAGGAGAAGAGTGGCCCTTGCCTTGTCAAACGAACAAAACGATCACTCTCCTATTATGTGGCCATTGTAGTTTCCGCCACCCCAAACGCCTCAACCAGCCAAACCCCATTTTACACACACTCACACTTCATCTCTCTCTTCACTCTTTACTGGAAAAAATGGAGAGATTAGCACTTTACTCTCCATCTTCAGCCACCTCCGCCGCCACTTCCTTCTCTCGTCTCTCTCTTCACCATCTCCGATCACGCCCCACCGCCATTCTCCGTCCAGTCTCCACCATCCGATCATATCCTTCCACATCAAGATTCAATCTTTCCGGTTCAAGATTCAATCTTTTTCATCCAAAACCATTCTTTCTCAATCCCCTTTCAAAACCCACTTCCAGAGATCAATCATCTCCAAAACTCATCAATGCTTCCTCAGATAAGCCAGTAATTCCCATAGATGTAAAGCCCACAAAACCCCAAGGTGCAAAGCTCATTCCTTTAATCATTTCTGTTTCAATTGGTCTTATACTCCGTTTCTTTGTTCCAATACCACCTGAAGTTACTCCTCAAGCATGGCAATTGCTCTCCATTTTCCTTTCCACCATTGCTGGTTTAGTCCTTAGCCCATTGCCAGTAGGGGCATGGGCTTTTCTTGGACTTACAACTTCAGTGTTAACCAAGACTCTAACTTTTTCAAGTGCATTTAGTGCCTTTACTAATGAAGTTATTTGGTTAATTGTGATTTCTTTCTTTTTCGCTCGTGGGTTTGTTAAGACTGGGTTAGGAGATCGAATTGCCACTTACTTTGTTAAGTGGTTAGGGAAGAGTACTCTTGGTTTGTCATATGGATTGGCATTGAGTGAGGCTTTGATTGCACCTGCAATGCCTAGTACTACTGCAAGAGCTGGTGGAGTGTTTTTGCCTATTATTAAGTCTCTCTCACTTTCGGCTGGAAGTAAGCCGAATGATCCCTCCTCCAGGAAGCTCGGGTCTTATTTGATCCAATCTCAATTTCAGGTTTGCCTTTGCGTGCTATAGATATGTGTGTGTGTGTGTGTTACAGAACTAGATGTGTTTTAGTGAAATGTAAAGCACACTCTGTCAATACATGAATTGGTACGGATCAAACGATCCTAGTTATGGAGGAATTCGATTTATATACACCAATGGTGGATTTTCTTTTGAGCTATCAGGTTATTTAGAAGCCAAGTAGGTAATTGTCTAAGGTAATAGAGTTTGCCACCTGGAAAATAAGGTTCTTAACCTGCAACAGTATGTTAAACTAGTACTCATAAACTATCTTTATAGGGTAAAAGATCTTTACAATGTACGTGTGTATAATTTATATCTATAATGGATAGATATATTCTAAGCAGTTATGGTGGATTGAGACGTATCTCATTTGTTGAGAGTTAATTGTTCTCAAGAAAGAGTTCTGCTAACCATGAGGAAATTTGCAATTTCTGATTCTAAGATAGCAACGGGTTAATGATCTTTGTCTGAATACTGGTATTTATCTTGAATTTGCAACTGAAGACAATATGCTTTGATCGAGTATTACTATATTTTCTGGCTGTGCATCCACCTCTTTCAGGAATACATAACATATATGGGGTCAGTATTGTATATGAGGTGATTCCGGTCCTTCTAGTTTAGATCAGCAATTTCCTTCTGTTGTATAAGCATATTGTTATGAAATTGTTCATTTTATAAGTTATAAGTCTAATAGTAGTAGTTGTGTGCTTAGCACCTAAGGTATGACCTAGTGGTCAATGAAGTGGATGAGAAACATGAGGTCTCAGGTTCAAACCCTTGTGGAGGAAAAACACTAAGTGAATTCTTCACATCTGCTTAAGCCTTGATGGGCAAAGTTATCTGGTACTTGTGATGGTGGGAGGTAGCAGATGCCCAATGGAATAGTCGAGGTGCGCACAAGCTGGCCTGAACATCACCGTCATAAAAAAATAGTAGTTGTGTGCATAAAATCACTATAATTCTGGCCGAGACATTTCATGTAATGTGTAGCTCATTTAGCAATCGGATGTTAAATTGCTTTATATCACTATATGTGAATGCTTTAGTGTCTGTACTCTGTGTTTCTTTGAAGTTATTTTATTTTATAGCCGGTGAAATTTGTATTGATAGTACAGATCTTTTTGTGCAAGCATCTCATTTTTAGTAGAAGAATATAATCAGTTATGTCCTCCTCCCTCCCTTTGTTTTTTTTTAGCTGATTAGCAACTCGGTTAATTATTTTGGTCTGGTACTATATTTTATGCAACATTAAAGTTTCTTGAAGATGTATTATTTTGCATCATCGTTCCATCACTTTAGATGTCCATCCACTTACGGATTGCTTTTTCTTGATGCATGGCAGTGTGCAGGTAACTCAAGTGCTCTTTTCCTAACTGCCGCAGCTCAAAATCTACTCTGCCTCAAACTAGCTGAGGAACTTGGGGTTGTAATCGCAAACCCATGGGTGTCTTGGTTCAAGGCTGCTAGTTTACCTGCATTTATTTCTCTTTTGGCTACTCCATTCATCTTGTACAAGCTTTATCCTCCTGAAACCAAAGATACACCAGAAGCCCCCGCTATGGCAGCTAAAAAACTGAATCTTATGGGTCCTGTTACAAAAAATGAATGGGTGATGATTGGTACAATGGTTCTTGCAGTGACTCTGTGGGTTTGCGGGTAGGTACCATTTCACAATTGATGTTGACCTGTAACTTCTTTTAGAACTTTTAAGTGTTGTGTGTTGCCTCTTTGTGATGTTGATTTCAAGCAATAGCAAATTATTACAGGGTAGAAAGTAGCGCTTTCTAGATGAAAAGAATGAGGCTGCAGAGAGGCATTTGGGAGTCTGTAATAACGGTTACCCCCTCTGTTTTGCCTCCTATTTCCTTTTCCATTTTCACCAAATGCCGCACTAAAACCATCATTCTTCTTGAAACCTTTCTTCTCAAGGGACCATTTTGCGTTTTCTCTGATCTGAGACTTCCGAGATGAGTCAGAAGCTTCTGCAGCATGTACACATTACAGGGTAGAAAGTTGAACAGGGAGAGATTCTTTAGAGACAGAATAAAGGAATAAAAGTTATTTTCCCAAGAGACTGCTTGAAAGATTTTATTGAGTGGAAATGTTACTCCGACTTCAAAGTGAAGTTCTCATGTTAGTGCATTTAAAGAAAGATTATGTGGAGAATTGTTTGGTTCACAGTGCTAGCAGGCTTGAGCAGCAGCCATGGCAACTGTACCACCATTGCATTTAAAGCTCATTCCTAACTAGAATGTTCTTCCAAAGCCCTCTCCTTTTCTTGCTAAAATTTATTTCAATTTACAGAAAGAATATAGTAGAAAAAAGATTAGTTGTCTCTTGGATTTCTACATGCTTTTTCATAATATGTTATCATTGGCTAGTGTGTATGACATATGTATGGGCAGTGTCTGTATGATGGTCTTTATGTGTTTAATTTCTAAAACTTCTACATTGTTCTCAGGGACGCTCTTGGTATTGCGAGCGTTGTTGCTGCAATGCTCGGCTTATCAATCCTCTTGCTGTTGGGAGTGCTTGATTGGGATGACTGTTTAAGTGAAAAATCAGCATGGGATACTTTGGCTTGGTTTGCAGTCCTAGTTGGCATGGCTAGCCAGTTGACAAATCTTGGTATTGTTGGTTGGATGTCTAGTTGTGTAGCTAAATCCCTCCAGGCTTTATCATTGAGCTGGCCAGCTGCATTTGGTGTTCTTCAAGCATCATACTTCTGTATCCACTACTTATTTGCAAGTCAAACTGGCCATGTAGGAGCATTATACTCTGCATTCCTTGCTATGCATTTGGCATCTGGAGTGCCTGGTATATTGGCAGCCCTGGCTTTAGCTTACAATACTAATCTATTTGGTGCTTTGACGCATTATAGCAGTGGTCAGGCTGCTGTCTACTTTGGAGGTATGCCTCTCTCATCTTGGTTCTTTAATTGGTCTTTTGCATTCAGCTAATTCAGCTTGATTACATCTAGCAAAATTGCTTTTTTTCTTAGAGAAGCATCGTTAGTTACTTCTTCTGTGACAAGACAAAAATAGTTCATTTCTTCACTTTCTGTTTGCTGTTTGCTGATAAACAATGAGCAAGAATAACAGGAATTAAGTGCTACATATATGATCAACAGCCCTTCACCCCCCCCCCCCCTTGATTAGGCTCTTCTCCCCCCCCCCCCCTCTATTTTGAGATCTTGGACTGACTATTGTTTTGTTGCTTGTACTACAGCTGGTTATGTAGATCTCCCGGATGTCTTCAAAATGGGATTTGTAATGGCACTCGTCAATGCTACTATATGGGGAGTCGTTGGGACATTTTGGTGGAAGTTCTTGGGTCTATACTGATTCTAGTTTTTGGCTTAGGTAGATTTTTTCCCATCTATACATGCCCTTTGTGTTGCGGCATTTTAGCAACGACCTCAAAATTATTGACTTTACGCTGAAGTACGATCTCTATATTAGTGTTCAGCATTTCTCCATTGTAATATTCGTAAAACATGCGATGAAAAAAGTTGTAATTTTTGCAGCCAAGTCAACATTTAGGAACGAATGTGAATCAAAGTTCTCCTTTATTCCTCTGTGTGAATGAGGTACTAGTGGGATCTATCTAGCTACTCTTTTGCTCCTTTGTTTTGTTTAGTACTTTCTGGGCTCCTTAGAAGTTTTATGGTTTCGGTTTCTGCAATGCTTGTTGCTAGAGTAGCTGTATAAGTAGTTGAATGTCACAAAGGAGCGTTGTCTTTTTTGCTTTTACTGTGTCTACTTCATAATTACTTCAAAGTCTACCAAGTAATATAAGCAAGTGTTAAGTGTAAGTGCAAGTATAACAACAAAAACAACTAAATTTCAATGTCAGCTATGTTGCTACTTGGGAGAATTTGTGGAACTCAGTACTATATTATTCTGAGTCTTAATTGCTCCTGGATTATGTATTGATGGCTCTCTAGCTTCTCTTTAGTGTAAATATTATTGGAATAGTGGCTTATCGACTTGTCTTATAACTTAAAAGGAGATTGAAGAGACCTTTTAGTCGACTTAGTTTTCAAACTTTTTTGTGGTTGAGCATTCCTTAACCTAAAGCCGATATACCTATTTCTTGAATAACCAGACTTTCCTCCGTATGCAGAAGAAGATTCAATAGCAGCAGCATCTCAGAGAACAATTTATTGACATACCCTTGATGTAGTATCCATATGATGTGGCACGAGTCTATTTTCATGTGCCTTTGCTTTTCCACCCTCATTTCCAGTAGTTTCATTTTGCATAGCCACATGATCTAATACATTATTGTTTATCCTGAAAAAAAGTAATAATGCAAGCCATTACATTTATAATGACGAGCATATGCAAGTCAAATGCCTTTTGAGATGTTATAATATCAGTCTACCATGGAGTCCACACAAACTAACGAACTTGTAGGTAAGCACGTGGTGACAGACATCGGAATTGACATATTAAATGCACCCGAAAAACAAAATTGACAAATTGAAAAAAATATGTGCACAACTGGCAAACTAGATGGTCTCAAAACACCCAAGTTGTGCGTTGCCATTGGAGAAATCCAGTAAAGTTGGAACAGCTCAAATTGTTTTTAACCAACATTGCACTAGCTAGACAATAAGAGTTGGCTTCACATACCAGCTTGAACCTTATGCATGCATCTCAAAATTTACTTACAGAGAATGATTTTTCTACAGGAACATTCATTGAGCAAGAGGCATTATCTTCTGCCATGGGAGATAGAGACGTCGAGCGTTTTGTAGTAATGGTTGGTGATACGAGCAGCATAGCTCCAAGACCAATCTCATTAGGAGGAATATTTTTGTTCTTCTCGCAAACTAGAATATTTTCTTCATCGGCAGATATATTTTCAAAGTCTGATTCCTGTAGAATGTGATAAAGTTGCCTTTGGAGTCTTTCAACAGGTGACAAAATATGTTGTTTTAGCTTTGATCTCTTTCTTCTTGGGACACTGTCAGGATTCCATAGAGGAACTTTGTCTGCTTCTCCTAACAAAAGGTGAACGTTAGTGCACACAAAACACTAAGGTATCAATACAATAGATCCTTTTTTTTGGGGTTAAGCTTCTATTATTTGTATGGTTACTTAAGGTATAGTTGCACCGGTCAGTTCATATCTTTATTGAAAATCCAAATTACCTGAAATTTGTCAATGTTGGTTCATTGTGTAAAAGAAAGTGTTACAAGCTTAGGGGAGACACTATAATTAATGGCCTATAAGCAAGAAAGAAACCCAATATTTTGTTTATAGAGTATCATATAGTGATTGCACATTAACTTCTGAGCCCCATTCTTGGCTTGATCCTTAAGAGATGCTGTATAAAAACAGTCCCTCTTGAGGGAGAGAAATCAAAGATGCTTGGAAGGAAAGCTGATTTTATACATAAACTGATGTATAAGCTTTTGTATAAAGCAGCAATGTTGCAATCTCAAGAATGTTTATGAAGCAGATAACTAGCTTGTGGAGGAATATTTAGAAGGGACGGGAGGAGTTAATTGGTAATACCACTTTCAAGGTAGGGAATGGAGTTAAGAGTCAGTTTTTTGGGACATGGTTGGTGCGGGGATAATGCTTAGAGACTCACATTACAAGACGTTTATTGAATGTCTTGCTAGAAGTAAATGACAATTGTTTTCCGGTGAAAATGGTTTTAACCAAAAAATCAATTAGAGATTTGTTTTTATAGGGTTTGAAGACAAGTGAGTTGTATCCGATCCGGAAAACTCCTTAACGAGTCCGGTTAAAGTGATAAAAGCGAAGGTGACTGATAAGTTATAGGAGTACAAGAGAATAAGCAAGCTATGATTCAAGTAAGAAAATAAGCAAGTAAACAATGGATCTTCGTGTATATTGCCTTTCGAGAGAAATAATATTGCCTTAGAGAAAAGAATAATGCTAGGGTTACAAAGTGAGCCAAGTTTCCCTTCTTCCTTCCTAAGCTATTCATATATAAGCCAAGGTTGGAATTTTCTAACCCTAAAGTCAGGGTGACGTGACCCATATGACGCTACAACATTAGTGTGTGCTGAGGCGCTCTGATCGAGACTGATGTGACCCGGGTTGGTGGGAGTGGGGGACAACTGTGGGGATCTCCCGGATCCTCCGAGTCCCCGGGTACACTTTATGCCTAATACAACAATCCAATACGTTTGGTGCAAACTGAAGTTCACCGAGACTTCAATTTTTTGAGGAACCTTCAGGACTGAGAGACATCGGTATTCCATAGTATGGTCGAATTGTTCTATAAACAAAGTTCTTCTCATGACAACCATGATTTTTGAGGAGGGGAATGAGTGGACTATTTTCAGCAAAGTCCTTGCTATAATAAACTCTTTTTTTTCTTCTTTGAATCATGAAGTCCTACTATAATAAGCTCTTGATCATAGAAGAATCAACCTTTTCTTTAAGGTAAGAAAAACGTGTGCTCTCTTCTCGCAGGGTGGCGCCGGTCAGTGACGACGGCGATGAAGACGGCGACAAATCCAAAACTAGGAATGGAACGAGAATCATAAATTACTTGATTCGAACTGGACATCTTTGGCCATGCCTTCTAATAGGGCTTGTGATTGTTGTGGTAACTTCTTTCGTTTATCATACTCGTGACTTAGTTTGTATCTCCGCTTCGTCTTCCGATCACCTTTCATGGTTGCGATTTTTTGGCTTCGATGGACTTGAAACGGATTTTGGATCTCTCGGTGTTCCCTGGTGCAGATCGAAACATGGGAAAACTGTTGAATGGACCACAAAGGATTTAATCAAGGGTCCGGAGGAGTTTGTGCCCATATATGAGACGACCTATCAAGAATAACATGTATGGTATGGGTTTTGACCACAGCTTCGGGCTCTGGTTTATCACTCGGTGGTTAAAACCAGAGCTGATGATTGAGAGTGGTGCATTCAAGGGACACTCTACTTGGGTCTTGAGACAAGCAATGCCAGATACACCAATCATCTCACTTACACCCCGTCATCCTGAGAAGTATCTCAAGAAAGGACCTGCTTATGTTGATGGGAATTGCACATACTTCGCTGGAAAAGACTTTGTTGATTTTGGAAATGTGGATTGGCGGAAAGTTATGAAAAAGCATGGAATCAAGGATCTTAGCCAGGTTCTTGTCTTTTTCGATGACCATCAAAATGAATTGAAAAGAATGAAGCAAGCACTAAAAGCTGGATTTAGGCATCTTGTGTTCGAGGACAATTATGATACTGGTACTGGAGATCACTATTCCTTCAGGCAGATGTGTGATCAATTTTATATTAGAGGGGGAGGGCATAGTTACTTTAAGGACAGTGATGAAGGAAGGGTAAGATCAAGAAGGAAGAAATTCTGGGAGAAGGCTGTTGATATTGAGGAACTTTGCGGACCTGGTGAAGCTTGGTGGGGGTGTGAGAGGGCAGATGCGGAATGATTTTAACCATAGCAATAAGGCCATTTCTTATGCAGAACATTTTAAAATAGCAGGATTGTAGAGTCAGTGTTAGATGTTTACTGGGAGCTTCCACCTGTGGCTGGTCCTTTATTAACGCATCAGACTAGATATGATCCTGCTCGTGCATCAAGTTCTATTGTTGAAGATGACAGGTATGGCTTATTTCGGAGGCTTGGCATATCTAGACTGGAGGCATCTGTATTCAATGGTTACACGCAAATGGTCTATCTTCAGGTGTCACAAGAATGAGATTTTGGTTGCCACTGCATATAAGTTGTAGTTTTGTATTAGTGATCTCTGTTTTTGCTGTTCTTTAGTTCTTTCTGGTGTAACTCTTGAGAGGCTGTCTCTGTGCTGCCAATAGATTTTACTCCCACAATCTTTCAGATGTCCATTTATGCCCTGGTCTGATATTTGTGCAGAGTAACGGAAGTCTGATTAGTGAAATTTATCCTATCTGTATAATGTCCCCGTAAATTATGTGCTAGAAAATAGCTCATGTTGAAACAGCTCTCCTTGTGCTCAGCTATTTATCTTAGCCTTTATCACAGAAGGTAAGATTTTCATTAATAAGCAGTACGAAGGTGATACTGTAGAAATTACAAAATGATGTGACTTGTTATACATTACAATCTCACAGAAGCTAACAAGTCCATCAAATCAGTCAAGTTCAGTACAATGTTCCCCTTTTCCAATAGTACCAAGTTTTTTGGGGGAGATATGCTCCTTTTTATCTCCAAAGCACCTCCTATTTCTTTCTAACCAAACTGCCCAAGCAATACGTAAAGGAATAGACACCCAAATCTTCTTGTCTCTTGCCAGTGATCAAAGATCTCCAATAGCACATAAATCTCCTGAAACTCTGAGGCATTACTCACCATACTCCAAATATATTTAGAAACAAGGACCAAATCTACCAGGTAAAATTGCAATGAATTGATTCTGATGAGTCCTCACACAAAACATCTACTATTCAATATCTATCACTTCAAATTCCCCAGTGCGCCAAGAGAAGTGTTTTTTTTCTATAACGGTAATGTCCGGGCCAACTTATGTATGCCTCGACTATTTCACCGGGCACATGCTACCTCCCACCAACACAGGTACTGGGTAATACCCAACGCTCTCATCAAGGCTTAGGCAGACGGGAAGAATGGTGAGTTTCCCGACTTGATTGGCAGCAATGAGAAGCGATTTTGACAACTGAAAACTTGCGGAAAATGATGATTACATATGTCAGTTAATGTTTATGTGTAAGAGTTCGGTGAAGACGTGGATGGAAAATCCTTTGATCGTTTGGGCTACAATAAGTGATGCCACACACTGTGAAGGAGGAACTGTCCACCTTTAGAAAACGAAGACAAGACGAAGGCCGTTAGACATTGTTCCATTAGCACTCATGTGGGTTGCATGAAACACAGAAATAGAACTTTTGAAAGTACAGAGAATGATTTTGTATATTTGATAAATAGCCTCTTATTCCTTATTTCTTTTTTTGCTGCATCACGAGAGAGAGAAGTAGAGGGAGAGGAAGAGAGAGAGAGGTTGTTCTGCCTCGTAGACAAGGCTCGTTCCGTACTTTACTTAAGAGAGAGAGTCAGCAGTCATTCTAATTACCTGTTCTTAGGATAAAGTTGAACTTCATCCCCATATTGAGCGTCCAGTGCTGATTACTTCAGGGAATTCGTCTCGGAGACTCAGCCTCTCAAGGATCAGTCTTTCTTGTTTGGCATCTATAATATGTTTTGTCAAGAATAACATAAGATATGCAAAAAGAAAAAGAGAAATATTAAGCATCTATATATAAAGAGACATTTGCTTGAAGTAATAACCCAACTCTACTATAGATGAAACAGATAATAAACTTCTTGCTGACTAACACAACATGACACCAATAAACAAGAAGATTGGAAATAGGTTTACTGAAATACCATCAGGCAGATTATGGCACAAGGGTAATTTAATACACAAATTAACAACAAGAAAACAAGTTTACATATGTTCATACAAGTACTTTTTATGCATTTTCTGTGTAGCTTGGATGTTGAGGGTATGGTTCAGAGGCACCAAATTTGCTAGGTCATTAATATAGAAATATTTTCAGCCACTTCTCCAGTAGTGACGGTATAAACTCGCATGGGAATACATACAATTTTGTTGGATGAACTCAATTTCAAAGGTTTCGGCATCATGATTCATACGCATGCAAATAATAAGATGCCATTAGGATACATTCTTGATCAGGATTTTCGGCAAAACTGGAGTGCAATGCATTCCCCATGCTTTCCACTATAGCCGAGGCAGTCATTGATGACTCAATGCATAAGATGGCAGTGATGGCATCCAATCTAGTGACCTCATCTCTAAACATCAATCTTGCATGTGCTGTAATATTACCATATTGGTTTCTTCAGAATCAGTGACAAATAGATCTAGGACCAAGCCAGGAAAAAGCTAGAGTCAATGATACACCTTGAGCAAGTCTTATCAGACTCTCCAGCATGCGCACGGTTGTTCTTGCTGTAAATGTTCACCGTTGTTAAGTGCATAGACATGAAGCAATTAGAATATTTTAGTGACAGTGATGATGATTAGTGACCTGCATTTTGAGTCGCAGATCTTCTTTGAAGTTGGTAATAGCTTGAGATAATCTTTTCTGCCTCCTTTGTAAGGACTGGTCTAAAGTATTTCTTCACAAATTGGATGTACCTACAAGATGTCATCAGAAGACATCACACTGCCATCTCCTCAATCGTAAGTTGTGCTCACCGTCTAGCTTTTCAGCAACTTACAGATACAGCACAAACATACTCTTCAGGAGCCCAAGGAAGTATTATGATTGAACTGATTATCTAACTAGCAACCAAAGCCACTGTAGAACACATGACATGACAATTCAGATACTCAAAATTCAGCGCTACTAGTAAGACTTAAGGATATGAACTTAAACTTGCTTTTTTGGCTCCAAAATTACCTTTTAACTTTCTTGTTTACTCATACATGCATCTCAATTGGAGACCTTCCAGTTCTAAGAAATTTTACGAAAATTCATAAAAAAAGTCATTTCCTAAACCACCTATCTCCAAAGCCTGTCAGATAAGAATTAGCATTAAACTAAAAAAAGCTTTGCAGATTTAAGAAACGTGGAGAGATTTCTTTGCATGTTGCTTTATGAAACTCAGTCTTGCATACCAGCTTCTACAAAGGAAAAAGAAAAACCATAGAGTACTGAATCAGCCAAATTGGAAAGGGGGGGGGGGGGGGGGTTAAACTAATACTATTGGTTAACAAGGGAAGGGAAGCAATGTCGATAATCATTTTTAGGGACTTATCCCATCTTGCGCATTTCACCATTATTGATGTGCAAAAGCACGTGTAATCCCTTTTTCATGAACAATGCTAATATTCATATTTAGGAACTTATCTTATCCGAGTCTTTATTATAGAAGCAGTCTAGCCAAAGTGGCTAGAGAGACCAAAAATAGACTAGTGGAGCAGTACATAATTAAACAATTATTTGCAGATGAACACATATCATATATATCAGAATCCGGATGATTGTCAGGAAGTATTTTACCTTCTGAGCATTGGAAGTGGCCAGATAGCCCCTAGATCCTCTTCACAATTGTGGCTCTTGGTTTCGGCCTGTCAATCACATAAAGAGAATTTTCATCCAGCTAATTTATGCTTCATGACAAAATGGCAATGTATTCACATTGTTTTAGATTCATCACCTCAGCAAGAATGTGTGAAGAAACAACAGCATCCCAGTCTGGATTTTTAGTGTCTAAGAGAACTAGGACTATGTCAAATCTGCTCAGCAGTGGGCCAGAGAGCGTCGTATTAACAGATAGAGCTAGTTTGTGTTAAGAACATAGAAAACAAAGTGAGATGTGCAGCAAAGCGTTTAAGATGCCTGATAGAGATTCGCTAGCAAGAAGATGAAAGGTAAAAGAATAAAAGAAAGAGGACATCAAAAGCAAAGATACGCTGCTCAGGATCATAATGTCCCTTGGGATTAGTTGCTCCAAAGACAATTGTCCTTGTACTGAGAGTTGTCACAAGACCAGCCTAGAGGTTAACCATGTCATCAAGGATCACAAAAGGATTCATTTAATTAAGAACACTAGATCTTGCGAGGAAGAAAAATGTGGCAGGAAAAGAAGAATTTAGAAAATATCAAGAAGTTAAGACCTTGCCAATCATGCATGTATTGACTTTACCAAAAAAACAACGAGGTTCTTCAAGAATGATATACCTTTGCAACACTTATAGTCTGCTGTTCCATTGCCTCATGGATGGTTGCTCTGTCATGCTCTCTCATGCTGTCAAACAGACCTTTGACAAGTCAACATCAAATGAATGTCTATGATAACATTATTGGCTATATTTTAAAACAGAAAATAATCATTATATCATTTTAATCAACAACCTCATATAACCCTAACTAAAGCGCAGACAGTATTTTATGCCACACCAGTTATAACAAAACACGGAGAAACTGAAACAAATCAACATAAGACTTCAAAAATGCAGCTATACCTGTCAAATTCATCAATGCAACAGAGACCACCATCTGCTAATACAAGTGCACCAGCTTCTAACATCCACTCTCCTGAAAATATAGCTTGCCTTTACAAATGATGATCAAAGAACTGTACATACAGGTCAAAAGATTACAACAACAACAACATACCCAGTGTAATCCCACAAGTGAGGTCAAAAGATTAAAAAGAAGAATTAATTGCACGTTTGGTTCGTGTAATGGGGAGGCATTCGGTAGTTAAGAACTCAAGCACATTATTGTGAGAGCTGGCACAGGTCTCTGTGTGAGTGGGCGCTTGCATGTGCATGCAGGAGTGTCATCCTGACTCTGCCTGTGTGTGTTGTGACAGAGACACAGACAGCTCCCCGCTTCAATATGACCAAAGCAAATAGATAGAGACAGCTCCAAAATTCAACATTACGGATATTAGCGAGTAACAAGATAAAGGAATAATTTACCTCCATCTTTAACTGCGGTAACAGTCAATCCAGCGCTAGTGCTTCCCAACCCAGTCGTAATGACAGATCTATTGCTCAATTTAGCAGCAAACTTCAGAAACTGTGACTTCCCAGTGCCTGACAGGATAAGCAAGCGACCATATTTTCTCATTTGTCACAACTTCCCAAAATTCAAATGGATATCATGCTCCATTAATTGTCACTACAACCGCGCAACATGGTGAAATCACGTATACCAGCTGCTATGCAGCACATTAGTGCTAAGCACAATTAAATGAGAGCTTGAAGTACTGAAAATCTCTAAAGATAAACATTTGCCTACAAAGAAGATATTCTAATATTGATTCGAAGCATTTTAACATTACAATTCATTACCAGGATCACCAACGAGAAGCAAATGAGACTCTCCTCTAACTTTTGTTCCAGAAGCATCAACATGTTGGACACCTCCAATAAGCGTCAATGCCACTACATTGAACTCAAAGTTGGTCATTGGACAAATGGTAAAGAAATTATCCATAATTGTTATGGACACATTGAACTCAAAGGGGATACTACTTATCACGACGCACAGTTGCTGACAGAAAATGAAAAGCAACACGAATTCTTTCTAATATAATTAACAATTACATATGTGACATTAACTGAAAAGGAGACACTCACAGGGGGAAATACCTGCAAGCTTAACAGTGAAAAGCCCAAAGACCTGTGGGCAAATACCTCGTAGAATCGCATTCCTACCTGCGTTTAGGAATGAAGAGAATAGAAAGAAAAGCAGGTCTGAGTCCCAAGTACTTTTAGCAAGTAATCTAAAATTAGCACCGGTCGACAGAATTTTTACCCTTTAAAGGACTATCTCTGAATTCAGTCCAAAACTGCTTGAATTTCAGAGCAACATCATCAGGGATATCTATATCTGCCTTCAGCTCATTCATTCTCCTGAAGATACATTATAGGAAATATGTGAAGAGAAAGGCAGATTACTCTATGAGGAAGTCAGAAATGTATTACCACCACAAAGCAGTGGCTAATACAAAAGGTGCTAGGTCAACAGAGCCTCACCCCTAAGTATTGAAAGGTATATTTTGCTTCTTGTAAGTGTTTGGGATATTTAGAAAGATAAAGTGTGCGTCTGCACCTGTTACTTTTTTAACGAAAACAATTTTATTACCGTTGTAAATCTCTTATAAGTTAAAATCCTTATTTGGCAATACCTCCTTGGAACCAATGTTAAATAGAGGAAACAAAAGAAAAAGATTATCTGCTTCTGTTTAACCCAATTATATTCCAGCCCAATTGATGGGATATCAAGCGGTATCTAACATTTTAAGTGACACTTTGTGCATTCGTTCTCGAATTAAACTTACAAGGTTTGAAGGCAAAAGGAAAAAAGAGTGACGTTGAGCTAGCCATCGTTTAGCGTGTGGGTTTGATACACTTGACAACCTAATACTTTAGGATGAATCAAAACGGTGCATTTCATCTCAAACAACAGCAAAAATTTGTATAGAATATCAATAGTTCATTCATATGTTCTGCACAAATAATTGGATAAAATCCTTTCACTATTTGGGTTTGACTTGTGGTCACATGAATGTATCGAAATCATTCTCAAATGAACTCAGTGAAGTACTCCTCTGTTACCTTACATGGTTGGCAATTAGCACCGGATCAAGGTCACAGCGAACGTCTTTTAGATCGGTGGACCATTTGGCAGTTAAGATCCCAGTGACAATCACATCATCTGACGACATTAAACATGGCAATAACTTAAGGACGTGAAAGAAAATACCTATCAAGCCTATCATTGAAAAAGAGAGAAGAAAAGAAATAAGTGTCTCAATAGGGTTGAAGGTGATTTACCATAGTATAACGCGGAATAATTATACAAATAAGCAGATTGACATAAAAGAAAACTACTTCAGTTACTACCCTCTGTTTGGATGGTTGTTTCCCGTGGTTCATTAATGTATAATATAGTATGGTGTTGTATGTTATTGTACTGTATTAATGAACACAGTGTTTTGTTTGGATAGACTGTATCGTTTGTTGTGGTTTAATGATATTTTTATTGTTTGATTTGATTGTATGTTACTGTATACTAACATGTAAGTTTACTAAAATACCTGTAACCCTTAATTACAAACTAGTTTTTATATATTAATAAAATTAAGGTAAAGGATAAAATGGGAATTTTAAAAAATAAGTAGGTGGTGGGTGGGCGTGGGTGGTATGGAGGTGGGCTTGGGTGGTGAGGGGGTCATGGGTGATGGTGGGGCGGTGGTTGGTTGGTGGGTGAGTTGTGGTGAGGGGTCATGGGTGGTGGTGGGGTGGTGAGTGGTAGTGTGGGTGGTAGGGGGGGGGGGGGTTGATAGAGGTGGGTTGGTGGGGGGTGGGGGATATAATGGGAAAATAAAATACATAACCACGCAAAAATCACCAAATCCATGTTTATAAAAACTAAGCTATTTCATGGTTATTTAACCACGGAATTACAATGGGTTTACAACACCATACAACATAATTTTAAGAACAATGGAAACAAATATGGTTCCATAGAAAACAATACAACAATGAACCACGGGAAACAACCATCCAAACCGCGGGGGGGTGTAAAAGCTTGACCTATTACAGTTTCAAAATTCAAAACAAAGTCCAACTTTGACCATGATGATCTCAAATTAATGTTTAGAAACTTTCAATTCTAAAATTTGTGGCAAAGAGGGTGCTTGACATGGTTAACATCAATAAATTTTGTTTTATAAAATGTGAATGATAAATGTCCTAAATGAGACTAAACATTGATCCTTTTGAACCATGTAGATGAGATGAGATCAAGCTTTCTAGAAAGAAGGGGCTTAAATCTTTGTGGTGTCACTGTGTCATAGCATAAGATGTTTCTGCACACTAGTTTGCCCACACATAATTATCAAACTTCAAACAAGCTAGTTTTAAGAGAGTAGTACCTCCAGCTTTAACCATGTCAACAAGATCATCCTTCAGAATGACAGGAATGGAGCGAGGAATAGCCCCAACACCCAATACCTGGGTACTTTCTTGGATTTTAATTTCCTGATAATCATGACAGATCTTATTGTCTTCTACAAGCTGAAAACTTGTGCTTTCACAAAATTTAGGCCTCTGCAAAATAACTTTAAGAGATTATTGATTTTCTTAGAAGCAGCTAGTTTTACAAAACCATAAACCAAACCGGATGAAAGTTATTGCAAACCAACATGGAGAATGGGTTGAAGTAAGAGGAGAAAATAGAAATTCAAGATTGTATAATATAGTAAAACAACAAAGCATATATAATTTATGAGGCATTTTGGATTTTACTTTACCACTTACCAGCAGTGTTATCGGAGTGGAAAAGCACAGAAAAATGTCAAGTATCTGTTGGGGCTTTAAACACGAAGCACAATTAAAGTGCACACTATAGTAAAGAAAAAGGTAAGAGAAGACAATATAGTCATATTTATTGTGTTGCCTCTATTTTTGAACATTGCGTGAAAATGATCCAATAATTTCAAATATGGGAGGATACCATATAAAACATCCAATCCACTCCAAATTTGGAATCTATTGCAAATTTACAACTCTTTTATAGGTTAACTCAATTAATGGACCTATTTTGTTTCTAATTTAACTTTTTTTTATTCTCACACTTACATAATGCTTAAAGGAAACCTGATTATACATAAATTAGTATCGTGTAGCTTATGTTAACATCTCCTCGTCAATTTTGCCCTCAAATATTTATTCTATTTTTAGAGGCTAGCCCGGTGCACTAAGCTCCCACTATACACAGGATCCGGCAAAGGGCAGGACCAGCTTCGTTCACCTAGACTAATCCACTGGGAGTTCTGCTACAGCCCAAAATTACACTCCAAAATTTCATACTTGGACAAATTTATTGTCAGTCATCAAGTTTCTTAGAATAAAATATGGTAGAAATTCATATATATATTTCTCGATGAATACTTTGTGTCAAACAAAAACCTCAATCAAATCAATTGACATGGTTGAATATGTTAAGTTCCTATATTCATTAAGCATATTTAGACTTTAGTTCATAAGAATTCAATATGCCCATAATTTGTTAGTGTTAATTCAGGAATAAATGCAATTTTATTCCATTCTAAATTAGTTTGAAATGCTTTGCAGTATTGCTTACTTACATTCAAATATGTTCTTAAAATTTTGATATTTGTGATTTTCTAAACCAGAAAACTAAAAAAATATCATTGTTAAACAAGCTTCCAGAAAAAGGTGTTCGAGTACAATCGCATTGCATCATTTGGAAACATGCCAAAAGAAATATTCACTTTACTCAAAGATAAAAGTAACTAGAAAATCAAAATCAAGAATCTAGCCGGAATCCACATAGACCCTACTGCTGTGAAACAAGGCTAACGCGATATGTTAATGTATACTGATGTAAAGCAAAAGCAAGAGAAGATTAGAAAGAGCTCTTCTTCCATAAGTAACCAAGTGCAACAACAACAACAACATACCCAGTAAAAAATCCCACAGATAAGCAAAATCTATTTCAAAATCAGAGCATTATTTGTGTGTTTGTCCAAACAAATAAATAAGGATGAGTTGGAAACAGACCTGTGAGGGACAAAAAATTGGTTTTGGAATTGAATTCCTTGTTTCCACCTCCGGGTAAACTTTGAACCTACATAAATTTTCCTTCTTAGCCAATAATCTATTAGGGTAGATAGGTAAAAGCTTGACCATGTAATCTTGCCATAAGACTACATAGATTTTTTTTATACGGCCAGTTCAAAGGAGCAGAAAACATGTGTGGACATGTTGACCTTAGAATCATAAGAGTTGTCTAAGATCATTATGTTATACGCAAGTGAAATCACCTTTCTAGCAATTGGTTTTAGGCATCAGAAATTCAGATGAAAGCCCCAATTTGTGATGTAGAGGTCTGTTGTAACATAAGTAAGAAGCCAAAATCTGGGCAAAATTGATGGTTTTAGCCTAACTCATAATTCTGGATTGCAGTAACGTTGGCATGGATTTGGATTGCTCTATAACACGATTCATCCAATTTCAAGCTAGGCACATGTCACGGTATGGAAAGGAACAGCTAAGAGACTATATACAAGTTAGGTGCCAAAGTCACTCTGCCTATTGAAGAAACATGATGAGTTCTTACCAATAATAGCTTACTACAAATCGTCCATCCAAAATTCAGCATTCATAACTTAACAAGGGCTTTCATCTTTCAAAACTTAGTTATGTAAAGCAAATTTTACACAGCCACTTAGCCCGTGTAGACAGGGAACCTGTGTACCTATTATGGAAACCAAACACATCCTACATGATCATAGAACTCAGAACAACAAGGAAAACCAACAGTTATTATGTACCATATGTCTTTTTAAAGAAAAGATTGGAGATGGAGATCTGTTGCTAAAATTGCAATTGCTCATTCTGTTGTTGTCCTTTGTTTTGGAATATTCCACCCCATGCTACTTATTAGTTATTATGTTGCAGATGGCCAGTGTAAATTGAATTCTACTGTCATAGAGAACAAGTAAGGATCAATTTAAGGCCATGCCAGTTTGCAGGTTTGGCGACCCAAAATTGATGAAAACCCATATGAGCACCTTTTATCACCTGGCTCTGTCTCCATGTCCATCAAAATATCACATGAAACTAGGTGTTTTGTTTGTGAGAGATCTCACTGACAAAGAAGTGAAAATAGTTTGTCTAAGGAAATTAAGGTTGAGGAACAGTTGTGGTAAGTGCAAGCTACAGCAATCCGATTCTAGTAGAAAACCTTTCGTTGGACTTATGATTGGAAAATATGATATTTTCAGCTGAATCCTCCATGCTAATTTCCAGCCGAGACAAAGTAAAACTAATTACCTTGATCAGTTTGTATTAGATAAATAAATCAATGATTCCATTAATGCTATGTGAAAATATCTCAATGATCTTCAACCTAGAAAATGGTTGGAAGAACTTGAAACTAGCAGAATGACTAGGTGTGAGGCACACAAGAACAACCTGTGCTTACATCTCCGACACTCATATATCCTCTCCCCTTCAATCATCTTCACTGCTCCAGACCTGATCACAGTCCCTTTGATAGTAAGAAGAATCCCACGATGTTTCACCCTAACTCGGCCAATGCTGGGAAAAGTTTCTAAAACATAACAAAAAGTGACTAAGTTTGATGTTACAAGATATACTTAAAACTACACTAGAATGAAGCATTATATAGAAAGGGTATTGGGGGTGTATGGCATGGAAAGTAGAAAAGAGATATGCAAGGAATTGCTAAAAGAATACTAGTCACATGTGCTTTTGGTGATAAGAGCATGTGCATATACTAGTGAAACTTGTAGAAATTCCAGTATTGGGAACATAAACAATAGGATTAACTTATATACACTGACAATATAAAATTTCTTTACACTATCATGTTGTTTGAAATCCTTTCACAAGTACTTGTCTATAGTGACGTCAGTTGGTAATTAAGGCTAATACATATCACAACCAGTTAAATACTGTAGCTGTTCTCTACACGGTAAAAGAGATACTTTAAATATGGGTTATTTTTTATCCACTGATAGTGTAGAGACTAGAGAGGGTTCTTGATAGTCTATATCAAGTTGTTTAAAAGCTAACTACAAGCAATTGTGGTAATATGGAAAATAAGATATGTAACCTTTATAGCAGCTTAAACTACAAAGATAGAGAATATAAAAAATTTCAACTATTTGTGTATATAGTTTAAATAGCAAAAAATAACTCCAGGAAAATAAAGGATAAAACAACCAACCAGGGCATTCAAGAGGAGAACCACTGATATTAATACGAACATGTATGTTGTCCTTAATGCTTGCGTTTTCACGTTGTTTAACATCAGCCCAAATCACTTTCTACACAATCCAAAGAACCAATGATTATATAAATTACTAATCTATGCACCGTTACCGTACAGAATTTTGAATAAGAAAAATGGGAAATTACAGCCAAATACCATTGGGCCATCTAGTTTACAAAATATGTACATAGTGTATAGGTACTGAATATACATACACTATACACAACATATACACTAATAGTGTATAGTTAGTGTATACTTGGGTTTGATAATATCGGTAAATTAGGGTTAATACCTGAGCCCAGAGGGCAGCTTCATCAAAAAGGGGTAAATATTCGGTAGGTTTAGCGAAAATGAACTGAGAAAGGGATGGATTATCATCCATTATCTCTGCAAAACTGTTTCACAAAATAAATAATTAGTTGGAATCTAAGGAGAATTGGAGGAAAGGAGGAGTTGCGCTTACTCGACATAGAGGGAATAGTGAAGTCGAGGATCAGGTGACACAATGATGGAATCAAGCTGCTCCGAGTGGTGATTTAGTAAATACGCTGCTAGTTCTTTGCTGTCAACGTTCCCCTCCATCAGATTTTCTCTGACGTTGGAAGGGCGGCGCGTGTTGCGGGAATTGGGGACGGAGTGTTTTGGCGGGAAAATTGAGGTGCACCGTGTACCGCACTTACGAGAGAAGTGAATTAATTTGGTTCGCGAGAAAACAAAAAGGAAATTAATTTGGAATATAGCGAGTCTTTTTTTCATATAATTTTTTTGTTGTTTTGATTCTCTAAGCTTAAAATTTATTTTTCAATCAAAACAATGTTGTTTTAATTATTATTTTAAAAAAAAAAAGAAACTTTCTAAACCAAAGCGCATTTATGGAAGCGAACAAAAATAAAAATTGCTTTACAGTAATTATTTGCCTTCATTGCATATTTCCTTTATAACGTTGCAATTGTAATTAAAATAGGAAATTAACTAAAAAGTTTTTCTTTTTCAAAGGGCTAGAGATTTGTTGCAAGTATAGATTATCTCCCAGAAAGGGTGAAGGGGAAATTGTGGTGATAAAATCTTGTTTTTTAGTAATGAATTTAGGTTTTAACTTTGTATTTGCTATGGTATAAAGTATTTTATACCGTCAGTGTAATTTATTAATGGTCTCAACAAATTATCACCAGCTTTTCCAGATAGGCGATAGCACGTACCAATTGATGCTCAGTGTGATATACTTGTTAGCTAATTATTTTTATACCAACAGTGGATAAAGCTTTACCTTTTGTTTTCAACTCTTTTACATCTAATTGAGAGTCAGAAGTTTCGTGGAAAAAGTTCTTCCATAAAAAAAACGGAAACTCAGAAATCTTCTTAATATATTTCCAACATTGGAAATGCTAAAATGAATGTGGTAATAATACATCTATTAATATCATCCAATACAACAACTGTGAGTGACAGTGAGACATTACAGAAACTTGAGTTTCCAACTCTTCTGAAGTTTTCAAGTTGTGGGTTATATTGCTGTCCTGTATCTATATGGTTGAGGAATGACTATGCTACTACTTGTTACAATGAAACAGACGCCAAAAAGATCTGTAATGCAGAAGCTGTTGGAAATTTGCCTTTGGCGGGAGTTGCGACCGACCAACTTTAACGGCTTAAACACTAGTGTAACGTATGTTGGAGAATCCGGTTCTTCACACATGCATGATCTACTAAGTACGTAGATAACCGTAGGGCCAAGAATCGTCAAATTTCATTGAGAAATGAAAGAGATATTGGTTCACAAAGTAAGGTGTTTGAAGCATGGAAAGTGTGGTATTGTGTGTAATTCTCCCTCATCGGTAGAGGAAGAAAGAATTGTTGTGTATATAAGATTCGAAATTGGTTTGGGGTTTGGGACCCCAAGGGGTATCCCATGTGTTTAAAGGAGGGAGGACCTAGATGTGCTTCGGTTCGAGGAAAGACCACACGCGCGCCGCCGCCGCGCGCCCGTCCCTTCCGGGTTTCGGGTTCTCGGGTCACGGGTCTCGGGTCACGGGTCGTGGGTCGTGGGCTGTGGGCTGTGGGCTGTGGGTCTTCTGATATTATCTTTTTGGGCCAGAAAATTTTGCCAGAAGTACGGTTTGATCCCGAAGTTTCGGATATACGATTTGGACCGAGAATTCTTTCGGATGTGCGTTTGGTCCCCGAAGTTTCAAGATGTACGGTTTGGTCCCTGAAGTTCGAGAATTTCGACGGTCAAGACGAGAAAAGCCAAGCACTCGAATTCGGCCATTTATTTTGGTGAATTACTCCTCTCCTATAATGGCCAAATCCGTTGGTCTTTCACCATTTATGTTGGTGACTTTACTACCTCCATAATAGCCATTATTTGGCTATTATGGAGAGCGATTTTCAGGCATTTTTTCAGCCCCTCCTTCACCTATATAAACACCCCCTTACACCATTGTTGAGCACACTTGATATGCACGAAAATACACAACCGAGAAAAAATCTTCTTCCTACAACTTCCAAGCATCATTTCGTTATTCAATATTCTTCACGGTAGCTCTTGAGTTTCCTTTGCTCAAGGGTTCCATTGCATTTTTTATCTTGGGAGACAAATTGTCCGGGACGTATAAAGGATACATACGGGGCAATATTGTCTTAAGGACGAGTGCCACACTCGACTCGGCAAAAACGGTTTCTATTTTTCCGTCTTCAAAAGCTGAAATTTTCGGTTTTTCTTGTAATAATACATCTATTAATATCATCCAATACAACAACTGTGAGTGACAGTGAGACATTACAGAAACTTGAGTTTCCAACTCTTCTGAAGTTTTCAAGTTGTGGGTTATATTGCTGTCCTGTATCTATATGGTTGAGGAATGACTATGCTACTACTTGTTACAATGAAACAGACGCCAAAAAGATCTGTAATGCAGAAGCCTACTACTAGGAGAAAAGAATATTGAACAAACTTTACAACCAATATCCTGATTCTCGCACAAAATTGGTAGGCTGCTCTCTGACACAGTTTTTATTTACATATATTATCTGCTTGGCCCAACTTGTTTGGGACTGAGGCGTTTGTCGTTGTATATTATCTGTTTGGCCTTGAACTTTTCAAGCCTCCATACAGATCATCATCACTGTCATAGTTTGTGGATTCTGAACCTAGTCTTTTTATCCTATCAAATATTTCATACAGGGAATCAATTGAGGAAGCACGACTGTGTCCCATATCTTGAACTTGTTGATGTAAAGGGATGAACCCCTTCAATTCCATGTTAGACTTGAAGTTGCGAAAACCTGTTTGCATTGATCTCCAAGTCAAGGATAAGCCTCTAGAAGGTTGAACTTGCATATCCATCATGGAGTTTTCATCCCGTGAAGACGAGGGGCGGTCTCTGCTCCTCCCATTTGAACTAATGCTATTTTCTCTCTTCATCTGTCTTGCTCTTTTTGCCTTGTATTTTACAATGATCTCTTCTTTGCTGCTCTCATGTTGTGCCTCTCCTTTTAGAGGTTTTGAATGGCTAACATTATCTTCTTCCTTTAGTCTTGTCGATGGTTTTGTTTCATGGAGCTTTTACAATACAAACCCAAAGTCACATGAAATATGGAAGAATAATCATTCATGGTGTACAATTCAGACATGCACCGTATAACCAAGCAAAGCTTGCACATCTAACACTGTTTCAATGGATAATTGATAGTAAATTGTTAAATTGCCACAGGAACGCAGTACTGCATTTGCAGAAACTAATTGAACTTCCATGCACCAGCATATAGTTGCAAAGACCATATAGCAAATGCACATTAAGAGCCTCTACATAAAAATTACACCTCCTGACTTTCCTCCCACATTTATGCAACAGAAGGATCATGTCTTTTGGTTTGAAGCAAGGATCACTAATCTCGTGCATTTATCATTGTCCTTGCTATTCAAAGTTTTTTCGTGAGAGAATAATTACATTACTGAAATTGGAGAAAAAGGAAAAACTTAGAGAAAAAGAAAAGAAAAATGGAAGGACATTTTCCTGAAATGCTGTACTCCAAAGTTGAGACTCCCCTTTTAGATATGCTCTCTTAGCAGAGAACTTATATTCTGGTATACGATTACCAAGTCCAATTTACTTTACCAGCATTACATAGAGACCCTGCCTCTTTCTTTTCTTGCATTTATTGGATCTATCAATTGATTGCCTCTGTCAACCAACTAGACACTGTGCTTGAACTCTTTTTCCTTCTTCATCTTCCTATTTCTCCATTCACTAGTCTAGCACAATAGCCATAACCTAACTTGCTCAAGCCCCTCCCATATATCTAGGTCAACTTTCTCATTACAAAGCAACACATTCATCAATATCACCTTATTAAACATATGGTCGAACAATGTCAACTGTTGTACATTAAGCCTAAGGATATATATGTACTCCGACCCCTCCACTTCCCAACAGCCAACTTTCCACCGTGTTAAACCCATACAACTAGATGCAATCATCCGTTTACTCATTAGAGAAAAGTAAGAACTATTACACGCATTGTACCTGTGATGAGGCACAGGATACCTAATATAAAAGTATCAAATCGACCTTTCATGTGGTCTCTGCCCCTTAAGTCAATAATGGTACTATTAGTTTGTTTGGCCAAGCTTCTAGGAAACTAGAAGTGCTTATTTTGGAGAGACTTAAGGTGTCAGGCCAAGCTTATGGGTAAAAAAAAAGTGTCTTAGTAGTAGTAGAAATAGTTTTTCTGTTGTGGGGAGAAAGCTGAAAAAGTAGTTTCTTCTTAAAGCAAAAGAGATAAGATTACCCTTAGAGGGGTGATTTTGACAGCGGAAATCTTAGAAAGAGGAAGGTTGTCTGCATCAGTTGGTGCTATATGTGTAAGGAGGCGGACGAGGATGTGGATCATCTTCTTCTACATTGCAGGCTATCTATGAAGTTATGGTGGGATATGCTAAGGTGGTTTGTCACTTCATGGGCAATGCCAAATTTTGTGAGAGAGTTAATGTTCAGTTGGAAGATCGTGAGAAGGAGAAGACGAAGGGCTCGGAATATGGTTCCACTTGTGTTAATATGGAGTGTCTGGAGAGAGAGAAATAGGAGAGTTTTTGAAAGTGTAAGAGTCGAGTTTTTCTCAATTAAGGAGTAGTCTCATTTCCCTTATTTTCTTTTGGTGCACACAGAAAGTTCCTTGTTGTATATACGATTGGGTGGAGTTTGTAGAGAATCATATTTTGTAAATTCTCTACTTTTTTGGTATACCACTTGTATACGGCCGTTTTGGCCGTGTTTATAAATGAAAATATTTTTACTTGATAAAAAAAATAAGATTACCCTTATCAAATATTTATATTTACCAAACTACCCCAACCGTCAGGACAAAAGTCAACCTTATGCATTGTCGATAACATATTACCCAGTCTCATAACAACTCCCTCTCTGTTTTGTAATTTTATTATTCTATGTTTTTTATTAAATGAAGTAAAAAAACTTAATTAATGTCTCACACAATAAATATTTCAAATTATTTATCTATTTAAACAATGTTAATCATAAAGTGAATCTTTAGATGTCATTTTCGTAATGTGACGTTCAAAAACACTTTTGGAAAGAATAGCCAAACATAAACGGCTTCTGTAATACCAACAAAAGCGCTTCTCAAATGATTTACCCAATCACAAACTGCTACTATCTAAAAGTACTTTTTCTGAGACTCCATTTGACAAAAAGTACTTTCCAAATTAAGCAAGTTTTGGAAGTTCGGGCAAACAGGACTAAATGTGTCAAACCAGCCTTGCGATATAGTTCTCCTGTTAAGTAACATTTGGAAGGAAGGTGAAAATTGTAAAACATTGGACGCCATAGTGTAAAACACCGAGAATTTATGTGAGTAATAAGACGACATCAACAGTATTAATTTCCAGATAATTGGTGGAAATAATATGCTATGTTCTGAGAATCACATACCATATTATTGCTGCCAGATTCAAGATCCAAACTTGCGTTTTGGAAATTCCTTGCCAATGGAACAACTTCACAGTATTATGTCCTTGTTCAAGCCAAGAACGTTCTGAGAAGTGAAATCAAAGTCATTTTGTGCTTTACCTGGTTTGGCAGAAAGTCTTAAACTACTTGTCTTAAACTGTCTTCTTTTAGACCACCATTCTCCGAAAATGCTACAAATTATTTTGGCAGAATGATTACAATAACAGGTGCAACATAAGGATAAATGCCAATACTAACCTTTTTGCAGAATAATGAGTCCTGAGGGATCAAATCCATCCAAATCATCAGCCTCTTCACTCATGAATTTGAGAATTTTCCAGTTCCCAAAATAGCTAAGGAGTCGATCAAAAAGTTGCTCGCAATCAATAAGGTGTAGATGACCATAATAAGCGGATATACTTTATTGAAATCTCTTCCAAAGAATGGGACGGCATCATCGATATTCCCCATTCTCTGCATTAGTAGAATGACAAAAACATCAACTTGCACGGTCAATTGGAAAGACGAGTGTCTTATGTCAGAATATCTGTTCATATCAATGTGGTGCCTGCTTGTTTTTATGCATCAAACTACCAGTTGCAAGTGGACTAGGGAAACATGAACTAGTTTAGTATTAGGATTAGACAAGAAATCTTAAAAAAAGTGACCACTTAACTAATGATTGGTTAGTTTAGTATTAGGTTAGACAAAAAAATTTAAATAAACTGACCACCTGACTATGATCGGTTAATTATGTTCTAAATTTCTAATGGCTCTATATCGTCATGATAGCCAAAAAGGCTGTTAGTAGCAAGATAGAATTTCTTGAGCTATAGATAGAAATATTTAAAACAAAACCATTTTTGTCTGATGAATACTATGAATTGCACCAAATCACCCCAAATTCCCAAATTCAAGCTGAGATTTAGATGTGTCCGGATATTTTCTAAAAGAGGATAATACTATTCCATTCGTCCCAATTTATGTGACGGTATTTCTTTTTTAGTATGTCCCGAAAAAGAATGACACATTTCTATATTTAAAAATAATTTAACTTTAAACTTTTCATTTTACACTTACTGAGATTATTTATAGCCATACAAATATCTATGGGTTATTTTAGACCACAAGTTTCAAAAATCTTTCTTTAACTCTGTGCCGAGTCAAACACCATCACATAAACTAGAAGGTGGGAGTAATAAAGAAGGAATCATTGTGTACTCTCTGCAACATACGTGTATCAATACATTGCATAACAACAACAACAACATACCCAGTGTAATCCCATAAGTGGGGTCTGGGGAGGATAGGTTGTACGCAGACCTTACCTATACCTCCCAAGGTAGAGAGGCTATTTCCGATAGACCCTCGGTTACAGAGCAATATTGCAATAACAATAAGGCGGTAAAGCAATAATAGAGCAATCCAAATAAGAAAGGAACAATAACTACAACAAAATAATATGTTACGCAGGAACGAGAGCCAGTAAACTGAGAAATTATAAGGGGAAGAGAAGAGAATTTGGGAATTAGTCGCTTGATTATTCCTTCAAGCTAATGAGATTATATAGCTGTTACAAAGAGTGCAAATATGGAAAGAAAATATTACACAATCTCCTAATTGCCTAATTATAGGGATTTGGAGATATTCCCATATATATACCATTATTACAAAGATTTGGGGATATTCTCATATCTTCATTATTTAATTATATCATATCTAGCACTCCCCCTCAAGCTGGAGCGTATACGTCATATGCTCATAGATTGCCACAAATATAGTCAATTCTGGATCCTCGAAGTGATTTTGTGAAAACATCTGCTAATTGATCTTTTGAGTTGACAAAACGCGTGGCGATGTATCCAAACTCGATCTTCTCTCGAACGAATTGACAATCTATCTCAATGTGCTTCATTCTTTCATGAAACACGACATTAGAAGCGATATGTGGTGTAGCTTGGTTATCACAAATCAATTTCATCGGTTCAACTCCTCCCATCTTCAATTCTTGGAGAAGTTGTCTCAACCATATAAGCTCACACGTAGCCAATGCCATAGCTCGATACTCTGCATCTGCGCTTGATCTAGCCACAACATCTTGCTTTTTACTTTTCCATGATATTAGATTGCCTCCAATTAGAACATAATAACCTGAAGCGGACCGCCTATCAGAAGGAGATTCTGCCCAATCTGCATCACAATACCCAACAATGTAGGTGTCCCTTGTCTTCATATAACAAACCTTGTCCTTTGTCCTAAATGCAGGGTTTTATCGAACTAAATGAATATGTTGCTTGATTTTATTGAAAAATGATTTACAATATATATAGTATTACAAATAATATTTACCTTGCTACAAATTAGGTAACTAATCAACCTAATTACAAAAGGAATATAATTCTACCTAAAATAGGAGATATACAATTAATGTAAGAATATTCGATAAATATTCTATTACATCCCCGCAATTGAAGCGGGAGGTTCACGAATACTGAGACTGGCTCGAAAATCATCAAACAGTATATGCGAAAGTCCTTTGGTGAATATGTCGGCAATTTGATATCTGGAAGGAACATGAAGGACACGAACTTGACCACGAGCCACTTTTTCGCGAATAAAATGAATGTCCATTTCAATGTGTTTGGTGCGTTGATGTTGGACGGGATTGTCGGAAAGATATATCGCACTAACATTGTCGCAGTAGACCAGTGTGGCCTTTTGAATCGGGCAGTGAAGCTCCAGCAGAAGGTTACGGATCCAACATGACTTAGAGACGACGTTGGGTACACCCTTGTATTCTGCTTCGGCACTGGATCGGGATAGTGTAGGCTGCCTTTTAGAAGACCAACACAATAGGTTATATCCGAGAAAGACGCAGTACCCAGACGTGGAGCGTCGGGTGTCAGGAAATCCACCCCAGTCAGCATCAGAATAAGCAACGAGACCAGTGAGTGAGGACCTATATAGGTGTAAGCCGAAGTGATGTGTGCCCTGGACGTATCGTAAAATACGTTTGAGGGCGTGGCGTTCATGTGTGCTTTCGTTGGGGTGTGCATGTGTAAACAGATTTGTTGCACGACATATGATATGTCTGGTCTCGTGAATGTGAGATAATGCAGGGCCTCAGCCAAGCTACGATAGTGAGTCGGGTCGGAATATGAAGGGCCAGAATCAGCGTTGAGCTTTGAATTAGTGTCGGCTGGCGTGTGGGCCGGTTTCACGAAGTCATGCTTGTACGGTCAAGGATCTCTTCGGCGTATTTCTTCTGACACAGAAATAGGCCACCATAATGACGAGTGACAAAGATGCCTAAGAAATAACTCAAGAGCCCCAGATCCTTCATAGCAAATTTAGAGGCAATGAGCGACATAATGGATTAACGGAGGGCATTAGATGATGTGGTGAGGATGATGTCATCAACATATAATAAGATGTAAGACATGTCTGGACCCTTGCTATAGATGAACAGGGAATGATCAAATTTGTTGTGTGAAAAACTGATAGAGGAGACATAATCAGCGAACCGCTGGTACCATGGCCGATTAGCATGTTTCAGTCCATAGAGCGATTTTCGCAATAGACAGACATAATCCGAATGAATAGGATCCCTGAAACCCATAGGCTGATGCATATATACCATTTCATGAAGATCCCAATGTAAGAAGACATTTTTTACATCAAGTTGATGAATGAGCCAAGCCTTGGAAAGTGCAATGCTGAGGACGGTTCGGATGGTTGAAGGCTTTACGACTAGGCTGAACGTTTCATCACAATCCACTCCCAATGTTAAGACCTACCATCACCTACAACACGGGCCTTGTGCCTCTCAAAAGAACCATCATATTTCTTTTTATATCTAAAAATCCACATAGAACGAATACTGTTAGTATCAGGTGGACGGGGTACTAGGTCCCACGTCTTATTATCAATAAGAGCATTATATTAGTCAATTGCGGCTTTCCAGTTAGGGTCAGACAAGGCATCCTTTGGATTACGAGGAATGGGGAAGGGACAACTGAAACAGATAAATTGAACAACCGTTTGGGTTTGGAAATGTCGTGCATGGCACGGGTTTCCATCGTCCTTGAGGGTGACTCGGGACGCTGGACATGAGGAGGGGTGGCGCGGGACTGCCAGGAAAAGGAAGATGGGCAGGGGTGGCGGGTTCGGCTGGCTGAGACTCGATTTGTCGAGGGTTGGCCGCGGAACCACCCTGAGACGGCTTGATCTGAGCCACAGTTGGCGGAATCGGGTTGACTATTTGTCCTCGACTGGCCGTAGTGGGGTCGGGTGCCGGTGACGGGACGTCGGATTATGTAAATGATGAATTAGAAGGGGGTTCAGGCCATCATTTAGGAAGTCGCAGGAATGCCGAGGTGGCGAGTTTAGTGAGGCAAAAGGAAATTGAGACTCATCAAATAGGACATGGCGAGAAATGATTATTTTACGACTTGATAAGTCAAAGCAAGAGTAACCACGATAATTGGAGGGGTAGCTCAGAAACACACACGGAATATGTGCCTTGATTTTATTGATGAATGATTTACAATATATATAGTATTACAAAGAATATTTACCTTGCTACAAATTAGGTAACTAATTAACTTAATTACAAAAAAAATATAATTCTACCTAAAATATGAGATATAAAATTAATGTAAGAATATTCGGTAAATATTCTATTACAACCAACTCATATATTACCACACTAGATCGGACAAATTGCAAACCATAGGCCTAAACGATAACTGAATGAAATGATAAAATATTACACAATAATCTTATGTAAGAAATTGTGGCGGGTTTTCTTGCATTTAACGGCGCTTCAATATATAAAATTTTAAAAATTATTGTAAAAACTAGTGCATATATCTTATAGACGTAGAATTTTAACACAAGATACCAACATTTTCTTCTCAATACTCACACGTGATACAGAAAATGATATGTCTTAACATCACAAAAACATCAACATAAGCACGTAGAATACTCGTGCTACTTTTTTTTCTTGATAATAAACTTGATGTTTCTTCTCAATACACATCTTCAGTGGCATGTGGAAGACGAAATCACAGAGTAATTGAAACATCCAGTGTTTCAGACTTATCATCGTAGACTTGCACTTCCTTTGTGACATTGGCACCAGTATTAGGATTGTATACTGTGACATGATAGTCTCCATGGAAGACCTTAACCTCAAAAGCACCTGCATTGTCTGAAACACCCGTTACGTTTGTTGTCTTCCATTCAGCAAGTAGCTTGTCAACCACCTCTCCTGATGGCGAATTTTGCAATTTGCTATTTAGTAGACACATTTCATTGCATTCATCTGGCTTCCATCCTATCCATATCATCATCCCTTTAACCGCTGGGTGCGCAAACGCTTCCCTCATAATTTCTTCCAAAAAATAAGCCTGTAACAACAACCAAAAAAGAATGTCATTTAATTGTTATAGCACGTTGCCTACTCTACATATTATTAGTAGTGACTTGTAGAAATTTTGTAGGTGTCATGATGTTGTTAGTGTATAAAAGTTAAATTCGAGTTAAATTTTCTCAGAGAAGAACAAACTCAACAAGTGAAATTGGAGTACCTGTTTGGGACAAGACTCGACATTTAACTCGGTGAGCCAAATGGGCATTTTAGTTTCACCTAACACATCGAAGACTGCACGAATGTATGGTATATTAGGATGACTATCAAAATGTCCTTGAAGTCCAATTCCAATCACCAACTCCTCATTCCCTGGAAATGCCTTAATCTCCTGAAGCTTTTCAACATATTTGGAAGGGATAGAAACCATATCACCAGGGTGCTCTAAAGTGTTAAACTCATTCAAGAACATAGTGGCTCTACTGTCTAGTGAGCTTGCAATCTTGTAAAAGATAGCTGAAGCATTTTTCCCAAGTCTTTCCTCAAATAGTGGGTGATGTAAATTCTCATTTACAACATCCCAAGCAACCAATTTACCTGCAGAGGCGGATTGCGCATATTAGCTATCGGTGTAACTGAACTCAATATTTTAGACGCATAGTTACAGTTGTAAGAAAATAGTACTAAAATTTCAACAGTCAAAACAGATGGAATGCCTCTGTTTACCTGCATATCTTGACATAACACTACCCATTCGTCGAACTGACTCACTTAAAAGTTGTCTTGGCGGTAAATCTTTGACCCAACGTTGGATAGTTTCTGCCCCCCATAGGATGTTATGTCCTCTCACATCAATCCCATGATCTTCAAAGAATTTGAGCATTGCATCAGGGGTACTATAATTTTCGTGGCCTTGTAATCCTTCGGTATAGTACCATTTCATCTCGTTGTCAAAAACTGCTGTTGTGAACCTGGATACGAACCATTTTTGGTAGGATTTGGACATTAAAATGGAAGCTGGTGTCGCGCAGCCAATTACGAATTGAAGTTTTCTTTGTTCAATCTCGATTTTTGCTCCTTGTATCTTCTTGCCATTCTTGTTTGCTACATTTACTCTTAGTTTTCTCTTCCGAACCTATCAAAAATATGACAAACAAAGAGGAAATTAAGAGGGAAAAATAATGAAATTTTCTTTTGGAACAAATTAAATACGTAGGTTAGAAAGAACCTTCTCAGTTTTTTTCAACCGATTTTCCTGCCATTCATGTTTGGTGAATTCCTTCAGAGAAACACTATCAACCCTTAACTCGGACTTGGTGTTGTTGCACTGTGAGATCAAAATAAGGCAAATTACTTGCTATAACATGAATCTTTACACTTACTGTTAGAGTGATTATGGGAAGATCCCATAATCACCTCCCTCATTATGATAATTGATTTATAATTATTCTAATTATTGTAATTATAATTAGGATCTTGTATATTAGGTAAAGTAGAATAGTTGTCTTCTAGAATAGTCTTCTTCTAGAATAGTCTTGATTTAATCCATGTATATATATTGTATATTAGGAAGAAGAATGATTAAGAAAATATCTTCTTACATGGTATCAAAGCCTAAAAGATCCTTGCCCTAAACCTCTTTTCTTTCCTTCTCATAAACGATTTCTTCTATTCCTTTTGCTACTGTTTTTCAGCCACTACTTAGGTTTAGTCATCTCATAACTCTAACCTAATACATCCCCTAAACCCTAAAACATATACTAGCCGTAACCATTACTTGGCCAAGTATTTTTTTTCTTCCAAACCTTAGGGTTCATCTACATACTTTCATCTCAAAACCATTCCCTTCTTCTTTTCTTTTGATTTAAAGTCAAAACTATGGCCGAAAAACAAAGCTTTCATCCCGCTCTTGCCGTTAATAACGTCAAGAACTTTATCTCCATCACCCTCGAAATGGAGAAAGAGCACTATACCTCATGGGCAGAACTATTCAAAATTCATTGCCGCGCCTATGAGGTGATTGACCATATCCTCCCGTCCGAGTCACCGTCGGATACCACTACCGTGGACAAGAAATTATGGTCTCGCTTAGATGTTATAGTCCTTCAATGGATTTATGGCACAATTTCGAATGATCTTCTTCATACCATTTTAGAACTCAATTCTACGGCTAAACAGACGTGGGAAAGATTAGAAAATATTTTTCAAGATAATAAAATGTCTAGGGCCGTTTATCTTGAACACCAATTTACAAATATTAAATTTGATAATTTTTCTAACATCTCAGCCTATTGTCAAGAATTAAAAGTACTTGCGGACCAACTGTCCAACGTTGATTCGCCCATGACAAATCAAAGATTAGTCCTTCAGTTGATTGCGGGGCTGAATGAACAATATGATGGTGTTGCTACGTTTATTCAGCAAAGCAATATGTTACCTCCCTTTTATGAGGCCCGTTCGAGTTAATCCTCG
Source organism: Anisodus tanguticus (assembly GCA_034509755.1). Classification (NCBI taxonomy): domain Eukaryota; kingdom Viridiplantae; phylum Streptophyta; class Magnoliopsida; order Solanales; family Solanaceae; genus Anisodus; species Anisodus tanguticus. The sequence goes on along the minus strand of CM067561.1, from coordinate 33,369,175 downwards.
AGGAAACGAGGAAGGCAAAGCAGGCATCATCGGGCACAAACATAGGTGGAACCGCTCTTGTCTCTACCACTATTTTCCCACTAATTTGGAACCCCAAAATTCTGGTTCGGGTGACCAAAATACTCGTCAACATAATGGTAAAAAATGGGGTTCAAATCGAAACAATAAAGGAAAAAATAATAGTGGAAAGGGACGTGGACGGGGCGGGGGACAAACCGCCTGCGGCAGCAGCCAGCCCGGGCTGTGGTGGGCTGGCAATGGCTGCAATTTTCCAGGCAGTAGCGGAGGACAGTGGGGGCAGTACCCACCGTGGGCTTGGCCCCACAGTGGGTTGCCCCGCCATGCCCATTCCCGACCTCTTCGTGGTCCGACCTCCTCCTTCCAATCGCCAACCCAGTATTCTTGGATCTCGTCCACAACATGCTTTTGCAGCTCAGGCACCATCTTATATTGGATATGCACCCACATATATTGAACAAGCTATGAGTCACATGAATCTGATTATTCCAGATGAATCGTGGTACATGGATACAGGGGCTACGTCACACATGACGACATCTCAAGGTAATCTTTCGTTTTATTTTAATACGAGCGGTAATAAAAATATTGTTGTCGGCAATGGGCAAGAAAACTCCAATTCGTGGTATTGGTCATGTAACACTACCCTTAACTCACCCATCTTTATGCTTGAAAAATATCTTACATGCACCAAAATTAATTAAAAACTTGATCTATGTTAGACGTTTTACAACTGATAACAATGTTTCTGTGAATTTTGATCCGTTTGGTTTTTCTGTGAAGGATTTTCAGACGGGGATGCAACTCATGAGATGTAATAGCACGGGGGACTTATATCCCATCACTTCTGTCTCCGACAACCACATGGCCAAACCTTCCACATTTACGGCCATCTCTCATAGTATATGACACAATAGGTTGGGACACCCATGAGCACCGGGTTTTTAATCAATTTAGGAAGAATAATTTAGTTTTTTGTAATGGACGTTTGGACTCTTCTATTTGCCAAACCTGTGTGTTTGGTAAACATATTAAACTTCCGTTTTCTACCTCTACTACTAATAATGTTATGCCATTTGATATTTTGCATTGTGATTTGTGGACTTCACCCGTATTAAGTGTTATAGGTCATAAGTATTATTTGCTCATTCTTGATGATTTTTTGATTTTTTTGTGGACTTTTCCCTTAGGACAAAAATCACAGACCTATAACATTTTGAAATAATTTAGTGTTTATCAAAACTCAGTTTGGCAAAACCATTAAAAGTTTTCAATGTGATAATGGGGGAAATTTATAAATACTCAATTTCAAAATTTTTGTCAACAAAATGGGATGTCTGTCCGTATTTTATGTCCACATACATCTTCTCGAAATGGGAAAGCTGATAGAAAGATTCGAACAATCAACAATATGACTCGATCTATACTTATGTATTCATCCGCACCACCAAAATGTTGGCATCATGCTCTTCAAATGGCTACATATATCTTAAGTATTCTTCCTAGTAAACTACTCTCCATTGTGTCCCCTACTCAAGTATTGTACAACCGTATCTCTTCGTTTACACATTTACGAGTTTTTGGGTGTTTGTGTTACCCCTTGTTTCCGTCCACCACCATTCATAAACTACAAGCTCGGTCTACTCCTTGTGTGTTTTTAGGGTACCCACAAAATCACAGGGGATATAAATGCTTTGATATGTCAACAGAAAAAATATTATTTCTCGTCATGTTATCTTTGATGAATCAACCTTCCCATTTGCTACATCTCGAGCGGCATCCCCACCTTTATATGATTTTCTGGACGACGGAATTCATCCCATTTTGAGGTATCATCTAAACTCTCAAAGTAACAATTTAGGGCAATCACAGACCCCTACAACACAACCCGTCACCCCATCCCCTTCCGGAAACTCGCCGGCCCAGAACCATATCGAGCCTACTACCTCGGCCCAAAATACCGAAACCACCCTACTCACTGTTTCGGCCTAAAATCCCAACGCCACCCAACCATCCAATGGCCCAAAACCTAAACGGACTATGGAAACACGTGCAATGCATGAGATTTTTCGCACTAAACACCATTTCAACCTAACCACCTTAGTCCATCCCTCACCAATACAAAAAAATTCCAAAGCTGCCTTATCAGACCCGAATTGGAAGGCTGTCATATTAGATGAATTTACTACTCTTATTCAAAATAAGACGTGAGATTTGGTACCACAACCATCTAATGCGAATATAATTCGGTCAATGTGGGTTTTTTGCCATAAAAAACTAATTCTGATAGTTCTTTTGCGAGATACAAAGCTCGTTTTGTTGGTGATGGCATGTCTCAGCAGGTGAGAGTAGATTGCGGTGAAACATTCAGTCTCGTAGTCAAGCATGCAACTATTAGGACTGTTCTTAGTCTGGTACTATCCAAATCACGGTCCATTTATCAGTTGGATGTCAAGAATGCATTTTTACATGACCACTTGCAGGAAACAGTATACATGCATCAGCCGTTGGGATTTCGGATCCTGCCCGTCCAGATCATGTGTGCCTGTTGAGAAAATCCTTATATGGTCTGAAACAAGCTCATTAGGCATGGTATAATAGGTTTGCAGGATTTGTTTCCAAATTGGGATTCTCTCATAGCAAGTCAGATCATTCTCTCTTTATTTATAAAAGGGCATTGATATGGCTTATATACTTTTGTATGTTGATGACATTATCCTAACTGCATCCTCAACTTCACTTCGTCAGTCCATTATGTCCCTTTTTGCAGCAGAATTTGCAATGAAGGACTTAGGACCGTTGAATTATTTTTTGGCATTCCTGTTACTCACTATGCGGTGGTCTGTTTCCGAGTCAAAAGAAGTCAGATACTTGACAAAGTAGGATGTCTTCATGCAAACCTTCACATACTCCGGTTGACACAAAGGCGAAGTTGAGCAATGCTTCAGGTACTCCATACATCGACCCCACACATTACCACAGTCTGGCCGGTGCATTGCAATATCTCACTTCTACGAGGCCTGATATTTCCTATGCGGCCCAACAAGTTTATTTACACATGCATGACCCAAAGGAAGAACATACGGGGGCTTTCAAGAGGATTATGCGGTATGTTAAGGTACTCTTCAGTTCAGACTTCAGACTACATCTGTATAAGACCTCCGTCTCACGTCTGTCTGCCTACAGTACACTGATGCGGATTGGGGTGGCTGTCCAGACACGTCGTTCCAATTTCGGCTATTGTGTGTTCTTAGGTGACAATCTCATCTCATTGTCCTCCAAACGTCAGTCCACACTATCTCGGTCAAGTGCAGAGGAATACCGAGTGGTGGCAAATGTTGTTGCTGAATCTTGTTGGCTCCGTAATCTGCTATTGGAGCTCCATTGTCCGGTTGAAAAGGCAACAATGGTCTATTGTGACAATGTGAATGCGATCTATTTATCTGACAATCTTGTTCAGCATCAACGCACGAAGCACATTGAAATGTATATTTTATTTGTCTGAGAAAAAGTTACTCGTGGTCAAGTACGTGTTCTCCATGTGTCGTCCCGTTATCAGATAGCTGACATATTTACAAAAGGTCTTCCGCGCGTACTTTTTGATGATTTCAGGGACAATCTCAGCATCCGAGAACCTCCAACTAACACTGCGGGGGACTTGTTAGAGTGATTATGGGAAGATCCCATAATCACCTCCGTCATTATGATTTGTAATTATTCTAATTAATGTAATTATAATTAGGATCTTGTATATTAGGTAAATAGTTGTCTTCTAGAATAGTCTTCTTCTAGAATAATCTTGATTTAATCTATGTATATATAAATATTGTATATTTGGAAGAAGAATGATTAAGAGAATATCTTCTTACACTTACAATGTGTGTGTATATGGACACGAATTAATTTTAAAATCATATCTCTCAGGTGCGAAATAATACCTGAAAATGGAGTACTGCAGGTGCATTTTGATCAACAGTGAGTCCACCTTTGATCATAGACCAACAACTAGATTTAGCTATTACTGATCCCACAGTAGTAACTTTTTTTTGGACTGAGTTGTAAATCATGGCAATCCACAATATTCGATCCTTCACTCAATTGAACCCAAGCTGCAAAATATTATTGTTAATTAACTTGATGAAATCCACTTCTTCAAAAGCTAATTATAAGAATATTAAATTCTCTTTTATGTCTAACACTTTTTACCTGAAAACGTGTAAAATACCCCTTCTTTCAAGTGAAAAGATTGTGAGATACTAAAATGGATCGGTTCTATTATAGGCCACTATAAATTTGTTTCCACCAGATTGCCTTGTTTCTATTTTTACACGACCATCTACTTCCCATGCTTCTATGCCTTTGTCGAAACCAGGATTTGCAATTAAGCCTCCTCCGTATTGAGGATCCAATGGTTGCTTGATGCACTAAAATTAACATAGTTAGAAGAGTTTAAGTTCTGTATACGTTGATACGGTAAACAGAAATATAAGATGTTTTCAAGTATACCTCTATTGTTGCTGAATAGTCATAAGGTATAGCACCATGAACCAAATATCCTAGAGAATTGAAATTGTTGTTAATTACTTCATATAAGATATGGAAAGTACCTGCAAGTAATTAATGGCCGATTTGACTCAAGAACAAGGAATTAGACATCTTAATTTTATATATTATGAGATCAGGTTAAAATAATTAAAATACTTGTAGGACCAACTGATTTAAAACTTGTTATTGGCAAATTAATGATATCGCGCCTTCCACTGAGTACTGACCTGCCAAAAACAAGCAGCAAAAGAGAATGAATCCATTGTTTCCAAGTGTTGCAATGTAACAGCTTCTGCCTCGTCCCATGTTGATTCTGAAAGACAAAAGAATATCATAAAAATAGATGTAAACAAGCCTTACTTTAGATTAATCTTGCTACATATTAAAGAAAGTATATAGAGTATTAATAATGACTCTTGCAAATTGCGTATTGCCAAAAGAAGTAACTTATATAATTTAATGCAATGAAGCCATATGAAAGTAAATACATCATATTGACAACTTTTGCAACTAACATATAGCCAAAACAAGGAGATAATTTATGCAATTAAAGCTATGATCACCCGATTCATCCTATAGAAATCAAATGTCAATGAATCCATATGAAAGTAAAGTACATCATATTGACAACTTTTGCAACTAACATATAGCCAAAACAAGGAGATAATTTGTGCAATTAAACATATGATCACCCGATTCATCCTGTAGAAATCAAATGTCCATGAACTTCCAATTTTCGGCATGATCGATATATAGATACAAATGTGTGAGATAATTAGGAGTTGTTGATTCATGAACTTCCAATTTTCGATACGATAGATAGAGACAAACTATAATCACATTTATGTAAGGTTTATAATGGGGTAAAAATAATGTGAAAGTTATTATACGATGAATAATAGCACATGTCATGTTACTCATATACTTAAAATCAAACCTAGAAACTCTTTCCAGAACCGTCTATCTCAAGCCCCTTTATTATGTTAAGCAAATGTTAATGCTCTTATTTCCAAGAAGTTATTGGTCAGAATTGTGAGAAAGTTTGTATGCTAGTTTCTTTGGCCATGGAAATGTTTTTAATTAGAACGATCAGATGGTAAACCACTTGCGATGTAGTAATGTCACAACACAAAGAGGAGTTGGGGAGAGAATTACATATTGGAAAGAGAAGAAATAGAAAATATGAAATATTCACAAGGACATTAAAGAAAAACAACAAAAACAATTTGGGTGACTTACTGATGTAGTCAAAGAAACGATTTGCTTTCTTTTCTTTCAATTCTCCTTGCTCTATTCTAATTTATATATGAACCACTTTATATCAGATATGATTGTCACAAAATGTACATTCACAATATTACCTTATATAATTATCTCGGAGTGGTACTTTAAAAACTAGGTGAATAAGAAAATTCCTCATCTAATCGAGCAATTTTGAAAATACATGAATATTATGAGAACCAATATTTACGTTGGTTTTATAATTTAAACGTGAAAACAAGAAATTAAGAGCGAGATGTTATTATTTGAGACAAATCCATAGCCAAATTTAGCATCCCAGATGTGAATTAATTGAGATGGTTGAACCACTGAAACTTAGAACAGATGTACTACATGTAATTAATGGTACCAGTTAGGTGTATTTAATGGGACAGAGGAAAGGAATAGTAGTATATTTCTCAAATGACCACATTTCGGTCATATGGTTAAATCATGATAAAACCTTAACGGTGAGGGCTAATTATAACTTGGGACAAATTCGTAACAATAAAGGTGAGGTGTTAGCTATGATTAATAACTAAACACTTAAGAATATGGGAAAAAAGAAAACAAAATTCATCAGAATGATCACCGTTTTAATTGGTGGCAAAGGAAAGTGTTTTAAACAATTACTATATCGAAATGTGACAGCTTGATAAAAGGAGTAAAAACTATTGTTGTTCATTCTGTCTAAATTAAGAAAAAATGATACATCTGCATTTCACGATGATAAAAGTATCTAATTTTATTTATTGATCATAAAAAGAATTACATATATAATCTACATTAAGAAAATGTGATATTTCCGAAAAATAAGAAATCAATCAAAATGGATATGAATTGAATCATGACTATATAAGCTATTCTGATATTAAGAGTTTAATATATATTTCATTCGTGGAAGCGGACCTTTGTTTCCTTGGACCACATAAGATTTCATCGTCCGAAATCTAATGTGCGTACATACATCTTTTTTCCTTTTATTTTGGAATTTGGCACTATTTAAATAAAACATAACCTACAATAAGGTTTGCTTCCTTAAACACTAACCCGGCCGAGACTCACCAGGATTAAGTTTTATTATTTCAATTATATCAAAAAGTTAAGTTGATGCCTTAGTTTAGTTTTATTTTTCAAACTTTTGATTTATACAATTTTGTATTTACTAATATTTAAAAAATTAAAGGATTCATGGTCGAATTATAAAAGCATAATACGTAAACAGACCCTCAAATTTGACCTCAGCTGACAAGTATGTCTTCTAATTTTGGATGTGCACACGTAAAAATACGTAATTACAAATGTTGATGTGTCACTGACGTGACACATAAATTTTGGAAATGCCTAGATGATCATTTTGTAAATTAGAGTGTTCAACTGATAAAGTGAAGATAAGTTAAGGTGCCTACTTATGTATACTCAAGAGATTTGAGAGCTTGTTTATGTATTATAGTCATGCATCCACGATCCATGGGCCAGAGAAATCCATAACTCCTTGGTCTTTATACTTATATGGGCTCGCAAAGTAACCCAACACCTTTGAGTAACACAAAGAGTCCATGACCCGGGTTTCCCCCCAAATCAACTCTGTCAAAACCCTAGGCGACCGTTGACCGTGTCGGGTCGCAACCCCAACTGAATTGCCTTCTGTATCCATCCGGGTCGGGGTGCACTCATCGGATCCATTCATTCAATTCTTCTTTCAGTTTCCATAACTGAATCTAGGTATTGCAATTTTGGGAGTAAATAAATTTCTTTATATGAATCAAGAATGTGCAAATGCCTCCATAAGTTTCATTTTTGGAAATATGTTATTGCAATTTTCTACATTGTATATAGACAGGAAGAAAACATTCTGAATTCAAGAAACTATCATTTTCTTTCATCCCAATTTTGCATTATTAAACTTTTAACTTTTTTGTCTAAATAAATGTATGGAGTTATTATTTAACTGCTTATATTGATTCATAGGTATGGAGCTGTAAAAGGAAATTAATTTCAAAGAAGAGTAAAGGGACATGGCGATATTTGTTTCGGACTTTCTAATATACTTGTCTCGTATTAAAGCAAATGTTGTGGTCTTAACAATTGATTAGGAAAATCAATTCTAATGGTTCAAATTCTATAGGTGATCGCTGCATTTTCAAGTGTCAATTTGAACAAATAGAATTAGTTTCGAATCACTTGCAAAGGCCACAAGATTCTCTTTAATGCAAGATGAGTCGTTGTGTTGGTTAAGGGCCACAATGCTTGTTGCAGCCGATGGCATGTAATTCCTGAGAAGATGAGGTGGCTCTAAGTAGTATTTTCTATTTATTCGCTATGAGACCTCAAACATTCAAGGGGTTATCTGTCCTGAGTGGTGGTAGTTGTTTGCAAGGTTTGAAGCATGTTACTGCATTGTCAAATGTAGAGGATCATATTGGTATTTCAGTTTGGTACATAAATGCCTCTTCAATTGCTATGTGTGTGTGTGTGTGTGTGTACATATGTAATGTATATGTGTGTGTGTGTGTTTCGATATATAAAATATTATATGTTTTTAAAATGGGAAATGTAAGCCTTCTGCAACAATAGATACGAGGAGAGAAAAGTGGATGTACATTATTTCAGCAGATAAGATTACATTGTTATCTTCTGACTGATAATATTTTATTTCTTGTTTCATGTCATTTCTTATCTTTCTCTGTTTTTGATTTGATAACCATTATTTTCTTTTCATGGCATTTATTCAGTAAAGAGATAATTGTTGTTTCTTGATATACTATAATAGCTGATTAGATGCTCATTGGCCTTTTCTCAGGCTCTTGCTTCGGTGAACAAATAAGAATCACTGAAATACACTAGTTTTTTTTTATAAAGGAGATAGACAAATGTTAATCTATAAGGAGATTACTCAGGCAAATATGGACTTCTAGTTTCCTGGTTGAGCACTACACAAAACAAGGGGTTAATAGAGTTTAAAATAGGGTTTTGATTTAGCCCTGTGGTTGACAAGATGAGGGAAGTGAGACTGAGATGGTTTGAGCATGTGAAGAGGAGACGCGGAGATGCTCCGGTGAGGAGGTGCGAGAGATTGGCAGTGGTGGGTTTAAGGAGGGGTAGAGGTAGGCCGAAGAAGTATTGAGGAGATGTGATTAGAAAGGACATGACACAACTTTAGCTTACCAAGGACATGTCCTTAGATAGAAGTATATAGAGGTCGCGGATTAGGGTAGAAGGTTAGAAGGTAGTTGAGCGTTATTCTCCTGTGGGATAGGCCTGGTGGGTAGATAGCATTAGCATTAGCATCGGCATCAGTTTATTGTTCTTAGATTTCTGCTATTACCTGTTGTTTCGTGTGTTTCGGTTATTGCTTTATTTCGCTTTCTTTTTGCTCTAAATGCTATGGTACACTTTCTCTATTATTTGCTATGTATTCTTTGTTATGCCTTTTGCCTTCTGTATTGTCTTTTTCAAACTGCCTTGTTATGTGTTATCTGAGTTTATTCGTTTTGGAAACAACATCTCTATCTCCACGAGGTAGGGTTAAGGTCTGCGTACACTCTTCTTTAGACCCCATCTGTGTGATTACATTGGGTATGTTGTTGTTGTTGATTCAACCCTATCTAGAAAATTTTAGAGAATATATAGTCAGGGTCGTTTGGTTTGCCACAAGAGGAAATACCATCTCACATAAAATTCTACATGTCTAATATACTGTGTTTGGTTTGCAACATAAAACTCTGTATTGCTAATTTAATTTCCGGTGTATAACTATGCATAAAGAATACATCTTTTGTGGTACTAAACTATGTATTGCTAATGCCAACATAATTTGTTTTTGATCAAGTAAAAATTTTCATTCATAATAACAAGGCCATAATGGTCGTATACAAGAGGTATACCAAAAAAAGAGAAACCTACAAAATATGATTCTCTCCAAACGACACCCAATCCTCTATCCGAACATGAACTACGTGGGTGCACCAAAAGAAAATAAGGGATCGAGACTACTCCTCAATTGACCAAAGCTCATCTTAACCCTTCAAACGCTCTCCTATTTCTTTCTTTCCAAATGACCCACAAAAAAGCAAGAGGAGTAACATTCCAAGCCTCGTGACTTTTTCTCCTAGCTCCACTCTTCCAACTAAACATCAACTCCTTCACGATTTTGACATAACCCAAGAAACACCAAACCATTTAAAAATATCCCAACATAACCTCATGGCTAGTTTGCAATGTAACAAAATATGATCCACGTCCTCACCTGTCTCCTTACATAGGAAACACCAACTTAATACCAACATAATTTATGCGTGATTCAGTGTATTATCTTATGTGGAATAGGATACATAATCAAAGTAGTGTATTAGCGATACTTGAATAAGAGTATCTAGAAGCATAAATAATTCTTTTAAAGTAGACTAGTATTCACCTCATAACAATCCCTGCATTATTACTCATAGCATAACAATCCTTTATCATGATCCCTGTATAAATTAGTCCGCAAACCAAATGGCCCCTCAAGGTATGAATTGTGTATGCCTATTTCTTATACGAAGACCTTGAGGACATGCAACAAGTGCGCAGTAAGGCTGGCATGTCTCTTGGTCAGAATGTCTCTCCAATCTTTTATTCAAGTATTATCATATTCATTTTAGGAATTACTCTTTTCATGAGAATTGCTATGTATGCCAAATGTACTTGTCAAATTATTTGATCACTGCAGTGCTAGATTACTTGTCATAAAAAATATATGCCATTAATGGAAAATACCTTACTTATTCCTAAAGATAATTTCTTCAAAAGTTTGTGGTCGGATTTTTATGGTATTTATCTATCTCTATCACAATCCAAGTGCAATGACGGCGCTCTTTTTGGAAATATCGGATTATCGCAGTGTCAACCAGGCTGTACTCTTTGCTTGTTCTGTCCTGTCCGATCGTAATATTTGCATTAGGGTGTAAAAATGTAGTCTATTGATCTATTTTTTTGTGGATTTGTACTCCTGATGTTAGGCCAATCTTACAATAATGGTAGCTGGTAGGTTCCATTCACTAGGCACTTGTATGAGAGATATATTAACTCAACCACAATAATCTGTCACTCTTAAACAAGAATCGAAATAATCGCCTTTCTAGAGATCGCACACTTTATATCGTGATTTTGGTGTCAAAAGTAGTTTAGCTTTAGGTCCTGGTTTTATTAATTCAAAGAATGTCTCTAATTATGACAAAATTTGCTTCCGACTTTGTCCCACATCATCTCAAAAGCAGGAATTAATTCTTTTGTTAACCTATTTAGTGGTCTCTAATTATGAACTTCAACACATAGCTAGTGGGCCCGCCTAAGTGCGGGCCCTTGATGGCTCGCATGACCTTGTAGGGAGGTCCTTCCAAAGAGCTGCAGGATGCTGCAAATCTTGTCCGTGGGTTTGCTGGCCCCTATGGATCAAGGTAATGTAACTTTTCTCTCAAGCCCTTCTTCCATTAATTTGTTTTGTCCTTTTCTGGTTTTTCTTTTCTCTGAATTTTGTGATTATTGTCCATCTTTAACTTCATATCCTTGGTCTAATTAGACAACATCTGCTTCGAACATAGGAGTTGCTAAGAGTAAAATTCGAGAAAAAAGCCGATTATATGGGAAATCCTTCAAGAAGTTATGCAGGGACATCCTGTATTGCTGAATAGAGCACCCACTTTGCATAGATTAGGCATACAGGCATTCCAACCCGTTTTGGTGGAAGGGCGCACTATTTGTTTACATCCATTAGTTTACAAGGGATTCAATGCCGATTTTGATGGAGATCAAATGGATGTTCATGTTCCTTTATCCTTGGAGGCTCAAGTAGAGGCCCGTTTACTTATGTTTTCTCATATGAATCTTTTGTCTCCGGCTATTGGGGATCCCATTTCCGTACCAACGCAAGATATGCTTATTGGACTCTATGTATTAACGAGCGAAAATCATCGAGGTATTTGTGTAAATAGATATAATCCATGTAATCGCAGAAACTATCAAAATAAAAAAAGAAGTGACAATAGTTACTATAAGTATACGAAAGAACCCTTTTTTTTGAATTCCTATGATGCAATTGGAGCTTATCGGCAGAAATGAATCAATTTAGATAGTCCTTTGTGGCTCCGGTGGCGACTAGATCAACGCGTTATTGCTTCAAGAGAAACTCCCATCGAAGTTCACTATGAATTTTTAGGTACTTTTTATGAGTGATTTATGGACACTATCTAATAGTAAGAAGTCTAAAAAAACAAATCCTTTTTATATACATTCGAACCATTGTTGGTCATATTGCTCTTTATTGAGAAATCGAAGAAGCTATACAAGGGTTTTCTCGAGCCTATTCATATGGTACCTAACGTAATTCTATGATACCCGTGGAACTTCGGAGCTCTCTGGTTCAGCTAGGTCCATAGTTTCGGAATTTATACGCGAATCAAGATCGATAAAAGGAAGTTTTACAATCTCCGACTCAAACCCATTGTCGAATCCTACTCAACGGAATATAGAGGTACTTATGGCAGAACATGCCAATCTGGTCTTTCACAATAAAGCGATAGACGGAACGCCATGAAACGCCTTATTAGTAGATTAATAGAGCACTTCGGAATGGCATATACATCACATATCCTGGATCAAGTAAAAACTGCGGGGTTTCAACAAGCTCTTGCTACATCCATTTCATTAGGAATTGATGATCTTTTAACAATACCTTCTAAGGGATGGCTAGTTCAAGATCTTTGAACAACAAAGTTTGATTTTGGAAAAACACCATCATTATGGGAATGTACATGCGGTAGAAAAATTACGTCAATCCATTGAAATATGGTATGCTACAAGTGAATATTTGCGACAAGAAATGAATCCTAATTTTAGGATGACCGACCCTTTTAATCCAAGTTCATATAATGTCTTTCTCGGGAGCTAGAGAAAATGCATCTCGGTACATCAATTAGTAGGTATGAGAGGATTAATGTCGGATCCTCAAGGACAAATGATTGATTTACCTATTCAAAGCAATTTGCGCGAAGGACTCTTTTTAACGAATACATCATTTCTTGCTACGGAGCCAAAGGAGTTGTGGGTGCTGGCACGCCGTACGAACATCGACGCCGGATATCTCACTCATGCAGACTTGTTGAAGTAGTTCAACACATTGTTGTACGTCGAGCGGATTGTGGCATCACCGGGGCATTTCGTGAGTCCTCGGAATGGGATGATGCCGGAAAGGATTTTTAGCCAAACATTAATTGGTCGTGTATTAGCAGATGATATATACATGGGTCCGCGATGTATTGCCACTAGAAATCAAAGCATTGGCATTGGACTTGTAAATCGATTCATAACCTTTCGGGCACAACCAATCTCTATTCGAACTCCCTTTACTTGTAGTAGTACATCTTGGATTTGTCGATTATGTTATGGCCGGAGTCCTACTCATGGTGACTTGGTTGAATTGGGGGAAGTCGTATGTATTATTGCAGGTCAATCGATTGGAGAACCGGGTACTCAATTAATATTAAGAACTTTTCATATCGGAGGAGTATTCACAGGGGATACTGCAGAACATGTGCGAGCCCCATCTAATGGAAAAATAAAATTCAATGAGGATTTGGTTCATCCGATACGTACACGTCATGGGCATCTCGCCTTTCTATGTTCTATAGACTTGTATGTAACTATTGAGAGTGAATATATTCTACATAATGTGAATATTCCACCCAAAAGTTTGCTTTTAGTTCAAAACGATCAATAGGTAGAATCAGAACAAGTAATTGCTGAGATTCGCGCAGGAATATCCACTTTGAATTTTAAAGAGAAGGTTCGAAAACATATTTATTTTGATTCAGACGGAGAAATGCAATGGAGTACCGATGTCTATCATGCACCCGTATTTACATATGATAATGTTCATCTATTACCAAAAACAAGTCATTTATGGATATTATTAGGAGGGCTGTGCAGTCCGTCTATTCTACCTTTCGATCCACAAGGATTAGGATCAAATGAATGCGCATTCTCTTTTCTCGGCAAGCAAAGATATACTTCTAACCTCTCGGTAACCAATGATCGGGCGAGCGAAATTATTTAGTTCGGGTTTTTCTCGGTAAAAAAGAAGATAGGATTCTTGATTATTCAGACCTTAATCGAATCATATGTAATGGTCAGTATAATCTCGTATATTCGCCTATTCTCCTATTCTCCATGAGAATTCTGATTTATTGTCAAAAAGGCGAAGAAATAAATTCATCATTCCACTACACTCGATTCAAGAACTCGAGAATGAACTAATGCCCTGTTCAGGTATCTCGACTGAAATCATTGTAAATGGTATTTTCCGTCGAAATAGTATTCTTGCTTATTTCGATGATCCTCGATACAGAAGAAAGAGTTCGGGCATTATTAAATATGAGACTATAAAAACGCATTCAGTCATAAAAAAAAGGATTTGATTGAGTATCGAAGAGTCAAGGAATTTAGGCCAAAATACCAAATGAAAGTAGATCTATTTTTTTTCATTCCTGAAGAGGTGCATATCTTGTCCGGATCTTCTTCCATAATGGTACGGAACAATAGTATCGTTGAGTAGATACACAAATCACCTTAAATCTAAGAAGCCGAGTCGATGTGTTGGTTCGGGTGGAGAAAAAAAAAACGAATTGAACTTAAAATCTTTTCTAGAGATATCCATTTTCCTGGCGAGACAGATAAGATATCCAGACATACCGGCGTTTTGATACCACCAGGAACAGGAAAAAAAAATTCCAAGGAATCCAAAAAAGTTAAAAATTGGATCTATGTCCAACGGATTACACCTAGTAAGAAAATGTTTTTTTGTTTTAGTTCGACCTGTCGTCACATATGAAATAACGGATGGTATAAATTTAACAACCCTTTTCCACCGGATCTATTGCAAGAAAGGGATAATGTGCAACTTCGAATTGTCAATTATATCCTTTATGGAAATGGCAAACCGATTCGAGGAATTTTTGACACAAGTATTCAATTAGTTCGGACTTGTTTAGTATTGAATTGGAACCAAGACAAAAAAAAGTTCTTTTTGCGAAGAAGCCCGTGCTTTTGTTGAAATAAGGACAAATGGTTTGATTCGACATTTTCTAAGAATCAACTTAGTTAAATTTCCTATTTCGTATATATTCTTTCTGATTTTTATGCCTTTATCTCAGCGAACAGATCAAATGTCCAATCCATTTATTTTTCTGGTATTCAAGCAGGTTGGAATATGTATTATCATAATAATGGTAGAAATGGAATCATTTTTGTTTTGATATTCTATACAAAATCCTATAACTTAATTAATAAGTCTAAGTAGCAGAAGTCTGTTTCTAGGGATGTTTTATCAATTTCTTTCCATTTGTATTTGTTGAAAATTCCAATTCAATTCAATTTAAGTAGAAAATTCTCTTTCTTCCTCCGTTCATACGTATTTCGTACATTCCAGATATGGAGTTGGGTAAAATTTCATGTGATTCGGTAAACAAAATAGAAATGCCATCATTGCTAGATCATTTATCTAATCTATCTAATTAGATGAAGAATGAACCAATAATGGTATTTTTTGATAAATGGGAAATTAAAAATGCTCGGGGATGGAAATGAGGGTATATCTACAATACCTGGATTTAATCAGATACAATTTGAAGGATTTTGTAGGTTCATTGATCAAGGTTTGACGGAAGAACTTTATAAGTTTCCAAAAATTGAAGATACAGATCAAGAAATTGAATTTCAATTATTTGTGGAAACATATCAATTGGTCAAACCCTTGATAAACCTCGTAATTGTAAGAAAGTGGGGTTTTTAGTAAATCTAGATTGGCTAATTGTTCTCGGATAGCACCTGCGCCAATAGAGATTTCTCGATTGCGAAATGTATCGAAACCCTGGGTAGAAAAAAAAGCGGGATGCTGTATTTCCAAGATTGTATTTCATATTCAAATAAACCTCGTAATCGTAAGAAAGTTGGTTTTTTAGTTATGGGCCTAGCAAAAGAAAAATTAGGATAGGATTCTATAGGATCTCCCCCCCCCCCCTTCAAAATCGGACGTGAAAGTTTCCTTTCATCTGGCTCAAGTAGGTACACCAAATAAGGAAAGGAGTTCTCGTTTTCAAACTCTAGAAAATCCCAAAATAAAAAGATCTACTCCTTACTCAAGTTCCCAGTGAAGACGAAACAAGATTTGAGTGATTCCGTCTTCTATTAATTCTTCAGTCAAATTCAATTCCAACAAACAAAATAGAAAATTCTTGAGTAGTCTACTTCCATTTGAATGATAAATCCCTTAACTATTAAAGGAATACCTTGGAACCATAAGGGATTTACTTGTCTATATATTGTTCCATTCGATCTTTTAGGTCACGACTTCACCTCGATGGTTAGGCCACCACGCCCTTAAAGTCTATACGCGATAGATAGACTCTTGGAACCATGACATATTTGCTTACTTGAACATAATTTCTTTCCACGAAAAGAAAGGAAATGGTTCATTCCACAAAATAAAAAGCTTTTTTACGAGGTACAAATAGAAATTCCTCTTTATTTGATTTGTTACGAAATCGACCATAGATCAATTCCCTTTTTATTTGGGAGTATTGACTACACCCCAATTCTGAGCTTCATGTTACTCTTTCCAAGTGACATGTCAGGTCCATGGCATCCCAATTGGATTGACTGGGATGACAGTTTCTCCTTCTGAGTCTGTAAAATCAGAATTTCGATCAAATCACACATCGCAATATACTAGGCCTTCTAATTCTTTAAGAGGTTTATCTAAAAGATTCGCAATATAACTAGGAAGACGTTTTAAATACCACACATGGGTTACTGGGCATGCGAGTTTGATATAGCTCATTTGATACCTTCGTATTCGAGAATCAACAAATTCGACTCCGCATTGTTCACAAAATTTCGGGTCTTCTTTTTCATCTCCGATTATTCGATAATTTCCACAAGCACAAATTCCGCTTTTTATAGGACCAAAAATTCTTTTACAAAATAATCCATCTTTTTCCGGTTTATTAGTTTTGTAATGAAAAGTATAGGGTTTTGCTACCTCTCCAACTCTCTCTCCATTAGGCAAGATTTTAGTGGCCCAAGCACTTATTTGTTGAGGAGAAAATGATCCAATTCGGAGTTGTTGATGTTTATATCGATCGATCATAGAAGAAAAATTATTATTCATTCCGATTAAGCTTCCTTCCTATTAATCTGGAAGTTCTTCTCAGATACAAGGAAATGATTCAATTCAAGAGCTAAAGATCGTAGTTCTTGAACGAGCAATCGAAAAGATTCTGGAGCATCTTCGGGATTAGGTATTGTTCCCCCAATGATCGTAGTACCAAATACTTCCCGGCGAGCTCTAATATGATCCAATTTATAAGTAAGCATCTCTTGTAAAATATGAGCAACCCCAAACCCTTCTAGAGACCAAACCTCCATTTCTCCTACCCCCTGTCCCCACTGTTTGTCTCTTCCTCTAAGGGGTTGTTGTGTAACAAGCGCATAATGTCCACTGGAACGCCCATGGATTTTATCATCAACTTGATGAATTAATTTCAAGATATAAGGCTTTCCTATTATAACGGGTTGTTCAAAAGGATTCTCCGTCCTTCCATCAAATATACTGCTTTTTCTTGGATATTCGGGTTCAAATACCCATGGATTCGCTGATTGCTTACTGGCTTCATATAATTCGAGAAAACACTAGTTTTCTCGAAGCTTCTTGTTCATATCTCTCATCAAAAGGTGCTATTCGATAATGTCCGTCTAGCGGACTCCCCGCTAACCCTAGTGAACATTCAAATATCTGTCCTACATTCATTCGTGAAGGTACTCCTAATGGGTTAAAGACCATATCAACGGATCTTCCATCTTGTAAATAAGGCATATCTTGTCTAGGAATTTTTTGGAAATAATACCTTTATTTCCGTGTCTTCCAGCTATTTTATTGCCTACTTTGATTTCACGTTTCTGTGAAATATATACACGAATCGTTTCGGGATTATAACTAGAATCACCCCTTTTCTAGATCCACCTCACATCAATAACCCGACCCCTACCACCTATAGGTAATTTTAGACAAGTTTCTTTTGAAGTAGATACCCGAATACCAAGTATAGCTCGTAACAATCTATCTTCCGGGGCATACGACGATTCTTTCACGACCTGAGGTGTTAATTTACCTACTAAAATATCACCCGTCTCTACCCAAGATCCCAGCATCACAATTCCATTTTTGTCTAAATTGCGGAGTAAATGGGCTTCTAAATGCGGTATTCCATTAGTTATTTTTTCAGGGCCTTGGCTTGTCACATGAGTCTGAATTTCATATTTCCGTATGTGAAAAGAAGTATAAATATCTTCATATACCAAACGCTCGCTAATAAGTACTGCATCCTTAGAATTGTAACCCTCCCACGGCATATAAGCTACTAATACATTTTCCCCAAAGCAAGTTCGCCACCAACCGTAGTAGCACCATCCGCTAAAATTTGTCCCTTTTTAATTCTCCTTTCCTTCTGTCTCTTTTCTTAACTTTGGGCGTTATGTTTTTCCTGATTCTCTGTTTTTCTTTCCTTTTGTTGAAATACATTTGGAAAGAAAGAGAAATTAAATTGAATGTAAGCCCTTAACACATATGAAGCTGCTCGTTCTTCTTTTCCGTTCTTGTGCATCTATCTTAAAGTCTTCATTTTTTTCTCTTTCTAGTCTGACTTCTATCGTAAACCTCTGTCGAAAGCTTCATCTGAACAAGAACAAAAAAAACATGCAGTGACTAATCGAACGGTTTTGTTGATCCAAATATTGGAAGTTTTCACTCGTTTCGATCTCAATCTATGTTCTCCTGAATGATTTGGATAGTCAGCAAATTTTGGATGGTATATGGATTTGTTTCTTCGGTGATTTGAACTGATTAGATTCTTGTTTCTTGCACTGAGAATCTTAGGTAAGATCTCAAAGTTAATCAACTTTATGTTCTAAAATTTTCTTATGGAATGTTAAATGATAGTTGACATTTTTAAATACAACATAGATAGCTAAAACCACATGCTTTATACTGCTGATCTCGTGGTGTCCGGCTTATTATTTGCCAATTTTCTATCTTTTCCTGTTATAAAGAAATTAAACTAGCTTTACTTCATATTACTAACATCTAGCTTTTTCTATCCTTCAAAGATGAACTAGTTCAGGCTGATTGACTGAAATCCAGTTTGGTTAATTCTAATACCAAAAAAAACTCATCCTCCTGGATATGAACAGTGATTCTTCTTTATTTTTCTGATTTGTCATGTCTGCTAACCTTAAGCATCTGATAACCTAAATGTGGATTTTTTTTTTTTTTGCCACATTTGTCTTTGTTTCATTGAGCATACTCATCCTGCCATTCAGCCCGGAATGGTATGAAAGTTGTTGCAGCAGTCTCTTCACAAAACTCCGTATGCACACCCCTTGATGACAATGCATGATAATGTGTGACGATGTATAGTTATAGTATGTGGGTTGTACATGTCTCAGATTCGAAATAGAATTGTCTTTAATTTTATTAATGAACTCCGTATACAACAATGTGACAGGAAGTAGTCCCATTCTCAACTGTGCATTGGACATGAAGCACCAAGTGACAACTGACATATGTGATCCTTCGCGTTCTCATGTTCTCGGCTGTCAGCATTAGACCCGAGCTGCGAAACCAAGCAAATAAACACACCTTTCTTGATGCTCAAGGTATCTAAACCAATAAATGTGGGGTCACACATTCAAATTCAAATAGAATTGTCTTCTGTATCATGCATTCAAAGATTAGAACTTGGAAAGCAGAAGTTTAGCTAAGTGAAAACTATATGAGCAAGTTCTTTTTAATTATAGTCATACAATTGTTTGGGATATCATAACATTTTTGGGCGTAGTATATTACAGTCATAACATTTCTTTTTCTTTCTTTTTAATATAGCCCTACATCTCTTCTTCCTTATCCCCTAGGCCTAGCTGTGTAACTTTCTTCATTGTACCTGGCATTGTCCACTATATTCCAAACCAATTCAGCACCCACATTCTCAATTCTGCATTTGCACATGAAGCACCAGGTGACAGCAGACGTATGTGATCCTACGGGGTCGTTGGGTACACGTTATAAGCTGGGATATCCCAACACTAACTTTGGGATTAATTTTGTACCATGTTGGTAGAAGGTATAAATTTATCTTGGGATAAGTTTATACCTTGTACCAAACAAAGTATAAAATGAAGCCCAAACTTAAAGATGGAATATCCCACCTTATCCCATTAACCTTGGGATTATTTTATCCCATCTCCTAGATGGGATAAATTAGTCCCAACATTATAATCAGGATTATAATACTGGGATAATTTTGTCCGCGTACCAAACGACCCAGCGCGTTCTCATGTTCCGGCTGTCAGCACTGGACCCTACTTGTGAAACCAAGGAAACAAACACACCATTCTTGGTGCTCAAGGTATCTAAACCAAAAAATGTGATCACAC
This sequence comes from Anisodus tanguticus, assembly GCA_034509755.1. NCBI lineage: Eukaryota > Viridiplantae > Streptophyta > Magnoliopsida > Solanales > Solanaceae > Anisodus > Anisodus tanguticus. The sequence continues at coordinate 33,348,829 of CM067561.1, read as the reverse complement.
ATTCAAATAAAAGTAGAATTTTCTGTATCATCCATTCAAAGGTTACTTGGAAGCAGAAGTTTGGCTAAGTCAAAACTATATGAGAAAATTCTTTTTAATTTATAACAATACAATTGTTTGGGATCTCATATCATTTTTGGGAGGAGTACATGACATTCATAACATTTCTTTTACTGTCGTTCTTTTAAATTTATAGCCCTACATCTCTTCTTCCCCCCTAGGCGTAGCTGTGTAACTTTCTCTTCATTGTGGCTGGCATCGTCCACTGTATTCCAAACCAATTCAGCAGTCTCACCACAGCTGTGTTGCCACTTTGCAATGTAACAGGAAGTAGTCCACATTCTCAATTGTGCATTTGCACATGAAGCACCAGGTGACAGGTGACAGCTGACATATGTGAAAACTGTAGAAAATTCTTTTTAATGTATAGCCATACTATTGTTTGGGATTTCATAACATTTCTGGGAGGAGTGTACGGCATTTCATTACATTTCTTTTTAATTTATAGCCCGACATCTCTCCTTCCCTCTCCTCTAGGCCTTGATGTGTGTAACTTTCTTCATTGTGCCTGGCATCGTCCACTGTATTGTGAACCAATTCAGCAATCTCACCACAGCTTTGTTGCCGCTTTGCAATGTAACAGGAAGTAGGCCACATTCTGAACTGTGCATTTGCACATGAAGCACCAGGTGACAACTGACATATGTGATCCTTCGAGTTCTCATGTTCTCGGCTGTGATCCCTTTACCCGAGCTGCGAAACCAAGAAAATAAACACACCTTTATTGGTGCTCAAGGTATGTAAACCAATAAATGTGGATCACACATTAAAATCAAAATAGAATTTTCTGTATCATGCATTCAAAGGTTGGAACTTGGCAGAAGTTTGGCCAAGTCAAACTGTATGAGAAAATTCTTTTAATTTATAGCCATCCAATTGTTTGAGATTTCATAACTATATGGTGGATATGCCCTTTCTTTCACTCATTTAAGTAAGACTGTTACATGGTAGTATGCAGGAGGAAGGAGGGTATCTTTGGCGCCTGATTTTGTGATTCTTTAGCAACTTAGCTGCAATAGCTGACAAAATGAGATGTAACTATACCGACTAGAAGAGAAGTCAATACTGAGGCTACTACTTTAGAAGAGGAAACAGCAAATCTGTTCCTTCCTCAATCACCTTCACAAGAAAAGCTTCCAACAGTGCATCATAACAATCCTATCAGCTTTCTACTTTTAGAAGCCTTTGATGTGAAGGTGATAGGAATTAGATTTGAAGCATCCTCTTCTTGTGTGGTAGCCTCAGTATTCTTTTCTGTTCAGGTTGGTCTAGTTGCCTACTAATTCTTTCCAGGTATCGTCGCTGCTTGCTAAAGAATAGGAAATCACGTTTAGTACGTCTCGAAGAGTCAAAGTTACTTCTAACATCATTGATGAGCACCAGGATAGCTTAGATTGTTCGATGATATGAGGGCCTTTTATTCTGTAATACTATGTCCCAGTTTCAATGCCAAAACCCACATAAATACCTTGGATAAAGTCCGTGGCATAAATGGGACTTATTCCTGAAGCGTGGAGGAATATAAATCTACTGTTCTATAAGTCCCCAATACCGGCAAGCAACATAAAACCTTGGCTATAAGTCCCCAATACCGGCAGCAACATAAATCCTTGGCTATAAGTCCCCAATACCGGCAGCAACATAAATCCTTGGCTACTACCCAGTATTAGGCTGAATGGGCAATTCTCCAGGCTGCGGTGCAACTGGCTTTCTGGAAGCAAGATTCCAATGGAGGAACTTACTGATGGTCCAGCAGTTGTAGAAGCTATAGAATTTCAGTTGACGATATACTTTGGGTCATACTTATTCTTATTTGGATATTGAAGTAAGACTTAAATTGGATCATGGCTCATTATGCATGCATATTATATGGTTCTTTTTCTGGTGTGGCTTATCTGTTGAAGTTGTCTTATGGATGCATACTGCAGGTGACTGGTACAACTAGCAAAAAGTGCATAAAATGATGATGAAATTCAACCATAAATTTCCTCTGTTTAATGAGGGGAAAACATTGTCTAGCCTTGCCTGATTAGTGAGCAGATGCCTGAACTAATTGTCCTTCCTATGTTTCTGTAACATTAGTGAGGCAAGACAAAATTTTGAGGTTTTGAAACTGCGCTTTCTATTTTTCGCTATAGCTCAAAATGATAAATTCTAATTTGATTGAAAATCTGAGATAAACGGAGTCTCTTATCAATGATTTCTTAAGGCCCGTTGTGGAGTCAAAAAGTCCAATGATGGCTTTAGACTTTGATTTTACAAATAAACAACTATGCCTCTATTCCGAGCAAATTGGGTTAGCTATATGAATCTCCGTCCGTGTTACTCAATTTAATCTCATTTCGTCTAATATTGTAAAAACATTAGTTTCATAGTAGAAGTTTGTATATATTTTATTTGACATATGAATTTCTAATAGTGTCAATTTTACAAGTAGAAGTTTAGCAAAATCAGTCACCACTACGCAAATAGAGTGCAACATTTAAGTACAGTGCTTAAGCCTACTACCCTAAAAAAATGGAATCTGTTGAACTAGGGGCAGTTTGAGTGTTCCAGTGCCCATTGAACCGAGAACACAGGTGCAGGCTATTGCCAAACTTTGCAGCTTTTTTTCCATTTCCCTCTGAAAAAAGTCCATCTTGTACTTTGCATTCAAAAGAGCTTAAGTTTGTAAAAATTTACTCCTTGATGCTTTTAGGACTCTCAGGCTCAGCCACAATGTGTATAAGTTCCAGGTAGTTCCTGAGATCAAATACAGCCACTAAATCAGGAAAAAAGTCGTTCTCACGTAAATGCTAGACTCATACTTCACTCTGCTAAATAAGTGTATTCACTCGAAGATAACTGCGGAAAGCCTAACCTGATGAATTCTATGATTCTGGAAGCAATTGTGAATCAGAATATTGGTTTTGGAACAGGATATTTAGCAACCATTTTAGCTGCTACCAAGCCAGCACTCAAAGCCACTCCAAATATAACATGAAGTCTCACACAGTAATACTTTGCCATAAAGATCTTTGCTTTGTCCTATAAAATTGAAGTCCAAAATCATGCCTTGAAATAAGATTGATTGCCCAAAAGAGAGCCAAGTAGATAAAGTCAGAAGAGGATATACATTTGCACTTCCGATTTTTCGTACGTCACCCCAACAATGACCAGGATGAGATTTTTCATGGAGGAATAAAACAAAATCTTCACTCACCTCATGGTTCTTCTCCACATAGTTAACGACTAGTTTTCCCACCGGAATTGTTAAAGCACAAAGAATCTGGATGAAAATGATACTGGATTAGATAGTGGAACATATATCTAAGTATTCATAATTTGAAGGTTAAGAAAAGAACATTAAAATTGCCAACACAAAGTCCATAACAGGCTCTCACAATTTAGTAGACTTCTTTAGTGTGATTACAGGGTTCAGGAAACTGTTTCTCGTTAAAACCAAATGAATGAAGCTTCCCAAAACAAGTAAGTCGCAAATAAACAGAAAATGAAATTTCTCATTAGTAATTATCATAACGACATTAAGAAACCAGATTAAGACTTACAATGCATGTAAATGGAAGTGTTTGAGTGAAACCGAGAAGAAACATCCCTGAATATAGTGTTGCCACACCTACTTTTACAACTCTGGAACCGGCTTGAGTACCAAGCCTAACCTGAATTCAGAGGCAAAAATACAATTGACCACTCGTTCTTCCATTTCTACTTGAACTTGTGCTGTCTGACCTAGGTGTACTTACCAGCGGAGAAAATTTTCCCACGGCTTTATCCCCTTCTACCTGAAGTTTGAATCAGATGAATGAGTTGCAAGTACTGGTAAACACCAATGGTTAACAAATTTTTAGACCTTATTACCTGGTGGAAGTGACTACAGAACAGGATAAGTGATGTTGTGAAACCAACAAGTGCTGATGCTGAAAGAATTGCATATGTGATTGGGAGCTCACTGAAATGTTACATTAGACCAGATTTAGTTAGGCGTAAACACCTTCACTATATGGGTATTAATAATAAAACAAACCTGGTGCTGCTTTGAAGCAAGTAAAAGGCAATCGTAGCAAAAGGACCAAATGCAGCAAAGCACAAGGGTTCCCCCAGACCTTGGTAACTTAACCGAAATGGCGGGCACTACAAGACAATTTATTAGAAGCAATGGATAAGTTGTCAAGAAGTCCAATTCTTCTTTATAAAGAGGATCTTTGCCACTTCGATCAAGATGTTGAATTTTCTATGCAAACCAGAATAACGATTGCCAGCGGACTAAATTATTTGAATTACCTGGTATATGTAACCACAAGCGATTGCAGAAGCTAATAGCAGTATAGCACGTAGATTTGCAGCCTCTACAGATGTATAAGTAAGCCCCAAAAAACCAAGGGCAAGTAACAAGTAAGCAGCAACGAATGTTCCTGTGCGACTTAAACCAGAATTATAAAGCAAAGTGAGTCAACCTTAAAACTGTAATTCCAAACAAATAAATATAAGGCCATAGCATGACCACGTTCTAATGGCAACCTTATACCGGGAAAATCACAGGAACTTTGTATTCACGAACTGAAACACAGGAACAGTCTGAGAAAGATTGACTTTAGTTGATACATATCGACTTATCTAGTAAAATGGTTTGTTTTCCTGGTAGTCAGACCTACTAATCTACTAACTATGATACCAGTTAGACAAGTAGTGGTCTGATTAAACGTAAGTTACTATAGAGGTTATCTTGTTGCCTTCATGTATTCAATGACAATGATTTCAAGGCTAAGAGCTCAATCTACACATCCATGTACTTACTTCCAGAAATTAAAGTACATCATCCTATTCAATTAAAGTAAGATAAAAAAGAGAAAAAGAAACAAAATAAAGAGCTAATGCAATTGTCATGGTAGTGGTAGAATTTTACCTGCCAACAATGTTCACAACTGACTCTTTCTTGTCCTTATCAGCTCCTGTGTCAAAATCATAAACGTCGTTGCTGCCCATATTACAGAGATATTGATATAGAGTGCAAGATTTTTAACAAGGGCGTTATAGTCCTTAAGTGTAACATAACCACAAAAAATAAAGCCACATGCATTATTATGAAATACAATCTTTTTAAAATAAGTCAGAATTATTCCTATTATAGTGCACCAAGACACGGTAAAGGGTGTGATCTAGTGGTCAATGAAGTGGGTTAAGAACCATGAGGTTTCACGTTCAAATCCAGCGGAAGCAAAAACACTAGGTGATTTCTTCCCATTTGTCAAAGCCTTGATGAACAGAGCTACCCAATACTTGTGTTGGTGGGAGATAGCAAGTACTCCGTGGATTAAGTCATGGTGTGCGCAAACTATCCCGGACACCACAGTTAACAAAAAAAAAGTGGATTTGTCATTTCAACCACCGTCATCTATCAAGTTAGCCCAACTATATTTAATGAAACAAAGAGACTTCAATACTCCTTACATCTCTCTCTATGTTCAGAAATAATCTAGAAATATACAATTCTTGCCAACACAAAGTGGAATTACACTTAAGGGTAGAAGAGAAAAGAAAACGTAATGCAAGTAAATAAAAGAAAAAAAAAAGCAAAGGACTAGAGAAGAAAAAAGATTTCAAGAACTAACTCGTCTAAGCTAAAAGTCCTACCTCCTATCCTTCCTTTGTTAATTGTTGCAACAACATGAACCTAAAAGGACTTCATGAGCTCTCTTGTTAACATTCTGAGTGAAGAGGATTTGATTGTGTCTAATTGTCATTCAATCAAGTGCTTCTTGAGTTAGACGACGTTGACTAGATGGTGAATGTGCAGCAAAGTATTTCCACTTTGCCACCGAGATCAAAGTACTAAATAGAATTCCCAATGACAGTAAAACCCACACCTTAAGTTAAGCCAAGTGATGATAAAAACTGAAGACGCCAACAGCATAAAATAACGCCGAGCAGAAAAGAGGCCAGTCTGCAAATAACCAGCTGCACTCCCCACCTATTCATGAGCAGCAAAAGAACAGTGAGATTTTAGTGGAACATATTGGAAAAGCTGTTCATTATAAGCACATACATTTTTACTATAATTACTCACCAAAACAGCAATACCAAAGGTATCAATTTGGAAACTCTAATGCCTTCTTTAGATAGATCAAGTGAGAATCACTAACACCAAACTAAAATAGGCTCCAAAAAAAGAAGAACAATATGGATTTGTTGCTCAACTAAACTCACAATCAAACTTCTATGATATCTATATAAAGGGGAATCCTCTCTTCACACTAAAGATAAATGAAATAGAAGAGCACTTTTATGGAATAATCTCCTAATTCTTTCTTTCCAAATAGAGACGAAAAGCAGCTAACAATGACATCCTCCACGTTGTCTTCTTTTTCTTGCCAATATTTTGAACAACATGGTCGTCTCTTTCAATGGAATACATAACAATTTGGCCTATCTACTGATCATCATCACTAGCACGCATTAAGGTTTACCTTATCCTGACGACAATTCAGGCTGTTCAATTTATTATTATATTATACTGTTTACAGTGGTTGTCTGTGCAATTCTTGTGAAGTTGCAGTTATAGACCAAGCAACTTATTTAGTTTATCCATTATGGAGATTCTTCCTCATATCCAATCTGCAAATGAAACTTTTCAACAAATATTATCAAAAATCGACCACAATTTTCTTGCTAGGCAATTTAAGCCCTCTCTACTCCGCAAAGGTAGAAGCCTACCCTCCCCAGACCCCACATGTGGGATTACTATGGGTATATTGTTGTTGTTGTATCTTTAACAAGTAGCCACAGCTAGCCTTTGTATAGTTTGGTTTCACAAGACTATCAATCTTAATGATTGCTTGCATTTTGAATTTCAATAAACATACGAAACCAGTTAAATTCTACCTTTAAACTATGCATTAACGTCGGTTTACATCCAATATTCAAACAACATATCTAGTTGAAAATGTTAAAACTCAAAAGGAGCCTCTAACACAGTTGTTAACTTCAAAACTTACAGTTAGAGGTACTAGGGCTACAGAGTATATTGGTAATTTGATTGCCCTCCATATCAAAGTAGCTTGTGAGATATTTTCTTCATTTTCCTCCGAGGTAGCATCATGTTGCTGCACTCTACATATGAAGAAACCTCTCACGCTTGAATGTTGTTGCTTGACTTCTTTCCATCTTAAGTTAATATCATTTCCAGATCTTTCAGTGCATTGGAAGCATCTTTGTGTAACATGTGATGGTGGTGAACAAGTCCTAAAGATAAAATCCCTGTCGAGCCACATAATGTCAAGGTCAGAAAAGTTTCAATTGCTGATCAGGGATTTAACTTAAATTGCTTGCCCAGATATTCCCCATTATGTGGGGTTTCACTGGGTATGTTGTTGTTGTTGCTTGCCCAGATATTGTGTTAACTATTCAAAAATCAAGCCCAAAAGATGATCAACATCTGTGGGAGGTTCGGTAATCAAATGAGAAGGAAACAAAAGGAATCATTCGTTCGTTTCATTACTAAGAACAGCATGTACAGTCCGAAGGTATCAAATAATTCATTTTTTAAAAATGATTTCATGGATGTTTACAGTCATTAGGTAGCATTAGCGTAAAATGTATCACATTCACGCATTGGCGATAAAACATAATGCATAGACACGATATCATTTATGTTTAAATATATCCACGAAAAGTATGCATTTCATGCATTTTGACATGTCCTGAGGTTGAGTGGCCAAAGACATTGTTCTTTAATTTATGCATATGCAAAAATATTGATCACATATTAATCTAAACAATATTCACTGTTCTAGCCACTTCTTTGTTGGTGTACCAAACAGGGTGTGGATTCTCCACTCTATCAGTGGTGATCTCCTTACCTGTAAACAAGTACCATCTCCAACTCTGGAACTAATTATGTGGAAAATGACAATTATATTTAGATTCAAGCCCTCCTTGACATTTATAAAGTATCACTAACATATAATGCATCTCATATACCTTTCAAATGAATCGTACAAGTTACACCTTCTCTGTGTGGTCATGCTATGGCCGCCAACCAAAATAATGGCATGTATATTGTTTGTATATTAATATATAAAGGGCAGCCCGATGCATTAAGCTTCCACTGTAAGCGGAATCCGGAAAAGGGCTTGTATATTGTTTGTATATTAATATATGTATACATATAATATACATATTTTATACCTAACTAAATTTTATTTTTGTATATATGACTAGCGGTTGTAATTACTTTTTGCAAAAACTCTAACTTGGGGATTAGTCTGTAATACTCACACGAAACTAAAGTAAGGAAAAACAAGGGGTAAATTTCATGAATGGTCACTTGACTATCACTTTTTTTCCTATCAAAGTCACTTAATTATGTTTTCTAACACAAAAGTCATATAACTATCACTTTTTTACACTAAAATCACTTATTATATTTTCTAACACAAAAAGCACATAAATATCACTTTTTTCAGCAGTCACTTAAAAATATTTTCTAACACAAAAGTCTCAAAAGTCACACCTACTGAAAAATTCAACTTTCAATGGATAATATTTTTATATTCTTTTTTATTTTTAATCTAATAGATACAAACTCAATTAAAAAGAATCGACCCGATCCATAACTCATATGCATATATTAAAATACCAAAGGGTGAATAAATTTGAAAAACAATTATCACAAGGTTATTTTTTCCGATGCAAATAGTAATAACTATTACTCCGTATAATTCAGTTTCCTACTATCCAACAACATGTAATACTTTTCAATATATTAAAAGAAAGGGCCAATAAAATTCATACATTTTTAGCTTGAGAGCCCCTAGAGAGAAGGATCATATATTTGGTGAAGATTGGTTTTGTTTCTTTAATATTTTAATATTTGCATGAGTTTTGGATCCGGTCAATTCTTATAAATTGAGTTTGTATCTATTAGGTTAAAAATAAAAAAATATAATAAAAATATTATCCATCGGAAGTTGAATTTTTCTGTAGGCGCGATATTTGTGTTAGTAAGCTAAAAGTTTTGTGACTTTTGTGTTAGAAAATACTCTCTCCGTGCCAATTATATGATGTAGTTTGACTGGACACGAAGTTTAAAAAATAAATGAAGACTGAAATCTTGTGGTTTGAAACAAGTCAAATATATTTGTGTGGTTATAGATATCTCGTTAAACGTAAAGATAAATTTAAAGTTAAATTGTTATCAAATAAGTAAATGTGTCATTTTTTTTTGGACGGACTAAAACGGAAAGTGTGTCGTATAAATTGGGACAGAGTGAGTATAGTTAAGTGACTTTGTTGGAAAAAAAGAAGATAGTTATGTGATTTTTATGTTAGGAAACATAGTTAAGTAATTTTGGTGAAACAAAGTGATAGTTATATGATTTTATGTTAGAAAACATAATTAAGTTACTTTGGTGAAAAAAAATGATAGTTAAGTGACCGTTCATGAAATTTATCCCAAAAACAAGGGCAATATACTTGCCTCGAAGAAGTAGGCGCATGGCTGTTTATATTGAAGGCAGAAGCAAGAATTGGACCATTGAAAGTGGTTGTCAATGCCATCAGTAACTCCCAATACAAGTTAAAGTATCAACGGAAGTTGGGATATTGGAAACATCAACACTGAAATTTGGAATGTAGAGAATGATTTTCCCCCCCACCCAAGCCTGAATGATAGAAGTGAGTTTTATGTATCGTATCAAGAAACAAGAATCAGTTCTGTTATGTGTTGAAGAGGGTGAAAAAGATAAGCCTTTGCCATATCAGACAATCAGTGGATGAGGGGTCAATAAGAAAATGACATGTCAGCTGTGAATACTGCCATACTCAAATCTTTTATCTTATCAACAAATCAAATTTAGACGGTTTTACGTTTCAACGGAAATACTAGGTAATCTTTTTTATTTGTTTAATTGTGGAAAGTAGCTCTAATTTTTTTATTCATGCACCATTTGATTTAACACGAAATTTAAAAAAAAAAGCAAGTCTTTTCAAATTTATGATCTAAAATAAGTCTTAAAATTTTGTGTGGCGGTAATCATCTCATAAAGTTAAATTGTTTTTAAATATAGAAATGTGACATTCTTTTTAGTACATACTAAAATAGAAATTTTGCTACGTAAATTGAGACAGATGAATTACTATGTTAAAAAGTAAATTAAAATAATGAAGTTTGAATTCCTAAATCAAATTAATTGTGTTAGAATTCTTAATTCAAAACACAAGATTCGCATATACTAATTAATGATCAACGAATTTATGCGGGGTAATTTTTCACTAACAAATTCAGATTCTTGGTAGGATTTTTTTTCCTTTTCCCTCATTCTTCATCATCTTCTTCCCTTTTCTCATTATTTATTTATGATTGTAAATAATTGGAGGGCGTGGAGATCGCGTATCATGGTAGAGGACTGGTAGGTTGCCGCTCGGATTTCTTTTCCCTACTAGGAGTATCAGTATATGTTTATATTTGCTTATTCTTAGATCCCTTGTACTGCCTGATTATTTCTTTCATTATTATTTTGCTATTGTTATCGCTTATTATTATTGCTGTTTTTCATCTCTTCTTGAGCCGAGGGTCTATTTCATCTCTCCTTGAGCCAAGGGTCTATAAAAAACAACGGGTAAGGCCGGCGTACACTTTACTCTTCCTAGACTGCACCTGGTGTGATTATACTGGTTATGTTGTTGTTGTTGTTGTTGTTGATTATAGATGTATGAATAATATTGCATTAAGTTCATATTGTACATTCTTAATGGTGTGTATTTGTTTAGTTGGAGAAAATTGAAAAACACCATTGTTAGATTTTTTTTGAGCTTGAAAAATACTTGTTGAAGAAGATAAAGTGGTTCTATTAATTTTTGAAGGTTTAAGTTGAATTAACAATTAAAATATTTTGGGATTGATATTAGAAAGTTGTATATCAATTTTGGAATATTTAGACATGATATGAATTAATCTTGAAGAAAAAAAGTTTGTTCTATTCATTTTTTCGATTCACCTCTTTTTTTTCCTTCTATTTTTTTTACTTTTTACCAAATTTTTTATAAGTATTTATTTTTACCGAAATTCGTAAAATTCTATGCCTCTAAATCCATCCTTCAAATTCCCAACATTTCTTCCTCAAATAGATTAGTAAGATTCAGATTTAACCAAGGGTCAAATATTATTTGTACACGAGCAAATTCGTATTATAAGAACAAATAAGATTTAACCAAGGGTCAAATATTATTTGTACTAATATCTTAAATTGAGCAATGCATGCTACATTATCCTCATATAAGGTTGTGGGTATTTTGTCACATTTCAAACCACATTTATTTTCAAGCGATTCAAATTAGTCCTGACATCAATTGGATTTATTGATATTTCTTCATTTTCTTGAGTTTGCGGCTCATTGATTTCTTCAAGAATATCATGATTGATCAAATCTTGCATTTCTTTATGAGATTCTTTCTTAGTGTCATCTTGACAATTTATTTTTCTTTTTCTAGGATTCCGATCCTTAGAACCCAATGGTCTATCATGCTTCAGTCGTGCTTTGGACTCATTTGTTGACACTAGTAGATGGTCCTACAGGGACATCAATCCGAATTGGGATATTCTCTGCAGGGATATGTGATTTGGTAATCATTTTCAAATATGTAAATGCGTCTGACATTTGATTTGCTATTTTATGCAAGTGAATAATTATTTGGACCTCTTGCTCACAAATAAAAACACGTGGATCAAGATGAGACAATGATGTATTATTCCACAAAATTTTTCTTTTTATTTTATTATTTTCTCCCCCTAATTTTGAAAAAATTATCTCATCAAATTGATAATATGCAATTGATCTTATTTAAGTATCTCCATGTAAGGAAGAAATTATATCATGCTCATAGTTATAGCAAGATAAATAAATGCATCAATTGAACAAATATATGGTACTTCAGGACCAATCTAATTTTCTCATTTCAACTTCTTTTAGTAGGTAGTCTACTACTTTTCGAAAACTCTTCAAAAGCTCTAATAATATTCAAGTCAGCAACTTGCACAACATTATGAAAGATTTTGAATATCATAAAGGGATAAGGGTAAACAAAGTCATCTTTATACTCCTCATCAATAAATATTTATTAAGGTGATTTCAGTACATCAACCTTAGTTCATTTAATCCGTTTAAGGATTACAATCAAATTTTTCAATAACTTGTATATGCTTCAGGCATTTTGAATCCTTCAAAAAGTTTCATATAAATTTTGTCACGTAAGTCATAAGTCTGTCAAGTGGGTCGACCCAGCACGAGCCAGGCTGGCACGGACCCAGCTGAGGGGGTAGGGGCTGGGCTAAGTCAGTTTTATTAGGGGGCTGGGCCAAACAAGGTGGACATCCCAGTTTCTCGGCCCACCAGTTCCCCAGTTGATGGCCAGGTCCGACCCACTTCGAATATTGTCAATATTCTGAAAAATATTACCACTTGGAGACGCATAAGTTCGAACCCCATACCTATCGCATGCTCTCAATCATTCAACTACATCCTTATTTGTTACCTAAAATAATTAGCAATCATTTATGACCATTATAAAATAAATTTATTTTTTAACCCCAAACTTTAATATATTACAATTTGATCCTATCTTTGAACTATAAATACCCCTTCGTCCTTCTTCATTCTTAAAGTTAAATATTTAATTTGGAAATCATTTACCTCTATGCAATAATTTATAGCCACACAAAATATATGTGACTTATTTAACACCACAAGTTTAAAATTTTCTCTTCTTTCTTAAACTTCATGTTCAGTCAATTAAGCATATCAACAATTACATAATTAATTTAAAATAAAACTTAAAACTTAAATTGATAACATTGCAAATTCAAAACATATAAACTTGAACGGCGAAATATTGCAAATCAAAAGTTCAAAACATACAAATTAAATGTCAAACATCGATTGAAAAATTTAAAGAAGAGATAAACTTCAAAGTTCAACTTCATGCATTTTTACCAAGTGCCTACGCAACACACCGGTACCCCGCCCCCCTCCCCTCCTCAATACTCGACGCTCCGAACTTATGGATATATGTCACCACAATGTTGACATTTAACATGTTCCTCATCTACTCGCTCAAAATGCATCTACACTGCACTTGAAGTTGATCTTCGAACTCGAGGAGAAAGTGGAGGTGGAAGATTATCCATGAAAGTTGAAAGTAGAAATATACACTAGTTAAACATAAAATTTAGATAAAGAGAGAATTATGAAAAAATTGTGTGAAAATAAAGAAGAATGGAAGGGTATTTATAGTTTGGAAATAGAGCCAAAGTGTAGTTTATTCATAAATTTAGGGGTTCAAATAAAATTGGCAACGACTAGTTTTTTAATTTGAATTGGGCAAACACTATTTTTTTTAGTTTAGAAATTTAATCATGTAAATGTTAATTTTATTATTATTAGTAAACGTGAATGTCTATTTTAGTAATAGAATTTAAAAAAAAAACTAAAACTCGGCCTGGCCCGGTGAGCCCGGTATGTACCCCTATCCGGATAGGGGCTGAGCCGGACACCCTTTGCTCTCCCCTAGCCCGGCCGCTTAACAACGGCCCGGTCCGGCCCCGAACCGTCCCGGTGTGACCCACGTTAAAAAAGACTGATCCAGCCCGGCTCACTTGACAGGCTTACTGATGTCACTCTCCTTTGCCTAACTTTAATATATATATATATAGATACAGATGGTAGTAGATTTTGCTAGAATTATTTAGCTTGCGAATTAAAATTATCTAAGCAACAAAGGCTATATGTTTTAATTTTCATAAATGAAAGAGTATAAATATAAAAATTCTAAACTAAAGTAAAAGGTATGACGACCTTTCTCAAGAATTTTGTGTCACGAACAAACTGGAAAAGAAGATCAACAATAGAAGTTCTATAACATAATAATTTAAAGGGTGAAAAAAAATATTCTAAAAGATATTCATATAATAAAGTTACCAATACACTCATCACTCACTTGCTAAAATAAATATTTGAGTACCTGACATGAGAATAGTTCATTCTCCATCAATATTTTCTTCATTTTGTGCTTTTGATATCCTCCTTAATTCTACAATTTTGTGCTTTTGGTCTCCTCACCTATTCTACAAATATTCTCTATTTTTGGAATGAGAATATCATGTTGGTGTGATTTTAATTAGATGTCATAATTTGTACATTAAATTAGAAATTATGAAATTAATTATTAATACTAATTATGAGTAGAAGTTATGAAAATGAAGGGGTGTGAGTTATGAAAATGACTTTTTAAAAAATCAAAAAAGAAGAAAAAAAAAATAATAGAATCTCTGGCCATAGAGAGATGTATTGTTTATTTCTAACTTTATATTATATATAGATTATTAACGTACCTGAATTGATAAGTGAAGTAGCAAATCTCCAATTTCCACGCAAGCTCTGGAATTAATATGGATGTGATATTGCTTAAATTTTCATGACCAAATTATTAAACTAACCACGTTTAAATCATCTCGTGTAATGACAACGCAATTTTGCATTAACTACGTGTATACGTGTCACAAAGAGTAGAAAAAGTCGTGTCTTTCTCCCTCTAAAAAACAACAAAACCGTACGTGATTCACAAATTAATCATAGTACTATATCACTTGTTCTTTCGTGGCGGCTAACTCTATTTAGTAGTTCATCTATTTCCATTTATGAGAATTAATACATTATTAAATTTGAAAACAATTAACTTTAAACTCTTATTATTAGTGAGAATCTTTTATAGTCACATAAATGTTATGACATGTTTAAAATCACAAGTTTTAAAAAATTTAATTCTTTTTAAAACTTTGTGCTACAGTCAAATAGGTTCATATAAATGGAGGAATAAAACAAAAGTAGTGGAATGTGTTTGCTAAATTGAGCAAAAGATATCTAACCTATTGATAAGAGAGGGAAAATAGCAAATAAGTAGAGGCAGATATTGTCCTGGATTTGAAACGAATGGTGAAATATGCATGAAAGTAACATATGACTCAACAAAGACCATAAGTTATGCTAATTGACTATGTTATATACGAGAATATCCAAGGTATACTAGAGATCAGCGTGTTTTTTCATGGTCCAGGACTTTTTTCGCATGTGAAATTGCCCTAGCCGCGATTACTTGCATGTTTTTAGCCTTTTCAATATTGTTTCTTGCTTACATTTATTGCTTCTACACTAATAAATTAGATTGCAGGTAAGTTGGTCGATGTTTAATTGGAGATTTGTTATGTATATATGTGTTGCATGTGTGAACAAAATACCATATTAGTAATTGAGAATGAAAAGAAAAGAAAGTTACACACGATAAGGAGTAAAAATGCTCTTAATGACGTGAGGCCTTTTGGAGAAAATCGTACGGATTTAATCCAAAGCGAAAAAATAACACACCATGTTAAGAGTATCTTTAGGTTGTTTTAGACAAAAAACATTAGCCTTGCACAGGATAGTCGGTTACTAATCCAGATAAAGCTAAGGTGCAATATTGCAAACTTGTGATAGATATTTGACATGACGGTCGTGCTCATCTTGGACCTGGCCATGCCCTTTTGGCCTGGTCGGGCTCATGCGATGCCGACGTCAATGAGGAACAAGCCGTGTTTACAGATTCTTACATAAATGCAGAGTAAGACTGCGTACAATAAACCTATGTGGTTCGGCACTTTCCCGGATCCCGCGCATAACATGAGCTTAGAACATGGGACTGCTTTTTCTTTTTATAGATATTTGACAACCGACATAAAACTCCCGAATTAAATCTCTAAATACTCTGAAAAATAGAGTGGAATGGACACAAAAAAATTCATATAACTAACCCAAACTAATTTGACAACTAAACGTAATTCATTAGTCAATACGTACAAGACAATCTCACAACAAACTTGTACAAGGAAATTATATTACCATATGAAAGGGACTAGACTGCTTGTATGTGTCTTTATATACCGATCAGTGGTCTCACTACCAAAACACAAATCACTAGTTTAGTTCCCTCTTTTTCTCATTTGTTTAGTGCTTCTCTTAGCATAAACATACAAACTCGTGTTAGTAACAATATAAATTAAGTACTTTCAAACCTTAGTCAAATCATATTTTGATCATCCAGAAACCATGATGACAGAGTTGAATACAGCTACCATGCCAAATCAAGGACCAAAAAATGTTGTCGTCGAATTAGCTGAAATTGTACCACAAAATGGAGAGGTTTTCTTGACATGGGAAGATCTGTGGGTGACAGCTTCAAGCTTGAAAAATGGCAATAAAGCCATTCTTAAAGGCTTAACAGGCTATGCAAGGCCTGGTGAGCTCTTGGCTATCATGGGCCCTTCTGGCTGTGGCAAATCAACACTTCTCGACACAATTGCAGGTATACATTTCACCACATAGATTTTATATACAGTACTGACAGTGTAAAGAATTTTTACACTATCAGTGTGTTTCAACCTGTTCTAGCAGGTAACTTGCCTTATATTCCAGAGATTATAGACTCTACTTTTTATTGATAACGTGTAGTTATCATTTAGTTTACGTGATAATAATTTTTTTTTTAATATTGTCAGTATATAAAAGTTAAACTCAGCAAACACCCCCACCCAAGCAAACTAATGTTATTATTTTGATTAGCTACTTATGTTATGTATGTATATTAACGTAATCAGGGAGATTGGGATCGAGCACAAGTCAGAGTGGAGATATTCTAATCAATGGCCGCCAACAGACACTGGCATATGGAACTTCTGTGAGTAAAATTTAATCCTAATATCAGATGATGCCTTAACTCCTTAGGCTACATTTCTACAGCAATTGTACTATCTGTTGGAGATCTTCAAAAGAAAAATATGCATGGATTTTGAATTTAGGAACATGTATAAAATAAACATATATGGCCTCTTGGCTAAAAAAAAAGGCAATTATGAAAGCATAAAAACAGTATATAGACAACTGATAGAAAATGATTCCCATCTGCAAACAACAACAACATACCCAGTGTAATCCCACAAGTGGGGTCTGGGGAGGGTAGAGTATAACATGAGAGGTAGAGAGATTGTTTCCGATAGACCCTCGGCTCAAAGAAAGCAAACCAAAGCAATCCGAAAAAAGAAGTAAAGAAGTCACAGAAAATACTAAATAAAGCATGGCAAAACAATCTAAAAAAATAATAATCACGTAACTACCACCAAATCATACGACCATCGAAGTGCAAGACACAACCTATAATAACATAAATCAAAGGACAAGAAACCACAAGAGTAATACGAAGCCTGATAACGCTCAACTACCTACTAGCCTTCTACCTTATCTGTAATTGCGTCATATCCTGCCTAATCACCTCTCCCCAATACTTCTTCGGCCTACCTCTACCTCTCCTGAAACCATTCATAGCCAACCTCTCACAAGAAATATTTGATCTGCCTTTATTAAAATATTTTGAGCATTCTACAAGAAAGAGTGCAGAATCTTTTGTAGGATAGATTGTTTGATCTTCTCTGTGATTGCTTAGAATTGTAGTTCCATCTGCGCATAAGAGACGGCGTTACTTGTCTTAAATCAACTGTTATTTCCTTAAATCATTTTTACCTGCATCTCTTGTACTAACATGATTAAGATTTGATGCAATCAGGCCTATGTGACTCAAGAAGATACTCTAATGGCAACACTAACAGTAAAAGAAGCCGTATACTATTCTGCTGAACTGCAACTCCCCAATTCCATGCCAAAATCGGAGAAAAAACGGATAGCAGACATGACTATGAAGGAAATGGGGTTGCAAGATGCAATGGAAACAAGAATTGGTGGATGGAGCGGGAAAGGAATAAGCGGAGGTCAAAAAAGGAGAGTTAGCATATGCGTGGAGATTTTAACGGGCCCAAAACTTCTCTTTCTTGATGAGCCAACTAGTGGACTTGATAGTGCAGCTTCCTATTATGTCATGAAAACAATTGCAAGACAATGCCAGGGGAGAACCATTATTGCTTCAATTCATCAACCTAGTGCTGAAGTTTTCAGTCTATTTCATTCTTTATGTCTTTTGTCCTCTGGAAGAACTGTGTACTTTGGCCCTGCTACTGCAGCAAATGAGGTGAGCATATTATTTGAATTCTTGAAATGACTAAGTCAATCAACCAAATTAATTTTTAATACTTTATAAATGAGTACTGCAGTTTTTTGCGTTGAGTGGTTATCCTTGCCCGTCGCTCCAGAACCCATCTGATCATTTTCTCAAAACAATAAACAGTGACTTTGATCAGGTAAGTTTAATCTTTTAGTATTGAAATAAAATGATTTTCAATTGGTTTAAATGAAATTGTTGGCTTTGAATAATAGGACATAGAAGAAGGTCCAACTAGGATGAAATCAACAGAAGAGGTGATTAATATCCTGATAAAGTCATATAAAGCTTCTGATAAGTACGAAGCAGTTCAAAGTCAAGTTGCTGAAATCTGCAAACAGGTGCAAAATCTGAAACTCTGTTATGATTGATGAGCACCTGATGTTTCTCTGTTGTTAATAGTATTAAGGGCAGGGGTGATGCTACATGTAAGCAAGGGAATCCAATTCATCAGAAAACAATATTGTGCAAATAGTGTAAAAAGTAACTTGTACATAGATAAATCGTTGAATCCCCTTGACATAAGAAAACTTCTAGTGTAGTGGCATAAGTTGTTCAAAAACTGTTATTAGGTCGCAGGTTTGAATCTCAAGTTTGACATCCTCGCATTTTTTAGAATCCCCTTATTTAAATTCCTGACTGCTGGCTCCAACGACTTTCAAAATCATGTACAGGAAGGTGAAGTAATGAAGAAAAGAAGCCATGCCAGCTTCACAACTCAAAGCCTTGTTTTGACAAGAAGGTCATTTGTGAACATGTCCCGTGATCTTGGCTACTACTGGCTGCGCTTAGCAGTTTATATTGTAATAGCTGTAGGTCTTGGCACTATCTACTATGATGTTGGTTTTTCTAACGATTCAATTCAGGTAAATGAGACACACATCAACATTTCCTGTTCTACCTGATGTTTTAAACTGCCCAATTATTTACTCTTTAATTACATTGTGAAAATAGGCAAGAGGTTCCATGCTTATGTTTGTGGCTACATTCATCACTTTTATGGCCATTGGTGGATTCCCCTCTTTTGTGGAAGAACTCAAGGTAAAATACCTTGGCATTTCACTTTTCCTTTTTCTTTCTTGATCCCATGTGCTAATATATGCAGGTATTTCGACGAGAGAAGCTAAACGGTCATTATGGCTCTGGTTCATTTGTCATTGCCAATACACTTTCTGCTCTGCCATACTTGCTACTGGTATCTTTTATTCCAGGAGCTATAGCTTATTTTCTGACTGGACTACAAGGTGGATTTGAGCATTTCATCTGCTTTGCACTAGTCCTCTTCACCTGTATGATGTTAGTTGAGAGCCTAATGATGATTGTAGCAAGCATTGTGCCTAATTTCCTCATGGGAATAATAACTGGAGCTGGAATACAAGCACTTATGTGCCTAAGCGGCGGATTTTTTCGATTACCAAATGATTTGCCTAAGCTATTCTGGAAGTACCCTGTACACTATATCGCATTTCATAAGTATGCTTATGAAGGGATGTTCAAGAATGAGTTTGAAGGCCTAAAAATTCATGGCGAGCACAAGGGTAAAATTGATTTGATCAGTGGGGAAAATATTCTGAGAAATACATGGCAAATGGATATGAATTACTCAAAGTGGGTGGATCTTGCCATTTTACTGGGGATGCTAGTTTTGTACAGGTTGTTGTTCTTGCTGTTTGTCAAGGCTGGTGAAAAATTAAAGCCAGCTATGAGAGCATTCATGTCTACCTCGCCTAAACAAATCAATTCGTCAGAAAGACCTTTGGATGTACTTGCTGCCTAAATTACACTGATAGGTTAAAATATATATACAGTGTTCATATACATAAGCTAAATCCTTTTCATGATATTGTAATCTGTTTCCTATAGTTGCTTTCTTTGTATTCAAAGCTCATATCTCATAAAGTGTAAGAAGCTAATTTCACCACGCCATAAGTCAAGTGAGTACCCTTTAAATTGATCTCCTATTGAAATTTATTTACTTTGAATGGTGTTGGACCCCTGGAAAGAGTAGAAGTATATGCGATGCATTTCTGTAACCTTTAGATTGCTCGCAAAGACTTGGCATACTTTCCACCTCCTCTTTTTTTCTCATCAAGCAGACAACGGCATTTAGTATAATATCTTGGGACTGTTAGAAAGATTGCAGAATCTGGGGAAAAAATAAACCGACTATGATAGTGTATTCGCTCACTGTCCTTGAGGAATTTAAGCCTCTCAGTACGTCGCTGCAGCCTGCAGGGATTGTGGCAAATTCATTATCATGTTTCAACTCAAAGAATACTTTAACATCCCTGCTTCAATTATCTTTCATAAATGATCTGTAAAGAATGTATCTGTTGGATATTACAAAGGATTGCAGGAAACGGGAATTACAAGTAACTGCTAATGTAAGAATTGAAATTACAATTCAACTAGAAATCTGAAAATTACAAAGATGAACTGGAAAACTGGAAAACTGTTTTTGTTTGCTTGCTGAGTCGAGTGTGGCACTCTGTCCTTAAGACAATATTGCCCCGTATGTATCATTTATACATCCTGGACAATTCGTCTCCCAAGATAAAACAGCAATGGAACACTTGAGCAAAGGAAACTCAAGAGCTACCTTGAAGAATATTGAAGCAAGAAATGATGCAAGGAAGGTGTAGGAAGAAACTGTTTTGCTTGTGTATTTTCGTGTATATTGCAAGTATATTTTCTGTGCACCTCAACAATGGTGTAAGGGGTGTTTATATAGGTGAGGGAGGACTGTTTAACTGCCTCCATAACAGTCATTATTGGCCAAATAATGGCCATTATGGAGGTAGTAAAGTCACCAAAATAAATGGTGAAAAGACCAACGGATTTGGCCATTATAGGAGGAGTAATTCAGCCAAAATAAATGACTGAATTGAGTGCTTGGCGTTTCTGTTCTGACTTTCCCGTGAGCCCGTCGGGCGGCGGTGGCGCGCGTGTGGTCTTTCCTTGAACCGAAGCACATCTAGGTCCTCCCTCCTTTAAACACATGGGATACCCCTTGGGGTCCCAAACCCCAAACCAATTTCGAGTCTTATATACACAACAATTCTTTCTTCCTCTACCGATGAGGGAGAATTGAACACAACACCACACTTTCCATGCTTCAAACACCTCACTTCGTGAACCAATATCTCTTTCATTTCTCAATGAAATTTGACGATTCTTGGCCCTACGGTTATCTACGTACTTAGTAGATCATGCATGTGTGAAGAACCGGATTCTCCAACATACGTAACACTAGTGTTTAAGCCATTAAAGTTGGTCGGTTGCAACTCCCGCCAAAGGCAAATTTCCAACAGTATCTTGGGTCTAACTCAACCCCAAAAGCTAGCTTGTAGGGTGAGATTGTCCAAGTCCATATAAGGAGTCCATGTTCCCATTCCATACCCCCGCATGCCCAGACCTTGTTAACTGGAGCGTGGATAATATAATTTGGGGGCCCAACATCGGTGGACAAAGAATTGAAATGGGTCTGGCTCTGATACCATGTAAAGAATGGATCTTGGGTCTAACTCAACCCCAAAAGCTAGCTTGTAGGGTGAGGATTGTCCAAGTCCATATAAGGAGTCCATGTTCCCATTCCATATCCGTTTGGGATTCTTTACAGGATCAAATTATACTTATTGGTTGCTGTTATGCCTTTCCGGCATGGATATTGATGACACAAGTAGATATATGAACTTATTTTAGTGTCATGCAATTCTCTCCTTTATATCTATGTCTGAGGCTAGCAAATTGATTTAGGGAATTGATCATGGTGCTGAGGGATATATATATGTATAAGAATCGTGAGTAAGTTAAACTTGACGTATAGCTAGTAGAGTTATGCAAGTCATTGTTCTTTATAAGAAAACCAGTAGCTCAGATAAAATAGAGCTACCAGGATTTCAGTTTTGAATTAAAATAGAGTAGTTTATGAAATATGAAACATGGGAAGAAAGCATGACATATCAGAATTTAGGATTAACTACGTATTACATGTTAATAAAGAATGGAAAAAATCTTGATTTTTTTCTCTATCACAAATTAATCAAAGTGCTATATCACTTGTCTTTTGTGACGGCTAAACTCTATTTACTAATCCCTTCAATTCAATTAATGCAAACCTACTTCTTGTTTGGTCTGTTTTACAAAGAGTTTGATCCAAACATCCATTTTATTTTTAATGAAAAATTTCTATAGTCACACAAATATTACAGTATCTTTAAAATTATAAGTTTAAGAGTTTTATAATCACATACAAATGTTATGATAAGCTTAAAATTACAAGTACCAAAAGTCTTACTACTCCGTTTTAGTTTAAATGTCTTATAGTATGATTAAGTACAAAGTTTTAAAAAAAAAAAAATCTTATGGTCTTAAAATAAAGGTGTGTAATATACTAAAATGTCCTTATAATTTTGTAATCTTAAACATGTCATATACAATATTGGAATTAAAAAGCTATCAAATGTAGAAAGAGACATTTTTTTAAATAGACTAAAAAAGAAAATAATACACTTAAAAATGGATAATTTCTTGGCGTTTGGATCACTCGTTTATTAGCCAAGCATAATTCGACACATGTGCTATTGTTGATCCTAAATTCCTAACATGCAAGCCATTTAACTAACGTGAACCGCCCAACCAACACTATGTGTCCACAATTATATAGGCAAAAAATACATTAGGAACCAATTAAAAGAAGATCCAATAACGTACCAAATTGTTTCTTTCTTCCATTTATTGTTTCTACGTATCTTTAATTTGCTATTTTCTATTTTTGTGAGCCTCGCAAAACATAGTCAGTTTCAAATCTGAATAATTACAAGTGCAAAAATTTGTGATAAGTTGACAACCATCATAAAATTCTTATTATGTTGAATCCTTTAAATTTTAAAAATAGATTATTTATATCGTTGATCCTGCCTAGTTTGAGAATTAAGCAAAATACATGAGTTAAGTATGTACCGTCATTTATCAAGGTATGTAGAGGTGATATTAACACATATAAAAGACAAACTCACAAAAAACTTTATCACGCAAAAAAGGTGAAAATGATAATTATTTACCCTCTCCAACTTTGCTTTAAAAATTAAACTCTCCCCTCAACGTTAAATAATAGACAGTCCCCCTCCCTTTAATTTTAATTGCTTTTAAAAATGTCTATTTTATCCTTACATTATCAATCTTTACTTATGTTATCACACACACAAACATATATATATATAAGGACAAGAAGTAAAATCTTAAATAAAATTCATACCACTTAGATAAATTCATGCCTGAAAGTGCAAGAGAGGGAGGGTGAATTGTAATTTTTCGTTCTTAGTCGACTACCTCAAGGTGCTAGTCGACTGTTGACAAATATAGTGCAGAAAATAAATGTTGAAACTAAATAATATCAAATATTTTTATACTGATTCAGATTTAATGTGAATCTTAATCCAGCCCCCTTGAGTTGCAAGAGTGTTCTCTGCAGCTCTTTTGAATTTTGGTTTGGTACAAGGATAGTTTGAATTGAGCTCCTACGTCTACACTCAAACACTCATAATATTTTGATACAATGTCTCACCAACTATACTATTACTCTTCTCACTTTTTTGTATACACTATAAATCACTCAAAGTTTACAATGCTTATTAAAAGTAAAGTAGACAGCTTGAGAAGTTAAGACTAAAGTATAGTTGGTTCGTCTTATTGAGCCTTCATATATAGTCTTCGGACTTGTAGATGTTTTAGGCTTCATTTGCAGAGAAGGCAATCCAATAGATTTGATCCTTGAAAAATAGGAATATTGAGGATCCTAATTTCCAAGAATAAGGCAAGAGCATTTATGATGATTGATCTTCGATGTCTTCCTTCCTTGTGAGAGACTTTGCTATTACAAGGCGAGATCCCTTGATTTGATTGTATCCTTGAATGCTCCTTGTTGATGTAGATATTCCTTGATTGATGTTGATGATTAGTATATATTTTCTTAATTATTGAGATCCCTCATTAGTCAGTAATTAATGATATGCGCTACATATCTTCTTCCTTCCATTTAGGCGTTGCATAACTTTGTCTTCTTTTAGCCTAGTCGTAGCCACTTTATCTTGTGAGCTTTACATCAAAACAGTTTGGGCCGACTATGTAGTCGGCTATTGGGCTTATCAAGTGGTCTTGCGTCCTTTCAATATTTCCTGCATAGGTAACATTAAGTCATCATTAAAAACCTGACACTAACAATACCTACATGTCACTGGGAAAATGAGGATGATAGACTCAAATTCACTTACAAGCTAAATTATGACAATAAATCGATACCACTTACATAAAATCATGTCTACGCCACCGAGAAAAATTCAGATCGCGAATCTAAACTAGATTGAGTTGTCACATTGAATAATTGAGTTTCTATATAATAATCCCAAACTTATAAAAAAGGAAAAAATCATTGAGTTTCTACAGTACTGACTTGGCAGTTGAATCATTGGTTGGGAACTAAATGGTACTTCACCGCAAGAGCAGTTAATGTGGGTTTGTATTAATGGACAGGCCCATCTTTAGTTGGGACTCAATAGTGTTTTGCAGAATAACCCATAACATTATTAATACACTTTGAGAAAGAAATATCCACGAAAGATGCAAGTTCCGACAAGGTTTTATAAACCATAGTTTTGAAAAGCATTTATTTCTCCCATGTGATTTCTAAATAAATCCTTGACAATCAAGGATGGGCTCATTTTTTCTTTTGATTTTTTTTAATTGATTCCAAAATGTGAAAAGATTAGGAAAGCAAGCAATGGGAAAATAAGAACCATAAATAATAATAAAATAATTAGAGGCTTAAATAATTGCCAGATATTTCCTTGCTTCACGCATTCTTAAGTTCTTATCGACAATTGTTCTGGTGATAATTAAGTTGATGTATTATGTTTTGGGAGGTTTTAATAAGTAATTTATATAGATGTGTGTATCTGTTGTGGGGGGAGGGGGGGTCTATATTAGCTAATAAATATTGTTGTTTGGCGAGATGAAGTAATTACTTCAGTAATTACTACTATGTCAGTATATTTTCAAGCTCATTGGATCTAAGGGTCTGTTTGGAAAGCCACCTTGTAATTGAAATTGGTGCAATTACTAGGATAGTAATTACACAACCTATTAATTACACAGTATAGTAATTATGATGACTTATTCAGTTATTTGTTTGTCATAACGTAATTATAGTATAATTACAAGGATATTGTTTGGTTGCACATGTACAGTTAAATTAGTTTTAAAATAAAAATTAATAGTTGACAAATTTGTGCCTTTATAAATGATATATTAAATTAGATATTTAATATTTCTTGAAAATATATTAATTAATTAAATATTTGTAAATAATATTGTAAGAATAATTGTATATATTTTTAAATTAATAATGGTTTAATTTAATTAATTATAAATATTAAAAGAACATATTTTGTAAGAACGTCATGGGTTGGGATGTTTGACAAAAAGATGAATATTTATACATATAATGTCAAAACATTATTCAAATGTGTGACAAAAAAATAATCTATCAATTGTATGTGGAAAATGAACAACATGCAATGTAAAACAAGTGAATAATACTAAAGCAAATAAATTGATATTGAAAATATAACCTAAATTCAAAATCCAAAAAAATGTTTAACATGATACTTTTATGTCAAATTCCAACATTTACATATAATAAGTTCTGACATAACTTAAGTAAATATAATTCAAAAGAAAGTGAATAAGTCTATAATCTCATTTAACAGCGAAATTCTATTTTAATAACATCAATCGTTATATGTCAAGTTTGTTAATGAATCATTATTTCTAATATTAGGAAGTGTAGTTTCAAAAACTAGAATAATAACGTAGTTAAGCTAAATGAAGAAAATAAAAAATAAAAAAAATATACGAGCAATTACATGGAATCTCAAGAAGTAAAGGATGAAAATGAGAAGAAAGAAAATGAAAGATAATAATGTATAATAAAAATAATTTAAAAACAAATTAAAATAATAGAAATAAAAAATAAATTAAATAAAAAAGAAAAAAGAAATTAAAACAATAGAAACAAAAAAGAAATTAAAAACAAAAGAAATTAAAATAATAGAAATAAAAATAAATTAAAAAGAAAAAAAATTAAAAGAAAAAAAACCATATAATTACAGAGTGTAATTACACTCCATTCTCAACCCCCTCGAAAATTAGAAAGTATAATTACTCTCTTCCAATTACATGTTTTGATTAATGCAATCCTTTCTGAAAGGCCGAACATCATTCTTCGTTTTCTCAAAAAGGACGAGTTTTCATCATCTTATCAAGGAATATATATATTATTACTATATATAAGGGATAATGTAAAGAGTTTTGTAGTACTTAAATATATTCTAACTATCTTGTTAGCTTACTAACTAAAAAAGTTTGTTCTTTCAAACATGCCCTTATATTTGTTATTTATTACTTTATCTATCAAAGTATGTTTCCATTAAATCAAGATACTTTTAAACCTTTTTGTTAATACATAGCTCCTTAGACTACTTTTTGTATGTGAAGTACGTACCATAACTTTTCTGTCTTATTTTTTGCCCCTATTTCATCATTTCTTTTTTACTTAGGTTGCCACATTCAATTTGATGAATATAATACACTCTGAGCCCTTTAAAATACTTAAAAAGTTGTGAATGGTAACAATGTTATCTAATGGAAATAGTTTTGCACAAAAATAAATAATAATAATTATTATTATAATAATAATAATAACTCATTTGATATTAAGAGAACGTCGATTAAATTTTTTTTATTAATTTTAAAATATCATTAAATCTTGATCATATTTTTAGTAAAACAGTAATTTTGAAAATATAATTTTAGGTTTAAATATTTAACACAATTATACCATAGAAAATAAATTTCAGACCTCTTTAAAAATTAAAAAGAACCTTTAAATTTTATTCATTTTGCTTAATTAAATGGGGTAGAAAAGAGAAAAAGAGAAAGGTTTTTACCAAGTGATCACCTCCTCAATTCCACATCCTCAATTCCACATTTATTAACTACTAGTGTACTTAACCGCATTTTGCGCGGTCATAAATAGTTTTAATATATTTAATTTTTTATTAATTAAATATATTTTTTATATTTATTTTAATTTGAATAAGAAAATTTAATAGAAAATAGTATGCAAGAAATAGTTAAAATAGAAAATGAGAGTACACAAATCCATTGCAACAATTGAAAGTGTCACTTTGAAACAAATTACAACGATGCCTTCTCCGAAATCTAAAATGCATGTTTGCCTTTTTCACCATTGAGAATTCTTTTTACACAAATTTATTGTCGAGATAACCGCCTGATTTATGAGAAAACTATTGTTATTTTCTGAGAAATTTGCTCCCTAACTATTCCAAATAATTGTAACTCTGTTTTACTCTCTTAATTAGATAATAATGTATCAATTATCTTTTATAATATTTATTCCTCTTATTTTAGTTTCACTTATCAAAGGACCATTACTATATATAATGATGAATCTCAATAAATAAGATTGAACATTAAATCTATATTTAAGAAAATAAGAAAAAGATAAGTATTGTGTAGTCTTTTGCCATCAATCGTAGACTTGTAGTTGTCTTGTGAAATGTCTTCTTTCTTCTCATGATTTTCGTTCCGGCTATCCCAAAATGATCATATTTCTATTCACATGTGTAACTAACCTAGATGAAATATTAAGAGAAAAATAAAAAATCATTCTCTAGCATGCATAAAAAACAATTTTACTCACCAAGAATGAAACAAATCATAGAAAAAGTAAAAAAAAAAAAAAAAAAAAAAAAAAAGTAGGAGAAAAATGTATTAAATCAGAAAATAAAGTTCTAAGATGATACATATGAATAATCAAAGAAATCTCTTACGCAAGAGTCACATTATACTACTAATTTTTTTCATTTGGTGGTGTCATTATACTAATTCACCTTATTCTTGTCTAGTCCCCTATGTTATTCTTTTCAGTTTTTTGCATAATTCATCCTCATATTTTATCTTTGTAATAAACGATACTTCATATGTTAATTTGATTAAACATTTCAAAGATCTCAAATTAATGTCTTCAAAAGCTCCTATATGTGTATAGGCCTTTTAACAATTATTACGAGTTAACCAATTAACTAACCATTCTCCATAATTTTAAAAAGGAACATAGTACTTGAGAAGAAAACATACTTGTTGTCAAGATAGGTATTAACTAATTGAGAGCGTGCACAAACATTAAAATGAATCATCTAAGTACATGACTTTGTTTGCTAACACCACATATGACACTTCTTTATAGAGTACATGACTCTGCTTTTGGCTAACTTTACCAATTACCACATACCTAGCCATGGAGTACAAGAATCATTTAAAAATAGCGGCTTCGATCATCCTAACTGTGTGCTTTAACACCTTACTAGTTAAGTATTACTTAAACTATTATTAAAAGAAAGCGACTTCCATACTGGATTCTAGACCACATGCTTACAAATTGCAGCGAAATTGATCTCTAGCTGTAAGTGCATGGTCCCTAACCTCACTAAGGAAAAAATAACTCAAAATCAAACAAACTAGCTTGACAAGAATGAGAATACGAAAAATGGGAATTCGGATAGGAAGGAGAAATTAATAGCTGAAACTGTAGAGAAACATAAATGTTCCCTTGAATTGTCTGTAATTGGATTATTTTTTGTTGACATATCTCATTAATTCCATAGCTGACAAAGAAGTGTCTCACACTACAACCTCCTTAAATACCCCATATCTTTTGTAAGAAAAAGAAATAAGCTACCTTTTGGTTTTTGGTATTCCCTACTTTACAATTTTTCAAGGCATGACTTCTGTAAATTTGCCAATGCCACCTCTGGAGTTGCAGGAAGTAGAGTTGAATAATGTTGTGAAGGGTCAAATGGGATCAAAAACTAGAGGCGTTTCCTTGACTTGGAATGACTTATGGGTCACTGTTTCCACCAGAAAAAGTGGCAACAAATCCATACTTCAAGGTCTCACTGGCTATGCTCGACCTAGTGAACTTCTGGCCGTTATGGGACCTTCTGGCTGTGGCAAATCTACACTTCTCGACGCATTAGCTGGTAAATATTACTATTAGTATATCTCTCAGAAAATGACCCATATAATATCTTCAATGGGGCCAAAAATAACAGCAAAGGCCAAGAGGGGTACATTAATCTAATGCTTATGAGCTATTTGTTTTTCAAAATATGACTCACCTGATGGCCACCTCTCAGGGCGACTGGATTTCAGCACGAGGCAGAGCGGGGAAATACTGATCAATGGTCACAAACAGAAACTTTCTTATGGAACATCTGTAAGATATTAAAATCTTCAGCTAAATACCGCATTACTACTCTTTTTGTTTTCCTTTTTTTGCAATAACATCACTTTTACTTCTCCATTAGGATTTAGGAGAGTATTATATATTTATTAGCATGCATGGTAATGTTCTTTATCGTATAAAATCAGGCATACGTAACACAAGATGATACTCTGTTAGCAACACTAACTGTTAAAGAAGCTGTTTACTACTCTGCACAACTACAACTACCAGATTCCATGAAAAAATCAGAGAAAAAACAAATAGCGGAGCAGACTATAAAGGAGATGGGGTTGCAAGATGCAATGAACACAAGAATTGGAGGATATGGTACTAAAGGAATTAGCGGAGGAGAAAAGAGGAGACTTAGTGTTTGCATGGAGATTCTAACGCGGCCAAAACTTCTCTTCCTCGATGAACCAACCAGCGGCCTCGACAGTGCTGCATCTTATTATGTGATGAGCGGAATTTCACGCCAAAGAGAGGGAAGAACCATCATTGCATCTATTCATCAGCCAAGTGCTGAAGTTTTCAATCTCTTCCACAATTTATGCCTTTTGTCTTCAGGAAGAACCGTATATTTTGGACCTGCTAGTGCAGCAATTGAGGTAAGCATATGAATTATTGGACTATTAACTTGCCAAGTAATGGACATATAATACAAGTGATAGATGTAATGATTTGATTAGTTTCTATGGTTTTAATATCTTTTTTTATTGTGATAGTTTTTCGCGAGAAATGGTTTCCCTTGCCCACATCTTCAGAATCCATCAGATCATTTTCTTAAAACAATAAACAAGGACTTTGATGAGGTAAATATTCTTTCCTTTTTCTAAGAGAGAAATCAAAGTTAGCCTTTTATTGAATATCTTGCTTTCTATTAAAAGGATATTGAACAAGGCTCAGCTGGAGGACAACCTACAGAAGAAGTGATAGACCTTCTCATAAATTCATATAAATCATCCGAGGGATATCATGAAGTTCAGAACCAGGTTGCAGAAATATGTCATCAGGTAAGAGAGAACCCCTCAAAATGAGAATGAGGGAGAGGGTTGCGTGCAGGGTGATGAGAAAAATCTCTCTAACTGCATCCATTAAATATTTTCAGGGTGGTGAAATGTTGCAAAAAAGAAGCCATGCCAACTTCACTACGCAAAGCCTTGTTCTGACAAGGAGGTCAAGTGTGAACATGTCTCGTGATCCTGGCTACTACTGGATGAGATTTGCTGTTTATGTCGGCATTGCTTTAAGTCTTGGCTCCATCTACTATAATGTTGGCTCAAACTATCGTTCAGTCGAGGTATAACAGTACAGATAAGGAAACATCAAAAAATTTCAAACTTACTCAATTCTATAAGTATTACAGTTCTTGATGCACACACAATTTATGGATCATAATAAGCTCTTAAATATTGACTTTGCAGGAAAGAGGTCTAATGGTTGCTTTCGTAGTTTCATTTATGACATTTATGACAGTTGGTGGATTCCCTTCATTTGTGGAGGACATGAAGGTATCTTTTTCTCATCCAAAATAGTCAACAAATTTAATCATTTATCTTGTTGTTAAGAGTCCCACATCGGCTATGGAATGGGAACATGGACTCCTTATATGGACTTGGACAATCCTCACCCTACAAACTAGCTTTTGGGGTTGAGTTATGCCAAGATCCTTTCTTTACATGGTATCAGAGCCAGACCCATTCCAATTCTTTGTTCACCGATGTTGGGCCCCCAAATTATATTATCCACACTCCAGTTAACAAGGTCTGGACGTGCGGGGGAGTGTTAAGAGTCCCACATCGGATATGGAATGGGAACATGGACTTCTTATATGGATTTGGACAATCCTCACCCTACAAGCTAGCTTTTGGGGTTGAGTTATGCCAAGATCCTTTCTTTACACTTGTACTATGAATATTTAATATAACTGCTTTGAGAAAATATTGCAGGTATTCCAACGAGAAAACTTGAACGGGCACTATGGATGTTTTGCTTTTGTCATAGGCAACACACTTTCTTCTATCCCGTACGTGCTACTAATATCATTGATTCCAGGTGTCATTGCCTATTTCCTTGCTGGATTTCAAAATGGATTTGGGCACTTCATCTACTTTGCTTTGGTCCTCTTCACCAGTATGATGGTAGTCGAGAGCCTAATGATGAACGTTGCAGCTATTGTGCCTAACTTCCTCATGGGCATTGTAACCGGGGCAGGAATACAAGGACTACAGATACTAAGTGGTGGTTATTTTCAATTACCTAGTGAGTTGCCTAAAGCAATTTGGAAATACCCACTGTACTACATGTCCTTCCACAAGTATGCTTACCAAGGTATGTTTAAGAATGAATTTGAAGGACTAAAGTTTACAGATGATATGTTCGGAAAAAATCATATAATGAGTGGAGAAGACATCTTGAGAGATAGATGGCAAGCAGAAATGGGATACTCAAAGTGGGTAGACCTAGTCATTCTGGTAGGTATATTAATTTTGTATCGTCTGGTATTCTTCCTTATTATCAAGACAAAAGAAAAGGTTGTGCATGCAAGAAAGGCATCCACATCAATTCTGTCAAACAGAAGTACGCAAATCATGGCCAAGTCCTTACCTGCCTCACCTCTTCATGGACTCACTTCATCTCATGACATTCCCCACCAACAATAGATGAATTAGCAGTTAGTTCTTCACAATTTAACACTATGTTTGGCTTGTTCTTTCACACTGTTTCATAATGTATCATTTTGTAATGTATTGTATTTTACCGCATTATTTTTGGATATAATGTTTGAAAAAGACTGTAGTGTTTGATGATGTGGTTTAATACCATTTATCCCAATAAATGTGACATTCTTTCCTTTTTAATATATTAAAAATGGCACCTTTCTTTGTTTAGACCGCAAGTTTCAAAATTTTTTCTTACTTAAACTCCGTGACTATTCAAACACTGTCACATAAATTGGGACGGTGTGAATAGCATTTTTGGTTTAGTTTGACTTTATCGTATTGTTAAATCTTATTCACTAAAATACTCTTAAAGTCATAAATGTTGGATTTACCAACAAGTACATATAACAATCATGTAATACTTCCTTTTTCCTAATTTATCACCAATTGTGCCTTGAAAGTATATTAAGATATTAAATTCATACAACTCATAGTGAATTAATTAAATAAAAGTATATAATATTAAGTCCACGACTTTCATAACTAAAATGATTAAAATATTGTTTGGTAACGCACGCAAGTGTGTGACCTAGTAGTCAATGAAGTGGCTTGTGATTCATGAGATCTCAGGTTCAATTCACAGCGGAAGCGGAAACAAATACAGTAGGTTATTTCTTCTTAAAGTGAAAATATTTGCTGGTTCCAGGTAACACATCTCCTCTCTCCCAAAAGAAAAAAATAACTCCATTATGAGAGCATATTATAAATGCTCTTTTGTTGGGTTAACTTATTGCCTAAAACTGGAAAATAGCCACACACAAAAAATGACACATTTATATATTTAGTAACAACTTTAACATTTAAAAAGATCATTTTACCCTTACTGAAATGATTTAAAGCAACACAAATATATATCTCATATTAGACTACAAGTTTGAAAAATCTTGTTATATTTCTTAAATTCCGTGTCAAGTCAACCAATTTCTTATAAATTATCTCAAACAAGGGTAGCTAGCTAAGCAAGTAGAACTGGTTTATCCACAGAATGCGTATGATAATGATAATTTCATCAATTTAGATTGCTAGACGTAAGCCAAAAGGTAATTAAAGATGAATTATCGAAAACGTACCTGATTCAAGGAACAATCAAAATCAGATTGGCGAACCCTAGCATAGAAGAATGAAGTGAAATGTGAGCGATAATTCCATGACCAAATTCAGAAAATAAACGGTAATGGAAGGGAGTTAGTGGGCAAAAGTTTCGGGACAAAGAAACCATAAGCGGCGTAGATGCACAAGTAAAAGAAAGTGAAAAAAGAGATACAGTAATGGTAAAAAAAAACACAATCAATCATTTTCTACGCGAGTTTCCATCCACCTATACTTCATTTTTAACTTTGCAACCCCCCCTAAAAATTAGTAAAATAAAGTATATACTTTATCATAATAGTCATATTAATTAATGTATATTCTTAATAGATTTAAAAAATGACTTAAAATGAGTAATTAATGCTATAAGTAAAATAAGAAAAAAGAGTTTGTCTTTTCTTGATATGCTAAAATAGACAAGTAAAAACGAAAATCTATTTTTAATATGGTGAGCAAGTAAAAGTGAAAAGAGAAAGTATTTATCAAAACACACCTCTAACTATAAGTTGTTCCATTTTCCTACCTCAACTATTCATGTACTCCTAATAAAAAAGAACAATTAATAATTAAGGTGTGTTTTGATAAACAAATTGAAAACTCGCACACTTGATAGTTCAAATAGATTCATGAAAAAATATATTTTAGATGTATTTTTGACCATTAACTCATGAAAAAAAATTAAATTTAAATGACCATACGATCACAGTAGCACAAGAAAAAATACACACTTAATTGCTTTTCTAGAAAAAAATATTACTCCCTCCGTCCTAATTTATGTGATATAATTTGACTAGGCACAAAGTTTAAGAAAGAAAGAAGAAATTTTTAAATTTATGGTCTAAAATGAGTCATACATATTTGTGTGGTTGTAAATCATTTCATTTAGAATAAAATAAAAAGTTTTAAATTAAATTATTTTTAAATATAAAAATATATTATTCTTTTTAAGATAAATTAAAAAGAAAAGTCTATCATATAAATTAAAACAGAGGAAGTAGAAAGTGTTGGAAATTAGCCTTTGGCGGGGAGATGCGTCCACCCATCTTTGATGAATTAAACACTAGTGTTTCGCATGTTGGAGACCTTGTCTCTTCGCACATGCATGATCTACGAAGTGAGTAGATGACCGTAGGGCCAAGAATCGTCTAATTTCGTTGAGAAATGAAAGAGATATTGGTCCACGAAGTAAGGTGTTTGAGACATGGAAATGTGGTGTGGGACAAATCTACCACATCGGTGGGAATAGGAAGAATTGCTCTCTATATAAGTCTCTAATGTGGTAAAGGGTTTGGATCCCCAAGGGGTATCCCATGTGTTTAAAGGAGGGAAGACCTAGATGTGCTTGGGTTCAAGGCTAAGCCCACACGCGCGCCGCCGCCGCCCGCCCGTCCCGTCCGTCCGGTCCACGGTCACGGTCACGGGTCGTGGGCTGTGGGCCTGTCTAATATTATCTTTTTGGACCAGAGAACTCTGCCAAAAAAATGTACAGTTTGATCCTTGAAGTTTCATATGTACAGTTTGGACCAGAATTCTTTTATATGTACGAGTTTGGTCCCCGAAGTTTCAATATTTACAGTTTGGTCCCCATAGTTTCGGGAAGGTGACGGAAGGCCGTTGGACTGCATTTTTGGAGCATTAATCAGCCATTACTTGGCTGATTAATTCTCCATTAACGACCCATTAGTTGGGCAATTGAGCGACCTCCTTCAAGACCTTAAATCGGCCTCACTAATGGCATTTAACATGCCATTTACAGCCCTCCTAATGGCCTTTAACAGCCATGTTTGGACAGATTGATCAGCCCCTCCTCCATGCTATATATTGAGCCTCTTTTGGCTCAATTCGATGTAAAACGAGCAGATAATAGGCCACCAAACAGGCAGAAAAACAGACGGAAAAGCCACCAGAAAACAGGCTGAAAATTCTGCAAAACAGTGGCTGAAAATTCAGCAAAATAGTGGCTGAAATTCAGCGAAACAGTGGCTGAAAATCAGTCAAAAACAGTGACCAAACCCTCACGTATACACAAGATATACACTACAGAGACACACTATATACACAGAGACAAAAGAGAAGAGTAGAGAGAAACTCTTCCTTCCTATTCCATATCTTCAGCAAGTCGAGTCATATTTGTTTTCTTCGCCAGGCTCAACCTATTGGCTTTGTAGTGTTGAGATTAAAGTGTTGTTTTATCTTGGGAGACTATTGCCCGCTAACGTAAAAGCATATATACGGGGCAATCTTGTCTTAAGGATAGAGGGTTATCCTCGACTCGACACACAACGTTGTAACCATCCAGATTTAGTTGTTTCTTGATTTCAGGTTATCAAGATTTAAGGCACAACAAACTTGCGGCAGTTCTCAACATTGGCTTTGCAAGTTGATCAAGATTCAAGACACAACACACACGCGGCAGTTTTGAAGATTGACAATTTATTTATCCTTTCGAACATTTGTAATAGTTATTACTTCCCGTACTGCTCTATAAAGTACCATTAAAATACCAACAACTTAAGACAAGATTGTATTGTAATACTATTAGTGTTCGAAAGATGTCGGTCAAAAGTTGTGTGACCAAATCTGGATATGGCAATGGTTTTCTGGTAGAAGAGAGTGATGATGATGAACGTGTTCATGGTGTCACCGCTACCAAGACTGGTGGGAACAAGCGCTCTCGAGAGCACGAGGATGTCAACCGGGACAAGAGGAGAAGATCGAAGATGTACTTCTATCTTGCAGCAGAAGGCCTGTATCTATCCCAGACAAAAGATCCGAATAATGGTAAGAAGGAACTGGACACTCAGTTTGATGAAGTGACTGAAGTGAGCCAGAATCCGAAATTGGGATAAGTAGTTTTCTTACTTGTCAAGAATAAAGATTAAATGAGGTCTGATTAAAAATTAATTAAAGTAAGGAGGAATATGGAAATAATTTATATTCCTTACGCTTTAAAAAAAAAATCAGAAGTTTAATCTCATCTTCTTTTCCGTTTAAAGATTGGATTGTAAAGCAACTTAAAAAGATCCGTTCTTTTAAGTGTAATTATTAAAGTGTGTAAAGTACGTTCGCACATACGATGGAGAAAGATCCACTAACTGTGCGAAAACTGTTACCACTTTTAAGTAAGCGCCAAGAATTATCTGGGCACCAATCTTAACGGAAGGAGTCTAAAAGCTAAAGACGTTGAACCTGTCATACTTGGCAGAAGATCCTTCATAGGATTATATTGGACACTCAGTCATACAAAACCTCCGGGCGACTGGAGTGGGCCAAAATTCCTTTGATATGATAATATTGGACACTCAGTCATATAAAGCCTCCGGGCGACTAGAGTGGGGCCAAAATTCATTTCATAGGAAAAGTAATGGACACCTAGTGTGGTGGGCCAGAGTTTCCAGGTCTTAAATGATCTGAAGGCCTAAAGAAAGGCAGAAAAGAAATTGGACACTCAGTCTGCCAAAGCAACTGGAGTGTGCCAGAGTATCTAGATCACATATGATCCGGTTACGCCCTAACCACGGGCAAGAGGTTGTTCATGTGAAGCAACGCCACCTCTAAAGTAGAAGGGGTTGGAGAGGTTGTCCTCAATAGGACTTCAGGGAATGAGATCACTCTAAGATGAGGTGATACATATCCCTAACTTGGTTTAAAGGACGTTGTTGGTCAAGCTGGTTTGAGACTAGTCCAACAGGTCTGTAATAACTAAGAATGGTACAGTACGTCTGTAGCCAAATGAATGATATATTTGTAATCCGTGCATCTATGCCATCATAGATTAAGACACGTTAAATAGAATGTCATTCAAAAAGCTAGCTGAGATTGTTGCCTTCTGTCGACATAAACCCTCAAAATAAATGTGAGGTAGATGAAGAGGCAAAGTCACCTTTCCAAATTCCGTCAAGGGAATAGCGAAAGAAGCACCGCTCCTCTAGAACTTAGTCACACCTACTTGGGTGATTTAAAGTTCATACAAAATAGAGGGGGGAGACAAGTACGTTGTGATCTTCATTAATGATGGTACAACGTATGGAATCCTTTGTTTGTTGAAAAGCAAAGATGAAGTTGTTGAAGCGGATAAGCGCTACAAAGCAGAAGTTGAAAATCAACTAAGACTACGGATTGAGAAATTCGTAGTGATAGAGGGGGAGAATGTGAATCATCGTTCATTAAACGAATGTTCATTTCTCACCTCAGTCCAACGGTGTTAGCCAAAGTCGTACGCCCAATTTATGTGGGGTTGCTTGGTAAAAGTTGGAATAATGAAACAGGTCAAGTTGTACCTAAGACTGTAGATTGCATATTCACTGGATCTGCAAATAACAGTAGTGATGACGCCTCTTGGCGTCAAAGAATACTGAATTCTTTGAAGATCGCTTTCCTTGAAAAAGGAAAAAGGAGTAATTGCTCAAGGTTAACAAGAACCCGCGAGGGCCTGAATGTCCGGAACTAGACGTTCCGTATCTACGAGACTCGAAAGTTCTTTGCTATCCGAACTTAATATTCCGGATATGCGAACTCGGGGATTCTAGATGTTGAACCGAGAAGGAGCAAAGAGGGGACAAAGACTTGTTCCATACCTTCTAGCTTGTATGGTTGAGAACGAACCATGGACAATTAATAAATAATCGTCATCTCCAAAAGCGCTGCTTTGGAAAGAAGCTACAAAGAGAGAAATAGACTCTATCATATAGAACCATACTTGCGTAATGGTTGATCTTCCTCCGGGAAAAGAACCTTTGGGTTGTAAGATGTGCTCCCCGTGAGTAGCTTCACATCCAGGGCCATTGCGGTCTTGCGTGGCATGAATGTTGAATTAGCCTTCCCAACCGTAGAGTTGGAAGAAGAGAATCGGACTTGGTTTGCTTGGATCGTTGGGCTTCTTCCCGAACTTTCATTTTGGTCCACGAAATGTTTACATTTTGGTCTGAAAGTTTCGGATAAAACAGAACAATGAATCGACCACGAAACATTGACTCGAAATTAGAAAGCCAACGAGTTGGAGAATCAACGATCGAAAGTAAAAGTCATATTGAAACAAAGTCTCGATATGAAAGATATGGGTATCACGAGATGACATCTTAGGAATTGGATTTCTAAGACATCTAACGGACGGTCGATAGTAGACAGGTCTCGCCGAAGCCACCAATGGATAGGAATCATAGAACCGATTGGAATCATGGTGCACCCATAGACAAGGAGCGATATGCACAGTCATGTGTAGTTTAATGTATTGTACACACTACAACCGACCAGTATCGTCCTACAAACAGATCGATTGAACTAAGGTTCACCGATGATCTTAATACATGATCAATAGAAGGCGTTAAGTCGGATATGACGATATCCGAATTATTCGCTTATCTACGGATTATAGTATTCGGATGTCCGGCGGTTACGGGAGAACACGGTGATGCAAACTGGACATCGGATCCGAAGAACACCAAAGCCACAAGCAAATGTGTATGGTAGGTCTTGGAAAATCCTCTAAGCAAACTTGCATCGGCCGATTCATGATGGAATCGAGTTTATCGCTTTATACAAAGCATGAAAGAAGTTGAGTAACTTCACGGCTCCTTAGAGGACGTCCCTTATTGGGAGAAACCCGTGCCTTCAACGGTTATACACTGTGGCTAGCCGATCGGCTTCGGGAAGGACACGGATGACGGCGTCGGACGTATATGTCAAGAGACATAAGACCGTATGGCGATTGATCATCACGGGTGTCACTACCTTATTTACTAACTAAGGGACTACCCGAGATCAAGTGTTCTGCTGTCTAGGGGAATTGGCTTAAAACCCAAACAATACGAACCTTTGCGGTGGAAACCCAACCATACGATTGGAGATCCCAAGAATGTGGTTCAATGGGAAAACTAAGCGGCAAAAGGTTCAGTTGAGCGCTTCGGTGGAAGCAAGAAGCACTTCGGATGATGATTTCTGTATGGAAATATGAATCCAAAGCTGTTCCCGCGATAGACATTAAAGTGCTGCCTGCATGGTGGGTAAAGGTTAAGTTTCCAAACCTTTTAAAAGATCCTCAAACGGTTGAGGTTAGGGTTGTGGAACTTTTAATGATTCCTAACACTTGTGAAGTGGGGTATAGCAGGATACCTTGTAGGAGATCACCTATTTAAGTGCGAGGATGGCCGACTCAAATGAACGCACTTAAGAATCCAAGTGTGTCCATGGCCACAACGGACAGAAACGTAAGAAGGAAAATGAATAAGAAGAGTTATTGTGTTGGTATCATTGTCTTGGCTTACACTAAACACTGACGGTTCAAGACATCACGTTCACCGCGCAGTAAGTAAGTCCGATGGTATTCAACTAGGGAAGGTTCAAAGCGTAAGCTACCTCTCCTGATGCAATATCTTTTCGCTGAAAGATTGCTGAAATGTAGGCACCTTGTGTGTGCGCCACAATCTCTCTTTCATAGAGGGGATTGTTGGAAATTAGCCTTTGGCGGGGAGATGCGTCCACCCATCTTTGATGAATTAAACACTAGTGTTTCGCATGTTGGAGACCTTGTCTCTTCGCACATGCATGATCTACGAAGTGAGTAGATGACCGTAGGGCCAAGAATCGTCTAATTTCGTTGAGAAATGAAAGAGATATTGGTCCACGAAGTAAGGTGTTTGAGACATGGAAATGTGGTGTGGGACAAATCTACCACATCGGTGGGAATAGGAAGAATTGCTCTCTATATAAGTCTCTAATGTGGTAAAGGGTTTGGATCCCCAAGGGGTATCCCATGTGTTTAAAGGAGGGAAGACCTAGATGTGCTTGGGTTCAAGGCTAAGCCCACACGCGCGCCGCCGCCGCCCGCCCGTCCCGTCCGGTCACGGGTCACGGGTCGTGGGTCGCGGGCTGTCTAATATTATCTTTTTGGACCAGAGAACTCTGCCAAAAAAATGTACAGTTTGATCCTTGAAGTTTCATATGTACAGTTTGGACCAGAATTCTTTTATATGTACAGTTTGGTCCCTGAAGTTTCAATATTTACAGTTTGGTCCCCATAGTTTCTGGGAAGGTGACGGAAGGCCGTTGGACTGCATTTTTGGAGCATTAATCAGCCATTACTTGGCTGATTAATTCTCCATTAAACAACCCATTAGTTGGGCAATTGAGCGACCTCCTTCAAGACCTTAAATCGGCCTCACTAATGGCATTTAACATGCCATTTACAGCCCTCCTAATGGCCTTTAACGGTCATGTTTGGGCGGTTGATCGCCCCTCCTCCATGCTATATATTGAGCCTCTTTTGGCTCAATTCGATGCAGAAAAACGAGCAGATAATAGGCCACCAAACAGGCAGAAAAACGGACGGAAAAGCCACCGGAAAACAGTGAAAATTCGCAAAACGGTGGCTGAAAATTCAAGCAAAATAGTGGCTGAAATTCAGCGAAACAAAGGGCTGAAAATCGGTCAAAAACAAAAGTGACCAAACCCTCACGTATACACAAGATATACACTACGAGACACACTATATACACGAGAGACAAAAGAGAAGAGTAGAGAGAAACTCTTCCTTCCTATTCCATATCTTCAAGACAAGTCGAGTCATATTTGTTTTCTTCGCCAGGCTCAACCTATTGGCTTTGTAGTGTTGAGATTAAAGTGTTGTTTTATCTTGGGAGACTATTGCCCGCTAACGTAAAAGCATATATACGGGGCAATCTTGTCTTAAGGATAGAGGGTTATCCTCGACTCGACACACAACGTTGTAAC
Source organism: Anisodus tanguticus (assembly GCA_034509755.1). Classification (NCBI taxonomy): domain Eukaryota; kingdom Viridiplantae; phylum Streptophyta; class Magnoliopsida; order Solanales; family Solanaceae; genus Anisodus; species Anisodus tanguticus. The sequence goes on along the minus strand of CM067561.1, from coordinate 33,307,735 downwards.
CATCCAGATTTAGTTGTTTCTTGATTTCAGGTTATCAAGATTTAAGGCACAACAAACTTGCGGCAGTTCTCAACATTGGCTTTGCAAGTTGATCAAGATTCAAGACACAACACACACGCGGCAGTTTTGAAGATTGACAATTTATTTATCCTTTCGAACATTTGTAATAGTTATTACTTCCCGTACTGCTCTATAAAGTACCATTAAAATACCAACAGAAAGATGTAATATTATCTCAAAAAAAGTGAACCTCTCGTATTTTTGCTTAGCACGGAATGCTTACATTGCCAAGATGTAGGAGAATGTCATACTTATTTGCTTCTTCAAGATATTATTATAAATCTGTGAATAATATCTCCTAGTGAAATTGGTTAAAACCACTTTTGTTTTAAATTTATAAAATAAGTGTCCTTTATTGGACTAGCGTAGACAAGAAATGAATCAAAATGCTAAAGTGGTGGATGTGCTTTTCTCTTATGCGCAAGATATATGCGAAGTCACATTTTAAAACAATTAAGTTTTGAGCCCAGTAATATAATAAAGGCAATTGCGATTTAATCGTTACTTACTGTAGGCATTATAACATGGTTTCTATTATTTTTTAATAAATTCAGATTACTGCCATTTGAGAAATGAAAAATACACCAAAATGTGGAGAACTCTCTCCTTCTGCTAATGTGTTGGATTTATCCTCATATTGTTATTTGTTATTTTTGCTTCTAGTTTTTATTTTAAAAAAAACTTGTTGAATTCTGAAGATAAATTTATTTTTGTAAAATATTCTTAAAGAAATTGTCCTTAACACGCCTCAAATATTGTGTACCCCCTTCAGTCCCTCTCAAAGATGGGCCTTTTCCTTACATTTCTTCAACACAAAGATAATGTCACAAGAACAACCTCCTACTAATTGCTCTCTTAGAGAAATACCATCCAATCCTAACCAAAGATGGGACTTTCCCATTTATAATCCAACTTGAATACTTTAATGGAAAGATCATGTCTTTAATCGCCAGAAACTATATTAGTACCTAATGAAAACACTCCATGATCCGACCAACTTCCAGCGAAGTTTTACCAATCACATTTAATAAGGGTATGTGAACAAAAATTGAAAAGCAACAATGGGAAAATAGAAAGCACGAACAGTTATCTAGTTCGCCAATAGTTAGGCATGGAAACCAGTCATTTAAAATATTAAAAAAATATAACAAAAGGTTACAAAAATAAGAAGTGCATTAACTTAATCTCCTTAAGTGGACATGTCCAAACTCCTTTAGTCGATGCTTGCGTTTGTTTGTAGATTTCACTTATTGCGAATAAAGAAAATTTCAGCACGTCCCTCAAAATTGAATGCAATATTCACATGCTTTTCCAGTATTAAATTTCGGAGAGGAAGAAGATCCAAATTATTTGTCACTAATAATAAATGTTTCAACGTTTTTTCTAGTTAGCTTTAGCAAGAAGTATTAAGTCGTAATCAAATATTAAGTGAGAAAGCTCAGAAAACCATATGTATTCTATATCGGAAAGTTATATGTAGAGATGGCAGTGGATCCCGGATCCGGACCGGATCCGGTAGATCCAGATCCGTTTTATAGGATATGGATATTCAAAATTTGGACCCGGCGGATCCGGATCGGACCCGGATCCGTTTCTGACGGATCGGATCTGGATCTGGATCTTGTATTTGAGATCCGTATCCGGTCCAGATCCGACCCGTGGATCCATTTTTTATTAAATATATTCATAACCTAGAATGTAATTTTATAAGTATTTTCTTAAAATTGCTAAACACATCCTTGCAAGTTTAATTCTCAAAACAAGTTTAATTTATCCTCGCGTTAACTCAAAAACCAAAAAATAAAGAGATAACTTCGATAATAAAATCAATGTTATATCAGTGAATAGCTAACATCTCCATAGACAAGTAGTTAAAATTATATTCACTTCATTTGTGAAAATTCCAAGCACATGCAAGTTCTGCATTGTGGAAATACTAGTCGATTTTCCACAACTATTGTCATTGTCCAACATTTTCAATTAATAGCTCAGAATCAAAACGAGACAACGAACAAAATATCTCATATGACCATTTCAAAATTGAAACACAATAAATTGTTAGCTAAGTAAAAATCGTTTGTCAGTTCAAAAAAAATTCTTAGCAAGGCAAATTTTTTTACATGTGGATCCAGATCCGATCCGTGGATCCTGTGGATCCGATGGATCCGGATATGGATCTGATTTTTATGGACCCAACGGATCTGGATCCGGATCTGGATTCAGGTATGAAAAACGGATCTGGATCTGGATCTAGTAGGATCCGGTCCAGATCCGATCCGTTGCCATCCCTAGTTATATGGGACTCTACAATGTTCTTCATTATTAATATGACAAGACGTCTAGTCTAGATATAAAGATGTCTAGGGAGAAATGAACACCTTGCCTAATACTACTTGTTTTAGTAGGTTGAAAATAATCATTGATATTTTTAGGAAATGGAGGACCTTATAGTACAACATATGATGAATTTTACAAGAAATGGAGAACCATGTATACTACCTGATAACTATTGTTGCGGCTCTTAACTGGTGCTAATTAAATGCAACTACCTAGTTAATAGCCGAGTTTAAATTACATACATTTTCTGTATAAAATATATTTTATCATATTATAGGTCATGCAAAAGATATTTATCAATAGATTCTTTGAAATATGAAAGTTGTAATCCTTAAAATAAAATAACTTGCTTGTTATAATAGGTAAATGCAACATGATATTGTAAAAATACTTTACACCTAGATGTATATTTACTTAAACCAATAATGAAAACTAATACTCCTAAAAATGCGCACGACTTGTACGCGTACTTAATTCTTAAATTGCTAGAGATGAAGCAGCCGTATATTGATGTAGCTGTGGTCCTCGACCTAAATATTCAAATAATTAACAACAACAACATGACCAGTGAAATCCCATATCGTGGGGTCTGAAAAGGATAGCGTGTACACAGATCTTACATTTACCTTGGTAGGTAGAGCGGCTGTTTTCGAGAGACCCTCGGCTCAAGACAAGCATATTCATAAGCAAAAACAAGAGAAAACAGTCAGACTCGGTCAATAAATTAACACTTCTTTTCAAAATAATTGGAAAGAAAAAGTAAAAAAAATAAGGGTGTCTTTGGTATGACATAAAATGTTTTTTTTCAAGTTTTTTTTTTTTGAAAATAAGTGATTTTCCTACTCATTTTCTTGTGTTTCATACACAAGTTGAAAAATATCATTTCAAAGGCATTTGCATGTATTCTAAACAAAACACTATATAGTATGGGTAGGCCGGACAAGGGGTAAGATTTTTTTTTCCTTTTTTATAAAATTGTTATAAAAAACTTTGAGGAAGGTGGGGTGGGGGTAAGAAAAGAAATCCATCTTTTATAAAATTGTTAGTGGGTGGGGGCGGAGTTGGGATGTATTGGTGTATTTTTATTTAATTCGGAAAATATTTTTTGTTAAAATTTTAGGAAAACATTTTCTCCTATTTGAGGAAAATATGAAAGAAAATATTTTTCAGTGCAACCAAATAAGAGAATATAGAAAAACATTTTCCATTAACCAAACACACCCTAAAAGCAAATTAAGGAATAATACAACATATAAGAAGTGAAAATTCCTTGAGAAGTGGTTGTGTAGCCGAAGCATTAAATTGGGCGGTACCATAGAAAGAACATTTCACTACAAAACGAAAGATTTACAATAAAGTTTCCTAGTCTGTTCTGGCACACTACCGATCGACTAATAATTCAGCATCAATTACGTACTAATTAATCCTTCATCCCCGCCAGTTTCCTATCTACTTATAACAAATTTAAACTTTTTCTCCTCCTATATATAAAGATGTAGAGGCAGATGGAAATTGAAATTTGTTCAGGATATATTGTACTCCTTTTATTATTACAACTAAAGTCATTATTATGTAAGCGTGATCAACTTGTTTTCTTTCTATTTTATTTTAAACTTCACTTACCTCCTTGTAGTTATAACTTACATCAGAGCATTATATTATAGTTGCTAGTTACCTTCTTGTACGTATTGTGATTGTCCCATGCACCCCTGGAAGGCATATATATATATATATATAGCCTTTATTTCCACCTATTCCTCTACAACTTAATTCAGCTACAATATTTTATTTTGTAGAATCTCCATCGGCCACCTATTTATGGAGTTACAGGAAATCCGAATTGGAAAGCAGGAAGAAGAATCGAACTTTGTGAAGAGTAATGGAGGTGTTTTCTTGACGTGGAATGACTTATGGGTGACTGTTTCCACTAGTAAAAATGGAAGCAAAAACATTCTTGAAGGTGTGACTGGCTATGCTCGCCCCAGTGAGCTCCTGGCTGTAATGGGTCCTTCTGGCTGTGGCAAATCTACTCTTCTCGACGCATTAGCTGGTATTCTTGAATCCAACTTTTATATACTTAGTTATGTCTAATGATGCATATATACATTATCTTGCATGAGGCAAAAACATCAAATTATGATTTCCATATAAGACTCGATCACTTGTGATCAGGGCGACTGGATTTCAGCACGAGGCAGAGTGGGGATATTCTGATCAATGGCCACAAACAGAAACTTTCTTATGGAACTTCTGTAAGAAGATCTTCATCTAAATACTGCATGGCCTGATGTGTTGTAGTCTTAAACATGACACGTGAAAAGTTAGAACGAAAGAGTTGATAAAAAAAGAAATGAGACATTGTTTTTTAAACAAACTAAAAAAAGAAAGTAAGATAAATATTTTGAAACGGAGGGAGTATAAAAGAAACATTTATTTGGAAATGATATATATGTCCAAACGACCACTAAAACAATATCGTCTTTGCAAATTTCAACTTCCCTCCCAAAAGTTTCTTAAATTGTTTTTGTATTTGATTGACATTATCTTCTTATAAGGCCTTTGAAGCCTTTGCAAATTACCAATGTGCTAAATATAGATTTTTTTTCAAATTCTCCGTTCCAAGTGAGATAATTGAACAAACTATAAAACAAACTTTGATTTGCAAATAATATGCATGTCCAAATGTTTACGAAAGTATTATTTAAATATTGACTAAGCAAATTTCAACATCCACCAAAACGTTTCTCAAATTCTTCTTGTCTAATACTAACAAGCTATTACAACATGAACATGCTAATGTTTAGGCATATGTGACACAAGATGAAACTCTGATAGCAACACTAACCGTAAAAGAAGCTGTTTACTACTCTGCACAACTCCAATTACCAGATTCCATGACAAAATCAGAGAAAAATCAAAGAGCAGAACAAACTATAAAGGAGATGGGGCTGCAAGATGCAATGAACACAAGAATTGGAGGATTTGGCACTAAAGGAATTAGCGGAGGAGAAAAGAGGAGACTTAGTATTTGCATTGAAATTCTAACGAGACCTAAACTTCTTTTCCTTGATGAACCAACCAGCGGCCTTGACAGTGCTGCATCGTATTATGTGATGAGCGGAATTTCACGCCAAAGAGCGGGAAGAACCATTATTGCATCCATTCATCAGCCTAGTGCTGAAGTTTTCAACCTCTTTCACAGTTTGTGCATCTTGTCTTCAGGAAGAACCGTGTATTTTGGACCGGCTAGTGCAGCGATTGAGGTAAGCCTCGATGAATTAAGCATATTTGTCAAGCTGTCAAAATGTGTTTGTTATGAAAACTGTTTTTTGTTAGAATTCCTTTTCGAAAAAATACAATTTTGGACCATTTTGTGTTTCATTAATCAGTTTGAAAAATACTTTTGTCAATATTAGAGCATCAATTTGTATGTATCTTATCTTCCAAATAAGTGGACTAATGATGCAAACTATATAATAAAAATTTCATTTTGTAGTTTTTCGGGACAAATGGTTTCCCTTGCCCACTTCATCAGAACCCGTCTGATCATTTCCTTAAAACAATAAATAAGGATTTTGATGAGGTAAGTAAATAGTATCTATACTGTTTCCTTTTTCTTGGAGAGGCCAAAGTTTGCATTTTTACTGAATGTAATATAATCTTGCCCTATTGGTAGGATATTGAACATGGTTCAGCTGGAAGAAAGCCGACAGAAGAAGTGGTAGATTTTCTCATAAATTCATATAAAACATGCGAGGAATATGATAAAGTTCAGAACCATGTTGCAGAAATATGTCAACAGGTAAGGAAAAAACTACCAAAAGGGAAAGGAAGGAAGAGGGGTCGTTTGCACGCAACATGGAGCTAAATTTTTGAATTTATGGGTTCTAGATTCTAGAAAGACAACCTAATTAGTGGATCGTTCAATGGACTACTCCGCCCCTGTCTGTAGGGTGATGAAAATGAATCATTCTAACACCATTATATATTTTCAGGGCGGTGAAATATTGAAAAAAAGAAGTCATGCCAACTTCACAACGCATAGCCTGGTTTTGACAAGAAGGTCATCTGTGAACATGTTTCGCGATCTTGGCTACTACTGGATGCGATCCGTGTCTTATGTCATCCTTGCTTTAGGTCTTGGCTCTATCTACTATCATGTCGACTTAAGCTATCGTTCGATAGAGGTATAAACAATAGGAATCGGAAGAAATTTTAGTTTTGCCGCGCAATTTGATCATAACACAATTTTGAATATTAACTTCTCAGGAAAGAGTTCTAATGGTGGCTTTCGTTGTTTCATTTATGACATTCATGACAGTTGGTGGATTCCCTTCATTTGTGGAGGACATGAAGGTATCCTTAATCCTTGTTTTATCATCATCATAACTAACCAATTCTCTGTTTAATCTCTTAACACGACTAATTAATTTAATTGCTTCGAGAAAATGCAGGTTTTTCAAAGAGAAAACTCGAATGGACACTATGGTTGTTGTGCTTTTGTCATTGGCAACACTCTTTCTTCCACGCCGTACTTGTTATTGATTTCGTTGGTTCCAGGTTCCATTGCCTATTTCCTCACTGGATTTCAAAATGGATTTGAGCATTTCATCTACTTTGCTCTGGTCCTCTTCATCGGCATGATGATAGTCGAGAGCCTAATGATGAACGTTGCAGCTATCGTGCCTAATTTCCTCATGGGCATTGTGGTAGGCGCGGGAGTACAAGGATTAATGATATTAAGCGGCGGTTTTTTCCAGCTACCTAACGAGTTACCTAAAATAATCTGGAAGTACCCGTTATACTACATTTCATTCCATCGGTTTGCTTACCAAGGCATGTTTAAGAATGAATTTGAAGGTCTAGTGTTTACAGATTACATCAACGGAAACAATAATACAACTAGCGGAGAGGACGTATTGAGAGATAGATGGCAAGTAGAAATGGCATACTCAAAATGGGTAGATCTTGCCATTATGGTAGGTACACTAATTTTGTACCGTTTGGTTTTCTTCCTGATTGTCAAGACAAATGAAAAGGTTGTGCATGCAAGAAAAACATCCACATCAGTTTTTTCAAACAGAAGTAGGCAAATCATGGCTAAGTCCCTACCTGCCTCGCCTCTCCATGGACCCAATGTTGACATTCCCACCAACAATGGTTGAATTAGTATCTAGTTACGTTCTTCGTGATTGAACACTATGTTAGGATATTCATTTCATTTCATAGTGTACCATTTCTATTGTATTGTATTTTACTGTTTATATCTCATGAACTCTAGTAGTTCGTTTCTTACAAACTTTTTAAGTTAGTATTGTTTATTGTACGCAATAATGTAAAGATGCAAATAAAAAAGTTCATCTCAAATATGATTGTGTTCCTCTTAGTGTAAAACTAACAAGTAACTAGTAAGTAATACATTGTAACATTAACATATATAATTGTAGTATCCTAACGGCCCAACACGTTCGTAATTCTATTTCTACTTACTGATTGTAAACTTATTATGGTGATTTGTTACAAGTTGTTTTGAGAGTGAAGGGATAAGGAAGTATTACATAAGTAATACTTTTTTATATTTAAATAACTTAAAACTTTAATTTCTTAATTAATCCATATTCTTACTGCACTAAAATGTCATGACGCATCCAAACCTGCAAGCTTTAAGTGTACTTCTAATATGTTCCAAAGTATTTTTGTTATTCTTAAATTTTATATTCAGTTTGTAAATGAAACAAAGGGGACTATAAATTACTAGGTAAAAAAAATAATAATAAGACAAAAATCCACGGAACTATAAATGAGGCATAAAAAATAGTAGTATTACTACTTTTCTCCTACATAAGAAGCCACAGTTAGCACCTTGAGTCTGTTTCATCAACATGATTGGCTAGTAATTATGAGGGTAATTATGGTATTTCTAAAAAGTTGTGCTCTTTAGTAGTTGAATGGAAATCTGTACTACTCCTACAATTGACTATAAACCCATATGCCTTTTTATTTTATTTCAAATGTGTCCCTTTTACTACGATATTTGGGTCCCATTTTTGTAGATCTTTGCCCTTGGTTCTCGAATTTATTTCATTATTTCTCTGTTAACCTTTTAGTAAATATGGACAAGTTAGTGCCTAGAAAAAGTTATGTGCTGAAGGACACGTGCTAGGGAATTTCAATGGGCCATGTGGGAGCTATGGTACCCACAATACTATACTTCTTCCATTCTTCTTTTTTTAGTTGTGTTGTTCCAAATTTAATACTCTTCCTGTTTGCTCTTTAAGCATTTCAACCCATAATGCATTTACTTAATATTTCGAAAACTACAAAAATACAAATGTTGTTTCCGATATCTTTTGTGGAATCAAAATTTAACAAGATGATATCAAATTTGGAATTAAGGGTACGTCAAAATCATGACTGAAGTGTCATTACCGGTAAATAATAGATTTTAGGCCTAACTCAACCCCAAAAGCTAGCTTGTAGCGTTAGGATTTGTACAGGTCCATATAAGAGTTCATGTTTTCATTCCATATCCGATGTGAGACTCTTAACCCTCCCCGTACGCCCATACATTGTTAATTAAAGCGTGAATAATATAATTTGAGGGTCCAACATCGGTGAACAAAAAATTAAAAGTATTTGATCCTAATACCATGTAAAGAATGAATCTTGAATCTAATTCAATCTCAAAAACTAGCTTGTAAGATGATGATTATCCAATTTCATATACTATTTTCCTGAAGTCACAATTAGCAAGTCTCGTATTGTTCCGTAAAGAACTAACTTAAGAATACAAAATGTGAAAAACAATAATAGTTTGTTGGGCCCGCGCTATGCACGGGCTTTTCATATTTAGTACTCTATACAAGTGTAGAAGCAGGCAGCTGGACGTCAACATGCCTGCTTCAGCTTTAAGGGTAATTCCGGAATTTAAGAATTTGTTGGCTCAAAAGAGATTGTACTTTGATTAAGTAGTGTATTGTACTTCTCTTCAGTTGGACGAAAATACCAACTGTCTTTTTAAATTTCCGTGTGAATCCCTGCACAATTGTAGGCGCCGTTCAATTCTCGTTTTATTACCTCAGATTCCTTTGGTATTTGTGTAAATTAGCTAAACTTTGAGAACTTTTAAAATATCTAAAAGTATCAAAAGTCAGTCGTCTTTGAAAGACATGTATATCCTTTAGTTATAGCTTTATTACTTTAGATGCATTGGGTATTTTTGTGAATTTTGTAAACTTTGAATACTTTCTTAATGTTCCAAAAGTAAGAAATTAACTAAAGTACATAGCAGCTTTTCCTGTAAATCTTTTGCAGTCACGCGCGTACTCTCATTTTGTTTTGACAATTGAGCTGTTACTTTTATCATTTTGTTATGTTTGCAAAACTTAATTTATTTTTAATTCGTAATATATGAGCAATGAAGCTTAATGATTTCATGTATTTTGAATATTAAAATATTTTTTTTGATATATCAATATATTGATTTAGTTAAAAATGTAAACTTAATTACCATTCTTGTGAAACTAAATTTATGTTAAACTACCTGCAAACACCTCCTTGAGATTATCGTATGAGAATAAGTAATTTTGTAAGTGTGAATTTAAGGATAATTGATCTATTTAGAGTTTAATGTTTGTAAAAATTACATAATTTCGTGTAAGTTGTAACAGATTAATTAATTTTTCCTCCTACATATATGTGTATCTTTGTTCACTGCCACTATTCTGTTTGTATCCCCACCACGACCACAACAATGGACCGGCGGAGGCAGCAGGGGTGGCTCAGCCCTGCCCAATTCATGCCTTCAAGCCTCAAAGGCTTCACCTTTACAGAAACCCACCTTCATCTCTTCCTTTCCCACCACAATCCCATCAAACACCAAAATCAAACCAAGAATCAAATCCATCTCAGCCGTTCAATCTCCACCTTCAACAACAACATCAACCGCTCAAAACCCAGATGGAAAAAAATGGAGTCTTGAAAGCTGGAAATCAAAACCAGCATAAGGTAGAGCTGGAATCGGTTCTTGAAACCCTTTCAACTTATCCTCCTATTGTATTTGCTGGGGAAGCTAGGAATCTTGAAGAGAAATTGAGTGAAGCTGCTCTTTGGAATACTTTCTTGTTGCAAGGAGGTGATTGTGATGAGAGTTTTAAAGAGTTTAGTGCTAATAACATTAGGGATACTTTTAGAGTTATCTTGCAGATGGGTGTTGTCTTATGTTTGCCTGTCATCAAGGTGATTTTCTCAAATTTTTAATTCCAATTTGAGTTACTACATTTGTTTTAGGCAGGTTTGTTGGGAGTTTTGCTCTACGGTACTTTATAAAGCAGTACGGGAAGTATTTAACTATTACAAGTATTCGAAAGGATAAATAAAGATTTCAATAATTCAACATGGAATCTGAAATTACAATCGTTACACAAGTAAAAACTGGAAATTCCAGTTTTGTAGAAGACGAAAAAATGTAAAATGTTTTTGCTGAGTCGAGTGTAGCACTCATCCTTAAGACAATATTGCCCCGTATGTATCCTTTATACGTCCCGGACAATTTGTCTCCCAAGATAAAACAACAATGGAACCCTTGAGCAAAGGAAACTCAAGAGCTACCGTGAAGAATATTGAGTAACGAAATGATGCTTGGAAGTTGTAGGAAGAAAACTATTTCGGTTGTGTATTTTCGTGCCTTTTTTTCTGCATCTGTTTATGTATTTTCGTGCATATGTCTTTGTACCGAATAATGGTGTAAGGGGGTGTTTATATAGGTGAGGGAGGGGTTGTTTATCGCTGAAATCGCCTCCATAATAGCCAAATAATGGCCATTATGGAGGTAGTAAAGTCACCAACATAAATGGGAGAAAGACCAATTGTTTTGGCCATTATAGGAGGAGTAATTCACCAAAATAAATGGCCGAATTGAGTGCTTGGCATTTCTGTTTTTGACCGTCGAAATTCGATTTTCTGGAAACTTCGGGGACCAAACCGCACATCCGAAAGAATTCTCGGGCCAAACTGTACTTCTGGCAAAGTTTTCTGGCCCAAAAAGATAATATCGAAGAAGACCCACGGCCGTGGCCCGTGACCCGAACCGGACGGGCGGGCGGCGGCGCGCGCGTGTGGTCTTTCCTCGAACCGAAGCACATCTAGGTCCTCCCTCCTTTAAACACATGGGATACCCCTTGGGGTCCCAAACCCCAAACCAATTTCGAATCTTATATACACAACAATTCTTTCTTCCTCTACCGATGAGGGAGAATTACACACAATACCACACTTTCCATGCTTCAAACACCTTACTTCGTGAACCAATATCTCTTTCATTTCTCAATGAAATTTGACGATTCTTGGCCCTACGGTTATCTACGTACTTAGTAGATCATGCATGTGTGAAGAACCGGATTCTCCAACATACGTTACACTAGTGTTTAAGCCGTTAAAGTTGGTCGGTCGCAACTCCCGCCAAAGGCAAATTTCCAACAAGGTTTACGCTCAAGCTGATCTTGACACCACCATCGTGAAAATATACATAATAGTAATAAAAAATTAAGGCATAGAATCTTTTATTGTTTTAGTTAATACAAGAGACATCTACATAAATAGTTGAAAAAAGTCGCAATTTTTGTTTATGAATATTGGCTTCATTGATGGCATCAAGAAGATGCAAAATAGTTACAAAAATATAGAAGTAAAAAGGGCTTACTGTTATCTCCAGTACAAGATGTTTAGCTTAAAACTAGGGAGCTAACAAAGTTCAAAAAAATGTCAGGGGAATCTACAGGGGATATATTAACCCAACTATATATAAATACAAGAGACATCTAGCTTTAAGAGAATGGTAAGGAGTTGATAGTGTCCATTAAGCATCTTCTGTTCCTTTCATTCCTTATGGTGCTGTCAACTTTCCAAATAGTAGCAAAAAGTCACAACTTTTATGGGTGATAATATTTTTAAAATGTATAGAAAAATTGTTGTTAAAGAACCATGTCTGACCCTCTAAATAGTAATTTTGCAATATAAAATGGAACAGAGAGTAGTAACAAAATTGTCTATTTTCAACATAATAAATAATCACAACGCCATAGTAAAAAAATGACTTAAAGTTACATAATGTTGCATGCCAGAATCTCCTAAACACCTGCTACGTTGTTGGAATAGAAGAGGTTTATGAAAAAAGGGACTAAAAGTTACACCAACGGCTATATTGTGGACTTTGTGGAATAAAGCAACTAGAGATACTTTGAGGTCAAAATGGAAAATTGTAACTTCAAGCACAAATGTTTAGCTCTAGCCTTTGGTGTAAAAATGAAAATGTTTGAGGAAGTAGATAAGATGGTTAATTTCCTTAGTTCTTTTCACATGTAGCTATTGTACTAAAATGCATTTTGCTAATGGTTGTGCTACTAATCAGTTCTATCCTTTGATAAATTTTTCATTACATTTTCAAAAGAAAAAGAGAGTAACGATTTTGGCAGTTTGCATGATCACATGACATGCGGGGTTTTGTCCCGTAGGTGGTCTTTCTCTGTGATCTATACAATTTTACTGAACTTGGTCTTAAGCTGTTCGTGCCTTTCTGGTGGTTTAGTTGGTACAGGAAAAGATCATTATGTTCTCACGCGAATTAACACTAAAATGATTAAATCTGACCTTTATTATAGCATCTGTTAAGTGAAATCTTTATTCCTTTTGATTGATCTGGAACAGCTTTAGATGGTTGGCCTAATAGACAGAAACAGATGAGGATGCGCTTGAAAGAAGTCAAATGATGCTTGTTGCATTGTGGTGAAAATGATATTTCAAACTTACTCTTATTTGCTGCTTAGGCAAAACACTAATTGAACTTTACTTTAGTCTGCTGCTTAGGTCTTGGGTTCCAATTACAATTAAGAAATTCTCTTGTTTGGCTATTAATTGTCCGAAATTCACATGCATATCCAGCAGATGAATCATAAACTGCATCTTGTAAGTTTAGAATCAGGAGCTATGTATTCATTTTAGTGGTTTCTGTGGTTGGGACAATTACAATTTTACTTTCGATTGTTATTGATTCTGTAAACTGTGGTCCAAGATTTGGTTATTTATACTTCTACTTTTCTGGTTAGGTGGGTAGAATGGCAGGTCAATTTGCCAAGCCAAGATCTAATCCATTTGAAGAGAAGGATGGCGTGAAGCTGCCAAGTTACAGAGGAGACAATGTGAATGGTGATGCTTTTGATGAGAAATCAAGAATTCCTGATCCCCATAGGATGATTAGGGCCTATACTCAAGTCTGTAGCTGCGTTGAACCTCCTCAGGGCATTTGCTACTGGAGGTTATGCTGCCATGCAGAGGGTTAACCAGTGGAATCTCGACTTTACTGATCACAGAGAGCAAGGTGACAGGTACGCCTTATGCTATGTTAGATTTGTTACTTATCCAAAAGAATTATTAGTTTATTCCTACTTATCAAAAGAAAATGTTTGTCTAGTTTTGGTTTCATAGTCATGTAGATCTTTCTATTATAACTTACATGAGCAACAATTTTGTGAGCAATATGTTACCCGAAGGTACCGTGAACTAGCTCACCGAGTTGACGAAGCCATGGGCTTCATGAGTGCTGCTGGGCTTACAGTTGACCATCCAATCATGACTACAACGGACTTCTGAACATCGCATGAGTGCCTTCTCGTCTTATGAACAAGCACTTACGAGGTTGGATTCAACTTCTGGCCTTTATTACGACTGCTCCGCTCATATGATTTGGGTTGAGGAACGAACAAGGCAATTGGATGGTGCTCATGTTGAGTTTGTGAGAGGAACTGCTAATCCACTTGGTATCAAGGTACAGTGCACTTTGATTTTCTTAGAAGAAAGGAGTGTGGTAGGTGTGCTAATTATGAAGGGCTGTAGGGAGTATCTTGTAAGATGGAACAAATAAACGTAAGACTGAAATCTGCATGTGAAATGGAATTGAAGGGAAAGGTGGATATTGTAAGTCATGCCTTAGAGATGCATTAGACTGTGTCTGGACCTTTGTCTATTATTTGACAGTCCACATGCTGAGATTCAACTTTTAACCTATGATTGACGGTAAAAGTTTAGAACATCTGAAACTGGTTAGCAAAAAGAGAAAACAAAGATTAGGAACTAAAATTTTCTAAAGTTGTAGGAATTAGTATGTTCTGATGTTTTAGGTCCAAGAAAGATACTCCTTCCGTCTTGTTTTATATGAAGTGTTTGAGTACATATTGAACTTAAGATATCAATTCAACCTATCTGTTTTGTATAAGTAGTGGTAAGCTAAATTTGACCAGAAAACATCATATCAAAGTTTAAAATTAGAATAATGCATGAATTTGTATTTTTGAAATTTAATCAATGATTTAAAAGAATGGTGTCAAACATTTAAGATGTCCCGAAAAGTAAACTGAGTCATATAAATTCGAATGGAGAGTGTAGTTACTGAGCAGAGTTAAAATGTCAAATACGATGTATATAAGTATCCACCTTTTCTTTTGCCTATCTAAATATATATATATATATAGATATATATCCACCAGCTTTTAGGCTCCCTTAGTTTCTACGATTTTAACTAGCTTGGAATTGAGACACAGTTGGTTGACTTATTGGACATACATGCTACGTAAGCTACCTTTGTTTCCACAATGCAGGTGAGTCACAAAATGGATCCAGATGAATTAGTCAAGCTTATTGACATTCTTAACCCTCAAAATAGACCAGGAAGAATTACAGTGATTGCCTAATGGGAGCTGATAACATGAGAGTAAAGCTTCCCCATCTGATCAGGGCTGTTCGCGGAGCAGGTCAAATTGTCACTTGGGTCAGTGATCCTATGCACGGAAATACCACTAAAGCTCCTTGTGGACTCAAAACGCGTTCATTTGACTCTATCCGGGTATTGATGCTATTCTACTTATGGTATATACTTGTACAAGAACTTGCTTTATGTTCTCCTGGTATGTGAATTTACTGAATTTCTCAAAAAGTTTATCCGCCACCCCTGGCAATATAAGTAAAAATATTTTGGAACTCTTTCAGCATCCAATAAACTATAGGAGAAGATTGAGTGCCATTAAGCGTTCATGACATGTTTGATGGACACATGCTATCTACATTTCAAAGTACTACAAGGGCAAGAAATTAATTGATAATATCAAATGAACCCTTATTTAGGAAATTTGGTGAGCTCGTGCTGTTTATATCTAGCGAGTAGATACTCAAACCGACTCAGCTAATAACGCTAAAGGTGATTTATTTCATTAAGGTCTCTTGGTGCTTGCTTTGTTTCTACACATTTGACAATCAAGTTTGACTTCCTATCCTTGTCAATGCTGTTTTTTTCTTCCTTTCCTCCAGCCAAGTCTCACCTACACTAGCTTAGTGATTTCTTTTTGCCTTAGCTTATATTACAATTGCATGTATCTCTGTAGAATAAGGTAAGAGCATTCTTTGTTGTACACGATCAAGAAGGGAGCTATCCTGGTGGTGTGCATCTGGAGATGACGGGTCAGAATGTAACGGAGTGCATTGGAGGATCTCGGACAATTACTTACAATGATTTGAGCTCACGCTACCATACACATTGTTACCCAAGACTTAATGCTTCTCAAGCACTTGAACTTGCCTTTATCATCGCAGAGCGCCTCAGGAAAAGAAGACTGGGACCTAAGTTCAGGTTCTAGAAATCATCTTACTTCCCTTCCCTTACTTTTCGCTAGGGGTGGCCAACGGGCCGGGCCGGGACGAGTCGGGCGGGTTTGGCGGGATCGGGGCGGGACAGGCGGGATTCACCGAAGTCCCATCCCGGTTCCGGTCCAGTCGGAAAAGGGGCGGGACGGGATGGGATCGGGTCGGGAGTGGGGTTTTTTTTTTTTTTGCACTTAATTTAAAAAATAACATATATATAAACAACTCAATAACTGAACAAGATAGTGAACTAGAAACATCCCAAGGCTGTTTTTGTGCCTCTTATATTATTTAATAGACATGATTTTTTTTGTAATATAAATACAATTGTCAAAATTGCAACTTTGTGGTGTTGTTCAAAAGTTGCAAATGACATAGTAAAATTGCAATTAAAAAAATTACATTTTGAAAAAAAACTTGTTCTAGTTTCTTGATAATTTCTTGTGGTTCTTCGGTTGGAATTGGTTTTTGTTGGTCAAATTGCTCCACGTCACTTCCACCACCTTCGGATAAGATGTAGTTGTAGTTTTCGTCTTCTTCTTCATTGATCTCCAATTGACCTGACCGCACCTTCTCCGCTCCGCTCGTATCCAATCTCTGAATAATACTGCAATCTCCAAGCTGTCTCCGGCTAATGAGTGTATGTGTTCTCCTATTTGATATCTGCCGGCAGAAAAAGCGCTTTCAGACGTCGTTGATGACGCTTGAATGTTCAAAACATCTCGGGCCATCATTGAAAGTGTCGAAAAAATCTCCTCATTCCCCCTCCGGTATTTCAGCAAGTCTTCACGTCCTTCTTCATTGAGAACTGCTTGGTACGGTACAGAACCCTGCAAAACAAAAATATCAAACTCGCTAATTTGGTTTGTAGTGTTACCACCGCACATTCTATTTCTGAGGCTTTCAATACCAACCGCAAAAACAACACCTCTTTTGTGAGGTTGTGTTGAAGAAGAAGAAGAAGAAGATGGTATGGAAGTCGGTAGGTTGCTAGCTCTTTCTTGTTGGTAAAATTTATATACTTTTTTGCATTCGTCTTCTACGCTAGACAACACTTTAGTTTGTTCAATAGGTGGTGGGTGATTTGAATTTTTGGGACTTGGAGGTGGTAGTACTGCTATACAATCATAAATAGTTTCAATAAGTGATTTAGTACCGTCTATTTTAATAGTCGAATTTAATACAACGCCAATAATATAAATACTGGGAATAGGAATAAAATATTTTTTATTTTGATAAATATTTTTTAATAGCTGCCTTATAAACTGGTTTATCCATATATTCATTAAGCCGTAAAAATATTAGAGCTATATAAAATAACATAGTTGAAATAGTAGGATAATATATACCAGAAAATTCTTTTATTGCTTGAAAAAATTTCTCTAGAAATACAATAAGTTCGGAAATTTTTCCCCAATCGCTATCTACAACCATATCATCTGGATTTTGATTATGAGAGTTAAAAAATAAAGTTATAGATTTTCTAGTCATAAGCAACAAGTAGTTGCTCATATAAAGATTTTCACCTAGTGGGTTTTTCTTCTGGATTTTTTTCTATAAGGTAGTTGGCAATCGTGATAAATTTTTTTATATTCTTTTTTTCGTTGTATTCTATTATTTTTAAAAATAAAATTTATAGCAAATTGTATTTTACTAAGAATGTCTTCAAAAAGTGATAGACTTTACAACTAAGTTATATAATGATATGGAAAAGATGGAGTTAAACTATTTTTTAACATTGTAATAGCATAATTGTTAGAAGAAGCGTTATCTAATGTAATATTCATAATTTTATCAGTTATTCCATAATAATCGCACACTTGATAGATATTTTCTGCAATAAAAACACTAGTATGCCTATCATCTATATATCTATACGCTAAAATACGTTTTTGCATCGACCATTTATAATATATCCAATGACAGGTTACCGTTAAATAATCATGGTCGTTAGTACTATGGCCTATATCAGAAGTGATAGTCACTTTGCCTTTAAAATGATATAATGAATAATTTACTGTTGATATTCATGTGCAAATTTAAATACATTTCTCTTAACAATTGATCTAGAAAAACTGTTAAAAGCAGGATTATACATTTCTCTAATGTAATGAATAAAACCAGGAGATGAAGGAAATGAAAAAGGCAAACCCTCCACATCAACTAATTTTGCTATTGCCTCCCTATCTCTATGTTTATTATAATTAGGGCCTACAATTTTCCTCGTCATAGGGTAATTTGACCCTATACTTGGTCCAGGACAGTATGTGAACCTTGTCCCGATGGAGCGGGCGTTTGCGCACTCGGTTTTGAAGTCTCGTATTGGGCATACCTAGCTGGATAAGTCCTTGCTACGTGTCTCATTAAACCCCCTTCCCACCGTGACCTTTTTCAGCTTTAAATTTTAAAACATCTTTACAAATTTTACATCTAGCTATTTGATTCTCTATGTCCCTATCAAAAAATGTCCATGCATCTGATTTTAATTGTCGTTTTGCTGGACCTCGTCTCATACTAGGGGGAATAGGAGGTATTTTAGTTGAAGGTGCACTAGTGGGTGTGTTGTCAGCTACATTAATGGGTGTATCATCTAGATCATCGTCTAAATTAAATTCTTCTTGAGTTTCAGAAAATACTCGTCTATATCTAATGGTATTGCAGGAAAATGTTCAGTATCAACAAAATCATCCTGTGTAGAAATAGGATTCTGTCTAGAAATAGAATGACTAGAAGAAGTACCCTTGCCCTTGTTGCCCCTACTAGAAGAAGTCTGACCTTACCCTTACCCTTACCCTTACCCTTACCCTTACCCTTACCCGTAAGCATACGTTTAAATCATTCCATTATAATTATACTAATAAATAATTAAAGTAAATGAAATTAAGTGCGCTAAATAAAATAAACAGACAATAATAATTTAATGAAGGAACGAATGTACCAAACGCCGACGTAACGTCGACGTGTAATCGAGAGGTTGAAATTGAAACTTTGTTCGAAGCTAGTTGTCAACTTCATTCTCAAATGAATAAATAAAATTCAATATTTAGTAGACTTGTAGAGAAATAGATTGAGAGATTGTAGAAAGATGAAGAGAAAATGAGGTATTTATAGTTGGGAAATTGGGTTAAACTGTGTAAGTTATTATATTTATAGTTGGAAAATTGGGTTAAAGTGTAAATATAATAACTTATGAGTTAAAAATAAATATTAAGGGGGAGGCCAAAAATGGCCGTTGCACAACGGCCAAAATGTAAAATGATCGTTGGTGCAACGGTTATTTGTGCAAAGGGGGGTTTCGGGCGGGACTGGGGTGGACCGGGACGAGACCATGTCCCGTTCCGGTTCGAGTCCCGGTACTGTAATAAAAAAAATGTCGGGACCGGGCCGACCCGGCCCACTGGCCCGTCTTACTGCTCGCAGTGTCTGTGGGAAGGTATACGCATAGTATGGCAAGTTCCAAGTTTATAGTAACATGTCTGAGTGTCTGTGAAGGTATACATCATCCAGTTGTGGATAGGCTGTTAGTATATATGTTAAGAGAGGACCAGTTGGTGCTTAATTTGTATCTATATTAATATCGGTGAGGTAATCTCTTCCTAAGTGAAGTGAACTGACTCTGTTTGGTTTGAATAAGGGGTCTTTTCTATTTCTATTTTGGTTGAAGAAGTCACTACTTCGGTCGTAGTCAGTTAAAACCAACAAATCCATTAAAACTGTTTCTTGTTTTGGTTTTTCAACCCGGTGTCTGCTATGGCCCTGACTAATGGCGGAGCCAAAATTTTCATTTAGGAGATTCAAAGTATAAAAAATTTCATGTATTTTTTTGTGGATAGTAGAAGAAGCTCAGAGGAATATCCAATAGCAACTATGGATGTGCTCTCTGATCCTTCACAAAAGGCCCTTCTCTTTTTTCTTTTTCTTCATTTTGGAAGCATTTTTGGTTTTAAAAGCAGTGTAGGTCATTTGTCTAATTGTTTTTGTTCAGTGAGAGAATAAAAGGTGAGCTTTACTTTTGAGGTGTCTACCTTATCTGCCCCCAAATATTAAAAATAATATTCTCTCAAGGATCGAAGTCTACTTTGGCTAAGAACTTTGGAAGAGATGGAGACCCCTCTAATAATTGCCATTGTTAATTTTTAATGCAACTCAGAATTCCCACTAATCAGTTTATATATAGTATAGGAAGGGAAACTTTCGACGTGAAAATGGTATTTGGTTCGACGACTGGGTATTATAGGTCAAATTTCCTGAGGCATTGGATTAATTGGCCTTTTCTTTCTAGCCGAGAGCCTACCGGAAACAGCATATCTACCCCCACAAAGGTAGGGTAAGGTGTGTGTACGTCTTATCCTCTTCAGACCTTACTTGTGAAACTACACTGGCAATGTTGTTATTGTTGCATTGGATTAATTGCTTTCTGATATTTGAATGTAATAAAAATAGTGGAAGTATTAATTGATTATTCTCTAATAACTGAGATAAAATGTTCTCAACTGTATTCAATTGTTTTAAAAATATAAGAAGAAAAAGGATATCATCTTTGATAGTAGTACATTTTTCTATTCGTCCTTTAGGTTTGCACATTCCTTCAAAACCGGGACCGATTAAAAAGAAAAAAATATTCAACTTAGAGCAGAACTCACCGATAGCAATGAAGTTATTTTGTAATTTAGCTTCAGTCTTATCCTTATGAATGAGTTGAAGACCAAATGGCACACGTGATAAGGTGTCAAAACTATTAGAAAAATCGATCGACCGAACTGAAACAATTTTTAGATTTTTCTAGTTAAACCGAAGAGTTCTCATATAAACGAAAATCGTATCGAATAATTATATTGCCTTTTAATTTATAAAAATATCAAAAAATTATCGAACTGAATAATTTATATATATAGAGTATATTTTTATATGTCAGTTTTAAAATTATAAAACATTAGGCCATGGGTTTTGGGGAATTGCGAGTAATGTCAAAATCTATCTTACACTCTTAAATAAAGAAGTTACCGGGGGCTTACTACTTAAAGTCTAGGATTCGGTATTGCTTCTCAATTTACATCTTCTTGATGATACTTATTCAACCAAAAATAATAATAATTGCATGAAGGTATGTTTTGAGACTTTCTCTTCTTCTTCTTTTGTGCCCCTTTATATTTTGTTAATTTGAAAGATTAATAGTAGTCAAATATACTGTTAAAAAAGTTTAAGGATTGATATATGAGTCCAAAAGTTATTTCTATTGTATATGAATCAATAAATAGCATATAATCGTGTGAGTTTATACCGGAAAAAAGAGGCATTAGATCTACCACAGATTATGTAAGATTAAAAATTTGAGGGATCTTTATGCCATGCATTCTATACTTTATATGTTATATTAAAATTTATTATTATTTTATATAAGGTGACGTTAAATAAATAATCGAAAATTAACCGATCGTTGAAGAAAAATCAAGAGGATTTGGATGATTTTGAAATTTTTAATTTTAGTTATATTTATATATTAATCAAAAAATTGATATGATATAATTTTAAAATATAACCGATTGAACCCTATCATTAACCCCTAGATCACTTAGTCACTACTGTCTTTGCTGGCATGTGTGCTCTGCTACATTAGACTTGCAGCCTATCACGAGACAGTAGCCATATATTCGTTTCCGCCCAAATACTCAGACGTCCGAGTATTTACTATTTACACCAATTCCCCCCCCCCCCCCCCCCCCCCCCGGGTATTTACACCAAATAACAAGGCGAAATTTCATTTAAAGATTTAAATTATGGGCATATTTTAATTGGACATATATATGATAAAGTGTTGTTACTTACCCTTTTAATTTAAATTTTATTTACTTATATTTTCAATCGTCTATTACATAAATAAGTTAATTATATAAAATTTATCAACTTCTTTAATTATATATGTTAACTTCAATTAATATGTATTTAAATTTTATAGCTTATTAAGTCTAGTACATATAATTAAAAGATGTGGCATATGTTAAATGATATAACTTTTAACATTTGAACCAGAAATATCTAATAGAAAAATTTTATTATATGTTCTCGTGTTCTATCAAAATATATCATAGTTCAAATATCTAAATAGAATTTATTTAGAAGATTTAAGGGATTGTCGGTTTTATTCCGCAACGTCTTGTGATTTTCATAATTAAATGATGTGTTTACTTTAATTTTTAACTATTATTATTAGTACTAAATCAATTTGAATTTATTTTCATCCGAATGGGGAAATGGTCAAATTTAACATTTGACTGAAAACCCCTGATAAAATGTTTTAAAAAAATATTGCTTTGGATAATAACAACAATTGTCAAAGCATGATCAAGCATCACCTATTAACAACACTAGTAGTGATATTTTAATATTTAAGTAAACTTGGAACTCAATTTAAATGTTACTTACACTTGAAACGTCTTAATTATAAGATTAATTAATCTGTTAATCCACGAATTAGCCGAAGATGTTGATATAGAGAAACCCCTACAACACAAACACACTACGCTTTCCCCTCTTAAAGACTGATTAATCTTTAGGTATTTTAATCAAAAACCATAATTATGGAGTCCTCTCAAGCAACAAACAGGGTAAATAATTTTTATTGCACCATCATTATGTACTACTCTTTAATCACTTATTATCTACTCCAAACCAGACAAGACCTCTCTGTTTCCCCAACTGTGAAAAGATGTAAAAGAAGGAAGAACCTTTGTTTCATATTTTATATAAACACTAATATTATTATGCATAATTTTTATTTAATTATAGTGTCCTATAGGCATTGCATTTATTTTACACAATTTTTAAAACTTAAAAGCAAAGGAATATACAGTCATACAAAACGACAACCACCAACCCACCCCCACCACTCCTTAGTGGTACAAATCCTGCAGTCCATGTATGTACATACGTAGACTCGCCCACACCGAATCCCAGCCCACTATTCTTTTCTATCTTATCTCCACTCTGATTCTAGCCCCCATTCAAATGAGTGTCGAGCATGCAGATTTACTTGGGTCCCACATAGCAGGGAGCAAAAACCTACGCCCATTCACCCCATGCGCATTATAGCTAGCACCCGTACTCTTATCAACGAGTACTTGACCCGGATAACCCGGATACGAACCCGACCCAAACTTCCCAGTACACGCTGAAACAGCCTCCAACGGCGCCGTAGCTGGGCCCTGAAAATACCCATTGTTAAACGGGTTCGTTACAGCTCCCGCCAAAACCGTTGCCACGTTAATGATCATTCCGTCAACGCCAACGTCACCGTTAGGCGCAACTAACGGTGGAGTTTGTGGGCCGTAAATGGGCTGATGAAAAGGCCACGCACACTGACCCGCACACTGCGTCTCGGAGTTTCCAACCCAAGCATAAGCAAAACGTATTTTGCCACGTGTAGAACCATGGGTCCCACATCTACTCATACAAAAACCATCAACAAAAACATCCTTAGCCGTTAACACCAAGTTAACAGGCCTACCAATATGACCACCCTTCGAAGCCAAATACACAATATGTGAATTTTTCAAGGATTTCCCTAATGAATAATTTTCATCAAGGATTTGTTTCCCAACAACAAGGGTAGAAGCACCAGTTTTATATTTCTCAGTTGTTTTCCACCAGGTAGCAGCTGAAGGTGCAGGGGATTTTGGTGAGTTCAGAGATTGAAGGAAATCAACGATTATGGACCGTTGGATGGGGGTGAACTTTCCATACCAGATGAGATTAACGGTGATGGTTCCTTTCAAAAGAACACCGTTGTGGTATTTTAGAACAAGAGGTTGTTCCTTAACAAGAGCAGCCATGGAAGAGGTACACAAGAGGAATAACAGAGTTGCAGAAATGTAAATTGAGGCCATATTGGAGGATTAAAAGTTTTTACTCAAGAAGGAAGGAGGAGGAGGAGCTGAGTAAAGGAGAAGGAAACGAGTGGTATTTATAGTAGTGCTTAATAGACTTAGGAAGAAGAGGAGACAGCTGTATGAAAGGAGATGTCAACATCAGGGTTTGCCACGTGGGGTATTGTAATTGGGAAATAGTGGAGACTAAAGGGAGGAGTATATTGCCAGGCTGGAAGGTTATGAGGGGTGACGTGGTGGTCTACACGGAAGATCTTAATGAAGGAGAGTTGAAAGGCATGGTCTGGGCATGACGTGAAGTCATGGCACTGCATGCACCGAGGTCTGACGTGTTTGCTTCCTTCGGTCCTTAACTACTTTATTTATGAATATTCTCTCATTTTTTTTAAAAGCTATTCTCCAAATTTTAATTTAAACATTTTAAACTGATACTCATAGTTTATTTACATTATTGACGTAAAAGATAAGTTAATTGTATGTGACTTTATTTTGTAAGCATTGATTAATAACCATAAATGAATAATACTTAATTCATGTGATATTTTTTGTTCATTTTGAGTCAATTTAACTAATTTATAAAATTAAATTAATTCAATATTTTTATATTAAATTTTAAATACTAAAATATTATACCAAAAATATTATAAGTTATAATTCTTCTCATGTATAATGACAAAATATTTTTAAAAATATGATCAAAGTCCACATCGTTTAAATCTCATAAAATGAAAAAAAATGTTATATAAATTGAGATTGAGAAGATGTGTAATATGCTACAATAGATTAAATTACACTGCTAATTTTTTTTAATAGTGTTGTCGTATATATATAACCTTAATCCTACTGGACAAAAATTCAAAAAATAGGGAAATTGAAAGCGACCAGTAAAATACTGGACAGGACCTGGGCTCGGCCTGCCCCAGTCCCGACCCCTCCCCTTTGCACAAAATATTCGTTGCACCAACGACCATTTTATATTTTGACCATTGTGCAACGGTCATTTTTGGCCTGCCCTCCCCCAACCCCTCTACCCCCTCCCCCTCTTAATATTTATTTTTAACCCCTAAGTTATTATATTTACACTTTAACTCAATTTTCCAACTATAAATACCTCATTTTTCTCACAAATCTTCCTACAATCTCTCAATCTATCTCTCTACAAGTTTACTAAATATTCAATTTTATTTATACATTTGAAAGTGAAGTTGGCAACTAGCTTGAGGATCTTCCATTGAGCAAAGCTTCAATTTTCAACCTCTCTATTACACGTCCACGTTACGTGAGCGTTTGGTACATTCGTTCCTTCATTAAATCATTATTGTTTCTTTCTTTTATTTAGCGCACTTAATTTCATTTACTTTAATTATTTATTTGTATAATTAAAATTGAAGGATTGAAACGTATGATTACGGGTAAGGGTCAGACTTCTTCCAGTTTTGGTAATAAGGGAAAGGGTACTTCTTCTAGTAATCCTACTCCTAGACATGATGATTTGGTTGATACTGCTTTTTTTCCTGAAATATCATTAGATTTAGACGAAGAGATATTTCCCGAAATACAGGATGATATGGCTATAGAAGACCTATAAGTTTATTTTTTAACGTCCATAATCGAACTCCAACTGATATGGTTATAGATAGCGATTGGGAAAAAAATTCAGAACTTATTGTATTTCTAGAGAATTTTTTTCAAGCAACAAAATAATTTTTCGGTATATATTATCCTACTATTTCAACTATGTTATTTTATATAGCTCTTATATTTTTACTACTTAGTGAATATATGGAAAAATCAGCTTATAAGGCACCTATTAAAAAAATATTTATCAAAATTTAAAAATAATAATTTATATTCCCACTATCTATATTATTGGTGTTGTATTAAATTCGACTATTAAAATAGACGGTTGTAAAACACTTATTGAAACTATTTATGATTGTATAGCAGCACTACTTCCCCCAACTCCCAAAAATTCAAATGACCCACCACCTATTGAACAAACTAAAGAAGAAGCGTTGCTTGACATACAAGATAAATGCAAAAAAGTATATTGGTATTACCAACAAGAAAGTGCTAGTAACCAACCGGCTTCCATACCGTCTTCTTCTTGTTCAACACAACCTCAAAAAAGACATGTTATTTCTGCGGCTAGTATTGAAAGTCTTAGAAGTAGAATGTATAGTGGTAACACTACTAACCAAGTTAGCAAGTTCGATGTTTTTGTTTTGCAAGGTGTTGTACCGTAGCAAACAGTTTTCAACAAAGAAAGACGTAAAGACTTGTTGAAATATTGGAGGGAGAATGAGAAGACATTTCCGACACTGTCGAAGATGACACGAGATGTGTTGAACATTCAAGCGTCATCAACAACGTTTGAAAGCGCTTTTTCTGCCGACAGATTTCAAATCGGAGAGCACAAACACTCATTAGCGGGAGACAGCTTGGAGATTGCGATATTATTCAGAGATTGGAAAAGAGCGGAGATGGTGCGGTGAAACGGAGATCAACGAAGAAGAAGACGAAAGTTACAACGACATCTTATCCGACGGAGGTGGAAGCGACGTCGAGCAATTTGACCAACAATTACCAATTCCAACCGAATAACCACAAGAAATTATAAAGAAACTAGAAAATGTATTTTTAAATATGTAGTTTTTTTAATTGCAATTTTACTATGTTATTTGCACCTTTCAACACCACAAAATTGTAATTTTGACAATTGTATTACAAAAAAAAAGTATATTTCTATTAAATAATATAAGAGGCACAAAAACAACATTGGAATGTTTTTATTACACTATCTTGTTCAATTATTGAATTATTTCTATATATATATTATTTTTTAAAATCAAGTGCAAAAAAAAACATAAAAAAATAAATTAAAAAAAACAGAAGACAGAAAATCCGATCCCGACCCGATAAATACCGGGCCCCTTTCTGACGGCACCGGGATGGGAGACTGGCAGAACCCGCCAGTCCCTCCCGAGTACCGGTGCCCTGTTCCGGTTGGTTTCGTGACTTTCGTCCCGCCGGGCCCCGAACCCGTCCCGGGCCAGCCATAGATAAAGTTCAAAATGGGCAAATTATAGAACACTTTGTGGGAAGTGGGAACAATTGCATGGACCACGCTGCATATATTAGGCCATGGAGTTGGTAGAGGACCACTTCTGTCCATAGACTCAGCATTGTTCAAATTTTCTAAAAGAAAATTGAGTGTTTTTTTTTTTTGGGTTAATTAACTGAGTGGTATTACCATTAACATCCCAATTTATACTACTAAATTTTATGTTTGGTATGACTGAAAATGCTTTATGTAATGATATCTTCCTCTAATTTGCAGTTTCTTAAATTGTAAGAAAATATTTTTATCGAAACAGAAAATTATACTCAGTTTAATTTCACACATGTTCAACCACTAATTAGACATAATTGTTATTTTTTGTAAAAAAATATTAACAAAACACTCTTCTTGATTCTTCACACGCTATCTTTTACTTTATAAATGTACTAAGGACTCGTTTGGACAAGGATATATCTTTTCAAAAAATATTTTCAAAATATTGTTTAGTTATACATTGAAATGTGTTTTTAAAATTTTCAAGATGAATTTTTCAAGTCCGTTAACTAATTTATTAAGTAAAATACATGTCAAAACACAACTTCAAACTTTAAATTCAAAAATTCATTTTCTTCAAATTTCACACAAGTATATGTCAAAAGGTCTACTAAATATATGTCACCAACATCAACATACCAAGTGTAAGAGTGCGGCACATATCTTACCCCTACCTACCTTGTGTAGATAGCTACTAAATATATGTCATTTATTTATAATGAGAACCAAATACTGAATGATAACTAATCTACAAAAATGAATTCTCTAATTAAAATAATAATAGAGTAAGAATACTATAAATAGGTGGAATCTGATCCTAATCTTTAGGAGTATAAACAAAAGGTTAGGTGCAAGTTTTCGAGTATGATACTAACAGAAATGATGTGAAATTAGTTGATCTGTTCTCAAATTATGGTCATTTAAGTATATTTCATGATTTATTAGTAATAGTGTTGAGGGACCGGTATTAATATCTTCAGGAATAGTCTGACGTAGGTCAGGAAGTTGGATATAAAAAAAATGAGGTGAAATGGAAGAGAAAGGTGTGTTTCATTTATTTTGTTTGATATCCAGCTTCCCGGCTTATGTCAAACTATTTTTGGAGATAGTAGTTCCGATCCCTCAGCACTACTACCAGTAAATTGCGAGATGTACCTGAATGACCAGAGTTTGAGAATAGAGCAACTTATATCACCTATAAGGTCCTACTCTAGAAGAAAATAAATTACTCCCACGAAGTTCGAACCCACGATACAGGTCTCCAGCTGAATTTTAAATTTCTCTCATTTGTCATGCAGCTATGAACGGGGACAGGTGTGTTGCATTATTTGTGGGCATTGAGGATGGGCCATTACATCAGCAAAGGTGACTTTAGGTGCAGTATTTCAGATTCCCAGGCCACTATACTGCTTCTCTTCTTTGGTATTTCCCCCTATTTTCAATACACTGCGGCGGAGTCCGACCAGCCACATATTATATTGAACGAATTTGAATTGATTTATCAAACTTTGAACGGATTATTCTGGATTATTTATATTAATGATCACTTAGTTTTTATTTTATTATATAATAATCGTATTAAATTATTTTTTACTAAAAAGTTGCTCAATTTACTTATGTATCACAAGAATATATGTGCCTCGTTATAACTTTAAATTTTTCTTATACGCTCATTAATACACTTTTATAGTCATAAAAAAATATTATAATGTTCTTGAAAAACAGAGATTTTAAATGTATTTTATTATGATATAATTTTTTAAAGAAAATTTGTATCCACTTTAACATCCTAGATATAAGATGAAGCGAATGAATAAGTACTCCCTCCGTTTCTTTTTACTTGTTTAGTATATTAGGAATAATTTTTTTCCAGTTATTTATTCATTTTAACAAATTAAGGAAGATTTATTTATTCATTTTAAATTTATCCTTGTTATTAAATAATTATTTTTCAAACATATTGGAGGGACATAAAAAATCAGAATCGATTTGTAAAAGGAAAGGGAGGTACTAAAAACAATTCAAGGCTAAGTGGTTTTGTGGCCAAAAACGCTTTTTATGAGAAAAAGTACTTATTTTGGTTATTTGATATGTTTGGTCAGTTATTAAAACTGCTTTTATGTAGAAGCAGAAGCATTTTTTATGCGGTTGGGGAGAAATATAATTTTTTTGCTTCTTGAAAAAAGTAGAAGCAGAAATTTATTTATTCAAGATAAAAATATTCCTATCATAAATACATATTTATCAAGTATACCCCTCATTAATCTAGTAACTTCGAATTGACATTCTTTTATTTTATTTTACATAGTATTTTTGTGTTGATTTTTTCACTTGTGGAATGATTTTGAATTTTATTTTGGTTGATGTCTTTTAGTATATTTAAATCACCATGTTGATATATATATATATATATATATATTATTGATTTATCTATATATTATATTAATTGAAAATTCATGTACTTTAAAATTTTAATTAAATAAAGGCAAAAACTTAATTAAACTCATTCATATAGTATTTCAAATAATTTCGCCCTATAAAATAATCTTAATAACAAACTTTCATTGATATTTGTCATTTCGGTAATTTGACACTCAACATTATTTTTTTTTAAGAAGATTAGGCAAACATAATTTGCTTATAAAAACAGTCAAAAACACTTTTTAAATGAATTAGCCAAACATATTTTAAAAAATACTTTTAAAAATAAATAATTTTTAGACGCTTGGCCAAACAAGCTCTAAGTTGGTGCGCGAAGCGTTGGGGAGTGCTGATTATTGTTAGTAACCAGTAATCATAAACCATTGTAGTATGACAAAATATTGGGTAGAGTTCCTAGAAGGAGCTAGCAATATTAATAGGAACTCCATACATAATCCTTCATTGGTGTTAATTAAATCTTAAAGGCGAGACCTTTAATTAGCTCAGCCGCCTTTTGTGAACCATACGTCTCATGAGTTTGTACAACTGGATGACAATAAAATGTGAGTTATACCCTACAACAAATTATGAAATACTACCTCATTCCCCAAGAAGGTTGGTGCAAGTGGTTTATTTGTTTTTGCTTTTTACCATATTGCTGCTGAATTGGGAGGCGAAATCTTAGTGGGTTGTTGAGTCTCGAAACAAGTGACTAATTGTTTGAAAGATTTCGTAAAAGTGACTGCTGGCTGGGCCTGGGGTTCTCAAAACGCGCAGTCGAATCGAATATGGGAGGACGGCTGCCGACCATCCATCTTCGATTGCCACTATTGTTTTCTTTTGTTTTGAACTGTGATTAAACACGGGAGGCCTTGGTAGATGTTTGGATATGAATTGATATTTGAAAAACAAATTAGTGCTTAAAGTTAAAGTGAAAAAAAGTAGTGTTTGAGGCTTCAGAGAAAATAAAATTACAAAATCAACGAAATAGACAAAAAAAAAAAAAAAAATTAGCTTCATGTTGTGTTTTGAGTTCTTGCTTGCTTTAAGGGGGTCGTCTGCTAAGATGTATTAGAGAAAAATAATATATTTTCTCCATTTCATTTTATACGAAGGTTTTTGACTTGACATAAATTTTAAGAAATAAAGAAAGATTTTTAAAATTTGTGGTCTAAAACAATCCATAAAAATTTGTATGACTAGAAATTATTTCATTAAGGGTATAAAGGTAAATTTAAAGTTGAATCGTTACTAAATAAATAAAAGTATCATTCTTTTTTAAGCTGATTAAAATGAAAAAAATGTCATATAAATTGGGACAGAGGAAGTACGTATTAGCTTTGTTTATTACTAATATCTTGTTTGATATCCTTAGTTTACCTATGTATAACTAATATAAGCGTTAGTTATACATCTTATTTAGTATTATCACATGTTAGTTTGCAATGTAAGAATTTTTAATACATACATAAGCATGGTTAAAGATATCATTGTCAATAAAGTCCCTCACATAGTATAGTATGTAGAGTATTTTTACGATCAAATATTTTTATTATAAATTAAGCAATACATGTTATTTCTAATAAACCAAATCAAATAATCTATAAAAAATAATATCAATATAATTAATGTCAACATTACTAATACAAGAAATATTAAAATGCTCTATTCAATATATCCCTAAATAATATAATTTGAATTCATAACTAGCTACTTATTAGCTAGTGGTGTGATAACTCAAAATAACGTTAAGGGATATGACGTGATAGATGAAATCGTAATATTCTTAATTTGAGATTTTAAATTTAAACTTTAAAAATAAAGAAATAACTAATAGGGCTCGGAGCACTACTACCATGAATGAGCTAGCTCTATGTTATGTAAATCTCGACTAGATTAATCGCCCTGGCCAACTCGAAGACATAAAGTTCATATTGTGAAACTAGTTTTATATATATAATAACATCTTCATTCTTAATACTAAGAAATTTCAAGTTCAAAATTTGAAACATTAGAAAAAAATCAAAATAGTTCACCTTTAATGAACCTCACATGTGACAAATTTGACTAAATCTAGTTTCCAAACAAATATCGGACATCGATATAAAATCTCAATGTTGGTAGGACGGGAAAGAACAAGAAACCGACGAGTCACGTGTGGAGGAAGGAGTAACGTCGGCAAAACCCCTCAATTTTCCATTCTAGTTTCTAAGACGACAAAAACTGTGGTCAAAATATGGAATACATAGCTTTGAAACTTGAAAGGTTGCCCCTACCACCAATGGTCCCAAATACTCCCATTGACAATCATGTCATTAGGTCCACTTTTGGAATTTTAATCGACTAATTAAAGAGTTGCCTCCAGCCACGTGGTCTCATTTCCCTGAAAAAAGAAAGTACTCAGCTGCAAATATTCGCCAGTGGCCGTACGCATGCGTGCCCTGTTAGATTTAGCCACTGCTACTGCAAAAAGTATGCAGATAGAGGACAAGTGAAATTAAAGCAAAAAATAGTTTCTTATTTCGGGAAAGAGTTTTTCCTATTTCCTTTTATTAGCTAATTTTATTTTTCATTAACTATAGTAAATAAAAATATTACTATCTTTATCAAAGTTTACACATATATTCTTATTTGGATGAAAATTCAAAAATAAAACCCAATTTTCAATTTCACTTAAAATTACTCATTAACCCGCCCTGACCCACCAATTAAACACAACCCCACCCTCACCTGCACCCCCAAATATAACCCTCTATTTCAACAATCTTTTTTCTACAACAACGAATTTACAGCTAAAACTCAATAAAAAAACTTTGAATCATTCACCACATTATTTCAAATTTAAGATATAAACTCTCAAAGACGTTTCTGATTGTTTGCAATAATATTTACTCAGAACGAAGCTCATTTGCGGCAATCCAATTTAAAAACCACCTTCCTCCTCTCAAAGCTATAAAAAAAATTCTCTGCAGGTTTCAATATTTTCCCATGGATTTTACATGAAAATTGAGCTTTCTAGTGTTTCTGTTATGTGTACTTGTCTCTTTGTAGAACCAAGACGTTGATATTAATGAGAATTTTTTTTCGCGCACTGACAAATATTGCACTCTCTCTCATGATAATGATGATGAAACAAGATTCGCTTAAGTGATTATTATTGCAGAAACGTCGGGAAGAGTTTATATATAAAATTTGAAATAATTAAGTGAAGGGTTCGGAATTCTTTTTTGTTGAATTTTAGTCGCAAATTCGTTGTTGTTGAAAAACAAGATTGTTGAAGTAGAGGGGTATATTTGGGGGTGGGGTGGGGCTGTGTTTAATTGATGGGTCGGGGGGGTCAATCGGTAATTTTAAGTGAAATTGGAAATTGCGTTTGATGATGGGATTTTTATCCAAATAAGTAAGGGTGGGCATATATCGGTTCGGTTCGGTTCGATTTTGTATCCGAAAAATATGAACAGAACAAAAATCGATTTTAAAAAAAAAAAACCGAATACAACTTTTTTTTAAAAAAAAAACCGATATGTTCGGTTTATATCGCCGAACGTATCGGATTATATCGGTTTTTTCTAGTGGACCGGGTCGAGGAATTTTTTATTTTAAAGAATTGAATTTTCCAAAACTAAAATTGACATTCACAACTACACTACCATGAAATTTTATCGTTGAAATCTATTGTGTATCGTGAGATGTTTACTAAAGAAAAAGGAAAATTATAAACCGATTTGGGGGAAAACACAAATTGATTGGAAAAATTGACGTTTTAGTAAAAATTGGCTATGCCAAACTGCTGCCTCGTCTCGAAAAAAATACCCAAAATCAAAAAAAAAAATCGGGTAAAACGGACATCCGAGCTCAGAGTTATGACCATTTAAAGTTTCACCAATTTACAACTACTTTCTCTCCCAACATTTTATATCAATGTTTCTGTGATATGTTAATCAAGTTCATGTTGCATTCGACTTACATAAAAGCTTCATAGATTGACTTCAATGGCTGTGATTCAAGAGATAGTAGTAGCCTAAAATAAAAAATAAGAATAATTATATATTTAATTCGGTTTTTTCGGTTCTGTTCGTATCCAAAATTTAAAAATCGAACCGAATCACTAAATCCTGATTCGGTTCGATTTTTCAAAAAAATATTTTTTTAAAAAAACCTAGAAAAAACCGGATCGAATTTCGGTTCAATTTTTTCGGTTCTCCGGATTTTTTGTCCACCCCTACAAATAGGGTATAGGTGTAAACTTTGGTAACGGTAAGAGTATTTTTGTTCATTATCGCTAATGAAGAATAAAATTAGCTAATAAAAGAAAGTCGAGGGGTATATTTTACCCTCCTTATTTTTAATATTTAGCACCTCGAAGCTTTTTGTCCCTAATCTAGACCAATTTCCAAAGTGCAAACCATACTCTTGACACCCATTGTACCGTACTCTGTTTAGTATCGCAACATACGGTGCATAGTTTTCCCTAAGGTTGTCCATTGGGTCGGGTTGGCCCGATCCCAACACGGCCCCGATCCAACCCCGTCCCGGCCCCGCTCCGATCCCCGGTTCTCAATGAGGAATGGCGTAAAGACATGTTTAAATACTGGAGGAAAAATGAAAAGATATTTTCGATATTAGCAAAGATGGCTCGAGATGTGTTGAACATTCAAGCGTCATCAACAGCGTTTGAAAGTGCTTTTTTTGCCGGAAGATTTCAAATAGGAGAGCACAAATACTCATTAGCGAGAGACAGCTTGAAGATTACAGTTCTATTAAGATATTAGATACGAGCGGAGCGTAGAAGGTGCGGTCAACTAGAGATCAACGAAGAAGACGAGGACAAATACAACAAAATCTTATCCGAGGGAACTGAAAGCGACGTCGACCAATTTGACCAACAACTTTCAATTCCAACCGAAGAACCACAAGACATTGTGAAGAAATTAGAAAATGTGTTTTTAACTATGTAATTTTTAATTGCAATTTTACTATGTGACTTGCAACTTTTGAACAACACCACAAAGTTGTAATTTTGAAATTGTATTACAAAAAAATCATATTTCTATTAAATAATATAAGAGGCACAAAAACATTTTTGAGATATTTTTATTACACTATCTAGTTCAATTATTTAAGTGAAAATATTCATAGCTTTTTTGAAATTAAGTGTCTAAAAAAAACCTGGAATCCCGGACCCGACCCGACCCTGCCCCGCCAACACTGGTCCCCTTTTATGGCGGGATGTGGGACGGGACGGGACATCGGCCTGTCCCGCCGGTCCCGACCCGCCGGTCTTGCCGGAGGACCGATCCCGACCCTTTTCCAGCCCCGTCCCGTCGACCCCCCCCCGCACCCTTGGACATCCCTAGTTTTCCTAGTACATATATCTGAAAAATTTATAAATTGTTGTTCTAAAATCTAAATTAGTCCCTTTGTCACAATTTAAGTTTAACTATTGTTTTAGGTTAGAAAAAAATATTTTAAAATTAATTATCGCTTTAAAAGTTTAAGATTAAAGTTGATAATTATTTTCAACTATACCTTATACTAAAGAAATATTTTTTTTAATAATACTCAATTCTTAATAAACTACTATATCTTATTTATTTATAATTTTGTTAATGAATATATTGAAGAGAAATATAACTCATCGGTGTGGGATGAGATTCGTGAGCTCCTTATAAGGGTTGAACAATCATCATTCCTTTGAGCTAGCTTTTGGGGTGTGAGTTAGACCAAATGTCTAATTTGACAATGTATTAAGAGTGAAGCCCATCTGATGTGGGCCACCGGATATGTGTGTGTGGGTGGGGTGGGTGAAATGTCCCCAGACCAATTAAAAGGGTGAAAATATCCTGGGTATATACCATATCGGTATGAGATGAAATCTCTGGGAATAACTTGAGTTGTTAAAAAGTACAATTTTTTTCGGACTCTCCATCTGAATTGATGTTCTAAATTAACTTGGATATATTACACAAAAACAATCCAATGTTTATCTTTCTTGTTGAGAATATAATATTAAAAGTGTGTTCTATCTAACAGTTTAACCTTTTAGATCAGATGGTCACACACTTCAATATGGTATCAGAACATGCCAAAGGTCCTGGGATCGAATCTCACCGCCACCCATTCTCAAAAAGAATTTCCACGTGTTTGGACCATGAAAAAAAATCAGGTCAGCACGTGAGGGGGCGTGTTGAGAATATAATATTAAAAGTGTGTTCTATCTAACAGTTTAACCTTTTAGATCAGATGGTCACACACTTCAATATTTCTAAGGATTAATTTTCCTTGTAGTAGTTCATATTCATATTGAGGAAAAATTCTGCTTTTTCTTCTTATCGTGGAAATGGAGGGAAGGCACAGGTCCGTAGTCTTGAAGTAGTAAAAAAAAATCATCTCGGAGAAGTTTTACCCCTGCTACTTCTGGATAAGACATTTCAATTCACGTGAGGAACCTTTTTTGTGTTATGCAGTAACATAAATAACATTAGCAGTATTTGACACAGTTATGTGATCACAAGCTTCATATTCTTTTATCTTCTACTACTAACATGATGCTCAACAGCTTGAGTTACATTGATTTTTGATGTATTGGAAAAACATAAGTCACACAAAACAGGACAAACATAATAATACAAATAAGGTCTTAAAAAGAAAGAATTAACGATGGATAAATTGTAGGTAAACAATAAAATTTATCATTAATCCTATTTAATTATAGATTATCAAAAAAGATTATTAGTGATGAGCTATTTAGCCATAAATTAATAACAAAGTTCGTAACTAATTGAATTTAAATTTAGATTTTTTCTTTTCTTTATATTAAAATTTAAAAGTAACTTATTGAAAGATCTTTTGTATGGGTAAAGACTAAAGAGTACTCACTCCTTCTCATAATAAGTGTCACTTTAGTAAAAAAAGAAAAAAATTATCTCAAATTAAGTGTCATCTTAAAAATTTATGAAATATATTGATTACTTTTTTCCTACTATAACCTTATACAAAAACTGACAAGCTCTATATTCAAATAAATATTTATTGACAAGTTCTCTATTCAAGACATAAATGATTGTTATTCATATATGCTTTAATCAAAAGGGAAAAGTAATTTATTTTTAGTAAATAGAGATAATTTGATAAACTTTTTATTGCATTATTGATTTATTAATATTTGTTTTTTTAGCAAAGGTGATACTATGGGAGGAATGGAGTAATTCAGAAGTTACTTAGGAGTAAAAGATTTTAGAAAATGACAAATGAATCAGGTCGGAATGTTATCATTACTGGGTCACTGGCACAATTATAGATCACTTCATCAAGTTGATCTGAAAGGAAATTAAATTATCACATATGGGCTTTAATATGAAGTAGATTGGTCCAAGGATTTAAAAAAAAAAAGTGGAAGAGGCCTACTAACTCTAGGTTTATGAGTGGTGAACAGTTGTGTTCAACTTATTCATTTACAGCTAATACAAACCTTAAATGCAAATATTTTACTTCTTAATTTGGTCAACTTAAGAGTTGCCAAATTGTAGCTATATATACCCTACTGATTATTCAAATTATAAACTAGTCCATGTTTTGATTATCATATTATTAATTTATTATCCACCTTAGCTTCTTAAGTAGACAATTACTAGTGCCCAACTGCCCATTATGCTCTGCTAATTTAACACTTCAAAAGCATGATTATCCATGAATAATGACACCATCAGTCCCATCTAATTGAATGTTTGGTGACAAGTAGGAGTAGTAATAATTTAAGTGGACATCATAATTTATCCATATCCATAACTTAATTGTCACCTATCTAACGTGAATCACATATTAGTGGTCTCTAATTAGGAGAACAGCTACTGTCAGTGACTAAAAAAAGATTAAGGAATTCTTCCCTAATCTTTTCTAATAGAACTGTTTTGTCGGTTGTCAGTGCCATCAAATTGAAGTTATAAGAAATTATCAAGCCCTAATTGGAAGGTTAAGACTGGAGAGGTGTTGAAATGATGGGTTCATTAAATACCCTGGTTGTTCCATAAATGTCGATCGATGTCCACCTCATCAAAATGTCAGTACCATATGAGATTGAGTGTTCACCTTCGATAACACTAACGAAAGAGGGGTATATTTGAGCCACTTGGATAACGACAAGAGTATTTTTGAACAAAATGTATAACAAGAGGATGAAATTGAACATTTTCGCATAGTAAAAGAGCAAGTTTAATCATTTTTCCTAGACTATAAGAGGTATTTAAAGAAATTACCATTATCTCATCCTTTTTGTTACCCTCCCTTATCTCTTCTTTACGTTAAAATGAGTGATTAATGTTCCTTCTTAGATTTGTAAGGGTAGAATTAAAAAAAAAACTACTTGACAAATATTTTGGACCATAATTTTAGGTGAAATGTCTAGATAAAAGTGGATAAGAGGGGGAGTATCACGAGTAATGTAACTGGTGCCAAACATTCCAAAGGAAAATAATTTCCCTCGA
The DNA here is from genome assembly GCA_034509755.1 of Anisodus tanguticus. Taxonomy (NCBI): domain Eukaryota; kingdom Viridiplantae; phylum Streptophyta; class Magnoliopsida; order Solanales; family Solanaceae; genus Anisodus; species Anisodus tanguticus. Next base: position 33,269,750 of record CM067561.1, on the reverse strand, counting down.
GTATTTCACTTTCACCATTTCTCGTCTCTCCTTTTCAAATTAAAACAAGGATAATGAAGACACGAGAATTAACAAGGTACTCCAAAGATGCATGAAATGTGTAGATACACTGCGTCAATCACTTTTTTGGGTGGTGTGCTGTTTAATCAAAATGCCCCACATTATAACATTTTAGATGTGTACCGAGAAGCATGAAATGAATTTGTATTCAAAATGTCAATAGACAACAACAACCAATAATGGAGCCGGAGGGGTCTACCTTTAATTTGGCAGATCCACGATGTAAAAAAATGGGTTATGATTTACGTCTCAAATCCTATCTAATAAAAAAATAGTAAATAAGCGAAGAATAAATAACACATACAGATTTACAGTAGTTCACCTTCAATGCGAGAGCTATGTCCACTTTGCCGCTGCAGATTTTTCTATAATAAGTTTTTGAGTTTACAATTCTCTCTTCTTCTTTTTTTCGATCACTCTTCTGAAAGACAAACGGTGTCCTAGTTTATATATAGTGAAAACTAGGACGAACATAATACAAACCTAGAATTTCCAAAATACCCTCCACTAACATTACATTATAAAAAATTTAGGGGGTTCCGCCCCCTACTCCCCCGGGAGGGGGGTTTACCACCCACTTCCAACCCCCACGTCGACCTGACCGCTCAGGTTCGATCAACATTAATTAGGATCCACAACTCAACAATATGAATTCAACAAAAGTCAATAGCTTTATTCTAAACCTTATATATATGTCAAAAAATTTACTAAATAGGTAAGAATATCAAATTTTAAACTCGGTTATTAACATTTAGATCAATCACCATTGTAATAAGTTTTAAATCTATAAAATTCAAATCTTGAATCCATCTTTGAGATTAATTTCTCTTTAAAAAGCATAAACCAACCTTTACCTCTCCCAGTTCCCTCTCGTCCGCTCACATATAACAAGAAGAAATCAAATTATCTCATTTTTCCTTTTGTATCTTTGGCAAAGTGTATGATTTGGAGAACACATTGATTGTTGTTCTCTTTTTTCAGCTTTCGATGGTCTATTTATTACTCATGAGGGGTGCACATTTAACTCGTTTTAAATGCATCTTGGAACTATGTGAATCATAGCTAGTCTACCAACTAGGCATATCCCTTCACCAATCTTTATGGCATAAAATTTCTAAGACTTCTCTTTCGCAAGTTGAGGCATTTTTCATCATTAAAGTTGGCAACAATTGTTGTTTAGTGTGCATACGTAGTAAGCTTATTTAGTTCTACAAGCTATTTTACGGAGTAGTATATTTGACCTTAATATAATTTTTATTATATTCCTAAAGTGTCTTAAGCTAACGTATACATAATTTAAGACAAGAATATATAGTTGGTGATAGAATACAATCATCCCTGATCATAACCACCTAATTCTCTATTACTTCTTATGCACAAACAATGTAATATTAGAACCAACAGCCTAATCACGATAAGGATTAGCTTGGACTGGACCTATTCATGGAAAGTTATAATGAATCCATCTGAATTTTTCAATTGGTGTTCATCCCATAGTTGTAGGATTGTAGCTAGCTAATAGGAATTTCATGAATGATAATTCAATTTTAATTCTACTGAGCTAAAATTACAAACTTCTATTTTTTGTATCGAAAAAGTGTCTCAACTTTATCTAGTTATTATAGAAAGTCACTAAACAATTTTTTTTAACAAAAGATTCATTCAACTTCGCTTAAATATTATTTGCCCGTTAAGTTCTCTTCATAAGACACTCCATCAGTCCCACTTTAGGTGACACAATTTGATTTGACACAAAATTTAAAAAATAGTGAAAGTCTTTTGAAATTTGTAGTCCAAAATAAGTCTTAGACATTTGTGTGGTTGTAAATCATCTCATAAAGTTAAATTATTTCAAAATATAGAAAATTGACATTTTTTAGGACAAACTAAAAAAAAAAAACGTGACACATAAATTGAAACAAAAAGATTATATCTGGGTAGCTATCTAGTCGATTAAGGTTCATTGAAACCTAGAGTACTGCTAAATCTTTTTACTACTTTAAACTAGAGATGAATGAAATACTAACATTATAACACAACTGCATTTGAAATCCTAAAGAAGTTAGATGAATCAATAAATGTAGCTGAGACAGTACATGGCCCTTCACAAGCTAACCTGTGATCTTAATAATGATGAAAAGTTAGCCACACGTGTGAATATGACATATCACAAAATTTTAGATATGTTGCCTCAAATTCAGAGATTGGTACAATGACCCTAAATTTAAATATTTTTCTCTTATTGAATACTTTAACCACCCGATTGAAAATTCATGGATTAAAGATGGTATCTCTGAACAACACATCTAGAAAAAGATAAAAATAAAAATAAAAGCCAAAATAAGAAATCCATACCTAAAAATAAAATGAAGACAAAATCAAGCTAACTTGCATTTTCTCCGTTATTCCTAGAAACTAGAAAAAAAACAAGCTAAGATAACAAATCTATCGTGCATAACATATGAGAATTAAAGGGCATATCCGGTTGATTGGAGGGACCATTTTTCCCGGCGCGGTGCTAGGTATCCATTTTGGGCGCAACTTTGCATCGGAAAGTCTCAACTTTGAGCAAGGTAAATCGCTGCCTATCAAAAACTATTTCATTTTAAGAACTCGAATCCGAAATATTAGATTAATATGAAAGATTATTTACCACCCATCACAGCTTTGGTGGCCATACGAGCTGGGAGCCTGGGACCATTCAAGATAGAATAAAACTATCTAGAAAACTAAAAAAACAGTTAATGTGTTAACCTCGACCTAGTCATCGAATGTGGGGAACAAAAACATTGGTTTGAAAGGTCTCACACAATTGCATTGACATTTTTTTCATATATTCATTGGAATTAGGTTGTACATGTCAAACTGGGTTTAATCTCGTCAAGTAATCAAAATTATTTTGGTGTGCACATGACCCTAATAAAGAAGGGGAAAATGTATAATTGTCATTTGCAAACTATAATCAAATAAAGTTCTTATAATTATGATATGGTACTTCCAGTTCATATAAACCTGACATTAATCCTCAAATATACTACTATTTGAAGTACTAAATGATTCCTCAAATACATACGGTTCGATCTCATCATTCCATACATTGCCTCATCCAATCCCATAAATAAAAGATGCACTTTTTCTTCTTCTTTTGGGTTTCCAAGATCATCCTCATATTGCACGTGCACTTTCTGCACTTGCAAGTTGGAATATGTGTAGCTTGTCAATTCTTCCCACAACTTAGTTAGTTTTTCATAGTAATCCACTATGGCCCTTCCCTTCTACTTGCACTCCGCAAGTTCTACCTTCAATTGTTGCATCCGAGGGCCGTTGGTAATAGCGAACCGCTCTCGGATGCTCGTCCATAATTCTTTCGCTTCCGCTTTATGCAAAATCGTTGAGCGAAGCGTTGGTTCAATGATGTTGTGAATCCATGACACCAACAAAGACTTTATATTCCACCAATCTTCTAAGTCCGGCGACTCTTCATACGGCTTCTTGATTGTACCATCAACGAAGCCGAATTTCTTCCTTGCTCTTAGGGTCATCCTCATGGATCTAGCACATTCTTCGTAATTCTCTCCCTTCAATTGGACTTGTGCCACAATTTCGAAATTATCGTTTGATGTAATGTCATAAGGGGATATTGTCTTTCTTTGGATTTTATTTTTCTTCACCGGCGATTCTTTTATTTTTATCATCGATTTCTCCGTCACCCGCCATTATTTAGGATTTTTGTGTTTTTTAATGAGGCTTTGATACCATGTTAAATTTGAGAGGCGACGGAAATTTAGCTAGAAGAAAAATATTGGGAGAATTCTTCCATTTTGCTGAGGTGTCCCTGGTGCAAGATGTTTGAAACAGAATTCCATGTTGTTCGAAGAAGTAAGTCTTCATACACGTGAACTCAATTCCATTATCACTTCTAACTATCTTTACCCTTTTTCTGAACTGTCTTTCCACAATAGCGAAGAAACTCTTCAATGTTTGGGACACTTCTTTCTTGTCAACTAAGAGAAATATCTACACAGCGCGTGAATGATCATCCATAATAGTAAAAAAATATGAAGCACCACAAGAGAAAGGGGTTCTATAAGGTCCTCATAAATCGTAATGGATCATCTCAAAAGTAATCGAAGCAATATTCTTACTTAAAGGAAAAACACTCCTCGTTTGCTTTACTCGTTGACATACATCACATTCTCTATCCAATCTATCACCATTCTCCTTTAAGCCTAATATCGTAATAGCTTTTGTTGCTTGTGATGAAGGATGACCCAACCGTTTGTGACAAAGATCGAACCAACCAATTAACAAAATTATGTGTGCTATACAGGACCCCACCACAAGAAAGCTGTTTGGAATGGGTGAGCGACGAGATGGACTTTACTATTTCTTGAATGTGTCGCGCTTACGAGCTATGAAGGCGGAGACAGTTGATTGAATCAATCTTTGGCAGAAACGGTTAGGTCATCCTTCTATACAAGTGACAAAGTCTATTATGGCATTGAGTTTAAAAGAAAGTAGTATTGATTCGGATAAAAAATGTGATGTTTGCCAAAGGGCAAAACAAAAAAGAAGTTTTTCCTTTGAGTGATAATATAGCTTCCAACATTTTTGATATGATTCATTATGATTTATGGGGGTCATATAGAACACATTCTTCTTGTGGTGCTTCATATTTTTTGACTGTTGTGGATGATCGGTCGCGAGCCATATGGATTTTTCTTTTAGTTGATAAGAAAGAAGTTCCCCAAACCTTGAAAAATTTCTTCGCACCGGTGGATAGGCAATTTGGTAAATAGGTAAAAATTTGTTAGAAGTGATAACGAAACTGAGTTCACATGTATGAAAACTTACTTCGTCGAACATGAATTTTTTTTCCAAACTTCTTGCACAAGGACGCCACAACATAATGGAAGAGTTAAAAGAAAACACTGTCACATTCTTAATGTGGTGCGAGCATTAAGATTTCAGGGTCATCTTCCGATCAGATTCTGGGGAGAATGTGTTTTGACTATGGGATACTTGATCAATAGAACACCATGTTCGGTTTTGAATGGGAAAACCCCCTATCAAATTTTATACAGAGAGACGCCTCATTATAGTCACTTAAGGGTGCAAGGGTCACTATGTTATACACACACGAATGGAAGAACAAGAGACAAGTTTAAGAGTCAGAGATTGTATGACTTAGAAAACGATGAATATTTAGTCTCAAGAGATGTAAACAGACGAGACTAAGTTTAGGTATTGGGCCTAACTCACACCTCAAAAGCTAGCTCAAAGGGAGAAGGATTGCCCAAGCCTTATAAGGAGCTCATGATTCTCATCTGTCACCGATGTGGTATATACTGTTCACCCCCTCATGCCCAGATCTAGACATTCTTTTTATCTGGATCCACTGTCTGGTCTGGAGCGTGCACTTTCATGGGCCGGGGGTATTTTCACTTTTCATCGATCCGGGATCGGTCAATTGGTCTGGGGAGCATTCTGTCCCTTTTTATTTTCCTGGGGGCTCGCATCAGATCAGGCCTAGGTCTGGCTCTAATACCACATCAAATTAGGCATTGAGCCTAACCCACACCTCAAAAGCAAGCTCAAAATGAGGAGGAATTCTCAAGCCTTATAAAAAGCCCAGGGTTCTCGTCCGTCACCGATGCTTGCAATGAATTTTCAAATACATAAAATAAATTACAACCATAAATAATTTATTTATCAAGATTGTAAGTACAAATCTGTTTATTTCCTTGATTCTTCTCTCATATTTCTCCATAATTCAAGGGTCGTTGGTGGCGTATTTCTCAAACGTAGGATGATATGGATGCGGACTTTCTTGGGGTGTATTTGATCTCCAAGAACGCCAGGGCAGCACTTTGAGTTGATCTTGATGAAAAGCATCCCTTGATCTTTGCGGCTTTAAGAAAGACAACATTTGATGTCTATCATGCCTTGATATCTTTATGAGTGTCCCATGAATTTATGGGATTTTCGAGATGTTTTTTCAGGGGAATATGTGGCCATTTATGTAGGTGTGAGTTAGGATTTACGGTAGGGTAGCCTACAAGAAACCTTAACAGACTTAGATTTTGAAGATGGAATGGACTCGTCTTTTAGAGTCCTACAAAATTTTGATGTCTATAAATGCCCCCTTCTTCAAGGCTTGTCGGAGTGTAGTCTTGTCGAGACTCAGAGATGAGATTTGAAGTATCCATGAAAATTGAGCTTCCATCTTTCACTGCAAATTTGATTTGTGAGAGAAGAGATGGAGATCATACTTGGTCCCACTTGGCGTGCCAATTTGTTTGCAATAATTTTTAAAGTGAGAGAAAAATTGAATGCAAATCACAAACAAAATATGTTGAAATAGAGATTTTTTTAATGAATATTGCGGGTACAAATATGTTTATTCCCTTGATTCTTCTCTCATAATATTTCTCCATAATTCGAGGGCCGTTAGTAGCGTATTTCTCGAACGTGGGATGATTTGGATGTGGACTTCTTGGAGTGTATTTGATCTTCAAGAACGCCAGGGCATCACTTCGAGTTAATCTTGATGAAGAGCGTCCCTTATTCTTTGCGGGTTTGAAAAAGACAATATTTGATGTCTCTCATGCCTTGATCTTTTTATGATTATCCGATGAATTTGTGTGATTTTTGAGATTTTGATCTCTTTGTGATTATTTCATGAGTTTATAGAACTTTCGAGATGATCTTTCTTGGGAATATGTGCCCATTTATATAGGCGTGAGTTAGAGTTTAGGATAGAGTAGCTTCCAAGAAACTTTTACATATCTTAGAGTTTGAAGATGAATTGAACTCGTCTTGTAGAGTTTTACAAAATTTTGATTTCTACCCCTACGTCACCATTTTTAAAAGGAGAGTTGATTAAATAGCTCATGGCTTCAAGTTGTGCACATGTATTTACAGATCAAAGTCGTGGCACTTCAATCGAATTGAGTTCTTTGCCGCAATTAATAATCTCATTCTTTTTCGTCATAAAAAATTCTCACACACAAATATTTAATACTAGTAGTACTATTATAAGTGGTCCAAGGATCAGGTTGGTGTGGCTTAGACCTAGTCTATTATAGGTTCTTTGAATCTGGCCTGTAACAGGTAATGGAATCTGAAAATTGTACTGAATAATAGATACTGTATTCACGATAGTAGTAAAACTTGGCCAAGGACGGATAGTTATAATGCCTAAAAGTAGCATTTTCTCTTCTTGCAACAATATCTTAGTAGGTGAAAAAAATCACTCAAGAGTCAAGACCCATCGCAAACCTAAAATGTAAAATATTTTCTGCACATAAGAAATCAAATGACATGACGCATCATTCCTTATATCCGCATGGAGTTAGATGAATCGATGTAATGTTACTTGCTGGAGTGTACATGATCCTATTCACAATCTTACCCGTAAATTTAAGTGATCCTAATAATGAGGAAGGAAGCCACACGTACGTGTGAAAATAACATATAATTATGGGTGGTAAAATGAGTCCATGAAATTATTATTCGTACACTCCGCTCAAACTATATTCATTAACTCATCTCATCTTGACATGTCTAAATTCACATACATCTAAAAAATGTGTTGATTTGACTAAGTATATCGTTTAAATTGACCCATAAGTGACATTGTCCAAGTATTTAAATAATACTTTTTTTTGTTTAGTATGTTATATAGCTATAATAGAGAAGACAAAAATGTTTTAATTATTGTGTTTGATAATTAAATAAATGATAAAAAATAAAAAAATAAAAATTTGATAATAGTTGGACGAGTTGGACAATGACGCATTGTTAGCTCATCTTAACACAACACGACCGAAATAACTTTTGGCCATAATTAGACAAGGGTGGTCCATATATTATTTCAGCCCATTTTTCTTGCAAAGTCAGTTCAAACTGCTAATTTGACACCGCTATATATTACTGTACGAATTTTAGAGAAACCACTATCCTTCTGTTCACGGAAAAAAATACTACACTATATTTAATGGAAATTAAAAGCTTTTAGTGAAATAACGACACACATAAAAAAGCACCCGCCGATTTCTATACGCCATAGACTTGCAAGTTGCAGTGATGGAATAATCTTCTGAAGTCCTTAATAAACTATGGAAAGAGATGCAAATTATTGTCAGCAAATGCCTAATTCTTGGTTTGTAGGCCTACCTTCCTTTAATGTTTTTGTTACATTTGAAGATATTCCAACCAAATAACTTAAAGAACTGCAGTTGTTATGATGTTATTTTCAAACTTATTGCACTTAAAGTTGTTGACTATATGATACTGCTACTTCTAAATGATTCGTTAATACTAACCACGTCACTCTCAGACCGACGTCCTATGCTAATATTAATTAAAGCAACATTATAATTTTATTTTATGACTCAAAATTCTCGAAACAAATAATAAATGGGTAGAGAGACTGGTCTCAACTCTCAAGAAGAGTTCTATTTTCATAGGTACCAATTACCATGATCTAGTAAAAGGGACATATTAGACTTGGGTGATTTTTTCTAATTTAACTAATTTTATGAGCAGAATTACTTGATACTGTTAAGAGTTCCACATCGGAAATAAAATATAAACACGGACTCCTTATATGGATTTGGATAATACTCACCTTACAAGCTAACTTTTGAGTTTGAGTTAGGCCCAAGATCCATTCTTTACGTGGTATTAGAGCCGGACCCATTCCAATTCTTTGTTCACCAATGTGAGACTCTTAACACTCCCCCGCACGCCAAGACCTTATTAACTGGAGCGTAGATAATATAATTTGGAGGCACAACATCGTGAACAAAGAATTGGAATGAGTCTGGCTCTGATACCATGTAAAGAATGGATCTTGGACCTAACTCAACCCTAAAAGCTAACTTGTAAGGTGAGGATTATCCAAATTTATATAAGGAGTCCATGTTTCCGTAAACTAGCTTTTGGATTGAGTTAGTCCCAAGATCAATTCTTTACAGATATTTGTGCTTGTAAAAGAAAATAATACTCAATTAATAGTCGAACGCGTTCAAGATCAGAATACCACCAATATTTAAAAAATAAAAACGTTGAACTCCTTTTCAATCCTAGGTCTGCGACTCACTTATTGAGGAGTCTCAAACTCTCAATTAAAGAGTTCATAAGAGCGATTATGTGTTATCATTTCATATACAGTAACAATTATTATGGTGATAAATAAATGAAAGGGACAAGAAATGGTGACTTACGATCATGATTGAAACAAATCCTACAGACATACTCCAGCCAAGAGCTAATCATGAATTCCCCAATATTAAAACTTAATTTAGCTTTCAAATTGGTAGATGACATGACTTGTTTGCTTTCAGAATTATTGATTTGCTCAAGTCATAAGATTTAAATACTAATGTTTCATTGAAAATGGCATTATATGTGTGTTAGAATCTTATCATTTGGATAAGGTTGCATACATCACAGAATAACAATTGGTGAAGAAAAAATAGTTATTTATATGTTAGACACCATCTTCATGCCATGTGATGTTATTTATATATATAGAAAATTTTATTCTTACTATAATATTAATATCTTAATTATACTTGTACACAAATTCTACAAAGTCTAAATATATAGAATTTAGCTGCATACACGCACGGTTGGTTTCTATCATATATGTTAGCCACCATCTTTATGCCATGTGAAGAAAAAGAAGTTATTTATTTGTTAGGCACCACCTTCATGCAGTTTTTTTATCTAGTATGAGTCAAGAATTATGTTTCTCTATAATTAGTTTTCAAAAAGTCATTATTCAGTTCGTACAATCATATGCTGGACGAAGGAAACTACAATCAAGAATCAAGAATCAAGAATCAAGAATCAAGAAAAACATAGTTTCCCTAAAATCATTTATTTTTTTCACTAACCGATAACATAATCACATATTATTAGCGAATATTTTCAGAATATTCGCCGTATATTTTGTAATTATGATAAATGTATATTTAAGGTAACTTAGGATTCTAATTGTATTAGGAATCAACCTTTGTAAGGTAAGTTAGGATTCGTACCATATTAGGAATCAACCTTGTACAACTATATATATTGTGAATAATGAAAGAAATTCCCAAGGGAAATTATTCTAACTTTCATGGTATCAGAGCCTAAAACCTAAACCGTACTCTCCCTTCTCTTCATCAATTCGGCCAAAGAAAACCGAAAACGAGAAAACCGAAATCGGTTTCGCCTTCTTCTCTCGGCCGAAAACCGAAATTTGGTTTCGCCTTCTTCTCTCGGCCAACCAGAAATTCCCTTTCCTTAACCAGCGGCAATCATGTCTTCCCCCACAAATTCATCCACTGGCACATTTCACCACACATCTCCACGTTCAGTATCTTCTTTTCATCCGGCATTCGCCGTTAATAACATCAAGAATTTTATCCCTATAATTCTTGATCAAGAAAACTGTCAATATTCCATGTGGATGGAATTATTCTACATTCATGCATGTGCATACAACGTGCTCGATCACATTGACGAATCTGTTCCTCGTCCCACCGATGTTACAGACTCAATCTGGCGTCGTCTTGACGCCATCGTCAAACAATGGATCTACGGCACCATCTCCAAAGACCTGTTATGCACTATCATGAAAACAGGTGCTACGGCACGTGAACTTTGGGTCCGGCTAGAAGAAATCTTTCCGGACAATAAAAATACTCGAGCTGTGTATTTGGAAGAGCAATTCAACAATACCCGCCTCGAGAATTTTAACAACATGTCCGAATATTGTAAGCAACTGAAACTCATAACCGATCAACTATCCAACGTCGGGACTTCTGTTTCAGAAACCAAGATGGTCCTTCAACTTGTTGCGGGTTTACCGAAAGGTGAATATGACACGCTCGCAACAATGATTCAACAAGCCGACCCTCTCCCAAGTTTCAACAAGGCACGTTCACAACTATTGTTGGAAGAAACTAGACGTGCTAAACAAGAGGAACATAATCAAAATGCGTTAGCCGTTGACGGGATGGCAACACTGCGGCCAACAAAGCAACCAGCGGTTCCGGCAGAAAGCAGCGGCGAGAGAGTGGCGGAGGTCGTGGCGGCGAGAGGTCGCAACAACAAAGGCAAGGGCCGAGGAAAGGGCCAACGCAACCGGTGGGCGGACAAAGACAACCACTCGGACAGCAGCAGTGGTCCAATACGGTCCAGCGATGGCCCAACCAGGAACCGGGCCTCGCCAAAGGCATGCCGTGCCGACTGCGGGGCCCCGGTTCTAGCGCCTTGGTCGACGGGCCCCAGGGAACGCCCCGGCCACCAGCGAGCCCACCAAGAAGCAGCGAGCCCACCTGATGGCGGTCCAGGCAGCAGCGCAAGCTCGCAGCGGCCCATTGCGGTCCAAAGCGGCAACAACACTGCAAGACGGCCCGCCAAGACTGGCCCCCGACCGATTTGGGTCGCATACACCACCGTGAACCTTCAACAGCCGACAAAAATTGGTACATGGACACGGAGCCACATCTCACCTCACCCGTCGTCGGGTAACCTATCTCAACTACGTCGGCTAAAGAGTCCTCATTTTATTACTTGTCGGCAATGGTCATCGCATTCCAATTGAAGGTTACGGTAACACACACATTAAACATCCACACCCACCTTTCTCCATAAACCACGTCCTATACACACCTAATATCATTAAAAACTTAATCTCGTCGTAAAAAATTCACTAGCAATAATTACGTATGCAGTCGAATTTGACCCTTTTGGCTTTTCTGTGAAGGAACTCAATACGGGGAAAATTCTTACACGCTGCAATAGTGTGGGAGATCTCTACCCATTCACTCAATCTTTCGCTGACAGACCGCAAACACCTATGTCCCTTGCGGCGATCTCTCCCTCCACTTGGCACAACAGACTCGGACATCCCGGAGACCCAGTTTTTACCTTTTTAGGACTTCTAAGCGTATTCAATGTAATAATGGGAAAGTTGCTCAACACTGTTTTTCTTGTCCACTGGGCAAACATACTCGTCTTCCATTTATGTCATCAAACAGTGTTACTTTTTCTCCTTTTGATATTGTTCATGCTGATTTGTGGACATCTCCGATTATTAGCTCTTTGGGTCATAAATTCTATCTAGTATTCTTGGATGATTTTTCACATTTTTTCTGGATTTACCCACTGAAATTCAAATCTGAAGTTTTTGCCAAATTCCCGAGTTTCAAAAATTCATTAAGACACAATTTGAAAAATCAATTAAATCATTCCAATGTGATAATGGACGTGAATTTAATAACTCGGCATTTCACAATTTTTGTTCTAAACAAGGCATGGTTTTCCGTTTTTCTTCTCCCTATACTTCTTCCCAAAATGAAAAGGCTGAAAGAATTATACGTACCATCAATAACATGGTCCGCACACTTCAGTTTCGTGCCTGCCTACCACCGCCTTTTTGGGTCTATGCTGACAAAATGATAGAATCTCTTCTAAATATATTACCAACTAGCACACTCCAAAACAAGACCCCTACCGAAATCCTATACCGTAGGCAACCATTTTATGATCACCTACGTATTTTTGGATGCTTATGCTACCCCAACATAGCCTCCACTACACCTCACAAACTTGCCCCTCGCACTATGCCATGTGTCTTCCTTGGTCGGTCTCCTAATCATCGGGGCTATTTGTGCTATGACATTGCTACTCGCAAAATCATCGTCTCCCGTCACGTCACCTTTAACGAGACAATCTTTCCTTTTTCCATTCTCCAGAAATTTCAAACCACCGATTACTTCTTTCTCGATGAACTGAGTTTGTCTCCGGTCATCCAAAATCTATACCAAGACGCACTCACTCGTGTTCGACACCATCGCTGCTGCCTCCAGCGTGTCATCGACCCTCCCGCGGCAATGCGCCACCCGATCCGCTCCCACAACACCCATGCTACACCCCGTCGAGTCTAATGCACCACCCACACACGCCTCCAGGTCCGGTAGTTCCAAAGCAACTGTCGAGTCCCCTACTTCGCAAGAAACACACACAACTGCGCCCGATCCGCAGCCCCCAATCGCCCACCGTCCGACAAACAGTCCAGACCTCCCACTGTTGCCCTCTCACCGCATGGAGACTCGTGCACAACACGGGATCTTCAAACCCACGGTTCACTTCAATCTCTCCACACAAACCTTATCACCCATTCCAAAGAATCCACAACTAGCTAAACTGGACCCCAATTGGAATACAGCTATGTGCGAGGAGTTTAACGCTTTAACCAAGCAGAACACTTGGGATTTGGTACCTAGACCAGCTGGTGTGAATGTTATCCGGTGTATGTGGCTATTTCGTCACAAGTTCAGAGACAGTGGTGACTTAGAGAGGTATAAGGCAAGACTAGTTGCAAATGACACTAATCAGCAGGGGGTATTGATTATGGTGAGACATTCAGTCCGGTTGTTAAACCGGCCACTATTCGGACTGTTCTCAGTATTGCTATGGGCATGCATTGGCCGATTCATCAGCTTGATGTCAAGAATGCGTTTCTTCATGGGGATTTGAAAGAGACTGTGTACATGCATCAGCCTCCTGGTTTTGTTCATCCGGCAGCTCCGCAGTTTGTATGTCGTCTCAGAAAGTCATTGTATGGATTGAAACAGGCCCCACGCGCTTGGTATGTTCGGTTCGCCAGGTATCGTCTGCAAATTGGTTTTGTATGTAGCAGGTGTGATACCTCTCTCTTCACTTTTCACCGAGGTAGCAGCACTGCATATTTGCTATTATATGTCGACGATATTGTTCTTACTGCCTCATTTGACGGGTTGAAGAATGAAATCATTGCTCTACTCAAAACTGAATTTGCTACGACTGACTTGGGCAAGCTAAGTTAATTTTTTGGTATATCAGTGACTAGATCTGCCGCCAATATGTTCCTGTGTCAGCGAAAGTATGCAGAAGAGATAGTGTACAGGGCCAAGATGGCAAATTGTAAAATTATACCAACTCCAGTGGACTCAAAATCCAAGCTTAGTGCCAATGACGGTGCGCCAGTTTCTGATCCCACTCTATATCGGAGTCTAGCAGGTGCTCTTCAGTATCTCACATTCACTAGGCCTGATATTGCATATGCCGTTCAACAGGTGTGTCTGTTCATGCACGACCCCCGAGAGTCTCATTTTGCCGCCCTCAAACGTATTATCAGATATGTTAAGGGTACACTTGACTTTGGTTTACATCTATACCCCTCAGCCCCAACCAAATTGCTAGCCTACACGGATGCAGATTGGGTAGGATGCCCCGACACACGTCGCTCCACCTCCGGGTACTGTGTATTTCTTGGAGATAATCTTATCTCATGGTCCGCCAAGCGGCAGGCCACGCTGTCCCGTTCGAGTGCTGAAGCAGAATATCGCGGAGTTGCTAATGTCGTCGCTGAGATCTGTTGGCTCCGAAATCTTCTCTTGGAACTCCAGTGTGCATTACGCAAGGCGTCTATAGTCTATTGTGACAACATATCTGCTATCTATATGTCTCATAATCCAGTCCAACATCAGCGGACTAAGCATATTGAGATGGATATCCACTTTGTGCGAGAGAAGGTTGCTCGTGGTCAGGTCAAAATTTTACACGTGCCTTCCTCATATCAGTATGCAGACATTTTCACAAAGGGACTACCGCGACAGCTCTTCACCGACTTCCGATCCAGCCTTAGCATTCGGCCTCCTCCCGCTCCGTCTGAGGGGGAGTATTAGCGAATATTCTCTGAATATTCGCCGTATATTTTGTAATTATGATAAATGTATATTTAAGGTAACTTAGGATTCTAATTGTATTAGGAATCAACCTTTGTAAGATAAGTTAGGATTCCTACCATATTAGGAATCAACCTTGTACAACTATATATATTGTGAATAATGAAAGAAATTTTCAAGGGAAATTATTCTAACTTTCACATATCATAAACACATATTATAGCTTAACTAAGACTCACAGTCTATGACATGTTACATTTAGTTGTTCTAATACGTTTTGCAAAAAAAAAAATCACAAGACTTCACAGATTCTGGAAGAAAGAGAAACTATTTTTCTGTGATTTTGTTTGGAAAGTTTTAATATTGTGGATACACCTATGGTAAGTGTCCCTTCTAATTTTCCATTCATATTTATTTATTAACAAGGATAAACCTACATGGATGAAAATTATTTCCTTCACTAGAATTTTACTAGTTTTTTTAATTATTACCTTGCAATATAATTCATTTTGGGAATTATATGAAGTGTTAGAGTGGAAAGATGTATTGTATGCTTACTTTTCTCTGTTTTTGCTTCAATTCTTAAAAAGATTATTTTGACTAAAACTAACAGCAAAATGTTTAGAATAGGATCTACTCAATCATCCGAAGACAAAGAAAAGACTATTCAACAGACAAGTACCGATAAAATATTGACCTAATCTTTGTGCTAATTAAGACCCTTCAATAATTTTCCTGTCTTATATATACATGCTATTCACGGAATCAGTTATGATAAATATGAATATTCTTAGCCTCGTGATTTACCCCTTCTTTTTTTTTTATTGCTCAAGACATTTTTATAATCACCGGTAACTAATTAATGACATACTGCTTAGTTGATCCTTTTGTTAAACTGCCGTTCATACACTTGCATCTTTCTAAGAGAAAAATCATAGTCGATTCTCCATAATGTTTTTTTTCTTTTTAATAATTGATTATTGATGTAACTTATTTCTTCAGTAAGTTATAATAAAAATACATTCGACCGTTACTACATGTCAAATTAATTTTACTAACTTAAAAGTTAGATTCGCACACTTAACAATCTTTCCCCTCGAACTAAATTAGACGTGGCGTATTACCACGATTTACGAGTTTCTCCCCCAGACTAAGTTCTACGTGGCTCATTACCACGATCCACATGTCAATTTCCGAAATTTATTGTGGGGTACCCACTTTAACGAACATTTATGGCCACAAAGCCCATAGCTATTTCTTCTTGAGCGTGTGTATCTTCAACTTAGTTTTGGCACGATAAGAGTAGTAAACTGAGCCTCACGCCATTACTCTATCATCTCCATAGCCCAAGATATTCTAATATATATATAATTTAGGTAAAAAATTATTAGTGAGTCTGAAACACATTTGCCGTTCGTATTTATCTGTCTCTAATCATGACCACCTTGTCTATATAGATAGATATATCAATAAATGTTACTTGCTGGACTGTACAATGATCCTTCACAAGCTTAACTGTAACCTAAGCTATCCTAATAATGGTGATAAGGATGTCACAAGTGTGAAAATGATATATAACATAATATTAGACATTTAAATCTTTCGTCTAACCTTAAATTCAGAAATTTCTACTTTGGCTAACATCAATTTAAAATAGACCCTCCTAAAAGCCAAAACAAACTCGTGGGTCGACCTCGACCTAGTCATTGTATGTCATGGAGAAAAGCCTCAAAGTTTGAAAAGGTCTTTCACAATTATTGTCATTCTCTAAATTGGGACTTATTTATGTATAAAAAAACTTTGTACTTGATAAAACTTCACTACTATATTTTTAAAATGAACTAGAAGCACTTTAAAAGAAGAACCCAAATATATATATAAAAAGAATAAAATCTGATTCCTTCAGACCATTGACTTTCAAGTCGCAATCATGTAATAATAGATTCGATTTTTTTTTACAAAGATGTGTTGCATACAAATCAAGTAAATGTTTATGATTAAGTGATAAATTGATATATATATATATATATATATGCGTGCGTTAATTATTCATGATTAAGTAGTAAACTTTATGTCATATCATGTTGTTATTACTTAATGGATGCGCTAGGTATCGATTACTAGTTTCGAATAATAGACCTTAGTCCTTAATAAACTATTGAAGGAATGGAGCTTTTTCAATAAAGGCCTAATTCTTGGTTAGTAGACCCACTTAACCTTTAATATTTTTTTTTGGTAAACAAAGAAATTTTATTAATACCAAAGTGAAGAATTACAAAGTAAAACAGGGCTGACCACCTGTTATTTCTAAAACTAAACTGACTATGCAAGCATTTTCATGTAGCCTAACTACAAGCTAACAGCAAAACTACTTCAAACTATGCTAAACATGTGAAAAACAGTAAAACAACAACAATTCAGTGACAAGCTCAGCAGCAAACTATAGTCTTCAAGGCATGACATTGCGAGTTGCCAATTGATCCTGTCATTTCTGATGAAGACTGCCCTGAATATGGATATGTACACTCCTTTCTGGAACCCGATCCCATTCCTCTCCTTCCAAATAGTAGCAATAACATAAGCAAAGACAATACTCACTATCTCCCCTCTGCTAGTCTTCTTTTTTGCCCACCTGTATACCCAGTCAAGTTCCTCTTGCCAACCACCAATATTTTTATGAAATCCCAGTCAGAGTAAGAGTCTATGCCACAGTGCACATGTAATAGGACATGAGAAGAACAAGTGCTCAAAAAACTCAATTGATGCATTGCAAAACACACAGCCCAGAGAAACTTGAATTCCAAACTTCTGCAATCTCTCAACTGTTGCCACCTTTTTCTGAACTGCCAGCCATAAGGTGAACTTATGTCTAGGATGTATGCAAGACAATAGAGTTAAAAACTTTCAAGGTGCCCTGAGAAGCATAGGAAGCAAGGACAGATACACACTCTTGAGAGAAAACTTACATCCATTGACCATAGTGGCCATCCTAGTTTGTAAATTGTCTTGTAGGTGTGGTTGTTAAAGAAACAACTTCCTAGTGTCTATCATCTTTCTTATCACCTAAGTAGCATTAGAAAGGATGCTACAATGTTCCACTGCTTCTTGCTTCAAGCAAATAAATGGTAGATAATATCTTAGAAACACGTCTTTTGCTTTGTAGGTACCATTAGAAGAGTTGGTTCAACGGGTTCAATTAAACCATTCAGTCGTTTATCGAGGTCTATTTACAGCGGGTTCAACGAATTCAATTAAACACATAATTATCTCTTAAAGATACGTGTTTATATATGGAGGAATTAATAACTTCAAACTGTATACATATAATAAAATTATATTTATTCTGAATATAATGACTCCGAATTATTAATTTGCTTCTACACACTATAAACAAATTCTATTTCCTCACTTAATTTCTCATTGAAAAATATTCGGTGACTATTTTTCACTAAATGTCGGTGGAAAAACCTAGGTAGTAGTATTTTCACACGAAAATTAGAAAGTTTTCTAGCGTTTCAATGAGAATATGTTTCCATCATGCGTTTTCCCAGTGAGCTAGTTCGGTGGAAATGAGATGGAAAAATCATATTTTGTAGCACAAATTTTCCACTGAAGTCGGTGGGAAAAACTTTTAATTTTAATAGTGATCACATATTATTGTATTGTTGTAGTTGCCTCTCACAATAGACCCTTGTGATCCGGCCCTTCCTGATCCCGCGCATAGCGGAAGCTTAGTGCACCAGACTGTGATTTGTTTTTTTTTTTTTTTTTTTTGCAGTTGCCTCTCTATTAAAGAGGTCTAGAGAATGTTAAATCAAAATTGATACACGATTCTTTGAAAAATACACCAATTTCTATTGTTTTTCCTTCATTGATTTGATTCTTTTTACATAAATATCATAGATTATGTTTAATTATGACATATAATTAACATTTAAGATCACAATAAATAAAGGAAAATGACAAGGGAAATCATACGTGGAGGAAACAAGTCTTATGGACAGATTTCAACCAAGCGCCAATCATGAATTTCACATTTATATAAAGTTAAAACTGGACTTCAGCTTTCAAAGAGAGAGACTGGAAGATAACAAAACATCATATGCCTTTCTCCCAAAATTGATGAACAAAGTCAATTATTCCCACAGCATTATTGTTTGATTAAATCATATGATTCAAATGTTTCAGTGAAATAGACAACTAGTTTTATATATTAGATATAATAAATTGCTATTAATATTTTTATTTTTTACTTTTCATGAAATTATCTTTTTCGGACTAGAAGAAATTGTTGAAATTATTTGAATATTGCTATTAATATTTTTATTCTTTTACTTTTCATGAAATTATCATTTTTTGACTAAAAGAAATTGTTGGAATTATTTGAATACTACTATTAAGAAAAGTGCATGAATATTCATATTAATCTGTACCTATTATTCGCACTTCAGCATAAAAATTATACTTATGACTTTTATATCATAAAAAATAATATATCAAGTATATTGTAATATTATATACAGTATATTATGCTATTGTATACATTATATAATATTAAGTATACTTTATACAACATATAACATTGGTATATATTAAGTATTTTGTGCTATTGTATACATTATATAATATTAAGTATGCCATATACAACATATAACACTGGTATATCAACTATTTTAATGATATAAAACACATATATAAAAACACACACACATATATATGTACAATAAAAAAATATAAAAAAAGTTTTTTTTTTGTGAAAGCGCGAATAATAATTACTATATGTTCATGAAAAATTTAATTAATAATATACTCAAATAATTTATTTTAGTCATAAAAAATAATTGCATCAAGTAAAAGTAAAAAAATAAAAATAAAGAGGAGGAAACGAAAAAGAATTTCAAAACGATAGATGTCAGATTTAAAGTTCTATTAAATATTTTGGAGATTACATTAATTCTCTCTCATGTCTTCTCCATATATATATATATATATATATATATATATATATTTATATATATATCATATATATCATATATCATATATCATATATCATATATCATATCATTTCATGTACTTTCCTTAATGTTAATATATTGAAATAATTTTTTAGTATAAAAAATAATTGATAAAAATAAAAAAAGAAGAATAAAGAGGAGAAAACAAAAGAACGAAAATCTTTATAAAATGGTAGATGAAATATGTGATTTGAAGTTGATTTTATTTTGTTTTTTTGAGAAATTACATTCTCTCTCATGTCATTTTCATAGTTTTTTTGGGGGGGGGGGGGGGGGGTGAGGGATGATTTTAAAAGAAAGAGAAAGTAAAAGATGGATATGCATTAATGATAGTAACTCCTAAAATCAAGTATTATGGATAGTTTAGGAATGTAAAAAGTTGATTTTTTTAATTAAAAAGTTAAAAGTTTAAATAAGTTGTACTGTATTTATGTAATTTTTAGAAAGTAGTTGTAACTTGTAATCTTTTTAATTTCCATTTAAAGAGTTGTATTTGTGTGATTTTTCAAAAAGGCACCAAAGGCCCAATTGATTGCTGTGTTAATGGGTCAAGAATATCAATGGAAAACCCTACTAAAGACCAATTATATGGCCCAAGGAGCTCAAGGTCATTGAGCCCCCCAAAAACCCAATTTTTATCAATATCCTAGGGGTATAAATGTGACAAATTTGATATTTATTTCGCCAATTTTGAGATCATACTTTAGCCGAGCTGTGATGTTTACAAAAGAGTTGCTTACAAATATATTTTTGTGTTTTAGTTTTATATGGAAGTGTGGATCTTACTCTAATGAACTTCAGAGCAACTGCTATTCATTTCTATGGATCATAAAAATACATAGAAGCCCATATCCTTTCTAATCGGTACTTCCCCCACTATATATTTAGAAAGCATTGAATCTGGTCGCATAGCTAGTTAATGTCAAAGGAGGAGAATTTAAAATATAGCTTGAGGCTTGTAGCGTGTATATGAATGTGTTCGAATCTGGTGGAAACAATTTGCTCTTCTGACAGGACATTAGTGGTGAGGTACTGGACTACTATCAAGAAGCTGGATATAAAAAAAAAAAAAAAAACATTGAATCGACCCACCTCATACATTTCCAAATTGTGACACACGTCCTTTTCTTGTCTTGCTTTAGAGGTAGTGGCTGACGCATAAATCACAATAGTCGACAACTTTGTTACTTACTCTAAAAAAATAATTGTGATAAGACAGAAGCCCTTTGTCATATGATGGTCACATGAAGTATAAAATTGTCCAATTTTTGGTGCCATAAACATGAGTTTACCTCATAGTTACCTATTTTGGACAATAAAGAGAGTATGGGTTTGAGAGGAATATTGGGTTTCGAGTATGGGATAGTGCAGGCACCCCTAGGACCAGATATATCAGGTCCAGAGCTTGTTGCTGCTGTTGCTAATGCTGGTGGTCTTGGTCTTCTCAGAGCCCCTGATTGGGTATGTCTCCTCCTATACCTCTTCTTTTTTTGAATTATTGATCGCCTAAATAATGTTTACAATATTAATGTAATTTAGTTTATTATAAGGGTGTCCAACGGGGCGGGGGAGGGTCGGTGGGAGGTCCCATCCCGTCCCACATCCCGCCGGAACGGGGTCGGGTAGTGACTCGGGTTTTTTTTTTTTTTTTTTTGCTTAATTTTAAAAATAATATATAGTTATATACAAACACTCCAATAATTGAACAAAATAATATAATAAAAATATTCTAATGTTATTTTTGTGTCTCTTATTTATTTAATACAATTTTAAAATTACAACTTTGTGTTGTTGTTAAAAAGTTGCAAATGACATAGTAAAATACTAAAATTGCAATTAAAAAAATTACATATTCAACCATACTTTTTCGAATTTCCTCAAAATATCTTGAGGATCTTCTGTTGGAATTTGTTTGTCAAATTCTTCAACGTCGCTTCCTGCTCCCTTTGACAAGATTTCGTTGTAGTTGTAGTCTTCTTCTTCGTTGGTCTCCTATTGGCCGCACCTCCTACGCTCCGCACGAATCCAGTCTCTGAATAAAACTGCAATCTCCAATGTGTCTACCACCAATGAATGTCTGTGCTCTCCAATTTGAAATTTTCCCGCGGAAAAGGCGCTTTCAGACGCTGTTGATGACACTTGAATGTTTAACACATCTCGGGCCATCTTTGTTAGCGTTGGATTTAATACAACACCAACAATATAAATAGTGGGGATAGGAAAAAAGTATTTTTTTAATTTTTTAAAACATTTTTTCAATAGCTGTCTTATAAGTTGATTTTTGCATATATTCATTAAGTTACAAAAATATTAGAGCTATATAAAATAACATATTTGAAATAGTAGGATAACAAATACTGGAAAATTCTTTAGTAGCTTGATAAAATTACTCTAAAATTCATGAAGTTCTAAAATTTTATCCCAGTCACTATCTACAAGCATATCCCTTGAATTTTTATTATAGGCGTTAAATAATAAAGTAATAGGTTGTCTATAATCGTAAGCAACAAGTAGTTGCTCTAGTTGCTCATACAGAGAATTTCACCCAGTCGAAACTACTTCTAGAATTTTTCTATATGATAATCCACAATCACGACATATTTTTTTACTCTTTGTGTCTTTGTATTTTTTTATCTTTAAAAATAAAATTTATAGCAAATTGTATTTTATCAAGAATGCTTTCAAAAAGTTTTAGGTCATTATTTACAACTAAGTTATAAATATGACACGCACATCTTATATGAAAATGATCAGGAAAAGATGGAGTTAATCTAAGTTTTAAAGGTCTTATAGCATAATCATTAGAAGAAGCATTATCTAATGTAATAGTCATAATTTTGTCATTTATTCCATGGTATTCACAAATTTCATTAATATTATCTGCAATAAAACTATCAGTGTGCGTATCATCTATATATCTATATGCTACAATACATTTTTGCATATATCAATTTTGATCTATCCAATGACATGTTACCGTTTAATAATCATTACCGTTAGTACTACGGCCTATGTCAGAAGTGATAGCCAATTTGCCATTAAAATAATATAATACATAACGTAAATACTGTTGATATTCACTTGCAAATTTTAAAAACATCCCTTCTAACAGTTGATCTAGAAAAACCATTAAAAGCATGATTATATGTTTTCCGAATGTAATGAATAAAATCAGGAGATGAAGGAAATGAAAAAGGCGAACCCTCCACCGCTATTAATTTTGCCATATTTTCTCTATCTTTGTTTTTATCATATTTAGGATCAAAAATTCTCCCGACGTCGGGTTAATTTGACCCTGTACTAGGTCGGGGATACTATGAGAACCTTGTCCCGACTCAGATGGCATTGGCACACCCAATTTTTTAGCCATGTATTGATTCCACCTAGTTGTGTGCTCGCCTTGTACATGTCTCAGTAAACCTTCCGTCCCACCTTGACCTTTTTCGGTTTTAAATTTATAAATATTTTTATAAATTTTATATCTAGCTTGTTGATTCTCTTCGTCCCTATCAAAAAAATGTCATGCATTTGATTTTATTTTTCGTTTTGTGGGGCCTCGATTCATACTAGGGGAATAGGAGTCGTTTCAGTTTCAGGCTGAGACTCAGTCTGAGCCTGAAGTTGATGTGCACTAGTGGGTGTGTCATCTATATTATCGTCTAAATTAAATTCTGATTCATCTACTTCATCATCTACTGGTATATCATTAAAAAAATATTTTCATCAATATTATTGAAATCAATCAAATCATCGGAACTGGGAACAAGATTACTAGAAGTACTCTTACCCTTATTACCCTACTAGAAGAAGCACCCTTACCCTTACCCGTAATCAAACGTTTAAATCCTTCCATTTTAATTATACAAGTAAATAATTAAATAAAAGATATTAAGTGCGATAATTAAAATTAAGTAACAATAATAATTTAAAGAAGAAACGAATATACCAAACGCCAACGTAACATCGACGTGTAATCGAGGTTGAAAATTGAAACTTTGCTCGATGGATGATCCTCAAGCTAGTTGCCAACTTCACTCTCAATTTTTTAACTTTGATATAATATTTAATAGTAGGAAGATTTGTAGAATTGTAGAGAGATAAATTGAGAGATTAGAGAGATGGTAGGAAGATTTGTGAGAAAAATGAAGAGGAAAATGAGTTATTTATAGTTGAGAAATAGGGTTAAAGTGTAAATATATTAACCTAGGGGTTAAAAATAAATATTAAGGGGGTAGGGGGGTTTATTGGGTGGGGGGCCAAAAATGGCCGTTATATCTGTTGCACAACAGCCAAAATCAAAATTTGGCCGTTGTTGCAACGGTTATTTTTGCAAAGGGGGACGGGTCGGGTTGGGACGAACTCAGGCCCCGTCCCGAGTTCGAACCCGACCCTGACAATTTTTTTTTTTACTTTGGGGGATTGGGCTGGGTCGGGTTGGGCCAACTCGGTCCACTGGACAACCTTAGTTTATTATAGCCACTAATATTATTCGCTTTGAGCCTAGGTCCGCATGTCTTTTAACACGTGTCACTAAGGTCTAAAACTTATTTATATATATACCCAACATATGTTGTGTGTTTTGCCGGAAGGGTATCACATGAAAACCCTTCAAATATCAAGATTTGTTACAACAACTCATCAAAATCTCAGATTGTTTTATGTTTTTTACTAGTGAAATTGCTATTTACTTGTCAGTGTGTAAAAGTTGAGACCTTAATTTGAATCCCATCTGAATTAAAGAAAGAGAGAAATATAAGCAAAAGAATAAGTTGTACAGTGAACTCAGTCAATGGCTATCTTTTCTTTTGATCAGTCTTTGGTTAGACAGAAGTCCAGAGGAATGTAACATTGTACTTTTGTGTGACAGGAAGATCCTGATTATGTGAGGGAGCGCATAAGGAAGACTAGAACCTTAACTAATAAACCATTTGGGATAGGTGTTATTCTTGCATTTCCTCACAAGGAAAATGTAAAAGCTATACTTGATGAGAAAGTTGCAGTACTTCAGCTTTATTGGGGTGAATGCTCAAAGGAGTTGGTTCTTGAAGCTCATAAAGCTGGGGTCAAGGTTGTACCCCAAGTAAGTTCTCAACACAACTCTTTTCGAATTATCAAAATGCACGCCTTGTCATTGGAAAATCACAGAACTCGCTTTTCTCCCTATCACTGAGTATTGGCATTACATAGTGTTGGATCCTTTTGTGAATCTATTTAACTGGACTAGAGTCAGGGTTCACTTCAAAATGCTCTATACTGCTCAGGAACTTCTATTCTGCTTGTACTAGTTGAAATGTAGGTCATCGATAAAGGTAACTCTTCACCAAAATGATACAAGGATATTTAGAAATGAGCAAAGTACAAAAAGAAGTTCAAATCAATAATTGTATTACTGTATTAACCTTTTTTTTTACAGTATTTTGGTTGTTGAATTATGTAAGAAACTCCTATTTTGTTTCTTTATGAGTTACTTCTTTCTTGCAAGTTAGTTTTAAGTTTTAGGAGTTCGTAATTACAATATTATCGCATTACATATTATGAAAATTTATATCCAGTGATTTCCTTTAATGTTGGCCTGAGATGGATTTAAATGGAGAAACATGGTCATTGAGGATTCATATAGCCGATCCCAACTTGTTTGGGATTGATACATAAGTGTTGTATGTCTAATGCTATCTTTTGAAGTATTCTATTCTTAGCTAATGCTTCTGCAAGTTAGGTGGCTTCTACTTTTGGCCTTAGAAATAGAGTCCGTACATTTGTGAAAGAATAGATAACTTACCTTCATCTATTGTTTTTCCTGAAATGTAGCTTATAAAGCACATCCTTTGTTTTTGAAGATTGGGAGCTATGAAGAAGCAAAGAGAGCTGCTGATGCTGGTGTAGATGCAATTATTGTCCAAGGCCGGGAAGCAGGAGGCCATGTAATTGGCCAGGTATAATGGTGTCCACGTTCATGATATACGTTAGTTTTTTCATCAAGATAACGATATTAGTTCTGTCTTAAGAATATTTCACTTCAAGCAACCCCCCCCTAATTGTTTCTGTTTAAGTTGCCCTTGTTCCTTGTGCAGATGCCACTTTGAATGTAAAATTATTTATCGAATAATATATCACCTGCTTGGTCTATTTCCTTTTAGGATGGCTTAATCACCTTATTGCCTAGAGTAGTCGATCTTGTTCGTGGTCGTGACATTGCAGTAATTGCTGCTGGGGGAATAGTGGATGAGCGTGGTTATGTTGCTGCTCTGGCCCTTGGTGCACAGGGTGTTTCATTAGGTACCAGGTATTGAGCTTTAAACTTCTAACATTTTAAAAGGTGTTCCGTTACATGCTGGTCCGTTGCTGTTTGTAAGTAGGTCTCACTTGTAGATTACAGTGAACCTCATTGAAAAACGTAACTGACTAGTGGATTAACATGAAATATTGCCTTGTTCCAACTCAGAAAACACATGAAATCTTGCTGCTAATAGACTGTAGCTTTGATGTTGTGGGTCAATGCGAATTCTAATTTGTTACATAGATTATTATCTAACATACTCATAAATGAGGCATCAATATTTTAAATGAACAAGTTCTAGACTTAAATTCTACGCTGAAATGTTTGGCCCTGACAGTATAGATGCAATGATGAAATACATGTCACAAGATGCTAAAATTCCCTACGATAATAGTTGTTTCAGCGCATCAGACAGGAATACTTTGGAAACTTTCCTCACGTAAAAACTATACATGGACTTACCAAAACCAATAGCTAAGTTATTAACTTCTTATACCTTATCAGGTTTCTTGCAACAGAGGAAAGCTATGCTCACCCAACATACAAGAGGAAGCTGATTGAATTTGATCAAACAGAGTACACAGACATATTTGGTCGCGCAAGGTGGCCAGGGGCACCACATCGTGTTCTGGCAACCCCGTTCTTCATGGAATGGAAGGCGCTCCCAAGTCACGAGAATGAGACAAATCAACCTGTCATTGGCCGCACAATCATACATGGGAGGGTGAGTATCCCGTTATGTTCTGCATAACAAAATCTTGAAAATGTTCCTATCATATTAATTTCCACCGCGTGAAGTTTTGAGTACTAAGGATTAGAATGTTTTCAACTTGTTAGTTTTGTATTTGCAACGAGGGGTGAATTTACTTGCAAAAATTGGGTCATGTGAACCATGGTCACCCGATTAAATTCGGTATATTATGTGTATAATTCTTAAAATAGGTCTAATATTATCTGAAGGAACCCATTGTCAAAAGAGACTGAGTGGTGCACTAGTTAAGATGCTAGATTTAATCCCTAAAAGTCGAGGAATCGAACCCAACTTGGTGCACTATAATTTTTTTTATCTTACCACTAAAAGCAATTGTGAACCCATTCTCTTGAAATCCTGGATTCGCCTCTCTTTGCAACTGATACCAGCTCATCTTATCATTTTATACTTGTTAAGCCGCCTCCCCTACAAGGGTCTTTTTCTTTATGGATGCGCACCCCCCCCCCCCCCCCCCCCCGCATCCTATGTGTACCTGTATTTCATTTTGGGAGGAGTATGTGGACTATCTAGGAGCACTATTTATTTTAATCTTTTATGTTATTTATATAATATTGGACTTAAATGGATTGGCATAGACCGTGAAGTTTCATATAACCGACTCCAACTTGCTGGATTGAGGCATAGTTGTTATTGTTGATTAGAAAATGAGTGAATTTCTTCCATCTATAGCTTGTAATCAGTTTCATACTCTTTCTTGAATTAGGAAAGAGAGGTACGTCGCTTTGCTGGTACGGTTCCAAATGCCACAACTACTGGCGATATTGAAAGCATGGCTATGTATGCTGGTCAGAGCATTGGTCTTATCAAGGAAATTCTACCTGCAGGGGAAGTGCTAAAGAAGATTGTTGAAGGGGCTCAACGACTGATTAATCAACAATTTGCGCCTGTGAATTAAGTCAGCAGGACAAAACAACTAGGTACTAAATTATTAGGTGGTCTTTTTTATGGACTTTTGCTGGTTTGTAAGCTATAAGTTGAACTGAACACATTAACAGGGAAAAGAAGATATTGTACATGAATAAAGAATGGAGTTATAGAGGTAGAAATAAGATATAGGAGTTGTGTTTTACTACCCCTTCCAATTTACTTTTTGTTTACTTGATACTGGACTTGTATCTTTATGATGACCATTTTACCGTTTTAGAGCTGAACTGTCAAGCGAATGTGCAGTTTGACTCCACACATAATTTAACCAAGAAGGAAGACTTTTAAAGTATAATGGTCTTAAAATATGAGTTAGTAATATTTTTTCACATTACCTCAAAGGCTTTCATACTAAATATTTAAAATAATTTTTGTGTAAACAATCTTAATAGTAAACACATCATGATACTTGTTCTTTTTGTAATATGACCCTCAAAAGCACTTATTGAAAAGATTGGTTAAACACAATATGTTTATCAATTACTGAAAAAGTACTTTTCTAATGAACTGACCAAACACAAATTGCTTTTCTTTAAAAATGTTTTCTGAAAAGCTATTTTGACAAAAGTATTCCTTAAAATAAACAGTTTTTGACAAATTGGTCAAAGATGCTCTTCTATCATTTAAAAGTATTCATCTTATATTCAATAAATGAACTTTATGCAATCAATTCCTTGTCTATTTTTTTTACTACAAATATTATTATTTATGTAAAATCTAACCTAAATTATTTTTAAGTTAATCTGATTATTTTGTGTAAACAATCCTAATAGTAAATACATCATGATACTTGTTTTTTTTTTTGTAATATCAAGAAAATGGAAGAGGACGGTTAGAATTCAGTTCTTTTCCGGTGTATTCTTGTGATACCGGAAAAGGAACTGAAAGAATAACAAAAACAATCAGCACTATCGAGTAACAATCAGAAATCTAACACAGGTGGGGTTGGGAGTTGGAGAAAAGCTTGAAGCTAAAAATATGGAAGTGGTATTTGGATAACACAACTTACAAGCAACCTCAAATCAGTTTTGATGGAGAAGCAAATGATAATATAGAATAAATATTGAAACATCAACAATCGCTCCTCAGCCTTCTTGATCTTTACCAGCATTTCGCTTGGTGTAGGTATAATAGTACATAATACAAAATCAACACTCAAAATTGTCTCTGTCTACAACTATGCTATATAGACTTTGAGGAATCAACATTCATATCAGTGTGCCAGTAGTAGAGCAAACAGCGGAACAAATCTCAAACCCAGCGCACAAGAATATTCGTCATTGGAAGTATTAGAAAGCGAAAACAACCAGGTTGCTTCAGCTAAAAGCTATCTCCTACTGTTGGCAGCTTTAGGCTTGTTTAGATTGGCAAGTTCTTCTATGAGCTTTCTTTCTTCACTGCTCAACCGTTTTGGAATCTCAACTTGCACTCTCACCAATTGATCACCCCTCATATTCGGTTTGCTTAGGAGTGGTACTCCTTTTTTGGCCATCACCAATGTTGTCCCTGGCTGGGTACCTGATGGAATTTTTAGATCAACCATTCCATCTACTGTAGGAACCTTCGTAGTTGTACCCAAAATCGCATCAATGTAAGAAACTTTGCAATTGTAGAGAATATTGGTGTCGTCCCGTTTTAATACTGGATCAGGGAGAACTTCAATCATGACAAAAAGATCTCCAGGGGGTCCACCTCTCCTTCCTGCATTACCTTCTGAACGAACCCTTAAACGGCTACCTGAATCTACACCAGCTGGAACTTTCAAGCTAATGCGTTTTGACTTCTTCACTCGGCCATCACCACTGCAGGTGCTGCAAGGAGTAGAAATCTCTCCAGTCCCTCCACAAGCAGAGCATGTTGTCACCTGCTGGAAAACACCCAGAGGGGTCCTTGCCGAGGACACAACCTGCCCTTGCCCACCACAAGTATTACAGGTCGATGGTTTAGTCCCAGGTTTTGCACCTGATCCATCACAGGTGCCACAAGTTTCAAGCCTGCTAATTTCAATCTCCTTCTCAACCCCAAATACAGCTTCTTTGAAATTCAAAACCAGATTATAGCCCTGGTCTTCACCTTCTGTGGCCCTGCTCCGAGAACCTCTACCTCCCATACCCATGCCACCCATGCCACCACCAAAGCCATCGAACAGAGACTCAAACAAATCAAAGGCATTGCTAAAATCCTACGAATAAGGAACAGTAAGTCAAAAGATTATATAGGTATATAACCCGTCTGCTGCTATTTGCTATATCTTCTTATAAGATAAGAAATTCTCACCCCCATGCCGCCCATGCCAGCTCCTTTAAGGCCAGCCTCCCCATATTTGTCATATATGGAACGTTTCTCATCATCGGACAAAACCTATTTTAAAACATTAAATGCCATGAGAAATGCTTGCAATATTCTCAAATATGGTCATCACTTGTCAGTTACCTTTTAGTAGGACAAAAGGCACCAAGAAAAAGAATTATACCTCATAAGCATTGCTGATCTCCTTAAATTTCTGTTCAGCTCCAGGTTCTCTACAACATGGAAGAACATGAATGCACATAAGGATCTTACATACTGTAAAGGAAGAAATATAAATCGACAATGACTGTGCACCTCTATATGAATATATACCTACATATGTCAGTAGGAAACTAAAGCTTGTAAGTTCAACTAATAAACACTTAATAGCTATCCTAAACATCTTATGTTTATTTCTTCAGAGACTGCTTTTCATCAGCTGTTGTGACCTTTCCACTAAATGCTCCATAGTGGGAAAGAGTTTGGTTCTTTGTCATTTCTTTGGTCATTTGCAGTAATCAGTGACCAAATACTCACTGTTATAAGCCCCACCTTTCTTTTTACTAACTAATAATTGAACAAATAACTCATAGAATTCGTGCATGGATCATATGAATATGTTCTGCTAATTTCCATGTAGTTCAAACATTCAACAGAAGGGCTACAAAATATTATGGTAAAAAGGCCTGTTAATAAAACGTATTTACATGTACAGAAACATAGACAGTGTAAAGGCCTCAAATAATGTGGGTTTTTTTTCAAAGAAAGATGAGACAAATACCATGGCAATTCCTTGCAGCATTTTAAGTATTTACCCTCTTAAAACAAAAATATAACCTGGATTAAAAAAATTCTAGACAAGATATGCTATTATATGGTAAATTCACATTTCACGCGTCCACTCCAAAACTCTTCATCCATCTTCCCCATAACTATTCATTAAGTCTGAACCTTCATTTTCTAGTTTCTAATATTATTCTCTGCACAAAAGAAGGAAAAATCAAAGTTTGTAAAGAGGTCAATCATCTGTTCTTGAGCTGGTACAAGTTCAACAAGATGCAAAAGAAAATTAAAGCTAGAGAAAAAGCTATGTACTACTCTATATCATCTTTCAACAACAAGACCATAGTAGAAAACACCACATCTCATATTTCCAGGAACTATAAGCAAAATCAGTGAAAGGACTCAAACATCTGAGCTTGAGTAGGTAAACATGGCTCTTCAACAAAATACAGAAGTAAATTTAAAGCTACAGAAAAGCCAAATATATTCTACTTTATACCATCTTTCAACAAGAAGATCACAGTAAAAGGCTTCACATCTCAAAATTCCAGGGACTATACTCACTTGTTCACATCAGGATGGTAACTCCTTGCAAGCTTTCGGTAAGCTAAACAAGAAAAAACAGAGGATCAGAAACATAACATGTATGCAATGAATGTATCTTTTTCAACCACACAGTTCTTGAGCAACCTATCAGTAGTTCTAATTTACAAATCAAATTCAAGGCCATAAATGACAAGAAAATTCTAGTAGACAGAATATGTAAAAGGACTAGGTTAAGATGATATTCTCTAACTTCGAAACTTAATAGAGACAATTTCAGGAGGTCATGTTTGAAAATGCACTCAAAGAAGATAAAATTACTTTCTAACAGGAAGGATAATTCTTTTTTTTTCACATTTATATACCAGATATTCTGATTCTCACCACTGGTACCAAAACAAGAATCAATGCACAAAAACAATTATAGTATTATTCACCATAAAGTTGTTGCCATGTGACCAGGAGATCATGATTTCAAGCCGTGGAAACAGCCTCTTGCAGAAATGCAAGGTAAGACTGCGTACAATAGACCCTTGTGGTCCGACCCTTCCCCGGACCCCGCGCATAGCGAGAGCTTAGTGCACCGGGCTGCCCTTTTTTTTATTCACCATCAGCATCAAAAGAAGAAAGCAATACACTATTCACAGCCTTATCTCTTAACAAATACAGAGATTGGCCAGGTTTATTATACAATACCACCTAGAGCTACAATGAAATTTGTTGAGGAAACTCAGAAGTAGAGAATAGAAAAGAACAGAGTGAAGATTGTACTCACAACTTTTGATGTCTGATTTGCTAGCGTTTCTAGATACACCAAGGACATCATAGTAATCCTGTGAAGATGTAACAACATTAAACCAGCTTTACTGTGCTATATATTTACAAACTCACAAACAACCATAAATGTAACTCATATTTCTGACAACTAAATCACATTCTAGGAATAGAATATCTGCACGGCATCTTACTTTTTCAGCTCTAACAACTAAACGGGTCCCCCTTCGTTGAAATTGGCTCTTGTTTGACACTGAACTGAAAAGTGCTTGCAGGGATTCTTGACAAAAGAAGGTTGAATTTGGGGATGTCAATGCCCTTGTCTTGCTTGAGAAACTGCATAGACGATAACAAGGTCAATAAGTGTGGGCAGATGCCATCTGCTGGTTAAGCAGGTCGATATGGCAGTCATCTCTTGGGGCAGAAAACATGTGAATTATCATATACTTCTAAGATGCAAAAGTTTGATTTTTCTTTTAGATAACTGAGCAATTCCTGAGAGCTAGCTGGTGCACAGTTTGAACCTCGGAGAATAATGGATCCATCCCTCTACCCTTCTCCACTTACATCAAAGTTTTAGTCCGCGGCAGGGTTCAAACTCATGACGTGCATCTAATCCACAACTCACTCATTTCCATCTTACGACTAAACCAAAGACATGGGGCTAAATGTAAATGACTTGTACGAGAAGAATTGAACTTGCCCCTAACAGTAGGAAGGAAATCCAATGTACAATCATCTTTGCAGGCCAAAATAGCAAGAAAATACTTGAGTAAAAAGACATGTCAAATTCTCCCAAGCATGGCCTATTAAATTATAGAGGGGCATGCTCCAAACGAGAAAACAAAAACGACATACTCCTCATTTCATTGTGGACGAGCCATGGGGCTGGACTCGATCAACGTCGTGTTTGTTTAATATGCATAATTCATTAGATAGGAGGGGGGAGTGCAATTGTGTTGTGGTTAACACACACAGACATGATGGGTATGATAGTAACACCATCAAGTTGCACTTACATATACTTATAGATTCTTTTTCAGAAAAATCACAAACTCTTTAAAGTCAATGTGTATCTTTCGCCTTCTACTATCCAGAACAATATGTAACTTTCATCCTCCATACAGACCTCATATGACACTTTGCATCAACTTTTCCTGAGATGCATCATCCAAGGCCAACCTTTGTTCACTACATAATCACCACTACGCTAGAACTCCAGAAGTATTCAAAAGATATAGGTGGAAGTCTAATTCCATATATGGATAAAGACATTTTTCAATGAAAACTGCTAATATCCAAAGGAGCATATATAAATGGCACGTTCATTTGTTCCTGCTTCTTACGGTGAGACTGTAGGACAATTTTCTATCAGGGTACAACTAAATGGTTAATGCAAGAAATTACGCTTCTGACAGTCATGAAGTACTGTAGGTTCATAATTAGAAAATGTACTAGTTCAAGATAATACCCGCAACACCCCGATCCCCCAAAATTAAAAAAAATTGCCGGGGTTCGAAATCGGGACGGGGCCTGGGTTCGTCCTGCCCGTCCCGATCCCGACCCATCCCCCTCCCCCTTGGCAAAAATAACCGTTGCAACAACGGCCAAATTTTGATTTTGGCCGTTGTGCAACGGCTATAATGGCCATTTTTGCCCCCCCCCCCCCCCCCCCCATCCCATAAACCCTCCCTACCCCTTAATATTTATGTTTAACCTCTACGTTAATATATTTACACTTTAACCCTATTTCCCAACTATAAATAACTCATTTTTCTCACAAATCTTCCTACCATCCCTCTAATCTCTCAATTTATCTCTCTACAATTCTACAAATCTTCTACTATTATTAAATATTATATCAAAGTTAAAAATTGGGAGTGAAGTTGACAACTAGCTTGAGGATCATCCATCAAGCAAAGTTTCAATTTTCAACCTCGATTACACGCCGACGTTCGGTACCTTCGTTCCTTCTTTAGATTATTATTGTTACTTAATTTTAATTATCGCACTTAATTTCATTTACTTTAATTATTTATTTGCATAATTATAATGGAAGGATTGAAACGTATGATTAGGGGTAAGGGTGCTTCTTCTAGTAGGGATAACAAGGGTAAGGGTACTTCTTCTAGTAATCATATTCCTAGTCCCGATGGTTTGATTGATTTCAGTCATATTGATGAAACTGCTTTTAATAGTGATATATCATTAGATGATGAAGTAGATGAACCAGACGATAATATAGATGACACACCCACTAGTGCACCTCAAACTCAGACTGAGTCTCAGCTTGAAACTGCAACTGCAATGCCTCCTATTCCCCCTATGAATCGAGGCCCCATAAAGCGAAAATTAAAATCAGATGCATGACATTTTTTTATAGAGACAAAAAGAATCAACTAGCTAGATGTAAAATTTGTAAAAATATTTATAAATTTAAAACCGGAAAAGGTCAAGGTGGGACGGAAGGTTTACTGAGACATGTACAAGGCGATCACACAACTAGGTGGAATCAATACCTGGCTAAAAAATCAAGTGTGCCAATGCCATCTGAGTCGGGACAAGGTTCCCATGGTGTCCCCGATCTAGTACAGGGTCAAATTAACCCGACGACGGGGGGGGGGGGGGGGGGGGGGGGAATTTTTGGTCCTAAATATGATAAAAACAAATATATGGAAAATATAACAATTAATAGCGGTGGAGGGTTTGCCTTTTTCATTTCCTTCCTCTCCTGATTTTATTCATTACATACGAGAAACATATAATTATGCTTTTAATGATTTTCCTAGATCAAGTGTTAGAAGGGATGTTTTTAAATTTGCAAGTGAATATCAACAGTATTTACATTATGCACTGTAAATGGCAAAGTGACTATCACTTCTGACATAGACTGTAGTACTAACGGTAATGATTATTTAACGGTAACATGTCATTGGATAGAACAAAATTGATTTATGCAAAAACGTATTTTAGCATATAGATATAGATGATAGGCACACTGGTAGTTTTATTGCAGATAATATTAATGAAATTTGTTATTACTATGGAATAAATGATAAAATCATGACTATTACAGTAGATAATGTTTCTTCTAATGATTATGCTATAAGACTTTTAAAACTTAGATTGATCATTTTCATATAAGATGTGCGTGCCATATTTATAACTTAGTTGTAAAGGATGCCTAGAAATTTTTGAAAGCATTCTTGATAAAATACAATTTGCCATAAGTGTTATTTTTAAAGGTAAAAAAATACAAAAACGCAAAGAGTATAAAAAATATATCATGATTGTGGATTATCATATAGAAAAATTCCAGAAGTTTCGACTAGGTGAAATTCTCTGTATGAGCAACTACTTGTTGCTTACAATTATAGACAACCTATTACTTTATTATTTAACGCTCATAATAAAAATCCAAGGGATATGCTTGTAGATAATGATTGAGATAAAATTTTAGAGAAATTTTATCAAGCTACTAAAGAATTTTCCGGTATTTATTATCCTACTATTCCAAATATGTTATTTTATATAGCTCTAATATTTTTGTTACTTAATGAATATATGCAAAAACCAACTTATAAGGCATCTATTGAAAAAATGTTTAAAAATGTTTAAAAATACTTTTTTCCTATCCCCACTATTTATATTGTTGGTGTTGTATTAAATCAAACTATTAAATTAAACGGTTGTAAAATACTTGTAGAAACGATACCCAACTGAAGAACCAACTGACACACCAACTAAAAAAAGCAGTTACGTCTAGCATACACACCGAATGCAAAAAAATATATACGTATTTTCAACAACAAAGTACAAATAATCAACCGGCTTCTGTAACATCTTCTACTACTTTGCTGCAACCTTATAAAAAACATACGATTTCTGATGCTAGTATTCAAGGCCTTAGAAATAAAATGTGGTGGTTCAACTTCATCACAAGTTAGCGAATTTAATGTTTATGTTTTGCAGGGTATTGTACCGTACGGATTAATTGCAGTGATGAAGGACAAGAAGACTTGCTGAAATATTGGAGGGAGAATGAGAAGACATTTCTGACGCTAACAAAGATGGCTCGAGATGTGTTAAACATTCAAGTATCATCAACAACGTCAGAAAGCGCCTTTTCCGCGGGAAGATTTCAAATTGGAGAGCATAGACATTCATTGGCGGGAGACACATTGAAAATTGCAATTCTATTCAGAGATTGGATTCGTGCGGAGCGTAGAATGTGCGGCCAACCGAAAACCAACGAAGAATAAAACTACAACTACAACGAAATCTTGTCCAAGGGAGCTGGAAGCGACGTAGAAGAATTTGACAAATAAATTTCAATTCCAACAGAAGATCCTCAAGACGTTGTGAGAAAATTCGAAAGAGTATGGTTGAATATGTAATTTTTTTAATTGCAATTTTACTATATCATTTGCAACTTTTGAACAACACCACAAAGTTGCAATTTTGAAATTGTATTACAAAAAAATAATATTTATATTAAATAATATAAGAGGCAAAAAAACAGTCTTGGATGTTTTTATTACACTATCTTGTTCAATTATTGAAGTATTCATATATATTATTTTTTTAAATTAAGCGGGAAAAAAACAGAGTCCCAACCCGACCCGACTCGCCCCCATTCCGGCGGGATGTGGGACGGGACCTCCCACCGGCCCGCCGGAACCCGAGTCCCGACCCTCCCCCTGTCACGCCGGGTCCCGGCCCGCCCCGCCTCGCCACGTTGGACACCCTTAGTTCAAGACGTCCCTATTCAGAAGAGGACCAAAAATTCTCCCTCATGCAATTAAAATGTAGCACCAATTATGTGAACTTTTAGACTACAAAGTTCGCATAAATGACTTAAAAATATACAAAGTTTGAATCCAGAAGAATATATTACAGATGATGTTGTGAGGTTAACCAAACATAAATAAATAGAAGGTCAGTCCGCAAGAATGATTTCACAACATATGAGAACTTGAAACAACAACATACCCAGTGGGAGTGAGGTCTGAGGAGGGTAGAATGTACGTAGACCTTACCTCTACCTTGGGGGTAGAGAGGTTGTTTCCGGTAGACAATATGAGAACTTGAAAATGAAAAGAATATATATTTGGGGCTTAATAGGTAGATACACAAAAAGATAACAAAGATCAGTTGTCACGGCTAATACAGAAACATTTGCAGATAAATCCATAAATTTTCGAAAGAAAACATATTTATAATACAACAAATAAGTGGTTCATGTTCAAGAATGCCCTAGCATGACTCACCAAAATGGAGATGCTGATAGTTTATTTGCAACAGAAGATTTTGCCAAAAACTGAGGCTGAACTCCCCACCGGGCAACCCATGTGCTTCCACAAGGTATGATTGCCATCTAATATACTGCAAATACATCAAGCATGACATCAAAATGAGTTTTATTGAGGAACACATTGCAAATTGAAGTATTTGCACTTAAAACATTCTGATAGAGGCAGTGGTACATTCAGAAGACAAAGAATAGATTTGTAAGCATCTCTCTGCTAATCCACAAGAAGATGGGCAAAGGGCAGAGAGCCACCATTATTTACAAGAAGTGGAAGTGATTAAGAAGGAAGGGGAGCCTTGGCGTAAATGGTAAAGCTGATGTCATGTGACCAAGAGGTCATGGGTTCAAGCCGGGGAAACAACCTCTTACAGAAATGTGGCCGCGTACAATAGACCTTGTGGTCCGGCCCTTCCCCAGATCCTGCACATAGCGGGAGCTTAGTGCACCGGGAAGTGATTAGGAAGCTATAGCTACATACAGTCACATTTGGACGGCCATTTACTTACACCATTTTATTATTTCGTATATGTAAATACAGATAATAATCACCTAAGCCAAGAATATTTCTATAGAGAAGAGCATCCCTCCCCACCCCCAAAAAATAAACATTATAAGTGCACCAACTCCTGGTTATTTGTGGGAAGACCAAAATTAGATGTCATTTATCATTCCCAGTGGCTTGGAAATAAAGATTCAACAAGTTCATTACAAGTTTCCACTTTCCACATTGATATAAATTTATTAACAACAAACACAAGAAGCCCAAAAGAACTGGTATTAACACATAATTAAATTGCAAAAGAAAAAGAAGCACAAAATTAAACAAATAATCTAGTAAGCAAATATGATAAAGTTCAAATTTTTAAAGCATAGCAATTGTAGCCCATATGAAGATAAAGTCAATAGATGGAGTTGAATAACGTACAAAAGACTGAACTCTGTAGCGGACCTGTGACGGAGATATTGGCCGGAGTTCTGAGATGTTTAACGTGCAACGGAGGTGCCTCTGCGGCAACGGCGGCGGCGGCGGCGGCGGTTGTGTGGTGGTTAAGAGGAGTAATGGAGAAGCTCAGGCGAATGGTGACTACTATTAGAGTGGAAGATGAGGCCAGGGAGACACAAAGGGCTTTCTAGAATGGGCTATCTGATGTTACTTACTACTTAGACCACTAGGACTCGATATTGGTTACCAATTCAACAAATATCTGGCCCGTTTTCTTTTCTTTTTTTTAATTGTCACGTAAATAGTATTTGAGGTGAATGAATAACACTGTTATAGTTGTTTTAGTATTTTTATAAGCATTACAGTATTCAGGCTAATTTGAACGTATATTCATTAGTTTTATGCAGTACTTATTCTCTCTGACCAACATAATTACTATCAAGTAACTTTGTCCATTAACATTTAGATATATGGATCATATTGTTATATCTGTTATACAATTCAGTGAGATCGAATACAATCTTTTTATATTCATATAATATATAGGTAAAACTTGAATTGTTTTCCTATCATAAAGGTCTGTTTGGAAAGTCATCTGGTAATTGAAATTGGTGTAATTACACAGCCTAGTAATTACATAACATAGTAATTATGAAGACATGTCTGCTTGTCATATCATACTTACAAAGAAATTATAAACATATTGTTTGGTTGCACATGTGTAATTACATAGTTAGATTAGTTTAAAAATAAAAAATAATACTTGACAAATGATATATTAAATTAGGTATTTAAGATACATATTATTTCTTGAAAATATATTAATTAATTATTTTTTTGAACAAAACCGCCAAACATATTGCTTGGTAGTGATTTATTAAAAACAAAAGGTTGTACAAACATAAATAAATAAATATTAATTAATAATCATATATTTGTAAATAATATTGTAAAACTAAAAGTATAGTTTCAAATTAATAATATTTTAATTTAATTAATTATAAAATTAAAAGCACACATTTTGTAAGAACATCATGGGTTGTATATATGTTTGACAAAAATATTAATATTAATACATATAATGTCACAACACTATTCAAATGTTTGACGAAAAAATTATTTATCAATTGTAATTGAAAAATGAATACTAATATGCAATGTAAAACAACTTCTGAATAGTACTAAAGCAAATAAACTGAAATCACAAATATGCCATAAATTCAAAATTTTAAAAGTAATAATTTAACATGACACTTTTTATGTCAAATTTCAACATAACATAAAATAAGTTCAAGCATAACTTAAGTAAATATAATTCAAAAGAAAGTGAAAACATTTATAAGTCTATAACATCATTCAATAATGGAATTCTACTTTAATAACATCACTTGTTATATGTCAAGTTTGGTAATGACTCATTCCTTCTAATATTAGAAAGTGTAATTTCAAAAACTAGAATAATAACATAGTTACGCTAAATGAAGAAAATAAGAAAAGATTTTTAAAAAATACGAGCAATTACATGAAATCACACGAAGTAAATGTTGGGAAATGAGAAGAAAGAAAATGAAAGATAATATATAAAAATTAGAAATATTTTTTTAAAATAAAAATAATTTAAACTGTAAAAATAAAAAAGAAATTAAAATAATAAAATTAAAAAGAAAAGAATTTAAAATAAAAAGAAAAAGAAAAAGAAAAGAAATTAAAAAGTAACTTTGTAATTACAGAGTGTAATTACCCCCAACTCTCAGCTCCCACCCTTGAGAATTGGAGAGTATAATTACTCATTCCAATTACACTAAATTACATGTTGATCATGTAATTACTTGATCTGACAAACTGTGTAATTACACTCAATTATAATTATATGAGTGGCTTTCCAAACAAGCCCAAAACTAGTTTAATGATATCAATACAATAATTTTAAAGTTTGGACGATTACCAAACACTCAACAGATTTGCATTTGACTTCCTAATTAATTTGCTCTCCTTCTGCCTATATCAAGCCTAACGCTCTTGCGAGCCATGGGCAACCAATGTTGTATTAACTTGTAGTGTCATTTTAATTAAAACCGTATTTTTTCTCTATTAGGTAAAGATAAATTAGAACCGTGTTCAGCATAAATGAGACGTTACAACAAAATTTCGTTTTCAAGGGAACATCCTTGTAGTTAGTATCCAATCAAGGGTGCTGCTATTTGGCACAACCACGTTTGGCACAACTTGGCCAGCTCGAATAAAAAGTTTGTTGTATTCTTAATGAAGATTTGGCTCTAAATCATTTTTTCCCTCCAAGACTAAGACATAATTAGTTAATTACACTTCGGCATGTTTAACTTTTTCGTTTTTCCAACACCTCGAGCATATGATTAATCTCATTTTTATACATACATACTTCATACTTTATACATACACCTACAAATTAACTACTATACGATCTACTAATTAACTCCAATTTTATACGGCCTACTAATTAA
The DNA here is from genome assembly GCA_034509755.1 of Anisodus tanguticus. Lineage (NCBI taxonomy): Eukaryota > Viridiplantae > Streptophyta > Magnoliopsida > Solanales > Solanaceae > Anisodus > Anisodus tanguticus. Next base: position 33,228,850 of record CM067561.1, on the reverse strand, counting down.
CTTCAATTTTATACCATCTAAATAATAGAAAATCGTGATTACATATAACAATTGCCTCTTGTTCTTGTCTCTTCTACAACAGTTGCCTCTTCTTCCTTTGCCGAAATCACAAACATAAAATGGACCCAAACATTGAAAATGTTGGTAATAGTTTAAAGGTAACCTTGAATAATTTTTAGGGATTGAAGATAATGATAGTTTGCTCGCTAATGGTAGTGGTGGAGAAGGTGAAGATTCATACGAGAGTTTCATTGGTGGTCCAGACCCATATTTGGACAACGAAGATGAAGGGCTCAATTTAATGTGTGTGGAGGAAGAGGTAAATATTCATGATCAATGGGAGAAAGACGAAGAGGATCCTATGCCGGATCAAGATGAATATGTGGATCATGTGACAGATGAAGATGAAGATGGAGAAAGAATGAATGAGGAGACATTTACTCATGAACAATTTCTACAAGGTCCTATTGAAGGGATGACAATCATAAGTAAAGATTAAATGTTTGCATTTTACAGAGAGCACGCCAGCTTGAAAGGATTTGGTGTGTTGAAAAAAATATCGGTAAAAAAATGTAGTAATACAGTTAATTATGTTGTCTTTGCTTGTGATAAGAAAAGGAAAGGAAACCAAAAGAAAAAGAGCAAAAGGATTGATTGTAAAGCTCAAATTAATGTTGTTTTGATGGATGATGGATCATGGCGTGTTACTAAGGTTGTTGGAGAGCATAATCATGCGTTGGATACCGCACTATCACGCTTTATTCCCTCACACAGGAAAGTGAGCAAGAGTTTGAAGAGGCAGCTTGTAGCTCACGACATTGCAGGCTTGAGACCTTCAAAGAGCATAAGACTCTTGGAAGTTAAAGCTGGTGGTCCTAATAATTTGAGATATACCCCCAAGGACCGCAAAAATTACATTCTCTAGCAGAGGAGGTTGAGAACCTTGTCCACCAATGGAGAAGCAATAAACATGTTTTTTCTTGAGATGCAGATTAAAGATAGAGAGTTTTTCTATGCAGTAGATCCCGATAATTTTGGCAGGCTCCATAACTATGTATGGGTTCATACACATTGTAAGTATGCATATCGTGAATTTTGTGGTGTGATATGTTTTGATACAACCTATCTTATGAATCAATAGCACATGCCATTTGCTTGGTGTGAATCAGCACCCTAAAACCAAACATATTTTCTCTCAACCCTTTCAAATAAAAAAAACAGAGCAACATCTCGCCCTTTCCTCTTCTAGACAAGCTTACAAGCTTTGTCAACCATAGACAGAGGCTGTTTGTTCCATTTTCGTGCTATGAGTCACGTGAAGCCTGCAAAGTCCATCAAACGTTCAAAATTTGAATGATTTCTTTTGACCAATTTCAAAATCTGAAGCAAAAATCCCGCCTAAAGGAGCCCTAGCAAAACCTAAGTTCGTCCTATAAATATGCATGTGGAATCCATTCGAAGAAGAGGAAAAAAAAGGGGTTTTCTGGCCGCCGCAGCTCTTCTCTAAGCTTTCCACACACTTTCTATTTCTTACTTAGCCATCTTAAATACAAGCCTACAATCACTTTTATTGCTCGGTTTTCATCTTCCTCAAATCTTTGTCGCCTCCTATTCTTGGCAGGTATATCTTTTGATTTATTGTGTTCCTTTCTCCGTAAGTAAGGTCGTAGTCCCGTGGATCTGAAGGACCTCTGCCTCAGTTCGCTGCACCCGGAGAAGGTTCGTAGACTCGGTTTCCTTTCGATTTTAGTTTATTTCAGTGTTTTATGTGCTCCTATGTGCTTTTCTGTTAGTTAATCGTGTGTCGTTAGGAGTTTATATTATTATGTTTGTTAATGCTTAAATATGATGTAGAACTTAATTTGATTAAATAACCTAAGCCTGTTTTTTTTTTGTTTGTTAAACCATGAATTAGGCTTATGTTTACCATATATATCGAGTATACTGTCAATACTTGCTTAGTAGAACATGATGATGAATGTTTAAGTGCTTTTCATGGATAGTTCGCTATTGCTTAATGATTTACTTACCTCCCCTGATTAGTCATTATTATTTGAACTTGCTATGTTAGGCATCATAGAATGGATGTTGTGTTTAATACTGACCTTTGGCAATGACTTGTATCATATATAGTTTGTACAAGGCTTGAAATATGAACTGTGTTAATTAAAATCTAAGACTTGGGTTCATGATCTCTTGTATGTTATTATTGTGTAAAAATGAAGGTTTGTGGTCCTGCTTAAGTCACCTAAGAGCTAAAAATTGTTATCTTTGACCTTTGTCTACTAAAAATGATAAGTTAATTTGATCTCAATTGCTTCTCTTTACATGTGATTAACCTGTAAGCATAAGCATGGGAATAAAGATGGCATAAAGAGACTTGTACTTATCCATGTTAGCTTCTGGGTCCTTGTATGAATCTGCTGGGGTGTAGAATATTGTGATATGTTGTCTTGCTAAGATTATATGATCAGGAATGGGTATTTAATGTCCATAGCATGTGATTAGTAATTGGGTAAGGTTGTTCAGAAGTCATTTTAGCTTTGTTGTATGTTGGGGAGTATTCGTATGACTGATGAGTAGAATGATTAGGGCCCTGTGTGCATGTTTTGATTTTAAATGATCCTATATGTTTGAAATATCACCTATGACTAGTGGTATAGTTCATTTCTTTTTTCTCTCTCTCAAAGGTCCACTGAATGGTATGGAAATATGTGCTATCCAAAGTAATGGAACATTAATTAGGAGCCTAGAAATTTATAAGTTAGAAATCGATTTGTTCAAACTGTATTATCATTATGAAAATCTATTCCTATGTGATTCTTTGCTAATCCGTAAATGCCCTGCTGGTTCATTTTGATGCATAAAAGCTATCTACAGTAAGGGTTAGCTTGTTACTATTTAAGAATTTGTTCGGGCTTTTCCTTGAGTATATAGTGTCTGGTAAAAATGTGTTTCAAGCCTCATGTCTTCTCTAGGGCTGGCCAGTGGGCCGGGCTCGGGTCTGGCGGGCCGGGTCTGGCGGGCCGGGTCTGGCGGTGTCGGGGTCGGGGCGGGACGGGAGAAGGGGCGGGGTCGGGTCCGGCGGGCTCGGCGGGGTCGGGTCTGGCGGGACTGGAGCAAGTCCCGTCCCGATCCCGAGCCCGACGGGCTCGGGTCGGGGCGGGCTCGGGTCGGGATATGGCGGGTTTTTTTTTAAAAAAAAAAAAAATAACATATGTATAAAAAAAACTCAATAAACAAAACAAGATAGTGTAATAAAAACATCCCAAGGCTGTTTTTGTGCCTCTTATATTATTTAATAGACATATGATTTTTTTGTAATACAAATACAATTGTCTAAAATCTAAATTGCAACTTTGTGGTGTTGTCCAAAAGTTACAAATTACATAATAAAATTACAATTAAAAAAATTACATTCTCAAAAAAACCTGTTCTAATTGCTTGATGATTTCATGTGGTTCTTCGGTTGGAATTGGTATTTGTTGGTCAAATTGATCTACGTCGCTTCCACTACCTTCGGTTAAGATTTCGTTGTAGTTTTCATCATCTTCTTCGTTGATCTCCGGTTGACCGCACCTTCTCCGCTCCGCTCGTATCCAATCTCTCGAATAATACCGCAATTTCCAAGTCGTCTCCGGCTAATGAGTGTCCGTGGTCTCCTATTTGATATCTCGCTCGCGAAAAAGCGCTTTCGACGACGCGAGTTGACGACGCTTGAATGTTCAAAACATCTCGAGCCATCATTGAAAGTGTCGGAAAGGTCTTCTCATTCCCCCTCCGGTATTTCGAAAAGTCTTCATGTCCATCTTCATTGATAACTTCTTGATACGGTGCAACCCCGCAAAACAAAAATATTCAACTCGCTAATTTGGTTAGTAGTAGAGGTACGGCCGCACATTCTATTTCGAGGCTTTCAATACTAGCCGCAGAAACAAGATGTCTTTTGTGAGGTTGTGTTGAAGATGAAGAAGATGGTATGGAAGCCGGTAAGTTACTAGCATTTTCTTGTTGATAAAATCTATATATATTTTTGCATTGGTGTTCTACGCTAGACAATACTTCTTCTTTAGTTTGTTCAATAGGTGGTGGGTGATTTAGATTTTTGGGACTTGGAGGTGGTAGTACTTCTATACAATCGTAAATAGTTTCAATTAGTGATTTTGTACCGTCTATTTTAATAGTAGGATTTAATACAGAACCAATAATATAAATAGAGGGAATAGGAATAAAATATTTTTTTATTTTGAGAAACATTTTTTTAATAGCGCCTTATAAGTTTGGTTTTTCCATATATTCACTAAGTAATAAAAATATTAGAGTTATATAAAATAACATAGTTGAAATAGTAGGATAATATATACCGGAAAATTCTTTTGTTGCTTGAAAAAATTTCTCTAAAAATACAATAAGTTCGGAAATTTTTTCCCAATCACTATCTAAAATCATATCAAATTTGGCTTTTTATTATGAGAGTTAAAAAATAAAGTTATAGGTAATTTATAGTCATAAGCAACAAGTAGTTGCTCGTATAAAGAATTCCACCTAGTGGATACTTCTTGTGGAATTTTTCTAAAAGGTAGTTGGCAATCATGACAAATTTTTTTATATTCTTTTCTACGTTGTACTTTATTACTTTTAAAAATAAAGTTTATAGCAAATTGTATTTTACTAAGAATGTCTTCAAAAAGTGATAGACCATCCTTTACAATTAAGTTATATATATGGTACGCGCATTTTATATGAAAATGGTCCGGAAAAGACGGAGTTAAACTATTTTTTAAAATTGTAATTGCGTAATTGTTACTAGAAGCGTTATCTAATGTAATAGTCATAATTTTATCGGTAATTCCGTAATAATCGCACACTTGATAAATATTTTCTCGCAATAAAAGTACCAAAGTGTGCCTATCATCTATATATCTATACGCTAAAATACGTTTTTGCATAGACCATTTATAATCTATCCAATGACAAGTTACGGTTAAATAATCATGGCCGTTAGTACTACGACCTATATCGACGTGATGGATACTTTGCCATTAAAATGATATAATGAAAAACGTAAATATTGTTGATATTCATGCGCGAATTTAAATACATCTCTCTTAACGGTTGATCTAGGAAAACCGTTAAAAGCGAGGATTATATATATCTCTAATGTAATGAATAAAACCGGGAGATGAAGGAAATGAAAAAGGCAAACCCTCCACAAAGAAACTAATTTTGATATTGCTTCCCTATCTCTATGTTTATTGTATTTAGAGCCTACAATTCCCCCCGTCATAGGGTTAATTTGACCATGTACTTGGTCCGGGACGAGAATCGGTATGTGAACCTTGTCCCGATGGAGCGGCGTTTGCGCACCCGGTTTTGAAGCCTTTGGTATTGGGCATACCTATTTGGATGAGCACTTACTACGTGTCTAATTAAACCCCGTCCCACCGTGACCTTTTCCGCTTTTAAATTTTAAAACATTTTTACAAATTTTACATATGGCTACTTGATTCTCTACGTCCCTATCAAAAAATGTCCATGCATCGATTTTAATGGTCGTTTTGGACCTCGTCTCATACTAGGGGGAATAGGAGGTATTTCAATTGAAGGTGCACTAGTGGGTGTGTTGTCATCAACATTAGTGGGTATATCATCTAGATCATCGTCTAAATTAAAGTCTTCTTGAGTTCCGTAAAATAGCTCCCGTCTAAATCTAATGGTATTGTAGGAAAATGTTGAGTATCAACAAAATCATCATGTGTAGGAATAAGATGACTAGAAGAAGTACCCTTGCCTTACCGGTTGCCCCTACTAGAAGAAGCACCCTTACCCTTACCCTTAAACATACCTTTTAATCCTTCCATTTTAATTATGATAATAAATAAATAATTAAAGACAATAAAATTAAGTGATCTAAACTAAATAAACAGACAATAATAATTTAATGAAGGAACGAATGTACCAAATGCGACGTAACGTCGACGTGTAATCGAGAGGTTGAAAATTGAAACTTTGCTCGATGGAAGATCCTCAAGCTAGTTGCCAACTTCACTACCAATTCCCAAATGAATAAATAAAATTGAATATTTAGCAAACAATGTAGAATTGTAGAGAGATATATTGAGAAATTAGAGAGATTGTAGGAAGATTTGTGAGAAAGATGAAGAGAAAATGAGTTATTTATAGTTGAAAAATTGGGTTAAAGTGTAAATATAATAACTTATGGGTTAAAAATAAATATTAAGGGGTAGGGGGTTGGGGGAGGGGGGGGGGGGCTAAAATGGCCGTTGCCAACGGCCATAATCTAAAATGGCCGTTGGTGCAACGGCCATTTTTGCAAAGGGCGAGGGCGGGCTCGGGGCGGGCTCGGGTCTCGCGGGACGAGACATCGTCCCGTCCCGAGTTCGAGTCCCGCCCCCGTAATTTTTTATTTTTTTTTTGGGCGGGGTCGGGGCGGGCTCGGGACGGGCTCGGGTCGGGGTCGGGCTGTCCCGGCCCACTGGCCAGCCCTAGTCTTCTCTGCATACGTAAAGATGTAGAATATACTCTAATAATTCCTAGTTTGTCATATGAATCTGATTTTTTTTCTTCATACACATTTCGGCACTTTGAATGTTGTTTGTTACAATATATAACTATCATCACTACTTATTCTTTGTTTCCTTTTGTTTTACATAAACAAATCGGAGCAATCGGAGTTTTAATTCGGGACTCTCTCAAAACGAGACTCGGCACTACCGCCACATTCGCACATCGAGTCGCCACATTCCGCAATTTGTAAACGACATCCGACGAGCGAAACTCGCTTGGGATCGCCCATGATGGCTTTTCTTTTCCTCTTTAGCATTTAATACATTTGGTTTTCTCCTGAGCTACCCCGTTTCATGTGATTTGTGTTTATTTTTAGTTTAGACTCTTGGATTATTTAAGATTAGTAATTTAGTTTCATGGAATCTTTACTTTAGTTAGTAATGAGTATGCCATCTCACTATAGGAGTAGACCTCTTTCTTTTTTAATGACATTCACGTAGGTTTGGTTTAAGATCCTCAATATGCCTTCTTAATACCAAAAAATGTGTTTCCTTAAAAACTTTCACTAATGGGTATTTTCTACTTTTTATGCTAAGTCAAAACTTTTGAAGTGTTTTGAGTCTAAGATATGAACTCCAATTTTTTTTTAGACTTTAAAACCACGTTCCCACTCACTGTTAAATGCTTTGGTTTTGAAACGTTTAAGTTCAGGCATCAAATTTATTTTAACTTAGAATTTTTTTCTAAACCACTCGTTATCGACTTAATAATTCTAACACTTTTTTTTTAAAGAACTTCGTTTTGCACATTTGTTTACTACATTAAAAAATCATTTTAAGCTTTCAAAACCCCTTGCGTAAAGATATATTTAATTAACCTAAGTTTGACGGGATAATCGTAGTTAGCGGATCTTAAAGGATGCCTAAATTCTTCCCTTTAGGATAATAAAAAACTCTTACCTAGAATCATTTAGTTAAGCAGATCATTAATTGGAGTTAATTTAAACCAATTTCCTAGTTAAGTAGGTGTCCTAATTCATCTTAAAAAATAATTAGGTGACGACTCCTTAAATTAATTTAGGAATCACTAATATGTTGTACTCCGCTTTGACTTGGTTAAACAGGATATAACAGATTGGTTGGCGCTTTGTTGTATAATTCTTTGCCGAAAAAGGTCTCCGTCGACCCAACGAGTTTCCGAAGTGATTGGCAAGCAGCGGGGCATGGAACGGAGTTTAATTCATCGAGACAGAAGGGCTCCACTTAAGCGCTCGACATGCAGTTAGCTTCAAACTTTCCGGATGTGGCTTCATCAGCGGCGCCACAAGCAGTATGGAATGTAACGATGTAGGGATCCATGTGTAAATATAGTATCTATTTAGATAGGCCCGAATGACCCATTCTCATAATGAGAATGTATATAACCCTATTCCAGCCTGGTCCGGTATGGAATGAACTTATAATCATGGAATCGACTCGATCATCAGATTATAAGTTCATAACCCTAGCCCATTCTCATTTTGGGCGAAACAGATCTACTAATTTTTTTATTCCAATTAGTAAGAGGGATCTTGAAATAAGAAATGTGTCAAATATAATTATCCTTCTATTAAAACGTTATGTGATCGAAGTAAAATGGACTCAATTGAATTTTATTTTTACTTTTTTGCTAATTAACGATTTAAAAAAATTGTCCCATTTAAGTTTTTTATTTCTCAAACTCTTTCATGTGATAATAACACTTTAAAATTGAAAGAAAATTTACGTGGTAAGTTGTGAACTTTATACTTTGTGTAGCAAATTAAGGTTTAAGCGAGAATTTGACAACAAAAATGACGTTCTTGTTATATTTACAAATGTAAGAATTGATTATATGTGATTTTTTCTTTAATTTTCTACTTTAGGCAATCCCAAAAAATATTAGTACTATAGTAATGCATATTTTACTTGGAATTCAATATAAATGTTTTAACAACAGATCTTTTATAGCATGAACAAAATCGTATTTGTTAGGAAGGCCTCACGAGTTCCTTTTTTTCTTCAAAGGCGGTCCTTTTCATTTTTCGGACCGATGACTCGCTTGTTCAATATTGCTAACTATTATAGGAGGATGTCGCTCCCTCAGGACTACCAATAATTTCTATTGTTGAATCTTATACAAGTTAGGTTGTGATTATAGTAGCTACGAGCGAAATGTAGGTGCTTTAGGTGTGTATTGACCATGCACTCTCACGATTTTTTTTTTATTACATTTGTTTATATCATATTTTTATACCTTTTCATTGTCACCACTTACCTATATCGATATGACTAGTTTTCTAGCGAGATGGGAAGTAGCGCCACAACTTCAGACCGAAAGCACGACACGAATGGCAAGCGCGTAAGCGCATGTTTTATGTCTTTTTCTTCCTAGATAGCGAATCGAAATCTGAGTCTGTCTGAAAGTGAGTGAATCTTTAAGAAACTAAATAATCTTTCCATTGACAAAAAATTTCAAAACATTTTAGACATAAATATTGTGATTCAGAATACTTTTTAGATCTAAATGATGTAAATTTAATTTTTAAATTATCATTTCTGCCTTCATTCCATTTTTAGAAACAAAGTAGGAGTAATATTTTTCACCTCTTTAGAAAATCCTTATCGCTTAGTTCAAAAGAAGATTATAATCAGATAATATCAAAATTTCCATTAATTAATACTAATAATTAAATGGTGGATAAATACGATCCCAATTTTAATACAGAGATTTGTTTCCTAATCTGATAACTAAACCCACCCCCCTTATAGTTAAAGTTACAAACACTGATGACCTGAATTTGACTAATCACCATAATAGTAATACTATATATATTCCGTAATGATTTCCTTTTAGTTATGTCCTCCGGACAATGGAATCACCTGTAAGTAAATAACAGCAATACTATCACCACCTTATTCTTATTGTCAATGGCGACAGTTGCATCCACATGTGGGCCCAAGTTAGAAGCATTGGCCCACATAGACATAAGTAAACTTTCCCAATCGGAGCTCCAAACACTTTCCCTTTGCTCCGACTCAGCTTACAATCTCCGACGTACAAACGACGTCGTTATTCCCCAAATTGATCGGTCCTTATTCAATGAATCCGCCGGTAGCCGCCGTCAAACATATTCCCGTATCCGCCACCAACACCGCCGTTCTCGCATGCCAGGTCATCACCCTTCCACTTCACAACCCAAACCCGGTCCCACTTCCGACCCGGAAACTCACGCAATTCTTCATTTCCTTAAGTACTTCATTCACAACCCTAATTCTAACTCTCCACCACCACCGCCACCTCCACCGCTTCCGCCGCTGCCACCTGTCAATTCTCCGGCGACACAGCTGGATACTACTGGGATACAAGAAACAAACCTAATTCAAGAAAAAACCCTAATTTTAATGAGTGAGTGTGATAAAAAGAGGAAAAGAGGACGAAAACCGAAGGCTAATAAGAAGAATGGGGTGGAAATTGTAAATAAAAATGGTGAGGTGGTGGATTTAAACAATTTGGAAAGTAATGGGGATAAATTATATAATGGAGAATTGGAGAAAAGGACTGTTGGGTTAAAGACTGAAGAAGAGGTACTTGGATTTGTTAGGGATTTGGAAGGGCAGTGGTGTAGTAGAAGGAAGAGGAGGAAATATATTGATGCTAGTGGATTTGGTGATACATTGCCTATTGGTTGGAAGCTCTTGTTAGCCCTACGAAGACGGGACAATCGCGTTTGGGTTTATTGTCGTAGATATGTGAGGTTGTTATGTTTTCTTTACTTTTGCTTGTTAATTACATGTTCATTTGTAAGCTTTTATGCATTATGGCTATGCGCGTCATTGGTGTTTACTTTGAGATTGCGTAGTATGGACTGCTAATCTTCGATGGACATGCTAATTATTATTCCGTTGCATGTTTGTTAAACACTATCTTGATGTACGCAGAATTTGTTTGCAATTTCATTTCACGTGGTTGTTGAAGTACCATGAAATTGCATGTTTTGTTGTGAAAATTTGTCAGTTCCTTGATGAGTTTGTGCATACTTTATGTTTGATCCCCGGAAGTATATGTACTGATACAATGCACGCTATTGGGATGGGATGGCTCCCACGAGGTTTCTTCCTCAAGAACCGGGTACCATAGCTCATGGAATCCCAATCCTAAGCATATTGCAGCCTACATGCAGGACAGTAGGAATGATTGAATAATTCCGCTTGTTGAATTTTCTAGGATCGGTGAAGTAGGTAAATGATTGTGTTGCATCTTGAAGATCACCATTTTCAAGTTAGTGGATGCAAGCGTTAGCTGAGATGAAGTATTACCAGATTTAGCATAATTACTTAGATTTAGATAATCACTCAATTTCACTGCGAACTCATTTAAGCTGATTAATATAAACCTACTTTTAACATGAAATCTTGAATCTACCTTAAATAAGCTCCTGTATAGTTAGGTGCAAATAAATGAATCATTGTCCTAGAGTTTCTTCTCTGGAATATGAAGAATGAAATATTGGCAAAACTAGCACCAGGCCTTTTGTCCAATGGCCCTTTCTCACTTTGCTCCCTAGTTGACTCGAATCTTCAACCTCATGGTCGGAGGTGAAGGCTCCTTTTCACTAGACAGTCCTTCCCTTATCAAGTTCAGTTTGATTGTTAAGGAAGATTTAGGACAAAAACTTGAAGCTCTTGAGCACATTAGACTTGTCTCTTTTTTCGTCTTTTGTATTTTGTTTTTGGGAAAGCAACCAGAAGCTCTGTTGTGGTGGGTTAGAAAGCCTTTAACACTATTGATCTGGATCACATTAAATTTGCAGTTGTAGTCATGTAAGGACATAACATGGGGTTCCGTTTGGTGGCAGATGGTTGATGGATATGCAGGATTTTCAGTTCAAATGCTATATATTCGAACTTCCTAATTTGTTAGTAATTGACTTACCGAGTTTTGTATTCATGATGATAATTCACTTGATAGGCTGCTTGATCGATTTGGAAGAGCGTTTATGTCCTAATTAGAAGATGTTTACTGCCCCTCTTTTTTTGCGTGCTAAGTCTAGTATTTGCTTCTTATTTGGCATTTTCTCTGCTAGCCCTACTGGTCAACAGTTTATATCATGCAAAGAGGCTTCATCATACTTGCGGTCCCATTTTTCGTCTGGTGAAGCAAACCAGCTTACTCAGCAGGTTGATGACACTGTTTCTAAAAGTGTAAATAACTTCCACGGTGATACCAGTTTGGTGTTGTCAACAAACATCCAAAAAAATCCTCATTCTCTTCAAAAAGGTGATGTGGCAAAGAAAGACATAGTTGCACATGCAGTTGTACCCAGTTCATCTACTCTAGACCTACATCTCAGTGAAGTTTCCTTGATGGAGATGGATAATCTCCCTGAGGTTAAAGTTCAAGACATTTTCGAATGTTATAAATGCAACTTGACATTTGAAGAAAAGAATGCATATTTGCAGCATCTGTTCTCAGTTCACCAGCGGACCACAAGAAGGTACAGGGTTGGGCCATCTGTAGGTGATGGGGTCATAATTAGAGATGGAAAATATGAATGCCAGTTCTGCCATAAAGTATTTGAAGAAAGGCGTAGTTACAATGGTCATGTAGGAGTCCACGTGAGAAACAATGCAAGAGGAACTATGGAATTCACTTTTCCGCAAAATTCTACTCAAGATGGGTTAGCTAGCTCTTCAGAGCCTATGGTGCAACCATTCCACAACTCTACTGGCATTCTTTCAGGATCAAGTAAGGTAAAGATGCATTTTCTGCATCTGTATAGGTCATACATTTATCTCATAGATGCTGAGGACGACCTTGTTCTTTGATATTTCCCTGTAAAAAATGCATCAAGCAACGCTCAAGCAATCTTTCCACCTTTTCTGTGTTTCTGACAAAAATGCTCAACTTTGTTGATTCTTGATCATTGTGGATTTTTAAAAACTTAGTTTGGTTATCTTTCCTAGGAATTTTTGTATTAGGGCCTCTTTTGTCTTTTGTTCATCTCCAACATAGGCTAGAATGAAGAATGCTATGACTTGGTTATGATGACTATTTCAGGTCAACTTGGCCAAGGCTATCATGTGCGTACTTCAATCTGTCTGGAAACAAAATATATAGATCGAAGATAAGAGTGTCCAAACTATGTATCTGCAGGCTGACAACTATTGCATTCAGAAGAAAGGTTTTTATGTTAAAGCACGTGTTTGATAAGCATTGGAATATGCCCAAAAAAAGAAGCAAAAGCAGGGAACACATGAGCATTTCACTGTTGATACTGATCAACATTGGATACTGTTTTTACTGCTTATTGATAACCCAACCTACTTGATGCACCGAGGACGAAACCTTCTTATCCGTCAGTTTATCATCATTAGGAAACTTTAAGATGTTACAACTTTTTTGTCCGACTCTTCGTAGCATCTACTTAAGTAGTGAACGTGTTACTATCCCCTTGTTTTGCTGATATTAATCTAACTAATATCCCATCTATCCTGACTGTTGGAAAGGCTTTAATTCTTTGAGAATTATGACTGTTATTGGCAATTCCAAATGTGCTCGCTGTTGTGTTGGGCTTTATGCAGCAAGGTTCTGGATATTAGCTTATTTCATGATTATTCTGTTTGATAGATACTATAACTCCTGTTAACTCTTGTTCAATTAAGTCCCTAATTTCAAGGGTTAGTAATCTATTTTTCCTAAAACCTCTGCAGGACAATGTCGAATTTTCTGCTATTGGTCAGAATCTGGATAATGGAACAGGGTTTGAGGAGCTTAGGCTGGATGAGATGGAACACTTTGAATACAGCTTTGATGTTTGTCATGAATCTCCATCTTTACCCGTAGCTTCTATTGGATTGGGTAATGAAGCAACGATGGAAGAGGCTTTTGCATCGGTTGGATTTGATTCTGGAGGAATCATCTTAAACATGGAAGATCAGCTTTCAACAGTATGTGTGTGGTGCAGAGCGGAGTTCAAGCTTGAAGCTTATGATACAGAAGCTCATTCAGATTCAATTGGATTTATGTGTCCAGACTGCAAGGCTAAAATATCTGGACATCTGGAGAGTGGTCTTTCCATGAGTCCTCACGGTTTCTAATTTCCCACTGGGCCATATCGTGGTGCTTGCTTCTCAATGTCCCTGATACATGTGGTAATTCCTTGACTTAAGCTAAGTTCTAGCTGCAATCAGTAACAAACAGATCTTTTTGCCACTTCTTTCCTTCTTCACACGTCTCAACTGTGAAAAATGGGGCATGCAGCTAGTTTTCCTTGCTAAAATGCTACACTGTATTAGTTTATTCTTTGACTAGCTTATTTTACTGACTCAGTTTTTATCATCTTAAATTACAGAAGATGCAGGTCTATTTTCCGCCTAAAGAGATGGCTGTTACAAAGCATGCGTGTGCTCTTTTCCTCGGAGATGGAGCTTTAGCTGGTATCCTCAGTTTGCTGTAAATTCATCTATGGAATACTGTAGTTTGTAGTATTCCACTTAGTTTCAAAAAAGTTTGTAGTATTCCACTTATGGTATGTTAAATTACAGAAGACAGCAGATGTGTGTCTACAAACGAATTGAACAGTGTATATTCTAGTATATATCTGTTTATGTATGTTACCGATTAGCTCTATGAGCCTCTTTAGAATCTAATTATATCATGAGAGGGTTATACCCCACCCCTAGGCTTTCTACCATTTTATTTTTCTGGTTTAACCATCTGTATCTGAAGTCCATTGACCGGGTTGATCTGCATTCACACCTGGTCGGCCCACTAAGGGGTAGAGCACTCTCTATCAAAAGGTTCTCCAACCAGGGGTTGAACCTAGACCTCCAATTAAGATTGGAGAGATTCCAATTATCCCACCACATTTCTCGGTTGTCTTAAGCTATTGACTTGTTTTCTCAGTTAGTTTACATGTTAATCTTCTTGCAACATGAGCTTCTTAATGTAAAATTGTGCAGAGCGTAATCATGTGTGAAGCACTACTTTTGCCACCTTTGAACGGCTGCTCTAACATGCTTTCTGGTGAAGTTTCTCTACTAATGAGGCAATGCCATTAATGTAGCCTTTTATTTTGGGTTATCCACGGCTGATGGCTTAGATTCTTTGCTTTCTATTTACTAGACTTGAGAACAGTTAAATGCAGTGGAGTCCTAACCATATAAAGTTTTTCCAGTTGATCAGAACAAGCAAAAGGAATACGAGTATTTCAGTCCACTTGTAAAGATGAGCATCTTGTTCGTTATCCTTCATTTGAAATGTAAAAGGAACATTAAAATATGAAATTCGCTGTGGAAAGATCCTTTCCTTTTTCCCATGACACTCAATTCTGGACTTCTACTCGTCGTCCTTTTGGACAGAAGAACAAAAGTAGTTTGTTTGTTGATTGTGAATGTTCGAAACTGATTTAGGGAGATTTTTTGTCAGATATATGGTTCTTGTTAATTCAACCTCCTTGTGCTAAACCAAAAGTGACTCTTGTTGATGTTCACTCCTCTGGAGAAGTGAGAATACTTATGCCACGTGTAGTCTCAGGGTGGTGTTAGATATACTTTACTGAATCGTCCACAAAATTTTAGTGTGTAACAAAAAATTCGAGATAAATTCAGGTTAATTTATCTATTATAGTATATTTTTTGTTAAAACAAACCAGTCTAGTTAGACTGGTTTGTTTTGAAGAACAGAACGAATTGTTTTCAAAACTTAACATTTTGTTCTTGATGAATAGTATTAGTGCCTGCTTGCACTTGCTGGTCATTCAAATATGATAACCCCTCTTCCATTCTCATTTTTACACTTCCATTTGGCAAATTAATCCCATTGAGCTTGTCAGAATCTTGATGATCATAAAGAGCAGGAGCTTTCTGGGAAATGCCTTATATTCTGCTTAGGGATTAAGTTATTAGATGTTTACAATTGTGCTTTACATATAAGATAGAATAAAGTAGCCTTTTTTACCATTTGCTCCACCCTTCATTTTATGCGTCAAATCCCTCAATATTCATCTGTATATCAGTATATGTGGCAAAGTAAAATACCTTGTGTGGATTAGTATAATTATTTATTTATAAGCATGTTTAGAATTTAGAAGAGAGTGAAGTAACGGAACAAAGTACTTTATCTCTTTGATATATACTCACTGAATTCATTACAAGAACATGGTGAAATAGATAGATGTCCAATCTTACGGCAGCTAGTTGTACTAGGGTTGGCTCAATGTGATGTCAAACTTCAATCAATTTCTACGTAGGATGTCAACTTCAATCAACTTCTTTGTACTTCGATCCAATTAATCGAACAATCTAGGGGGGGGGGGAAATCAAGTCATAAAGGCTAACTTATTCTTTGTTTTCACTTCAAGACAAGATTTCGAATATGCTATTGTGCAAAGTCACTCTATATATACGAATCTTCACTTTTCAAAAAGAGAGATGGAAAGGCAAAGCCAGTTTCGTCACCTGCTTCTGTTGTGGCATCTTCTTCAAGTTCACACATTGCATTGCCAATTGACTTTCAACGATATGGAAATGCAGGGACAAGCTTAACTGAGAATCAACCAAAAAACAAATAGAAATGCCTTACTTTTGGAGAAGTGGTCACATTTTGATAATGAATAATTCTTCTGCTTTTGTTTATTAATTAGATAGAAATACCAGAGACATGAGCTACTATTGATCAATTCACATTCTTTCCACAACTTGTGCAACTACTGAAGTGACTTATCCTAGTGCTTACTCATTGAGTCATTTCTGACGACTTAATTTACTGAGCAGAGCTAGTTTATCCCTTGTACAAATAATGTCTATGGCATGTCAAAAATGTCGACAGCAACTGCCACTACCACCACATAGTATAATATTTCGTTGCGAGTGTGGCAATTTGATTCCTCTGGGCAATAGTGATAGGTCACTGCCAGTTCAAGAACATGGTAGATTCAGTTCTAAGATGAGAAGATTCAGAGATAAATTTAGGAGAAACAATTCCAGAAAGAACAGTCTATCGCGTTCTCCCAGTACTAGTCCACGTTTATCTCTTATTTTCACAAAGCCACCACCAAGTGGGAAGCGTGCACTTCTTTGTGGGGTGACTTACAAGAAGGAGAAATTCAGGCTTAGAGGAACGCTGCATGATGTAAACAGCATGAGGAACATGCTGGTTCAAAAATTTAGCTTTTCAGATGACTCCATTCTCATTCTAGCAGGTATTCCAGTTTCTCTATTGACAGTACGATGAGAGGTCGATCCAAGAATTAAATTTTGTGGGCTCAATTATAAAGGTTCTTAACACTGTACACGTTGCACTTTTGAACTTACAAGCTCAGTATTTAATATTTTATGAAATTATATATGTAAAAAGCACTAAATTTTCAACAACAACGTACCCAGTGAACTCCCACAACGTGGGGTCTGGGGAGGGTAGCGTGTACGCATACCTTACCTTGGTGGGTAGAGCGGCTGTTTCCGGGACACCCTCGGCTCAAGACAAGCACTAAATTTTCAACAAATACAAAATTCTGAATCCATAATCCCTGAAGTGTAACGGGTTAAGCAATAAGAACCTAAAACTTTAAATCCTGAATCTACCTCTGAGTATGATGATGAATAAGAAATATTTTCATACCTTTTGAATGGAAACAACTTGCAGAAGAAGAAGCATATAAACCTCCAACTAGGAGAAACATCCTGGAGGCATTCAAGTGGCTAATGGCAGATCTTAAATCGGGTGACTCGTTGGTGTTCTACTTCTCAGGACATGGCTTACGACAACCTGATTTTAGTGATGATGAACTAGATGGTTTTGATGAAACGATATGTCCTCTTGACTTTAGGACTAAAGGCATGATCATTGATAATGCCATCAATGATATTCTTGTTAAACCACTAATTCCAGGTGTTACTCTTCATGCTATCATCGACTCTTGTCATAGTGGAACTGTTCTCGACCTACCTTGGGTATACAAAGAGTATGTTCTTACCATCCCAAAGTTCTTTTTAGTTTGTAACAGTTTTTTCATATGTTTCTTCACTTGGATTCTTCAAATACACAGGATTTAACTTATTTACAGTAACAATGTAATTTAACATGTTCTAGCAGGTTACCTACTTTATTTTTGAAGTAATTAGTTCTACTTATTTAACATGTTATCGTCTCCACACGAACTAATTGTCCCAATTGCATATGGAGAAAAATCGAATCTTGACAGCTTTATCAACTGGAAAAATCACATAAGCATATATTTACTCTTTTTCTTTTTAACTATGTTATGTTATGCACTTTACTTTTTTCTTGGGGATGAGTTTAAACTAAAATCTTCCACTAGTTAACCCTACAAATGAGAGAAACTAGTAGCATACATTTCCCATCAAGAACAAGCTCAGATGAACTAGTATTTCAGCATGATTCTGATAATCAGTAGCATTTTCAATCGCACTGCTTATATCAGTTATTTGACTTTTAACAGGAAAAAATGGGCTGATGACAGACCCCCATCCGGAACTAATAAGGGTACGAGTGGTGGCAGGGCCATCGGTTTCAGTGCTTGCAGGGATAATCAACTAGCTGCAGATACCTCTGTAATATTTGTTTCCATCATTTAATTGGTTCTTCATACGATTGATCTATATATCATATCCCCAACTACCATTGTATGAATATTATACAGGCTTTCTCTGCTGAAAAAACTATGATGGGTGCTATGACTTACACATTTATAAAAGCTCTCTCGGAAAACCCAAATATAACATACCAAGGATTACTTGATTATATGCAAAAGGAAATCGAAAAGGTTAACAAAGCTAGATGTCCACTGCTGAAGGTATTCCAACGCAAGATAGACCAGGTCAGTTAATATATAGTTCTAAGGGCCTAGTAACTTACATGACAATTTAAATGAATTTTACACAATCAGTTCAATTTAACCTACTCGAGAAGGTTTATTTTCCAGGTTACTAATTCCACTTATTATGAATAGTTACCACTTATCATCTTTTAAGTGACTTGATACTTTAAAGCAAATACATTGTCAGTATGTAAAACAAGAGAGTAGTTCTGCACTTTTTCTCAACTTGAACTTTCTAGGTAGATACACAACCATTCATCAACAAAATTTAAATTTCAGGCAAATGTCCAAGAAAAAGGGAAGAATTTGTGTTGTATCCTGTGAGCTAATATCCAGAATGTTTTTCTGCGGCAGATTAGTACTTGCATATGCCTCAAAGATTTAAAAGTACTGAAATTCTCATCAATAAGCGTTAACTATTTGCTATTAGTGAAGTTTGTAGAAAATTTTGCTTATCTACTTTTCTGATATGATACATTTAAACTGTGCAGGAACCAGTATTATCATCTTCTGAAGAATTTGACACTAACATAAAGTTCAAGCTCTAAGTCTACAGCAGAAAGATGAATTTGGACCTAGATGTTTCCAGTTCCAATATAAAAGGGGGCTGCTGCTTGTTTCATCCTTGTCTTTTATATTGCTTCCATTTTCCTCACCCTTCTCTATCTTTTCTCGAAAAGGCAAGCCAAAGATTTGCATCAAAATTCTCATTTTGGCATTTTTCTGTGCTGATTCTGACTACATAATTTGTATCTCTGAATTAATAATTGGAAGTTTTCAAATAAGATTTGTGTTCTGATGGTGTCCTTTCCAAGTCCATTGCAGGGTCTTCACTAACTTTTTTATAAGCTTTTGTATATATAAGCATAACATGTTTTTAAATTTTATGCCTGACAGGCAATCAGTATATGTAATGGAAATCTTCTTTTAAATAGGACTGATGTATCTTTCCAGAAATACTGCAATTAACGCGCAGCTCAAATTCAACAAAGCTTTTCTGATTGAAAGTTACTTCTAAACTTTTTATTTCTGCATTTTTTAAATAAGGCAACTTAATTAAGAATGAGGACAAGGAAAAAAGTATCATCCAAGCTAAAGTTGGAGAAGAATAATAAAGAAAGAATATTAAAAGCAAAGTCTAGCATCCTAGTTAGGAGGTAAAACACAGTTCTTCCATTTCAGTTGGTACCACCAAAACATATGATAACTGTAAATGGAATGTTCATGAGCAATTCCTGGATTGTGTTTGATTGATGAATTAGAGATAATTGGTTACATGCTTAAACCAGAAAATCACTTAAAGTTAAGCCTGCACAGGGATGATGCACTTGCCTCTGGACTTGTTACTCCTCTATAGAGGATATGCAGTAGTTGATTACCAGAACAAAGGAGCAAATAAGCTCCTAATATGTTAATGGCAACAACTTCATTTTTTTTATCAGGTAAATATATTTTCATTCATAAACATGGCCAAATTGGCCGTATACAAGTGGTATACCAGAAAGTGAAGCATCTACAAAATATGATTCTCTACAAACTCCGTCCAATCATCTATACAACAAGGAACTTTCTATTCACACCAAAAGAAAAAAAGGGATCTGAGACTACTCAAACGAGAAAAACTCGACTCTGCACCTTCAAAAGCTCTCTTATTCCTCTCTCTCCGAACTACCCACATTAATGCAAGTGGAACCACATGCAAGTGTTTGCCAAAAAACATATAAGACAAGTTTGACCAAGTATGACTCTCGAATGTCTTAATTGGCAGTCAGCACACCAATTTTGGGCAGCCTTTTAGATCATTTCAAGAGATATCTCAAGCAAGCTTTTAACAGAAAGCAGTTTTCTTAAATAAATGAGAATAAGTTTAAGATAAAATGATAAGAGCAGCAAAAGCATCTACATACCATAGTTTATGCATTAGAAATCATTTTGAATTTTGGAATCAGCTTCTCCCATAAAAATAGATTCTCCTGCACTCTTCTTGCTTGTGTTAGCTTACGTATCTTTTATGCAATTGGCATTCCTCTTGCAGATGAGTCTCACCTAATTTGAAAACCTATGGTCTTTGATGTGGTGTTATTAGCTGTTTGAATAGGAAAAGATTCTGCAAGAATATAGATAGATTCACTTTTAAATTTTCCAAATGTACTCTTTTAAAAGTGAAATTCAGATTTGCGTCCCTTAAGACTTATTCAGATTTCAATGAACATATTGAATATAAATCAGGTAGAAGGGATAAGCTTAGCAGCATTTGAAGGAGATCAACTACACAGACAATTTAAAGAACTCATTCACTAGTTCGAATTCTGCTTATTCATTAAGTTGAAATCTCAAAGTTACATGATTGATAAACCAAACAAACTATAAAAAAGGCAGCCCGGTGCACTAAGCTCCCGCTATGCGCGGGGTCCGGGGAAGGACCGGACTGCACTAAGCTCCCGCTATGCGCGGGTCCGGGGAAGGGCCGGACCACAAGGGTCTATTGTACGTAGCTTTACTCACATTTCTGCAAGAGGCTACTTTCACGTGTTGAACACATGACCTCCTGATCACATGACAACAACTTTACCAGTTACTCCAAACCAAACAAAGTATGTAAAAGAGTTTAATTGACAAGTTCATGAAACTACCCAAGTCAAAAAATATGTTCTCTAATTCTGTCATCCACGAGCTCCTCAATCTCTTCCGCTTCATTAATTCATATATATTAATCTAGAGCAGGCCAAGAAGCACTTTCGAAAGGTGATAAAATGCAGTTTTAAGATTAAAATGATCCAGCTAATCCCCTCCGAAAATGAAAAATTAAGAAGCTGGAACAAACAGGGCAAAAAGATCTGTCGACTTACTGGATTCGGAGATCAAGACAATTTTTTTTTTGTTAACAGGGCCAGCCTTTTGCCTTGTTGGGCTAGGGCGACGGCCCAGGGCCCGAGGTGATAGAGGGCCCAACCCATGTACACCTATAGTAGTATTAGTATTATATATGTTGGGCCCATAAAAAATTAATTACCTATCAATTAAAGAGATAAACGAAAAAAGCCTCTGTATCTGATGAAGAGATTACAGAGAAAGAGAAAGGAAATAAAGAGAGCGCTGAGAAAGAGAGGGAGAAATAAATGGGCGGTCTCTTCGTCTTCTTCAATTCTATCCTTAATTATTTTCTTCAAATCCATCTTTACCAATGGAAGTCAATTATTTCTCAAAACCCTTTGCAGATTTCTCCTATTTTATTTCTCTTCTCCGGTGCACTTGTGAATTTTTTCTACTCTCAATTAACGATATCTATTTTTCACCGTCATATCCACCGATTCCACCATT
The DNA here is from genome assembly GCA_034509755.1 of Anisodus tanguticus. Classification (NCBI taxonomy): domain Eukaryota; kingdom Viridiplantae; phylum Streptophyta; class Magnoliopsida; order Solanales; family Solanaceae; genus Anisodus; species Anisodus tanguticus. The sequence goes on along the minus strand of CM067561.1, from coordinate 33,207,141 downwards.
GTTGTCCTTGGATTTGGTTCTTCCGGAGGAATTTCGACCACAATCCATCCGTTTGAGTTTTCCGGTAAGACCATACTTAATTTATTTGATTCCAAATCTCAACTCAAATTTTTGATGTTAGGTTTTGATAATTGAAAACATTGATGTTCAATTTGTTGATTGATTTGTAGTTTTTCAATTGCGTTTATGTAATTTTCAATTAACTGGGATTTAGACTAGTATTCTAGTTTCTAATATAGAATAGCTATGCTTGTACTCAATTTATTTAATTGATTAGTTATTAGCTATGCAGAGAGATCATATGGTGTCATGGTGAATCAGACTTAAAATATAGATTGGTCATTGGAGTTGCTCATACGCTTCTGACATCCTTTCCAGGTGCTATTATTCTTTTTCTACATTTGGCCTATTATCTTACAATTGTGTTAATATGTTGCCTAAAAAGAATCCATCTGGATGTCAAAAAAGGAAAAAAAGAAGGTTAGCTGATAAGTTTTTAGCATCACATAGAGGAGCTATTGATAAGTTTGTTTTCAAACCAGTAGACCCTGGTCAAAATTGAGGATAAGTTGTAGGTGATCTTGAGCAATGTGGTGAAAATTTGAATGAGGAGCATAATATCAATACGGATACTAATCATACGAGTGAAAATGATATCAACGAGGAAATTAACCATATGAGCGAGCATGATAATGTAAGATACCACTCCCCCTCCCCCGTTGGATATTTATGATCCTAGAAATTGGGATAATCTTGACAACAAAGCAAGAGACATTTTAGTTGAAAAGGGGCCTCAAAGGGAATTAGATCTTGTTATTTTCATTAAACAATCACTTGGTTATTTTTGTTAAACAATCACTTTAGCTATTTTTAAGTCCATGAAGTTTTATAGTCAAATATAAGCTAACTAAGTTCAAAATAACAATGTATTGATATTTGAAGTTATCGTCTTTATTTGCTATATAGGGGCCCTCAATTTATATTTTGCCAGGGGCCTACTAAATGTCAGGACCGGCATTGTTGGTTATTTTGGGAAAATTTAACTTGTATATTGTACAACACATCTAGAAGGACCAGATGATGCTCAAAGCATCTACTGCAGATTAATCAGTCTAGTATAATCTCATTATCAAACTAGTGCTTATTAGTAATTAATCTAGATTGACTCAGCCCACTTGTTTATTTGAATAAGATGGGAAATCACAGATTCATTTTCCTAGTGGCAGCTACCACAATTAATTATCTCCAGAAAAAGGAAACAAGATCATTAAAGAAGATTATGTTCTCTTAATTTAACAATACCTCAATATCATCAGAGTGGCCAGGCAACATGCTCTAATTGTCTAGCAAAATTCAGATTCGGGAAAATATTTTACTAACTTTTCATGAAAAAGTAAGATGATTCTGTGACTAGAATTAAAGTAGAGAAATGGTCATTCCACAAAAAAAAAAATATAGCATATATTCGATTCAATGTAACCAGCAAGTTGCCATTAATCTTTTCAAATAATTGAACAATTAATTTCTCTTCCTATATTGTGATAAAAAAACAAACTCTAGCTTTCCTAAGCCATGCTCATTTGGCCCCAAAATCCTAAAACGAATGATAAACACATGAGGAAAGTATGCAGAGGAGAATCCAAGATTTTACGTTTATGAATTTTGGACCACAACCTTTAGTTTTTGCTTATTAAGTTCCAGACAAATTACTTATACATATTAAGTGAATTTCTTAACACAAAAACAAGGTCTGAACCAAAGCTACTGAGTTCTACCGAACCGTAATATAAGTGTTGATCCGTCCCTGAATGCCTGAAGATGTAGACTTCTTGTACATGCAATCAGAAGGATTAAGTACACTGGAAAAGACTATCTCAAAGGGTTAATTCTGAAAGAATATAAAATCCAATCATGATAAAGGAACATACCTTTAGAAGATAAAAGATGAATTATCATGCCGAAAGACGCAAATATATTGATTCTTGTTTTTCCATCACCATATCAGGATCAGAGAATATAAAGCGTTTTGCTAATTTGACATATAAAGAATAAGGAGATAAAAGTAAGCTAGATAGAGTAATTCTCTTGGAAGTGCTTTCTCACTTTGATAAATTTTCATATATATGATGTTAATTTCATGGATGTCCTTCAACTTATTGCATCAAAGTCATAAAACTAATTCTGTGAAAAAAATAATAACCCAATTATACTTATAATTACAAAAATTAAAATAAAAAACATCAAAATATGATAAATCTATTGTCACTTCAGCAAGTCACTTTTCATTAGTATCCACAACGCACTACTTAAAAAGAACTGATAATCTTCTGAGCCACTTAAAACAAAAACAATGATGTGTGCCACATGGTGAAAGAAATCAGATGTTAGGTTGCTCAGAAAATGAGTTTTTCTAAGTGGTACAACGTGAATATTATGTAAGGTTAGTTCCTGATATACTATACTTACATGGCTATTTTTGATAATACATGCATAGTTGAGTTACTTTTCGTTACAAAGTTAGTTTAATGTTTTTGGTGTAATAAACTGAAAGTTGGATGACACATGTGGAAAATTATTCTAATTTTTGCCACCTATATTACTTGAGCAGTCCATTCAATAGTATTCAAAACAAGGAGAAGCCAGTTTAATTTCTTGATCAAACTCTTACACCCTTCACATAGATCACATAATCATACCTGAGAGTAATCAATGGACAGTAGGAGATGCAAATGCCAGTGGTGCGGCATGAAGATGGCAGCTCCCATTGGAGCACAAACTATTAGCTGTCCGAGGTGCCAATCTGTTACACAACTCCAACCTGCAAGAAATAACGGCTTTGCTAATTTCCCCACTGCCAATAACAATATGAGCCCTGGATTTCCAGCTTATCCTGCAAGGCCAGGAAGGATGAATCCAAATGCTAATAATTTTCAGCCTCAACAATTCAACATGTCACCACAGATTAATTATATGCGACCTCCTCAAGTGCATGGAAGAAAACGAGCAGTTCTGTGCGGAATTACTTACCGTGGCCATCCAAAGAGTCTGAAGGGAAGTATTAATGACGTCTTATCCATGAGATATTTTCTGGTCGAGAAGTTGGGATTTCCAAATTCATCAGTCATTGTCCTTACAGGTATGTATGATTGATCACCTACAATTCACCACTAGAAATTAAATGTTTATTTAGTACACCTCTAGATATTATCGGTATTTTAAAGATTTTGCATATCCTTAAGCAAAAACATTTAATAGTCTTAATCTAACATGTAATACATAAAAATTGCAGAGGATGAGAAAGATCCATACAAATACCCAACCAAGGCCAATATCAGATCAGCCTTGCGTTGGCTTGTTCATGGTAGTCAGCCAGGAGATTCACTAGTGTTCCACTACTCTGGCCATGGCACACGAGTACGAGACTTTGATGGTGATGAGATTGATGGGCATGATGAATCACTATGCCCCGTTGATTTTGAGACAGAAGGAAGGATACTAGATGATGAGATCAATAGTACCATTGTAAGGCCTTTACCCCGTGGTGCTGTGCTTCATGGCATAATTGATACATGCTTCAGTGGGACTTCCCTAGATTTACCCTTTATGTGCAGAATAAACAGGTTATTGATGAACGTTCCTTTTGGTGCTTGATCATGCAATGAATTCATATTAAATTATAGTAAAAGTGGTATGTCAAAATGTTTTCAAGCAGGGCAGGAAACTTTATGTGGGAAGACCATCGAATCAGCTACTACAAAGGTACAAGAGGGGGAACAGCAATCTCTATCAGTGCCTGTGACGATCATCAAAATTCTGGAGATACAACGGTTAGTATTTGTAAATACTCATTCGTATACTGACTTTAAAATCTCTAAACAAATCAAAAAGACTCCTGACAAACACCAAATTAAATGGAAGTATACTAACACGACTAAGCTGTAATCATAATTAGTTCATATTGTCTGTATGTGTCTTTTACTTCTATTGTGTTCTGTTGTGTACTAAGCTACGTGGATTTTAAAATATTATAGATATGTTCACTTTTAACTCCTTCAATCATCAAAATGTTGCACCTTGAATTTATGCAGTCTTTCACAGGCGTTGCGATGGGTGCCCTGACTTATAGTTTCATCCAAACATTGGAGCAAGAGCCTAAATTGACTTATGGACGCTTACTCATGAGTATGCACTATAAGATTCATGAAGCACAAAAAGGAATGGGCCTTAATGGTACAAATGAAACTCAGGTACGCTTCTATGAGATTGTCAAAAAAAATCAGTGTGACATAGCATCACCGCTGTTCTTGTCTAATGCATTTTATTGGTCTTTCCCAGGAGCCTCAACTATCCTCGTCTGAGCAGTTTGATATTCACTCGAAGATGGTGGCTATATAGGAACTTAAAGTATCCAACTCCAGCCTGAGTACAACTTCCCTGGCATAATCTTGTTGTACTAATAAATTTCAACACTTTTATCTTGTTGTAATAAATTTCAACACTTCCTTTTACCATCACGTGTAGATTCACTCATATAGTATTGTTCTGGTGTGAATCTTGATCGAATCTTTTCGTTATGTAAACTTTTCAATAACACAGAATAAACTTCCAGATGGAATTTGCTCAGAACAGCTCGTCTATAGCCACATGTTGTCACATCCTTTATGTCATAAATTTGTTTTTTCCCATGTCCAGCTATTAAGCAAACCATATCACAAGATTCTGTCAAAAGCTCCTATAGAAGATGTAAAGTGTGATTTTAGCCTAATTAATTGTTGATGATGTATTTGAAAAGGATAGATGATGAAGATATACGTCTTGCTCTGTATAATCAGATAAATTGCAGGGCACTTCACACTTTAAAACTGATAGATAAACCAGCAATGAATGATTTTCTTCCTTGTCCATCAATAATACAACCATATTATCTGTCAAAACTCCTATAGAAGATATTGCAGCACTAACCTTATTATATCGCACAATGCCTGATTCTTTTTTTTTATTATTCAAACAATGCCTGATTTTATTGTTGTTAATGTACATAAAAGAGATTCCCGGTTGTAATGGAGTTGCATCAAGGATCAACTCTTAGTCCGTTTTTATTTGCCTTGGTGATGGATGGATTGACGCGGCCAATTCAAGGTAAGGTGTCATGGTGTATGCTTTATGCGGATGACATAGTCCTGATCGATGAGACTCGCAACGGAGTTAACGCTAAGCTGGAGGGTTGGAGACAACTCTGGAGTCTAAAGGATTCAAGTTGAGTAGGACCAAGACAGAGTACTTGGAGTGTAAGTTCAGTGACGCACCTCATGAGGTTGACGTGGAAGTGATGCTTGGTACCCAGGCCATCCAGAAGAGAAGTAATTTCAAGTATCTTGGGTCTATTATAGAAGGCAACGGGGAGATTGACTATGATGTCACACATCGTATTGGTGCAGGGTGGATGAAATGGAGGCTCGCATCCGGAGTGCTATGTGATAGAAGGTGCCACCAAAACTTAAGGGCACGTTCTACAAAGTGGTGGTTAGACCGACTATGTTGTATGAGGCAGAGTGTTGGCCAGTTAAGATCTCTCACGTTCAAAAGATGAAAGTTGCGGAGATGAGAATGTTGCGTTGGATGTGTGGGCACACGAGGAGATACAGGATTAGGAATGAGGCTATCCGGGACAAGGTGGGAGTGGCCTCGGTGGAGGACAAGATGCGGGAAGCAAGGCTGAGATGGTTTGGGCATGTAAAGAGGAGACACGGATGCCCCAGTGCGAAGGTGTGAGAGGTTGGCTATGGACGTCAGAAGAGGTAGGGGTAGACCGAAGAAGTATTGGGAAGATGTGATTAGATAGGACATGACGCAGTTACAGCTTATCGAGGACATGACCTTAGATATGAGGTTATGGAGGACTTAGATTAGGGTAGAAGGCTAGTAGGTACTCTCGCTTATCTTTTCATATTAGTAGTCGCAGTATTGTTCTATAGTTTAATACTTTAATGTGCTTTGATTTCTGTTACTATTTGGTATTTCTTGTACTTCATTCAATTATCTTATTTTATATGTGTTAGCTATTGTCCCTTTCTCAAATGGCTTTATCATGGCTTAATTGCTTTCGTTATTTCCATTTTCATACTGCTTTGAATTTCTTGTCCTTATCTGAACTCTTTTTATGATTTCTCTTGAGCCGAGGGTCTTTCAGAAACAGTCTTCCTACCTTGGTAGGGGTAAGGTCTGCGTACACTCTACCCTCCCCAGACCCCACGTTGTGGGATTTCACTGGGTATGTTGTTGTTGTACATAAAAGAGATAAATGACGAGGATAAATGTCGCATTTGTATAACAAGATAAAATTGAAAGGGCATTTCATACTTAGATAAATGATAAATGAACCAAACCAGAGACTTGGCTTCTATTCAAGTATCCAACACTTCCCTGATAGAGGACATGACTAGAGCAAAACTAATCTGCTCAATATGCTGTAAATATAAGCACTACGAAACGTGCATATGCAACTTAAGTGTGCTTTCGCCTTATAAATTGAACTAGAGGAAAAATAATTACAAGACATAGCTAACTGATACAGATCTTTCTTTGGACCTTCATTGGCATTTTCCTGCTAAGAGCAATTCCTACATCCCCGTAACTGATGGACCAGATAGAGGAATTACCAGAGCAATATAATATTTTCCTCCACATCCCATTAGAGATGCTTTCCTTGCCAGAAAGATGGAACTCCAAGTATATAGAAACAATCTAACTAAATGTTTTTCGCGGAAAACTCAGTGAAGCAAGAGCTTACGAGAAGCTGTGCACCAATGAGTGTAGCAATCGTGGAGGTTGGGGCAGTCAGAAGACGGGCAATAGGTGAAATGGTGGAGCCAAAGGGACAACACCTTTTCTTGCTCCTGATCTTCTTGTTCTAATGTCTCTATCATCTGCTCTAATACTCTTTCAAGCTCAGCCGTTTCGCTAATGCTCAAGACTGGAGTGTCTGTACCGTTGCTTGCTTGACATAGCAATGGAAGCCATGACATCAGTTTGAACATTTATTTGTTCAAACTCCAGGATTCGTTTCTGGAGTTTCAAATTCCATGAACTTTTCGATTGTGCTAGAGTTCTATTTGTCGAAGTTTCGAACTCCAGCACCGTGTGTTTTTACCAGGGGTTATTTTTGTTCAGATAAAAATTTTGCATTAAAAAGTGGCTACTTTTTAATTATCCTAGGAATGATGGCTAAACTTTTATTGCAGGCTCAAAAACTGGCCGCCCTGCCTAATTATTACTAAGATGGAGACCACAGATTCATTTTCTTAGTGGCTGGCTGCCAATATTAATTTTCTACAACCAAAGACGAAACAAGATCACTAAAAAAGATTATTTATCTCAATTTAACAATTCCTCAGGCAACGTGTTATAATTTGTCTAGGGAAATTCGGATTCTGGAAAATATTAATTCTTCATGAAACACTAATATGATTCTTTGACTAGTTAAAAAAGCAACGAAATGCCCATTCCCACGAAAAATTAGCATCCGATGCAACCAGTAAGTTGACATTTATCTTCTCAAACAGTTAAACAATTTTCCCTTCCCATACAATGTTTGATTCGATAAGTTTTTGTTAAGAGTCCCACAAAATGGGAAAGCCGAGAGAAAAATACACACCATTAATAATATTGTTCGGACATTACTAGCACATGCTTCATTAACACCTTCATTTTGGCATCATGCATTACAAATGACTACTTACCTTCTTAAATTAGCATACCAATATTCACTCAAAATTCTTTATCACAAAGATTCATTCTTTACATGGTATCAGAGTCAGACTCATTCCAATTCTTTGGTCACCGATGTCGGGCCACCAAATTATATTATACACGCTCCAGTTAACAAGGTCTGGGCGTGCGGGGAGTGTTAAGAGTCCACATCGGACATGGAATGAGAACATGGACTACTTATATGAACTTGGACAATACTCACCCTACAAACTAACTTTTAGGGTTGAGTTAGGCCTAATATCCATTCTTTACCGTTTTTACTGTTGTTCTTTTTGTTCAGTATCAATATTATACTTGTTAAACAAAGGTAATATACCTGTGATATACACTGAATATACAATAATATATATCACAGGTATACAAAGCAGTGGACTGGGTAGCAGTGGGCGGCAGTGGGCCTCGTGTTGGGCCTCGGCAGTGGGCCTCTCGGCCAGCAGCCACAGATTGTTGACAAATACAATCTTGTATATATGGTATATATATTTTGTGTATATTGTAGTGTATTTGTTACCTAAGTTAGGATATACACTTACCATAATTAGGATATACACTTACCATAATTGTATAGTTAGAATTATGGTAGAATAAGGTTTTAGGAATAGAATAGGAATAGGATTCTCCTATTTTGTAACTTGTATATATATCTATTCAATCAATGAAAATAAACAAGGGGATTATTTCTTTCATGGTATCAAGAGACTAGGTCTAAACAAAAGTTTTTCTCTCAACTTTTGTCCTCTCTTTGGCCGAGACACCCCACCCCCCCGGGTTTCTCTTCCAAAATTCGTCTTCCGCTCTCAAAAACACCTCTCTTAAATTTTCATTCCTTCTTTGTTCTTTCAATATGTCTAAGAACAATTATCACCCTGCCCTCATGGTTTCCAATATCAAGAGTTGTATCCCTATTGTCCTTGAGATGGAAAACGTCCAATATGCGACGTGGGCGGAGTTGTTTAAAATTCACGCTATCTCTTATCAAGTTCTTCATCACATCATTCCTCCCGCTAGACCCCTTCCTGCGGAGGATCCTGAGTTATGGATTACTCTTGATGTTACCGTTCTCCGGTGGATCTACGCCACTATTTCGGTGGACCTTCTACAGACGATTATTGAGCCGGATACCACGGATATGGCTGCATGGAATAGATTGCGTGACATATTCCAAGACAACCAACATTCACGTGTCGTCACACTCGAGCAGGAATTCTCTCTAGTTCGAATGGATGAATTTCCAAACGTTTCTGCATATTGCAAGAAACTCAAGGAGTTGGCAGATCACCTCCGTAATGTTGGCACACCGATAACTAATAATCGTCTCGTTCTACAGTTGGTTGCCGGTCTTTCGGAGGCCTATAATGGTGTTGGAACTCTCCTTCGCCAAAGCAACCCTCTTCCCGACTTCTATCAAGCCCGCTCCATGCTTACGTTGGAAGAAGCCGGTTTGACTAAAAAGCCAGCTACCGGAGCAAGCCCAGTCGTCATGGTGGCATCATCTCCTAGTTCTTCGGGTTTTGTTAATAATTCGGGCCAAACCATAATAATGGTGATGGCAAGAATAATAACAAAAACCGCGGGGGCAAACGCGGCGGTTCTGGTGGCGGTTCCGGTGGTCAACAAGCAGGCGGTGGGTCCCATCCAGTGAACAGTGGCCCACCACCCCCTTGGGGCCAGCAGTGGGGCCCATGGCAGTGAGGCTGGGGCAGTGGGCCGTGGGCCAGCAGCCCTTACAATCACGCAGTGAATTCCGGCCGCCGGTGGGGCGGCCACGGTCCCGAGCCCAACTCCCAGCAGTGGCGGCCCACTGGCCAATGGCCCAGCAGTGGCAGCAACAGCAGCTACGGCCCAGCTCCATCACGGACAAGAGTTCTTGGGCCCCGACCTCCGCTAGCCCATCATGCAGCAGGCCCCACTCAAACCGATATCGAGGCCACGATGCACACACTGGGGCTAACTCAATCGGACCCAAATTGGTATATGGACACCGATGCCACTTCTCACATGACTTCCGAATCAGATACTCTCTCATCTTATTCCAATTTGAGCACCCCTCGAGGGATAATTGTTGGTAATGGTAGTTCTATTCCAATTCTAGGGTATGGTCAGAAAACATTGTCCCCCCCCCCCCAATCCACCCCTTCGCTTGAAAAATACTCTACATGCTTCTAAATTGATTAAAAATTTAGTGTCTGTCCGAAAGTTCACCACTGACAATTCCGTTTTCGTTGAATTTGATCCTTTTGGTTTTTCTGTGAAGGATTTCAAGACGGGGTGTCATCTTATGAGGTGTGATAGTAGGGGGGATCTATATCCGATCATGCCTGGTTTCAGTCCATCGAGTCAAGCCTTGCCATCAGCTTTTGCAGCTATCTCTCCTTCCATGTGCCATGCTCGTCTGGGTCATCCGGGATCTTCTATTTTATCAGTTTTAGATAAAAATAGCTTTATTTCTTGTAAGGGTACGAATCGTACTCCACTTTGTCAGTCTTGTTCATTAGGGAAAAGTGTTAAGTTGCCATTTGTAGACTCCAATTCTCATACTTCAATGCCATTTGATATTATTCATAGCGACTTATGGACGTCTCATGTTCTTAGTTCATTGGGTCATCGATATTATGTTCTCTTTTTGGATGATTATTCTAGATTTTTGTGGACGTTTTCAATTGCGAATAAATCACAAGTGTTTTTCGTCTTCATCAAATTTAGAGCGTTCATTCGTACTCAATTCGAAAGAGAAATAAAAAATATTCAATGTGATAATGGGAAAGAGTATGACAATAGGGAGTTTCGGAAATTTTATGCTAATAATGGGATCAATTTTTGATTTTCGTGTCCTCATACATCTTCACAAAATGGGAAAGCCGAACGCAAAATTCGTTCCATAAATAACATTGTCCGGACTCTCTTAATTCATGCCTCCATACCTCCATATTTTTGGCATCATGCTCTACAAATTGCCACATATCTTCTTAACATAATTCCTTCTAAAGGTCTGACATATTCATCCCTCCTCAAAATCCTATATAATAAGAACCCTTCTTATTCTCATCTTCGGATTTTTGGGTGCTTGTGTTATCCATTAGTCCCATCCACCACAATTAACAAACTTCAGGCTCGGTCTACCCCGTGTGTATTTTTAGGTTATCCGTCGAATCATCGTGGTTATAAGTGTTTTGATTTATCCTCCAAGAAAATAATAATTAATCGCCATGTCATTTTTGATGAAACTCAATTCCCTTTTACGAAAGTTCATACTCCCGAGCCTAAGTCGTATAATTTTTTGGATGACCAAATATCCCCGTATATTATTCGGAATTTTTCGGACATCTCCCGCACCCAAAATCCTCCAGCGGGCCCACTGCCCGCTGGACCCCTAGTACCGCCGATGTTGCAGCTCTCCGATTCGGGATCGGTCCCAAGACAATTGGGCCAATCCAGCCCAATTCTGGAACTGGTCCAGTCGATGACACAGTTTTCCGATTTGGGCCAGCACGCCCACTGCCTGTTGGCCAGTCCGTCCCGACCCCAGAAAATTCCCAAAATTCCCTCAATTCTTCCTCGAGTCATAGATCGGTCACTCGTAGTCAGCGGGGTATTTTTACACCTAAAAGACATTTTAATTTACATTCTGATGTCTCTAAATCCCCCTTGCCCCGCAATCCTGTGTTCGCATTAAATGACCCTAATTGTAAAATTGCTATGACTGATGAATATAATGCTCTTATTAATAATAAGACGTGGGAGTTGGTGCCCCGTCCATATGGTATTAATGTTATCAGGTCTATGTGAATTTTTGCTCATAAGGAGAATTCAGATGGGTCATTTGCTCGACATAATGCGCGACTTGTTGGGGATGGTAAGACTCAGCAGGTTGGGATAGATTGTGGTGAGACGTTTAGTCCGGTGGTCAAACCGGCTACCATTCGCACTGTGCTTAGCTTGGCTCTTTCAAAGACTTGGCCAATTCATCAGTTGGATGTCAAGAATGCTTTCCTACATGGTGATCTCAAGGAAACAGTCTATATGCATCAGCCGTTGGGTTTCAGGGATCCAAACCGTCCTCATCATGTCTGCTTGTTGAATAAGTCATTATATGGGCTTAAGCAGTCTCCACGGGCCTGGTATACGAGGTTTGCTGACTTTGTTTCGACTATTGGGTTCACTCACAACAGGTCAGATAATTCCTTGTTCATCTACCGTCGTGGTTCGTCCTTGGCCTACATTCTGTTGTATGTGGATGATATCATTTTGACTGCTTCTTCCGATACCTTGCACCAGTTTATCATGACCATGCTCAGTTATGAGTTTGCTATGAAAGACCTAGGGCCTTTGAGTTATTTTTTGGGGATTGCCGTCAAGAGTTATTCAGGTAGCTTGTTTTTGTGTCAACGAAAGTATGCTGCTGAGATTATAGAGAGGGCTGGGATGTCATCATGTAAGTCCACTTCCACGCCAGTTGATGCAAACCCCAAACTGAGTGTCGCAGCAGGTGCACCATACAAGGACCCGACCCGCTATCACAGTCTTGCAGGGACACTCCAATATCTTACCTTTACCAGACCGGATATTACGTATGCGGTTCAGCAGGTGTGTTTATTCATGCATGATCCCAGAGTTGAGCACATGAATGCAATCAAACGCATCATTCGGTATATTCAGGGGACACTGGACTATGGATTGCACCTGTATCCTTTATCTACATCCACACTTGTCTCTTACACGGATGCTGATTGGGGTGGTTGCCCCGACACCAGACGGTCGACTTCTGGCTACTGTATGTTCCTTGGCAACAACTTGGTCTCCTGGTCGGCAAAGCGTCAGGCAACTCTATCACGCTCAAGTGCAGAGGCAGAATATCGAGGGGTAGCAAATGTGGTCTCCGAATCATGTTGGCTACGTAATTTGCTTTTGGAGCTTCATTGTCCCATTCAGAAGGCAACCTTGGTATATTGCGTTAACATTAGTGACATCTACCTTTCAGGTAACCCAGTTCAACACCAACGTACCAAGCATATCGAAATGGACATTCACTTTGTCCGTGAAAAAGTTGCAAAGGGTCAAGTTCGCGTATGCCATGTCCCATCTCGTTATCAAATTGCAGACATCTTTACAAAGGGTCTACCAGTGGTTCTCTTTGAAGATTTTAGGAACAGTCTCAACGTTCGAAGACCGCTCGCTATGACTGCGGGGGTTGTTAAACAAAGGTAATATACCTGTGATATACACTGAATATACAGCAATATATATCACAGGTATACAAAGCAGTGGATTGGGTAGCAGTGGGCAGCAGTGGGCCTCGTGTTGGGCCTCGGCAGTGGGCCTCGTGTTGGGCCTCGGCAGTGGGCCTCTAGGCCAGCAGCCACAGATTGTTGACAAATACAATCTTGTATATATGGTATATATATTTTGTGTATATTGTAGTGTATTTGTTACCTAAGTTAGGATATACACTTACCATAATTATGATATACACTTACCATAATTATATAGTTAGAATTATGGTAGAATAAGGTTTTAGGAATAGAATAGGAATATGATTCTCCTATTTTGTAACTTGTATATATATCTATTCAATCAATGAAAATAATCAACGGGGATTATTTCTTTCAATACTAACATTTTCTCAACACTCGTTTCATTTCAAAATTCTAAAACGAATGATCTATTTGAGGAGTAATGCTGAATATGTGGACTAACTCTCCATACAATGCATTCAGAGGTATAAAGTACACTTGAAATTTAATTAAAGAAAATTTCAAGGTTCGGAGAGAATCATGAAAAAAGTCATACCTTCACAAGACAAGATGAATTTTTCATAGCCGAAAGGCGCAAATAGGTCCCAGTCCACAGCAGACAGAGAATATAAAAGTTTTTTACTGATTTGACATACAAAATAATAATACATGTGTTAATTAATTCTCTGGGAAGTGCTTAATTGCCCACTTTGATAGATATTGATATGGGGTTAATTTAACCATGGTCATCTAACTTTTTACACAGTATTAATTTTTAAAACGGAAAAGTAACTCTAGGCATAATTGAGTTACTCTTTCGTTATGAAAAATCAACTTTATGATTTTGGTGCATGTGACAAACTGAAAGTGTTGTAATTGCCCCATAAATAGGGGCAGAAATAGTAGTTAGAGTTAGGAGTTCATCCAAATCCCAATAGCTTTAACTCAAATCATATATATATATATATATATATATATATATACTAAATAAATATATTACCAGTAAACCAAATAGATTATGATAGTATTTTAATTGACACTCATAAAGTTTAAATAATATACCATATCTGTCTATTATTTCGATAGGACGCAGAAAAGAACAAGAGTTGTTGAGAGGTTTCATATTGCGGAGACGAAGGACAACACTTATGTACGTGATCCTAGTATGTCACGTCGACTCTTAGTTGTTGAGAAGGTTGTCCAAAAAAGTGTTAAAGACGACTAAGGTTGTTGTTTTCATTGTTATCATATTTATATAATTTCAAGACCCAAATGAATTTATGATGAGATCGTTTATTTACACCGAAATGGTATACAAAGTCAACAGATCTTTATGAATACAATATGATTTATGAATTATGGCTACACAAATTGTTGAGAACCGTTCTAAATTTGGTCCAAGATGAACAATGCTAGGAGCTCCTGGTTGGATAACTACTCCTTTGTTGGGTATATATATTATAGGCCTCCTACATGAATCTTGATCGATCCTCTCAAGTAGTCAAAACAAGAACTCCACTTTTGATCACCCTGTTCTTTCACCCTTCACATAATGGACAGGCGGAGATGCAAATGCAAGTGGTGCGGCATGATTATGGCCGCTCCCATTGGAGCACAGACAATTACCTGTCCAAGGTGCCAATCTGTTACACAACTCCAACCTGCAAGAAACAACGGCTTTGCTAATTCCCCCACTGCCAATAACAGTATGAGCCCGGGATTTCCAGCCTTTCCTGCTAGGCCAGGAAGGATGAGTCCAAATGCTAATAATTTCCCTACTGCCAACAACAATATGAGCCCAGAATTTCCTGCTAGGCCAGGAAGGACGAGTCCAAATGCTAATAACTTCCCTATTACCAACAACAATATGAGCCCAGAATTTCATGCTAGGCCAGGAAGGATGAGTCCAAATACTAATAACTTCCCTACTACCAACAACAATATGAGCCCAGAATTTCATGCTAGGCCAGGAAGGATGAGTCCAAATACTAATAATTTCCCTACTACCAACAACAATATGAGCCCAGAATTTCATGCTAGGCCAGGAAGGATGAGTCCAAATACTAATAATTTCCCTACTACCAACAACAATATGAGCCCAGAATTTCATGCTAGGCCAGGAAGGATGAATCCAAATGCTAATAATTTCCCTATTACCAACAACAATATGAGCCCAGAATTTCCTGCTAGGCCAGGAAGGATGAGTCCCAATGCTAACAATTTTTCCGCTGCCAATAACAATATGAGTCCAGGATTTCCAGCTTATCCTGCAAAGCCAAGAAGGATGATGAGTCCAAATGCTAATAATTTCCAGCCTCAACAATTCAACATTATGTCACCATCGATTAATAATATCCGATCTCCTGCAGTGCATGGACAAAAACGAGCAGTTCTTTGCGGAATAAATTACCATGGCCATCCCAAGAGTCTGAAGGGAAGCATTAACGACGTTTTATCCATGAGATATTTTCTGGTAGACAAGTTGGGATTCCCAAATGCATCAGTAATTGTCCTTACAGGTATGTATTGTTGTCTTTTTGAACGTCTCATTTAATTAATATTCCACTAATGAAAACAGTCAAGGTAGATTTGAACGTGAATAAGTTAACCACAACAGTCACTGTTAGATAATATATTGTGGTTACAGACATGTTATATTTGCAGAGGATGAGAAAGATACATACAAATACCCAACCAAGGCCAATATCAGATCAGCCTTACGTTGGCTTGTTCATGGTTGTCGGCCAGGAGATTCACTAGTGTTTCACTACTCTGGCCATGGGGCACGAGTACGAGACCGCGATGGTGATGAGATTGATGGGCATGATGAATCACTATGCCCTGTTGATTATGAGACAGAAGGGAGGATACTAGATGATGAGATCAATAGTACCATTATAAGGCCTTTACCGCATGGAGCCACACTTCATGGCGTAATTGATGCATGCTTCAGCGGAACTTCCCTAGATTTGCCCTTTGTGTGCAGAATAAACAGGTACTAATCCTTTTGATGCTTTAATCATGCAATGAAACATCATATAAAAAAGCTATAGTAAAAGCGGTATGTCAAAATGTTTTCAAGCAGAGCAGGATACTTTACGTGGGAAGACCATCGGATCAGCTCATACAAAGGTACCAGAGGGGGAACAGCAATCTCTATCACTGCCTGTGATGACCATCAAAGTTCTGGAGATACAACGGTTAGTATTCCTGTACTAACTTTAAAATCTCTAAACAAATTAAAAAAGACTCCAGGCAAACGTACACCAAACTAATGTAAGTATACTAACGCGATTAAGTCTTAACATAACTAGTTTGTATTGCTTGTAAAGGTCTTTTACTTATTGTGTTGTGTTATGTACTAAGACACATGGATTTTGAGAGATTATTGACACTTTCACTTTTAGCACCTTCAATCATCACAATGTCTGCAACTTGGATTTATGCAGGCATTCACAGGCGTTCCAATGGGTGCCCTGACTTATAGTTTCATCCAATCGTTGGAGCAAGAGACTAAATTGACTTATGGACGCTTAATTATGCGTACGCACAATAAGATTCAGGAAGCACAGAAAGGATTAGGCCTTAATGGTGCAAATGAAACCCAGGTACCCTACTATTGAGATTGTCAAAAAAATAAAAAAAAAACTGCAGCATTGCATCTCATTGTACTTGTTTAATGGATTTTATTGATCTTGCCCAGGAGCCTCAACTATCCTCGTCTGAGCCGTTTGATATTCACTCGAAGCTGGTGGCTATATAGGAACTTAAAGTATCCAACTCCAGCCTGAATACAGCTTCCCTCACGTCCTTTTACTAACGTCGTGTAGATTTGCTCGTATAGTATTATTCTGGCGTGAATCTTGATAGTATATTTTTGTTATGTAAACTTTATCAGTAACACTGAACAAACTTCCAGATGGAAATTTGCTCGGTCAGCTTGTCTACAGCTACATGTTGTCACATCCTTTATGTCATGAATTTGCAGCAGAGCTTGTCATTTCGAACAGGATGTGGAAGATAATAGAACCACATGAACAATTGGAAATTTCGCCACATCCCTGCTACATTATACATCTAACCTTTAGTTTCTAAATGATTAAATATACACTAACCTGTTAATAGATATTACACGAGATCACAGGGTAGTTTGATTTATATAGATATAGCATACAGTAGTTTAGTTATCCTATAAAGAATTTTCGACAAAACTTAGTTACTAAGGGAGTTTCTGTATTGATATATCACAAAACGAAGTGAGTACCAAACTAATAAAAATTCCAAATGTCAGAAAACTAGAAGAGAGGTCAATGTAATTGCAGGAAAGAACATACAACATACAAGCCCGGAAATTAAGAAATCTAGTCTGCTCAATTTGTTGTAAATTCAAGCACTTTATAAACACTATCAAGCGTGCATATATGCAACTTAAGTGTGCTTTCGACATATAAATTGAACTAGAGGGAAAAAAATTACAAGATATAGCTAACTGATATACATCTTTCTTTGGACCTTCATATGCATTTTCCTGTGAAGGAGCAAAACCTACATAAACCGATGGACCAGATAGAGGAATTAACACAACAATATAATCTTCTCCTCCACTTCCCATTAGAGACTCCTTCTTTGCCAGAAAGATGCGACACTAGAGTCAATTAACCCGAAGGTTTTTCGTAGAAATTCAGTGAAGCAAGAGCTTACGAGAAGCTGTGCACCAGCGAGTGTAGCAATCATGGAGGTTGGGCCAGTCAGAAGAAGGGCAATAGGTGAAATGGTGAAGCCAAAGGGACAACACCTTTTCTTGCTCCTCTTCTTGTTCCAATGTCCCTATGATCTGCTCTAATATTCTTTCAAGTTCAGCCCTTTCACTAATACTCAGGACTGGAGTGTCTGTACCGTTGCTTGCTCGACATAGCAATGGCAGCCATGACATCAGCATATTCATGTTTGTCCGCCTGAGATGCTCTGTTGTACTTTCTTCATCCTCTGCGTATTTTCCTATTTCTCTGGATTGTTTGAATAAGAACGCTAGAAAGAGAACAAAAATATAGAGAGAAATTTAGAACATGGCGCTTTTACTATCCCAAAAAACAATTAAAGAAGATAGATGGTGATAACTTTATGTCGTTCCAAATATCAAATTTGATAACAATTCATGATGAGATGTAGTACCCAATAAAATATGAGAATACATAATAAAAACTCTCTTTAAATGGTTATGGAGATCTGTTCGCAAGGAGGATAAAATATTGCAGTCTGTTAGGTCAAAGTATTGAACGAAAGATGGATGGCGTACACCTCCAGTCAACAACTCTTATGGAGTATCCATTTGGAGACACATAACGAATTCAGCAATCTGGTGAAGGTGTAACGGTAAGGATGGGAATAATTGAAAAGGCAAGGAGCTGCTGGCTGGAACAAGCATAAACTGAAGAACTTCTTCCCTGACTTGTTCAGTCTGGTGCTGAATAGACATTGCTTCATTGTAGAAAGCAGAAACGCAGGTTGTTTAGAATATCCAATTTAGAAGGAACTTTCAAGACTGGAATACTGACCTAGATTGATTGATATGGACAGCAAGGAAGCATGGTAAAAATTACAGTAAAAACATGTTATGGAAAGCTCAGGAATATGGAAGAGAACATATTATGGCCATTGAAGCTCATATGGAAGGCTCCTTAAAAAGGCTTGCTTCACATGAACCATGTTTTACACCTATGTAATGAGAATGAGGAAACCATAAACATCTATTCTTGATTGAAGTCCACTCCTATTGCCTGGAATATCTACAAGAAAAAAGATGAGAAAGACAAGGAAAACAATACAAAAGACTATACTCTTGCAATACGAAAGATGTTTTGATGGGAAATATGAGGCTGTATAATGCAAAATAAATAGATGTCTGCAACATTATCTTTTTGGAATGATATTAAAGTTGTAAATGATGGCTCTCTATCTTAGACTTCATAGACTCCTTTTATATGTAATTCAGCACTTGTTTGGTGTTGTTTCTAATGATAAACTTATCATACTAATCAAAATAAAATGTAGCAGCGTATCATCAGTTTTCAGTCAAAGCTATCTACTACTACTCAAACAAATGCACGATGTTTTTCTGATATTTCTTCTTCTGATCTTAATATCCCACTGCAGTGCAAATCCAACTGGAGATCCCTAGACGAGTATAGACAATTATTTGGTTGCTGATTAGAGTTATGCAGATATTAGTAATGAAGGGTTTAGTATGTATTTTCTACCCTACATAAATAACATAGATTCCTTCATAACTTATACATGTATTAGTTATGCGAGATTGTAAACTGGTAACCAAATAACATACTTGGTGTGCTGAATTTTATACACAACAACGAAAATGCTACCAAACATGGTACTAGTTATGCTGGTTTTAAACTTTTAATCCATGAATAACTCACTTCCTAAGCAGCAACCAAACGACCCCTAGATATACTAATTTGCTACATCATATCAGATGAATTCTCTGTACATATTTTGTTCTATTCAGACAACAACAACAACAATTATACTTCAATTCCAAACAGAAGAATATTCGATAGACAATTACCTGAAACCTTAACAAGAGATCCCTGAAGCCTTGGTTCAGCAGAAAGAGCAAGCCAAGCCACATGTGAAGCCGAAGCCCAAGTATAAACAGCTTCATCAACACAACCACAAGCCTCCATCTTCTCACCAAGCCATAACAACTCCGCCGCCAGCTTCTCAGCCGAGCAACCCATCCCATTCCTCACCCTACCCCCCTTCCACACAACATCCTTATAATACCTAATCGCCCTCAATCCACGTATCAACTTACTAACATAATCCCCACCACCACCACCGTCTTCTTCCGCCACCATGGCAGATTCCAACTGTCTTAACGTCCTATTAAAAGCCGTTGACAAAGCAGCACAATTAACTTCCCTTAAAGCTTCATTACCTTCTAATATATTCTCATTAATTAACCTCTCCGCTAATGATCTAACAACTTCATATTTTCTTGAACTTACAGGAATATCATTCACAATAGAAAACACTTGCGTCAACGCCCTAGATATACCCGACGACTCTCCACCGCCACCGCCGCCGATCACGGCGGCCGGAGAATAAAAGGGTGTAATCTCACCCTTTTTATTTTGTCCAGAAGGGAATAAAGAAGGTAAAAGTCGAATAAAGAATAGAAAAGCTGAAATAAGTAAATAACGTATAGTTTCAAGAAGTTTGTATTTTTCTGCTAAGAGTATAAAGGGTTTATCAGCAAATATAAAAGCTGATGTTAATATGTTACGTATAAGCAAAGGTGCTAACGAGGAAGAACTACTTTCTGTCATGGTTCCTTGCTCGGAATATTCTTGTCAATAATAATGAGAAATTTGAGGGCCAAGAAAACGCATTATAAGCAAAAAAACGGGTCGGGTTGAAGAGATTAATGGTAGCCCCGGAAAGGAACAAGGTTGTAATAATATGGGTGATTGATTTTGGACCATATAAACATTGATGCAATTTTTTTCCTATCGTTGCTGTTGTTGTCAGTTGATTTTACTGGAATATTCTTTCAAATGGCGGAGGAAACGAGATAAAATCAAAAAGGGTGTTATAAAATAATATTCACTCCCTCCCAAAAAAAAAAATTGACCTAATTTAACTTGATATAAAATTTAAAAAATAAAATAAGACTTTTAAAATGTATGATCCAAAATAAATCTTAAATATTTGTGTGATGTAAATTATCTTATAAAGTTAAATTATTTTTAAATATAGAAAGAAGTCAATATTTTTTTGATAAACTAATAAAAAAAATAGATCAATATTTTGAAAAAATAGAACTACTACGTAATTGAAAGAATGTTCCTTTGCTTATACTTTGATTCCAAATACCTATATAGATTTTGAGAAAAAGGAAAATGAAATTGGGTATTGAATAAATAGAGTATATTTGCTATTTTTAAGGCCTAACGAGACTTTAGGTTAATGGTCAAGATTTGATTAATGAGAGTAACTCTCCCCACCACCAACTTGTAATCAATACTCTCTATATTTATGTTAGTTGTTACCAATAAAAAATATAATCACATGTGATTTTTTTTCTTCTGATGGACATATTCACATTCATGTAAGGATATTCTTTTAAGTAGTCTTCTTAAACATTCATGTAACAAATATATGTATATTAAATATTGAATCAATTACAGACGGAATTCAAAATTGGCTAATATTGAAATCGACAGTATGGAAACAACTAAACTGACATATATAATCTCACCAAATAGTGTAATCATGGCTGTCTCAAACATTTTGAGTATCATGTTCTAATTCGTAAAAGTGTGCTCTTAATATAAATAAATATACGATTTTAATATTTAGATTGAACTAAGACCTGCGAATTATGGATCTTTACAGTAAATTCTTGTTAATATTATTTAATAAAAAATATAAAAAATGAGATCCTAAATTTTTTCGTATAGCACAGCTTACGTGGACCCAAAAACGACCATTTGCAAATGGCAGGTAAAGTGAAATTTGACAGAAGCGTACATATGTAAAAATACTGTCATTTGCAAATGGCAGGTAAATTCAAATTTGCCATAAGCGTACGTGTAGGTTTTTAACATTTTTCTAGCTTTATTATATTGGTCACCCATTTTTGTTGCGTCTAAAATTAAATAACTGGGGGCACGAAAATGTTATGTTTTGCTGGTTTAAGAAGAGTATAGACTTGTGGATATCTAACCTATAACTTGGAAGTAGATTAACCTTTCACAAGAAGAATGAGAAGGAGGAGCCGCCCGATAACTAAGCTCCCGCTATGCGCGTAATCCGAGGAAGGGCCGAATCACGAGGGTCTATTATACGCAATTTTACCTCACATTTATGCAAGAGATTGTTTTCACGGCTTGAACCCATGAAGAAGAGAAATAAGACAAATCAACGAATCAAACAGTTTAAATTACTAAACGGGTTATAAGTTCACCCGTTCAACATTTGTTTTGGAACAAGATGAATCTAATAACAAATCATAATTACTTCGTCCTACATGACTCTGTTATCTTACTTGTTTCATTTTACTTCTTGAAAAAACATGTGAAAGTTAATAAGAAGGAGAACAAAAGGAGAAATGTGTCAAATCAACGAATCAACCCGTTTAAATTACTAAACGGATTATAAGTTCATCCGTTCAACATTTGTTTTGGAACAAGATGGATCCAATAACAAATCATAATTAATTCGTCCTACATGACTCTGTTGTCTTGTTTCATTTTAAGAAAAAAAATGTGAAAGTTAATAATATATTTTTTAAAATTACTAATATCTTAAGTTCTATCAATTTGATATAATTTCCAATCTCTAAATTTGATAATTGGTATGTTTGGGTCTGTGTTGCATTTTGTCATTGGCTAGATTGTTTCAACCCGTTTGACCAAATGGTATGATAAATCATTTCGAGGTCAACCAATTTGTTCAAATAAACAAATGAGTCACGATCCAACCAGTTTAAACTTGGACTTATTATTAAAAAGGTACAAAAATAATTTACTCGCACCCATTATTTATATAATATTAGTAGACACATATCTGAAAATATGTATGTCTTAGAGACAATCATTATTAGGGATAAATATACTTGAACACATTCATATTATTAATAAGATTAATATTTATGGCATTTTGCGATTATTGAATTATTATTTGATTGTTTGTGATTATTCATTAATGTGCATCCCTTGAGCTTACATTGTTATTAATAGAGTGAGATATTGATGATAGCGTAACTCTAAAATAGCCTCGACTAATGATCATCGAGAATGAGATATCGATGATATGTTATAAGTCGACATGTGGTCTGTATCACATTCTTGAAGAATGTAGTATGTCTCACCTGCTGATAAACTATTTGTTAGACATGTCTAGAGTGTATTCAGCGTGTGGGATATAAAGGTCATTTGACTTGAGGTCAATACGCACCTTGTTTACAGAGTAATGTACTTTGACCCTGTCCTAAGCTTAAACTCTTTATATGAAAAGACATGGCTTGTGTTGGGTACATTATGATGTAAATTAAGGTGGTAATTGAGTCAAGAATATGATTCATTCCTCGATTGGATATTCGAGAGGGCACTCAACTTCTCAGTGATATTAGGTCGACCAAGTCATTGGCCAATGCAAGACAGCAAGAGACATATTTAGAATATGGTCTAGTTGTCGACTAATATAGATGAGATAAAGTGATCAAACCATTTGGATAGACACATGGCAAATCCTAAGCTTGATCGAGTGTGTCGCGAATGAAAGGAATTTATTATCTCATATAAAGGTTATGTTTGCTGGATTCATGTAAACGTACTTCATATATTGAGTTCGTCGTACGACGCAGTCTAGGAGTTCCGTATGGACCTTAATTGGATTAGTGTCTATATATGAAGGCCTATATGGTCACACTATGTCGATTGTCTCTTCGATCTAAGGGTGTATTGAGAAAGTATTAAATATTCGATTTGGGATCGAGATATTTAAATTGATAATAACTATGGGATAATTTCTATTAGATGGAAATTATTTAATTAAATAAAAAATAGATTTTGGATTTAATGTGCTGAATATATATATTAAATGGAAACGGAAAACGAAAATTTACGTAAGGCGCCGCGGCGCAGCCTAGCAGGCATCGCGGCGCCGACCCGGCAGTGGGCCCAGTCAGACTGGACCACTGCACCTCAGTTTTTGGGCCAGGCTTAGAGCCCAACCCTAATATGAAGTTTGACCTAATTCTCCCTATATAAACAACACTAAACCCCATAAGTTAAACACTACTGACTTAGAGTCTAGGACGAAACTCTCTCGAACCTCTGCCAAGATTTCCTGACTTTCTTGACAGAGGATTACACCATAGCATAGTGCTTGCAATCGAAGGGACAGTCGCTCCAGATTGATTAACCTGTAAGTGTTCTAGTTTTATGTTATAGGTTTTGATTGTCATTTAACCATACCAGAAGAAATTGTTGGGGTAAGTAGAACAAAAATTTAAACTTTCGCTTAGAGATAGCAGTGGATCCTGGACCCGATCCGAATCCGGTGGATCCAGATCCGTTTTATAGGATATGGATCTTCAAAATTTGGACCCGACGAATCCGGATCGGACTCGGATCCATTTCTGACGGATCGAATCTAGATCTGGATCTTGTATTTGAGATCTGTATCCGGTCCAGATCCGACCCATGGATCCGTTTTTTATTAAATATATCCATAACCTAGAATGTAATTTTATAAGTATTTTCTTTAAAAAATCATAATTTCTGATATGTAAATGATATGTTTAATCATAAATATTTATTGAGATGGATTTTTTTAGTTAACTCTTTTTAAAAAGTAATATTTTTTCATATTGAAGAGGTGCTGAAAGGGATCAAAAGATGTCCCTAACAAATAACAATTGAGGTGTAGAACTATAAAGGATGTGATTACTAGCTTATATATATATATATATATGTGTGT
Organism: Anisodus tanguticus; assembly: GCA_034509755.1. Lineage (NCBI taxonomy): Eukaryota > Viridiplantae > Streptophyta > Magnoliopsida > Solanales > Solanaceae > Anisodus > Anisodus tanguticus. The sequence goes on along the minus strand of CM067561.1, from coordinate 33,182,635 downwards.
GTGTGTGTGTGTGTGTGTGTGTGTAGAAGTTGGTTTGCAGAAATTAAAAATTGTCTCGTACCATGCGAGTAAAAAGACTTCCTTCTCTTTTAACTTGTGGCATTTAAGTGTTTAATTAAAGATTGATCCTTACTAGAAAATTAGTAGTACATTAAATAAATTAGCAGGCTGGATAGCATATAATTGGTAAGCAAAGATGTCTTCATATATAATCAAGTAAGAAAAATAAAATTCTAAAGACTTAAAGAAAATAAAAAAATAACAAAATCCAGTAGAGAGTTGTAACTACTCTCTTGTTTTAGCTCTTTTAGCTCTCTTCTCCCAACAAACCCTCATCCTCCAAAGTTGTTTCCGGATCATACCACCGAGCTGGTCGTCTCTTGATTTATTCCTGCACTTGTAATTTTTGTTGTCATTGAATTTTAAGCTATTGCAATATATAGGCTATTTCACAAAATAATTAAGAAAAATAAGTCACATGTGATCAATGAGGCTATTATTTTGTTTAACATGGTTGTAGAGTCTGGAGTGGCCTAGAGGTGCTAATTGACTACTGTTACTTCATGTTTTGATGTAATTTATTTGGGTATTGACCTTTCCTCAAAAGTAAAAGCAAAATATCAAATTTATCTCAGACAAACAGAGAATTAGACATGTCTTAGAATGACCAAAGATGAACTTCCATGTCTTAGAATTAGACATGTTAAAGGACAATATATTTTTTGCTTAAATCTGTCTATGAATTTTGTAAACTTTAATTTGTTTTCTTCTGTTTTTTCTAGCATAGGTTGATTGAATGAACTCAATCGTTTTTTTCAATAAGATTGAGTTTTATTTTGTCAAAAAAGTTTTAACATGTGGGAATATTATTCAAGACAAATTTTTTTACATGTGGATCCAGATCCGATCCGTGGACTCGGTGGATCCGCTTTTTATGGACCCGATGGATCTGGATCCAGGTATGAAAAACGGATCTGGATCTAGTAGGATCCGGTCCAGATCCGATCCGTTGCCATCCTTACTTCTGTTGTGCCTACTTATATGTTTTGAACCCAACAAAACCCTACAATATCATGTGTTTGCTAATAGACTATTCCTCATGGTTAATTAATATATGTTCTCACACTATTAAATCACTTAATTAAAAAGTAGTTGATGGTTGATTTTGCCACCTATAGGTCACAAACTAATTTTTATAGTACGTAGTTGTAAAAAAATGTATATTGGGCTTAACTCAACCCCAAAAGCTAACTTATAGGATGAGTATTGTCCAAGTTCATATAAGGAATTCATGTTCTCATTCTATTTTCGATGTGAGACTCTTATTAAAAGGAAACAAGTAAAGACCAAATTAAACGAGAAAAGTATGAGAAATTAAATTCAACACCTGTTGCGTTGCCTATCTTTTTGGTATACTTACATCGGCGGTGGTGGTGGGAGAACTAATGATAACAGCCTGCAAAACTATGTATCTGAACATACGTTTAGTTTACATTTACAGCGATTTATTACGTGAGCTTTATCTCTATGACAAGTTGGAACTGTCAAAGACATCGTTTTCTTACCAGCTATAATTGTTGAATTGTTCAACACGATTCATTGACAATTCCCTTATGGTATGTCCGCATCAAGTTACTTGATAAGGTTATGTTGAGTTGCTAATTTAACTTGTTTCTCTAATTTGTATGAGTATTTAATTCTTTCTTGTCTATTTTTTGTTTGATACATTAAGCACTACTTGGGAGTTGTCACGTCTCTAAGAGAGGCTCTTTCTCTATTCAAATGCAAAGTCAAATATAGTTCAATGTTTCAAGGTCGAACTCTATCTATGTATACAAAAATACAAGTATATAGAAATTCATTCCAGTAATAATTCAAAACTAGCAATATTTAAATCTTGAATTCGTTGCTATTTTTATATCCGAGATTGTAAGTTGATTTGTTTTTAGCTAAGCCATTCACAAATAATAGGATCAAGAAATTAACCTGAGAAATCATAGGAAGAGTGAGAAGTATCATATGGATCAGTTCTTTCGTCTCATTCACAATCGCATCTAAAGCAATTGAACTAGGCAGGAGTATCTAGGTTTAAAATGAATCAATAAAAGGAATATTACAAGGTGTCCAGAAATTCGCTTATTGTGAGCTGCGTCCCTTCCAAACCACCAGAAGACTCGATGCTGAAATATGTGTGAGGAATGCCTTCAGCTTCAATGATATGCCTAATCTCAGATTTCTTGAGTAGAATTCTGAAGGGAGGAACCACTTAATGCAACCAGCACGCTTGATAGCAGAAATCAGAAGCTTTTGTTCCGGGACTTGCTTAGATGAAACGGCACAAATCACGATATCAACTTGCTTGAGTGCTTCAAAAAGGATATCTTCATCTTGCAATGAACCATTGATTAGTGTGACGCCGGCGTCAGAAAGGGTATGAAGCTTTTGGGATTTATGTGGGTCAGAGAATGTTGAGTCTCTGACAAGTCCGAAGGTGGGGTAGAAGGAATTGAGGCTGGCCTTTGCCAGTTCATAACCCAGACGGCATGTTACTCCGATTATCAGTATCTTGCTCTTTTTTTACTCCATTTGCCGCCGGTGAGCTGAGGGTTGAAGACTCACAAGGGACATGTTGCAGAAAATGCATAAACCGCAACAAATTAATTAAAGAGTCTGTAAAGACCAAAGTCCGAGAAACTATAAAAATAAGAAAACAACCCATAATACTGCTCCGCTTCATATACTCCTGTTCAACAATATTTTCCTCATTAAGAAACCAACTTTTTTCCTCTAATTGACTGTGTCATAAGGCCACACCACATTCTGCTTTCGACATTAATTAAAAAATATAGGAAACTCCTGTAACAAAGCACCATCCACAACACAAAATACTTAAACATGCACAAGACCTTTTACTTAAACATTCACAATATCTATAGCGGTAGAAAGGTTGATTCCTAATATGGTACGAATCATAACTTATCTTACAAAGGTTGATTCGTCAGATATTTATTCTAATATCTGGAACACGAAATAGATTAAGAAATATTTAATTCCTAATACAATTAGAATCTTAAGTTACCTTAACTATACATCTATCATAATTACAAAATATACGGAGAATATTCGCTAATAGTTTTAAAACCAATTTGAGAAACATACCGAGCTTGACACAAAACCTTTTCGTTTCTATAAAAAATTAAAATTGATAAATAACTATAGTATCCTAAAGACATGTTCTTTTCCAGCCAGCATATGAAGGCTGAATAAGTCTTAAAATATGATTTTATCTTCATTATCTAAGCCAAAGAACTGAACCTTATACTTTAAAACACCTACTATATTTTAAAGTCTATTTGTCGTGCTGTCATCCTAACCGATGTGAGTTTCACATAATACTCATTCATACTTTCCAAGTGGAAACAAAAATACACCCACATGAATCAATAGTCAAACAGGATAGCTAAGTGCTAATTATCTTTTATGGCATTTAAGAAGATACAGTAGCCAAGTCTTCAGCTTAGAGGCTTGTGATGTTGTATCCGATAGAGCTCAAATATGAGATGGAAATAAAACAACTCAAATATTAGAGACTAAGACACTATGTTATAGAGAACAGATGCAAAAATTCTCTATACCACTAGTACAGATTATCATGTCCCCTTCACTCTTATCAACGAACCCCCTGTTTGGATGGTTGTTTCTGTGGTTCATTATTGTATGGTTTTCATTAATATCATGGTTGTTTTCATTGTTCTTAAAATTATGTTGTATGGTGTTGTAAACCCGTTGTAATTCTGTGGTTATATAACCATGAAAAAAACCAACTTTTATAACCACGAATTTGATGACTTTTGCGTTGTTTCTTATTTCATTTACCTTTTATAACCCCCATCCCCACTCTCCGCCACCCACTACCCCCACAACCACTCACCACCACTCCACCACCTCCTACTTATTTCTTAAAATTCCTATTTTATCCTTTAATTTCATTAGACAAGCCCGGTGCACTAAATCATATTGTACGCAGCCTTAGCTCACATTTATGCAAGAGGTTGTTTCCACGGCTTGAACTCATAACCTCCTGGTCACACAGCAGCAACTTTACCAGTTACTCCAAGGCTCCCCTTCGATTTCATTAATATATATAAACTAGTTTGTAACTAAGAGTTAAGGGTATTTTAGTAGAGGTTGGGGCCGTTGAGATGAGGGAGGACTAAGGAGACAATAATCCTAGCAACTTGTGAAATTTGTTTTCTCTAGTTCTATTAGAGAGGTTATTTTTATAATTTTATAAATATATTTTTTAGAAAAAATAATTTAATATTTTCCTCCATACCAGACACACCTTGTGCTTTGCTCGGTTATGCGTGAATTCTAAAGTTAAAATGTTTAATATATATATATTGAAGGTCAATACATATATATATACAAAGAGAACTAAAACAATAAAAAAATTTAGCTCGGAACTAAGTAAGGGAATAAGACCCCAACATCTCCTGCAACGACTTCGGATGTCTTTGAAAATCTTCTCTCTCAGTCTGAATTAAATCTTTCTATATATTTTATTAAAGAAAGAGAAGGTTGGTGAAGTTCACGATAACAACGAAGAGCTACTAGAAGGGAAAGGGATTCAGGAGAGATGGTTAGATTGGATGAGAGTAGTTGATCGATCGAACCATGATGAACGCGCGAAGTAATGTTAGAAGACATGTGTGAATGCCATTCAAAATGAGGCACTTGACTAAATGCTAAAAATGGCTAAACCATCAACTACTGAATTAAATTTGTTTTAAGTAACGTCTATAAAGCCACAATTTCTAGAGCTAATTATGGCGGTTTTTAAAATTGCCACAATATTCACGATCTTTATAGAGAGATCATCAAGAACTAATAGTCTGCTTGACTCAGTTTTTGGGAGGTCAAAAGTTTTTTTTTTTTAAAGTGATTATTTTTTTAAAAAAAATGAGGTTTTTGTCAAATTTTTAAGATAAAATAAGTATCTTTGGAAGTAGCAGTTGTTCTTCAAAAGCTAAAAAAATAGTTTTTTCTTAAAAAATCTTTTTTGAAAAGTATATTTGAAAAAATATACTTAGAATAATATAAAATATGAGCTAAACACTAATTGTTGCTGGAACGTATTTTTAAAATTGATTAATAAAGCATAAACTATTTTTCACCAAAAATATTTTTTAAAATAAATTAAGCTTGGCCAAATAGATTATAAGAAATATAGCCGTAGTATGAATAATTGTAGGGTTTCTTAGGAGCACTAAGAACTCCAACTTTGTGGTTCATTAGTTTGGTTGTTGTACTCACACGTGTCATCTTATGTGATCCTGCCTGACTAAATATGCAGTTATAAAAAATGTAGATTTTTTAAATTTGTGATCTTAAATATGTTATTTTTTTATCTAAAAAAGAATGATTTTTCTTTTTAGTCTGTTTAAAAAAAATGACATATTTTTTTATTTTTCAACAATTCAACTTTAAACTTTACTTTTTTACACAAGACGAGATGATGTATAACCACATAAATATCATTCAGGTGTTGATGTGGCTAAAGTCTCTCCGATGGTAGCGTATATTACGCTCGAGGTCTCTCGAGCCTCCTGTTTAGGACGGGCAATTTCACCATAACTGATGGATATCCGATCCACCCGACCCGATTATATGGATGAAAATCCGACAAAACATGGATGTAATCGGGTGACGGATCGGGTCGGATTCAGATGGACATACATCCAACCCACCACCCGACCCACCCATCCACCCGTTATAAATTAATTAGTTTCAATCCACCCCTCTTGTAGATCTTTTAATAGTTGATATAAATAATTGATAAACATGATTGCTAATTATATCTATCAATTTATGGATCTATTTTTACAAAATATAAACTTGTGGTCAACTTTTACATTTAAAATTTGAAATCTCAAATCATGCCTTTTTGGATGATATGGAATGTCCAAACGCTTAATAAATGCTATTTTTAATATGACTGAATCAGGCTAATCAAAATAACTTGAGTTAAGAAATATGTGGGTCGCTAACTCATCCAAATTTAAACAGATTGAACAAATTATATTTTTATCTGCTAATTATACCACTCTAAGTTTGATCAAGTAAAACGTACATTGAACAACATAAGAAAGGGAAAAAATAAATGTTGATCATTTTCACATAAAAATATGAACTCACTGTACTAGGAGGATTGATGATATTTATTTTATCTTAACAGTTGATATAATCAAATGCAACTTTGTGGGTTTACCAGACCCTGTCATTCTCGAATTAATCCGTACAATTCTCTACTTCCAATAAAATGAACAAAGCAAAGTTCATTTTTGTGAAATTTGAACTGACATATTTATTAACTGTCATAAATTACCTACAAGACATGAGTATCGATCAATTTTCATAAGCCTTCGTCGCTTCCATCCGCGAAGCACCCGATTCACCCGTGGATGATGGGTGGATCGAATGTGGATTAAAAAAAATAGGGTGATGGATGGGTCGGGTGGTGGATGGATCGTTGGCGGGTGGAGGCGGATTGAGCTCCACCCGATCTACCTCCGATTCATTGCCAGCCCTACTCCTGTTGTACCAATGTCTCCTTCACGAACAGAAAAAGATTGCAGTCAATTAGGCACATGCAGTAGCCGCATGGATGGGAAAGACAAATAACCAGCCAACTATATATGCCTAAAAACCTGCCTTCCTTATAGAATGGGCTCCTCCTTAGAATTAACGAGATCTAGAGTCTTGGATGAATCCTCTTGAAACGGGTCGCCCTAGAAGACTCGATGGCTTAACAGCCCGCCCTTAGCGAAGGGCTTTCTGAAAGCTCCATTTGAAGCAGGTGCCTAAACAGATGATTCCAGTTCAACTAATTTTGGAAATGCTACCTCAAGAGAAGGGGGGCCTCTGGCCCGGAAGATGCCGGCTAAGGTTGAATTTGCTTTTGCTTTAGTTGTTGTTGTAGAGCGACCTTCTATTCTTTCAGTTGTGTAAGCCTTCCACCTCTCTCTTAGCTTTGCATCTTTTCTATTCGGTCCAAGAACTCAGAGCGGTCGAAGTCCTGTCTCAAGGAATGGGCTTGAAGGCTAGTGGTCATATTAGTCGTCTAAGGGGAAATGTCTTTTCACTCTCACCTTACAGAGACATGATATAATTGTAATTGTGAATTAAAAAAAATGTAAATTTAAAAAACTCTACTTATTTTAGACCATAAAATTCAAGTCTTCCTTTATTTTTTAAAGTACGTGTCAAATGAAAGTATGTCACATAAATTGAAACGAAGGGAGTATGATATATGTATATCTATAAAACTTTTAAAATTTATCGTATTAGACATATCATAATATTTATGCGGCTATGAACACTTGTAATTAAAGATCAAATGAGAAGTGTATGTTAATTTTTAAAAATTGAAAATGGTTCATTCTTCTTTAAAAAATAATAAAAAGGAAATAGAATCACGTAAACAACGAGAATATACCTTTTAACTGGCCTATCCTTGTCAAACCACAGGGTTGAGATACATGACTTAAACAGAAATCTTGAAATTGAGAAGAAGATTTGTTCTTTTTTTTTTTTTTTTCAGTTTTGACAAGAATTTCATCACTTTAGTAATGGTAACAGTCAGTGAGTTACTTCAAAAATAATCCTAGATGGGATTCGAATTAATAATTAAAATTCATAACCGATAGGCTCACCAGAAAAGTACTATTCATTCCAAGATCAAGAACTTAATGACTTATAAATTGATTTCCACTGAAAACAGCATACTGTGACAATGAAATTGGGAAGGGCTCACCATAGATGTGCAGCAAACACTGTACCCATTACTACTGGAAACTGACTCCACTGAGGTAATTAGCATGATCAATAATGCCCATGATACTTACGATGCTCTAATTTCTGAATGCAGGTATATGATGACAAAGCTGGAGAATCCCAGATCAGACACATGTACAGGTAACAGAACCAGGTGGTGGATGCTCTAGCTAAGGAGGGAACCAGAAGGAAGCTTTTTGATGCTGCGGAATTGCTATTAGTTCCACCGGTGTGTGCAAACAACTGTTTTTGGACGACATGGGAGGAACTACTTTTGCTAGGAAATTAATGCTTGTAACATTAACACTAATGGTCGTTTTGGACAAAGTCAGAGCGTGACTCCGCAAAACTCTAATGTACCTTAATTTCGCTTATATAATATAACAGTCCGACTTACCAAAAAAACTCTTAGCATTCAGCAAAATTAGATTTTTTAACTAAAACATCAAGAAACTTACTCATTTTCACCACTTCATGAAGCAATGGTTTACCAACAAATGCAACAATTGGAGTGTTCTTGCAAGTGACAGAAAAATGTATCTGAGAATCTACAAGCTGAATAAATCAACACATAACAACCACACGGCCGAGTAAAGAACTTGAATATTACAGGGGGTTTGGGGGGGGGGGGGGGGGGGGGGGGGAGGAACATATAATAATCTCTTTCGCGGCAACTTCTAATAATTTATGCAGGAATGTCTGAGAGTTTGTGCTTCTGTCAATCTATAAATCGCGCCTCATTAACAAATACCCCTCTAATAAATATATATACTGCACACTGGGATAAATTCCCTTGGATCGAAATTACCCCTTAAATCGGACAACAATGCATGAGATATCATCTTTACTTTCTCTGACCAATGCTTCAACCGCTAACTGCTTGGCTGCCTTCTGTGGATCCTTGACCTTTCTCACGATGTCAACTGCCTCTTGATTAGACATTACCTGGAGAGATCCACAATCAAAAGCAAGAAAAGGGAAAAAGTGAGCACGTCAGAGTGCCAGAACGGAAAGGGATAGAGAGAAGTTTGGAGCAAATGGCACCTTCCATAGACCATCACTGGCAAGTATGAGAAGATCTGTATCACCCTCAACATCAGCATTTGTTACATCAGGATCGGAGCTCAAGTGTGATTTCAGGTTCTTGTCACCAAAAGCGCGAGATACAGCTAGTTGGCCATTCACTCTAGCAACATCTCCTGAGATTATATACATTTCAATAGGCATGTCATTAACAATCTCCAAATGCAACAATACGTGAGACGCCCTTTAAGTCTAGATCAAATTAGTTTAGTTTGGGTGTAAGGCACCCTGAAAAACTCGTGTGAACTCTATATCTAGATAAGAGTAGGTTTCTAAGCTAAGATATTACATCACATCTTCAATCTTTTTTTTTCTCACTCTCAGCACAGCACACGTGAACTAGCAACAGTGAGGTATTTTAGTCATCAGAACATTTTATCAGGTTAACCAAAAAAGATTGTTGGAAACAAATGAAGGTTGACTCCATGGTTAAGTTCTATGCGCCAACTACAAGAATAAAGACTGACCAGCTTATATGCAAATGCAACTACTAAAAAGATGTCTACCAATCAAAAAGAATACCTTTGGTGAGCCACACAAGCAGTAGACTTCTAATGATAAATCAGAGAGCAAGCACTTGGTGTCATAAAAGGTTGTTCAAATGACGGGAAAAAACTTGCTTGGGAGAATTTGTTGCTCAAAAACCTCATCTCACCCTGGTTACACTCATTAATCACTCATTATCACTTCTTAACCAACACCAATTTGCCTTCTTTATACTGGAGTGCTCCAAAAAACTGCACAAAACTAAACTCACTAGCTACAATATTCTCCAAATTTTGAGTGAACATTATAGCACAGTGCTTGAATTCATGGATAACTGTCTGTGCTTGAACATAAACTTAATGTAAAATCATGCACATAGTGATAGAACCACACTCTTTAGCTTCATTCCTCCTATACAAGCAAGTGATAAATATCTCTTTAATATATACTGCAAGATCCAGAAATGAGTTAACTCACATGATCTATCATTTGATAAAGAGTCCCAGTTGCATTTCCAAGATGTGCACATGGATTATATACATTTGAATGGACTAAATTGCTTAGGTAATAATGGTTACACTAGTTGGTAGCCTATGCTTGATAGGGGATGATATTTTGGGATTTGTTTGTCTTTTTGCCCACTGATATCTATATCAATCCTTTTTCTAAGGGTAAAGAGCATTCCAGTCGAGAACTCTATCAAATTTTTCCATGGAACTATTGCAAAACAATTTTCCGGTAATCCATCTTTAGTAAAATTCAAGCTCTGGTTCCCCTTGGATTTAAAACATAGAGATGCCCTCCTGTGCTTCTCATGGATAGATCTTTTTATCGCCAACTTTTCACCTTTTTAAATTATACTATGCAACTAAAGAAGAGAAGGGAATATTTGATCTTGTAAAGTGTCTCATATTGGCTGAGGGAAGAGGCGGTTGTCTCTTTGTCTTGGGCAATCCTCGCCTCATGAGCTAGCTTTTGAGACTGAGTTAGGCCCAAGGTCCATTTTTTTACATGGTCTTGTACAGTGTACAGTGTTTGGGGGCCTATCCTGATCTTGTAACATAAACTGTTTGGGGGCCTATCCTGATCTTGTACAGTGTTTGGTGAAACAGTGAACCAAAGAACGCTTAACATGCAATTCACAGTCCAACTGATGAAGAATATTTTTATTTCTTTGACATACAAATTGCTATTATCCCGAATCCAGTTCTTCTATCCTTTTTACCCCTAATACTCGGTTACTTCTTGAACACAGCTGCCACTTCCTCTGCTTTTTGTCTCAGAAAGATTGTGTACAATTAGTCCAACTGCTAAGATTGTCTCTTATTCCTCTTCTAACAAACCGATGATGCGTTAATTATCTTCGGCAACAATCAAGTTCAGTAGTGAGTTAATAGTAAGTAAATATCCAAACATCATCCTAACTACAATTATTACAGCAAATTTCAGGATAGGCCCCCAAACAGTTTGTGTTATGTTCTCATTATAATACTAAGTGTATAACTTTGACTTTCCCACATTAACCTTGACTACCTAACAGAAATCTTCTCATGTGAAACCAGAAAAAAGACACAATGGACTCCTAATCCTGAGACCTGGCGACGTGAGATAAAGCATTAAATTAATTAGAGGGGAGAAATTAAACTAAATCTCATCGATTTTTATTAGAAGCAGAGAATTAGTACTATCCACTCTATTAAGACTAAGGTAATGTATATGTATGAACCAAGTTAGGACATAAGGAACTAACTGATACAATCCATTTTCAATTTGTATTACCATATACATTGAAGAGAAAAGAAAAACACATTATATTCACATAAAGCTATAGCATGTGAGAAGCACCTGGCATGTTTGAGACAAAACCACCTCTGTTTTCAATGTCACCTCGCTCGGTGTTTGGTTCATGATCAACTGACAGCTGGATGGCCTGACCCCTCCTAGAAAGCACTGCTCTAGAATCCCCAACATTTGCTACCCATAGCATACGACCATTTATAAGAATTGCAGTCACAGCAGTGGACCCACCTCTTCCAAGATCAGGATTGTGTGAAAGAATAGCCTGATCTGTTCTCTCATATGCTTTTAAGATTGCCCTATGAGGGTCATTCCGAAAATCCTCCTAGAAATTTTTAACATAAAAGGTGAGAGAAACCCCAAGCAAACCCCACCCCCTAACACCAAAAAGAAAACAATAAACAGACATTCAGGAAATAAAACTGCCAAAGATTAAATAATCATCTCTACTAGCATTTATTGTGTTGATCTCTAAAAGATTACTTTAGCGTCTGCTTTTCCAAATTAGCAAGAGAGACTGACCGGTCCCTTAACCAATTGAGCTGAATGCTCATGCTAGAGCACCAATACAATTCTCCAATCAAAACGAACAAATGCAAGGTATAGAAAGAGGGGGAAGAGGAAGCATGTGTTAAATATGTTTTGGTGAAATCGATAACATAGCCATCATTACATTCCCCAAAGCAACTTGTCTTACTAAAAACACAGTGATCCTCACGGAGCATAGAAGTTTAATTGGCAGAGGTTCCTAAACCCACAATTTACCTCATTTAAGATATTGGCAAACAAATGCTTTTGTAAATAGGCAGGCACACTATCTCCCAAATGCCCATCATAAATAGCAAAAAGTCCTAGTTCATGTCCATGCAACTGGACAAACTTAGCAACATGGTAATCCTCCATGGGATGATTAGCTTTCCCCTTAACCAGGCTGAAGCCATACTTGATAGGCCCTTGCTGGCTTCTTCCTTTGCCAGAGCTACATGATGACCGTCCTCCTGCAAGCTAAAGGAAAAATGATACTTCAGCTTTGTGGTCAACCCAGCCAAATATATAATACAGACAGCCCATAAACTGAGATTAAACGCCCACCCCCACAAAATTTATAAAAAATAAAATTCCATCAGTTATGGAAGTAAACTCTTCCATCGGGCTTTCATAGAGAGAAGACCAATGGAGGTTAAAGTGCAATAGTACATGTCCCAATAAAGAATGCTATAAATATCAGAGAATTACGCTCCATAAAAACACTCTCATTGTGTAAATTTCGTTAGTACACTATATGTAGGTGCCACAAACAGCCGATCAGGGACAAAACAAGAATTTTTAGGAGGCAAACGAAGAAGAGAAATAAACAGCTTAAGATTCCCAAGGGTTTAGAGAAACATATGTTCTACGAGCAGAGGTGGACCTAGGATTTTGACGTAGAGGGAGCACCAATAATCAATGCCTTAATATAGATATGCCAATTATTACTGGCAAAGTTGACGTGCAACTCTTTGAAAACTTAATAATTATGAAACGTTATTAATAAAGTGTAAAATATAAACTTCAAAATTGGAAGAAGGAAAATGGGTTTAGAATGGGCTTCTAATTTTTATCTGTACGTGGGAGGAGAAAAATTGAATTTGGAGCTTTTTTCTATTGGGATTTGGGTTTTGGGGGGGGTTTAAGGGAGAACTAAAGATATAAAAAAGCAATGAATCCGTAGAACAAACTCAACAAAAATAGAAACTAAAGTGCGCCAACCGAGACTCGAACCCAGGCGTCATGCAAGGACCTAAGGGGCACAAGAATCAATTGCGCCAAACCAATGGAACTTTTTTTTTAAACTGGTAACTTTGGTATATATAGTTGTTACCAATGGAAATCTCTCAGGTGTCCTTTTAATTATATAGCTGTTATTTAAGGTATACACACCATATATATACAGGATTTTGCCGAGGTTAACGGGGGCACATGACCCCCTCCTAATAGGGTGAGTCCGCCTCTATCTACGAGGGGCCAAAGGTGGGTGCTTCAAAGATGGCTAATAAAAATTCGCAAGTGGCAAGAGAGGAAATTCATGACATCGTTTGATCCTAAGATGGAATTATCTTCCAATCAATGCTAGAGACCACGTATAGAAAGAGAAGAAACGGAATCCGAATAATTTCAAACTAAAATAATATGTGCTAGATAACTCCCGTTACTTGTGCTGGTGTGCGAGGTAGTAGAGGTGCCCACAAGTTGGTTCGGGCACTACGTTATCCAAAATAAATTAGACAATCCTCACTCTCCCCCCCCCCCCCACCCCACACACACACAAACAAAACCAAAACCCACTCCTCTAGGATACACAAAGAAAATATCCCGAAGATCTTTACTCCCAAAAGAGGAAAATAATTTAATTAAGACCCTTCTATAATTTAGCTAAAATTTTAAGTTATATGCACTAACAGAGTAACGGTATAATGATTTTTTATGCTATGAGTGTAATTTAATCTATCATACCATGTTGCTTACCTTGTTCCAAATTACCAATCAATGTTTTGATAAACAAAGGTACATGCTATTACCTCCTTTTAGGTGACATGATTGCATAAATATTTTTTACGAACTTAAAACTCTTAAGCTAAACCCCTAAAATAATTTCACAAGGATGAATTAGTTTTCTATGGAGAAGTATCATGAAACTACTTCCATCTGCAAAGCTAAAGGACCCTTTATTATCAACTTATCATAGCCAGGGGCGATTTTAGGTATAAAAAATGGGGCACGTGAACCCATGGTCATTCCAAAAAATTAAGTATTTTATGTACATATTCTCTAGAATTGATCTAATATTATCATCTGGCACCCATGTTCCAAAAGGGTTGAATGGTGCACTTGGTTGAATGATGGGTTATTTAGCTAAACGATCAAGGATCGATTCTGAGTTACTTTCTTTTTTCTAGAAATCATAAATTCGACATCTGATCATAGCCTATTTAAAGTAACAGCTAAACAATAGGGATTACTTAAAAGGAAAATTAAATACTCATGAAGCAAAACCTAAAAGATCCCAAAAGATTTAGCTGTCATTTAAACCTCACCTGTGAGAACTTTGAATTGAAGCAGCATAAATTATCCATATAATAATTCAGTCACTACTCAGCTGCCTCCTATAGTAAGCAACATGTACCATAACCCTCTTAAAATCTAAAATTCACAACCACCTGCAACATCAAAGACACAATCTTGATCATCAAATAAATAAAAACCAACAATCAAAATATATCCAAGAATCCATATTTTTTCAAGATTCACCAAATTATTCAAAAATCAAGATTTGGGTATTGAAAAAATACCTCAAACTTACCGATCCACTAGCCTCTAAAATTCCAAAGATACAAAGAGATAAAAGATTGGAATATGAACAAGATTTGACTTTTCGCTTAAACATAAATAAATTAATTATATATGATTAAACAGAACCCAAATCACAGATTTGAGGACAAAAATTATAAGCTAGAATGATTATAATACTAGTAGGAGTTTAATGGAGTTTGTGAAAGACTTGGATTCGCTGTGTGTGTGTGTGCAGGCGAAAATGGCTGTCAAAAAAAGGTTATTGCTTTAAGTTTTTGGGCTTCCCTTATTGACTTTGTTGTCTTTATGTTATTTATTTATTGTTTTGTACTAATGTTACGGCCAGTCAGAGGGGACTACTTGTTTTTTCTTTCTTCCTACAGCTGTTTCCTCTTTCTTTTTTTTCTTTTTTTTATATATTTCTATTTCTATTTCTATTTCTAAAAGTGAAAAGATTGATTAATGGGTAAAAATTGAGGAACAAGAATGAAAAGGGATGCTTAAGGAATGAGTACTGAGTAGTACTATAAATTAGTAATCACTCCGTCTCTGTTAATATAGTATGATTTTACTAGATACGGAATTTAAGAAGAAAAAATTATAATCTAAAATAAGTCAAAGATTTTTATGTGTTTATAAATTATATCGTTAAGTATAAAAAATAAAATTTTAAATTAAATTATTATTAAATAAAATAATTTTTTTTTGACCAAAGTGAAATATAAATTGGGGAAGAATGAGTAATTTATTAACAGAAAAAGTAGTACTAACTGATCATCAACTTGCGACCGTGTTCTTTGGTCAGCTCTTTGTACTTTTTAATTTAATCAGTTTCAATTTAATAAAGAACCTTGCTTTTCAACTCTTTATCACCAGTTCTGCCCACTACCTTTGCTATTTATTTATTTTTATCTGAAACTTTTATTTTTAGGATTGATTATAATAGAATAAATTCGTACTTGACATGGTAAAAAAGTAAAAATTTATCCGGATATTTTTATTAAATAAATAAATACATGACATATGTTTGTAGATATATTTTTATTACTTAATCATAGTTAATTAATTCATATTTTTATTTTATTAATTTCATAAATTGAATTAGTTTGGTATAAACATCCGATGAACAAAGTAACTTCCTTATTTAGTTTCAACTTAGAGGATCTTGTTTTTCAACTGTTTATCACCAGTTTTAAGTTTTAACCACTACACTTGCAAATCTTTTTTAACCCTTTCCTATGGGAGATTAATAATGATCCAGACCGCAATTTTATGATATGGTAATGCTATGTTATTTGGGCAAATACGACTGGAATTCTTCCTTATAATTCTCTTATTTCTTTTATTTGGTAGGTAAATTTGAAGTTTCGGACTGGTCCTTTGTTTTCCTTTTTATCTTTTGTAAAGCTCCCTGTCGCCAAAAGCAAAATACAAAAAGATTGTCAACGGAATTAGCATCTGCAATCATGTGATATGATAAGTTTGCCACTATTTACCCAAAGGTCCAACCAAATTACCACTTCGCTGGAAATGTGAGAAAGGAATTATTAGTTTCTTCTTTTTACTTACCCTGAAGCTGGGTGACCACTTAAAATCTTTGCTGAACTATGACCGGCCATCATATTTGTTAGTTGATTTTGCTCTATGGTACTTTATAAAGCAGTACGGGAAGTATATAACTATTACAAGTATTCGAAAGGATAAACAAAGATTCAATTAGTAATCTGAAAATTACAAGATAACCACAAAACTGAAATTACAATTTTGTTGAAAACGAAAGAATGGAAACTGGTTTTGCTGAGTCGAGTGTGGCACTCTGTCCTTAAGACAATATTGCCCCGTATGTATCCTTTATACGTCCCGGACAATTTGTCTCCCAAGATAAAACAAAGAATGGAACCCTTGAGCAAAGGAAACTCAAGAGCTACCGTGAAGAATATTGAGTAACGAAATGATGCTTGGAAGTTGTAGGAAGAAGATTTTTTCTCGGTTGTGTATTTTCGTGCATATCAAGTATGCTCAACAATGGTGTAAGGGGGTGTTTATATAGGTGAAGGAGGGGCTGAAAAACTGCTGAAAACCGCCTCCATAATAGCCAAATAATGGTCATTATGGAGGTAGTAAAGTCACCAACATAAATGGTGAAAGACCAACTGTTTTGGCCATTATAGGAGGAGTAATTCACCAAAATAAATGGCTGAATTGAGAGCTTGGACGTTTCTCGCTTTGACTGTCGAAATTCCAACTTTCGAAAACTTCGGGGACCAAACTCGTACATCTTGAAACTTCGGGGACCAAACCGTACATCCGAAAGAATTCGGTCCAAACCGCACATCCGAAACTTCGGGATCAAACCGTACTTCGGCAAAGTTTTCTCGCCCAAAAAGATAATATCGAAGGCCCACGACCCACGCCCACACCCCCGTGACCCGTGAACCCGGAACCGAACCGACCGAGGACGGCGCGCGCGTGTGGTCTTTACTTGAACCGAAGCACATCTAGGTCCTCCCTCCTTTAAACACATGGGATACCCCTTGGGGTCCCAAACCCCAAACCAATTTCGAATCTTATATACACAACAATTCTTTCTTCCTCTACCGATGTGGGAGAATTACACACAATACCACACTTTCCATGCTTCAAACACCTTACTTCGTGAACCAATATCTCTTTCATTTCTCAATGAAATTTGACGATTCTTGGCCCTACGGTTATCTACGTACTTAGTAGATCATGCATGTGTGAAGAACCGGATTCTCCAACATACGTTACACTAGTGTTTAAGCCGTTAAAGTTGGTCGGTCGCAACTCCCGCCAAAGGCAAATTTCCAACAATCCCCTCTTGAAAGAGATTTTGGCGCACTCACATGGTGTCTTTTCATTTCCAAAGAATATTTCGGCGGACCGATGTTGCATAAGGAGAGGTAGCCTCGGCTTTGAACCTTCCATAGTTGAATACCATCGGACTTACTTACTGCGCGGTGAACGTGATGTCTTGAACCGTCAGTGTTTAGTGTAAGCCAAGACAACGGTACCAACACAACAAATTCCCTTACTCTCTTCTTCGTAAATAAAATAATTTTTTTTTGACCAAAGTGAAATATAAATTGGGGAAGAATGAGTAATTTATTAACAGAAAAAGTAGTACTAACTGATCATCAACTTGCGACCGTGTTCTTTGGTCAGCTCTTTGTACTTTTTAATTTAATCAGTTTCAATTTAATAAAGAACCTTGCTTTTCAACTCTTTATCACCAGTTCTGCCCACTACCTTTGCTATTTATTTATTTTTATCTGAAACTTTTATTTTTAGGATTGATTATAATAGAATAAATTCGTACTTGACATGGTAAAAAAGTAAAAATTTATCCGGATATTTTTATTAAATAAATAAATACATGACATATGTTTGTAGATATATTTTTATTACTTAATCATAGTTAATTAATTCATATTTTTATTTTATTAATTTCATAAATTGAATTAGTTTGGTATAAACCTCCGATGAACAAAGTAACTTCCTTATTTAGTTTCAACTTAGAGGATCTTGTTTTTCAACTGTTTATCACCAGTTTTAAGTTTTAACCACAACACTTGCAAATCTTTTTTAACCCTTTCCTATGGGAGATTAATAATGATCCAGACCGCAATTTTATGATATGGTAATGCTATGTTATTTGGGCAAATACGACTGGAATTCTTCCTTATAATTCTCTTATTTCTTTTATTTGGTAGGTAAATTTGAAGTTTCGGACTGGTCCTTTGTTTTCCTTTTTATCTTTTGTAAAGCTCCCTGTCGCCAAAAGCAAAATACAAAAAGATTGTCAACGGAATTAGCATCTGCAATCATGTGATATGATAAGTTTGCCACTATTTACCCAAAAGGTCCAACCAAATTACCACTTCGCTGGAA
Source organism: Anisodus tanguticus (assembly GCA_034509755.1). Lineage (NCBI taxonomy): Eukaryota > Viridiplantae > Streptophyta > Magnoliopsida > Solanales > Solanaceae > Anisodus > Anisodus tanguticus. The sequence continues at coordinate 33,164,191 of CM067561.1, read as the reverse complement.
ATGTGAGAAAGGAATTATTAGTTTCTTCTTTTTACTTACCCGGAAGCTGGGTGACCACTTAAAATCTTTACTGAACTATGACCGGCCATCATATTAGCAAATAAACGTATTTCTGAGCTTAATGCTCAGATAAATTTGCCATCACCACTGTTAAAAGTTCTACTACTACTAATACGCTGTTTTGGGACCCTCCTGCATCCGTAATGAATATTAGAAGGGTGACTGCTTTGCCATCACATCCTCCTAACACTTAGCTGCAAGTAAATACTGTAAGCAACAGTGGCAGTACGGTGGATGAGCCACATATGTATTCTCTGTAGACTGTTTGTTAAGTACTTAATATAAATATCTTGGATTACCAAAAAAAAAGTTTCTTCATTTTATACCCTTCCACATTAATTTTTGTTTTTCACAACAAGCGGTAGGATTATGGATGAAAAACTTTTTGGGCGTAGAATTAAGGAAACGTTTGATCGATTGTATTAGTACGATTAATATTAGCATAAAGTAATATATGTGATTTAGTCAACTACCCTCCTGACCCCACTTATAAAAATACAATTGGGTATGTTATTGTTGTAATAATATATAGCTATATAAGAAAAATGATCATCACATAACTCATATATCGTTTAATTTTTCACAAAACCAATGCACCATTTGATTGGCGGAACTAGGGGTGGGCATGGTACGGTATTAAAAACTTTGATGCGCTAATTTTGGTTTTCAATTTTTTAAAAAATATTATAGCATTACCATATCAAATTAATTCGGTATGGTTCGGTATTTTTAAGTTCGATTTTGATATTTTGCGGTACAGTAAATCGGTACAATAATTTGTGAAAGAATATATGTGTATATGCCATGTATATTCCTAATATACACATATTCACTTGATATTATTAGAGTTCTTGTACGTGTGTAATTATGGTAGTAGTCTTGTATTAGGAAAAGGTAGATTTAATTTTCATAATTAAATATTGTATATCATATATATAAATCCTTGACATTAATGAAAATAATCAAGGGATTATTCTCTTTTATGGTATGTCTGGGCAAACTTTTCCTTCTCCAAATAATACCATCTTTCGCCACCCTCCTCGGATTCCTCAACCTCGGCCGACGCCGAAACCCCCCCCCCCCCCCCCCTTCAATTTTTTCTTCTGAATCTCCAATTCTCATCTTGTTCTTTTATCATGTCTACCACAAAGAACACCTTTCATCCCGCCCTTGCAGTCTCCAATATCAAGAACAACATCACTATTGTTCTTGAGATGGAAAACGTCCAATACGCGATGCGGACAGAACTATTTAAAATTTACTCAAGGTCTAATAGAGTCCTCCATCACATTGTCACACCGGGAAAAAGCAAGGAGAAAGTGCCTACTACCGATGATGAAATAGAGTTGTGGGCAACGCTTGATGCTACGGTACTCCAATGGATTTATTCCACCATCTCTACGGATCTTTTTTACATACTACTATCGAACCTAATGTAACGGCAATGGAAGCTTGGAATAGGTTGCGTGATATAATCCATGATAACAAAAATTCATGCGTCGTGACCCTTGAGCAGGAATTCTCCCACATAAACATGGAGGATTTTCTTAATGCCTCAGTCTATTGTCAAAGGCTCAAGGAGTTGTCGGATCAACTCAAGAACGTTGGCGTGCCCGTCACTAATAATCGTCTTGTTCTTCAGATGGTTGCAGGCATCTCCGAGGCTTATAATGGCGTTGGAACTCTTATTTGTTAAAGCAATCCTCTCCCGCCGTTCTACCACACACGTTCCATACTTACCTTAGAAGAAGCTAGGTTGGCTAAAACCACGACGGTGGTAGTGGTGGCAAACGCGACGGCGATAGTGGTGGCAGTGGCCAGCAGACTGAGCCGCAACACCACTGGTCGCAACCTTGGGCCGATGCACAGTGGCCGTGGGGCTGGTCCAGTGGGCAGTGGCCCAGTCCACCACCATTTTAGCAATTTCCAGGACCATATTAGGCCAGGCCCAATGGCCTTCAACAGACATGGACTCGACCAAATGGGGCTTGGAAGCAGGCTGGCCTGTTGGGCCTCGGCCACAACAGGCCTTCGCTGTTGCGACCCTAGCAACAACCCCGACCCCCACGGATATTGAGGCAGCAATGCACACACTTAGATTAAATCCTCCGGATGCTAATTGGTACATGGACACCGATGCTACTTCTCACATAACGTCCGCATCAGGTAATATCTCGTCTTATTTCAATTTGAGCAAAAATCGTGGCATAATTTGTGGGGTTATGGTAATTCAATTCCAATTTATGGTTATGGTCACACAAATTTGTCTCTCCTGAACCCACCTTTAGCCTTGAAAAATGTCATTTATGCTCATCATTTAATTACAATTTGTCAAATATACTTAGACTAGGATTTTACCATAAAATTATTATATTTAAACTAGGAAACCAACTTGGATCCGACATCGGTGTCTTGAGTCGGTGTCGTGGGTCCAAGGTAGGTCTTTGGTCCGAATCTTCAATAGATTTAAAATTTAAAGTGTACACGTTTTAAAAACAGCCACAAGTTAGTAATACACAATACTAACTTATCAACAACAACAACATACTCAGTATAATTCCGTACAAGTGGGGTCTGGAAAAGGTGGGTGTACGCAAACCTTACACCTGCCTTTGTGGGATAGAGATGTTGTTTCCGATAGACGACACTCGGCTCAAGAAAATTATTTTTCAGAACAGTTTCAAAAGAAATGCCAGAGTAGCAAACTATGATGAAAATAATGAAGAAAAATACTAACGGTAAACAAATTAGAATAACCAAAGTAACGAAAAAACAGTAGTAATAAAACTACATAATATGATAATGCTAGCATGATACACAATACTAACTGCATTTACAATTAAAGATTTATAAAATTTAGCTAACATTTCGCAATTATTTGAAGTATGAGCAAAAAATATTAAATTCATGTGAACTCATTTATTGGCTTGTCGATCCTCCCTGCCAGGTTTAGAGTAAAGTAATCTTATTAATGAAAGATATCATGTTGATCTCCTAAATAAGCATGGTCCCTCAAACTTGAGCCTTGAATTGTACGTATACACATGATCCTACAAACCTAAACAGAAAAACAGTGCTTAAGTGCATTAATGAATTGAAAAGGGTTACAATAATTGGGTAAAAAATGTGGATGACCGACAGGATTATTGAATGAAGGTCAACCATTGAAAGGAGGGGCCAGGGCCCTGTCTCTAGTCTCTACGCGCATTGTAGACCATATTTGTCCACTAAATTCAATTTCATTAGGAAGACCATTGACAATTCAATTGAGTTCATATCAATTATCATGCTTTACACATCATATCTTGTGAAGACACAAAATTTAATTTTCACATTTAAAGATTTGAAGAGTCTATGCACGTCCAAATTACGAACGGAAACAGTCCAACAACCAATAGAGTACAATTGAAATATTCCTGTCACTGGTTTGAATTTTACCTACTTGCTATTCCCTTTTAAAGATTTTTGAATATTCTATTGTTTTTAATGTCTAAAAAGAATGAAAAAAATTTATTCTTGAAAACTTTTTAAATATACACACTTTTTATTTTTAATGGCATACTTTTAATTTCATAAAACGTCATGACATGTTTGAGATAGATAAGTTTCAAGAATTTTTTTATGTGTCAAAAAACATAAACTCGATGATTGATCAAATATTCCAATATAAAATGAAATGGATAGAGTATTTGTGGTCACACCTTTCATACTTTCGTGTTAACCATGTACATATATCAGTGTTTGTTTATTTTCTATCGGTATCTACGAATTTATCACACGTCGAAATATGATTAGAACATTTATGTGTCTTGAACTTATATTGAATGCAACTAATATAGTTTTTGTAACATTTTCTGATTTTCTTTTTTATAATCATCAATTAAAAGGAGTCATTTTTTCAATTTTTGTTATAGTACCAGTGAATTAATACTTTAGTACTATTTCACTCTTATATCTAACAAGATAAATATTTAATCACACATAATATTTCAATCAAATATTAAAAGCTTAACAAATTCCTGAAGTTTGAATTTTTGGTCTGTTCAAACTCCATAAAAGAATCTTAAAATTTAAATTGCACAATTCAACTCCATGAAAAAACAAAGCTACTCTCTGCCTCTTTTAAACGAAGAAGATAAGAACAAAAAAATCATTATATCTGAAAATTAGTAACTATTTTTCCATTACAACATTTCAATCAATGTGTTCGGATCAAAAAGTGGTCAATGCCCCAATTATTTGGAGATTCATCACTCTGAGGCCCAAGCGGAGGAAGAAGTGACCCGTGGCCGTGGGCCATGCTTGGTCTATAGACCGAGCCCAACCGAGAATTTCCCCGCAGACAAGCGCAGTCTAACAAAAACATTGAGTCAAACTAAATAAATGCAGTTTTTTTAAAAAAAAAAAAAACTCCACCCCCTCAAATTTTAAAAGAAGCACAAGTAAAGGCGGAGATAAAATCTAAAGTTATGACGTTGAAATTTTAGTTTTTTGTTTTAATTTTTAAAAATTTAAATTAATAATTTATACATACTTAATAAATTTATTAAAATAAATATAAAATTTATATTAAAATTATTGAATTCAGTCGAAATGTAACCAATACTATATATACTTCTTCCAAGGTTAAGTAGCTATCATTACACCCAGAGCCGTCGCTAGGCGATCGAGGCAGTGCTATCGCATAGGCCCCCGGCCGGCGGGGCCTCCGCCCCAGAATTTTTATTTTTCTTTTATTGACTTCAAATATTAAGATATGTATTAAAAATGCTTCTAATCTTATCAGTGAGAGTTGTAGCCTAGCGGTTGAGGGCTTCCTTCAAAAGTCCTTCCCGAGGAGAGGTCGCGTGTTCTTGAATTCAATGAGCAGAAAAAAACTTTTTTTTTTAAAACACAAAATCAGATTTGGCACTTGACAAAACATTTTGTTTTTGTTGCAAGTTGTTTAAAAAGGACCCTCAACCAAGTTAATTTTTCATTTGAATAAAAAATGGTCTCTTTTTATTTCTCGCACCTGGCCTTAAAAGTATAGTGTTAAACAATGGCCCAAATGGGGCACTACGGACAGCCCAGCAAAAGGGGCAGTAAATGGCCCATACGGACAGCCCAGTAGTAGCGGCCCAGACACGGACTAGGGGCTGAAATCATGGGATATTTACTTTGGTATCTTGTACCAATCTTGTATATATGGTATATATATTTAATGTATATTGTGGTGTAATTATCTACCTAAATTAGGTTATACACTTACCATAATTGTATAGTTAGAATTATGGTAGAATAAGGTTTTAGGAATAGAATAGGAATAGGATTCTCCTATTTTGTATCTTGTATAACTACCTATTCAATTAATGAAAATAATCAAATGGATTATTTCTTTCATGGTATCAAGAGACTAGGTTTTACAAAAAAATTTCTCTCCCTAAAAATTTTTTTTGGACCTTCTCGGCCGAGAACCCCCCCCCCCTCGGGTTTCTCTTCCAAATTTCGTCTTCCGCTCTCAAAAACCTCTCTTAAATTTCCCCTCCTTTGTTATTTCAATATGTCTAAGAACAATTATCACCCTGCCCTCACAGTTTCCAATATCAAGAGCTGTATCCCTATTATCCTTGAGATGGAAAACGTCCAATATGCGACGTGGGCGGAGTTGTTTAAAATTCACGCTATCTCTTATCAAGTTCTTCATCACATCATTCCTCCCGCTAGACCCCTTCCTGCGGAGGATCCTAAGTTATGGATTACACTTATGCTACCGTTCTCCGGTGGATCTACACCACTATTTCGGTGGACCTTCTACAGACGATTATTGAGCCGGATACCACGGCTATGGCTGCATGGAATAGATTGCGTGACATATTCCAAGACAACCAACATTCACGTGTCGTCACACTCGAGCAGGAATTCTCTCTCATTCGAATGGACGAATTTCCGAACGTTTCTGCATATTGCAAGAAACTAAAGGAGTTAGCGGATCAACTCCGTAATTTGGCGGACCAATAACGAATAATCGTCTAGTTCTACAGTTGGTTGCCGGTCTTTCGGAGGCCTATAATGAGGTAGGAACTCTCCTTCGCCAAAGCAACCCTCTTCCTGACTTCTATCAAGCCCGCTCCATGCTTACTTTGGAAGAAACTGGTTTGGCTAAAAAGGCGGCTACCGGAGCAAGCCCCGTCGTCATGGTGGCGTCCTCTCCTAGTTCTTCGGGGTTTGTGAATAATTCGGGCCAAAACCATAATAATGGTGGCGGCAAGAATAATAACAAAAACCGCGGGGGCAAACGCGGCAGTTCTGGTGGCAGTTTCGGTGGTCAGCAAACAGGCGGTGGGTCCCATCCAAGAACAAGGCCCACCACCCCCCGGGCCCGGAGTGGGGCCCATGGCGGTGGGGGGGCGGGGCGGTGGGCCGTGGGCCGCAGCCCCTACAATGACGCAGTGAATTCCAGCGGCTAGTGGGCTGGCCAACAGTCCAGGCCCAACACCCAACAGTGGCGGCCCACTGGCCAGTGGCCCAACAACAGCAACTCTAGCGGATACGGCCCAACTCCATCACGGACAGGAGTTTTTGGGCCCCGACCTCCGCAAGCCCATCATGCAGCAGGCCCCACTCAGATTGATATCGAGGCCGCGATGCACACATTGGGGTTGACTCAACCGGACCCAAATTGGTACATGGACACCGGGGCCACTACTCACATGACTTCCGAATCAGGTACTCTCTCCTCTTATTCCAATTTGAGCACCCCTCAGGGTATAATTGTTGGTAATGGCAACTCTATTCCAATTCAGGGTTATGGTCAGAAAACGTTGTCTCCCCCCAATCTACCCCTTCTCTTGAAAAATACTTTACATGCTCCTAAATTGATTAAAAATTTAGTGTCTGTCCTGAAGTTCACTACTGACAATTCCGTTTCCGTTGAATTTGATCCTTTTGGTTTCTCTGTGAAGGATTTCAAGACGGGGAGTCATCTCATGAGGTGTGATAGTAGGGGGGATCTGTATCCTATCATGCCTGGTTTCAGTCCATCGAGTCAAACCTTGCCGTCAGCTTTTGCAGCTATCTCTCCTTCCATGTGGCATGCTCGTCTGGGTCATCCGGGATCTTCTATTTTATCAGTTTTAGATAAAAATAGCTTTATTTCCTGTAAGGGTACGAGTCGTACTCCACTTTGTCAGTCTTGTTCATTAGGAAAAATTGTTAAGTTATCATTTGTAGACTCCAATTCTCATACTTCAATGCCATTTGATATTATTCATAGCGACTTATGGACGTCTCCTGTTCTTAGTTCATTGGGTCATCGATATTATGTTCTCTTTTTAGATGATTATTCTAGATTTTTGTGGATGTTTCCAATTGCGAATAAATCACAAGTGTTTTTCGTCTTCATCAAATTTAGAAAGTTCATTCGTACTCAATTCGAAAGAGAAATAAAAAATATTCAATGTGATAATGGGAAAGAGTATGACAATAGGGAGTTTCGGGAATTCTGTGCTAAAAATGGGATCAATTTTCAGTTTTTGTGTCCTCATACATCTTCACAAAATGGGAAGGCCGAACGCAAAATTAGTTCTATAAATAACATTGTCCGAACTCTCTTAATTCATGCCTCCATACCCCCATATTTTTGGCATCATGCACTACAAATTGCCACATATCTTCTTAACATAATTCCTTCTAAAGGTCTGACATATTCTTCCCCCCTCAAAATCCTATATAATAAGAACCCTTCTTATTCTCATCTTCAGATTTTTGGGTGCTTGTGTTATCCGTTATTCCCATCCACTACAATTAACAAACTTCATGCTCGGTCTACCCCGTGTGTATTTTTGGGTTATCCGTCGAATCATCGTGGTTATAAGTGTTTTGATTTATCCTCCAAGAAAATCATAATCAATCGCCATGTCATTTTTTATGAAACTCAATTCCCGTTTACGAAAGTTCATACTCCCGAACCTAAGTCGTATAATTTTTTAGATGACCAAATATTCCCGTATATTATTCGGAATTTTTCGGACATCACCCGTACCCAAAATCCTCCAGCGGGCCCACTGCCCGCTGGACCCACAGTACCGCCAAGCCCAAAGAATCCAAAGGATCGGAACAGCTTCGAGCAATTGGGCCGGTCCAGCCCACTTCGGAACCGGTCCGAAGAGGCTTCCGATTACCGATTTGGGCCGCGGCCCACCGCCCGCCGGCCGGTCCGTCCCGAGCCCGTAGAAAATTCCCAAAATTCCCTCAATTCTTCCTCGAGTCATAGACCGGTCACTCGTAGTCAGTGGGGTATTTTTACACCTAAAAGATATTTTAATTTACATTCTGATATCTCTAAATCTCCCTTGTCCCGCAATCCTGTGTCCGCATTAAATGACCCTAATTGGAAAATTGTTATGACTGATGAATATAATGCTCTTATTGATAATAAGACGTGGGAGTTGGTGCCCCGTCCATATGGTATTAATGTTATCAGGTCTATGTGGATTTTTGCTCATAAGGAGAATTCAGATGGTTCGTTTGCTCGACATAAGGCGCGGCTTGTGGGGGATGGTAAGACTCAGCAGGTTGGGATAGATTGTGGGGAGACGTTTAGTCCGGTGGTCAAGCCGGCTACTATTCGCAATGTGCTTAGCTTGGCTCTTTCGAAGACTTGGCCTATTCATCAGTTGGATGTCAAGAATGCTTTCCTACATGGTGATCTCAAGGAAACCGTCTATATGCATCAGCCGTTGGGTTTCAGAGATCCAAACCGTCCTCATCATGTATGTTTGTTGAAGAAGTCATTGTATGGGCTTAAGCAGTCTCCACGGGCCTGGTATACGACGTTTGCTGACTTTATTTCAACTATTGGGTTCACTCACAGCAGGTCAGATAGTTCCTTGTTCATCTACCGTCGTGGTTCGTCCTTGGCCTACATTCTGTTGTATGTGGATGATATCATTTTGACTGCTTCTTCCGATACCTTGCGCCAGTCTATCATGACCATGCTCGGTTCTGAGTTTGCTATGAAAGACCTAGGGCCTTTAAGTTATTTTTTGGGGATTGCCGTCAAGCGTCATTCAGGTGGCTTGTTTTTGTCTCAACGAAAGTATGCTGCTGAGATCGTAGAGAGGGCTGGGATGTCATCTTGTAAGTCCACTCCCACTCCAGTTGATGCAAACCCCAAGCTGAGGGCCGCAGCAGGTGCACCATACGAGGACCCGACCCGCTATCGCAGTCTTGCAGGGGCCCTCCAGTATCTTACCTTTACCAGACCGGATATTACGTATGCGGTTCAGCAGGTGTGTTTATTCATGCATGATCCCAGAGTTGAGCACATGAATGCAATCAATCGTATCATTCGGTATATTCAGGGGACACTGGACTACGATTTGCACTTGTATCCTTCATCTACATCCACACTTGTCTCGTACACGGATGCTGATTGGGTTGGTTGTCCCGACACCAGGCGGTCGACGTCTGGCTACTGTATGTTCCTTGGCACCAACTTGGTCTCCTGGTCGGCAAAGCGTCAGGCAACTCTATCCCGCTCCAGTGCAGAAGCAGAATATCGAGGGGTAGCGAATGTGGTCTCCGAATCATGTTGGCTACGAAATTTGCTTTTGGAGCTTCATTGTCCTATTCAGAAGGCAACCTTGGTATATTGCGATAACATTAGTGCCATTTACCTTTCAGGTAACCCGGTTCAACACCAACGCACCAAGCATATCGAAATGGACATTCACTTTGTCCGTAAAAAGGTTGCAAAGGGTCAAGTTCGCGTATGCCATGTCCCGTCTCGTTATCAAATTGCAGACATCTTTACAAAGGGTCTACCGGCGGTCCTTTTTGAAGATTTTAGGGACAGTCTCAGCGTTCGAAGACCGCCCGCTATGACTGCGGGGGTGTGTTAAACAATGGCCCAAATGGGGCACTACGGACAGCCCGCAAAAAAGGGGCGATAAATGGCCCATACAGACATGTACCTCCCCGATAGTAGCGGCCCAGACACGGACTAGGGGCTGAAATCATGGGATATTTACTTTGGTATCTTGTACCAATCTTGTATATATGGTATATATGTTTAATGTATATTGTGGTGTAATTAATTACCTAAATTAGGATTACACACTTTACCATAATTGTATAGTTAGAATTAAGGTAGAATAAGGTTTTAGGAATAAAATAGGAATAGGATTCTCCTATTTTGTATCTTGTATAAATACCTATTCAATTAATGAAAATAATCAAAGGGATTATTTAATCAAAGAGATTATTTCTTTCATATAGTAACGTCAATCATATTCTAAAATGACAGATCGGAAGAAAAAAAGAGAGAATATTTTAGTCACATATCAAATTTAAGGACCCAAAAAATCTTCAAGAATATAATGGTAGCAACATTTACCAATAGCGTTTAAAGTTAGAATTTCACTCTGTGAATTATCTAAAACGAAAGCTTTCTTTTTATATCTTTATAGTTCCCATCAAATTAAAGCTTGTTCATTCATAAACTTAATCTCCGTTTTGTGTAGGAATAACTAAATTAAATACTAATGACAATATGAAGATTAAAATTAAAGATGATTTTTTAAAGGAATTTTTAGAGATAATTACAATGACTGAATATTGGAATATTCAGATAAGTTGAGACCTAACTCAAGCCTTGCAACAAAACTTTGGATCATCAAACAAGACCTACAATTAGCAAATGAACATGAATATATTAACTTATAAGTAGTATTAGACCGTCCTATTCAATAATTCATAGAAGAGCGATTGCTGATTTTAGTGCTTCACAGTTTTTGTTCGAAGAAGCCTTTGCTTTGTCAACCAAGTCATTGAAATATTCAAAATCTTTTTGTTTCTTTAGTTTTGGGTGTCTGTTTGGTCGATTGTTGAGGAGGACTTCTAGTTTGGTTGCAACTCATAGTTGTTCAGTCTTGAAACTAGCAAATATGCAAAAATTAGAATTTGGATAGAACTAAAAGAGTAGTTCGAAGTTTAATGGGATTCGAAGTACTGCCTTAGGTTAAATTCTTCCTTTATTCCGATTTATGTATCTTTGTCCTCGCAAAATCTCAGAGGTTATCTTTTCTTGTTTGAAACATGTCGAGAAGTAGCACATTATGTGTTTTTCTGTTCTTGGCAATTTGCATGGGCATCGTTACTGCCACTTCAAGGGAACCCGAGAGAGACAAGGAGTTGTTTGGTATGTCAATTCTTCGGTGGGTGCTGCCATGGCGTGAGAGAAATATTCAAGCAACTCTTTTCCCATCTTCACCACCCGTAGACTTCACACTATCGCGGCATCATCATAGACACCATCATCGCCATCACAGACACCACACAAACAACCCAACACCACCTCCAATGACTCCTATACCGCCACCACCACCTACAACATCTCATTCACCGGTGGTTAAACCACCTCCAGCAGCACCTACGGGTGATGACTCAAGTGATTGCTCTACCGTTTTGATCAAAGTGGACGGGTGTATAGCTGATTTGATCACTTCTTTTTTCAAGGATCAAGTTTCATTATCCACAGAATGCTGCAAAGTTGTTTCAAGAATTTCAGATGATTGCTTTGACAGAGGGTTCACGCATTTTAGGTTACCAAAATTTCAAAGAAAAGTGCGGGACTATTGCAGTCACGAAGGGTGAAGCTGATCAAATCTTACCATTTTCCTTTTTCATGGAAGCCTTATGTTAATTAATATTTTTAACTTTCACTTAAATTATTTAATTAGTTCAATTTGATCTTCATCTCGATTTTACAGTTTAATAATAGTGGCTGCAAAGGCAAAAGTATAATAGTTTGCTAAAAGTTTTTCTTGTGTCTTTAATTAGTTAGCAAAACAAAGAAGAGAGGGAGATACTAGTGTCTCAACATCAGTAAATACAGCTGCATCATATTTTTTAAGTTAATTTACATATGCTTCAACATTCAGAAATCCAAAGGCACCTACAAAGAGGCTGCTAGATTCCTTAATAGAGAACCTAAGATATGAGTCTAGAGGCAAGAAATTTGAAGAAAAAAAAAAGAGAAAACAAAGATAATTGAAAAAATTATAATAATATTATCTTTATGTTCTTTTTACATTAGGATTATGTGATATAATCTTATGAGCATTTTTTTTATAATACACGTGCTTGTATTAGAGGGTTGATGATTATTGATTAATCTACATGAATTTGTAGGACGGTGGAATAGGATAATAAATTTGCATGAACTTTGATATATACGGGAGGGGGCTAGTTTTTTTTTTTTTGTTGACGAAGGAACCCGCAGCCGCTACTATCTCGAGTGCGCACAGGGTAAACCCCGACTGACGCAATAGCGCAAAACCACGTCACCGATTAACCACACTTGGCAGCCATATACGCGATGCGCTCAACCAAGAATTAACAGTGGGAGGGGGCTAGTTGTTTCATAGGATGGGGGGATAAGCCAATTTCTATGTTAATGTATCTTAAAATCAAAGATGGTCGATAGGATTCAACTCTAGCGGGTTGAAAAACAAGGGTTAAATAACACATTAATTTGGACCACAAATTTCTACTACCAACTTCTCTACAAGCTTTTGGAACTTAGTACTTGACCTTAAGAGAGAAATTGACCTCAGGCCAAGAAAAATGAGTAAAATTCGGGCTGAAGTATTTAAGAATGGAATAATGAATTTTATTTCATATTTAAGTTATATATATATAGTGAAAATATATTACACTATTTTTTATGCTATTAAATTAATAGTGCATAAGATTTAAACCCTTTGATAAGTAAACACTTAAATATTGTGTTTCTTACACTTCAACTATCGTATTAGTTTATGGCATTTAATATTATTATTTTTTTCAGATTGCTCATCCATAATATTTTGCTATGGCTTTACAACTATTGTCTGACCTTTTGTCATGCTTTTTTTTGAGCCGGGGGTCTTTCAAAAACAATCTCTTTAACTCTCAAGGTAAGGGTAAGGCCGCGTACAATCTACCTTCCCCATACACCACTTATGAGATTATACTGGATATTATGTTGTTTAATATTTTGAGTCCTTTTAGAACTTCACTGATCATACTTCCCCTCCAATTAACGTTGGCATATTTCAAGATTTCTTAATATTTGTGCATCACACGTAGAATCAAATCTTATCTATATTCTTTATCATATAATTCAGCCCATGACATTGGCCACAGTAATGGGTTTTTTTTTTTGGTGAAGAAAAAAGCTTTTATTGATCTCCACCCGAACAAATATGATAATAAAAACACAACAGTACCTTTCTCTACCTAACTACTTCTCATTTGTACAATTGGGTATTTACCTATCCTCTGCTATGTAGTATTTCCAAGTATATTCAGCACCCAAGTTCTATCTCTGTTGGTTTGTTTGTTGCTGCAGAACACTTGTTGTCTTTATTTACACTCCACTTTGAGCTGATCAATTAGTTGGGAAGGCCTTGGGACTTTGTGTACCCAAAGAGTTGTATTCCTTGCTTTCCATACTCTATATATTAAGCTTGCTAAGGCAGCTATCACCAAGTCTCTACTCCCTTTCCCCTTAATACACCTGGACACTCTTCTCCATAACCCCTGCAGTTCCCAATTCTGTACTCCCTTGCCAAGCCAATTCAACCCCCCACTCAAGCACTGATTCGAAAAAGCACACTCAAAGAACAAGTGCTCTATAGTCTCTGGGTAAGCACCGCATAAAAGGCAATCAGTATCTTGACTTACCCCCATTTTGTGCAGCCTATCCTTAGTCAACAGTCTTCTATGCATAGTAAGCCAGCATATGAAGCTGTGTTTTGGAATGTTGCCTTGTTCCAGACCCATCTATGCCATGGCCAAGTATCACCCTCTCTTCTTTGCCAAACATATCCTCATTAATGGTGTATTTCCCAGTAACTGTAAGCCACCCTTGTTGGACATAACCAGTTACAACTTCTCTGCATTTACATACCTAATCTATTGGATGGATGTACTGCCACCAGTCAATCCCTTTTAAGTACACATGATGAATCCATTTGACCCACAAATGATCAGACTTTTGAGCTAAATTCCACACATACTTGCCAATAGCAGCTTCATTCCATGCCATGTACTCTGTTATACCTAATCCCCCTTGTTTCTTTGGCCTACACACAATATCCCAAGCAATGAGAGGTGTTCTTGTGGTATTCATTTTACCATTCCATAAGAAATTCCTGCAAATGGCAGTAATCCCTTTCATCACTTGTTTTGGTAGGATGAACATTGAAGGCCAGTAACTGTGGATATGCATAAGTACAGAGTTAATCAACAAAGCCCTCCTAGCATATGAAATATGTCTTGAACTCCAACTTTTGATCCTTGTTTTATTTTCTCAATCAGGACCTCACAATCCATCTTTGAAATCGTCTTGGATGATATGGAAACCCCTAGGTATCTAAAAGGGAGTGTCCCTTTAGAGAACCCTGTCAGATCACACAAATCAGCAACTTCTTGTGGTCTTATGTTTGCCTGAAAGATATTGCACTTAGGGGCACTAGTTGTTAGTCCCGAGGCATTGGAGAAAGTCAATAATTCCCTCAGCATAAGAAGAACTGACTGGAAATCATGGCAAAAGAGAAGGACATCATCTGCAAAGCATAGATGATTAAGATTCATACTTGTGCACTTGGTATGGTACTTAAACTCCTCATGAGTGGCCACCACACTCATTATTCTGGTTAAATACTCCATGCATATGACAAAGAGGAGTGGGGAAATGTAATTCCCCTGCCTTAAACCTCTTTTCCCTTTAATACTGCCATATATACCTCCATTGATTGCTAATGAATACTGTGTTGTGATGCAAATCATGATCCATCTGATAAATTGAGTTGGGAAGTTCAAGGCATAGATAATTTCTTCTACAAAGTCCCACTCAACAGTATCATAGGCTTTCTTCAAGTCTATTTTAATTAGACAACTTTCGGTACTTTGCTTCCTGTTGTATAGCCTAACCAAGTCTTGGCATATCAATACATTCTGAACAATTGTTCTTCCAGCCACAAAAGCACTCTGACTCTCAGAGATGATACGTGGGAGCACTTGTTTCAATCTATTACATAGCACCTTAGATATAATCTTGTAGGTTGTGTTACAACATGCTATTGGTCTATAGTCACTCACCCCTTCTGCATGATCTCCTTTAGGAATAAGTGTGATTCTAGCATTATTCCAAGCCTGCAGTATCTTCCCAGTGTTGAAACACTCTTTCACCCCAGAAGTCAGATCAGTTTTTACCACACCCCAACAATACTAGAAGAATTGGATACCAAACCCATCAGGCCCAGGTGCTTTTTCACCATGAATTGCCTACAGGGATTGTTTTACCTCTTGTTCATCTATTGGCCTGATCAGCATCTCTCTATGGTCTCTTAACAAAACAGGGCCCGCCCTTACAGTCGCACTACAAACATGAGTTCTATTTGGCTTAGAAGTACCTAATAAACCTGTATAGAAATCCACAAAAGCATGAACAATCCCCTGCATATCTGTATGCAACTTGCCCTCCCCATCTCTAATTGTGAAAATTCTATTAGCATTCCTTCTTGCTTTGAGAACACTATGGAAGCATTTTGTGTTTAAGTCACCCTGCTAGCCATTGCAGTTTGCATTTCTGCTGTAGATACTTTGCCCTAGCCAGTTTCCATACTTCATACTCTTGCATGAACCTCAACTCCTCTATTAAATGTGTATCAGTAGGCCTTTATTGTAGCTAAGTTTGACAATGCATAAGCTTCTCTTGGGCCTTCTCAGTACTAGTTTCCACCTCATGAAATCTCTCTCTGTTAATATCTATTAGTACAACCTTGAGCCTATTTAACTTGCCCACCAGTTGATACATTCTTGTCCCTCTTATGGTAACATCCCAGCTCAGTTTCACCCTCTCCTGGAAATCAGGTGCCCGGCTCTACATGTTGAAGTATTTAAACCTCTTTGTGTGCTGAGGTATGTCAGATTCCCAGCTTAGAATGCCAGGGCAGTGATCAAATAGCCCCTCGGCTGCATAATTGACTTCAGAAGCTGGTAATTCAGTTACCCAGTCACCATTTACAATAACTCTGGCAATTTTCATCAAAGCAGATTGTCCCCAATATTTGAGATCAAGATCCTCTAACCTAACCCAAACAGGAACTCTTTCGACTGTGACCTTGCTCATGTCAGTTTCTGGCTCCCACCCTTTCACAACTACTGGTTTGCGATCAAACATGAGGATACCCCCATCAATTGCTTTGCCCTGTGAATCGTACCACAAACACACCCCTATTCGGTTGTGCTACTTTACTGATACCTAACGGGCCCCAAATACGCTTGAAATACCCCTCAACGACTGACAGTGGCGGGTTGGATCCCAGCACATAGCATACAATAGCTGTTCGCCAAAATACCACTTCCTCCTTAATATCTTCTAAAGTGATTTTAACAGTCGTATTCGTTTCTTCCATCCCCAATTCAATTACTTCAGTGATTGGAGTTTTTCCAGGCCCAATTGAATAATCTAGGATTTTGGGAGTACCTGAGTTCGAATTCCTATCTGAATCCATCAAATCCCCCATGACTGTGATGCCGTACCTCTACTTGAGCTTGGTTGACTCCCAGACGTTGGATTTGCTACCGGAGTGGTTGATTGTTGCAGCGGCAAAGGTGCGATGCCTTGGAGTGGCGATACTTTCCTTGCGTAAGTGACAGTAGAATTATTCTCCTTAACCATTTGCCTTCTCCCTCCTTGTTTCGCTTTTTCGCCATAGTCAGTTGTAGCTGAGAGAAAGTTTTATCCTACGAATCAGTTTTCACAGTAATGGTTTTAGAATAATGAAAATAATACATTTATGCTTTGCCCGAAACAGCAAAGTTCAACACTTAATCTTCTTTAGACATCATGCGATTGGGAATTATAGTATTATTACATATCTGAAACCTTTAGTTTATAAGAGAGATGCATTGCACCAGATCTTCTTCCCTTTTTCTCTCACCAATATATACATTTTCTTATTACTTAAATAATCTATAAGTCAAAAAATAACATGTATAAAACATTAAAAAGTCAAAGTTCTAACTACATATTCGAGAAGAAAGTGAATCTCACCTAGTTCTAGAAATATGAAAATTGACCAATAGTCAAAACTTATGTTTCGAGTAAAACAGATAAAATAAACTGCTAATAAACTTTACGATTTTTACTGTAAATGTTCAAGAGACTTCATCCAACCACCCATCTAACATATATATTAATATACAAATTTTTAAAAACGAAAAATTGTTCCAAATAAAAATTATGTAACAATTAAACTATCATGTTAGTAATTATTAATGATTTACTTTTCTTTGAGCCGAGGGTCTACCGAAACAACCTCTCTATTTTCATGATAGTCCACTTATGAGATTCAGATCCGTTCCAATACTTTTAAGGCCCCGGTGCGAAAAACAAAAAGAGACCCTTTTTTATTCACATGAAAAAATAAAATTAACCAATTAATCAAAAAGAGGTCGACTGGTTGGGACATGGGGCCAAATTTGTTTTTTGTGTTTAAATTAAAAAAAAAAAAAGGTTTGCTTTTGTTTAAATGGGACGTTTGGGACTTGGGGCCAAATAAAAAAAGTCTTTCGCTGCTCATTGAATTTGAATACTCAACCTCTCACTAAGGGAGCCCTCAACTGCTAGGCTACAACTCACTAATAAGATTGAAGACTTTTTAAATACATATCTTAATATTTGAAATCAATAAAAAAATGAAAATTTTGGGGAGGAAGTCCCGCCGGCCTGAGCCCTGTGCGGCGGCGCCGCCTCGACCGCCCCAGGGACGGCTCTAATGAGATTACGCTGAATATGTTATTGTTGTTGTTAGTAATTACTAGTAAACTGGCACGATTGCACCTCGGTAAGTTAAGAACTTTTTTTTATAATTACTAGTAAACTGGCGCGATTGCAAAAGAGTTCACCTTGGTAAGTTAAGAACTTTTAAAAAAAAAAAATCTTGAACATTCAAATAATCCAAAAAATAAATTGTTGCAACTACAAAAATATCTTCAAATTTTAAGTACTCCGACATGTTTCATAAAACTTTTACTTTTAAAAACAAAGACAAAAATTTAAACCATAATAAAATCTTATGAAAATATAAAGTACCATAACAACATTACACTAATTTTTTTTCTTTTACATCAGAAATATTTTTCCTAAAGCTCTAATTTCATCATTTGGAAATTAAATTTCACTAAATATTTGATTTTAGGTGATTTTTTTTTCATGATTATATCTTATTTTGTGTATATATGTAGTTAAAAGTTAAATATGTTACCGTACTTGATTATATTATTTAATATATATTTGATATATATCGTAAGTTAACATATAATTGTCTTCAAAAAAAATTCTTAATCTAAGAATAAAATTTTAAAAAGCAAAATGGAAAGCAACAAAATAAGAAAAGTAATAGAGAGTATAGCACTTATAAATCCCCCAATTTGAGGAAATACACAAGCACAAACCTTGGCCACAATTGGACGTGGATGATGAAATCGAAGATTCTGTAAAAAAGATTCTTCTTATTTTCCTCGTTTTTCGTTTTTACCATTTTCATCTCCTTCTTTCTCCATAAAATCAGTCTTTACCTCCCTAATAACCTCTTCAAGATTGCCACCTATTATTTTTACTTAGTACTCCTCTTAAATTCACTCACAGCAGGTCGGATAATCCTAACAAGATTGCCACCTATGAACAAAGAATTTTTCCTCATTTTAGTCTAAAATTTATGCAATGCCTCTTCCTTTTATATTTATTTTTACCATCACTATACTTCCATAATCATCCTATAAATTTGTCACATTTAAAATAATTTAAAGGAGTAAAAATAAAAAAGAGGAGGAGGGGAGATAGAACTCCTATTAGCAACTTACCGCATACATTTTTTTAGTACAACTACAAAGCAGGAAAAATATGTCCATGAAATCTCAAATACATTCTCCCCCGCTACCCTATCAAACTCATCTCAATAAATGTTGACGCACAAAAGCATACTTAGTGAGTTCTTTACACGGAATTCTTTTTCAATCTTCTTGTTAATTCTTTGAACATCAGACTCAAATAAAAAAATGTGAGACAGAGTTTTCATATATAAGCTGCGTACAACATATCCTTGTGCAACCTTTTTCGAAATTCGCGCATAGCGAGAGCTTAGTGCACCGGGTTGCCCTTAAAGCCCGAAACAAAGCTGATTTTGAAATGATAGGGGATGTATGGGAATCAAAATACTACGGGAGTAATATTTATAGAGTTGACCCTAGCTGCAATAATATTTACCTTATCAATGATCAAAGTAATGAAATTTAATGTTAAAGGGAACATGGGTATAGAAAGAGGTTTGTGAGTTTTTTTTCTTTTGGGTGAAGAAAGTTTGTGAGTGATACTCATCAGGAGTGCATAGAGATTGTGAAAAATATAACTGATAATCATAATGAATGACATAATGAAATATGTATCTGATAATTATAATTAATTGAATTTTTTCTTTCGTTAAGTACTCATATTCTGTCTTTACACCTAATTTAACCACTGCCATAAAACATTAAATTCATTGTAATGTCATGAATGTACTAATTTTTATTTTTTTTTGTCAAAGAGTCATTGTAACCTCTTGAATATATTAATTTCTTAGCCTTAAAAATGAATTTAAAAGTAAAAAATCTAAGAAAAAATTAATATGAATGCGGTCAAAGAGATGTGTCACATCACCTACTCTATTAACTAGCTTCATAATATATATTGATTGATTATATCTGGTTTATCACAAAGTGAGTTACTCTTTCCTAAATTAATAATACTTAATACTCCTCTATTATATTTTATATAATACTAATATTGTCTAGAAAGTCAAACAATTTTCTTTGATAATGTTTTACAATGTTTTTAACTATGCAAAATTGTGATTTATGTTTATAATAGGTTAATTAAACACACAACTAAAGTTTACTGTCTAGTAATTTATATAACAAAATAAGAATCAATTATAAAATCTATTGCTAATCTATCGCTAAATAGCTCATAATTGATAGAATCTTTTAAGAACTTATTGATAAATAAAATCACATGAATTTTTACTATTTAGCAAAATAATAATTATCCGTCACTATTTTTCGTTTAGATTGGATAGAAGCAGGATACAATAAGTATGAATCCAATTCTTACCATATTGGTTTTCTTTTCTCTTTCTTATATATCTCAATCTAATAGAAAAATTACGAGTGCTCACCTCATTTGCATAATATTTGTGTAGATTTCATACAAATACTTTTAAGATAACATTTTTACTTACTTATCTAATACAAAAACATAAATTTTAAAAATTACTTTTTTAAAAAAAAAATCTCCCAACACACCTTTAAAAAGAAAAATATTAAGAAAATCGGGAGTCGTTTGGTAGAGTGTATTAGAGAAAATAATGCATACATTAGCTTTATATATTTACAATATCTTATTTGATACACTTTTTCATCACATGTATACACCTTATTGGTTATTATGCCATGCATAACTAATATCTAGCAAACAATAATATTAACAATGCAATAAATTTTAATGCATACATTAATATGGTTAAAAACATAATTGTCATAAAATACCTCACAGAATATATTATGAAATGTACTTTATAAAATATGTTATTTCTAATACATCGAATAAAAATATTACTGATAGTAAAAAGATTACAGCAGTAAGGTTTGGGTGAAACAGATGGCTAGTTCACACCGCCTCTACAAGCACGCCTTTTGTGACCAATCGATATTTCAAAGTCTCCACTTGTTGGTGTCAAACATAGTCTAGACTTTATACTCTATATTTATGGTACTGTAGATAAAATACCCATTTGCGACGAGTGTTGAAAGCATAATATTGGTATTTGATTGATGGTGTGATGGGTGCAACGGGTTCCAAGCTGGAAAAGGCCCTCGGTGACCAGTTCCCTGAAGGTGAACGCTACTTTGGTCTCGAAAATTTCGGCAACACTTGTTATTGCAACAGTGTCTTGCAGGTCTAATTAATTCTTGATTCTTTTTCTATAATAAAGTTTCTTTCTTTTTCATTTGATGGACGTTGTGGTTCTGTTTTCTTAAACTTAATAAATTCTGGGTTTAGCTTGGATTTCTATAATAACAACAGTATGTCTTGATCCCAAGCTAGTTGGTGTAACTATATGGATCCTCTATTTGGATCTATTTCATTCAGATGTTCTTATTACTTTAAAACAAATTAGTTTACTTTGGATTTCTGGTTAGTTAAAATTACAGTTTATCTAGTTGTCTGCTATTGCTGTTCGATTGGTTTCTTATAATGAATTTTTCTCATAGACCTTTTTTTCTTTTTACTATCCAGTTTATGAATTATAAGTTTAATGATGAGGATTATTTGGATGCTTAGTTTTGCAATTTGATATTCTGATTAGTATTTCAATGATAATAAACCAAAGTAAGTAATGAATATTACACTAGTGAGTGATTTGGGGGATAGCACACTTTATTTTAGGAGTGGTTGTTCCATTCGATGTGATTATTGATTGTTCGTTTTTCTGTTCTGAAACAGGCTTTATACTTCTGTGTCCCTTTCCGCGAGCAACTGCTGGAGTATTATGCAAATAATAAAAGTCCTCCAGAAGCAGAGGAGAATCTCTTAACTTGTTTGGCTGAATTATTCTCACAGGTGTAGATTCAATCTAAATGTGTGGGATTTCTCTCTAATAAATGGTGTTTTGAATGTTTGATTGTTCTGCTCCATTGAACGTGGATTTAATAATTCTCAGTAAAGTAATTACCTTACTTTATAAAAAATCCACGTGACATGTTTAATTGTGGAGTTTGGAAAGTCTAGCCTTAAATGCGGGCTATCTCTGTGTTATTCAATCGAGAAAGTGGAAAAGGATGAAACATAAGTAGAAGAACTCCGACTATTTGGACTTAATGCCAATCAAGTGCTAGTTCAGTATGTTTAGCAACCATATTCCGATCGTCTTAATTTTGGTCAGAGGAAATTCAAGGAAGTGAAGATAGTAGCATAAGTGTTTTTAATTTCTAGTTTGGGAAGGCGAAAACACTATTTGATTGGCTGAGCGAGGATGATGGATCTGCTTCTTTAACTGAAGAGTCAATCCAAAGTGCTAGGAAGTAAGAAAATGAAGTTAACATGATAATGTAAGAGAAATATATAGGACTTCCAAACTCCCTTCCTTGAACTTCCATTTCTTTATCTCATGGTTATGTTTTGCCACATGGAGTTTTAGCAAATTTAAACCTGGATATGAGGATTTGTTATTAACCGGTTTTACAGTGACTAGGCATTTATCTCTTCGACCAGGTCAGTCTCTCCGTGGTCTCTACAAGTTTAATTTCTGTTGACCGTGATTATTCAAGAATTATCATCAGGAAATAGAATTTTATTCATGAGGATAGATTTTTTTAATCTATGCTCGTTGAGAAATTGTAGGCCCATATAACGTTGTTGTTGTTGTCATGCAGATAAGTTCACAGAAGAAGAAAACAGGCGTTATTTCTCCAAGGCGCTTTGTACAAAGAGTCAGGAAGCAAAATGAACTTTTCCGAGGTTACATGCATCAGGCACGTGTTTTCCTACACATTTATATATGCTTGCTATTTGGTGGCAACCATCCAACATCTATGGTAGAATCATTTTTTGGTTAGATCATGAAGTAACAAGTCACTTCTTGATCAGATTCCTTAACCATGTACTTCTAATAGGCCTCAAGAGAATCTTGAAGGAGCCATCACTATCTTTTACTTTTGTTTGTCGTACTTTTCCTTTTTGTCCGTTTCAAAAGAATGCCTCTTCCTTTCTTGGCAACTCTTTAATTCCAACTTTCCCCATGACATGTTTAAGACTACGAGATTAAAGGTCATTTTGGTACATTCTACATATCTTTAATTTAAGACCACAGCTTAAATAATTCACTCGGAACGCTTTTTAAAAGATTATGTGGTACAATTTGGTCGAATAAACCCTTCTGGAAGTATTCAGCTGATTGTGAACCTTCGGGTACTGTTTTATTCAATGTTTGTTCAATTACTCTTTTACCTACAAATGCAATGTAGGCATTGGAATCTTCTTTACTTTCTTAAACTCCTTGCCAAGTCAAAACCAGACAGACAAATTGAAACAGGGGGAGTAAGATAAAATTCATAGTGGTGACCTATAGCAAGAGACCTGCCTAAAAGAAAATAAGAAGAACGAAAGAGAGGCCATCTGAAACAACGAAAAGAGTACCTTAAAAATGTCAAGACTGGGAGATGTGCCATGCTCACTTATGCTTTAGATATATAATTTGTCCTAGATCCGTTTGAAATGAGAAACATCTGATGTCGGTCCTAAGTTCATCTTATGTGCTTTAGCATTGAAAGCATGCACTCTTCGAGTTACGTTGATGTTATACTGCATCTATCTTTAATTTGGATT
The DNA here is from genome assembly GCA_034509755.1 of Anisodus tanguticus. Taxonomy (NCBI): domain Eukaryota; kingdom Viridiplantae; phylum Streptophyta; class Magnoliopsida; order Solanales; family Solanaceae; genus Anisodus; species Anisodus tanguticus. Next base: position 33,140,670 of record CM067561.1, on the reverse strand, counting down.
ATCTTCAAGGTGTTGTGATCTGTATGTCCTTATGGATTGTATTTTCTTCTGGGTTACATAGTGTTTTTAAACTGTTTTTACGACAAGGCAGAGAAGTTTTTACATTCTTACTTACCCATATATGTCTTTATCGTTAAACGATTACCTTCTTTATCTGACCATTACATAGAGGTAGAAAACGAGCTTCGCTAGGGGTTTATGGGGTGGTTGGTTGCTAGAGGAGAACAATAAATGTGAGGATGAAAAAGAAGAGTTGGTGAATTGCTATGCTTGCGTGCCTAATAGCACTGACGTAATGACTACGAGGAGGAGAAGAAAGAAATAGTTAGGAAAGAACTTAGTTGCAAGTCCTATTTTGCCCTTAAAGGTAAGAGATGTCAGTTAAAATTAAAGAGGGTTAAGTTATTATTCTTTTTAGGCAGCAAAGTGCTTAATTATTGTGTATGATCTCTACTCCATGTGCTATCCCAAATTATTAGGACACTGCTTATAATGCAAAATAAATTCCTAGGTCATTTAGGTTTTAATACAGTTGATTTTTTTGGTCATGCTTTTGCTTAGGATGCCCATGAGTTTTTGAACTTCTTGTTAAATGAACTTGTTGATATCTTGGAGAAAGAGTCACATGCAGCAAAAAGTTTAACGGCAAGTTCTCCTGAAAAAGTCGCAAATGGATCATGTAATGGTCACGCAAATGGTGTTAAGAAGGAGCCACTTGTTACCTGGGTGCACAAAAATTTTCAGGTAAACTATTTAACAGTGTCTTACTCATTTAGAATTTTATTTTTCTTCTTGTTTATATATAATTTGCGATGTCAGTTTTAGCATATCGTGTTGCAGCTTTCACAGGAGGTAGTGAAGGAGGAAAAATTGAAGTTTTCTCTTAAATTTCTGTCAATGAACTTCTTTTATACTTTTATTTGAAAGGAAATGAGGCAAGGTTCTATGTTGGCTTTTCTGAAATTGTATCTTAGAGGAGGTAGAGGGAAAATGTTGAGTAGTCGGTTAAATTTCTGTCGATGAAATTCTTTTATACTGTCATTTGAAAAGATTAGGAGGCAAGGCCCTATGTTGGTCTTCTAAATTTGTATCTGATGCTCATGGATTCCAGCAGTTATCAGATTCATGTATGTTCAAAATTTTAAGTGCTTACTTCACTCCACTTGTGATTCAAATTCTGGATCCTAGGACTTTGCAAATGGTTTCTTTAACTACTTTCTAGATCTAGTGGCTACTTAACGGTTTCTTTTCTATATCAATGCAGGGTATATTAACCAATGAAACAAGATGTTTGAGGTGTGAGACAGTCACGGCAAGGGATGAGACATTTTTCGATTTGAGCCTTGATATTGAACAGAACAGTTCAATTACTAGCTGCCTCAAAAATTTCAGTTCAACAGAGACCCTCAATGCGGAGGACAAGTTTTTCTGCGACAAGTGCTGTAGGTAGGTGCCTTTACCCTTTTCTTGTTAAACAATTGAATGGCGGGAAATGTTAACTCTCTTTTTGTGAATTCAGCTTGCAGGAAGCACAAAAACGGATGAAAATAAAGAAACCGCCACACATCCTGGTCATTCATTTGAAGCGTTTCAAGTATATGGAACAACTAGGTCGTTACAAAAAATTGTCTTACCGTGTTGTGTTTCCTCTGGAGCTGAAACTCAGCAACACCATTGAAAACACGGACTCTGAGTATTCTCTATTTGCTGTTGTGGTTCATGTCGGGAGTGGGCCAAACCACGGTCATTATGTTAGTCTTGTGAAAAGCCACAACCACTGGTTGTTCTTTGATGATGAGAACGCAGAGATCATTGATGAGTCTGCTGTTCAGACCTTTTTCGGCTCAGCTCAAGAATACTCCAGCAATACGGATCATGGCTACATCCTCTTCTATGAGAGCCTTGCAGCTAGCAAGAGTTGATAAGAGTACTCATACATCGAGACCTAACTATTTCGTCTGTGTCTGCTTAACTTCTGTCGTGTTTAGCTTTCCCATGATATACTGGACTGGCTTAACAAATGTTTATGGTTCGGTGTACAAACACAAAAGGGTTGCGGCTTGCGAGTGTTCTTGTTTTAACAATAAAGAGATGTAAATCTTGGTATAGGAACTTCAAACGAGATGTTGATACTGTACTATTAGCTATGAAACTGCAACAACTACCAATGAACTCCATTGGCAGAATCCCAGGAGCAGGAATACGTTTCTCCTTTGTGTAATTTCAATCTGAAAAACATGTTTCGTTTTGAGGTGCTGAGATGCACATTTATGGACTTAGACTCTAATACTTAATTCCTTTTCTTTCTTACAACATTGCATGTATACAGTTAATCTAGCATACTTTTCTTTGACTCTAATACTTTATTCTTTTCTTCTCATACTATGCTAGTATAAAGTTAATACGGCTAACACTAGACACTCGCTAAAATTGTGGGAATTGTTAGAAATGGCAAAAAAGTTTCCAGAACTGAAAATTGACAGGGAAAAACTTACTTTGCTCAATACTGATGGCTGCACATATCAGCATTTCTTTTATGTTAACAAAAATTATAGGAGTCTAGATCAAATTGAGTTTTCTCTCAAGTAACTTGACAGTGCAGAATTAGTTACTATGTTCTCTGTATATACAATGAATCAGCTATTAATTGGGTTAATCAAGGCAAAAGAAGCTCATTCAAATGATATAGACATGAAACTATCATCATCCAACAGACTTTCAACATCGAACAACTCCTCTTCAGGGTAGATAGTATCTTCTGGGATCTCCGGTATTTGAGCTGGACCATCCTGCTGAAAGTGAAGAAAGAATTATGAAGAAAAAATAATGATACCAAAAGCCAATAAAAGATATGGTCCAGTTAGCAGCTGAAATTTATATTCACCCAAACATGGTCCAAGAGTCGTGATCAAGATCAAGGTAGAGGCAATGACTACAACCCAATACAATTGGCTGTAATTTCCTAGACTCTACAGTTGTAATAAGAAAAATACTGACAAATTCACATTCAGATGCGTAACTGAGTCACAGATATGTCCAATTAAGTGATATCAACAATTTGAAATACCCATCAAACTACAATCAGAAATTCAAGGTACACTAATCCAACTATGTAACCAAGCCTCCAACGTAAGATCTCTCAGCAAACAATCTGTCCTAGACAAATTTATCTGCTTCTATAATCAGCAAGTGACATAAGAGGGTAGCTACAGCTAATACCGTTCATAGTTGCATCTTTTCATGAAAAATTAACCAAGCCAGAATGACTGGTGAAACTCGGTGAGTCACAGAAGTATCAATCGGAAAAAAAAATTAGACTTTCCACAACAAGATGTAGCATCCTAGTTTTCTTTTTCCATCTACTTTTCTCCAGAAGCAACCTTTTTCCAAGTTTTTGCCCTATAAAAGCTCAGTCAATTTTTGATCTAGCAACCTAGCTTCAACCCATAGTTCATTTTGCAACTTGAGGGCAAACCCATAGTTCAACTCACTATGTAGATGCATAAATGTGCATGCCAGGCAATAGATGAAAGAGCAGTTGTTATTTTCTGCCCAGCAAAAAAAAAGTAAGCTACAGTTTCCTCCCTTTTGTCCGCACACCCTAGTATTACATAAAAGCACATTCATTAACACTGAAAATAGCAACCATTCATTATTATACCTTCCCTTCACGAAGTCCTTCAGCAGCAGTAAGCAGCCTACGATATTGAGCACGACCCTCAGGATATCGAGTCATGGACTTCACCCTAGCAAGGGCTTTTTGCATCCTGACTTCAGTCTGTTTTCTTCCTTCCTTCAGAAAATCATAATCATCCTCCGGTAATGAGTCGTCTTGTGTGCTTGGCTTATTCATGACCGCCTCTGATCTAAATCCTCTCAAACCACTTCTTTTACGTCTCCACCGCAATATCACCTTCTCTAGAATTCCTACCGACCAGATAATTGGTTTATATTTCTTCCTCACTTGATGCCCCCTTATATGAGCCTTCACAATGAAGAGTGAAAATGTCAGTGTAAAGAAAGAAAATGACTACAGATGTTGAGCTATATAAAAGGAGAACTTTAAAACAATACGTCAAATTTAACAAATCAGCTAAAGGACAAGGACCCATATATTAAAATCTGATTAGCACAGCTTCCGTAACGACACACCCTGACTCATGAATAAAATTTTGCATGTGGAAGTTATTTAAACAACTTAAAGGCAAGATACTTCCCGCATCAACAAAAACGTGTGACTAGCTGCCAAGTGTATAACGACATTCGTTATTTGAAAGAAGCAACACACCTGAATTTTAACAATTTTTTGTCGAATTAAAAGAAACTCTTTTCTCTTGTTCCAGCCACGAAACTTTTTCTGGATTTGAACAGCAGCCGCATGAGCTATACCACTGTTTTGCCCCAACTTAGAAGCTCTAGAAGCTACAATGGAAAGAGCATTCTCATCAGATGACAACTCATTGTCGCTATGCTCAATAATTTGCTTCCTCTGAAATGACTGAACCCTGAAAATTTGATGTATCCGAGCAGCTGCTTGAGTAGCGTTGCGTATAGCAGCCAGAGAATCCTTAAGCGAAAGTACATCTGGCACATCATCTCCAGTAGTTGTAACAGCCACACGATCTGTAACTGTTTCTCCAACTTTTGCTCCAGATACTTCTGAAGCAAGGTCTTCCTTTGCATCAGTCACAGTAAGCTTAGAAAGGTGAGTGGTCAAAGAGGATTCAGCAAGAAAACCAGATATTCCCTTGTGTCCATTGGCAGATGCCAGATCAGCGGGGGTTCTACCCAAAGGAAATTCAGCAGATGGGTCTGTCAATGCTCCAGGAGATGCACCTAAAGAGACAAGACCCACAACAGTCTTCTCCCTGCAAGACAAAAACCTATTAGCAAGCTGCTCGTTCTGTTGGAAGTTTTTTTTACGGGAATGAATGATGATTGCACTACGTATAAGATTACTTGTGTCAACGGGGATAAAATGAAAGCAAAACATGACTTAGTTTTAGACTTGAATTTCCTTTCAGCTTTTCGATTTGTCAATAGCAGAAATAGAATAGATCGTTTAGACTCTCTCCTCTCTACAACTATAGCAGAATGCATTGAAGAGAATCAGTTTTGATTGACATGCCACCAATCATCACAAAGCTCCCTATACTATATCTATATGTATGACTTTTTATATATGTAATAAAATGGAACGTGCACCCAAGGTTGTGGCCTAGTGGTCAATCAAGTGAGAGGAGAACCATGAGGTCTCAGGTTCAAACCCTAGAAAAACAAAAATATAATAAGATGTAATGTGAAATATTTTTTGAAATAACAACTAGATTGGTATCTCTTATATGTAATTCTCAGATTCTCAATGCATCTGGATATCATATCTTATGAACTAATGAAAGCATTCCTACCAGAAGGTGAAATCAGCCAGCAGTAAGGGTAGGACGTACCAAAACTTTAGTAAAATATTTAGCACATTAAACTTTTGTTAAGAGCGAAGTGACATTGAATCCATTGTAATACCTTTGATTGAGGGTTTTATGTTAACTCTAGAACATTATCTGGCAAAAAGCTGACTCTGCATTGCTTGGATTACAAATAAGAGGAAACGAAGGACTCTATTGACGTTCGCTTTACTTGCTTTAGCATAGCATTGGTCTTTTTTCTCTCTTTATTTTGTGTTGAACTCTAAGATAACAACTAAAACAGATCCAACAGTGTTTGGATCTCAGCAGAACTTAGGCAAGTTCTATCAGCTATTGGTTTCTTTTGCTTAAATAAAAAAAAAATCAGTTAGGAATCCAAAAAGAAAGTCACAGGACTGTGAGTATGGGCCACTGACTTGCTAAGTGAAGCATAAATGAAGAAATGAAAAATCAGTCTATGAAGTACTTACCTTCCATAGAATGCGGCCCAATGAAGTGCAGTCCATCCATTCATGTCACGGAAATCTACACTTACCCCTGATGCTAAAATTGCCTTTAAGGCCCAATCATAACCAAGTGCAGCTACCAAATGAAGTACGCTTTGACCTTCATCATCAAGAACAGTTCGCCCTCTGCCATCATCAGTAACTTGGTGAACCAGCCATACATAGAAATTATGCTTCAGCTTTCTTTCAAGAAATAGATCCTCTTTCACCCTGCATTGGGATGTACCATAGTCTGACACTCTTTCTATCATATGCTGATTCTCCTCCTCCATCATAAAGATGATTTTATTCACTGTACTTTGTTTCTCCTTAGCAGCCTCTATACTATCAGAGCCACGACAACTACTAACAGGTCCCAAGGACAATAAATTTTCAATTCGTTCAAGGAGATGCATCTCAGTCATAGAAACATCGGCAGCACCAAATTCCTGATAAGGTCCAAATCTGTATTCAAATTCTCTGACTTCACTACAAGCCAATCTATTTGAACATGTCACATAAAAAGGGAGTACTCCTGGTTTGTGGGGGGGAGCATGACAACGAAGTACCCCGTCTGATAAAACCTCTGCAGGAACCTCTACTTCCCCAAACATACATGACCACTTGAACTCGACCAGCTCGCCTTCTCTCTTAAGAAATCTTCCAGTAATCAATACCTGCTTTGTGTGTCGAAAAATCAGACAAATTTGGAAATTCATCTAATATCTTTCAGTAAGTAAATTTCAATTGCTTAGCTAAAAGACTGAGATTATGCACAATCTATGCTATAGAATAATTGGTTGCATGATTGTGGAAAGCTTGGTGCCAATCAACCAGTCTGCAGCAAGGTCAATAAAGGTAATTGCATTTGATAGAAAAGTGGACACTAACTCATGAAACTACTGCAAATATATAGAAATTTCAGACAACAGATGATGCAAGCAGTGCCAATCCAGCACTCAAGCTAGAGAACATAAATTCCAAATGCTTACCTTCGTTTCCAAGTTTGAATAAGCCCAATTAGGTGAAAAATCAATGATGCTGAAAACCTGCTCCTGGGAAAGTGAGGGATCCAGTGAATGTGAATCCACATGCAACTGGCTGGGCAGATAGGAACCATCATCCTCGGTATCTATAGCATTCCATGAAATTTGATTAGTTGGCTGCATATGCAACTCCTCAACATCCTCAAGCTCTTTTGCAACCCATCGGGAGAAGCTGTCAACTTTTTTCAGGCCTTCTTCCATTTTTACACTGCTCAAATGAGGCTGTTTGATCGTAGAATAGTCTCCAAGCCCTAGCATATCCATGCTATTCTCTTGATTGATGTCACCTTGAACTTCCACGAGCGAATTCAGATATTGAAGATTCAATTGTGTTAGTTGATTTTCTTGCTCATCAGGATACAAGTACGATTGCCCCCTAACAGTAGGTAGATTTGAAGATAGGTTTTTGTTGTTAAAACTATTTTCCAAATCATAGCTCGAATCTGCAATCAAATCCTGATTGACAGGGAACTGCAAGGGAGAGTCTCCAAAAGAATACTGATAAAATAAAGCAAGGAAAACACATAAGCATTGAAGAACAAAGAAACCTGGTATAGGAAAGGATGAAACCCAAGGGGGCAAGCAGAAGAGGATAAAATAAATGATCTACGAATTTTGACTCTTAAGTAAAAGACAGGAGTCACAGAGACATGCACATGAATACATTCTTAAATTGTCTAACATAGGTATTTGTTTGCCACAAGAAAAGGACAGCATTCAGTTCCAGCGCAAGAAAATATCATACATGAGAGTAAATTTTAAGTTTTCTATAAAGCAATCTTAGAAAGTTTCTGTTAATTTTGAGAAATACAAGTGCTTAGTAGATCCAGATTTACAGACCTAAGAGTTGACTGGAGATGCTAGCAAGTATGTAACAATGGAATGATTCTCCAAAAGAGATGCTCAAAAGAATTAGAATGAGGATAGGTATTGGTTTTGTACTTAAACCAGTAGAGTTGATCAAGAATATAATGTAATTATGTACAAATAAAGGACCGTAATAGCTTTACCTGCCAATTTCCATGGACTGACAAATTGTTCTTGAAATCTTGGCATACCATCTCACCTGCAAAAGACTTGGTTAAATCCCTAGTTCATTTCCCAAACTGATACCAGAAAAGCTCTGAAGCGATTTAGTACCATTTGAACAATGCTGAGAAACTGGTTCCCGAGATCCCAAATCAATTGTTTTTTGAGGACCAGATGCAAAATTACCAAGATCAGACTGTCCACCTTCATCTATACCAGGAAGTGATGTATACTCCACTGAAATAATAAATACAAATTTTTAGACATAAATCTACAATGAAAGAATATGAAACAGTCTTCAAGAAACCATAGCGATGAAGAAATGCAATAACTTCGCATAACAACTTAGTAAAAGCACCTGAAGATTGAGGTGAACCATATGAACTACAGATGGTATCCCTACTTTCCACCAGATGACTGTCCATTCCAGATGCTCGGTCTGGATATGAATGAAATCTAGAACACGCTTGGTGACTATCTTCTGCAATAAATTGATTTCAGTATGAGACCTTTAACAACAGTTTTAGCACTCGGCACAAGCAACTAGGTAAATCAAGTATAGCCGAAAATTTTCTACAAAAGAGCTGAAGAAATCACATTAAAACCAACTGCAGAGAACACTACCTGATTCAGCTTCTTCATGTGCTTCTGTTAAAGAGCTTGCTAGACTTGTCGAGTCAGCATTTGCTGAAGCTAGTTTCTTGTGAATCCGAGGAAAACTATCGGATTCATTCAAATAGTTTGAGTGAGCTGATTTAATGCTTCTGATGCAACCGACATTCACCTTGTTACCCTGTCAAGGAGAAGGGGGAAAAGTTCATAGATTCTTTTGTTAAGATTATGGTAATTATTAAAGCTAGTACCAAGGAGGTAAAGCAGAACATAAGGAATTATGTCATCTGCCAAATAGCATTCAGCTCAAAAGTCAGTTCATGGATAAAGCAGTCTTGCTTAAAAGAACTTGCTATCTCCATATATATGTCATAGACCCAGAGTCTGGTTAAAGGGATATGCAACAGACATATCATGGAGTTTTTCAGTTATCACTGTGCTTTTCCTCTTTTCTCCTCCCCTCCCCCCTTTCTGTTCCTAAAAGGCAGGAGGGTGGAAACGGTGACTTCCATGGTTCTACAAGGAAGTTACTAAAGAGTGATCAGAAAGAAGGATGCAGAGATCATGCACAAACTGCACTCTCGCATCCCGCTTTGTAAAAGTGTTAGAATAGGAATAGGATTGTATATATTGTCTCCTACATGGAAAAAGATTGTAATGCAGTGTCTATAAATAGGGCTCAATGTAATAATGTAGTTAACTCGTCTTAATAATATTTCCCAAGTCTTTATTTCTCACAGAAAGTAATTTGATTTGATCCCTCGTGAGTGTGTAACAATTAACTAAACTGATTCATGACCTAATAAGGACAGAAATGGTGGAGTCTAACCTTGACTTCCAAATAGTGGACAAAAACTATGTGCATGAGATCCCTGCACCATATCAAGTGAGAAGAAAGAACTTTTAGTGCATAGATCGTTACAGATAAAAAACACAGAATGAAAGAGTAAACAAGAATGTGCAAATAGTTTAATCCATAAATTAAACAATTCTCTTTGTAGGACTAGTAGGCAGAATGAATAAAATGTTCATTATAAACTCTTATATAATCACTTATTTACTCTACTCCTATGAAATAGAGATAGTAAATATTCTAATCTACTTTTGCTTAATACCACTTGTCTGAGGGTATTTTAACTAATTGATAAGTACTTCAGTTTCTTATTTTGAACTTCTAGTTTTGCCATGAGAAGTAAATAGACACAAAACTAAAAAGAGAAGAGGTGCAAAAAGAAAATAAAAAATAAATGAGGAGCTTCCAAAATGATGCCACATCTATATGGTCCACACTCACTGTTCAAGCATCCAATAACTACGCCTTTGAAAATTATCATCTTCTTCTCCATGGGCATAGTAGCAGTGTAGCACATCAATACTTCCGACCTGCAGAAGGATTTTATTGACAGAAAGCATGAAGCATATAAAAAGTCCATTAGCTTTAGCTCACAAAAAATAGACTCATCTAGCCAATCCAAGAAGACGGTACATTGATGCCAAACTATCACCACCTACCTTCAGCTTCTCATGAGCTTCTTTAACTGTCTTCCCATCCTTCTTCTTCCTCCAATTATGCCCATCCTTCCTAAAGTATCTTAGCACCTTCCTATCGAAAAGAAAAACAGAACCACCTGAACAACAAAACACACATTAAGAACAAACATCTAAAAGCACGAATAGAGTGAAATCAAATCATTAGCTTTTCCTTTTTAGGGAATAAAAGTAACTATGCACATAAAAAAGGATCTACAACAGACTGCTCCAATCATCAACAGTCATTTGGGGTCTCTAGTCTCACAGGGTGGATAATGTATATTCATCTAGTAACTTTGAAACAAAATCTACATGGCATATGGGAATATTCTCAGAGGATCTTCTAGTTCCCTACTTAGATGAGAGTTTTGCAGGACAAAGCAGGACCGTGGAAAAGTCATTTACAAAGTCTAAACAAATTAGGGTCTCAATGAGCAATCTGAAAACCGATAAACGTAAAGACTATATATTTTTAGATCGAGAAGCAGCATGTTACTAAATGAATATTTATCATTTCATTGTCAACAATGTAAAAGAAATTTAATTAGAGTCCTCATACAGAAAGGAAACTGCTGCTTTGTCTAAACTCAAATCCCCTTTAATCTAGCTTAAATTGAGACTGTTAAGTCTTACAACTACAATACACGTTGAAGCTACGGCATACATGCAAAAACTTTACAAATTCCCATTGAAACCAAGGACCCAGAAAGTTTTCTTTTTGTAGAAGTGTCTGTTAGGATATGCTAAGTGGAATAGCTGCTCTAAAGTCAAAAGAATATCACAAGTTTCAAAAATAGATGGATAAGAATGAAGTAGACATACTGACTGGCCTGTATGGAGCCTCTGGGGTTATATGAAACTTCCTGTAGTTCCGCAGGATTTCACAAATCTCTGCAGGTCTCAGCCAACGATGTTGTACTTCTGATAATATCTGTGTTATGTCTGCAATCAAATAAACATATTATGTTTTCAAGGATACAATGGTCCAACTTTTGAAAGAAGCTTATATCGAGTCAGTCAGACATAATAAACCTCAGTGAATCTTGAATCAAAACATGCAAATGTAACATCAGAAACGCTAAGGATCAAAACTTGAAACACTCTTGCCAATGCCTTATACATTGTATATGCTTAATAATTGTGTGTCTGTTTCTAAGTTGCACGGACTCTTTATTTTTGCTGCCGCACCCGTCTCGACACGGAGTGGGTGCGAGATACGTCTCGGATACGGTCAACCAACTTCGGATACTTTGACCGGAGTCCATGGACAAATTTGGGGGGGAAATTGAGATTTTGAATTTTCAAAATGAAAGATAAAACAGATTTAAGACATGGGAAATGACATATCTTCAATACTATAATTATTTTGCCTCATATTCGGTGCTTCATGTTTCGGACCAAACAGAGAGAAGCAAGAATTCAAGGAGTTGTGTTCTGAGTTCTGAGTTTTGAGTTCTGACTTCTGGTAGACAGTAGCAACGATCTGTAAGGATAATTGGTGGAAGGCCTTGAATGGCTTTCTTTTTTTTCTCTTGAGGGGAAGAACCAGAGAGCTTGAAAGAAGAAGTTGAGGTCTTTATAGCTCTATTTTTATAATTTGAATTTTCTTAGCCGGATCCCCGCACCCGTATCCATATATGGATTCGCACCCCCGAATCTTAAAATTCAGATTTTGCCGAATCCGACACTCGGATCCGTACCCGCATCAGATACCCGCACCCGAGCAACTTACGTCTGTTTTTTTTAGAGAAAGAGCCAGCCTCTAGTACACTAAAGGAAAACTCATCCTAAGTCACAGCTCAAAACCAGATCTGTGACATAAACTTAAAATCAGAGATTATGTCTCATTTCCACATACTAAAATAAGATGGAGTTGGATAATATTGGACTTGAAAGATCACTAGTGACTCATGGGTGAAGGTGTTTGGACTTGAAATTGCATCTCTGAGATGTCAACAGTATTATTCTAGTTCTAGCCAAGGGAGCTAGCTAATGAAGAGGTTTAAGTTTTCACTTCAATTCTTTGAATTAGATTTCCCAAGATTTTTTTTTTGATAAGGTAAATAATTTTATTAACAAATTGGGGGAAACCTCGTATACAAGCCATATACTAAAAGAAGATAAAATACACTAAAATATGGTTCTCAACAAAAGAGGTCCAAATCCTCTATACAAATTGGGACCTCGTAAGTACACCAAAAAGAAACTAGAGACAAAACACTACTTTGCATCTTTACAAAATCAAGTTCCACCCCTTCAAATGCCCTCCTATTCCTCTCTTTCCAAATAACCCACATAAGTGCTATGGGGGCAACACACCATGCTCTCCGGCTTTTCTTCCCCCTTCTATGAGTCCAACTTTGCAAGACCTCCTTCACTGTGCCCGGCATGACCCATTGCATCCTAAACAAAATGAGGACCACCCTCCATAACCGGCTAGCAACCTTACAATGCAAAAGAAGATGATCTACACTTCCGCCCGCACTTTTACACATAAAACACCAACTGACATAGGTAATTCTCTTCTTTTCCGGATTTTCCGCCGTTAATATCACACCTCTTGCCGCCGACCATACAAATGGAGTAGGAATCCAAATGGAGTCATGGGGAAAGTAACTTCCTCCCTCACTTGAAACCTCTTATAAAAAGAGCTAACGGTGAATAAGTCGTCACCACTCTCCCCCCCACCTCGAAACATCCATTAAGTTGCTTGGTGTGTCTAACCCATACAACAACTCTATCAAATTGTGAAATTCTTCCATTTCCCAATCCAGAGGAATCCAATGAATAACACGCTCATGACACCTACAAATTTGTTGGATTGTCATCTCTCTGGCATGAAACACGATATAAATTAGGAAAGGCTCCCTTCAACTCGATCTCCCTGCACCACTTATGTACCCAAAAATTAATCCTACTTCCATCTCCAACCTTAAAAGAGATATGTCCAGAAAAATCTTCCTACCCCTTCATGATACTCCTCCACACGCAAACGGAGTCACAATGTTTGTAGTCCTCCATCCACCCTCCATTATACCATATTTTTACGCTACCACCCCCCTCCAAAAAGCATTTTCCTCCATCCCAAATCTCCAAATCCACTTCCCTAACTTATATTTCCCAAGATGAAGTTGGTTCTGCAAATAGATTTCTTTTCCCTAATTTTTGTATTTCATCTGCAATGTGATGTCATAAAAGTCTTGAGCATTTTAGTTACTCCAACAAGCCAAGCTCAAAGAACTACATTTGGGTGTGGTCACGCTTGAGCCCATATCCAGCTTTTAGTTCTCTATTTGACAAGAGTTGAGCCAAAGAAAAGTTAACTTGGCTCATATACACCTACTATTATATTCCAACCTATGAACAATTTATATCTCCAACTAAAACTACTTACATAACCAACACATTGATGTTCTCACTTGTGGGTAAGTATCTTTCATATTTATGGAACCATTGTCAATTAGACTAAAACACTCTAGTTTGTTCCACTATGGCAATAGTGTTTTGTGAAAGGTTACCAATATCTAGTGAAATCTTCTCTTAAAGTTCTGGTAGGGGGCAGTAGATTTACTTTGCTATTCTTAAAGGAATATTTAAGAAATGAAGAGAAATATATATATAAGAATTACACCTCTTTGAAAAGACTTTCCCTAATTTACCCTCGAGTGGCGGGTCTCGACTTCTAGGCTTTTGCCCTTCTTATGCATGTAAATGACACAAAGTTTAATTTTGAAAAAGGAAAGCTAAACTACGAAGTCTGACCTATAGGGAGAGATTAGAGTTACAAAATAAATACTCTACACATCATTTGAACTATATGAGATTGAATTACAAATTTCGAGGATAATTCAGACACGTTTTAACCGTCTCAATACCACATGATTTACATATGTCACAAGTCTCTCAGAGGTTTTACAGAGACGTGTTAAACCCAGAATCTAACTTAAGAGTATGTGCCTTCTATTAAATGCCTATTTGCAATACAAAAAGTAGAGATATAAAAGCTAGAACTCTTGTTACAACAACATACCCAGTATAATCCCACCAGGTGGGGTCCGGGGAGGGTAGAGTGTACACAGACCTTACCTCCACCTTTTGACGGGTAGAGAGGTTGTTTCCGATAGACCCCCGGCTCAAGTAGAAATGAAAAAGCAACAATAATAATAAGCAGTAATAGCAGCAAGAAAATACGATAACAAAGTGAAAGAAACAAACAGGTATCGAACCAAAAAGCAATCCGCAAAAGGAAGTACTATAAGTAACGAAGTCAAGACCAAAATACTAAATAACAATAACGTAACTACCACCATATCATATGACTATGAAGTGCAAGACACAACCAATAATAAAATAAATCAAAACAGAGACTACAAGAGTACTACGACGCACGACAACGCTCAACTACCTACTAGCCTTCTATCCTGATTCGTGCCCTCCATGATCTCCTGTCTACAGTCATGTCCTTGGTGAGTTGTAACTGCGTCATGTCCTCGGTGAGCTGTAACTGCGTCATGTCCTCGGTGAGCTGTAACTGTGTCATGTCTTGTCTAATCACCTCTCTCATATACTTCTTCGGCCTACCTCCACCTCTCCTGAAACCATCCATAGCCAGTCTCTCGCACTTCCGCACAGGGGCATCCGTGTCTCTCCTCTTCACATGCACAAACCATCTCAATCTCGCTTCCCTCATCTTGTCCTCCACCGAGGCCACCCCTACCTTGTCCCGGATATTAATTTCTAATCATATCTCTCCTCGTATGCCCACACATCCACAAAAACTCTTATAATTATCAGTTTATGGGTGTGTTCGGTATGGATTCCAATTTTTCCATGTTCGGTTGGTCAAAAATTTTGGAAAACATTTTCTAGGAAAACAAATTCCTTAAAAATGAGAAAAATGACTTCCCTAGAGAAAGCAGGGAAAACAAGTGACACTCCATCATCCCCACCCTCCAAGGCACCTTATCTTTACCCCATCCCCACCACCCCACCCCACACCTCCCACAGTATTTGTCAAGATTATATACAAAATGCTTTTAGAATAATATTTTTCGCTTACGGACCGAACACAAGAAAACAAGTAAGAAACCACTTATTTTCCTGGAAAACATTTTCCTTCATACCGAACACACCCTAATCTCTATATAACAATTCTAGCCTATAACAATTCTAGCCCATCGCAATTAGGCAACAACTCCTTCATGAGAGTACATCATGAAGAAATACATAACTCATATACTTCAATACTCTTAAGTCTTAACCATGAGTGATCAAAGCAAAACAAAAAGTATCCAATTCTCCAGTATTTATGAAATTTAATTAATTGTAAATTCAATCAATTCAAAAATAGAACAAATTACACAATTTCTGTTCACAGTTCAATCAACACCAACTAAGTTTATACCAGTGTGTTATAAATAATAACAAGCAATTAGGTGACCGGAAATAGAAAGGCACAAATGAACTTTACCTAATCGAAATCCGAGAGGATCCGATCCACAACCCGCCATTGATGATGAATTGGGAATGAAAACGAGAATCGAGAATGTTTGGTGTGAATATGATTTGAATTTTTACTTACTTCATTAATTAATGGATTAATTCAAGACTTGAAGGCCGAAGGGGGGGGCTTATCTAAGTCTTGTAAAGTGGTGGGACATGTTTAAGCCAATTGTATGCTGACATGTGTCAGATTTTAGAAGACTCGGAGGCCCACTCAAGTAGCAGCATGACTTGTTGACGCGTTGACCAAGTCGAGAACCGTCCGGTTCATTGCTTTTTTTCCGGTTTTCATTATTATAATTTTTCATATTTACATGGTGAAGTCCTTCCAACTTTTTGTGGATGTTGTTTCCTAACAGCTAATGGTTTCCTAAATTAGTAGCTGAAAACTAAATTTGTTTTCCTATAAATACGGCTTCCTAATGTCCAATTGAGAACAGACCAAAAAGAAGAAGCAAAATTCCTTTTTGAGTTTCTTGTCTAATTTTCTTGTTTGACCACAAAATATGATTGCTTGAGCAATTTTTTAGCATAAAAAGGGATGTTTCTGGTGAGGTATTGAATCGGGTTTAAGGTTCGGTTGAGTTCTAAATCGATCCAGGTTCTTAGTTATTTTTTTTAAAAAAAAATCTAACATGTCATTTGTTTGCATTTAATGAATGTCTGAATCTGAATAGTTCAGACTAAGGCCGGTCAGTGGACCCCAACTCGGCCCGTCCCGATACCCGCCCCGCCCTGATCCCCCTTAAAAAAAATGGTGTCGGGGGTTCGAACTCGGGACGGGATCAAGACTCGTCATGATTCCGATCCAACCCGGCCTCATCCCGACCCCACCCCTCCCCGCCCACCCCCTTTGCAAAAATAGTCGTTGCACAACAGTCATTTTCGATTTTAGCCGTTGTGCGACCGATATAACGGCTAAAATGCCCCCCACCCCATAAATCCCCTACCCCCTTAATATTTATTTTTAACCCTAAGTTAGTATATTTATACTTTAGTCCTATTTCTCAACTATAAATACTTCATTTTCCTCTTCATTTTTCTCACAAGTCTTCCTATCATCTCTCTATATATATCTCTACAACTCTATATTGCCTACTATATTTTATATTTTATTTGCTAAATTATATCAAAGTTCAAAAATTGGGAGTTAAGTTGGCAACTAGCTTGAGGATCATTCATCAAGCAAAGTTTTAATTTTCAACCTCAATTACATGTCGGCGTTTGGTACCTTCGTTCCTTCTTTAAATTATTATTGTTACTTAATTTTAATTAATACACTTAATTTTATACTTTAATTATTTATTTGTATAATTATAATGGAACGCATTGGGCGTATGATTAAGGGTAATGGTGTTTCTTCTAGTAGGGGAAACAATGGTAATAGTACTTCTTCTAGTAATCCTATTCCTAGTCCCGATGAGTTGATTGATTTCACTCATATAGATGAAACTGTTTTTTTAATGATATATCATTAGATGATGAGGTATATTCTGCATTTGAACCAGACTTTAATTTTGATGATAATGTAGATGACACACCCACTAGTGCACCTCAACCTCGGGCTCAGACTGAGTCTCAGCTTTAAACTGAAACTGGAATGCCTCGTATTCCCCTAGTATGAGTCGAGGCCACAACAACGAAAATTAAAATCACCTGCATGGTATTTTTTTTGATATGGACAAAGAGAATCAAGTAGTTAGATGTAAAATTTGTCAAACTGTTTATAAATTTAAAACCTGAAAAGGTCAATGTGGGACGGGAGGTTTATTGAAACATGTACAAGGCGAGCAAACAGCTATGTAGAATCAATACCAGGCTGAAACATTGGGTGTGTCAATGCCCTCTGAGTTGGGACAAGGTTCACATAGTGTCTCCGACCAAATACAAGGTCGAATTAACCCGGCGACGGGGGGAATTATAGGTCATAAATATGATAAACACAAAGATAGGGAAAATATAGCAAAATTAGTTGCGGTGGAGGGTTTGCATTTCCTTCATCTCCTGGTTTTATTCATTACGTTAGAGAAACGTATAATCCTGTTTTTAACGGTTTTCTTTTATCAACTGTTAGAAGAGATGCTTTTAAATTTGCAAATGAATATCAACAGTATTTACGTTAATGGCAAAATGGCTCTCACTTATGATATAGGATGTAGTACTATCGGTAATGATTATTTTACTGTAACATGTCATTGGATAGATCATAATTGATCTATGCAAAAACGTATTTTAGCATATAGATATATTGACGATAGGCACACTGAAACTTTTATTGCACAAAATATTCATGAAATTTGTGATTATTATGAAATAATTGATAAAATTATGACTATTACATTAGATAATGTTATTTCTAATAATTATGATATAAGACTTTTAAAAGTTCGATTAACTTCATCTTTTCCTGATCATTTTCATATAAGATGTGCGTGTCATATTTATAACTTAGTTGTAAATGATGACCTAAAACTTTTTGAAAACATTCTTGATAAAATATAATTTGTTATAAACATTATTTTTAAAGGTAATAAAATACAAAGACGCAAAGTGTATAAAAAACTTGTCACGATTGTGAAAAATTCCTGAAGAAATAGTGACTAGGTGGAATTCTCTATATGAACAACTACGTGTTGCTTACGATTATAGAAGACCTATAACATTATTATTTAACGCCCATAATAAAAATTCAAGGGATATGCTTGTAGATAATGATTGGAATTTTTTTTAGAACTTATTGGATTTTTAGATAAAAAATTTCAACCTACTAAAGAATTTTCTGGTATTTATTATCCTACTATTTCAACTATGTTATTTTATATAGCTCTAATATTTTTGTTACTTAATAAATATATGGAAAAATATATAAGACATCTATTGAAAAAATGTTTATAAAATTTAAAAAATATTTTTTTTCTATTCCCACTATTTATACTATTAGTATTGTATTAAATCCGACTATTAAAGTAGACGGTTGTGAAACACTTGTTGAAACGATTTTTGATTGTATAGCAGTACTTTCACCTCCTAGTCCAAATGAAAAATCAACTAAAGAAGAAGTTAAGTCTAACATATACACTTCATGCAAAAAAGTATATATGTATTATCAACAACAAAATGTAAATAATCAACCGGCTTATGTACAATCTTCTTATACTTCACTGCAACCTTATAAAAAAATATGCGGTTTCTGCTGCTAGTATTCAAGGCCTTTGAAATAAAATGTTTAGTGGTTCAACTTCTTCATAAGTTAGCGAATTTGATGTTTATGTTTTGTAGAGTGTTGTGCCGTATGAATAAATTGTCAATGAAAATGGACGTGAAGACTTGCTGAGATACTGGAAGAAGAACACGAAGACATTTCCGACACTATCAAAGATGACCCGAGATGTGTTAAACATTCAAGCTTCATCAACAACGTCTGAAAGCTATCTATCAGATTAAGTATTAACTCTGAGATGGCGTGCTATTGAGTTAACTGTTGAATTGAATATGCAGGATCCGAATATATGCACAGAATTCTAGATACTTGTTTAATAAGTGGAACTTTGCTTCATTATTAAATAGGCTATTAAATATACATATTGTAGTAAACTGTATAGATGGTAAGTGATTTTATATTCAAAATCATTTCAACTTACTTTTAAATGGGTTTCAGCTAGTAATATATATATATATTGAAGAAAAGTCTTGGAGTAACTGGTAAAGTTGATGTCATGTGATCTGGATGTCACGGGTTCAAGCCGTGGAAACAGCCTCTTTCAGAAATGCAAGGTAATGCTGCGTACAATAAACCCGTATGGTCCGGTCCTTCTCCGGACCCCACGCATAGCGGGAGCTTAGTGCACCGGGCTACCCTTATATATGTATATATGTGTGTGTGAAAGTGAAAACTGAGTAATTTTAGTGAGCCCCAAAAAAAAAAAGATAACTAACTTTACTAGGCAATTTGTTAGATTATTTGAGGAATTAACTCATGAAATGATAATGAGAACTTAACCAATAAATAAAAAGGAAAATAAATGAAGATGAATGAGAAGTCATTTTTTTACGGAACACTTTGCATAAAAAATATTTTCCTATGTTTATGTAAAATATATAAGAAAAATATATATTAAAAATAAAAATTAACATTGAAATGGTTCCAGTTTATTTATTCGTGCCGGTGAATCTCATCTAACCATTTCGCATCTGTAAGTGTCCAATTTTCTGTTTCTTAAATATCATTGCGAATTTCCTGGTTCCAGTTTGCATTGTGTGCAAAAAATAATTTTTTTCTTGCTGCTCCAACAATTCTAAGTGGATTTCTATTATGGCACTCATGCTTGGAAATCTTTATATCTCCAGAAATTCATGGGGGGGGGGGGGGGGAGGATTCTCCATAATATAATAAATACATGACACACGATGTTCTACTAAGGCAATTGAAGGAAATATTTCATTCCTTAAATACATATTATATACATCAATACAAGACCTAATTTATGCTACAATTATGGTAGAATATTCTAAGAATATTTACAACCTAAATATAAATTATTTGATTGAATTATGGAAATAATCAAGGATTATTTACATAATCTAACAGTCTCCCGCAGTCTTAGCGGGAGGTTCTCGTACGCTGAGACTGTTCCTGAAATCATCAAATAGTATCCGCGGAAGACCTTTTGTGAATATATCTGCAAACTGATAGCGGGACGGTACATGAAGAACACGGACTTGTCCACGTGCAACCTTTTCACGAACAAATAAAATATCCATCTCTATGTGTTTTGTGAGTTGATGTTGTACTGAGTTCTCTGACAGATATATCGCACTCACATTATCACAATAAACTACGGTTACCTTTTTGATTGGGCAATGGAGCTCCAATAGAAGGTTACGGAGCCAACATGATTCAGAGACAACATTAGCAACCCCTCTATATTCAACTTCAGCACTTGACCGAGATAGCGTGGGTTGACGCTTGTACGACCACGAGATTAAATTATCTCCGAGAAATACACAATAGCCAGAGGTGGAGCGCCTGGTGTCCGGGCATCCATCCCAATCAGCATCGGTATAAGCCGTGAGACCAGAAATGATTGACTTATACATATGTAATCCAAAATCAAGAGTACCATGAATATACCACAGAATCCGTTTGAGAGCACCCATATGTTCCTCCTTCGGGTCATGCATATGTAGGCAGACCTGTTGAACAACATATGAGATATCATGTCTCGTAAAGGTGAGATCTTGCAATGCCCATTCTAAATTGCGGTAATGTGTCGGATCGCCATATGGAGACCCGAAAGATTTACTCAATTATCTCCTATGCATATTTCCTTTGACAAATAAATAGACCACCAGCATGTTGAGTAACATTAATGCCCAAAATATAGTTCAAAGGACCCAAATCTTTCATAGCAAATTCTGAAGCAAGAAGGGACATAATAGACTAGCGAAGAGAATCAGATGATGCTGTGAGGATGATGTCATCAACATACAAAAGAATGTATGTCATGTCATTCCCTTTCTTATAAATGAACAAAGACTGATCAGATTTATTATGTGTGAACCCCACTGTGGAAACAAACCCAGCAAACATGTTATATCATACCTGGGGGGCCTGTTTGAACTCATATAAAGATTTCTTCAACAAGCATACATAATCAGGATGAATAGGGTCTCGAAATCCTAAAGGTTGGTGCATGTAAACTATTTCCTGTAGATGACCGTGGAGGAATGCATTCTTTACATCCAACTTGTGGATAGACCATGATTTTGACAGAGCTAAAATGAGAACTTTCCGGATAGTTGTTGGTTTGACAACTGGGGTAAAAGTTTCATCACAGTCCACTCCAACATGCTGAGACCTGCCATCACCAATAAGACGAGATTTGTGGCTCTCAAAGGAACCATCATATTTATTTTTATGACAAAAAATCCACATAGAATGAATTATGTTTACATTCGACGGGCGGGGAACCAACTCCTACGTCTTATATTAAATAAGAGAATCAATTTCATCTAATATGGCAGTCTTCCAATTCGGGTCTGATAGGGCAGCTTTTGGGTTTTGGGGAATCGGGGATGGTTGGACAGAGGATGTCAGATTAAAATGATGTTTAGGCCGAAAAATCCCATGTATGACACGGGTCTCGATGGATCGGTTTGGGGCCGAAGTGGGTTGCTGGGGCAGTGGGGCCATCGGGGTGTTATGGGTTGGATGGGCATCGGGAGAGGGAGCATGGACTCCCTCATTTGGCCTGGCCTAGTTTGGGCATTTGATTGGTCCGAGGAAGGAGGAAAAAGTGGAATAGGATCCCTTATGTGGGTTAGCCCAATATGGCCACGGACTAGGACCGACATAGAGGGAGAAGGAGCAATGGGCTCCCTCATTTGGGCTGGTCCAAATTGGGCATTCGATTGGGACGAGGGTGCAGGAGAGGGAGTAATAGCCTCTCTCATTTGGGCTAGATTATTTGGGTTGTTTAAATGGTGTTGCACAAGGGGATGTAGCCCAGTGTCCAAAAAATCATACAAGGGTGGGGAAGAGGCATGTATTTTGGCAAATGGGAATTTGGATTCATAAAAAATAACGTGACGAGAGATGATAATTTTTTCACTAGACATATCATAACACTTATAACCCCTATAATTTTATGGATATCCCAAAAATACACATGGAGTGGAACGGTCTTGAAGTTTGTTTATCACTGTGGAAGGAAATAAGGGATAACATAAACACTCGAAAACCCTCAAATGTGTGTAGGAAGGGACACGATGATAGAGAATTTGTGTGGGTGAGTAGTTTGAAAGTAGCTTGTTAGGAAGAATGTTTAAGAGGTATGTGGCCATTTGAAGAGCATGATGCCAAAATGATGGTGGTATGGATGCATGAGCAAGAAGTGTGTGAATTAGATTATCAGCTTTCCCATTTTGAGGAGATGTGTGTGGACAAGAGAGACGAAACACCATACCATTTTTGTGATAAAACTCCTTAAATTGGTCATTTATGGACTCCCTCCCATTGTCACATTAGAAGCACTTAATAGATTTTGAATTGGGTTTGGATGAACACACTAAATTGCAAGAAAATATTGTGAACCTATGATTTCTTCCCAATAAGAAATGTCCAAAGAAAATTAGAGTAATCATCCAAAATAAGCATGTAATACTTATGACATACTGAACTTAAAACCGGGGATGTCCATAAGTCACTATGCATGATATCAAATGACATAATAATGTTTGAAGTAGACAGAGAAAAAGGTAATTTAACATATTTACCAAAAATGCAGGACTGACAAACATGAGAACCCAAAAATTGTTTACAATCAATAAACTTATTTTTCCTAAGGGAGTTTAACACAGACGCTCCCGGGTGTCCCAGCCGATTATACCATAAATGAGAAGAAAGAGCAGCAAAAGTTAATGGAGAGGTGTCTTGGTTGTTGGTGATGGTGGTGATGGGATACAAATTCTCAGTGTTATCACATCTCATTAGTGGCATCCCCATCCGAAAATCCTTCACAGAAAACCCAAACGGATCAAAGTTAACAGAAATATTATTGTCAGTTATGAAACAACGCACATATACCAAGTTTTTAATAAGTTTGGGTGCATGTAAGACATTGTTTAACTGTAAAGGTGGGTAAGGGGTGGGATTTTTGATTGCCCAATACCATAAATTGGAATTTCTTATCCACTGCCAACCACAATATTTTTATTACTACTCATATTAAAATAAGACGAGAGAGTACCTTGAGATGCCGTCATGTGAGAGATTGCCCCCGTGTCCATGTACCATTGCGTCGGGAACATTGTCATGGTCTGTATGGCTTGCTCGATGTCTGTCGGAACATAACTTGAGGGAGATGGTCCATGGGCTGCAAATGCTTGTTGCGGATGACTACCAAGAATTCTGGGCTGCCGAGCGGATGGATGTAGCCTGGCCCACGGTGCGGTACGGTACGGGCAGAGAGGGGTAGCCCACTGTTGCGATTGCCAACCCCACAATGGGTACTGCCCCCACTGCCGCCGCCTGGGTGGTTTTTCTGCGGCTAGTGGGGTCAATTCTACCACTGTTGGTCGCGGTTGTTACTGCAATCAGAATGTTGTCCGCCACCACAACCTCGTCCCTTTCCACCATTATTTTTTCCTTTGTTATTATTGCAACTTTGACCCCATTTTGGTCCATTATTGGTTCGATTTGTACCACTGCCCGAACCATAATTTTGAGGCCAAAATCATCGGTATATATGTTGGTAGAAAGGAGGGCGGTGCCGGCATTGCTTGCCGCAGTCGCCGCTTGTTTTTATTTTTGGGTTTCTTCAAGAATCAATCTCGAACGAGCCTCATAGAATGGTGGTAACGGATTACTTTGTTGAATGAACGTAGCAACACCATCATATTGTTCATTCAAACCCTCAATTAATTGAAGAACTAACCTTTGATTCGTCACCGGTGCACCGACATTTGATAGTTGATCGACAAGCATTTTCAACTCTTGACAATATGCAGAGCGTTTGGAAAATCATCCAATTTGACATTGGTGAATTGATTTTCTAGATAAACCGCCCGAGAAATTTTGTTATCTTGAAAAATATTTTGCAAACGCTCTCATGCTTGTTGCGTCGTCGAATACGGTTCCAATATGGTGTGCAAAAGATCGTTTGATATGGTGTCGTAAATATATTGAATGACTATAGCATCCAAGCGAGACCATAGTGCCATATCAGTGTTTTTCTCTATGACACCGGGGTGAGGTTTGGGAGGTAGAATATGATCGATGACTTGGTATGCGCGGCAATGGATTTTGAATAACTCCGCCCAAGATGAATATTGCCCTTTTTCCATATCGAGAATCACATGAATGAAGTTCTTGACATTGTTAACGGCAAGAGCGACATAAATTTTTTGTTGGTCGGCCATTGTTGGAGTGTAATGCGAAAAACAACAAGGAAGAGAGGTATGGTTTTTTTGGCAAAGGGAAAAACCCTAATTAGGGTTTTTGGCAAAGAGAAACCCCTAGAGTTTTGGGAAGGGAAAACCAAAAAAAGGTAAGGGGGGGGGGGGGGGGGAGTAGGTTGTGGCTGGCGGCTTAGGGCTAGGATTTTGGGGGTTTAATTTTTGGCTCTTGATACCATGAAGGAAATATTTTCCATGATCATTTCATTCCTTGAATACATATTATATACATCAATACAAGACCTAATTTAGGCTACAATTATGGTAGAATATACTATGAATATACTTAAGAATATTTACAACCTAAATATAAATTATTTGATTGGATTATTTCCATAATCAAGGATTATTTCCATAATCTAATAGCAATAAGACCGAAAAAACTTAGGGTGTGTTCGGTTTGGAGGAAAACATTTTCCAGAAAATACAATTTTTTATTTTCTTTTGGTAAAAAAAAAATTCAAAAAAATTATTTAGGAAAACAGGTTCCTTAAAATAAGGAAAATGACTTTCTAATGAAAGTATGAAAAACAAGTCTCACAAGTAACATTCAACCAACTACCCCACCACCACCCAACCAAACACCCCCACCCCACCCCGCTGCGAGCCCTCCCCCCTCTCCCCCAACCCCCTCCCAAAAAAAAGTTTTTTTAAAAAAAGTATTAATTTTTTTTGGTTTCTAGTTTCTACACCCCCACCACTTCGCAACGGGTGGTGGGGGTAAGAAACTTTTTTCATTTTTATATTTTTTATAAAAATAAATAAAAATATATATATAAAAGTGGGGTGCACTAAGCTCCTTCTATGCGTGGGGTCTGGGAAAGGGTCGGACCACAAGGGTCTATTGTACGCAGTCTTACCTTGCATTTCTACAAGAGGATGTTTCCACGACTTGAACCCGCAACCTCCTGGTCAGATGACAACAACTTTACCAGTAACTACAAGGCTCCCCTTCCAAAGGGAAGTCTGGTGCACTAAGCTCCCGTTATGCGCGGGGTCGAAAAAGGGTCGGATCATAAGGATCTATTGTACGCAACATTAACTTGAGTGGGGTGTTGGGTGTGGTGGTGTGGTAGTGTGGAGTAGGAGTGGGTGAAGATGAAGTGTGTTCGAGGGTGGTAGTTGGGTGGGGGCGTTTGTGGGGCTTGAGTGACTATTTTCCGAAAAATATTTTCTACTAATTAACCGAACATGAGAAAATAAGTAAAAAATTCACTTATTTTTTCCACTAATCAAACGAACATGAGAAAATAAGTAAAAAATGTCTTATTTTCGTCCATACCGAACACATCCTTAATGAAAAACAGCTAAGGTATAAAACTAAAAAAGAGGACAAATTTATCATCTGATCTTCATGGGGAATTTGGCTGGTCGATATGCTACCTATGGTCGTATGGGCTGCCGGAGATTTTTGTACACTCCAATTTGTATTAACCTTCTTGTTTCAGGACCTCAATTTGGAGTCACAAAGGTACATTATTATTTTTTACAAGTTTTTCACAATAATGTTTGTCCAAGAACCATCAGTTTCCACCCAATGATGAATGATTGACACAAAAATTAATAATGTTGCCTGAGAACTCATTCAGGTAACTTGCCTGTATGAGCTAATATGCTCCAGTGTGACTTAAAACATCACGGTGAAAAAAGAGTGATTTACTTCTTAGATAAAACTTAAAACATTATCACGGATTTCCACATTTTTTAGCTAGCAATGTTATCTCCGGTTTGCATTGTGTGCAAAATTAATGGTGCAGCTGATTTAGTTATTGCTCTTGCTGTTCAGGATATCCATTGTCAAGGAAAGAAATTGCAGGAGGCAGCTGCTCCTGTTGGTTACCATTAGATCTTCATACTGTTCTACTTCTCAAAGTTGTTCTGTTTGTATATATATATATGTTAGACATGGTCGAGCCAAAACAAGGGTAGGTTGGGTATTTCTGATTAGTGAAGAAATCCCCAAGTAGTGGCAGAAATATGGATTAAACTACTGTTCTGTCCTGCATAGTTGTATGATAAACATGTGCTTAAGCTCTTCAATTTGTAATCTTTACGGGAATGCAAATGAATCCCGCTCCAAAAATCTTATCAAATGGATTTCTTTTATGACACACATGCTTGGAAATCTCCAGAAGTTCACAGAGAAAACACAGGATCTCCAGAATTCTTCCAAGGCAGAAAGTCCGATAAAACATTTTGGGAAACAGCAAGTATATATAAAACTAACAAAAAAGGCAAATTTATCATCTGATCATCAGGGGATATTTAGTCGGTTGTAAGGGTCACTGCTGGAAATTTTTGTTCGCACCAGTCTGTATCTGTATTAACCAAGTACTTACATGACCGGAATCTGGTGTCTCAAAGTCACGTATAAATTTTCTTTATAGATATTTCACAGTAATGTTCGTCCAAGAGCCATCAGTTATTCAGTTTCCCCCAAATGATGAATGAGTTAACATAAAGACAATGTTGCACGGACTGAAATTAAGTCATTCAGGTAACATGCCTGTAAGAGATATATGTTGCAGTGTGGATCTTAGACCATAACGTTCAACTGCCCATTTTGCTTCTCTAAATCCATGGCCATATGCCTCAGAATGGTTTTTTTCTATTCCTTGTTTCAGATACTCTTTCAGATTTCTCAAGAACTGAGCATTGTCGCTTGTACCCTCTATGTTGTCATCACCAGTAAAAGATTGCCATTCTAGCCACTTGTGAGCGATAACTTCACAAATACCTTCTGCGATGTTCAGGGACAGCCCTCTATAGCCTATATATATCAGAGGGAAAAAGGTAGATTCATGAGGAATGTTGTTCATTTTTTAGTTTAGATTAGACAAAAGCAACTAGATATTATGGTAAAAAGCTGGAAACCACCTTCAATCTGCATCCAAGCGTGCATCATTTCATGAGCCAAAGTTGCTCCCAAGGCCAACCTATTTACAAAGACCAGTGATGCATACCATAAATTAAAGTAGGGAACTTCTTTCAACCTTACATAACCTCTTAAAGCTGGAGTCATATTATTTCTGGAAAACAACAGAGCACTTTTCTTAACTTCAATCTTAAGTCAAGCACATCACTGACCAAAAATGATAGAATATGGACATCATCACTCCTGATGTAGGTGACATCGTGAGATGAGTAACATGTAAGGACCTACCTTAAGGCAAGAACAGTAGCTGGAAACGGTTGTTAATAATGCAGATTTTTCTGATAGCTCCTGTGAATCCTAAATATTGTCAATATGAGTGATATCTCTACTATTCTAAATGAGTTTCACTTCTTAAGCTGGCCGTACTATCTATTATAGGATATGTTCATACAGAATGGCATCTTATGACTGTTTATTACATGAAATATGAAAATGCAGATTTATTTTAGTTATTATATAGTTTTGTAGATAAAGCTATTGGGCATCTACCTCATTGCATATAACAAGACTCTGAATAAGTCAAAAGTGAAATTGCTTATTTGCTGATCCTAACTAGATGAAGATCATGAGATATATTTCCTATTTGCTCTCCTAGAAATTACTAGATGACAATTGCTTGGAGTTATATACTGGATCCATCAAGAAGACTACTTATGTGATAGTATAAAAGCTTAGAAGAAGATTACTTTGGAAAGCCATGTAAAAGCAGCATTGCTTTCACTTTGCGTCCTTCAACGAGATGTTCTACTTCTTTCACCACTTCAACTTTTCCACCCTTTTGTATTGACTTTGACACCTAGCATGAGTGAATGAAATGCAACGTGAGAGAGTAGATCACTTCATACCATAGGTAAGAGAAGTCTATAATAGAAACAAATGTACTCACATAAGTTACGGCGTCCAATTCAGATTTATCATAGATAGTCAAGCCAAGTGAGCTCTGTGAAACCAACTAAATACTGTTACTACTACAAAATGTGATGGAAGTACTCCTCTTGCTAATGTAAACACCAGCTCTGCCTACCTTGTTGTTATCATTTTTGATCATCTCTTTTTCATCAACTAACAGAATTGGAATGTAATTTCTGACTTTCATGTTTAATCCTTTGAAAAATCTTTGCACTTCATCAAGAAGGGGCTTACAGTCTCCAGGATCCATCACTGCTGTATAACGACAATCAGGGCAAAGTTTCCGACCATCATTCAGAGTGATATACTTCACCTCTCCTATCTACAAATAGGTGAGTCAGTTCTCAGTTAACGTGTTATAAGCTGAGTAATTGACATCTATTATCATTGAACGTAAAGCCAGTGTCGCAGCTAGAAAGCTCATTGTGTATGTTTGCTATTCAGGAATATTCGTCATGCAATTGCAAGTGGTTGATTTATTCAAAAAGATTACTTTACACTCTCATTTTAATAATTCTCATACTAATTGTGTGGTTCCTATTTAGCTCATTATGACCTTCATTTTAAAGAGTATAGATTCAATCAGGAACATCTTCAATCTAATATTAGTATAGAAGGCGTTTGAAAACCTTATATCTTGAACAGCTGTGGCACTGAGGAGTTCCATCAGATGTATGCTTCTCACAGAAAGTTTGGCGCCAGTAGGTACACATTAACCAATCCGAGCAAATCTGTACCAAAGATAACAGAAGTATGAGGTAACTCATTCAGATATTTTCCAATCATCTTCAGATTTACAGGGATAGATTATTTAGAAAGACTAAAGGGAAGGACGGGAAAGGGAACACAAACCTGTTCTTCGCAAACATCACAGACAAGTTTATTGCACCGCTTGCTACTCTTTCTCCAGAAAGAAGTGCTCCTACATCATCATAAAAGTGTGTCAATTTGATTAAATGGCAAGCAGAAGAAAGTATCTAAGCAAAAGATACTTCAGATGATAATCTGACAATGAAACCCCGAAAATAAATGATAAGAAAGTGTATTCGTGAATGTCTTTACTTCCTTATACTGCTTGTTATTTTTCCAAATTCTGGGATTAACAACCCTCTCAAGGATTTAGTTCTTAAAAGCATTATCAAGAGAAGAAATAGAAGCATGATTTTTGCATGGACAACTAAAGACCTAATTGCATATACTTCATTACTAATGTAGAAGCACTTGAATTGTGTAGCACGCACTTTGATGGTTGGACGAGTGGATTTAACTCCTTGAAAAGTTTCCACCATTTCAGTTCTCTGCCTCCGGTACTCGTTCTGTAATAATGTAAACCTTTAGTAAACAAATATCTGATCTTAGACTTAATCAGCTTGCGACAAAAGGGGGGTGAATAGGACAATTACATATATGTGACTTAAGGAAACATGCAAATATTCACTTCCCATATAGTATATGTTTCTATCTGATAAATCTCTGAGAGGTAGTTGTGCACAGTTTAGAATTCAGTGGATAATGGTACTCATTTCCCATATAAGAACGAGGGAATGACAGGCTAATCACAGGGCATATTTACCTCTCATCTGTAGAAGATAATGTGCTTTCTTCCAGTGCTTGTGAAAGTTCTTCTACTTCATAAATCTCGGGAAACTCCATATCTGATAAGTAAAGTAACCAAATTTATATATGAGACTGTTTGCCTAAAGAAAGTAAGAAACTTCCGTTGAGCACTTATAGTTCTGTCAAAATAACCAAGTGAAGCTCCATAATCATGAAACTTGAGCTAAAATATATCCTGAGTAACTACTTACTAGGACAAAATTCAGCTTAAATAAGTGAGATGAAAAGGCTACATCGTTAATGGCCCTTACCACCCATGTATATTTCCTTTCCCTTCGATTGTTGAAGAGATAATTCAATAGCACGGACCACATCCTCATTCTCGTCTTCTGAGAATTGGTTCTGTATTCAAGTTTTTCAAATGAATTTAACAAATAATAATGATGATGATGACTATAGTAAGGAGTAATAACGAAAGACAGATAGAAGTAAAAAACACACGAAACCTCGTAAGAAGGACCTTCATCCAGGGATCTATTTGCATACATTTTCAAGGTTAAATCCTCTGAGATCAAAGAAAGATATCAATCTGCAAAACATAAAAATGCATTCATAAGAAAATGACAAGTTTACTAGAAAATACAATGAACTAAGAAGATGCTATGACCACTAACCAGAGCACAGGACCCAAAGCTTTCTGCCAGATACTTGAAATGGTACAGACTATTTGTTCAATCATAAGCAAGAAAATCCAGAGGGATATTAAATTTTTATAACATGGTTTACCTAGAACTTTTTTTTATTTAACAAATGGAGTATTCGGTTGGTCGTACTTACCAGAAAAAAAACAAATATTCTGCTGGTACCACATAAAGAAGTTGCAATCAACTGAAGTGGTAGTTTCGTGCTCCTTTTCTTGTCTTTAAATATAGTAGGAGTATAATATAACAATTAACTAATCATTTCCAAAGACTTTGAACATGTCGTCGAGTCTTCATGAAAGTAATTATGTTTTCCCTGAAAAGTATGATGAATGTTTATGCGTAAAACGGTACAATTGAATTTATATACGTGGTCAAGGACACGTTAGATAGGAATTTTAGATGAATTGTACTGAAAATGAATAATAACAAGATAAGATAAAGTAATGCTTAACCTGAGCCTTATGACAGCTTCTGGTCAAAGTGACGATAACTAGTATGAAAGCACAAAAGTCAAGAGAATAACAATAAGTATTTTATAAATGCTAGAATCTGATGGGTTACAGTTGAATGAATTTTCCTAATAAATGAGCTACACGGGTACAAAAACCACGAAATATGCTCTCATAAATACAGGAGAATGAATGTTGTAATAATTGGAAAATCAATCTCTCAATAAATGACATTAAAAGGGTATTGGAAGTCGTATGACCGGCTTTTGTAACGATCGTCTGTTATGATGCAAATGACTCTTAACCTTCAGGGACGAATAGCCCACATTGAAGGACTGAGAGAATTCTCTTCAAGTCCTGACCACCACCTATACAACCCTTCAGGGACCAGCTTGCCGCCGACTTAGCCGGTGCCCAGGGATATTAAATTTTCATAACATGGTTTACCTAGAACCTTTTTTTTATTTAACAAATGGAGTATTCGGTTGGTCGTACTTACCAGGAAAAAAACAAACATTCTGCTGGTAGCACATAAAGAAGTTGCAATCAACTGAAGTGGTAGTTTCGTGCTACTTTTCTTGTCTTTAGATAGTATAATATAACAATTAATTAATCATTTCCGAAGACTTTGACCGTGTCGTCGAATCTTAATGAAAGTTTTTTTTTCCGAGAAGTTTTGACGAAACTAGTTAAGAAAGTGTGCTTCTTGTTACTAACAGTTAAAGCTTCTAATTACTATACACTTTTCGTATTTCTGACTTTTTTTCATCATTAAAAGATAATAGAAAAAGTCACCCTTTAAAATCTTCAGGAGAAGTAACGAAAGAAAACAGAAGCATGTGTACATTTTCTGTGTTTGGATGTACCACGTGCGATGATATTTCACATATTTAAAGAAATGACCTTGGCCTAATTCAATTCCAGGTAAGGGTAAATACCAAGATTTTGTCTTTTATGTTATTGGCTTATCGTTCAATTAACTTTCTTTCTTAACGGTTGACAGTTTAACTGTTATGACTCTAATATCACAATAAAAAATAAATCTTGGATCTAACTCAATCTCAACTAGCTGGTAGAGTGGGAATTGACCAAAAGCATGTATAAAGAGGTCAATTTTTCATCCCCACATTAATGTGGTTAATTGGATTTTGCTATCCTTTACAGTCAATTTTCTTTCTCTTTAAATAACCCTAATACTACATTAGCAACACATTAATGGAATCCGACAAATAATCCAAGTTTCTTCGAATGGATTGTAGAGCCAAAAAGTCAATGTGATCTCTTATGGAGAAATTATCAAATTTCCAGAAAGTAAAGGGGACGTTAGGAGAAAAAGTTACTTTGAGAAAAGCTACAGCCAACAAGTGGGGGAAAAAAGCCTCCATGTTTAGTTGCCTGACTTGACTCGTAACAATAGAAAGACAAAATCTAAAGAAAGAGAAAGGCTTGGAAATAAGAAGATTCTATAGATTTGCTTAAACTTTAAGCTATACTCCCTCCGTCCATTTCGAAAGTCAACTAGTTTAATTTTGATTATAAATTTAGATATGAAATTTTAATTTTTAAAAATAAAATTCATATTTAAAAATTAGATAAAAATTACTATAAATTACAATAATTAATAATTTAAAATATTTAAAAGATATATAAAAAACCAGTCAAAGAGAAATTTTGAAATTCGAAAGGTGTCGAAATGAACTTTGAGGTGGGGTTCTATTGAATTGAACAGTTGAATATGTAGGATCCGAATATGCACAGATTTCTACATGTTTATAATAAGCGGAACTCTGCTTCATTATTAAATAGGCTATTAAATGTACATATATTGTATAGATGGTAAGGGATTTTATATTCAAAATCATTTCAAGTCACTTTTAAGTGGGTTTTCATCTAATATTACTTTGTTAGATATATATGTGTATAAAACTAAGTGATTTTGTTGAGACGAAAAAAAAGATAAATAACAATTATTAGATAATTTGTTAACTTAAGGATCATTTGAGGAATTAACTCATGAAATGATAATGAGAACGTAACCAATAAATAAAAAGAAAAGTAAATAAAGATGAATGAGAAGTCATTTTTACGGAAAACAATTATGTTTATTTGGTAAATATAAAATATTTTTTGAGAAAAATATATACGTATTAAAAATTAAAACTAACATTGAAATGGTTCCAACCCGTGTCCCGGGAGATAGCTCTGGTTCGTGCGCATTAGAAGTAGACATGAGTGCTTGTCTTAGCGCGCATCGAAGCGACATGCATGAAAGACCTTGCCTCAGTGCCTTTGAGGATTCCTTCTCGCTTGCTTGCTGTCTAAGCTCTTCGATCCTGCCCGATTCTTGCGCTTGCTTGTGCCCCCTTGGAGTCCGTGTCTGTGTAATAACAATCATCTCTCGAGATATGGGGTAAGGATATATACTAGCGTAAGCAGTTATTGCAGCCGATAACTGGACTGCCGCGTTCCTCGCGTAGCGCCATTCGCCCGAGGTCGGGTTTATTGCAACTCTAATGGATGCTATTACAGTCATTCGTGCCGATGAAGCTCATCTAACCATTTCGCATCGGTAAGTGTCCAATTTTCTGTTTCTTAAATATCATTGCGAAATTCCTGGTTCCAGTTTGCATTGTGTGCAAAAATTAATTTTATTTCTTGCTGCTTCAACTATTCTAAGTGGATTTCTATTATGGCACTCATGCTTGGAAATCTTTATCTCCAGAAATTCATGGGGGAAAGGATTCTCCATAATATAATAAATACATGACACAGGATGTTCTACTAAGGCAATAAGACCGAAAAAACATAATGAAAAACAGCTAGCTATAAAACTAAAAATGAAGCCAAATTTATCATCTGATCTTCATGGGGAATTTGGTTGGTCGATATGCTACCTATGTTCGTATGGAGTGCCGGAGATTTTTGTACACTCCAATTTGTATTAACCTTGTTTCAGGACCTCAATTTGGAGTCACAAAGGTACATAAATTTTTTTACAAGTTTTTCACAGCAATGTTTGTCCAAGAACCATCAGTATCCTCCCAATGATGAATGAATTATTAATACAATAATTAACAATGTCACCTGAAAGTTAAGTCATTCAGGTAACTTGCCTGTACGAGCTATATGCTCCAGTGTGTATCTTAAACCATAACGTTCAACTGCCCATTTCGCTTCTCTAAATCCATGACCATATGCCTCGGAATATCTTTTTTCTATCCCATCTTTCATAAACTCTTTCAGATTTCTCAAAAACTGAGTTTTTTCACTTGAACCCTTCATATATTCATCCCCAGTAAAAGATTGCCATTCTAGCCACTTGTGAGCCATAACCTGGGAAAGACCTTCTGCGATGTTTAGGTTCAGTCTTCTGTAGCCTATAAATATGTGAGGAAAATTGTAAAAAAAAAGAGTGACAAGATTTCATCTCGATAGGAGAGGAGGACATTTTTGTGTTTCTTCTCTCGTTTGTTGAACTATAAAGGTAGATTCATGAGGAATGTGGCTTTCCACAAGTTTGGATTTAAGTTATATATGCTGACACTCTCATTTCTTTTGCTTAATTTAGATGACTATAACAGGTTATCACTCTATTTTCTAGTTACTAAATCAGGCTTGCTATTAGGAGTTACCTATTGTTGTATGACAACTTATCCGATGGTATAAAAAATCTCTATACATTGTTAGTATATAAAACTCAAAATTCTTTTTACTTTGAACAAGAAAAATCAAACAAGTGTCAATAGTAAAAAGCTGAAAATCACCTTGAACGCGCATCCAAGCATGCATCAATTCATGAGCCAAAGTTGATCCGAGGGCTAACCTGTTTACACAAGCATTGATGCATACATAAAATTAAAGTAGCGAACTCGTTAGTCGTTACATATTCTCTTAAAACTGGAAACAAATTAAAGAGAACATTTTTCTTAATTTTGATCCAAGTCAAGAAAATCAGACCACTAATGGATAGAATATGGACAGCAACATCTGAAACCCCCACTCATAACAATTCAATATTTCTTTAATGTCTCAATTTAGGTGACATCGTAGGAAGAGTAGTGTGTAAGAACATACCCTTGGGGTGAACAATAGCTGGAAACGGCCGTTAACAATGCATATTTTTCTGATAGATTCTGTTAATCAGGAAATATTTCGTCTTTTATGCAAAATGAGTAACATCTCTACGACTCTAGACCAGTTTCTATTCTTCAGCTGGTGATACTAACTATTCTAGGATATGTTTATCAAAAATAGAATTTAGTGACTGTTCATTACATAGAATACAAAATTGCATATATGATTTCAAATGCATTGTTTTGTAGATGAACGAATTGGGCAGCATATCTCATTGCATAGAAAGAAGACCGTGAACAATTCAAAACTGAAATTGCTTATTTTCTTATCCCAACTAGTTGAAGAGCATGATATATATTTTCCTATTTACTCTCTTAATAATTACTAGATGAAAATTGTTTGGAGTTCTATACTGAATCCATCAGAAGATGACTTATGTGAAAGTATAGAAGTTTAGAAGAAGATTACTTTGGAAAGCCATATAAAAGCAGCACTGCTTTCACTTTGCGTCCTGGAGGCAGTTGTTCTACTTCTTTCACCACTTCAACATTTTCACCCCTTTGTGTTGACCTTGACACCTAACATAAGTGAACTTAATGCAAAATGAGAGAGTAGATAAACTTAAATTCATTAAGTTTAATTTTTTTATTAGCTTGACTATGAACCATAAAAGTGAATAGAATTCCATTCAATTGCAGAAGACATCAACCCATCTAACAGAAGTCTTAATAGAATTAGAAACAGATATATACTCACATAAGTTACGGTGTCCAATTCAAATTTCTCATAAATCGTCGAGCCAAGTATGCTCTGTGAAACCAAGTAATAGCAACCAAATGATATTACTACAACGAAATGTCAAAGAAATAATTAAATTTCTATTGCTAATGTTAGGACATGATCTACACACCTTTTTGTGGATTCTGATTAGCTCTTCTTCGTCAACTAACAGAATTGGAATATAATATCTGATTTTCATGTTTAATCCTTTGAAAAATCTGTGCACTTCATCGAGAAGGGGCTTACAGTCTTCAGGATCCATCACTGCTGTATAACGACAATCAGGGCAAAGTTTTCGACCATCACTCAGAGTAATATACTTTATGTCTGCTATCTGCAAACAGGTGAGTAAGTTCTCAGTTAACATATTAATGACCATAGATTCAATCAGGAACATCTTCAATCTCGTAATACAGAAGGTTTTAAAAACCTTAAATCTAGAACAGGTACAGCAGTAAGGAGTTCCATCAGTTGTATGCTTTTTACAGAAAGTCTGGCCCCAGTAAGTACACCTGAACCACGCGGAGGAAATCTGTACAAAGATTTATGATGTTAAAAGGCAATAATCAAACATACTAGAAGCATCAGTTAACTCATTCAGAAATTTTGCAATCATCTTCATGGTTTACAAGGATAAATTATTAGGATTGATTACTAAGTGCAAAAAGGGAGAGAGATTTGAAGAAAGGGAACACGAACTTGTTCCTCACAAACATCACAAATAGGGTTATTGCACAGCTTGCTACTCTTTCTCCACCAAGAACTGCCCCTACAAAATAATAAAAGAGGATACTAATGTCAATTTTATTAAATGGAATGCAGAAGAAAATATTAAAGGTAAAAGATACTTGGGAGTGCCACAATGATAATGAAACATGGAAAGAAAAAGATAAGAAAGTGTATTAAAGATGAACTGTTTTACTTTCTTATACTGCTTGCTATTATTTCCAAAATCAAAAAACACAAGTGTGATTTTGTTCTCTTCACACCTAGCTATAAATACTTTATGTACTAGTACTTGAATTGTGGTGCGCTTACTTTGATGTATGGACAGATGGATTAAACTCCTTGAATATTTTCCACCATTTCAGTCCTCTACCTTCAGTGCTGGTGCTGCAATGGTGTAAAGCTTTAATAAACAAATAAGAGTAAATACATAGCTGAACTAATTTTATGTAGTTGTTTTAACCAACACTTAAGTCTGGTTTGCTAATAATACTAACCTTGAATATATGTTCTTTTCGGAAGACCAAACACCGGAAGACACTTTCCATAAAATAGGTCATTTCTAGAAAAAAAAAAATCCGAAAATGACCTCCTTCATACCAAACACAGCTTAAAAATTATATTTGCTGCGACTGCTACATTCAAATCTTGATCACTTCCTTGACAGGACTTTACATCTCCACAATGGTTGATGAAGAATAAATTTCACATAATTGTCTCATTATTTACATAAATTTGTTGAAACTATGCCAGATAAACAAGTCTGTATGAAGCCTAATCTCCTCCCAATATGGAAATATTAATTTCTCATTATGAAGATAAGTCTAATTAATATGAAGGAATGTTGTAAGTGAAAGAAATAATCACCTTGATTATTTTCATTAATTGAAAGACTATATATACAGGTTACATATTTCCATAATAGGAGAATCATATTCCTTTTCTATTCCTAAAACCTTATTCTACTTGGATACTAACTATACATTTATGGTAATACAATTATTATGTTAAGTGTACAATACTAATTACATTACAATATTACCTA
This sequence comes from Anisodus tanguticus, assembly GCA_034509755.1. Taxonomy (NCBI): domain Eukaryota; kingdom Viridiplantae; phylum Streptophyta; class Magnoliopsida; order Solanales; family Solanaceae; genus Anisodus; species Anisodus tanguticus. The sequence continues at coordinate 33,102,909 of CM067561.1, read as the reverse complement.
AACTAGGAGACTAAATATTACCTAAATCATATACATTATTTACGGTAATAGTGCTAAACCGAGAGCCCCATATACACACAATATACATGTATATTGTGTGTATATGGGATATATTTAACAGTAAGGGAATGAGAGCTTGATACCACAGGCCATATTTACCTCAAATCTGTGGAAGATAGTGTGCTTTCTTCCAGTGCTTGTGCAAGTTCTTCTACTTCATCATTCTGAGGAAACTCCATATCTGACAAAAATTGACCAAATCTATATATGAGACTACTGGCAAAATAACCTCGTGAAGCTCGAAAATCGTGAAAAAGAATAATGGTCTAGAGCTAAAAGTACAAACTTCTTACTTGGACAAATTTAGCTTAAAAAGGTGAGATGAAAAGGCTACATCATTAATGATCCTTACCGCCTATATATATTTCTTTTCCCTTGTACTCTTGAAGAGAGAGTTCAATAGCATGAACCACATCCTCATTCTCATCTTCTGAGAATTGATCCTGTATCCAAGTTTTATTTATGGGTTAATTGTGTGTTAAGATATGAGTCTGCAAAAACTATTCAATTATCATGTTGGTTAACAAAAGATAAAACTATTACTCCCTCCGTCCAAATGTATGTGACACCATTTTACTAGGTACGAAATTTGAAAGAAATAAAGACTTTTCAAATTTATGATTCAAAATAAGTCTTTGAGATTTGTGTAAATATAAAAAGTTAGCGTTCTTTTCGAGACATACTAAAAAGAATGGTGTCTCAGGACAGAGAAGTATCTGTTAAGAGAAATCAAAAGGGCCGCTTTTAGATGAATTGCGAGATATGTAATCCTCACTAAGATATAAAGCGAACATTATATGGACTTCCAATCATAATTTTCTTAACATTAGAAGCACATATCAAATGATAATAACAGTAGTAATAATACTAATAATGATGATTATTATGATAATAACAAAAGACAGAGAAGAAACATGAACCTGGTAAGAAGGACCTTCATCTAGGAATCTATTTGCAGACATTTTCAAGGTCGAATCCCCTGAGTTTAAAGAAAAATAACTATATTGCTGCAAAACATGAAAATGACATTAATGAGAAGTATCCATGGTAGAGACAATTGTAAGTTTACTAGAGAACATAATGAACTGGAAGTAGAATTTTTTTTAAAAAAATTGTTTACCTAGAAATAAAATTTTAATGAATATTCGGTTGGTTGTACTTACCAAAAACAACAAAAATTGGGCTGGTAGCACATAAAGAACTTGCAACTCAACACAAGTGGTTGTTTCGTGCTCTGTTTCTTGTCCTCAGAAATAATAGTAATATACTAGTAACAATTAATTAATCATTTCCGAAGACTTTGACCCTGTCACCAAGTCTTCATGAAATTAATAAGTCCACTTCATGTTACGCTATCTGGCAGAACAGTTAAGCTTCTAATCACTCTTACGCTTTTCATATTCCTCATTAAAGGAGTCTTTTAAAAGGAAAATCGCATTTTAAAGGTTCGTTTGGTTGAGGAATAAGTTATTTTAGGATTAATTATTCCGAAATTAGTTATTTCAGAATTATTATGCAATCCTTTCACATGTATAAAATAACACTATAATCCCGGAATAACTAATTTCGCGATTAGTTATACCGTGACTGTATCCTAACAAAAAATAAGGAATAAACTCATCTCAAATTTAATCTCGAAATTAATTATTCTTTATCCCCCGTATCAAACAATTGAGTCCTTCAAATGACTCTCTAAAGTAACTTTTATTTGTTTTATACCAATAAAATCACAATCACTCATGTTTTCCCCATTTTCCCACAAAATTTCATACATAAAAAGTACTAAAAATGACATAAATGGTTCCTTTAAGTTTGATAGTAGGTCTACAGTTGTCCTATAAATATACAGTTGTGCATATTAAATCCTTTAAATTTATCATAACTAGCATTTGTTTGTCACTAAAGCACAGTCGCATGAGAAAAATGTTATGTAGGTTCCAATATATGCTTTTTACGCACAAAAGTTTTTTCCCATCCCCTTTTGCTCTCCATCTTCATGCCCCTCCTCTCTTCTTCTTCACACCATTCCTTGGAGAATGGGGATAATAGGTATAATAGGTCGCTCGTAAAGTATTAGTGTACAAAACTAGAGGTAACTTATGTATTTTCTCTTCTTTTCTTTCAGCTTTTGCCTAATCATGAACACATATGAGTTGATCCATCTCGTATCCACATTCTCTTTCCTTACTGCAAAGTGATGCGAGAGGAAGGATACTCATCGAAGGATTATAGCCCGGTGCTATTCGGGAAGAAGGATAGTCATCCAGGATCAATAACCCCGATGTGTTGCTTCTCTACAGTTTTAGGGAACCTTAATGGTCATCCCTTTGTTTCATTGACTTGGCTTGTATTGACATAATTATGGTTGTTCGTGAGTGACTTGATGTTGATTTTAAGTTCATAAATGGATGACTTAATATTGAGAAATGGCATAATGGATTGAAAGTGATTTAATTATCTCTTAATGATTTCTCTAAGATTGGTGAACTGTTTTATCTCTGGATTTCGAACGGTTTTACTTACACTATTTTACTGCTTAATATTATAGTATTTTACATTACATATTATCCCGGAGACACTCACTGAGTACCCAGTACTCAGGCATACCATTGTTGTTTTTAATGGTGTGTCGGGTAACAAATAAGAGCAGGTTCGTGATACGCCTACTACTTAGGAGAACTTGCTGCTCTCGAGACTACTCAATGAGCCCACATGATTGTTTGTGGGGCACAATCCTATTTTTATTTTATTAGTATTAGTTTCAGGCTGCGTCCTGAAGTTAAACAATTTTCTTTTATCATCTTAGAGACTTCATAGATAGACGTTGTTTCGTGGGCATTTGGTTGAGGTCGTTATTCGACTCTCACGGGCGTTGCTACGTTTTGACAACTTATTTATTACATACTTCCGTTGATTTCATTTCATAATTTGTGACCATGACTTTTACTTAGTTATTTATAACTTCATTGAATTTTAATGAAAGAATAAGCAGGGACTTGATAGTATTAACTCATAAGGTGCTTCGAATGTTGTTCATAGCATCGGATGCTTGTTACGTCCAGGGTCGGGTTTGGGGCGTGAGAAAATCAAATCCGCAGTAAAAGATAGAAGCTTCATTTTTATAGATACTTCAAGTCTCGTCTTCAAGTTTCGCAAGCCTACATCCCGACAAGCCTTAAAGTAGGGGTCATTTGTAGACATCGAAATTTTGTGGGACTCTACAAGACGAGTTCAATCCATCTTCAAACTCTAAGGTATGTTAGGGTTTCTAGGAGGCTACTCTGCCCTAAACCCTAGCTCACGCCTATATAAAGAGACACATATTCCCTTGAAAAGACATATCGAATCTCATAAATTCATGTGTATTCGTAAGGAGATCAAGGCATCAAATACTGACTTTATCAAACTGTCTGAAGTTCTTGGAGATCAAATACATCATAAGGAGATCTTTCTACGTTCGAGAAATACGCTACTAACGACCCTCAAATCACGGAGAAAATTCGAAGAGAAGAATCAAAGGAATAAACAGAATTGTACCCACAATATTCATCAATAAGATCTCTGTTTCAACATACTTTGTTTGTGGTTGAAGTTTATTTTTCGCATATTCAAAATTTGTTGCAACCAATATATATGAGAAGTGAATAAACAGACATTGAAGCATGCAATTAGAACAAGCAAGAACTTGAGAAAAAATTATCACTATATCTTTCTCTTGGCTACACAATTAGTTTTCAGTTACAATTTCTTCCATTGTGTCTCGTTTCTATTCCAGGCAAACACTCTTAAATTAGTGTTTTTCTTTTCACTTGAGCTTTGCCCCTGAATAATTTTAAATGCATGATTGTATTCGCTATCATGACATGTTGCAGTTGTACATCCTGAAGGATTCATGGAAATTCAAGCCAGATGGATGAAAGTAACTATGCGTTGAAGCATCATGAAGAATCATCATTCTACAAACATCAAACTATCAATATTGAAGTAGTGGTGGTGACACCAATAATACTTATTTAGTGAAAATTTTAGTTTTCTTAATTATGTTTTTGCTGATAGTTATATAAAAAGGCTGAAGTTGACAACAAGTAATTAAGAATCAAAAGGAGAAGTAATCGAAATCATACTGTTGGATAATTTATGAGAGAATTTCCTAATACAGTAATGGCTATTGTTCAAATATTGCATACAAGTCGAGTTTTATAAAAATCTGTTATGAATAGGGGATAATGTATTGGTTTTTACCCCCATTATTATTCATATCGGAATTATTGGTATATATTTAACTTGTATATCAGTAATTTAAGCTTTAATTCTTGTGAAGGGGAAAGTTCCGAAGGCGAAACCCTCCCACCTGTACCAGATGTCCCTTGGCCAGGTGGGATGTAAATCGAAGGATATGCGCAAGTGGCGGCCCTGCAAGGGAGAGGACCAACGGGACACGAACCCAGCAACAACCCTTGCAATATTTCAGCAAAGACTGTCACCACACGGATTCAAACCCGCGACGTCGGAGTGGTTGTACCCCAATCACTTTGCCACTTACCAACTCGCATGTGCCCTAGAGGCAATTTAAGCTTTAATTCTCATGGTCGAAATGTGGTGGTAAGTGTTAAATATACACATGATATACATTTACCATAAGAATGTATATTACGTGTATATTTCCAGATTTGGTAAGCTTAAGCCGTGATACCACAGATTTGGTATGTCACGGTTTTGATGATGAATTATGGGTAAATAGTGTAGGGTAAATATTGTATTAATTAGTATTGTATACTTATCATAATTATAGGACTCTTGTACTACTAGAATAAGATTTTAGGAATAGGATTTTCCTATTATGAAAAATTGTAAATTGTATATATACTATTTCATTAATGAAAATAATCAAGGATTTATTTCTTTTGATTATGATCCCACCATAGTAGTATATATTAATCAGTGTTGTCTGAACAAAAAAAACTTAAATTTGATCATATTTTATTAAGTAAAAAGTATGTTAATGTATCTGCTTTATTTTGTTACGTCTAAAAAGAATTTATGGTGAGAATAAATGCGTAAATGAGTAGCTTGTGATAATAGGAAACTACCTTAAGAAAGTATGATTTTTTCTTTAATTCTAAGAAAATTTTAAGAGCATTATGTGTTAATAAAATTCTTGTAATTAATAGAAACACTATGAAATTCAGTAGAGAGTCAAAGGAATATAATGGACTAAAAGATAGCGTGGTACATTTCTAAAATAACAAATTTATTTATGTTTTACTAAACTTTTATTCTTCACTTGATTGAGTGTTGAGTTATTTATGTAGAGTAATAGGGATAAAGTTCAATTTGTCACAAGAATGAATTTTCACGTCCAAGTTTTTGTCTGAGGTTCGCTTATTTGTGTGGTAGTAAAGTCCCCGCTTGACTCAACCTTGACAACACTTCAATTTTTAGGGACTTTTTTCCCAGTAAAGTAAAGAATAGAATCTCAATTACTTTAGTTTAATGATTTCCCCCAAAGTATAGTTACTAACTATTATTATTTGTATTATTTATAAAACAAAATTAACTAAGAATACCAAAAGCCTAAATTATGATAACATTTACTTCTATTTACTGCCACTAATAAATACTACCATAATTATCAATAACTAATAGTATTATTCATGAACCACACTAAAATAGGAAGGGATGTTACAAATTTTTTTCCATCCAATTCAAATAACTGTTCATTAACGTTTTATTTGTTCTTTATGTATTTTTATCCTTAGACATTTGATTTATAATTTTAGTTTGTATTTTCTCTCGATTTGCTGGGACCAAGACATAGGTATCGATATATGATTTATATTTATATATTTATTTTCATTTTAATATTATAAATTGTTATAACTAAATTTATAAAAAGAAATATCTCATCGCGGGTCTGTTAACTAGGTTTGCCTTGTACAATGAGAACAACTCATAGAGAAGTAGTAGGTGGTTCCTTACGTGTGAACGTAAATACTCGAAACGCCACCTACCCCATATTTAATTAAATTACGTATTTACCCCTAGCCATGTCTCCTACGCTCTCTGCTACACTGCTTCATAATGCTAGAGCCACCGCCGTACTACTAGGGACCAAAATTTCCAATTACGTATAAAATACCTTTACTGCAATGGAGTCTTCACTATTGACATCACCGGCGGCAATTTCTCGTTTGGCATCATCGAGAACTCTTAATAATTGCAATTGCAGTCCTTTAATTTCTCGTTTCTCTACTAGGTCAACTCAGTTAGTACTTCTCCATCTTCGCGCCGTGAGTAACGGTGAACTTCGAGGTCTGAACCGGTTCGGACCGGTTTTTCTGTTAGGAGCGGCGAATTTGCGCCCGGTTCGGAAGGATTTGCGGAGTGTTTCTGGCTCCGCAGCTTATTTTGCAGCTAGTGGTGGAGGAAATGATGGTTCCGGCGGTAATGGCGGCGGTGGCGGTGGTGGTGGAGATGGTGCGACGGATGGTGGTAAGGAAAACCCTAGTGTGATTGCTGAAACGGGTGATGATGTATCCGCTTTGTCCTCTGATGTCATTATCCTTGATGTTAGCGTAAGTTATTTACTCGTTTTTTAATTATGGGTAATGCAATATCTGTAGTTTTGGACCTTTGAATATTCCTCAAATTTGTCTGCACATTTTCAGGGAATGACATGTGGCGGTTGTTCATCGAGCGTGAAGAGAATTTTAGAAAGTCTCGTAAGTATTCAAAGTACTTCCAACTCACACCTTGTTTGTGCAGTTGTTACATATCATTTCATAATCTATTACATTCTACCCTCTCCAGACCCACGTTGTGGGATTTCCCTGGGTATGTTGTTGTTGTATTGTATTGTGTTGTATGAGTACAAACGTTTGGGTAGATTATATCGTTTTCCATCATTACATAATATCACACATCAAGAATTTGAACGATAAACCTACAAGAAAAGTAGGGTACGTACGAGCTATAATCAATAAGAAAAATATTTAAATGAGAAAAGTTAAAGAGTGATAATAACAGTATACTACTAAAAAGAAGAAGAAAAAAGAGACATCAGAAGTAAGAACATCGAACCTCGTATGAAGGAGCTTCATCCAGGAATCTATTAGCTAGCATTTTCAAGGTTAAAATTCTCTGGTTTTAAGGAAAAATAAAAAATGCTACAGCAAATTAAAATATGAAAAGGCTATTAACAGAAAAACTGCAAGTTCAGTAGAAGATACAATTGACTGGGAAGTCAATAAAGGATAAAATAGGATTATTAGATAATAAGCGAAGACAAAATGAGGAAAAAAATAAGGTAACAATGCGATCACACCAAATGATCTTTTCATAAAATGAGTCTTTTCGTCATTACGTAACAATGAATATAATGATACGATATATTAAAATTTAAGTAACAATCAAGACAAACATTGTAGGAGTATTTAAACTAACAATACAATACAATAGGTAACAACCATCCAAACAAGCTTTTAGGCTCTTCTCTTCAATTAAGCGTCTCATGTTCATGCTGTAGGCCAAAAGATACCGCAGTAGACTCACTACAAGGTTTACTGTAGGAACTGATGGAGGAGCTATTTCTCTTCTTCTTTTGGACTGTTGATTATTTAAATCGTATGGAGATGGTTGATCCTATCAACATGATTATTAGCTCTCAGTAGCAAAGGGAAAAGCTAAAATATATTGTAGTCTTACTTGGGCTGGAGTGTTTAATGTTTCCAACCATTGGAGTTGAGGCAGATATAGTATTTGAACTTTATGGGTTCAAGTTCAAAATTCTGCCACATCCCATTTGATTTACTGGGTTCTAAATCTTTTATTTGTACTTATTTTGTGGATTGTTAACATATGTATTGATCTGAGCTAAAGTTACCGGGATCGGATGAACCAGTAAATTGTGAACTACATTCGCCCCTGATGGATAATTTTTTTACCCCCACCCCCACCCCCACCACCCACCCACCCACCCACCCACTCTTCCGAATTATGTCGACATCAACAACAACATACCCAGTGTAAGTCCGCATCCATTATCACAAAGGAATAGTGGGTGATGTGGTTCGTTATGACCACTGAGTAGAAGTCTGAATATGCCTCTGGTTCGGATCACACTGAAACATTCCTAGACGTTGTAGACTGATTAGCTCTCATAAGCCCAGAGTTTGTTCTCTTCAATTCATCCAGGGATTCTCTAGTAGTTTTGAGTGGAAAAGGAACTATCCCAAGAACTGTTCAATTCTCCATGATTATTTGGCGTGCATAAATTGCTTAATTTACAGATATTTATGTGTTTAGCTAGCCTTTTCTTCTATTACTTGTATTCCTAGTTCACGTGTTTTCTGTTTCTTCTGTTCTTTATTTTTTTTCACTTAACATTACAAAGTTCTTTATCAACAGCCACAAGTTTCTTTTGCTACTGTAAATCTTACGACGGAGACAGCAATAGTGTGGCCAGTATCTGAAGCGAAGGTTGTACCAAATTGGCAAAAGGAGTTAGGGGAGGTCCTTGCAAAGCATTTGACTACTTGTGGGTTCAAATCTAATGTTCGAGGTTAGAGCTTTCTTTGTTGTTAATTTGATGTCCTTCCAATAGTACCATTGCGTTTTACACTATTGTATCATTAGCATAACGATTTGGTTGAAAGTCTCCAAATGTCGACTATGCTTGCACTATTAGCAGTGAACTGTAGGTGTATATATAAATTTAATTTCAATAACACTTCAAACACTTCAAATACCGGACAGGGTGCTATTACTAAGGAAATAGATGGTTCATAGAAGAATTGGTCAGGATTTTTGTACATTTAAACGGTTGTGTGTTTGTTGAAGATTCTTCAAGAGCACTTGCAAACTTGCAATATGTCTTTTTGGTGTTTAGTCTTTCTGCCATGGCAGGGTTCCTCAGATTTGGTACTTTTGACTTGGATAGCTTTAGGTCGCCGGACAGTTGATTTGTAGGAACCTAACTTGACTCCTGGCCATTTTTTAACTGATATTTTAGAGCAGCCTGACATTGTTTCCATGTTAGTTATTAATCTAAGGGGAGCCATAGTTTTGCACTATTGATTAAAAGGAAGAGAATACGCTATGAACTAAAAACACAGCAGAAACCCATCCACTGGCTATTCTCCCTTTTTTTTTTCCTTTCAGGAATTTAACTAAGAATATCTCTCTGGTTTTGTGCTAAATGAAAGAATAATATTCCTTTGTTGATCCATTAGCACCTCTTAAATTACAAGCAGATTAGAGACTGCAATAAACTTGGGGTTTTTATTACTTATGTGAAGCTTGGTGGGTAATTGACAGGTGAGGGAGCCATTGAAAGGGGTTTTCCATCATGAAATGCAAAAGCTTTCTTGAAATGAGCAACCATTGTCCTTCATGGTATGTCCCTCAGCAGCACCTCTTAGTCACTTCTCCCCGTCTTTGATGAAAATAGAACATTTAGGTCAAAATAATGATTTTGATTTTGACAACAAGGTCCTTTTCATCTATAGGTGAGAGTTTCAGCGGCAAGAATTCGTGGACTTGTTGAAGGGAGGAATTTCTATGAGGCTCGTGCATTTTGAATAATTGTACCGAGAGAAGTTTATAAATTAGTATTAGTTAATAGGAGCCATCTTTCCCTAAAAGTTTAATGTAGTAGTTCAGGTCGTGAAGACATTTACTTTAAGGATATGCCAGCTGTGTCCTTCCTTGTATCTTCCCTCCCCCCTTACTATAAAAGTGGAGGGAATCTTTTAGGTTCTGCAATCTGACATTCTGGTGAACTCTTTTTGTAACTGTTGTGAAATTTCTGTTGTAGCAAGATTATATAACTTGTTGGCTGGAAAACTTTGCTGAACTTCAAAATGGAATTTTCTATTGCAATGATGTAATGTGTTTTCTTCTCTGGTCGTACACATTAGTTAAGTTTGGTCAACGTTTTCAGTCTCCTTTTGAATTGTACCTATTTTCTGGACATGGAACTCTCTCTTCAATTAGGGTTGTATAGCTATGAGATAACAGATGTAAAATAAAGAATCCACACAAAATGCAGATTCAGAAATTTACATCAATTGTTTTCAAAAGGCTAGCTGGTTACTGCATTACTCCAGTTGCGTCTTGCATAAGCTTAAACACTAAGCAACTGTGGAAGCATATTAGTCTTTTATCATTGATTGGTTTCACACTTCCACTCCACTTTGTGTATGGCATGTATATTGTTTAACTTATTAAGTGGTCCTCTATTCATGTTATCAATCACATATGATATCTATTCTTTTGTAGGTCTTTACCTGTAAAGGTAAACTGCTTGTATACAGGAGTTGCCCACATTAATAAAATTATTTACCTTGTAAAGAAAACTTATGATGTCTAATGTTTTACTGGTTAACTTTAACTGTTGTGGGGAAACAACCTATTAATGTAAAGGCACTACCTCAATTAGAGTTAATCTGCATAAAAGGTAGGAAGGCACAGCGACAAAAAGAAACTTTGAGGTGATTCTTGCAACTGAAGTAGACTGCATGAGGTAATTGTTGGAAAATAAAATTATTGATGAAACAGATAAGTTTTAGGCAACTCATAATAATCAAAATAGGGGAAAGTAGTTTAAGTGGATGCACTTCTGAAAATTTTCCTGGATCTGCTTTTCAGTGCCCAACCATTTACTTTATTTCAAAATATTTTCAACTTGGAAGTATAATCTTGGAGAAATAACTTCCTTCACTTGTGTCCCCTTGCCTCCCGCCTATTCAAATTCAAGGTGCATAAAATGATCATGGAGGTTGCATGTGTAAAGGAATAGCTATGCAGTTGTGAACATGATTAATGATAAAAAAAATCTTGAATGAATTAATTTGTACACCACCATCGATTATGGTTGTGTAGACTCAACCTGACTAAACTTTGTTTGGATGAGTTAGGCATAAATTTCTTGGTTTGATGCTTTTCTTTAAGTCTCCCAGTTTTGTCCAAACACTTTGTTTTTGTCCTAGAACAACTAGAAGTGATTTGATCATTTTTTTGTGGTTATCCCCTAAAATATCATAAAGTCAAGGAAATAATATCATCAGCAACTGATATCTTCTTTCTTGATCTGATTGCCTATCACCTTCATGTTTGAAGTGTTTGCATGTGTATCAGTGTAACATGGGTCTAATTTAATGCAGATTCCAGAAGAGAAAACTTCTTTGAGATATTTGAGAAGAAGATGAATGCAAAGCGTATTCAGTTGAAAGAAAGTGGTACATGCCTTACTTAAGAGCTCCTGTTCCAGACATTTTCTAAGATTTCACATTTAAGGGACTTTATTGATCAGAATATAGTAACAACAACATTAACAACCTAACGTTTTAACAGGTCGTGGGCTTGCCGTCTCATGGGCTTTATGTGCAGTGTGCCTTGTCGGGCATCTCTCTCATTTTCTTGGAGCTAACGCTTCATGGATCCATGCAATTCATTCCACGGGTTTCCATATGAGTCTGTCTCTGTTTACATTGCTTGTACCTGGTCGACAACTTATTATTGATGGTCTGAAAAGCCTAATTAAAGGATCACCAAACATGAATACATTAGTTGGTCTTGGGGCCTTGTCATCATTTGCTGTGAGCTCAATGGCAGCCTTAATACCAAAACTGGTAACTCTTTTTTACCAATATCTTGTACTTTGTTCTGGTGAATATATGTTTCATCTAAAGACTATAGGCATACACATCATGTAATCAGGTTCTTCCGGTATTGCGTACTTGGGCAAAATAATGGAGTATTAAAATATATCCAATCATCCAGAACCCTTTGACTGTTAAACATAATGACTTTACCAAATTCTTAAACATCAGCTTATACAACAACAACATACCCAGTGAAATCCCACTCCGTGGGGTCTAGGGAGAGTAGAGTGTACACTGACCTTACCTCCACCTTGGTAGGTTAAACAACAGCTTATAAAGTTAACAAACCCCTAAAACTTAAATCTGAACCAACAGCCACTAACATGCCCCGAAATATGTCTATGCAAAAGGAAATGGTAAAATATAAGATGTGGTATATAAGATTTACTAGCATTTCTTTGCTTCCTGCTTCAGCAACAGATGCATTGTGCTTTCTTAGTATTGTTCGGTACTGCTTTCGTGTTTGCTTTACCTACTGAATTTTATGCGTATAATGAACCTTTATAGTAACAAATACAATAATTTCTAGATGGTTAATGACATCCTTACTAGGTCAAAGCTGAATGTTACCAGAATTAAAGTGGGAACATAGTTGACAATAAAGGGAGGAGGCCTCTGACTGAACTTATTTAAAGTGCCTCAAGGATTTCAGTGTAAATATGTTTTATTGTTTGTTGAGGCTCCACTGTTTATTTAGAAAAGGTGTGGTAATCCGTAAACAATAGGTATTAACCAACGGGCTTTAGAAGCAAGCATCCTCTATTAAATGCATCCAATTATCTTTACAAATAAGAATCCCTTGTATTCTTCAGTTGGGAGCTTTAGGAGCTATTCTCTTTGTCCATAAGGAGAGCAATATCTTTCCCGTTGTACAGTAATACGTACCATTTAAAAAAAACTTTCCTGTAGTACAGTATTGCATTGCTTCCCAGTCGTTCAGAGAGAGTACTATTAGCTTTGATCAGTTAATACACAGCTAGCGTTCATCTAATGACCTTTCCTGTAGGGTTGGAAAACATTCTTCGAGGAACCTGTTATGTTGATTGCTTTTGTCTTGCTGGGAAGAAACCTTGAGCAGAGAGCTAAAATTAAAGCCACGAGCGACATGACAGGCCTTCTCAATGTCTTGCCATCTAAAGCAAGACTTGTAGTCAGTGGAGATTCAGGGGAGTCGAGCTCCACAGTTGAAGTTCCTTCTAACAGTCTGTCTGTCGGAGATCAGATCATTGTTTTACCTGGGGTAAGTAAGCTTGGCTTTGTCTTCATGTTCCTACTAGCATGTCTTCATGTTGTTAATTGGCTGTGTTGTCAATCTCTCTCTTGTTATCTACAAGTGTAAAATGATGCACATTATTAGATCTATAGACATATTCCGATCATAAATAGCAACAGTTAAATTTACTGTTCGTTGAAATTCAGGACCGTGTTCCAGCTGATGGAATTGTCAGCGTCGGTAGAAGCGCAGTTGATGAATCAAGTTTTACCGGGGAGCCCTTACCTGTCACTAAATTACCTGGGGTAGTCAACCTATCTTCTCATATCACCTACTGATTTCCTCTGTTAAAAATTTGCTTTATGGTTGGACAGATATACAGTTTAAAGTTCCATCTGATTTCTCTTCTTCAATTCATATAATATCATGATAGGTTATTTTTATGAATTAGGCTGAAGTTGCGGCAGGAAGTATAAACCTTAATGGAACACTTACTGTTGAAGTGCGACGACCAGGTGGTGAAACTGCGATTGGGGACATTGTTAGATTAGTAGAAGAAGCACAGAGTAGAGAAGCTCCTGTACAGCGGTTGGCTGACAAGGTTTCCATTTTAAACTGTGTTTTCTCCTTATGCACAATATTTGGCAGTTGGAGGCTTATGTGGTTTACCCAAATTACTGTCTAATATTGTTTGCAAAAGGAATATGATTTGTATGATTGTCCTGAAAACAGCTTACTTGCTTCTATTTGCTAGGTTGCTGGGCATTTTACTTATGGGGTAATGACACTTTCTGCTGCCACATTTATGTTCTGGAACCTTTTTGGTGCTCGCCTTCTGCCTCCCGCCCTTTATCATGGAAGTTCTGTTTCGCTAGCGTTGCAGCTCTCATGTACTGTGCTGGTACGTTGGTGTATAAACTCGTATGTACTGAGTTGATTTTCAATAATCACCCACAATGTTCAAATCTGACTTGTTCTGCAACATCCCACAAGATAAATTTTCCAATATGATTGAGTAATATATTATAAATCTTTTGAACTCTTAACTCTGCTGTTTCCGTATTGTTTTCAATTTCATGTTTTTTTTTTTTTTTTGCATTATGTGGGCATCAAAGCCGGTTGAAGGGGGGAGCCAAAGCAATTGCTTTAGCGCCCCCCCCCCCCCCCCCAAAAAAAATGAAGTCCCCAGACTTTTTTTTTTATATATTATTTACATATTATAAAATTATGAATAAAAGGTACTCCCTCCGTTTCAAAAAGATTGCCTTATATTTCTTTTTATCCGTTTAAAAAAGAATGCCTCTTTCATTTTTTGGCACTCTTTCATTCCAACTTTCCACATGACATGTTTAAGACCACAAGATTAAAGGACATTTTTGTACATTCAACACATCTTTAATTTAAGACCACAAGATTCAGAAGTCTTCTCTACTTTCTTAAACTTTGTGCCAAGTCAAAACCATACAATCTTTTTGAATCTAGGGAGTACTAGATTATTTGTGTGCCCCAAAGTTGTACTTAGATATTCTTAGATGCTCCTTGACTGTTTTGGATGTGTTTTCTATTCTTCCGCTTCATGTTGAGAACCCACCGGGAGACACCTGTGGTTGGCATCATCTTTCACTTAGACACCTAAACTAAACCTTATTCCATTCTTTCACTCAGACACCTAAACTAAACCTTATTCCATTTAGACACTTGAGGTAGGACCCAACTGTGCCATTTGGACATTTTTCGCTGACTCGGCCAAATATGTAAAGAGTGTGTAACACACTCGCCGCTGACGTGGCAAAGTAGCCAATTAACTGATTACATTTGGCATTCTGGGTTCAAAATAATAGTTAAAATGAAATATGAGAAAAAAGAAAAGAAAAAATATTTTTCAACAAAAACTAAATAATTTTTTTGCTAAATCCCAACCCCACCTACCCAGCCCTCCTTCCCCCTTCTAAACCAGAAAGTGAATAGCTTTTGCCCGTAAGTTTTCTACGGTGAGCAAATGAAGTGATTGATTTTTTGCTACACGAGGCCCAAACGTGGACGACGTATCAGAATTAGGGTTTCACACAGGCCACACACATTACTTGTCTATTTAGACTGCTATTCACCTTTCCGATCCCATTCATCCACAGCTTCTTCTATTAGTCCTTCGCTTTGTAATTTAGGGTTTAGGAATTTTGTGTTCTAGGGTTTTTCATGTTTTGATTTTGTAACTATTTGCACCAATGAGGAAGATATCCCAAGAATAGGAAGTGCTGTATGACACTTTAAACAGCAGCGGCAGCTCAATTTCCACTCTAATTCCCATCCACCATTGCTCAGTTTCTTCCAGTCTCTGTTCCATATGATTGACTTTTTAAAACTTAATATTCATTTTTGATTTTGTACAAAAAATGCCAAACATTCTCAGAGAATGGTGGTGGTCTTCATTTTATTTGGTGAGCAAGACAACAATGGTGGAAGGTTTGTTAATGGTGGAATATTAAGTGGAGAAGAAAGAGAAAAAGAAGAACAAGGAAATAAAATTCTGTTTTTTAGCCTTTCGACGCGCCTGTTTTGTGTGAATCACACAACTTGCCAAGTCAGCCAAAAGTGTCTAAATGGCATAGTCGGGCCCTACTTCAGGTCAAGGTTTAGTTGAGGTGTCTAAGTGAAACATGTTGCCAACCACATGTGTCTCCCGATGGGTTCAACCTTTGTATTATGGATGACTTGAGCGTATTCTTTTCTTCCTCGATTAATGGTACGCCTGCGGTAGTGCCTTTTTGGGCGCCAGTCATGGCCCCGGTTTTGGGTCGTGACTTTTTTTGGGAATGTGTTATTCAGATAAATAACTAGACTTTTATAAGAAATATGCAATATATGAAAATGAACAATTTGATGACGACTTTGATAATTTTCTTTTAGAGTTGATTATATAAAAAACGGGTAGCTTGGTGCACAAAGCGCGCTCCGGGAAGGGCCTGCACCCAAGGGGTGTGATGTGTATTTGATATTCTTTTTCTGTAACGATGGTGTACAGACCAGCTTGTACACATCTTGATCATTCACTCGGTTATTTGCTATCTCCCACCATTGGAGACATTTGGTTACTCTACTCACTTAAGGGTTGGATAATATTTTAGAAGAAACATATATTGACAGTTAAGATATTGTTTTTATAAAATCTCATAATTTAATAATCTCAATTTTGTACCGCTAAGTAGATATCAATAATAATTTCATAAATTTGGATAATAAAGTCTTTTTTGGAGTGAAAAAATGGTTTAACCAATTCTTTATAAGAAATAATTAACTCTAAAAGATATATAGTATATATATATATATACACACTTAATTAACTCTACTTAAGGTTTAGCTTTAGGCCACCAATTTTGTTAAGTCGCTTGGTGGGCGTGCTTCCAGTGGGTCCGCCACTATTTTCATTAAGGGGGGTTCAAAAATATGAAGAAGTAAATACATGAAGAAGCCAAGAGGGTTCAACATCTACTATATATACATAAAAAATAAGTTTAATCTTGTATATACAGTGTAATTTTTGCCAAAGGAGGTTCACACACTCAACCCTACCTAGCTCCGCCGCTGCATGCTTCTATCTCTTTGTTTTACTGTAATTGGCTTCTGGTTTGTGGTTGCAGGTTATTGCCTGTCCATGTGCACTTGGTCTTGCCACTCCTACTGCAGTGATGGTAAAGAAATATAGATATCCTGTTGTACTGTCATGTTAAATCCGGGCATGGTCGTAACACTTGATACACTACTAATGATTTAGACATTTTTGTGTAAAGGTTGGAACCTCACTTGGTGCCACTAAAGGCTTGCTTTTGCGTGGTGGAAGTGTCCTAGAAAGATTCTCAACGGTGAATGCAATTGTGTTTGATAAGACAGGGACACTGACTATTGGTAGACCAACTGTGACCAAAGTTGTGTGTCAAGGTCAAGGCCATCAAGAAGATCCAGATGCAAGGTTGGGTGCATACTTTTAAGTGTATTTATATATATATATATATCTCCTGGCTGTATTATGGTTCTAAAATGCAATCCACTTTAAAAGGATATTTTGATCTTCTTCAATAAACAGAAAAGTTTTGATACATTTTATCTAGTTGAAAAATTATATGAAACCCATTGTACTTATTAAATACAATTTTGTTTGATAAACTCTTGAACTACAATTTTTTTCTTTCATATTCATAAAAAGTAAGGTCTGCCTGATTTCTAACATACTAAACAATTCACACTTTAATTCTTTCACTTAATTGCATGTTGTTGTTGTGTAAACTAAGACTATTATATTAGGATGAAAGGAGTAATTTGTTTGTGAGGCCAATGATTCCATCCTTGTGCTCATTATGTCGAGTAAATCTGGCATTTCTCTGATAAAAGTACTTTCTGTCAAGGCACTTTAAAAACGTAATAGACTACAATATCAGGAAGAAATGAAGAGTGATTGAAATATGGAAGACCGAATAATGCAAGTCCTTGTATTTATTATTTAGGAAGACTTCTGTGAGTTTTGTTTGCATTGCAGGTCAATCACATGTATATTATGTGTCCAATTTTTGGGCTAAAACAAATAAGGAAGTTGATTTTTCTTTATAGCATTTTCTTTTGATAATATGTTATTGTCTTGAGAAAGAAACTTTTTAAGAATACACTATCTACTGGGTAAATTCCCAAGTCTCTCTCTTACCTTCTCGTTGACTTCATAGTACACAGACACCCACAAGAAAAGCATCTACTGTTTGTACTGCCTATTTGTTTCCTCTTAAGAAAATGGAGCTTGGGTCTAATCCAACCCCAAAAAGTAGCTCATGAGGTGAGGATTTCCAAAACTATATAAGGAGACAACTGTCTATTTCTCCATAAGTTCTTCAGAGCAATGTGGTTCAACACCTTTTCACACACTCAGATATCTACACATGGACGACATAACATGACCCAATATTGGTGAACCAAGAATTTGGATGGGTTTTGTTTGTGATACCATGTTAAGAAAATGGATATTGTGTCTAACTCAACCAAAAGTTAGCTCATGAGGTGACCATTAGGGTGAGCTGACAAGATTTTTTAAGGAGACAACAATCTATTCCCTCCACCAATGTGGGACAGTTAACTTTTATTTCGCATATAATTTTTTTTGTACATTGTTAATTATGGATATACTAGAAAGAGGAAAACTATGAATGATTCTGCGTGATGGAATAAGAGCAACTAGTGAGCACTTAGCCAACTTTATATTCATTACCAAGTCATCTCTTATTCTGTTTTTTCACTTCTTTTTCTCTCTCCTCTCCTTCTCTAAATTATGCTAGTCATCTTCTTTTTTCTGCTCTCATCTGTTGCTTTGTGAGGTTCGGTGTTAGAAGTTAGTTGTCAATATTTGGATTTTGTTTCTTCGATAACAAAATTCTGAACCTTGGAAAATGTTTAAAGTTTAAGTGAAATTCAGACACCTTCTAGTAAAAAAGAAAAGGTAACAATAGTATTTTCCATTGGAGATAATGGGCCAAGTTTTGGTACAGACAAGATTCAACTTCACCTTGTCAGTGGTCAGAAGTTGATATTCTGAAGTTAGCTGCTGGAGTTGATTCAAATACCAATCATCCAATTGGAAAAGCAATTGTAGAGGCTGCTCAGACTGCAAATGCTCCAAAGTTAAAGGTACTTCTCATTGCAGTGCTCCTTTTTCAGTGCTCCTTTTTCAGTGCCCCTTGACACATCTTTGAATCTGTTTAATTGTGTGAACATCATCTAAGCTTTAAGTTGTTAGAGATAAACACTTCTATTTATTTGTTTATGGTTGCAACAGCCAGCTCATGTGCAGGCATGGTTTCTTTTCTTCAACCATGGAACCATTTTGTTGGTGGATAGCAGTGAGACTCGGAACTGCTATCATGCCATATTGCATGCTTGCATTGTATGTACCATCTCATTAAAAGTGTAAGCTGTTGGGGAGGAGATTTATTTATTTATTTAGATCTGCAGTAAAATCCGCCATGATTAATTTCTGTGTTGCTTGGTTATCTGACTCTAAACTAGATGGAGTGTAACTGTGTCTTAATCAAGGTTAGTTGAGGAAGAAGGTTTGTGTTATTTTGTTGCTTATTCTTTCGTGTCAAGACTTCACCGCTCTCAGATATATCATAATTCTTGACCTCTATCTGGCACATGCTATGTTCTATTTGTGCTGGCTGAGCATTAAGATGCAGAGAAAACTAACACCTAACAATTTTATAATTATATCTAGAGGTAGAGTTGGGCTTAGATATCTGTTGTGTCCGCTGTCAATATATAGCAGTGTGAGCGGTTTTGATATTTCTTAAATGCGTACATGCAGGTTTTGGATGGATCATTCATGGAAGAGCCTGGATCTGGTGCTGTAGGGTATATTGATAATAAAATGATTTCTGTTGGCACACTAGAGTGGGTCAAAAGGTAGTTTCTTCTTTCTGCACTTAGTTCACTATCTTTTCAGTTGGACAATGTTTTTATCCTTCTTAAATACAGTCATGTCTTGATACTACTACAAACTGTGCAGGAATGGAGTTCTTGAGAATCCGTTCCAAGAATTTGATGACTTTAAGAACCAATCAGTAGTATACGTGGGAGTTGATGGCGTCCTTGCTGGTCTAATTTATGTTGAGGACCAAATCAGAGAAGACGCAAGGCATGTTATTGAATCTTTGTCGAAGCAAGGGATTAGCACTTATTTACTGTCTGGTGACAAAAAGAATGCTGCCGAGTACGTTGCATCTATTGTTGGCATCCCTAAGGAAAACGTAAGCAGTTTCAACTTTTTTTGAGTACATACTTTTTGCTTGTCTGTGTGAGCACTTCCTTTTAGACAGAGGATCAGGTTTGCTGGAAGTAATAGTTAAACTGTTTTTGACGCTTTAGCCAAAAACAGTACACCGAGTAATACGTCAGTTAATGAGAAAATGTGAATAAGGTAGATGGCTGAATGCAGGTTTATTATGGAGTCAAACCAGATGAAAAGAATAAGTTTGTAAGCAGGTTACAAAAGGATCAGAAAGTTGTAGCTATGGTTGGAGATGGAATAAATGACGCTGCAGCCTTGGCAACAGCACATGTAGGAATAGCTATTGGCGGCGGAGTTGGAGCTGCAAGTGATGTATCTTCTATTGTACTGATGCATGATCGATTATCTCAGGTTTTCCTCCTCTCCTATTTGCAACTTTCACAGCTTTCATGTTCTTCCTTTGTTTTGTGGAACTAGAGTAACCTGGTCTTAGTTTCTGAGTGTATGATAAGATTGGTAACATGGTCTCTTGTTCTGGTCTTAAGGTTTTATCTTGATATCCATCGCTCTCCACCCTCAGAACACATGCTGAGAATATTGTAACAGAGATTTGCAGACACTTGAATCAGGTCAACAGAAATAGTTGTTACATTGTATTTAAACTACTAAAGGTTGTTTGGAACGGACGACTACTTTCTCTAAAAGAGCCATTTGAGTCCTGAATTCCCTGACATAGCATTTGGCAGTGAAAACTCCCATGCTTATATGTTCTTTTCTGAGCATCTTGAATAAGTTGACTGTTCAAATATGCAATACATAGCCTCAAATTTCAGGTGCTTGTGACATACAATCATCATCGTTAACAATGATTGATTTGTGTGACCAACTCATCTAAAAGTTTAACTAGGTAAAGAGAGCACACTTTTAATTTATCATATCGTCTACATGCCCATTACGTGCAGGGCTGATTTTTTCAAGTGGGCCAAGCGTGTGGAATTTTCTAATGAAGGGTGGCGCGAAACTTGAACCTAGGACCTCTACTTGCTCAGACATGATGTTGATTTTGTATGATCACCTCATCCAAAAGTTAAAACTGTTCGAGAGATCACTCTCTCTTTTTCCTTTTTTTTTTTGATAACTGTGGTGTTCGGGCCAGCTTGTGCGCACCTCGACTAATTAATCATGTTTTCAAAAGTTGTAACACTTGAGCTTTCCCAGTTGTGTTATACCATTTGTCAGGAACCAGTCACATATAGTAACTAGATAGCACACAACTTTTAGCAGTATGCATAGCGTAATGCTGCTCCAACCATTTCCTTTGCCATTGTGTAATCATTTAGTGGTCGTAACAAGTCACAAATCCTTGTAAAAATGCACTAATGGAGTCTCACATGAATAACTCGAGATTTTCTGATTAAATTAAGTTTTAAGGTATGCTACAATGTGATTCTCTACCGCAGTAATGTTTTCTGGTGATGGTCATAATACTATGTAACAATACTTCAGTCTGGGAATTCTTTTACTATAATGGTGAAATTAGAGTTGCAAATGTGAATCTCTCAAGAATGGGCGGCAGTGGTCTTAGATGAACAAAAGGTGGAGACTTTACGTGAAAGTGATTTCTAGGTTAAATGAATTGACTACCGGTATCTAAATCATTTAGCACTTCAATATGTTCATTACCTAATCTTTATCTTTAACTCTTTTTTTGTATGCTCTCTTCCATCTCCATTTATGCCGATACTGTCTTAAATAAAATTGTCTAGTGACAGAAGGAACTCAGAAGCGGCTTCTTAAGAGTTTCTCTTTTAGTTCTTGCTCCTTGTCGTGTTGTTAGGGTATATTAAGGTTTGAAATCAGGTGAGGTCCTCTGATCAATGGATGATGGTATTTCTTTATGAGGCTTTATCTTGCACGTTGTGTTATACGATAATTTTTAACAAAATCGCCTTTCTGCAGTTGCTTGATGCTCTGGAGCTAAGCAGGCTAACAATGAAGACTATCAAACAAAATCTTTGGTGGGCCTTCGGATACAACATTGTAAGTTTTTCTAATATCAGCTCTCCATGAGAATAGGAAGTGTTTCTATGTGCCTTACCATCTTAGACAAGTAAATTGGTTAAGCTAAAGAGATGGTGTTAGTTCGCTACATGCAAAACATTGATTAAAGACTTACATGACCATTCTTGAGGCTTATTCAAACTTGGGGTTGGGAGAAGACTCTTGCTTCTCTTTTCCTCCACGGTAAGTCATTCCTTTTGGACGGCTGTGAGAAATTATGGGAGAAAATATATTATTGAATTGTTGTGTATCTACATGATTACAGTGAGCTCTATTTATAGACACTCCATTACAATCATTTTCCTAGTAGGATATTATATATGAAATCCTATTCATATTCTACATTGCAATCATTTTTCTAGTAGGATACTACTATGTATGAAATCATATTCCTATTCTAACGCTCCCCCTCAAGCTGGTGCATACAAGTCATATGTACCGAGCTTGTTACAAATGTAATTAATACGAGGACGAGTGAGGGACGTGGTGAAAATATCTACAAGTTGATAACTCAACAACAACATACCCAATGAAATCCCACAATGTGGGGGTCTGGGGAGGGTAGAGTGTTCGCAGACCTTAAATTTACCTGGGTAGGTAGAGCGGCAGTTTCCGAGAGACTTTCGGATCGACTTTACAAATTTTGTAACAATATCACCGGAGAGTATCTTTTCTCTGACAAAGTGACAGTTAATCTCAATGTGTTTAGTTCTCTCATGAAATATCAGATTTAGAGCGGAATGCCGATAAGACACTGAGTGATCAGCTTCATTACGAGTCATGCCAAACTCCTGAATTATTGTGCTGAACTTTCCAAACCAGGCTCGAGGAGATTGTTTTAGACCATTAAGTGCTCGGCGCAATCGGCAGACCAAGCTAGAATCCCCCTTCCCCCCGAGCAACAAAATTAGGTGGTTGCTCCCTATAAACTTCCTCTTCTCCTCAAGGTCATCTTGGAGAGAATAACATACTTCACGAATATGTCCAAGCCTATTACAATAACTACACCTAGATCGAGATCTTTCAAGACAACCTCCTCCTCATCGCTTCTTCATGGACGATGATGTGCGATTTTCTGATCTCCTCCTTAAGGGTTTTGAAGTAATCATAAGACTTGAACTTTCAATTCACGTGTTTTTTGAGTTAAACATATCAAAACCAAGAGACGTAGCGAAATCTAACTTGAAAGATGGATGGAATCTAACGAACATAACCCAAGAAGAAAATCACCGAGATCTGATCGGAAAAATGTGCATGCGCGGCGCGTGGATCTGGTTGGAAAAAGGTGCATGCGCGGCGTGTGGATCTGATGCGCTAGCCGGAGCTGTCACTTCGAGCGGCACGTGGTGGCACGTGAGTGGGTATTTGTCGGAGCCGTTGACTGGGTTTTGGTCGGAAGAGACTGATCTACCTCGTGGTGGTGTTGGAATTTGCGCAACACTACCCGAAAGTGATTTTGTATGTTGTCACCGAAAATATTGCACGGTGACTGATTTGTTTTCCTGGAAATTGTTGGAAATTTGCACAACAATTAGTCTCACTAGTTTGACCCTGATTTATGTTGTGGTGGTGTCGGATTCTACACAACACCACTGGATAGAGATGTGACGCTAGCAATGATATTTTTTTTACGAACCTTCGCTGGAATATTGCACAGCGGATACTTTCTTACTAACGCTCTTTAAGAGGACGCAAAACAATCACTAGAATTGAGGCACGGGTCTGTGACGGTGTTTTGTGGGTAGGACTGGAATGATGGCTCTATCCTACGTGACGCAAAACAGTTGCCGAAATTGAGGCACGAGACTGTGATGGTATTTTGTGGGTAGGATCGCAATGCCTTACGGAAAAAAATTATGCCGGAAAAGTTGTCGAATCTTGAAAAGTGGTATGGATCAGCTCGGAATCTCTACGCGATGCTAACAGTAAAAATAATTCTTAAAAGAATGTCCCAAGATAGCGTGGATTCGCCGGAACTCTTGTTCCGACAATTGAAATCGGGTAACTATTCACGCTGAAATACCAATTCACGTCGGGAAAACGCTGTTCACGCCTGCCTTTTTTGAGAGAATATTTTATTTATAAATATTTGAAAGTTCTCTACAATCTTCCGACAATCGAAATCGGGTAACTGTTCACGCTGAAATTACTATTCACATCGGGTAAACACTGTTCACGCATACTTTTTTTTAGAGAATGTTTTATTTATAAATATTTGAAAATTCTCTACAATTTTCACTCTTCCATTATCTTTGGCCAGACGGGCGACACACGTTGGCTAGTGCCGCCCGCCGGTAGCGGAAGCTCTTTGATTCTCTATCAAGATCAAGATCGTAGAAGCTCTGATACCATGTGAGAAATTATGGGAGAAAATATATTATTGAATTGTTATGTATCTACATGATTACACCTAGCTCTATTTATACACTCCGTTGCAATCATTTTCCTAGTAGGATACTAAATGTGAAATCTTATTCCTATTCTAATACCTACCAATCTATGTTCTGTTAGTTTGCCGGATGGGAATGCTATTCATTCTTTCTTTTTCCTAGTCTGCCCTCTCTCTCGCTCGCTCTCTCCTTGGTGCATTTTCCTTTGTTTTGTTGTCAAGACCTTGAGTAGTCTATCAGATATTGAAGATCTAAACCTACATAAATGTAACATATGTGATACAATAATAATCTTGCTGCTGATAAATTGTGTGTCGTACAGAAGTTACACGTGTGAAATTGCATATTTAATTTGGAGAATGTGGAGCCATGTTTTAATCTCATTCAGAAGCCATGATCTTTGCAAATACAGAGAAGGGATGGGAACAGGATTACTGGTCTGTTGCTTGTGAATACACACGGATGCGCGCGGGCACACACTAAAAAAATCATAAACAAAACATAGAAGTTTTAATTTGACTTAAATTTCATTATGTTCTAAGAACTCGTGCCTATGACAAATCTAAGTTCCAAAAGAAAGCATTGTATGATTCTCTTGAAATTTTGTTCTTCATATGTCTTTCTTCTCATTTTTGCTCCAACAGGTTGGAATTCCAGTAGCTGCTGGAGTCCTGCTGCCATTTACTGGAACCATGCTTACTCCGTCAATAGCAGGAGCTCTCATGGGCTTGAGCTCTATTGGCGTGATGACAAATTCATTGTTGCTGAGACTCAAGTTTGAATCAAGGCAGAAGGAAATTCATGGACCATCAGTAATAGTTGATATTCCTTCTGATGCTTCTGATAGCTTGAATCAAGAAAAGTTAAGACATCCGTATCCAACCTCCAGATAGTGATCCTCACAAGCCAAGTCAGTGACTGATTCCAACATTCAATTATGCCTCTGATTGGGTACCTATCTATTGAAGGGATTGTAACCATGTAATTGCCACAGTTTGGAGGGACAGGGACGGGGGACTGTCTCAGCTCAAGCTAATCAGCCATCAGATTCTAATGGATCCCACTCCTATGGTTTAATATGGTTGGGGCATGTGGAACCATTTTGTGCAATCACAGACTACAGGCAGTAACTATGTACTTTGAAAGTATGTTTCTAGGCGCTGAGTCGACCTATCAAGGAAGTTGCACACAATCTAGTGTAAAGTTCAATGTGATAGCCAGGCCGTGCGAAGAAATGCCACTCATAGGTTCCAGTGAATTTGGGGCAGAAATGTTGTGCAGTGATGCTGTTTTTATTTATTTTAAATAGACCTCCACCCGCATATCAATGAAGGGTGGAGGAGGATAGCAATAAAGATTTGCAGCATAGAAGATAATAAACACCATTTTCCCACTAATATGAACCAATAAGAAATTTTGAAGCGTTTGGACATGAATCAATCAACTGTGGTCAATCTTATATTAGTTGGAGTCCGGTAAAGTTCATTCTATCCTATTCGGATACATCTCATTCCAGTAATGAGTACTTAGTTTGCAAAGGTAAATTAGGTCTAATCACACACGACGCTAACATAGAAGTCTAAAATAAGCTAAGCAAAACAAAAACAAAAACAAAAAATTAGCCAAGAAAAAAAAGAGTTTTAACAGTTAGTGTAGCAAGTTTAAGGACAACGTTTAAATTTTAATTTAATACATTGACCAAATGTTTTTTGAAAAAATTCAGCTGGGTTTGCACTGATTTCGAGAGTTGTTGCCCTACCCATCAACAGCCGTTTATGTTAGTATGATTTTATTGCGTCTTTTTATTTAGCACACTTGCAAGTTACAACAAAAGAAACATAGTAAAGGAATGTAGATATTCCATTTCAAAATGAAATAACTCCGCCGACATTAAGCTGCGAACACATCTCAGTCATTCCACAAGTAAAACCTATAAAACGTACCCACAAGGTTGAAGATATTGCATTAGTTAAAAAGAATTATAATGTCATTAGTCCCACTTGCAACCCAACAAAGTACAGTGAGGAATCCGTGATACAACTATACCAAAAGTAAAATCTTCCAAGCTCCAACACGAGGGACATCCGAAGTTCAGCTCTGTGCAGCGATCAAATTGTGAGGCGTCGATTATGTGTAACAACAGCCAAGTTAACAGATAGCCAAAACTTTTGTCAAAATAGCTCATGTGGACCTATACAAAAAAAAAAAAAAAAAAGCCAACTCACACCATATATTGCATGCCGACCTGCACTAAATGTGAATGCGGTACACTCAAATTGGCAATTCCCCTCCTACAATTCTTTCTCAAGAAAGCATAAAAGTAATTTATGATAAGCTTCTTAATGAACCACGAATCCTTCCTTGCTCTAATATCTCCATGACCAAGAAGATAGACCACACCAGATTCTTTAGCCTTGCGGATGAATGAGAGCTCCTTTTCAAGGGATTGCTCTGCATCAGACACTAACGACTCAGAAGACGTCCCAGGTCTTAGCTCTTCTGAAGTGCTTTCTTCCATAACTGCCTTTCCTATGTCCCTAAAATCAGATAAGAGAGGAACGCCTAGCGAATAAACACTTCCATTCGGAGCTACAAGGACTCTTGAGAAGGAGTACTCTTCTTCAGAGTCCGAACCATCACCATCACTTTCAAGTGATCGCTCCTGAGCTTCTCTGCGAATGAACTTCTCGAGACTTTCAATGAGCAGTTGCTCAAAAGTGTGGTGATTTTCTTTACGAGCATCCTTGTAGCCATATCTGTGGGTCCAAAGTGTGGACAGAGAAATTAGTAACCAATTGACCATATATGCACATCAATTGCAGAAGAGAATGCAAAATATAACGACAGGAAACAGTTGAAATTTATAAGCATCAAAAGTAGAGGACATATGAAGATTGTAAAGAAATGGATCATGGACCTAAATCAACCCCAAAAGCTAACTCCTGCGGGGAAGATTGTCCAAGTCCATATAAGGAGACAACCCATCTCATTAACCATCGATGTGAGACTTTTTTTTCATTTTTCAACACCCCACCTCACGCCCATTGTTGGACATCTGGTGCGTGGACAATTCAATTTGGAAGCCCAACATCGGGTGAGATGAGTTCTGCTATGATACTATATAAAGAATGAATTTTGAGCCTAACTCAACCCCAAAAGCTAGCTCCTGCGGGGAGGATTGCTCAAGTCCATCTAAGGAGACCACCCATCTCATTAACCATCAATGTGGGACTTTTTAAAATTTTCAACAAAGATATGTTGGTTGCTTAGCCATTATTTGTTTGCAGAAAAGAATTAACCATCATACACAGAGGTGTTGCCCTAAGGTTGGTCTCAAGATTTGTGCAAGAATTTAGATTTATTCTAGATCTCTTTAGTCACGTAACTTGGTCTATGTAGTGAAGGTATTAGCTAAACAGGGAAATTTAGTTTACCTGGCAACACAACGGAATATGTGATAGTTTTTTGGGCAGACTCGCCGGAACAGGAACCTTTCATTCTGCGGTACAACTGGAACAGGAACATATTTTATACAAACAAAAATGATCATGGAATGCACAGCAGGTAGAGTGGTGAGAAAATGTCCAAATATGGCCGGTATCCCCTTTGCTAGTTCATTATAAAGCAGGCCAATTCCAGGAGCTCTGATAGTTCCAAGGTTGGGGCCTAATTCCCGCAACAAATCCATAGACATCTTTTGCTTGACTTCAGTTTCATACTTCAGCTTGCTTCCATAATTCCAGATGTACATAATCAGGAACAAGACAACAGCAAAGACAAGTATAATCCAACTCCCATCTCCCACACTCCATAGAACAGACGAGAAGAATGTTAACTCCAATCCCAAGAAGATAATGATAAAACTTAGCACAATTAAGATGTTGATCTGCCATATCAGAAGCATAACAATGGTAACCAATATTGTTGTCATCATCATCACTCCAAGCTCCGCTATGGCTGTCAAACAGGGTATGCATCAGAAATCAACAAAGCAGTCTGTATAAATCATTTGATGAGAACTTGGAAGAACCTTATGTTTTTCATAATCGAAAACACAACTCTTAATTGAAATCCAAAAACTACAAGAATATTTTCTCCTACATGCCATAGTTAACAAGCAAAACTCTACATATCAAAGGTAGTTTAAGTTTCTTCATGAACAAACTAATCATTGTACATTTACTACATACTTCAAACAGACTGTGCCGCAAAAGAATATGTAGAGCATCTGATGTAGGAGAATTAGGGTTTCAGTGACAACAAACCAGCACTTTGTCCAGCAGTTCTACAAGTTTTGCTGTCATCTTCAAAATTTGGAATTGATAAAGGAAGTTGAAAGATAAAATTAAAATATTGAAAAATAGTACAACACTATGTTTTCATGAAGGAGTTTGAAAACACACAACATTTTAAGGGTTTTAATTCCGAAACACCAGACAAATCAATGTAATGACAAGTTAACAAGATGGTAGGGATTTTTTTTTTCAGTTAGTGAGCATTTCATATAAACAAAAGAAGCACAAAGATTGTGCAGTGGTTACATCAGGAGACAAGTTAACACGATGGTAGATGGACAAGGTACTACAATTTTGTGTCTACCAACTTTCAAACATTTATCAGAAAGCTCCAAATGCACATCACGACAAACATTAAGTACTAAGGTAACAGAGAGAGCAACAGCAAAGAAATAGTAAGTCCTAAAGAGAAAAGGATTACCATAAGCATTTCCAATCTCATATATACTTGAGATAGAGCAAACCAACACCAAAGACAACGCCAGAAGAAACCAGTTCATGACTGGGATATATATCTGTCCCATGAACTTCCGAGATGTATGAATGATCTTAAGGCGGGGGAAGCAGCCTAGAGCTGTGGATTGTTTAATGCAAGAAAAAGTTGCTGTGGTCATCGCCCTACTGGCAATCAAAGCAGCTATATTGGCAATCAAGAAGACAGGCCAGAAAGCTCCACCTGCATATAATTGCAAAATTTCACCCAACGAATACTCTCTGTGTCCTTTTATATTCAGAAAGTATCTGTAATAATGAAACTACACACTATCATGACACTTCTGTATCCATTTAAATTGTTACATCTCTGCTCATAATTTTTTCCATAGTTAATTATAAATAAACAAGATGTTCTCAGAGTGAGTGCTACAGGACTAGAAATTTACTTGGCACAGAAGAGAAGAAAGCTTGGGTTGTGTCGGCATGGTTCTCCATCAGGTACGCAGCTTGACCAAGATATCCCAATAGAAGGCATGGCAGCACAAGGAACATAAATGTAAGCTGTAAATTAAGCAACATTCTATAGTCAATAACTATACCTGCCAAATTGGACATCTTTAGTCACAAAAAAGAGCGAGGCACGGTTATGTCGCAAAAAATGCATGGATCTATGGTTATTATATTAAGCACAGCACCCCCTTCTACCCAAAAAAAAAAACTCATGCTGCATACCTGAACTGACCTCACAGAAAAATAGCAAAGATCTGCAAACATTGCCTCAGAACCTGAATTTCAGAATTAGTGATCAGCTGTATAGCTAATAAAATAGATAAAAGAACAGGATTGATGGCAAAATCACACACACAACCTATCCTAAAAACTCAAAAAGAAGGTGATATATTCATGTTTTCCCCACAAGTCAACATACTAATTAGAAGACTGCTTAATTTTACAATTAGTTCTGTTGCATATAAAAGCTTGACCCAGCGTTATACCCTTTAAAGAAAGTTAAAGGACAGACAAAAGTGCAGATGGCTCTGGATGAGACCCTTACTTAAAAGGGCTTCATGATCTACCAACGCAGTGGTTCTATTTTATTGAAGTTGCATTATGCATGCAGGTCTGGACAAGAAAGGAGAAAAGTAAGTTAAAGAAGTCAACTTTCATACCCTACAACGGAAATGAGAGTACAACAATGAAAACAAGCTTATCGAGGTGATCAGAAAGATATTCAAGATGAAGCTTGACCATACATTAGATTAGGAAGTGAAATGATAATGATAAATGTTTCACACGTGGCATGACTTGCACAGGCAAAATCTTTTATTGGATTTCTAGTTCAAGTAGAATCTGCAAAATGTACTCATCAGTGTCCAAGGAACAACTAAAAAGGCATCCATGTTAAAGGGCCGCTTTTTTCCCAAAACTCGAAACAAGTTCATGCTAAGGCCCTATTATCAAGGTAGATCTCTAAAGATGACAGACTTTTGGTGATTCAACATCAAGCAATATATGTGAGTTCCAAAACTTTACTTCTTCAGTGGAAGGCAATTTAGTAAGTCACTTATCCCTGCAAATACTTATATGCCCTAGCCCCCCTAGTACACACACAAACCCAATCTCATTTTCTTAGGGTTATGGTGGCACCGAGTTTAAATTGACCTCCCCGAGGGGAGAGGGAGAGAAAATAAGAAATGGATGGATTAAATATGATGTTTGTTAGCAATAAGATTGCAGGAAAATATTTCTGAACAGTTGTCTACCTGTTGCACACAAAAGACATCCCCCAAGAGAGTACCAGGCCTTTCTTGAGTTGCGCTTGAAATAATAGTATATGTGAACAGGATTAAATGCCCTCCAAACACGAGAATCATACTTAATTAGGTTGTAGACACCAATACCACCCAGGGAACAAAACCATATAAACAAAGCAGGACCAACTACAAGACCCACTTTACTTGTCCCATACTTCTGTACGCTGAAGAGAATTACAAGAAATGCCACCGAGATCATCACTACTTCATCTGCAAAAGAAATAAAATCTAAGAAACTTGAAACAAAAAGGGCTTAAAGGTGCACAATGATAATAGAGTGAATGAAATTCATTTTCTCGTCTGATTCTAGAAAGTTAAATAACGTTGTGGATTTAGTTTTAGCAGCTTTATCACATTATTGTCAGGTGATATTCAGGTAAGTCATCTACATCACGCACCCTTGGGGTGCTTCCCATCCTTGGACACTGCATGAACACAGGATGCTTCGTGCACCGCCACGAGATGCAAGAACAAACCATAAGAGTAATTGGGCAGCAGCAATCCCACATCAAACTTCAAAACACTAGATATGACCATCCAAAAATAAAAGGCTAGCAATCTTACTTTGCCACAATGCAACATGTAACATAATCTTAAAATCCTTCAATTACTGAGGTAGGTGATAGCAGTAGGGTTTACATCTTGTTGCAAGTAGACTATCAGAGTATAAAGCAAATTTGAACCATTTCTTATTAGCTTGTGTCATCTTTGCAAAGAAGAGCTTACCTTCTACATATAGTTCCAATTTTCACAGATGTCACTAAAGGAGAGGTATAATGGAAATTATGAGCGCACCACTTTTGTAGGACAGTTTTAGTTTGCGAAGCTTTTAGATCAATAAAAAATGGAAAGGCTGTCTCATTTCATGAAGTGAACAATATTGTACAGATAATATTACCTTGCTTAACCCCAGAAACTCCAACTTTTAAGCCACCAACAGCAGACATTACTGCATCAACAATAGTTTAAAACTAACATTGAGTACAACAAAGAAATAAGTAAGGCTAATTTACACAGAAGAAAAAGGACCCCAGAGGACAATAATACTGCAACCATCCACTTCTCAGAGGCAACAAATTTTGTAAAATGTCCTAGGGGTACCTGACATAGCAGGTGTAACGACACCATCAGCAATCACCATTGAAGTGCCAGCAAGAACTAACATCAGAAGAAGCTTTTTCAATGTCAATGAAGCTTCTAGTCTTTCTTTTATTTTTAAAGACCTCTCAAGTTCTGGAGATGGCACCTTCAGTCTAAAGCTTGATATGCGAGCATCTGATCGAAGTTGATTGGGGAGAAGATTAACCTTTGCATGCCTACAAAGCAATGAGTACAAAGCAAAGGTACCACCTGCAGTTATTAACCAACTAATTGAATAAATCAGAAGACACAAAACATGAAGTGTAATGTGGTAAATGTCGTGAAACAATCAGCCAAGTTTAAATGTTAGCTCACCTTCACCGTCATCGTTGGCCCAAAGAACAATAAGGACATATTTGACCAAGGGAATGAGGATTAAGGTATATAAAACCAGGGATAATGCACCAAGAACGTCTTCATTGCCATTGGCTGGGGCCTTACTAAACATCACACTAAAGGTATACAAGGGACTCGTTCCCACATCGCCAAAAACAACTCCAAGAGTCTGAAAGGCCAACAGGATTGTCCTACCCGCTGAGACATCCTGCAGAATACACGCGAAAATTGGTTAATTCTATCATTCTCTGGAAAGGACCTTTGCCCAATGAAGTTAACAGAAAAAACAGTGTTGTCAAAGGCTGTTTGAGGCATGCTTAAGCCCTGAACAAGGTGCAAAATAGGTAGGCGATGCTTTAGTTCAGGCACCAAGCTGCGAAGGCTTAAGTCTCACCAGTGATCACCCATAGGCAATGTATTTAAGAAGACAGAACTACACAATAACTATTTCAATATTTCTTTTCAATTTATGCAAATAATTGTTGTTTATGTTTATTTTTATTTTCATGTATTACATGTATGCTTTATTGTTCTATTCAATTGCGCCTTTTTTCATTAAAGCCCGCACTTCATTTGTTCTTTACGCTTAAAACTCCAACAGACTCTGAAGCTCTTTTCGGTTTTCACGTCTAATAATGCTGAGGAAAAGGAACCATCAAACAAAGCCAAAAGCAAATAAAGGTGAAGGTTCTCAAATTAAGTATATCCCTGATCAATGGTTGATGCGATCAAGAAACATAGGTGGTGTTTGCTTCAAAATTTTGAAGAATAGTTTTTGGCCCAAAAAAAGATACTATTTGTAAAAATTGTGTTTCCACCACAACACCAGGAAAGAGAGTACTATCAGTTTTTAGTGGCATTGCTTCAAAATTTTGAAGACGAATTTTTGCAACAAAATAAAAAATAACAAGAAATTGGAGAAGAGTTATTTTCAACCAAATAGCTAATATTTTACTTATCAAAAAGAAAAAAGCAAAACAATTGTAAAAAAAAAAAAATCCCCAAAAAAAAAGATATTTGTTATTAGTGCCTGACTTGGTATTGATTCAAAAAAAACTTTTGCAAGAATTGTTAAAAAAAGAAATCCAGAACAAGTTTCCATTTTTTGAAGCAAATGCCAACTTTAGAAGCTTATGATAACTATATCACTTTATAATTATTTTTAATAACGGTGGTGCCTAATCTAACTTGTGACCACCTCAACTATTCCACCACGTACCCCCCAGCATAGGTAAAGGGTAACTTTGTCCACCAAGGCACAGGCAGATGTAAGAATTTGTGATATAAAACTGGTCACCCAGATTTCACTCACTTCATTGATTGTTAGGCCGCACCCTTGGGTGCATCTTTCTAAAATATTTGGTATTAGTGCCTGACTTGGCCCATTATGACAAGCTGGT
Organism: Anisodus tanguticus; assembly: GCA_034509755.1. Lineage (NCBI taxonomy): Eukaryota > Viridiplantae > Streptophyta > Magnoliopsida > Solanales > Solanaceae > Anisodus > Anisodus tanguticus. The sequence continues at coordinate 33,069,339 of CM067561.1, read as the reverse complement.
GTTGGCTCATGTGTGGAGTATTACCACTTATCTTGTATACAGTACTAGCTTGCAGATTCTTGGCCCCTTTGTGCCTAGATTTTAGCCTAGTTTGCTGACAGCAACAATTTGCAGGCAGCAATATTATCAGACCATTCACTGCAAGATGCTGGCTTTCAGCCATTTCTTCTGGCTGAAGAAATAAGTCCTCTGCACACAGCTTCAAGTTTGCTGGATAGTCATTTCATGCCTTAATTTTCTACAGTTACAGCCATCAAGTGACTTTTAGCCTAGTCTTGCAGACTGGAAATGTTGTCTCTAGCAAGAAGGTAACTGGAATTCTTCTGATTGCTACAAAGTTATTTCACATGTCATTCGTGGTAACTGGTAAAGAAGTTGTATCAAGCAATGGCAGGATGTGAACTTGGACAAAGGGCGTTAGCTTAGTAAAAAAAAAAAAGTGAAACTACCTGACAAACTAAAACAACAGTAAGCAGACAAGATTTTTAATTGATAACGTGAAACATATTGGCACTGGAGAGCTGTAAAATGCGTGACTAAAAGAGTGCAAAAATTTAGTGGGAGGGAGTGCAAAGTTTCAGTAGCAGAAGGAAATGTCAGGCTTGCGGATTTAACTGAGAACATTGTCGTAAATAGAATTGGAGGAAAAAGATAAGTGCTTCTCTGATTACTAAGAAAAGAGCTAAGCACACACCTAAATCTAGTTCAACAACATTGTCTGCTCATTCCTTCTTATAACAAACTTGAGTTTCATGCTTCTTTCTCTAAGCCTGACTAGCTCTTTTTGCCATTCTATTTAAAGTCCTTCTAGTCTTCTGTTTAACTACCTCTAGTACATCACATGAACATCAACAGACTCCATATTTCAGTTCATTCATTGTTGTTAAGAAAATGATCTCGCAGTAAATAAATTCTATAACAATCTGATCATGGAAGGAAAGAACAGCAATATAAAGTAGCACCAGCCGCTGGCATTAACTACAACAACATTAGTAAACCTAACTTCAACTTTCCATTTTTTTCCCAGTTATCAATTCGAATGTATTTGGAATGACATTGGCCTAAATAGAGTAAATAGATATATATAGTAGATCTCAAATAGTTTACAATTAAGTCTCCATTATTGTTGCATCAGTTTGGAAAATTTAAACCGATAACATAAGAAGCTTCTACAAAATTAGTAGGACTACTAGCAACGCAAAACAAAAAAAAATACACACTTAGCCCCAATTTAACTTGTCTTACTTTCCTTTTTGGTCCGTCCAAAAAGAGTATCTCTTTCTATATTTAGTAAGTTTTCAAATTACAACATTCAACATGACAAGTTTAAGAACACAAGATTTAAAGGACCACACACATTTCACAAGATTCAAATAGTCTCCTTTTATTTCTTAAACTCTGTGCATAGTCAAACTAACACACTTCACATAAGATTCAAGAGTCTCATTTTGTTTCTTAAATTCCGTGCCAGTCAAACTATCACACTTCACATGAGATTCAAGAGTCTCTTTTTGTTTCTTAAACTCCGTGCCAATCAAACTATCACACTTCACATAAAATTCAAAAGTCTCCCCTCGTTTCTTAAATTGTGTGAAAGGGTCAAACTAAGACACTTAAAATGAGAGGCATAGAGTACCAAATGTTCACCTCAAATTCGCTTTTATGAGCACCGGGAACTTCAAGAGCTTCGACATCAAACGAATCAATACGAGGACCAGTACGGATCAACTTCTGCTCTGCATTATCCTCATCATCAGAGTCCAATTCCATGCCATTTAACGGCGTCAAATCGCCATCTCCATCCACTGTATTGCGATCAGCACTATCGATCTCAGAGTCATCTTCGTCCTGGAATACCCAGCGTGATTCAATCGAGTCCATAGATGCTAATCCGCCATTTTCCCTGTCTAATCCCTCGTCTGTCATCTCAAAACAACTATGTATTCGTATACGTATGCATTTATGTATAGCAGATGTAGCTTGGAGAGTAGAATGAATTGAAACCCTAGAAAATGGGGTTTGGATGAGATTTTGAAAAAGAAAATGATTTTTGGTTTGAATGGATCCAGCCGTGATGGAATAAGTGGCAACCACCTCCGATTTGATTCCTTGCCCTTAAAAATTAAACCCCGTGATTAATTTCTGTTGTTCATATTGAATATATTTTAAAAATTATATATATAATATATTAAATTTAAGTGGTCTAACCTAACCCCTAGGGAGAGGACCCCAACCGAAAGACGCTATATACTGACTAAGGACAAGCGAACATCTGATATTGTTGCGTCACAAACTTCTTAACTCTTTACTAGTCATTCTATTATTCCTTTTAGTTCACTTTCTAGTTTTAACTTTTAAGTTTGTGCACACTTCTAATTCGGTAATATTTATAAAATTTACAATATCATTGGAGTCGTAGTAATCTTGTAGTCTCTTTTTGATTTATTTTATTATTGAATATATCATGCTTTATTTAGTATTTTAATTTTGGCTTCGTTACTTTTAGTACTTACTTTTTAGTTCTCTATCTGCTTGTTTCTTTCACTTGGTTGTCGTATTTTTTTGTTGCTATTATTACTTATTGTTATTATTGCTTTTTAATTTCTACTTGAGTCGGGGTCTATCGGAAACAACTTCTCTACCCAACAAAAGTTAGAAGTAAGATTTGCGTATATTCTACTCTCTTCAGATCCCCACCTAGTGGGATTATACTAACCACTAGGTATGTTGTTGTTACAATATCATAGTGACTTAATTGATTATGTGACTTTTTTATTAGGACATAGGGAATAGTTTGTTTTTAAATAGAATTTGTTAATCGACTGTTCTGCATAAATGAAGAAATTAAATTAGTTGAACAATTTATCCCTATGGAAAGAAATTTGTAATTAAAATAGGTAGATTCACATTTATTATATTTGTATGTTCATGTTACTTTTTTCATAGATTAAAGCATCTTCATTAAACTATGAAGAACCAACCAACCATACCACCATCAACAACTTCACTTCGTGAAGTTATTTTACCATTAAAAAACATCACCCAATAAAAGGTTCATATCCATTACAATAAAGTTAGACTTTATAGCTTTAATAATTCTTTATGTGTTTTAGACAGAGCATGAGGAGCCATCCAAATATGGTTTCAAGTAAAGCTGGCCAGTGGGCCGGGACAGCCCGACCCCGACCCCGAGCCCGGTCCCGCCCCGACCCCGCCAAAAAAAAAAAAAATTACGGGGGCGGGACTCGAACGCGGGACGGGACGAGGTCTCGTCCCGCGAGACCCGAGCCCGCCCCAGGCCCGCGAGACCCGAGCCCGCCCCGAGCCCGACCCCGCCCTTTGCAAAAATGGCCGTTGGTGCAACGGCCATTTTAGATTATGGCCGTTGGCCAACGGCCATTTTAGCCCCCCCCCCCCTCCCCCAACCCCCTACCCCTTAATATTTATTTTTAACCCATAAGTTATTATATTTACACTTTAACCCAATTTTTCAACTATAAATAACTCATTTTCTCTTCATCTTTCTCACAAAACTTCCTACAATCTCTCTAATTTCTCAATATATCTCTCTACAATTCTACATTGTTTGCTAAATATTCAATTTTATTTATTCATTCGGGAATTGGTAGTGAAGTTGGCAACTAGCTTGAGGATCTTCCATCGAGCAAAGTTTCAATTTTCAACCTCTCGATTACACGTCGACGTTACGTCGGCGTTTGGTACATTCGTTCCTTCATTAAATTATTATTGTCTGTTTATTTAGTTTAGATCACTTAATTTTATTGTCTTTAATTATTTATTTATTATCATAATTAAAATGGAAGGATTAAAAGGTATGTTTAAGGGTAAAGGTAAGGGTGCTTCTTCTAGTATGGGCAACCAGGACAAGGGTACTTCTTCTAGTCATCTTATTCCTATACAGGATGATTTTGTTGATACTCAACATTTTCCTACAATACCATTAGATTTAGACCAGGAGCTATTTTCTGGAACTCAAGAAGACTTTAATTTAGACGATGATCTAGATGATATACCCACTAATGTTGATGACAACACACCCACTAGTGCACCTTCAACCGAAATACCTCCTATTCCCCCTAGTATGAGACGAGGTCCAAAGAAAACGACCATTAAAATCATATGCATGGACATTTTTTGATAGGGACGTAGAGAATCAAGTAGCCATACGTAAAATTTGTAAAAATGTTTTAAAATTTAAAACTGGAAAAGGTCACGGTGGGACGGGGGTTTAATTAGACATGTAGTAAGTGCTCATCCAAATTAGGTATGCCCAATACCGAGCTTCAAAACCGGGTGCGCAAACGCCCGCTCCATCGAGACAAGGTTCACATACTAATATTGTCCCGACCAAGTACAAGGTCAAATTAACCCTATGACGGGGGGGAATTGTAGGCCCTAAATACAATAAACATAGAGATAGGGAAGCAATATCAAAATTAGTTCTTTGTGGAGGGTTTGCCTTTTTCATTTCCTTCATCTCCTGGTTTTATTCATTACATTAGAGATATATATAATCCTGCTTTTAACGGTTTCCCTAGATTAATCGTTAAGAGAGATGTATTTAAATTCGCGCATGAATATCAACAATATTTACGTTTTTCATTATATCATTTTAATGGCAAAGTATCCATCACGTCGATATAGGTCGTAGTACTAACGGCCATGATTATTTAACTCAACTTGTTATTGGATAGATTATAAATGGTCTATGCAAAAACGTATTTTAGCGTATAGATATATAGATGATAGGCACACTTGGTACTTTTATTGCGAAAATATTTATCAAGTGTGCGATTATTACGGAATTACCGATAAAATTATGACTATTACATTAGATAACGCTTCTAGTAATAATTACGCAATTACAATTTTAAAAAATAGTTTAACTCCGTCTTTTTCAGACCATTTTCATATAAAATGCGCGTGCCATATATATAACTTAATTGTAAAGGATGGTCTATCACTTTTTGAAGACATTCTTAGTAAAATACAATTTGCTATAAACTTTATTTTTAAAAGTAATAAAGTACAACGTAGAAAAGAATATAAAAAAATTTATCATGATTGTGGACTACCTTTTAGAAAAATTCCACAAGAAGTATCCACTAGGTGGAATTCTTTATACGAGCAACTACTTGTTGCTTATGACTATAAATTACCTATAACTTTATTTTTTAACTCTCATAATAAAAAGCCAGCTTATATGATTTTAGATAGTGATTGGGAAAAAATTTCCGAACTTATTGTATTTTTAGAGAAATTTTTTCAACCAACAAAAGAATTTTCCGGTATATATTATCCTACTATTTCAACTATGTTATTTTATATAACTCTAATATTTTTATTACTTAGTGAATATATGGAAAAACCAAATTATAAGGCGCTATTAAAAAAATGTTTGTCAAAATAAAAAAATATTTTATTCCTATTCCCTCTATTTATATTATTGGTTCGTATTAAATCCTACTATTAAAATAGACGGTACTAAATCACTAATTGAAACTATTTACGATTGTATAGAAGTACTACCACCTCCAAGTCCCAAAAATCTAAATCACCCACCACCTATTGAACAAACTAAAGAAGAAGTATTGTCTAGCGTAGAACACCAATGCAAAAATATATATAGATTTTATCAACAAGAAAATGCTAGTAACTTACCAAACTTCCATACCATCTTCTTCATCTTCAATACAACCTCACAAAAGACATGTTGTTTCTGCGGCTAGTATTGAAAGCCTCGGAAATAGAATGTGCGGCCGTACCTCTACTAACCAAATTAGCGAGTTCGATATTTTTGTTTTGCAGGGTTCTGTACCGTATCAAGAAGTTATCAATGAAGATGGACATGAAGACTTGCTTTGAAATACCGGAGGGGGAATGAGAAGACCTTTCCGACACTTTCAATGATGGCTCGAGATGTTTTGAACATTCAAGCGTCGTCAATCGCGTCTCGAAAGCGCTTTTTCTGCAGCGAGATATCAAATAGGAGACCACAGACACTCATTAGCGGAGACGGCTTGGAAATTGCGTATTATTCGAGAGATTGGATACGAGCGGAGCGGAGAAGGTGCGGTCAACCGGAGATCAACGAAGAAGATGATGAAAACTACAACGAAATCTTAACCGAAGGTAGTGGAAGCGACGTGGATCAATTTGACCAACAAATACCAATTCCAACCGAAGAACCACATGAAATCATCAAGCAATTAGAACATGTTTTTTTGAGAATGTAATTTTTTTAATTGTAATTTTATTATGTAATTTGTAACTTTTGGACAACACCACAAAGTTGCAATTTAGATTTTAGACAATTGTATTTGTATTACAAAAAAATCATATGTCTATTAAATAATATAAGAGGCACAAAAACAGCCTTGGGATGTTTTTATTACACTATCTTGTTTTGTTTATTGAGTTTTTTTTATACATATGTTATTTAAAAAAAAAAAAAAAAACCCGCCGTATCCCGAGCCCGACCCGAGCCCGACGGGATCGGGATCGGGACGGGACTTGCTCCAGTCCCGCCAGACCCGACCCCGCCAGAGCCCGCCAGACCCGACCCCACCCCGACCCCGACACCGCCAGACCCGGCCCGCCAGACCCGAGCCCGGCCCATTGGCCACTCCTAGTTTCAAGTACTATATTTGATTAGCTAGTTTTTTTTTTCCATTAGATAAAGTAGAGGTTGTTAATATAATATAATATAATAGTTAGTAAAGTGAATATGTAGACATCAAATTCCTTTTCGTTAGAATTTTGCGAAAATTGTTTATTTTAAAGACTATATGTGACCAATTTTGCATAATTAAGGGGAAAATTGTTGAAAATCTTATGAAAAATATTTGATCACGAACACTATACGAAATTATTGAAAGCTTGAGGTATGTCCAAAGACAATGTTCTTGAGAATATTTCAGTCGGTGTGGTGTATCCCCTGAATTCAACAAATTATTTTAACATAAAACTATGAATAAGAATCTAACAAAGATTTCACAAAAATAAATAATCCATCAAAAGAAAATAATAAGAAGAAAAAAAAAACTTCTGATGTATGATCCAAAGAAAAGTGACTAGGATAGGTGAATGAAAGTTCAAATCATCAAGAAAGAGTCTCATAGTCAAATCGCTATTAAGGTGATTTATGACTTATCATGGTCTGTTACAAATGAAAAAGAGATTTAAGGCTATTCAAGGTCATTAATGGTCAGATTCAATATGACAATAAGCTGACTAATGTTAAGAAATGAATAAAATTTATTGGCACAATAAAGATCCATTAACATGCCTTTTGAATACTGAAACTTGACAGTATTTTTTTTTAGATATTAAAATATTTTCTCAACAAGATTTTACTGGGTGCCTTATTTTAATCGCGTTAAAGTAATATCCACCATTTTTTTTTGCACGAGTTACCACTGTTTTTCTCGCTTCTTCTTGCTCATGTGCACATGTTTGAAAATTCAGCTCATTTTACAAATAATTCATGCATGTATACTTGAAAAAGAAAAGTGTGTTAGATTTGTTGTGTTTTTGACAAATTGATGACTGGATTTTGTTCTTTATGATGTATGGAACTTATGTTTTAAATTTAAGTTTATTTAGAATAGATTTGAGTGTTGCATCGTGTGTTTTGTCTTGTTAAAATTTAAAATAAATTATTATTTTTTGTCGAGACGACACATATTTGAAATTTTAGCTCATTTTTACATATATTTAAGTCATGTATGACTGGAGTGTAGACATACATGAAAAAATTATCTTTGACAAAAATACCAGAAACACATGACTAAATTTTTAGCCTATTTTTATCTGGTTTTTATATGTACTTCACTCATGTGTGTCGGACAAAAAAAACACTTTTATCCAAAAAAGCACTTTTGGCCTCAAAACCGTGTGGTCAAACACAATCTTAGTTTGAAAAATGATTTTTTCAAAAGTGCTTGAAAAATAGTTTGTGTTTGATCAATTAATTTAAAAGTACTTTTGAGTAGCAATTAGTGTTTGACCAAACGTTTCAAAATATTTTTAAGTATATTTTTCTCAAAAATATTTATGCTTTTGCTTAAAAACATTTTTATTAATTGTCCAAACACCTTAAATAACAAAAAAAAATGCTTTTATTCAAAAAAGTACTTTTGGCCTCAAAACCGCTTGGTCAAACACACTCTTAGTTTGAAAAGTGATTTTTTCAAAAGTGTTTGAAAAACAGTTTGTGTTTGGTCAATTAATTTAAAAGCACTTTTGAGTAGCAATTAGTGTTTGACCAAACATTTTAAAAATATTTCTAAGTGTATTTTTCTCAAAAGTGCTTTTAAAAAAATATTTATGGGGAAAAATTATTTTTTTAACTTATAAAAAACAGCTTCAGCTACTCGCAATAGCACTTATTTTCTCCAAAAAATTTAAATCAAATACCTCAATTTTTATTAAATATACATTTAAAAAAAAAAACACTTTTGGAGAAAAATGAGCTTAGCCAAAGAGGCTACAAATCAAGTTGTGTAAATGTTAATATGTAATTATGGTTGAGGAAAATAGAGGGGCCAGGTTTCATCATATGCGAACAAGTGTGGCCCGTTTGTCACAAGAGAAACTAGAAGGGCGCTACTTCAAGAAGGTTCTTGAACGCTCCAAAACCCATTTTCTTTATTAGGAGCATCTCCCAAAGCAAATAGGGTGACGAAACCCTACAGATCGATCGATCGAGCGAGCGAAGCAGACAAGGCCGGCGAAAATGTCGCACTTCGGAAGAACTGGACCACCGGACATCAGTGATACTTATTCTCTCCTTGTCCTCAACATCACTTTCCGTAAGTTTTTTTCCAATTGAGAGATTTCCCTCTCTTTGCCTTTTTTTTCCCCTTGCGATTGTTCTGATTATGTTTGTGTTGTTGTAACAGGTACCACGGCAGATGATCTCTTTCCTCTTTTCGACAAGTACGGCAATGTTGTCGATATCTTCATTCCCCGTGACAGAAGGTTCCCTTCTTAAACCTCTCTTTGTTCTTTTCTCTTAATTTTTGTGCGTTTATATTCCTAGGAACAAAAAATAAAACAAAAATAAGTTATATATTCTTTACAGGATAATTAACTGTAACATTATTCTCATAAACATATTTATCAATCAACTAGGTATCGATCCGGAATTTGTTAGGTATATACTCTGTAACTCTATTTATTCTGCTCTTTTTAGGACAGCTTATCCGAAGAATCTAGTATTTGACTAAATTTAATTGTAATATTTATAAAATTGTAAGTTCTTTTCAGTGATGACTTTAACTGTGTATTCTTATAAAAGGAGGGAAAGATAAGCATGTACGAGTTGTTTTTTTAGCATTCCTTTGATGGACATAAAATAATGAACGAGCTTTAGAGGGTGTTTGGATCTCCGCGTTTGGTAAAAATAAAAATGCTTATAAGCCATAAGTTGGTCTCCCCAACTTGTTATTTTTGAGCTCATAAGCACTTTTCGTTTGACCAAGACTTTTACTATTCTATACCAATATTATTTCGTAATCATTGAAATACCCTTAGTCTAATAAAACCCTAACACTCTCCCACGTCACTTCCTCACCCTACGTCCTTGAAACGCAGCTCTCCTCTACCAAATTTAAAAACATACTAGAATTTGAAGTTCTTCTCCATTAGAAGCAGTGTGATTAAGTAGCACCAAACAACAACAACATACCCAAAATTTCATTAATTGCATGTGTTCTTCTATTCAAATATTTTGTGTACTATTTGAGTATGTTATACTAACGAACTTTAGTATAATTATGACAATAACAACAATAACATATCCAATGTAATCCCACAAGTGGAGTCTGGGGAGAGTAAGATGTACGCAGACCTTAACTCTATCTTTGCGGGGTAGAGAGGCCATTTCGATAGACCCTCGGCTCAAAAGGAACGTATGCAAGATTGTAGGAAAAATAGGACAATAAAAAATAAGATACAAAACAAATGACACAACATGATAATAAACACAGAGATAATAATCTACGTGATACCAAAATAATACAACTCAGAAAATGAGAAGAGGAGATGGAAAGGCTAGCTCCCCACACACATTGCGACAAAACTCAAAAACATACTAACCTTCTATCCTAAGGTCATGTCCTCAGTCAGCTGGAGCCAAGCCATATCATGTCTAATCATGTCCCCCAGTTCTTTTTCGGCCTACCTCTACCTCTCCTAACTCCTGCGACCGCTAATCTCTCACACCTCACACCTCCTAACTAGCGCATCCTCACACCTCCTCTTCACCTGCTCGAACCATCTACATCCCTCACTTATCCTCTACAGATGTCACTCCAACATTGTTCTGTATATCTTCATTCCTAATCATATCTTTTCTAGTATGACCACACATTCATTTGAGCATCCACATCTCCGCTACCTTCATCTTCTGAACGTGAACGATCTTGATGACCATCCGCTACCTTCATCTCCTGAACGTGAACGTTCTTGATGACCAACACTCTACCATGTGGTCTAACCACAGTAGAACTTACCTTTTAGCCTAGGCGATTCCTTCTTATTGCAAAGCACCCCGGAGGCAAGCCTCCATTCATCCATCCTGCTCCAATACGGTGAGCGACATAAATTATGGCAAAATACATAACTTTCACCTTGAATTATAACTGAAAAGTCAAATTCACATTTCAATTAATCGAGCGACCTATTACCCTACACATTTAAAAAGTGAATTTATTTATCACTGTGGCACAAGGTGAGGTGTTACACTCTCCTGCCACAGTAGTACCACGTCAGAAATCTTCTAAATTTTAATTTTTATATTCTTTTCCTTATATTTTCTTTATTCATTGATTTTTCTTTTATTAATCATATTTTAAACTAATTAATCATTAAAATCCTTGAATAATTATATTTTCTTCATAGCTAAACCACCCCACCCACTGGAAAATCCATATTTGCTGGAAAATCCATATGCGCCTTTTGTTTCTTCTCTTATCCCACTGGAAAAATCATATCCGCCACCACCGGAGCCACCATTACCAACCCCACCTTTTGTTTCTTCTCTAACCACCAGTCAGACACCACCATAACACCGACACCATCATTGCAGTTTCAATTATTTAAGGGACCATTATCATCAGAAACAGTTTATCAGAAAAATCATAAATCGCCGGAAAATACAAACTCGGCCAGATCATAGGTACGAAATAAGCATAATATCAACATAAAATCAAGAGACCCAGTTCGCTGGAGAAGATGAGATGAAGCAGTGGTGATGCTAATGGCGTTGCTTCAACGGCTATGCCGGAGCAACGCCAAAAAGGTGCAAAACATGGCAGATCTGAGAATTCTTTGTTTTATCTCCATTCCCTGATCCCCGATCAGTGTATTCCCATGTATCTATCTTTTTTCCTCCTTATCGTGCCCTCTCAGTAGTGTGTCGAAGAAAACCCCGCAAAATCACCATTTTGTTTTCATTTCTTGTTCGAAACCTCTGGACCATGGAAACAACCAGATGGAAGGGTACGATGTTTGCAACAAATTAAAAGGAAAAATAAATATACATCCCCAATAAAAGGAATACGTAAATAAATCGTGGGGGGGGGGGACTTTCTTTTACTTTTCTTTTTAAAATATTTTTGGCCTTGTATTTTGACTCCCACTCGCCCTTTTTTTATTTTTATTTATTTTGTTGTGACATCAGTTGTTAGGGTGGTATTAGTTCCATAAAAAATAAAGATAAGGGGTTAGTAGGTCGCTCAATTAGTTGGAGGAGTGTGAAGTCGACTTTTCAGATATAGTTCGGGTGCAATTTATGTATTTTGCCTTATAATTACTAACTATTATATTAAAGCTCATGATTGTAATGTAGCTCATGATAAAATAATTTATATTCATAAGAAATAACTTTATCTGATCAATTTTGTATTAAAAATAAAATGAGGCATAAATTATTTGTATTTGAATTAATTTGGAATTTTAAAACTTATAAAAGTAACGTTCTTATTAGTGTAAACGACTTAAAAGGTATTTAAGTCATTTTAACTGAAAAATGCTTAGCACCACTTTTTTGCCTAACACTGCAGCAACTTATTATCAGGTTCAGCACTTTTATCCCGAACGCGTAACTGCTTATTTAGCTTCAGCACTTAAAAATACTTATCAGCACTTAATGCTTATCCGCTACTTTAAATCAGCTAAGCCAAAGGGGCTCTTAATCTCAAAATATTATTTTGCAGTGTATTAATCTGCCAAAGAAATATTTTACCTTATGTTGTGACATAGCGTGGCAACTAAACGAATTGCAACACATAAGAATTACTTATTGTATTTCAAAAGCTCTATGTGACTTAGTACATGTGCATGTCTGAATGGTTATGAACTTTCCTTGTCACTGATTTATATTAATGTTTGTCTTGTAACAGGACTGGTGAGTCACGTGGGTTTGCGTTTGTCCGTTACAAGTATGCAGACGAAGCACAGAAGGCTGTAGATAGGCTGGATGGTACTTCACCATTTTTTTTCGAAATTGTGCTTTGCATATTCTTATTCCTGTTGTAAGCTAGTAGTTGACTTAACTAGTTGGGTCATATAACTGAGCAAAAGAGAGTCTAGGTCAGACTGATCTTAATGGATATAGTTTAGATTATGAGCTAGCAGACTCTTTCAGTTGGGATGTTGTTGATGATGGGTGGAAAAATATCGTGAGGGTGACAAGATAGAAAATTGTCCACATAATGCTATTTTGACTAAAGGAAAATATAACTGTTAGAACATCCAGAGTGAAAAACTGCAAGCACTACTATATTTTATATTCTAATGGCCATCTGTTCCGGCTTCATTTGATGTGCAACGTTTAATGTGTCAGGTTTGTACACTTGAAATACGAAGGTGGTGGCAAATCTGAACTGAGAAAATATAATATCTTAAACTTGAAACTACCTAGGTTTTTACTTTTCAAAGCAGATTACACGATTCACTTAGTTCTGCATTTCGAGTTTATTATGTCAATCACTCTGCCCATCACATAGGGTAGGGTGGTTTTGATGCACTTTAAAACCTCTGTAAATGTGGCATTGCTTGAAAGAAGATCCAACCTTATAAATTGTAAATCTAACGTGATTTCAGATGAAACCTCAAATCACTTGCCTGACTGCTGGATGGGCTGGATATTCCAATTTACCTTCTGGTACTACCTCTGTTTGGCGCCAACCCTGGTTAGGACTGCCGATTTATAGGGTCTATTGGCGTTCAACCACACATCGACCTCTCAGCAAGTAAACTGATAAAACTGCTTGTTTCCAATAACCACGGCTTAATTAGTTGATGGATACAGATCTAGGGGTGCATTTAGATGGGGGGTGGGGGGTGGGCTTGATGAGATTGATAGAGATTGAAGTTGTTAATAGATAGGGTCTACTTTGGCTATTTTACTCTTTTTGCATTAGAAAAGTAAAATAACTTTTTATCTCGTATGTTAAATTTCCCAACATTCGGAATATGTGCGAGTACACTACTCTCTTTTTTCACTCCTGAATCGAGGTACTTATTAGGTGTAACTTAGAATGTGTTAGATTGTAACAATATTGTTATTTGTTAAAAACCATTGTTTGTTGCTTAAAATGAGGAAAAATGTGGGTAAGGCTTCTTTAGTGAAGCCATGCTAACTTTAGAGAAATTAGCGCTTCAAACAATGGTGCACAAAGTGACTCCAAAGAGAGTCGGTTGCTCCTGTAAATCTCAACGCTAGCAGCATATTATGTTTTGATTGCATTTTCTCTCTTGCTGAATAGATTTAGAGATACATATGTTAAATGACTGCGACTATGAATTTTTTGGCAGGAAGAGTGGTTGATGGACGGGAAATGGCTGTTCAATTTGCCAAATATGGGCCAAATGCAGAACGAATGTGAGTAATTGGGGCCTTTTGCAAGCACATTATCGTGTGCTTCAAATATTCTATTGTGCATATTCTATTGGAGCCTTGATGAATTGCATGGGTCTATCTCCTCTCCTTTTGTACTTACTCCGGGATAATTCAATTTGTTTACCCCTTGACGTCTTGTTTATGGACTCTTTTCTTAGTTTCTGATGCTTTGGTTGATCTCAGTCACCAAGGGAGGATCATTGAGAAGGTTTCAGGAGTCAAAGGAAGCTCGAGAAGTAGAAGCCCTCGTAGGTCACCATTTCCAACTGATCTTATGCTGTTATTTAAACCGACTGTGAGTTTATATAGATATTTGCCATGTTACTGGATTTTCACCTCATGCTACTGTTTGCATGATCATCTTTTCAAATTATTTTGGACCTTGCCCTTTGCTGCTTGCCTGTTTTGACTAGTTCAGTTGACGTGCCAAGCCGTTTAGGACAATTACAAAATGTAAGGTCAAAGTGTCACTCACTAACTCAAGTGGATGAGCCTTGTCAGTATTCGCCGACTACTTCTCTTTGCTTTTGTAGCTAGTATAATGTAAACGAAAAGAAAGGAAAAGATAAAAGAAAATGGGGCTAAAATTTTATCCTCATGTCCAGTTACTCTTACATGTTACATGGGAACGAGAAGGCAGCTATGCTGTAAGCAAGCATGACTATTCACCAGGTAGACTAGTATCCAAAGATCAATACGTGAAAGAGAAAATGCTGACCGACACAATTGGCACACTCTGGACCTGGGTGTAGTTTCTCAATGTATAGAGGAAAAACTGAAGTTGTTGGGGGGAGAATTAGTAACACACATTTTCACACTTCCTTTGATAGCGAGCTAGTGTTGGTTTGTGTTTAATTTCTGCTAAGCTTAGATTGCATAGTTACTTGGTAATGTTAAATCTCAGTTGGTATTACTCCTTACATAAACTGAATTTGCAGAAAATCGTCATTCATCTGGTTGAGTTGGAGTTGTCCAAGTGCGTCCGACATGTTTTGCTAGCAAGTCACTCTTATTGAGTTATTACCATCCATTGCTTACTCTCAGTTATTCTAGTTTCTTTTCTAATTTGTGGCTGTATGCTTCTGTGATTAGCAAATATTTTCAACCCTTTGGCGGTTGTAGAGCTCAGTGACGAGCAAGAGGAAGATAATGAAGGGAAAGAGGAACCTTTCTCAGGAAAAGGAGGAGGTGAAGAGGAAAAGGGATAGATACTACTTTATATGAAATTTAATAAAAATCCACAAATTCAGGGTATTGTGATTCTCTATTCTGAGTATGATAGTGCTCGACTTCTGTTCCTTCCAGCTTTAGAGATCTTGGAAGTATAATGTACTAACAACCTTTTTGTGAATTTTTTTGACCTCAAATATCATTTATAAATTTGCTGTCTTAATACAAAGTAGCAACAGTGGAACTAATCATACTAAGTATTTTATATTGGTGGTGTGCAACAATTTTGCTGAAATTAGCGTGAAGTGTAAAACCTTTCAAGATGTTTTTCTCTGGTTTGGTTATCATATGCACATTTTCCTCACTCTGTTTCTACTTTTATCTTCCTTTGGTATCACATTTTCTGCGGGATAAGGGTGTGTTTAAGAGCTGAGATATTTCTGTAGCGGCGGATGCCTAAAAGTCATATGGACCATGTGGCGAGTAAGAAACTCTAAATATTGAAGGCAAACAGAGTTTAAGATTAGGCAGTTCAGTCTGCTTATTTTCTTTTTCCTTTTTTTTCATCTTTAAATATATTTTTGGAGTTCCTAAGTTGTATACGATGGAATAGACTTCATTGAGAACTATTAGGTTATACTATTGTTGCATACATGATGTTCATAAAACACCATATTCTTAGAGTAGAGAAGGGAACTATTTGATGCTTACAAAACTTATTTTACTTGGAAAAAGGAAAGACCTACTTCTATAATCGTCTAGTCCCTGGCCCACTTATATGGTGAAGCTAGAAGTGTGCTGAATGTCATCTCATATAGTTTTCCTGGAGACTGAGCTTATGAGCTCAAAATACAAGTTGAATACTGCGTTGCTAAGACAACTCACGTGGAACTGTACGAAGGAATGCTTGTCTATAGGTTACATCCAGATTGGTTCTCAGTTGCGGAAATATTCTTGGGTTCAACAACTTCTTCATTTAGTGTACATCTGGTGATTGATCTTGGGTTGATGAATTTGATTGTTTTCACATTTAACAGATACCGCGATGACTATCATAGAGACAGAGAATACAGGAGAAGCAGGAGCAGAAGCGTTGATCGCTATGAGCGTGATAGGTATAGGCGGAGAGAGCGGGATTCTAGCTATCGAAGTAGGAGCCGCAGCATAAGTCCAGACTATGATCGAGACCGTTGTAGAGGACGTGACAAGAAGCACCAAAGGCGGAGTCCATCATATGACAGGTTTTCACTCGATTTAATATATACGATCTGTATTAGCTTTTCTTTGCATTATATACGGAATGTATCATCTTGTCTTTGCATTATATCAAGCAGTTATTGTGAAATTTATTGCAGTGCCTCCCCAGCTCGGCGTAGCCCAAGTCCTCACAAGATAGAGTCTCCTCGTAGAAGCTTATCACCCAAAAAAGGAACTCCTGATAGGCACATTCCCAATGAGCGCTCTCCAAGTCCTCGAAGCCGTTCTCCTCCAGTTCGAGCAATGGATTCACGAAGTCCTTCTCCTCGTGCTGATGAGGTGATACCCTGAGCTTTGATCTGATTGATCTCATTTTTCTGTTTAAATCTATTTGCTGGGTCATTTATGCACTGTTCTTTTTCTACTTTTCAGGAGTAATTTTTGGTGGCATAATATGAGAACGAGCAGATGAATTGTATCAACTTTAGCTGTCTTCTGAAAGTGTTAGAACACAAACTGTGATGCAATAACTAGGCAGAGTATTAGCTGACATTTTGGTAGGACATGTCTCCTGGTGTTTAATGTTTCTGTACTCTACGTAGTGCATGCTTTTGCTATTTTAAGTTTTCAATGTTATGGTACTAGATTGGGAGCTTATGTTTTGAGTGATGACTATATTGATGGTATTCTCTTAGAACACTTTTTGCGGTATGCATAAAGCTATTGCTTCTCTATGTTCCTTCCTACTGCTGTACTTCCCACTATAAGACGATGTTTGCTTCCTATGGGTGTACTAACTTTGTAACCAAACTCGTGCTGGGTTTTATAGTTATGATCGAGAGAAGGTTGGTGAGGTTGATGTCAGACGATGATGGTGATGATGTGGCTGTCAACAGTCTTAGTAGCTTATAGTTAGTTCGTGAAATTTGACGAGGCTGATTGGTAGATGTGTTGATTGTCAGTGCTGTTGGTTAGCTGTTGATATGCAGTGTTAGCTGTTTGTAGTTAATGTACTTGCAATGCATGAACAGCAGATGCTGGCTGGAGATTTTCTGTGTGCACCTGTGTATAAAATATATTGGGTAAGCCTTTTTCTCCGGACGAGCTCATAAGCCGTATCATGTTTTTCATCCAAACTTGTGCTGGGTTTTATAGTTATGATCGAGAGAAGGTTGGTGAGGTTGATGTCAGATGATGATGGTGATGATGTGGCTGCCAACCGTCATAGTAGCTTATAGTTTGTTCGTGAGACGAGGCTGATTGGTAGATGATGTGTTGATTGTCAGTGCTGTTGGTTAGCTGTTGATATGCAGCTTCCGATGCTGTTTGTAGTTAATGTATTTGCAATGCATGAACTGCAGATGCTGGCTGGAGATTTTCTTTCTGCACCTGTGTAAAATGCATTGGGTAAGCCTTTTTCTCCGGTCAAGAGCTCATAAGTCGTATCATGTTTTTTCATCCATAAAAAAAGGAGCTCATGATGTTCTTATAGTAAATATAAAAATAAGCTTCATCCAAGGAGTAGTTTTACCAAAGCATTAAACTTGTGTTTCCAGCTTTTACCTTTTCTTTTTTTCTTTTGTGAAGTTTGGTGCTTATAAATTGTCTCTGAAACGGGATGGGGTGCGGCTGGGTATGTAGGATGCGGATGGAAGATGAATCTCTGTGCCTGGTGCTGCTAGTGAGGTGTCTTATTGTCAAAGCCGATGCTTGTTGTCCGATGTGCTGGCTCCTGTATAGGGTGAATATCTCATGTGGTCTATTCTGCCCCCAACATGCATAACAATCGAGAAATATTGTACCTTTTCCAGCCAGATGATCATGTCTGGTCGTGGTGCTTCTGTTGACATTTTCTCTTGTCCATTGTGATTGTAGCTGAGGTTTATTGTCCATTGTGATTGTAGCTGAGGTTTATTGTCCATTGTGATTGTAGCTGAGGTTTATTGTCCATTAGCTTAAGCACATGTATTTTTTTTTTTCTGGGGTTGTGTTTATTCCCATTGCGCGACTGGGTTAAGGTTATTATAGATAACTTTTAAAAAACCTTGCAAACCAATGAGTGAATGTTGGTTGAATCCCTAGACCATCCCTTTAGTCTAATAGGCTTTATGTGGGTCTCTGGAGTAGTTAATATAGATAAGGTTAGTACTTTCTATCTCTGCCGAAGGCTTAGTGTATTGCAGGAGAAATTATGATTGTCTTGTGCATCTCACTGCTGTTTGTGGTATTAAGCGTAGACATAATATTTGGGCGTTGCTCAGACAAGGTACAAGTGATGAATTTTATTATTGTTCTGTAGTGTAAATGTAGGTCATGAGGAGTGGAGTTGTCTGCCGATTCTATGCTGCATCTCTGTTTTGCTGTTATTACCTGAGATGATGTTAGTGTTTTACATTGTGCAATTTGACTGTGTATTAAGGTTTGCATTTAATTTGCCATGCTTCTGGTCTTTCCTAAAGTTGTACGTTTTGTTGGACACTGGTTTTGTTATATGATTTTAGCATGTTTTGACATCTAATATTTTTTGAAATAGTTTAAGGACGTGAATATTGGGAAGGGTGTTCACGGTTTCTGGAGAAAACAAATTTCACCATGAGGAAAATGATTTGTTGATTATGAGCTCTTTAGTTGTTTGTGTGCTGTCCATTTAGTTATCTGCTTTAACACAAATGTTAACTTTATATTTTTGTATGGGTAATATTTCTTGTTTACTTTATACCAATCAAACACTAGTGACATGATTAGATACTAATTTACATTCGGCGTTACTTCTAAAATTTTGTGAAAATTAGCTTTAGCTCAACGATGAGTTTTTGGACACGAAAAATGGAGCAAGTGGGCTATAAGAGTTTTTTGGGAATTCATAACGGTGCAATTTGAATTTTAGAATTTTTGTGAAATGGTGCAAGTAGAGCTCTATTAAAGCATTTGAGGTCGCACAGGTCCAATATTTTGGATTATTAACATAATATGTTGTCCTTTGTTTCATTAAATTGGAAAAGCATATTAAACATTGTATATTTAGTCTTCTCCACTTAAAAGTTAATATAAATACTTAACAGTTGCTGTTGATTCATTTTCTATCTTTTAATTCTACGACAAATAAAATGCTCTTAGAAGCATGTATGCATCTCTAATTTACAAATATTTAATTATAATCTATCTCTATATATAATTTACTAAAAATCTAATAAAACATCCTACTGATTGAGATTTATTTATAATGTCTGTATTTAAGATTAAAAGTTTATATCTGTGGTTTAGGTGCTTGTCGTAGCATGTAATTTAGTGTTTAAGATGTGTGTTAAAATTTGACCTTGGTGTTTGAGATTTCTAATTTAAGATTTAAATCTTGCATAATGAAATGTAGAACTTCAATTGAAATACTGAAAGTCACAACAGTATTCCCTCTGTTTTAACTTTTAATAGGCTTATTCCTTTTTTTTTCTTTGTAAAATTTTACATGTTTTTCTTAATTGTAAGAAGAATCTATCTCTCAACATTGGGATAACACAATTCGTTATGTCAGAAGGCAGCAGATGGGACCCACAACTTTAAACGAAAACAAAGAGAACACAGGGTTAAAATGGGAAAAACGGAAGGGCCCACACATTCAGAGAAGCTGAACTAAGCACGGGGAAATAATTAACTAAAAGTGGGCTGGTCTTTTTGTCCAATAAAGGAAAAGTACACGTACAAAGATGTCTAATACAATACCCTTAAAGCATTAAAACGATTAATACCGAAAATACCCTTAGTCAGAAGCAGGCATGTCGACGGACAGCTGCATGCTTCTAGACTCTTATACTAAGTAGTAATATAACGTATCATTTTAGACTGTTTTTCATGTTTTAACCAACAAATATTTTTGAGGTTAAAAAAGGCTAAACATTAGATAATTCAAAACAGTGGTTAACTATTAATTAGGGCCTCGAGTGATGGCTATTTTGCTCATTTATCCTTAAATTGTTCGGTACAAAAATGTATAGTGCACAGATTAGCTCTTATAGTTTTAGATTCTAAGTTGTACTTTTTAGTAGGGGTAGACATGGTATGGTATATAGTGAAAACTATGTCGTAATCCAATTTTTTTATATCGTAGTTCGGTATCATGATATTTGATATGGTATTTGATATGCATTTTAAAAATATTTGGTATTCAAAACGATATTTGGTATTTATAAAGAAAATATCGAAATACCGAATATCATACCGAAGTATATTTACATATATAATTCATTTATATTGATATTATAATACAAACAAATATATAAACTAGTATTAGTACAAAACTAATGATTTAGACGTTGGAACTTTGACTATTCTATCTTTATTGAGATGTCTTTTTTTGTGTAATTGATTTAGGAAGGAAATTGCTTGTACTTTTAAAAAAAATATTTTTACATGTGTGAGGTGTTAGTAAGATATAATTGAGACGTTTCTTGAATAGTCAAAGTCATAATTCTCTACGATATGAGTATATGTAAGTCAAAATTGTACAAACTATGGTTATTGATTTACCATGCCATAAAATACCGAAACCGAACTAGAAATACCAAACCATACCGAATTAATTTATAGGATAATGGTATAGTATTTTTAGAAACTGAAAACCGATATTACCATACCGAAATTTCAAATATCGTACCATATCGTACCACGCCCACCCCTACTTTTTAGTACGATTTTATAACTAAAAGAGAGTGATACAAGATTTGGCGTTGAAAATGGAAGGATTCTTCATCTATGGGAACCTACCAATTAGGCATCGTAGGTAGGGGTTGGTGCAGAAGTCTTTCTTTTTAACCCCTCATGAGCTTCCACCTTTTTTGCTTTCTTGATGACCCGAGCTCCCTTGTTTCCTTCGAGAGCTTACACCTTTTTGCTCTCTTGATGACTCGATTCCACAACCTTAGGAGCTCCCTTGTTTCCTTCGAGAGCTTTCACCTTTTTGCTCTCTTGATGACTCGATTTCACAATCTTAGGAGCTCCCTTGTTTTCTTCTACTAAATTGCCAATTTATCTAGTTTTTGATGAGCTGAATGCTCATCATTAACGCTTTAATGATATCACCAATGGACATATTAGAATGCTGTAACCGTCTGTATTTCAAAAATTGTAGTTGTCACAGGCTTTCTAATTTAAACAATTCAATATCTTGATTAAGGCGGACCGATGATTCGTCTTACTGTTTGGCACAATAGCTCAGCTTATAATTTTCAAATGTCGATAAGATAGGATTTGTAGAGGATAAAACAAAAAACTTTGAAGCAACGAATAAGATTGAATTTTCCTATATGTTATCACAGTTTTTTTTTTTTTTTTTTTGAGAATGTATCACAGTTCACTATATAACACACCATTTATATTCTAAGAATGATATTGAAGCCATAAATACTTGTTGGATCATATATCATCGACCTTTGTAACTAGATAAGGGTCCTAAGACAGCCCTAATGACATTCAATCTTCAAGCCACGATCTTCATTTCACTTTTCTACGAGGTAGAGATTCAGGTTAACGATTTGTACTAGATATCCTAACACGTTATATCTCTATATAACTGTCAGTTGTGGTACTGCTACTGTACCATTGAAGAAAGAAAGCAGAACATAAAACTTGGACGCAGAAAACTATTGAAATACTCTACTTCCTGGCACGGCATTAGAAACCAAAATCTTGTTTAATATACAAAGAATTGGTACAAGATGGCATGGTAATTACAATCAGTGTTGACTCTTCGTGCTCATTCATCAGTAGAATGGGAGCCCTTGCCTCCAAGTGTCTGAATTATGGCCTCTAGAAGTTTGATTTCCTTATCTCGCTTAGATATCTCTTCTTGCTTTGCACGAAGCTCTTCCATGTGCAGCTCAAATACTCCTGCAACCGCAGAGAAACATGTTAGTGCAAATCCATTTTGTGAGGACATGGATTGAAATGACAAGACCCAATTTTCTGATAGAACACTCCAGATGACTGATCGTGTATTATCATGTTCACTCTTGCTTTACAACCCAAGGAATCCAATTTGGTTAAGACAGATAAAATGGCAAAATGACAAATAACACACTCTTGGCTAATCTAGAGTCCTAGACAACTTAAAATTCAATTGCGCCTGCCAAAAGAACTCTAAGTTACTTTTGTCCTCTAAAGCCCACCCTCTACGCCAAAACAAAACGATACAAGAAGAGCAAATCAGCTATAGTGACTTTGAAATGAAAAGGGGATCTTGACAGTAGCCCAAATAGAACATCGAGCAAAATTCTTCTTACTTGTCCTTAAGAATGGGACTTTTGATTTTTGAAAAAGAAAAAATGGAAAAAGAGAATAAAAAAGTATCAGAGACTACGAGGTCCATGATTAAGCAATATAATTGGTACTTGAGTTCATCTCAATCTAGTAGGTGAGGTTACAATAACTAATTATTATACAAACATATATTCACTACTGCAGAAGCCCATAAAGCAAAGTTGGTTTGAACACCATAATTCATATAGCTGAAGTTCTAAAGGAGTCAGAAGTACATACTTGTGGTATTTTCAAGCTCTCTTGTAACCTCTTGTGCACGTAGTTCAGCAGCTTTCTGAGCTGCCTCAGCCTGTCTTTTCTCAGTCCGTGCATGAGCAGCAGCAGAAATAGCATTATCTAATTCTCGCTCTAAAGTTTGAACTCTTTGTTCAAGAACCTGTAGCCATAGAATAGTTATTACTTTCATAAATAGTGGGCGAAGTATAAAACAACAATTACGCCATGACCCTAACAAATTGAGGTCAGTTATATGAATTCTTACTGATCATGTTTCTCCATTCAAACTCATCTCTAGCCAATATTATATAAAATTAATAAAATTACTAGAAGTTCTTATATTTTCTACTCGCACATAAAAATCTCTGGTGCGCTAAAAGACTCCTAGAAAGCATACAACCTAAAATAAGCGTATTAATATGACTAAAGTATATTTTCAACTAGATGGTATCACCTATATAAATTTTTTTCTTCCATTGTGCTCTATTTTTCGCTAAGTCTACATGAATTCCAAGAGATTGTAAGTCCTTCAAGACAACTTCCTTTCATGTGATTCAGGTCTACATCGTCCTTTTTAACACTTTTATTCACTATGGTTTTACACCTATGAACGGGTGCATCTAGAGGTCGACACAAAATATGACCAAACAATCTCAAGTAACCTTTTCTCATTTATTCTTGATGTGTGATACTTGCACCTCATGGCAAATGTGGTAACGTTTAATTTAATATGATCTTATATGACCGCACATTCATTTTAGCATCCGCATCTCTATTCGACACTCATCTTGTGAATGTGTTGGGACTTTACAGGCCCAACATTCGCTACCATATAACATTGTTGGTCTTATAATTGTTCCATAGAACTTAGGCATTCTTCTATCACATGACACCTCGGTAATACTTCTCCATTTCAACTATTCGAATTTGATTTTATATGTAATATCTTCGTCTATCGTACCATTCTCCTCAAACAATGAGTCTAGACTTCCAAGTATATACGTGAAAAAATTGTATCTTGGGAAAAACACTGAAGATTCTTTTTTTGATTAAGATTCCTGATGTTAGAATAGGAATAGGAATAAAATTTGTATATAGTATCCTACATGGTAAAAGATTGTAATGTAGTGTCTATTTATAGAAATGTAGAAACACAATTCAATAATAATATTTTCTCCCATAATTTCTCACATGGTATCAGAGCAATTGTGAGAAAAGTAAAGCAGTGCATCATTCCAGCGATATCCAGGAAGAAATCAGCCGTCACCGTGCAATTTTTCGGTGACCTAAGCGGCTATCGGAGTAAATAACCATTTATGTCAGTGTTTTTCGAAAAGTAACAAATCCATCAGGTCCAGGATTCCTCGACGAGCAAAACCCAATCAGATCCAGCAAAAAAAGGTATCACACAAGCCCTCACGCGCCGCTAGAAGCACTGTTCCGGCGAGCACGTCAGATCGACGGGCGACGTGTGAGGCTTTTTGCCCGATCTCGACAAGATTTTTCTTGGGTTGTGCTCGCCTCTCTGTTCCGACCCTACCTGGCGACTGTTTTTTGGCAGCTTCTGGATCTCTGTTTTCTTAGCATCATCAATTAAGTGTTATCCCTTTTTGCTCAGTCTTTCTTTAAGTTTTGAGCAATGTCTATCAGATATGATATTTTTGGCTCAAAAAACACGAGAATCGGATCTTCAAGCCCTATGCTTACTTCTGAACCATGAATGGAAAGTTCAAACTATTTAGCTTGGGCTTTCTCTATTGAGTTGTGGTGCAAGGATCAAGGTGTTCAAGATCACATAACGCAAAAGACTATTGTGGTTGATGAAAAGGCAAAAGCTAGTGAGACAAATGAAAAGGCCAAAGCACAATGGGAGAAGGTGGACGCTCAATTATGTAGCCTCGTGTGGCGATCTATTGATTCCAAGTTGATGCCCTTGTTTAATTGCTTCAAGACATTTTATTCAGTTTGGGAAAAGGTTCACGCTTTATACACTAATGACATTTCTCGATTTTATGATGTGATATCTCAGTTGACCAACTTAAAGAAATATGAGTCAGATATGTCCACTTACCTGGGATAGGTACAGACATTCATGGAAGAATTTGAGCAGTTGATGTCAGTCACTACTGACCAGTGTTTTCAGAGGCGTTTTCGGAGCGATGCCCGGGGCGGAGCGTACCAGAAACGCACAGGGGCGCAAATGAAAGACGCAGATTCATAGGGCGTACGTCATAGAATTTGGGGCTTAAGTCCGAGGCGCGAAAGCGTAAGCCCCAACATAAAAGCGATGCCCCGGACGTTAAATTTATTTTTTTAATATTAAATGTATTTTTGCTATAGATTATAATTTTTATTATTGGTGAAATAATATTTATACTTTATGGTATCATGTTTTCATGTTGTAGTGATTTTTCCTAAAATATATAAATAGCTATGCCATAAATAATTTTTTAAATATTTATGTCTAAAATTGGAAGGGAAGTCTTGGAGTAACTGGTAAAGTTGATGTCATGTGACCTGGAGGTCACGAGTTCAAGCCGTGAAAACGACATCTTGCAGAAATGCAAGATAACACTGCGTACAATAGATCCTTGTGGTCTGACCCTTCTCCGGACTCCGCGCATAGCGGGAGCTTAGTACACCGGGCTGCCCTTTTTTATTTATGTCTAAAATTGGTAGGATAGAGGTAGTATGTTGCTAAATCAACTTTTTTCATTTTTTGTCGTTGCTATTACACTTTTCATCATTCTCCTTCTTTGAAATATATAAATGAAAATATTAGTTGAGGGTGGAAAGAACTAATATATGTGGAGATTAATGACGAAGTGGATGGAGATGTTATTTTAAAGATTATCTAGGCTATTGCGGAGTATCATTTTTTTGTGTTGTTACATTTCTCATATAATAATTATAATAATTTTTTTTATATTATTGATGATTTATTTGAATTTACTTGTAAAATCTTTTGCTTTTTTTATATATATATAAAATTAAAGATAAATGAGACATACGTCCCGTAGATTCATGGGGCTTACGCCTCGTCCCATGCTGCGTAAAACACATTGTCTCGCGCCCCCGCCTCTTAAAACACTGCTACTAACGTTGAAAAAACAAAAGGAGCAAAGACAAATGTTGTTTCTAGTTCTCACCCTTACTAGACTTCCTACTGACTTTGATTCAGTGCGTGATCAGATTTTGGCTAGTCCTACAGTTCCTACAATTGATGAAGTATTCTCTCGTTTGCTTCGCCTTGCTGCACCTCCTAATCACACAATGGTCTCATCACCAATTATTGACTCATCTATTCTCACATCTCAAACCATAGAGAATCGAACACTTCAGTCTAAGGATAATCGATGAGGAGGAGGTCGTTTTGGAAGATCTCGACCTAAGTGTAGTTATTATTATAATTTTAGACACACTCGTGACGTATGTCGTACTCTACATGGTCCACTATCCAATGATGTTCAGTGTAGTTATTGTCATGAGTTTAGACACACTCGTGACTTATGCCGTGTTCTGCATGGTCAACAACCCAATGATGCTCATGTTGCTTTAGACTGAGACTGACACTGCAGGGAATCAGAGGAATATAATGAGTTTCTTCGGTATCAAGCAAGTAAGAAACCTCCACAAGCAGCCACGGAGAAATTATCTTTTCCCATAATTTCTCACACTTGACTTCCAAGTATGTTGAACAACACCAATGTCTTGATTATCCATAAAAAACGATTTCAATCAAGAAGGTAGTAACTTGCTAAAGATGACGACAAAAGGGACAAAGTCATCAACTAATACTTGTAGGTCTAATGAATCAGATAAAGGTAACTTAACTCAATAAGCTTTGTTTCCTATTTAACTAGGTTACGTTTTGTCTCATTTATCTTTGTTCCTGCATGAAAGTGTTAGCTAATGTACTTCCAAAGATACTCAGTGGGACTTCTAATGTGGTAGCTAATGTACTTCCAAAGATAACGCAACTTGCATTGTGATAAGATTTGGCTAGTGAAGGGGAGTTTAAAATCAAGATCTAAATGTTTCTTGCAAAGAATCTTGTGCCTGAGCTTTCTCCAACCATTTAGTTAGTGATCTGATCTAGTGCTCAAGTTGCTCTATATTGTTTGTGTACATTTTAACTCAATATAAGACTTCTCTGTTTCTGTAGTGTTGACAACAGCTCACAAGTAGAAACAGGAACAGCAGCCAATTCCGCTAGTAAAAGAGTTCGTCTAACAGCATATGTAGAAAGCTCCTCAGCTTGATTTCCAAGCTAAAAATCTTATCTTGATCTTTTGCTCTCAAACTTATTAAGATGACACTTTACTTCCAAGCAACATACCCCTACATATATGCATTATAATACCGCAAGGCAATGAGAGAAACAAGACAAATCCTTTAAAAAATAGAACATACAAGAAGATTCCTCATATAAGATCTTACGCTACATGAAATAAGGAACTTTCCTAGTTAACCTAGACTTGTAACCTAGACACATGTAACAGTTTTCCATGAAGGACTAGATAAAAATTGCTACACCTGTTTTCTCCATTCTGTCTGTCCTTCTCTGCTTATTCTACCTGCTACTTTTCTGCACCTATAAACTCGAGCAAAGTTTTTCAGCTAACCACCTATGCTCTATACTCTTCTCTTGCATCATTCTCCTTTTTTTTTTTGTTCTTCTCCATCTGTTTACTTAAGTCTGCTACTACAAAAGTTTTTTCTGCAGTATCTTCTCTGAATGAAACCAATCTAACCTTGTTCTTTAGGAATAGAATATAAGGTCTGCTGCATCCAGTGGTGGAGCCACCTTATGTTAAGGGATGTCAATTCTCCTTCGCCAAAAAATTACTGTTTAGCTAAGTCAAATTTTTAACTTTATGTATAAATACTATATGTTGACTCTCCTTATTTTTTACACGTGTCTACTTTTTCATATTTTCTTAGTAAAATTCCTGGCTCCGCCACTGGCTGCATCAGACTCTCTCTGCCTAATTAAGACTACTGTTGAGGCATCCCAAAAATTGACTATCAGTAGATAACAATTTTCATACACCAATAACAGATTGAACAAGTGTTATGTGCGCGCATTGATTTTCAGTTTCATTCACCAATAACATATTGCCTTTTCCAACTGATCAAACTTTAGTCCCACTAGAAGCACAAATTAACAGTATTGCATCCAGAAAACAACAAAATCAACAAATTATACAAAACAAACTGAATAGTTAACTATCTCAGTAAAAAAAAAACAGCTACACAGATATAAACAACTGATTAAACTTAAGTAAGTTGGATTGATGAACCTTAATAGTACGGGCTTGTTCGGAGGTGAGAGAGGCTTTAGCAAAAGTGTCATCATCGACGAACACTGCTTTCTTCACAAGTAGCTTTTGAAGTGATTCGAGATTGGATGTCATCTCCGATAGATTTCCGATCGCAGCGCTCCATCTCTCTTTCCCCTTCTCCTCCATTTCTTCTCTCTCGAGTGAGATCGAACCGGGGCCAGATTCTAGAGTATATCAAAGTCGACCCGCTAGTTGGAGCAAGTTCCGTTTTGGTCCCTTGAGTTAAATTTTTATTATAAATTGGTTCCCAAGTCTAATTTTGTAGACAATAGTACAATGGATGTTTTTGGTACGACGGAAAATGTTTTTTCGCAAAAATGAGTTATTTTCTGACAAACAAATATTACAAAGTAAGCACTTTTTTAAGTAAAATATTTTTTGTTTATTAAAAGAGATAAAATGACTTCTCCATTTATATTTTTCTAGGGAAAATGGCTAAAATGACACTTATACTATGACCGAATTGTAGTAACACATTCATACTTTACGGAGATTCTATTACCTCCGAATATATTTTTAAAATATTTCTTTAGCATTTATCCAGAAAAAATGAACAAAATCCAATGTGACACAAGTCAAAACTTGATTATGGAAGAATATAGTGATTCACAAGATCAAATTCCAAAAGAATCAATTGATTTTTCCGTGAAAAAAAATTAAAAGTGAGAGAATTTTAATTTTTTAGTTTGTTTGAAGAGTGCAATGATCTGAAAATGACCGAACTTCTTTGTTTTTAGACATTTTGTTCAGCACGTGTTTGAATTGTTATCTAACTCACTCGATAAATGCCAAAAAATTCCTTAAAGATATATGTGGGGGAGGGGGAAATCCCCGTAAAGTATGAGTATTACTGCAAATCCGACTATAGTTTAGCTGTCATTTTAGCCATTTTTCCTTTTTTTTCTAATACTCCCTTTATTTTAAAATAAGTGATATTGTTAGTTTGGACACACCCCTTAAGATTTTACTCACCCCTAAAACGTAAGAAATACTTTATTAATTTACGCTTAATCATTATTTATTTCCTTCTAGGTTGATATAAATGGGTATTGAAATTCGGATATTAGGTGATTACTCTTTAACAAAGCATTGACAAGATTCAGGATTTTTAATGGAATTTAAATTACATAAATCAGTTATTTCTACCCTAGCTACGTCCGCAATTCTGAAAATTATAAACGAATCACCCTTCGTCTTTTTCATACATGGGTGATCTGCTCTTGATAAAATAATAATACCATGAATATCTAAATACATATACATACAAATTTATAGTTTATACTACTATACTAATCACTTCCTTTTGCTTTAAATTTCATACTTATCATGAGTTCACCAGCCAAACTCACAAGGATTGACTGGCTTATTATAGCAATACTATTTGCATCCACATATATTTATGTATATATACACATAGTACATGCAAATTTGATCCCCATCCATACATTTTCTCTCGACTTTTTCAAGCCTGGCTTCACTTTTCCAGGCAAGGTCACATGCATGTAGCGATTTTATATATCAGACACATCTTTTCATTTTTGCATCCAAATGCAAGATGAGCAGAATAAGCAGAGGCGGATATAAGATCAAGATTCAACTGAATCCAATCTTTATGAAACAAAGCATAAATATATATCAGTTTGCGGAAATTATTAAAATTTCAAAAAAATTTAACTGATGAACCCATTATTTTAAAAGTACAATGGGTTAAGCAATAGAACCATACAACTTGAATCCATTAAATTTAATTACTAGATCTGCTATTAAACCACAAGTCGTCCTAATATAAAATTTTGTCACTATGGTAAAGCCGTCCATGTATTGCACGGTGTTCATCATACAGAAAGTTCACGTACGTTTATCACATTAGTTGGGTTTGCTAATTTCGGCAAAGAAGTCAAATTGTTTCAGGGTAAAGAACATGCATGGCTTAGTTTTCCTCCCTTTCTCATTGAATAATTTTGTTTAAGGAATTGTCCTAGATTATGACGATCCACATAAACGTAAACCACGGGAATTCTAATGCATCGATTAATTTAGTGAGATCAAGGGAGCTTAGACTTAGAGTTCGGCGTTGGTGAAAAATATGCATGAGTTATTTTATCCTCAGACTTATGATCCTAACTAGCTTGTGTGGTAAGTTAGGTTCAAAATCAATCTTTTTAACATGATATCAAAGTTTGATTACTCTGGCCCGTTCATATATATTACTTTAATTATTTGATGGTACATTCCATATTTATCTTTACCGAATGACCACTAATTAGCAATGACATTTTCTCACTAATTTTCTTGAAGTACGTTTGGGCTACATATGGAGAGTGTATTCTCGGACCATAATTAGCAACCTAAAGTGCCTATTTCAAGAGAAACAGTAGTTAGCGACTAATTTGTGCTCTTTTTCTCATTGCAAATCCGGTTTAGTACTGTTTAGTCATTTCATGTTTGGCACCGAACTGATCCGTCCTTTTTCTGTGTCCTTTTTTCTTTGAAGGATCCGTCTCTGGCTCTGTTATTACCTCTATTTCTGTTGAGCATGAGATTGTCATTTTTTATTTTGTATACAACGGCGGTCCATAGTAAGTTCAATGGACTTGAAAAGAAAAAGAAACAGAAAAAAATTAAGGATGTCATGTATAATATGTATATTGATCGAATATAAAAGTATTGAATAATAGCATGTGACTGTATATTATAAATGGGTATAGAGTATAGCTTAATGAAGCCTATATACAGGGGAAATTTCCTTGCTAGACATATCATTTCTACTTGAAATACAACAGCCATGAACACTAATTAAGCAGTCACAGCATACCAATCTCCCCCAAACGAATCCATGTTACAATAAGATTTTTTTTTAATTTTCCACCTGGTGTCTCGTACTCGCATTAAGATCCTGATTAATTTGTATTTGCGCCTTGTAAGGCCCATTAAAGAAGAAATTGTTTTATATCAGAGTTTTTCATATTCATGACTCGAACCCGAAATCTTTGATTAAAAGTGAAGGTATCCTGATTCCTGTTCATCCCACCTATATATAACATTGTCAACACTCTCAAAAAATACAAACCGTAATAATAACTGTAGCCTTTCCAGTGACGTACTTTGAAAATGTTGTTACTCCCACGTTCTCTATGTATAGGCAAAACCCTTTTGATAATTTGGCACATGCGCTTCAATCTAAATTATTCAACAAACTTTTGGATAGGCTTAGAGAAGCTGTTGGAAATTTGCCTTTGGCGGGGAGATGCGTCCACCCATCTTTAATGAATTAAACACTAGTGTTCCGCATGTTGGAGGCTTTGTCTCTTCACATGCATAATCTACTAAGTGAGTAGATGACCGTAGGGCCAAGAATCGTCAAATTTCGTTGAGAAATGAAAGAGATATTGGTCCACGAAGTAAGGTGTTTGAGGCATGGAAATGTGGTGTGTGACAAATCTACCACATCAGTGGGAATAGGAAGAATTGCTCTCTTTATAAGTCTCTAAAGTGGTAAAGGATTTGGGACCCCAAGGGGTATCCCATGTGTTTAAAGGAGGGAGGACCTAGATGTGCGTGGGTTCAAGGCTAAGCCCACACGCGCGCTGTCCCGTCCGGTATCGGGTCACGGGCTGTGGGGACTTTTTGATATTATCTTTTTGGACCCCAAATTGCTTAATATTTACAGTTTGGTCCCTAGAGTTTCTGGAAAGTTGATTTTGTTGGAAATTTGCCTTTGGCGGGGAGATGCGTCCACCCATCTTTGATGAATTAAACACTAGTGTTCCGCATGTTGGAGGCTTTGTCTCTTTACACATGCATAATCTACTAAGTGGGTAGATGACCGTAGGGCCAAGAATCGTCAAATTTCGTTGAGAAATGAAAGAGATATTGGTCCACGAAGTAAAATGTTTGAGGCATGGAAATGTGGTGTGGGACAAATCTACCACATCAGTGGGAATAGGAAGAATTGCTCTCTATATAAGTCTCTAAAATGGTAAAGGGTTTGGGACCCCAAGGGGTATCCCATGTGTTTAAAGGAGGGAAGACCTAGATGTGCTTGGGTTCAAGGCTAAGCCCACACGCGCGCCGCCGCCGCCCGCCCGTCCGGTCCGGGCTCGGGTTGCGGGGAGTTTCTGATATTATCTTTTTGGACATTGCTTAATATTTACAGTTTGGTCCCCAGAGTTTCTGGAAAGTTGATTTTAGGGTGACAGAACTGTTTTTTGAGGCATTAATCAGCCATTACTTGGCTGA
This sequence comes from Anisodus tanguticus, assembly GCA_034509755.1. Taxonomy (NCBI): domain Eukaryota; kingdom Viridiplantae; phylum Streptophyta; class Magnoliopsida; order Solanales; family Solanaceae; genus Anisodus; species Anisodus tanguticus. The sequence goes on along the minus strand of CM067561.1, from coordinate 33,036,933 downwards.
TTAACTCCTCCATTAACAACCCATTACTTGGGCAGTTGAGCAGCCTCTTTCAATAACAACCATTACTTGGTTGTTTAATGTCTTCCTAATGGCCATTAACAGCCATGTTTTGGGCAGTTGTACAGCCCCTCCTCCATGCTATATATTGAGCCTCCTTTGGCTCAATTCTCACTGGAAAGACAGCAACATAGCACACAAAACAATGAACAGAAACACTGCAAAACCAAAGTGACGAAAATCAGTGAGCAAACACCCTCATATACACAAGATATACACAACAGAGACAAAAGAGAAGAGTAAACAGAAACTCTTCCTTCCTTTTCCATATCTTCAGCAAGTCGATTCATATTTGTTTTCTTCGTCAAGCTCAACCTATTGGCTTTGTAGCGTTGAGATTAAAGTTTTGTTTTATCTTGGGAGACTATTGCCCGCTAACGTAAAAGCATATATACGGGGCAATCTTGTCTTAAGGACAGAGGGCAATCACTCGACTCAACACACAACATTGTAACCATCCAGATTTAGTTGTTTCTTGATTTCAGGTTATCAAGATTCAAGACACAACAAGCTTGCGGCAGTTTTGAAGATTGGCCTATTTGTTTAACAAGATTCAATTTCTGAATATTGAATATTTATTTATCCTTTCGAATACTTGTAATAGTTATTTACTTCCCGTACTGCTTTATAAAGTACAATATAGTACCAACAGATTTTTGGATTGACGTAAGGCGGAAAGTTTTTGCCTACCGTTTGGGCTGTTTTTTGGAGCATTAACCAACCATTACTTGGTTGTTAACTCCTCCATAAACAGCCCTCATTCCTTTAATCATAACAGCCTCACTAATAGCATTAAACCTGCCATTATCAACCTCTCTAATGCCATTAACAGCCATTCTAATGACTATTTACAGCCATGTTTACCATTATCAACCTTCCATGCTATATATTGATGCCTTTTGGCTCAATTGTGTTGAACATACAAACACCAAAACACACGAAAATAGCAGCAAAAACAGTGAGCAAACACACACATATACACAAGATATACACAACAGAGACACACTATATACACAGAGACAAAACAGAAGTGAAAGTCAGTCCAATAACGTTGGACGAAAACAGAAACTCTTCCTTCTTTTTCCATATCTTCAGCAAGTCGATTCGTATTTGTTTTCTTCGTCAGGCTCAACCTATTTGCTTTGTAGTGTTGAGATTAAAGTGTTGTTTTATCTTAGGAGACTATTGCCCGCTAACGTAAAAGCATATATACGGGGCAATCTTGTCTTAAGGACAGAGTGCAATCACTCGACTCAACACACAGTTGTAACCATCCAGATTTAGTGTTTCTTGATTTCAGGTTATCAAGATTCAAAAGTCAACAACTTTGCGGCAGTTCTGAAGATTGACTATTTGTTTATCCTTTCGAACACTTGTAATATTTATTTGCTTCCCGTACTGCTTTATAATAGAGTACCCAATAGAAGTGTTAAATAAGGCAATATACACACAATATACATGTGTATATTGCCTTACTCAAGTCACGGATTCTGCCCATATTAGTGGCCACAAGTCACAGATTCTCCCCATATTAGTGGCCACAGTTTTGGTGTTAATTGGACACAAGAATATTGTATATTTGGAAAATATATGTGTAGTATATTGTAATGTATTTGTTACCATAATTAGGAATATACACTACCATAAGTGTAGAGTTAAAATTATGGTAGAATAAGATTTTAGAAATAGAATAGGAATATTTTATATCTTGTATATATACCTATTCAAGTAATGAAAATAATCAAGAAGCATATCATAAGAATGAAGAAAACCACATGTGGAGATGATGACGAAGAAGTGGGGAAAAGAACTCCAAATGGTCACTTTGTAGTTTACGTGGGGAAGAATTAAGAACCCTTGCTTCCAGAAGTTGCTAGAAGAAGCTGCTCAGGAGTTCGGATTTCGGAGCCCCAGGGGAATAGTTTTGCCTTGTGATGAATGCACTTTCCAGAAAGTTATTCATTTGAATGTCAAGTAATCATGCACCAACAATTACTAGAAAATGATTAATTCTTATTTCATCGTTTTTTTTTTTGAGTTTCCTATCCGATATTTCATGTTCGAATTGGGACCAGACTCTGTAATAACTCACGTTAAATAATGTGTGTAAACGATGTAAATATTTGGAAATTGGAATATTAAGAATAATGCAAGTTGTTCTAGCTTTCTCTGTCTTCTTTGGGGCGAAGAAATCTCCGGTGAAATCTTTTTGGTCGTGATTGTGTTTTTTTGCTATATCAAATGATAATTTAACGTTATAGCATACTACTATTATTTACTTTACTTATCAGATTAGTGTACTGGAGTATAATTTTTTACATGTTATTGCAAGTAATTTTATTTGATGATGTAAAAATATTATTGTGCACGTACTATTATTATTTAAAACTTAAAACTCTATTGAAAAATGGCATGATACAAAGCCTTGTCTAAATCTGAGACAAAGGTTTGAATTTTGTATTTGCATTTTGTTCTGGTTAGGTTAGCATTTTTGTAATTCCCGGTTTGACCATTTACTGAAATTAAGATTTCTAAAATGAATATGGATACATCATAATCATTTCAGATTCTTCTTATGTATCTACTATTTCTGTCCCAATTTTAGGTGTCTCATATAGCTTAAGCACAATCACTAGGGTAAAATTCGGTATTTAACTTTTTCTGAAAATGTTGAACGTCTTTTAGAATAGAGGTTAGTGCCCCAAAATCTTTTAGATCAAGATAATATAAACTGATCCAATTGCCAAAAATTACTATTTTAACTTGTCGAGAAACACCTTCCTTTTTAGGAAAGAGAAAAGCACATTTGATTTTTGAACAACTCAAAATAGGAACCGCAGGGCGGTCAAATTTTTGGGACTATGCATGGGAGTACTATTGAAATTTAGAATAAATATTATGGAAATAATTTAGGATTAGTCTTACCAATGTAAAATTATTTTTATGGGTATATTATAAGAAACACCCTCATGATATACTCAACTACATAGTTTTAAAATAAAACATTTACATCCCTTATACAAGAATACATTATACCTCTTAATTAAAGGCGTGGATTATTTTCTTAACCAAAATGCTTTTATCTTTCTAAAATTTCATAATTAGATTAATGGACTTTCTGTTGTAATTTTAATTTGACTTGTAGTTATCCGATTTCAATATGCTTAGTTACATAAACATCACGTGTTTTTCAAAAACTAACCACTAATTAACACTAAGATCTTATGGGATGAAAATATTGTTCAAAGTTATATTGTGTAGGATTGCCATAATATAAGATGGGTAAGTGTTTGATTTTAAAATATAAATGGTGTATATGCAGCTGAATCATATATATTACACGAGTATTTAGAATATTTCATCCATTTTTTATGCATTATTCGTTCACCAATATGTCCATCTTAGATATATAATTGATCACGTTTCACCGGCTTATAAACCCATGGCAATATTTTCCATGAAATTCACTATTTAGAAGCGTCAAGGGAAAACCTTGATATGTTCTAACTTCTAAGTGTCAAAAGGAATTTTTAAAAAAGCAAGAAGATTATAATCAAGGACAATTTTGGTGAAGTTCAATGAAAGTGATAAAAGGTAAAGGTTGAATCTATTAGGCACTCCTTTGAAATATTTGTTTCAATTCTATCCGAACCTTCTGAAAGTATATCCTATTATACATACATGATATACACGGTGTATACTATCTTGAGTATATCGTGTATATCACGGAAACCCAAGGCAATTGGGAGATCGTGATATACACGGTATACCCACCGTGTATATCATGGTTTTTGGTAATAGTTTTTGTATATAATTAGCATTGTACACTTATCATAATTATATAATTATTGTACAAATAGAATAGGGTTTTTGGAGTAGAATAGGAATATGATTTTCCATATTATGAAAATTGTAAATTGTATATATACTCATTCATTAATGAAAATAATCAAGGGAGTTATTTCTTTCATGGTCTCAAAAATCTAGATTTTTCATATCTCTCCCATCCTTTTTCGCTGCTCTCATTTTCCGTGACCTTCTTCTCTCTCCTCTTTCCAAATTAGTCCAAATCCCTACTTCACCCTTTGTTCCTTCGTTATGTCTAAGAACATGTTTCATCCTGCCCTTACTGTTTCCAACATCAAGAACCACATCCCTATTGTTCTTGAGATGGAAATCGTCCAAACGTGGGTAGAGTTGTTCAAAATTCACGCAATCTCACATCATGTCCTCCATCACATAATTCCTCCCGCTACCCCTACTCCCGCGGAGGATCCTCAGTTATGGATTCCTCTTGATGCTACTGTCCTTCAGTGGATTTATTCCACTATTTCTACCGACCTTTTACATACGATCATTGAATCAGACACAACGGCTATGGCTACTTGGAATAGATTGCGTGATATATTCCAAGATAACCAACATTCCTGAGTTGTCACTCTTGAGCAAGAATTTTCGCAAGTTAGCATGGAAGATTTCCCGAAAATTTCATCTTGTTGTAAAGGGCTTAAGGAATTGGCGGACCAACTCCGTAACGTTGGGGCACCTGTTACCAATAATCCTCTTATCCTACAAATGGTTGCAAGTCTATTTGAGGCCTATAATGGAGTTGGGACTCTACTCCGACAAAGTAATCCACTTCTCCCCTTTTATCAAGCCCGTTCGATGCTCACTTTGAAAGAAGTCGGCTTGTCAAAGAAAATGGTTACTGGCGCAATTTTCTTGGCAATGATGACCTCATCCGATAACTCTCATGGTATGGTTGAAAATTCGGGCCAAAACTGCAACACTGGTGGCGACAAGAAAAGTCAAAACCGTAAAAATAGTGGCAAGAATCGCGGCGGCAACAATGGCGGTGGATGACACAATGGTGGCACCGACGGTGGGCCTCGGGGCAGCAGCCCAATTGGTCTCAACAGTGGGTCCCATGGCATTGGAACTGGGTAGTGGGTCGTGGTCCAGCAATGGGTATTTTTCTAGCAGCCCTTACCCGAGTAACTGGGCCTAATTCCAGCAACAGGCCATGACTAGTTTCTCGAGTCCAGCTTCAGGCGGCAGGTTCTCTTTTGGGCCGAAGCAGCAGGCCACTGTGCTTGGGCCTCGGCCTTCGCAGGCATTCCAGACAATGGGCCCCATACCGACTCCGACAGATATTGAGGCCGTAATGCATACGCTTGGATTAAATCCTCTAAACCCGACTTGGTACATGGACACCGGCGCCACTTCTCACATGACGTCAGACCAAGGTACTCTCTCGTCTTATTCCAATTTGAGCAATAATCGTGGCATAATTGTTGGTAATGGCAACTTAATTCCAATTCGTGGTTATGGTCATACAACTTTGTCTCCCCCACAACCACCTCTTGTCTTGAAAAATACCCTTCATGCCCCTAACTTAATTAAAAATTTAGTGTCTGTCCGAAAATTCACCACTGGTAATTGGGTTTTTGTTAATTTTGAACCATTTGGGTTTTCTCTGAAGGATTTCAAAACGGGGATACATCTCATGAGATGCAATAGTAGGGGCGATCTTTATCCCATCACAACCACCACCACTTCATCGAGTCAAGCCATGCCGTCAATATTTGCAGCTCTCGCTCCTTTCTTGTGGCATGCACATTTGGGTCATCTTGCGTCGTCTATTGTTTCTTCTTTGCATAAAAACAATTTTATTTCTTGTAAGGGCACGCGTAGTACTCCAATTTGTCTTTCTTGTCCGTTAGGGAAACATGTTAGATTACCATTTGTAGCTTCTACTTCTCGTACTTTGATGCATTTTGATATTATTCACAGTGATTTATGGACATCTCTCGTTTTGAGTTCTATGGGTCATCGCTATTATGTCTTATTTTTGGATGATTATTCTAATTTTTTGTGGACCTTTCCATTGGCCAAAAAGTCTCAGTTTTTTTCCACTTTCTTAAAATTTAGAGCATTCATTCGTACCCAATTCGATATGGAGATTAAAAATATTCAATGTGACAATGGCAAGGAATATGATAATGGGTTATTTCGAGAATTTTGTGATGCTAATGACATAGTTTTTCATTTTTCTTGTCCTCATACGTCATCACAAAACTGGAAAGCCGGACGTAAAATTCATACCATTAATAATATTGTCCGCACTTTATTAGCCCATGCTTCTGTCCCTCATTCCTTTTGGCATCATGCACTACAAATTACTACTTACCTCCTTAACGTCCTTCCTACCAAAAGATTAGCATATAATTCTCCCTTAAAATTCTCTATAATAAGAATCTTTCATATTCTCATCTTAGGGTCTTTGAGTGTTTATGCTATCCACTATTTTCGTCAACTACAATTAACAAACTTCAAGTCTGTTATACCGCTTGTGTGTTTTTGGGTTATCCGTCTAATCATCGTGGTTACAAATATTTTGATTTTTCATCTAATAAACTCATAATTAGTCACCATGTTCTTTTTAATGAAACCAGTTTCCATTTGCGAAAGTGAGTAGACCGTGCCTAATTCGTATAATTTTTTAAATGACGAAGTCTCACCGTACACTATGCGACTCTTATTGGGCCAACCCAGTGACCACACTCGACAGCAGGCCCACTGCCTGCCGGCCCGCCACAGTCCACTGTTTCTGCCCCTACTTCTGCTAGTGGGCCGATTTCCCAGCCCACTACCGAGATTGTTTTGTGCCCAGTTACTGCTCCGATCCAGCTTACTGTTTTCAGTTTTGGGCCAGCATGCCCACTGCTTGCTGGCCAGTCCGTTGCTCATCCAGATTTTCCCCAAAATCCACTCGATCACTCCTCGAGTCATGGGCTAGTTACTCGTAGTCAAAAGGGTATTTTTAAACCAAAATAATATTTTAATCTCAATTTTAATGATTCTAAATCCCCTTTACCACGTAACACAATGTCTGCCTTAAATGACCTGAATTAGAAATTGGCTATGAACGACGAATATAATGCTCTTATTGACAATAAGACGTAGGAGTTGGTCCCCCGTCCTTCTGGTGTTAATATTATTCAGTCTATGTGGATTTTTACTCATAAAGATAATTCTAATGTTTCTTTTGCGCGACATAAGGATCGTCTTGTAGGTGATGGTAAAACTCAACAGGTTGGTGTGGATTGTGGTGAGACATTTAGTCCGGTGGTCAAACCGGCTACCATTCGCACTGTTCTCAGCTTGGCTCATTCGAAAGCATGACTCATTCATTAGCTAGATGTGAATAATGCTTTCTTACATGGTGGTCTTAAGGAGTCCGTTTACATGCATCATTCCTTGGGTTTTCGAGACTCCAACTATCATTATCATATCTGTTTATTGAAGAAGTCATTGTATGGCTTAAACAGGCCCCACATGCTTGGTATAAGAGATTTGCAAACTATGTTTCATCTATCGGGTTTTCTCACAGCATGTCTGATAATTCATTGTTCATATATCGTCGTGGTTCTTCCCTGGCTTATATTCTATTATATGTGGATGTTATTATCTTGATTGCCTCTTCTGATGCTTTGCGCAAGTCTATCATGACAATGCTCAGTTCTGAGTTTGTTATGAAAGACTTAGGGCCCTTGAGTTACTTTTTGGGGATTGTTGTCTCTCGTCATGCAAGTGGTTTATTCTTATCACAACGGAAGTATGCCACTAAGATAATTGACAGGGCTGATATGTCCTCGTGTAAGTCTACTTCCACTCCAGTTGATACTAAGCCCAAGTTAGGTGTTGCAGCTGACTCACCTTACGAGGATCCCACTCACTATTGCAATCTTGCTGGAGCTCTTCAGTATCTTACTTTCACGAGACCAGATATTACGTATGTCGTACAGTAGGTGTGTTTGTTTATGCATGATCCTAGGGTGGAACACATGAATGCGCTCAAATGCATTATCTGATACATCCAGGGGGCACTTGACTATGGCATGTATCTATATCCATCATCGGCTTCTATACTTGTCTCGTATACCGATGCTGATTGGGGTGACTGTCTAGATACCAGACGCTCCACGTCTTGTTATTGCATGTTTCTTGGTGATAACTTGGTCTCATGGTCTGCCAAACGACATGCTACCTTATCACGCTCCAGTGCAGAGGCCGAGTATCGATGGGTAGCCAATGTAGTTTCTGAATCATGTTGGTTACGTAATTTTCTCTTGAAGCTTCACTTTCCCATTCAAAAAGCTACCTTGGTATATTGTGATAATATTAGTGCCGTATATCTTTCTGGGAATCCAGTTCAACACCAGCTCACTAAACATATTGAGATGAATATCCATTTTGTCCGTGAAAAGGTAGCTCGTGGACAAATACGCGTCTTACATATTCCTTCCAGGTATCAAATTGCAGACATCTTTACTAAGGGTCTTCCCTCAGTCCTATTTGAAGATTTTAGGGACAATCTCAGTGTACGAAGACCGCCCGCAATGACTGCGGGGGTGTGAAAGTATATCATATTATACATACATGATATACACGGTGTATACTATCTTGAGTATACTGTGTATATCACGGAAACCCAAGGCAATTGGGAGACCGTGATATACACGGTATACCCACCGTGTCTATCATGGTTTTTGGTAATAGTTTTTGTATATAATTATCATTGTACACTTACCATAATTATAGAATTCTTGTACAAATAGAATAAGGTTTTGAGAGTAGAATAAGAATATGATTTTCCATATTATGAAAATTGTAAATTATATATATATATATACTCATTCATTAATGAAAATAATCAAGATATTATTTCTTTCACATCCAAATAAAACGAAATTTTCAGTTGGGAATAGGATTTGAAGAACAACATATTCGGTTCATTGAACTTTTACAATTTACTATATTTCGATCTAACCCTATATTCATAGCTACAGAAATTAAAAGGAAGAGTACTTGGGACTTGGGAGTATGAAAACTGACATTTACTCTAGTAAATATAGTAGTAGCTAGACTCAAATTAGGCTTTTAATATAATAATCCGATGTTTTTCAAAAGAACAAATTTCTTTTCTAGAGGCAATAAATTCGAATCACAATGTCACAATTTCAAATGGTAATACATTTGTCTCCTAACCACATATTTTGCATGCTATTTCCATAATAAAGTGTTAAGATTTTCTAAGTCTACAAAACTTACGCAAACGAAAATATTTGTCTGTCGTTATGAAATATACATGTAATTAATTAAAGATACTAATCTTAAATATTATACCCTTGGAATCAAATAAACTGATAATCGATATACATATGAAATTATGAATATTTTTAGCTCTTAAAGGACATTATTGAACATGTAAAAATTCAAGCAAGGGATGTTATTAATCAGCGACGATAAAGTACGTTTTTTTCTTTCTGTACTAACATTATGATCTGATCTTATTATTAAAGGATGATTGGTGGCCAGACCACCAATATATATAGCTATGTATGGTACATAAATATGCTGGCAAATTTAGTATTGTACTCAATGGTCAATCTGGTAATGTAAATGAAGAACTGAGAAAGCAGACGTACCAGTCAAAAATAGCTGTATAAACTCGTGTTTGAACTTTGAAGAAGCAATGTGCACATATCACCTTTGTTTTTTATTTTAAAATATACCACTTTGTAGTTTTTTTTTTTTTTTTTTTTTAATTTTGTGTCTTTTTTATAAGAGATTTAACACGTAAAGGATATTTATAAGATTTTTTTCTTCTATTAAAATCGTTAAGGGTCTAATTGACCCATTAGCACGAGCAACTTTTTTTTCTTTTTAGTTTTTACTCACATCAGAGCATTCTTCATATTTGGTCACCCATGTTTAGCATTAATTAATCTTTCCCAAGTTTTCATCCTATTCTTTGACCATGATTTCTGGCCGCTTACCAAATGAGCAGTGGTACTAAGCTGTTTCCTTATAGTATGTTAGACAATATTTTTTCCAGCACCACCAACTGATATTAAATTGCAAGTGTCTAATTTATATCCATGAACTGTTTTGAGTCCTTAGCTTTAATTGACTCATGATTTGCTTAAAGAATCATTGTAAATGGTGGAAATTAAAGTAAGTTGCTAAAACAGAATATAGAAGATTATTAATTCACACAATTCCTGCGTTATAGATCAACTTAATTATTTTATTGGGAATTAATTTTTTTTTGATAGAAAGTACTTCATTGATGAATCATACACAACATGGATTTAATTTATCAATAAATTCTGAACAAAAAAAAATTTTGAACTTAATAATTACACCAACTCAACTATAATAAAAAAATAAAGACGATGAATTCATTACTCCCATGAAAAATCTAAAAACACAAACAAGACCTTACAGGTGGGAGCATTACGCAGGATAATGTGGCAGGAGGGACACAACATAAGTTTCGCGAAAAATAAAGTACTTTTAATGGAATAAAACATAAATGGAAAAGGGTCATATTTGTGTCCAACTTTCCGTCCAAACCAAATTATATGCCCTTTTCGTTAACAAATATGACCTTCACCAACCACCCATCGTCGATGTCCTTCACCACCGCTGCCGCCTCCATCGCCACACCAGCCACACCTCCGACAACCATGGGAAACACAACCAGGACCACTAAAACATCAAACATATAATTTTTCTCTCCACATAATCACAGTGAAACCACCACTTCAATCGCCTTATCTCTACTCTGTGCTGTGAAATCGCATAAGAAATATTCCCTTTTTAGTTTCAACATCTTATCAATGCCCTACGGACCCCAAATTCTTTTGAAATAGCCTTCAATGACTGTTAATGGAGGGTTTGAGCCCAACACATAACACTCCTCAATTTGAAGATACAAAAAAAGTGAAGAGCATCATTGTTCTTCAAGGTGTTCTTCCCCTAAATTTTAAGCAAGCAGCGACCCAAATACCGATAATACAAACAGCAACCCCAATGGCGAAGAGCAAGCAAACTGGCTCGCCGAGCTCAGAGACGACCTCCTAGACAGATCTAGTTAAAGTAGAAGAGACAAGTAATGCAGGAACAAGTATAAATCAAACCTAAACTCTGGTAATTCGAAATCGTGGAGTAGTGTGGTGGGTAAAACACCAACTAGTGTCGGATGTTATTTGGTAGCAGAGGAACCTAGCGAAACTAATGTGAAGATTACCATGGACGATACCAACTAGTGTCGGATGTTGTGGTCTGTTATGTGTTGGGCTCAAACCCTCCACCACCATCGCATTCCACGTGTCGTTTACATGGAATTTCCGTAGACGAAGGGTAAATGTGACAACTTTGATGAAGGGTAATTTCCGTAGACGAAGGGTAAATGTGACAACTTTGATGAAGGGTAAATGTGACAATTTTAATAACGGAAAGTGCATATTTAATTTCATATTTTAACAGAGGATAAATATGACATTTCGAAAATTGAATGGCAAATATGACTTTTCCCAAACATAAATATAAATGAAATACATTGAGAATTGCATAAATTCAAAACGGATCGTATCTCGACCACGAATTTTGATACCCACTCTCAAAGCAGCTGTGACCGCAAATTTGATCCGCGTTGCCACGTGTCATCCACACTTGACACTTGTTCAATAAAATATAATAAGTTATTCTTGAAAAAAAAATTCAAAGCAAACAAAGCTGTTCTCTGTCTCTCTATCTATCTAGAACCTCCCAGATTTGTGTTTCCGAGCATCAAATTAGGGTTCAACTAGTGTTCAAGTACTGATTTACCGGCGAAAGTTCCTGAATTTCCGGCGAATTATCGATTTTCAGGTGAGTTTTCCGGCAGGATCTTCTGTAAAGTGATATTTGCTCCGTTAATTTTTGCTGTTCTTTATCGGCTTCCTGCTAAATGAACTTCAACGATACACCTCTCTCCCAATTTGTGTGATACAGTTCGGATTTCGAGAGTGAAACAAGAAAATCTTAGACCGCAATTTATTCGTATGTACTTTAAATAATTTAAATTGTTAATTATTTGTATGACTTATACTATTTTTTGTTGGCTCTCTATTGTACTTTATAAACCAGTACGGGAAGTAAATAACTATTACAAGTATTCGAAAGGATAAACAAATATTCAATATTCAGAAATTGAATCTTGTTGAACAAATAGGCCAATCTTCAAAACTGCCGCAAGCTTGTTGTGTCTTGAATCTTGATAACCTGAAATCAAGAAACAACTAAATCTGGATGGTTACAACGTTGTGTGTTGAGTCGAGTTATTGCCCTCTGCCCTTAAGACAAGATTGTCCCGTATATATGCTTTTACGTTAGCGATAAAACAACACTTTAATCTCAACGCTACAAAGCCAATAGGTTGAGCCTGATGAAGAAAACAGATATGAATCGACTTGCTGAAGATATGGAAAAGGAAGGAAGAGTTTCTGTTTACTCTTCTCTTTTGTCTATGTGTATATAGTGTGTCTCTGTTGTGTATATCTTGTGTATATCACACTGTATTTCGTCACTGTTTGCAATGGTTTTCTTCACTGTTTTGCAGTGATTTTCGAGACTGTTTTATGCTGAATTTCAGTCACTTATGTGTGCTATATTGCTATCACGAATTGGCTTGCATCAATATATAGCATGGAGAGGGCTGCCCAACAGCCACAAACAAGGCTGTTAATAGCCATTAGTGAGGGCTGTTAATGGCCATTAGGAGGCAGATTAATGGGTGGTTTATGGGCTGTTCATGGCCATTGAAGAAGGGCTGATAATGGAGGAGTAATGGCTCAAAAAACAGTTCCAACGGTAGGCAGAAAGTTTTCTGCCAATCGTCACCCCAAAATCAACTTTCCAGAAACTCTAGGGACCAAACTGTAAATATTAAGCAATTTGGGGTCCAAAAAGATAATATCAGAAAGTCCCCGCAGCCCGCAGCCCGCAGCCCGCAGCCCGCAGCCCGCAGCCCGCAGCCCGCAGCCCGCCCGCCCGCAGCCCGCAGCCCGCAGCCCGCAGCCCGCAGCCGGGACCGGACGGGCGGCGGCGGCGCGCGTGTGGGCTTAGCCTTGAACCCAAGCACATATAGGTCCTTCCTCCTTTAAACACATGGGATACCCTTGGGGTCCCAAACCCTTTACCACATTAGAGACTTATATAGAGAGCAATTCTTCCTATTCCCACCGATGTGGTAGATTTGTCCACACCACATTTCCATGCCTCAAACACCTTACTTCGTGGACCAATATCTCTTTCATTTCTCAACGAAATTTGACGATTTTTGGCCCTACGGTCATCTACTCACTTAGTAGATTATGCATGTGTGACGAGACAAAGCCTCCAACATGCGGAACACTAGTGTTTAATTCATCAAAGATGGGTGGACGCATCTCCCCGCCAAAGGCAAATTTCCAACACTTTTATGTAGTTCTAAATATGTAAATTATTTTTCAGAAAACTTTGTTTGTCGTTCACGGTCAAAATAAAGAAGTTTAACTCTCGAAATCCGAATTGTATTAAAAAAAGTCAATTTACTACCTCAAGGATGTAATTTATAGAAGATTTTACTTTTTTTTTATTACTACTTGATTCACGGCCTTCAAATTTGAAGCTTTGAGAGATTTCGTGAAATCTTTTTTTGTTCTCTAAGAAAGATTGTATATTTAGTATGCTTAAAAAGTAGGATTAGGAAACTGATTATCTTTAATTGTTTCTAATGCTTTATTTTCCCCTATTTGTTGATATTGCTGATTGGTGAATGGAGATAAAGGGAGGATTTTGGGATTTGAATATGACATCTGATCAGTGTGTTGCAAGTGGATTGAGTGCTGGTTGAGAACTACTCAAAGTAATGTCAGATTTGCAGTTTTATGAGGTAAGGTTTTCGACTTTGTGATGGGTGTTTTTTAATTAGTATTTGATGCCCTTTTGACTGGCTAGCAAGTGGGTACATTGAGTTTGGCTTAATTTGGTGTGAGACGGAGAGTAGATTCATTTCAGTCTATATGTATGTTTCCTTTGATGACAAATGATTGGGGAAATGGTGAAGTTTGATACTTTGAACCCAATGAATGTGATTAGGATGTAAATAGTTGGCTTTCTTTACCATTGAATTCTGTTCACGGTGATTTTATTAGAGGAAAGTAGACATTAGGATCAAATGCTGTACATGAAATTCAGTTTTTCTTTGTCATTATCATAATTTGGTGGAGTGTACCTCTACTAACTAGACATTACTTCGTACTGACTAAAACTCCAAAGATTTGGATATTCACGAGTTTACTGAGCCATAAAGGCCAGATTAGCTGGAGTATTTACCTCTTTACTTTTACATTTGGGTCCACATGAAAATAAAAATATGAAAGTACTACAACAACATACCCAGTGTAATCCTACAAGTGGGGTCTGGGGAGGGGTAGAGTGGGTAGAGTGTACGCAGACCTTACCCGGTTGTTTCCGATATATACTGTTTCTGTCATCTTTCAAATAAGTTATTTACTTCTTTTGTTGAATACGCCATAAATTCATGGAACACATATCTGCTTTTGAAATTCGTTATTTTTCACCTATTTGACCATGGAGTCATAAAAGGAAGATATAACAAAGAAAGATAGAACAAAGACAGAGTCGTCTGTTTGAGGTTGGCATAATTAGTGAATACAAGCTAACATGTATTAATTCCTTAAAGGAAGATATGCCCCTGGATATCCCTGCAAATGCTGTTGCTTTTCGGCCTGAACTTCTGGACAAGATATATGTGAAGGTTTCAGGGTATAGGTCGTGGAGATGTGCCCCAAAGAATCTCCAAAAAGCAACATTGATTGATGGTCAACCAGTTAAAAATGTGGAACGTTAACTGCTATTTTGTAAAATGGTGCAGGATGAACTAAATAAGAATAAAAAATGGCAGCCCGGTGCACTAAGCTCCCGCTATGCGCGGGGTCAGGGGAAGGGCCGGACCACAAGGTTCTATTGTACGCCACCTTACCTTGCAGAATGCAGGATAAAGAATGTTTCTGTTATTTTTTTATTTTTGACTGATCGGATACATAACATACTCCTGAAACAAAGGTGCAAGCCAGATGCATGACATCAAGTAGCTGACGTGAAGTAACTATGACATTTTTTTTATTAAGGGTAGAGGGGAGGATTCATTATTCACCGAGTTTTGAACCTTGTGCCACCCTGCCCTCGGGGATTTCTCTATTATCGAAAAAGAAAAAGATATCTGTCTATAGCATATGAGTGTGGCTAATACTCTATATTGAAGGGGAATCAAAGGGAAATCGAGAAAAAGCTTATGAAGGGGCTAGTTCTAGCAAACCTAGATGTCGTTGAAAGTATATGAAAACCAGAAGGCAGAATTTCATTAGTCATATGAAGGTTGGGTATCTGCAAAGTTTTTCCAAGTCCTACTTATAAGAACAACCAATGTAAGCTATATTACTGAACAGTCTAGAGTTCCTGATTCTTCTTGATTGAGAAATTAACTAAAGAAAATAAGAGAAGTCCTCACACAATTAGGAAACGATCACCTGCGGATCAGAAAAACCAGTAAGATAACTACTGTTTTATTTTTTCTGATAAAAAAACCCAGTAAGATAACAACAGTCAGATAAGAAGACTTCTAAACTACCTAAGAACTAACAGTTACTGTAGCATTAACAGTTACTTTTGTTCCCATCAGTTCCTGCATCATCAAATAGAGTATACTGAGTTCTTCTGTTAGTCTTACTATGACAACAAAATTAGTTTTGCTACCCTTATAAAGAGGTATACAGTAATTCATACTGAGGGTGCAGCATTATCTTCTTCATCATCCTTCATCTGCCATTTTCTACATAAGTGGTACCACACATTTTGTCGAACAATGTCGTCCTTTTTCCTCAGCTGATCTGCTTCCCTTATCGATTATCTTTCATGCTTTGTGAGTATCTTAGATTCTCTGTCCTAACGACAAGTAATAAGAGCACAGTTAACGGAGACTCGGAGAGTTAGGTGATTTCTTCTCATCTTCGTGGGTAAAGTTAACCCATTTCTCTTATAAAAAAAGGTTACCCCGTACCGATACCGATAGAAGGATGCACTTACCTAGTGGAATAGTCGAGGTGTGATAAGCTGGCTTAGTCAGCACCATTTTATTGAAGTTTCTGCCATCTCAGTATGCTGTCTTTGCTTCATTTGTAACCTCATTTCTTGGTCAGTTTGGTGAATCTTAGCTGGTTCCCTTGGTGATTCCCAACTATATCCTTGTAAGAGACAAAGAGCAGTCTAACCTTGTATGTGCTTTGTCATTTTCTCATATTACAACATTTAAATTCTAATTTTGAGTTACTCATTTTATGGAAGTATCCTCTGCAGTTATTACAGCTAAAATTCTGTAACTGGTGTTACAGCTTGATGATATATCCTGGGATGAGTTCTGCCACAATGATGATCATATAGTGCCACATCCAAGTAATGAACACACCAATGAACCACTCTCCCAGAATGATAGCAGTAAGAAACCCCGCCATGAAGTAATTGGTTTAACAAGTAATGTAGGTGATCAATCTACCTGTAAATATGCTAATCAGCAAAATGAGCAAGTATTGAGTAATAGAAGCCCCAAAATGCCGGAGAAGGACTCATGGGCCGATGCACCTGATGGTGCATTCTCTTCGACACGTGAAAAAGCCAAAGTCGAGGAGGTTTCAAAATTACCATCTGAAAATACCAGGACATCCAATCGTTGCACTAAAAGTAATAATATAGACTCCATTGAGAGCGAGTCATGTCGTAATGGTCGCAGTCTGGATGAAAAGAGTGCTGCTGTGGGGGAAAACTCATATAGCTATCCACTTGGTCCCATTTCTCAGGCTGATGATGATCTCAGTTTTTTTGACAGTAGTTGTGAGGATAAAGACCCTATCTTGTATTATAGCTGGCCTGAGATAGAGAACTTTGAGGATGTTGACAGGATGTTCAGGTAATTCTTTCTTTATTTCAGTCAAATGGACTTTAGTCATCCTCATTTTATCCTTTTTAAGGGGGTAAAATGGGAACAAAATTTGAAAAAAGAATTCTACCCATAACACCTATGTCATCTTTTGGTGCGAATATAGATAAAACAAATAGTAATCTGTTTAAAAGCACTAACAATTGTGATGTATCTCAGGAGTTGTGCTTCGACATTTGGATTTGGACCTGGTAGTGAAGATGACCTAGGTTGGCTTTCATCATCAGATGTTATTGAAGGATCTGGAGATGGATTGGTGTCTGGTTTTAAGTTTCCATGTCCAGCATCCAGTGCGCTTGAAAGTACGTCTGCGAGTCATGAAACTTCAAAGCCAAAGGAGACAAACATTTCAACTAATAATTCTGGCACTGAAAATCAATCACTTAGCTATAATGGCAGTTCGTGGTCCTCCGAGAAAAATGAATCTGTAAATCTAAGTCATTTGTCTTTTTTAAATGGATCAAGTGATTTAGAGTACAAGTTAGTACCTGACAAGAAGGTAATATTACTCATCTTCTGTGTATATCAATTTTTTAATCTTTAAATTCATATCATGCATCAGCTTACCTGAATGTGGTTGTTTTGAAGAAGGCTGAGGTACATGGTGGTGGAGTCCAGGCCGAGATTGCATCTAACAACCAACCAAGAAGCAACAATAACGTAGTGGTGAGTAAAGAATGGATGGGTAGTTCCAATTTAGGCGCATTCATCCTCTTCGAATTTTAGTGTGAGGATGAAGGAACAGTTCCTGAGTTTCTGGATGATTATGTCTTTGGACGCCTTCAGCTATCTTATTACATGCATTGATCCTGATAAAAACAACATACCCAGTGTAATCCCACAAGTGGGGTTTGGGACATGCATTGATCCTGATGTGAACAATTATTCCTCCTATTCTTAATTTTCTTATGGTGTCTTCTTTCCAGAATAGTATGCAAAAGAAACACTCCAAGCACCAGAATCGATCAGAGGGTAAAAGAAAACGTGGTTATCTAGAAAATGGCGACACACTCAGTTACATTGATAGCCTTCCAGAAGAGAAAAAGCTGCCTTCTGGGGCCGCAACCACTCAAGTGAATTTCACATCTGCAGGTGTCCTGCAGCAAAAGCAGGCTCAAGTACCTGATTTTGGCTACTTGGGGGGTAGCTTCTCTTACATGCATTCAGACTACGGTCATTCAGATGGGAGTGCTCTCCATCCAACTCTACCAATTTTAAAATACGAAAGTAATGGTCTCATGTCTCTTTCCCCCAAGGACTCCTATGCATCAAATCAGGTACAGTCCATGGAGGGTTCTCCTGATCCTTCTTTTCAGGTGGCTGCTATGACAGGAAATGAAAAGGTGGAGAAGTTAATCCACCAGTCCGGAGTTAAGGTTGAAAATAACCGTGATCTTGAAGGGGTTGTCATGGGAATTCCAGCAGAATTAGGATCCTCAGTTGTACAGGAGTGCACTTCTATAAATTCTGGGTTGGATGAAATGTCAGAAGCAGCAGCTAGTTTTCATCAGCTTCAACGTATCATGGAACAGGTAGTCAGTCCCAGCATGAAATTTACTGTGTTACGATCTTTGTCTTCTTTGATGATGAACTTATTGAGAGTTTAAGCTGCAAAAGAGTTAATTCAACTTTGCATACCTGGCGTACTCTTATATGCATATTCAAGGTAGACTGATGAAATGTGCAAATCAGTCTTAGGGTTTCTGGTGCTAATAGCAGATCTTATCTTGATCTGTTATCTTATTATATCCAAAAACATTTCATGTTCCTATACTTCGTTGTGTCCCAATGTATTTCATCTTACTATAGTTGAAGTCGAATGCATTATATCAAAGATATGCTGAAACACTCTCTTGTAGCTTCACACATACTTCAAGGAACTGTTCCGATTTTTAGGAAGGTGTGATATAGCAGTTGCACACTTGTAGTTTTGTGCATATTTCAGGGTGATCTTTTTTGTGCACGTCACTGTTGCAAGAGGTAAGCAAGTGATCGGTATATTTAGGCTGTTACATACTTCATCACCAGGCTGCAGTCATATTTTGGCGCTTTATTGGCTGATTATGCTGAAACCGTACTACGTGTAACATATGTTTTAAGTATTGTATGGTAATTGTTCATTTGTTGGTCCAGTACACTTTGGCTAGAATGGGTTTGTTAGCAGATGTGCTGAAAGTGGGTCTTAAATGTTATACCTGTAGTTGAAATTGACTTCTTAGTATTTACCTCTTTGTAAGTTTTACGATGTTGAACTTTCTTGGTTTAGTTGGATATAAGGACAAAGCTATGTATAAGGGATAGCTTGTACCGGTTGGCTCGGAGTGCTGAACAAAGGCATATACATGCTAATATCAATTGTGGCTCTGGAGATGATGGAGGTACCAGCGGACCACTGATTAGCGAGGGAACAAACAAGTATGGATCCGTTCTCAATGTCTACATTTATATGCATTAGTTTCTGCATAGCTCATTGTCTTGGCTCTCATATTACTTGTCCTGTACTGTTTTTTTTTGTTTTGTTAATTAATCATCTGGTATTAGTTTATATAGATTATTGTTTGCTTATTTTGCATCATTCACCGATGGCATGTTCAGCGAGGGGTTGAATACTAGATCAACTTCAAGTAGTAGCATTCTTAATTTAAGTATAGTACTTCTGTAGAATTGTTTGTCCATTGAATTATATTTTGCTGCGAAAGAGCTTGTCTATACAAGTTTATTCGTCGAGATTAGCAGTGGATCAGGGTGAGAATAATAGTATAGAGTGGAATTGTACTAGTACTACACATCCTTAAAAAAAGCAAATTGTACTAGTTCTACACGTAGAAGATACAACAACATACCCAGTGAAATCCCACAACGTGGGGTCTGGGGAGGGTAGAGTGTACGCAGACCTTACCTCTACCTTGGTAGGTGGAGAGACTCTTTTCGAAAGACTCTCGGCTCAAGAGAAAGCATAAGCAATACACGTAGAATATCAACAATGAAAATCAAAGAAAACAAAAGAGTAATTTTGAATGATTGCTTGCTCTCAATGTCTATCTAGATAATAATCTAGCCTAAAGGATAAGTGCAACAGATAAACATAAACTAAATCTGGATATAAGAACGAATAACAAGTGATCGGTGTTCCTATAGTGGTTTCCGAACACTGCAGCTCCTGTTGGTGATAGGCAGATGATCTCCTCCAATATCTTCCTGCTCTCTTCCTAAAACGGGCGGAATCAGGTTTTTCTGCGAGAAATAATCGTTTGAAGTAGAGAGATTGGGTTGATTATAGAAGATTAAGTCGAATCAATACTTCATAAACTTTACAAGAAGACACTGATACTGGAACATAAATTGAGTTTACTGAATAGTTCTTAACTAGCTTTTAGGGCTATATGCTAATAGTCAATAGCTCTGGAACAGCATTCTTCTTGAATGCTCAAAATTTGGTGCTAAGAATAAGATCTTTAAACTATTACTTAGTGTTTTCCACTTTTACCTAAAAGTCCTGAAAGCTGACAAGTCTGCATTTAGTTCACACATTTAACAGCAGAAGCGAGGATTTAGGTCAGAAAAGAGTTGGTATATTCAATATATCAACTGCACAATATAAATGTGGTAGATAAAGTTATGTATCAAAAAAATTGATAGTTGTCAAATAACAGTTGATACATGACCATACTGGGTTAGGAAAAACTGGGATCATATGTCAAGTCTGAGAACATTTTTAAAAGCAAATTGTGGCATGGGTGCTGGTTTACTTTGGGGTGCTGGTGCAGCAGACAACAACAACATACCAGTGTAATCCCAGTAATCCCACAAGTGGGGTCTGGGGAGTGTAGAGTGTACGCATACCTTACCCTTATCACGGGGAGGGTAGAGAGGTGGTTTCCAATAGACCTTCGGCTCATAATAAAGCAATAACAAAGCATGTCAAATAACAGTAACTACAACAAAATAATATACTAAGTGAAGAACAAGAAACAGTAAATAATAACAACACATGTAATTTTTTTTTTCCGACATCACTTTTTGGTCAGTAATGTTTAATGGGTTGTATTTTCAGGTGCACAGGATATATAGACATCGAAACAGACACAAATCCTATAGATCGATCTATTGCACATTTGCTATTCCACAGGGCTTCAGATTCATCTGTTGCCCCTGCCCGCGATTCCTCGACGTTGAAGTCGCCTTCCATGGTAAGCTTTTCTTATTTCCTATATTCATGTTTAACTGTACGCTATATCAAACCTTATCCTGCAAAGGATCTATTTGCAGATTCATGGGTCGTTGTCTAACGCACCAGTGATGAATGACAACTTGATCTCTCATGGAGAAATTGCACTTACAGATAGAAACGTTGCTGATCATTGACCATAACTATTTAAGAAGCAAATGGTGCTGTCTACTTTCAATTTGTGTGTGTGTGGGCTGGGGGGTTCACGTGCAGAAATTATCAAGATCTCTTACAAGGAATCTTTTATGTTTTCAATGTTTTATCAGTGTCTGGTTTCTGGTGCATGTGAGAACACTTCCTTGTATGAGCTTTCACAATCAAATTTTTAGTTTCCCTCAATCACATCTCTGGTGACTGTAACCCTTCCAAACTCGGAAGGCATACACAAACAACCTTTCCTGTGTATACGTAGATCGAGCCAACTGACTCTTTTTGTTGTCTGTAAGTATAGATAATACTTGGGAAATTTTCCTGAAACTGATATGTGCAAGTCTTGAAGTAGCTCATGACGTGTTCCTTTGTCTTTGTTTTTGTTGTATATTTTCCCCTTAAAGCTAATTCAAAATTAATTCACCATGGTATTGCGATTGCCCCTACACAATTAATTCACCATGGTATCGCCCCTACACAATAAAACCCAATTGCAATACAAGAAAGATCACCTTTAGATCGTTACATTTTAATCATTTGTGAGCACATCCACATTCTAGAATCACGAAGATAGTAGTTAAATCTAAACGAATTGCTTGCGTTAAATTGTGGTCGATTCTATCTATTGTTAAAAGAGCCTATTCTCTTTCAATTGCTTTCTAGTTTAGGATGCTTTGGCAGTAACAACGCGGTCAACTAAAAACAATTACACAACTAATTAGCCTCTTAACTAATACGGGTTCTTTTTCTCTACTTAGTTTAGTACTTATTCTAAAAAACAGTAACAGGTCATGTATTTTTATCAACAAAAGCTGACTGATGAGACGTAGCGAGGTGGGAAGAAGTCTTGGCTGGGCAATGTGGCCAAACAAAGGCACCCATAGCGAATTTTCGCTTGCTAGCCAAGTCTCCATCGGCAGATAAACCATATTCAGCAAGAAGCCTGTCAATCATCCACTCGGGCATTTGCTGGTAGTCCTCTTTGGTGTACCTTGGGTAGTGCAGAGGCATTTGGAAGTAGTTAATGCTACTCTTTTTCTTGCTATCCATCACGTTCTATCTCCTCAGTAGTGAGAGCTGGACATATGATATTTGGCTGATTTAAGTAAATGTGAAAGTAATGTTATATAAGCACGTCAAATATCACAAGGATGGAGTGATGTACCTTCTCATGTCATCCACTAATTGGCACCTAGTGTGTTTACAATCATGTATATGGGCTTGTGTGTGTCCATGCGGGAAAGAGGGTGAAAGGTAGCTAATTAAAGCCTAAAGTGTATTGAGCCATGAGTTGATTTCTCAATATTCATGTATATGCATTGGACTTGTACAATTCTTTCTACATTTTAGCACAGTCGAGTAGAACCGGGCATAAAGTTTATTGCATGTCCTCTGTCTCATCTGAAATAAGATCTCATATTGTTAATTTAGTTTGGTTAGGGAAATTAAAAGATATAGTAGTAATAGAGGTAAAATGAAGTGTATACTAGCCTAGTAGCCTTCAAATCCAAAAAAAGGATAAAATAAGGTTTCCATGTGAAATGACTACACAAACCATATCAAGGGCTTCATGTCTGAGAAATAATTATTATCTAAGAAAATTGACATTACTGCATGTAAAATGAAAACGTCAAACCACTCATTTCTCTCTATTTGTAATTCAATATAAAAATTAATTGATTTCGTTAAATTAGCTATATATTTTGTATTATCAATGATTTCTATATAAACCGGAAAGATGATATCTTGAGCAGTTATATATTCAGAACCCTTAACACAAATAGACGTGCACATATAGGAACGTTTTCCATCATGACTATTATTTCAATTCTCTAGTTTTTATTTTTGGGAATGGGTTAGAACCGCCGAATAATGAAATAAATTTAGCTAGAAAATGACAAAACAATTAGTAGGATTGGGACTTTATATTTAAATAATGTGAAATAGAATTGTTTGTAATACTAAATCGGTACTCATATAATTCCAAATTTTATCCAAATCAATATCGAAGCCCTTATCATATCTGAACTGACCATTCTCTTATTTTACTTCCTAAAGATTCAACCTCATTATTAGAAAAAATTTTACATTTCGTAAGCATGTGAAATTAACGATATATAACATGTATCTTTTACGTGCGTTTAACTAATAATATATTGACTTCTTAAATGCACTGTGCGTTTAACTAATAATATATTGACTTCTTAAATGCACTTAACTATAATATAATGTCCTGATTATTTTAATTATTTTTAGTATTAATAAAGTAACGTTGTTTGAGACAAATAATAATTTTTTCCTCACTTGCTAGTACTATTGTAGTATTCTTTTATTTTAATTTAAGTGGATTTATTTGACTGACACGAGTTTTAGAGTTTTTTTTTTTCTAATCTTGCAAGTATTTGTGGGATCCTAAGATTTTTGAAACTAGATATTCCAAATATTTCATAATATTAGTATATTTCTAAAAAAATGTTACTAAAAATAAAACAGATAATTTAACTTATATATTATTTTCAAATTTTGGGGGATATCATTAATTTTAGAAATAGTGAAAGTGAATTAGGATTATCCCTATAAATTCGGATGAAGAGAGTAATTAATTTATCAATATCAATGTGGACCCATTGACCAGCTGACCATTGCCTCTATCAAAACAATTGTTGAATAAAACTTGGGCGCCCGTATTAAGCCCCGGCCCAATCGTTAAACCCAAGTGCTCGCCGGCGCCGGGGTTCAAAGTTCAAACACATCCGAATCGGAGCATTGAAAATTTCTATTGTTATTAAATTTCGGTTATGAAAATAAGGTAAGGCGGTGGAAATGGAGAGAGTGTTTAGCAAGCTTCGAAATTTGGACGCCTACCCTAAAATCAATGAGGATTTCTATAACCGTACCCTTTCCGGTGGTATTGTTACCCTCGTCGCCTCCGTTATTATGCTCGTTCTCTTCGTCAACGAGCTTGGTATGTTTCCTACATTCTCTTCTCTAAAGTTACGTTTTTTAATTGATTTATTGACTAGAATGACAATATAACGGAATAGATTTAAAGGATTTATATAGTCGGTCCTAGTTTTGAATCAAGGCGTATTTGATTGATTGATTGGTACGTGTACATTGTTTGTCCTGTGTGGAGGTGGATCTAGGATTTCCAGAACATAGGTGAGCTATTAAAGAAAAGAGAAAAAATGCATTAAGTGGAAATTGATCCTTGTTCCTCTAGGTAAAGAAACCATTTTTCAACCAAGTGCACCTTTTAATACTAGATCAATTCTAGAAAAATATACAACAACAACAACATACCCAATATAATCACCAGTTGGGGTCTGGGGAGCATAGAGTGTACGCAAACCTTACCCTTACCTTTTGACGGGGTAGAGAGGCTGTTTCCGATAGATCCGGGCTCAAGTAGAAATGAAAAAGCAACAGTAATAATAAGCAATAATAGTAGCAAGAAAATAAGATAACGAAGTGAAAGAAACAAGCAGGTAGGAATAAAAAATTAAGAATAAGAATATGAGAGGGAGGAAAATATGTACATAAAATACTTAGTTTGCCGAAACACCACGAGTTCACGTGCACCATAAATTGCATAGTAAATCCGCACTTGGACTCTTGTGTGGCTTTAGTTCCTTTTGGAAAGTGTATCGTGTTGATCCGTTTCAGGGAATCTTTTCCTAATTAGATAAATTGAGAACCAAGATTATTGTGGATAAAGGAGAGGAAATTATTGCCCATTCTTACACCTCCCACCACGTCTCCTAGACGGGTTAAAAATGACTTTGTGGAATTGGAATTACAGGATACTATGTGAATGACTCTGGCTAGAATAGTTCTTACACTGGGAGATTGTAGTGATGGAATGATATTACATCATTATTGAGTTTTGAGTGGTAAGTAAGAGAAAGGATCTCCTTATTGAAGTATGCGTCATTTTTGCATCAAGAAGGACCGAAGAACATAAATTACTTTTAATTGGTGGTGATTGGTTTAGTGAGATCGGTTAATTATATTCCACTTGCTGGCAACTTTGGAACTTGTTTTTGAGCATATTTGGGGCCAATTGGGTGATACCGCTATCAGTGAAAGATCTTTTCTGCTTCTAGATGGGTTGCAACTGCAGTAAAGAAAGATCTTAGTAAGATTTGGAGAACTATAACTCCAGTATATCCATGTTGGGTGTTACGTAAGGACAGTAAACAGTACATGTTATAGGTTTTTATGTTTAGTGGCATCTGGTGCTCGTTAGAGGATAATTCGAGGGAAATATCATGATAGACTTCATTAGCTCATTACATCATTGATATTTTGTACAAGAGGACCCCTTTTTTGTAATTCTCAATGCTGACATAGTGTTTTGTAGTCTATGTAAATAATACTTTGGCTTGCTTGGAGAGAAAAAGAAAAAAGAAAGAGTGGCTTACGTATGTGAGTGTACATTATGATGACGTATGTTTTGCACCATTTTGGTGATTCAGTAGAGTCAAATTTGAATTATTTAAAAAATGTTTTGATAAAATGATGCAACTATCATCTGGAAGTAGGGCTGGCTAACGGGACGGGTTCGTGGCGGGTCCCGCGGGACAGTGGGGGGCGGGCCCGGGACTCGGGCGGGACTGGTGGGCCGGGACTGGCGGGTTCTTCGAGTGTCCCGTCCCGTCTCGTCGTTAAAGGGGCCCGATATTTATCGGGTCGGGGGCGGGACGGGGTCGGGTTTTCCGTTTTTTTTTGCACTCAATTTTAAAAAATAACATATATATAAAGTATAAACACCTCAATAATTAAACAAGATAGTGTAATAAAAACACCCCAAGACTGTTTTTGTGCCTCTTATATTATTTAATAGAAACATAGTTTTTTTGTAATACAATTGTCAAAATTGCAACTTTGTGGTGTTGAAAGTTGCAAAGAACATAGTAAAATTACAATTAAAAAAATTACATATGTAAAAACACCTTTTCTAGTTTCTTTATAATTTTATGTGGTTCTTCGGTTAGAATTGATATTTGTTGGTCAAATTGCTCGACGTCACTTCCACCTCCGTCGGATAAGATGTCGATGTAGTTTTCGTCTTCTTCGTTGATCTCCGGTTGACCGTACCTTCTCCGCTCCGCTCGTATCCAATCTTTGAATAATACTGCAATCTCCAAGCTGTCTCCCGCTAATGAGTATCTGTGCCCTCCTATTTGAAATATGCCGGCCGAAAAAGCGCTTTCAGACGCTGTTGATGATGCATGAATGCTCAACACATCTCGGGTCATCTTTGACAGTGTCGGAAATGTCTTTTCATTCTCCCTCCATTATTTCAGCAAGTCTTTACGTCCTTCTTTATTGAGAACTGCTTGGTAAGGTACAACACCCTGCAAAACAAAAATATTGAACTCGCTAACTTGGTTAGTAGTGTTACCACTATACATTCTACTTTTAAGACTTTCAATATTAGCCGCAGAAACATCATGTCTTTTTTGAGGTTGTGTTGAACAAGAAGAAGATGATATGGAAGCCAGTTGGTTGTTAGCACTTTCTTGTTGTTAATACCTATATACTTTTTTGCATTCATCTTGTATGTTAGACAACACTTCTTCTTTAATTTGTTCAATAGGTGGTGAGTCATTTGGATTTTTGGGAGTTGGAGGAGGTAATACTGCTATACAATCATAAATAGTTTCAATAAGTGTTTTACAACCGTCTATTTTAATAATCGAATTTAATACAACACCAATAATATAAATAGTGGGAATAGGAATATTTTTTTTTTAATTTTGATACATTTTTTTAATAGGTGCCTTATAAGCTGATTTTTTCATAAATTCACTAAGTAGTAAAAATATTAGAGCTATATAAAATAACATAGTTGAAATAGTAGGATAATATATACCGAAAAATTCTTTTGTTGCTTGAAAAAATCTCTAGAAATACAATAAGTTCTGAAATTTTTTCCCAATCGCTATCTACAATCACATCAGTTGGTGTTCGATTATGGGCGTTAAAAAATAAAGTTATAGGTTTTCTATAGTCATAAGCAACAAGTAGTTGCTTGTATAAAGAATTTCACCTAGTGACTACTTTTTCGAGAATTTTTCGATAAGGTAGTCCACAATCGTGACAAATTTTTTTATAATATTTTTTTCGTTGTATTCTATTACTTTTAAAAATAAAGTTTATAGCAAATTGTATTTTATTAAGAATGTCTGCAAAAAGTGTTAGACCATCCTTTACAACTAAGTTATATATATGGCACACACATTTTATATGAAAATGATTTAAAAAAATAGAGTTAAAAGATCTTTTAAAATTCTAATAACATAATTATTAGAAGAAGCGTTATCTAATGTAATAGTCATAATTTTATCGGTTATTCCGTAATAATCGCAAACTTGATAAATATTTTCTGAAATAAAAGTTCCAGTGTGCCTATCATCTATATATCTATACGCTAAAATACGTTTTTGCATAGACCATTTATAATCTATCTAATGACAGGTTACCGTTAAATAATCATGGCCGTTAGTACTACGGCCTATATCAGACGTGATGATTCCTTAACCAGGAAAATGATATAAGGAATAACGTAAATACTGTTGATATTCATGTGCAAATTTAAATACATCTCTCTTAACAGCTGATCTAGGAAAATCGTTAAAAGCAGGATTATACATATCTCTAATATAATGAATAAAATCAGGAGAGGAAGGAAATGAAAAATGCAAACCCTCCATATCAATTAATTTTGCTATTGCTTTCCTATCTCTAAGTTTATCGTATTTAGGGCCTACAATTCCACCCGTCATAGGGTTAATTTGACCCTGTACTTGGTCCGGAACAGTATGTGAACCTTGTCCCGACTGAGAGGGCATTGGTGCACCCGATTTTTCAGCCAGGTGTTGGTTCCACCTAGCTTTGTAAAAGTTTTGTACGTGTGTCAATAAACCCCCTGTCCCACCCTTACCTTTTCCCATTTTAAATTTAAATTTTTTTTACAATTTTGACATCTAACTACTTGACTATCAAAAAAATTTCATGCATCTGATTTTAATGGTCGTTTTGTTGGGCCTTGTCTCATACTAAGGGGAATAGGAGGTGTTCCAGTTGGAGGTGCACTAGTGGGTGTGTCATCTACATTAGTGGGTGTATCATCTTGATCCTCTTCTAAATTAAAGTCTTGTTGAGTTCCAGAAAATATCTCATAGTCTAAATCTAATGGTATATCAGGAAAAAATCAACCAAATCATCATGTCTAAGAGTAGGATGACTAGAAGAAGTACCCTTGCCCTTGTTACCCCTACTGGAAGAAGCCTGACCCTTACCCGTAATCATACGTTTCAATCCTTCCATTTTAATTATACAAATAAATAATTAAAGTAAATGAAATTAAATGCGCTAAATAAAAGAAAGAAACAATAATAATTTAACGAATGTACCAAACGCCGATGTAACGTCGACGTGTAATCGAGAGGTTGAAAATTAAAACTTTGCTCGATGGAAGATCCTCAAGCTAGTTGCCAACTTCACTCCCAAATGAATAAATAAAATTGAAAATTTAGTAGACAATGTAGACTTGTAGAGAGATAGATTGAGAGATTGTAGGAAGATTTGTGAGAAAGATGAAGAGAAAATGAGGTATTTATAGTTGGAAAATTGGGTTAAAGTGTAAATATAATAACTTAGGGGTTAAAAATAAATATTAAGGGGGTAGGGAGGGTTGGGGGAGGCCAAAAATGGCCGTTGCACAACGGCCAAAATATAAAATGGCCGTTGGTGCAATGGTTATTTTGTGCAAAGGGGAGGGGTCGGGCGCGATGGGGGGGGGGGACTGGGTCGGGACGGGTCTGGCGGGACTGGGGCGGGACGAGCCCAGGTCTCGTCCCGGTACCGTTTTTTTTTATAGCGGGGTAGGGGTGGGACCAGGGCGGGGTTGTCAGGACCGGGCCGACCCGTCCCGTTGGCCACCCATATCTGGAAGTATGTTGGGCGATGGCTGGGGTATTTTCAAGTAATCAAGTTCTAAGACATGAAAAGGATTGGAAGTTTATTCTAAGCATCTAGGGATTGTAGTCTCAAGGTTTTAGGGATTACCACCACTCGGCTTTAAGCTCAAGGACTTTTTGATAGCTTTGAACTTAATGTAGATGGATAGCAGTTTCTGACAACTCTATGTATATGTTCTCTTTTCTTCCTTTCTTTCCTTTTTTTGGACTTCTCACTTTTGGGGCGAACTACTTTTGAACTACACATGCTACTAAGCATGATGGGAGTTCAAAGAATTTTCTGATAAGAACAGAGTTCTATAGAATTTGTGAAGGTGTTATTGTCCCTACTAGAAGTAGTATTTCATTTGCATCTTCTGTTGTTTCATATGTGTAAGTGCGTTAGTAACTGATTTTATTTATAATTTTTTTCCCTGGTTTAATCTTTGTTTGGAAATTTTCTGATTCTTCAAGAATGCGATTCTTTCTTTAAAATTCTCCATGATTTATAGTTTGTTCCAGATTTTGTGCTTGAGAATCTTACCTTTTTAGTTACTTGACTGCTGAAGTCAAAAAGCATGTATCACATAGCTACAAATTAATGTTCATATGGTCAATAGAACTGGTCCATGAATACTTCAACGGGTGAACATTCCCTGTTCACATATTTAATTATTCTGACAACCCGAATTTCTTGTTCATTGATCTTTTTCCAACTCTTGATTTGCAGGATTATATATCCACAGTTATACTGAAACACAGCTCGTAGTAGATACTTCAAGGGGAGGAAAATTACATATACATGTAAAGTTCGCTGCCTTCTTAAGATGTCAAATTGTCATAATATATGATCTCTAGAACGTTTTGATCCCTGTATTTTTCAAGATTTTATGCTTTCTATGAGAATGGTGATTTTATCTTTGGCAGACGTAATAGCTAAAAGTGTCTTTTCAGACCAGTATACTTCAGAAAAATCTGCCTGTAAAATTTGATTTTTCTGTTATTTTAGATGTAGATTTAATGTATCTTTTGTTCTTCAAGCAGTTTGATATCACTATTCCAGCTGTTCCGTGTTCACTGCTCAGTCTTGATGCCAGGGATATTAGTGGAGAAGAACATTTTGACATAGTATGTGATCCACATAATCTTACATTTTTTTTTTGCTTCTATTGTAATCGTTACGTCACTGTGTTTCTTTGTTCTCAAAAACTCATTTTCGTTTTTTCACTTCAAATAACTTGCAGCGACATGATATATTCAAAAAGAGGATTGACTCCCATGGTTCTGTTATTGAAGTCAAACAAGATGGAATTGGTGCTCCTAAGGTTTCTTGGTGATTGATACTAACATGTTTTGCAGTATTCCTTTGCTTATTTATCTACTTTTTAAATATGAAGGCACATGCATTCATGAATGTTTGGCAATATTCCTCTGCTTATTAGTCCATACGATTCTGTATGGACTTCTGCCTTCCAGATATAATAGACTCCGCTGCATTTTTACGGGGTTAGCTATCTGAATGTTTTAGAGAATAGTGATGCCTCATTATGAGTTACTTGCATGGTGATACCTAATGTCCTTCAATGGGTCTTAAAGCGAAGAGCAAGCATGCTGTGTTAGCCTGGTGATTCAGATATCTGATTGTCCTCTTTGTTTTGTTCTGGTTTAGATTTACTGTTTGCTTATACTTCACTAACCGCGTTGTCTTCTCCCTCCCTCCCTCTTCTATTTGTTCCGGTGTAGATTGAGAGGCCTTTACAGAGACATGGTGGCAGACTTGAGCACAATGAAACATACTGCGGCTCATGCTTCGGTGCAGAAACGGTACTTTTTCAACTTCAGCTAGGCTTCTCTATTCTTTCCTTCAATTAGCTTAGGTAGTGCTGGTTTTTAATGATAGTATTCTAAATTCATCCAAATTTACATTTCCAGACTGGTGAACATGAACTCTTGTTCTCATCGAAACTTACCAATTAATCCCTTGTAAAAACGTAGTCTCAAAGACTACATTTCATATATTTTACATCTGTCTCCAATGTCTTGCAGGCAGATGATGAATGCTGTAATTCATGTGAAGAAGTTCGTGAAGCATATCAAAAGAGAGGCTGGGGGATGACAAATCCAGATTTAATTGATCAGGTTTACATTCATGTTCACCTTTCTAGCTGAAATATGAATTTAAGTACATCTAAAAAGAATAGTGCATTCAATTCCTTGTGGACTGTTATTAGCATGTGGCTGTTGACTTCTAACGCAGAAAAACAATTGTTGACAAATTGATCAATTTAGTGTTATCAAGTCACTGACAATCATATTTCAACCAGTTTCTTTTGTATTAGCTTGTTGCTTCACCAATTCTGTGAGGTGTTTGGGGGAAGTTGGAGACAGTTTAATTAAATAGCGAAAGGGAGTATAGATTATTATTGTTCAACACAATATAGTGTGAAGGTATAAGTCTTTATTTCACATAGTGGAAAGGATGAATAAAATGGGAAGCAGCAGAGGACGTGCTAATAGTTGTATTGTGTATATTTCTGGCAGAAGTATATTGACTCGGAATCAATGTTACTAACCTACTTACTATTCAAGGTCATTATTTTTGTTACTGTGATGTTACTTATTTGATATTTTAACTTGTAGTGTAAAAGGGAAGGTTTTGTCCAAAAGATCAAGGATGAGGAAGGTGAAGGATGTAACATCCATGGATCTCTAGAGGTCAATAAAGTGGCTGGAAATTTTCACTTTGCTGCTGGCAAAAGCTTTCACCAGTCAAGCTTTCAACTCTTCGAATTTATTGCCTTACAATCGGATACTTACAATGTAAGATGCTTCTATAATTTTTACTCATAAAAATAGATTGTTTTCTTTTAGTAATTTGATATGTTTAGAAATGTTCGCTGACATTCAATTAACATTTTTTATGTCATGCAGATAAGTCACAGGGTAAATAAGTTAGCTTTTGGCGACTCTATTCCTGGAGTTGTAAATCCACTTGATGGGTAATTTTCTTACTTCTGCAGACTCTGCTATGTATCGCCACTACAGGTCAAGATTAACTTGCAGTTACCTGGCTATTTTGAAGTTTAACGTTCATTTTCCCGACTTATATCTCAAAGCATAGTTACAAACTGCAATTAGCACTTAGAAGAAGGAAAACCTTTCAGCTTAGAACATTGGTTGTCCATGTAATTATGATTTGGCACATTTGTCTTTTTATTCTTTCTGAACAGCTATATTTATTGTATTTTCTGTATGTGTATCACATATCCTCCCATCCTTTTCCACCCTCTCCCTGGGGAAAAGGAAAAATGGAGAACTATCTCCATTCTTTTTTTCTTTTGCAATTGTATATTGCCTAAGAAATTTTGGTTCTATACTTTTTAGGGTTCAATGGACGCAGGAGGCACAAAATGGAATGTATCAGTACTTTCTCAAAGTAAGTGTGGACATAACATTCGTCCTTCCTGTTTATTTCTCCTGATTTGCATATTTGTATGCTTTATAAATATGCATCTGATGTCGGAAACTGGCACGAGGCAGAGAAGTAAATAAAGGAAATTAAGTAACATAATTAAAGGGAAAAGGACCTGTACAGGAGAAGCATGTCAACTCAAAACTGTAAATATCAAGTTTCTATGAAGCCAAGACCCTCCTTTTAAGTGTAGGTAAAGCTGTGGTGGGATTCAGAAATACGTAAACAAATTAGTACTTTTAAAAAATAATTCTACATTGCTGAATGTGTCTCACAACGAAGTCTTAGTCTAAGCCCAAATAGTCCTCTGTAAATCTATGCTAATTGCGTCATAGTTACGGTATTAATTTTAATCATTAGTTAACCCCTTGGACGTCAATCTTAGTTGCTATTATGTCCAGTACGAGCTTGGTGCTTGGCTATTTCTGTTAATATAAGCTTAATTTACTGATAAGAAAAGTAAATTTTAGTTGCTTTTGAGGGGAAAAAGTTTCTAAAGAAAATAAATGAAGATTAAGCAAAATAGAGGAGCTGAAATTAAAAAGAATTCATTTTCATGCTTCATGATCTGGAATGTTGTCTTGCCAGCGACAAATGTTACATTGAAGACACACCAATTGTTGCATCATTCCACTAAGTACAGAGAAAACCAAAA
This sequence comes from Anisodus tanguticus, assembly GCA_034509755.1. NCBI lineage: Eukaryota > Viridiplantae > Streptophyta > Magnoliopsida > Solanales > Solanaceae > Anisodus > Anisodus tanguticus. The sequence goes on along the minus strand of CM067561.1, from coordinate 33,003,516 downwards.
CTTCATCGCAACATATGAATCTTCTACCTGTAGTTGTGATGTTATTGGAAATTAATTGGCAAGAATCAAACTGTGTTTGTTTTAAAGTTGAGAAAATAAGAATTCGCTTAACGTGTCTGCTGGTGTTTCAGGTCGTCCCTACAATATATAAAGGTGTTAGAGGCCGTACTATCGATTCAAATCAGGTGTTTTTTGAACCATTTTTACATGAACATTTTTCTTGGGATTTTTGTCAATCCTCCTAATATGAAAGGACATTGGTTATGTATAGTTTTCTGTGACCGAGCATTTCAAGGGTTCAGATATGGGTCTTTTCCAATCAATTACTGGAGTTTACTTCTTTTATGATCTCTCTCCAATCAAGGTGAAATCTTCCATCCATTTCCCCTTTATTCCTCTTTCTCTTATCTTTTTTGAAAATAATATAAATAGAGGCCGAAGTGATTGATTTTAAATATGGGTTTGAGGGGGTTTCCCTTCTTTATTCTATCAATTAGATATCCCAATTTGACAGTAATCTCTATCATGAACATGCAAGCATGAAGGTGAAAACTTCCCATGGGACTACTAGATATTTGAAATATGGTTCAATGCCAAAAGTAGCACAATAAGAGATGTATGGTGGGGCACATTACGAGTTCAAATCTTGATGTACTAAGTCTAAGTCTGGTATTTAAGTGATCAAGAGTTGCGGGGTGGACCTATTATCGATTGACTTTTGAAGCCGGAAGTTGCCTACTTTTTGGTTATAAAAAAAGGGAAGAATCTTGAAAAATGATACAATTTGCAGTGGGAGCAAGATGGATTATTCTTCCAATTTGGCTTCTTCTTGCAGGTCACTTTCACGGAGGAGCATGTATCGTTCTTTCATTTCCTCACCAATGTTTGTGCAATTATTGGAGGTAACTCACTGTCTGATACAGTATTCTGCTGATCTTTCTTGTATTAATGTTACTTGTGATTGTTAGAGGATTATCTCATTATATGACTTCCGAAGGGCGTAGAACAGGGGGAAACTAGACAATGGGAATATCTATTGAATTGCTAAAGAGAAACTTTCCCTCTATCCAAAATGCAATCAGGAATTCTTCCAAGCTCCAGATATGAGTTTTCCTATCATTGTGAAGTCATGCTTGGTTTGCCATAAGCTTGACTGAGTTACATTTCTTTAGCAGTCTGTTTTCTATAAATTTTCAAAATGGTAAATCTGAAAAAGGGAATATATAGAAGTTGGAGAATGTCTTTATTGTTTCAAGCCATCTTTCTTGGTGTAATTTTCTCTTCTAGTGAAAATTAGTGATATTGCAGTATATAAGCTCTGGTCTTCATCGCGAGTAGGGTGTTAAACAGAATTCTGTCCACAACTTTGTTTATCCAAATTTCGCTTCCCATATCATTTCAAATCAACAGTATTTAAGTTGTCGCGGTGGTCAACCAAGCGCTGAACATTCATTTGTCTAGATCACTTTGTATGAGTAATATTCTCTGCTTCTCAATATTTTTTCTTACAACCTATAGGATACTTACAGCATCATCATTGTCCTTTCATTCAGGTGTTTTCACAGTTGCTGGAATAGTAGATGCTTTTATTTACCATAGTCAAAAGGCCATAAAGAAGAAAGTGGAACTCGGGAAGTTCGGTTAATGACACTACTGCAAGATAGTGCTTCATCATCCTTGACGCAGTAGCTAGTGCATAGTACTCGATGCTTGTTCATTTCTCTCCATCTTTGGCCCTTCTGATGGATTCGTTTGGTTATTTTATTATGTATAAGCCTTCCATAAAAAAGGAAAGACATGTGCATCAGGTTTCATAGGGTAAAATACATTCAGAAGGGAAAATTCCACATCTGCAGAATATGACTAACTTCTGTAGTTCATGCTTCAATTCATTGTCATTTTGCTTCATCTTCACCTGTAAGTTTAGACGAACTTGGGTCCTGTTCGAAGGAGAGAAATGATCTTTTCTGTAGCTCAGATTGCATGTCGTATGCCGAATGTTTCCCCAGAAACAGTAAATTGTAATTTTGTGTTACAAGTTGACTTGTGCCAGTGGACTACCACATCGATTTTATACTTTAAGATGTCAATACATGAACATGAATGCTAGCTGCTTATGGGTCACTGATTCGCCCCGGCAAAATATAAGATTCTGGTAGATATAACTTTTTTGTTCGTATGTTTAGTCATGCCAACTAAGCAGCAGTGACATCACTCCCGTGGGAGGAAATACTGCAAGCATTTCTCAAAGCGTTTCTCCTTGGTTTACATAAGAAAAAGAATTGGCCTATTTTCCATATTGGGGCACACTCTTGTGTTAGAAAGTTCATATGGTTCCTGTGCCACACCTTTGTGCTAGAAAGTCCATGCAACAACTGAAAGAAAATTGTAGTAGGTAAACCTTGCAAATCTATCAACTGAATTGATCGGCATTGATCCGCCACTGTGAGCGTTTAACGCGGAGAGAGGGTACGGTCGTTTACTTCTCATTTCTAATTTAATTGCATTTACGGATGTGAGGAAACCAAAATGAAGACGATGAGATACTAGAAAGATGGGGCAAAAACATACAATAAAGGAAGAACAAAGAGGAAGCTAATCACAGGTTGATAAAATTACTGCACAACTCTGAAGAACTGCCCCAGTAGAGTTTTGACTTATCGAAGTTCCTGATATGTTGAAACTTTGATTCAGAGGGATTTCCGTCATATGTTTCCGTAAATTCTTAAAAAGCTCTGCACTAGAAGGGCCACGTCAACGAATTCATGCACCAAGGACAATATTCTTTGTTAAAATGTATAATGAAGTAGAACTAACTTTAGCTGTAGATGGCACCTACCAAAGCGTGATTTTTATGTAGTACACGCAGGTTCTCCATCATAAAGATATTTGAGGGAAAGCCTGTATTAGATTCTCTACATACATGGCCAGCTTGAACATAATAAGAAACACTATGCAGTAACTGATATTAGAGTTAATGTGATTGTTAATTTGCTCTTTCTTTTTTCTATTATAGTTTGTATTTTAATCTAGCTCTACGCTATCTATAGACATCTCTCTCTCTCTTTTGCTAAATTTTCAAGTCTAATCTATAGGGAAGATACCTTACAAATAAAAAATCAAAAGAGAGGAAGAAGTGTTCAAACATATAATGTGAGTCATTCTTACTTGGACATGTAAAAGTTGGTCCCATGTCGTCAATTTTACAAGAACTTTTTCTTCATGATTCGGATCATCTGTGCAAAAGCGGGAACCAAAAAGAATAGAAATGCACAGCAGAGTGCAGAATTGATGTTGCTGCCCAGGATCGGGACTGGGAACTTTCCGTGTGTAAGACTGACGTGATAACCACTACACCACAGCAAAATCTTGATATCATTGCCAGCTGCTTAGTATATTGTGGATATCTGAAAATAAAACTGGAAAACACGTTCTCCACATCCTTTTCTCAAAGAACTCCCAATCCATTTAATATGAATAGGTCCAAAACCATAACTTTCCAATTCGGACTTGAAAAGAGCAAGAAATGAAAAAACCAACGAATATAATCCATTATATTCATTCAAATATCTAGTTATCTACACTACAAGGGTGTACTGATACATGAAGTGATTCAAATTTAAGAGGCAGAGTGCCCGAAACCCTGATCATAATGTTTGTTTTTATGGTTATTGTATTTTATTTTGTTTTCGCGTCTCCCCCCCCCCCCCCCCCCCCCCCCCCGTTAAATAGCTCTGTTTCTGTCCTTATTCACTACACACTTTATGGGTAGTACCAATTAAAGTTGCAACTTAGGTTTAATAACACTCCAGCACATGTTGTTTCAAGGCCAACACACCATAGCCTACTGTAGTAGTAAGTCAATAAATCTGTAAGAGAAACCCTTATTAAGGGGCAAGTTGTATTGTCATATATACTACCGGAATACAAGCATGAATAGCAACCTGAAAACCGAGTTCAAGGAGATGACAGCATCGGCCATTAACCCACGTCTCCAAGCATTCAAACTGATTGCAACACTAAAACATGACAGTTTAAAAAGCGTAAGTTGCTTTTCGGTTGCTTGTTACCATGAAGTCTTTGCACTGTAACACTAAGCAATATGCTTACATGGACCAGCCAGAGAACCTACAGCCGAAGTTCCTCTGATTGCAACATGAGAAAATGAAGTTTAAACAGTCCCTTTGCTTTTCACTGACGAGCCTTATTACCATTAAACTTCCCCAGCTTAACTCCTCCAGTCAACATAGACACTTTTGACAGAACCCGTGTATATACACGGTATACCAAACCAATAATATTTAGGTTCCTTACCATAATTTGTAGAATTCTTGTACAAGTGTAATTATGATATTAGTAGTATAGTAGGAATAAGATTTTTCATATTTAGAGATTGTAAATTGTATATATAGACCTCTTCATTAATGAAAATAATCAAGGGATTATTCTCTTTCAACTTTGTTGAACCATTCTGCTAACAGATTTCAAGACTCTTAACTTGAGGGAACATCCACCAACTGGAAAAGGGTTGTGTATCAAGGCTATCTAACTTTCTCCCAGACATGACCAGATGAGAGTAAAAGAGACTCCTCTCATTCACTTTCTGAGGGGTTGAAAATTTAACTCAGCTTCTTTTTACCATATGCACAGTAAATGGTTCTTTCTCTTCCTCTTTCAGTTCACTCCTACATCGCACCTTTCAAATACAGAAAGTGTTGGGTATAATCAAAAGACACAATCAGCACTAAGCTTCAGTAACAACTTTAAGTAAGTACTAACAAGTTAATTATTTATAGTACCTGCCTGGAGAAGTAAAAACATTTCGGAATTGCATGCATACCCTCAAAATTTAACTTCAAACCCTTAGTTTCAACTCTTCTCTTCTTTTCTCTTCCGGGCAAGATATTCATGATACTCTACCAATTCTTTCTCCATTTTCTCGATAAATTGACTTGTATGCTCCAAGGACTACTCATATCGATACTTCTCCAAGGCCTGCAGTTTTACAAGCCAACAGGGTAAATCATCTATTGAATATACAATCCTTTTCATTTTCACATACTCAAGCATGATATCACAACAACAAAAAAATGCATACATTACCTTATCTTTAGATAGGGTATCTGGAGGAGACAATACATCCGGTTGAACATAATTCTTTCCACGATAAAATATTACGGTATTGTCTGGTTTAATGTCAATAACATTGCCTCTGCCTAACCGAGTCAGCTCTGCAGCATATTCATGAATCTGCCCAGGCTTGCAAGGCCTACATACAACCTTAACTGTCTCATTTCTTCCAGTGAAGATGCATATTCAACACAACTCCTCCAAATACACCTCGTCTCCCAACTGGTACGTACTTTTTCTTTTTCTCACCAGTGCGCTTCAAGTAGAACTTCTCCTCTTCAGTTAAAATTTCAGGATCATGTGGTTCATCTGGAGCTTTCGGTACCTCAAAATTTCTCAATTTCTCAATCAACCAAGCTTCCTTTCGTTTTGCCTATAATATACATGCAATAACCAACATAAAAAGGTCAGATTTCATCACTTTTTCTTTTTCATCAGCTTGGAGCATAGCAGAAATAAGTGAAACAGTTTTGACAAACACTCGAAAGCTGTACTGGCTTGAGTACATGGATAAATAATTCTCAAAGATATCAGAACCAGAAACTAGAGTAAGCAAGATAGTAAAAGGGCAGCCCGGTGCACAAAGCATCCCGCGTTAGTGGGGTCCAGGGAAGGGCCGCATCCAAGGAGTGTGATGTAGACAGCCTAACCTAATGCAAGCATTAGTAGCTGCTTCCATGACTCGAACCGTGACCTATAGGTCGCACAGAAACAACTTTACTGTTGCTCCAAGGGCCCCTTCAGAGCAAGCAAGACAGTAATGTAAGAAAAATAATGACATAATTTTCATTTTCTTCCTCTTCTTTTTAAAGAAAAAGAAAAATATTTACTATCCCTCTCCCCACCCCTACCCCAAAACTGTAAATCGTTCAAGAAACCAAAAGCCAATAGAAAAAGGGACGAAAAGGAAAACTAAATACAGCACAAACATAAGCGTAATCCCACAAATAAGTTATGATAACAGAAACCATTCAAAAGCATGGTAATATAAACGGGAAAAATTAGTATATAGAGAAAACTTATTCTGTTCAACATATCTTAAACATGGATATTATCACCCTTAATGACTCTGACCTTCTCATGTTTGTATCTGATCCTAACTTCAGGATTTGGAGATCTCATTTTCTTCTTTGCCTTCAGTCTGTAAAATTTGAGTTCATTCAATTTTGCTTTTTTAGACATTTTAAACTTCTTCACGACACGCTTTGCTTTTGTCTGATCAACTCTTTTTCTGGTTTCTTGATCAAATCTAAATCTGACAACGTCTTTCTCTGTATTCAGCTCTATTGATGGACTAGAGAACCGCCTAGCATGGAGCCATTTCAAAACAATCTCACGAGGCCCCGAAATTAATGAGCTTGGCACTAGCAAAGCATTCATTGCAGGATCTTGACATGGTAATCTAGGAACTAATCTCATTTGGTGATAGTTTCTGGAAATGGAGGCGTTGCTATGACTAAGAAAACACATAAAGGAGGTTGCTTTAGGCAAATATACAGGATTTGGACCACTTCGTCCAGAGTAACATAACATAAGAGGAGATTCCCTGCATAAAACAAAACCAAACACGATAACTTAAAAATGGTTAGAAAAAAAACTAAAAGAAAATGTAAGAATGTATGTCATCAATTCACAACAACCTATAACACGGGCCAAAAATGAAACAGTTGAATAACCTCAATTCAAAATGTTAAATGTCTTCTTTTGGGTATTGATAATTCATTCTAATTACAACATACAACATACCTAGTATAATCCCATCAGGTGGGGTAATTTTTGACTGATAGGGAGATTGTTTCTTAGAAAAAATAATTCACACTTGTATTTGACACGAATGAAGAATTTCTGTTCTTATGGGAAACTAATAAAAAATCTGTATAGCAGAGAGGCTGTTTATTAAAGACATTATACAGAATTGAATAAAAATCTTAAATTGACTTGTAGCCTTCTTCTCTAGAGCAAATAAAAGGATCCAAGTGCCACTAGTTAAAAACCCTAGGTAGGAAAGAGGGTGTAAATGTGTACCTTGATATCAGAATGGCTAAATATGAGGGAAGAGTTTGTGATGCGTTTCTTTATTAGTGCATTATCCATAACGCGCTTTCATGCTTTTCATTATTTAAGTATATCTCATAGTATGTCTAATTTTTTTATTTGAACAGTCTGTTTATAAAAAATCAAAAGGTTGGATCAAGTCGAGTCATAACTCATAAGTAGAGCTTTTTTAAGTTTTAAATAATTTATTCAATTAGAATTGAAACTTCCCGGCTAATTTTTATTGGAACACAGTCAAAATTTTACAGAAATTTATGAAAGTTGAGTAATTTTATGGTTAGAAAATTAGTTTAATAACTTTTTTTTGATTAATATAAATTCGATAACCTTATATGAAATTAACCGAATAAACCAACCAAGCAAACCGCACTTGTTTTATTTCCTTACTTTTGACAACAGACAGAAACCAATTCCCTGCTGATTTCAATTCTCTTAAAGCAAGCACGTACGTAATACAATGGTGAGAACAATACTATTTGCTGTCATGCACGCTAGCTGTGTGGCCTATTATGAAACAATTCAACAATGAGTTAATTGATTGTTGTCCTAAATAATAAGCAGCGACGTTGTCGAAGTGAAATTAATATAATATAGTATCATAGATAAGAAATGCTCAAATTAGTATTACATGCACGCACATGTTACATCGTACAATATTCCAAACTTTATGAAAGATCGTGGAATAATATTTGTAACATCTTATCGAGCCGGAGTTGAAACAGCTGCTATGGAATCATCAGTCATAGATTGATCCATTGACAACGACAGATCCTCTTCATCTTCCGAGTCAAGTACCGTATCATTAATACTATCCACTTCCCTCAACAGCTCACTCACCTCCGGTCGTTTTTCCGGCAACTTATCGCAACATCTTAGAGCAATCTGCAGCAATCGTAGCATTCCTGAATTGGCACTTCTCTGAACAGCTATTTCAGTGTCGAAAATCTCAGCCGTCCATTCTTCTCGGACGGCTCTATGAACCCAACTGCAAAGATCCGCCCCGGTGACTCTCGGTGGAGCAGAATGTAAAGAAACTCGACCTGTTACCGTACATATTGTGTGTAAGCTCTATTGTTACAATTTGGTTTATAAGTGGATTTGAGTATGAGATTATGGTGATCTTAAGGATTTACGTTGTGTCCCAAATTGACAGTACTATTTATTTTCTTTGATTTTTGGTGTCAACCTACTGTATATATATTTATTTGGTCCAAATAAAGTGTCATTTAGCCAAATTAATTTACTCCAAAATAACTGTTAACTTTATAAAAAAACCCTAAAGTTTTCAAATTTACCTTCAATAAAAGATCTATACAATTTCCTAAAAGTATGAGGATAGATAAAGGGGACTTTAAGGTGAGAACAAGGGTAATCTTGTTAAATAACACTATGACATGTGTCTCTCTTCTCTAAGTAGGAAGTTGAAAAAAATGTAGAGATAGAAAATGGAGAGGAGCCGCTCCATCTTTAGTTGTTACTTGTTATTGTAGGTAACCTCTCTTATTTTTTTGTAAGACTTACTTATAAGTATTTCTTAGGTAATCTTAAATAAAAAGAATTACGTTGATGAACAGTATATAACTTAAATCCATTAGTAAAGGATATGTTACTGTAACTGACCTGTTAACAATTCCAGGAGAAGGCAGCCAAAGCTCCAGATATCAGATTTCTTGGACACTTTCTTGTAGGATAGATATTCAGGTGATCGATAGGAAACCATTCGTTGAGTAGCGATGGGAAGTGCAATAAGGGAAGTAAGACCATAGTCAGCCACACGAACTTCATCGTTTTCATCGAGGAAAACGTTAGATGATTTTAGGTTGCCGTGAGGAACAACGGCGGCGGTAGAGGAGCTGCAGTTGAGGTGTAGATATTCCAATGCTCGAGCGACACCACGAACAACTGATAATCTTGTGCTCCATCGAAATGGAATCCTATCTCTCGTCCCTTTTCCTCCTTTTATTCATGCATGTAACAAAAAATAATCTGTTATGTATGCAACAAAAAGGTAGTACTAGTATTGTTTTCGAACTTCTAATTGAGTCTATTGGGGAATAATTATCATTTTTACTGATTTATCTGTAAAATTTGATTTTCTAATTAAGTGATTTGATAAGGAATTTAACCATAAATATTTAGTTCATTCTGGCATTTACTAGGAACCAACGGACCAACCTAACAACTGCCCAGTTACCATTACTGAACAATAATAAAAGGGAATAATATAATACTAGTTCATATTCCGGAACAATTTGGGAATGTCAAGGTTTAATCTTACAGTACAAATTAAAGTGAGGATCTCATGTAAGTTATGGATAATGGCTTATCTTGTAGAGTATTAGTACTAATGAGTTCGGTCAATATAAACACCTAGTTTCATCATCTAAAGGTTATAGTAGTTCATAGTGCGTCTAGAGGAATGATGTCAAATTGATAAGAATAAAAACGGGGGAAAAAATCCCTTAGTATTGTTTAATAAGATGTAAGTAGAAGTTTGTTTTGTTTCTAGTGCGGCTTCTGATGTTGGGATTGTTATCCAACAATCAGTTGTTTCTTGTCCTGTAAAAGTTCACTTTAGTATAATACTTAAAATTTTGCTTTTTACCAAAAATACAGAGGAAATATAACATACCATGAATGCGGTTGTATAAGCTTCCATTGGGTGCAAATTTCAAGAGCAGTAGCTTCTCATCCTTTGTATTGTAATAACCAAGAAGTGCCAACAAATTTGGATGCTTCATATCACCAATAGCTCTTACTTGTCCCACAAATTCATCATTACTCAATGGTTTCAAATCCCTCAAACGCTTCACCACAACAGTTGGTCCATCTACCAACATTGCCTTATAACAATTCCCAAAATTGCCTTTTCCCAATCCTTCTGCTGATGCTGACAGTAAATCATCTAATTCAAACTTTATTTCACTTCCAAAGAATATCAATTTTCCTTTCTCTAATTCCACTTCTGATCCCACACTTCTTGATTCCACACTTCTGGTTTCTGTTGGCGTCATCGTTGTCGTCTCCATTTTGCTAGTCTCAATTTTTTCAACCTCCATTAATCTTGTATTCTTATTCATCACTATTCTCTTAAGCTTTTTTGTTTTCTTGAAGTAGTAAATGACAAGAAATAAGAGTACAACAACGCTCACAACATTAATTACTACCAAGATAGGAGTCCACATGGATGATTTTGAACTATTTGAAGAATCATTTTGTGAATTATCACTTTGACTTGGACCAGATGTATCACTATACTTAATAGTGCACGTTGTGTTAGTGAAAGGACCACCACATAAATTTTCATTACCTTTGTACGAGGAAGGACCATACTTTTGAAGGGCTGTTGTGTTTGGAATTTCACCAGAAAGATTGTTGTTTGAGACATTGAAAACTTTCAAAGTTGACTGATTAAAACCGGGGATTGGACCGTTTAAATTGTTATTTTGTACTTGCAATGACTCTAAGGAATTAAGTCTTAAAAGAGAAGATGAAATTTCTCCATCAAATTTGTTACCGGATAAATCGATGTTCTTCAGATTTTGGTTTTTGGAGAAGTCCATCAAGTTCCCTGATATGGAATTATTCTTGAAGCTAAGTGTTTGTAATTGAGTGAGATTGACAAGTGCATTTGGCTTAAGTTTTCCAGTAAGGCCAAGATTTTCTAGCACAAGTCCAGTGACTCGACCGTTGATACAGCTGATACCATACCAATTTGGAGTGTTATTCATGTAACACATGAGGCTTGTCCAATTTTTTTGGAGTAATTTAGGATTGTTGAATTCAGCTCGAATTGCCAAAAGAGCGTCCCTCTCTGCGCCATGATAACCTGTCGGAGAATCATCTTGGGCTATGCCCACGGTACATAATTTCACCATGAAAAATAAGACAACATAGTACTTGAAGAAATTAGAAGAACTCATTGTTGTTTGTCAAAAAACAAAGAGTTACACACAAATAAATGTTTTTTGCATCACAAAGGAAATATTAAGCTTCAAAAACAGGGGATGGAGTTGACAGCTGTGGGAGATTAATTTCATTGTTGAGAGAAGAAAACAAGGACGATTGTTACAAGAAATTGGTCGTATTAATTATCAGCTGAGAATCCTAGGAAAGCAGCTAATTACTTTGTTAACAAGTACTAGGTACAAATTGTTTCCAGCAAAAAGAAGACAACATTAATCTCAAGGTGATAGGTTTGATTTTAGGGAACCTCGTGGCAGTGTTTTTGTCTTGTAGAATTTGCCGCAAGACGAGCTCTTTTTATTTTATTAGTCGTGTGTGTCAGCTGCAATTGCAAAGGAGAGGGAGATAACCATAAAACATCACCAAGTAATTATCGAGTTATATTTGATTCCGAACATTGCATTTGTCTAAGATTTGAATAAAGCACCCGTGTTTACACGCAAATCAATGAATTGTCTTATAGATCATATAGTTTACTAAGCCCTTAACATGGTGTCGCTTCCATTTGAGCAGACAATGCCTAGAAAAACATACCATAATTCAGGGAAACACAAGTATGTTAGAACAAAACATGTCCTCATGTAATTATATTCAAAATCATATAAAGAGACTACAAATGATGCCCTCAACTAATTAGTTTGGAACTGGTGGATGTGGGGCAGTCGACCGACCGCCGACGGTGGGAATGGCAGTCGGTGGTGGCTGTGACACAGTGCATAGGGGCTGCCGGTAGTGGCAAATGGCGTCGGACCAGTGAGATTAGTGGCAGACGGTGGCTGACCAGTGGAGTTGGTGGCAGACGGTGGCTGAACATTGTCGGCAGCTGCCGTAACAGTGGTAGTATGACGGAATGCTTGTTGGACAAGCGGGGATGGGTTCGAATCTTCGAGGAATTCGTAATCAGTGACTCGGAATTTTTTAATGTTGTCAAACGGAAAAACATATTCAACAAAGGTGACGTGACGAGAAATGATGATTTTGTCGGTGGATAGTTCATATCACAAACACCCCCTATGGTTTGACGGGAAACCTAGGAATGCACACGGAGTAGATCTGGGTGCCAATTTGTGGGGGGTCGTGGATGTCATATTAGGGTAACACATACAACCGAAAATTCTAAGATTGTCATAGGTAGGGATCCGACGGTAGAGAATTTCGGTGGGTGTCCTATTTTGAATCGCACGTGTAGGTAAAATGTTGAGAATGTGTTCTACCGTTTTTAGTGCATATACCCAAAAAGTAGGAGGGAGAGACACATGAAAAAGGAGGATACGAATCATATTATTAATAATAATGGTTCGGAGAATTCTTTCGGCTTTACCATTTTGAGGGGAGGTATATGGGCACGAGAACCGAAAAACTATGTTGTTAGCCGCACAAAATTTATGAAATAAGGAATTATTAAACTCACGACCATTATCACATTGAATCAATTTTATGTCTTTTTCAAATTGCGTTTTGATCAGTGTATGAAACTCTACAAATTTGGAGAACACTTGAAATTTGAGTTTGAGTGGATAGACCCAAAGAAAGTGGGAGAAATCATCCAAAAATACTAAATAATATTTATGGCCTAGGTTGCTAGTTATGGGAGAGGTCCATAAATCAACGTGAATAATATCAACGGGAGAGAAAGTGGTACTCATAGAAGTCGTAAATAGTAGTCTAACGTGTTTCCCTAACTGACATGAGGAGCAACTATGAGAAAGGTTCCCTTTGTTACATTGGATTAAATTTCGGTTTCTAAGAGAATCAACAACGTGAGAACCCGAATGACCAAGTCGACTATGCCACGTTGAGGGAGATATGGCTGTTAAAACGGTGGGAGGAGTGACACTAGCAGTGGATGTGGGTAGGAAAGGATATATGTCCCCCTCACTATTGCATCTCGTAAGGAGTTTTTCGGTACGGAGGTCCGATACAGAAAATTCAAACGGGTCAAAATTAATTGAGACAGAGTTATCGATGACAAATTTTCTAACAGAGATTAGATTTTTGATGATGTGTGGGGGCATAAAAGATATTTTTAAGAGAGAAGTGGGGATACGGTGGTGGGGTAAGGGTGTGGCCAAATCCTTGAATCAGAATGTTATGAATGTTTCCGACCATAATAGATTGCAGAGTATGTAACTTGAGTAGTTGAGGAAGATTACCAGAATTGTTGGTGAGATGTGACGTGGCACCCGTATTCATATACCACGCATTATCGGGCTGTCGATGAGTCAATGTGACGAAAACTTGACTCAAATTGGGCTGGGAGGGACTTGGAGGGAACTACTCCGCTCCAGGAAATAGGGTCGAATTGATGTTTCCCATCGACTGGTCTGAGGCGGACTTGTAGGCTGCCTGAAATTGGTCTCCAAAATTGAAAGTTATGGGAGAAGTCATTATAGTGAATTGTTTTCGGTGAAGGAAGAAGAAGAAGACACACAATTTTGTGAAGGAGAAAAGCAGACACAACAAAAAGTGGCAGAAACAAATCAACCACTTTTGTTCTCGGGTATTACTGAAGGAAGAAGCAAAGTCAACCACAGTTGTTTACTTTTTCTGTAAAGGAGAAAAGTAGTTTCTCGGGAAGTGGTCATGCAGGGAAACAGAGGTTAGAAAAAGCACTTGGTTCTCAGATTGAGAGAAAACAAAAGAACATAGGACAAAGTTTATTTGTTTTCTCGGGAAAAAAGTCGCAGAAACAGAGGGGCTGCGGCGGCAGAGGAAAGAAATTAGGGTTTAGGTTTTGGCTCTGATATCATGTAAGATTGTATTAATCTCTCTTGGGGAGCATTTCTCATTAATATAAAATATATATATATATATATATATATATATATATGTGTGTACAATATGGAATCCTTATACAATAGGGATCCTAATTCTACATAATTACATATTACTAAATATGATAAATATATAAAATAGATGTGCATGTTAATACTTAACACCTCATGCAAATTTAAGATTAGACATTTGGAGCATGGAAAACATTTTATGGGACATAATGTTGAGTAAACTAAGAAAAATGGTCATGCATGTCTTTGATACAAATGTTAAGAAAATAAACCCCGGCTGCGTAACTGAATCAAAAAGAAAGATTATCCAAAAACCATATCAAGAGACTATAAAATAACATAACAAATACTTTTTACAATATCTTTTCTAGATTTTATGAATTAGCAGCTTTAAAACAACGAGTCAACGACTACTTTGAGCACAGATAATAGCCATTGATTATAAGTTGCAAGATCCCATGCCATGTCATCAGAGACTTATTAGTCGCCCGTGCCATCTTCAAATTCAACGTGAATGTGCATTGTTTTAATCATTTTCATTTGTCTGTCGACTTTACTATTATGCGATACTTTTGGCTGATTTCTCTATTTAAGTACTCTTGTATCCTCTATATAGAAATCCCAAGTTCATCCAATTTACATAAATTGCCAAAGGGGTAGAAATATAATATACTTTCAGGATTACTTCAGTACTTCATCATGGCATTCTTTCTAATCCATTCTCCATCCCACGTTGTAGTATTCTCATGTATACCCTAATTACACTACTCACGACATGTAGTTCAGTTCAATTAACTGTAGGGGGAAAACAGAGCAAAAAGTATGGAGTAATAGATAATGAATTTAAATTATATATAACGATGGTGTAAATGTTTCTACATTACCGATATAGTTTAATCTATAATAATAGACTAACTTATTACCACTATTAAAATTTTAATTTATCATAAAAATTTACTCATAATTATCTTATTAATGAGTTGATTAAATAAATATCTTTTTTTATCTGTTGGTGCAAAGGTCATAGAAAATAAAAAACTGTGGTTGGAGCATATGTCACAAAGCGAGAGAGAGAGAGAGAGAGCAAAATTAACACTAATTTAATTTAGTTTGAATATAAGTTTTGTGCGCTGTGTATGATCAGTTTAAGTTCAGCTACAACGATGGTAACCTAGGAAATAGAAAGTAACCTCCTTCAACCGTTTTAATCTAATGGTATAAAAAGAATTGTCAGCCTATTACGGTGAATATAACTTACTTAATTCCATTTCTTTTACTAGTTTTTTCCCTTTTAAGAAGTTAAATTAGGAGAACAGATACAGGGATAGGGATCCCAATGAGCAACGAGTTAGAAGTTCATCCGGTAAATGCTTTTATTTCTTGATATTGCACACCACAACAATTCGAATTAGTTTTCAGGTTATTAATTTCACTTTTATTTGTAGATTAGAGTGAAACAAACAGTATGTTGTGTTACACTTACCAACAAGGGTGACGAGATCTTGAGCGTTGAGACCCTTTGTAGCAAACTTTTGCTTTTGTGAAGCAACAGACTCAGTAAAACCTGGCAGATCAGACGTGTCTGCTGCTCTTGAAACTCGTCCATCTCTACGTCCCGTGGGCACAGACCAAGTCAGTCCCCTTGTCTGCAAAAACAATACTAGATTATTACGAAGAATTCAACTAATTCCATCTTTTTATATACCACTGATTTGTAGGGTTTTGTTGGGTTCAAAACACATAAGTAAAGCAACGGAAGTTTAAAATTTTGTTTACTTACCCAACAATTTATTGTGGCATGGTTATATGACAATCAAAATATGTAAAGAAAACTTGAACAAGAAATTACAGGTTATAAAATCTGGAGTCTTTACTTTAGGGTGAACAAGCGATTCTCCCTTCGATTGCAAGCACTTTGCTTCAGTGTATTCCTAAATCCAGGAAATCTTAACAGAGGTTTGAGAGAGATTTATCCTCGACTCTAAGTCTAGAATTGTATATTAGAATTAGTGTGTTTAATAACAATGAAGGTGATGTATTTATAGTTACAATTAGGTCAGAAATGAATTAGGGTTGGGCTCTAAGCCTAACCCAAAACCGAGGTGCAGTGGGCTAGTCTGACGGGGCCCACTGCCGGGTCGACGCCGCAACGCCTTACGTCAATAATGTTTCTCATTTTCGTTTAATATATATATTCAACATATTAAATCCAAAATTCAATTTTGACTTAATTAAATAATTTTCATCTAATAGAAATTATTTCATAGTTATTATCAATTTAAATATCTCGATTCCAAATCGAATATTTAATACTTTCTCAATACACCCTTAGATCGAAGAGACAATCGACATAGTGTGACCCTATAGGCCTTCATATATCGACACTAATCCAATTAAGGTCCATACGAAACTCCTAGACTACGCCGTACGACGAACTCAATATATGAAGTACGGGCTGTTGCTGGGTTCGTGTCCCGTTGGTCCTCTCCCTTGCAGGGCTGCCACTCGCGCATATCCCTCGATTTACATCTCACCTAGCCAAGGGGCTTCTGATACAGATGGGGGTTTCGCCTTCGGCACTTTCCCCTCCACAAAGTATTACTCCCAATTAATTATGAAAATAGAAATCATTACTAATTTCGAATATTACGAGGGCCAAACAACTCTGTGGCAGTTGCACTTGCTTGCATAGCATTGGTCACACTAATTCAACTTGTCATGTGTCAGCAACGTTGTTAGCTCCGCCTCCACTCCATAGTCCATTCTTCTCCAAAGAAGTCATTTTACAAGTCTTTTTTTTCAATGGCTCTATCTCAATCTATCTTCTCTACTCTCACTTCTCAAAGAGTCTTTGAGAATGCCTCCTTTCCTTTTCCCAGCTCAATGCTCAAACAACCTCTTGTTGTCTCAAGATCTCCTTCATTATCGACCCATTTCAAGAAAGCCCGGAATAGTTTCATCACTAACTGTGCTACTCCTGAAAATGATGCCAAAACTGAAACCCCAATTGAATTGAGTATGTATTAGTGCATTTGTTTGTTATTTTTTGTTGCTTTAGCTCCTTCTAATGTTTGGAATCTTGATTTGTTTATAGGGTATCCAGCATTTCCTACTGTGATGGATATTAATCAGATTCGCCAGATTTTGCCCCATCGGTATGCATTTAATTTCTGTTTGTAAAAATGTTTATTTGTTACATTAACGACTTTAAAGAAGGGGAATCTTAGTACCTCAGTTGGTTTCGATTCCCCACCTTCCCATTTCCCCTTTCCCTACCCCTATATAATAAAACATTTTTTTCTTAAAAAAAGACTTAAAAGACAAATTATTTAGTATCAGAATAAAATGGACATGAATGGGGTCGGATAGATTTGTAGGTCCTACATGCCTAGCGCCAATTAGTTTAGGATTGAGGAATAGTTGATTGGTTGATCATTTGTTTAAGTGATTTTATGAGATTAATTACTGATGAGGGCTGCATTGTTTCCAGTTTTCCATTTCTTCTAGTAGATAGAGTGATTGAATACAATCCAGGAGTGTCAGCTGTGGCTATCAAGAATGTGACCATCAATGATAACTTCTTTCCTGGGCATTTCCCTGAGAGGCCAATCATGCCTGGTGTCCTCATGGTTGAGGTATGCGTTTCACTCGTCTGTTATTCCATGAAATAGACTGAATTTTCATTTGCATTAGTTAAAGGTTCTACCTTTACGGTTTCCTATTGAATGTGGCATAGACTAGAGATCCTCTTTTCAAAACTATGAAATTCGATAAATATAATTTCTTATCACCTATTTTAGATTTTCATGTCAATGCTAATGTAACTGATGATTGTTCTAAACTTTTCCGTATAGCATGTTGGTTCATGTTGTTATTGAACAGATAGGTGAAGTCCTTACCTTTCCAGAGTTACTCTTACTGTGGCTTGGTTTCCAATTTTTCTTGGAAGAGTACTTCTATTCGGTTACGAAGTACATGAGATAATTGACTTGTTTTTTTGGAGATTTCTTCAATAACCGATTAGAGTTTAGAAAAAATCAAATCTTTGGATAAATCATAAATCTATTCAGAAAGTGGGGCTGACTTGGTGAATTGGACTTTTAAGAGTTTTTGGCATATTCATTAAACAGGAATTTTCTTTGATCTCTTAGATATCCACTTAAAGCTTGTTTATGATTTCAGAATTCTCTTCTACATGAAGTAATTAGCTTTTTTCTCACCTTGGTTTTTGTCCAAGTGAAATTGTGAGAGCCAGAAGATAACTGAAGTTAATCCTCAATTTATAAGAAAATAGAAAGCCAATCGGATTGCTTCTCTGCTGAATGACTTTTTTTCCCCTTATAATAATGAATCTCTTACTGTCTTTTTACTATGACCAATAGTTCAGTTAGGAGGAATCTCCTGTCATTTTTGTGAAAATTGGAGCTCGAGTGAAATGCTATTTACAATAGTAGATTTTTCTGCGAAGCTTTTAAAACATCACATACTCATCAAAAAAAAAAAAAAAGAGAACATCATATATTATGTCCTTCACCTTAACCTTTTTCTCTTTTTTTTTCTTCTATTGTGAACATGTAGAGCTAGCTCCTGCAAATGCTTGAGTCTTCTGGTTTAGAAACGAAGCCATCCTCCTTTTTCATCATACCCACCCCAACCTTTTGGAAGATGGTTATGCACTATTAAAAATACTCAAATCGTACCACAATGATCATATAGTAGTGTACCACACCACTTTGTCTCGCATTTGAAAAAGACAAGGTATTTGCAATATCTATAACAGAGTGCTTACGAGCTATGTGCAAATGATTGACTATCTCTTCTAGGTTGTCAGTTTTAGGCTGAACCCGTCGTCACTTGTCGTTCCCTTGACATGCATCACAGTAGTGGGATTTAGGGAAGAACATTACAAGTTTACACGCACTCACACTCACACACACACACACATAGGGAGAGAGAGAGAGAGAGAGAGTGAAAATGAGATGGATAAGACTTGCTGGATTGTCAGTTATAGCTCGCCCAGAAACAACAGGTGTGGGGAAAAGTTACCATTAAGATCACATTGCAGTAGTTTAAAAATGATAGTGCATGCCTTTTTGGATAAAAATGGTGATTGTAAGTACATTATAAGAGAAATTTAATGAAGTTCAAGAAGATTGAGATTGATGGACACAATGCTGTCCTAGCATGGAAGATAACACTACTAATGTGGAGATAGTTTCCGAATTTGGACACTACCGTCAAATGCTAAGCTATTCTCTATAATGTAATGCCTTCTTGCCGTGATTTGTTAAACAATGAAAAATGTGTGCCTGCTATTTTGGTGGGAAAACTAATTCTTACACGGACCCTAGATTCCTCCTTTGACAACTATCACAATCTATCCTTCTTGGAAACCTTCTCTAGTGGAGCTTCTTGGACCTAATGTCATTATAGCAGGGAAGACTTTAAGTGATAGCACGAGCTATGTACAAACTGTTTTGAAATTTTAACTTTTTTCCTCTCATGAAAATGCTTTAAACAGTAATGCAGCTGCTCCTGGTGATTTTTTAATTAGCTTTTTTTTTTTAAAATATAATTTTTCATAATGAAGTGGAAATAGAGTAAGTTTTAAGTGAAAAGTTGATTGAAGACCACACCTTGATGGCCTCATAAATGCCAAATGACATTAGTTTACTGCTAGGGCTGCACTTGCGGGGGTTTTGAAAGGAAGTTCTAGAATGAAAGAGTAATATAACAATTCACAAGGAAAGAGAGGGAAGTGAATGGGATGTGTAGGTAGGACAGGTTGTAGTTGCAGAATTGGGCAACTCTGAATGCAAAGCTGATCACCTGTTTTCTTCATCTTTTAAGTTATTTAGATGAAGAAATTGTCTAATTTTTTATTTCTTTGGTATCTTACTTCTATCCTTTATTGCTGAGAGATTTTATTATTATGAAACTCTGACGGGTGTCTATTTCTGTCAATTCAGGCAATGGCCCAAGTTGGTGGCTTGGTCATGCTACAACCTGAGGTTGGAGGCTCCAAACAGAACTTCTTCTTTGCTGGAATAGACAAAGTAAGGTTCAGGAAGCCAGTTGTGGCTGGAGATACTTTGGTAATGAGAATGACACTGATCAAGCTGCAAAAACGGTTTGGTATAGCAAAGATGGAAGGTAAAGCATATGTAGGAGGGGATGTGGTCTGCGAGGGTGAATTTTTGATGGCTACAGGCAGTGAATAATGCTGTGAAGCTATTACTAGGAAATTTTCTGGCACCTAGATCAGTTTTTCTCCCTCCATCTGCCCCCATTAATATTAAACTAGGAATCTCATAAATTTCTTTCATCTGAGAGTTGCAAACTATGAGCTTTTGGTTTCTTCCCTTTGCCAACGCTAAACCAAATGGTATGTTACATTCAGGATGAATGCAAATTTTCTGTATCTGTGACAAGGGTCCCTTTGTCCTTGTGTGCATTGATATGACAATCCTGATTCTGATAGTGTGACTTTTTTTTATCTGATCAACCGGGAGGCAGCAAGTTGCTGACAATTCTGCCATCCTGGTTGAATTATTTAGTTGGTGATGGTTTGTGCAGCATTTTAATCAAATTTACATTTGTGACTGCAAATTATATTCATTCTTGAACTAGGTTCTTCAGTTAAGTCCTGATTCTTGAATCATTTATTAATTGGAACTTCCACTACCATATTTTTGCCTCTGCATTGTTACAATTTATATACTGTCCCACTAGGGCCAGAGCATACAGAATTTGTAAGATCATAAACTCTCCGAGGGAAGAATTTGGATATTCTCAAGGGGGAAAAGCTTGAAGTAACAAATCCAAGCTTTGGTTACTTCTTTCTACATCCAATGACTCTTTACAGTGAAATGCTTAATATGAAATCCCTTACAAACCAAGAGCTCCAAGGGGTGTTTTCCCTTGGCCAGCCTCAAAATAGAAAATTAACATGGCTAACATAGCAAGTCTAGCATGCTTGATCTCAGCAACCTTTAATCTCTCAAGCTTCTCTGTGTCAGGGACGTATACACCATTGTTTAGTGTACCAGCTAATGCCAAAGGATCAAAGAATTTACCGCCAGGGTAACCCTGTTCGCCAGTGAAATTGGAAAAGTTCTCAGCAGTCTTGGACCATGGAGTGGCCCATTCTACAGACTGAGTGTCTTGGTCGAAGAAGTCGACCCACCTTTTACTCTCAACCCAACCCATGAGGAGAATCTGAGTGCCAAGAAGTGAGCCAAAAGAGAAAGGTGCAATAGCACCAGGGTCAGCACCAGCCTCGAACCATGGAATGCCACTCCATGCTTGACCAACAAATATACCCAATACTGCAGCCATTGCCCATCTGCCATGAATGAGCTCAGCTTCTCTGTACCATTTCAAGAATGCAGGATCCTTGCCAAGACCAAGTGGGTCGAAACCGTAGTCACCAGGGAGCCTGTAGGTACAAATAAAAGGTTAAGCCAGCAAAACAATGAAACAGGATAATGAGTGGGGCGAGGAGCAGAGACGGATCTAGAGCGGACTCCACAAGTTTTGTTGAACATAGTGTTTTCCACTTGAATCATATAAACATTCTGAATGCACTAACTCAAAATTCTAAATTCGTCTCTTGAGAGGGCGGGATGGGGGATATTGAGGTTAGGAGATACTCCTTTGTTTCAAATTGTTTGTTTTAGTTTGAATGGACATGAAATTTAGGATAGTAAAAGAATTTTTGAATTTTGTGGTCTTGAACTAAAGATATGTATAATATACCAAAATGTCATTTAATCTTGTGGTCTTAAACATGACACTAAACAGGAAAGTAAGACAAACAAATTGAAACATAGAGAGTATCTTTAAACTTACGAGCCATCAAGCCACTCGGGGTCAACCAAATTGCCACCGCCTTTAACAGCAGGAATCCAAGATTTCTTGGGAGCAGCAGCAGCTGCCACAATGGACCTCTTGGGAGTGGAAGCACCACCAACTCTGGCGGCAACGGGAGCACCTACTAAGGCCTGAGTTTTCTTGCCACCAGTCAAGAAAGAGGAGCTCAGGCCATTGAGCACCGCAGCAGATGTGGTGGTCATGTTTACTTTGTATGTGTAAGCTGCAATGCAAAGTTGTAGATGGTTTCTTGTGTCTCTACTTTGAATGTAGAAGTGAGATTCCTGGTTATATGGTCATGAGATCAAAAGGACAGATGGTAAGGAGCCAAGTAGGATAAATGAAATCTACAGATGAAATCTATGATCTCTAGTGGATAGATTTCGGACCAATAAGATGTTGAGCTCCATCTCTTTCTCCTTTATGTGTAACCATCCACGTGGACACCTAGTACATGCCACTATATGGTCTGTAATGCCCCACTTTCCAACCTCTCAAATTCTTGAACAACAGATTCTCAGGGGTGTTCAGAAAATGGCCTTCCAATTTTCTCTTAGTTAGTCAAAACATAGAACACAGCCTTAGTCTTGTTAGGATCTCATCTTTGTGGAGACAAATGTCCTTGTTCCTTGAAGCTAACATGTTGCTAATGGTTACGTAGTGCCGGTACTTGAATATTGTGAATAGCAATCATAGATTTTATCCGAGTTTATGTTATATACGTGATACCCATTATACGTGATAAAAATAAATAACTTAGCTTATATGATTTGATTATGTAAATATTAAGAACCTCTTTTCATAATTAGCGTCTCCAAGCTTAATCAACATCACTGATGACGATTCTTGCAAAATGCGCGACCCTAGAAGTCTTAGGCCAACTCAAGTCAGTATAATTCCGAGAGAGTAAGGGAAATGGGTATCAATCCTCAATTTCATCTTAACTTAACAGAACATCTAATAACAACACGTGCCTCAACATAGATGGATTTGGCTTAATATGATAGAAACCGTGTGCTTATATTTATGTTACTTACCATATTTTGTAGAAGTCTTGTATAAGAGTAATTAGGATATTAGTATTATAGTAGGAATAAGATTTTTCATATTTAGAGATTGTATATTGTAGACCTCTTCATTAATGAAAAGAATCAAGAGATTATTTTTTTCATGGTATCAAAACCAAACGCAAATTGATATATGGATACCGGAGCCACTTCTCATATGACGTCCGCCCAAGATAATCTCTCGTCTATTATTTCTTCTCTTAAAAATAATAATTTTATTGATTGTAAGAGTACACATAGTACTCATATTTGTCCTACTTGTCCTCTAGGAAAACATGTTAAATTACCGTTTGTAGCCTCTACTTCTAGTACGTCGATGCCTTTTGACATTATTCATAATGATTTATGGACATTTCCCGTTTTGAGTTCTTTGTGCCATCGTTATTATGTTTTATTTTTGGATGATTATTCTAATTTTTTGCGGACTTTTCCTTTGTCTAAAAAATCTCAAGTTTTTTTCACATTCTTAAAATTTAGAGTTTTCATCCGTACCCAATTTGAACGGGAAATTAAAAACATTCAATGTGATAATGGTAGGGAATACGATAATGGCCCATTTCAGGAATTTTGTGACACTCATGACATATCTTTTCAGTTTTCTTGTCCTCGTACGTCCTCACAAAATAGGAAATGCCGAAAGAAAATTTCGTACCATTAATAATATTGTTCGAACTTTACTAGCCCATGCTTCATTACCTCCGTCCTTTTGGCATCATGCGTTACAAATGACTACCTACCTCCTTAACATACTCCCTAGCAAAGGTTTAGTATATCAATCACCCCTAAAAATTCTTTATAATAAGGATCCCTCGTATTCTCATCTTAGGATGTTTGGGTGTTTGTGATATCCGCTTTTCCCGTCTACTACAATTAACAAACTACAAGCCCGTTCTACAGCTTGTGTATTTTTTGGTTATCCGTCTAATCATCGTGGTTACAAATGTTTTGATTGATCCGCTAATAAAATCATAATTAGTCGTCATGTCATTTTTTTATGAAACTCAATTTCCGTTTACTAAATTGTATAATTCTGTGTCTAGTTCGTATAATTTTTTGGATGACGGGCTCTCACCGTATACTATCCACCATTTATCTGAGTTGTCCCGTGACCAAAATTAGCCAGCAGGCTCACTGCCTGCTGGCCCAAATATTACTGATCCAATCTTTATTTCTCGGCCAGCAAGCCCACTGCCTGCTAGCCCAAATGTAGTCCACCCGAGGCCACTGTTTCGGCCAGCAGGCCCACTGCATGCTGCCTAGTTTTACCGTCACAACCTTTTGCTACTGGGCCAGCAGGCCCATTACATGTTGGTCCAGTTTTACCCGACCCAACACCTACCCAAAACACGTCCCCTTCTATTTCGAGTCAAGGGCTTGTTACTTGTAGTCAACGTGGTATTTTTAAACCTAAAAGACATTTTAATCTAAATTCTAATGTCAACAAATCACCCTACCACGTAATCTTGTGTCTGCCCTTTATGACCCAAATTGGAAAATGGTCATGGATGATGAATATAATGCTCTTATTGCAAATAAGACATGGGAGTTGGTGCCCCGTCCGTCTGGTGTCAATATTATTCGTTCTATGTGAATTTTTACTCATAAAGAAAATTCTGACGGTTCTTTTGAAAGGCATAAGACACGTCTTGTAGGTGATGGTAAAACACAACAGATTGGCGTGGATTGTGGATAGACGTTTAGTCCGGTGGTCAAACCGGCAACTATTCGCATTGTGCTTAGTCTGGCTCTCTCGAAAGCATGACTCATTCATCAGCTAGATGTGAAAAATGTTTTCTTACACGGTGATCTTAAGGAGACAATATACATGCATCAGCGCACTAAACATATCGAGATGGATATTCACTTTATTCGCGAAAAGTTAGCTCGTGGACAAGTACATGTCTTACATGTTCCTTTAAGGTACCAAATTGCTGACATCTTTACTAAGGATCTTCCCTTGGTTCTGTTTGGAGATTTTAGGGACAGTTTCAGCGTACGACAAACCGCCCTCTATGACTATGAGGGTATGATAGAAACCGTGTGTGTATATTTATGAAACCCTGTGTGTGTATATTTAGGTTACTTAACATATTTTGTAAAAGTCTTGTACAAGAGTAATTATAATATTAGTATTATAGTAGAAATAAAATTTTCCATATTTAGAGATGATATATTGTATATATAGACCTCTTTTGTTAATGAAAAAAATCAAAGGATTATTTCTTTCATAATAATTGTTCATGTTATCAAGAATCTGTCCATGAAAAATATTTGAGTGCATGCGCATGGCATCCGATTTTATTATGTGAGGTTTTAAAAAACACATCCATATCTGATAAATTGGGATAAGAGGCCAACTTTATAAACTTGTGCATGCAAGTTAAAATGTCAATTTGGTTCCTAAACCTCTGCAACAATGACTTGTATTTTATCTTAATCATGTATATTTATTTATTCAAAGCGTTATTTTAACTAATATTATTTTATAAATTGATGTATTACGTATATGATTTGGCATAGACGTTGCACGTACTGATCAACTAGTTAAATCTAAAAAGTATCTTTGAGTTCCATAATACAACATATAAATAGAGGAAAATAGGAAAAAAATTCAAAAAACATGATAAAAAGGATAAACGACCTTAGGTGCTTTAGAGAGTGTCAAGTCATCGTAACTATGCCTAGTTTTAGTTTTATGTAATATATAGATATAAATAGTCGATATATCTTATTAAGTAATTTCATTTCTTATATATAAGTTTCGAAAGATACATATTTTAAAAAAATAAGTATTCTTCATTTTAATCAAATGCGTGAACAAGGATATTTAACAAAAATATTTAATAATTTATTAAATTTTATAAAAATAAATACATAAAAATTTCTTAGTTATAATTTTAATTTAATTTTTAATAATTATATTTTAATATAATTAATTATGGATATACCTCTTAAGGAGTGTAAATGCAGAATTTCTATATTACATGAGGCATAAGTATTGTGTTTTTAAAATACAGAACTGTTTCAACATTGAGTCATAGTAGTGTTTAGTATGGTAACGTCGTCGTTTGGCGTAGCCCTTTCCTCAGTTCTTGTTTCATTACCTTCTGCAAAACCCTAAAACCCATAGCTATCAGAATTTTCTTGATCACAAGCACAAACCCACATATGAATTTATTAGAAAAATCCGTATTCTCAACCCTAAAATCCATAGTCACTCAAAACCTTTATCACAATCTTCAACAACATAGAAGCATAGTAAAAGTACGTTTAAAATGGGTGAAAAACAGAGGTTTAGACCATATAATCGATGTCCAAACAGATCTTAAAGCAGCTTGCTTACTAAAAGATGCTATTTTGCGTTCACCAGTTGGGTATCTTACTGCTAAGTCACTTGATGACTCTCAAAAACTACTTGGACTTACAGTTCCTACACTTAGGTTTATTAGAAGATATCCAACTCTTTTCGAAGAGTTTCCTCATCCAAAGTACTCATCTTTGCCTTGTTTTAAACTTACCCACATTGCTAAAATACTTCATGATCAAGAATTGAAGGTGTTTGAAGATAATCAGACTGATTTGGTTGAAAGGCTTTCGAAAGTTCTTATGATGACAACCAACAGAATGGTAAGTACTTCTTATGTTTCATAATGTATTGTATTATATTGTATTGTGTTGTTTGTATTGTACTGCATTATTTTGATGAAGACTTTATCGTCTTCCGTCGTTACATAATATCCACACATCACCGATTTGAAGGATAAACCTACAAGAAAAGTAGGGGTAGAGCTATTATAAAAAAGTACTAGAAAGGATAAAATAAGATTATTAGTAGATAATAAGAAAATACAAAATGAGAAAAAAAATAATGTAACGACGCGATCATACTAAATCGGTCGTTATATACATAAAATGGGACTTTTCGTGGTTACATAACGATCGATTTAACGATACAACATAATAAAATTTAAGTAAAATCAAAACAAACATTGTATTTAAACTAAGAACAAGCTGGCAAAAAGAAGCATGGGTTTGTGTCCAACTTAGATCTTGTGGTTGAATGTCGATAGCATATCCTACTGCTAGCTTGAGGATCTTTTTTTCTTTTTAAAAAAGGTAATTATTATATGAAAACAGCAGTAAGACTGTGCTTTTCTTGGGATTATTAGATTCATGAAGAGAAGAAAGGACCCAACGTCTCAACCTGTGTAGCCAATTGAATGTAATTATACTTCTGTCACTGCATTTTACCTATCGTGTATCCGATGTGGAGCTTGCTAGCAATTCAAAAATGCTTTATATCTGCAAATCGCGATATTGGTATATGATAGTTGTTGGTGGACCAATTTGGCTTAGTTGTAAAGACTTGCTGATGTAGCTTTCAATTATCAAGATAAAATGCCATTTTGTGAAGTTCAAAATACAGTACCAGTACAGCTCTTTTTCTTTTCTGTGTGGAGCTGTTTTTGTCAAGTTTGACTTTAATATTTGCAGGTGGTGCTGCAATCATTACATCCTTTGAAATGGGATTTAGGATTGCCTGATGATTTTGATAAGAAATTAATTAAGAAATTTCCAGATGATTTTAGGATAGTTAAGGGAACAAATGGGTTGCCTTGCTTAAAGCTTGTTCAGTGGCCAGAAAAATATGGTGTGTCTGAGTTGCAAAAGATGAATGATGATAGTAGCAGCAGCACTCCGGCAGTGGGGTATAGGGAATTTAAAAGGGGGAAAGCTGCATTAGAATTCCCCATGAGTTTCCCAAGGGGATATGGGGCACAGAAGAAGGTCAAGGCGTGGATGGATGAGTTTCAGAAGCTGCCTTACATCTCACCGTATGAGGATTCAAGGGGAATCGACCCCGATAGTGATCTTATGGAAAAGAGAGTAGTTGGGGTTTTACATGAGTTCTTGAGCTTGACACTATACAAGAAAACAAAGAGAAATTACTTGAGGAACCTGAGAGAGGAATTATATCTTCCACATAGATTTACTCGAATATTTACTAGGTATCCAGGAATATTTTACCTCTCACTCAAGTGCAAGACAACGACTGTGGCATTGAGAGAGGGGTACCGTCGTGGGAGGCTTGTAAATCCACATCCTCTGACACGCCACAGGGATAAGTTTCATCATGTTATGAGGACTGGGTTAATTTACCGAAGCAAAGGAGTGGACATTTTGCCGCAGCTGGACAATGTGCTTGATGAAGAATTGACTGATGAAGAGATTGAATTGGCTGATGTAGAAGAGATTGATGAACGTGATGGAACTTCTGATGCAGAGACAGGTAGTGATGAAGACTAGCATCCCTCAGCATAGGGAATTTCAAGCTCTTGAGGTACCTTGACTTCTGTTATTCACTCTTGAATTGTTATATTGAACTGGATATTATATATATAGATGTTCATCTGTTATGTGAAAATGGAATCTCTACTTTAACATCTCCGGATGGATCAATATTGAAAATTGGCAACTCTTTTGGGTTCACTGAATAATCGTTGTCGCTAGTTGTTATATTGAACTGGATATTATATGTATACAAATGTCTATCTGTTATGTGAGAAATGGAATCTCTACTTCAATATCTCCTGATGGATCAATATTGAAAATTTGCAACTCTTTTGGGTTCACTGAATAATCGTTGTCGCTAGAAAGGATGTTTTTACTTCTACATTTAACGTCTATCTAGAGGGTACAGTTATATTGCAGTTCATACAATGTGAGTTCCTCCATTTTAATTTGGAAAGCAGGAAGATGGATGTGAAAAGCAATATGATCAATCGTGGACAGATCAAAGGAAGGATATTGCAATTACATAACATTGACAAATATAAACGTATCATACAACGAAACAACAGAAAAGATAGCAAATATCGTTTTTTTGATAAAAAAAAAATAATAAGTAGCAAATA
The DNA here is from genome assembly GCA_034509755.1 of Anisodus tanguticus. NCBI lineage: Eukaryota > Viridiplantae > Streptophyta > Magnoliopsida > Solanales > Solanaceae > Anisodus > Anisodus tanguticus. The sequence continues at coordinate 32,974,725 of CM067561.1, read as the reverse complement.
TCTTCCTAGTCTAAGTATATTACATAGAGCTCTATTCTACATGGACTCGACCATTAAGCTGCTTTAACAGTTTTCTCGCCAATAATTGACTTTTTAAATTTGTATGGTTTGTGTGCTTTTTGTTGATGTATAACTCTCAGGTATAAGGTATTTCATTTAACTTGATCCCGTAGTCCAAGATTGTCAGAAAACATAGTTCTTACGGCTGTTTAAGGAGGAACACATATCTGTTTGAATATTGGATACTGTTTGTTTTTTGGTTAATCTCTCTCCTTTGTCTTTGGGATAAGTCTTATTTGGTTTTCTTCTAAGTTACAGGAGAAAACATTTTATGTGACGCTTGGTACCCTATTAAGTGGATTAGGATGCAAAGATACATTTCCAGAACAAGAAGTGGAACTGTTGACTATAAGTGATACTCCCTCTGGGAAAAATTATAAGATATCTACACCTTGTACTTTGTGGTATATTAAGATTAAAAAAATTCTTTTCATTTCTGAAGTGGTAACATATGCAAAGATCAAATTCTCATGAATAAACTATATCTTTGAATTTAGAATCCTTCTCCAACTACCCTTTCTTTTTACAAGTGCTTTTACCTGTCACAAATCTCTCTTACACCTTCACCAATGTCTTCTATGTCACAGTTGCTGTCTCCAGATATCATTCGTTGTCGACCCGTTTCAAGAAGACCTGGAAAAGTTTCATCACCAAATGCGCTTCATCACCAAAACTGAAACCCCAATTGAACTTAGTGAAATTACTCCCTTCTCTTTTTTATACTCTTTGCTTTAGCTCCTTCAAGTGTCTGGAATCTTGATTTGTTTCTAACGTACCCTGCATTTCCAACTGTGATGGATATTAATCAGATTCGCGAGAGTTTTCCATCGGTGCGCATTTCTTATCTCTTTGTAAAAATATGTATTTTATTTGTTTCATTAATGACTTAAAATGACAAATTATTTAGTATTGGAATGAAATGGACCCGAATAGGGTGGAATGGATATGTAGGACTTATATACACACCCTAGTTTGCTTTAGCTCCTTCAAGTGTCTGGAATCTTGATTTGTTTCTAGCGTACCCTGCATTTCCAACTGTGATGGATATTGATCAGATTCGCGAGAGTTTTCCATCGGTGCGCATTTCTTATCTCTTTGTAAAAATATGTATTTTATTTGTTTCATTAATGACTTAAAATGACAAATTATTTAGTATTGGAATGAAATGGACCTGAATAGGGTGGAATGGATATGTAGGACTTATATACACACCCTAGTTTGGGATTGAGGCATAGTTGATTGATGCATTTGTTTCAGTAATTTGATGGGATTAGCGAGGAGGGCTGCATTTGTTTCAGCTGTGACTATCAAAGATGACTTCTTTTTTGGGCATTTCCTTGAGAGGCCAATCATGCCTGGTGTTCTAATGGTTGAGATATGTATATGACTTGTTTCTTGTTCCATGACTGATACTGAATGTTCATTTGTATTGGTTCCATGGTCTTTCCTTATTGAGTCTGGCAAATATTAGAGTTCCTCTTTTTGTAATGTATGTAATTGGATAAATTTGGTGTCTAATTACCACCTTCAAATTTTAATGCCAATGCTAATTTAACTGATGATCGCTTTGAACTTTTTCCATGTAGCATGTTGGTTCATGTTGTTACCGAACAGATAGGTCAGGTCCTTAATTTTCAAGAGTTCCTCTTAGGTTCCAGAGAGAACTTTTTGTTTGCTGGAATAGACAGGTTCGGGAAGCCAGTGGCTTCAGGAGATACTTTGGCAACGAGAATGACACTGATCAAGCTGCAACAACGGTTTGGAATAGCAAAGATGAGAGGAATGGCATATATAGCAGGGGATGTGGTCTGTGAGGGAGAGTTTTCGATGGCTACAGACAGTGAGTAACGCTGTGCAGCTATTAGTCTATTACTAGGCAACTTTTGGCACCTTGATCAGTTTTCTCCCTCCATCTGCCACCAGTAATGTTAAACTAGGGAATTTCAAGAAGAAAAAAGGATCATCTGAAGAGTACTATCACGAGCTTTTGGTTTCTTTCCTTGCCAAAGCTAAAAGAAATGGTTTGTTATATTCAGGATCAATGCGAATTTCCTATATCTGTGAGCAAGGGTCCTTTTGTCCTTCCATGCATTGCTATGACAATCCTTATTCTGATTGTATGAGTTTTTGGTCTAATAACCCAGAAGGCAGATGTTGCCTTCCTGGTTGAGTTATGTTGTGAATGTTTCTGCCACATTTTGACTAAATTTCGTTTGTGGCTGCAAATTATGCTCATTATTGAAGTAGGTTCTTCATACGTTAAGTCACGATTCTTGAATCATTTGATTGGAAAGTTTACTACCATATCTCTGTTTTGCATTGTAACAATTGTTAAACAGTTATACTGTCCTACTACATGGGCTAGAGCAATCTTAAATGTTCTCGTGAAAAATATAGATTATGTTAGATGATATACTGTCTCAAGGGAAAATTTTGAATTTTTTCAAGGGGACAAATCCAAGCTTTGGTTTCTTCTTTCTACATCCAGTGACTCTTTACAATGAAATGTTTAATATGAAGGCCTTTACAAACCAAGAGCACCAAGGGGTGTCTTCCCTTGCCCGGCCTCAAAATAGAAAATTAACATGGCTAACATAGCAAGTCTAGCATGTTTGATCTCCGCAACCTTTAATCTCTCTAGCTTCTCTGTGTCAGGGATGTAAACACCATCCTGAAGTGTACCAGCGAGTGCCAAAGGATCGAAGAATTTGCCACCAGGGTAACCCTGTTCGCCAGTGAAGTTGGCAAAGTTCTCAGCAGTCTTGGACCATGGAGTGGCCCATTCTACAGACTGAGAGTCTTGGTCGAAGAAGTCGACCCACCTTTTACTCTCAACCCAACCCATGAGGAGAAGCTGAGTGCCAAGAAGTGAGCCAAAAGAGAAAGGTGCAATAGCACCAGGGTCAGCACCAGCCTCGAACCATGGAATGCCACTCCAGGCTTGGCCAACAAAGATACCCAATACTGCAGCCATTGCCCATCTGCCATGTATGAGCTCAGCTTCTCTGTACCATTTCAAGAATGCAGGGTCCTTGCCAAGACCAAGTGGGTCAAAACCATAGTCACCAGGGAGCCTGCAGGTACAAATAGGAGGTTAAGCCTTTGCAAAATAATGAAACAGGGAAAGGGGAGGGGCGAGGACCAGAGACTAATCTAGATAGTTCAAGGTTCAAGCTTTCTGCTCGAACCATATATACATGTTTTGAATGCACTAATTTTAAATCTTAGTTCATCTCTAGTCGATGTTACTCAGACTCTTCAAAAATATCACCGGGTGTGTCGGATTTTGGAGGAAACATGGGTGTGGCAGCATTTTTAGAGAGAATAAGCAGCATAGTCTCTAGGGGATGGGGGTTGAGGGTTGGAGATATAAAGTGAACTTACGAGCCATCGAGCCACTCGGGGTCAACCAAATTGCCACCACCTTTAACAGCAGGAATCCAAGATTTCTTGGGAGCAGCAGCGACCACAATGAACCTCTTGGGAGCGGCAGCACCGCCGACTCTGGCGGCGAGTGGGGCAGCCAACAATGCCTGACTTTTCTTGCCACCAGTCAAGAAAGAGGAGCTCAAGCCATTCAGCACTGCAGCAGATGTTGTGGCCATGTTTATTCGGTATGTGTAGAATAAAATGATAGTGGTAAGGTGCAATGCAAAGTTGTGGATGGTTTTTCTGGTGTCTCTACTCTGAATGAATAAGTGAGATTCCTGGTTTTAAGGGTATGAGATCAATAGGGGATCTTGAAAGGAGCCACGTAGGATAAATGAAATCTGAGATATCTGGTGGATAGATTTCGGACCAATGAGGTCTTTAGTTACATCTCTATTATTTGTACCATCCACGTGTACACTTCCTTCTCCTTTAGTTTTGATTCTCTGTCTTAGTTGTTATTCCCTGTAGTGTATGCCTCCCACAGACAACCTCTCAAATGCTTGAACAGATAATCTTGTTCTTTTTTTGTGGAGACAAATGTCGTTAGAAGTTGTGTTGATCATAAGATATTGAGCAACATAGCTTCTACCAAGTTCTTTGAAGCTAACGTGCGGTTGCTTATGGTTATTAAGTACTATTAACAGCTTTCATAAGTAGTGTCTACACTTAATAACATTACTCATGAAGACTGCAAATCCATGAAGTTACGACCTGGAAAGTCTTGGGGCAAGTCAAGTGCGTGCTAGTAATTCTAAGAGAGTAAAGGATGTTATATACTCACTTTCATTTGTATATTCTTTTCTTTAAAAGAAATGTTTAACAACTACAACGCTTCAATCCCAAGTTAGTATTCATATTGTCTAAAGTATGTCTGTGAATAATAATCAAGTGCATAACATCAAATATAGATCCACCCAAAGTAGCGCCTAATTTATATACACCAACAATAAATCTACCAAAAGATATCTGCAGGTAACAAGGTAGTACATACCATAACAGGTAAAAGTGATCATATAATGTAAACATCTTTTTATACTGTCTATATAAGGTGTTTCAAACTTATTAAAGTATACTCCTAGTAAATTTCATGAAGATAATTGTACCAAAAATGAAAATATAAAAAGAAAGAGATACTACTAGTACAATTTTACAGAAAGCAATAGCAAAGATCTCGTTTGGGTCTGCGGCCCCTCTTTGACAGTCCCCAAGGAAGCCTAAGGGCCTTTCCCGGGTAAAACCAAACAGAAAATAACGACCATCATCAGTCCCAAGAAAAGAAGACATCATCAACCTCTATCCACAAAAAACAACTCCATGTTCAACTAAACAATTGCATTTGTTGTCATAGTTATGGCTGATCCCTTGTGCAAGTTCTTGGACGCTCGCTCTATAACAGGTTCTCAATTCTTTGCCACCTATTTTTCTGCCCAAAAGCCTTTCCTCTTATTTCCAGTTGTTTCCCTTTACAACCCAAGTCTTGTTAGAAGAGGAAGAAGAAAATCACTTCACATTGCTTTATGCTCCACACCCACTTCTCCAAATCTTGATGTCATCTCCACCCATGGTACGCTTATTCAATTATCCCTTTTATTCTTATACATTTTTTTGTGATAAAGATAAGTTCTTTGAATTCTTTTGTGATGTTTCATTTGAGGTTTACTGCTTTTTCAAATTGGTGGGGTTTTGATGTTTTGCTATATGGCAGAACATTCTGATGGCAGCCTACTGTTTCGGTTTGGGGACCCAAGCGAGGTAGCGAAAGAGGATGAATTGGAGGAAACAATTTTGGGGGTTGAAGAGGTGGAAAGGGATGGTGAAGAGGAATTTAGTGTGGTGAAAGTTTTTTATGGTGATAATGAGAGAGAAGTCATTGTCAAGAAACAAGAGAGAGAAGTCATTGTCAAGAAACAAGAGAGAGAAGTTAGGACTGTGGCCACTGATTCTGGATTCTCTGAATCAGTAGAGACTAACAATAAGAGTAATGATTTTGTGGAAAGAGAGAGTGAAACTTTTCTGGAAGATTCCACGGATGATGTTGCTTCAATTTCATCTGTAGAAATTCAAGATGAATCTGTAGTTGAGGTCAGTATTGAGAATGAAGAACATGTTGAGGAGATTTTCGAAAAGAAAGATGATAGTGAAGCTTCAGTTACACCACCAGAGAATTCTATTCCTTCTTTGGAAGTTGAGGAAGAAATGAAGGGTCAATCAAGTGATGAATCATTTGAAGAATTGGATGATGACAAATCACCTCTTTTAAGTTCACCTACAGCAATGCATGAATATTCTGACTCAGTGAACGCTAAGGAAATTGAAGGATCTGAGGGAGAAGGTTCAAGTCAATTGACAGAGAATGGTGGTGACAAGGATTGCCATGATGATTCAACTCCTGAGATGGAAAATGGTGCTGTTTCGACTGAAATTGAGGCAGCGGAAAATGATATTGAGATTGTCCAACAGACAGAACAAATATCTGAAAATGTTGATCCTATAATGGAAGAGCCCGTACAGAGTGCTCCCCAGGGAATTAATCTGGGGAATACAGAAACTGTTTTTGATGAAATTAGTCCAGAGAATTCTCCCGAGGGAATTAACCCAGGGAATACTGAAACTGTTGTGAACGAAATTAGTCCAGAGAATGATCCTGAGGCAATTAATCCGGGGAATACTGAAACTGTTGTGGACGGAATTAGTCCAGAGAATGTTCCCGAGGGAATTAATCTGGGTAACACTGAAACTGTTGTTGACGAAATTAGTCCAGGGAATGCTGATATTAAGCATTTTTCTATGGATGCTGAAGACCAGAGTACCGAAGTCCTTGATTGCGAAAATGATGATCAAACCGAGCTGATCAATGTATCTGCAGATACGGAGGATCAGGCTTCCCAAAATGATACCTTCAAGGATAGTGGTGAGACTAATGTGATTGAAGCAATGCCTCCGTCTCCTAAGCTGGAGGCTGAACCAATTCTTGATGAAAAAGTTGATCACAACCTAATATCTGAGTCTAACGAAGGCGAAAGTCCATTACCGGTGAGTTCTTTCCACCTATCGATAAGGTTTGACGTGGTAAATTATGTTAGTGTTGTAGTATATGTGGTAATATTATTGTGGATCAGATGAAATCACCTAAACTGATTAATTAGGGCTCATGGTTAATAATTTGTGTATCAAATGTTATTTGGCTGATGTTGTGATTGTCTAATAGAGAATAGGCATTTATTGTAGAATGTTGTATATTGTGCAATATCTGGTTATTCCCAAACTTAGAGCAGTATATATTATTTAGGGAAAAGTGTAACCCAACCCAATTCCAATTCTAGTTCTTATTCACTGGAAATGCTTCCTTTACTGGAGCAGGTAATGGAAATGCTGAAGTTTGAGCTTGTGTTTTCCTGTCTTCTCTGCCTTGCCCACTCCACCTTATTTGCTGGAGGGAGGATACGACAAATATACGTCTCTACTTTGTTTTATTAGCCAACTTTATCCGTAAAAATGAATAAATATACCCCTGCCGTCAACAAAGTTTACACTTGTACCCTATTTGGATTGGAAAACCCCAAATCAAATTAAATTACCCAATCCCTTCCCTGACCCGCCCGACCCGACCCAACAAGAATGCTTAAAAAATTTGATTCAATCAAATGAACTCAACTTTGAGATGTAACTTCCTCAAAATTCAGTGAACAAATCTCAACACCAATTTCTTCTAACAAACATTAAATCAACAAAATCCATTTTCAAATTTTTTTTTCATGCTTCAAACTCTAACAATAGCTATATATCTTTGACCCATTTTTTCTTGCATATTCAATTAGGATTCTTCAAACTTTAGCTCAACAATCAAACCAGGGAATTTCTCTCACGTTCTTGGAGTGTCTCTGCTTTTGAAGTCTCTAAATACTTTAGCTCCTAATCAAGTTTTAACTAAATCTTTAATCACTGGTGCCCCTTCTTATGGTCCTCTTATTGGGAGTGGTAGTGGTACTCTACAATAATTTTTCCTTTTCAAAGATTAAAAGATAAAGCTTTCTACAAAAAAACAACAAAATTGATGTTTTAAGTCTTAAATATACCCCTGCTGTTAACAAAGTTTACATTTATACCCCTATTTGGATTGAAAATACCAAATTAAATTAAATTACCCAATCTCTTCCTTGACCCGCCTGGTCCGACCCAACAAGAATGCTCAAAAAAATTGATTCAATCAAATGAACTCAAATTTGAGATGTAATTTCTTCAAAATTCTGAACAAATCTCAACACTAATTTCTTCTAACAACCATTAAATCAACAAAACCCATTTTTAATTTTTTTCAAGCTTCAAACTCTAACAATGGCAAATATATCTTTGATCTATTTTTTCTTGCATATTCAATTAGGATTCTTCAAACTTTAGCTCAACAATCAAGCCATTTAATTTCTATCCGTTCTTGGAGTGTCTCTGCTTTTGAACTCTCTAAATCCTTTACTTCCTAATCAAGTTTAAATAAATCCTTAATCACTGGTGCCCCTTAACAATCAAACCAACAATTTTCAGATCACCTTGGACACTGAGATCGACCTTACACTTCTAGAAATGCAGATTGTCATCTTCCACTTTCATCCACAAGAGTATATTTGATGTGGCTAATTTGGCATTTTTCGTAAAAAAAAAAAAAAGAAGAAAATTAAACATCCTTTGTCTCCTTTAAATATTTGAGACTTAAAACATCAATTTTGTTGTTTTTTTGTAGAAAGCTTTGTCTTTTAATCTTTGAAAAGGAAAATTATTGTAGAGTACCACTACCACTCCCAATAAGAGGACCATAAGAAGGGGAACCAGTGATTAAGGATTTAGTTAAAACTTGATTAGGAGCTAAAGGATTTAGAGACTTCAAAAGCAGAGACACTCCAAGAATGTGAGAGAAATTCCATGATTTTGAAAATTGTTGGTTTGATTGTGAAAGAAATAATCCCCTTGATTATTTTCATAAATTGAAAAGGTATTTATACAAGTTACAAAATAGGAGAATCTTATTCCTATTCTATTTCTAAAACCTTATTCTACCATAATTCTAACTATACAATTATGGTAAGTGTATAACACTAATTAAGGTAACATTTGCACTACAATATACTACAAATATATATACCATATATACAAGATTTTCTCTTCAAAGATTCTCGTCCGAGAATGGGCCTACTGCCGAGAGCCCACTGCTTCAAAGATTCTGTCCGAGAATGGGCCTACTGCCGAGAGCCCACCCACCGTATTCCTGTGATATACACTTCTGTATATTCAGTGTATATCACATGAATATTTCCTTGTTTAACACATCCCCGCAGTCATAGCGAGCGGTCTTCGAACGCTGAGAATGTCCCTAAAATCTTCAAATAGGCTGGTAGACCCTTTGTAAAGATGTCTGCAATTTGATAACGAGACGGGACATGGCATACGCGAACGTGACCCTTTGCAACCTTTTCACAGACAAAGTGAATGTCCATTTCGATATGCTTAGTGCGTTGGTGTTGAACCGGGTTACCTGAAAGGTAGATGGCACTAATGTTATCGCAATATACCAAGGTTGCCTTTTGAATGGGACAATGAAGCTCCAAAAGTAAATTACGTAGCCAACATGATTCGGAGACCACATTCGCTACACCTCGATATTCTGCCTCTGCACTCGAGCGTGATAGAGTTGCCTGACGCTTTGCCGACCAGGAGACCAAGTTGTTGCCAAGGAACATACAGTAGCCAGAAGTCGACCGTCGGGTGTCGGGACAACCACCCCAATCAGCATCCGTGTAAGAGACAAGTGTGGATGTAAATGAAGGATACAAGTGCAACCCATAGTCCAGTGTCCCCTGAATATACCGAATGATGCGTTTGATTGCATGCATGTGCTCAACTCTGGGATCATGCATGAATAAACACACCTGCTGAACAGCATACATAATATCCAGTCTGGTAAATGTAAGATACTGGAGGGCCCCTGCAAGACTGCGATAGCGGGTCGGGTCCTCATACGGTGCACCTGCTGCGGCACTAAGCTTGGGTTTTGCATCAACTAGAGTAGAAATGGACTTACAGAATGACATCCCAGCCCTCTCTATGATCTCAGCAGCATACTTCCGTTGAGACAAAAACAAACCACCTGAATAACGCTTGACGGCAATCCCCAAAAAATAACTCAAGGGCCCTAAGTCTTTCATAGCAAACTCAGAACTGAGCATGGCCATGATAGACTGGCGCAAGGCATCGGAAGAGGCAGTCAAGATGATATCATCCACATACAACAGAATGTAGGCCAATGACGAACTACGGTGGTAGATGAACAAGGAATTATCTGACCTGCTGTGAGTGAACCCATTAGTCGAAACGAAGTCAGGAAATCTCGTATACCAGGCCCGTGGAGACTGCTTAAGCCCATATAAGGACTTTTTCAATAAACAGACATGATGCGGACGGTTAGGATCCCTGAAACCCAACGGCTGATGCATATAGACTGTTTCTTTGAGGTCACCATGTAGGAAGGCATTCTTGACATCCAACTGATGAATAGGCCAAGTCTTTGAAAGAGCCAAGCTAAGCACCGTGCGAATAGTAGCCGGCTTGACCACCGGACTAAACGTCTCACCACAATCTATCCCAGCCTGCTGAGTCTTACCATCACCCACAAGTCGCGCCTTATGTCTAGCAAATGACCCATCTGAATTCTCCTTATGAGCAAAAATCCACATAGACTTGATAACATTAATACCATATGGACGGGGCACCAACTCCCACGTCTTATTATCAATAAGAGCATTATATTCATCAGTCATAGCAATTTTCCAATTAGGGTCATTTAATGCGGACACAGGATTGCGGGGCAAGGGGGATTTAGAGACATCAGAATGTAAATTAAAATGTCTTTTCGGTGTAAAAATACCCCTCTGGCTACGAGTGACCGATCTATGACTCGAGGAAGAATTGAGGGAATTTTGGGAATTTTCTGGGCTCGGGACGGACAACGTAAGCATGGAGCGGGCTTGATAGAAGTCAGGGAGAGGGTTGCTTTGGCTAAGGAGAGTTCCAACACCATTATAGGCCTCCGAAAGACCGGTAACCAACTGTAGAACTAGACGATCATTTGTTATGGGTGCTGTCAACATTACGGAGTTGATCTGCCAACTCCTTGAGTTTCTTGCAATATGCAGAAACGTTTGGAAATTCGTCCATTCGAACTAGAGAGAATTCCTGCTCGAGTGTGACGACACGTGAATGTTGATTGTCTTGGAATATGTCACGCAATCTATTCCATGCAGCCATAGCCGTGGTATCCGGCTCAATAATCGTCTGTAGAAGGTCCACCGAAATAGTGGCGTAGATCCACCGGAGAACGGTAGCATCAAGAGTAATCCATAACTGAGGATCCTCCACGGGAAGAGGTGTAGCGGGAGGAATGATGTGATGAAGAACTTGATGGGAGATAACGTGGATTTTAAACAACTCCGCCCACGTCGCATATTGGACGTTTTCCATCTCAAGGACAAATAGGGATATTGTTCTTGACGTTAGAAACCATGAGGGCGGGATGAAAATTGTTCTTAGACATCTTGAAAGAATAAAGAAGGAAGAGAAATTTAAGAGAGGTTTTTGAGAGCGGAAGACGAATTTTGGAAGAGAAACCCGAGGGGGGGTGTCTCGGCCGAAAATCAAAGATAGGACAAAAGTTGGGAGAGAAAAACTTTTGTTTAGACCTAGTCTCTTGATACCATGAAAGAAATAATCCCCTTGATTATTTTCATAAATTGAAAAGGTATTTATACAAGTTACAAAATAGGAGAATCATATTCCTATTCTATTTCTAAAACCTTATTCTACCATAATTCTAACTATACAATTATGGTAAGTGTATAACACTAATTAAGGTAACTTTTGCACTACAATATACTACAAATATATATACCATATATACAAGATTTTCTCTTCAGCATTCTGTCCGAGAATGGGCCTACTGCCGAGAGCCCACTGCTTCAGCATTCTGTCCGAGAATGGGCCTACTGCCGAGAGCCCAGTCCACTGTATTCCTGTGATATACACTTCTGTATATTCAGTGTATATCACAGGAATATTTCCTTGTTTAACAGATTGTTGAGCTACAGTTTGAAGAATCCTAATTGAATATGCAAGAAAAAATGGGTCAAAGATATATTAGTCATTGTTAGAGTTTGAAGATTGAAAATGAGTTTTGTTGATTTAATATTTGTTAGAAGAAATTGGTGTTGAGATTTGTTCACTGAATTTTGAGGAAGTTACATCTCAAATTTGAGTTCATATGATTGAGAGTTGAAGGAGATTGAATCAAATTTTTTAAGCATTCTTCTTGGAGAGAAGATGAAATTGGGGCTGGGGCGGGGCTGGTCAGAGAAGGATTAGGTAATTTAATTTGATTTGGGGTTTTTCATCCAAATAGGGTACAAGTGTAAATTGTGTTGACGGCAGGGTTATATTTGTTCACTTTTACTAATGGAGGATAAAGTTGGCTAATAAAACAAAGTAGATGGTATATTTGACCCTTTCCCCTATTATTTATTCTAGTTATGGATGTAATATGTGCCTTTGCATAATTCTTCTTTGAGATTAGCTACCATACGACTGATCTCAAGCTAAATTAGATATGGTAAACTTGTATTTAAATGCTACTACAGGTTTGTTGGTGTGCAGTGTTTAGTGAACTGGCTCTTGAGAACTTTATTATTTCCGCCAGTGCAGTGATGATCTAAGAATCACAAATTATAATTTCATCATGGCTGTTCTTTTAACCTTTAAGTTGTGAGTTCTTGTACTTAATTAGCGTAACATCTAGTTTGTTTTTTTCATCTCAACAGAATATTTTACAAGATGGAATGTATATTGGAACTGTGAAATCACATTAATATATGATATCATAGTGATATATGTACTAAGCTGTGATGATATATGTCATCAAAGAAGCTGCTATTGCTGAAACTCTTTAGCATCCTTCTTTTCTTTTATACAAGCTAAACAAGAAAAGGGTCATATCTTTCCCTTCTTTATCTGGTTTCCAACACTGTAGTCTTTCTGTTGCTAGTACTTAGTAGTATGCGAGTTGGGTGATTGTTACACTCTGGTTGGCCGAAACCTGGTTGTAGAAAGATTTTTACTTCAGTAAATAATTTCAACTTTGATTGTGATTTAAAACTTATTCTTCATCAACTTAGTGAATCTTTTTCATCAGCGATTACCTGGTTAATAGTTCTCATATTTGATTCTATCTTATTGACCGAGTTGTTAGACATCTTTTTGACCGAGTTGTTAGACATCTTACACTACTTTAACATTGATCACTGTCCTAAAAGTTTTAGCACATATTTTCTACTTGAAAGATCCCATGTACACCTCTTCATGTTGTTACATTCTTGAATGTTTTGGTTGGAAGAAAACTGAACTGATTCTTCTAGCACACTGCAGCTATAATTTATTCTCTTCTATACTTTTTCTCAGCCAGATGAAAATTCGCCTAGCTTATCCTTGGAAGAGGAAAGAAAAGAAGATATAGGAAACAGTGAGATCATGGAAGTGTCTGGTCATGAAGTGGTTGAGGATACATCTTCAGAAGTCTTAGACAGCAGGTATCTTGCTAATATCTTGGACCTTCCTGATTTTAGAATTACTACAATTTTTTTATTTTTCTTGGACATAGCATGTATTCATATTCTAAATTCTCTAGATGCATATATTACTAAACTCATTAAAGATTGGTGATGTTAGAGTTATTTTGTTTAGATTTTATCACTGCCACTTTAGTACTATACCATTATGCTCTTCTAGAGTAACACACATGTAAATCCCTTAACAAATAGAAGTAGTTTATCTTGGCCATATTACTGCTCCCCCAGCCCCCGCCTCCTCCTCCTCTTTTGAATACAAATATCCTACTCTTAATACATGTGATATAGTGCATCTAATGTCCAATGATCTCCCATTTTCAACAGCAAGGAAGCTACACCAGCAGAATTAATTCTGTCTTCTGGTGCTACTTTGCTGCAATATCCATCCAAGGTATTTCAGATATATTCCTTTCTTATAATTTTCAGTTTTTGAAGATAAAAGTGACCACTTAGTCATGAGGTTGAATTGAGTTTAATGATTTTTCTTAACTATTAAGATGAATAAAAATGTAGTTCAATTTTTAATATATAAAAAAATTGAATTTCAAAACGAAGTAAATATTTATTCAATAAAATTGAATTTTGAATATATGTTAGAAGATATTGGTTATCAGCATAAAAAACTTGTTCAGCTTTTAATATATAAAAAAATTGAATTTCAAAACGAATAAAATATTTATTCAATAAAATTGAATTTGGAATACATGTTAGAAGATATTGGTTCTCATTTTCTTGTATCCAATAAAACATCATGATTTATGAGTAAGTAATTCGAAAAATATTAAATAAACCAGGCATTGGCAGGTGGACATGAAGCATATTTTGTTGCTTGTGGGAAGTGGCTAGGGGTAGCCGATGGAGTTGGTTCCTGGTCATTGGAAGGTAATTTTCCTCTGACTCTGTTTTCTATCGTGCATGGCACCTGTATTGCGTTGAATTTCAGTATGGAATTCATGAATTAACTTCTATGGAATTTAAAAGTTTAAAGGCACCTAGTATATATTTTCCAACTCAATGATGATTAAGTCCCGAAGCATTTTAGTATATATCGATTTTAAGAGAATGTGCCTTTTATTACTCAGGGAGTGATCCAGGAGTCTATGCCCAGGAACTCATGGAAAATAGTGAGTTCGTTGTTTCTCAGTGCGAGGATTTAATAAATGACCCTAAGCAAGTCCTTAATCTGAGCGTCTCAGCAACAGATTCTCCTGGATCTTCAACAGTCTTAATTGCTCATTTTGATGGAAAGGTACTTTCAACCAAATTAATATATCTGTTTTTTGCTGCACAACACCTCAATTTATATACTGCAGTAATAATCAGCATTATTTAACTTTGATATTTCTTTTTCTTTTAATTCGAGAACTTGCTAATTGTTTTCATATAAAAGATGTCATTAGCGTATGTGTGCACTTATTAGCAAGATAAGAGTATTAGGAAGTTATTAATGCTATACAGTGAGAAACCTTTGCTAAGGATATTGATTGCTGACATGTTACTGGAACAGTCTTCCAGTTCGTCAATGTGCTTATACGCCAGAAAAAATCATGACAAGTATTTACAAGCGCTCACTCATGAACTTGTTTTGAAACGAAATTTATTGTTACAGGCTCTTCATGTTGCTAATATTGGAGACTCCGGATTTATTGTAGTAAGGAATGGCAGTGTTTATAGGAAGTCATCACCCGTGCTTCATGAATTCAATTTGCCCATACAAATTGAAAGAGGTGATGATCCATCTCAACTTCTGGAGGTATGTATGTGCACATCTTTAATGAGGCAATCCATCTGAGAAATGTGTCCAAGCTTGTATTCAGAAATTACTCCATTGTTGCACCTTATGCTACAGGAATACAAGATAGAGTTAGATGAGGGGGACATTATTGTCACTGCAACAGATGCACTTTTTGACAACTTATATGATCAAGAAATAGTGTCAATTGTCTCCAGATCACTGGAAGCTGACAAAAGTCCTCAGGTGCCAATGCCATTTTTGTTTATATTTTCTCGTCTTACCTTCTATGAAATGGTACTAGTGTTTTCTTATTTTTTGGGTGTTAGCTGAAGGGGCGAACTTGTTCTTAGAGCAATATATAATGGATGCAGGTTGTCTATTTACATAGCGAATAAAGGCAAAGGCTTTAGCTCGAACGCATGACTTATGTCTCTCTTTTAACTTGTAAAATTAAGATGAATCTATCCTGCTCGGCCTATAGTAAGTAAATGAGAGGGTATTGGGGCCAGAACTGGTAATTTTAGAGTTTGAGATGTATGAGGTTGAGCTTGGGGGTTTTGCTTCTCTAATGTTATAATAAAGCAACTGAAATCTTGTGTCTACTTTTTCTGGCTAGATGGCCGAGAAGTGCATTGTTAGATCTTGGTTGGAACTTAAGACTAAGCTCTAGATTCGGAGATTTCCACTATAGCCAAAACATGGGAAATATCATTCTCTTTTACCAGAAAAGATTGTTTTAGTTCCACTACCAAGTGTTTTAGGTTTGGATATTTCTGTCACAACATGGACAAGCACTAACCTGACCTTGGTTATGCTAATATTGCAGCTCCTCTCAGACGTGCAAACTTTCATATTCATTTTAGGAGCACTCCTCCAAAATTCATCTTGTAATTTAATCACATTTCTACTATGTGATTGATATGGTCTTTATGTGATCTGTTTTTCTTCTTTAGGAAATTGCGGAGATTTTGGCAACGAGGGTGAAAGAAGTGGGTAGTTCTGCTTCAGGAAGAAGTCCATTTGCTGATGCAGCTCAAGCAGCCGGATACTTTGGGTATACTGGTGGCAAGCGCGATGATGTGGTTGTCATAGTATCAGTAGTTGCAAAAGGAAAACATGTCAAATGACAACTAGTATTGCAATCTAGTTCCACGTAAATTCTTTTAACATTTCCCTTCCCCTTTGTAAGCAGCTTTGATGTCTTTAAGCGAGTGACTGTAACATCTATGTTGATGGGGTTCACTTGCTTCTTTGAAATGTAAATTTATGACATCTGATTGCTATGCCTACACCATCCACTGCTGCTCTCAATTGATTCAAGTCATCTATGTACTCAAGGAAATACCTTTACATTTTTTTAAATAAATGTGGTGTCAAAACCAGTTTGCTTGCACCTAGACCATTCCACCAAGTACATGCTACCTCTCCTGAGTATATGTATCGGATTACATAATAACTTTGCCCACATACTATTCTACCGAGTACATGCTACCTCTCACAGCAACATGTATCGGACACCGAATAACCCTGATCGCAAAGTGTTTAGGCAGATGGGAAGAAATCACCTAGTATTTTTATCTATTTGAATTTAAAGTTGCAATTTTGGAAAAAGCATATGGAAATTCTTAGTTAAAGATCACTCAATTAAAGAGGCCATGCCAAAGCCTGACGCATGCTAGTGATATGATTGGATGTGAGTTGGATTTGGTCATGAGAACCTCAAAGTCACTTTTAATATATTGGAAGATCTTTTACGGTATAGGGATAAGTTTATTCCCAAACATGTGTGGACCAAATCATTTTCGGGATTGAAAATTATTTTTTATCCTCTGTAAAGCTTGTGCAAGTTTGTACAACAATGCTGTTGCTTTATATCATGTGAAGTCTTTCAGCTAGAACTGCAAATCCGCCCTACAAAAAAGAATTCTTGTCTATTCTACACTCATAATTCCAAACCCCAAAAATATATTCCTATGTGAAAGGTAAATTAAGGTTTGTTCGAGGGACCTAGGATAATCAGGCCAAAGGGAATAATACTAAAACTCTTGAAAGGTGTTGTATTATGCTTAGAATATTAATATGAATAAACAAATTTGAAGTCGGTATGAAGCATATAAGCTTATTATTTGGACCATTAGTCCATCGATCGACAATGAGTAGTGAGGGCGATGGAGAATGAGGAAAGAAAGTGAAAGTCGTGGTTGGAATCTTTAATGTTTGGAGGGGGTCCCCATGAAGGGCATCACCAATCACGGGACTAGCAATACAAAACAATTATGTCCATCATATATTCGGCGCCAATTAACTACCCCACTTCATATTCTTGCATTCATGCCTTCATGCCACAAAAATAGCATACTACGTACCATAGACCCGTGTGATTCGACTGCGCATAGCGGGAGCTTAGTTCATCGGGCTGCCATTTCATATTCTCAACCAATTCACTTTTTCTACATTTGTTTAGAATTATAAGAATGTTATGTGTGGAGTATCATCGGATAGAAGATTTTTCATTAAATGGGTTAGGTTTATCATTTTTATAGTTTACAAAATCAGATAACACGCCATTAAAAAGTACTGTAATTGAATATATCACATTTCGATTTTTTGAGTGAAACAACAAAACTAAAGATAAGTGACTTTTTTATAAAAAGTTAATTCTTTATTCACTTATTTTTAATAGTTTGGTGATCGTTTAGCTTGAACTATATGGGAAATAAAATACATCAGCTAATAGATAAGCATATCCATATAAGATGAGTAGATAAGTACTCTCTCTATCTCAATTTAGGTGACACCATTTGAATTCTGAGAATCAAACGGTTTAATTCTGGTGTGAATTCGAACATGAAGTATTTAAAAGTTTTGAGATAAAATTTATATTTTTGAAGACTATGTAAAAAGTAAAACTATAAGTTATAATAATTGGCAATTCATAATGTTTAAAAGATATATGAAAATATTATGCTCAAATAAAGATTTATTTAAATTTCGAAATTCAAAAGGTGTCACATAAACTGAGATGAAGAGAGTAACATATATGATAAAATAAGTCCTGATATTTACAACCCTAGTTCAATATATGTATTGGCAGAATATTTAAACATCTCTATATCTTCCTTTTAAGTATCAGTAGCCTTAATTACTAATTACCCTTCTAAACTTGACGTTTTGGTGATTTAAGGCATTGGTAAAATTACAATAGTCTTTGCTACTATAAGCTATTGGTATTACAAGGTTTTAATTAGGGGTCGTTTGGTAGAGTGCATGAGAATAATGTTGAATATGATGTATTAGTAATGTTGGTATTAGTAATGCTGGCATTAGTTATACATAGATTATTTTTTATTCACCGTTTGATTTGGCGTATTATAAATAACATGCATTGCATAATTTTTAAAAATGATTGATTGTTTACAAAAATACCCTCCATACTATACTATCTGAGGGACTTTATGAGCATTTGTGTTTTTAATCATGCTTATGCATGCATCAAAATTCATTGCATTGCTAATACATGATTTTCTATGCATAGGATAGTACTAAATATGGTGCATTAGTTATACATAGGATTAAAAAAATGTATCAAACAAAATATTATTAATACATAAAGCTAATACATGCATTATTTTACGATGTTTATAGTATAGCGACTTACGGGGATTAATGACAGGTCATATTTACAAGCATCTGAATTTTGAACCTCTCAAACATATCACTAACGAAAATTTTGACGTTGCTACTTAGTGGTGGTACCAAACAACCATTGAGATGCGCGAGCTGAATGAATTAAAATCATATCGGAGCCACATGCCTTCCCATAATTGAAAGAAGAAAAAGTATGTGATTCAACAGCCGTCGGTCATGATTTTGAGAAGTGGACTTCAGATATACTTTTATAGTTTTATTTAACAATTCTGAAAAGATAATCAAAGTTAGTACCCTGCTTTTGAAAGAAAATATATGAATAGAAATGCCGTTATCAATAATCATAGGGATAACCATAACTTTTTCAATCCAACTAATGTGCTTATAATTGCATTTCACTAGCACTTGGGGACTCATAAGATCGGATGTTATTGTACCTCTGAATTTAAATTTTACGTTCGAATTCAAAATTTTAAATTTACATGGTAATGTAATTATATATGGATCACAGTGACTGGCACTAGGCATGCAAGATGTGACGTGTGCCATTTACTGAAGACTAAAACTTAATAGTGGCTGACCAAATTTGAAAATGGAATTCAACCTCTACGCCGCATAATATCTGACAGCGTAAAAGGTGTTAGTAATCGAAATCATTTTGAGATATCACACTAATTCCCATCCATGTTTTCAATTACAAATTCTGTCAAAAAAAGGGAAAAGTGGTTGTTGTGCGTCAATTTAGACCTTAAAGTGTTCCACTCTATCCTTTTCAAATGTAAAAGAAAGAAACTATACACTAATTACATTTTTGATATGCAGTAATGTTTTTTTATTTTGAAATTGAACATGCATCTGAAAGTATGTATGTCTTAAAGACATCTTCTTTTTTTTTTTTTACAGAAAACAGCTCATGATATAGAGAGGACATTTTCTCTTAATTAGCTGTCTTCAAATATTCCGTCCCATTTACACATGAATTGTTCTACTTTTTATTCGTACCAAACATTTCTCATGTCTCGAGCATTATTTGAAAGGGAAAAAAAGATCAAGCATTAGAAAAAATTTCAACAACTAATGAAGTTGGGCCAAATAGTTGCCAAATAAAGATCATTCTGTTGAAATCAAAATGTCTCTTTAACTCTCATCGTAACGTGAATTTGTTTCCAATTCATTTGTTGGCTACTTTACTATAATTTAATGAGTATTAGAATCCTTTCCAACTATTATTTTATCTTTTCCTAAAATTAAGCACTATAGTTATTCTCTTCCTCCTACAAATCCTCCTTTTAACGTATTCTCTCCACCAAACCTCCTTCCATGTTTTATTTCTTTAACTTTCTTTCCGATCCGTATGCCTTTGATCCCTTTAATGTAAACTTAATGCACTTTAAAATTTTGATGCAAATTTTTATATGATACATATTTGTAGTTACAGAGCTTCTCAACTAAACAATAAGAATGGTAGGAAAAAAAATACTATTAAACAGTAAAAAGAAAATCGATTTTTTTGTATAACAGTGAGCCAGTGACTAAAAAAAAGCATGTGTAGTAGTGATTCCGTAAAGCGAAAGAAACTCCTCAAGATCAAATGTGGCTGAAGTGTTGAAGAATTATTCACAATATTTTATGCGTTGAAGGATTACTTCATTAATAGTGACAATCTTTTTGGAAAAAAAAAACATGGAAACTTAAAATTTTGATAGACTCTATCAAGGACACAGATTTGATTTACGCCATAAAAGGAAAAAATAAATTTGATTAGAGTACAACTAGGACTCTAATTGTTTTTAATATCTTTTTCTAAATCTTAATTATAAAAAATATCGTGATTATCCTTTAATTACCTAATAAAGAATTGTGTACACTGTTAATGTACAAAATTTAAAATCATTTAAGAACCTCATTCTCAACGCAAACAAAACAGAGGTTTTGGCTTTTCAGCGAAAATTTAGGGGTATACAGCGGTTCCTTCCTTTTCTCTTTTAGCCGTTGGCAAAGACCAATGGAGTTCTTCCACCTTTTAATCAATTTTGCCCCCAACATAAGGGGTCGTGGGTCATATTTAAACGTTTGGGTTACCACATTTCAAAATAATGAAGTTGTTATGGGTCCGAATATTCACATATTCAGAGTCATGATAGAAAAATTTCTCTCTTTTAAAGCTGTTGCGACGAGAGAAAAAAGATTAATCAGTTTATGAAATAGCACAAATCTTCACTTTCACATTGCCGACATAAAATCAAATAATTAACGGGAAAAATGAGATTATGTTTATCCTCAATAAGTTCCAAATACATGTTTTTGTTGGTTGAATAATTTGAATTCGCATAGGAAGATCTAAGAATTAAAGTAATTTCTATTAAAGAAAATTCATATCTATAGCTCAAATTCAAAACCTCTAAATACAACAACAACAATAACAATATACCCAGTGAAATCCCACAATGCGGAGTTTGGGGAGGGTAGAGTGTACAGACCTTAACTCTATCTGAGTAGGTAGAGCGGCGGTTTCCGAGAAACCCTCGGCTCAAGACAATGCGCAAGCCCAAGTAAAGTACCATAAACAAAGTGAGTAAGTCATGATAGCGAATTCTGTAAGAGAAAAAAGTAATAACTAATGCAAGTAAATAAGACAAACAAAATACACATAGCATCATAAATCAAACGACAAGGGACTATAAGGCAATACTATGTCTACTTGAATGATAGGCTAAGCGAGCCTACAATAATAATACTATAACTATCAGTTTGTAAGCTAGGTAGGACTAAGATGGACTATGCTGGACTACCTAATACGTGTCTTACATACCCCTATCTAAGGTCATGTCCTCAGTGAGTTGCATCTGCTCCATATCCAGTCTAATCACCTATGCTCAATACTTCATCGGCCTACCTCTACCCCTCATATACCCGTCTATTGCCAACCTTTCACACCTCTGCACGTGCCCGAACCATCTCAACCTCGTTTCCCGCATCTTATCCTCTACCGAAGTCACTCTCACTCTGTCGCGGATATTATCATTTCTAATTATATCCCTCCTTGTATGCCCACACATCAATCTTAGCATCCTTATCTTCGCAACTTTCATCTTTTGAGTGTGCGAAATCTTGACCGACCAACACTCCGCCCTATACAACATAGTCGGTCTAACCACCGCCCTATAGAACTTGCTTTTAAATTTTGGTTGCACCTTTTTATCGCACAAGACACTCAACGACAAATTTAGAGAATCACAATACCACCGGCTTAGTCGAGAGATGACTCTCTGTCTTTAAAACAAGATTGTCTGTATATATGTTTTTACGTTAGCGGACAATAGTATCCCAAGATAAAACAACAATTAATCAACACTACAAAGCAAATAGGTTGATTCTGACGAAGAAAACAAACATGAAATGACTGCTGAAGAGTGGAAATTCAGAGGGAAAAGAAGAACTTGTGTTTCTGGACTGCTCTTGTTCTCAAGACTTGTGTTTCTCAAATTAGAGTAAGGTTCTCATTTTATAGTGTTTAGGAAGAGGAGAGGTGTTAAAAGACTCCAACATGCGGAATCTGTTGATGACCGTAGGGCAAATATCGTTAAATTTCGTTAAGAAATGAAAGATATATTGGTCCACGAAGTAAGGTGTTTGAGACATGAAAATATGGTGTGGGACAAATCTATCACATCGGTGGGAAAAGGAAGAATTGTTCTCTTTATAAGCCTAAAAATGAATAAGGGTTTGGGACCCAAGGGGTAACCCATGTGTTTGAAGGAGGGAGGACCTAGGTGTGCTTGGGTTCGATGCTAAGCCCACACGAGCGCCGCCGCCCGTCCGGTCTCGGGTCGTGGGTCGTGGGCTACTACTGATATTATCTTTTTGGACCCCCAAACTGTTACAAAACGTTTCTGGCCATGAATACCCATGATTACACCTCTTAAAGGGCCTCTTAATCACCTCTCCTCCTCATAAACACTATATAAACTTCTGAAATATATTTGAGGAAGACACATAGAGAAGAGAGAGGACGAAAACAAGTCAAATCTATCCAAAAATTGAGCAACAGAAACTCTTCCTTCCTTTTTCCTCTAAATCAGCAAGTCGTTTCGGGTTCGTTTTCTTCGTCAGAATCAACATATTTGCTTTGTAATGTTGATTAGTTATTGTTTTATCTTGGGAGACTATTGCCCGCTAACGTAAAAACATATATATACGGGACAGTCTTGTCTTAAAGACATAGAGCCATCTCTTGACTTAGCCACAGTTATAACAATCCAATTTTAGTGTTTCTTGATTTCAGGTTATCAAGATTCAAGACTCAACCAGCTTGCGGCAATTATAATATTAATTTGTTTGTTTATCATTTCGAACACTTATAATATTTATTTACTTTCCGTACTGATTTACATATCCAACAAAATTGTGGTGTAATTAGTTCAAATCTTAACCTATCGTGACCGTTACTGCCTAAATATTGGTCCATCTCTATCTCTATCTCTATCAGTTACGTGCCAAAATACTGTATCGAAAAACTTAACCTGATAGGCAAACCAAATATTTCTGAATAGTGCTCACGTAACTTAGCAAGTTGTTTACAACCAAAACGTTATAAAAGATGTAAAAAATAAACAGAGTCCTATCCAGTGTAGACTACATAAATAAGTTCAAAACATGCTCGCAAAACTTTGTTACTAAGGGGTCCTTTGGTACGCCGGTGAGTTATCTCAAAATTATTTGATTGTCTAATTAGTAGAAGGTATAAATTATTTCAAAAAATTTCATACCTTCTAACAAACTGAATATAATCCCAAAATATCCGGAATAATTAATCCTCACACCAAAATTAGTACAACACACACACACACAAAAAAAGGAAAAGATAGAACACATTTAATAATAAGAGGACACCATAATGTAGGATTCTCCACCACGTGTCCTTCCATATTCACATCATAACCCGACCCGACCCATTATCTTTTTACTCAATTTATACCCTCACTCATTCCAACCTTACCTCTGTATTCTGCAAACCAAAAAATACAAAACTTTCTCTCGATTTCTCAAAATTATGTGTTCCAAAATGAACTACTCACTTACGCTATTATGCCTTATTTCAATATGTGCTTTTTCTTCTACGAGTGTAGAATCAGCATCTCACTCGGCCCCTGCTCCGGCAGTGGACTGCAACAACTTAGTACTAAACTTGGCTGACTGTTTGTCTTTTGTTACTAATGGAAGTACAGAGAAGAAACCCGAAGGCACTTGCTGTTCGGGTTTGAAAATGGTGTTGAAAACTGATGCAGAGTGTCTTTGTGAGGGTTTTAAGAATAGTGCACAGTTGGGTGTTGTTCTTAATGTTACTAAAGCTATGGCTCTTCCTGCTGCTTGCCATGTCTCTGCTCCTTCTGTTAGTAACTGTGGATGTGAGTTTTCCTTATTAACATTATCTTCTTTTTTTCTATTGCAAAAATGTTTTCCTTACCACATGCTCTTGTTTATTAAGAGTAATACTATGTAATTTGAGATTTTAATTTAATTTTTTGGTTTTGTTTTGTATTTGTACAGTGAGTACTGACACTGGAGCGGCTCCTGGTACGTACAGATCTGGTGTTTATAATATTTTTAGTTTCTTTAGATGTTGGTTTGACTGTGGTCTTATTGTTTGGATTAAATGTTCATTGTTGCGTGCTTCTATAAAATTGGTTTAAATATCACATTATAGTATATTCTAAAGTATTTGTAGACATGAAATAAAAAAAGGTATTCTGATGAGTGTGTAGGTCTATAATCCCTAGATCTGGACCTCTAGTTGATTACCCTCCACGTGGTGGTGGAGCCAGTATCTTCATACAAAAGTCTTCGAAATATGAAGAAGTAAAGAATGATAAACCGGGGGCCGGAGCGGGTCGGACAAGACTAACCTTAACCCAATAATTTTAAATCGTCTTGTCATGTTCCTTTTAACATTTCTTCCTACTTTTGCTGCACCTTTGAGTCTTTCTTAAAATTTCTTGGGCCTTTAACTTTTCAATTTTCTAATTTATTTGAATTTTTTTATTTTCTTCTTCCGATTTAGTGCCCCTTCAAATATAATCCCCTTGATAATCACATAGGAAAAAAATTGATATGATTTATGAATGATAGAAAGAGAAATGAAATAATAAGAATGTAAATGTAGTCCCTAATTTTAGGAAAACGTCGAGACTATATGAATAAAAGTAAACTTTTGGAGATCTTTTCCAGAGGAAGAAAAAAAAGCAAAAATATAATATATCTAGACAAATAAGAAAACACATGGGATTGTGGGGAAATGAATGCTGTGGAAGGGATATCTGGGAAATGGGGCCATTTAATGCCCTTTTATCCTTAAGAATGTGGGCCAAAGCTAATAAAACCTAGAAGCATTGCAGTGGCCAAGTTTCGAACCCAGGACTCAGGCGTGAATCTGAACTCCCTTAGCCATTGAGCTAAGCCTCTCAGATGTTCAATATGTGGGTATACATATCAAAAATTCAGAATTCACTTTATATATACAGTGTAATTTTCTTGCGAACCCCCTTCCGTCCCTGACCCTGCAATCCGATTATATTTTCATGCATATTCCTTTTTTATTGTATATGTTCTACTTCACGTGATGTTGTTGTGCTGATGAGGACCCATCTTTTAAAAACTACAAGAATTGAAACTTAGGGCAAGGTTATCCTCTGTTTTTTTAAGATATCACGGGACTCAATATGTATGAACTGTTCTTAAATTCTTCTCCACTAGAACGTGGCCTTTACTTGGTCCTAGAAGCTTAAATGAATTAATGCTCTTCCAATTGGATTCATTTAGGGTAAACAAAGTTCAGCTTAAAACGGAAAATCTGGCTGATCCAATAGTTTTTTTTTTAGTAGTTGCAGTTAATTCTCAGTTCTGACATCGTAAATGTTGTTTTCCTCTGTTCGGTTTGATTTCCCGTTTGGATCACATTGAAGTTGAATTTATTTTAAATTGAAGAAATTGAACTAAATTAGGAGAAATTGTCACTGAAAACTAAATAAACTGAAACTAACAGAACTGACTGACCTATAATGTAATCACCTAGATTTATTCGTTATATCAATGATCATGTTTAACTAAGATATCAAATTTGGTTGCTACGCATGCATGATCCTTGATGAATTTACTTCACAGTGATCTTTTAAGATGATAAATGCATAAATTTTCAGAATTATGATGGAATTGAAACCATGAGAATGTTGCATCGCCTATCTGAAAAAAATCGATTTTGGCTCCTCCATATACGGCATTGAATTTAATTATTTTATTTGCTGGTGCAGCTCTTTCTCCAATTGCTGGATCACCAACCATGTCAGCTGTTGCTCCAACCACCGCTGAGGGTGTGAATGAGGTTGCTCCGGTGCCAGCTCCAGGAAGCTCTGAATCTACTACACTTGCTCTATCCATTGGCCAATTGGTTCTGACCGCAGTCGTTGCAGTTTTCTGTTCGTTCTAAGCACATTTTAGGATCATGTTTTTTCTGTTGTTTCTAAGCACATTTTAGGATCGCGTTTTGCGTTAGAGCAACACGGATTTGTCTGATGTTTTGTTTTAAAACTTTGCTAGTTGAGTGTACTCTAATTCTATAGTAGAGGTAGGTTATTTTGTGAGACCAGCGTAAATAGGGATGACACTACAGTGTCACTTATTTTGTTGTGAGGTTCTTATTTGGATGATATTTCCTTCAATTTTACTTCTTGCCCCATTGAAATTGGTTCTCGAGTATTAGTGCCCGAAAGAAACTAGCTTTTGCAAATATCCAAGTAAATTGAATGTCTTTGGCAATATAGATTAAAGGAGTTGTTTTTACTGTTGTTAACTGATATTTCAAAGTGAGCGATCATTAGTTATTTACTTGATTTTGGTATATTGTTTTTCCTTGTCTTCTTTTTCACTTGTCTTTTATTTTAGCAAGTGTACGGTGAAAGTTAATGTGTGGGGTTTTAGTTTTCACAAGTTTTTATTCTGTGCCCAATGTTTGCCACTGAATCAAGTTCCTTTAGCTGGCTTTTTCATTATCTGTAAAAGTTTACTGTTCCTTTTCTTTTCTTGTGGAAATTTACAACATTTTAGGGTCTGTTTAGGGCGACAAAATTAGCTCAAATTCAAATGACTCGATTAAGGTTTTATGGGTTTGAGCAAGAGTAATTTTGATGATAGGTTGGTTTGGGCGCTCAAGTTGACCCATCATAAATCAACATATCCCAAATGAACCAATGATGATGTCCAAATTTGACCCATGAAAATGTTCAATATTAACTATTAGAGCTCTAGAATAGAGCTCTATTCTAAATTTTTTAATTTTTTTTTTATTATTTTGGAACAATAAAAATACACAACGCACCCCCAACAACCCACCACACTATTCATCCACCCTACCCCTCCCCTACACCAACCCCACCCAAGCACTGAACCACCCTCACATCTCTGGCCCCCTACCTTGCCTACTTCACTCCACCCCTACCTCCCTACCACCTCTACCCCACCTACCCCATTTGGGGGGGACTGGATAGTGGACTAAGAAAGTTTCTCATTTTTTATAAAAAAAAATTGTATAACTAAAATAAATATATAAAGTAAAAACTTCGGGAGTGGGTGTGGGATGGGGTAAGCAAATTTTCTCATTTTTTATAAGAAATTTATAAAAGTAAAATAAATATATAAAATAGAAAATTTGAGGTGGGAGGGCGAGGGTAGTGGGGGGAGGGGGAGGTTGGGTGATGGGGATAGGGCATGGGGTGGAGGGGGTAGTGGGAGGAGGTAAGAAGAAAATTCATATTTTTTATAATTTTTTTTTTATAAAAGTAAAAAGAATATGAAATGGAAATTTGAGGATAGGGTGGGAATGGGGTAAGAAAAATTTTCATATTTTTAATAATTTTTTTATAAAAATAACAAAAAATATGAAATAGAAATTTGATGATAGGGTGGGGGTGGAGAGGGGTAGGTGGGGGTTAGGGCGGTAGGAGGAGGTAAGAATTTTTTAAATATTTTTTATAAAAGTAAAAAAAATATGAAATAAAAATTTAAGGATTTGGTAGGTAAATAGGGTGGGGTGGAGGAGGGTAGGACGGGGGAAGGTAATAAAAAATTTCATATTTTTTTATAAATTATTTATAAAAGTAAAAAATATATAAAATAAAATTTTGAGAATGGTGGTAGGGGTAGGGGTAGGGGCCTACTACCCCTGCCCTCACACTCATTATTTTATATATTTATTTTGCTTTTATAAAAAATGAAAAAATCTTTAAAATATTATTCTTATTTTAAAAATAAAGATATGGAAAAATCAAATATCATACAAAATAAAATAACATCATAGAAGGTAAGTTTGAAATTTGTAAAAGTAATGGGCATCTTGATCCGCCCATCTTAGTCCATGTAAACTTTGGACGGTTTGGACATTGACTCATCTATTGATTCAACGGTTCAGCCCATTTTGATACGCCCAACTTCAGCCCAAACGGACAATCTGACACACTTAGGTCTGTTCACTGTGTATGTTCCGCTAAAGTGTGATTCTGTCAGGATACTTTTTCATGTTTGGACTTTGGCAGTTTATACTAGACAAAGGTTAAATAGAGTCTGTATTTGTTTGCCGGACTACCATTGCAGTATTGGCTGTTGAACTGTTTTGAGAGTACCTGGGATAAAGTAGCTCTATGTTTTGGATTCTGGCGTGTTGAACATTTAAATATCTAGAGGAAGGAAATACGTGGATTTGTATGGGAAAGTAGACTAGGGTTTGCAAACAAGTTAATATCGGGATTGTAATGTGGGTATCGTAATATGGGGATTAGATGATAATGAGATTATTTGGGAGCCGTTTGGACATGATTTGAAATTATATGGTTTGAAGTTGAAGTTTTGTTTGAATATGCAATTTGAATTTTTTAAGTTGTATCTTTTTTTTATTGACATAATAAATCTACAAGTTGTGAAAAACAATCAAAATTTTCATAATTTTTATGCAATCTTACCAAATTAGCAAGTCATAGTTCATAACAAAATTAATACGCGGTTCGAAATTGTACACTTTTAAGTCATGTCATAGTCATACCTTTGTATATATATATACAATATAAATTATGTATTGGACAATTATATTCAATACAATATAAAGTCAATCAATTGGTATATATCTACTAATTTATGAATTGTTTTACAAAATATAAATTTATGTTGTACACTTTTAAGTCATGGCATAGTCATACATTTGTATATATATACAATATAAATTATGTATTAGACAATTATATCCAATACAATATAAAACCGATCAATTGGTATATATCTACTAATTTATGAATCTTTTTGTACAAAATATAAACTTATGGGTCAAGTTTTATATTTTTAAAATCATGATTTGGAATCCCAAATCACACCTTTTTGAATGACTTGGGATTTCAAACCATGACATGAAGTTCAAGTTATGTCTAAATTGCATAACCAAACGTGATTTGAAATCAAATTATGAAACCATGATTTAAAAACGCATAGTCAAACACCTACTTAGTGAGTACTATTTTTATTAGTAAACAGCTGGAATAGTTCAGTTGGTTAGAGTGTGTGGCTGTTAACCACAAGGTCAGAGATTCAAGCCCTCCTAGCGTTTATTTATCTGTTGAGAGGAGCCTTGGCGTAACTGGTAAAATTGTTGCTATGTGACCAGAAAATCATGAGTTCAAGTCATGAAAACAGCATCTTGCAGTAATGCAGGTCAAGACTGCGTACAATAGACTCCTATGCATAACACGTGTTTGTTTTAAATAGATATACTTGGATACATTTTTATTTCTTAAAAGATTTTGGGAGAAAAATATTGACCAAAGAGTATACCATTTGGTTGTTTTATCCTACAATAAGTAATCCTTGAATTGTTATTCCACATGGAGTATACATGAAAGTTATATATCACAATTACGGTATAAACAATTTCAGGACTGTTGATTCCAGAATTAAATATTCTATCAAATATGGGATAAAATGATCTCACATCTATTCAGATTATAATTTTTTATTCTCGTAATCAAACAAATATTTAAAGATAGAAACGAGGACTTGGTTACCGGTCAAGGAAAGCAGGAAGAATGTGGAGTTTACGAGGTTTTGAGTCTCAATATGGATCTGAATTAAGTGTGTAGGGGCCAGGGAGTTCCATATGCAGGATGCATGTTTTGACTAATGTGTAGGATGTGAATTTTAATCAAAATACTCCCGGGAGTAATACAAACTCTATAAGCATAAGCACTGATTAAAATTGGCATGTACTGTGCATTTAGAAGTGAGAGTGAAAGCTTTTGTGTGTGCCTACAAAATTACCGATAGAGAATGCATTTATATTCTCCATATATTCTGTAATGATGTGAACTAGATATTCTCATACAATTAGGTTTGTAATTGTAAACATCTATATATATTGCATTAATGAGAAGAATCCAGATAAGGAGAATTACATAATTCTACCTGGTATCAGAAGCCAAACCCTAATCCTTTCCCTAACCCTAACAACCCTAAACCGGTTGCCCCCCCCCCATCTCTTTTTCCCTGCATCCGGCGGCCATATGGCTTCTCCCGAATCCTCCTCCTCCTCCACACAAGACGTCACACATCCTCCTCCTCTCCCAACACCTTTCATCCGATCTTTGCCGTGACGAACATCAAAAACTTTATTCCTTTGGTTCTTGATCAACAGGATGGACAATACTCATCGTGGGTTGAATTATTTTAAATACATGCTTGTGCCTACAACGTTCTTGATCACATCGATGACACCGCACCCCGTTAGCCCGACATTGACAACATGACATGGAAAAGGCTTGATTCAATCATCAAACAATGGATATATGACACCATATCCAAGGATCTACTTCATACTATTATGAAGACATGTGCTTTGGCTCACGAATTATGGACAAGGCTAGAGGAAATCTTTCAAGACAACAAACATACACGTGTCGTGTATCTATCCATCTGGAGAATTTTGCCAATATGTCCGACTATTGTAAACAATTGAAATTAGTTGCAGATCAATTACCTAATGTTGACACTCCGATTTCAAAAACAAAGATGATTTTGCAACTAATTAATGATTTGTCAAAGGGTGAGTACGATACACTTGCGACGATGATCCAACAAGCCGATCCCCTCCCTAGTTTCAACAAGGCCCGATCACAATTGCTATTAGAGGAGACTAGGCGTGCCAAACAGGACAAACATAATCAAAAGGAGTTGGTGGTTGATGCATCGGCGACCACCACTGCACCCGTCGAAAAATCGCAACACACAGACAACCAACATCAGCAGGGTGGCTGAGGTGGCGGCAGGGGCCGAGGCCGAGGCCGCGGCAACGGGCATTGAAGGGTTGATACCTAACATTATTACAACTTGTTTCTACCAAAATTAATACATCACTTTCCTTCTTCACAAGGGTTATTGGCATTGAAGCATCCTAAAGTCATATGAAGATGAAGTCAGAAAACGAGATCCTTTGGGTGGTCCTAAACACAGATGAAAATTATATGTGATAACAACTCATGCCAAAAAATTCATAGACATTTATTGGTTGTTTTAAGATTAACAAATGTATCGCTTTCCTTTCATATATTTGCAAACGCACAAATAAGACACCATACTTGGTGGAAAAAGTCACTCTCAAAGTGATCTGTGATATACATTTGTACATAGCAGAATAAACGTTTTTGCCAAATACACAACAACATACCCAGAATATTCCTACAAGTGGGGTCTAAGAAGGATAGAATGTACCAAACCTTACTCCTACCTCATGGAGATAGAGAGGATTTTTCAAGAAGACCTCGGTTCGAGTAACACACAACAAGGCATTATGGAAAGGACGATGCAGAAGTAAAAGCGGCATAGCAAATAAGATTTTAGGTCCAGAATCTCTTGCTCTCCATCTTCAGCCAGCTGAAAAGGAATCCACCATTGTGCTTACAAAAAAATGTTTCGAGTTTGGTAAGAATTTGGAGAAGAATAATTCTCTAGACTTACAATATATCATTAAAATGACAATTGGAGCCAGCGCTTTTTTGTGATTCTTTTGTTTTTCCACTAAAAAGCAGATCTGCAGTTGTCTTCATCAATCATCAAATTTCAATGCCAAAAATCTCTAGTTTCATCTTTCATTAATCAGCTCAGCAATTTGCACTTGGCGATGTACAGTGCTAATATATCGTAACATGATGTCTTTAAACAGCAGGAGTCAACTAGAGATCACTAGTATTCATATGTACACACTACCTTTTTAAAAAAAAAATTGCCTGGGCAAACTCTTATATTGACAGAGACTTAGATGGATAAAGAGATACATGGAAGTACAACGAACATTGTTAGATTCCGGTTAGAGTTCAAACATGCTGAGGTCTGAGAATGCAATGTCACCAAAATAAGCAGTTATGCTCTTCAACCTTCCATGAAGCATATTCTCTTCAATCTGCATAAGGAAGCCAGGTCTAGTAAAACTACTTATCATCCCATGCTAGTACAACAAAGGAAAGCAGATTACCTCGACTTTCAAAGGCGGAGAAGACAAACAAGAAAGCTCTTCAACTTGCAGCAAGTCCACGTTACGAGGCAAGTACATAATGACATTTGGCGCTATACGTTGAGCAACTAGGAACAATGAATAACTGCACAATAAGTAACTTAAAGAGTCTCATCAACAAAACACATGTTGATCCTGTTAGAGAGAAATAAGGTGCAACTAGATAGCCAAATGCAGAACATACCCATTTTTTGGCTTCAGTAAGTCAAGAGTAAAAGTTTCCTTTGCCCTATATGCTGGACCGCCCCATGGCGGTGAAAGAAATACTACATTTCCCTAGTAAAGAGAAGATGGAAACATTTAGCCTAAATGATTTAGGAAGAGAAACTGCAAAGGGAAATAGAGAGAATTGCAGGGAACGATTGTGAGTCCCTCAACAGGGCATTATATTTCAGTTTTCCTGAAATTTGTGGACATGCAATACTGAAAAAACCTTGCAACAGCCTCATGTTTTGATCCTCGGGAAATATAAAATCCCTTACTTTTCTGTGAACATATCCATTGGTGAAGGAACACAAACATATAATCAACGATCCAATGTGCAGCTATCCAACCCATCAAATAGAACATGCTTTAATCTCATTCTTTCTCCAACATAAGCGGAACAATAGCATATCAAGAAGTAGAATATATCATCGGGTAGTTTAAAATCCTCACAGTTTAAAACTTTAAGGAGATGAACTGATTCTCCTTAGTAAAGGTCAGAATTCTGCATTTAGAAGTTAGCTACTTGTGAAATGGGATTACTATTTATCCGCAAAGTGTACGTGAATAAGAAAATTACTACATACATCCAATGTCATTATTTTATGTAACTTAAGGTTGCTTCCAACAACAAATACGCAGAGGGTGTTGATATTTCATTGAACTTTTGGCTCCTTCAAGTGACAGAAGTCTCATGCTGCTATCAGCTAAATCTTGAAAGTCATACCATTCCTTTCTAAAATCTCAATAGCCTAGAAGGACAATATTGAGGCAGCAACAACCTCATATCAAATGTAAAAATCCTCAACATGTTAAAACTGTTAGGAGTAGAGGTTAATCTAACAAAACAAATGCATGATCCACTTATATAAGCCAACTAGCATTGGATAGGATCCAGGTTATCGCTTTTATTGACTTCATCTAGTTAAAGAAATTATAGCTATTAACAGAGAGGATATACCCATTACCCACTATCGATCAATCGACCAAGAGAGAGAGAGAGAGAGACAGATAGGTAATATACCTTCAAGGACGGGGCCAGTTGGAAAAAGTCTCCAACAATGAAATCTATATGATCTTCAACACCGTATATCTTTGCATTTTCAAAAGCCAGTGCGACCTTTCTAGGGTCAATATCAATTGCAATGACATGATGACAACTATGTATGAGATCATTGACATTAGTTTACTGCTACTAATATAGATATTGAAACATCAGGAAAAAAATAACAAGTTCTTGATTGACCCACAGCAGCAAAGTCCACATTAAGTTTATTTCTACATGTTTTGCACACAAATAGTCATTGTTGTCTCTTCCATCTGAGATGTAAAAAATGAGATTTCTTTGTACCAAAGACAAACTAAAAGCTTCCAACATGCAAGGCAAAAGGTCAAGGCCAAATCCAACTGTGGCGATACATAAGGGAGATAAGTTGTGGTGATCGCTTTTGCTGGCTTTTGCTTATCCTACATGAAGTTTGGACACTGGGCTGAGAAAGACAAAGCACGGATGGGCCCTCAATGTGCCAAGGGGAGTAGGAACTAGGAAGGATAATAGTAGCAGAATTCCTTTTGGGATTCAAGACTTCAATCCTAAATAATCATATCTACTATTGGAATTCTTAAAAAGAGGAACATATCTTAGGTTATGCAATTGCTTTACAATTTTCGGACACAGTTTTTGCACACGGCAATGTCCCATACCTAAGTAAATGGAGTAAGGGAATATCCTTTTTTTGCTCCTCTTAAACAAAAAGACAATATATACAGAACTTAGAAAGTTTGAAGATAGTAAAATGCATTCAAAACTCAAAAGTTGGCCTAAAACTGCATTAAATCTTTTGAGACTAAGAACCATAAAAATCACTAGACTACCATTCAGGGCCATAAAGCACTGTACTCTTATCAATAACATTAAGAAGGTGCTTTGCAGGACTCATATGATGCAGGTAGCTCAGAAAACAAGTCCACTATATTCATGAATCATCACTATAAAAGATTTGCATCTCTGCGAGACTTTAGCAGATGAATTTATCTGAAAATAACTAAGCGAAACCGGCAGATAGAGGAAAATATAATATTTAACAACCTATCTACCAGAAGCTTGCTTTGTTTAGTGTTTCCCCGATTTTACTTATTCCTTGAGACTGTAGACATAAGCAGCTTGATTAACACAACCTTCCTATGATCTCACAGAATTTCACTTGTCTACAAGATTTACTCCATGGATGTGTTAATTTTCTCATGTTTGGTTGGTCAACATATTTCTCTAGAAAAATAATTTCCTTAAAAATGATAAAAATAACTTCACTAATGGAAGTAAGAAAAACAAGTTCCACAAGTAACATTTTAAATTCATTGTCTTCTACCCACTCATCCAACGCCCCCCACCCCTTCACCATCCCACCTCCCAGCACTCGGGAACCCCCACAGCCACCCCATCACACCCATAGTATTTTGCTATATTACATATAAATGCTCTTAGACCAATTTCGAGATTGTGAGCAGATAAAAATTAGGGCAAATGGGTTACTACCTCTTCTCTTGAAAGACTTGGGTTTTCGTTTTCCAAGAGTATAACGACGTTTGCGTAGCGCTGCAACTTCATCGCTCAGCATTTTTTGGTACTACACACACATAGACTGTAAATATTACTATTCAATTCAAAATTTTGGGAATCACACGAAATTACGCGGGGTGGGAAACTGCTAATTCCAGGAGTTAAACGAGTCCTAAAACAAACTATTCACTCCCCATCCCTTGATTAGGCACAGAGTTTCGAAATAAAAGTAAAAAAAAAAATTATGATTTAAAGTGAGCTTTACGTATTTTTATGATCTTAATTAATTCATAAAGTTAAATTAAAATGAGACGGATGATCTAAATTAATTCATAAAGTTAAATATAAAAAATAGCATCCTTTTTAAAACTCATCAAATAAGAAAGAGTATCATATAAAATGAGACGGATGGATGGAATAACTGTACTTTCTTTTCAATGATAAATGGGCTTTTTCAAGTTTAATACTTCCTCCGTCTCAATTTATATGAGCATTGATTAATTTGAAGAGTCAAATAATTCTTTCTTTGATTATAATTTTTTCATATATTGTAAATTATTAATTATACAAATTTATAATACTTTTTATAAGTTTTAAAATAGATAAATTTTATTATAAAATAATTAAAAATTTATATTTAAAATTAAGTCAAATAAAAAATTATTTAATCCTCCAAACTGATCAAGGCTCGTATAAATTGAGACAAGAAATAGTAAAATACACAAATGTATAACTCCCCAGGAATGTTATTTGTTATATTTAGTAATACATGTATTTAGTAATTTTTTATATCCTATATGACATATTCAATATTTAGTAATTTTTCATCTCTTTTTTAGTCTGTTTCAAAGAGAATGTTATTTGTTATATTTAGTAATTTTTTATATCCTATATGACATATTCAAAACTATAATAAAGATCATTAATTATATATATCTTTAGTTTAAAAGGCAACACAGTGCACTAAGCTCTCTTTATGCGCGGGATACGGGAAAGAGTCAGACTACAAGAGTCTATTGTACGCAATCTTACCTCACATTTCTACAAGAGGTTGTTTTCACAGCTTGAACGCATGACTTCCTGATATACATATCTTTAGTTTAAGATCATAAAATTTAATTTTTTTTTAAGTCAGTATTAGAGTTTATTGAATCGGAAGGAATACTATATTAATTGTGCCTTTTTTCTTAAAATTAGTATTAGTTAACATTCTCTTCGTTCCAATATACGTGTCATCCTTTTCCTTTTAATTTGTCCTCAAATAATATCTTTTTATATTTAATTTATCTTTAAATTTTCATTTTATCTTAATAAAGATGATTTATAACTATATAAATTTGCACAATCAAATACTATTGTAGGATAGCAACTTCTCTCTATTTGAGTCAAAATTTCTTTTATCAAATAGTAATTCGTATCCATATATAACTATCATGGACAGTCGTATGAACTAAGCTTCGCTATGCGCGAAATAGAAAAATAAAAATAATAGTATAAAAAACAAAAAATCTAGTTTTGTTTATTTTGAGTCCCCCACTGTCAGAGCACTACCCACAGCCACAAGGGGATGTAGTCTCTATATCTCTATTACACAGCCAATGACGCAATAGAGAAGAAAGGTAACCAATTCACAAGAGTTCCTTTCCCAAGGGCCCTTATAATCCCCTTCAAAGCCCTAATTATGTGTTTTCCCCTTAAACTTTGCATAGGTAACAATTCTTTGTCATGCAAAATTCCCTGATTTCCTTTATGGGTTTTCATGTATCCATATAATCCTTCAACTCCTTTTCACTTCTGGGGCTTTTTTGAGGATTCTAATGTTAAATATTATTTTCCCCTGTTTTTAGGTTCTTTTTGTTTATTGGATAGCTGTGAAAATCCGGTGGAATTTGTTGATGATTCTTGATAGTAATTTGACGTGTTATATTGTGTTATCAGTGAAGATTTCTGTTGTTTCTTGCAATTAATCTGCTTGTATGTAACCTGTGATTAGGAGATTGTTTCTTTAAGAGCTTGTTATTCCAATTAATTACTTTTCACTCTGTGGTTTACCTTTTTCATTATTTTACCAAGTTTGCTTTTTTATCCTTACTTGGTCCAAACTTCAATTCTCTACGAGTTAATTTTCCCCTCTCTTTCATTACTGGAACTGAAAAGGACCAAATATGCCTTGTATTTGAAATTGAATAGATATGCCCTTCCTTAGTAATTTAGCTCATATATGCCCTCGCCACGTTCAATAGTTGGTCCAAATGTGCCCTTTAACCTAATTAGCTGATTAATAAGCAGAAAAATGTTCCTTAGAGTATGCGAAATTGAACAAATACTTTAAAGGCATATTTGAATATCTGCTCAATTTCGAATACTTGCATATTTGAATAGAGTGCCCTGGATATAGAAGATTAATATAGCCGATCCTATCTAGTTTGGATTGATGCCCAGTTGATTGATCTTTTTCCCCCTTTGTGATGCTAGCTGAAAATTTTATTTTATGGTTTTACGGCTTTTTAGTAGGAGGCATGCACTGAATTGGTGTGTCGCTAGCTGAATTTTATGGGTTTGTGGCATTTTAGTAGAAGGCATGCACTGAATTGGTGGGTGCAAGTTATCAAGGTTGCAGCATCAAAGGGGAAAGAAAGACTTATGGGTAGCATATTGAGCCGGAGTAACGACAACTCTAATGTGGGGGATCTCATTGAGGGTTCCCAAATTGCATCATGTAAGAGACAAAGGACATCAGATAGCTTCTGGGAGCATAGCCCACGATTAATTCCGAGCCTACCTGATGAGATATCTGTTCAAATCCTCGCCAGATTTCCTAGAATACACCACTTAAATGCAAAATTAGTTTCGCGCAGCTGGAAAGCTGCTATTATGAGTCCAGAACTTTATAGGTGTAGAAAAGAACTTGGAAAAACAGAAGAGTGGCTCTATCTTCTGACAAAGACCGATGGTGATAAGCTTTTGTGGTTTGCTTTTGATCCAATCTCCATGAGATGGCAAAGGTTGCCACCAATGCCTTCAATTGCGGTCAATGATGAACCTAGAAGTGGTTTGGCGGGTTCAAGTATAAGAATTGCTGATGCCATAAGGGGTTGGCTTGGGAGGAAAAGTGCTCTGGATCAAGTTCCATTTTGTGGTTGTGCTGTTGGAGCTGTCGATGGATGCCTGTATGCCCTTGGGGGGTTCTTCAGAGCTGCAGCCATGAGATCTGTCTGGCGGTATGACCCCATTGTAAATGCTTGGAATGAAGTAAGTCCCATGTCTATTGCAAGAGCTTATTGCAAGACAGGTGTCTTGAATGGAAAGCTTTATGTAGTAGGAGGTGTTACTCGGGATCGTGGTGGACTTACTCCCCTTCAATCTGCAGAAGTATTTAATCCTCATACTGGTATTTGGTCTGAAGTCCCGAGCATGCCATTTTCAAAAGCTCAGATGCTACCCACTGCTTTTCTAGCTGATCTACTCAAGCCTATAGCTACTGGGATGACATCTTACCGGGGGAAACTATATGTTCCTCAAAGTTTATATTGCTGGCCATTTTTTGTTGATGTTGGAGGAGAGGTCTATGATCCCGAAACAAATGCATGGGTTGAAATGCCAATTGGCATGGGAGATGGCTGGCCTGCTAGACAAGCAGGAACAAAGTTGAGTGTCACTGTTGAAGGAGAGCTATACGCATTGGATCCTTCTAGTACTTTAGATAGTGCTAGAATAAAAGTTTATGATCATCAAGATGACACTTGGAAGGTGATTGAAGGAGATATACCTATTAATGACAATTCAGGTTCTCCTTATCTTCTTGCTGGTTTTCTTGGAAAGCTTCATGTGATCACTGAAGATGCAAATCACAATATCATGGTCATGCAGGCTAATAGGCAAAATCATTCAGTTCCTTCTCCATCAACCTCAGCAAATTCTTTACAGAAACTTTTACATGAAGTTCCAGAACCAGTTTTAGGATCTGAAGCGAATATGTGGAGAGTTGTTGCTTTGAGAAGTGGTGGGTCTGCTGAGCTGGTTAGCTGCCAGATTTTTGATGTATAGTTATGTCGCACGCTGATTCCCCTTGGTTTGTGCCTTTATGTTTTTTCCCTAGTTAATACAACCAGTTAGTTTTATGATTTACTAGAAGCTTCAGTCTTGAGGAAACAGCAACACTGTATATTGCAGCCTCCAAACACATATATATTTCCACGTATATAATATAATTTGGCTAAAGTATGCTCTGAGATCTCTGTGCATGTCTTGAGGAACAGGCGACTTGTCTTGTGGTCAATAAAGTTGAACCATTAGGTACATAATTTATCATTTGGCAATGGAAAAAAACTTGAATTTACGATTGTATGCTAATATGGTTAATGATTTACTGTTTTCGTCAATCATCTGTTCATTGTGGGTTACTTGAAAGATGGCATAACCACTTACATGAGGAAAGATCGAAAGAGGTAATTCCACACCACCAGACATCTTGATGCATATTCCAAATATCTCATAGTTTGTGCAGGAATGTCCTCTAACTATGAATCAACAGTAAAAGGAAAGAAATAGGTGGTGAACAAAGGTTGTGCTTGCACACTCGAGACTGTTTTATGAACTATATTTGTAGAACTATTTTTAATTAATCTTTTGTTGACTGATATTGATATCATTGTCCCGTTTGCCTTAAATGATACAGATGATTTGTTGAACTCTGATGCTTTCTGCATAGCGAGATATCTGAATCATTGCAATTTTCCCTTCCCCTTTTTCTGATATTCACCAAAAACCTTTCTTGAAACACAAAACTCCGCAGGTGACTAAACATTTTACTAGTACTTTGAAGTTATGTGTTTATTTGTCTACCAAACAACCACTATCTGATACATCCAGAAGGAAAAAATTACATTTGTGCTTCCACATCCATTTTGTTGTGGATTAACTTTCACATTTAAACCTTTAAATGACCCAGAGTAAACTATAGACATGCAAATGTCATCAAAATTTCTGACATACAATATAAACTTTAAAAATGAAAAAGGAAAATAAATATGCACAAAGATGAAAATTGGCTATTACAAATACAAAGGATTTCCCTATATGTGCTGCTGGCAGAATAGCTGAAAGATCATCTTGGCCCTGATAACTCATCGGGTCGTAGATTATAAGTGGAATCTGCAATAATCCAATCAGTGTGAGGATGGTGAGCATGGTTGTAGTCTTGTCGGAACATCTCCTCTTTCTGCCATTCTTCCCACCTCTCAGCTAGGCCATCACCTTCAAGCATTCTCACCACTTCCGACATCTTTGGACGTTCCATTGGGGAGATCTGAGTGCAGAGCAAAGCTACCTGAATAAGCTGTTTCACCTCTTCTTCATTGTAATTACCCTGAAGATCTGCATCTACTAACGTTTCATACCTCTCATCCTTCAGAAGTCCCTTAACCTGAAATCCCAGCGAATGTTTTGAGGTCAAATAAGGTACATAACCATTTATTTACATGACTGCCATTTATAAGAAAACACAGTGTATGCGGTTTTTCCTCATCATGTCAACATATTTCTAATTTCATCAAGAAAATAAGAAAGCATTCACCATAGAAGTTATAAAGATCTTTGATAAGTAGCCCTACAAGGAGACTGAAAAGACAGAAAACTGGAGAGCATGAGGCTCCTGATTCTGTGTGTTCATATTCGAACCGTATCGAATTTCCAAGTTCAGATAGTCATCACGTATTTAATTTCGAAGTTCGGATAATCACTTGTCTTCCAATTTTCTGTAGTTCAATTTACTTCAACCCCAGTGAGGCTTGGCCGTCCTTTTTCACTCCTCAAGACTGGGTTCCCTTTCTCGAGGATCCTCCGAA
Source organism: Anisodus tanguticus (assembly GCA_034509755.1). Lineage (NCBI taxonomy): Eukaryota > Viridiplantae > Streptophyta > Magnoliopsida > Solanales > Solanaceae > Anisodus > Anisodus tanguticus. The sequence continues at coordinate 32,933,987 of CM067561.1, read as the reverse complement.
AGGAGTCCCCTCTCGCAAAGTGTATCCTTTATGTCACCTACTCCCCGATGCAACACTAGTCAAATACAGAGGAAATAGCCTAGCAATTCCATACAGAAACAAAACAAAAAAAAGAGATGTAGTCCTATCTGCACAGAAGGCGACAATCAATTTGGCATGGAAGATGTATCTGAATCCTCCGATGCAGCAATAAGCGAGACGAGTGCTTTTTCTAACCAAAGGGAGAAAGAGATTTTTGTACTAAAGAGCAATCTGGTACTAGAAGATAATACAAGTGATCCACCCTGACCATAACTCCAATGCAACAAACATTGTAGCAAGAAATGGTTAAGTTCTAGAAAAAACAAAAAGAATACACGAAGAGTGTGCATAAATCCAAGTCCCCGGTATGAATTATTTTGGAAACCTGGATGTTTTGAATGATGTATAATATCAAAGATAACTGAAATCATACATGCCAAACTGTAGTGTAAGACCTACTAGAGCTCACAATATCTTTTTTTATGCGGGGTGTGTGTTTGTGTGTGTGTGTGGGGGGGGGGGGGGGGGGGGGGGGGGGGATAAGGTAGAGCTCACAATAGAAATCCATACTTTTTCTACTTTGAGCAAAACCGCGAGACTTAAGAGAAGAACGAAGAGAGCTATGAGTGCGTGTAAAAGAGTGAAGGAGATGAGATGAAGCTGAGATTTCTCATTGACGGAAGATGATATAAAACGGGAATATGGGATGTGGGTTATGTACGGGAGTTGGGAAGGGATAAAAGAACAGAGATACGATTGGGGATATTAGAGGGAAAGGCAGGGGAAGCACGGGCGGATTATTACCTACTATGGTGCACGTGAACCCATGGTCTCTCCACCACACTAGATAATTTATGTACATATTTTCTAGAAATGATCTAATATTATTTGTTGGACCCATGTTCCAAAAAGACCGAATGGTGCACTTGGTTGAATATTGAGTTATTTAAAGAGATCAATTCTCACTTGGTACTTTATTTTCTCCTTTCTTTTAGTGGTGCGCACCCATGTTTTAGAAATCCTAGATTCGCCTCTGATGGGAAGGGACGTGACATCGTCTCTTATTCACACGTCCCAATTTGTAGTGGGTGTGTTGTTATTTGAAACAAATGATAAGAAAAGATGTAGGTCTACAAATCAGGTTTTCATCATGTTAAGTACAGCGTGGTTTTCTGCTTCTAAGGACATGCATGCAGGAAAGTGGGGTCCTCTCACATGTGCTCACTTTCATGTTACAAATCAGTTGCATGACAAAAACTAGCAATTATAAGGAATGTAAAGCTTTGACTTATAAAAGAAAAGAGAAAAATGATGAGCTAGATGTAGAACAACTAGAGCATGTAGAGAAGTCGGTAAATGCTTACCCAATCTAGCAACATGACATCATCATCATTTGCAAGTCGGGCAAGATCAAACGCCCTTTGCCCAGTTATGAGCTCTAGAAGCATAACTCCATAGCCAAACACATCGGTTTTCTCTGAAGATTTACCCGTGGATAAATACTCAGGGGCGATATGCCCAATTGTACCACGAACAGCAGTAGTAACATGAGTATCCTTGTAGTCCATGAGTTTGGCTAACCCAAAATCCCCAACAACTGCTTCATACTCCTCATCCAACAAAATATTTGCAGCTTTGACATCACGATGAATGATCTTAGGGTCGCAATGATCATGCAAATAAGCAAGACCTCTTGCAGATCCAAGTGCTATAGTCTTCCTTATTGGCCATGCAAGTGGTGGATCTGATTCTGGCCGCTCTACAAGAATGTAAATTTTCCGTAAGAACAAATTCAGAATGTCAATTAAACTGGCGGCAAGTTCCAATTTTAGCTTGAACAGAATTTACTTTAATTAAAACAAAAAAATGTTATCGGTTTTCAGCTTTTTCAAGTGCTTGATCTGATGTATTTTGACTCAATGGAGGGAAGAAAAAGAAATACGGAAAAGTCAAGACTAAGGAGATACCTCTTAAGCATGAAGCAACACTTCCATTCGCCATGTATGGATAAACAAGCAACCTTTCAGTTGCTGTCATGCAAAAGCCCCATAAACGAAGTAAATTTCGATGCACGGCCATACTAATCATTTCTACTTCTGTCTGAAACTGTAACTCCCCGCCCTGAGTACGCTCCTCTTTTAATCTTTTAACCGCAACTAAAGAGCCATCAGCCAACCTGCCCTTGTAAACCTTGCCAAATCCTCCTCTACCAAGTATATTTTTGTTGCTAAAATTGTCAGTTGCAACTTGTAATTCGCGCAAGGAAAACCTCTTGAGTTGTCCAAGATGAACTTCTGGATCCTCCTCAGCTGCAAAAGAACGTAAAATTGTAAGAACATATTAAATTAAAATACAAATTAAAAAACAAAAAACTAACTCAGATGTTTGATTGAGGCTTCCCACCAGGAACATCAAAGAAGTGGTCTTGTGGTTTCCTTCGACGCCACCAAGCAAGCAAAATCGCAGGAGCTGCAAACAGAAGAGCGGCCCCTGCAGCAACACCTCCAGCAATCGCCCCGGTTGCACTGTTGCCCACACCTAGGAATTTCCAATTTTAAGTTGTTTTAATTTTTTTGAAGGATGACTAAAACTTCACACAGGCAGTTCTAAATTTTTAAGAGAAGGGATATGGTAGTTTCACCATTAACACTCTCACCTAGGATTATGTTGTAAAGCTAAAGTGCTAACAAAAGAAAAAAAAATGCAGAAATAGTTTTAAGATCCCTCACTTTATTTAAGATTGTTTGTTACTCGGCCTTTTGGTGGTGTTCGTTCATGTACAGTACTCAAAGAAGGCAAGGATACCTTTGGACAGCATTCAATGTCAATGAAAATTGCACAGCAAGGAGATTTTTCTCCCGCATGTTGCTTGTAAATGCACTGAAACTAATTTCTCACCAAAGCTCTGATACCATGTGAGAAATAAGAGAATGCGTGAGTATAAATTTCTGAAGTCTGGGTCCTTTTATAGTCACAATATTCAATGCATACAGTTGCATTTCCCTATGTAGGACACTTCTATACACTCTTCAATATCACTTGTAAGTCTAATCAAATTATACAACCTATCTAACAGTAGATAACCCCAAAATCAGCTGTATACTTTATCTCACATAGAACACTAAAAGTTATAATAATGTGCAAATGAATAGATTTTACAAGAAAGATCTTGTTAGGGCTCGTCTTTTCCCCTAAAGCAGTCAGCCCTTCACCTTCTTCCTAGTATCCCTTCACTTCTAGTGATCTAAAGTAAAGGTCTTTTAGCAAATGAAATAGGAAAAAGGGATTATATGAGAGATAGCACAGTTTCTTAACCCATAAAAACATAATTTATATTAACAAACCTGGAGAAGAAGGGGGCGTTGGAGTAATAGGAGGAGGTGGAGCAGCTGGAGGAATATCCAAGAGATTATTAGCAAAACTGAAATATAGACACTCAGATGTTAGAATTTCTTTATATCATGATTTCAGTGACAGAACTTAAATATAAACTAGTGCTTTTCACAGACCTGATAGGAGTAAAAAGCGAAAAGGAACCATTGACTGGAACAGTTCCTATTAATCTATTGTTTGACAGATCACTGCATTGCGAGGAATGACCATTAGCACCTAAGAGTTAGAGAACACTGATAGTGAAAACAACACATGATAAAAAATGCGTCAACTTTATACTTACAGTACTTGAAGTGAGGTGACTGTGGTTAGAGACATCGGAATAGTTCCACTCAAACTGTTATTGTTAAGCCTCCTTCAATTTAGCAACAAAAAAAAACAATATATAAAAATGCTTGACCAAGCTTAAACAGACAGAATCAGCTAATTAATCAGTCATGCTTGACTATTGAAGAAAAAATAGTATATTAGAAGATGCTACAAAATTCATGCCCAATATCCCGGAAAGCTTTATATACAATCTTCAGGAATTATCTATTTTTCAGGGCTTCGGGTAATAAGAAGAATAGCATGTAAAAAATATCCTGCTCGCCAATGAGCCTTCATAGAGAGCAGCAACCACAATTTTATCGGCCACTCATATCCACCTAGCCCTTTGCAGCCTATATAAGGGAAAAAAAGAACAATGCCTGCCAAAAAGCATGATGCACAGACACAAACTTCATTGTCAAGTACTAGTGTCAGACACACATCAAGCATCTCCATTTTGGACACCCTAAGACACCATGTTTGGGTACTGCTATGAGATGCTTCAGGTTTTCTTCTTCCGCCTCCTCTTCCTCTCCCTCTTCATGAATAATTTAAGGCGCATAGAAAATGATGTTTAGAAATCATGATACTGTCTCTAATTGGTAATGATACTCCAGGTGTTCGAAAATTTTGTGTTTTCATGCCAATAAAGAGCAAAGTCTATCCCCATTATCCAAATAATTGAACTAGAGAAATAGTAGGTTCTCTCTGACAGCAAGTATTGCTAGACTATTGGCAACTACAGACCCACCCGCATATGCTAAATTAGAAGGTGGCATTTCTTGACTAAGAAAAATCTTCAGAAAATAAAAGCTCATAGCTTAAGAAACTATTCAGCCAAGCAAAAAAAAAAACATACAGAAGAGGAAAAGGATGTGTAACTCATACAGGAAACGTAGTTTCTGAAGCTTGCCCAAAGTGTCAGGGATTGGACCAGTTAACTTGTTCAGATAAAGATCCAAGCTCACCAAATTCGTCAAATTCCCCAGTTCAAAAGGAATTTTTCCATTTATATTATTACTATAAAGTTCCCTGAAATTAAGAAAAGAGGTTGTAAGAAAATCAGTTTTGAAACTTCCAGACCACACAATCTGCAAATACAAAGGGCTATATATTAGCCATAACATAGCTATGTAGCACATTAAGAATTAATAAGTGCATCCACAATCAGGATACTGCTTTTACAATCTATAGATATGATTATCAGCATGATATTGGAAATGTAGAAGTCTCTCAACCAATTTGAGAGTAGCATAATCAGTCAACTTAGCAAGCAAGAAATGAAACTATATATAGAAGGTTTTAAGTATTCTATGTTGAATCACCTGCATATGGATTTGTTAAGATCAATATAATTGAAGCAGAAGAGTTGTTTTTGGTCTGCTTTCATTGGCCCACCAATTCAAAAGTGCACAAGAATTAAAAATAATTTAACCACGGTGAAAGCACAACCACGCCACATTCCTTATGAATTAACTCAGAGAAAATATGCCCAAAATTAAATAAAGATTCAGGTTAAAATCCCCGTAGAGACAAGACACATAGGTGGATTCTTCCAAAGTTAACCGGTACTTGTGTTGGTGGGGAGTAACAGGTACCGGTGGAATAATGAAGTTGCACACAAGATGACATGGACACTTGGAAGAAATGGAAATTACTACTACTAGAAAGTAGAAACCCATAGCCTAATAGTGCATAAATTAAATTATTGAACAGGACAAATAGAACGTCTGTCTACTGTCAAATAAATCCCCTCCTTCCCAGTTTAACTACACTTGGACTAAATAGTTAAAATATATGGAAACTGGGACCATTATTGCAGTAATTTAATTATTGAATGTTGTAACTTTGCCATTTAAGGAGGAAGTATCATGTAGATTTGGACATATTAAAAGGAAAAGTACATCATCTTGGATTAAGGGAATATGTAGGTATATCCACTAGATACATTCTAGTACCTTTAGAAACATAAGATGAACATTTTTGTTTAATTTGGATTTGGATATCAAGTCAACGAAGTTCCCTGACAAGTTCAATAATGTACAATAATCTAAACTTACAAGATAGTACAACATATCTTATCGTGCCCACTAAATGCACATAAAGCATCAGCAACATAATAAGAAGTGCTAGTCCCATATCATAATTTCTCAACCAGAAGAATAGAACATAAGGATTGCCTTACTGGCACCATATACTAGTAAAAATTGAATGAAGAAGAAATTAACTCTTACAATTTTCATATTTCCAGTCCTTGAGTGAGAGCCATTCATGATCTTTGAATAAATTTTTTGGTTCCTAAGAACAACCATACACTAACGTTAACTTTCTTGGCACCTATTTAGGATTATTTTGACCTTATCCAATCACAACCAACTCAAGGTACACAAACACTAGCAACTTAACATAGGTATGTAGATGCATATATCACATTCGTATTGTACAGTTTACTAACAAATGTAAAAGTTAAGGGAACAGAAAATGCCACAGAAAGCCAGTTCAATTATCACGAAAAAGGTAACTTACAAGTATTGCAAAAACTGGAGTTGACCAAGCTGTGGAACGAGTTGACCCGACAAATTTGCATTTCCGAGATCACTGCATGTAAGATAAATGGAGCTAAAATTGGTAAATGAACCCCATAGCATGAAACATCAAGGAGGAACCTAGGTTTTCTGTAGCTTACACTCTAGTTACACCATTCTCATTGTTGCAGGTCACATGAAACCAAGTACAAGGATTGACAAGGGTTGGATCCCAACTCTGTAGAACATTGTTAGGATCAGCCAAGTTGGTCTTCAGCGTATTCAACGCATCACCTGTCTTACATGAAGTGATTAATAATCAGTAATTACCTTATACATGCACCTCCTTAGTAACTAATACTGTAATTAGTAATAGTTCAGCACTTTCATAAAGCTATTTCTTTACTAAAACTAACCTCTTTATTAGTAAGCACATTAAGGGACCATTTGGCCAATTGGCCATGGATAATTTTCACTTTTTCCCAGAATCATGTTTGGACATAGAATTGTTACAATTTTCCGGAATTCAAAAAACTCCAAATATCTGTTTTCACATTTTTCACTCAATATCACTCACAAAATTCAACAATTTCCAAATACCATTTTTCAACTTTTTTCCAAATACTACTTTTTTCAAATTTCACTTTTTTTTATGTACAAACACGCACTAAATAGCAGTTTTCCTGGCATTAGCTATACTTAAACTGGTCTTTTTTTCTGCCACCATACCCAAAACACACACACACACAGGATTCACAAATTAAGCTCAGAATAGGATTAGTTAACTACAGTTCAACTGTTTAATGCAATGAACATACCTATTTAACTTCAATTAAAAAACAGTCAATCATAAAGCATATTAGGAACAGAAAAGTCAACATCATTCAACTTGATACAAAGCAACCAATCTGAAAACATAAAGTTGAAAAACAAACCTTCAGTGTTACCATATACAGGAACCAAAAGCAGCTCAATTAAGCAAAGAAAAGTTGAAGCACAACCCAAGATCGCCAAGACCCATTGATCCATCATTCCACTTAGTCCCTTCACCACAACCCCACCAACTAAAAACCTAGATTTTCCTCATTACAATCATCCACAACTTCATATACTACTCCACATCTTCAAGAACTCAAAAACCCTAATCCAAGAAACCCCAAGTAGTCAAATCTGAAACCCCACAAGAAGCAAAAGGCCACTAGGGATCAACAAAAGCTTTCAAGAAAAGATTTTTATTTACTTTCTTGAACTTTCTTGGGAATGGAAGATAAATCACAGATATTGGAACTGTAATAATAATGGTTTATGTGGGATTTTTTTTTTTGGGGGTTGAAGTTCAATAATAACATGGAAGAGTATAATAGCAGTAAAATTCAACGGTCTAAGGAGAAGAATGGTAGTAGTCGTCGTTACAGTTACAGAAGAAGAGAGATGTTGGTCAAAGGTTGTGCTTTCACAGTTGTCTATTCTATTTGGAAAAATAAAGTACTTAATTAGTTGTTGAGTTAACATTTTTATACATTTCTTATTATTTCAGTTTGGAAAATTTGACCCAAACGGATACAAGGAATTTTTATCTTAAACTAACTTATTAGTTAAACCTCAGCTTGATTAGGTTTAAACGTGATTATTTATTACTCTAGAAAAATAAATATTACTTATCTTTCATTTGTCTCATTTTATGTAATACATACTACATTTTACTTTTTAGTAGTAGTAATATTTTTCTTTTGAAGACTATTTAAAATTAGCATCTCAAATTTATTATTAATAAAAATGATTTATTTCGATCCACTTGATAGAAAATTTCTTTTATTAGTATAGGAAAAATGAAAAAAAAATGTGAATATATATAAAAAATGCAATCTTGATACTCTTGCTTATATTTAACTTAGGCGCCAAAAGTCATCTTTTATTTGTGAAATTATATATATGAGTAAAGGTCTTCACTTAAAATGGGATAGACGAGTATACCTTAGTTTTAAAATTTAATAATAATATATAACAACAACGTACCCATCATCAAAGGATGTGGTGCAGTGTATGAGACTACTTCTCCCTTAATCATCGGTCTCGGGTTGGAGCCTTGTGTAGGAAAAAATCATTGGTAGGGAGCGCTTCCTCCAAAAATGGGCTCTACGCGGCGCGAATCCGGATATAGTCGGGCTCCACGGGTACCGGACACCCAATGGAAAACCAAAAAAAATAACATACGCAATATAATTCCACGAGTGGGTTTATAGAGTATAGAGTGTACACATATCTTACCCCTACCTTCAGAGGTAGAGAAATTATTTCCGATAGACCCTCAACTCAAGAGAAAGCATATAAAAGTAGGTCACAAAAATAACGGAAGTAAAAATCATAGCAAGATACTATAGAAAGCAAGGTTTCATAGTAACATATTTGTGATTATTTAGTAAAACCTCTTTTTTACTTGACTAGGGCAACATATACATTAAAAATAAAACTAGTTTATGATGTTTTGCTTGTTACATATATAAGGTTTACAAATAGTTACTACTACTACTACTGAGCTTTAAAACTAGTACTTACTAATTAAGACTTGATAAAATATGAGCGGAACTCAATTAACGTACCTGTCTAACTAATCTTAAAACTGACAACAAATTAGCAATCTAAGTTAGTTTTTTCTTTGTTTTTTTTAGATCACTCTTTGGTTTTGCTCTTACTTGCAAAAAAGGTAATTATGTACTCCCTTCTTCCCATTTAATTGCCGCTTTAACTTAAAAAATATTTACCAAAATAAGCGTCATTTTAGGAATTCAAAATCAAAGTTGGCAATTATTTTTAACTATACCCTCAACATTAAAGTAGTCATTTTTAATATTACTCAATTCTAAAACATCTAATAAATAGGGATAGCTTAATAAACTATACCTCGTATTTTTTTAGTGGCATGAAAAGAGCTAAAGCGACAATTGAAATGAAAAGGAGTATATTTTTCGAGGCTAGTGTCCAAATTAACATATGTCAAAATCAATTCCCATTTATGAATTTTCTTTTGTATGTGTATTTATTTATCTTTGGGTATAAAGAGTACTTCAGACCATTTTTGGACAAGATTTGTAGTTAGAAAGAAAAAGGTTTGTGGACTTTCTATTTAGATATTTAGGGTGGGGGGGGGGGAATCTGTGTGTATTTAATTAGGATATAAATTATACTTGATTTTTTCTATTTTGTTGTCGTTGATAAGCTAAAACGGAGAGCTTGGGTCAAAGACGCACGCCCAATGGGTGGGGCCAAAACAATAGTGGATGAATAGTATTGGAAAGCAGCTTTGTTCGTGCGAGTCAGTGTTGGGTCTTATTTCCAATTTAATGTGTTTGTTTCATTTGTGGGAAAATTACCCTACTCATTTTTCCAAGTCACATTCCATATCAAGAATAGTTTGTGGTGAAATTAATTGAAACTGTTGTGTCCATTGCTTTTATATACATATACAGTTGGGTTAGAATATTTTGGACATCTTCTACATGTAATTTATCTACATATTTAGCAATAAGTGTAATAATTTTAAGTACGACCTTGAGAATTAAAAAGGTCCAAACATACCTCTAAACAATGAAAAAAAGTTCAAATATATTCCTACATGGCTTTCACCATTAGTGCGAAGGGCATATCTGGACATTTTTAAAATTTTAGGATTATATTTGAGATAGAAGATAACGTTCTATGAGCGGGTAGGTTCACGAATAATATATATAAGATAAATCACCAAACATTAGAAATTTTTTTGGTATTTCTGCATTTTTTATTATTGGCAAAGGGGAAATTAATTGCAACTTTTGTGTCCATTGCTTTTATAATATATACTTGGGTTAATATTACCCTACTGATTATTTCAAGTCACATTCCATATCTCTACTTGTTGCTATTACTATTATTTTTAGATTTTTAATATAATTTGGTAAAGTTTTTAATAGTTCTTATTCAGATTTGTACTAAAAGCGAGCAAAGCCAAAGTTAGGGGACAAATCATTTTCTCATTTCCTTTATAAAAAGGAGGCCAAGTTAGGCATGTGTGTTTCTCGATGGTATTTATTTTGCATAGACTTTCATAGACAAATGCTTCATAAAGTTAAGCACTAAAATAATTATGTTCTAGAAAGGGTATTACACTGATACAAAAAATGTGACTATTCAATAAAGCTTGATGAGGGGCCATTTTCCAAAGATCCCTTGTGTTGAGTAATGGTTACGGTTTCAACACATCAACAACTTTGCTAAATCAACATACTTGGTATATAATAGTCAAATTTGGAGACTCGAATATTGGACAATTTTGAAGGCTCCAACATATTAGACACTGTACATATTTTTTTACAATGCGATTTATCACCTCCCAACCTTGGTGAGTGAACGGGCACATAATTCCTCCTCTATACAAGTAGCGTACTCGACAATACAAGTAATTTACTACGTTCAATTATCTGCAACACAGAAGAGCCCAAAACAAGTATATAGGTACGTGGGCCTAAGAGGCCTCAACGGTATAACCCAACATCACATAACACTACTAACCACATGTGTTCATCTGTCTACAAAAGCCTCTAAGAGTGTTTGACAAACAACTTGGTTGGGACAGGGCCCCGGCCTATCCAGCTACCATGTATAACTATACCACAAATGACTTGACTCGGCTACTCCAGGAGGAAGTGGAGCTCACCAAAACTCTGATGATCAGCTGGAGCATCTACACACAAATCTGCCACTTGCGAACCTGAACCTGTAGCATGACATGTAGCGCCGCGGACAAAAGGGACGTCAGTACGAATAATGCACCGAGTATGTAAGGTGGATAAAACAAATGATAAACTCTGGAACTTAAAATAAAATAAGTAAACAAGTAACAACAAGTATAGGAGGACTGTCACTTACTTATAGGTCGTATTCCACTAAAACGTTTGTCAACTATGTTAACTGAAATGCTACTACAGGTCCAAGTTACATCTATATGGACACTAGTCTCTGTCTTGCAACTACGCTTTGTTTGGGCGACAAATGGGCCTTAGATCTTATCTACTTGCAAAACCAAATTCAATCTCGCAAATACGCTTCATTTGGAGCAACAAATAGGTCTCGTAGACCAACTACTATTAACTCTGCAATGTGAAGTACTACAACAATTCAAGTTATGCCTACTTATACAACTAATCTCTGTTTTGCAAATATGCTCCACTAGAGCGATAAATGGACCTTGGGAGGTCAATAAATAGACCTCGGTGGCCGCCAAATAAGCCACGATGGCTAGCAAATAAGCTCGAAGGCTAGCAAGTAAGCTCAAGCTGGCAAATAGGCCGCGAGGGCCAATAAATCATAATACATAACTCAACTAAGTTCTTTATACATCAACTCGCTCAACTACCGTGCCCCTTCTGAGGAGACACAACCTGCTATCCACAATTACCTTTGAGAAATGCAACTAAAGACTCGTTTATCCTCGGATTTAACCAAGTACGCAGGCATCCAACATGAGGAGTAACAACTACTAAGACAACCCACGTTGACAACTACACGAGTGCATAGATATTCAACTAGGAAAGTCAAGCTACTAGTGCAACTGACAGGGGGTAACTATACAACTACACCCGACCTCTGAGGAATTTTATTTCAGGAAGAGCTAATAACTCCAACTATTGTATACAACTACATCAAGTGGCATAATCTTTGATGAAAATTGAATAAACTGGAATGGGTCCAATTCAACATGTAAAACTATCGATAAGTATCTGGACTGGATTCCTACCGACAATTATCTTTCAATTATGCAACTAAGGACTTATTTTCCTTCTAATTTCAATCAAATACACGAGCATCCAACTAGAGGGGTAGCAATTACTATTGTCGTCACTACGGGCAACTATATTAAGGCATATGTATTCGACTAGGCTACAAGTGTAACGGACGAGGGCATCTATCAACTAGTATTTAGATTGAATTCTTGCGGGTTCTTGATTCTTATCACTACCAACAATTATTGCTTACTATTGAGACTTCAAGACACAAGCAACATCATTCCTTACAAGTCACTTCACATACTTTTTGCTAAGAACATTTGCCTAATAGATCAAATAGTAGATTATGGAGCTTAAGAACAACTCTCATTCTCAATTCAACTGTATATCGTACAACCGATAATAAAACTAACTTCAACTAACATGCTAGAATACCTATGACAATTACACTTCCTAGCTCCGCTAAACTAATACATTTCATATTGAGTCGTGTCAATTGAAAGAAGGGATAACCATTATATACCATATTCTTGAAGTTATAATCGCTTTGCAAGCCCTCGCATGCATTACAAATAGTTATCTATAACAACAAATGGTCGATATCAATATTGAATCCATATTCCAAAAAGGAAACTTCATTTAGGCATCCTTATCGAGAATCTTAAACATAAAGAATCCTTGGACTTATTAACAAAAGGTACTTATGTAATTTGACCCCACGATTCTACGAAACATAATTTCTTAGGTTTTACAATACCAACAACCAACCTACAAATCAATTCCAATTCATATCATGATCAAAATAACTCACAAGTCCATATACAATAATTTCTTATATTTACGGGTTTCGATTACAAAAATCCTTTCACAACTTATTCTGAATCGTCAATTAATCATAATTATAGATAAAGGAAGGTAAATCTTACCTCAATACATACAAGCCTTCTCAAAACACACTTTGCCCCAAATTCAAGGGTTTCTAAACCCGGTTCAACATGAAGGAAGTAATTATTATGATAATCACAAAATTAGTAGTGTTAATCTTATGTGATTGGCCTTGGGATGATTAGGAACTTTAGAGAGGATTTAGGGAGTGCTCTGGATCTTATTTGAATGAAAAAATGAATGAGATTTCGCAAGACCCGCTTTTAACCCGACCGAAACTTTTCACCGCCGTAATTCGGCGGTGGAATTGACGGTACTGTCAAATACTCGACGATCCATCAAACTGCAGGGTATTTGACGGCTCATAATGGAAAAATTGATGGTCTATCAAACTATTTGAAGGTCCGTCGACCTTCCCGTCAAATTGTCCAGCTTTTCGATTTCGTCGAAACGTATTTTATTCGATCCGTTTGACTTTGAAACACTCAGGAACCTCCATCAATAAGCCGTAAACATTCATTACCCTTTCGTAAAGCCGTACCTCTTCTCGGGATATCGATATCCATCAATGATACATCGGGATGCGAACTACGGGGTGTAACACGATTAAACTAGAGATGTTCAATATGTTTCATATCAAGCAAACTTTTAGATGAATTGAATTGGACGGATCAAAATAAATTGAGTTACTGAATCCCATTAAACCATTAATGTAATTGATATGACTATTATAGTCAAACTTCTCTTTAATTGTCATTCGTTATAACAACATTTCACTATAACAACCTGATTTTCTCCAGAACCGATTTTTCTTGTTATATTTTACTTCTCTATAACAATATTCTACCTATAACAGCAACGTCATTCATTATAACGGTACTCTATAACAACTATACTCAAATATTGTGTTATAATATTTTGTAAAAGAATATATTATGTATAAAATAAAATATTAAAATATTTATGATAATCATCATTTATGTCATACACAGTAAATTTCAAGTACTAAAAGTCAACTGCTAAGCTCTTAGATAACTTCAAGGGAAAGCTATTGAATTCCCTTTTGCTGAAAGTTTGGACAGAATTCTTCGTCAATTCAAGTGTTATATTATCACTAAGAGACTGAATTTTATGAAACAATCTACAATTGTCGAATTCTTACGTCAAACTTGAAATATTTAAATTCTCAATTAATTTTAAATGCATATGTTACTCAGATTTTAAATTTTTATCGGTATGGTACAACTAGTTATGAATTTATTAGCATTTAAAATTTTAAATTAATGAGATTTGAAAATCAATTGAGAATTTAAAATTAACAAGTATAGTGTTTTCGTTTATAACATAAAACTAATTGTTTGAGTATTTTTTTTATAACAACTAAATGAGATCTAAACATCAATTGTCAGTATACATACATAACAACATTTTACTATAGCAAATACTGCAATTATAGAGAGGTTTGATTGTATATTGGTTTTCTGTGAAAGACTACTTTAAAGCCTTACCATTAGATCCAAGACGATAGTTAAAAAATGATTTAAGACTTGTCAAAAAAGTTCAAAGAAAATCCAATATATTGATAATGGTATCTGATAACCCCTGATCCTTAATTTAACTCAATATGTGATGTGAAAATTCAAATTTGAATAACAACCGCATAATAGTCAGTCCATATCAATTAGTTATATTTATTTTGGTGGGACAAAGTTCATAGTATTAATTATCTACATTTATTATTCACTCCACCTCAATTAGCATATTGCAGTTAACATCGCTGACGACCAAAGTTCCCGTTTAGATGTTGTTAACACTCAAAAGTAATTTAAGTGTTTAGCCGAATTCAGTGACAGTCGAACTGTTCCAGAGCCGAATTTACTCCTAGCCCTCGACTACAAGAACTTCATCGGCTACTAAGGCATCTTAGCCGAGTTGTTAGTTAGAGGTACGACTGGGACCCACTCAGATGCAGACGCCTCAACGACCAAGTCAAAAGGATTTTTGGACCCCTAAAAGCGATAACGGTCAACAACAACTAAAAGAGAGGGACATTATCCGAGCAAGAGAAGTAGAGGGCGAGAAAATCGGCACCACCTCACCCATAGTCGGCCATTGAACTTAGTGGGTGACTTGATAGCTGCCATGGGGGGGGGGACACGTTGTACAGTTTTTTCCCTTTTTGTACTATAAATAGGATCATTCTTTGTACATACAACACACAACCAAGAATGATTAAACCAGCCGCCAACACACAAGAGGGGAAATGGTCTGTCAATTAGGCTCCCAGAAAGAAAGAGGCACCACCGAAAGTCTCATCCAAGACTCAGAAAAGAAGGATGCAACATGCCAAGGCCTTGTGTAAGATGCAACAGCCATTACATCTAATTTCTAGTACCAAGGCAGCAAAAAATTAGGAGATTCCTGAGTCTGTCGTAGCCGAGGCTATCGAGCGGGCATTCAGCTTAGTTGTTTTAAGGGCAATGTCGCCTGAAGGAGAGACGTCGGGTCAACCAGAGCTGTATGAACAACCTACCGACAATCTGATGAAGGAACCCCGACAAGAGAACGTGGCCCCGGATGGACCTCTAACCGATGCAATCACACAGATCGTGCAGAGGATTCAATCAGAAGATCCCCAGTCGATCCCCATTTGTCTCTAGGAAATAGAAGATATGAGCTTCTGGTCAGCCGAATTAGATAAAGGAGGGGACTCCGTCCTCGATTTATTTAGCCAAGACCAGGTTGATGAGATGTGGGCAGACATTGAAATGGTCAGCCTAATTCCATATGAGTTCTGGGTCAGCCGTTCTGCGCATGATAGCCTAGGAGGTGATGTTTGCGTAGAAGACACAGAATGAGAAACAATAATTGATACCCCGGCTAGGGACACTTTGAGCACCGCATTTGGTGCACCTACAGAAGATATGGTTAAACACCTCAAACCCCTTTACATCATGGCTTACATTAACGGCAAAATTATTAGTCTGGTGTTTGTCGACAATGGGGTTGTGTTGAATGTGATGCCGTTGCTTACCTTAAATGATCTTACCAAAAACAAAAAGAAGGATCTCATCCCAACTAACATGAAAATGGCTAGCTTTATGGGAGAAACCTCTGAAGCATTGGGGATTTTAGTAGCAGAAATCATTGTAGGTCCTAAGACGGTCAGGTCTGCCTTCTTTGTAATATATGGCAAGTCGTCCTACACCATTATGTTGGGCAGGGGCTGGATTCACACCAGTCGATGCTTTCCTTCTACCATGCATCAAAAGCTCATCTTTTGGGAAGGAGACAAGATAGAAATCATCCCAGCGGATGATAACCCGTTCCGACCAGGGGTTCAGAAGGTAGAGGTTGTCCTCTATTCACTCTATGTGGCTCCCATAGCCGTCATGGAGCAGTATAAAGAAGGATCTTCCGAATCATGTAATCTTACCTCGCGCGGGTTTGAAATAAAACAATTAGCCGAACCACAGTTTGCCTTGGAGGATTTAAATGACTGAGGAAACCCAAATCATATATGACTTGTGGCATCGGATGATCGCCTTAAGTTCTGAGGCAAGGATAGCTGAGGCATCGCATAGAGGGAACCACGACAGCGAACCAACGTTTACAGCCGATGAAGTTGAGCTATCGATGAAACTTGAATCGCCCATAAGAAGGGTTATGCCTAGTTTTGAGTCTCAGAATCCTTTGGAAGATATCAACTTGGGAATTGGAGATATCCCTAGGCTAACACATATTAGTGGTTTGCTGAAGGAAGAAGAC
The DNA here is from genome assembly GCA_034509755.1 of Anisodus tanguticus. NCBI lineage: Eukaryota > Viridiplantae > Streptophyta > Magnoliopsida > Solanales > Solanaceae > Anisodus > Anisodus tanguticus. Next base: position 32,917,327 of record CM067561.1, on the reverse strand, counting down.
AAACAAGGCATAACGACCCTTCTACTGCAGTATAATGACTGTTTCGCATGGAATTATCATGAGATGCCTAGGCTGGCACGTACTTTGGTAGAACATAGATTACCAATCAAAGAGGGTTTTAAACCCCACAAATAGCCGCCCAAAAGGTATCACCCTCAGCTGATGCCTCAAATCAAAGTCGAGATCGAATGACTGCTGAAAGCCGGGTTTATCAGAACAGCTAAGTATGTGGAATGGTTGGCAAATGTCGTACCAGTCAAGAAGAAGAATGGCAAGGTTCGGGTATGTATTGATTACAAGAACCTAAATCTAGTCACTCCTAAAGATGAGTGCGTCATACCGATAGCCGACATGCTAGTCGACTCAGCAGCCGATAATGGTGTATTGACCTTCATAGATGGATACTCTGGCTATAATCAGATATCGGTAGCCGAGGACGACATTTACAAAACCGCCTTCAGATGTCCAGGAGTGTTGGGCATTTACGAGTGGGTAGTTATGCCGTTTGGTCTGAAGAACGTTGGTGCCACTTATCAAAGGGCGATGAACACCATCTTCCATGACTTGATCGGCAAGACTATGGAGGTTTACATCGATGATGTAGTAGTGAAGTCTAAGGACTTCAAGGATCATTTAGCCTATCTTGAACAAGCTTTAAAAACAATGAGGATTCACAATCTCAAAATGAATCCAGCCAAGTGCATGTTCGGAGTATCGGTTGGCAATTTTCTTGGTTTTTTGGTACACAAGAAAGGCATAGAGATAGATCGTAACAAAGCCAAGACAGTAATGGGATCTGCACCACCCAAGACAAAGAAGGAGTTACAAAGCTTATTAGGAAAGATCAATTTCTTAAGGAGGTTCATATCTAACTCGGCTGGCAGGATGAAGGCTTTTTCACCTTTGCTCAGACTTAAAGAGTCAGAAGAGCTAGTCTGGCTTCCGGAACAACAAGAGGCCTTTGATCAAATTAAAAGGGCCTTAGCTACTTCCCCCATATTAGTGCCTCTCGTGCCAGGTAATTAATTGAAATTGTATATTTCGGCTGCAGAATTATCTATCGGTTGTTTGCTAGCACAGGAGGCCGATGATGGAACTAAAAGAGCGGTTTATTATCTTAGATGAATGCTCAACGATGCTGAAACGAGATATACTCCTTTGGAGAAGCTTTGTCTGTCTTTATTCTATGCCTGCACAAAACTCGAATATTATCTAATGTCTCATGTTATATACGTTTTGTACAAAGTTGATATTGTCCGGTACTTACTAAATTAAGGTCGATTAATGAAATGGGTCATCAAGCTCACCGCATTTTCTCTCGAGTATAGGCCACTCAGGGTCGTCAAAGGCCAAGCAGTAGCTGATTTCTTGGTAGAACACCCTTGTGTAGACATGGAGGATACATGTGCCCCTCCTACTGCATGTATAGACGTCGTGCCGTGGGTACTAACCTTTGACGGGTCTAGAACCCAGGAAGGAGTTGGAGCCAGAATCATGATAATAAATTCGAGAGATAAAACGTGGAGGTTCTACTATTGGCTAGATCCTGAATTGACAAACAACCAAGCCGAATACAATGCTCTCATCATGGGACTCAAACTCCTAGTTTTTATGAAGGCGAGGTGCATCGAGATCCAAGGAGACTCTCAGCTGGTGATCAAACAGTTGGTCGGGGAATATGACTGCGAAGACCCAAATTTGTTGGCCCGTTATGAAATGTCTAGCAGGTTACTTAGTAGGTTCACAACATCTACATTAAGTCATGTTCCCAGAGGCATGAATGTTGAAGCTAACGACTTAGCGCAAGAAGCTTCTGGCTTTAGAAAGTCTCTACTCACTTAATGTTGCTGAAGTGTTAGCCATTGATCAAATCGACTCATTGAGGCAATTACTAATTGACTACCTAAAAGATCTCTCCAGTTGCAAGGACCTCAAGGTTAAAAGAAGATCCTTGAAATACGTGCTCATTGACGATGACCTCTATAAAATGAGTGTGAATGAAGTATTACTCAAGTGTATTGTCAAAGTGGAGGCCTTGAGGGTCATGGGAGAGGTCCATGAAAGAGTATGTGGATTACACAGAGTGGGGCCAGTGATGAAGTGGCTGATCTACCGCCACAACTATTATTGGCCTACTATCACAGCTGACTGCTTCTAGTATGCAAAAGGATGCGAAGAATGTCAGAAACATAGACCAATCCAACGGGTACCAGCCGATTTGCTACACCTAATCGTAAAACCTTGGCCTTTCAGAGGATGGGTTATGGACCTCATCGGCAAGATTCACCCACAATCGGCTAAAGGCCATAATTTTATTATCGTGGCTACCGATTACTTTACTAAATAGGTGGAGACTCAGCTGATGAAGATGGTCTATCACACAAATGTCATTCAGTTTATCCAACACCAGATCATATACAGATATGGTATTCCTGAGATGATTACCACCGATCAAGGGACGATGTTCACTGGTTCTAAGATGGCAGCCTTTGCTGAGAAGTTTGGTATCAAGATGATCATATTTTTGCCTTATTACGTACAGGCAAATGGGCAAGCCGAAACAGCCAACAAACTTATTGTGAACACAATTAGAAAGAATGTGAAGGATAGGCCAGGAATGTGGCATCTCACTTTGGATAAAGCCGTTTGAGCGATCAGGAATTCTAAATCTACAGCTACCGGGATGACACATTATCGGCTAACTTATGGCCAAGAGGCAGTGTTGCCGTTAGAAATTAATGTCAAATCCTTAAGGGTGGCCAAGCAGAACTCTTTAAGTTTAGAGGAGTATCAACATGCCATGCTAATGGAGTTATACCAGCTAGATGAAGATCGACTGATGGCCTTAGAAAAAATTGAAGCCGGTAAACGTAAAATGGCTAGAGCATACAACAAACATGTTAAGCCTAAGAGGTTTGCCGAATGAGACTTAGTTTGAAAAACCGTTTTGCCAATTGGGATGAAAGATCGTAAATTCGGTAAATGGTCACCAAATTGGGAAGGACCTTTCGTAGTAAGCCAATTGATCGACGGCAACGCATATCGACTAATAAACATGCATGACGAAGAAATAGATGTGGCATCTCACTCTGGATGAAGCCGTTTGAGCGATCAGGAATTCTAAATCTACAGCTACCGGGACGACACATTATCGGCTAACTTATGGCCAAAATGCAGTGTTGCCATTAGAAATTAATGTCATATCCTTACGGGTGGCCAAGTAGAACTCTTTAAGTTTAGAGGAGTATCAACAGGCCATGCTAATGGAGTTAGACCAGCTAGATGAAGATCGACCGATGGCCCTAGAGAAAATCGAAGCCGGTAAACGTAAAATGGCTAAAGCATACAACAAACATGTTACTCCTAAGAGGTTTGCCGAATGAGACTTAGTTTGGAAAACCGTTTTGCCAATTGGGATGAAAGATCGTAAATTCGGTAAATGGTCATCAAATTGGGAAGGACCTTTCGTAGTAAGCCAACTGATCGTCGGCAACGCATATCGACTAATAAACATGTATGACGAAGAAATAGACAAAAATGTAAACGACAAGTATCTAAAAAAGTACTATCCTTCTATTTGGGGCATGCATGAATAAACGACAGCCACATACCGGCTGCTTGGTCGCACAAAATAAGCTAATTCCCTTCGACGGGAGATATATGGCTAAATGACGCCACAGACCGGCTGCCAGGTCACAAAATACAGAGAAAGCTATTTCTTTCACACGCCTGTGTCGTAAGGTGGTCGCACTGCTCAGGCGAAGAAACGCCATCCCAAGTGGTCAAAGATAATGGCACATCAAATTTGCGGGATTTATTCTAAACTTGCTCAAGAATGTTGAGAGCAATGCTGAAGTTAAAAGGTGGGCTATGGATTCCCACCTCCAAGTAAACCAAGCACAAGAAACAGAGGCACCACACGTACCCGAACCCAACGCTACAACAAAAATTAAATTCCGACAGTGCGACGGCATCAAAAGGACCCATGTGCCTCCATTCGGCTTCTGTAAGCAACTTCACTCGGTCTATGCAACCCGAATAATGAGCGACTTTAGTCGGCCAAGTACAAAGGTTAGCCGAACAACGGCCGCTGGTGAACCAGTCATAAGTAGAAAGAAAGTAATGGTTTATCGGGCTGAGGTATTGAAACAAGAGAGAATCACATTGTTTCGGTCCACCGTACGGAGTCAGAGCCAGTTGTTCATCAACAAATGCCAAGGCAAGGGTCAGGTCACTATCGGCTAGAATGATTTTTCCTGACCTTCGAGGTTGAAAAGATGAAGCCATGGTTTCCGACTAAGAAAACAGCGAAAGATTAGGTGAGAAACCTATGAGGGGATATCTTTCCTTAAATAACCTTCAGAGGCGTGACTGAGATTAATTTATTATTTTCAAAAGCACGGCCGAAAATCATCAGAGCCAATTCGTGGTAATGGAGACGCCTCGGTTAAAAGGGAAACACCTTTCCAGAAGTAATCATCATTGCATGCACTGAAGACGAGACGATTGAAGTGACATGCGTGACTGTCAGACTGAAACGACGGCTACTTTCGGATACATCAACTCCACAGTCACACTCGAGTTAATGTAGGGGGAAATTGTTAACACTAAAAAGTAATTTAAGTGTTTAGCCGAATTCAGTGACATCCGAACTGTTCTAGAGCCGAATTTACTTCTAGCCCTCGACTACAAGAACTTCATCGGCTACTAAGGTATCTTGGCCGAGTTGTTAGTTAGATGTATGACTGAGACCCACTCAGATGCATACTCCTCAATGACCAAGTCAAAAGAGTTTTCGGACCCTTAAAAGTGGTAACGGCCAACAACAGCTAAAAGAGAGGGCCATTATCCGAGCAAGAGGAGTAGAGGGCGAGAATATCGGCACCACCTCCCCCATAGTCGGCCATTAAACTTAGTGGGTTACTTGATGGTTGACATGGGGGGCACGTTGTACAATTTCCTCTTTTTTGTATTATAAATAGGATCATTCTTTATACATACGACACACAACCAATCAATCAAACAACTCAATTTTTATCTATCTTATTCCTTTACTTTATCTTTTACTTTACTGTACTCAGCTGCATTCATATTTCTTACCTCTTAGTTTACTCATTCCATCGTCCTAACACTTTCTGGAGTAGTTGAGGAACCCATTGCTGGAAATTAGAGTTCCGTTTCCAGCCCAAATCGCTTAAGTTAAGGAATCAATTTATCTCGCGATTTTGTTAGCCGATAAAATGGCAGAAAACACTTCGGATAGTAAAAGGTGTCTCATATGGTTTGGGCTAAAAGAAAGTTGAGGTTTAACAAAAAAAAAAGGGTAAAGTGAACACAAACTTATTCCCCGTTAACTTAAATTTTGTTTAGAATAAAGTAAGGTCTAAGTATATTTTCAAATGAAACCAATTTAAAAGTATTAATAATGGAAGAAAAAAGTTTATACTATTTGATGTTTAGCTAAGCTAATTATAAGCCGGTTGTCACACCCCAATCTTGGGGGTGTGGTTGGCACCCGACATGCTAAAGCCCAAGCGTACCAACTGTAATACTTGAACCACATGACATGAAACCTGGGCCGCAAGGCCTCCAAATGACAATAATAAGATAGAAACAACAATAACGTGCACACAGAAAAGACCCAACACAACATATATGTATAACAACCTCTAGTCTTCAAGCCCTCTAAAAGTACTACCATGTGTCATCAAGTCGGGACAGGGCCCCGGCATATCCAAAATAGCCATATACATATAATCATACCCCAAAACTCGATCAGCAACTAGGAAAGAAGAGGAGTGCACCAACTCAAGCTGAACAGTGAACCTACTGAGGAGGCTCATCAGATCGTCTATCTACACCTACAGGCATAAACACAATGTCCCCCGACAAAAGGGACATCAGTATGAAAGATGTACAGAATATGTAAGGCAGGTAAACATGTACATAAGAATGTAATACAAGTGAAGAGTACATAATGTCAACCTGGGACTCAGAACTGCCACTGAGGGCGCACAACTGACATCCATACAAGTCTTTGACCTCGAGTACTTTAATGAATCTTACTGGTACTTGTACAAATCTTCTTTAATTCTTGTATATCTTCTTTCCTTGTAGAGAATATTTCCGTTGGAACTTAGGGGAATATTCTTTATATCTCCATGATGATTCATCCGATATCTTCTTATAGTTTTGTGTCTTTGAATGTTGACACTTTGCTCCCTTTTCTTTTTGGACATGTATAAAATATTTTAGACATCATTAAAATCATTAAACTTTGCATTAACAATATCCCCATTTTTAATGATGACAATAAAAATATTTTACTTCCCTTTATTGTTAGAAGTTGACTTGACTGAAGTAGTTGACTGTTGATTACTCCCCATGAACCTTTGAATTACCGAAGTAGTTGACTGCTCTCCCTGTATTGATGCTTGCTTTTCTCCCCCTTTGTCATCAATTAAAAGAAAAAGAAAAAACACATCATACAGAAATAGAGCAATACAGCATACAACACAACAATTATCAACTAACCATATTAAGCTAATCAGTTAAAAGTGCATGATATACAACATGTACAGCAGTAACAGCAAAACACTATCTTAAAACACATTGTAGCAGAGCCCAACATTTAGGGCTTTAAAAAGTGCATAAAGGTCGCAACAACAACATTCTTGAAGTTCTCAAACTTCTTATGGATGGTGGTCTGAAGAGCATCAAACTTAATCTCCACAGAGTCAAGCGCAGAGAAGACATGTTTTAATGTATTGAGCGCATCCTTATAGGTCTTCTCCAGCAACATCCTGAACTTTGAAACATTGATACATGTTTCCTGGGTGACTAACTTAACCTTAACAAGCAAATTCTATTGAGACAACAACAACTACCTTAGGCCATCGAGCTTGAGATCTACGATAGTGACACGACCAAGAATATCACCAGGAAGAGGAACAAGTTCAGCAGGAAGATCAGTCCCATGCTGGGTAGTGGGGGCTTCAACTTCTTTCTTAACCCAACAATCTCCCTCTAGGACATAACCCATATTATCAAAGGCATTAGAATTGTAACGTTAAGTGACAGAAGTAATAGGAAACCTAGTAAGCTTGAGATCACTGGCTTCAAGAAGCCTTGTAATTAACATGTCATAAGAAAGGTAGGGAGAATCTGATGAGATGTCGATCATAGCATTGATGATAAGAAAGGAGAGTATGAGCTTCTTCGTGGTGACAAGACAATAGGTAATGAGAGTGTCACATTAGGTAAGAGTGGAGAAAGAGCTAGATCTGGGAGACAGAGTTATGGACAGAATGTGGGCTAGGACCCTAGTGGTGAAACAAAGTTCATTCATGGTAAGATGATTTGAAAGACAACCAGTGTAGGGTTCAGCAATAGCCTTCTTGGCTTTCTCATAAGTGACTCCAAAAATTTTGGGCCAATAGTTTCTAAACGGATCAGAGAAACCAAAAAAGAAACAATCAAACATGGCACAATCAAGAAGAATTCTTTTACCTAAGACGAGGGATTCAAGTTCATTGGGGCGAGAGGACTTATGATTGGCGTAAAACATGCAGACAAGGCTTTCATAGAATTTAGCATGGCCATGAAAAATGCTACCTCATCCTTGAAAATCAAAGTAGGGTTTGATGTGGTAGTGAAAAGTTTTAAGTAAATTTAAATCAACAACACGAACGACATTCATAGACTTTTTCGATAAAGACACAAAGAGATTGAAATTTTTGATTTCCCAAAATTTTAAGCGAGTGTCAGAAAAGGTCAAGCAATCAGGGTCTAGTTTGAATTTATTGGGGGAATCATGACATGTATCAGGAGAAATAGGATGATCCATTTTGCGAGAAGTTTTGGACTTACCACGAGAGCTTTTGCGAGTGGGATTTGAAGACTGCTTGGCAGATTTGGCCATGAATGGAGGAAAAGAGAGTAACATAGAGTTTTTTAGGAGGGAGAGATGGTGATCGAGTAAATGTAGAGAAGAGATGGCTTGTGAGGGTAGATAAGAGTTTAGGAGGGAAAGTGAAAAGACTTTTATGGGGAAGGCAATCGGTATGACATTTGGTAACAAATGTCAGAAGGGGAAGGGAAATAGCGATGTCATGATGATGCCTGAAGAATTGTGAAAGAAGATTAGTAGAGAGAGAATAAAATAGGCGGATATCAAGGCGGCTTAATTAAGAAAAATACACAGATGAAAAATATACCAAACAATAAACTAAGTTACAAACAAGGCAGAAAATCTTTTAAATTTTCCACGGGATTTGCAATTAAGCCTATGGATTATCTAAGTGAGCAAACACATTCTTCAAACATGGATTTAGTAAATACATCAGCAAGTTGAGAATCAGTATTCACAAAAAAATATTAATATTTCTCTTAATCACATGATCTCTAATGAAATGATATTTGATGTCTGTATACTTTGTCCTAGAGTGATGCACATGATTTTTTTGATAAACATATGGCACTTGAATTATCACAATAGATATTGACATATTTAAAAGATAAATCATAATCACTTAGTTGATGCATCATCCAAATCATTTGTGCACAACATTGACCAATGGCAATGTATTCTGTCTTAGTAGTTGAGAGTGAGACAGATCCTTATTTTTTACTATGCCAAGAGATCAAAGATTTTCTAAGGAATTGGCATATTCCACTAGTACTTTTTCTGTCATCCTTGTCACCTGCAAAGTCAGCATTTGAGAATCCTTCAAGTACAAAATTGTCAGTAGCAGGATACCTTAAACCATAATTAGTTGTTCCAATAAGATATCTAATAATTCTTTTAACTGCAGTAAGGTGAGATTCATTTGGTAATGCCTGAAATCTGGCACACCTACATACACTGAACATTATGTCTGGTCGACTGGCAGTTAAATATAGTAGTGATCCAATCATACCTCGATACTTAGTTTCATTAATATGTTTACCTTCACCATCCTTGTCAAGAGAGCAGGTAGGACTCATTGGAGTGGTTGATGACTTGGCATCCATCAAGTCAAATTTCTGAATGAGTTCCTTGAAATATTTATTTTGACATATGAAGGTCCATTTATCAGATTGAATAATTTGTAGCCCCAAGAAGAATGTTAATTCTCCCATCATACTCATTTCAAACTCACTTTGCATAAGATCAGAGAATTTCTTGCACATATATGGGTTAGAACTACCAAATATAATATCATCAACATAAATTTAAATAATGAGATTTTCATAGGAGGATATTTTTATGAAAAGAGTAGTATCAAATTTTTCTCTAGAGAAACCATGGTCAATTAGAAAGGTGCTTAAACGCTCATACCAAGCTCTAGAAGCTTGTTTGATGTCACAAAGAGCTTTTGATAGTTTATAAACATGGTATGGTTTCTTGGAATTTTCAAAGTCTAGGGGTTAACAAAAACTTCCTCTTCAACAAAATGATTTATAAAAGCACTTTTGAGGTCCATTTGAAAAGAAAAATCTTAAAAGAAGCATAAGTAAGTAATATGCAAATTGATTCTAACTGGGCGATTGGAGCAAAAGCTTCGCCATAGTCGACTCCTTCTTGCTGTGAGTAGCCTTGAGCTACTAGTCGAGCCTTGTTTTTTACTACTTCTCCATATTCATTTAACTTATTTCTGAATACACATTTAGTTTCAATGATAGATACATTTTTAGGTTTTGGAACTAGGGTCCAAACTTTATTTTTCTCAATTTTATCCAATTCTTCTTTCATAGCCTTTACCCAATAGTCATCTTTTATGGCTTCATCAATTTTTTTATTCTAATTGAGAAATAAGTGCAAGATTTACATTATTTCTAGTGGTTGCCCTGGTTCTCATTCCATCATTTATATCACCAATGACAAACTTTTTAGGATAGTCGGGTTCATTTCTCTATTCATTTGGTACCGATTCAACTACTATACTGGTTGATGATTCATTTGTCGTAGTTGACTCTATTCCTTCTGCAATTGTTGACTTGTTTTCATTCTTTGCTTCAGTGGGTGAAACTATTGTAGTGATATTACATTCTTATTCATCTGCATCAGTATCTTTCTCGACCAAGCAATTAGTATCATCAAATATTACATGAATAGATTCTTCAATGGAAAGTGTACAATTATTAAATACTTTATGATCTAGAGGTAGTCGAGTAGCCAAGAAATATACCTTCGTTGCTTCTTGGATCAAACTTACCTATATTATCTTTTCCATTGTTATGAACAAAACATTTGCACCTAAAAGGATGAAAATATCCTATATTGGATTTCTTACCATTCCAAAGTTCGTAGAGATTTTTCTTTAAAATGGGATGAATTAAATACTTGTTTAGAACACGACAAGCTGTGCTTATAGCTTCAGCCTAAAAATGGCATGGTAGATTGTGTTCCACAGTAATGGTTCGAGCCATTCTTGTAAGGTTATGTTCTTTCTTTCTACGACTCCATTTTATTGAGGAGATCTTGGTGAGGAGAAATTATGAGAGTAACCATGTTCATTGCAGAATTCTTCAAAGGTTTTATTTTCAAATTCTCCACCATGATCACTTCTATCAAGTGATGTAGTACTTTTTTCTCATCTTTGTGAGCAAGAAAATGCGTATCTTTTTCATGTAATATTACAAATGACTCAGGTAAAACGAGAGAAATCATCAACTAATGTCTCAGCTTCATGAATTATTGCATATCTTTTTTTCTTGTAGAGAATAATGATAGAGCTTCATGATTGATTTCTTTCCATACACAACTTTGCAATCAATAGTCTTGAGATATCTTCTTTCCTTTAATTGATTTGGGCTTAATTATTGCATATCTTTTTTTCTTGTAGAGAATATTTCCGTTGGAACTTAGGGGAATATTCTCCATATCTTCATGATGATTCATCCGATATCTTCTTCGAGTTTTGTATCTTTGAATGTTGACACTTTGCTCCCTTTTCTTTTTGGACCTGCATAAAATATTTTAGACATCATTAAAATCATTAAACTCTGCATTAACAGAATGTGCAATGGCAATTAAAGCAGAAAAATAAGTTGATTGACTATTGAGTGCAAACCCTTAAATAAAGGATTATAGGTAGTTCTAGTGCACTTAAAGGCTAAAGTCAACTATAACTAGAAGACATGCCGAACTTGCCACCGACTAACCTTTGACTTTGATAGTGAAAAGCTTCGAATAGACACACAATAACTTAAAATATAATAATCTCTAAGATGGAGTTCAATAGTTTAAGAAATTATCATTTTTTCTCTAAAGCTTGTGCATAACCTTGGTGGGACCAACCATGATTGAACACTAGCCTATTTTGTAGACGGATTGGGATTGACCTTCTATTCCGGTGAACAACATTTCACTGATAAGGTAGGGATAAAATTCGAATATGCTATATTCATGTATGAGCTTGATAAGTTGACAAATTCTTCTACCATGTATTCTCATATATTTTTTTGAATTTTTTAAAGATCTCATTTGTTAAATTTGAAAATAAGGATAAAACTGATTCTTAAAAAAGTATAAGGACAAATGTATGTCACCTTTGTAACGCGGGGATACGAATGGCCTCAACTATTAAGGGAAGGCAAAAATAATTTTGACCCTTTTCGGTATAATAATATGAGCTACAATTTGACTGATAAAGTAAAATTTAATATTGTAAGTGAAAATTCCCTCTTTGGTCTAAACTTCCTATTTCTTTAAATTTTAGAAGTACATTGTTCCACGAGCACAAAACAATGACAAAAGTCAATATTATTTTCGTTTCATTAACTTTTGGACACAATAAGTCACAAAGTAGGACACAATATTGTACCGCCAAACGCATGGGTCACGGCAAAATACCTTAATTTGGTCACTAGTGGAAGTTGCTAAGAAAATAGTGTGTCACTGAAATGTTCATGTATGTATGAGCTTTGATGAGTTGACAAATTCTTCGGAACCGGCTCCTCTCCAATACTCTCTACCTCAAGTTCCTCCCGTTTTCATTTTGATTTGTGACACGTGTTACTTTAAAAATCTAATGGCTCAGCTTCCTTCTTTCAAATATTGACTGTAAACACACACCTACAGATACATGCCCTTAGGTAGAGAGTAAAATTCCCAATAGTGAAGAACATTTCAAAACTCAGGCCATAATTCATATTTTAATCTGGGTTCTCCATAACCTCAACTATTAAGTGAAGGCAAAAATATATCCTGACAACAATAACATATCTAAAATGAAATCCCACAACGACGTGAGTCGAGAGAGATATATAGTGTACACAAATGTTAACTCTACCTTCGGAGGTAGAAAAGATGTTTCCGAAAAACTAGCCTTCTACCCTACAACGACTACTAATATGAAAGAATAAGCGATACTACCTACTAGCCTTCTACCCTAATCTGGGTTCTCCATAACCTCATATCTAAGGTCATGTCCTCGATAAGCTGGAACTGTGTCATATCTTGTTTAATCACCTATCCACAATACTTCTTCGACCTACTTCTACCTCTTCTGAAACCGTCCATAGCCAACCTCCACACCTCCGCACTGGGGCATATGTGTCATCTTCACATGCCCAAACCATCTTAGTCTCGCTTCTTGCATTTTATCCTCCACCGAGGTCACTCCCATCTTGTCTCGAATATCTTAATTCCTAATCCAATCTCCTCAAGTGTGCTCACACACCCATCACAACATTCTCATTTTTAGCATTTTTCATCTTATAAACGCGAGAGTTTTTGACTGGCTAACACTCTGCCCCATACAACACAGATGGTCTAACTAGTGGCGAATTTAAGTATAAAAAGTTGAGTCACGTGAACACATGATCATCTGACTAAACTCGGTATATTATATGTATAATTCTTAAAATATGATTAATATTATCTTAAGGAACCCATGGTAAAAAAACCATTGAGTGGTGCATAGGGTAAGGTGTTGGGTTTAATTCTAAAGATTGAGGGATCAAACCCAACTTGTTGCATCTATATTTTTTTTATATTATCTTAAAAGCAATGGTGCACCCATCCTCTTGAAAATCTGAATTCGCCTCTGTGTCTAACCACCACTTTGTAGAACTTGCTATTAAATTTTGATGACAGTTTCTTATCACACGACACTCCGGTATAATAATATTGAACTACAATTTGTCTGATAAAGTGACATTTAATACTGTAAGTGGAAAACTTCCTATGTCTTTAATTTTTAGAAGTACATTATTCGACGAGCACAAAACTATGACAAAAGTCAATATTATTTTCGTTTCATTAACTTTTGGACCCAATAAGTCACAAAGTAGGACACAATTCCCAATATTATACCGCCAAACGCATGGGTCACGGCAAAATCCTTGACCTTAATTAGGTCACTAGTGGAAGTTGCTAAGAAAATATATATACTAAAATTCATTTCATTTCCTCTCCTTTTTTCGCTATCCAAAATTTATTATCCGACTAATTCTGATTTGGACTTAATAAACTCATTAAGGGAGTTAAAACATTTTCTATCAAGAAATTCTTTATTTTCAGAGTTTAACCTCGGAAATTTTGATTAAGGGCAGAGGTTGCAATCATCCTTAATTTTCTCGTTGACTCAACATTATAGAGTGTGTTCTTCGAAAGTAGACTTGTGACTTGTGTATTTGGTAAAGTTGGAAAAGACAAATATAAGGTCACCAACTACGGAAAGCCCATTGAGTTTCAGAAGTAGCCCAGATTCCTAGAGGTCTTTTTGGTTAGCAGCCCAGCTATTAAGCCCAACTATGTGAAGTTTGAGTGAGTTTTGTGAGAACATTGAAATTGATTTGTTCTCAAACCATCAGCAAATCCAGGCCCAACTTAGTTATGGTTTTTCGGCCTCTTTAGTTTGTTTCCATTCAACCAACCAACCCTTTCTTTTCCAGACCCAAAAAAAAAAAAAAAAAAAAAAAACTTTTATTCCCCAAATTTTGTTGTTATTTTTAGGTCCAAAGGTAGGAAGAAGGAATCTAAAGGATCTAAATTATCTGTTTTTCGGCGAAACATTATCTTCCTTCATTAATTTTACACATCATTTTATTGGAAAAATAGTTCCCCATATATTTATTTTTCTTTTTTCTTAAACATATTTCTTTTCCTTTACTATATAGTAGAGTTTTGTTATAATCTGAGAATTAGATGAAGTATAAGTTCATATCAAGAACAAGAAGAAAGAAATAAGAAGAAGTCGATGAACTCATAATCTGAGAAAAAAGGGCCGTTTGGTGCACTAAGCTCCCGCTATGCGAGGGGTCCGGACCCCAAGGATCTATTGGCTTCCGCTATGCGAGGGGTCCGGACCCCAAGGATCTATTGTACGCAGTTTTACCTCACATTTTTACAAGAGGTTGTTTTCACAGTTTGAACCCATGACTTCCGTCGCCGACTCCAACTACCATCCATGTACGATCCATACTAGATCTGACCAACTGCCCATTCTACCTCCTCTACGTTCTTGACAGCCTGATCACATGGTAGTAACTTTACTAGGCTCCCCTTCGAACACATAATCTGAGAAGAGAAGAAGAAAGGAAGAGATGAATTCAATATCTTTGATTCATTCAATTGTGTTGTATGTTATGGTGATTACATATGTATATATACACATAAACTACTCACTACTCGACTTAACAGCTCAACATGAGCTGATTAACTACATAACTAACTTATTGAATCCTAACTAATTAACTAACTTCTGGACATTAAGAAAAGAATGAACTGCCCTTCTAATGTAATTAACTCATATTAATAAGTTTTGATACTTTTTTGTGTTCATTTTCCAAAGAAGTGACCGATGTTGATAAGTCTAAAGTTATCCTAACTATATGCAGAAACAAACACACAAAATGATCACTGTTCGAGAACTCGAGCCAGCAATATGGAAGAAATTGTGCTAAAAGAATGGCTAATTTTCTTATATAAAAAAAGGCAGATCGGTGCACTAAGTTCTCGCTATGCGAGAGATTTGATAAAAGGCTGGACCACAAGGGTCTATTATACACAAAACAAAATTGACCTTCTTAGTAGGAGTAGTATTTAGCCCGCTCACTAAATGAAAGTGAATATATATGTAAGTCTAGTCAATTAAACAATACAATTTGTTTTAAACATCCAAAAAAAATATATCTACCACATACATATTCCTTTTTATGATGTGCCGTAGTTTTATTGTAAAATAAACTTGTTCTTTCCAAATTCCAACTAACTTTTGAAGTTAAATACTCAAAAGAATCTTATTCCTCCCGTTTTTTTTTTTTTTTTTTTTTGTGGTGAAGTTTATTACATACTGTTGGGTTCAGAAACTTTTGCTATAAAAGTTCCCTTTCATCCCAAGATAAAATCATTATACTGGAGAACCCCTTTGGATAAGATTCAAGCACTTAATAAACATAAAATATCTCTGTCACTCTCTCAAATAATTGCTTCTCCAGACATAACCACTATACTTGCTTTTCCCCTATATCCACTTGATGAAAAATCTAATGATCATTGATGGGCCCTGCATGAAATTTTGGGCCTTAATTATGGGCCAACTAGGTACAGTAAGCTTTTCTACTTTCTTGTCCCCAAACCAAAGTGGTCCATTTCTTGATTATAATTTTATGAGAACATACATTGAACATGGAGTTAAATTCGACTCTAGTTGAAGACTCCATAATTACTTGGTTGTGCCAGAAAATCATCCATTTGAAGCAAGTGATCATAAAACAAAAAATATATAATGATGAAGTTGACTGGCTAACCACCAACCAAACCAACCAAGAAGAAAAGAGAAAAATAGAAAATAGAAAAGGAGGAAGAATGTATTTATAGTTTATACTTGTCAAACTTCTTATATGTAGGTGATTGATGAGTTGGAGAAAAGAAGAGTGTTATTAGTCAAAAAGGTTTGAAAATGTCCTTTGTTTTATTCACCTGCTCTTACCTTACCTATTCAATTATTTTCTCTTAGTATGAACTAATTTCTAATGGTGATTAATATGTTGTATACTTTTCAAGCTTTCAATAATATTAAAGAACACGGTCCTAATCTTTTATTGTGTGTAATGGAATCATCATCTAACTCAAGCAACGTCCCTAATGACAAAAATAGGTTTATAAGTGGTCAAAACTCAAAATTGTCCAATTCCATTATTTCCTTTTTCAGGTTGTTTGTTTTTAAAATTTTCTAATTATGCAATTGAGTTAGATTAGAATCAAGTCCAGCTTGATCCAACTTCTTAAAATGTATTGATGTGAAGTAGGCTTTATTTTTTAACCTTTAAATTTAAATAAATGAATCAAATTCATAGTTATGATTTTAAATCATTAATAGGAGGAATAAATTAATTCATAAAAAAATATAATCCGCTCACTTTATTAACTTAGTCCATTTTGATCGTCCAATTCATCTAATCTGAAAACTGGGCTGATTTATACTAGATATGTAACCTAAATTGATTCATGAGAAATATTTACAAAACTAGTTATAATTTTTTTGTTTGCTATATTGTATATAACCATAGTAAAAAAAAAAGGGGGGGGGGATTATATTAGTTTAGTTTGATAATTAATCAAATTATAACAAAATAAAAAAACTAGAACTTGGTAATAATTTGACAGAATTTAGCCTATCTTAATTCAACTCGTAGATTTTAGCCTAAGTAACCTTTAGATAGATTAATAATCAATCCATTTAATAACTCAATTGATATTAATACTTCAAATTCAACTGTATTCGTTCATTTGACACCCTTATTCTCTTGACTAACCCAAAGGAAAAGAAATAGAAGCAGAAGCATGGTCTGTGGGTTCAAATTGGGGCCGAGTTTCAGTGAAAAGGATATGGAAGGCCATTTGAGGATTTATGATTGGTTGTTCTAAAGAGGCAATGAGTTTTAGATTTAACGAACATTTATAGTGCCCATGATGTTACTTTAAATATCTAGGGCCCCTAAAGTAGCCTATCAAGTTCACTGATAGAATATACACATTATATTTTTTTGATGTCATTAGTGATCTTGTACATTTATAATTGTGATAGTAAACTTTTATATTAGGTAAATGCATATTTGATTTGCGTAATTATAATCTAGAATAACTATTATATACCATGTATATAAATCATTTACATTAATGAAATAATCAGGTGATTATAATCTTTCATTCACTTCCCACTCCATACCATGCCTTGGGAAATTAAATCGTTTTTTATCTTAATTTTCTTGCTGCATCCTTTGATTGTGACTTTTTTTTAGAAGCTGCCTCCTTTTTATTTTGCCTTTTAAAAGAATAATAAACAAATAATTAAAATAGTACCTTATTTCTTTTATAAAAAGTTATTGGATAATCTCGAAATTCCATTTCAACTATTCTTAAATATAAGATTTTTTATCCAGTAAGCTTTTTAGATGGGACTACCTCGCATGTGAAGACCTCACCAGTTGTTTATACTTGCATTATCCAAGTATATTTATTTCAATTTTGAATACAACTTTTGAAAGAATAAATCATACAAATTCTCCCCAAAAGTTGGTTCTTGATATATCAGGTTCATAATTGTCTATAACTTCATATGTATATTCTCAACTTATTTGTTCTACAGTTAGACATGTGTTTGTGTCAATCTTATCAACATATCATTCATAAAGTCATTCATAAAAAAAGAAAAGGAAAACGAAGATGAAAAAAATCAGAAAACATAAACTAGGCTGTATCCTGAAATTAAACGACAATCATTTATTTGCCCCTTTTTTACAAAAAGTCCATTAGTTGATATTTAACTACTTCAATTCAAATAGTCACCATTTCACTATTATATATGAAATTGAAAACAGCTTGTAATTAAGAATCAACACTAGAATTATTAGAGATCTAGCTACTATTCCTATTGTTTTTCGACGCTTCAAGTTTACATTTCATGAAAATGATTATGTCCAATCAGCATGGGCCTATTGACATTGTAATAATTCTAGATGATTATATTTTCTCTGTATGTGAGTATACTTCACATTTTAGATCTTTAGTGTATGATTATTTTTAGATGTCTATTAATATATAGGAGTTTCATCTACTGCCGAAATGTGGAAATTACAACCATCAACTGTTCGTATTTACCATTGATTAATGAAATATAGGTGATATTTTCTATATCTATGTGAAGACTATAAATGTCATGCTATAGTTTGCCATATGCACTGACAAAATTTGTCTCCATGAGACCAGCCAAGGTGACATTTTTCTTGAGGACCATAAGATATGTTCCTTATCTTTTTCTTAATTCGTACATTTATCTACAAAAGTATTGCTTTTATAATTCTCAGTGAAAATATAATTGAAAACAAAATTCTAGAATTTTTATTTATTTTTGTTTATACGTAAAACATCGTCTTATGCTTAGTGCAATAAAATCATAGATTATTTTTGTCTCCTGTGTTACGCAGAGTAATCCATGGACATAAAAGGTTATATCCCTAACCTTTTGTTCGTTTTTCCCCCTCATATGTTGATTCCTCTTGAATCCTTCATTATTTGTTTTTTTAAAAAGAAAAAAGTTCACATGTATTTGTCTCTTTGTAGTTTGAGTAAAATTTGAAGCTTTAAATTTTAATATCAACGGGTGATATGTATACGAACCACTCAAAACCGATCGAACATAATAACGTGGTTCCAAAATGTAGGTGATTAGCATTTTGGCTCGTTTCCATCCAAAACTAGTTGGTTTAATTTTTTTTTTTCAATTCCAATTTAATTCTTTCCGGACCACATTAAAACTAGTTGGTTTAATTTCCTTCCAAGTTGATTACTTAATACTCCATCCGTTCATTTTTACTTGTCACATTTTAATTTGGCACGCCTATTAAGGAGACGAAAATAGAATGATATATATCACCTCTAATTATTGCTAAGTAACTTAATGATTGAAATAAATAAAGCATACTTTAAAAGTTGTACAACCACTAAAAATTCTTTGAACTTGTCAACCCAATAATAAATGATAAGTGTAAAATAGGTATGAAGTGGTAAATTATCTCTTGATTTTCTAAAGTGGACAAGTAAAATTGGATAACTATTTTTAGTATATTGAACAAATAAAACTGGACGGAGGAAGTATTATTTTCAAGCGGTATCATCTGATTATTTTATATATATACGTAGTCTTTAGAATATGTAATTGTGAATTTTGATAACATTATCGTGTTGGAATTTGAACTTGTGCTAATTGGTTATAGCGTGAAAGGATAGTGGCGTGGCCTAAGTGATGAATTAATAAAAGATCTAATATTAAATTATTATGTGTGTGGATAAGATATGCCCAATAAATATTGACTTGTGATGGGTAGACACACTCTATAAATAGAGGCCAATCCCCTTTTCCTTTCTATCTGAAAACCCTATCGTATTCTGGTTTTGAATACGTGGTATAGTGATTGACGTCCCGTCGGTCGAAATAGCTAGTGGATTGTGGAAATTGGTCTTAGACTTAACTGCCGATTACTATCGCTGTAGAAACAATGGAGATGAACGATACGCTTTCTTTATTCTATCTCAAGATTATGTTTATATTTGTGTTTTAATTTCTGATATGGCTATGAATTAATTATCTTACATATCGTACTTAGAAGAGTGTCTCCGCCACTGAATCTAAAACAGTCATAAACATTTTGCGCACTCAGCTTCGTATATGTTTACATGAAGAGTTCTGTTACTTGAAAATTGGAGTCTATCACATCATAATTCTTGTTGTATAACCCGCACCACCTCGGAGACACCATGAAAATGATCAATTTTGTCATGAATTTGGTCCAATATGATGGTGATGGCCTTCGGTGTCTCTTCGGCGTCACATGATTATACGGTGTGTCGCGTTATTCAAACGTTGTTTTATGAACTATTCTCCGAATCTGATCTTCTTTTAATTTTTTAATCCAAATCCTATTGACAAAAGCCATCTGCCAGATTTGTTTGTATTATATAATATTCACACTTTATATAAAACCTCCAAATAATCTTGGATGTCGTCGATGAGATGATTAATTAAGGATACAAGGGTGACTTTGAAATGACTTATTGCTTAAGCAAATTCTCACTGTCATTAATCTGATAATGACTTCAGGATTTTTTAAAGAGCATATATCGCTTAATTCAGCGATGTTACTAATAAAAATTATCGGAACGGTAAAGAATGGATCTTGGCCTAACTCAACTCCAAAAACTAGCTTATAGGGTGATGATTGTCCAAGTACATATAAGGAGTCCATGTTTTCATTTCATATCCGATGTGGGACTCTTAATACTCCTCGCACGCCCAGACCTTGTTAACTAGAGTGTGAATAATATAATTTGGGGGCCCAACATCGGTGAACAAAGAATTGGAATGAGTCTGACTCTGATATCATGTAAATAATGGATCTTGGGCCTAACCCAACTTTAAAAGCTAGTTTGTAGGGTGAGGACTGTCCAAGTCCATATAAGGAGTTCATGTTCTCATATCATTCCATATCCGAGATGAGACTCTTGGAACCTAATTGAATTCTGCCAAAATAATGTGACACGACTTGAGTAGTACTGTATTATCTGCCTACCTTGATTACATTTTATTCTAATCATATAAATAAGAAACTAATCAATAAGTTACGTGTAATATTTTTATATCATCCTAAATGTATTACTCCAACAATTATTGTACCTTTTGCTTGTACTTACAGTTTATTGTATTATTCATTATTGATTTAAAAATGAATAGTCAGAAGGCATTATCACATGATCATGCTAATAGTATGAATTAAATATTACTAACAAAAGTTTGGTGATTATGTGCCGCTTCTTATTCTTGTGTTATTCCAACTTAAGGGAAATCAAAAAGATATTTTCTTGATCATACCTTAATGCTCAAAATAGTTCCATTTCATATTACGATATGATCAAATACAGCAAATGATACTCCGGTATTCTAGGGCAAAGATTTGTTATCTGATTAATAAAAAGAAAAAGAGAATATAGTAGTAATCTGGATAAGCAGATAAATCATAAAATGTAACAATGATGAGACAGGGAAAGAAATTGCAAATATATAAAAAGTGAAAAATAAACTATATATGCTGGATCCCACTTTTTGTCTGGTGCCATACTGCTGCAATCAACATGCACTTAGAAAAATGGACTTACGTGATATGAGAATCATGTCGTGAGGAATATTTTTTTACTCCATAATACGCCTGCAAGTTTTGATACTGCATGCAATTAGACAAAAGTAGGAAAATTTGGACCAACAGTCAAAGCTTTTGTTAAAAAAGGGCGGGTGAATAGAGACGTGAGAAAGATGAGCCTTAGTTGGATCACAAAGAAATTAATTACTACTCCTCTGTCCCTATTTATATGTGATACAATTTTTCTTTTTAATTCATCCCAAAAAAATTAATATTTTTTTCTATTTTATAATAATTTAATTTTAACTTTTAATTTTTAACTTTTATCTTTTACGCTTAACGAAATGATTTATAATCACACAAATATTTTTGATTTGTTTTAGATCATAAAATTCAAAAGTCGTTCTTTATTTGTTAAACTTTATGTCGAGTCAAATTATATCACATAAATTGGAACGGAGAAATTAATAAAAGTTTGGGGTATTAGGAGTTAGTATGACAAAATAACACAATGAAAAGGAAATGGCAAAGACTTCATTGCGTCTGAGAAAATCCTGTCAGCTGTCCTAAAACGACACTTTGATTCTTAATATCAAAATGGTCCTATCATTTCTTCCGTAGACCTAACGTGCATATTTTGTGCACATAATTGCTTTTAAAATCGAGAAAATATAATGCGAAATATTGAATTGTGAATTCAATAATATTAAAGATTAATTTAAAATTAGTATAGGAATGTATAACATATTTATAAATTTTAAATCCGTCTCTAATATTATATTTCCACAAAAAAAAAAAGTAAAAGAAAGCAGGAACACACAGTTAACACATATTTACATCCCCCGGTCAATATATATATACCGATTATTCTTTTTGAGTAATTGAAATTTATGCCAATTTCCATAAAGAAAAAGGGGGAAGGCAAGCCCCTTATCCGACGAAAGCAAGGAGTTGATATTTTATAAAGCATTGTCCATTTATACATTTCTATGTCACGTGTGTGGTTGTATTTACACAGCTGGCACTCTGTTCCCTTTCGCGCATTTCCTATGACCTCGCGTCACACCACTATGCAATTCCTTCTTTTTCCTGCCCCCCCCCCCTCCCCCGCCCATTTTCTAAATTTAGTAGGATTGGGTTTTTATTTAAGGTTTATAATTCTAATTTGGAGGGATATTAATCTTATTTGTGAAAAAATCATATTCGATCCAGAAAGGTGTTTACATTTTTTGGCATTTTTTAACATTATTCATGGTCACCAAGATATGATGAGATGGATCTTTCTATTCTTAATCAGATATTTCAAATTTAAATTCTAAAATAGAGAAATTCGCGATAAGACGTGTTTTGCTTTAAATGAGTCATATGTAGTGCAATAAGCATTAATTAATCTGATCAGTTAGTTCTGAATACTTGATTGTTAATCCGGAAAAGAAATATTCATGTTCCATCAACTTTGTTGGTACTAGTTGAATTAATCTTATTCATTATCATTGAACTTTTCCCACACTGATAGTAAAGTGACAAGATTCCTGTTGAATTTTATTTACCATAACAATCAAATTAATAAAAACTTTCCCATTATAATAGAAAAAATCATAATACACTATTTTTTTAATCACATTAAAATAGTTATAGTTTGCCGGATTATAATACTAAAGTCACTAAATAAGGATAAATTTAGGGGTACAATTGACAGCTATGGAAAGATCTGACAAGAAAGTGAGCCCAGATGTGACCAAACCACCCAATAGCATCACGGGTCTATTGTCCTAATACTACCTCTCGACCTAATGCATGCGCCCTATATATATATATATATGGCTGGCCCTACACTCTTCACACCCCCCACTTGACACTCACAAGTTGGCGGTTCGGCGGCTTTTTACCCCCACTTCATGTAAATTTCAAATACTGGTAAAATATTACAATTCGGATCTAAATGTAGTTATAGAGCAATTTTCATTAATGATTATAGTCTGGTAGCTTTTCTCCATTCGTAGCTATGATTTTGGTAACTAGTATTGGTAGAAAAATTTACATTGTTTTTAATTTTTTTGTTAAACATAGTTTTCAATTCACTATATTTATTTCGGTTGTATTTAATTCACTATAATCATTCATAATTACTTTTATATTGTATTTAAATAATAAAAAATTAAAAAATATAGGAATTTACTGAAGAAAATCTCCATTTGAATACAGAAATATAGTCGAAAATATAAAAATATATTCTATATTTTACACTAAAAATGGAGAATACACTCAAATCCATCCAAATCTAAACCAATCAGATCTGAAAAATACAAGAAATAAAATCCAGTGGCGAAGGTCTGTCACAACTCAAAAACCCACTCGTGTCGTGAGGGCACCTACCCCGAATCCGTAGGCGAACCCCAAAACATACAAGTAAATCACAAGAATAAGAATGCGGAAAATTAAAGAAAACACCCAAAATACTGACATGGTCTTAATACATAAAAGGCTAAGTCAATCCCAAAAATCTGGAAGTCATAAGTACAAGAGCTCTACAAAATATGATTACAAGTCTGAGTACTTAATGCAAACTGTCTGAAATAAAGAAGACAAAAATAAAAGGGATAGATGGAAATCCAGTGTTGGGAAGTCATCGGCAGCTCACCCTGGAGTCCAAGTCGTCTCTCCAAAATCTCGAAGCTACTACGCTCCACTTGTGCTCGGATCTGTACATGCACACAGAAGGTGCAACAAGTGTAGAATGAGTACAGAAAGCATATATACAAACAACATAGTACATCGATCCTAACTATAGCGATGGCGAAGGTTGATACTTTTTAATACTCCTCGACAAATTTAGTTGAGCTATAAACAGTTCAAAAGCGTTTAACCTTGTAAACAGGATTCTACAACTAAATCAACTACACGTATCATCATTTGTTGCCAAAGTTTATCATAAAGTTCCAGCCTTTACTAAAAGAAGTCAAGTATAACCACAAAGATTCAATCTATACCCAATTAGGGTGTCTAACCAACAAAAAATTCATCCTTTCGTCTCTTATATTAAGAATCCTTAAAGAATCCACCCTTCTTTAATTTTAGGCAATAAATATCATAAAGATTACACCTTTACATCAACGAGCACATATGACATAAAAGTTCACAACAACAAGTATAAGTAATATGCAATGTAAGTGATATGTATGCTATATAATAACCATATGCATCCGGTATACACACGCTCCTCCGTTAGATTTCACGTGACTCATGAGGTATACCCACCCAAAATCATTTCCTATCGGATCTCAACTATGTGGCTGTAATATCATCCTCATCATCACTCTTATCATGTACGATATCCAAATAACCGGCCTACAAGGCCCTTTTTTGGTATCTTATCAATCAAATGACAATAATATCATGAATGTATGAAATAGATATGTTTACACCATCCATAAGTAAAAAATCAAATCAGTTATCAATACAGGTTCTTTTCCAAGATTTAAACGAGATGTAGAGTGATAAATGCATGACAAGTCATAATCAAGAATCTACCAAATATGGCTAACATAGCCTAAGTAAACAACAATCATACCAATCTAAGTGAATTTATGCACCACGCTTCAAGGCTCGAAGGCTAAACAATATAGTCTCTGTCACAAGTATACCTACTTTACATTTTAATTACCTTTTTAAGTACACTGGTACACACACAAGTGCTCGTCACCTCACAAGTACGGGATCCCAAATTTCCATTATACCACTTAATTACTTAACCAACACATAAATACTACAATAAGGTCTAGTAAGTCTCAACTTGCCTAAATCCGAAGAGTCACTACAAAGCTTTCCCTTTTCTATGAGACTCCGAACGTACTTAATTTGTTCAAATATGGTACCTATATGAGAATACGAGTCTAACGATACCTATATTGCCATAAGAAATAATTCGGGTCCAAAAAGTCAATTCAAAATCCATTTCCAAACTCCGAGGGTCAAAACGGTAATTTATTGCGCAAACGAGTTCATCATTTTCAAAATAATATTCTACCATGCCACACAAATCTAACACAATTCTACCTTTAATTAATTCTTGGTATTTCTCTTAATTAACACTTTTGCTATAGAAAAGAAAATGGCTTTGTTTGAAATTTTCCAAAGAAAAATGATCTTTTCTTTCTCAAAATTGGCATAAGTTTAAAAAATCAAGCTTTGAATTAAAGTATTTGTGGAATTGAAAGTTAAATGCCTTTGTATAAAAAATGAGAAATTTCCATGATTAAAGCCAATGGTTCGGGTAGGGAAGCAAACCCCTCCTTGATTGACCTCTTTTTAAACAATAAAAAATTCTATCTTACTAAGCTTCTTCTTTAAGAAATACGTGTTTATTATCTAAAAAAATAAAAGGAAATATTTCCCAAAAGGGGAGGAATTTTACAAAAAAAGATTTTGTGCTCAAATTTTTAAGTGTAAAAAATTATCTTGGAAAATGATTTGAATGACTATTATTTTACAATATTTTAAACACGCAAACATTTTAGGGTGAAGCCTAGGGCGGTCTCTATCTTTTTAACCTGCGGCATACCAACTTGAAGTCTGATTTGAAAAGCAACATTATATTATATAAGACCTGAGGTCAATCGTATGTTATGGATCCTTAATATCAGGGTGCTTAACACTTTCCTCGGGATCATTTGAATCCTTACCTGAACTGTGGTTGAAATTGAATTTTTCTCTTATTTAGAAAAACCTTTTAAAATATGATTTTTCCTTATAAAGTAGGTCACGATTCTAAAAATAAATATAATCTCAAAAGTCCACAAGTTATCCAGTAGCTTTTATCCTCCCGTGTAAAAGTGAACCGTAACACGGACCACTTACCCGACCTAGCTTCCCTCTTGCGCGATTGCGACCTAGTCCACCGCGATCACGACCTACTTCCCTTTCCTTCATCGCGGTTGCGAGACCCTCATCGCGATCACGATGAAGGAAACTAAATGACAATTGAAGCCAATTTTCTGTTTTTTTTTCAAATCTCGATCCATTACCAGAAACTCATCCGGGACCCCCTAGACACAAACCAACTATGCTGTTCAATCATAAAACACGCTTCGGACTTGCTCGCACACTCGAAATTTCCGAAAAGGTCTCCTTGACTAGGGTTTGACCAAAGTCAACTATTAAGTTATAAAACTGATACTTATCAACCAACTATCCAAAACGCATCTGATTATCTCGAGACCCAAACCACAGGCTCGATTAAGTTATAAATATCATTCCGGGCCTAATGGAATCGACAAAAGCACAAAGATAATACGTTTATCCAAAAGTCAACTATGAGTCAAATCTTCATATTTCTTTAACTAAAAAATTCCTAAACTTGCTAAAATGGATTCGAAACTCACCCAATAATCTGGAGTACACACGCCGGCCAGATCTGAAGCTCGAAATTGTCGAAAAAATGAATAAAATACATCACACACACCGGCCAGATCTAGAACTCGAAATAACATCGTCGCCGACCATGGTGTTTAAGGGTGAAGCTTTAGTCCGCCAATGACAAAATGAGAAGAGGGTCAGCGACTTTGGAGAAATGAGGGAGAAGAGGAGCAGTGACCAGTGAGTGTGTAAATATGGTTTGCTATAAAATACAAATATTAATTATGTATTGTAATTATTTTAAACTATAGCTGTAAATGGTAAGAACCTACTAGATGTTACTTACACCACGTAAAGTTTTTTTAATTTTAAGTCATTCCGTTTCGTTTTAATGCAGATAATGTTTTAGAAAAAAAGCTAATTTTTTGAAATTTATCATCTAAAACAAATCATTATGTTTGTGAGCCTATAAATCATTTCACTAAGAGTAAAAGAGTATCTCATAAGGGAGGTAAGTGCAAGATTTCTATAATATAGTTGGTGGGAAGAGTTTAATTTTAAAATATAAGCGGTGTATTCAAAATTAAGATATATTATAAGGTTGTTTAACATAATTAACTAAAATCAAAAAAGAAAAAGTAGACAGAAACAATTTGATTCTTTAGACAAGCAGGTTTTGGCTTCCTTTTTAGCACCCTAATTCTCTTATTGGCTTTGATACCATGAAATAAAATAGAGAAAAAGACCTTCAAGAGAATAAAAAAAGAGAACAATTTTCAAGAGACAAACTCTAGTGAACCCCTTTCCTCAAATTCATTGTCCTCGGAAAGAAGTCAAAATAAAAAAAGAATCTAAATCTAAATAATAAATATGATAATTACTATGCGGTGAATCAACGAATTTTATGTAGAGATCACTTTCTTTAAGGACATTTTAATCTTTAGCTACTTTTATTTTATCCTTATATTATTATATGTATTCTTGTTCGACATTTATCTCACAAAAATATAATTTGTAGGTTCCCGCATAGGGGATATTAATTAATACTACCACCAAATTTCTAATCTCTCTGACACGAAAAAATATATTCATATATGTGTTATGTTTGTCCTGAATTTTCTATCTTATTTGAATTTTATCATAATTATACTTTACTCTAAATAAATTTTCTTGGTGGAAAAGAATTCTACCATATTTATTCTTTTCTTGGATGAGAAGTTTTGGACCTATATAAATAGAAGATCATTTCTTCTCATAGACAACACAATATCATCCACAATGTAGTATTTAGAAAATTTCGGAGAAATTTTTATATTTATTGTGTCGTCAAATTTATCGTCATTCAAGATTTACAATTATAAGTTTTTTCATGATGCCCTGATTATTTCAATCCCAACAATATGTATAGTTGAACAAATCACTACGAGACTACCTGAATAATGTTTATGTATTCATGTAAAAAAGATTTGTGCAAAACGGATTATTGAGTGAATTTCATTCGTTCGCTCGGTCTTTTCTAAGAAAATATTACCCTTCTAACAGAATTACATAAGGGCGACATCATCAATCCTATACAAAAGAAAATCTTTATGAAGACTTTGAATTAAATAATTTTGTGAAACATCAATTATTTTAGATTAATTTTTAAATGTTAAAACATCAAATATTTTGGATGGGAAAGAGTACAAACCAAGAGAAGAACCTATAGTCAAGGCACAATGTAAATATTGTTGGGCGTGTCCTTGCCTTCTATTATATAAAAAATGTCTACATTTATAAGTAAGTAGATTGACTTGTCGATCGTCAATTAGAACATAAACTATTATTAAGTTGCATATTCCAGTAATACATTAAACATAAGAGACTTATTCTGTGAATTATTTGAGAGATTGAGCTTAATTATCAATAATTTCCCAGGGGACTGGACCACATTAATCTATGAAATTATATGAATCATAAAGAATATCACTAACAGACCCATAATTTTACCAACAACCATAACAAAATTCATGAAACAAACATCCTACAGATGGAAAAACATTAAAGAAGGGCTTGAATCATAAACCAGAAAAAGAACATCCATGACAAAATAGTCCCCTCATATTGTTTTCTTTTACTCTATCTTCATTGAATTATTGAGGTTCAAACTCACGGGCTAGACTTCTAAAATGTAACATTTTGGTAATCGTGTTATCTTAAATGACATTTATGTAACGTACTCATGACTAATATATAGCTGTAAAACTTTGACAAATTTACCTAATCATTATTTTTATCCTCCATATATTCTCGGCTACTAATCAACCCAAAGGCAGAATTAGAATTTTTAATTTATGAATTCTGAACCACAATTTTTATAGTTTACTGGGTTTTGAATAAATTATATATATATTTAATTTTTTAAATATAAATATAAATATAAATTTTGAGCCAAAACTATTAAATTTTACTAAACGTGTAACTTAAGGTTGGCTATAATGCATAGAATTAGTTCATTGAAAATATAATTATAGGTAATAATTCATAATAAGTAGAACTAATAACCTGAAAATTAAGACAAGAAATGCTCTATGTCATGTTAGATTACAATAATAATAATATAAAAAAATATTTATATTTTAAGTTAAATCTAATCTAATAATGCATTATTTATCTAATCAAAACCTGCAAATCTGTTGAACCAATTCTTTTACTCCTATTACTTTTACTATGTTTTACCCAAAGTAAACCTCGAAAAACCAACGCTATCTCTGTATTCACATTCTCCAAGTAACTTCCAAACAAAAAGTACCTATAGATATTCGAAAACGAAATCTTTTACGACCCCATCTACCATTTTTACAGAAAATAATTGGCCAATAGAGAAAGAGAAACTATTTTTTTTTAGTAGATTCTCTCTGTTTATAATTATTTGCACACAAGGTTTAAAGTTTAAACAAGTCATGGAAACTGGACCCCATTAATATATACATTTTCTTTTTACGTTTTATCCATCACGGGTTGCTGTAAAACAACCTGCGTTTGCTATTATTTCTATACAACTCTCCTTCCTCCTCCTATAAAAAAACCAATATTTGCCTCTCCATATCACATCTTTTTTTTTTCTTCTTTTTTTACATGAAGAAGAACATGGCAATGGCCTTGACATATGAAATAAAGAAACACCAACATTCTGTTTTGCTCTGTTTCTTCTTCATTTTGACCCATTTTTGCTTAGAATTCAAGCCAGTTTTGTCTCAAACATCTGCTGTGTTTGCTTGTGACACTGCAAGCAATCCTGGCCTAAAAGCCTTTGCATTTTGTGATGTCTCATTGGATGTGTCAGCTAGGGTGAATGATCTAGTAAAAAAATTAACATTGGAGGAAAAAATTACTATGTTGGTGAACACTGCTGGAAGTGTAAGTAGACTTGGAATCCCAAAATATGAGTGGTGGTCTGAAGCATTACATGGGATATCATACACTGGTCCAGGTGTTAAATTCAATAATGTTGTTCCTCATGCCACTAGCTTCCCTCAGCCTATTCTCACTTCTGCTTCTTTCAATGAAACTCTATTTGAGACCATTGGAAAGGTAATTTTTTTTGTTCATCATTATTTCTTGTTAATATGATATTAGTATCTTATAAAATTAGTGCTATTTAACTTATGGGTAGTCATGTTTAATCGCTGTTAAGGTTACCTGATAGTGTAAAATCATTTTCTTATTTTATGCTTGATTTTTTTATTTTATTTTTTGCTTTGAAGATTGATTTTATGGCCATTTGTTGATGAACACTTGACATGTGATTTATTGTTACTATAAATGTATTCTTGAGGTTCTTAAAGTATTCAGGTTCATTATTGAATAAATTGACCTTTAACTTTGTTATGAGCTGATAAAAAAGTGAAGGTCAAGTTGTAGACGTACGTCGCCATCATGACATTATCCTAACACCACAAATTTTTTAAAAAACTTTGAATCATTGATTCTTTTTTGAAGGCGACACTGACTTGTGTCCAATTTTATGATTAATACGTGTTCATATATCGTCCTCGTGGATGCTAAATTGATTGCTACAAATTTGCCGTGTGAATTGATAAGGGCTAAATCCAGATCCTTTACAGATTTTGCTTTTGGGAATTAAGTAGGAAAAACTTTTTTTGTTTGCATAATGGATTCTTAAATCAGCAAAACCTAGTTTCTTTAATAATTAACTTGACATCATAAACTATAGGATATATGCAATATCTTTTGTGGAATAGTTTACCGTTTGGGCATGTATTTTAGAAGGATTCCAGCTTGAAAAATGTTTTGTTTAGTCAAGTAAAAAGTTGAATTAGAGCCATAACTTTGGTTAAGATGTTTACATCTCTTTAGAATGACCATAATTGACAAAAGCATGCACCAACTAGTCATTTAGTAATCTATCATGCTAAATTGCCCACCCAACCATATGGTTATGATAGGGGATATATTAAACTGTCCTTTTTGATAGGAAAATGACTGATCCTGGTTAGATCTTCATGTGATTAATGTTGAAGAAAGCAGTTGAGTTACCTTAAACAAATATGGATATAAGTTATATACATTATCAGTATAAAGATTCTTTTATGATTAAGTTGTAATATAACTTGTGATAGCATATTAATTACCATTATTTACTAGATTACTAATTTATGCTTATCGTTGCATAGAACTTGAACTCAAAAGGCATTAATGCTTGCAGGTTGTATCCACCGAGGCTAGAGCAATGTACAATGTTGGTCAAGCAGGATTGACATATTGGTCACCAAATGTGAACATTTACCGCGACCCCAGATGGGGAAGAGGCCAAGAAACAGCTGGAGAAGATCCAACGCTCTCCAGCAAGTATGGTGTAGCATATGTTAAAGGTCTGCAGCAGCGCGATGATGGTAAAAAAGACATGCTCAAGGTTGCCTCATGCTGTAAGCATTACACAGCTTATGATGTCGATGATTGGAAGGGAATCCAACGTTACAATTTCAACGCTAAGGTACTAATCAATTATATGCCCTTTTCTTGAATACCTGCAGTACGTTTTTAGTCAAGTTTTAGTATGGTAAACATTTTTGTTGTTGTTGTGATGAGTAGGTAACACAGCAAGATTTAGATGACACATTTAACCCCCCATTCAAGAGTTGTGTTCTTGATGGAAATGTAGCCAGTGTGATGTGTTCATACAACCAAGTCAATGGCAAGCCTACTTGTGGTGATTATGACCTTCTTGCAGGGGTCATCAGAGGACAATGGAAATTAAATGGGTATATTTAATGCTTCTCATATTTCATAGTTTATTAGTTTTGAAAAAATATTTTTGAATTCACACAAGTATGTTTCATACAGATACATTGTTACGGATTGTGATTCATTGAATGAAATGTACTGGGCTCAACACTACACCAAGACACCAGAGGAGACTGCAGCTTTGTCTCTAAATGCAGGTTAACCATTTTATGCCCTTTGTAGTAGGATTTGATGTGATATTCTTATATTTCCCGACCATTACTAAATCAAGAATTTGCTAAATGTGATAGGGCTGGACTTGAATTGTGGATCTTGGCTTGGTAAATACACTCAGGGTGCCGTCAACCAAGGACTTGTAAATGAATCAGTTATCGATAGAGCAGTCTCAAACAATTTTGCTACACTAATGAGACTTGGATTCTTTGATGGTAATCCGAAAAACCAAATTTATGGAAAACTTGGTCCCAACGATGTTTGTACCCCAGACCACCAAGAGCTAGCTCGTGAAGCTGCAAGACAAGGAATTGTCTTGCTTAAAAACTCTGCAGGATCTTTACCTCTATCCCCCAAAGCCATCAAGTCTTTAGCAGTCATTGGCCCTAATGCCGATCTTGCCTATACCATGATTGGCAGTTATGAAGGTACTTGGATACTTTCCTCAAAATAATTCAACCAATGAGAAAGAGTTTTAGTTTTATGCACTGACGGCAGGCAATGTACATAACTTAAAAACACCAGTTGAGAGTTCTTTCTCTTATTTTCTTGAATATTTGCAGGCAGTCCATGCAAGTATACAACTCCCTTGCAAGGGCTAGGTGCATCAGTTTCAACAGTTTATGAAAAAGGCTGTGATATAGCTTGTGCCACTGCACAAGTTGATAATGCCAAGAAAATAGCAGCTGCAGCTGATGCTGTGGTATTGGTCATGGGATCAGATCAAACTATTGAGAGAGAGAGCAAGGACAGAGTAAATATAACTCTCCCTGGACAACAATCACTTCTAATAACAGAGGTTGCTAGTGTTTCCAAGGGACCTGTAATCCTAGTTATCATGTCTGGAGGTGGCATGGATGTAAAATTTGCTGTCGATAATCCTAAAGTTACAAGCATTCTTTGGGTTGGTTTCCCTGGTGAAGCTGGTGGTGCTGCCCTTGCTGATATCATCTTTGGATATTACAATCCAAGTAAGTCTCCTCATTCCATATTCAAGTAAACCTCATCAAATCAAGATGTAGTTTTCTTTAAGGTTTAATTCATCAAGCACTGCAAAAATCGATTCATAGGGCGACCCCCTCCCGCCCTTATGGCGTTTGAAAAGCAATTCATGATGCCATAAGTTGAGTCCTTCACTGCCTTCACTGGAGAGAGGGTAACATGTCTTGTATAATAGTAAGGTCTATCCCATTATTATTAGCCGAAGTGTAGGCCGGCTTATTTAGGAAAAAACTTTCACATGTGCTTTTAGAACCTAATTTCGGGCAAAAATCCTGGGCCATCTATCATATAGTTTATGTTGATGATCTCATTGTTTCTGCGAGTGCATCTTTCATTCATATATCATAGATTGAGATTGATGCATTGAATGCCCCATTTCTAGGGTTAAACCTCATCAAATCATGATCTTTATGTAACTTATCCTTGTGAGTAAAAGCCTAATAAGATTTGTTTGAATCTTGCAGGTGGAAGGCTCCCAATGACATGGTATCCACAGTCATATGCAGACAAAGTGGATATGACTAACATGAACATGAGGGCAGATCCAAAAACAGGATTCCCTGGAAGAAGTTACAGGTTCTACAAAGGTCCAACTGTATTTAACTTTGGTGATGGATTAAGCTACTCTCAGTACAAACACCACCTAGTACAAGCACCAAAATATGTCTCCATTCCTCTTGAGGAAGGACATGCTTGTCGATCGATGAGGTGCAAGTCCATTGATGCTGTGAATGAGCAGAGCTACTGCAGCAACTTGGGATTTGATGTCCACTTGAGAGTTAAAAATGTTGGAAAAATGAGTGGAAGTCACACAGTTTTCTTGTTCACTTCACCACCCTCAGTTCACAATGCACCTCAGAAACACTTGTTGGATTTTCAGAAGATTCATTTGACTCCACAAAGTGAAGGATTTGTTAAGTTCAACTTAGATGTTTGCAAGCATTTAAGTGTAGTTGATGAAGTTGGAAACAGGAAAGTTGCTTTAGGATTACATGTGCTACATATAGGAGATTTGAAACATTCCTTGACTTTGAGGATTTAAAGGAATCCTCATGGTCCTTATTTATTTTAAACCTTTTTTTGTTTTTGGATCATTTGTTCCTTTTTCTCAAAAAGGGAAAAGGGACACTATCACAAGATGGAAAAATCTGAATTTATATGTTGAGGCAATTGTAACAAAATTTCTTATTTTGTCAATCTGTCCAACCTATGTAGAAGAAACAAAATCTTAATGTTATATGAAGGTTGTCATTTTATTATTGTCTCTCTATTTTTTTTTCTTGCAGATATAATATACACTATAATTACCGTCACCTAGTAACAAAGGGTAATTCCATGATTTAAATGTGTAATATGAAATAGAAAAGAAGGTTAAATATAGATAACCAAAAAGAGCTACAATATAGATTACCCGTTTCATTGAGAAAATTCATGTATAAATATTTAACATGTAGATTATGAAGAAATTAGAGTATACAAAGGTAATATTGTTTATGATCACAATCATATTTTATAATAATAAATGTGCTAACTTTAATGGAACTAACGTAGTTCGCTTTTATTTAAAAAACTCTATGTCAGCGTGTCACTAGCTATTACCATTTTGTTTGTTATTTCGTCAAAAAAACTAAACAAAAATTCTCATCAGAGGATTAACAAAACAAGTTCTTATGCAAACACCAGGCAATTTTCTTTCGTATTTGGGTTAACACTACTGGTAAGGCTAATTTTTTTCAGGAAATTACACCCAATGTTCTTGGAAATAGATGGTCTTAAATTTTTAACCACGGATCACACTTATTTATGAACACACTTTCAAAGTCAAAAGTTAAAACTTATTAAATTTGAAGTTTTTCCATGAGACAGATGGGGTTAAAAGTTCTTCAAGGCCGTTATTGTTAAATTAGGAACAATGTTCAGTTGGACCATTTTCAATGGAGATTTTAGGCCCACGTTATTACAAAAAGAGAAAACAATACAAATTAAAGATCACCAGTATCTGAATGCTTTTAAATAGTTTTATTTACGAGGATAATTTTTTCTAGCAGGACTTTTATTACCTTCTTCATAATTAATTAAGTCAACTCTATGATTTTCCAAAAACAAAAGATCACTAAGCTGGAATTTGTTTAATGTTATTTGTCGTCAAGCAATTAGCGAAATGGCTATACCAAAGCCCACAATGCCACGATAATTGGGTCTTTTATTTTCAAGCAATGAGCGAAATAACTAGGGAAAAGAACATGATTAGGCAATAATTAGAAAATTATTTCATAACCTTAGCAATGTTATTTAGTTTTCATTTCATAGCAACTAAATAATGACTTTCAAAGGAAATCCCTATAATTTAGCTGAACGTGGATCAATCCCAAACTTATCTCTTCCTATTTTCTTGGACATAATCTTTATCTTTCATTCGCAAAAAAAAAAAGTTTCGTTCCTTTCCCTTTTTAGTGTTTTTTTCTCCTATTTTCTTGATACATGTAAAATTTTATAGCATAAATATACATGGTATTTTTGCAATAGAATAATATACATGATATTTCGAATATATATATATTTATACCATCAATGTACGTGGTGTTTTTGCAAAAATATATTTATAACATAAATATACATGGTATTTTTATGAAAATATATTTATAGCATAATATACAAGATATGTCCAAAATATATATTTATACCATCAATATACGTGGTATTTTTGCAAAAATATTTTTATAACATAAATATACATGGTATTTTTACAAAAATATATTTATCTCATAAATATACATGGTTTTTTTCGGAAAATATTTTCTATATAACATATTTATCACATAATATGCAAATGTTACCTTTATATCCCAAAAATTTATAACAGAAAATAATGCAACTGTTGGATGAAAAAACATGTGTACTACATTAATGTAAATGAAAAATGCATCAAAGGTAAAAGTTAACATTAACTACTTGTTTTGGTTTAAGAAGAGAGAGAAACGGGAATACATAATAATAGGAGATTAAAATGAATCCTTAATTAGTGGGACTTATCAAAAAGAATTTCTTAACAGTATGAATATTCCTAAAATATACCAAAAATTAATAATACCTGCTATCTTTGTGGAACGTTAATAATCTCAATTGTTCTATTTTTTAAGATTATTTTTAATTTATATTGATGTGCCTGTTTGAATATGAAGTAGCTTTTGATTTTGGTATGAGTTTTTAAGTTTGAAATACAATGTTATTTTGTTGGGTTTGCTCTTTCTGTTGAAATCATGGGTAGTAACATTAGTGTTACAGCCTGAATAGGTCAGAGCGACTGCAAAAATAATTGACAAGCAATGAACTTGTCTCTGTATTTGTAACTAGAATCTTTTAGAAATTAAAATTGCTCTATTGCAATGACAAAATAGTTATCTGTATAATAATGTGCATAATTAGTGAGTATACATTGTTTATATATTTATTATATACAAATTATATAATAATAATATATTTTATATACATATACTTTAGGGATACATAGTCTATACTATAATGATACTGTTTATATACACGTGATACATTTTTTCTACAAATATACAATAGTGATACATATTCTATACAATAATGATATAGTTTCTATACGTATGATACATTTTTATACATAGACAACAATGATAAAAATTTTATATATATATATATATATACTGTAATTAGTTGAGAATTGGCGGCTAGCTAAAAAAAAATTAAACCGTGTTTTATTTAATGATATTAGCTGATTAATACAAAGCAGTTACCTTAGTTTGTTAATGGGGAAGGCACATTCCCTTCTATTTTTAGTGCCAAATAGAGTTAGTGAGGTCGAAGGTGTTGCCCAACAATCCATGTTTAAGTCGGCACACTCCCTTTTATGTATCATATTTTTATTATAATGAATCAAATATCTATTAATAAAAACATATTTACTAAATAATCTCATCATTATTTAATCCTCATGTTATATTTCACATTAAAATCCCAGTAATTCGTATACAAACAAAACGACTCTTTTAGGTTTTAAAAGATTCACACTAGCAATAGCAATTTAAAGTTGAATTTTCAAGGTTAATTTGTGCTGCTTTTGCACAATATCACATTGGTGTAAAATCACAACATCAACTACAAACGCCAATAACAATCATTAGTTTAATGTTCGTATATTTAAATGTCTAAACTAAACACTCAAGAAAAAAGATGACAAGACGCATTAGAGGAATTAAGACAAAAGATATCTTCCATTTCTACTAGAATGAAATCCTAAAGACATACTAATTATAACCTAAATGAAGCAAACAAAGATTAACGTAATATCCTCTAGTACTTGAACAAGACATGTTTAATATTTCTGTAAAAGATTTAGTCAAACATGGATTTCTAAGATCGGTTTCATTAAAACACACGTGAATTTCTTAGGTTGGGGTGTATAGCATATCACCATAGAATTTAGACACAAAGTTCATTCACATTCCAGTTGAGTTGAAAAGGCAGAAACTCATTTTAAGACTATCTTCGTTTAGGGTAAATTTCACCAAAAGTCACGTAACTTTATTATGTAATAATAAAAATCACAAAACTCAAACATGAAAGTCACAATGACCCGGGAAACCCACACCCTTCTTAGTAATATTTTTTTAATGATTTAAATTGCTACGTCAATAATTCTCACATTTTAGCCCATTTTTAATATGTATATTTTATATTAAAAACTAGGAGCAGCTGTTTCTGACAAAAGGTAAAAATTTGGAGAAATAACTTATTTCCTTCTCCTAACTAATAATCGAGTAAAACTACTTTAATGTGTAATGCATATATCATATTAAGATATATATTAAATTTGTAGGACTATGTATTTACTCTATTCACGATATTATATTGGGTTTACATCATCCTAAGCATTTTTTTTTTGGTTTAACCAGATTCTATATGTATTCTCTATTTGATTAATTAGTTTCTATTGATAGTTTTTTTAGCCTTATCTAGGGTGTGCAAAAATTGATTTAACCGATAAATCGAACCAATAAAAACACTATTGATTTAGCGGTATCGGATTATTGGGTTAACGGTTTGTAAATGATTTTGTAAAAAAAACTATCGGGTTATCAGTTCAATTTCCGATTTTAAGAATTCAGTTAATAGTTAAATCGATAATCCACTAATGAACCTCAATACTTTAAGAACCTCAAGAATACATTTATAGTAACAATAAATCACATGTCAAGTGTTCATCAACAAATGGCCATAAAATCAATCTTCTAAGCAAATAAAAAATAAAAAATCAAGCATAAAATAAGAAAATTATTTTACACTATCAGGTAACCTTAACAGCGATAAAACATGACTACCCATAAGTTAAATAGCACTAATTTATAAGATACTAATACAAACCCTATGTCTAAATTCTTACCGCAAGCACACTTACTCTCGGTTCTTATTTCGCTTATCATTTGTACATTCACTGAAAATGCATTAAACAATTTGAAAGTGCATTATCATTTGATGATTTGATGCTTGATTGCTACATTGCATTTTATAGTTTTTGTCTTGTAATTTGTGTAGACTTTTATGCATGAAAGCAGTATATATATGAACAAATAAAAGTAAGAGAAAACAAAAAAATTAGCGGAGCATTTTCTTATTGGTTAAACCGAAATCGAACCGTTAAGGACCAAAAACCGATAAACGATAATGAATATCTTATCGGTTTGATTACTGATTTAGCATATTTACAAATCAAAAATTGATGAACCAAACCGGTAATACACAAAACCGAACCGAATTGACCAATAAGCACCCTAGCCTTATCCCAAGTTTCTATAATATTTGTCTCTACTTGATATTTTTGCTCCCTACCATAAATTGCCGATACTTTCCAGTATCAATTTTTTTGTCTATAAATTCGGCTTATTAGTTAAAAATGAGTTTTTTTGCAACTAAAACACGGTTAAGTTAATTCTTGTGTTCTTACATTGTATTGAAGTCAAAATTTTATGAATTGAATCGAAACAAAATAGCTAAATTGTGATGAAATAGGTGTAATTAATATGTTGCGTCTCAAATTTTACATTCTTCTATTTATCTTAGTGTAAATAAATTGCATCTTTTGTTTGCTAAAAAAAAGTAAAGCCTTTAGTTTCTACCTTTTTCAACTCGAGATTTTTATTATTAGCCAAATAATCACCTAGTTGGAATATATGAGTAACAAATAGAAATTACATTTATCAATATTTATAAGATTAAAAAAATATTAAAATGTGAGAATTGTTAAGGTTACGATCTAAATCATTAAAAAATAATTGAGTGATTGGAAGTGTGGGTTTTCGGCCATTGTGACTTTTATGTTCTATAGTGAGAGTTATGTGATTTTTATATTACAAGACAAAGTTGTGTAACATTAGTTTACAATTCATTCATGACATTACCTAATAGGATTCGGATTTGAGTCACGTAGTAACTATTTTGAGAAGGTGAAGGGATTTTGAAAAATCAAAGATGAAACTTCATACGATTTTTGTGAATTTTACCCCGGCTTCGTCTTTGACAGATATGCCCCCGGAATGGCTAGGTTATGGCTTGTACTATGAAGATTTTGATCCGCTATTGAGAAGAGAAGGACAACGTTTTTGGATGTTGAGACACACCAAGGTAATTAATTATAGCGAGACAACATTTGCACAAGAATCGACGCGCACGAGAAAGAGAAGGAGATGACGCCTTTTTTTTTTTAATCCAGGTTTCTAGGCTTGCGCCTGACTACTTCACTGGGTATTATCCGGACGTCCTGAAGGTAATAGCACCGGTCCTTCAACACTATTACCAGGTAAATCGCGGGATGTGCTCCGGTGACCAGTTTTTCTGAGAGCGTACAACTGATCAATGAGATAAGGTCAAATTTCCCAACATGCAGAGTTTCTTCGTGCTTGCGGGGAATCGAACTCCACGCTGTCTCATGCCAGAGCGCCTTATAGCACCCAGGCTTTGCCACTGGACTATGCCCCGGAGGACGAGATGACGCCTTTATTGATAAGGATGTCCGCCCCTAAATCAAGATTAAATTTAAAAATTAAAATTTATCCAAATTTATCTAGTATAAACTATAAAATCAAACACATAAAAATATTATATCATATATATAGGGGTGTGCACTATTAAGATTAAACTGAAAAATCAAATCGAACTAAATAGAATTTTAGTTGGATTGATTTCGGATTGAGAAATTAACAATTTTGATTTTTGGTATAATTTTGGATTTAGAGAAAAAAACCGAAATCAAATAATTTAATAAGTCTACAAACGAAACGACCCGGCCCCTTAGGTTTTGGAAAAATTAACACCAGTAATACCAATTTAAATTTAAACTTCAAGGTTTACTGTGCCCATATACCACACTTAATTTGCAAACAAAACGATCCGACCCCTTAAGTTTAGAAAAATTAACACTAGTAATAGTAAAATAAATTTAAAATTTTAAGGTTTAGGCCTCATTTGTTTCCATTAAGATTAAGACGTCTGAATCGGAATATAATCTGAATATTAAGATGTGTATTAAGATTTAGATGTCCGAATCTGAATAGACATCTGAATAATAAAATGTTTTCTCTAGATCTGAATTCATCATCTATGACCATTTTCCAATTCGGGTCATGAAGGGCAGACACTGGGTTACGTGGTAGGGGTGATTTAATGATATTAGAATTGAGATTGAAATGTCGTTCAGGTTTTAAAATATCTTGTTGGCTACAAGTAACGGGCCCTTGATTCGGAATAGAAGTTGATTGGACCTGGGTTGGTGTCGGATCGTCCGGGACTAGAAAATTGGGCCAGCAGGCAGTGGGCTTGTTGGCTTAGAAATTGGACCGGGAAAGGATTGAATTAGGCCGCGGGCGGTGGGCTCTTGCCGCGAATGGGTTACAGACCGAAATTGGGCCAACAAGCAGTGGGCCTGCTGGCAGGGATTGGACACGGGACAGACTGATTGGGCCAGTAGGTACTGGGGCAGCCGGTGTTTGCTAGTCCAGATCCCGAGAAGGGTGCCGTACTAAATGGTGGACCACATACGATGAGAGCCCATTATTCAAAAAATTATAAAAATTAGATACGGAATTACACAATTTAGCAAACGAAAATTGGATTTCACCAAATACAACATGGCGACTAATTATGATTTTATTAGAGGATAAATCAAAATATTTGTAACCACGATGATTAGACAGATAGCTCAAAAACACACAAGCGGTTGAACGGGCTTGAAGTTTGTTAATTGTAGTGGACGGGAATATAGGATATCACAAACATCCAAACACCCTAAGATGAGAATACGAAGGATCTTTATGATAAATAATTTTTAGTGGAGATTGGTATGCTAAGCCTTTGCTAGGGAGTATGTTAAGAAGGTAAGTAGTCATTTGTAATGCATGATGTCAAAAGAAGGTGGTAATGAAGCATGGGCTAGTAAAGTTCGAATAATATTATTAATGGTATGAATTTTTCTTTCGGCTTTCCCATTTTGTGAGGACGTATGAGGACAAGAAAACCGAAAAGATATGCCATTAGCGTTACAAAATTCCCGAAACGGCCCATTATCAAATTTCCTTCCATTATCACATTGAATGTTGTTAATCTTCCGTTCAAATTGGGTACAGATGAATGCTCTAAACAATAAGAATGTGGAAAAAACTTGAGACTTTTTAGATAAAGGAAAGGTCCACAAAGAATTAGAATAATCATCCAAAAATAACACATAATAACGGTGGCCCATATAGCTAAAAATGGGAGATGTTCACAAATCACTATGAATAATATCAAATGGAAACAAAGTACTAGAATTTGAGGCTACAAACGGGAATTTAACATGTTTCTCAAGCGGGCAATAAGGAAAAATATTAGTACTACGCGTACTATTACATTCAATAAAATTATTATTTTTAAGAGATGAAAGAATAGACGCCCCTGGATGACCCAAACGCGCATGCCACAAGGAAGGTGTTAGAGCGGCAAACGTTGACGGTGTAGATTGATTAGTGGAAGTGGTGGTGGTGATTGGATAAAGCTCTCCCCGACTATTACATCTCATTAGAGGTATCCCCGTCGTGAAATCCTTCACAAAAAATTGAAAATGGTCAAAGTCAATAGAACCCAATTATCAATTGTAAATTTTCGAACATATACCAAATTTTTAATTAAGTGAGGAGCATGAAAGACATTTTTAAGGCTAAAGGTGGGTTCGGAGGAGATAAATTTGTGTGATGATAACCACGAATTGGAATTGAATTAACATTAACAATAATTATGCCACAATTTTTGCTCAAATTGAAATAAGATGAGAGATTACATGGCGCGAACATCATATGAGAAGTGGCCCCGGTGTCCATGTACCAATTTGCGTCCGGAGAATTTAAGCCAAGTGTATGCATCGCTGCCTCGATATCCGCGGGAGTCGAAACTGTTGCTGTGGCCCACAGTAGTAAAGGCCTGCTAAGGCCCAGGCCTAAGTAGGCCAGCCAGCTGCCAAGGCCTAGTCCGTGACTGTTGGGTCGGCTGGAACTGTTGGTGGCCGTTGGGCCTTGCCCAACTTGTTGTTGGGTATGTTGGAAATTATGGCATGGGCCACTGCCCAATGGCCCAGCCCCACAACCACTGTGCACTGGCCCATGGCTGCGCCTAGCCGACTGGCCACTGCCACCACGTCCTCCGCCACCGCCATTGCCACCCTCATCGCCACCCCTGCCATCGCCGTGATTGCCGCCGCTGCCACCACCCCCACCACCGTCGCGGTTGCCGCAGTTTTTGCCACAATTTTTTCTGATTTTTTTCCTTTTTGCTGCCACCATTGTTACGGTTTTGGATAGAATTTTCCGAGGAGTGATAGTCATCGATGTCGCTGGATGTGTTTACCATCATGACAGAATTGGCTCCGGTTGCCGCTTTTTTAGCCAACCCGATTTCTTCTAAGGTGAGCATGGAACGTGCTTAGTAGAACGACGGGAGAGGATTGCTTTGACGAAGAAGAGTTCCAACTCCATTATAAGCCTCGGATAGGCCTGCAACCATTTGAAGAACAAGTGGATCATTCGTGACGGGCGCACCAACGTTCTTGAGTTGATCCAACAACTCCTTGAGCCTTTGACAATAGGCTCAGGCATTCGGAAAATCCTCCATGTTGATGTGGGAGAATTCTACTCAAGGGTCACAGCACAAGAATTTTTGTTATCTTGGAATATATCACACAACCTATTCCAAGTTTACATTGTCGTGGCGTCGGGTTCAATAATCGTCAGCAAGAGGTTTGTAGAGATGGTGGAATAGATCCATTGAAGGACCGTAGCATCAAGAGTTGCCCACATTTCAATTTCATCATCCGTGGAAGACACCTTATCCTTGCATGTCGCCGATGAGACGATGTGATGGATGTCTCTACTAGACCGAGCGTGAATTTTAAATAGTTCTGCCCACATCGCGTATTGGACGTTTTCCATCTCAAGAACAATAGGGATGTTGTTCTTGATGTTGGAGACTGCAAGGGCAAGATGAAATGTGTTCTTTGTGGTAGACATGATGAAAGAAAAAGAGGAAAATTAGAGATTTGGAAAAGAAGCTTTGACCAATGTGAGGCTCAATAATACTTATTCAGTGTAAAGTTAAAGGCATTAATGGCACTCCCTCTGTCTCAAATTATTTGTCGTGATTTCTAAAAATAGTTTTCTCAAATTATTTATCATTTTAGAAGTTGAAGAAAAAAACTCATAGAAATTGATTAATTTTTTCCCATTTTACCCTTTGCAGTAATTATTCTTGAAGACTACAAACCCCAAGATAACACATAAATAAAGTAAATATTCAATAAAGAGATATTATATCTGAAGACATAAATAAGATAGAATAGTTAAAGAAATACCTCTTCTTATAATAAATATTTTTTAAAGGGCGTGTAAAATAAATAATTTGATAGGGAGGGAGTATTTCCGGAACTTCGAGAGGAATTGGTTATCCTAAATATTTGACATTTTTGTAGTTGCAAACCACCTATTTATGACGTGTAATCACTTTCATAGTCTAATAAAGCTTTAGGATATCTCATGGCCCAGAACTCAATTCCTGTAAGTAATCCCATTAACTTAAACAACTTCTACTTAAGCATAGGCCACCTCATCAAAATTATTTCTACACAAAATAATGTCACAGATCCCATCATCCACAGTTAACATGATGAAACCTAAAAAAAAAAGTGAGGACCACACATATATGGCATAGTCCTATACTACTTTTAACTAGTTATGCTATTTTTGTTTTTCTTTTGAAATAGTGTTACAAATAAGAGGGCCGGGCGAGATAGGTCCCTTTCATATTTCCATGCTGATGTGAAATGTATTTTTAAGCTCCTAACTATTTTGATTATTACTAAGTTTGTTGGTTTAGGGTTTCACCACCAATTTATAGCAAATATTGTTTCAATTAAATAAGAATTTTTTATTTTAAAAAATCGTGTTGTCTTTTTCAAGTTTTGTTGGATCATAGAAAATCGACTCTGATCTTGGTTTGCGACATCATTGAATATTCCACAAGTTGGGGGGTAAAAAATCGTGTCTGGTTTTGGTTTGTATACTATATTCATTGAATATAGTACAATTTAGGAATCTTCCGATCAGGAGACTTGTAATAATTAATGTGACACTAGGGAATTTTATTATTTGGAAAGTTAATATTACTATCTTACTGTTAGTTTGGTATTATTATATTGGGGCTCTGAATCACTCATTCGTAATACGGTTTTGACTAAAT
This sequence comes from Anisodus tanguticus, assembly GCA_034509755.1. Taxonomy (NCBI): domain Eukaryota; kingdom Viridiplantae; phylum Streptophyta; class Magnoliopsida; order Solanales; family Solanaceae; genus Anisodus; species Anisodus tanguticus. Next base: position 32,872,606 of record CM067561.1, on the reverse strand, counting down.
GTGCTCCAACGTCATTTATAATTGATGGACCGATTTAACCTAATAACGAAAGTAGATTTTAACTTTAAAACTACTCCAAGAAAACCTCTAAATACAAATAAAAAAAGGAAAATTTTCAGCTTTCCCTCTTTTACATTTATCCAAGTATGTACGGTCGATTTAATAATTTCTAAAAGAACCAAAAGTCCAAAACACTCAATCCGGATCACTATGCATGAGTGGAGTAATCCAAGATCTATATAAATCAATCGGAGTTATATATATCCTTATTTATGTGTGAGAAAGTTTTTAGTGAATAACTTGATGATTAGTGAATATTTATATAATCGTGTTTGATACGTAGACATAATTGTTGTTGTATATTATCATTATGTTGCTTAGAAAATGTAACTTTTATCGATGAGCATTTTCACTCAAAAATTACCAAAGAAAGTGGAGTTTAATTATCTATTCATGATAATGAAGAAAACTTTCAAATCTTCTGTTAAAGGGGAAGTTATTGGGTTTTTTACTTTGATTTCTCGATTACAAACAAAGAATCCATTGATATGGAATCACTGGTGCATCTATTTTTTCTGCAGGCCAATGGCGTGGGGACCAATGCTTACCTAAAAAAAAATCATATTTTTGTGCAATGGAGACCCACAATCCACCCACCACAAAATTGAATTGTTTGTCCTTAAACATTTTGATGACGAAATGCCATAATTCAATAATTACAAAAAATATATATATCTATGAAGTTCTAAATTAAGAATTGAAAAATACCTAGTTGGAGTATTAAATCACGTATTGCTCTATTATTTTGTACAAAGTACAAACCTGTTGGTATTTTGTACGTAGTCAAACGTACACATTATACTACTGGAACATTTGTTTGTGGGAAGCACTAGAAATTTGTCCAACAATGTTAACTCTCCGGGGAGGGAGGACGAATAATTAAGGTGAGCTTATAATTAATAAATTTATTAAATTCAAAAATCCGAGAAGAGAAAAAACTATAATAAAAATTGAACTCACATTTATTATATGTAAGGCTAACGTCCGTATCGTTAGACAGTGAGAATTTTTTTTATAGTTTGATGTTTGATGTGGCCTCTTTTTGTTTCCCCTTGTAGTTCAATAATCAATATCTTCTACATTATTGAGTTTCAACATTTGCGTTTACCCTTTTAGCAAGGGGAAAGGGCGTTGAAATATACTTTATTTTAAGGGCTTTTAGTTTTTTCATTGGCCAATTCAAGCTCTCATAATGTCCAAGAATTATACCTTTCCGTCCCAATTTATGTCACACAATTTTCTTTTTAGTTCGTCCCAAAATGAATGTCACATTTTCTTATTTGGCAACTATATAATGTTACCATCTCTATTTTACTCTTGTTGATTTCCACTTGATTTTAAAAAAAAAAATATATTATTGTGGAAGAAAAGTCAACAAAAGTAGACACTAAAGTAATGACAATTTGGTAAACATAACAAAGTCTTTTCTTATTTTTTAAACTCCGTGTCCGATCAAATGGTGTCACATAAAGACGAAGTGAATAGTAATTTATGGGTAGTAGATTTGACAATTTTTTTTTATTTCACCAATTTTTCATATTACCGCCATGTATAATATATGAGGCTGACAACATACATTGAGATTTTATCAAAATTTAGCTTGGTGTTTACTCCTTAATCTGTAGTTTAGGATGACAAATGACTTAATATTTGAAAGTTAAGGACACGCAAATTATAACGATCAAATATTAATTTCTTAATGAGTAAGGACTTGCTTATAACAACAACTAAGATAATAAGTAAGAATGAATTGCAAAGTAGTAAGTAAAAAGAATGAATAAAGATCTTATTGAATTGAGGCAACGTCAAAGTAAGATAACGGTTAGAGTCATTACGTGGGTGCATCGAATCTGTTGAAGTTTATCGTGATCCGTAACATATGAACTACCGGTTGCTTCACCGAACTAAGTGAGGTAAAACACCATAAGTGCACCGGGTATGTAATCGTATTCGGAGGATGTTATACCCAGGTACAATCCGAACTCTGATAGGAATTATCTTGGCTAAGTTGGATCTGACTAGACTCGAACTGCCATGTATCGCCCCAGAGTCGTCCACACGTTAATCCGTATTTTGAACATCAAAAATATATTTTCACGGAGATAATATGTTGAGTAAGCTTATGCATTTGAATATAAAAACATACTTCCTACTATTAAAATAATAGCCATCGTCGTGTACTTTTTAATATAAATTATTGTTAATGATATAAAAACATTTAAAACTTAAAAAATTACTCCGATAGTTATTTATAATTAATAAACCATGCTACAAGTCAAAGTTAAATGTTCAAAAATCTTCTAAACGTCATCAGAATGTGCATAGTTGTTGTAAAAGTCATAAATGTGAATAATTGTTGAGCAATTACTATTAAGTGTCCTATTATTTCGTACTTACTTTAACAAATACATCATGTTTGCGGAAATTACTGAAGTTACTACGAGTAAGTTCATATGATATAATACTCCCAGTTCTCAAATACGTACCTTCTCCTCAGTTATTTTTATTTTTTTTATAAATAAATATTCCAGAAATATCTACAACACCGTACGGATCAAAGTAGCTAGGGCCATGCGTTTTTTTCGTGGAAAATGGTATTCAGTAGGATAATAATAGAAGTGACTCTGAAGAAAAAAGAAGGATTAAAAAAAAGATTATAAATTTTACTCGTACTTGGTTGGGTCCATATTGTTAGCGAATATTCTCCGAATATTCTCTGTATATTCTGTAATTATGATAGATGTATATTTAAGGTAACTTAGGATTCTAATTGTATTAGGAATCAACCTTTGTAAGGTAAGTTAGGATTCGTACCATATTAGGAATCAACCTTTGTACAGCTATATATATTGTGAATAATGAAAGGAATCCCCAAGGGAAATTATTCTATCTTTCATGGTATCAAGAGCCTAAAACCTAAATCCTCATTCCCGTAATCGATTTTTTTTTTCTCGATTTCACGAAAAAAAAAAAAAAAAAAAAAAATTCGGTTTCTTCCTCCATATTTCGGCCAAACCGTAAAATTCCCTTCCCTCGACAAAGGCAACCATGTCTTCCCTCACAAATTTCGTTTCATCCACCGGCACACTTGAAAACCCCTCTCAACGTTCGCATCTTCTTTTTTTCATCCGGCATTCGCTCGTTAACAACATCAAGAATTTTATCCCTATAATTCTTGACCAAGAAGACTATCAATATTCCATGTGGATGGAACTATTCTACATTCATGCATGTGCATACAACGTGCTCGATCACATTGACGAACTGTTCCTCGTCCCACCGATGTTACGTACTCAATCAAGGCGTCGTCTTGACGCCATCGTCAAACAATGGATCTACGGCACCATCTCCAAAGATCCGTTATGCACTATCATGAAAACAAAAGCTACGCACGTGAACTTTGGGTCCCTTGGCTAGAAGAAATCTTTCAGACAATAAAAATACTCGGCCGTGTATTTGGAAGAGCAATTCAACAATACCCGCCTCGAGAATTTTAACAACATGTCCGAATATTGTAAGCAACCGAAACTCATAACCGATCAACTATCCAACGTCGGGACTTCTTTTCTAAAACCAAGATGGTGCTTCAACTTGTTGCGGGTTTACCGAAAGGTGAATATGACACACTCGCAACAATGATTCAACAAGCCGACCCTCTCCCAAGTTTCAACAAGGCACGTTCACAACTATTGTTGGAAGAAACTAGACGTGCTAAACAAGAGGAACATAATCAACAAAGGCGTTAGCCGTTGACGGATGGCAACACTGCGCGGCCGCGAAGAACCACCATCACAAAGATGTCCAAGAAGAAGAAGAAGACACACCGGTTGTACCACTGAAGAAGAAGAAGAAGAAGAAGAATCGATGCAAAGAAGAAGAAGAAGAAGAAGAATCGTCACAAAGAAGACGCAAGACTAAAGACTGGAAAGACTCGCAAAGACTACTCAAAGACCAAGACTAAGAAGACTAAACATCTCAGCAAGAAGACTAAAGAAGAAGATTCCGCAGAAGACTCAAGCTGCGAAGAAGAATCGCAAGAAGAAGAATCGCAAAGAATAAAGAAGAAGAATAATCGCAAAGAAGAAGAAGAAGCCTCAAATGCCGTCCCCCCGACCGATTTGGGCTGTGCCTACACCACCGTGAACCTTCAATGCCCGACGACAATTGGTACATGGACACCGAGCGACATCTCACCTCACCCGTCGTCGGGTAACCTATCTCAACTACGTCTGCTAAAGTGTCCTCAATTTATTACCGTCGGCAATGGTCATCGCATTCCAATTGAAGGTTACGTAACACACACACCAAACATACACACCCGCCTTTCTCCCTAAACCACGTCCTATACACACCTAACATCATTAAAAACTTAATCTCTCGTTAGAAAATTCACTAGCAATAATTCGTGTGTCCGTCGAATTTGACCCTTTTGGTTTTTCTCGTGAAAGAACTCAATACGGGGAAAATTCTTACACGCCACAATAGTGTGGGAGACCTCTACCCATTCACTCAATCTTCCGCCGTCGTGCCGCAAGCACCTCTATCCCTTGCGGCAATCTCTCCCTCCACTTGGCACAACAGACTCGGACACCCCGAGACCCGCTTTTACTTTTCTTAGGACTTCTAAGCGTATTAAATGTAATAATGGAAAAGTTGCCCAACACCGTTTTTCTTGTCCACTAGGCAAACATACTCGTCTTCCATTTATGTCATCAAACAAAGGTTACTTTTTCTCCCTTTGATATTGTTCATGCCGATTTGTGGACATCTCCGATTGTTAGCTCTTTGGGTCATAAATTCTATCTAGTATTCTTGGATGATTTTTCACATTTTGTCCGGATTTACCCACCGAAATTCAAATCAAGTTTTTACAAAATTCCTCGAGTTTCACAACTTCATTAAAACACAATTTGAAAAATCTATCAAATCATTCCAATGTGATAATGGACGTGAATTTAATAACTCGACATTTCACAATTTCTCGTTCTAAACAAGGTATGGTTTTCCGTTTTTCTTGTCCCTATACTTCTTCCCAAAACGGAAAGGTCGAAAGAATTATACGTACCATCAATAACATGGTTCGCACACTTCGTTTCATGCCCGCCTACCACCGCCTTTTTGGGTCTATGTCAAAATGGTAGAATCCCTTCTTAATATTTTACCAACTAGCACACTCCAAAACAAGACCCCTACCGAAATCTTATACCGTAGGCTACCATCATATGATCACCTACGTATTTTTGGATGCTTATGCTACCCCAACATGGCCTCCACCGCACCTCACAAACTTGCACCTCGCACTCGCCATGTGTCTTCCTTGGTCTATCTCCTAATCATCGGGGCTACTTGTGCTATGACATTGCTACTTGCAAAATCATCGTCTCCCGTCACGTCACCTTTGATGAGACAACCTTTCCTTTTTCAAATCTCCTAAATTTCGTACCACCGATTACATCTTTCTCGATGAACCAAGTCCGTCCCCGATCATCCAAAATCTATATCAACAAAGACCCCACCGTTCCGACAGCCTCGCCACCGTCCGCACCACCCCAACAGCTCCCCTCGCTCACCCCTACAACCCCCGCCGAGTCACCCGAAACCGGTCCCAATGAATCGCGCGCCCACTAGTCCGAACCGGGGACCAAAGAACCTCCCGGCCCCCGATCCACCGCCACCGCCGTCTCATCGTATGGAGACTCGTGCACAACACGGGATCTTCAAACCCAAGGTTCACTTCAATCTCTCCACACAAATCTTATCACCCATTCCACAAAATCCAAAACTAGCAAAACCGGACCCAAATTGGAATGCGGCCATGTGCGAGGAATTTAACGCTTTAACCAAGCGTAACACTTGGGATTTGGTACCTAGACCCGAAGGTGTGAATATTATCCGGTGTATGTGGCTATTTCGGCACAAGTTCGTAGACAAAGTGGTGACTTAGAGAGGTATAAGGCAAGACTAGTCGCCAATGGCACTAATCGCAGGAGGGTATTGATTGTGGTGAGACATTCATCCGGTTGTTAAACCGGCCACTATTCGGACTGTTCTCGCATTGCTATGGGCATGCATTGGCCAATTCATCGCCTTGATGTCAAGAATGCATTCCTTCATGGGGATTTGAAAGAGATCGTGTACATGCGATCACCTCCGGCTTTGTTCATCCGCGCCTCCGCGCTTGTGTGTCGTCTCGTAAAGTCATTGTATGGACCGAAACAGCACCCCGCGCTTGGTATGATCGTTTTTCCAGTATCTTTTGCAGATTGGTTTTGTATGTAGCAGGTGTGATAACTCTCTCTTCACTTTTCACCGAGGTAGCAAGACCGCATATTTGCTTATTATATGTCGATGACATTGTTCTTACCGCCTCATCCGACGGTTTGAAGAATGAAATCATTGCTCTACTCAAAACTCGAATTTGCTATGACCGACTTGGGCAAGCTAAGTTATTTTTTGGGTATATCGGTAACCGTATCCGCACCACTATGTTCTTATGTCGCGTAAGTATGCGTAAGAGATAGTGTACAGGGCCAAATGGCAAATTGTAAAATTATGCCAACTCCGGTGGACTCCAAATCCAAGCTTAGTGCCAATGACGGTGCGCCGCTTTCGATCCCACTCTATATCGAGTCTAGCGGTGCTCTTCGCATCTTACATTCACTAGGCCTCGATATTACATATGCCGTTCGGCCAGGTGTGTCTGTTCATGCACGACCCCCGAGAGTCCCATTTTGCCGCCCTCAAACGTATTATCGTATACGTTAAGGGCACACTAGACTTTGGATTACACTTATACCCCTCTCGCCCCAACCAAGTTACTTGCCTACACGGATGCAGATTGGGCGGGATGCCCGTACACACGTCGCTCCACCTCTCGGGTACCGTGTATTTCTTGGGGATAATCTTATCTCATGGTCCGCCAAGAGGCGAGCCACACTATCCCGTTCGAGTGCCGAAGCGAATATCGCGGTGTTGCTAATGTAGTTGCCGAGATCCGTTGGCTCCGAAATCTTCTTTTAGAGCTCCGTGTCCACTCCGCAAGGCGTCCATAGTCTATTGTGACAACATATCTCGCCATCTATATGTCTCATAATCCGGTCCAACATCGCGGACTAAGCATATTGAGATGGATATCCACTTTGTGCGAGAGAAGGTTGCCCGTGGTCGTCAAAATTTTACACGTGCCTTCCTCTTATCGCATGCGTACATCTTCACAAAGGGACTACCGCGACAGCCTCTTCACCGACTTCCGATCCAGCCTTAGCGTTCGGCCTCCTCCCGCTCCGTCTGAGGGGAGGGTTAGCGAATATTCTCCGAATATTCTCTTGTATATTTTGTAATTATGATAGATGTATATTTAAGGTAACTTAGGATTCTAATTGTATTAGGAATCAACCTTTGTAAGGTAAGTTAGGATTCGTACCATATTAGGAATCAACCTTTGTACAGCTATATATATTGTGAATAATGAAAGGAATCCCCAAGGGAAATTATTCTATCTTTCACATATTGTATACTGAGCAAGACGGGCAAGACACATCTTAAAATCAGAGAGACAGCCAACGTTGCTTCTGGTCTATTTTGTTGACACGCCTATAATAGCATTAACTTTTTGCACCATCTGCATTATCGTTGAACAAAGCCTGCCTTTTCTTGTGTACTAATGTAGTGGTTCTGAACACTATAAGATCAATGTATTTAGTTTTCGTATGGCTAATATTGTTATTTCTAATTATATCCCCATAAAGTTAATTATACTATATAAATTCACGCATAATTTAATGCAAATACAATCAATCATACGTTAAATAAAATTCACGCATATATATAGTTTTTTTTCTTCTAATCTCTCTAACACAAACACCGTTATCTTATGGAAAATCTTTGTTGGAATTATTTTTCCAATCCATTCAACCAAATGATCTCTAAATATCAATCTGCAAGGTAGGTTAATTAGTACTAATTTCGACATTATTATTACTGTTAGAATTCATATAATTCATGAATCCTTACAAAGCAATAACAAGAGTAAAGAAAAGAGAATAAGAATATTATTGATAGTGAATTGGTAAGTAAAAGAAAAGCAATTACATCCCTTTATATAGGGTCTAATACATAAGACATAAGGATGATTTTCCAATGTGGGACATTTTATCTCAAATAACAAATGCTAACATCCTCTCTCAAGCTCGCGATGGTGTAGAGAGAAACATCGAGAGTTTGCCAAGAAAGAACCGGTGATGCTGTAAGGTATGCGCCTTTGTGAAGAAATCTGCAAGTTGCATCGAAGATGAGACAAATGGCAAGGATAGAGTGCCTTGTTGAAGATGATATCGAATAATATGACAATCAATCTCAATATGCTTGGTACGTTCATGAAAAAATGTGTTGTACGCAATCTGAATAGAACTCTTATTATCGCAGTACATCGATGTCGGTGAGAAAAGAGAGACACTCATATTAGTCAATAACCAATGTAACCATACAATCTCACACGTAGTAGAAGCCATAGCACGATACTCTGCCTCGGTTGAAGAGCGAGAAACAATATCTTGTTTCTTACTTTTCCATTAAATGAGTGAATCTCCTAAAAATACACAATAACCAGTAGTGGATTTCCGATCTGTCGGGTTACTAGCCCAATCTGCATCAGAAAATGCACGAAGCTCCAATAATGAGGTTGATGGAAACAAAAGACTCTGATAAATCATTCCTCGGAGATAGCGAATAATACACATAACCCCAGCCCAATGTACAGATGTAGGAGAACAAACAAACTGGCTGACAATGTGAACAACATATGCAATGTCAGGGCGAGTAATGGTGAGGTACACTAGGCTACCCACAACTGAACGATATAAAGTGGGATCAGGAAGAGAATCTCCGTCAGTAGGGGTATAACAAACATTGACGTCAAGAGGAGAGTCAACAATACGAGTAACTGTGAGACGAGCCCGCTCAAGAATATCTGCAGCATACTTAAACTGAAAGAGAAGATACCCCTTCTCAGAATAAGCTACCTCAATGCCTAAAAAGTAACGTAGATGACCTAAATCTTTCATCTCAAAGCGACGAGACAAAGTAGATTTTAGGTTTGTGATACCATCAATATCATCACATGTAATGATCATATCATCAACATATAACAAAAGCAAAATACGAACTGTCGGGGACGATCTAAAAAATAGCGCTGAATCATGAAAGCTGGAAATAAACCCAAGAAAAGATACTATAGTGGAAAACTTGTCTAACCAAGCTCTTGGGGCTTGTTTGAGACCATACAAGGCCTTCTTAAGCCTGCACACCTGTCCTGGACTATGTGAAACACCAGGTGGATGGACCATGTAGACTTTTCTTGAAGATCCCCAATTAAAAAGGCATTTTTAACATCCATTTGTGAAATATGCCAATGACGAACAGAGGCTACTACAATAAGAACCCGTACAGATGTCATATTTACAACAGGTGCAAAGTCTCCTCATAATCCATACCATACTCTTGAGAAAAGCCCTTTGCAACCAAACGAGCTTTATATCGCTCAATAGAACCATCAAACTTGGTTTTAATCTTGTACACCCATCGAGAATCAATAGTTTTCTTACTAGACGGTAGAGAAACCAAATCTCAAGTACCAGTTCTGTCCAAAGCAAACAATACCTCACTCATAGCCTTTTGTCAAAGAGGATCACGAGTTGCCTCATAGTAAGAGGTAGGCTCACAAAGAGAATTAATAGAAACTAAAAAGGAGGTGAATGATGGAGAATAGCAAGAATAATTATAATCGAATACCTGGGTAGATCGAGTAGTACGTTTAGGATAGCGATGTGGATTTGGATCTGCAATCACAAGAGGTTCTGGAACAGTCGTAAGGGGGGAGTATCAATATCATGGGACATGCCAGAAGAATGAGAAGGAACATACGATATAGATGTAGAATCAGATGGACAATCAGTAGTGAAATGATCAATATCAACAAGGTCATATTTTGATATGCCATGTGAAGTAGATGGGATGGAGAAGAAAGGAACATACTCAATAAAGGAAACATTACGAGAAATATACAATTTTCCAGAAATTGGATCATGACAACGATAACCTTTTTGCCCAACCCCATATCCAAGAAAAACACAAATAGCGACACGAGATGATAACTTAGTACGCTCTGCATGTGGACGCAGAACAAAACATGTTGAGCCAAAAACTCTCAAATGGAAATAAAGTGGGGTGTGACCAAATAGTCTAGAATACGGAGAAATTCCAGAATTATGAGAGGTAGGGATCCTATTAATAAGATAAACATATGTAAGGACAGCTCTCCCCAAAATTCGCTAGGGACACTAGCGGACAAAAGCATAAATCGAGCGGTCTCAATAATATGCCAATGCTTTCTCTAGGCTATCCCATTTTGTTGTGGGGTATCAGTACAAGAAAATTGATGTATTGTACCATCAGCTTTGAAAATATCATGAAGATCTCCACTAGTATACTTACCCAAAAATCAGCCCGAAAATATTTAATAGCGGCAGAATGTTGAGTTTTCACATAGGCTTAAAACTTAGTATAAATATGAATAAGATCAGAATGTCATTTCAGTAAATAAACCCAATAATAACGAGTATAATCATCAATAAAAGAAATATAATATCTGGAGCCCCCCTTAGTAGGGATTGGTGTCGTCCCCCAAACATCAGAATGAACTAGATCAAATGGTGCAGAAGAAGTAGAAGTACTGAGATTAAAAGGCAAAGCAAATTTTTTTCCAAGTTTACATCCACTACAAATAGAAATATCCTCGAATTGTAAATCACCAAGAATACCAGAATTACATATAAAACTTAGGCGAGAGCCTGATACATGACCGAGTCTGGAATGCCACAAATAAAATTTTGAAGAAGAAGGAGTCAAATGGAAATAAGACAAATTAACAGGTATATCTGCTACATGAGTAGGAAGATGCAGCTCATCCAAAACATAGAGACCTTTCCCCTTTCTACGTCCTGTCCCAATTGCTCTTTTGGACTTTAGATTCTGCACATAACAAAAATTGGGAAAAAGGCTAACAAAACAACAAGAGTCACATATTTGACCAACAGAAGCAAGATTCATATGTAATTTGGGAATACAATAAACATCAGGTAAATATATAGTGGATGTATGAATGGTACCAATGCTTGTCAATGGCATATGTGTGCCATCAACAGTCACAACAGAAGTGGATGGGGGGGGGGGGGGGGGGGTCACAAGACATAGATATAAAAGCAGAAGAATCAGGAGACATGTGATTTCCAGCTCCAGAGTCCAAAATCCAAGAAGATGAATTGATACATGAACCAATAGATGGTGATGAACCGGAAGGAGCAGAAAGAGCATAAGACTGGGGATTACTTTAAAACTGTTGTAAGGCGAGGAACTTCTGAAATTGGTCGGCTACAAAATCAATATTGCGACTCACATGAGTTCCTTAAGCTGAGTGATCAATATATGGCACAAAGTCAGCCTGAGTAGGTGGATACGAGTTCTGGGATTGACCCCCAGAGTATGACTTTTATTGCCCGCTATGATATTGTTGCGGAGGCTTCCGTCTTTGTGACCTTGACTGCGCATGCTTCCAACCTTGCCCTGTAGACTTCCAACCTTGTCCTGACTGTGGAGGCTTCCAACCTAACACATTTCATAGCTCAGGACATTGATCCTTCCAGTGTCCCGGTTCCTTGCAATAATTACAATTACCTATGACAGATGTTTAATACTGGTGTGTAGGGGCTGCAAAGACCGATGCAGACGAAGAAGCTGTCAAGACGGAAGTAGAAGCAGTATGCACCCCTTTAGAGTCTTCAAACATGTTTCTTCGGCCATGAGTTCATTTACCATATATTCAACAAACGGTAAGGGTTTGCGGTGCAAAAGGCATGAACGATAATTTTCAAATTCTTAGCGAAGACCCATCAATAGCTGAACAACACGGTCTTCATCTCTACATTTAATATAAGCATCACATGCTTGTAATTCAACAGATTCCGTCAAAGCTAATTGATCCCAAAGAGTAGTCATTGCACAGAAAAATCTTGATACTTAAATCATTCTGTACAAGTGCACAAATTTTAGATTGTAATTGATATTTAACAGCAAAATTATTCTGCAGAAACAGTCTTGACAAATAATCCCAAATCTCTTTAGCATTTTTGAATTTAGCCAATTGGACACCAATTCTTTGTTCAACAGTGTTATTGATCCAAGTAATAATCTTTGAATTATTGGTTCCCAAATACGAAATAATTCATCAAATTTTTCATCTTCAGTTTTTGGACATTTGGCTTTTTCAGAAATATAGTCCCAAAGTCCCTTACCCTTCAAAAAATATATCATTACATAGCTCCAATATGAATAATTTTTTCTATCTAAACGAACGCCAATAGATTGTAATGAATCGTCACCTCCAGCCATAGAAAATAACGTAAATAGAAAAATCTCAAATAACAAGCAATAATCCCAATTTCCAAATAACATACGAGAGTGTCCAAAAAACTAATTATGCAACATCAACAAAGAAATACATAGTTAGGGCAGATCTCACCAATCAAAATGTAGAAATGGTGGAACCAATCAGAACAAGAGCCCAAATTAATAAGAACGAACACAAATAGCGAAATCAGAAAAGCGAAGCTAACAAGATAGGCGGTAGAACCGGCCATATTATAATGCAAGAATTTATGTAATAGGCGGTAGAACCGACCAATATCATAATGCAAGAATATATGTAATAGGTGGTAGAACCGACCAATAATTTAAAATAATATTAATTTAAAATTAATATTATTTTATTCTCTCTGATACCATGTTATAATTTATATAATTCATGAATCCTTACAAAGCAATAACAAGAGTAAATAAAAGAGAATAAGAATATTATTGATAATGAATTGATAAGTAAAAAAAAAGCAATTACATCTCTTTATATAGGATCTAATACATAAGACATAAGGATAATTTTTCAACGAAAGATATTTTATCCCAAATAACAAATGCTAACAATTACATCATGCATGTAATGTGTAGTTGGATCTCTCCGTGGGTACAAATCAAATTGGATCTTTCCTTGAGCAAGTCAAAGACAAGAATCTTTTTACAATCTATAAATCGATCTTGATATATAATTCCTAGCTAGAAAGGATTGTAATAAGTAATAATAACGTGTGTGTATTATATAGCGGCTTCTTATCGTTTGAAACAAGGGCTCATTGGTCTAATTTGGATAAGAATAAGGAAAAAATAAATGTGTAGTATGTGGATCTATGCCGAACGCAAGTTAAACAAAAAAATTATTGGAATCGCAATAATGGAGGGGGGAATGTGAATTCCTATTAGGTGGCTGCAAAATACTGTAGATTCCAATTTCCAAGTGGATGCAGCTAATAGGGAGTGAGGAAACCTCGTGCCACAATCTTTTAAAATTATTTGCGTGATTGACGTCATGCACAAAATTTAGTCAGTACGACTAGGCAATATAATTATATAGAAACCTATGAGCTGAGTCGAGCCGTTAAAGCTGGTTTTATGAAGCCTGAGAGTGTGGGATCGTGTGAGGTGCACCCAATCATTTGGTTTCACATTTTCAACTATTGATTCTTAATTTTGCTATTTATTCAACTATTGCAAATTAGCTTATAAAAGTGGACGAGTTGGTTGCGCAGGCGATATCTCAAATAGAAAATTTAAATTTAAAATTATTGAAAATTTTACGAAAAATACTCTCACGAACATTGTAGGAAATTCCTGACCAATTTCATAGGTTGAGACATGTCAATTAAGACACTATCTTTAAGGATAATTCACCCGATATAGGTATATCCCTTAGAATTTCACAAGCCTTTCTAGTATAAAATTAAGAGTCATAATCTAACAAAGATTTTATAAAAGTAGATAACCCAGCACTATAAAATGAGAAGACGAAGAAATAGTTTTGTTTATCGTATTTTTTCTATCTCAAAATGAACCCACAAGTTCATATTTATAGTAAGATGAATGCTAATGTCTAAAACATTTATTTTATGCCAACGTTCAAATTTTGTAAGAGGAGTAAAAAGCCTTAAAGGATATTGATAGTAATAATCATTCATTATTTGATCTTATTTAATAAAAAAGAGATGTTGGCAACAACCATATTTGACCAAATTGAATGAAAACTTTAATGAGATTAATGAGTATATTATTATTTATTTTTGAGATATTAGATAAAAAATATTATTTTTCTAACAATCCTTCATATATCTCAAAAATAATAATAAGAAATAAAATAAATAGTTTTGCTGGGTTTTTCCATATGGGTATAATGCGTTGAATCTGGTGTCTCGTAGACTGTGAACCAGAACTAGATAAAATGAGATTAAACTTACAAAACAATTGGTGAAGTTTAGAATTTTTATGAACCATGAATTCTTTTGCAAGTCTAGAGTTTTTTCTATCACATTATACTCGCACAATCTTTGTCGTTATCGCGATTTTTGCGCTAAAAGATCATGCGCGTGTCCTTGTATTCATGAGTGCTCTAGAAATCCGTCACAATTTCGTAGAAACGGCACCACTCCACACTCATATAGGTCCACTCATCAAGTGTATTCTGCATAGCAATACATCACCTATAAAGGATCTGCTAATGGATTAAAAGTTTATAACTCAACATCACTTTGCCTAGACTGCACTATATTCACACACCATAGGAAAAACATAATTTAGTAGTGTATACTTGATCAACCAATGACTTGTTATTATCCATGTGAACCTAATTCATGGGATCTCCAATCACTTAGGTTGGGTTACCATCATTGTTGATCTTCTCAAATTGATAAAATAAAAATCTCATTCCCCTCGATGTTTCTTTTAGTCTGTGAATCGATCAAGTTCACATCTGACTTCACATAATTTATTTACGTAAATAATTTTATCTCACAGCAGTTGCTTTAACGCATTATGACTCAAATGAATGTATCAATTTTTGCCAATAAAAATCATATTTTCACTACAGCTATTGCTGCTTGGCAACCACAATACATAAATACAAATATATTGATTTTATTTCAATTGGAATACTCACTAAAGGTCTCTTAACCACTCAACCTTATCACCAACCAATTTCAAAATAACAAACTCAATTTCATAGTAGTGTATTCAATCTCAACAGCATATGAGATCCACCTATTGTGACCCTTTTGATATAACAAAAAATTCACTATAATTAATTCCAATATTATTAACCATAAAAGAAAAAATCATCATCAATTTGTTTTTTTATTCTTTTGAAATCATCATTTCCAAAATCAATGTGAACAACATGAGCATAAGAAATATTACAACTCTTAAAAAATATTATAACCTCAACAACTCTTTTTGTTTCACATAATTATTGATCACCAAAAATCTGTACATGCAACATTGTATCAACGTACAATAAAAAGAAATTTGAGTTTTTTTTTTTTTTGTTGCTGAAAAACATGTAGTATAACCTTAGCAAGAAACCCCATATTTTCAAATATTTTAAGTTAAGAAATAATCTTTTCACATTTTATAAGTGAATATCCAGTCTTATAAGGTATCATATTTCGTACACATTTTTACACCAAAACATAACAAAAATATTACTCCATTTATGGTTATTAAAATTATCAGATACACTTTTTTCACAAATAAATTTTAAAGTTAATGTTAGAATCCTAATTAATCTGATATCAAATGACAGTTTCAATAATTAAAACCACCTAACAATTATTGAAGGTATTGAATTTATTAAAATCACCTAATGTCTCGTTACATTTCATAAAACATACGCTGAAACATGTTTAAAAAATAGTTATCATATTAAAGTTTATTTTAGCATAGTAAGTTCACACAAATAAAATATAATTACAACACAATTTTATCAAATTCAAATGAGACTTTCATCACAACTTTTCGTAATAATCTCACAGAAAATAAATTAGTCCAGATAGATATTAAGAACATGTACCCCTTCAGTTAATTCCAATATTAATGTGAGTTTAAGAAGAATTTTTCATTCAAAGAACTTGAGTAGTTCTAGAATCACAACATAAATAAATCATTTTTCTTTTTCAACTTGAGTGTAGAACACAAAATTATGATAGCACAAATATGCATAGTAATACTAAAGTCTAACACCACATCTCTCATATTAGCTATAAAATTCTTTTGTGAAATGACCACAATAATTTATATCATTCGCTTAGTTAAATTTATTTTATTTAATCGGATTATTATTTTTCCAAATCTTCTTCTACATTGAGGAACACCACAACTTAATTTGCCATACACAAGAGCATAATTATTTCATAAATCACCACATGATAATCCAAATATAATAATCGTTTACAAATCAAACATCGGTTAACCAAAAATGAGGTCATTGTTATCCGTAGCCACAACAGATTTCAGTTTCAAAAGTACCGAACAGGTTGCCTACGACTGAAAACCGTACTATGCCAGCAGCTCTTATAGATTGTTTTGGTAAAGGGGTAAGACACGACACCACTTATTTCCACTGACATCGCTTATGTCATCTGAATATGACCTACAAATTATAAAGTTTCCCTCAAATGACACTTTAACCCATATACTCTTGTCCATTTATGAATTTCAATTAGGACAAAAGGGTAAAATTATCGAATGTCTTTATCACATAAAAGTATGCAATGGACCCGTAAGCTTAAAACCGTCCACACACTTGGTGTGCTATTGACGGTAAAGGGCATCACAACAAAACAAAGAAAAAAAAGAAAGGGAATTGTTGAAATTTCTTCACCTTAAAATAAAATTTCATATTCGAACGGTAAATTTTTTTGTTTTTTTGGTATAGAACGTTTTATTCAATCCTATCATATGTTGGTTAATTAGATTTTACTAATATTCATTTTAGAAAGTTGATGTTTTTGATTCTTTTGAACCTAAGAGCTATCGGAAACAACCTCTCTATCCATAGATGTAAGGTTTGCGTACATCCTACCGTCTCAAGACTCAATTATACTCACAAAGATAAAGATAAGGTCTGCGTATATTCTACTCTCCCAGACCTCACTTGTGGGATTACACTGAGTATGTTGTTGTTGTTATTGTTGTTGATGTGTTGGTCAAACTTTAAAAGAAAAAAAGTTCTTCTGAGTAGTAAAAGAAATTAATTTTCAGAAGCTGAAAAAATAATTCTTTCACTCCTTTTGAAACCCTGGTTCAAGCATAAATTGCTTTTCTAATATTGACGAAAGTGTTTGAATTGATTAGTTAAAAACACTATACTACATATCAAAAGTATTTTTTCACAAAACATTGATTAAAAATAAGAAAGGGCAAAAATGGAAAACTGAATCCAATAAGAACCCCTTGAACGTTTGATAGTATTAATAAGGGGGTGAACCGAGCCCATATCAATTTTAGTTCTATTTATCAAAACATATCACTCTACTACGTAATTATTGTTCTCTCTCTATTTGTCCTTTTATTTTTCTTTTATATTCCACTTTGTGGGAGCAGACATAACATGGTTCAGTTTCTCTTTCTAGAAGAAGAATACTAAATTCTGAAAGTGTGGCCTCAATTGATTCTTGAAAATTGTCAGCTTTTCTTGAAATGGGTATCTACTCTAAACTCTAAAGGCTATTTTCTTGAATTCTTTTATTTTCATTATACAATCTCTATGTTCCCTTTTAATTTCCTTTCCTCATTTGAGTACCTTTAATTTTATTATTTTGTTCTGTTGATAATTCTGTGTTGTTCTATTTTGATTAATTCGAGTAGTGGAACTCATTATTGCTGTTTTCTCATATTTCTGTTTAAAAAACTCTGCTCTGTACTGTTTTTTCCCCTGAAGTTCCCTAAGAGACAACTAAAGTTTCTTGGTTTTTACGTTTTTTTTTTTTGTAATTATGAAAGATTTGGTTTTTCTTTTCCTTTTATTTTCCCTTTTAATTGGCTACTGTTTTTTTTTTGGTTGTTTTACCTTTATTGGTACTTAGAGCTTTATTATGACTGTGTTGTTAAAATTACTTGTTTGCTTAACATGATCGTGTTGTTAGTGTTGGGCCAAATTTTTGAACCTCATGTTTGTTTTAAAATCTTTTTGGAGTTTCTGATATGTAGATCCCATTTAGACTCAATTAGGTGAATGAATTCAAGAAAAAATTCGAGTTTAGCATATTTTTTTACTTTGCAGGGCCATAAAGGGAGTTTCAAGAATGATTCTTGAACAATTAGTTTTCTTGTTTATGTTTGGTTTTACATTTTTCTTTTACACCTCAACTTCTGTCCAAAAGTACTAAAATAGCTGCATATGATATTGCTATAAATGATGTGAAAGTTGTAATATATCAGATTTATTGATCCGACGGTGAAGGATCCTTTTTTTTTTGTGGTGTGCAGGGTTTCGATTCCTATCAATTGGATAGGAAATAAGAAAGTATGGGGTTTCTAGTGCATGAAGTTGAAGGTCAACACAGTAGAGTGGTTTATCCTCTAGTTTATATAAAGTTATAAGTAGAAAGCGATCTGTAATAAAGGAAGCAAGAATAGGAAAGGAGGCTATAAAGAGAATAGAAACCTGGGATTAGAGGATCTTTATCCTGTGGTGACTTAAGTATTATGTTCTAAGATCTTCACAGATATGGCATAGAAGGATCGATGCCGGTGCTGAGAAAGAGGTTATTGAATAAGAACATAAAATATCTTGATTATAATTCGAAAAAATGGATATTTAACACTCTTCTTAACAGTATTTAATGGTAACATTTTACGTCCTTAAATCAATATGTGGTCCTTAAAATTGTTGCCTAACCTTTTCTGATTTATGAGTCAGGTTGAATTAAGTGCAGCTGTCTTGTATTCTCAGTATTGGTGATTTAATTCAGTCATGAATGCGAGGATAGCTTGAATAAATGGGTGTAGCCACCTTAGGCGAAGGGTGGTCAGGTGCACATCCTTCACTGGAAAATTAGGTTAAATGTTAGTTACTATGAGTATATATTTAATTTTGCACACCTTTAACATAAGTGAGAAGAAAATATGCACACCTTTTGCCAAATTTTTGACTCCGCCACTACTTGAATATTGACACTACCTGTTATATAGTAATACTTTTAGAATTCCGTTCTTTTCTTCAGTCGCGATTATTGAACTATTTGAATTTGGATACTATGCATTTGGGGATTCTTTCTCACGTCTCTAGTAAGGAGATCTTAATTTTTCATCACTGTGAAGGATGAGAGAGTAGAATTTTACTTGGAAAAAGGGAACACCTTAATGCCGTATCTGATGACTTTCCAATAAGAAGATTAAGGCCCTCCGTTTGTAATATAACGTATTCAGAATAAGTTTCGAAGCCATAAAAGATTATGGCAATCCTATAGACGACAACAATGGTGAGATTGATCTGGGCTATGGTGAAGATTTATTAAGTTGGAGTTTCCCTCAAGTAAATTACCTTGTTTATAATGCTACTTATTATCTGATTTTTTCTTGAAATCCTCCTTCTCTACCTCTATTTTTCTGTCCTTCCTTGAATTATACTGTTTCTCTTTCCCTTTCTTTTCACACACACAACAACCACCTTCCTCCGTCGAAAAAGTTATGATCCAATTGAACTTTTGAAGGTTAAATTGACCATTTTGTTGTTAACTTTGATTTATGTATAATGTGACTTGTCCTTGGTATGTTAAAGAAAGAGAAGCAGATATGCATATTACCTTCTGTCTTTTTATTCTTTAAGTCTTCTGTGCATCTTCATGATGGTATTGACATTGCCTGTGATAAAAAGACTTCCCCTCTCCCATATTCTTAGCCATTGACGAATTCTGACATACCGTCTTCTGTTTTTTTTCTTTTCAGGTTATTAAACTGAGACGTTTTACTGAGAGACATGATCTGCTATTCTCTTTTGGTATCTTCCATTATCAGTTTCTAATCCTGAAACCTGCTTTGGTCTTATTTACTATATAAGAGCACTAGACAGCCTTTGATGCCCCTCTTCAAGATTAAGATAAAATGGATCGAGCAGACACATCAGGGTTTGTGAGCGGAGGAGGTAGCTCATTAGGACTTATTTTACTCGCTTGCTTCATTTTGTTTTATGAGTTTCAATATTAAAATGTGATGAGATTATTCAGTTCGTTTCATTTTTCAGGTCAATTTTTTCCGAGTGTAGTATGATAACATCCATTGATCCAAATAAGAACAATATGTACGTTGTTCCAGATGTTGAGCTTGCAAGGAGTGATACAACATTAAGATTAGATTGCTTTGGTTATGGAGGAAATGAGTGTGTTATATTTCGAGGCAGTGGGACCAACAGCAGAAGCCATGTTATGCAAAAGAATGCTGTTGATGACGGGTGTAAGTTGGTGCTTGGTTTGGGGCCAACACCTACGATTTGTTCTGACGACTATTACCCTGGCGGATCTAGTAAAAATAAGGGGTTTACAGCCTTGTTGAATCAGGGGCTATCATCTGAGAGTGATTCTATCCTTAAACTTGGCCTCTCTGGGAGCACCGATGAATTTTCCAATGCACTTGATTTTTCTTCTCTCACTCAGAGTACTGCTGGTGCACCTCATCATCTCGATCAGCTATCTTCGGATTGTAAAAGACATGCGATCCCTATCCTGGACGAGGGTTCTACATCAGCCAAGAAGTCAGGTGGGTACATGCCTTCACTTCTTATGGCTCCAAGAATTGAGAACAGACAACTATCCTTTCAAAATAAGGAAGTTTTTGAGCTCTGTACAAAATCCCATTTCCATCTTCCCGAGCTGAGCTCTGAACCTTCTTGTATCTCTGATTACTCAATGAGTACCATGTCTGAACCAACGACGATGGCTACATCCTCACGCAAGATAGCCAATCCCAAGAGATGCAAGTTTCCGGGCTGTTCCAAGGGAGCTCGAGGAGCGACAGGTCTTTGCATTGGACATGGCGGCGGACAGAGATGCCAGAAACCTGGATGCAACAAAGGTGCTGAGAGTCGGACCGCATACTGTAAGGCCCATGGAGGAGGGAAGAGGTGCGATTACCTGGGATGCACTAAAAGTGCAGAAGGTAAGACCGACCACTGCATAGCACATGGTGGTGGAAGGCGTTGTAGCTTTCCTAAAGGTTGCACCAGAGCAGCACGTGGAAAGTCAGGCCTTTGCATCACGCATGGTGGGGGAAAGAGGTGCAATGTGGAAGGATGCACTCGTAGTGCGGAGGGAAAAGTTGGCTTGTGCATTTCACACGGTGGCGGACGCCGTTGCCAATTCCCTAGTTGTACAAAGGGTGCACAGGGAAGCACTTTGTTCTGCAAAGCACATGGTGGTGGAAAGCGTTGCATATTTGCTGGCTGCACCAAAGGAGCTGAAGGGAGTACGCCTCTTTGCAAAGCACATGGTGGTGGAAAGCGGTGTCTCTTTGATGGTGGTGGTATCTGCCCCAAAAGTGTACATGGAGGCACAAATTTTTGTGTTGCACATGGTGGTGGGAAGAGGTGTACTGTTCCAGGATGCACTAAGAGTGCTCGAGGGCGAACTGATTGTTGTGTTAGGCATGGAGGAGGGAAACGCTGCAAGTTTGAAAACTGTGAAAAGAGTGCTCAAGGTAGCACCGACTTTTGCAAGGCTCATGGTGGTGGTAAGCGTTGCAGCTGGGGAGAGGGGAAATGCGAGAAGTTCGCTAGGGGCAGAGGAGGGCTATGTGCTGCTCATAGCAGCTTGTTATATGGGAGAAACACTAATAAAGGAGGCATGATTGGACCAGGACTTTTCCATGGTCTGGTCCCTGCTGCCTCCCATGCAAAGAGCACTTTTGAGAACAATCATTCTTCGTCTATGGTGAGCATGGTCTCAGATTCGGTTCATTCACTCAATAAACCAGCTGAAAAGCAGCAACTTATACCACCACAGGTATTGGTACCCTTGTCAATGAAGGCCTCCTTAGCTTGTTCAGAGAAGCCGGATGACAGAAGCACCGACCTTGGGATTGGAAGAAGCAACACAAACAACAACTTTGAGTTTGTTGTCCCGGAGGGAAGAGTTCATGGTGGTGGCTTAATGACATTTCTTGGGGGAAACCTGAAAAATGCAATAATGTGAAGCTGTTTCACTCTGCTCTGGGAAGACTATACATTTGTCATTCGTACTCTCGTGAACTAGTATTCAGTTTTTTTCCTTTGGAACTGTGTATAAATGTTTGTATCAGTTTTGTGAGACTTCTCTGCAAGTGTTCTGTGAAATATATGATATTGTAACTTGCAATTGTCATTTTGTCATATTCCTTATTTTGCCTTCAAAATCTCTCTTCATAAAACCTCCATTTGGTCAATATTTAATATTTAAATGGACAGTTTTTTCTTGGCTAGTTGCTTTCTTGCTGGGTCAGTTGATGTAATGTAATTATAATACGAGTAAGCATCTGGCTAGTAAAAAAATGAACATCTCTTCATTATTTTAATAGTTATATCAATAGTTAAAGATACATTATTTGTGTCCTAAACCCACCGGAAACCACATGTTAAACAACATGGTGCAGGCTAGGCAAATTGGCAAGCACCAAGTCAATTTTCTTTTTTAAATTCTCAACCATCCTATTTTATAAGTGACTTCCACAAATCTCAGTTGTCAAATCTTGAATCAGCCTAATGGTTAGGCAAATCTTAGTCAAATAGAAGAAATGATGTTAAAACACTGTGTGATCTTTTAGTGGATTATATAGCTCTTTGACCTTAGTGAATTAACTCTTTTTCTTCCTTCTGAATTCTTCAGTGATGAGCTTGTGGCCATTATGTGGATGGCACACTTCCTGGAATACTTTAATGTTTTGCTTTCTGGTGCTCCCAAACGCACACACAAGTATACGCGGTCGTATAAGTAATATAAGATTTATAGTTCAAATATTGTATCCACAGAGACTTATGATTAACCATTAGCTAAATTAAACGATCCGAATTATCTATACAAGAGAGGAAATCTGTAAGTTGTAATTCTAAACTAATTAAAATAAAAAGAAAACAAATAATGAACTTCGACAAAGAAAGAGTAGGTTTTTATATTATCAATGATATGAAACCGATCTAAGGCTATGAGCTATCTAATAATCACATTGTATTCTTCAATTGATTCAACTTCTTAAGTTATCCAGTTTACTGATTGACAGGGTTGATATTACGACTACGAATCTCTCGAGTCCTCTAGCCGCCTGTTCATATTATTGTCAAGCCTATATCTCTATGATCATGAACCTTAATAAGAACGCATTTATATTTCCTGTATATCAACCAAGCAGGGCGAACTAGGTATATCTTTATCCTAGACGCAAATCCGCTCCTCGATGCCCAGGGTAACCCTATTGCTATCCTAGTATTCCTCTCTCGAGTTCAATCTAAGAATCAAATATATTATTAGATTGGTGATCAAGCAACCAAATAATTAAGCTCATGATTAAATAAATAAACCAATATGATAAGCTAATTAAAGAAATCAATATTTGAATAACAACGTTCATGAAAGAATCATAACCTTAGAATGAAAAGTTTAGCCCCACATAGACATGGAGGAAAAACAACAAATCATCCAAAGAAAATATAAAAACGAGTAGTAAGGAGAAGAAAAGGTAAACCCAAATTCCTCAGGCCTCCACGGCGGCTCCGAACTCTCCCTCGGTCCAAAGCTGTGTAAAAATCGTGCAAAGGGTCTTTTTATAGTGTTGGGAAATAACCCTCAAAAACTAATCCAAAACGGAGTTGGACTTTAAAATACGCTGCCATTTGGACACTGGAGCCCGGGCTTCGCTTAGCGAGCTATGGTGTCCAGTTTACACTTATCCTCAACTTGGCATTTTGGAGCACCTTCCTCGCAAGGCGGGGTGCATGGCAAGGTACCTTTCTCGCGGGCGAGGTGCATGGCGAGGTATCTCCTCGCCTCAGACTTCGCTGTTGATTGTCCATTTTGCACTCTTGCCACTACAAGTTCTTTTGGTCCTCGTAGCTCGCGTGACAAGGTGTATGACGAGCTTGTGGCTAGCTCCAGCCTTTGCTTGGCGAGGTTCATGGACCACTCACACTCGGACGAATACTTCATCTCATTTTAGCTCCCTAGATGCGACAAGAACACACATATCAATTCATAATGCAAAGATTACATAAGTTAGGTGTATTTGGTGCGATTAGTCCTCTAAACAAGGTAGGATTATGAGTAAAATACGCCGGTTAGGCTTATAAATACGCCTAACATCACATTCTTATGGAGAGCACACTCCACACTATAATACAATAAGAGTATATATATGACTCATACCTATGTTCATGAAAGTGCTTTCCTATACAGTAATGCTTATATTATTCACAAACTTGTCTTCGCATTTCCATGGCGTCCACCTCTCAATATTATATGTCTTTCATCTCAATATTACTGTAGTAGAGAAGGAGGATAAAGTTATAAGTAGAAAGAGATCTGTAACAAAGGAAGCAAGAATAGGAAAGGAGGCTATAAAGAGAATAGAAACCTGGGATTAGAGGATCTTTATCCTGTGGTGACTTAAGTATTATGTTCTAAGATTTTCACAGATGTGGCATAGAAGGATTGATGCCGGTGCTGAGAAAGAGGTTATTGAATAAGAACATAAAATATCTTGATTATAATTGGAAAAATGGATATTTAACACTCTTCTTAACAGTATTTAATGGTAACATTTTACGTCATTAAATCAATATGTGGTCCTTAAAATTGTTGCCTAACCTTTTCTGATTTATGAGTCAGGTTGAATTAAGTGCAGCTGTCTTGTATTCTCAGTATTGGTAATTTAATTCAGTCATGAATGCAAGGATAACTTGAATACATGGGTGTAACCACCTTAGGCGAACAGTGGTCAGGTGCACACCCTTCACTGGAAAATTATGCGGTATACATAGGTTAAATGTTAGTTACTATGAGTATATATTTAATTTTGCACACCTTAACATAAGTGAGAAGAAAATATGCACACCCTTCGCCAAATTTTTGGCTCCGCCACTGCTTGAATATTGACACTTCCTGTTATATAGTAATACTTTTAGAATTCCGTTCTTCTCTTCAGTCGCGATTATTGAACTATTTGAATTTGGATACTATGCATTTGGGGATTCTTTCTCACGTCTCTAGTAAGGAGATCTTAATTTTTCATCACTGTGAAGGATGAGAGAGTAGAATTTTACTTGGAAAAAGGGAACACCTTAATGCCGTATCTGATGACTTTCCAATAAGAAGATTAAGGCCCTCCGTTTGTAATATAACGTATTCAGAATAAGTTTCGAAGCCATAAAAGATTATGGCAATCCTATAGACGACAACAATGGTGAGATTGATCTGGGCTATGGTGAAGATTTATTAAGTTGGAGTTTCCCTCAAGTAAATTACCTTGTTTATAATGCTACTTATTATCTGAATTTTTCTTGAAATCCTCCTTCTCTACCTCTATTTTTCTGTCCTTCCTTGAATTATACTGTTTCTCTTTCCCTTTCTTTTCACACACACAACAACCACCTTCCTCCGTCGAAAAAGTTATGCTCCGATTGAACTTTTGTAGGTCAAATTGACCATTTTGTTGTTAACTTTGATTTATGTATAATGTGACTTGTCCTTGGTATATTAAAGAAAGAGAAGCAGATATGCATATTACCTTCTGTCTTTTTATTCTTTAAGTCTTCTGTGCATCTTCATGATGGTATTGACATTGCCTGTGATAAAAAAGACTTCCCCTCTCTCATATTCTTAGCCATTGACGAATTCTGACATACCGTCTTCTGTTTTTTTTTCTTTTCAGGTTATTAAACTGAGACGTTTTACTGAGAGACATGATCTGCTATTCTCTTTTGGTATCTTCCATTATCAGTTTCTAATCCTGAAACCTGCTTTGGTCTTATTTACTATATAAGAGCACTAGACAGCCTTTGATGCCCCTCTTCAAGATTAAGATAAAATGGATCGAGCAGACACATCAGGGTTTGTGAGTGGAGGAGGTAGCTCATTAGGACTTATTTTACTCGCTTGCTTCATTTTGTTTTATGAGTTTCTCTATTAAAATGTGATGAGATTATTCAGTTCGTTTCATTTTTCAGGTCAATTTTTTCCTAGTGTAGTATGATAACATCCATTGATCCAAAAAAGAACAATATGTACGTTGTTCCAGATGTTGAGCTTGCAAGGAGTGATACAACATTAAGATTAGATTGCTTTGGTTATGGAGGAAATGAGTGTGTTATATTTCGAGGCAGTGGGACCAACAGCAGAAGCCATGTTATGCAAAAGAATGCTGTTGATGACGGGTGTAAATTGGTGCTTGGTTTGGGGCCAACACCTACGATTTGTTCTGACGACTATTACCCTGGTGGATCAAGTAAAAATAAGGGTTTTATAGCCTTGTTGAATCAGGGGCTATCATTATTTCATTATTTTCTGGCTAGTAAAAAAAATGAACATCTCTTCATTATTTTAATAGTTATATCAATAGTTAAAGAAAGTCTAAATATGACTCATACCTATGTTCATGAAAGTGCTTTCCTATACAGCAATGCTTATATTATTCACAAACTTGTCTTTGCATTTCCATGGCGTCCACCTCTCAATATTATATGTCTTTCATATCGGAGTACATAAAAAAAAGTAAACGTATTTGTATGATAGATACAGGGACATTGGGACATTTCATAGGGGCGAAGTGTTCGATTAGTGGATTCTTAAAGTTTTTAAGTCTAAAGCGACTTTATTAAAACTCTGGAATTAAGAAAATGAAGAGCTTGTGGCCTTTCTGTGGACGGCACACTCCCTGGAAACCACCGGAAAAATTTAGCATGTTACATAGACAAGGCATGAATATCAAATCATACCACAATTTAAACCTCTTAAAAATTAGCTTTAAACTATCTTTTCGCGATAAACAGTGAGGATTAATTGACATTATCTTGCTAGCTTTTTGAGGAAACTGTATACAGCTAGTGTATGAACTTTCATGTTAGTAATTTCTATCTTGTGCATTTAAACATGACTCTTTGCGGAGGAATTATTTCACCACAAATTATTAGCAGCCTTGAGGACCATGATATATGACATATGAGATCTTGCATTTTGGACTGAGCCAAAATGGTTCATATTACAGTACTTGTAATTGAAGAAGAGTCACTAGTCTGGATTCTCAAATTTCACAAGTGAAACTCTATAGGACAATTGTCGAAATTAAAACTCCAGAACAATGACTACTTCTTAAAGACATGGTCGAAAAGTGGTCAGTAAACACTATTTTTACTGCCAAAAGCAACTCCTTGTACCCAAGTGTGCTGGTTCTTTTGGGCTGGAAAGTTAAGTTGACCACCTTAGAAAGTGAGCTCAGGCCCTAATTTGCTTGTATAATATATGAAGGAACTAATGTCTTGATTTTGGGATACTACAACTTACAAGTTTATGCTGCCATTGGGAATGGCTTATTACTAGTTGTATACTTGTATCATATGTATATACTTTCACCTCTATCAACAGGCCTACCCCATAGCCCATTTCAAAATTGACTGGATTGGGCCTCAATCTCCCAATGAGCCCAAGAAACGAAAACCCAATTGGTCAGTTGCAGGTATGACCCATGATTTATGAATGATTTGGTGGATGTACTGAAGATAATGATAATAATGGTAGCTGCAGTTCCAACTTGAGTTACCTTATCCACATGGCTCACTATGAAGAGTTCAAACTCTTCGTACAATTATTCTTTTTTGTTCCTTTTCTTTGTCTGTTCATGGATCTACTTAACCTTAAAAATTGAAATACTAAAACAATCCATATAAAAAATAATTATGGCCGGTAAATATCCTTCCATTCTTAGTTAAAAGTGTCAAATTTTTGAATTATGAAAATGGAGTTACCATTGTTACCAAACATTTTTCCTCAAAATGAACATATGACATGTATCCCAATTAGTCGACGCCCTCCAAAGCATATACCAAACATAGAGTGCTAAAACAAAAATAACCTTGTCAATTGTCATGAAAATAGCACACCATTTTATTAAACAACAGATAGTTCCTGCTCTCTTCCCCCACCCCACACACCAAAAGTAGGATACGTTAGGCTTCCACGTGGTTCATGTCTAGTCATGTCAAATTCCTCTTCAACCGTTCAATTCTCACTCTTGTTAGCTAACCTAATCTTATTGTTTCTACTATTATTGTTCCTATTATTGGACTTGTAACAGATTTTATTTACTATCTTTTGTTTCAATCCAAAGCTCCATTATCAATTCGTTATCTTAAGAATGCAAGTGATGACCAGATAGTTAGGCAAAAAGTGAAGGACATCACATTATGAACTTTCGTGGATAAAGATGACTCTACATGAGTTTGCTTCATGTCACTAACACTGGAAAAAGTGGCCCTCCACAAAATATATGATAAATCCACATTACACAGAGAAAAATAAAATAAGAAATGACACAACAATGTAGTCATCACTTGTTCACACTTCACAACTGGAGATTCATCAGTCATTCAACTCTACAACGGCTCTTTCTTTTTAACACACAATATATATATAAGAATGACTTAACAACGGGGTGGTGGCGCAGTTGGCTAGCGCGTAGGTCCCATAGTTTCTGAGTTATCCTGAGGTCGAGAGTTCGAGCCTCTCTCACCTCATTATAACATGTCCCCGGGGCATAGATGAATTACAAAGAAGGAGAACTCTTGAATGCACCTTGGTTCACTTTTCATTAATCTTTGCAATGATGGATTTTCCCCACAAATTGATGTCAATTGTTTGAAATAATAATTATTGTTTCCCGTCCATATTATTTGTCACTATTCGAAAAGAATATTTCTTAGTCTTATTAAAAAACAAGTATTTGACAAAACTTTAAAATCGTCATGAATTTCTCCTTAAATGTCTCACTTAATTAGCATTCTTCTAATTCAAACTGAAAAGATAGATTTTAGATAAGAAGTAACCGTTAATTATTTTAAAACAAATTTAAATTTATAAAAATAATTAATATTTGAAATTGTCTTGAGCCGAGGGTCTCTCGGAAACAGCCGCTCTACCTACAAGTTAGATGTAAGGTGTGCGTAAACTCTACCCTCCCTAAATCCCACGTTGTGGATTTCACTATGTATGTTGTTGTAATTAATATTTGAAACTGGATGTCTCATTATCATTTGTATTCTATAAAGATTACAAGGGCTTTTAGTGTAAGCTATAAGTGAAGTTCTGATAATCGAAAAGAGAGACAAAATTATAACTTTAATTATTATAATACGAAAACATTTGTTTTGTTCTAACATTGATATTATGGTGGTTTCTTTGGATTACTGGTACTAAAGCTGCTTGTTACTTGTACTAGTATATCTATTTGGTAGGTGATGAGTCAACTCAGCTCTAAATTTGTAATTCAAGGAGATTAGTAACATTCCATCAACCCCCCCCCCCCCCCCCCCGGTCCACACACAACCCAACAAAAATAATAACAGAGCTCATTTAAGAATGAGTTCAACTAATATCCGTCAAGTGTAAAATAATTTGGTCCTAGCTCCTGTCATATGTGGTTAATGAGATTCTTAAATTAAAAAGAAAAAAGCTCTTGTTGTGTAAAAGAAGCAACCACGATTAGTGGTGTCAAACAGATACTTGGTCGATATTGATATTGTTTTTCCTTTAAATTAAGTATTAACCGTTAAATGTGTAAGAAAGTTTTACATGGTCAACGAAGTTTGACTGATTCCAGGGTAACCTTTCTACTTTTTTTTTAATATCCAGTTTTCCGGCTTACGCCAGACTATTCCTGGAGATGTAGTTCCGGTCCCTCAGCATTACTATCAGTAAATCACGGGATGTTCCTAAATGACCAGGGTTTGAAAACAGAACAACTGATATCATCTACAAGGTCTTACCCCATAAGAGATTAAATTGCTTCCACCATGGTTCGAACCCACGTTGCAGACCTCCAGCTGAATTTTAAGTCCCTCATTTGCCATCCAGCTATGTCCGGGAGACGACTTTTCTAATATTACAACTCATGTCTAATATATTACAATTGGCTCTTGATTTATTCAATTATGTAAATATTTTTTCTACCATCAATATAAAAGTAAAACTGTTTTATTTCATAAACAAAATCGTTTTAGTTGAGTAAAATTTTTTATCACGTTTTATTGTTTCCCACCCTATGTTAGACATTCGCATTGAGCTCGATTAAATTCCAGAAAATCTTATATAATTGGTAAAGTGTTCTTTCTAACAACGCCGACTCCATACTAGGGCTCAAATATGAGACTATGATAATGAAGAAATATTTAGTAGTGCACCATAACCCTGATTGGTGTTCATGCATTTGGTAAGTAGCAATTGAAGCTGTGGTTGATTTTGGATTAACAAACGTCAATTATATCAATAGTGGTCTATGCAAATTGCATCCCAAAGTGGTGAAGGAGACACCTTATATAACTTTCAAGAAAATGAAGGCAGCAGATAGACCATGACCAAAACGAAGGGCACTTTGTGAGGTGTACCATTTTTTCCAATGACCAAAATGACAGTAATTTTCAAAGTGAAAAAAGAGGGTCTGCTAATGCCTTGAGGTCACTGTCTTGTTTGAACTTCCTAGTCTTTTTCTCATTATTACCGTCATCATAACTATTATATACTCACAGCAGCTCTATACATATGCCCATGGACACATTCTTGAATGCACAAACTTGTCAATCAGAAGAATCCAATAATAATGGCTTACACAGTATTTGTGGCATGGGCGCACCACAAAAAGATTCTTTGGCACAAAATTTTGTGCAATCTTACAAGAAAGGTATCAATTTACTGGATAAGGCCATCAACCTGATATTTAGTCACTTAAGCATTAGTTATTAACAATAATTAGAGAAGAAAATTTAAATTCGCATTATACAACTTGGAGGTCATGAAAAGCCTTAATTGTAATTGGGGTTTACTGAGACATAGATCATGGTTTTTAGTATACCATTGGTTGGTGAAGTTATAAATGTTGGCTACTATTGGAATTACTTATCCCATAATCATGATTATCCAAAATGAATGGTTCAAATGAAAATGACAAAACATTGAGATTAATTAATGTGGACCAAGATAGTAGTAATATCAGTACTTTTTTGAAACTTTATCCAAAGACATCTTCAGCAACAATTTGATTGTTTTTCTCCTAATTTAAAAGGGAGAAAGAACTAAGAACCTAATTATTTCATGAGATTAATTATGATAATTGTTGGGTTTTATGGACAGTCCAATATATGTACCTTGGATCTCTAGTGACACGTGGATGGAATGAGGAGGATGATATAAGCGTGAAGTGTGATGATGACCCACATTTTCCAATAAGTTTACTAAGTACTCCATCGGAAAAAAAGAGTGTTCACTTAATCATTTACCTACCCTTTAAGAAAATATTAATTTCTAGTTTTTTTTTATTAAACTATCCCTAATTAAATATGTATTGAGATTTGATCACATAACACTTAATAGGGGAAAATCTTAAAAAATAATGTTAATTATTTCTTGATTTGATAAGTGGTCACTCTTTTCACTCTTTTTTAACCCAAGAAAAAAAGGCTAAGTGTACACTCTTTTTAACCCAAGAAAAAAAGGCTAAGTGCACACTCTTTTGATCCGTATGGAGTAGCTAATAGGTAGTACTTTCTCTGTCTAAAAAAGAATGACACATTTTATTATTTGATAATAATTAACTTTAAACTTTATCTTTTACATTTAATGAGATGATCTATAATTACACAAATATCTTTGATTTGTTTTAGACCATAACATTTAAAAGTCTTTCTTTATTTCTTAAATTATGTGTCAAGTCAAACTACACCATATAAATTGGGACGAAGGGAGTAAATCTATTGTAGGGACCAAAAAAAAAAGAAGGCATCCCATTTTGCCCATAGTAAAATTAAGTACTTTCACCTTGTAAGGCTTGATTCAACTATCAAATGTGACCCAATTTTTATCCTGATCCAAGAACCTATAATTTTGGTACTGGTACTGGTACTGGTATATCTATCTCCAAAGTCAATAAACACAAATAATATTCATGTTTAATTAATTACTTTATACCATAATCACACCTCCTTTTATTAACGTTTATCCTGGAAAACTCTGATAACTAATGGTGTACATATGAGGAATGTTCGTGTCAGAGGGGAAAATTAAGGTATAAGTTCGGGAAATTATTCCAACCAAGTTTAGTTTACATATGATTATTTAACTTCACCCGTTGTATCATTGAAGTCATAAAATTATTCATTAAATTCAATGAATAATATATATATATTAATTTTTCAAAAAATACAACTAATCCGCAAAGTCGAATTTCAGACACTATTTGCGTGGTCACCGGATAGAGACTTTTGACCCATACAAAGAATAAATATATGCAATCTCATTATATATTGAAAGAATATATGTGTGCCGTGTATATTATATGTATACACATATATTCTCTTACCATATTATTAGATTTCTTGTACATATGTAATTATGGTAGTAGTCTTATATTAGGAAAATGTAGTAGTCTTGTATTAGGAAAAGATAGATTTATTTTCCATAATTAAATATTATATATCATGTATATATACATTTTACATTAATAAAAATAATCAAATGATTATTCTCTTTCATGGTATCAACAGTCTGGGGCAAACTTTTCAGTCTCCAAATATTCTCCCCTTCCGCCGCCCTACTCAACCAGTCGGTCGACGACCGACCCCCTCCCCTCCCCATCCCTTCAATTTTATTTTTTTCCAAAATCCTAATTCTCCTCTTGTTCTTTCATCATGTCTACCACAAAGAACACCTTTCATCCTGCCCTTACAGTCTCCAATATCAAAACTAACATCCCTATTGTTCTTGAGATGGAAAACGTCCAATACACGACGTGGGCAGAACTATTTAATTTATGCAAGGTCTAATAGAGTCCTCCGTCACATCGTCGAACCGGCAAAAGACAAGGAGAAGGTGCCTACCACCGATGATGAAATAGAGTTGTGGGCAACTCTTGATGCTACTGTGCTCCAATGGATTTATACCACCATCTCTACAGACCTCTTACAGACTATTATCGAACCCGACGCCACGACCATGGAAGCTTGGAACAGGTTGTGTGATATATTCCAAGATAACAAAAATTCTTGTGCCGTGACCCTTGAGCATGAATTCTCCCACATTAATAAAGAGGATTTTCTGAATGTCTCAGCCTATTGTCAAAGGCTCAAGGAGTTGTCGGATCAACTCAAGAACGTTTGCGCGCCCCTCACTAATGATCGTCTCGTTCTTCAGATGGTTGCATGCCTCTCCGAGGCATATGCTAGAGTTGGAACTCTTCTTTGTCAAAGCAATCATCTCCCACCGTTCTACCAGACACGTTTCATGCTCAACTTAGAAGAAACGAGATTGGCTAAAAAGGGAGCAACCAGAGCTAATTCCGTCATGATGGTGGCCACGTCATACGAAATCGATGACCCTCATCATGTTCGGAAAATTCGGGCCAAAATCAGAAAAATAATGACGGCAAAAAGGGACAAAATTAGAAAATGGAGGCGGTGGCCGCGGCGGTGGTGGTGGCAGCCACGGCAGTGGCGATAATGGCCAGCCTGAGCTGCAGCCCCATTGGCCGCAACCTTGGGCCAATGGACCATGGCCGTGAGGTGGGGCCAGTGGGCAGTGGCCCAATGCTCCCTATCCGGTTCCTCCATTTTGGGCCAGGCCCAGCAGTAACGTCCAGCAGCCAGCGGCGGCCCCGAATAAGCAGATCAACGCATGGAAGCAACCTGACCTAATTGGGCCAGGGCCTTAACAGGCCTACGCTGTTGCGGGTCCCACAGCAGCCCCAACCCACACGGATATCAAAGCAGCGATGCATACACTTGGATTAAATCCCCCGGATGCAAACTTGTACATGGACACTGGTGCACTTCTCACATGACGTCTGCACCAGGTAATCTCTCGTCTTATTTCAATATGAGCAAAAATCGTGGCATAATTATTGGTAATGGTAATTCAATTTTAATTCGTGGTTATGGTCACACAAATTTATCTCCCCTGAACCCACCTTTAGCCTTGAAAATTGTATTTCATGCTCCGCACTTAATTAAAAACTTAGTGTCTGTTCGAAAATTTACAACTGATAATTGGGTTTATGTAGACTTTGACCCTTTTGGATTTTCTCTGAAGGATTTCACGACGGGGATACCTCTAATGCGATGTAATATTCGGGGTGAGCTATCTCCCATCACCACCACCACCACCACTACCACTAATTAATCCACACCGTCAACGTTTGCCGGTTTAGCACCTTCCTTGTCGCATGCACGTTTGGGTCATCCAGGAGCGTATGTTATTTCCTCTCTTAAAAATAGTAATTTTATTGAGTGTAATAGTATGCGTAATACTAATATTTGTCCTTCTTGTCCGCTTGGAAAACATGCTAGATTACCCTTTGTAGCCTCTAATTGTAGTACTTTGTTGCCATTTGATATTATTCATAGTGATTTGTGGACATCTCCTATTTTGAGCTCTTTGGGCCATCGTTACTATGTGTTATTTTTGGATGATTATTCTAAGTTTTTGTGGACCTTTCCGTTGTCTAAAAAGTCCCAAGTTTATTCCACAATCCTATCGTTGAGAGCATTCATCTGTACTGAATTTGAACGGGAAATTAAAACATTCAGTGTGATAATGGAAGGGAATTTGATAATGGTCCGTTAGGGAATTTTGTAATGTTAATGACATCTCTTTTCGATTTTATTGTCCTCATACGTTCTCACAAAATGGGAAAGCTGAAAGAAAAATTCACACCATTAATAATATTATTCGGACATTACTAGTTCATGCTTCCTTACCACCTTCATTTTGGCACCATGCATTACAAATGAATACTTACCTTCTTAACATACTCCCTAGAAAAGTATTAGCATACCAATCTCCACTCAAAATTCTTTATCACAAAGATCCGTCATATTCTCATCTTAGGGTGTTTGGGGGTTTATGCTATCCTTTATTTCCCTCTACTACGGTAAACAAACTACAAGCTCGCTCTACCGTTTGTGTATTTTTGGGTTATCCGTCTAATCATCGTAGTTATAAATGTTATGATTTATCCTCTAATAAATTCATCATTAGTCGTCATGCAATTTTTGATGAAATCCAATTTCTGTTTGCTAAGTTGCATAATTCCATGTCTAATTCCTATAATTTTTTGGATGATGGGTTCTCACCGTATGTGGTCCACCATTTGTTTCGAACCCCGTCTCGAGATCTGGACTAGCAGCCACTGGTTGGCCCAGTGACCAATGGCCCAGAAAATTCCCATCATGAATTCCAGCCAGCAGACCCACTGCCTCGGTCCACTTCCGTTAGTTCAACCCATTGGCCAGCAGGCCCATTGCTTTGCGGCTAATCCCGAGATGTCCCTACACCTTTAATTTCGAATCAAGGGCCCATTACTCATAGTCAACGGGGTATATTTAGACCAAAATGATAGTTTAATCTAAATTCTAATGTCACTAAATCACCCTTCCACGTAGCCCCGTGTCTTCCCTTCATGACCCGAATTAGAAAATGACCATGGACAATGAATATAATTCTATTATTGAAAATAAGACGTGGGAGTTAGTTCCCCCTCCACCTGGTGTTAATGTGATTCGTTCTATGTGGATTTTTACTCATAAGGAAAAATCTGACGGTTGTTTTGAGAGGCATACTTATAGGTGATGATAAAACTCAATAGGTTGGCGTGGATTGTTGAGAGACATTTAGTCTGATGGTCAAATCGGCAACCATTCGCACTGTTCTCAATCTGACTTCTTAAAAACATGTCTCATTCATCAGCTGGATGTGAAAAATATTTTCTTACATGGTGATCTCAAGGAAATGGTATACATGTATCAACCCTTTGGTTTCTAGGACCCCGATCATCCTAGCCATGTCTGTTTGCTGAAAAAGTCCTTGTATGGGTTAAAACAGGCCCCTCGGGCCTGGTATAAAAGGTTTGCAGATTATGTGTCTACTATTGGGTTTTCTCACAGCATGTCTGATAATTCTCTTTTTATCTATCGTCGTGGTACTTCTATGACATACATTCTGTTATATGTGGATGATATTATATTGACTGCCTCTTCTGATATACTGCGCAAGTCCATCATGTCTCTTCTCAGCTTCGAATTCGCTATGAAAGACTTGAGGCCTTTGAGTTATTTTTTAGGTAAAGTTGTAACTCGTCATGCAAGTGGCCTATTTCTATCCAAGAGGAAGTATGCAGCTGAGATTATTGAACGTGCTGGCGTGTCATCCTGTAAGTCCTCTCTACTCTGATTGACACCAAACCGAAGTTGAGTTCTAATTCTAGCACACCTTATGAGGATCCCTCCCACTATCGCAGTCTTGCAGGGACTCTTTAGTATCTTACATTCACGAGGCCCGATATTACTTATACAGTGCAGCAGGTGTGTTTATTTATGCATGATCCGAGGGACGAGCACATGCATGCTCTCAAACATATTGTGCGTTACATTCAGGACACTCTTGATTATGGTTTGCACTTATAACCATTCTCCGTATCTACTCTCACATCTTATACAGATGCTGATTAGGGTGGGTGTCCAGATACCAAACGTTCGACGTCTGGTTATTGTATGTTTCTTGTTGATAACTTGGTCTCTTGGTCGGCTAAACGCCAAGCTACTTTATCGCGATCTAGTGCAGAGGCCGAGTATCGAAAGGGTAGCCAATGTGGTGTCTGAGTCATGTTGGTTGTGTAATCTCCTATTAGAGCTTCACTTTCCTATTCAAAAGCTACCTTGGTCTACTGCGATAATGTTAGTGCGGTCTATCTCTCTGGGAATCCGGTCCAACATCAGTGCACTAAACATATCGACATGGATATTCACTTTGTTCGCGAAAATGTAGCTCGTGGACAAGTACGTGTCTTGCATGTCCCTTCACGGTTCCAAATTGCTGACATCTTTACTAAGTGTCTTCTCTTAGTTCTGTTTGAAGATTTTTAGAGACAGTTTCAGCGTACGGCAAGCGCCCGCTATGACTGCGGGGGTGTAAAAGAATATATGTGTGCCGTGTATAGTGTATGTATACACATATATTCTCTTACCATATTATTAGAGTTCTTGTACATGTATAATTATGGTAGTAGTCTTATATTAGAAAAAATGTAGTAGTCTTATATTAGGAAAAGATAGATTTATTTTCCATAATTAAATATTATATATCATATATATATATCTTTTACATTAATGAAAATAATGAAGGAATTTTTTTTCGTTCATATATCTCCACAAATGAACATCGATCGAAGATCGGCATAAGAAAGGAAGAAAGTGATGGACGTGTAGGCAACATATCCACTCTTAATGAATCACCATCAGTACTGTTCCATTGGCAACAAGTGTGTACCTAAAAAAATTAAGAACTCAACAAGTTGCATCTGCAAGTAAAACTCAAGTTGTAACAATATTATATTGTTTTAAATTTAAGAGAGTGATCAACAAGATAGATCTTATAAAATTACATGAATACTACACCTTTCCGAAT
The DNA here is from genome assembly GCA_034509755.1 of Anisodus tanguticus. Lineage (NCBI taxonomy): Eukaryota > Viridiplantae > Streptophyta > Magnoliopsida > Solanales > Solanaceae > Anisodus > Anisodus tanguticus. Next base: position 32,834,942 of record CM067561.1, on the reverse strand, counting down.
TAATATTCATTACATAGTGATATCTATTACTATATCACATAAATTTAGATCTTCCAATGGTAAGCCGCACATAATATATATAGATTACCTTGTAAGTACGATGAATCGCGTTGTTTATGAAGCCATGTCCTACCATAGGCCTAGCCCAAGGATTATCAAACATTTGAGAAGTGATAAATATGTGATTGAGTTACATATACTTTTTACATTATCAGTATACTTAATTCATATTATACCATAGGTGAACCCCCCAGCCCCGTCGACCAGCCCCCTGCTCGCTATTTCCATCACCTCCTCACTACCTCCCTGCCCGAGCCCACGTCAGCCACAGCCCACCCAAACAGTCTCCATTCCTACGCACCACATGGAAATCCGTGCCCCACACGGGATTTTCAAACCAAAAGTCTACTTTAGCCTATCTACTCAAGCCATCTCACCTATACCCAAGAACCCAAAATTAGCCAAGCTTGATCCAAATTGGAATGCGGCTATACGTGAGGAATTTTATGCACTCACTACACATAACACTTGAGATCTTGTCAAGAAATCAGAGGGGTCAATGTGATTCATTGTATGTGGCTATATCATCACAAATTCAGGAATAATGGTGAGCTTGAACGCCATAAGGCGAGACTCTTGGCAAATGGCACGAGGCAACAAGAGGGAATTGATTGTGGTGAGACCTTCAATCCATTTTAGATTGTTTACAGGGCTAAAATGGCAAACTACAAGATCATGCCCCTTCTAGTCAACTCGAAGTCGAAGCTTAGCGCGGATGATAGAGATCCGGTGCTTGATCCTTCTCTTTATAGGAGTCTCGCTGGTGCGTTTCAATATCTTACCTTCACTAGGCCCGATATTGCCTATTCTATTCAGCAAGTGTGTCTGTTCATGCATGCTCCCAGGGAGCCTCACTTCACAGCTCTTAAACGTATCATTCGGTACATTAAGGGTACTCTTAACTATGGGTTACATCTTTATCCATCTGCACCGACCAGACTGATATCATATATGGACACTGATTGGGGCGGCTGTCCAGACACACATCGATCTACTTCTGGTTATTGTGCATTTTTGGGCGATAACCTCATCTCGTGGTCTGCCAAACGGCAAGCGACACTTTCTCGTTCGAGTGTAGAAGCAGAATATAGAGGCGTTGCGAACGTTGTTGCCGAGATTTGTTGGCTCAGAAACCCCTTTTTATAGCTCTATTGTCCCTTACGTAGGGCATCTATTGTCTATTGTGATAACATATCTGATGTCTACTTGTCTCATAACCTGGTTAAGCATTAGTGAACCAAACATATTGAGATGAATATTCATTTTGTTCGTGAGAAGGTTGTCATGGGCCATGTTCGGGTGTTACATGTTCCTTCTTCTTATTAGTACGCATATATATTTACTAAGGGACTTCCTCGACAGCTGTTTCTCGACTTGAGATCCAGTCTGAGCGTCCGACCTCCTTCCGCTCCGACTACGGGGTGTGATAGAGAATACGTAAATATTCTCCATATATTATGTAATTATTATTTTAGTGTAATTATATAAAGTAGATATTCATTCTCATACGATTAGGATTACAATTGTATACACTTATATATATTGTATTAATGACAAGACTCCATACAAGGAGAATTACACTATTCTACACTTAGTTCATACTATACCATCCAATCCGAATTTGAAATTTATGATTCTGAAATTTATTACTCCTATATATACATATTAATGGATTTTTCAATAAATATACAGGATATGGGCTAAAATTAGTAGGTTCCGTCAAATCGGTACTTTCCATGCTAGTTATGCCACTATGTTATATATAGTAGCAATATATAACTAGTCTTATTTTTTAAGTCACTAATTTCTTTTTTTTTAAAGGTCCTTCTAATTATCTTTAGTTAGGGGGATGTCATAATCCAACAGAAGCAGGTCCCATTATATTGGATTTGGATGCAAACGTTCAGATAAATAGGTAGGGCACCCGCTTCCTTGGAGCAGAGAGCCGCCAGCCAAAATCAGACTATTTAATTATTTATCTTTTAAATATATCTGAAAAAGAGCAAAACCTTCTTTGAAGCAAAACACTCACACAGAATTGGGAAATGAAAGTATGGTGGTGGTGTTATGATCTCCTAAAGCACCTTCGTTCTCACGTCAATTCTTTAATACACACACTCTCTCTCTCTCTCTATTTCTGTGTGTATAAATATATTCTCCATCACTATACTTCTTGTATTCTTCTTCATATAGTTATAACAAACTCTATATCTACTTACATATCTTTTATACCATTACTTTGTCCTCCTTCTCTACTACATTAATTTATTCTCCATCACTATACTTCTTGTATTCTTCTTCATATAGTTATAACAAACACTACCGATGGGGGATAGAAATGTGAACCTGCCACCTGGCTTTCGCTTTTACCCAACAGATGAAGAATTAGTTGTTCATTTTCTGCACCGCAAGGCTGCTCTCTTACCTTGTCATCCAGATGTTATTCCTGATCTTGATCTTTACCCTTATGATCCTTGGGACTTGGATGGTACATATTTTCCTACTCTCACTTCTCCAACTCTATCATAATTCGTATATTATTTTTAATAGTAATTATCTGATCTAAAAGCTTAGTTAAATAAGATACACTTCTATTTACTCCTACTTAATTTTATTTTTAATAAGCTCTTCACATGCTGATTGATTTTTTTTGTGGGCCAAACTAATAAAAATTCATTTTGATAATGAGTGATAGTGAGACCTAATTCGATATATTTTGAATTATGTAATTATCTTATTTAAAAGTTTAAGTTGTTAGAAAGATACATTTTTTTCTTTTACTTAATTTTATGAGTATTTAACTGACATTTTTTTGTGGTGTTTAGTTAGCTAAATAGTTTTTGCATGATTTTTAATATTTGGCAGGAAAAGCAATGGCAGAAGGAAATAAATGGTATTTCTATAGCAGGAGAACACAGAGTAGAAACACTGAAAACGGATACTGGAAATCATTAGGAGTTGATGAACCAATATTCTCAAGTTCCAGTGATGACAATGTTGGCATGAAGAAAAACTATTCTTTTTACATAGGTGAGCCACCTGAAGGTGTCAAAACCAATTGGGTAATGCAAGAATACAGCCTTTGTGACTCTTCTTCTGCTTCTGGAACTAGTCGTTCATCTTCTAGAAGAAAAACCCGTTCCAAAATTGTAAGTAATATATTCATTTTAACATATAAAAAATATAATACGGCTCAAGAATATGTTATTTAATGTGTTTTTCTAAAAATGTTTTTTCAGGACTATAGTAAATGGGTAATTTGTCGGGTATACGAATGGACCTGTGATAATGATGACGATGATGGCGCAGAGCTTTCATGCTTGGATGAAGTTTTTCTATCACTAGATGATCTTGATGAGATTAGTTTCCCGCATTAGCTAGCTAGCTACTTCATTATTGTATTAATTAGATACAATAAGCTAGGATCTAATTAACCTTAATTACATTTCTATTTAGTTTGTAGCACTTGCCAACTTATTAGATTTGCTACTTAATTTCATAGTAAATGAAAACAGTGTAACAAATTAAGATCAATATGCAGTGTCGATATATGAAAGTTTCCCTTAATGGATATATTGCTATTTCACGTTTGGGATTTGACAGAAAGAAATTTGAATTATTACCATGTAGACACCAATAGCATGATTTTTTTTTTGTTAAATCAACGATGAAATGAGATGTGTATTAGGTAGCTACATATGATGCCACGTGTATGAAATACAGAAATGCTAGGGCAATCGCATGCATTGCAATTTGTCCATTCCATATATGTAATTGCATGGTCACATTCCTAAATAATGGATATTGGACCTAACTCAACCCCAAAACTAACTTGTAGGGTGAGGATTATCCAAGTTCATATAAAGAGTTCATGTTTCTATTTCATATCCGATGTGGGACTTTAACACTTCTCCGCACGCCCAGATCTTGTTAACTGGATCGTGGATAATATAATTTGGGGCCCAACATCGGTGAACAAAAAATTGAAATAGGTCTGGCTCTGATACCATATAAAGAATGGATTTTGGCCTAACTCAACCCAAAAAATTAGTTTATAGGGTGAGAATTGTCCATGAAGTATGGACCTACGAACTGTTGCTTCTAAAATTTGTCCACTTGATGGTTCTACCTATATTTGCTTACTAACATGCTTGCCTTAAAGTTATGTTTTGAGGAAAGGGTGTTTAACTTTTCCCGCTTTTGTAAACTTGCTTATGTTAACAGTTTCAAGTCAGATAAAAAGGAGATTTGTGGTAAATTAGTAGCTAACATAAAACTTATCAATTCTTGATAATATATACTCATGCATAAATTGTCTCAAACTCTAGGTGCTAATTAAAGTTCATTCAATCTCGAATTCGATCGCTTGCAGCGGGTAGAATGGTCATTGCATAAATCTCAAAATATGTCCTTATAGCAAATTGAAAAATAAATGATTATATCTTCAGCAATATTAGCTTTGAGATCTCAGGGTACATGGTAAAATTAATAAAGGAGATTCTAGTAATTTTATATTTGAGAAGCTAGCTAGCATCAATAGACAACGAAAATGACATTGCCCAATTGGCCGAACATAAGATCTGATAGAGAATACATAAATATTCTCCATATATTCTGTAATTATTAATTTTAGTATAATTATGTAAAGTAGATATTCTCATACAATTAGGATTACAATTGTAAACACTTATATATATATATATATATATATATATATATATATGTATATATATATATATATATATATATATATCTATATATATATATGTATATACATATATATATATGTATATATACATATATATATATATATATATATATATATATATATATATATTGTATTAATGAGAAGACTCCAACAAGGAGAATTACACAATTCTACATGGTATCAGAAGCCAAATCCAAACACCCTCCCTACCCTAAATTCTATTCGGCCGCCGCCCCTCCCCCTCTCTTTCCTTGCTTCCGGTGGCACCCCCACGAACCCTTAAGCAATTCCGGCGACCACATGGCTTCTCCCGATTCCTCCTCTTCCACACAAGACGTCATACATCCTCTTCCTTCCTCCTCCTATCCCAACACCTTTCATCCGGCGTTTTCCGTGACGAATATCAAAAACTTTATCCCTTTGATTCTTGATCAGGAGGATGGACAATACTCTTCGTGGGTTGAGTTATTTCAAATACATGCTTGTGCCTACAACATTCTTGATCACATCGATGCCACCACACCCCGTCCGCCCGACGTCGACAGCACAATGTGGAAATGACTTGATGCAATCATCAAGAAATGGATATATGGCACCATATCCAAGGATCTACTTCATACTATTATGAAGACATGTGCTTCGGCTCACGAATTATGGACAAGATTAGAAGAAAATTTTCAAGACAACAAACATACATGTGTCGTGTATCTGGAGGAACAATTTAATAACACTCGTCTTGAAAACTTTGCTAATATGTCTGACTATTGTAAATAATTGAAATTAGTTGCAGATAAACTATCTAATGTGGGCACTCCGATTTCAGAAATAAAGATGGTTTTGCAACTAATTAATGGTTTGCCAAAGGGTGAGTATGATACGCTTGCAACGATGATCCAACAAGCCGATCTCCTCTCTAGTTTCAACAAGGCCTGGTCACAATTACTATGGGAGGAAACTAGGCGTGCCAAACAGGACGAACATAATCAGAAGGCGTTGGTGGTTGATACACCGATGACCGCCACAACACCCGCTGGACAACCACCACACACGGACAGTCACACTCTACGGGGTGGCTGAGGCGGCGGCAAAGTCCAAGGCTACGGCGGCAGACATGGCGGTAAAGGTAGAGGCCACGGCCGATGCAGCAATCCCGGTGGATCGCAGCAGGCACCATATCCATCCCAGTGGGCCGGCCCAAAATGCCACGGCCGATGTCCGGAATTTGGGCCTTACCCCTATGCTCTTACCCGACCGCACCGGCCCAAAGCAGTGGCCAGTGGTAATAGGCCGGCATATTAGGCCCTCATCCAGGCTCACGCTAGGCGAGACCGACACAACAGTCCCATGTATCGATGGCCCAATAGCAACAACAACCATACGACCTTCTTACTCCTACCAAACTGGGCCATCCCTACAACACTATGAATTTACAGTAGCGCGATGACGCCTGGTACATGGATACGGGTGTCACTTCCCACCTCACTCGTAACTCTGGTAATCTTCCTCAACTATTTAACTTGAATAATCCTCAATTTATTTTGATTTGAAATGGCAATCGCATTTCAATTCAAGGCTATGGCACCACTCAAACACCACCACCACACCCTCTCCTTTTCCTAAAAAAATGTCCTATATGCTTCTAACATCATTAAAAACTTCATCTCTGTTAGGAAATTTGTTAATGATAATTCTATATCTATTGAGTTTGACCCTTTTGGTTTTTCTGTGAAGGACCTACGTACGGGGACAACTCTTATGAGATGCAATAGTGTGGGAGACCTCTATCCCTTCTCATCCAAATTTGTTGCAAGTGTCAATCCACATACCTCTCTAGCTGCAATTAGGGATGGCAACGGATCGGATCTGGACCGGATCCTACTAGATCCAGATCCAGATCCGATTTTCATACATGAATCCAGATCCGGATCCAGATCCGTCGGGTCCATAAAAATCAGATCCAAATCCGGATCCATCGGATCCACCGGGTCCACGGATCGGATCTGGATCCACATGTAAAAGAAATTGCATTGCTAAGAATGTAACCTTGCTTAGATTTTTTTTTAAACTGACAAACAATTTTTACTTAGCTAACAGTTTACTGTGTTTCAATTTTGAAATGTTCATATGAGATATTTTGTTCGTTGTCTCGTTTTGATTGTGAGCTATTAATTGAAAATGTTGGACAATGACAATAGTTGTGGAAAATGCTGACTAGTATTTCCACAATGCAGAACTTGCATGTGCTTGGAATCTTCACAAATGAAGTGAATATAATTTTAACTACTTGTCTATGGAGATGTTCGTCATTCACTAATATAACATTGATTTTATTATCAAAGTTACCTATTTATTTTTGGATTTTTGAGTTAACGCGGAGATAAATTAAACTTGTTTTGAGAATTAAACTTGCAAGGATGTGCTTAGCAATTTTAAGAAAATACTTATAAAATTACATTCTAGGTTATGGATATATTTAATAAAAAACGGATCCACGGGTCGGATCTGGACCGGATACGGATCTCAAATACAAGATCCAGATCCAGATCCGATCCATCAGAAATGGATCCGGGTCCGATCCGGATCCGTCGGGTCCAAATTTTGAAGATCCATATCCTATAAAACGAATCTGGATCCACCGGATCCGGACCGGGTCCAAGATCCATTGCCATCTCTAGCTACAATCTCTACATCAACTTGACACATTAGACTTGGGCACCCAGGAATACCAATTTTTAATTTTCTTAAAAGGCAAAATTTGATTCAATGTAATAAAGGGAGATTTTCCCAAAATTGTTATTCTTGTTCTTTAGGGAAGCATGTCAGACTTTCTTTTAAGTCATCTTTGAGTGCTACTTTTTCTCTATTTGACTTCATTCATGCATATTTATGGATATATCTCATTACTAGCAAACTGTGTCATAAATATTATTTGGTATTGTTAGATGATTTCTCTCATTTTCTTTGGGTCTTCCGCTCAAATATAAATCTCAAGTCTACTCCATTTTTCTTGAATTTCGAACATACATTAAAACACAGTTTGAGAAGGACATAAAATTATTTCAATGTGACAATGGTCGTGAGTTTGACAATTCACCATTTAATAAAATTTGTGCGGACAATGGCATGGTGTTTCAATTCTCGTGCCCTCATACCTCACCTCAAAATGGTAAATCCGAAAGAATCCTCCGCACCATTAACAACATGATCCGCACCATACTCTTTCATGCTTTTCTACCCCCTCCCTTTTGGGTCTACGCCTTACACATGACAACATACGTTCTTAATATATTACCTATATGTACCCTTCAAAATAAAACCCCTATCGAAATTTTATTCCGTCGGACTTCCTATAGTCACCTTTGGATTTTCGGTTGTCTATGCTACCTTAATCTCGCCTCCACGACTCCTCACAAATTAGAACCTAGGACTTCTTCTTGCATTTTCTTGGGTTTCCAGTCAAATCATAGGGGGTGCCTATTCTATGATTTGTCCACAAATAAAGTCTTAGTCTCTCGCCATGTCACGTTTGAGGAGAACATCTTCCCTTTTGCACACATCCAAAAATTTCAAGTCACTAACTATGGCTTCCTTGACGATTTGGACATTTTTCCTCTGTTAAAAATGTAATCCATGGAGCTAATAGTCTGGCTCAACGCCCACTGCCCCCGTCATCTCCCCGGCATTGCCCAACAACCCGTCGACCAACCCGCCGATAACATTGAACTCCCCCCTACCTACTGATTCTGTCACCTCCCCATGTCCACTGATCTCGTGACCTCCTCACTGCCCCCACTTCTCGAACTCCCTGCCGACAACTCCACTGCCACCCATTACTATCACCAACCCCCAGCCCCCGTCGACCAGCCCCCTGCTCGCTATTCTCATCACCTCATCACTACCTCTCTGCCCTAGCCCACATCAGCCACATCCACCCAAACAGTCCCCATTATTACGCACCACATGGAAACCCGTGCCAAGCATGAGATTTTCTAACCAAAAATCCACTTTAACCTATCTACTCAAGCCATCTCACCTATACACAAGAATCCAAAATTAGTCAAGCTTGATCCAAAGTGGAATGCGGCTATGCGTGAAGAATTTGATGCGCTTACTACACATCACACTTTGGATCTTGTCCCAAAACTAGAGGGGGTCAATGTGATTCATTGTATGTGGCTATATCATCACAAATTTAGGGATATTGGTGAATTTGAACGCCATAAGGTGAGACTTATGGAAAATAATAAGAGGGAATTGATTGTGGTGAGACCTTCAGTCCAGTGGTTAAACCAGCCACAATTCGCACTATTTTGAGCATTGATATGGGAAAGAACTGGCTGATTCATCAACTTGATGTGAAAAATGCATTTTTACATGGGGATTCGAAAGAAACCATATACATGCATCAACCACATGGCTTTGTGCATTCTTCGGCTCCTCAGTATGTCTGCCGGCTTCGAAAGTCACTCTATGGCTTGAAACAAGCCCCTAGGGCTTGGTATGGCCGCTTTGCCACTTACATCTTGCAGAACGGGTTCATGTGCATTAAAAGTGACAACTCACTTTTTATTTTTCATCGAGGTAATGACATTGCATACCTTTTGCTCTATGTGGATGACATTGTCCTGACTGCCTCCTCTGATGTACTGAAAAATGAGATCATTACCATGCTCAAATTTGAATTTACCATGATAGACTTGGGTAAGTTGAGTTATTTCTTGGGGATTGTCATGACCAGATTTGAGAATGCAATGTTCCTGTGTTAGCATAAGTATGCCAAATAGACTGTTTACATGGCTAAAATGGCAAACTACAAGATCGACAATCGAAGTCGAAGCTTAGCGCGGATGACGGAGATCCGTGCTTGATTCTTTTCTTTATAGGAGTCTCGCTAGTGCATTTCACTATCTTACCTTCACTAGGCCTGATATTGCCTATGCTATTCAGAAAGTGTGTTTGTTTATGCATGCTCCCAGGGAGCCTCACTTTACAACTCTTAAATGTATCATTCGGTACGTTAAGGGTACTCTTGACTATGGGTTAAATCTTTATCCATCTGCATCGACCACGCTGATATCATATACGGACACTGATTGGAGCGGTTTTCCAGACACACATCGATCTACTTCCGGCTATTATGTGTTTTTGGGCGATAACCTCATCTCGTGGTCTGCCAAACGGCAAGTGATGCTTTCATGTTCGAGTGCATAAACAGATTATAGAGGCGTTGTGAACGTTGTTGCCGAGATTTATTGACTTAGAAACCTCCTTCTAGAGCTCTATTGTCCCGTACGTAGGTAATCTATTGTCTACTATGATAACATATCTGATGTCTACTTGTCTCATAACCTGGCTAAGCATCAGTGAACCAACATATTGAGATGTATATTCATTTTGTTCGTGAGAAGGTTGCCATAGGCCATGTTCGGGTGTTACATGTACCTACGCATATATATTTACTAAGGGACTTTTCCGACAGTTGTTCCTTGACTTCAGATCCAGTCTGAGTGTCTGACCTCCTTCAGTTCCGATTACAGGGGTATGATAGAGAATACATAAATATTCTCCATATGTTCTGTAATTATTAATTTAGTGTAATTATGTAAAGTAGATATTTTTATACAATTAGGATTACAATTGTAAACACATATATATATATATATATATATATATACATATATATATATTAGGATTACAATTGTAAACACACACACACACACACACACACACACACACACATATATATATATATATATATATATATGTATTAATGAGAAGACTCCAACAAGGAGAATTATGCAATTCTACAAGATCGACATAAAAAACCAATATTCTTGATACCAATTCAGTGCAAATTACTCTACCAATCAAACCAATGGCGGAGCTAGGTAGGGTTTGAATTAATTTTTTCGACAGAAAATTACATTGTATATATAAGGTTATGTTTCTTGTGTATCTCCTTCATATTTTTAATGCCCTTAATAAAAAATCTGGCACCGCCACTGAATCAAAACTATCACGTCTTATTTCGCTTCAGTTCGAACGTATAATTTGTAGAGTATATATCCATCATGCCATATATGATTATCTACAATATTGGCATGCGACGTATTGTAATTCCTTTCTCTTAATTATGGCTCATTTAAGATGATCCGTTCATGGGTACAGATTGAGAACGTGGTTAGAGATGGACCAAGATTTGAAGTTTATGATTTTTATAATTATTTAAGTGGGTAGAGATGGATCAAGATTTGAAGTTTATGATTTTTATAATAATCTCAAGTTAATATATAATAATAATTGGGATGATAAAAAATTTAGATATTTAATAGATAATTTAATACATATACAGACTTTGAGAAGAAGTTATTGGATTAGTATAAACTCACGCATAACACTATGGATCCTCCACTGAACTCGTCTGCGCATTGTGATAAATGTATGACAAGTTTTTTGCTACTTTCTCCGTCTTAATTTAAGTGTCTTACTTTGATTTGATGCGGAGTTTATATTGGACTTAGTCAAGATCGGGGCTGATGTCCCATATTGTAAATTAAGCCCACTTAATTCTTTGTTTACTTTTAGTCCGTACCCGGTCCATAACTGAAAATATATAAGGACCGTTATTGATTTTGTATTTGGCTTAAGTCATAATGTACATATTTTTCTAGAAATAAGAGGCTCCTTTTTGTTATTTTCTCTCTCTATCAAACTAGGGTTTTCTACTTCTTATTTCATCGATTAACTGCACATCAGTGATCTAACAATTTAAGAAATAAAGATAGACTTTTAAATTTTGTGATCTTAAATTAAAGATGTGTGATGTCTTTTAAATCTTGTGGTCTTAAACTTGTCTTGGAATTAAAAAACTTACTAAATATAGAAAGAGTCACTCTTTTTGAGACATATAAAAAAAGAAAATTAAGACACTTAAATTGGGACGAAAGAAGTAATTGTTATTTACATATCACACTGGTTTGATATGGATACATCAGGAGAATTGAAAGATTCAATTCATATAGATTAATAAAGTTAAAATTTTAAAAGAGTAACTTATATATATTGAGAATATAATATTTTTATACAATTATTGTAATTTAACATATTACAATATTGATTTATGTGATCAGGAGGTCATGAGTTCAAGCCGTGGAAACAACCTCTTGCAGAAATGTGAGGTAAGCCTACGTACAATAGATCTTTGTGATCCGGCCCTTCCCCGGACCTCGCGTATAGCGGGAGCTTTGTGCACTTGACTGTCCTTTATTGTAATTTAACATATTGTGAATATTGATTAGCTTATTTTTCTGATAATTATAATTAAGTTAATATAAATAATTATCTTTTCGGTGATCGCTATGGGTCTATAAAATTTAAACTGTGAGAATGGAGATATGATGGAAGTTGTCACGTGAAGGAAATTGGTTTAAGGCCAAAACCAAAAGGGGAGAAGAGAAAGCATTCTTTTCTTGTTTCTATACTTTTGATGTGTTAGTTCTACTGCTACTAAGTATTTGGTAGCCTTTTTAGCTTTTGTGTGCTATGATGGGTATTTGGTAGTTGTCTTGTGTCACCAAGTTAAGGAACATATTTTTAATTTCTAGTATTTTTATTTTTTTTTGATTTTATGGTGGTTGCTTATGTAAGCATCATATCATTTGTATGTAAGCATTCCCATCTCCCTTTCTTCACACACGTGAACGTGATGGATCCCATACGAAGATATTACAGTCTAAAACAATCGCTACACTTGACAAATGAAAAAAACAATAAATAAGACATATAGTATCAGTCATGAATTATTGATTTTACGGTTCCAATATATTAAATAGTACATCAAATTGGTACATTTGCACTAGGTAATTGTGTCAATTTTGTCAAAATGAAAGTACCAATTGCAACGCTATAATTACGCCTAGTTTGCATAAATATTGACTGCTGTGTCATTTCTTAAAAGAAAAAAAAAAAGAATAAGAGACAAGTTCAGTTAAATCCGTGAGTGAAATCTTATATTATTGAACGTAAATTTATCAAGGAAAAAGAAAGTAGCATTTCTAACTTAGGAGACTATCCAAAATTGGGTAGGCCCTAAACTATTTTTTTCTTACGTATAGTTGGATATATACTATAAATGACTTTGATTAATTTGTATTAGCTTTTGACTTTAATTTATTAAAGAAATCGTTAATCTACACATCTCTTGTTTTTAAAAAGAAGTGTGAATTGATTATATATATATCCTTCAGCACTTTTGTTGAGTTGGACGAAGGTTATAGAAGTGGAAAGGTGGACAAAGACAATACAATAGTAAGAAAAGTAATTAGTAATAATGTTAACAAACATGGAAATCTCAATGGTGAATGGACTAAAGAAAAGTAGAAAAGTAGAAAAGTGCATCAAAGGAAGTGGTTACTAATTGTCTATAGAAAATGATACTCTTCTCGTCCTATTTTGTTTGCCACCATTTAATTGTATAAAAAGTTTAATAACTTCTTTATCGTAAATATTAATTGAATAGCAACAAATATTTAATATTGTTTTAAATTATAAAAAAGTTATCATATTAATTTTGCAAATGGAGTAGATATTAAAGTACATGAAATATTCTGATTAATTCTGGTATTTGTTTGAAGATAACTCTGGTAAAAGCAAAGTTTCTATAGTTACCAATTTGCAATTAAAAAAAGACTTCTTTTTAACCTTTTTTATTCTAGTATTACTTGAAGGGACTAGGGGGCTCAAATCAATTGTCAAAAGTCAAAGCCAAATGAAAGTGCAATGTGAAATGTGAAACGTGAAATGGGAAACTAACCTTTGAATTCAAAGTTTACTTTTTAAGGATTCTAAACAGTAATTACTCTTTTTAGCATTGGGATTCGAAGTGCTTTGATATCCTAATTACTGTTAAAAAGTGATAAGCGTTGCCCTGTTATATGTTAACCAAACATTAAAGCCTAATCTTGTGAACAAAAGATTGCCATGTCTCTGCTTCTTTTTATTTTTGACCTAAATATGCAAAAGTTTATAAAGCAAATTCATGGGGCCATTTTATTTATTTCCATACTAGTCAAACGTTTTACTGACAAAAATCAGTTTGAATCGCTATGAGAAAAGTTTTAAGACAAACGTTTATTTTGAAAATAGGACAAGTAATTTAAATCAGCATATAGTAATATTTCATATTTAGGTGCCAATAAGGCATTAGGAATGATTGATAAAGAACAAATTTTAGAAGAGTAAAAGATAGAGTTTATGAAATTTCTAAACCTTTAAATTATATTGTGTAGAATATGGAAACAGGGACTAAAGGAGCAATATCCAATATAATGTGTAGTGATCTAACACTGGAGACATTAATTTCCATTATATTTTAGTAGATAAACCAAACATATTAAATCCAAAGATTGAGACACTGCACGTAGATTACCTTGTCTTATTGAGAAAATAATTGTTAATATCAGCATAATTAAAAGTCATGTCCTCCTAACCACGTGTAGCAATCCATTGGTGGTATTAAAAATCCCAGAGGAAGTTCATTAGATTAAGACCTAAACCCCTTGGAAGTATAATAAAATCATTTTATTGCTTAATTAGCTCGTAAGCACTGAACATTTCTAATCATCTCACCCATACAAGACAAGACTGCATTTACAAACAAGACATGTTTAGACATAAAGAGAGATCAAAAGCAAACAAATCCCCACCCCCACAAAAAAAGTCCCTCCCTCTTTTACCACAAGTCCATAGTAGGGGTGGGCAAAAAATCGGACTCAAACTTTTTTTTTTTTTAAAAATGATTTTTCAAAAAATCGAACCGAATCAGGATTTAGTGATTCGGTTCGGTTTTTTATTTTGGATACAAACCGAACCGAAAAACTGAATTTTTTATATATTTATTTTTATTTTTTATTTTAGGCTACTATTATCTCTTGAATCATAGCCATTGAAGCTAATCTATGAAGCTTTTGTGGAAGTCGCATACGGCATGAACTTGATTAACATATCACGGAAACATTGACATAAAATATAGGGAGAAAATGTAGTTGTAAATTGATAAAACTTTAAATGGTCATAACTATGCGCTCGGATGTCGTTTTATCCGATTTTTTTTTGATTTTGCGTATTTTTTCGAAACACGTCCGTTTTCTCAATCAATTTGTATTTTCCCTCAAATTGATTTCTAATTTTCCTTTTTCTTTAGTAAAAATCTCACGATACACAATAGATTTCAACGTCAAAATTTCATGACAGTGTAGGTGTGAATGTCAATTTCAGTTTTGGAAATTCAATTTAAAAAAAAATCCCCGACCCGGCCCACTAGAAAAAACCGATATAAACCGATACGTTCGGCGATATAAACCGATATATCGGTTTTTTTAAAAAAAAAGTTGTATTCGTTTTTTTTTAGAAAAAACCGATTTTTATTCGGTTCATATTTTTCGAATACAAAACCGAACCGATATACGCCCACCCCTAGTCCAGAGGGCAAATCTTGAATCTAGAATCAACGAGTACAGAAATCTTACTATATGTATATGATAAATAAGGTGTATACCCGTGATATACACTTATCATAAGTAGTGTATATCACGGGTTTGGTACTCTTTTGGACCGTGATATACACATACCATACTTAAGTGTATATCACGCTTTTGGGCTTATTAATTAGTGTAAAATAATTGTATTAATTAGTATTGTACACTTACCATAATTATAGGATTCTTGTATTAATAGAATAGGGTTTGAGATTAGAATAAGAATATGATTTTTTTCCTATTAAGAAAATTGTAAATTGTATATATTCTCTTTCATTAATAAAAATAATCAAGGAGGTTATTTATTTCATGGTATCAGAAGTCTAGGTTCTTTTTTTCTCCCAACTTTTTTCGTCGACCACTTGCATCGATCCGAGAGCCTATCCTCGGTTTCTGTCCCAGACGATATTTCTTTCTCTTCCCAAATTTCCTTCCAAATCCCTCCATCACGTCTTGCGTTGCTATTATTGCTAAGAAAACGTTTCACCCTGCCCTTACTATTTCTAACATCAAGAACCACATCCCTATCGTTCTTGAAATAGAAAATGTCCAATACGCGGCGTGGGTCGAACTGTTCAAAGTTCACGCACGCTCGCATCAAGTCCTCCATCACATTATCCCTGCGGCTCCTACTGATACAGAGGTACCTAAACCCGAGGATGATCCTAAATTATGGACAACCCTTGATACTACCGTTCTTCAGTGGATTTACTCCACTATATCTACCGACCTATTGCAAACGATTATTGAGCCTGACGCTACGGCGAAGGCTACTTAGGATAGAATACGTGATATATTCCAAGATAATCAAAATTCTAGGGCTGTTACTCTTGAGCATGATTCTCCCATTTGTTAACTCTAATTCTCGTACTTTAATGTCATTTGATATTGTTCATAGCGATTTATGGACATCTCCTGTTCTCAGTTCTTTGGGTCATCGTTATTATGTTCTATTTCTGGATGATTATTCTAATTTTTTATGAACTTTTCCGATAGAAAAAAAATCTCACATTTTTTCCACTTTCTTAAAATTTAGAGCATTCATTAGAACCCAATTCGAACGGGAAATAAAAATATTCAATGTGATAATGGCAAAGAATATGATAATGGGGTATTTTGGGAGTTTTGTGCTAATAATGGAATCAATTTTCATTTTTCTTGTCCTCATACGTCTTCACAAAATGGGAAAGCCGAACACAAAATTTGTACCATTACTAACATTGTCCGAACTTTATTGATTCATGCTTCCGTGCCCCCTTCTTTTGGCATCATGCTCTACAAATGACTACATATCTCCTTAAAATACTTCCTATCAAAGGCTTGACATATTCATCCCCTCTTCATATCTTATATAATAAGACTCCTTCGTATTCCCATCTTAGGGTCTTTGGTGCTTGTGTTATCCACTCTTTCCATCCACCACAATTAACAAACTTCAGGCCCGGTCTACCCCTTGTGTGTTTTTGAGTTATCCGTCTAATCATCGTGGTTACAAATATTTTGATTTATCATCTAATAAAATCATCATTAGTCGCCATGTTATTTTTGATGAATCCCATTTTCCGTTTGCTAAAGTGAGTAGTCTCGTGCCTAGTTCGTATAATTTTTTGAATGACGATGTCTCCCCGTATATTATTCATCATTTCTCGGACGTGTCCCGCACCCCAAATCCACCAACGGGTCCACTGCCCGATGGTTCTCCAGTCCCGTCACTGACCACCGTCGTGGGTCCAGCAACTAGGCCGCCTCCCCAGCCTAGTTCTGGCCCAGTTTTTGTTTCTGCTTCTACGTCGTCAATAGTGTCTAGTTCATGTGTTGGGCCAGTGGCCTGTTGGCCAGTCCGTCACTTGTCTCGATATTTCCCAAAATTCACCAAATTCTCCCCCGTGTCATAGACCAGTCACTCGTAGTCAACGGGGTATTTTTAAACCAAAAAGACATTTTAATTTAAATTCTAATGTTCTTAAATCACCCCTACCCGTAACCATGTGTCTGCTTTAAATGACCCGAATTGAAAAAGTGCTATGGCCGATGAATATAATGCTCTTATTGATAATAAGACGTGGGAGTTGGTGCCCCCTCCATCTGGTATTAATATTATTCGGTCTATGTGGATTTTTGCTCATAAAGAAAATGCGGACGGTTCTTTTGCGAGGCATAAGACACGTCTTGTAGGTGATAGTAAGACTCAGCAGGTTGGTGTGGATTGTGGTGAGATATTTAGTCCAGTGGTCAAGCCGGCTACCATTCGCACTGTGTTCAGCTTGGCTCTTTCGAAAGCATGGCCCATTCACCAGTTAGATGTGAAGAATGCTTTCTTACATGTTGATCTTAAGGAGATAGTCTATATGTATCAGCCATTGGGGTTTAGGGATCCCAAATATCCTCGTTATGTCTGTTTATTGAAGAAGTCCTTGTATGGGCTTAAGCAGTCCCCACAGGGTTGGTATAAGAGGTTTGCAGACTATGTTTTGACTATTGGGTTCTCTCACAGCAGGTCTGATAATTCATTGTTCTTATATCGTTGTGGTTCTTCCCTGACTTATATACTATTATATGTGGATGATATTATATTGACTTCCTCTTCTGATGCATTACGTTAGTCTATCATGATAATGCTCAATTCTGAGTTTGGTATGAAAGACTTGGGGGCCTTGAGTTACTTTTTGGGGATTTCTGTCACTCGTCATGCAAGTGGGTTATTCTTATCACAATGGAAGTATGCAACTGAGATCATTGAGTGAGCTGGTATGTCATCATGTAAGTCCACTTCCACTCCAGTTGATACTAAACCTAAGCTAGGGGCTGCGGCTGGCTCCCCGTACGAGGATCCAACCCGCTATCACAGTTTTGCAGGGGCTCTTCGGTATCTTACATTCACGATACCAGATATTACGTATGTCGTACAACATGTGTGTTTGTTTATGCATGATCCCAGGGTTGAGTACATGAATGCACTCAAACGCATTATTCGGTACATCCAGGGGACACTTGACTTTGGCTTACATTTATATCCCTTATCGATATCTACACTTGTCTCGTATACAGATGTTGATTGGGGTGGCTGTCCAAACACCAGACGCTCTACGTCTGGCTATTGTATGTTTCTTAGTAATAACTTGGTCTCCTGGTCTGCAAAGCATCAGTCGACTTTGTCCCGCTCTAGTGCAAAGACTGAGTATCGAGGGGTAGCCAATGTGGTCTCTGAATCCTATTGGTTACGTAATCTTCTTTTAGAGCTTCATTGTCCTATTCAAAAAGCTACATTGGTTTATTGTGATAATGTTAGTGCCATCTACCTGTCTGGTAATCCGGTTCAGCACCAGCACATTAAACATATCGAGATGGATATCCACTTTGTTCGCGAAAAGGTAGCTCGTGGACAAGTACGTGTTTGTCATGTCCCTTCCAGATATCAAATTGCAGACATCTTTACCAAAGGTCTTCCCTCGGTCCTTTTTGAAGATTTTAGGGATAGTCTCAGCGTACGAAGACTGCCCCGCTATGACTGCGGGGGTGTGATAAATAAGGTGTATACCCGTGATATACACTTACCATAAGTATTGTATATCACGGGTTTGGTACTCTTTTGGACCGTGATATACACTTACCATACTTAAGTATATATCACGGTTTTGAGCTTATTAATTAGTGTAAAATAATTGTATTAATTAGTATTGTACACTTACCATAATTATAGGATTCTTGTATTACTAGAATAGAGTTTTGAGATTAGAATAGGAATAGAAATTTTCCTATTAAGGAAATTGTAAATTGTATATATTATCTTTTATTAATTAAAATAATCAAGAAGATTATTTCTTTACGTATATATTCTTAATATATTTTGCACGTGCGTGTATAGTTAGAGAATATATAATGAATTTAGTTGAACCTACTAAGTTCATCCCAAATTGTTCTTTGTCTAAGTTGATTGTTTTTTGTAGGAGGTGGGAGTTTGCATGTGTAGGTATACACTTGTTAAAACACGTTAATTTCTTGTGAGCAAAGGCAACTCCATCATCTCAATATGTATGTTGACGTTATGAGTTTCACCAATATAATTTGCTTTCTTTTGAACTTTACTTGGTTTGGGAATATGACCAAATCAAATTGAAAGCCATTATGATTGCACAAAACATGCTGCTCTTCGTGGCCCTATCTCATTAAGTTCTTTTTTTTTCTTTTATCTGATAAAGACATCAATGGAAGAAAGAAAGAGTGATTGGAAGGTAGATGTATTTATATATATTGCTGTATATGTAAACAAACTTCCCTTCTAAACTCCCTTTCTTTTTAAGTTCTTTTTTAATGTATGTATAGGTAGGATATGATGAACTTAGATGAATTGGGCAGAGAGAAACTAACACAGGAAATCATTGATGGGACCAAATGTAGCTTTTGAGTACAGCTAGCTAATTATGCTTATAATATATGCATCCCATAGATATCAATTCCAAGGTCAAAGCATGAAGCTTCTGAGTAAAACACCACTATCTTGTTAGATCGAAAGTACGAAATATTACTACTTTATAGTAAACATATGAAAATGGGCACATTCATGAAAGGTATAATTGCGCCCACGGTGGTGGAGATACCACTTGTGGTAAAATTTTGGCAATAACGCCTCCAAAGTGAAAGGCTGGGCCTTTTGTTCATTATAACTCCTTTTTTTTCCTGGATGACTTCTTTGACCTTAGATTATATATATATATATATATATATGTTAAACTTGGATACATTGCATTTATTTCCAAGGAAGTTGAAAGTAAAATTATTTGCACGCAATCATTTGTGTTGTTAGTATGTTCCTTCGTGTACTTTGTTTATCTTAGTTATCTGCGTTAGTTACTGCTTCTTTTTTCATAATGTTTTATCATGACTTAGTCGCTTTTGTTATTCTCATTTTCATATTGCTTTAAATTTTTTGTCCGGATCTGACCGTTTCTCTTGCTTTTGCTGGTGCTTATGCTTTTTCTTGAGCCGAGGTCTTTCGGAAACAATCTCTCTACTTAACAAGGTAGAGGTAAGGTCTGCGTACAATCTACCCTTCCCAGATCTCACTAGGTATGTTGTTGTTAAAATGCCCGTGCTACTCATATCTGTGTCCAAACTTAGCTTAATTCATGGGATAGTGACACTAATTTTCTTTATTGCAAGTTATTGATTTCTTGAAACTCTAGGGAATTACATTTTAAGCAAGGCTTTTAGTTTATGTATGGTGACAATGTAGTCAGTTTTTCACATCATTAGTGTAATTTAAACAGAGGATTGGTATATTTTAGACTGTCCTTTCTTCCCTTTCATCCGAATCCTTAGATCAGTTAGTTATTCGGCTTGATTTTGTATTACTTGATTTTTTATACTGTAAATACGCAATCTAATTCGAGAATCGAAATATATTTAGTTAAGTTCAAGCTTTTATTTTTTTGTTGCTTTTTTATTTAGTTATTAACACGGGGAGTTTGATTTTCATGAACTGTGACGAAGGTAATGCAAATCATGTACATTACTAGCTCTTGCAGATTGTCATGCTGCGAGTCTCAGTGCCATTAATTAATTTATGCCAGAGTCTCCAGTTACTGGCAGTAACTCATAAGCATGCCTTCATCTAGTTAGTGCTTATTCTCTCCTTGTAAGCCTATTCTATAAGCTTTTATACAAAAAAATATGGTCCATTCATCTAGTCAAGTTGTGATATTAATTATGAATTACGAGGATTGACATGACTTAAACCAAATAATTGCAACAAATCTCGTTCTATTGTTTTACTTGAATTTTAAGGAAGTTGACTAACCCATAGAAAGAGTTGGAGTTGGAAGCAACACCCCCATAAGAGTCAAAGTCTTGAAAGCGTGACAAGGCATTCACCAAGGCCATCACCTACAACAAAGTGAATGCAACTAATGTCCTGAAATTACTAATCCCAAATGTACTGACGAATATTTTGACACAGCCATGGTTCAGAACCTAACCTAAAATTTTGAAGTTTAAGTTAAGCACCTTTAAAATATGATCACATTCCAAACTTTGTTATATTGTTTATCCTTGCTAAATTCATATCCACCCGGAAGCCTGTGCCACTTTGTTTTCTTATCATGAATTTCTTAAACCCCCACCCCCTCCTTCCAAACACCATAATTGTGTTGGAAATTTACTAATGTAAAATTAAGTTTATCCCATTATTTATGACTCAAACAATTGGGGGCCCGCACGTCGGAAATGTCGTTTCCACACACGTGCAATCTTAGTGCCAAGTATCGTAAATTTCGTTAATGAAAGAGATATTGGTACGTAAGTGAAATGTTTAAGACATAGAATGATGGATGGTTATTGGCTAAATAACAAGTGTTCCACGTTGGTAAACGAATGAAGGATTGTGCGAATTGTCAGATGGTACGGGTCGGAAAAGGGCCGAGAAGGGCCGACGCCTGATTGACAGTGAGCATCGTGAGTTTTTGGCTCTGCCGCGGCGCTTCATTGGCATGTGACTACTCGACGGAATCCCAAAGGTTTGGTTGTTGAGGTGGTTTCAATGGCATTGAATCCACCCAATAATGGTCATTACTTGGACCATTATGTTGTTGCATTACTTGGGGGTTAAATGTCATCCATTACATGACAATTGAATGTCATTATGGGACATTTGAAAGACCATCTTGCACACCTATAAATTGAGGCCTTTGGCTCAATTCTATAGATGAACAGAGAGGAACATATGAACATACTTACAAGTTAACAACACCACAAAGAGATCAATTTTTCTGATAAGCAATCCTTCTCTTAGCAATCTTCATTATTCGTGTTCTTCGCTGGGATCATTTATGTAGGCTTTGCACATTTGATAGTTTGTTGTTTCATCTTGGGAGACTATTGTCCACACTTCCGTAAAGCCTATATACGGGGGCAATCTTGTCTTAAAGACAAAGAGTCATCTCTCGACTCAACCGGTGGTGTTGTGATTATCTAATTGGTTGTTGAGTGTTTCAGGTGTGAATTTGATTCTCAAAGGACTCTAATCGTTTGGATTCTCAGCGGTTCTACAAGTCATAAGTGTAGCAGTTCATGTTCTTGTATTTCTGAATACAAGATCCAGATTTGGAGTTCCAATTCAAGATCAAGAGATTGACAACTTGTTGTTGAAATCTTTGTTGTCTATTCTTTCGATCACTGTAATAGTTATTTACTATTCCCGTACGTGCTTTACATAACCAACAAACTGTTACCGGCATAACTTCATTTTATCTTACAAGTGGTGAACATGAAAAAGAATCGAAAGAACGATCTTATAAGGACTATGATTAAAAGATACACTCCCATGGTTCCCTTCGACTTTTGTAAGCCTACCAATTTATAGGTGACTAGGTTGATTCGCTAGTTCAGTGAAATAGCAAATGCAGTGCTCTTCTCCTGGTAGCATAGGATCACATTATTGGCTTCTCAAGGGCATCCCTGATAACAGTTAGCCCATGCCAGCTACCTTGCTCTGACTCCTATGTTTCAATTTCAATGTAAAATGGCCTTAGACATGAGAATGATGATATGGTTGAATTTATTTATGGAAGTAGTAATGACATAACTTTCCTGAATAACAATCAAATAATGCGGGAGGCATATGGAGCTAAAGTCCATCTCTTGAAGCTGTCATCTGGATCTGTAATTTTGTAAATTGTACATTTACGAAAACCTCAATGCTAATTGCCTAATTCATCAATTAACACGAAAGAAAAAACATCATATTGACTGTTAAGAGTCTCACATCGGATATGGAATGGGAACATGGACTCCTTATATGGACTTGGACAATACTCATCCAAAAGCTAGCTTTTGGGATTGAGTTAGACCCAAGATCCATTTTTTACATGGTATCAGAGTCAGACCCATTCCAATTCTTTGTTCACCGATGTTGGGCCCTCAAATTATATTATCCATGCTCCAGTTAATAAGATCTGGACGTGCGGGGAGTTTTAAGAGTCCCACATCGTATATGGAATGTAAACATGGACTACTTATATGGACTTGGACAATCCTCACCCTACACGCTAGCTTTTGGGTTGAATTAGGCCCAAGATCCATTCATTACATTGACAATAAATAGATAAATTCTTCCTACTGTATTAAACTTGGACCTACAGCTAGCTTCTTATTGAATGATTGTTATGGAACTTGGCAATTCAACTAAGGAAAGAGCATCATTAGGGACAACGAAGAGATGAAGGATTTGAAAGTCATAGGTATAACCGGTTTATGGGCAGGCATTAAGCTACTACACATTACAATATCACTTTATACGGGAAGGCTTGCTCCATGTTTAGTAGAGAGGGAGATCATATCTATCTTTAGCACTGTATGATAAAGGTTTCAAGGATGTCCACTGTTTAACAGGTCACAAACATATAAAAAATCTAGTTCATTATTTGTCCTGATGTTCTTCTACATTCTAGGGAAAAAGCTAGTGCCTAATAGTTGGAACAAGAGTTCTCTCATCTTTTGGAATTGATAGTAGCATAGCCAGTACCTTACGAAGAAACTATGTCTCAGATTGAGTAACTGAACCAAAAAAAACTACTCCACTAAAAAGAGGGAGTCCCTTTCCCTAATCTTTCTTTTGAAGTAGAGAAGTTATTCTATCACCTAGTTTATGAACTTTAGTAGAACCAGAAAACAGAACAGATTATATTCATTATAGCTTTTTTATCAGCAGTCAACCCCAACTAGTTAGTCAAGGCATGGTTGATATAATTTTTTTTAAGGTTAAGTTGTAGTAATAAAGAGTGCCATGATATTACTGCAGCAAAGTTGAGGCATAGTTGATTGATTGATAAACTCTACGTGGGATATTATATAATCCACAGTAAACTAAAAGGCACAGACCGAAAGAACGAATGAAAACACATCAAGAACCAAATTGGTAGATTTAGATGGCCAAGCACCATATACATTTCCATGAACCACTTCAGCTTTGATGTCAGATTAACAGGCTTCAAGGCATTTAACTTAAGCAAGTTGATCGATCAATGTGGAGAAGAAGAATTTACTCTTGACTAGATAGACAATGTTGCTGACATATTGTCACTTCAAAATAAACCGGCATCAAGTCTGGTATTTAAGTGGAAAAAGGTAGAGCGGCAGGCCCATTATCCCCAAGTCTCGAGGGCTGCATTTAGTCATAAGGGCTGTCCCAGACGAAATTCTTGGTTATAAAAAGAAAGAGGCTACTAAAGAAATATTTTTTCTGATAAGTAATAAAGAATTTTATTATTATAGAGAGAATAACACTTACAGATTGTGCAATTCCTCGATAGTATCTAACATGGCATTTACCTCATGTACAAAAGTTAGTTGCAGCAAAGAGCTAGCAAAGAAAAAGCTTAAGGCTAAGAATGTGTCTCTTGTTGCCTTCAAAATTCTGCTATTTCTTTCAGCCCAAACTGTGCTAACATGAGAAGAGAAAGTCAAGTAAGTCAAAGAATCCCCATTTCCTTGCTGACACATGCATAATGCTAGTTTTTTTTAACACACATCAAAATGCATCCTTATCTCCAAACTCACACTCCAACCAGCACCTCTGAAAAGAATCAAGGGAAGGATAAGAAAACAGAAAAGGCATGTAAAACAAAGCATGAGCACCTGGGAGGAATTAAAATTGCGTTGATCAATGAGGCCAACATTTGCAGCATCTACCACTGCATCCAATGGACCATTGCTTCTTTAGCCACTCATGGACAAATGCACCTTGAAAATTAGTCCAGCATTCTTTCACCTAAATGCCTGAAGCGTGGAAACTCAAATATCGGGAATTGAAAGCAGCATTCCACCTATTCTGAGCCAATATATTTAGGAGTAACAGATATTTCAGAATCTTTTTAATGGAGAAAGGATAATGATAAATGAATACACCAAAATGCTAATCTTAGTTATAGATAACACTTAAAAAAAACAGGTATGCAGTTCCTTTGAGGGTTACCACATCATGGTCCAATTTTCTTGCCAGCAACTAACTACGTATTACAAAGACATCTAATTCACCTCAGTATCATTCATCCTTTTATAATCAAGAGGCTCTCATCTACGGAGGGATTCCTACTTATTAATTAGATGTTCACCCTAATGATTCTTTTTTCTTCTTGGTTGGGTTTGTTTTGGGAGGGGGTGTAGGCAGAGGACAAATATGAATGCTTAGCTTTTCAAAGACAATTATACTTTTCTTAAATCAGCTTGAAGACTATTATACATGGTGTAGCATCCTTCTAAGCATCCCTGACAGTGACAGCCTCCAACATCCTTTTCAACAATACTGGTACTAATCTAACTTATGAAACTTTGGGAAAAACAATAGAAGTATAATGGCAAAAGAAACAGAATTATCAAATATCAATAATGTGAAACCACTTCATGAATCAATTGTGACACTCATGATAAACCTTCTAAAGACTCAAATAATCGAAACAATATGCAGGATACTGCCATAAGTATGACAAAAAGCTAGCGCAACGTGTAACTATGTGGATTAAGTGCAATGGGTTCAGCCTTGCTACAAACAAAAGCCTAGTATTTAAGTGAAGAAGAGTAGAGTGGCAAGTCCATTATGTACCGAGTCTCAAACCATGTGCCACTTAGCGCTCGAGGGTTTTTCAATTATGAATAAAGTGTGACAAAGAACCAGTCAGTAATTTAGTTGACAGGGTACAACATTTTTTTAGTACCAGGACAAAATCATGTCAGTTGTACTAAAATCAAAGAACGCAACAGAAGAGGATTATCACACCTGAAATTGCAAAAAGTTGGCATGAACTGACTTGAAAAAATGGAAATGCCTGTCAAGATGGACCCAGAGTTTCACTTATTAATTGAAAATATCCTTTTTAAGTTTCCCTAAAGTTAACCAAACCCGTCCTTCCGTTAAATACTTTCATCTATGTAAGATGAATCCTTTGTTCTCCCATGACTTACGGCTATAAAAAACATTTTGTGATTTTATTTCTACAAAGAGAGTCTAATGACCATTGGTCACAGCAACTGCATTTATCTTTTAAGTTAAGTTATTTTTAAGATGATGATTTTTTTTATTCTACCATAATCTAACCTGCAGCGTACCTCACGAACTTGTACTTGGATAGTACTATAATACGTATTTGCAAATATTTGAATGTACGTGTTTTATTCATATCCTTGCACAATTAAGAGCAAAATCGTGCCAAAACAACCACTTATGTCTTTCTTTAATATATTAACCCTTTTATATGTGGATATATTCGAAGTAACAATGTCGAAAATATTAGATGTTTGTCTTGATTTTTTTACCATAATTGCATTTTCCTTTTCCTAAAATAAAAGTATATTTTTTTTCATATTTGACTATTTTTTTTTTTTTTTTTAAGAAAACAAATTTGAACGTCTATAAATTAAGACACCTTCTTTTTCATTTGGTAGTAGCATCTATAATGCAGCATTTAGGGTTTTGAGAGTCTTGTTTAGGAAGAGAATTTGTGAGACGGGTGTTATTTTGTCACTTGTGTAAACTTTTTTTTTCCTGAGTGAATTTCGTGAGTTTACTTTTTTCGATATTCTGTACTATTATATAGTGGATTAATTGCTCATTGCGCATGTGAATGTAGGCCTATTGATTGAACCACATCAAATTATTATATTTCTTTTTAATTATATGATATATCACCTTTTAAGATTTACTTCATTAGCTTTCACATTAATCTTAATTATTTTGATCCTAATACAAAATAGTATTTAGTTCTACCCTCCTTAGAGCTTAGTAGATGGAGCTAAGTACCCCTTAAATTACGGAGTATGTAAGGGGGCCACAATTTGGGCATGAACATTATATTAATTGAACAAAGAATCTTTACATTTTGTATATGTTCTTTCCTTGTTCCTAGAAAAAAATGAAGATGCTCATGCGGCATTATTCTTACTACGACCACTATTTGCAAAGGTATATACCCTAATCATACACAAGAAAACAAATCCAATTTTTCGTACATGAATTTTCCCATGAAAATTAAAATATTTCTAAAGGCAACAAAATATGGTTGTTTGATTAAGATAAAAGACAAATATTTCACATGAAAGGGATAAATTAAGATATTTATAAGGCATTCTAATTCTGCTACCCCATGTGATCAAAGTGTTGAAAAAGTATTTCTTAAATACTTCAAAAAGAATTACTAAGTCTTGCAATTACTCTTTCCTTCAATATCTAACATTTCTTGGTCTTTGTAACAGACAAATACAAATATTAAAAACATTGATTAGTATTTGTAATAGCCATTAACTTTTCTAACGTTATTTGGCTTAAATTACAATTAATAGCTTTTATCATTGATTTTGGACGTTGGAAACCTTCCGCCAAAGATGATTTCTTTGCTATAAATTTTCTAAGTGTTTTCCACTTCGTAAGAGGGTTAAAAACTAAGAACAAAGTTCTTTCTTTCTTATTTCTTTTTGTTGGGTTATCCATCTTTGTGAAATCTTTGTTAGATTCTGGCTCCTAGTTTTATACTAAAAGATCTTATTGAATTCTGGTGATACACCTATACCGGGTGAAATATCCTTAATGACAGTGTGTTTGACATGCCTCAAGGTTTTAAGAATTACGTTCCGTGTTCGTAAATCAAGTATTTTCCGTAAGATTTTCAACACAAAGTCGTCAAATGAAATCTATATTAATGAAATTGAAGTAATCCATTTAAAAAAAGTTTCATGGCAATTTATGTGCTTGACAAGGAAGAGCTTCCGTTAGACTCAACCCAAGATACAACCGTCAGTTGTTGGGCCTCCATATGTTTATTTTCCCCTTTACCAACACAACAGCTTCTTTTCTTTACTCTTTACTTATCGAATTTGATTCCTATCGTGACTTGAGACGTCGCATACTCAACAATCAAATCTATAGCTCGTTCAAATATAGGTTGATCGCTTTCATTTTGATGCTTTTATTTTCTACATACGTTTCCAAGAAAATCAAGATGTCATGGCTGAAAAGCAAGTTCTACTTCAAATGGTAATAGTGACAATTATGCAAGGCTCTATTTTTCTTTCTTTGTTTTTTCTAGGGTGGAATTTTCATTCCTTTCGCTATAAATTCTATTCATATTCTTGTGGTACAGCAAGTTAGCAGCGTGGCAGACAAAGGCTCGATTCGAGATGGTAAAAAAGAAGAGGAAGACAACGGATAAATATTTGGAGATTGACATAGAGGACCTCCTTAAGAGTGAATTGGATGTCAATGACTGCGACGGGGTAATTTATGAAACTTTTATTTTGGGATTGAAATCTTGAAAGTTTTATCTTGTTTCGCAAGAAAAATGATACGTATCTTACCGTTGTAAAAAAATTAAATAATTCTTTATTTCATAATACGTGTCACGTTATCATGTATTTTTCACGAGAAGGTGATCTTAGGCCGTTCAATGAGATTTTACACAAATCTAGTAAATTAAAGTGCGTAAAATGATATCGTAAAATGTACTTTTCAGTGTAAGTTGAGGGACTAGTGTATGCCTAGAAAGGTCATTCTAAGGAACAAATACTATCTCCAATACCTCTTTGTCATGGGTTAAGATGAGTTATATCAAACTCTGAGCGAGTTGGGCGGTCAAATGAGTTTGGACTCAATTTGCCACCCCTGGTGGATGCAAATGAGGATGACGCAGCAGTGTCACGTATCAAGATAAATAGGAGTATAGAAAATTAGGATAGTAGAATCGAGTTCTTTTTACATTTTATTTAATTTATAAAATTAGATATGTTTATTTGGAGTTAATTTGATCATAAAGGACAATGGCCAAAACCTTGTGCCTTGTATTTTTCTTTGCTAATCTTCTCATTGCCCAGTTTGTAGCTAACTTATCATTCTTCCTGTTAGCACGTGTACAATTGTATCCTAAAAGCCTAAAATTAGTCAAACTAGACCTGAATTAAAATGTGGTCATGTGTTAGGAGTTTAATGCTTTAACGAAACATCATACTTGGGATTTGGTTCCTCGACCGGAGGGGGTGAATGTGATCCGGTGCATGTGACTTTTTCGTCACAAGTACAGAGACAGTGGTGACTTAGAAAGATATAAGGCCAGGCTTGTGGCAAATGGTACTAATCGGCATGAGGGCATTGATTGTGGAGAGACATTCAGTCCGGTTGTTAAACCGGCACTATTCGTACAGTCCTGAGCATTGCTATGGGTAAGCATTGGCCGATTCGTTAGCTTAATGTCAAAAATGTCTTTCTACATGGGGATTTAAAGGAAACCGTTTACATGCACCAGCCACCCCTCAATATGTATATCATCTCTCGTAAGTCACTGTATGGTCTAAACATGCCCTAGAGCGTAGTATGATCGATTTGCACAGTACATTATGTGAATTGGGTGTACATGCAGCAAGTGTGATAATTCTCTGTTTATTTTCCATAGAGGCAGTAACATTGCTCATTTGTTATTATATGTGGATGACATTGTTCTTAATACTTCTTCTTATGTGTTGAAAAATGAGATAATTGCACTGCTCAAATCCGAATTTGCTATGACTGACTTGGGGAAGTTGAGTTACTTTTTGGGGACCTCAGTGACTAGATCTGCAGACACTGTGTTTCTATGTCAGCGTAAGTATGCAGAGGAGATTGTGTACAGGGCTAAAATGGCAAATTGCAAGATTATGTCTACTCCAGTTGACTCTAAATCAAAGCTTAGTGATTTGGATAGTGATCCAGTCTCAGATCCCACTCTCTACAGGAGTCTTGCAGGTGCACTACAGTACCTCACTTTCACCAGGCCTGATATTGCTTATGTTGTTCAGTAGGTATGCTTATTTATGCATGCCCCTAGGGAGCCTCATTTTACTGCCCTTAAACGTATCATTTGATATGTTAAAGACACACTTGATTATGGTTTGCATCTATACCCATCCGCACCGACCAGGTTGTTGTCATATACGGATGTTGATTGGACAGGTTGTCCGGACATGCAACGCTCCACCTCAAGATATTGTGTGTTCTTAGGGGATAATCTTATTTTTTGGTTTGGCAAGATACAAGCCACATTATCCCGTTCGAGTGTAGAAGTAGAATACAGAGGCGTTGCTAATGTTGTTGTTGAGATTTGTTGGCTCCGAAACCTTTTTTTTTTTAGCTTCAATGTCCATTACGTAAGGCGTCTTTGGTTTATTGTGATAACATATTCGCCATATATCTATCTCATAATCTGGTTCAGCATCAGCGAATCAAACACATTGAGATGGACATCCACTTTGTTCGTGAGAAGGTTGCTCTCGGTCATGTCAAGGTATTGCATGTGCCTTCTTCATATCAGTATGCAAATATATTCACAAAGGGTCTTCCTAGAAAGCTCTTCCTCGACTTCATATCCAGTCTAAGCGTTCGGCCTCCTCCTGCTCCGACTGAGGGGGTGTATTAGCACGTGTACAATTGTAATATATTTAGTCATATTTAGTCTTGTGTAATTATGGTAGATATAAGATCCCTATTGTATGAAGATTCCAAATTGTACACCCTATATATATTTATATTAATGAGAAAGGCTCCACTAGAGAAATTAATACATTCTTACACTTCCCATTCTCTTCTCTGGACCCAATCAATTTGTGTGTTCCTGTTTTCCCGTCGTGTTCTTCTCTCTCCTACCCTACTATAAATAGTACTCCATCCGTCTCATATTACTTGTCCACTTTCTTCTTTATACGTCCCTTAAGAAATCATAAATAAATGATGTGTTTTTACTATCTTATTCTTATGTCTCTCCAATAAATGCACTCTAATCAATATTGACTATTGTAAGAACATTTAATATCAAGGGTAAAATAGGAAAAAGTTAATTAATTCTATTTTGGGTTTGTAAATTGACAAGTAATTTGGACAAATATTTTTAGTAATGTGGACAAGTAATATGGGAGATGGAGTATTTTCCTTTTTCTTTTCCTTTTATGTCTCTCAAATGAGACCAAAAACTCCTATGTCTATCTCCCTTCAACACCTAAACGTATTATAGAGTATAGAGAAAAGTTGCGGGGTTTAGAGTTTCACACTAATTCTTTCATAACATTTTTCCATAATAATATTTTAATTATACACAAGTTTGAGTGTCTTGTACCACCAGTTAGTCAGAAGAAATTTGGCTTAAGTGTCATGTGTTTAAGCTATGGAAGTCATTTTGGTAAGATCGTGTGGATTATTGGCGGACCAGTAACTAATTTGGCGGGTGATTAATGTGCATTTATTTGACTAGCTTAGCGGGCCTGGCCTCTAATCTCACCAAATAACAAGCATTATACATGGTGGATTTACTTTAAATCCTGCCTATAAATTTTCCTCAAGTGCTATGTTGGGAGAACTAACAAGTCAACCAAAACAAATTAAAGAGGGGCCAAAATATATATATCCAATTTAGGTAGTAGTTTTACTGTCACTGAATTGAAGTAATAGACATTGTTTTATTTTCATTGATTTTCTTTTTGACGTTTCTCTGATTAAGATTCCTTAGTTCTTATTTTGAAGATGATTTATATCCACCATTTCAAATTAGGAGATAATTTTGTTAATTAGACTCTGAAATAGCTCTCTTTGATATAGTACGAAATGGTTCGTTTGTCTGTCTTAAATCGACAGAGAAGAACATCCCACATGTCAGAGTCTCCTTTGACAATAATTCCTAGGAAAATAACATGAAATGTTGCACATAAAAATTAATAGTGTCCAAGATCTAAACTGACAATTGATATATCAGTCACTATAGAAGTATGTAGGAGTGCCCCTACAAATATATGGATTATTTGTTCATCTTTGGCACAACTTTAGTTTTTCTATCTTTTTTATACCATTAGACTAATTCAACTTGTTACGACCATGCTTACTCATTAAGAGATGATTGACAATTAATGGATCCAATTATACCCTATCACATGAGATAGAATTAAGTAATTCATTTGCATGTCTTTTTGCAATTTTCCCACTAATTGGACTATATTTTGCACATGCATTCACATTTATTCTCTCCAATTAAATTATCTGGAAAAAAGCTCGAATAAGAGTAATTAAAAAAAAAGATATTCGACAATTAATTGATCAAATATACCCATATGAGATATAATTAATTCATTTGCATGTCTTTTTGCAACTTTTCCACTGATCAGACTATATTCTGCACATGCATCGAGTCTAGAGCTAGGTCCATTGGGCCAACCCAGTCTAATCCGTAATTTAATAGGTTTGGGCTAAATTTTTGGATCCTATTTAAGAATGAGGATTTTTAACCTGATCTGATATATCCCACCGACAAATAGGCTTGAACGACGTTGGGTTGGGCCAGTCCGTGGACTTGAGTGATGTTGGATATAAATATCATTACACGAATAATAAAACATATGATCTATAGAAAAGTAATTTTAAAACAACAAACATTAAATTTAACGCTCAAGGCGTACACTTTTATGCTCGGAACTTACACTTTTGCGCCCATAAGTTATGCATCAAACTCTAGGACGTGCCCTATAGATCTACGTCTTTCATTTGAGGTCCGAAATCTTTTTGATCTACGCCTTGTCGCGGAACTCGCATAAGACTCACCTTGGGACTTGCCCCAAAAATGTCTTAGAAATAATTATTTGAGACTTGGTTAACAAACAGTACCACCATGTGTTATTGACTTGTAAATATTTATGTTAGTATTTTAAAATTTAAAATATTATCAATTTTTTTTAAAAAAATATGGATGGGCCCGGCCCACAGTCCATGTAGTGATGGGTTGTGCTTGTTGTTTTAAGGCCCATAAATAAATGTGTCAGCCTGGCCTGTCAAATACAAAGCATGCATGGGCTGAGCCAACTAGTTTTGACAGCGGTAGCATTGATATTAATTTATTCTCTCCAATTAAATTATCCGGAATAAAAAAGCTCGATTAAACATTTTAAAAAGAAAAAAATATTCCCACTAACGCGTTAACAAGAAAAAGGCAAGGTCCACGTCATCCTTTCCCCCCTCTAAGTCGCTAGAGCCTAGAAGGCAGTGGTCCTAGTCAACTTTCATTCCACCAATTGAACAATCTTTTCATATTCTCATAGTAATATATTTCCTTTTGTTAAACTACTACCTTTCAATCTTCTTCTTCATTAGACAATTGCAGATACACAGAGAATGGGTCATGGAAACTCGAGATCGGATTCCTCCTCCGGCGACGGCTCAAAACCGTTGCGGATGAGAAGACTTCGCCTGCACAGTCGCCATAGTCGTCACACTTCTGGTTCACAATCTCACATCTCTAAGATCCTTAAGGAAGAAGACTTTGCTGGCATCGCTCTCATTCGGATCATCAGTGTAACTTCCTTTTTAAAACTTTTTTCAACGAAATTCATTTGCGCGTAATTAATTCCTTCAAATTTTGCTGAATTTTAAACATACTTTGGTAAATGTAATGCGTTTTCGTATTTACGCGTTTTTAAAAAGTTCTGAAAAGAATCAGTGCGTAACTTTGTGTAACTAGTCTCCACGAATTTCGCGAAATTCTATACATAATCTGGTAAATGTAATACGTGTATGCATGCTGTGCGTGTTAATACACATTTATACATATTTTAAGTTTTGAAAAGACATAAAGTGTAACTTTATCTAACTAATACTCCTGGACTAATTTATGCGATATTTTTTGCTTTTTGAAAATTCAAACGGCACGAACTTTGACCAACATTTAAGATGTACTTTTCACCGGATTGATATGAGAAAAGTTGCAACTTATAATAATTTTCATTTAGTTTTCAAATATATAAATTTTAATTTTAAAATATTGCGTTAATCTAATTCAATTTAGCTTTAAAGTTTAGTCAAATTGACTCTCGAAAAGCAAAAAGTATCACATAAGTTGGGACACAGGGAGTACAAATTTGACAAAATTTTTACACTATAGAGTATAGATGGAATATTGATGTGAATATATTGTGTGCTCTAGGTATGTTTATTGAAGTTTTGAAAAGATGCAGAGTTAGCTTTCTGCAATTAATCTGACAAAGTTTGCAAAAAAATGTACATAATCTGGTAAATGTAATACTAAGTTACACATATGGATGAACTTGTGGTTGCTTTGTTTCAGGCAGAGATGAAATTCAAGGACAAATGGCTAGCTTGTATTTCTCTTGGTGAACAAACTTTTCGTGCTCACGTGTCTGATCAGTTAAGTACACGTGCCTGCAGATAGTTGCTTGGCATTGAATTTGTGCCTTCAACAATGTTCACAGTACACACACAAATAAAACATGTATGCAGCATATAAATAATTGGAGAATTCACTTCTGCCACGTCTTGTAATCCACAGTTATAGTTGGGGGTGGGGGTTGCGTATGGCGTATGTTATTTGTTGCTCACTATGTTGGGTGTGGGTACAGTAAGCAAAGGTTGTTTAGAGTTATTTTAACAATTTGAGGATAATTGGAGTAAAATGTAACTAGCTTTACCTAAAGTATTCTAGATCTCTAGAAGAAAAACAAAGATGAATGAGTTCAAGTTATGACGTACCAGTTTTATTTGACAAAATTGCCTTTGAGATGTGAACATGCAAGTGATGAACAACTTTTGAGTTTATCCGTGGGTCTTATTTTGTTGGAGCTGGACAATTGAGTAGATAAAAAGAGCTAGAACCTTAACTAGGTTCTTTACACCTGCCTGGATACCTCAAAATGCACTAATAGTAACAGACATGAAAAGTGACAATATTTCATTTGGAACTGTAACTGGAGAACATTTTAAATATTTTTGGAGCAAAAAGTTGGAAAATTTCTGCGAATCTTCTGTTTATCTT
The DNA here is from genome assembly GCA_034509755.1 of Anisodus tanguticus. NCBI lineage: Eukaryota > Viridiplantae > Streptophyta > Magnoliopsida > Solanales > Solanaceae > Anisodus > Anisodus tanguticus. The sequence goes on along the minus strand of CM067561.1, from coordinate 32,799,828 downwards.
ACAGCAGTTCAGAGCGTTATTATCTTGATGTGCTGTGTAGTTCTGTAACACAATTTATACATTCTCTGAGATTCTTGTTATCTTTGGAATATTACTTGCTTTGGATCATTGTTTCTCCGGAAAACGATAATGTGCCAAGTATGATATGCACTGAAGTACGCCATCTCCTTGTTATTTGGTATTCTTATCAATCTGCTACTGCATGTTTCATGTATTAAGAACTGGAAGAAGGCATATAGATTCTTTCCTAGGAGATGTAGATGACACATTTTCACTTGGATTTTCTCCAGCCATTCTATAATGTAGAAAAAGGAAAAAAAGGGCATAGTTGTGCTTGGCTTCTCTACCTTTTACACCACAAATTAATGATTATGTTTCTTTTTGTTCTGTTTATTTCTTTGCAGAACTGACAAGCCGACCTGGAACTCAGTGAGTAAACACTTTATTTTCACTTTTGCTTCTGAAATCACATATTCTCTTTCCTTTTAGTATTTTTAATTTGATCAATGCATACATAGCTGATAAAACCTATTTGGCCACAATTGTTGTTGCTTCCCCTCATTGATTAAACACACATACTTATTTAAGATGCTTATGGTGATTATAGAAATAAAAATTTCTAGTCCTTGTACATGCAAAGTTTTCCTTGTGGGTAGGCGTTGAGTGATCTTTCTAGTGTTTAACTTACCTTTCGTTTATCAAGCCCGAGGAAGGTATGATAACTGAAGTCTAGTTACAGTTGGGCTTGCACTGACCCTGTAATCATGGGAAGCTTTATTTTGTTTAGTACACACTTGTCTTGGTTCTACTTCTACCATCTCATTGCATTAGAGTGTTGCGTTCTCGGTTATGCTATCTGCGAAAGAACCTGATCATTCAAGTAAAATCATAAGAAACGAGTAAATAACGCCAGATCTTTATAATTTTCTTTGGAAGCCTTTATACCTCCTCTCGAACTACATCTGATGTGGGACATTGTATATCTCTATCAACTTTCTGGATGTTCTAAGATTCACGCGTGAAATAAAATTTGAACTTACAGGTGAATGTACGAGCTTACGAAAGATTGTTGTGATGCCATGTGAAAGAAATTAAGCACCCAACCAATGTTTTTTAGGGGAATGTGCCAGCTATGTGTGAATTAGCCCAAGTTTTTGTAAACCCCCTTGATGCTCGTATATACCTAATGGGACACTTTGTATAATTCAAACACATACGAATCTTAGAGAGGATAATGGCAAGTTATAGAAGCTATTTTGACCTTCTTTAGTTTCTTCTTTAAATAATTAATAAGTTATTTGTGTCATGAGCTTTTGCTGATATTATTCAACTTTAATTCCTATAGGAAAGGAAGCTTCTTTTGGAAAGACATGGAGCACATCTTGCAAGAATATCTGTTTTTGAGGTGGGTCATACTGGTGGCTGTGAAAATAGATTGTGTCTCTTGCTGGTTATATTTTACCATTTTAGGTCTGAAAAAGTGAATGGAGGAGCTTGATAATTTCTGGGCGTCATGGTTCATGTTGAGAATGTTATTGGTAAATAGGAAAATTAGGATATATGCTTTCTGTCATACTGAATCATTCATGAATTATGTAGCTCCTGGGATTTATATACAGTTCTCAGGGGCAAGATTAAGCCTCACTTTTATCTTGGTATGTGTGGAACCAGAAAACACTTTGTTGATTTTTTGTTTCCAACCATGTTCCTTAAGATCTCAGGAGGAAGATATTGTTGTTTCATTTTCATCTTTGCATGATGTTGCACTTGGAAATGCCAATATTGGTTTATCCTCTGAGTCCATTACCAGAAGAGAAAAAATATATATAAAGAAAGAGAAAATCCTCATAAATTACTCACTACTGATTTATTTTATTTATGCTACAGACCAATAGACTTTCGAGGAACAATCTGATCGGTTACTGTGAGGTAGATCTACTTGAATTTCTATCTAAGGTGAGTTGCTTTGGAGATTGAGCAAAATATCTGCAACAAGTGGCACTTTTTTTTTTCATGTTTATGTTGTTAACCATGGATTAATCATTTGTAATATAATCGTGCAAGTTTTGTTGTTTACTTGTTTGTACAAATCATCTTTTCTTAATTTACAGTTTGACAAAATGGCATTTCTGTTAATCATTTTCTTTTGCTTAAAAAGGTTTATGTCATAGAGAAATTAGAACATCTGTTACAGAGAGGCCAAACCACTTGTCAAGGACACATTCCTCAAATTGTACTCACTTAACAATGTGAATAAATTTTGAATCATCCTTCCTATAAAGTTTACTGAACTAAGCCTGTGTGATAGTTCCCTATATCAATTTTGTATTTGCGCATTATAATGTTATCTATGATAACTGATAAGAGGTAGACAAAAGGTGGCATTTGATGACAAGTCTTAGGAATTTGGAAGAACTTGTTAAAAGCAACACTATATTTTCGCTTGACCAAAAGATAAAATATGGAAGCGGCATGTCTTCACTATGCTTGGATTTAGTAGCACTTTAGATGTTAACACTTCAAACAGCAGTTACTTTCATCAAGCATTTAGATAAGTCAGTAGCCTGCAAGTCTCATATGTCCAAAGTAGGATGTTTACCGGTGCAAGAACAAGCATGTTATATCGAGATTGATGTAGTTTCATAAGATAATGCTTTTAGAAGTTTTTACTTGTAAGTATTAACAGAAGCCCGTCGGCTTGTCAAAAATGTTGATATGGTGTTTGGAGCTGCATTCCGTAGCTTGCAATATTGCACCTATCCTCTACTTGGAGAAAGTTATTCTATTGTCAAAGGTATCTACTAAAATGATACTATGCTTCCAGATGTAACCCACACTTTTTGTGGTTAATCTATATCTGCTGAATAGTAACTCCAATTGTTTGATTGCTTAGTGTGGCCAAGTCCTTAATCATGAGATTAGGCTTTTCTTCCTTTTCTCAGACCAACCCTTAGTGCAATGCTAAGAGAATAACATATCTTGCAGGATTCCAGTTCTGATACTGAGGTTTTTGACTTATTAGACCCATCATCCGCCTCTACAGTTGTTGGCCGTATATCTATTTCGTGTTGCATTGAGGTTTGTATTCACTGGGGATCCATCTACTTTTAATTGCTTATGTTAGGTTGCCATGGGCTCTCATACCTTACATTTTCTTGGCAGGACCCCGTTGAGATGGAGAAAACCTTTGTTAGGCGCATCTTATCTATAGTGGTATGTGAAAACTTTACCTATGTTGTCATTCTAGATGACAGTGATCTGTTAGTGGATCCTTCTGAAGAACACTGCAGTATAAGCTGGCTAGAAGCTCTGTCTCACCAATATAGGCGTGTCCCTCATTAACCTTTTCTTTTTTGTTTCTTGATAATCCAACATGAACTGGTCAATCTTCTCTCTTTCTCTCTCTGACTTTTTTTAATCAAGATCATCCTATCGCATATCACACCAAGACGGGCTCAATTTTACAAAAGCTGTGCTTAAGTATCCAAAATCCATTTATCGGAACAAAAGTGATATTTTTTTCGTTGTGTAGTGCAATGTGGACCATCCCCTGTTCACTCTCTTTCACTTTCCACGCTGGACCCTTCACTCCTTCAGAAGTTGTATTGTTTCTTTCTGACCAGGTTGACCAAAAATGCACTCATTTCTTTCTGTTAAAGAAGATAAGGTAGAGGGAAAGTAAAGGTCATTTGTTTACAATATGTAAATAATTTTCAGTTTGTAATATATACACTCTCAGTTTTGCTTCTCTGTTCTTATTACTGTTTGGTAATGAGATGCTTTTTTCCCATACTCCACTTGTGGGATTACACTGGATATGTTGTTGTTTTAATGAGATGTTTTTTGAATGTGAGATTTGTTGCTCTTTGCAGGACTGTAATGAAGACGGAGAGCTTTCATTGACTGAGTTCTCTGATTTGATTGATGCGTTTGGAAATAAACTGGCAGCTGAGAAGGTTCGCATCTGAAGAGTATCTTAAGTTCTCACTGTAGTTTTTTTAGAGCCTCTCATGCAACACGTTATTGGACTTCATTTCTCATTCACATCACATCCTGCTCATAATGTTATTTCAATACTGACCTTTTCTCAGTATAATATAATTGCATTTTTGGAAAGCACCTAAACCTGCAAAGAATTCTAGATACATATTTTGTAATTTATTAAGCCAAGGCACACCTTGTATTTTTTATGAAGACTCCATAGCTTAGCAATATTTATTCTGTTTGTCAGAAAGAAGAGATATTCGAACAAGCTGACAGAAATGGGGATGGTGTTGTCAGCTTGGATGAGTTAGCCACACTTCTGGCTATACAAAATGAAAAGTAAGGCCTCGTAAAATTTGCATGCCTGGAATCAAATGTGATCTCTTTTTTTTTAGGAATCTCTTCAGTGCTCAGGTTTAATGAACTTCAGTGTCTAAATGAGTTCTTTTATTTATTTGCTTTACTCCACTATATAATTAAGTGAGACTTTTCTAGTTCTAGCAATGAGGAGGCAGCGAACTGAGAGATAAGCGGGGAAGGGGGATGGGAACTCCAAGGGGGGAATTGAATGCTTAGCTACTTTAGGGAAAGCGAAGTGGACCAACAACAACAACAACAACAACATACCCAGTGTAATCTCACAAAGTGGGGTTCTGGGGAGGGTAGGATGTAAGCAGACCTTACCTCTACCTTTGTGGGATAGAGAGGTTGTTTCCAATAGACCCTCGGCTCAAAAGAAGGAAAGCGAAGTGGACCCATTGAACCAAAAGGCACTTTTCAGTTAGGGTACTATGCAACTCTATTTTGAAAGTTCTTGCATTGTTGCTTCAAAATTATGCTTAAAGATCACACTATAGTTGTGTTTGTAAATTCAAAGTCAAAGGTGGTTTACACGCCTTAACGCCTTAAGAAACGAACAATTATGGGATCTAGTGAACTTCCTAATACCTAGGAGGTTGCATTTGAACTCGTGAAAACTTCAAGGTGACAACTCTTCACATCAAAAATAGAGAATTTCATGTTCAAAATTTTATTTTCTCCTAGTTCTTTCTAGTAAGTGATCGAGGATTTTATTCATGTAAACCCCTTATGCCATCTTGTTCTTCTATTGTTGGCATCAAGGTGTGTGACAATCTTTTAGTAAAGCTATGATGTTCACTTAAGGAAGGAAAAAGAGACAAAAGTACATGTTACATGTTACCATTCTAAAAAATACAACAACATACCCAGTGTAATCCCACACAAAGTGGGGTCGGGTAGAGTGTACGCAGAACTTACCTCTACCTTGGCAGGTAGAGAGGATGTTTCCTATAGACCCTAGGCTCAGGTAACACAAAATCAACTACCATTCTAAAAAATAAGAAACAAAAACAAAAGCAGAGACGTCACATGGATCCTTTTTGTTAGTTCATAGTTGTCTGGCTAAAGAGTTGGGGAAATTTTCTTAGTGTCACATGGATCCTTTCTGCAGAAGATACTATTTACAATCTTGAATAAACCCTTGAAACACACTTGACACTAAGAATTATAACTTAAAAGACCGACACGGTTGTAGTGAATGTTGAGTCGCTATAGTCCAACATATCCACAAGATGAATGTTGCACAGATGCGGATGCTAAGATGAATGTATGGTCATACAAGATTAGATAAGATTAAAAATTACCACATTCGTAGTACCGTACAGAAGTTGAAGATGAATTGCTTAGTTTTGTATTATTTTTGGTGTTACAAGATGAATGTTGCACAGATGCGGATGCTAAGATGAATGTATGGTCATACAAGATTTGATAAGATTAAAAATTACCACATTCGTAGTACCGTACAGAAGTTGAAGATGAATTGCTTAATTTTGAATTATTTTTGGTGTAAACAGGAACTTTTAGAAGAAGCTGAATCTATTTTGAAGATATCTCCTGTATTTTCGCAGCTGGCATAATACACCTTTATATATGAAATTTGTTACTTTTCTAAAAAATATGACCAAATTTTCCAGAAGGTGCAAGTACCACACATTTAGGATAAAATAAGAGGTCGCTTGAGATAGATTGGTCATATCTTGCGTTGATTTACAGATGCACCAATCCATAGGTGTGAAACTATGGTGGGTGAAGGTGTTAAAAGGGGACTAGGTAGACCTAAAATCACATGGAAGAAAGTTATCTCGAAAGACCTATAATTTCTTGGAATCATGCAAACTTAGCTAAAGATAGGGCACAATGGAGGAAAAATATCCATATAAGTAATATCCACTAGTTGGGAATAGGGTTTAGTCTTGTTATCGGACTTCTAATATTATTGTTATTATTATTATTATTGTTATTGTTTATATGTATTTAACTTATTTTCACTTTTATTTTATTTGGTATGATGATGACATGAATTGAGATTAAATTGTTGTTTTATCTTGCTCTATCATTTGAAAAAAAAACATAGTTGTCTTTTAAACTCTTTTATATGGTGGTATGTATCCTGAAACATTGTTAACGGGACAATTATTCTTTAACAATGTACATGAGGAGTGGATAGAAGTGGGAGACACATAAAACAATTTATCCAGAGATGACTAGAAACCTCCTTGTGACATCATCCTGTCAAATTTATTGACATTCCTGATCTTTCATCCGGAGTTCTTTGCCCCAGTGAAGATACATGATATCTATCCTTGCATTGAATCACTTTCTCTTTTCTGGAAGATCAGATACTTCTGTCGTTGGCTTCACGTTCTTATATTCTCCTGTTGACTCAATGCTCTTCTCTTACAGGGAACCAATAATCAATTGCTGTCCAGTTTGTGGCGAAGTTCTTGAAGTTTCGGATGGGTTGAACAACATGATTCATATGACCTTGTGTTTTGATGAGGGGACTGGGAATCAGGTTATGACAGGAGGATTCTTGACTGATAAGGAGGCTTCAAGTGGGTGAGAATTTGGCAACAGTTCTGAATCTAATTATTCCTAATAAAATTACTTACCTCTTGATTATTATTTTGAAATTCTTCTGATTTTATTATGAAATATTGAAGTTCACGTACTTGTATAACTCTGTGTAGATGGATGTTCAAACTGAGTGAATGGGCCCATTTTTCAACTTTTGATATCGGTTTAAGGTCTGGTTCAAGTGCATCACATATCTTGGTATGCTCTCATACTCACTCCATCCCTCACAAGAGATGTCTCTCACCTTTCTGGTATGCATATATGGAAGGAACAGCTTTTTTCTGTAGAAACTGGTGAAGGATCTCTGATATTCAAGTGTGCTTTACTTGCCTTGTCTTCTTACATGCTTTATCAGAATTACGGATTGTATTTTCTTCTTTTGCTGACTTCAGCCATATACATTGCAATCAGATATTGCTTTTTCACACTGTTTTGATATACTATACGAAATTGACACGGTGCGGTGTTGGAGCCAGGACCATATTATGTCTTACAAATGGGTACTCTTCCTCTGTGTTTTCTCTCTGGATCTCGTTGGTGTACATTTTCATTTTAGATTCTGTTTCTAAACCATCTTGGCATGTTTTACATCATAAAGCTGATGAAATGAGCCTTCTTGAAATTATCACCTAGTAGTAACTGGGTGTTGGATTTCTATTGGTAACTTAACCAATTTTGAAATATCACTGTGGATTCCTTGGCAATATTCAGATGGTAAATTAAGTAGCTGCTCCTACACGCTGCTGCTGTGCTAGAGGTGCTTATTCTAGTTCTTGGGCAAGCCTGTTGGTGTCCAATTCCTTTACATTTGTATTTCTCATCTTGTTTATCAATTTAGGGTTCTCTTGTGAATTTCTGAAGTGCCTTATATGATCCCATTTGCTAGCCAAAGTTATTACTACTTTGAATTGACTGAAGATCTTGTATCATTTCTTCCTTGGAGACTCACCTTCTTTTGAATCTTTACATTATTACTAACACCGGCTGAGGGCTCACCTATTTCTCCACGGTCATTTACTGCATTCATGTGAGACTTGTAAAGAACAACTGGATCTTTTTTTTTCTTCATTCATTCTCTCTTTCTTTTGCCTTACGTGCAATTTCTGGCAGAGGATGAGAGTTAAAACATGCTGGAAGAAAAGGTTCTTTTGTCCTCTGATGGCATCTGATACTGCATCCTTGCTTTGTTAGGTTTATGACCGCCGAAAGGAAAGGCTAGTGGAGGAAATAATTGATCGGAAGATAGTCTTGTCAATGAGAGCTATCTATCAGTCTAAATTTGGCCTTGGCCTTATGGATAATGGTATGCTTTTGACTTAATCACTTATCAAGATCTTCAATTGTAAGAAGCAATTTTCGTATATACACTTCCTATTAGTTTCAGTTTTTGGCCCATGATACTCGAAGTAGCTTCTTTAGTCTTCGGTTTTAAAAAAAAATGGTTCTAGTCCATCTTTAATGTATGTATCCCAATCTGTTAAAGATCAAGGATATTTAACTCTCATAGTGGAAAATCAAAAGAAGAACAAACAGAAAGCAAATACAAACATAATAATAAGCTTGATCTGTCTGTCAGCAAAGGGTAGAGGAGTGTCTCTGGGAGCCTGGCTATAATGGATGGTGGAGGAGCTTGGAGAGGGAGGAAGGGGAAGGGCTAGGGTGGAAAAGGAAGCTTCATTGTATTGGGGATACAAATGTTATGCAATGGAATATGCTCAATCAGAGCTAGTTTTTAGTGTTTGAAGGATCTGCACTAGATACTTGTAAGTCTCACTCGCATTACACCCATCTGACCTGTGTAAATCAAGGCAAATGAAAATTGCATTTAAATAAGTCCAGGGAGTGAGATGTTGAGGACGGGAATGAGCAGCAAAGGAGAGAAACCTTGGGTTGAGGTTTTAATTTTTTCTTTTTTCATGTGTTTTCCTCTTTCTTTCTTTCCACTTTATTCTTTATTTATACATATTAGCTTTTCCTTTCTTTTTTGCTTATTTATTCTAATTGTTTGTTCAAGAGATGACTTTAAATGTGTTAAATTTAGTGGGTTGCTGAGGATGGGTATGAACAGCAGAGGAGAGAAAGGTTGGGTTGCGGTTTTAATTTTTTTTCCTTTTCCCTGTGTTTTTCTCTTTCTTTCCACATTATTCTTTATTTATGCATATATGCTTTTCCTTTCCTTTTTGCTTATTTATTCTATTTATTTGATGTAGGGGAGCCTTGGAGTAACTGGTAAAGTTGCTGCCATGTGACCAGGAGGTCATGGGTTCAAGCCGTGAAAACAACCTCTAGCAGAAATGCAAGGTAAGGCTGCGCACAACAGACCCTTGTGGTCCGGCCCTTCCCCGGACCCCGCGCATAGCCGGAGTTTAGTGCACCGTTTTATTCTATTTATTTGCTTAAGCGACTATTTAAAATTTTCAAAAATCCATAATTATTTTATTTTTCGGTTGTATGTTAAATTACTCAACAGCCCTGACTTTAAATCAGTTTTAATTATTCATGTTCATTCTTAACGGTTCTATTAGAGAATGAGCCAAAAGTTCCACTTTGGTTAAATGAGAAGGCTTGGAGTGCAATCAAGAGAGTATCGCAGGGGCCACAAAACTAGTTCAGGAAAATTTTGAGTAAGACATTGCTTTACATAAAAAGGGCAGCCCGGTGCACTAAGCTCCCGCTATGCGCGGGGTCCGAGGAAGGGCCGGACCACAAGGGTCTATTATCAACGTTGCATGGGCCAAAAGTTCCTTTATCCTGAAAAAAAGAAAATCTAACTAATGCTGATTTGGTAATACTGAATTTCTCCATCATCCTATCCATCTCTCATATGTTTCTTTTATCAGATACTATCAACTTGAGAAATGTACAGTGAGCATCTAGTAAGAGTCTATAAATTGCGGCCCCATCTTTTCTGCTGTGGATTATCGTTGCTGATTATTACCATTTTAACTTTAGCACAGGTGCAAAAGAAATCTTGCGGAGCCTCTCTGAAAAACAGGGCAAGAAAATGGATTCTGCTGAATCTGCTAAAGAAATACCTAACTTCATTGAATTTTTCAAGGTATCCGTCCCAGTTAAACATCAAAATCATCATTATGATTTCAGAATTAATTTTGATTATACATGGCTCTTCTTTCATCGTAGTAGATTCTGTTCTTTTTCTTCAATGTACCTATTTTTCTGAAAATAGCCAACATTGGAAAAAAAGTTCTACTTTATGGAGAATTAAAATTATTATCGTTTTGCTTTTCCCCATTTATTTCACTCTGCCTACTGTTTTGCGAAGAGATTTGAATGATAAAAGATACATCTTTGGATTAGATGCAACTTCCCTTCCGTGTGTCATGTACAAAAACTATCCCCTCCATCCTCAAAGGACCCTTTCCCTTTATCCTGAAATGTTATCCATCTTCCTCATATGGGAAGAAGTTTGCTTCAACACTTTATTACTTTTGATATTACACTATACAATCAAGTTGGATATGTATCATAAAAGATTTTCTGGAGTGTGGAATCCTAGTATGTAATCATTGTAAGAATTCAATTGTCAAATAGGACCAACATTTGTCCTAGTAAATATTCTAAAAATAACCAAATTACAACTTAACTCTATTCTTGGTCTTACTTCTTTATAAAGTACTATGAGATTTGAATTATACTCTTGATCCCTATATGTCTAGACTGAGTGAAATTGTGAAAGAGGTAAAACTGGATTGCAAGGCCCTTGACTGAACAGTTTCTTGGTTCTGAAATGGGAAATGAGAAGTAATTCTTTTACCCTCATTATCATCTTAAAAACCCCAATATTTAGATACTGAAGATGGGATCACTTATTTGGTGATTTGACTGCATGGATATTTTATGATGAACATGTTTTGTGCTTGAATATATTATAATTTCTATATTTCTTTTTTTGATAATTATAATTGCTATTGTTTCTTGGCGATATCTATGTAAAGTCTCTTTTGAAGTACACAGACAATATCTTGTTCTTGTAAACTGCTGTGATTGACTTCTATAAATCTGTTTCAGGATCAAATAAATATGGATGAAGTCAAGTATCCATTGGAGCAATTTAAGGTACGCCAAGACCTTCAGGCAACATGGGCATTCATTTGAGAGAGTATAGTTTATTCTTTCTTTCTTCACTTCAATTTGGTATGCTCCTGCTATATGGAAGCTTCCCATTATCAATGAAATAACAGTTGATCTCAAAAAAAAAGGTTCCAACTAGGTCTTTGGACTGATTGCAAGAGAATGAACTGATATTGGCAGTGTTATGAATTACGAAAAGTATCAATATAGTTCAGTCTGTTCCTCTCATATGCTTCAATTTGGTATTACATATAGAAGAAGATTGAGTAGAACTGAAGCAATTTTTTCTCATGTCAAGATATATGATTGTTTCTGCTAGTGATTAGCTGTAGCTTGGAGATGGTAACTTGAAATAAAGCACAATTATTGGCCTACCTTAAGTCTAAGATGAAATGTGCCAAGTGTTTGCGGTATATTACTTGTTTCAGTTGACTGTTAGTGAAATTTAGACATGGACATACAATTGATTGATGAGAGCATACCGCAAAATAATCTATATCTGGGAAACGTTTCAATTATCCGCAAAGCAGTATGGAAGTTCCAATTTTGTATAAAACGGAAAAATATTTTAAATAAATTAGCCTGTTTCTTATCAGCTAATCTAATTAAATAGAAAGCTTATACAGTGAGGAAGATTACCAGTCACTTGGATGTACTGTATCTTGATCAATCCAATGCACTTTATTTGTATTTTCTTATTGTTTACATAATTTACTGGTATTGTAAATTTTTAATGAAGTTTTAACTACCATTGCACATCATTTCTTTGATGGTCTCATAAATTTGGTTTCCAGACATTCAATGAATTTTTCATAAGAGAGTTGAAGCCAGGTGCAAGGCCTATTGCTTTAGAAGAATGTGATGATATTGCTGTATGTGCTGCTGATTGCCGCCTGATGGCATTCAACAGTGTTACTGATAGTATAAGATGTTGGATCAAGGTAAATCCAATTTATTGTTAGCAAATGTCTGTTTTTCATTATTGCTGGTAAATATCATGATAATGATCGCCTAAGGCATATTGTTTGCAGAGCCAATCCAGTTATTCAACGTAAATTAAATGTTTCAACTTTTTATCACATGGGCACAACTTTATAACCCTTGTTGACATTTGTCTGAATTGCTTGATTTTGCTTCTCTTATTTCACCTTTATATGCGTGTTATTTAATGTAACATCCATTACGGAAATGCTAAATCATTTTGACCTATTGTGATATCTTAGAAGTTTCAAAGATTATACTCTTTTACATTGTGATTCAAATTTTATTGGTATCTTATGGATTACCTCAGGGTCGAAAGTTTTCCATCCAAGGTCTTCTGGGGAATGAAACATGTTCCGCTGAATTTGTCAATGGAGCTCTAGTGATATTTCGCTTGGCACCACAGGTAGAACTGTTGTGAACCTTCTTCATTGTTGGAGCTTTTTCACGCTACTAAATATTTCCGTTAAAATTCCTCAATATGAATTTGTTTTTGGTTGAGTAAATTTCCACTGTTATATTCTGATTTACACCTTTTGGATACGCTATATCCATATACAGGACTATCATCGTTTCCACTTTCCTGTGTCTGGAACTATTGAGAAATTTATTGAAAAACCTGGTTGCTTATATACGGTATGTAAAGTATATTGCTTCTTTAAATGTGGCTTAATTGTTCTTGGCAGCGAATTGCTGCTTCTTTATCAGAGTAACTTTTAAACCCTCCTAAAAGATGTATGTTATTCCACTCACCCCACTCCCCTTTTCTTCTATTTCTTCTAGGTGAATCCTATTGCTGTGAATAGCAAATACTGCAATGTCTTCACAGAGAATAAGAGGGTTGTGTCTATAATTTCCACAGAACACTTCGGGAAGGTATGTCATTTTATGCATTTGATTCTAGTTTTAAAAATAATTTTTCTTTCATGAGAAAGCTATGTACTACTTTGTTATATTGTCCGGCTATCCTTTATAGACCATATGCTAATTTAGAAGTAATTAATTCTGATAAACGGTATCAGTAATATGAATGAATTTAAGCATTTAGCCAAAACTTCAAGCTGATGGGTGGAGTAGTTTAGGACTATTATGAACCCTATACTTGTATCTGAATCCTAGAGTTCACACGTAGATTGAAGTTTTATTCTCTCTTCTCTTTAGGTTATTTTTTTTTGAAAGGTGATGAACTTAATTTTTAAGAGCCCGAAATGGCCTAACAGGCTCAAGAGTGGGCTAATGGCAATAGTTTGATAAATTATGGAGTTGTCATGGAGCTGAGAAAGTGGGTTTACCAGGTTTCAAGAGTGATCCTAAATATGAGAGAATGAACTAACAGGCTAAAAGGAGTGAGTTGTGGACTTGGAGCAAAGAAATAAGCTAAACGGATGGATTTGGAGAGAGGCGTGGACAGAGATAGAAAGTAGGGAGTCCATATAGAATTGGGTTGTGGAAGTATGAAGAAAAAGGGTGTGAAAACAGACTAATGCTAGGAAAACGAGCTTAAATTGACTTGGATACCATGTGAAATCTTTATGATTCCAGATGAATCAATGAGTTATCATAATTTTCTAATCAACCCCCTTCTGGATTGGTTTATGAAATATAAGAGAGGCCAAAATACTTTGATTTCTTATGTTTTGCAAACAAGATCATACCTTACATAGCAAACATGCTAATTAAAATCGATTTATCAATATTAGAATCTAGATGATTAATACTAATTATTCAACAAATTTGATTGGTTGATACGAGTTGATTTTCTTTTACGGTAAATTGATGAAACAATAGCCAGTCCAATGGTTGCTTCAGCGGCTGCAATAGCTATAACAAAAATTGAGAAAATGTCTCCTTTTAATTGACGATTATCAAAAAATCAGAAAATGTTACAAAATTCATATTAACTGCATTCAATATAAGTTCAAGACATATAAGGGCTCTAACCATATTATGATTTGTGATCAATCCGTAGATACCGATAGAAAATAAATAGGAACCTTTGGATCGAGATCCACAACAATGCATCACAACTATGGATTCCAATTATTCTATTTTTTCTTTCATCGAATATGATATATGATATGCTATTTTGGGGTCAATCTATTAGGAATAGGGTTACATAGTTATGGTTCTTTTCCATCAACATTTAATTGAATTCAAGACAAGTTATTACAAATACAAGAGCGGGCGGCGCATTGTATGAACCAGCGTGCGGACCGTGAGTCATCAATACAATAAATATTTGATTCACACGGTTTTCTACCATATGTAGTCCAATTTCATTGTTTTTCCTTAACTTAAGAGTTAAGAGAAAAAAAATACTTCTTTTTTTCATTGTCCAAAAATGTTTTTAAAAACAAACATAGGTTTTTTTATTTCAGTCATCCAAATTATCTATAAAAAAATTAGATAGAATAACTTCGACCTTATCAAATGCTAATGAAAGAACGAAATCCGGGTATATACCAATACCTATTATGGGTAAAAAGATGGAGATCGAAAGAAATAACTCTCGCGGTCCAGAATCAAAAAAGGAATCCTTCGGGGCATTAAATAGGTTGTATCCATAGAACATCTGGCGTGACATAGATAATGAATAAATAGGAGTTAATATCATTCCAATTGCCATTACAAAAGTAATTAGTATTTTTGGAATTAAAAGATATTTTTGGCCGGTAATTATTCCAAAAAATACAATCAATTTGGCAATAAAACCACTCATACATGGTAATGCAAGGGAAGCCATCGAAAAGCTACTGAACATCGTGAACATTTTTGGCATTGGAATAGCTATTCCGCCCATTTCGTCAAGATAAACAAGGCAGATTCTAACATAAGTCGTTCCCGCCAGGAAAAAAGAAATGGTGAAATGGTTCATGCATGTTTGTTGCCAGGAGCAACAAGATCAAGTTGGTAAGGATTAACGCTTAATTTCTATTTCTATGGTCGATGATCATAGAAGCCCCTTACTGTCAAACCCAAAACCCTAAGAGTATAGGTGGAGTAGCATATGTCATTGTAAACTTTTGGAAATTTTATGCTTGTATATTTTAATACCTCCAATTAGTGTAACGTGCTTCATTCATTTTTCTCTTTTTTTTTCACTCAAGGAGCTTAAATTCAGGAGCCCAAATGGTTCAATTGGTTGAAAATAGACCTACGGGGAAGAGTGAGTTAAACAGGCTGAGGAAGTGATTGAGTTGCGAGAAAGAACAACAGAATGATATACTCTGATATACCATTAGGCAGCAGTTGAGAGAAAGCCTTAAAGCACTGGGAAGTGGACATTATAAATATCTGAAAATTCAAAGTGATAAGTTTATTCTCTTCTTTATCAGTAAGAGGTTTTTGATTATTATCTTATAACGTTTCTCTCATTGGGCTGTGTTTGGTTCAAAGCAATGGATCTAGTGACATATCTCATTGACACAGTAGCTAATCTTTCAAGAAAATCTCCACGTGAGCATAACTCGACACTCTATTATGATATCATCTCCTTGCGGCAATTTTTAAGTCATAAATGTGTTTAGTCTCTAAGGTGTTGAGATAATGTTCTCACTAAAGTTCAATCCTTCCCTTTTCTGTTTATAGGAGCTCTAACTATACTTGTTACTAAGGCTTAATTGCTTATACCCTTTAAGTTGAGTCAGCAATTCTGACTTGTTGGCTCAGACATTGAACTCTATGCCCTTGCCGTGTTTCATTATGCTCAATTTGGTGAAAGAAGCTTCGCTTAATTGACTGCAGGTTGCATTTGTTGCAATTGGAGCAACAATGGTTGGTAGCATTAATTTCTCCAGAAAGGAGGGCGACTATGTGAAAAAAGGGGATGAGGTTCGGTGCTCATTATCTGAGGCTTTTGCTGTCTTAGAATTAAATTATCCTGTTTGATGTCTAATTCGTACTTCTTTTTAATGACTGCAGTTTGGATATTTTTCTTTTGGTGGAAGTACCGTAATTTGCGTCTTTGAAAAGGTAGGTAACCAAGCTTTTTCTTTCTACTTGAAAATTCCATTTTGCAAGTGACATAATGTAGCTGTAGAACTCTTCTAGTCATCCTATTTCGTGATGTTTAAGCCTCTTTTTATCATCTGAAGTTTTCAAATGAGATCTCCTTCCCCTTTGAAATCCTGAGGTGATATTCGCTTTGATCGAAACATTGGTTTGTTGATTATTTGCAACATTGCTCAAGTACCTTTACATCTCCAAAATATATTATTACTTGAATATATGTAGATCATATTGTGGCATGCTTTTATTGTTAATCAATAATCTTTTTTCTGCCTGTCACAAAGAGTCAACCATTCTGCCTGTGTAGAAAGTATACCAAGTTTTTATCTCCTGATAGAGTAACATCTATAGAACCAAAATAGGAAGTGTTCACAGAGTGTTATGTCATAGAAGAATACTTGCCAAAGTGAAAGACAAGTTTTATATAACGGTTGTAAGTCAAACAGTGTTATATAGGAGTGAATGTTGGGCCAAAAAGTCAGTGCCAGAAAGATGCGATACTAAGATAGATGTGCAGTCACTATAGATTAAAATGACTACAATCATAGAAGCTTTAGAGATCATGAACTTTTTCAGAATTGACGGTGAATTACTTGCCTCATAATATTAGCCAGCTTTCAACGTTCATTCCGAAATTAAACATTTTGTGTACCTAGAATTAGAATTCTTCAAGCCGTGGAAACAGCCTCTTGCAGAAATGTGAGGTAAGGCTGCGTACAATAGACCCTTGTGGTCTGGCCCTTCCCCGGACCCCGCGCATAGCGGGAACTTAGTGCATCGGGCTGCCCTTTTAGAATTAGAATTCTTCACCCTTTCCTTCTCTCTTTTTTGTCTATTGCGTCCAATCTAAGTGTACATTTGGAAGCACCATTCCTTGGAGTAGTAAGCAAAAATATGGAACTATTTTATTTTATGAAATTTAAGTATCCTGCTGTTCAGTGATTTGACATCTAATCTATGGGAATGTACAGGATTCCATAAAGATAGACGAGGATTTCTTGGAAAATAGTGCAAGATCACTTGAGACCTTGGTATCAGTAGGAATGCAGTTGGGTGTCTCCGTAAAGAAGCAGGGTAACATGGAGCTGCCAAATTTCAGAAACCTTTCATTATGAGTTTGATATCTTCGTCAACTGTGTAGAGATTAGTCCTAGATGATTGAATGAATTATCCGAGCTGACTATTGTGCTTAGTTTGTACCTTTTAGGGCTTGTCTTCTGAGTTATGTGTTAATTAGTACTTTCCCACATTTTTCATGAAGATATACTAATAACAAGAATTAGCATTTGTTATCATTCATTGCTGTGATTAATTTGTCATTTCTTCTGATGTAAAATGCCCAGTATGTCATATATCAGCTTGAGTAACCACTTCAAACTGTAGAAAGAATAAGGTGAAGCTAGCAAATTTGTTTTAAGAAAATGTTACATTCTGTACACTTAAAATGGATATTGTCTACATGTAGTTTTGCAGTTCTCATATCTCAATGTTGTAGCTTAGCTGACTTTCTGAGAAAGCTGGCAATGCAGAGACTGGTTAGATGTGAACTTGGATTGCTCTTCTTCCAGAATGCCACTTTCTTTCTATTCAATTTCATGACTTGCGTTTTTTACCGAGATACCGCTGACCACAGGGAAAATGACGTTAAATTGTTGTATATCTTATCAGTGAAGGCTTTAGAAGGTTTGCCTGTAACCACCATTGTTGTAAGGGTATGGTTGTGCCGTGGCTAATCTCACCTGTCCTTGCATTCCATTTTTCTGAAAGTCTTGCCACATTAACTGCTCTTCCACTAGCAACCTCTGCTTCTTCTCCATCTCCGACATCTGAACATATGCTGGTGGAGCTATTGCGAGTGATGCTGCAAAAGGATCTGTGCCTGGTGCGGCAGTACTAGCTCCACCATTTGCGATTGGAGGTGCAGGCAATGCTAGCATTGCTGGCCGTCCTGCTGAGCCAAATGCGACGCTGCTTGCACTTCCAGTAGCCACGACACCTGAGCAGGCTACTGCCTGAGCCACTGCTCCTTGTTGGTACATGCCATTGAGCGTTAATGTGTCAAAGCCTCCAGGCAGGGAAGCCTTCTGGTTTGACAAATGACTCGCAGACTGAACCAGTGCTGTCTCCCAATCTCCTGAATCGTTGAACGCTTGCCATGGTGAAATGCTTGTTGCAGGATTGGTCGTTTCTTGACCACCATCAAACAGTGCTAATGCCAGTTGATCTCCATGTTCCTCCGAAGTTGGAACATCTTCACTCAAGTTTAACAAGTCTCCTACTTCCTGGGTTTTCGCCACCTCTTTCTTGTTCTCTTCCTCTGTCCTTTCTTCTGTTTCTTCGGATAATCTCTCTGGTGCTGGTAATGCCTTAATTGCATTCATGTCCTCTTCTGGTTCAGTTTCAGGTTCCTGCCTTTTAGTTTCTTGAACGTGCTCAGTAGTTGGTTCGTGGCGCATTGCCTTCCTGGTCTGTTCTCTGAAGGACTTTTCTTGTATAAGGTAATCCATACGCTCGAGTTTCTTTGGTGGAATGATCTCAATTTCTGGATATTCAGAAGTGCGTGCAACTCCAACTGTTTTACCCCAATCATAGAACTGCTCAATCTCCTCATATTGCTTATTAATTCTGAAGAAAATCTCAAGAACCTGGACAGGGTCTGGAATTGATAGTTCTATGAACTTATCAAACTGAATAGTCGTGATTTCTGTTAAATCATAATATAGCTGGAAGCTTTCCTTCACTAACTGATAAAGAGCCACAATCACGACTCGGTTGTTCTTTGCCGAACCTAAAACATATAGTGGAATTTTCTATTTAAAGACTATTTGAGAAAGGAGCCGGTAAAATACTTCCATGCCCTTATATATGATAATATGGTTACAATAAGCTATCAAAACTCAAATTTTGGTATCCTCGTTTATTATCTTCTCATATGTTTTCTCTTTGTTTCAGCTTCTTTACTTTTATGCTAATTCTGTATTGGCATTTGATGTTCAATATTTTATCAAATGCGTTGTTGATTGAAATAATATTTTGGAAATTGGCAAGAAATATTGAAACAAAAGTGGAGTTTGGAAATACAAATATGCAATACAAACCTGCAGGTCGACAAGCTAAGAATCGCTCGAGGAGCTGCATGAGATGAAAAATCCTTGAGAAAACTCGATCATTCTTCATTTCCCTCAACGGAGTGGCTTTCATCCCCCTGGCATTATGACGAACCTCTTCTTCATCATCGTTGTACGCAAATGCACTGCGTTTTCCCCTGCGGTTCTGCATCTTAAACTCCAAGTGTTCGTCAAGGTACAAAGCATATGATCGTACAAATGCAGAACAATCCCAGGAGTTAGATCTTGAGTCACGAAAATCAGACATGTTAAGAAGCCTGGTTCCTCGCCTTGTGGCAAAGAAAATCTCTTCTTCATAGGATGGATCACCATCACACAGCAGCCTATGGATCAACATGAGTGCCTTAAGCGCCACGACCCAATTCTTGGTCTTGCTAAGGCGTCTGGAAAGGAAACTGACACATGCACCAACATAGGCTCGAGAATAAGAAGTCAAGCTTAGAATTTCCCTTATATGCCTCTCCTCCGGTGGGTACTCTTCGTGTCGTGTCGCCTTCACAATGGCGACTTCAAGATCGGACAAGGAGGCGCTGCTGCCTACTTTGGCCAAACTTATGCTCGTCCGGTCCTTCACTGCCCCTATTGCTTTTCTAAGCTTGCTTGGACCCATGAGTTGTACGCCTCAAAAAGAAATTATTTCTCTTCAATCATTCACAAGGATGGCAGTGTTAACCTGAAGAAATGAAACAAAAACAACTCTTTAATTGTAATGAAGATTGAACGTGCATGCATGAAATGTTACGCTAAATCCCAAACCAGCTTCCAGCTAGTAAATGTATTGTAAGAATTCATCACAAACTAAATAGTTTTACGCTGGCTATACCTGATGTTCTAATGAATTTTGTGAATGTTCGAAAGATGCAGTTTTTCAATGAGATTAATCAAAAGAATGAAGAAATATTGGAGTTGGAGAAAGAAGATGAAATGGGAGAAAATGAGGTATGCGCAGCTCTTTCTTCTCTTGTCTTGTTATTAAATTTTCTGTTTTTCTCTCAGCTTAATTAACTGAATCTAATGACCGTAGAAGTATCCTGTACTTTAGCCGCATTTTTCGGGAGGCTAATGGAAATATTTTTCCAAAACTGAGATACGACTTGCGATCAATGTAATTCTGTCTTAAAAAAAAAAATTCTCGTTTCTAAATCTGTTTGAAGAGAAACGATTATTATTGAAAGATTTTAAGGCAATTCCATTTTTTTTGGAGGACCTTAGTTTACTCGCTTAGGATGGATTAACTATGACGTTCGATGTGCCACTTTTAATAAAATCACCATATATTTTTATTATTTTACACGTGAAGTGACAGAAAATAATTCGAAAACTAGAGAAATAATGGAGTGACATAGATTTTATTATTCAACTTTAAACATCTTATTGATTTTATTTCAGCCTTTTTGGTTTATTTTATTCGTTTTGTTATTAATTTAATGGAAGATTTTAGAACGTTAAATAATGCGGAATGCAATTCATGTCATGGCATATAGAAGTGGCACTTAAATTATCACTGGATATCAGCTTGTGTTGCACTGGTACATGTATTCTCCTACCAATATATGTAGGGGAAAAGGATCAAATTTGTCCCTCTATTATGTGAAAAGGATTACATTTACCCTCCGTTATACTATCGGTTCAAAAATATCTCTGCCGTTAACTAAATGGTTCAAATATACCTCTCTTCCGTTAGGGCTGTCCAAGATGGACACCCACGCCTATGCGGCACTGATATTTTAATGAGGTGGATGCCGCATGACATGCCACCTCAGCGCCCAACCCATTTTACCCCTCCCCTTCCTTTGTTCTTCCACCATTAACACTTGATCCAACTTCACCATTGTTGCTACTATTGAACCACCATAACCAACAATATCACTTGTTCGTTTCAAGGTTCTCATCAATCATCACATGTCTTGTTTGAAACTTGCCTTTTTCCTAATATATTAGATTAACTTAAAAATTGCAATTAAGTTTCATATTCTCTGCCTGTAATTAAGAACGTGAGAAGCATGTTTCGGGAGCTTAAATCTTTGCTAACTCAACTCATAAGAGGAAATTTTGATTCTTCATTTTTTGTTTTTCCCTACTAATTTAGAAAAAAGAATTTTATACTATAAAGGGAGAAAAATTGACATTAGCAAATAATTACGTTGGTGTAGCAACGCTGGTGAAGGTGGAGGAAGTGTTAATGGTGGAAGAGTAAGGGGAGGGGTAATATGGGTTGGGCGCTGAGGTGACATACACCTCATTAAAATATCAAATAACAGTGTCACGTAGGAGTGGGTGTCCATCTCGGACAACCCTAACGGAAGAGGAATATATTTGAATCATTTAATTAACGAGAGGAGTATTTTTGCATCGATAGTATAACGAAGGGTAAATATGATCCTTTTCGCATAGTAGGACAAATTTAACCCTTTTCCCGTATCCCAAATTACTCTGTTCATCGAGATTAGGCAAATAAAACATATATGTATTCTCCTGCCATTTTTTATCTCTAGTACTTGCATCTGACCTTTATCTCCCATGACAATTGTGCCACTTTCATTGATACTTAACAAACACCCTTGATGCAATTAAGCTTCTAGAAGAAATAGAAAAACAAAGAGCACACTCTTAAAAAATTAAAGGAGGAAGACTATTGGTTAATGAATTGTGTTAAAAATTATGAGGTGAAATTAATTGAGGTGCGCGTAAATTGACTTTAATACCACAGTTATCAACCCAAAAGGTGTGCTTCAATGTATTAGAAAATTGTACTTTAGGTTAAGTAATCAAATATCCGATATTATTAATGAGATTATAGTAATTACTACGACTATTCTATTAGAGAGTAAAATTTGTTGGCACTTCGCCATGATTTCAGACCTTCAAAGAAGAAGAATGGATGTTTGGTCGATGGAGTTTTCATTCTTGGAAATGACGATGATACTTGATGCGTTGACCGACAAAACAAGACTGCGTATCACTGAGTTATTGGGCCACTTAGTTACTACCAGATTTTAATTATTTGGGCCAGAGTTATGAAGTTAAATTGGGCCAAACAATTTCGGACTAATTCTGGTCCACATGATAGAAGTATCCAAATTTTGTTATAGGACGCAAATACAAAATACACACATGGCAAATTTGTTAAGATTAGATTCCTTTTACTTGTATATATTAGGATACATACATCACTATTCACTCAACACAACAAAATTTCTATTTATTTCAACAAAATTAACTTTTCTTATTATTTGATTTTATGTGAGTACTCCTTCTGTTCCAATTTATGTGATACACTTAGCTTTTTAGTCCGTAAAAAAAATGATACATTTTCTTATTTGACAATAACTTAACTTTAAACTTCATTTTTTACGCTTAACGAGATGCTCTATAACCACACAAATATCTTTAGTTTGTTTTAGACCACAAGATTCAAAAATCTTTTTTTATTCTTTAAATTTCGTGTCCAGTCAAACTATATCATATTAATTGGGACTTAGGGAGTACTATATTTTAACAACAGCCTAAGTTAGGCTGCCTAACCAGAAAAATCTGATTGTACGGCTTTGAATGATCTGGGACAAATCGTGAGGTAGCAGGTATATTTAACAATCTCTTAACTCCCTAAAAGGATACAAATTTATTTGTTCGGTGCAAAGATGTGTAAACTTTATTTTTTTCATTTTAATCCCAAAGAGACGTGGACCTACAACATATAGGACATTTGAGTTGCGACAAATTTTTTGTTGAGATTGAACGAAAGAATTATTTGAAGTTGAAAAAAGACTCACTAAATTGAGAATGATTTCACTCTCAAATAGAACAGATTAGATATGACAAAGATAGAGAGAAAGTATTGTCTTTTTGGTTAAAAACTTATGCATTGTTACAAAGTTTCATTTTTTTGCTGTAAAAAGCAAACAGTACCATTGAAGTGCTTTAAATTTTGTCTTCCTCTTCTGTAGTGCTTGTTAAGATGTTAAGAGCCGTATACAAATTGAGAACGATTTCACTCTCAAATAGATGTTAGAACTCAGACATAACAGAGAAGGTAGTCAAAAACGGTACGCTAAGCTCCTTGCTTCATGAGATACAACAAAATAACAACTGTCAATTCGGTTGTGTTTACTAATGTGGACAATAACGAATCATAAGAGCCAACATAGTTTGCTTCCTGCCGCATCCAATTATTGCCAGCTCAATCTCAACGTTGTTTAGAACAAAACTCTTGATACAGGCAGAGAGAGTAGAGACTAGGCTTCTCGTGATGAATTCATTTTATTTTATGTATTCAGAGTTTTACTGTACAACTTTTAGCAGAATTGCAGATATATGACTGCACCAATAAAAACAAGTTTAAGTCACATGAGTTGCATAGCATATTAGAAAAATTAGAACATCCGGTGTTTTTTTACCGCAGAAACAAATATTGATGGCAAATGGCAAGCGGCTAGGGTCAAATTTGAACGGATCAAAAAGGTTAAATCAATAAACGAGTTATAACCCAACTTTTCTCATTTTATATTTTAACAATAACAAACAATTAACATATTTAGTGTAATTTCACAAGTGAATTTTTATATATTTTAACTTATATAGCTTTAGTTCTTTCAAATTTGCACAATGCCCAATCTCCAAATCTGATTATATATAAGTATATGTTTGGCTTGGTTGCATGCATTTTGACATGTGGGATTATACTATTTGACCAAACAATTTGATGGTTCATTTTGGGTTCAATCCATTAGATTAAGCCAACAAACGAGTTATAACTAAGGATGTCCAGTGGGCCTATCCGTCCCGTCCCGATACCCCCCCCCCCCCACACACACACACCATAAACTCCTCTACTTCCTTAATATTTATTTTAAACCCTAAGTTAGTATATTTATACTTTAATCCTATTTCTCAATTATAAATACATCATTTTTCTCTTCATTTTTTCTCACAAATCTTCCTACCATCTCTCTAATCTCTCTCTCTACAAGTCTACATTATACACTAAATATTATATTTTATTTGCTAATTTCTATCAAAGTTCAAAAATTGGGAGTGAAGTTGGCAACTAACTTGAGGATCATCGAGCAAAGTTTCAATTTTCATCCTCGATTACACGACGACGTTATGTCGGCGTTTGATACCTTCGTTCCTTCTTTAAATTATTATTGTTACTTAATTTTAATTATCGTACTTAATTTTATTATCTTTAATTATTTATTTGCATAATTATAATGAAATGAAGTGGACGTTTTCTATGGCAATTTTATTGTGTGATTTACAACTTTTGAACTATGAAATAAAGTTGCAATTTTAAAAATATATTTTTAAAAAAATCATATTTCTATTAAATAATATAAAACAGCCTTGGGATGTTTTTATTCACTATCTTGTTCAATTATTTAAGTGTTTAAATATTTTTTTAAAATTAAGTGTCTAAAAAAATTAAAATCCACCTAAATCCCCCTACCCGACGCGACCCGTCCACTCTTCCGGCAGGATGTGGGACGGGACCTCTTCCCGGCCCCCTATCCCGGCCCGCTTGGCCCGCCAAGTCCCGATTCCGACCCCCACCCATCTCCCCAAATCATGTCTCGTCCCGACCCGGCCCACTAGCCACTCCTAGTTATAACTAAATATTTTGAACTTGGGTAACTTACCAAAAATGGATTAATTTTGCCATATTGGATAGGAAAATTAACGACTAATTGATCATGAACTTATTTTTTTATTACATCAAGGGGATGGGGAAGGGAAAAGGAAAAGGGCATGCTACGCTATTGATGAGTTTAAACCTTCCACCTCAATTGTGGAAGGTAGGGATCACAACAAGTGAGCTAGCCCTTAACCCCTATCATAAACTTACTTGAAAGTCTATCAAATTAGTAGTTCTCTACTTCTCTTTCTTAGGAAAATTTGTTTTTGATGTTCTACTCCACAATAAATACAAGTAGAATGCTTTAAGGAAACACTCAACGAGAAGGATACAACTAGTAAATACAATTATATCAATCAAAATCTAGAACATACACGTCTAATTGTCCCGTGAAATCCAGTTAGCACATCAATTCTACCCATTTTCACCATTGCATTAGCAAAATCAGCCTCAAAAGATATCCCCATAAATGGGCTAAAAATCCCAAAGTATGAATCTACAATGCTCCTTGTATCCAAATCTTCATATAAACTAGCATCAGATTGTAACACAGCGAAGCCACTCCTAATATTCTGCAAAATACTGTTGTCAAACGTCCCGCTGCTCCCCCGATCTATCGGTAACCGGACATTAACGTTTCCGTTCTCGGGACAAGTCGCCATTAATTCAGGGAGGAAACTTGGATTAATGGACGGATCAGAACCACCTCCAGGGAAAAAGTTGTATAGCCTTTGTGTCATGAAAAAACATGCCGTGGTACCAATTGTATGTGCGGCTGCAAATTCATGATTTCCCTTAATTATGATAAGTCATATAGTAGTAAAGAATTTTAAAACTACTATTCAACATGTTATAGCAAATTCTTACTCAATTGAGCAAAGCGTTCAATAGATTAATGAAATCAAAGGAAGATAAGTTATTGTATATTTTACTTATTGATGACCCCAAGAATCTTGTGTAAATTGTTGATTGCATTTAGTAATCTGGATATGGTTTATTTGGTGCTCCATTTCCTAATTAAGTGCTCTCATGATCTTCAATTACTAAATACTAGCTATATCCCATTTTCACCATCTGTTACTTAAGAATTATGAAATTAGATCAGGTGGTGTAAGACAAATGTGAACGTCATTATTACAATAAAAATGATTAACTAAGGATCTAATTAACAAACCCAAAAAATTAGTACTATTTTTTTTTAAAAAAAAAAAAAAAAGCTCCAAAATCGTGTCTTCGCTGGTGACGAAATAAGTTCACATCCCTTCAATGTCTACCAACCTTCGAAACCCACAAAGTCTGCATGTACCATATGCATCCCACAATGTAACTAAATGTGTTTTTAATTTGTGTCTGTGGTCTACCACACCCCCCCCCCCAAAAAAAAAAAACCACCTGTTTCTCCGGGGAGGGGGAGATAGAACGTAAGGGAGGTCTGGGTGGGGTTAGCATACAAGATTAAAAAATAGATCTAAGTTATATACACTGAAAGTAGTGTTGTCATTGCAATTTTTCCTGACTCAATATAGTAGGTTAGGTAAAAAATATCTTGGATCTAACTCAACTCAAAAGCTAGCTTGTAGGATGGGTATTGTTCAAGTCCATGTTCTCATTCCATATCGGATGTGGGACTGTTAACATTCTCCCCGCACGCCCAGACCTTGTTAACTGGAGCGTATATAATATAATTTGGAGACCCAACATTTGTAAACATAGAATTGAAATGGCTCTGTCTCTGATATCATGTAAAAAATGGATCTTGGGCCTAATTTAACCCCAAAAGCTAGCTTGTAGGGCGAGGATTGTTCTTATATGTTTCCATTCCATATCGGATGTGTACTATTAACATCTATTTTTCAGATTATCGCATTTGTTATGACGGTTAGTTATTTGTCGTTATAGGAAACTTTTACCTGATGATATTTAAAATGTATACATTATATTGAGTAGATCTAAAATTCTAAAAAATGAAACAAGATCAAAGAATATATTGTACCACTGAGCACAACAAGGTCTTTCTCAGAGAGGCCTTTCTGGGAGAACTTAGCTTTGAGTATCTGAATGGAATCAGTGACTTCCGGCATGATATCTGCTAATGACGAATTTGATATCACTCCATCTCTTCTCCCTGTTTCCACCTCATATGAAGGTCCATTTGCCTGTTGCCACCAAAAATCAACATAATAATATATAAAATAGCTATAAATTTGTCTCAACTAAAAAATTCAACAGTGTAATTAATGAAGAGAAACATAACTGATGAGACAATTAATTCAAGAATAAAGAAATACAAAATTATTACCAAAACAACAGCATCCCTAGCAGCCAGAGCAACAATATCAGCACAAGACACAATGCCAGGGCACACTGCTTCTATTTCTGCTTTGGCTCTTTCTATCACTTCAAATCCCCAACCCCTTGATGTCCAAATGCATGTCTTTCTGCATTATCCCCATTTTCTATCAAAATTGATCCATCACACCCCTGTTAATCATCATCAATAATTATTTTTGGCTCGAATCAGTTATACATAGGTTAAAAAAATCATATACATTCGGAATAAACTAATTTTAAATTCTGAATTCGCTTCTGACCTGAACAAAACAGTCATGGAAATGAAGCCTAAGCAAGACAGGAGCAATGTTTTGGTCGGAGGCAGCAACTTGACGGACAACACTGCTAACAATGGTCTCAACATTAGGGCATGTGTTGCCATAAAAACCAACTCTTAGTTGGCCTTGTGACATCCCTGCTAGATGGCTTAAAATTAAAATAAAAAATACAAGCACCATTTTGAAACTAGTCAAGTGAAGTGTTTGATTGGGAAGTATATATAGTGAATTCTTTGAAAGAAAAATCAACTAAGGGTGGTCAGAATGTAGGAAGCAGTAGAGTATTTTTTTTCCCTCTCTTCCTTTAACTTTGCTTTTGTGGTTTGATTCAAGAAGTGGTAGAACCAAAAGTGAAGAAGAGAAGAAGAAGAAGAAGAAGAGGAGGAGAAAATGGAGGAGGTGATGTTTGTGTAGTGCACCTATTCACTTGTGTCACTATATGTACATGCTTAAGATTTTTCCTTATCTTTTGTTTGTTTCTCTTCCCACAAAGTGAAGAGATGGCAATGTGTCAAGCGCCAAGTTGCATTGTTTTGGGGGTTTCGTTTTCTTTTTTAAATTTTCTTCCCCATTCATCCCATTTTATATCTGAAATTCACTAATTTAAAAAATAGTACTCCCTATGATTCATTTTATATGACGGCAATTTTTTCACTAGGGACAAAGTTTAAGGGGAAAATGGCTTTTGGTTTATACCAAAAAAATTCTTAGAACTTTGTGACATTAAACAATTCATAACATTTGTACGACTATAAAAGTATATTATTAAGGGAATGATAATTTAAAATTAAAAAAAAATTGAATATAAAGACGTGGAGTATTATTTTTGTGACTTTGAAGAACAAAATGTCATAGAACAAAGTTAGTGCTTATAATAATTCTATTACTATTATAATTGAGTCAACTATTGTAAACATCGAACGAATGTCAAAATGTATGAATAATACAACTGCCAGTTGGGATTCACGTGTAGATACAGAACATATAGATTTTTAGGTTCTTGGACCTTTTATGGGATGAAGCCATCTAGTTTCTCTGTTTTGTATAGTGGTGCTGCAGTTATGACATCTTTACAATCTTTGTTTTTTCTTTAACTGTGGATGGCATTCCTACCTTTTAACATGTTTCGAGTTTTAGATGGCAGGCAAGCAGACTCGGTTTAATTAATTAGATGAGTGACAGCCATTGTCAATGTATAATATTGTCTAAATTTTGTAACAACAACAACATATTCAGTGTAAATTTATAAGTGGAGTCTGAAGAGGATAGAATGAATGCAGGTCTTACTACTTTCGTGGAGTATAGAGGGTGTTTCCGATAGACTATCACCTCAAAAGAAAAGATAAAAAATAGAATTATATGGTGTGCATGTGGGCTTTGTTCGACAGTTGTGTAGTGTAAAAATCCACTAATATAAATCAATTAACTACAACTCAATTTCAAGATAATTGAAGTAGGTAATATGAAACTTAAGTATCAATTCATCATCGTTCCAGTTATTGGGAAGTAGCATGGCATGTTAGCGATCGATAGGGCAGAGGGCAAATCTATTACATATCTAGTTATTTCATATTGTCACGAATAAATAGTGACTGAGTGATAAGTTGTATTGTACATTCACTGATTTAAAATTTCTAATTCACGTCTGATGCAACTCTGTGTGGGTGAGATTTTTCTTTAAAAAAAAAAAAAGTAAAATCCACACTACTCCATTGTCATCTAGCATCTTTTTTTCTTTTTCCTTTTTCCTTTTTCCTTTTTCCTTTTTTGAAGGTGAGGTAGGGGTATAGAAAACAAAAGCCAATAGGGAATTAAATTCAATGTATTGGAAGGAAATTCGCTCGTTTACCTGAATATCCAAAGAGGTACATCATATTAATAATGTTTTTGAGGGATGGAAGCATATCAATGTCACCATCTGACTGAGAGTAATTCAGAACACTGTCTCATACAAATACAAACAAAAGGAAGATCATGTTAATTGCTGCTAAGTACTTACTCCTATTTAACTAATAACCTTCTCGATCTGTATTAATTAAAAGGGTGCAAATATGTGGTATTAATTCTGTCTACTTCGGTATAATTATATTCAATAAATAGGGTGATTCTCTTCTCAGTTCTCAAAATAATATTGATTACATACTCACTGCACATGCTCCATTCGTAAGGTAGATTAGTCCGATTAGCATGAAGAGCCTTCTGAACTTCAGGATGGTTGAAATAGAAGTATTTTTCTGATGTCATGCAAACATCTACTCCCATAATCATCTTAGTAACCTAGTCAACCACAAATAATGTAACAAAATCAAATGTTATAAACATCTAAACATATTCATCGGTTAATTTCATGTATAACCGTTGAACTTATCTAATATGTCGGATTAAAATAATTGACTTTTGCCCGCTATATCCTATAAAAATAAAGTCACAAAACTGTCGCATTAAATGTAAAGTTCAGTTGACAAAAATAGTTTAGTGTAAGTTTAATTTTGTGACTTTATTGTTATACTAGATAAAGTTCAATGACCAAACGTGGAACTAACCCTGCATGATTCATATAAGACAAGTACATTATGTATATAGGTGTTTGAAGATGTTTACATATTTATACACTAACACCCATATACATCTATATACATAAACATCCATATATCATCATATACTTCCATATACACTATTATACAATATTATACACTATTATACAAAAAAATAACTTCAACACCACCAACTCCCATAAACACTCATATACACCCATATACCACCTTATACACCCATATATATTATTATACAAAAAAAATAACTTCAACACCACCAACTCCCATATACACCACCAAAACCCAAATATTTAGCTTCATATACACTGCCGACCCGTATACACCACCGATCCGAGAGAAGAGCAAGATAGAGCACCAAATCTGAGAGAGTAGGTCGAGAGATAAAGAGCGCGAGATAGGAGGAGAGAGGGCGTAGTCACTCACCGGACAGCGTCGCGGCAACGACGTCGACGACGATACGACGGTGGTGTTGAGAGAAAGAGTGAGAGAGACGACGGTAGAGAGAGGAGGTCGCGCGAGAGAGAAAGAGAGAGAGAGAGAGAGAGAGAGAGAGAGAGAGAGAGAGAATTTTGGGCCATTTTTTATAAAATTTAAAAAGGTTGGTTAATTTTGGTAGCATTGTTGCCCTAATTTCATATAGCGTAATTACCTCATAATTACACCATGTGTTAATTAGGTTACTAAGCCTACCAAAATTAACAAATCTTACAAAAAATAACTCACTCCCTCCTCCTCCTCCTCCTTCTCTTTCTTTGCACTCACTCCCTCCTCCTCCTCCTTCTCTTTCTTTGCACTCACTCCCTCCTCCTACCCCTCTCTCTCTCTTCTTCGCCGGGCCCTAATCGTCGGCATCTCACAATGCCTCCGCCGGCGGTTGGCACCATCGGAAAAGACTCGTCTTCCTTCTCTTTCTCTCTCTACATCCACTCCCTCCTCCTATCTCTCTCTCATACCCTCCTTCTCATCTCTCTCTCTCTCTCTACCACACATCCTCTCTCTGTCGTGTTTCCTCTCTCTTTCTTCGATGATGATGACTTATTCGGTGGCTCAGATCTGGATACCTTTACTGATGCGATGGCTTAAATCTAACCAGAAATTACATAGATCTAGATCTATATCGAAAACTCATCGAGGTGGTGGTGGAGCACAGGTGGCGGTGATGAAATTACCGACGATGGGAGTCGCCGGAGGTGGTTGAGGTTAGCGATGGAAAAAATGGGAAGGGCAGGGGTAATGGGTGTATAATATTATATAATAGCGTGTATGGGTGTATACACCCCTTTTACACACTATTATATATTTTTATACACATATATACATAATGTATCTGTCTTGTATACTTATGTATATAGGTATATAAATATGTATACACCTTCAGACAACTATATACATAATGTGTAATGACATGTCTCTTCGTTACGTGTACTTTGACTATTTTATCCCCGTTGACTTGATTCCCAAAACTTTTGGACGATTCTAGTAAGAGTTGAGAGATTAGAATCTTAAAGTATGAAAGTGTTGACCAATAGTTGATGTTTGTGTGAACAGACCTTTTTCGGAATTCCGTCAATTCGTGAGGTCTGGAAGGTCATTTATGACTTAGTGAGATGGTTGGTTAGATCTCCGAGGCCCTCGGGAGTATTTTTGGCTATTCATTGGAAAACTAGTTTAGCCCATTGAGGGTTGACCAGTAGAATTAGAACTCCGATGAAAATTCTGAGACCACGAATGAGTCTGTAGCGTGCTTTTACATATGTGTACATATATGGTTTGTGTCAGAGAGGTCTTGGGTGATTATCGTATTTCGAGTTGAAATTGAATGAGTATGAAATTTATGGTTTTCTATTGTATTCGCTGTGGTGAGTCTCAGTGCGCCCCAGCGGACAGGGGCGACTACAGCGGATGGCGGGTCCGCTGCAGTGAGCGTTTTGAGTTTTGGTGAGGGACCACAAGCGCGGACTTTGGCCTCAGCTGCATACTTCCTTTGGGATAAGAACAACCCACCGGTATGACGAGTGACAACAATCCCCAAAAAATAACTTCAGGGCCCCAAGTCTTTCATAGCAAACTCAGAGCTGAGCATTGTCATGATAGATTGGAGTAAGGCATCGGAAGAGGCAGTCAAAATAATATCATCCACATATAACATAATATAGGCCAAGGACGAACCACGACGGTAGATGAACAAGGAATTATCCGACCTGTTATGAGTAAATCCAATAGTCGAAACATGGTCGGCAAACATCATATACCAGGCCCGTGGAGACTGCTTAAGCCCATATAAGGACTTCTTCAACAAACAAACATGATGAGGATGTTTGGGATCCCTAAATCCCAAAGGCTGATCCATATAGACTATTTCGTTGAGATCACCATGTAGGAAAACATTCTTTACATCTAACTGATGAATAGGCCATGCTTTCGAAAGAGCCAAACTAAGCACAGTGCGAATGGTAGCCGGCTTGACCACCGGACTAAACGTCTCACCACAATCCACACCAACCTGCTGAGTCTTATCATCACCCACAAGCTGCGCCTTATGTCGGACAAATGAACCATCTGAATTGTCATTATAAGCAAAAATCCACATAGACCCAATAATATTAATACGAGATGGACGAAGTACCAACTCTCACATCTTATTATCAATAAGAGCATTATATTCATCGGTCATAGCAATTTTCCAATTCGGGTCATTTAATGCAGACACTGGATTACGGGGCAAGGGTGATTTAAGAACATTAGAATGTAGATTAAAATGTCTTTTTGATTTAAAAACACCCCGTTGACTACGAGTGACCGGTCTATGACTCGAGGAAGAATTGGGCAGATTTTGGGAATTTTCTGGACTCGGGATGGACTGGCCAGCAGGCAGTGGGCCTGCTGGCCCATTACGGTAAACATGTGTTTGAACTGGACCAGTTTCAGAATTGGGTTGGATTGGTCCTGAAACTGGCCCAGTGACTATACTGGGTACTGTAGCTCGTGACGGGGCAGTGGGGCTAGCGGGCAGTGGGCCCGCTGGATAATTTTGGGTGCGGGAGACCTCAGAAAAATGGTGAATAATATACGAGGATATACCATCATCCAAAAAATTATACGAATTAAGCAAGGGAGTACTAACCTTAGCAAACGAGAATTGGGATTCATAAAAAATTACATGGCGACTAATGATGATTTTATTAGAAGATAAATCAAAATATTTGTAACCACGATGATTGGACGGATAACCCAAGAACACATAGGGGTAGAACGGGCCTGAAGTTTGTTAATTGTGGTGGACGAAAAGAGTGGATAACACAATCACCCAATGACCCTAAGATGAGAATACAAAGGAGTCTTATTATATAAAATTTGAAGGGGGACGAATATGTCAAACCTTTGGAAGGAATAATGTTAAGAAGATATGTAGTCATTTGTAGAGCATGATGCCAAAAAGATGGGGGTATGGAAGCATGAATTAGTAAAGTGCGGACAATATTATTAATAGTACGAATTTTGCGTTCGGCTTTCCCATTTTGTGAAGACGTATGAGGGCAAGAAAAATGAAAATTGATCCCATTATTTGCACAAAATTCCCAAAACACCCCATTGTCATATTCTTTGTCATTATGACATTGAATATTTTTTATTTCACGTTCGAATTGAGTTCTAATGAATGCTCTAAATTTTAAGATGGAAAAAACTTGAGATTTTTTTGCTATTGGAAAAGTCCACAAAATTTTAGAATAATCATAAAAAAAGAGTACATTATACCGATGACCCAAAGAACTAAGAACATGAGACGTCCATAGATCACTATGAATAATATCAAATAACATTAAAGTATGAGAATTAAAGTCTATAAATAACAACTTAACTATTTTCCCTAAAGAACAAGATTGACAATTCGGAGTGCTACGCTCACCCTTACAAGAAATAAAATTGTTTTCTCTAAGGAAGATAAAATAGACGATCCCGGATAACCTAGACGAGCATGCCACAAGAAATGAGCAAGGG
Organism: Anisodus tanguticus; assembly: GCA_034509755.1. Lineage (NCBI taxonomy): Eukaryota > Viridiplantae > Streptophyta > Magnoliopsida > Solanales > Solanaceae > Anisodus > Anisodus tanguticus. The sequence continues at coordinate 32,765,900 of CM067561.1, read as the reverse complement.
CTGCAAATGCTTACGGCAAGGCTTGACTTGATGGACCGGAACATGGAGTGATAGGATAAAGATCTCCCCTACTATCACACCTCATGAGAGGACTCTCTATTTTGAAATCCTTCACAGAGAACCCAAATGGATCAAATTCTATGGACACAGAATTATCAGTGGTGAATTTTAAAACAGACACCAATTTTTTAATCAATTTTGGAGCGTGAAGGGTATTTTTTAAAACAATGGGTGGGTGAGGGGGAGATAATATTTTATGATCATAACCACGAATTGGAATTGAATTACAAGTACCAACAATTATACTACGATTGTTGCTCAGATTGGAATAAGACGAGAGAGTACCTGAATCGGATGTCATGTGAGTAGTAGCGCCGGTGTCCATGTACCAATTTGGGTCTGAATGATTTATTCCAAGCGTGTGTATCGCGGCTTCGATGTCGGTAGAAGTGGGGTCCGCTGCATGATGGGCCTGGTGGGGCCCAGGCCTGCCTCCCTGCTGATCCGGTACCATACTGGATCGCTGGATCGAGACTAGGCTGGAGTAGCTGAGTTGAAAAGAAGGCTGAAATTGGGCCCAACTACTGTGGGCTGGAGGCGCTGAAAAGCCGAGATTGTTGGGCCACTGCCTACTGGTCCAGGCCCACGGTCAGGGGGCCCAAGGCTGGGACCAGTGGGGCTGAGGGCCACTATTGATGGGGTGGGGCCTACTGCCGCCGGTACTGCTGACGTTACCACTGCGGTTTCTTCCATTATTTTTCCTAGTATTCTTGCCGCCACCGTGAGCACGGTTTTGGCCCGAATTATCAACACACCCTCGAGAATTTGTGGAGGACGTCATCATGACCACAGGACTTGCCCCGGTAGCCGCCTTTTTAGCCAATCCGGCTTCTTCCAAAGTAAGCATGGAGCGGGCTTGATAGAACGTTGGGAGAGGGTTACTTTGACGAAGTAGGATCCCAACGCCACTAAATGCCTCGGAGAGGTCAGCAACCATCTGTAAAACTAGACGATCTTCACTAACGGACGTACTAACGTTGCGGAGTTGGTCCGCCAATTCCTTCAACCTTTTGCAATACGCTGAAACATTTGGGAAATTTTCCATGTTGACGTGGAAAAAGTCTTGCTCAAGAGTAACAACTCTGAAATTCTGATTATCTTGGAATATGTCACGCAGCAGCCATTGCCGTAGCGTCTGGCTCAATAATCTTCTGCAACAGGTCAGTAGAGATAGTGGAATAAATCCACTGAAGGACGGTGGCATCAAGCGTTGTCCATAACCTAGGATCATCCTCACGTTGATGCACCTCTGTATCCTAGGGAGCCGCAGGGATTATGTGATGGATGACTTGATGCGAGCGAACGCGAATTTTAAACAACTCGGCCCACGTCGCGTATTGGACGTTTTCTATTTCAAGAATGAGAGGTATGTGATTCTTGATGTTAGAAACAACACGGGCAGGATAAAACGTGCTCTTTGTCGTGGACATAACGAAAGAACAATAGGTGATTTTGTAGAAAATTTGGGAAGAGATGGGTAAAATTTAACACGAAATTCGAGGAATGTGCACGGAAATCGATGTTGTTTTTGGCCGAGAAGGTGCACGAAAAACCGAGAGAAAATTTGGAGAAGAGCGGAAGCACTTTAGTCCTAGACTTTTGATACCATGAAAGAAATAATCTCTTTATTATTTTCATTGATTAAAAGAGTTTATATACAATTTACATATTTCCATAATAGGAGAATCTTATTCCTAAAACCTTATTCTACTTGGACACTAACTATATAATTATGGTAATACAATTATAGTAAGTATACAATACTAATTACACTCAAATACTACCTAAACTAATATACAAAATCTGAAATATACATATGATTTTAACAAACTCCTTAGAGGAAAGAAAAAAGAAGCGGGTCACATCTCAGAGCTTCTTTTTTTCATGGTCACATCTAAGGTTTACATTCCCAAATTTTAACATTATCATTTTCTTCTTTCATCAACTTTTTTTTAATATTCATTTTTTCTTTTTCAACCGAATATATATATATATATATATATATATATATATATATATATATATATATATATATATATATATATTTAAATAAGTTATTTCATAATTAGCCTAAAATATTTCTCATAGATCCTCTGTTATGAAATTTATAAAATATATTTTATCAACAATACTTCTTTTTTTTGTAAAAGCAATTATATTATTATTAAAATTTATTTTTATTTTTTATAATCGTGCAAAGTGCGGATAAGTACACTAATTGAATACTAAGTTAGTTATCAACCTGTTATTTATCGTAGAAGTGATCAAAATATTAACTTCCTCACTAACACTTACAGAATTTACATCCCATGTCAGCCTCTAACATTTTCACTTCACCTGCAGGTCATTTTATCAAAGTATTATTTGTAGTTTGATTTATGTATAAATTTTATTTTTTGTCCTTGTGATATTTAGTTAATAACTTAACTTTTAATTAATTGAAATTTGCAATTTTGATCCATCTATATATAAATATACAAAAATATGACTAAATTATTAAGTGTTGAATTATTTAATTAATCATGTTATATTAAATTTATAATATAACGTTATATTTAATGGTGATATAATTTTTAAAAATAATATAATTTTACATAAAGGGACAAAAATATTTTTAGTTAATTAAAATTAAACATAACTAGTCAAATATTGTAAGAATCAAACCCAAAATCCAGTGATAAATGATAATTGAGAAATCAAAAGTATAGAAGAATTATTCAAATTAACTTGCACAGTTTAACTCATCATTCTTGTCGTATCATATTTGTGAAAAATTAATCTTTTAAGAGAAAATACATAAATTTTCCCTAATTTTATTTTAAAAACTTACTTTAACAATTTAATTTAACGAGGTTTATATACTCGGTAAATAACTTTCAAGTGAAATTAATATCCCGGTGATGTGTCAAGAAAGTTATTCTACTCTCCCAAACGAGCTTGGAAAACGACACAGATGTAAAAAGTGTTAAGCTATACACATGGCACTTTTTAATTGGAGATTTCCTTTTATCACCTGGGATCTTTTCTTACATTTTTCCTTCTCATTCTCTTTCTTTATATCTTTTCCGCAAAATGCAAATGTCCAGCAAACTTTCGGATGAACAGACGGCTGAAATTAATCCCGGAAAATTTTTCCGGCCAAACCCCTCTCTTCCTATTTTATTTTGTGTTCTTTTCATCTCTTCTATTTCCTTAAATCTGTAACTGCAAACTGCAAAAACAAGTAAAGATGAAAGCTTTCTTCCTTAAAAAATTAAATCATCACTAATATCACCTTAATTTCTCATAAACATCACCTACTGATCACCAAATCCTACCTAAACATCATAAATATTCTAAACACATTTTACTAATTACACTCACAATTTGTTTTCTCATTTCTAGTACCTCTCAATCTTCACAAAAAAATAAATATTTTTCTTCTCCCATCTCGCCGGCGAATTTTCCGACCTCCTTCATCAGATTTTTGCCAGCAAATAAGGAGTTGATAGAGTGCTCATTTTGTTTTCCACTTTTAGTTGTTTGGTTCGGACAAGCTGCGTAGAATAGAAATAAATTTGAGAGAAATGGATATTTCGGACTGATTTTGCAATTGTTATAATTTTCCAGTGACATTTCGTATTTCCGGTAAAGGATTGTGACTGTCTTCCTTTCATACTCATCATCATTCTTGATTTTCCGATGAGGAGATTCTTATTTTCCATTTTTCCTTCTTTTCTCCTTTGTATATAGATTCAATTTATGGGTTTGATTTGACACATAAATAATAGAAATCAAATTTCTTGGATTTGTGTGCTCTTACTGAGCTATTTTGCAGTGAGAAGTTTAACTGAAATTATTTTGAGAATTATTGGGTTGATTATGAAATAATGAAAACTTGGTTGCCATGAAAGTACAGCTCTAAGATGCCATGAATTTGGAAAAAAGACAAGAAAGTAGGGAAAGAAGAAAGAAAAACTATTTTTAGTTTGGACGAAATTATATTAAAAAAATATTAAATGATGTGGGGTTTGATATGACGTTGATGTGGCAGAGAATATTCTACCCAATTCATTATAAGATTGATTTGGACAACGTAAAATTTAGTTTAATTTATGTATAAGTTATTTAGGGGTAAATACTTAATAAATAAAATTTAATTATTAAAATAAATTTTCTCATAAAATTTTAGGGTGAAAAGATTTATGACTCTCATTTGTCATCATGACTCTAGAACCACCTCCTATTGGCACATAACCTATTCAGCAGAATCTATGCATCCAAATCCATTGACCGCCTCAATTGTCACTTTGCAATAATTATTTAACTTGGGAATAATTAAGTTTATGTCCTGCCAATTTTCTTTCTCTTGTTCGCGAACAATTTAAAATAATAATAATAATAATAATAATACGGGAAAAGCAAGAAAAAGGAGGGAGTATAGGTCATTTCTGCAGAATGTCTTAAATAGCAGAAAGCTAACAGATTGACAATCAATTGCGCTTAATGCGGTAATTAGACACCATTTTATTTTCTTGAGGAGTATTATTGTATATTTCCGCTTTTATTTTATATATTGTAATTTATTGTTCATTTATATATTTCTGCTATAAGTACTTTTCTTCTGAGCCGATGGTCAACCGGAAACAATCTGTCTATTTTATAAAAGTAGAAGTAATATCTGTGTACATTTTACCATTTTCAGACTCCACCTCGTAGGACTACACCGAATTTGTTGTCGTTGGCGTAATTAGACACCATATGTTATACCCAAAATAACAACTATACTATATAACACCAATTTCAACTAATTATTTTTTTGGGACTTAATAAAATCAAGAGCATTAGTTGTTTTGACTTAACTAGCTGTTTTGACTTACAAATTGCAGTCCGTGACACAGCATATTTAAATATGTGATCCAATTATCTTGACCATGGTTAACAATTAACCCAATAGTATCCTATAGCGTAGCATCAGCTTCGAGGTAGCAGCCAACTTTACAGTTGAAACAGGGTTAATTGTTCTGGCGGAAGAACTAGAGTACAATCAAATCCATAGTCAATAAGATCTACATTTTCATTCCACTCTACGCTTATTTTTGTTTTTGGATTCCTCGCCATTTAATCACCTCTAATTAAAATCAGTATCATTAATCAAGATTAACAATTAGTTATTGAACCCGCAAGGCCCGAAGTGGGGGTCTCAAGTTTGAAACCCCCGCACGAGGCTTGCCTAGTGAGTTACCTCTCCTGTATGGTTAGCGGGTTATACACTTGAGTGAGATTTATCTTGTGCGTACCCGAAGGATAGCAGTTAGCAGCTATAGGTTCCCTTGTCAATTAATAAAAAATTGGTTATTGCGTTCAAGGAACTTGGAGGACATCCACCCAAAAAAAAAGTATGTGTTCCAACACTATTTTTTCTGATCTATACTTTCCATCGATCTTACATATTGTATATCATCTTGTAAAGTTTCAACCATTTTCAAAATTTATTCTTTTAGTCATTTAAGCTCTTTATTTATCATGTATACATCATAGTGAAACTTTACAATGTGTAATGGTTAAAACATCGCCATTCTCAATAATATTATTAGACGAATATTGGATATTGGATGATTGAAGACTAATGTTTCTAATACGGGAATTTCATTGGAGAAAATGTTTTTCAGTCTTTGATTGGTCACTTAAAAATAGCCGAAGAATTATACAGTAAAGATTAATAATGATATTAGCAAATCGTAGTGTTTTGATAAAAAAAATTGAATAACAAATTAATAATAATATTTGAGTGTTAGCCAGAGAAAATCATATAAAATTAAAGGCTAAAATTATTACGGAAAATGTCTAAATATGTCTCTGAACTATGCGAAATTGAACGAATTTGCCTGTTGTTAATAGTTAATACTTTGGCACAAACATACACATGTCGTCCAATACCTGCTCTGTTTGTGCCCTTAGTTGAACGAAAGTACGGAACCCACCAATTAGCCTTTGAAGGGCATATTTGTTTACTCACGCATAGCCTAGGGGCATATCTGGACCTGTGAAATTTTGAAGTGCATTTTGAAATTGAAAATAACCATTACATGAAACGTAAATTACATAATGTCATTACATTTCAAATCATAAAAACATTATGATTTCAATCCATCATACCATTACATTACAGTGCATCTGAATTATACAACTAAGACAATTAAATGCAATTACATTCATCATTTCAAGTCTTCCCACGTAACATGTAACTAACCGGAAACCCAACAAGGCAACCCAATTACATAAGAAATGTCTTTTCTCTCGTACTTTCAAGTCTTGCATCATTATCGAAGAAGCCTAAAAATTTATCCACTTATTCCTTTAGAATTACGTTTTCAAGCTAAATAACGTTTACATTTCCTTCAAATGGTTTCACTAATAAGAGAATCTTTTCCCTTTTCAATTTGTTGATAACTATTAGCAAATATATTTTGTAATTATGATAAATGTATATTTAAGGTAACTTAGGATTCTAATTGTATTAGGAATCAACCTTTGTAAGGTAAGTTATGATTCGTACCATATTAGGAATCAACCTTTGACAGCTATATATATTGTAAATAATGAAAGAATTTCCTAAGGGAAATTATTCTATCTTTCATGGTATCAAGAGCCTAAAACCTAAATCCTCATTCCGTAGCCGAAATCGATTTTTTTTTTCGCTTTCACGAAAAAAAAAATCGGTTTCTTCCTCCATATTTCGGCCAAACCAGAAAATTCCCTTCCCTCAACAGGCGGCAACCATGTCTTCCCCCCACAAATTCCGCTTCATCCACTGGCACACTTGAAAACCCCTCTCAACGTTCAGTATCTTCTTTTCATCCGGCATTCGCCGTTAACAACATCAAGAATTTTATCCTTATAATTCTTGACCAAGAAGACTGTCAATATTCCATGTGGATGAAACTATTCTACATTCATGCATGTGCATATAACGTGCTCGATCACATTGACGAATCTGTTCCTCGTCCCACCGATGTTACAGACCCAATCTGGCGTCGTCTTGACGCCATCGTCAAATAATGGATCTACGGCACCATCTCCAAAGATCTCGTTATGCACTATCATGAAAACAGTGCTACGGCACGTGAACTTTAGGTCCGGCTATAAGAAATCTTTCAGGACAATAAAAATACTCGGGCTGTGTATTTGGAAGAGCAATTCAACAATACCCGCCTCGAGAATTTTAAAAACATGTCCGAATATTGTAAGCAACTGAAACTCATAACCGATCAACTATCCAACGTCGGGACTTCTGTTTCAGAAACCAAGATGGTGCTTCAACTTGTTGCGGGTTTACCGAAAGGTGAATATGACACACTCGCAACAATGATTCAACAAGCCGACCCTCTCCCAAGTTTCAACAAGGCACGTTCACAACTATTGTTGGAAGAAACTAGACGTGCTAAACAAGATGAACATAACCAAAAGGCGTTAGCGTTGATGGGATGGCAACACTGCGGCCGGCGACAACGAACAACAACGAGTGGCGGAGGTCGTGGCGGCGAGGTTGCAACAACAAAGGCAAGAGCCGCGAAAGGGCCAACGCAACCGGTGGATCGGACAACGGCCAACCACTGGACAACGGCGAAGAAGGTCCAACCAAAGGCGGCGGTGGCCAACCAGCCAGCGGCGGCGGTGGCCCAACCAGCGGAATCGGGCCTCGCCTCGCATGCCGTGCCGACTGCAGGGGCCCGGTTCCCAAAGAACCTTGGTCGGCGGCCTATTGGGCCCTACCCCGGCCACCAGCGAGCCCACGGCGGCAACGAAGAATGCCCACGATTGCGGTCCCAGAAGCGAAGACTGCGGCGGCCCGGCCAGCCCCTGGCCCCGACCGATTTGGGCCGGGCATACACCACCGTGAACCTTCAACGGCCGATGACAACCGGTACATAGACACGGAGCCACATCTCACCTCACCCGGTCGTCGGGTAACCTATCTCAACTACGTCGGCTAAAGTGTCCTCAATTTATTACTGTCGGCAATGGTAATCGCATTCCAATTGAAGGTTACGGTAACACACACACCAAACATCCACACCCACCTTTCTCCCTAAACCACGTCCTATACACACCTAACATCATTAAAAACTTAATCTCTGTTAGAAAATTCACTAGCAATAATTACGTGTCATCGAATTTGACCCTTTTGGTTTTTCTGTGAAGGAACTCAATACGGGGAAAATTCTTACACGCTGCAATAGTGCGGGAGACCTCTACTCATTCACTCAATCTTCCGTTTTCAGACCGCAATCACCTCTATCCCTTGCGGCGATCTCTCCCTCAACTTGGCACAACCGACTCGGACACCCCGGAGACCCAGTTTTTACTTTTCTTAGGACTTCTAAGCGTATTCAATGTAATAATGGGAAAATTGCCCAACACTGTTTTTCTTGTCCACTAGGCAAACATACTCGTCTTTCCTTTATGTCATCAAACAGTGTTATTTTTTCTCCCTTTGATATTGTTCATGCTGATTTGTGGACATCTCCGATTGCTAGCTCTTTGGGTCATAAATTCTATCTAGTATTCTTGGATGATTTTTCACATTTTGTCTGGATTTACCCACTGAAATTCAAATATGAAGTTTTTGCAAAATTCCTCGATTTTCAAAAATTCATTAAGACACAATTTGAAAAACCTATTAAATCATTCCAATGTGATAATGGACGTGAATTTAATAACTCGGCATTTCACAATTTCTGTTCTAAACAAGGCATGGTTTTCCATTTTTCTTGTCCCTATACTTCTTCCCAAACGGAAAGGTTTGAAAGAATTATACGTACCATCAATAATATGGTCCGCATACTTCTGTTTCATGCCTGCCTACCACCGCCTTTTTGGGTCTATGCTGTCAAAATGGTAGAATCCCTTCTAAATATTTTACCAACTAGCACACTACAAAACAAAACCCCTACAGAAATCTTATACCGTAGGCAGCCATCATATGATCACCTACGCATTTTTGGATGCTTATGCTACCCCAACATAGCCTCCACTGCACCCCACAAACTTGCCCCTCGCACTCTTCCATGTGTCTTCCTTGGTCTATCTCATAATCATCGGGGCTACTTGTGCTATGACATTACTACTCGCAAAATCATCGTCTCCCGTCACGTTACCTTTAACGAGACAACCTTTTCTTTTTCAAATCTCCGTAAATTTCGGACCACCGATTACATCTTTCTCGATGAACCGAGTTTGTCTCCGGTCATCCAAAATCAGTACCACAGAAGGCTCCTCACTGTTCCGACGCCACCGCCGCCTCCAACAAGTGTCATCGACCCTCCGCGAAATGCTTCCACCCGATCCGGCTCCCACACCACCCATGCTACACCCCCCGTCGAGTCTAATGCACCACCCACACCGCCTCCACCCGGCAAAATCCAACAACCTGTCTAGTCTCCTACTTCGCAAAGAACACCGCCGCCAACCGATCTCGCAGACCCAGTGCCCGCCCGATCCAACAACCCGACCCCGACCTCCCACCGCCGCCCCCGCGCACGGAGACTCGTGCACAACACGGGATCTTCAAACCCAAGGTTCACTTCAATCTCTCCACACAAACCTTATCACCCATTCCAAAGAATCCAAAACTAGCTAAACTAGACCCCAATTGGAATGCGGCCATGTGCGGGGAGTTTAACGCTTTAACCAAGCGAAACACTTTGGATTTGGTACCTAGACCAAATTTGGTGTGAATGTTATCCGGTGTATGTGGCTATTTCGTCACAAGTTCGAGAGGCAGTGGTGACTTAGAGAGGTATAAGACAAGACTAGTTGCAAATGGCACTAATCGGCGGGAGGGTATTGATTGTGGTGAGACATTCAGTCCGGTTGTTAAACCGGCCACTATTCGGACTGTTCTCGGTATTGCTATGGACTTGCATTGGCCGATTCATCGACTTGATGTCAATAATGCGTTTCTTCATGGGGATTTGAAAGAGACGTGTACATGCATCGACCTTTCGGTTTTGTTCATCCGTCGGCTCCACGGTTTGTGTGTCGTCTCGGGAAGTCATTGTATGGATTGAAACAGCCCCCGCGCTTGGTATGATCGGTTCGCCAGGTATCTTCTGCAAATTGGTTTTGTATGTACCAGGTGTGATACCTCTCTCTTCATTTTTCACCGAGGTAGCGGCACTGCATATTTGCTATTATATGTCGACGATATTGTTCTTACTGCCTCATATGACGGGTTGAAGAATGAAATCATTGCTCTACTCAAAATTGAATTTGCTATGACTGACTTGGGGAAGCTAAGTTATTTTTTGGGTATATCGGTGACTAGATCTGCTTTGCCAATATGTTCCCGTGTCGGCGAAAGTATGCGAAGAGATAGTGTACGGGGCCAAGATGGCAAATTGTAAAATTATGCCAACTCCGGTGGGCTCAAAATCCAAGCTTAGTGCCAATGACGATGCGCCAATTTCTGATCCCACTCTATATCGGAGTCTAGCAGGTGCTCTTCGGTATCTTACATTTACTAGGCCTGATATTGCATATGCCGTTCAACAGGTGTGTCTGTTCATGCACGACCCCCGAGAGTCCCATTTTGCCGCCCTCAAACGTATTATCGATATGTTAAGGGCACACTTGACTTTGGCTTACATCTATACCCTCTCGCCCCAACCAAATTGCTAGCCTACACGGATGCAGATTGGGCGGGATGCCCCGACACACGTCGCTCCACCTCCGGTCTTGTGTATTTCTTGGGGATAATCTTATCTCATGGTCCACCAAGCGGCGGGCCACGCCGTCCCGTTCGAGTCTTTGAAGCGAATATCGCGGAGTTGCTAATGTCGTCGGCGAGATCCGTTGGCTCCAAAATCTTCTTTTGGAGCTCCGGTGTCCATTACGCAAGGCGTCTATAGTCTATTGTGACAACATATCTGCTATCTATATGTCTCATAATCCGGTCCAACATCGGGACTAAGCATATTGAGATGGATATCCACTTTGTGCGAGAGAAGGTTGCTCGTGGTCAGGTCAAAATTTTACACGTGCCTTCCTCGTATTAGTATGCAGATATTTTCACAAAGGGACTACCGCGACAACTCTTCACCGACTTCCGATCCAGCCTTAGCATTCGGCCTCCTCCCGCTCCGTCCGAGGGGGAGTATTAGCGAATATTCTCAGAATATTCGTCGTATATTTTGTAATTATGATAAATGTATATTTAAGGTAACTTAGGATTCTAATTGTATTAGGAATCAACCTTTGCAAGGTAAGTTAGGATTCGTACCATATTAGGAATCAACCTTGTACAACTATATATATTATGAATAATGAAAGAAATTCCTAAGGGAAATTATTCTATCTTTCAATAACAACAATAACTCTTAGTGGAAATTCATCGTCTTCCTGTTCTAGTATCCATACGATATTTTCTGCAATAAAACATAAACATCACAACAAAAATCGATTACAACTCTGCCAAAATCTACAATCCAAATCAGTCAAGGAAAAGGAGAAAATTTACATCAGGTTCATGACACCTGAAAAATATTTTTCAGGATTCAATGCAATTCACTATGTGAGATGAAATGTAACAACTCTACATCCACACTTCTTTCTACGACTATTTGAAGAACTCGAATATTCCGACATTTCATAAGCAAATGAAAGAAATAAGAGAGCAAAGTGGCTGGAAATCTAACTAGAGAACTAAACTACCTCATAATTTATTCAATCTAATTAAAAAAATATTTCAAGAACTCTAATGCTCCATATATGCCACTAAACCATGCACGAGGGAACAAATGTGCCCTCCAAAGGCTAATTGGTGGGTTTCGTTTAATTAAGGACACGAATGAACCAAACACTAGACGACACGGATATGTTTGTGTCAAAATATTAACGACATGTAAATTTACTCAATTTCGCATAGTTCTGAAGCATATTTGGACCTTTTTTCCAAAATTATTATAATAAAAATAATTTCCACCCATAAGAGAGAAAAGTTATTGTTTCCCTTTTGATGAAAAACATATAATAATAATAAAAAATACTCCTAATATTTAACTAAAACAAAAAGTAAAATAAAATTAGGGTTTCCCAGACGAAAACATAGTAACCCTCTATATCCACAATATTCTTCTATTGACCTAAACTTTTCTCCATCTCTGCGTATTGTCGCCGCTCTCTCCTATCTGAATCTTAACTCTGCTAAGGTACCATTAATTCTAGTCACCATTACTTGTAACTTTCTTTTTGCTTTCTATCCTTTATTATTTACGGACTGTCTCGAAGATCTGAAGTTTTTATTGCTATTTAGGGCAATTGGTGATTTGGGTTTTCATAGATATGTGAAATTGACACGCCCCATGTTCTTTTATTGATATAATTCTCTTTACTGTTGTGTTTCAATCTGTGCTTTATCGGTCCATAAAAGATACTACCTCCGTTTCAATTTGTTTGTCTTAGACGGAATTTAAATCTTGTGGTCTTAAAATCTTACTTTGCTTGATGTATGATGTTGGGTGTAAAGAGTTACTATTCCCCGTCCAAATTTATATGTAGTTTGACTGGCCAATAACTTTTGAATCTTGTGGTCTAAAACAAGTCAAATACATTTGTGTGTTTATAGATCATCTCGTTAAGCGTAAAAGTTAAAGTTTGAAGTTAAATTGTTGCCAAATAAGTAAATGTGTCATTTTTTTTGGGACTGTCTAAAAAGGGAAGTGTGTCATATAAATTGAGACAAACAGAGTGAGTACTAAATATAGAAAATGACATTTTTTTTAAACAAACTAAAAAGGAAAGTAATACAAACAAATTGAAACGGAGGTAGTAATGATTTTCTTTTATTAATCATTGGATGCTATGTTTCAAGATGAATAAAGAATCAACCTCATGCTTAGTGTTGAAGAATGACTTAAGAATCTTTTCTTTTGATGTTATATGTGTTTGTCTATTTTTGTGCTGTGCACAATTTGATGTGGTGAAAACTATGCTAAATGGTTAAAGTAGTTAATGCTGATGGGGTATTTTTAACTGAGTTAGAGGCAATATATTGGCATCGTGGGCTTGTGAGTTCTTTTCTTATTGCATATGATTATTCTGTGCAAATTTAGAAACATTTATCCATGTCCCACGCATAGGAAGGATGGTCATTTGTTTTTTGGTGTCTGCCAAATGGTAGGTCTTACAATATGATTTTGTTGGTTTTTTCTCATGCAGTTTGTCCCTTTATGTATTATCTCATGGTAACTTTTCAAGTTCTCATATTGTTATGAATTTACAATTAGAACACAAAAGGTAGTTGCTTCAACCCCAACAACTTTGTAACAAAATGCAGTATATAATTATTGAAGAGACTCATTTTCAAAAATAATTATTGAAGAGATTGCATACCCTCCCAGACCCCACGTTGTGGGATTTCACTTGGTATGTTGTTGTTACTGCATAGAGGAGTATAAGGACACGATAGTCCTTTTTGATAGAACCTAAAAATAGTAATATGTCTTGCAGTTTCTGTTGTTCAAGATTTGTCCCATGGAACTGTATTTTCAATCCTTTGTTGTTGATGATTATTTAGAACATTCTTGTTTTTCTATGCCTATTATTGTCTGGGGCAGAGAAAATGGATCTAATATTATAATCCACATAAGCAGGCTCTATTAACTGAGTTAATCTTTCCGTGCACGTGATGTGGCTCTTGGATTAACTGTGCTCCCTAATTATTTAGAACATACTTGTTTTTCTATGCCTATTATTGTCTGGGGCAGAGAAAATGGATGTAATATTGTAATCCACATAAGCAGGCCCTATTATCATAACTGAGTTAATCTTTCCGTGCACCTGATGTGGCTCTTGGCTTAACTGTGCTCTCTCTCTCTCCTCTCTCTCTCTCTCTCTCTCTCTCTCTCTCTCTCTCTCTCTCTCTCTCTCTCTCTCTCTCTCTCTCTCTCTCTCTCTCTCTTTCCTTCCCAATCTCTCTTTTCATGTCTTTCTTTTTCAGTAGCAGCAATCTGTTCAGAAATGTCGGAGGATGATGAATATCGCTGTTTTATCGGTAACTTGTCATGGTCAACCTCTGATCGAGGATTAAAAGACACATTCGAGAAGTTTGGCAACATTGTTGATGCAAAGGTGAGGATGGTTGATCTTTTAGGTTGTTTTCCAATTGTTTAAATTGTCAGAGCATCATTTTTCTTTTGCTTCTCTTTTTTTTGTGTGTATTGCTGCCGAGCGAATCATTTGTGTCAAGAGTTAATTGTCCAGGATATCACCCTATCCTTTATACTAGAATTATACCATTCTTACTTGCAAACTCCTTCCCTTTCAAGGAGGCTTTTGACTACTTTAGTGCTATCTCCCTTTTACGTGCCTTTTAATGCACCTAATTTGACCTCTTTGGGTGAGCAATTCAAATCTTCATAGTAATTTCTTACTCTTGCTCTTTGAATGAGTAAAGTGAAGGCAAATCAGTTTCTTTTTCCCATGGATGTACACATACATCGTCAGGGGATTGTGGAAAAGGTTTTCGTCTGCTACCTAGCCAATTAAAAGTTCTGCAAATCTGAAACTTTCATAGAGCTTTCTTTTAAGGAGCCGTTTGGACCTGATTTGAAATCATGAGATGAAATGATGATTTGAAGTTGAAGTTTTGTTTGGACATGCAATTTGGATTTCTTAAGTTGTATTTTTTCTTAATAGACATATAAACCCCACAAGTTGTGAAAACCGTCAAAACTTTCCCAATTTTTATACAATCTTACCAAATGTGCAAGTCATAGTTCATAACAAAAATAATACTACTAGAAGACTTTTCTAAAAAATACAACATCAATTAATCAAACTTTAGTTCAATAAAATGGAAAATTAAACATGAGTTGTAGTGTAACTACTCTTTAATATAATCCTCACACATGGTTGGTCTTCTAACAAGAAGTCAAAAACGAAAAAAGCGAAGGAAAGAAAAAGAGACAGAGTCCAAAGAATCTCGATAGTAGTTCCATGAACAATCCTTTGCGGGATTGGATTTTTTTGATAGTGGAAATGCCATAAAGCGCGACCCAAGATCCAGAGTAAATTTGTTATAAATATACTACTAACTTGTAGATCTTTTAATATTTAATATAAATGGTTGGTAAACATAATTGATAAATATATCTACCAACTTATGGATCTATTTCTACAAAATATAAACTTATGGGTCAATTTTTACATTTAAAAAAAATTTGAAATCATGATTTGGAATCCCAATTCCAAATCATGCCTTTTTGGATTGGGATTTCATCTCATGAGATGAAATCGCATGTCCAAGCGCTGAGATGAAATCGCATGTGCAAACGCCTACTAAGACATAATGAAAACCCTTAAACTTATAAGAAAGAACTAGTCCATTAATTTAGGAAAATATAGCATAAGGCACTACATCAGACAAGTATCAAAATTTAAATGTAGATGCGAGAATAAATGAGAATGTGAGTTCTTTTTGTCAAACTTCATTAGAAGGTTTCTGCGTGTTATGAAGTCTACGATGAGAGTTAAATAGTAGGAGTAGTTGTCTACGTCTGTTTCCTCTCTTTTCTTATTTCGTTTCCCACTTTCTCTTTTCCTTTTTCTGGATGTTAAATTTCAGTATTCCAATGCCTCTATCCTTTTTGGTTCAGATTGTACTTGACAAGTTCTCTGGCCGATCTCGTGGATTTGGTTTCGTCACATTTGATGATAAGAGAGCAATGGAAGATGCTATTGAAGCAATGAATGGAATGGACTTAGACGGCCGTGCTATTACTGTAGACAAAGCCTCGCCTCAACAAGGTTCAGGTAGAGATTTGGATAGTGATCGACCCCGTGACCGAGATCGGGGTCGCGATCGCGGTAGCCGTGATTATGGTGGCGGGCGGGGATCTGGTGGTGGAGATTGCTATAATTGTGGTAAGCCAGGACACTTTGCCAGAGAATGCCCTAGTGAAGGGGGTAGAGGTGATCGCTATGGTGGCGGAGGTGGTGGTGGTAGAGGTGGACCTGACAGGAACGGAGATCGATATGGAAGCCGCAACAGCAGAGATGGTGGTGGTCGTGATCGTGATCGTGATCGTGATCGTGATCGTGAAGGAGGTGAGCGTTTTAGCCGTGATCGTGATCGTTCCGGGCCATATGATCGTCGCAGTTCTGGAGGCTATCGAGGTTGATACTAAAAATTGTGGTAGGTTTTTAGATTTTTTGAGTTTCAGATCTGATGTTCACGGCTTGGGAGCAGATTAAATTTTGATTCTTTCTGATGCAGTTGAAGAGTTAGAAGTCCTACAAGCTGGATGCAAATGATTTGGTGTATGTCTACATGGTGCCTTGTTTCCCTGGCCTGTCAGCGGAATCGTTTGAGCTCATGAAACCTGGCTGTTATAAACTACTGTTCTATGTCCGTAAATGTTCGATAACATGGTTTGATTGGGATCTTATGCTTGCTTAATTTGCAAATTTGAATATGGCCTCACACTTTCGAATGCCACTATGGTTGCTGGTTATTTGCTTACTTGGTTTGGAAATTTGAAAACTGTTGTTTGCTGCTGGATTCATAATGATTGCATGGAACCCGCACCTCTGAAACTTTGCCTTGTGAATGATGGGTGTGATGAATAACCTGAATTTAGTACTGGTGATCAAATACCTGGGCCAGCAGGTGTTCATGTCTAATTGGAATGTAGAGCTGGACTAGGAGTGGCCTTTTTATTGTGTTCTTTATAAAATCTTTAGCAGTTAATATGGACCTACCAAGGTAATTATTCCATCAACCCTCCATTAGTCCGTTCTGGGTTCTCAGCTGTTATGATATTAATTTTGTTAACCTTTTGGCAGGCTATTTTGTTCCTTTGGCCTTTTTAGGATACATGATTGGATCTCTTGCTAGTTTTGTGCATTTAGATTTTGTAATTGCGGAAGCATTTTGACAAGTGAGAATGCTTCTGCATGGAAGGATCGTCGGTGGAAGAGTTAGTTTCCTGTTAGATGGCAAAATGTTTAGATACTCTTGAAGAGCAGCAATTGGGGTCCATTAATTTGTTCTGCTTTGGTGTTGCTCTTTCATGGGGAAGGTTCTTGTTCTTTTCTTCTGGTCCTGGTCTCTGTATTCAAGAACCAAATGAGTGCAAATCAATTTCAACTAGACTTTATTACCCAATCAGCTCCTGGTTCTTGGTATCTCTTTTTCTCGACGTGGCAGATAGTTCTGTTTTTAAACTCCCATTGGAAACTTTCACCTATTCTGGGTCACCTGTGCCTTGAAGAGGGAAGTATGTTTTGAGTCTTTTAGTTATTCTTTCTTTCTAGTTGTGCATTTTCTTGGCTCCCTTCTCCTAGCTTTATGTGAAGCAATTCAGAATTTAATTTTCAGGAATACTTTTGGAGCTGGGAATATTTTTCCCTTGTTTTCATTTCTGTATATCATGCTGGGGGTTTCTTCATCTGACTGTAGCTTCTGATCCATTTCCCTCGTGTTTACAGTCTTGAATACATAAATGAGCCATATGTGATCTGATATCTATATTGTTGCTTGTATACATGTTTGTTCTTTTTCTGCCAAATTATATTGAAGAAAATGTTGAGAAATCGGAGAAATAAGATGTAAAAAGATGTGGCAAATAGTATATTCTCTCTTCTATGAAGGAGATGAAGCATGAAGGTTTGTGGCCCCTTGGAGAGTTCCAACTTTAATACTCTGTTATAAACTTTATCATTTCTCTCCAGGATATCGGGACATGAATGTGTGTTTGGCTGCCAATTTGACTTGGTCCTTTCAAAGTGCATTGTTTCATCATCTTGATCTATGCCATCTGTTCTGATTTTTGACGACAGGGAATTTAGGTGGCAATTTCCTTCAATCGTAATGCTCTTGATTGATTTTTAGTTGTTGGGTGTTGGTATTGGAAGATTTTTAGTTTTTGGGTGTCTTAAGTAGGGATTGGTTATTTCTTCATTAGTAATCCTCTTTGGCAAAGCATATTGGTTCATTTCCCCTCGTCTTATATCATTGTGTAAGTATTAGTTAAATCTCTCAAGTCCCAGGTTTGTCCAGCTACGACCCATTTCTGGATGTGGAAACTAGCCTGCCTAGGTGCTGAATAGGAAAATGCATATGCTCCCCTTGGTGAGAAAGATTACTTTTGAAACTGAACTTATTTGGCTTGGTAAATCCTAATTAAATTATGTGGGATAAGCAAATGTAAAGACTCATTCAATACCTTTTACGGTTATGGAAGTTGAATGAACCTAAGAGACTAGATTTCGTAATCCAATTATTGATAGTTTACTGTCTTTTGGAACCAAAGACATGGAATTAAAGCCATTTAAGGGTTCTCTTTCATTTCATAAAAAAAAATGAACTGGCAACTTGCTATCAGGGTCTGACATGAGCCACTACTTATTTGCCTAGCTAGCACCATATACATACAAGTAAAATAGATCGTCTTGATCAAATTGTTATAATGGTTAAAAATGTCGTTAAGTGGTCGTGAAATGATAAAATGACAGATGCATGATGATTAATATTCTAAATAACTTATCTGAATCACTAATTATTTATGCAGTAAGTGTGTAATATACACAATTTGCTTGGAAGCATATTGCTGATCCTTATAAATATTTTTGAAATTGGTTTCTTTGGTAAAGCGTAATTAGCAATCACAGGATGCATAACTTAGAGCTATAAGGAGACGTTTTGTAGTGTGAATTTGGTTGGCAACTAGGGTTGTGGACGAAAGCTCTGTGCTTAGGGTTATATATAAATCTAGCTGCAGGACGGAGAAAGTTAGAAAAATGGGGTGTGATTGTGTATTGAGGAGCAATTGGGGCCCTAGGGTTCGTATTTGTGGATGTTTCTCATCTGATTAGTCTGTCCAAGAGTGCTGTATCAGCTGACGATCTTACAGATCAGTTTGTGGATTCCCATCCGAAAGGGCGGCTACAATGTTGGCCAGAAAGGAGCCTCCGCTTTTGGAGGCGGCTTGTGATGATGATGATGAAGACGTAGAAGAAAGGGTGCTAGAGGAATTCGTCAGTGGTGGTCCAAAGGAGGAGACTTGTGCAAAAATTGCTGAACTAGTTAGTGGTCATTAGTTAGTTGCTTTTGGACTGCAACATGCATGTTTAGTTATTCTCGTTGATTAGCTACTAGTAGTTGTCACCATGACTTAAAAAGTCTAGTATCTATGTCTGTTGCTTTTCTTTTAACGTGTTTCAAGTACTTCTGTTATATTTCATTCTGATATTACCAAAGTTGCATTTAGAATGAGGACATGCTCACACTTGAAAGCTTTAGGTAAAATTGAGGATGCATTCAAATGTAACTTAAAAATGTCTGTTTAGCTAGTCTAAAACATGTTATTATGAGAGGAGCAAGAATAAGTTAATGTGAAGAAGCAATGCTGATGGTCAATCTGCCTAAGGATTTGATATCCTTATCAATAAACCTTATACTTATTCACTAAATGGTGATGCTGCATGCAAGAATTCAGTTTTCGTGCCGTCTCCATAGCTGAGTCAGGATTTCCAATTCACAATATGAAATTACTTCCAACATTTAAATGATTATGTTAGATTATGATGATGTCCCATCTAACATGTAGCAACATGGCAAGCATATTGAAGATGCAAGGGTCTGTGTTATAGCTAGCCTTTCAAGTTCCAATAGATATAAAATTCAGAAAACACATCAATATCATTCTTAAGTACACCAGAACCATAACACGAGTGGATTTCAAGCATTTATTCTAGTATTATCCACAAAATGATTCTGAACTAGGCAAAGGGACAGGAATAAAAGTTTCCTAACACATCCCCACGCCAGTAGAGCCTATCAGTTTGGTCAGTGAAAAGGTAATTGCCATAACCATCCAGCCACCAATTAAAACTCTGGCACATGATTTCACCATAGGACGTCTGCCGAAAAAAACACCAATTCATCCAAATGCTAACAATGCCCAAGATAACAGCAGCCACAATCACAGCTAACCTCAGCTTATGGTTAGATATTAATGCAGCAGCAAGAATTGGTATTATGCCACCCAATGAAAATGTAACAGCTGAGGCTATGGCTGCTAGAAATGGATTTGGGACTCCTTCCTTCTTGTCTTGATCCTCTTCTTGCTGTCCATGATTATGTCCGCTTACTAACTCTGTGTCTAATTGAGAGTACACAGAAACAAACTCTCCTATGGCCATGCTACAAGCACCTAGAAACAACCATGCAAAGCCGGTAAGGATCATGGTGTTAACGTCTCTTTGGACTGCTCCAACGCCCATCATCAAAGATGCAGTTGAAACCAATCCGGCATTGGCTTCTAACACAGCAGCTTGAAGCCACTGTGCCCTTTGGGAGTAGTCAAAATCCTCTTCAGGGACTTGGTTTTGGTTGTCATGTTCTTTAGGGATGGTGATTTGTACATGGTTTTGAGCAGCCATGAATAAATTTTGTAAGGAATTGTTTTGAGAAATTGAAGGAATTTTGTTTAGGAAGATTCAATCTTCCATCTGATGGTATGTATAGGGAAGGATGACTAGAATTTAATCAGCCTGAGCAGAAAGTGGTGCCATAAAAAAGTAGTAGTGTGGTGAGCACAAGCCTTAGTGGCAGTTTTAGTTTTTTTTTTTTTTTTTTTTATCTTTCTTTGCTAAAGCTTTATATTTATTCATTAACACATTCTAACTATGCAAAATGAATCTGTAGTTTCAGATTTTCCATTGGTTCACTATCATTCGGTAAGGTGACTTGTGAACATGGAATGCTGTATAGGAAAGCACTTGCATGCATGAATCTCTAGAGATACGTGACATACTCTTTCCGGTATATAAAAATAGGGTGGAGTGTGCTCTCCACACTAAGCTGAGAAGCAAAGATTATAGTATTACAGGGAGTGTGCCATCCACAGAAAGGCCACAAGAGTTTTAAGAAAGTTACTTTAGACCAAAAAACTTTTAGAATCCACTAATTGAACACTTTGGTCATATAGCACTATAAGAGATGTCCTGCAGTCAGTTTATTTTATTCCTCTATGATTGACCCTTTTTTCTCTTTATGGTATTGGTTATAGCAATCAACCTGTACTACATGAAATAAATCACACAACATTGTTCTTATGTGTCTTGATAGGGAACTTCAACATGATACAGATAGCTCTGCTTGCTGAATGCCTGCTTTCTGAAATCTTGCAATTGCCTATTCAGAAAGCAGTGACATCTTTCAAATGAATGAATACTTCATGCTTGCCTCTGGATCCTCGCTTTTTACATAACGGTTAGCTCCCTTTAATGGGCAAAGAAAGTGAGTCTAAATAACACGAACAGTTCATAAAAAGTTGGAAGTGCTGGTCCAAAACAATTCCTCACAGCGTTTTCTGGAGATAATATCATATTTTCCAGAAACGCATTAAAGCATCTATGTCCCTGTATCTATCATACAAATACGTTTACTTTTTATTTTGTACTCCAATATGAAAGACATATTATATTGAGAGCTGGACGCCATGGAAATGCAGTTATGATTTACCTCACTCCAACTATGTGATGGCTTTGTGACTTTCGGAAAGCTGAGAAGTTTGTGAATGTACATGGATTGCTGTATGGGAAAGCACTTTGCATGAAACACAGATATATACATACTTTCTTATTGTATTATAGTGTGGAGTATGCTCTATTAAGAAAGCAAAACATAAAAGTATTCAAGGAAGTGTGCCATCCACATAATGGCCACAAGCTCTTCATTGACGAACGTTCTTTGAACTTTAAAGCACCAAATATGATCTTTAAATTACAAACACTATTCTTCATCAACATATGTACCAAGTTAAACAATAAACAAAGGAGCATTTACAAAGAGGAAACTCCGTACGGGGAAAAAGCAAAAACAAATCCCTCTTAACGTAACATCTGCAAAGTATAAGCATCAAACAACTCTTTTTTTACTCATTTTCAAACATAAATTCTTCGAATATTTTATAATCGAGTATTTTATAATAGTAAATTTAAATATTTAAAAATTACATAAGTAGGGAATAAGTGCAAGTATACCCGTCAACTTTGCGATTTAGAGCAGATATATTCCCTTTATAAAAGTGGTGTAAATATACTCACCCGTTATAAAATGATGCAAATATACCCACTTTGCTATGAAATATTTTTTAAAATCATTTAGTTTACTTTTTAATTAAAAAAATAGCACATGACTTTAAAAAAAAGTGTACCCATTTTTTTTTTGAGTAGACATATTTTTCTAAAGCAACATGATAATTTTTTTCTGGTGGTCGGGTCTGATTCGTTTAAAAATGGGTAGACTTATTTTTTTTAAAGCCACATATTTTTTTTAAACGAATCAGACCCGACCCACCAGAAAAAATGTTACCATGTGGTGTTAGAAAAATTGTCTACTAAAAAAATGAGTAGACTTTTTTCTAAAGCCACATCACATTTTTTAATTAAAAAAAATAAGCTAAATGATTTTAAAAAAAAATCCGTTAGAGAAAAGAATATATTTGCACTATTTGTGTAAGGACATGAGTATATTTGCACCATTTTGTAATGACAAGAGTATATATACATCACTTTTTTAACGGAAAGTATATCTGCTTTAAATCGCAAAGTTGAGGGGTATATTTGTACCTTTTCCCTAAAAAATATTAAAAGTCTGCATATTAATAATTCACAATATATAAAAAGAATTGGAGAAAATTTTAGTCAAAGAAAGAGGTTTGACTCTCCAAACTGATCAATCCTCGTGTAAATAGAGACGGATGGAGTAATCCGTATTTTAGAGATGACAATAGTGAGTAGTAATATGCAAAAAATGAGGTAATTATTTGAGTTCTTGTCTCCATTTCCTCATGTTGCATCATCTAATGGTGATGTTGGCCAGTAAAACGTTATTCCTAAAAAACTCGAGAAACTCTAAAGTAACCTTTCTGTTTTGGTATTTGCCGTAAAATGTGAAAACTTTTCTCTTTTCCAAGAATGAAATCAGCTATAGCAAAGGATTCTTATCAGGTTGCCAGCAGAACCTATATGTTTGTTAGAGGTTTTGACTATTATGTAATTAGGTCATCCAGATTGACTTTTGAGGTACCAGATGAAGCTAAGTGGATGAGAAGTTCAACTTCACAGGTCCTTACGTAACAAAACAAATCCTGAAGTCTATGTTGCAAGCATTTATATATAGAAATAACTTAAAGCCAATAACACATCCGAGTGACATTAACTCTATACACATTCTTCGTTAAGCTTCTATGATCGCAGAAAAATGGCTCATCATTACAGCCTATCCTTCCTCTTACTACTTTCATTTCTCAACTTATGCTTCATGAATGGCCACATAGTTGGTGCAACTGTACGCCGCCTTCTAGAGACGCCCCTTCCCGAGATTCCTAAACCAGAACTCCCGAGAGTTCCGGCCTTGCCAAAGCCAGAAATTCCAACTATGCCGAAGCCCGAGCTTCCAACCTTACCAAAGCCCGAGTTACCAACTTTGCCAAAGCCCGAGCTACCAGTTGCCCCAAAGCCTGAATTACCGACTTTGCCAAAGCCTGAAATTCTAGCTGTTCCAAAACCCGAGCTTCTTGCTATGCCAAAGCCTGAGACTCCACCAAGGCCAAAACTCGAGTTTCATCCCTTGAAAAAGCCAGAAATTCCAAAGGCGCCAAAAACTGAGGTTCCTCTAATTATGAAAAATCCTGAAGTTCCAGCTTTGTCAAAGCCTGAGATCCCGGCTATGCCAAATCCAGAAATTTCAGAACTACCAAAGCCAAAAGTCCCAGAGCTTCCAAAGCCTGAGATTCTGGCTACGCCAAAGCCAGAAATCCCAGAACTACCAAAGCCAAATGTTCCAGAACTCCCAAAATATGAAGTCCCAGCTGTCCCAATGCTTGAGATCCCGAATACGCCAAAGCCCGAAATCCCAGAACTACCAAAGCCAAAAGTTCCAGAACTCCCAAAGCTAGAAGTCCCAGCTGTCCCAAAGCCTGAGATCCCGGCTATGCCAAAGCCAGAAATCCCAAAACTATCTGATGGGGTCCATACTCATTAATTAAATAAAAGGAAAAAGAAGAATAAATGGTTGTCATGATAACTTGTTTTGAGCGGCAAACATCAATAATTGTGGGCTGGTTCAGAATATTGTAAATTGCAATTGCAATGGGCTCTGATTGGTTGA
Source organism: Anisodus tanguticus (assembly GCA_034509755.1). Taxonomy (NCBI): domain Eukaryota; kingdom Viridiplantae; phylum Streptophyta; class Magnoliopsida; order Solanales; family Solanaceae; genus Anisodus; species Anisodus tanguticus. The sequence goes on along the minus strand of CM067561.1, from coordinate 32,741,677 downwards.
AGTTGGCAGAACCTTTGCTATAAATAAAAGCCTTCAGGCTTCTCATTTGATACACCAAAACAAATCAATGAGTGAAGAGTGAGTTTCAAAGATAGAAAAATATTCTAGTACGTGAGAAAAAATTGAGAGTGTGAGTGATATTGTAGTGATGTGGGAAAATCTTAGAAGAGAGTTATTTTTTTTGAGTGTGTAGTAGTCTTTGGAGTATTGTACTCAGACCTACAAAGTGTAATTTTTTTTACTATAGTGATATCAGTTGCTACTCTCAGCCCGTGGTTTTTCCCCTTATTTCAGAAGGGTTTCCACGTAAAAAAAAATTGTGTTATTATCGCTCTTTTCATCCTGTTGATTAACCATATATTAGTGTTTTGCTTTTATTGCTAATATACACCGAGAATATTATTCCAAATGTCGAATATTATTTTTGAGCGGATGCGGTAATTTAAAGTGTCCAATATTTATTTCCGCTGATCATTTACATATAAGTAAAGTTTACCGACTGATTCTCAACAAGTGAAATCAGAGCTTGGTTAAGTTCAACAGTAAATTTTATCTTTAGTAAATGGAGGATACCTTTAAATTTACCGGCACCATGATAAAACTCATGGCGACGAACTACATGCTGTGGAGACTAAAGATGGAAGACTTGCTTGTGTACAAGGATCTGTTCGAGCCGACCGAAGCCAAATGAGTTTGCCCATTCGACAAAGATAACAAAGAAGACAAGGAGTGGTCGAAGATGAACCGAAGAGCTCTTGTCACGATTCGATGATGGGTGGACAACACTGTTTTCAGCAACATAGTCAAAGAGACCGACGCCTACAAACTTTGGACTAAGCTAGAAAATCTCTACGAGAGGAAGTCTACACAACACAAAACTTTCTTATTTAGAAAGCCTGTGAATTTGAAGTACAAAGAAAGACGTCCCATTTATGAACATTTTTACGAGGTGCAGGACATCATGAATAAGCTCACAATGATGAAGATAAATCTCGGTGATGAGGTGCACATGTTAATCCTATTAGGCTCATTACTTGATAGCTGGGAGACTCTTGTATCCCTGAGCAATTCTTCCCCGGAAGGAATGTTATCCTTAGCAATCGTGATGGATAACATCCAAAATGAAGAGACGAGGAGAAAAGAGCTTGGCCATCACGATGGACAAGCATTTCTCACCGAAAACCGAGGCCGGAGCAAATTTCAAGGATCAAGTGGAAAATCAAGATGGCGATCAAAATCAAGAGACATAAGGAAGTGCTACCATTGTGGCAAGACTGACCACATAAAAAGGTTCTGTAAGCTCTTGAAGTAAGAACGGAATAACCAAAACACCACAAATCAAAATACTAAGGCTGTAGTGACGATGGTTGAAGATATGTCACTAACAACGGGTAAATGCAACCATGTTGGTGACTCGGATGCCAAATGAGTAATAGATTCAACAACCTCCTACCACTGTGTTCCTCAGAAGGAACTCTTCGCGACCTACAAGGCTGGTGACTTAGGCAGCGTAAGGGTAGGCAACTCTACTCAAGCAACGATCGTTGGAATTGGTGATGTGTGCCTAAAGACGAATCTTGGGTGCACACTAACATTGAAGGAGGTACGCCTCATTCCTGATTTATGATTAAATTTGATATCCATGCATGCCTTGGATAAGGAGAGTTATAGTCAATTTTTTAGAAATGAAAAATGAAAGTTGAGCAAGGGTTCGTTGGTTGTTGCTCGGGGAAATGTGTGCTACACTCTATACAAGACACGTGTGAAGGTCTATGGTGGCTCACGATTGCGGTTGAGGATGATACTTCACCGAACTTATGGAATAGGAGGCTGACTCATATAAGTGAGAAACGATTGCAACAGTTGGCAAGGAAATCCCTTATTCCTTAGGCTGAAAGTACTCCATTAGACCGTTGTGATCAATGTTTGTTTGGAAAGCAACATAAAATTACTTTTTCAAAGAAAAATACGAAAAGGCGAATAAATTAGATTTAATTTATTCAGATGTTTGTGGCCCACTCGAGGTGGAATCCTTAGGAGGTAGAAAATATTTTGTTACTTTTATAGACGGTGCTTTATGAAAATTATGGGTCTACATGTTGAAAACTAAGGATCATGTTTTTGAACATTTCCAGCAATTTCATGCGATGGTGGAAAGAGAGACGAGAAGGAAGTTGAAGTGTCTCTACACCGATAATGGCGGAGAATACACATCCCAATCTCTTTAAATCCTAATGTGCAAAATATGAGATTGGACATGAAAAGACGGTACCTGGAATGTCACAACACAATGGTATAGCTGAACGTATGAATCGTACCATTGTGGAACGCGTCTGATGTATGCTGAGAATGGCAACGCTATTTAAGCCATTTTAGGATGAAGTTGTTCGTGCTGCTTGTTACCTCATCAATCGATCACCATCCGCTCCTTTAGGATTCGACATACCAGAGAAGGTGCGGACTGGTAGAGACGTGTCATACTCGCACATTAGAGTTTTCGGTTGCAAAACATTTGCACACATACCCAAGAAATAAAGGTCGAAGCTGGACAACAAGGCAATTCCATGTATCCTTATCGGGTATGGTGATGAAGAATTCGGTTACAAGCTATGAGATCTAGTCAACAGAAAGATGATAAAAAGTAGAGATGCCATGTTTTGTGAAAACGAGACTTATTTGGAGAGCAGAAGTCAAGACTGTGAGATAAAAGGTGTAGTCGACCTTATACCAATATCTACCCCATCAGATGATAACACAGATGGGGATGATGTGCAATAAAAACACGGAGATGAAGAACAAGCAATTGTTGATGGTGAAGAAAACGTAGAAGGTGCTGAGTAGATGGAGCAACCAACCCCTCCGGAGATAGTGGAGCCCGAGACTAGAAGGTCTACCAGGGAGTGCCAAACATCAACCAGATATCCTTGTTCAGAATATATCTTGATTACTAGTGAGGGGGAGCCAGAAAGCTTTCATAAAGTATTGGTTCACACTGAAAAATACAATCGGATGAAAGCAATGAAGAAAGAGATGAGCTCTTTACAGAAGAACAATACCTATCAACTGGTGAATCTTCCTAAAGGAAAGAAAGCCTTTCAGAACAAGTGGGTGTTCAAGCTGAAGAAGATCGGGGACAAAGTAGTGAAACACAAAGCTCGGTTGGTCGTAAAAGGCTTTGCACAGAAGAAATGAATCGACTATGATGAGATATTTTCTCCTGTGGTGAAGATGAGCTCTATTCGAGTCATACTAGGTCTGACAGCTAGCTTAGATCTAGATCTTGAACAAATGGACGTGAAAACGACATTTCTCCATGGTAACTTGGATGAGGAAATTTACATGTTCCAACCAGAAGGCTTTGAAGTTAAAATGGAGGAGAACAAAGTCTGGAGATTGAAGAACAACTTGTATGTTTTGATTCATTCATGGTGGATTATGGATATAGCAGAAAAGAAGCAAATCACTGTGTCTACGTTAGGAAATTTCCTAATGGTAACTTCTCATTTTATCGTTATATGTGGATGATATATTGATTGTTGGACAAGATGTTAAGGTCATTGTTGACTTGAAGAAGAAGTTGGCTAAGTTCTTTGACATGAAGGACTTAGGTGCAGCTCAATAGATTCTCGGCATGCAGATTTTACGAGACAGAAAAATGAAGAAGTTATGGTTGTCTCAAGAAAAGTACATTAAAAGGGTGCTAACACGCTTCAACATGGATCATACGAAACCAGTCAGTACTCATTTGGCGAATTATTTCAAGCTGAGTAAAAGGATGTGTCCAACAACAGAAAAGGATAAGATAGCTATGGAGGCTATTCCATACTCCTCTACAGTCTGGAGTTTGATGTATGTAATGATGTGTACTCGGTCAGACATCACGCACGATATTGGAGTGGTTAGCAGATTTCTTCCGAACCCTAGAAAGAATCACTAGGAAGCTGTAAAGTGCATCTTCATATACTTACTAGGAAGCTCCAAACTTGGCTTGCGTTTCAGGAGATCTTGATGGCGGAAAATCTACATCGGGATACCTATTTTCATTTGCAGGGGGAGTTATTTCTTAGCAATCAAAACTGCAGAAGTGTGTTGCTTTGTCTATGATAGAAGCAGAGTATATCGCAACTATGGAAGCAGGGAAGGAGATGCTCTGGATGAAGAGGTTCATTCAAGAACTCGATTTGAAACAGGATTAATCGATGGTATTTTGTGATTGTCAAAGTGTTATTGAATTGAGAAAGAATTCCACTTATCATTCCCGTACAAAACATATCGACATGAGATATCACTGGCTATGCAATGTGATAGAAAAAAAAACGATGGTGCTGAAAAAGATTCATACGGATAAGAATGCTGCTAATATGAGACCAAGGTGGTTCCTAGTGAAAAACTTGAGCTTTGTGTGAAGCTCGATGGGATGAGCTCTATCTGAAGAGATGTAGATACCTCATTCGGTTGAATGAGTTTGGAGGGGGAGATTGATGGGGTTCGTACCCATTAATTAAATAAAAGGAAAAATAAGAATAAATAGTTGTCCTTATAACTTATTTTGAGTGGCAAACAGGCTATGCAATGTGATAGAAAAAAAACTGATGGAGCTGAAAAAGATTCATACGGATAAGAATGCTGCTAATATGAGACCAAGGTGGTTCCTAGTGAAAAACTTGAGCTTTGTGTGAAGCTCGATGGGATGAGCTCTATCTGAAGAGATGTAGATACCTCATTCGGTTGAATGAGTTTGGAGGGGGAGATTGATGGGGTTCGTACCCATTAATTAAATAAAAGGAAAAATAAGAATAAATAGTTGTCACTATAACTTATTTTGAGTGGCAAACATCAATAATTGTGGGTTAGGTCTAGAATATTGCAAATTGCAATTGCAATTGCAATTGCAATGGGCTCTGATTGGTTGAAGTTGGCAGAAACTTTGCTATAAATAGAAGCCTTCAGACTTCTCATTTGATACACCAAAACAAGTAACGAGTGAAAAGTGAGTTTCACAGATAGAAAAATATTCTAGTTTGTGAGAAAAAATTGAGAGTGTGAGCGATATTGTAATGATGTGGAAAAATCTCAAAAGATGGTTATTTCTTTTGAGTGTGTAGTAGTCTTTAGAGTATTGATGTCATTATTGCTCTTTCATCCTTGATGATTAACCGTATATTAGTGTTCCGCTTTTATTGCTAATATACACAAAAATAATATTCCACAGGACAAATATCATTTTTGAGCGGGTGTGATAATTAAAGTGTCAAATATTTATTTCCGTTGATCATTTACATATAAGTAAAATTTACTGACCGATTCTCAACACTATCAAAGCCAAAAGTCTCCGAGCTTTCAAAGCCAGAAGTCCCAGCTGTGCCAAAGCCAGAAATCCCAATACTACCAAAGCCTAAAGTCCCAGAGCTTCCAAAGCTAGATGTACTAGGTGTCGCGCCCATTTTTTACGGCGGGTTCGCGACTTGATGGAGTCGATTCCCTCTGAATTGGATAAAAAATGCGTTGTTAAGAAGTCGCCACCTAATTATTCTAAAGTGGATTAGAGCACCTAAATATTAACTAAATGCTACAATATAACTCCAATTTTATGATCTGGAAAACTAATGAGATTCTAGGTAAGTATTCTTTATTATCTTAAAGGAAAGGAGTTAAGCATCCTTTAAGATCCGCTAACTTGCGATTATCTGATCAAATTCAAGTTAATTATTATGCTAAGAAAATATATGTTTTACAAGTATAAAATTAAAATAATGTTGCAAGTAGTTAATAAAATATGCATTTTTGATAAAGTAATAATCTTTTCCTTTTTGAGGAATTTTGCAAAAGTGATTGTGATTTTAAAAAATAGGATCCGAAAAGGCTGGGTGACTTTGTTTATGAAAATACATATATAATTGACTTTTTAAATAAAAGCATGTCTTGTAAGACATTGTTTATAAAATATATGCAAAATAAAAAAAAGCGTGCATTTGTGTGTATTGATTTAAAATACATGCAAGGTTAATTTTTTTAGAATAAAGTATGCATTTGGATGACATTGATTATACAATATATACAAGGTGATTTTTTGGGGTAAAACATGCATTTATTTACAAAAAAATATATGCAAAGTAATTTATTGAATAGAAACACACATTTTGTTTGCATTATTTACAAAATATATGCAAAGTAATTTTTTGGATAAAACATGCATTTGTATAGCATTGTTTGTAAAATACATGTAAAGTTAATTTTTAGATAAAAGTATGCATTTGCATTGTTTACAAAGTACATGCAAAATAATTTTTGGATAAAACATGCATTTGTATCGCATTAATTATAAAATACATGTAAAATTATATTTTGGACAAAAACATGCATTTTTGACAATTGATAATAAGGAGAATATCAAATTATTTCTAATGCAGAAGTAATTTTTTTTTTTATTGAAAATGATTCTGAATTGCAAATCAAAAAAAGACAAAACTTATTTTTATGATTAATAAAGCGAATAAAAGATGACCAAAGTTGTTTGAAAAATTTTGAATATGCATGACAAGCCTAAAAATAAATAACTAGAGGGTTTCTAATTTTGAACTAACCGAACCAAAAAATAAATAAACTAGCGACAAGTTTCCAGTTTTAGACTACCCTATTAATTAATTATAAGTCTACCTATTCTAAACATTTCAATAATTTCACGAGTACAATAATATTACAATACAAAAATAAAATAAAACTGAATTAAAGAACATAAAACAACAATAAATCATCTCCGAGGGATATCTCGTCTTCTTTAAATTTCATAGATATGCCTTGCAAGCTGCCAAGAACAAACGGTTAGAAACAATTGAATATAAATAACTTCGGATCCATATCCAAAAGATCATTCCAATCACGTTGTGGTTGCGAACATATGACTCGTTGGTCATTTTAGTTGCCTTGCCTACCTCACATGTTGGTCTCTCGGATGAAAAAAAAAATTAAGTTTCATCCTTGCACAGAAGTTTTATTTCCGTCTTTCCAACATTAGAGGCCTAAAAATCGACGGATATTTTTCATCGGCTCAAGTGTAGTATCATATTCAAATCAGTAAAATATCGGAGAGGGCAGTATCTGTTTCATTTCAAATGTACCAGTTAAGCACAACAACTGAATCGAAGTAACAAACAGCAACTGTTTCCTTTTCAAGTGTAATATCTGAACCTTATCAGAGAAGAAGGAAAACAAACTGCAGCTTGTTATACATGCAGCGGCAACTATTTTCCCTCAAACCTCTCAAGAATGTGACATTTTCAACCTCAACATCAATAGCAAATTGGTCCATATGTAGCCTTACTATCTCAGAGACGAAGCCACAAATAACATCCAGGCCATAATAACAAGTTGCACCAAACAGCCAACACAAATGGCATCAAACGTCAGCCTCAAGTAACAGCGGACAACAACCACAAATGATTAGCAAGGATAGCATTAAAGCTTTCCCGGAGACAACGATTCAAAAGGTCATTTGAACCATGTCAAATGTAGTGCATATTCTTTAGCAAAACAGTAGGTATTTTCCCCCATAGTGCAACAATGGTTCAACAGATGACCTGTGCTTATAATGAAATGGTTCAAAGTAAAGCATCAAGGAGCTGCAACTATTAATACAGCGGCTGTTCCCAGCAAAGTAGCCAAATATGTTGCAGTTCATGGCCTTCCCGAAGGCAATAGCAATTAGCCGTACAGTGTAGCAGAAACAACAGCAAGATGACAACAAGAAGGTAGCTTTAAAGTACATCCCAAACAGCCTTGTAAAGGCAACGACAATGACCAAAAATGCAGCAAAATAATTCATCAAAGAGCTGCAACTAAGCACAACATTTGGCATGAAACATAGTAGTAATTCACCTTATCAAATATAGTACCAACTCATATTTTCCGGGACAGCAGCTCAAAAGGGCAACAGTAACTTTAATGTATTATCTATTCATCTTTCAAAATAACAGGGAGCAACAGGATCTCAATGTGCAGCAACTATTCTCAAAAGAGAAGCAGCATATACCAGATGCAGGCTCTGTTCTTTAGAACCCAAATCCCAATATGTAACAGCAATAGTGAGGCCTTAGGTACAACCACCGTATTCAAAAGGAACAGCCCAAAGAATGGAGAAAAGTAGTTTATACAAGTGCATCAATTCATTTAAAACTACACGACATTTTCTACAAGATGACTTCCAGAAGAATAAGGATGCCAACAAAACAACAAATGAATTTGAGAACTTGTTATCAAACATCCAGCTGAAGATTAGGCAATCAAAAGGGATTAGCACCATCCATATACCGGTGCCACAGCAAGCAAAGCAATATAATAAAAAAAAATCAGCCAAGAACACCACTGAAGAATAGTTGTTACTCATTGATTTTATATTAGATGAGCGGCCGTACTATAATCGTTCGGGAGACATGGGCCGCGCTACACACAAGAATGAATTGTTATGTGGTCTGTAAACTCTTTCCTTTCTGCGGGCAGCCTATCAAATCGGATCACGATGAACAAGTTGGAACCACACCAGCTTGGAAACATTTTGTAGGTAAAAAAGCGGGAGGCAAAAGCATACTCGCCCCTTTAGTCTAAAACAAGACAGAAACTTATTAACATGCTTCAGCTGTTTTGGAATAAATTTAACCCTCATTTTTCTAGTATCAACTAAAGTCAAGTAAGAATATTTTACAATTTTTCTGAATTTAAAAGAGGCATACCGAAGTCACACAGAATTTAAAATGTGATTTCTAATATAAGTTTAGCACTTAACTTGAATAACACAAGATTTAACACCTAATGCGTTTTGTAACAGTTGAAATTTTCTAATGACTCAATTTGACAGTGATTATTTATCTAAATTAATGTTTTAACACGTTTAAACACACAGCGTCTCACAGTAGCATAACCAGAAAACTGTGAAGCCATTTCAGATAACTAGTTCAAGTTAAGGTCTTAGAGAAAAGGTCGAATTAAAGATGCAGTCATCGGGACTTAAATTTCCCCCATTTATCCTTATCTCTCAAATGAACAGCAAATTAGGGAGTTCTTCTTCACAATAGATTCGAGCTCGTCGCAACCTGACTTCATTCATTTAAGAGAGCTGATAGTCACATGCTTAGCAAGGATCCCATTAACAGTGTTTTGAACTTGAAATAAAGAATACATATTGATATTAGTATAACTCTACATAACATCTAATCTTGTTACTTAACATAATTCAAAGAGAGTTAAAGTTACAAAGAGCACATTGATCAGTCTCGAGTCACTTATGCAGGTCGAGTCATATATGTCAAAACAAACTTAGCACATGCTACATGTTTCAAGTCTCAAAAGCTTAGCCAAAACATATCTTTGGTCATATTCACCCAGGCAGAACAAGAAAGCAAGAAACAAGAAAGTTAAAAGGTGATTGGATACCTAGCTCATGCTTAACACACATAAAGAATTTGGAGAAAGCAGACTAAACTAAAGATCAATCTACACGAATTTTAAAACATACAGAACTGCAGAAATAACATAAAACTAAGTCGAAGAAGAAAATTACTTCATACTTCATGTGCTCAAGAATGCATAACCATTCAACTTCTGGTTTAACCCGAAACAGACCCGACCCGACCCGGAAACGTAAAAAGCAAGGAAATTACTGAGGATTGAGATTAGATTCTGATTTTTTGATTTTTGGGATGCTGGTTTTCTGATTTTGGACCGGACCCGGAAACAAATGAAGAACAACAAAACAAAAAAAATAGATTTTTCGGATTGCTACTAGTATTTTAAAAAGGAGTTTTCGGACTGAAAATTTAAAATTAATAAAGAGTATTTTCGGATTAGAATTATGAAACAAAAGGAGTATCTTTTCTAAACAAAATTTAAGAGCAACAAACAGTTTTTTCGGTTTTCCTTCTTGTTTTTCGATGTTTTTTCTTTGTATTTTTCGGACCAAAAAAAGGGACGACTTCGACCTTCGTTTTCTGTTCTTGGATTCGGCCCCTTTTCGACCTCAGACTGGACCTCGATTTGTGATTTTCGGACCTTGTTTTCTACCCGAAATGAAGAACCAAGGGGAATATTTATAGCTAGAAAAGTCAAGCTTGAATTCAAAATAAAGCTGTAAAAGGTGACGATTTGGAGCCGTATTTTAGGGCGGATTTTGGGGGACAAGGGTACGGTGGTGTTAGGTGTAGGTGGTAGCAGGTTTCGTGGCCGGCGGAATTTGGGCGAGGTGATGGTCGCAGGTTTTGGGGGTTGGCAGGGCATGGGGTGTGGTGGTCGGTCAATTTGGGGAAAGGGTAGGGTTTGTTTGGTTTTTGTTTTTGTTTTAGGTTTAGAGGGGTGGGACGATTGGGCTTGGAAGGGGAATTGGGCCTGGTGGGTTGCGGGTTTGGGGTGGCCGATTGCGCTGCCCCTTTTTGGGTTGGTTTTTTTTGTTTTGGGTTGGGAAATAAAAATGGGGAGTTGGTTAAAAATAAAAAGGAGTTTATTACAAAAAGATGTTTTGCAAAAGATGTAAATTATTTAAAATAACATAACAATGTGATAATAATAAAAAATATAATATTTGCGAAATGCTTAATAAAAAATGGAAATGCGATGCAATTTTATGAAAAATAAAATAACATGGAGTGTTAGAGTAAAATTATGATTTTAAAAGGCAAATAATAGTAAAAAATATGACTAATAATAATAATAATAAATAAATAATGATATTGAAAATAATATATATATATATATATATATATAATAAAATTGTTTTTGAGATATAAACAATATTTAAATTATAAATAAATTAAAAAAGATCGGACAAAATTGGGTTTCAACACGAGGTATGCCAAAGCTTGAGATCCCGTAACTGCCTAAACCAACTTTTCCTTCATTTTCTCCACCACACAAACCCGCTACTCCTTGAATAACTTATATGTTAATATCTCTCCATCAAAGTACCCAAATGATGTTTTGAGATTTTCATGAAGCTAGCGGCATGGGCCATAAAATGGAGACAGTATTGGATACTTTCTGCTAGGAGTAGAAATTGCAATTTCATAGTATTTGAATTGGATGTACCATGTTTGACGTATCATTAATACTATATGAGTGTTTAATGTAATAAAGCTATGATCTAATTTACTTTGGTTTAGTTCCTATTACGAGAAGATTAGTAGGATCCAACAAATTTTGACTTGGTTCTTGCCAATTTTCCTGGCTTGCACCATATACATAGTACATACTACTATAGTAGCAATGATTAACACTCAGTCAATAGACAGTGTTTGGAATTGGGTTGCTTCTTGAATAGAGTGCTCTCAGATTTATAAATTACTGTCATGTGATTAACGATAAATTTGTCAGATTGTACAGGTGTCACTGATGCCTCATTTAGAAAGAAGCGACGTGGTTCTAACTTCAGAAAAACTTTTCATTAGTAGTACGTTACTTCACCTTGGACCGCAAGTCTGCTACCAAGGAATTCAATAAAAAATTTATTAGTGAATATTATATATTTTGTAATTAATAGTAGTGTATAATTATGATAAAAATAGTATTCTTATTCAATTAGGATTCAACATTGTACACACTATATATATTTGTAATAATGAGAAAGACTCCCAAGGGAGATTAATACAATTTTACATGGTATCAGAGCCAGACTTATTCCAAATCTTTGTTCACCGATGTTGGGCCCCCAAATTATATTATCTACGCTCCAGTTAACGAGGTCTGAGCGTGCGGGGGAGTGTTAAGAGTCTCACATCGAAAATGGAATGAGAACATGGACTCCTTAGATGGACTTGGACAATCCTCACCCTACAAGCTAGTTTTTGGGGTTGAGTTGGTCGTCGTACTCCTCCCCCGCCTCCCTCTTCCGACGGATAAACAACAATATACTGCCCCGTATACCACTGTGCTCCTTCGTGATATACAATTCGTATACCATTCTCCTCAGTGATATAATGCCTCTCCTCTACTTATAAACATGTATACTCCAGATATACCAATCCGTATACCGCTGATATACATCGATATACTCGGTACATATTCCCTATTTTATAGCCCATAGACATCAAGTATACAACCGCCCAATACACTTATCACATAAGCAACCCGGTATACAGCTGATATAAGACAGCTTCTCAACCGATATTCTTAAACAAATTTACGGTAACCCTCATGGATTCTCCAGCTTCCGCTTTCTCAACTCTCGACGTAAAAAATCCTCCTCGTGAAAATTGGGCCAATAGTACTAACAGTTCACAACGGGCCAGCGTTCCAGCAACAGTGGCCAATTCGAACTGGGTCTGCCCTTCCAACAGCACTACAATGGCCCCAGCTGCGTTCCGGCAACATTCCAGCAATAGTGGGCCAATTCGAACTGGGCCTGCCCTTCCAGCAGCACTTCAGTGTCCCAAAAACAACACTCTTTGTGGGCTAAATCGAGGCCCAATATCCTGGCAGTCCATCCAGCAGCTCGCCAGGCAGGCCCAAGCCATCAGGCCCACTACACGGCTGCCCAGCAGCAACCATCCAACCTCAATCCAATGGATTTGGGCCTTACTTTCGGTTCTTTAAAATTGCAGCGGCCCACTGATGCGTGGTATATGGATACGGGCGCCACGTCTCACCTCACCAACAATTCTGGTAATCTTCCTCAATTTCGCAATTTAAATACTCCTCAATCTTTATATGGTCGAAAATGGTCATCACATTCCAATACAAGGGTTTGGCCACACACTAGCCCCACCACCGCATCCTCAATTCTCCATTAAAAACGTCCTATATGCCCCTAATATTATCAAGAACCTAATTTCTATTTGAAAATTTGCCACCGATAATTCTGTATCCATTAATTTTGACATGTTTGGTTTTTCTATAACGGACCTACGTATGGGGAAACTTCTTACAAGATGCAATAGTGAGGGGGACCTCTATTCTTTTCTATTCACGCCCACTGCCCATGTCACTCCTCCCACCGCTTTAGCTGCAATATCTCTATCAACGTGACATAGTAGACTTGGTCATCCGGGAGCTCATATTTTTTATTCCCTTAGAAACCGAAATTTAATCCAATGTAATAAAAGAAAACTTTCTCATAGTTGTTCCTCTTGTCATCTGGGGAAACATGTTAGACTTCCATTTACGTATTCTCTAAGTATTACTTTCTCTCCTTTTGATAATATTCATGCGTATTTATGGACATCCCCTATAACTAGCAACCTAGGCCATAAATATTATTTAGTATTTTTGGATGACTTTTCTCACTTCCTTTGGGTCTATCCGCTTAAACTCAAGTCTCAAGTGTTCTCCAAATTCCTTGAATTTCGTACATTGGTTAAAACACAATTTGAAAAAGACATCAACATGTTTCAATGTGATAATGATCGTGAGTTAAATAACTTAATTTTTCATAATTTTTGTGCGGCTAATGACATTATTTTTTGTTTCTCCTGCCCCCCATACCTCCTCTCAAAATGATAAATCCGAAAGAATTCTCCGCCCCATTAATAGTATGATTCGTACCCTTATTTTTTGCGTCTTTCCCCCTACATTTGGATATATGCATTAAAAATGGTAGAACACATTCTTAACATCCTACCTACCCGTGCGATTCAAAATAGGGCACCCACCAAAATTTTCTACCGTCGGATCCCTACCTATGATCACCTTCGAATTTTCGATTGTCTTTGTTACCCAAATCTGACTTCCATGGTCCCTCACAAATTAACACCTCGCTCCACTCTGTGCGCCTTCCTAGGTAACCCGTCGAACCATAGGGGGTACTTGTGCTATGAGTTATCCATAGACAAAATCATAGTCTCACGCCACATCACGTTTGTTGAGTACGTTTTCCCATTTGACAACATCAAAAAATTCCGAGTCATTGATTACAGATTCCTTGATGATTCGAACACCTCACCTCTAGTCCAAAATGCACTACAAAACCCACTACATGTTGCCCCCCGTCACACTCACCGTCCTGTAAACTACTATTTCCCCACATCCGAGCCCGCAACATCCCGAAACAACCTGCTACCCAACCAGTGCCAACACCACCATACTATACAACCCACCACCATCTGCCTCCCCCCGCCACTGTCTGCCTCCCTCCCGCCACTATTTCCCTTCCCCCCCAAGTACACCCAACTACCCCACTATATATCATCACCCCGCCACCTGACCTGCATTCCCCCGAAACATCCTGCCACCCACTGCTCAGCCCCACACCACACTGCCAAACCCCCACCCACTGCCATTGCCCCGCCCCTGTACCCACACACCAAATGGAAACTCATGCCAAATATGTGATTTTCAAACCCAAAGTCCACTTTAACCTATCCACACAATCCATATCACCAATACCTAAAAACCCAAAACTAGCCAAATATGACCCGAATTGGAATGAGGATATGCGTGAGGAGTTTGATGCGCTTACCACTCAACACATGTGGGATCTTGTTCCGAGGCCAGAGGGGGTGAATGTGATTCGTTGTATGTGGCTATTTCGTCATAAGTTTAGAGACGATGGTGATCTTGAACGCCACAAGGCCAGATTTGTGGCAAATGGCACAGGGCATCAGGAGGGTATTGATTGTGGTGAGACTTTCAGTCTGGTGGTCAAATCGGCTACTATTCGCACTGTTGTGAGCATAGTTATGACTAAGAACTAGTCGTTTCATCAGCTTGATATGAAAAATGTGTTCTTACATGGGGATTTGAAAAAATAGTTTACATGCACCAACCGTCAGGCTTTGTACATCCAGAGGCTCCTCATCATGTCTGTCGTCTCTGTAAGTCCCTGTATCGTTTGAAACAGGACCCCGCTTGGTATGAGCGTTTCACTACTTACATTACGCAGATTGGGTTCGTATGCAGCAAATGTGACCATTCATTATTCATTTTTCATTGAGTTAGTGACATTGCATACTTGTTATTATATGTAGATGCTATTGTTCTGATTGCCTCTTCTGATGTGTTGAAAAATGAGATCATTCGGCTGCTTAAATCCAAATTCGGTATGACTGACTTAGGGAAGCTGAGTTACTTCTTGGGGATTTCTGTGACTAGATATGTAGATAACATGTTCCTATGCCAGCATAAATATGCGGAAGAAATTGTGTACATGGCTAAAATGACGAATTGTAAAATCATGCCTACTCGATCGACTCGAAGTCGAAACTTAGTGTTGCTGATGGTGATCCGGTGTCCGATCCCACTCTCTATAGGAGTCTTGCAGGTGCACTTCAGTATCTTACATTCACCAGGCCTGACACTGCATATGATGTTCTGCAGGTTTGTTTATTCATGCATGCATGCCCCAAGGAGCCTCACTTTACAGCTCTTAAAAGTATTATTCGATACGTTAAGGGCACTCTTAATTATGGATTACATCTATACCGCTCTGCATCGACCAGGCTGATATCATACACGGACACCGATTGGGAAGGTTGTCCAGACACGCGGCGTTCCACGTCCGGCTACTGTGTGTTCTTAGGTAACAATCTTATCTCGTGGTCTGCCAAGAGGCAAACCACACTCTCCCGATCGAGTGCAGAAACAGAGTATAGAGGCGTTGTAAACGTTGTAGCTGAGATCTGCTAGCTCCGAAACCTCCTCCTAGAGCTTCAGTGTCCCTTACGTAAGGCTTCTATGGTTTACTGTGATAACATATCCGCGGTATACTTATCTCATAGTGCGGTTCAACATCAGAGAACCAAGCACATTGAGATGGATATACATTTTGTTCGTGAGAAGGTTGCTATAGGTCATGTTAAGGTGTTGCATATGCCTTCTTCGTATCAATATGAAGATATTTTTACAAAGGGGCTTCTCGGCAGTTGTTCATCGACTTCAGATCCAGTCTCAGCATCCGGCCTCCTCCCGCTTCGACTGAGGGGGGTGTATTAGTGAATATTACAATATATTCACCATATATTTTGTAATTAATAGTAGTGTATAATTATGGTAAAAATAGGATCCTTATTCAATTAGGATTCAATATTGTACTCACTATATATATTTGTATTAATGAGAAGGACTCCCAAGGAGATTAATACAATTTTAGAGATTTGATGATGCCAAGCATATTGAAGAAGCAATATTACAAGTATATAAAATTCAGAAAACGCGTCACTATCATTCATTACACCAGAACCATTACATAAAGAGATATCTTACATTTATTCTAGTCTTAGCCAGGAAATTCAGTAAGCAATGCAACAGAAGATTGTTGAAAAGGATGATTCTGGACTGGGAATATGGTCAGGAACACAACATTCTGGTCACATCTTCATGCCAGCAGAGCCGATCAGTTTTGTAAGTCCAAACGTAATGGCCATAGCCATCCAGCCACCAATTAAAACTCTGGCACAAGACTTCACTGCAGGACTTTTCCCAAGAACAGCACCAACCCCTCCAAATACAAACAATGCCAAGCTCACTATCGCCACCACCACACCCATCCTTACCTTATGGTTAGGTATAAATCCAGCAGCAAGAATTGGTATTATACCACCTAATGAAAATGCAACAGCTGAAGCTATGGCTGCCAAAAATGGATTTGGGAGTCCTTCCTTCTTGTCTTCTTCTTGCTGTTCATGATTCTGTACTCTTATTTTGGTCTCTCTCTTAATTTGAGCTAACTCTATATCTAGTTGAGAGTACACAGAAACAAATTCTCCTATGGCCATGCTACAAGCACCAGCAAACAATGCTGCAAATCCAATTAGTATCATGGCGTTAACGTCTTCATGGACAGCTCCAACACCCATCATCAAAGATGCAGTTGTAACCAATCCATCAGTGGCTCCTAATGTAGCAGCTCGAAGCCATTGGGCCCTTTGGAAGTAAGAGTCTTCTTCAGGTACTTGGTTTTGGTTATGGTTATCATTTTCTTTAATGACAGTAAGTTGGAGATGGTTTTGAGTAGCCATGAAGAAAGTATCAAGGAATTATTTGAGAATGGATGATTTTTTGTTTAGGAATTCTTGTTTTTGAAGATTCAACCTTCCCTCTGATGGTTATATATAGAGCAGGATGACTAATAAATAATCACCCTGAGAAGAAAGTGGTGCCATAAAATAATAGTAGTGTGGTGAGCACAAGTCCGTTTTGGATTTGATCTCCTTTTTCTGATTGCATGCTTGCCAAAACCTTGCATTTGCTTATTAACAAATTCTAACTTTGCAAAATGAATCTGCAGTTTCAACTTTCATATTTGCCATTGATTCGTAGAAGGTGACCTGTGAACATGGAATGCTGTATAGGAAAGCACTTGCATGCATGAATCTCTAGAGATACGTGACATACTTTCTTTGGTATATAAAAATTGGGTGGAGTGTGCTCTCCACACTAAGGCTGAGAAGGCAAAGATTATAATATTCCAGGGAGTGTGCCATCCATATAAAGGCCACAAGGTCTTCAATTTTTTAATGGAGAGTGTTAAGAAAGTTTCTTACTTTGGACCAAATTTATCCACTAAGAGAACACCTACCTCATATAACAGATGTGCTTTGGTGAGTCTATCATATTCTTTTTTTATGTTATCCCCTTTTCTGTTAATGCTTATTATACTTTACACATTCTTGAAAGAAATCACATTATGATATGAAGTATAAACTTCAACGCAAATTACATAACACAGATAACTTTGCTTGCTGATTGCCTGTTTTCTGAAGTCTCGCTTTTGATTATTCAGAAAAAAGTGAATTATTTCAAAAAGAATGCATAGTTCATGTCTCAAACATTCAAAATACCTTTAAAATGACTGATATCATGAGGATTAGCTGACTACTTCTTCTTCTTTTTTCCTGTGTTCACTTCAAATGACCTATTGAGGATGCATTGCTGTATAGGAAAGCACTTGCTTGAACAGAAATGTGGGAGATATTTCTTTGCATTATATTAATTTTGGTTGCAGTGTGCTTTTGACACTTGAGTTTAAAGAAAAATATTAGAATATACCGAGAAGTGTGCCATTCACACAAAGGCCACAAGCTCTTATTGTTTTTTTCTCTTTTCTGATGCACAGTGAAGTGGAAGTTAGGCGTATTATATCTGTCTCAAAGTTGATTTATGTGCTTAAATCCTAGGCGTATTTTTCCTGCCTCCCTCTTCTCTAGTCCTTTACTCTTAGCATCTTACTCTTATTATGCTTTGATGGAACGTTAACTGCACAGACGTTCAAGGAGCATAGCCAGACTCAAGTTCGGGATAGTGTGTTGAGGTAAGTGGACAGCTAGCATGCGAATAATCAAATCATGATGGATAGTCCTATTAATGAATTTGTTGGGCCGTTAGGCATGATTGGCACAGAGTAGTTACAGAAAAAGATTCATATAGTCAACCCCAACTATATTTGAGAATCAAGCACAGTTTGATGAGTTTAGCTTCAATGAAATGTTTAGATTACCGCAGTAGATGATGCCTGGCATATTGTGAATAAGTAAAAGGTTGTGTGCTGTAGTTAATATTATCAGTATAGGAAGATCAATACATAATCAGAGAATGCTTCAAGGTATTATTACATAAAGGGTATTTCGTCAAGTTGCAGTACAAATTTCTTGATTAGGTGAGATTAAACTAGGACAAGGGATAGGAACATAAAGTTTCAATCACATTTCCAAACCAGTGGATCCAATCAGCTTGGTAAGACCAAAGGTAATGGCCATAGCCATCCAGCCACCAATTAAAACTCTAGCACAAGATTTCACCATAGGACTTCTGCCCAAGAAAGCACCAATTCCTCCAAATGCTACCAATGCCAAGCTTACCGCAGCCACGATCACAGCTAGCCTCACCTTATGGTTTGCTATAAATGCAGCAGCAAGAATTGGCACAATGGCACCCAATGAAAATGCAATACTCGAGGCTATGGCTGCCTGAAAAGGATTTGGCAGTTGTTCCTTGTCACCTTCATGTTCTTGGTTCCGTCCTCCTGTTGTTTTGTCTCTCTTCATTTGAGCTCGCTCTATGTCTAGTTGAGAGTACACGGAGACAAACTCTCCTATAGCCATGCTACAAGCACCAGCAAACAACCCTGCGAATCCAGTAAGAATCATGGTTTTAACGTTTTCTTGGACAGCTCCAACACCCATCATCAAGGATGCAATTGAGACTAATCCATCATTTGCTCCTAACACAGCTGCTCGAAGCCATTGTGCTCTTTGAGAGTAGTCAAAATCCTCTTCAGGGGCTTGATTTTCTTTAGGAATGGTAACTTGGACATGGTTTTGAGAAGCCATGAAGAAAGTTATTACTTGTGAGAAACTGTCCGCTAAAGGAGGAGGATTGTTTTCTTTCAAGATTGGTGTTTAATGAAGACTCCTGTCTTTGCTATTTATTGAGTCGGATGATTAAAGAGCTCTTCATTTTTATATCAAGAGTTTTTAGAAAGTTTCTTACTATAGACCAGAATCTTTTCAGAATCCACTAAAGAAATACCTACCCAATGACCCTTATAACAGATATCCTACACTACAGTCACTCTATCAATTTTTATGTACGTGACACCCTTTTTTCTTGGTGGTATTGGTTATTACAATTTACAAGCATGCTCTTGAAATAGCCAACTATATCAACTTTCTGACATGTTAAACAGAATTATAAACTTCATTAATCATTACCATATAGCGCTTGTTGATTGCCGGTTTTCTGAAGTCTTGCATTTCCATATTCAGCAATCACTTCAATCTTTCAAAATGAATACGCGATTCATGTTTACTTTTGAGAAAGTTTGGAATTGGAAGAAAATTAGAAATGTTGATAAACTTAGAAAAAGTTTATCAACATATAATGCAAAGGCTCAGAGGTAATAGCCATAGTTGGCCAGTCTCCTGTTGGCAGACTGTGCAAGACTTCACTATAACTGGAAAAATTATAACACATGCTCACTATAGCAAATACCTTATGGTTTGAAATACTCTCACTATAAGTAAATTTCTTTTTATGCCTTAAATATGCATCATTCCCTCCTTTTTGAAGTAAGAATTAGTTACACTTTCTAGCCAGTGTCTCAAAAAATTTAAATGCCTTTATAATTGACAGATGTCATAAGGATCACTCGGAGGCGGAGTTTTACAGGTTCTGGACTCTAAAAAATGGAACTTACTGGGTTCTTGATAAATTATTATAAGTACATATTAAGTGTATTTTAAACACAAATACAGAGTTTCAGCCAAAATTATTAGGTTCTGCGAAAAAGCTCTAGCTCCACCCTTGGGATCACTGGAGTACTGCTTCTCTTTTTATTCTTCTTTTGTGTGTGTATGTGTGGTGTGCACTTCAAAATGTCCTAATTTGAAAGCTAAAGGATTCAGATGGCTTTTTGACCTTTGGACAAGGAGGTTGTGACTTGTGACATGTGAGGATGGATTGCTGCATTGGAAAGCACTTGCTAGAATTGAGATATGGGAGATACTTCTTAGTATAAATAAAACTAAGTGGAATGTGCTTTCGACACTAAGGTTAACGCAAAATATATAGAGTATACCAAGACGTGTGCTATTCAAACAAAGGCCACAAGCCCTTCAATTATTTAATCATTTATTTTGTTTTCTAATCCAAAATGAAGATGAAATTACTTTTTTTAGACCATAAATCCACTAGGGAAACACCTACTTCGTAATGTTTCTGCACTCCTCTGTCTAACAGAGATTATTTTCAGGTCTGACTGGCTTTTAGTCTCATTCAAAATTGAACAAATTAGATACTATGTAGAAGTCTTTTGGGCAAATTAAATAAAAAAATGTAAGCGTAAGCTCGTCTAAAATAACTTAGAGAGAAGAAATCTTTTGGCATTGTGTGTTTTAGTCCTTCAATGAAACTCAGATATAATAGATTTTTCATCACAATATATGACGACCAAAAGTTACTTGTTACTATAATGTACTATTTAGGATTAATATGGAGCATAAGAAGGCTGCAGAAACTAAAACAAGGAAATTGGGACCATCTCTATACAGTACAAGGACACAGACTAGTCTTGAGGGGGTCAGCAAAACTAGTCTTGGCTGACACTAGCTAATTTACCTAGCTTTCTTGCCTCACGTACAAGTACAAGTATAATTTGAATTGAAGAGAATTTTAAAAAAAGACATCGCAATATTTTTGTGTTATTCAAAAGCTATTCACTAACCACGATTGATTTCCTTTCGTTTCATTATAAACCTTTTGTTCTTGAAATATTGGGTAGAGAAACAAAACACTCCTAATAGTTAAAATATTATTATAGCAATTAAATTTAATGTGTTCAAGAAAATAATTATTACGACTAATTTCCTTTAATATTTCTAATATTAATTGTATTTAATACCAAACCCCTAGAACCTTGTCCCAAGAGCTGAGGAGTTTGTCTCTTCATCTCTTTCGAATTCTTCCATTTGCTATAAGTTCTTTCTCTCTCTTATTTCTCCAGTGATTTTTGGTGGGTGAAATTAAAGAAACCTAAATTATTGTGTGTTTTCTTTTCGTGATTTTTACTGTTTAATTTGCATTGTTATTTAGCTTCTCTTGTGATAATAGCTGGAAACAGTGAATAAGTTAAAAAAAACCTATTGATTTGATAAGGAGTGAACAAGTTGAAAAAAATCCTGCACAGTCATCGTTTTGCGAGTTTAATACTTAAATTATTGGGTGTCTATAAATTCACATTTTGAATTACTATAAACTCATATTAAAATGTCCCTGGAGAAATATGAGACGCTACGTAAATATCACGCTCCAAAAGCACTTCCAAAATATTTAAAGTGACAGAATAACAACAAGAACAACATACCAAATTACTATAAACTCATATTAAAATGTCCCTGGAGAAATATGATACGCTACGTAAATATCACGCTCCAAAAGCACTTCCAAAATATTTCAAGTGGCAGAATAACAACAAGAACAACATACCAAATATATTCGGCACAAGTGTTATCTGGAGAAGATAGAATGTACGCAAACCTTACTGAGTTAATAGGTTAAAACACGCCCTAAACTATCACCCTTTTGGTTTCATACCTATGCTATTAAGTGTTCAATGTTCACAGAAATTGTGCCAGATGGACTCATTCTTAAAGACTTTTTTTTATCTCCACACGTCAAGTTATCCCAAGTATTTTACCACATATTCAACCAGGCTTTCTATTCTAAAGGTTTTCAAGAAACTCGTAAAATGGTGATAATTTGGGGAGGGGGGTTGTTAACCTATTCAGTCTTTGTTAACAGAAAGTTGTTACTTGTAAAACAACAAAACAAAAGAAGATAGTAAGTTTTTGTATTGTTATGTTCAGTTCCTGGGTTGAAATTTGGCAAGTTCATTTTTTGCTGTTGTAATGTTAGTGTTCAGTTCCTGGGTTGGAAGTTGTAAGTTTCAAACATGTAGTTAAGCTTTCTAGTGGCTAAACAATGGGCTTCTTCTAATTGTACCCTTTTCATATTTATTTGCATTTAGTGTAGAACTGTAGATGAATTACACTTTTGTACTTGACCTTCATCCTTTAATTGAGCTTCAAATTCAATATGTAGCTCAAACAGATAAGAGTTGGTTGATATTTATAATATTATCGATTTCCTTCTCATCAGGAAGCGCGAGTGCATGATGGTTGAGGATGAATTGGCCATGATGAACCCAGAGCATAAGGATTACGAGGCAGGAACGGAATCTGAAAAAGAAGATGAGCAAATTGTAAAGTTGGCTGAACCTTCAAAGAATGCTGTATGACTGGGATGGTTTATTTGACAAACTGAGAGATATCGGTTGCCCTGATGGTGTGGATCGGATTAACAGGCTTAACATCGACAAAGAGGAGCAAGAAGAAGTGGATGTGAAAGATGACTGTGCAAGGGAGCTCTCTTTCCTCATGCAGGCGTTGGACGCTGTACGCCAAGACTATCTCAACTTTCAGTCAAAGGGTGAGCCTTTTCTGAGACCCGATAATTATTATGGGGAAATAGTGAAACCTGATAGTCACATGGTGAAAGTTAAGGCAAACTCTTGGCCTGTATGAGGAAGATTCAGGAGGATGCAGAGAGAACAAGAAACTGGCCGAGGAAGTACAAGCACAGAAGATGAAAGAAAGGGCTAAGTAGAAGAAGCAGGAGATTGAGTCTGTTAAAAAGTGGAGGAAGCAGAGTGACCTAGATTTGGCTTTTGATAAAGATGGGACTAAACCCTTAAGTAAGAAGAGACGTGGTGTATCTCCTAGAGATCGTTCAAGGGGAAAGGCGACATTTGGTGGAAAACGGAAGGGGCCAAATAAAAAGAGGAAAAGCAGGGACTCCAAGTTTGGATTGGGTGGGAGAAAAGGTTTGAAGAAACAGAATACTGCTGAAACTACCAACTATTCCAGAGGATTCCACAAGGGTGAATTTCTTGCAAATAAGAAACGCACCAAGTGATGATTCTGCTTGTTACTTTCTAGTCTTTGTTGTAGTAAACTAAAGTTATTCCTTTGTGATGCAGATGAAATGAGTGTTTAATTGAGAGCTTTTACCTATCAGACAGAATGAATTATTGTCTCTTGTCGTTAAGATGTTAAGATGTTTGCACATTGATGCCTATTTTGCCTGGCTTTGAAATTGAATCATGTCTTAGCTTGTCTTCTTTATTTGACCATATTTACTGTATATAATTGTAACTTCGTTGGATAGGAGTCTGTTTTTCAATGTCATCCCACTTTTTTGTCAGTCTGCAAATATTCCTAGTTCTCTCTGTCTCAGACTCTCAAAGATTAGACCATCTCATTATTGAATTTCAAATTAGTTTTACCAAGGCTGATTATTCTTTCCTTGCCTCCGATTGACGTGAATTAATTTGATGAATTACATTTTGATGTAGTATTAACTCCATCTATGTTTGCAGATCCTACACTGGATAAAGAAGAAGAACTGTGGCAGGTTGATAGCTAGTGTATATTCATGGCAAGTCTTATTAATTAATGTGTTGGGATTTTGGGGTCGATAGAGAGGAATAGTTACAGAAGATTCATATAACCGTCCTCAACTTTATTCGGGATAGTTGATTGATTAGCTTCAATGAAATGTTAGATTACGACAATTGATGATGCCAACTATATCATGAATAAGTAAAAGGTTGTGTTCATAGTTAATGTTTTCAGAAATAAGATGGCAAATTCATATGTTCAATTCCATTCATAAGCATACACTCCAGAATCATTACACAAAAGGAAATCGCAACATGGATTTCTTAAGAAGATGATACTAAACTAGGACAGGGAACAAGAACATAAAGTCTGTGTCACAGTTCCAAGCCCGTAGAGCCAATCAACTTAGTAAGACCAAAGGTAATGGCCATAGCCATCCAGCCACCAATTAAAACTATAGCACAAGATTTCACCATAGGACTTCTGCCCAAGAAAGCACCAATTCCTCCAAATGCTACCAATGTCAAGCTTACCGCAGCCACGATCACAGCTAGCCTCACCTTATGGTTGGCTATAAATGCAGAAGCAAGAATTGGCACAATGCCACCCAATGAAAATGCAATAGCCGAGGCTACGGCTGCCTGAAATGGATTGGGCAGTTGTTCCTAATTGTCACCTTCTTCGCATTCTTGGTTCTGTCCTCCTGTTGTTTTGTCTCTCTTCATTTGAGCTCGCTCTATGTCTAGTTGAGAGTATACCGAGACAAACTCTCCTATAGCCATGCTACAAGCACCCGCAATTAGCCCTGCAAAGCCAGTAAGTATCATGGTTTTTACGTCTTTTGGATAGTTCCGACACCCATCATCAAGGATGCAATTGAGACTAAACCATCATTGGATCCTAAAACAGCGGCTCGAACCCACTGTGCTCTTTGAGAGTAGTCAAAATCCTCTTCAAGGGCCTGCCTTTTCTCACCATGGTCTTTAGGAATGGTAATTTGGACTTGGTTTGAGCAGCCATGATGAAAGTTGTAACTTCTGAAAAATTGTCAGCTAAAGGAGGATGATTTTCTTTTTCTCTCAAGATAGGTGTTTAATGAAGAATTGTTCTTTGTTATTATAGAGTAGGATGACTAAAAAGTAATCAAACTGGCCAAACTGGTGCCATAAAAAATTGTGTAGTGTGGTGAGCACAAGGCTTAGGGGCAGTTTTTGCTTTATTGCTGCTAAAATCTTGCATTTGTTCACCCCCCCCCCCCCTCCCTACCTTTTCCATTAAACATTACTTATACTCTCTACTCCAGAATATCAGTGTAATTTATTTAAAGAAAGTTTCTCAATCTTACTATTTTCTGTTCATTCCACTGAATGGATATGTCCTCTATTAACATGGTCAATGATATTGGAATGCTTTTATTATCAAATACAGACCTTGCCTCGTATTTATAGGAAGACACAAGGTAATCGAAAAACTGATAGCCTTTACTAAAACATATTCAACTGAATTTTCATAATCTAGTTGGTCTTTTTCAGATATGTGATTATAGAACAACTGGTCATAGTATCATGGTAACAAGGCAGACAATGAATAAAGCCAATAATAATACAGAGGCCACCTTTCTACCTTGTTCCAAAAATCAGATTTCAGTAGGAATTATTGCATTTTATTATCCAAGTGATGTCCTTACAGCACCATTGATAAGTGGCAATTTGCCATCATGAATCATACATAGAATTTTATACAAGCGGTGTTGGCCTGGTGTCAAATTTGAGTTGATACACTAATTTGGATGTCACCACTCATGCGTCTCGGCCACCTCGCACAACGCACTAGAAAGGGCCACTTAAACATGGATTGCTGCATCGAACAGCACCTCACAGTCTTATATTTGGCACTAAAAAATACAAGGAGTGTGCCTTCCACAGGAGAAGTAGTGAATTTATGGCATTAAAGTATTCCAGGAAGTGTGACATCCACATAAAGGCAACAAATTTCGCACTCTATTAACAAACTAAGGTAAGTGCTTTGCATTGGTCAGCATATGTTGGCATTAAAACAAGCTTTAAGAAAATTAGCTAGTCTCTAGTTTCTTTAAGCAATATATTAATATTGATATACATATTCTACTTAGTGGTGAAAATTAAGATCAATAAATGATGTTAAAGCTATTTTTGTGCTTCAAAATGGATTTGAACAATTTAAAATGCATGAAATTATTTTGACGTTCTATTTGGTGGTAAAAAAATGAAATTACTAGATGATTGAAACTTAAAAAAAACATATGTTAACTTTGAATGTTTCCTAAAACATGATAGAGGTGCAAGTAAGCTGGCTCAAACACCACAAGTTCAAGATAATGAATTGTATAAATTCAAAACACTTATTAAACCAAGAACTCGTCGATTTTGCTAATTTTATCTTTTTTTTCTCAATCATATTACCTGAGCAACATGTTGCTTCCAGTTTTGTGACATATTTCAAACCCAAGTTAACATTTTCCTTTGGTGCAAAGCAACACTGTGGAAGGATTCTCTAGTTATCTAACTCAAAAACACAGATAGCTCAAAAGGATAAGGTGGAAAGTATGATGTATATTTGGCATGGGAGATAGGCATTGGGAATCTCACTTGTTGTACCGGTACACCACATTTTTCATTTAACTAATCAATAATTTAACAGGGGAAATTCTTAATTTTTATGGCCCCGCCAAAACCTTAGCTCGGTGGGCTCTAATTTTTACGGTCCAGTCCAGCCCCTTGACAAACATAGGTCAATTGTAACCATTACAGTTGTTGGTGTTGACCTCAGTGAAAGAAATAATCAGTTGATTATTCTTATTAATGAAGAAATAGATATACAATTTATAATTTCCAAAAAAATTTAGAATAATCATCCAAAAAGAGAACATAATACCGATGACCCAAAGAACTAAGAACAGGAGACGTCCATAGATCACTATGAATAATATCAAATGGCATTAAAGTATGAGAATTAGAGTCTACAAATGACAACTTAACATTTTTTTCCTAAAGAACAAGATTGACAATTCGGAGTACTACGCGTACCCTTACAGGAAATAAGATTGTTTTTATCTAAGGACGACAAATAGATAACCCTGGATGACCTAGACAAGCATGCCACAAGGAAGGAGCCAGAGCTGCAAACGTAGATGGCAATGCGTGACTCGAGAAACCGGAACTTGGCGTGGTAGGATAAAGATTTCCCCTACTATCACACCTCATGAGATGACTTCCCTTCTTAAAATCCTTCACAAAAAACTCAAATGATCAAATTCAATAGACACTGAATTATCAATGGTGAATTTTCGGACATGAACTAAATTTTTAATCAATTTGGGGGCATGAAGGGTATTTTTCAAGATAAGTGGTGGATGGGGGGCGACAATGTTTTATGACCATAACCACGAATTGGAATTGAATTACCATTCCCAACAATTATGCCACGAGGGCAGCTCAAATTGGAATAAGACGAGAGAGTACCTTGGTCGGACGTCATGTGGGTCGTGGCTCCGGTGTCCATATACCAGTTCGTGTCTTGTGGATTTAATCCAAGTGTGTGCATGGCGGCTTCAATGTCGGTTGGTGTGGGGCCCGCTGCATAATGGGCCTGCGGGGGCCGGGGCCCAATCACGCTGGCATGCTGCCTCTGCCCATAAGATGGCCTGAAACTCGAGAATGGACCCTGAAAATTAGGCCTGGGCTGTTGAAAATTTGGGCCCCAGTTTCCCGGGTAGTAAGCTGGAAACCCACCACTGTTATGCCCAAACTGGCTGGCCCACTGCCACTGCATAGGGGGCCACTGAGGGGCCCAAAACTGCTGATGTTGACTGACCCGAGGGGCACCACTGCCACTGTTCCGGCTGCCACCTGTGTTGCCGCCGCGATTTTTTCCATTATTTTTCCGATTCTGACCCTTTTTGCTGCCACCGTTGTTGGAATCGGACGGAGGAAAATTGGACTCGGTCATCATGACTACGGGACTAGCACCAGTAGCCGCCTTTTTTGCCAAGCCGACTTCTTCAAGTGTAAGCATAGAACGAGCTTGATAAAATTGCGGAAGAGGGCTACTCTGACGAAGAAACGTGCCAACACCATTATATGCCTCTGAAAGGCCTGCAACCATCTGAAGGACAAGACGGTTGTTGGTGACTGGCGCACCAACGTTGCGGAGTTGGTCTGCCAACTCCTTCAACCTTTTGCAATATGTTGAAACGTTGGGAAAATCTTCCATGTTGACGTGGGAGAACTCCTGCTCCAAGGTAACAACACAAGAATTTTGATTATCTTGGAATATATCACGTACTCTATTCCAAGCCGTCATCGCCGTGGCATATGGTTCGATCGTCTGCAAGAGGTCAGTAGAAATAGTGGAGTAAATCCACTGAAGAACAATAGCATCAAGTGTCGTCCATAACTTAGGATCATCCTCGGGTCTGGGCACCTCCGTATCCGTAGGAGCCGCGGGGATAATATGATGGAGAACTTGATGCGAGCGTGCATGAACTTTGAACAATTCGGCCCACGTCGCATAATTGACGTTTTCTATCTCAAGAATGATAGGAATGTGATTCTTGATATTAGAAACAACAAGGGCAGGGTGAAACGTGTTCTTAGCCATAATAGCAACGCAAGACGTGATGTAGGGATTCAGAAGAAGAAATTTGAGAAGAAAATAAATTTCCGAGCACGGAACCCGAGGAAGGGAGGTCGGATTCCGGACTGTTTGGACGGAAATTTTGGGAGAGAAAAATAAACCTAGACTCTTGATACCATGAAAGAAATAATCCCTTGATTATTCTCATTAATGATATTCTCATTAATGAAGGAGTATATATACAATTTATAATTTTCATAATAGGAAAATCCTATTCCTATTCTACTCCTAAAACCTTATTCTACTTGGACACTAACTATACAATTATGGTAAGTGTACAATTTTAATAATGTAATATTTACACTAAAATATTACAACAAACAATACCAAATTAGTAGCCCAAACCATGGGCATAACCGTGTATATTTAACACTCAGCTCAGTCATAATTGACCAAAAACATGAATCCATCAGAACTGTTTACGAAAATAGTTTAGCTATTTTTTCATATAAAAAGAGGGCCCAACAGCACGGGAGGATGGCAAACTCAATAGAAAGTCATATTAGTGCGTGATGGATCTACAAATAAGGAAAGCTCTTATTTTGATTTTGTTGAATGCAAATGTTTGGAGTTTTAGGCAAGTACTCTGTTGCTCATTTATTATTCTTGAATTTAATTTTAATACCTCAATTGTTGCTCAGAGACAATGAAATTCCCTTTTTAGTTTTTCTGCTTGGAAGATTATATGAGGAAAATATAATCGCTTTAGCATGAAAAAATTAGAAAGTACTTTGGTTTACTTGCAGGAAAAATGATTTTTTTTTGAAATTTTAAAAAGTAGTGATTGATTACATTGTTGGAAAACAACTAGAAGACCGTAATTTTGTTTTGCAAGTATTACTAGCTCTGTTAAGTGGACACGCGACTCTGCCCATGCAAGTCGAATCTTGTTGCTCACATGCTTTACTGTCCGTGCCCAACGCGTATGATTCTGACTTGGAGTATCAAAAAAAACACCAAACACTGAAACATTCTGTCAAGTTCATAAAAAAAAGGTTTCGTGTGCCACCAGTAACAAGTTTTTGCAATAAATGATTGGATCGTGCTCATTTGAAATTGTAATATTAAAATTGTAGCATTGTGAAAAATAAATGTTGGTCATGCAAATTTCATTAAGTACATTTCAGCAAAGACTTACTTAGGGGCGAATTTAGGTTTAAAGTATGAGAGAAAATACAGCATTAAAAATACAGCAAGGATTTAAACTGCTGTAAAAGTCATGAGAAAGAGAATCACTGAAAGCTTCCAAACCATCCTAACATAATAATGATTGAATTTTGAAGTCAAAACAGTTGCCGAAAACCAGGAAAGACTCTCACGAAGATATAATCAGTAATTATGTATTTTTCATGAAACAATTCCCTTCTTCAATCTTCACTATAGTACAGTATCTGATACCCGATATATATTCACGGGTGTAGATTCCTGCCAGAAAGAGAAAGCAAATGAAAATTAGAGATAAATACCTAGTGAATAATTTTGTCGAGAGAACACTACATAACTATCATCCTCAATTTCTCAAAGATCCTTGTGTTAGTATTGATGAATTAAAAGGTGTCCTGCATTTATCATACTCATTCATTCTAACCAACCAAAAAAATATAAAGGGGATTCAGTTACTAAAAATTTAAGAAAGAGTTAATACTACTGCTCATAAAACCATCAATACTTTGATGCAATATGAGGCTGATATAATGAGATCTCTCTCTTTCAGAAGCTATTAAGGTTATCACAAGCCAGCTGACAAATACAAATACATAGAACCTATGACCACAGCAGCACAAACATTTTCCTTGACACACTCTGTCCTTCTGTTACCAAAACAACAGACATACAAGCACCCCCACCCCACCCCCACAGGCCAAGGGAAAAAAAGATAACAAACATCCTATACTTCCATTTTGCTGAACCGCAAAGGAAATCCTTTTTGTGCCTCTTACACTACACCAAACATGAACATCAGAGCTCAGAAGTGTATTTTTTTTTATAACCGTGGTGTTCGGGCCAGCTTGCACGCACCTCGACTACTTCCCCGAGACATCTGCCACCTCCCACCATCAACAACTATCAGGTACCTCTGTCCACCAAGACTAGAATATATGGGAAGAAATCACCTAGTGTTTTGTATGTGCTGGAAATTGAACCTGAGACCTCATTGTGCTCAATTCACTTCATTGACCACTAGGCCACACCCTTGGGTGCATATTTAAATAACATCTTTCAACCTGCTACAAATTTCTATTTGATCCAAGGTGCACAGATAAGTATGGTATCATATTAATGAATATCCCTTTTGGAAGCTGCGAATGAAAGATTTTTTTTGACAAGTCAGCTTTTATGAATAATACAAGGGATTCACTGCATCTCTCTGGGAAGCTGCTTCTCATTCTTGATTCCGAAACTTTATGAGGGAATCATCGCTTATATATTATCCACAAAAATAGTACACTTCAAATTTCAAAGCCGTGCAATTTGTAAACTAGCCATCACTTACCAATACTACGATGAAGATCGTTTACTAGACATGGAGATAATGGACTTCATTTTCCTTATAGAAGAAGTATCTTATCAAACAAAACCTAACAGAAGAATTATATTAACTGGTTCAGTTTTATGTAGGATTCCAATTAGATGTGACGGATCACACCACACTTCAAACATTAATTGTTTCAAGTAATTCAACTTTTTCTACTAGAATGTGGTCTATAAATAATTGTAACTGTATCATCAGTCTCGTAAAAGTAACAGTTCGCATGTAACAGGAAAGAGGACAGAAAATAGATGCAAGAAAAACAACTGGTATAGAAGGAGAAAAGTGTCTTGTAGCTGAAATTACCGTCCACTCACAGCAACCAATTCTTATAAGGAATTTAGGATCTTTGAAGAGAAAATGTGAGCTAATGTGAATTTAGATTTGAGAGAGAACTCCAAAATCTAGAGATAGTTCTATGGCTCCAAACCTATTCCGGATAATAAGGAGCCGTTTGGACATGATTTAAAATCATGAGATGAAATCATGATGATTTGAAGTTGAAATTTTATTTGGACTTGGATTTCTTAAGTTGTATTTTTCTTATAGACATAAAAACCCACAAGTTGTGAAAACCATCAAAACTTTCCCAATTCTTATACAATCTTACCAAATGAGCAAGTCAAAGTTCATAACAAAATTCACACGCTACTAAAAGACCTTTCTAAAAAATCCAATATCAATTGATCAAACTTTAGTTCAATAAAATAAAAAAATTGAACATGAGTTGTAGTGTAACTACTCTTTAATATAATCCTACCATAAGGTTGATATGAATAAATTTGTTATAAATATACTACAACTTATAAATCTTTTAATATTTGATATAAATGGTTGGCAAACATGATTGGTAAGTATATCTACCAACTTATGGATCTATTTTTATAAAATATAAACTTATGGGTCAACGTTTACATTTAAAAAATTTGAAATCCCAAAACATGCCTTTTTTTATCAAGTAAAAGGTTTCATTGATATTAACAAGGCCATTAAGGCCGTATACAAGAGGCATACCAAAAAAGGAGAGACCTACAACAAATCCTCCAAGAACGGCATGGGTGCACCAAAAAATAAATAAGGGATCGGAGACTACTCCTCAATTGAGCAAAGCTCATTTCCACCCCTTCAAAAGCCCTCCTATTTCTCTCTTTTCCCAAATCATGCCTTTTTGGATGATTTGGAATTTCGCATGTCCAAACGCCTACTAAGATATAAACTCGTCACCATCTGAAGGAATTGGCTTAGTACATAGTGATAACATGGCAAATAGCATTGTCAATTAGTTCTCATGGTTTTAATTCTTTCTGGTAAAACACTGCATGTTCGAATTTGATAATTTTTTCAGGAGAAAGTGGGATCATCTTCTAAGCCTAAGCACTAATTCAATATCTGATAATATAAATATACGTGATGGAAATGTGAGAACAACATATTTATAGAGTATAATAGAGAACTTAAAGTGCAAGGAGAACAATCAATCTGAGCGGAGCTTACGGACTTTACTTTGTGTAAGGCGCATCAAGTCTGATAGCTTACCTTTTGAATGACAGGTCAGCGAGGAAAAAGGGTCAATGACTTGAGCCATTGGTGTTGGTGCTTTCATGGCTGAAATCTTCTAGCTCTTACTTGAACCTAAACTGACCCATCTAGTCATGGGCATGTGAGAATCTACCGGGATATGGAGGACTGAACCCACATATGTGACAAAATACAAGATCACTTGTGGGAAGGAGAGAAACAATCAAGATGAGATAAGCTAATATTTCACAAAATCCATATAAATTTACGTATGAAGCCAATGGCCCAAGCTAGAGCACTCAATGGTCTAGGGTGACCACTTTCACCTTACCAACCTCTAGAAACTCCAAATGCAAGCCTAGACCTTTTTCTTTATCTACAGACAAACTTTTGGATGGTAAGATCCAAGTATTCCTATAGTTATTTACTCGACCACCAGATAACTCTGGAACACCCTTAACGAAGGTAAAAATAGTCAATTTTGAAAAATTAACTTCTTTCATATATAATTTTATTGGATTCAGGAGTGAAAAATTTGCATTTTATTCTCAATTACATTTAAACCAAAGGTTTGATTCAAACTCACTTTTAAGAAATATTTAAAGAATACAACTTCCTAATTGCTCGCGGTTTTGCATATTTTGCTTACTATTACTTCATTATTTCAGTAAGTACACTGTCAACTCCACATCAAACTCAGCTGTAAAATCTCTAGGGTTAGGGTCCCAAATCGCTGGTTCCCCGACATCATTTAGATTTCATATCCGTTAATTAGAGCACCTCATCAAAAATGATTTTCTTTATTTAGAATTTCACTAAAAAAGTCTATCCATAGAATTTTCTGAATAACCTAACATTAATATCTACTTTCCTCCTTTGCAACCTTCCTTACATCATTGCAGCTGTACGTATCAGTTTCAAGTGCTCTAAATTCGGATGTGTTTATGCAATAAGGTGGATCTTCACCTCTTGAACAGATCAAGAATGGCAACTGATCACTGGGAAACCTGCTTTGATATCATAACTTTTTTTTCTTTAATTTCCTTTTAGGGCTTAACCCCGAAGGGAGCCCTTCCAAACATTCTCGACCGCCAGGGAGAACCCAGGCCGAAGACAGGGTTTGGTAATAGTTTTCAATCAGCAATAAACGTGCCTCAGTTAGTACCTCACTAGTTGTGTCGTCCCAAGCGGAAATATTGATACCATAACTTAAACATGTGAAATAAAGCAAAAGTGCATGTCGACAACTTGACAACTCATGAGCAATGAAGGTTCAATCCTAGGTGCATTTAAATACATGGAAAAGAAGTAGGGTACACAACCATCAAATCACATATTTCCCTACAAAGTACATACAGAATTTAAGGCGTTGCAGCAACCACTTTGCATCAGACATGAGCCCCCATTTAATCAATTTTCAGCCAGCAAGAAGCAGGACGAGTGAAAACAAAAAGATTCACAGGAGTCACTAAGTTAAATCCGGCACCGCATGTGATGTCCCGCCTCAGAACAATAATCAAATAACTGTTAGGGCAAGGTAGTTTCTTTATATTTCATCTAAAATGAGTTTACAAATGATATATAAAGCACCCATAGATCAAGACAATAACATTACAAGTTTATCAAAGAAAATGATGAATCAGTTTACCTGTATAGTTGAGACTTCTGGCAAGTACCGCTTATACAAAAAAGCATTAGCTCGAATGTCAGACATTTGATGATGTCCTGGATTCCACGGACCAATTTGTAGGTATGCTGGGATCAGGTGTTGGTTGAGGAAAAGTATGCTCATGCACATCTGACCCTGGCTCAGAGCATTTTTTCCTTCTGCTATACTTCAACAAAAAACGGTCCTGCTGCATATTGCAGCTTTCAGTCTGCACAGTATTATTTGCGTAAAACTCACCCTGAACAGTATTATCTCCACCAGAACTCAAGGAGCCCAAGGTGCTAACATTTTGCAAATGCAAGTTATGTTGTGAACCTTCTCGCTGAGAAACTCGAAGATCGAGCTCCTCCGTAATAAGGTCAGATAAACCAACCGTCTCTTTGCACATTTTCCTCTTTAGTCTGCTCCGCTTGTATGTAAGTAACTCAGCTTTTGAACAAGCAGAATCAACAGAAGATCCATGCTCATTCATTGTAACACAAGGTGGAGCCTCTCGACTAGTCTGGCAGACTTTTTCCTTCAACCTGGTGCGAGAGTACACCATAACACACGGAGATCCATCTGAACTAGCCTTGTCAACTTTTTCCTTCAACCTTGTGCGAGAGTAAACTGCAACACAAGGAGGGGTCTCTGAACCAGTCTGGCCAACTTTTTCTTTCAACCTAGTGCGAGAGTACACAATAACAGAAGACAGGGTCTCAGAATTAATCCGGATAACTTTTCCCTTACACCTATTGCGAGAGTACACCTTAAGCGGAGTCTCACCTGGATAATTAGAAACAGTCTGGCCTAAATCTAACAATTTACATGATACATTACTCAATTCCAAAATTTCAGGATCAGCCACATAGCTGGAATTCATAGGGCATAAGGTTTTTGAAATTCGCTGTGAGCTGTTCATGGCACGATGCAATTGAAATGCAAATTCTGCATCATTTACAGCTTCAGTCAAATTAGTATCATCACTCCTCACACTACCGCTTTTCAGCAAGCCCTTATTCTTATCTTTCTTGGCAACTAATTCCAACGCATTTTTCGCCACGACAGCCTTTCGCAAAGTCGAATCCTTTGCTTTCAACGCCAGTACAACCTTCCTTTTGCCTTCAAATGATTTAACATCACTAGTACAATTTAGTGTCTTTTTACAAACCCCAATTGATTTCCTAAAGAATCTTGGAACCCAACAATCTATACAAACAAAAGATCCCAACTTTACCCCTTCTTCAGTAGAACAAAAAGACCAAGGTGCAGAATTCCCATACCTACTAACACAGTCTTTATGAACACCCCTTTTACAGCTACAACACTTAAAACAATCTAAATCATCCAAGTTCTTGAAACAATAAGGGCATGTTTGGCAAGAATTAACACGTCTGATGCATTTCTTGCAAAGGAGGACAATTCGCCAAACACTGTTTAGGGTTTGAAGTCGGTCATTTGGATCAGTATGGTTGATTCGGGCAAGACAGCTATGACAATCTGATAAATTGGGTAGGTCCCTAGTGACCCTTTTGGTTAATTGATCGAATTGGGATGATGATGATGAGTTTGAATTTGAATTTGTGGAGTTAATTGGGACGCAATTTTTGGGGTTTCTTGAAGGGGTGGTGGTGGTAGTGGTAGGTGGTGGTGGACGCGGCGGTGGATGGCGGAAATATTGCCGGTTTTCTTGAAGGAGTGAAGGTGTCATGTTTTGGTGGAGATGATTAGGGTTTTGCGCCATTGTAAACCGTAATTTGTCATTGTTTGGGATGGTGGTGGGTTCACATAAACCGGCCGGGCGCGGTAATACATCATCGTTTTAATTTAAACTATTTTGGATGTTGGTTAGGTTAAAAAAAGGAAATGTGAATGAATAGTGTATTAAGGAAGTTATAAAAAGGGCCTTACAAAAATTTGATTAATTTTTAAGAGTGCTAAGAGCAATCACATAAGCTTTTCGCCCGGAAACTTGCAAGTTGGGGGAGGCCGAATTCGACTCTACCATATAAGTATTTTGATTATAACAATTCTCATGAACAGTCAATCTGAATAACAGTATGATGAAACAGTTAATCTGAATAACAGTTTCGATGAACAGTCTTCAATTCGGATGAACAGTCGTGACACTATAACAGGAGAAAACCCAAAATTTGCTTAATTCCTAATCAAATACTTCCTGAATATTTCATTCCTAATGTATCTCAAGCACAAGGAAATATGAATTTGAAGATTTTTTATTGAATTAATGAGAATGTGCATACAAAGAAAATATTTCCCTAATACTTCATTCATAATGTATCTTGAGCAAAAACGAATACAAATTTAAAGGTTTCTGATTAAATTAATGAGGATGTGCACATAGGGAAAATACAAGTTGCATAGACATTTTGATTTGGATGATATTAACGGCATGTCTACCATAGAGATTAATATGTTATACAAAATTTAAAAATTACAAGGTGAAATGAGGGTACCATTTTAGCAAAGGAGGTCGAGATATTTGGTGATAGGAATAGAAAATTTTCAAATGTCAATCGAGTTACTCTTTTTTAGTTTCTCATCTCATCTGATGTCATCTTCTTCTTTAAACTAGTTTGATGCAGCAATTAAAGTGATTATTCTTCCTCTTGTGAAGTTTTTTTAGAGTTTTTATGTTTCGAGATCAAACTCTTTTCCAAAAAGTTTACTAATCTAAATATACTTACAAGAGAAATTATAAGAGACGGATAAATCTTGTATATATAGAATAAATTCAATGTCAACACTTAGCAATTAGGATTATGAAAAGACAAGAAGGTGGAAATAATAATACAAGTAATCAATGAACTTTTAAAATGATAATGTAAACTTGTAGAAGAAACAAGACTATCAAAAGAAATTTAGGGATCCAGATCAATATGCCTCAAAATGGGAAGGAAATTATCCCGACTATCGACTTAATGCTTTTCCATCTATGACCAAATTTTAGACCGAGATCTAAAATTTAGACGATTTCTTCAACATAAATTCACTACGCACTGGTTTAAAGTTGCAGAAGAACTACTTATAAACTTTTTATGACCAAGGTCTAGGAAGGTTTTCTAACAATTTCACTAAGGGATCGTTTGGTAGGATGCATTAGAAAAAATAATACATGTATTAACTTATGTATTACTAATATCTTGTTCGAAAGTGATAAGAGTAATTTTTTTTATTTTATCCAGGTTGTATAGTGAAAATACACTTACAAAAATTTGTAAGACATGGACAAAACATAAATAGTAGCCTTAAAAGGGACTATTTGTGTACTCCAACCATTAATCGGTTGTTTGCTAGGAGGGATAGGATGGATGAGATTATTAGTCTCATGGCATTGGAATTATCACATGTTTGGTTGGTGGGATAACTCTTTTGATATCCCATTATATAGGATAAAAGGTGTGATAAGTTATCTCATATAAAAGGTGTGATAAGTTATCTTATCCTATCCCACTCGATCCATCTATACGTGATAACTTATCTCTCCTACCAAACGAACCCAAGGATCTTTGTTTACCGTGTCCATATTCTAGTTTTGCTATTTAAGCATTCAACTTTAGCTGATCTTAGCACAGGCTCAATATTTATGGGGCCCATTTAGTGGGTCCGATTACGGCCCACACATCTTCAGGTCACTAGTTGGACTTTTACTGGGAACACCAAACCAGTTTACAAACATTTTTTTGTGCGGATTGTTCTTCAAAAAGTCTCTAACTTTTTCCCTTCAAATTGTTGGTTTTTAATTTTTATCCTTCTCTCAAAAATGTTTTGAAATTTCAGATTCAAATTCCCATTCAATTAAAAACTAAAAAGATGTAAGATAGAGTTTAGATTCGCAAGCCAGAGTTTGCCTTATGTCTGAAGACAAACTCTACCTTAAGGCGTAGTTTGCAGTCAAACACTGCCTTGCGATTTTTTAAAATTTTTTAACTGAACTGGGGTTCGAACTCAGAGCCCATAAATTTTTAGTCGAATGGAAAAAATTAAAAAATATCAATTTGAGAGACAAAATTTAAAGATCACCCCGAAAGAGGAGCATTTGTGCGAATTGTCCGTTTACAGATGAACGGTCATGAACTTTTGACCCCACTTATCATGTGGTCAAATTTTCAAAATCAAAACTTATTAAAATTAAAATTTATCCACGAGGAAAGTGAGGTTAAAAATTGAAGACTACTCATTTCTAAAGTCATTTTATAAATCCCTCGGTTTTTCTATTTTATTCTTTAATTTTTGGCCGTTATTTGGATGGGAAAAGGGATCGTGACCATTCACGTCGATATTAAGGTCCCAAAAAAGTGTTTTGTAACTTGGATTAATGAGAATAGAACATTGTCACAACTCACATGTAAGCTTAACGATCCCGGCAAGCCGACCTTGATCATCATAATATAACCCACTTAATAAAACGAAGACAATAAATTAGTAAATTAAATAATAGGAGAAAGATCCTTGAAAAGAGAAGTTAAGAAAAAAATAATGGCCGACGACATACAAATTTACTTAATAAATTTTGTAAACAAAAATATGTAATTATATTTGCCTTGTTAGTTGGTACTAGCTAATTGATAATTCATATTATATCAGTTAATTATTGGTATAGAGTGAATATTTTGGAAAAGAAAAAAATATGTACAAAACTGTGAGAGTTGAAACTTACCAACCAGTCCAAGGTATATATGGTTAACATAAAATTTGAAACTTTACTGTTCGCGATAGCTAAATAGATAATATTAGAGTTGAGAAATTTCAATAATTGGTAGGATGAGAGTTTTTTAACAATACCTTAACAACTTATCAAAGTTGGAAACATTTTCAAAAAGAACACTAATTTAATTTCAATCACCAATCAAACTTTCGCTTATTCTTTTTCTTTCTTTCACAATTGCTATTTAATTAAATCTGCCAATGCAAATGTGTCGTCATCAATAAATTCAGTACTTAGATTTTCATCATATTTAGATCATTTTAAAATTATTTGTCAATCTAATGCAATCATTTTCCTATATGCATGCAGGCTTGGGACTGATTATGCTAGATATATAAAATTGTCATAGTTTGAGCTTTGAATACTCACTAAACTATGGTAAAAAAAAAAAGACATTAACCAATTACAGTTAATGTTCGTGGAATTATATAATATCATCAAGTGCGCGACAAGATATCGAAATTGCGGACCAAGATATCATCTTATTTAAATCCATCCAACGAAAGGGAGGGAGTGTGGCATCCACACGAAAGTTGTGAAAGAATTAGATAGGTGCATCAAAGTGCCATGAGGTATGGCACATGGAAGTATTAGCTCTAGATGGTTGTTGAGTTAGTTAAGATAGTTGTAGAGTTAGTTAAGTTTGTTGCATTAATTTGAGTTAGTATTGAAGTGTGTGACCATCTGATCTAAAAGTTTAAGCTGTTAGATAGAACACACTTTTAATATTTGATTATATTCTCAACAACCCCCTCACGTGCGCCTTGAACCCGAGAACCCGAGAACCCGAGAACCCGAACCCGAACCCTGGACCCGAACCGACCGACGGCGGGCGGCGGCGGCGCGCGTGATTTTTTTTCATGGTCCAAGCACGTGGAAATTCTTTTTGAGAATGGGTGGCGGTGAGGTTCAATCCCAGAACCTTTGGTCTGCTCTGATACCATGTAAAGAATGGATTTTGGGTCTAACTCAACCCCAAAAGCTAGCTTATAGGGTGATGATTGTCCAAATCCATATAAGGAATTCATGTTCTCATTCCATTTCCGATGTATGACTCTTAACACTCCGCGCACGCTCAGACCTCGTTAACTGGAGCGTGTACAATATAATTTGGGGTCCAACATCGGTGAACAAAGAACTGGAATGAGTATGACTCTGATACCATGTAAAGAATGAATCTTGGGTCTAACTCAACCCCAAAATCTAGCTTGTAGGGTGAGAATTGTCCAAGTCCATATAACGAATCCATGTTCCCATTCCATTTCCGATGTAGGACTCTTAACAGTTAGTTATAAGGTGGTTGAGAATTGGTTGAAGTGTGATTAATAGGTTATTAGATGAGTTGAGTTGTATATATAAATGGACATTGTATCATTTTACATTGTAGCAATAAATCAAACACTTTCTGTTCTTCATTTTCTCTGTTTTTCACTCCTCTGCGCATTGCTTCTCGGCCATACTTCAATGGCTGCTATGGCCATTTAACTCTTCTTTTCTTCTTCACATTGCATCACAGATAATTAACAAAAGCAGTCTTATTTTAATTGATGGTGACAAAGACAGTCATAATGTATTTCAACTAATCGACATCATTTACCTTAGTAAACATATTTTGTCCTATAATTCATATATTGATTTAATTTGTGACGTGAGTAGCGTTACAATTTCATTTAAACAACCATAAGAATTTAATACAATAATTTCAATATACTAAATGAATCAATCAATTAATTTAAGTCTCTCAGACTATTCGAGGTTTTCCTCTATTTAGATCCATAGAGTAAAAAGTAACCAAACTGTCCAGCAGTGATGCAATTAAAAATTGTGTAGTGTGGAGAGCGCAGGGTTAATACTGTTGTCGAAAGTTTTGAACTACTCAATATATATGAAATTGTTTACAGATGTTCTAATTAGTGGTAAAAATTGAAACTATTATGTGATAATGAGAAATTTTTAAAAAATAACTATATGCTAATCTTGAATGTTTTCATAGAATATTACATAGATTTTTGTGAATGATAGAGATGAGTACAAGGTAGTTGGAGCTTATCTTTTTATAACTATACTCTCTCTTTCTGCACTTATCGTGGAGACTTGAAATTTGGACATTGAAATATAAAATTCTCTACCGAGTTTTCCATCATGAAAGTCTCGTGCTTTCAGCCCTCATTTTATATAAGAAACTATTTCAGTAAACACCCTCAAAGAATCAAGATTGTTGGTCAACTAAGTACTGAATGGTGTCAATACAAACTACAAAAACGATCATATTAACCCCCTTATCTCTTATAAAAGTTTGAAAAGTAACTACGCTCACATTTTTTTTCATGGTCCAAGCACGTGGAAATTCTTTTTGAAAATGGGTGGCGGTGATATTCGATCCCAGGACCTTTGGCTTGCTTTGATATCATATTGAAG
Organism: Anisodus tanguticus; assembly: GCA_034509755.1. NCBI lineage: Eukaryota > Viridiplantae > Streptophyta > Magnoliopsida > Solanales > Solanaceae > Anisodus > Anisodus tanguticus. The sequence continues at coordinate 32,700,293 of CM067561.1, read as the reverse complement.
TGTGTGACCATCTGATCTAAAAGCTTAAGCTATTAGATAGAACACACTTTTAATATTTGATTATATTCTCAACAGATATACATAACATGAGTGTATTAATTTCACACATAGTGACTAAATTTTATTTATGTATCGTTAAAGTTATGAAACTATTTTTTGTCTCACTAAAATTACTAAGTTTACATTTTATATCAATAAAATCACGAAACTATTTTTATCTCATTAAAGATGTCGCTGAATTATATTAATTGCAGTTTAATATTAATGAAATACTGTCATCAAGTGCACTTATGTCAAAATTAATGTGGACCAAGATATCAACTCATTTGAATTAATCGAATTACTTAAAGGGGAAGTGTGGCATCCACACGAAAGCAACTCTTATTTTAATTGATAATGATAAAGACGATCATTATGTATTTGAAATGGAGCAAAAGCAATGAAAACAACGGATGTCCCCACAAAAGCAAAAGTGATTTTTCTCAGCTAATTGATACATATCATTTGTGTAATGGAAAAAATTATGTTCTCATTTAGATAACTTCTGAAGAGATATTGAAATACTTTTTTTTTCAAAAAAAGTTTATGGAAAAAGATGGATCGGTGACGAAAGGGCACAAGTATATCATATAAAAGGGAAGAAAGGGAGGAAAAATAAATAAAAATAAGGGATATGTCACATATACATAAAAAAATATTGTGGTACTAGACTGTACATTTTCTATTTTGGTTTTCTTCTTCTTAAAGGAAAGGATTTGACTATAGTAGACGAATATTATAAATTGATAAAAAGTTAAATGGTGGAAAAATTATGTTGGGTATCCAACATGTGTGCTTGCCCCGAATGGTACCTACAAAAGCATGTACCGACCCCAAATAATCTAGGTGAAACTCAAATAGCTATTAGACATAAGTAAATTTCTCACATTCTGTAATGCACTGTTTAGCAGTATTATATTCTAACTAGTGGAATCAAACTATACTCATCGACTAGCTCCACATTAAAGTCCAGTGATGTTATTAGAAGTTGTAAACTTTGAGCGTTCAATAAAAGTCTGACAATAAATAATGACGGGGTAATTCAAAAATATCTTTATAAAGTCATTTAGATGTACGTATATATACGATCGTAGTGGAGCATTATCACATTTTATTCTCAACAATGATAAGTCTACTGTAACCACAATAAGAGAGTCAAACAAAACAAACTATATAATTCTTCCACTTTGAAGTAATGTCCATACTTTCTTGAATAGTGTCTTGTTCGGGTAAATATTTTGTACTTTTGAAAACATGTAATTAAGTAGAAAAAGGGGTTTTGGTTGAACTTTTTAACCACGTATAGTCTCATAATTATGACATAAAACACATAGGATAATTGCTTCATGCATAAACAAGTGAATTAGCTAGATAATTTAATAGTAGTAATAGTTAGAAGCAACATCATTTAATTTTCAGCAAAAACTTTTCAGGTGATTCGTGTAGCACAAAATCATTAATCCTTTCATGTCACGTGTCTAGTCATCCAATCCTCTCCGAAACTACCTTCTTTGTATCACTTTCACAAAGGCTATTGGGGATTTTTCTTAAAAGAAAAAATAAAGAAACTTGAAAAAAGAGTCCTTTTAAGTTAGAAAGTTGTGTTTGGAGAGGCATGCAATTGACAAGAGTTGAAGTAATTAAATGGATTTTTTTCCAGTTGATCAGTTTTTCAAAAACTCATCATAAAAGATTGTTAAATATACAAGTGTATATCACGGTTTTTTCAAGGTTTTGTAAAGGTTCGGTCCGTGATATACACGGTGATATAGGACAGATTTTGTGTAATAATTTAGTGTAAATATTGTATTAATTAGTATTGTACACTTACCATAATTATAAGATTCTTGTAATACTAGAAAAGGGTTTCGGGAGTAGAATAGGAATATGATTTCTATTATAGAAAATTGTAAATTGTATATATACTCTTTCATTAATGAAAATAATCAAGAGATTATTTCTTTCATGTTATCAGAAGTCTAAGTTATTTTTCTCCCAACTTTTCGGTCAAATTTTGGCCTCACATTCCGGTGATCCCTTCTCGATTTCCGTGCTGACGGTGGTTCTCTTTCTTTCTATTCCCAAATTTCCTTCCAAATCCCTACATCACGTCTTGCGTTGTTATTATGGCTAAGAATACGTTTCACCCTGCTCTTACTGTTTATAACATCAAGAATCACATCCCTATCATTCTTGAAATAGAAAACGTCCAATACGCGACGTGGGCCGAATAGTTCAAAGTTCACGCACGCTCGCATCAAGTCCTCCATCACATTATCCCCCCGGCTCCTACGGCTACGGGGATTCCTAAACCCGAGGATGATCCTCAATTATGGACGACTTTTGATCCTACCGTTCTTCAGTGGATTTACTCCACTATCTCTACCGACCTTCTGCAAAACGATTATTGAGCCCGACGCTACAGTGATGACTGCTTGGGATAGAGTACGTGACATATTCCAAGATAATCAGAATTCTCGAGCTATTACACTTGAGCAGGAATTCTCTCACGTCAATATGGAAGACTTCCCTAACATGTCAGCTTACTGCAAAAGGTTGAAAGAATTGTCGGACCAACTCCGCAACGTTGGCGCGCCCGTTACCAATGATCGTTTGGTACTACAAATGGTTGCAAGCCTATTTGAGGCTTATAGTGGTGTTGGTACGCTTATTCGACAAAGCAATCCTCTTCCACAATTTTATCAGGCACGTTCCATGCTTACGCTCGAGAAAGCTGACTTGGCCAAAAAGGCAGCTACCGGTGCTAGCTCCGTGGTCATGATGACGTCCACCACTCAGTATCCAGGTTTTCTTGATAATTCGGGCCAAAACCGTGCTCACGGTAGCGACAAGAATACTCGAAAAAATAATGGCAAAAAATGCCGGGGCAAATACGGTGGTTCCGGCAGTGGCGGCGATGGCCAGAACAGTGACAGTGGGCCCCGTCCCGGTAACAGTGGGCCATAGCCCAACTGGTCCCAGCCCTGGGCCCTTGGAAGTGGGCCTGAGGCAGTGGCCCAACAGACCCTTTTCTCCGGCGTTTCCAACCTCTGGACAGTGGGCTGGCCAGCACTCATTTCGGCCCAATACACATTGGCCCAATGGTTTTCGCAACACCTCTGGGCCGGGGCAGCAAGCAAGTGTGCTTGGGCCTCGGCCTCCGCAGGCCCATCATGTAGCGGGCCCCACCCACCCATATCGATATTGAAGTCGCGATGCACATGCTTGGATTGAATCCTCCGGACCCAAATTGGTACATAGACACCGGCGCCACTACCCACATGACGTCCGACTAAGGTACTTTCTCGTCTTATTTCAATTTGAGCAACAATCGTGGCATAATTGTTGGTAATGGCAATTACATTCCGATTCGTGGTTACGGTCATAAAACGGTGTCCCCCCCCCCCCCATCCACCTCTTGTCTTGAAAAATACCCTTCATGCTCCTAAATTAATTAAAAATTTGGTGTTTGTCCATAAATTCACCACTGATAATTCAGTTTCTGTTGTTTTTTATCCTTTTGTGTTTTCTGTGAAGGATTTCAAGACGGGGATTTCTCTCATGAGATGTGATAGTAGGGGAGATCTTTATCCTATCACGCCCACATCCGGTCCCTCAAGTTAAGCCTTGCCATCTGCTTTTGCAGCTCTTGCTTTTTCCTTGTGGCATGCACGTCTAGGTCATCCGGGATCGTCAATTTTGTCTTCCTTAGATAAAAACAATTTTATTTCTTGCAAGGGTACGCGTAGTACTCCGATTTGTCAATCTTGTTCTTTAGAAAAAAATGTTAGATTGTCGTTTGTAGACTCTCATAATCGTACTTTTATGCCATTTGATATTATTCATAGTGATTTATGGACATCTCTATTATCAGTTCTTTGGGCCATCGTTATTATGTTCTTTTTTTTGGATGATTATTCTATTTTTTATGGACTTTTCCGTTAGCGAAAAAATCTCACGTTTTTCACATTTTTAAAATTTAGAGCTTTCATCTGTACCCAATTCGAACGTGAAATTAAGAATATTCAATGTGATAATGGAAAAGAATATGATAATGGATTTTTGTGGTAATAATGGTATCAATTTTCGTTTCTCTTGTCCTCATACGTCCTCTCAAAATTGGAAAACCGAATGCAAAATTCGTACCATTAATAATATTATATGTACTTTATTGGTCCATTCTTCCACACCTCCTTCCTTTTAGCATCATGCTCTACAAATTATTACTTTTCTCCTCAATATTCTTCCTACCAAAAGTTTGACATATTCTTCCCCCTTCAAATATTATATAATAAGACTCCTTCGTATTCACATGTTATCCACTATTTTCGGCCACCACAATTAACAAACTTCATGGCCGATCTACCCTTTGTGTGTTTTTGGGTTATCTATCTAATCATCATGGTTATAAATATTTTGATTTATCATCTAATAAAATCATCATTAGTCGCCATGTTATTTTTTATGAATCCAATTTTCGTTTGCTAAAGTGAGTAGTCATGTGCCTAGTTCGTATAATTTTTTAGATGACGATGCATCTCCATATATTATTCACCATTTTTTAGACTTGTCTCGCACCCAAATCCGCCAACGGGCCACTGCCCGCTGGACTCACTACTACGCCGATCCCCATTTGTTTCCGGACCGATCAACTTTGGGCCGGTTTCGATAATTGGGCCGGTTACTTGACCAATATCGAAACTGGTCCAGTCTCGATTCCTGTTTCCAGTTTTGGGCCATCAGGCCCAGTGCCTGCTGGCCAGTCCGTCCCCAATCCCAATGTTTCCCAACATCCACCCAATTCTCTCCCGAGTCACAGATCGGTCACTCGTAGTCAACGGGATATTTTTAGATCAAAAAGACATTTTAATTTAAATTCTAATGTTTTTAAACCCTCTCTACCCTGTAACCCCGTGTCTACCTTAAATGACCCGAATTGGAAATTGGCTATGACCGACGAATATGATGCTCTTATTGCATAAGATGTGGGAGTTAGCACTCCGTCCTTTTGGTGTTAATATTATTCGATCTATGTGGATTTTTACTCATAAGGATAATGCCGACGGTTCTTTTGTCAGGCATAAGGCTTGTCTTGTAGGTGATGGTAAGGCTCAGCAGGTTAGTGTGGATTGTGGTGAGATATTTAGTCCAGTGGTCAAGCCGGCTACCATTCGTACTGTGCTCAGTTTGGCTCTCTCAAAAGCATGGCCCATTCATCAGTTATATGTGAAGAATGATTTCTTACATGGTGATCTTAAGGAGACAGTTTACATGCATCAGCCCTTGGGTTTTAGAGATCCCCGATATCTTCACCATGTTTTTTATTAAAGAAGTCCTTGTATGGGCTTAAGCATGCCCCACGGGCTTGGTATAAGAGATTTGCAGACCATGTTTCGACTATTGGGTTCTGTCACAACAAGTCTGATAATTCGTTGTTCATCTATCGTCGTGGTACTTCACTGACTTATATTTTATTATATGTGAATGATATTATCTTGACTGCCTCCACTGATGTTTTGCGCACGTCTATCATGACTATGCTCGGCTCTGAGTTTGCTATGAAAGACTTGGGGCTCTTGAGTTATTTTTTGGGGATTGATGTCTCTCGTCATGCAGGTGGGTTGTTCTTATCCCAATGAAAGTATGCATCTGAGATCATTGAGCGAGCTGGTATGTCCTCATGCAAGTCTACTTCCACTCCGGTTGATACTAAACTCAAGTTGGGTGTTGCGGCTGGCTCACCTTATGAGGATCCGACCCGTTATCACAGTCTTGCAGGGACTCTTCAGTATCTTACTTTCACGAGATCATATATTACGTATGTCGTACAACAGGTGTTCTTGTTTATGCATAATCCCAGGGTTGAACACATGAATGCGCTCAAACGCATTATTCGATACATCTAGGGAACACTTGATTATGGCTTACATTTATATCCGTCTTCGACATCTACACTTGTCTCTTATACAGATGCTGATTGGGGTGGTTGTCCGGATACCAGGCGTTCCATGTCCAGCTTTTGTATGTCTCTTGGTAATAACTTGGTCTCATATTCGGCCAAGCGTCAATCTACATTGTCCTGTTCTAGTACAGAGGTCGAGTATCGAGAGGTGGCCAGTGTGGTCTCTGAATCGTGTTGGTTACGTAATCTTCTGTTAGAGCTTCATTGTCCTATTCAGAAAGCTACCTTGGTTTATTGTGATAATGTTAGTGCCATATACCTTTCTGGTAATCCTGTTCAACACCATCGTACTAAACACATCGAGATGGATATCCACTTTGTTCGTGAAAAGGTAGCTCGTGGACAAGTACGTGTTTGTCATGTTCCTTCCAGGTATCAAATTGCAGACATCTTTACCAAAGGTCTTCCCTCAGTCCTTTTTTAAGATTTTAGGGACAATCTTAGCGTACGAAGACCGACCGTTATGGCTGCGGGGGTGTGTTAAATATACACGTGATATACACTAAGTGTATATCACGGTTTTGTCAAGGTTTTGTAAAGGTTCAGTCTGTGATATACACACCGTGTATATCACGGTTTAGGGCAGATTTTGTGTAATAATTTAGTGTAAATATTGTATTAATTAGTATTGTACACTTACCATAATTATATGATTCTTGTACTACTAGAAAAGGGTTTTGGGAGTAGAATAGGAATAGGATTTCTATTATGAAAAATTGCAAATTGTATATATACTTTTTCATTAATGAAAATAATCAAGGGATTATTTCTTTCAAAGACTAACCAAAAATCCATTCCAATATATTACCAAACAATGATTATAAAATATTTTTTGAAAGAAGGGAAAACATATTATATCCAAACAGGCCCTTAATTAGTTTTTATGCTATCGGGTTGCTTTCTATGTGGTCTCCGGGGAGCTCTTAGCAAGAAGACCTCAAGATAAATTGCTAAAACAAAGGGGATGGGAGGTTCTTGAAACTCCAGTCAAAATTAATTAGTACGTCTTACAAGAATAATTATAAAGAAAACAATAAGCGGAGGACTATTGATGTAAGTTCTAAATTGGCTTAGATTTGATTTGATTCTAAGTTTTGACTAGAAGAATACTTTCATAAATTTAAAAAAGTGAACTAAAACTGGAATTAAACACATGTTAATGTTTACCTAAAGAATGAATATTGAGCCTAATTCAACCCCAAAATTTAGTTTGTAGGGTGAAGATTGTCCAAGTCCATATAAGGAGTTCATGTTTCCATTTCATATCCGATGTAGGACTCTTAACACTCCCCGCACGCCCATACTTCGTTAACTGGAGCGTGAACAATATAATCTGGGGGCCCAACATCGACGAATAAATAATTGGAATGGGTCTGACTCTGATACCATGTAAACAATGGATCTTGGGCCTAACTCAACCCCGAAAGCTAGCTTTATAGAGTGAGGATTGTCCAAGTCCATATAAGGAGTACATGTTCCCATGCCATTTCCGATGTGAGACTTTTAACACTCCCCCGCACACACAGACCTCGTTAACTGGAGCATGGACAATATAATTTGGGGGCCCAACATCAACGAACAAAGAATTGGAATGGTCATAGCTTTGATACCATATTAAAAATTGATTCTCGAGTCTTTCACTCCAATCATAGAAGATATATGCAACAATATGATGTAGTGCTAATCTAATTTACCTAAAATATAAGATACTAATTACTTACAATCATCCTACTAATTGATTCTAATTTATTACAATTCTAATTATAATATAATCATATCTTGATTAATGGAGAATAATAATAATTATGAGTTTTTCCCATAATTATTATTCTAACATGTTAAGAGTCACACATCGGATATGGAATGAGAACATGTACTCCTTATATGGACTTGGACAATCCTCACCCTAAAAGTTAGCTTTTGGGGTTGAGTTAGGCCCAAGATCCATTCTTTACATGGTATCAAAGCCAGACCCATTCCAATTCTTTGTTCATCGATGTTGAGCCCCCAAATTGTATTATCCACACTCCAGTTAACGAGGTCTGGGTATACGGGGAGTGTTAAGAGTCCCACATCAGAAATAAAATGGGACTCTTAACACTCTCCGCACGCCCAGATTTCGTTAACTGGAGCGTGAACAATATAATTTGGGGATCCAACATCGACGAACAAAGAATTTGAATTAGCTTGTAGGGTGAAGATTGTCCAAGTCCATATAAGGAGTCCATGTTTCCATTCCATATCCGATGTGAGACTCTTAACCGTTTATTACTTAGACAAACAAAAATCGAATAAACTTATACTTATTCTATACTCTCCTAATTTATAAAGAAATGATGATAGAAAAAGATAATATGGTTTATCATCCAGTAACTTATTTTACTACCAAGTGGTTATCAGGTTATGATTTGATTTCGAAAACAACTCTGGGTCTACAATGAAAATGTTTATAAATTACTTACACAAAATACACAAGTCAATAAGACCATAGCATTTTGAAAAGATAAATGCAATATGGTACCCGATGTTTTTTTTTTAGAAAAATCCTCTAGAATTCGTCTTTAAAGCATAAGATTAAAGAATACACATTTTGGTTGTGGGACTGTGATATATATTACGTGCTTATCGGTTTGGTCATGGTTGTGGCTAATTTTGGAAAAAATATGACATATTCCAAAGATATTCATATGGGAATATAATAATTTTAATTTCTACAGTTTTGAGCCTTGTATAATTTGACTGAGCATATTTAAATTAAATATGATCCATCAAAAGGACCAAAACTAGAATAGAATTATAATACAGGAACTAAAATTGTTATTTTCCCTATTTATATCTAGCAATATAGATGCACTTCCAGTTTCAATTTTCAAGTGATGTCCCGTCATTTCTATTCCTTTTATTTCACTCAAATATCTCGGTTGTGGGAAATGGAAAATGTGAGAATCAAGAATTTCTTTTTCAGTTATTGCTGATTACATTGCACCAGAAAAACAAAGGATGTTGTCCACCCCTTTTCAAAACATTTGGCAAAGGTTATGATAAGTGCATTCAAAATGGAAATTTTCATGTGATTAAGCAAGAAAGTACGTACGAAACCGAACGTACATACATAGAAGAAGGAACGGAAAACCATAAACGAAGAACTCCCAAAGTCCCCTGGGGCATAGTTGGATGGCAAATGATGAAAACTTAAACTCCAGTTGAAGGCCTGCAGCGTGAGTTCGAATTCTGGTGGGAATAATTTGCTCTCTTTTGAGATATGACCTTGTAGGTGATATCAGTTGCTCTGTTCTCAAATCCTGATCATTCAGGCACATCCCGCGATTTATTGGTAGTAGTGCTGAGGGACCGGGACTACTATCTCCAGGAATAGTCTGGCGTAAGCCGAAAAGCTGGATATAAAAAAAAAGAATTCCCAGATGAAACTTTCTTACGTCCTTCATCACATGAATTACTATTGGATTCGAGCTATACACATATTCTTAATATAACTTTTTTGTGTGCTTTAGCAATTTAGTATGCAAAACGATAAAATTACTAGTTCAACTAATTCAGATTTGTGACAAGTAAGCTCTTACTTCCTATCAGGAGGCTAGCTCTTCATTCCCGAAGTTGAACTTTTAAAACTCTTGATTAGTTAAGTGATGTTAACCATCCTACCACTGTACCTCACACTTTAGAGGTGGTAGCTTATATTATTTTCATTTGATTGTAAAAAAGGTACAAAACAGAATGTAAAGAATCTTTAGAAAAGGAACGATAAACCTTAAACGAGGAATTCTCAAATCAAACTTTGCTACGTCCTTAATCACATCCCTTACACAAACAATACACTTATTCTGATAATCTGTACATCCAACTCATGGACAACCGACCCATATGATTTATTCGAATTTCAATCTAACACTAGCCTTAAACATCAAAACTAATTACCAAATAGAATTAAAAAACTAGTACTTTTTCCGTGTCAATTTAATTAGTGTCTTAATTACAATTACTTTTTAGTCTGTTTAAAAAATGTATTATATATATATATATATATATATATATATTTATATATTTGTTATCTATAGTTTTAATTTCAATATTCTTCTTGACTTGTTTAAATCATAAGACTCAAAATTCATTTTGGTACATTACACATATTTAATTTAAGTCCACTAAATTTTTTATTTTTTATTTTTTTATATTTTAATTTAAACGTGAGAGCATCAATATTACATGTGAATGAATCAGATTCCTTTATATAATAAAGAGTACTCCACCAGTAAAAGCCTCTTCACATCTCTCTACAACTTTATGCTATAAAAATCACCACATTGGCGTGTGCCCTCCACACTTCTCCATATCCTCATCTTCAATACAATACACAAAGTCATATAATTTTCTCTTCTTAATTATTCTTTTTTTCATGGCATCCATAACAAATATCCAAGAATTAGCCAAAAATGACATAGAAAAACAATCCATGCAAGTAGACCAAAATCTTGAGGTTGAAATAGTAGATTACTCAAAACGAGCACAATGGCTTAGGGCAGCAGTATTAGGTGCAAACGATGGATTACTTTCAACATCATCTTTAATGATGGGAATAGGAGCAATTAACCTAGATGCAAAATCCATGATCCTCACCGGAATCGCGGGGCTAGTGGCCGGAGCATGTAGCATGGCTGTTGGAGAATTTGTGTCCGTTTATTCGCAATATGACATAGAGGTGTCACAAATGAAAAGAGAAAATGTAACGGAGCTAGAGGGAAAAAAGAAAAAATTGCCTAGTCCGTTACAAGCAGCAGGTGCATCTTCTTTTGCATTTGCAATAGGTGCAATAGTTCCTTTGTTGGCTGCTGTTTTTGTGAAGGATTATCATGTGAGGTTAGGGGTTGTGGTGGGTGCAGTTAGCTTGGCACTTTTAGGGTTTGGAGGGTTAGGTGCATACTTAGGGAAAGCACCATTGTTGAAGTCTTCATTGAGAGTGTTGATTGGTGGATGGTTGGCTATGGGAATCACTTTTGGAGTAACTAAATTAGTTGGTGTTACTGGACTCTATGGTTAATTAATACTATTGTATTAATTTGATTTTGGACTTTTTCACGTTGAAATAAATTTATTAAGGTCATATCCCAGTACCTAGATCTGTTGTTCCTTTTTTTTTTTACTTTTTATATAGGGTAACATGTACTTTGAGTGGGGAATTTTTAGTCAATTCGATGATGTAATGAAATAATCTGCTTGTTGTGCTTTTTTACACAGTGTTGCAATCTGTCTTCACATTTTGCCAATCCCTTCCTTTTACTCTATTTGTTTTTATGTTTTTTTTTTTTTGTAAAGGTGGTATTCAGGTTAATTTGAGCATACTTAGACTTTTTTGTCCCTATTAAAATTTGACGATCTCATGTATTTTTCACTCCCTTAATCGCTAAACTACTCTTTAAGTGACCAATCCCTCCTTTTACTACCAATCTCTGATTTCAATGACTTCTATTTTGTTTGTTGTTTTCTTTTTATTGTGGCAAAAATTGTGAAAAAGGTTCTCTCCCTCTTTTCTTCTTTCCTAAAAGGAACCAAAGAATCAATGGTCTAAGGTCCAAGAAAGCAAAAGATACGAGTAAAAAGTCACAAATAGCCGCTTTTTAGTTACTGTAATTGAAAATATGCCGAAGTGTCATCTATTTTAAATTTGGAATTTCATGATAGTGACTCTATTTTAATTATCAAAAAGTTCCCAGTGAGCACCATCTACAAAAGATGTTGGAAATTAGCCTTTGGCGGGGAGATGCGTCCACCCATCTTTGATGAATTAAACACTAGTGTTCCGCATGTTGGAGACCTTGTCTCTTCGCACATGCATGATCTACGAAGTGAGTAGATGACCGTAGGGCCAAGAATCGTCTAATTTCGTTGAGAAATGAAAGAGATATTGGTCCACGAAATAAGGTGTTTAAGACATGAAAATGTGGTGTGGGACAAATCTACCACATCGGTGGGAATAGGAAGAATTGCTCTCTATATATGTCTCAAATTGGTAAAGGGTTTGGGACCCCAAGGGGTATCCCATGTGTTTAAAGGAGGGAAGACCTAGATGTGCTTGGGTTCAAGGCTAAGCCCACACGCGCGCCGCCGTTCGTCCGGTCCGGTTCCGGGTTCCGAGTTCCGGGCTCTCGGGCTCTCGGGCCGTGGGGCTCTGGGGCTCCCAAATTATGTGGGGTGGTTTGGTAAAAGTTGGAATACTGAAACAGGTCAAGTTGTACCTAAGACTGTAGATTGCATATCCACTGGATCTGCAAATAACGATAGTCCTGATCGCCTCTTGGCATCAAAGAATGCTGAATTCTTTTAAGATAGCTTTCCTTGAAAAAGGAAAAAGTAGTAATTACTCAAGGTTAACAAGAACCCGCGAGGGCCTGACTGTCTGGAACTAGATGTTCCGTATCTACAGGACTCGAAAGTTGTTGGATATCCGGAACTTAATATTCCAGATCTGCAGAACTCAGGGATTCTAGATGTTGAACCGAGAAGGAGCAAATATGGGACAAAGACTTGTTCCAGTCCTTCTAGCTTGTATGGTTGAGAACGAACCATGGACAATTGACAAATAATTGTCATCTCCAAAAGCGCTGCTTTGGGAAGAAGCTAAAGAAAGAAATAGATTCTATCATATAGAACCATACTTGCGTAATGGTTGATCTTCCTCCGGAAAAAGAACCTTTGGGTTGTAAAATGTGCTCCCCTGTGAGTAGCTTAACATCCAGGGCCATTGTAGTCTTGCGTGGCATGGATGTTGAAACAGCCTTCCCAACCGGAGAGTTGGAAGAAGAGGATCAGAATTGGTTTGCTGAACTGTTGGGCTTCTTCCCGAACTTTCGTTTTGGTCCCTGAAATGTTTACATTTTGGTCCTGAAAGTTTCAGACAAAATAGAAATAATGAATCTGACCACAGAAATATTGACTCTGAAGTTAGAAAGCCAACAGTTGGAAAACCAACAGTCTGAAAGTAAAAGTCATATTGAAACAAAGTCTCGATATGAAAGATATGGGTATCACATATGACATCTTAGGAATTGGATTTCTAAGACATCTAACGGACTGGTCGATAGTTGACGATCTCGTTGAAGCCACCAATGGATATGAATCATAGAACGATTGGAATCATGGTGCACCCATAAACAAGGAGCGATATGCTCGGTCACGTGTAGTTCAATGTATTGTACACACTACAACCGACCAGGTATCGTCCTACAATCGAATCGATTGAACTAAGGTTCACCGATGATCTTAATACATGATCAATAGAAGGCGTTAAGTCGGATATGACGAAATCGAATTATTCGCTTATCTACGGATTATAGTATTCTGGATGTCCAATGTTACGAGAGAACACGGTGATGCAAACTAGACATCGGATCCGAAGAACACCAAAGCCACAAGTAAATGTGTATGGTGGTTCTTGGAAAATCCTCTAAGCAAACTTGCATCGGCCGATTCATGATGGAATTGGAGTTTATCGCTTTATACAAAGCATGAAAGAAGTTGAGTAACTTCACGGCTCCTTAGATGACGTCCCTTATTGGGAGAAATCCGTGCCTTCAGCAGTTCTACACTGTGGCTAGCCGGTTGGCTTCAGGAAGGACACGGATAACGGCGTCTGGACATATCTGTCAGGATCTGTCGGAGACATAAGACCGTATGGCAGTTGATCATCACGGGTGTTACTTCCTTTTTTACTAACTAAGGGACTACCCAAAGATCAAGTGTTCTGCCCGTCTAGGGGAATGGGCTTAAAACCCAAACAATACGAACCTTTGCGGTGGAAACTCAACCATACTGATTGGAGATCCCAAGAATGTGGTTCAATGGGAAAACTAAGCGGCAAAAGGTTTAGTTGAGCGCTTCGGTGGAAGCAAGAAGCACTTCGGATGATGATTTCTATACGGAAACATGAATCCAAAGTTGTTCCCGCGATAGACATTAAAGTGCTACATGTATGGTGGGAAGGTTAAGCTTCCAAACCTTTAAGGATCCTCAAACTGTTGAGGTTAAGGTTGGGGAAACTTTTAATGATTCCTAACACTTGTGAAGTGGGGTATAGCAGGATACCTTGTAGGAGATTACCTATTTAAGTGCGAGGATGGCCGTCTCAAATGAACGCACTTAAGAATCCAAGTGTGTCCATGGCCACAACGGACAGAAACGTAAGAAGGAAAATGAATAAGAAGGGTTATTGTGTTGATATCATTGTCTTGGCTTACACTAAACACTGACGGTTCAAGACATCATGTTCACCGCGTAGTAAGTAAGTCCGATGGTATTCAACTAGGGAAGGTTCAAAGCGAAAGCTACCTCTCCTGATGCAATATATTTTCGCTGAAAGATTGCTGAAATGTAGGCACCTTGTGTGTGCGCCACAATCTCTCTTTCATAGAGGGGATTGTTGGAAATTAGTCTTTGGCGGGGAGATGCGTCCACCCATCTTTGATGAATTAAACACTAGTGTTCCGCATGTTGGAGACCTTGTCTCTTCGCACATGCATGATCTACGAAGTGAGTAGATGACCGTAGGGCCAAGAATCGTCTAATTTCGTTGAGAAATAAAAGAGATATTGGTCCACGAAGTAAGGTGTTTAAGACATGGAAATGTGGTGTGGGACAAATCTACCACATCGATGGGAATAAGAAGAATTGCTCTCTATATATGTCTCAAATTGGTAAAGGGTTTGGGACCCCAAGGGGTATCCCATGTGTTTAAAGGAGGGAAGACCTAGATGTGCTTGGGTTCAAGGCTAAGCCCACACGCGCGCCGCCGCCACCCGCCCGTCCGGTCCGGTTCCGGGTTCTCGGGCTGTGGGATGTGGGGACTTTCTGATATTATTTTTTTGGATCAGAGAACTCTGCCAGATGTACAGTTTGATCCCTCAAGTTTCATATGTACAGTTTGGACCAAAATTCTTTCATATGTACATTTTGGTCCATGAAGTTTCAATATTTACAGTTTGGTCCCCAGAGTTTCTGAAAAGTTGGTTCTGCCAACGTTGGAACTATTTTTTGAGGCATTAATCAGCCATTACTTGGATGATTAACTCCTCCATTAACAGCCCATTACTTGGGCATTTGGGCAGCCTCTTTCAATGGCCTTAACAACCATTACTTGGCTGTTTTAATGGCCTCCCTTAATGGCCATTACAGTCTTGTTCTTGGCAGTTGGACAACCCCTCTTTCATGCTATATATTGAGCAGTTGTTGGCTCAATTCTGGACTGCACACAAAGCTGAAAACAGACGGGAATATCACAGAAAAACAGACTGAAAAATAGCGAAATCGGTGAGCAAAAACTCGCTCGAAACAAAGGGCTGAAAATCGGTCAAAAACGGTGACCAAACCCTCACGTATACACAAGATATACACTATAGAGACACACTATATACACAGAGACAAAAGAGAAGAGTAAGGAGAAACTCTTCCTTCCTATTCCATATCTTCAGCAAGTCGAGTCATATTTGTTTTCTTCGCCAGGCTCAACCTATTGGCTTTGTAGCGTTGAGATTAAAGTGTTGTTTTATCTTGGGAGACTATTGCCCGCTAACGTAAAAGCATATATACGGGGCAATCTTGTCTTAAGGATAGAGGGCTATCCTCGACTCAACACACAACGTTGTAACCATCCAGATTTAGTTGTTTCTTGATTTCGGGATATCAAGATTCAAGACACAACAAACTTGCGGCGAGCTCAACATTGGCTTTACAAGGTGATCAAGATTCAAGACACAACACACATGCGGCAGTTTTGAAGATTGACCATTTATCTATCATTTCGAACATTTGTAATAGTTATTACTTCCCGTACTGCTTTATAAAGTACAATAGAGTACCAACAAAAGATACTAGTAATAATAAACAATAAAAAATCCGATAAACCATGCACTGACAATAATCACGGTTTTCTCTCAATATTTTCCAGGGAATTAACATTTTGTTTAAAAAAACCTGTTCTTTTTTTTTTTTTACATGACATAACAAAAAGAATTCAGTTCAAACCCACTTTCACATTTGATACTAAAACTAAGTGACTGTTTCATTTTCGAGAAGAAGTAACTGCGAAAGCCATAACCAATATAGTATTAGTAATTAGTACTACTATACGTAACCTTAGTACTTTTAGCAGTACTGACCCTAACTGATTACCTTATAAACCCAAAGAATTAGTTTTGTTTTTGTTGAAAGTTAAATATTGTTTTGCCTATTTTGTTCTGTAGAAGGCTAGCAATTTGAAACGTCCCAAATTAAGTATGATGGTCTTGATTCTAGGAATAATCAAGCAGTATATGAGAGAATAACTTACCATATATATATATATATATATATATATATATATATATATGAAAATTCACACTTAAATTTGAAGCTTACTGAATTACGTACCTAAAAAGTCATAATCACAAATTTGTTTAATCCAAGTGGATCAACACAATATGGATTTTGATTTGCACTATATTCTGCAACGCTCCATGCAAAACCAGATTCAGGATTTGAAATTATGGATCCCTACATTGTCCCTCACGTTAATATACGCTAATAACTGGTTCTCAATCAAATATTTATATATATTTAGTGAATTTCTTAAAATATTCAAGATTTGGGTAAAAGTTACTGAGCTCAAATGAACCCATATATTACATGCTAGATCCACCTGACTGAATCCCATGAGGTCGTTAGGATCAGTAGTCGAACAAATAAATTTGGAATTAAGTGTGTAATTTAAAGTTGTTATTAATCTGTATTCCAAAAAACCAGTAAATAATAAACACTGAAAATAAATAGAATCAGTGTTGAAAAATAAAAAATATTTTTCGAATATAATCGAGCCCACTTAGTTCAAAGTGTGTCCTTAAGGAAATTATTCCCCTCACAGTACTCGAGGTTGATGGAATATCCCCTCCCAGGATAGAACGATTATCTTACCAGAATAGTAGTACTCCAAATTCGTAGCGGCGAACCACTCAACAAAAGGTAGTATATCACACGAATTTGTTTATGCGAAGAAAAAGAAGTTTGTGTTGTTCGTAGTATATCACAAGTACTCTTTCAATATAATGAGACTGCGATAATGCTAGACCTTGTGGAGTTTTATGAATTCGATACCTAAGATCAAATCAAAGAAACTCCTAAGTCCTTCAAAGTCCATAAAGTGACTTAACAAGTTTGCACACTTTCTTTTCTTTACCAGGAACCACAAAACCCTCGGGTTGTTCCATGTAAATTTCTTCCTCCAATTCTCCATTTAAGAAAGCTTGTCTTGACATCCATTTGATTTGTTTATCCTTTAAAGTTGGCACCGGTGAACTTCGCGTTTCTCGGGTGGCAGAAGAAAACGAAGTTTGTGTTGTTCGAGAAGAAAATTGTAAGTAATATTCGAGGAATCAAACGAATTTATAGCCATGGAAGTACTGTTTCTAAAGGTTTGCAACCTTTCTGAACAGCCACTGAAAATGGTGGGAAATTTAAATAAGGAAAAGAAATCGGGTCGCGGGTCGAATCAGAATCAGAATCCGAATCCGAGCCGAGCGAGCGACGACGACGGCGCGAGGGGTCCTTGCCCCCTCAACCCTTTTACTGACAAGAAGGAGTAATTCTACTTATAAGTAGAAGAACTTTTCTTTCCACTACCGATGTGGGACAAATGCTTATTTTATAAAGCAAGAGGGAACTCCCACTTTTCTTTCCACTACCGATGTGGGACAACTCCCACTTTTCTTTCCAATCATTTCCCATTCACCAATATCAATACCCAACAAAAGTTTTATTTGACTGGTCATTTCCAGGAAACACATAATTGGAATTAACTACCACCATGTTAAACAAGTCATCGACGCAGCATTCACTAATTGCCTGGACAATTAGATTTCTGCTGAAGTTAAATAATATTCAGTTGCTTCGGGATTTACTCTTACGGTTCAAGTGCAGTCTATGTAATAGTCAGGCCTAGATTATTGTATATTGTTAATTAACGTCAAGCCAGAAATGATTTGAAAGCATGCATGAATTAATCAGCTTTCAACGGTTTATTATAGACTTAAAGTACATGCACTATAGTGGAAATAAATATACACTTAATTAGTTTACATGTTATATGTTTAATTACTAAACATTTGTTCTTGGTGATCAATTAATACTTATTAAATAAGAGTTACTTCATGAACTAACTCTTTAGGTAAAATTAGGCCAACGTCCATTTCTTTCACTTTTTTAAATATCCATTTCTTTAACTTCATTTCTCAAATTGTAGCCATTTGCATGTAGTTTTGTTCCGGTCCTTTGAAACTCCTCTATTTATGTAGCTAGTGAAGACCTCTCCAAAACAGTTTTATGCATTTCACATTGATTCTTAAGCGTAGCTTATTGAAATAATTAACATGTGGTTAAATAAATATTATACTAATAATTGTGGTTGACTATGCTCCTAGAGAAAAGATACTTTCTGGCGTAGAATATCATGTTTTGACATTAGGCATCTCACATGTTGTATATTAAGATGAAATTAGATCACTATGTTTTTGCCAACCAATAAACGTATCTATTATCATTTAAAAAAAATTAGTGATTTGCTCGTAATAAGATGCAGTTGAGACTTGAGTGCATGTCGAAATATAGTATACTAACCAACGCAATATTATATGATTGTTAAAATGAACAAAGATTGTTAGCAGCGGAGATTGAAGAGAAAATCGTGAATGTGTCGGTTTAGAGGAGAGAGATAGAAAAGATATTATTAATATGAGAGAATCTGAATTAGTTACAAAATGAAGTGGGCCTCTACTTCTTATATGGACCCATATACTACAACTAAAAATAATTACATATGGGCCAAGCCCGGTACAAACAATAGTTATAGTTGTAATACTTCAGCACTAATTAATCTAGATCATTCATCATTTTCTCTTCAATCTCCGCTGCTAACATGGTATCAGAGCCCAGAATATCTTGAATTCCGGCTATATTTTGGTCTCCGACGAGTCTATCATCTTCCCCAGTGCTGTAAGTTTTGATTTTGTCGTTCAATTTTTGATGTGCATCGTCTATCCGGTGGAAATTAGGGTTTTTTTGCTCGGTAAAAGTGTCACGAAGATCGTATTGTTTCCAATTACTAAGAAGAGGAGAATCGGTACCTTCGTTCCTTACTATTCAATTTCATTATATCTTTGCTCATTTTTTGGGGATTTCTGTGTCGGAGGCTCGGTTTTGGCATTGATCGATTTTAACTGCGATTTTTATTGATATTGCTTCGATCTATCCTTAGTTTGTGTTTAGTTTGATATATCTGTAAAATTACACATCATTCAATGGATATTCCCTCAACTGGAGGTACGCACATGGCTACGAACGATGTGACCTCGAATTCAACCTCTACTCATATTCTTTTCCACCCTGATGACTACACACACCCGTGTCATCCACCCTATGTGCATCCCTCTGATTTACTTGCGTCGTCTCTAGTTTCTGAGCTTTTCGATGGGACTTGTTATGGTAGTTGGCGTAGATCTATTTTGGTTGCTTTGTCTGTTAGAAACAAGCTTGACTTCATTCATGGAACATTTGAAAGACTTTCTGCCGACTCTCCTCTCCTCAATGGCAGAGGTGTATTGATTTAGTTGTTGCGTGGTTATCGAATTCTATAACAAAATAAATCCATAAGTCTGGTATATTCTGAGTTTGCAAAAGATATATGGGGGAATTAGAAGATAGGTACGAAAAGGCTGATGGAGCTAGGGTATTTGAACTCAAAAAGGAACTAACTCACATATCTCAAGGATCATTTGATGTTGCCTCTTATTTTACCAAGATCAAACAATTATGGGATGAATTGTCATCTATTTCCACAAACAAGTGTAATGGTTCTGGTGATGTGCAATCTAAAGGGGAACAGAGGGTTTATCAGTTTTTCATGGGTCTAAATGAGATTTATGCTCAAGTTAGGAGTGACATACTCATGATCAAGCCGCTATCTAACATAGATACCACTTATAGCATTTTGTTAAGTGATGAGAAGCAGAGAGTCAAGTGTCCAATTCCTCTCAGTTTCCATCTGAGTCCGCTTCTTTCCATGTTTCATTCAATAAGCTTTCCTTCCACAAAGGTAGTACCTCTGGTACTTCTGGTAACCATTCTAGACAGCAACATGTACCCACAGTGAACTATGATCAATCCCAGACCTCACTTTATTACAGATATTGCAAGAGGTCTGGGCACACTATTGAAAAGTGCCACAGACTACATAGCTGTCCTTCAAGCTTCAAGCTCACAAAGAATTCTGGTCCTAAGAAGGTGGCTGCCACTTCCACTACTGCATCTGAGTCTTCTGGTTCTTCATCTCCTACACATCCACCTTCTCATCAGAATGACTTGGTTGCTACTGTCCTTTCTCAGTACTATGATTCTTCTAGTTTGAATGCAGATGGGGAAAGCCCAATTAAGGGCTCTCCTGCAGAAGTCCCACATGTATCCAAGCTCATCCCACTCCTTGATGGCATCTGCACACTTTGCTGGTAGGGTTGCTACTCATAGTGTGTTGCTTAAACCTGCTTTATTTTCACAAGTAACTAGTTCTGAGTGGATTATAGATTCTAGAACCTCCGATCATATGACCTCTCAAATTTCTCTCCTTTTTAACATCCAACCTCTTTCTGTGCCTTGTCTTGTTTCTCTTCCTAATGGATATAAAGTCAATGTTACAAATACTGGTTCTTTGTCTTTATCTCCTAATTTTATTTTGCATAATGTCCTTTATGTTTCTTCTTTTCAATTTAATCTTATTTATGTTTATCAGTTAGTCTCTCAGTTTAATGGCATTGCTCAGTTTTCTAGTATTATGCGTATGTTTCAGAGCATTCACTGAAGAAGCCACTGGTACTTGATAGACTGATCAATGGTCTGTATAAACTGACTCTACATCCTTCAGCATCTACTACTACTACTGTTCCTTCTGTTAGTTGTAATCTTTCCCTTGTTGTTTCAAATTCCACTGATTGTGTTTCATTACATGATTCCTCTGTTGATTGTAATAGTGACTCCAACATTGTTAATACTCATTGCTCTTCTGCACATTTGAATAAAATGGATGTTCTCTGGCATTATAGACTTGGTCATATTCCCTTTTCTAGGATGAAAAATATACATGCTATACATTCTTTACTCTCTCCTACTCAATCTTTTCCATGTTCTGTTTGTCCCTTAGCAAGGCAAACTAGACTGCCTTTCCCAGCTAGTGATATATACACTACTTCCCCTTTTGAGTTGATTCGCATAGATACTTGGGGTCCCTATCACTCTCCCACTCACACCCGGGCTAGGTATTTCTTAACCATTGTAGATAATTATTTTAGAGCCACTTGGACGCATTTATGGATGCCAAAAGTAATGCTTTTGACTTACTCAAAGCTTTTGTGAAAATGGTTGAAACTCAATTTAATACCAAAGTAAATACAATCAGGAGTGACAATGCCTTAGAGTTAGGCTCTAGTTTGGTTGGTTCCTCCTTTTTTCTCTTTCGAAGGGATTATCCATCAAACTTCTTGCCCCCACACTCCACAACAAAATGGAGTTGTGGAGAGGAAACATAGACTCCTTCTTGAGACTGCCGGGGCTTTACTTTATCAATCTCATTTACCTAGTCATTTTTTGGGGGACTGCCTCTTGACTGCTACATATTTGATTAATAGATTTTCCATTTCTATTCTTCATAACAAGAGTCCTTTTGAGGTTTTATATCTTTGTTCCTTCATATTTTCATCTTAGGACTTTTTGTTTCCTTTGTTATGCTACTACTCTTAGGATTAACATGCACAAGTTTGATCCTATGTCTGTCTCATGTGTGTTTTTAGGCTATCATTTTGCCAAGAAAGGTTACAAGTTATACAATTTGCTTTCCAAGTCCACTTTTATTTTCAGAGATATTGTTTTCTTTAAACATTCTTTCCCTTTTTCCTCCACTTCAACTCCTTCATCTCTAATTTTCCTTCCCCAGTTGACATTTCCTCTACCTTGCTTGATTTCTTTCCTTCTTCCTCTCATACTCCTCCTTTTGGTTCCACTCCTCCTTCACCCCCAACTTTTACACCATCCACCACTGCTCCTACTTCTCCCACTGTACTTCCTTCTGCTACTAGTCTTCCAATTGCATCCTCCTCCAACCCCACTTTACCTCCACCTAGGAAATCTTCTAGATCCACACTCTTTCTGGCTATCTTTATAATTACCAGTTCTCTCTTCCTCCTTCCTATTCTGGTTCCAGGTCTACTGCATCTCTCTCTACTTGCTGTGCTATGGCAGTGTTTGAGCCTCATTCCTACTCTCAGGCTTCTTCTTCTCCTGAGTGGTAAGATGTAATTACTAAAAAGTTTGAAGCTCTGGAGGCTACCAGACTTGGGTTATTGTTGAATTGCCACTGGAAATAAGCCAATTGGCTGTAAGTGGGTGTATAAAGTTAAATACAAGGCTGATGGGCAAATAGAAAGGTATAAGGCCAGATTAGTAGTAAGGGGGATACTCAGGTTGAAGGGATAGATTTTCATGAAATCTTTTCTCCTGTTGTCAAGATGTCCACTATTAAGACTGTCATTGATGTTGCTGTTAAGAAACAGTGGCCCATGTTCCAATTAGATGTCAATAATGTATTTTTGCATGGTAACTTGGATGAAGAAGTCTTCATGAAAATGCCTCCTGGCTATTCCATTTCTTCTCCTTCATCTGCACCTCTAGTTTGAAAATTATAAAAGTCCCTTTATGATTTAAGACAGGCTTCTAGACAATGGTATACCAAATTATCTCAAGTCCTTTCTTCCAGAGGTTATTCCCCATCTTTGAATGATTATTCAATGTTCACAAGGGTTTCTGGTGATTCTATAGTGGTGCTGGCAGTATATGTGGATGATATTATCTTGGCTAGGACTGATATTGATGAAATTGGTGCTGTAAAGGCTTTCCTCCATGCCCAATTCAAGATTAAGAATTTGGGTCATCTCAATTATTTTCTTGGTATTGAAGACCTTTACACTTCAGATGGTGTTCTTCTTCATCAGAAGAAGTTCCTTAATGACCTCTTAACGGAGTTCCATTGTTCTGTTGCTTCTTCTGTCATATGTCCACTTGAGTTAACTGGCAAACTCAAAGCTGCTGAGGGTGATCCCCTTCCCAATCCAAAAAAATACAGATCTTTAGTGGGCAAGCTGAATTTTTTGACACACATCAGGCTTGATATTAGTTTTGCAGTCTAGAAACTCATCAGTTTATGCAATCACCATGTGTTCCTCACATGGATGCTGATTTTCATCTATTGAGATATTTGAAAGGTACACCTGATTTTGGTATTTTCTTCAACAATGGCTCTGATTTA
The DNA here is from genome assembly GCA_034509755.1 of Anisodus tanguticus. Lineage (NCBI taxonomy): Eukaryota > Viridiplantae > Streptophyta > Magnoliopsida > Solanales > Solanaceae > Anisodus > Anisodus tanguticus. The sequence continues at coordinate 32,676,909 of CM067561.1, read as the reverse complement.
GCCCTTGCTGCTTATTGTGACATTGACTGGGCTTCATGCCCTGATTCCAGGAGGTCTATTACTAGTTACTATGTTCTTCTTGGTGGTAGTCTTATTGGTTGGAAAGCTAAGAAGCAACAGGTGGTTTCCATGTCTTCAGCTGAGGCTGAATACATAGACATGAGCAAAGTTGTGGCTGACCTTACGCTCTCTAGACTCCTTGGTGATTTAGGCATTTTCTACTCTTCCCCTATTCCATTGTATTGTGACAGTCAAGGTGTCATTCATATAGCCAGAAATCATTTCTTCCCTGAAAGGACCAAACACGTTGAGCTTAATTGCCATTTTGTCCGGTCCAAATTAACTGAGGGTCTCATTACTTTACATCATAGTCATACTTCATCTTTTACACAACTGGCTGACCTCTTCACCAAATCTCTCCCAGGTGCTACTCATCATGGGTTTCTTCACAAGTCGGGAGTGTCACCACCCTCCAACTTGAAGGGGCTGTTGGAATTATCATGCCTCTTAATCCAGATTAATTAGTGCTGAAGTATTACAGCTATTATTGGCCCATATGTAATTATTTTTATTTGGAGTATTTGGGTCCATATAAGAAGTAGAGGCCCACTTCATTTTGTAACTAATCCAGATTCTCTTATGTTAATAATATCTTTTCCCTCTCCTCTAAACCGACTTCTAGAACATTCATGATTTTCTCTTCAATCTCCTCTGCTAACAAAGATATCATGCTACATTCCAATTATGATTGCTTTTTATTACTACTTTTGATAAAAATTGTTAGTTATTAATCCTTGCAGTGTGGATTTATATTTTCGTTCTCTTTTTATCTTTTCTATAAATATATAATAATCTCTACAATCATTGTGGAAAAATTATGAAGCTAAAAGATAAAATAAATAAGGAATACTACGATGACGACAAGAACAACAATATATCTAGTATAATCTCATAACTTGGTACGGAGAGGGTGGTATGCAACCTTAATTACTTGTACTTTGTGAAGGTAAAGAGGTTTTCGATAGACCTTCAGCTAAGTAAAGCATATCAAAATGAAAGAAAATGCAATAGCAACAACAAATAATATACAATAACTAAAGCAAAGAAAACAGTATGTAATAATAATTTTGAAGAAAAAGATAATAGGAGAGTAATAATAACAATACAAATAAGGGAACTAGACAACACTTGACTACTTACTAATCTTCTATCCTAATATTCGACCTTCATATCAATCTATCTAAGGTCATGTTATCGGTAAACTCCAAGTGCGTCATGTCATGTCTAATCAATTCTTCCCAATAATTTGTTATTATTGATGTGCTGGCTATGGAAGGCAGCTGGGAGGCTGGGACTAGTATAATTGGCTCCCTATCATTTTGGTAAGTATTCTGGAAGAAATAAATTAAAAAAGATTTTGGTGGGTATTTACCAATAAAAAGGTTCTTGGGCTTGTGGGCCCGCCCAACTTGACAATGGTAGCATGGACTTGGGCCATAAATTGAACTGTATGAATCAGGTTTAGTTGTAATTTTATGGACTGGGCTTGGACATGAATAACAGTCCTCGACTCCTCGTGCAAGCAATATCTTGAGCTATCCATAAATTCCTATCTTAACATAGTAGTTGCATTCCCTTGCATCACTTTGGGGTTTTATCATGTTATAGTTATGCCAATTTCAAACATGCGGGTCTGACATTTTTGGAACTTCAGGCCACGAGTTTGAAATCAAACTGCTAAAATTATAAGATCTTACAATTTTGTGTGTTGTTTAAATAGAGGTCCTCAAAGCTGTTATTATCTGCAGTTATATTATTTATCTTTACTCCTTGCGCGTCCACACGGACCTTCTGCAGTTTCTGCTTATACTCAAAATCACATACTAAAAGATTCATGGTATACTGGGCAGTTTTTGTACCCAATTTTTCATACCACTAACTAAAATTATAGGATGCTTGATAGTTTAATTAAAGAGTATTTTACGTAGATTTTTCAACAAAAAAAATGTAGTAGAAATAGGACTAGCATATTTAGTATATATAATGTATAGATACTCTGTATATAATTAGCAGTTGTGATACACTCGATTGTGAGGATAACCTTTAAAGAAAATTATTCACCAAGGATTCAGGCAAAATATTGTTTTTAAGATACCTTGAGTAAATCTAAAAATAAAAGGGAGATAATGGGGGGAAAAATAATGCTACAGTAGGTTAATTAGTGAGGATAGCGACTCTAAAGGCAAATATAGCCTTATTATTCAAGAATCAAGACTAGTTAGTAGTAGACCTGTCCACCGGGTCGGGGACCCGCCCGGCCCAAAAAAACCAGGGCCAGGGTCAGCTTTTAGTTGACCCAAGAGCCACTCGACCCGAAAAAGTAGGGACCCGATCAGGGTCGGGTCGGGCCAGGGTCGGGTCGGGCCAGGGTCGGAAAATTTTACCCGCCCGACCTCATCCCGATCCCGACCCGCATATTTTTAAAATATAATTTATATTATTTTTCCTTCATTAATATTTATTTTGTACTTATATATATTTTTGTCATTAATAAGTGATCTAATCTACATTTAGCTCGACATAAAATAAGATAAAAACGGTAGCTGATTATTAATTATATATTTATATTATTAGTCGTTTTGTTAATATCACGGAAGCATAATGTAGGGAGAGAAAGTAGTTGTAAATTGGTGAAACTTTAAATGGTCATAACTTTGCGCTCGGATGTTCGTTTTACTCGATTTTTTTTTTGATTTTGCATATTTTTTCGAGACAGGGCCAAGGCGGTTTGGCGCAGCCAATTTTTAGAAAAACCTCCGTTTTCCCAATCAATTTGTGTTTTTCCCCAAATCGATTTCTAATTTTCTTTAGTCAAGATCTTACGATATACAATACATTTCAACGTCGAAATTTCGTGGTAATGTAGGGGTGAAATTCAATTTCAGTTTTGGAAATTCAAAATTTTTTTTTTAAAAAATCCTCGACCCAGCCCGATCCGACCCGACCCTGGCCCGTCAAAAAAATCCACGGGTCAGGGCCGACCCGTGACCCGTAGGGCCAGGGTCGAAATTTTTAAAAAAATATAGGGTAAGGGTCGGGCAAGCAGGGAAAAAAAAACACCCGACCCGGCCCGACCCGACCCGACCTTTGAACAGGTCTGGTTAGTAGTTATCCCTAATTTGTTAAAAGTGGTTGGGCCTTTATTACTTTTATCTAAATTTCTTTCCCCTAATGCCATAGGAAAACATCTATCTACTTCATTTCTACAGGAAATCAGACTTGGACCAGAAATTAGACTTTTTGAACTACTAGGGTCCCAAGATTAGTGCATGGTCTTATTTACCTATCTATCTACTAATACTTTTGGTTAATATACTTCAAATTTCCAGCCCCTTAAAGCGAAGTAATTTGGTACTATATCCTAAATAAAATTTCTCTCAATTAAAATGATTTGTCATGAAATTTTAGAAAACAATATTTCAAATGTAGGGATAAAGTTTGCGTACATTTCACCCTCGCTAGATCTCATTTGTAGAATTACACTGAATATGTTATTGTTTACATCTATAATCCATTAGCTAGTACTGCTATAAGAACTCAACACCCCAATTGTTATTGTCGAATACGAAATTTAAATTAGTTAAATATCTCGTCTAGTTAAAATAGCTTATTTCAATATACTTCAACCGCCTTATCCTTATTTTTCCAGTTAGGTATTATCTCTAACCCTGAGAGATGCATCGATCTTAGATTAAAATTTGAAGGAAAAAATACTTTATATTATCGGTCATACTTCTAAGTTCAGCATTATTTTTATCTCAAAGTGTGTATATGGAAAACCCATTCAACCTTAACTCAATACTTAGACCATCAATTTTTACCAATTCTAAGCTTTGACTCTATATAATAAATTCTAAACACATATGTAATCTTCAGTAGTCAGTACGTTTAATTTATAATGCATCCCCCCAAATGGAATCCGTCAAAGTAGCAGATTTTTAGTAGTTCTTTATAAAGAAAAAGAAAATAATTGTTTCTAAACCATTACAGAAACGACGAGAAAAGAGTGAGAAAAGTAGTTGGTCAGTTAATTAATGGACTAAATCGTCAAGAAAACAACTTAAAATAAATTAACAATATTAAGGTCACAATTCGAGAAAAGGGTCCAAATTCGGTGATGTTTAGTAATTTATGTCCAATCGATCTTTCTTATTATTCAATTAATTTTGATTCAAAAATAAAAATCAAAAGTTATAGTATAGCTGTTTTCTCGTGATCTAATAAGAATCTTTATATATTTTCATCGATTTTGGTCTTGCTCATGCTCCTTTCAAATTGATCAAAAGGTCTCGTTCTAGACACCTGATTATAGTTTTTGATTAATGTCTTTCACTAATTCTTTTGGATTTAGTGTCGAAGTTCAGTCATTTTTTATTGAATTCAGCCATATGTTTTGTTTTTCGTCCGTCCGACTTGCATAAACCCGTCATAAAAATAAATTAGTATTTTTAGAAAATTCTCGGTGAGAATGTTTGAAATTCAGGCAAATATGTAGCTAAATTTAGCTATTTTTACTGAACTTTAGCCCTCTATAACTTCAAAAATATGAAGATAAACAATTTGTATCTGTAATTATTTCAAAGTAAATAGATATGTAAAAGATTAAAAATTAAATATAAAATATCCCCTGATACTTTTACTGTATGCCAAGTATCGAAACACGCTAGCCCGATAATCAATGAGTCCAAAAGGAGTCATTTTAAGGGGAAAGCGTTCTCTATCACAAAAATTTTTATACACAAAATTTTTTTTAAAAAAATGAAGATTTATTCATTCTACGCTGAATAATTCGGAACTAATTATAGGAAACAGCCAAGAAAACTTTTAAATGGTCGGCGGCCAGGCCAGTTAGACCGACCACCGGCCTACGTTTTGAACCAAAAAAGATTGACGTGGAAATTAGGAAAACTACCTCAATATTCCAGACTGGATGTCGACATTTTGAGGTTGGATTCCATTACCCACCCCTGACCCCATCTATTTCTTTTGTTGCAAAGAAAAAGTTTTGCTTTCAAACTTTCACATCTAATTTTTTTTTTTTTTTAAAAATATTTTTATTCAAATTTAGTTTGTAACTGTCCCTTTTCATTAAAGTTGCACAGTTGGCAATCTTTTTGCTTTGTTGAGAATCTTCTAAGGTGACCTGGACTGGTTAACATCCACCTCGTTACTTTGAAAAATGAACTTTGGCGACATCATAAAGTTCATGTCTTGATTGTTAATCCGGTAAAACCTCTTTATAATGGTAACGTTTATCCGAGAATTTCATGATCGCTATAGTGAGCTGCTATTATATATGTATACTGACATTTGATGTTTAAATCTCACTTAACTGTTATAAACGAAAGTACGTAAAGAACGAAAATAATATACTTGTTAATTTTAAAATCTCAATTGATTTTCATATCTCATTAATTAAAATTTAAAAAGACTAATAAATTATAAATAAATTAATGACTTGTATCATACAGATAAAGAATTGAAATCTAAGGAACATATGCATTTAAATTAATTGAGAATTTAAATATAATTTCAAGTTTGATGTAAGAATTCTACAATTATAGGTTGTTTTGTAAATTCCAGTCTCTTAGCGATAATATAACACTTGAATTGACAAAGAATTTTATCCAATCTCTCAGCAAAAGGGAATTTAATAGTTTTCCCTTGAAGGTTGTCTAAGAGCTTAACAATTGATAATTTTATCTCACCTCAAGTAGCAATAGGTTGAGGCTCTTCATCAAAACTTTTGTTGTCACCTTCTGTATCCTTGTCTCTTGTTCTTCCACTCCAATCACTTGTGCAATAATCTCTTAATCAGTGTAAGTTTCAAGAATTGGAAGAGTTGCGTCAAACTCCGTATAAGTGGTAGCATTCATTGCTTGATTGGTATTATGAGAAAGATACTTTTTCCTTTTAGATATTCATACTTGAATTTTACTATGTGCATGACATTAATGATGATTATCATAAATATTTTTATTTTTTTATGCATAATATACTTTTTACAAATATTATTACACAATATTTGAGTATGGCTATTATAGAGATGTAATTTTATGAAAAGTGTACTGTTATAATGAATGTAATTGCTGTTATAGAGAAGTAAAATATAACATGAAAAATCAGTTCTAGAGAAAATCAGATCGTTATAGTAAAATATTATTATATCGAATGACAATTATAAAAATGACAATTATAGAGAGGTTTGACTGTAATAACTAACTAAAGAAGAATATTTATGTTTGAAAGATTAACATTTACCAATATTTGAGAATGCGTTATTGATAACATAATGACATAGACTAGCAAAAAATAATACAATTGAGCTTTGATCCATAAATATATCGTTTAAATATCCTTTCGAGAAGAATATATAAAATGAAGGAAAAAAACTTTTGAGCCTCCTAATTTTTCTCTAATTATTCTTAACAAATTACTCATGGTCCTACATATTCACTCAACAAATGCTGCACTATTTGCATTTTCAACTCTTCCTAATTTTCGCCTAGGCACAAACAAAAGCCGAATTAAGCAGCTTAAACATAGTTCGATAGTGTGGTCAACAAAACAACAACGTGGTTTACTTTATAACTAGTAGATATGTCCGCGCTCCTCACAAATTTAAAATATATTTCTTTTTCAAATACTTATAAAATTAAACTTAATGAAGAATAAGTAAAATTGCACAAGTATCATAGTTACATAGATTTATAATTCCTACGTTTAGTTTAAATATTTGTTTTTTATCAAAGAAATGAAAATCTACAACATAAATAATAATAAATAAAAAAAAGCGAACGTACTAATAAATATGAAGTTGTGGTTGTACTGAAGATGAAAGAAAAAATACGGAGAAAAAAAGAAGGGAGTTGAACACAACATGTGTTTGTTAGTGTCGAACCTCTTTCAAAGACTTAATGGTAAATGATGATCTATCACTACAATTTGCTATAAATTTTATTTAAAAAAATAATAGAATACAACGAAGAAAAGAATATAAAAAAACTTGTCACGATTGCCAACTACCTTATAGAAAAATTCCAGAAGAAGTACCCAATAAGTGAATTTTTTTATACGAGCAACTACTTGTTGCTTATGACTATAGAAAACTTACAACTTTATTTTTTAACTCTCATAATCAAAATTCAGCTGATATGGTTGTAGATAACGATTGGGAAAAAATTTATGAACTTATTGTATTTTTAGAGAAATTTTTCAAGCAACAATAGATTTTTTCGGTATATATTATCCTACTATTTCAACTATGTTGTTTTATATAGCTCTAATATTTTTACTGCTTAATAAATATATGGATAAACCAGCTTATAAGGCAGCTATTAAAAAAATATTTATCAAAATAAAAAAATATTTTATTCTTATTCCCACTATTTATATTATTGGTGTTGTATTAAATCCGACTATTAAAATAGACGGTAATAAATCACTTATTGAAACTATTTATGACTGTATAGCAGTACTACCACCTCCAAGTCCCAAAAATCCAAATCACCCACCACCTATTGAACAAACTAAAGAAGAAGTGTTGTCTAGCGTAGAAGACGAATGCAAAAAAAAAATATAGGTTTTACCAACAAGAAAGTGCTAGCAACCTACCGGCTTCCATAACATCTTCTTCTTCTTCAACACAACCTCACAAAAGAAATGATGTTTATGCGGCTAGTATTGAAAACCTCAGAAATAAAATGCTTATGCGGCTAGTATTGAAAACCTCAGAAATAAAATGTTTATGCGGTTAGTATTGAAAATCTCATAAATAAAATGTTTATGCGGTTAGTATTGAAAACCTCAAAAATAAAATGTGCGGCCGTATCGCTACTAACCAAATTATCGAGTTTGATATTTTTGTTTTGCAGGGTTCTGTACCGTACCAAGCAGTTCTCAATGAAGAAGGACGTGAAGACTTGCTAAAATACTGGAGGGGGAATGAGAAGACCTTTCCGACACTTTCAATGATGGCCCGAGATGTTTTGAACATTCGAGCGTCATCAACGGCATCTGAAAGCGCTTTTTCTATCGACAGATATCAAATAGGAGAGCACATACACTCATTAGTCGGAGACAGCTTGGAGATTGTAGTATTATTTAGAGATTGGATACAAGCGGAGCAGAGAAGTTGCGGTCAACCGGAGATCAACGGAGAAGAAGACGAAAACTACAGCGAAATCTTATCCAAAGGTGGTGGAAGCAACGTGGAGCAATTTGACCAACAAATACCAATCCAACCGAAGAACCACAGGAAATTATCAAGAAACTAGAACATATTTTTTTCAAAATGTAATTTTTTTAATTGCAATTTTACTATGTAATTTGAAACTTTTGAACAACACCACAAAGTTGCAATTTTGACAATTGTATTTTTAGTACAAAAAAAAAAAACACTGATCCCAACCCAGCCCGATCCCCCGACTTGACTCCAACGGGATCGGAAACAGGACGCGACGGCGAATCCCGCCGGTCTCGACCCGAACGCGCCGGTCCCGGCCCCACCGGTCCCGGCCCCACCGGTCCCGGCCCCACCGGTCCCGGCCCGACTGGCCAGCCATTCTACCCCATTATCACCGATGAGCTTTCATCCTTTCGCCAGCTCCACGATCTCTCTTTATTCGTTGCCATCTGGTATGGTGGAAAATATTTTTGAGCTCTTTCTTAGTATTATTTTTTCCTTGTGCTTAGAAGAAAATGTTTACCCGTGCAGTTTTCTTTTTCATCGATATGAAAGATTTTTCGATCATGAAAATTCTTTTCTTAATAAATCTTAATTTATTCTTTACATATTCAATTTTTTCTTGAGTAATTTGTGTATAGGTGTGTGACTGAGAGGAGGGATTTGGGGGATGGGGGGGTGAGGTAAGAGGAAAAAAGAAAATGGATCAAAGGAGAAGACATGTCGCCGGAATAATGCATCAGCAAATTTATGTTCTTCTCGGATGAGGTAAGAGGAAGAGCAAGGAAAAGATATATAAAATATTGAAAAATATAAAATATTACACAGTTTTTTTTTTCAAACTCTCTCGAGCCGAATATAATTATTGACAATTTTTAATGATTAATTAGTATAAATATGATTAATAAAAGAAAAGCAAATGAATAAATAAAAGAAAAAATATATAAAATTAAAATGTAGAAGATTTCTGACGTGGCGGGCGAGTGTATAACACATCCCATTGTGCAATTGGTTATACGTGTATCATGGAGTCATTAAATACACAGTTTAGATGATCGAATGTGTAATTGGTCGCCATAATAGTTTAAGTGTGATATCGAGATTTCGGATATATCTTAAGGGTCAATCTATGTCTTTTGCCTAATTTTTTTTTATATATATGAAATAAGTTTCTTTACTACTGTGCGAAGCGCGAATACTTTTACTAATATATTTATATAATAAAACTATGCATATACAAGATGATGACACATCTCTATGATCACCATTCCTATTTATCTTTTTTGTATTTTTTTGCCTTTTTCTCCTAATTTCATATGTAACTTATTCTTAAAAATCTATTCTATTTAATTCAATTTGAAGAATTAAAGTCATTAAAATCTAATAATTATAACTCCTACGTTTCACCCATTCATGAAGGGTTTTCATATATTTTGAAATTTTGTGTAGCTAACTTGTAATATACAATATTTAGTTAGTTTATAGAATTTAATTTTGTATGTATATAGAGTAAATATTTAATAAATTCTTTAATTTTGTTCATACCCGCGCGTAGCGCGGATAAATTAACTAGTAATAATAATAAAGCTAGGCATATGAGAGGTGATGTGGCACCTTTCTTTGGCCAAGAAAAGTAATTATCTTTTTTTTCTCAATTTTTTGATTTTTTTTCATTTTTCTCAATATTTAATTTAAAAAGGTTATCTTCATAACGTATGCCTCTTTATTTTTCATAAATTCTACTCTTAGTTAATATTAGTAACATTCATAACCTCCAAACCTTTCATGATCATAACACCAATTATTTAGTATACAAATTTATGACACCTTAAAGACACCAATTTTTATTCATATAAATTTGTTTTGAGCCATGTTGGTTATCCTCTATTTTTGTTGTGTAATCGCCACTACCGATAGATGACATTTGTTTGGGTGTTTGATGTGAATGGAGGAATTCTTTAGAGAATAATTTTAATTTTTTTCATAGCTTCTCTTTTTATTTGTTAGGAATTTGATTATGTTATTTAGTATTCTCTAAATTGTTCATCTGCTTAATTAAATTTATTATTTTATTTCTTTTCTTTGTTGATGAGGTTACCTTATTTTATTTTCAGGCCAAGGTGTTTTTGAAAATTGAAGGAGAAAAAAGAAGCCATTTATATGTGCATGCTGCTCAAGAAAGTACGTATATATTCTTCTGTAGTCATGCGAATCAACGTTTAATAAGCCTAATGATAGTATATGTGAATGTAAAATTAGTTTGTAATTTTCGAAATACAGTTTAATTTATAAGAAAGTTATTTATTGATAGGTAAAATTGTAGACTTCAAGATTTTCATGTTTTGTTGTAGATAAAAGTCATCAAAAATTTCAGATTTTCATAAATCTTTTCTATCGTATGTTGAGTTTGAACTCTTTGATCTTACTACTTGAAAATGCTGAAATATTAAGCTACAATAAAAATAATTTAGTAAAATTATTTTGTCTCTCTCTATTTACTTTCTTCCCCAATATAAGAGTTGTTGTTCTTCTCTAGACCTTTGTTCTTCATTTATCGAGGAATGAATTTTTAGTGCTGACATCAATTTTTATTTTATTTAAAACATGACAAGGGATATAAATAAATATTTTTTTCTTAGTTTAAACTTTAAACATGATGAGGAATATTAAGACATGCACCATGATAAGAGAAATTAATCAAAATAGAAAATAATTTTTAGATTATTTCATAAAATTAGTAAAAGGTGAAGGAAAATTAATTCGAATACTCAAGGAAGTATGATAATTTTTAAAGGGTATATATATGGAAAAAAAGAGGAGAGAAATATACTACGACATAACGGTAAAATAATGAGAGGGAGGGAGTAAAAAAGAAAGAAAGAGATGACAAGATCGATTTGCTTGGCTTTATAAGTTAAGCACTTAGCAGCCAAAAACATGCCACATTGAATTTTGGATTTATCATAAAGCCCCTCCCCTGCACGCACTCCCAAGTCCCACTTTAAATATACTAGAACCACCTATATTCCCTTGTTCATTTAATAACACTCCTTAAATCCTCTCTGCTTCTCCTTAGTTTCTCCATATTCATCAACCGGTACGTTTCATTTTCGAATTATTCACAATTTTGTTTCTGTTAATCATCTGATCTCTCTGTCCTTTTAAGTTCTTTATTACTACTACTTGTTTCTTTCCTTTTTCTTTTCTGGGGTATCTATAACTTGTTGAGTACTTACTATGCTTACAAGTGATCACATATGCAACTAAGATCAACATCTTTAATTCAATTAGTGATACCAAATAAGCAGTAGTGGGTGTTTATTTGCAGGATTTTTTTGTCGTTTGGATTATCTTTAAGGTGCTAAAGGATAATTGAATGAAAGTTAGTCTCTTTTTTTAAATTTCTTGCTCCCAGAGCAGGGTAGTTCTAAGCTGATCATGATATTCCGGAAAATTAGCAAAGATAATTGAATCCAACTTTGTTTGGCGATTGAGGCGTATTTATGATTTTATAATTCCTCCAGCATTCATCAATCATCAGTTCCTTTAGTTCTTATTTTGTGTTCTTTTGCTTGTGTATCTGCTTTTTTATATATAGTACATGCATGCCCTGTCATTTTCTTGCAAGTATTTCTCCATTGTTACAATCAGATCCGAAAGATGAGAAATCAATCAAAATGGACCTGAATTGAATCTCGACTATATAAGCTATTCTGATATTAAGAGGAGAAGTCAATTATTTTGCCCATACTTTGTTATGTTTAGCTTGATAAATGTCAATTCTTTACTAATTCCACCTTGTGTTGTGCCAGGTTTTAAAAGATGGCAGATGAAGATATTCAACCCCTTGTCTGTGATAACGGGACCGGAATGGTTAAGGTTAGTTTGTAAGCTGTTAAGGTTTCCCCTTCAGATGATATTTGGTTTAAACAAGTCTTTTAGTTGTTACCTGAGTCATGTGAGTTTTATGGTCAATTAACTGTAAATTTAGCACAATAATATAGTTATATTTCAGTTAAAAAAACAAATCTTTTGGTCCCCATTGGCTTGAAACGATGAAAATATGCACCCTTGTATTTCAAATCCTATATTCTAGTTCTGATTAAAGGGGAGCCTTGGAGTAATTGTTAAAGTTGATGCCATGTGACCTTGGGGGTCACGAGTTCAAGCCGTGTAAATAGCCTCTTGCAGAAATGCAGGGTAATGCTACGTACAAGGATCTCCGGCCCTTCTCCGGACCCCGCACATAGCGGGAGCTTAGTGCACTGGGCTGCCCATATTCTGGTTCTGATTATTGGGAGTATTTGTAGTACTTCCGTTAATTAATAGCTCTGTTTTATCTATTTACCTGCAGGCTGGATTTGCTGGTGATGATGCTCCAAGGGCCGTTTTTCCTAGTATTGTAGGTCGACCTCGACACACCGGTGTTATGGTCGGGATGGGCCAAAAGGATGCATATGTTGGTGATGAAGCTCAGTCAAAAAGGGGTATTCTCACCTTAAAGTATCCCATTGAGCATGGAATAGTAAGCAACTGGGACGATATGGAGAAGATTTGGCATCATACATTTTACAATGAGTTGCGTGTTTCTCCTGATGAACACCCTGTGCTACTTACTGAAGCACCCTTGAACCCCAAGGCCAATAGGGAGAAAATGACACAGATCATGTTTGAGACTTTCAATGTGCCTGCCATGTATGTTGCTATTCAGGCTGTCTTGTCTCTTTATGCCAGTGGCCGTACAACAGGTGCAACCAAAGTTTTGATTAGTAGATTGATTATTTAACAGTCAGCATCCATTGTGATAATGTTTGGAGTAAATAATTTTTTAAGGGGTCGTTTGGTAAGGTATATTAGGTAGAATAATGCTGGTATAAAATTTAGTATAATGTTTGCTTGCAAATTGAAGTCTAGTATAACTAATATCAGTATTACTTATACACCCTATATTGTACTGTTCTTATAGTAAACCATGACATTAACAATACAAATACTATTCTTATACATACTTATACACCCTATTCAGTATTATTATATTATTTTTGATACAACATACCAAACAGTCAATAAGAAATAATGTCAGCATAACTAATCCCAACATTTCTAATCCCAGCATAGCTTGTCTTCAAACCAAACGACCCCTAAATGATTCAGACATGGAGAGAAGTCTGGCGATCTTAGCTTCCTTCCAGCTTTTTTTTATATGGTTCTGGTTTAGTTCAAATTTGTATCCTCTTTATGGAGATACTGCCTGTGATTGTTGCCATATAATGGTATGCTTTGAATCTTCAAGTTATCCTTTCTAATTATGCTTTTGGCCATCTCAACAGGTATTGTACTGGATTCTGGTGATGGTGTCAGTCATACAGTGCCAATTTACGAAGGTTACGCCCTACCTCACGCAATTCTTCGGTTGGATCTAGCTGGTCGTGATCTAACTGATTGTCTGATGAAAATCCTGACCGAAAGAGGTTATTCCTTCACCACTAGTGCTGAGCGGGAAATTGTCCGCGATATGAAAGAGAAACTAGCATATGTTGCACTTGACTATGAGCAAGAATTGGAGACTGCAAAGAGTAGCTCTGCTGTTGAAAAAAGTTACGAGTTACCAGATGGGCAGGTGATTACCATTGGAGCAGAGAGGTTCAGATGCCCGGAAGTCTTATTCCAGCCATCACTTGTCGGAATGGAAGCTGCTGGAATCCATGAAACAACTTACAATTCCATCATGAAGTGCGACGTCGATATCAGGAAGGATCTTTATGGAAACATTGTCCTCAGTGGTGGAACAACAATGTTTCCTGGTATTGCTGATCGTATGAGCAAGGAAATTACCGCTCTTGCTCCCAGCAGCATGAAAATCAAGGTGGTGGCGCCTCCTGAACGCAAGTACAGTGTTTGGATTGGAGGGTCTATCTTAGCTTCTCTCAGCACCTTCCAACAGGTAACACATAACATAACACGTGTAGAACACACTATTCGAATGCTTGCACACTGTGTATGCATTCATTAAATTCTTAGTTGGGATAGTTACTGATTTTGTTTCTTTGAACTAATGCAGATGTGGATAACAAAGGGTGAATACGATGAATCTGGTCCTTCCATTGTCCACCGGAAATGCTTCTAAGTTTATCGATTGGGAGGAGTTCAATCTTCTCATTATATGCTTCAACAGTTCGGTCGGAGTTCTGAGCAGGACTTTGTTAAAGTTGAATGTTTTGAGTTCATAAAGATGAAGATTTACTGTGCAATAATAGGGTGTAAGCTTTTAGATCGTACCCAATCTTTTCTTAATGTCATTTGAGTGTTAGTGTTACTACTGTTTTAGGTGTTTAGAGGTGAGTTTCTTTTCCTCCTTGCTTTCAATCTCCATGTATTCTGGATTTTCGGATTGTTTTTTCTGTGTATATTTCTTATACTGAGTAATGTCAATTCATGGCTTAGAAATCTTGGATATATGGTGGTCTCTGTATCTTCTCAAGCTTTTATACTATGAGAGGCATAAGTCAGTGGATATCCTTTCCACAAGAGATGAGGTGATAGTAGTTGTGGAACTCGAATTTTTATTAAGGAATTCAAAACGAATTTAACACGGAGAAGTCAAGAGGATTCAATACAGATTTAAAACAAAGAATTTAACTTGAAGAAGTCAAGAGGATTTAATATCTAACCTTGTAGATATAGGGTAATTTTTTCGTGATGATCCCCTTGCACCCCTTATTTCCGTCGCTGCTGATAGAATATAATTTGGTTGGCCACACGATGAAATATAATCCTGGCAAAAAGGTTCATATAATTAAGACAAGTTTACTATGTATCATAATTCACAAGGCAACTCTAATAATAAACACTGTTATTTTCTTAGTCACAATTTATGTGGCAGTTTTAATTGACGAGACGCGTCGTGGAGTTAATGATAGGCTAGAAGTTTGGAGGACGACCTTAGAATTTAAATGTTTTAGGTTAAGCAAGACTAAGATGGAGTACATGGAGGGTAAGTTCAGTGAAATAATACAAGAGACAAATGTGGAAGTAAAGATCGAGATACAAGCTATACCCAAAAGAGGAAGCTTCAAGTATCTTGAGTCCATAATACAAGGAGACGAGGAGATTGCTGATGATGTAGCACACCGTATTGGAGCAGGATTGATGAAATGGAGGCTTGCCTCTGGGTGCTTTGCGATAAGAAGGTGTCGTCAAGGCTGACCAGCATTGTTGTATGGGGCAGCATGCTGGCCAATCAAGAACGTCTACGTTCAGAAAATGAAAATGAAGGTAGCAGAGATGAGAATGCTCAGATGGATGTGTGGTCATACTAGGAAGGATATGATTAGGAATGAAGTTATACGGGACAAGGTAGGAGTGATCTTTGTGGAGGACAAAATGAGGTAGGCGAGACTGAGATGGTTCGGGCACGTGAAGATGAGGTATAAGGATGCGCTTGTTAGGAGGTGTGATGGATTGACGGTAGCAGGTGTTAGGAGAGGTAGGCCGAAGAAGAACGGGGGAGGTGATTAAACATGACATGACATTACTTCAACTGACTGAGAACATGACCCTAGATAAGAAGATTTGGAGGTCGAGAATCAGGGTAGAAGATTAGTGTGTAGTTGAGATTTTGCCGCACGGTGTGTGAGAGGTAGGGGCAAACCTCTTCATATCCTCTTCTCATTTTCTTAGTAGTATTGCTTAGGCATTACGTAGATCCCTACTCATTAGGTGTGTATTAATATGTGTTGCTTCATGATCCATACTTGTGTATTAATATGTGTTGCTTCATTTGCTTTGTATATGGACATTTTTACTGTCTTATTTGCCTTGCAATCTTGCATCGTTTTGAGCCGAGGGTCTATCGAAGATAACTTCTCTACCCACAAAGATAGAGATAAGATCTGCGTACATACTACCTTCCACATATCCCGTGGGATTACATTGAGTATGTTGTTGTTGTACAATGTGGCAATTTCCGCTTTTTTAACAATTAATTTACTAATTTTTAAACTTAAATTTAGATTAACTCAATATTTGAAAATTAAAATTTATATATTTTAAAACTATACGAAAGATGCTAAATTATAATTTTTTTCATATTAATATAATAAAAATATATTTTAAAATATGAATCAAATTTTATACAATTTGAATCTCTAAAAAAATAAAAAATGGCACAAAAATTGAGAGGGGCAATATTACTTTACAATCATCTGCTCCCTATTTAAAACAAAAAAAGAACTGAAAAAGACCGATCAAATTTGCAGATACTGAACCTCAGCATTCAGCCACTTTGTATTTTGTAATGCACTCCCCGATTTCAATAATAAAAAAAAGGAGCATTAGGTTGAATTTGGGCTCCACGTGCCAATTTTTTTGTGTCGTCGTCCCTAGTTGGACATGTTTGTTGTTGTGCCTCTTAAGACCTTAGTTTCAGAGATAGAAAATAGAACGGAGCAAGTACCAATTATGGGTCAAATTCCAGTGTTGATGGACGATGCGTGGACACTTGGTGAATCTTTCCATATCTTCTCCTTTTACTTTATTTGGTCTGCTGTGTCCTGTCAATTCAAAATCATGATACAGAGTAGTTATTCTCGGGTAATCTTTTTTGTTTCTTAATGGGGTTTTCCTGTTCTTGAATCAACAAACCTCGGGTGTTAATCTTTAAGGTTTTGGGTTTTCAATTTCAGCTTACTGCTATGGTTTAAATAGAGCGCGGAAAATTATATCATCAACTACGTACAGTATTGTATTTTTTCTGGGTTTAAAATGGTCATTCCAAGATGCTGAAGATGACTTTTTATAGTGGATAGTTATTTTCCCGTTACACAAATTTCAGGGAATATTTCCACTTTTGTATCAACTTTCGGTTCTTGCTTGAAATGAGGGGTAGGCATTGGAGAAATATGCCACTGATGATGGGACATCTAGTGGTTCCTGAGAAAATTCTTAGGCATAATGTATGTGGAGAGATGAATAGGAGTTGGCATGTGAGCTATGTTAAACACGACTGTGTTCGAGTACTAGCATTTTATTTAAATGTATTTTGAAGAATTGATACTCATTCTTACAGTTTCGTCACTTGTGTGTAGATGCAAAGAAGATGGTGAAACTTCTAATTTTCTCTGCTGCATACACTGGAGAGGATGCTGCTTGGGACTTCAGCTTAGTATTGGAACTAAGCATTCCTTAAATTTACCAAAAAGATAGAATAGGGCGACCGTTTCAAAGGCAATGACTGAAAAAAATGTGAAACACTTGGTGTCTAACTGATATGCTTGGGAGAGGTATCTCTTGTGAAGATGCTGAGCATCCACCTCTTTGGACTTGGTGGAGCCTTCTGATAAATCTATACAAAGATTTTGAGCTCGAAACAGTTGTTTCACCATGGAGCGTTTTCGTATCATGTATTGACTCTTCAATGATTGCTATCTCATGTATTGACTCTTCAATGATTGCTGCAGTTGGCTTGTGACCGGCAATGTATTTGACCTTCCTGTAGCGAGGACCAGTAACCTTCATGACCTTGAAAGTTGTTGGGCTGGTAGATCAAGGCGATGCAACAGACTTGACTATCCACTAAATAAGGATTTTAGTATCCCATGCTTGTCGTAAAAGAGGATGAACAAGAGGAAGCACTTGAATTTATGGCCCTCCTTGCCTTAAACTAGAGAAAACGTGCCCATTATCTTGTGGAGAAGCAGCAATGTGGTGCTGAAGGTCAACCACATCGATTATTTGGATCTAAAGGTTGAGACAGGAATTTGAGGCTTGAGGATAAGTTCTGACATTGGTAACCGGTTTACAAGAAGTGAATGCACATTCAAGTGAACTGTGAGTAACCTGGCCTTTTTCATTCAGATGCCATATGCATGCTTCCTTCTTCATTATCTCCCTTTGCTTTGGATATGGACGGAGGTAGATCATTTATCAAAAAAAGGAGTGCACTAACTCGGCTATTCTGGTTTCATCAGCTGCACATTAGATTTGCTGTATTAGGAAATGGTGGACCAAATGGCTTAAACTTCTTTTGTGACCATCTGAGGGTAGAGCTTCAACAGCATGTGCTTTTCATCGGTATGAACTAAGTTTAAGTGCCTAATGCTTTCAAACATGATATAGGATCATAAAACAAAGCATTCATGCTCTTGTTTATTTATCTATTGATTTCCATTACTTATGAAATTATTGGTTTGTTTATACATAACTGAGAAGCTGTAAAAGTTACAAGACAAAAACTTAGTCTGCCAGAAAAAGCAGAAAACTTTTAAATGTAATCCTGAGTTTTTGGTTACTATATTTGAATTACTGTCCATCTTCTCTACTACTATGATCTAACTCATTACCTTTGCCTCTTTTCCTCTGCCCTCCCCTCTGATTGATTTCTTTTTTCTTTCAAATGCTGATTAGTTTCTCTGTTATCTTCCCCTTTTTGTGCACCGGAAAATTTCCTGTTCATTCACCATAGGACATCATACACAGTATTCAATGAGTCATTAGTGGCACTCCAAGAAATGAAACAGAGGAGACAAAAATGGTAAGCAGGACAAAAAATAATTATAGGGATCATGAACTTCTTGAGGGAAGATTACCCGACTACTGAAGCACATCAGTCTCTGTGGTGTATCCTGTTGATAACATTATATTTTTCGTATAATGACTAAAGTTCCTGGTTAAGATGTCATCACTTGATGATGATAGTAGCCACTATGGCAAGTCGGCAACAGAAAAAAAATTATTTCTGAAGCGACGCCCACCTCCAACCATGAGATTGGGGGTTCAAGTTGCTGAGAGTTTAACCTCACACACGCACATATATTTGATGATTGAAAACTTTTCCTCACCTCTACACCTCATATCTCTGACAAAGCTTTTTATCCATTTGCATCTGTATCTAATAGTTCGTCTTAATCATGTTCGGATAAATTTGGGGAACAAAAGTCTAGAAAGGTAAAATGAAGAAATGAAAGAAATTTTGCTATGGGTATAGACAGAAAGAAATATATGCAGAAGCAAAAGGAAAGATGGACAGCTAATAAAAGCAACGGCTAGGTTACACACATTGAGAGCCAGTAGGCACTACTTGTCGTCTCTACTAGAATTATCCAAGGGTGTTCATGTAATATGATATCTATTCTATCCAAACCTTTTGTCTTGATATTCTATGTTCCCAATTTAGCATTTTCCTTTGTGGTAAATTAATGTTGAGAACAATTTTATCCACTTGGTTGTGAGTTGATTTAGATGTACTCTGCCTGAAACCATTCTCCAGACAGTGTTGTTGGGTTTCGAAGTTATCTATTTTATTTTTTTGTAGAAAAAACTCGTTAGGGAAAGAATCGTGGGTTCAGGGGGCAGAGGAAATTAAGGGGTCGTTTGATAGGATGCAATTAGAGAAAATAATGCATGCATTAGCTTTGTGTATTATTAATACCTTGTTTGGTATCCATTTTCAATCTATGTATAACTAATACAAACATTAGTTATACATCCTATTTTGTATTATGCTATGAATAATTAATACCTAGCAAACCATGGTATTAGCAATGCAAGAGTTATTAATACATGCATAAGCATGGTTAAAGATACAATTGCCCATCAAATCCCTAAAATAGTATAGTATGGGGGGTGTTTTTGTAAACAACCAATCGTTTTTGAAAATCATACAATGCATGTTATTTCTAATACACCAAACCAAACAGTGGATAAGAAATAATCCCTGCATAACTAATCCCAGCATTACTAATACCAGCATCACTAATACACTCTATTCAACATTATTCTTATACACTCTACCAAACGACCCCCAAGGCTTATATATTGTCCTTAATCGGTTTTAAGAAAACTCAGAATGTATCTGGCATTTAATTTTGAATTATTTTTTCAAAATTGCTATGCTGATAATGCTTCTTGTTTGAACTCATATCTCACACTCTCATTTATGGATTTAGTGAGCGAAGTGTGAAAGCATTCTCACCATCTGTTGCTTCCATCGTCCAGTTGTCATCAGCAACGGCCCTCGTTTTACAAACCTTGTTTCTATATTTAGTTCTCTTCTTCCTGGGCGATCAAAACAAGGTGGGTTCACGAAGCCCTCTCAGGGTAATCGCTTAATGCATGTGCTTCTTCCTTAGAAGTAAGTAAAAACCTATATTTTAAAGGCTTGAAAGATTTACTTTCTATTTCAAAATTCATCTTTCTTCTTTGTATCTGCATTGGTATGATGTGCTTGAATCAATTCTTTCCCTTTCTTGCCAGTTCTTCATAACTAGGAATGTTTCTTGTGATTTGATTGTTTCCATTGAAATACCCATCAGTCCTTTTTTTGGTAAGTTAATCCCCAGGAGGAAATGTTATGTACTTTGTGTTATAAGGTATCCTAGCCTCAGTACCCCCTTTTCTAGTTGCAGATCTAGTAAAATCCAGAATCCACTTTCTTGCTTCTGTTTGTATGCATGAACTTAATCCTGAGAACTTGTATATCTATTCTTTGATGAATGAGCAAAATCGTATGATTTGAATTTATTTGACTTATTTTATTAATGGAGAGTGATAATTCATATAGCCGACCCAACTTGCTTGGATTGAGTTGTAGGTGTTTACTTTATTAATGTTGCTGCTCTACTAATGTGAAACATAGATTCATCAGCTTGCTTTTTGTGGCTCCAGGATTAAGTGGACAGCTCGATTTGTTCTGGTTCAATGCAAGTCGATCACCAACTAGCTGATCACCCTAACCAGGGGCCACTGGTTCTCGTGCAGCATGCTCCGCTAGTGATGCCCTTTGGTGTAAGCAACATGGAAGGCATTGACCAAGAAATGCAGTTGCTTGATGCTGTCAAACTCAATAGAGTTGAGATGCCTGAAGCGTATCATGAGTGCTTGAATGATGTAAGAGAAGTCTCTGGACATACAGCCAGTATATCAACGTATGAGATGGTTAAGCTTTTAATTACTGCTGTTTCTTACCTCGGAGATGATGCTTTGTCCAACGGGGTTTTCGTCAAGAAGGGTAAATGGAAGGCCATTTCCGGTGTTATGGCTGAACGAGGTCATCGTGTGTCTCCTCAGCAATGTGAGGACAAGTTTAATGATCTGAATAAAAAATTCAAGAGACTGAATGATGTACTTGGGAGAGGCACTGCATGTAATGTCGTGGAGAACCCTGTGCTTCTGGAAACGATGGACCTATCTTACAATTTGAAAGAGGAAATGAGCAAGCTCATAGGTAGCAAACAATTGTTCTATCAAGAAATGTGCTCATACCATGATCAGGAAGTTCAGCAATCTGTGCTGTTGGCTGTGAAGGGTAAATACAATTATGAAACCGAAAGCATGTTGCAGGATTTGCCTTTGAAGAGGAAGATGAGAGGAGAAAAAAGAGCTTCAAATGTGGCCTGGGCGTCTCTAGACTGTACCACTTAAGCAGATCCGAATTTGGTGCAGTATATGTCTCCAAAGAAGAAAGTAGGAGGAGAAAGAGATTTGGATGGTACCACTACATCAGATACAAATGTGCTTCATCCTGATAACAATGGGATTCACGTTTATAATAACAATGAGGAGAAAGAAATACAGGATGAGCATATTCTCCCTTGCTTACTACAATTGGAAGAACAAAAGCTACAGATTCAGGCTCAAATTCTGGAATTGGAGAAGCAGAGGTTCAAGTACATGAGGTTCTGCAGTAAACAAGACAAGGAGCTACAAAAGATGATGCTGGATAATGAGGTTATCAAGCTTGAGAATCAGCGATTGGTGCTTGAACTCAAGCATGGTGGACCGCAGCCTTTTGAGTGAATCATGTACCAGTGCTGCAGTATACGTGGTCTGTACTTTAAGCACCTTCCTTTTAAATTTTCAATTTGTATTTTCTCATCTTGTTCATGTTTTTCTATGTTTGGGTGTAGGATGTGCAAACTTTTAATCTCGTCTTTTTTCGGCCTTATGACTGAACCATTACTCTGTTGGCACTAATTCGGGCTACTTTATTTATGATTTGATACTTCCATTTTGTTTCCTGCTTCTACCTATCTAAATGATAACTGGAAACTCCTTACCCCTGTGAATTTGTAAAAGGCTGGTTGAGTTATCACAGCCATTATCACAATGCACTTATGCTGCATCTAGCTTAATCTTAATTGAAGTGATGTTGGAATATTACTAAGAAAAAAAAGAATTTCCTTTGGTTCTTATCACTTTGAATGGTGCTGGCATCTATTGTTCTTCTGATGTGGTAGTAGTTTTTTCCATCTTACTAAATGCTGCTTGTGATGCTTGACTGGAACTTTGTATTTCCTTTCAGATAATTACTGGTTGTGATGTAGCTAGAGCTCTGGCCAGAACTTGTCAATGTTAGTCATTCTTTCCTTTTGCTATCTAGAAATTGGGAAGGCCTTATTGCTACACCTTTGCGCTATGGTTGCTAACTAGAGAGAGGGGCAAACGCACAATCGCTGTGAGATATTTTACTTGTCTCATGCCTTCTAACCTTTGAGACCCTGTAACCAACTTTTGATGTGAATAGCTAGTTTGAGACAAAATGAAATTAGCCCTTTGGTGAGTTCCTTTCGGAAATTGTAGAACAAAAACATGCTTGACCAGAAAAAGAGAAAATAGCCAAATGAGCCTCCACCGAAATCTCAACCACACCATATCTTTGCGGGGTTCTATTACCCCTGAACATTTTAAAATCGGAATATATATCCCCTTAAAACGTCATGTGTCACGTGTACATTTAAAAAAAAACAACTTTTTTTATTTATTTTCTTTATTTTTCTGTTTTTCTCTTTCCTCTGTTCTTCCTCACTTCCTTCAATCCCCTGTGCATAAGGCTTCACAGTTCACACCACCTTCATCCTCACCTTCTGTTTCATACAACCACCATTGCCCCACTATTTTCTTTTCTTCTGCCGGAGCTCCACCCATGACCCAACCCACCACTCACCTGAGTTTTCTACTTCACATGGTCGCCCTTCCATCCTTATCCACTAATTTTGTTATTTTTGATGAATTTAACAAATTAAAAATCTGAAATTTTTGCTTTTTCTCAATCAATATAAAGACTTATTTTCATGGGTAATGGCCCGTGTAAGCTCACGACACTTGGTGGCCTGTCACCTTAGTCATTAATGACAATTGTAAAGTTGCTGCTACTGATGATGGACTGAAAGTAGCTAATTTTGTTGTGGGTTGAGGTGGTTATGATAATAATCGGACATTTTTTGGGAAATTGATTTTAGATTTTTTATTCTGAATCTAACAGCATCTTCATCAATAACCATCATAGGGTTTTGTGGTTGCTTCGACTGTATCAAACTCTTGCTGCTTTGTATCACCAGAATTTTCTCTCCTAATTTTTTATTTCTCCATCAAATTCGTTAATGTGCAGTGGTGGATGTTTTCCAATTGAAATGAAGTGATTAGTTCTAATTACTAATAATTAAAATTGTCTTCTCTCTATTACTCCCTTGGCTGAAATGGAGTAAGAAGAGGTCGCGCAACACCATTATTTCCAACTTCAAGCTCGTCGGAAAATCAAATTCGGCTCAATTCCGACTGATAATGGTGGGTGGTCGATGACACAACCACAAACAAAAATGAAAAAGAAGAGAGAAAAAAAAATTTCACTATTTAATTAAAACGAAAATATAATTAATTTTTTGTTTACACGTTTTACACTTTCTTTGTCACCTCATACCACCTCAATATTTAGGGAGTAATATATTTCACTTTTAAAATGTTCAGGGGTAATAGAACCTCCGCAAAGATATAGTGTGTAGTTGAAATTTCGGTCAAACGTTGGGGCCTCATTCGGCCATTTTTTCCGAGAAAAACTTATTTCCAAGCAAATTCTTGGCTGTATAGTTGAAGTTGAAGAATGAAATGCAGGGTGTGTGAATGATGAACAAACAATATAAAAAGAGTTCAAAAGGATGAAGAGAACTCCAATAATTGTATGAAATACCAAAGTACAAGATACTTCAACAAAAAATATCCACCTGAAAAATCCAGTCAATATGTTTTTGCTACAATTTTTCCTTGATCCTAAGGTAACCAACAAAATAACATAGGCATTATATCATTGAAGCTGAGCTTGAAATCATGTCTTGTATTAGAGTCTATGTTGATTTTTCTTCAGCAGCTGGTTGTTTGTCATCAGTTTCATCTGATACCTTTGCTTCTTCTGGTTTTTTGTCTGTGGTTTCCGAGCTCTTCTCATCTTTAACTGATGACTCCTTGGCTGCTTCATTCTGTGTCATTCATTTTCAAAGTATATTCAATATTAGTAACTCCAACCTGAAAATAGTATTGCTACATTGTGTAAATAGTCTTATGTTGTACTCATTAGACCCAGAGATCAGTTACATTGAACAACTTTTCACATTTTTGACACATGCAACAACTGTGTCACAGTCACAAGCAAGTTAGATCATCTATGTTAGTCTCCAAGAGGATCATCTATATGAATCTCCAATGTACATGTCGCTCCATTTAAATCCACCCAAGTCCAATATAATCAGAAGAACAACATTAAGAACTAAATTAGTTTCTCGAACACTCGAGGTTCTCTTAAAATAAGCATTACTTCAGCACTATCAGAAAAAGTGCACAATCCCAACAAGAACTAGTGGATTCTTCGAATCTCAACTTTGAGGAGTGAGATTAATATTTGCTATATTGTATATATGATGTTGAAACTAGTTATTCATCGATTTTGATTATTTTAGTCCTTAATTCATGTATGTATGACGTTTTTAAAATTTTCATGAATTGTGCACTTTACTTCTTGCTTTAGGCCCGTTAAAAACATCGACATGAAGAAGCTCGTCCCTCTTTTTTTTTTTTTCGAGGAGGGACTTCGATTCACGCTCCTTGATGAAATCTAAGTTTGTGATTATATATGATTATATTCATCACTCATTACCATCAAAAAGAAAAAATATATATTTATACCTCAGTATGCAATGATCCAAGAGAATTGGATTTGTCAATATCCCCAGCCACCTTCTCATCTTCCACCTTCTTTTCTCCATCTTCTCCATTAACCTGCTTGTCAATGGTCGTCACCTCCGGGACAGTGGTGGTGGTCTCCTCCTCTGGTTGCTCCGGCAGCGGGGCTGCCGCGGCATCAGCCTTTATGTCCTTTGATACACTAGCACAAGCCCCCATTTCCCCCCTCTTTTTTGAGGAGAAATTGAAGTGTTGAAAGGAACTCTTAATGTTCCTCTCACAAACTCAACTATAATGCGGATTAGTTGGAGAAAGGAAGGTGGAAAATATATATAATGACTGTAATTGATGAATACTCTTTGCTCCAAATACGAATAATATATTTATGGGAAACATGAAATTATGCATTTGAGGTACTTCCGGTTTTCTATCTCAGTCAGAGAAAGTTTTAAGGGAAGTAAATGTTAAACTTATGGAATGTTATCAATCACAATCACAATCACAAAAAAGATTAGCTCTCATTTTCGTGAATCTCATTTTTGGTCACGCAGAATTGAAAAATGTGTTTATACTTAACAAAAGAGAATTATATTAAAGAGTGGTGCATAGCAAAACCATCTTGCAATAACATGCATAATACATAAATTGATCTGATAATTTGGCATTATCATTACTATCGTAGTATTTCAAAATTGAAAATAGTCCTGCAAGCCATTGGCAATATAGTTATGAAGTGACAAATAGTATAGGTTCCGTGATAATAATATTTTCCCCGAGGATTAGGTTATATGATAATGTTTAATTTGACTTATATTTCTTGTATATGTAATAAATTGTTGAGGCTTTAATTTAGTGGTAAAAGCGTAGGTTCTAAATTTACTATTGTAGTAAAAAAAAAAAAAGGGTAGAAGGGCGAATTCATTTTCCATTGAGTTTTATACCATAATTATCGGTTTAAAAAATAGACTTGCAAAACAGAATAATGAATAAATTTGAGGAATAGATCAATAAAATCTACTTTGCAAAACAGAATTTGGATTGGCCTTTACTTCTTTACTTACCTGGCATCTCCCTTTTCCACCTGTGTAATGAGCTCAAATTAGTAACGCTATAAATACAGACAGTTGTGAAAACATAGCTTATATCCATACATATGCACTTTACTTGTCCCTTCAAGAAACCTTTAATCTTCCAAAAAAGAATTTTAATTTTTTGTTGGGTTCTTGAAAGGCTAGCATGGAAAATTTATGCAACGTGGTGCATGAAATGAGGCCGCTTCTGCTTATGGTTATAGGGCAAATGATAACGGCAGCAACGAATATTATGTTCAAACTTGCAACCAGCGATGGGATGAATTTTAGCATTTTGATCTTTTTTGGGTCCCTCTTCGCCTCTGTTTTCATGGTCCCTCTAGCATTCTTCATTGAGAGGTCCACTCTTTAATTCAAAAACTTGTATTTATTGGGCAAAAAAACATGACTTGTGTATGTATTTAGCTAGGTAGAGTTGTCTAATACTAACCTACCCTTAATCAAATTTCTTGAATAAGGAGTACATCTTTAACAGTTTTTGGTTATGTAAAACTCCATTCACTTAAACTAAGGGTAAAATTGGAAGAAAAAAATTTAATGTCTTCTTGATTTTGTCAAACATCACTTATTTTGAAGCAAAATGAAAAGGTAAAAACACTACTTATTTTGAAACAAAGGGAGTATAGATTTTTGGAGGCATATGATATTTATGCTTGCTTTCTTGGAATTAACCTATGGAAGTCTAATTGAGTTGAGTTTCTTACAAATGGTTCTACTTTTTCTTGTTCCAGGGGAAAAAGAGTCGAGCTAACAAAGATGGTTTTATTCCAAGGATTTCTGTGTGGTCTATTTGGGCAAGTTGTTATATATATTTTTTTAATTATATTGGTTTCTCCTTTTAAGCTGATGCAGCTACTTCTTAGTCTAGTTCAAGAATGAAACAGTGCTTGTTCATAGGTTTCTTGATGTGTTGGTTGAAAAATATGTATTGTGTAACGATTTTTGTATGTTAAGAAATTATAGTGAAAGGGTTTTTTGCTGCAGGGGATCAGTAGGCCAAAACATGTACCTGCAAAGCTTGGTCTACACATCACCAACTTTTGTCTCAGCCATGTTTAATCTCATCCCTGCCATGACCTTTATTGTTGCCATCATATTGAGGTATTTTTGAGAAGATCGTCGAGTTTAGTTTCATATTAATTTCAAGCAAATGAGGTAGTTTTAATTATATATTCTGTATTGTCCAGGTTAGAGAGGTTGGGTTGGAATTCACCAGCAGGTAAAGCAAAGGTATTTGGGACGATCGTTTGCATCAGTGGAGCGATGCTCCTATCACTCTACAAAGGACCAGAGATAAATATGGGCAAGACAAACATTAACTTGTTGCATTCCGCAAAACATAAGGGAGAAAGTAAACCTTTACTAGGTGCTTTTCTTGCCCTAGCTGGCTGTATTTGCTATGCACTATTGTTGATTGTTCAGGTGAGTTAGTGATGAATAATGATACTTGGAACTTTTATATTACTATATATCTCATTCCGTATGTAATACGTAGTTATAAAGTTATAGATGTTCATTTAGCATTCACGACAAGTTTTGTGCTGGTCCGGACATTACTGTTTATAAAAAAAACTGTGATAAGTTAACTATTGTTCAAAATGTGGAACAATAATATAGGAGGGATGTAATAATTCAGTAAATATCAATATTTGAATTTTAATGAAGTCAAGGTGTACCTGTTATTCTCTATTTAGTAAAAGAAAAACAATATTCTTACCAATCTATGTGTTTTTGTATATACAGGCTAAGGCAGCTAAGCGATATCCATGTCCTTACTCATTCACCGCTCTATTGAGTGTAATGGCAGCAGTTCAATGTTTCGTGGTTTCAGTAGTTGTGGAAAGAGACTGGAATGAATGGAAATTGGGGTGGGACATGAGACTTCTGGCTTCAGCCTACACGGTATGTGCTAATGAGAATAAATCATATATTTTCTTTGTAACAACTCGTCGTTAAAATTGATATTGAAGTTCAGAATTGAAGGTGAAGGATGATCTTCTCACACTGTTGAAGTTGGGTTTCAGGGGATTTTTGGTTCTGGAGTACTGTATACCATCATGGCATGGGTTGTCCGGATGAAAGGCCCGGTATATGTATCCGTTTTCAGCCCTTTGATGCTTATTATGGTGGCAATTACTGCATACTTGTTCTTGGAAGAAAAGCTGTTCCTCGGAAGGTATGTGCTTCCATAACTATGCTGAGATCACAAGAAATCTTGTTTTTTCCCTTTCCTACACAATTTTTAAGCCACTTCTAGTAAAAAAAAAAGAAGTGAAAACACTACAAAATCCTGACTGAGCAAGATGAAAATGTAATCATGCCTATTGCCTAGTTCTAGCATGTTTATATACTCGATATATGAAAGTCTAACTAGCTAGTTCTGATGATGTTGTGCACTGCAGCGTCCTTGGATCAATTGTGATAGTGTGCGGACTATA
The DNA here is from genome assembly GCA_034509755.1 of Anisodus tanguticus. Lineage (NCBI taxonomy): Eukaryota > Viridiplantae > Streptophyta > Magnoliopsida > Solanales > Solanaceae > Anisodus > Anisodus tanguticus. Next base: position 32,648,188 of record CM067561.1, on the reverse strand, counting down.
CTTCGTCTTGTGGGGGAAAGATAAAGAAATCAAGGAACTCAGCCAGTCGGTGCCTGATAAAGAAGACATTAACATAAAATCTTCGTCGCTTAAAGATGGTAGCCATGGTGGTAGTAGTAAAAGGGAGGAGAAAGAAGAAGAACAAGAAGAGAATAAGAGGGATTCCCAGGTAGATTCTCAAAGTTTAGGAGGTGTTTACATTGATCACTAGAAGATGAAGGACTAATTGTATCATCAAGTTCAAGAGATACCATTTTATTCTTTAATTTATGATGTCCGATAGAGGCAGTTTATAAAGCTGCAGTGTGCAGCATTAGAAAAAACTAGCTAAAGTTTTGTATCATTTATATGACAAGCTAGAACTAGCCATTTTGATCATCTTATTATTTCTTTTGTCTTTTTTTTTTGTCGAGAAGTGACGAAAATGTATAATGAAAAGGAAAGAACAATTTTTCTTGTGATGCTAGGCCTCATTAAGAAAACGCTTATCTTTCCAACTGAAAAATTGATGCATATACTATCGTAATGAGGACAATGCATGAAATGAAACTACACAACTTTTCAACATCGTCAAGACATCTCGTTCTTGTCCTTTGATATTGAATTTCAATTTCATTCAACTACGCTTTCAAGATGACATAACAGATAAAATTAAGAAGCATGTTATGACAAAATTGTATCATTGAACTAACTATAGAATAAAAGTCAATTTGATTATTTTAGTGCTAAATTCATGTATGTATGAATGATAAATTTTTAAAATTTTCAAGAATTGTTAAATTTTACTTCTAGCCGTCTGCAAATTAGCTCTTCCATCTTTCATACTTTACTTCTTTACAACTTCAAGCCCATTAAAAACATTGACCTGGAGAATATATATATAAGTGATTATATTCATCCGTCATTATCATTCAGTAACGATCCAAAAGAATTGGAGTCGTTAATAACCCCGGCCGTCACCTCCGCGGCGGTTGTGGTTACCTCCTCCTTTGGTTGCTCCGGCAGATTGAGGGGCTACTGCCTCAACCTTTATGTCATTTGGTTAACTAAGTAGGCATATATCATGATTTCAAATCAGCATTTGCATATGCATTTTGCACAAAATTTCAACTTCAACTTCATATCATGATTTTAAATCTCAAATCGTCTAAAAAGGCATGATTTGAGATTTCAGATCATGCACATTTTTTAAATGTAAAACTTGACCCATAAGCTTATATTTTGTAAAAAATAGATTCATAAGTTGATAGATATATACCAACCATTTTGTATAGGGGGAAAACGCATCCGGGAGCTCAGATAGCTCGAAGATTCTCTATAGATGTTCCCACTCCCATCAACTCCTGTTACATCCGCTAGTCTCGATTAGAGCGATGCGGCGCGCGTGGACGAGGTGACGCTAGCAGGGTCATGTCATCATAACTTTTAAGGTCAAATTGGTCTAGTTCCGACTTATATATGTAAAGCTTAGGAAGGAAGCAACGACATCTTTAGCATCTTGCTCACTTTGTAAATCTAACTCAAGTCTCTCTCAAAGAAATATACTCGAAGAACCATTTATCCATTTTTATTTACTAATTGCCTTAATCTCAGCTTATTTAGTTGCTTTATTATTTTGTCTCCTATATTTATCCTTATCATCTGTGACCGGACTCGTCAAGGAGTTTCTCGGATCGGATACGACTCGCTTGTCTTTAAATCCTAAAATATAAATCTCTAGCTGAATTTCTGGTTAGAACCGATTTCACCGGAAAACACATTTATATCTGCAAGTTGGTAGGATTTTTTTAACAATTATTCCCACAATGTGAGAGGATTATATTAAAGAATAATTATATTACTATTCATGTTAAATTTTCCTTTTTTATTGAACTAATGTTTGATCAATTGTTGTTGTATTTTTTAGAAAGGCCTTCTAGTAACGTATTAATTTTGTTATGAATTTTGATTTGCTCATTTGGTAAGATTGTATAAGAATTGGAGAAATTTTGATGGTTTTCAGTAGGGGTGGCAAATTCGACCCGTAAATCTGTAACCCGCCCAACATTTAACGGGTTGGATTAGTGTCATTTTCTTGTCGGGTCAATTTGGGTTATAACCGAAGCTGAACCATCTCTTTAACAGGTTAATCTGGGTCACTCAACAGGTTCATTTATTAACCCATGAGCATGATGTCTCAACCACTTGACGCCCATCCAACGCATCTGTTATGCTTATCTCATATCCCCTTTGTCTTTTCGTATGATTTTGCTTACTATACCTGCTGATGTAGCATTAGAATTTGTATTCTTACTCTTGAGGGGCGAAAAGCAACTCGACTATAAAGAGAGGAGTAAAAGCCGCTTGACTGCAAGGAAATGAGCTTTAGCCACTCAACTTGTCAACAGGAGAAGGGAATAGGCCTTGAGGGTAATGGCGGAGCCTCTGCCTAGCCCATACCAAGGCGAGGCACGTCTTTATGTCATTCATAGATAGTCGGCGCTTTTAGTCATAGGTTATCGCCCATTCCTGATAGCCGCAGCTCTGCCCGTTCCCTATTCCATTAAAGTTTTAATATATACCTTTAGCGCATATTTTCTACTTTGAAGAAAAGGAAGCGAACAACCACAAGCCGTTGAACTCGAACTCTAACCTGCATAAGGAGAAAGAACTCAAGTAATTATCCTTCGTTCTCTTAATTGAATTGCAATTAAACTCGGCCCAATCTTTTACTAAAAGGATTGAGCCGAATACAACAAAGATTCTATTGCATTATTTTGACGAAGTATATACTTACCTAGATATATAAGACTCTAAATACAAAATATAGAAAACTACACTGGCTGTTCTTTCTACCTAAACTTGCGACTTCTTTCATCAAAGATAGATGTGAGCTAATATCTAAAGGCAAAGCAAAACTTTTCTAAATGCCTCGAAGGCTTCAGTGAATGACATCTCCCAGCTAGGGGTGGCAGTGGGTCGGGTTTAAGGCGGGTTTTGGGATTCCGATACCCTACCCTCCCTCCCAAATGTGCTACCCATACCCTACCCATTACCCATTGGGTATAAAATTTGCATACCCTTATTTGACCATTCCGGGTAATGGGTACCCGCGGGTTATACACTTCCTCAAATAAAACACAAAAATTCTACAAATTTCATAAAAAATATTACCAAATAAGTTTCATAAATACCAAATACAATCAAAGTTCTATGAAAAAATTTGTCCAAACACTAATGTCATCTCAAAAACAAAATGCAATTACATCAAACATGTCTTCAAGAAAAAATAAATTCTTAAGCTGAATATTGACAAAACCAGTATCAAACCACAATAATGATAAACAAGATACACTACAAGAAAACACATGTAAAACTAAGTTGATTTGTTTTAGAGGATTTTGGGTTAAGAAATAGAGAGCCAAAATAAACAATTTTGAAAGTCACTAAAGAACAAAGACAGATAGTAATCGATGAACCCATCTGGTTTTATCTTATTATTAAAACTGAAAGCTCATAACTTTAGGCACTCTATGCAGTGAGACGACTAATTACTTGCATATAAGCTTCATTTAAAATGCAGTACAATCATGAATATAGTTCTCAAAATGCAGTCTTTTAGAATAATCTTTCTGTTAAACTCAAAATCTTAAGACAGACCTTCAATAGACAGTCTTATTTTCAATTCATGTTTCAGAACATATAATATATTCACTTATTAACCCCTTGATTTCTGAAATTTCTTTCATCAAGTGTTGGATAACCAGTGGTTCATCCTTAAATTTGGAGGTCTGATATATAGAAGACAATGCTTGTGGCACAACTAAACTAGGCCAGCGACATAATACATCATAATCACAGATTTTCGAATATAATTGAACCCATTGAAGCTTTTCACCCCAAATTATAGCGCCTTCGAGTTTTGAGGAGAGTGTGTCACCCTCAATTATGTGTCCAACAACTTTTAAATCAACATTGATACAAATTGATTGATTTTCGAAGGGACAAAGAACACCATACCATTTTTCATCAGATAAATCCATGTAACATCTTAATATCTCTTTTTCAAAATATGATTCAATTGTGTTTGTGTTTGTGTTTGTTATTGTTTTTGTTTTTATCCTACCATGAGGCCTTCTTGAGCTACCCTAGTTTTTTTGTCTATTTTTGAACCAACTATTGAATGTAAGTTTTCTAGGTATTTTTAAAATGTGAGTTTTTTAACTGAATGAGTTATATAAAATTTCTTAACCAAACGAGTTATATAAAAGTTCCGTTATATAAGTGTCATATTTTGTGAATGTAAAAGTTGCGCAAATAAGTGTGTCATATAAAGTGGTCAAAAGCGAGCACACAATTTTGTCAAATCAATGTGTCATTCCAAAAACTCATATTTTTCGCATGTAAAAATTGCGTAATATAAGTGTGTCATTTAAAACGGTCAAAAGAGAGCATAGTGTTGTCAAATCAAGGATGTCATTCTGAAAATTTATATTTTGTGCATGTAAAAATTGCGCAATATAAGTGTGTCATATAAAGCGGTCAAAAGCGAGCATAGTATTGTAAAATCAAGGATTTCATTCCGAAAACTCATATTTTGCGAATGTAAAATTTGCACAATATAAATGTGTCATATAAAGTGATCAAAAGCGAGCATAATGTTGTCAAATCAAGGATGTCATTCAGAAAACTCATATTTTACTCATGTAAAAGTTGTGCAATAAAAGTGTCATATAAAGCGGTCAAAAGCGAGCATAATATAGTTAAATCAAGGAGTAGTATATAACATGAATGACAAACAACTAGTATTCATATTAAAACGAGTTATTATGTCAATTTGAAACCAATATTCTGATATTGGTCCTATTACATGTTTTACCCCAGCAAACATATTCGAAGCAATGGGTAGGACATGAAAACTAAATGAGGAAGATTTTAAATACTCAAATAACCCGAACCACATATACAATCAAGAATACAATAATACAATGAGAGATGAGTGGAATTGGCGTCTTAGGGAGGCTGAAATGCTAGATCAAAACTTGAGGGCACTCGGACTCAAACGTCCAAAAAATTGTGCTACGTCAATCCTTGTGGTACACCACAATAGTTCAATTTTGCTCTTAACCGTTTTCACGAAGAGAATAATCGGATGAAAATACGTCGCGTCAAGGTAGAATATGGTCAACATGGTTATGTCAGATTCAATCCAAGTGGAATTCAGATTGTGAGATGTCCGATGAAGATGAATCCTCGTGACTTATTAACATTTTTTTATAATAAAGTAGGTAGGTAGGGTCATAATGACGACCCCAAGGGTACTTGGGGGTGTGCAACTCTATAAGTAGCCTTTCATTTATTATTAAACTACAACATATTCAATGTCGAGTAGTAAAAATGTAGATTAGTCAGTATTCTTTTCAAATGATTCGAATAGCAGTGGTGATGGTAGCTCAAATCATAGTAGCTATTCTGGTGAATCGAGTTATTTTGACAACAATGAATTCAAGATAGACGATTTGAAACCCCACCTTCTTATAGAGCGTAATGATGATTTTTGCAATGTGAAATATTTAAATCCACGAGAATATTATTGCGGGTTACACCGAGAATGGGCATATCGGCATGCCGAATCAGAACGTCTTGTTCGTGACTTGGAGAATCTCAATGCTCAAATTTCAACAAAGTTCTCAATGACCATGCCTCGAACTGATTCACATTCTTGCGAGATTGCCATACAGAGGATTAGAAAAGTAAACAACATAATGCTAGCAAGACGTATATTTTACATGCTAAAGTTGGCCGAAGAACAAACATCATCAACGGGTAGAGAACTAACATCTACAGAAAGAAGATATGTCTTAAGAAACCCAAAATATTGTTCTGAGGACGATATTGAGGACTTCTATTTTGATGATTTAGGGGTTATTTTGGTTCACTTGCTCGGTTTTTGGGTCATTTAAGTTCTGGACTCATGATTTAATTTGTATTTTAATTCATAATGAAGTCATAAATTTGAAGAAAATTAGTATATTTTAATTTGCTTTGATTGTTATAGTCTATTATTAATTTATATAAGCTTCTCAGAGTTAATAATACATAAAAAGTTCAACAATTCACAATTTTAAAGAAAACACAAATAAATTAGCACATAAAAGGTGCCGATTATATAATAATTGAAAACGTGAAACTAGTAAAAATAAAATACATAAAAATAACAAACTAAACCGAAAATACATAAAAATAAAATACATAGAAATAATAAACTTAATAAACAAAATACATAGAATTAATAAACAACAACAAGATAGCACAAATAATCTTCCAAAATTTCAGTTTTTCTTTCAAAACATTTTTCTCATGTTGAGTGTCTCTAAGGTTATGCTTGAAAATTCTTTGTTTTTGTTCGGATTCTTTTAGCAAGTCCTCCAGAAGGTCAGTTTTTTTTAGCTTCCATAAGTATAAACTGCAAGTTAAACTTCACGATATCTTTATTGATACGTGAAGTCGCGGTATCTCTATCAACATGAGGCTTTTTTAACTTTACCGCCACTGTTTTATCCACGGGAATGTCATCTTCACATTAAAAATGTTTGCAACCATTCATATCCTATAAACATCACAAGAAAATCAGTTTTTGAAAGTAAAATATGTAGATAATGTGGAAAAAATCTAAACCCTAAAAACTTGTAAAAACACTTACTTCGGACACTTTACAGTGCCAAATATGACGACCCGGATTATCTTGGGTCCTTGATGTTCTTAGCTTATAATAATAACCGCATTCACAAACATCGGGTTCTATAGCAAAGTTTGACATTTTGGAGCTTTGAGACATGATTTTTGGGGGGCTAAAGTATGTAGAAAGAGTGAAAATAGAGAAGGTGAAGAGTGACTTAAAAATGACCAAGTGTTAGGGTTTATATTAACCCTTATTGCGCAGGAATTTCCTGCGCAAAAGGAGTTAACTGTACTGTTACAGTTAACTCTTTTTGTGCAGAAAATTCTTGCGAAAAGATAGTATGGTAACTTTTTTTAGTGGTTATTTATGTTCAAAATCCCACAAAGTGGGTTACTTAAATTGCGGACTCCTAGCACAAGCTCCCATTTCCCCCCTTTTTTGAGGAGAAATTAAAGTGTTGAAAATGGAACTCTTAATGTTCCTCTCACAAACTCAAACATAATGCGGATTCGTTGGAGAACGGAAGGTGGAATATATATATATATATAATGACTACAATTGATGAATATTCTTTGCTCCAAATACGAATAATATATATATGAGGAAAATGAAATTATGCGTTTAAGGTACTTCCGATTTCTATCTCAGTCAAAGAAAGTTTTAAGGAAAGTAAATATTTAATTTATGAAATGTTATCAATCACAATCACAATCACAAAAAAGATTGGCTCTCATTTCCGTGGACCTCATTTTTTATCGAGCAAAATTGGAAAATGCGTTTATACTTAACAAAAATGAATTATATTAGAGAGTGGTGCATAGGAAAACCATCTTGCTAAAGCAATATAATAAGAATGTTGTTCACTTTGCTCTGCAGTAACATGCATAATACATAAATTGATCTGATAATTTGGCATTATCATTACTATTGCAGTATTACAAAATTGAAAATAGTCTTGCAAGCCATTGGCATTATTTTTTTTAAAAAAATTGTTTTTATTACATAGGGGTAGGGAAAGGGAATGGGGGAGAAAATTACAATGTGGGGATTCGAACCCTCACCAATAGGGTGAAAGTTCAGTTAGCCAACTAACTGAGCTACTAGATCCCTACTAGATCCCTACAGTCATTGGCATTATAATTACGAAGTGACAAATAATATAGGTTCTGTGATAATAATATTGTCTCCAAGGATTAGGTTATATGATAATGTTTAATTTAACTTATGTTTCTTGTAGGTAACAAATTATTTAGGTTTTGATCTAGTGGTAAAAGCGCAGAGGTTCTAAATTTGCTATTTTAGTAGAAAAGGGAAGAAGAGCAAATTCATTTTCCATTGAGTTTCATACCATAATTCTCAGTTTAGAAAAACACACTTAACAACTAATCTTATACTGAAAGTCATTTCATAATGGAATAAATTTGAGGAATAGATCAATAGAATCTACTTTGCAAAACAGAATTTGGACTGGCCTTGATTTCTTACTTACCTGGCATGTCCCATTTCCACCAGTGTAATGATGTCATGCATGATTCATTCGGGTAAAAATTAGTAACACTATAAATACAGACAGTTGTGAAAACATAGCTTATGTCCATACATGTTTACTTTACTTCTCCCTTCAAGAAACCTTTAATCTTCCAAAAAAGAAAATTATTTTTTTGTTGGGTTCTTGAAAGATTAATAACTAGCATGGAAAATTTATGCAACGCGGTGCATGAAATGAGGCGGCTTCTGGTTATGGTTATGGGGTAAATGAAGTGCGAGACTGGAGTTCCGGAAACTTAGGAACTGGGCCATAGTCTTAGAACATTTAGTGTGTGAGCGTTGGCAGCTCTTACCTGATAGAAATACAAGATCAGTTGATTCGTGGCATTTGCTGACAGACAGACAACCTTAGGCACTTGTACTGGGTAATGCCATAATCCACGGTTGATAATGTTTTTCTACAAAAAAAAGCTAATCAGCAATGTAATCTTCGGGTGGTAGTTCTTATCAAAGAAAAATAAAAAGATTTTGATGGCTGAAAACCATTGTAGGTATGGATTAGACTTTTAAGGAGCCGTTTGTAGATAATATGAAATCAGTGATTTGAAATCACGATGATTTGAAGTTTGTTTTGTTTGGATATGCAATTTGAATTTGTTAAGTTGTATTTTTTCTCATAAATATAAAAAAATCACAAGTTGTGAAAATCATAAAAACTTTCATAATTCTTATACAATCTTACCAAATGAGCAAATCATAGTTCATAACAAAATTAATACGCTACTAGAAGACCTTTCTAAAAAATACAATATCAATTGATCGAACTTTAGTTCAATAGAAAAAAAATTGAACATGAGTTGTAGTGTAATTATTCTTTAATATAATCCTCACATGGTATGGACAATCTGTTAATATACTACCAACTTGTAGATCTTATAATATTTTATATAAATGATTGGTAAACATGGTTGGTAAATATATCTACTAACTTATGGATTTTTTTTACAAAATATAAATTTATGGGTCAAGTTTTATATTTTAAGAAAATTGAAATAATGATTTGGAATCCCAAATCACACCTTTTTGGTTTAAATCATGATATGAAGTTGAAGTTGAAATTTTATCTAAATTACATAAATAAACGGTAATTTAAAATCAAATTATGAAATCATGATATGAAATCTCATGAACAAACGCCTACTTAGTATGCCAAGTTGATTAACTAACTTATAGTGGTGTGGGTTTCTCATGTAATTCATTTTCTAAAATTAAGTTAAACCTTTCCTGTTTGCAAGTGGTAGTTTCTCTTTTTTGTATCTTTGTTCCTATGTCCACAGGCTAACCCTGCAAATGTAAATGCTAATGACTTGTGTGCTGAGAAGGTCGGTTTGAATTTTGAAATCATATGGCTGTTATATATTGAACCTGCTAAAAGCATTATTTATTTGAGATGAGATCTTTCTATTTAAAAGTGATATGCGCTCTTGCTTGCTCCTTTGTTTTTATGTTCGAGGCATCCTCTAGAAACTATATATGACACTATTGCTTGCAATGTGATGCCTAGTGACTTAGATTTTTGAGGGGGACTGCCAACTCGAGTCTCTCCTCAACTCAATGCACAGCAAATAAACATGAGTTTGTTCAGCAGTTTTTATACGTATAAAAGAACCTCTCTTTGTGGTGTCTGACTGTGTGAAAATCATTTAAGATGAGACACGATATTTAATTAAGCCTCAGTTGACTATCTAAATAACATTTACCTTTCATTTATATGTTGTGAAGCACTTAGTTCACCCGGAACTACCATCTTCAGCAGGTCCTCAATCTTTCATTTCGGTGTGGTCTAGAGGTCAACAGCAAACCTTGTAGATCAGGGTTCAAACCCAGTAGAGATAAAATATACTTTTGATTTCCTTTCATTTGCCCAATTCTTAGTGAGAGATACCCGGTACACCTGGTGGTATAGTCAAGGTGTGCGCAAGCTGGTCCAAACTCCACCCTTAAGTGTCTTAGTAAGACTTGGGGCGGGGCGGGACGGGGTCGGGTTGGGGCGGGTCCGGGCGGGATGATCCCAAGCCCCGTCCCGATTTCGAACCCCGACACCGACAATTTATTTTATTTTATTTTATGGGGGATCGGGGCGGGGTGGATAACGGGATGGGCCGGGTCGGCTGGGATGGGCCGGGTCGGGATCAAGCCGACCCGACCCAATGGACAATCCTAATTTGGGCTAGATATCAACTCAAATTTTGATGGGTTAAAATGGGTTGCGCTGAAATGGGTTGAACTAACAAATAGGTGGGTCAATAATACGCTCAAACTTGCAACGGATCGTGTGCATTGAAAGGGAAAAATAGTTTTAATAAAAAAACTTGAAAGGGAAAAGCAAAAAAATGACAAAAAGGATAAATAGCATTCGCGACCATAAAGACATACCACATTACCAGACCTATCTCCCAGTTTTATATATATAGATATAGATAGTTTAAGTTTTGTGTCGATTATATGACAAGCTAGAACTAGCCATTTTGATCATCTTTTTATTTTTAAAGTTTTTTTTCTTTTTTCTTTTCGCCGAGAAGTGACAAAAATGTACAATGAAAAGGAAAAGAACAAATTTTCTAGTGATGCTATGTCGTTAAGAAAACGCATACCTTCCCAACTGAAAAATTGATGCATATACTGACCTCATGAGGACAATCCATGAGATGAAGAAGCTAATTTTGAATTTCAATTTCACTCAACTACGCGACAAAGAAGATGAAATTTAGAAGAACGTTATATATGGCAAAGAATTATATTATTGAACTAACTATAGAATAAAAGTTAATTTGATTATTTTAGTGCTAAATTCATGTATGATATTTTTAATTTTTTTTTTTAATGAATTGTGCACCTTACTTCTAGCTTCAAGCTCATTAAAAACATTAACGGTGGAGAAATATATAAATGATTATATTCATCTGTCATTATCATTCAACAATGATCCAAGAGAATTGGAGTCCTTAATAATTAATATCCCCGGCCACCTTCTTGTCAATCAGCGGCGGTCCCACATACCTCTCTTTATCGATTTTTTAAAATATTTATATAGGTTAAATTCTGTAAAACGAAGATATAGAAGAATTGAATCCACTTGAAAATTTGTGTTGTGGTCCGATGGTCAAGGTATTCTCGTTAGTGTGTTTTATTTTATACTTTTAGTTTATTTTGTTTTATTTATGTTTGATCTCTTTTACTCAAATCCAGTAGGAAATATCCTACCACCTACTTTACTTCAGAAGGTCAAAATTTTCTACAAAGTGAAATCTTACATGCAATTGCAATCATTAAAATTGTTTATAATTTATAGTTTATTTTAAATTGCTTATTTATGTTACAATGAAATTGTTAGTTTACTTTACTTTACTTTACTTTACAAGTCTCTTCTTTTATAGTAGTTTGTATTAGTTTATTTTAAGCTATAACTTTTTATTTTTTGTTTGTAAATTAACTACTTCATTCTTTATCAGTAAGAAAAAAATATTAAATTGTTTCAAATTCTTAGAGTCAAGTAAAATTTCAAAATTGGGTAAACAAATTTCTATTCAGGTTTAATAAATTGTAAAATTCGTTGAAATAATATTGCTAAGTTAAATAAATAATTGTTACTAACATTTTTAGTTAAATAATTAGTATGTTAAACGTTTTAAATTTCTTGCACAACCTTTTTTGGACCAAAAAAAGGAGTGTTGACCAAAACTTTTTAAAGTTGATCATTTTAAGATAGCATTATTAGTTTATGACCCAAAAAAAGAGCCCGAGACAAATTACACTTGTTGGTACCACTCTTTTTACCGATCGATTAACATCCGTTTTTACTTGCTTGCGTAAAATCATGAGCCTAAGACAAACAATATTTGTATTGTCGTCAACGACAGTCACCTGCCGAAAAATGTTTGAGGTAATTTCGAATTTTTATCTCATTCAAAGAAAGTTTTAAGGAAAGTAAATGTTACTAATATTTGGAATGTTATCGATCACAAAAAAGATTGGCTCTTATTTCCGTGAACCTCATTTTTTATCACGCAAAATTGAAAAATACGTGTATACTTTAACCAAAGAGAATTATATTACAGAGTTGTGCATATGTACACTGTGCTTTGCAATAACATGCATAATACATAGTAGTACACAAATTGATCTGATAATTTGGCATTATAGTTACTATTGTAGTATTACAAAATTGAAAATAGTGTAACCAAGTCCATTTTTGAATGAGAAGGCTAAATCATCACCTTATTTGAGAATCTATAACTCAAAAATCCCAAAGCAACATTCTTCTTCCTCCATTGGTAAGTCTTTTGCTTCTCTTTCTGACTCTCTCCAATATATTCTATCTTTTTCAAAATCTTGTTGGGAGATTTTGCTCTATGGTACTTTATAAAGCAGTACGGGAAGTATTTAACTATTACAAGTATTCGAAAGGATAAACAAAGATTCAATAATTCAAATGGAATCTGAAAATTACAATAGTTACACAAGTAAAAACTGGAAATTCCAGTTTTATAGAAGACGGAAAAATATAAATTGGTTTTTGCTGAGTCGAGTGTAGCACTCTGTCCTTAAGACAATATTGCCCCGTATGTATCCTTTATACGCCCTGACAATTTGTCTCCCAAGATAAAACAAAGAATGGAACCCTTGAGCAAAGGAAACTCAAGAGCTACCGTGAAGAATATTGAGTAACGAAATGATGCTTGAAAGTTGTAGGAAGAAGATTTTTCTGGTTGTGTATTTTCGTGCATATCAAGTGTGCTCAACAATGGTGTAAGGGGGTGTTTATATAGGTGAGGAATGGACTGATTTACTGCCTCAAAACTGCCTCCATAATGGCCCGTGGCCCGTGACCCGTGACCCGTGACCCGTGACCCGTGACCCGTGAACCCGAGAACCCGAGAACCCGGAACCGGAACCGGACCGGACGGGACGGGCGGGCGGCGGCGGCGCGCGTGTGGTCTTTCCTCGAACCGAAGTACATCTAGGTCCTCCCTCCTTTAAACACATGGGATACCCCTTGGGGTCCCAAACCCCAAACCAATTTCGAATCTTATATACATAACACTTCTTTCTTCCTCTACCGATGAGGGAGAATTACACACAATACCACACTTTCCATGCTTCAAACACCTTACTTCGTGAACCAATATCTCTTTCATTTCTCAATGAAATTTGACGATTCTTGGCCCTACGGTTATCTACGTACTTAGTAGATCATGCGTGTGAAGAACCGGATTCTCCAACATACGTTACACTAGTGTTTAAGCCGTTAAAGTTGGTCGGTCGCAACTCCCGCCAAAGGCAAATTTCCAACAATCCCCTCTTGAAAGAGATTTTGGCACACTCACATGGTGTCTTTTCATTTCCAAAGCAATATTTCAAATGGACCGATGTTGCATAAGGAGAGGTAGCCTCGGCTTTGAACCTTCCATAGTTGAATACCATCGGACTTACTTACTTGCGCGGTGAACGTGATGTCTTGAACCGTCGGTGTTTAGTGTAAGCCAAGACAACGGTACCAACACAACAAATTCCCTTACTCTCTTCTTCGTAATGTTTTGTCCGTTTTGGCCATGGACAACGTCTTGGATTCTTAAGTGCGTTCAATTTGAGGCGGCCCGTCCTCGCACTTAAATAGGTGGTCTCCTACAAGGTATCCCCGCTATACCCCACTTCACAAGTGTTAGGAACCATTAAAAGTTTCCCAAAGACCTAACCTCAACCGTTGAGGATCATTACAGGTTTTGAAAACTTAACCTTTACCCATACTTGCAGATAGCACTTAACGTCTATCGCGGAACGGCTTTGGATTTGGTGTTTCTTTTCGTAATTCACTATCCGAAGTGCTCATGCTTCCACCGAAGCGATCAACCGAACCTTTACAACTTAGTTTTCCCATTGAACCAAATTACGGGATCACCGGTTCGTAAGGTTGGGTTTCCACCGTATTGGTCCGTATATTTTGGGTTTTAAGCCCATTCCCCTAGACAGAGTAACGCTTGATCTCTCGGGTAGTCCCTTAGTTTGTAAACAAGGAAGTGACACCCGTGATGATCAACGCCATACGGTCTTATGTCTCCGACGGATCCCCGACAGATATGTCCGTACGCCGTCATCCGTGTCCTTCCTAAAGCCGATCGGCTAGCCACAATGTATAACTGCTGAAGGCATGGGTTTCTCCCAATAAGGGACGTCCTCTAATGAGTCGTGAAGTTACTCAACTTCTTTCATGCTTTGTATAAAGCGATAAACTCCGATACCATCATGAATCGGTCGATGCAAGTTTGCTTAGAGGATTTTCCAAGAACCACCATACACATTTACTTGTGGCTTTGGTGTTCTTCGGATCCGATGTCCGGTTGCATCACCGTGTTCTCTCGTAACCGCTGGACATCCGTAATACAATAATCCGTAGATAAGCGAATAATTCGTATATCGTCATATCCGACTTAACGCCTTCTATTGATCATGTATTAAGATCATCATGAACCTTAGTTCAACCGATCCGTTTGTTGGACGATACCGGACGGTTGTAGTGTGTACAATACATTGAACTACACGTGACCCGAGCATATCGCTCCTTGTCTATGGGTGCACCATGATTCCAATAAGTTCTATGATTCATATCTATTGGTGGCTTCAACGAGACTGTCAACTATCGACCGAGTCCGTTAGATGTCTTAGAAATCCAATTCCTAAGATGTCATCTGTGATACTCATATCTTTCATATCGAGACTTTGTTTCAATATGATTTTCACTCTAAGACCGTTGGTTTTCCCAACTCGTTGGCTTTCTAACTTCGAGTCAATGTTTCGTGATCGATTCATTATTTCTGTTTTATCCGAGACTTTCGGGACCAAAATGTTAACATTTCGGGGACCAAAATGAAAGTTCGGAAGAAGCCCAACAGTTCAAAGAAACCAATTACGATCCTCTTCTTCCAACTCTCCGATTGGGAAGGTCATTTCAACACCCATGCCATGTAAGATTACAATGGCCCTGGATGTGAAGCTACTCACAGGGGAGCACTTTTTACAACCCAAAGGTTCTTTTCCGGAGGAAGATTAACCATTACACAAGTATGGTTCTATATATAGAATCTATTTCTCCCTTTAGCTTCTTTCCAAAGCGGGGTTTTTGGAGATAACAATTATTTGTTAATTGTTCATGGTTCATTATTAACCATACAAGCTAGAAGGACTGGAACAAGTCTTTGTCCCCTTCTTTGCTCTGTCTCGGTTCAACATCTAGAATCCCCGAGTTCTGCATATCCGGAATATTAAGTTCCGGACAGCCAAAGAACTTTCGAGTCCGTAGATACGGAACGTCTAGTTCCGGACGATCGAACCCTCGCGGGTTCTTGTTAACCTTGAGCAATTACTCCTTTTTCCTTTTCCAAGGAAAGTTATCTCCAAAGAATTCAGCATTCTTTGACGCCAAGAGGCGATCAACACTACCGTTATTTGCGATCCAAATGGATATGTAATCTACGATCTTAGGTCGAACTTGACTGTTTCGATAGCCCATCTTTTACCAAGCTACCCCTCATAATTTGGGCGTACGACTTCGCGCTTGGCTAACACCGTTAGACTGAGGTGAGAAATGAACATTCATTTAATGAACGATGCTTCACATTCTCCCCCTCTATCACTACGAATTTCTCAATCCGTAGGCTTAGTTGATTTTCAACTTCTGCTTTGTAGGCTTCAACAACTTCATCTTTGCTTTTCAATAAACAAAGGATTCCATACGTTGTACCATCATTGTCGCGCCCGATTTTCACCCGCTCCGAGGTCAAAGCGGAGCACAGACGCATTCGGGTGATTCCTGGGTAAAGAATTGAGGAGTCGCCACCTAATTATTTTTTACGGTGAATTAGGACACCTAGATATTTAAACTAAATGCTGCAATGTAACTCCAATTTTAAGGTCTGCAAAACTATTTGAGATTCTAGGTAAGGGTTCTTTATTATCCTAAAGGGAAGGGGTTAGGCATCCTTTAAGATCCGCTAACTTGCGGTTATCCGGTCAAACTCAGGTTAATTATTACTAGAAAAATATATGTTTTTATAAGTATAACAGATTTAAAGATGTTTGCAAATAATTAGTAAATGATGCACTTTAAAAGAAAGATACATGCAGAGATTTTAAAATATGCATTTGTATGGTATTTAAAGAGAAATACATGTAGAGTTGAAAAAATATGTATTTGACAATTAATAGTAAAACAAATTATTTATAATGCCAAAGAAGTAAAATTTGGGGAATCAATGAATTGTAAATTGACAAAAAGATAAGCTTATTCGGTATGATTAATAAAGCGAATAAAAGATGACAAAAGTTGTTTTGAAAATCTTGAATACGCGTGACGAGCCTAAAATAAATAAACTAACGAAGGATTTCTAAGTTTGAATTCAACCGAGCCTACAAATAAATAAGCTAGCGACGGGTTTCAAATCTTAAACTAACCTATGAATTAATCCTAAGTTTGCCTATTCTAAGCATTTCAATAATTACATAAGTGCGATAAATAATATTACAATACAAAGCGGAATAAAAGCTGAATTAAAGAAAGAAATAAAAATAAATAACCTCCCGGAATATTTGACTTTATTTGCTTTAATCCCTAAGTCCGTCACGAACAAACGGTTAGAAACAGTTAAATACAAATAACTCCATATCCGTATTCAAAACAGTGAATGTTCTAATCACGGAGGGCTCAGACTTAAATTTTGAAAAGAACATTCCAATCACGTCGTGGCTGCAAACATATGACTAATGTAATTTATTTTGATTGCCTCGCCTACTAAACGTGTTGGTCTCTCGGGTGAAATAGAAAGGATCACTATAATCACGTCGTGGCTGCGAATATATAACTTGTTGGTTATTTTAGTCACCTCGCCTACTAAACATGTTGATCTCGGATGAAAAAAAGGTTTAAGTCTTCATCATTGCCCGAAGTTATATTTCCGTCTTTGCAACTGTGGAGGCCTCAAAATCGACGGATATTTTTCATCGGCCAATAGTATCGTGTTCAAATCAGTAAAATTAAAATGAAACAAGAAACGAAACGAGCAGTGGCGGTAAAACAAAGAAGCGAAAAATAATTTCCGAAAAAGACGCGGTGTTTAGTTTAAAAAAAAGAAAAAAAAACAAAAATATCCGTTGCACGGATACTTAAAACATCTTTGAAAAAGCGAGAAAAAGAAATGCAACGAAAGAAAAGCGCGACCTCGAATTCGCGATTTTAGTTTAAAACGGCCTAAATGCGGTATTAATAAAATAGTAAAGCATTAAGAATAGTAAGATATCCGTTACCCGGATGTTTAACCCAAATGAAAAAAACGGAGAAACGAAAAAGAAATAAATAAAAGCGGATGAAATAGTGAGTTAATTTTGAAAAAAACGACCTTAAAAGTGAACAAATTGAGTTAATTCGGAGAAGAAAAAAAAATCCGACCGGATCATGAAATCGAAAAATCGAAATTTTTTAGATAACCAACAACGGATATGAAAAATGCCATAATCTGGAATATACCAAAATCCGGTCGACCCGACCGGATCGGTGACCCCGACCCGAATCGAGAGGCCAACCCGAATCAGATTTTTTTTTCATTTTTTCGGATAACCAATATACAAGATATGAAATGCAAGAATTTGGAAAATATTCGAATCGGTCGACCGATCCGGATCGATGACCGACCCGAATCGTAACCCGAATCCGAATCAAATGATCCAAACCCAAATCAATTTTTACACCAAATTCGGATAATCAATAACAAAAATATGAAATGCAAGAATTCGGGAAAATATTATCCGAACCGGTCGACCGCCGGTCGATGACCCGATCCGAATCCGGTATGCAACCCGAAATCGAATAATTTCACCAATTTCGATAACCAACATATAGAAATATGAAATGCAAGAATTCCGAAAATAATACCCGACCGGTCGACCGACCGGGTCGATTTGACCGGGTCGGTGACCCGACCCGAATCGTGGTATGCAAAAATCGAGAGAATCAAAAATGGAGAACAAACCTTTTCGGACTCAATTCTTGAACAACAAGGGAGGAAAAATGGTTGAAACCAAGAACACAACCAAAAATATTTATATCCAATCGGACCTCCGAAAAAATCTCTCCTTTTTTTTCTTTTTTCCTCTTTCCCCCTTTCTTCTCGAAGAACCCAAGGGGTTTTTATAGCCCCCATTTCTCCCAAAACCGAGCTTAAATTCAAACTCGAGGCCCCAAAAATAATGATTTTGGAACGTTTTTTGGGGTATGGGTTGCGGTGAGAGGCGATGGATTGGATGGTGTGTCGGGCGGCGGTGTTGGCGAGTGGTGGTGTCGGGTGTAGGGTGCGGCGACGTAGGGTTAGGGGCGTAGGGCGTAGGGTGGCGGGATTGGGTGGTTTAGGGGTTTTAGTTTTTTTTTTTTTTTTTTTGGGTTTTGTTTTTTTTTGGGGGATAAAAGGGAGGGTTAATGGGCTTCGGGGGGCGAAAAAATAAGGGGGTTGGGCCGGTTTAGGGATTCGGGTGGGCTTGGTATATGGGGTGGCCGATTGGGCTTGGAAAAAAAGGGGTGTTGGGATTTTGTTTTGTGGGTTGTTGGATGATGGGAGTTTTAAAATGGGGAGTTTGGGCTTGGGTGTTGGGCTAATTGGGTTGTGGGGTGATGGGTGTTGATAGAATGTTTTGGGTAGAAATAATTTGGGTTGGGAAATAAAATGGGTTATAAATTGTTTTTTTTTTGGTTTAAAAAAATATAAAAGGGGTTTAACATTGAAAATATTATTTTTTTGTGTTTGTAAAAGATGTGAATTATTTAAAATAACGTAACGATGTGATAATAATAAAAAATATAATATTTTTGAAATGTTTAATGCTTAAATAAAAAAAAATGCGATGCAATTTTGCGAGAATAAAATAACGTAGAATTTTTTTGGATAAAACTTATGATTATGATAAAGAATGCAAATGACGGTAAAAACGCGGATAATAATAATAATAATAAGATATATGCCCATATATGCCTATATTTAAAAATTGTTTTAAAAGTGTCAAAAATATTAAAAATTACGAATAAAGTCATAAAAGATGGGACAAAATTGGGTGTCAACGAGATGCCCCTCTTTGGACGGAGACGATGAAAGAGTTTTCGGCCAAAGAAGTTGACTGAGTAGCCAATTTTGTCATGATCATCGGGACTGCATGGTAAGAAATAGAATCCCGAGGGGTATAGAAGTTGCAAAAAGATGGTGCACATTCAAGAAACAACGCCCCAGTGTCGACTTAGGATGACACTGGTTGCAGATGCGAGAAACTAATGGGAAAAACGGATCGACGTTCGAAGTAGGTCGTTGACCAATTTGCATCGGTTCGCCGTAAAAGATAGTCCCACGCCGTGGTGAAGTTCCTGCAAATTAAAAAAAACTCCTGCAAACTAAAGCTTAAGATAAAATTAGTGTATAACTGCTGAGGAAAATTGTAGAGAAAAATAACTTGGAAATACCCGCATTAGGAGGTGGGCGCCTGACTGAAATTAAAATACCCTCGTTAGGAGGTGGGCGCCTGACTGAAATTAAAATACCCGCATTAGGAGGTGGGCGCCTAACTGAAATTAAAATACCCGCATTATAAGGTGGGCGCCTGAAATGACGTCGTTGGATTGACGTGTTGTGTTGAAGACGTCGTTGTAATATTGTTGACGTCGTTGTAAATGATGTAAAAGACAGTTGTTGTGCTGCCTGTAACGTCGAGGACGTTGTTGTAAAGATGTTTTGCTGTAAAAGATAAATGCTGTGCTGAAGACGTCGTTGTAATGTTGTTGACGTCATTGTAGTGCTGTAAAAATAAATATTGTGCAGAAGACGCCGTTGCGTAGGCGTGTTGTTGATGGCACCGTTGTATGGGCGCGTTGCGGATGACATCATTGTAATGCTGTTGATGTCGTTGTAATGCTGTAAAAGATAGTTGTTTTGCAGGAGACGCCATTGCGTAGGCGTGTTGTTCATGACGCCGTTGTATGGGCGCGTTGTTGATGGCACCGTTGTATGGGCGCGTTGCTGATGACATCATTGTAATGCTGTTGATGTCGTTGTAATGCTGTAAAAGGTAGTTGTTTTGCAGAAGACGCCATTGCATAGGCGTGGTGTTCATGACGCCGTTGTATGGGCGCGTTGTTGATGACATCATTGTAATGCTGTTGATGTCGTTGTTGTAAGAATGTAACACTGATGTCGTCGTTGTATCGACGTGTTGTGTTGAAGACGGCATTGTGATGACGTTGTTGCAAGAATGTAATGCTGATGACGTTGTTGCAAGAATGTAATGTCATTGTTCTTGTAAGAGATAGTTGTTCTTGGCTTGAAAACGACGTTGTAATGTTGTCGACGTCGTTGTAATGATAACGCTGATGACATCGTTGTAATGTTGTTGATGTCATTGTAATGCTGTAAAAGATAGTTGATGTGCTGCAGTAACGTCGATGACGTTGTTGTAATGTTGTAAAAGATAGCTGCTGCGTTGAAGACGTCATTGTAATATTGTTGACGTCGTTGTAATGCTGTAAAAGATAGCTGCTGCGTTGAAGACGTCATTGTAATATTGTTGACGTCGTTGTAATGCTGTAAAAGATAGCTGCTGCGTTGAATACGTCATTGTAATGCTGTTGACGTTGTTGTAGTGCTGTAAAAGATTGTTGTGTTGTCGTAAAAGATAGCTACTGCATTGAAGACGTCATTGTAATGTTGTTGACGTCGTTGAGGTGTTGTAAAAGATAGTTGCTGCGTTGCCGTAGAAGATAGTTGCTGCATTGCCGTAAAAGATAGTTGCTGCATTGCCGTAAAAGATAGTTGCTGCGTTTGAAGACGTCATTGTAGTGTTGTTGACGTCGTTGAGATGCCGTAAAAGATAATTGTCGTGCTGCCATAACGTCGATGACGTTATTGTAATGTTGTCCTGTTGTAAGAGATGTAAGTGACGTCCTTGCCGTCAGTTTGCTGTAATATGGTTTCACATTGTGCTGAATCTTCTGCCGATTCAAACTCATGCGGACTGTGAATTGAAATGTCGTCCTGGCACGGGCGAAAATGTGATGCGACGTCTTTGCCCTCGGGTTTGCTGTGTTGTCGTTTCCTGTGATTCAAAATAACATCTTTGTGCAGACATAATAGTCGGGACCCTGTAGGTCAAGATGATGTCTTCGTATAGATGCAAAACATGAACGTAATCCTTGTAGTGAGCTGTGATGCCAAAATTCTTTGGGAAATTGATCATAAGTGATGTGGCTTCCCTGCTTCTTTCAACCTGAAGAACCTGTACTCAAAGAAAATTTGTGAGTTTGGGGGAGGGGCGGTTGATTCGCGTTGACTTTGTAGCTTCTGCTCTTGATAGTTGCATGTTCCGCTGATTCGGACCTGTAGCCCCTATCTAGTTCCCAGTCTTGGCTAACCGCTAATGGAAACTGTTGAAAACAAGTTGTTTATAAGAAAGTATGCTTATCATTAAAAAGTTCTTGTCGAACTCTAATGAAAAAATATTTGTTGAAAATGATTTGCTTATAAGAAAGTATGCATATATGTAAAATATCTTGTCAAACTCTAATGAAAATATTTGGTGAAAATAAATTGCGTATAAGAAAGTAGGCATATATGTAAAAAATTATGTCGAACTCTAATGAAAGTATTTGTTGAAAATAAATTGCTTATAAGAAAGTAGGCATATAGGTAAAAGGTTCTGTCGAACTCTAATGGAAATATTTGTTAAAAAGAAAGTATGCATATGAGTAAAAAGTTCTTGTCGAACTTTAATGAAAATATTTGTTGAAAATAATTTGCTTATGAGAAAGTATGCAGTTATGTAAAATGTCTGTCGAGCAGTGACATGCGGTGAAACAAAGCAAACGTCTTATCCAAAATTCTTCTGGCTGAAGACTTATTTTGCCGATGCTTTTCCAAGTTTATCGGCGTCATCTGGCAGTGATCCCCCTAAAAAAAATGCCCCAGTTTCTGATATGTGAGAATGACGATCTTTTGAACGGACAACCGAGTCTTGTGTAGATTGCTTGCCTGCCCTATCAGGGTGATCAGATGGGTGTATTTTGTCATTTGTGAGATAAAGGAGAAAATATTTCCTAATGGTGGGACCGAAGCCGATTTAGGCCGCCTACGTATCCCCATGAGGGAATCAAGTCGTGACGTAGTTCATTACAAGCAAAAGAGGATTGTAAGGATCTTCTAAAAGTGGGACCGAAGCCGATGTGGCCGCCTACGTATCCCGCCGAGGGAATCAGGTCATAACGTAGTTCATGCGGCAAAAGAGATTGTAAGGATTTTCTGAAAATGGGACCGAAGCCGATGTGGCCGCCTACGTATCCCGCCGAGGGAATCAGGTCATGACGTAGTTCATGTGCAAGTAAAGAGGATTGTAAGTTTTTTTTTAAAAATGGGACCGAAGCCGATGTGGCCGCCTACGTATCCCGCCGAGGGAATCAGGTCATGACGTAGTTCATGTGCAAAAGGGGATTGTGAAGTTTTGCAAAAAAATGGGACCGAAGCCGATGTGGCCGCCTACGTATCCCGCCGAGGGAATCAGGTCATGACGTAGTTCATGTTACAAGTAAAAGGGAACTGTAAGGGTTTTTCTAAAAGTGGGACCGAAGCCGATGTGGCCGCCTACGTATCCCGCCGAGGGAATCAGGTCATGACGTAGTTCATGTTACAAAAAAAATTGTGTTTTTGGGGAAATTTGCAATCTAGGAAACGGAACCCTACGTGGGTTCAATGCGTATCCCGCCGAGGGAGCGCAACTTTTACAACATAGAAAAAAGTATTACATAGAGAATAACTAATCTTAGATATGGTATCTCTTCACTGCATCTGCATTGATGGTTTTTGGCCATTCTATTCTGATAAGGTTGCCCCGGACATCTGCGTCCATCTGCTTTTCATCAATCAGTCTCTTAGTATATGATTCTGTGTCCACTTGACTGCGAAAGATATAGCATTGCCCCAGTAGAAGTCCTGATCGTAGTATGGTAGCCCAAGAGTACAAATGGCAAACGTCCGTGCCGATGCTTGTAACTTATCAACCATCCTGGTGTTTCATCCAAATCTGGCTTTGACTTATTCAAAAAAAATGCCCCAGTTCTTCCGGTTGTAAGTCTTCCTTATATTCGTCGAAGCCTTGCTTGTTGTTTGGGACCTTGTTTGCTTGTTTCATTATATGTCACATATTGCCGACAAATTAGTTAATTTGCATGATGAAAGAGAAGATTTTTTTTTTTTTTTTTTTTATAAACAAAACAGATTTTAAAATAGCAAAAGCAATGCAGATTTGTCATTTTAAGCTTTCAAAAGGTGGAGGCAAAATACATTAAACTGCATAAATGCGATTCAGGCCTCAATTTAAATCACATTTTTTTTTCATTAAGTACTAATACAATTTGGGTAGACATGATTGGGAATAAAAAATGGGGTGCTCCGCTTGATTTTAAGTCAACCCGAATCAACCTTTGGGGGGAAATAAATTAGACAAAATAAACCTCCTGAAAATGAAGAGAACCAAGTTAGTATAAGGCGAGTAATTATTGTTTCAAATAATATGCACAGAGTGGGAAGTAGCATGAAATAACAAGCGATTGTATGGAAATTAAATGCGCATCCTAATATACATGGGGCCTCTCTTATGCCGGAGGTGGGCCTAAACGCCGATATGCGGGATTAGAATAGATTGATCCAAGCTATAAAACTATAAATGCTTTTGTCGGAAATGAGACAAAATGAATGTACATTTCCCAATTTCGGCATGTCATGATTAGGCTTGGAATAGTCTATCATTATCACGCTACACATAATATCTTGATTGGTCGTTGGGTTGTGAGACCCGTAGACAATTTTGGCGGATTTCTTAATTGTGGAGTCGATGCCAAGGATCGATCCACCTAAGGTGTATGCATGCATGACTTAAAATAAAGGGTGGTATAGCTCTATCCTAAATTTCCTAAGATTTGGCTGACTAGACTCAAGGTTCCCGAGCGGACTGCTCGAGTGAGAAGGCTACGCGGCCAACCGGATGGTCCGGACGCTCCGCGCATATACCAACTCTCCTAAACATTTGGTAATTTGAAAGAAATTTGCGGGTGCGCAAAACACACCTCGCGTGTAGTGTGTGATAGTGTCAATTTTCCAGAGTGGAAGAAATATGAGCGGAATGCCAATTTAAGGAAAGCAGTAAAACAATATAGCAATTAAAGCAATTATGCAAAATTTTCACAAATGAAACATATCAAAGCATTAAAACAAATAATAAGCAAAAAGTAAAGCACAATAATAATTAACCTGATTTGGCTATGGTCAAGAACCTGAAATATCCCCAGTGGAGTCGCCATTCTGTCGCGCCCGATTTTCGACCGCTCCGAGGTCAAAGCGGAGCACAGACGCATTCGGGTGATTCCTGGGTAAAGAATTGAGGAGTCGCCACCTAATTATTTTTTACGGTGAATTAGGACACCTAGATATTTAAACTAAATGCTGCAATGTAACTCCAATTTTAAGGTCTGCAAAACTATTTGAGATTCTAGGTAAGGGTTCTTTATTATCCTAAAGGGAAGGGGTTAGGCATCCTTTAAGATCCGCTAACTTGCGGTTATCCGGTCAAACTCAGGTTAATTATTACTAGAAAAATATATGTTTTTATAAGTATAACAGATTTAAAGATGTTTGCAAATAATTAGTAAATGATGCACTTTAAAAGAAAGATACATGCAGAGATTTTAAAATATGCATTTGTATGGTATTTAAAGAGAAATACATGTAGAGTTGAAAAAATATGTATTTGACAATTAATAGTAAAACAAATTATTTATAATGCCAAAGAAGTAAAATTTGGGGAATCAATGAATTGTAAATTGACAAAAAGATAAGCTTATTCGGTATGATTAATAAAGCGAATAAAAGATGACAAAAGTTGTTTTGAAAATCTTGAATACGCGTGACGAGCCTAAAATAAATAAACTAACGAAGGATTTCTAAGTTTGAATTCAACCGAGCCTACAAATAAATAAGCTAGCGACGGGTTTCAAATCTTAAACTAACCTATGAATTAATCCTAAGTTTGCCTATTCTAAGCATTTCAATAATTACATAAGTGCGATAAATAATATTACAATACAAAGCGGAATAAAAGCTGAATTAAAGAAAGAAATAAAAATAAATAAACTCCCAGGAATATTTGACTTTATTTGCTTTAATCCCTGCAAGCTGTCACGAACAAACGGTTAGAAACAGTTAAATACAAATAACTCCATATCCGTATTCAAAACAGTGAATGTTCTAATCACGGAGGGCTCAGACTTAAATTTTGAAAAGAACATTCCAATCACGTCGTGGCTGCAAACATATGACTAATGTAATTTATTTTGATTGCCTCGCCTACTAAACGTGTTGGTCTCTCGGGTGAAATAGAAAGGATCACTATAATCACGTCGTGGCTGCGAATATATAACTTGTTGGTTATTTTAGTCACCTCGCCTACTAAACATGTTGATCTCGGATAAAAAGGTTTAAGTCTTCATCATTGCCCAGAAGTTATATTTCCGTCTTTACAACTGTGGAGGCCTCAAAATCGACGGATATTTTTCATCGGCCAGTGCAGTATCGTGTTCAAATCAGTAAAATTAAAATGAAACAGTAAACAGCAGCAGCAGAAGGTAAAACAGTAAGCAGAAAATAATTTCCGAAAAAGACGCGGTGTTTAGTTTAAAACAGTAAAAAAAAACAGTAAAATATCCGTTGCACGGATACTTAAAACAGTGCTGAAAAACAGAGAAATGCAACGAAAGAAAAGCGCGACCTCGAATTCAGTTTCGTCGGCCTAAATGCGGTATTAATAAAATAGTAAAGCATTAAGAATAGTAAGATATCCGTTACCCGGATGTTTAACCCAGCGAACAGAAAAACGGAGAAACGAAAGAAATAAATAAAAGCGGATGAAATAGTGAGTTAATTTTGAAAAACAGACCCGGAAAAGTGAACAGTGAGTTAATTCTGGGAGAAGAAAAAAAACAGACCCGGGATGAAATCAGAAATTCAGATTTTTTAGATAACCAGCAACAGATATGAAAAATGCCATAATCTGGAAATATACCAAGTCCGGGTCGACCCGACCTGGATCAGTGACCCCGACCCGAATCAGAGGCCAACCCGAATCAGATTTTTTTTTCATTTTTTCAGATAACCAATATACAAGATATGAAATGCAAGAATTCTGGAAAATATTCGAATCGGGTCGACCCGATCCGGATCAGTGACCTGACCCGAATCAGTGACCCGAATCAGAAATCAAATGATCCAAACCCAAATCAGATTTTAACACCAAATTCAGATAATCAATAACAAAAATATGAAATGCAAGAATTCGGGAAAATATTATCCGAACCGGGTCGACCCGCCCGGGTCAGTGACCCGATCCGAATCCGGTATGCAACCCGAAATCGAATAATTTCACCAATTTCAGATAACCAACATATAGAAATATGAAATGCAAGAATTCTGAAAATAATACCCGAACCGGGTCGACCCGACCCGGGTCAGTGACCCGACCCGAATCAGGTATGCAAAATCAGAGAATCAAAAATGGAGAACAAACCTTTTCGGACTCAATTCTTGAACAACAAGGGAGGAAAAATGGTTGAAACCAAGAACACAACCAAAAATATTTATATCCAAATCGGACCTCCGAAAAAATCTCTCCCTTTTTTTTTCTTTTTTCTCCTCTTTCCCCCTTTCTTCTCGAAGAACCCAAGGGGTTTTTATAGCCCCCATTTCTCCCAAAACCCAGCTTAAATTCAAACTCAAGGGCCCCAAAAATAATGATTTTGGAACGGTTTTTTAGGGGTATGGGTTGCGGTGAGAGGCGATGGATTGGTGGTGTCAGGCGGCGGTGTTGGCGAGTGGTGGTGTCAGGTGTAGGGTGCGGCGACGTAGGGTCGGGGGCGTAGGGGTAGGGTGGCGGCTGATTGGGTGGTTTAGGGGTTTTAGTTTTTTTTTTTTTGATTTTGGGTTTTGTTTTAGGGGGATAAAAGGGGAGGGTTAATGGGCTTCGGGTATGGGCGAAAAAATAAGGGGGGTTGGGCCGGTTTAGGGATTCGGGTGGGCTTGGTATATGGGGTGGCCGATTGGGCTTGGAAAAAAAGGGGTGTTGGGATTTTGTTTTGTGGGTTGTTGGATGATGGGAGTTTTAAAATGGGGAGTTTGGGCTTGGGTGTTGGGCTAATTGGGTTGTGGGCTGATGGGTGTTGATAGAATGTTTTGGGTAGAAATAATTTGGGTTGGGAAATAAAATGGGTTATAAATTGTTTTTTTTTTGGTTTAAAAAAAATATAAAAGGGGGTTTAACATTGAAAATATTATTTTTTTGTGTTTGTAAAAGATGTGAATTATTTAAAATAACGTAACGATGTGATAATAATAAAAAATATAATATTTTTGAAATGTTTAATGCTTAAATAAAAAATGTAAATGCGATGCAATTTTGCGAGAATAAAATAACGTAGAATTTTTTTGGATAAAACTTATGATTATGATAAAGAATGCAAATGACGGTAAAAACGCGGATAATAATAATAATAATAAGATATATGCCCATATATGCCTATATTTAAAAATTGTTTTAAAAGTGTCAAAAATATTAAAAATTACGAATAAAGTCATAAAAGATGGGACAAAATTGGGTGTCAACAATCATCAATGAAGATCACAACGTACTTGTCTCCCCCCTCTATTTTGTATAAACTTCAAATCACCCAAGTAGGTGTGACTAAGTTCTAGAGGAGCGGTGCTTCTTTCGCTATTCCCTTGACGGAATTTGGAAAGGTGATTTTGCCTCTTCGTCTACCTCACATTCATTTTGAGGGTTTATGTCGACAGTAGGCAACAATCTCAACATCGTTAGCTTTTGAATGATTGCTATTTAACGTGTCTTAATCTATGATGTCATAGATGCACGGATTACAATATATCATTCATTTGGCTATAGACATATTGTACCACTCTTAGTTATTACGGACCTGTTGGACTAGTCTCAAATCAGATTTGACCAACAACGTCCTTTAACCAAGTTAGGAACATGTATCACCTCTTTTAGAGTGAACTCATTCCTTGAAGTCCTATTGAGGTCAACCTCTCCAGCCCCTTTGATTTTAGAGGTGGCGTTGCTTCACATGAACAACCTCTTGCCCGTGGTTAGGGCGTAATCGGATCATTTGTGATCTAGATACTCTGGCCTACTCCAATTGCTTTGGCAGACTGAGTGTCCAATTTCTTTCTTGCCTTTCTTTAGGCCTTCGGATCATTCGGGACACAGAAACTGCGGCCCACCTTACTAGGTGTCCATTACTTTTCCTATGAAATGAATTTTGGCCCCACTCCGGTCCGCCCGGAGCTTTATATGACTAAGTGTCCAATATCATCATATCAAAGGAATTTTGGCCCACTCCGGTCACCCGAGGCTTTGTATGACCGAGTGTCCAATATCATCCTATCAAAGGAATTTTGGCCCACTCTAGTCGCCGGAGGCTTTGTATGACCGAGTGTCCAATATCATCCTATGAAGGATCTTCTGCCAAATAATATGACAGGCTCAACGTCATTAACTTTTAGACTTCTTCCGTTATGATTGGTGCCCAGATAATTCTTGGTGCTTACTTAATAGTGGTAACAGTTTTCGCACAGTTAGTGGATCTTTCTCCATCGTATGTGCGAACATACTTTACACACTTTAACAATTACACTTAAAAGAACGGATCTTTTTAAGTCGTTTACAAAATCCAATCTTTAAACGGAAAAGAAGATGAGATTAAACTTCTGATTTGTTAAAGCATAAGGAATATAAATTATTTTCATATTCCTCCTTACTTTAATCCATTTTTAATCAGACATAATTTAATCTTTATTCTTGACAAGTAAGAAAAATACTTATCATTTAATCCTTATTCTTGACAAGTAAGAAAAATACTTATCCCAATTTCGGATTCTGGCTCACTTCAGTCACTTCATCAGACTGAGTGTCCATTTCCTTCTCACCATTATTCGGATCCTTTGTCCGGGACGAGATATAGGCCTTCGCTACAAGATAGAATAACATCTTCACTCTTCTCCTCTTGTCCCGAGTTGACATCCTCGAGCTCTCGTGAGCGCTTGTTTCCACCAGATCTTGGTAGCGGTGACACCATGAACACGTTCATCATCATCACTCTCTTCTACCAGAAAACCATTTCCATATCCAGATTTGGTCACACAATTTTTGACCGACATCTTTCGAACACTAATAGTAATACTATACAAATATTGTCTTAAGTTGTTGGGAGATTTTGCTCTATGGTACTTTATAAAGCAGTACGGGAAGTATTTAACTATTACAAGTATTCAAAAGGATAAACAAAGATTCAATAATTCAAATGGAATCTGAAAATTACAATAGTTACACAAGTAAAAACTGGAAATTCCAGTTTTATAGAAGACGGAAAAATATAAATTGGTTTTTGCTGAGTCGAGTGTAGCACTCTGTCCTTAAGACAATATTGCCCCGTATGTATCATTTATACGTCCTGGACAATTTGTCTCCCAAGATAAAACATCAATGGAACCCTTGAGCAAAGGAAACTCAAGAGCTACCGTGAAGAATATTGAGTAACGAAATGATGCTTGGAAGTTGTAGGAAGAAGATTTTTCTCGGTTGTGTATTTTCGTGCATATCAAGTGTGCTCAACAATGGTGTAAGGGGATGTTTATATAGGTGAGGAATGGACCGATTTATCGCCTCAAAACTCGCCTCCATAATAGCCAAATAATGGCCATTATGGAGGTAGTAAAGTCACCAACATAAATGGGAGAAAGACCAACGGATTTGGCCATTATAGGAGGAGTAATTCGACCAAAATAAATGGGTGAATTGAGTGCTTGGCTTTTCTCGTCTTGACCATCGAAATTCGAACTTCGGGGACCAAACTATACATCTTGAAACTTCAGGGACCAAACCGTCGAAATTCTGAACTTCAGGGACCAAACTGTACATCTTGAAACTTCAGGGACCAAACTGTACATCCGAAATAATTCTGGTCCAAATCGTATATCTGAAACTTCGGGATCAAACTGTACATCCGAAATAATTCGGTCCAAACGCGTATATCCGAAACTTCGGGATCAAACCGTACTTCCGACAAAGTTTTCGGCCCAAAAAGATAATATCAGAAGACCCACAGCCCACAGCCCGTGACCCGTGAACCCGGAACCGGACGGGACGGGCGGGCGGCGGCGGCGCGCGTGTGGTCTTTCCTCGAACCGAAGCACATCTAGGTCCTCCCTCCTTTAAACACATGGGATACCCATTGGGGTCCCAAACCCCAAACCAATTTCGAATCTTATATACACAACACTTCTTTCTTCCTCTACCGATGAGGGAGAATTACACACAATACCACACTTTCCATGCTTCAAACACCTTACTTCGTGAACCAATATCTCTTTCATTTCTCAATGAAATTTGACGATTCTTGGCCCTACGGTTATCTACGTACTTAGTAGATCATGCATGTGTGAAGAACCGGATTCTCCAACATACGTTACACTAGTGTTTAAGCCGTTAAAGTTGGTCGGTCGCAACTCCCGCCAAAGGCAAATTTCCAACAAATCTTTCCATATTTATTTATTATCAGTTATAAAAAATTGCACATTCAATTTATTGAAAATAAGCTAAGGTAATCAAATCTTTGACCTGTATTAGTCTTGGTAATTGATTTTGAAAACCCATCTAGAGAAGCTTCGTTTAGTGATGGGAGTAAAATTAATTGAAGCTCACTGTGAAGAGAAGGATCTGAACAACAATGGCGAATTGGGAAAGAGAAAAATTGAAGCTCGAAGAAGAGTATGAAGAAGGCATGAGAAAATAGCTAGAGATTAGTATTAATTTACTCCCAAATGTCAAATCCGGTACTTATGGCAACTTGGGGCTAAAAGTTGTCTTATTTTTTTCTTAAAAGCCACATGGTGTCCTTTACCCGAGAAAGAAAGGTGGAAATTATAATGACGGGTTAGTTTGTGTTCCAAATACGAATAATATATATATTGGAAAAATGAAATATGTATTTGAGGTAATTTTGGTTTTCTATCTTAGTCGAAGAATTTTTTTTAGGAAAGTAAATGTTAATTAATGGAATATTATCAATCACAAAAAAGATTGACTCTAATTTCCTTCAACCTCGTTTTTGGTCAAGCAAAAATGGAAAATTCGTGTATAATAAAAAAAGAATTATATTACAGAGTGGTGCATATTAGAATGGTGTACACTGTGCTTTGCAATAACATGTATAGTACTTAATACATAAATTGATCTGATAATTTGGTATTATCGTTACTATTTAATATTGTTAAGAGTCCTACATCGAAAATGGAATGGAAACATGAACTCTTATAAGGACTTGGACAATCCTCACCCTATAAGCTAGCTTTTGGGGTTGAGTTAGGCCCAAGATCTGTTTTTTATATTGTATCAGAACCAGGATCATTCCAATTCTTTGTTCACCGATGTTGGACCCTCACATTATATTATTCACGCTCCAGTTAACAAGGTATGGGCGTGCGGGGTGTTAAGAGTCTCACATCGGATATGAAATGGTAACATGGACTCCTTATATGGACTTGGACAATACTCACCCTACAAGCTAGCTTTTGGATTAAGTTAGGCCAAGATTCATTCTTTACAAGTATTACAAAATTGAACATAGACTTGCAAGCCATTGGCATTATAAATTTCGAAGTGACAAATAATATAGGTTTCATGATAATAATATTTCCCCCTATGATTAGGTAATATGATAAGTAATGTTTAATTTAACTTATATTTCTGGTATGTAAATTATTTAGGCTTTAATCTAATGGTGAGAGCGTAAAGGTTCTATTCATGTGGCAAATAAAAATTTGGTATTTCAATAGAGAAAGGATAGAAAAGCGAATATTTTCCATTGAGTTTTAAACCATTATTCTCGGTTTAAAGAAACACACTTACGATCAATCTTATGTTGAAAGTTTTTTCACAATGAATAATTTAAGGATCAAAACAAATTGGGAAAATACATAAGTTGCTCCTTAAACATGTCCCGACAACTCAGTTACACACTCTAACTTTACGGGTAATATTTTATCCCTTTTTTTGTCCGACGTGAGTTTAATACTCCCTAAGAGGTGACCTAACTAGGGATGGCAACGGATAGGATCTGGACCGGATCCTACTAGATCCAGATCCAGATCCGTTTTTCATACCTGAATCCAGATCCGGATCCGGATCCAGCGGATCCATAAAAATCATATCCAAATCCGGATCCGCCGGATCCACGGATCGGATTTGGATCCACATGTAAAAAAATTTACCTTGCTAAAAATGTAACCTTGCTAAGAATTTTTTTTTGAACTGACAAACGATTTTTACTTAAGTAACAGTTTACTGTTTTTCAATTTTGAAATGTTCATATGAGATATTTTGTTCGTTGTCTCATTTTGATTGTGAGCTATTAATTAAAAATGTTGGACAATGACAATAGTTGTGGAAAATGCTGACTAGTATTTCCACAATGCAGAACTTGCATGTGCTTGGAATCTTCATAAATGAAGTGAATATAATTTGAACTACTTGTCTATGGAGATGTTAGTCATTCACTAATATAACATTGATTTTATTATCGAAGTTACCTCATTATTTTTTTATTTTTGAGTTAACGCGGGGATAAATTAAACTTGTTTTGAGAATTAAACTTGCAAGGATGTGCTTAGCAATTTTAAGAAAATACTTATAAAATTACATTCTAGGTTATGAATATATTTAATAAAAAATGGATCCACGGGTCGGATCTGGACCGGATACGGATCTCAAATACAAGATCCAGATCCAGATCCGATCCGTCAGAAACGGATCCGGGTCCGATCCGGATCCGTCGGGTCCAAATTTTGAAGATCCATATCCTATAAAACGGATATGAATACACCGGATCCGGACCGGGTCCAGGATCCATTGCCATCTCTAGACCTAACAGAAAATATGTCCCGGGCTGATAGTCAGTACCATTTTTTCATAGTTTGTTTTATTCTCCTTATCTCAACGGGCGTGCGCTGGATTATTTTATAATTTTTTCCTCCTGTTTTTTGTGATTAAGAATATTATTAATATTTTTGAAGAGATATTTTGTTGGGATAATATAATGTCATTCTTGGGTATGTTGTTGGTGATGGATTTAGGTGTATATTTGATGATGAAGGCTCTGGATGGTAATTGAAAATTTAAAAAAAAAAATAGAAAGGAAATGAAAATAGAAGATGTGATGGGATCAGTTGAAGTAAAGGGAGTGGTGGAGTATTTGTGGGAACAGATGGAATCGCAGAAAGAAAAATGAAGACTAGAAGGAGACGATGAAACTGGAAAAAAATATACTCCTTACTAGTATACAAGTAGATTTTAAGGTGGCATATGACGTGACAGCATGTGTGATACATTGTCTCTCGTAAAATTTGGTTCTACATATTTAAGAGGGTATTAAATTCAATTAGGACAAATAATAAAATTACCCCAAAAATTAGAGTGGGTAACTGAATTATCTGTGACAAATTTAGGAGGCAGTTCATGTATTTTCCCAAAAATTTTTACTTGCAAAACAGAATTTGGACTTGCCTTTTCCACCTATGTCTGATGCCATACATAATTTCATTGGGGTAAAATGAGTAATACTATAAATACGACAGTTGTGTAGCAGTGTAGATACAGCGTATTCATCATCATCTCCATTATACCCCACAAGCCAAAAATCTCTTCTAAACAATATTTGTATTGTCGTCAACGACCGTCACCTGCCGAAAAATGTATTTGAGGTAATTTCGATTTTTTATCTCAGTCAAAGAAAGTTTTAAGAAAAGTAAATGTTACTGTTGATGTTGGATGGATGTTGTGACAACATCTGTAAATGTTCAGGACAACATCTTATGAAAATAAGAATGTTGCCTGCGATGTTGTGACAACATTCCTGACAACGTAAAAAATTACCTAGGCAAGCTTACAATGATGTTGTGTTTAAAACGTGGTAAAAGAAACAATCAAAGCTTGGAGTGGAAGCAACGTGAAGACCAAGTCCAGAACGTTGAGCTTTTTAAGGAGCAAGAACCGGTCCAAGCTGAAGCCTTCTTTTACTCAACCTCCGCAACCAATCAGTAAGGATTTCAAGGAAAGTTCCACACTATAAATAGAGGGGAGCTTCAGAGTATCTATATCCAGAATTGAACGAGAAGAATTATCAAGAGAGCTCTCGGATATTCACCTTAAAAACTGGATCAACACACTTAGCCTAAAGTAGTATAACAACATCTAGTCCCACATTACTATTGCTGCCCAGATTCTAGATCAAGCTTATATTTCAAGCAATTGTAATGAAGATGTTGTATTTATCTTTTTAGATCTTTTAACTTTAGGCTGAAGTCATCTGGGACTTCACTTTTGTTTGTAATTTCTTTTTCGCATTTATTGTTCAATCTTGTAAAAAGAAATTCATTTGTAATTGTATATAATTATACAATTCTTTGGTCATTGACCATTAAGGGATATATTATTATATATCCTTGAAAATATAAATCTTGCGCCGCTTTACTTTTCCGCTGCATTTACTATATAAAGGTTTATAACTGTTTTATCACAATGTTGTCTCAGATGTTGACATAACATTGAAGGCAACATCCAAAAACTGTTTTAATTGTTCTAGCTGTTATGGTTTTATTCTTACATATTCTTGCTTATCCGTAGCCCCGGACCCAACAGTTAAATGTTATCAATCACAAAAAAGATTGGCTCTTATTTCCGTGAACCTCATTTTTTATCACGCAAAATTAGAAAATGTGTGTATACTTTAACCAAAGAGAATTATATTACAGAGGGGTGCATATAAGAATGATGTACACTGTGCTCTGCAATAACATGCATAATACATAGCAGTACACAAATTGATCTGATAATTTGGCATTATCGTTACTATTGTAGTATTACAAAATTGAAAATACACTTGCAAATCATTGACATTATAATTACAAAGTGACAAATAATAAAGGTTCCATGATAATACTATTTCGCCAAGTATTAGGTTATATGATACATGTTTAATTTATGTATGTAATAAACTATTTAGGTTTAATCTAGTGGTAAGAGCCAAAAGGTTCTAATCATGTTACAAACAAAATTTTGGTATTTCAGACAAAGGATAAAAGAGCGAATTTATTTTCTCTAGACCATGATTCCCGGTTAAAAAACACACTTAGAATCAACCTTATGTTGAAAGTTATTTCATAATGAATAAATTTGAGGAATAAATCAATAAAATTTACTTGCAAAACAGAATTTGGACTGTCCAAGACTTGTTTACTTACCTAGTATTTCTAAAGAATATGTTTCTTGATTTTATTCATTAATAATATACAATAGGAAATATAATTCTACCTAAAATAGAAGACATAATTACAATAGGAATACAATTCTACCTAAAATAAGAGATATACAATTAATATAAAAATATTTGGTGAATATTCTATTACACCTCCACAGTCGAAGCGGGAGGCTCACGAACACAGAGACTGACTCGAAAATCATCAAACAGTATGTGCGGAAGTCCTTTGGTGAAGATGTCGGCAATTTGATATCTAGAAGGAACATGAAGGACACGAACTTGACCATGGACCACTTTTTTGTGAACAAAATGAATGTCCATCTCAATGTTGTCTTTTGAATCGGGCAGTGAAGCTCAAGTAAAAGGTTACAGATCCAACAAAACTCAGAGACAACGTTGGCTACACCATTGTACTATGCTTCGGCACTGGATCGGGATAGTGTAGGTTGCCTTTTGGAAGACCAAGACAATAGGTTATATCTGAGGAAAACGCAGTAACCATACGTAGAGCGTCGGGTTTCAGGACATCCACCCCAATCAACATCAGAATAAGCAGTGAGACTAGTGAGTGAGGACCTGTATAGATGTAAGCCGAAGTGAAGTGTGCCCTGGACGTATCGTAAAATACGTTTGAGGGCATGCATGTGTGCTTCCATCGGATTATGCATGTGCAAACAGATTTATTGCACGGCATAAGATATGTCTGGCCTCATGAATGTAAGGTACTGCAGGGCCCCATCCATGCTACGATAGTGAGTCGGGTCCAAATACGGAGGACTGGAATCAACGCTGAGCTTGGAATTGTATCCACTGGCGTGTGGAATGGCTTGCAAGACGTCATGCCTGCACGGTCAAGGATCTCTTCATCGTATTTCTTCTGAATAGAAATAGGCTGCCAGAATGGCGAGTGACAGAGATGCCCAAAAATAACTCATGGTCTCCAGATCATTCATAACAAACTCAAATGAAATGAGAGACATAATGGACCGGCGGAGGGCATTAGATGATGTGGTGAGGATGATATCATCAATATATAATAAGAGGTAAGTCATGTATGTACCCTTGTTGTATATGAACATGGAATGATCAGATTTGCTGTGTGAAAAACCGATAGAGGAGACATAATCGGTGAACTGCTGGTACCATGCTCGAGGAGCTTGTTTCAGACCATAGACTGATTTCCGCAATAGACACACATAATCCAGATGAATAGGATCCCTAAAACTCATAGGCTTGATGCATATATACCGTTTCATGAAGATCCTCATGTAAGAAAACATTCTTGACATCAAGCTGATGAATGGGTAAAGACTTGGATAGGGCAATGCTGAGGACGGTCCGGATAGTTGCGGACTTTATGACCGGACTAAACGTTTCATCACAATCCACTCCCACCTGTTGAGACTTGTCATCACCTACAATACGGGCCTTATACCGCTCAAAAGAATCATCAGATTTTTTTATGTCTAAAAATCCACATAGAATGAATAATGTTAACATCAGGTGGACGGGGTACTAGGTCCCACGTCTTATTATCAATAAGTTTATCAATCATTGTGGCTTTCAAATTTGGGTCGGACAAGGCATGCTTCGAATTATGAGGGATAGGGGAAGAGACAACTGAAACAGATACATTAAACATCCGTTTAGGTTTGGAAATTTTGTGCATGGCACGTGTTTCCATTATCTGAGAGCGTGTCTCGGGACGCGAGATGGGAGGAGGGGAAGTGTCGCAGAACTGTCGGGAAGAGGAGGAAGGGCAAGGGTGGCGGTATCGGCTGGCCGATGCTCGATTTGCCCAGAGGTGGTTGAGGTATCACCTTGAGATGGGCTATTCTGAGCCACCATCGGCAAAACTGAGTGGCAAGCGTGTTCCGGACTGACTGTGGTAGGTTCGGGTGTCGCGGACTGGGATGTCGGATTATGTAAATGATGAATTAGAATGGGGTTCGGGCCATTATTTAGGAAGTCATAGGAATACCGATGTGGCGAGTTTAGTGAGGTAAAAGGGAATTGAGACTCATCTAATAGGATGTGGCATGAAATAATTATTTTACGACTTGATAAGTCATAGAAAGAGTAACCACGATGAATGGTGGGGTAACCCAGAAACACACACGGAGAAGACCGAGTTTGGAGTTTGTGAGTGGTCGGATGGAGAGGATAACAAAGACATCCGAAATACGCAAGTGTTGGTAGGAGGGATTCCTAAGAAACAGAACTTAAATGGGCGACCGTAGAGCTAAAGACTTGTTTGGGATTATGTTGAGGAAATAGGTGGCCATAGAGAGTGTGTAATGCCAGAATTGAAGGGGAATTGAGGCGTGGGAAAGTAGGGCACGGATTAGGATGTTTATGGTTCAGATTTTCCGTTCGGCTTTACCATTTTGGGAGGATGTGTGAGGGTAGAAAAAATGAAAGGTAAGACAGTTTTTTAGCAAAACTGTTTGAATTAGTTATTATTGAATTCCCTGCCATTGTCACATTGAAAACATTTAGTGCTCTTTTCAAATTGTGTTTTTACGAAAACATTGAATGAAAAAAAAATGGGGTAGACATGAGATTTATTACCAATTGGAGAAGTCCATAGAAAATTGGAATAATCATCCAAAAACAACACATAATATCGATGGCCAACCGTACTTAAAACAAGGGAAGTCCACAAATCATTATGTATTATATCGAAAGGCATCAAAGTACAATTTATGGATGCATAAAATGGTAATTTAACATGTTTCTCAAAAACACAGGATTCACATATAGGAGTCTTAGAAATACGGTTGCATTGAATAAAATTATTGTTCTTAATGGAGCCTAAAACAGAATCTCCCGGATGTTCTAATTTAGAATGTCATAAGAAAGACGAAAGAGCAACAAAAGTTGATGGAACTGAGGTTGGTTTGTTGACGGCATTTGAAATAGGGTAGAGATCTCCGGTGTTGTTACATATTATTATTCATCTCCCTGTCGTAAAATTTTTACAAAAAAACCAAAAGGATCAAAGTCAAGGAAAACATTATTATCAGTTGTGAAACGTCGCACAGAGCTTAGATTCTTAATGAGTTTAGGGGCATGTAGGACATTTTTTAAAATTAGTGGTGGATGTGGTGGGGATAAGGATGAACTACCAAAAACCACGAATAGGAATGTCTTGTCCACTACCAATACTAATATTCCGATTTAAATTACTCAAATTGAAATAAAATGAGAGAGTACATTTTGATGTTGTCATATGAGATGTAGCGCCCGTGTCCATATACCAATTTTCGTCTTGAGCGTTGAGTGACATTGTGTTCATAGTTGCCTCAATGTCAGTTAGTGCATAAGTTGAGGGCGCGAGGGCCTGTGATGTGTGGGCTGTTGTGGACGTGCGCCGAGTATACCAGGTTGGGTCTGTCGGGTCAAAGATGGAGTCCACGAGCATAACAGATACGGGCAAGGAGGAAAAACCCATGACGGTGGGGCTCACGCGGCCCACGGCGGGTAGGCAACCCACGGCGGAGGCTGCTGCCACTGCCGCGGTCGTTGCTACCGGAATTCCGTCCGCCACGACCCTTGCCGGACTGCCACCCTCGGTGGTTGTTGCGGGTCGATCTGGCCTGTTGCGGGTCCTCGATCGACGGTGTTGGCTGCCGTAATTGGAGGTCTTAGCGTCGATGGAGGGCTCGACGGTGGTGCTGAGTGGTGCTGCGTTTGATTTTCCGAGTTTTCTTAAAAATTAGCTTCGAACGGGCCTCATAAAACAGTGGTAACGGCGTGCATTACTGAAGGATGGTAGCAACACCATCATAGGATTCATTCAAGCATGCAATAAGTTACATGACCAATCGATGATTAGTGACTGGTGCGCCAACGTTGGTGAGTTGGTCGGCAAGCATCTTGAGTTCTTGACAATATGTAGATACGTTTGGGAAATCATCCTTGAACTGATTTTCAAGGTATAACGCACATTGAGTTTTGTGATCGTGAAAAATACTTTTCATACGTTTCCACATATGGCGGGAAGTGACATCGATCTCAATGATTTTGTGCAACAGATCATTAGAGATCGTGTCGTATATCCATTAAAGGACAGAGGCATCCAAACGAGAACAAAGTACATCATCAGAAATCGAAGTCGAGGGTGAGTCTGTGGACTTCGATTTTGGAGGGATGATGTCGTCGATAACTTTGTAGACACGACAATGGATTTTGAAGAGTTTCGCCCACGAGGAGTATTGACCCTTTTACATCTCAAGAGTCACAGGGATGAAATTTTTAATGTTGTTGACTGCAAATGCAAGATGGAATTTGGTTTTGTCAGCCATGGAGGATAAAATTTAGGAGGAGAAGGAAGATGGAGTGGCCGAAAAAACTAGAGTTTCATCGTGGGGGGGGGGTGGCGGCCGAGAGGGGGTCGGCGTGGTGGTGGGTATTTTTGTGTAGGGTTAGGCTACTGATACTATAAAGAAATATGTTCCTTGATTTTATTGATCAATAATGTACCATATATATAGTAATAAAAGAATATCTAAACTAGGTAACTAATCAACCTAATTACAATAAAAACTATAATTATATTTAAAATATGAAACCTAATTACAATAAGAATATAATTTTATTTAAAATAAGAGATATAAATATTTGATGTATATTTTATTACTTTCCCTTTTCCACCTGAGGTTAAAATGAGTAACGCTATAAATACAGACGGTTGATTAGATGCCTATTCATCATCATCTCCGTACATGTGTATTCTTTTTTCTCCCTTTCTTTTTGCTCCTTTCTCGGGATTTTCTAGCTGGAACAAATTCTCATCAATCCCCCAAAAGCCAAAAATCTCTTCTAAACATTTTATTTTATTTTGAAATCCTTGAATCTTTTGATTTTCATCCTGTAGCTAGCTAGCCTATCTATCTGCATGCAAAACAAGAACGTAATAGGACGGTTGTAAAATTAAACCCTCCTATTCTTTCTTGCTTTCTTGGTTTGTCTATTCATCTTCAAGAAACCATTCATCTTCCAAAAGAAAGAAGGAAGTAGCAGAGAAGATTAATGGCTAGCATGGAAAATATATGCAACGTGGTGCATGGAATGAGGCCACTTCTGCTTATGATTATGGGGCAAATGATACTGGCAGGAATGAATATTGTGTTCAAACTTGCAACCAGCGATGGCATGAATTTTAGCATTTTGATCTTTTATCGGTCTCTCTTCGCCTCTGTTTTCATGGTCCCAATTGCATTCTTCATTGAAAGGTCCAATCTTTAATTCAAAAACTTATATTTATTGGGGGAAAACATTGATTTGTCTATGTATTTTAGGTAGGTAGAGTTGTCTAATGTCTAATATAGATTCTTGGTGACATATGAAATTTATGTTTGCTATTCTTGGAATGGAGGGGGAAACTCTATGAAAGTGTAATTGAGATTTGAGTTTCTTACAAATGGTTTTAATTTCTTGTTTCAGGGGAAAAAGAGCCAAGCTAACAAAGATGGTTTTATTCCAAGGATTTCTGTGTGGTCTACTTGGGCAAGTTCTATCTTTTTTTCGACTATTCTATTGGTTTAATTTCTTCTCTAAGTTGATGCACCTACTTCTTAGTCTAGTTGAAGAATGAAACAGTGATTGATGCTTCATTTCTTCAATTGTCCTAAACTCATACTGAAAATCAGATAGTGAATGGTTTCCGTATTTGATGAGAAATTATAATGAAAGGGGGTTTTTGTTGCAGGGGATCATTAGGCCAAAACATGTACCTGCAAAGCTTGGTCTACACATCACCAACTTTTGTCTCAGCAATGTTTAATCTCATCCCTGCCATGACCTTTATTGTTGCCATCATACTGAGGTATTTTTGAGAGGATCGTCGAGTTTAGTTTCATATTTATTTCAAACAAATGAGGTAGTTTTAATTATATATTCTGTATTGTCCAGGTTAGAGAGGTTGGGTTGGAATTCACCAGCAGGTAAAGCAAAGGTATTTGGGACGATCATTTGCATCAGTGGAGCGATGCTCCTATCACTCTACAAAGGACCAGAGATAAATATGGGCAAGACAAACATTAACTTGTTGCATTCCGCAAAACATAAGGGAGAAAGTAAACCTTTACTAGGTGCTTTTCTTGCCCTAGCTGGTTGTACTTGCTATGCACTATTGTTGATTGTTCAGGTGAGTTACTGATGAACAATGATGCTTGCAACTTTTATATTACTATCTCATTGCGTATGTAATACGCAGTTTTAAAGTTATCACGACAAGTTTTGTGCTGATCCGGACACCGCTGTTTATAAAAAGAAAATTGTGACAAGTTAACCATTGTTCAAAATGTTACGATAATATAAGAGGGATGTAGTAATTCAGTAAATACCAAAATATGAATTTAATCCAGTCAAGGTATCTCTATTTAGTAAAAGATGAACTTCCAAAACAATATTCTTACCAATCTATGTGTTTCTGTATATACAGGCTAAGGCGGCTAAGCGATATCCATGTCCTTACTCATTCACCGCTCTATTGAACGTAATGGCAGCAGTTCAATGTTTTGTTGTTGCGATAGTTGTGGAAAGAGATTTTACACAATGGAAATTGGGGTGGAACATTAGACTTCTTGCTTCAGCATATACAGTATGTGCTAATGAGACTAAACCATTTCTTTTCTTTGTAACAACTCGTAGTTAAAATAGAAATTGAAGTTCAGAATTGAAGGTGAATGATGATCTTCTCACACTTCTGAAGTTGTGTTTCAGGGGATATTTTGTTCTGGGGTACTGTTTACCATCATTGCATGGGTTGTCCGGATGAAAGGCCCGGTATATGTATCCGTTTTCAACC
Organism: Anisodus tanguticus; assembly: GCA_034509755.1. Classification (NCBI taxonomy): domain Eukaryota; kingdom Viridiplantae; phylum Streptophyta; class Magnoliopsida; order Solanales; family Solanaceae; genus Anisodus; species Anisodus tanguticus. Next base: position 32,605,717 of record CM067561.1, on the reverse strand, counting down.
CTTTGATGCTTGTGATGGTTGCAATTACTGGATACTTGTTCTTGGGAGAAAAGTTGTTCCTTGGAAGGTATGAGACTGACGCCTAGCATCGCAAGAAATCTTGTCTTTTTGCCTTTCCTACACATTTTTAGTAACTTCTAGCCAAAAAAAGAAAGTGAAATTGCCTAGTTCTAGCATGTTTATACAATCGATACGAAAGTCTTAACTAGTTTGTTGTAATGTTATACACTGCAGCATCCTTGGATCAATTGTGATAGTGTCTGGACTATATGTTGTCTTGTGGGGAAAAGATAAAGAAGTCAAGAAACTCAGCCAGTTGGTACCGGATAAAGAAGAGATTGACATAAAATCTTCGTCAATTAATGACAGTAGCCATGGTGGTAGCAGCAAAAGGGAGGAAAAAGAAGAAGAACAAGAAGACAAAGAAGAGAGCAAGAGGGATTCACATGTTGGTTCTGAAATTTTAGGAGGTGTTTACATTTATCACTAGGTAATAAAGGACTGTATATCATCAAAACAAGAACATTTTATTCTTTATGATATGGCGGATAGAGGCAGTTCATAAAGGAAAAGGACATTTATCACTAGCAACTTTTATCATCTTATTTTTTCTTTGCCTTTTTCTTTTTTCCTTTTTACCGAGAATTGAAGTAACAAAAATGTATAACGAAAAGGAAAAGGACATTTTTTTCTTCTGACGCTAGGCCTCGTTAAGAAAAATTGATGCATATACTGATCCATGAAATGAAGCTAAACATCTTTTCAGCATCATGAAGACATCATCATTCTGATCCTTCGATTATGAATTTCAATTTCATTCAATTACGCATTCAAGATGACAAAGAAGATGAAATTTATGGCGGAAAAGTATCATTGAACTAAATATAGAATAAAGTCACATATCTTGTATTGACAAGAACACAAAACCAAAGGGGGGGGTGTTAGTTATTGAAAGTATGTATGTCCTAGAGACAATCATTATTAGAGACAAATGTACTTGAACACATTCGTATTATTAATAAGATTAATATATTTAGGGCATTTGCAATTATTGAATTATTATTTGATTCTTTGTAATTATTCATTAATGTGCATCCCTTGAGCTTACATTGTCATTAATAGAGTGAGATATTGATGATAGAGCGTAACTCTCAAAATAGCATCTACTAATGATCATCGAGAATGGGATATCGATGATATGTTATAAGTCGAAGTGGTCTTTATCACATTCTTGGAGAATGTAGTATGTCTCACCTGATACTAGTAATGGTTGCTAGTGATGGAAACATTGATACTTTTGGAAAGTATTGGTATACCCTGCTGATAAACTGTTTGTTATACATGTCTATAGTTTTATCAGTGTATGGGAGATAAAGGTCCTCTGACTTGAGGTCAATACGCACCTTGTTTACAGATTAATGTACTTTGACCCTGTCTTAAGCTTAAACTCCTTATAAGATAAGATATGGCTTGTGTTGGGTGCATTATGATGTAAACTAAGGTGGTAATTGGGCCAAGAATAGGATACATTCCTCGATTGTATACTCGAGAGAACACTCAACTTCTCAGTGATATTAGGTCGACCAAGTCATTGGCCAATGCAAGAGACATATTCAGAATATGGTCGAGTTGTCGACTTATATAGATGAGATAAAGTGATCAAGCCATTTGAATAGACACATGGCAAATCCTAGGCTTGATTGAGTGTGTCACGAATGAAAGGAATTTATCATCCCACATAAAGGTTATGTTTGCTGGATTCATATAAAGGTACTTCACATATTAAGTTCGTCGTACGGCGCAGTCTAGGAGTTCCGTATGGACCTTAATTGGATTAGTGTCAATATATGAAGGCCTATAGGGTCACACTATGTCGATTGTCTCTTCGATCTAAGGGTGTATTGAGAAAGTATTAAATATTCGATTTGGAATCGAGATATTTAAATTGATAATAACTATGGGATAATTTCTATTTGATGAAATTATTTAATTAAGTCAAAATTGAATTTTGGATTTAATTAAATGTGCTGAATATTTATTAAAGAAACGAGTAACGTCACTGGACGTAAGGCGCCGCGACGCCTACTAGGCTGAGCCTCGGCGTCGACCCGAAAGTGGGCCAAGTCAGACTGGCCCACTACACCTCAGTTTTTGGGCCAGGCTTACAGCCCAACCCTAATCTGATTTTGACCTAAAAATAACTATATATACAACACTAACCTCATTGATAAAAGTGTGAATCAATATACAAAACAATTCTAGACTTAGAGTTTAGAATAAAGTTTTCTCAAATCTCTGCCAAGATTTCTTGACAGAGGAATACACTATAGCAAGGTGCTTGCAATCGAAGGGAACAATCGCGTGTTCGCCCTTAGTAAAGATTCCAGATTATATAACATGTAAGTGTTCTTGTTTAAGTTTTACTTTACATGTTTTGATTGTCATATAATCATACCAGAAGGCATTGTTGGGGTAAGTAAATAAAAAAAAAAAAACTTCCGTTGTGTCTTACATATATGTTTCAAACCTACCAAAACCCTACAGTTATAGGACTGATTATAATTCAGATATAAACAATATCGGAGGCATGATGAATTGATAGAGATGAGATTTAGCATGGCTGAGACAAAAGTTGCTATGGAGTACACCAAGTTCTGCAGGTACATGTTTGTCCTAATGATAGAACCTGCAGTGCAAATAATCCACAGAGAAATCCTTCAAATGAAAACAAGCATAATAGAAAGATCAAGAAAACTTATAAGTAAGAACTGTTTTATACTTGAAATGGACATATTGCAGAATTATATCGTCAATTTACAGACCAGATATAGGGACGTTTTAGCATTTTTGAGATGCAACTCGTGAGTCGTGACCAACCTAGGTGTGTTCGGTATGAAAGAAAATGTTTTGTTGGAAAATGTTTTCCGAAAAATAAGTGGATTTCTTACTTATTTTCTTATGTTCGGTAAGAAAATAAAAATATCATTCTAAAAACATTTGTATATAATTTAGACAAACACTATGGGGTGTATTTGCCCCACAAAGGTAGAGATGGTCTGAGACTCTGAGTACATCATATCCTCTCCAGACCCACTTATGAGATTACACATGGTATGTTGTTGTTGTACTATAGGGTGTGTTTGGGTGGCGGGTGGGTGGAGGGTGGGTGGCGGGATGTGGGTTGGGGTGGGGGTGGTGGGAGTTTGGAGGTAGGTAGTGGCGTGGGGAGGAGACGATCAATGTGAAATATTACTTGTGGGTCTTATTTTCACTACTTGTTGTGGTGGCGTGGGAAGGAGTTATTTTTCTCATTTTTAAGAAATTTATTTTTCTAAAAGAAAAATATTAAATATTTTGACCAACTGAACATAAGAAAATTGTAAACTTTTCTCCATACCGAACACTAGGGGCGTCAATGATTTTTCAAAAATCGATTAAACCGACCAAACCGTACCGAATTGATTTTTAGGTTCTTTTTAATAAAATCAAAGGTCTCAATATATATTTATAACCGTACAAAATATTTAGGGTGAATATTTTATTTTATAAAAAATACCGATAAAATACCGAACGAACCAAATAAATATACATATAAAAAATATAGTTTATGTATCAAAATTTATAATACATAACATTATATATTTTAACTGTAGACCATACCTTGGGATGAATTTAAATGGAGAGGACTATAATTAAACTTAAACCTACTCTACCCTATTGAAACAAAATACATAAGTCTCGAACACTACTATACGATAATATCATTAACTACTTCAGAAAAAGGAAATGTTTGTTTTCTTCTCTTCTTTTTGTTCCCTCTAAAAAATTTCTAAAATTTTGAAGTTCTTATTCCAATTAGAAATGATAGCATCTACAAATAACTTCATATTGCAAATTCATAGACTAAAAATTTGATACAATTACCCTTTCCCACTGCATTTTAGTTTTCATTATTATAATAAAAAATATTCTTTAAACACCAATTATTATGTTTTGAAAAAATCATTGGCTTTGCTGCCTTATTTATTTTATAGTGTAGTGTGTTTCTTATAAGTTTTTTTTTCCTTATAAGTTATATGTATATGACGTTGTATTTGTGAAGTTCATCAATAGTGTTAGTGTATTTTCAATTTGTTTCTTCCATCACTTTTTAATTCTTAACTTCTATATTTTTTTGTATTGTATTAGTTAATTTTAAAAAAAATATTGAAAATTAACCAAATCATACCGATATAGAAGAAAAATAGATATAATTGAAACGATTTTTAAAAAAAAAATTGATTATATACCGTAGAGTAACCGAAAAATTGATATGATATATTTTCTTATAAAAAATCAACTGAACCGAACCATTAGCACCCCTACCGACCACACCCCTAATCTTTACTTTCTATCTTATTCTAGATTATTCATTCATTAATACTAGCAGAGTCAGCATCCTAATCCGTTCCAGTTACAGTATTAACGACGTTGGCAAAGAAATTTGCTATTGTTGAAGAAAAATATACTTTTTATATTAAAAAAAATAACTTTTTGCGTGGATTTCCCTTCGGATTGGTCTTTAATTTTTGCCTCTCAAATCATTAGTCTTTAATTTTTACCCCTCTTCTTATTTAATAAAAAAATTGTAGGTCAAAGTACTCTTATTTGCTAATCTACGAACCATATATCTGGGTTCGATTCTCAGTAGAGTTGGAAAAAAAATTGCAAGGCAAAATTTCATGTCCGACATAAGTTCTGTAGAAATGAAGTTATCTGACTTAACTTCATTTTTACAAAACTTATGTTAGACAAGGCAAAATGAAACTTTGTCTTGCGAATTAATTATTACACAACGTATGTCAGATAACTTCATTTTTACAAATTTTATGCCGAACAAGGCAAAACTTATGTCGAACAAGAAAACTTTGCCTTTGCAAGCCTGATAAGGAAACTTTGTCTTGCGAAATTATGTCATAGATAATGTAGGTTGAATTTCTTTTTTTGTTTATTCGATATCAAAAATATTTTCGTTCATTTTTTTTGTTATTTAAAGTGCCGAAAGACAAAATTAAATACTAGAGATTTGAAGAGTAAAAATTAAAGAACACTCCAAGATAGGGCCATTCGAATGACCCTAAAACAAATGAAGTTGCACCTGCTGTAAATGCTTTGAGAACTTTACGTAACTATACCATGTTAAAAAATACATTATACTATGTTTTTAGCATAAAAATTAAAATATTAAAAATAGCCAAAGATCCATTAATTAGGGGATCTATTCCCATTCAATGCGCTTTTATTATTGCACTTCCCCTTTTCTCTCTCTTCCTTGTTTCTCTCTCTCTCTCCCTAACAATTTTTTGATTTTTTTTTGCTGACAACTTTTTTTAAAATATTAATATATTCCAAATATTTTCTTTTTATTAGAATCTATTTTTTTGTCTTTTCCTTTTTTTTCTTATTTTGTTTTTTTATTAACACAATAATCTATTTGTTTCCTCTTTGAAATTCAAATATATATTACAAAATATTGTATTAACATATTACAAATTGAATATGTTGTGCCTATGTATTGTTCTATTTCAATGAAATATGCTACAAACCATATATTAGCGATATATATTAATTATATTGCACATATTTAAAAGTACATATAATTATTTTTATTTATTTGAATATATTATAATGTATATATACAATTCGTATATTTGATAGGATAAATGTATAAACAATATATGTATATATTAATAAAATATACATAATATAAAGTAGTCATCATATAATATATTTGAAATATATTAATTGTATTTTTTAAAAAGCTGTCAGCATAAAAAATTGTAGAAAAAATATCAGAAAATTATGAGGGAGAGAAAATATGGAAGAGAGAAAAAGAACATTTAAATGGAGAGATAGAGATAGACCCCTTAATAAATGGAGAGAGCATTAAATGGGATTTATTATTATTTAATTTATATTTTTCAAAATGCTTCATTAGCTATAAAATATGCTATATTTGTCACTTTAAAAAAGATATGTTATTCTTGTTTACTAGTAATCCATTGTTTTAGTAGAGGTTTGGCCATGCGTTTTTAAATCATGGTTTCATATTTTGATTTTAAATCATCGTTTGTTTATGTAATTTGGATATAATTTCAACTTCAACTTCATGTCATGATTTGAAATTCCAAGTCATCCAAAAATGTGTGATTTGAGATTCTAAATCATGATTTAAAAAAAAATTAATATAAAACTTGACCCATAAATTTATATTTTATAAAAAAAGATCCATAAGTTAGTAGATATATACCAAATGATCGACTATATATTGTACTAGAAAATTTGCCCGCGCTTCGTGCGGTCTTGAATGGCCTCATTAACTTACGAATATTTTTTTCTTAATATTTGAATTATTAAAAATAACGATAAGGCTGATCCTAATTAAAACTAAAAATATTAAGAAATTCCAAATGATGGCAAAAGTCTTTTTTTAATCATTTTATCTTTTACATATTTTCCGATATCTTTTATGAAATAAGATCAAACATCAATTTCTTTAATCTTTTGTACACGAAAAGTAAAGAATATTTAATTTCACGGCATACACTATACTCTTTCTAAGAACTTCTTTGATGTGAATGTTTCTTAAAATCATCATTATTAAGATCAATGGTTAATTTAAATAAGTTGAATCTGTTAATAAGAAATCAAAAAAAAATATGAATTAAAAATTAAGTCAATGATAATCTTTGATTGAAAAATGTTAAGCATAATGTTTTTCCAATAGACTTTCATTCATAATCTGTACCTATGGGCAATTATTGGAATTTTGCGTTAGTTCTCTAGCCAACACAAAGAAAAAGCAACAACAAAAAAGAGAAAAAAACAAAGCAGAATATAGAGGCGATCACAAAGAAAAAGAAGACTAAATAGATTGCATATGCTAAACAACTACGATGCATTCTTCTAAAAATTCATCAACAAGTATAACAATGAAGTTACATTTAAATAGTTAAAATACTAAAGTAGGCTAAATATAGAATGAATACTTGTATAAATGATCAAATAACTAATTTCTTAAAAGAATTTAATTCTTATTAATTAAACAATTCTTTTTGCTTTTACCATAAACTAATACAATGATTATAACTGGAAAGTGCAAGATTTTACGCATTTAGTTTATTTAACTGACGCGACTCCTACGTATTATTATACAATTTAAAAAGGAACAAATTGAGAATAACAATATTTAGAAACAAAATTAAAAAATATTCTATCCGTATAATATTAAAAGCACGAAGGGCCTTAAAAATGTTGATTGAACTTTTTGCTCTTCATTAAAAGTCTATGCAATAGACAAAATTGTCATTTACTATTTTTTCTCAAATTATTATTTAATTATATTTTATTATTTCTCTAATATTTAGAAATTGAAAATCCTTTAAAGTTTGATTGTTAAATATTACCTTATTTGAATTATCTACCTAAAATTTAGGACTTTGAAGTTTAATAAAATTTTCCTATTAATTTTTTCCTTATTCGAAGTATGTATGAATTTCTGATATTTAGGAATTTAAAATTCATTAAAATTATAGTTAAGGAAAATATTTGAGTTGATTGAAGGCAAACATTAGCATTCACGTACGAATTCCAGAGACTAATTAACAAAACATTATTTTTTTCCTTTCTTGTTTTTTCTTTTCAAAGAGTAGGCATATGATTATTTTTAAGGAATACAAAAGGAGAAAATAAGAAAAAGAGTTACTACGTTCTCTATTTGCTATATTTGAACAAGGGTCATATATATTTTATTATTATCTAATTCAATTTTAAAAGTAGGGTTGTTATTAAACACTATATTCTTTAGATTTTGGTGGCAAATAAAATCCTACAAGGGTTAGAAAATTACATGTGTACATCTATAAAAGAATTTTAGCAATGGGTGAAAAAGAAACCCTCAAAGAATATGTTCGACAACTTCTTTTTTTTTTTTTTTTGAGATTATGCTCATTTTTAATTATACAATCTTTTATAATTTACATAGGTTAACCCTGCACATTATTGAAAGATGTGTGATTAATGATCTGATTATTTTCTTATTTCTTCATAGATTGGTTGATTCGTGTCATTTATTCTATTATTCGGTCCTGTTTATTTTTTCTACCTTGCCACCTATCTCGAAGGTAAAAAAAAATGTTAGAATTTTTTGTTTTTAATCGTCGACATTCTAATAATATGCATATCATCATCTGCATGTATTAATAGATATTGCTATATTTGAACAAGGGTCATATATATTTTTTTATTATTTGATTCGGTTTAAAAGTAGAGTTGTTATTAAACACTATATTCTTATATTTTGGTGGCAAATAAAATCCTACTAGGGTTAGAAAATTGATATGTACTTCTATAAAAGAATTTTAGCAATGGATGAAAAAAGAACCCTAAATTAATTGATTTTAATTAGATACATCATATTTACGTGTTCAGAAGATGTTGAGTCTATCTAATGTGTCACTACGTGCAACAATAGTTATATATTGTTTTTAAAATATTGTTTATTATTTAGTGCTGAAATTTATCCTTTAGTGTAGGTATCGTTTTTCAATATTCAGGAATTTAAAATTAATAATTATAATTTTACCTAATATAAATAATTTTCTTATTTGATAACATAACATAAATTTAATTCATTCCATTTACTTTTGAATATAAGCTATTATTCAAATAATTAATATTAGATTTATACTCATTTCCTACTTATATAATATTTGATAACTACACTCGACAATTAAGAGAAATAACTGTTGGGAGTTTTGCTCTATGGTACTTTATAAAGCAGTACGGGAAGTATTTAACTATTACAAGTATTCGAAAGGATAAATAAAGATTTCAATAATTCAACATGAAATCTGAAAATTACAATAGTTATACAAGTAAAACTGGAAATTCCAGTTTTATAGAAGACGGAAAAATATAAATTGGTTTTTGCTGAGTCGAGTGTAGCACTCTGTCCTTAAGACAATATTGCCCCGTATGTATCCTTTATACGTCCTGGACAATTTGTCTCCCAAGATAAAACAGCAATGGAACCCTTGAGCAAAGGAAACTCAAGGGCTACCGTGAAGAATATTGAGTAACGAAATGATGCTTGGAAGTTGTAGGAAGAAAACTATTTCGGTTGTGTATTTTCGTGCACCGTTTTTTTACGCATCTGTTTATGTATTTTCGTGCATATGTCTTAGTGCTCAACAATGGTGTAATGGGGTGTTTATATAGGAGAGGGAGGGACTGTTTACGGCCTGAAAACTGCCTCCATAATACCGTCGAATTCTGATTTTCTGGAAACTTCAGGGACCAAACTGCACATCTGAAAGAATTCTCGGTCCAAACGTATATCGAAACTTCGGGATCAAACGTACTTCGTGACCCGTGACCCGTGACCCGTGACCCGTGACCGTGACCGTGACCGGAACCGGAACCGGAACCGAGCCGGACCGGACGGGCGCGCGCGCGCGCGTGTGGTCTTTCCTCGAACCGAAGCACATCTAGGTCCTCCCTCCTTTAAACACATGGGATACCCCTTGGGGTCCCAAACCCCAAACCAATTTCGAATCTTATATACACAACAATTCTTTCTTCCTCTACCGATGAGGGAGAATTACACACAATACCACACTTTCCATGCTTCAAACACCTTACTTCGTGAACCAATATCTCTTTCATTTCTCAATGAAATTTGACGATTCTTGGCCCTACGGTTATCTACGTACTTAGTAGATCATGCATGTGTGAAGAACCGGATTCTCCAACATACGTTACACTAGTGTTTAAGCCGTTAAAGTTGGTCGGTCGCAACTCCCGCCAAAGGCAAATTTCCAACAATAACTAGATAAAATATTACTACAACTAACATATAAATTTTATTACTGTCTTCGATTTCATTTAGATTTGGATATTTGAAGAAGTTATTTGTATATTTGAAGGTTTAAAGAAGTATATATTCATTTGTCATTTGTTTTATAGTTTGTTTAAGTCTGATTTAGACAATATTAAGTCATTGTTGTGTCAAAGTTAAATATTAAAAATGAAGGATATTCTTTTAAATGTATCATAAACGTTTTTCAATAGGTTTGTGTTTTTCATGACAATAAATAAAGCACATGGTCAAATATTCTTGAAATTGGACTATACTTGCTGCAACATGTTGTCTAACTTGGACAAGTATATGCTATATTTTCAAGAGGAACATCAATATCAAATAACAAACTTTTAATCATGACAGAAAAAAAACGTACATTATTTTTAAATTTCACGTTTTTAACATTATTTAACACCAACTGAATGAATGTAATAACATTAGTTATTTAAATCAATGTTGCAAATTTTTAACGGCCATTGTTATTTTATATAATATGTTTTATTATATAAAAAAAATTATTTATCGATACGTTCAACGCACTTACGCTAACTAGTTAATAAAACAGCTTTAAGGAATCAAAAGAAACACCAGTTTCACAAACTTACAAAGGTAGAAAATGAAGAAAGAGAGAACAAATATGAAGAAAAACAAATTCAGATTTTGGCTTCCTGTAATCAAAATAGGAAAGGAGCAAAAGAAAAAAGCTAAGGAAAACTTTTACATGTGGAGAGTGGGAATTTCTCCAACCAAAAATTGATTGTTCATTATAAACTGTCTTTGGTGCTTCTGTTGTATTGCTGGTTTTCTTCCATCTTAGCTCATATGACTTCACTATTCTCAGCTTCGGGTTCAGGAGGAACAGCAGTTGTCGTCTATGCGCATTCCTCTTCTTTCTCAGCTTCTGCTTCAACCACTAATTCCTTCTCCTTCATTGCTTCAGTTGTGCCACTTGTTTGATTTCTCAATTCAACAACAACTACAACACCCATAAAAAAAGACAGTATGGTGCACTAAACTCCCGCTATGCGCGGGGACCGGAAAAAGGCCGGACCACAAGGATTTATTGTACGCAGTCTTACCTCACATCGTCTTAACAAAACCTCAAAATTAAGCCACCAATTCAACGGATCAATCGGTCCTCATCACCAGATTGAACTATTAGAATTACGCTTGGATCGATAATGCAAACAAATATACTTCTGATAATTATCTACATTTACAACTGATTTTAGTCTCAACTATCAGCTAGACAAAAATAATTATCTCTAATAGCACACGTAAACTTGATGTTGTCCAGGACAATCTCCAGCATTAGTAATTGGAGTACTGCCAATCTGCTGATCTTCTAGCAACAGCACTTTCGAAGGGTTTTCAAACAAAACAAACTACTATAATAATAAAAAAATCCAACAGAAACAAAGTCCAAAAGAACCAACAGATAACAACGACGACGTACCAGTAAAATTCCACAAAGTGAGGTCTGGGAGGGTAGATTAAAGGCAGACCGTACCCCTACCTTAGAGAGTAGAGAAGTTGTTTCCGGTAGACCCTTGGCTCAAGATATAATTCTAAGATAGATTCTTGAAATTTCAAAGAGATATAACTGTATGTAAGCTGCTTCTTAACTGTACTTATGTTTTTTTTTTTAATGGATTTTCCCAGCTAAAGCTGAGCTGTGATATATTAATATCTCATAACTGAAGGGTGATATAAAACCTTACCTTCTTTACAAAAGAGGGACAGATTGCTTATAATATGTAATCTTAACCCAAGAATCTGGGAAAGGGCTCATATTGACAAAGGTACAGGTTGTTCACCCCTTCCCCTTCTATACAATTTAATTAGCTTAGTTAAAGAGTTGAACATTTGTCTTTGACTATCTACTCAGGTATACACATACACAGATAAAATTTGGAGGAAACAGAAGGAAATCAAAATGGAAATATTGATAATATGGTGGGAGGCTTTAAGAGCAGTAAAATGAGGCACCCTGTGGACATGCATGAATAAGCATACCTGCTGAACAGCATAAGCAATATCAGGCCTGGTGAAAGTAAGATATTGTAGTGCACCTGCAAGACTCCTGTAAAGTGTGGGATCGGACACTAGATTACCATCAACAATACAAAGCTTTGATTTAGAGTCAACCGGAGTGGACATTATCATGCAGTTTGCTATTTTAGCCCTACATACTATCTCCTCTGCATATTTGCGCTGACATAAAAACATAAAATCTGCAGATTCACTGATATCCCCAAAAAGTAACTCAACTTCCCCAAGTCAGTCATAACAAATTTGGTTTTAAGCAAAGCAATGATCTCATTTTTCAACAAATCAGAGGAGGCAGTTAGCACAATGTCATCCACATATAACAACAAATAACCAATGTTATTACCTCTATGAAAAATAAATAGAGAATCATCACACTTGCTGCAAACAAACTCAATCTGCATAAGGTACTGTGCATGTAAAGTGACTTACGAAGACGTCATACATACTGATGGGCTGCAGGATGGACAAAACCGGGCGGCTGGTGCATGTAAACAGTTTCTTTCAAATCCCCATGTAAAAATGCTAACATTATTCGTTCTATGTGGATTTTTAGACATAAAAAGAAATCTAATGGTTCTTTTGAGAGGTTTAAGACTCGTCTTGTAGGTGATGGCAGGTCTCAACAGGTGGGAGTGGACTGTGATGAAACGTTCAGTCCGATCATAAAGCCCATAACCATACGGACTGTCCTTAACATTGCCATATCCAAGTCTTGGCCCATTCATCAGCTATGTCAAAAATGTCTTCTTACATGGGGATCTTCATGAAATGGTATATATGCATCAACTTATAGGTTTCTGGGATCCTATTCATCCGGATTATGTGTGTCTGTTGTGGAAATCGCTCTATGAACTGAAACAGGCTCCTCGAGCATGGTACCAGTGGTTCACCAATTATGTCTCCTCTATCATTTTTTCACACAGCAGATCTGACAATTCCCTGTTCATCTACAACAAGGGTACAGACATGGCTTACCTCTTATTATATGTTGATGACATCATCCTCACCACATCATCCGATGCTCTCCGCCGGTCCATTATGTCTCTCATTTCCTCTAAGTTTGCTATGAAAGATTTGGGGGTCCTGAGTTATTTCTTGGGAATCTCTGTCACTCGACATTCTGGCGGCCTATTTCTATGTCAGAAGAAGTACGTCGAAGAGATCCTTGACCGTGCAGGCATGACATCTTGCAAACCATCTCACACGCCTATAGACACCAATTCCAAGCTCAACACTGATTTCAGTCCTTCATATTCAGACCCGACTCACTATCATATCCTGGTTGGGGCCCTGCAGTACCTCACATTCACGAGAACATACATCATATGCCATGCAACAAATATACTTGCACATGCACAGTCCGACGGAAGCACACACGCATGCCCTCAAACGTATTTTACGATACGTCCAAGGTACACTTCACTTCGGATTACATCTATACAGGTCTTCGCTCACTGGTCTCACTGCTTATTCTGATGCTGACTGGGGTGGATGTCCTGACACCCGACGCTCAACGTCTGGTTATTGCATTTTCCTCAGAGATAACCTATTGTCTTGGTCTTCCAAAAGGCAACCTACATTATCCCGATCCAGTGCAGAAGCAGAATACAAATGTGTTGTCAACGTCGTCTCTGAGTCTTGTTGGGTATGTAACCTTCTATTTGAGCTTCACTCCCCGATTCAAAAGGCAACATTGGTCTACTGTGATAATATTAGTGCGATATATCTTTCTGGCAATCCCGTCCAACATCAGTGCACTAAACACATTGAGATAGACATTTATTTCGTTCGCGAAAAAGTGGCTCTTGGTCAAGTTCGTGTCCTTCATGTTCCTTGTAGATATCAGATTGCCGACATCTTCACTAAAGGACTTTCGCGCATACTATTTGATGGCTTTCGAGCCAGTCTCAGTGTTCGAGAACCTCCCGCTTCGATTGCGGGGTGTAATAGAATATTTTTCAATATTCTTTCATTAATTGTAGAAATTGTATATCTCCTATTTTAGATAAAATTATAATTCTTTTGTAATTAGGTTATACCTAATTTGTATCAAAGTAAATATTCTTATAACCTTATATATATATATTATAAATCATTTATCAATAAAATCAATTAATATAATCCTTTTATATAAGTTTTATCTGCTTATCAAACCTTTATTGATCTAAACATGCTTTGTAGCTGGATTTGATGTTTTGAACAACTTTGTCCTGTCTAGGGAGACTTAAAAGTGAATGAGAGATATTTAGTTATTTACTATGGTGCAGTTGCTTGCTATATATTTTATACGTGGTCATCTGTTTTACCAATCATAAAAATAGTTTATATGTGGTCATCTAATTTGTAAGCTAAAGTACAAATATGAAAAGTTGTTATGTGATTTTACTTATGAAAGTACAAATGCTATTGCTTTCATTTCAGAAGGTTGACATTCTGATAATGAAAAATAAAATAACTGGAGAGATGCTTATTATCTTGATGAAATAATGACTAATATTGATTATGTTTCATGTATGCTTTACCTCCTTAATGAGAAGGAATCATCTGCTTTACCTCCTTAATGAGAAGGAATCATTTTTAGTTTGTTGCAAGATATGAAGCCATATCAACTTTACCAGTTTTCAAAGAAAAAAATATAGAAGAAGATTTAGAGAAATGATAATTCCGCTAAGTAAACATAAATTTAACTAAGCGAATGACATAATTATGTGGTCATTGACACACCTCAAACTTTCAATAATTCTCAACAGTATTCATAATCAAATATTTTCCGTCAGATTTTCAACATTTACTACCTCGAATAATAATTCATAAGTATATAAACTACTTTCAATTCTAATATCATCACTTAGATTTCATTGTTAAAGAATAGAAAAAAAATCTATCTTCCACTTTCTAAAATTAAGTACTTTCTCTAACTATTTGATAGTGAATATATTCACAATATATTCTCTAATTAATATTTAGTGTAATTAAGGTAAAATAGAGATCCTAATTTTATTAGGACTATAATTGTAATTAAGGTAAAATAGAGATCATGTTTCTATTAGCACTACAATTGTATACTATATATATATATGACATTAATAAAAGAACTCCATCAAGGATATTTATACTATTCTATATGGTATCAGAAGTCAAAAATTCCTAAACCCTTAAAATACATACCCCATAATTATTATTTTACAGAAAATTACTTTTCAGTTCCTGAAGCAATATTTCCTAGCTTTCTTGCACATGAAATACACTGGAGTTGGAACTTGCAGCCGAGGAAACCAATCGTGTGGATACCTTAGTGGTGAATCCATCACTCGAAAACCTGTAAGTTTCTTTTATCGTGTTTTGAACACTTTATATGATTATCGTATAAGTCATACAAGGATCATTATTGGATAGTAAAATTTTTAAACTTCCGATGTGCTTACGAACCCAACAAATTCCTATAGGAGGATAATGAATATATTTCCTAAGGGTTATTCTTCTCTTTACAAACCGATAAATACGACAACATTTAACTATTTGTAAAATGATAATCAAGATCCGTGGATGAGTTGGTGAATGAAGTTTTACTAGTTCTTGTTTCAACTTCTCTTTTTAATTTAGCCTTCCCTTTATAATAGTAGTAACGTTTTTGGTTTAAAAATGTCCAATTTCATACATCTATAGAGAGCTACATAATCAGCTTTCGTGAAGATCAGATCTATAAATACAGGTAACTAAGTTTGACTATGGAAGATCCAATCAATAGTCAATATTTTGGTATTCCGGTCAAAGTTTATTTAAATGGTCCAAATTAGTCTAATCCGAATGAAAATTAATAATATCCACTTGTCCACTACGGCACTAATAAAAAGGACTACAACGGGATATATAAATATCTACCGACAGTCTTCTCCTCACACACGATAAAAGTAGAAGGCATAGAGAAAAACAGAAAAGTAAGAACAAAATAATGGAGAAGAAGAAAATGATGAGAGTGATAGCTATGGCTATGGTGCTCATCATCCTATTATCGGCCAACACGGACACCGTCGATGCTCAAGGCGTCAATTGCTATGACTCTTGTGAAACTGCATGCGTTGGTCTACCCGGTATATATGCCGTCATTTCTCTTTCTTCTTCTTCTTTATTGCTCCTTCGGTATCAATTTATGTGTCGCTTTTCACTTTTCTAGAATAAAATTGACAAATTTTAAAGCTAAATTGATTAAATTAACTTAATAGTTTAAGAATAAAATTTATATATTTGAAAATTACATGAAAGTAATATAATTTACAACTTTTTTTATATCGATTTGGTGAAAAAAAATATATCTTAAAATGGTGGTCAAGTTCATATAGTTTGAATTTGAAAAATGAAAAGTGTCATATAAATTGAGACAGATGGAGTATTATTTTTTTTTATAATGGTCGATGTTGGAATCAACGTCGGCTATTTTATTGAGTACTTATTACTTTGCACCATATCACCCAGGGCGTATCTACACGGAGGTGAGGGTGTTCACCCGAACATCCTCGACAAAAAATTACAGAATATATAGGGTAGATTTTATATATTTATGTACATATATTAACTTTTGAACACCCTGAACAAATATAAAAGGTTAGCTCGGGTGGTTCAGAGTGTTCAAAATTATCTCCAATATCTTAGGTTTAATTTTTAGGAATAACATTATTTTTATATTTATCTTTTGTTATTTTTTTCGAATACCCTAAGTGAAAATTCTGAATCCGTCACTGATATCACCGTTTATCTTTCGAGCCGAAGGTCTATCGAAAACAATCTTTTTACCCCACACAATCTTTTTCCCACAAAGATAGGAGTAAGTTCTTCCTGCTTTGTGGGATTTTACCGATTACCTTGTTGTTGTACCATATTATATCCGTCTAGTTAAATTTAAACAGATAAAAATGAAATAACCTAATATCTCTGTTAGAATTTGGATCATCAGATCTCTTATGGTTGTCATCCATTTGGTTGAATGCTTTCTTTTGAATTCTTTAGACCTCATAACCAAACAAAAAAATGAATATTAACAGCAAGAATTTGTTAATTTCCAGACCGACTGTATCGGCGTTGTGCGGGCAAGTGCCAGATTAGGTGCGGACCAGGTAATTCTCTTTCTCTTTTCCATTTCTCAGCTTTTTTTGTTTAGTTAGAAAAAAAAATTGTGATGAAGCTAATTGCAACTTTGCTTCTGAAAGAAGTGTTCTACTTTGATTTTCATGGTCAAACTTAGTGAGCTCTATTTTGACCTCTTTCTAGTTCAATGTTCTTAGACCTTAATTCATCTAATATTCACCGAAGCTGAGTTGTAGTCTTGTATAGTAGTATTAAAAAATTGAACTATGAAAGAAAGAGTTGAAATAATAACTTTGTTGAATGGAGCAACAAGTGGTGAAAGGATCAAAATTCAAAATGAATATTGTTGGTACTCTATTGTACTTTATAAAGCAGTACGGGAAGTAAATAACTATTACAAGTGTTCGAAAGGATAAATAAATTGTCAATCTTCAAAACTGCCGCAAGCGTGTTGTGTCTTGAATCTTGATAACCTTGCAAAGCCAATGTTGAGAACTGTCGCAAGCTTGTTGTGTCTTGAATCTTGATATCCTGAAATCAAGAAACAACTAAATCTGGATGGTTACAACGTTGTGTGTTGAGTCGAGGAATTGCCCTCTGTCCTTAAGACAAGATTGCCCCGTATATATGCTTTTACGTTAGCGGACAATAGTCTCCCAAGATAAAATAACACTTTAATCTCAACGCTACAAAGCCAATAGGTTGAGCCTGGCGAATAAAACAAATATGAATTGACTTGCTGAAGATATGGAATAGGAAGGAAGAGTTTCTCTTTACTCTTCTCTTTTGTCTCGGTGTATATAGTGTGTCTCTGTTGTGTATATCTTGTGTATATGTGAGGGTTTGGTCATCTTTTTTTTCACCGAAATTCGATCCTTTTTTCGAGCGCTTTTGGCCACTGTTTTCGTGCTCTTTTGTGCTGAATTTCTGTCTGTTTTTTGAGTTTTTCCCGTGATTGAATTGAGCCAAAGGAGGCTCAATATATAGCATGGAGGAGGGGTTGTACAACTGCCCAAAACATGGTTGTTAATGGTCATTATGAGGGCATTAAACAGCCAAGTAATGGTTGTTAATAGCCATTGAAGGAGGCTGAATAATGGACATGAAGGAGGGTGATAAATGAGGAGTTAATCAGCCAAATAATGGCTGGTTAATGCTCGAGAAAACTGTCCAACGGTAGGCAGAAAGTTTTCTGCCTACCGTCACCCCAAAACCAACTTTCCAGAAACTCTGGGGACCAAACTGTAAAATATTAAACTTCAGGAGTCAAACTGTACATAAGAAACTTCAGGGATCAAACTGTACATCTGGCAAAGTCCTTTGGTCCAAAAAGATAATATCATAAAGTCCCCATAGCCCAACCCACAGACTTATATAGAGAGCAATTCTTCCTATTCCCACCGATGTGGTAGATTTGGCCCACACCACATTTCCATGCCTTAAACACCTTACTTCGTGGACCAATATCTTTTTCATTTCTCAACGAAATTTGACGATTCTTGGCCCTACGGTCATCTACTCACTTCGTAGATCATGCATGTGCGAAGAGACAAGGTCTCAAACATGCGGAACACTAGTGTTTAATTCATCAAAGATAGGTGGACCCATCCCTCCGCCAAAGGCAAATTTCCAACAAATATTAAGCTATAATTGGTTATCAACTTATCAGTAACAACATTCTTTGTGTGCTCTATTATTGTGTTGATTTTTGGAGACTCAAACACTATACAAATAAAGATTAATTCGTCTTAAAATATTCAGGTTATTATCTGCAATTATTTGTCACCCTGAGTTACCATATCCTTACTAGTTTGGAACTGAGGTGTAGTTATTGTTGTTGTGCATTTGAAATTCGAAATTTAACTATAGACTCTTCATTACGCAGATGGCAAAATTGATGGAAACTTGGGTTGAAAGTGCTTAAAAGGTACTGGCAAGCTATCGAGGCTACTGTTATAAAGAGTTCCACAATAATAATTGTATCTTTGATAATAGTTCTTCATAGTTTGGGAAGATCGTAAACGTTATCATTACGTGTATGTTTAATTATTTCTATAATTTTTACTGTAATAGATGCATTGAATGATGGTAAAACTGTGTATTTGAAATTATAATTACCGGTTCAATTTACTAGTCAGATCAAAGTCAAATTTGTCAATAGTGTATATGAACTCAAATCGTTCTTTCTCATGTTATATTACCAACAGCAAAAAATTAAAAAAGAAAAATGAAATTAGAAATACATTTTAAGAAACTGAGTAGTGGAGAAATAGAGTGATGGGGAGCTGGTGAGGTATAAAAAAGACCCAATACCACATGACCTGGTTCAATACCAAATAAAATGGATTTAGTATTAAAAAAACTCTTATTTTGTTTTGTACTGTAATTATTTTTCATTACAAATATCTCAATTTTTACTCTTATATATTCCAACCAAACTTATTTGAGATTGAAATGTGGTTATTGTTATTACTGTAACTATTACACTAGTTTCAAGTTTCAACCAGACATTATTATCTACCAGCTTTACTACTCAAAAGTAGCACCAGATGTACTACTATCATATCTTATCCTCACGTTATATACCATTATTTTATGCCACCTAAAATATTGATTTCCAAGCAAACACCACAAAGGGTGCACAAAGCATTCCTCGTTAGTCGGATCCGAAAAAGGACCGCACTCAAAGGGTGTGATGTAAACATCATAATCTAATGCAAACACTAGTGGTTGGTTCCACGATTCGAACTGTGAAGTCACGCAAAGACAATTTTTTCTAGCGTACCAAACTGATCAATACAACAAAATTAAACTCTTCTAAAATGATAATCAAGATCCGGGGGTATGAGTATGCGGTGCATCAAGTTTTATTACAAGTTCTTGTTTCAACTATTTTTTATTTAACCTTCCCTTTGAAACGAGGTTAATTTTTGGTTCATATTCACAATTCTCCAATTTTATATATACTTGTATAGTAAAAAACTGATTTAAGGTCTACGAACTTCGAACACCAAAATGTCAAAATACAGCCAGCTAAGTTTGACTATGGAGGATACAATCTAGTCCATATAAAAAATAAGATAAAGTTTGGTTTTTAGGTCAATAATAAAATATTTCCCAATATTCTTTCATTAATTGTATTAATTATATATCCCCAATTTTAGGTAAAATTATAATCCTTTTGTAATTATGTTAATTAGTTACGTAGTTTGTATCAAAGTAAATATTCTTGTAACAATATATATATTGTAAATCATTCATCAATAAAATCAAGGAACATATTCATTTATGGTATCAGTAGCCTAAAACTACAAACCCTACCTTAGCCGCCGATACACCTTCTCGGCCGCCACCTTTTTTTCCACGTCGGAACCCTAGCCGCCGACCTCTCTCGGCCCCCCCCCTTCCCCACGACGAAACCCTAGTTTTTTCGATCATTCTCCCTCCCTCTTCCTCCTAAATTTTCTCTTCCTCCTAAATTTCCTCTTCCATGGCTGACAAAACCAAATTTCATCTGGCACGTGCCGTAAACAACATTAAAAACTCCATCCCTGTGACTCTTGAGATGGAAAAGGGTCAATACTCCTCATGGGCGGAGCTTTTTAAGTTTCATTGTCGTATTTACGAAGTTATCAACCACATCATCTCTCCCACGCCGAAGTCCACAGACGTACCATCGGCTTCGACTTCTGATGATGCACTCTAGTCTCGTTTGGACGCAGTCGTCCTCCAGTGGATATACGATATGATATCTAATGATCTGTTGCACACCATCATTAAGACCGATGCCACTGCCGCCAAATGTGGGAACGTTTGGACTGTATTTTCCATGACAACAAAACTCAACGAGCGTTATACCTTGAAAATCAGTTCATGGACGTTCATCAAGACAATTTTCCAAACGTGTCTGCCTACTGTCAAGAACTCAAGATGATTGCCGACTCACTCTCCAACGTCGGCGCTCAGTCACTAATCAACGATTGGTCATGCAACTTATTGCAGATTTGAACGAATCATATGATGGCGTTGCCACCAGCCTTCAACAATGCACGTCGTTACCTTCATTTTATGTGGCCCGTTCGAAACTCATCATTGAGGAAATATGGAAAATCAAGCGCGGCACCACTCGGGCCAGCATTGCCGACGCCGCCCTCACCACCACCATCGGGCCCTCCGCCAACGGTATGGCCTCCCAGTCCGACAACCAGAACCGTCGGCCAGAGGACCCTCAACAGTCTGCTTCCTCATGTAACAACCATGGAGCAGGCAGTCCGTCAAAGGCCGCGGCG
Source organism: Anisodus tanguticus (assembly GCA_034509755.1). NCBI lineage: Eukaryota > Viridiplantae > Streptophyta > Magnoliopsida > Solanales > Solanaceae > Anisodus > Anisodus tanguticus. The sequence goes on along the minus strand of CM067561.1, from coordinate 32,584,393 downwards.
GAAGAAATTCTAGCAACAACGGGTAGTAACTGCGGTAGTGGCAACAGGCACCGTGGGCTACCTACCTGCCGTGGGTCGCGTGCGCCCCAATGTCATGGGCCTTTCCTCCTTGCCCGTATCTATCATCCTCGTGGACTTCACCTCCGACTCGACATGCCCAACCTGGCATACTTGACCCACGTCCTCAATAGGCCTACACAGCACAGGTCCCCCTGTCATCGACTTATACATCGACTGACATTGAGACAACTATGAGCACAATGTCACTCAACACTCCAGACGAAAATTGGTATATGGACACAGGCGCCACATCTCACATGACGGCATCACAAGGTACTCTCTCGTCTTATTTCAATTTGAGTAATTTAAATTAGAATATTATTGTTGGTAGTGGACAAGGCATTTCCATCTGTGGTTATGATCATTCCTCCATATCCCCACCACATCCACCACTAATCTTAAAAAATGTCCTTTATACCCTAAACTCACTAAGAATATAATCTTTGTGCGACGTTTCACAACTGACAATTGGGTTTCCCTTGACTTTGATCCTTTTGGTTTTATTATTAAAGATTTTACGACAGAGAGACGAATAATGAGATGTGACATCACCGAAGATCTCTACCCTATTTCAAACGTCGTCAATAATCCAGTCTCAGTTCCCTCAACAGTTGCAACTCGTTAGTCTTCCTTATGGCATTCTAGATTAGAACATCTGAGAGACTCTGTTTTACGCTCCCTTAGGAAAAATAATTTTATTAATTTCAACCATATTTCTAGGACTCCTATATGTGAATCTTGCATTTTTGAGAAACATGTCAAATTATCATTTTCTGCATCTATAAATTGTACTTTAATGCCTTTCGATATCATACATAGTGATTTGTGGACATCCCCTATTTTGAATACGGCTGGCCATCGATATTATGTGTTGTTTTGGACAATTATTCCAACTTTCTAAGGACTTTTCCAATTGAAAATAAATCCCGTCTACCCCATTTTTTCTTCATTTAGTGCTTTCGTAAAAACACAATTTGAAAAGAGCATTAAATATTTTCAATGTGAGAATGGCAGGGAATTCGATAATAACCAATTCAAACAGTTTTGCTCCAAAAATGGTCTTACCTTTCATTTTTCCAGCCCTCACACATCCTCCCAAAATGGTAAAGCCAGACAAAAAATCCGAACCATAAACAACCTCATTCGTGCCCTACTTGCTCTCGCCTCAATTTCCCCTCAATTATGGCATTACGCACTCTCCATGGCCACCTATCTCCTAAACATAATCCCAAACAAGTCTCTAGCTCAACGGTCGCCCACCCAAGTTATGTTTCATAGGACCCCTCCTACCAACACTTTCGTATTTTTGGATGTCTTTGTTACCCTTTCCATATGACCACTCATAAACTCCAACCCCGGTATTCCCCGTATATGTTTCTGGGCTACCCTGTCAATCATCGTGGTTACTCGTGTTATGACTTCTCGAGCCGTAAAATTATTATTTCACGTCATGTCCTATTTGATGAGTCTCAATTCCCCTTTGTCTCTCTACACTCGCCACCTCGACATTTCTACGACTTCCTAGATGATGGTTTAAATCCTCTTCTAATTCACTATTTACACAGTCTGCCGTCCCAGAACTCCGGCACCCCCACCACCTCGGCCAGTCTAGGACTAGTTGCCCACCCGATTCTGCCGACGGTGGCCTAGAACAGCCTACCTCAGGGTGATTCCGCAGCCACCTCTCGGCAAACCGAGGTTCGGCCAGCCAGTACCATCACCCTTGCCCTTCTTCATCTTCTCGACAAACCCCCCTCCCGTCCCGTGTCCCGAGACACACTCTCGGACCATGAAAACCCGTGTCATGCACGGAATTTATAAACCTAAACGGCTATGTAACCTTTCCATTTCAGTTGTCCTATCATTTGTCCCTCGTAACCCGAATGATGCCTTGTCCGGCCCTAATTGGAAAGCCGCACTGATTGACGAATATAATGCTCTTATTGATAATAAGATGTGGGACCTAGTACCTCATCCACATGATGCTAACATTATTCGTTCTATGTGGATTTTTAGACATAAAATGAAATCTTATAGTTCTTTTGAGAGGTACAAGACTCGTCTTGTAGGTGATGGCAGGTCTCAACAGGTGGGAGTGGACTGTGATAAAACATTCAGCCCGGTTGTAAGGATCGCAACCATCCGGACCATCCTCAGCATTGTCATATCCAAGTCTTAGCTCATTCATCAGCTTGATGTCAATAATGCCTTCTTAGATCAGGATCTTCATGAAATGGTATATATGCATCAGCCTATGGGTTTCTGGGATCCTATTCATTCGGATTATGTGTGTGTTGCGGAAATCGCTCTATGGACTAAAACAGGCTCCTCGAGCATGGTACCAGCAGTTCGCCGATTATGTCTCCTCTGTCGGGGTTTCACACAGTAGATTCGATCATTCCCTGTTCATCTACAACAAGGGTACAGACATGGCTTATCTATTATTATATGTTGATGACATCATCCTTACCACATCATCTGATGCTCTCCGCCGGTCCATTATGTCTCTCTTTTCTTCTGAGTTTGCTATGAAAGATATGGGGTCCCTGTGTTATTTCTTGGGCATCTCTATCACTCGATATTCTGGCGGCCTATTTCTATGTGAGAAGAAGTATGCCGAAGAGATCATTGACCGTGCAGGCATGACATCGTGCAAACCATCTCACACGCCTATAGATACTAATTCCAAGCTCAGAGCTGATTTCGGCCCTTCATATTCAGACCCGACTCACTATCGTAGCCTGGATGGGGCCCTGCAGTACCTCATATTCACTAGATCAGACATATCTTATGCCGTGCAACAAAACTACTTGCACATGCATAGTCCGACGGAAGCACATATGCATGCCCTCAAACGTATTTTACGATACGTCCAAGGTACACTTCACTTCGGATTACATCTATACAGGTCTTCGCTCACTGGTCTCACTGCTTATTCTGATGCTGACTGGGGTGGATGTCCCGACACCCGACGCTCAACGTCCGGTTATTTCATTTTCCTCAGAGATAACCTATTGTCTTGGTCTTCCAAAAGACAATCTACACTATTCCGATCCAGTGTAGAAGCAGAATACAGAGGTGTGTCAATGTCGTCTCTGAGTCTTGTTGGATCCGTAACCTTCTACTTGAGCTTCACTGCCCGATTCAAAAGGCAACACTGGTCTACTATGATAATATTAGTGCTATATATCTTTCCGGCAATCCCGTCCAACATCAGCGCACTAAACACATTGAGATGGACATTTATTTCGTTCGCGAAAAAGTGGCTCGTGGTCAAGTTCGTGTCCTTCATGTTCCTTCCAGATATCAGATTGCCGACATCTTCACCAAAGGACTTCCGTGCATACTTTTTGATGATTTTTGAGACAATTTCAGTGTTCGAAAACCTCCCGCTTCGACTGCGGGGATGTAATAGAATATTTTCCAATATTCTTTTATTAATTGTATATATCATATTTTAGGTAAAATTATAATCATTTTATAATTAAGTTAATTAGTTACCTAATTTGTATCAAAATAAATATTCGTATAACCTTATATATACTGTACATACATCAATAAAATCAACTAACATATCCGTTTAGTCAAAATTTATTTAAATGGTTCAAATTGTTACCAAATTCTAATACGACTGAAACTCCACAATAGCCTCTGCCACTTGTCCACTGTGAATGCGGCACTCATGAAAGGGACTAAAACTATCTACCGACAGTCTTCTATATATTCACAAAACTAAAAGCATAGCGAAATCAATAGATCTAGAGTGCAGAAAAGTAAGAAGAAAAAAATGGAGAAGAAGAAAATGATGGCAATGGCAGCTATGGCTATGGTGCTCATCATCTTGCTATCGGCCAACATGGACACCGTCGATGCTCAAGGCGTCAATTGCTATGACAATTGTAACACTGGCTGCGCTGGTCTCCCATGTATGCTTCATTTCTCTTCTTTTTTTAAAATAACTATATTGTTCGAATCATTTATCAATACTGTAATTATAATATTAGTACCTAATACTTTCTATCAATACAATAATCATTTAATATTTTATTTGATCAAGCTTTCAAGATCTACTTATTTTAAAAAGTATTTTTAAAAAAATTGGAGAGTATTAGTTTGTGTTTGATTAATTAATTTAATTTTTTTTTATTAATAGTAGAGTAATACTTTATACTTACCAATGTTCCAAAGTGCTTTTGTGCAAAAATTACTTTTTAGCTTCTAAATAACAACTTCTATTATAGCTAAGAAACACTTATTTTTTCTCAAAAAACTTAGCCAAACACCTTAATTTTCTAAAATAGACATATTCTTGTAAACACTTATGACTTTTCGGAAGCTTGGTCAAAGACACTATAAATTCATTCATCAAAACTTAGATACGAACAATGATGAAATCAAGAATTTACATAAAGGATTTAAAAGTAGTAATCTTTGACCTTCATGTCACTTTACTAGAATTTTTTCAATATCAAAGAAGATTCAATAGATTATATTTAACTTTATTAGCACATTATAATTTTTCAACAAATGAGGTTTAATTGTGTCCTTTTCTTAACCTACTTCTGTCATTGGAAGGGGAACCTATAGCTGTTTTCCTTATGAATTATTTAATGAAATCCTTAGACCAATGAAAACAAAAAAGAGAAATATTGTTTATAACAGTAAGAATTTGTTAATTTTTCAGCGAAGCAGTACCTGCGTTGTGATAAGAAGTGCCACAAAAGGTGTGGACAAGGTAATTCTCTTTTTCCTTTTCCATATTCTTTGCAAAAAAAAAATGTAGTGAACTTTGATTTGAATGTAGTAGTTTGATTTTCATAGTCAAACATTCAAACTTAATGAGCTGTATTTTGACCCCTTTCTAAATGATTCCAACCTATTTGAATGATCGATCTCAACTCAGGAAAAAGAATTAGTAATAGACACAAAACTATCTATTTCTGCTCTATATTTATTTGAATAAAATGTTTAGTTAATTCCACATGTTACGTAAAGTTGTCATAATATGATAAACATCTGAATTTAAAATCACTGTTTATATATCTGATATGGCCATAATTCACCCTTAGAAAGAGGTTAAAGGATTAAGGATTTACCCGATATGAGATATTATATTATTCGAAGAACCCTAAATATTGTTGGAGTAGTTTAGAGTTAGGATTCATTCCTAATATGGTATCAAATTCATGTCTATCTCAACTCTTTGTTTACGGATCCACATATTGTGTTGGCACGCTCAAGTTGTCAGACCTCGGTGTACGGGGATGTTAGTATCCCAAATTGGTGGTGAATATGGTCAACTCTTCTTATAGATCTTGGACAATATCAGAGCCGGAAATTTATATAAGGGAATTCAAAAAAAAATGTACCATGGAATCTTCATCTCATGAGTTTTGGACAATCTTTAAAAATGTACCAAGGGAATTCAAACGAACCTTGCACCCCTCTGTCTTAGCCTTTGGTTTTGGACAATCTTCATCTCATGAATCCTTTGAGGTTCAGTTAGGCCAATATGCATTTTCATAACTCACTTTAAAATTAAAATAAAAACAAGGAGTACGTAGAAGAAGAGATAGCCCGGATCACTCTTACTTTGGACTTCCATAGCTATGGGCCGCCATAACTAGTTGTGTTGTCCACTCAATGGTACAACTTTCAAAACATAGAAGTAACAATCTGGATTTTGAAACTGGGCCGTGCATTTAGGCCCGGATCAAAGCTATAATTGGTTCTGGTTACACAATTCTTCTTCAACTTCAGTAACATTCTTTGCATGCTCTATTGTTATGTTGATTTTTGGAGACTCGGCACTATATAACTAATCAGTAAAGTTTAATTCGTCGTGGAATTTTCAGTTTTTTATCTAAGTTATTTGTCGTCCTGAGTTACCGTGTCTCTTCTCTTTTTAACCGTGCAGCTTAAATTCGAAATTTAACTTTAAGTCTTTATTTCGCAGCTGGAAAAACTGATGGAAACCTGGGTTAGAAGTGCTAAAAGGTACTAGCAAGCTATCGAGGCTATTATTTAAGGGAGTTCCTCAATAATAGTTGTATCTTAATAATAATTTGTCATAGTTTGGGGAAATAAACGCTATCCTTTACGTGTATGTTTTATTACTACTATGCTTACTGTAATCGATGCATCGTATGATGGTGAAACTATGTATAAGAAATTATAATTGGAGTTTAATTTACTAGCCAGGACAAAGTCAAATTTGCCAACGGAGTTGTATACCATTATTATATGTCACCTACGTACAATATTGATTTCCATGCAAAAGCAGAAATGATAAATAAAATATTTTCCCAGGGTAATCTTTTCTCTCTGCCAACCCGACCAATACATTAAACTTAAACTATTCTAAAATGATAATCAAGACCCTTGTGCAGGTAAGATTGTATTAATCTCCTTTGAAGAGTATTTTTCATTAATACAAATATATAGTATGTACAATGTTGAATCCTAATTGAACAAGAATCATATATTTACCATAACTATACACTACTATTAATTACAAAATATATGGCGAATATATGGTAATATTCGCTAATACACCCCCTCAGTCGAAGCGGGAGGAGGTCGTACGCTGAGACTGAATCTGAAGTCTAGGAACAGCTGTCTAGGAAGTTCTTTTGTGAAGATATCTACTGATACGAAGAAGGCAAATGCAACACCTTAACATGACCTATAGCAACATTCTCACGAACAAAATGTATATCATCTCAATGTGCTTTTGGGGGGAGTTGTACGAACCGTGTTATTGATAGTTCGAATTTACCATTTTGGGGGAGGTGTGGGGACACGAAAAATGAAAAACCATGCCATTATTTGTGCAAAATTTGTGAAACGTGGAATTGTTAAATTCACGACCATTATCACATTTGAATGATTTTATGGCTTTTTCGAATTGTGTTTTGATATAAATACGAAAATCAAGAAAGTTGACAAAAATTTCAGACTTGAATTTAAGTGGGTAAACCCAAATAAAGTGAGAAAAATCATCCAATAAAACGATATAATATTTATGACCCAGTGAGCTAGTAATTGGAGATTTTCATAAATCTACATGAACAATGTCAAAGGGAGAAAACGTAACACTTAAAGGTGACTGAAAAGGAAGGCGGACATGTTTGCCTAACGGATAAGAAAAACAATGTTGGGCAAGTTTTCCATTATTACATCAAATAAAATTATTGTTTCTAAGAAAATTAAAAACATGAGCGCCTGGTGTCCAAGTCTATTGTGCCAAGTCGATGGAGAGATAACAGTGAGTGAGGTATGTGAGCGGGATCTGGCAGCGAAAGTGGATGAGAAAGGATACAGGTCCCCCATACTATTGCATCTCGTAAGAGGTGTTCCCGTAAGTATATCATTCACAGAAAAAACAAAGGGGTCAAACTCAATAGAAACGAAATTGTTACGAGTAAATTTCATGATTGATATTAAGTTTTTAATGATGTTGGGGGCATAAATGACGTTATTTAGGGAGAAAGGCAAGTGTGGTGGTTGAGTGTATGTGGTGACATAACCTTGAATTAGAATGCGATGACCATTAACAACCGTGATAAATTGATGATACTTTAAACAAAATAGTTTGGAAATATTACCTGACGAGCGGGTGAGATGAGAGGTGGCTCCCGTATCCATGTACCAATTTTCATCAGGCTTTTGTAAGTTTAAAGTGCTGAAGGCCTGGCCCAAATTGATGAGGGTTAGGTCGTACCCGTTCTGCTATTGATGGGCCGAGACCAAGTGTGCATGTTGGGCCGCCGGTTGTGGCTGTTGTGGGCCTGGTCCCGAGCCCATGATGCCGATGACCATTTGTCGCAGGAGTTTCAACTGCTAATGCCTTTTGATTGTGTTAGTCTTATTTGGCACATCGGGTTTCTTCCAACAATAATTGTGAACGGGCCTTGTTGAAGCTGGGTAATGGATCAGCTTGTTGTATCATGGTCGCTAGAGTATCGTATTCACCATTCAGTAAACCAGCAACTAGTTGGAGAACCATCTTCGTTTCGGAAATCGGTGTCCCCACATTGGACAATTGATCCGCAATTAGTTTTAGTTGTTTACAATACTCGGACATGTTTGCAAAATTTTCAAGACGTGTATTATTGAATTGTTCCTCCAAGTATACGTCACATGTGTGCTTATTGTCTTGAAAAATCTCCTCCAATCGTATCCATAATTCATGAGCCGGGACAACATTTTTCATTATCGTATGAAGCAAGTCCTTAGAGATGGTGTCATAAATCCACTGTTTGACGATGGCGTCAAGACGGCGCCATGTCGTGTCATCAACCTCAATAGGGCGAGGGAAGGAGTCGTCAATATGATCCAGCACGTTATAAACACATGCATGAATGCGAAAAAGTTCAACCCACGAAGAATATTGACCATCTTCTTGATCAAGAACCAAATGAATGAAGTTCTTGACGTTGGTGACAGCGAAAGCCGGATGGAAAGGAGGAGTGGAGGAGGTAGTGGGTGGTGTGTGGGTGACGACTGGGGAGGAAGATAAAGTTGTGGGAGAGGTGGGAGTAGCCATGGGACTCATTAGAGGGCTGAATTTAGGTTAGGAAGAGAAAGAGAAGAGAAAAAAATTTAGGGTTTATGTGGGGGAGAGGGTGGCCGCCGAGGTGGGGGGGGATTGGAGTTGTAATTTTTTTTAGGTGTTTTAGGGTGTGACTCTTGATATCATGTAAGATTGTATTAATCTCCCTTGTGGAGTATTTCTCATTAATACAAATATATATATATATATAATGTGTACAATGTTGAATCCTAATTAAATAAGTATATTTACCATAATTATATACTATTATTAATTATAAAATATATGATGAATATATGATAATATTAGCTAATAGTGCATGAAGTTTTATTACATTTACTGGTTCTTTTTCCAATTTTTCTTTAAAATTTATATATACTTGTATAAACTTTTAAGGTGCAAAAAACGCGCATAAAGATCCGATCTATCCAAGGTCTCAAAGCAATTTAAACTTTAATTTCAAATATGTACTAATTTTTTATCCCAATTTGATTTAAACTTCAACTTCAATATTTCAAATTCCAAATTCACCTCAAACGTAGAATTTCAACCGTAAATTTGTGATTTCAAATTTTCTAAAATTTAAAACTTGACTCATAATTTTAGATTTTATCATAATGTAATATTTATTATAAAAGTAATTACTCAATCTTATTTATTTTGGGTGACATAAATGGTCATTCGGATGAAACTATTGACGTCAGATGGCCCAAAAAGCTTCAAAAACATTTTTTAGCATTTTCAAAATAATTTTATTTCATAGCATTTTTTCAACTAACTCCATCATATGTATAAAAATAGTATCATTGTTGTATAGAAAATATATCATTATTCTATATGTAATAGAAATGTAATATACGTATAAAAATTGTATCATTATTGTATATAATAAAAAATATATATTTATATATAATAAATATATAATCAACGTATATTCATTAATTATACACATACTATATAATTATTATACATACAGTATACGTGTTTTGAAATATTTCTCGAATGCATAGAGATTGGAACCTTCACCATCCGTGGAACCACCACCCATATTCCATCATGAAAGATCCACGACTTTTTCCGTCATCTTCATTATTTTCATTACCCCATAAACACCATTTAAAGGTCCATAGAAAATAACTTGCCTAAACACCATTGACGTTGGCTGACTCCTTCACCACCCTTCCACCATTGTTTTTCACAATAAAATTAATCATTACTGCTGCTAAACCAGTTGTGTAACCAGCAGCAAACCAGCACCCAAAATAATATCAAAAACTGAGTTCTTTCCGTCCAAAGAAAACACCATTAAAACTGTCGTCGTCACCTCCATTTTCGCCGGCGAACAAAGCACCCAGATCTGAAAATCTTTGAAATGAGAAGAGTAAAAATGATAAAAAGGTACTCGTAGAGGAATAGAAAATACTTGTATATTTTGACCCTTCAGCAATCAAATCTGAAATTAGACAAGCAGTCCAAAATTATTACTAAATTAGTGTATGAGTCCAAAGATTCTCTTCACTAGGATATTTTGTTTGGATGAATCTACTACGTATCAAGCTTGTTAGTTTGGTGTAGGGATGGCCAACGGGCCGGGCGGGTGGGTCGGAGCGGGTTGGCGGGATCGGGGCGGGACTGGCGGGATTCGCCGTTGTCCCGTCTCGGTTCCGGTCCAGTCGGAAAAGGGTAGCGGGCGGGGATCGGGATTTTTTTATATTTTTTTTTCCACTTAATTTTAAAAATAACATATATATAAACAACTTAATAATTGAATAAGATAATGTAATAAAACATCTCAAAACTGTTTTTGTGCCTCTTATATTATTTACTAGAAATAGAATTTTTTTGTAATACAAATACAATGTCAAAATTGCAACTTTGTATTGTTCAAAAGTTTCAAATGACATAGTAAAATTGCAATTAAAGAAATTACATTTTCAAAAAATCATGTTCTAGTTTCTTTATAATTTCCTGTGTTTCTTCGGTTGGAATTGGTATTTGTTGGTCAAATTGCTCCACGTCGCTTCCACCACCTTCGGATAAGATGTCGTTATAGTTTTTGTCTTCTTCGTTGATCTCCGGTTGACAACAACTTCTCCAATCCGCTCGTATCCAATCTCTGAATAATACTGCAATCTTCAAGTTGTCTCTGGCTAACGAGTGTATGTGCTCTCCTATTTGATATCTGCCGACAGAAAAAGTGCTTTCAGACGTTGTTGATGACGCGTGAACGTTCAAAACATCTCGGTCCATCATTGAAAGTGTCGAAAAGGCCTTCTCATTCCCACTCCGGTATTTCAGCAAGTCTTCACGTCCTTCTTCATTGACAACTGCTTGGTACGGTATACTACCTTTCAAAACAAAAATATTAAACTAGCTAATTTGGTTAGTAATGTTACCACCACATATTTTATTTTTGAGGCTTTTAATACTAGAAGAAGAAGAACTAGAAAAGAGGAAGAAGGAGGAAGAGGAAGAGGAAGAGAAAGAAGAAGAAGGAAGAAGAAAGAAAGAAAGAAAGAAGAAGAAGAAAGAGGAAGAGGAGGAAGATAATGAAGTTCCTTACTCTTATCCTTAAACATACATGTAATTCCTTTCATTTTAATTATGCTAATAAATAGTTAAAGATAATGAAATTAAGTGCGCTAAGTAAAATAAAGAAACAATAATAATTTAATGAAGGAACAAATGTACCAAACGCCGACGTATAATCGAGAGGTTGAAAATTGAAACTTTGCTCAATGGAAGATCCTCAAGCTAGTTGTCAACTTCACTCCCAAATGAATAAATAAAATTGAATATTTAGTAGACAATGTAGACTTGTAGAGAGATAGATTGAGAGATTAGAGAGATTGTAGGAAGATTTGTGAGAAAATGAGGTATTTATAGTTGGAAAATTGGGTTAAAATGTAATTATAATAACTTAGGGGTTAAAATAAATATCAAGGGGACATGGGGGTTGGGGGAGGGGGAGACCAAAAATGGTCGTTGCACAACGGCCAAAATATAAAATAGTCGTTGGTGCAACAGTTATTTTGTGCAAATGGGAGGGACCGGCCTGGATCGGGACGGCCTGGCGGGATTGGGGCGGGTCGGGTTCGAGCGGGACGAGACCATGTCCCGTCCCGATTCCAATCCCGGTATCATAAATAATATTTTTTTTACATATCGGGGTCGGGACGGGACCGGGCCGACCCAGCCCACTGGCCACCCTTAGTTTGGTGGCTCAGTGGAATTTTTCATTTAGAAAGTGGGTTGGCTTGGATTAAATTCTTTTAGGTATTAAAGATTATTCTTCTTGCACATTGCAAGATAAAGTAAAGAAAATATTGAGCCATCCTTTGCAAATTTTGGTCTTCCGTCGTAGGAAGAAGAAAATGAGAAAAGGGTTGGCCCCTTAAAAAAATTATGTCATATTCTTTGTGATAAATAAATTATAATTTATCTTTATTTTGGGTTTAAAAGCGATTTCTGATCATTTATTTACAGTTAGATCTTTTTAAACTTTTTCTTTTTGTTTGTGTCCACCCCATATCATTTTTCCTGTTTTATTCCCTCTTTACCACCCATAGTTATGTAATATAATAAAATATAAGTTTGGTATTCTGGTCAAAATAAGTCTAATCCGAATGAAAATTCACAATATCATCTGCCACTTGTCTACTACGACATTAATGAAAGGGACTACAACGGGATATATATAAATAAGCTTTGTCATTAAAAGAAAAATATCTATCGACAGTCTTATCTTCACTCGATAAAACTAAAAGGCATAGAGAAATTAAGAGATCTAGAGTGCAAAAAAGTAAGAAGAAAATAATGAAGAAGAATAAAATGATAGCAATGTCAGCTATGGCTATGGTGTTCTTCGTTCTTTTATCGGCCAACATCGACACCGTTGATGCTCAAGGCGTCAATTGTTGGGACAATTGTAACACCGGCTGCGTTGGTCTCCCAAGTAAGCCTTCATTTCCCATATTATTCGGATCATTTTATACGTATTTTAATTATACCATTCGGAATCGCTTGATTACTTATTAGAGAGGAGTACTTATTTATATATTAAAATTAGCATAACTTCGTCAATTGTTTGGTTACAAAAATGAAAAAAAATAACATGTACACAAAAAATCGCTTAATTTATACAATGGTTGGTTGGTTCTTTCTCATATCCACATAAAATATAGCATTTGTAATATAATAATTAGGTTATGTTTTTCTTTTCTACATAAGTAATATATGTATATATAAGTTACTCCTTATGAAATCTATGTACTTTCTCCGTCTCAATTTATGTGATATAGTTTAACTCGCACGAAGTTTAAAAAATAAAGAAAGATTTTTGAATTTTGTGATCTAAAATAAGTCAAAGATATTTGTATGGTTATAGATCATCTCGTTAAGCGTAAAAGGCAAAGATTAAAGTTAAATTATTGCAAAATATGGAAATGTATCATTTTTTTAGACGGACTAACAAGAAAAGTGTATCACATAAATTGTAACAGTGGGAGTATCATTTTATGTCGGTAGAAGATGGAATAAATAATAGGCTGAACCCATCGGGAGTCCCTTGAGGTTGGCAAGTTTTTCACATAGACACTTCAACTACATGTTGTTCCACTTAGACACATGAAGTAGGGCCCGACAGTGTCATTTAGACATTTTTCACTGACTCGATCAAATATGTAAAGAACGTGTAACACACTCCCCGATGACGTGCAAATTATCAATTAACTAATTACATTTGACATTTTGAGTCTGAAATAATAGTTAAAATGAATTATGAGGAAAAAAAAGATTTTTTCCAGCAAAACCTAAAAAAGAATTTAAAAAATATTTTCTAAACAAACTCCACATAGTTTTTGTCGGAAAAAAAATTCGGTGATCTTTTTAAAAAAAATCAGATCTATTTTCCTTTTTAGGCTGATTTTTAGATGAGAAAAGATGATATTTTTACTCAAAAGAAGAAAATTAGTATTTGAGATCATTAACGCCATTGTGGGTGATTTTATTTTTATTTTGGTTGAAATTCGTTTTTTCAAAAAAAATAATTTCATTTTGATATTGATTTTATACAAAAAATGTCACATGTTCTCAAAGAATGATAGTGATCTTATTTTTTTTGTGAACAAGATAGCAATGGTGGAAGATTTATTAATAGCAGAATATTAAGTGGAGAAGAAAGAGAAAATAACAAAGAAGAAAAAGGAGAAAAAGAAGGAGAAAATAAAAAGAATTTAAAAAATAAAAAATCATTTTTTTAACCTTTTCATATGCCTGTTTTGTTCGAAAATCACACAACTTGTCAAATCAACGAAAAATGTCTAAATGAAACAGTAGATGCCCACATGAGATGTCTAAATGAAACAAAACTTACTTGAGGTGTTTAAGTGAAATTTTTTGTCAATCACAAGAGGCCCGCCATAAGTTCAGCCTAAATAATATATGAATAACTATTCTTGCATAATTAAGATATACATTATTAATGCTTATATAACTCTAACCAATTATAACTTTCTACATGGACAATAATCGGTTAAATGCTTTCATTAGGTAGATGGGAATTTGCTGCTTTCTTAGTGATATCTTTAGACCAACGAAAAGAAAAAAGAAAAATATTGTTTACAGTAAGAATTTGTTAATTTTGCAGCGAGAGAGTACCTGCGTTGTGATGGAAAGTGCATCATTAAGTGCGGACCAGGTAAATTCTATTCTTTTTCCCTTTCCCATTTCTCAGCTTTTTAGATTTACTTTTTTTCTGGACACGCGTATTTGATTGAACAAATAAAATTCAGTTCAATGGGACAATATGTTGTTAAAGATCACAATTAGGTATGTCAAATAGGTAGATTGAGCTGTTTTGAATGGGTCGAATAGATTGAATCCAACTAAATTAAAATGGACTAAAGAAGAGATGATACCTTAATTCGCCCAACTTGATTAATCAATTTTACAATTCCTAACTTACATTTAGGATTCCACTAATACAAGAGACTTAAAACATAAATAAATGGTGATTCGAATGGATTATTAATTAGACATCAAGATCAAATGTCTAGTACAACATCAAAAAAATATTTCATGAATTTTGATTGAACATTTTCATGGATCAAGATGGGGCATCATCAAGAGTCAATTTGAGTTGTAGTTTTTTTATGGGTTAATTTGGCAATAACCCAAATCAGCTCCTCATCAAACTCGTGAAAACTTGAGTGAGCGGGTTACATGAGTTCGGCTCAATTTTGCCACCCATTCACAACTTAAAACTAAAACATCACTGATTCAATATCTATAGTACTCATACCTAATTGTACATTTATCTCCCTTATGCTATGTGTAAAAAAACTATTTTGGATTTAGAACCTTGACATAGAAATTCAGTAGGGGTGAAATTTTGAATCAAGAACCTAGTTTATAGACTTGAATGAAGAACTATAAATTATTCTCAATAACAACCAACTGGAAATCTGATATTGAATTATATTGAAGCTTGATGTACCAAATATTCACTCATAGGTCTTGACTCCCAATTCAGGTAATTAGTTGCTCTGCTGTATATCTTTTTCTATATGTCAATAATTGTAATTTACTATTCCATTAACACTCCCTAGTCCTGTATACTATATACCCACTGTGGACAGTTATGAGCCTTCATAGCTATGGGCCCATAACTGTCCACAGTGGGTGTAGCTTCTGGAACTGGAGTACTGGACCGTGTGTTGGGCTTTAGATCAAGCTAATGGGTTATGGTTAGGGTAAATTTGAGTTCTTCTATTTTCAGTAACATTATTGATGCGTTTAATTTTGGAGACTTATCAGTTACGGTTAAACCTCTCTATATTTCGATATCTTTTGGCTGCTATAGCTAAATGTTGTTATAGAGAACCTATAATATAATATAACATGAAAAATTAATTCCACAAAAAACATGATTGTTATAGTGAAAAATTGTTATAGAGGATGGTTGCACTTATCATTATACAAGTAGAGATTAATTTCCGAGGAATTGTTCTATTTTTATCTGTATGTATTCATTAATTTGTTTCCCTGATACACATTTTTTGCCATGCAGCTTAAATTGGAAACTTAACTTTAGACTTGTTTCGTGGTATTGTTGCGCAGATGGCAAAATTGATGGAAACCTGGGTTAAAAGCAAGCTTCCAGGGGCTATTATTGTCTATTTGATAATAATATTCTTCATAGTCTGGGAAATAAACTTCATAGTTACGTCTATGTGTAATTTATTTTCGCTATTTGTCAATTGTCATACTAGATGCATTGTACAAGTACAGCATGATGATGAAAGAAACTACATATTGAAATTATCGCAGCCAGCTGAATTTACCGGTCAAATCTGCCATGTCTATATGAACTCAAATCATTCTTTGTCATGTTTAATTTATCAACAGATCACTAGAAATAAGTCGGCAATAAAAGAAAAGGAGAATTAGCTCTATATTTTATTTCTATCCTCGTAACAAAGAAATGATTAGGTTGGTCACGAGTTTGTCTCAAAATGCTGAAATCTCTCTCAATGTCAGGTTTATGCCAATTTAATACTAATAATACTTTGGTAGGAGTAATATATATAAATATATTTGTTTACTGTAAGATTGCACGAGGCTGCATATGAAAAGAATGATTAATTAAGTTATAAACGAGTACAATACATATATAGATAATTAATAGAATATTTTTACAATAATTAATCCTACATCTCCTATATTAGGTAGAATTATATTTCTAATTAGGATTGATTAGTTACGTAGTTTGTAGCAAAATAAATATTTCTATAACACTATATATATTGTATCATTAATGAATAAAATGAAGGAAGAATATTTTCTACATGGTATCAGATTCTAGGGAGAAATCCTAAACCCTAAACTTTTCTCTTAACCCCCCTCCCCCTTTCTTCCTTGCGCCGCCGGCCTCCCTTCTCCGTCCGACAGCTATGTCTGACTCGAAATCCAATTTTCACCCAACCCTTGCAACATCAAATTTCATATCTCCATCACTCTTGAGATGGACAACGTCCATTATGCGACATGGGCGGAACTCTTTAAAATTCATTGTCGCTCACACCGGGTTATCCATCACATAATTTCATCAGAAAAAAGGCAAGGAGAATGTGCCGAAGACCGATGATGAGAAGGAATTAAGGTTGACCCTTTATGCAATGGTCCTCCAGTGGATCTACGCCACAATCTCGAATGATTTACTACATACTATTCTTGAGCCTGATTCCACGATTATGGAAGTTTGGAAACGTTTACGTGACATATTTCAAGACAATAAGAATTCCAGGGTTGTCACACTTGAGTAGGAATTTTCCACCACTGATATGGCAGATGTTTGCATCGGTCAACGGCTCAAGGTTCTGTCAGACCAACTCAACAACGTCGAAGCGCCGGTAACTAACAATCGGCTCGTGTAACAAATGGTTGTCGGCCTTACTAACGTATATAGTGGAGCAAGTACGCTCATCCGTCAAAGCAATCCTCTTCCGCCATTCAACCAAGCCCGTTTTATGCCCATCCTTAAGGAAGCAGATTTCGCCAAGAAGACATCCATCATGTCAAATTCCACCTTGGTTGTTGCTCCGTCCGATGATAAGTCATCACAATTTAAAATTATGTCGCCAAATCATGGCCAGAAAGGCCGAAATGGCGGTAACGGGAGCAAAAACCGCGGTGGTGGAAAAGGCGGCGACAACCGCCGTAGTGGAGGTGGCGGCGGCCAACAACAACAGCCAGCCCAGTGGGGCAGTGAGCCGATACCATGGGCCTAGCAGTGGCCCTGGGCCATGCCTCCCTGCCTATTCCCCGCAGGAAATTGGGCCAGACCCACGGCCAGGCCAGCAGCTCAGGCCCAGCGGACCAGCCAGCAGGCCAAGCAATCCGGCACGGGAATCCTTAGGCCACTAGTAGGCCCGCTCGGAAGTGGCGACCCCGACAGATATCGAGGCCGCAATGCACACTCTTGGGCTTACTCCACCCGACGCAAATTGGTACATGGACACCGGTGTAACGTCTCATATGACGTCCTCACAAGGTAATCTCTCGTCCTATTTTAATTTGAGCAATAATCGTGTTATAATTGTCGGAAATGATCATTCAATTCCAATATGGTACTACAAACTTGTCTCCTCCGAACCCACCGTTAATTTTGAAATATGTCCTTCACGCACTTCAATTAATTAAAAACTTGATTTCAGTTAGAAAATTTACCACTCTAATTAATTTGATCATTTTGGGTTTTCTTTGAAGGATTTTCATACGGGGATGTGTCTAATGAGATGTGATAGTCGGGGCGAGCTTTATCCAATCACTACAACCACATATCAAGCTAAATTACCATCCACTTTTGCAGCGTTAGCTCCTTCTTTATGGCATGAACGTTTGGGTCATTCGGGAGCACCTGTTTTTGCTTCCTTAAACAAAATAAATTTATTGAGTGTACTAGACCTTGTAGTTCTCATGTTTATCACTCTTGTTCTCTTGGAAAATATGTTAAGTTGTCTTTTGTTGCTTCTAAGTCTCGTAGTGTTATGCCTTTTGATATTATTCATAATGATGTTTGGACATCTCCCGTTTTGAGCTATTTGGGCCATCCATATTATCTTCTGTTGTTGGATGATTACTCTAATTTTTTGTGGACGTTTCCTTTATCTAAAAAGTCACAAGTTTTTTCTACATTTCTAACCTTTAGAGCATACATCCGCACTCAATTTGAACGGGATATTAAAAATATTAAGTATGACAATGGTAGAGAATTTGATAATGGACTTTTTTGGGATTTTTTTAAACTAATGGTTTGTCGTTTCATCTCTCGTGTCCACATACATCATCTCAAAATAGAAAATAGAAAGAAAAAATCAAACCATTAACGATATTGTTAGAACCTTACTTGACCATGCATCTCTACCACCATCCTTTTGACATCATGCGTTATAAATGACAATCTATCTTTTGAACATACTTCCGAGCAAAAAAATAGCCTACCAATCCCCACTCAAAATTTTATACCTAAGAGACCCATCATATTCTCATTTACGGTTTTTCAGGTGCTTATGCTATCCTCTCTTTCCTTCTACTACCATCAATAAACTTCAACTTCGTCAACTCCGTTTTTTTTGGATATCCGTCAAATCATCGTGGTTACAAATATTTCGACTTATCATCCAATAAAATCATCGTAAGTCGTCACGTAATTTTTTATGAAACAAATTTCTCTTTTGCTAAATTACATTGTTCCGGTCCTCCTACCTATGAATTTCTTGACGATAGCATACCCCCATATTTTATCCATAAATTAGCCTCCCAAACATGCCCAACATGTCCCGGTGTCTGGGCAAAATTATCGGGCCATGTGGTTGTTGGCCCAGTTGAGCCTCTCGCTGGCAGCCTAGTGACGGGCAGTCCGTTGGGTCTCGGCCCACCATCCGGCTCGGGTAGCCCACCATCCCCTGACCCACTGCCCGATAGTCTAGTCACTGCCAGCCATTGCCGGGTAGTCTGTCACTCTCGTCTGACCCAACTCTAATTCCGGCCCAATATTCTGTCACTCGTAATCAACACGAGATTTTTAAGCCAAACAAAAAATACGATCTTCACACTCATGTTGCCAAGTCACCGTTGCCCCGTAATCTTGTGTCTGCCCTAAATGACCCGAATTGGAAAATGGGTATGTATGATGAATTTAGTGCTCTTATTAATAATATGACGTGGGATTTGGTGCCCCATCCCCCTGATGTTAATGTGATTCGATCGATGTGGAATTTTATGTCATAAAGAAAAATATGATAGTACATTTGAGAGGCACAAACCCCGTCTTGTAGGTGATGGAAAGACTCAACAGGTTGGTGTGGATTGAGGTGAGACTTTCAGTCCGGTGGTCAAACCGGCAACTATCATGACAGTCCTCAGTCTGGCTCTTTCGAAGGCACGACCGCTTCATCGGCTTGATGTCAAAAATGTCTTCTTACATGAATACCTCAATGAAATACATGTATCAGCACATGGGTACAAAGACCCTACTTATCTTAATCATGTGTGCATGCTGAAGAAATCATTATATGAGCTCAAACAAGCTCATAGGGCTTGGTACAAGAGGTTTGCAAATTACATTTCACATATTGAGTTTTTTAACTGCATGTCTGATCATTCTCTATTCATCTACCGTCAGGGTAATGATATTATCTTAACTGCCTCATCTGATGCCCTTCGCAAGTCTATCATGTCACTGCTTGGCTCTGAGTTTGCAATGAAAGATCTAGGGCCATTGAGTTACTTCTTGGGGATAGTTATGACTAGACATGTCCATCGGGCTCGACCCGGCCCGAAAAAACCAGGGCCAGGGCCAGCTTTTAGCTGACCCGAGAGCCACTCGACCCGAGAGCCACTCGACCCGATCAGGGTCAGGGTCAGAAAAATTTACCCGTCTGATCCGGCCCGGCCCGACCTCGGCCCGATCCGACCCCGACCCGCATATTTTTTAAATATAATTTATATTATTTTTCCTTCTTTAATATTTATTTTGTACTGTTGTCATTATATATATTTCAATGAGAATATTTCAATAAAAGGGGGAGTAAGTAAGGTTTGTAGTCCTACTCGGTACTTTCTTCTTGTGGTCTTCTTTCATATAAGTATTAGAATTCATAGTCTATCTCCTGTAAAAAATAATTTTTTTTTTTTTTTTTTTAAAAAGTTCTGGACTCTGTCCAGTCACTCTTCTTGGGTTACTATTTATCATCTCTACTATTTGTACTGTTGATTACTGTTTCTGTCTTTATCATACCATAACTATTCACTTCTTCTTCTTAACTGTTCATCTCTTCTTCCAAGCTTTACCCCCGCTATGGCGATCGTCTTTAACCACACCCAAAAGCGGCCACACACAACGGTCCTTCGGCGGACATCAACAGAGCCAATAATCAACCACCGTTGACATAGGAATTTACAAAGTTAATCCATGGAGGCCATAACGGAGCTTATCGGATAACCATATACTAAGTCAAGAAGATAACCGTGTCTAGGCATGTTATGATAAATATTTCAACAGTAATTTCCGGTACTTGTGGCAGATATTATAACAGTAATTCAAGATTCATGATGAAAATAACAAACGTATATTAACATGCTTTCTTGCAATCCTGCAAGATTTTATATATATTCAAACATAATTTACATTGTAGGAGATAAACTACTGAATCGTAAACTTACATGTCTGAAGTACAAGGAGATTTCCCTTTCGGGAGTCCCGAAAACTGCTACTGCTACTGCGGAAAATTCAAAGCAAACTTAACAAACTATCTTACATATGGATGTTTATACAATGGTGTATGGGGAGTGGAGTTGTGTGTGTTTTGGGAGGAGTTTCTCTCTCTCTAATTGCTTCAGCCTCTATGCTTCCGCTTCTGATTGTAAGAGAGTTTGGAGTGTGGTATTTATATGTGTCTTCGGACTTCAGCCTTGGATTTCAATTTAAAAAAGGAATCTTCAAAAGGTTTAGGCCGGGTGCGCCGTTGTGGGGCCCCATCATCACTTTTCCTTTTTGAAAACTGTCTTCTTTATTTTGTCTTCTTATGCTGCTGGCCATCTACTTTCCGTAAAGTTTGACTAACTTTGCGTAAAGTTTGATAGTGCTGTCCTGTCTGTCTCTGCTTTCCATTATTTCTCCTTTATGTCTTTGTCTGGTATTAGCACCTCTTTCAGCTTTGTATGCTGTCCGTTGCTTTTACCTTATGTGTCTAAATTATGTAGGGCCACGGAATCAAAACTCATGCCTGAGTCATAGGCGTCGTTTGGGTCCTGTGCATCCTGTTCATAATTTTCTTCTGAACCTGTGTCTGAAATATGATCTTCTGGTACCTGGAAAATATTACTTTGTCATGTACCTTGTCTTGGATCTGAAGGAACTAATGGTTCTTCTATTAGTTCTAATGAGACTGTGTGTATGTCTTTTTGTGGTTCTGTGGTCTGATTAGTTATTTGTTCTCGAAATAATTGTTCGAGAGTGTCTTTTACAATTTGTTCTATATTCTTTTGCTGTCTTTTCTTTGTCTGTTTACTCCTTGCTCGGGATGTAGATCCGGTGAGTGTTTGTGGGAGCTTGCGTCTAGTTTTTGAGGATGTTGCTTCCTCATTTTCACTTTTTGGCAAAGTGACAGCCGTCAACGGATTTGATAAGTCTTTACCGGCAACCGTTTGCACCGGACTAGCTGTATCTATACCTGATACAATAGGTTTCTTAGCATTCAGAAGGGAATGCACACCTGTCTCATCCATTTTAGGGGGAGATGGAGAACTCTGAGTTTGAGTCTGTATTTTTGTCTGTCTGAGAATGAGTTCTAATTTGGTGACTTTCTCGATGAGGTGTATATTTTGTATTTGGAGTTCTTCTTTTGTCTGATTTAGTCTTTTGAAGGCCTCCGTCATCGTACTGCAGTGATCACAAAATATTACCTTGTCTGTGTCTTTTTGTATTTTATATTGTGGGGTCTGGTTCTGTTGGTGTCTGAGGGTTGGAGAGAGGTAATAGTTGGGTCCGAGGGTTCCTCGGGCATAATCTAAAGCTTCTGTAAAATCGTTGAAGCCTTTGAATAAAGGGGTTTTGAAGTCCTTTATTGAGTCTACCACTTCTAACCATGTCTGGAATACACCGTTTGTTTTTCCGTGAACCACAACATAAAATTTAAATTTTTTGTCTCGGTTTTTGTCATGGAAATAACAACAAGTGCTATTTAGGGTGGCCACAAAGTGGCTATTGTCTTTTCTGCTGTGGGCTATCCACAAGTTGTCTACTAGGCATTTCTGCTGTTTGTCTATTGCAAAATCTGGCAAAACCTTGAAAGTCATGTTAGATGGGGGTAAGATATTAAGTTATTCTTACCAAAAATGAGTCTTTCTAAGGGGGGAGTCTCAAGGGCTGTTATGGGCCTGAAATTCAGGTTCCCCAATACAGATTGTCTGTAAGTGTCTGCGGGTTTGGCTGGGCCTTTCCCTTTGTCTGTGGGTTTGGCTGGGCCTTTCCCTTTGTCTTTTTGAGTCTGTTGAGACGTGCTCATTTTTCTGCAATATCAAAAGAAATGTTAGCCTGGAACAAGTTTGATAGATCTGGGTGTCTTTTGTTTAGTTATTGCTAGTCTACTTAGCTGGTCTGCTAAGTTATTATCTTTACCTTTTATATGCTCAAATGTTAGATTGTAAATTGATATGGTGTCTAGAAAATTTAGCCACCTACGTCTACTACTACTTTTATCGTTTATCTTTCCGTGAAACTTTACTATAGCTTCACAGTCTGTTCTTATCAAAGTCTCGGGTTTATTTAGAATGTGTAGTCTAAAGGCGTTGAGAGCATATATTACTGCTAAAATTTCTACGTCTATGCTGCTCATATTTCCTTTTTCTCGGTATTTGCCACTTTGGTATGCGCAAACCCGTTCTGATGTCTTACTACAATATTTATTTGTCTTGGCTTTTAATACCGCGCCCCATCCTTCAAAACTTCCATCTGTTTCTATAATCAGATAGTCGTTCTCTAAAGGCATGCTTAGGTCCCGAATATTCTGGATCTGTTGCTTTAGGAGCCTAACTATTTTAACATCTTCTGCATTAAAATTCTTTTGGCCTGTAGAACCTGTTTTCGAATAAAGAGGTCCTGCCACTTTACCCAAATCTTTAATGAAGGTTCTGGCATAGTTTAGAATTCCTAAAAACTTTTGAAGGTCTTTAGTATTATCTAATCTATCATGCATATCTAGTGCCTTCTTTGCTATATGGGGTTGGAGCTTAATCTTCCCTTCCCCGATTGTAACACCTAAAAAATCTATGTATTTTTTACACAGTACCATCTTCTTTTTGCTGATAATTAATCCATTATTCACAAAAAGTCTGAAGACAGTCTGAAGATGTCCTAAGTGTTCTGTCATATTATTACTAAATACTAAGATGTCATCTATGTAAACTATAGAAAATCTTTTATATTCTCCGAATATATCGTCCATTTTTCTTTGGAAGATAGGTGGAGCAGTCTTCAGGCCAAACGACATTACTAGCCATTCGAAATGTCCTTCTGGACAAGTGAATGCTGTCCATTCTATATTGGCGGGGTGCATTTTGACCTGCCAATAGCCTGATTTACAATCAAATTTACTAAATATAGTTTTTCCATGAATTCTATTAATCAATTCAGTTTTTTCTGGTAATTTATATCCATCGCTTCGAGTGTTGTCATTTAATCTTTTGTAATTGATCACCATTCTAGCCTTACCTCTGACTTGTTCAGAATGGTTTCTTACAATGAAAGCTGCTGACCTGTGTTTCGAAGTGGATCTTTTTATGATCTCTAAATCTAAGAGTTCTTTAATTGTGGTCTTAAAATCTTCTAGGTCTTGATTTGTAGATTCTATAGAAGCGGTCTTTATTATATATTCAGGATTAATAATATCTAATTCACACAGAATTTTATTATTATCCCAATATCTAAGTGGTTTCTCACCTATAATTTCTAATTCGTCTAAGATTTTTACTATATTGTCTAAGTCTTTTTGATCTTTAATGAATCCTATTTTATCTATACCTTTTCTAAAATTATAAAGGTTTGTGGCTATATCTATTAGATTATAGTCTTTTTCTAAATAATTCTTTGTTTCTAGGTATTCCTCTAAATCTTCTACTTCGAATTTGTTGCTGTTTTGGCAACAATATTTCTCATTATTATTACAGTCTTTACAGCAGCTATCCTTTTTGTTTAGCTGGCTGATTTGAGACGTTTGGTTAACTTTTGTCTCCATTTTCTGTGTCTGAACTGGTGAGTATGTACTATCTTTTTGAAATATGATTCCGTCTCTTGTAATAGTACAGCTACCGTTATTATTTAAAAGAAAATCTAGTCCTAAAATAAAGTCTGTGTTTATATTTAATTCTCTTACTAGAATTTTGTTTATTTTATAACTCGGATTATAGAACTTATCGCAAGTGTTTATAAAACTAATACTTGCTTCTTGTAGATAATACCTATAGAAATTATGCGTTCCATCCATTTGCTTGGCTGACGACGGCTTATCTAGAGTCTTAATTAAACTACTGGGTACTATTTTTTTTATTTAAGATACTACTGGTACAGCCTGTGTCTATCAAGGCTAAAGTAGTTATCTCGTAATCTTTGATTTTAATCTTTGTTAATAGTCTTAAAGAGCTGAACTTCTTGTCTTCGTTGCGGATCAATGAATTACTTATAACTTCGGGTGGTGATCTGTTCATCAATTCGAGGAAACGTCGCATCCTTTTCTACTTTGCCTCATCTTCTCGAAGAATTGTCCGGTTCTATTTGTTTTCCTTTTTCTACTCTAGATAGTCTCATTTCTAATGTATTTATTCGGTTTCTAGCGTCATTAACCTTCTTGTAATTGTTGAGTCTATTATATTATGTTCTACTATTTTTTCTAGAACATCTTTTTGTCCTATTGTAATATTTAGCTCTTTTTGGAGGCATGATATGCATCCCTCCATGTAGCACTTCTTGCATCTGGCCCTTTTACTTCTACTTGGGAACCATTTACAGACGCAACATGCTATACTGTCTATACCTTTATTTTTCTCAAAAATATGTTCACAATCTATTGTAGTATTTACTAAATTATTTAAGTCTTCATTTATCTGTAAGTTTTCTACTCCTATTTCGTTTATGAAATTATCTGCTTCAGAGTCTGAAGAGTCTAGTTGGTTATTTCCTTCTTCTTGTATGCTTACTATAGAATAAATGCTTTCTGTGTCTGACATATACTCGTCTACGCTTGAAAGTCTTCTATTAGTTGAGCATTTTTCGAGTTATTATTTAATTCTCTTGGGGCAGGTATTAGCTAGGTGCTCTATACTACCACAAGTATAACATTCTAGGCTATTTTTATATGTCCTATCATTTCTGTATTTCCTTATATGTTTATTTTTGTCTAGGTATGGTTTTCTAGCGGTTGATCTTCTAAGATAGTACTTCTTTTTATCGTACTTATCATAGTTCTGATAACCGTACTTCTTTTTATTTTTATAAGGTTTTCTCTTTTGGGGGTCTTTGTCATAGCTTTGAGTCGTGTATATAACGCTTTTACAGAAACTCAACTCATTTTGCTTGAGTTGTTTTTGTATCTGTAGGTTTGTACACTTCTCTTGGAGGATTTCCATTATATGCTGTATTTTTTTTTATTTTTTTTTTTTTAAAAAGTTCTGGACTCTGTCCAGTCACTCTTCTTGGGTTACTATTTATCATCTCTACCATTTGTATCGTTGATTATCAAGTTTACGTCTTTATCATACCATAACTATTCACTTCTTCTTCTTAACTGTTCATCTCTTCTTCCAAGCTTTACCCACCGCTATGGCGATCGTCTTTAACCACACCCAAAAGCGGCCACAACGGTCCTTCAAATGGACATCAACGAAGCCAATAATCAACCACCGTTGACATAGGAATTTACAGGTTAATCCATGGAGGCCATAACGGAGCTTATCGGATAACCATATACTAAGTCAAGAAGATAACCGTGTCTAGGCATGTTATGATAAATATTTCAACAGTAATTTCCAGTACTTGTGGCAGATATTATAACAGTAATTCAAGATTCATGATGAAAATAACAAACGTATATTAAACGATGTAGTAGAACTTATGAGTAACAAAGGCATTAATTTAATAAAGCCAACTAAAATACAACCAGAAGAATACGCAGGCTTAGAATTGAAATTAGATAGATTTAATACTAAAAAGAAAGTATTACAACCAGCCTCGCATCTAGAATATACAAACAGACATGGAGAAACCTCCATAAGGTTTACAGATTATAATTACACTCCGCAAAAAGATTGCGAAGAAGAAAGCACTATAGCAGAAGAAGAATTAAACTTAATGAACATAGAGATTATCCCAGAAGGATATGAAGTAGACATCGCTATAGAAAAAGCCCGAGACCTGAAAAGACAGAAACCAAAGATGTTATTTAAATGCAAAGGTTGCAAAAAAGACAACATGGAATTAGACGAAACCATAGAACATTTTAAAAACTGTACAAAAAGAACATATAATGAAGGGTACAGAGAAGAACGTATTGCCAGAGAAAAAACAGAAATGTTTGAAGAAATCTGGAACGACTTCTCACTAAATAGCGAAATAGATATATCAGAATGTTTACAAAATAGTCACAAAGACTTAGAAAACAATTCAGAAATTAGCTATAAAGAACTAATGGAAGCTAGTGCTTCTAGCTCAAGTCCTTTCCAGAGAACAACTGGAGAGAACATCACAGTAAATACTAGTACAGGTAATGTACCTAGAAGAAGAGTATTTAGAACATCAGAAGACCCTGTACAACAACAGGTTAAGCCATCGGGTAAAAGATTACCCCTGGAAGAGAACATAACCCTCCAAGAAGGAGGAAACAGAGGTAAAATCCTGAATATAGCAGCACACGATCCCCAGAGATGGAACTCCGTAATAGATTTATGGAAAGGTATCGTGGTAGCAGACTATATACAGAGTTATGTAGAAACAGACTCAGAAACAATGTACAAATACTTAGAGACCTTTTTAGGAGAATCTACTAAGGCTTTGTGGGAAGCCTACAAGGTGAATTTCCCAGAAGAATTTCATCACTTGGTGTCTATGGGATCAAACCCCTATAACTTCACGAATAAGATACATACTCTTATTACGGGAGAAGACCCAAATAGTGGATTAATAATTTTACAGAAAAACGCTCTAATTAAATTAGAACAACTTAGTATAAGCAATTGGATATATATAAAGAAATTCCTAAATGATTTCTTTTATTATTGTACGATCAGCGGTAACTCGTTTGATCAAGACTTAGGCAAAAAGCTCTTTAACAAACTACCAGGAGCTTTAGGTAGAGAGATAGAAGACCGTTGGGGAAAGCGGGAAGGGATATTACAAAACCCAAACGCTAAATGGTCAATAGGACATAGAATACAACATATAATGGAAATCCTCCAAGAGAAGTGTACAAACCTACAGATACAAAAACAACTCAAGCAAAATGAGTTGAGTTTCTGTAAAAGCGTTATATACACGACTCAAAGCTATGACAAAGACCCCCAAAAGAGAAAACCTTATAAAAATAAAAAGAAGTACGGTTATCAGAACTATGATAAGTACGATAAAAAGAAGTACTATCTTAGAAGATCAACCGCTAGAAAACCATACCTAGACAAAAATAAACATATAAGAAAATACAGAAATGATAGGACATATAAAAATAGACTAGAATGTTATACTTGTGGTAGTATAGAGCACCTAGCTAATACCTGCCCCAAGAGAATAAATAATAACTCGAAAAATGCTCAACTAATAGAAGACTTTCAAGAAACCCTAATTAGCGTAGACGAGTATATGTCAGACACAGAAAGCATTTATTCTATAGTAAGCATACAAGAAGAAGGAAATAACCAACTAGACTCTTCAGACTCTGAAGCAGATAATTTCATAAACGAAATAGGAGTAGAAAACTTACAGATAAATGAAGACTTAAATAATTTAGTAAATACTACAATAGATTGTGAACATATTTTTGAGAAAAATAAAGGTATAGACAGTATAGCATGTTGCGTCTGTAAATGGTTCCCAAGTAGAAGTAAAAGGGCCAGATGCAAGAAGTGCTACATGGAGGGATGCATATCATGCCTCCAAAAAGAGCTAAATATTACAATAGGACAAAAAGATGTTCTAGAAAAAATAGTAGAACATAATATAATAGACTCAACAATTACAGTAAGGTTAATGACGCTAGAAACCAGAATAAATACATTAGAAATGAGACTATCTAGAGTAGAAAAAGGAAAACAAATAGAACTGGACAATTCTTCAGAAGATGAGGCAGTAGAAAAGGATGCTGACGTTTCCTCAGAATTGATGAACAGATCAGCCACTCCAGAAGTTATAAGTAATTCATTGATCTGCAACGAAGACAAGAAGTTCAGCTCTTTAAGACTATTAACAAAGATTAAAATCAAAGATTACGAGATAACTACTTTAGCCTTGATAGACACAGGCTGTACCAGTAGTATCTTAAATAAAAAAAATAGTACCCAGTAGTTTAATTAAGACTCTAGATAAGCCGTCGTCAGCCAAGCAAATGGATGGAACGCATAATTTCTATAGGTATTATCTACAAGAAGCAAGTATTAGTTTTATAAACACTTGCGATAAGTTCTATAATCCGAGTTATAAAATAAACAAAATTCTAGTAAGAGAATTAAATATAAACACAGACTTTATTTTAGGACTAGATTTTCTTTTAAATAATAACGGTAGCTGTACTATTACAAGAGACGGAATCATATTTCAAAAAGATAGTACATACTCACCAGTTCAGACACAGAAAATGGAGACAAAAGTTAACCAAACGTCTCAAATCAGCCAGCTAAACAAAAAGGATAGCTGCTGTAAAGACTGTAATAATAATGAGAAATATTGTTGCCAAAACAAACAAATTCGAAGTAGAAGATTTAGAGGAATACCTAGAAACAAAGAATTATTTAGAAAAAGACTATAATCTAATAGATATAGCCACAAACCTTTATAATTTTAGAAAAGGTATAGATAAAATAGGATTCATTAAAGATCAAAAAGACTTAGACAATATAGTAAAAATCTTAGACGAATTAGAAATTATAGGTGAGAAACCACTTAGATATTGGGATAATAATAAAATTCTGTGTGAATTAGATATTATTAATCCTGAATATATAATAAAGACCGCTTCTATAGAATCTACAAATCAAGACCTAGAAGATTTTAAGACCACAATTAAAGAACTCTTAGATTTAGAGATCATAAAAAGATCCACTTCGAAACACAGGTCAGCAGCTTTCATTGTAAGAAACCATTCGAACAAGTCGAGGGTAAGGCTAGAATGGTGATCAATTACAAAAGATTAAATGACAACACTCGAAGCGATGGATATAAATTACCAGAAAAAACTGAATTGATTAATAGAATTCATGGAAAAACTATATTTAGTAAATTTGATTGTAAATCAGGCTATTGGCAGGTCAAAATGCACCCCGCCAATATAGAATGGACAGCATTCACTTGTCCAGAAGGACATTTCGAATGGCTAGTAATGTCGTTTGGCCTGAAGACTGCTCCACCTATCTTCCAAAGAAAAATGGACGATATATTCGGAGAATATAAAAGATTTTCTATAGTTTACATAGATGACATCTTAGTATTTAGTAATAATATGACAGAACACTTAGGACATCTTCGGACTGTCTTCAGACTTTTTGTGAATAATGGATTAATTATCAGCAAAAAGAAGATGGTACTGTGTAAAAAATACATAGATTTTTTAGGTGTTACAATCGGGGAAGGGAAGATTAAGCTCCAACCCCATATAGCAAAGAAGGCACTAGATATGCATGATAGATTAGATAATACTAAAGACCTTCAAAAGTTTTTAGGAATTCTAAACTATGCCAGAACCTTCATTAAAGATTTGGGTAAAGTGGCAGGACCTCTTTATTCGAAAACAGGTTCTACAGGCCAAAAGAATTTTAATGCAGAAGATGTTAAAATAGTTAGGCTCCTAAAGCAACAGATCCAGAATATTCCGGACCTAAGCATGCCTTTAGAGAACGACTATCTGATTATAGAAACAGATGGAAGTTTTGAAGGATGGGGCGCGGTATTAAAAGCCAAGACAAATAAATATTGTAGTAAGACATCAGAACGGGTTTGCGCATACCAAAGTGGCAAATACCGAGAAAAAGGAAATATGAGCAGCATAGACGTAGAAATTTTAGCAGTAATATATGCTCTCAACGCCTTTAGACTACACATTCTAAATAAACCCGAGACTTTGATAAGAACAGACTGTGAAGCTATAGTAAAGTTTCACGGAAAGATAAACGATAAAAGTAGTAGTAGACGTAGGTGGCTAAATTTTCTAGACACCATATCAATTTACAATCTAACATTTGAGCATATAAAAGGTAAAGATAATAACTTAGCAGACCAGCTAAGTAGACTAGCAATAACTAAACAAAAGACACCCAGATCTATCAAACTTGTTCCAGGCTAACATTTCTTTTGATATTGCAGAAAAATGAGCACGTCTCAACAGACTCAAAAAGACAAAGGGAAAGGCCCACCAAACCCACGAGACAAAGGGAAAGGCCCGGCCCAAACCCGCGGAGACACTTACGGACAATCAGTATTGGGAACACTGAATTTCGGGCCCATAACAAATGACCCTTGAGACTCCCCCCTTAGAAAGACTCATTTTTGGTAAGAATAACTTAATATCTTACCCCCATCTAACATGACTTTCAAGGTTTTGCCGCATTTTGCAATAGACAAACAAAGAAAATGCCTAGTAGACAACTTGTGGATAGCCCACGGCGAGAAAAGACAATAGCCACTTTGTGGCCACCCTAAATAGCACTTGTTGTTATTTCCATGACAAAAACCGAGACAAAAAATTTAAATTTTATGTTGTGGTTCACGGAAAAACAAACGGTGTATTCCAGACATGGTTAGAAGTGGTAGACTCAATAAAGGACTTCAAAACCCCTTTATTCAAAGGCTTCAACGATTTTACAGAAGCTTTAGATTATGCCCGAGGAACCCTCGGACCCAACTATTACCTCTCTCCAACCCTCAGACACCAACAGAACCAGACCCCACAATATAAAATACAAAAAGACACAGACAAGGTAATATTTTGTGATCACTGCAGTACGATGACGGAGGCCTTCAAAAGACTAAATCAGACAAAAGAAGAACTCCAAATACAAAATATACACCTCATCGAGAAAGTCACCAAATTAGAACTCATTCTCAGACAGACAAAAAATACGGACTCAAACTCGAGTTCTCCATCTCCCCCAAAATGGATGAGACAGTGTGCATTCCCTTCTGAATGCTAAGAAACCTATTGTATCAGGTATAGATACAGCTAGTCCGGTGCAAACGGTTGCCGGTAAAGACTTATCAAATCCGTTGACGGCTGTCACTTTGCCAAAAAGTGAAAATGAGGAAGCAACATCCTCAAAAACTAGACGCAAGCTCCCACAAACACTCACCGGATCTACATCCCGAGCAAGGAGTAAACAGACAAAGAAAAGACAGCAAAAGAATATAGAACAAATTGTAAAAGACACTCTCGAACAATTATTTTGAGAACAAATAACTAATCAGACCACAGAACCACAAAAAGACATACACACAGTCTCATTAGAACTAATAGAAGAACCATTAGTTCCTTCAGATCCAAGACAAGGTACAGGACAAAGTAATATTTTCCAGGTACCAGAAGATCATATTTCAGACACAGGTTCAGAAGAAAATTATGAACAGGATGCACAGGACCCAAACGACGCCTATGACTCAGGCATGAGTTTTGATTCCGTGGCCCTACATAATTTAGACACATAAGGTAAAAGCAACGGACAGCATACAAAGCTGAAAGAGGTGCTAATACCAGACAAAGACATAAAGGAGAAATAATGGAAAGCAGAGACAGACAGGACAGCACTATCAAACTTTACGCAAAGTTAGTCAAACTTTACGGAAAGTAGATGGCCAGCAGCATAAGAAGACAAAATAAAGAAGACAGTTTTCAAAAAGGAAAAGTGATGATGGGGCCCCACAGCGCACCCAGCTAAACCTTTTGAAGATTCCTTTTTTAAATTGAAATCCAAGGCTGAAGTCCGAAGACACATATAAATACCACACTCCAAACTCTCTTACAATCAGAAGCGGAAGCATAGAGGCTGAAGCAATTAGAGAGAGAGAAACTCCTCCTAAAACACACACAACTCCACTCCCCATACACCATTGTATAAACATCCATATGTAAGATAGTTTGTTAAGTTTGCTTTGAATTTTCCGCAGCAGTAGCAGTTTCGGACTCCCGAAAGGGAAATCTCCTTGTACTTCAGACATGTAAGTTTACGATTCAGTAGTTTATCTCCTACAATGTAAATTATGTTTGAATATATATAAAATCTTGCAGGATTGCAAGAAAGCATGTTAATATACGTTTGTTATTTTCATCATGAATCTTGAATTACTGTTATAATATCTGCCACAAGTACCGGAAATTACTGTTGAAATATTTATCATAACATGCCTAGACACGGTTATCTTCTTGACTTAGTATATGGTTATCCGATAAGCTCCGTTATGGCCTCTATGGATTAACCTGTAAATTCCTATGTCAACGGTGGTTGATTATTGGCTTTGTTGATGTCCGTTTGAAGGACCGTTGTGGCCGCTTTTGGGTGTGGTTAAAGACGATCGCCATAGCAGGGGTAAAGCTTGGAAGAAGAGATGAACAGTTAAGAAGAAGAAGTGAATAGTTATGGTATGATAAAGACAGAAACAGTAATCAACAGTACAAATGGTAGAGATGATAAATAGTAACCCAAGAAGAGTGACTGGACAGAGTCCAGAACTTTTTTTTAAAAAAAAAAAAAATTATTTTTACAGGAGATAGACTATGAATTCTAATACTTATATGAAAGAAGACCACAAGAAGAAAGTACCGAGTAGGACTACAAACCTTACTTACTCCCCCTTTTATTGAAATATTCTCATTGAAATAGATCCCCCAATTTTATTGGTATCAGAGCGAGAAGATTTTGTTTGGACAAAGACTCGCATGACAGACTCTTATCAGACTGTTAAAAGAAAGTTGCATACTCTGTATCCAGAATACATAAGACTTAGTATTACTCAGAAAAATAGTACTAGACTTTACGAAGTAATAGATTAGGTATCTACTTTAGAATACAACTTGATTAGACATCTAAAAGTTAGAAAAGTAGAAAGACAAAACATAGAATATCAAGGCTCTCCTAGTACACCTAACTATTCAGACGCAGAAAACGTATACATACCCTCACCTTAAGACTTATGAGAGGTACGTTATTTGCAAAACATATTAGATATACAATCTATATAATAGATAGAGAAAGAAAAAAGAAAAGAAGGCACGAAAAAGCCTATAAAGTATTAAAAGATCTCTTTTACTTAATAGAAATAAGAAAAAGAGGAATATTAGAAATAAGAGATAAAAACATTAGAAAAGTATCTATAGACGAAGTAATAGACTTTTTCCTACAACACGTACAACCTTTCCTTATAAATCTAGAACAAAACAACTTTGCAAATAGTATATACGAAAGAATAATAGAAGGACACTTAGATATAGAATTAGAAAAAGATTTACGTTGGCACCTAATAGGATTAGAAAGTGACATAGCTCACGCAGAAGACTGGCTAGAATACCAAGAGTGGAAGCTAAAAGGTAAGACCGCTTCACTAGGATAAAAATAGCTAGATTAAAACAGTTAGAGTATCTAGACTTAAGACTAGAAGTAGATAAAAAATATAGAATCCTATCAGATCAAAATATAATTAAGTGTAACTTTAGTATAGGAGAACATTCACTTCACGGTGAAGATAAACAACTAAATACTATAGTAGACTTTATTATAAACCTAAGCGAAAGACTAAAATTAGATAACACTAATTATTTAGAAAGCCAAAAAAGAATAGAAGATCTTTTAGTAAAACAAGAAAGAATTTTCAAAAGAACAGAAGAAAATCTAGATTATATAAAAAATACAGAATCTAGACTCTCACCCAAAAAAGAGTTAGAAAAGATTTTTAAAGAAAACCTGATAGACTTAGAACTAAAGCTTAGCCAAGAAATCAAAACGCTAAAGAAAGAATTAGTAGAAAAGATTTTAAAATTAGAAGAATCTGTTAAAGAACTAAAACAAGCTATTATTTCATGAACAAACTAGAAACCTCTCTAGAACAAGCCGCAATATTAATAGATAAATCTATTCCCCTAACAGAAGATTATAAAAGTTATATACCAGTTCAGAAATCAGACCAAATAGTTATTCAACAGAATATAATAATAACAACACTGTTATTAGATCTACATAGAAAAGTAGACCACTTAACAGATAGAATTAATAAGTTAGACAACCATATCTTCCAGATAGCTTTAGACAAAGATAGTAAAAGCAAGGGTAAAGAAAAAGAGAACCAGGTTATAGACAACTTAATAGACCAATTAAGTAAAATAGAAATTACTCCTCAACAAGAAAGGGTTAAAATAGTAAAAAAGTCCCAAAAATGGACTTTCTTTCAAGTAGACCAAGAAACGAAAGACCAAGACAAAGCTTCTCAGAAGACAAGGTAGGCACAAGTTTAGTATCTAGAATACTAAATAGAAGAACCCCAGAAGAAACTAATAGACAGTTAAGTGAAGTTATAAATGTAGATAGAGACATTAGCATCTTTCAACAAAACCAGTTAAATTTGTTGAACCCTAGAACTTTATATAATGCTGGAAGATTAACTTCAACAGCACAATTATATAGACATTATAGGGAAGAGCAGTTATCCGTATTAGGAGGACAGGCTCAAAACCTAAATTTAATCAGTGAAGACTCTTTTAGACAGATTAAAAGAAACACCAGAACTCTCATGCACATGGGATTAATGGTAATAGGAATAAAAGGTTTGACCAGAAAAAACTTAGGTAGTAAAGTTCTAATAATGATATACGATGATAGATGGACAGATATGAAAAAATCCATCATCGGTATGACAGAAATAGATATGACTGACAATGGAGGAATATTCTATATCAGTCCAGACTTCCTAATAAATTTAGCAGAATTTGGTAAACATATAAAAATAGGAATTCAGACTAAAGGTTATGAAGAAATGCATAGCGGTAATAACCTATTATTATGTTTAGGATTTTTAGGAAAAATGACTACCAGTAGTAATACAAAATTTAAAATAAAAATTAACGATGTAGTAGAACTTATGAGTAACAAAGGCATTAATTTAATAAAGCCAACTAAAATACAACCTGAAGAATACGCAGGCTTAGAATGGAAATTAGATAGATTTAATACTAAAAAGAAAGTATTACAATCAGCCTCGCATCTAGAATATACAAACAGACATGGAGAAACCTCCATAAGGTTTACAGATTATAATTACACTCCGCAAAAAGATTGCGAAGAAGAAAGCACTATAGCAGAAGAAGAATTAAACTTAATGAACATAGAGATTATCCCAGAAGGATATGAAGTAGACATCGCTATAGAAAAAGCCCGAGACCTGAAAAGACAGAAACAGTAATCAACAGTACAAATGGTAGAGATGATAAATAGTAACCCAAGAAGAGTGACTGGACAGAGTCCAGAACTTTTTTTTTTTTTTTTAAAAAAAAAAAATAAATTATTTTTACAGGAGAGAGACTATGAATTCTAATACTTATATGAAAGAAGACCACAAGAAGAAAGTACCGAGTAGGACTACAAACCTTACTTACTCCCCTTTTATTGAAATATTCTCATTGAAATAGATCCCCCAATTTTATATATATATATATATATATATATATATATATATATATATATATATATTGCTCTAATCTACATTTAGCTCGACATAAAATAAGATAAAAAAGGTAGCTGATTATTAATTATATATTTATATTATTAGTCGTTTTGTTAATATCACGGAAGCATAATGTAGGGAGATAAAGTAGTTGTAAATTGGTGAAACTTTAAATGGTCATAACTCTGCGCTCGGATTTCCGTTTTATCCGATTTTTTTTTATTTTGCATATTTTTTCGAGATAGGGCCAAGGCGGTTTGGCGCAGTCAATTTTTTTTAAAACGTCCGTTTTCCCAATCAATTTGTGTTTTTCCCCAAATCGATTTCTAATTTTCTTTAGTCAAGATCTCACGATATACAATACATTTCAACGTCGAAAATTCGTGGTAATGTAGGGGTGAATACCAATTTCAGTTTTGGAAATTCAATTTTTTTTTTTTTTAAAAAAATCTCGTCCCGACGTGACCTTGCCCGCCAAAAACAAAATCGTCGGGTCAGGGCCGACCCGTGACCCATAGGGTCCCCGAAGGGTCAGGGCCAGGGTCGGAATTTTTTTAAAAAATATAGGGTCAGGGTCGGGCAAGGAGGAAAAAAAAGCCACCCGACCCGGCCCGACCCGACCTGACCTTTGGACAAGTCTAGTTATGACACGTCATGCATATGGTTTATTTTTATCACAAAAGAATTATGCAGCAGAGATTGTTGAACGAGCTGGCATGTTATCGTGTAGGTCGTCTGCCACTCCGGTTGACACTAAACCGAAGTTGAGTGCTTCTTCCAGCAAGCCATATGTCGATCCATCACATTACCGCAGCCTTGCAGGGGCCATGTTGTATCTCACATTCACGAGACCCGATATCTCTTATGTCGTGCAACATGTTTGTCTATTCATGCATAATCTGATGGAGGATCACATGCATGCTCTCAAACACATTATGTTCAGGGCACTATCGATCATGTCTTGCATTTATATTCGTTTTCGACAACCACTCTTGTTTCATACACAGATGCCGATTGGGGTGGTTGTCCGGATACCAGACGCTCCACGTCTGGTTATTGTGTATTTCTTGGTGATAATTTGGTCTCTTGGTCCTCAAAACGGCAAGCAGCCTTGTCCAGATCCAGTGCTGAAGCAGAATACGAGGAGTTGCCAATGTGGTGTCTGAATCTTGTTAGCTACGGAATCTTCTTTTAGAGCTCCACTGTCCGGTTCCGAAGGTGACATTGGTTTATTGTGATAATGTTAGTGCAATTTATCTCTCAGGGAATCCGGTTCACCACCAACGCACTAAAAATATTGAGTTGAAAATTCAGTTTGTTCGCGAAAAGGTTGCTCGTAGACAAGTACATGTCTTGCATGTCCCGTCACGTTATCAGATTGCCAACCTTTTTACAAAAGGTATTCCGCTGGTTTTATTTTGAAGACTTTCGGGACAGTCTCAGCATACGCCGACCTCCCGCTTCGACTGCGAGGGTGTAATAGAATATTTCCACAATAATTAATTGTACATCTCCTATATTAGATAGAATTATATTTCTCTTGTAATTAGGATTGATTAGTTACTTAGTTTATAGTAAAGTAAATATTTCTGTAACACTATATATATTGTAAATCATTAATGAATAAAATCAAGGAAGAATATTTCCTACAATAATTTAACTTAACCAATTCATCATTGTATACAGTTAATGTATATTATGTTTTTGTATTTAATCATTTGGTATTTGTCCTAATTAATCCACATTCACGCCGAATAAAACCTATTTAAGGAGAATATTCCACATGGTATTAAAGAATATTATGTCATCTTGCTAATTTTATTTCACCATCTGTTCAGCTCTATCTTCAGCTAACTTTGTCTATGGTATTAAAGAATATTCAACATCAATTATTTGCTTCCCTATGCTATAAATATATTTATTGTACTAAGGAATCACGGGTTTTCCTTTATATGGCCAAACATAACATAGTTTCAGCAGGAAAAACATAAACACATCCAAATAAAATAAGTAGTATGAGAGGCGTTATTAATTTTTTCTCTAAATATAACTATTATTGCCGGTTTTAGGTGTCTTGTCATGAATCATGATGAGAAGCAAAGCATGCATTTCTCTTACCTGTTCACCGCCTTCTTTTATTTTATTTAGCCTTTTCTTTCCCTTTAATTTTCTTCTTTTTCCTCAATTATTTTTTTGCAAAGTCAAAAGCCTAATCACAATATTCAAATCACCATGACTAGTTTTACTAAGAAGAAAGATTTTCTTTAATTGTATAATTAACTCTTTTATGTAACATTTAAGATAACTGACAAAGAAACCACCGGAAATCCAACAACAACACCACCTCCTCCTCTACCAAAACTTCCACTATTCCAACAAATCATAATGGAGGAAGAATTCAATCTAGTGAAATCGACAACACCAAAACCTCCAATACCCAACAAGAACAACATCAAAATGAACAAATTCAGAAGACTAGCAACCTACAAAAAGGGATTCAATCAACTGAAAATGATAGAAATCAAGATCCTCAAAAATAGTAATGCACAAATGGTGTCCAAATCGACTTTTGCGGCAATGGTTCAAGATGAACTCCCCAAATTGAATGATGGAGAACTTACTACTGAAATCAAACATGACACTCATTTAGGTAAACCTGTTGTCTTCTTCTCGGCACAAGATTACTTTGTTAATTTTTCCAAAGTGTGTAAGTTTACAATTATTGGGAAATTTTATAGAGGGAAACCAACTCTGGATGAGATTAGGAAAGTCTTCGACAGACAATTCCATCTCCTTGACACCGTTAAGATTTCCTATTTTGACCCCAAACATGTTTATATTGACTGTGGAAATGAAGTCGACTACAATCATATCTTTCTCAAAGAATACATTGACATTGCGGATTTCAAACCTGAAGAGAAAACATCCATTGTTCCGGTTTGGATTCTCATCCATCAACTCCCCTGACACTTATTTCATTGGTAAATTTTAGTCCGAATGGTAAGAGAAGTGGGGATTGCTGTGGCCCCAAGTACAGAGGCAATGTTGTCAAAATTAAAGTGGAAATTGATCTTTTGAAACAAAGAATTGATCAAATATGGCTAGGTTTCAAAAGATTAGATGGTTCTGATGATGGTAAATGGCTAGACATTGAATATAAAAAGGTCCCTAGCTATTGTATGTATTGCAAAATGTAAGGTCACCTCGAAAACCAATGTAGAAATAAGGCTAGAGATAAAAGGATCAAAGCTCAAAGAGAACAACAAAAAGAGATACAAATCAAGAAAGCTGTGGACACTAAAAGAAATGAGGATTTTCATACTGTAAATAGGAAAAAGGGTGCAAGAACCAGAAATGAAGCACCACCACAATATGCTACTGAAGGGAATGTGAACAAGATCATCCCACCCCAGGCCAATGATGATAGGGCTCTAAAGAATCAAACACAACCTGTTGAGAAGCATCAAGTCAATAACAATCAGAGGAATGATCTCATCAAAACCTCCAACAAGTACAAAGGCATTACTATCAATGAACCTAGCAATAACATGCCTACAAACACTATGATAGATGTACCAGGTAAAGGGAAATAGAAGGTGGGAGAAGAGGATATCCAACATCAACATGTTATTGATGACAACCAGAAAAAGAGAAGAGATAGGAAGAAGCAACATAAAAATCTTGAAAATAATTATGAAACCAAGGTTCAACAGAATGAACAAATTACCAACATCAAGAACAACCAGTATATTGAGGAAGGTAGTAGTGTTATAAGTGCAATCAAGAAGACTGTGGAACACCCAATAATTGAGGAACAAAAAAATATTACTATCCATCAGGAAGCTGATGAACAACATAATGAGGTTATCCAGCAAAAGGTTATTCTTCAAGATAATGAAACCAACAGTAACATGGATCCTGCTTGTGTAATTGATCATGGTGATATGCATAACAATTACCTGAAACTTATTAGTGGTACTAACCTAGAGGAAGACAGTGGACCTGAATATGATGGAAATAAATCAGACTCTTCCTTTGAAGAAGAGAAATTCTCCTCAGAAGATTTGAACTATGTTGAGGAGAGCAGTGACACAGAAAGTGAAGAATATGCTAGTGTGATGATGCTCTCAAGAAGTTTGGGGTAGTAATTCCTTCTAGGTGCTCTTGTTGTTCAAATTACAAGGAGGAAAGTGCTGACCATCTTCTTAGTGCTAGCCAAATTGCTGATGTGGTTCAGACTTATTTTTGTAAAACTTGTCATGTTCAGTACAACAACAACCATATTAGAGATAGGCTCATGAAGTGGTGGCTGGCCAAAACCAAAATGAAGTGCATGATACTATGATCAAATGTATTCCCCTTGTAGTTTGCTGGGAAATTTGGAAGAATAGATGTGCAACAAGGTTTGACAACAAGCACATGTTCAATTGGTTTATCATTCATCAAGTCTCCAATTATATCAGCCTCATTCTCAAAAGTCATTTTCCTTCTCTTCAGTTACCTCCCTCTTGGCTGGACAAATGCAAAGTGGTGGACAACCTGAGACCTGTCATTCAATCTCAGGTTATTTTATGGAAGAAGCCTGTTTTTGGATGGTTCAAGCTGAATGTTGATGGATGTAGTAAGGGTAATCCTGGCCTATCAGGTGGAGGAGGAATCATTAGAAACTATCAAGGGGATTTGGTCAAAGCTTTTACTGGTTTCTATGGCACATGCAACAATAACACTGTTGAAGCTAGAGCTATACTTCAGGGAGTACATTTGTGCAGGACTAGGACTCACGAATGTCCTTGTGGAATCTGATTCTTTGATGCTTGTAGATATGATCAACAAAATGAGCGAAATTCATTGACAAATCAAGTACATTCTTGAAGAAATTTGGGAGGTTTCTTCTACTTATAATTGTCAATTTGTACATACTTTTAAAGAAGGTAATTCTATTGCAGATCATCTGGCTAATTTGGGAGTTCAAACAAGAAGTTATGATATCTTCAATGAAGCTGTTTTCATGCCTAGCCAAGTTAGAGCTTTCTTGAAGTTTGATCAAGATGAGATGCCCAGCTTCAGATTCAAATACAAGAGGAAACATTAACATATTACTGATGGAACTTAGTTTTGGTGTTTCTATTGTGATATATTTGTATGTAATAACCTCTTGCAAACCTTCGCAGAGTCACAAATTTAGGAGCGATGCCCTCAATCTTTTGCCCATCAATCCCTCTTCTTTTGCTATTAGGTGGGACTTTACCAACCTACATATTGTTGGAGTCAAGCCTAACTCCTTCATCACCATGATGGAAACTATATAAAAAAAAGTAGGCTTGTATCCTACCCCACCAAAAATAGTATATGCATACCAAACAGTAGGTGAGTAGTGGATCAGGTTTAGGTATCTGTTCTATTGATTGAACCATGACTTATAATTCCTAAATTTCTTGTTGGATTTTGTCAGAAGTCAAATTGTAGTGCAGGAGCAACCATAGCACTAATATTTGCTCAATCAAAAGTCTTTTCATTAAAATTAAAATGCCTCCACCGCTTTGAACGTGAATATGCATGTCTGAAAAGAAAAACACTAAATAAAGTCAGATTGCAATTACAATCAAAATCTATTCTGACATGGCTAATCCTATAGCTATCTATTTTTTCTTGCTCAACGATAAACACTTGTTTCTCTAGGCAAATCAGCCCCTATTTCAATGTCCTAATAAATACTTACATTGAAATTAACTTGGTAAAAGTGCTATTGCCATTCACTTTTGATCCTTCGTTTTTCTCTTTTTGCTTTTTTGCTTTGTCTATTCATTGCTGAGTAGACTTTAAAAAAAGGGTTACTTTTTTTCTTTTTTTATATCCAGCTTCTCGACTACGCCAGATTATTCCTGAAAATAGTAGTTCCAGTCCCTCATCGACTACTACCCGTAAATCGTGGGATGTTCCTAAATGACCAGAGTTTGAGAACAGAACAACTGATATCACCTACAAGGTCCTACCCCAAAAGAGAGCAAATTGCTCCCTCCATGGTTCGAACCCACGCTGCAGGCTTCCAGCTGAATTTTAAGTTTTCCTCC
Organism: Anisodus tanguticus; assembly: GCA_034509755.1. Classification (NCBI taxonomy): domain Eukaryota; kingdom Viridiplantae; phylum Streptophyta; class Magnoliopsida; order Solanales; family Solanaceae; genus Anisodus; species Anisodus tanguticus. The sequence goes on along the minus strand of CM067561.1, from coordinate 32,542,254 downwards.
TTTGTCATCGAGCTAAGCCCCGGGACAAGGGGTTACTTTTATAGAAGAGCACTTAGGGTCTATCTAGAAAGCCATATGGTAATTGGAATTGGTGTAATTACTAAGGTAGTAATAGCATAGTCTAGTAATTACACAGTATTGTAATTACAACGATCTATTTTTTTTATCATAATGTAATTACAGTATAATTATAAGCGTGTTGTTTGGTTGCACAAGTGTAATTACACAGTTGGTTTAATTTAAAATAAAAAAATTAAAATTAAAATTAATATTTAAAAATATGTGCCTTTATAAATGATATTAAATTAGTTATTTAATAGCACAATATTTCTTGAAAATATATTAATTAATAATTATATTTGAAACTAATATTGTAAAAAAATATTTGATATATATATATATATATATCAAATATATGTGTGTGTGTATTTCAAATTGATAATATTTTAATTTTATTTAATTATAAAACTTAAAAGCAGACTTTTTTTTGTGAGAACATCATGTATTGGATGTTTGACTAAAAATAATATTTATAAATATAATGCCATGACACTATTCAAATGTTTGATAAAAAAAAACTATTAACTGTAAGTGAAAAATAAACAACATGTAATGTGTAATAACAAGTAAAATAGTACTAAATTAAATAAATTAAAATAAAAAAATATAACCTAAATTCAAAATCCAAAAGAAAAAGTTTAACATAATACTCTTATGTCAAATTCCAACGTAACTTAAGTAAATAATTCAACAGAAAGGGAAAATACAAGTCTATAACATCATTCACAACGAAATTATATTTTAATAATGTCACTCATTATATGTCAAGTTTGTTAATGACTCCTTTTTTATTGACGAATAATTAAGACTCTCTTGGTGCGCACGTGGTAAACCCGGACCGACGCAATGTAAACCACGTCGTTTAAAACTTGGCATTAGAATAAGTTTATGCAGGGGATCGAACACGGCTATGCTAAATGATAAAATAGGAAAATAAAAAAATACTAGCAATTACATGGAACCGCAATAAGTAAAGGTTGAGAATGAGAAGAAAGGAAATGAAAGATAAATAATATAAAAATAAAAATAATTTAAAAGTAAAAATTTAAAAAGAAATTAAGATAATAGAAATAAAAAATAAATTTAAAAATAAAATAAATTAAAATAAAACTAAAAAGAAAGAAACTAAAAAGTAACGGTGTAATTACGTTCTCCAATTCTCTCAATTACACTCAATTCCCACCTAACTGTGTAATTAATTGGTCAAACAAACAAGTTAAACTGTGTCACTACATTCAATTACACTCATTTTCAATTACATATGTGGTTTTCCAAACATGCCCTAAATTTCTATAGCTAGAGTAAAAGTTAATGAGATAATGACAACTCTTCATTTTTTCAAATTGCATGACAACTCTGATAAAATTAAATAAACGAAATTTTGAAACCGACATGTAATCGTTAATTAAGGTTAAATTGATTATAATGTTGAAGTATGTGATTCTCAAAACAAACAAAAAAATTACTCTATACGTTACAAAACATTTTGGACTACATTTTGATATATTAAGACAAGGAACAGGTATTTTATTTCTTTTTTTCTTCATCCTTCTGATTTACATTTACTGGAGTAGGTAAGATTTTGAGTATCCAACTCAATTTTTTCTGTCTATTAATCTATCAAAGTGAGCCATCTTTCTAATGCTAATTTTTAAAATTTACTTTTAAGGTCTCAATTCTCAAATATATAACGAGTAATGGCTGATTTACTTAACTGTTTAATTAATGCTATGCGTGTTAGTATAGTAAATGTCTTAACATATTCAGTAAATTTAGCAATGCTACTATAAATGGAATGGCAACAGAGAAATAAGTGACAAATTTAGAAATTACTCTAGTATAAGTAGAAACATTTCAAATACAAGTAAAAGAAAAGGTAAACAAACATCTATAAAAGGAAAAAAGAAAAACTTAGATGTTTGTTAACAAAAAACATAGACTTTTTTTTAACAGTCATCCGTTATAATAACATTTCAATTATAATAATTAAGATTTTTTTTAAATTGATTTTCATGTTATGTTTTTATAACAATATTTTACAATAGCACTTAAAATTTTCTAGACAAATAGCATTTTTTGGGGGAAATTCTAGACAAATAATGTTGTTATTTAGAAGTTTGAGTTCTAGTTTGTTAGATGAAAATAAAAACAAAACATTGTTTTTTTCTTAAAATCAAAAACCAAGAAAAGAAAAAGGCAAAAACTCCCAAATGGTGGTAGCTTCGTAGAGCCAGTGTTGGATACTGCTCACGTAGTGGCCAATATAGTATTTGTGTGTGTGACCCCATTAATAAACAACTAAATCTACTCTCACAGTGCTAATAAAGTAACCCCCTTCTTTTATTTCTGTTTCCCTTTTTCTTCTCCTACCTGTTCTTCTTCTTTTGAACCAGATTTAATGTTGGGGTTTGAGTCCGGATGAGAGAAAGATGGAGGCTTGCAGTTAATACTACAGAGAAGCTCATATTACCTCAAAATGTTTTCTTGGCTCTGACCCACTTATCCTTTCTTGATCTACTTATCTTATCTCTGAAAATTCTTGGCCTATTGTTGTTCTTCTTCTTCTTATTTTAAGGTACAGATCTCTGATCTCTGTTTTTTATCTTCAGATCTTATGTTGTTTTGGTGTCTGTAGATTTTTTTCTTATTTTCTATTATCTTTTATTCTGTCCTAGGTAAGTTACTGTTCTTGAAATGTGGAGATATTCTTGAGTTACTAGTTTTTGGATTTTATTTTTTTACCCTTGTTTTCTGGTGTGAGGATAAGTTACCCCTTTTGGTAAAAATATTATCTTTATGCTTGTCATCTTCAGATTGAAGTATTTTTTTCTTTTCTTTTACTCTTAGGCGAAGAGGGGTGGTTTGTTCTTTGATTATATAGATCTTAAGTGATATAAGGTTTTTGTCTTTTAGGAATTTGGAGTTTCAATTTTTGTTTTGTTTAGAAATTTATGTTTTTGTCTTTGTTTTTTAGGTATTCCAAGAAGAAGTTGTGGAGCTTTGATTATCCTATAGTGTTTTGCAGGTTTGTTATCATCTGGACTCTTCATATGTACCCACCCTGTATATATCGTTTAAGTTGTAGGTTTTATGTGAATAAAAGCATTTATGTTTGTACTTGGTAAAAGTAATCGGGAAAAACCTATTCTTTTTGGTCATAAGAAGATGAACGAAAAAGTTGAAAGGCTATGCTCATTTTTTCATAGATTCACGTTGTTGTCAAAGCTGTTTACGGAATATGTTTAGTATAAAGCTTGAGAAACAATATTAGATTCTATTAGAAATGAATTTGGTAACTTCTTAACTTAAATCTTGACATTGAGTGATAACCCGACAAAGAGTTGAACTTTCATTTCTTGAACTGGAATCTAGTTTTGAACTGCTTGGTTTCCTGCCGGTACCAATTTTGCAGTTTCAACATTAGCGAGTTCACATCTTTTTCTTGAGTAGCTTTTTTCGCTAGTAATGGTGGATTTGCTGAAAGACTGATGACATTTGAAAGCAATTACTATCTTTTATACTCCTTGTCTTGCAACTAAGCTAGGACAACTGGCATGAGGCATCTCCTTAAGAATCTAAAGAAGTTGTATCTGATAAAAGTCATGTGATTTACTTTACTAAGGTGCCCATGTGAAGATGTCTCTTTTTACTCTTTTTTTTTCTTTTCTCTTTAAATGCCTTTCTTGCTTTTTCCTCTTCATTTTTCTTCAGAAATCTATTATTTTACTGAAACACGATTTGATTTCTTGTTCTTTTGCAGCTGTAACTATTTGTCAAGCTTGCTTTAGATCTACTGGAAGCTTAGCTGATAAGAAAGAGTAGATAAGCCAGTAACATTTATTTGTGGTGTTTGGACTACGACCTATCAGTTTCGAGTTCAGATGTCATTCCGCAGTATAGTTCGGGATGTAAGAGATAGTTTTGGTAGCTTATCAAGACGAAGTTTCGATATAAGGCTGTCTGGTCATCACAGAGATAAATCACATGGGTCGTTTTATGACTTAAGCGACCAGCCTCCTGTTATCCAAGACAGTTGTTGGGCCAATCTTCCTCCAGAGCTACTTTTTGATGTAGTTAGAAGGTTAGAGGAGAGTGAGAGCACATGGCCCGGTCGTAAGCATGTTGTAGCATGTGCTGCAGTTTGTAGGTCATGGAGGAGTATGTGCAAGGACATTGTTAGAAATCCTGAATTTTGTGGAAAGCTAACTTTTCCTGTTTCCCTAAAGCAGGTACTTCTTTAACTTCCTTAGAGGAATATTTCTCGTGCTAACTTTTTTCTTTTTTAGATTTTGTGTGCATGTTACAAAACTTGCCTTTGTGGTTGCTTGTGTGGTCTTTGGGATCAATCCTAGTGGAAATTCTATTGACCGTTATAGAGTTAGATAGTTGTAACGGAACTGACGTACTAGAGAAGTCTATTGACTAATTCTTTTACTTTCTCTTTTCAGCCTGGTCCTCGTGATGGAACTATTCAATGCTTCATCAAGCGGGATAAATCTAATTTGACTTACCATCTTTTCTTGTGTCTTAGTCCCGGTAAGCTTCACATTGTAGATATTGGCTTGATGCTTAAATATTTTTTACATCTATTTTGCGTTACAAATCAATGTTATTTTTAAGTTTTCTCTGGTAATCAACAAATCAGTGTCTAGACATATTTGGTAGAGATGCGTTACTGCCATAGTTAGTCCTGCTTCATTGCCTACACAATTTCTATGTGAGTGGCAATTGTTCAGAGGTTAATGAATATTTCAACTTTCTTTGTAGCTTTGTTAGTTGAAAATGGAAAGTTCCTTCTCTCTGCAAAAAGAACCAGAAGTACTCTAGTCTTGCTTCATTGCCTACATAATTTCTATGTGATTGGCAATTGTTCAGAGGTTAATGAATATTTAACTTTCTTTGTAGCTTTGTTAGTTGAAAATGGAAAGTTCCTTCTCTCTGCAAAAAGAACCAGACGTACTACTTGCACGGAGTATGTTATCTCAATGGATGCAGAAAACATCTCTAGATCAAGCAATACCTACATTGGAAAATTAAGGTAAATACGGAAGCTATTCATTTTGTTTTCCAATATCTTTCTTGTCTTCACCTGGTATTACTGTGATGTTTCTGGGAAACTGAATTTAATGAAGAAGAGAAGCATGCATTTGATATATTCCTTTTCCCTTCCCAGTCAGCAGAAATAGTTTCTCCCTTGTTAGCTAATAAATCAATACTAAGGCATGAATGCTGGACTGAAGTTCTGTGTGGCATCATCCCATTATATGGTCTAGGCTATCAAAACCCCTTGTCCGGTCTGTTCAATTTCAAGGACTTACACACCAACTCCTTGCTAGGAAAAAAAATAAGGTTTTCATTTTTGAGAATGACTTTGATGCTGGTGCTTTTAAGGCAGAACTTTATTGATCATTAAACTACCTGTGGGTGAAAAGATAGCTTGAAAATGGAAAGGGGAAAAGAGAAGATAGCAGTGGGGAACATAAAGTAATAAGGAAAGAACCAAGGAGCTTCTTTAAGGATGTCTAGAATATGGAACTTAAATTTAGTGCATTTGATGTACGCTCGCTTGCTGATATAGCAGGCTCTACAATACCAATGCATCCTTCTGCAGTAGTTTGATAACACAACTCTATTTGCTTAACTATTCTAACGGTTGGATCTAGAGCAATTCATACAATGCAGCTTCATAGTCTTATGTTCAGTTTATCTTAAACTATATTACATATACCCGAGAAAGTGATATTCATCTTTTAATGAAGTGATCTAGTTGATTCTCCTTTCATTTTGTGTAAAGTGACATGCTACTGATGATAAAATTTCACTGTCTATTGCAGATCAAATTTTCTAGGTACAAAATTCATTATATACGACACACAGCCGCCTTACACCTGTGCCAATGTCCCCGCTCCAGAGCGCACAAGCCGTAGATTCAACTCCAAGAAAGTCTCTCCTAAAGTCCCTACTGGAAGCTATACCATATCTCAGATCACATACGAGCTAAACGTGCTTGGCACACGGGGTCCACGGAGAATGCACTGCGTCATGCACTCAATTCCTGCCTCAGCACTTGATGCTGGTGGCTCTGTGCCTGGCCAACCAGAGCTTCTCTCAAGGCCCCTTGAGGATTCGTTTCACAGTATCTCTTTCTCAAAGTCACTTGATCATTCCACCGAGTTCAGTAGCTCGCGATTTTCTGATATTGCTGGAGGATCAACTAATGAGGAAGACGACGGCAAGGGAAAACCACTGGTCCTAAAGAACAAAGCGCCACGATGGCATGAACAACTGCAGTGCTGGTGCCTAAATTTTCGAGGGCGGGTGACAGTTGCATCTGTCAAGAACTTTCAGTTGATCGCTGCCACTCAACCACCTGCTGCGGGACCTACAACCTCTCAGCCACCAACAAGCCAATCAGATCATGACAAAATCATCTTGCAATTCGGTAAAGTAGGCAAAGATATGTTTACCATGGACTACCGGTATCCTCTATCTGCATTTCAGGCTTTCGCTATCTGCTTGAGCAGCTTTGACACAAAATTGGCTTGTGAATAGAGGCTAAACATTGTTACATTAGGTTGCTAAAATTATTAACTGTAATGCTTCTATTCTGGATTTATTGGACTTCTTTTCACCATCGGAAATGGAGATTGTCCCTAAAATTTGTCATGTCGAAAAAACTGATTATAGTCATGGCTCCTGTAGTCCTGTTCCTGTGAAAAGTTGTAAAACAAACCTATTTGTTCATGTCATTTAAAGACTGGATATGTCATGGCTCGTATGTCAGACTGGTAGCCTTCTCTGATCAATACGCAGGCAACTGTATCACAGCCATTTACAAGAATTTCCACCAGAAAATGAAATTACATTTTTGATACTTATCAAAGTGTGTATCCGTCCGACAAAAAATGAAACAGGTAAGATGTTAATCATATTTGATGGTATAATGTTAGTCAGATCATTTTGTGGTGAATAAATTAGTAAGAACCGTAAATAATGATGAGTTAATCACTAAACCCCCAAACTATTACTATGTTTTTGCTATTTTCATACTTAAACTATGTGTTATCCACCTGCATTACTATTAACTTTTGAGGGTTAAACCCCCTGATTTGACAAATGGAGAAGTGATTGTTAACACTTGAGGGAGGTAAAATAAGTCATTCGCGTGGGTTTTATAATGAATAAAACCTCAAATTTTGCAAGTTTCATACATCACACTTGAACCATCGAAAGTTTCTGTTACCCCCAAAACTAATTTTAGAAAATTTAACCCTCTGCCCTCGAACCCATATAGTAAAGAGTTGGTAATGACTTTTTAACTAGTTTATTTAATTTCTTGTATTAATTTTGATAAGTTTAAATGGGCTGAAAATATAACATGTAGTGTCACTAGGCGCATTGAACAATATTTTCTGGGGGTTTTAACCTTCAAAAATTATAGTTCAAGGAGGTAACAGAAACACCTTATATTTTTTGTATGAAACTTGCAAAAAAAGTGATAGTTTAGGGGCTTTTATGTATTAACTCTATGTGTAAATGACATGTGTTATGCCACTTAACACATTTTTAAGTCTTTTAGGAGCGTGAAATACACACACTAATAGATATTGAGTTAGGGGGATATTAATCCCCAAAAATTATAATTCAGAGGGGTAACAAAAATAAGGCATAGTTTAGCCATTAACACAATAACATACCTGGGATGTTATGTAAAAATCACTTAAGGACATTTTGGTCTTTAAATAGTACTATTTTTTATGGTGCTGGACGTGGAAACTGTTCAAGAGCAAGTATATAAGTTTTAAGGATTTAATTTTCATTTGACATAATTATAGACGATTTTAGGAGAGGTAGACTATTGGTGAGACATGATTAGACGGGATATGGCGCATGTGCAGCTCACCGATGATATGGCTTTAGATACGAGGTTGTGGATGACAATTATGTTAGAAGGTTAGTAGGTAGTTGAATGTAGTCCTGCTTATGCTTACATACTAATAGTCGTAGTATTATTATTGTAGTTTCTTTATCATCGCTTTCTGCTATTTGTTGTTTGTATTACTTTGTTGTGGTAACACCTCCTTTTTTTGCAGATAATTTTATCATTTTTTTATAGTATTTTGCAATAGCTTGTTTGCACTGATTTGAGTTGTTTGTCCATGTGTCGTGGTCTATCGAAAACAACTTCTTTACCTCCCAAGATAAGAGGTAAAATCTGCGTAAACTCTAGCTTCTTCAGATCACACTTTGTGGGATTTCACTGAATATGTTCAATTAAATATGTTGAATTGACATAACTGTACTCGAATACTTTTTTCCGGAATTTAAATTCATTTAGTATATGATTAACTAACATAACTGATTGAAACGGTTACGGGAGTCTTCGTTTTTTCTTTCCTTTTCTGGTTATCTGAGTTTTCCTTAGCAAACTGATCTGTCATCAGCTACTTGACTAGTCAACTTTCAATATTTTACTTCAAGTCAAATTAAGCTGGACGTATTTTAGAAGTTCTACATATAAAATCCAAAGCAAATCACATTCAACTACTTTAATAAATTTATTGCAACACTATAATTAATCTGTTCATTATTTCACTTAAAATTTTATCAAGTCAGAGAGACACCTTGCACATAAATTGTGGATATTATTGTTAAACAATTGGTTTAATTTGTCAGAGTTGTCAAACATAAACAAAGATTATAGCTTTGTTAGAATACTAAGTCTAAAACTCACACATTGGGCACGATAGATATATTTTTGGCATTGACATGTCCTTTTCTCCCCCTGATTTTTCCATTTCATTCGTAAGAAAAACTTGCTCATGAGAAAAATTTCACAAAAACAAATGGTCATAAATTGTCACAAACTCTATTTAAAATATATATGTTTTTATTTTGTATATAAAATCGATTCAAATATAATTGGTGTACGTGAACATACCGGTTACCTTCGTCATGTTTGACTATTTCTCTCTTGGTAATGATAATGTTTACGTAAATTACTATTTTATGAGTAATTGCTATTTTTCATCCGCTCAAATATGACATATATTTATCAAATACAAAGATGCCAAATGGTGTGAGGAAGCAAGCAATTGTAAACCGAGATGAATCATGAATGGGGGTGATTTGGGAGAACTAGGGTTGGCAACATATCGAATCTGTATCGGATCCTACTAGATTCAGATCAAGATCCATTTTTCATATCTAAATCCAGATCCAGATCCGGATCCGTCGGGTCCATAAAAATCAGATCCAAATCCGGATCCATCGGATCCACCGGGTCTACGGATCGGATCTGGATCCACATGTAAAAAAATTTGCCTTGCTAAGAATTTTTTTTTGACCTGACAAACGATTTTTACTTAGCTAACAGTTTACTGTGTTTCAATTTTGAAATGTTCATATGAGATATTTTGTTCGTTGTCTCGTTTTGATTGTGAGCTATTAATTGAAAATGTTGGACAATGACAATAGTTGTGAAAAATGCTGACTAGTATTTCCACAATGCAGAACTTGCATGTGCTTGGAATCTTCACAAATGAAGTGAATATAATTTTAACTACTTGTCTATGGAGATGTTAGTCATTCACTAACATAACATTGATTTTATTATCGAAGTTACCTCTTTATTTTTGGTTTTTGAGTTAACGCGGGGATAAATTAAACTTGTTTTGAGAATTAAACTTGCAAGTATGTGCTTAGCAATTTTAAAAAAATACTTATAAAATTACATTCTATATTATGAATATATTTAATAAAAAATGGATCCACGGGTCGGATCTGGACCGGATACGAATCTCAAATACAAGATCCAGATCCAGATCCGATCCGTCATAAATGGATCCGGGTCTGATCCGTCAGAAATGAATCCGGGTCCGATCCGAATCCGTCGGGTCCAAATTTTGAAGATCCATATTCTATAAAACTGATCTAGATCCACCGGATTCGGATCGAATCCAGAATGCACTCTCATCTCCCGGGAGAACCATAAAGAGAATATATAAAAAAGAGAATAGTGTACAAACATTTAGCACCATAGAAAACGAAGACAAAACAGCAAATCCAAAACTTTTAAGGGGGGACAAATAACAATAAGACCAAATTACAAACACCATAACACAAAAAAAACCCAAAAACATTCTCGTTTCGTAAATCAAGAAAATCATGCTTTACCTCTAAATAATACTACTCTGTTATTTTTGGTTTATTATTCTTTTTCATTTGCTTCATAAATACGTCTCATTTTGCAACCCAAAATTGTTGTGTCACCAGCAAAGGCAGGGGGGCCTTCATGTCCTTCTTTAGGGTTCAATATATGTTCCCTTTTTTGCTCTTCATAGGTATTCTTTCTTCCCTTTTATCAATTTATTTGCTCAAAGTTACAATCTTTTTATTTGTTTGGAAAATCTTGGAGTTGTTGGTAAGATTCTAAAGCTTTGGATCTGGGGTTTGGTTTTGAGTTTGAATTTCGATGTTCTTGAGGTTTCTGTTGATTTGCCTGTCTGAATTTGAAGTGGGTTTTGGTTTTGAGTTGTAACTGTTCAAACCCTTAAAGGGTTTGTTTTAATATAAGTTTTGTTGAATTATGGTGTGGTGTGTAGTCTTGATTCTTGTTTGTGTTTCCTTTTGGTTTTTTGTAGGATTGCAATATTGGAACCTTGAAATGATGTTTTATTTTCTTGTGAATTGATTTTTCTTTTTTCTTGTTTGGTGTTATGTCAATTGCAGTGTTTGAGCCTGGGTTCTGAGTTGAGCTGCTTTTGAGATTCTGAGGAGGTGGTATCTTACTTTACCTTATTCGAAAAAGGAAAAAAAAAGTCTGAGGTGGTTAAAATGCCTTCTTCAGATAGTCATGGTTCTTCGATGCCGTTTGCCTCGTTCCGTCGTTCAATTATGAGTATTAGAAGTGAACATCAGGTTCATTCCTTGGAATTGAACCATGATTCTAATATCCAGGAGATTGATCAGGAAGGGTTTCAGAAACGAGTGTCCACTCGATTTCAAGAACTGTCGGTTGCTTCTGCTGATGAATTCCTATCAATTGCGTGGATTAAGAAGTTACTAGATGTGTTTACCAGTTGTCAGGAAGAGTTCAGAATTGTATTGTGCAACAATAAGGAACTCCTCTTGAAATCCCCTCAAGATAAGCTTTTGTCTGACTACTTTGAGAGAACTATAAAAGCACTTGATATTTGCAATGCTGCCCGTGATGGGATTGGGAAGATTCGACTCTGGCAGAAGCATTTGGAAATTGTGATTTCGGCATTGGATTCTCGACAAAAGATGATTGGCGAAGGTCAGCTCCGTCGGACTAGAAAAAGTCTGATGGATTTGGCACTTGTGATGCTAGAAGAGAAAGAATCAGGATCTGTTTTTTCCCAGAGGAACCGGTCTTTTGGATGCCATAATAAGACCAAGGATCACCAGCGTCGTCCTTCTGGTCACTCAAGGTCTCTATCTTGGAGCGTTTCTCAATCTTGGTCAGCGTCTAAACAGCTCCAGTCAATTGCAAGCCACTTGGTTGCTCCGCGTGGACATGAAATAGCTGCAACAAATGGAATAGCAAACCTCATCTTTACAATGAACTTTATTCTCCTGTTTGTACTGTGGGCTCTTGTTGCTGCACTCCCTTGTCAAGATCGAAGCCTCCAAATTCATTTTGCTATCCCAAGGCAATTCTCATGGAGCAATGCCCTTGGGTTGCTTCATGGTAGGATAATGGATGAAGCTAAGAAGCCAGAACGCCGTAATTCAAATGGATTGTTGAAGGAAATATATCAGCTAGAGAATTGTGTCCATCACTTGACTGACTTGATAGACTCTGCTCAGTTACCATTCACCGAGGATCAGATGGAAGAAGTAAAATTGGTGGGACAAGATTTATCAGCAGTCTGTGAAGTTCTTAAGACTGGCCTTTATCCACTAGAACACCATTTAAAGGAAGTTTTCAGGAAAATTATGAGTTGCCGGGCAGAGGGTCTTGAACTCCTGGGAAGTGCAAATCAGCCTTAGAAAATATATGTTAGTCTTCAATTTCTAACAAAGTGAAATTTCATATACATGCCTATTTTGGTTTTATTGGTATTAAAGAAGTGAAAGGAAACAAATCTAGCAACTATGGTTTTAGCAGGTAACTGTTTGTATGTACTACTATACTTTATGTAAAACCAGTTTCCATTTTTCATGTTCCGGATTGTGATGGTTTCTAAATTTTATCATTTTTTGGGAGGGTGTGGAGATGTTTTTGTCATGATTATACTTTTACTTGAATGCAGCTATTGATTTGTTGTATCTCCTTAGTGGCATGCATATTAACTGATGAATACACAGCAAACCTTGTATTGTCAATGATGTGGAAATTTGAGGAGCTTGTGATCAGAATTAGAAGTTTTAAGTTCATAATGCCATTTCAATTGGCCTTATTCTCTTTCTGTGGTGTTTATTTTAAGAGCAAGTCATATTTTCCGCATTTACCATATGCAGAAACCATCTAACAGTATTTTTGACCTTGCAGAGATTTCAATGTCTTTCAGATGCATAGTGTTAGGAATATAATTAGCTTGTTTACAGGTGCACTATCAACTAGAATCCCAAAATGAAAAGACTGCAATTTATGTATGTAGAACCGTCTTTGAACTGCAGGAACAAATGCAAGATTTTAGCTTATTCAACCACCTTATTCTTCGCGTTTTTGTGTTTTTCTTTGCCATCATGCAACATTCAGTGTGATAGTGGTTGATTTCCTTTGTCTATCTGATTATAGTCGATCCATAGTTGTTCCTTGTTACCTTTGCAGCACTATCATATTTGTATATATTTTAGGCTCCAGTGTCCTTGATACAGTCACTAGGTTTACTGGATTTATGCATTTCTGCAATTCCCATTCTATATTTAGGCTAGAATAAATTAAGCAACTGTCTCTGCAACTTGGAATTCTTGTCATGTTACATTATCTGCAGTTTGAGTTAACCTGTTATCTGGGACATTTACAGTAAATGAATGTTGGATTGTTGCCTCTGCAGTAGGCAACATGATACTCAAGACAGCAACTCCTGAATATTTCATGTTACTTCAATAATGAAATATACCTTATCTCAGTTTAATGTTGAAGTTGATACCTTTGTTTTATTGTCCTTCAATTAATTTTTTTGATTAATTTTTTATGCTTATTAGATAAATAGTGATTTTCTGTCAAACCTCACATGTCTGCAGCATGCAGTCATCCCATATGTCAATAAGATGGGTTGCACATTAAATTGAGCAGTTATTGTTGGTCCCTCCTTACCTTGCTATCTAGAATGGGGGTTAGAATTCCATGTGAGAACAGCCTGTAGCAAAGCACGTGAAAATTGGAGCATGATTAAAATGAATTTTATTTTATTGTTTGTAGAATTAAGTAGCATTTTAGACAATTAATGAGAAAGAATAGTTAATACAACTTGGAATTCTGTGTATTTGTGATTGTACAAGTACAATGAAACCAAAACGAGTAACGGATTTTGGCCTTACATGTTTGTTTTACATTCAAAATTAACGATGGAAATTTATGGACCAGTGGCGATGATGAGAACAAAAGGATTAGAGAAATTAACTTCTTGTTATGTTAACAGTGAATTCGTTGGCTTTTGAATCTTATGGTTGAAAATTTTCCAAATTCTGATGTGACTTTCGTCAGACATGATGCAATTTGTTTCCTCTTACAACTGTTTGGGGATGTTCAATTATGTGCGACTTTGACAATATTGCTGACTTAATGCAATGACAACGCAAGTTTTTAGAAGAGACACTTCAACATTATGTCATAACGATTAACTTACGACATTTAGGTCATTCTCTGTATCGACTGGATCACTATTTTGATTTAATCCATGAGACTAATGAATTACAAGAACTGGTTAGATGCATGATATAGAGGATCCTCCACATTCATTTTTGATAAGAAATAAAAAGAATTATCGAAAACTCGAATAGCTGAAGCAGCAGCAACTACTTTCGAAGTGAGAAAAGAAGAATACCTCTGCAATTCTTGTGACGGGGAAAACCAGGCCCGAAGTGAGCTTTATTTATTTCGAAGAGAATGAACTGAGAATCAAGTCTTAGACGTGCTACTAAATTTGGGGGGGTAAACTTGTCACTGACAAACTTTGGTGACAATAAGAGGTTTTTCCACTTCCATTTCCCTCATGTTTTTTCCAACTCTTCTTAATTGGACCAGAAAAGAGGGTATATACACTTCTTTTCATCCACTAATTCTCAATCTATTATAATAATCACCACATTCATCAACTACAAGGCACATTATTTTGATTCGATGCCAATTTCACTGTGGCTAGACCAGTGTAAAGCAGACAGAAAATCAAGACTTAGCACATACATACTGGTATATAAGACCATTTCTTATTCTAAAAACAGACACTAGACTGTAACATTACTTAGTACTAGTATAAACAGAGAATCAAGTTCATCACTCTTCCCTGCAATCAGCATGATATGCCAGCGGAAGCTAAAAGTACAGTATATTCTCTTCTACTACGCCAACAAACTATAGCAAGCTAACAAAGCATAAGCCTAATGCTACATACTCCCTTTCATGCATAATTCATAATAGAACTTTGAGCTTTTCTCAGCTTCAGTTTGGAAGTAGTCTCTTCAACGGTCCCGTCATCTAATAAGTTAAACTACAGACTATGTACGGTCCCAAATTCCTTTGGTAACCAGAACAACCTCTTCCTCCTCTCTTGAATTTTCAGCAGCTCCGACAGAAGAACCGTAATCATCTCTTTACTTCATACGGTTAAGGAGCTCCTAAGACAACCTACCAGCTCATAGATCGAGCTCTTCGCAGAACTCTTGGTGGTCTTCGCTTCTCTACGACTGGTATCAGGTTCTCCATAATCTGCACGGAAATAATACGAAAAGTGAGTATTGAACGGTGAACGGATACATTCCAACAACTAAAAGTAACCCCCCAATACATCTTTTTCAGATTACAAACACAAAGTTCACATGCAAATCTCATTTTAAAATTAGGCCCAAAAAGGTAATACCAGTCTCTAAAATTTGATATATACGACCACACAAAATAGTGGACAGTAGGGGACATTTGGATCTTTCGAAACCCCGTTACTTTTATTTCCCATAAAACGCCAGTAACTGCCTCCACAAAAATAAACTAAAAGATTAATCTTATATTGGAATCCCCCAGCTCTTTCCAGTCTTCTCCCAAGATTCTATTTTTGTTTTTTTTTCCTCATTATCTTCCCTTTTCTCACATTATATACCTCTTTTGATTAAAAAGATAACTACTTCAAAGTCTTCTGTTGAGGGAAAAAAGAACAGCTTAAGATGTCTCCAATAACAAGTTTGCTGAACTAATAAAAGCAGAAGACTGCAAAGCCAATGATCAAAACTAGGACTAGCAGAATAAGAATCAGGTTCATGAAGGAAGAATTTGGTCAAAACAGATTCAGGTTGCACGTGGGATCACCCAAGCACCCAATAGATTGAAATGTAGAGCAGCTTCTCTTTTATTGGTCCTACATACATATTCCATCTCTCCATTCAGAAAATACATAGATGCCTTTAAAAGGAGGAGAAAAAAAAAAAAAAGATCGTTGATCTTAGTTCAGAAATTAAAAGGACTGCTTTAGAAAAGAGAAGAAGAAAAGAATAGAAAAGATCATTGATCTGTTTAAGAAATACGAGGCTTACTTTAAAAAGGAGAAGAGAAAAGAAAAGAGAGAAGAGCACTTATCTTAGCTAGGTGCCAAGATCTGAAGAAAACAACCTTCTGATCGCAAAATTACTAAACACTAAGTTTGATACCTTTCATCTCATGGACAAGTTGCACATTAACTATCAAAGACAGAGCTGTAACCTCCCTGACCCTTACACTTGACATTAACACAGAACAAGATTGGTGTTTTAAAGAGGAAGAACTTCTCTCCATAAAAGCAGAAGTGTTTGCAAGAATATAAGAGACATTGCAACGGAAAACTTAACGGAATCATCTCCGAATTCCAACTCACTGTGTTTGACACATACACCTTATATACGAATTCCTAAGCAAGTATCAAGAACGGTCCATTCACATACAAGTATATATTTCCTTATTGGAAAAGGAAAGAAAGATGAAGAAAATTTAAGAAAAATCAAAATTTAAATGAGCTCCAAAGGTGGTTGGAAAAAGAAAAAAAGAAATATTTAGAGAGGAGTTCCAAAGACTATTATTCACAGGAGTTGAATTACATATATCGGGCAGTTAATTCAAGTACTCTTGGAGTTTTTCTTTTTTGATAGGTACTCTAGGAGTTATCCATCAAGATAAAGATTTGAAGCAGAAAATCAAACACTGTCAATTGGACGCACATGTAAGTATATACTTCCACTGTGATCTGCATTTTAGTCGTGATTAACTTCATCTATAAAGGTCCTGGTTCTTTGTCTTACCATGTTATCAGTTTCATAACCCTCCAGAATCTGTTATTTGTAGGACCCTCTAGAATTTTGAGTTGCTTTATTGGAACAAATGCAACAATTAGTAACAATTTATTGAAGAAGTGCTTTTCTAGTGATTGTCCACAGTCAGGAGAAATGCAGCTCTACAAGGAAACAGGCGAATCACTTGGCAATGTTGCATAAAAGACTACCACATGAAAGAACTAGTTGTTTATGAACTGCTTGACCCTTTCGTAAATCCTCACGGGAAAAATAGTGAGACACGGATAACTTTTGAGTTCAATTTGCTCATTTAATCAGTTGAATATCCTCTCTGTGTCCACAAGAGAATGACTAGCAGCAAGCAGTAATGCCACAAGAAATGGTCATACACAAGAAACGAACAAATTTTATGTTATACAAGAGGTGGAAAATAACAGAGCTCAGCTCATCCAGAGAAGACAGAAAATAATACCAATGTTACTGAAAGAGGCAAGAAACGGTAAGACTAGAAGCCTATCCAAGCAAAAGAATTCAGAATTGATCGAGCAATACATAACAATTTATACACCAAGAATTTCACTTCTAATCCATCCTAAAAGTTCATTACCAAAGTGGAGGCATAATATAGAGCAAAAGAGTGAAACTCATACCTGCTTAAGTCTCTCGTTATTCTTCTCCTCCTGCATTAGGCCAAAAAAAATTGGCTCTTTCAGAAATTTTTTGGAACAAACCTTTACACAAAGCTTAATGTTACATGCTCCAAGTAACAAGAGATCAGAACTACTAATAAGAGCCATTACAGTTCTTAATAATACAACGTACCATAACATCCTGAGATGAGTGAGGCTACAGAAAAATGAAGCTGAAATTCATAAAGCTAAAAACTTTTGTGAAAGAGTGAAGTGAATGGTCATTCTCAAATAAAAAAAAGGGGTGAAGTGAACGGAAACTGGCCTAATGTGTTGTGAAAAAACCTATGATTTCGATACTAGCACATCACAATAGGATGAAGACGAGACTTCTATCTGCTTTCACGTGGAAAAGGGATAATGTAAAAATGCCTTTAAAAGGTAACTAGTGAGAGGGATTACTTGCTAATGTATCCCTGGCTTTCTTTACTTAGAGAGAAGTCCTAAGCTCTTTCTATGTTTAATATATAGAAAGTTACGAAAATAATTCAAATCACAAAAATCTATGATTTTGATACCAGCTATGGACTACAAACAAGTTAAAAAGAACCCATATTTCTGTAAATCTGAAGAAGGTTGATTCAATTTTTGGAACTCAAAATTATACAAACCAGTCAACTTCACTTCAAAAAACAAGTTCAAATGAAAAAGAATTAAACTTTCAGTCATCTAGATTATAAGACAAACAAGATCCATCACACTTTAGATAGAACTTAAACTAACCTCTTCCCTCAACAGCCTTGCATTTTCCTCCTCCAATTGAGTAACCAAAGACTCCAATTCCACTGTATAAGCCTGAAATTCAGTAAAACACACATGCATGTCTCAAATTTCACCCCAAAAAACAAACAATAGCTATGATCATTCACATGATTACAAATTCATTAAAAAGTCACCTGTTTTCGCTCTCTAGACCTGGCAGCACTCTCTCTATTCTTGATCATACGTCTCTGTTTCTGCTGTGTAGCTTTATCAACCGGCAACTCTTCAACAGTTGATCTTCTCTTCCCTCTCCCACTTCCACTCCCAGTAATACCCACAACCCCATTTCCTCCATACCCCATGTGGGGTTGGGATTCCATACCCCCACCGTACCCCCCTCCAGGTCCATTCTGCATGCCCGCCTGAAACTGACAATTCCCAGTACCACCACCACCATCACACATCATTGGATTATCCACCACAAACCCACCTCCACCAGACACCGCGGCCGCCACTGCCGGAGCTCTAACATCCTCCTCTGTAACAGCACCAGCTTTGGTTAAAAAATCCTCTAAAGTCATCTCTGGCTCCTCCCTACTACTACTCCCACCACCTGCTATAATTTCCTTCCACACCTCATCAACAGTCTTACTGGGATCCACATCACCACCGGTGGGGGTGGTGGGGGTGGTGGAAGAAAAAGGGTCGGTAGGATCAGAGTAAATGTTGTTGAGAATATCATCCATGTTCATAGAACCGAAGTTTCTAGAAGGATCAGAGTGAAGAAGAGAAGAAGAAGAAGAAGAAGAAGTTGGGTTTTGGGGATGATGATCCGAATTAGGCGTTCTTGATGATGACGCCATCACCTTTGACGCCATACTTGCCGACTTTCTAGGGATCTCGTTTCAATAACTGATTCTTGAACGAAAGTTTGGATCTTTTTTATTTTATTGTACGAGTTTTTGTTCTTGTTAAAGACTGGTAATTTGAATGTCGTATCGTCAGTGTAAGAGAGAAAGTCCAAAGAGGAACAGTAAAATGGTTGTTGAAGTTGGAGTTCTAGTAGAGTACATACACACCGATGTGTTTTTTTATTGTAATTTATTTCCACCAAAGGGATCAATGGTAGTTCCCCATTTCAAGAAATAAAACATTTTTCCCCCGAGAATCCGACAAATGTTTTATTTACCTTTTTTTACCGCGCACCTCCTCTAGCCTAGCCCTAGGTAGGGGTGTGCAAAAATATAATTGATAAATCGAAGGAATATTGAATTAACGATTTGTAAACGGTTTTGTAGATTTTTTTATTGAGTTATCAATTTGGTTTCTGATTTTAAGAATTTAGTTAATGGTTAAACTGATAACTCAATAAGCTTATATTAAAATTATATTTTATTCCTAATTATCTAATAGTGGTTTAAGTTACATCCCGTATTTTCGCGCTTGTGTGCGTCGTAAATAAAGTAACGTAAATTTCGGTAAGGCTAACATATCATTTTTGGATGGAAACAAGTTTAAACAAGTGTTACATATGTTTCGTAAGATTTCGGGGTTAAACGGATCAAAAAAATTAAGTTCGTCAAAACTCGAGGAAAGACAGACATAATTTTCGGACTTAATTTTTGGCCAACTTGGCGGAGGTATATCTCCTAGTATATGAGGAATTATGAAATGCATAACATATCTAAATTCAAGTTCATAGAGTCTACTTTCCAATGCAATTGACGGTTCGTCAATATGAGAAATACAGAGAAAATTACAGACCGTAAAAAATTATACAGAACATAAAAGTAAATCATTTTTTTGGGCGGTAGAAAAATAGATTTTTTTTTAAGTCTTATATGTTACTTTGTTCGACCATGGGACCTCATTTCACCCCAAACCAGACCCTAGATCACCCCTAACATTCTCCATCAATTTGCAACTCAATCCAAAGATAAACCACGCTAGTTCGACGTAAGGAATTCTATGGCTACCACTAACTCCTCTTCTTGCTCGTTGTAACGATTTAGGAAGTATCTTGGTGTCAAAGTAAGCTAAGGAACATAGGATTCTTGACATATTTAAGGTAAATTTTATCCTCCCTAGCCTACTTTTAAGTTTGTACAAGTGTTGAATTGAATTTTGTTGAAGAATTCTTGAAGAAACTAGTAACTATGAAACTTGAAATTGAGCTAGATTGTGTAGGTTGTTTTTACATGATTTAAGGAACCAAATGAAACTGTAAAGGTATGGGTAGCATGGTAAGGATGAAGAGAAGTGATGATGAAGATTGTTGTGCTAAGACGCGTTGAATTTGAACTATAAATGACCTTATGAAGTTGTGCCCATAAATTGTTCGATAAAATGTCTAAGTGAACTTTCCTATAGAATATGAAGCCGATATTGATACTTATACTTTGTATGACATAGATAATCATATGTAAGAGGTGCGAGGACTTGTAGAAAAGTTGTAGCTTCGTGGATAAGGTATGTAAGGCTTAACTCTTTCTTCTTTTGGCATGATCCGTATGCGAATGAATATAAGCAAATATCCGTCCCAAAGTACTTTACTCTTAAAGACTAGAAGTATCTATGTTCTTCGTTCTAATGAGGAAGTTTATCGACTCATATATATCTTGTTTTATTCAATCTTAATGAAAGATGTGTTGGTAAACGTAGCGACAATAACGATAGTCGGAGGATAACGACCATAGGTCACTCCGACTCTGTCCAGAGTATCCCTTGTAGCCTTTCTTGCATTGCACTTATATATATATATATATATGTATCTATTTTACCACATCGCGTCGCGCTATAATCGGCCAGGCAAGCACATACATGTGCACACCACTGATCAGTTGGGCAGATACCACCGCGTCCTATATGGTCGGGCAGTTTATTATGAGCTCACCCATAAAGGGATTTGATATGATATTATATGGTCCCATAGAGCGGCCCAATTTTTACTTACATGCATACATTCATGGCTACGTTCTAGTAGTTGTAAGCCCTCAACGGTCTTTCTCTGAGTTTCAGATTGATTTTATACCCTTCTTCGTGCAGGGTTGGGTCATTTCTGCGTGCAGGTTATTGATGCTCTTTATTTTTGTTATTGTTACTAGGTGGCCTTGTCGGTCCACGTTTTGTGTCAGGGGTTTCAGATACTACAGTTGGTACGCTCGTGTTGGCCATAACCCCAAGGTTGGGGTGTGACAGTTTTTGTCTTATAATTTGTATAGACTTTTATGCATGAAGACAATGTATATATGAACAAATGAAAATAAGAGAAATCAACAAAAAAAAATTAGCGTAACATTTTCTTACTGGTTAAACCGAAAATCGATAGCGAATATCTTATCGGTTTGGTTATTGTTTTAGCGTATTTACGAACGGAAAATGATAAATCGAACCGATAATATACAAACCCGAACTGAATCGACCAATAAGCACCCCTAGCCCTAGGGAACAATTACTACATGCTTCAACTATTATTATTATTTAAAAAATATTTTTACTTGTGAAATTACATTGGGCATATCGTTGTTATTAAAAGATAATGTAAATTTTCAAATATTTTTTTTCAATTTCAGCTTCAAATATTATTTCTTTTCAAGATTCAATCAAGTTATGTCCAAAATGCAAAGGTAAAAAAAAAAAGAAAAAAGAAGAAGAGAAAATGCCTAAAGTACACCCAACCGTTTCCCGAATTTGCTGCAGCACACCTAACCTTTACGATCCTACTACCTCCTAAATATATTTTTAAGGAATTTCTATGATATTTTTTCAGTGAGCTGGATAACAATTCAAACACGTGTTGAATAAAAGGCCGAAAAACAAAGTCTTTGACCCGAATTTGGAGTATCCTACTATTTTCAGGTCATTTCACTCTTCGAACAAAATAAAAAGTTAGAATTCTCTCCTACACTTTTAATTTTTTTATGTAGAAAGTAATTGATTCTCTTGGAATTTGATCTTGTGAATCACTATATTCTTTCATACTCGAATCTTGGCTTGTGTCGCGTTGGATTTTAGTTCGAATTTTCTAGATAAATGCCAAAGAAACGCTTTAAAAATATATTCAAGGGGGTAATAGGATCACCGTAAAAATTAGGTGTGTTACAGTAAATTCGTGCATATGCTGGAGTGTATTTTAAGCATTTCCCCTAAAAACCTTTATTTGCATTTTAGAATACATAAAATGTCACACCATATCTAAACAAAAAATTTGGAGTACCAGCACCAAATATTTAGGGCAAACTACCCTACTGTCCCTAAAACCCAAATTATTTACGCGTCTGTGCCCCCTTCCAAATTATTTACAGGAAATGTCCCTGCGGCAAAAAAATTTACCCGAAATATCATTTGATGGATTTAGGTGGGTACTCGACAGTCATGTGTTTGCATGATGGGCAACTACTCCATTTTGTCCAACGTCCTTGTTTGTGTGTAGTTACTTTTAAAATTTTTTATTTCTATTGTCTTTTCCTTTTTTTGTGTGTGTATTTTAGTTTGTGTAGTTATTTTTTAAATTTTTTATTTCTATTATGTCTTTTCCTTTTTTTTTTTGTCTTTTTGTTTTTGTTTTCAAAAATACAAAAACAACAAAGATCAAAGTATTAACTAATTATTTTTGTAATATTAAAAAAAACTAAACAATTAAACTATAAAAGAAATAATTAAGAAAACACTAAAG
Organism: Anisodus tanguticus; assembly: GCA_034509755.1. NCBI lineage: Eukaryota > Viridiplantae > Streptophyta > Magnoliopsida > Solanales > Solanaceae > Anisodus > Anisodus tanguticus. Next base: position 32,519,685 of record CM067561.1, on the reverse strand, counting down.
TCACTAGCTTATTTACTAAAACTAAATTAATAGAAAATATATTTCTTTAATTATTTTCTCTTTTGAAAATGAAATTAAAAATATATAATAAATGTGACTCTATTTTTTTATATTATCTTGATAAAATTATATAAAATTTAAAATATCAAAATAAGTTTAAACTTTATTTGTTGTATTTTCTTATAAATTTTTTATCATGTGTGAGTCAGTCATATGCCCTGTTGGTATATGATATATATGTTGGGTTACAAGGATTTGCAAGAAACGGAAATTACAAGTACCTATGTAAGAATTGAAATTACAATTCAACTAGAAAAACTGAAAATTAGAATATAACAACAAAACTGAAATTACAATATTTGTTGAACAAGAAGACCGAAAGCGCTTTGATTTTTGCTGAGTCGAGTGTGGCACTCCGTCCTTAAGACAATATTGCCCCGTATGTATCCTTTATACGTCCCGGATAATTCGTCTCCCAAGATAAAACAGCATTGGAACAATTGAGCAAAGGAAACTCAAGAGCTACCGTGAAGAATATTGAATAATGAAATGATGCTTGGAAGTTATAGGAAGAACCGATTTTACGGTTGTATATTTTCGTGTATATCAAGTGTGCCTCAACAATGGTGTAAGGGGTGTTTATATAGGTGAGGAAGGGGATGTTTGATCGCCTCATAACGACCATTATTGGCCAAATAATGACCATTATGGAGGTAGTAAAGCCACCAAATAAATGGAGAGAAAATACCAATGGATGGCCATTATAGGAGGTGTAATTCAGCCAAAATAAATGGCTGAATTGAGTGCTTGACGTTTCTGTTCTCTTCTGCCGAAATTCTGACTTTCTGGAAACTTCAGGGACCAAACTGTACATCTGAAAGAATTCTGGTCCAAACTGTACATCTGAAACTTCTGGGATCAAACTGTACTTCTTGCAAAGTTTTCTGGCCCAAAAAGATAATATCAGAAGGCCCACGACCCGTGAACCCGTGAACCCGGAACCGGACCGGATGGGCGGGCGGCGGCGCGCGTGTGGTCTTTCCTCGAACCGAAGCACATCTAGGTCCTCCCTCCTCTAAACACATGGGATACCCCTTGGGGTCCCAAACCCCAAACCAATTTCGAGTCTTATATACACAACAATTCTTTCTTCCTCTACCGATGAGGGAGAATTGAACACAATACCACACTTTCCATGCTCCAAACACCTCACTTCGTGGACCAATATCTCTTTCATTTCTCAACGAAATTTGACGATTCTTGGCCCTACGTTATCTACATACTTAGTAGATCATGCATGTGTGAAGAACCGGATTCTCCAACATACGTAACACTAGTGTTTAAGCCGTTAAAATTGGTCGGTCGCAACTCCCGCCAAAGGCTAATTTCCAACAATATACTATGTGGATATCATATAGAATTGAGTTGTATTTTTTCTTGAAGGAGTAAACCAATACTCTATTCAAAGAGAGTCCTTTATGATACTATTATTGTATATAAATTCACGCAAATGGTATCATTGATGATTGATAAATGTCATAGAAGGAATGAAGCAGTCTTCCATGATACTATCTACGTAGATTTATATATCATAATGGTATCATGAAGGATTCTCTTTGAATAACTAGAGAAGTCATTCATGATGTCATCATGGTATATGCAGTCTTTCATGATACCATTATGGTATATGCAGTTCTTCATGATACCATCTCAGTATATAATATATATCATGATGGTATCATACAAGACTGCTGACACATGTGAAGGACTTAAGAAGTCCTCTATGATACCATATGCGTAGATTTATATACCATAATGGTATCATGAAGGACACTCTTTGAATAACTGAAGCAGTCATTCATATATAGTCCTTCATGATAACATCTCAGTATATGATATATATCATGATGGTATCATACAAGACTGCTGACACATATGAAGGACTTAAGAAGTTCTCCATGATACCATCTTAGTATATTTTTATACCATGATGGTATCATGGAGGATTGTGGACTGTTGCATTCAAGGACTTCAATAATCATTCATGATATCATATGAGTATATGATATACCATGTAGGTATCATAAAAGATTGAGTAGTATTTTTCTAACCAATGTCATATTAGTACTATTTTTTTTTATAGAGAGAATCATTGTCTCGTTATATCTTCTTAGATACTGCTACTCATCTAGTAGTACTAATTTGTTTAGTTTAGTTAAGTCAAAAACCTCATTTTCCACATTTATTGCTGTGGCTGGGTGGATAAAAAACTGTACAGCAGAAAAGAAAGTAAAGACGGCGGGGTATACTTGTCATTTCCTATGTAGATGCAATTAGTTCTGATAAGACACGTGTTGACGCCCATTTCTTCTCTATTTTGATGGATCTTTTATTACTTTTTTTTTTAGTTTAAATTGCAAAAAAATATAGCGGAAAAAGCTATTAAATATTTTTTCTCGCTCGGAAGATTTTGGTCAAAAGTCTTACAGAGAGAAAAAATGGTTATAGACATACAAAAATTATTATAATTGGTTGACTTGTAGATAAATAAATAAAGAAATATAGTTGTTTAAGTATTGCAGACATGTACAAAATTTAACAAAGTGTTTTATAAAAAGAAATAAGAAATTAGCAGATTGCAAAACGAGAAAAAGAAAAGGAAAAGGGAGAAAAAAAAAAGAAATGCCTTATTATTCCGAAACCATTTTCTATTATTTTAAGTAGATTAGTTTGTCTTTTGCGAAAACAATATTCTTCCCCGTAGCCGACAAGTAAAACTTCTTTAGAATCATCATTTTGTGTCTCATTACAATTTTATTTTACTTTTATATTAAATTCTTTAAAAGAATTTTATTTTCGCATGTAACATATATAAAATAGAATATAAAAATATTGCATAACCATTTTTTTCTGTTCAAATTCTAAAAAGATATGTTCAATCATTTTCTTTTTTTGAGAATGAATGAAATCTAGACCGGAACTAGGTTATAAAATTAATAAACAATAAATCAAATGAATAGTTGCAAAATTTGTAAACTCGAATTTGTAATGTCAAAATTCTATCATATAAGTTTATGACCATGAATTTAGTACACCTATTATTCTGAACATGTACTATATAAATAATTCAAAAAGTCCAAAAACATTTACGGTTATAAAATAAAGAATATAAAGTAAATACATCATAGACAAGTATATAGAGATTGATATATTATTTAATTGCAAATTAATAAACAAATGAATTGAATTGACTTTCTATTTATAGGAGAATAGAAGTTGATGATCAGCTGCCTGCTTGCTTGATTTCAAATTTATCGAATTTCAAGCTTATCCATTTTCAAACTTATCCAGTTGTAAGCTTATCTAGTTGTAGGAGTATTCAAATGGACATTCATAATATAATGTATTTATAACACTCCACCTTAGATGTTCATCAATAGATAATGTGTCTCGTTAAAATTTTACTAGGAAAAATTCAGTGAGAAAAATCCAAGTGAATGAAAAAGAGTACATATCTAGTAATACGTGTTACAAGATGCCTCATTAAAAATCTTACCATAAAAACCCAGTGGGATAAAACCAGATTAAGGAAAAGAATACAACACGTATTTTACTCCCCTTGATAAAGACCACAATTCATATGTATGAATCTTCGCATTCCTATCTTATTTACCATCTACTCAAAAGTTGAAGTTGGCAAAGATTTAGTGAACAAATCAGCAGGATTGTCACTTGAACAAATTTGCCGCACGTCAATATCATCATTCTTCTGGAGATCGTGTGTGAAGAATAACTTTGGTGAAATGTGTTTCGTTCTGACTTATTTTATGAATCCTCCATTTAATTGGGTTATGCATGCAACATTGTCCTCATATAAGACTGGGTATTTTTGTATCACACTTCAGGCCACATCTTCCTCTGATGAGATGTATCACTTATCTCAACCACACATTCTCTACTTGCTTCATGACTAACTTATTTCAGCATGATTTGAAGAAGTAACAACAATAGACTGCTTTAGATCGCCATGATATAGCAGCACCTCCGCATGTATACAGATAGCCCGTTTGAGACCGAGCTCTATGAGGGTTAGATAAATAACTTGCATCTGCATAATCAACAAGATATGCACTATCTTTGTTAGCATAAAACATACTCATATCAATAATTTCCTTTAGATATCACAGTATATGCTTAATTTTGTTCTAATGTCCCCGTGTATGAGAAGAGTTATATCTTGCTAGTAAATTAACAGAAAACGCTATGTCAGGTCTTGTAGTGTTAGCAAGATACATAAGTGCATCAATGGCATTAAGATGTGATACTTCAGGATCAATAAGCTCTTTATTTTCTTCTTGAGGTCGGAATGAGTCTTTACTCACTTCAAGTGAGTGAACAACCATTGGAGTACATAAAAGATGTGCATTATTCATGTAAATCATTTCAAAACTTTCTCATTATAGGAAGATTGATGGATAAAGACCCCATTTTCTAAATGTTCAATTTGCAGACCAAGACAAAGTTTGTCTTTCCAAGATCTTTCATTCCGAATTCTTTCTTTAGATATTCAATTGCCTATTGGAGCTCTTCTGGAGTTCCAATGAGATTTATGTCATCAACACAAACAGCAAGTATAACAAACTATGATTTTGTTTTCTTAATAAAAACACATGGACAAACGACATCATTTGTATAACCTTCATTTATCAAGTACTAACTAAGGTGATTATACCACATGCGCCCTGATTGTTTTAGACCATATAATAAACATTGTAATCTGATTGAGTATATTTTTTGAGACTTTAAATGACATACTTCATGCATCTTTAATCCTTCTGGACTTTCATATAAATCTTATTATTAAGTGATCCGTAAAGGTAAGTTGTAACTATATTGATAAGATGTATTTCAAGGTTTTCATGTGCAGCTAAACTGATGAGATATCAAAATGTTATTGCATCCATAACAGGTGAATATGTTTCACCATAGTCAACACCGGGTCTTTGAGAGAATCCTTATGCAATAAGGCGTGTCTTGTATCTGACAATTTCATTTTTCTCATTTCTTTTTCACACAAAGACCCATTTATGATCAACTGGTTTTACACCATCGGGAGTTTGAACTACTGGTCCAAAAACCTCGCGTTTAGCAAGTGAATTCAATTCAATTCTTATTGAACTGCCTCTTGTCATTTTGGTCAATCACATCTTTTTGGACATTTTTCGACAAATAGAGGTTCTTGATCCTCATTGTCTTTCATAATATCCATTGCAACATTATATGCAAAAATATTATCCACCATAATTTTCTATCGATTCAAATTTATCCCATCATCAGTAAAACTTAATGATAGTTCTTTACTTACTTGAGTCTCGGGTTCACTGATATCTTCAGGAATATCAGGAGTAATCAGATCTTGATTCTCTTAATGAGATTCTTTTATAGTGTCATTTTGACCACGGCTAGTTCTTCTTTTTCTAGGAGTTTTATCCTTCGAACCTAATGGTCTACCACGCTTCAGGCGTGTATGAGATTCAATAGTTATAGCACTAGTAGATGGTCTTGCTGGGATATCAATTCGGATAGGCACATTCTCTGCAGGGATATGTGACTTAGTTGTTCTTTTCAAATCAATAAATGCGTCTGGCATCCGATTTGCTATTTTCTGTAAGTGAATGATCTTTTGTACCCCATGTTCACATACAGGGACACGTGGATCAAAATGAGATAGTGATAAAACTTTCCACGTAATTTCTCTTTTAATTTCTTTCATCTTTGTAACTACCCGTTCAGTCGTTATGAACCTTCCGTCTAAATTCCTGTTATATCTCTCAACTGAGTATTCACCGATGACTATTATCCGTGGATTTTGTGAGTACAATAACTCCTACGGTTTGAAAAGAAGATTATTTGAAGTGAAAAAGTGTTGAGAAAGTAGTATCCGCTCCATTAAAATAGTGTCCGCACCGACAGATAGATTAAGTTCGCTTCTGTGAGATAATTTCTGCCTATGCATTGAGGCGAGGTGTCAAGTTTCTGCGCCTCAACAATCAGCTTTTACGCCAAAGCACATCCGTGCCTGCGGGATCGGGTCTGCATGGGCGAAAATGTTGTATGTCCAGACTAATTTAATACCTTAAAAATCACCCCACTTTCCAAAAAAATACTTATCTCGAAATGAATGTCAGTCTAGAGGATATTTTGAAGATGTGACCTAGATTCTTCATGAAAGGTAACCCCTTCCCTTCTACTTGAGTTTATTTTATGTTTCTAATCTTGGGGGGGGGGGGTGAATATGAAATGGGGAAAATGAGTTGAAAAAAAAATCTATGATAGTTGAAATTAAGTGAATCATGAATAAAGAGTGTAAAATAATTTGGTAAACCTTGATTTATTTAAATAAGTATTTATTTTGATAAAATGACCATGTTGAAGAGTTTAATTTGATTATGAAAACCCCTTTCTTATTTGAGGATTGGGGCTTCCATTGGATCATAAATTGAGGATCTAAATAAGGTTGGTTTTCAAATTAATTTGGAATTATAACTAGTAAGTATGTTTAAGCCTTGTTAAATATTAAAGTTCGGATTTTGACACTGTAGGCCCCCGGGGTGAATCTTAGATGTCTTATGTTTGGTTAAGGACCAAGTCTTTATGTGTGTTTGATTTGACATTAACGTGTAGAACATGTGTGTTAGACTACGATTACTACGAGGTGTCCCGAAGAGTCAAGACGCGCATAGAGAGTTGACCATTCATAGCTCCCGCTCGGCTTGAGGTAGGCTACAGTTTACTTTCACTAGACTCCGATTGAAGTACATAATTAATTATAAATATTGAGGGGTATTGGGTATGTTTGGAGGTCCCACTTAAACGGTTGTGATGAACGGTTGAGTGGGTACCGATGTTGAACTGTGACGATGGGTGTTTTTTGGAATCAACCTTAAGCTAATTTCAACTGTTGATTGATTGGGCTTGTCGCCATTATATGGGCTCGTCACCATACTTGTTATCGTTGTGCATATTCATCACACATGCTTTGATATGATATCCTAATTTTACTTGAATTATATGTTGATGTATTTCTAAAAGCATGTGATATTGATCTCTATACTTGTTGCATCTCATGACATTATGATTATTGCATGGCATTTTCATTTGCTTTCATACACTTATGGTTCTGATGATATTGATATTGGAGTGGTATGATATATTATGTGGGTCCAAGGGACAGAGAAGGTAAGAACACTTGAGATTATGGCAACACTGAGATGATGATGCTAATATGTGATGAACGGGGTTGCACCCCTGCAACAGATATAATTCAGCCAAGAGCTGGGCTCCAATGGGAAATTCCGGAGGGGTAGATAGACTTCGTGGATCCCCCATATGTGGCTGATCATAATAAAAACTTGATAACCTGTATATGGGATGATAAAGGTACATGGCTTATGCATTATATTTATACTCATGCATTCATTCATACATTGATTAATTGTTGTGTGGTAACGTTACATGTATTGGTTATTAGAACTTGAGTGACTTCCTAATTTATTTAGGATCGTATGATTGGATTGGTTATATTTGACCTATTTGGTTTCCATGAACGGCATGTCCTCTATGGATTGGGTTGTGTGGTTACACCTTTATGAGTCTGAATACTCATTGTCGGCCATATTTGTGTGTCTGTGGGTTTATTTGGTTGCATTGCTTGGTAAGCGACAGTGTTAATTGATAAAGGGTCTAGCACGAATTGTTGGTATGACTCTTGAGTTGTTGTTGTGTGATTTTGCTTGTATGTTGTATATGTATGAAATGGTTGTCTTAGTAAATAGAGGTAAAGAATGTAAACTACTTAGAATTTATGGAAAGAGTCTAACGAACTAAGAGATGTATTGGTTGTAATCGGATATGGTTACACTTAGGGTTGAGGCTAGATATAATAAGAGTTAACAAAGTGTCCTCCATTCTAAGGTTTAGATTGTGGAAGGTCTAAGGTAGTGGTGTATGAATTGCGTATCTAATTAACGTGTGTTGTCAACTAAATGTGTGAGGTCAAACATGATTTATAGCATTAGTAAACTAAGGCGTGAATTTAGGTGAATTATGGGGTAAATAAACCTTCATGTGATATGGTGTCTATATGAATTACTAGTCTTGCGTGATTGTGAGTTTTATATGACCTAGCGTAACCATGTGGTAAATAAACCTAGTGCATGGACAGTTCGAGCGAACCACCTGGATATCATCACACAAATATACAATCGTCTAGGCCGACAAGGTCTCAGAATGCTAACTGTAACATGATATGACACCAATTCCTATAAACAGAAGAATCCAACCTAGACATGTATACATACTAAGGCCGACAAGGCCAACATAATCTCTTATCAATATCTGATCCTACAAAGTCGCATCGAACAAAGGATACAACACAAGACTCATCTATATATTCTCTAAAGAGAACAACGATATAATACATAAGTCAGAACAGGGCCCCCAACATACCCAAAATACCAAAAGAGATACAAACACAATCCCGACTCGGCAATACTCCAGGAAGAACTGGAGCTCACTAATAAAAACTAACCTCGACACATGATCTACGAGTGCGGGTCCTCTCCTCGCCTACCTGAACCTGCGCGGTATGAAACACAGTGTCCTCAGGCAAAGGAACATCAGTACAAATAATGTACTGAATATGTAAGGCGAAAATAAAACATGATACTGCATAATCATAAAAGAGAGGGATATCGAGTTAACCTGAACCTCTGAAATGTCACTAAGGGTCATACTATACCTAACGTTCCTGCTTATCTTATAACTGAATCTTATGTCGTTACATCACGTCATAGCCTTAATCGCTCATTTGCCTACCTAATAAGTGGTAACTGCACAATCGGCCCTAGCTCAGTGATAAGTATGTGCCTTCCCAATTGGTGGTAAATAATCATGCGTAACAACCTACATAAGGTATCTGTCCAACTAATGGTAATCACGACACGTAACTGCCCGACATGTGGTAACTACATATTTACCCATTTCGTTGTGGCCTGATAGTGGATACATATCTACCCAAACATGGTCAACAATATATCGTACCCGGCCCTAAAGAGGGACTCGGTCGTACCCGATCCATAAGAGGGACTAAATAATATCAAACTAACTACAGCGATAATACTTATCTACCCAACCGACCATCACTCGGTGGTAAAATGCATATATGTCTAGCCAGCCATCGCTTGGCGATGAATACATGTCAGTCTGACTTGCCATACTCCGGTGGTAAGTAAGTGTCTTCCGAACTAGTCGTAGCTCAGTGGTAATCTATACTACTCCGTCCATGCCCCTATAGGTATTTCATACGTACGTACATACTTGAAGAACCATACTAGACTTCTATGAACTTATTACAATACACATGATCATTATTCTCTTAATTAGCAATTGGGGTCTACCATTAACAATTCCCACTTTATCTTAAGGCTAAGGGTGTCCTTTTTACATGAATATGTTCATCCTAAGAGCCATGAACACAAATTCCTAATCCACCAAGAATATAGTCATTACACTCCTGGCTATCATTATAACGATAACATACTATTTTATTTCTACTTTTCACAATAGTCAATGAGACAATGCACCTCATTTATAACCTTCGCGACATCATAAAAGGGACATAACCATTTCATTCCTCCATCGAACTAACAAGTCAAGGCTTAACATCTCTAGCTTTCATAAAACCAACAAAAGCCATAAGATGACAACGGAACGAGATACTATAACATGCGGAAACTGCTCCCGTCGAGGGATAGTCAAGAGTCAAGAAAAAAAGTATATTCCCCTTAGGTAAGATTTGAGTTCGCTTTTATGACTGTCCCGATATACGGTGTAACTTCAATAAATATGCCAAAAGAAGGAAGAGTTTAGCCTTAACATACCTTGTCACTTGGGCAACGTTAATCCCACCATGTATCGCTTGCTCTACAATCGTTGACCTATGCAATAAAGATAATTTGAATTAAGATCAAGTCAAAGGTTACGAGATTTTGTCTTTACGACATTCTATCAAGCACTTGAAGTGCATAACTCTTATACCTTATTCTCATAACAATCAAAGCATCACCTTCTCTTCCTTACCAATCATAACACAATATATTCTACAACTCTTAAACACAACCTTCCCAAAAACTAACCAAAACAGCCCCATAATCAGTACAACTCATTCATGAATAGTAGCTCAATCTTTACAAGTTATCCTTATCAAGAGAACAAGCTAAGCTAGGGGGAATTTAAGGACATCCAATTGTACCAAGAACTTACCTTAAAACATCCAAAAGATTTCATACACCAAGCCTTCTGTTGCGAAATTTCTAGATGCTACGCAAGTGTACGTATCACAATTTGTAATAATTTCGGTAAAACTGAGTATCGTCCACAGAGACTGATTTATCCATTACCAATTAACTAATTTTTAGTTTCTATTTGACAAACGAATATAAGTGGTGATTTCTAAACTAAAGAATTAACAAACTAAAATAGATTGCGGGAATAAAATAGCAGTGAAAACACACGAAGTTTAATTCAGTAATGAAGGCAATTAGGGTTTCCAATCTCATCAACAATCCACGCTATCATTCATTAATGCAAGGCTAACGATTCTTCTTCTTATTAAGATAGCAGGTTAACTGAGATGTTCTATATCCCGGTTAGGACATATAAAAACTCAACCTAAGTGAGAATTTTCTATAGTTCTATGATAAATTCAATCACATGGGAGGATTAAGAACAATAACCTAAAAAGCTACACAGCAACCGTGATACTCTCGCTCAAGATTAAACCTACGTCTAATCAACTATAGCATATTCAAATCTCACTTTTCAGTTCTTGATTTAAAATCATGTAGGTAATGAAAACTAATGGCCAATTAATTTTTATTCAATAAACGCAAGTTAAAGAGATCTTAATAGATGAAGAAGAAACACTAGCAATGCATTAAATCATAACAGAGTTTCAAGTGATTCAACAGAAAACTCTAATAAAAGTAATTAGCTCATAGACATGCTAAGAAGACTAATTAACTTAATATCCAACATAAACTGAATTAATGTAAAGAAAAGGAAAAGAACTTGGACAACTGATGTCTCTAATTGCTTCTTGATCTCTTGTTCCTTGCCTCCAATGTGAGATTCCCCTTCAAAATCCGCCTCCCCCAGCATATATCACCAAAAAACCCCAAAATAGACCTTTTTGCCCTTGTTAAATTTAGGATTTTCGCTGCCTAGAAGTCGGCGGCGCCGCGACGCTAATTCGCTTATGAACTTTCTACCGGTGGAGTGCCGCGACTCTAAGTTGGGTGTCGCGGCCCCTTCGTCGACGTTTCAAGCGCCACAGCGGCGCTAAATCCGATCAACTTCTTCCAACCTTCTTCCAGTCAGGCGCCTCAACCTTTGCTTCCTCGGCTGCGGCCCTTCAGCGCCGCGGATCTTCATCTTTCGATTTTTCAACACTTCTATGAACCGCTTCTTCTGCCTAGGTAGCCATTTTTATCCTCAGTAGCTGCCTATTTTCTTTTAATCTCTCTGCCTCATCCATCATGAATCGCTTAAACTGAAAACAAAGCAAAAACACGCATAATACTGCACAAAACAACTAAAAGACTACAAAAGACTTCCTAAAACATACTCTAAAACAGTACTAGAAATAGACTCAACACCTTCATTCAATCTCCAAGAAGCTCCAAGCTTCACCCAATAATCTAGAGGTGATTTCCATGGTAATCTAAGGTTCTCAAGAGGTGATTCACATCCTAACCTTAGGAAAATGTTCTTGAATGATGTATAAACCTTTAGGGAGAGTTTAGGGTGTTAGGTATCATACTTGGTCGAAAATGAAATAAAACAAGGCTTTCACCGCTTAAATAGACTAAAACGGTCAGCCACCGCGTAACATATGCGAGACCATATGCATCGCATATGGCCATATGCTACCGCACGTCACTCCAGAAAAATCCCTCAACTTTTGCTCCTCTTTTGCAGCTCCATCTGCGAAGCAGATTTCATCAACGACGCTAAATGCTTAGCGTATCATCCGATCTTCATCAAACTTTGTCGAGGGATGGTTCCTTCAATCCCAATGACCTCCAACCTTCCGTACACATTCTTAATGTCCATCTAAGTCATACATATCCCTCGAAAATACTCTTGAGTCATCGGAGCTCAAGTCGGCTAACTACGCTCTCATTTACGCACGAAACTTCGGGGTGTTACATATATAACTTCGTGGATCTTTATATAGACAATGTGACTTGATAATTTTATGAACTATTATATGTACAATATGACCTATGGAACCGTTATGATAGCATTATTTGGTGTTAGCTTGATATTTATCTCTTTTTGCGTATCTTCCGTCTTTGTCGGCCTATGTTGCCTACGGGGGTACATTGTTTACTCATGTTACGCTTGCTACATCTTTTACGTGGATGCAGGTACACAGTCTATTCAGGTTGCAGTTTGAAGCACGGGAAGTTGAGGCAAACTACTCTCTCTAGTAGCCTTAGTTTCCATCTCATGTAAACTGCCTATTTCATTCGGAGCAGTAATGTTGTAAATTTTACTCAGTCTTTGTATCGTAGAATCCTTGTATAAGTCAGATCAGGTTTTGAAAAAGAAGGTTATTGTAAGAATCGGTATTTAAAGATGTTTTTGTTTTAATTTGATATTTTATTCTGCATTTCTCCTCTTTCGTATTTTCTAAATTTTCTTAAAGTGATTTTTGAGACTGGTTCGCCTACCGATGGTTGTGTAAGTGCCACCACGACGTCTGTGATTTGGATCGTGACAATCTCTCCTCCTAATTATGAGAAATTTGTTTCATCAAATCGATAAACTGCAAATCGAGTAATGAATAAATCTCTCGTTAATGGTTCAAGGTAGAATAATATAGGGTGATTCAAACCCAACATATATTTCTAATCTTCTTTGGAGGCCTATCTTAGTGCGTTGTGGTGGTGCAACCGGCACATATACAACACAACCAAAAATTTGGAGATGAGCAATATTTGATTCATGACCAAATACTAATTGTGACTGAGAGTATTTATTATAATGAGTCGGTATGAGACAAATTAGAGATGTTACATGCAAGATAGCATGATCCCAAACGGTAGTGGGCAACTGTATTTTTATAAATAGTGGTCTTGCTATCAATTGCAAGCGCTTAATAAATGATTCAGCAAGACCATTTTGAGTATGAACATGACCTACAAGATGTTCAATTTTTATCTCAACTGATAAACAATAATCATCAAAAGCTTGAGATATAAATTCTCCAGCATTATCGAGGCATATAGCCTTAGTGGGATAATATGAGAACTGTGATCTTAAGTGTATTATTTGTGTCAATAATTTCACAAACACCAGGTTGAGAGACGATAGGAGGCACACATGAGTCAATCTCGAAGATGTGTCTATTAGGACCATAAAATATCTAAATAACCCACAAGGTGGGTTAATAGGTCCACATATATTCCCATGTATACGCTCTAGAAATGCAGGGATTCAGTGTCGACTTTCATTGGAGATGCTCTTGTTATCAATTTTCCTTGACAACAAGAAGCACATGAAAATTCACCACTTTCAAGAATCTTCAAGTTCTTAAGTGGATGCCTATTTGAATTTTCAATGATTCGTCTCATCATTATTGATTCAGGATGACCTATTCGGTCATGCCAAAACATAAAAGTACTTGAATCAGTAAACTTCTTATTTACGACAGAGTGTACTTCAATTGTACTAATTTTTGCATAATACAGGCCAGAATATAAAGTTGGTAATTTTTCCAAACACATTTATGGTCGGAGTCATTCTTGGTAATACCAATATATTCAACATTTATTTCATTTAGTGTCTTAACATGATACCCATTTCTGCGGATATCTTTGAAACTCAACAAGTTTCTTGGGGATTTAGAAGAGACCAATTCATCTTCTATAACAAGTTTCGTCCCCTTAGGCAGAAATATAGAAGCTCTTTCGAATTCTTCAATTAATTTAGAATTACCAAAAAATATACTAACATTTATCCTTTTTCTAAGCAAGTGAGAAAAATATTTCACATTTTTTAATATGACATGCGTTATTACACTATCAATCACACAAATATCTTCATGATTGATCATTGATCCAGATAAAATTTGAGGAATTTCCATATATTCTTCAAATTAAAAATTTAGACAAAGTGAATATTATAGTAAATGTCATTATCAAAACATGATTTACATTTTATTCACAATGGTCATATCCGTACAAATCGGATCACTAAAACAAATTATGACTTGTCTTTTAACATGATTATACTAGCTAATACAAACAAAATGAATTATATATTTCAAGTTTTATTGATTCATCTCTGATTACATGATCTATTTTAGGGAGTGCAAAGTAATCAAGTATATCCAAATGCATGAAGTCATCATTATGTTCTGAAATAAAATTTGCTTCAGCATTTTTTTGTCTTTTTTAGGGAGGCTTGATAAAGCTCAATCAGGTGATTTGGCATACGACAGGTATGTGCACAATGCCCCTTTCCTTCACATCGGTAGCATTTATTTTCTAAACTTTTCTTTTTACCGTTCATGCTTTTCATCCTTCTTTTTATACTGCTGGTATTGAATGGTATTATGTGGTGGAGAACGACAATCATGATTAGAATTTCTTCCTCGACCACGACCTCTTCCACGCCTAGATTGGTGAAAGTTTGTCTCATTCACTTCAGGGAATGAGATAATACCGATAGGTCAATTTTCATGATTTCATATTAATACTTCATTATGTTGTTCAGCTACTAAAAGATGTGAAATTAGGTTAGAATATTTCTCAAATCTCATCTCTCGGTATTGTTGTTTCAGGAGCATACTCGAGGCAGGGAAAGAATGGACTCCAATCTTGTAACTTATGAGAGATGGCAGATTCTATCTAGGCCCTGTCATAAAATATTAGAAAATACAAGACGAGAAGTAGAGAAATAATTTGGAAAGAGATAGAAATATTTTATACTTGAAATTGATGCATAAAATGAATAGATTTTAGCTTTCTATTTATAGAAAAAGAAAATTATGAACCCTAATCCTCATCGTAGCCCCCTTCTTCTCCAGCATCACCATAGTCATGTTCTTCCTGTGGGGCTTGATCAGCTTCAGCAGCAACAGGCACTTCAATGTCCATATCTTCTGGAGGAGCCTCAGGTCTGTCGTGCACAGCTTCTACTTCCATTAATTTGAGATTCTCCTGACTGAAGAAATCATCATAGGGCTTGGAAACCTAAAAGGGAAGCCAAATATACAAATGTGTTGATTGAACCCCGTAAATCAAGGTATAACTGAGATGGTAGGAAAAGAAACTTAAAAATGTGCACCATTAAGAAACACTGTTTTGGAGTGAAAACGAAGCAAAAGAAAATTAGACGGCACAAGGATAAGACAATTATTTTCCTAGTTCACAAAAGGATAACAAGTTTACGAGACCCCTTGAAGTTTGGTTATATTCCCTTCTTTTTTTGCTCCTAAGGAACTGGTTGTCCATTCTTTACCTCATCCTTCATTTGTCAGGGTCATGCTAAAGATATATCTCAACACATAATACTAAGATAATTATGTCTTGAGTTTTACCTTGTAGAGCCCATTTCTCTGCTCTGCGCTCTCAACTAAATTTTGCCAACGTGCGTCTCTTCTTAACGTGGATGCAGAACCAACAACCTACAATCAAAATGTAAACATTGTTCACAGAACATTAACTGTCTTATGAAAAATAGGATTGGCACTAGAAAACTATCATTTTCGTTTGCTAAATGAATACCAGGACAGAAGACCGTGCTCTGGTTATGCCAACATTCATTCGCCGATAATCAGCAACAAAACCAATGCCTTTATCTTTGCTTGCTCGAACACATGAAAATATTGCAACATCCTTTTCCCGACCCTATAACAAAGTGAAATTATTTTCTCTCCACCAAATACAGAGGAGAAGCTGCATCAAGTATGAATCTCATTTAGCACAAATCAAGTGCCAAATGATGCAGGAAATCTGTCAGAAAAAATCAAAGGATTACCTGGAAACCATCAACAGTGTTGATATCAACTACTTTATCAGACTCCACTCCGAATGTTTCTCGGTATTTTTGGCGCAAAAGTTTGACTTGATGCCTATATGGTGATATAATAGCTAACCGGGAACTTGATTTAAGCTCTGGATATCTGGAGACCAGTTTGCGATACATTGCGAGCACAAATTCAACCTCATCAACATTTTGCCAAGAACCACTTCCAGATGGCTGGGATTCCTTCCCGTCATGTATGTCAAAAAAGCAAAAAGGTCCAAAGCAGCGGTATTCGTGCCAAGAGCGCTTTGTCTGCTCTTCAACATCAGGTCCATCTTCAAGAGCCTCCTCGTAGAATTCTCTGGAAGGGAAGTTCCTTATCTGCAATTAGTAATTTGATACTACTACATTAATGTGTTTCCAAAATAGAGATATTTCACGGGCCTATTAAACCAACCCATATCACAATTGAAGTTACAATTATATTTTTTTTCTTTGTTGTCTGTTCCACATGGTGCGAGGACTCTGTATCTGCCATCTATCTGTGGATTTCTCAAACCTCACTTTCTGTCATTTTCAAATCTTATTATCTCAAGATGAAAAGCAATGAGGTTTCACGGTTCATAGGTTAAACACAAATGAAACCAAATGCAGACATCACTGGTCACCAAATTTAGATTGAAAGACAACTTCAAGTTATTCCTCTCAGATCTATTTACCACCTACACCATTCAATTCGTAGTTACAAGAAGCCTACTTCTGATTTTGATTTTCTTCTCCTTATTATCTTCTATTCTTTCATTCTCTTTCTTTATCAGCCAAATTCTTTCTCTTCAAACTTTTCTTTAAGCTTTTCCTTAACTAGGGAGAGGTAAACTTTTCTCACTTTTGGAAACTTTGATGCTTTAAGCATTTGATCTTCTTTGAGTTATCAGTCGAAGCTCAGCATTTCTCATGCTTCAGAATATGATGCAAGCACAATGCAGTAACGAGACCACTATCCCTGTTGAATGTTACTCTATTTTTTTAATACTCTATTAGAGACCAAGTCTCTAAAAGTATTTTCTAGTCAAATGGGCATAGGCCAATGACAACCGTTTTGTTTTGCTGTTAATAATAGGAACAAAGACCTAAAGTTTCTAGAGCTTTCAGAAACATGTCTAGACGCTGAATATATGGGATTGATGTCTTAGCAGTTGCATAAAATGTCCTAGTTTATAATGCCATAAAAGAGAATGCTCACAAACCTCTGGGTGCATGCGATATTGTGTCTTCAGCATCTGTACTGGATATCCCGCCCTCTGAAGTCTCTCAAATAAGCTGACGCAATATCTGCCAATCACATGCCCAAGGAGGAAAGATGAAAATAGACAAACAAGAATTAGGATTCCAAGGACTTTTCTGGTAACTTGGAACGGTCCGGATCCTTTCTCGAAATATATCTCCATTTTCATTTCTAAAAGGGTGAAATTTGCACACTTTTGAAAATACTTCTGTATCGTAATCTTTTATTTACAGTATGTACATGCAGTTGCTTTACCCAAATTTTCCAGCAACAGGTGAGATCACAGTGGCTGGCAGTTGAACTGGATCACCGACCTGTTAAAAATAGGAAAGATAAAAATAAAGTTAAACATAGTTTCCTGACAATATTCAATTTCATATCAAAGGAGAAAGGAACAAATGTTGCTTTCAAAATTATCTTCAGCATAGAGCACCTGTAAAACACAGACCAGTATGACTGTATCAATATTGGCATTTAAAGAGCTTACCTACATATCAGAAGTGCTCATATGTAGCTAGGAAACTTTGGCACGCAAAAAGTTGTTTTTTTGATAAAGAAAAATAGTTACTATGGTATAATAGAAGAATTTAACAGAGTGTAATACACATAATAAGTACTTCTCTAATGTCTAGGGCAACAACTGAAATATTTTATCTCCTACAGACTAACCATTATTTTGGAGGGGCTTTTACAGTTCTACTCACCCAACATGTGAACATGTTCAAATACTGGTTAAATAATTTTTAGTAGTGTGGAGAGATAAGGTTAACTCTTTAAATAAATGAAGGATAACATAGGAAATATGAGTTCTCTTAGCTATCATGACACAGAAAGTCGACAATATGTTGGGAACGAGAAGTCTATAAAAAGGTGGAGAGACTAATATCATTCATGTCAAATTCATGGAGTTGATTTTAATGCCAGAAGAAAAGAACAGACATCACCATGGGAAGTATGCCCAAACTTCCCAGCTCAAGGAATACTATATAATTGATAAAAGATTGAGGTAAAAACATGCATATTTGCAAAAACATCCATACCAGGAATACTTGTTTGCATCCATTGGACAACGGGAGGAGTGTCGATGGTTCCACCTGTTTAATAAGGACGTTAAGGGTTGCTCTACACAAATCGGCCAGCAATAATATTCCAGAAGCTCGGTAAATATGGTGAGGAAATCCAGTTATTTCACATACAACAGTACAAGGCGGCTCAACAAAAAGTATTACTAGAAGATATTTCATAACTTATACGTATCGTCAGGAACATGATTATCAAGGAATTTGAAGCGTTAGTTTGGAAAAATCACTGACAATATAAAATAGAATTACTGCATTTGAAATCTTGAAACTTATTAGTGGTATATGAATTATCACTATTACAAGTCTGTCCCCGTTTGGGTACGGTCCAGAAAGGGAATTTTGTAATGGTATTTGTACTCTCTATTTGACTGGAACTCTTCCTTAGTGAGAAAAAAGGCCTTTAACCCCATGTGTACTTATAAGAAAAAAGGCCTTTAACCCCATGTGGTTTAGGCACTCTGCAATTTACCTCCCTGTAGTATGAAAAGAAGTGTAGCACCTCCCTACTTTTCTCAAACTTGGCATTTTACCGACTGCAGTACCTCCCTGTAAAAGTGCCTCAGTTATGGTCAAAGCAAGTAACAATGGTTTTAACCACATTTTCCCCCTAAAGCAGAGCCGTAAATCCCTTATTTTCCCTTAGCAAGTGCAATATTTCCACTCCATAAGGGATGGAAGACTTGAGGAACTTTCGTTTAGTTTAACTTAGATTCCTAGGGCAAGACTGTTAATGTATTTCTCCATAAGATTAGGACCAGAAAAGCAAATTCCTCATTTAACATGAACTGCACTTTCTTCATTCCATAAGATTAGGACCATTTAAGCATATTTCTTTGAAGTTAAGTATGACTAAATGGACTCACTCCTCCATACGATTAGGACCAAATGCATACAATACACTGTAGAATTATTTTTCAAAAAATTGCATTTTGGTACTAGTATTTTGCTTGTGAAGTCAACCATGATACTTCTAGTGGGTTTTATTTTGTTTATATGAAGCTTTTAATTCTGGATAAGAGTCATATCTACGGTAGTAGTAACTATTTTGTCGGATTGTTTTACTAAGCAAAATATTTTCCGAGACTGAACTTTTACGCAGTGGGGACAAAAAGCACTGCATGGAATGGGTTGAAATGGGATTTTGGGGTTTGTTATTTCGGAGGGTAAACATGGAGATGACCATCCCTTTTTTTGTGCAGTTCTGATTTATTTTCAAGGAACAATTACGTGATTTGTTTTATTTTGGGTTAGCAGTGAGGTTCAAGAGTCTACCTGCTCCGGTACTATATTAAATTGTATGACCACCTAATCTAGCAACATAATTGGTTAGAAGAAACCATGGTTAAATTATGTTTCAAAAATATCAAGTAAAGTTTGCAAATTGAGTACTACTGCTGAGATTTTGAATTTGGCAGCATGAACAGATAAATATCCCCCCCCCCCCCCAAATAAAAAAAACAAAGCTGCAAAACTCAGTTTCATCATTTCCATTAAGGTTACTATAAGAGAAAGACTGAAACTTTCTCCGGGAAGGAGTGGGCTTGGAAGATAACACGGGTGTGGGAAACAAACTTAAAAATGCAAAAAGGTAAATTAAATGAATATTCAAAGCATTACTAGCTAACTGTACCCAATGAAGAGGAACAACAAATGACAATGACAGGTAGCAAAAACAATAAGGACTGTGTTGTTCAGCTGATATTACCATAATTTGGCATGTAATAGTCATCAGATTCTATTCAAGGTTATAGAGGACACAGTAACTTACAGCTTGAGCAGCTTCGTCTATTATAACAACATCAAAACCACGATTCAATTTAGTGAAAACAGGGGAAGCGCTGAAGCTAAGAGTGGAGAACACCTGCACACCATAGGTTAGTCATTGACAGTCTTTAGGTAGTTATAGAAAGAGGGTCCAACTGACATTGAGTGGACTTTTGTTAGCTATATAGAAAGAGGGTCCAACTGGCATACAATTACAGCCTCATCCAAAATAGAAGCACGAATGCTGTCTTTATCTTTCACAGGCCCTCCTTGCTTCTGCCTATCACCAGTTTGTGAGTCCATGCCAGACAGTCTTTGTTCCACCTACATACACATAAACCTACCAGGTGAACATCCACAATTGGCACTGGAATCTCTAGAATAACGAGAGACAAGTGAAAGGTACAGACTAGGTAATCCATGGACACTGCCTGCACAGAGTGATGAGCTTTAAGACCAATTCGTACTATTTTAGGACTGTATGCACGGTCATTTTCATCCCGGATACCTGAAATCGATAATCATTTTTATAAGGACCTGAAAGTGATAATAATATATGCAATTTTGCAGCAGAAGACATTCCATATCTCCTATCACAAGGTTGTTTGTGATTTCATTTCACAAGACAATAAAATGTGGGCATCGAGCTTTACCGCTGATTACATAGGCTAAAGAAACAAAAACATGGATAAGTAGAAACCTTTTTTAGGGGGTGGGGGTGGGGGTGGGGGGTGATAATACATGTAAAAGTAAAATCTATTGAGAAAAGGCAGAGCATCTCATTTCTTTCCTAAAGTTCATATCATATCTCGTCAATTAAAACATCATGTTATCTTTTCGAAGTCACTTTTGAAGATGGAATAAAAATCATCATAGGTATAGAATTCCTTTTTGTGAGGACATGACCTAGATAGTAGGTTGTGGAGGAGCGGACAAGGGTAGAAGGTTAGGTAGTAGTACGTGTCGTGTATCCTTCCATACTAGGAGGCGTAGTGTTACCTTATAGGTTCTTGTCCTTCGATTTCCTGTTACTATCTGCTATTTCTTGTACTCCGATTATTGTACTAGTTTGATGCATTTACCGTTTAACATTTCTCGATTAATTCTTATTTACAGTATTTTGTCATGATCTCTTTACTTTACTTACTTCAAACCTTATGTAACCTTTTTTGTCATGTTTTCTCTTGAGCCGAGGATCTGTCGGAAACAACAGAAGGTAGGGGTAAGGTCTGCGTACACTCTACCTAAACCCCACCTTGTGGGATTACACTGGGTATATTATTGTTGTTGTTGTAGTCATCTAATCCAGTAAGATCATAGGTTATGCTTAAAGGGGTAGCCCGGTGCACAAAGCATCCCCGTAAATGGTATTTTTCGTCGAAATAGTATTCTTGCTTATTTCGATGATCCTCGATACAGAAGAAAGAGTTCGGGCATTATTAAATATGGGACTATAGAAACCCAATGTTTGGACACAAGGGAAGGGGACCTCCCATATGACATCTGAAAGAACTTCCCCACGGTTCCGCTTAGTCTTCTAATCCTGCAAGGGGCAGCCCGGTGCACAAAACATCAGGGGTGTGATGTAGACAGCCTACCCTAATGCAAGCATTAGTGACTGCTTCCACGGCTCGAACCCGTGGTCACACAGAGACAATTTTATTGTTGCTCCAAGGCTCCCCTTCATCATAGGCTATGCCTGTTCAATGATATAATTGATACTATAGAGGGTTTTGTTCATGTTGTTGAGATCTTCCCAGCCTTTGTGATGATTCTCTAATGCTCAAGTGTTTGCTTCGACGAGATGCAATTTCTTCACTGTGTTGCAACTCTGAGCCTTAGAAAAGTTGTACATTCCCTTTCAGTTTTTTCCACATTTAAGCCTATTACGTTAAAGTGCAAGCTTCTTCTACCTTATATTCTGATGACTTTGAAATAAACTCCACAAACTCAAACTACTGTATACCACTATGGGAATGATCTGCCCTGCACTTTGTTCAAAACTTCTGTTTAAAAGCCTATGCTTCCGCTGCCAATATTTGCATACCGGTTGGACTATAGTTCTAATACCCCTCACACATCATAATTTATGAAAAGGAACCAGAAGACAAATTTGACATCTAATTTTTTAAACTATTGCTGGTGATATCGCCAGCATTGGGTAGGAAGTCATTACATTTTTCTCTGAGTTATAATTTAAGAGAAGATGAGCAAAAGTTAAATTGACATCTATATTCTTTACCTTGAACAACACTGCATTTGGGTGATACAGCTCAAGGTAGAGAGGTCCTACAGGTTTACTGATGACTGCATTCCCTTGGGTAAAATTTAAGTATACCAACATTTCTAGTAGCATCATCGACTTTATTACCACATTGTTGTACGTTATATCTATTTCATTTCATAAGTGGAAAAAACCAAAAGCTTCAAAGTCATTGCTATAACATCAGTGAACAGTTCACTTTTTCGCACATTTTTCAGAACAGTGGAAATTTCACATTTTAAAAGCTCAAAAAGAGCAGAAAAGCGTCCCAAAATTTTAAAAAGGGTAAAGGTGCAAATATACCCCTCAATTTTGCGATATAGAGAAGATATACCCCCTCGTTAAAAAGTGGTGCATATATAACCCTGTCATTTACAAATGGTGTGAATATTCCGTCAACAAAAAGGGTATATTTACACCATTTGTGTAACGACTAGAGTATATATGCACCACTTTTTTAATGAGGGGTATATCTGCTCTATATCGCAAAGTTAAGGGGTATATGTGCACCTTTTCCCTTTTAAAAATTCAACAATTAGGAAATGATATTCATACACAACATAGCAACAACACCACAACTTGTGTGAAAGAAGAAACCTATACATAACAAAGAGCGTACCAGTGTTTAGAATGCGCAATACAATCTCGTCGAGAGCAGAATTCGACGGAGCACAAACTAGCACACGAACACGATACTTTCGACTGGAATTAACTACTTCTGGTTTCTAGAAAGACAGTTTAGTGTAAGAGGGTGTAAAGCTAAGTTTCTCATAGCATTACCATGGACAACATCAAAACATACCAATTCATTGCCAGATGTAGGGAAAAATCCATCATCCCCATCTATTGGCATTTCTTGGTCTAGAGGATTAATCCCAGCTAACCATGGTGATGCTTGTCCCCAGTGTTTGGATCTGCAAAGTTCAAACATTTTACCCTATGAGATATTCAAAATAAACAAGGTCTTAAAGAGATACGGAAAAGGAAACCTTCACATAATTCTGAACTTTGAATTTATATAGATTATGCATGTATCTAGAAGAAGCATAGGCAAAACAGGGGAGATAAGTTGGTCAACAGCCAACAAATACACCTATAAAATGTATAGATCTCTGCAAATAAAATCCAAAAGAATATACCATCTTCCACCCTGCTTCTCCATTCATCCAGAAAGAAAGGAGATGTTGGATTTTCACAATAATCGGTTAACAAGTGTATATATGTTTAGTTTCATCTCCACAGTAAAACCGTAAACGGGTCTTGCTTCCTAGATATTGTAGCACGACTTGGAAAACAATGGTTTCAACACTGTCATTTTATGATCCTTAAGGGTTATACAGTTGGTGAAGATTTTATCTTCAGATTTTCAAGTCAAAACATTTCATCATGTAGAGCTTAAAGGGAAGCACATACACCCATGTAGAGCTTAAAGGGAAGCACATACACGTATGTATGGCTGGTAAAGATACGTAGATACATCAACGCATATTCTTTTTTTGATAAGTACATCAATCAGCCATATTCATAAATATCAACAGGATTTCACGGGTGTTCTGTAGGCTTACTTGTCTGCCATGGATAATTCTGGTCCACGTTTTACACCACTCAACTTCACCCTGCACAAATTCAGTAGATAAAAGAGAATGTGTTATCCTTTCCATTAGGAAAAACTTTGGTAATATGCATAGAAACAACCAGATTTTTTTTCTAATATGAATTCATCTGCAGTAACTACGAAAATTAAGCAGTATACCTGTTGGAGTGTATTCTAGCAGGAGTTGCATGCAAAATGGCACTGAGAATCCCAAGGATAGTTTGTGTTTTTCCAGTCCCTGGTGGACCCTGGAGTAATGAACTTTGTTATATACATAACTCTATCAAAGTTCCAACTTATTGGTTAGAAGCATCAAACTAGATTAACTTGAATCAACCACTGCCTTTTATACACTGATCTCTTTTTGTGGGAACTTTGATACATTAAAGGAATCAGACTTTATTTTTCGTGGAATAAATTAAAAACCACAATTGAGCACTGAGCAGCTCCACTCGTCATGGCTTTTCGAGATACATTCGAACATAAATCACAAAAATAGTACACTTGAAAGAACATAAGAGATGGCATATTTTATTTATACAACCTAGAGAATAAATGGATAAGTCAGACCTGTATTAACACAAAAGTTTTCCGTGAAAGCCCTGCCTGCAAAGAAAAATGTTGAATGAGAAAAGTGTATGCTAAGTTTTACATAACATAAGAACTACAATAGGTCATGAGGGGGGACAGAAGCACCGAGTTGGTATAGACAGCATATATACATTGATATAGACAGCAACGTTTGTGTGCTTATGCAGATTCAATATATTATAAAGGTGCTTACTGCATATAACTGAATAATGATAGAGTTGTTTTAGAAACTCACATTAATAGCATCAAGCTGAGACTTGTTGTGATTGCTCTCAAGAAATTCCTTCAAGGGTCTAGATATTTTCCAGGCATGATCTTCTGTAGAACGATTGCTTTCAGCTGCTGATAGTATCAAATCCTTGAACGGGAGAGAGCTCACTGACCGCAGAGCAACATATTCACGGGCAATAGTTGATAAACTGCATATCTGCAAATTGAAGCATGTATGGTAAAAAGGAAAACCGTTTCCCAAGAGTATATGATACTACATTTTCATCGTTAAATGCAATATCAATTTTAACTATATAGGAAATGGTATTTTCTGTTCACTCAGTATTAGGTAATAT
Source organism: Anisodus tanguticus (assembly GCA_034509755.1). NCBI lineage: Eukaryota > Viridiplantae > Streptophyta > Magnoliopsida > Solanales > Solanaceae > Anisodus > Anisodus tanguticus. The sequence continues at coordinate 32,494,442 of CM067561.1, read as the reverse complement.
TAACATTGAAGCAGACGAATAAAATGGCCTGCCTCAACAAAAATTCGCTCCAAATCATCTGAATTCTACTGCTTGCTTTGAACATGTTGGAAAATTGATCCATCTCTACCATGACTAACTTACCAAGATTTCACTAACATAAACAATTATATTCACCTTAAGAAATCAGGCATAGCACTATTTCCACCAGTAATCTTTTGAGTTTGGTTTAGCTCAATTTATAAGTTTGATCTACACAGACACAACATCTCGTTTTTCAAAGTGGAGCTTCATCCAGAAAGTATAATAAACTGAGCCCCAAGTATTACATTTTTTCCACATGTAAGAACACGTAATGTAGAATCACAAAGAAATCAAATATTTTGGGAAACCTAAAGTTTGACAAGAATTTAGAAGTTAGGGCTGAGCCCAAGTGTTACATAGTTTCCACATGTAAGAACATGTAGGTAGAATCACAAAGAAACCAAATATATTGGAAAACCTAAAGTTTGACAAGAATTTAGAAGTTAGGTGGGGTACCTTAAGAACATGCAAAAGCTTCGCATTTTCTGTAACAAGAGGACGCATACTCAAAAGCCTCGAGCAAGCTTCAGTCTCCTCTGTATTCAATTGTTTGAACTCTCCACTAAGGTGCATCCGAAGTCTTATTTTGTCTGGTCGGCGATCCTCAACCAACGCAAACGCATATGCAGTTGGGAGTCTCTTACCGTCTCCAAACTGCAAACATTTCACCACAAGCACCCAAATATCAAAGAAAAAGTTTTAAAAATTCGGACTATCAAGAGACCTGAGAAAGTAAATATACGGTGATCACATTATAATGCTTGTATTCACAATTAAGTAGGATAGCATTGGGACACAATTTTTTTGACACGTATGTTCGGACTCAATAAAAAGTAAACAAGTGAAAAGCATAAAGAAAGTCCACAGAAATCGGGTACCTCCTTATTTGAAAGTAACAACAGATCATTCTGTGATATTGATTCAACATCACTGCATGAAATCATTGGAAAGTGAAATCCGTCAACCTCACTGCACCCTACAGTTACTGCCTTCATCCATTGTGTCTCTACAATACCCGAGAACAAATATGCTAAGTACATGAATACAGAGTCAACCAAATAAAATGAAAAAATAAACTTGAATATATACCAATGTAAGCTTCGAGTACAATCTGAATTATGCATATGAAGTTTCACTTTAGGTGATAAACTGAAAATATTAGTCGCTCTCGAGTTTTAAAGACAAAAGAATAATTGTAATAGTATTAGTTGTTCTTAACTGGTAAAGTTGCTGCCATGTGATGATAAAGTCATGGGTTCAAGCCGTGAAAACAGCCTCCGGTAGAAATGCAAGGTAAGGCTGCGTACAACAAACCCTTGTGGTCCGACCCTTCCCCGTACCCCGCGCATAGCGGGAGCTTAGTGCACCGGACTGCCCTTTTTTTTATTAGTTGTTCTTAAGTCCATGTAGTTGTAGTAATCGCAAAAATGAAAATCCAATAAAATATGCATAAGTTCATGGGTCAACAAGTGGACAGAGTCATCCTTTCTTTCATCTACTAACACCTCTATAAGGCTGCCCAAACAATGAACAACAAGAAAACCTACTATTGAGCTTCAATCCCAAGTTAGTTGGGGTCACCTATATAAAATTGGACCCTTTCATTCCAATTTTCAATAATTTGAACATGACAACAACAACAACATACCCAGTATAATCCCATAAGTGGGTTCTGGGAAGGGCAGAGTGTATGTAGACCTTACCCCTACTTTGGAGATAGAGAGGTTGTTTCTGATATACACTCGGCTCAGGATAAAGCAAAAAAAAAAAAAAAGCAAAAACAAAGCATGTCAAAAAGGGAAAAGTAACTACAACAAAACAACACGCTAAGCTAAAAACAAGAAACAATAGATAGTATCAAAAATCGAAGGAGAAGAAACTACATGAGAAATACTAAGACTATTAGTAAGGAAGGAAAAACAAGACAAAGTTATACTAACTACTAAACTTGTACCCTAATCTATGTCCTCCACAACCTCCTAATTTGAACATGACAAATTATTCAAAATGTTCAAATTTTTCGAGAGAGTTCTTGTATATCCCAACTTGGTTTGAGATTGAGGCATTGTTGTATGGTTCATTTTCATAAACATCCACACGCACATCAACTTCGTCTTAATTGGACTAATTGTTAACCAAGACTCGGCTTGAAAACATAAAGATATATATATAATTCTTAACTGGATAAGGGGGAACGGAAAGAAGTAAAATCTTGGCACAGTGATCACTTAAAATGTAACAACAACAACATACCCAGTGTAATCACACAAAGTGGGGTGTGGACCTCCACCTTTGTGGGGTACAGGTTGTTTACGATAGACGCTCGGCAATAATCACTTAAAATGTGTTCTTGTTTTTTTTTCTATTGGTAAAATATCAAATATATTAACAATGTGGGATTAGAGCTGGGTAGATAACAAAGAACAATTACCTTCTTCATCATTTTTTTTCCCTTGCAGAATTTGAGCTTTAACTTCTTCAAATAAAAGAGGTTCGAATGTTGCAAGATAATCGTCAACATCATTGTAAGAGTTCTTGGCTTTTCTCAGAACAAGAGCATTGTCATCATCCCCTTTATCCTTCTTGTTATTCTTGCGCTAAACAAATTGAAAATGCATAATAAAAGATATATTAAAATCCACATATACAAAAGAGGAAAGTGTAAAAAAAGATAGTGAAATTACATCGGATTCTTTGATGAGACGAAGGTAGTCCCAACTTAGAACAATTTTGTGGAAGCGGAGAATGCATGCTTCTTCATCAAGCTTGCTCTTGTCCACCGCCATTTCAGAATTAAAGGGTTTTAGGGGAAGGAAGGACTATTATATAGTTTGCCATTTGAGCCTTATTGGTTCCAATTGTCAAAGTATGTAAAGATACCACTTTATAATTAATAAATAATTTTAAAAAAATTATTACGCGAGACTGTATTTAACATTTTCAATTTTATCTAATTAAAAACAAAAATAAATTCAAAAAAATAGAGAAAGGGAATAAGTCAGACATATGTTGTCTTTTTTATTATTATTATTATTTCTCATGTGGTATCGGTAGGCCATTGAGGTCCAACTAAATCTGAATTCACGTTGTTAAATCTTTTTTAAGAATGGAGCAGTACTTGTCACTCCACCACAACTAATAATTTGCATTTACAAATGCTATTTCAAGTTGAAATTAAACTAACGAAAATTTTGTATTGACTAATAGTAATATTTATACGTTCACAATTTATTTTTTCATTCCACATAAAATATTGACAAATTTTATATAAAACTTTTAATATTTACATTTTCACTTAAAAAAAATTGTCAATCATAACATTATAATGAGATTCTATTATAAGAGTTGATATAGTTGTGTGCATTCCGCTTGAATGATACTTATGGGCTTTTGGCTAACGCTGTCCAGTGGATCGGGACTGCCCGATCCCGCTCCGACCCATTCTGGTACTCGCCCTAACCCGCCCGACCCTCCTCTTTAAAATACGGGATAAAAAATATCGGTAGCGGGGTTCAAACTCGGGACAGGACTAGGGCTCGCCATGCCCGTCCCGATCCCGCCCCGTTGCAAAAACTAACTGTTGCACAAACGATCACTTACGATTTTAGCCGTTGGCAACGGCTAGTAATGGTCATTCCCCCCCCCCCCCCCCACACACCCCATAAACCCCCTACCCCCTTAATATTTATTTAACCCCTAAATTAGTATATTTACACATTAACCATATTTCTCAACTATAAAATACCTCATTATCCTCTTCATTTTTCTCACAAAATCTTCCTACCATCTCTCTAATCTCTCTCTCTACAAGTCTTTATTGCACACTAAATATTATATTTCATTTGCTAATTTCTATCAAAATTCAAAAATTGGGAGTGAAATTGACAACTAGCTTGAGGATCATTGAGCAAAGTTTCAATTTTCAACCTCACATCGACGTTACGTTGGCGTTTGGTACCTTCGTTTCTTCTTTTATTTAAATTATTATTGTTACTTAATTTTAATTATCGTGCTTAATTTCATTACCTTTAATTGTTTATTTGCATAATTATAATGGAACGAGATAGATGTTTTTCTAGTAGAGATATTAATGGTAATAGGGGTAAGGGTGCATCTTCTAGTAATTCTAATTACGATGATTTCACCCATGTAGATGAAATTGGTCTTTTTAATGTTAATATTAATATTAATATACCATTAGATCATGATGTATATTTTGCATCTGAATCAGACTTTGATTTAGAAAATGAATTAGAAGATAATTTAGATAACACACCCACTAGTGCACCTCCACCTCATTATCAGATTGAGTCTCAGGCTGAAACTGAAACTAGAATCACTCATATTCCCCTAGTATGAGAAGAGGACAAAAAGAACGAAAATTAAAATCACATTCATGAGATATTTTGAAAGGGACATTCCAAATCAACTAGTTATTTGTAAATTTTGTCGCGAGGTTTATAAATTTAAAATTGAAAAGGTCAAGGTGGGACAAGAGATTTAATGAGACATGTATAAAACTCTCACAAAGCAAGATATAACCAATACTTGGCTGAAAAAACGGGTGTGCAAATGCCTTATGAGTCGGGACAAAGTTCACACAGTGTCCCCGACCAAGTACATGGTCGAATTAACCCAATGACGGGTAGAGTTATAGGTCTGAAATATGATAAACACAAAGATCGGGGAAATTTAGCAAAATTAGTTGTTGTGGAGGGTTTGCCTTTTTCATTTCCTTCATCTCATGATTTTATTCATTACATTCGAGAAACATATAATCATGCTTTTAACAATTTTTCTAGATCAACTATTAGAAGAGATGTTTTTAAATCTGCGCATGAATATCAACAATTTTTACGTTATGCAGTGTATCATTTTAATGGCAAAGTGGCTATCACTTATGACATATGTGGTAGTACTAATGATAATGATTATTTAATTATTACATGTCATTGGATAGATGACAATTGGTCTATGCAAAAACGTATATTAGCATATAAATATATTGATGAAAGACACATTGAAGTTTTTATTTCAAAAAATATTCATGAAATTAGTGAATATTATTGAATTAGTGATAAAATTATGACTATTACATTAGATAATGCTACTTCTAATAATTATGCTGTAAACATTTTAAAAACTCGATTAACTCCATATTTTCCCCCATTTTTTTCATGTTAGATGTGAATGTCATGTATGTAACTTCGTTGTAAAGGATGACCTTTTAAAAAATCCTTGATAAAGTACAATTTGTTATCAACTGTATTTTAAAGGTAATAAAATACAAAGACGCAAAGAGTATAAAAAAACTTGTCATGATTATCTTATAATGACTCGTCCTCTCTGCTGGCGGGATGTGGGACGGGACAGGACATGACATGTCCTCTTCCTGTCCCCCATATCTCGGCCCGCCCTGTCACGCCAAACACGATCCCGTCCCCCAAAATCTCATCCCGTCCCATCCCACTGAAAACCCTTACTTTTGGCACTCGACTTAAGTCATCCGTCGTCATTTAAATTTATTGACAAATTCTATTTAGACATCTCAACTTAAATATTTAAACTTACATATGTATCAATTGAATATTATCACATCGAATTTGAACTATTCTTACACCTTTTTTTTTTTTTGCTAATATTTGACACGGCAAAATGTCTGTAATGCATGTAAGACAGGCGCGTGAGAGCTATTTTTTGGCCAATTTTCCTTTTTCTTTTTGTCTTCTTGTATTTCCCTGCACCTCTTTCCGCCACCTTCTTTGCCGAAAAAAATATATAGAGGATATTAGCTATAGGAAAGATTGATAAGAGCATTAGAGAGATACACAGCCAAAAAGAAAAAAAGGAGATGGGGGGTCGTCTTCTTTATGCACCTCCCCCCCCCCCCCCCTCATCCGAAACAAGAAAAGAAATACAGATTTAAAACACAAAAAAATTGATTTACAATAAAAAATAAAATAAAATCTGACAGTGAAATGGGAAAGAAGACGTAAAGGGGACATTAAAAGGAAGTGGGAAAGAAAGATGTTGGCCGGCGTTGGATGAAGGTAGTGACGGCGGTGATGGAGGGCGTGGCGGCAGCTTGTTAGGTTAGGTTTAAGTTTAAAATGATTTTTTTTTACCCAATTCTTTGTTGAATAATTTTTTTGGACCCATCTGCCACATGTACTCGTTTAATTGGTCATTTTTTCATATGGAGTATTCAATTGGTACAAATCTAATAACATGTTTGGCTAAACTTTTAAAATTAATTTATTTTGAAAAATATATTTTTTTAAAAATTATTTTTTGATGAGAATTAGTTTATGTTTGACCAATTAATTTTAAAAATATTTTTGAATGTATTTTTTCTCAAAAGTGTTTTTCAGAAAAGTGCATGTGTTTTTTTTTGTTTTTTTTTTGCTTCTGAAAAATAGTTTTTGTTAAAATAAATATTTTTTTGAGAAAAAATGAACATTTTTGAAAAAACCAAAAAAACTATAAGTTGAAGTGTGGAATATATGGACAAATTTAGGCACGGCCTTTTAATACTCTATACATATCAAGCTTTCATTTGTGAGTGGATATGAATTAATCTATACATTACATTCTTTATATTGTCAACATAACATTATCCACGTACTACTAATTTCCACATTATACATCTTCATAACTTGTATTTGAACAAAGTGACCCCTAATTGTATCATTGATAGATTATATAATTGCTTCAAGATCAGAGACGGTAAGAATTAAGTATATAAAAATAAAAGGTACGTGTTAATACTCGAGATGAAGAGTACGTGAAAAATTACATATATGTATCCTCGTCCAATGTCATCACAAATTCATAGTTAAGCAATATACATTTTTCACTCTAAAACGATAAATCATTATAATTTGGTAAATTATATTGGAAAAACTTAGGCCTTGTTTATTTTCATTAAGGTTAAGACGTTTAAATTTCAATGCATATCTAAATAATTAAAATGTTGTCTCTAAATCTAAACATTAAATGATTAAGATTGTTTATTTTTCAGCTTATGAATGTGCATAATATATTTATTTAAACATAATAAATATACAATTCAAATAAAAAATTGGCTACAACAACAATATACCTAGTGAAATCTCATAAAGTGGAGTTTGAGGGGGTAGAGTGTACGCAAACATTACCTTTACCTTGAGAGGTAGAGAGGTTTCCGTAGACCTTTGGCATAAGAAAATGTTAGAAAATAAAGTATTATTTGATAAAAAATGTAATATTTTATGTTCACTAGTGATGCTGAGGATGCTTAATTTGTAGTGGTTATGGTGATAGTTGATGCTAGTGGCTAGTCATTATGATAGTAATAGTTGTGATGATGGAGCTGGTTGGTGTTTGTAGTGGTAGTTGATGGAGGTGCTAGTTATGACAGTAGAGGTGGTTGGTACTAAGAATTGGGCGTAATGGTTGATAGTAGTGGCGGTTGCGATGATGACAATGATTGTTAATATAATTATAACGATGAAGGTGATAAGTGAAGTAGCAACTGACAGTAGTAGTTGTCAATTATTGTGGTTGCCAGTGATGGTTGTGATGGTAGATGTGTTTAGTTGTGGTTGGCGAAGTTGATAATAATGGTGGTTCTGATTATAGAGATGCTTAGTGGAGGTGGGGTGAGGGTGGAAGGTAGGGTAAGGGTGGTGTGGGGCGGGGCTGGGGTGGGAGTGTGGTGTGGTGTGGGGTTAGGATTGGTTGGGTGGGCGAGGGTGGGGTGGGATTTGGAGTAGAAAGGGAGTTGTTGGTTATGGACGGAGTGATGTTAAAAATTATTCATATAAAAATACCTCTTAAGAATATTCAAATTTTGTTCAATATGTTTAAAACCCAATCAGATCAAATAAATGCTTAGATCTTAAAGTAAATAAATAAGCTTAATAATTTAAGATTAAGACTTTCATTAAGTGTAAATAAATGACTTAGTTTGGTATTTATTCATTACAAATAATTTTAAATTATATTAATTTATTTACAGGAAATTAATACTTTTTTTTTTGGTAAACTAGATAATTTCACAAGAAAAAATAATCAACAGTTACAGCATATTTATATCATTAAATTGAAAGTGAGACATAGGAAACTATTTTTACAAAAGAAATAAAGAAATTGGAATGGGAAAATAAACGCGAGGGATTGTCATACTTGTATCTGCCTGCAACATTGACGCCACCATCCCAACAAGCTGAGGTGACCGTCTTTCCGGCGCCTCCTCTCTACAAAAACCTAAACCCAAATAAATATTCTCACTTCCGGTGGCTGACCTCTCGCCATTACAGTGAAATGGTATGACTAAAAACCCTAAGATCGATTCAAACCTACCATCGGCGACCGGAGATAATGCTCTTGTGGGTTCAACGGGCGTCCAATATTTTCCTCATTTCTCGTTTTCATGCTCACCACGCTTCTTCAAAATCTCTCCCTTCATACGGACCCGAGGCGATTTGGTTTACTAAAGTTGTATATCTCCTCTGTTATCACCATTCTCAATCTCTTGATGTATTCGGTTCGGATTATTTTCGTCATAATTTGGACCCTCATATTGCTTTCAACGTTATTCATCATATTAATACTAATTTGAATAACCCCAGATTGGCATTTCGTTTTTTTCAATGTACTAGGATTAATTTGAATCTTGTTCATTCTATTGGGACATTTAATTTGTTATTGAGGTCACTTTGTCAAATGGGGTGCCATGATTTGGCTACATTAGTGTTTAAATATATGAAAGCTGATGGGTATTTAGTGGAAAGTTCGATTTTGGAAAGTGTCGTATTAGCACTTGCTAATGCGGGTAAGTTTGGGATTGCTAAAGAAATTTTGAGTAGTGAGGAAGGTAGTATTGTTAGGTCCTTTGTACATAATAGTCTTTTGAGTTTGTTAATGAAGCGGAATAGGGTAGATGAAGCTGTTGATTTTTTTAAAGATCATGTTTTGAGGTCGAAGAGATTGTTTCCGGATACTTGCAGTTTTAACATTGTGATTCGTGGGCTTTGTCGAGTTGGAGGAGTTGATAAGGCGTTTGAGTTTTTTAATGATATGGGAAGTTTTGGTTGTTTCCCTGATATTGTTACGTATAACACTCTTATAAATGGGTTGTGTGCTGTTGGTCAAGTGGACAGGGCGCGAGGTTTGTTAACAAATCTTGAGTTACAAAATGGATTGTCACCTGATGTTGTGACGTATACGTCTGTTATCTCTGGTTACTGCAAGTTGGGTAGGATGGATGAGGCTATAAATCTCGTGGATGAAATGATTACTTATGGTATTAGTCCAAATCTAGTTACTTTTAACATTGTTATTAATGGTTTTGGCAAGATAGGAGACATGTTTTCCGCTATAAACATGTATGGGAGAATGTGTGCTGTTGGTTACCCTCCTGATGTTGTTACCTTCACTTCTCTCATCGATGGTTATTGTCGGACTGGAGAATTAGACCAGGGCTTAAAGCTCTGGGATGAAATGAACACCAGAAATTTGTCTCCAAACTTATATACTTTTTCAGTTCTTATCGGTGCTTTGAGCAAGGAGAATAGGCTAAATGAAGCTCGGGAATTGTTGAGGCAGTTGAAATTGAGGGATGACATTGTCCCCCAACCATTTGTATACAACCCTGTGCTTGATGGGTTTTGCAAGGCTGGTAATTTGAACGAAGCAAATGTTATTGCAGTAGAAATGGAAAGCAAAGGGTGTTGCCATGATAAAATCACCTTCACCATTCTCATTCTTGGGCATTGCATGAAAGGAAGAATGCTTGAAGCTATGGCCATTTTTGATAAAATGTTGTCATTGGGTTGTGTCCCGGATGATATCGCGGTAAGTTGTTTGACATCATGCCTTCTAAAAGCTGGGATGGCAAAGGAAGCTTATAAAGTAAGGCTCACTTCATCAAAGGACTTGAATCCGGATTTATCATCTTCAAAGCAATCTGTACCAAGTTTGGATATCCCAGTGGCTGTTTAATAAAAAAATTATCTGGTTCCTTTGGCACTGCTGAAGGGACATGTGGATCGTTGTTCCCTTCAAGTGCTTCAGAACTCGAGGAAGCTTGCTTCAGCACATTTATAGCACGCTCAAGAAGCATGGTCATCGTCGTTTCTGTAAGGTGAGAAGTTCCACTTTTTATTTTTTCATGCCTAATCTGGTCGTCTTTCTCTCTTTTGATAAGTTCAGTTGTGTCAATTGTGAAATTAACAGGAAGAAACCCTCTAGTTTAGAAACTTATAAGACCTGCATTTCTAAGATCTTTAGTTCCATAAGCCATATCAAAAGAGATTTGAGTTGCATAAGCTTCCTATTCACCAGATTTAATGTCATTTCGTCATTAGCATTGAGAAGCATTACACGTCCCTCTAATTTTTTCTGGTTATATGTTACTTAAAGCTCCCTTATTTTGAGAAAAGAAAACTTGCCAAACAAACAAACAAAAATAAAAACGAGAAGATGCCTTCTGCTTACTTTTTCATGAGTTTACCCCATTTCATCTTGTGATAGGTTTCATTATGTGACGACTGTCTACTATGCCATCTGATAGTCCGATAGGGTTCCATCATTTTGACAGGATTTTGAAGGATAATTATTAGAAACTTGAGGATTGTACATGAAACTAGTGCCTTTTTTTTGTGAAAAAAGTAATGGAAACTGACTATGAAAATCAGCTAAGGTACCATGGGTGTAATAATTGGAGCCTTGAGGGAAAATTTGAAGAGTTTGTTGAGTGAGAAGAAACTGAAGTGGGAAATTAAATTTACAATGAAAAACAATGTTTTGTTTGTTGAAAGTCTTGTGAGCAATTTTTATACTGCTTTGTCAATCTTTATACATTGTTATCAGTGATGTGGGGACCAATTTACGTCTAAACATTTAAGTTCTGCAGATGAAAGGGCTTCCTTGAGAAGGCTCTTAAACGTGCATGTCATTTTTGTTCATCTTCAAGTTTGTACAGAATTTCAACTAGAATATGCGAGTATTGAATTTGTTCTTCTGTTTCTCAGTTTGACTGTCCAGCAACCTTCTTGGTGACAGCCGCTAGGAGTTGTCCCGCACATTGAGCGCATATTGGCATCTTTTATAATTCCGATCGGCGTCCTCGATGTAGGTAAGCTTAACCTACTGTGCATTTTTTGAGTACTTCTTAACCCGGTGAACCAATTGATAATGCTGATGGAAATTCCTAAATAAGTGGAAGAACTACTTACCATATCATCAACTTGATTTACTCCGACCATTAAGCAGTCAGCTGACATTCCAAAATGAATGAAACAACTGTATAAAATCACTCACATTTTTTAAAATTCATATCGACCAACTTTATAGAGTTCAAATGTACTTAAACTCTTTCTTCATCATTTCCCTTTTTACCATTACAATAAGATGATGTCTTGTGTCACTCCTGTTTCTTTTTAGGGCTCGTGCCCTTTTCTCTCTTTGCAAAGTAGCAACAGCAATAGAGTAACCATTTTATAAGGTTGATCATAGGATCCTCAATTGGTCATAGTTACACAGCAATTTAATTTGCTGTCTGACAGGTCATCTAAGCCCTCCTTCCTCTCTTTGATATACATCTATTTGTTCAGTTAAGTATCAACTGAAAGATGGATTTCATTTTGTGTTTAATTTTCTGCTTCTTGTGAGTTATCACCTGTCAGCTATCCAACTTTGTCAACTGTGATTATTTTGTATTTATTTTTTCCTTTTTATTATTTTTGTCTTTATATCAGTAATCTCTTTCTGGAAGATGCATTATTGCCACATCTGTTTTTAAATTATTCAACCTTTTTAGCTCGACTCCTATCTGTAACTTGGATGCTAGAGCCTGCTTGTTTCATTGCTTCAGACTTTGCACTTGACAATTTGTTGGAATATAGTTGGTCACATTTTCTCTGAATAAATGTTATTGCTACTTGAATTTTCATGCTGGTACCACTCTATATTTCCTCCATTTGTTTAGAGAAGTGTAGTGTTCTGCGGTACCTGGCGTCTTAATTACATTCTTGTTCAAAATCTGTTTCTTTCAGGTTCTCTTTATTGGGTTTAGACAAGATCATCAAAAGTTGACTGGTCTCAAAATACTCTCTTCACAAGCTGGGGCTATGTAAGTACCTTCATAGATGTTTGATTGGTTTTTCTCCCCACAAATGATTTTATAGGAACTTTCTCCACATGTGGGAATGCCATTCAAATGATCTTGTCAATGAAAAATGTGTAACAACAAATGGAAGAAGTCCTTTCTGAAGATCTGACTTGGGATATTTGCCTTTTAACTTTGATGATCAACCAGTTGAACGTAATTATGTGAGATGTGCAAATAATTTTTTTTTGTCAAAAAAATAGTTTCAACTGGTTGAACAAAAAGTAGTTGTGTGTTTGTTTATCCCAATTGGTAATGTTTATTAGTGTTTGTTTTGCAAAGTTCTCAATCAATAAGGGTTTTATGAAGTTCCCCAAAAACAAAATTGAATGAATCTTACACAACCTTTAGTGTTTTTTGAACAACAATTAAGTTTCGGTCCCAAACTAGTTGTTTGTTATTATATGAATCCTCAATGACCACATTTTCCATTTAAATTATCTGAGGCAACCTTTAGTGCTGTTTTACTACTCAGTATTTTATGAATCTGCAATAATCTGAATTCAGTGCCTTCTGATGGACTTGAATTGTTGCCATACGCAATGTCTGTCTGATTATCAAATGACAGCTGGATTTTTGGATGCATTCCCTTGTTTACAATAGTGAATTTCTGTTAGGTTTTTGTGGGGAATGATGCTGTGTCACCTTCATTGTTGTATAAAGTATGGTACTTGTATCTCATCAATGCCTAACAAGATGCTATTTTCAAACCCTTCAGGTGGAGACACGATGACTGGGTTGATGCCAAGGGATTCCATTGGTTAATAGACAATGAAGATCCTAGGGACAGACATCTCATCGATGCCTAACAAAGGAACATTCTTCCAAATCCTTCAGGTTGTCTGGGTTGAGGAGGAAACTGGAAAGTCGGCTATGCTCATCCCTGAAGCTTTGTGAATTCATTGGTTAAATTCACTGTCGAGATTCAAGGGAGAGAATGCATATGGTCAACAGGCTAAGTAAGAAAATAAGTGTTATCCACCTTCTCGTGTACATTGATGTGAGAAAAAGTAGAGTGTGAGTAAATGGATCTTAGTGTCCATTCGAGACGTAATGCACGAGTTCTGTTGTGATCTTTACCTTTCCATATTTATAATGAAGATCAATATTGTTCTCAAGCAATGCTCGTTAGTTCTGATCTGATTTTTATAAGTTCATAACACCACCTAGCAATCCACAAAAAAAACTACCGTCTGTCTGCGGAGGCATAAACTTATAAACAATGATGCAATTTGCTAATTGTTACTACTTGATATTTTGTCCTTGGAAGAAAGTATTGAGCATCAGGAATAACTCAGATTACCAAATGAGCCTTAATTGGAGGTTGATGCTGTTAAATAAAGAAGTTAAGGGTCTTATATGTAATATTAGAAAGTTGGTTAGTTAGCGTTAGTTAAGAGTTAGTTAGTTGATTAATACAAGCAATTAGTTATCCTAACAAACTATATAAGTTGTACTAACAAATCATTGAGATCAGTTTTTGATGAATAACATTATGATGCCTTTTTCTTCCTTCCTTCCTCTACTCTCTCATTCACCATATGCATGAATTCATGTTATTTATCATCGTATCAGAGTGGTGCTGAATCAAATCAGCAGTATTCGATCTCAATTAGACTCAATTTACCTTCTAGTTCTTGTTCTTGACGATGCGATTGCAATCGAACAAAATCACATCACTGCAATTGCGATTTCTTCATTTTTAGTTTAGTAATTAAAGATCTCTGTTGAATTCACTGTCAATCGAAAATTCAAAAACAGTAAATCGAAGAATTGATCAAAGATGGATATAAATGGTCCACAAATCAATGGTAATACATCAAACTTACATACTGTTGCACCAGTTGAACCAAATGCACAACCGATTGATCATAATCATCCATTGTATTTCTCTTATGTAAATGGTGTTTCTATCATATCTTGTAAATTACAAGGGAGTGAAAATTATGTTATGTGGAGTAAATCAATGAAAATTGTCTTGTTAGGAAGAAATAAGTTAGGTTTAGTCGATGGATCTTGTAAGAAATAGAATTATCCAGTAAAACAATGAAATGTGTGGGAAAGAGTAAATGCAATAGCATTATCTTGGTTAATGAATGTAGTAGCTAGCAATTTAGTAGCAGGTGTGGTACATGCTTCTAATGCATATGTCGTTTGGGAGGGTCTTAGAGAGGTTTGATAAAATAGATGGTTCTAGAACATACAATTTGCATCAAAAAATTGCTTCTATAAAACAAGGAGTAGACTCTGTGTCTGCCTAATTCTCAAAGTTAAAAGGTTTGTGGGATGAATTTAAGTCAATGGTGCCCAGACCTGGATGTAATTGTGACAAGTCAAGAGACTTCATTACATATTTACAAAGGCAGAAGTTATATCAGTTCCTAATGGGATTGAATGAGACACACTCTCAAGCAAGAAGCCAGATCTTGATGATGATGCCCTTGTCTATGGTTAATCAAGCATATTCCATGATTATAGGGGATGAAAGTAAAAAATCAGCAGCACAACATACTAGTGCTATAGGTCAGCTAGGAATGGCACCTAGCGTGTCTGATGCATTGGCTATGTATTCTAAAACTGGTGGTATTCAGAAAGGGAAGAAGTATTATAATCCCAACTATAATCCAAATGCATTTTGTAATCACTGTAAGATGAAAGGATAATATGAGAAGGATTGCTACATATAGTAAGGTATCCACATGATCATCCTAAGTTTAATGAGCAAAAAAGAAATATGGATACTAGGAACTATGGACAGAATAATAAAAAAACTGGTTATGATCATAGAAGCAAACAAAGAAGGGTTGGTCATAGTCCTAGTGCACATAATGTAATAGCAGAAGAAGAGCGGTCTTCACAAGGTGATGGTTATCAGGCTTAAAATCAAAATCAAAATCAGAATCAAGTGTATCAAGAGGCACCTAATCCTCAAGGGTCTATGTCTAACAATTTCTATCAGTTTGAGCAGCCTAGCAACAACTATGCATATCAGCACAGAGTAACAAATAATCATCTCAATCAAAACAACATAGCAATACTACCTAGACTCACACAAGATCAATATGCTTAAATCTGCAAGAGTTTGAACAACAATCACAGCCTCAAAGTCAAGGAAATATTGCATCAGCCAATTCAGTGAATATGTCAGGTAACAATAGTGTCCTATTGGTTACCAATGAACCTCATGAATAGATCATTGACACAGGGACTACTAATCACATGGTCTCAGATATTACCATGTTAGATAAGAACATTATGACTAAAACTAATAATCTAAAAAATGTGTTCTTACCTAATGGAGATATATCACATGTGACATAAACTGACACAAGCAATATCTCACATAGAAGTGTTCTTCAAAATGTATTTTATGTACCATAGTTCAAGTACAACTTAATGTCATTTTCAAAGGCTACAAGACAATTAAAATGTCCAGTTTAATTTTTCTCTGATTTTTGTGTTTTTTTCAGGATCTCTTAAGTGAGAAGGTGAAGGAGATTGATAAAGAGAAGGAAGGTCACTTCTTAATCAATAAGTGGTTCCCGGGACAAAACACAAAACACAATGGGCTTTTATCCCATACTGCAAGTTCAGTTATTAATAATCAGAATAAGAAAACTATATCTCTATGGCATTGTAGATTGGAACATGTGCCCGCCAATACTTTACATAAGCTTTTTTCTAGTAATAGAAGTGATATTGTTGAGATAATAAATAAATGTTCTGTTTGTCCTAGTGCTAGGCAAATTAGGTTACCATTTTTATTAGTTCAAACTTGTAGTACTAAGCCTTTTGAACTTGTTCATATGGATCTATGGGGACCCTATAAAGTTGCTACTTGTGATGGTTATAAGTTTTTTTTTACTACGGTAGATGATTTTTCTACAATGACATGGATTTTCTATTAAGACTGAAATCAGATGTTGTTGTGGTACTGAAGAATATATTATCTTATGTGCATACTCAGTATAAAACATATGTGAAGATTGTAAGAACTAATAATGGAACTGAGTTTATAAACTCAACGTGCACTGAATTATTTCATGGTTTGAAAATTGTACATCAAAAATAATATCCTTATTCCCCACAACAGAATAGTATAGTTGAGAGAAAACATAGACATGTTCTGGAAATAACAAGAGCTATTAGATTTCAAGCAAATATTCCCCTTATATTTTGAGGGTATTTTGTAAAAGCATCAGTGTATTTAATAAACATGATATCTTTCAGAGTGATAAATAATGTATCTCCTTATGAAAAGTTGCATAATAGAAAAACTTCTCTTATACATTTGAGAGTTATCGGTTGTTTATAACATGCTAAGATTGTTCAAGAAATCGACAAGTTAATGCCTAAAAGCAAACCTGCAATACATCTAGGTTACTCTGAGACTCAAAAAGTTATGTTCTCTATGATTTTGCAAATAAGATGTTCTTTGTAAATAGGGATGTCACCTTTAGAGAGAATATATTTCCTTTTCAACTTATGACTTATCAAGATGTTTCTCCTATGTTTACTAATCCACAATTAAGATTGGATGATATTTTTCAGAATTTACTACATTACATGTAAATCAGGCATTACCTACACATGTTGAAGGAGGGATTCAAAATTACAATGAAGATCATGCACAACTAGGATCTACTACAGTTTATCAACAACCTATGAGACACAATGAGCAAGAAATACAAGCTCCAGCACAATTATCACAACTGACCAAGTACCACAAGCTCAAGCATAAGCTATGCATCCTAATCAAGGGGTTGTTCCCACTAGAACATCTTTTAGAGGGAAACATTCACATGCATAGATGAAAGATTTTGTTTCATTACATGTGCATGATAATGTTCCATATGCATTGACCAAATATATTTCATATGGTCACTTATCACCCAAATATCAAACATACCTATCTCCGTTCTCTAACATTGTGGAACCTACTTTCTATGCAGAGGCAGTTAAGAATGCTAATTGGGTAGAAGCAATGAAGGCTGAGATAGCAGCTTTGAAAAACAAAAACACATGGTCAATTGTCACATTACCTAAAGGCAAGAAATTAATTGGGTGTAAATGGATCTACAAAATCAAGTACAAAGCTAATGGTGAAATAGAGAGATATAAAGCAAGATTGGTAGCTAAAGGCTATAACCAAAAGAAGAGAATTGACTACCAAGAAACATTCAGTCCAGTAATGAAGATGGTCATAGTTAGAAATGTGTTGTCCATAGCAGCTTCAATACATTGGCACATCTATCAAATGGACGTGTACAATGCCTTCTTACAAGGAGATCGGTATGATGAGATATATATAGAACTTCCACAAGGATTTAAGAGCCAGGATGGATGTAAATAAGTATGTACACTCTCTAAATTCTTGTATGGATTGAAGTAGAATGCCAAATTATGTGAGGCTCTTCTTAACTGTGGATTCTATCAAAGTCAATATGACTACTTTTTGTTCATAAAGAAGGCAGGGAAGGATATAGTCATAGTACTTGTATATGTGGGTGACATGTTGATAACTGAAAACAACTTGGAACAGATTGTAGAAACTAAAAATGCACTTCATAAGGAATTTAAAATAAAGGACTTAGAAGAGTTGAAATACTTCCTTGGTATTGAGTTTGCAAGATCAAAATAAGGTATTCTGATTTACCAAAGAAAATATACACTACACTGGAGCTGATATCTGAGACTAGATTAAGTGTAGCAAAGCCTATTAACACTCCCATGGACACTACTACAAGGTTCACAACTAGAGAATATGATCAACACACTAAGGAGGCTGATGATTCACAACCAGAAGATGAGGTCTTAACTGATCAAGGTGCATATCAGAGGATCATAGAAAAGTTACTATACCTAACAGTAATTAGGCATGATATCTCATATAGTGTGCAAACATTGAGTTAATTCTTGCAACAGTCAAATAAGTCACACATGGATGCAACCTTAAGGATTATCAATATGTGAAGAGAAGTACAGGACAAGGAATACTATTGTCAAGCAACAAAAATGACGTTCTAACAACCTATTGTGAGGCAGACTGGGCTACTTGTGCAGTATCAAGGAGATCAGTAACAGGTTTTGTGATTAAACTTGATGAATCTTTTGTGCCATGGAAATCAAAGAAGTAGTCCACTGTATCCAGATCATCAGCTGAAGCTAAATACAAAAGCTTGGCCTCAGAACTTACATGGCTCATTGGTCTTACAAAGGATCTAGGAATTGAAATATAACTACCTGTGTGTATATACAGTGACAGTAAAACAACTCTTCAAATAACTGTCAACCCAATCTATCATGAGAGAACAAAGCATATAGAGATAGACTATCACTTTGTGAGGAAAAAATTCAACAAGAGATGATGAAGACTGAGTATATTTCTACCTATGATCAACCAACAAATGCACTGACAAAGGGCTTAACAAGAGTACAACATGAGTATTTGTTATCCAAACTTGATATTCTAAATATCTTCATAACACCTAGTTTGAAGGAGAGTGTTAAATAAAGAAGTTAAGGGTCTTATATGTAATATTAGAAAGTTGGTTAGTTTAGCATTAGTTAAGATTAGTTAGTTGATTAATACAAGTAATTAGTTATCCTAACAAATTATATAAGTTGTACTAACGGATCATTGAAATCAGTTTTTGATGAATAACATTACAATGCCTTCTTCTTCCTTCCTCTCCTAACTGTTAATGTCCATGCATGAATTCATGCTGTTCTTCAGATGCGAAATATAATTGTCCCTTTATTATTTATGTTGGGGTTAAGGTTACAGTTTTATGGTTAAATAAATAAATCAGGACCCTTTATTTGACATGAGTACACCTATAATAATTTGAAGCCCGAATTCAAATTCTTATTGTTTAAACTTAAATGGGTTTACGTATTGCAAAAGGTATGACAACAAAATGAATTGCGTAAATTACAACCTTGTCCCTAAAAAAATCTCTGTAACTAGCGATTACTTAATTGGGTAAACAACAAGCCTTAAAAATATTAAAGAGTGAGTAGTATAAAAAAAGAGATTCAAAGATATTTTCGTCATTACCCACTTGAAGAATTCATTCCCCGTCAATTCCACCCAAACCAAACACCGACTTTGCCATCTCAAAACAATATTTCCGTCAAATAAATGAAGAAACTAGGAATATCAAAGGTGAAAAATAGAGGAATCCAAACGGAACCGTTAAAGCTGACGGAGCCGGAGATGAACGCCGCGTTGCAGCTTATTCAGTTCAGCGGCGATTCCGGTAGCAGCCGTGACAATATTTATCATACCGCCGGCGACAGTACTTCAAGAGTAGTCATCGTAGAAAGGGAAGAAGAAAGCGTCGGCGACACGGCGGAGGTATCATCATCAACAGGCGTGAACATGGAAGAGACTTTCGACGAAGCTTCTCCTCCTAAGAAAAGGAAGTTCCGATCCATCACAACACTTTATCAGGTTACTAAACCTATGATCCTTAACAATAAACATCGCAAGTTTAAATCCAGAAACTAAACACATATATTTGCCACACAAAAAAAAAGTTCAAGGAAAAAATGTAGTAAATTATTTCGTGTATATTCATCGAACGATATTCTATCAATAAATGTTATTGTAGATATTTTTGGTGTAGTATGTAGAGTTTTTTTTTAGTTAAACATTGTCTCCATTGATCATTGATGTGTAAAAAGTTACCGTTTTGAGTTTGGCATCCCAAACTTTGTACATGATCATTGAGTAGAGACTTTATTGCTAGCCTAACCAAAAAGGAACTGTACAGAGCTTCTAAGGAGGATCATATATGATGTGAGAGGGTTTGGCTCTTTTGATCGTAAACGAGGGTAAATTCTAGCTATCCATATTGGTAAGCCCTTTGACTTGGTTGGGGAGTTCAGCAAAAGAGTTGAATACATGACCATATCATAGTTGTGACTCAGAGAAGCCTCTTTATCAGAAGGCTTGTTTGCTTCTCTGAAGCAATGGTTGATTACAAATCCATGCTCTTCAACTAATTTCTGGATCCATTAATGTAGTTGCTGATCTTCCAAGGCATTTTCCATTCCCTCCTTATGTAGTTAGTGATGAGAAGGGAGTCTGTTTCTCCCAGGGCTGATTTGAATCCATTTGTAGCACACCATTTTAGGCCAAAGAGCATAGCAGCTGCTTCAGCTATATTGCTTGTCCCTGGTACCAAAGGGATAGAGTAGGCAAAAATCACTCTTCCTTGATTATTTCTGACAATCCCTCCACCACCACACATGCCTTGAGTACAACTTCCATCACGGTTAAGTTTCACAGTTTGTGAGGAAGGTTTGATCCATTTGACAATCTTGGAAATTCTTTGTTCAATCACTGCATCACATGTTGTGCAAATTTGATGCCATCCTTCTCTTATCCTTGCTCTTCCAAATTTTTTGTTCAGAACCTGCAATAGAAAAGAGATGATGTTAGTTTTAGTTCTGTAAAATGAAGGTCTGATGTTTTCAAACTTGTTGCTACATCTTGACTTCCAAAGTTCCCAACCATTGCTTCAGAGAAGCAAACAAGCCTGCTGATAAACAGCTTCTCTGAGTCACAACTATGATATGGTCATGTATTCAACTCTTTTGCTGAACTCCCCAACCAAGTCAAAGGGCTTACCAAATATCATAACCTTTCTCTATGTGCCCACTGTTTTCTTTCGTGCTAGAAGAAGAGTTTCTTTGCTATTTGTCTTCTCCTCCATGTAGTTGGTCTTCTCCTCAATTTTGTTGTTGGGAGCTCTACATTCTGAAGCATAATGCCCAAACTTCTGACAATTATAGCATCGAACTTGAGATTTGTCCTACCTTGAGTTCGGATTGATTCTTCCACGGCCTCGTGTTGAGCTTTCTCCTTTCTCATAGTTGTTGTTGGAATTGTTGTTGTTGTAATTCCAACCTCGTCCACGATCGCGACTTCCACCTCGTCCATGGTCTCTACCTCTGCCTCGACCTCGGCCACGTTGGTTTCTATCATTGCCTTGGCTTTCATGCATATCCTTGAGTTGCAACTTGAGGAGTTGCTCAGTAAACCCTTGCTTCTTCTTATGCTTCTCTTCATATGCTTGCAATGATCCTTGGAGTTGCTCGATCGTCATTTCTTCCAAGTCTTTAGTTTCTTCAATCGTCACAACGATGTGCTCAAATTTGGGATCCAATGAACGGAGTATCTTCTCTATTATCCTCACATCTTCTAACTTTTCACCATTTCTTTTTAATTGATTAGAAACAACTACTACTCTTGAGAAATAATCCGAAATAGACTCAGATACTTTAATGTGTAAGGATTCGAATTCACCTCTTAATGTTTGGAGACATACCTTCTTCACTTGCTCGGATCCTTTGTAAGAGGTTTGTAGTTTCTCCCACGCTTCCTTGGCAGAGCTTGCACTCGAAATCTTTTCAAAGCCATCATCATCTAATGAATGGTAGATGAGGTAGAGAGCCTTCTTATCTCTCTTTCTTGAATCCTTCAAAGTTGTCTTTTGATCTGGTGTAAGAGCAGCAAAAACATCATCATCCGTAGGCTCGTTATAGCCTTTCTCTATGATATCCCACACATCTTGTGATCCAAGAAGTGATTCCAATTGTCGTAGTTGTTGTTGTTGTTGAGTGTCGGGACTTGGAATGGTGCCATATCATTTGCCATATCTCTCAATATAATGAGAATTTGCAAAATTCGATTGCGCGGATGAATCCAGAACGCCGAAAGACCTTGGGAGGGACCTGGTCAACGATCAACGACTTTGATGGCTCAGTCAACTCGGCTTGGACGGCTCGGTCAAGCGGCTTGGTCAACAGGCTTACGGCTTGTTCAACTCGGCTGACTCGGTGAGTCAACTCGATTTTATGGCAGCACTCTTCCGGTGGCGTGTGGCGGCGCGTCTGAACTCCGATCGAGGAGATTCTGGCGACGTCGGATTCCTATCGTCGAGACCTTCGATTTAATATGCAATAGTGTATACTTTCCAACTGGCTCTGATACCACTTTGTTGGAAATGAAACACTCTCACAAATAACTTCTGTTCAAATTCAAACAAATATTACAAGAGCACTCCCACTCAATAATAACAATAAGATACTACAACTCATTCTTATAAGACTTTGCTTTTTTCACTCACTTAGAAGCTCTTAATTTTTCTTGATACCTAAACTAAAATGGGGAGGGGGTATTTATACTAGTTAAGAACAATCCTACACCACACAAATGAACTAATAAAAAATTACAATAATCATACACCTCTCTCTTCTCCATCCTTCTAACAATATTTTAAATTACCAAATGATTCACATGCATAATTACCACACCCTAGAATTAGAAGATTCTAGGTAGAAGGCTTATAGTTTTTGACCTTGATTATGGACTTGAACTCCAATTTAATTGAATTTGGGTTTGGGCTCCCATAATAGATCAAGATTCAAGTTTATTATCCAACAGGGCTCAATTCATATGTACAAGATTATATTTGTAGGTATCACGAAAGTTTAAGATGATCGATTCTATCCTTGGTCTTCTTTTACTAGAAAACATGCACAATACATTATCAAGTTGAGGGCCTTTAACACGTTCATGGATATTTCTTACGCTACTCAAGGGTCATAAATCTCCCTAGGATGTAGCCCCGTGTCAGATCAATTGACCAAGGTTGAGGAATTTGTGTCTTCATTAGGTCACAAGTTCTAAAGGTTGAGTCAAAAAATTAAGTCTAATAGTTAAGTAGAAAAAGGTAGAGGGCGAGTCCTTCCCGAGTTCTGAAAGTTGCGATTGGCACGAAGAATTGACTCAAACTAATTTCTCGACCATCCAAAAAAAAACTCCATAAGATGCAATATTATTTTTCATATTCCAAACACCTAGCTTAGAAGTGTAAACTATATATGTGTGTGTCACCTTAAAATGTATTTGAGTTGTCATATTTTTGAAGGTATAACTTCTCCAATTATCTTGATACAACAGATAAGATCTTACGTTTTGTCGCCACATGTATTCACCTTTTGATTACTAAGTCGTTTCCACTTCTTACTTCAAAAAGGTGGAATCTCCCACCCCAGGAGCCCCCACACCCTGATCCGACAGATATGTGAAGGAGGTAAATCATGGTGACTCAATTGATTTCAAAGGTTAGACCAGTACCACGCTGTGCACAAGGGACCCTCCTTTATTTCAAGAAGAAACCCTCACACTGCCGCTGACGGAATTCGATCCTTGGTCCTTATTCCAAATATCCCCCTTGAAACCAATTGAGCTGTCCAAGCGGACTTCGTTTCCACTTCTTCTAGAGAAGAAAAAGACCATTTGGTAACACCTGTTTCATTTAGTGTTTGTTTGAAGTAGAAGGATGATACTCAAAATGGGATTACATGTAATTGCACATTATCTGGCGGAGTTGGAATTTAAAATGTATGAGTTTGAATTTCTAAATTTTTTAATTTTAAATTAATATATATATATATATATATATATAATTAATATTTTTAATACAAATAAAATTTAAATCAAAAAATGATTTCGACCGATAACTCAAATGGAGCCATTTTATATGTGGTAAGGCGGCATGGACGGTCCGCCCCCTTGCCGTTATGGGGTCTGAGTCTATTATTTAATCTTTTTCTTCCTTGGTCTGAATGGCCGACTACCATGTGGCTGATGTTATTATAGAAGAATCCTACTTTTAACTATAAACAAAAAGAATCTTACTCCATAGTATTTAACATGTAAAGAAATGTAACAAGGAAAAAAATAATTAGTGGTTTGTTGTCGACGCAAACAGAGATCTTAGTATGTGAAAGGTATAACCACTAAAATATTATATAAAAGAATTTCTAGTGTTAGATATATTGAAATATTATGGATTGTAACGGAGTATTTATAATAACGAATGTTCATATAGATAGTCTGTGAATTGGTGTGTTGTTGTTGATTGAAATATTAACCAATGGATCAAAAATGATAATGACTATTCATACAACAAATTTCAATAGTTTGAGATCGAGGTATTGTTATAGTTATTGACTAATTGTTATTATTTTTATTGTTGTTTGTTGACTTATTAAAACTACCGTAAAAGAGGAGTTATCAAACTAATTTTTCTAACCATAAAATCACTAGACTTGACAAATTTCCACAAGAAGTCATTTTGGCCTTTTCCCGATGAAAATTGGCCGAAAAATTCTTATTCTAATTAGATTTCTACTTGAATCTATTAGGAAAATAAGGACAAAATCAGTCACATCAACTTTATTTAAAAAAAACAAAGACTACAAAAAATAATAATTAGTGGCGTGTTTCACTCAAAGTTAAAGCATAAAACCATACTATAATTTTCTTAAAAGAAGACATAAGCTCCAAGTGCGTAAAAAATAAACTGTTGATTTTATTAACTTTTTCAACTAGTGTTAAATATGACTATTTATCTATTATCAAAGTACATAAAACGAAAAACTCTTGGCGATAATTTGTTTAGGACTCTCATAGGTCTCTACATTTTGACAAACAGTACTTATTGAACAAGCATATGAGTATTACTACATATCATAAATTCTTTTCCTAACAAGTAAATTCACTAACTATAGTTGAATTTTAATTACCAAAATGAAACAAGGCGAGTAGATAAATTGGGAAAGACGAGTCTACGCGTAATTGTGAAGAGGTAGCTAGAAAAAAATATCAAGTAAAAATTATGTAGAAAATCAGTCACATTTTAAAAAGACCATAAAAAATAAAATTGTCGTGTATTCTACTCAAAATGAGAACACATGAAACGCTATAAAAATTTATAATAAGACATAAATATCGACAAAGTGAAAGAAATAAATGACAAATTTTAAATAACTTTCTGAATTAGAATGGCAAAAGTGAAAGAAATAAATGATAGATTTTAAATAGCTTTCTCAATTAATTTTAAATATTACTATTACCACAACACATGAAAGGAAATTCTTGGTAATAATTGATTTAAAATTGTAGCTTGTTCATACCATTGCACTTTGAGCCCTTCTTTTCTTTATCCGATAAAATAAATTTGAATCGACGAAATTTAACAATTGTAGTTTTCAAGAAGATAACTCAAAAGTCTAGAAGGCGTATATAAACGCAAGATATTGATGCATTGGCTTCTTCGTTTCAATTTAAGTTTTCAGGAGAATATTCTAGCGCGCAAGAGGAGGCGTTTGAAGCATTCATTTAAGTCAAATTTTTAAGGGAACAACTCAACGATCAAGAAGAGAATATAAACAAGACAGAAATGATACCAATTTGCTTCTTCATTTTATTTAATTCATTTTGCTCGTCAATTCTCTTACAATGAAGGACTCAGATTATGTGATGGTGAGTTTGATTTTGTTCAAATCTCATTTTATCATTTTAAAGTTTTTTTTCCTTTCTTGCCCTTGTTTACCACAATCTAGCAATTGTCACTGCTTTTTATGAGGGATACTACTTTAGGTCTGCAATTCTTTTCTCCCTTTCTTTTCCTTGTTCTGAATTTATGAACCAAATCTAATAATTTTTGGAAGATAGTAACAAGATTGACAAAAGCTTTGCTCTTTCCCTCCCCCCGCCCCCCTTCATTTTTCCTTTCATTTTTCTTTCTCTTTCTTTTGTTTCATTTATCAATTTTTTTTTGGTCTACTCATTTATCGATTTAGATATGTATCATGCATAAATAGTCTCCTCTAGACAACAATTTATTGCAAAGGTCCACATCTCATACATACACATTATACACACAAAGGGTAAAAAATCAAATATCTGGTTTGTCTTTGTTAAGAAAATGTTTGGTCCCAATCTTTTACCTCCTTGCCTTTGTAATATATAACTAAATTGATTTTTTTTCTTTTCCATTTTCAGTTGTAGATTTGATTTGACAGCCACATGTATCAATGTTTTAGTGTCTTTGATCCACAACTTTGTGTTAATATATGCTCGATCTAATTAATTTTGACATAAGCAAATCATAACGATAATTGGAAAGAACAGTTCTTCCTTTGATTCACAATTCATACAGGGGAACAAATTATTATGCTTCTGTAATTCTTCTCTAAAAAACAAGTAGAAGTATTTTTCTTTCTGATTCCTAACAAGTACAAGTATTTTTTCTAGAATTGGTAAAAATAATTTCATTTATTTTTCAACTTTAAACTCATTTGTATGGAGGGAAGATTTTACTTTGTGCCAACATGAATTATTAATTTTAAAAATTCGTTGATAGATCTTGATTTTTGTTTTTTAACTCCACAGTATATTCATTCTGGATGAATTACAAAAGTTGAAGGAGAAAGAGGATGCGAATAAGAAATAGAAATCGACAAGAGGGGAAAGATGAAGACTATCATGTACAACAACAAATACCAGAGAGTACAATGAGAAATTCCAATATCATTGACCTCACCATTAAGGTAATTCATATCTTCTGTTTGTCTAATTATTTTCCTATTTTCTTTGTTTTTAATTTATATATCATCTAATTAATGTTGCAAGACTATAATAAACAAGTTTGATGGAAGCTTATTTATTTTTCCCACCATAGATTTGAAGCAATATTCCTTCTAACATAACATATATTAATTTTAATTTTTGTTCAATTTTGAACTTATTAATATTAGGGTAAGATTTTACTTTGTGCCAACATGAATTTTTAAATTTAGGTAATTCATTTATCATGATTGTCGTATTACGTACATAATAAAAAATTATCATCAGTGGCTCGACAAAAATAAAAAAGAAAGTTGTAAGGAGGTGATACAAAATGAGAGACTTGCAGCATCAAATGAAAACAAAAAGGAAATGGAGCAAGAGGGTTCTTTCTAAGAGGAACTACTTGGAAAACAACAACAACAACAGCAAGACATCAACGGCATTTTAAATATTTTACACTCACAATTGACTTATCTTATTCCTTTTAAATTAATTAAATGTGGAGGTAGAGACGAATTCTAAATTTTAAGTAAATTCAGTATTAATTAATTAATGTGCCCTTGTGTACCATTCCTTCTCATTTGGTCTTTCGTGATTTTCATATGAGTTCGAGCTCAACACTATCACAAGTAACGATAATCTCCCGAATAATGCAAATAGTACTATGAAGGACAATAATGTCGATAGTGGCTCAAATTTTCCCATAAGAGATGAAAAATATCAAAATTACTGTCGCTTGAAGCAAGGGATACAAGGAACACAAAATTTCATTCCATTATTAATATATACAAGGTTGATTATTTTTTATTAAAGATTGTTAAACTTATTTTAATTAATGAGCTCATCAAGTTCCCTTTCATTTTACAGTTTACGAATAGGCTCTCATCACCTGAAGATGAATAAAATTGGAGTACTTTAGAGAATCGAAAATTTGAAGTATACAATAAAAGGCAAAACGGGAAAGGACCAGGAGGGATCTTCCAAGAGAACATTACCTAACAAAGGAAAGCAAAAAGATATTCATGGTACATATTAATTAATCAATTCTAAATTTTATAAATGACTTATATTATTAGTTATTCTACTTTTCATTTGATTTTCAAGTGAGTTTGAGAGTCTTGGTGAAAATAGCATGACGGATAATTTTAATCATATCTTAATGAATAATAAAATTGATGATTATTTTCATTGATTGAATAGATATATATACAAGTTACAAAATAGGAGAATCCTATTCCTAATCTATTCCTAAAACCTTATTCTACCATAATTCTAACTATACAATTATGGTAAGTGTATAACACTAATTATGGTAATAAATATACTACAATATACACATAATATACTTTTCTTAATATACAATATTTGCTCCACTGTTTTCTAGGTAACAATCCCGTGATGGGCTGCACTGGCTGCTCCCGTGATGGGCTTCCCCGCCTCTGCCGAGAGGCCCAAGAGCAAACTGGGCCTTTGCTTCATCCGGGCCGTCGTCCGTTGCGCTTTAACTTCTTGCCGATCGCTTGATCTAGCAATATATATGTGATATACACTGTTGTATATTCGGTGTATATCACATGTATATTGCTCGTTTAACACACCCCCGATCATAGCGGGCGGTTTTCGAACGCCGAGATCGTCCCTAAAATATTCAAAGAGAACCGCTGGTAGACCCTTTGTAAAGATGTCTGCAATTTGATAACGAGACGGGACATGTCATACGCGAACTTGACCCTTTGCAACCTTTTCACGGACAAAGTGAATGTCCATTTCGATATGCTTGGTGCGTTGGTGTTGAACGGGGTTACCTGAAAGGTAGATGGCACTAATGTTATCGCAATATACCAAGGTTGCCTTCTGAATGGGACAATGAAGCTCCAAAAGCAAATTACGTAGCCAACATGATTCGGAGACCACATTCGCTACCCCTCGATATTCTGCCTCTGCACTTGAGCGTGATAGAGTTGCATGACGCTTTGCCGACCAGGAGACTAAGTTGTTGCCAAGGAACATACAGTAGCCAGAAGTCGACCGTCTGGTGTCGGAACAACCACCCCAATCAGCATCCGTGTAAGAGACAAGTGTGGATGTAGATGACGGATACAAGTGCAACCCATAGTCCAGTGTCCCCTGAATATACCGAATGATGCGTTTGATTGCATTCATGTGCTCAACTCTGGGATTATGCATGAATAAACACACTTGCTGAACCGCATACGTAATATCTGGTCTGGTAAATGTAAGATACTGGAGGGCCCCTGCAAGACTGCGATAGCGGGTCGGGTCTTCGTATGGTGCACCTTCTGCGGCACTCAGCTTTGGGTTTGCATCAATCGGTGTGGAAATGGACTTACAGGATGACATCCCAGCCCTCTCGATGATCTCAGCAGCATACTTCCGTTGAGATAGAAACAAGCCACCTGAATGACGCTTGACGGCAATCCCCAAAAAATAACTCAACGGCCCTAAGTCCTTCATAGCAAAGTCAGAACCGAGCATGGCCATGATAGACCGCGCAAAGCATCGGAGGAGGCGGTCAAGATGATATCATCCACATATAACGAAATATAGGCCAATGACGAACCACGGCGGTAGATGAACAAAGAATTATCGACTGTGTGAGTGAACCCAATAGTCGAAACAAAATCAACAAATCGTGTATACCATGCACGTGGAGACCGCTTTAAGCCCATATAATGACTTCTTCAACAAACGAGACATGATGAGGGCGGTTGGGATCCCTGAAACCCAACGGCTGATGCATATAAACTGTTTCCTTGAGATCACCATGTAGAAAAGCATTCTTGACATCCAACTGATGAATCGGCCAAGTCTTTGAAAGAGCCAAGCTAAGTACAGTGCGAATGGTAGCCGGTTTGACCACCGGACTAAACGTCTCACCACAATCAATACCAACCTGCTGAGTCTTACCATCACCAACAAGTCGCGCCTTATGTCGAGCAAAGGACCCATCTGAATTCTCCTTATGAGCAAAAATCCACATAGACCTGATAATATTAATACCATATGGACGGGGCACCAACTCCCACGTCTTATTATCAATAAGAGCATTATATTCATCAGTCATAGCAATTTTCCAATTAGGGTCATTTAATGCGGACACAGGATTGCGGGGCAAGGGGGATTTAGAGACATCCGAATGTAAATTAAAATGTCTTTTAGGTGTAAAAATACTCCGCCGACTACGAGTGACCGGTCTATGACTCGAGGAAGAATTGAGGGAATTTTGGGATTTTTTGGGCTCGGGACGGACGGCGGCAAGAGCGATGGGCTCTTGCCCAAAACGGTAAACACCGGGCGCTGCTGGACCGTTCCGAGAATGGGCCGGACTGGCCCAATAAATTTGGAATTGTTCCGGTGGTACATGGAATAGCCGGGCGTGGCGGTGTGGGGCCGGCGGGCAGCGATGGGCCCGGCTGGAGGATTTTGGGTACGGGAGATGTCCGAAAAATTCTGAATAATATACGGGGATATTTGGTCTTCCAAAAAATTATATGACTTAGGTTCGGGAGTATGAACTTTCGTAAATGGAAATTGAGTTTCATCAAAAATGACATGGCGATTGATTATGATTTTCTTGGAGGATAAATCAAAACACTTATAACCACGATGATTCGATGGATAACCCAAAAACACACACGGGGTAGACCGAGCCTGAAGTTTGTTAATTGTGGTGGATGAGAATAATGGATAACACAAGCACCCAAAAATCCGAAGGTGAGAATAAGAAGGATTCTTATTATATAGGATTTTGAGGGGGGAAGAATATGTCAAACCTTTAGACGGAATTATGTTAAGAAGGTAAGTGGCCATTTGTAGAGCATGATGCCAAAAATATGGAGGTATGGAGGTATGGAGGCATGTATTAGGAGAGTTCGGACAATGTTATTTATGGAACGAATTTTGCGTTCGGCTTTCCCATTTTGTGAAGATGTATGAGGACATGAAAAACGAAAATTTATCCCATGAGTAGCACAAAATTCTCGAAACTCCCTATTGTCATACTCTTTCCCATTATCACATTGAATATTTTTTATTTCTCTTTCGAATTGAGTACGAATGAACGCTCTAAATTTTATGAAGACGGAAAACACTTGTGATTTATTCGCAATTGGAAACGTTCACAAAAATCTAGAATAATCATCTAAAAAGAGAACATAATATCGATGACCCATTGAACTAAGAACAGGAGATGTCCATAAGTCGCTATGAATAATGTCAAATGGCATAGAAGTATGAGAATTGGAGTCTACAAATGGCAACTTAACAATTTTTCCTAATGAACAAGACTGACAAATTGGAGTACGACTCGTACCCTTACAAGAAATAAAGCTATTTTTATCTAAAGGCGATAAAATAGAAGATCCCGGATGACCCAGACGAGCATGCCACATGGAAGGAGAGATGGCTGCAAAAGCTGATGCAAGGCTAGACTCGATGGACTGAAACCGGGCATGATAGGATATAGATACCCCCTACTATCACACCTCATGAGATGACTCCCCGTCTTGAAATCCTTCACGAGAAAACCGAAAGGATCAAATTCAACGAAATGAATTGTCATTTGTGAACTTTCGGACGGACACTAAATTTTTAATTAATTTAGGAGCATGTAAAGTATTTTTCAAGAGGAGTGGTGGATTGGGGGGAGACAACGTTTTCTGACCATACCCTAGAATTGGAATAGAACTGTCATTACCAATAATTATCCCCCGAGGGGTGCTCAAATTGGAATAAGATGAGAGAGTACACGATTCGGAAGTCATGTGAGTAGTGGCCCCGGTGTCCATGTACCAATTTGGGTCCGGTTGAGTCAATCCCAACGTGTGCATCGCGGCCTCGATATCGGTCCCGAGTGGGGCTCGCATGATGGGCTTGCGGAGGTCGGGGCCCAAGAACTCTGGCCGTGGCTTGGACTCGGCCCGTAATCTTCTTTGTTCTTTGCCCGCCGATGGGCCACGCGGCGGTGGCGTTGATGGGCCACTGGCCGATGGGCCGCCATTCTTGGGGTATTGGGCTCGGGACTGTGCTTGACCAGCTGGCCGGGAATTCCCTGCTGGTTATATGGGCTGCTAGCCCACGCCCACCGCCATCGCTTGCTCACTTGCTATGGGCCCCACTGCTTTGGGCCTATGGGGGTGGTGGGCCATTGTTCATTGGCTGGGACCCACCGCCTGTTTGCTGACCACCGGAACTTCCACTGGAACCTCCGCGTTTGCCCCCGCGGTTTTTGTTATTATTCTTGCGATTATTCTTGCCGCCACCATTTTTATGGTTTTGGCCCGAATTATTAACAAAACTTGAAGTATTAGTAGAGGCCGCCATCATGACAACGGGCTCGCTCCGTGCCGCCTTTTTAGCCAAAACCGGCTTCTTCCAACGTAAGCATGGAGCGGGCTTGATGGAAGTCGGGAAGAGGGTTGCTTTGGCGAAGGAGAGTGCCAACACCATTATAGGCCTCCGAAAGACCGGCAACCAACTGTAGAATTTGACGATTATTTGTTACTGGTGCGCCAACATTACGGAGTTGATCCGCCAACTCCTTTAGTTTCTTGCAATATGCAGACACGTTCAGAAATTCATCCATTCGAACGAGAGAGAATTCCTGCTCGAGTGTGACGACACGGGAATGTTGGTTGTCTTGGAATATGTCACGCAATCTATTCCATGCAGCTATAGCCGTGGTATCCGGCTCAATAATCGTCTGTAGAAGGTCCACCGAAATTGTGGCGTATATCCACCGAAGAACGGTAGCATCAAGTGTAATCCATAACTCCTGGTCCACCACAGGAAGGGGTCTAGTGGGAGGAATGATATGAGGAAGAACTTGATAAGATATAGCGTGAATTTTAAACAACTCCGCCCACGTTGCATATTGAACGTTTTCCATTTCAAGGACAATAGGGACACTTTGCTTGATATTGGAAACCGTGAGGCGGGGTGAAAATTGTTCTTAGACATATTGATAAGAACAAAGAAGGAGGGGAAATTTAAGAGAGGTTTGTGAGAGCGGAAGACGAATTTTGGAAGAGAAACCCGAGGGGGGGGAGGGGGGGTGTCTTGGCCGAAGGGTCAAAAAAATTTAGGGAGAGAATTTTTTTTGTAAAACCTAGTCTCTTGATATCATGAAAGAAATAATCCCCTTGATTATTTTCATTGATTGAATAGATATATATACAAGTTACAAAATAGGAGAATCCTATTCCTAATCTATTCCTAAAACCTTATTCTACCATAATTCTAACTATACAATTATGGTAAGTGTATAACACTAATTATGGTAATAAATATACTACAATATACACATAATATACTTTCTTTAATATACAATATTTGCTCCACTGTTTTCTAGGTAACAATCCCGTGATGGGCTGCACTGGGCTGCTCCCGTGATGGGCTTCCACGGCCTCTGCCGAGAGGCCCAAGAGCAATTGGGCCTTTGCTTCACCGGGCCGTCATTTTGCCTTTGTTGCTTCTTGTTGCTTCGATCTAGCAATATATATGTGATATACACTGTTGTATATTCAGTGTATATCACATATATATTGCTCTGTTTAACAATTGATAATACATAAAAAATAAAAAAAGACGGCACGATGACGAAGATCAATTCAGCCCGATCTAAAAAAAGCGGGGAACGGTTTGATTTCGTGCAAGGTCCTTGCATTAGGAAGAAGCACAACTACAATATTCATGGTACATAATTTATTACTAATTAATTCTACATATTATAATTGGCTTAAACTATATATTGATTATTTTATTTTTCATTTGGTTGTGCATGATTTTCAGGTTTGAGAGCCTTGGCGAAGATAGCCCGACAAATAATTATAATCGCACCTTAATGGACAAAATGAGGAAATATCAAAGAATACGATCGTTAATCCCCTTTTTGACCCATGCGAGGTAATTTTGATCTTCACTTAATGTATATTTACATGACTTTTTCATTGACCAGGCTTATTGAATTCCACAACATATTTTTCTATCTCCAATCATTTATAAGAAAAACAAAGTGGATTTATAGGTGACACGAAATGAGGTATCTGAAGAACGCAATGTAAGCAACATAACATCAGAGGATCAAAAGGATTCTTCTGAGGAGGAACTACCTAACCAACAAGAAGAAGAAGACACCAACGGTACTTAAGCAATTTTACATTCTTATATTTGACACTTATGTTAATTTTTTTGGTTGGGAAGTAGAGACGCATCCTAAATTTGAAATCAATGAGTGAAAAGTAATTAAAACTCTTGACCTAAATGCAGACAACACAAATGTAGCTTACAATGCAGTCATTAGATTGAAGCTCCATTCCCATTTTTTGAACTTATAATTTGTTTCATGTGTATAATATCATCTCATTTGGTTACACATCATTCTCAGGTGAGTCTGAGCTCAAGAACTGAACTTCGTTGCCTTCCCGCGCGCGAAGCGAATAGGCGTTGTGCCGTGGGTCGGTTTCGGATTGGGGAGCGAAAAGACACGAGAAGAATGATTCATTTGGATCGACGAGCTTTTTCAGCCGAAAAATGAAGAATCAATGGAATGTCTCTCTATCCATGAACATCTATTCTACATGTATATCTAGGGGATCTCTCTATACATATAGATTTTTTTGTTGGAATGATATGATCGGCTAGCCGTAGCCGCATATCAGCTACGCTCAATGCGGGAATTCAGTAGATGAATAGTCTCTTTCGAGCGAGATCTTTTACCACGCCTAACTAAATGAAAGAAAGTAAGAGAGAGAGAGAGAGTGGCCGCCTATTTCAACAATGAAAATAAAGGACTTTCTTATCCTAAGGTTGTCACTGAATGAATCTGGTAACTAATGTCGCCAGAGAAGCTGAGGTGAGTATCGTCATATCGCCTCTGACAACTTCTTTTGCTTTGTAGCTACGACTCTTATCCTTCCTAAGTGGCTCGTAAGTCTTTCTTAGTTTAGAATTCTAAAGACTGCTATGAAAGCGGGGGTTTTTCGACACTCGCTTCCTTCGTCTGAAGTAAAGTTCAGTTGACTTTTTCGATTCGGAACTCTTAGTCGACTTGATGGCGAGATCAATTTTTTTGTTCGAGGTTCAAGAGGAAGGAGAGGAACCACTGCCCAATGTGATTTTACGGAAGTATGATCACCACCCTGGTGAACCCGCAACGCCTTTTGAGCCAGAGGACGGACAAAGGCGCCAGGAGATATGTGATTATCTTACCTTTAATACAATTAGGTCTCCCTTGCCCGAATAGACTTTTGACTCATGTCAATGTTCTAGAAGAGGAAGTGTAGCTGGCACGTTGAACCATGTCTGTCAACGGTGGAAGATAACTCTAAAGTGAGGGGCCCGGAGATAGTATTTCTCAACTGTCGATCGACGTGACAATCATGCATGCTTGATAAATCCTTTTTCATTTAGTCTCCCAATAAACGAAAAAGGATTTCTGGTGACACGAAAGTTGTGCTCGATGCTCTGTTTCTTATTCCACTGCGCTAAGTGGTCTTTCCCTTTCTTGTTGGATGACTACTATGGAAAAAGATGACGACTACTCCCGATCTCTGGTCACTCCATGTTGATTCTAGAAGAGCTATTCCCACCACTTTTCAAAAACTATTTACTTGCAACGCCTTGGACCATGTCTCTCGAACAATCTCAATACATATGGCGCAAGAAAAAGATCTTACTTATTCTTGAAGAATAAGGGGCAAAGGGATTGATCAAGCAACCTCGATAGAAAATACAACGGCAGACGTGCTCCGACAACCTCCCTATCCTTAAACTAGACAAATTAGACTTAAAAGACGCGATACCTACCTTTCCATCTTTGTCCAAATAAAGGTTCAATGGAGGAAGTGGATCATCACCTGGACCAATAGACTCTATCTTACCCCTCAAACCTAGTTCTTCCAATAGGGCATACCCTGCTTTATCATCAAGGAGAACCTTCTCATTCTTTCTTAGGAAAGTATAAACCTCGTTGATGAATCTATGAAACTGTATTCCCCGAAACCTTTTTTGGAAACTTACTATCGAAAAGCTCCCAATAGGCATTCTTAATTCTGCAAATATTACATTCCTGTGAACTAGCCTCAATGAGGCGGATAGGAGGAGTCAGTTTTCTTTGAAAATCGAGTAACGTAGTGTCGGACAATTATGCCATTAGGAAGAAGTCTTCTACAGAATAAAAGCCTGTTACGAGTAAGTGGAGAATGGGCGCAACCTCGAGTTCGGGAAGGCGCGGTTACTATCGATAGGCTGTCTTTCTTTTCTTTCAGTGTGACTTTGATGATCGACCATTCTTTCGATTTGCGTGTGTTAAGCATACGACTTGTGACACACATTTCTCGATCTAGCGAAGATTGGGTTCCCACCTTGTGGAGGGAAGCCTTTCTTTAAGTCACATGAGAAGAAAGCCTTTCAAATAATACTGGTCGTATTTTAAATGACAATAATGCCAATTATGGCTCAAAACTTTTGACATGAGATGAAAAAAATGGAAGCTACTACATCACACAAGGAATACCATGAAGTATAAAATTTTGTTCCATCACTAACCTTTATAAGGTAATTCATATAAACTTTATATCTATCCTCTTCTGTTAACATGAAGTATTTTCAATAAGTTTCTAGTATGGTCAATAGGCTCTCACCAGTTTGTAAGAGAAAAAGGAGAGAAAATCAAAATGGCAGCGGAGAAAAGGATGCTATGACTTCTTCCACCTAGCTCCAAAATTATCTTAATCATTTCTTTGAATGTTTAATT
The DNA here is from genome assembly GCA_034509755.1 of Anisodus tanguticus. Lineage (NCBI taxonomy): Eukaryota > Viridiplantae > Streptophyta > Magnoliopsida > Solanales > Solanaceae > Anisodus > Anisodus tanguticus. The sequence continues at coordinate 32,458,019 of CM067561.1, read as the reverse complement.
GTATTAATTCATTTACAATTTTAAATTTAAGTCGCTTTATAAACTTTGGCAATTACTTCTTCAGTGTTCTTTATTATCAATCACTTTACAAAGGTTTAATTTTAATGTTTATTCTCTCTAGAAAAATTCATATTCAATATTTATATTAAATTAATAAATGTGAGTTTTTGCTCGAAATTTGTGAGAAGACTCCAAACATATTATAGTTATCAAACTAATCTTATCTAATCATAAAAGCAAAATCAACTTTCACTAGAAAGTTCCTATTCTGATTTAAAATTATCTTAAAAATCCTACCGAAATAAAGTATCCATAACCTGACCTGACCTGGCCAAACCTAACCTTTTTAACTTTTTACAAACCCATTAAAAGCTCTTAGGTAAATTGTATATATTCAAGTGTGTCTTACATCCTTGTCAATCTCAGACAGTTCAGGCACAATGTAGATTGCTTTTCCCTCAAATAATCCAGCCGAGGGTGACAGTGACACTAATAGTTCGTCATTTTCAGAATTCTCTTTTTCTTTCTAGGTCTGGAAGCAACTTTTATCGTGCGTTTTCATGATAAATCTTTTAATTTATTTCAAAAACTTCTGGTTAATATACTCTTCAATGGGTTTAATTATCGACATGTTTGGTAAGTTTCTTTGTCTTCTAATTAATTTTATAGCTTCCCTTTGTTGGTTAGGATAACTTTATCTCGCTTGAATGAATGTGTTTTTCTCGTACTACCAATTTATTTAATTTGAAGCATATTTATGAACAATAAATATTTAAATATACTTTGAAAAATTAAAGAGATCCAAATATATCCACCTCCACCGTCTCAGTCAAATTAGATCAAATTTTCCATAGTGTATAACCTTTAGTGAGGGGCATTTTTTGTCTGTTTGAGACACAAAAAATAACGATGGAAATCTTATGAGCCAATAGGTTAAAATATAACATAAATAAGATAAATAGCAGACTTTGGGGTGTATTTGAACATATATCTGATTATAACTAAACAAAGCCTAAATGAGAGAGAAAAGCGAGGGTCAAAGATATTGTTAATAGTCTCAAATAAAAAATGGAATGAGAACATTGATTCCTTATATGAAATTGGACAATCATCACCCTATAGGCTAGCTTTTGGGATTGAGTTAGGTTCAAGATCCATTCTTTACATGGTATTAGAGTCAGGTTCATTCCAATTCTTTGTTCACCGATGTTGGGCCCTCAAATTATATTGTTCGCACTCCGGTTAACGAGGTCTGAGCGTGCGATGGATTTGGACAATACTCACCCTATAAGCTAGCTTTTAGGATTAAGTTAGACCCAACATCCATTTTTTACGTATATATTTCATAAATATAGATATCACCTATTCCCCTATATATTCCAAACACAGAGATCAGCCATCTCAAAGCAATATATATATATATATATATATATATATATATATATATATATATATATATATTCTCTCCCTCTCCATATATATATTTATGTACGTAAAATGAAGAAATTTACCGCAAAAGTAGAGGAATGCAATTAAAGGAGACAAAGGCGGAGATGAAGGCGGCGTTGCAGCTTATTCATCTCAGCCACGGCGATTCCAACGACGGCGACAACTCAAAAGTAGTGACTGTAAAAGAAGAAGAAAAAGAGAGCAACGATGTTTACAGAATGAAGAAAAGGAAGTTTCGATCCATCTCCTCTCTTTATCAGGTTACCAATAAATATATAGTAAGTAATTGTTAATCCAGTATAATTTCTATATATATCCACACAGATGATAATCTTGTTAAATCTTGTAGTTTGAACAAACTTTCTGGAAGCAACGCAGCAAATTAATAATATCAAAATATATATTAATGGGTTTAATATGTTATGTTATTGATCATCGTCTCATTTTTGTGATAGACGATTAGTACTAGTTGCTACTTATCAATATTGAAGGGAATAGTTGGCTCATCATCCAAGAATTATTCCGTATGTATAATAATTACGATAGTTCGATTCTTTGTTTTCCGACTCAAGTAACCATTTTGTTCTTCTTTTTTCTTCTCTCAAAGGATTGGCTTGTTTTAAGTGTTTTTTTTGGGTTTTAAGCTCTTTTTTACTTTTTGATGTGTTTGGATGAGATAAAAAATATTTTAAATCATTTATTTTTTAGGCTAAAAAGGTATAAAAATAAGTCAAAAGTTTGGTAAGACCAACTTATGACTTTTAGCTTATAAGTCACTTTTAAAAAGTCAATCCAAACACCCTCATATATTATGTGAAAGAAATAATCCCTTGATTATTTTCATTAATTGAAAAGCTATATATACAAGTTACATATTTTCATAATAAGAGAATCATATTCCTATTCTACTCCTAAAACCTTATTCTACTTGGATTCTAACTATACAATTATGGTAAGTGTACAAGACTAATTAAGATAACATTTACACTACAATATTACAATAATATACATACTCAATATACACAACTCGTGATGGGCCAACCCGAGATGGGCTTTATGCCTGTTTCCGTGTTGGGCTGTTTCCGAAAGCACATGTGATATACACTATGTATACCAAGTGTATATCACGGGTATATATCTTGTTTAACACACCCCCGCAGTCATATCGGGCGGTTTTCGAACGTTGAGATTGTCCCTAAAATCTTCAAAAAGGACAGAGGGAAGACCCTTTGTAAAGATGTCTACAACTTGATATCTTGACGGACATGACAGACGCGTATCTGACCCCGAGCAACCTTTTCGCGGACAAAGTGAATGTCCATCTCGATATGCTTAGTGCGTTGGTGCTGAACCGGATTACCAAAAAGGTAGATAGCACTAATATTATCGCAATAAACCAAGATTGCCTTCTGAATGGGACAATGAAGCTCCAAAAGCAAGTTATGTAACCAACATGATTCGGAGACCACATTAGCTACCCCTCGATATTCAGCCTCGGCACTTGAGCGGATAGAGTCGATTGACGCTTCGCATACCATGAGACCAAGTTGTTGCCAAGGAACATACAATAGCCAGACGTAGACCGTCTGGTGTCTGGACAACCACCCCAATCAGCATCCGCGTATGAGACAAGTGTGGATGTCGAGGAAGGATATAAATGCAAATCATAGTCCAGTGTACCCTGAATATACCGAATGATGTGTTTGAGTACATTCATGTGCTCAATTATGGGATCATGCATGAATAAACACACTTGTTGGACAGCATACGTAATATCCGGTCTTGTAAAGGTCAGATACTGAAGGGCCCCTGCAAGACTGCTATAGCGGGTCGGATCCTCGTAAGGTACGTCGGCCGCGGCACTAAGCTTGGGCTTAGTATCAACTGAAGTGAAAGTGGACTTACAGGATGACATCTCAGCCCTCTCGATGATCTCGGTTGCATACTTCCGTTGAGACAAGAACAACCCATCGGAAGGACGAGTGACAGCAATCCCCAAAAAGTAACTCAAGGGCCCCAAGTCTTTCATAGCAAACTCGGAGCTGAGCATGGTCATGATAGACTGGCGTAAGGCATCAGAAGAGGCAGTCAATATAATACGTCCACATATAACAGAATGTAGGCTAAGGACGAACCACGACGGTAGATGAACAAGGAATTATCCGACTTACTATGAGTGAACCCAATAGTCGAAACATAGTCAGCAAACCTTGATGGTTCATTTTCTCGACATAATGGATATCACCCAACACTCTATATACCTTGTTTAACATTATGGATATGTGTGAATTATATATTTTAAAGGACACTGATGCCGGTAGTGGCTCGAAACTTCCGATAAGAGATGAAGAAGATCACCGTTTGAAGAAAGGAAAACCAAAGAAGAGGAAATTCCATTCCATCAGTGACCTCTACAAGGTGATTCATGCGGCCTTATGTTTATTTTTTCGTATTATAGCTATATCTAACAGTTCTCATTAAGAAGAGTAATATCCTCTTATATATGCTATAATAGAAACCATAAACTAAGAATACTTGGAATTTTTATCATTTGTTTGTTGTATGAGACGTATGATTTTGGATCTCTTTGATGATGGTGGTATCCAGATCAGCTCGCATGTATCTCAATTATTCCACCACACCTATAATTTTGGACTTGTTCAATATATATGGACTTTTGAAATATTATTTTGACATAGATACGTCTGCATGCATTGAAAAGTATGAAAATGTTTTCAGTCCATTGATCTTATAGATACCAAAGGTACAACAACATACATACCATGGTGTAGTTCCACAAGTTGGGTGTGAGGAAGTAGAGTGAGTATATTTCCCTATCTTGAGAGGTAGAGATTGTTTCCGATAGACCATCGGCAGGATAAAGCAAAAACAAAGCATATCAACAAGGAAAAGGAACAGTAACTACAACAAAATAATATGCTAAGCGAATAATGAGCTATAATAGATAGTAACAGAGAATATTTTAATACTTAATATTTTTATTAGAACTAGCTTATAAGTATTTTGAATAAGTCTCTAGTATTTGTTCATCAATAGTTTGTTCATACTTCTTTCTTATCAGTATTTGCTCGCGAAATTTGAGCTTTTTATTCAATGTAATAGATTTTTATTTTGCCTTTTAGAAATTTGACAAAAATAAAAATTGTTAACTTTTTTTAATTAGCTGATCAAGTTTTCTTGCATTGCACAGTATACTGATAGGCTCTCATCAGTTGAAGATGAATATAATTGGAGTATCCCTGCTGGAGAAAATCCCAATATGAATATCTCAATCAAAGAAGATTCTGGCATCGGAACCAACAAAAAGAATGCAGAAATGTAAGTGTATTTGGTATAATGTAAAATGTTTTTCCTGATATACAATATTTTACATCCAAAAAAAAAAATTATTTTACTCTCTTGATCATTTTCCAGTTTGAGTGAGCATAAAGGTCGATGAAATATGTCAGTCCATGGTAGAGGATAGTATTATAGTGATAGTTTAAGTGGAGTATTCAGTGTTAAAGCTTAACAACGTCTAAATGTTAGTTAAAACAAATAATATATGGAGTAAGAGTTTGGACTATTTGTTTATAAATAACTTTTATGATATAAGTAATTTTCAATATTGAACTAACATATTTTCCTTAGAGAAAATACGTTTCTAACAGTTTGAGTTAACTAAACACAATAAATCATTTCATCAACTAAAACATTTTATTTTATTTTTTGCAAAAATATTTGACGTTATACGTAAAACTGAAAACAAGCAGTTTCTGGATCTTTTTTAATATGGTTTTTAAAATTCTTAATTATTTAATCTCCTGTTTAATTTAAATGGTCAATTTCTTGACTCTAATTTGAACTGAGGTTTTCATTCCATCATTCTTAATTTACTTTCTTTTTACTTGATTATCAGATTAAACTATGATCGAGATTCGAGAGGTGAAATCAGATGGAGAAAGAGTAGACAAAAAAGGCTCAGTGAGTAAACGAAAGCTTCGATCGATTGTTGATAAATTAAAGCCAGTATTGACAATAAAGAAGAACTAGAAGTTGCAGCATATATGGCTACTTTTTTAATACTTTATTAATTAATGTTGTGGATCTTCAAGAATTGCATGCAGCTGTGTGTAATTCTTAGTTCACAGTAATTGAAAGTTTGATAGTAAGAATTAGACTTTTCCATCTAATTAGTATTTAAATATTTTTAGACCTTTCCATCTTATAAGTATTGTCATTGTTCAGGAATTTTCACATGTTTTTTGCAAGTACTGATTTCTTTGAAAAAGCTTCTAAAAGCCTAAATATTACTCCTATCAAAAAAGATATTGAAGCACTTTTGATGTGGGAACTCTTCAGAAGTTTTAACGATTAATTTAGACTCAACCAGTAATGTGAAATTTATTTTTTAACGTTTGAGATACGACATTAATTAGTGACAAGATATCATAAAAAATGACGTGTGACCCAAAATGACATAAAAACGATATAATTTGATATTTACCACATTTGATACAAAATATCGTAAAAACGATGATATTTGATATAAATATCAAAAATACTATTGATATTTGTTTCAAATGTCATATTATTCATCGATAGTTACCAAAATTTTACAACTAAATAAGAATTACTGCAGTTTTACCAAACTAAATAAAATAATATTTGTATCTCAATTTATATGATGTTTTTATTTTTTGAGATTTAAACTTCTTAATTTTAATGGTATATTTAAATATAAATTTTCAAATTTTTTTAAAATAAAAATTTTAAATTTAAAAATTATATAAAAATATTGTAAGTCATCATCATTAATAATTTAAAATATTAAAAGAGATATGAAAAACTTATGAAGAATTAGTTTTAGCTCCAAAATATGGAAGAAACAAGCGTTTCCACGACTCTACCACCCAGTCAATTCTGTTCCACTTAATCCCTCTTTCATGGCCACATATCTTTCCAGCTAAGGAATGGGAAATCTTTCTCCTGTTACATGAATCCAATTTTCATTTCATCCGGAAAAAGCCATCTTTTTCTCAACAATATCTTTGTCATTTGATCCAATAGTGTTCCGTTAGATAGGAACATTTCTGATAAGCAAAACGAACGGAGTAGGATATATTTGCAATTTATCCATTTTACTCGATGTGCTGTCGCCTTTTAGGATTGATTTCACCATTTACACGTTTACTGTCATGTTTCACTCTTCATTTTCTACCAACTCCCCATTTTAGTTAGAATTAGCTATCGGAGAACGTTAGGAAACCTTTCCTCTCTATTTCTCCTTTTCTTTTTTACTCTGTTTTATTCATTTTTAAACATATAATTTTATGGTTTTGGTTCTCTATAGCTTTGAAATCAAGATTATATTTCTATTATTGAATTGGGGTTTGCTTAAAATTTTATGGGGTTAACGTCACCATGCATGTTTGTAGTATGTTGGTAGGTGTACTCAGTGGAATAAATTTTGTTCTGTAACAATTTTCTAGTTGTGAAAAATAAAACAATTTTTAGGTGTCGAAGGAAGTATCAAATGGTATTTAGTGATATGTAGAATGTTACAATAGAAAAATATTTTTCTATATAGGAAATGATAGAATACCGTGTATATCCCTGTGATATACACGGTTTTGACTAGTCTTGTACCATAAATAGAAGTTGTAAATTATGTTGTATAATTAACATAACTGTAGAATTCTTGTACAAGTAGAACTAGGATATTAGAAGTTTAGTAGGAATAGGATTTTTCATATTTGAAGATTGTAACTTGTATATATACATATTCATTCAATAAGAATAATCAAGGGATTAATTCTTTCATGGGATCAGAAGTCTAGGTCTAGACTACATCCCTTCCCAATTTTCTCCACTACTCTCGGCTCAAATTCCGAGAACCCTTCTCGGTTTCCGGCCGACTTCTTCCTCCTCCCTTCCCAATTTTTCTTCCTAATCCCTAATTCTCCTATTGTTCTTTCGTTATGTTTACGTCAAAGAACCTGTTTCATTCAGCCCTTACAGTTTCCAACATCAGGAACCACATCCTTATTGTTCTTGAGAGAGAAAACGTCCAATACGCGACATGGGTGGAATTATTCAAAATTCACGCACGCTCGCATCAAGTCATCCATCACATAATTCCCTCGACACCTAGCACATAGGAGGTGCCTAACCCCGAGGAAAATCCTACGTTATGGACAACACTTGATGCTACCGTTCTCCAGTGGATTTATTCCACTATTTCTACCGACCTCCTACAAACGATCATTGAGCCCAACATTACGGCAATGGAAACTTGGAATAGGGTGCGTGATATATTCCAAGATAACAAGAATTCCCGTGTTGTCACCCTCGAGCAGGAATTTTCACATGTCCACATGGTAGATTTTCCTAACGTTTCGGCCTATTGTAAACGGATGAAGGAATTAGCAGACCAACTCCGCAACGTTGGTGCACGAGTTACCAATGATCGTCTTGTTCTCTAAATGGTTGCAGGTATGTCTGAGGCCTATAACGGCGTTGGCACACTACTTCGTCAAAGTAACCCTCTACCGCCTTTTTATCAGGCCCGTCCATACTCACGTTAGAAGAAGCCGGCTTAGCTAAAAAGGCGGCTACATGTGCAAATTCTGTCGCCATGATGACCACGTCAGACGACCCTCACTCATTCTCCGAGAATTCTGGCCAACACCGCAACAACTGTGGTGGCAAAAAGGGTCGAAATCATAAAACTAATGGTAAAAACTACGGAGGCGATCGCGGTGGTAACGGAGGTGGCCGAAACAATGGTGACAGCAGCAGTGGGCCTCGGGGTAGTAGGCCGTAGGCCAACTGGTCCCAACCGTGGGGCCCCTGGCCGTGGAACTGGGCCAGTGGCCATTGTCTCAATAGTCCCTATTTCCCTCTCAACCCTTACCTGGTAACTGGGCCCAGTTCCAGCAACAGGCCAGGCCCAGTTTCTCGGGTCCAAATACTGGCAGCAGATTCACTTCTAGGTCGGGGCCGCAGGCAGGTTTGCTTGGGCCTCGGCCTTCGCAAGCGTTCTAGGCAATGGGCCCCACACCAACTCCGACAAAAATTGAGGCTGTAATCCACACGCTTGGATTAAATCCTCCATAAGTGAATTGGTATATGGACACCGGAGCCACTTCTCACATGACGTCTGACCAAGGTACTCTCTCGTCTTATTTCAATTTGAGCAAAAATCATGGTATTATTGTTGGTAAATGGCAATTCAATTCCAATTCGCGGTCATGGACATACAACTTTGTCTTCCCTACATCCACCTCTAGTTTTGTAAAATACCTTTCATGCCCTAACTTAATTAATCCGAACTTTATTAGCACATGCTTTTGTACCCCCTTCTTTTGGCATCATGCACTACAAATGGCTACTTACCTCTTTAACGTACTTCCTACCAAAGGATTAGCATCTAAATCTCCCATTAAATTTCTCTATAATAAGGATCCTTCGTATTCTCATATTAGGGTCTTTGGATGTTTATGCTATTCACTTTTTCTGTCAACTACAATTAATAAACTTCATGCTCGTTCTACCGCTTGTGTATTTTTGGGTTATCCGTCTAATCATCGTGGTTACAATTAATAAAGACCTGATATTACTTATGTAGTTCAACATGTGTGTTTGTTTATGCATGATCCACGGATTGAACATATGAATGCGCTCAAATGCATTATACGATACATCCAGGGCACACTTGATTATTGCTTGCATTTGTATCCTACGTCTGTTTCTACACTTGTGTCTTATACAGATGATGATCGGGGTGGTTGTCCTGATACCAAACGTTCGACTTCTGGTTATTGTATGTTTCTTGGGGATAACTTGATCTCATGGTCTGCAAAACGACAAGCTACATTATCAAGATACAGTGCAGAGGCCGAGTATTGAGGCATGCCGAATGTGGTGTCAGAATCATGTTGGCTGCATAATCTTTTGTTAGAACTACACTTTCCTATTCAGAAAGCTACATTGGTCTACTGTGATAATGTTAGTGCATTTTATCTTTCTGGCAATCCGATCCAACATCAACGCTCTAAACATATCTAGATGGACATTCACTTTGTTTGCGAAAAGGTAGCTCGTGGACAAGTACGCGTCTTACATGTGCCCTCGCGATACCAAATTGCTGACATCTTTATGAAGGACCTTCCCTCAGTTTTATTTGAAGATTTTAGGGACAGTCTCAGTGTACGACTATCGCCCGCTATGACTGCGGGGGTGTGATAGAATATTGTGTATATCCCTATGATATGCACGATTTTGACTAGTCTTGTACCATAAATAGAAGTTGTAAATTATGTTGTATAATTACCATAGTTGTAGAATTCTTGTACAAGTAGAACTAGTATATTAGAAGTTTAGTAGGAATAGTATTTTCCATAATTGGAGATTGTAACTTGTATATATACCTATTCATTCAATAAGAATAATCAAGGGATTAATTCTTTCCGGAAAAGACTCTTTTGTCAGCAGAAACTAGAGGATCATATAAGTTTGTCGTCTCTTCAACTTAAGAAGTTATGCAATTGATGTTTGTGTAGCCGTAGGTACAATGATTACAGTGAAATGAACATAGCAATGCTAGGTATGACAGGATTGTTCAGTTCTCGTTGTGTCTATTTGTATCAAGTGATCTCAAAATAATGTACACTGTGGGTATAAAAGTACTAAGCTTAACTAGGCTATGCAAATTTTAGTATTAAAGCTATTAGTACAAAATAAAAAATAAATAAAATGGTAGGAAAGCTACTAGTTTGATGTCACATAACTACCATCCACCCAAATATTGGACAAGTTTTCTCCTTATCTTGTCGTTGATGATTTGTATTGATAAGCGCTTTAGCAGCAAAAGGCAGTGTGATCCTTTGTTTCTATTTTATTGGTTTTCCCTTTGACTATTTACTCTTTATAAGTTCCTGCAATTCATGAAGTTTTTATGGGAATCTTGCTGTAAATAATGCAAGTCATGGATATTAAAGGGAGACAGATTAGTGAATTAAATTACAATGCACCCTTTTTTTGTTCTTACAGCTGTGGGATGCATATTGACAATGTGAACAGCTCTGTCTAGACATTTTTGTTCTTGTTTATTTTCTGCAGATTCTACTGGCATATGATGACTCCTAATGGCAAAATGCAAAGTTTACTTCTTGATGTACTTAGCAACCTTCCTGAGAATGTAATTGATGACATTCTTTTGTGTTTGCCTTTACGAGATGCTGTAAGGACGAGCATCTTATCGAAGAATTGGAGATATAACTGGTGCAGACTTACACAACTGAAACTTGATCAAACATTTTGGGAAACAACGAATGACTTTAATATCCCCTACAGTTAGATTTACTAACGTTATCTATCATCTTTTGACCCTTCACGCAGGACCAATTTCTAAGTTTATCCTCTCCATAGTTGATCCTGTCGACTTCCGTAAGATTGACAACTTGATATATTTCCTCTCAAGAAGTGGCATTCAACATCTTGTTCTTCAACTTCCAAGGGATAACCTATACAAAATGCCTTCTTCATTTTTCACATGTTTGCAGTTGAGGCATTTGACTCTGCAGAGATGTTTAGTACGTCCTCCGCCAGTATTTAAGGATTTGATAGGTTAATTAGCCTAGAACTAAGTCAAGTCTCAATTTCTACTGAAGCTCTTGGAAGTTTTATCTCCCGTTACCAGTTGCTTGAGCATTTGGTGCTGGAATACTCGGATAATATAAACTACATTGAGATTAATGCTCCCACACTGAGGTCGTTTGTCTTCACAGGAAATATACATTTTATACATCTAAAATGTGTCCCTCTTCTTGCAAAAGTTACACATGAGTCTACAGTGTCCTCTGTAAAGGCAGGAAAACATGATGTTGCTGAGTTTTTCAAGTCTATTCCTGCTCTCGAGCATCTCCACTGGGATTACAGTAATTTCCGGGTAACTCTTGCTTCATGACTTCATTTTAATGCATTTTCATAGATGTACCATCTCTTGGGATAGCAACCGTCCTATTCTTTGACATTTTCTTCCTACCTAGTTCATGTTTGCAGGACCGGCTGAAGTACCAAAAGTGCTTCCCTCTTCTCTTAACTGCCTTAAACGTCTTTACCTATCTGAGATTTGCCTGGAGGAACTAGTCGAGGTTGCATGGGCTCTTTGCTTGATAAGAAGTTCCCCATATTTAGAGGAACTTCAAATTAAGGTTCTTAATTATGTTTGTTCTTTTCTTTCTCTTTGTTCTCTGTATGTGATGACTTTGTTATTTTCATACTCATTAGCTCTTCAGTTTTAAGCTCAGAGTGATGGTTTTCCGTAATCTTAGGGGCCTGGTGATCTTTTTGGTGAATGGCTTGCTCATGTGCCCCCGGGTGGTGTTAATGAAATTCCTGCAAGCTTCTCAGATTTGACATAGAGAAGGAGGAAAGGTTGAAATGCAGCTTATCAAGGTTCTATTGGCCAAATCACCAGTGTTGGTGAGAATGGTAGTCGACCCTGATGTATATGGAGAGCAATCTCTCAAAGTACTGACGGAGATAACAAAACTTCGGTGGGCATCACCTAAAGCAGAGGTTATATATAACGTGAATGCATATACCGATTACAAACCTGCTTGATGTTCACAAGTCTTTAATCGGACGATGATTTTTGCCTATAATGTTTTGGAATCCTTGGTGTAAAACTGTAAATAGATTCGAATGTTAATGCTGCAGTATACGGCTGTGTTTTGCCTTTGCTATTAGATAGTGAGAAAACTATCAGTTTGTGAACGTAGTGAATCTGGAGGGATGTTTTGGCTAGTGTATTATTATATAACGTACTGGTACAAAGGAAAGAATGAAACGTGAAGTCCTTCCATGGAAAAAATATTTTCTTGACTCTTATTATTAGCTAGAAACTTGAACTTTTATAGAATCACATTTAGACATGATTTTTATTTTGATTATTTCTTAGAATGTGGAATTTTTTTTCGATTTTAAAGTCAACAGATGTCTTACAAAATTTGCACTGATCAATAGTGTTTTCCAAATACATCCAGGGAATGGAATGGAAAATCTTACAAAAAATGAAAAATTAAATCAAAGAAGACTGTTCGACATTGTTCGATATCTTACTAATGCCCCGAACAAAGAAGATTTCCAAGGAACTGTGCTCTCTTCTCGGCCTTCATCGTAGTAATATAGTTACCAAGAGAGATAATAATCATTTAATCCATTGGTTAGATCTGTTGCTATAAAATCTTGCCACCTAAGTTCTCCAACCATTTAGAGTAAGAAAAACACCTAATGACAACCAGATTTAGAAATCTCGGAACCAACAAACTGGTTAGTGCTCAAGATAGAACACATATTCTGTCAAGCGCTGTAATTTACTGGGGTCTAACTTCTGCTCTGTTATAACTGCCTGTTTCTTCACAGTAAGCATTTGAGAAGCCGAATCCAACACCCAACCCTGTTGCAGCACATCTGAAAGGGAGATGACAGTCATTGGTACCAATCAGTGAAAACTCGTGAACACATTATGATTGTTTTTTCTGGCAAGTATAATAATTGAGACTTGCATATAAAATCGCAACAGCAATAAGTGAAAACCAAACGGGCGAGAGCTTGTGAATGCCCAAAATGTAGTGATAAATGGATAAGCATTCGAAAGAATTCATTTGTATGTACTTCTTAACATTTAATGCGCACCTATATTTGTTAACCACTTCAAACAAATTGATTCAATCTTAAAGAGTATCATAGCCCATCCACCCCTTTTGACTTGTTTCAACAACTCAATAATTGTCTTCAATCCCCCAAGTGATTGCTATCTAAGTTTTAGCTACGCTGGAAGTACGAAGTACTATTAATTAACTTCATTGCAGAAACATCAAAGACACTGTAGCTATTTTTGATAGAATTAGCTCTTTCCCCAGGTCACAGTTTAGCCAAACGCATGATTCCACTAATCAGTTCACTTGCTTTCCCTACCAGAAAGCTCAAATTGATCACGGATGGAAGTGCCAACTATCGAGATTTCATTGCATCGTAAGGCTCATTAAGGTTACTGGAAAGCTGGCCTTGGAAAAATTAGGCCAATTTATTAGCTCAATTACTGAATTGATGTGCAACCCAGATGCATCTCTTAGTCCTAGGCAGAGGAACTAAAGGAGATGTGGAGAAACTCCCTGCCAGGTGTGGTGAAACTGATAAAGGAACAGCTGACAAGACATCAAAGAGCAATGAAAGCTATATTTGGGATCTTAGAGAACCTTTTCAGAAGGTCTAGAAGTAACATTTAGCATGCTTTTTAAAGGAAATCAATGAGCAGGATACCTAGCCAATCAAGTCCAAAACTGTGGTTTACCAGACACTGAAGAGAATGGAGATGTTTCTAATTGCTTGACACAATAAAGATTACTTTTGAGAGACTTTAGTTCATTTAGTGTCCTCTTATGTACCCCCAAAAAAACTATGAGACTGCAAGCAGCATAAGATAAAATCTTACAGTTTGTAGCATCATTTTCATTCATTCCCAGGAAGCGAGCTGCATCTTGTATGCTAATGGTTGAATAAGCAGAAAGCAGGAGCTCAAACATCCTTTTTTTGTATAATTCTGCAGAAGGATGATATGAAAATCCAATACACAGCAAAATAAGTACTCCTAATAAGTAAACACACACCATTGCACCCTGTATTTAAAAACCACAAGGAAATCAGAAGAAAACAATGAGGTCCAAGAACTTGAACTTTAACATACTACAGTTCCCTTCACATATTTGAGTAATTAATTTTCTCTATATTTTGAAAAATTGCTAGCAATAAACTAATATCTTCCCAGCGATGTGGTCTAAAATTTAGGCAAATAACCAATTTACGTTAAGCCCCCCCCCCCCCAATTAATGTGCTAACTATCATTTTCTTTTCTTACACATACAGCCCCACATAATTTGGCACAAACAAAAAACTACTGTGGTAAAGCGTAGAACACACATAAGTATAGGTTTTGTTGTCCTTCTCAACTCTCGCCCAATGTCACAAAAACAAAAGGCTGCATGAATTCCAAAACAAACAAAAAAATAGTTAAAATTCCACTACAGGAGATCCTGAGAGCAGGAACTCGGCTTACTGAAACACTGTTCCCCTCCCGAATGCTCTTGCGCTCCTCTCAATCAACATGGTCTGACAACTACTTCATCATGCTTCCTTCACTCCCACAACCAATCCCCCACACAGAAGAATTCAACATAGATTGAAGAGAACATATATTTTGGTATATACCCACATCAGTTAATCCTTAACCTCGTAGAAGTATGGTTCTAAGTTTTTTTAGGGGAAATAGCAATTTTGGTCCTCGAATTATAGCATAGTTTCAATTTTAGTCCTTGTATTATTCAATGTAGCATTGTTAACCTTCAATTATAACAAAGGTGTGTTTTCAATCCAATTATTAACTTATGTCAGCCGATGTTAACTCCAGTAAAGGGTAATTTTGTATTTTTCTACTAGAAAAAGGTTGCAATAGCTATGGCCATTGAAGCAACAGAGAGTATGCCAACTCAACTGCCAATCTTTATAAATGAACAATAACTCCCACCATTTTGATTATAAAAGAAACTTCCACCATATTCCTAAAAAACAGAAAAGCTTCATCATTTGCTTCAAATGCATTAGATGAAATGGGTTTTTATCATAGTAAAATATAAGCAAAACTAATACACCCTCCGTTCCATTTTAAGTGTCCTACTTTTTTTTTTGGTTTGTACCAAAAAGAGTTTTTCCACGTTTAGTAAGTTGACAATTCAAAGATCCTACATGGCAAGTTTATAACCACAAGATTAAAGGACATTTTAGGACATTACATACATCTTTAATTTAAGATCACAAGATTTAAAAATCTCTCATTATTTCTTAAAACTCCGTGATTAGTCAAACTAAGACACTTAAATTAGGATGGAGGGGGTAACTATTAGTAATAGAGTATATCATAATTTAGCCAACTCTTATAAAATTAAAACACAAAAGAGGTAGGGTGAAAGGAAAGCCCAAAATGAAGAAGAATGAGAGGTGGGTGGCAGTGGAACCAATATTTGAATGGAATCAAGACGAAAGTTGCATTGGACTACGACAGTAATGAAATAGAAATGAAGAATGAAGAGAGAGTATGTGTGAATGTCTTTGTGTGCTGACTGTTGTGGACTATGTTAATATACTAGATTAATGAAAATGGAGAGAGAGGGAGTATATGTGTGAGACATGAAGAGACAATGGTGGACATATCTTTTCTTCTTCGTATTCCTTTAATCTACTTGTTTTTTTAAAACCTTTTTCAGCTTGCAGGGGGTCATTTCGTAATTGTAGTCTAATTAAATAACGTTTGTTAGTTGGAAGGATTAATCCCGCACAATTAACGTTTGTTAGGGTGGATGAAGTGGAGACTCGCTTCATGAGTCTTATGTGACAAGAAGGTGCCACCTAAACTTAAGGGCAAGTTCTACAAAGTGGTGGTTAGACCGACTATGTTGTATGGGGCGGAGTGTTGGCCAGTCAAGAAATCTCGCGTTCAGAAGATGTGGGCATACTAGGAGAGATAGAACTAGAAATGACGATATCCGAGACAAAGTGGGGGTGGTATTGGTGGAGGACAAGATGCGAAAAACGCGACTAAGGTGATTCGGACATGTGAAGAGAAGATGCCCGGATGTCCCAGTGAGGAGGAGTGAGAGGTTGGCTATAGACGGTTTCAGAAGAGGTAGAGGTAGATCAAAAAAGTATTGAGGAGAGGTAATTAGATAGGACATGGCGCAATCCCAGCTTACCGAGGACATGATTAGGACATGACTGTAGATAGAAAATTTTGGAGGACACGGATTAGAGTAGAAGGTTAGTAGGTAGTTGAGTATTGTCACACTTATCTTTCCATACTAGTAGTCGTAGTATTACTCTGGTAGTTTCCTGCCTTCGATTTCTGTTACTATTTGTTGTTTCTTGTCCGTTGATCCCTGTTACTATTTGTTGTTTCTTGTCCGTTGACTATTACTTTGTTTTCTTGGTTTATTTGTTGTTTTTTCATCTTGCCTTGAATTGCTTGTTCTTATGCCTAAGGGTCTACCGGAAACAGCCTCCCTACCAAGGTAGGGGTAAGGTCTGCGTACATTCTACTACCCTCCCCAGACCCCACTTTGTGGGATTTCACTAGGATTGTTGTTGTTGTTGTAATTGATCTAATGAAAGGTCAACTGTGCAGAGGAACATAATACAGGGACGAAATCCAGAATAAGGCAATACTTCAGGGATCGAAACTGCCTTTTTCTCTTTTTTTTAATAGGTGGTATATTTCAAGTATTATCTCCAAGTTCTCCTGGAATAACTGCATATCACTGTTTTCTTATTTGAAAATTTCTTTCTAATTTGATAAGTCTTATTTGTAGAAATTACACGCCAAATTATCCTTTATATCCAGAAAGATAGTTTCCACAATAGATACTTTCTCAGCCAAGTACATGATAAATTCCATGTATCCGGAGAGGCACCAGTTATTAAAATAAGCCAGAACTACAGACTTGCTCATGATCAGTAAATGTTATACAAAGAGCATGCACAGTCCTTGTTTTAGTACATGCAACGCATTGTAAGAATTGCACATGTGGACAACAAAGAGCCTATTAAGCTCGCCCAACTCAAATAAAGAGTAATTGACAAAAATGAACTCAGAGCAAAAGAGACATAATTGAAAAGGGCATTGTACACAATTATCTAGATCAGCAAGTATATAAATATCAAGATTCAGGCATAGAGCAGATACTCCCGAACTGACAATCACAACATCAAAGCAGAAAGAAAATTGACCATCACGATTGAAGGAAAGGCATCGCCCAATGATCTCCCTTTCCAGGGTGTATCACACCACTAAGCCCATCCTAAATTAATATGCTTGACAAGATAAACTCACTTATAGAGACTGTTTCTTACCAAATCAGTCATCGGCCCAATGCTAATACCAAGACATACAGAACCGTAGTAGAATAATTCTCCCTGCCCACTTAAGTTGTTTACGAAAGTGGCTATCAGACTTCAAGATATGTTCAGAAAACACCATTCTAGTCTCAAGCCATTATCAAACTCCAACAGTTAATCCTAGATGGCATCCCAAATTTTTTATTTATGCAGATTCATAGATTCTTCAAATTCATAACAATGGCGATATATAATCAATCCTTACATGTACTTGATTCGCATTCAATTTTATTCCAGAAGAAAGGTTAGAATCCTCTGGCACTTATTCTACAAGTCCCAGTTCTTAGTTGTTCATATATTCAACTCTCTTATCTTTATAACCTTCAGAAAGAAAACAAACCCTTCTAGGCTTTTGACGGTCCCAAAAATAAAAGAATGATGATCCCTCGCAAACCACCAACTAAAGTAGAAACTTGATAAAACTTTCAACAAAATACATTCTCAATCCTCACCTTTACTTTCTCCTTAGAGATCTTTCTCCTTAGAGATGCTAAGTCTTGGTTATTCACATATCAACCTTTAACTCGTTTATTGGTTCATTCATCTTAACCCTTCATAACCTAATCCTTCTAGGGTTTTGACAAGCAAAAAAACAATGTTGGACCGTTGCTAGGACTTATATAGAACCTTATGTAAAGCTTTCAACAAACATTGATTAGACTAGTTACATCGATTAATAGAAGATGATCAACTTGAAAAAGCAGTCACTTACCTGCAAAGGAAGCCACAATGGGCTGAACCTCAGTACTACAGCTGTATTCACGAATAGCCTCGTGCACACCAGCGTAATCCCTTGTCCAAAGCTTCTGCCCAATCTTCCAAACTGCCACCACCTCCGGCCGGGCCTCCTTTATGGCTGCAGGTATCTTCTTCCACATAAATCGAGCATTATTACTGCAAAAGTACCACAATTACAACGTTACCCTAAGCAATTCCTCAACAGTACCTGGTTTAAAACCCTAAAATTCCAAAATAAAGTTGTTTATGGATTACGTGTCATTGTTGTAAATATGTCCTAGAAGGTGAATCTCGTACGGCCATTCGTCTTGAAAATCAATGCCCTCAGCGGCATCCTATGAATATGAACAAAGCGAATAGAAACATTAGGTTTAAAAAAATGAGTGAAAGGATAATACTAAAGCAGCAATAAATTGCCTGAAGCATGAGGTTGTCGCAGATATCAGCAATTTTGTCGTAGGACTTGGACGCCAAGGCTTTGTTGAGTAGAGAGGTATCCATTGGAGGGCACTGTTTTTTTCTCGTCGATTCTCCTTTTACTCGAATTACAATGTAGTGGGTAGTTTGGGCTTTTGCCTCTTTGGGCCTCCGCTATTTAAACATCACCTTCTTTGTCCAATTTACTCTATTCATACTTGGGACACTTATTTGGTATTTGAACATTCCTACTATTTAACTTGTATCAAATTTTAGCAAATATTACATAAAATATATTACCTCCTCTTCGTATGGAAAATAGTTTTAAATGAAATAGTGTTGTTGAAATTAATGATGGACTTTGTTTTTTATGCTATTTAGAATTAGTATTTTAAATTTGAATTTATTTAAAATAAATTTGAGCATTAAATCGCATGTTAAATTATTTAAATAATAAATATCATTTTAGATAATAAATTGTTTCGCCTGAACTTCAGACATAAATATAGGCATTCTACTATATGTGGCAGAAGTTCACACAAAAAATGATTGAACTTTGGTCTTAGGTGGCAAAAGTTCAAACTTCTGACATTGTATTTGACAAGACTAACTTCAAATACTTTAGAGTTATTTTGATATAGATCAGCAAATTTTTACAAACTTCGAGTATAGCTTAAACAACAGTCCCAAATCAATATATGTTACTTACACCTACTTATTTCGGGGGCAAGTGCACACATATAGCCCCTTGAAAAAATATTATTTAAGATATAGCTCAAATTTACTAAATATGTAGTATTATTTAGCATTTTCATAATTAATTTCATACATGGGGTACTTAAGGGTTCAAGCATACATATATTAAGTTGAGGTGTCAAGCCTAATTCAGATCATATGTTTGAAGTTGGCATGTCTCTTGTGCAATTCGAACTTCATGTGTTTAGATATGAAGTTAGGTTCGATGATCCTTAATTTTAGATATGTTATCTGAAATTTGCATTGCCAAGTCAAATTTCATATTCAAATATATGCAATTGACATATCTTAAGTTGATTTCAGCCGATAAAAATTTCCTTTTCAGCGATCTTCTAATATTTCTCAATGTATTTGATTATTTGTGGAGCTTCTCTTATGCAATTTCTACTAATTTCATTTGAATCCAAATCATACTAAGATAATTTGAAAAGGAAATAATGGAGATTGGACAGATATATTTGCTGGCAAGAGAACTATCATTGACGAGTGATGACACTATTTGGATAAAATACAACAAGAATAATATACTCTGTGTAATTCCACATGTGAGATTTGAAGAAGGTAGAATGCACGCAGATCTTATCTCTACATTTGTGGATAGAGAGGTTGTTACTGATAGACTTTCGACTCAAAAGGAACGTAAGTCACTGCAAGATTGCATGAAAAGTAAGACATCAAAAAAAACAAGATACAAAACAGATGATGATACATAGTAATACACACATAAAGATAATGATCTACGCGATACGGAAATAATACAATTAAGAAAAATGAAAGAGGAGATGAAAAGGCAAGTCCCCCACCTCTTTACTCTTTGGATAAAATGCAATATATAAATTTGTTAAGTTATAAAAAAAAGGATAAAATCATAAGAATTCTTTGGAATTATGATAAAATTGACAATTACACACCTAAACTATGCAAGGATTCTATTATCTTTGTGAGCTTAAATTTTTTGTACTATTATTTATACTCCTAAATTATGTGAGGGTCATGTTACCTCTATGCATCATGCGAGGGTCTATTACTCTCTAAATTTAATTGTTAAAATTGCAAAGATTTTTGTGTTTAATCTGTTCTGTCTATTAAGATGATGTTATTGCACATTTTAGTGCACTTTTGCGCTGATTTTTGTGTCTATAAAGTTGCATCCCTCATTTTGATATCTATAAAACTATTCTTGATATTTTAGATAGGGTTTCTTCATTTGTGAATCTGTCATATCTGTAAAGTTGGCAGTTGCACAGATTTCATTTATTTATTTGGTGTATAAAATTTACAAGTTGTTGTTCTTGTTCTTGTTCTTGTTCATGCCATTAGATTAAAACTGGATCAAAATTATCGAATAAATTTCAACAAAACAACAATAAAAATAGATTAAAAAATCCACCAAAAACTGCACTTAAACAACAACAAACACCGGAAATAATTTAGAAGTTTAAATAATACGAAATAATTAAGTTCCTGGGGTAAGAGGACCCTCGCACAATTTAGAGATGTAATTAATTCAAAAAAAAAAAAGTTCATGTGAGTAATATATCCGTCACATGGTTTATGTGTGTAACTAGCAATTTTGTCATAGTTTAAGGGTATTCTTATGCCTTGTCCCTAAAAATGACAATAACAATAATATGTCAGTGTGATCTCACAAGTAGGTTATGTGAGAGATAGTTGGATGTACACAAATTTTACCGTTTTTTTTTGTATAGTAGAAAAGTTATTTTCGAAAGACTCCTGGTCTCAAAAAAAGTAATTTTGAAAACAAATTCGGGAATTTTGATAAGTTGAAAATGGTAGCAATTTGCATAAGCGTTAAAATTAAATCTTTATACATAAGAGAGTATGCAGTAGGTGAAAACACAAGATGAATTTGAAAGTATATTTATGTCCTAAAGACAATTTGTATTAGGACAAATGTATTTTATACACATTCGCATTATTATTAATGGAGATTAATATTTTGTCACTTGTAATTATTAAATTATTAGTTGATTATTTATAATATTCTATAATATGCATCCCTAGAGGTTACGTTGTTATTAATAATGTGAGATATTAATATTATAACGTAACTCTTAAAAGTTAAAATAGCCTCGACTAATGATCGTCAAGAATGAGATATCGATGATATGTGATAAGTCGACATGTGGTCTGCATCACTTCCTTAGAGGATGTAGTATGTTTCACCTTCTATAAGTAATGGCTACTCGTGATAGACACATGAATACTTTGAAAGTATTGGTATGCCCTGCTGATATATTGTTTGTTATACATGTCTAAAGTATGATCAGAGTGTGGAAGATAGAAGTCCTAAGACTTGAGGTCAATACACACCTTGTCTACATAGTAATATACGTTGATCCTATCCTAAGCTCAAATGCCTTATAGGTTGAGATATGACTTGTATTGGGTACATTACGATGTGGATTAAATGTGGTAGTTGAGCCAAGATTAGGATTCATTCCTCGAATGTATATTCAAGAGAACACTCAGCTTCTCATTTATATTGGGTCGACTAAGTCGTTGGTCAACGTAATAGACATATCTAGAATATGGTCTTGTTGTCAACCAATATAGATGAGATATAATGATCAAGCCATTTGGATATACACTTGCCAAATCCTAAGCTTGATCGAGTGTATCGTGAATGAAATGATTTTGTCTTACCACATAGAGGTTAAGTTTACTGGATTCATGTAAACGTACTTCACATATTGAGTTCGTCTTGCGGCGCCGTGTAGGAGTTTCGCGTAGACCTTAATTTGATTAGTGTCGATATGAGAAGGCATGTAGGGTCACACTATGTCGATTGTCCTTTCGATCTAAGGATGTATTGAGAGAGTATTAAATATTCGATTTAGAATCGAGATATTTAAATGAATGATGATTGTTTTAATTAAGTCAAATTTGAATTTTGGATTTAATTAAGAACGTGCTTAAATTTTTTGGGTCAGGCCCAAGGTCAAAATCCGGTTTGACCTAATTTTTTACCTATAAATACAGACCTACACTTCATTATTCATTACACTTGATTTTCATATCATTATTCCAAGTCTTAGAGACTCAGAATCAAAACACTCTCTCGAACCTCTGCCGGATTTCCTAGCTTTCCAAATAAGAAATACATTGAAGCTTGGAGCTTGCAATCGAAAGGGCATTCGTGTGCGCATCCACAGTTGATAAAGAGTCAAGATATTGTAAACATGTAAGTACCATTCAAGTCTTATGTTTATAGTTTTAAATTACCCTATAATCAAATAGTTCTACGTTTGTTGGGTTTGAAACAAGTTTTTAATATCCGTTGCGTACAACAACCTAACAAAAACCCTACAGAATTACAATTACTTAGAATTTTTGAAAAGCTTTTTAGGAGAATAATATAAAACTTTTAATTTTCATATTAACATCCTAAAACAAAATGAAACGTTCTTAGTGAAAGTCTATTGTATAATGACGGTCACAGACATAGAGAAATTTTGCTCGTATGGGAGAAGACCGTTGAGTAAATAGAGTTTTTGCTCTTTACAAATTTAAGCAGTGTAGCTTATGAACGACGGTAAAACCTTGTATTACTTTTCATCAACCAAAAAAATAATTATATAACAAAACGAAGAAAATGAATAAATACTTTTGTCTGAAATAACTTTTACATCGTCAATAGAACTTGATTAATTATGACACTTTGATATGAATCTAGGTTATTTTACTATGAGATTAAAAAGTAGATATAATTTTTTTAAAATGTTGGTTATATTTCAACGAGTGTTGGACCTCATCATGCGAATGACACGACCCATTTACTGAAAGGCTCAAGTTGACTGAATTTCATGTTGTTATTTATGTTTGGTGTTTCTTTGTACTGTAAATAGAGTTGAGGGTACCAACTTGTATTATTGTAAAACTTAGTGGAGCAGGGTATAAGTAACAATGTACAGATCTAGAAAGGTCGAGCAATTCATTCTGAATAATGAAACCGACTTCATATTTTTCCAAAATTCTCTCTCTAAAATTGCTCCTTGACTTCAACATTGTTTCCGGATTTTTCTTCAATTTGATTTGTTAATATGGTATCAGAATAGTGAGATTCTGCATATTCATACGATTTTCGTTCGATCCCGCTTGACCTCGTCAGTTATTGTTAATATTTGTTCTTAGTCAATTTTTGTTCGAATTTTTTTAGGATTTCTTCGATTTCTGGTGAAGTCTGATAGTTTTGTGTAGTATATTTTGAAGATTTTGTGGCGATTCTTTAAGGTGAACGAATAACCGACAAAATTAGGGTTTGCAATTCGGAGTTCTTCTCAAATCTAGGGTTTGCGAAGTTTTTTTTTTTCGTAACGGATTTGAGGAGTGTCTGTCTTCGTCGAAGCTAGGGTTTGTGATTTAGAGTCTGTCTTAACGGAAAGAACCGGGATTAGCTCATTTTTGGAAGAAATTTGGTACATTTGTTCCTCAACACTTCTACATTTTTTTGAATTTGCTTAGTTCTGTTTAGGTATTATTTTGACAATGTCTACTGGTGCACCTGGTTCGTCTACCGCTAACACTATTGGTAACCATGTGTACACTCATGAACCTTCGAGTCCTCTATATTTGTTATCATTTGATGTGCCTGGAATTTCACTTGTACCTGTGCCATTTTTGGGGACTAGGTTTGGGAGTTGGAGGAGAAGCATGGTAGTGTCTTTGCCTCCTGATAAATTTGCGTTCATTGATGGTAGTTGTCCTCAGCCTGTTGATGATGCACCACAACTAAGGTAGTGGAATAAATATAACCATATGGTCATCTCATGGATAACTAGTTCCCTTTCCCCTGAGATAGCTGAGAGTGTGCAGTACTCAGAAACTGCAAAGAGTATATGGTCTCAATTGAACAAAAGATATGACATAGTAAATGGCACTATGCACTGTCTAAGGTTGTTTGGACATTGCCTCATATTTCAATAAGCTGAAGAAATTATGGGATGAGTTGGGTTTCATGCGTGCTAGAAATGCAAATAGGCGTACATGTGCAGGAGGAAAATAAACTCTACCAATTTCTCACGGGTCTCAGTAAGACATATATGAGAATCAGAGGTAACCTTCTCATGATGAACCCTCTTCCTTCCCTGCATACCACTTATCCTTTTACAAGATGAAAGGTAAAGACAAGTTTCACCTCCTTCCCAACTTGCTCCTGATTCAGCCTCTTTCAATGCCAATCTCATTCCTCCTAACATGCAGTTCATATAGAGAGATAATTTTGCTCCCAACAACAATACTCAATTTGCTCATAAGTCTAACCTCATGTGCAAAAACTACAAAAAGCCAGGGCACACAGTTGACAAATGCTACAAACTCCACAGTTTTCCTCACCACTTCAAGTTCACTAAAGGAAACAAAACTGCTGCAAGTGTAGAAGTACATAGTCCTGATCATGCTATCACTAAGAAGGTTCCTAACCTGACCAAAGAGCAGTTCAATCAGTTGATGAATATGCTGTAGCAGACTCCTGTCTCTAATTTAGACTCTCAGCCTTGCCTCATGGCTTCTGTCAATTTTGTTGGTATATTTTATTTATTTGATAATGTAAATGACACTTCTAGTGTGTGCGTGCTAACTAGTGCATCTGATTGTGTTTGGATAATAGATTATGGTGCCACACACCACATGACCTACAACAAAAATCTTATATTTGACATTAAGCATTTGATTATATCTTATCTAGTCAATTTACCTAATGGATATAAGGTTAAGGTCACTTGTACTGGTTCCCTTCACTTTATTTCTTTTACTTTACATAATGTGCTTTATCTTCCCTCATTCCACTTCAATCTGATTTTAGTTTACAAATTAGTCCATCAATTGGATTGTAATGTACAGTTTAACAAGTATTCTTGTCTTCTATTGAAGAGGCCTGCTAGAAGTTGGTAAGTTGGTTGTTGGGCTTTACAAGCTGCACCAATCAACCACTTATGACATAATCAACTGTTCCAATGTCTCTTCTACTACTGCATCTGATGATGTATCAGTTTCTGCATCTATGTCTTTTAATTCAGATTGTTGTAATTTTGTTTCTCCATTACCTCCTACCATTGACTCAAATCATTGTATAAACCAATCTACATATAATAAAATGAAGATTTTATGGCACAATAGACTGAGACATATCCCTTTTGCCAGGATGAGAGATATTTCTTACATTTCTTGCAAATTTCCTTCTAAACAGTCTTTTGTTTATTCTATTTGCCCTATGGCTAGACAACCTATACTTTTATTTCCTACTAGTTCTATTAAAACTACTACTACTTTCCAATTTGTGCATGTAGACTCATGTGGACCATACAACACTCCCACTTACGGTGGGTGCAAGTACTTCCTCACTATTATTGATGACTACACTAGGGTTACTTAGACTCATCTCATGGGATCCGAGAGTAATGTCTTTATTTACTCAAAGCTATAATTGCCTCTGTTAAAATAATGAGAAGTGATAATGTCTTAGAACTAGGATCCATTCTCTAAAACAGTCAATTATTTCTTGACAATGGTATTTTACATCAAACTTCTGGTCCACATACACCACAACAGAATGGGTGTTGGAGAGAAAACATAGATACCTTTTAGAGACTTCCAGGGCTTTGCTCTTTCAGTCTAAATTGCCTCTTAGATTATGGGGTGATTGTTTGCTTACTTCAACATACCTCATTAATAGATTCCCCTCTATTTTACTCAACAACATATCACCGTATGAGCTTTTATATGTGACTATTCCTTGTTTTTCTCATATTAGAACTTTTGGGTGTCTATGTTTCACAACAGTTTCAAAGGTTCATAGAGACAAGTTTCAACATAGGATGAATCTTGTGTATTAATTGGATATCCTTTAGGTAAGAAAGGTTACACACTCTACAAACTTAACCACAAAGACTACCCTTGTATCTAGGGATGTGATATTTCACGAGTCTATATTTCCCTTTGCCCAAGGATTCAACACTTCTGTCCCTTCTACATTCTCTACTACATGTTTTTCTCCTGATGATCCTTCACCCACAATTCATCATCTCTTCCTCATGCTTTTGTGTCTGGTCCTCTTACTCATACATCTACTCATGGTCCCTCTACTTTTGCACATGTTCCTATCCATGAACCTAGAAGGTCTTCCATACCTTACACTCTTCCTACTCGCCTTCAGTCTTATCACTATAGCTTACCTCTTTCTCTGTGTAGTTCTAGTTCTGTTACCTCATGCTCTCAATCATTAGCTGGTTTTGATCCACTAGAGTCTCATTCCTATCAGCAGGTAGCTCTAATCCTTGCTTGGCAGGATGTCATGCAGAAGGAATTTGATGTTCTTGAAGCAAATAATACTTGTACCATTGTCCCTTTACCACCAAGAAAGAAACCTATAGGTTGTAAATGAGTTTACAAGATAAAATATAAGGTTGGTGGGACTATAGAGAGGTAAAAAGCTAGATTAGTGTGTAGAGGAGATACTCAAGTGGAGGGTGTAGACTTTACTGAAACTTTTTCACATGTCATTAAGTTTTCACTGTCAAGTGCCTCATTTATGTAGCTGTGAAGAAACAATGGTCCATGTTTCAGTTGGATGTAAATAATGCCTTCCTCCATGGTGATTTGGAGGAAGAAGTCTATATGAAGTTGCCCCCTGGTCCCACTGTTAGTCTTCCTCTGATTTTACTTCTCCCGTGTGCTTGCTTCAGAAATCTCTTTATGGTCTGAGACAAGGCTTCAAGGCAATGGTATGCCAAACTGTCTCAAACCTTATGTTCCAGGGGATACTATCATTCCATGAATGATTATTCACTCTTTGTTAGGAAAACATCATCTTCCATTGTACTACTTGCTGTGTATGTTGATAAAATCATCCTTACTGTGATGATTTGGATGAAATCTCCAAGCTTAAGTTGTTTTTGGACCAACAATTCAAGATTAAGGATCTGGGAATCCTCAATTATTTTTTTGGGTATTGAAGTGTCTTATTCTGCCACTGGTCTTCTGTTGCATCAAAATAAATTTATTCATGACCTTCTTTATGAATTTGATTACACTTCAGTGACTCCTGTTACTTGTCCTTTGGATATTAATGTGAAATTAAAGGCTGATGAATCGGATTTGTTGCCATCACCTGAGTCTTATAGAAGTCTTGTTGGAAAATTGAACTTCTTAACTCATACAAGGCCTGACTTGTGATTTGCTGTTCAATATTTCAGTTAGTTCTTCAGGCTCCTCGTACATCTCATATGGGTGCTGCCCTTCATATCTTCAGATATCTAAAAGGCTCTTCTAATGTTGGTGTGTTTTATAGCAATTCTCTTAATCTTTCCATTTATGCTTATTGTGACAGTGACTGGGCAGCATGCCTTGACACTCGCAGATCTGTTTCTAATTTCTGCATCTTCTTTGGTGATTTTATGATGACTTGGAAGGCTAAGAAACAACCAGTGGTGTCTCTTTCTTCAGCTGAGGCTGAGTATAGAGCACTAAGCAAAGTGGTGGTTGAATTATCCTAGGTTGTTAGACTATTATCAGATTTTGGTATTCATGTTCCTGATGATGTTCATGTGTTTTGTGATAATCAGACCGCAATTCATATTGCTCGTAACCCGATGTTTCATGAGCGGGCAAAGCCCATTGAGGTGGATTGCTACTTTATTTGTACTAAGCTATGAGATGGTCTCATATTCATCCACCATGTCTCCACCAAGGCATAACTGCCTGACATTTTTACCAAGCCCTGACTTCTTCATCATGCTCTTTTGCCCAAGGCAGGTGTTTTATCACCCTCCAACTTGAAGGGGTGTTGTACCTCATCATACGAATGATACGACCCATTTACTGGAAGGCCCAAGTTGACTGGATTTCATGTTGTTATTTCTGTTTGGTGTTTCTTTGTAATGTAAATAGAGTTCAATTTGTATTATTGTAAAACTTAGTGGTGTAGGGTACAAGTAACATTGTACCGATCTAGAAAGGTCGAGCAATTCATTCTGAATAATGAAACCGACTTAATATATCCCCAAAATTCTCTCTAAAATTGCTCCTTGACTTCAACATTATTTCCGCATTTTTCTTCAATTCGATTTGTTAATAACGAGTGATCTAAAAGTTGATAGTATTATTTATCAAAATCACTCCATTAGAACTAGGGCTGGCTAGTGGGCCGGGTCGGCCCGGTCCTGCCCCGACACCGCCTCGAACTTGAATAGTTTTAAAAAAAAATTGCGGTATTGGGACTCGAATCGGGACGGGACAATGTCTCGTCCTAACCAGTCCCGCCCGAAATTCCACTTTTGCAAAAATAATCTTTGCACCGACGATCATTTTATATTTTGGCCGTTGTGCAACGTCCATTTTTGACCTCCCC
Source organism: Anisodus tanguticus (assembly GCA_034509755.1). NCBI lineage: Eukaryota > Viridiplantae > Streptophyta > Magnoliopsida > Solanales > Solanaceae > Anisodus > Anisodus tanguticus. The sequence continues at coordinate 32,429,281 of CM067561.1, read as the reverse complement.
TACCCCCTTAATATTTATTTTTAACTCATAAGTTATTATATTTACACTTTAACTCAATTTTTCAACTATAAATATTTCATCTTTCTCACAAATCTTCCTACAATTTCTCAATCTATCTCTCTACAAGTCTACATTGTCTATTAAATATTCAATTTTATTTATTCATTTGGGAATTGGGAGTGAAGTTGGCAACTAGCTTGAGGATCTTCCATCGAACAAAGTTTCAATTTTCAACCTCTCGATTACACGTCGGCGTTTGGTACATTCGTTCATTCATTAAATTATTATTGTCTGTTTATTTTATTTAGCGCATTTAATTTCATTTATTTTAATTATTTATTAGTATAATTATAAATTTATAATTGAAGGATTTAAACGTATGCTTACGGGTGGGGGTTAGGCTTCTTCTAGTGGGGCAACAAGGGCAAGTGTACTTCTTCTAGTCATCCTATTCCTACACAAGATGATTTTGTTGATACTGATCATTTTCCTACAGTACCATTAGATTTAGACGATGAGCTATTTTCTGAAACTCAAGAGGACTTTAATTTAGACGATAATTTAGATGATACACCCACTAATGTTGATGACAACACAACCACTAGTGCACCTTCAACTGAAATGTCTCATATTCCCCATAGTATGAGACGAGGTTCAGCAAAATGACTATTAAAATTAGATGCATGAATATTTTTTTTATAGAGACGTAGAGAATCAAGTAGCTAGATGTAAAATTTGTAAAGATGTTTTAAAACTAAAACTGGAAAAAGGTCACGGTGGGACGGGGGATTTAATAAGACACGTAGTAAAGGCTCATCCATCTAGGTATGCCCAATACGAGGCTTTAAAATCGGGTGCGCAAACTCCCGCTCCATCGGAACAAGGTTCACATACTGATATTGTCCCGGATCAAGTACATGGTCAAAATTAACCCTATGACGGGGGGAATTATGGACCCTAAATACAATAAACATAAAGATAAGGAAGCAAATAGCAAAATTAGTTGTTGACTTGTGGAGGGTTTGCATTTTTCATTTCCTTTATCTCCCGAATTTATTCATTATATTAGAGATTTGTATAATTCTGCTTTTAACGGTTTTCCTATATCAACTGTTAAGAGATATGTATTTAAATTTGCACATGAATATCAACAGTATTTACGTGATTCATTATATCATTTTAATGGCAAAGTGACTATCACTTGTGATATAGGTCGTAGTACTAACAATCATTATTATTTAACGGTAAATCGTCATTTGATAAATTATAAATGGTCTATGCAAAAACATATTTTAGCGTATAAATATATAGATGATAGGCACACTGATAATTTTATTGCAGAAAATATTTATCAAGTGTGCAATTATTACGGAATAACCGATAAAATTATGACTATTACATTAGATAACGCTTCTTCTAACAATTACGCTATTACAATTTTAAAAAATAGTTTAACTCTATCTTTTCCATATCATTTTCATATAAAATGTGTGCCATATATATAACTTAATTGTAAATGATGGTCTATCACCTTTTGAAGACATTCTTAGTAAAATACAATTTGCTATAAATTTTATTTTTAAAAATAATAGAATACAACGAAGAAAAGAGTATAAAAAATTTTGTCACGATTGTCAACTATCTTATAGAAAAATTTAAGAAGAAGTACCCACTAGGTGGAATTCTTTATACGAGCAACTACTTGTTGCTTATGACTGTAGAAAACCTATAACTTTATTTTTTAACTCTCATAATCAAAATGTAGCTTATATGATTGTAGATAGAGATTGGGTAAAATTTTCCGAACTTATTGTATTTTTAGATAAATTTTTTCAAGCAACAAAAGAATTTTTCGATATATATTATCCTACTATTTCAACTATGTTGTTTTATATAACTCTAATATTTTTATTACTTAATGAATATATGGAAAAATCAGCTTATATGACAGCTATTAAAAAAATATTTATCAAAATTAAAAAATATTTTATTCCTATTCCACTATTTATATTATTGGTGTTGTATTAAATCCGACTATTAAAATAGGCGGTACTAAATCACTTATTGAACCTATTTACGATTTTATAGAAGTACTACCACCTCCAAGTCCCACAAATCCAAACCACTCACCACCTATTGAACAAACTAAAGAAGAAGTGTTGTCTAGCGTAGAAGACCAATGCAAAAATGTATATAGGTTTTACCAACAAGAAAGTGCTAGTAAACTACCGAGTTCCATACCTTCTTCTTCTTCTTCTTCAACACAACCTCACAAAAGACATGTTATTTTTGCGACTAGTATTGAAAGCCTCAGAAATAGAATGTGCGGTCGTACCACTACTAACCAAATTAGCGAGTTTGATATTTTTGTTATGCAGGATTCTGTACCGTACCAAGCAGTTCTCAATGAAGAAGGACGTGAAGACTTGTTGAAATGCTGAAGGGGAATTAGAAGACCTTTCCGACACTTTCAATGATGACCCGAGATGTTTTGAACATTCAAGCGTCATCAACTGAGTCTGAAAGCACTTTTTCTGCTAGCAGGTATCAAATAGGAGACCACACACTCATTAGCCGGAGACAGCTTGGAGATTGTAGTATTATTCAGAGATTGGATACGATCGGAGCGGAGAAGGTGCGGTCAATCGGAGATCAACGAAGAAGAAGACGAAAACTACAACGAAATCTTATCCGAAGGTGGTGGAAGCGGCGTGGATCAATTTGACCAACAAATACCAATTTCAACCGAAGAACCACAAGAAGTTATCAAGAAACTAGAACAATTTTTTTTAAGAATGAAAATTTTTTAATTGCAATTTTATTATGTAATTTGTAACTTTTGGACAACACCACAAAGTTGCAATTTCGACAATTGTATTTGTATTACAAAAAAATCATGTCTATTAAATAATATAAGAGACACAAAAACAGCCTTGATATGTTTTTATTACACTATCTTGAGTTGTTTAATTATTGAGTTTAAAGTTTTTTATGCATATGTTATTAAAAAAAAGAAGGAAATATCGCCCGAATCCCGGCTCCGCCCCGATTCCGACGGGATCGGGACGGGACTTCGGCAAATCCCGCCAAACCCGATTCCGCCTGACCCGCCAGCCCCGAATCAGCCCCGCTTGACCCAACCCAGATAAATCCGGCCCGCCAGTCCTGAGCCCGGCCCACTTGCCAGCTCTAATTAGCACTGCGTATTAAACAAGTAACTTGCAGATGATGGGTTGGAAAAAACCCCGTAAAGGAAGCTGGGCCAGATACCTAAATCCAGCCCATTCAAATCCGCTAAACAACTTCTATATAAATGTAATGTTTCACTAGGGTTTTGCACTTTGAGCAAAGGCCTTCCTCAGTTGCCGTCGCTTGCAGGTTTTTTCTCCCTCACCATCTACCTTTACTCTTAGTAATGCATGCTCATTTCTCATTATCTTGTTTACTCATTTAACAACTAACAAGTATGTAAATCTCATTGATGCATACACGTTGTTTTCAGAATGAGTTGTTATACAGTAGTACCAATTAATTATAGAACCATTGTCCGTTGCCGTATAACTACGGATTATTATGTACATTTTTTGAGCTTAATGAGTAATTTGACTGCGTGATTATTTAAAGCTGATTGATGTGTTTTAATTGGTTACAGGTTGAAGGAGGTGAAAAATGTCGCACAGGAAGTTCGAGCATCCAAGACACGGTTCTTTGGGATTTCTCCCTAGGAAGCGTGCTGCCAGACACAGAGGAAAGGGTATGACATAGTTATGTTTAATGATGTAAAATATTGCAATAAGCAAAATCCTCAGATTATTGTGCTTTAATTTCGCTCACTCAGATCATTTGTTCCTGTCATAGATAAAAAACATGTCATCTATCTTCTATTTCGAGACAAATAAATTGAATTTATGCAACCTTTGTTCAGATTACTTGTAAAGTAATTTCCTCAATAAAATAAGTTCCTATTGTTGACCTTTCTTGAACTGTTGAAAACATTTTACTTGGGGGAAAATAGTTTACTCTTGATGTATTAGTGATCATCTATCACTACTAATATGTGAAAAAAATATTTTTGAACCTTTAGCACCAAAAATCCACCTGTGTCCATCCCTTGTGAAACATTTCCATTGAAAAATATGATTGCAATGATTTTTTTTGTGGAGGACATTTTATATCACACCTAGAAAGAGTTTTAATTATGTGAGATATGCTCATTTCAATCTTCTTTAAACTATTACAGTGAAGGCATTCCCAAAGGATGACCCAACCAAGCCATGCAAGCTAACCGCCTTCCTTGGGTACAAGGCTGGAATGACTCACATTGTCAGAGAAGTGGAAAAGCCCGGATCAAGTAAACTTTCTTTTTTCATGTATTTTCATTTCAGCTTTATTCCACATCTTTCTGTGTTCTTCATTAGTATTAGGGAAGCAATATCATGTTCACTTTAATATGTTTGCTATTAATCTTTTCACATTCATCTGATGATTAAGCCCGGATCAAGTAAACTTTCTTTTTTCATGTATTTTCATTTCAGCTTTATTCCACATCTTTCTGTGTTCTTCATTAGTATTAGGGAAGCAATATCATGTTCACTTTAATATGTTTGCTATTAATCTTTTCACATTCATCTGATGATTACAGAACTCCACAAGAAGGAGACATGTGAAGCTGTCACCATCATTGAAACACCTCCAATGGTGATTGTTGGTGTTGTCGGTTATGTGAAGACACCTCGTGGACTTCGTTGCCTGAACACTGTATGGGCTCAGCATCTCAGTGAAGACATTAAGAGGAGGTTCTACAAGAACTGGTGCAAGTCCAAGAAGAAGGCCTTCCTGAATTACTCCAAGAAATATGAAACTGATGAAGGGAAGAAGGATATACAGGCACAGCTGGAGAAATTGAAGAAGTATGCTTGTGTCATCCGTGTGTTGGCTCACACTCAGGTACTTTCTTACTCCAATATCATCCTTAGCAACAGCTAGTCCTTTTACTGTGCCTAAAGAAAGCTTTCTTTTTTTGTGTGCCCAATAACTGTTTTGTTGTGAAAGTACATGTATTCTAAATAGACTATGATTGATTTTCAAAGCATGCACATCTGATACAAGTTTAGATGGGAAGTAGTGTCAGACTTCCAATGCTCTCCATGTATCGGCTCGGCAGATAATATGGTTTATCTGATTGGTTATAGCTATATGCATTTTTTGTTTATACCTTGTCCCTAGTCCTGATTAAATTTAGAATATTCTCAAAGTCCTTTTTAAACAAATAAGAGAAGCTTATCTAGACTCAATATAATGGGATTTTTTTTTGGAAACTGCAGATAAGGAAGATGAAGGGTCTGAAACAGAAGAAAGCCCATTTGATGGAGATCCAGGTGAATGGTGGGACAATTGCTCAGAAGGTTGACTTTGCATATGGTTTCTTTGAGAAGCAGGTTCCAGTTGATGCTGTTTTCCAGAAGGATGAGATGATTGACATCATTGGTGTCACCAAGGGTAAGGGTTATGAAGGCGTTGTAACTCGTTGGGGTGTGACACGTCTTCCTCGTAAAACTCACAGGGGTCTTCGTAAGGTTGCTTGTATTGGTGCCTGGCATCCTGCTAGAGTTTCATTCACAGTTGCCCGTGCTGGTCAAAATGGATACCATCACCGTACTGAGATGAACAAGAAGGTTTACAAGCTTGGCAAGGCTGGACAGGAGTCCCACACGGCCGTAACCGACTATGACAGGTTCTTATGCAACACTGGTTCCCCCTGCTAAATCTTCTCCTTTCAAATATAAGGATACTCTATATTCTACTTATGGGCAACTGGTGCTTATTGTGTGCTTGTTAAATCAAATGGCAACTGCACAATAATGAATGCTAAAACTATTGAAGTTGTTGCCCTATGCTGTAGATGTTTATATTCTGTATGTGGCCGGTGGTTGTGTGCTTTCTTAACCATATAAACTGAGACTTTCATATGCTGGAGCTCTTTTTTCTATTTGTTGCTTAGATTTTCATTAATGGTAACAGGACCGAGAAAGACATTACCCCTATGGGTGGATTTGCCCATTATGGTGTGGTGAAGGATGATTACCTGTTGATCAAGGGTTGCTGTGTTGGTCCTAAGAAGAGGGTTGTAACCCTTCGTCAATCCCTGCTCAACCAAACCTCTCGTGTTGCTCTTGAGGAGATTAAGCTGAAGTTCATCGACACATCCTCAAAGTTTGGACATGGTCGCTTCCAGACCACCGAAGAGAAGCAGAAATTCTATGGACGTCTGAAGGCTTAAATGCTTTAGCTTTCACTTTGTTGGGTAGAGCACAAACAAGTTTTAAACAAATTATTATTGCTATTACTCTATTTTCGTGAGGTGTTTTTGTAGACAATTTTGACATTTTGAAGCTTTCTGTCGCCTTGATGATTCTAGTTGAGAACATTCGTAATTTAAAGGTTTTGTTGCTGTGGTCAACATCCATGATTATTATGCGTGAGACTTCCATGTGTTTGTTTTTAATCCATTCTCGTGTGTTGGTAAAACGGCCTCGCACATTAAGATATGTTTGTTTTAATCTTAGCTTAGCTTGCCTCTCTTATTTATTTGGATGGAGGACAACTCACCATCCTGATTTCGACAAGGCATAAATTAAGAGCTTGCCTACGAGTCTCATGAATCATTTCGAGGGCAAGGAATGCCATACCTCTGTTCCTTGCTCATGATAGTTTCATACAGTTCCATCAAATTCTATCTTTTGTCAATGTTTTACCATTTTCATTGGGGCCTTATTTTGTGAGATCAGGATTCTTATTTTGTCGATCTTTTGCCATCAAATCTTATTTTGCTTGAAAGAAATTATAAAATCATTGTATTGAATTCTCTTAGTATTTAGGAATTTAAGATTAAAATTGAAATTGTTGACACTAAAGAAGTCGTCTTTAAAATAGCTTAATTTAAAAGAATATTTAATAAATAGGGATAATTTAGTTAATCTTAATTCTACCTTGTATCTCTTACTGAGTATGAAAAGCTTCAACAAAAAAAGAGCTGAAGTGAAGTTAAACATGCTTTTCTGTTTACGGCACCATTTGACTTGATATGTTGTTTAAGAAATAAATTCAGACTTTTGAAATATGTGATTTAAAATAAATCTTATATAAATATGTAACTGTAAATTATTTCATAAAATTAAATTATTTTTAAATGTAAAAATGTGACATTCTTTTTGAGACAGATAAAAACGAAATGGTGCAACATAAGTAGGGATAGAGGCAATATTATTTAGGAAGATTTTTTTATCTTTATTTATGTCTAAGTTATAATATTATTATTAAATATTTATTTTATTTATGTGTCATCATTAATGACAAATTTTACCAAGGATAAATGAGAAAAAAATTAATTAATTTTGTCTTTGAACTTCTTAAATGATAAATAATTTGAAATGACTATTTTTAGTAATAACGATAGATAATTTAAGATAAAGGTACTCCTTTCGTTCCAAAATACTTGTCGTCCTTAATAAAAATATTTATTATTTTATTTAATTAAGATAAAATTAAATATTTTTTTCTCATTTTATTTTTATATTAATTAATAATATTTAAGAGGTTCTATCACTGATGAGAGTAAATATTTATTTATTTATTGTAGGGATTCGAATCCCATGTAAAATAGGACAGTAGAAGTAGTAAAATAAATTTATGAAACTTTTTGGGAAATTGCGATAAGAGAGTTAATTGTCATCGCTTACATAAGAAAAAGAAAAAGCAAGTTTGTCTCTTTCAAGATTCCGGCCCAAACTACCAGCAAAGCAGATTACGCAGTAAATGCTAACCATTGCAAGCAAGTAACTAAGATAAATACAATGAACTGACCCCCCCCCCCCCCCCCCCCCAATCCGATATCCTCAGAACCAGCCCACAGATTCTGCAGTCCGTAGTGTCACTTGGGTCGGCAGTAATATCGTTCGTGTAATTAGTTTGATAAGACCACAATTGTTCATGAGTCTATATATATGTTGAAACAGTTGGTAGGAAATGTCCATCAGTAAGAAATAGTAATACTAGTAAATAAATGGTTCCCTTATTAATGAGCAGAAACGGGGTGAAAGACAGTGAGACGACATTTCACAAGTTTTTTGAGTCTTGGCTAGCTGAGCAGAGCCAAGAACTCAAAGAGCTTGTTTATGTTAGCAACAACAAGCTGGTAGAAGAGAGGGTGTTGGTGCCGCTCATTGAGCGGGTTATACATCACTATGAGAAATATTATGTGGAGAAGTCAAAATATAGTGAGGAAAATGTATCGGGGATGTTAAATCCTTCGTGGAGGAGCAATCTTGAATGTGCTTTCTTGTGGATTGGAGGGTGGAGACCAAGCATGGTCTTTCACTTATTATATTCAAAATCAGGGTTGCAATTCGAAGCTCGTCTCTCTGGGTTGATTAGAGGAATCAAAACGGGTGACTTAGGGGACCTCAGCCCTAGCCAAACGGGTAAGGTTAATGAGCTGCATAAGAAGACTGTAAGGGAGGAGAAAGATTTGAGTGAGAATTTAGCCAAGGTTCAAGAAACTGTTGCGGACACATCAACGGTGGAGTTATCCCAACTCAGGCTCTTCATTTCTTGATTGCTGCTGCTGAGCTCCATTTAAGGCATCATGAGTGGGGTAAGAAAAAGGATGCTGCCACCCCAGCCTTGATCAATTACGTTATTCAATTGTTTAAAAGAACAACGTTATCTACCGTTAAGATGCGTACACACCATCCTCCCAATACCCCCACAAGGAGACCCCACTTGTGATATTTTACCTGATATGTTATTGTAATGGTTTAAAAGGAAGTGTAGTATCATTGTACTGAATTCTCAGCTACTAGTTCGTTTTGCTTATTTAGTGGAAGGAATTTTTATTTCAAAGGTATAACAATATACCCAGTGAAATTTCACAACGTGGGGTCTAGGGAGGGTAGAGTGTACGCAGACCTTACCTCTACCTTGGCAGGTAGAGCGACTGTTTCCGAGAGACCATCGGCTCAATACAAAGCACAAGGACAAACACAAGCAAAGTAAGACCAACAAAGCGAATAAGTCATGATAGCGCATTCTGTAAAAGAAGCAATAACTAATGAAGGTAAATAAGACAAACAAAGTACACTAGAGAACACATAATAAATCAAACGACAGTGGACTATAAGGCAATACTACGCCTACTAGTATGATAGGCTAAGCGAGACTACAATAATAACACTACTACTACCAATTTGTAAGCGTAGGTAGGACTACGCTAGACTACCTACTACCCTTCTATCCTAATCCGTGTCCTCCATAACCCCTTATCGAAGGTCATGTCCTCGGTGAGTTGCACCTGCGCCATATCTCGTCTAATCACCTCTCCCCGATACTTCTTCGGCCTACCTCTACCCCTTTTGGACCCGTCCATAACTAACCTCTCACACCTCCGCACTGGGCACTTGTGTCTCTCCTCTACACGTATCCGAACCATCTCAATCTCGCTTCGCGCATCTTATCCTCCACCGAGGCCACTCCCACTCAGTCCCGGATATCATAATTTCTAATTTTATCCCTCCTTGTATGTCCACACATCCATCTTAGCATCCTCATATCCGCAACTTTCATCTTTTGGGTGTGCTAAGTCTTGACCGGCCAACACTCCGCCCCATACAACATAGTTGGTCTAACCACCACCCTATAGAACTTGTCTTTAAGTTTTGGTGTCACATTTTTATCGCACAAGATTCCAGATGCGAGCCTCAATTTCATCCACCATGCCCCAATACAATGTGTGACATCATCATCAATCTCTCTATTCCCTTGGATAATAGACCCGAGGTGCTTGAAGCTTCCTTTATTTGGAATGACCCGAGTACCAAGCCTCATCTCCACGCCTGTCTCAAGGTCGCTCCCGTTACTGAACTTCCACTCCAAGTATTCTGTCTCGGTCCTACTCAGCCTGAACCCTTTAGACTCTAGAGTTTGTCTCCAAACCTCCAGCTTAGCGTTTACTCCGCTGCGAGTCTCATCAATCAGGACTATGTCGTCTGCGAATAACATACACCATGGCAAATAAGAATGGACTAGGAGCTGATCCCTGGTGCAGTCCCATCATCACTGGGAAGTGCTCGAGTCTCCTCATACTGTCCTTACCCTGATCTTGGCTCCATCATACATATCTTTGATCGCACTAGTGTACGCCACATGTACACCTCTAACCTCCAAACATCTCCATAGAACATCCCTAGGGACTTTGTCGTATGCCTTCTCGAGGTCGATGAAAACCATATGTAAGTCTCTCTCTCTCCCTAAACTGTTTCACCAACCTCCTAATAAGATGAATGGCTTATGTAGTCGAGCGCCCCGGTATGAATCCAAACTGGTTCTCGAAAATAGACACGTCTCTTCTCACATTCATCTCCACGATCCTTTCCCAAACTTTTATAGTGTGGCTTAACAACTTGATACCCCTATAGTTGTTGCAACTCTGGATATCACCTTTGTTCTTGTACAAAGGAATCATTGTAATGCCCTTCATTCTTCGGGCATTCTCACCGTCTTAAAATGACGTTAAACAACTCAATCAACCACTCCAAACATGCCATGCCTACGCTCTTCCAAAATTCAATTGGGATCTCATCAGTTCCGGTCGCTTATCCCCTGCGCATCCTGCGAACAATACCCTTAACCTCCTCAACCTTAATGCTTCTACAATACCCAAAATCCTGGTACCTACTAAATTGCTCCAAATCTCCCAGCACAATGTCTCTGTCTCTTTTTTCGTTCAAGAGTTTATAGAAGTAAGATTGCCACCTCCGCCTAATATGTGTGTCCTCCACAAGTACTTTGTCATCATTGTCCTTGATGCACCTCACGTGGTCCAAGTCACGAGCCCTCATCTCTCTTGCCTTGACTAGTCTGTATAACTTCATCTCCTCGCATTTTTTCTCTAATTCCACTTACAAGCATTCAAAAGCCACTGTTTTCGCCGCCGTAACAGCTAGCTTTGCCTCATTCCTCACCATCTTGTACAATTCCCTATTCGTCCACTTCTCCACCTCATCCTTGTTTTCTACCAATTTCACATACACCATTTTTCCCACTTTCTCTTGAACTTTACCATTCCACCACCAGTCCCCTCGATGCCCACCACGACTACCCGATGAGACCCTAACACTTCTCTAGCTACCTCCTGAATGCAACTGGCTGTCCTATCCCACATACCGATCGCATCCCCACTACTCCCCCAAGCCCTCTGGCCATCAACCTCTCCCCCATCTCATTTGCACTAGCCATGGTCAAACTCACCCATTTGATTCTTAGCCTGTCATCCACAACCCTCATCTTCTTCTCTATCTTGATCTCTAAATCCATCATCAAAAGCTTATGTCGGGTTGTAAGATACTCACTCAGAATAACCTTGCAGTCTTTACAAAGACCATTGCCAACCTTCTTAAGGAGCAAAAAGTCTATCTAAGTCTTAGCCACCGAACTACGGAAAGTCACCAAGTGCTCCTCCTTCTTCAGGAACCTCGAATTTGCTATCACCATCCCAAAAGCTTTAGCGAACTCCAAAAGTGAGACATCTCCCATGTTCATGTCCCCTAAGCCAAAGCCTCTGTGCACGTCGTCATAACCTCCGGAAGTGACCCGATATGTCCATTAAAATCCCCTCTTACAAATAACTTCTCAGTAGGTGGTATACCTCCCACCACTTCGTCCAAATCCTCCAAAAATGCATCTTCTCCTCATTGTCCAAGCCCGCATGTGGCGCGTATGCACTAATAATGTTCATAGTGGACCCTCCAACTACCAACTTAATCGCCATCATCTTGTCATTGACCCTCCTAACCTCTACCATATGATCCCTTAGCTCGCTGTTTACCCGAATGCCTACTCCATTCCTATACTTCGACCTACCCAAGAACCATAATTTATACCCATCTACATCCGTAGCCTTAGGTCCTGCCCATTTGGTCTCCTGAACACAGGCTATATTAATCCTCATCTTCTTAAGAATCTTAACTAGCTCTATGGACTTTTCCGTTAAAGTCCAAATGTTCCAGGACCCTATTCTCAGCCTAGCATCTTCCTTACCCCAATTACCCCTAACCCTCGCCCTGTCCCCGACCGAGAACATGACCCTAGTCTACCATCATTCACCAAAGCCACTAGAGCAAAAAAAAAAAAAAATACTAGTCAACGGTTAACGCTAACACACACGGGAACCAATACTAAAGCACAAGTTAGCAAGAATCTAAAGGTAAGTCATGTTACTACAAACCAGAATGATAAAACAAAGGGCAACAAGAATAAAGGCAAGAATGTAAAGTTAAGATTCAATAAAACGCAACACGCAAAAATTTAACTATACGGATAAGAGCAAATATTGAGTACATGCAACTGGAGGTACCAACACCACGCTGATAGAACCTGTTCACATGCCGAAAATCACTGTTCACACGTCGGAAAACAATGTTCATTGCCTAAAATCATTATTTCCTGCCGGAAACGACTGTTCACGGCCGCACGTCGTGACAGATCTGGTGGTACCTGCAAAAAAAAAAAAGGGACCGCCGGAGACTGCATGAAAAAAAGGATGTCGGCGAAGCTCCAGCAAAATCGAAGAGTCAATCGCCGAGATCCGACGACTGAATATGCTAGATCGGAAAATCAGAGTTCCGGCCAGATGATGAGTGGGTCTGACTGAAAACCCGGATCCGGACTTCGACCCGAAGGTTTTCCGGCGCCGGTCACTGAGAACTTGCTTGAGGAGGAACACTCTCGGAGGATCGGGGAGAGGCGAAGAGCTCATCCGATTAATCAGAGAGATCATTAAAGTTCACCGGAGAAAGAACTGTTCGGAGAAACAGACGTCGAAGAAACTCGCCGGAGAAACAATAGTTACACTAATATTAATCTTTATGGATCCGTTTGTTTCCTGGATTGCATACCAGTCTGCAAATATAAAAGATGACGCGTCCTTCAAATCCAAGAAAAAATGGTGTCTGCTAGAAAAGGAAATATTTCTTTCACCTCTATATGGCTCAAGTCACTTGTAGACACTGCTTTATATAACGTGGTTTACTTTTAATTTCTGGACAAATGTCGCTTTAAATAAATATAGTATGGTCCATACTAATATGACACCAATTTTTGCCCGTACCATTAATATGATTTAAATTTGTACACCAATTATTAGTTAGGATCGCACGTAGACATTTTTAGCATTTTGTGGGTTTATTACAATATCAACGGGCTTTAAGCCCTCGGAAAAACATAATAAACAGGTAATTTGTACAGCTCGCCACTTTTTTTTTTTTCCATTTTAGAAGTAGCATGGTATAGAGTGAAAGATAGAATAATTTCCCTTCGGGATTCCTTTCATTATTCACAATATATATAGCTGTACAAAGGTTGATTCCTAATATGGTACGAATCCTAACTTACCTTACAAAGGTTGATTCCTAATACAATTAGAATCCTAAGTTACCTTAAATATACATCTATCATAATTACAAAATATACAGAGAATATTCGGAGAATATTCGCTAATACTCCCCTCGCACGGAGCGGGAGGAGGCCGAACGCTAAGGCCGGATCGGAAGTCGGTGAAGAGCCGTCGCGTAGTCCCTTTGTGAAGATGTCCGCATACCGATAAGAGGAAGGCACGTGTAAAATTTTGACCTCGACCACGGCAACCTTCTCTCGCACAAAGTGGATATCCATCTCAATATGCTTAGTCCGCCGATGTTGGACCGGATTATGAGACATATAGATGGCGATATGTTGTCACAATAGATATGACGCCTTGCGGAGTGGACACCGGAGCTCTAAAAGAAGATTTCGGAGCCACCGTATCTCAAAGAACTACATTAGCAACACCGCGATATTCTCGCTTCAAAGACTCGAACGGATAGTGTGGCCTCGCCTTCGGCGACCATGAGATAAGATTATCCCCAAGAAATACACAAGACCCGAGAGGTGGAGCGACGTGTGTCCGGGCATCCCGCCCAATCTGCATCCGTGTAGGCAAGTAACTTGGTCAGGGCAGGGGGTATAAGTGTAATCCAAAGTCTAGTGTGCCCTTAACGTATCCGATAATACGTTTGAGGGCGGCAAAACGGGACTCTCGGGGTCGTGCATGAACGTACACACCGCCGAACGCATATGTAATATCGTGCCTAGCGAATGTAAGATACCGAAGAGCACCCGCTAGACTCCGATATAGAGTGGGATCGAAAACGGCGCACCGTCATCGGCACTAAGCTTGGATTTGGAGTCCACCGAGTTGGCATAATTTTACAATTTGCCATTTTGGCCCCGTACACTATCTCTTCGCATACTTACGCCGACATAAGAACATAGTGGTCGCAGATCTGTTACCGATATACCCAAAAAATAACTTAGCTTGCCCAAGTCACCATAGCAAATTCAGCTTTTGAGTAGAGCAATGATTTCATTCTTCAAACCGTCGATGAGGCAAGAAGAACAATGTCATCGACATATAATAGCAAATATGCAAAGGTCGCTACCTCGGTGAAAAGTGAAGAGAGAGTTATCACACCTGCTACATACAAAACCAATCTGCAAAAGATACCGGCAAAACGATCATACCAAGCGCGGGGTGCCTGTTTCACCATACAATGACTTTCCGAGACGACACACAAATCCGCGGAGTCGCCGATGAACAAAGCCGTGAGGTCGACGCATGTACACAGCCTCTTTCAAATCCCCATGAAGGAATGCATTCTTGACATCAAGTCGATGAATTGGCCAATGCATGCCCATAGCAATACCGAGAACAACCGAATAGTGGCCGGCGAACAACCGGATCGAATGTCTCACCACAATCAATACCCTCCCCGCCGATTAGTGCCATTGGCGACTAGTCTTGCCTTATACCTCTCTAAGTCACCACCGTCTCTCGAACTTGTGCCGAAATAGCCACATACACCGGATAATATTCACACCTTCGGTCTAGGTACCAAATCCCAAGTGTTCTCGCTTGGTTAAAGCGTTAAATTCCTCGCACATGGCCGCATTCCAATTGGGTCCGGGCTTTTTGCTAGTTTTGGATTTTGTGGAATGGGTGATAAGGTTTGTGTGGAGAGATTGAAGTGAACCTTGGGTTTGAAGATCCCGTGTCGTGCACGAGTCTCCATACGACGAGACGGCAGCGGGCGGTGGATCGGGGCCGGGAGGTTGCCGGTCCACCGGTTCTCGGGACTAGCCGGCGCAGCTCACCGGACCGGTTTCGGTGACTCGACCGGGGGTTGTAGGGGTGAGCAGGGAGCTGTTTGGGTGGTGCCGACAAAGGGGCGAGACCGTCGAACAAAGTGGTCGTCGTTGATATAGATTTTGGATGATCGGGGACGACTTGGTTCATCGAGAAAGATGTAATCGGTGGTCTGAAATTTCCGAGATTTGAAAAAGGAAAGGTTGTCTCATCAAAGGTGACGTGACGGAGACGATGATTTTGCAAGTAGCAATGTCATAGCACAAGTAGCCCCGATGATTAGGAGATAGACCAAGGAAGACACATGGCAGAGTGCGAGGTGCAAGTTTGCGAGGTGCAAAGCGAGGCCATGTCGGGGTAGCATAAGCATCCAAAAATACGTAGGTGATCATATGATGGTAGCCTACGTATAAGATTTCGGTAGGGGTCTTGTTTTGGAGTGTGCTAGTTGGTAAAATATTAAGAAGGGATTCTACCATTTTGACAAAGATAGACCCAAAAAGGCGGGGTAGGCAGTGCATGAAATGTAAGTGTGCGAACCATGTTATTGATGGTACGTATAATTCTTTCACCTTTCCGTTTTGGGAAGAAGTATAGGGACAAGAAAAACGGAAAACCATACCTTGTTTAGAACAGAAATTGTGAAATGTCGAGTTATTAAATTCACGTCCATTATCACATTGGAATGATTTGATAGATTTTTCAAATTGTGTTTTAATGAAGTTGTGAAACTCGAGGAATTTTGTAAAAACTTCGATTTGAATTTCAAAGTGGGTAAATCCAGACAAAATGTGAAAAATCATCCAAGAATACTAGATAGAATTTATGACCCAAAGAGCTAACAATCGGAGATGTCCACAAATCAAGATGAACAATATCAAAGGGAGAAAAAGTAACACCGTTTGATGACATAAATGGAAGACGAGTATGTTTGCCTAGTGGACAAGAAAAACAAGTGTTGTTGGGCAATTTTTCCATTATTACATTTAATACGCTTAGAAGTCCTAAGAAAAGTAAAAACCGGGTCTCCGGGTGTCCGAGTCTCGTTGTGCCAAGTGGAGGAGAGATTGCCGCAAGGGATGAGGTGCTTGCGGCCCGACAAATGAAGATTGAGTGAATGGGTAGAGGTCTCCCACACTATTGTGGCGTGTAAGAATTTTCCCCGTATTGAGTTCTTTCACGTAAAAACCAAAAGGGTCAAATTCGACGATACGTAATTATTGCTAGTGAATTTTCTAACAGAGATTAAGTTTTTAATGATGTTAGGTGTGTATAGGACGTGGTTTAGGGAGAAAGGCGGGTGTGTATGTTTGGTGTGTGTGTTACCGTAACCTTCAATTGGAATGCGATGACCATTGCCGACAAAGTAATAAATTGAGGACACTTTAACCGACGTAGTTGAGATAGGTTACCCGACGACCGGTGAGGCGAGATGTCGCTCCGTGTCCATGTACCAATTGTCGTCGGTCGTTGAAGGTTCACGGTGGTGTAGGCCTGGCCCAAATCGGGCCGGGGACAAAGCCGGGGCCGCCGCCGCCGCTTGCCGCCGCGCTTGTGCCGCCGCCGCCGCGAGCTTGCCGCCGCCGCCCGCCGCCGCGATGCCGCCGCCGCTGATGCCGGTGCCGCCGCCGCCGCCGCCGCCGGTGCCGCCGCCCGCCGGTGCCGCCGTGCCGCCGCCGCCGCCGCCGCCGCTTGCCGCCGCCGCCGCCGCCGCCGCCGCCGCCGGCCGCAACCAGGTGCCGCGGCCGCCGCCGCTGGACATGCCGTGATGGCCGGTTGCCGCCGGCCGCAGTGTTGCCATCCCGTCAACCCGCTAACGCCCGTTGATTATGTTCCTCTTGTTTAGCACGTCTAGTTTCTTCCAACAATAGTTGTGAACGTGCCTTGTTGAAACTTGGGAGAGGGTCGGCTTGTTGAATCATTGTTGCGAGTGTGTCATATTCACCTTTCGGTAAACCCGCAACAAGTTGAAGCACCATCTTGGTTTCTCAAAACAAGTCCCGACGTTGGATAGTTGATCGGTTATGAGTTTCGCTTGCTTACAATATTCGGACATGTTGTTAAAATTCTCGAGGCGGGTATTGTTGAATTGCTCTTCCAAATACACAAACCGAGTATTTTTATTGTCCCGAAAGATTTCTTCTAGCCGACCCAAAGTTCACGTGCCGTAGCACCTGTTTTCATGATAGTGCATACGTCTTTGGAGATGGTGCCGTAGATCCATTGTTTGACGATGGCGTCAAGACGACGCCGATTGAGTCCGTAACATCGGTGGGACGAGGAACGATTCGTCAATGTGATCGAGCACGTTGTATGCACATGCATGAATGTAGAATAGTTCCATCCACATGGAATATTGATAGTCTTCTTGGTCAAGAATTATAGGGATAAAATTCTTGATGTTGTTAACGGCGAATGCCGATGAAAAGAAGATACCGAACGTTGAGAGGGGTTTTCAAGTGTGCCAAAGGATGAAACGAAATTTGTGAGGGAAGACATGGTTGCCGCCCGTCGAGGGAAGGGAATTTTCTGGTTTGGCCGAAATATGGAGGAAGAAACCGTAATTTTTTTTTTTTTTTTTTTTTCTCGTGAAATCGAAAAAAAAATCTGATTTCGGCCGGAATGAGGATTTAGGTTTTAGGCTCTTGATACCATGAAAGATAGAATAATTTCCCTTCGGGATTCCTTTCATTATTCACAATATATATAGCTGTACAAAGGTTGATTCCTAATATGGTACGAATCCTAACTTACCTTACAAAGGTTGATTCCTAATACAATTAGAATCCTAAGTTACCTTAAATATACATCTATCATAATTACAAAATATACAGAGAATATTCGGAGAATATTCGCTAATATAGAGGATGTCCCAGTTTTACACTTATACATGCAGTACAAGCACAGTTCAAAAATAAAATAGAAGAGGTACGGTATAAGAACCAACTACCAAGAAAGGGAAAGAGCAATATACTTCGGAGTCTACCAAACAAAAAATTTACTGTACAGATTTATTCAATTACAACAATTATTCGATTTGAACATTTCATTCATTAGGGTAAAAGAAAAAGATGCAATAACGAGAAGGAAGCTCATCTCCGACACATAAAATACGAGAATTCAGAATTCATTTGCGAAAAAGCCACAGAATCAGATTCTCTTTAGAGTTTGAAAATGAGGCGTGGCATAACAATGTATTGAAAATACAATCAGTCCAAAACCTTACAACACGGAACAAAACTCCCCCCCCCCCCCCCCCCCCCCCCAAAAAAAAAATCAGTTAATAAATAAATGCCTTTTTTCACTACAATTAGTTGGCTCAATCGAATATTGCTTTTACTTCTTTTTCCTAAAATAACTTTCCATATGCTACTTTTGAGATTTGCTTTTTCTGTTTAACCAAGTCCAACAATATAGATGTGTGGATTAAGTTATTGTGTCATACGCTTAGGCCATTGAATCCACATTGCTTGTATGTGACAGCCTGTTTCCTTGGGCTGATCACTATTGCGCAATCCACTGATACCTGCTCAACACCATTTATCATGTGTTATGAGTGCTGAAAGGGATACAAAATAGTTGAAAGCAAACACTGGTCTTTGCAGCAAAATAATCAACATATCGTCTTGGCTTGTAGTTAGATCAGCCACAAATCAAATGAAGGAAAGACATCTTCGGATACGGAGCAAAGAATACATAAAGGGGATTCAAGAGAACATTATAATGACACACCTAGGTTTTGAACTCCCTTTATGACTACAATAGAACCTTCTCTTGTACCAAGGGGAATGCAAAAATTTATACTATATAACTAAGGAAATTCGTTTTTGTCCTATTTGTGAAGTAGAATTCAATTGAACCCTTGTCAACACCTAGCTCCGACCTAGCTCTCGCTTATAGTGCAAGTTGTACTATTGTAGCAAGGAGGAGCTTGACTTATGTATAGTGTACTTAGACCCACTCGGGTATATCCAAGATATTTTCAAGTCAATAGATGCGGAATACCCATGGCTAATTTTTTGTGACAATCGACAAAGCTTGTATAACATAAATTTGTACTAACTATTGATATTGTAAATCACCCACTAGACTAGACCACTACGATTATCCATCTGATGATAAGAGTTGCTTACAGTTAAAGTAGTTTTCCGGGGTGGGAGAATCATATTGAATACTAGGTGATTTCTTTCCATCTGTTCTAGCCTTGAAAGACAGAGTTACCTGGGTACCTGTTGTTGGTGGGAGGTGACACCGTGACAGATATTCTGTGAAATTAGTTGAGGTGCGCGCAAACTGACTCGGACACCACGGTTATCAAGAAAAAAAAAGCGATCAGAATGTCAAGGGAACATCCCCCTCTACCACATATTGGGTTAGGGATCCGGCACTAACTAGCACAAAGCATGAAGTTCCGACCACATGAGAGCACATGGGATCACTAGTCACATTGGAGAGAGTTTCTACAATTAGGAGTCTCAAAAATACCTCCCTAGTCCCTACCTACTACATATATGCACTTTGAAACTTGCACTCGGGGCGGAGTTGCATGTATTGAAGTTGTTGAATCCCTTTGGTACAAGAAAAGGTGACTTAAAAATTGTAGGTAAACAGTAACCAGTTTCACAAAAGATAAATTGGTGTAGGTAAACTTAGGTGTTGAATTCTTGCATTTTCTTTTTTTAAAATTTCCTTGTTAAAATTCCTTGCTATGCGACGCCACCTCGCCTCGAAGCACCAAGGACTGTGTGTTAGCTTAACTAAAATCAACGCAGATATTAGAAGGGAGCTCAAGAAAGAAAGAGTCTATAACGCTAAGGCAAGACAACAATATGGCTGGTCTAGTCCCTGAACTTAGTTCGAATGTCGACAGTTGAGTAACTTGTGAGTTAGATCACATATTCAAGCCCTACGCCATGCGAACTAATCTTAGGGTAGAAGGAGGATCCATTATCCCCGGGTTTAGAAGGCTTGGGGTTGGTCATAAGGATTGGGTCATTAAAAAATAACCATGGTCTAAAATTTGAAGGGAAAAGGGTCAAATTTGCCCTCAAACTATGTTTTATGGAACAACTTTGCCCTCCATCAAACTTTGGGATCAAATATACCCTCACCGTTTGCAAACATGTTAAATTTGCCCTCGGATTGACGGAAATGTGAGTTGGACGCCACGTCGGATCCACGTCGGCAACCCAACTCTTTTAACTGGACCCGTAACCCGTTACCCCATCCTTTATCCAGCACGCCGCGGCGTTCCTCCCGAGGACCAAAATAGTCGCTTCGGTCACGTCCGAGTCGGATCTGTGCATCGTAACAGCCGATGCCCGACAGAACCCGGGCAAAAACAGGTTGAGTTTACTCCAGATGAATTTGGCGATGTAAAAAGGGATTGTACCGGAGCTTGTGAAGTATTCGCCGGAGAGTATATTGTTGATTGTATCAAATCCGATGGATGTTTTGACGTATGTTGCGTGGAAGTTGTCCGGGTTTCCGACGAATCGGATTATCGAAAATTACAAGACCCAATTAGATATAATATTAGTGGTTCGTCGCCGGTTGTCCGGTGATTAATTCTGACGACGACATAAATAATAAAAACAGAGAGAGTGAGATGAGAGGGAGGCGGTAGCATGGTGGAGCAGTAGTGTTGTTGCGGTGTCGTGGTGACAGTGACGGGTGTTTAGGGGGTTGCTTTGATTTGGAGTAGAAATGGTGACCGGTGGTGCGTGGATTGGCGAGTGGTGGTGACGGTGACGGTGACGGTGACAGATGTTTAGAGGGGTTGTTGGTTGGGTTCGCTGGTTTGGTAGGCTGTTGGTGAAGCAGTGGTGATTTTGGTGGCATTTTGGGGTCGTTGTTGTGGCGGTGGTAAGATCGGCTGGTGCCTGGTAGAGTTCTGCCGGCGGCGAGCTGGCAGTTAATGGAGATGGCAGTGGCGGTAGTTTGTGGTGGTGGTCTGCCAACGTGGCGTCCAACTCACATTTCCGTCAACCCGAGGGCAAATTTAACAAATTTGCAAACGGTGAGGATATATTTGATCCCAAAGTTTGACGGAGGGCAAAGTTATTCCATAAAACATAGTTGGTGGACAAATTTGACCATTTTCCCAAATTTGAATGGTGCCAAGAAATGTCAGTACTCAGTAGTCAAAGAAATCAACAAAGGGTAAAGAGCAAGTCCCTGTAAAGAAAGGATCCAATATAAGGAGGTGCACTACGTACCACATCTAATACTAGGTGGCAAAATTGTACTGTCTCTACTCCTACAGTACAGAACAGCTCATGTTGCTCGGTGCTGATGGATTCCAAAATACTACGGCAAACATCCTAATCAATGCAGAATATAGTACTCACCTCAACTTAAACAATACCGTTTGATTTTATTTTTGCATTAGCAACAAAATATCAAGAGAATTAGTTTAATAAAGAAAACATTTCATCAAAATCTTAAATTTTAATCTTACTGGCGAAATAGCCTCGACATTACGAAAAACTCTTTAACAGTGTAAATTAGTTTTCTTATGTGTGTGAAAATGGAGAAACAAACACATAAAATGGCAGTTTGTTGACAATAATGACCTAATAAACTTGGACATGACAGGCGAAATGGGTCCCACTACGTATCACCATTATTTGTTTGTATTGCTAACTTAGAGAGAGAAGCTTAGAGCAAAACTCTCCACCGCTAATCAATCACTTCATCTCAATCCCAAACAAAAATAAAACATAAGAGTTCTAATTTTTAATTTTTTCCATTTATGCACAATGTTTTCTAGTTTCTATTTTTTCATAAGTGATGCCATTTATGTAGTAATGGTGTAAAAAAATATTTATTAGGTAATTATAAGTAGTTTTGTTAATATTTTATAATTGATAATCTGCTAAAAATGAGTAAAAAATGTTTATACTGTTATAATAATAAATTAACTCCTTTTCCCTGTTTATCCCCTACTTTTATATTACTACAATACAAATTCTAAAAAGAACACCACTTCCTTATCGGGCAAAGTAACACCCTTTCCTACTACTTCAAGAAAAGTATAACATTTATCCTACTCACAAACCAAATCCAATGTATAATTATTCAAGCAAATAAAAGCTCAATTTACATTAATAGCAAACACTTTTGAGTTTAAATAGGAGCAAATAAAGAATGCTTTTGAGAAAACGATAGTTATCATAATCTTAAAAGCAAAGTGGCATATAATACTAACCTCCACACCAGGTGAAGTAAACCCAATGATTCGAATCTTAGCCCCGACATCACCCAATACCCGTAACTCGACCCGATCATTCAACGCCGCGTCACGAATCAAATCCGTCGCGTCAGCTTGGAGCAAGTTAACTCGATCCACAACAATAGTAGTTTCAACCCGCTTAACACTATGAGCTGGCTGGTAAAACCCGGGTACAGTGCCCCGACCCAAAGGAATCCCACGGTACATGATCGTGAACCGCGATAGACCGTACTTAATCCCAACCTTATTATCATTAAAAGCAGTAAAAACCATACGAATATTAAGCGAAACTGAAGCAGATGACGTGACTATTGTAGCTGGGTTGGGGGTAATTCCGACATATTGAACACCCACTTGTTGAAGATCGAACTGAGGTTTTTTGGGCTTAACTGCGAGAACTATAACAAGTATGACAGCGAGAATGAGGAGAAGTAAGAAGGAAAAGAGTAAAAAAAGGCAACAACAGCAACCTTTAAATGAAGCTTTTGTGGAATTAAAAGAAGAGGGTTGAGGGTAATATTGAGGATGATGGTGGGTGCCATTGATGTTATTTTGGGTTAATCTAGAGGTCATTTTTTTTTCTTTGAAGAAAGATGAAGATGGTGTACTGCCACTATTAATTCTCTTTCTTTGTTGCTTTCTCTATACTCTTTGTTTGCTTCTCTTTTGGAGAGAGTGAAGATGGAGGGAGAGAGGGACAACTGTGTGTGGAAAAAGGTGTAAGAGAGTGTGTGTTTGCTTGGAATTTTAAAAAGGTGACATCAAATCAAAGGTGGGGTAATTTTTTGACTTGGCTTGGCATTGTTGCCACTATTGTTTCGGTTCCTTTTTCCTTTTCCCCTATCTTCCTTAATTACTTCAATTTGTTTTTCTTTTGGAAAAATAGATAAGCAAAATACTACTCTCTTACTTAGTTAAATGTTTTAATTTGACTTTACAAAAAAAAAATAAAAAAAAATTGAATTATATGATCTTAAATTAAAAATATGTGAGGTCTTTTAAATCTTATAATTTTAAGTGTCTTGAAATTAGAAAAACTTATAAATATAGAAAGAAATATATTTTTTAAAACAGATAAAAAAGAAAAGTAAAACACTTAAATTAAAATATACACTATTGCTAAGGGGGAGCATGCGAGTAACTTGATGTTTATGTGTGATTTATAGGTTATGAAATTTAAATTCTTGAATTAATTATGTACTCTCTCCATTCACTTTTACTTATTTATTTTTGATTTTGTATGTCCCTTAATGAAGTATATATATTTTATCATAAATTCATATTAATTGGTGTATAGGTAATTAATGTTAATGGTAAAACAAGAAAAAAGTTTTATCTTTTTTGATGTTCTAATGTGGATAAGTAAAAATAAAAATCTATTTTTAATATAGAAGTGAACGTATGTATATATATCTAGATGTGATGATTTTCTCTCAAGTAAAAACACATATTTGAAAAATTGAGATATTTTTCTTTAATATAAGTTCATACAAGAGGAAAAGTGAAATGTCGTATGTAGTAGAGATCAAGGTAGATCAACATTTTATATATGGATCTTCAAAATTTAGTCCTTATCCAACCCGTGGATTAAATATATTCATAACCTAGAATGTAATTTTATAAGTATTTTCTTAAAATTGCTAAGCACTTCCTTAATTCTAAAAACAAGTTTAATTTATCCCCGCGTTAACTGAAAAACCAAAAAATAAAGAGGTAACTCTAATAAAATCAATGATATTAGTGAATAATCAAACACATATTTGAATGGAAATTGAGATATTGATGCAAGTTCTTTTTAATTAATTAATCGAACATTTCACAAAGATAAGTTCATCCGGATCCGAATCCGGAGATTTTTATGGATCCGATTGATCATTCATGTATAAAAAACGGATTCTAGAATCCGGTCCTGATCCGATCCGTTGCCATCGCTATCTACGAGTGAATAAATAACTCTATAAATGAATGGATATATAAATTTTCTTCAAATCTTAAGTAAACGCTGAATTTTTCATACTAAAAGATGGTTGAATTATTTCCATTTATGTTAACTTCGCTTATTTAGAACTTTGTACTGTAATTAAATGCATACAAAGATGAAAGTTTGGAAATTTTAGGACTTATAAGGTTATAGTAAAAGTAAATAAATTGTAGTAACAAATATTGGACAAAAAAATTAGTTCTGCAATTTGAGACTATTAAGAGATGCTTTACTAATGAAAAGTAATCACGTTATTGAAAAGGGGAGAGATCGAATTCAGCTGATAAAGTGACACATCATAGTATATAATTATATATATAGATAGAGAAAGAATAAGAAGTGTTATAATTAAGCTAAGTTTTAAGTGATTTAAAATGGAAAAGAGGGTGGGGATTTTAGGTAAGAGTCCCTTCTAGTTCTAGCATTGGCAAAAGGTGACATGCAATATCTTATTACGTAAAGAAACAATTACTTGAATTTTGCCTAGTTGAAGGATTAAAATTTGAATAAAATATATAATTTTGATGACATAAGGAGATATTTATACAGAATTAATTAAAATGCAAAGTGCAATACATAGAAGCAAAAATACACATAAATAATAAGACACTCTTTAGGGAAAAGAAGAATAAACTGAATTGAATCCAGTAAAAGGTCACTTCTCATTCCGATCTTATTAAAGGAGGAAGTAAACATATCAAGTTTTCTACGTACTTCCGTTATGGAGGGAGCGGGCAGGGGGGACGGCGGGGAGGCCGGCTCCATGACCCCGGTACCCCTGTCAAAGTCGACGTCTTAACCTGACTTCATGAGCTCAGTTGATTCTTGAAGCAGTAACTCTGGATCGAGAGCTGGATGCTTACCTTATTTAAACAATATTCTTTTCTTAGATTAAGATATCATACTTCATATGTTGAATGTTGTATAATCTCGTAAATTCTTTATGGAGTTTGTTTAATATTTAGCAAAAATCAAAATTGCGACCAAAACATATCAAACAGTATTTTAAGGGACCATTTTGAACATACTCCAAACATAAGGGCTGTTTTATCGTTTTCTCCCGAAATACTTATGGAACCATCTAGAAGAACGCGCCATTTCTCATTCTCCAATTTTCAAAGATCAAACAGCAGCATCCTCCGACAATGAGAGGCGCCGGACGCCGTCGTACGAACTCTGTAGTGCCGGATCGGCGACATCCACCGCCGACTCCGATCAACGACCCTAGACAATTTATCTCCACCGGCAACCGTGACTCCGACGCAAGCTTCGCTAGTAGCCGGCCTTCATCTATCGGTATAAACTCCCGGTCCTCATCTATCCCTATCTCCGACCGCTCTTATCAACTCTCTGCTATGCGTACAATTAATGTTTACCTTTCCTCTCACTCTCTCCCTTTTACTCTCAAACCACCTCTCCCTTCCGCCAAAGATATCACCGAAACCCTAAAATTCATCCTCTCTCGTTTTGGATTTTCCTCGGTAGAGTCGGCGAAACTCGAAGATAATCTCCAAACCTTACTGAAATCCCTAAATTGCCCCGTGAAATTGAACAAATCTGCATTACGTGCCCCTGGGACACCTCATTCATGGCCTAGTTTACTTGCAGCAATACACTGGCTTGTTCAGTTGTGTAAATTCGATGATCATCGGTTGAGTTCGGGTCAACCATTTGCTATAGAGAATAAGGAATTGAGGTATACTATTGAGAGTTATTTGCATTACTTTAGGGGGAAAGATGAACAAGTAGACGAATTGGATCGTCAATTTATGCACGAGGTTGAACAAGAAAAGGAGAGGTTGGCTGAAAATGTGAAGTTTTTGGAGGGTAATGTGAAGGCTCAAGAGGAGAAGTTGGAGGCGATGAGGACAGGGCCATCGGAAAGAGAGGTGTTGAAGAAGGAGAAGATTGCGTTGGAGGAAGACGTTAAGAAGTTTCATGCGATAATTGAACAGTTAGAAGGGCATATAGTGACGATAGAGAAGATGGTGGACGAGAAAGAGAAAGGGTTAGAGACTAAAGTTGCAGAGAAGGAGAGTATTTGTGCGGAGAACGAGGAGTTGAAGAAGAGGGTGGAGGAGCAAGGGATTAATTCCAGGGATGCAGATAGGATGAAGAGGGAGTTGCATGCTTTGGAAAGGGATATCGGGGATATTGAGAACCAGAGGATTGAATGGGAGGAGAAGGCTTGGGACCTCGACTCTGCAATAGGGAACACGTACAAGAAGCTTGAGGAGCTAATGATCGAGTGCAACCAATCTATCAGGAGGTATTCATACCCTCTCCTGTTATTATCGCTGTTTAAAATAAGAGTGACTTAACTTCCATTTAGCAGAATGAGATTAAGCTTTTTAGCAATCTAAGTGTTTGTTGTTCTTTGGGCATGGATTTATTGCTTTGCTGTGCTAGTTTAGTTGGACTAAAGCTATAAGAGTATGAGTACTAAGATAAGGTTGGAAGGACATTCTATTGTTTCCCCGGAGTTGATTGTTTACAATTAGCATTCAGTTAAAGTAAAAGTGGTCGTTACAACATGCTAGCGGTCAGATTGCTTCTATATTGGATTCTCAGCAGATAATTTAGGTGACAGATAAATGGAATTCAGTTTGTTTTAAGTTTTCTATGTAAACTGTTTTTCTGATTGGGTTTCTCAGAGTTTTAATTGATTCACTAACTTTTGGAAACATGCCTTTTTCCCCTAATGGGTAGTAAATTGTTGGCTGTGGTGATGTATGAGAATCACAATTTAACCCTTTTTTCTATAGTGGGAGTGTTTCTATGCAACAGTCGTTTCTCAGATTACCTGTGCATTCTTGTAGCTGCATGAAAAATTATTTTCTTTTCCATAAGGTATACTTCCTCTATCCCATTTTAAATGACCTGGGCTATCTCCTTTGGAGTTTGAGAGTAAAACCTTTGAATTTATTATTATATTGGATTTTCTAAAATGAGTTAACAATGCGAAACTAGACAAACTATTTGAAAAGGTGTCACATCTAATTCGAACTTATAAAGCAGTATTGTCTTATCAGATTGAACTGTTGGAGGGAAAAATTTACAATTTTATGATATAGATCATTATTTGGGAGGGGCTAAGACTGAAAGTTTGAAGCTAAGGTCAATCAAAGTGAGATGGAGAAAGTATATTTGTGTATGTTTTTCTGGTTTGAAGTGGAATTTTCCTTCTACTTGTTGTTTTCGTATTTTCCCATCAAATTCTGACAACAGATAACGTCATTTGGGATTTCAGGTTAAAGCTAGGAAATGAATTTCAGTATCAATTGAATGCCCAAGGGTCCACACCAGCGGAGGTATTAGGTATAGATTACAAAAAAACATTAAAGCCCACTCTTGCATTCTTTGAAGATGAGATGAAAAAGAGTTCCATGGGGAAAATGGAAGAGTTGATATCTCTCCAGCAACAGTCCGTTGAGAAGGCTACGAAAGTAGAGTCAAAGAGGAATCGTCTAGCTGCTCTTCAGGCTCACATTGATAATGTAAGTTCTGCCAGCGTCCTATCGCCTTATAGCAACGGGCAGTGTTCCTCTCTCTCTCTTCTCTCTCTCTCTCTCTCACTCTCTCTCTCTCTCTCTCTCTCTCTCTCTCTCTCATATACTTTAATCTTGTATGGTAATAACTTATTCGTAATGGATCTAATGATATGTAATAATTGGCATTCTATCTTCTTGCCGAGATGCTCTTTTAGAGGTAAGTGCACTATTTGGAATATCGAAATGCATTAAAATCTCTCTTTTTCAGTTATAAAATGTACATTAAAGAATGTGTTGGGTAAGGAATGATACTTGTAGAATTGTTTATAATCCAAATTTTAGAACGTATTGACTTATCATGCCTCATCTGCTGAGTTTTGAGTTTCTTCTTTCTGAAGTGAAGCAAAAGGTTGATCATTTATATCAGCCACTGAACAGCTTTGCTTTAGCTATGGAATATTAGTGTTTCCTTTTTTCTTGTGTGCATGTGTGTCTTTGCAAAGCTGATATCTTTTGGCCTTTCAGTGATTGAATTTGAAAATTAGATAAAGCTACTATTACCATAATTGGCAAATTTTTTAATGACACAAGTCTTTTAGTTATTAATCTGTTTGGGATGTATAAGATTTCCTTTTGAGGCCTGCCTTGTTTGAGTTATAATTCCTTTCACATGAACTTATCAGGCTGAGACACCAACGTGTTTTGTTTTCAAATAAACGGAAGGCTTGAAATTTTGTAGGTTTCTGTAATTGTTATTGTTGTGGCATTAAACAGCCTTGACGCCTAACATGACTATTAGCAAAACCTTTTATGTTTGATGTCAGTTGGAAGCACAGTTGGACTTAGTAAAGAAGGAAAGAGAGGACTTCACATCTAGCTGTGCAACAGAAGCCAGAAGGATAGTTGAGGAAGTTGAAACAGAGACTCGCAAGTTGGATCAGGTTGAAAGAGAGGCGGCGGACTTTCTGAAGGTTAGGCTATTTGCAATTTAGACTACCTTGTCAAAAAAAAAAAATAGACTAGATTTATATTGCAATGCATCACTTCTAAATGTCCTCTGACGAATGTTAACTTGTGGGATTTTCTTGTCTTCTATGTATAATCTTGATTCTGATTGGCTTATCTTTTTTACTTTCAAAGGCATCAAAGGTCAAATTGCAGGAAACAATTGCACAAACTGAGGAAGACGTGCAGCTGTGTGCCCGTGAACTCTTTGCCATTGTTGATTCAGTTTCGAAATATAAAGAGTATATTACTTCAAAAATTGCCATGATGAAGAATGATCTCGCAGAAACTGCCGGGACTATAGCAGATATGCGTAAAGCTGGTTTGCCTGGCTCTGTAGCAAACCACTGACATTAAGCCTCGTATGGCAGTTCCGGTTGTCTTAGTTATCTTATGTTTCTTAGTTACTAGTAAAATCTAATGTTTGTAGTGGATGCCTAAATAGAAGGGTGAAGCAATTTATTAGACTGTTGCTGGTAAAATCTCATCCTTAACCTGTGGGATGTGGCTCTATTTTAAATTATTAAGTTCTCGCCGGATCACGCTAAACGAAAATTTCCCCCACAACATGCGATTGACATTTGTTATTTCCCCCACAAGTCTAGTAGCACAAATCGTTAAAGATATATTCAAGTGACCGAGATCTAATATAAATGGGTTCAATGTTATTCTTGATAACTTTTACTAGCAGTGTTACCTAGGCACAGTTCAAAAAAGTCAGAATTTTTTACACATCAAGAACTTGTGGTTCTGATATGTTTTCCAGTTTTTGTTAATTGCCGGACCTCCATGGTATGTCCTAATACTGGAATGGCGTGCGAGTGGAAAACGGCTTCTGCATTGAATGGTGCAATGCAACACTTCATTAATTAGTCGACGATAGAGGTAAATTATTTACTTGAACGACATACCATTCCTAAATTCTGGAGATTTATCGACTTGATAGCAGTATTTATAAATATCTTCGATTGAAAGTCCACATTTGTCAGTAGACTTGGTAATCATATTTTTTTGTTGCAATTTAACTTGCAATATTACTGTGCAATATATTATGTAAATATAACGGGGAAAGTAAAGGAGATGGACAGCTATTCCATGGAAGTGAGGCCATATACAGCAAAGACCATGCAGGCTTCGTGTAGGTTATCATCACTAATATATTTTCAAGAAATCAAGGACTATCAAAGACAGGCTCCGTGTCACCCGTTTTCTATGTTCCTTTTAGACCATATCCAAGTCCAAGAAAAAGGAAGCAAAAACAAAAAGAATGCAGCATCTGAAGCTTCGATCCTCCATAGCCAAATATAATACCACAAGAAGCTACGACTGACCTCTGAACTTTTGCATACATTGTGATATCACCACAGAAGATGTGCTGTCAAGAGAACTTCCCTTGGACGATGAGGTCAATAAGCAACACCACCCACTCTGAAGCAATATTTTCATGCATATAGTTATCGTCTGAGAAAACTTCTACAATAGATTTTCCGGATTACATCTATTCAAAACGCTTAGCAGGTTGGCAAGTAGTGCCACCGTACCAATTCAGCAAACAATGTTGAATCTCAACCCTTGCCGATCAATCTTCACACAGGAGTACAAATAGAACATTCAAATATAGGTGTCTCAGAGAAGCAGCTCACTTCTCTTTTTCTTACCGATAAATACTACAAATAAGACATTGAGCTAATACAACAAAATTGGAAGGTATAACATAAATAAAAGTAATCCTCATAACCGAACTCAGAATGACACACAAGACAGAATAATTACCACAAAAGCCAAACAAAAGGGAAATAAAACCAAACACAATCTAAACCTTTAACGAGAGGAGATTCATATCTTCTGCTGATCATTGTTATCAATCTGTGGACTACCATTACCTGCTTCAACTTTTACATTTTCATCACCCCTCTGGTTATTATCATCCACTTCAAGCACATCATCCATCATATCATCTTCAGCAACATTGATATCCTCAACATCCTCATCTTCATTGTTGCTGACACCGGGGATCTTTCGAGTCTTGGGTCCACGCTCAAGCCTATGAGTCTCTAGCTCTTTGTCCATTGTCTCTTGAAGGTTTGCTACATTTCTGTTGGCTCTCCTTTCTAAAATATTTTTCCATTCCTCTTCAGCATTTGCAACATTTTGTTCAGCAATTGTTTTCTGGTATTGCGACAATTCCTCTCTGCTTGCAGCTTTCCATTCTTGGAATATCTGAAAAGAAAAAAAGTCTTGAGGTTATTTGATGTATTTTCTAACAGTGTAGTCTTACATGCTCAATCAACTTGGCATTCACAGCTCTGCATTCAGTACTCCCTCTCCCGCTATCTACCCACAAACACATGCCTATTCCCAGAGAAACTCATACTACCAAAGCTTCAGGGTTACATAAACATAATTTTCTGCCACCTCAACAAGTCATTTTGCTGCGTACAACTTACGCATTGGAAGAATTTTTACAACTTCACATGTGGACTTTCAATTTTCTATCCGTTAGTAAGCATATTTCAGTCAGTCATATAATGCAACTGAACACGACAGGGTGATATTTACCTGATCTTTTTTCTGCTCAACTAAGGTTAGGTCTTCTTCCAATGGTTTGGCAAAAGAATAAAAGATTGGAGGCTCGGCTTTGGTCCTGGAAATATCACAGCCAAAAATATATAAGAAGTTATAAACTGTTACCAGGAAAGACAATTGATCAACCTAAACTGCTGCAAAGTAGGATTTTGCAGTCATTTAGCAGCTTCAACATTCTGTACATGAACAGAAACTTATCTTCGCGTCAACAAAATTGTGAATATGGACATTTGGACCAAAATAAGAAATAACCTGCAAAATGAAAACCCAAGAATTAACACCAAAAATCACAAGTCACAGCATCTATAATAGTGCAGATGTAGACACAGCGTAATAAGATAGAAGGCCGCCCCTGAAACAATTCTAATAAAGTTTTAATGATGATCTCAAAAACTTAAGGGCGTCGCAAAAAAATGGAACAGGTGCTTTCTCAGGCAGGACATGTAGAACAAGCTTCATTGCATCAGGAAGTGATATTTGATGTAGCCGACGCAACATACCTTATAAAATTGGCTAGTTTTTTGTGGTGCTCACTCCACCGAAGAAACAGCAACTCCAACCTCTTCTCCTCAGCTTTAGCAGCAAGACGTGCTCGAAGAGTCTTAACAGTGACAAGCAAAAAGAAGAGTTGCAAGTTACATTTCTCATCTTAGAACTTACCACAGAAATTCATCGCAAGAATTACTGAAAATGTTACTGAGAAAAACCAGATCTCTTTTCAGCTTTTCATCAAGCTGCTGACGCTCCTGCTGTCTTAACTTCTCACTTTCTTCGCGCGCCCTTTGCTCAGCCTGGCATTATGTTGATGTCAAAAATACACCTCTAGACTAAGGTTTATGATCATTAGAAAAAACCGTCTCTTCCTTCATTTGAGGGGGGAGGGGAGAGTAATTGGTGTAGCTTGTAAGAGAAAATGAACCCGCAGAAATAGTTGGTGTGGACTGTAAGAGAAAGTATGTACTCATAAATTCATTTTCAAGTGTAGATGTAGTCAGCACAATGATGATAAAAACTACTTGTCGAAGCAAAAGATATGATTCACCAGAGCCCCATCCACACAGGTATAATATCCTACTTAAAATATATTTAGATGTCTCAAGACTCTTGGTAATTCATAAAGATTAAGATGTTCAAATATTACAAAACTTAAAGATCAAATTCATCAGGATAATCCTCGAATTAGAAAGTTCAAAATATTACAAAAGTGAGAATCAATTTCATCAGTACGTTAATCCTCGTGCACTCTCAAGTAAACTCAATTTTTCCTGATTAATTAAAAATTCAAATTTTAACTCAAGTCCACCCCAAACCACAACCCACAAATAAAATCCACACTACAACTCATATAATTTCTTTACTCGAGCAGTAATTTTTCATCCTTCAACGAACTTGCAAATACTCTACTACACCTCAATCTCAAGTCGAGGTTAGCTATAGGAATCCTCACTGAACATGTCACTCCATTTAAGCTCAATCAAACCAAGATTATACTAAAATAAAAATAAAAAGGACATCCTCCAATGAAGTTATATCTTTACAAATAGAGACATTCAAGCAGAGTTAGCAGAAAGAACGTAAGAGCAGAGTACTCACCCTTTTCAAAGAATCTGACCTCCGCATGTAAGCCTCGGTCCCTGAAAGCTGCATGTCTTCTTTTCGGAATTTCTGCAAACATTCCACACATAAAATTGGAGCAAAGGTAGGTGATCTAAGTGTCGCCATGCCAAACAAAAATTAAAGATTGTAGAATTGAATTACTGAGGGTCCTAAATTGAGAATTATCATTTTAAGGAGATATTCTCAAATTGATAAATTTAGAACCAAGAGATGCTTAAAAATTGTTTGTTGACTAAATCCAAAAGTTACGTTCTCCCAGATACATGAGGAGCAACACTGAAAACAGAAATGAAGTAATTAAGATGGTTTGCCCAAACGCTTGAAAGCACTTGAGTACCTTATTTTATTTTTCTAATTGTGGTGTCTAGGCCAGCTTGCCTGCACCTTAACTAATTCCACTCGTACATGCTACCTCCCACCCACACAGGTACCGGGTAACTCTATCCACAATGGGAAGAAACCACCTGTTGGAAATTGAACCTGAGACCTCATGATTCTCAACCCCCTCCATTGACCAGTAGGCCACACCCTTGGATGCCTTGAGCACCTTATTTGGACATCAAATTTATAGCTCTCCTCTCTCTCTCTTGTTGTTGTTGTTCTTCTTCATAGTAGCAGACATTGGATATTGAGTCCCTCATATGAACATTAGTTTTTTTTTAATGTCCCATAAAAGTCTTTTTCTTTTTCTCCGGAAGATTAGACTTCCATAATATTAGAGTTTAATTATTAATTATTGCAAACACTTCTCCCCTTCTTTTGCTTATGTAGAAATTGATTTTGGGTAAAGAGTCCTTTCAACTTTGAATTTCTGGTGATTGCCCCGACATCTATTCCAGTTGGTCTTTAGCAGCTAATTAAAGCTTAAGTGATAATATCCAGGAGATTTATAAGTTATAAACCATATCTCTACCTATTTTAAGTGACTGAGAATATATTTTAGTATGTGTTGCAAGAAACACTTTCTTTTGTTGTGAAATTATCAACGACTTACCTTAGGAAATAATTTCAATACCGCTTTTCTGTTTTAGGTGATTAAGCACTACTCTGATGTCGCTTTGCACAATTATATGGATGACTTCTTCTTCAACTTAAGAAATTAAGCACAAACATATCCCCAAGAGATGGCATTTATAGCAGTTCAACTATTTAAGGAACCAAATTGGCACCTATGAACCAGTAGTAGGTTCAAAATACATAAACCTACACCACGAAAAAGGAAATCTGTACTTACCTCCAAGGTCCCCAACAGCTGTCCCAACATTCTCTTATTCCTACTAACCAATTTAGGATCCTCGTTTTTGGGCAACACTCTCGGCACAGGCTCTGGCAGAGGAATATCAAAATCCTATGCACATTATTTAAGGCAAATGAGTCCAAGGTGCAGAACACACCATTATCTTTGTGAAAAGTATAATGAATAACAAAAAGAAGATATAGCTCCCAAAAAGGGTGTCTACCCATGTTTACCTTATTGGATGGCCTTTGATAGCCGTCTCTCCGAAGCCAATTGGACGGCTTTCTCTCGTTCTGGCTGGCAGCTGCCTCCCTTGGACTTGCCACCACAGCTGAATCTTCCTTATTTTCATCCATTGGAGCTCCAGATACATCCTCAGCAATCTCCCCCTCTTCAATCTGAATTCAGAAATCAACACACGAAAAAAAAATCTATTTGAAACGAAGACAACAACACAGCCTTAATCCAGCACAAATTCTCTATAAATCTTCCATATTTATTCCGCTCAATTTCATTCCAAACACATGAATTTCCTAAGGGATGATTATTGGATTTCAGTGTTCACCTTCACAACAGCTGAAGAAATACGCCTTTTAGGTGCTGGCTGATCCTCTGCATCATTCCTCTCCGCCTAAACAGCCAATTCAACCCAACTCAATAACCACAAACAAGGTATATACTGAATTTCAGTGGTTTAGGTGTTTCCATCATGTAGAGTTACTGCATAATGCCTTTTTCTCCCTTCAAATTTGGATACTTACAGTTTTGTAGGTAGAGTGTGTTTCTTAGTTAATATACTGAATAACAATAAATTAAAGAAAACACAATGCAGGAGTACTAGAGGCCATATAAGTGAAGTATTGAACACGAGTGATATACCAGATCAAGCGGTTGTGATTCTGTTCAACACTCATAAGGTAAAAAGGTATAGTAAGTAATGTACTAAAATTAAAGACAAGAAGGCAAACTGCCTAACAGTTCCAAAAAAAAGGCCTTCATCAAATTTTGGGACGCCCCATCTGAAATTTGATTCTTCCAAGCTCAAAATATAACCCACATGCAACTTCAATGTTCCCTTCATTTCCTCCCTAATTTTCATGTCTTTGTCAAAAAAAAAAAAAATCAAGGCCTCCAACCTTGGAATTACCCTCTTTTCCAAATCATAAGTTAGGAAAAGAGGGTAAGAAGCGTTCTCCAAAGCAAGCTGATTTATGAAAAATTTCAATACCTTCTCGATTTTTTCTTCGGAATGAGCCAGGCAACTCTGCAGTGTTCTGAACATTTGATTGACATGTTCAGTTGACCATCCAAACTTTTTGAATATTTTAATCTTCTTTGCAATAATCGAATGATCTTGAGATGCTACCGTATCACAAGCATACGGGAAAACCCGTGAGTCGGTAGCAATCTCGTAGTCTGGTTTCACCTTACGCAGCTGCTCAACCCACGTTTCCGATAAGGTATCTGAGATTTTGAAGAGCAATAATTTTGATATTGTCAAATGGTACCCCATGACTTTTGTAAATATCTACATTATACTTAATATGTGGCTCTCCAAAAGAGAGCAACCACGGTTGTCTACATATTGTGTTCCTAACATTTTCATCAGAACCCAAAATACCCTTCATAGCATCTTAAGACCGGAATAATATGATTATTGAGACTACGCCTGAAGAATGTCTCATTCTTAGTGAATACCGTCACTAAATCGCCGTAGATAGCTGGAATAATATGATTATAGAGCATTTTTGAAGAAGAAAAGGGTTTTGACAACACCCAGTTGAAGTTGATCGTATCCCGAGCACCTAGAGTCTTATATGCAGGTATTTCCACAATTCAACCCAAAATGCAAATATTAATCGATCTCTACAGTGGATTTAGTGACAGTATTCACTACGGAGGAGGCATTCTTGAGATGTAATCTCAATAATCATATTATTCTGACTGTGAAGGAAATTTTGGGTTCTGAAGAAAATGTTAGGACCGCAATATGTAGACAATTGTGGTTGCTCTCTTTTGGAGAGCCACAGATTAAGTCTAATGTAGATATTTACAAAAATCATGGGGTACCATTGACAATATCAAAATTATTGCACTTCGAAATCCCAGATACCTTACCCAATTAGAATCGTGAGTTGAGCAGCAACTGCGTAAGGTGAAACAAGACTACGAGATTGCTACCGACTCACGGGTTTTGCCGTATACTTTTGATATGATAGCATCTCAAGAGAAGTCGATCATTGCAAAGAAGATTAAATTATTCAAAAAAAATTGGATGGTCAACTGAACAGGTCAATCAAATGTTCAGAATAATGCCAAGTTGTCTGGCTCATTCCGAAGAAAAAATCGAGTTTCATGAATCAGCTTGCTTTGGAGCCAACACTTCTGGCTTCTTACCCTCTTTTCCTACCTTATGATTTGGAAAAGAGGGTAATTACAAGGTTGGAGGCAAGTAAATGAAGGGAACATTGAAGTTGCATGTGGGTTATATTTTGAGCTTGGAAGAATCAAGTTCAAGGAAGAAATTCATGGGTTGATGGAGCGTCGGACAATTTGATGAATGCCTTTTTTTTTTTGGAACTGTTACGCAGTTTGTCTTCTTGTATTTAATGTTAGTATATTACTTACTATACCTTTTTACCTTCCGAGTGTTGAACTGAATCACAACCTCCTTGATCTGGTATATCACTCGTGTAATCGTGTTCAATACTTCACTTATATGGCCTCTAGTACTCCTGCTTTGTGTTTTTTTTTAATTTATTTTTATTCAGTATATTAACTATGAAACACATTCTACCTACAAAAATGTAAGTATCCAAATATGAAGGGGAAAAAGGCATTATGCAGTAACTCTACATGATGGAAACAGAAACACCTAAACCACTGAAGTCCTCTCAAAGTATATGATGAGAACTTACAGGTCTAACAACGCCACGTTGGCGGCCGCCATTGGCAACAAAATTCCTCGGACCGCCGCCGCCACCGGCGAATCCTCCTCGGCGAATACCTCTTGGATCCTTAAGCCGCTCAGTAATCTAGTTTAACCAATAGTATATATAAGTTATAGAAATAATTCAAAACAAAACCCTAGAAATTCAGTATATTGAAATGGAAATTTGTAGAATAGCCAAAGAGAAATTTGCGGACCTCGCGTTGTTGTCGATTGAGTTCAAAGAGTTCTTTGCGAAGCTCTTCTTCCGTCTTCTCCACTACGGCGCTCGCCATCTTTTAGGGGTTTCACCTTCTTCAATTCACACTCTCTTTAGTCTTTACTTCTTTACCTAGCGGTCCAGCCAGTGTGAGTAAGCTCGAAATTAATTTTCTCGTGAACCGGTTCGGTTTTCTTAGATTTGTTTTTTTTTCATATGAAAATAACATCAAATAATTAGTAGCATTAATTAATAGTCAAGATTTAAAATGATTAGTATAAAAAAACTTTATCTTTTTTTTGCGCGATTTCCTTCGTTAAGAGACCAATGCAAAAAAAAAAATGCATGTCGGGTCTAAAAAGTATTTGTTCAAAAAATCCGCTTTAACGTAACGAAAGAATCGCAAGATAGTTATTGCTTTTGTCTGAATTCGACATCACGTATGTAACCAAAAAGAAAGGGCGATAGCAGAAGATTTTGCACCCTATCAAGGAGGAACATGAGTTTAAGGATTGCTATTAGTCTTTAATTTGCCCCTAATTTGCATTTAATGAAAATTTATGGGCGAAAAGTACCTTTTATTCGCTTATCTATGAAACTAGAGATTCTAGGTTCAAACCCCAACATAGTAAAAAGAAAAATAAAAAAAATTACAAGGCAAGTCATTTATAGAAATTATGCATATTCGGCTGGATAATGTGTAATCTTAATTTTCAACAAAATTTTTTCTTCGGACACAGTTTCTATGCAGCTTAGATCAAATAGGCATAATTTCTATTTAATCTTGCCTTATGAATTTTTTTCTTTTTGACCCTGTTAGAATTCGAACTTACAACTTTAAAGTATTTTCGATCATTTCTTTAAATAAAGGACAACAATTAAAGACCATCAATTTAAGGGGGGAAATTAAAGACCATAATTTCTATTTAATCTTGCCTTATGAATTTTTTTCTTTTTGACCCTGTTAGAATTCGAACTTACAACTTTAAAGTATTTTCGATCATTTCTTTAAATAAAGGACA
Source organism: Anisodus tanguticus (assembly GCA_034509755.1). Classification (NCBI taxonomy): domain Eukaryota; kingdom Viridiplantae; phylum Streptophyta; class Magnoliopsida; order Solanales; family Solanaceae; genus Anisodus; species Anisodus tanguticus. Next base: position 32,390,724 of record CM067561.1, on the reverse strand, counting down.
ATAATTAAAGACCATCAATTTAAGGGGGGAAATTAAAGACCATAATTTCTATTTAATCTAGCCTTATGAATTTTTTTCTTTTTGACCCTGTTAGAATTCGAACTTACAACTTTAAAGTATTTTCGATCATTTCTTTAAATAAAGGACAACAATTAAAGACCATCAATTTAAGAAATTAAAGACCATAATTTCTATTTAATTAAATTTTTTCCTTTTTGACCCTCGTTAGAATTCGAACTTACAACTTTAAAGTATTTTCGATCATTTCTTTAAATAAAGGACAACAATTAAAGACCATCAATTTAAGGGGGGAAATTAAAGACCTACAACAAGGCAATCGTGCGAATTGGCACAAACTTTATCAGAGAGCAGGAGGCAAGAAGCCATATCAAATTGACTGATTGGCACGATTGTATAAATCTTTAACGGTTAAATTGTTTGAGATCTTTGCAAGACTTTAAAAGTTAATGGTTTAAGAAAATAACTAAAAGAGACGATTAAAAAACTGTCTAAAATATAATAACACAAAATTAATTTAAAAAATAAGCCATATATCTTTTCTATTATCAATTAATGTAAATCCCAAGGAAATTTTGAAGCAAAAGAATATATTGTTTTTGGTAGGGAAATTAGAAGAAAAATGTAAACCAAATAATATACTCTAACAAACAATGAATTTACACCAATCATATAAGAAGGATATTTTATTCGTGAAACGTCTCTTCTTTCAATTAATAGGCTGTGAATTTGAGACTAATTAAAGAGTAACATCAATTATCTTGGAAAATGAAACATAAACAATACAGTAAATTGTTTAATTTAGTGTACTTGTTTGTTTAAGTTCCATCTCTAAGCAAATTAACAACAATAAAAAAATTTAATGCATATGCAAAATGTACATATGCTTTAATGAAACTCTTTTATTGCATTTATATGTTAAAGCTTTACTAAAGAATGACTTGAAAAACACTTAACAACTTCATAATTTGATAATAAAAAGAAGGAAAAAGGTACAAATATACCCCTCAACTTTGCGATTTAGAGCAGATATATCTCCGTTACAAATGTTGTGTATATATACCTTTGTCGTTACAAAATAGTGTAAATATATCTTTTTTGCTGACGGATTTTTTGTAAAAATTATTTAGCTTATTTTTAAATTAAGAATAATGTCACGTGTATTTAAAAAAAGACTATCCATTTTTTTAGTAAGACATATTTTTCTACAGTCACATGGTAATTTTGTTTTCTGGTAGGTCGGGTCTGATTCCTTTCAAAAAAATGGGTAGACTTATTTTTTAAAAGTCACGAAGATATTTTTATAAACGAACCAGATCCGACACATCAGAAAGAAGAATTACCACGTGACTTAAAAAAATGTCTACTAAAAAAACGGGTAGACTTTTTTTAAAGCCACGTGACATTTATTTTAATTAAAAATACGCTAAATAATTTTTAAAAATAATTTCGTCAGCGAAAAGGGTATATTTGCACCATTTGTGTTACGGCAGGTATATTTACCCCATTTTATAACGGTAGGAGTATACATACACCACTTTTTTAACAAAGAATATATCTACTTAAATCGCAAAATTGAGGAATATATTTACACTTTTGCACAAAAAGAAAAAAGGTCTTTTTACTATGAATAATCTCATCAATTAGTTTTTGGTTAGGATAATGCTAGATGTTTAGCATTTTTTTCAGAGCTCATAATCAAAACTTGCTTTCGTTGTAATTTACTTAAGGTTTGACGTGACCTCCTCTAATTAAACACATATGTCTTCTGATGATATAATATCCACACTCAAGTTCCCAAAAAATGCATATACAAAAAAACGATCACTATATATAATTTTATTATACAATATTTTAAAGAAGAAGATTTGCGTAATGGTTTAAATTTATAAAAGTTATATCTTACAACTTACAAGCTGAAAATTAAGACAAGTGTGTAACTTTCGGTATTTTTCTGTCGCATCTGTTCCATGTTGGGCCCGTAATTACCCAAAGATCTAGCTCGTTCGAGACCCATAATCAACACTTTTTTCCACGGATTGTCCTTCAAACACATTGATCTTTAATTTTGTCCCTCATATTTGAAGCTTTAATTTTTACCCATGCTACATATTTAATGAAAATATCCAAATATACTCCGTTCGGCATAAATTCTGTAACATTTTTATCTTTAGAAATTGAACTTTTGTCTTGCTCGGCACAAGTTAATTAAGTTATGCGACATAAGTTGTGTAATATTTTTCAGCTTCTATTGAGTGTGGAAAGTTTTATCTTTTTCATCATAACTTGTGGATACGTGATGATACATATGCCGAAGCTAAACGCTAACTTTGCCTAGCGAAATCTAAACTTATGCATTTTTTTTAGATTATGTTGAGTGTTGAAAGTTCTACTTTATCCGGCATAATTTGTGGGATGTTATGATACATATAGCGAAGCTAAATGCTAACTTTGACAATCGAAAGTGCAAGAAAAAAAAATTAAAGACCACAATTTGAGGGTCAAAAATTAAAGACCACCCCCAAAACAGAGACATTAGTGCGAATCACCCAAAAATCAATAGTTGGGTTTTTGACTTCTGGTTATATCTCCGGATTTTGCACAAATTCGAGCCCATTTGACGGAGAGAAGATCAATCAAGAGTAAAGATAAAGAAAGCAGTATTCTGATCACATTGTGCTCACTGCTTGGCTCCATCCTTGTGATTAAGTTTTTTTTTATGCAGTCGTTTGGTTCATGGAAAAAGATGAGATATTTTAAGATTAAGTTTTAAATTAAATTTATTTCACTTCTCATATGGAATAAAATAACATTAAATTTGATGGAATAAAGTGGGATATCCCATGATTTTGAGATTGAGTTTATACTTTGTTTAGTTGAGCGTATAACAAATTTCATGATAAATTTATACCTTCAACCGAATAAAGTATAAATTCAATCTCAAAATCATGGGATATCTGTTAATTATATACGATGACATGTGAAGGAGAAGAGAAAAGTTAGCTGACTATGGCAGCCATATGAGCAGAATTGAGAGATGAAGTGTAGGGATGAAAACAAAGAAATGGAGAGCAAGGGGTGCTCGATATATTGCTGCACACAAACAATGATACAATGTGTGTATATATACAATTTTCAACTCAACTAACAACCTATTAATTACCTCTTTAACCAACTCTAACTAATCTAACAAACTCAACAAACTCTAACTAACTAAATAACTAACTAGAGCTAGAATCCCATGCACCACTCCTCATGGTACCTTGGTGCACCTGTCCAACTCTTTCACAACCCCACCCCCCTCAAGCTAGGGGAATATGAAGATATTCTTCATTCCTAGCTTGGACATCAAATGAATGTGATGTTTCTGGCTAAGAGTTTCGTAAACAAATCTGCATGTTGATATGCAGAAGGTATGTAACCAGTGTGAATGAGTCTTGCATGAATCTTCTCTCTAATGAAGTGACAATTATGTCAATGTGCTTGGTACGCTCATGGAATACTGGATTAGCAGTAATTTGAAGAGCAGATTTGCTGTCTGTGAACATTGAAACATGCAGCTCTACAAGAACACCAAGCTCCTTATACAAGCCAGTAAGCCATACAACCTCAACAACTGAAGCAGCTAAGGCTCTATACTCAACCTTAGCAGAACTTTTGGAAACAGTGACCTGCTTTTTAGACTTCGAAGCAATTGGAGAAGAGCCAAACAATACAATGTAGCATGTAATGGATCTTCTACTATTAATGCAGGATCCCAGTATGCATCACAAAATACCTGCATTTGAGAAGTGCTGGAACTGCTCAAAAAAATGCATGATTCTGGAGCATGCTTTGATGTACTTGACAAGCCTTAACACAGATACCAAATGTGAGGTTTTGGGAGCCTGCATAAACTGAATCAAGCACTGGACAGAGAATTCTATGTCTGGCCTAGTATTGGTGAGATATAAGAGTCTACCAATGAGTCTCCTATAGATGCTAGGATCTGATAGAAGCAAATCTTGTGATGATGAAGAATTGGATATTGTGTCAGCAGATGTGGGAATAGAAGCAACATACTGATCAAATTCCACAACTGTGAACTTCGATGCATCTCCATGGGTGAAAGTACGGGTTTAGCACCTGCTAAACCTATATCAGAAATCAGTTCTAATGCATACTTTCTTTGATGCATAAGAATGCCTTGGGAACTTCTTGCAAACTCAATTTCAAGGAAATATCTAAGCTCACCCAAGTCTTTTATCTTGAAAGCAACATGTAATGCTTCCTTAGTAGACTGGATAAGTCATGGATCATCACCAGTAAGTAGTAAGTCATCCACATATACCAACACCACCACAATATTACCAGCCTTTTGCTTAGTAAACAGAGAATAATATATGAGACTCTGTTTGAGACCATAAGAAATTAAGGCTGAAGTTAATTTGATATTCCATTGTCTTGATGCTTGCTTTAGGCCATACAATGATTTCAATAACCTGCAGACTTTACTCTGCCCTCTTATGGTGTTGAAACATTCTGGCAGGTTCATAAACACCTCCTCATAAAGATCTCCCTGTATGAATGCATTATAAACATCCCTTTGATGAATAACCCATTGTTTGGTTGTTGCAACAGAAATGACTGCTCTGACAGTAGTCATTTTAACAACAGTGAGAAGGTCTCTTGATAATCAAGAACTTCCTTTTGATTATATCCTTTTGCTACTAGTCTTGCCTTGAATCTTTCAACTTCTCTAGTAGACTTATACTTGATCTTGTACAACCATTGGACGTTTTGCCTTTTGGGAGCTCCACCAACTCCTATGTCTTATTTTCTTTCAATGCTTGGATTTCAGCCTTCATTGCCTCAATCCATTTTATGTCTTTAGCAGCTTCTGAATAGTTGCATAGCTCAGTAACTGCAAAAGCTTGTGCCACAAGTTTTGATACCTAGATGACAACCCTGCATAGTTCAACCTTGCAAATGTAGAATACAAACAATTAGTGGATCCTTGTTATGTTACATAGTCCGTATGCCAAATAGGGAGTCTACTAGTTCTTGTAGATCTCTTAATATCGAAGTTCGTTTAATTTATCCCCGTGTTAATGTTTCCTCCATCATGCTTAAATTTCACTTCATTTGTGAAGATTACAAGCACATGCAAGAGAACTAGTGACAACAACATCATCGAATTAATAGCTCACAATCAAAACGAGACAACGGACAAAATATCTCATATGAACATTTCAAAATTGAAACACAATAAACCGTTAGCTAAGTAAAAATCATTTGTCGGTAGCATCTTGACATTCTGGATCAGGATGGACAATCCTAAGACTCTTAAGATGCACTAGATCATCAAAACAAAAATGTTCATGTATCTGTATAGAATCTATCCATCATCAACACTTTAAAAAAAGAAAAATAGACTCCATGAATACTATATCTCTACTCATAAAGAGAGTTCTATTTTCCAGGTCAAATAACTTGTATCCTTTCTGTGCATATCCATATCCTAGAAGAACAACTCTCACTGCCCTATGACTAAATTTGTCATGTTTGATCAAAGTGGTTGCAAAACATAAACAACCTATCACTCTTAAGTGAGAGAGTGATGACACTGTTTTATATAACATCTCATAGGGTGACATATTGTTTAGAACAAAAAAGGTATTTTATTCATAATGTACACTTCCCCCTCTACACAGAAACCCCATAACCTATCTGGCAAACTTCCCTGGACTTTTATGGCCATTGTTGTTTCTAGTATATGCCTATGCTTTCTTTCCATTACACCATTTTGTTGTGATGTATATGGGCAAGAACTCTCATGTATTATACCACACTATTGAAATATCTCCTCGCAATTATGGTTAAAGAACTCAGTTACATTGTCTGACCTTACCATTTTGATCTTAATATCGAACTGAGTATTCACTTCAATAAATAAGTTCTTAAGTAAGGTAGGCACATATGATTTCAACCTCATTAAGAAAATCCAAGCCCATCTAGAGTAATCATCCACAATTTAGTCCTGTGGGTTCTCGGCCAGCAGACCCACTGCCTGCTGGCCCAATAAATTCTTATCCTGGCCCACTTCATTCATGCCCAGTTAATATGTCTCGGCCAGCAGGCCAACTGCCTGTTGGCCAGTCCCGCGGCATTCCGACACCGTCCCCGGTCCAATCCACTTCTATTCCGAGTCAAGGGCCCATTACTCGTAGCCAACGAGATATTTTTAAACCTAATAGACACTTTAATCTAACTTCTAATGTCACTAAATCACTCCTACCACGTAACCCAATGTCTGTCCTTCATGATCCGAACTGAAAAATGGTCATTGATGATGAATATAATGCTCTTATTGAAAAATAAGACGTGGGAGTTGGTGCCCCGTCCGCCTAGTGTCAATATTATTCATTATGTGTGGATTTTTACTCATAAGGAAAATTCTGACGGTTTTTTTTAGAGGTATAAGGCCAGCCTTGTAGGTGATGGTAAAACTCAACAGATTGGCGTGGATTGTGGAGAGACATTTAGTCCCGTGGTCAAACCGGTAACTATTCGCACTGTTCTCAGTCTAGCTCTCTCGAAAGCATGGCCTATTCATCAACTGGATGTGAAAATGCTTTCTTACACGGTGATCTCAACGAGACTGTATACATGCATCAACCTTTGGGTTTTAGGGACCCCATTTATCCTAATCATGTTTGTTTGCTCAAGAAGTCCTTAAATGGGCTTAAGCAGACCCACGAGCTTGGTATAAGAGGTTTGCATATTATGTATCTACTATTGTGTTTTCTCACAACAGATGTCTGATCATTCTCTATTCATCTATCATCGTGGTACTTCTCTAGCATACATTCTATTATATGTGGATGATATTATATTGACTGCCTCTTCTGATTATCTGCGCAAGTCTATCATGTCTCTTCTCAATTCAGAATTTGCTATGAAAGATTTGGGGCCCTTGATTTATTTTTTGGGTATAATTGTCACACGTCATGCGTGTGGTCTATTTTTATCACAGATGAAGTATGCGGCTGAGATTATTGAGAGAGTCGACATGTCTTCTTGTAAGTCATCTTCTACTCTAGTTGATACCAAACCAAAGCTGAGTGTTACTTCTAGCACACCTTACGAGGATCTCATCCACTATCGTAGTCTTGTAGGGGTTCTTCAGTATTTTTACTTTCACGAGGCCCGATATTACTTATGCAGTGCATCATGTATGTTTATTTATGCATGATACGAGGGACGAGCACATGCATGCACTCAAACGCATTGTGCGTTACATACAAGGCACTCTAGATTATGGTTTACATTTATATCCATCCTCCGTCTCTATTCTCGTGTCTTGTACAAATGTTGATTGGGGTGGATGTCCAGTTACCAGACGTTCGACATCTGGTTATTATATGTTCCTTGGTGATAACTTGGTCTCTTGGTCGGCAAAACGCCAGGCTACTTTATCGCGATCCATTGCGGAGGCCGAGTATCGAGGGGTAGCCAATGTGGTGTCTGAGTCATGTTGGCTGTGTAATTTTCTATTAGAGCTTCACTTTTCTATTCAGAAAGCTACCTTAGTCTGCTGTGATAATGTTGGTGCAGTCTATCTCTCTAGGAATCCGGTCTAACATCAGTGCACTAAACATATCGAGATGTATATTCACTTTGTTCGCGAAAAGGTAGCTCGTGGACAAGTACGTGTCTTTCATGTTCCTTCACGGTACCAAATTACTGACATATTTACTAAGGGTCTTCCCTTAGTCATGCTTAAAGATTTTAGGGACAGTCTCAACATACGTCAATAGCCCGCTATGACTGTGGGGGTGTGAAAGACCGATATACACGGCCTTAATACTGTGTATATCGTGGTTGCAAATTTTGTATAGAATTTAACATAAGTTGTAGAATTCTTGTATAAATGTAATTATGGTAGAATTGTATTAGAAAAAGATGGATTTAATTTTCTTAATTAAATTTTGTATATCATGTATATATATATACCTTTTCATTAATAAAAATAATTCAGAGATTATTCAGAGTTCCCTTCTCAAGATGATCCCACCACTTGAACAAGTTGTCAAACACTAGAATACATTCGTCTACAAACATGAGACGGTGCTGAACAACATCCATGTTTGCATCAGCAACGGCATCACGTATGTTGTAGTAGAAGCGGAATAACATCGGAAACGGCACCGGAGAGAGGCAGCGCCGCACCGGCTTTCACGAAACAGAAGAAGAGAGAATACGGATAGTAGTGAGGACTGAAGGGTGAAGGAGAAGTTATAGGAGCAGCGATGAGCCTCGCCAGATTTAAAATGAAGGTGTTGTAGTCAGCGACATCGGGGAGTTTTCCCCATCAATTGTAGAGATTCCTCGGATGTCGTTGGAACTGAAACAACGTGGAAGAAAACACAATCGAACATCTACAAAGGTACTTACTGAAAGGCCTTCAATATTTTTTTCCTTCAATTTTAAAATTATTTATAAGAATGATAAGCAGAACTAATTAATAAAAAGAAAGTGTTTTTAAAATTTCTGATTTTGCAGAAGCATGAGAATTTTGCAAAAGAAATTAAGGGGAAAAGCATGTTAATAAAATTTCTGGTTCTGACTTCTATTCTATTAACACGCTTTTCCCCTTATTTTTCAATGTATTTTTTTCCTCTACCAAACAATAAGATAAAAAAGAATATTGTGAAGAAGCTCTGTAAGGTATTATTCTCAAATTTTCAGCAACTGTTTTTTATTTAAGCTTCGATTTAACATGTTTGTTTAGTAATCTCAAAATTGCATGCATCCTAATATACAATGTACATTGTTGAAGGGTACTCAATGTTAATTATCCAGATACTTCAAGGGAAAGAAAAGCATGTATGGTACTTAAGTCGATTATTAATGAAGTGAAGACAATCATTTATCAAGGTAATATCTCCATAAACTATTGCTTTAGGGAAGGAAATCAAGTTGCAAATATCTTGGCTAAGACTGGCACTAACAGGGAGAATTTGTATATCTTCGATCCTGGTGATATTCCTAAGGAGGCAATGGGGTGCTTTAGACTGAATAAATGGCAAATGCCTTCTTTCAGACATATAATTTTGAAGAACTCTTTTATGCTCCTGCTGATTTGTGAACTGTGACTAATGTATAATTACTATAAATTGTAGGAAATGTAACTTTGTGAAGTTCTTTTTGCTTATCGCATGGGCCTGTTCATTCGGTATTTGGAGTGTTGCGCAACATCTATAACTCGTTTTTTTTGTAACATGATTCGTTATGGGGCGATATAAAGAGCACTGCCACCATACCATCGATTTATATTTATATATATAAGGCTTGACACAATTTTCCCAATGACTTTAAAGAAGTTTATTGTGCACAATAAAGTGAGATGATTGTATCCAAATTTGTGTTTCTTTTCATAATCAATATTAACACAAATATATAACATCAACAAACCTTACAACCACAAAATATATAGAATATTTAAAAAGTGACCACAGACTAATATTTTATATCATTCATTGGGGTACTTGAGTATGTGGCTATGCTAAATCTTTTAATTTTAAGTTGGAATATCTCATTATTATTTTTTTACGAGAATATGTTTTTTGTTATATTCAATATTAACTTTTAGATATAACATTCTGTTTTTTCTTACTTTTAATATTCAAATATTGGAAAAGGATCAGTCACTTATTTAACGAGGTCATTCACGACCGCGCAAAGCACGGACAAAATTTTTAGTTTATTTAATATAAGTGATTCATTAAAAAATAAGACTACATGTCCGCATGGGCAGCTCAATTGGTTTCAAGGGGGATATTTGGAGCAAAGACCAAGGATCGAATCCCGTCAGCGGCAGTGTGGGGGTTTCTTCTTGAAATAAAGAAGGGCCCCTTGTGCGCGTGCTAGTGACTTGCGGTAAACCTTTGAAATCAATTGAGTCACCATGATTTAATATAAGTGAGATTCACCTTTTGGAGCAAAAATAAGACTACATTATCGCAAGTCAGAAACTTAAAGTTCGTAGTTCCAAATAAATTAATATCATCTAGCTATATATGATGTTATCCTATAAGTCGGATCATTCCTACAAATTCATCCCAAGTCTACTTTTTAAGATAGGTGTAGATGATAAATTCAAGAGGCCGTCAATAAGAAAAGAAATCACATATTATTCAACTTTGTTTTCCAATTCTACGGCTAGCATTAAGTTTTCCTAGTGATTAGCATTTAATTAATTGGCGGTATAGCCCATCAAAGGTGTTAATATGGAAATTAAATCACCAACTAGTAGTCTTTTTGTTTACTACTCCCTCTGGATCAAAAAGATTATCCACTTAACAATTTGCACACTCCTTAAGAAAATACTAAAATTATGTAAAAATAGATAATTTGTCTAAAATGTCTCTAATTAAATGGGTATTTAGATTTGACCACCTAACACTTAATATGGGTTAATCTGAAAAGTAACGTTAATTCTTTCTTAATTTGATAAATGAACACTCTTTTTTATTCAAAAAATAAAGGCTAGGTGGACACTCTTTTTTATCAGGAAAGAGCATATTTTTTCCCTTTTCCTCCAAACTAGACTAACTGAACGAGAAATATAATTAAGTCGAAATAGAATAAGAAAGTTTAATTTGATTGTTTGACATTTTTGAGTTTTTATGGCTAAGTCTACACTATATTAGCATTACACAACTGATCAATAACCTTCAATTACTTATTATATATATATATATATATATATATATATATATATATATATAGCATTACACAACTGATCAATAACCTTCAATTACTTATTATATATATATATATATATAATGTAGGGATTTTATTATGTATATTAATTTCGATGAAAAAATATATAGCTAATTTACGATGACTTTGGAACCATTTTTTGTTGGTATAGGATGCTTCTCCGTATATATACACGTTAATTTTATCCGTTCAAATGCTATAGTTTCTTATATATATATATTACAAGCCAAAAACACTTTTTCAAGATGATGTCACTTATAAACTTGTAACCATATATATACTCGCTGAACGATATATCTAAAAACATATTTCAAAATAATTAATTAATACCACTAGCTACATTAATATCTTTACAACTAGATTAAAATTAAGTACTAAAATTAATTAAATGCATGTATATTCCGGTTCTGTTGTTTTCTTAAATAATACTATAGTAAAGACATATTTCGAGACTTATTTTCTTGGTTGATTAATTATACGTGTCTTGTATTATAACACAAGTGCTAAATAAACCTTTTAAAGATCCAAATCCTTGAGTTTAGCATCAGTCAAGGCTTCACATGGAACCCCCCCCCCCCCCCCCCGGTTGACTTACAGAAAGAAAGTAAGATGATTGAAAATAGGAACATCCACAATAAATTTCATTGGAATGGACAAACTTACTTACTTGACAATTAAATACAAACATTAACCTATACTAAGGGATTTTTTTTTCAAATGTAAGATGCAACACACGGACTTCTCAAAAAGTCAAACACTCTGGTACTACTCTCACCCAAGACCAAATGCAGATGCAACATACCTTCTTGCAATATGGGTTCAATTGAATCTTGTATTCTCGATATAGAAACATAAAAATTGTATGTAAAAATATTACTAAAATTGTACCAAATATAATATTTGAATCATAATTTCAAAATTACAAAGAGTTAGATGCTAATGGTATAATCCATCGAATTTAAATTTTGAATTCGTCTCTATATAGACCTGCATATGTAGTGTCATTCAATCTTGTATGTGTCAAGAATCTGTGTTCCTAATAGAGCCACCATTACTCTCTCCATGATCTCTAGGTCCAGTTGATGAATGGGTTTGGTCTTTATTAATGAGTGAAGAAATAGCAGCGGCGACAGCAACCCTAAACTCAGGATCAGAAGCAATGGCGCTCATATTTTCATGAGCCAACATAGGAGGAATATTATTACTATTACTATTGTGATGATAATGATGATCACCTTGTAACTTGGGACCAGCAAAAAGGTTGTTCCCTTCATAATTATTGCTTCCTAATTTAGGCATCCAATTAGAATGACCCATTTCATGAGAATTTGAAGAAGAACTTTCAAAGGGAAATTGATGGTTATTTGAAATATTCTTGGTGAGATCTAGCACTATGTTCCTTTGTGAATTAGGATCACTAGAATTAAGGATGTTGTTTCTAAAATTGGAAAAGTTACAAGGTGAAGAAGAAGAAGAAGAATAGTTTGGAATATGATGATAAGGAGCTAAATTATTATGGTAATTAAGTGCTTGGTTTAAGTTGGAATTGGAATTAAGAAGAGGGCTAATACTTGAATCCACTAACATGAAGGAAGCTGATGTTGATGCCATTGCTGTTGCACCCACTGGAAGTGGATGATTATGTGTTCCTTCATATGTTGTGATCAATATTGACATGTCCTCAAAACATCTTTGTACCTAATTAAAAAAATAAACAAACAAAGAACGAGTTGAACTTATATATATTGACTGTTTAATATTTTTTTGAAGATCATATTACCTAAAAGATAACTACAACCTACACGTAACTGTCTACTCATATAATAAGTGGAATTAGAAATCAGAAAAGTAAAACAAACAACATGCTGCAACAAATAATCAGGCTGATACTAAATTTATGTCCTTACCTGCTTTCTCACCGGACAACCGGGTGCTACCGTGCAACGGTAGTAAGCTCTGGGACAATTAGGGCTTCCTTTAGCAATTTTCTGACCATATTTCCTCCATTGGCAGCCATCATTCATCTAAAAGTATGAAATTATTATTTATTTTTGCATATCTTTTTTTGCATTTAAAGACAAAAAGAAAATTTATGTTAGAATTGAACTTACAGTAGCTGATTCACATCTTGCTCTGACTGAAACCCTAGATTTTCTGTTGGGAGGAGAAGCAGTAGTCACATGGCTTGTCAATCCTCCATGTGATTTATTTTGTATTTGATGAGTAATTGTAGCATGATCTTCTTTTTTATCCTTTCTTTGATCTTCTTCTATTTCCACTAATTTGCTTGTAGTAGTGCTATTACTACTGACCAAAGTCAAAGATAACCCTAATTCTCCATCCATAGTATCATCTTCTTGAGTTACTGGATCCAAGATTTTTGGACCCTTTTTTGGTCCTTCACTAGCAGTATCATCATTTCCACTCAGTGAAAGAAAATTCCTTTGATCCTAAATAAACCAAATTAAAAAAGAAAAAGACAATTATTTAGATAAGAATCAAACTTGAATATTTAGTTTCAAACTATGACATGATTGGTGCAAATTATTAAATTGTCTACCTTGTAATTATTGTGATAAATATTTGAGAATTTTGCTTGCAGATCATAGTAATCTTTCATTGTTTGCTCCACTGCCTTCCTCAACACCTTGTTCTCCTCCTTCATCCTGTTCATCTCCATTTCTAACAACGATGACTGATATAGAACATAACTCAGTTAATAAAGTGCACGCTCTCTAATAGCTTTATTAAAAAAAAACTTTTAAACGAGATAATCACTCAATTAGATATCTTATAGCTACTATTAGAGTGAACAAACGTTCTTCTTTGCAGAAAACAAGTGCTTAAGTAATTCACAAAGAAATTTTAAGATTAGCAACTAATTAACTTGAAAAAAAATGTGTACCTCTGTTGCTTTTGAACTTCCAGCTGATGATGGATCAGCTTTTGGTAATTCTTGGTCTTTTGTTTGTGTTTTCTCATTCAATAGTGATGATTCTCCAATTTGGGTTTCTTCATTTTCTTCTTCTCGAGCATCAAGCTTCAAACTGAGATCAATTTCCATCTCATTATCACTTTCTGATTTGTTGTTTTCCATATGGAAGAGAGAAAACAAGAAATAAAACTTTATTTTTGCTTTCTTAAATTTCTCTAAGTTTTGTACTGCTTTTGAGGCACCAAAGTCAATTCCCTAATCTCAAAGAAGTTATAATATAATTGGACATCTAAAGACGCATCTAAGTTTTGACTTTAATTAATAAATCCATTAATTAAGTAGCAATAAAAAAAGAATTGTAAGAAGTAGTATAGTAGTAGGAACTGGCAGTAGTCCGCCATTCTTGAGCATCCTTTTTGTTACTTGCCCTATTTCAATTTATGTGTCACAATTCAGATTTTTAAAATCAATTTTTTTAATTTTGATCGTAAATTTAGATATAAAATTATTGTTAATTTTTTTAAAAAAAAATTATAATAATCAATAAATTAAAACATTTAAAAGACATGATATAAAAAAATTACAAGAAAAAATAAATTGTTTGGCTAGAAATCCAAACATGCACGGCCACATAAATTGAAGGAAGGAGTAATATATTACACAATATATATTTGTCAAATTACTTGAACACCCTCAATAGTTTCCCCGGTATTTTATTAAACCTTGGATAGCCCGTATATTAATAGGCATCCCACTATATAAATTAGACTTGCGACTCTATGTGAATAGTAGCATGCTTCAAGCACTTAATTTTCAACATTTCCCAATATCATGCTAAGAATAGCTAGAATTTTCAGAAAAAAATGTCATTCGTTTGAAGAGAAATAAAAAAAAATAGCGAAAAAAATCGATTCCATTGCAAACTTGGCGTAGACATATATAATAGGAACTTGAAGATATCATCAACAAACTGGAATACATATAATTTAACCATACTTTAATGATAAAAAATATATTTTGTATTTAGTTTAATGTACATATCAGGTGCATTAAACTAAGCTAATACTTAACTACACGATGCGTGTCATTTTTTTTGCATGAATCTATTTATTTTTTAACCATAATTAATTAATGTGTATACTATAGATATGATATTGTTAAACAAAACTTTTCAAAGCTCATCCACTTACCCTTACACTCAACGTAAAGATAGTGACATCACATAACATACATAAAAAGATGAAAATAACAAAATTAAAGTGACAAAATACTTATATTCGTACTGAGGATTCACGATTAAAGAAAAAAGAAACAACTAATTAACTTACCTAGAACGTGACCAATAAATAATAATCCTGCTATTAATAAATTTCAAAAAAAAGTAGCGCACAAACAACTCATGTTTACGCAGGGTCTCAAAAAGTGTTGCATTAAACTTACAAGGAGGTGTGGTGTAAGTAGTTTACTCCTACACAAATATATTAATTGATTCAGAACTCAAATTCGTGACCTATGAATTACACGAAGGTAATATTATTGTTGCTCCAAAGCTCCCAGTTGGATTAATAAATTAATGAGATGATTAGCCTTGGGATCAGATCTTGAAAATTGAAATTGTCAACTGGAAGACCTCTCTTTCCTCTCTCTATCATTTGATTTGAACTCTCTTTTTAATTAATTTCTCTTAGCCATCACCCATATGTTAACTGCCAACAAAATATTCCGTTTTTACTTCTATGGTTTTTAAATTATGGGTTTCAAATGCTTCTTAAATTAAACTACCTTATCATACATTAGTTTGTTTTTTCACGCCACTGATTGAATAAGAAACTTTGGTTAATTTTGGTCTTTATTCAACTCAATCTTAACTTGATGAAGAGAGGTAAAGAGAGAAAAGTGGATTGGGGGAAGGGGGATTTGATGATGCATGCATAAAAAGAAGAATATTATATTACATGTCCAAGCTTAGAAATTCAAAGTAACATCTAGTATAGTATATATAGTTTCAAAAGAAAAATATTTTTTGTCACGTATACAATGACGATTTAATCTTAAAGTTCTCTCAAATTAAAGCTGATATTACTATTTGAGATTATTCAAAAGTCTCTTCTGATATCAATGAAAGATCATAAAGGGGGAAAAACAATACAAAACTAAATAATCTTTTAGACTAGGACTAGATCTTAAGGGGGAAATTGCTCACGTCAAGGCACAAATAGCTAGCATAAAATTCAAGATCCAAGGAAATAATTAAATCTCAAAATTTCAATTGTTAATTGGACGATAAACTTATTTTTAAGAGTCCTATAACAGTTTCTTTTATTAAAAAAAAAGTGTATAAAAAAGAAGAGAAAAATGAGCAATATTTTTTTTTGTTGACGAAGGAACCCGCAGCTGCTACTCTTTCGAGTGCGCACAGGGTAAACTCCGGACTGACGCAATAGCCTGCAAACCACGTCAGCCGATTAACCACACTTGGCAAGCCATGCCAGTAATGCGCTCAACCAAGAAGATTTATGCAGAGGATCGAACTCGTGACATTGCGGTCCCGCGCTCTACTGCTACACCAACTTGACTACAATTGGTGGCATAGTTAGGGGACAAGTTTCTTTAAGCTGTCAAATGTAAATAGGTAAAACAGCATGGTTAAAAAGACCTTTGTCAAAGACATGCTCAAGAAAGGAAGAAAAAAAAAAGAGTTGAATTAATTAATTTTAGGATTGGGATCTGTAATGCCGCAGGTTAAGGTAATATATAATTATATAATATGGTACTTATATTTTGGTTTCTCGAGCGAATAAAATGGAGAAAAGAAACTCATTCCAGCAGCTCCAACGCATCTAATCTACAGCCTCCGTTTCAAGGGACAATCAATTTGACAAGTCTCATGAAATGCCCATTTTTTAAAAGAAAAAAAAAAACCAAAAAAGAAAAAGACTGGGCCGTTGACATGAGAAATGAATCAGGTCTCTTCAAACCCTATATAAATTAACTACAATTTATTGTTTATTTGAGTAATTAATTTTTAGTTAGTGTTAAAAATTTACTAATGTGGAATTAAGATTATCTCATTATTTATGACTCGAACAATTGGGGCTCCGCACGTCGGAAACGTCGTTTCCACAAACGTGCACACGTAGTACCAAGTATCGCAAATTTCGTTAGTGAAAGAGATATTGGTACGTACGTAATACGTTTGAGACATAAAATGATGGACGGTTATTGATCAAATGACAAAGTATTCCACGTTGGTAAATGAAGGAAGAAGTGTATGAAGTGTACGATGAAACAAGTCGGAAATCGCCGCAGAGCCGCGAAGGGCCGAGGCGCCGGAGCACCTCCCAGGGAGCGCCGCGGCTAATTCGCAGAGTCGTGGCGCTTCGGAGGCAGAATGTTGTGAAGGGAAGATGGAAAGTTCTGACTTTTAGGCTGGTTTTGGAGCATTGAATCTCCATTATTTGACACATGAATTCAGTCATTATTTGGCTGAATGTAACCCCTCAATAAGTGTCATTACATGGCTATTGAAGGCCATTAGTTGGCTAGTTGATGGGTCATCTCATTACACTATAAATTGAGGCATTTGACTCAATTGTTCAACACTTAGAAACCTTTACATAATTTTCTGAAATCTTCTTCTTCCTCTCTAGCAAGTTTACTTTATTCAAAGTTCTTCAACAGTAACACTTGAGTTTTCTTTGCTCATTTGTTAAGTTGTTGTTGTATCTTGGGAGACTATTGTCTGGCAACGTAAAAGGATATATACGGGGCAATCTTGTCTTAAAGACAGAGTGTCATCACTCGACTCAGCAAATCACAAGGAGTTTGTAACGTTCTTGATTCCAGTTTGTTGTAATCTTTAGTTTATCCTTTCTAGCAATTTGTAATATTTATTTACTTCACATTTCCTGCAATTGTTGTAACCCACAATTTTAAGACAAGGTTGTTGTAAGTGCTTAGAAAGATGACTGGAAGAGAACAACTCGCTTCTGATTCTGCTGCTACTGCTACTCAAGGCAAATCCCTCTGCCTTCCCCACTGCTGCTCAAGGCACACCTAATTCCTTTACTATTGCTCAAGGCTCATCCAACGGATTTCCTGCTGCTCAAGGGAATGTTACAGTTCCTCCACCCTCCGGGTTCCATCATGAACGCCCAGAAAAGTTTATGGGCTCCAACTTCAAGAGATGACAGCAGAAGATGTTATTTTATATGACTGTTATGAGAATGACTCATTTCCTAATAGAATATCCTCCACAAGTTGGAGATGAAGTTGACCCTCAGCCTAATGAACGGGCTGAAGGGCGGCAAGGTATCCATGTCATTAATGGCATGAAGATGGTTCTTGATGCACGGAGTCATAGTGATTTCATGTGTAAGAACTATATTTTGAACTGTCTGTCAGACCCACTTTACACGGTGTATTGCACCGTAGGCACCGCCAAAGAGTTATGGGAAAAATTACAGAAGAAGTACAATGCACAAGATACTAGTACGAAGAAATTCATCATTGGAAAATTCATGAAATTTCAAATGGTGGATAGCAAATCTGTGATGTCCCAAGTCCAAGAATTCCAAATGATTCTACATCACCTGAATTTGGAATGTATGAAACCAAATGAGCAGTTTTTTGTTGCATAACTGATTGAGAAGTTACATCCCTCGTGGAATGAGTTTATGAGTTACTTAAAACTCAAGACAAAGGAAATGACCTTTAAGGAACTTATTATCAAAATCTAGATTCATGAAGATAATATGAAGGCCTTGCCTAGAGGAAAATAATCCGCTGAGGCAAAGGCAAATCTGGCTGAGGCCAAAGGGAACCCAAGCAAGAAGCACAAGTTCTAGAAAGATAGCAAGACCCAAGCGGCGGAGAAGTTCAAGGGAAACTGTCACCACTGTGGGAAACCTGGTCACATGATCAAGGACTGCCGCAAGCTCAAGACTGAGCAACAAGAGAAGACCAAGATGACATAATTAGGTCTGCAACCACTATGTTCTTGTGTCATCGTAAGTATGCAGAAGAGATAGTGTACAGGGCCAAGATGGCAAATTGTAAAATTATGCCAACTCCGGTGGACTCAAAATCCAAGATTAGTGTCAATGACGGTGCGCCAGTTTCTGATCCCACTCTATATCGGAGTCTAGCAGATGCTCTTCAGTATCTTACATTCACTAGGCCTGATATTGCATATGCCGTTCAACAAGTGTGTTTGTTCATGCACAACCCCCGAGAGTCCCATTTTGCCGTCCTCAAACGTATTATCAGATACGTTAAGGGCACACTAGACTTCGGATTACATCTATACCCCTCTGCCCCAACCAAGCTACTTGCCTACACGGATGCAGATTGGGCAGGATGTCCCGACACACGTCGCTCCACCTCAGGGTACTGTGTATTTCTTGGGGATAATATTATCTCATGGTCCGCCAAGCGGCAGGCAACACTTTCTCGTTCGAGTGCTGAAGCAGAATATCGCGGTGTTGCTAACGTAGTTCTTTGAGATCCGGTGGCTCCGAAATCTTCTTTTGGAACTCCAGTGTCCACTCCGCAAGGCGTCTATAGTATATTGTGACAACATATCTGCCATCTATATGTCTCATAATCCGGTCCAACATCAGCGGACTAAACATATTGAGATGGATATCCACTTTGTGCGAGAGAAGGTTGCACGTGGTCAGGTCAAAATATTACACGTGCCTTCCTCTTATCAGTATGCAGACTATCTTCACAAAGGGACTACCGCGACAGCTCTTCACCGACTTCCGATCCAGCCTTAGCATTCGGCCTCCTCCCGCTCCGTCTGAGGGGAGTATTAGCGAATATTTTCCGAATATTCCCTGTATATTGTGTAATTATGATAGATGTATATTTAAGGTAACTTAGGATTCTAATTATATTAGGAATCAACCTTTGTAAGGTAAGTTAGGATTCGTATCATATTAGGAATCAACCTTTGTATAACTATATATATTGTGAATAATAAAAGGAATCCCTAAGGAAAATTATTCTATCTTTCAATAATCTCGCATAATAAGAATTTAGATAGACACGATAGTCTATATACCTAGGATAATTCACTTTGAATCTTGTGATAATTTTCGTCAACTTTGTTATGTCAAAATAATCTTCATTATATTTTCCAATAATTAAAAGCATTCTCTTTGTTTATTTAAATAAATGAAGATGTCATTGAAAACTTAATATGCGTCGGCGCATAATTTGAATATTTATCACAACCTTATCTAAGTCTAATATTACTGTACCAAATATATCCTAGTAGTCATTTCTTCTCATAAAAGTTATTTACTTTTATTTTAAAAAATATTTAAAATTAAGTGAACTTCTCTGATACTCGCCTTATATATGTCCAAATGACTTGATCTTCCTATTTTCTCGGTGATGTTTTAATCACTATGACGACAATCAGAATGAACATGATTCCAATTTGATTTTTAGTATATTTACTTTGACGTAAACTAATCTTTATTTAATTATATACAGATGAATGGGAAAAAATTAATATAAAATTGATTGGATCGAGGACCAATCCAATCTTGGAGATAGTGACTACTAATTATTTAGTTGTCCGACATTGGTTTTTAAATTTCCTCTAGCTTGACCTTCTCTTCGTCCTTTTCATTTAAACTTTTGTACCACTATGCTAGCCACAATAATAATAATGAATGAAGAATTCTACCCGCAAGGGTAGCCAAGTTGGTGTAGCAGTAGAGCGCGGGACCACAAGGTCACAAGTTCGATCCCCCTGCATAAACCTTATTGGTTGAGTCAGTCACACATGGCTTGCCAAGTGTGGTTAATCGGTTGACGTGGTTTGCAGGCTATTGCGTCAGTCCGAAATTTACCATGTATGCACTCGAAAGAGTAGCGGCTGCGGATTCTTTCGTCAATAAAAAAATAATAATAATGAAGAGGTCACAATTTGAGAAGTTATCCACATATCTTTAAGTAGTTAAAGTATTCTATTTAGATACTTCAATTGAGGTCCTCACCATCTGGAAATGTGTACCAATTTAACACAAAATAATAACTCGTTCAAAAAATAAATTTTACATTAAGAAAAAGAAAACTAATATTCTTTGTCTGAACATGCTGTCATACTTTGTTTACGCCAGTCGTAAGTACAACAGTCCAGGGATTAAGCATCAATGTATCTCTTTATTGGAACGTTAATTTTGATAGTTGATTCAAAGATGTTTGTTATTAAAGGAAAATGTCATGTCTGCTAAAGAGGAACAATTTATTTCAGAGAAAAAAAAACAGAAGCATCAATGAAGCACAGGGGACAAAACAATTGTTTGTACTTTGTACCAACCTCCTGTTTAAAGAACCGTAAAAGAAAGCTACCAAGATAGTTTCTGGCTCTCCGCAATGCCAAATCCTAACATATTCAAAATGCTGCATGCACATTAGTTCTTATTAATCATTGAAATTATCCAGAAGTAACACATAGGTTCTTTCTAGCAACAATTTTCTTTTGTAAAGTTGAGGCAACTAATATTTTAACACTAACTAATAGGATCATTCTTAAGAAATTCATTGTCCAGAATTCTTTTCCGAACAATGTTGTCTAACAAAGGTTCTTTCTAGCAACAACTTTCTTTTGTGAAGTTAAGGCAACTAACATTTTAACACTAATTAATACAGGGTCATTCTTAAGAAATTCATATGTACCTCCATCAAAGGCACAATCTATATTACCAGGATCTCTAGAAGGTAGAAAATCTATTAAAGTATAAAGGTGCCAAAATCAATTAGAAGCCATCCACAGGACTGGAAGAGTACATTAAACACTGCCTAACCCTTTCTATTCTCACTGCTTCCCACAAAATCTATCGAACGAGCAAGACAAGGATCAGAAAAGTTTCCCACTTCTAATTAAGTACTGACAAAATTCAATAATCATTTTGGTATAGCATTCGGGTTGAGCTGTATCAAGAAGAAATGCCACCAACATCTCCAATTCCAGAGTGGAGAGGCATCACAAACCTCGATTGTACTCCTTGCATAATCTTAAATGACAGCTTCGAGTTGATGTACTGCCCACAAAAAAAGGACCGTTTAGTACCAGGAAATATTCAGTCAATAAATAACAAAGACTACACCTCTACCAAACAGTAATGTTTAATAATAATGCAAGAAAAACTAGGTCCATATAAACTATAACAGCATGTTCAGACAAATTTTAACTGTTCCGTGTATTACAAATATGTTTTGTGAACTAGAAAGAACAACTACCTTTGTAACATCTCTGTAGAAGGCACTAATCTCCTCCTCAGTCAGGCCGCCCTCATCATCATTTTCCTCCCAGCCAAGAGAACGCAAAAACGCAGCCTCTTCCTCTTCTGAACACAAGATTGCATCAGACTTTGAAAAGCTCTTGTCGGTACTATTCTTCCCATCAGAAAGGGCACTGTTGCTTGTATTTTCACCGACGATCTCAGTTGATTGCTCAACCCTTGGGCTCTCATCAGATAGTGAGACGTCTTGATCCTGAGGGATATCGTGCGCAGTCAAAACTTCTGAAACGCCAGACTTATGTAAAGATGATGGTGATACAGCACATCCTTCAACATTGACAGCTGAGCTGCTTCCAGTAGATTTCTTTCTCATAAGATTGAAGAAATCATTCCGACTCCGAGCTTGGGATGATAGCTTCTTTTCCACCATTGTCGCAACAGGCTTGCGTTCAGAGGTAGAGGAAGCAGCATTATTTGCTGGACTCTGTGTAGAAGCAGATGAAGTAATGGCAAGAAGGGCATTTGGTCCTTTTCTGTGTTTATTCGGGCTCAAGCTACTGTTCACGCCACTCCTCTCCCGTGTTGGCTTAAAGACGTGAAGCTTGCTTGAGAGACTGTGACTGACAGAATGAGACGATGAGACAGTTTGCTGTTGCACCTCAACCTTGGTTCTTGGTTTATCAGAAAGATTTGGCAGCTGAAATCAAAGTTTGCAGGAATGTATCTTATCAAGATAGTAATGATGTCTAACATATGATTAATGGGGTCTACGGGGAGAAAAGTTAGTGGTAAACAAAACTGGGCTGAAATGAGTTACTTAATGAAGCTATTCAAAAATAGGGACTGCAAAAATCAAATTAAGTATTCCACCAAAACTATCAAACTTAATGCATTCTCTAAAATAGGCAACCAGATTATGACTTTCTTCCATCTTTCACTTATTACTTCTTTCCATAACTTCCAATCGCTAACCTAGTCCCCACTCATAATTTTCCCTTCAATGCCTTCAGAAAGGCGTGTCATATGTTGCCATAATAGTGTGGCACGTGTCTATATAGTAATAGGAAAGCATACATGGTTGGTTTTACTTCAATTAGAATATGCATATAATTATAAATAACACCAACAAAAAATGAAATTTTACAGCAAAAGATGCAATCCTGAAATTTTTGCTCTTCAGTTCTTGGAAAACTCCTAAGCTAGAGAGTAATTACGAGAAGAATTTTCTTCATCAAAGAAAATAAATCGTCCACCAACATTGATTTACCAAACAGAAAACTCACTGATGTTGCACAATACAAAGAAAATAAGAATCTTTTTCCACTGAAAAGTGACAATAGATAACATAAAGGGAAGAGCAAACATATCATGAAACATTAAAGAAGATGAACATATACCAAGTACAAATGGATGATACTTTGCACATTATATTACATGACACTTTCTCAAATATAAACCACCAGCAAGGGTTGCATTGGAACAAATTTGGGCCTCCCTCCTTGGAGATAATGTATTTTGCAACCTAGTTAACTAGGCGTCTGTGTGCAGTAAGTGGACTTCTGTAGACCATGTCCAAAGATACCACGAATAGTTACTTCCAGTAGTTTGGGATGTTTTGCAGGAAGATAAAAGTGATACATAGCCTCCTCTTTATGAAGAGTAATATAAAATCTCCTTCCATACAATTGCAGGAAACACTTTCATGGAGGCGGGATACAGCCACCCCATCTGTCTTTTTCCCTCAATTAGTTTCCGCATTTATTATAGGTAGGCCTTTGAAATGGTGGCAATTGAACAAGTCATCCCTGTGACTTTGTAAGCATTTCCTGTTGCTTATAGTCTCTTCCTTTTTTTTGTTTTTTTTTTAAAGGTAACAGTTCTTCCTATTTCTTCATAAATAAAAAACAGTTCCTATTTTTTTTGACAAGGTAAAAGTAGTCTCTTTACTTTTTGTTGGTTCAATTAGAGGGCATAAAAACTGGACAAGCAAATCACCTTACATGCTTTTTGGCATATGGCAGTCCTTACAGCACCATCTAGAAAATCAGGACTTAACATTTGGAGGAAAGAGAAAAAATCGGGATCGGTAGGAGAAAAGGTTTGGCTTTCCCGAGTTAATGAGAATTGGTCATGTCTATGTCACATGACCAAACCAGGTGACAAGTTTAACCGAGACAGGCTGTAGATCTTACCTGCAACATGCACAAGCAAATATGAACATGGAACAGATCTTATCCATAATATCTTGTGATACATGACGATCAGTCAGGATTCAGGATAATTGTTGGCAAGTCTGCCATGATCTTTCATCCGTTGAGAAAATGCTTTGTCACGATAATAACTCAATCATAATGCTCTTGACTTTCTGTCTTCTTCCCACCCACCCCTTTCAAATTTATCCTTGAACCCCACAATACTTCTCTGAGACAGATGATTCCTATACAGTTTTTAAGAGCTATTAAGGTAATGAAAAGTTGGAACGACATATGGTGATATACTTTTTTTATGAAGAAAACCATTGCGCCTAGAATCTCTTGCTGAATGGCATATAGTGATATGTCAATGGCTCATTCACAACACGACCTAACAACTAAAGAAACATTTTGGTAAAAGACAAACGCCTTCTTTTCATCTCGCTTGGCTATGACTACTTACTTTTATGTGCACATGAGCTGTTGCTAGAATGAAAGAAAGGAATCAAAGGTGCTTTGAAGGCAAAGAAAACTCTATCCAGAAGATAAAGATGAACTGTTAAGGCCTTTACTATTTTTGGTGTAACCAACAATGTCTAGAAAACATAGAATCTCTTTTTGATGTCCTAGATTACATTTAAAAAGTTTCTTAGTTTTCATACTGTAATGTCCTAGATTACATTTAGAAAGTTTCTTAGTTTTCATACTGTAATATCCTAATGTGGTCTGGGTACAAACACAGCTTGTGTAAGTATCCTATTATTATAATATATACTGTTTACCATTGTCAAAATGAGATGTTGTAGAATGTAAATCAATAATCCCCAACCCCACCCCACCCATGCGAGGTTGTCTGGAGAAAAGATAGTAAAAAGGAAGAAATAAGTAAAGAACACTAGACCTGGTTGGTTGAACTTGGTAGTCTGTGAATTACAGGGTCCAAATTTCACAGTAAGTCCAAATTAATCTTATGTTTCATCAACTCGGATATAAGATGAACTATAATTTCATCTATAGAGCCATGACAAATACTATCCCAAAATAGCTTTTAATAATTGAACTCAAAGCATGGAGACAGAATTAAAACCAAGAACCAGTAGTTCTCCAATATCTTTTAACAGTTGAGCACTTATGAATTAAAATCATGATCTATAAAATCGCTTTTAACAATTGAGCTCAAAAGCTTGAACACACAAAAATCTAAATGCACAAGCCACAGTTACTAGATCGAGGATTAAAATCAACAGCCAATTCACTAATTCTCCAAGTTATAAATTAAATGATTGAATACATAAAATGGTTTAAAAATCCATAAACGAATTGTGTTAGGAAATTCGTGAAAAATGGCCCATTTATAACTGAAATAAGATACAGATAAATTTCTCCGTTTCTAACATCACAAAAAAAAACTAATAGATTGTTTTTTCTTCCATTTCAATGTTCAAGAAGAAGACACGAAGGCAAGAATTTTTTTTTTCTTCTTTTAGTAAGTAAGAATTTTTTATCTTACATGCTTTTATAAACTTTTTTTCTTTTGATAAGATAACACTTCGATGAACTATTTCAAGCATCAACTATGTGGAAAAACCAACATACACGTTTTTAGCGGTCGAGAAGTATTGGCTAGAGAGGAAGAGAATGCAAGGTCAATAAGAAGGAGCTAATGCCTAACAGTATATCCACCTTCCGTCTTACTTGCTCATGGAAGGAGAAAATGAATAGTTGCCAATAAAATGAGAAATAGCTATCTTGAAGTGAACAATATTACTTATGACGGCTAAATGTACTTGAGAACAATACCAAAATAAGCAAAAAATGGACGGAAGGGGAATGAAACAGACAGGTTATAAACAGGCGTGAAATAATTCACATCCGCTTACCCATTAACTTGCACAATTTACTAAGTTCCTAATTCATTAGCTGGTTTTCCTAATTCAAACAGAACGGTTTGAATAACAAATATCCAGTTTTAGAAACTATATCAGTGAATTAAACGCCAAGCACAAGGTATCATAAATGGACGAAGAATCATGATAAAGAAGTGAATAACTCTTTTTCTCGGAACATCACGTTATTTATTCTCTCTGATCGTCATTGTTACACTGTCTGTGTGATTCTTATTGGTAACTGACACTAAATTGTCCTTGATCAGGATACACATAGACCACATTATTTCTCTATGCATAATAAATGCATTTGTATAATCCAGCGTGTAAGGGAAAGGAAAGGCAAGAGTATGTCACACTCATAGTCATCACCAGTGAAAAGGTGAAAAGCTCAACTTAGAAGTCTCTGAAGCATTACTTGAGAATTCCGAAAGGTTCCCCAATTAAACCTTCTGATAAAGATGTTACTATCCTGAGCCGAGGGTCTATCGGGAACAACCTCTCCACCTCCCAAGGTAGGGGTAAGGTCTGCGTACACTCTACACTCCCCATACCCCACTTGTGGGATTACACCGGGTATGTTGTTTTTGTTGATAAAGAGGTTACTACCACACAATGGCAAGTCATTCTGTCAATTAATTGTCCTTCATAGTAAAACTTTGGGAATAACTTTCATGTATATAGTAATTAAACATCTAGAAAAAGCAAAAGAAGAAAACCAGAAAGTAAATACCCCATTTGACACCTAAGCTATCCAAAAGATGATGGCTGCAGAAACCCTTACCGAGGTCTTAGCCACCAATGGTTTCAATGGTATCAATTGCCTAGATTGTTTGATAGCAAGTTCTTCAAGTCGTTGATTTGCATGAGATAACTGTCATGTTAAACACTAAGAGTATGAGCATATGAACTTTCTAACGTAAGCCACACCATATAAATAAAAAGGGAAACCAACCTGGGAAGTAGTCTGAGCACAAGGAGGTCCCTTAGCGACAGTTTCAGCCATATTAAGACCCCTGCCAGTTGACTTGCTAGAAATCAGAGAAGAAGGTCCAGAAGAAGCAGCTTGTTCCAAAGAAGAGAGGCCAGAGTTATTGTTACCGGCCACTGCCGTAATATCTGCCAGAGCAGATGCTGACTTTGCACCCATTGGTAAAAGGTGAGTCATGGTACCCAAACCAGGAGATCGGACTCTTCCAACCCTAGGGGATGCTTGTTGTTCTTCAGTTACTAGGGTGCTACAATCAATTGCTTTATCCACACCACTAACTGAAGCAAGCGGACCATTGTTGCCAGTTAGGTTAACTTTACCAGCATTACTCAAATTCCTAGGCGATTTCTCACTAATTCTACCAGAAATCATTGACTGTGACCGTCTTAACCCCTCCTCCTCAAATATTTCCCACCGGTGTTTCCTCGAATTATCAGGAAGGTCCCTTGACCTATGATTTCCTAAAGTTGATGTCTCGCGGGACTTGCTAATGTCTTTATCCATATCCCTATGACGATGACTTCTAAAACTATTGTAAGACCGGAAGTTATGGGAGGTACTACTGTTGGAGCTCCATCGGGTCCGCGATGAGATGGCTCGATCAGATGCAACAGAATGCCTCGACTCTTTATTGTTCATATTCATTGACAGTGATCTATTATTTGCAAGTTTTGATGGGGCAGGATCATCTATAATGAGAACAGAAAAAAGGAAATAGTTCAAGTGAAATGAAAATACATGTTTCATAAAAAAGTATGAAAAGTATTAGAGCATGAAAGTTACCTGAATGCAACGGTAATGACGCAGTGACGAAGCTTGTCACATGTCTACTGCTCCTTAACCATTGCGGGGCTAATGTAGGCTCACTTCTTTCCATAACACTACTAATGAATATAACCCAAAAAGGAATAAAATGGAGAAAACCCCACACTTTTCTTCAGTGTAATTCCACCTACGCGTGTCAACCTAATTTATTACCATGCCTCCAAGCAAACCAAACCAGTTTCTCTCGGGAAAAAATTAGACCAAAAGGCACAAAAACTGAACCAAGTTAACATTAACCTGTCGTCGCAACAGTTGCTCACAAAATTGGCTTTAGAAACAAAATCATCACCTATAATCAATCACACTAAAATGGAACACTCAACTTTGAAAAAAAAATGTGATCTTTGTTGTATAATAGAACAAACACTAATACCAACATTGAATCGGTCAAGATCAAATCTGTTTATCAAAGTGCTAAAAAAAACTTAGTCCGGCCCGAGATATGTTTCTTTCAACTATCCCTTTACCCTGCCATGTTTATCATTGAATTGGCTTTAGAAACAAAATCAGTCTATTAGGGTCAGATTAAAAATGTTCAGAACCCTATGATTCAAAAAGAGACCACCGATGAAATAAAAGATTTCAGAAAGTTCTATTAATCACTGCAACTAGGGATTATTCATTATGTGCACTATATACAGCAATTCCAATCATCAATCACTTTATTCAACCGTAATAATGCCTTTTCACCTTATCAAATACCATCAACAATAAGAATATAGTCAAACCCTAGATTTCAAAAAAGACCAATATAGGACACCATTCACATGAATATTAGTCCAAAATAAAACTTTGGTCCTCCAAAAATCCGAATTACTACCCACAAATTAAACAATAAGCTAGCAAAGAACAGTCAATCACCCAAAATTTGAATGAACCCTAATAAAGAATATAATCAAAATACCGTAATTATAAGAACCCAATTCAGTCCCTAATAGGTATGAAATTGTCAGATAAAGAATTAAAAAAAAACTTTATACTAACAAATTAAGAGATTACTAAGTGTGTGTATATTGAAGAGTTGTTGTGAAAGAGAGATGAAATTTGTGTATGAAATGTATTAGGAGATCAGAATTAGAGATATTAAAGGAAACAAATACCAGTACATAAAAAGAAAAATACTAGTACTCCGTTTTCTACGTGTGAGTTTGAAACACTAGAAAGTGTGGTCACCAAGCATTTCCTTCTTCTTTTTTCTTTTTTCTTTTTTTTAACTAAAATAAAGTTTAGGAGAAATTTCTTGAATTTATTATTTGTTTATTGAAAAGAAAGCATTTTTAACAATTTTACAAAAAGCTTTTTTGAATATTTATTTTTTAATAAGTTTCTTGGAAAAAAACTTTTCTACGCAGATGCATGTTAGTAGTAGGTTTTTTGGAGAAATATGGTGAGGGTAAGTTTGTTTTGCTCAGCTACTGGAAAAGCTAAAAATGTTTATTTTTAAAATTTCTTGAAAATTGATGTGTTCGGTCAAATTTTTTTAGAAAAAAATAAGTGTTTTGAATAGCCATAAAATTATTTTTTGGAAGTTAAAAAAATGACTTTTCCTATAAGTATTTTTGGATCTTTAGTCAAACAAAAACTATTGTTCTGATTAGTCAAATACAAATTATTATTCTCTAGAAACATCTTTTTATAAAGCACTTCAATAAAAAATACTATTTAAATTTGAAATTGATGAAATGTATTATTAGACTCGTTCACTTTTATCTAGAGGTAAGTTTGAATTTCATTTAGTCAGTGTGAATTCAAAATATCGGATGAATTAAACCTAAAAACAAAAAATAAATCTTCTTTTCGTTTATCAGACCTATTTATTTTTTCCTTGCCGTTGAAAAATCCATCTTACTCCCATGTCCCAACTGTCCAAGAAACCAAGCATTACTTTGTTGATGTTTTGTCTTTCTTGCTCCTTTATTTGTTGCTATCTTTGAAATTTCTTGTTTGAGAGGTCATAATCATATTTTATTTTTTATTTGATAAAATTGACCGTAAAATGATATATACAAAAAGATAATGTAACGGATTTAATTTACTCACATCCTAACTTGAAAGTTGAAATGAACACCCCATGCAAGTTGAAACTATTCCAACTATCAATGAGGACTTTTAATATATTAAATGGTAAACAATAATTATATTTACTAGTTAAATATAAGAAATGTATATATTTTTTTTTGTAGAATTGTATTATTCTCCCTTGGAGAGTCTTTCTCATTAATACAAATATATATAGTGTGTATAATGTGGAATCTTAATACAATAAGGATCTTATTTCTACCATAATTATACAACACTAATAATTATAAAATATATGGTGAATATCCTCTAATATTCACTAATACACCCCCTCAGTTGGAGCAGGAGGAGGCCGGATACTTAGACTGGATCTGAAGTCGAGGAATAGTTATCTAGGAAGTCCTTTGGTGAAGATATTTGCATCCTGATATGAAGAAGGCACATGCAACACCTTAACATGACCAATAGCAACTTTCTCACGAACAAAATGTATATCTATCTCAATGTGCTTGGTTCGCTGATGTTGAACCGGATTATGAGATAAATATATCGCGGATATGTTATCACAGTACACCATAGACGCAGGGGCACTGGAGCTCCAAAAGAAGGTTTTGGAGCCAACAGATTTCAGCAACAACATTTGCAACGCTTCTGTACTTTGCTCTGCACTCAAACGGGATATGGTGGCTTGCCTCTTGTAATTCTTCTTCTGCACTCGAACGGGATAAGGTGGCAACGTCTTACAAGCAGTTCAATATGTAATTCTTACACATGAAATCACTATGACTACATGCATCAAGAATCATCTCCATGCCATTAATGACATGGATACATAGGCCCCCTTCAGCCGTTTCATACGGCGAATGGTCCATTTCATCTCCAGCTTGTGGAGGATCTTCTGTTAGGAAACGTGTCATTCCCATAACAGTCAGGTAGAATAACATCTTCTGTTGCCATCTCTTGAAGTTTGATCCCATGAACTTTTCAGGGCGTTCATGGTGAAATCCAACGGGTGGAGGAACAGCAACGTTCCCTTGAGCGACAGTAAAGGCGTTGGATGAGCCTTGAGCAACCGGAAAGGCATTAGGGGTGCCTTGAGCAGTGGGGAAGACAGAGGGATTGCCTTGAGTAGCAGCAACAGAATCAGAAGCAGTTTGATCTCTTCAAGTCATCTTTCTAGATACTTACAACAAAATCTTGTCTTAAAATTGTTGGGATACAATTGTTGCAGGGAACGGGAAGTAAGTAACTATTACAATAGTAAGAAATGATAAACTAAATATTACAATAAACTGGAAATCAAGAACTTAACAAACTACTTGTGTGATTTGTTGAGTCGAGTGATGACACTCTGTCTTTAAGACAAGATTGCCCCGTATATCTCCTTTTACGGTGTTGGGCAATAGTTTCCCAAAATACAACATCAACTTAACAGATGATCAAAGGAAACTCAAGTGTTACTCTTGAAGAACTTTGAGTATAGTAACTTTTCTAGAGAAGAAGAAGATGAATTCAGAAAATCTGGAGTATTTTCTAAGTGTTGAGTGTGTGTTCTTCAATTGAGTCAAATGACTCAATTTATAGTGTAAGGAGAAGATCACTCAAGTAGCCAACTAATGACCTTAAATAACCATGTAATGGCACTTGATTGAGGGGTTACATTCAGCCAAATAATGGCTGAATTCATGTGCCAAGTAATGGAGAATCAGTGCTCCAAAACCAGCTCAAAGGTCAGATCTTTCCAACTTCCTGTCGCAGCATTCTGCCTCCGAAGCGCCGCGGCTATGTGAATTAGCGCCGCGGCGACTGACCAACCAATTAGCGCCGCGGCTCCGACAGTGTGGCGTCGTGGCCCTCCACGGCTCCGCGGCGAAATCCGACTCGTTTCATCTTACACTTCGTACACTTCTTCCTTCGTTTACCAACGTGGAATACTTTGTTATTTGGCCAATAACCGTCCATAATTCTATGTCTCAAACGTATTACATACGTACCAATATCTCTTTCACTAATGAAATTTGTGATATTTAGCACTACATGTGCACGTGTGTGGAAACGACGTTTCCGACGTGCGGGCCCCAATTGTTCGAGTCATAAATTAATGAGATATACTTAATTCCACATTTAGTAAATTTCCAACATCTTTTCACCCTCCAAAGAAGATGATTAACATTAAATGGTTCCCTCCAATGCCCCACTGGTATAAACTTAATATTGATGGCTCTTTCAAGGCAAGAAAATATTCCGGAGGAATAGGAGGCTCCAAGATTGGGTTATTGGTTTTAACAGTAGGGTTTATGCTGATTCCCCTCTTCATCAAGGCCTCATCATTGCTTTAGATAGACAACTATTCTCTTTGGAGATAGAAACAGATAATGCTATTCTTAAAGGACATGATACTTATAACTCTCTTGTTTCAAATTGCAGATGGTTTATGCACGAGGGGAAAACAATGTTTCTGTGCCATAATTTCAGACAAGGAAACAAAGTTGCGCATGTTTTGGGTACTGCTGCTCTAAAGCACCCCTCTAGCAATCAAGTTTATCACTTTGTTACTCCTCCTTATGATGATGTATTAAACTCTCTAGCTCAGGATCGTTCTAGTACTAGTGGGTAAGAATGTTTAAGTTTAGCTACAATCGGGAATAAAAAGAAATAATCTCTTGATTATTTTCATTAATTGAAAGAGTATATATACAATTTACATATTTCCATAATAGGAGAATCTTATTCCTATTCTACTCCTAAAACCTTATTCTACTTGGACACTAACCATACAATTATGGTAATACAAATATTATGGTAAGTGTACAATACTAATTACACCACAACATTACCTAGACTAGAAGACTAAAACACTATCTAAAATCTAGACCATATACACGGTCAAATATACAAAACCGAGGCCCAATATACATAGGATATATACGTGTATATCGTGTATATCCCATGGATATTTAACAGGGAACAAGAGTGTCCTTAGTGACACAAGTATGTTTTGTAACTCTCTTCTAATGTAATATATTAGTAGTATCTTTATCCCTCAAAAAAAAAAATGCCAACACGTTTTACATTGAAAAGTGGCAGAAACATAGGAAAATGACACTTCTATACGTCTCAAATATAACTTAAGGGCTCAACTACTTTCTAGTACCAACTTATACACAAAATCCTCTTTTATTTTTATATCCCCAAAAAAAGGAATAGAAAAAGGTCATCGCAACTGTTTTCTCTTTTTCTCATTGTCTTTTGACGTCATCCAAAATTCAAATTGTCTGTCAAATATAATGAAACACTAAAAAAATATTTTACATGAAATGGACTTATTCTTCAGATGAAATACACTAGGGAAAGGGGCATTAATTAATGAATCAAAGTGTATCACGAAACTGATTGATATTTGATATTCCTTTCATATATAGAAGATATCCAAGTTTAATCACGGGGTTTCATTGACTTCTAAATTGGTTTTTGTCTGCCTCCTCCTAGGTGTCAATAAAATGAACCTTCAATTTGAATAATTTTTGGTGAAAAGTCTATTATATATCTTTTTTGTTTCCCCTTTTATAGGATTATTTATTGACAACCAAAGATAATTTTATGGCAAAATTTAGTTCGTGCAATACTTGTGAATATTTTGGAAACCGGTACATTCGCACCTTGAGACTTGAGACTTGAGACTGTAGTACATTGACCATTGTTTTCGATCTAGTAATCATTTTTTAAAACGAAAAGGATATTTGTTGATACATATATAAGCATCATGCACTTCTTAGTAACACAATATTAACAAATGTTTTTCAACCAAAGCCCAACGACAATGGGCCTGTGGTCATTCCGTAACAGAATTATAATGGGCCAAGTTGGATCTTTTGGGGGCAAAATTGGCAGATTTGACAATTTGATCCTCTCCAACACATTTTGAACAACACAAAAAAATTTAGAAATTGTTATGAAATAATAATAAAAGTACAAGATAATAAGGAATATAGCCAAATAAACTCGAAAATTTTATTGCTCTTCAATCTGATGTACAAATGAATTGAATTGACTTTTTATTTATAGAAGAAAAGAAGCAGTTGCGAGGCTTTTCAAGAAGTTGCTCGCAAGCTACATGCTTGAGCTACTTGCAAGTTACCTGCTTGAGCTACTCGCAAGTTGTCTGCTTGATTGCAAGTATGAGGAAGCTGCTGCAAGTAGGGTGGGCATAAATACCGATAATCCGAAAACCGAACCGAGCTAATTCATTTTTTTGGTTTAGGTTTTTCAGTTCTTTGGTTCGGTTTTGATTCTATTTTTCCTATAACTTCATTGTTCGATTCGGTTCACGATTTTAGGATACCGATTCTTCTGTTTAACCGAAATTATTAGCATGCATGAGCTACTTGCTTGATTGCAAGCTAATCCAATTGCAAGCTTATCCAAGAAATTGCGGGAGTACTTAAATAAACATCCATAATATAATGTATTTGTAACACTCCCCCTTGGATGTTTATTAATAGGCAGTGTGCCTCGTTAATACATTACTAGGAAAAACTCAATGTGAAAAATCCTAGAAGAAAAAAAAGTACACATATCTTGTAATACGTGCTGCTAGCTGCCTCATTAAAAACCTTACCCGAAAAAATTAATGGGACAAAACCCTGGTTAAAGAAAAAAAAGTACAGCGCATATTTCACTTCCTTGATTAA
Source organism: Anisodus tanguticus (assembly GCA_034509755.1). Lineage (NCBI taxonomy): Eukaryota > Viridiplantae > Streptophyta > Magnoliopsida > Solanales > Solanaceae > Anisodus > Anisodus tanguticus. The sequence goes on along the minus strand of CM067561.1, from coordinate 32,356,139 downwards.
AACATCACATAATTTTTAAGATGATGTACTCTGATCTTGTATACCGACTTATCATATGTTGAGGTTGGCAATGCCTTTGTGATCAGATCTATCAAATTATCATTTGAGAAACTAATTGATCATGTATATCTACATCTGCATTCTTTGATAGAGTTGCATCATCGTATGTGATATTTGTTGGGATCGCGCCATCTATATTCATGGCTTGTCCCATTGACTGTTGTTATATTTGTATGATTTGACTGGCATGTAGAACATCATGATATGGCAGTACCCTTCATGGGAATAGATAACATGTTTGTATCACACTCTAATGTCAATTAGATGAATGTCATGTATATCCAAAATAACTTGACAATATTTGTTAGGATAAACACATTCATGTCATGCATTTCATTTACAATATGCACTTTGTCTTATTTCAATATCTCTATGTATGAGAGAAATTTTATTATGCTCATAGTTATAGCAAGATAAATAAATGCATCAATTGCACAAATATGTGATACTTCATGATCAATTTAACTTTCTTATGTCAACTTCTTTTGGCAGTTAATCTTCTACTCCTGAAAACTCTTCAAGAGTTTCAATAATATTCAAGTCATTAACTTGTAGAACAATAGAAATATTCTGATTATCATAAAGAGACAAGGGCAAACAAATTCATTTTGTACCATTCGTCAATGAATATTCATTTAAGAACCACAAACAAGTACTTGTATATGCTTCAGGCATTTTGAATCATTCATAAATTTTTATATAAATTTTGTCAAGTAAGCCATATAGGCTGAGACAGTTTTCATTTAGTATTTAAATTATATGACCTCTTCTGATGTCAGGACTGCATGTCCAGTAAATTTATCATACCAAGATGCATCTATTTGATAATTATTTCCTCATAATATTATACAATATTGCGCGTTATATTGTATCAAATATATTGTCGATGAGATATCATTTTGTATAGGTTCGGAATTCGACATAACTTACTGAGATCTCATAACTTTATTATTTTTCAGGTTCATGAACCTTCCCTGAAGTGTTATGTCATAGGCTCGTCAAGAGTACATTTCCTCTTTATTATGATCATTTGCTCCTCTTCTTTTCAAGAATTATTGCATTTGGAACCGATTAGTCTACCATGCTCCATGCATGTTGTAGACTTTGTCCTTCGGGGACATCTAGAAGCATCATGCAGCTTAAATATGAAATAGTTGGGTCAACAATGCTTTCAGCATTTGACTTGAATTATCTGAGGATTATACTGATGATAATTCACAACATAATGTTTAGCTGTTTATTCTCTTCCTCTTATGTTAGAAAAACTAACACATATCCCCACTTTATTTGGGGAATCCATCTATGTGCATCGTGGTAGATCCATTAATCATATACCGCACATCAAAATTTATAAAATTAAAATATTTGGTTCGTGAACATGAATCAATTATGAGGGGATAATTTATCATATTTATTGGTCTGAAGCATACAAATGTTGTTGCATGCAATATATCATATCTCATATCAACATATGAAGCTTTGTTCTCATAAGCAATGGTTTAGCTATATACCGGAGGCATTCAATGCTAAACCAGATTGAATATAAACCAATATTATCAAGATGAACGGTCCTGATTACATAGTCTGAAAATAGTGCTTCCAACTCAATTATTATGAGCAAACAACTTCGTAAATGTCAAACTGTCATTTGACAATAAACGTACATGTGATCGTCTCATAGATGCATCTATTTAAGACATCACATCATAGGTGAATGAGCCCATATTCACCTTTTATATTTTTCAAAACTTTAGGGGATTCAGTCCCTAATATTAGCTGGTGTAACCAATTTAGCATGAGAACGAGCGACACAATAGAAATCTTGAAGAATCTTCCAGTTCTTCAATATATTTTGAACACTCAATAAGCACATCCGATTTAAATCAGGATAACCAAAACGGTCATATCAACTGATAAAATTAACCGTACGAGTAAACTTCAAGTTTATCATGACATATTCATTTTATTTTAATAAATTTTTGATTTACTATTGCATACGATTTTCTATTCATAAACTTCTGGTTTGTTGTGGCATGTGATCTCGTCATACTCGGGTAATGTTTCATATAGATAATACCTATCCGTAGTACTTGAAGATAATCTATCTTCCAACCTTTTGCAGTATCAATATGATAACCATTTTATTGCCAGTAAACTTCAGATTTACTATAATTTATATTCCGTTCGTAACAATTACGATCTAGGATGAATGGTGCTATCCTATATAACCTCTTCGAGAGATTTCAATTTATTTTTTATAACGAGATATTGTCTAAACACTGCTAGTGTCATAGTTCTTATAAACAAACAATTAGCTTTTATGAAGCTCCTGAACATTAGTTTGTACTATCAAATATCGCTTAGATACTACCGGTATTATGAACGAAAAATTGATTAGACATTACTGAAGTCATTAAAGAAAATAATAATAGAATGAACATTTAAATATAATTGTGAATTCATAAATAACGAAAAGTAAATACTAAGTTCAAAACTTCATTATTTCAATATCTTATTCAGGGAGATTAGCCATTAACATCTGAATATTTTGTATCAAAGTAGTAATCACATCCTTCAGAAATAGATATATTAATGTTTATTTCCTTTGAGAAAATCATAACAAATAACCATTATATCAATGTGGTTATGGTAGAAAATATTATACTCTGCTTCATTTTTTGCTTAGAATGATATTTAATAAACTTATTCACGATGTTTCTATGTACGACGGGTACGTGTTGCAATGACTTTTATAGTACATGTATTTTCTTTGTTATTTTATCTCTCTAGGAGGTAAGTTGTGGTATATCTTCATTCGCTTCGGGGAATGACACATGATTATTTGAATGTGCTGCTATACAACATTCATTTATATCTCATTATTTTTCTCAAGCACAAGAAAACATTACTTCATAATATTTCTTAGATACTTTTTCAATTATTTATGCTTCAAGAGTAATGTTTTAGCATTTTACTACTTGAGGAGTAAAGTTTAAAGTTATCACTTCGGAAGTAAAGTTTAAAATTTTACCACTACGGGAGTAAATTTTAAAGTTTTACTACTTTAGGAGTAAACATTAAAGTTTTACTTTTTGGGGAATAAATTTCAGAATATTTACTAATCAGGAGTAAAATTCATAGTCCTACTATTTAGAGAGTAAATTTCAGAGTTTTACTACTTCGGGAATAAATTTCAGAATATTTACTAATTCAGAGTTCTACTACTTCGAGAGTAGATTTCAGAGTTCTACAACTTTTGGAGTAGTTGCCTGTTTGAGCTACCTGCTTGGGCTACTCGCAAGTTGTCTGCTTGATGCAAGCCTGAGGAAGCTGCTGCAAGGCTTTTCAGGGAGCTGCCTGCATGAGCTACTTGCAAGCTGATCCATAAATTTGCGGGAATACTTAAATATACATACACAATACAATGTATTTATAACATAAACTTCATTGTACTCAACATATTTGTTGTTGTCACTATTTTCCCCCCTATTATTCTCAACATGATTTCTTCACTACTGTATTTCTCTTTCAAACCTACTTTGTAATGTTTTACTTGAGTTGATGGTTCTTTTGAAAATAAGATATTTGTCTTCACAAGATAGTAGAAAGGTATGCGTACACACCCCTCTTTCCAAACACCATTTATGAATTATATTGGGTATGTTATTGTTATGGTAGATAAATGTTTAAAACATTTTCCTTGAAAGATCATCCGAGGAAAAGAAAAAAAGAGATTAGCATAAACAAACAACTGTTTATGGTGTATTCTAAATTTTCTTTCTTTAGCATGCATCAGACATAAATGCACCTTATAGTTTTAAAAATGAAGAAAATGTTAATAATGGTCTATCAGAAAATTATTTTTCTTTCGTCAATAATAACATACTCAGTATAATATCACAAAGTGAGATATGAGGAGAATAGAATATATACAAATTTTATCGCAGAGAGGTTGCTTCCGATAGACCCTCGATAAAAAAAATAGTTCAATTTTTTTTCTTTCATCAACATTAATCAAAATCCATGTATTTGTCAGTTAGCTATTAGTACTAGTACCAATATTTTAAAAGGCGGGGCATGAGACGAAGCGTTTTACTTACCATGCCTCATAGATCTTTGAATTTTTAACTTTTAGTTTAGTAAAAATAACATAAAAACTATAAAAAAAAAGCACATTGATAGTTTTAAAAAATTAAAAGCTCATATAAACTCATTAAAAATTAAACTTCTAGTATGATTTTACAAGTATAAACGATGCAATGATTACTAAGCTTATAAGATGAAAATCAACTTTAACATCTTAACTTTTAAATAATTAAATAATCACAATTTCTTAAAAGCAAATAGTCAATAAACTTTGTATGTATTATAATTAAAACATCAGTCTTTCATGAAAAAATAAAATTAATTTCAAATAACTAAATAATAAAATATGACAACTTTAAGACATATGATAAAAATATGAAGACCAATAACAAGCGAAGATGTAAAATTTAACTATGTATTTTAAAAGAAATATTATGTGTTATTTACTCTCGCGGTGTTTCTAAATAATAAATATGCGATACTACACCTTATTATTTGAATTACTCTCAATCTTTTTCTTTCTACAAAAAATAATAATTATAATCATCATTTATTTATTAAAAAATTATATGGTTTGATAAAATTAATTAAGGATTTTGACACATAATTTGTGTATAAATAGTTAGACGAGCCTAAGCATCAGGCGTTTAGAATGTAAAGTAAACCTCACATAAGAAGTTAAGACCTTGACTTGACCGTCGAAACGCCCTAAAAAACGTCGATTACGACGCTTCACAATCAACGCCGTCATTCGAAGATCAACTTACTCACCGGACATGTTCACTTGACCTTTATCCTTTAACGGACCGTACAAGCTTCAGAATCGACGGTGCTGCTGGTCTTGGGAAGCTCGGAAACCTTGCTCTCGTTCTGACCGGTTACGTAGCACCAGGTTTGCTGATATTAAGCTTGATAATGCTAATGAACTCTCTGATAAGTTTGATACTGTTGTTAGGGTTACAGTTAACGGTGAATCGAACCGCCGGTTAAATAATTTGACGGAGAATGTAATTGAGGTAACGGCTAGTCAATCGGACGAAGAGAATGAGTTTGATAGTGCTGGTGATGTGTGTTAGAAATGATGTTAATTAAATTGAAGCACAATTTAAATTCTTCACCTGAAAATGGGATTAAGGTTAGGGTTAGTGAACCGGAGGATGTGAAATGTGGAATTAGGGGTTTTAGACCACCAAAGGCTGGCTCCTCCGGCGTCTGATATCAGAAGTTTTGGCCCTGAAGATGATGAAGATAAGGTTTCACCAATACATGTTGAGAGCACTTCCAGTGACATAATTGGAAACCAGCAAGTGGGAGAGATTGCTAAGAATGAAGAGCGTAATGAGGATTATGTAAGAAATGCTGAAATATCCACTGATAATGACTCCTCGGTCTCGAGGACAGAAAATGACGGAGTTTGTGAAAAGCCAATCGAACAAGGTGCAAGAGATGCTGCTGAAAGCTCTAAATCATCGAGTGATGATTCCTACAGCCTGATATCAAAGACAAGCTCCAAATCACCTAGTGGTGAATCCTATAGCGTTATCTCGGAGATAAGCTGTAAGTCACAGAGTGATGAATCCCATACATCGATTTTGAGGTCTGTGCATTCTGTTTCTCCAAATGGTTCTCCCAGTAAAAATTCTTGGCAAAAGGGCGACTTTCTTGGGAGTGGGTCATTTGGAACAGTGTATGAAGGCTTCACCAAGTAAGTGATTACATTTTACACCATTCCTTTTTCGATTCCTTTTCTGCATGCATGAACAATGATTGTGTATCTTGGAGCTAGGTTGCTTGCTTGTCCAAAATTAGAAGCTTAAGTTTACTTGGGATGTATCTTTAACAATTTGTTTGTATTAGAATCTTCTGAGGAAAACAACAATGTTAATTGTATATTAACCTCCTCAGTATCTGACCATCTCTACCATCTCTGATCAGAAAAAAAACTGATTTTTATTTTGGATCAAGAGAAAAAGAATCACTTATGTAGTGCCACTTGTTAGGCCTTAGGGATGAGATTTTACCAGCAAGAGTGTAGTAAATTGCCTCAACCTTCTCAGACCTTAGCAAGGGTTACATATTTCTTGATCTTGTAAGTCATAGAACTATATGTAATACCAACACTTCTTGTTTAGGCATAATCTTTAAAATCTGCAATTCCAAAAAGAGGATTTGTACAATAAAACCTGTAAAGCAAAATATCTTGATTTTGGGGAAAATGTATTCGAAAGCGAGTAAACCCTTAGAAAACCATATAACAAGAAAGCTGATCAAGGCTTTATAATTTGACCAAATTTTAGTTATTTAGGTCTAAAGGTTGATACGTTGACACATAGGGGAAGAATCCATATGATGGTAAGACAAAGTTCCCTCACTCCAGCTGCTTTATAGTAGAGTAAGTATGCACGTATCAGCTTGGGCTCCCTCAATCCAAACTACGATATTCATACCGGTTAAAAATGGATTCTTTGGTCTGCCCTTTGTTGTGTTGCATTTCTTGGATCCTTATGTTTCAGATGGATTTCGTCTCCTCACATGCATTCCTCTAATATAGTCTTGTTAGTTAAATATGCTTACTTAGGGCTGAAAGGACACATTTCAACTCTAAACTCCTTTTTCTCCTGTAATAACTCTTCTTTTCTAAGTAGAAAAAATATGATTTTTTCTTAAGTTTCTTTCCTTGTTCTTCTGCATGCAGTGATGGATTCTTTTTTTCCGTCAAAGAAGTTTCGTTAATTGACCCAGGAGACCAGCAAAGCCTTTATCAACTTGAACAGGTATCTGTCGGCCATTTCACTACTTATCTTTTGGATATTGGATCTCCCTTATTCTCCTAACACTTGTTTGTTTGTGCAGGAGATTTCTCTTCTAAGTCACATAGAAATGTAGTCCGCTATCATGGCACAAACAAGGTATGCTATCATAATCCAGAGTGTGCATCTTCTGCAGATTTACTTCCTCTTTGTGTGTAAGTTGTGAAATTATAGTTCAAAATTGCTATGCACCTGGAAAAAGTACTATTAGATATTTTGGAAAGAAGAAACACTTTTCTGCAGTTGTGTAACTTAGCTGAAGGGTTGGGTCCTTTAATTGGTAACATCATCTACTACAACAACAACATACCCAGTATAATCCCACCAGGTGGGGTCTGGGGACGGTAGTGTACGCAGACCTTACCCCTACCTTTTGAAGGGTAGAGAGGTTGTTTCCGATAGACCTCCGGCTCAAGTAGAAATGAAAAAGCAACAGTAATAATAAGCAGTAATAGCTGCAAGAAACTAAGATAACGAAGTGAAAGAACCAAGCAGGTAGGAAACCAAAAAGCAATCCGCAAAAGGAAGTAATAGAAGTAACGAAACCAAGGCCAAAATACTAAATAAAGCATGGCAAAACAATCTGGAAAAAGAAAAAATAACAATAACGTAACTACCACCAAATCATACGACCATGAAGTGCAAGACACATCCAATAATAAAATAAATCAAAAGACAAGAGACTACAAGAGTACTAATTGGTAACATCATCTACTAGATGGAAATCTGATGGTGTGCATCTTGTAACTGCGAACTTAAGATAATTATTCTTCTCATCTTTACTTACAAATTCACAATTTTTTTCTATCTCCAGGACGAGAGCAAACTGTACATCTTTCTTGAGCTTGTTACAAAAGGTTCACTTGCAAGTGTCTATCGCAAGTATCGTGATTCCCATGTTTCAGATTACACCAGGCAAATCTTGAGTGGGTTGCATTATCTTCATTCCAGAGAAGTGATTCACAGGTGATACCTATGTTCTCTTTACATTGCTGGTTTGTGGTGGTTCTTTGTCTTCTCTTATTGATGGAGCAATGTCTTGATTCTTAGCTGAATATGTGTGCATGCTGAACTTATCTCTCCATCGCTAGAAGATCGTTTAGTCACCGTCTAAATTGCGCTGACTCTCCATTTTGGGTGCCGTCCCCGTCCAGATACGGGGTTTACGGGTGCGGAAGCGGGATACGTCCCGGATACGGGTCAGTCAACTTTGGATACTTTGACAAGAGTACATCGAATTTTTTTTTTGGGGGGGGGGGGGATTGAGATTTGATTTCTCAAAATTAAAGATAAAATGTATTTAAGACAAGGGAAATGGCATACCTTCAATATTATAGTATTTTTGTCTCATTTTTGCTTCTTCATGTTTCAAAGAAACCAAGAATTCAAGGTCGTGTTATGAGTTTGGATGATAGACATTAGCAGCGATATATCTTTATAGCTCTATTTTTTTTTATAATTTTGAATTTTCTTAGCCGAATCTCCGCACCCGTATCCATGTATGGATCCGCACCCCCGAATCTTAAAATTCAGATTTTGCCGAATCCGACACTCCGATACGTACCCATATCGGATACCCGCACCCGAGTCTGAGCAACTTAGATCGTCGTCATGCCATGCTTCTAAATAAATGACTTTGATTCTGAGTGGATAGTGTCTGAACATTTCTTGCTAAGAAATATCTTGTTGTGATATCATCAAACTACAACATTATCTCTCGCTATCTGCATGTGAACAGGCTGAATTTTGCACCAATATTTATTTCATATTCGTCAAGTCTATAAAGAAAGAATGTCGTAGTCTGGTGTAGATACCTATTTTGAGCTGTTCTGCATTCACGTTCTCTGTGCTTTGCCTATTGCTTGTTCTGCTCTAGCACCAGAATGCTTACTCGAGAAGCTAGAGGAGAGCAGTAGCTTCTTATATTTTTTAATATGTTAGGACAAAGACTTATGATTAATATGGCATTTTGTTGATTCTCCTTACCATAAAAAAGAAACCATTTTGTTGTTCTGTTCTAGCAGCAGGGTGCTCTTATCCAAGAAGCTAGACAAAACATAACTTCGTGAAGAACTCCATTCTATCTCTCCTTCGTCCCCTTGACTCGGAGACGAACTAATCCTTCTCTCTCTCAAATGTATGCCCGGTTTTTGTCAAATCTTTTTGATCACCTTAAATAACAAACCAGAATTCCGTCTTGACTATAAATAGGGATGCCCAAAAGATAAGTTCCCTGCTTAGTCTAGTTTCTAAAGAACGAGTCCGACTCCAAGTGTAGTGATGTGATCATCAAGAAATCTTTCCATGGAAAATTTTCTAGTTCCGCTTCCTGCTCTTCCAATTCAAAAAGACTTGTCGAATGGGATGTTAGTAAGGATGAACATGACCAGGTTTTATTGTATTGCTTAATTTTAAAAAACAATGAATCAAACATATCTATCTCAATCTTGTGGCAATTTCCTCTTCAAATCACATCAAGATGAGACGAGGACCGGATCAATATGCTCATGGAGTGGTCTCATTGGGTAACTTTTGGAAGGTGTATGCGATGTGCCTATATGAGCTCATTAAATGCGGTCCTTGCTGTATACGAAAAGCTTCATCCCTCTGTATCCGCTAAGAACTCTAATTAGGAGGTTTCAAATAAGTGGTGGTAGTGCTTTGGCTTCGGTTAAAAGAGGATGATAGGGGAAGGAGGATCAATTAGCTGTCAGCCTGTCATGTTGTCCTGTACATAGGCAGAGTGGTCTAGAGACTTTTCTGTGACACTATAATATCTGTATGACTTTAGTGACTGGAAAGTCTCTGAGTACATTTTTTTGGATCAATTCTACAACAACATACCCAGTGAAATCCCTCAACGTGGGGTCTGAAAACTTCTTCTTTTTTTGGATCAATTCTGAGTACATTTTATATGATATGGAAACTACTTCTTTCTAAGACTCTTGTTTATGCTCTTCTTGAATGGGCATTAAATGTGCCAATATATTGGTGGATGTTAGTGGTTCAGTGAAGCTTGCAGGTTTCGGGCTGGCAAAGGTGAGATAGTTATGCAGTCTGTAGTTTTTTCCTTTGCATGGACTTATATTAACCAATCAATCAACTAAGCCTTAATCCCAAACTAGTTGGGCTGGCTATATGAATTGTCTATATCAGTTTGAATGCTATTCTCTCTGGTTCATTTCAACACCTAATATTTTGTCCTTTAGAACAAGTTAAGACTATTTCCTCTAGTCTTGTAACTTGCTAATTTCTTTACAGGCAACACAATTGAATACATCAAGTCTTGCAAAGGAACTGCATTCTGGATGGCCCCCGAGGTTTGTCTTGTCATCAGAATTTTTGGAACTTGGAAGTCTAAATTTCCTACTTTCTCAACCCCCAAAACTTTCAGACCATAGATGTGCATGCCTATAGCCTATAGGTGGTTCAAGTCACGAGAGAAGAAGATACAATCTTTCAGTCTGTACAATGTGTTTTCTTTTAATCGGGGACTCACTTCTATGCAGACCTAGCGCAAAATAGTGCACATAGGGGAAAAAGATCGATATAGGCGATACCAATCAGTTGTAAGTTACGTTTATTTCAATAAGAGTCTTCTAATTTTGTTAAGAGACTTGTATGGCAAGAAATAGGAAATGTAGAGAACTTTTGGTGCTAGATAACCTAAATTTTCAAACATTGGATTGCTACGGATCTAATTGGAATTTGGAACGACATGATTAGTAAGGATTCACATAGCTGACCCATTTAGCTTGCGATTGAGGTGTTGTGCTGCTAGAGCCTCTCTCGGGGGTTTCTTTTCCTTTCTAATCTTCGTGCTGTATTGACATATATTATTGATCCATTTAAATTTTGAATTTGTTTTAATGAGAAGCTATGAAATAATTTTCTATAAAGGGTCGCTTAGATTTGGGAAAAGAGAGATAAATGCACATTATACATCTCTATGCTGTAAAGGATTTGTTAAGGTGTTGATAGATGTCGCAGTATCTTGGATAAAAGTTGCTTGTGCAATTATTTAGCTAATGAGATACAATGTGGCAATTTAGGAGTAGAGTTCCATTATCTTTGCTGAAGCAACTGTCTGTCGATAGAAGCATAACATCTCTGGTTAATCCTTCTAGTAGATTTCGTCCCTTACTTCACCCATTCAGTTTACCATATTACAAATGATTCCCGGTGACCATATTGTTTATCTTATTTACTCTTAGCTATAATCTATTTGCATCTTTTCTATTGTTGAGTGTAGTAATATAGCAAAAGATTAAATGGGTTCAAGATATTTATAGGGTTGGCTCATAAATTTGTCTTAGAGCTATTTCAGGTCGTTAATAGGAAGAACAATGGATATGGGATTCCTGCTGATATATGGAGTTTGGGTTGCACTGTCTTGGAGATGTTAACTGGCAAAATTCCTTATTCTCACTTGGAAGGGGGGGTATGTTTATCTCAAAGATCGAGTTTTCTATATGGAAATTGCTTATCACTTAATTTATGACGTGTTTTTCTAGAGTTGGGAGTATGATAGACTTAACTAGATTATATAATTAATCTCTTACTCGTTTAATGTATGAATCTTCTGAAATATGTAGTATAAATGAAATAGGAGGTTAGTTATTATGAACTCAAAGCAAAGCTTAAGTGAAAATTATAATTTTCGAGAAATTTACATTCATGATCTAGTAGTTAACTGCTTGTATGTGTACTGTATGCTTTCTCTTTTGACGGCCACTATAAAATTTCCTGAAAATATTCCTCTATTAGCATGGGTGCTTCTCTTTTAGTATCTTATTTTTCACTTCGATTGTAATAGATCTTCTTTAAGCTGTAGCTGATCTACAATTCAGAGGCAATTGTTGTTGCATGACATTACACAACCAGTTTAAGTCTCTTATATTCTTGGGAAAACGTTTACTTAGTATTAGTACTGGTGGCACACTGATTATTACAATAATACAAATCCTGAATGACCTAGTTTCTTTTTGCCAAAAGGAAGACATGCTGAATGCTCTTAGATGTTACTTAAAACAATGGAACTTCATGACTTGGAAAAAAAGGAGAAATAAAACATGGTTTATGGCTTCAAGAAGCTCTAGTTTTCCTCAGGCATTGCGGGACTTCACATATCAAGATTTTATCATTGTTTTGTGCGACAGATGCAAGCACTGTTCAGGATAGGCAGAGGTGAACCTCCTCCTATACCAGATACCTTATCAACAGAAGCTCAGGATTTCATAAAGAGATGTTTGTGAGTTAATCCAAATGATCGACCAACTGCAGCTGAACTACTGGAAAATCCATTCGTAACGAAGCCACCATCGAATTTCTCAAGTCCTGCAGCCCCATAAAATTCTGCTGTCAATTGTACTTAGGTAAATACCATCTACACCCGTCAAGTTATAGAGGGTTCTCCTATAGTTTGTCCTCCTTTCTACAAATTCAGAAAGAAAGAAAGTCTGATATGAAATTGCCTTTTTGGTTCCAATTTTAATGGATTTCCCTGAAGGGACTGAAATTGCCCTTTTGGTAGCATTAAAAATCCGACTTCTTTATAAAATGGGCTTATAAGAGGCGCTATTGAGTTAAATTTCCCTCTGGGAAGAGAAACACTTTTGCTTTACCCTTTTCAACCTCACAAGTCACCTTAGGACTTAGAAGTTCACAATTAATTCTTAACTGTCACCCATAGGATTAGTATCATTGTTAAGGAGAAATTTTAAGGTCTATTATATGCTTCTCTTTTTTTTAGTTAGTTCTTTTTTTCCTTTCTGTTTTCTTCCTTTTTTTACCTGCCTAGAATTCACTCTTGCATTGATCTGGTATGCAATTTGCTACAGTGTACTCTCAAGTCTGCAAGTTCTTACTTTCTCAAAAAAGAGTCTGCAAGTACTCGTCTGATGCTTTAATAACTGTGCAAGTCAAGGATCAATTTCAAATGAGATACTTGTACAGGGGATTGGTTTGTGTAGCATCTGAGAAGTGTGTCAACTGAAAATTGCAAATATTTGGACGTGATTAGTTGAATGCAGAATGATCATGATAATTGTAAATAGGGTGAGCAACAAAGTTCGTACATTGCACTTGTGCCTGGTTATGTTCTGTCTATCCAAGATAAACTGTAGATTGTTAGTGAAAAGATGATAATCTTATAAAGGAAATTGTAAATACCAGATAAATGGTATTGTTTGGTACAAAAAAGACTATGATTGCAGTTGGAAATGCTTCTTTTGCTGTTTTTTCCTGCTATGGTAGATGTGTAACATGCGATGGACTCTTAAATTTCATAGTTGACCTTATCTGATGGAATATGAGGTAACTGTGCTTGCCAAGATCCCCGAGAATCCTGGTATAATGGAAAATCGCCATAAAATATTACTAATCTTTGCAAGTCCAATTGAAAGACGTGGGGTTGGTTTTCTTGATCGAGGTTTGTATTATTACTACTTTCTCTACCAAGACGATAATGGGCGTTCAGCTAACTAGCTATTAAGAATTAATTAAGCTGCCACTAACGCAGTACATGACCATATTCCGGGGCTCTCTGGGATTTCCCACGAAATGAGCTGCTCACATAAGTGAGTTTAACTTGTATAAACAACAACATACCCAGTGTAATTTCATACGGTGGGGTTTGGGGAAGGTAAAGTGTACGCAGACCTTACCTCTACCTTGGGAGGTAGAGACTGTTTTCAAAAGACCTTCGGATATGACTGAGGAATTATAATCCTCCTGTTTGCTTCTCTCTTCACATTTGGATGTGTCTGGTAGAGTTCCACTTCCATGGACAAAACCTCCAATAACCACCCTTCCCTGCCTATCCTGCACTTTCAAATGAGAGATTTCTGCATTTATCTAGTGACAAATTTCCACCAAATGTAGCCCAATCCCCGCCTAATATTTGGGTTTTTGGCTAAAGAAAAACATTGTGCAGCTCAGTTATTTGGTAAAGTGTTGTTTCATTCTCCATCTAAATTTGAGTGGCAGGCTATAATCAGTCTGGAACTACGATAAGATGCCAAAAATCAGGTTTTCCATCACTGGTTCTGGTTCTGGTTCTGGTTCTGGTTCTGGTCGGATTCATACATTGGAAATGCATGGTTTGCCTACAAAAACTTAAACGGAGCACAACAAAGCTTAAACTGTGGCAGCAGATATTCACAAGTAAATAAGTTTGGGGGACCGAAGGTCATTCCTTATGTTATTTTACTATCACGTCCTCCAACTTCTCCTAGCGCACTGATAATCATCAACCTTAAATATTCAATTTTTAATTTGAACAAAGATTTACTTCCATATGTCCTTTTACGCGGTGCCTTCCTGAGATTTCTTGGAAGGGCGACGTAAGGCTAAACAATCGATGTCAGTGTTGTTACTATCCACCAACCGGGTTCTCCTCCGTACGCTAGACGAGATTGTCAGTGTCGTACGAGAAAACCAATGTCAAAAGCAGTTGAGAGAACAGAAAAGAGAATTGAGAATGAAAAAAAACTTGATTGCATTAACAAAAGCTATTACAACAAAGCAAACGGTGTCAGGGGGAGAGACACTAGTACAAATATTTGATTGTTTGCTTGAAAGTTTGATTGCTTGTTCCCCTTATATATGTTCTAAAAATAAAAATGCAAGCAACAAGACTAGACATAACTAAGCTAAAAAAACATAATGGAAATACATAAAGTAAATCTAGTCTATATTTACATCAAAAGGGGACTAGACTATTACAAAGTAAGAGCATGGCCATTGGTGACACTTAGAGGGGCTGCAACCTTGTCTTCAACATTAGGGTCTACGTGCGACACTGGGCGCATGACACAGTCATTGGGCGCACGGGCGCTGGCATGGGAGCTGGGCATGGGCGACACTGGTGTACGCACGCGTTGGGGCGCAGACTGATTAGGGATGCTAGCGAGGGTGGTCGATGGGGCGACAAATGCACAGACGCACTTGTCACTCGGCGCGGCCAAGACCACGGGGCTGTCCATAACGCTAGGCTCTAAGAGGCTTCCCAGGACGCCATGGGGCGCGATCGAGAGGTCATGGGGCATGGCTGGAAAGCCGCCCATGACATTCTCCCCCACTTGAGTTGGCGATGTCCTCGGTGCCTTACTTGCAAGGTATTAATCAATCAGGTTCTTGTAGGCTTTGAGGCTAGTTCCCCTCTCCCATGTATTCTCCTCTGCATCACAACCTTGCCATTTCACCAAGAACTTTTGGTGGTCTTTCCTTGAAGCATGGATGACTCAATCATCGAGAATAACTTCAACACGCATTTTTTCGGATGATTGTGGGCCTCAGATACTTGGTATGGTGAACTGGCTGCGCGAAGGGTCTTCGGTGTCTTCCCGAAAGGGTTTAAGAAGACTGACGTGGAAAACTGAATGAATCTTCTACTATGCCGGGATATCCACTCGGTATGCAACTTTGCCAATGTGCCGCTCAATGATCAAGGGTCCAATGTATTTTTGAAGAAGACGGGGGTCATGCACCCCTGCAAATAGGTATCGTTTTAGGATTTTCACCATCACTTTATCCCCAACTTGATATTCTACAAAGCGACGATTTTGATCAATATGCTTTTTCATCAGATTTTGGGCTTTCACCAGATAGATCCGCACTATCTCTAGATTTTGCTTCCATTCTTTCGAGAAGCTAGCAGCTCGAATACTTCCCCAAGTTAGGGGCATTCACATTGTGTGGGAGAAGCGGTTGCTGCCCGGTGATAATTTCAAAAGCGCTTCTATTTGTGCTACATCTGAGTAGTATACATAAGCTTAACCCAATTCTTCTGTGAGCCGGTGACAAAATGTCGTAGGTATTTTTCCAACATGCCATTCTGGCTATCAGATTGTGGGTGGAAGCTTGAGCTGAAGCTCAACTTGGACCCGAGGCACTTAAAGAGTTGAGTCCAAAAGTTGCTAGTGAAGCGAGAGTCGTGATCACTCACGATGTCATTGGGTAAACTCCAATATTTGACCACATGTGCGAAGAAGAGTTTAGTTGTGTCTTCAGTTGATATATACTTTGGGCGGCTATGAACATAACATATTTAGAGAATCGATCTAGTACACCCAAGATAGTTGTAAGATCTTTGACCTTGGGTAAGCCGATGATGAAATCTAGTGAAATGCTTTCTCAAGGTCTCTTCGGGACAGGTCGTGGCTCCAAAAGGCCCGCTTGTGTCAAACAGTTGGACTTGTCTTTCTGGCATGTTAGGAAAGTCTTCATGTACTAAGCAATGTCGTCTGCCATTTGGGGCCAATAATAAGCGCGACGCAACAACGCCATGGTACACTCTTCTCTTGAATGAATAACCCATATTGTATCGTGTCATTCCATGAGAAGAGTTTACGAGTCTTGCCTTGCCCGACCAAGTCAACCAAATACTGTGCAAAATGATCTTTGGTGAGTAAATAATGTATCTGATCTTTTATGTTGGTGGCTACTTCACTTCCCCTTAGGGCGGCGATGAGGCAAACTGATGCCAAGTCAACCCTCCGACTCAGGGCGTTAGCAACTTGGTTGTTTTTTCCACTACGGTACTCTAGGTTGAAATGGAATTCAGCTAGAAGTTCCCGCTATCTGGCTTGTCGGCCGTTCAACTTTGGTTGGGTCATGAAGTGACTGACAACCGTGTTGTCCGTCTTTACTATGAACGGGGTTCCCAGTAGATAGTGTCTCCAATTGCGCAAGCAATGGACGACAACCAATATCTCTTTCTCATGTACGGCGTATCGCCGCTCTGTGTCTTTCAACTTTCGGCTCTCGTATACAACTGGGTGCCCCTCTTGTAGCAAGACTCTCACTTGGGGCGTAGTTAGAGACATCCGTTTGTACTTCGAACAACTTGACCAAATCAGGAAGGGCCAAGACGGGCTACTAGACATAGCCGTCTTCAATGCGTTGAAGGCATCCATTCGTTTCTGAAACCAGTCCCAGAGTGTGACCTTCTTCAGAAGCTCTGTCAATGGCACCGCAATGAGGGAGTAATTCTTCATGAACTAGCGATAAAATTTCCACATGCCAAGGAACGCTAGTAGGGCGTGGATATCCTTAGGCGACGGCCAGTCCGTGACTGTTTGGATTTTCTGCGGGTCCATTTTGATCATCCATTCCTCGATGACATGTCAAAGGAATATTTGATTTTTAGCAAATGAGCAACTGGATAGCTTGACATACAATTGGTGCTCCCGCAGCCGGCCTAAGACCTTTTGCATATGCCCCATAGTTCTTTTAGCGTTTTGCTATATACCACGATGTCATCCATGTAGACTACCACAAATTCATCAATGTATTCCCGGAAGACTTGGTTCATGATAGTGCAAAACGTGGTTGGAGCATTTGTCAAGCCGAACGACATGATTAGAAAGTCGTATGACCCATATATGCTTACACATGTCGTTTTGTGTTCATCTCTCTCAGCAATCTGAACCTGCCAATAACATGTCTTCATGTCTATTTTGGTAAACACTATAGCACCCTCTAGTCTGTAGTGGAATATAATACTTGTTCTTAACATAGATCTTGTTCAGGGCCCGATAGTCCACACAGAGCCTTAAGGTGCCGTTGTGTTTCTTTTGGAATAGCACGGGGGACCCGTATGGGGACTTGGAGGGTACAATGATCCCCACGTCTAGCATGTCCATTAATTATCTTCGAAGCTCAGTGAGTTTGGGTTGTGACATTTTGTATGGTGCCCGAGCAGGTGGCTTCGCGCCAGGCACCAATTCAATTTCATGGTCTAGAGATTGCATAGTCGGGAGTCACTTTGGCATGTCCTGCGACATGATGTCTTCAAATTCCTTCATGATCTCTTTCACGGGGAGTAGGAATGGGACTCGATGAGTGCTCAATGTCTTCAAGGCCTTGTAGCCAAGAAAGTAGGTTCCTGCTTTTTGACTCCCTTTTTTAGCTGTAAGCCCGAGATATTTCCTGCGGCCATCTTTATGGTTGTACATGGGATAATGAAGGGTTTTCCCTTGTTTACTTCCATCATCAGCAACACATCTGCATAGGGTATCGGAACAGAGTTGGGTTGCCTCATGAATTCCAACCCAACTATCAGTTCGAAGTCATCATGATCACCACACACAAGTTTAATTTTCCTTTATAAGGACCCATCTTCACCGGTACTCCTCTAGCTATTCCACCCACTTGTTGGGGCGGTGAGTTGATCTTCTTAACACGACCCCTGTCTGTCTAACAACAAGCCTAAGGCGCTCTACCTCAGTTGAGGCAAGATAGTTGTGAGTAGCTCCCGTATCTATCATGGCCTTGATGGGCTTGCCATTTACCCTCAGCTCAACGAATATCAATTTCTTCCCTGAGTTAAGGGGAGGTCCCTCATTCCCCTTTGTCTTCTTCTTCTTAAAGGACGGGCATGGGTCTTTATTCTTGTGGATACCATCACTAGTTCCTTCCAATGCATCATAAATAGAACAAACAAGTGCGTTGAAGGCATCTATGGGTTCTGTTTTATCATCGTCGTCCTCATCGTCATCCGTCCCATCATTAAGAGTTTGTTGGGCATTCATTTGTGCCTGTGGGCACTCATTGTTCCAATGAGGCCCTCCGCAATGTCGACATCTTGAATGGGGATTTCTCCCCCGGTCATTGTTGTGAGACACACCACTGTTGCTGCATGAGGAGGGAGACTTGGACTTAGTGGCACTCCGATCTCCCCATTTCTATTAGGCTGGCCCCCCTTGTATCCTCCCCATGCGAGAGGTTGAGGTTTGTCCTTTCGAGTTTCTACTTGGTAGTCCCCAAGACATTCTGATGGTTGGATGGCTTTGGGCAATGTATCCACTCTCTGCCTTTGCAGCTCCATACGTGTGTAAGGTTTCAAGCCTTCCATGAAAGTGAAAAGTTTGTCTTTGTTGCCCATATCCCATATGTTCAGCATGAGTGCGGAGAATTCACGTATGTAGTCGCGAACCGACTTGGTCTGGCGGAGTTCCCGAAGCTTTCTTCTTGCATTATACTTGACATTTTCAGGGAAGAACTGTAGGAGTATGACTGCTTTCAGTTCATCCCACGTTTAAGAGTATCTTCACCAGCCCTTATAGTTTTATATTTCACCCGCCACCATAGTTTAGCATACATCTGAAGATACATGGCACCAATTGCTAACTTCTTGGCCTCTTGGAACTCGCCCGCGGCCTCAAAGTATTGTTCGACATCAAAGATGAAATTATCCACTTCTTTGGCATTTTGAGCCCCATGGTAGGGCTTTGGCTCAGGGATTTTCAAATTTTTAGTCATAGGGGCGATGTTTGCCCAAATGGGGTTACCTCCTCCTCGGAGCAAGCCTCGTAGTGCAGCGTTGACAACATTGAGTTGATTATTCAAGTTGTCGATGGTTTGTTGCATGGCAGTCACACTTTCTGCCTCTTGTGCCCTGAGGGCCAGATTTTCAGTCCGCTGAGTGACTTCTAGAGCCGCAATGCGGTCACCATGGTTCACCATGGTAGTAATGTGTTGCCTCGCTTGATGTCGAGCCTAGGCTATGATACCAATTATTATACAATGCCTTCTTGCGATTCCTTGAAAGGGCGACGTAAGGCTAAGCAACCGATGTCATTGTGGTTACTATCTGCCAATCGAGGTCCCCTTCGTACGCTAGACGAGATTGTCAGTGTCATACAGAAAAAACAATGTCAAAAGCAATTGAGAGAACAGAAAAGAGAATTGAGAATGAAACAAAGCTAGATTGCATTAATGAAAGCTATTACAACGAAAGCAAACGGTTTTGGGGAAGAGACATCAGTACAAAGATTTGATTGTTTGCTTGAAAGTTTAATTGCTTGTTCCCCCTTATATATGTTCTAAAAATACAAAGTCAAGCAACATGACTAGACATAACTAAGCTAGAAAAACATAATGGAAATATAAAAAGTAAACCTATTCTATATTTACATCAAAAGGGGCTAGACTATTACAAAGTAAGAGCATGGCCATTGGTGGCACTTGGGGGGCCGCAACCTTGTCTTCATCATCAGGGTCTACGCGCGACACTGGACGCGACGCTGGCGCATGGCACAGTCGTTGGGCGCAGGGGCGCTGGCATGGGCGTACGGGCCCTGGGCACGGGTGGCACTGTCAGGGGCGGCACTGGTGTAGGCACGCATTGGGGAGCAGCCTGATTAAGGACGCTAGTGAGGGTCGTCGATGGGGCGACATAGGCACAAGCGCACTTGTCACTCGGCGTGGCCAAGACCACGGGGCCATCCATGACGTTAGGCACTGAGAGGCTTGCCAGGACGCCATGGGGGGCGACCGAGGGGTCATGGGGCATGACTAGAAATCCTCACATGACAGTCTTATTGAGACCACATAAAACACCAGGCAGCCAGAGAATACTTATATTTGCTTCAGTAGATGAGAAAGCTATGTGCACAAAGAATCTAAGGTATTCGTTTCTTTTTCAAAATGAGTTGTACGTCTAGTAACAACTAAGAAACAGATGATAAATATGAGTACCACAATTTTATTTAATATCAACAACTTACATCAGAGCCATGCACACCAGCTTTATGCATATCTGCTATATCCCCTGCAGTTTCTGTGAGATCATTCTTGATGAGATATATTCTTTGTATTTTGAAACTGAATCAACGATGGCAAAGAGTTCATGAGCACACATTTGCACCTCTTCTTCAGTCTGTGCTATTGTTTCCTGCAATTTGGCCTTTGATGCCTTTGAAAGTAAAGACAAGCCAATGAGAATCAAGATTATACATCTAAGACAAGAAAACCCCACAAGTTAACATTCGTTCTAGGGCATCTAGAAGTCATGCATTACAATATAAATCTTGTCTAAATTGCAAAGCCTTACCTTCAGAAAGTCTGTCGCCTCTTTTTCAACCTGATCCAACTCAGTCTCTTTTTTCAACTTCCTCAACTATCCTTCTAGCTTCTGTTGCACAGCTAGATGTGAAGTCCTGTCTTTCCTTCTTTACCAAGTCCAACTGAGCTTCCAACTGACATCAATCACAAAAGGTTTTGCTAATAGTCATGTTAGGCCTCAGGGCTGTTAAATGTCATGACTATAACGATTACAGAAACCTACTAAACTTATAGCCTTGTGTTTACCTGAAAACAAATTCTATTGGTGTCTCAACCTGATAAGATCATGTGAAAAGATTTATAAACCAAGCAAGGTAGGCCTCAAAGACACTGTTATAAATCCGGAACGAATTAACAAAAGAAATTGATCAAGCGGATAGACCTCAAGTCAAAATTTGCCAATAAGGGTAACAATACCTTATTTAATTTTCAAATCCAGCCGCTGAAAGGCCAAAAATTCTCAGTTGTGCAAAGACACACATATGCACGCAAGAGGAAAAAAGAAACACTAAAATTACATGGTTAAAGCAAAATGGCTGATAAAACTTGTTAATGTTGGATTTGATGTTGTGATATTTGACCCAACATATCTCCTGAAGTATTGATTTGAATGTATAAGAATGTTGGGATAAATGTTGCACAACATTCGGACCAACATTTTCAGAACTGATTTTGCCTTACTTCACGTAATGATTACTATGTAGTAAATATGACTTGGCAAGGTAAAAAGTAGTTGGTAAACACGTGTGAAGAATGAGTCAAGACTGTTGCTTTTCGTGAGGAACAAGTCAAAGTTGTTAGAGATTTTTTCTCCTTGATCGTCTCCAACAAATCCTACCAGCTACCCACCTTTTCCTCGACCTCCACAACCGATCGATGAGCCTTTCAAGGAAGACTTTCTACTATAAATAGAGGCTACTACATTGAATCGATATCCAGAACCAGAAAGTAAAAATACCAAGAGAGCTCTCGGGATTTCATCTCAGAAATTTGGATACACCAGTGTTGACTGAGTGTGTTGACAACATTCTGTCCAACATTACAATTGTTGTTTAGATTCTAGATTAGTTTTGTATGGAGCGATTGTAATGAGAGGTTGTCTATGTCTACTTATTTAGATTTTTCAGGCAGAAGTCATCTGCGATTTCAACTTTTAATTCCTTTGCGTTTTATCTTGTAAATCTGTAAAGAAAGGAATTTGTATTTTTGTATATAATATATATACAATACATTTGGTCATTGACCATCATAAGTTATATAATATATAAAACTTATGAAAATTTAAACCTTTGTGTTCTTTAAATTCCGCTGCATTTACTCTCTAAAGTTTCTGTTTTGGTAAGTGTTGTTACGGTTGTCGGACGACATAATTGCCGACATTCGGAAATAAAATTGATATCCGATTTATTTCGTCTCTTATTTTTAGTTTCCATAGCATTTCACCCTTAAAAATGATCAACTATTTAATAATGCTCAAGAAAGAGGAAAAAGAAATTCAAAATTTAGCTGATGAGGCATGATAAGTCAATGCCTACTAGAATTTCAATAATTAAAAAGTCTACAACTATCAATCTTACCCAAAACATCCTTTTATGCGTTTTCAATATTTCGAATAGTGCAGGCATGCATATAGAATTCCAATTACCTTATATCATTAGATTCACTACCAATAGGTTATTATGCAAGAGTACATTATATTTGGGTCATTTCCGTATTGCCTTTTTCAAAATGCTTTGAGATGCTTTATTGAGCCGATGGTCTATCGGAATCAACGTCTATCTCTACAAAATAAGGGCAAGGTCTGCGTACAATCTAACCCCTCCCAGATTACACATGTGGGATTACAATGGGTGGGTATGTTGTTGTACATTTTTTTTGGGGGGGGACTGTCCTTTGCTATGAGGCAGTAGGATGCTGGCTACACTTACATTATCAATGTGAGTCGGAAGAGCAGCTAGATGTTTCCTCTTTGACTCTATTTTGGAAACCTTCTCAGATGTCTGTTGCTGGAGAGATATCAACTCATCCAGCTTCCCCATGGAACTCTTCTTCATCTCATCTTCAAAGGACGCAAGCATGGGTTTCAATGTTGCTTTGTAATCTATACCTAAGACCTCCACTGGTGAGGATCCTCGGGGATTCAGTTGATACTGAAATTCATGGCCTAACTTTAACCTGAAATTTCAAATGAGATTATCCGTTTTCAGTCATAAGAAAAAGAGAGAGATGTGAAACAAGTAGAAGGAAAATTTCACTTCAAGCCAGAAAAAAACATACACAAAGATACGTGCTCGATCCAATTTTGATTGATCGAGCTTCAATTTTTTGTCCCTCCCAAATTATGATCTATAACATACAATTCCTTTTTTCTTTGATAAGTTCTCTAGCATACAATTCTATTTTCCCCTCCAATAGTTCAATCTGATAAACCAATACTAGTTTAAAAGTTCAAATGGACTCCCTTTCATGCAATTTGTCTACTTTCACATTTCAAACTCTTTTTTTACCCTCAAACAAAACTGCAAGTTTCACAGTTCAAAGTTCAAACTCTTATTTACACAATTCAATAATATTCAATAGAAATGTTTTACTATCAAACTCCAAGAGGCTAGCCCATGTCATTTGAAATGGGACAAAGTATAACTTGGGAAAGGAAAAAAGAAACGGATTTTCAAGCAGCAATAACAAATATATGTTTGCACAGGTATTCTTCAGAAATGAATAGATATTGCATATACACTCCCATTTAGTCATTTATCTCCAAAGTGGCAGTTCGTGTTATGGTTGCAACTGGTGAAAATCAAGAAAGTAATGTGGTTAAATATAACAGATTATGCACCTATACATTCCACAATCCAAATATGTTCCACCTGGGTGGAAATGAAAGGTAGTACTCTGCTAATCTGTCAAATTCAGGTGGTTATACAAGAGAACAAGGCTTTCAATTTCTCTAGATAATGAGATGATGGTGGATGAGAAGTAAGATTATCATGATGAAGCTTCACCCAAAAAATACAAAAGAAAAAGAAACAACAACAGCAGCAGCAGCAGAAAATTCCATCAATAGTTCCTGCGTATGAATAATTCAGCTAAAAAGGTAACATATCAAACATGAATAAAGAGTTCTTTGAAAACTCAAGTATAAAAGATAGTCCTTATGAAGGACCATCATATTTATGTAAATTCAAAACTCAAGTCCAACACAGAGGGTTCCAGTCAGGCATGATACATCAAAGTCATGCGGAGAGTACAACAATTAAGTGAAAGATGAATTGGCGTCATGACTTTAGACAAACAATAATGCACTCGAGCCAGTGATAGACTTTAAAACTGAGGCACCATGCACATAGCCTCCGAAAAGAAGTGATAGCAGATATGTATTGTTTAACTTTGACACCTGAGGTTTCCATTGAAGACATCTGGAGCTTGCGCAGGCTCAACAAGATTAGGGATCCAAAGCCAAACTTTGGTAAAGGGCCCTAGAAGATTTATTTTTTAAAAAGGAAAGATCAAAATAGTTATGAAACAACAATATCAATAACCACAAACTTTTAATGAAAATATAAAATAAAGTTAGAATAATAAAATATGGCTTAAGAATTTGATAAGGTGATATAATGATATTGAAAATGTGTTGCGCTGCTTCAATATAATGATTGCTTGTTGCAATGCTTGAGATTTTGAAGAAGACACCAAAAAACAACTTTTGATCTTTTATAACTCGTAAGCAACAGTAATTTTGTAGCCGTTTGAGAATTCAGAATATTGAGAACAAGAATAGTGAAATGGAGAATAAAAATGTAAATATAAGATAGTGTGAGCCCATGTTAGTTGTTAGGATATGAATGAAGCAATAAAGTAGGTACCCAATCACCTATGGAATAATTTCCTAAAAATTATTTTATTCTCCAATTATTACAACGGTCTCCACAACAACAACAACATACCCAGTGAAATTCCACAAGTGGAGTTTGGGGAGGGTAGAGTGTACGCAGAACTTACCTCTACCTCGGGAGGTAGAGAGGTTGTTTCCGATAGACGCTCAACTCAAAATAAAGCAATAACAGAGCAGGTTAAATAGGAAAGAGGAGCGTAGAAAGAGATAGTAAATAATAACAGGAATCGAAGGACAAGAAACTACATGAGAAATACTACAACTAATAGTAAGGTAGGAGCAATAGCTACAACAAAACAGTATGTCAAGCGGAGAACACGAGACAGTAAATAACAATAGAAATCAAAGAATACAACGGTCTCCACATTAAAAGTAAGTGATTATTGTACTTTTTCCTCAAAAATTACTCTTCAAATTTAGCATCACAAATTTTAATAATATACATGAAATACATCTTTAAAAAAATGGGGCCCCAAGCCATTGCTACACTAGCTTCATATAGCCGGCACTGCTTGCGGGGCTGGAATCTATCTATCTTTCAGGCGACTACTGAATGATTGGGAGGTTACAAGTGTTACAGAGTTTCTTAAGGATCACAGTTAAATCAGCATACACTATATATTAAATTCTGCTGGGCAACAGTTGGAAGAATATCTGGAAATTAAGGCCCCTTTCGAAGTGTTATGTCTCTGTTGATGATGGTTAGAATAGTATGTATAACTCATAGAAAGCTATAAAGAAGGGGGATCCAGCTTAGCTCGAAATGTTTCTTATGTCAGGAGAATGCACATACCTTTTTTTTAATTAACGGGCAGTAAATTGTTGATTACAGGGATGTTTGCAAATAATATCGTCGTAGTGCTGTTTCCAACAAAACTTATGTTAGAAGGCTAAAAGGTTGTCAAATGTACTTTTTTTCCCCACCGTCTTGCTGTTTCTTCTTCTTCGTTTTTTTGAGAATGGTAACAGTATATTCATCAGCATTAAGGAATAGATAAAATGAAAAAAAAGGAAAACGTTGTTGATCTTACAAGGTTACTATAAGGATTCTAGAAAGCATATTTATATGCAATTAGGTAAGTATACTATGAGGGAACCATATTTACAGTATATTCTTTTGAACGAAATTTGAATAGAGCAAAATCAATGGGAATTACATGATATACTGCTAATTTTGTTATTTAAATTTATATGCAATTAGGTAAGTTAGTGAAAGTATGTGAAATGGGAATTTAGTGAATCTCAAATATCAATATGTGAAAGTAGGTAAGTTACCATTTTCATTAAGATATTTACATTCAAATTTTGAAACTCATTGAAAAGTGGTCTTTTTTATTTTGCATCCCTAATGTATATTTTTTGTATACCAAGGCTTGTAATTTAGTGAAATCATTGAAGCTCTCCACGCAATAAATATCGTTAGATTTCACTAGCTGTCTTTCTTTTTTGTTTTTGAATTACCTCTATATATGTTCAGAGTGTCATATTTCAAATAACTTCGTTGTAAATTTTGACACTTAAATATTTATCTATATTGACACCACATTAGCGGCATCGATTATCGTAATATCTTTCTCCTTAACAAAAAAAAGGCATGGTGCCTATAATAAGCTGATTGTAGATCAATGGTTTCATCAAATAACTACATGAGAGGAGATAAACAAGACATGATAGTTTTCTAAAAATTACCACGGTTGAAAAAAAAAATTGATACTTACTTGCTCCATGTGCTTATTATAACTATTCGTAAATTTACCATTGTAATTCAATGATGTGAGAATACATGTTAATTAACAATGACCGAGTGTCAAAGGTCTACGTACAAACACATGTCATGCATTTATTGACTTAATGTAAACATCAATGGCATGTAAGTCTTAAATTTGAATATTGTACAAGCCCCAAAAAGTATATACCATATAGATGTGTTAAATGAGTAGATTGGGCTAGCTTTGGTAAAGTTAAAATGAGTTGATTGTAACCTGGCTATTTTTAAAGTCGTAATTTGGGTCACAACCCAAACTTATCGTAACAAAACCCTTTTAGATATTCATAAATCCCGCAAAAAAGAAAACCCACTGAAAAGTATTGTTCTCTCCAAATCAAATCCTCGTAAAAATTCCCAAACTCCACAAAACCCTAACGCTCACTCACACAAACACACACTCAAAGCGAAGAAAAAATTCAAAGGAAGTCATTCAATGAGGTGAGAATGCATATTAAATTAATTATGATTAAGTGCTAAAAGTCTATAACAAATACATGTAAGTTTTTACATTTAAATACAAGCCAAACAATGGCTATACCATTTGTCAAATGTGTGAATTGGGTTACTTTTGGGAAGTTAAAATTATATGCCTAATTGTTTTTAATGACTTTGGACGTGTTAATTCGAGCTAAACAAAGGTCATAACTTAAGATGTCAACTCGAAATAGCTTTTCATTTAGTTGTTTGTTGTTTTATAAATAAATGTACTTGATTACCAAATCAAATTTTGAAAGCTTTATCTATTGCGGTTATATTTAACAAACCATTTTTTGTGTTACGGAGAAACGCTAAATGTACCTTTGTACTATCTGAGATAGTTTATTCTTACCATCCGTTAGTTCCCGTCCACAATTTTCCATACCGTTGTACATTTGAACTAAAACAATAACAACAACAAATTTAGTGTGATTCCATAAGCGGGGTTTGGAGAGTATAGTATGTACTACAGATCTTATAACAACCTTTCTGAGGTATAAGTGTTATTTCCACTAAATCTTCGACTCAAACAAAAAAATATATATGAGGCAAGATATATCTTTAATTTAAATGGAGGGATAAAACTGAGCAATATGTAGCATCAAGATAACTGAAAATCCACCCCCTATATATTTTTTTCCCATATAATTTATATATAGTAGTTAGGAAAAGTAAATATTCATCCGTCTTAAATTATTTGTCGCGCTTAATAAAAATAGTTGTCTCAAATTATTTATCGTTTTAGAAGTTTAAGACACAATTAATTATTTCTTACTCATTTTACTCTTAATAGAATTTTGTAATTAATGGAGATGACAAATAAATAGAGCGAACATTTAATGTAAAGAACTTATGTATGTGTTTGGTAGGAAGGAAAATATTTTTCATGAACTTGGAAAATAAGTGATTTCTTACTTCTTTTCTAGTATTTGGTAGGGAAGAAAAAAAAAATCATCCCAAAGACATTTGTACTTAATCTAGCAAAACATTAAGAGGGTGAGATGGAGTGGAGGTGGCGGGGTGGGCAAGAAACAATGAAGTTGAAATATTAACTTATTTTTACTATTTTTATTAAAGAAGTTATTTTTCTTATTTTTGAGTTCTATATAAAATATTTTCCTACTTTCAAGGTGGTTGCAATATAAAATCCTTTTCCCCAAATCCCGCAAAAAAAAAAAAAAAAAAAAAAACCGCTCCCTCCAATTCTGTCCAAACCCTCGTAAAAATCCCCAACTCAAACTGAAAGAATAAAAATAAAATAATCCAAAACCCAGTTGCTAAAATCGTGTAATGGGGAAAGACGAGGATGAGATGAGAGGTGAAATTGAAGAAAGGCTTATAAACGAAGAGTACAAGATTTGGAAGAAAAATACACCTTTTCTTTACGATCTGGTTATTACTCACGCCCTTGAATGGCCTTCGCTCACTGTCGAATGGTTACCGGACCGCGAAGAGCCACCTGGAAAGGATTATTCGGTTCAGAAAATGATTTTGGGGACTCATACATCGGAAAGTGAGCCGAACTATCTTATGCTTGCTCAGGTTCAACTTCCTCTTGAGGATGCTGAGAATGATGCCCGACATTATGATGATGATCGGTCTGAGTTTGGTGGATTTGGTTGTGCCAATGGCAAGGTTTAAGTTTCTTTTGTTTTTTGCCTTGTTTGACTGTTTATGTGGGTTTACCTTTTTGGCGTTGTTGGATGCTTTGTTGTTACTTTTTTTTTTTTTGGTTAATTACAGTTTGAAGATATGAGAGTTAAGTGATTTCTTGCTAGTGTTTAGTTGTTCTAGGGCTGCTTGTTTAAAGAATCTATTGAATTTGACTAGCTGTGGGGTAGAGGTGTCAAAACTGCGCCAAAGTTACTTGGGCTAAAATGCGGGTCATACCCAACCCACCCAGTTCTTACTAATTTTAGTTTGAAGGTATGAGATTTAACTGATTTCTTGCTAGTGTTTAGTTGTTCTAGGGCTACTTGTTTAAAGAATCTCTTGAATTTGACTAGCTCTGGGGTTGTGTTATACTCCCTCTGGTCCATAATGGCCTTTGGCACACCCCTTAAGAAAATACTACTCCTAGAAAGAAATATTTTGACTAAATTATTCTTCATATAAAATTGGAGTAATTTAAAGGACTTCTTAGGTAGGGATACGTAAATAAGGGTAAATTTGGGAAAATAAAGTTAATTCTTTCTTGATTATATAAAGGACACTTATTTTGGGCCAAAAGGTCACTTATTATGGACCGGAGGGAGTATATTAAATGGCTTAAAGTTTTCTCCTTTGCAGCTTATTTACTAGGGAGTTGTGAATTGAGAGTTGTCAGTTTAATTCCTGACTTTCAGCTTAAGGTACAGTTAAAATTTAATTAAAAATTCACCGAAGGAGAAAAAAAGGTGCCTAGCACAATTAACACAACATTTGGCGACTCACCATTGCACCTAACAGGCCAATCACTTTGAGCAGAGTGAACTCTTTGACTGACACGTTCTTGTTGAAGTTTGATGTGTTGAGTAGTTTGAGTTTTTATTATTCCTCTGCTTCTTTCTGAGTCCTGATATTGTTGAAATGTTCTCTTCTGAAAGGACACTTGAGGTTGTTATATGAATAGCGATGCTTGGAGCCCAACTCAGTAATGGTTTGCTGGTAGCTTAGGTGAAATGACTAGTAACAAATAGCCCATGTTTCCTGATTTGGCTAGAGTTTTAAAACTATTAGTTAAGTTGCTTCACTCAACTGAATGCGAAGATGTCTAATCGGAAACAATGTTGTTGCAGGATAAAGTTAAGGAAGTTCCAAATAGCCAGCTAAGGAACTCTGAAAAGCTTCTTATAGGAATACAATTTATGACCTTTGTGTAGAACTGTAGATAGATATTACTGTTTTAAAAGTTATTATTGACATGTAGATTAAAAGGAAAGTTGGTAATAATTTCTTCTGTTTATGAAGAAGACATGGAACTGTAAAACCTAATGCTCTTAAAAGAGTTTTTTAAGATGGTCCATCGGTGCCAATTATCATTTGGAGGCCCCATTTCCATATCTTTTTGCTGTACTATTATTTCCCCATCATCATCAGAGTGAACTTAGTGTCTCTCTTTCAACATTGAGTGACTTATGTACTGACAAATATTTCTCTTCCAGGTACAAATAATCCAGCAGATAAATCATGATGGAGAGGTTAATCGGGCTCGATATATGCCCCAAAACCCATTTATCATCGCGACTAAGACAGTTAGTGCTGAAGTATATGTTTTTGACTACAGTAAACATCCATCTAAGCCTCCTCTAGATGGTACATGCAATCCAGATTTGAGATTAAGAGGCCACAGCACAGAGGGCTACGGTTTGTCGTGGAGTCAATTTAAGAAGGGTCATTTATTGAGTGGTTCAGATGATGCTCAGATATGTTTATGGGACATTAATGCCACTCCCAAAAATAAGGCTCTAGATGCTATGCAGATATTTAAGGTTTGCCTTGTGCTTTTTTGACGAGTCTGCATTGGATTCTGCCTTGTTACACTGCATATTGTTATCAATTTGTTGCACCTGCTTACTGCTTGTAATTTTATCTCGTGCAAATAACTATAATTGAAATATGAAGAACTTGTATGCTCTCCCTTCCAGTAAACATCCTCAGGCACCTTGATGTAAAAGAAGGCAAGTGAAGCAGAACAACATGAGTTCTCTGCACGGACCATATAGCCCTTGTTATATATCATGTTACAAAAGGCAAACTGAAACTTCAATAGTTTCCCAACTTTTACCTTAAACGGTTTTTATAGTCGCATCATATCTTCTCTTTGCTGCCTGAAGTTTCAGTCTACAGAACCTGGACAAGAATCTTGTCCCTCGGATTATTTTCCCATTATGCTTTTGTCAACCTTTCTTGGTTTATTCTAATATTTAAAATGTATAGGTTCATGAAGGTGTTGTAGAGGATGTAGCATGGCATCTGAGGCATGAGTATTTATTTGGCTCTGTTGGGGATGATCAATATCTGCATGTATGGGATCTGCGAACTCCGTCAGTGTCCAAGCCTATACAATCTGTTGTAGCACATCAAAGCGAGGTGCAGCTTAGACTTCTTAGCTGGAATTTTCCATACTTGTGCAGTTGACAGCGCTTTCCTTTTGACTGTTGGAGGAACCACCCAGATATTTCTTATTAATAGTTTTCAGTCTTGAGATTTTCTTGCATGGAATGTGAAAATCTTGTGCTTACAAACAGTTACAGTTTTTTTTTAAAACTAGAATTTGTAGTTACCAATAATTGTGGCCTTACAATATAGGAATGTGCAAACAAGTGATGATGCTGTCTGTGAAAATTATAATTCGACATTCATGTCTGGGTTGCTTTTGTTTCGTATATACAATGAGGTGCATCTTCATGTTGCTCCAGTAGCTCTATATCTCCTTCCCCACCCAGCACACTGCAGAATAGTTGATTTAGTTCTCATAACACCCTGAAATGAATCCTATGATATGCTTTTTTCCACTCTATTGTGTTGACTTTAGGTGGATGCTATAGTTTGATATTCCTTGAACTAACATATGATATATTTTAATAGATATTGAATTTTGATTGCCTCCCTATGTTTGCGAATTTTGACTTTAAATGGCTCAAGGAGGCCCCACCCCCTCCCTCCCTACTCTATGCTGTTTCACTAGATATACAAAACTCTTAAAAGGACCCATTGTGATGCTGTTCTGATTGATTATCGTGTGCGAAGGATGATCATTACTGCACATTGCCTATTAGATGAAAAATATTTCTTAATGCAGTTAAGTAGATTTTTTTTACGCAAACATGTTTAAGTACATAATTCTGCATGGTTGACCTCCTTTCTCTTTTGCAGGTTAACTGCTTAGCTTTCAACCCCTTTAACGAATGGGTTGTAGCAACAGGGTCTACAGATAAGACAGTTAAATTATTTGATCTACGTAAGATTTCTACTGCACTGCATACTTTGGACTGTCACAAGTAAGATGTCTTCCTTACATATACTTCTGAGGAAAATGTTGGCTCCCTCATCAGTCATGTAAAATAGTGTGATAGGAAGTTTGAAGTATTATAGAAGCTCATATATCTGTTTTTACAGTTACTCATCATTACTTCCCTTGTAACTTTTCTACAGGGAGGAAGTTTTCCAGGTTGGGTGGAATCCGAAGAATGAGACCATCTTAGCTTCTTGTTGCCTCGGTAGGAGACTCATGGTTTGGGATCTCAGCAGGTACTCTTCGAACTATCCCTACTAGTATTATTGTAATATCAGAGTGAATGTTCTGTCTGTACAGTGGATGCTTTTATTAGTCACAGGTCTGTAGAAGTGGGTTTATTCTGTGTAGGTTTTTGATGTTCTGAATTTTTGTGATACTATCTATACGTTAACACCTCCCTTATTTTGCCAGCTATAGTTCACCTGGAGTTGGGATCTGTCATCCCCATTCCTTCCCTCTTCTCCCACATAGCATCAAGCCCCTGAACTCCTTAGAAAACTACCTCATACAAAGTGGGCATAAAAAGATATGCCATTTCATTGTCTGCTTTTGCTCATCAATGTTCTATCAATTTCATTTATTTGGAAAAGCATCTTTTAGTCCTTGATTTATATTTTGGCACTTCACTTTATTGGTTGCAACTTTGTCACCTTACTCAATTATATGGATCTGGAACCCTGAGATAGGCTCATCTTGTTGTGTGTTTGAGTCAATATTGTACTGAATTGTCCTAGCATGTGAAAATGACTACATCATATGCTCTACTGAGTACTGGCATGTGTTGAATTGAAGTTCCATGTTAATTTGTGAACATGATAATCCAGATGTACAATTGTAGTATCATGTGGTCCTAATCTGAGTTTCTGTCCAAGTGTCTGTATCTGGGATTTCACAGTTCAATTTCTAAACATTCACACTTATTCACCAAATTATTTGGTATCCATTATCGTTTTTGCTTTGTGACAAAACTTGCCTTATAAAAGTGGGACTTTGACACTATAGATATCATTGTGTCGAGGATTTGAAATCATGTACTTTATGCGGAACTACAGAGACTAATTTTTAACCATGATATTTTGTTGTGTCAAGAAGCAATTTCTGCTCAGTGATACATTTAACGTTTAGGCTCGAATGCCTTTGTTTTTTTTTTCTTTCTTAATGGCGTTACACGGGATTTTTGAATGATTTGCAAGAATTGGTAGAGGTTTATATATAATTTTTCCTTGAGATCTACGGGCAAAGTAAACCTGAAATTTCACTTTTTAATTTGGTTTAGGATTGATGAAGAACAAACTCCAGAAGATGCAGAAGATGGACCACCAGAGTTGCTCTTTATTCATGGTGGCCATACAAGTAAAATTTCTGACTTCTCATGGAACCCATGTGAAGATTGGGTCGTCGCTAGTGTTGCTGAGGATAATATTCTACAAATCTGGCAGATGGCTGAAAACATCTACCATGATGAAGATGACCTACCTGGAGATGATGCCACCAAAGTTCCTTAGGATACTAATATAGCCCTTAGAGGGTATTGTAACATCAAGTAGGAGAGTCAAAATGTGCTTTTTCTAGTTGCGTATTTTTTTGGCTATTGTTTATTTTTTCCTTTTGAACTGAGCTTCTCACTACTGCTGTGATATCTATGGCTGTTACTTTTTAACTTAGTTTTCTTTTTAACATGAAAGTATGTATGTCCTAGAGACAATCTATATTAGGGACAAAACGTACTTGAACACATTCGTATTATTAATGAGATTAATATTTTATGGCATTTGTAATTATTATTTAATTGTTTGCAATTATTTATATATGTGCATCCCTTGAGCTTACGTTGTCGTTAATAGAGTGAGATGTTAATGATAGAACGTAACTCTCAAAATAGCCTTGACTAATGATCATCGAGAATGGGATATCGATGATATGCTATAAGTCGACATGTGGTCTGCATCACATTCTTGGAGAATGTAGTATTTCTTACAGATGCGAGTAATGGTTACTCGTTATGGACACATGGATACTTTGGAAAAGTATTGGTATACCCTGCCGGCGTGTGGAATATAAATGTCATTTGACTTGAACTCAATACGCACCTTGTTAGCAGAATGATGTATTTTGATCAAGTTCTAAGCTTAAACTCCTTCTGGATAAGATACGACTTGTGTTGGGTGCATCATGTAAATCAAGGTAGTAGTTGAGCCAAGAATATGATTCATTCCTCGATTGGGAATTCGAGAGAGCACTCAACTTCTCAATGTTATTAGGTTGACTAAAGTCACTGGCCAGTGCAAAAGACATATTTAGAATATGATCTAGTTGTCAACTAATAAATGTAAGATAAAGTGATCAAGCCATTTGGATAGACACTTTGGCAAATCCTAAGCTTAATCGAGTGTGTCGCGAATGAAAGGAATTTATAGTTCCGCATAAAGGTTAAGTTTGCTGGATAAATATAAACGTACTTCACATATTGAGTTCGTCATACGACGCAGTCTAGGAGTTTCGTATGAACCTTAATTAGATTAATGTCAATATGTGAAGGCCTATAGGGTCACATTATATGCGATTGTTTCTTCGATCTAAGAGTGTATTGAGAAAGTATTAAATACTCGATTGAGAATCGAGATATTTAATTTATAATAATTATGGAATATTTCTATTTGATTGAAATTATTTAATTAAGTCGAATTGGATTTCAGATTTAATTAAATGTGTTGGATATATTAGATGGGTACTCAGACAAATACAGGAAAACAATTGGACTAGAAATTACTGGCCCAAAATTGGGACACTGGCCGTCCATTAGGACTTGTGAAGTGGACCAGTTGGGCTGGTCCACTGAACATTAACATGGACCATGTTTTTCTGTTTTGTATTTGCTTGGGTTTTGTCCTGGATTCCTATATAAACAACACATACCCCATAATTATTAGTTGACAGAAAATTACTTCTCAGTTCCTGAAGCAAGATTTCCTAGCTTTCTTGCAAAGAAAATACACTGGAGTTGGACTTTGCACTCGAGGAGACTAATCGCGTGGATACCTTAGTGGTGAATCCAGCGGAGCCCTCGAAAACCTGTAAGTTTTCATTATCGTGTTTTGAACACTTTTTATGATTATTGTATAAGCCATCTAGGATCATTATTGGGTAAGTAAAATTTTCAAACTTCCGTTGTACTTACGAATCCAACAAATACCTACATAACATTTCATGTATGTAGGCGAAAAAAGATTGAGCCCGGTCCTCCCTCTTTGGTTCCTTTTCCATTTTTTGTATTGGCAAATGATTTGGCCAGCTTTGTACTTTACTGGATTCTTTTTCTTTTTCCCTCTATAGTTGGCTGTGATTGCTTAAAGATGAAAGCGAGGTTCATGTGAGTTGATGATGTAGTTTTATTCCCGCAAAGAGGAGGATTGTGACAGGTTACTAACATGGCATGTAACCCAAATTGTATGCTTTAATATAGGGTGGTGATCTAATCCCTCATCTGTAAGCCTGCAAAGTTTCACGTGAGACAGATAATAGATTAACCCCAAAAAGATGGAACAAAAATTTCAATAGTCCATGTATTTGGATTAATGCAGTTCTTTAAATATACTTTTCTAGCAGTTTTGGTGCTTTAAATTTGTTAAAAATAATTACTTGTGTTTTAAAATGTATTACATTTTAGAAAGAAAAAAAAATCTTGTTTTTTTTCGATCTACCATTACTATTCTAATTAGTGGAATATTACTTAAGTGAGACATTAAAGAGGAATTAAAGGTAATTTAGATGATAATCTTATGATAAATGCTGGTATTAAATACTTTTTAGAGAACGTGTAATTTTTTTTAAGACATAATATGGATCAAAGGGTACAACAATTCATTAAATATCTGATCTTATGTTCTCATTGTTTTCGATCTTTCTTTTGCTTCACTTTCACGTAAATATGTAAAACTTATACATTTCGTGATATTTCTTTTTTGCACATTAGTCAATTAAAGCTTAACTTTATTTTCTTTTCTTGATCATTACTACTCTCCAGTTGAAATTTATTTACATGCACAATCTTGCAAGATAATAAAATATCATTTTTCTTAATTACGAAATGTAAAGCGTACGTGATTCAGCACATTAAATATAACTTATAAATTCATAATTTATATCGTTGAACTAGACACTAAATTGAGTCTGTAAGTACATTGTCATTGTGGAGGTGTATCAGTTATTTTACACCTTAGGGGAGGGGGGAAGGGGAGGAGGGACAACACTACAATTGGAAAAAAAATCACATATAAACACTTTCCAATTGGTATAATTGAAAAATAGTCAATATCCTAGAGTGCCACTTGTGAAATTGAAATTTCAATATGGTGGATATTTATCAAAAGAAAAAAAAAATGAAAAGTGACTAGTAAACATTATTTCTACTTCTAAATTGACGCTTTCAGCTGGCGTATAATGATTATCGTAGAAAATATATGAGAATCTTATTTTAAAATATTTTCAGAGCGGTTTTATTTGAAAAAATAAATCACAATCAAGTATAGTTTTAATCGGGCCAGTAAGTTCTTGACACTAAATGGTTAAACCAAGAAAGACAATAGAAAAAGTTGTTGATACTCTATTGTACTTTATAAAGCAGTACGCGAAGTAAATAACTATTACAAGTGTTCGAAAGGATAAATAAATGGTCAATCTTCAAAACTGTCGCAAGCTTGTTGTGTCTTGAATCTTGATAACCTTGCACGACCAATGTTGAGAACTGTCGCAATCTTGTTGTGTCTTGAATCTTGATATCCTGAAATCAAGAAACAACTAAATCTGGATGGTTACAACATTGTGTGTTGAGTCGAGGGATTATCCTATGTCCCTACGACAAGATTGTCCCGTATATATGCTTTTACGTTAGCGGATAATAATCTCCCAAGATAAAACAACAAGCTTGCGGACACTTGTAAAAGCAACACACCACTTTCATAAAGACACAAGGTTACTCAAAAAAATATTATTACTAGGAGTACCATTACTTTCATCTAAAATGTTTTCGAAAACATAAAATAGGAATATGCTTGGGTACCTCCGGAAACTTAAAAGTTAAAACTGACGTGTCAATTAGACTAGTAGTCACGATTCCCAACGTTTGATGAAACACCTCCAATCATCACGAGTAGCTTCACTCGAGTCGAGTAACAAAAATAAATGCAAACACTCAAAATTGTGAAAAAAGTTCTTTTTATGAATAGATAATTTGTTACTCATAAATGAAATTTATTTTATTAGTATATTAAGAACTTCATCTTACTTTTGTCTATTCATTTTTTCAAGTAATTTCTCTAAACCTTTGCAAGGAGAACAACTAACTAGTTTTGATTGAGACTAGGGCGGTGCATATAAACAGTTAAACCAATAACTCAAATTGATTATTGGGTTATTAGGTTAATGGTTCTTAGTTCATTTTTGGTCAAAGTTAATGTACGTCCTTCATATTTCAATTGGATAATTTTGTTCGAAGCTACTTTCACTTTTAAAAATGGGTTCTTTGTTGTGTGGAATCTTAACGATTAAACCGATAACCGAACAAATAACGATCAACAACCGATTAACCAATAAGTCAATAACCGATATCTTAACAATTTAACATGTCTACAAACCGATAACCGATAAGTTTAACCAATAACTTTCAAATCCGAACCGAACCACCCGATACGCAACCCTAGTTGAGGCGGAGAAAATGGTAAATAAACAAGGAATAACAAACTTAAAGATTCCAAATACAAAAATTATTTATTCAAATTTATATTTTATTTGAGTATAGAAAAAATAAAAAGAAGTATGGAATTTAAACTATATGGAATAATATTTAAACTATTTAAAAGAGGAATTTAGGACTTCCAAAAAAAAAGATGTGAGACTTCGTTAGACCATAAAAAAGATATGGTGTTTATATTACTGAATTTAATATATATATATATATATATATATATATATATATATATATATTAAATTAAATAAACGTTAACTGAACTCACCATCTAAAAAAATCAGTTAAATAATAAAATTATAAATTTAAACTCATCAAATTTTAATTTTAGATTCATATCAGACAGAGAGGATCATGCATCAAGCTCAACTATGTGTTTTCATATTTTGTATTAAGTTATTCTCTCCGTTACAATTTATTCATTATATATATATATATATATAAATTAAATAAATATTAATTGATCTAAAAAATCTGTTAAATAATAAAAATATAATTTTAAACTCATCAAATTTAAATTTTAGGTTCATACCAGACAGATCATGCGTCAAGCTCAACTATGTGTTTTCATAGTTTGTATTTAGTCTCTCTGTCCCAATTTATATAATATTATTTTTTTAGTCAGTCTTAGAAAAAATGACATATTTCTATATTTATTACTTCTACCGTCCTAATTTATATGATATGTGATAAAGAAAGACTTTTAAAACTTGTGATTTAAAATAAATTATAAATATTTGTGTGGTTGTAAATCATTTCATCAAGAGTAATATGAGTAGTTTTAAATTAAATTATTTCTAAATATAGAAAGTATCATTGGACAGACTAAAAAAAAATGTATCACATAAATTAGGACAAAGACAGTAATACTTTAACTTTAAAATATTTATTTATCTTTAGTGAAATAATTTACTGTCACACAAATATTTATGATTCATTTTAGACCATAAGCTTCTAAAGTCTTTATTTATTTTTTAAACTCAATATCAAGTCAAACGCTTTTATATGAATTGGGACACAGGGAGTATAATTTTTTTTTTTGCTAAAATATGATATGTAAGAAATAAATGGGAGCGTGAAATCAGTTGTTGAAGCCGCGAGTGAAACCGCCACCTAACTGCCGTCGAGACGAGAAAAAGAGTAGCGTAGAAATGACTCCACGAATCCCATAACTTCTCTCTCTCCCATTTCCCCTTCTTTTTCGCTTTATGATTATCTCTCTCCTCTAAATCCAAAAATCCCCCAATTTTCTAATTTTATTTTTTTTCATTTAAATGCCCGCGCTCTAATTTCCCTCTCCTTTTTACGATAAATAAAAAATAAAAATAAAAACTAGCTCTCTCCTTCTCTCTCTAATTTACTTTTTTACCCAATCAATTGTGTTTTTATCCGGTAAGAATCCTTCAATTTGAGTCCTTTTTATTTGTTAATTTGATTGTGGTGGATAATGGGACAATTGATGGATTTGATAATTGGATAAAATTATTGCCGAATCTGAGATTGCAAAAGGTCAAGGGGTCATGTGCTTGGCTTTGTTTTTTTTTTTTATTTAATTTAATTAATTAATTCGCTTTTTTTAATTATTGCAGTTTTGTTATCTGTATTCTCGCGTGATATTGTTCTGCTGGGGCACGTTGTTTCGTGTATTTGGATGCATTTTTCGGACCTGTCTTTGCTTTATTAGTAGGTGAATAGGTGGGAGTTGAATTATATATAGAGAGGTATCGTGTACTTTTTTTGGTGCTCAGAATTATCATTTTTTGGATCCAGATTTGATAGAATCTCAAGGTGGGATTTTTTTATCAGTTCTTAACTGTAATAATGTGAATATGTGTTTGAATATCTGTTGTTGTGAGGTGTTTTTCTCAACTGGGTTGTTGATTGATGATTGGATGGTGTTTGTTGGTCATTGAATTACAATTGGCTAAGGCAATTCTGTCTAAGCTATAGCAAGACTTGGTTTTTATGTTCGCGGGGCAGTCAATTCTTAAGGACTTGTTATTGGCATTTCAAATGTGATCATGTGTTTGGATCATTTTTTTTAGATTATAAGAGGTGTTATGGCTTTTAACGGTGTTTGGATTCCCCAATTCAAAATTCATTTTTTTCTCCTCATCTGGTCTTTACTTTCTGTGATAGTCTTTGATCATCATTGTTATAATTCAATCTATCAGACTATTTAATCAGTGTATCGTTCCTTGTTTCCTTGTTTCGGGATTTGATGGTGGTACTTGAGATAGAATCAGGGGGGGGGGGGGTTCACTTATCAATTAGAATTGCAGCTTTAAGAGTTCCAATTATATGTTGTCATTGGTATTTCAATGTGGTCAGGTGTTCGGATCCTTAACGGTGTTTGGAATCCCCAATTCAAAATTCTTCATTTTTTCTCCTCATCTGGTCTTTACTTTTTATGATAGTCTGATCATGGTTGTTATAATTCAATTGATCAGACTCAGTGTGTCATTTGTTGTTTCGGGATTTGATGGTGGTAATTGAGCTAGAATCAGGGGTGCAGTTAACTTATGATTAGATCTGTAGATTTAGGAGTTCCAATTATATGTTGGGAGCTGACATTTCCTTGAGAGGTTATAGAAAGATTTATTTTTTTTTGTCCTGTAAGATGAAGATTTATTGAGTTGCAGCAAATGGGTTGATCATTTAGGTGTCTCTCGTTAACTTCTCAAATTGCTGATCAGACTGTCTTTTTTAGATTTTGTCATACAGTTTTTTCTTGTTACCCATACATGTATATTTGCACGTTTTATCATTTTTATTTATGTGAACTTGTTTCCTTTTTAGTCCGTTTAAAAAGGAATGACCCTTGCCTAAATTTGAAAACAATTTAATTTAAATTTCCCATGTTATCCTTAATCAGAAGTTTTTATAGCCACACAAATATTATGACATTTTTAAGACCACAAGTTTCGAAAGTCTTATTGCCACACAAATGTTAGAGTATGTTTAAGATCACAAGTTCCAAAAGTCTTTATTTCTTTCTTAAATTCCGTGCCTAGTCAAATTAGTTCACATAAATTGGAAAGGAGGGAGTATCTGTTTTCATCTCGGCAGGAAGTTGACTAGTGAGTTCCTCCCATGAATCATTATGCCGTGGCTTTTTATTTGACCAGTTTGTTTTTTTGGGGGTGATAATATACCATTAGAGACAAGCCGTCCTTACTGTCCTCTCCGAGGGATGGAAGTAACTTCTGAAAGTACTTAGGTATAAAGTCCCGGACAAGATACCTATTCCAGATATTGATTCCATTCCTTGCGTAAAACATAAGGTCAAGAATGTCTTCTATCAGACTTGTGATTTAGCAGCTAGCACCTGATACTTTTCAGGAACTGCTAATCTCATTTAATGGCCTTTCTGTGCATGTTGAGGAAGTCTGTATGTCTTACTGATGGGAACAAAAGTTCTTCCGTCTGTCTTCTGTTGTAGTTTTCCTTGGTCTTCTCAGGTCAGCCTCTCTGCCTTCAAACTGTTCCAAGTTGACTTTGTTTTAACCCTTCAGTCCATTTTTTGAGGGTGCCATCCTCTCTGTTTCTTTTTACTCATCAACTTTAAATTGTCGAATCAACAAAAATAACATATCCAGTGTAATCCCACAAGTGGGGTCTGGGGAGGGTGGTGGTGTGTACGCAGCCTTACCCCTAGCTTGTGAAGGTAGAGAGACTGTTATCCTTCAGTTTAATGATGGATCTAATTCCACTTATTATTTTCTCGGTGATTCTCGCAAAAAGTCCATCCTACTTTTCTTTCCTTGACTGATCCTCATGCTTTCCTTCGTATGCGTGGACATACCAGAAAAGGAAGCAAACACTTGGCTCTAAGTTTTATGCTTGATCTGTTTTTCATGTTCTTTGCAACAGTATGCACTATGGATTGCTAGAGCACTTACTTAATGTCACTGAATTTTATGATTGATGTATGCTGCACGTAGTAAAATCTTTGTCCGAGATCTATGTTTTTTGTCCTGCATTGAACTGTAAATAGAATTATTTTTTCTAAGTAAGGTAAAATAGTTAGGAACCATACTTTGAGCACCCATCAGATATCAGATGTGACTGCTCTCTCTTTTTAATTTAGTGCAATCATGCTAAATTGTTGATGTTCTGTTCATGCAGATTTGTTTAGGAAATGGCTAAAGGGACCACAGGACGACGTAGGAACGGTTCTCGACGATGTAGGGCCACCCCATACCCTTTGCCATCCTCTAACCATTCTGAACTTGTTCACCAAAAGAAATGCTCTAAAATCTTTGAGAAGAAAGACTGGGAAGATGCAACATGTTCTGTATGCATGGAATATCCCCATAATGCTGTGCTGCTCCTATGTTCCTCTCATGACAAAGGTTGCCGCCCCTACATGTGTGGAACTAGCTTACGCTATTCAAACTGCCTCGATCAGTACAAGAAAGCCTACACTAAAGCAACACTGCCAGATAATAATCAACCTATGCAGGGAACTACTGATACTCCAACTGCTGACCCATTTTCTACTTGGCCTTCTGAGAAAAGCGAGGTCACAGAAGTTGCTTGCCCACTGTGTAGAGGCCAGGTGAAAGGATGGACTGTGGTTGAACCTGCAAGAGAATATCTGAATACGAAGAAGCGTAGCTGCATGCAGGATGATTGCTCGTTTGTTGGAAGCTACAAGGAGATACGAAAACATGTTAAGGCAGAGCACCCCAGTGCTAGGCCACGTGAGGTAGATCCTTCTCTTGAACAAAAATGGAGAAGGCTTGAGAGGGAACGAGAGAGGGATGATGTTATCAGCACTATAACTTCTTCTATGCCAGGGGCTGTAGTTTTTGGTGATTATGTGATAGAAGGAAGCCATTATGGTTTTGATTCGGATGATGAAGAGGGTTTTGATGCGAATGAGATGATGAATGGGAATGAAAGTTTTGGAGTGGGCATCGATCGCAACTTGATGAATGTGTTTCTGTTTTTGCAGGCTTTTGGTTCAGCAGGGAATATTGGGTCAAATCGGGTTATGAGGCGTCACGAGAGAGACATAAGTGCCACTTTGGATAGAGGTGCTGGTGGAATTGACCGAACCCTCCCAATTGGTGGTTTTGAGTACTCTGATGAAGACAGTGACAATAGTGGGGATGATAATGATGATAGTGGTATATCACTAGTTGGGCGTCTTCGTCGTGAAGGTAGAGTCCTTTTGGGTCGCTCTGGTAGGAGACGAAGACGTAGAGAGGCCAACGCAGGTCGGAGATAGATGTAATTTGTGTATGTTTGAAATTGTGAAAAAAGAAATATAGCGTCTTAGTTTAGGATTTAACTGTGCTCTAACATTCTCATGCACATCTGCCTCAGATAGTCAGATTGATGTTTGATGCATGGTAGATTGTAGGATGTCTCAGAATTATTGGCGGGCACTTGAACAAGCTCAGTTTCACTGTGATTTGTAGTCTGTAATTTCCTTATTCTGTCTGGACATTTATCTGTCAATTCTTGTATGAATGCAATTTCTGATGTACATTTTCATTTCTTGTTCACCTTTTACCACTTCAACTTGTATAGATGTCTTTTTAGATCTGGAATTGTTTCTCTTTGGTGAATCCCGTCCCCTATGAACCGGTTTGGGAGTAGCTAGAGCATGTCCCTAACCCAAACATTGGTAATCTGAATTATCTTTATAGAATAGATGTTAAAAAGCAAATATCTCTTTGAAAGGATCTCGAAGACCCACCAAAGTACAATAGGATCTCGGAGACCCACCAAATTATGAAAATTAGGATCTTTTAGAAAATGGATTCCTACTCAGCGAGTGCATAACTGCATCTGCATGGATAACCTCATAGTAACCCGTCAATTTGGGATCCAAATTTGAGATTTTTCTAGTGAGGCATCGGGAAGGATTAGAGTGGAATAATACCAATTCATATAGAAGAAAACTTCTCTATTGATTCAATCGCTGTTGGGATCATTGCTTGGATGTTCTTTAACAGATTCAAAAGCAAAAGGAAATGCAAAATAAAGTAGCTGAAAAATGAAGATATTGTTTAAACATGTACGGCAATTCCCCCCCCCATAAATATCGCAAAACAAACTAGAGAGTTGTATTGGCATTGGTGAAAGTGGGTTGCACATAACATGTTTTAGAATACTCGTATCTAAAACTTTATTTTATCAGGACATTTGACGTTAATATGACACTACAATATATGCACGTATCCTATCATACTAGATGATTGCCTTTTATCTAGTCAATCAAATATTTGAGAGTTTACTCAGTCAAATTGACACTGATTTCATCCCTACAACGATGTTGCAAATCTCTTATCTTTGGTCAGCTTAAGTGCTTAGCAAGACACCAGACTATTTATAACGATAGACATTCATGACAGTACAAGCAATAAAGAATGGGAGTGTAACATTATCATATACCAATGTGATTATACTACAAATCCTTTTTGCTTATTATTCCTGTTGGGACACCATAACAAACTGGGGCTGCTCCAATCAAAAAAGGGAGAGTGCATGCCTCTCGAGCTTGCCCCATGAATGATCCAATCTTTGGTCTGTGGTTACAGTGGTTAGTAGATGTATTGTTTTTGCACATATCAGGTGTTATATCTTTCT
The DNA here is from genome assembly GCA_034509755.1 of Anisodus tanguticus. Classification (NCBI taxonomy): domain Eukaryota; kingdom Viridiplantae; phylum Streptophyta; class Magnoliopsida; order Solanales; family Solanaceae; genus Anisodus; species Anisodus tanguticus. The sequence goes on along the minus strand of CM067561.1, from coordinate 32,311,850 downwards.
TTGTCTTTACCCTTTGAGTTCTTTTTCTATCACTAATTTTCAAGGACTCAAGTTTATCTGAAAGAGTATCACATTGATCACACCTAAAAGAAACATTTGATCTTTCTCTCAAAATAGCATCAAGCATGCTCTTTCCAAATCTGTCGATATCCTTGTCTGTCACTTCCCATAAATTAGCAACTATAACTGGAGAACCTGCGATTAGATAGCATAGGGGAGCACCTCGAGGAGCATAACATCCATGCAGATACAGAGACCCACTGCTGCACCCCATAAGCAGAGTAGCAGCACAACTCTCTAGTTTCTTCACCTCATGCTCGGGGATATATTGTGCTCCTGAAATACCAGCAGAGCAATATATTATTTCTAAGGGATGTATAGGCAATAATGAGTAAAACCTAATGAACCATGATAACATCGTGGATCAGTTTAAATTTGAGTGTACCGCTTCCATGGCCAAAGTAAATAAAAAGATCATGACTCTTCAAAGCCTCAGCCAATTCTTCTACTGCTGGTGCAGTTCCACACTTCCCCTGCACATTGATATAGAATTTTGTATAATCATAATATCACATCCGATACTTAAAAAAAAAATTGTGTTGGTACATTTACTGTAAGTTCTATTATCCCTTCCGATACTTAGTGAAAGATAGGACATGAAAGAAAAAGATCTATGTAGGCAATAACAAATAGTAGGCAGTAAGTTTTAGTCATGTTAGTACATTTACTACAAGTCCTATGCTTTTTAGAAGTCTTTTTATCCCTATAAGATATTTTATGCGTGTAGAAAATATAGAGAACGTCTACTACTTATTTTGTATAGTGTTGGCCAGAGATGAATTTAAATGGAAATACGTGGTCAGCGACTATGATTTCACAATGTTCTTAAGTTTATGAGCTTATGTATGTATTATTTTTTGAAGGGAGCAATAAGATTATTTGTACTCACTCGACTTAGACTCTCTGATTGTCCAATAAATAGGAGAAGAACTAACAATCATACAAATACAAATCTCAAATGTTTAACTTAACTAGACTTCAATTTAGATATGGTATTGTGATACTTGCTCTGTCCCAATTTATGTGGCACACTTTCCTTTTTAGTATGTTCCAAAAAGAATGTCACATTTTCTAAAATTAGAAACAATTTCACTTTAAAATCCCCCTTTTACCGTTGATGAAATGATTTATAGCCACAAAAATGTGTAAGCTTTGTTTTAGACCACAAATTTCAAAAGTGTTCTTTTCTTAAATTGTGTCTAGTCATATGGTCCTGCATAAATTGGGACGGAGAGAGTATTAGATTATTAGTACTGCTTTAAAATGATAATTGGCTTGAGTTATCCCCGTTAACTATGGTCTAAGGTTAGGCTGAAATAAGATCCTTGTTTTTTTTTTTTGCTTTGTTTTCTGTGGAAACTACAGTGGTTCTATTATTTTAGTCTGTTTCCACTAAAAATAGTGATTAGACTATTTACAATTTTTTTTTGCTTAAAGACTATTTACAAGTCAGAGATCAACTTACTGCAACCTTTCTTTACTTTGTACTTGGTATTAGCTATGCTTTACAGAGCTTATATAAGCGGTCATAACATATATTGTTTTTTGTACAGGATTAATAACTACTTTTTACTAATTTTCCACTAAAACAGTCTTAAGGGGTTTCTTTCTTTTTACTGTTCTAATTTCAGGTGTAAAGTAGAAAGGTACCTCCAAATCCTGATCTCTGAACCAGTTTTCAAATTCACTCTGTGTGCTGCTAAGATCTCCACTTGGATTCAAAAGATAATAGGAATCCAGTGGATCAATCAATGGAATGGAATGTGATGTAACCCCTTGTTTCATAGTAGATCCTCGCATATGAACTTGCTGTTGATATTGGTAACACTTGCTCAGGGTTGCTTGAATGCTGCTAACCGAAGGCATGCGATAAACTTGCTGGTTTCTTAATACCGGTAGGTTCTCCCAAGGAAGCATCTGCAGAAGTAATTATTATTTTCTAAACTGAAACACTTTCTGTTTAAAGGAGGTATACTAGACTTTTTCCAATCAGGGAACAACTAAAGAAGGATTCTGTCAATTAGCACAGATATCTTTCCTATATGGGGAAGTCCAAACAGTAGCAACTCAACTGCAAAAACTAGATGAAAACCAGATAACTAAAAACTTTTCAAGGTTAAAAAGTGGACAATGTCTATGATACAACAAATAGCATATCTAACAAATCTATCATTTCCAAAGAATAGCAACTTCTTGAAACATGGGAGGACATTATAGGTCCTTTTAACAAAGCTTTTGGCTAGAGTAAGTGTAAAGATATGGCACGGGCCTCACTCAACCCCAAAAGCTAGCTCAAAGGGAGGATTGCCCAAGTCCATATAAGCAAACCACCAGCCCATTCTCCAACCAATGTGGGACTCCAACCTTCTCTAACAATAAGAAATTTAAAGTATAATGAAGCACAAAGTTGTAGTAGGGAAGCAGCTAGAGAGGTGCTCGGGATTTCGAGAGGTAGATTTGGTGGTGGAATGGAAAAGTCAAAGGGAATGTGGAGGCGAAAAAGGTGGCGTATGCGAAGTTGGTGGAAAGTAAGGACGAATAGGAAAGGGTATAAGATGGCGAAGGAGGCGAAGTTAGCGGTTAGGGCGGCAAAAACATCTTTTGAACACATGTATGTAGAGTCAGAGGGCAAAGGCGAGGATAAAAAGTTGTACATGCTTGCCAAGGTGAGAGAGAGGAGGGCGTGTGACTTGGATCAAGTGAAGTGCATCAAGGACGAGGATGTCAAAATACCAGTGGAGGAAGCATTCATTAGACAGAGATGACAGTCTTACTTTCATAAACTCTTGAACAAAGAGGGGGGCAGAGACATTATGTTGGGGGATTTGGAGCACTCAGAGAGAAGTCACGATTTTGGGATTGTAGGTGTATAAAGGTGGAAAAGGTTAAGGATGTTATTCATAGGATGCACATGGGGAAGAGCGATCGGGCCTGACGAGATCCCATTGGAATTTTGGAAGAGTGCAAGCATGCCAGATTTGAAGTAGCTGACTAGGTTGTTTAATGTCGTTTTTAAGTCGGCAAAAAATGCCCGAAGAATAGAGGTGGAGTACGATGATTCCGTTATATAAGAACAAGGATGACATTCAGAGTTGCAACAACTATAGGGTATCAAGTTGCTAAGCAACACTATGAAAGTTTGGGAGAGAAGGGTGGAGATGAGGGTGGAGAGGGGCATGACTGTTTTAGAGAACCAGTTTGGATTCATGCTGGGGAGCTCAACAACATAAGCCATTCATATTGTGAGGAGGTTGGTGGAGCAATACAAGGAGAGGAAGGACCTTCACATGATTTTCATCGACCTTGAAAAGGCATAGGATAAAGTCTCTAGAGAGGTTCTATGGAGGTGCTTGGAGGCTAGAGGTGTACATGTGGCGTACACAAGGGCGATCAAGGACATGTACGAGGGAGCCAAGACCCGAAAGTCAGTGGGAGGAGATTCGGAGCACTTCCCAGTTGTGATGGGATTACACCAAGGATCAGCTCTTAGCCCGTTTTTATTTGTCTTAGTGATGGATGTTTTGACACGACATATCCAAGGAGAGGTACCATGATGTATGTTATTTGCGGATGACATAGTGTTGATTGACGAGACCAGCAGGGGAGTTAACGCTAAGCTAGAGTTTTGAGACATACCCTGAAGTTTTAAGGGTTCAAGTTGAGCACATGACAAAGACATACTTGGAGTGTAAGTTTAGTGGCGTGACGCGGGAGGCTAACGTGGAAGTAAGGCTTGATACACATGTAATCCAAAAGAAAAAAAGTATCAACTATCTTGGGTCTATCATCCAAGGTAATGGAGAGATTGATGATGATGTCACGCATCGTATTGGTGCGGGATGGATGAAATGGAAGCTCGCATCCGGAGTCTTGTGTGATAAGAAGATGCCACCAAAACTCAAAGGCAAGTTCTATTGAGTGGCAGTTAGACCAACTATGTTGTAAAGGGCAGAGTGTTGGTCAGTCAAGAACTCTCACCTCTAAAAGATGAAAGTTGCGAAAATGAGGATGTTGCGGTGGATCTGTGGGCATACTAAGAGAGATAGGATAAGAAATAGAAATATCTGAGACAAGGTGGAGTGGCCTTGATATTGGACAAAATGTGGGAAGCAAGGTTGAGATGGTTCGGGCATGTGAAGAGGAGATTTGCGGATGCCCCGGTAAGGAGGTGTGAGAGGTTGGCTATGGATGGCTTCAGGAGAGGTAGAGGTAGACCGAAGAAATATTAGGGAGAGGTGATTAGACAGGACATGACACAATTGCAGCTTACCGAGGATGACCTTAGATGGGAGGTTGTGGAGGACACATATTAGGGTAGTAGTGTAGTAGGTAGTAGAGCATTGTCGCGCTTATCCTTCCTTACTAGTAGTCGCAATATTTCTCATGTAGTTTCTTGTCCTTCAATTTCTGTTATTATTTATTGTCTCGTGTTCTTCGTGTAGTATACTGTTTTGTTGTAGTTAATGTTCTTTTTTCCTATTTGACCTGCTTTGTTATTGCTTTATTCTGAGTCGAGGGTGTACCAGAAACAACCCCTCTACCTCCCAAGGTAGAAATAAGGTCTACGTACAGCATACCCTTCCCAAACCCCATTTGTGGGCTATGTTGCTCGGACTCTCCAAAACTGATGTCGCACCCGTGTCGGATCTTCAAAAATGCACTACTTTTGGAGGATCCGACACGCACCCATTGCCATTTTTGAAGAGTTCGAGCAACATAGCTTGTGGGATTACACTGGGTATGTTGTTGTAATGAAGCACAAAGTTGAATCAAGACTCTTTAAGCAGCCAATACTAAAAAGAATAACCAGGAAGCAAATATAGAAGGAAACACACCTGCACCTCAAGATCCAAAATAAGAATAACTGGTCTTCTACTTATGGATTCAGTCTCTTCCATCTCTTGGGCTTCATCAAGTATAGCCTTGTATACTGAATCACAGAGACTTTCAACTTCTGTAGATGTCTTATATAACACTTTGGAGTTTTCATGACCCCCTCCATGTAGGTGACATCCTTTATTTATAACCATCTGAGAAATGCAATTTTCTTTCTCACAAGCGTACTTCGCACCTCCAAGAATTACTCTAAGAAGACTTTCATGAACATCTGCTCCACTTTTACATCTAAAATGATCATACAGTTTCTTCACTAGTGAATCCAGGAGCTCACATTCTGACAATTCCCCCAAAAGCAAGCATCTCCAAGGACCTAACCATGAATCCTCTAGATTCCTGAGGCATATAAAGTTAAAACATAAAATACTTTGATGTGCCTTATTTGACAGTGAAATGGAGTCATGACAGCAATGATAAACATCACATTCAGTGACAGTGACTTCACTCTTCTACTAGATGGAAAGGTGAAGGCATCAATAGATATACAATAACATCATCATGATTCCATTCTTTCAACTGAACTTTTGCAAACAGCCAAAATTCCATTCAGTTAAGATCTGATCCAAATCAAGGAAGACAAGTGTTTGCATGGAACACTAAAGTAGATGAAAAATTATTTAAATAAGACTCACCTTAAGAATTTAGCAAGGCGCTTATCAAGTTGTTTCCTCCACTTCCACCACGATGATCTACTCTCTGTAGTATCTTCTAATAGGTGTACAGAAGAGGATAAGTAATTGCTCTCTAATATATCTCTAAAGGCCGGTGCCACGTCATCAATCATGCTGGATACCCAAGGGCAATGCCAGTGCTTATCTTTGACTTCAAATGAAAAACTGGAAGTGAATTCAGCAACATCATCTGAAGCTTCTGATGGTATGAACAGAGAATAAGTTATGGATACCTTTGATGAATTTACTTTTCAATTTAGAGTACAAGACTGTATTACCTTTTAAGATAGAATGCACTGGCAAAATTACAGTGATGGGCTGACTAGTTGAGCTCATGCGGGATAACAAAACCCATGATTGAATGGGGTATGGAGAATTCAACAATTCAGTCAACAAACTGGAAACAGAGCGTCCAAGCAAGCTAAGACAGACAATCGTGCTTGAAGGAAGGCTCTCAAAAAATCTCGAAACAAAATTTTCAAGATCTTCAACTGATTCAGGTGCAAGCCTGCATTAGAAGAGGATGCAGATAGAACAGAAATGAGCACATCTTCTTAGCAAAGGTGCTTAATTCATGCTAAGACGAAGAAATACCTGAGCATGTTAGGTTCTTCTGAACCAAGATGCTGTTGGCCTGAAGAACAGGAACCCTGAAAATGACAAATCCAAAAATGTAAGTGCAACCAGCACGGTGCAAAAGAAAACTATAATATTAGCTTATGTGTAGAAGAAAAACTTAGATCCAATTGTAGGTTGTCTTTTAGGCTTTAGTGTAGATTCGGTAGAAGCTTTGCTGACTGTGACTTTACCTTAACGGTCTTTTAAGGTGTGAACAGAACGCTATGTTTATGCTTAGGGCTCCAAGGTTGCTCCTTAAGAGTCATAAACTTTTGATCTACTCTGTGAATACTGCTCCACATTTTCCTTGGAATTCCAGTTATTAATCTCTTTTCCAACTGATTTATCTAAAGAAGATGCCATACTTGGTTAGTGTTTGTCGATCAATAACATGACTACAGCAGAACCTACTCAGGTTCAGGCTTAGCTCACTTTGGACCACTTATTGTATTACAACCTAATGTTGCCCCTTTTTCTGCTGCTGATTTCCATTTAGACAAGGCACCCAAAAGTTCTGGTACACTTTTAACAGAAATGAAAGCCCTTTGTAATGGCTCAATAAATGCTAAAGAAGGGGATAAAGAACTAACATTTCAACATTTTATTAAGAAAAAAGGTAGAAGAGAAATGGCAAACTGTTAAAGCAAAAGGGGAACATGGAACTACAAAGTCCTTAAACGATAAAAGAAGGCAAGGTACTAGGGGATCATGCTGCTAGTATTAGGTACAACCATATGCAGAACACACAGCTAAGATTAGGGGGTAAACTGCATAACAAAGAACTGGTGAAAACCATATAACAAGCACGACGAAGAAAAAGCTTCTTGTAGAGCAGTTGTTGATGCAAACTAAGAAACACATACCTCATAATCCACAACATGTTCAGCTTTCTGCTTCTTCAACAAGCAAGAAAAGAAGTGTTGATTGAGATGAGTACCAATTGAAGCTTGATGGAAGAACGATGCCCATTGGCTCTCAGAGATTGCTTTGCTAGGTGCTATACTAAAAGACTTGACAGAAGTTGAAAGTACATAAACTGCCGCAAGCAACCTGGAAATCTGTTTGAATTGCTATAAAAGTCAATTTCCTGGGGATCAAACTGTTTTAGAAGTTATGAATTGCCATATGTTTATTTAACATCTCAATAAGCACTCAGAATAAGCATACAGTTGGAGGGTGTTTGGATTGGCTTATTTTAAGTGTTTTTTGGCTTTTAAGCTCTTTTCTACTTTTTGAGGTGTTTGGGTGAGATAAAAAGTGTTTTTAAGCACTTATTTTTAGGCTAAAAAGGTACAAAAATAAGCCAAAAGACAAAACACCCTCTTGATCAATATTACACAATTGCAGTTAGGATCCACTACAAATGAACACCAAAAGATTATTAGAGCTGCCACCTAAGAAAATCAACCCACACATGCAAGAATCAGAAAGGTAAATGAAAGATATTTGGACCTTACTTTGTAAAATACAGTATTGCAAGTCTCATTATTTATTGACTTCAGGACATTAACCTTTGTTACTAGTTAGCAGTTTGTTCTCTGAGGACAGAGCAGACAAAATTACCATGTATTACTCATGCACCTTATGGTTTGTTTGCAAGCACGTAATATGAAGCGCTTAGGGGCATTTCTGTATAGCATATTGTAAATGTATATATCCAGAGGAGTTGGAGATAATTCCAAATGAGTTAAGAGGAAGCACACTTATATCTAAGAATGCAAGTCTCTCAAAACAAAAGAAAGTCTAACCTTTTGAGAAAGCAAGGGAATCTCATGACTGAGAATGAAGGCCAGCTTCAGCCAACCAATAACTTTTGATAACTTAATGCATGAAAAATTACGGCATTCCTTACAGCTAGTTTTCCTGCATAAGAAAGAAATCAGGAAAACAACAGAAAATAATATTATGAACTGAAGCTTAATGACAATGAATTACTACAATTAACTACAGGAAAAATGTGCACAGCGAGGAAGTACGTCGCTACTAAACTTGGATACATATGTTGGTGAATGTCTGAATAATCATTCCCGTTAGATATATCTACATGAAGGGGAGCCTTGGAGTAACTGGTAAAGTTGTTGCCATGTGACCAAGAGGTCACGAGTTCAAGCCGTGGAAACAACCTCTTGCAGAAATGCAAGGTAAGGCTGCGTACAATAGACCCTTGTGGTCCGGCCCTTCCCCGGATGCGCATAGCAGGAGCTTAGTGCACCGGGCTGCCCTTTTTGCAGAAATGCAAGGTAAGACTTTGTACAATAGACCCTTGTGGACCGGCCCTTCACGGGACCCTGCGCATAGCGGGAACTTAGTGCATCGGGCTGCCCTTTATTAGATATATCTACATGTAGGTACTAATATCACAGGTCTAGGAGTGACAAATGCGAGACTTGGGCTGAATTCAGGCATGTCAAAATGGGTTGAACTAATAAATGGATAATTTCCCAACCCTACCCAAAAGTTACTTGCGTTGAGATGGACTAGGTTAATGCGGGCTAAACAATGGGTCATAGGCCAATCCGCCCAACTCTTACCAAGTTTTAATTTTTTTTTGTTTAATTACCAAGCACACAAATAAAACTTTTTTTTCTTCTTTATCATAACTATATTTAACATATCAAGCAAAAAAGGTTTTTAATTTCATAATTTACAAAGTTTTTCATGGGTCAATCTGGGCTACATACGTAGCCCAAATCAACCCAACTTTTAGATGGGCTAAATTTGGATTGTCGAGATGCATTAAGTTAATAAATGGACGGGTTATTGGGTGCATTTGAGATAAATAATAGTGGGACCCATGAAATCTCATATTTAGTGACTATTTGAGATTGATCAAACTTCAAAACAGAAAGATGGATATTCAATTTGGATACCAAGCATACACAACCTTTGGGGTCGTATTTCAAACAGTGTATAAGAGTAGAGCAGATAAATAAGGATTATTGAGCAACTAAAGTAGCCAACGCACCAAAAGAAATGAAGTCAGATAAAAGTATTGAGAAGGCAACTAGAAGCTACAGGTATGCTATTTACAGCAGACCTAGTGACTTGAATCATGGGGATAAAACTAAAATAGTGCCTTAATAGAAGATTTGCATTTTTTACTTCTATAAGGAAAACGTTCACTCGAAAGAGAGAATTATGCCAAGAATTTACAGGAGATGTGAAAGAAAACATCAAGTAAATAGTCCAACACTGTTTTCTGAAAGAAGCTACACACAAATTATCTCCTCCACTCCAGTAGCAATTCCTTATGGATGCAGTGTGTGGAGATCAATCAGAAATCTATGGCCAAAGATGATTAGAAAGCTAAGGTACAAACTTGGTGATGGAATGAAGGTATCCTTGTGGAAGGATAAGTGGATTGGCCAGGAAACTCTATTTCAACTTTTCCAAGATATTTACAACTTATGTCAACAACAGGAGGTAACTGTGGCTGATGTGTGGTCTGAACAGGGATGGAACCTAACTTTTAGTAGACTTTTCAATGACTGGGAATTGGGAAGGATAACTGAGTTCTACAGTTCATTAGCTCAGGTTGAAGGGGTTACTGGGAGTGGAGACTGTATGGTTTGACAAGGGAATGCTCAAAGTGAATGAGGCATACAAAGACTTGAATAGAGTTAACAACCAAGTAGGATGTTGGCCTTGGAAGATGATATGGAAGGTAAAAATTCCTTATAAAGTAGCATGTTTCACTTGGCTGGTGGCAAAGAAGCTGTTTTGACTCGGGAAAAATTAAAAAGCACAGGAGTTCATCTTTGTTCTAGATGTTTTTTTTTGTGGGGAACAGGCAGAGACAAGCAACCATCTCTTTTTACATTGTAAGTGGACGGAGCAAATATGGAGATTATTCATTATTTTGAGGGGGATCCGTTGGGTAATGCCAGCAAGGGTAAAAGATGCTCTACATAGCTGGAGCAGAGAAGGAAGCTTGTCCATGAGAGAGAGAGATGGAGGATTGTCCCAGCATGTATTTGGTGGGCTGTGTGGAAAGAGAGTAACCAGAGATAATTTGAGAACAAGCAGTGAAGCATACAGAAGCTGAATTTTTATCCCTTTTTTAATTTTGGTGTAAACATGAATGTTTAGGGGAAACAGAAGATATCTTTGATGTTCTAGACAATTTGTAAAAGAATCATAGTTAGAATGATCCTACTTTTGTAATTGGCTACTTAGGGACTATACAGTTTGGTATAGTAAAAAGGGCAGCCCGGTGCACTAAGCTCCCGCTATGTGTGGGGTCCGGGGAAGGGCCAGACCACAAGGGTCTAATGTACGCAGCCTTACCATGTATTTCTGCAAGAGGCTGTTTACACAGCTTGAACTCGTGACCTCCTGCTCACATGGCAACAACTTTACCAGTTACTCCAAGGCTCCCCTTCACAGTTTGGTATAGTATACCTGTTAATATATAGAAATGTTACTGTTAGAATAGGAATAGGATTTCATATATAGTATCCTACTAGGAAAAGGATTGTAATGTAGAATAAGAATAGGATTTCATATATAGTATCCTAGTAGGAAAAGGTTTGTAATGGGGTGTCCATAAATAGAGCTCATTGTAATCATGTAGATACACAATAATTCAATAATAATATTCTCTCATAATTTCTCACATGGTATCAGAGCTTCTACGATCTTGATAGAGAATCAAATAGCTTTCGCTGTCGACGGGCGGCACTAGCCAATGTGTGTCGCCGTATGCCCAAAGATAATGGTAGAGTGAAGATTGTAGAGAACTTTCAGATATTTATAAATAAAATATTCTCTCAAAAAAGTAGGCGTGAACATTGCCTCGTGAACAGTGCCACGTGAACAGTGTCGTGTGAACAGTGTCGCATGAACAATGCTTTCCCGCCGTGAATAGTAATTTCAGCGTGCACAGTTACCAGATTTCGATCGTCGAAACTAGGGTTCCGGCGAATCCACGTTGTCTCGAGACATTCTTTTAAGAATTGTTTTTACTGTCAGTATCGCGTAGAGATTCCGAGTTGACCAATACTACTTTCTTCGAGGTTCGACCGACATAATTTCTTTTCACGTAGGGTCATGCCATCATTCCGATCCTACCCACAAAATACAATCACAGTCCAATGACTCAATTCCGGCGACTGTTTTGCGTCACGTAGAGTCGTGTCATCATTCTGATCCTACCCACAAAATATCATCACAGTCCCGTGCCTCGATTCCGGCGATTGTTTTGCGTCCTCTTCCAGAGCATTAGTAAGAAAGTATTTGTTGTGCAATATTCATCGAAGATTCGAAAAAATAATAAATATCACCACCGCGCATAATTTTTCTTGTGATTGCTAGCGTCACATCTCTATCCATTGGTATTGTGCAGAATCCAACACCACAACATAGATCAGATTCAAGCTAGTGAGAGACTAATTATTGTGCAAATTTCAAACAATTTCTAGGAAAGCAAATGAGTCATTGTGCAATATTTTTTGCGACAACAGAGTTGTCCGCTACAAAATTATTTTCGGGTAGTGTTGCGCAAATTCCAACACCACCACGAGGTAGATTAGTCTCTCCGACCAAAACACAGTCAGCGACTCCGACAAATACCCACTCACGCACCACCATGTGCCGCTCGAAGTGTCAGCTCTCCATGATGACCTTGAGGAGAGGAGGAAGTTTATATGGAGCAACCACCTGGTTTTGTTGCTCAGGGGAGTCTAGCTTGGTCTGCCGATTGCGTTGAGCACTTTATGGTCTAAAAGAATCTCCTCGAACCTAATTTGGAAAGTTAAGCACAGTAATTCATGAGTTTAGCATGACTCGTAGTGAAGCTGATCACTCAGTGTTTTATCAGCATTCCACTCCAAATATGGTATTTCATGAGAGGACTAAACACATTGAGATTAACTGTCACTTTGTCAGAGAAAAGATACTCTCCGATGATAGTTACAATTTGTGAAGCTTCCAGATATTTTCACCAAGTCCCTCACTGGTCCTCGTATTAATTACATCTGTAACAAGCTCGATACATATGACTTGTATGCATCAGCTTGAGGGGGAGTGTTAGAATAGGAATAGGATTTCATATATAGTATCCTACTAGGAAAAGGATTGTAATGTAGAATAGGAATAGGATTTCATATATAGTATCCTACTAGGAAAAGGATTGTAATGGAGCGTCTATAAATAGAGCTCAGTGTAATCATGTAGATACACAACAATTCAAAAATAATATTTTCTCCCATATTTTCTCACAGTTACCATTGTCAAAAAAATTATCTTAAAGGACAAATTACTGATAATCAAAATGAAGTGGAACCAAACAAATTGGACTGGATACAAAGGATTGAGATAGCGACCCTAACTGGCACGGAGAGGCATAGTTGTGGCTATTCACTGAAATGGTCCCACTGACCTACACAATTATGATGCTAGAAGCTCAAGTGGATCCCCAATGCAGAAGAAATGCATGTACTTTGTACATTTTACAGGTTCTTGCCAACCAAATACACCAAGTGGTGGCAAAAGAATTCAACCAGTAAGCCAATTTTGCCTCGACACAAATTTGTTGGAGCCGACTACATGAACATTCCGCGTCCATTCCGCTCTATTTAGGTCCTTTTCATTTCAATACAAAATAATAGTTCTTGTTTCATGCAAATTAGGGGTTCCCTAAAGCTAAGGGAAATAAAGGCCTTAAATCCACAAAAGTCTACTGACAATTCAGTCCAGTTCGGTAAATACTTGGAATAACAGTATTTGCTGGACGCCCTTTAATGAAAGGACAAAAGTGTTCATTTATTTAGCACTGACAGACCTTTGTTAAGTCATTTGCATGAAGAATCTAATTAACAATGTCTCGGCTGCAGAAGATTGTCAAATGCAACAAATAAATATCTGAGGTTCAAGATACGAAAAGATATGTCAACTTGCATATATTTCTGCATGCGTACCTTGTTGCTTTGCAAGTATAGCTATTCAAAATGGAATAGCAAATGTGGTAAAGCACAACTGAATGATCAACAGCCAATTCAACCACCCAAATATCGTGCCCCATCTGGTCAACCAAGGACATTAGTGGCAGGGAAGAATACTTGGGACAAGAGGGATCTGAACTGAACAGTGACACGCTTTTCAGAACAAGCTTTTGTGCTTCATGGCTATCACCAGAAAGACCAAAGCATTTTCCTGCCACAGACAAGATAAAAGTTAAGGCCAATGAAGAAGTTGAAAAATTTAATGAGAGCAAAAAAGATAAGAGGTCTGATTATTGCATCCTTCTAGCAATTTCACCTGCAATTCAAGCATTCAATTTTAAGCAGGCATAATCATTTAGGCATGAAACTCTATCATATCTAGAAGATATTAGGGCCACAAGTGGACCGCAGATTCACTGCTTCAATGAAGTTGAAAACATGAAAGAGCAGCACGAAGAACAATACAAAGAACATGGACAAATAGAATGGGTTTTGTCAATATATAAGTAAAATATATTTATTTATTTATATTTTCAATATATATTTTAACTATTTCTCTCATAGTGCAAAATGACCCAACTTCAAGATAACATTATCACTAATACATATGGCTACAAATTCCGTATATAATTATGAATGACCAGTTGCACATGTAGGTGCATCATTTTAATAACAAACTTAATCTCCTCCTTTTAGAACCCTCAGTTAGACGTTTTGGAAAGACACGATAGCTCCTTAAAAGGTTTACAGTTTTGATAAATGCCCCACAAGTGTTAAGTGATCACCGGTAACAGCCGCTCTACCTACCAAGGTGGAGGTAAGGTATGCGTACATTTTACCCTTCCAAGATCCTACAACGTGGAATTTCACTGGGTATGTTGTTGTTGTTGTTGAAGTGTTAAGTGATCAAAGGCTGCAAAGATTCACATGTGTTTTTAAAACCAAAAAGCATAAAAATGCAACTAGCCTCCTGAGGCTTTAAGCAAGAATAAAGGTGTAATTTTTTTGCCAAAATAAAGAGCTCAATTTACAGGAAAACAAAATTATCAACCACACAGGAATCTAGTACTGATAACATTTCTTCCTTACTTTTCTAAGAAGCCCTTTACGACTATACTATAAAGGACAGGGGGGTGTTCACCTTTGTAAACTTAGCTACTTTAGTCCTCAGAAAGTCAAAGTAAAGGCGAACGGCATTCTGTTCTACAGAATAATTGCAATTAGCTTCACTAATTTCAACATCCATTATACAACTATGACAACATTAAGCTCAACAACTAAGGTTAAATATCATTAAAATACAATTTTCACAAACCCAAGAAAAGATAATTTCAATAGAAAAATTGATTTTCTGTTTGCAATTAATCAACCACTGAAAAGAATCAGTGTGTAATATTAGTTCCACATTTAATTGCTTTAGGAATTGTACTAGTAGTTATCTTTAATTGCAAGTATCATTTTCACGTTTCCAAACCATGAGTTATTAATAAAGAATTAGAAAATAAAAAATAAGATAGAGAATAGACAAGAAAACTAGCTCATTCCCAGCACTCAGATGGCAAAAGGCTCTAATATTATCTTCTTTTATTTATTTTTTCTCATCTGTAAAACTTAATTCAAAGATTCAAATGCTTCTTGCTCAGATCATTTCGAGCTTCAATTCACGAAGCACACGATTTTTTGAAGTCATTTTGCTTTACCCATGAGAAGAGATGACCCTGCTTCTCATCACTCTGTTGCTTTTAGCAACACTGTTCCCCGCTATTGAGACTTAATAATGTATGCCTCCTTGCTCTTAACGTGGACAGCACAAACTATAAGAAACACTAAAAATTTCTTTTATGTTGGTGGTATCCAGGCCAGTTTGCTGAAACGACTATTCCACGAGGCAGCCTGCAGTAGTACAGAAGCACAGGCGTAAACCTCCCACCAAGACTGAAGCAGATGGACTCACATTGAATTTTGTAACCTGCTTCGAACCTGGAGCTTCAGGTTACTCATACACCTCAACACCAACTAGTACTAGTAATATATTCATGGGAAATAATTTTTAATGAAATGTTGAATTTTGAGCATGCATAATATGTCGCATAATGAGTGTAAAGAAATGGATCTTGGGCCTAACTCAACATCAAAAGCTAGTTCATGAGGGGAGGATTGCCCAGGACCATATTAGGAGACCAAAGACCTCATCCCCAACCGATGTGGGAACTCAACACCCCGCTGCACGCCCAGAACTGGACATCTGGAGCATGGACAATATATGACAGGGGTCCAACATCGGGTAAACAAAAAATTGGGATGGGTCTAGCACAGATACCATGTAAATAAATGTATCTTGGGCCTAACTCAACCCCAAAAGCTAGCGCATGAGGGGACGGGATTGCCCAAGACCATATAAGGGGACCAAAGACCTCATCCCTAACCGATGTGGGAACTCAACAATGAGAAACCAGCCCAGAGCCACAGCAAAAGAAGGTGATAAGAAAGATAAGAACAATGGCATCCAGAAGGAACGTCATGCTACCCATAGTAGTTAGAAGCCTCAGCAATAGTTGTCTACGAACAAGCTCCCATTTCAAGTATATGAAATTACTCAAAGACCCAGATCGGAGAATCTCAAGAGGAAGATGGTGCCAACACCTCAATTTGTAGCACATACCTGTGAATTTATGATCAAAATCAGCAATGAACAGCAGTTTCTATCTAAAGCTCTGGCTGAAAATAAACATATTAGTAAAAGGTGCTTACAGCCCATGTCTTCAGCACCATTAGCAGGTTCATCATCCACAGAACTTTCACATTTCCTCATAGAGTGATATCTGGACCGAGTCATCCTTAAATTATGTTCTGGCTCTGTCTTGGTCTTCCTAGTCCTTCTGCCTTCAACTGCATTTTCCAGCTTGTCCTTCTGAGATTGGAACTCCTTCAAATCTGAAGGATCTTTTGCACCGTTTGCAAATGAATACATAGCCTGGTGCTCGGTATGCTGGGAACTTGCTCCTAGAGAACAACCAACAGAATCCTCCCAGCCGAAGTTATTCAGCTTCTCAGAAGCAGATCTATACTTCTCTTTAACACTATATACAAATTCCACTGTGGAGGACTTTATAGAATTGCAATGTTGGCGTCTCAATAGATCTCCTAGTAGCAGATCAATTGAAACTTCCAGAATAATTCTGCATTTTAGGCAAGAGATGACATCATAGTTCTCAGCCAATGTTTGCTTAGCAGTATTTAGTTCCATTTCTGCCATCTCCAAGAGATGTTGTTTAGCATATAGTTTTCCTGATAAACATTAAGAAGACACTAAGTTGAAAATCCAAAAACCTCTGGAAAAACAGCCACTGTGATATACGAGGAAAAATAAAGAAATTGGGAGAAAACATTACCTAACATACAACAGAATGAAATTATGAAGAGGGGCAAACTCTGAAAACAAGAGATGTCTTTCCCCCACACTAGAAGTGTCTTAGCCTCAATTCCATTTCCAAGCATCTCATGGACAGTTCCAACCTGTTGTATTGGTTTGTACTATCATGGTCAATTAGATTCTCCACAACACGTCCAATTAAAATTAAAGAACTACTTTTGTGTATGTAATAGATATTCAATTTTAATAATAAACAAAATAATGATAGACCTGTAAAATGCTTTCCAGATAACATTGGAGGATCATCCAAGGAGTAAGCATAGAACCGCCAAAGTCAAATGAGACACTGTCAGGAAACCAAGCCTTTGCAGCCACAGAATCATATATCTGGAATTTTGTAAGACCATATAACTCACTCTGCTGCTCTATCTGATATTGGAAGTTTTCTTGAAGAAGTTTACTTCGTAAACGATGAGCTTCTTTTGCATAACCAAGAGCCTACAGGCATTGCATTAACATTAAAGAGCTTCTCAGCAATTTGCAATCAGTACCATGCTCATTAGAGAATAATTTGAAGTTTTGAAACCAAAACCACCAAGATATCCCGCCACCCCACTTTATGGTCATAATTTCACGTAATAGATGATGAATCTTCTCTTGGAGCATGGATCCATGTGGTCCGCTGAGGTATGCTAACCCTAGAATAGAAGCCAAAAAGGTAAAATCCCAAGCGGGGGCACCCACATTGGATCTACTTTTCTCTGGCAAAACATTTTAAGAGTCCCATGAAAGAGTGAAATTGATTCAAACACATAAGGAAGAAAACTATAGTTGCAGCCCTATAATCAGGCAAAATGTTATAGCCATTATTTTACCTCAATCAGTCGTCCATTTAGAATCAGTCTCTCACTCAAGTCATAGTAAAGATATGCAGAAAGAAAGGCCGAACCGCTGGAAAAAGGAACCTAAGAACAAATAGCAGCTCAGATTAACAGGTGCAACCACACTCTGGTAGCCTGATTAAATGCAACGTAACTTGCTGTGTCTACGTTAGAAGCTTACAGCATGAATGAGCTCTGAAGCAGTGAGCTTTACTTTATCCTCTGTAATGTCACAGTGGAGAAAGCTTTGATGACTACAAGACACTTTAGAAGAAAGAGAAAGGGTTAAAAAGAAGCTCTGCTGAAGCCCAACTAATTGAGGTTGAGATTCCTTCATGCACTTCATCCAGTATTCAACGGACATGGAAAGTTCACCACAATGGTTCGACAATGTTTTGATGAACATTTCATTCACGGGTGATGTACAGAGGGCATGACTAAGTCTTCTATATCTCCATAGTAACGATACAGACTTCTCTAATGGAATATTCTTCATAAATAATTGTATCATCATCTCATATATGTCTGGATGAATCTCCAGGTAGCCCTGAAAATTGGAAGCACAAGATGATAGAGATTATGCAAGTTGTCATATCTCAATACCAAAATTCAGCATTCTTCAGCAAATATAGACATACACACATGCATGTTTATATTGAAGGCAGAAAAGATTAAAACCAATCAGCATTGTGTTTCAGAGAACCTTTGGAGAATCTTTTACTAGGAATTAAAGCTACTGTGGAACCAGAAGAGCAATTTTATGCATTTAAATAAGTGATCAATAAGTACCTCTCGAAAAAATCCTGTTTATTTTTAAATTTATTGGGAAGAAGCTTTCAGGAAGCCAAGCAATGACTATTTATTTCTCAAAAAGCATTTCTGGTAGTATATGCTAATAAAACATGTATCTGTCAAGAAAATTGCATTGTGGGAGGGATTCTTATCTCAAAGTGAAAAATGCTCCTTATGGATCCTATAACTAAGATGATCATTCACATGAAACAAAGCCTTCAGTATCACAAACTTCCCAAACTGATCATAAGCCATCAAAGATATAAGACCGGTCAGAGTGACTTGAAAGAGAAGTTTAAAGGGCAAAAAACAGGTTGTGATTAGTTCAGACTTAAGATGCATATTTAAATGAATGTGATACAAGGCACTTCTACCATGTCCATTGCAAATACCAAGTGACATCAAGATTAGAGATTACCTTCAATGATAACAAGTCAACAATTTGATGCAACATATTTAACATAGCTTCGGACATCCTACACTGATCAGGTCCATGGCAGTGGTTCAGACTCGTCCAGAGTCTAGCTGCAGCATGTATATCTTCATAAAGTATCTGTTCAAGAAGGCGGGACAGGGGGAATAAAACAACAGATCAGTATTCAGCAATTACAGGAAGGGTTTTCTGAGTCAAGGAGAAAGGAATTAAGTATACATAGAAAAACTATGAAAAAGTACACTAATCTGTACATTTGTTGTGAGATAGAGTTGAAAATGATAAGAAACTTCTCAGATTTCTTCTCCTTAACCAATCAAATCAAATCGCGAAGAAAATGGACCTTGGGCCTAACTCAACCCAAAAACAAGCTATGTAAGGGTTGCCCAAGACCATATAAGGAGACAATTTTTCATTCCATCAACCAATGGGGGGGCATTCTGACCCACCCCAGTCGTCTATGGCTACATCTAGAGTATGGACAATAGAACATAAAGACCCAATATTGGCACCAAGAATAGGGATATGTTTGGCTTTGATACTATGTGAAGAAAATAACATTGAGTCTAACTCAACCCAAAAGCTAGCTCATGAGGTGAGAACTGCCTAAGTCTGGATAAGGACACAACAGCCCATTCTCTTAACCAATGTGGGATATTCTAACACATTTAAAATTAAAATTAAAATTAAAATTAAAATAAAAAAGGAAGAGCTCCCTCCTTTTCCTTCCAAGTTCCAAATGGAAGGTAATTAGCCCAACTGTTTGCCCCCCAAGGAAACATATCAATGCAGGAGATTAGCCTTTTACGTGTAGCACCTTTGAGTCTGGTTCAATCTCACTGGTACAGAGTGCACGTGCACAATATGCATAGGCTGCCAAATGAGAAGCTGAATTAGTGCAGGCTGAAGTTTCTCCGTAATTTTTCTGTTTTATAGAACTTTCCTGCAAAGGGTATAACCTGACATAATTAACAACATCAACTAGACAATCAAGCTCTGATTACCATAACTCAGCAAATAAAGAGGCAGACACAAACACATGACTTACTACTGTAGCTATTGCCTCGGATAGACACTGAATGCAATCTTTCAGATATTGAAATCCACAGGCTCTTAACACCTCTCCCTTAACAATAAGGGCTCTACATCTCTGTAAATAGCTGTCCTGGCTATCAATGAGGATTTTTTGTATCTTACCATCACCACTATGTTGAAGCACCTCCAAAAGAAAATCAGTTTTCTCGGATAGACACTGAATGCAATCTTTCAGATATTGAAATCCACAGGCGCTTAACACCTCTCCCTTAACAATAAGGGCTCTACATCTCTGTAAATAGCTTTTAAGGCTATCAATGAGGATTTTTTGTATCTTACCATCACCACTATGTTGAAGCACCTCCAAAAGAAAAGCAGTTTTCTCACACGCCTCATCAATGAAACCAATCACAGCATCTTCTGACAGTTCATTTTGAAATTTATCTGATTCATGTTTAAACACTTCACAAAGACATAACACACGATTCCAAGATGCTTTGCAGCATAGCGTCAAAGCTTTAGCAGCCTGCAAAGGAAGAAATGATATAATCAAAAATTGGACAGGAACATGCAAGGACGTTTTTTTCAGTAACAGTTGATACCGTATTAACGTATTTATGCACTATGACTGTGTAGAGAGAGATTCAGAAAGGACTTCAATAAAATGATGGTACGGAGGAACTAGTTTACCACTTTTTAAAGTGTTCTAAGTACAAAATAAGAGGAATAGGAAATTAGATCTCCCTAAGGCTCATCTTATCATTTGTTAGGAGTAATAACAATTGCAGAAATAACTCAAATAAGGCAGGTAATGAAGTCAGGGCGGTGATTTCATCCAACTCTGCCCAAAATATAGGCAACACTATCATATGTTGTTTCTTTATGTCAAACTTCTAACCTATTAAAAATTAAACCATGTTTCTTTCTTTTTCCTTTTTTTTTTTTTTTTGATAGGTAAATTAATCAGTGTTGACAGTAGGATTCGAACTCCACCACTTAGGAGGAAAAATTATTCCATGTTTTCTCTCCTTTTCCGTAGTAGATTTCCAGACATGAACAAACTATTTCAGTTTCCTATCTCTTTATTTTTTCGATAGATGATTGCTACTTTCATCCGTTCAAAATTTCCAGAAGTGCTTTTGCAATTAAGTTAGCTTATCGACCAGACATCACTTTGGTTTATGCAGCTTCCTGATGAAATTTGAGCATCTGCACCAAAACATCATCATGGGTCCATTAAAGTTCACTCCTCTAACATAAACATCTTTCAGAACTAAAACCCATGCTTTTCCCCATGCAAACTTTCTTATGATGGTCTCGATGCAACCATCACTTCTTAAGCACAAATAAGGACTAGCTCAAAGTTTCCACATTATGCCATAACATAGGCATGTCCCTTCTCTCTCATCCACCCCAAATACTAGCATACTCAATGACCTGAGTGCCTTCATTAAAGGTAATTTTGCTTCAAATTCGACAAAGCATCAAAAACTTGGAAGTGAATAATAAACCGCAACATCATCTTCATTAATATGAAACCAACTATGTAGAAAGTGAAAACAGTGAAAAGGATTATGAGAATCTCTTCAGCTGCCCATACCTCTTTCATTTGCTTGTTTCTGTACAATAGGACAGCAATGTTGTAAAAAGAGGTGAAGAGATACTTGAGTCCATTGACTTGAACCCACTCATTTGTAATGAGATACTTGATAAATCTAACAGTTTCCTGCAATTATAAAGAAAAAAAAGGAAAGATACAATTCATTGTTAAAGTGGAGCTAGTTTGTTTCTATAATTGAATGATATATAACATGTCATATGGTATAGTAGTAGTGGTGGTACATGATATCAACAACAGTCTTAATCAACTTAGTAGCATGAACAACAACAGAAACCTTGGTATCACGGTTTGTTCTTAAAGAGAGAGTGAAAGCAGCCACTGCTACAAGAAGTAAAACTTTGTTGTTATCTTCAGAAGGATCTTGCTTGCTATCAGCAGCACTACATCCAGAAAGGTGAAAAACATAAGGTTTACATAAAATAGCCTATGGAGAACTCAATTACATAGAAGTACCACGACAATCTTAAAGATGGAAAAAAGATCAGTAAATAGCTAAATCACTTTTAACGGAGAAGCTAAATGATTTATTCAAAAAACAGAAACTGCATTTGTTTATAAAATACACAACATACTCAGTCCAACAAACTTAGTAATGGCTTCAGAATTTATAATTCCATGTCAAACTAAAACACTTTAGTTGTTTCTATTTATAATCTAAAAAAGTATAATAAGTTAAAATGTCAAACATCAAGCTAAAATCAAACTTACAAGAGTGCAGTACTTCTGCTATATGCTAGTGATGTACCTGTAGTGCCGGAAGACATTAACGTACTGCTTGAACACATCCTGGATAATTTCTAAGTAAGTATTGCAGGAAACAGCCTGTGTTTCACTAAGAATTTCTTTCCTTGCTGAGATAACATACTCGGCAAGTGGCTGGCACAGGAACTTCAATGCATCAAAATAAGACAGAATATAGAGCATTCTCGTCTGTGAATAGTTGCTTCCTTTGCTGTCTATTTCAAAACAAGATCTTGAAAAGTGCAAACTACTTAATTTTTGCAGCACATCATTGTGATCTGAAAAGAGAGCTCTTGAGTTGTGAATACAGGAATCATTAATGAGCAATCCAGTAGCATAAACCCCCAGAATCAAATCAGTCGGTGGCTCATCCTTCAAAAGAACCAATTCTGTCATAAGTAGGACTTTCCTTAACCAAAGTCTTTCATAAATTCATAGGAGTTGTTAATGAAATAAATAACACCAACAAGCAGCTAAAATGGTTACCTGAGAACCTGTTAATTCAACGTAATGTTGTTTCACGTGCATAGCTAATTCTTCTAATTGGGCAGCCAGGATACTACAAACATTTGAAGTAACACTTCGGCATTTATGAGCACAATAACAAACAAGCTCCAGAAATTCTACTATAGTGTTCTCCTGTCCAACCTGCCGTGTAAAATTAACACACCTTCATGAATCATACGACAGATGTAAGGACAATACTACCGTCAAATGAATAACATAAACAGTGAGTATCAAGGTTCTGAAATAGACCATTGAACTAATAGTGCATTGCACAATTCAATGAAACGTTCTTGGGATTATCTTTAGCAGAAAATGAGTTTAAAGATAACCATAAGGATAATGATTTGGATCTAGTCATTAGCCTAGAAAGAAGTAAAAAGCATTTCAGGTCAATAAACAGTATCATCTATCCCACATTATCATAGTTTCATATTTGGGTTGTCCCAAGGATGTTTATAGTTCCTTTTATTATAATAGTGATGTCCATATCAGTTTGTCTCGACTAATCAATCGGGTACTTGTTATCTCCCACCATCACAAGCACCTTGTAGCTCTACCCACCAAAACTTAGACAAATGGGAAGAAATCACCTAGCTCTTTTCTAACTCTGTTTTGATTTGAACCTTGGTCTCCGTGGTCCATTCCAGCTCGTTGGCCACTACGCCCAACCCTTGGGTGCAGGGTGTTTATAGTTTATTAACTAGAAAGTTCTTTTGTAGTCTTCCAATACTTTTTATTCATAATCGATACATTAGAAAGATGGAAATCAGTGGCCAATTTATACTAGTAAAAGGACATGCTTACTGATTAATGTTCAAATTTCTCAAAAGGTTTACTTTATCTCTACTTTGCTTCCATTTAAATACAATAAAATTGCAACTCGTGCCTTAATATTGCTTTTCTACAATCTAGATCATATTCAGGACAAGGGAGAGTTAACCATAACATCATAGGAAACTATTGAATATCAGAACAAAATTTGATTGAATGTCATAACAAAATTTGATTGAATATCAGCACTGCTTGTGTACTGATGAAGACCTCTTTTAACAGTAGCCCTCTTCTATCTCAAGAAGCCTTATTTATAATTTCAGCATATTGTCATTCCCCTTTCGTTTATGCATCTTTGTGATGGGTAGATCCAGGACCCTTGCGTGCAAATCCTACATCAGATAAAGATGAACCTAATTGTTGTTATGACCAGAACTTAAAATATGTAAAGTGAACCCTCTCTCTTAGTGATCTATTAATCCCTACTTCCACCAAACCAAGCAGGTGACGTTGCTAAAACTTTCATACTCAAATCAACTTACCTTAACAATGAAAACATATTCTTGAATGCTTAGACATCAATATTTTTAACTAAATCAAAAGGTATAAATAAAGTGATTGTCTCAATCCTTATAAAGCAGCGGTAAGGGCATTATCTTTATATGGTTTTCTTTTCTTTTTTTATGGTTCTTGTTGAAGCTTTTACTGGTTTTAGCAAATGGCACTTTATGCAAACTTACTCTGGGGTTTGCAGGGATCCCAATAGGGTTCTGGGTGGAATTCAAAACATTTTTCTTTTCTTCTTGTTCCCTTTTAAGTCTCCACATCCTTTACTGGTCGCATACTACATTGAATAACCCAGATCTGCACCACAAAAGTTCTAATTCTTCCACCTCAAACATCCATCGCTTTATCAGATCACATAAGATTTGAAGCCTCGTAATTTTATTGCTGATCCAACCTTGATTCAGCAACCATATAACCAGAACAAGCAATGTGTTAGATGTACTTAAACTAGCCAATTCTAGCTTCAGGTCCCTTAATTTTGCTCTACAGAAAACTGTGAACTTGCTTACTTACTCCGTTACTCGTCTATTGTTCATTAGTATATGTCATTGTATTGTCTCCCCATGTATTGTACAATGCAGAGATAAAGCAATTGAAAAGAATAAATACTGGATCCTATAAACAGCAGAAATATCCTTGTTCAGGTCAATAATCTAACAAAGGAGCAATATAATACCTTTATTTCTGCAGCCATGGCATCGAGCACATATTTTAAGGTGTTAACAATCCCAGAGCATTCACCAAGTTCTTGTGAGAATAGAGAAGAGCATATCTTCCTTACAAACTGTGGAACATATACCTGTTAGCATAGACTGAAAAGACATCTCTAGAAAAGAAAAAAAAGGGCAGCCTAGTGCACTAAGCTCCCGCTATGCGCGGGGTCCGGGGAAGGGCCGGAACACAAGGGTATATTGTACGCAGCCTTACCTTGCATTTCTGCAAGAGGTTGTTTCCACGGAAGTCATCTCTAGAAAAGGCAAATGTAAAACATGAGAGATTCACCTTGAACAGTTGATCCTTTAGGGACGATTGTTTAATATGACACAAGGCTTCTACACAAAATTTGCGCACCAAGTCCCCATTGAATCTTTTGAAGTCCCCAACCATAATCAGTGTTATTCTGTTCAAATATGTCACAAGTACCCGATGCAATTTCTCACGAGCATCCGTATCCAAAACCCTGAATCATCCCAAGTTTGTAAAGTTTAAACAGTTAAACATGTTTTCCAGCATTGCAAAAACTATAACAACAACAACATACCTAGGGGCGGCAAAATAAAAAATATGGATATCCGCCCGACCCAACCCATTTAAAATTGCTTGGATATCCAATCCATTTAAAATGGGTCCAATATGGGTCAACCCATATTACCCACTTAAAATATGGATAACTTAATGGGTAAAATGGATAAAACACACAACTTTAGTAAAACAAGTTCCTTAAAATAAGAAAAAATGACTTTCTTAATAACACTAGGGAAAACAAGTCCCACAAGTGGCATTTCACCAACCACCCCACCACCACCCAACCACACCACACCACACCCAACTCACACCACCACCACCACCCACCCACCCCATCCCCTCCAAAAAAAGTTTTTTAAAGTTTTAAAAAAAAATTGTTTGTTTTCTACACCACTCACCCCCCTACCCCCACCCACACTCCATCACCCTCCAAAAAAAATTAATTTTTCTTTAAAAAAAGTTCTAAAAAAAATTATTTGATTATTACACCTCCCCCCGACCCCACCACCACTCCAAAAAAATTATTTTTTCTTTAAAAAAATTGTTTTGGTTTTCTACACCATCCATCCACCTCCCCCACTCCGCATCCCTACCCCTCCCGAATTTTTTACTTCATATATTTTATTTTACTTTTTTATAAAAACTTATAAAGAATGAGAAATTTGAGTGGTTAAATTTGGTGTGGGATGGGTGGTGGTTTGTGTGGGGGGGAGGGGGGGAGTAAGAAAAAAATTATTTTTTATAAAAGTAAAGTAAAATATATGAAGTAGAAAATTTAGGAGGAGGGGGGTTGAGTGGGGCGGCGATGTGTGGTGGGGTGAGGTTGGGGTGGGTGGTGGTGTGTGATAGGGAAGAGTGAAGATGAAGTGCATTCAAGGGGGTGGTATTTGGTTGGGGGTGGGTGGGGGTGAGGGGGTACAATGGGTGGGAATGGTGGGGCTTGGGTGGGTATTTTTTGAAAATGTTTTCTTGGAGGTTGTGTCATTGGAAAACTCGAAGTTTTATTCTTCGCGCAAATATTGAGGTACAACTATGTAATAGGGAATGGATTTAAGGACAAGAAGGTAAATTAATTTTCTCAATATTAGCTATATGAAGCAAACATCTTTAAAGTAACTTTAGACAATATGAATAAATACGAATATCCATATTATCCGTCGAATTAACCCATTTTTTATCCATGTTAAATATGGGTGGGGCGGGTAATTGATCTGTTTTTGTTTAACACATTTTTGACCCGCCAATATCCGACCCAACCCGCACATTTGCCACCCCTAAACATACCCAGTGTTATCACACAAGGGGGTCTAGGGAGTGTGGGATTGTACGCAGACTTTACCCTAACTTGTGGGATTTTCAAGTTTTCATGGTCAAAATTATAACATGATTTTCAAATTCTTTTTAAAGGTAAAATTATTTCAAGAAATTAATCAACAACATGAGATATAATTCACAAATGAAAAGAGACTCACTTGAACCATGGCGCAACTTCTTTGATCAAATCAAGAAGTCCATCATATTCATGGACCGCCTTATTCTGAATTAAAGAAGCACACTTAACGAGCGTAACGACAATTTCCACAACCAAAAGAGCAAATTCTTGATCCACATTTTTATCATCCAATTGGGGCAACAACTTGTTCACTTCTTTCTTGGTTTTACCAATCGAATTCTCTCGAAGAACCTTAAGTACAGAAAGCCCATCACATTCAACTTCCTCATATTTCCCCCATGATTCGAGACAATGGATGTACCGAACTCTTTGTGCTTGAACGGTATAGGGTTTACAAGACAGCTGCGAGGAGATACTCTCAAGGCAGCTGAGGCATAACCTGTAAATATCGAACAAATGAGGGGCAGATTCGTCAGGGATTTTAGGGGATTCAGATAGGCGTTTAGGTAAGAGTGATAGAGATGTATTTAGGAACGAAAGAAATTGTTTGGCAAGTGAACGGATAGTAGTAATTTCAGTGGATTTTAAGGGTTTGTTTGGTTTGGAGTGAGTGGTGAATTCGTGAAGGTAATTGGAGAAGTTTTTGTATGTATTGGTAGTGAATTTGGTGGAAGATTGAAGTTCTTTGAGGAGAACGGTGGCGGTGGAGGAATCCATTAGTGCTGCGGCGGTGAACGGTGGCGCATCGGCGGATAGGAGGCGGTGGCGAATTTGGGAGTGGGTTTAGTGGAGTTGTTGTTGTTAAGAGAGAAATTTCAAGGAGCGGGAAAGTGTGCCCCTCTTTGTTCTTCAAAATATGGACAGGGGGGAAGTATATAGGAATTTCTTTTGGAAACTTGTCCTACCCTCTTTAGAAATTTCACTTTGTACTATTTTGAGCGATTAAAGGGTGGTTTGGTCATCTTTGGGCATTAAATGACTTCTTAGAATACTAAGAGTAAGAGGTGACTAGGGTTGTCAATTTCACCCTAACCGATGGATATCTGATCCATCCGACCCCGATTATATGGATGAAAATCCGACAAAACATGAATTTTAATCGGGTGACGGATCGGGTCGGATTCGGGTACCCACCCATCCACCCGTTATAAATTAATTATTTTCAATCCACCTCTCTTATAGATCTTTTAATATTTGATATAAATAATTGATAAACATGATTGTTAATTATATCTACCAATTTATGGATCTAGTTTTACAAAATATAAACTTGTGGTCAACTTTTACATTTAAAATTTGAAATCTCAAATTATGCCTTTTTTGATGATTTGGAATTTCATCTCATGAGATGAAATCGTATGTCCAAACGATGATTTCATCTCATAAAATGAAATTGCATGTCCAAACACTTAATAAATGTATTTTTAATTTGACTGAATCATGTTAATCAAAATAACTTGAGTTAAGAAATATGCGTGTCGCTGACTCATCCAAATTTAAACAGATTCAACAAATTATATTTTTATTTGTTAATTATACTACTCTAAGTTTGATCAAGTAAAACGTACATTGAACAACATAAGAAAGGGAAGAAACAAATGTTATCGTTTTCACATAAAAATATGAACTCACATTACTAGGAGGATTGATGATATTTATTTTATCTTAACAGTTGATATAATCAAATGCAACTTTGTGGGTTTACCAGACCTTGCCATTCTCGAATTAATCCGTACAATTCTATACTTCCAATAAAATGAACAAAGTAAAGTTCATTTTTGTGAAATTTGAACTGACACATTTATTAACTGTCATAAATTACCTACAAGACTTGAGTATCGACCAATTTTCATAAGTCTTCGTCACTTCTATCCGCGAAGCACCCGATCCACCCGATTCACTCGTGGATCGGATGTGGATTAAAAAAAATAGGGTGATGGATGGGTCGGGTGGTGGATGGATCATTGGCGGGTGGAGGCGGATTGAGCTCCACCCGATCGATATCCGATCCATTGCCAGCCCTAGAGTGACTAGCGTTAGCGTTTTAAATAGGATATTTCTTTTTCTTTTTCTGAATGTTATGGGTTGGAGTCCTAGGGTAAGTCTCAAAGTCCCGAGTTCTTCCTTTCAATCTAAGTCGAAGAAATTGGGTTCAACTAAGCCCTTAACCCAAGATGAGGTGGAGCTTTAACCCGATACAAGAGGAGCTAGTATATCAGAAGGAGAAAGCGAGGGAGTGAGATTTTAGGTTTCATTAGGGTAGACTGAAGACCAAGCCAATCTCGAAACAAAAAAGAAAATCTCTATGTGGAGAAATTTCTTATTGTGAAATGAATGGCATTCTAGAAGCTATCACTCAAAGAAGATACAATTTACAATAAAGAATGAAATAATTTTCTTGTGGTCCGGCCCTTCCATGGACCTCGCGCATAGCGGGAGGTTAATGCATTGGGCTGCCATTTTTTAATAAATAATAATTTCAAGATAAAATGAATGAATTTTATATTTTATTTCGATTTAATTAATATGAATTACTTGTAAAATAACTGTGGGATTTTTTATATCGTGCTTTACATGGGACAATCATCTGAGTTATTAATCTCAAGATAAAACAATAAATTATATATTTGCCCATCTCCAAGCTTACAACAACAACATTATAGTGAGATCCCACAATGTGGTGTGGGGAGAGGTTATAGTATACGCAAACATTATTCCTACTTTGGAATAAGTAAAAAGATATTGTAAATAATGAATCTTGAGCCTAACTCAACCCCAAAAGTCAACTTGTAAGGTGAGGATTGTCCAAGTCTATGTTCTCATTCCATGTCTGATGTGGGACTCTTAACACTCATCCGCACGCCCAGACCTTTGACATTAATGAAAATAATGAAGAGACTATTCTCTTTGATGGTATCAGAAGTCTAGAGCAAATATTTTTCTTCTCCAACCCCTAATTCTGCAACCCTCCTCTAAAAAATCGAGACCTGGCCGTCGGCCACCCCTTAATTTTCTTCCCAATTTTTTTCTTCCAAATCCCTAATTCTCCTCTTGTTCTTTCATTATGTCTACCTCAAAGAATACGTTTCATCATACCCTTACGGTCTCCAACATCAAGAACAACATCCCTATTGTTCTTGAGATGGAAAACGTCCAATACTCAACGTGGGCGGAATTATTTAAAGTTCACGCACGCTCGCATCAAGTCCTTAATCACATCATCCCCGCGGATACATGCAAAGAGAATGTGCCTACCGCCGATGATGACCATGTGTTATGGACGACTCTTGATGCTATTATACTCCAGTGGATACATTCCACTATCTCTACGGACGTTTTGCAGATGATTATTGAACCCGACGCCACGTCGATGGATTTTAAGATAACAAAAATTATTGTGTCGTCGCTCTTGAGCATGAATTCTCCCATGTCAATATTGAGGATTTTCCGAATGTCTCAACTTATTGTAAAAGACTGAAGAAATTGGCGGATCAATTCAAGAACGTTAGTGCGCCCGTCACGAATGATCATTTTGTTCTTTAGATTGTTGCAGGCCTATCCGAGACCTATAATGGTGTTGAGATTCTTTTTCGTCAAATCAGCTCTATTCATTCGTTTTAACAAGATCGATATATGCTAACCCTTGAAGATGAGAGGTTGTCTAAAAAGGCCGCAACTGGAGCAAATTCCGCCATGATGGCGGCCTCGCCACAAAATTCCTACTCTCCATCATCTTCGGCAAATTCCACTCTAAATCGGAACAACGGGGTGGAAAACGAGGTCAACATCGAACTCCGGCGGAAAAGGCGGCGACGGCAGCCGCGGGGGCAACGGTGGTCAGGGTGGCAGTCGGCATGGGGCAACACAGGTTGGGCCAGGGCAGTTAGCCAACAATACCGGTAGCCGCCTGGCAGTGGCCCAACTGGCCCAGTTACCCATTTCCAGTCCCATCAGTTTACCCAGTGAATTAGGCCAGCCAGTAGAGGCCCAATTTATAGTAGTTTTAGTCTAGACAGCCAGTTGCTGGGCCTCGATAGGCCTTCGCGATTGTGGGCCCAACAGTAGTTTCGACACCCACATATATCGAGTCGTGATGCATACATTTGGATTAAGTCCCTCATACGTAAATTGGTATATGGACACCGTGTCACTTCTCACATGACATCCGCACCAGGTAATCTCTCGTCTTATTTCAATTTGAGCAACAATCGTGGTATAATTGTTGGTAATGGTCATTCAATTCCAATTCGTGGTTATGGTCATACATATTTTTCTCCCATGCATCCACATCTAGCCTTAAAAAATGTTCCTCAATGCCCCTCACTTGATTAAAAATTTGGTGTTTGTCCGGAAATTTACAACTGGTAATTGGGTTTATGTTAATTTTGACACTTTTGGATTTTCTGTGAAGGATTTCAATACGGGGATACCTCTAATGAGATGTAATAGTAGGTGAGAGCTTTATCCAATCACCACCACCGCCACCACCATTTCCACGAGTCAAGCCACACCTTCAACGTTTGCCGCTATTGCTCCTTCTTTGTGGCATGCACGTTTGAGTCATCCGGGGTCGTCGGTTATTTCATCCTGAAGCGTGGATAATATATGTTGAGGGCCCAACAGTTGGTGAACAAATAATTAGAATGAGGTTGACTATGATACTATTTAAAGGAATGGATCTCGGGCCTAACTCAACCACAAAAGCTATCTTGTACGGTGAGGATTGTCTAAGTGAGTAGATGACCGTAGGGCCAATGATTGTCAAATTTCGTTAAAAATGAAAGAGACATTCGTCCACGAAGTAAGGTGTTTGAGGCATGGAAATATGGTGTGGGCCAAATCTACCACATCGGTGGGAAAAAGTAAGAATTGTTCTCTTTATAAGCCTAACAAATGGTTAAGGGTTTAGGACCCTAAGGGGTAACCCATGTGTTTGAAGAAGGGAGGATCTGGGTGTGCTCGAGTTTGAGGCTAGACCCACACGCGCGTCGCCCCCGTCCGCCCGTCCGGGCTCGAGTCTTGGGTCATGGGCTTATGGGCTACTTCTGATATTATATTTTGGACCCCAAATTGTTTAGTATTTATAGTTTGGTCCATGGAGTTTCGGAAATGGCGGTCGGCATCCAGAAAGCCAACAATTTATGGCATTAAACTTCTGAAACGTTTTGCACTTACTATAAAATGTTTCTGGCGGAGACATAAGACCGTATGACAGTTGATTATCACGGGTGTCACTTCCTTAATTACTAATAAAAGGATATAGCGTACCCTTTAACTAAGGGACTACATGAAGATCAAGAATTATGCTTGTCTAGGGGAATGAGCTTAAACCCCAAACAAAATGAACATTTGCGGTGGTAACCCAACCATACTGACTGGAGATCCTAAGAATTTGGTTCAATGGGAAAACTAAGCGGCAAAAGGTTCAGTTGAGCGCTTCAATGGAAGCAAGAGCACTTCAAATGATGATTTCTGTAAGGAAACATGAATCCAAATTTGTTCCCGCGATAGACATTAAAGTGCTACCTGCATGGTGGGTAAATGTTAAGCTTCCAAACT
The DNA here is from genome assembly GCA_034509755.1 of Anisodus tanguticus. Classification (NCBI taxonomy): domain Eukaryota; kingdom Viridiplantae; phylum Streptophyta; class Magnoliopsida; order Solanales; family Solanaceae; genus Anisodus; species Anisodus tanguticus. The sequence continues at coordinate 32,279,746 of CM067561.1, read as the reverse complement.
TTTAACGATCCTCAAACGATTAAGGTTAAGGTTGGGAAAACTTTTAATGATTCCTAACACTTGTGAAGTGGGGTATAGCAGGATACCTTGTAGGAGATGACCTATTTAAATGCGAAGACATATCGCCTCAAATTAACGCACTTAATAATCCAAGTGTGTCAACGGCCACAACGGATATAACAATAAGAAGAAAACGAATAAGGGGAGTTATTGTGTTGGTATCATTGTCTTGGCTTGCACTAAACACTGACGGTTCAAGAGATCACGTTTATCGTGCAGTAAGTAAGTCTGTGGTATTCAACTAGGGAAGGTTCAAAGCGGAAGCTACCTCTCCTGATGCAATATCTTTTCGCTGAAAGATTGATGAAAGTAGGCACCTTGTGTGTGCACCAAAATCTCTTTCAAGAGTGGATTGTTGGAAATTTGCCTTTGGTGGGGAGGTTGCGTCCACCCATATTTAATGACTTAATCAGTGGAGTGCATAAGCCCCTTTAGAGATAGGGGTGAGTACTACACGAGCTCGTAAGTAAAGTACGGAACGAGCCTTGTATAGGTCCACGAAGTAAGGTGTTTGAGGCATGGAAATATGGTGTGGACAAATCTACCACATTGGTGGGAAAAAGAAGAATTGTTCTCTCTATAAGCCAATTTTTTTTATAAGGGTTTTGGACCCCAAGGGGTAACCCATGTGTTTGAAGGAGGGATGACCTAGGTGTGCTTGGGTTCGAGGCTAGCCCCACACGCGCGCCGCCGCCGCCCGCCCGTCCCGTCCCGTCCCGTCCGGCTCTGGTCTCGGTCTTCTGGGCTACTTTTGATATTATCTTTTAGACCCTAAACTGTTTAGTATTTACAGTTTGATCCATGAATACACCTCTTAATCGCCTCTCCTCCTCCTAAACACTATATATTGAGACCTTACTCTTGTTTGAGGGCAAGGGAAGAATAAAAAAGAGAGCAGAAACAGTGTGCGAAAAATGGTAAAAAGCAAAAAACATAAACTCTTCCTTTCTTTTCCTCTAAATTTTTCATTCTTCAACAAGTCGTTTCGTGTTTGTTTTCTTCGTCAGAATCAACCTATTTGCTTTGTAGTGTTGATTCATTGTTGTTTTATCTTGGGAGACTATTGCTCGCTAACGTAAAAGCACATACACGGGGCAATCTTGTCTTAAAGACATAGTGACATCTCTCGACTCAGCCACAGTTGTAACAATTCAGATTTAATGTTTCTTGATTTCATGTTATCAAGATTCAAGACTCAACAAGCTTGCGACAATTATAATCTTGACTGTTTCTTTATCATATCGAGCACTTGTAATATTTATTTACTTCCCGTACTGCTTTGATTCCAACAATTATATTCGACAAAATCATATAGGTATAACATATTTTATAATATATATATTTTTAGACCAATAAATCAAATATCAACCAATAAAAATCTATCATCAAATAATCGTGTTATTTAATTTCCGTATTATAATCCACACATCATAATTCTAGTATAGCACAAACCAAACATTCACTAATAAATGACTCACCTAAAGATTTGAGTTCGGAAGTTGGATGACTTCTAAAAAACATAATATGGTAAAATTGCCTTTAACGTTGTGAAAAACAATTTAAATTTTTCGCCATTCCACCTATTGGACATGAATAGACTTTAGCGTTAAATTTTTTCCCTTTTCACATATCGGATCCTAGTTATCTTGAACGTAAAATTTCGGGTAAAACTGACCTCTTTTTTAATGGAATTATGAAATAAAACATGTGGAGTTTTAATTAAATACATGGCAATAATTTATGAACCTATGTTGATATCAGAACCAACCCAAGAATTAACAAACTTTAGAGACTTTACACAAACATCGAATTTGTTGGAACTCAACTCTTTCATGTTTCATGTTTTGCAAGTGAATATATTCAGAAGGTAATAATGTCTTAGTTGTTTGAAACTGTAAACTTTTGTTAAAAAAACGTACATACAAGTCCAATTGATTTGGGATTCAGGCTTAACTAGTCTTCTCAATCATTTAACAATGGCAAAGATTATTAGAATCCAGCCCTAACAATTGCCAAATAAATTAATTCGGACGTGTCAAGGCTATTTATGAATTGTGTCTAATATTAATAAAACAATGTTACATATTTAAATAAAGGCCACACGTTCCTTTTGATAATTATGTTAAAACGATGAGTATTTTAAACTCGAAAATTAACGATGGGAAGAGCAACAAATTTAGAATGAGAAAAAGAGATTGAAGACAAACATTTGTAGAGAAAACCTCAATAAAATACGGTGTTATGTTTTATTAGAGAATAATCGGTGATCAAAATGTGAGATTCAAGTATATTTTCAACATCATCAATTTTTCTCGTCTCTATCATAGCTCTCTATCACTCTAAATAATAAATGGAAGTATATAATCTCTCCGTCTCAGAAATATTGTCTTAGTTTGACTTAACACAAAATTTAAGAAATAAATAAATACTTTTAAAATGTGTGATCCAAAACAAGCCTTAGATATTTGTGTGACTGTAAACTATCTTATAAAGTTAAATTATTCTTAAATATAAAAATATATCAATTTTTTAAAGATAAAATAATAAGAAAAGTAAGACATTTTTTTTAGGACGGAGGTAGTAGTAGTTTTTATATAAGTTTAGAAACTTGATAGTTAGATAGCTTATGACAAATTGACAATTGCGATTTTGTTCAAATTCAGTTGGACCATGGTCCAATAAAAACCTTGTTCAATTATCCAACCCAAACATCTTCAACATGAAACCCAACAAGTCAGCCCAACTTCAGGTAATTGGGCTTGTGAACTCTTGGGCCCATTACAAGCCGAAACCAGCATAAAGACATAAGATAAAACTAAACGCGCGGCCAGGTTTACACTTCTTTTTCGAAAGTAAAGCAAGAAGTAGGGTTTTAGCTTTCACACAAAAAAAAAACCAAGAAGCAATGCCGAAGTCGAAGCGTAATAGAGCCGGTACAGTAAAACCCTAGAATTTTTAATTGGTGTGTTATCTATTTGTAGCTATTAAGTTCATGCGTTGTTGATTTTGATTGCAGTTACCTTATCTAAGACAAAGAAGAAGGGTAAGGAGCACAAAGAGAATATTGTTAATTCAATAAGGGAATGTGCGGAAAAGTATTGTTCAGTTTACGTGTTTAGTTTCGAGAACATGAGAAATCTCAAGTTCAAGGAGTTCAGAGATCAACTCAAGTCTTCTAGCAGGCAAGTTTGGTTATTTACTTATTTATCTATCTATGGTTTCATATATAGTTTATTGATATTTTTTCTTGCTGTGAGTATAGTAAGGTTAGTTGCAACTTGCAATTACTAATGTAGGATATTATGAGCTTTATATTTTCTTGAGAGAATTCGGGGAAAAAACAAATCTTTAATAAGCCTCATGAAACACGTGCAATCCCATCTCCAACTGAGACCGCTCGACCTATTTCATCCACTTGAAAATTTGTGTAAAAGTTGCTAATTCTACTTTCTAATAAACTTGCATCTCGGGGAGAAAGTTCCATAATTCAATTGTTGATAGATAGAAGGGAGAATGCCGCTTTAGAAAAGATACAATAGTTTTTGATTCCCCTGTAATTGTCCCCTAAGCATGGGGGAATTGGTCCATCAACTCTATGCCGAGCTTCCAGTGAGAAGCCAACCTTATGGTTGAAAAATGCAAGAACTTGACTTTCTTCGTTATTATAGAGTAACTTTGTAGTTGTCATATGCCATGTTTAGATTTTACATGTTGTGGCTATCCACTGCTAAAATTTAAAAGCAGACACTTTTAACTGTTCACTTGTTTGCAAGAGGATAATTTAGAAAGTATATTTTACTGAACCTGGAATTGGCTTGTCTGGTTGGTACTGCTTGTTTCAATAGTATATTACTTTGCATACAATTATTGTGCTATCATTAAATTACATTTTCTGGTCTGGAATTTTTTTTTGGAGGATTATTGATCAGAAATTATTTTTGAGTTGGGAAGCAAATATCTTGAGGGGGAATTTTGCTGGTCTTTGGTAATTAACTAGCAGCACGGAGAGTGTTAAGCATTATTTCTTTCCATTTCAGATTTTTCCTTGGGTCGAACAAAGTCATGCAGGTAGCACTAGGCCGGTCAGTTGCCGATGAGATTCGACCCGGCCTCCATAAGATTTCTAAGGTAGGACACACCAATGTACATTATATATCTGTTAAATATCCATTTGAATCATTTTTTTGTGAGTTATATTGTAGCTATACTAAGTTATGTTTGGCTTGGAATATCTTGTCTTTACAGCTTGTTCGTGGAGATTCAGGCCTTTGCTTTACTAATTTATCAAAGGAAGAGGTCCAAAGGTAAAACCCCAGATTCAATGATGCATTTGAGATACCGAAACTCTACATGTTATAAGTCTGCTTCTTGATTAGGTAAAAGGGAAGTTTTACTTTTTTCGGCGGGGGTGGGGTGGGGTGGGGGGATCACCCTTGTCTTTTCTACATTGTATTGTATATTTGTTCCTTGCATGGAAGTCATCTCTGAGTATCCTTGTTACCTGTATCACTAGCTGTGACCCCTGCTTGTTTCCTGCTCCCTCTGTTTTTCTCATTTTTTTGCGCATCATTTTAAACGTTGTCAGGTTGTTTAACGAGTTTGAAGAAAATGACTTTGCAAGGACTGGCACTACAGCAACAGAAAAGGTATGGCGGATGTTATTGTGTTAATATGAGTTATTTTTATGACGATTGTTTCACGTTTGCATGTGCACTCCGACTAAACTACTGGATACCTGCTACATTTGCTATGTCAATTTATGATTTGTAAAGCTAAATGCGAGTTTGGAAACTATAATAAGGGCTGTTTGCTTGAGAGTTCTTCCATAAGATGCCTTCTCTGGTTCAATTTGATGCCTTCGCATACCCACATGTTGTTTTGTTTGTAATAATTAAACCATATCAATTGTTATATCCATTAAAAGTGGTCCAATTATTAAATTTGATCTGAGCACGTCTAAGGTATCTTCACCTATTACCTTGTCTCAACTTATATCCGAAGTACATACTGATTTTTTATGTTTTGGTTCAATCTATCAGGTGGAGCTACAAGAAGGCCCTCTTGACCAGTTCACACATGAGATGGAGCCATTCCTGCGGAAGCAAGGGATGCCAGTTCGGTTGAACAGAGGTATTAATTATCTGCTCGTTTGTTTTTGTGTTTTGATAATTGTACCATGGTTTTGGTATGTCTGATATGCCAGTAGTTATTTTTAGTACTCTGTTTTGTTGACTTGTCGTGCGGTGAGCAGGTGTAGTGGAGCTTGTGTCTGACTATGTTGTATGTGAAGAGGGGAAGCCATTGTCACCTGAGGCAGCTCGTATACTGGTTTGTTGGTTTTTCCATGTCAAATTTCTGAGTATAGTTCCATTCTCCAAATGTGATTACCAAGTTACTGAAAGCTTTTACCTTGTTACTTACAGCGTCTGCTTGATATCAAGATGGCTACTTTCCGGCTTAGCTTAATATGCAGGTGGAGTCCTGATGAATTTGAACTCTACAGAGAAGGATTGGAAGAATCAGATATTGAATCCTCATAGTCTTCTCTGGAACTTCTGTGACAAGACATGTTTTACAAAATTAAAGTTGTACGCTATGGGCATCCTGAGATACTCCTACTACTCTTGCTAGCTGAAGTTATGCAAGGGAGTTTTTTTATCTGGTCTCGAGATATTACTTGACCAGTCATCAGTTTTGGGAATATTGACTTTGGCATTCGGACCTCAGTACGTGTGTGTGGATTATCAAGGTGTTTGAATTTTTTTTTACTGTTCCATGTAACGGATTTTATGTAAAATCGTTGCAACATATTTTGTTCTCAAAAAACCCCTTTATGATTTACCTTATGTCAAGATGTGTTTGCGGGTCTAGAGGCTTGGTTTAAGATCTTTTTAGGTATACGCCTATTTTAGTATTTTGAGAGCAGAAAAAACACCTATAGATTGCTCGGGATTCCAATTTTAGGGCACCCTAAGACAACCTCGTCAATATTAATAAAAATCTCTAGATGCTTCAGACTTTCAGTAGTAGGAGGCAAACCTTGTGAGAAAGAAGAAAAACACAGAATTATATGCTCGTGATCTAAAAGAATAAGATATGTAGTAACACGATCTTTTTTAAGTAGCGATATGAATACAAGAAACTGATAATCAGTTCAGCTAATCTCTAGATGCTTGTGATTCAATAGGAGGCAAACCTTATGCCAAAGAAGAAAAAATAGAAGTATATGCTTGTGATCTAAAAGAATAAGATGTATTGTAGTAACACAATCTTTTCGAAGTAGCAATCACAACTAATAGCATGAATTCAAGAAACTGATAATCAGTTCAGCTAAAGGCGTTTGTTCCTGAACTGCATTCGCAAAAACTGAGGTGTTGTCTCGTCACTTTTTAATTGAATGCTTACTTTTTTTATACGTACACTTATCCAGACAACACAACTTTTCTTCCAACTTGATCTTCAGATATTTTTTTTTCTGACTCCGCCTTCAAATGTTGTCCAAATGACTAAGGTTCATGAAACATTCATGCCACAATCCTAATAGTGTAATGGTATTTCAACCGCTAGTTTTGACGTCTTTAGAAATCAAGACAAATCAGATCAAGCAGCAGCTATGTCCTAAAAAATTGGAGTACTGCCTGAAAAATACCACAAATTAGATCCTACGCTGTTTTGCCCTATATAGTGCACAAAGTACAAAACATAACAAAATCTGGGCGTGATGAGTATATTGACGCAGCAGTAAAATCCCACCAGGCTACCGTAGCTTTAAACTATGCGTTTCTTCAGCCTAAAATTCACGATGCTTCCCATTCAGCCTTTTTGTCCACCAAAAGCTTTAACTCTTTTCGCCAGCTTTCCAGTTTAGCCACTTTTTCCAGCTGTTCTGGCTTCATGTCTTTCTCCTCGGTCTTCTGCTGTTGAGCTTCTGTCAGCCGAATCTACACCAAATAAGCAGGAATTAGTTTAGTGAGCTCAAGAAAAAATTAAAGCCCCAATGGAGAGGGACGTGCATCTTGAACCTTCAAGCTTCAGAAGAATGTTGTACAGATAAATCACCAGTGATTACAACATTGATTTTATTTATTTTTTCTCATAAAGTAAAAACCCACATCTTTCTAAAACTACAGATTCTTTTCCAATTACCAGATTCTAATACCTGCAGTTTTAAAAAGATGGACTATTAGTAGAAATCAAATGAAAATCCTCATATCACAGTTAGAAGGTCCCAAAGTGCTGATATTCCCATCTATATGACATGTGACAGTAGCGTTGAAATGGGAGCAGCACATTGGACTGAAAAATGCAACTTAAAGGTGGACATATAATGGATTAGAGATCATATAAAATGGGTAGCTGGAGAAGACGGATTTGAACTAGCACCTTTAGTGGACCATACCATGTAGTAGTTTTTGGTTAAAAGAAGAATGCAGAAAACACATCATTACGTTGAAACAAACTTGAATCATCCATTTAGTACATCAAAACTGAACAGAGTTTTTTCCACCATGCAATTGTGAAATAGACAAAAAAATTCATCACGGGGCATGGAAAACAAAGATGATAGCTGAGTATCTCTAAAATGCTGGAAGATGCATCTAATTTACTTCATAGGGCTAGAATGATGTGCCCTCAGAGAACTAGAAGCACTAGAGAACACACCTTTTTCTTCAGAGCTCGGACCTTTTTGTCAATGTCCTGCACACTATCTCCCATGGCGGAAGACTCGGTTGAATTTGAAGGAGGGACAACAGGATTTGCAGATATGGCAAGATTGTTTATCTGGGACATAACTGACTCAACTTGATCTGGACCGTCAACTGAATTTTCAGCAGATGAGACTTCATCATTCTCTGGATTCTTATCCTTAGCCTGCCACAAAGAAGTGTTAATCAAGTGCAAACATTTTTTGTCTGATTAATAAGATATCGTCACACTAATATTGCGCCGAGATTGTGCCAGCCTGTATACAGTGTCAATCTTCCGAAAGATCCATCAAACTGCATACACAAAAGGCTAGGTCCTCTTTATACCAAAATACAAGTAAAATATTAAAGGAATTCTAATCTCACCACCTCCCATATGACCTTTATTGTTTGTCCAATGTTACATCCTCTTACTTCAATCATTATTAGTTCACCTATGCAATATCTCTTATTGTAGAATAATTCTATTCACATGTTTGAAATGACCAAGAGGCCCAAAGTTCTTCATCCTAAAGACATCTCCGATTCACCATTATCTAAAAGGACCATAAAGCACAATTGAATTGTTTGGAAAAAAGATGGCCTTCCATGATTACAGAAGTAACTTCTCAGTCAGAAAATAAGAGCAAAGAAAGTGTATTCAGTGCATTGCTATTGTAGCGTTCAACTGATCTCAGAAATAAATAGTGTAACAGTTCAACTAGTCTTTACAGCTCTTACTTCACTCAAGTAGTCCATTGTTACCAAACTCTCCATTTCCAGTTCTGACCAGATGTAGTTTCTCGGAAAATTTTGCATTCGATTCTTTCCTCCCATTCAAAAGAGGATTAGTGTCTAGTTGTGGAAAAGCCTGCAAGATCAAAGAGATAGTATCCACGAAACAGGAGGACTGCCTCCTCTAAGCCCACTTGAGTGGTAATGCCTGCTTGGTCCTGGCCAGTGTCCCTTCAGGGACATCTGATAAATTTGGAACATAGTTTTTATCTACAGCCCAGTAAGTGGAAACTGTAAATAGGTACCACCTTGAAGAATAGCCTTAACTTTCACACACCATAATCACCTAAGTTGCACGGTTCTGTCCACTTTGACAAATCTATAGTACATTTGTGTATGCAGAGATTTCCATGGAAGATTTTCATGTCCAACGATATAGAACTTGTTTTCCCCAAAGTAGCCCTTCTTAATTTTATAAGGTAAAAAATTTAATTAACAATTGAGGAGACCCCGTATACAAGCCGTATACCAAAAGAAGAGAACCTACATGAAATATGGCTCTCAACAAGAGAGATCCAATCCTCTATACATATAGGGACCTCATAAGTACACCATAAAGTAACTAGAGACAAAACATTACTATGCAATTTTACAAAATCTTGTTCCACCCCAACACAGCCGTTCTTAAAGAAGATGATCTAGTAATTTGAGAGGTTAATGGAGAAAGATTTTATCAACTTTGTACTTAGCATAGGTATAAGAAGAGAAACTGCATGCTTGATCCAACTGGATAAGAGAAACTGCATAGTTATAAGAAACGAAACTGCATGCTTTTCCAACAGGGTAACAAGTGCAGATAATCACATACAAAAATAGCTTCTCCGTGTAGTGTTCAGTTGTTTAGTATGTATTCCTTGAGGAAGACAAGGGTTAATGTAATAAGTCAATCCTTGCCCAAATAAAAAGGTAACAAGTCAAGAAGCAGCTTTCTTCAACTTGTGATAGCAGTTTCACAAGAAGAATATCGGAGCTGAAAGCCCAAAGATGGGATGGAATAGAAAAGTCCTACACGGTTTTTCATTTTCAGTTCTTAGTCATCCGTGTTGCCTATAATTGTCCTTCAACTTCCACTGAAGCGTAAGAACTTTTTCAGCGGTCCTACCTTCCCTCTTTCCACTTTTGACAGATACACTAAGAAATTCTATTCATAGAGTCGGTAAACAGTACATAATCATAGGACCAAAGTTCTCCTAACATGAAGCAAACAAAATAAATGAGAGAGAAAAAAGAAGTTATTAAAAACACCATCTTGGTGCAATAATAAGATACTTGAGTTTTATTTAAAAGAAAATTAGAAACAGCAAACAGGTAAGAGAAGAATCCATGTTATTTGATTGTTTTAATTGAGGCTTAAGAGATATCAAATCATAAGCTATAACATATTGAGTGGGCCATGGAGACACATAAGAAATTTAAAGGAAGAATTTAAAAACAAACATTTACTTTGAAGTGGCAGATGGACTGAATTTTTTTTAACATAACCCTTGACTTGGTCACTCCTCTTTTTTGATAACCATGAAATCCCAGAAGGCCAGGGGCACACCGTTTGAAACTTGATGGATAATGGCCCTCCTCTCTAGCCACTTAAATATCATGCTTTTGTTTGCGGCAGGGTTCAAACTCATAACAGGCCCCTAAACAACAAGCCTTCTCCTCTTACCACTAGACGAAAGCCGCTTGGTCACACTTCTTTTGAGGGAGGAATTGCTTGACTTACTCAATTCTACCTCCGGCCCGAATCTTCCATAGCTTAGTGCATATCAAATGGTAGTAAGAACATCAGTTTCAGAAGGTAATTTTACATCTCATACATACCCTAAGGAATAGGATAGGGATACTTTTGGGGCTCTTTCAGTTTCCTTTGACATCCCATTCTACATATTTCACCGCACTTTCTTAGTGCTGTGTTTATAATATATTACCATTCTAAAAAAAAGAATCAGTTTCAGAGCTGACACTTCTTTGAAACATAAAAAAATGACTTTATCGAGTGGAAAGGTGATAGTAAAGGGAATTTCACTGTGTAGGCAGTTTGATTAATCTTGGAAGAGTACTATGCTGAAACAAACTGTATCAGGACTGTGTCCGACTTTAGATCCCCACTAAATGGCATATCCTTTAATGACCTTTTGTCCGAATTTAAAGCTATATAGTGCTTACTATACACCACGCCGCGAATAGTACAGTCCATGTCAATTGTTTTTTCTCTTTGAAACTAAGGGGATATTAACCCATGAACTATAACATATGGAGCGATGCCATTTAATCATAGTAGAAACTTGAGGGAAGAATTCAAACCAACATTTATTTTGCAGCAGGGAATTGATTGAACATAAGATTCTGACATGGTGGTTGTCTTGGTAACACTCCATTGAGGAAGGAATTTCTCGACTTAGTTTACCTCATCCCCTCACCTTCCATCGCTTAGTGCATTGCAAATGGTAGTTGGAACTTGGAACATAAGCTATTGACAGAAACTGAAGAAAGGATGGATTAGAGGTAAGGCTGACTTATTGGCTAGTAAAGGTGACAGTACAGGGAAATTCACTATGAAACATGCTATTACAATATGCTTAATCTTGTAGGGACACTAGGGCCAAGGCCTTTGCCTTGGAAATTGCTATTCCAAAGCCGAGGCCCCTAACAGTTTCCCGTTTTGGTTGGATAGCACTACATGAAAATGCCTACTAACCCAACATAACTTGAGGAAAATGGGTTCATTTCGTTCGATAGGTACTCTGTGTAAAAGGTACCGTGTATCAGGGACCCTAATCATCTTTTCACACATGTGGACTGGCAAGGTAGAAGCAGGATATGTTTCTAACTCTATTGGTGATTCAATGGGTAAAGCCTAGATCCCTAATGGCCATATAACTCAGTTCATTTGATAAGAATCCACATAAATCTATCAAAAATATGTGGCATATATCCAACTTGTGTTTGTAGCCTTTGTGGAAGGAGAGGGATATGAGAAGCTATTAAGCCTAGTCATACTCTGAAGTCCAAGAGCCTTTTGTGGTAGTTTTAGGTATATAACTAATATAGACGCTTTCACGGAATTTATTAGCTCCCTACAACTTTAACTTTACAGCTTTATACATGTACTTTTCTATATCCCCGCACCTCAATGGTGCTGTTTTTTTTATGTGATGTCCCTTCTTTATAAAGCATGCATATCATGATGTTGTTTTTTGGATATAGATACATACTATAATGTCGTAACAATATGTTTAGCTTTCGTTATTCGTTTACATTGTGGCTAAACTATGATAGCCCGGGAATGCACCCTTGCTCTCGCCAGCTTCGGTGAGGGATTTTCTGCTAATCTGTTTTTTTCTAGAGAACGTTAGAATTAGAAGAATTGGAAAACCGGTACCCAATTGCTTGTACTGGTACTTCCACAAATAGAGGGACATATAAGCCTTTGACGGTACTGAAACCAACATTTCAGGAACATCTTAGGTCAAATATGGTTGTATGGCCAACTTTAGAAGCCCAATTAAATGCATTCATTCTATGATCTTTCGTTCGAAATTACTGAAAATAAGTTTGCTGCATATAATTCTTTAACAAACTGTTCATGCCAATAAACTAAGCTCTCTTAACCAAAACAATGCTGCTGACTATAACTACAATAAACAAAAAATAATGAGAAGGAGGAACTGAGTTTAACCTGTTGACGCTTTTCCTTCTTTCTTTCATTCCGTTTTGCAGCTTTAGACTTAGGTTTCTCGTCCATCACCGGATCATAACCCGGCGGAACATCCTGGATTGACGCCATTTCCTTCTTCCACTGCCATCTCCCCAGTCACCAATCAATCAACACAACAAAACACACACCATAAATTTTGAAGGAAAAAACAAGTAAAAAAATAAAGCACACATTATGTTTTACATACAAGAGCGCCTTTAGATTGGTAAATAGCTACTTCATCTTGAGGCACATAACCAGCCCTAATTCGAATAGGTTTACGTAGGGTTCCATCGGGTCGTCGTGTTGGTGCGAGAAGTCTTTCCCCTTCTTTTAGGGTTTTGCTTAGCTCAGCTGCCAATCGCTTCGCTTCGTCTTCTCCTTTGCTCGCCATTGCTGTCTCTCTCTCTCGTGATTTTACAGAAATGGAAATGAGAAATCGCTCTCATCAACTCATCATACTGTAATTTGATAAACTCCACTAGTAATTTAACGCTAATTTTGTTTTACTTCTAATCATCAAATTAGCAAGTAGCAGCTCGTGTTATGCTATTGCTCAGTGCCGATTAGTTAGACGAGTCCATTGAAGTGGTGAGTCGAGGGCCGGATTTCTAGTTGTTACTAGGGGTGGCCAGTGGGCATGGACGGCCCGACCCCGCCCCCGCCCCGACTCCGCTCAAAAAAAAAAAAAAAAACGGTGGCGGGACTTGAACTCGGGACGGGACAATGTCTCGTCCCGCCAGGCCCGACCCCGTCCCGAGCCCAACCCCGCCCTTTGTTCCCCTTTTCAAATATAACCATTGCACCAACGTCTATTTTAGATTTTGACCGTCGGCCAACGGCCATTTTAGGCCTCCCCCCCCCCAACCCCCCTACCCCTTAATATTTATTTTTAACCCATAAGTTATTATATTTATACTTTAACTCAATTTTCCAACTATAAATAACTCATTTTCTGTTCATCTTTCTCACAAATCTTCCTACAATCTCTCTAATCTCTCAATATATCTATCTACAAGTCTACATTGTTTACTAAATATTCAATTTTATTTATTCATTTGGAAATTGGGAGTGAAGTTGGCAACTACCTCGAGGATCTTCCATCGAGCAAAGTTTCAATTTTCAACCTCTCGATTACACGTCGACGTTACGTCGCGTTTGGTACATTCGCTCCTTCATTAAATTATTATTGTCTGTTTATTTTATTTAGCGCACTTAATTTTATTGTGTTTAATTATTTATTATCATAATTAAAATGGAATGATTAAAAAGTATGTTTAAGGGTAAGGGTGCTTCTTCTAGTAGGGGCAACCAGGACAAGAGCACTTCTTTTAGTCATCTTATTCCTACACAAGATGATTTTGTTGATACTCAACATTTTCCTACAATACCATTAGATTTAGACCAGGAGCTATTTTCTGGAACTTAAGAAGACTTTAATTTAGACGATGATACACCCATTAATGTTGATGATAACACATCCACTAGTGCACATTCAACTGAAATACCTCTTATTCCCCCTAGTATGATACGAGGTCCAACAAAACGACCATTAAAATCAGATGCATGGACATTTTTTGATAGGGATGTAGAGAATAAGTAATGTAAAATTTGTAAAAATGTTTTAAAATTTAAAACTGGAAAAGGTCACGGTGGAACGGGGGGTTTAATTAGACACGTAGTAAGTGCTCATTCAGCTAGGTATGCCCAATACCAGGCTTCAAAATCTGGTGCGCAAACGCCCGCTCCATCGGAACAAGGTTCACATACTAATATTATCCCGGACCAAGTACAAGGTCAAATTAACCCTATGATGGGGGGAATTGTAGGTTCTAAATACAATAAACATAGAGATATGAAAGCAATATCAAAATTAATTGTTGTGGAGGGTTTGCCCTTTTTATTTCCTTCATCTCCCGGTTTTATTCATTACATTAGAGATATATATAATCCTGCTTTTAACGGTTTTCCTAGATAAACTGTTAAGAGAGATGTATTTAAATTCGCGCATGAATATCAACAATATTTACGTTTTTCATTATATCATTTTAATGGCAAAGTATCTATCACGTCTGATATAGGTCGTAGTACTAACGACCATGATTATTTAACTATAACTTGTCATTGAATAGATTATAAATGGTCTATGCAAAAACGTATTTTAGCGTATAGATATATAGATGATAGGCACACTGGGTACTTTTATTGCAGATAATATTTATCAAGTGTGCCATTATTACGGAATAACTGATAAAATTATGACTATTACATTAGATAACGCTTCTTCTAACAATTACGCAATTACAATTTTAAAAAATAGTTTAACTTCATCTTTTCCAGATCATTTTCATATAAAATGCGCGTGCCATATATATAACTTAATTGTAAAGGATGGTCTATCATTTTTTGAAGACATTCTTAGTAAAATACAACTTGCTATAAACTTTATTTTTAAAAGTAATAAAGTACAACGTAGAAAAGAATATAAAAAAACTTGTCACGATTGTGTACTACCTTATAGAAAAATTCCGCAAGAAGTATCCACTAGGTGGAATTCTTTATACGAGCAACTACTTGTTGCTTATGACTATAGAATACATATAACATTATTTTTTAACTCTCATAATAAAAATCCAGCTGATATGATTTTAGATAGTGATTGGGTAAAAATTTTCGAACTTATTGTATTTTTAGAGAATTTTTTTCAAGCAACAAAAGAATTTTCCGGTATATATTATCCTACTATTTCAACTATGTTGTTTTATATAACTCTAATATTTTTATTACTTAGTGAATATATGAAAAAACCAGCTTATAAGGCAGCTATTAAAAAAATGTTTGTCAAAATAAAAAAATATTTTATTCCTATTCCCACTATTTATATCATTGGTTCTGTATTAGATCCTACTATTAAAATAGACCGACAATTTGACCAACAAATAACAATTCCAACCGAAGAACCACAGGAAATCATCAAGCAATTAGAACAGGTTTTTTTGAGAATGTAATTTTTTTAATTGCAATTTTATTATGTAATTTGCAACTTTTGGACAACACCACAAAGTTGCAATTTAGATTTTAGACAATTGTATTTGTATTACAAAAAAATCATATGTCTATTAAATAATATAAGAGGCACAAAAACAGCCTTGAGATATTTTTATTACACTATCTTGTCTTGTTTATTGAGTTTTTTTATACATATGTTTTTTTTTTTTTTTTAAAAAAAGGAAAACCCGCCGGACCCCGCCCCGACCCGATACCGACGGGATCGGGACGGGACTGGAGCAAGTCCCGCCAGACCCGACCCCGCCAGACCCCGCCAGACCCGACCCCTTCGCCCGTCTCGCCCCGACCCCGACCCCGCCAGACCCGAGCCCGGGCCACTGGCCACCCCTAGTTGTTACTGCTTTAGGCCTCTATGTTTGTAAGGGTGTTATTTAATTTTTACCTTTGCCTACAAAAACTATATAAAATATTTTCGAGTTTTGTGTTCGAATCTCAATAGAGTTAAAAAGAAAGAAAAATTCGCAAGGTAAGATTTCATTAGAAAATATGACTATTCGATCAAAATTGTATAGAAATTATGTCTTAAGGACATAGCTTCTATGTAATTATGATTCCGAAGTTATGAGTTCGAATCCCAACAGAATCAAAAATAACAAAAAGTTACAAGACAAGATTTCATAAAAATTATGCATATTCGGTCAAAATTATATAGAGATTATGACTAAAGGGACATAATTTATATGTAACTATGTCTAAAGGCAAAGTTTAATTACATAGAAACTATGTCTAAAGACAAAGTTTAGTTACATAGAAACTATGTCTCTTAAGGCATAATCTCTATATAACTTTGGCCGAATAGGTATAATTTCTATGAAAATTTTGCCAATTTTTTTTTTGACTCTGCTGGTATTCTAATTCATAATCTATGATTTAGTAAACCCGCAAATAAAAGATATTTTAATCCACAAGTTTTCATTAAATGAGAAGTATGAAAAAAAATTAAAGACCATCAAATTGAGCAATTTTTTGTTTGCAAGGATGGAAATTTTACATTGTATAACTATTTTTTGGACTATTTAAAAGCTGAACACAATTTTTAGAAATTTGCAAATACATATCTTTATTAAGCGTCTGATGCGCGTTTTCTTCTTCTTACTTCACTATTTGTTGGTTGTGGATGCTGAGGTATACATAGGATAGAGGTGGATCTGAAAATGAGAAGTCGACTACTGAAGAATATACGGAGGAATTCACAAAAAAAAAAAAAATCATCTATAAAGATGTAAGTTTAACTTTTAGAGATTTCATGAAAAATTTGTGAAGCTTTATAATTGGAAGATTAAATTACGAGTATATGACATCGGAGTTATTTGGAAAAAAAACTTGCAAGAGAAGACAACGAATAAATCATTTTCACTTCCCATCACCTCAGTAAACTTTGATCCGAGAAGTGTGGGGACTATTTATATGCGGTGAAACCCGGCACGACACGTGGCTAAGTTTAGGTATGGAGTTCGACGGAGGTGACAACGTTACTCATCGGGTGAGAGTTGCATCGAGACAAATCCGGATGTCCAGACAAGACCGGGTAGTGACCGAACCAGGTGACACCGGGTGAAGAATCGGAGGAGCCCAGTGCATACCCGTTCCGGATATGGCGTTAGCCGTTACTCCTTGCTCATTGAGAGATCATTATTGTAATTTAATTGGAGAATGATTCTCGGGCGTTAATGCCTTGTATTCATAGCTATAAAAACAGTCCAACCTTCATGTTGGAAGGACATCTCATTCTCATTATTCATACTTGCACGATTTGCTTACAACAATTATTGTTATTAGTTCTCATTGTTGGCTCCCCGAAGCAAACCAGCTAAGGATCGGACCAATCTTGCTGAGCGATTTCAATCAAGATTACGGTACTACAGGCTAATCTTCTTACTTATTATTTTTATTTGCTTACTTATTGTTAAATACCTATTACTTTATATTACAAATTGATCCATGTATCCTTAAAACCACTTACAAATTTAATTGTACCTTTTTTTGGGTAAATAGATTGGCGCCCACCGTGGGGCTAAGGATAATAGTGGTGATTTGTTTAAACTCAAATTTCACTTGTTCTTTTGAGATACTGTGAAAACAGGTTAGCACCAAGTACTTGCAGAATGGCTAGTGAAATTCAAATAAAGGTTAGCAACCACGATGACAACAACAATGGTGTCAATTGAGCTAACAATATCAATAATAACAACAATGTTTCGCCCGTTGATCCGTTAACTGGCGAGCATTGGAATAACCCTATGATTTCATCTCATGGGTCTAGAAGGTCACGTGAGAAAATATTGCATGATGATGAGGATGATGAAATAAAATTGGCTCGAATCTTTAATATGTTGAAGGAGCAACATGAGGCTATTACTCAGTTGCAAAAGAAGAGCAATGAAGCAAGTGCGGCGGACGAAACTCGTGCCGTTCGGGATGAAGATCGAGTCCGAGAGGAGGATCAAGTCGAAGGAGATGGCACTGGTTTGAGGCTAAAAAATCCTCGGAGGTTTTGAAAATGCTCCAAGCTTTAACTAAGCGATTGGATACTAAAGTGACCATACTCGAAGAGATACATCCAGTTGACATTTCCATCGAGTGCAACTACGAAGTTGATACCAAAAAGGTTTAAAATGTCATATCTCCCGAAGTACAATGTAACTACGGATCCGTAAGAGCATGTGACCTCGTACACTTGTGTGGTGAAGGGCAATGACATGCACCCGGATGAGATTGAATCGGTGTTACTAAAAAAAATTGGCGTAACATTGTCTAAAGGGGCAATGACATTGTACTTTATGTTGCCTAAACACTCTATTAACTCATTTGAAATGCTTGGAGATACTTTTATAAAGGCACATGCCGGAGCACGGAAGGTCTAAGCCAGAAAAGCGGACATATTCAAAATTGCTCAGAAGGAAATAAAGTTGTTGCGTGAGTTCATGACTAGGTTTCAAAATGAACGGATGCTTATTCCTTCGATACCTGATGAATGGGCATATCAAGCTTTTACCATGGGGTTAAATCCTAGAAGCCCCAGTGCCTCGTTGAAATTAAAGGAGAATTTGTTGAAGTTCCCAACAGTAACGTGGGCAGATGTACATAACATGTACAAGTCCAAAATCTGGGTGGAGGATATTAAGCTTGAACTTCATCCGGGGTCGACATGATGGAACAAGAATCTTGATAAACCAAATAGGGTAGCTGAGTCGAAATTAAAGTCTCTGAAAGATATGTATCAACCATACGGACAACCCAAAAGATCAAACTTCATATCAGATAGGGGTCGCAATAATCGCAACTTCTTATCGGACAGAGGAGACATACATAATGACTGAGGTTCTGCCAGCATGGGCTTGAAATTTAAGAATGATATCGGTGAAGCATCTTCTAATAGTGTGGAAAGCGCAAGGCTTTCGAATATAATTTCAACATTGATGCGGCCGGACTTGTTACAGCTATTGGGCACATCAATGAGACGAGATGGCTAGGACCACTTCGGACAGACCCGACTCAAAGAGATCCAAAGTTGATTTGTGATTATCATGGAACTCATGGTCACCGGACGGAAGATTGTCGTCAGTTGAGGGATGAAGTGGCTTGATCACTTAAGAATAGGGGTGGCCGGTGGGCGGGCTCGGGTCCGGGGTCGGGGCGGGACGAGCGGGGGGTCGGGATCGGGACTAGCGGGCCTAGCGGGGTCGGGTGCAGGCGGGACTGCTCCCGGCCCCGTCCCGATCCCGATCCCGTCGGTATCGGGGCGGGCGGGCTCGGGGCGGGCTCGGGTCGGGGCGGGGTCGGGTCGGGTTTTCCTTTTTTTTTTTTTTTTAAATAACATATGTATAAAAAAACTCAATAAACAAAACAAGATAGTGTAATAAAAACATCCCAAGGTTGTTTTTGTGCCTCTTATATTATTTAATAGACATATGATTTTTTTGTAATACAAATACAATTGTCTAAAATCTAAATTGCAACTTTATGGTGTTGTCCAAAAGTTGCAAATTACATAATAAAATTGCAATTAAAAAAATTACATTTTCAAAAAAATCATTTCTAATTGCTTGATGATTTCATGTGGTTCTTCGGTTGGAATAGGTATTTGTTGGTCAAATTGATCCACGTCGCTTCCACTACCTTCGGTTAAGATTTCGTTGTAGTTTTCATCATCTTCTTCGTTGATCTCCGGTTGACCGCACCTTCTCCGCTCCGCTCGTATCCAATCTCTGAATAATACGCAATTTCCAAGTCATCTCCGACCAATGAGTGTCTGTGGTCTCCTATTTGATATCCGCCTGCAGAAAAAGCGCTTTCCGACGCAGTTGATGACGCTTGAATGTTCAAAACATCTCGAGCCATCAATGAAAGTGTCGGAAAGGTCTTCTCATTCCCCTCCAAAGATTTCGACAAGTCTTCTTGTCCATCTTCATTGATAACTTCTTGATACGGTACGAGAACCCCGCAAAACAAAAATATCCAACTCGCTAATTTGGTTAGTAGAGGTACGGCCGCACATTCTATTTCTGAGGCTTTCAATACTAGCCGCAGAAACAGCATGTCTTTTGTGAGGTTGTGTTGAAGATGAAGAAGATGGTATGGTAGCCGGTACGTTACTAGCATTTTCTTGTTGATAAAATCTATATATATTTTTGCATTGGTGTTCTACGCTATTCAACACTTCTTCTTTAGTTTGTTCAATAGGTGGTGGGTGATTTAGATTTTTGGGACTTGGAGGTGGTAGTACTTCTATACAATCGTAAATAGTTTCAATTAGTGATTTAGTACCGTCTATTTTAATAGTAGGATTTAATACAGAACCAATAATATAAATAGAAGGAATAGGAATAAAATATTTTTTTATTTTGACAAACATTTTTTTAATAGCTGCCTTATAAGCTGGTTTTTCCATATATTCACTAAGTAATAAAAATATTAGAGTTATATAAAATAACATAGTTGAAATAGTAGGATAATATATACCGGAAAATTCTTTTGTTGCTTGAAAAAATTTCTCTAAAAATACAATAAGTTCGGAAATTTTTACCCAATCACTATCTAAAATCATATCAGTTGGGTTTTTATTATGAGAGTTAAAAAATAAAGTTATAGGTAATTTATAGTCATAAGCAACAAGTAGTTGCTCGTATAAAGAATTCCACCTAGTCGATACTTCTTGTGGAATTCTTCTATAAGGTAGTCCACAATCGTGACAAGTTTTTTTATATTCTTTTCTACGTTGTACTTTATTACTTTTAAAAATAAAGTTTATAGCAAATTGTATTTTACTAAGAATGTCTTCAAAAAGTGATAGACCATCCTTTACAATTAAGTTATATATATGGCACGCGCATTTTATATGAAAATGGTCCGGAAAAGATGGAGCTAAACTATTTTTTAACATTGTAATTGCGTAATTGTTATTAGAAGCGTTATCTAATGTAATAGTCATAATTTTATCGGTAATTCCGTAATAATCGCACACTTGATAAATATTTTCTCGCAATAAAAGTACCGGTGTGCCTATCATCTATATATCTATACGCTAAAATATGTTTTTGCATAGACCATTTATAATCTATCCAATGACAAGTTACGGTTAAATAATCATGGCCGTTAGTACTACGACCTATATCGGACGTGATAGATACTTTGCCATTAAAATGATATAATGAAAAACGTAAATATTGTTGATATTCATGCGCAAATTTAAATACATCTCTCTTAACGGTTGACCTAGGAAAACCGTTAAAAGCGAGGATTATATATATCTCTAATGTAATGAATAAAACCGGGAGATGAAGGAAATGAAAAAGGCAAACCCTCCACAACAACTAATTTTGATATTGCTTCCCTATCTCTATGTTTGTTGTATTTAGAGCCTACAATTCCCCCGTCATAGGGTTAATTTGACCCTGTACTTGGTCCGGGACGATATCGGTATGTGAACCTTGTCCCGATGGAGCGGGCGTTTGCGCACCGGTTTTGAAGCATGGTATTGGGCATACCTAGCCGGATGAACACTTACTACGTGTCTAATTAAACCCCCGTCCCACCGTGACCTTTTCCAGCTTTTAAATTTTAAAACATTTTTACAAATTTTACATATGGCTACTTGATTCTCTACGTCCCTATCAAAAAATGTCCATGCATCTTATTTTAATGGTCGTTTTGCTGGACCTCGTCTCATACTAGGGGGAATATGAGGTATTTCAGTTGAAGGTGCACTAGTGGGCGTGTTGTCATCAATATTAGTGGGTGTATCGTCTAGATCATCGTCTAAATTAAAGTCTTCTTGAGTTCCAGAAAATAACTCCTCGTCTAAATCTAATGGTATTGTAGGAAAATGTTGAGTATCAACAAAATCATCCTGTGTAGGAATAAGATGACTAGAAGAAGTACCCTTGCCCTGGTTGCCTCTACTAGAAGAAGCACCCTTACCCTTACCCTTAAACATACCTTTTAATCCTTCCATTTTAATTATGATAATAAATAATTAAAGACAATAAAATTAAGTGCGCTAAATAAAATAAACAGACAATAATAATTTAATGAAGGAACGAATGTACCAAACGCCGACGTAACGTCGACGTGTAATCGAGAGGTTGAAAATTGAAACTTTGCTCGATGGAAGATCCTCAAGCTAGTTGCCAACTTCACTCCCAATTCCCAAATGAATTAATAAAATTGAATAATTAGCAAACAATGTAGAGAGATATATTGAGAAATTAGAGAGATTGTAGGAAGATTTGTGAGAAAGATGAAGAGAAAATGAGTTATTTATAGTTGAAAAATTGGGTTAAAGTGTAAATATAATAACTTATGGGTTAAAAATAAATATTAAGGGGTAGGGGGTTGGGGGAGGGGGGGCCTAAAATGGTCGTTGGTGCAACGGCCATTTTTGCAAAGGGGGTTTAAGGGTCGGGGTCGGGACGGGCTCGGGGCGGGCTCGGGTCCGGCGGACCTGGGGCGGGCTCGGGTCTGGCGGGACGAGACATCGTCCCGTCCCCGTTAATTTTTTATTTTTTTTAGAGCGGGGTCGGGGCGGGACCGGGGCGGGGTCGGGACGGGGTCGGGGCGGGACCGGGGTGGGGTCGGGACGGGGTCGGGTCGTCCCGGCCCACTGGCCAGCCTTAAAACAAAGTGACAAGGATAAAGGCAGGGTAAAAGTAAAAAAAGAAATGTTCGACGAATTTACCAGTTAGATGCGTGCATGTCTTTGTTGAAGAGGCATTGCCAAGAGACATTCTTCATCTTCTCTTTATCGGATTCCGATATGAGAGGCCTCAAATAGCTTGTGACCCCAACTGGATGAGACAAGAAATTCATGTCCTCGGAGAAAGAGAGAGTCACAATCCTTATTCTCTTCGGATCCATGCTCGGAGACGGGAATACTTCCATGAGCTTGAATCGGGAGGAGGTATGATTTTTCATGGGGTGACTTTAAGCTTCTGAGGGATTGACAAGTGACCAAACTCGGAAGTATTCATCGGTAGAGCTGGGCTCGCAGAGGTTCCAGCCTCACCGAAGAGGCATTCAAAGTCCTTTTGCCCGAAGGTGGAGGCCGGTTATAATGATGGATGAAGAGTTGAAGTCTTTCATCTCTTCGCCGGTGGCTATTCATCCATGGATTCATTGTCATCTTCAATGATGACGGGCATTTGTTCTACAATTGGTGGCGTGGTAGCAGAAGCTGGTGCAACATCGAATGGTGGTACGACAACTTCAGCAATAATATTTTCTCTTACTCTCGAAGAAATATCTTCCGCTAGAGTGGTGATGGTGACCTTCCTTCTAGAGAGATACCAGTGTTTTGAACCCGGAAAGGCCACATGCTTCATGGACCTTTTTCTCTTTGAAGTGACGGAGGGTAATTTTGGAGGTTTTGAGAATTTTTTTTCTTTGGTACTTCGACAATACTGCGTACGGATGCATCCAGGTCGAGTACTGGATTTGGGTGAGCCAAAGTGGCCGAGGAAGATGTCCTTGGAAGTACGGAACCTTTGGGCAAACATGAATAAAAAAATATGGTGAAAGCATGAGCATATATATAAAAAAAATTGAGAAGGGGAGTTTGGAAAGTACGAACTATGGTTATATGCTTTCCAACGGTCTTTGGAAATTGTTTTCCATATTCGTCCTTTATACAGATGCAAACTAATGATCTTCTCAACCCATGCATGGAGGTTCTCGACATGGGCCGAGTCCACCGGGTGGCTGGAAAAAGAAGCAAAGGAAAGTTTCATAAAACTGAGGTTGTTAGAGGCAATGCAGAAAATCGGAAGAAAGAGATATTGAACTTACGGTTTAAGTTCCATTTATTCAGAAAAGGCAAGAACGTCTCCGAGATAATTTCAGCAGTAAAAACTGCTATGAAGCATTCCATCCAACTTTAGTCTCGATCTTCATCGAGGCTAAAAAAATGGGGAATTTCCCTGGTTTGGAAAGTTGGACGACCCGCCATGAAATAATTTCGGGACGTACAAATAGATCAAATGATCCAAAGTGAAATATTCATTGACCTCGTTGGCCAAGAACCGGAGGCAAGTGACGATCCTCCATACGGCCAAACTAATTTGTCCAAGACATAAATTGTAAGTCTTGCACATTTCAAGTATGACGTCATTAATTGGAGGGTTGAGTTTGAAAGTAAATGGATAGGTGTAGATGTAACACCTCGTACCTTTGGGATAGGGTTTGACCCATACAATGGAACATAATAGAACCAAGATAAAGAGTGTAGGAAGTGTTTTGAACACTAACCAAGTTAGAAGAAGAGTCTTTGGGCAAAGTATAGTAGGAAGCTACTATACGGGCCATGTTTTCCAATGAGTTTGCACAATGCCTCACTTCAAGCGAGTATTCGGAAAAATCTACAATGAATTTGGGAATATTTATTCATGGAAGTTGTGTATCATTGAAATACCTTTCCGGTGGTATATTGTGGAGGCCGAATAGAGCTTTATACAAAAAGTTATGTGCGTTACAAAAACATTACGCATAAGTCAATACGGGCGGGCGCGGGCGTTGGTCCCGCGTCGTGGGCTGGTCGCACCAAAAAGTCCCTGGACTTTTGACCTGCAGGGGGTCCCGCAGTGGCCCTGCGTCAAGGGCCAATAGTGAATGGGCCGAGTTTCAGGTCAAAACTTCATATTTTTGCATTTTTTTATATTTAAGCTTGAGGTTTATTTTCCTACATCCCTAATCACAAAATATCACCCTAAAGACATAGAGAACAAGTTACAAGCCTCGAAAAACCTCTAAGGTAAGTCCCCCAATGATTCTAGCATGAATTCAAGTTCTTAGGACCCTCCTAACTTGATTAAAACCCTTTCTAATCCATAGAATTGCGATTGAAATGTTATTGTCAGACGAGGAGTTCTAGATTTAGAATTCAGTATTCTTGAATATCAAAAAGGTATTATCTTATCCCTTAGTTGATTATAGTATTGTATTAATGATTATAAACCATAGATTATTGAGATAAGCTATTGGGTTTGATGAGGAAAATCGTATGAACTATTGTATGGTTTGAATTATTGACTTAAGGTTGTTGTAATTGCATGGGTGATGAAGAATGATGTTAATTGTATCTATTTGGGATTGTAGAATCATATAGAAATAAGAGGATGCGAAATTGGATGTAGAAACACCATTGATAAGGGCTATGAATCTTTATGCCCACCAAGTGTTTGATAAAATGCCTAGATGACCAAAATATGAGAATTGTTGCTAATGTTGATTCTATTGACATATATTGATATGGATTAAAGTCAAAAGGAAGCCGCATACATTGTATTACGCTCAAAATAAAGGAATTAAGGTATGTGGGGCTAACTACGTTTGAGAATGTTTGATAATTCTCCCTACGCCACGTCTTTTATTGACTATCATGAATTGCCTCATAACATAGTTATGCCTTAGTTTCACGAATAGTTGCAGAACTTCTATTATCTATTTCGTAATTCATTCATGATCTTTATTTTGAAATATTGTGAACTCAGAACGTAATCAATATAGACTCGTGTTTGATATCCATGAGTCTCAGTTTAGAAATTTAGCAGGTTTAGAAACAATTAAGGCTTCAGATCTCATACTCGGTTCATGAATATATGTCTCAGCTCAGTGATGTTCATTAATCCAGTAATCCCAGATCCTTAATAATAACTAATGAATACTGAACATATGTGATTTGCCCAAGGACACAGTCTCATGTATACGTATACTTGACCAAGGCCATTGACTGACGTACTTACTTGGCCAAGGCCATAGTTTGTGCATTCATTATTGGGATAAGGCCCCACATATTTAAAGACATATAAATAGATGTTTCATATTCAGAACATGAAGTACTCGTAACTTTACTTCTTTTGTTCATTACAATTATCAGTTACGTTTCAGAGTTACAGTTTCAGTATCTATTACCTATTTATTTATTTATTTATTTGGGTTGCCCTTTCTCGAGCATACCGCTTACAATTATGTCTTTCAGTTTCTTTACATATAATACAATTCAAATATATTAACGTTCTTTTTGCCCATGACTTGCACTTTACGGTGAATGTAATAACTTTCAGGATGACACATCTGCACTCTAGGATCATTGGTATCAGCTGAGTTAGTGAGCCCCTGTATTTTGGGGCCTTATAATTTATTTTTCAGTCTTTATAGTTTATTACAAACATTCATGTATGTCGGGGGTTTGTCCAGACAAATAGTTAGCATCTCAGTACTTTTCAGAGGCTTCATAGACTAGAGTAGTAGTTAAACAGAGTTGATAAGATTTTCATATTTGCCATGTTGACACTTTTACCATGTTCAGACCTTTTCACTATCTTCCACACTTAATGATTATTTAATCAGACTTTTAGTTCATCAATATATGTTAGTTTAATTCCTCTTTCAGTATGTTTTGATATCACATGTCGATTTAGCCAGCATGTTGGTTCGCTCGGTCACATGCATTCAGACATTGCGTGTCGTGTTATGTCCAGGCCATGGTTTGGAGCATGATAGTAGACGTAAGAATACCCGGGTTTATGGGTGGTAATATCATCATCGAGCCCGGGATGATGAGTCCAGAGAGTTTCTCCCAAGTCCCAACCGCAATCAGTCTGAACTTTGCCAAGTTCGGAGGGAGTGATAGAAGTTGGGTAGTTTTTCGCCATTTCACCTCGATCGTTTTTCGAAGTGATGGTGCAGACTGCAAATTCAGTATTAAAATGGAAGGTAGAGGGGAGCATATCGAATGCCCTAGGCTCGATGACAACTTGAGCTTTAGAAGATCCACCGGCACCGGTGGCATCATCGGTGTTCGGCAGAGATAAAGGCGTCGGAGAAGATTATCTTGAAGAAGATTGGGTGGTTTTAGCCACGATGAAAGAGATATGAAGATTTGAAGTTAAGAAGGTTTGAAGATTTGAATGAATGAATGTTTGAAGATTTGGTGATTTGAAGATTTAAACTAGAAAGGGCTAGAATGCGTAGGTTTGAGAAAGAGATTTGCAGAAATGAAAAATGGTAGAAAATGGGGAAGGATTTATAAGTGTTTTTGTCATCATTGCGAAACGCTTCGGTGATCCAACCGAAGAGGCGGTGCAATCAGAAGTTGGCATGTGTCCGAGTTTACAGAATGATAATACGTGAGTTAGAGTTTGGAGAAGAGGAAATGTTTCGTTTCTCGCCTATTTCAGAGTCATTTGAAAAGAGGATTACAAGAGAAGACAACGAAGAAATCATTTCCACTTCCCATCACTTTGGTAAACTTTGATCCGAGAAGTATGGGGACTATCTGTATACGGTGAAAACTAGCACGACACGTGACTAATTTTAGGTATGGAGTTTGAGGGAGGCGACAAAGTTCCTCATCGGGTGAGAGTTGCATCGAGACAAGTCCGGATGTCCAGACAAGACCGAGCAGTGATAGAATCAGGTGACACCGGGTGAAGAATCGGAGGAGCCTAGTGCGTACCCGTTCCAGATATGGCGCCAACCATTACTCTTTGCTCATTAAGAGACCATTATTGTCATTTAATTGGAGAATGGTTCTCGGGTGTTAATGTCTTGTATTCATAGCTATAAAAGGAGTCAACCTTCGTGTTGGAAGGACATATCATTCTCATTATTCATACTTTCATGATTTACTTACATCAATTATTGTTATTAGTTCTCATTGTTGGCTCAGACCCGAAGCAAATCAGTTAAGGATCAGACCAATCTTGCTGAGTGATTTCAATCAAGATTACGACACTACAAGCTAATCTTCTTACTTATTATTTTCATTTGCTTACTTACTATTAAATACCTATTACTTTTTATTGTAAATCGATCCACGTATCCTTAAAAACATTTACAAATTTAAATGTGCATTGTTTTGGGTAAACATAGTTAATTTGTAATTTTTCTCCATGAGAATAAGCCTCTGCCAATGTATTTGCAATGAAATTTCAAATCTTTTTTTTCTCTCTCTTAAAATTCAACAATTATAAAAGAGCTCTAAAATGACTATTTTTGCAAATTCCCGAAAACAGGCAAATGAATCCAAGCTCGATCTGCTCTCTCTCTAACGAAAAAAAAAAAGAAATAAAATTATTCGAACTTCCTTCAGCTAATTGCAGTGAACTCATCACGGAATTAATTTGTATGTTTCTCTTTCTTAACTCGCTGGTTTCTCTATACATATTTTCATTCATATTTCTAATTAGACAAAAAATATTTCCTTTGCGCTGATATTAATTGCAAAATACGAATTATAGTGTATTGATTATATTGCCGAGTTTGCAATGATCATTATAGTAGTTGTAGAACACAAATGTAGAATTTCTTTTTTTATATAGTGTGAAGTTATAGTGGTATATTTATTTGCATTTAAGCAGTAAGCATAAATCTGGCTGAATAATTAGTTTGAGACATCTGCTAAATTTGAAAAAGAATAATTGAGTAATTACATAAACCTTTTATTGAGATATGCAGTGGGTACACTTTGTATGTCTGCCAGTGTGAGACTGGGTGAACTGTAAATAGTATAAGCACTTAGAATTTGATACTACATAGAACATTACCATTTATGAGAATGATTAAAGAACCAGATTAATATAAGAGGAAACTATATATTTTCATATGAAAAATTGTTAGGTTTGTGTTCTAGTAATCAGTCCGTAACAGCTGGTAAGTCTTTTCTGAAGTATCCTACTAGATTTCCAGCAATAGGAAGAAATATAAAATGATTATTAATACAACAACGACAACATACCCAGTGAAATCCCACAAAGTGGGGTTTGGGGAGGGTAGAGTGTACGCAGAACTTACCCTACCTTGGGAGGTAGAGAGGCTGTTTCCGATAGACCCTCGACACAAGAACAAGCAATTCAAAACAGTATAGAAAACACAAGAAAGGAGCCTTAACTACCACAAAACCACAGTGTTGTGCGGTTTGCAAAAGCTCAATCGTGTTAAGGCAATGTTGTCCCTGTAAAAAAAGATTTCTAAAAGAAGAAATCCCTTTTGTTTGCTTATCAGAACAAAATTATTTTCTAGAAGAACAAGCAAACATTTTTCAAAATAAAACGGAAAAAAAATCTTTTGTTGGTTTTGTTTTACTCAAACCATAATTGAACCAACTTCTACAATAGCCCCCAAATTCTAAATGCTATCACTTTGACCTTCTTCTTATAAGTTAATTAACTTTATAATCACCTTTTTTCCAGAAAGAAAGTGAAGAAAATCACTTTCCAAAAACATCCCAATAGACTGTTTGAACACAGTGAGTTGCCAAATCATGAATGTTCTCATTTTTCTCTTGGCACTTCTATTGTCAATTTAAGAGGTCCTTATCTCAACGTTAATCCTGAAACTCGACTTGTAATTTCTTTGTAAGATGATCTTGACAAGGTATATAGAGGATCAAGCTCTCATTTCCTCAAAAAATAAATGTAATGACTCTAATGAGCACGGTTAACTAAAATGGATTTTTTTTTCATATGAAAAATTGTTAGGTTTGTGTTTTAGTAATCAGTCCTTAACAGCTTGTAAGTCTTTTCTGAATCGTACTAGAATTCCAGAAATAGGAAGAAATATAAAATGATTATTAATGCTTGTCATATTGACAAAAGTAGAAGTTTCAGTGCTCTTTGAAAACTCAGCAGTCAGCAATGCTTTTCCAAGGCAATAGAGGAAATCACTAAGAGCAGACTGCATCCAATAAGTAGTAGGAGTACTAGGTTTATTAGGTAATTAGCACATCTGTGTCTTGTGCTGGGCGCAGGATATAACAACAATGTGCAAATATTGCAAAATAAAGTCAAGTAGCTTAGAAGACATTATTGTTGGAATGACTTAGAATATAAGCAGTAAGGTGCAAGCATGTTCTTAGGATTTTATCTACCCTCGTTCCATTTTCGTTCACTTTACAGTCTAGTAGTCTTAAAACGTCCGATGTTTCTCGTCTGTAGTTATCTGAAAACTGCTCCCAATTCCCATTTTTGCCATCTGTGGTTCAAGCCTTTGAATCTGCGTCTGATCTCCCACGATATGTTCATTTAGATTGTTTTCCATATTGACCGTAACTGTGTCAACTTTCATTCCTTTAATTGCCGACATAGCTGTACTGTCATTCAAATTAACTGAGTATATGGGGACATCTATTAGAGAGGTGCTCCAAGCCTGCAAACTGTCATCTGCTGTTTCAGACCTTCTATCCTTGTCAAGATATCTGCCTGGAAAAATCATGAATGGCAAGTGGCATTTTCTGTGTGAATTAGTGATCAAAGAAACACAGAGATTAAAAAAACATGCTATTGAAATTTCAATGCACATACAACCTATTTTTTGATGAGGTATGCACATACAAGCTATTTTCAGTAATATGTTCCCTCTGCTCTCCCTTACCACAGAGTGATTAAATTCCTCTGTGGCTTGTAGAGGCGATGGACACATTTTCTTCCCCTTTTTACTCTATATGGTACTCTCACTTCATGTTATGAATGTGACTGCAAGGAATCTGTTGTTTTGGAAAACTTCTTAGTAAATGTCAAAGATCATGCTAGAACAATTATCATGATTTTGCTACAATGTTGAGAAACATCTCTATTAACTTCTGTAACCGACCCCTTGTCCCCTATATATTGTATTGTTCCCTTTTTGGTCCATTGCAAAATGCTTTTCGCTTTCCTAAATCGAATATATTGTTTCTTAAACTAAAATCTTTCCAAAAAGATTTTATTGCTCTTTTTGTTTGCAAAATGCTTTCCGCTTTCCCTTAAATCAAAATCTTGCTTCTTTCCCTGTTTATCACCTTTTTAAAATTACACTATAAAAATATCTATATAAGGTTAGCACCTCTGTAGAGCCTCTGATAATACAACTCTCATTGATTAAATACAAAGTTATATGGAGATCATTTTATTATTCTACTATCTCAACTTATGAGAAAATGACTTCAACTCTATATGTGGGTCCAGTTTCTCTATAACACTACATGATTTCAACTTTTCTCCATGCATAGGAGAATTAAGTCAGTAGAATTTTGGACAATGGGAGAAATGATTCAAAGCCATTTTGGTTGGGGGGGGGGGGGGGGGGGGGGGATGCTCAAGATACCAACGTAAATTATTTCAAATTTCCCAATTGGCTAACACAAAACTTTATTGGGATGATAGAGGGACGGACCATTATCCGCCGAGTTTGGAACCGTCCGCAATTGGCACTCAGGGGATTTCTCGATTTTAAAGAAGGGGAGCCTTGGCGTAATTGGAAAAGTTACTGCCATGTGACCAGGAGGTCGCGTGTTCGAGCCGTGGAAACAACCTCTTGCAGAAATGTAAGGTAAGTCTGCGTACAATAGACCCTTGTGGTCCAGACCTTCCTCGGACCCCGCGCATAGCGGGAGCTTACACATTTAAAGTGCACCGGGCTGCCCTTTTTTTTTATTGGGATGTGCCTATCCCTGCATAAGCCTGTTGATGCTTGTAGATATACCAGAACATGTCTTTCAAATATGTGATGTTTGTTTGATTTCAATTTCGTAGAGCTTTCTAAATGGAGTTTTATTAAACAAAACAAACTAAAGAAGATATGTACCTTGAGTTGTGGAGAGCCGTGGTCGTCCTCTAGGCCTCTTAAATTGGTGTCCTACTTTTGCTCTACAATAAGCTCTCTGAGAATATAGTTTCTGTCTGGAAACCTTGAGCAATGAATGTCAAGCAGTAATCAAATAAGGAACCTCAAGTAGTTATGAAATATGGAAGGATGTACCAAATCATAGAAGAGGTTTAACATATACAATTACCTAACTTTTTCTGTGTTCTATTATCCATACATTAACATTAGTTTGAAAGTCACAATTTGAGTTCTAGACTGCACAGAAGATTAACAATGAGGAAGCACTTGTATATTTGTATTTTCTTGTACATACCAAAAACAGGACAGAGTAGATAAAAGCCAAAGAAATGTTTGGAAAAACAAGTTTCTTAAAAATAAGAAGTGTATTGAATCCGTTGAAAATAAGTAAACGGATTCTTGAATTGTGTTCTCAACCAATCAAATTGTCTCTCTACCTCCGTGATGCGACTATTTGTACTTAGGTGTTCCTACATTTTCTATTTCAGTTTATTGGAATGGATGGGAACGCCTCATGAACAGGAAGATTAATACTGCCGGCTGTTATCTTAAGTAGAAGATTTCTGATTTTAGTTTCCTAACAGTTAGTAAGAATGAAATTACACATTTTGCTCATTTAGGATATTAGGTGCTGATCTTCCATATGGAAATTCTTAGTTGTGCAGTTTCAAGTGTCAATATGTTTATACTTCTAAATATAGCCTCTTAATTACATCTTTTTGTGGATGGATAATTTACCCAAGAGATTAAGAGGAAAAAGGGACAGAAGAAGAGGTGTTATTTTTGCGACAGATGCAAAGGAAGGATTAGGTTCATTTACTTGAAGAAAAAAGTAAAAGGAAATGAAGTGGAACCAACATAAACACGGAGGAGTTATGGATAAATAGTTGGATTTTCCTTGTGATTGTAGTCCTTGCTGACATATTTTATAGATTGCTAAAATTAGATTAACATGTGCCGATGCTTTGATTTGTCCTCATTCACTCTGAACTTTGAAATACTTTTAGGATTTCTTTTTAGCACTAATTTCAAGTCCCTTTGTTAGCACTATTTTCGACTTTGGGGATTATCTGATGACTATTGTTAGACGCATGGTTACCATGACTCATCAAGATACTTGCAATCATACAAAAACTTGTAATGTCAAGCTGTACATACTATGGCTAATATTGCATTATGAATGAACATGTTAAAATAATACAACTAGAATACTGGAATCAAAGGGATAGAAAATATTATAAGCTAAAGAGAACATCTTTTGTCACTTCAAGAAGTAATTAATTTGTAGACATACGGACAATAGGAGGAGACTCGGAGCAATTCCCAGTGATGATTGGGCTGCACCAGGGATCGGCTCTTAGTCCATTCCTATTTGCCTTGGTGATGGACGGACTGACGCAACAAATCCAAGGGGAGGTACCATGGTGTATGTTATTCGCAGACGACATAATCCTAATTGATGAGACTTGCAGCAGAGTGAACGCCAAGCTGGAGGTTTGGAGACAGACTCTGGAGTCTAAAGGGTTCAGGTTGAGTAGGACCAAGACAGAATATTTGGAGTGCAAGTTCAGCATCGGGAGCGACCTTGAGACAGACGTGGAGGTAAGGCTTGGTACTCAGGTCATTCTAAAGAAAGGAACCTTTAAGTACCTAGGGTCTATTATCCAAGGGAATGGAGAGATCGATGATGATGTCACACATCGTATATGGGCGGGGAGATATGGAGATGAAATGGATGCTCGCAATAATCACAACTTTCATCGTCTTGTGCGACAAAAAGGTGCGCCACAAAAACTTAAAGACAAGTTCTATAGGGTGGTGGTTAGACCGACTATGTTGTATGGGCGAAGTGTTGGCCAATCAAGACTTCGCACATACAAAAGATGAAAGTTGCGGAGATGAGGATGCTGAGATGGATGTGTGGGCATACAATGAGAGATATGATTATAAATGATGATATCCGGGAGAAAGTGATAGTGGCCTCGGTGGATGATAAGATGCGGGAAACGAGGTTGAGATAGTTCGGACATGTGCAGAGGAGAGACACAGATGCCCCAGTGTGGATATGTGAGAGGTTGGCTATGGACGGGTTCAAGAGGGGTAGAGGTAGGCCGAAGAAGTATTGGGGAGATGTGATTAGACGGGATATGGCGCAGGTGCAACTTACTGAGGACATGACCTTAGATAGGGGGTTGTGTATGACACAAATTAGGGTAGAAGAGTAGTAGGTACTCGAGCGTAGTCCTACTTATGCTTACAAATTGATAGTTGTAGTGTTATTACTGTAGGCCCGATTAGCCTATCACACTTATAGGCACATTATTGCTTTATAATCGACCGTAGTTTGATTTCTGTTGCTATGTGTTCTTTAGTGTATTTTGTTTAGCTTATTTAGTTGTGTTAGCTACTACTCCCTTTTGTTCGAATGCACTCTATACCGCTTTAATTCCTTATCCGAGTCTGACCGTTTCTCTTGCTTTACTCTTGCTTTGTTTTGATTGCCTTGCTTGTGATTATGCTTTGCCTTGAGCCGAGGGTCTCCCGGAAACAACCGCTATAACTACCAAGGTGGAGGTAAGGTCTGTGTACACTCTACCATATCCAGACCCCACGGTGTGAGATTTCACTGGGTATGTTGTTGTTGTTGTTGTTGGTAGTGATGAAAAAGACAATGGTAATTCTCTTTTGATAAGTAATTTATATGAGTATGTTTTAACCGTAACATGTATTTTTTATGATAAGTTGGTTTTAGCTAGACTTTATAGCATCAACTTGTAGCACATACATGATGAATGTATGTAATAAAATGGGACAAAGTAAATTTAAAAAATGATCTGCAATCTTTTATTCTTTTTCCATTAATATTTTGTAGGGTGATGTTTTAGAATATTAAGGCTATTATGTTGCTGTAGATGATTTAAAAAAAACAACATTTGTTGAAGACACATTTTAAATAAATAAATTTATACTTTCTTTAATTGTTTAAGATTTTAGATGAGATGGTCACACTGACACACTTCAAATTGGTATTAGAGCGGACAGAGGTCCGGGATTTGAGTCTTATTGTCACCCATAATTAAAAAAAAATTCATGTGCTAGGAACCCACATGTGAGGGGGGTGTGTCGAAGATACAATTTGAGTAAATAAAATCTCTAATGACTTAAGCTTTTAGATGAAATGGTCACACACTTCAACAACATTTAGTAGATTTATCTTTCCTTATGTCAATTGTGTTTACAATTTTCATGATAGAAGTGAGGCTTGCATGTGAGTTCACTACATTCGGAAAGCATTTTAATGCAATGGCTTAGAAGAACTTCAATGTTAGAAATGAGGTGTGATTGGAAGAGAACAACATTGAGCATGGAACCCATTTTTATCAAGAGTAGTAGATAAATGTGATATAAATTTGACAATGGAGGGATGGTCTAGTGGTAAGGATCGTCCACCTTTAAAGATAATATGAGGTTGGAGTTACCAATGGAGCAACGTGAGAAAAAGAGCCAGTATTGGGCTCTTGGGTATGTGGTTTAGTTGGGGTAGTGGTGGTGGTAAGCTTACCGTATCAAAGAAATAGTACTATGAAGAAAAAAGAAAAGAAATAGTACTGCCTCCTGTCCATTTGAAATGTGGTTTTAGCCTTTTCAAATTTGGTACGAAATAAGTGTCACTTTAGGAACGGGCTTAATTGTTGTTTTTTTAAAATCTATCCTTGCTCCCATAAATGATCTAAAAAGTCTGCAGAGATAATGGGTAATTTGAAGAGATATAAAGGGTAACTTAGTCAAATAACCCATATAATAAATGTTAATAAATGGTTTTCTTAATGTATGTGTCAAAAGCGTAATGACATTTAAATAGGATTTAAGGTAGTAGTATATAAATGTCTAATGTCCCCGATCTTTTTAGGCTAAGAGGGACTTCTGATTTTGATTATATTTTTATATACTAGACTAATATTGTGAACAGATTCTTAAATGTAGGAGGGGACTCCTTTTAGGATTAGGGAGAACACTAGGTAAGACACTTTAATACTAATTTCTTCTTTGACATCTTGAAGTTTTGCTCAAGACTGTGTTTTTAAAATCATATGTTTTGTTGCTGATGAAGGGGAGCCTTGGAGTAACTGGTAAAGTTGTTGCCATGTGACCAGGAGGTCATGGGTTCAAGTCCTGGAAACAACCTCCGGCAGAAATGCAAGGTAAGGTTGCGTACAACAGACCCTTGTGGTCCGGCCCTTTCCCGGACCCCGCGCATAGCGGGAGCTTAGTGCACCTGGCTGCCCTTTTTTTATGTTTTGCTGCTGATGCTGATAATGATTATTTTGACAAGTAAAGGAACTTTATATGGTGCGTCGAACAACAATATTAGTGAAACTACATGTTGCAAGTTTTGTGTTAAACAGTCATGTTATGTTCCTTCCATCAAGATTCAATCTTGTACTTGAGTATATAGTAGGAAATTTTTGCTCCACCATTTCTCTTTTTTTTTTTTTTTTTTGATAAAATTATCTTTCCCACCAATTCTATTACCTTTTTTGGTGAAATACTCAAATTTTTAGATTAATCATCTTAAGTTTCAAACAAAAACTAAGAATACAAAGGTACAACCCAAAAGTAGCCTTTTTCAGTTGTATGCTGCTCGGAGCCTAAGATATGCTTATCCAGTCCCATGAATCGATTCCCATTGTTTACTTATATTTTCAGCTATCATCATTTACATTGCTCTGCCACTGTTCAAAAGAGAGATTTTAACGTTCTCAGTTATTCCGACGTCCCATTTTCCTTTTCTAAGGAGTAATATATTTTTGTCTCTTTGCTCCTTTCTTTGTTTTAGTACTTTCTGGTCTTCTATGAAGTTTTATGGTTGTGAATAGTCGATCCATTTTTTCGGTTTCTGCAATGCTTGTTACTAGAGTAGCAGTATAGGTAGTTGAATGTCACAAAAAAGTGTTGTCTTTTTGCTTTTACTATGTCTACTTCATTATTACTTCAAAGTCTACCGAGTAATATAAGAGTATAGATCTATTTTGAAGAGTGCTGTGTTGCTACTGGGGGCATATATCAAACTTGGTACTATATTATTCTCAGTCTTAATTGCTCCTGGATTATGTAGGGATGGCTCTCTAGCTTCTCTTT
This sequence comes from Anisodus tanguticus, assembly GCA_034509755.1. Classification (NCBI taxonomy): domain Eukaryota; kingdom Viridiplantae; phylum Streptophyta; class Magnoliopsida; order Solanales; family Solanaceae; genus Anisodus; species Anisodus tanguticus. The sequence continues at coordinate 32,243,212 of CM067561.1, read as the reverse complement.
GGTGTTAATATTATTGGATGGTGTAGTGGTTTATCGACTTGTCGTTATAACTTAAAAGGAGACCTCAGATACTTTTAGTCCACTTAGTTTTCAAACTTTTTGTGGTTGAGCATACCTTATCCTAAAGCTGATATGCCTATTTCTTCAATAATCGGACTTTCATCTCCGTATACAGAAGAAGATTGAATAGCAGCAGCATCTTAGAGAACAATTAATGACATACCCCTGATGTAGTATCCATAAGATGTGGAGCGAGTCTATTTTCATGTGCCTTTGCTTTTCCACTCTCATTTCCAGTAGTTTCATTTTGCATAGCCACACGATCTAGTACATTATTGTTTATCCTGAAACAAAGTATAATGCAAGCCATTACAGTTGTAATGACAAGCATATGTAAGTCAAATGCCCTTTGAGATGTTACAATGTAAGTCTACTGTGGAGTCCACACAAACTAGCAAACTTGTTGGTAAGCAGTAAGCACGTGGTGACAGACATCGGAATTGACATATTAAATGCACCCGTAAAACAGAATTGACATATTGAAATAATGTACGCACAACTGGAAAACTAGATGGTCTCAAAACACCCAAGTTGTTTTTCTGTTCAAAAAAAAAAACACCCAAGTTGTTGTGCGTTGCCTTTGGGGACATGCAGTAAAGTTGGAATAGCCAAAATTGTTTTTAACCAACATTGCACTAGCTAGACAATAAGTTGGCTTCACATACCAGCTTGAACCTTATGCATGCATTTCAAAATTCACTTACAGATATGAATTTTCTACAGGAACATTCATTGAGCAAGAGGCATTATCTTCTGCCATCGGAGCTAGAGATGTCGAGTGTTCTGTAGTAGTAGTTGGTGATACGAGCAGCATAGCTCCAAAACCAATCTCATTAGGAGGAATATCTTTGTTCTTTTCATAAATTAGAATATCTTCATCATTGGCAGATATATTTGTAATTTCTGGTTCCTGTAGAATGTTATAAAGTTGCCTCTGGAGTCTTTCAACAGGTGACAAAATGTGCTGTCTAAGCTCTGATCTCTTTCTTCTTGGGACACTGTCAGGATTCCAGAGAGGATATTTTTCTGCTTCTCCTAACAAAAGGTGAACGTTAGTGCTCACAAAACAATTAGGTATCAATACAATAGATCTTTTTTTTGGGGGTTAAGCTTTTATATTTGTATGGTTAAGGTATAGTTGGACTGGTCAGCTCATATCTTTATTGAAAATCCAAAAATCTGAAATTAGTCAATGTCGGTTCATTGTGTAAAAGAAAGTAAGTTTTTGAAGCTTAGGGAAGACACTATAATTAATGGCCTATGACCAAGAAAGAAACTCAATATTTTACTTATATAGTATTATATAGTGATTGCTCCCCTACTGCTTATTTGGTAAAACCCTGGATGTGATTAGACATTGCATAATTTGACAAGCACATCACACTAATCAGGAAACGAAAAGAATTTCCTGCGAAAAAAGAAATCTGTGTCGTGATTTTGATACATGCTTATCAAGTTGGCTTAGAGCTCATGGTGTAAGTGATTCTTTTGAGTAGTACGTACTAGTGAAATCCTAACATAAGACAAGCACTTGGACATTGGGAGAATGCTGATGAAAAAATTCTGTTTTTTTGTGAAATTTGTTGTGTAGGGTCTGTAGATTTTTTTTTGATAACGGTGGTATCCGGGCTAGCTTGCGCGTACCTCGACTAGTTCCACGGGATACCTACACCTCCCACCAGCAACATGTACCAGGTAACTCTGTCCACTAAGGCTGGAACATATGGGAGGAAATCACCTAGTATTTTTGTCTTTGTTGGGAATTGAACCTGAGACCTCACGGTGCTCAACCCAGGTCATTGACCACTAGACCACACCCTTGGGTGTTGTAGAGTCTGTAGATTCTTCCCTAGTTTTTCTCCTTTTTTTTCTTTGGGGTGGGATGGTGGGGCCAAATTCATCCATTTTTAATTCGAAGAATAAGAGAAGTTCTTATTTGGAATCAATAATAATATTGGGTGAAATATTTTCGTCTTTTTCTTTTTGAATCAAAAGAATGTGCTGCAGGATTACTTTTTGTGGAGGCGCGTCATCCAAAGATTTGGTTGTCTGATTTCATCTATCTCATAAATTTCTTTGAGACTAAGAGTCTTGGGATTACTATCACGCAAATGAGAAGAAACACATCGGCCATAAATTGAGTAGGAAGCTACTAATATTCCACTTCTGGACGAGACCGTTTCTTCTTCGCAAAATGCCTTTGTCAAAGGAAGGCAGATTTTGAATGCAACTTTGGTGGCTAATGAAGTAGTAGGATTCGAGGAAGAAATATAGTGAACCAAGTGTTTTGTGCAAGTTAGATCTCGAGAAGTCTTATGACCATATAAATTGGAAGTTCTTGGATTTCATTATGTTGAAGATGGGCTTTGGGGAGAAATGGAGTAAGTGGGTCAGTTTTTGTGTCTCTTCGTTGAGATACTTGGTTTTGGTGAATGACAATCCATGTGGTTTCTTTAGTAGTTCGAGGGGTTTGAGGCAGGGGGAATCCTTTATCATCTATGCTTTTTATCTTGGTGATGGAACCTTTGAGCAGAATGATAGACAACGATTTTAGGAGGACATATCAAGGGGTTCAAGGCTGCGTTTAGTGGTGTGGGTACCATGGCAGTTACTTATATTTTGTTTGCAGATGATGCTTTGGTGTTCTATGATGCAAATGAGATCTAGTTGGACTTCCTTGGGCAAGTCTTAACTTGGTTTCAAGTGGTGTCAGGGGTTAAAATTAACCTCAGAACATGCGAGATCATACACGTTGGTGCAGTGGATAACATTGACATGTTTGCCCAAGTTTTGCAATGCAGGTAGGGGTTCTCTTTACTACCTGCTTTGGATTACCTCTAGGTGCATCGAACAAAGATCTCAGTGTTTGGAATCCTGTCATTTAGATGGTAGAAAAGAGGTTAGCAGTTTGGCAGAAAAGATACTTGTCCAAAGAAGGTAAGGAAGTGCTTATTAAGAACATTATATTGAGTATTCTTACATATTACATGTCCTTGTTCAACACACCTACCGTTGTGATATGTAAGTTGGAAAGGTTGCAACGAAGTTTTCTTTGAGATGCGGTGGATGGGGAAAAGAAGTTTCACTTAGTTCGTTCGAAACCGTGACATCTCCTAAACGGTGGGAGGACTCGGGGTTAAGGACTTAAGGTCTTTAATAAAGCACTTTTGGGTAAATGGTTGTGGAGAAGTTTTATGGAGAGGGGTGATAATAGATAAATATGGAGAGATGGAAGGAGGACGGAGAACAAATGTTATCACTATGCCTTTTTAGGTGTGGTGTGTGGAGGAATGAAAGGGTGGGATGTCTTTAATGATAACATTGTTCTTAAGGTTGGGGATGTGAATATAATTAGTTTTTTGGGGTAAAAGTCGTGTGGAGGTTTGATGCTTAAAGATGAATTCCCGGTATTGTATAGTCTCTTGCCAAAGGGAATTGTATATTTAACAAGTTAGGGGGACACATGGGGACGAGACTTTTTGGGATTTGAGGTTTAGGAGGAATTTCAAGGGTTGGGAGGTGACCGAGCTTCTGAAATTGCTAGATCTACTTCAAAAGCAATGCGAGCCAGTTGACAAACCCGATGCTTTGAGTTAGGAGTTGGGGAATAACAAAGTGTTCTCAATTAAGTCCTTCATGAGAAACTTCTAGTTAGGGCAGAGGATAGTATTCTACACGTCCGTCTGGATACCTACGGTTCCGAGGAAGGTATGCTTCTTCACGTAGTTAGCTACTAGAAGGGTGATTTTGACGGCGGAGAATCTTAGAAAACGAAAGGTTGTCTGCATGAGCTGGTGTTTTCTTTGTAAGGAGGCGGGTGAGTACGTGGACCATATTCTGTTACATTGCAAATTAGCCATGAGGTTATGAGAGGATATCTATAGATGGTGTGGCATTTCTTGGGTAATACCAAGATTGATGAAGGAGTTGTTGTTCAGCTGGAAGAGTGGAGCTTAGAGAGGAAGACACAAGGCTTGGAATGTTTCTCCACTTGCTTTAATGTGGGTCATTTGGAAAGAGAGAAATATGAGAACTTTTGAAGGGGTGGAGATTAGCTTTGCTCAATTGAGGAGTAGTCTCCGATCCCGTATTTTCTTTTGGTGCATCCATGTAGTTCATTGAGGAGATAGGAGGCTATGGAGGAGGACGCGGATTAGAGTAGAATGTTAGTAGGTAGTTGTGCATTGTCCCGCTTGTCCTTCTACACTAGTAGTCGTAGTATTATTTTTGTAGTTTCTTTTCCTTCGATTTCTGCTATTATTTATTGTTTGTTGTTCTTTGACTATCATATTACTTTGTGGTTATTTCTGCTCTATCCTGCTTTTATATATAGTATGTTACCATGGTTTATTCGTTTTCGTTATTTCTTTTTCATGTTTCTTTAAAATGCTTGTCCTTATGCCGAGGGTATATCGGAAAAACCTCTCTACCTCCCAAGGTAGAGGTAAGTTATGCGTACACTCTACCCTCCCCAGACCCCACTTTGTGGGATTTCACTGGGTATGTTGTTGTTGTTGTTGCTGCATCCATGTAGTTCATGTTTGTATAGAGGATTTGGTATCTTGTGGAGAGAACCATATTTTGTAGGTTTCTCCTCTTTTTGGTATACCACTTGTATACCGCCAAGTTGACCTTGTTATAATCAATGAAAATTTTTACTTGATCAAAAAAAAAATCCATTTTTTAACCCTTATGCTTAAGTAAAGATTTGTCAGAACGTGCATCATATTTGCCAAGACAAGTTAAGTGCTCTATATAAGTGAAATTATTTTACCATTTGTTTCTTCCATCTGCATGTAGTTGTCTGAGGATGATCCTGCTGAACCTAAGCTTGATATGTTATTCATTTCCTCTTCAAGACAAGCTGAAGAGCCATCCTGTCCAGAAACCTCTACTCCAACTTCTAGCTTTTGGTCATCACGAGCTAAGAGACATGATGTCAGCTCAAAAGGTAACTGATAGCTTATTTCTCTGTTTGCATGTTTGGGAATATAGTCATCTAGTGTCCCCCTAGTCCGCCATCTTGATCCACATGCATTGCAGAGCACTGGTTTTCCAGGTAGCCCAGTTCTCCAAAGGGGGGTTTCTGTTTGAATTCACAATTAATTAGTGTTTAAACTGGAACAAAATATTTAATACATTCTTACAGGTCAGAAACTAAAGCACAATTATCATTGACAATTAAGATTTTGTGTAAAAAGGTATAGAATATTTTGCACGAGAACGGAAGCGTCACGAAACTAGAGTATGTATAGTGGGGATTTTTTTTGGAAAAACAAGGGGAAATATCTTTCTGTGAAACTGAAACATGCATCGACTTTTAGGATGTGTCAACTGTTTTTGTACTCACATTTTCATCACCATGTTAGGAACCATACAAAATACTCCCTCCGTCCCAAAAAGATTGTCTTACTTTCCTTATTAGTTTGTCCCAAAAAGATTGGCACATTTCTATATTTAAAATAATTTAAATTTATGAGATGATTTACAATCATACAAAAATCTAAGACTTGTTTTGGACCACACATTTCAAAAGTCTTTATTTTTAAACTCCGTGCCAGGTCAAATTAAGAATGGGATTTCACTGGCTATGTTGTTGTTTTTTTTGGGACAGAGGGAGTAGTTAAACTTTGAGCTTGATGGTGGAAAGATTGAAAAGGATTTGCTTGATATGTTTAGGAACTATGTAAAATAGTTAACCTCTTGGCAAACTGCATTTAATTGCATGATATTTTTAAGGAATTTCTTGATAGTTATAGATACAGTGTCAAGCATATTCACTTCAGTTTATTCATATGTCCTCTAGCTGTGTGGCACCTGCTTGCATTTTTTCTCTCAAATCTTTCAGTACTGCAAGTCTGTTCATGGTTTGAGAACCTGCAGGATCTTAAAGGGTATCTTACTACTAGAAGATCACACGTCAAATAGAAATATGTTAACAATGTCAAATTCTTATATTTGGTTTCATCACTCCCATATTGAAGGAAAAGAGTTGACCAGATTCATGCCTTGTCATAGCATCAAAAGCGACTGGACCATAGCCATGACAAGTATGCAGTTGAAGACTTATTACACGGTGTGAACATTAATAATTGGATAGATTGCTGATGGCTATGCTGGTCTTTGAGCACTTGCTGAGCAAAATAAACTTCTATGTGTATGGTCTTTAAGTTTCTAGAAAGTGTGGACTCCGGACAACTTTGTCAAGGACGTTTTATCTCGACTTAAAGTAGCTCGAGAATAGCACGTGTTCAATCAGGACCTTTTCCCCTCCATGTTACTTGCCATTCTGAATCAGCTGTCTATGAACAACTTCTAGAACAACAACATACCCAGTGTGATCCCACAAGTGGGGTCTGGGGAGGGTGGGGTGTACACAGACTTTACCCCTACCTTTGTGGGGTAGAGAGGCACTATGAATAAGTTCGGAATATACATAATCTAGAATTTAAGGACCATGGTTGGGGACCAAATCTGCAAGTTATCCTAGATGACCTCAGTTCCTGTTAGACTAATGGCTGCTGTGTTGAAAATCAATTAACATTTGGCTGGAGAGGTGAGAGAATTAAAGTACTCCATGTTTTATGTTTAATAGATAGACAATTTAGGGAAATTTGGGTACTTAGTGTTTTATGCATGTGAGTCTTCAAAGTTTGTTTGCTGAACATCAGGCACATAAATTCTAAGCATTAATGAATCAAGTACCCTGTAAAGCATGAGATTATTGATAAACATAAAAGGTGGGATATAGGTGGGATATAGAACTTACGCTCAATGCCACAATGGAAACATGGCCCTTGTCTATCCATAAAATCTGGTTTTGAATGGTTCCAGTTTAAATCAGGTTGAATGTGCTGCTGCTAACCATTAGAGTCCGATTTGCTCTCAAAATCTAAAATCTCCGAGTGAGACAGATGACAAGATATATAAACAGATAAGAAATTGGTAGGCCACAGCTGGTGATTTCCAGGGAAATAGATGAATCATGATAGAGTTGTCATTAACTTTGATCTATTCTGAACTATTCTGTTTCCCCTTATGACAGCTCATCAACTTTGATTACTGTAATCTCTCAACTATTTACACTATAACTCAATGAGAGAAGTCTTAGATTCTCTACCGAAAAAAGGGAGTGGGGATTTTGGGGGGTGGGGGTTGATAGCTGGATTCGGTGAATCTTTAATAATTTTAGGCCTTTAGTCTAGTGGTCAAGGCTTGTTACGCAACGAATCTTAAGGCAAGGGAGTGTTAAATAGTTTCAATGAAGATTACATTTTTTACATCTGTTTCCTCTTGCACTAGTACAATAATCAAATAAACCGTTTTGTCTAAATATTAAGATGGTCTCATTAACACTCTGCAGGTGAGAGTTGAAGCCCATAAAGGTGGCTCCGCGGCTGATAATTGGATAGATTTCCTATTTGGTGAGCATGCCTCATTTCATGAATTAAATTGAAAAGATATAGATATCAACATAGAACTGGCTATTTCCTTGCAAATTTTCTTAAAAGTCTGGCTCCTTAATTTAAATATTATGGTGCACCTGAAAACCACAGTGCTCTGCGGTTTGCAAAAGCTCAACCGTCTTAAGGCATTGTTGTCCCTGTAAAAAAGATTTCTAAAAGAAGAAATCAAATTTGTTTGCTTATCAGAACAAAATTATTTTCTAGAAGAACAAGCAAACATTTTTCAAGAGAAAACGGAGAAAAAAAAAACCTTTTGTTGGTTTTGTTTTACTCAAACCAAAATTGAACCAACTTCTACAATAGCCCCCAAATTCTAAATGCTATCACTTTGACCCTCTTCTTATAAGTTAAATACTTTCTAATCACCTTCTTTTCCAGAAAGAAAGTGAAGAAAATCACTTTCCAAAAACTTCCCAATAGATTGTTTGAACACAATGAGTTGCCAAATCATGAAGGTTTTCATTTTTCTCTTGGCACTTCTATTGTCAATTTAAGAGGTCCTTATCTCAATGTTAGTCCTGAAAACTCGACTTGTTTTTGGTAAGATGATCTTGACTAATCTAAACAAGATTTCTTGTTCTTGAAATGCAGATATGCTATTAGGCATCTGTCGCCATTTACAGAATTTCGTGCATCTAGGCATATGTTTTTCCTTTGTATCATGCTTCCCAACTTTCCAAAAAATGTAACACGTGGTGCTTGAGAGACTTAGTTTTTATGGTTCTTAATGGTTTAGTAAAGCTTGCATTTAATCTAAAAATTATGAAGCGTTATATCAAAGAATCTCAGTGGCTCTTTCTTGTTAGCAGCTATGAGTTTGTTCTTCTTTGCCTAGTAGTAATTGGGAAAATCCAATCTAAAGATGATCATTTTAGGAAGCATATGCTTGGCTTGTCTTAATATTTAGCTCTATCAACTACTTAGTCTTCCAGCTCTGTGACATATCATGTGTCTTCTTCCCAGATCTCTCTTTTTAACTTCCTATACAACATAACTTGGAAACATTTGAATATACTAGATACGATAGTGTTTGACAAATTGTATCTAGTAATAATGGTATTTCCCTTGCTTGCTGGTTTACTGGAATGTGAATTAGGCACGGTATTTTCAGCATTTAAGTAACATGAGGGAGTCTTTTGCCCTGAGTAGTGGATGTATAAGTTCTAGCAGTTAATGTCTCAGTATGTTGTTTTAGGCTTATGTTTGTAGTTTTTTCACTTTTCCCATTTCTTGCAAAAATCAATCTTGATAACAGAAGCTCTCCTTGGTGCCATTCAGCTTAATCTAGTGAAGACATTATGACTGCACTTGTGACTTGTGATGTTTTCAGTTCATATGTCAAACTTGTTCTAAGTAGCGCGTTATTAGTCTTGCTGCTTTTAAGGTTTTCACACACACACACACCATGGTTCTATCTGCTAGCGGAGTATGTTTGAAGCCTAAATTGGCTAAATGGTAAAACTTCTGTCTTCTGATGCAGGTTAAACACAGATGTTTTGGCTTAGCCTGTGTCTTTTTGGGATGATTTAACTAGGTGGACTCTGAAAAATCTAATGGGCAACCTGAGAAACAAAGTAACCATGCCCATTAGTCACCCAACCCGTATGAAATATGAGTGAGTTGGGTTGTGATCCGTTTTTGTTTGACCAGTTTTTAACTAGCTCTTTTCCCACCACTACTAGTATGTAATGGGGAAGAGCCTTAAATTCTTTGTTTAATCTTCATATGGAGAAGTATTTGGTTCTTTTCATTTCCATAAAATCCTCTCAGATGAGCAAATTAACACTCAATACATAATGACATGTTGATTCTTGGGAGGAACATTACGCACAATAAGTAATCAATGATGGTTCTTTATAATCATTTCTCTAATAATTTAACTCCACGCGAGTAACATATGGGTAATCTTCAAAGACGTGCAAGAATAGAAAGTTAATGTTACATATGGGTAATCTTCAAAGACGTGCAAGAATAGAAAGTTAATGTTACAATAATTACAAAAAATTAAATCAAGACCAGTGTCATGAAGAAAATTTAATCAAGGATCTTTGCAAATCCTTCTTTATCTATACATAAATCTAACAATGAGGCGGTGTATCGGGTTGTTCGGTACGAATTTAAAAATCATCGGTTAAACTTATCGATTTGTAGATATGTTAAACCGTTAATATATGGGTTATTGTTAATCGGCAGTTGATCGTTATCGGTTTAACCGTTAAGAATTCACAAGAAATTTTTTCAAGAACAAATAACCCATTTTCAAAACTGAAAGTAGCTTCGAACAAAATTATCCAATTGAAATAGGAAGGACATAAATAAATTTGGGTTAAAATTATCAAAATGTCATTGGCAAAACAAACAGAAAGACTTTTAATTTTATCACGTGACTCACTGAAAACAGCCAAACACCAAATGCATTAAAAAAAAAAAAAGAAATACAATAGAAAGAAAGAGAACATCAAACAACAAAATTCTTCGGGATGTGTCAACTCATATATATCTAAATGGAAAAACAAAACAAAGAGACAATCAATTTGTCTGTGATTGTGATGTTCATCCAGCTTATTCATATATCAGGTTATAATTGTAATTAAATAAATAGTTATCGGTTCATTCGTTAACAAAAATGATCAAATTGATACCCCAATAACCCTAGGACACCACCCGATACCTGAATCATTAACTCAATAATCGGTTCAGGTTATTGATGTAACCGTTAATTTGCACCGTCCTATATCAAATTGCATCCATACAATTCAATCCATCTAGACAATCACATGATGACATCCCCAAATAATGATAAACAGAGTATTTGTCCTATAAATGGACAAGAGAAAAAACACCAGATAAATTGGACATTTTTGTGCTGCTTTAGGATCAAGTCAAAGCAAGAGGGCAACAAGAAAGGAAGTACAGGAGCAACTGACTCACAAAAAGGCAAGAAAACTAAAGATTTTTTTAACCATATTTTTGGAGGGCCAACTATTGCTTGTTGCTTTTCGTCAATTTCTGAAGAATAACCATCTTTTGGCAACTCTTCTCTAAAACAACAAGACACAATATCGAGTAATCTGTCCGCCAGGACTAAGCAGATATGATTATATTAAATGGTGACGTTAGTATCTGAACATGTAACCTCCGATTTGTACTCTTATGCTTCAACTACTTAACCATTCTTTGGGACAATTATGTACTTGCCTTGTTTCAAGGAAGGAAATTGCTTTTGACTATAAAATTTCCATTTTTACCATTAGTAATGTTTGACCATATACGTTTCAATCTTCGACTGCAGTCAAATCATGTAATTATCATTCGTTATAACAATATTTCACTATAATGGCTTAATTTTCTTCGAAATCGATTTTTCATGTTATATTTTATTTCTCTATAATAATATTCAACCTATAACAACAATGACATTCATTATAGCGGTACGCTCTTTCTAAAATTACCTCTCTATAATAGCCATATTCAAATATTGTGTAATAATATTTGTAAGAAATATATTATGTATACAAATAAAATATTAAAATACTAGAATATTTATGTAAGCTCTTAGACAACCTTCAAGGGAAAGCTATTGAATTCCTTTTGTTAAAAGTTTGGACAAAATTCTTCATCAATTCAAGTGTTATATCATCACTAAGAGACTCAAATTTACGAAACAACTTATAATTATAGGATTCTTACGTCAAACTTGAAATATTTAAATTCTCAATTAATGTTAAAATGTGGTTCATCCTTTCTCCGAACCTTGCGCATAGGCGGCCCACGCATAGACGGCCCGCGCATAGCGGGAGCTTAGTGTACTGTGCATACGTTTCTTAGACTTTAATTCTGTATCAGTATGGTATAAATAATTATAGATTTATTAGTAATTTACTAATCTTTTTAACTTTTAATTAATGAGATATGAAAATCAATTGAGATTTTAAAATTAACAAGTATGTTATATTTGTTTATAACATAAAAGATATAAAAATAATTATTTATGTATTTTTGTTTATAACAACTAAATGAGATCCAAATATCAAATGTCAGTATACATATATAACATCACCTTGCTATAGCAATCATAAAATTTTCTGACAAACGATGTCATTTATTAGTAATTTACTACATTGCATATATTGTTTTTCTCGTTTGATATCCAAAATTCACTGCTTCGCTAATTCGGATTCGCACTATAGTCGCAGACAAGTGTCTAACTATTTTTTTGGAGTTAAAAATTCTATAAATTTTACCGATTTAATACATAGACAATCCTTTAAACTTGTCAGTAAATTTCATTTAGACACTACGACTTGTTCCTATTGAACATCTAAATGTATGATAAAATGCTCTTATTAAACGCTTTCGGTTCAAAATTTGGAAAACTTTTGTGTGCTCAAATATTTATTAGGTAATTAAGTTAACCACACAAAATATGACATTCATTTTAATTATACACATCATCCCCAATTAGACATATATTAAATGGTTAAATTGTATATGTAATGGGCAATTGGGAACTAGTACAAAAAATAATTTCAAAATTAAATTGAAAATGTCTAAAATGAACACTTTGTTATGTGTTCAGATTCTTAATTAAAATAAATTATAATTTAAGTGTCTAAATAAAATGTATTTTCAGATTTAAATGATTGTCTACGTAAAATAAGACATTTTTCTGATAGAATAGTGGCTGAAGTGTTTATTGATATGCCCCGATGCCCGTGACCAACGTCTTTTAGTTTTATTTCATAAAACAATGTTACTTACTTGTTTCCATCTATTTAAGTGATTTTATTAGCCCTTTTAATTTGATCGAAAAAAAAGTAATTCTTTTAAGAATTTAAAAAGATATTAACACAAAATTACCCTTATTTAATAGTAAATGATTGAAGAAATTTCAAAGAAGTCTTTAAAGAGAGATAAGTGATTTTTTAGTTGAAGAACTCATCTAATTAATGTTATTCTTTGATTTTCTTAACGGATATGTTAAATTTTTTAAATTATTTAAAAGGAACCGGAGGGAATATTATAATTGAGGAGCTATTGAGTATGATTTTCTAAACATTTTTAATTGTATACAATTATGACCAAGTACTTGTTAAGTAATATTTATCTTCAAAGTTTCAAAATTACATACTACAACTAAGTAAATAAGATATATTCAATCATTTTTAGGCCAAATTCATCGACAGCTTTTATGGTCATCAAGATTTTTTATGAGGTAAGGTCTGACTTTATCATTTAGACATTTTTACACATTTTCCGAATCAGCTTAAGCACGTATTGCCAAAGGCCTCCTATGTAGGGATGGCAACGGATAGGATCTGGACCGGATCCTACTGGATCCAGATCCAGATCCATTTCTCATACCTGTATCCAGATCCGGATCCAGATCCATCGGGTCCATAAAAATCATATCCAAATCCAAATCCATCGGATCCACCGGATCCACGGATCGGATCTGGATCCACATGTAAAATTTTTTGAAGGCTGCAGTTTACTTCATGTTCAAAAACTCAAATTGCGGAGATAAATAGGAAGGTCATAGCTTTACTTCAAAGACACAAACAAAGTAAAAACATCAACAGTTGTCCAAAGCCACCGTTACAAACAACCTAGTGTTTCCTCTAACACATGAAAACTTCAATAATATTGTCAAATGAAATTTTATAAACCAAAATACGAAAAGAACACCAAATAACCAAAAGCAGAACATTATATTCTGCAGCTTCTGCTTCCCTTGACCTCCAAGAATCATTTTCTTCTACTTATATTCTGCAGCTTCTGCAGTTCTGCAGTTCTGCTTCCCTTGACCTCCCAGAATCATTTTCTTCTACTATTACTATTACATGATTTCATAAGCCAAAAGCTTAAGATTTTTTAGTTTACAACCTCCCAAGAAACAAGGGTAAAAGATCTTGTCCAGTGAGTTGGCATTTCCAGTTTGGCATTTCCGTTTGCCAAACTTCATAAACTAGTCTTCAAAATCACTAGTTTCAACGTCATCAACATCCTAAAATAACAAAGAAACAATCATATTAAAAAGAGATTACTAAAAAAAAATCATCTCAATAAATATTTATGATTAAATATATCATTTACCATATCAATATAGTCAACTACTTCTCCTTCTTCTTCGAATCTTCAAAAGAACTATCGAACAAGCATGTGTGCCCTCCAAAGTACCTTTATTTGAAAGAAATTGAAAAATAAATAGAAGGTTCATGTTAGGGGAAAAATTGATATTAACATATATGAGAATAATCAATACATAAATAATAGATACCTTTAATGTCTTCGATCATCCAATTTTGCAAGCACATTAATGCCTCCACGCTTTTAGAGTGAAGCCTAGAACGATGAGAACTAATCACCCTTCCACCCATGCTAAAGGCACTTTCCGAAGCCACGAAGAGACAGGAATTGCAAGGATGTCCTTGGCAATTTTCTCGTAAAGTAGGATACATTTGATCCCTTTTCCACCAATTAAGTACATCAAAATCATCATTTTCGGGTATAGGATCATCCTCCAAGTAATGCTCCACCTCACCCCTCACATTCATCTTTCTTTTCTTTGTTCTTTTAGCTTGAGCATATTCATCCTCATCATTATCACAAGACTCTGAAATTCCTCGTTTGCCACTTGGAAAAGGTTCTTGACTTTTATTTCCCTCACTTCTCATTTGATATTCAACCACAAGTTTATCAAGATTTTTTCTAACCTTTGCCACTTCATTATCAAGTATCATCTTTGTACAATCTCTTAAAATAGTACTCCACACAATCCATTTTATTTCTTGGATCTAAAATTGAAGCAACCGCCAACATCTCATTAATATTATGCCAATATTTGTCAAACTTGTCAATCATATTTTTAGCCATCATTCTAATGGTCTCAACATCACTCTCCACCCAACGCCTCAAAGCAAGTCTTATCTCACACACTTTTCGAAAAAATAAATTAGAAGTAGGATAATTTCTACCGAAAAACACTCTAGTGGCCTTGTAGAAAATTTCCAACTTCTCACAAACAAGTTTTGCCATCATCCAATCATTCTCACTAGGAATAACTAACTTGAGCTTCTTATTCATACGTTTTAACTTAGCAAATACATCTTGAAAAGGCAAAGCGGTATTAAGCATCAAGTAAGTAGAATTCCACCTAGTTTTGACATCAAGAACCACTCTTTTAGGTTTAGAAATATTCAAAAGCCGACAAGCCTCCTCAAATTTTTCAACCCTTTTAGGAGTAGACATCCAAAATAAAATGCAATCTTGAACTTTTTCAATTGCCGGATCAATTACTTCTAAACCATCTTTCACAATCAAGTTTAGAATATGAGCACTACACCTCATATGCAAAAACTCCCCACCTAACATTAGATACCTACTTTCCAATTTCTCCAATAAAACATTCATCATTGCATCATTAGTGGTACAATTATCAACTACAATCGATGAAATTTTGTTTTCCAAAGAATATTGAGACAAACAATCCATCAAAATCTTTGCAATAACCCCTTTGTATGTGGACATGGCACAAAACAAAACCTAAATAAAAACATACATTAAACACATACAATAAACCTAAAAAAATCAGCATTTATAAATAAGAATAAGCTCATTACCTCAAGGTTCGATTGCGTAAAAACCATTGTTGATCAATGAAGTGAGATGTCACGGCCATGTAGCCCCTTTTTTGGTTGGAAGCCGTCCACATGTCGGTAGTTATTGCAATTCTACCCTCATTATGCTCCAATAGAGCTTTAAGAGAACCCTTATCTTCATTGAACTTTTTCAAAATGTAACTCTTCAAAGTGTTCCTCGAAATCATCTTGAAATGAGTATTTAGACTCCTCACGAACCTTTTAAAACCTATATGATCTACAATGGATAAAGGATACTCATGAATCACCACCATACCAACCAATTCTCTCATTGAAAAGTCTTGATCAAATTCCTTTTCCTTTCCCTTTTCTTTAAGTTCTAAAGTAGTAGACCCATCGGCTTCCGTTTTAACCTTCAATTGTGTTTGACCACTAACTCCAATCCGCAAATGCTTTCCCGGACATGTCTTCTTAGAATGTTTAAGAAGATGTGAGGTTCCATTCGCACCATTATAAGAGAGTAAAGATGTACAATATTTACACTTTGCTCTTGTAATACCTTTCACTACGACCCTATCAAAAGATTCCCATGCCTTGGAAGTGAGTTTCTTGCTTGTTAGTTTACTTGATTGACTTTTTTCTTTTACTCCAACCTCAATAAGACCTTCTGAATCCATTTCTAAATCATCAACTCCACAAAGCAGAGGCACTGGAGGTGGGCTAAAAGAAGCAGCATGACTTTTATTAGTAGCATTTGCATTATTGTTAGATTGTTCACTATCCATTTCCTACAAAAAAATATTTGAATACATTACTTAATCACATAACAGAGAAGCATCATGCACATTTTAGTCCAATTAACATTTTTAAATCCCAGTCCTGTAAAAAAACATGTGCATTGTATATATACTCTTGACCAGTGCATTGTATATAACAGAGAAGTATCAATGTATCATGCACATTTTAGTCCAATTAACATATTTAAATCTCAATACTGTAAAAAAAAAACAGTGCATTGTATATATACTCTTGACCAGTGCATTGTATATAACAGAGAAGTATCAATGTATCATGCCAGAGAAGTATCATAACAGAGCCACTGGAAAAAACCAGCTCTCCAAAAAACCAGTGCCACTGCCACCATTAAAATCCCAATACTGTAAAAAAACCAATGCATAACAGAGAAGTATCATAATTCATAACTGAGCCACTGTAAAAATCAGCTCTCCAAAAAACCAGTGCCACTACCACCTAAAGAACAATAATACACACACACACACACACTGACACATTAAACCAGTGCCATTGCCACCTAAAGAATAATAATACACTGTACACACACAAAAAAAAATTCCCAAAACATCAAATATTAAATAAATGAAAAAACAGAACTAACAAAAAGAAGAACTAACAGAGGTTAAAAGGGCCAAAAAAAAATCGAACTCACCTTGGAATCGGAAGGGCATGGACTGACGTCGTATGAGTAGGGATGGCAAGTAGAGAAGATGGTTAGGGACTAGGGTTTTGGTCTTTGGCTCTTTGCCCCTTTCGTATGGAATGAACAATGAAGAGAATGATCGAGAATTCGCGATGGAGTGAACTGAGGAGACTTTGGCATGAACAATGAAGAGAATGATCGAGAATGCGGCTTCTTTTCCTTTAGGTTAGACTTAGGAGTTAGGCATTTCAAAGATTTGCCTTTTGTTGGCTTAACATCTATCCAGGCATGGGGTGGGCTTCGGTCCTTTATGGACTTGGGCACTGCCGAGAAGATTAAAGACTTTAATCTTCTCGGCCAGCCCAAGTCCATAAAGGACCGAAGCCCACCCATGCCTGGATAGATGTATAAATGTCTAATCTATTTAATTAAAATACGGATCCACGAGTCGGATCTGGACCGGATACGGATCTTAAATACAAGATCCATATCCAGATCCGATCCGTCAGAAACGGATCCGGGTCCGATCCGGATCTGTCGGGTCTAAATTTTGAAGATCCATATCCTATAAAACGGATCTGGATCCACCGAGTCCAGGATCCGCTGCCATCTCTACTCCTATGTGAAAAAAATAAACGAAGTCGTATGCAACATGTGGATTTTTTTTTTTTTTTTTTAGAAAACCACTTTTCTATTTTATTTTTCTTTAGCACTCTATCCACTCCCCCCCCCCCCTCGTGCGTCTTCTTCATGGTCCCTCCTCCCTACCAACCTTCACCCAGATCCCCACCATTAATGTCATCACAACTTTTCTCCCTTTCTCTTTGTTCCTTTCTTTCTTAAAAAAATTATATCAAAATCTCTCCTGCATTTGAATCCCTCTCTTTCAGTTTCTTTTTCTTAGAATGTCATTCGCCCTTCCCCATTCCTTCTTGCTGCTTTCTCACTACCAACCTTTTCCTAAATCTCCTCTATTAACACCAGCACATCCTTTTCCCTTATTTTTTTCATTGACAAATATAGTTAAGATATTGAAATTAACAAGAAATCAAATAAGTAAAACTTTATGATTTTCTTAAGGTACTGGACGGGTACAGGAGAGTTAGAGGTAGGTCGATGAAGTATTGGGGAGATGTGATTAGAGGGTATATGTCGCATGTGCAATTCATTGAGGACGTGACCTTAGATAGAGTATTATGGAGTATATGTATTAGGGTGAAGTATAGTAGGTCCAGTGTAGTCCTACTTGCTTACTAACTGATAGTTGTAGTATTGTTATTGTAGGCTCGCTTAACCTACCCTATAGTCCATTATCGTTTGATTTATGTTGTTATGTATATTCTGTTTGTCTTATGTACTTGCATTACCTATTGATTTCTTTTTGCTTCTTTATTTCTCAGAATGTGTTGTCATGACTTACACACTTTGTGTGTCTTACTTTGCTTCTCGGAAACAACCGCTCTATCTACCAAGATAGAGATAAGGTCTGTGTACACTCTACTCTTCTCCAGACCCCACATTGTCTGTTAAGTTTCTTGTTCTTTTTCTGGGTATGGTGGCAAAAGAAGAGGGAGAGGAAAAGAAAATGTGGTGATAATAGAGCTCGTGGGAATGGATTAGAAGAGTTGGTGGCATGGGAGAGAATAAGGAAGGAGATGGAAAAAAATTTAAAGGAAAAAATGAGCATGTCACACACCTAGATCGGATGTATTACACTTACGGTGTCATGTCAATGTAAAGTGTTTAAATGGCACAACGAGGTGTCTAAATGAAATAAGGAGTACAGTGAAAAATTTTCATGATCACGAGATGCCGCCGATGAATTTGATCTTTAATAAACTAATCAAGTAAAATCTAAAAAAGTCATCTTAATAGGGTAAATTATGAATGTTAAATTAAATAGGTTTGGAGTAGCTAAAGGGTAAAAGAAATAAATGCTATTCCGTAAAATGAGACGGAGTCACTACAATGCCGGAAGGGTAAGACATCCAAATCAATGGCTTTAGGCCCCAAAATTTTAGGGGTCCATTTTAAAATTTTAATTCTAAATATATAAAAATATCTTTAATTTCCTATTTAGTAGGAAGTAATTGAGAACACTCGTTGATAAAAATCTAAAAAAATATCACCTTAACCTCAATTAAAATATAATAGGCACTCTAATATTAATAATTTAGACTTTATTTTTTGAATTAAAAGTGTCAAATGAAATATCACAAGTGGAAGTAATACTTTAATCAATATAATTAACCATAAAATAATATTTTTTTAAATGTCAATATTTCTTATAGAATATTTCTCCAATAACAATTGTATCTGCGAGAAGAAGTTTTTCTAAATTAAAATTGATAACATCTTACTTAGGCTCAATAATACTTTAAGAGAAATTGAATGAAAAAATTATTATATTATTTAATTATTTTTTAGAATAAATTGATTATAAATATTTATTTATAAAGTTATGAAAATAGACTTCAAATAATAATGTGTTGAATTTTTTTGTTTATTTTTAATTATAAAAATCACTCATCAAGATTTGACTTTAGCAATCAACAATCTTGGGCCGCTCCTGAGTTACTTTGTTGATCAATATCTCGAAATGATTGTAATTTCGACAAAAAAATAATTTTGAGCAAACAATTCTTAGGTGATATTTCAAAAACCATGTTTGGAATTTTTGCAGCAAAACGATACACTTTGAGAAGAAAAAAAGATCATGTGAGGCGCACATGAGACTGACTCCGTTAAAAACTTCACGGTGGTTAAGTTTAGGACTGAAACTGCAACACTTTGTCAAAGAATGTTGGACTATTATAGTGCTTTATTCAAAAGAAATAGGATCATATTGAATCAAAGTCCAAAGATTAATAATAGTTTTCTCGTTTGTATCATTGAAAAATAACAAAATGCTGTTGAAAAAAGGCCCAAATTGAAGGGTAAAGCAAGATGAGGAGCAAACCAAAGGCTGTTTTCATGGCTTTTGGAACTAAAGGAGATGTCTATCCTATTGCCGTAACTCTCCTCCTACCTCTCGGCTCTTTATGTGTGTGTGTGTGTGTGTGTTTCGTTATTGCAACTAATTGGAAATTTTGTCCAAAGCTAACCTAACTATCTTTTTTTTGTGGCTTTTTGAATTTTGAGAGGAATATGACTAATTCTCTTTCAAAGGAATGCTTTCAAACTTTATTTTTTATATTCCAGCAACATTCTAGAAGACTAGATGAGAAAATTATTGTCAAAAAAATAAAGAAGACTTGATGAGAAAACATAATTCTGTTGTCAGAACTAAACAATAGTATAACAGACCTTTACCTTTGTGGTGGGGTAAAGAGGCTTAGAACTAAACTATAGTATTTCAGATATTTTTTTGATAGGTAAAACTATGCTATTTCAGATATAATAACAACAACAACAACAACAATGTACTAGTGTAATCCCACTAGGTGTGTCTGGTTAGGTTAGAATGCACGCAGACCTTACCCTTACTTGAGAGTTAGAGATACTATTTCCGAAATACCTTCAGCTCAGGAAAAAAACATGACAACAAGCAAAGAGAACATGAACATGACAAAATACTATGGATAAGCATTAATGGAGGAATTTTAACAGTAAATGCACCAAATTAGTACGACAATCGGAGTATAAGAAATAACAGATAGTAACAGGAAATCGAGGGACAAGACCCTACAGGTAACACTACACTTGCCAGTATGGAAGGATACACGAGACACATACTACTACCTAACCTTCTCCCTTAATTCGCGTCCTTCACAACCTCCTATCTAAAGTTACAACTGTGCTATGTCCTGCCTAGCCTCTCCTCTGAACATGTCCGAACCATCTCAGTCTAGCTTCCCACATTTTGTCCTCCATCGAGGTTAATCCTATCTTTCCCAGTATGCCCACACATCCATCACAACATCCTCATCTCCGCCACCTTCATCTTCTAGACGTGGGACTTCTTGACTGACCAACACTCATCCCCATACAACATAGTAGGTCTAACTACCACTCTATAGAACTTGCCCTTAAGTTTTGGTGGCACCTTTTTATCGCACAAGACTCCAGAGACGAGCCTCCATTTCATCTAATGTGGTAGGAAACAGAAGATCATGTGTTCTACCATATACACATTCAGTATGGCGAATTGTATCATTGGAGAAACAAAGAATGTTTGTTTAGAGCAATTTACTTTACCTTTTGACTCAAGCAAAAGGGGAATTGGCCGTATTTATGTTGTTTCAGTGGAGATCTTCACCCGAAATATGTCCACTAACTATGGGACACATTCAGAACTATGTTTGATGGGAACCTGAACTATGCGAGTACTATGTTAACTGACAGAACGTAACAAATGAATTTCTAGTTCAACTGATTACAAGTATAATAGTTTTATTCGTAAGAGGATTTGCAAGTGGTGTGCTTTTTAGACAATGTTTGTTTATCATATACTAGTAGAGAAGATGTGCAACACCGGTTTAGATATTAAATTGAGTTGAAACTATAATCAAGTTCATGTTGTAGGCATAAAGTTTTGGATTATCTTCTAGTGCTGAATTTCACGAGGGGCCTTATATATTTCTTTCTCCATTGTCATTAGTCATTGAATTTTAATTAGAAATGTTTGCATGAATCATAAATTACCTGTATAGAGGTTTTCTTTTCCTTGTTCCATGAACTGGATATATATTTTTAATAAGTGACTTGATGAACAGGCCGTTGCTGCAGCTTTTGCTTGTGATCAGGAGCAATATCAAGTGGTTTTTATTACTCATTCAGCTCATGAGGTTAGCAAAAGCACAACAGTTCTCATATGTTGCTTGTTGCCACAATTTTAAGCGGAGAGTGCTTTTTGGCATGTTAATTTTCTTCTTTGCATGTTATTTGTGTTTAAATAATGTGATCTAGTTTGATTTCAGCAAGCCCTAGAAAGAAACTGGATAATTTAACCTTTAGGCTGGATAAGGCAGCCAAATTCCTTTTTTCTTTTAGCATAAATATGTGAAATTTCAGAAAGTTGACGCTGAATTCTTCAGAGTTTTATTTTATTTCATTTTTTTCCTGACAGAACTTGAGGGTGCACTTGAGAGCAAATAAAGTTAGATATAGACCAGTTTCATCGCCGCCTGTTGTTTCCTATCTTGAGCATTATGGTATGTCACTTTTTGACAGCTCGATTATGTTTATTCTTATCATAATCTCCATGAGTCAAGTACTGAATGTTACTCAGCCTATGCCTTGGATACAAGTACAATTTTCATTTTCAACAACAACTTTCATACAAATATGACAACCAGTTTCAGTATGTTGACAAGTTCTTATAGATATTTTCATGATCAGGTAAGACGGAGTTATCTTTTTCTGCCCACAAAAGGGAAATTACCCAGAAGCATAGGTATGAGTGTACTTCGATCATTGAGGATATCTTTGTAGATGGCTCAGTGGAGGGTGATGTTATTGCTATTAATTTCTTTGCTCTGGTAAATTCTCTGGGCATTTAATTGTTCTATATCCCTTTTAATTTTGTTTTTGGGAGAGGAGATTTTCTTTCATCAAGATAGCTTGGAGTGTCTATCCCCTTACAAGTAAGGGTAGATAGTTTGGGGGAGGTGGAGGTGGAGGGAGGGGTGAGGGTGTGAATTGCTTTCAATTATATGTATGAGAAGTAAAGTCATTGTCAATTAGATACTATGTTGCAAAAAAAATGAGAAGAAAAATGGAGCCGAGTGGAACAGATTTAAATGGTATACAATCTGAGTGAAATTTTGCAAACAACAAGAAACAACAAAATGCCTAGTGTAATCCCACAAGTGGGGTCTAGGGAGGGTAGTATGTATGCATACCTTACCCCTACCTTTGGAAATTTTGCAAAAAGATAAATAAATAGAACTGTAATTTAACTGTGAGTTTTGTGAGCATTCATATTGTGAAAGTCACAAATGCTTTCTTTTTCCTCCCTATAACTTGACTTCCAGGAAGGTTGGAGTCTTGCAGAGCTTTTTCAGGTCCGTTGCGTTGTGGTTGCTCCTTATGTTGTTCCCTATAGGTAGCAAGAAAAACTTCCTTAATTCTCTTCTTTCAATAACAATCTTATTTGTCTTCACCTCTGTTCTTCAAGTATGTGTTACAAGTTACAACAATTTATGGCTCCTTCAGTTTGTTAATTGGTATACCATGGACTTGCTTCATATGGAAAAACTTGATGACATCTCTCCGTGAACTTCTTGTTCTGGACATACACTTGCTTTCTGTCTAACCAGTAAGGGAGACCTGTTTGGGAATATGGAGGGAATCCAGGCATTGACTCATGAATACCTTACTTATGTGTAAAATATGCTCATATTTCATCTGTTGTTTTTCTGATTTTTAGCTCTTCTTCTCATGCAATGTAGTGCTCCTTCGTCATTTGAACGGCAGTTTAGGAAAGAACATCCAGATTTATATAACCATCTCCAAGAAGCTCCCACTGACAAGGTACTTGATGAATTCTGTAGCCACTTAGTATATTATTTTACTGAATTTTGTTTGAAAAATCAGTTCCAATTTTCATTTAAAAAGTACAAGTGAGTTAATACATGGGCTTATGGCTGTGATTCTAGTTAAATCTCCATACTATATTTCATATCTTGTGCCCGTGGTATAATCTTCTGCAGTACTAATACCTGCTGATTGGTCTTTAACTTTGTTTCAACCCTGTAAGGTTGTTAATGTTATATAAGTTCTTCCCTGCATTTTAGTCTTATTTTCTTTGACTAAAGACAGCAATTGCATGAGTTGAGGCTTTTGCATACTTGCTGATCGTAGGTTGGCTGGAAAGATGTCATCCATTGGATGTGGCCACTTTTCTCTGAGGAGTGGGGCTCGTGGAGAAGTCTGGACCTGAATCTGAGCGCCTTTCCTTTTACGGTGTGTCCTTTACTCCTGCCAATGACATTTTTCCTAAAATTTTCCCGTCTAATCAGAGGGTTGAAATTTGAGGTGGGAATTTGCTCAGTTTAGATTTTCGGCTTTAAGGGGAAGCCGATAATTGCAACCACATGGTTCAATTTTTCGGTTTATTTTATGAAACAGGGATCAGGTATTTTGTTTTTTGGTCACCGGAAAATGTGTGGAACCTAGATTTTGCAAAAACAAAACCAGTAGCCACTTTGAATTACTACAAACTGAACCCATAAACTGAATTGTTTTGGGTTGCTGGTGTTTTGGTTAAAGGCGAGTAGTGTTCCCTATCCTATTGAATCTCTGTTAAGTTTGTTGCTTCCTTGTATTTACTGGTCTTTCATTTGGATGCAGGACCCTGTAACAGGTCTTCCGACATTCCATGAGAGGCTTCCGTCTCCTCTACTACTGTAAGATAATTGTACCAGCTAAAAAACATCTATAGAACTATGGACCACTATAAAGTGTTAGAAGATAACCGTAGGATAAATCTTAAAGGTAGAAAAGAATTAATTTGGCCTTTACTAGATTTTCTAAAATTTCCTTAAGAAGTGCTTTCAGATGGTGGCTTTCCGGTGTAATCTTGAGCAGTCCACAGAAAGCTTACCTGAGATTTGGTGTTCTGTTATCTATGTTTCCCTTTTACACAGAGGACCAAGGGAAATTGTGTAAGGATATGTTTTTCAAATATTTCCAAATAGAACAAGCTGGTATTTTATCTTGACCCAAGGTTATTGGCATCTTCGTGTATATGTTTCCATGTGTCTATTTATTGTACAGGAAATTGTTATTGCACTTTCTGACAAATTGTGGCTTGATTGCAGGTATGGATTTAGCAAAGAAGTTGTTGAATGCCCTGGTATGGCTTTATGATGATATTGCTAGACATCTCTTCTTGTTCCATGTTGGAAATTTCCCTCGCAAGAGATTAAAATGCCAAAAGTTTTAATTGCCTGTCACTGGTCTACTAAAATTTGATCCTGTCATATTTGATTGCTCAAGTCATCTGCCATTTATTTAATATAGCTTGAAGTTTTTCAAGAATCAAAACTTGGCCCAAGAGACACGTTCTTTTTTCCGAAAATAAATGTCAAGTGAGTTTTAAGGGCTTGTTTTGGTTTGTGATTTTCACCTTCTTTAATTACTTTTCCTGATAATATGAAATAAATTATTTAATAGTTGTTGGTTTAAATAATACTCAGTATTTGTCTCTTAATTCACAGTGACTTGGCTCTGAATATATAACTGTTAATGAAGTTTTACAAATTGCATTCTTCTGGTAATATACATAAATATTTCCCCATTTGGTGATCTTTGACCTATTGTAACATGACTACTTAGAATCTGTAGAACTGCACAATCAAGTTATGAATAAGAGAGTGGTAATGGAATTGTAATAATGGTGTTATAAGGAATCAAGTTGATGGTTCTCAGAATATGTCTGTGCCGTTATTTTTCCTTCCGAGTTGTAAACTCTAATCGTACATATTAGTTGAAAGCCACTTGCTTTTCTGTTTTAGGGTAAATCCAGCTATATTACAAATTTAGCTACTCTATTGAGTTAAGGCTACAAGAATTCCAACCTTTGGCTATGCAAGATAACAAAACTGTATTCTTTGTAAGGCTGTGAGAAGAAAAAATTTGTAGCTGCCTGCTTTAGATAGTTTTGTCAATGCAAAAAGTGATTATTGACGAAGCCGTATTGATAAGCTATTTTTTTGAAACTGGTAATGTTGTATTCCTCAGCATAACGGATATGCTGGCTACCTCCAAAAAGTTACAAAGTTCCTAATAAATCTACAAGTTGATCTATATCCTCTATACATTGTTGTTTACACCAAATATTGGTAAGGCTATCATTCTGTTGCTATTAATCTGATACGTGAAATCCTTCAATATATTAGGTTATTGGCCATCAAAAGTGCGGGTTTGTGGCTTTTGGTCTCCTCCCTGGGAATGGCAGTTTTCATGCAATGACTGTGCAGAAATCTCTGCATCGGTTTCTTCAGGGAGTTCGAATAAACAAAACAAATTGTGTTCTACCCACCTCAGCTTGCAGTTTTTCATTGAATTTCCTGCTAGAGAGCTGCCTGTTTTCATAGGTCTGAGTTCAGTTGGAAGGTAAAGGTCCTTTTTGAGGATTTTATAATCATGCAAAACACTGTTCTTGTCTCACTATATAAGTTCTAAGGGACTAGTGAAAATTCTTTTCCTGTCTGGAAGTCAGTTTGTGCTAACTGAACTTTTATGTTCATTTTAGGTGTCCTCTCTGTTTCTTCTAAAATAGAACAAAATAACTCTATCATTAAATCCAATTTGGATAAGTGTATCTCTGAATTGTTGATTTATGTTGAATCAGATAGTGATTATACTATATTTTTATGGACTATTTGGAAGGAGGAACTGCAGAGTTTTTGGTGGGATTGAAAAAAGCTTTTTACATATTAGTAGTACTTTTATGTTTTTGGAAAGTTTTCTAGCACCTGTGATATTCTGATTAGCATAGACGATCAATTGGTCTTTATCATAGTTTTGTGAAGATTCTCTATGTTTTGCATACCCTTATATACATCATTTTCTCTTTGATATTAGTATTAAATTATTAATTATCCTTACAGGTTAGTAAGTCTATCTTGGAGGAACCACAGTTGGTTTAAGTTTCTGTTCCTTTCGTAAAATTTAAGAGGTTTATTTGGTGAAGTTGCTGCCATGTGACCAGGAGGTCATGGGTTCAAGCCGTGGAAACAACCTTTTGCAGAAATGCAAGGTAAGGCTGCGTACAATAGACCTTTGTGGTCCGGCTTCCCCGGACCCCGCGCATAGCGGGAACTTAGTGTTTTTTATTTGGTGGTTGCTGTTAGGCTTTGAGTTTGACCTCTTTTTTATTTATTGCCCCGTCATCTTCTATGTCTTTTTGAAGATTAGAAGTCACAGGTGGATTCTTAAAGGTATCATTGTGGGTTGATTTCTGGTATTTCCAAACAAAATCACTGGATGGGGGATATTGAAGCTTTTATGTAAGAGTTACAATCTCTCGGAATCCATGCGAACTTAGTGAATAACAAAAGACTATGAAAGCAAATTATCCATATAGGCGATACAAACTAGTTGCAGTCAATGTTTAGTCATTATTGTAACTCTTTACATTAGGTTCGGTGTTTGTCAAGAGTCTTTTTGGTTTGATTAGAGATTTGTAAGTCAGTGTTGGGATAAATGTGAGATTAGAAATATGTTAACTGTTCAAAAAAAAGTGAGATTAGAAAATCTCCAACTTTAAATAAATTCTAGTTTGTCTTAAAAGACAATTCATTAGTTTTGGAAACTAAGTATAAGAGCTTTAGCTTCTTAGTTTATGCAAAAAAAATCCTACTCAAAGCATGAAACTACTCCCTCTGTCCCAATTTATGTGCCACCGTTTCCTTTTTGGTGTGTCCCAAAAAAGAATGTCACCTTTCTATATTTAGAAACAATTTAACTTTATGAGATGATTTACTGCCACACATTTATATAAGACTTGTTTTGGACCACACATTTCAAAAGTCTTCCTTTCTTAAACTCCGTGCCAAGTCAAATGATGCCACATAAATTGGGACGGAGGGAGTATTATAAAACGTTACTCCTCTTGCTTTAATGTGGGTTATCGGGAAAGAGAGAAACATGAGAGCTTTTGAAGGGGTGGGGAGTGCCAAGTCAAATGATGCCACATAAATTGGGACGGAGGGAGTATTATAAAACGTTACTCCTCTTGCTTTAATGTGGGTTATCTGGAAAGAGAGAAACATGAGAGCTTTTGAAGGGGTGGAGATGAGCTTTGCTCAATTGAGTAGTCTCCGATCCCTTATTTTCTTTTGGTGCACCCATGTATATCCTGTTTGTATAGAAGATTGGGTGTCTTTTGGAGAGAACCATATATTGTAGGTTTCTCCGCTTTTTGGTATACCACTTGTATAAAGCCAAGTTGGCCTTGTTATTATCAATGAAACTTTTTACTTGATAAAAAAATGAGAATTTATTTTACACTTTTCTTTCACTTCTTAGACACAACAACATACTCAGTGAAATCCCACAACATGGGGTCTGGGGAGAGTAGAGTGTACGCAGACCTTACCTCTACCTTGGTAGGTAGAGCGACTGTTTCGAGAGACCCTCGGCTCAAGACAGAGCATAAGCACAAGCAAAGCAAAAGCAAAAGCAAAAGCAAAAGCAAAAGCAAAAGCAAAAAAAGCAAAAGCAAAAGCAAAAGCAAAAGCAAAAGCAAAAGCAAAAGCAAAAGCAAAAGCAAAAGCAAAGCAAAATGAGGATAAGTAATTACTTCAAAATGAGTAATGGTCAAGGCTCACTTCAGGCTCTTTCTTCATTTTAATGATTAGTAATCAATTTACACAAAGCAGACTTAACGAACAAATCTCTACTTTCACTTCTTAGATATATGCGTATTTTCTAGCAAAGATGGAATAGTACCTATTCGGTGTTAACAGTCTCAAAATGAGATTCACATGTGGTTAACTGCAGAGTCGAAGGACTCCCGGCAACCTACTTAGGGCTGCCGTTTTAGCCTCAAGTAGGGATCTTGCAACATGGTAGTTGAAAAGTGGAGAAAAGACTGGTGGGTGGCAAATAGGGTACCTGTCTAACAGAGGAACAGAAGTTTTGACAAGAGTATACCATTAAGAATTCTGACTTATTACACGGCCATAATGCACACACCGGCAAGTGTCACTGAGAAACTGGTGAGACTCCAGAGGAATTTCTTGTGTGATACGCATAATGGCACAGTATTTTAATTTGGTGAATTGGAATGTGGTCGCATCTCCAATCAGGTATAGAGGGGTTATGTGAAAGATTCGAAGGTTTTCCAGGAAGCGCCACTAAGGAAGCAGATATGGAGGTGAATGAAGGCATGCCTATCGTTGACACTTGACAGTGATTGTGGACAAATATAATACTTAGCATGAGATGTTGTGCCGCTGGTACTCATGTGGGTACTTTGGAGGAAAAGAAATAAGAGAGCTTTTGAAAAGGAAGAACAGGACTTTGCAAAGTTTAGGGCTTGCCTTTTATTTTTGCTTTAACTTGTGGAGCACCCACAAAGTTCCCATAGCCATAGATGATTGAATGCCTTTCGTGGAAAACCATGATTTTGTTTACGCTTTCTACTTTTTAGTATACCTCTTGTAAAATAGGTTTTCCCCCATAACATCAATAAAATATTGCTTTCATAAACAAAATCTCAAACTCGAGATAATGTTGGCTCTAAATTTTTGCAACTTGATTCGTGAAATTTTAACTTATTTCCTTCATTTTATGTTTCTAACATGTATACTTTCTGCAGGACAAACTTTAGATGAATTTTGTTTAAGTACTCTGTGGCTTTTGCTACCGCCTACAGTTGAGTACCTGATCATGAACTTGTCTCTGGTCTGCAGCATGGGTTTCTTGAGGAACCCTCGTGCATTTCTTCGGGTGCTTGGAACTGCATTAGACATATCAGGTGGCAGATTTATTTTGTTCTCTGCTGGCTATGAACCTTTAGAAGCAGCAATTGACTCTTATGCCAAGGAAGCATCCTCTTGTCCGGAACAAATACAACACAGTAATGAAGGAGTTTTTCTTTTTGGAGGCCGACTCTTTTGTTTCTCTGGGTAAGTTCTTTATACTGGACCCACTTGAGTCTTTAATAATTCTGATAGAAGGAATATTAAGTCTACAGTTATGCTTTGGAGTATGTTTTTGCTCTAAAAGATGCACAACAGACCATAGTGTTTCATTTTCTTATTACAAATGGTTGTAGGTTATTGCAATACTTAATCTTTAATCTCCATGTTTAGGATTAGAATTAACAGTTGGGAAACTACTAGAAACATCATATACAGTTGTTCTTGTGTTGAGATCTGCTTGTTTTTGTCCAAGTTCTGTCCCATACAACTGGCTGTTTCCAAGGTGTGCTGCTGCAATTCATCACGGTGGAAGGTTGGATGTGTTTCATTTTTCTTTTTCCATCCTCCTATTTTCCTTCCTCCAGTTACTCTCTCTCTCTCTATCTGTCCTCACTCTGTGTGAGGAGTTATGCTGTTAACCATTGTGCACCTTTTCTTGTTATTAATGTGTTTGCTGCCCTTTGGGTGTCAATATCCCCAGTGGATCCACTGCTGCTGCTTTACAGGCTGGAGTTCCTCAGGTTTGTTTCAGCATTAAGTTTCTGCAACTTATTGCAATGTCTGCAGCCTGTCCACCCCTTATTAGTTCTGGAAACAATTCTTTTTTGGACAGAAAGATTTGTATGGCTTTTATTTTTTAGATTATGTGATGGGCAGGGTGAGACAGTGCCTTCATCTGGACCTTAAACGAGTTACTGATATGAAGAAATTGAAAACTTGAAAGCAATTCATTGTCTGAAAAACTTGGTATATTTAGGAAGAATCTTGATTCCTCTGTCTTTATCAGGTTTCAGATCTGCGGAACCTTCATTTGACTACCATCTTATTTATAATTTTAGTAGTAAGTATTCTTTCTGGAGTGGAAATAAAGATCAATTCGGAGAAATTATTGTAACGCCTCTGATCTGTGATTTCATCTAGCACAGAAGATTGCATCATTGCTTTTTTAGAAAAAATAATCAAACGTTGTTTATAGATTCGTACATCAGTTGAAAATGTAGAGAACTTATGGTGTTAGAGAACTTAAATTTTGAATATTGGAATGAGACAGATCTAAATGAAGCGAAATGGAACAGCTAAGATTCATATAGCAACCTGAATTAGTTTGGGATTGAGGTGTAGTTGTTGTTTGTCCTACCTGATGTCTGCTTTACATAATGGCAGGTGATATGCCCGTTTATGCTGGATCAATTCTACTGGGCGGAGAGGATGCATTGGCTTGGTGTTGCCCCTGAGCCATTGAGAAGAGAACACTTGGTGCCAGATAAAGACGAGGATTTCTACATCAAGGAAGCTGCAAACATACTTGTGAGAGCCCTGGACTGTTCTCAGTCTTCTGAAGTCAAATCCTGTGCTTTGCAGATTTCTAATATATTGTCTAATGAGGTAAGATCAATTCCTGACGACGAATAAATGGAAGGTCTTAATAATGCTACATTAGGATGGTTTGTATGCTGCCTGTCAACGGGTTCAGAATAGATGTGATCTATCTATATAAATATATATATATATATATATATATATATATATATATATATATATATATATATATATATATATATATATGCGTGGTTAGACCGGCTATATTGTATGGGGCGGAGTGTTGGCCAGTAAAGACTTCGCACATCCAAAAATGAAAGTTGCATAGATGAGGATGCTGAGATGGATGTGCGGCCATACAAAGAGGGATAGGATTAGAAATGATGATATTCGTGACAGAGTAGGAGTGACCTCGGTGGAGGATAAGATGCGGGAAGCGAGGTTGAGATGGTTTGGGCATGTGCAGAGGAGAGACACAAATGCCCCAGTGCGGAGGTGTGAGAGGTTGGCTATGGACGGGTTCAGGAGGGGTAGAGGTAGGCCGAAGAAGTATTGGGGAGAGGTGATTAGACGTAATATGGCGCAGGTGCAACTTACTGAGGACATGACCTTAGATAGGGGGTTGTGGATGACACAGATTAGGGTAGAAAGGTAGTAGGTAGTCGAGCATAGTTCTACTTACGCTTGCAAACTGATAGTTGTAGTGTTATTATTGTAGGTCCGCTTAGCCTATCCTTTAGTGTACTTTGTTTAGCTTATTTACCTGCGCGCTAGTTACTGCTTACTTTTTCAGAATGCACTATTATGGCTTCACTTTTGATACCAGCATTTTCATACTGCTTTAAATTTTTTTGACCGGTCTGACCGTTTCTCTTGCTGTGCTTTTGCTTTTGCTTTTGCTTTGCTCGTACTTATGCTCTGTCTTGAGCTGAGGGTCTCTCGGAAACAGTCGCTCTACCTCTCAAGGTAGAGGTAATGTATGCGTACACTCTATCCTCCCAGACCCCACGTTGTGGAATTTCACTGGGTATGTTGTTATATATATTTTGCGTATGTATAAGCGATTTGAGTTTAAACTAGTGAGTTCAACTGAACTCGCGTGCCGCTACTACTAAAATTGTTAAAGCTACATTATAGTATTATTTGCATTCTAGCTGCTACTACCGTTAAGAAGAATAATAGGCAGTGTCTTTCACTTCAGTTTAACAGTGAGATTGAAGTATGAGATTGCTAACTTATATCTATCTTGGTTTTGGAAAATATCCAGGATGGAGTATCGGAAGCAGTTCGTCTCATTAAGGAAGAGCTAAGAAGTCGATGATACTAATATCTTTTTCTTCGTTCTTTTTGGATTTAGGATGATAGTAGGATTTTTTTCTTCCTTTGTAACAATTTAACGATATTTTATCAGTTATCATCAAGGTTTTCTCTTTCTTTCACACTTTTGTAGACACCCCTTTGCTTGATAGTTGAACTAATTATAATAAACTGCGAATATCTTATTTTCCATGCTTTTATTCTTGATTGGGTTAAAAGAGGACTGCTTGGAATCCTTACATAATAACTCTTTCCACGGAATTCATGTTATCATATTCGTAAGGTGACTAATTTTCATAAGATCGTGTAACATATCAATTCAAACTTGATCTTGAGAAAATTGTGCCTAAAATAAATAGTGTACTAAAAAAACGCCTACCGTGGGGCTCAATCAAACCCACAACCACAAGGTTAACAGCCTCATTGTTATACTCCTAATAATACTTCTTAATAAACTAAAGTAGTGTCGATCTAAAAAGTTAAAATATAATCTAATATCATACTGTAGAGCTTCCCCATATGCATGCTCCTTGTATAAAACTATGGACTTGTTTCTTAGAGATGGTTTTCTTCTGATTCTATATTTATGTATTGAGGATTTTCGCCAAACTTAAAAGAGTCAAATTAATGTGGAGGAAAAATGGCAAGTTTTTCTATAACCAACTGTTCGGTTGGTGGGCTCAAATAGAGGGTGAAAAAGTTTTACTTTTTAAAAGATCAGACTTGTTAGATTTAACTGAACACTAGTGGTCCAAATGTCGCCACAATTCAATTCATCTCTTGAACTGGTAGTTCATTTAGTCATTTTCTTTTTCACCAACTTTAGGGTTTTGAGGTTGACTAATTCCGATTCATCGTTTTGAAAGTAAATGCTTTCTATTAAAGGTGATTCTATCTCTAATTTTAAATTCAAGACTTTTGATGAAGCATGAAAGAATATTTACCCCACCACAACTTTTGATGATAATCTATTTCGTTTTAGTCTAAGCATTTGAAAATAATGAAATCATTGACAAGTTTATCAAAAAAAGTAAGAGAAAATAAAGGTCATTTGCCTTTTCTATTTCTACTTCCGCTCCTACTCCCACTTTCGCTAGCTAGTTAAATCCATTGAGACAGAAAAAAAAGCAAACATAAAACTAAAAAAAAAATCCGCAAACCTGCAAAACTTTTGACCTTTTACTAATTTTAAGTCTTTAATATAATGTTCATGATATCTAAAAATAGTGGGTGGGTAGTTAGTGATGGGAGATTTGCTCTATGGTACTTTATAAAGCAGTACGGGAAGTATTTAACTATTACAAGTATTCGAAAGGATAAATAAAGATTTCAATAATTCAACTAGAAATCTGAAAATTACAATATAACAACAAAATTGAAATTACTATTTTGTTGAAGACTGAAAAATGGAAACTGGTTTATGCTGAGTCGAGTGTGGCACTCTGTCCTTAAGACAATATTGCCCCGTATGTATCCTTTATACGTCCCGGACAATTTGTCTCCCAAGATAAAACAAGAATGGAACCCTTGAGCAAAGGAAACTCAAGAGCTACCGTGAAGAATATTGAGTAACGAAATGATGCTTGGAAGTTGTAGGAAGAAATCTATTTTGGTTGTGTATTTTCGTGCACCGTTTTGCAAAGATCTCTTTTGTCATTCTTAGTGCTCAACAATGGTGTAAGGGGGTGTTTAAATAGGTGAGGGAGGGGGTGATTATCGCCCTCCATAACACCAAATAATGGCCATTATGGAGGTAGTAAAGCCACCACCATTAATGGGAGAAAGACCAACGGATTTGGCCATTATAGGAGGAGTAATTCACCAAAATAAATGGGTGAATTGAGTCTTGCATTCTGTTTTTGACCGTCGAAATTCTCAAGTTCGGAAACTTCGGGGACCAAACTCGTACATCCAGAAACTTCTGGGGACCAAACTGTACATCTTGAAACTTCGGGACCAAACTGCACATATAAAGAATTCTGGTCCAAACTGTATATATGAAACTTCGGGATCAAACTGTACTTCCGGCAAAGTTTTCTGGCCCAAAAAGATAATATCGAAAGACCCACAGCCACCCACGGCCCACGACCCGTGACCCGTGACCCGTGACCCGAACCGGAGCCGAGCCGACCGGACCGGACGGACGGACGGGCGGGCGGCGCGCGTGTGGTCTTTCCTCGAACCGAAGCACATCTAGGTCCTCCCTCCTTTAAACACATGGGATACCCCTTGGGGTCCCAAACCCCAAACCAATTTCGAGTCTTATATACACAACAATTCTTTCTTCCTCTACCGATGTGGGAGAATTACACACAATACCACACTTTCCATGCTTCAAACACCTTACTTCGTGAACCAATATCTCTTTCATTTCTCAATGAAATTTGACGATTCTTGGCCCTACGGTTATCTACGTACTTAGTAGATCATGCATGTGTGAAGAACCGGATTCTCCAACATACGTTACACTAGTGTTTAAGCCGTTAAAGTTGGTCGGTCGCAACTCCCGCCAAAGGCAAATTTCCAACAGTTAGTATTGAATGCCTTATTTTCAATGAAATAAGTACGATCTCACTACTAGAAATAAAGGGTTTTTCCATCGATATTCAGTGGGAAATTTGTGTTATAAAACATGATTTTTCCATCTCATTCTCACTGAACCAGCTCACTGGAAAAACGCACGGTGAAAAACAGGTTCCCACTGGAAACCTTTCTAATCGTGTGTCCACAATACTATTTAAATTTTTTCCGCGGACATTCAATGAAAATAGTTACTGAATATTTTTAAGTGGAAAATAGTAATTTTCTAGTATTCTCGGTATATTGTCTCTTCACCAAAGACACTAATCCTTTGAATACTCTTTTCTTTCTTAATTTTTATGACTCCAAGTTGCAAAACTTCTTTAATAATTTATATGAATTGTGAAGGATTTCGGAGTAGGAGGGTCTAGATATTTAATTTTAATTATGAATTGGATTATAAATTTTTTAAATATTTTAAAATAAAATTTACATATTTGAAAATTACAAAAAAAGTATTACAAGTCAACATAACTTATAATTCAATATATTTAAATAAAATCTAAAAAATGATAGTTAGAAAAAATTATTTAACTTCCCAAAAGGTAACATCTTCACAAAAAGTGTAGTGAGATGATATAAGTAATCTTTTGCAATATGTTAGTTATCATTATTTTAATTATTGATTCATGTTTTATCATAAAAGTTATGTGATCCAATTGTGTAAATATATTTTATGTTGGTACTCTATTGTACTTTATAAAGCAGTACGGGAAGTAAATAACTATTACAAGTGTTCGAAAGGATAAATAAATGGTCAATCTTCAAAACTGTCACAAGCTTGTTGTGTCTTGAATCTTGATAACCTGAAATCAAGAAACAACTAAATCTGGATGGTTACAACGTTGTGTGTTGAGTCAAGTGATTGCCCTCTGTCCTTAAGACAAGATTGCCCCGTATATATGTTTTTACGTTAGCGGGCAATAGTCTCCCAAGATAAAACAACACTTTAATCTCAATGCTACAAAGCCAATAGGTTGAGCCTGACGAAGAAAACAAATATGAATCGACTTGCTGAAGATATGAAAAAGGAAGGAAGAGTTTCTGTTTACTCTTCTGTTTTGTCTCTGTGTATATAGTGTGTCTCTGTTGTGTATATCTTGTGTATATGTGTGTGTTTGCTCACTGTTTTGCAGTGGTTTTCGTCACTGTTTTGCAGTGGTTTTCGTCACTGTTTTGCAGTGATTTTCGTCACTGTTTTGTGTTGCGTTTTTTTGATTTTTCGTCCAACACAATTGAGCCAAAAGGCATCAATATATAGCATGGAGGAGGGACTCCTCAACTGCCACAAACGTGGCTGTTAATAGCATTAGTGAGAGCTGTTAATGGCATTAGAGAGGCTGATTTATGGTCATGAAGGAGGTTGATGATGGTCATTGAAGGAGGGCTGTTTATGGAGTAGTTAACAGCCAAGTAATGGCTGGTTAATGCTCCAAAAACAGTCCAAACGGAAGGCAGAAACTTTCTGCCTTCCGTCACTCCCAAAATCAACTTTTCAGAAACTCTAGGGACCAAACTGTAAATATTAAGCAATTTGGGGTCCAAAAAGATAATATCAGAAAGTCCCCGCAACCCGTGACCCGTGACCCGTGACCCGAGCCCGAGCCCGGACCCTTGGGGTCCCAAACCTTTTACCACATTAGAGACTTATAAAGAGAGCAATTCTTCCTATTCCCACCGATGTGGTAGATTTGTCCCACACTATATTTTCATGCCTCAAACACCTTACTTCGTGGACCAATATCTCTTTCATTTCTCAACGAAATTTGATGATTCTTAGCCCTACGGTCATCTACTCACTTAGTAGATTATGCATGTGTGAAGAGCCAAAGCCTTCAACATACGGAACACTAGTGTTTAATTCATTAAATATGGTGGACGCACCTCCCCGCCAAAAGCAAATTTCCAACATTTTATACCGACAATAGATAAAACTATTTTATAATGATGAAACCCGTTTGTATGTCGACCAGCCCCTTGTCTTAATTACTTTCGAGACAGTGGTCAGTGGACCTACACTGCAGTGCTTGACCCAAAACAGTAAAGAATCCAAAGACCACCATCATACTTTTCTCTATAAAATGGGAGCTACTTGCAGTACTAATACACACTTTCACATCAGTTATACCAGTTGTTTTAGTTTTAAGTTAGTTAACATTTTGTTTTTTTTGTGAGGATGTCTGGTCAGGGAAGAAGCAGTGCAATGAAAATGAAAGTGGTGTTGGTGCTCTGTATTGTGGTGCTCATTCAGACTGAGGTGGCTCATGCTGCTGTGTACAACGTTGGTGGTTCTGGTGGTTGGACTTTCAATACTGTTGGTTGGCCTAAAGGCAAACGCTTTAGTGCTGGTGATATTCTTGGTAAGTACTTATACTTGAGTCTCTCAGAGAAATGTATTGTTATTTCTTATATGGTCTCTAATTATTCTTACTTCGGTAGTTATCTTTTGATTTGAGTTAGGTTCAACACCTATTTTTATATCACTAGTCAGTTACATTTTTGCGTAGTTTCTGTAGGTGAATAATGGTTTCGTTCGCATCCCGTAGATTTGACTCATACGTTATAAATGTACGTGTTGAAAAATTCACTAAATAAGGTACTACAAATAATAGTTTTTGAACTCCGCAAATAAACTATATATGATGCAGTAAAATTCCGAACTCAAACTCACAGGGGTCTTTTGTTTATAACGATGGGATAGACAAGAATATCTAATGAGATTAGTTATCTCAACTTCTATATTGGATAGCTAATTCCACCATTTTAGTACAAAATGATTCCTGTGACTAATTAATTTCCATAACCAAACGCTGAATATAAATAATTTTATTTCAGATTTATTATTCTTATCCCACTTACCAACCAACCAGCTTTATATAATTTAAATCCTGAATTATCGTCTGGTCGCTAATTTTTTTTCCTCTTCGATTTGTAAGTCTCCTGTTATCCTGAGTGAGAACTGAGAACAAGGGTCAACATGTCCCCCGGGGCATAACTGGATGGCAAAGGAGGAGAACTTAAAATTCACCTAGAGGCTTGTAGCGTGGGTTCCAACTCTGATGGGAGCAATTTGCTCTCTTCTGGGGTAGGACCTTGTAGGTGATATCAGTTGCTATGTTCTCAAGCACCGGTCATTCAGGCACATCCCGCGATTTACTGGTAGTAGTGTTGAGGGACTGGAACTACTATTTTCATGAATAGTTTGGCGTAAGCCGGGAAGGTGGATATAAAAAAAAAAAAAAAGGTCAACGCAGAGGGAAAGACAAAATTTGATACTCTCCTTCCCTGCCAAAATTAAGTGCTTTGTTTCCTTTTAAGGTTGTCCCATAATGTTGACTTGTTTTTAAATGTTATCCTAAAAACATATTAAGAACTATCCAAAGTTTTTGTTTCATGGTACCCACTTTTACTATTTTTTGTGTCCTTTGACCCTCTGAGGGTAACTCGATAGAACTATATTTTTCAACGCTAGATCTAAGGCATGATTCTACCTGCATGTCAGTTTATGTTTAACAATTTGGACATTGGTTTTGTAAGATTTTCACATATTTCCTAAAAGCTACTCCTATTAGGTAAGTCATATCTTTTTCTTAATTAATAATCATGTTAGTAATTTTGAACAAACAGATAGGCAGAAGAAATATAAGTAATTCTCTTGTGCACCGACAGTATATGAAGTTTTTGCACCATCAAATTAATATGATTTGCAATAATAAGTAATTGTCAATAGGTAACTTGGTAACTTAAAAAATTGCCGAAACATGTTAACAAGAAGTTAGATATAATATTGATAGTGCAAAATTATTTGTACTTGCATACAAGAACAGACTCTTGAGTGTTGTTACTTTTCTGTTGTCCATACACTGTTTTTTTGGTTATCCATACAATGGATACAAATGCTGAAGTAATTTATATCCATACAATATATGTGCGTGTTGAGGTAAAGATTACTTTGATTGTTCTATAGTCACAAAAGATTTTACTTTCACTTGTGTAATGGCAGTAATTTTTTAGGCATATTTGAGCGCAGAAACGTTATTGGGGGTGTCGGGTTCGATCAGCGACTGGCTGGTCGAATCGACGGGAGTGGGTGGAGTTTGGGTAAGGTCCGGTGACTGATGTCGGGAGGGAGGCACTGTCGGGTTGGGTTGCGGGTTACTACGATGGGAGGACTGTGGGGTTTCGGCGGTGGGGTGATGGATTGGGGATGGTGACTGGTGGATCGTGGGATGACTGTGTCGAGTTGGTGTCGGTGACTGGTGGTTGCAGGGAGATGGGATAGATTGGAACGACGATGACTGTGACGGGAGGGTCACCATGATGGGATCGGCGGAGACTGGTGGTGCATCGGCAGTGGGTGGTACCGCCGGAATAGTGGGATCGGCGGTGTGGCGGAGAGCGTGTTGGACAATAGGGGAGGCATCATACTCTTCTAGAAAGGTGTAATCCGTGTTACAGAATTGTTTTGTTGGATGTTGTCAAAAGGGAAAATTGTTTCGTTAAACGTGAGATGACGTAACAGGAGGATTTTTCATGTGGACAAGTCATAGCACAAATAGTCTCTATAATTGGACGGAAAATCTAAGAAGATGCACGGAGTGGTGCGGGATGTTAATTTATGATTGGTTGTGGAGGCAAGATTTGGGTAGCATAGGCAACCGAAGATTCAAAGATGGTTATAGGAAGGGATCCGATGGTATAGAATTTCTGTAGGGGTCTTGTTTTGAAGAGTGCTGGTAGGTAAGATATATATTAAGGATATATTCTACCATTTTGATTGCATAGACCCAAAAGGATGAAGGGAGAGGCATAAAAAAGGATTGTACGAACCATGTTATTAATTGTGCGGATGATTTGTTAAGCTTTACCATTTTGAGAGGTGTGGAGACACGAAAAACGAAAAATCATGTCATTATTTGTGCAAATTTTTTGAAAGGCGGAATTGTTAAACTCACGATCATTATCACGTTGGAAAGATTTAATGTGTTTTTCAAATTGCATTTTGTTATAAATATTAAATTTAAGAAACTTGACAAAAACATCAGACTTGAATTTAAGTGGGTAGACTCAAATAATGTGAGAAAAATCATCTAATAAAACTAGATACAATTTATGACTCAGTGAGCTAGTAATGGGAGATGTCCACAAATCTGCATGAATAATGTCAAAGGAAGATTAATACATTCTTACATGTTATCAGAGCCAGACTTATTTCGATTCTTTGTTAACCGATGTTAGGTTCTCAAATTATATTATCCACGCTCCAGTTAACAAGGTCTAAGCGTGCGGGGGAGTGTTAAGAGTTCCACATAATGAGAATATAGACTTCTTATATGGCCTTGGACAATCCTCACCCTATAAGCTAGCTTTTAGGGTTGAGTTAGGCCCAAAATTCATTCCTTACACGATTTATGATTAATTACTACCGACCAATAGGGATCCATTGAGAGACATGTTGTACAGTACTTACATGAAAAGCATTTATGTTGCAACCAATTCTGATTTTGTATAAGATTTCGCGTCAGACACAATTATTTCACTCGCATGACGGTGCAAAAATAGTAGATAAACTAATGTCAAATTGGCCATTACTTTTTATAAGGGCAGTGTCCGAATTAATTTATACACATGTACACCTCAACTACTTTGCTAGGTGTATATTATCTCTTATATATATCTCTATATCTCTATATATTACTTATTAGGTACTTATTTATCTTCTCAATATATTTGTGTTTTTAAATTAGGTACATGTTATATATATATATATATATATATGCGCGCTATTATTCTTGCATAATAAATTATCAATTTTTTTTATATTCAAGTGTTGGTACCAAGGGCGGATATATCTTGTTACAAAGTGGTGTCACAGGACATCATTTCGTCAAAATTTATATATAGATAATGTTGAAAATTAGCCTTTGGCAGGAGTTGCGACCGACCAACTTTAACGGCTTAAACACTAGTGTTACGTATGTTGGAGAATCCGGTTCTTCACACATGCATGATCTACTAAGTACGTAGATAACCGTAGTGCCAAGAATCGTCTAATTTCATTGAGAAATGAAAGAGATATTGGTTCACGAAGTAAGGTGTTTGAAGCATGGAAAAGTGTGGTGTGTGATCAATTCTCCCTCATCGGTAGAGATGCAAACTGGATATCTGATATAGAGAACACCAAGTCCACCAGTGGGTATATATTTACAATTGGTGGTGGGGCTGTGTCTTGGAAATCCTCCAAGCAAACTTGCATCGCCCGATCCACAATGGAATCGGAGTTTATCGCTTTAGACAAAACAGGAGAAGAAGCTGAGTGGCTTCATGACTTCTTAGAGGATGTTCCGTGTTGGAACAAACCCGTACCTTCGGTAATGATCCACTGCGACAGTCAGTCGGCTCTAGGAAGGGCACAGAATGCTATGTACAACGGCAAGTCTCGTCATATACGACGGAGGCATAAGACCGTTAGGCAACTGATCACCACAGGTATAATATCCATTGATTACATTAAGTCAAAGGATAATATAGCAGACCCATTGACAAAGGGCTTACCCAAAGATCGATGGCTTGCTGTCTGGGGAATGGGCTTAAAACCCAAAATATAAGGACTAATACAGCGGTAACCCAACCTTACTAACTGGAGATCCCAGTAATTTGGTTCAATGGGAAAACTAAGTTGTAAATGTTCAGTTGATCGCTTCGGTGGAAGTGAGCGTTTCGGATAGTGATTTCTGAAAAGAAACACTAAATCCAAAGCCGTTCCCGCGATAGACTTTAAGTGCTATCTGCAGTGTGGGTAAATGTTAAGTTTTCAAAACCTGTAATGCTCGTCAACAGTTGAGGTTAGGTCTTTGGGAAACTTTTAATGGTTCCTAACACTTGTGAAGTGGGGTATAGCAGGATACCTTGTAGGAGACCACCTATTTAAGTGCGAGGACGGGCCGCCTTAAAATGAACGCACTTAAGAATCCAAGACGTTGTCCATGGCCAAAACGGACAAAACATTACGAAGAAGAGAGTAAGAGAATTTGTTGTGTTGGTACCATTGACTTGGCTTACACTAAACACTGACGGTTCAAGACATCACGTTCACCGCGCAGTAAGTAAGTCCGATGGTATTCAACTATGGAAGGTTCAAAGCTGAAGCTACCTCTCCTTATGCAACATCGGTCCGCTGAAATATTGCTGGAAATGAAAAGACACCATGTGAGTGCGCCAAAATCTC
The DNA here is from genome assembly GCA_034509755.1 of Anisodus tanguticus. Classification (NCBI taxonomy): domain Eukaryota; kingdom Viridiplantae; phylum Streptophyta; class Magnoliopsida; order Solanales; family Solanaceae; genus Anisodus; species Anisodus tanguticus. Next base: position 32,201,606 of record CM067561.1, on the reverse strand, counting down.
TTTCAAGAGGGATTGTTGGAAATTAGCCTTTGGCGGGAGTTGCGACCGACCAACTTTAACGGCTTAAACACTAGTGTTACGTATGTTGGAGAATCCGGTTCTTCACACATGCATGATCTACTAAGTATGTAGATAACCGTAGGGCCAAGAATCGTCTAATTTCATTGAGAAATGAAAGAGATATTGGTTCACGAAGTAAGGTGTTTGAAGCATGGAAAAGTGTGGTGTGTGATCAATTCTCCCTCATCGGTAGAGGAAGAAAGAATTGTTGTGTATATAAGACTCGAAATTGGTTTGGGGTTTGGGACCCCAAGGGGTATCCCATGTGTTTAAAGGAGGGAGGACCTAGATGTGCTTCGGTTCGAGGAAAGACCACACGCGCGCCGCCGCCGCGCGTCCGTCCGGTCCGGTTCCGAGTTCCGGCCGCTGGGGCGGGGCCTTCGATATTATCTTTTTGGGCCGAGAACTTTGCCGAAGTACGCTTTAATCCCGTGTTTCGAAGCACGCTTTGGACCAAAATTCTTTCAGATGTACAGTTTGGTCCCTGAAGTTTCAAGATGTACAATTTGATCCCTGAAGTTTCAAGATGTACAGTTTGGTCCATGAAGTTTTTAGAAAGTCAGAATTTCGACGGTCATGGCTGAATTACTCCTCCTATAATGGCCAAATCCGTTGGTCTTTCACCATTTATTTGGTAGCTTTTACTACCTCCATAATGGCCATTATTTGGCCAATAATGGCTGTTATGGAGGCAGTTAAACATCCCTCCCTCACCTATATAAACACTCCTTACACCATTGTTGAGGCACACTTAACATACTTGCAATATACACGAAAATACACAAGCAAATCAGTTTCTTCCTATATCTTCCTAGCATCATTTCATTGCTCAATATTCTTCACGGTAGCATTTGAGTTTCCTTTGCTCAAGTGTTCCATTGCTGTTTTATCTTGGGAGACGAATTGTCCAGACGTATAAATGATACATACGGGGCAATATTGTCTTAAGGACAGAGTGTCACACTCGACTCAGCAAGCAAACAAAAACAGTTTTTCAGTTTTCTTGTTCATCTTTGTAATTTTCAGATTTCTAGTTGAATTGTAATTTCAATTCTTATATTAGCAGTTACTTGTAATTCCCGTTTCCTGTAATTCTTTGTAATCCCATCAGATAATATATCAAATGACAATATTGAGTATAAATATACAATAATATCACTTATAATTATAGTCATTTGTTTATATTTATTTTTTCCAATGTTAACACTGCTTACAAAATATTCTGTGTACGGTACTGATTTGTACGTCGATGTGGTTTCAGCATTCAACTATCCATCAGGTGCACACAACGTTGTGGCGGTGAACAAAGATGGGTATAACAAGTGCAGCACACCAAGTAGTGCCAAAGTGTATAACAAAGGGGGTGACAAGGTAAAGCTAGCCAAGGGACAGAACTATTTCATCTGCAATTTCCCTGGTCATTGCGAGTCTGGAATGAAGATTTCTGTCTTTGCCATGTGAAACTAATTAATCCTACATAATTTAGTTAACCATATGTTGAGAGTTTAGCCCTAAAGTCTAAACTTTCTATGATGTGAGCTTTGTTGTTGTACTACTACCATATGTGAAATAATGGATCAATGTGAACTTTTAGTACTTCTATGGGAACTTTTGTCTCGTTAATATATGAAGTATTCTTATTTATTTTTGGCAACGGATGGACAAAGCATTTCGATACATTGTGCTGATGGGAAGTAGCAGGTATTTCAACCTCTACACCTGCATCGTGGTGCTGCTGCTAGCACCTTAGAGGGTGCGGACATTTTTTTTTGGTGCAGCTACTAAGAGAAGTATTCCAAATAACATTGTTCTTGCCGGAAAATTTAGTCCTTAGGAGAAATATTTTGGCCAAATGGCCCAAGTTGTCAACGATGAATTCCACATTATATCCCTAAATTATTCAGTACTGAGAAAAGTTTTCCAGCTGATGGAGATCTGTAATTGGTATTCTGCAAGCCCAGAGAGTACAGAACTGGGCCTAAGGAATAACTAGGTAATACCCAATGGGCAAGGGAAGTCAAGATTCAAGAATATGGTAGTAATTGGATTATATGACTCATTGCGCTAGACCAATTAACTGACAAATATTTTTGAACCATTGACATAAATAACCACTCACCGAAAAAATATATATATATTGTCTAGCGAATATAAATATTTTCTGACAAGGAGGGGCCAAATGTATAACTTTCCCAATGTTTTTTCACGCTACAATTTCGCTTTTCTCTTGTTTTTCATTTCCGAGTAAAAAGCGATAAGGGTAATAAATAACACAAATACCAATAATATATTTCTGTAAATTGTCCATACTTGGAGTTTTGTTAAAAGAACTTCTCCGTAACAAAAGTCAAACTTTTCACCATACACCATATTAGATTTCATGAAATCTACATTGAATGGCCAAAAAAAAAGATTGTAAAAATCTAGAGAAATGAACATTAGCATTAATTGGGCACTCTAGCTAGTACCACTATAAAATGCCACAAAATTGTAACTATAGGCATTCAGCTAAGTTCAAGTCTTTGAATTGCACCTTTTAAAGTTCCATCCCCCACTCTACTATACAATTTCTATTAAAAGAAGAAGAAAAAATGTCAGGGAAACAAGTTTCTGCAATTTTTTGGGTCACAATTATGGTGTTATTTAGCATCCAAATAACTAATGCATCAACTACTTATAATGTTGGAGATGGTGCAGGTTGGACATTGGGTGCTAGCAACTGGCCTAATGGCAAGACTTTCAAAACTGGCGATATACTTGGTATGAAACTAGTAGTATCATTATTATGCCTTTTTCTAATTTTTAATTTTTTTGTTGTCAATCCAAGAAGAAGAAATTTTCACCTTTTAAGTTGTCAAAGTAGTGTTGTCGTCGGAATCCTTTGGTTTTTTAATTATTTAAAATAAGTTAAATCGTATAACTATTTATTACTCCCTCTATCTCAAAAAGATTGTCCTATTTTTCTTACTCCATCCGTCTCAAAATATTTGTCGTATTTTTCATTTACATGACCATTAAGAAAGCATTTATAAGAGTAACATTTTGACTAATTTACCCTCAACATATTTCATCATGTAATCTCTCCTCAATAAATGTTTACTCCATCAAAGATGAGAACCTCTTAAATGTTTTAATTAATACAAGGGTAAAATAGGGAAAAAACTACTTGATTTTATCTTAGTTAAATAAAACGATAAATAATTTGAGACAAATATTTTTAGTAAGAACGACAAATATTTTGAGACGGATGGAGTATTAATTTGTCCCAAAAAGATTGACACATTTTCATAATTAGAAGTAATTTAACTTTATGAGATGATTTATAACCACACAAATATCTAAGGCTTGTTTTGGACCACACATATCAAAAATCTTCATTTAATTTTTAAATTTTGTGTCAAGTCAAACTATGACAATGACAAATTAATAACTTCTCTTTTTTTTTGGCAGTATTCAAATATCCTAAAGGCGTTCACAATGTGGTGATAGTGAACAAGGCGAACTACGATAATTGTAACGCTTCAGGGAAAACATTTAGTTCTGGGAATGATAGTATAAGCCTTGGCAAGGGCACAAACTACTTCATTTGTGGTATTCCTGGTCATTGTAGTGGTGGCCTAAAGATGGCAGTTACTGCTAATTAAATAAATAAATATTTGTCGCATTCTTCTCATCGTTTTGATCTATCTCTTCATTTATATATTTGAGAGAGGAGAAAATGTAAAATTAAGTGACAAATGAATAAATGATTGGATCATAATTTCGACTTATAACATGAATTCATATTTTAGTAGTGATATTTCGAGGTGAAAAAAATCTCTTGGATGCCTCAAGAACTTTAAAGAAGGCTATGTGATACATGTATGTTTCTCTGGAATTGTTAAAATGGCTTTTTTTAGATATACAACTCCTATTTATAGTTGTTGATGAAAGATATCACTTTGTAGACGAAATTTTTAGCTTGATTTGATTGTCTTATTTATAGCCTATTTGGCTAAGCTAATCAGACTTCAAGTTGGTGTGCCGTGTGTTAAGAAGGCAGAGACCGTCCCAGGCTTCTTCACCCTAATTCCCATCGTTGGTGTTCTAAAATTAGCTTATCCAATTAATTTTAAAAAACTATTTTCTAAAATTAACCTATTTGTGTTTGGCTAATTAATTTTAAAAAAATACTTTTGAGCAGTAATTAGTGTTTGGTCAAGCGTTTAAAAAGTGTTTCTAAGTGTATTTTCTCAAAAGTGCTTCTAGGAAAAAACTATTTTTTTAGCTTCTGAAAAACAACTTCTGTCACTCCCAAAAACACCTATTTTTCCCAAAAACGTAGCCAAACACCTCAATTTTTTTAAAATAAATATTTTTTTGAGAAAAATAAGCTTGACCAAACTGACAATTAAGCCACGTCAAGATAATCATGTGACAAATCGTATTTCATTGGATGGAAATATCAATAGGACGCTTGGATGAATTTGATTAAGCATCAATTTGACTAATAGCTTGTTTGATCAAGTTTATAAAATTTACTTATTTTAAAAAGTGCTTTTAAAAAAAATACTTTTGGTGATAAGCAATTTTTGTTTGATCAATTAATTTAAAAAGTACTTTTGAATAGCAATTAGTGTTTGGTCAATCTTTTAAAAAGTGCCTCTAATAGCATGTTTGGTCAAACTTATTTTTCTCAAAAAGTACTTATTTACAAAACAGATGTATTTGACCAAGCTTTTAAGAGAAAATAAGTGTTTTTGAGGAGTAGCTAAACAATTTTTCAGAAGGTAAAAAATAGTTTTTACCCAAAAGCATTTTTTTGAAAAGTACTTTTGAAAAAAAACAATTAAAAGCACTTTCTAAATGATTGACCAAACATTAAATGCTGCTCAAAAGTACTTTTTAAAATTAATTGGTCGAATACAAATTATTTCTCACTAAAAGTACTTTTTTGAAAAACAATTTTGAAAAAAAAAACACTTTTCAAATAAACAGATTTTAAAAGCTTGGTCAAACATGTTGCAAGTGTATTTTCTCAAAAGTGTTTTCCAAAAAAGTGCTTTTGAGTCTTGACGAAAAACTATTTTTTTTTAGCTTCTGAAAAACGATTTCTGCGACTCTCAGAATCACTTATTTTTCTCTCAAAAGCTTGGTCAAACAACTCACTTTTTAAAAATAAGTATTTTTTGAAGAAAAAAAAATACTTTTGATCTCCCAAAAGCTTGGCCAAACAGGCTATAAGAATATTGTACTGTTATTTGACATGGCAAAAGTTTGAGCTTTTACTATAAAATAAGAAAAAGACTAAATATGTTTCTCCATTAAAGTATCTGAATTTGGCAGATATGTCATTTTTTAATAGTTTAGCTCATATATGTCCTTATCGTTCAATAGTGATCCAAATATATTCTTAATTTCACTGGAGTTATTAACGTAATTAGCTTATTAAAAAGTTATAAAAATGATCAAATATATCCTTAAAGTATGCAAAATTGAACAAATATGTCTACGTTAATAGTTTATTTCACTCGCATGTTCATTAACAAAACTACTTTTACTCCAAATAATTATGCTAGTTTTTTCCATTCAAGTACTCACAAAAGAACACATCAATATAGACCAAGAAATAAAATATTGCATATCGTTGGTACATCAAAGTACAACTATTTTTTTAAGAATGAAATAGACCACAATATTTTGATGAGTGTAGCTAGAATTGAATTAAATTAATTAGCAGTAACAACAGCCTTTATACCATTAGAACAATGTGATCCGATGGTACAAATGAAATAGGATGTTCCCTGTTCAAGTGTTACTTTATCGTCTCCTGAACTGAAAACTTGTCCTCCAGCATCATTACAAGAGTCATATCCCGCCTTGCTCACTTTCACCACATTGTGCATTCCAATTAGAGATGGCAGTGGATTCTGGACCCGATGGATTCAGATCCGTTTTATAAGATATGGATCTTTAAAATTTAGACCCGACGGATCCGGATCCATTTATGACGGTAGACTATGATTTTCTCTATTAGACTCAGATAGATACATGTATTATATACAAATATTGAGGGGATTGGGCGTGATGGGGTCCCACCTTAGTGGCTGTGATGAGTATTTGGGTGGGCATCGGTGTTGAACTGTTTGAGATATCATTCTTAGATTGATCCCGACTATTGTTATGTGAATTTGTCGCCATGGTTGGTATTATTTGTGATTGTTGTTGAAATTACTCACCACTTAAGCCTCATGTTATGGGAAGACTGATTATGTGAAATTATGTGCTATTGATAGTCCCGAGGCATGTGTTATTCATCTCTTGAACATGATTTCATCTCATACTTCATGATTACTTATTTCATTTATCGTTGCATTCATACACTTATATTATTTTGATATTTGAATGGAGTTGGTATGGAATGTTGTTGGTTCAACGAGACTTGGAAAATAAGGTAAATGATATTGTTATGAGATGGTTTGGAATACTGAGATGATGTAAATTGATATGGCTTGATAATGAGTCTGTGATTGATGCTCTAGCCAGACCGAGGGATCGTTCCGGTTGATTGTGAGCGGTATATGAACTTTGTGGGTCTCACATGGGTCATAGCTACAAAGCAAAGTTCGGTGGCATGTGTATACCATGTTTGAAAGATGGTCAGTGCATTGCATTACATCATATTCACACTATTGCATCATGTGTTTTTTTTTAATCTTTTTCTATTTTAGTCCGTCCAAAAGGTGTGTGTGACTGTGCAAGTGAGTGTGTGTTGAGTATTTAGTTCTTAGTGTAGTATTTTTTTTTTGGATTGCGTTAGGCGACTTTTTAAACATATCAAACCAAAACCGATAAAAAATTAACTGGTCGGGACATTTTGAAAAAGTAGATTAATCGAAAAATTAGTATTGTATAAATATCTCTAAATAGCCAATCGAACCATTGACACCCCAACCTACGGTATGGATTATGGGTGCTCATGCATCTATTACTTTTGAAGCCAAACATTATTATTTATATAGAAAAAACTAGTAATTTATACAAATATACTACAGCAACACCCAATCTTTGTAGCAACTTTCACATTTTAAAAATGAGCACTTAAAAGTTCTGAACCCGAAACCATCTTAAGTCATTTTGGAGTCTCTTCATATGTTATTAGAAGCAGAATTTGTAATGAAATTTATCTTCAGCACAAGCCAAAATATTGCCTTCACCTAGAGTCCTAGACTATTCATTTATAAAGAAATAAATCTTTGATTAATCTTTTGTACATCATAGAAGTCCTTACAAATGAGCTAGGCATTTAAGGTGATGTTTCTTTTCAAAAACTGATAGATTTTTCAAAATTCATTTCAGCCAAACACCACAAGAGAAAAACTTTTTAATTGTTGGAAAAAAATAATCTAGTGGAGTTTTAAGTTTTGTACAAATTGAAAAACTTTTCGTTATAATTATGTGAATTGTGTTACCCCGAAAGAGTACAACGTACAAAATTGGATTATGCAATTATTTTATAGACGAATTTTGTAAATGAATATAGGTGGATGAGTTTGTACTCCACCTAAATAATCAAGTAAAAGTCTTATGTTTTTTTTAAAAAAAAAGATGACGCTCTTATTCAGTTTTTAACAATAAGGCTTAATAAGGGCTAACAACTATATAAAAATATTTTCTCCACTTAGTCACCAAAATTTCAAAAAAATAAAAATAAAATACAACCATACAAATATGCCTTCTTTTATGCTGGTGGCGTTCCACCAAATTAGTACACATTTGAACTAATTCATCAAATATTTATTACTATTTTATACAAGTATTATATCGAGAAATATGTCTATCAAGAAAAAAATCGTCCATCAAAACGTCAACAAATGTAAAATTTCAGCTAATATTTGCTATCTTTATTGAAATTTGAATCTTGATATTGTTCGTTTTGTTCTAACTTCTTTGAACAAAACAGGATACTCCTTTGTATGTTACCGAGTTTCCTTTTGCATAAACTTTCCTATTCAAAAACTTTCTTTTTTGACTAGTTAAAAAGAAAAACATTAATATAATACTAATCTTTTGGGTCATTTGCACTTCTGTCCTTATTTTGTGCTGATTTATAATTTTTGTCCCTCGAATGAATTTTATGGCTATTGGAGTATAAGTTCTTTAAGAAATCCGACATAACTTATGTCGGTCCTTTAAAGAACTTATGCCCCAATAGGCATAAATTCCATTTAAGGGACAAAAATTGCTAGCATTTGATCATAGGTTTTAGATCAGATTTTAAAAATTTATCTTCAATTATCTGTTTGGCCCTAGATTTTGGAGCAAATTTTGAAAATTTGTCTTCAAAAAATTTTCGAGTTCCAAAAACTAGTCTGTTCCACTCACAAAACTTCAAATTTTTTCAAAGTAAAATGCATGTTCAAATACAACTTCAAATTTCAAAAACTCAAATTTCAAGTTTCAATTTCAAAATTATGCCAAAACGAATACCGTGCAATTAAATGTAATATTTTTTAGAAAATACTAAGTAAGCTTACAAGGTGAATATGCCCGATGTTAGTTGGGCTTCATTTTGCAAAATTGGGCCCCCAAAACTCTGCTAACTCTGTGTTTCTACACTTTATAACCCTCTCACCATCTCAAATCTCAAAACCCTAGCAGCAACAACTCAGTAGCAGCAGCACAAAGAGCAGCCGCCATTTTCTTTCCTTAAGGTATAAGCCCTAACCAATTCCACTGCACCTTCACAAGTTCATCTATATACTTATTAGTCATTTTTTTCAGGAACAGGTAATTCGATTGAGTAGAAAATGTCTCTCGGAGAAGTTGCATGTACCTACGCTTGTTTGATCCTCAACGATGAGGATATTCCCATCACCGTATGCTCTCTACCCTAATACTTATTATCGGGATTTGTTTTTTTTAATCATTTTGTAATGTATTGTTTTTTGTTTGTTTTGATTGTTAATAGGCGGAGAAGATATCATCTATTGTAAAAGCAGCAAATGTTACCGTTGAGCCTTACTGGCCTCTATTGTTCTCTAAGCTTGCTGAGAAGAGAAACCTCTCAGATCTCATCATGAATGTTGGTGCCGGTGGAGGTGCCGCCGCTACCGTTGCCGCCCCTGTTGGTGGTGCCGCCGCTGGTGGTGCTGCTGCAGCTGCCCCTGCTGCTGAGGAGAAGAAGGTAATGAAATGATTTATTTTTTTGAAATTTGTTTATCACTGAGTTGTGTAATTTAATTGAGTGAATGTGTGTGCAGGAGGAGGCAAAGGAAGAAAGTGATGACGATATGGGATTCAGTTTGTTTGATTAGATACTACTTGTTAGTATGTTCTGTTATTTTGTTTCGAAAAAATATTGGTTAAGTTTTAGTATTGATATTTCAGATATTCGGCAAGTGATAAGAGTACATGTAATATTGAGGAGGTTATGGACTCCTGATGTTCTAGTTTTGTGCCTTAATTTGAGCCATTTTTGTCATTTTAATCAAATGTTTGTCCCAATATTGCTAAAGCTTAGATTGCCAGTTCCTTTCAACTTATTACTTAATAACAAAAGAGGATTTTGAGTTTACACAAAGGAATTAATGTGCCTAAAGCTAAGGGATTTAGTTAATGAACCACTGAAACATTATCTGCTAGCTCTTTGCTTATAGACAGACATTTTCTTGGATTTAAGACTTGCCTTGTTTGATTTCATGATAGCTTAATTGTCATAACCTTCTGGTTGAAGGGATGTAGTGTTGGAAATGTGCTCCATTTCCATGATATGCATTTGAGCCGTCTTTCCTGTTAGGTTTGGATCTTGTTCTAGTGTTGATTAGATATATATATATATAATCAAAAGGGTCCCAAGTCCCATTTTCTGCCGGGTTATTATATTTGCAGAAATTCATGGTCAGTTTTTGAATGTTTAATTAATAAGCCTGAGTTGGATGCTACTTGTCTGCTTAGGCGACTGTTTATAATAGCCTTTAGATATAAATTTATCTATGAAACTGAGATAGTTACCTTTCATAAAATTCTAACACTAGTAGAAAAGCCTATTCTTTATTCTTCTGAAGGTGGGAAAAAAGATAAAATTAAATAAACTGATTATTCATTCAAATTTCAATTTGAAACTCGTGTAATTAACCTATTTTTCTTTTGGTTAACCCTAAAATTGTGATAGGTCCATGAGAAATCTCATTAGATTTTATTAGATATGGTATATATCAAAATGGGACACCAAAAGAATTGATTGCTGAGCCGTATGAGGTAACTTCCTTCGAGTTATTAGGCTAATTCTATATGCTCAACTGAAAAATCTTTGTTTCAACCATTTTCAAGCCGTGACCTGTTTGGTCCCTCCAAACCAGCTTGATCCTTGTGTATAGGGAAGGGGAGTTAGTATCCTAAATTATCTACACTTGTTTTTAGTTTTTTTCTGACACGGATGTGTCTAGTATAAATGGTCCTGTAGAAAGAGTGATAAATGTATTATGATGCTTCTATATTTGTATAGTCAAAATCTTCACTGTTTCCAATACAAAGAATGATATATTTTTATACAAACTACTTCCTAGTCACTTCATTGTATAATTGCATAAAACCACAAACTACGAATTTGAGTCTGGAGTTTACTGCAGAGGGAGGTGAAGCGTACATTTCTTGGGAATGAATCCAGAAGCTTGTGATAATAATTCTGCTTTTGCGAGTAGGTGATGACTGTAATCTGGCCATTCGCTTACTCCTTGAACTCTACCTAAAACTTTCCATATGCGAGAATTTGAGATCTCACCAATCATCTTAAACCCTCATTTCTCCCTGTACTACCTACAAATCTATGCTTGTATATGCCTACCCAAGCGAGATAGGGAGGCGCTAGAGCAGCGTTTGAGTGCAAAATTATGAGATTGGAGGGGATGCGGGGATTCAATGTGGCATGGGAGTTCGAAAACTCGTATGGTGTTTGCCTATTAGCTTCGAAGGTTAAAATGTGGGTTGGTTTAGCTGTTAATGGCTTCGTCCAACAGATCTCGACTAGCCTGATTTGTCTTTTAGTGACACTTTTCAGAATAGGCTATATGAATGCTTTTAGTTCTTTCTTTACCAGCAAACCAGGTTTAAATTACTAATGCTTGAATTCATTCAATTTTCACTGACAATGTAGGCTGGTTAAATCCTAATGGAGGTTACTTGTAGCTCTTTTTCTTTTCTTAGGGAATTTAACCATAGAATCCATCTAAATCCAATTACATCTAATTACTCCATTGCGAAGTTCAATCCAATCAAGTGTCAAGTCAAGAAAACATATGGTTATAGCATTGGTTGAGACTTGAGAGCAGTAACAAACAGAGATCCCTAAAGCTTACTGCAAATAATTTTAAAACTATTTGAGTACGCCCTCTAAGTCTAGATGGAACTGAAACGATAGTATCACCAGTTTAGCCTTTGGGGGCAACTTTGTTTCACGATGCTTGCTAATATCACTCTTTCAAGTCTCAACCTTGGCATCGTGACTGTCATTTGTGGGTTTTTGGTAGATGATCTTATTAAAAGAGAGCCTCCTCCGATTTCTAGCAATCCCAAGGCAAGCTAAAAACTACTGCTACACCCTGTAAAAGCAATTAACTTTGTCACCTTTAGACGTTTGGGAACAAAGCTGCACGCCCGGAGAGACGAACATCACCCATATACTTCTTAGGTAAGACACTGATTTATCTTATTCTCACTGTGAATCTAGACAACAAACGAAATGCCTTGATTAAAGAATATGAAGAAAGAGTAGGCTTTCACGAGCTTCTAACATAAGGTCCAAACTTATCTGGGTAAAAGTGAACGTGACCCAACTTCCCCTCATAGCCTTACGACACATCCTTAGTTTAAGCTTTCTCAACTTAATTAGAAGCATAGCTAGTGTGCTTTGTTGCCATTACAAATAGAAGAATAATAGTAATTGCTAGCTCGGATAACTGGGAACACTCTGAAAAGGCATAGGTATATATGTATAAGATGCTAGATTTGGAGCATCAACCTCTAGACACTTAAACGTGGTAGCAACGTAATATTTCCATAGACTTAAAACTTGGAAGTGGACCGGGTAACTTTCAAATTCTGTAAACAATTAGAACCTGAAACAAAGACTTGTTCGCGACAACATTAAAACATTTTATATTTCAGTTTGTAAAAACTGATCCAACAAAATCAATTCAACATAAATCTCTAATTGCTCGATTGAGATATTCATCACTGCAATGTACACCACGATATAGATCCACATAAATACAAAAAATTGTACTAAATTGTATTAATAGTTTAAAAGTAAAACTATTTCCTGCAACAAAATTTCCAGAAAAGGAAGAGAAAAAGGATCAGTACCACCGATTGAATTGAAAACTCTTTATTTCCACATTGCCCGTCTTTGAACTTTTGATCATCCAAAAGCCGTGTCTTCTCAATGTTGTCATCATCAGTCTTGGCTTGATACAATGGTGATTTCCACTTATGCTGGTTTAAAGTACTCCGTGAATATCAACAGCAATACTAGTTAGTGTAAACAAACAAAATAATACTTTGTGAATATCAACAGCAACCAAGACTACCCATTAATTAAGTAGAACTGAATTAAAGTAATAACAATGATTTCTAAACTTTCTATATCCTTCATTCGGCTTCATCTCAGCCAACTAGATATCTGCACTGTAAGAAATTGATCTAACTAGTAAAACGTGGATTAAGACGAATATATGTACAAACATGTACCATCTTATATAATAAGTTTGGATTGCAAGACATTATTTAGTTCCATGATTCACTAGCAGTTAACCTGATAACAGTTAGTTAGACTCTCTTAATGTCAGTAGAAGCACTGGAGTTCCTTAACAAACAACAAAGGAATGGCCTGTTTTTCCCTTTCTTGGTTCAGCAAAGTTGGCTAGAGCAATATTAATTTGATTCCTAGAGTAACCTCGTACCTTTACTGGTGGGAGATAACAGACATCCGAGGTACACACATGCAAACTAATGCGATTATGCGAACACCATTGTTGTCAAAAAGAAATTAAGATAGTGCATAAGGGCATCGCCACATTCCTTTCTCAATCTTATGTGTGAGATAAGAGAAATAAAAAAGCCAAACATGGAGAGGTTAAAAAAAATAAAACTCGTGTTAAGCAACCTACAAAGTGAAATTTGGTGGTGGCTGCAGTGGCATCTCTGAGTGTTTCTGAAAGAGAAATTTTGCAGAGCTAGTTTGGCACTTTGGCCCCCTCCTTAGTCCTAATTCTCATGGCAAGGGAGGTGGACAGAATGCCAAAATGTCTCTACACTGTTACTCGAAAGAAACCCCTAAAAAAAGAAGAGAAGAGTACACTATTCAAGCAGATCCATAAGTTCTTTATGCGAGGGCTTTATTCATCTTGCAGTTGATTTTTTCAAGAAGTGATTGAATGACTTTCCGGGTTATATATAGCTATAGCAGAGAGATCCAAAATTTGAAGCTTATGTATTGTACAACAACCTCAATTTTAACATTGTAATAATAGCTGGATTCAAAATAAAGTATATATAAATATTTAATGAATATTTTAATATATATACAAAGTCTAGGCAAATGCTACTAAGTTCATATGAATCCATAGCCAACGTTTTAGATTCGCTCCTATGACCTCAAGTTAACATTGCAATAATAATTAGCTACATGTTTGTTTTTTGCACATACGAATTTATGTGATTTTACTATTAGTATACGTATATAATATATGTATATATTTTTTTGATATTTATATATATAGTTCAAACCGAAAATAAAAAATCCACTTAAAATGTATAAAATCAACTCTAGATTCAACTCTTTTTTTATCCTTTTTGTGGAAAGAAATTAAGAAAAGTAAGGAGAAAGTGGGTGCATGAGCGTGCATGGTGGTTATACGACTTAGTGGAGGGTAAAAGGGAAAGTTAAGAAGTTAAAAAAGTGCTGTTTTTTTTCTTCTTTACCTCATTCCCACGTTAAACCAACTAGGAAAGTTTGAGAAGCTGTTAGCTCTTTGCTTGTACTTTATGGACAGCGTTGCCCCTGCTTCTTATTTAAAGCGAAGCATGGATGATCGTACATGAATGGAAAGTGACTTTTGATTGTCCATGATGATCATTCTGATAGCTGTAACTATATGATTTGGTTTTTGACTTTTGCAGCAATAAAAAGGAGAGTGCAATATGGGGCTGCCTTTGTCTCCCATTTACTAGGTAATCACCATCGTCAACTCACATCAATTCAACCCTTTTAACATTTCAACCCCCCCACCCCACCCTACGGGCGAAGCTAGGGGCGCAAAGAGTTTGTCCGAACCCTTTCACTGAAAAATTAAACTGTACGTATAAGATTAAAATATTTTTTATTTTGTGTATTGATTTCATTATATTTTAAATTACCTTAGTTAAAAACTCTTAACTCTGCTACTACTGCAACCATCCTCATATATCATCAGATTTTTGCCGCATGACCTGTTAAGGGGATTTTATAAATCCTTTTACACAGATCTAGTGTGTGTTGCAATGATAATTGGTGACATCCGATGAAACAAAATGTTGTTTTTATGTTATCACATGATGCCATTTGGGGTTTTACTTTTGTATATAATTCAAGTTTATTTGAGTTGTGTTACATGTTATCAGCGGTCAAATTATACTCATGCTAAAATAATATGGATAAGAAAGAAAGTTATCTCAAGTATATATTCATAAATCTTGATAAAATGTAAAGTAGTATGTGTCTAATATATGCACGCCTACTATGTGTACATCTTAACAAAAGTTGAACATTTTGATAGAGTGAATTTTGACTAACATGATTGATCCATTGAATTCACATGCAATATTTCAAAGCATTTACACTGCCTCCATTCAAAGGTTAGTCTTTGTATTTGCTAGTGGTTTTTTAAGTACGTAGTTTTGCTTTCTCAAGGTAAAAATTATCTTTCTCATATTTACACATTTAACATTTGTTTAATTTAGTCAAAATAACAGCTAAGTATTAATTAAATGAAGTCTCGCGTGGTTCACTTTTTCTTAATTTATATCTTTTTTAAGATGGACATATGTTCAAACAAATTCCGCATTCACATTCCTGGTTTTCTTCTTTATGTATTTCCCCTCTTTATTTTATCTATAATATAATAAGAGAGGAGCTAACAATAATTCCGTTATCGTCCAGCGGTTAGGATATCTGGCTTTCACCCAGGAGACCCGGGTTCGATTCCCGGTAACGGAATTTAATCTTTTTTTTAAAGGTGGCAAAGATGAGGATGTTGCTTTAATTTCTGTTATTGTTGTAGAGTTTTGTTGGGTTCAAAACACCCGGGTTCGATTCCCGGTAACGGAATTTAATCTTTTTTTTAAAGGTGGCAAAGATGAGGATGTTGCTTTAATTTCTGTTATTGTTGTAGAGTTTTGTTGGGTTCAAAACACAGTAAGGTACAACGGAAGTTTAAAAGTTTTTTTTGTTTCTTACTTACCCCAACAATAATTCTGGTATGGTTATACAACAATGTAACTTGTAACATAAAACATTTACTTACACGTTAGTATTATCTGGATTCTTTATCTACTATAAGGTGCACACGCGGTTGCCCTTCCGATTGCAAGCTCCAAGCTTCAATGTACTTCTCTTTCAGAAAGCTAGGAAATTCGGTAGAGGTTCGAGAGTATTTGATTCTAAGTCTCTAAGGCTTAGAATGTTTTTCAGAATTGGTGTGTTGAATAATGAGGTGAATGCCTCTATTTATAGTTGAAAAATAAGTCAAAACCGGATTAGGGTTTGACCTTGGGCCTGACCCAAAAATCGAGGCAGAGGCGCCTCGACCCTAGGGTATGGGCGCCGCGGCGCCCGATTTTATTTTTCGTGCATTCTTAATTAAATCCAAAATCCAATTTTAATTTAATTAAATAATCATTATTCATTTAAATGTCTCGATTCTAAATCGAACATTTTAATTACTCTCTCAATACATCCTTAGATCGAAATGGACAATCGACATAGTGTGATCCTACAAGCCTTCTCATATCGACATTAATCAAATTAAGGTCTACACGGAACTCTTAGACGGCGCCGGAAGACTAACTCAATATGTGAAGTACGTTTACACGAATCCAGTAAACTTAACCTTTATGTGGTAAGATAAAATCCTTTCATTCACGACACACCCAATCAAGCTTAGGATTTGTCAAGTGTCTATCTAAATGACTTAATCATTGTATCTCATCTATATTAGTTGACAACTAGACCATATTCTAAATATGTCTTTTGCGTTGGCCAACGACTTAGTCAACCTAATATCACTGAGAATCCGAGTGTTCTCTGGAATATACATCCGAGGAATGAATCCTAATCTTGGCTCAACTACCACATTCAATTCACATCGTAATGTACCCAATACAAGTCGTATCTCAACCTATAAGACATTTGAGCTTAGGACGGGATCCAAGTACATTACTTTGTAGATAAAGCGCGTATTGACCTCAAGTCTAAGGACTTCTATCTCCCACATGTTGATCATACTTTAGACAAGTATAACAAACAATATATTAGCAGGGTATACCAATACTTCCAAAGTATCCATGTGTCCATCACGAGTAACCATTACTCGTAGCAGGTGAGACATACTACATCCTCTAAGGATGTGATGCAGACCACATGTCGACTTATCACATATCATCGATATCCCATTCTCGATGATCATTAGTCGAGACTATTTTAAGAGTTACGCTCTATCATTAATATCTCACTCTATTAATGACAACGTAAGCTCAAGGGATGCACATTAATGAATAATTACAAACAATCAAATAATAATTCAATAATTGCAAATGCCAAAATATTAATCTCCATCAATAATAATATGAATGTGTATAAAGTACATTGTCCCAATACAGATTGTCCCTAGGACATAAATATACTTTCAATTGTTCCTTTTTTCCAAATGATTTATGTTATTATTTGTTGTTTTTTACTTCTATTATTTCCTTTTCGGGATTGCTTTGGTTTGCTTTTCTTTAAGCTGATGGTCTATCGGAAATAACCTCTCTACCTCACAAGGTAGGGGTAAGATTTGCGTACAATCTACCCTCCTAGACCCCATTTATAAGATTACACTAAATATATTGTTGTTGTTTTCGGACTCGAATACATTCTGAATACTTCTTCAAATAAGGAGAAAATGAAAGAGAGAAAAAACAGATTTGAGTTTCATCTAAAAGTTCCTCTTCTCTTGTTTCAGTATTGATTTCTTTTTGGACAAATGAACAAGCTTAAGCAGTTGCAGTAAGCCATTATATGGAAACATCAAACACGCCCTCGCATTTGTGTGGTTTTTCATCAAATCAACACAGCGAAGTAAATTCTCAGTACTTGGTACCTAATACAAATCTATGTATTACATAACCAGATCCATGATTTACTAATTAGTGCTTGTCTAATATACGCATGAATGTATGTATAATATGTATTATTGTAACAAGTAAAACTTTTTGATAGTGAACTTTGGCTAACATGAATCCGTTGAATTCACATGCAATCTTTCGAAGCTATTTAATTTACATTGTCTCCATTCAAAATTAAGTTATCTTTTTTGCTAAAGTGGTTATTTACGGAGTTATTAGTGAAAGTAAAAAATTACCTTTCTCATCTTTACGCATTGACATTTCTGGTTTTCCTCCTCAATGTTTTGTCTTCTTCACCAGGTATTATTTTATATAAAATACTAAGAGAGAAACAACAACAAGCTTCCGTTATCGTCCAGCAGTTAGGATATCTGGCTTTCACCCAGGAGACCCGGGTTCGATTCCCGGTAACGGAATTACATTTTTTTCTTTGATATATTACTATTTGTTGCTGCATTTGTTTTGTGTCTTTGTTGTCTCTGTTCTTACAGTTCATACTTCTCTTTGAGCGACTACCGGAAACATCATCTCTACCCCCAAAAGGTAGGGAGATGATCTGCGTACAAAATAACCTCCCCAGACCCCACTCGTGAGTAGGGATGGCAACGGATAGGATCTGGACCGGATCCTACTGGATCCAGATCTATTTCTCATACCTGTATCCGGATCCAGATCCATCGGATCCAGATCCATCGGATCCATAAAAATCATATCCAAATCCGGATCCACATGTAAAAAATTTTGAAGGCTGCAATTTACTAAATGTTCAAAAACTCAAATTGCGGAGACAAATAGGAAGGCTGCAGTTTACTTCAGCACACAAACAAAGTAAAAACATCAACAGTTTGTCCAAAGCCACCGTTACAAACAACCTAGTGTTTCCTCTAACACCTGAAAACTTCAATAATTTATTGTCAAATGAAATTTTATAAACCAAAATACGAAAAGAACACCAAATAACCAAAAGCAGAACATTATATTCTGCAGCCTTCGCTTCCTTGACCTCCCGAATCATTTTCTTCTACTTATATTCTGCAGCTTCGCTTCCCTTGACCTCCCGAATCATTTTCTTCTACTATTACTATTACATGATTTCGAAGCCAAAAGCTTAAGATTTTTTAGTTTACAACCTCCCAAGAAACAAGGGTAAAAGATCTTGTCCAAAGAGTTGGCATTTCCGGTTTGGGATTTTCATTTGGCATTTCCGAGTTTGAGATTTCCAGTTTGCCAAACTTCATAAACTAGTCTTCAAAATCACTAGTTTCAACGTCATCAACATCCTAAAATAACAAAGAAACAATCATATTAAAAAGAGATTACTAAAAAAAATCATCTCAATAAATATTTATGATTAAATATATCATTTACCATATCAATATAGTCAACTACTTCTCCTTCTTCTTCAGAATCTTCAGTAACTATCGAACAAGCATGTGTGCCCTCCAAAGTACCTTTATTTGAAATAAATTGAAAAATAAATAGAAGGTTCATGTTAGGGGAAAAATTGATATTAACATATATGAGAATAATCAATACATAAATAATAGATACCTTTAATGTCTTCGATCATCCAATTTTGCAAGCACATTAATGCCTCCACGCTTTTAGAGTGAAGCCTAGAACGATGAGAACTAATCACCCTTCCACCCATGCTAAAGGCACTTTCCGAAGCCACAGAAGAGACAGGAATTGCAAGGATGTCCTTGGCAATTTTCTCACGTAAAGTAGGATACATTTGATCCCTTTTCCACCAATTAAGTACATCAAAATCATCATTCTCGGGTATAGGATCATCCTCCAAGTAATGCTCCACCTCACCCCTCACATTCATCTTTCTTTTCTTTGTTCTTTTAGCTTGAGCATATTCATCCTCATCATTATCACAAGACTCTGAAATTCCTCGTTTGCCACTTGGAAAAGGTTCTTGACTTTTATTTCCCTCACTTCTCATTTGATATTCAACCACAAATTTATCAAGATTTTTTCTAACCTTTGCCACTTCATTATCAGTATCATCTTTGTACAATCTCTTAAAATAGTACTCCACACAATCCATTTTATTTCTTGGATCTAAAATTGAAGCAACCGCCAACATCTCATTAATATTATGCCAATATTTGTCAAACTTGTCAATCATATTTTTAGCCATCATTCTAATGGTCTCAACATCACTCTCCACCCAACGCCTCAAAGCAAGTCTTATCTCACACACTTTTCGAAAAAACAAATTAGAAGTAGGATAATTTCTACCGGAAAACACTCTAATGGCCTTGTAGAAAATTTCCAACTTCTCACAAACAAGTTTTGCCATCATCCAATCATTCTCACTAGGAATAACTAACTTGAGCTTCTTATTCATACGTTTTAACTTAGCAAATACATCTTGAAAAGGCAAAGCGGTATTAAGCATCAAGTAAGTAGAATTCCACCTAGTTTTGACATCAAGAACCACTCTTTTAGGTTTAGAAATATTCAAAAGCCGACAAGCCTCCTCAATTTTTTCAACCCTTTTAGGAGTAGACATCCAAGATAAAATGCAATCTCAAACTTTTTCAATTGCCGGATCAATTACTTCTAAACCATCTTTCACAATCAAGTTTAGAATATGAGCACTACACCTCATATGCAAAAACTCCCCACCTAACATTAGATACCTACTTTCCAATTTCTCCAATAAAACATTCATCATTGCATCATTAGTGGTACAATTATCAACTACAATCGATGAAATTTTGTTTTCCAAAGAATATTGAGACAAACAATCCATCAAAATCTTTGCAATAACCCCCTTTGTATGTGGACATGGCACAAAACAAAACCTAAATAAAAACATACATTAAACACATACAATAAACCTAAAAATCAGCATTTATAAATAAGAATAAGCTCATTACCTCAAGGTTCGATTGCGTAAAAACCATTGTTGATCAATGAAGTGAGATGTCACGGCCATGTAGCCCCTTTTTTGGTTGGAAGCCGTCCACATGTCGGTAGTTATTGCAATTCTACCCTCATTATGCTCCAATAGAGCTTTAAGAGAACCCTTATCTTCATTGAACTTTTTCAAAATGTAACTCTTCAAAGTGTTCCTCGAAATCATCTTGAAATGAGTATTTAGACTCCTCACGAACCTTTTAAAACCTATATGATCTACAATGGATAAAGGATACTCATGAATCACCACCATACCAACCAATTCTCTCATTGAAAAGTCTTGATCAAATTCTTTTTCCTTTCCCTTTTCTTTAAGTTCTAAAGTAGTAGACCCATCGGCTTCCGTTTTAACCTTCAATTGTGTTTGACCACTAACTCCAATCCGCAAATGCTTTTCCGGACATGTCTTCTTAGAATGTTTAAGAAGATGTGAGGTTCCATTCGCACCATTATAAGAGAGTAAAGATGTACAATATTTACACTTTGCTCTTGTAATACCTTTCACTACGACCCTATCAAAAGATTCCCATGCCTCGGAAGTGAGTTTCTTGCTTGTTAGTTTACTTGATTGACTTTTTTCTTTTACTCCAACCTCAATAAGACCTTCTGAATCCATTTCTAAATCATCAATTCCACAAAGCAGAGGCACTGGAGGTGGGCTAAAAGAAGCAGCATGACTTTTATTAGTAGCATTTGCATTATTGTTAGATTGTTCACTATCCATTTCCTACAAGAAAATATTTGAATACATTACTTAACCACATAACAGAGAAGCATCATGCACATTTTAGTCCAATTAACATATTTAAATCCCAGTATTGTAAAAAAAACCAGTACATTGTATATATACTCTTGACCAGTGCATTGTATATAACAGAGAAGTATCAATGTATCATGCACATTTTAGTCCAATTAACATATTTAAATCTCAATACTGTAAAAAAAAATAGTGCATTGTATATATACTCTTGACCAGTGCATTGTATATAACAGAGAAGTATCAATGTATCATGCCAGAGAAGTATCATAACAGAGCCACTAGAAAAAACCAGCTCTCCAAAAAACCAATTACCACCGCCACCATTAAAATCCCAATACCGTAAAAAAACCAATGCATAACAGAGAAGTATCATAATTCATAACTGAGCCACTGTAAAAAATCAGCTCTCCAAAAAACCAGTGCCACTACCACCTAAAGAACAATAATACACACACACACACACTAAACCAGTGCCATTGCCACCTAAAGAACAATAATACACACACACACAAAAAATCCCAAAACATCAAATATTATATAAATGAAAAAACAGAACTAACAAAAAGAAGAACTAAAAAAAAGAAGAACTAACAGAGGTTAAAAGGGCCAAAAAAAAAAATCGAACTCACCTTGGAATCGGAAGGGCATGGACTAACGTCGTATGAGTATGGATGGCAAGTAGAGAAGATGGTTAGGGACTAGGGTTTTGGTCTTTGGCTCTTTGCCCCTTTCGTATGGAATGAACAATGAAGAGAATGATCGAGAATTCGAGATGGAGTGAACTGAGGAGACTTTGGTTGTTTGGCACTTTGCGGCTTCTTTTCCTTTAGGTTAGACTTAGCATTTACCTTTTGTTGGCTTAACATCTATCCGGGCATGGGCTGGGCTTCGGTCCTTTATGGACTTGGGCCTGGACTTTAATCTTCTCGGCCAGGCCAAAGTCCATAAAGGATCGAAGCCCAGCCCATGCGTGGATAGATGTATAAATGTCTAATCTATTTAATTAAAATACGGATCCACGGGTCGGATCTGGACCGGATACGGATCTTAAATACAAGATCCATATCCAGATCCGATCCGTCAGAAACGGATCCGGGTCCGATCCGGATCCGTCGGGTCCAAATTTTGAAGATCCATATCCTATAAAATGGATCTGGATCCACCGGATCCGGACCGGGTCCTTGATCCGCTGCCATCTCTACTCGAGAGACTACAATGGGGGGTTGCGTTGTATTTTCCCTCCCGTGTCAGTAACTGGTTGCACTCAAAAGTCAACTAGTAGGCCAATAGAAACATCAAACACGTCCTTGTATTTGTGTGATTTTTCATCAAATCATCATATGGCTTTTATGGTACCAGTTCATATTTGGTTACCCGAAGCTCATGTAGAGGCACCTATGGCAGGATCTGTCATCTTGGCAGGAACAAAGTAAACTCTCTGTACTTAGTGCCTAATAAGAATCTTGAAAGTAAGGGGTTGATCGTTATTTTATTCTTTTACTCCAATTGTGACCTTGTTCTATAAATAAGCCAAAAGAGAAAAGTAAATCAAAGTGATCGAGCAATATTGTAAAACTCAATTGTTAGGATTCATGATTTCAAGTCATAACAGATGTTAACATTTGGAGTTAAGACCTTTGATCATTATTTTTTAGAAAAAAGTTGAAAATGCATATTTCTCATCTTTAAATCTTTCCTCATTTCGAGAATTACAACCACCAATTCACATTCTGTTCTTCTCGAGTAAAATGGACATCTAGTATAATAGAACAAGAAATAGATCATGTAGAGATGGTAATGTATTTTGTGGACTGATTAATCTGGATCAAACTCAATCATGCTGTTTCTTGAGTACAATATTTACTTTAAAAAAACGTAACTTCATCATGTGCATATCTCAACGAGAAGAAAAAGTATATCAACAAGATTGAGATTGAGGAATAGTTGTTGTCATTTGGTGCATTTGCAGGACAGTTGAGTCTGAATTTACATGTTGATGATATCTCCAAGAGAAGTAACAAATTGAAATCAACTTCTACTAGATCATTGAATCAGATATATACTGAGCAATCACAAAAGCTAAGCTGGAGATCAGTAATTCCTTTTACCAGCTCTCCGTCTAGCCTTCCTCTTCTTGCTCTTAGGAGCAGTAAGCTTGGAAATAAAGCGAATTTTTGGAGCCGGTTGATCATCCACGGTAAAATCTGGATCTGGATCTGGAACACTGGCTGGGATGGTAACCATCTGGACATGCTCTAAAACCAGAGGCTTTTCTTCCACAGACTGAATCTTGAGTTCCTCAAAGTTGCTCATCTCTTCCTTCATTCTTTGGTTGTAGATTAGAACGCCATCTTCAGGCTGCATGTGTAAAATATGATTGCATGAATTCAACAGACTGAATATCATTTATAAGGAATCAGAGGAATATAAAAAAAAGGGCAGCCCGGTGCACTAAGCTCCCGCTATGCGCGGGGTCCGGGGAAGGGCCGGACCATAGGGGTCTATTGTACGCAGCCTTAACTCACATTTCTGCAAGAGGTTGTTTCCACGAAGGAATCGGAGGAATATGTGACGATTTTTCCCCGGAAATCCCCAACAAAAAATACAGACTATTCCTTCCTTTCTATCGAGTCGATCATAACCACTACCTACATTCTAGGAAAAAGGGAAGCTCAAATAGAAAACAGCACTACTGCTAGTAAGATAGCAATCCAGGCAGCAAGCACCAAAGAAAGAAGGGGGCACCAATGATCGACTGTCCCTGCCCATTCTAACAGGGCATTCTATTCCTTCAAGTCCCACAACTCTAAATGTGCCTATTCCTTCGACACCTTTCCATGGAAAGAGGCAGGAAAGCAGTAAGAGCAGCAAGTTAATTCCCAATTCCACTCCTTCAATTCAAAGAGTTGCAGTCAACTAATAGGGAACTAGCCAAAAAAGGCTGATTAGCCCCAGTAAATACATCCACTATCAACATTTGAATGGCAATAAGTTTCAGGTCATCATAATATCATGTGAAGAATATTCATGATCTAAACTACAAGCTTTCTGCAAGTTTGCCAGTGGATAAAAATTAGATCTTTTCACTTCAGGTAAAATAGACATCCGCTCCAAGGCAATTAATGAGAGTTTGACCGCTTTTATGAGTGAAGGCACGATTGAACCACCAACTATTACTTTTACGAATTAATGGGTTAACTGAATTAAAGCAGTAAATAACAACGACAAAGAGAGAGATCACTCAGAGAAATGGAACATAAAATGAAAGCTAAAGAAAACGAATAAAAGCACATCCCACCGCTTTGCCTACCTACTCTGAAAACCACGAAATTCCTTTTGAAGAGTTAATGATATATGACGAATCATAGGCACATACACGGAGAACAGCATTAAATGAAGAATAGTGAGTCGTGTTGAGGTACTCACACTGGTGTTTGTATCCAAAAGTAAGGAACGGTCTGTGCTTTCAATCACATCAGAGGCGTTCACTGCTTTTCCATGTCTTGAAGCTGCACTGTCAGGCATAACCATATTATACTCAGATATCAGCTGCGATACAACATCACGCGATCCTACTGGCATTTTGACCTGATTCTCTTGAAGTAAGGCAGAACCTCGAGCACAGCTGGCCAAAGCATTACATGGTAGAAGCGATTCCAAGTCATCGGTGCTTGAGAACATCCCAACATTCTCACTTGTTACCTTGTAAAGTCTAGTTTTAAGCTGGATAACTTGACTTTGAAGAACCCCAATCTCGCGGAGTATTTTCTCCAGGGAAGTATCACCATCAGCAGGCTGTTGGTGCAAGTCATCTTGAATCTCAAACTCATCATTGATCTTGTCAGAGCAGACCGCTACAGAATTAAGAAGTGGAATGATTTAATTCTTATAAAACTAGAGGAAGACGAGCAGAAGAATTCAGCACATGCAACAGGTGGAATTTTGTATAGTACATTTACAAAAGAAAACTACTATTATTATAAACTAGGGGTGTGTTTGGTACGAAGGAAAATGTTCACCACGGAAATATGCGGTTTCTTATTGGTAAGTGGAAAAATATTTTCTAGTGTTTGGTTGGTGAGTATATCTTCAAGTTCTAGTGTTTTGATTGTAAGGAGAAAAATAGTTTCCTAACAAAATATTTTTTCCCTGAAGTTCCCTAAACCTGATATTAACATGAAAGCACCATTTGATTTTAGAGCACAAAAGTTAGATGTATGTTGTCTACCCTGTTAACGGACAACTACTTCAAATATTCAATAACTGTATGCCCTTTTCCTATATTCCCCCAATTCCCCACCCCAAACTTCATCAAGGGACTCTATCGCCAAGCTCTGGCATCTGGATTCTCTTGGAAAATGACTTCCTTAGGCATGCCAAGGAAGTTATTTACCATATTTTAAAGGAAAATGTAATCTTAGGGAAAATGTTTTCTCAAACAATTTAGCCAACCCCACGTGAGAAAATTGAAACACTTTCAGGAAAATGTTTGCCTTCATACCAACAGACTCAGATCAAGTTCAAAGAGGAGATGGATATACTCTAATGGGGGGTCAAAATGAATCAATTAATAGACCATGCCTTCATCCAAACTAACTAGGGTTGGCCATATGAATTCCTTGCAACCATTATGCCAATTTAGGAGTTTTTTAAAACTATAGTTCTTATCACTTATGTATACAGTAACATACAAGTTTCTAAGAGACCAAAAAAGACTCTTGACAAACACAGCGTAATGCAAGTGTAACAGCTAATACTTAATCTCAACTAACCATTATCGCCTACATAATACCTTTGCTTCCAATTTATTCTCTCCTTAACTAAGTCAGCAATTTTTTTTGTAGTTTTTGGCCGATCTGTGCTCTGCTGGTCCTAAAAAGGGGTCAAAAAATCTTGGCCTAGTCCTAGCCCGAAAAATCAGCCAGGATGGCCCAGGCCCAATTTAAGGAAGTGGGCTCGTTCGGAGCTCATTTTTTAAGGGTTGGTTGGAGAGTTTCCTTACTCTCTAAAGCGTTTTACCAGTATTCCAGCTTTTGACACTCTTTAGCTAGCTTCGTCAATTAACACAATAATCAACAAATAGAAGCATCATGTAAATTAACAGAATATTGGAGCGAACACCAGAACAACATTAGGAACCCACAAAAAGCACTAGACTATGTGTCCTGATGATTACCCAGGCCACGTTATAATGTGTGTGCCAAGTTTCATACAATGCTAATCAAAGTTACAAGAAAACACTAGGGGATAATGTGGTCACACATTGAATAGGAGGTATTACTCTCTTCAGGTTATCACCAGGATTCACACTCATGTATTGCAATTAAGAGAATTGCCCAAGATGAGAACCAAGCCAATGACACTGCTTAAAGAATGTAACCACAAAATTACTGTCCCCAAGAGCGCACTCTCTTTATTATTTATCATTACTATTAAAATTTTATGTGGAATCTTTACACTTGTTTCACATCTTCTAATTATAGTTCTCTCATATCTTAACAAATTTAAATATGTGCACCTAATTATCAAATAAGTAGATATACAGAACAGGATAGAGGAGTACTATTCTATCTCAAGTTTTATGAAAGCAAGAAGTACATCTACTGTGACTTTGGAGATTTATAGTCGAGCCAAACAATGTATAGCCTTCCTTGAACTAAGAACCTAAGGCTAGGCCTTTTTATGTCCTGTCTGATGGTATTATACCCAAGTTGATCTTTTATCAGCATCAACCTGATAATTGCCACTAATTTTACTCCAAGCATATCCATCACATGCATGCACATATGTGTCACCCGAAGTGTCGTCGACCATATGTATGTCACTTGACCGAAAACACATACTCGCTCTTTTCACTTTCTTCCGCTCTTGGTGCTTTGTTTTCCCTGATTTTAGGAATCTTAGCTTAGTCGCTATTGCTCCCTTACTAATAATCAGATTATTCCAATTTAACTTCCACCTTAACCAACCAGTCTACTGTAACCTAACTGAAAGACTATGCCTACTCTCAAGCCACCACCTAACCTCTCACACCAAGCAATCTTGTACCCGTTAATGAAAGTACAGACTGATTCTAACTCCACAATGGAAGTAAAATAGGACCTGTATCATATTGACAGAATTAGATGTCACAGGTAAATTAGCAATTAGGGGTCGACTTCACCAACAAATCTCATAAACACAAAAAGGGAAAGTACAAACTGAACTGGAAAACTTCAATCTTTAACATCTCCGTGCAGCACTAAAGAAACTTGTACTCAAGAATAATTAGAAATTCTTAACCAAACAGCAGGTGCCTTGCAAAAGAGCACAATTCTATACAGCTTCCAAACAGAGTGTGTGCAATAGCCATAAACAAAATACTTGAATAGGAACAACATACGCATTGCTACCATTTTGATGTTATCAAATCATCTTTCTACCAAGAAGCAACAAAAAACCACAACAATTGCAACTCAAGATTAAGAAAAGTATGCATTCAAACCTATTTTGTCCAACTCATTGTCCAGAAACGAACCATCAGCACTTGACTTTCTTTTATCTGCAAGTGACAAATATAAATCTCATGATTTGCAAATGAAAATGTGAAAATAGGCTGAAGGACGGTGAAGGGAAATATTACCAAAGAAAGAAAACAAGGGATGATGAGACATATAAGCTGCCATATCCAATGTGTCTTCAGTTCTTCTTCTCTTCTTTCTCTTCACAACCTTATCTCTTAAACTATTACAAGAAAATGGAATTGACTTTGAACCTAAATCTTCCAATCGAATACTTCCCATTTGAAGCTTCATCTGGTTGTTGTTATCCCGCATTTGTTTTTCATATTTCCGACTTCGAGACTGAAGCAGATGGTGTTTCAACTCAATCAACTTGCATCGCTGCCTAAGAGGTTGTATAAAGTCTCTCCAATGAGGAGTCACTTTTTTCCTCCTAAAGGACAATAACAAGGAAAATGTTAAGGTTTCTATAGATATTCTCTTACTCTGGAAAGGGACAAAATGACAAAAAGGATTACACTATCCCTTATCCTATGTTAAATCTGACACAAGAACCTTCACGTAAGTCAACAATGAGATGATTAGCCTGTTTTTTCTGTGAACAAGAAACTCAAGTTACTCAACAGCAAGTTCATGGTCAAACTAGGTTGAACAGACCCTAAAAGGTAGCCTGGCAGTTGAAGATCAGAGTTACGACCTTAGACCACCACCATTATCAAGAAAAGAAAAAACACCTTGGCTAAACAACTAACCATGCATAGATAATTCCTCAAAGCAACCCATTCCTTTAATGTAACAAGAAACTTGATTTTAATAGATTGATAGAATCCCTGCACATGACCAACCTGCATGTCAACTGGCAAAATTGTGCAACCAGAGCACATTTTAACAGTGACCTCTCACTCTCGATCCACTCATTAACTTCCAGAGTTTATATCTCTCCTCTATGTAACTTTTGCAAACTCCAGCTTTTGTTAGAGTTACAGGACAGATAGAGCAGCAATCACCATCTTCCCCTCTTTGAAAGGGATTGCTTTTTATTGACTTACCATTCACATGTCAGACAATCTTTTATCTCTTTTTCTCAACCTAAATTTGCACGCCCAAACAATCAGTGACAAACAAGTAACATACCCCAATTCCAGAAAAGTTGTTACTAGGCATGATGGCAATTTTCTCAATTAGCTCGATGTTATCACCAATAAGGTCATTAAGGTCTAAAACTAACAGCTATGGAACCCTAAGAAAAATACTCATAAAATCATCTTTAAGTTCATTTTATATCACGCAACAAAAAATAAAGATGTGCACTTTTTGTACAGGATTTAGCAAAGCTAGAAATACTATGTTGACTTTTGAAGTTTCCCCACTGGCAAAATGTCCACAGAAGGAGAGCTTGAGTTCTGCAATCAGTTTCATTTTCTGATGAATAGAGCAACGAATTATAAAACTTATTCACATATTAAGCATCAAAATTCAGAGGTAGAAACTGTGAATCACTTGCTACTACATCGCAATTTTGTACGGCAAATTTGCATGTTTCTCAATCTTTTTGGGGTCTCTTAGGTCATGCCAGCAAATGTTAAACAACCTCTGAGCTGTTAGCAGAGGCAAGGAACGAGTAGGGAGGAAAATAAGATCTGGAAGGTCATTCCTCTTTGCATTATATGGAGTATCTGGTTCGAGAGGTACGGAAGATGTTTTAGGGAAAGGAGGAGAATGTTTCTATTGTAAAATATATATGTATCCAAAAAAATAAAAAATAAATTGGTGTAATGCAGATTTTTATGCTGATAGTGACATAGCGCTGGAGTTCTTGGAATCCTTACAGCTTTGAAGGATTCATATCAAGCAAAACATTTTGTATTGTGTCTCTTAATAAATAAAATTTACCATTATTCATCACAAAATACAACAACATACTCATATAATCCCAAAAAGTGGGGTCTAGGGAGAGTAGAGTGTACGCAGACCTCACCCCTACCTTGGGAGGTAGAGAAGTTGTTTTTGATTGACCCTCGGCTCAAGAAAATGCATTTCAAAGAATATCAGATAAGAATTAACATAAGTAAAAAAGTCATCGCAAATTACAATAGAAAGCGTGACAAAGCATTATTAAGAAAAGGAACAGTAAGTATTCTTGTAGATTTCCAAGGCTCTCTGTAAGTATTATCTTTCCTGTTTGTTTTTTTGTTTCCTGATGGCTGCCAGCATTAGGAAATGCTGAGGAATACAATATTTCCATTTTCCAAAAAAAAGAAAAAAGAAAAAAGAAACAGTAACCACAGCAACCTAAATCGATAATCGAAGTACAAGAGACAACAGATAGTAACAGAAATCGAAAGACAATAAGTTAAAATGAAACCAAAAGTCAAAGCATCAGAAACCAAACGGGAGACTACAGAAAAAAAGGCTATCCAATAAATAAAGATCTTGGAGAAGTAATACATACGTCATCCTAAATATGTCACCAAATCCAGTAAATGCTAGTTCTGATGTAGCATCACCGTTGTATTCTGATGTACACTCAGTGTCATTCATAGTTGTGCAATTCTCTGCTTCAGAAATAATACTCTCAAAAGAACTTGAACTCTCTGTCAATTCTTCCCTATCTGATTGCACCGGCATATTATCAGCAGGATGTGTACATTCTGTTATATCAATTTCATCGTCCTCACTGCCATGGACTTCCTTTATTTGTTCAACCAAGGAGGTATAGTCCTCATAGTTGCTAGCACAATTTACATAACTAGCTTCAAGTTCTTTAGAATCACTTCCATTCTGCTTCTTTGCTGAAGCCTCTAAAACCATGTCTGTGTTTTGCTTGTTCTCTAATTCAGGTCCCATTTTGCAGTATCTTACAAATTCAACTCATTCTCAGCACAATGAGAGAAAATCTGTGCAAACAACCTGCCACGGGAGGGGAAATTGCTAATGAGAAACTCCATGATAAAGTACACAAGATTTTCGCTTTTTGCAATCCATCCATTTTAGTAGGTTGACCCTTTATTATTTCCAAAAGATAATGAATTATAAAGACGACCCTTTATTATTATTTTTTTTTTATGAAGAAAGACGACCCTTTATTATTTAACAAAGATAATGAAGTAAAAAAGAAATATTAGCTATGGACATTGCTAAAACTGAAAGTACCAACGATTGCTTCAGGTTTTCAGATGGCAGACACTGGAATGTATTATCAATAAGTTAAAGACAGTATCCAGCACTAAGTAGTGCTAGTGAGTATATCATCCATGTTAGAAGTCCCACACTCATTGTGGGATGGGAAATTGTTGTCCTTATATGATCATGGACAATCTTCACCTCATGAGCTAGTTTAGTTATTGAGGGTAAATTAGACCCAAGGTTCATTTTCTTATTATGGTACCAGAGCAAGTGGAGGTCTTAGGTTCGAGTCTGGCTGCCACCTATTACAACAATAGCATACCCAGTGTAATCCCACAAATGGGGTCTGGGAGGGTAGTGTGTACGCAAACTTTACCCCTACCTTGGAAGGTAAGAGGTTGTTTCCAATAGACCTTTGGCTCACGAAAAAGCAGTTGGAAAAAAGAAAATAACTACAACAAAATAAGACAATAATCGAGGTACAAGAAACAATAAATAGTAACTGAAATCGAATAACAAGAAACTACAAGAGTAATACAACTGGCAACTAGTAAGAAAGTATAAGCGAGACAACACTCAACTACCTATTAACCTAATTCATATCTTCCATAACCTCCTATCTAAGGTCATGTCCTCGGTAAGCTGCAATTGACACCTATTGTCAAAAATAATTTCCACGTACTTGTCTCAAAAATAATTTCAACGTGAGGGGCATGTTGAAGGCATAATTAAATAAACCAAAGTGTGCTATCTCTAACGGCTTAAACTTTTAGATGAAACGGTCGCATACTTCAACATGGTATCAAAGCCCAGATCCATCCGGATTCTTGGTTCCATATTATTGTCCACGCTCTGACATGCCTGGGCATGCGAGGGTGTTAGAAGTCTCACATCAGTTGTGGGATGGGAAATTGTTATCCTTATATAGTGTTGGCCGTTGGGCAATGCTCACCTCAAGTGCTAGTTATGAGGATGAGTTAGGCCCAAAGTCCATCTTCTTATCAATCCAAAATACAACACCATCAACCATGCAATGTGCTAACAAAATCTAAAGTTGCCCTTCACCATATATATCATCTAGCTTACCCCTGAAAATGTTTATTCTTCTTTCTTTTTCCTATCCTGCATTTAACTCCGCTATTATAGCAGCTTTTCTGCAGTCCCTTCTCTAAACTAAAAATCAACCTTGAACTGATTTTAAGAATGGGAATTTAGGGAATCTTGTTGCATTACACGCCTTAGCGTGAAATAATAAATGGCACGAGTACTAATTAAAGAATATAAAAAAGGGCAGCTCGGTGCACTAAGCTCCCGCTATGCGCGGGGTCCGGGGAAGGGCCGGACCACAAGGGTCTATTGTACGCAGTCTTACCTTTGCACTTCTGCAAGAGGCTGTTTCCACGGCTTGAACCCATGACCTCCTACTCACATGGCAGCAACTTTACCAATTACTCCAAGGCTCCCCTTCCAAAGTTTTTTTTTAATAAAGAATATACATATAAAAAAATAAAAACAAAAAAATAACAAGACAATCCCCACCCTCCTCTCTCCTTTCTCACAAACACATTCTCAACACACACCACTTTTTGAATATTCTTTCTCACGGCAATCCTAGATGATTAATAAAACTCTACTCCAAATGTTATGAGTTGTGATACTAACCAAACGAAAACTCAGAAAATAAAGAAACGATCAATGAGAGCAAACTATGCTGAATCAGTCATTGAAAGGAAATAGATGTTTAGCAAGAATTAGCTGTGCATCATGGGAAATAATTTTGAAATGGGTTTGCTACAAGCTTCAACCATAGTGAGCTTCCAATTAAACATGGAGAGAAAGATGGATCCAAAAAGAGTGAAAAGGAATGGAGAAGAAAAAGAGATAACCTTTCTCTAGAATCAAGATTCAAGGCATCAGACAAATGAATCACTCAGTTCAAAATGTCTACATGGATTTGCACTCAAGGTGCCGCCTAGCAATTAACGAAACTGGAATGAAAACCACGGGATGTAAGGTTTCCAATAAATAAAAAGCCACGTATAACTTTCCTATCTGCCTAAGTCATGGTGGGCAGAAGTTATACTAGTACTAGTGGAACGACGCAATTAAATTACCAGTTTTAAAAAAAAACGATGCAAATATCTGTCAGAGCAATCTAGTACTACCAGCACCTTTGTCCTGCTGAGAAGATACCAGTCCATAGCCCAGCAAGGGTGCCAAAAAATTATACTGTGTAGTCGTAGACATATCAATTATTACGTATTAAGGATATATATTACATATTGAACACCCTTAACTAACACACACACATATATATTACTTCTTCAAAATTCGAACACAATGACAAAATTTCTGGCTCCGCCACTGGTACGGAGCTGGTTGGCCCGGCAATCACCTTAGTTTTTTAGAAAAAAATCTCCACAGGATCAAACAAAAACCGAAAATTCAACAGTGCCCAGTACAATTCTGACTGAATAGCTCCAAACCCAATCATTCCCAGAAATCTAGGATCTTCAAATTAAAACTGAGTCTTTGATTTTTCCTTTTTCTAATCTATTAGTAACACGTTTTCCTTCAATATTAATGAAAGATCAGAATTCTTTTGTGTTAATTTGGAAATTCGATACAACCAATTATTTACATAACAAGAGAACTTTCAACAACACAACATCCATGGTGCTCTAAACCCAATTCAACAAATGATCACTTATTGCAAGAAAGTAAATAAAACATCAAGACATAATTCTAAAATTTCTATTAAAAGTAATCTTACATACCACTGTAGAAGAAATTAGAAGAATTTTCAAAGAGAAGTAATTTTCGAATCAGTACTGATTACTTATGATTCTTCGTAATCGAAGCAGAGAAGGTTCCGTGGGCCGGGTCGGGGTGTGGGGTGGGGGTTAGCGTAGGGGTAGTTGGGGATAACAGACACAGAGACGTGTTGGAGTATCTGTCGAATACTTGGGGAAGAAGCAGTAGATGATTCCTTCATAGGAAACAAAAAATTTACTTTATTTGCTAAATCTTTCCAGGTTAATTTTTTTTTAAATATTTTTGTTATAACCGCAAGGCAAATGTGTAAATATATTCATCAAGTTTGCGATTTAGAATATATATACGTTGTTACAAAATGTTGCAAAAAAAAATTTTTGCGACGAAATTTTTCTTTAAAACCATTTATCTTCTTTTTTAATTAAAAAAATGATATGGTGCTTTAAAAAAAATCTCCATTTTTTAATTCACATATTTTTCTAAAGCCATAAGGAGATTCGAACAGAAGGGATTACAACGTGAATATTCGAACACTCACCAACAAAATGAAAATTCAGGTAACCAAGCTACTAGATCCCTACTTTGTCTTGGCTATTTATGGTGGTAGCAAACAAACACATTTTGTCTTAATCCAGTACATAATTCTTGAGGTCACAAATAGATCGAAGTATATAAAATCAAGATCTATCCTAATGTCTCGAATTAGACCAATAGAATTCTATCTGCTATATTCAAAAATAATATTTAAGTGCTTTTGAATTTGATCTCAATTTTGATTTTTGTTGTAGTAAAGTACTATGAAGTAGATATTATCATCTATTACTCTCAAAAACTCTTATTCAACTTTAACTTTAAGTACTAGTAACTCTATTCCAACATGAAGAGAAAAAGAAATTAGCGCAGCTTAAAAAATTACATTAATTGACAGGGACAACTGAGCTCGAAAAGAAATAAAAATGAAACATACCCACTGGACATTAACATACACTTACTTCTACTATTAAACACATGTTTCAACATTACAGAAAATAGGTACAGTTATCCCACAAGAAGAGAGTTTATAAAGGAAATAACATTTCAGTTACTTTCTCAATCACCTATGTAAGACTTGAACTAACAGCACAAGGTCCTAATCTTCATCATCATCCAGATTCTTGAAACAGTAAGTTATCAAGAGATACCATCCAGCAATAAGAAGAAAAAAGGACAACATAATAACCAGAAACGGCCATCCAAGTATTAAAACTCCGTAGCAAAGCATCACAATGAAAGGCACAAATGATCTTAAGATTGCTGAGCCATCGACCCACTGCCCCTTGGACAGTATAAGAGCCCAAACATTAACCATGTTCCAATCCATTGATCCTCCATATGATAGCCGGTTCAGGAAATGAGCAGCAAATGAGTGGCCGTTGCAAGTGAAAAGGTTGAAAGTTCTGTGCTCAAAGTTGCGCGCAGAAAGGTGAACAGCATCATCCCAACTTACTCCTGTCCCAAATTCAGT
This sequence comes from Anisodus tanguticus, assembly GCA_034509755.1. Lineage (NCBI taxonomy): Eukaryota > Viridiplantae > Streptophyta > Magnoliopsida > Solanales > Solanaceae > Anisodus > Anisodus tanguticus. Next base: position 32,166,547 of record CM067561.1, on the reverse strand, counting down.
ATGTTGATAACTCTTGTTGCATGTGTGTCCACCAAGGGTACGAGGAAAACAGCACTGTTTAAGCATAAACAAATGATAAAGAGAGTTATCAAAACCTGTTTGTAGATTTTTATGAGCCATTGAAGGGATGACTTTTTTTTCGGTATTGAAGAGATGACTGCAAACGCACCATTTAACACTTTTGGGATAATTACTTTTTTGGACCGCAGCAAATGTATAGATCTTGTATATGAAGTATAAATATACATATTGTATACACAAAACATACAAAAATATACATGATCAGTGTATAGGTTTTGTATATTTTGGCTAGAGCCCGTGATTAATTTCACGGACGGGCCGAAAATTAAGAAAATCCATAACTTTTCTTGCTTCTTTCTCTTTAGGGGGATGTGGTGGGACTTCAGAACCAATAAAAGCAACTATGTACCTGCTGTCTGTCTAGCTGATAGTAGCGGGCTACATCTCCGTATGAGAGATTACCAACATAAATCAAATTGGCTCCAGAAAAATCGACAATGGTACCGTCCTCCCTGCATATGGCAGCATGTCCAACAAAAGGTGCCAGCCAAGAGACCACAGGGAGAGGAGTCCAAACAAGGCAACAAGGGAACTTTTCTTTCCTTGGATCAATTTCGTCTAATGGCCCCAAGTCATTCTTTCTTTGCAAAGCATTATCCCTTTCAACCACATACCTAGGATTTGCATCCATCCTAGAAGATCTTCTTGGAAGCATATTGCTATGTACAATTTCGTTGTTCCTAGCATTTCAAACTCAATTGGCAGCTTCTAGCATTGTGGCTAATTCCCTGCCGAATACAAAAAGGAATATCATTGCATTACACCCTGTAGGCAAAGACAGGAGCTATATTCTTACACTAAAGGCTAAGCCTGGCCAGCGGCTAATATCAACAATGGAGTCTCTCAGCCGATACAATTCAGAAAAGGAATGATGATTCAAAAAACAATCCTAAGCTAAATGCTTAGGTATTAAATTAAGAATTATTTTGACACAAGGAATAAACAGTATCAACATTTACTACTTAGCCACTTCTTACAGTCCAAAATAAGCCAGAATAAGAGCTCAAGCTACATGAAATAGAATCTTCTACCTGATTGTACTGTGGCAACAGACTTTTGGAACATGTTCTTTTCTCTCTTTGGACTGACTTGGGTCATGCCAGGCACTCTAAGAGAGGCTTTTGTGTGTTGGAGCTCCTGGAAAGTTGGGAAGTCCATCAAAAAGATCTGGTCTTTGGTTCCTGCTAGTATCTTGTGGTGCTTATGGTTAGAGAGGAACAAAAGGTGTTTTGATGGCATCCCAACTCCCATCCCCATTCTTAAGGGTAGATGTTTGATTAGTCTTTTTAGTTGGGTCAACCTCTCCTCTGTAATTACTGTTAATTTTTTCCTAGAATTTACCAGTTCCATAGATCTATGTTGATAGCTATTAGGTAGCTTTTTTTGCCTTCATGGGAGCTGATACTTTCTTTCTCTGTAATGCTGCATCTTCTTGATGCTTTTTGTTAATGATATCCTTCTTATTTCATAAAAAAAAAAAAAAAAATCTTCTACCTGGTATCTATATATAAATACATGAAAGGTATTGTATCACATCTGATCAATCATTTCTTGAGTATAAATCTGGCAGAACAGCAATTAAAAAATCACATTATTCAGAAAGCTTCTGCATATACTACACAAACACTTAATTCTGTGTTTCAAACACTCTTTTAAGTTCAATATACAAATATGATTTAATTTTAAAAGATAAGATGGATTCAATTGACCACAATGCTTCACAATAAGATATCAGGAGACACGTCAAGAATAGTCATTGGAACACCGAAGAGGTAGACACAATATTCATATACATGTTCCACTGGGTGCATTACAAATTACAGCATATCAACTAGAGCAATATTTTGTCATTTTGACCTTTTAGTTTTACATATATGCATAAATTACTTGTTAAATATACCCGTGATATACATGGGTTTGTATACCATGTATATCACGGTTTCACAAGAAAACTTCCATATGTGAAACCGTGGTATACACGGTATACAAGCCCGTGTATATCACGGTTTTGGCAAAATTTATATAATATAATTATTGTATTTATTTATTAAATTAGTCTTGTTACCATAGTTATAGGATTCTTGTACAACTAGAATAGGGTTTTGGGATTAGAATAGGAATAGGTTTTTCCTATTATGGAAAATTGTAATTTGTATATATACTCTTTCATTAATGAAAATAATCGAGGGATTATTTCTTTCATGGTATCAGAAGTCTAAGGTCTTATTTTCTCTCCACTTTTCCGTCCAATAAGCATCGGTTTCCGAGCCATTCTTTTCGGTTTCCGTGCCCAATATTGCCTTTTCTCTTCCAAATTTTCTTTCACATCCCTTCATCACTTGTTCGTTGCTATTATGGTTGGTTTTTGTTATACAAAAAAAAAAAAGTCTAGCCATTTTAAAAATCTATCCATTTTAGTCCATTCAAAAGTTTTAATTTGAATTAAAATAGAATAATAAATCCTAAATATATATATATATGATTTTAAGTACTTACTAAGCAATACAATAGACCCTTGTGCTCCGACCCTTCCCCGGACCCCGCGCATAGCGGGAGCTTAGTGCACTGGGCTGCCCGTTTTTTTAAACAATACGTTGACGCAAGACTCTTGAGATTCATTCAATCTCTAATAGCTTTTTTTTCCTTATTAACAACGTGGGATGCTATGTAAACGGTTGTTTACATAGAGGCGACAAACCATTACAAGTTGGTGTTGCTTATGTAGAGACATGGAGGATATAGTAAAGACGACCTACTGCTATGTAGCCTCATATCACAATTACGGCACATATGTGTCGGGAGGGACATATTAAGATTATCTCCATGATAGGCTCCACTATACCATGTTTGGTATTACAAAAAATAGTTCTAGCCATTTAGGTAAAGCTCATCGTGTTATTAAAATAAGGAAAAAAGATGAGAATTTCTCAACTTTGGCAAAGAAAAGCTGAGTACAAGATACTCTCTTCCTCAAAATGGTTAATTTCTTCTAATTATATAGAGAAACCATGACGGTTAATTATTTGAGAAGGCATAATAGGAAAGTACATAAAACAAATTCACGATAATCATATAGGATTTAGATAAGACAAGGTTCGGGAGTTTCAATAGAAAGTTATGACACCTCAATAAGGAGAAAAGGATAGACATGATGATATGCAGGGTGCCTAGGGAAAATCATTCATATGTGCAACAATATAGCACATGGAGCTATTGAAAGGAAAGAAAGGGAGGTGCGGAAGAATGTTTTGAATACCAAGATGGCAATAGGAAGCAACTTTCTTTCCTTGTCGATAATGTGGAACGAGATGTTAATGACGACTAACTTAAGGGAATCCGACATATAGTTATGAGTTGATATTGCTCATGAAAATATGGAGAAGATACTACGCACATGTACCACATTGTAGTCTTATATTACAATCACGGAACCTTGTTTTGGGTGATAGGAGAAACACAAACATAGCTCTATCTCCACAACCAATTTCATATGGTTGGTTTTTGTTATACAAAAAGAGAAAAAAAATCTACCCGTTTTAGTTAAAGATCTTGTAAGAAATTTAGGTAACAAGGAACGAACTTTATCCCTTTTGGATTTTCAGCAGTAAGATTTTTCTTTTTTTTTAATCAAGTAAATAAATTTCATTAGTGAATCGGCCAAAACAAAAAGCGTCTATATACAAGAAGTATACCAAAAAAAGTAGAAAACCTATAAAAAGATATGGTTCTCTATAAAAGACACCCAATCTTCCATACAACATGGGACTTCATGGGTGCACCAAAAAAAATAAGGGATAGAAGGCTACTCCTCAATTGAACAAAACTCGTCTATGCCGCTTCAAAAGCTTTTTTGTTTCTCTCTCTATAACCCACAAGATTGCTAGTGGAGCAATATTCCATGTTGTGTGCCTTCTCCTCCTTCTCCCACAATTCCAGCTGAGCATTAACTCCTTTACAGTTCTTGGCATCACCCATAAGATACCAAATCAACTAAGTATTTCGCACCATAACCTCGAAGCTAGGCTATAACGAAGAAGAAGATGATCCACATCTTCACCAGTCTCCTTGCACATGAAGCACCAACTAACACAAACGACCTTTCACTTCCTAAAATTCCAAAAAAGAAGAGGTTCGTACAAAATGTACCCTGTTGTAAAATGGTCAATCTCTCGTGATAATAAATAAATTATGGTGGCTAATTATTTAAAAAGGGATGAATAGTTTAAGCTTCATGAGGACCGTTCAAGATTGATGACAAGATAAGAATGAAGAGTTCCTACCTAAAATAATGAAGGGAAGCAATAGACAAGATAATATTGAGGAGCTAGGGAGAATCATTCACAATGAGACCAAACTACATATAGTTATTACAAGGGTAAAGACGGAGGTGCGAAAGAACATTTGGAATACTATAATACCAAGAAAGTAGCTTTTCCTCCCTGTTGGCAAGGAAGGATGCTAATTCTCATTGTTAGTAATGAGGGATGCAATGGTAACAACTACTAACTTAAGAAAATGAACCAATAGTTACGAGTTGGTGTTGTCTATGTAAAACATATAAATCACACACTACTTCATTGTAGTCTCATATCAACTCATGCAACCTTGTGTGCTTCTTTTTCTTTTTATATCAGTGGTATCGGAGCCACCATGCACACATCTCAACTAATCCATCGAGCAGCCTTCCCAACAACAAGCACAGATTGCCAAGATAATCATGCCCATTATGGTTGGAGCAATGGGCACACTAAGTGTTGTATCTGGATTCAAACTTGAGATCTCCAAATTCCTACTCTCATGTCTCAACCATTAGTTCATCCGCTTGAGACATGTGTGCTTTTTGTTTAATATCATGGTGTTTCCAAGAGGATGGGAAGTAGTGTCGAGCTGGGGTTACAGAAGATTGACTGATAAAGGAAAAAGGCAGCTCGATGAACTACACCATTGCGTCCTTTGAGACTTCTTTGTTTCCTTTAGATTATTTGGATCTAAAGAAATAGAACATTGTTTAAGATGGTTAGAATGATGCAAAAAGAATTATAACTTGTTTCTCTTCAGGTACACTATAGGTAGAATTCCCTCTTGTATAGATAGTGGGGTTAACTTGATAATGAAAGTGGTTGAGCCATACACCCAATTTAAACATCTGTTTTGTATTGTATTGGTGTGTCATTAATGAAATACTTACATTTCTCAGAAAATATAGATATAATTGTTTCATTAAATATTTTCTCTAGCCTATGCTCGACTAAGAATTTCAGTCACAATGGACCAAGATTTATACCGGACCAAACAGACTATTTTGGTTGGGTTCATAGTAAATTCGAAAACTTAGAATGTCGTTAATGACATACTATTTTATCAATCAAGATAGATATAATTGCTTCATTAAGTATAATGTGTTACCTATTCTACACCTCTAAATGAGAAGTCATAACGAGTATAAAGACATCCTAGCCAAAATCATCTACCCTATCTTCATTTATTTCTACTTAACTGCTTCTTTCAGTTTCCAAGTAGGAAATAAAGTACTAGGTAAAGATCGGTCTGCTTTAATTTCCTGGAGGCAACAAGAAACATGAAGATGAACCCCATAAAATATATTTAGTTCAGTTCATGCATCTCTCCACCTTTGGGTCGCTTCTTCTTGGTAAGCAAGAAGAAGTGGACATAAAAGAGAAACAGAAATAAAAAGGGACCAAAAAATCTGTCCGACATTTACTCTTGCTTTCTACTAGTTTTTTTCTTTTTTGGGTCTTCCTCTTTCTCAGAACTGTAACTGCTTCGTCGATATCTAAGTTGTTGATTGTCCACTTTTGTCCTTTAGTTTACCAAGAGAAGAAGACCGAAAAGTGGAGAGATGCATGAACTGAACTAAATATACGGATCAATTTTGGCCATTTATATATGCCACGCCGTGGAGGCTCGACTAAGAATTCCAGTCACAATGGACATTTACCCCGGACCAAACAAACTATTTTGGTTGGGTTTAGACACCACTTTTTAATTACACAGCATAGTAAATTCGAAAACTTAGAATGTCGTTAATGATATACTTTTTTATCAGAGAAGATAGATATAATTGCTTCATCAAGTACAATCTCTTACCTATTCTACACCTCTAAAACGGAAGTCATAACGAGTACGCATCCTAGCCAAATCATCTATTTATCTTCATGTACTTCCACTTAACTACATCTTTCAGTTTCCAAGTAGGAAAAAGGTACTAGGTAAAGATCACTCTGCTTTAATATTCCTGAAGGCAACAAGAAACATGAAGATGAACAACATAAAATATAATTTATGTCCAAAATTACTTTTGAGATCCATAACGAAACTCATGGCGAATGTTCTTTAAAGAGAATGACTAGTAAGATCCTTCTTACTGCATTAGTTCAAGCAATTTGATCTCTTTTTCTTTGTACAATTCACATTACTTCAACATCTGGTGGCAAATTAAATATCAAGCACATCTTATGCAAAAATCCCTTCTCGTTATAGGGCACAAAGGAATGAAAAAAAAACGCTTTCGAACAAGGACTTGCTAAAAAGAGATCTCCCTAGCTCATCTAGTTAACAGGGTAGCTTCATAAATCCCTCCATGCCAATGTCACAGAAGAACAAGAAAAAAACTCCCTCCGTCCCAAAATACTTGTCGCATTTTCCATTTACAGCCCCTTAAGAAAGCATTTACAAGGGTAGCAGTTTGACTATTTTACCCTCTTAACATATTTCATCATATTATCTCTCCTCAATAAATATTTACCCATCAAGGATGAGAACATCTTAAATGTTGCTAATTAATACAAGGATAAAATGGGGAAAAACTACTTAATTGGCTGACAAGTATTTTGGGACAGAGAGAGTATTAATACAAGTATTTTTAGTAAAGACCGACAAGTATTTTGGGACAGAGGGAGTATTAAAGAAATTGGCTTTACAGAACTAACATAAGGGGCAAGAAAATACTTGATAAAGTTTGATGGCAACCTGAATGTGTGTTCTCGGCAAACCCAAGGTCCAATCTTCAGAATTCCAATCACCTACGTATAGAAAAACCAACACCCATATAACAATATTTAACAAAAACAAAGATCAAATGAACAAATTTAAGTGCATTGAACAAATTTAACCCATATAACGACATTTTTTGTCTCTTTTACTTTCTGTTTCGCTATTCTGTCCACTTCTTTTTTGTTGCCAAGAAGACGGTGGTGTGAGATGCATGAACTGTTTAACATATATGCCATCATTTTTTTGCCAATTATATATGTCACGCGGCGGAGCCCCAGATGAGGACAGATTCATGGTGGTCTCAGTCAAACAAATCCGTTTCCAAACTCCCCCTTGTTTTTTCCCTCCTCCTTTTTGGTTTCTCACCTGCCCCGTATGGAAGAAATTGCACCGTTGGGTGTTCTTTAAGTTTTCCCCTTCAAATGCCTATGTGTAGTTAAAAATATATGTCTTTAATTTTTGCTTACGTTCTTTATTTAATGAAAATTTGTGGATCAAAATATTCTTGTAAATGACCTAATTTTACAAGGTATAAGTTTAAAAAACTTCTATCTTATCCAGCATAAGTTCGGTAAGAATTAAGTTTATCCAATATAAATTGTGTAGTATCTAATTTGTTTGGCATAAGTTTAAAGAACTTTTACCTTATTCAGTATATGTTTTGTAGGAATAAATTATGCCTATTACAGCATAACTTTGTGGGTTCTGAAATTGAACTTATGTTTGTGTTACATTATGATACGAAACTATGAACTTATATCTGGCTGATTTTTTTTATTTTTTTAATGTCATGAGTATTTTCGGTTACCTTTTTATTACTTAAAATGTTGATGGATAAAAATTAAAGATCACAAATTTGAGAGGTAAAAATTAAGCACCACCCGAAAATAAGGGCATTCATGTGAGTGACCCGTGAAAATATAAACTTATGTTCCGTAAAAAAGTTATTAGATTTAAGGGGAGGAAATTAAAGACCAACACAAAATAGAGACAAAGGTGCAAATGACCTCCTGTATGACCGAAATTCATACTGGGGCAGATTTAATTTAAATTGGCATCCAAAAATTTTATATTGGGATTAAATACATTTTAATAAAAGTGTTTTACATTAAAAACTCAAATTGAAACCTATAATTAACCAAAAATAAATAAACCTTACCACTCCATTAACGTTATGAATGACTTAAGTTAAAGTTACTCTTTGATATATTAGTGAAGTTATGAGAGAGAGTATCCAAAATATGGTTACTATGTGAGATATTAGTGATTTGAAGTACGAGAATCGAATCATCTTTATGTAATTTTTGTATCAATATAATGTTGAGGAAATTAATGGTGTATAGGAAACATGCATGCATTCATGTCCGGTGGATAGTGTTGAGAGATTAGAATATCTCAATTTACAAGTAAAAACGAGTTTAACTATTTTACAAAAATAGCATTAATTTTTATATTTTAGTCAAGGTGTTGGACGACGATAAATAAACACTACACTTAATACGATTTATTTACTTTTTAAGGGGAAATTAAAAAGAGATTCTTAAAGTGATTTGGATCGCCCAAGTCTTATTTGTCAATTGTGAGAAGATGAATCTTGGCATTTAAATCTATTGACACTTAGAATCTGAATATTTAGGGGATGAATTTAAATATTTTCTTAATTAATAGAGAATCTTTCATTTGAGATATCATTTTCATTCTTTCTAAAACATGAACGTCACATTTATGAAGTACAATTTATAGTTGTATTCATGAATTGCGGATCACAAGTAGTATTTATCAATCGCCACTTATAAATTATATTTTTTTGTTCGAGATACAAAGTACATTTATTATAAATGAAAAAAGAAGTTTCACTTTCTTGCTTATCCCTAGAACGCCTTGTGGGTCGGCTTTAAAAAAATAAATTTTATTGTTATTTTTTTCTTTATGTATTTTATATCAAAGTCAAATAACGATTGCCAATTAATAAAAATATATTTTACAATGAGAATAAAAGATCGTTTAATACAAATTACCAAAAAATATCTATTATCTCTCACTCACACTTCAAGACACACCACCCTCACATAGATAAATGTGTGCTTTCACATCTTTTTTATTTGAAATGACCGGAAGACAAAGGGTGCTCATGAAAACAAGTTCAATTTAGTAGTCGAAAAGAAAAGCAATTAAAGAATTAACTCTGGAATGTTCAAAATAAGCCTTATTTGATAATATAAAATATAACGTAAGTTAACTCCTAGTATAAATCGAATAAAGTACGCCGAATACATAATCAATCCCTTAAATTCGTGAAGATGTTTTATTTAGACACTCAAATTAAGTTTTGCATCAATTGAACCCCTAAACTCCTAATAAAGTGTTTCAATTAGAAATTTTTAATTTAAATTTTGAAATTATTTTGCATGTGTTCTAATTCGTCTATTAGGTAGTTAAGTTAACCATATGAAAATCTATCTCCTTTAATTATATGCATTTGCCTCAATAAGGCGTAAAGCCCCAGTCATTTTCTACTCGAGGTTTATGCTTATTATTAAATGAGATGACATATTTTATGTGGTTAACTTAATTACCTAATAGACGAATGAAATTATGCGTATTTTTTTTTTCAAAATTTGAACTAAAAGTATTAGAACACTTTATTAGGAATTGAGGAGTTCGATTGAAACATGACTTAATTCAAGTGTTTAAATGTAATATCTTTACAAATTTAAGGGCCTGATACGATTATGTATTAAGCCAATATGAATAATAAGTAACTTGATTTCACATGGCCAACACATAGCATAGGATAAGAATTTATGAGTAGATTCAGACTCGGTCGAAGGCCTCCTTCCTCTTCCATAATATTATATACTTGGTTGTGGCTATAACATCAAACATCCGTTATCGTCCAGCGGTTAGGATATCTGGCTTTCACCCAGGAGACCCGGGTTCGATTCCCGGTAACGGAATTCTCGTTTTTGTTGTTGTTCTTCTCAAATTGTCTTGCTCAAAGTTTACTCTTTGTTTAATAGAGATATTTCTTTTCTTTTTCAAGGAGTAGAAAGCAGAAACCATATAGAAACAGTGATATTAAGCCGATTTATTCCTCTACCTCATGACTCCAATACTTGCATTGAGATTAAAAAAAGAATGATTTCACAAGTGATCGATTTTCTTTATTACTCCATCTAATTACCAATACAAATTCAACACAGAAGACTAAATAAATTGTGATTTCTTTGAAGTGTTAGGAATATAATATCTTCTAAAAATACACAATGATATAAGTAGGTTCTTTTTTTTTTCTTTCTCAAAAGTCATTTAGTTTTAAGAAAAGGTATTTTAAAAGGTAAAATGTGTCACTTCCGCCAATAAAGTAACTTGAAGTTACATGAACTTGATTTCACATGGCCAACACAGAGAGACGTATGGCATAGGAGTAGATTCAGACTCGGTCGAAGGCCTCCTTCCTCTTCCATAATATTATATACTTGGTTGTGGCTATAACATCAAACATCCGTTATCGTCCAGCGGTTAGGATATCTGGCTTTCACCCAGGAGACCCGGGTTCGATTCCCGGTAACGGAATTTTCGTTTTTGTTGTTGCTTTTTCTTCGCAAATTGTCTTACTCAAAGTTTACTCTTTGTTTAATAGAGATATATTCTTGCGTAATTTTCTTTTCAATTCTTTTCTTTTTCAAGGAGTAGAAAGCAGAAACCATAGACAGTGATATTAAGCGGATTTATTCCTCTATGTTTTTACTTTATCATGTCATTATGTCTAATCTACCTCATGACTCCAATACTTGCATTGAGATTCGAAAAAGAATGATTTCACATGTGATCGATTTTCTTTATTACTCCATCTAATTACCAGTACAAATCCAACATAGAAGACTAAATAAATTGTAATTTTTTTGAAGTGTTAGGAATATAATATCTTCTAAAAATACACAATGAAATAAGTAGGGTCTTTTTTTTTTTTTTCTCAAAAGTCATTTAATTTTAAGAAAAGGTATTTTAAAAGGTAAAATGTGTCACTTCCGCCAAAAAAAAAAAGAGTTTGCCGGAAGTATATTATTACGGTGCTTATTTACTTCACTAATGCACAACTTTACACATATGTATTGTTTTACCAAAAAAACATAATGATTTGTTTTTGTTTTGATAAAATAAAGCAGTGTGACATAGTGCAAAAAGATGGTATACTTGTAAGTTGGTGAAATTTAGGCAAGTATTTTACCTGCGACACAAGCTAACGAACGTGTGAGAAAATTGTTATCCAAATTGAATGTACCAAGATTGAACTAACATATTATAATTTTTTAGCCAACAATGGCTACTCTTTGTCTGTCTTCATCTTCTTCTTCAGTTAAAATCCCCAGCTTTATTCATTCTTTTCCAGCAAATGCAAATCAACTTCTTAGAAGACCATTATTCAGTAATTTATCCGTTAATTATGAGCGGCGATTGCAGCAAGTAGTGGAATCTTTGAAATGGAGGACTATGGTTTCCTTCTTTCCGTTTTTCTCTACCAAAAGGGAAGATACTGAGAGTCTTAAGCTGGAGCTTTTCGAAGCCATAGCCCCTCTTGATCGCGGTGCTGAGGCTACTCCTGAAGACCAAAAGCGTGTTGATCAGGTGGGTGTACCTTGTTTAACAACCTCTAGTTTTAACTTTTAAGTTCTTCGTGAGTATTGTAGCTCCTGTTGTTCTTGAAGTTATAAAAATTGTTATTTAGGACTGTTGGAAATTTACTAATGTGAAATTAAGTATATCCCATTATTTATGACTCAAACAATTAGGCCCCACACGTCGGAAACGTCGTTTCCACACACGTGCACACGTAGTGCCAAGTATCGCAAATTTCATTACTGAAAGAGATATTGATACGTATGTAATACGTTTGAGACATAGAATTATGGACGGTTATTGGCCAAATGACAATGTATTCCACGTTGGTAAAAGAAGGAAGAAGTGTAAGATGAAACGAGCCGGAAATCGCCGCGGAGCCGCGAAGGGTTGCGGCGCCTCCCAGGCAGCTCCGCGGCGCTAATTGGGTGGCCAGTCACTGGAGCCGCGACGCTAATTCACAGAGCCGCGGCTCTTTGGAGGCAGAATGTTGCGACGGGAAGTTGGAAAATTCTGACCTTTGGGCTGGTTTTGGAGCATTGATTCTCCATTACTTGACACATGAATTCAGCCATTATTTGGTTGAATGTAACCTCTCAATTAAGTGTCATTACATGGCTATTGAAGGCCATTAGTTGGCTAGTTGAGGGGTCTTCTCCTTACACTATAAATTGAGGCCTTTGGCTCAATTGAACAAGACACAACACTTAAAAAATACTCCAGAATTTTCTGAATTCATCTTCTTCCTCTCTAGCAAAGTTACTATACTCAAAGTTCTTCAAGAGTAACACTTGAGTTTCCTTTGCTCAATTGTTAAGTTGCTGTTGTATCTGGTCCTGATCGAACCAGAGATTCCGACAACCTGGGGAATCGGCAGAAAGAGACTATTGCTCGAGAACGTAAAAGGAGGTATACGGGGCAATCTTGTCTTAAAGACAGAGTGTAATCACTCGACTCAGCAAATCACACAAGCAGTTTGTTAAGTTCTTGATTTCCAGTTTATTGTAATAATTAGTTTATCCTTTCTTACAATTGTAATAGTTACTTACTTTCCGTCCCTGCAACAACTGTATCCCAACAATTTTAAGACAAGATTTGTTGTAAGTACTTAGAAAGATGACTGGAAAAGAACAAATTGCTTCGATTCTGCTGTTGCTGCTACTCAAGGCAATCCATCTGCCTTCCCCACTGCTCAAGGCACACCTAATGCCTTTCCGGTTGCTCAAGGCTCATCCAACGCCTTTACTGCTGCTCAAGGGAACGTTGCCGTTCCTCCACCCGCTGGATTCCACCATGAACACCCTGAAAAATTCATGGGCTCCAACTTCAAAAGGCAACAGAAGATGCTATTCTATCTGACTGTTATGGGAATGGCTCGTTTTCTAACAAAAGATCTTGCACAAGCTGGAGATGAAATGGACCCTTCGCCTACTGAAACTGCTGAAGGGGGCTTAGGTATCCATGTCATTATTGGCATGAAGATGGTTCTTGATGCATGGAGTCATAGTGATTTCATGTGTAAGAACTATATTGAACTGTTTGTCAGACCCTCTCTACACGGTGTATTGCACCGTAGGCACTGCCAAAGAGTTGTGGAGAAACTGCAGAAGAAGCACAACGCACAAGATTCAGGTACTAAGAAATTCATCGTTGGGAAATTTCTGAAATTTCAAATGGTGGATAGTAAAAAAGTGATGTCCCAAGTCCAGGAATTCCAAATGATTCTACATCACCTGGATTTGGAAGGTATGAAACCAAATGAGCAGTTTTTGGTTGCATCACTGATTGAAAAGTTACCTCCCTCGTGGAATGAGTTTATGAGTTACTTAAAACTTAAAACAAAGGAAATGACCTTTGAAAAACTTATTATCAAACTCCAAATTCAGGAAGATAATAAGAAGGCCTTGCCTAGGGGTACAGTGGAAGGCGTTGAATCGGGTACTACGATACCTGAAATACACGCTAACTTACGGGTTGCATTATTTGAGATATTCAGCTGTACTAGAGGGGTACAGTGATGCAAACTGGATATCTGATATAGAGAACACCAAGTCCACCAGTGGGTATGTATTTACAATTGGTGTTGAGGCTGTGTCTTTGAAATCCTCTAAGCAAACTTGCATCGCCCGATCCACGATGGAATCAGAGTTTATACAAAGCAGGAGAAGAAGTTGAGTGGCTTCACGACTTCTTAGAGGATGTTCCTTGTTGGGACAAACCCGTACCTTCTGTAATGATCCACTGTGACAGTCAGTCGGCTTTAGAAAGGGCACGGAGTTCTATGCACAACGGCAAGTCTCGTTATATTCGACGGAGATATAAGACCGTTGGGCAGCTGATCACCACGGGAATAATATCCATTGATTACATAAAGTCAAAGGATAACATAGCGGACCCGCTGACAAAGGGCTTACCCAAATATCAGATGTTCTTCCTGTCTAGGGGAATGGGCTTAAAACCCAAGGTATAAGGACCAATACGGTGGTAACCCAACCTTACTGACTGGAGATCCCAGGAATTATGTTCAATGGGAAAGCTAAGCTGTAAAGGTTCAGTTGATCGCTTCGGTGGAAGCATGAGCATTTCGGATAGTGATTTCTGTAACGAAACACCAAATCCAAAGTCGTTCCCACGATAGACTATAAGTGTTATCTGCAGTGTGGGTAAATGTTAAGTTTCCAAAACCTTTAATGATCCTCACCGGTTGAGGTTAGGTTTGGGAAAACTTTTAATGGTTCCTAACACTTGTAAAGTGGGGTATAGCAGGATACCTTGTAGGAGACCACCTATTTAAGTGCGAGGACAGGCCGCCTCAAATGAACGCACTTAAGAATCCAAGAAGTGTCCACGGCCACAACGGACAAAACATTGCGAAGAACAGAGTAAGGGAAGTTGTTATGTTGGTACCGTTGACTTGGCTTACACTAAATACTGATGGTTCAAGACATCACGTTCACCGCGCAGTAAGTAAGTCTGATGGTATTCCACTATGGAAGGTTCAAAGCGGAAGCTACCTATTTAGATGCAACATCGGTCCACTAAAAGATTGCTGGGAAATGCACCATGTGCGTGCGCCAAAATCTCTTTCAAGAGGGGATTGTTGGAAATTTACTAATGTGGAATTAAGTATATCTCATTATTTATGACTCAAACAATTGGGACCCCGCACGTCGGAAACGTCATTTCCACACACGTGCACACGTAGTGCCAAGTATCGCAAATTTCATTACTGAAAGAGATATTGGTACGTATGTAATACGTTTGAGACATAGAATCATGGACGGTTATTGGCCAAATGACAATGTATTCCACGTTGGTAAAAGAAGGAAGAATTGTACGAAGTGTAAGATGAAACGAGCCAGAAATCGCCGAGGAGCCGCGAAGGGTTGCGGCGCCTCCCAGGCAGCTCCGCGGCACTAATTGGGTGGCCAGTCACTGGAGCCGGACGCTAATTCACAGAGCCGCGGCTCTTTGGAGGCAGAATGTTGCGACGGGAAGTTGGAAAATTCTGACCTTTGGGCTGGTTTTGGAGCATTGATTCTCCATTACTTGGCACATGAATTCAGCCATTATTTGGTTGAATGTAACCTCTCAATTAAGTGTCATTACATGGCTATTGAAGGCCATTAGTTGGCTAGTTGAGGGGTCTTCTCCTTACACTATAAATTGAGGCATTTGGCTCAATTGAACAAGACACAACACTTAGAAAATACTCCAGAATTTTCTGAATTCATCTTCTTCCTCTCTAGCAAAGTTACTATACTCAAAGTTCTTCAAGAGTAACACTTGAGTTTCCTTTGCTCAATTGTTAAATTGTTGCATCTTGGGAGACTATTGCTCGACAACGTAAAAGGAGGTATACGGGGCAATCTTGTCTTAAAGACAGAGTGTCATCACTCGACTCAACAAATCACACAAGCAGTTTGTTAAGTTCTTGATTTCCAGTTTATTGTAATATTTAGTTTATCCTTTCTTACCATTGTAATAGTTACTTACTTCCTGTTCCATGCAACAACTGTATCCTAACAAGGACTTAATTGCAGTGCTAAAGTAAATTATAAAGTGTGTCCACTTGCTATGAGCTAAAGCTTTTAGACTATGGATTCACACAATTCAGCCTTCTGTTCCTATTTTGCTGCTGGTGCATTACCAGCCTTATTTGTGTGCAGATTGCAAGTAAACTTGAGGCAGTTAATAAAGTGAAGGAACCCCTGAAGTCAAGCTTATTGAATGGAAAGTGGGAGCTCTTGTACACCACATCTCAATCGATTCTGCAAACCAAGGTATGGTCAAATCTTATTCTTTTGTATGCACATTTGCAGGAAGCTAAGATGCTCCTGCTCGTTTATCATCTCTTCTTTTCTCGAGGGAGCAGATTCTTCAATTGTTGGTTTTATATTCATATAACTAGTAAAAGTCAAACTCTACGGTGTACATGAAAAAGGCAAATACCCATTTGTTCTTTTGTCATAATTTAACTCCATAGGTCATTCGGGTTGGCAAATTTCAAGCAGTTTATTGGCTTTCACTTATCTTCTTCTGACTAGACTAAATGAGATAAACAACAACATACCCAGTGTAATCTCACAAGTGGGATCTGGGGATAAGATAAGCAAAGTATAATGTGTACATCTAGTCACATTAAGGTTGCTTCTTCTTCAAGTGATATCGGTTCCTCTAATTGTCTTAGGTATAATCAGAAGCAAGTTTAGATATCCTTTTCTCGTCTTTTGTTCATTTGTTGTCTAAAACTTATCATTTTTTTGGTTTGCATGCTGTAACCTAAGTGCATTGATATTTAGCCTCAAGAAATAGGGTCAGATGCTACAATGGATGTGAAGAACCTTCATTGATGCAGCACTAGTGTTCCACTTTCCTTCTCCTCCAACTTATTTAATTTCAGTGGAATACTTATTACTTAGTTCAGTGTTAAGAGGGCTTCCATGCTGCAGTTCTCCCTCCACTTTATGCATTCATCATCAAAATGATATTGTTGATTGGGTGATTTTAATTATGATAGGGGTTTTCTGTGCTTGATAATAATTCAATAGACAGTCCTTGCTTTCAGTTTGCTCCATTATCAATGAGGATTTATCATGCTCTTCTGCTTAAATCTTCTGATTATCAAACAAGGAACAAAAGAATGCTTCAATACTTCAAATATCAAGCGTAACAAGTGATGCTTTCTATTCTCAGCGATGTCACATATGTTGCCTTTAATTTTTTTTCTTTCTTCATGTGAGAGTGTTGGACGATTGATTCCTTTTCTCTTTTCCTTATTTTTTTCAGAACGTTGATTTTCAAAGTTTTCAATTTGTTTTCTCAACTCCAAGCGTCAACATTATGCTACAAGTGTTGTTTAAAGTGACATATGACAACAAACTTCTAGCAAGGAAAAATTAAAGAAAGAGCTATCACCTTCTGAGCTTATGACCAGTATTATGTTGTGTAATTTCAATGTTTAATGTGCTTCATACCTAACTGTCGTGACAAGGCTCTTGTTCGTTTATTATTGTGGCAGAGGCCCAAATTCTTGAGAGCCAACGGGAAAATTTACCAGGCTGTCAATGCAGATACATTAAGGGCTCAGAATATAGAAACATGGCCATTTTTCAATCAGGTTCCCTTTTTATCTCATAGAAAAATATCAAAGAATCTCCAGTCTTTTTTTTTTGGCTGTGAAATATTATCCTATTTAATCTGTAACTTGTGAAAATTTGCCTATTTCTCCTGTTATTGTGTTAGTAATACTCAGGAAATCTATATAAGTAAGTTTCATTTGCAATTCAAGGATTACATTCTTTTAGTAGGAGTACTAAGGCTGCACCTCAGGTGTTTCATACACGCACGCACGCGCTCACACGCACACATATATGTACATTTGGTAACTTGGTTTTCTGGCCTGTGATTTACATTGGATATGTTTTTAGCTTTGTCATCATCATGAGTATATGCAGCCTGCGGATTTCAAGAAGGTCCTTCTCAAAACTATCAGTGAACTTTGAAGAATTTTTTGCCAAAAGCACACAGGCATACACACATTCTTTATGAGCACACAGGCATACACACATTCTTTATGAGCACACAGGCACACACACACATTCTTTATGTTATGAAATATTTCCATAAGTAAACCACACAGAAAAAAACACTTGAGATTGATTTTGATCTCAGTATTAGTATGTGATTTAGTTGTAACTTATTAGCTGTTCGAGCGGCTTCTTTTTATGGAAGTTTGCTGCAAAAAGGTAATGTACAAAATTGATGCTCGATCTCAGTTGGGACAGGTATCATAGCTGTCTTTTGCTCTTTTGAAAGTTGAAAAAGTTGGTGTTTTTCATCATGATGATATAGTCATTATCCTTGATTCCAAGAGAAAAACTTGGTAAGAATGGGTATCCCCAGTCAATTACTATAAAAGAAAATGTTTCGTTTTGATTTTTGCAATAAAATTGAGGTCTGTTTTCTAACATATCTCCAGGCCACTGCCAATTTAGTTCCTCTTAATGCACGGAGAGTTGCTGTAAAGTTTGATGCTCTCAAGATAGCGGGTCTGGTAGGTAACCTTCATTTTGGAAATGAAATTTAATTAGCCTGCATTTTAGTGTATTCATTAAGAAACAAAATGTTTCCTCTTCTATTTCGCTATCAACAAGGAGAACCATACTGCACAGGACTACTCTCTTTACCTCTCTCTGTGTCTACTGCTTGCTTCAGGGCAATTGGCAATAAACATTAAACGAAATTGTATTAAGCTTTACTTGTTAACTTTTCTTGGATCAATCTTTCTTGTGGCTCGTAGATACCCATAAAAATCCGGGGAAGTGGTCGTGGTCAACTTGAAATCACATACCTGGATGAAGAACTAAGGTAAATAAGTAGAACCCACTGTTTTCAATTGTGTCAAGGCCGCGCTCTCTCTTTACTTTTCTTTGGCATGTGAACAGTGTACTATGATACATCTGGTGTGCTCTGGCAGCTATTTGGACAACCATATTGTGAAAATAAAAGCAATATATTTTAAATGGAAACATAGCTGTTAAGTCGGTATTATTGTTTTAAAGTTAACTACGGTCCTCTACATGACTTCTCCCAATCCTCTCAAACACAGTCGCTCTTTACATTACGATACGTGGGTGATTGGGATAGCAAGTATCAAATTCTTATTGTCGATTGCCTTCTATTTCAGTTTTTTTTTTTAATCTAATTCCTTGGCATGTTAAATCAACATCATTTGTTACAGGATATCAAGGGGTAACCAAGGGAACCTGTTTATTCTAAGAATGTCGGATCCATCATATAGAGTCCCTGTTTAAGCATGGTTCATGTGGATAGTGATTGTCTCAACGCGGCAGCTCTTACAACCATTTCAGTTGGATTTCAGTGTTCGAAGTAGCTCTCGTAAGTATTTCAGCTCATTGCTGGAAACGAGATATAATCATAAACGCATACCTTGTAGTTTAGATCAAGCAAAAACTTTTGGATCACTATCTACTATAATGCATCATAACTGTGAGATTTGAATTCTTCCTTTGTTTTCTTTCTATTGAATATGATTTCGTACTCTTACTTCGTCTAACTTGGAAAAGATTCAAACAACAAAACTGTTTCCACGATTATGAAAAAGCAAATGCCTCAAGAGCCCTTCGCCTTCTCTATTTGCTAGACTTGTCAAGTAAAGTTTCCAACTCTACCCTGGTTTATTCAAAGCAGCAGCAAAAGAGTAGGTTCCATATTGTTTCAGTGAGCTTTATGAAATTCTGAAAATAAAAGTAACATTTATGAATTTGTTGATACCAATGTTAAATGATATGAATGGATGATCTTAGCCTAAATAAAGTGAATAATTAAACTAAATCGTCTTGTTTGAGAGTAGTTGAGAAATTTTATGTTGGCCTTGAAGTCCACATTTATGAGCTAACAAAGTATGCCTTAATGGATTTGTATGACTACTTTTGGGGCTCCTTAAAATTTTCTAGAAACTGTTTTCAGAATTAAATCAGAACCAAATAAGTAATTAAAACGTCTCTGGCTCTAATATTACGATGAGAAAGGATTGGGCCTAACAAAACTTTCTGATGTGTACTAATGGACTTTAAATACTAGTACTAGTAATTACAGGACAAAATATTTAGCCAGATTTGGGCCGCCGACTTGGACTAGAGTTGGTGGGGTGCACCGGGGCCCGCGCTATAGTCCAACACATGGGCTACACTCGAGAGCCCAGATAGCAAGCTACCTTAATGGACTCTCCCCCTTAAAAAACTGAGCTAATATCGTGTGAACCAATGACCCACATATCAGATATTAAATTAATAAGAACAAATACTAACACTTGATCTTAGCCAAAAGGTCGAGAAAGATATGCTTTTGCAAGGGGTTGGGCCTTCGGTTTTATACAGTTCTCTGTTGTCTTCTTATTAGCCTCTTCCGATGTGGGACTATTGGACACTACAAAAAGAGCCATTTTCTGCTCTTTCTAGTGTTTAAAACGTAAACAATGCTTCTGAGACATGTAAAGATGAAGTTGGAAAATCTAAAAGTTATTTGTAATTAAAATCTTAATCTATAATTAATGTCAATTTAAAAAGGATCCTAAGACAACTACTCCTGAAAAGCTGTTGAAGAAGTCGAAGAGAATCAAGATGTCACTAGCAATTGTGTTTTTCATTCAGTTGTACTGTCGATGTTCCCATTTTCTTCAAAAATCTTATACTTGATCAACAACGATAACACAATAATTCCCTGTTGTATATCTTTTCATTTTCTAAGTTGCATACTTCTCGTTCATATATAAGCTTTTATCTGCAGAGTCTTCAAATAGTGAGCAGAAATAAAGATAGATCATCTGGACATATATCTACTCTACATTACAAGTGTACATTTAGTGTGCCTACAGGATACATCCATAAACATGTGAAACCATGCCTACATTCACATATTATGAAGCTAGTGTGTTATGATCTTGCAAAATAACTTCTGTTCAATTTCTCCCCCAATGCTTCTAAAGTGAACTTGTATCTTTCATGTGATTTTCTCCCATCTTCCACCAACATCACAGCACACTTGTACAAATTATCATACCTGTGTTGTGGACTGCATTCTTGGTGCCAATAAAATTGCAACCGTAATCAAGAACATAGCTACGGTGAATATCCTTTCTCCAGTGTGAAAATATGTAGTGAGGCGGGATAGCCTCAAAACCTTTCTGACTTAGAACACCACAAGCACAAAGAGCCTCGGCAACAGTTGTATTAAACGTAACCTCATAATCTCTTGCTTCATTCACATTCTCAACTTCATGTTCCTTAACGAGGTAAGTTACGATTGATCCATCAATACCTACTTGTCTTGTGCTTCAACACGAAAACATTTCCTCTATTTCGATTTAAAATTTATCAAACCTGTGACTGGTGTAGATTTTAGATAGCTGCAGCCTGAATTTTAAAATAAAATCTTGATTTCAACATACAACTTGGATTCCTCGATTTTGAATCAGCAAGTGCTTCTCTTCGATTGATTTTCTTCAGACATTGGTTATAGCCATCAAAGAACTCTTGCAGGGGAGTATGATTAGACAAATACTCATCAAAAGGAGAAGCCCATCTCTCCCTGAGTGTCACATCAAACATCCCCGCCAAAAACGCATCTTTTAAATAGTCAGGGACCCAGTGCCTACGATCTTCGTGGAGTGTCTGGAGCCATTTATGGTCCCTAATTCAATAGCATAGCATCATGTCCTTCCAAGCTACTTCAAACTCATCTGTTCTTGATAATTGGTAAATTGCTTTAGTAAATGCTTTCTTGATTACTTCATATTCATGCAACCCACTCAATTCCTCTGGAAATTTCGTCATGATATGTGACAAAGAAATACAAGAGATGCCTGTGGGAGAACATCAGCAATAGCAATTTGCATAACTCTAGATTACTCAATTATGATGGTCTGTGTAGGGCGGCCAACCATGTATGTCAGCCACGCTCTCAACAACCATATAAATGACTCTACAGTCTCTCCTGCAACCAAACCACAACCTAGTGGCACAGATTGTCCATGGTGGTTAACTCCAGCAAATACCACTAGTGGAACCTCATATTTTGGGATCAAACAAGCAGTGTCAATTCTAACCACATCACCAAAATAACTATATGTGGCCTTAAATCTTCCTTCCGCCCAAAAAACATTCCGCAGACATCCTTCTCATTTAGGTCCATTACATTAAAGAAATCAGGGTTTACCAACTGTAGATTACTGAAGAAACTGAAAATAGCTTGAGCATCTCCAGGTTTAAGAATCAAATGGGTGTTGGACTGGTCAATCGTATTCCTGAATTCACCTTCATCAATGTTTACTTTGCCATCATCATCTGGATCAATAATGACAGTCCGGAATAACCTAATTTTCTGAACCTCTTGATTACCATTCATCTGCAAGGGCCTTTTACTCCCAGAAGTGACGTTTCTGTGAGATTTATAGAACTTCTCAGTTGATGGATTAATGAGTGGTTGTTTTCAAGTTCAACTTCAATTATTCTCCACCTTTTGTTCTCCATCAATCTGAACTTTTCATTGCTGGACAGCCAGTTCTTGTCTCAGGTCTGGGCAGATTCACTTCACTTTTCTTTTTAAATCGTGCACTGCTGCAGCTTAGTTTTCCTATATACCTTTCCCTAAGCTTCTTATACCATGTATTACTCACTCTGACCCTGAATCCGTGCACTTTAGCATAACAGTTGTAAAAGTAGTACACATCCTCGTATGTCTCGAACTCCATTCCAACATCCGAGAACAGGATTTTCGCCTTCAATAATACCAGATTGACCAACATAAGAAAGCTAACGATAGAGCCAAAATACCTTTTTTACATAATGATGTCAATAAGGAAAAATTCCAGATCTATGTCTCCCCCAACTGCGGAGCTAATGAGAAGCCCAGGGTTATTGGGAAAATAGTTACTGTATAATATTGCAGAGTGTCTTTCAATCCAGGAAATTGAAAAGGAAAAAACATAGAACAAAGAATTGATTAACAATTAATATTGTTGTTAAGAGTCTCACATCGAAAATGGAATTGGAACATGGACTCCTTATATGGACTTGGACAATCCTCACCCTACAAGCTAGCTTTTGGGGTTGAGTTAGGCCCAAGATCCATTATTTACAATTACTATCATGTAAACTAATGTTTCTCAGTTAGAAGCAGCAACTACATAACTAGAAACCATAGAGATAGAACCACTCAATCGGCCAACAGAAAAATGAGATAGTCAACAGTATTCTATCATTGACCTGTCCATGCTGCTCTACAAACATAAACGCGTCCCGTTTGCCAGCATTGTCTTCTTAATCTCACCTCCATCAGATCATTGTTTTTATTTTTCTTTGGCCCTAATATTATTAGTTAAATTTTGAGAATGAACTGTCTCATTCCATGGCAAGTCCACTATATGTGACTCTCACTATTACTACAGTACGATCTCTAAGTTTACTCCTTCGCATGCTTACTTTATCTTCTTCCGCACTGGGATGTATGAGCAAAATCATTCAAGTATAAGATGTCTTGCTTTTGGTTCTTTTTTTTCTCTTTACTTATTTAAGCTTTACATAAATGTTAATCTGATTAAAAATATGGTATCTTACGATAACACTTCCACATTTTTCAATTACCAAATTCGTATGAGCCAATAATGAGGGTGAAAAAGAAAAGGGGAAAGAAAATAGGCAAGCAAACATGGTAATACATGTTTATTTGAGTTCTTTCTCATAAGAAACATCAAAGTGTTTACTGCTCTATATACAAGCACTTGTGTTGCCCATAGTTAAACCTCAGCTTCCTCCCAATAAACTCACATACTAAAGAATTTTTTGGCAACCACATACTACTATCAGTTCTATTATGAGGACCGAGTTATTCTAAATCTAACTTAGCTGCAGCCCTACCCTAAAGATAAAAGCAATTCTTAGAATCTCTCTCAATATAACAAGTACTTGATAAACTTTAAGTCGATTCTTCCCAATAAAGGAAATCAATAGGTTATTTTATCATCCTTGTGATAAAGAAGCTATACACATTTAGAACTCTTGATCAAATAAGATATGAAATGAACAGTGTTACAAGATCATATTGTTATGAGAACAGAATTAAAGTAATGATAAAGGAAAAAAAGAACACATAATTTTAACGTGGAAACCTCAAGGGAAATAAAATCATGATGTATTATTCTCAATGAAAGATATTTTTTTACAGAATACATAATTATGTGAAAAACCATGTATATATTGATGAGATCGGAATAATCAGGGCGTTATGCGGAAGCTATCAAAATAAATCTTGGATCACAATGAATCAAACAACAATGAGAAAACTATAAAAAGACTTTAATAATATGATATGAGTTTGGTCAATTAACCTACACATAATAATATTAATATAAAAAAAAATTCTAAAGCTATAGGGAGAAAATCTATCATAAACAAGACTCTTTAAACGACTACATTGTGGATATTTTTATGTGTTAAGTTGTGGAGGAGGTCTTGAATTTATAGATTTCCAAAACTTTTTCTCCAAGAAATGATTAATCAAATATGGAAGAAATCTTTTTCACCAAGAAAACTTTTTGTACCAAGAAAAACTTTTTGAGGTAAAACACAATTGTGATGTAGAATCCAAATAAGATAGAAAATCCGGGGTAAACCCTAACGTATATAGGTTGCGGAAACTCAATAGAAATCGGGTGTCCTCTAAACTATTTTTCAGGCCCTGAAACCCCCGAAGTCGATCAAGCCAGCAAACATAACATATATTCCTAGTCAAGAATTAAAAAGAAGACATGAAAATCATGGGTCGGAAAAAAACTCAAATTTGAAGAATGAACTTCCAGGTAATAACAGCAAAAAGCAGTATCTTCGCAAGATTAACTATGACTATAAGCTAAAATATACAGGCACGAAAACTACAAACACACTAGTGCTACTCATGGAAAGAATCACAGGGAAGTTTATAGTTAGTATTCCAAGAATGGGATTGTATTTGGGTATTATTTTTGTTAACGTTGGATTTGGTATTGATATGAATGTGTAAGTATGTTGGGACAAATGTTGCACAACATTCGGACCAACATTTTATGAATAGATTTTGACTTACTTCACGCGATGTAGTAATATTTGAGTAAATATTACTATGAGGTAAAAACGACTTGGCTAAAACGGAGCTGGTAAAAACGACTTGGCTAAAAAGGAGCTGGTAAAAACGAGTGAGGACTAAGTCAAAAGTTGTTGCTTGTCGTGAGGATCAAGCTAAAGCTGTTGAAATTATTACTCCCTGATCTTCTCCATCCAATCCCACCAGCAGTCCTCCTTTCCCTCAACCTCCACAACGGATCAATGAGTTTTTCAAGGAAGACTCTCTACTATAAATAGAGAGGCTACTATAGAGAATCAACATCCAGAACCAGAAAGTAAAAATACCAAGAGAGCTCTCGGGATTTCATCTCAGAAATCTGGATCATCAGTGTTGCCTGAGTGTGTTGACAACATTCCGTCCAACATTACAATTGTTGTTTAGATTCTAGATTAGTTTTGTATGGAGCGATTGTAATGAGAGGTTGTCTATGTCTACTTAGTTAGATTTTTCAGGCAGAAGTCATCTGCGACTTCAACTTTTAATTCCTTTCCTTTTTATCTTGTAAAGAAAGAAATTTGTATATAATATATATACAATACATTTGGTCATTGACCATCATAAGTTATATATATTTATTTCATTTTATTTTTCTTGTTCCATAGCCCCCTTCAAGTGGTATCAGATCCGACACTTAACACAATAAGTGTTTGGTCCGGTTGTCATAAGTTATGGATCTGGCAAATCCAACTATTGGTAGGCTTTCTATTTTAGATGGATCAAATTATGTCTATTGGAAGATTCGCCTACGTTCTCATATCAAATCAATTGATGTTAAGGCATGAAGATCTATAACCAATGGGTATGTTGTTTCAATGTTGCCACCGGATGAGGAAGGTGACATTCTTGTTAAACCTGAATCCGAATGGACTATAGAAGAAACCAATAATGTTAGCATTAATGAAAAAGCCTTAAATGCAAATTTTGGATGTGTTGATATGTATATGTTCAAACTCATTCAAAACTGCTTCACGGCTAAGGATGCATGGAATACTTTACAAATTCATTGTGAATGTAGCACAAGTGTTCGTCGAACAAAGCTATGCACGCTCATGAGTAAATATGAATGTTTAAGGATGGAAGAAGCGAATGATATTAAATCTTATTTTGAAAATTTGATTGACATCTCAAATGAATGTTAAGTGTTTGGTGAACCATTAACCAACACTCAACTTGTTGAAAAGGCTCTCCGTTCTCTTCATGAAAAGTTCAATTTAAAGATTTGTGCTATTGAAGAAGCTCACAATGGACCTTCATACCTTGATGAGCATTCTCAAAACTTATGAGATAAACATTGAGAATCAAAAGGAATTGTATAAAAGCAAGAATGTGGCACTTCAAATTCAATCCTCGGAGAGTCAAATCGAAGAAGAGGATGAGAATCTTGAAGAAATTAGTGATGGTGCAAATGTTGTCTTACTCACTCGAAAATACAATTCGATGGTGAGGAAGTTCAACAATGAGAAAAATCAATCTAAATCTAAAGAGCACAAAAATCAAGTCTTCAATCAAAAGCTCGCTAGATTCCTTCCAAATGTACAAAAAGGAAATCAACTAAGAAGAACCAATTTAGATCGTACCAAATTTGATCTCAAACAACTTGAGTTCGTGCAGTGTCATGCGTGCTCGGGTTGGGGTCACTATGCTAATGAATGTGCAAATACTCTTAGAAAATTTGGTAAGAACCTATGGGTTTCTCTTAGTGATGATGAATGAGAAGAGGAAGGAGATCGTGAAATTGAAACACTAGTAATACTGGCTACTATTTTCGAACAGTCTTTGTCGAATAATGAAGTTGTCATATACAATGTTGTCTCAGATGCCACAACATTTGCTCCAACATCAGCAACGACATCAACATCTTCAGCGACATCCGAAATGTATGAATTTTTTAACTATTTTGATGTTAATTGCTTTAGTAGTTCTATTTCTGCTAGTGAGGCTGATTGTATGGATCAAGTTGAATGCAAAGATGATATGATTAATGAATTACAGAGTATTTATAAAGCCTTAATCATAGAATCCAAGCAAGTTGACAAAAAAGTTAAAATTTTAACTCATGAGAATTTAGTATTAAAGGCACGATAACCCGACTTGAGGTTGTACTTACCAAAAAGGATATTGAATTTGGTAAATCTATGCAAAATTGGATTTAGTCGAATCAACCTTCCATAAGCTCAACACGGGGACTTCGAAATTGAATGAGATACTCAACCTTAGTAAACCTTCACACACAGGAATTGGGTACGAAAACTCTCTTAAGACCCTATGCTCTAATCTCTTTGATAAAAATGAGAAAATATGCTTTATAAAAGAAAAAGGGATGAATAATAGGTTCTCATATATGTCAAAGAATATGATGATAGGTACAAAAGGTTTTCTAAAGAGCTATGAGTCATTCAATGGAGGAAACGTGATTTATGGAGGTGGCAGTAAAAGCAAAATAATTGAAAATGGATCTTGGATGTTCCTGGATTTCCAGCCTTAAGAAATGTCTTACACGTTGAGGGCTTAATGGCTAATTTGATCAGTATAGATCAAATGTATGATGACGATCTTGAGGTAAAATTTAATAAGAACGCCTGTAAAGTTACGAATGAAGCAAATATATGTGTCATGACAGGTACAAGAACATGTGACAATTGATATCTTGTTGTAAGACAAGAAACCTGCAATAATGCTAAGGTCGATAACACAACACTATGGCATCAAAAGTTGGGGCATGTCAACTACCGCAATTTAGAAAAAATGGTCTCATATGAAGCAGTTAGAGACATACCCAAACTTAGCTATAAAGGTAAAAATGTATGTGAAGATTGTTTGAAAGGTAAGAAAACCTGTGTCTCTCATAATGTTGTTTGACACGACTGACAACATTCATGTACGTCTCACTGTTTTCAATTGGTACATATGGATTTAATGGGTCCAATTGAAGTGGACAGTCTAGGAGGCATGAGATATTCCTTTGTGATAGTAGATGATTTTTCTAGATATTCTTGGATATATTTTTTGAATGAAAAATCACAAATGTTTGACATGTTTAAAATCTTGCACTCTAGAGTTAGAAATTTATTCTATTCTCCTATTTTTCGAATTAGATCCGACCATGAAAAAGAATTTAAAAATAGTTCATTCACAAATTTTTGTGAGAAAACGGAATTTTCCATGAGTTTTCTGGCCCCAAAACTCCTCAACATAATGGGGTTGTAGAACGAAAAAACAGGACATTGCAAGAAATGGTTAGAGTGATGCTTAGTTCTAAAAATTTGTCAAAACGTTTATGGGCAGAAACCTTGAATACTGCTAATCACATCGCTAATAGAGTCTATTTAAGGTCAGGAACAAAGATGACACCCTATGAGATTATAAATGGAAAGAAATCAAACTTGCGTTACTTTCATGTGTTTTGAGTGTATTTGTTATATTTTAAATGACATGGATCATTTGGCAAAATTTGACTCTAAGAGTGACAAAGAAATTTTTATTGGCTATTCACAAAATAGTCATACTTATCGAGTATACAATCTGAGATCCAGAACTGTACAAGAGTTTGTAAATGTTATCTTTGATGATCTTTCTGATGTTTCAGGAAAAACTATTGAAAATAACATTATAGATACAGTGAAAAATCCACAAATTGTAGAAGAATCGGATGTTGCCACAAATGTTGCCACACCTGAAGCAACATCCGAAACAGCAATAGAGACCACATAGGCCACAAATGAGGAGGCAAGTTCTGAATTGTTAGACCAAGTTCGTATGGACCCCTCATCAAGGATTAGGAAGAATCATCCAACGAGCCAAGTGATAAGGGGAGTTTTTGAAGGAATTAAAAGAAGAGGCAAAGAACCACTCAACTATAGAGAATTTGTAAGGTACGTGTGTATGCCATCATACACCAAGAGGTTAGTCTTTCTTGTTTTATATCTACATTAGAACCAAAGAATGTTGTAGAAGCACTTAAAGATAATTTATGGATACAAGCAATGCAAGAAGAGCTTGAACAATTTTCTCGAAATGAAGTTTGGGACTTAGTTCCACGTCCAAATAATACAAATGTATTTGGAACTAAGTGGATTTTTAAAAATAAATCAGATGAATCGGGAACAATTGTTAGAAACAAAGCACGTCTAGTTACACAAGGTTATACTCAGGTTGAAGGAATTGATTTTAATGAAACCTTCGCACCTGTAGCTAGAATCGAGTCGATTAGACTTTTACTTGCTATTGCTTGTTGTCTGAAAATTATTTTACACCAAATGGATGTAAAAGGTGCCTTCTTAAATGGCTATCTAGACAAGGAGGTATATGTTGACCAAACAAAAAGATTTAAAGATCCTTACCATCCACACTATGTGTACAAGCTTTAAAAGGCATTGTATGGGTTGAAACAAGCCCCTCGTGCATGGTATGGTCGTTTAACTAACTTTATTCTTGAATTTGGTTTTAACTGTGGCGAAGCTGATCGTACCTTGTTTATTAAACGACACGGTGTAGATATTATAATTGCTCAAAACTACGTGGATGACATAGTCTTTGGATCGACTTCACAGTCTTACATAAATTCATTTGTTGAAGCTATGTCATCGACATTTGAAATGAGCATGATTGGAGAATTAACTTTTTTCTTAGGCTTGCAGATAAAGTAAATATGCCAAGAATCTAGTTAAAAGATTTGGTTTGGAGAACGCTAAACAAATGAAAACGCTAATGGGTTCATCGCGGAAGGTATGTAAAGATAATGTTGGTGAAAATATCGACCCAACATTATATCGATCTATGATAGGTAGCCTTCTTTATCTTATTGCTAGTCGCCCATATATTATGTTTAGTGTTTGTGTTTGTGCACGTTTTCAAGCCTATCCCAAAATGTCTCACTTAAATGTTGTGAAACGTATTATTCGATATGTTACTGACAATGAGTTGGAATCTGGTATTCCAAAGACACTAATCCTAACTTAATAGGATTTAGTGACTCGGATTGGGCTGGAGATATGGATGATAGAAAAAGTACAAGTGACGGATGTTTCTATCTTGGCAATAACCTTATTTCTTGGTATAGTCGTAAACAAAACTGTGTCACACTTTCAACTGCTGAATTTGAATATGTAGCAGCTACAAGTTGTTGCTCTCAATTAATATGGCTACGACACATATTAGACGACTATGGATTTACTAGCAACATTTTGATTTTGTACTATGATAATTTGAGTGCTATAAATATTTCCAAAAATCCAGTTCAGCACTCACGTACAAAACATATTGATATTAGACATCACTTTTTAAGAGATTTAGTTGAAAAACAGCCAGTTCAAATTGTACATGTTGACACTCTTCATTAACTAGCTGATATTTTTATAAAAGCTTTGGACCATGAGAAATTTTCTAGTTTAAAGAAATTTCTTGGTCTCGGTAATCTCTAAAAATGCATTTTTGGTGAATGTCGGCTGAAATATTGTCTAACATTTCGGGTGACATTTACCTATGTTATATCACTGACTGATTATTGTTGTTGTATGGTGCATAACTTTTGTTCACACGGGTATGATCCTTCAATAAGAAGGTGTTTTCAACGGGATATTGTTCCCTGCGGTAATATAAATAAATATATATATATATATCATAAAAGGGAGTATCAAAATAAGGCAAAGCCTTTACAAATATTTGGCAACTGTGAGAAATGGGCAAAGCCCGTGAAAAGATATCGTTCTTATTCTATAGGAGTATCGAGTGCTTCAAAAGAGATTTGAGAATACCATAAAAGTATTCTTATTTTTTACATAAAAAAATCTTTTATATGTGTTATATGATTAGACCAAGGACACGATGGAAAAATGTTACATTGGTCCAGTGGTCAAACTCATAAAGTGCATATAAAGCGTGTCTTGGTTTGTTGCCAAATCTGAAATTCTTGTGGGATCAAAATACTTGTGTCGTCCAAAATATTGCTAACATTGTTGTTGACATTTTTCAGAATGTGATATGTGTTGGATGTTGTTCTTATCTGACTTTTGAAATATCATCTTTTACTCCCTATTATATGCCTTGTTAATGGAATTTCATAATTTAAAATGATAAGATTAAATTTTATTCCTACCGTGATGTTTATTCTTTATTCCAATAGTTTAGGTGTAAGTTATTGTGTAAAATTGGAATACCTAAACATAAGGGATTTTTGTTGCTAAGCAAAGGTTTGCCATGTATATAAATATTCCTCTCATTTGCTATTATTTTATCATTTTCAATTTCCCTTAAAAATAAAAAAGGGAGGGAAAATCACATCGGGTATACATCTACCTACCTAACCGATGAAATCACCAAACCAAACTCCAATCTCTTTCAGAAACCCAAATTCCTCAAAACCCTCTCCCAAATGTTCACCAATGAAAACATCACCAATGTTATAACAAATGTCATCCAACATCCACTCCAACACTCCAATAAGCACAAGCCCTCCAATGAATACAGAGTTTCCGAGCACAATGATCCCTAGCAAACAGAACAACCATCCCCTTCCTCCAATCTCCCAGAAAACCAATGTACAATAATAGTGTTTAAAAGTTTTGATGAACCTTTATATATTAGCTATCCTAGAGATGATAATAACCATATAGATGTTGATAAAACTGTTGATTTTTCATCTTTGGGTAAAAGGCTAAGGTCTTCTACCTTCCCTACTCGTCGATCGAGTAGAATCTTTGAGAAAAACAGTCCAAGAAGGACCGAGTAACAAAAAGTCTTGATATGAAATATCTATACCCTCTTATTTGAGCAGTGCAAGTAAAGATACAGACCGTGTGCTTTCAACAGAGGAGAGTGAAGAAGAACCATCTGCTTCAGTGAAGCCAAATGTGCCTTAAGAAAGGGAAATTTCAAACGACACTCCTTTAAAACAATTCTTCCCAAAGGGAGTTTCCAGACCTGCAAAGTCAAGTGCTGCTCCAAATGTTGTCACTGATGCTTACTCAGATAAATTTTATTCTAAAACTAACTATGATATGTGGGACTGTTATAAGAATAGAGTAATCAGGCCTGAGAAAGTAATTGATATTGCCTCTTGTACTGAATATGGACTGGTAGAATTCTTAAAGGACAGACAGCTCCTAGGATCTTCACTGAAAAAGGACCGTATGTTAAGAATGTAGTAAAGTTGTTTTACGCTAATTTGAGCTCTGTTATAGAAAAGACATCCTCAAAGAAATTTGGGAAGGTATATCTCTACAACAAGGTATATTTGTTTATGCCTTTTATTATAAATCATGGGACTAGATGATGGAGATAATGTTAGAGAAGAAGAACAGGTCATAGACAATAGGGATGAAGTGATTGAATATCTCACTGGATGTATGATGAAGAAGTGGATCCCTAGATGTCCAGCCTCCAAACTAACAACCTATTTTCTACCATCCATAAAATTGTTATTCACAATTGGCTTCCTTCAATGAATGAGTCAATTGTGACATCTGAACAAGCCACCATGTTGTATAAAGTTGGGAAATGTTTGAGTTGATTTGGGAAAAATGATATTTCATCAAATTGACAACTTGGCTACGAAAGAATCAACTTCAATCATTTCCTTTCCCTCTCTGATCTACAAGTATTAACCACCCAAGGCTTTGAGCCTAAGAGAGAAGACACTTTAGGGAAGACTCATGAGCTTTACACTGTAAACAAAAAAATTTTGAAGAGCAAGGACAAAGTCATCGACTTGCCTTGAAAGAAGGAAGCTGAAAGTGAAAATGTTGCTAG
The DNA here is from genome assembly GCA_034509755.1 of Anisodus tanguticus. Taxonomy (NCBI): domain Eukaryota; kingdom Viridiplantae; phylum Streptophyta; class Magnoliopsida; order Solanales; family Solanaceae; genus Anisodus; species Anisodus tanguticus. Next base: position 32,133,904 of record CM067561.1, on the reverse strand, counting down.
AAATGTCACCAACTTGTCTACAGAATGACTTGTGGATCAAATTGAAAAAATCAACCAACAGATTTCTGAGGTTGATGCTGCAAGAAATTCCCTGATACATGCTAGAGACCATTTCATGATGCTACTTTCTTCACAAAAATGGGGAGATGATGCTGATGTAGGGGGGAAGCTAAAGGCTGGAGGAAGCTTAAGGTTGTTGTGCAGAGGAAGTTAAAGTTGTTATGCAGGAGTAGAAAGCTGCTGGAAGCTGATGTTATATCATGAGCAAGGAGGGAGTTGTTGTCGATGCTGTATAAGGATCTTTAGTGGATTGATATTGATATTTGTTAACAATGAATATTTCTATTTGTGGTTTGTATATATTAGATGATATGTGATATGTGTGCTCATATTTTTTTTCCTTTTCTAATCCTATAAATCGGTATACACATGTTTGCTTGTATGCCATCATAGGTTAAGGGGGAGCATGACCTTGAAATTATTTATCACAGATGCCGGACAACATTTGTGACAACATCCTAAGTCAACTTTACATTTTAATGAGTTTTGTGAAGAAAGACAAAAAGGGGGAGATTGTTAATGTTGGATTTGGTATTGTGACATTTGACACAACATATCTCCTAAAGTATTGATATGAATGTGTAAGTATGTTGGGACAAATGTTGCATAACATTCAGACCAACATTTTCTGAACAAATTTTGTCTTACTTCACGCGATGTAGTAATATTTGAGTAAATATTACTATGAGGTAAAAACGACTTGGCAAGGTAAAAAGAAGCTGGTAAAAACGAGTGAGGACTAAGTCAAAAGTTGTTGCTTGTCGTGAGGATCATTCCTCCCTGATCTTCCCCAACCAATCCGACAAGCAGTCCACCTTTCCCGCAACCTCCACAACGGGTCAATGAGTTTTTTAAAGAAGACTCTCTACTATAAATAGAGAGGCTACTATAGAGAATCAACATCCAGAACCAGAAAGTAAAAATACCAAGAGAGCTCTCGGGATTTTATCTCAGAAATCTGGATCACCAGTGTTGCCTGAGTGTGTTGACAACATTCCGTCCAACATTACAATTGTTGTTTAGATTCTAGATTAGTTTGTATGGAGAGATTGTAATGAGAGATTGTCTATGTCTACTTAGTTAGATTTTTTAGGCATAAGTCATCTGCGACTTCAACTTTTAATTCCTTTCTGTTTTATCTTGTAAATATGTGAAGAAAGGAATTTGTATATTTGTATATAATATATATACAATACATTTGGTCATTGACCATCATAAGTTATATTATATATATAACTTATGAAAATTTTAAACCTTTGTGTTCTTTAAATTTCCGTTGTATTTACTCTTCAAAGTTTTCTGTTTTGCTAATGTGTTGTTACTGGTGTCAGATGACATAATTTTTTAAATTCAGAAACATAATTGATATTCGATTTATTTCATTTTGTTTGTATTATTCCATAGTCCCCTTCAATTTTGTATGGATTAAACTAATTATTAGGTGACTACTAAGCCACACTATGAAAGTATGGAAAATGGTGATCGAGATGAGGATGAGGAGAGCTGTGTCTATCTCTGAGAACCAATTGGATTTCATGCCGGGGAGATTGACTACAGAAGTCATCCATCTTGTTAGGAGATTGTTGTAACAATATAGGGACAAGAAGAAAGACTTACATAGAGTGTTCATCGATCTAGAATAAGCGTATGATAAAGTCCCGAGGGGGGTCATTTGGAGATATTTGGAGTCTAAGGGCTCGTTTGGTATGAGGGATAATGGATAATTAATCCCAGGATTAAATTTGAGATGTGTTTATCCCATGTTTGGTTGGGATAAAATCATAGCATAACTAATTCCGGGATTAGTTATCATGGGATTGTAGTGTCATTTTATCCCTGTGGGAGGGTGGGATAAATAATTTCATGATAATTTATTTCAGGATTAATTAACCTGGGATAACTTATTTCCAACCAAACGACCCCTAAGGATGTACCTATGACTTACATTAGAGTGATTAAGACATGTATGATGGAATCAAGACCCGGGTTAGGATAGTGGGAGGTGACTCAGATCACTTCCCGATCATGATGGGGTTACATCAGGGATCAACATTTAGTCTGTTCCGCCCTAATGATGGAGTAATTGACTAGACATATTTAAGGAGATGTACCGTGGTATATGTTATTTGCGGATGACATAGTATTGATTGACGAGACACGCGGTGGAGTGAATGATAGACTGAAGTTGAGAAAGAGGCCTTGGAGTCTAAAGATTTCAGGTTAAGCAGGACTAAATCAGTGTATCTGGAGTGCAAGTTCAGTGATGTAATGCATGAGGCGCAGGTGGGAAAGAATATTGAGGAACTAGCCATACCTAAGAGAGGAAGCTTCAAATATCTTGGGTCCATAATCCAAGTATATGAGGAGATTGACGATGATGTCGCACATCGTATTGGAGTGGGATGCGTGAGATGGAGGCTCGCCTCCAGGGTACTGTGAGATAAGAATGTGTCGCCTAGACTTAAAGGTAAGTTTTACGAAGTGGTGGTTAGACCAACATTGTTGTATGAGTTGATTTCTATTTATAGATATTTCAGTGGTACTGTGCGATAAGAATGTGTCGCCTAGACGAATGTTGCTTTTGTTCTTCTGCTGGTGCAATTGTCTGTGCAGTGGTTGCTTCTGGTGCCAGTATGCAAGAGGCTTTAGACGCTACTAAAATATTAGCGCAGGATTGTCGGTTTAATGGGACAGCATTTCACCTTGGGGTAAGTGTCATGGCAGAATTTCTTAATTGTGCAAGCCATAAAATCACATTCGTTCATAATTGAAAAATTGTAATGTGATAATTGATCGGGTTGATCTCAGTCAAAGTTACGAAACAGGTTTAAGCTATAAATCAGTTATTTGTAAAATGAAACAGATTAATTGAAAATTTTAATGTGTCTGGCTCAATCAAAGTGGACGAATTGGGTATATAAGAGTAAAGATCTTAAAGTGACAGGCATATTACAATTTTAATCATGACTTGATTTATCCGCATAAAATTGTTATCTGTTATTTGGAGACAGATTTCAGATGTTTCTATCTCAGCGGAAAATAACTTGACATGTTCAAAATTTGCTTATTTTGTGTCATTGAGAACCTCTAGAGTATTGTTCTTGGGACAAGTATTTAGCTTTTTGGTATTTAAATGTTAAAGCATCTAAAAAATGTCATTCTGTACCAGGCTGTTCTTAGAGAAATTTCTTCCAGATGATGCTCATATTAGGTGCAATGGAAGAGTTTGTGGTAAGTGTAGACTAACTTTTATTCATCTAGCTGATATTTGAAGCTCTTCCGAAATATAATATTGTTTCTCTGAGTTGAGAATGATGTAGTCATTTCATCCCAGTTGCTGTAACACAGATACTTTGGAGGCCCAGAGGCTTATTGGTTGATCAGTTTGATTCTAAGGAGGATCTTATCAATGCTGTCTTTACTTCTTCGTTTATCCCAGGGTACACATTCTTTCTGGCTTTATTTGCTTCTCTTTTAGCAGACACTGTAATCTAAACCTTCAAAGCATCATGAATCACAGATATCTTGCTCCAATACCGGCCACAGTTTTCAGGAATAGACTGTGTATTGATGGGGGGCTGACATTGTTTATGCCACCGACATCTGCTGCTCAGACGGTAACTTCTTAAGAAACTAGTTAAATAGTCCACTCAACTGGACATGTCCAGTTATGGCTGCCTTGCTCTGTCATTTGCCTATGCCAGTTGCAGGTTGATTTTTCCGTTGTATGTCCTGTGTATTGAAACAATTTTTGAAGAGGAAAAACATTTCATAGTCACCGAGTTGCACTTCTAAGTAAAACACTGCCTGTGACTTCGATGAAAGTTGAAAAAATGGCTAAAAACCTGGTCTATTCACCTGATTTCACTCTATATTATGAAGATATTTATATGACCTTCTATACATTTATTTAATTGACTTCAGGACATCTGTAGACAAATATGTAAATCAACTAGCTGTCAACTGAAGCCTTGTCTGCGGCTCTGGAATTAGTTCGGAGTTGCTACTATATTATGCTCTGCTGCAAGTTAGTAGTCTCTCCTGTTTAATAAGTTACCTGAAATCAGAACGCATTCTCCCTGTCCTCCTGCTCTCCTAATTAACCTAAAACTAATAGCAGTAAATTTGCAAATCTCCCTGGGTTGCCGATTACCTAGAACTTTCTTTTTAAGTTTGATATGTAACCTACTTGTTTTTAGTCTTTTGCACAAACTTAACTTCCTTCTTGGTTTTTCTTTTTCGCTTTGTGTGCTGATAAACTGTATTTTCCCCAGTCCTCATCCTGTTGCTTTTCCTCCCTTGTTACGTCTTCCAGCATGCAACAGTTTGTCCCTTTTTTTTGGTAACGGTGGTGTTCGGGCCAACTTGTACGCACCTAGACTGTACCTGCTACCTCCTACCATGACATTAGACATGAGTAGTAATTACCTTGTGTTTTTTTGTCTGTTGAACCCTAGTCACCAAGGTTAGAGCCCATTTCATTAACCACGGGGCCACACCCTTGGGTGCTAACAATTCATGCTTTGTACTTGTTAGTTCTACAATAGGAACAGCGATGACTTGTCAGGATAATGATAGTCCAATAACAAATTTGCAGCTTTTCAATTGGGCACTTGAGCCAGCAGAAGATGATATTCTTGATAAGATCTTTGAACAAGGTTATGCGGATGCAGCTGTGTGGGCTCAGGAGAACCCGGTCGAGGACTTAGTTCGAGATAACAGTTCTTCCATAGGCAGCAGTCTTGCACAATAGCTTTATAAGGATTTATTTAGTTCAAGAGTGTACGAGATTGAGATGATACAACGATGTTGCAATAGTCGGCTCATGTAACCTGCAAATAAGAGGAGTCTCTAGGGTACAGTTCAACAATTATGGAGCTGTTGCCTTAACAAGTAGCTGATACTGAGGAAGAACGAAAGAGGGGTCATAGCAGCAAGGTTTTGTATATACAGTTGTATAGGAGGGTAACTAATGGATGCACAGAAAAACAAAAAGGAGCACTGGATTTTTAGGATATTTGAAGTAATATTGGGGCTCTACATATCCGGATGAAACAAAAGAAAAAGCCCCACATTAACAATATTTTCTCCAATTGTAGAAACTCTAGTCACTGTAGACATTTTCAGTTACAAATTGCTGTAGAGAGGGGAATTTGGTGTCTTGAATTGTCCCATTTTGAAGTGAATAGTATTGTTAAATACATATTTGTGATATCCTCTTTAATATCAGTAAGATTTATATCATATTGTGTGGGTTCCTTTCCTAGGTATGAGTTTATCTTTGTTCATAGCTTATAGACAGTTTAACTATTACCAAGACGTTGGATTCCATATGAAAGGATTAACACTGGAAAATAGAAGATGTCATTAATCATTTGAAGCAAAATTGCTTCTCTAACACATCTATTTTCTGCATAAAAAAAGTACTCATACTTGAGATAAATTCTTTAATCCTATTAATGTCAATACAATAGACGTTTCATTCGGCAGTCTATATTTATAATATGGTGTACTGTATTAACTGATATAGTTCAAAGCTTTAAGAAAAGTAGAAGAATAGATCCCAAACAGGATCTACAAGGGGAAAAAGAATAAGTGGAGATGCGGGGTATCGATCCCCGTACCTCTCGCATGCAAAGCGAGCGCTCTACCATCTGAGCTACATCCCCTTTGTGACAAGGAATTCCAACTCTATTAAAACAATGGTTTTGTTTAATAATGACACGACGCCCCACTATATTGCTTTCCTCCGTTAATTCTATTCCTACCAAAAGTGATACTGTCAAATTTAGTAGGAGATATTCAAACAGATAAACTTTACACTTTAAACGAGAACTCAAGTTAATTATCTTAAAATCACGCTTGGCATAAAAGCTTCATTATCAAATTACAAAATCAAACATATATACAACAAAATATAGCAAGGGGTTGGGTAAAAAATACATGACCAATAAGTCATAAATAACGCTATGTATAGAACTTTATTGCTCTTGCAACAAAAGAGCAATGATGTAATAGCAGAATCTCTTATCTTAAACTATGTATCTACTCTTATATATTTTTAAATTTTAAATACATATAATGTTACTAGAATCATATGAAAAAGTCGATTCAACTTTTCAAAATCTAAAATCCACAATAAGTTTAGATCGATTTTCATTTAGGCAAGCTTGATGATGACATTAATTTGTGAAGTAACAACTATAGTGATATAATAACCAAGGTTAGAAGTTAGGGGACCAAATGTGAGTTTGAAGAACTTTAAGTCTCCAAAGAATTCAAAAGTAAGTAAAATTACCAGTTCTCAAATACAATAGAGAAAAGACGATTTACTTCTAAATTATACCCAAAATCTCGATATCACACTCAAACTATTAAAACGATCTATTACATCCCTAATAATCTTAAAAGTGATTTCAACCCCACACACACCCCACCCCCACTTCTTCTTTTTCATTTCACCTCTATGGAGGCTCGCCGCCACGGACCACTTGAGCCCAAGGGGCTTGCAAACTCCGGCTAGATAGAGGACTGCTGACAGTGGATCCGGTGGCGACACCATCGGATGGGTCAACTTGAAAGAACTAGAGCTTCATTGACCCTGTAATAATGAACAGTTCCCGCATTAATTATTCATTTTATTTTCTTTATTCTTGAGGAGTTATTATCTGCAGAAGAATCCTTTCATTACATTTAATGGTGATGATCGAGAAGCTAACCGACGTTATTAGTTAATTAGTCAAATTGGGCCGTCGATCAGTGCACTTCATTTTGAATGTGTTTGTAATCTTGCTTTATGCGATGAAGACTTATTGCCGCTCCATTCAAAACGGAACAGAAAAAAGAAAATAACGTCGGCGAAGAACATGATGATTTACAGATTTGGTATGGAAGAGGGGGAGTGGTGGTGTCGTGGAGGTGGAGGAGAAGAGGGGGTGGTGGTGAAATTGGTGGTTCCGGGTGAGATGGGAGTGATGGTGATAAAGAAGATATAATTATTGGAGGATTTTAATGATTAATTAAGAATTGTTTAATATAAATTTAATTAATAAAATTAATAAAGAAAAGAAAAAATATAAAATTAAATTTAGAAAATTTCAACGTGACTGACTGCGCAACTGATTATATGTGTATCGAGATAATATTAAATTTAGTTATTGTTAAAACAGACCGTACGACGCGTTTTATAATTATTTCGACGTCAGATCCTAAAAACAAAAAAAATTGAAAGAAAAACAACCAAAGATCCGTGTCTTGTCCACAAAAAAATTATATTCATAAGAAGTAATCTTCTTAATTGTTCTTGAAAGTCCAAAAAGATGCATAGCAAAGGAGTAAGCCCAACACCAAGTTTTCATGGACTCCCACACCACCGTTATCATCCATTGTTGTCCAAGACTCTTTGCTGCACCAACAATAACTCTTCGGACCATAAGTTCAGGTTCAATCTTGTGGGTGATAGGAAATGGAAGTTCAAAGATATTGATGCTAGTGAGTTTACCTATTTCTTTCTGCTTTTAAGTTAATTAATAGCTTGCTTCCTAGTTTTCTTGAAAAATCAAATTCAAGATTCAGTTAATTAGATCCCAGCTTCTTTTTTAGTTTGGGTTGGGATTACTTTCTATGTCAGTGAAGAATAAGTGGGAGATTTTGGAAAACCTCTAAAACAGAAGATTAATTTGTCAAATGATATAATAAACCTATGATTCAGTTAGCCAATTCTTAGTTGGTACTTTTCCTTGTTTATTAATTGAAGCAGAAGTTTCATCTGAGGATTGGTTTATCATGGTCAACTTTCAGAATGACTGTTTTAATGACTTTGATGCACCTTCTGCACAAGCAGAACTTGATTAATGTACTATAATTGCTAGCTTAACAATATGTTTTCACCAAGATGGACCTTTTTTCTCTTCTATGGGTTGGGGGTGGTAGTGCTCGTGCTGTATTATGTTTGCAAGCGTCACAGGTGTAGTGAGCTACTTTAAGACGCTATGTTTTGTGATATGTGATTAGGCAGGACAGTTGAAATGATAATCAAAGGTAACTTTTTCTGCTTCTTGAAATTTCACATGAGGGACAACAACAACAACAACATACCCAGTGAACCACACATTTCAAAAAAAAAAAAGAAAAAAAAAGCTGATAGTTTAAGTCCACCATTCCTGTTATGTTACCAAGTAAACAATGATTAGATTGGTTATTCAGTTTTCTCACAAGTAGCACTCTGAGCTTATTAAGTCTTGCGCTGTTATATTCACCTCCTTTTACAGGTAAAGTGGAAGAATCAGTAAATCACTGGCTGTCAAAGACACAGAACTTCTGGAATGAAGTCACTTCACCACTGGTAAAAACTGTAAATGATAAAAGAACCAGTTTTCATAATGATAATCAAGATACGGAGGACGTATTCATGGCTGAACAGACTGTTGATAGCCAAACGCCGAATGGTGATCTTTCTGTAGCTGCCATTCTTTCCATTGAGCAATTTAGCAGGTAAGATACATTTTTCTGGTCTCATATAGTTGGAACCACTTCTGCACCAAACTGCTTGATTTTATATGTTTTATCTTGGAAGTGCCTGCTGTATATGTATTTTTTGGGTTCTTATGTGCTGTGATAAATATCCTGCCAAAAAGGCAGGCCCTCAGTAGATTTAAGGAAATTTGGGACGTCTTCTCATGTCAAGAAGTCCTTGTCTTTATGTCTGTTCAGCATGTGCCAGAAACTTATTTGTACAGGAGAGAAATAATTTCCTAAAAGCTATTCCACTTTGTTATTTGGCATCTTAAAACCCTAAAGAAAACCCTTAATTTGTCTTATAAGGTAAGTTATTGGTATTAGAACGAAATGTGCTCCAAATGAAGCACAGGTGAATATAGAGGATTCATGTAGCGGACTAGCTAGATTGGGACTGAGGGTAGTTGCTATTGCTATTGTAGAGAGGGGAGATGGAGTGGAGAGGGTTTAATTTGAATAAGGAAGAAATCCAACAAGTTTTTTATAAAGTTGATCATGATATGGTGAAACATATGTTTTAATCCTCTAGGAATTAGGTGATGCAAAAATCTTTTGACATTTTTGCACATCCTTGTCCTTGCAGCCTTCTCTCCTTCATTTAAGTAATTATTCTTGCAATTGAGTGTTAAACTTGTGGAGGTGAGCTTACCATTGTTTCTGTCTGTGGTTTGCTTCAATTCCCAACAAACCAATGATGAGTAATATATTTTTTTAAAAAAAAATTAAAATGTGGACTTGTATATGACATATGATAGATGTGCAGGATGAACGGATTGACTGGCCAGAAAATGCAGAAGATATTCAAAGCACTTGGTCCTGAATCTGTTCATAGTGATGCTCGCAATTTGGTTGAATACTGCTGCTTTAGGTTTCTGTCAAAGGATACTTCTATCCTTCATCCTTACCTGAAGGTTTGCTGGCTTAACTACGTGTTTCCTTTCTAGTCTTTCATCAGCTTTTTTTTTTATGAGCATAATATGTATTCTTTTCCTTTATGAAACTGAAATTCTTTTCGAATCTAAAAGTCTTATGTTCAGCTTGCTCCTCTATCCATCCCCTCCCCTCCAATCCTATTAAGGAGATACCCAACTTTCCATTTATTAGCTTTAAAGTATCATGAAAAGTCTTGTATGGTTGAGCCCTATTCCTCGAGTGGTCTCTGCTTGTTGATGATCTACAAAAGACAAACCCAAACTGAAGAAGAGAACATGTAACTCTTAGTTGAGTTGAAGTATCTTTATGATTGTGTTAGTCATCATCTCTTTTGATATGGATGTTAAACTGTTTTATTTCTACTTTTGGTTTTAGTTTATAAAAAAAGTTCTGATATCTTGCTGGATACTTTGTCTTCTATGATGAAGAACTAAATATTGCTATTCCATTGATCCAGCACAATCTGAAAGTTGTTGTCTAGGATCAGTAAATATTGGTTTAACCTTTTAGATTATGGAAGAGAAGAAGAAAAACAAAGATAGAAACCTTGAAATCTCTTCTGGGTCCTCTCAGGGCCGGCTCAAGGGCAAGCAAGTGGAGCACTTGCTTTAGGCCCCCCAAACCCTGAGGCCCCCAAATATTGCCAATTCTTTTTATTCCAAGGCATTACCACCAGTACAAAGTGTTTGTAAAAAGGAATGAAATACTTACGGAAAAGGGCAACTTAAAGGAGGAGTCATTAACATAATGAGCCTTTTTAAGTGTATGGAGATAGTAAATAATTTACTGGAAAACCACATTTCCATTTTTAGGTCATGTCTTCCAAATTTATATTTGTGCTTATCCTTTTTTCTTCTTCTTATGCATATACATATTCTTTCAAACAAAATAATGTATTGAAATAATTATAAAAACACATTGATTTTTGTTCTTTAATTTCTCATGCTCTCAAGCATTGAAGTAAGCAAATTGAAGCAATCAAACTCTCTCATAGATTAATTTATTTTGATATTAATGATCAAGTTATCAACATTCACAATTCTAACTTTCCATTATCTGTTTAATACAAAATTTGGTGTCTTATAATGTTCTTAAAATGGATTAGTCTCCAATTTAGTTACTAAGTTAGATAGTAACGAATCCAAGAAAAAGAACCATTTCATTTCTCAAAAAGTTAAAATAAATAAATATTCAAATATATAGATGTATAAATATAGGCCTCTCAATAAAGTTTGGCTTTAGGCCACAAAGATCATCGAGCCGCCGTCCTCTACAGTTAGTTATTTTTTCTTTCCATTCCTGAAGTCTCTCTACAATTTTTCTTAAAAGAAATACAAACTCAATATTTTCAGATAGGGATGAGTGGCAAAAGTTAGATTTATCTCTACTCATTCATTAATAGTTTCAGATGTGATTGCAGGAACCTGCGTTCCAAAGATTGATTTTCGTAACTATGCTTGCCTGGGAGAAACCATATAGGAGCAGAGGAGACTCCCGAGTTAAAGTTTCAGAGAAACATTCTCTCCAGGTTCTTTCTCCGCTTTTTAGATTTCATAGATGATAGGTTGTATGTGACGTGGGCCACTAAGGTAGGTTGTTGGCTTTAGGCTGTTAGTCTCACTGTAGATGCATTTTAAAAGGTAGCTGATGGATAAATAAGATATCATCACTCACAATTTTATGGCACCTTATATGACTCTTTTGATGATCTGCCAAAGAAGATAAATTTCTGGTGATTTATATGCACTAGAACTAATAAGGTCAGTTGATACCATCTTTTCGACCTCTAATCATCTTGCCTTTGCCAAAAATCGGGCATATATTCTGTCTTTTCTTTCTGTTGTTTTGCGTTCCTTTTCTTTTTTTCAGTTTGTTCTTGTGGTGTGGAAGGAGGGTAGGATATTCTTTATATGCCAACCTTCTCTATCCTTTTCAATGGTTTTTTATTTCAGTGAAGACGCCTATTTAATCAATTAAGCTGATGTTTGCTGGAGGTGCTCCCTAGATTTCTAACTTGGATTTGATAGATTTGGGACACTGTCAACAATATCTTCTTTTGAACAGGAGATATGGGAAAAAATCTTTTTTTTTGTCCTTTGTGCAGTCAGATCAAGCTCGTGTGTTGATGTTTTCACTAACTTCCCACTTAACGGAGTATAATTTTGGAGGCTGCTTGTTGTTTTCCAAGAGCAGTCTCAAAAATTTAAGTTATGACTGAAACAGTGAATAGTTTATGAGTAAATGTGCTGTAAAACGGTTGATGATAAAATCCCTTCGCAGTCATAATAGTGGATTTTAGGGGTGAATAAACTGGAAATGCTTGACATAGTATTAAATATGAATGGAAGTGAAGATGTAGTTACTAGATTCAATTCTATCTCAGGGTCACTTTTGGGGGCTGTTGTAAGGAGAGTCGGAGACTTGGGCTTACAAGTTACTACCATTTCGTTTTGTACAATCTGTTGGAGGACTTCGCATTGTCTGCTGGATAGTTTATTTTCCTTTTTCTAAACCATTTTTCAACCCTTTGGTGGCAATATCAATGACAATTATATATTTGTATCTCGACAAAAGAAATTGCTGAGAATGAAGAAGATTTAGGAAAGGAGAGGCTGGAGGTCGATTTAGCAAAATCCGTTGGTTCTCAGTCATATGTAGTGCAGACCTCACTTTTGCTTTCCATGTATACCAATTTGCTTCCATGACGATCAAAATAAAAAGCTCTCCTTAATCTGCTTGGATATTAATATTTCCAATCTTGGAAAGATGAGCTTCTCCATTATTTATATATTATATTTGTTCTCAACTAAGTTTTATGATAGTATTCACTGAGAAGTTCTTTAATATGAACACAAATATATAACTTCAAACCACTTCGTATTCGAGGAAGACTAATTTTCTTTTTCTAGGCTTTGTTGCATATACTGCTGTTGCTATAACTTAAATATATCCGGTTCTTCTGAAGCTAAAGATGGAACTAGTTGGAGAAGAGGCTTTTGTTCGTATTGCTCCTGCTGTTGCTGGTATAGCTGATTGGACAACTGCACACAACCTTTTCAAAGCTCTTGCTGGTAATGATCGGGGCATCTCATTTACCTCATGGTCCACATACATCTGTGAACTTCTCAAGTGAGCATCCTCTCTTTTGAGTACAAAAGTTTCTTCTCCTAAGTGTTAGTATGTTATGGTGCAAATTTATGGTCGATTATCCGCTCACATACACAAAACATCGTAATTCATAAAGAATACCTAGTTTACTAATTTGACAAATCAAATGCTGTAATAAGATTTTGACAATATGTACTCCTAGTCACTTTTGCTTCCTGAAATTTAAAGTGTTACAATCCCATAAGAGTTTGTCGTACTACTGAGTAACTATTTCTTTTTTAGTAAAATATTAAATCCAGGTAAAAAAAAAAATTATGCCAGAAAATTATTCCACTTGACTATGAAAAGTAAGCTTGTCATGTAAAACTGAACAGAACAAGTATTTAGCATTCACATGAATACAAAAGCTTCTGAATATTCACATGTGAAATCTCCTGCAATTTCTTTCATTTTCTTAACATATAGTTGTTTTTGGTATGATGATGATATGAGTTGAGCTTAAAGGGAGTGGTCAGTGAGAATTCATATAGCCAACCCCGACTTGTTTGGGACTGAGGCATAATTTTTGTTGTGGTCTTAACATTCTAGTTATTTGGGTTTATTAGTATTTGTAGTGGTTCTATCCTTGTCAGTAATGGGGAAAATTTTGTTATTAGTTTTGATTTTTATTTATGAAAACATACATATGAAGAGAAATCTTGGCTAAGCTTGAAATTTGGAAGTCACTAATATAACTCTTCTGATGTTTCTTTTCTTATTTTAGAGTGCATGAAGGACGGAAGTCATACCAGTTTCAAGATCATTCCGAGCTCCATAATGAGAGAATCTTGTGCATTGCTTCTGGTGGAAAACACCCTGTTCTTAAATGGGAGAATAATATGGCATGGCCTGGAAAACTAATTTTGACTGATAGGGCCCTTTACTTTGAGGTAATCAGTGATAATTATGTACTTCCAAAGAACTGTGTAAAGGTCTCATGAGATGTCCTAACCCACCGATGTTGATGGAAATATCTTTCTTGTAATGCAATTTCTTCATTACTTGAGTGTAAAGTTTAGTTGGTAGTTCCTTTTAATTTATGATTATTGAGCCAAATGGATGACGCAATTTGTTTGATTTGGCTAGTTGAACAGTTTGCTCCTGAGATACTTGTTGTATGATCGCTTCTTGTGTCTTGTAGGCAGTTGGTTTGATGGGAAAGAAAAATGCATCTAAATTGGATCTTACAGGAGAAGGTTCACTCATAAAGAGAACAAGAGTTGGGCCTCTGGGCTTTGACTTTCTAGATTCTGCTGTATCTGTCACTTCGGGTCCTCAGTGAGTAAGCTTCTCTGACCAATCCCATGTGAATTATATCATTTCCTTTCTGTTTTCCTCTAGACAGAACTTTTGTTGGCATCTCCCAAGCTTTTAAGTAGAGCCTTAGGCCCACAACTTCATGACAATACATACATTTTTTGAGAAGGACAATACATACATTTAATGGCCACCTGTCAATTGTTTCAGGTTCTTAACATAAATACAAAGTTCCATCCTCAGAACAAACAGCTTTCCAAAAGTTTGTGCTCGGGTTTACACTTCTACCTATTTTATCACAACTGGGATATACCATTGTCACTATCTGGTTGAGACAAAGCATTCTAAAATCATTTGCCTTTCCCCATGTTAGTAGTTGACTATGCAGGTTCTCTGTCTGGAATTAAAGCTCATAAAATGTATATTATTTTCCTTCTGTAGCTTGTGTGGGTGTCAAGTTCTTCCTACAAAATCCTTCTGGAGAGCTAGTTATCGATTAATTTATGTGCTCTTATTTTGAATTTTCTTTTGTGTTTCATGTTTTGATTAAGAATGGGATGTTTACTATATGAAATATCCAACCCCTCCTCCCCTGAAGCTGCAACCTGCATTCTTACTTTTAATAATGACTACTTCTATCCTTACAAAAAATAATGGCTACTTTTACTTATCCCTGGCTTATTTAGTTTCTAAAATGGTTTTGCATCTTGTAGCGGGTTTTTCTTTTTGCGGATAAAAAGTGCTTGTTAATATATTACGTTCTAATTTATTGTATCAGGTTAGATACATGGGTATTAGAATTTGTAGACTTTGGAGGAGAAATGAGACGGGATGTGTGGTATGCATGCATCAGTGAAGTAATTGCTTTATACAAGTTCATACAAGAATTTGGACCTGAGGAAGGTGATCAATCAGTATATAATGTCTATCGTTCCCAGAAAGGGAAGGCAATAGCAATTTCATATGCTACCAATGCTGTTAAGAGACTTCAGGCTCTTCAATATGCTCGAAAGCTCTTGGAGGAGCCAACTAAATTGGTTCAGTTCTCATATTTGCAAAATGCACCTTATGGTGACGTCGTATTACAAACTCTAGCAGTTAATTGTTGGGGTGGACCATTGATTGAAAAAGTGATGGATCAAGAGTATCAATCAGGGGGATCACCTAAATCCACAAATGAGGCAACAGAAAGTAGTAGTTATGTGTTTGACATAGATGGAAGTGTGTACCTGCAGAAGTGGATGAAGTCTCCATCATGGGCTTCTAGTGCTTCACTTGCTTTCTGGAAGAACCCGCCATCGAAACGGGGTATAGTTTTCAGTAAAAATCTTGTTGTCGCTGACATGAATTTGATGGAAAAAGCAGCATTGGTATGTAGAGATAAATATCAAGTAGCAGAGAAAACACAGGCCACAATTGACGCTGCAATGATTGAAGGGATACCTAGTAACATTGACCTTTTTAAGGTTATCTTTTCCCTTTCCTTTTCTGCTGTTCCTGTCCTCAATTTTCTGACTTTTGGATTGATTAATCTGCATTCATACATCTCGTAACTCCAGAATAGTTAAACAACCTTTTCTAAAAATGATCATGCGTTTAAACATTTAAATGCTCGTTATATTTAAGATTGCTATTCTGAATGGTCCAGGAGGCGGTACTGTTTGGAAACACTAGACTAGAAAGACTTCCATTGGCACATTTTCCTCTTAACATAGGACTAATTGTCACTATTACAGTAATCTGGCATCATACACAGTGACTGTGGAAGAGGACTGGACTGGGAGCTTAATGTGAAAGGGATGTGGCCCTGTACCTTTATCTATTAAGAATATTCAAACTGATCGGTTTGTGCTACTAATGATATTGTTTTCTGTTCTTTCTTCAAAGAAATTGGCTAGAACATCTTGTTACGCTCTGTGGTTTTACAAGTTTAGCCTTGTTGTATGTTGTCTGTGTTTTTCTCACCACAAGGTAAATTCTTTCATCTCAGTTGGCTATTAGCATTTCCCTTTTTTGACAAGAGCTAGTACTATCTGCCTGCTGTTTTTCTTGTAAGAATTGGCTGCAAAGATTAAATCTGTGGTTTTACAAGTTCAGCCTTGTTGTATGTTGTCTGTGTTTCTCTAATTCTACAAGCTTATTCTTTTACCTGTAATATTGATTATTAATATTTTTCTCCTTTCTTGGCAGGAACTTGTGTTTCCTTTAACAGTTATGGTAAAAAACTTCGAGAGGCTTAGGCATTGGGAGGATCCCCTATTGACTGCCTCTTCTCTTGCACTTGCATATACCATTATATTCAGGTAAAGTGCATTGCGGTATGTCCAGAAGTTTACTGGCATCAGCCATCAGTATATAGTTTGCCTGTAAACCTTAATGTTTACTGAGACATGTGGAAGCATTTTATAGAATATATATATATATATATATATGACCTCTTAAGTAATGAATATTTGCTTGTCTCTGGAGAAAACTACTCGTGAATAAAATTTCATTAGTAGTCTTCATGATTTTTGTCTTTTTCTGGAACCATATGAATTTGCGATCTCCTGGGCTTGTTTCTATCTTGCACTCAATTTTTACGTTAGAAATATGCTAATTAAAGAGACCATTTAAGTTTCCATTCTAAACGTCCCAAATTGTTTTACAGCATTTGTCATCTAAAATTAACCAGCTTCTGAAAACCATATTTGTATACCTTTCGGAAGAGTTCCTTTTGCAGGTTGCTGAGGTTCATGGAAAATGCTACGTTGTGTTGTACACATAAGTTTTCACCCATCCATGTGCATTTGGAAAAAATTACATTGTATAAGTTTCAGATACTGTTACTTGTTTTAAAGGATAATGTACAATGTGCAGTGAGTATGGTGCATGAATATTTATACATAATTAGGATGGATCATGGTAATTCGTTGCTGACTGTTAAATTAGTTACTTTTATTTTTGAGCATGCTCCTGAATTTTATTATTCATGTGGTTAGTTATCTGTCTTTACTTACATTGAATGTCTTGACACTCGGTTTTCTGGGATCAGGAATATGCTATCTTATATTTTACCAGCAATATTGATGGTCTTGGCTGCTGGCATGTTATTACTTAAGGGGCTCAAGGAACAAGGCCGGCTTGGGAGATATTTTGGAAAAGTAACCATACGTGATCAACCACCATCAAACACACTACAGAAAATTATTGCAGTTAAAGAGGCCATGCGTGAAGTTGAAAAGTATCTGCAGAGCTTGAATGTGTCACTGCTCAAGATTCGAGCAATTATTCTTGCTGGTCAACCTCAGGTATCTCCAGAATAACTTTTTAGCTGTTTTATATTTCAGTGGCCAGATAAAGAATTGAAAACATTGCCAATGCTATGCTTAAGATGTGTGATACCACATGGCTGCTAAGGACAGCTATGAATAGCTTAGGAGTGTGAAACTTCTTAATAGCCCCAGTTAGAGTAGATGCCTTCAGTTATTTGATTCATGATAGCTACTTTGAAAAGATATTAAATCAAGTAAAGTAGATAGTTTATGTGAGCCCTCTCAATTCCCTCCTTAATAGCAGAAACATCAATCAATTGTTCCCCTCAAAAAAATTGGTGGGCAATTTGAACTACTTCTAGTATATTATCATGTCCTAGTGTGTGGTTGCTCAGGTGATCTATCTATTCTGAACAAAAAATACAAATTGCTCTTAATGTTCTCACTCTATCTCTATAATGAAGTAAATATTATTCTAGTCAATTAATCTATTCGTTAAATCGGTTCAAATCCCATAGAAGAAACCCTATTTGAATTCTTCCCATCTACCTAAGCTTTGGTAGGCAGAGTTACCTATTAATTATGCCGGTGGGAGGTAGCAAAGGATCCAGTTGATTTGTTGAGGTGTGTACACACTAGCCTGCACACAACTGTTACCAAACAAAAGAAAAGTAAAAAATCTGTTTGCTAAATCTTTTAACTCTTTTTTGTGGTTTTAACATACTAATTAGTGAATACTCAAACTCTAAAGGTTCTTTTTTCGTTAAACGATTTCATTCTCGATGGGCATTAGTGAGAATACAGCTGTCCCCTTGTCTAGTTCCACTTGTCATCACAATAATGATAAAGAGAAAGCTATTATTGTATAAACCAAAGGAAAGCTTTTTCTTAAAAAAAGCAAAAGATAAAGAAGATAGGATCGGTCATTAGACATTTATATTTATCTTAAGTATTAGACTACAAGTGCAAGAAAGAAAGAACGAATTTAATGTTTAAGCTTGGTAAATGAGGGACCAAAACCCTACGTCGAGCAAGAGTTTGCTTCCTTTTCCCTAGCAGGGACAGAGTTGACTTACATCCATTCTCTAACTCGTCTTTCTTTTGCTCCATTCCCGAGCTCCTCGATCAATAGGTCCGGTCGAGGAGCCGTGATCTTGAGATTTTGCACTATAATTTTAATTGAACCCTTTTTTCTTGAGGGATCTAAAGTTGCAATTTTTAAGAGATAATATGATTTTTTGCTTTTTTCCATAATAGTAGCACTTAACTTAGGATTTATCTCCTTTTAGAAATTTGTTTGGGTCAATTCCTGCTCCCCCGCCCTGGTTTCAAATGTCATCCACATTTAAGATCATATACATTCAAAAGTCCTTGCGTCTCTAACCATTAAGTATTGCTCTTTTAAAAAAATGGTACGCTAATGGTTTTAGGGGCTTTATTTTACATGTTGTGGGTTTGATGAGATTATATCCTAATAGTTTCTGTATTTGTATGGTCTACTTGAATAATTTAGGGGCTCAATAATTTCTTAATGCTGACTGTACTATGTATGCTTGCACTTCAGGACTATAGTGTTATTTTATCTAATACTCCATATTTGTTTTTACTTAATTGAGTTAATCTTCATAATCTTTGTCAGATAACGATGGAAGTCGCTCTGGCTCTACTATTTGGTGCAACCACTCTCCTAATTGTTCCATTCAAGTACATAGCTGCTTTCCTGATTGCTGATGCATTCACCCGAGAACTCAATTTCCGAAAGGAAATGGTTTTGAGATTCATGAGCTTTCTGAAGGAGCGGTGGAACACGGTGCCTGCCACCCCAGTTGTTGTACTACCATTCGAGGATGATGAGTCCGATGCACCAACCCAAAGAAAGGAGTCCAGTAATGATGTAGTAAAACCAGGGAAACAGTTAAAGCAGTAGGTTATTGTAAAGCTTCTTGTAGGTAACTTTTCTTTTTTTCTTTGTTCTTTATAGTTGGTGGTTGCAGCAGGTGTGATGGGTCGAAGATTGAAGCTGTCAAATTGTTGTTTTTGTCCATGGCCTTCTTAAGTTGTTCTTTTTTTGTCTGAAGATGGCCGTTTAAAGTTGTTACCATAGAAGTTACTTCTTTTCTGTGATCTCATTAACCTCTTATCTTTTTTCTTTTCTTTTTTGTGGGGGTGGGGGTGGGGTTGGAGATTTATCATCTTCAAAGCATAAAAGAATAAAGTCCCAGACATGCAGTTTTGCTGAGAATTTGAAGCTTATGCACTTTGGCTAAATGGCCAAATTTTGATGTTCACACTTTTGAAGACAAATCTCGAGATTGTGAACAAATTTTAATAACACAAGGAAAAGCAATCAAAATCCTAAAAGTGAATGAGAAAAGTAAAAGTAGTTGGCAAACAGGTATTCAAAAAGATTTGACTATGTACAATATGCTGTCAAAGCATCACCCCTCCAAGTGTAATCACTGTTGTCAATCCAACCATCAGTATATGCCTTGTTGTAAAGAGTGACTTCAATCCATATGCTCCATTACAAGTCACATTTTTGCCATGATTTGTGCACTGTGTCTGTGTCTGTGTCTGTGTCTGTGTCTGTGTCTGATACCTGTAATCCGACACAAAAGAACTTAGATCAGCAAAAGAAAAGATTTTTGCATCCCAGTGTTTCGCCTAACTGTCAATGAAGTGGGATCAAAACCATCAAAGACTAGGGTTCATGAAGCACGAGGTGAGTTCTCTTGATCTATCTAATCTTTGATGGCATATTTATCATATTCTATTGATTGGAATAGTCAGTGTGCACAAAATGGGCGTAGATTTATAATTGAGGAGGGTTAGAATTGTTTACCTTAAAGAACAAAATGAGACAACATAGTCAGTAGAAGAACAAGTGATGAAACATGAAGCAGGACTACTAAACGTACCCCGGCAGCAATATTCATCAGTGTTGGAGACGTTACACGTGCTCCGGCAGGCGATCGTATTTCCGTTCGACTTGAGAGCTAGCTCAGAAGGGCAATTAGGCTTGAGATCACCGTCACAGCCAACAGAACTGCAATTTTCTTTTCCATTTACAGGTTTTACTACTATAGGCAAGTTGAACCCATCCACAAGGTTAACGTCGTAAAAATCAGTTTTTCCAAGGGTCATTTTAGAAAAGTATTTCGTAATTGATTTAGCAAAAAATAAGTTTTAAATCTATTGGACTTCGGCAATTGAAGCTGGAGGGTCACCCGGTTCACTACATTTTAGGACCGGTCCCGCATCTACTGGTTTGACACGTGCCGTTGTCGTTCTTGTCAAAACTGCAGCCGGTTCGACCCCATATACGGCCACTCCACCCGGCCGGGGCGTTAAAGACGGTAGATTGGCCTTGTTTTATCTCAAAACCATCTCCACTGAAATTGTTTTTAGGTGTAATTCCAGGCCATACTGTCTTTTTACAATAGTTTATAATGGTGATATTTGTACACTCGGGACAATTTTACCCCTGTAACACTAATCTCTGTCAAACTCACAATAAAAAGATTAACTATTATGACAAAAAAAAAATTATAATCCTTGCTTGAGAATGGATTCAAAAAAAGATCAAGTGCTACCTTTTAAAGACATGATTTGAAATCATGATATTTGAAGTTCGAAGTTTTATTTGGGTTCTTAAGTTGTATTTTTTTTCATAGACATAAAAACCCCACAAGTTGTGAAAACCATAAAAAAAATTCTAATTCTCATACAATTGGTTGAATTTTAGTTCAATAAAAATGAAAATTGAACTTGAGTTTTAGTATAACTATTCTTTAATATAACTTTTCCACATGGTATGGAGAATCTTTTAATATATTACCAATTTGTAGATCTTTTACTATTTGATAAAATGGTTGGTAAACATGATTAGTATATATATCAACCAACTTATGGATTTTTTTACAAAATATAAACTTATGGGTCAAGGTTTACATTTTTAAAAATTTGAAATCATGATTTGGAATCTCAATCACACCTTTTTGGATGATTTGAGATTTCAAATCATGATATGAAGTTGAAGTTGAAATTTTATCCAAATTACATAAATAAACGGTGATTTGAAATCAAATTATAAAATCATGATATGAAAACGTCTACTTAACTTTTAAGATTTTGCACCAATTCAGATGAATACAGTATTATATACACAATTCAAGAGAGCGTAAATACGATATTCAATCCTTCCACCTACATTGTGAAAGGTCGAGGAGCTCACCAAGTGAGCTACCTCGCTACCTTTTTATTCTCTTATATTAGAAAGCGAAAGGAGAGAAATTGTGTAGTGTGTTACCTAATGCAACAAGCCGTGAATATGCAACTTCTAAGTAGTGTTAATTGTGCCTTGTGAGTTACAAATAAGTGAGTATATATATGTATATGAAGAACAAAAGTTAAGAGAAGAAGAGAGTGAACATTAAATCAACTTATTCCTTACCTCCGACCATTTTTTACACTCGTGTGTTCCTTACAATTGTCTCTTACTAGTGAGCTATTTATATATTTTATCCTCATGGAACTATAAGCATATGAAGAGAAAAGATTGATCAACAATGTACCTACCACCTACCCATTGAAAAGACTTGCAAACTTCAATCTTTAGATCTTGTACTCATTTTACTAAAATCTAAAATGGAATGAGGAAAAAAAAAAAAAAAAGAGAAGCAGCTTCCGCAGCATCCCAAGTAAAATCACCACCTGCTGCAGTGGACAATTCCAATGATCATAATCACACCTGCGACACAGCTCCCTTTGCTTAGTAATTGGTGCTTTAGACCAAATCTCCTCATCCAATACTCGGATTTGGAAAACTTGAGCAGTTACATGGTACTATATCAACTACCTAGGCTCAACTTGCTACCTTTTTCCTGACTATTCTTTTTCTCCGAGCCTTAGGAGCTGGTGTTTCACCCTCAGTCGTCGAGTCACTCTGACCTTGTTTGATACCCAGAAGCCCAAGCCCGGAAACAATGGCACCCTTGGATATGAACCATTTTGAAGATGACTGCTCAAGTCCTCCTTCGGTAGTAGGCCGACTGTATGCCTTCAACACATCATCCGAATGAGCCAGTGGATCCACCTCCACACCAAGCCAAGCTAGCCTTGATGTCTCTCCTACTTGAACATTCAAGGCTCTGCATACAAACAAATATTATTGAACTGGAAAAGACCAAATCAATAAACACCAATATGATTACAAGATCAACGATATTGCATAATATATCCTGACCTCCAATCCAAGAAATTGCATATAATTTCACCTAGTCTTGGGATACAGTTGGTAATATTCTTTTATAAAGATAAATCTTGTTCTTACAGACCCACAAAAAAGATGAAACCTTTGCAGTCATTGACTACTGCAGCGGAAGAATTCAAAAGATACTATAGACCTGACTGAAGAGCAAGTAATAACAGAAATAGGGAAACACAACCAACTTTTACTAATAGCAGTAAATAAATTTTAGAGTATTAAAAGGAGAAAAGGAAATTGAAACTGGAAAAAAACACTAATTTGCCTGAGTAAACTAACAAAACATGAAACCGATTTGATAAAACTGAGTTTGCATAAGCTACCATCTACTGTGCAGCTAAATACCTCATGGCAGTGCTGAAGACGAGAGCCACCCCAATAACATCAAAGTAGTTAAAAACAGCTCTGTCAAATCCATTCAACAGCTGATAACGCAGGTTTGCATATACACCAAGGAAGGCCCCATAACCGAGTGTATTGCTACTCACAGATGGGATGGACACTGATAACCTAGTGAATGGTAAACAGAAGCCATTACATACCTTACATTTCCATCGAATGAAAAATTAGATCCAAACAAAAACCCAACTGTACAAATAAATGGTCAATATGCCAAAAAAATGCTTACCTTCCCTCCTTTTTACTGGCAAGAAGATTTGATAGAGCCCCCTGCACAGCTCCTGCACTGAGTCCAAGCATAGACAACTCTGCAGCCTTATAGAAAAAGGACTGAATCCTCTTCTGCATGTCAAATTCTCTTAAAGGATAACTCTTTTCAAAGATATTGTTTGGCAGCTTCTGTATCGTGTTCTGCAAATCGTAGCGGAAAGTATTCCCATAGGATTGACAAGGAGCAAGCGTCCAAAAAACAGCAGCATTGCAAGCCGTTGCAGTTAGGACGTTAAGAAGAGCAAGATCCCACTCCTGCTTAATCCTAGATCAAAGTAAAATAGAACATGTGCATTAAGTCAATCCTCTAATACTGTGTTTTACTAACATTTAAACCAAAAGAACATTAAAAGGAAAACAGCAAAAAAATACCTTTCCTTACGGTTTTTGACCTCCCACCACACTGAGCAACCAATTGTAGTTGCCTGATCCAGAAGCAGCTTGTTTAAAAAGGCCGGATCTGCGATCTTCCTGTCAGAGAAAGATAGTCCAGAAAAAATAAGGAAACTGGAAATGTCGGCTTTAACATGCAGTAAACACTTGAATGCTTACGACATGATTTAGACAGCAAAACAATAGACAACAAAAATCTGATAGATGACTTTGCCTAAGGTGTCAAACTGCTCCATGAATTTACAAAGCTTTCAACCTTAGGGAGAGATATAGCTGGAGCAACTTTCATTCTGTAGAGTTTTATATCTTATAGGGTTTGGTGGTGTGATTTGAATTCATGGAAAATTGGCGCTATCAATATCCTTCAAGTTTTGGAATGATAAAACAAGACTGCTCCTCCTTCTGTCGCAGATCAAACACAAAAACTAAAAGTGATGATCAATGCTGCCAACTCATCTCATTTCAAAATAGAAATCCCGTAACAAAAACAATTTTGGCTCCAGAGTATGGAGAAAGAAATTTATTTTTCAGCTTTGCATTCTTAGTTATTATTGTGTTGTAGCTGTTTTGTGGAATGTGTGGGGCTAATGAGTAAAAACTGCTCTGTTTCACTAAAAAATCTTTCATGACCTTGAACAAGCGTGACAAGCCTTGGAAGATTAATGCTCACAAGAAGGCTTTAAATATGTGGGGCTAATGAGTAAAAATGCCTGTGAAGCTAATACAATGATGATCTGAAGTAGTGACTGCAATACTTGAAGATGCAAGATATTTCAAGAGGATCTTAATTTTTTTTTATAAGAACGACAGGATCTTAATTTAAACAGACATAATAACTACTCTGATCAGCAATGATATTTCTGACATGCCACTACATACTGTTTATCCAGCAGACAGATTTTTGTGCAAAGTATTTGACCTGTGGGGAGTTTTGAGTATTGTAATGGTGCTATATTACCTGCCATTGAATGCCCTGGATAATCCGTCAGGAAGTGTCCGAGAAATAAATCTAGCCATGGTAGGCCTAGCATTGTAAGTAAGAAAGTTCACAATTTGGGCAGAGCTGACTAATCCCTGGGTGAAAAAGCAGAATCTAAAGTTAGACATAGAAATAACCCGACCAAACGAGACTACTGCGTAGAGTAATTTACCATTTCATAGGCTTGCCGAAGTCCAGGTGGTAAATCTATCACTGTCTTCTGCCACTCGTTCAGCACAGCATCAACAAATTTACGATCAAACAACTGGGCAACATGGAAAAATTGTGAGTGACATGACATTGTTACAATAAATCTAGAATTAAGCAGAAGCAGTTTTCCACTTGCAGAGGCCTCTTACTTCCTGCAGTAGCATTCGTCTCCTAAAGAGCCCACCCTCATCTCCCTCATCACCATCATCGAAATCATCAAAGTAGTCGTCATCATCACCATCATCATCACCTCCATCACCACCGCCGTGATTTAGATTCTTTCCCATATTTCCACCTCCTCCGCCAGTTGAAAGCTGTGATGTGGCAAAATCATTAGCAAATTTGCTCGACCAAGTGTTTACTAAATAGTAGCACATGGTTAACAGTGAAGCTTAAGATCATGGGAGAGAGAGAGAGAGAGCATTGTTCTCGACATAGTTGAATTAGAATGCTAATATCTTATATAGTAGCAGAAGCACCATTTCACATCATATATGCCGAACTAAAAAATGCATTCAACTTTTTCTTTTTTCAACTTTTCCTTCATTGAAAATGAAATATGCTAAAAACGGAAAAAATAGCAACAAGATGCCTTTAGTAAAGGCGAATACACACATCTCAATTCTAGTAAGTAACTTCAGAATTATGTATTCTTGGACACATATTGCCACTTTAGTGATACCAGACTCAATTTTAACACTTAGCATTAAAGTGTTTGCAGTTTGTCAGAGCTGGACGGACCTTTGTCAATCGATTGTAAGTAGCAATGGAAATCGCACACAGAAAAAATCTTCATTCCAAGTCTCCGGTATAACATGTGGGGAGAACAGAAACATCTATAGTCCGCAACAACTTCGTTCTATAAATATGGCAGTGTCCTTCAACCTTTGTTAGGAATATAGGAATTAACCACTTTAGTATCATGAGAATAGTTAATACAACAGAATTTTCCAGCTCCACTTCTATGGCCAAGCGTCAACCAATTAAATCCTGAATACCATTGTCTTACAAAATAAATCCCTTACTGATAGAAAGAACCTTCTTCTTGCTCCAAGAAGAAAGAAGATGACAAATGACAAATGACAAATGACAAGTCTGAGACCAGGCAGGCAATTCCAAGAAACTCTATACCAATCAACCAATCAATTAAGCCTCAAAACCAAGCTAGTTGGGGAATGTCAAAAACTCTTGAACTCCCTAAATTTCAAATTTTTGACATTAACTTCTACTTCAAAAGAACCTCACTGCCTCTAACTTTAAGTCTTATTTCTTAGGATGAACTTTCTCGACTACCATTACATTATTTTACCTCCAATTTTAGCAATCAAATACTAATTGAGCATTAGCATAATACATGACGAGTGCAAACTGATAGAAAAACACGATGCTCACAAAGAAAAGATGAAAATATCAGCAGATAATTCTCAAGAAAGATAAGACTGTTCCAGTCAAACTTGCGTATTTTGCTCAAAATGCTTAGAAATATGAAGTAAATGAAAACAAGAACTAACCTCGGGACTAGACCTAGTCTGCTGCTTCTGTGACAAATCAAGCTTCGATTTCTCCAGAGTAACCGAACCAACCGAACCGTATTTTCCCCCCTTCATTACCGGCGCAAACATGACCGACGGAGAATCAAGCGCAGGTGAAGCTTGAAAGCACCGTTCCAAAACGGCAATTGGGTCGGTATCAACTGTAGCTTTGATAACATTGATTTTACGAACTTGGAATGAAGGGGGCAACAAGGGAAAGGGTTTAGAGGAAGGCATGATTTGTGCTATTTGGAATACTGCCAGAGACATTCTTGATTTTTCTTTGAGTGTTTGGATAGATTTTCATGTAGGAATGGAACTCACTGAGAGTACACCAGAGGTTGAAGAAGAGAGAAGGAAAAAATGAGGAGAGGTTGAGAGACGAGTTAAGGTTTTGAAGATGAAGGCTAAGCAAACTATGCGACAAACCCAATCCTCAAAGTTGCCACTGTATTAACTCTTCTGCCTTCACCCTTGCTTTTTCTCTCAAAATGCTGTTTTAGTTTGTCTTGTTAAAGCCTTTTTCACTAAAAAAAAAATACAACAAAATAAACAGACAAATACTATATTGGGAGATCAATAAAATTTCATATTAAAAATGACAACGGATGCGTGTCAAAATAGTACATTTTTTTAAGGATTCGATACGAATGTGATAACATTTTTGAAGAATACGAGTTACATAGATTGTAATGGGCAGGAGGCACCCCTCACAAATACTATTAGACCAATAAATTTTGCAAAGATTAGAGTTCTTTTTCTTTTACTTTTGTTGTGTGAGAGGTTAGGAGGAGGGAGCGAACACTAAAGAGAGAACCGGGGCTAATTTGCTTCGGTTAGGATTCACCTTTGGGAATAGAATGAATCATATTGGCTAAAGCCGTCAACATACGCTTTCGGGAAGTTTAACCACGCGATATCTCAGTGAACGTATTGGAACCGGGTAGGAGAGCTAGACAAATTTCGTTTCTAAGAGGTGACCCGAATAAATGGGCTCAACAACAATCATTGACTCGTTAAGTGAAGTTAAAAAGAAGTTGAACTAGAGGTTTTTTTAAAAAAATTGAAGTGTTTAACAATTTCATTTAAAAGCTTAAACGGTTAGAGAGAGCTAACTTTTATTTACTTAATCATATTTTTTGAAGAAAAAAAAAAGAGCATGAATCTGAAAGATAAAATATAAGGGTGTGTTTGGTATGAGAATGAGTCATTGTATGGCAATCAAATGCCAAGAACAAATGTAAATAGTACTAATTTTTATCAAAAGTGGAAAACGGTTTTCTTCACTTATAATATTTGTCTGCTAATCCACTTGAAACAGTTTGTTGGTAAAGAAAAGAAAGGAATAATGAAATGATGTCAAGGCTTAGTATCAATTCAATCTAGTGAAACAGGTCCTATTTTAATGTGATTCATTTCTGGTGAAAAATTCCATGTTTTCATGAATTTTGACATAGCTCTTATGATATTCTCTTGCAAATTCTGAAAGTGTTTTCTTCTCTTTCTTTACTTATACAACGTATTGTTGGTTCTTTTGTCACTATTGTACTTTATAAAGCAGTACGGGAAGTATATCACTATTACAAGTATTCGAAAGGAAAAATAAAGATTCAATAATTCAACTAGTAATCTGAAATTACAATTGTAAAACGAGAAAAAAATCGAAACTGTTTTGTTATTGCTGAGTCGGGTGTGGCACTCTGTCCTTAAGACAATATTGCCCCGTATGTATCCTTTATACGTCCTGGACAATTCGTCTCCCAAGATAAAACAACAATGGAACACTTGAGCAAAGGAAACTCAAGAGCTACCGTGAAGAATATTGAGTAATGAAATGATG
Source organism: Anisodus tanguticus (assembly GCA_034509755.1). NCBI lineage: Eukaryota > Viridiplantae > Streptophyta > Magnoliopsida > Solanales > Solanaceae > Anisodus > Anisodus tanguticus. The sequence continues at coordinate 32,105,847 of CM067561.1, read as the reverse complement.
CTTGAAAATTGTAGGAAGAACTGTTTTTGCTTGTGTATTTTCGTGTAGTATTTCTCATGTAAGTCTTAGTTCTCAACAATGGTGTAAGGGGGTGTTTATATAGGTGAGGAAGGGATAGAAAACTACATCCATAACGACCAAATAATGGTCATTATGGAGGTAGTAAAGCCACCAACATAAATGGATAGAAAGACCAACGGATTGGCCATTATAGGAGGAGTAATTCGACCAAAATAAATGGTGAATTGAGTGCTTGGCGTTTACGTTCGATTGCCCAAATTCTGACTTTTTGGAAACTTCAGGGACCAAACGTACATCTGAAAGAATTATGGTCCAAACTGTACATCTGAAACTTCTGGGATCAAACTGTACTTTTGGCAAAGTTCTCTGGTCCAAAAAGATAATATCAGAAGGCCCACAGCCCGTGGCCCGGACGGGCGGCGGCGGCGCGCGTGTGGTCTTTCCTTGAACCGAAGCACATCTAGATCCTCCCTCCTTTAAACACATGGGATACCCCTTGGGGTCCCAAACCCCAAACCAATTTCGAGTCTTATATACACAACAATTCTTTCTTCATCTACCGATGAGGGAGAATTAAACACAATACCACACTTTCCATGCTTCAAACACCTTACTTCGTGGACCAATATCTCTTTCATTTCTCAATGAAATTTGACGATTCTTGGCCCTACGGTTATCTACGTACTAGTAGATCATGCATGTGTGAAGAACCGGATTCTCCAACATACGTAACACTAGTGTTTAAGCCGTTAAAGTTGGTCGGTCGCAACTCCCACCAAAGGCTAATTTCCAACACGTATGACCTTAACTAGTTTTAAGCTTTACAATTCTTTTCATACAACACGTGCCCAAAGAGAAGGGAGGAAGAAAAGAAGTATCTTGAATAAAGTTTTCTTCATGTATTAATTAAAATTAAAACAACATTTACTGTTGCCAATACATTTGTCTTAACTCTTATACTTTACTTTTGGCAGGAGGATTCATGAAGGATTAAGGAAGCTGCAGAGAAATATCCTTCCACAGGAGAAAGAATCTCACCATGCAAAGCATTTCTCAAAAATCCATCCTTTTTTCTTCTTTCCCTTCTCTTCTTGAAACCATATAAAAAGCCTTTGCATTGTCTTTCTTTGCAACATCTAATTTGTTATCTATCCTTCTTTTCTTCGCAAAAAAAAAAAAAAAAACATGTCCTTGATCCCTCGTCCTCGTCCTCGCCCTCGAGTTATTGTTAATGGAGTGCAAAGAATGAGAACATACCATTACTATTGGTGCAGACATTGCCAAAGATCCATTAGGACAACTTCAGCCAATCCATTTGAAATTTTATGCCCTCATTGTCTTGGCCAAGTTTACTATGAACTTGATGTTACAAGGCCTAGGCTAGTGCTAGAACCACAACCTTCCTCGAATTCTCGACTTCTTGATGCCTTGGCACTCATGACTGATCCATCAATTAGGCAACGAAACAACAACAGTGATCAAAATCATCGAAATAGACAACGTGCTCATGTCATTCTCCAATTTATTGGTCCTGATGATCAACTTATTAGGCCTGTTTCACCTCATGAGAACGCGTTTTATTTGCCATCAATTGAAGAATTGACTCAGAACGATAGGCCAGGGCCGCCTCCAGCACCATCTTCGGCAATCGATGCATTGCCAAGAATTGTGCTAACAGCAAACCATTTGGAAAATGACTCTGTTTGTCCTGTTTGCAAGGATGAGTTTGAAGTTGGGACAGAAGTTAAGGAGTTACCTTGCAGGCATTTTTACCATTCTGAATGCATTGTTCCATGGCTAAGGATCCATAATACTTGTCCGGTTTGTCGGTATCAGCTGCAAGGATTGCCAAACAATGAGGAACAAAATGGTTACACAAATGAATTTAATGAACAAGAAGAAGAGGAGAATATGCGGAATCCTCTGATTTGGGGTTGGACTCAGCTTACCTCTCTTTGGCCTTTTAGTTTAGTGTCAAGTTGGAGACACAGATACTTTAACACTTTTGAGATTACAACTTCTGCTTTTCCTCGAGGTCAGCTATTGCTAATACTTTTCGAGTTTAACTTATATACACTGACAAACTATCTAAATGATAACTAGAGGTAACTGTCCATAAAAATGGAATCAGTAACATGAAAAATAAGACAGGTCATGTGCTATAACATTAAAATACAGTTCTAGTTATTTAGTTCTGATTAATCTCAGTAACCCCTTCACAAGAAAGGCAGAAATTGAGACTTACAATGGCATAACTTTCAATAAAGAAAATTATTTGATTTTTTGGACAGGGAGAGCTTGGTGGAATCCTTGGGTTTTGCCTTGATAATGGTTGCTGCTGAATTGGTTCTTATTTAGAAACAGTAGAGAAGTTTGGTTTTAATTCTTTTGCTTCATTAGGCGCTAAACAGGTATGTTGACAAAACTAATCTGATGGATGGAATTATCTGAGAATAGGATCAAAAGACAAGAGACATAACAGGCATGCACCCATCCCCCTCTCAGTCCATAAGAAAACAAAAAGTTATATACACAGAGAATATAAATAATTTATATATTATTAGTGCAAATTAATGTTATTCAATTTTCTAGGTTACTGTATCAAATTTAGTGTGAAAAGTTACTTATCATTATAGGTAGAGGCGAAGCTTGGTGTTGTCAGGGGGATTTAATTGAATCTCCTCACAAATAGGACAAAATTGAAATATTTTTTTATTATATATAAGTGGTATAATTCTCATTAGTTTACTTTAAACTCTAGTGAAGTGATAAAGGGGATCCAAAATTAGCTTTTAGGTCTGACGGAGTAATGTCTTGGTTGCAAAAACTAGTTTAACGACTTTTGTGAATTTTTTGTTATAAAAAAATTATTTAGTGACTTTAGTGTAATAAAATAAAAGTTAAGTGACTATATATGAATTAACCCGTTGCTAACGGCTTCCGGTTTTCAAGGACATCATATTTCGACTACTAAAGTCATGGAAATATTTTCAGCCAGAAATATCCAAGAAGAAAATGAAGAAAGGAAGAGAAAGAAAATCCTCACTATTTGAAATGGGACCATGTATAATGTGACTTTATGGACCACTATTTGTTATTCGTGGACAAGATTAATGTCTAGCAACAACCTCAAACCCGGATGAGATGGAATCGGTGATTTTGAAAAAAATTGGTGAAACACTATCCAAATGAGCAATGACATGGTACTATATGTTGCCTGAACACTCTATTAATTCATTTGAAATGTTGTAGATGTTTTCATAATGGCGTATTTTGGAGCATGGAAGGTCCAAGCGGGAAAAACTGACATATTCAAAATTGCTTAGAAGGACACAGAGTTACTGCATGAGTTCGTGATAAGGTTTTATAAGAAACGGATGCTCTTTCCCCCGGTACCTGATGAATGGACAACTGAAGCTTTCACCGAGGGGTTAAATCCTAAAAGCTCCAGTGCCAAGTTTAAATTAAAGAGAACTTGTTGGAATTCCTGATGGTAACTTGGGCAGACATACATAATAGGTACGAGTCCAAAATCCGGGTGGAGAATGATCAGCTCGAACTTCCTCTAGGGTCAGCAGGCCAGGACAAAAGTTTTGATAAATCGAAGAGGGTAGTTGAGTCGAAATTTAAATCTTCAAAAAATAGGAATCAACCCTACTAGCAACTTGAAAGATTGAACTTTAGATCGGATAGGGGCCGCAACAATCGCAACAGTCAATCGGACATAGGAGATAGACGTAATGATCGAGGGTCTATCAGTAAGGGTTTGCAATTTAAAAATGATATCGGTGGAGCTTCTTTTAACAGTGTGGAAAGCCCAAGACTTTCCGAATATAATTTCAACATTGATGTGGCTGGACTTGTTTCGGCTATTGGACACATTAAAGAGACAAGATGGACAATACCACTCCGGACAAATCCGACTCAAAGAGATCCAAATTTGATATGTGATTATCACGGAACTCATGGTCACCGTACAGAGGATTGTCGTCAGTTGAGGAATGAAGTGGCTAGGTAATTGAAAAATGGTCATGTACGCAAATCTTTGAGTGATCGAGCACAGGGAAACTACAGAAATAGATAAGCAAACAAGCAAGCGGATTCAATTGAACCCCAGGATATCATAAACATGATTATCAGATGGATGGATGTTCCGAAGGGATCCGTCATGACCGCAAAGAAAATGAAAGTTTTAATAACTCGGGAGAAGACATCCAAAGATTACATACCGGAGGAAACAATATATTTCAATGATAAAGACGTGGATGGCATCATTCAACCTCACAATGGTGCACTGATAATTTTTGTCTTTATTAATAAATTTTAGATTAAGCGAATTTTAATTAATTCATGTAGCTCGGCCAACTGTCGCGCCCGATTTTGACCCGACCAGGTCAAAGCGGAGCACGGACGTGTTCGGGTGATTCCTGGGTAAAAGGGAGTTGAGGAGTCGCCACCTAATTATTTTTATGGTGAATTAGGACACCTAAATATTAAACTAAATGCTGCAATGTAACTCCAATTTTAAGGTTGCGAAACTAATGAGATTCTAGGTAAGGGTTCTTTATTATCCTAAAGGGAAGGGGTTAGGCATCCTTTAAGATCCGCTAACTTGCGGTTATTCGGTCAAACTTAGGTTAATTATTGTTAGGAAAAATGCATATTTAAAGTATGAAAAAAAAGATGTTTGCAAATAATTAATGAGAGAGATGCATTTTTGTACATGTATGCATTTGTGACAATAATAAGGAAAAAAGAAATTCATTTGTAATGCTAAAGGAGTAATTTTTGAAAATCATTTCTTAGTTGTGCAATTAATAAAATAAATAGAAGATGATCAAAATTTGTTTTGAAGATTTTAAATATGCACGAGCCTAAAAATAAATAAACTAGCGGAGGGTTTCTAAGTTTTAAACTACCCTATGAATTAATTCTAAGTTTGCCTATTCTAAGCATTTCAATAATTACATAAGTACGGTAAATAATATTACAATACATAGCGGGGTAAAAGCTGAACTAAAGAAAGTAAATAAAATAAATAAACTCCGAAGAAATATCTGCCTTCATTGACTTTGTTCCTTGCAAGCTATCAAGAACAAACAGTTAGAGACATTTTTCTTTTTTTAAAAAAAAAACATAACTTCGGATCCGTATCCAAAACAGTGAGCGTTCTGGTCACGGAGGGCTCAGACTTAGATTTTTAAAAGACCATTCCAATAGCGTCGTGGCTGCAAACATATGACTAATGTGGCTATTTTGATTGCCTCGCCTACTAAACATATTGGTCTCTCGGATAAAAAAGAAAAGATCACTATAATCATGTCGTGGCTGCGAATATATAACTTGTTGGTTATTTTAGTCACCTCGCCTACTAAACATGTTGATCTCGGATGAAATAAAAGGTTCAAGTCTCATCATTGCCCAGAAGTTATATTTTCCGTCTTTACAACGTGGAGGCCTCAAAATCGACGGATATTTTTCATCGGCCGTGTAGTATCGTGTTCAAATCAAGCAAAATTTTAAAACAAGGCGACAAACGATAAGCGAGGAGGCGAATCGAAAGCGAGAAAAACGAGAGAGACAAATTTCGAAAAGACGCGGTGTTTAGTTTAAAACGAAAAACATTAAATATCCGTTGCATGGATGTTTAAAGCGATGCTTGAAGCGAAGCGATAGCGATAGCGATAGCAAGAAAGAGAGGTAATTTCCGAAAAGACGTAACGTTTAGTTTAAAAACAAGAAAAACAAAGAAAATGGATATTTGAATGCTTTGAAACAATGACCGAAACAGAAAGCAATGTCCGAAAGGTGCGGTGTTTATTTTAAAACAAAAAAACGGTAAAAATAGTAAAATAGTAATCGAAGCGGGCAAAGAACCGAAACAGAAAAACAAGGTGTTAAAGCGATCGTTTTCAGCCAAGAAACAAGAAGAAATGGGTTTTAAAATAACGCAAAGTAGTGGGCTGGAAACGCGAGAAGCGATGGGTTGTCCGAAACAACCTAAAGTAGCGAGCATTTAGCCAAGAAAACAGCAGACAATTGTGCTAAAAATACAGCGGTGATAAGACATCAAATATGCTCAAAATGTAGCATAAAATATTTCCGAAAAGAAGTGTAAATGGTCAAGATTGCAGAGCGGTTATGCGCGAAAACGCAACATCGAATAATGGCTCAAAAGTGCGAATCGGCCCAAGTATTGCGACAGAATCGGCGGTCTCGAATCGGCGACCAAAATGCAACAAAACCCATAACCATAACTATTTAAAGATGGCATGTATCCGAGAATCTCAAGGTGCAACAGGATACCACAACCACTGGTAGCACAGCAAAGACATAAAGGGAAAGGTAAACTTAAAAACTAATCACACTAAACCTCAAATTTGAAAGACAAGAAGAACAAAGGGGGCTACCACCATTCATTTCCGACGCCGCAACAAGATTCAAAAGGCTTCTTGAACCTTAGGCATGGCAGGCTATCGAAGAAGGCTAAACCCAACCCGAAGCTCGTCTTCGCTTTCAACCGGCATAACAAGATAATAGGACAGTTCTGACAAGGCAACTATGAAAGAAAACATTCGGCAATAAACATAGAACGCAGACATGGACAGTAATATAACACACCACAAACTAGTTCAAATACGCACAATATGTTAATACAGATATCATTCAAAGAACTTAGTAAACATAGCATGATATAAGATAACTTAAAAGACTTTACATGATGTTATGGAGGCACTTAACACCTAATCATATAGGGGAAATGCATGACCAATTCAGTAGGCATTAATAGGATAAAAGGATGAACCAAATAACCATTTAGGGGAACTGGAGAATACCAACATGGAAAAGAGACAAGACATATATCATAACTAACTAGCATGCTTAATGGCTTACGATATATCACCTGCCATCATATTTCAAATAGAAACATATCCGAACATGTTAAACTAGGCACAAGACCTTGTCGGAACATGCCATGTTTCAATACTACTTAATTTATCTCCAGTTTATTCATAAACCAACGACATACATAAGAGCGATATACATATAATAATTGGCGTAATAGGATATGCTTGAAGGTATACAAAGATATACAACTTCGACATACACCTTGTGTATACTAAAATTTATATACCATGTATACTCAGAAGTATATCATCATGGGTTCAGCAAAAATGAAAAAAAAAGACCAACGTGAGTAAGTTCATGCATCAATAAGAGAAAGGAAAATATAGTGATATCCCATATGATTTAAGCAAACAATATTAAACCAAACAGGCTCCATTAGCATGTCCAGACTTAAATTTAAACAAGAAATAATCAAAACAGGGTACACTAACATGTAAAGGACTAAGACACATACACTAGACTGACTAGCATGCTTCATGGTCTCCTAAATTTACACACAAACCAACGAGAGAAAGTTCAATTTTTCGGAGATATTTAAGACAGAGAAGGAAGAACTGACGGTAGCAACACATATCTAGGCCATTTCTAACACCGCCACATATTTATAAAACTGAAAATAGGCATGCTCGTATGAACAGATTCACAAACTAAGATAAACAAACACATACTCCCAAGTAGATAGTTTAGACATAGGCACGACTTTGACAAGAATTAAAGATACTACTTATTCTTAAGTGAGACATGTTCAAATCACTTATTAAACCATTTCTACTTGAGCGGTTTATCATCAGACTATTCCTTATACATGTTTACTACATGAAACAAATTATAAGTTAAAGTATGAAATGCAAACAAAGGCTATAACTTAGCACGGCACATGCTAGTTTCAAATAGTGCAAAAAATGCTAATGAAACACCATCTAGACAACTCAATAGATAGGGCATGACACAAGATGACTTAGGAGGTGTATCAATCTAACATGGATGCATTCCAAAATCTAAACAAAACAAGGCAAGTGTGACTAATTCAAAGCAAACATATGAGACATTGAGATGGTCAAATAATCATTCAAAATGTAACATTTTAAATAGGCGGGATCAATTAGGTTAATCTTAAACACATAGGACCATGTTCACGTTATACATCGTGGCATAATGACACTTTAAAGCCAAGCACAATGCGGCTAAGATGGTTATTAAACAAAGGTTGCAAGTTAAGTAACTAGCATTTTTCAGCTAACAAACAACTAATACCTACTCAACTAGCTGCAAGCGTATTTCAGTATATCATATTAAACATACACCTAATTGACAACTTAATGAACAAAATAAACTTAAATTAGCCAGAACATGCTTAAACAGACAGTGATGCCAACCAAATATAACTAACAGACGATTAATTAAAAGCAAACACACAAAAATAAAATTTGATAGGAATTCGAGTTTACTGACCTTCTCCGGGCAGCGAGGCGTGTTTCGAATCATCAAATCCGCTCGGAGACGTTATTTTGGAATTCTGATTTTTGCGATTTCGGAATTCTGATTTTGGATGCTGAATTTGTGATTTTGGAATGTTGCTTTTTACCTTTTGTTTTTTATGTCCGACCCGACCCGAAAGTGACCCGACCCGAACCCAAAAAAACAGTTGGAAAGAGCAAAATTCAAGATTCTTCAACACCAAAAACCAATAATTTCGACCTATATTTTGAACCTTTAAGTTGAAGAACATATGCAAGAACAAACACTCTTTAAGTAGATTTCAGATTTTTGAAATCCGGAATCTACCCAATAGTGAAGAACACAAACAAAGTATAAAGCAAAACCTTTAAGAAAATTTCGGACTCATAAACATAAATTTTCGGACTTAAAATCGACCCCAAAAACTCTAAAATATCGACTTCATAGACAGATTTTCGGACCTCTAAAAATGAAGAACAAGGGGGATATTTATAGGTGGATTTCCCCCCCCCCCAAGAACGAGTTTGAAATTTGAATTAAAGGCAAAAAAATTCTGAATTTTGGAAGCGGATTTTAGGGGTATGGGTATGGTGAAGTGATGGGAGGGGTGTGGTGGTGTCACGGTTGGTGGCAGAGAGTGGGTGGTGGCAGTGGGCGAGGTGACCGGTCAGGCATGGGGGGTATGGGGTGTGCAGCGGGTTGGGGTTGAAGAGAAAGGAGTGTAGGGTTTTTTCTTGATTTTCTTATTTTTTGGGGGTTTTGTTTGGTTTGGGGGGATTAAAAATGGGGGGATGGGTTATGGGCCGCGGGTTTGGGTTGGGGTGACGGGTTAATGGCCGGTTGGGCTTGGAGTTTTGGTTGGTGCTTGGTGAAATAAGGGAATGGGCTTGGGAGTTTATTTTGTGGGTTTGGTTTAAATGGGATTGTGGGGGTTGGACTTGGAAGGTGGGGTGGCCGATTGGGCTTGGAAAGGTTTTGGGATTTTGTTTTGTGGGTTTGGGTATAAGGGAATTTAATTGGGGAGTTTGGGCTTGTTTGTTTGGGTAGAATTTGTATTGGGTTGGGAAAATGAAATGGGTTAGAAATTGTTTTGGGTTAGGAAAATAAAAATGAGTTATGGATTTTAAAAATATGAAAAGGGGCTTAATATTAAAACATATTTATATATTTTTTGTAAAAGATGTGAATTATTTAAAATAACGTAACGATGTGATAATAATAAAAATAAAATATAATATTTGCGAAATGTTTAATGCTTGATAAAAACGGAAATACGATGCCATTTTTGCAAAAAAAATAAAATAACATAGAATATTATGGATAAAACTATGGTTATGATAAAGATGCAAATGATAGAAAAAATGTGAATAATGATAATAATAAGGTATATACACATATATGCCTATATTAAAAATTGTTTTAAAAGTGTCAAAAATATTAAAATTTACGAATAAAATCATAAAAGATGGGACAAAATTGAGTGTCAACACCAACATCATCCGGTGGAAAGTGGTGGAGCAATTGGGGTTGTTGGATCAAATTGTACCGGCAGCCCGAGTTCTAAATGGATTCAACATGGCAGGTGAGACTACGAAGTGGGAAATCACTCTTCCAGTCAATACATCTAAGACAATTCATCAAATGAAGTTCTATGTCATTGAAGGCGAAATGAGGTATAACACACTATTCGACACACCTTGGATACATGACATAAAGGTCGTACCTTTGACATTGCACATGATGCTAAACTTCTCAACTCCGGAGGGAATTAAGACAATTCAATGAGAGAAACCGACAACAAGGGAGATATTTGCGGTAGAAGAGTCGGTACAAGTGCCGAAAGAAGTGAAGGATGCGAATAAAGGCAAAGAATTTAAATAGCAATCACAGGGTTCGGGCCCGTTAAGTCCGAATAAATAAGAGGGAGAGAAGATAAATTACGAGGAAGAAGAGGATTACTATCGCATCCTGAGGTTATTTGTGTTGTCGGATGATTCAGATACCACGAAGTCAACTATAGAAGAACTATATCAAGTCATTTTGTTCGTGCATCTGCCGGATAGAAAGGTATACCTGGACACCAGGTTATTACTGGAGCTCAAGCTTAAATTAATTGAATTTCTTAAAGCTGACGCCGATTGCTTTGTCTGGTCCCACTTAGACATGGAAGGTATTCTACCAGAGATTACAACTCACAAGTTGAGTATGGACTCAAGCTTCCATCCGATAAAGCAAAAAAGGAGATCAATGGCTGATTACAAACATTAGTTTGTCAATGATGAGGTAACAAAGCTTTTAAATATAGGTTCCATCCGTGAGGTAGAATATCTGAATTGATTAGCAAACGTAGTTGTCGTACCTAAAAAGGGTAATAAATTGAGAATGTGCATAGATTTTAAAGATTTAAATAAAGCATGCCCAAAACATTATTTTCCTTTGCCGCACATCGATCGAATGATTGATGCTACGACGGGGCATGAGATGCTGAGATTTCTTGACGCATACTCCAGATACAACCAAACTAGTATAAATCTGGAAGATCAAGAGAAAACCTTCTTTATAACTAGATACGGGACTTACTGTTATAATGTAATGCCATTTATTTTAAAAAATATTGAAGCAATATATCGACGCCTAGTTAATCGCATGTTCGAGGATCAAATAGGTTGCACAATGAAAGTTTACATTGATGATATATTAGTTAAGTCTCTGAAAACAGAGGACCATTTAAAGCATTTGCAGAAAATATTTGACATTCTGAAAGTACAACATAAAATTGAACCCGGAGAAATGCGTTTTTGTAGTTGGATCGGGCAAGTTTATGGGTTTCTTGGTCTCAAACTGAGGGATAGAGATCAATCCGGATAAGATCAAAGCTATCAAAGAAATTCCAGAGGTACTTGAAGATGTGAAGGTGGTACAAAGACTCACTGGAAGGCTGGCCGCCTGAGTAGATTTATCTCTCGGTCTTCAGAAAAAAGTCATAGGTTCTTTTCTTTGTTAAAGAAGAAGAATGACTTTGAATGGACTCCGGAGTGTCAACAAGCTTTAAGGGATCTGAAGAAATATTTGTCTAGTCCACCCCTACTGCATAAGTCGAAGGCAAATGAATAGTTGTTCTTGTGTCTGATAGTATCTGAAGTAACTGTAAGTGTTGTTTTGGTTCGAGAAGAGAAAGGTACGCAATTTCCTATTTATTACGTGAGTAGAACATTATCTAGTGCAGAAACTAGATACCCTCACTTAGAAAAATTAGCATTAGCGTTAATAACGGCTGCTAGAAAATTGAGACCATACTTTTAATGGCATCATATATGTGTAGTAACAACTTATCCGCTAAAGAACATAATGCACAAACCAGAACTATTCGACATGTTATGTAAATGGGCAGTAGATATTAGTGGGTATGACATAGAATATGAGCCCAGAAAAGCTATAAAGTCTCAGGTTTTAGCAGACTTCGTAGCAGATTTCTCACCCGGAATGATTTCTGAGGTGGAAAGAGAACTTATAATAACCTCGAGAACAACTTCGAGTATCTGGACCTTATACATGGATGGAACTTCGAACGTGAAGGGTCCGGACTCGAGGTAGTGCTTAAGACATATGTGGGAGATGTTATTAGGCAGTTAATAAGAACTGCGAAATTGACTGACAATAACGCCGAGTATGAGGCTATGATTGCAGGTCTAGAATTGGCAAAGAGTTTGGAAGTAAAATTCATCGAAGCAAAATGTGACTCGTTTCTGGTTGTTAATCAAGTGAACAGAGTGTTTGAAGTGAAAGAGGAAAGAATGCAAAAGTACTTAGAGAAAATTCAAGTACTATTGCATCGGTTCAAAGAATGGATCAAGAAACATGTTTCTCGAGAGCAAAACAATAAGGTGGATGCATTTGCAAATTTAATATCTTCTGTGGAAGCTGAGGAGTTTAACTACGGTACCGTGGTGCAGTTGTTGAACTCCACAATTGATTGTGGCCACGCCAATGTGAATGCCACAAGTTTAACTTGGGTCTGGCGGAATAAGTGTATTGACTACCTACGATATAGAAAGTTGCATACTGATCTGAAGGAGTCAAGGGCCCTCCGTATGAAGGTCATTTATCAAGGTGCTTAGGACCCGTGGAAATAGATTATGTGATGCGCGAGGTTCACGAAGGGACTTGTGGCAATCACTCAGGAGCAGAATTCCTGGTTCAAAAATTGATCGGTGCCGGTTATTATTGGTCTCAGATAGAAGAGAACACAAAGAACTTAGTACGAAAATGTGATGAATGTCAAAGGCACACACTAATGATTCACCAACCGACAGAATTAATGCATCCGGTTTTGTCTCCGTGGCCATTCATGAAATGTGGGATGGATATTGTGGGACTACTCTCATGGGCACCTGAAAAGATACATTTTATTTTATTTATGACTGACTATTTTTCTAAGTGGGTTGAAGCACATGCTTTCGAGAAGGTTAGAGAAAAGGAAGTCATCGATTTCATTTGGGATCACATCATTTTTCAATTCGGCATACCGACAGAGATAACTTGCGATAATGGTCATCAGTTCGTTAGGAAGAAAGTAAATGATTTTCTTGAAAGGTTAAAAATTAAGAAGATAATGTCGACTCCATATCACCCGAGTGCAAATGGGCAAGCGGAGTCAACAAACAAAATAATTATTCAGAACTTAAGAAAAGGCTAAAAGAGTCAAAAGACAAGTGGAGATAAATTCAATCAGAGGTGTTGTAGGCATACAGAACGACACAGAAGTCTAGCACCAGGGAAACATCGTTCTTTTTGGTTTACGGTGTAGAAGTGCTCATTCCGATGGAAGTAGAGGAGCTGAGCTTAATGTTCAGCCTTGCAACCGAAGAGTCAAACAATAAAGCTATGACAGTCAAGCTGGACTTAATGGATGAACACTGTGAGCTAGTGTTGTTACGACTAGTGGCTCAAAAGTAAATGATGGGAAGATATTACAACCGACGAACTAATCTTATACACTTTCAAGTAGGAGACTTGGTTCTTCGAAAAGTGACCCTCAACATAAAAAATTCCAACGAAGGGAAATTGGGCTCGAACTGGGAGGGACCCTACAAAGTGTCAGGACTAACTGGTAAAGGCTCACACCAATTGGAAGCCGAAGATTGACAAAAGTTGTCAAACAACTGGAACATTATGCACTTGAAGCGATATTATTGCTAAGGTATGTGTTCGGTTAGTTATTTAAACTTTATTTGTTTCGATATTGTTAACCTTTGTAGGGACAATGTCAGAGTCATCATGCAAAGACCAGAGAACTAGAGTTAGGTCTGAAAACACGTGTTGCACTCTTTTTCCCTCAGCACAGTTTTTATCCCGAAATGAGTTTTTCGAAAAGGTTTTTAATGAGGCAACAACGTAAAGCGTGTTACTAAGTGAATGAGAATAGCACAAGAACACTGGAGACTGGGGACTGCCCGCCAAAAGAGAGTAAGTAGTGTTTAAATTCTCATGCTTTGAATACAAACACTAGGGGACTGCCACACCCTCGGGCCTTCAGATGAAGTGAAAAAGTTCATAATGAAGAAATTTGAAGTTTTTAAAAGTTTTTAGAATTTTGAAAATATTTTAAGGGTTAAAAGATCGAATGATTCTTGCCCAAGTAGTATTAATATTACGACAAGTCGTGTAAAAGAAAAAAGATTGAATGAATCTTATCTAATGTTCATCTGAAGCAAAATATGAATGAAATTACACTTTATCCAAAATTTGCCTCGAAAGTTTATCTACATATTTCTTCCTTGCCGGAACTTCTCTGGACAATTGATAAAGTTGTTAAGCTTACGAGCTAACAAATTTATTAAGTCCTTAACTGGGAACTGTCGTCATAAAAGCATCCAGAACAAACTTGAGTAATGTTCTAAAAGCATGCTTCTAAGGCACCAGATCAAATGAATCTAGCTTATTCTTAAATACACTTGAATTGTCCAAAAGATGGGAATAAATGAAAATCTGACATTCATGTCCGAAATGAATAGGAGACGTCTTATTCATAAGCATAAAATAGGTTCTTATACTTAGTTATTAAATGACCCAAAATCGGAAGGATTTGCCCGGTATGAAGCAAACTAAAGTAAAGGTTTGTATTCAAAATTTGATTAAGTTATATCTAAGAGCGGGAGAACTTTCATCCGGATCAACACAAATTAAGTAATGGTTTGTTTAAGTAAAGCTCCAAAGTCGGAGGCAATTAACTCGAATTGGGTAAAGGTTTGTTCAGCTAAGTTGTTGAAAACGAGAAATCAATAACGAATATGAGAAGCTAGGAAAATTTCTATTATAGCAAAAGGGAGTTTGATTTATATTTATAAACAAGACCGGAAAATGGCCAGAACAAAACATACAAAAAATGACACGGTGGCCAATAGACTAGTCGGATTCGGACTCGGAGTATTCAGGTTCTTCCTCGGTGTTATCACCATTCAACCGACGGAAGGCCTCGACTTCTAGAACCTTAGCCTCAGCAATCTTGGCATCCAAGTCCTCGATCCTCTCACGAGCCTGTTCCAAAGTGAACTGTCGGACATTCCAAGTGATGTGCTCAGTTTTCAGCACTATCCGAGCTTTTTCAGCCTCCACATCGACAAGAGCCTAATCTCGCTATGGTACGACTTGAGTCAAGTAGGTCAAGATTTCAGCGTTCTTTTGGGAAGAGGCCTTGAGGTCATTTCTCAACCCCTCGATAGTTTGAGCTTGCTAGGTGGCTTGATCTTGAGACATCTTTAAAGCAGCCAGTACGGCAGCTCGCTCCGCATCGATCTCCGCAAGCTCGGTATTAAGGGGATCAACCTCGGTATTGAGGTATTCTTGTTTCTGCACTTGATAGTGCCGAACCTCTTCTTGCTCTCCAAGCTATTGGGTGTGGGCTTGAACGTCATTATAAAGTTTATCATTCTCCTCATCCAAGATTTTATTCTTTTTGTTGATGAGTTCGAGGTCATTCATTGTCCAAAGATAATCGATATTAACCCGGTTCAATTCAGCTCTGACAATGGGCAGGTCTCCGACCTGCTTTAGTTGGGCATCTTTTGTTAAAGGACTCATTTGAGATGTCGAATCTCCTTTTCTTGGGCATCCAACTGCCCCTTGAGATATTTATTTTCCTCGAGGCAACTGATGAAGCCCTATCTGACCAAAACAGATGACTGCAGAAGTGCGAGTCGAACCCAAATTAAAATATGAAAGAAGAAAAAGACAAGTATAAGAGCAAATAAGGAAGAGAAGTACATACCCGACTGAAAGCATTCATGCCTTCGTTGAAGAGGCACTGCCAAGAGATATTCCTCATCTTCTCTTTATCGGACTCTGATATCAGAGGCCTTAAATAGCTGGCAACCGCGACTGTCCGACGTAAGAAATTTATGTCATTAATGAAAGAAAGAGTGGCAGTCCTCATTCTCTTTGGATCCACACTCAAGGGCCGGGAAAACTCTCACGAGTTTGGATTAAAAGGTAGTATGATTCTTTGGGGTACGAATGATTTGGAGAGCCTTTGGGGGATATATAGGTGGCCAAATTCGGAGGTGTCCATCGGCGGCATGGGACTTGTAGAGGTTCCAACCTCACTGAAGAGGCCGTCAATCTTCTTACCCAAAGTTTTGGGCCAGTTGTGATGGTGGAGAAGGAGTTGAAGTTCTTGATTTCTTTGTCAACGGCTCCTCAGCCGTGGCTTCATTGTAATCTTCAATGATGATAGGAACTGGTTGGGCGACCGGTGGCATGGTGGCAAAAGTTGGTACGACACCAGATGATGGCACAACAACTTCAGTAGTAATGTTTTCTCTAACCGAAGGGTTTGTCCTTGGGGAGAGCCGGAGCAAGGGTTTGTCCTTGGGGTTGAAGTGCCATTCAGTAAACTTGGGTGTTTGAAAAAGAAAAAAAGAAGTAAAAAAGTGAACCAAAAATAGTAATGAAAAAAGGAGTTCGGAAGATACTAATCATGATTTTGAGCTTTCCATCAGTTTTTGGAGAGAAATTTCCATGTCCATTTTCTGTGCGGAAGAGTGCTAACAATTTTTTTAACCCATGTGTGGAGGTCTTCAATATGGACCGGAGTCCAGTGGATGGCTAAAAAGGTGGCAATAAAAGGCTTATGATAAGTCATCAAAATTATAGATTAAACAAAAGAA
This sequence comes from Anisodus tanguticus, assembly GCA_034509755.1. Classification (NCBI taxonomy): domain Eukaryota; kingdom Viridiplantae; phylum Streptophyta; class Magnoliopsida; order Solanales; family Solanaceae; genus Anisodus; species Anisodus tanguticus. Next base: position 32,089,294 of record CM067561.1, on the reverse strand, counting down.
AGGGAAATAGTTTTTGATACTTACAATGCAAATTCCATTCCTCTGGAAAAGACATGAACCTTGCCGGAACTATTTTAGCGGTAGGAACCGCGACAAAACGTTTCATCCAACCTTGATCTCGATCTTCGTCGATGCTGGAGAGGATGGAGAATTTACTTCGATTTGAGATCTGAACGATCCTGCCACGGAAAAACCTTGGAACATACAAACAAATCAGATGATCCAAAGTGAAGCTTTCTTTGACCTCGTTGGCCAGAAATCGGAGGCAAGTAACGATCCTCCAGACATACGGACTAATTTGTGCAAGACAAAATTGTAAGTCATTCACATCTCGATGATCACGTTATCAATCGGAGGGACAAGCTTGAATGTGAAAGGATATGTGTATACGTTGGAGTACCCGAATTTGTAGGTAATAATATTTTTGTCCAGTCCGGGTATAATGATCCCGTAGAGACCGATCCAACCATAGTCATTTCAGACTGTGTCGAGGTCGGAGGCACTAATAGAGGTTGGCCAGCTTTTAGCTTCTTCTCCTCAATAGAATTTTGAAGATGCAGTACGAACGACAAATTCAGTGTCAAAGCGAAAAGTAAACGGAAGCATGTCAAAGGCTCTAGAATCAATGGCAGCCTGAGCTTCAGGAGACTCACCGGCGCTATTGGCGTCATCAGTGGCCGGCGAAAATGAAAGAGTGGGAGAAGATTGTCTTGAAGAAGATCAGACGGTTTAAGCCATGAAGAATGAGGCTTTAAGGTGTGAAGATACGAATGTATGGAGGTTTGAAGATATGAGGGTATGAAGATTTGAACTGGAGGAATTTAGAATGAGCAAAGGTTGATTTGAAAAGAGATTTTGCAGAAAGTGGAAAATGTGAAGGAAAAATAGAAGGGTTTTTATAGGAGCACGATCATCATTGCAAAACGGTTCGGTTCACGAACCAAAGTGACGGTTCAATCAGAAGGTAACACGTGTCCGAAGTTGCAAAGTGATGAAACGTGAGTCAGATTTTGGAGAATAGATAACGTTTTGTTTTCGCCTATTTCGGAGTAATTTAAAAAGAAACTTGCAAGAGAAGACAATGAAGAAATCATCTCCACTTCTCATCATTTCGATAAACTTTGATTTGGGAAGTGTGGGGACTATTTGTATATGGTGAAAATCGGCACGACACGTGGCAAGATTTAGGTATAGAGTTCGAAGGAAGCGACAGAGTTCCGTATTAGATGGAGTTGCATCGAGACAACTCTGAATATCAAGACAAGATCGGGTAGTGATCGAATCAGTTAACACCGGATGAAGAACTGAAGGAGCCTAGCGCGTACCCGTTCCGGATATGACGCCAACCATTACTCCTTGTTCATTAAGAGACTTTTATTATCATTTAATTGCATTTAATGGTAGAATGATTCTCTGGCATTAATACTTTGTATTCATAGTTATAAAGGAGTTCAACCTTCATGTTGGAAGGGCATCCCATTCTCATTATTTACACATGTACGATTTTGTTCATAGCTATCATAACCATTAAGCTTTCATTGGTGGTTTGAAATCGAAGCAATTAACTAAGGCCCAGATCAACTAACTGAAGGAATTCATCTTGGTTTACGACATTAGAGGCTATCTTTCTTACTTGTTATTTTCATTTACCTAGTTATTGTTAATTGCTTTCCACTTTATATTACAAATTAATTCACGTATCTTTAAAACCACTTACAAATTCAACTGTACCTTTTTGGGTTAAACAATACCTAATTGCGTAAGATCTCAAAAAATGAATTATTATGTAAAGCTATTTATTGTCTTACATATATTTTTTATTACATAGGGGTAGGGAAGGGGAAATAGGGAGGAGATTATAATGTGGGGATTCGAACCCTCACCAACAAGGGGAAGGTTCATGAAACCAACAAACTAAGCTAATAGATCCCTACTTGTCTTGCATATATGAGGTTTAATTTTACCATTTTTTTCCTCCAGTTTCAAACCTCCCCATCTTACCCAAAAAAAAACAATTTAAATGATCGCCCGGCCTTTTTCATTGCTCAATTTTGTTATGAAAAAAGAAGAAAAACTGGAAATAAAAATTATATTACTCTACAAATAAAACTATAGCGGAGGAATCTGCAATTATGACAAACTAGGAGGGACGTTAGAGAAATTAACAGGATTTACCAGTCGTTAAAATAGCGGGTATGTGGATCGGGTTTAGAATTTTACGGAGCCCAAATGGAAATGGCGGGCTGGGCATCTCTTCCATCGAACCCCAAGTTTCCACACACAGTATCCATATGGGGTCCCACAACCACCCACCTCATCACCAACGCCGCCGCTCTCCGCCTCGGCGACTTCCTCCGCCGCCGTCTTCAATCCTCTATCAAGGTACCTAACGAATTTGCTATGAATTTTTAATGTTGCGTGCAAACTGATCCAAATGAAAGCAGAAAAAGGAAGAGAGCAATGAGAAATACAAACAACTTGTGCAACAATTAACCTCATAAATTTGTTTTCAAGTAACTGAAATTTAAACATGTTTGCCACCATGCTAATCTATAGCTTATCAGTAACTTCGAAAAGATAGACAGGAACTTATTAGCAATACTTTGATCTGTTACAGTCAACCAACCACACCTCATTCTCAAACTAGCTGGGTTTGCTGTATAGATCCTCTATATCCATTAGACAATTAGAGGATTCATCATGAAAGAGGAAACTTCAAGTCTTGGGTCCATAATATAAGAAAACGGGGAGATTGGCGATGATGTTGCCTATCGTACTGTAACAAGTTGTATGAAGTGGAGGCTCGCCTCCGGGGTGCTTTGTGATAAGAAGGTGTCACCTAGGTTGAAAGGTAAGTTCTACAGAGCATTGTTGTATGGGCCAGAATGTTGGTCAGTCAAGAACGCTCACGTTCAGAAGATGAAGTTAGCGGAGATGAGGATGCTCAAATGGATGTGTGGTCATAATAGGAGAGATATAATCAAAATGAAGTTATGCGTGATAAGATCGGAGTGGCCTCTGTGGCGGACAAGACGAAAGAAGCGAGACTGAGATGATTCGTGCATGTGAGGAGGAGATGTGAGGATGCGCCAGTTAGGAGGTGTGAGAGATTAACGATAGCAGGAGTTAGGCTATGTTGCTCGGATTCTCTAAAAGTGCTACCGCACCCGTGTCGGATGCCGAAGAAGAGCTGATGAGGTGATTAGACAGGATATGACACAGCTTCAACTGACTGATGACATGACCTTAGATATGAAGATTTGGAGGTCGAGGATTAGGATAGAAGGTTAGTAGGTAGTTGATTTGTCACACTGTGTGCGAGAGAGGCAGGGGGCAAGCCTCTTCATCTCCTCTTCTCCTTTTGTCTGTAGTATTATTTAGGTTTCGCATAGATCCACTCTTATGTGTGTATTACTATGTGTTGCTTCATTTGTTTTGTATCGTGATATCTTGCAGTCTTATTTTCCTTGAATTCCTGCATTGAAACATTTCTTTTGAGCCGAGGGTTTATTGGAAACAACCTCTCTACCCCACAAAGGCAGAGTTAAGGTCTGCGTACATCCTACCCTCCCCAGACCCCACTTATGGGATTACACTGGGTATGTTGTTGTTGTATCATAATTTGATTATTTTGTTGGCCATCAACTACTGGAACCCTCATCGTTTATGTGGGTCAAAGAAAATGACTGCAAAGCTTAAGGGGTCATGAGAGAATGAATTAGGCACTGGTTATAGTGGTAGGAGTCCTTCGGATGTTGAATGGTTTGGTCAACTTGTTCCGTTGCACATAGGCAGATTTGCTTTGATGTGTTACATGTCTCCTTATCCTAGCAGTATCATGAAATTCTGGAAATGCCAAGATCTTAACCACCATTTTGCTTGCTGCACATAATATTTATTGTCATGTTCATGGGCCTAAATTGAAGGATGCATGGCATAAATGGGCTCTTCATGTTCCTGGATTCAATATCCTTCAATGGTCACAAGATGTCTTATCTGCTGAAGACATGAGCTTATTATTCTTCAATGCTGATGAAAGTAGAAGGAAATTCAAAAAATTTCAGAAGTCATACTCAAAATCATCTGGATCATTCTTTTCTAGTGAAAGGAAATGGACCAACATATTCCTTGCACTTAACATATTGTAAGTTTTGTATTCTTAACCAAAATGATGTGAATATTATGATTTTTTTTTAATCTTAGAATAATGTTTACATAAGTCAATTCAATCGTTTTCCCTTTACCCACTCAGAATGAAGGGAAAAGCCCTCTTGCGAATGCAGGAATAAATAAAGCAGAAAAAGGCACCTTTCAAGTTATGGTGTTGATTGTTACAAAGAATAAAGGGTTATTGGTACAAAGAGAAACTAACAATTTCTATCGTAATCACTGCAGGATATATATTGGACAAGTTGCAACAGACGGAAAGCTTTTATTTTGGGGAGCTAAGGTTAGACTGGATTAAACATGTAAATAACCGACTTATTATTTTCCATATCAACAATGTCTTCGTGTGGTTTATTGATATGTGTTGCAGATTAACAGTCTTATTGATAAAGGGCAACTATGGAGGCTGATTACTTCGTCATTCTTGCATACAAACATAGTGCATCTCATGGTCTGACTTCACTTCATGTTTTCGTGGATTCCTAAATCTATGTTTGGTTAAGGTGTTGAAACAGATGTGGCTTCTTTCAGGTTAATTGTTATTCCTTAAATTCTGTTGGGCCTGGTGTTGAAAAAGTTAGTGGACCTAGAAGATATGTTGCTCTGTACTTGACGTCTGCAATTGCAAGTAATGACACATCAACACATATGATACATATGACATTCTTATTTCAAAGAAATAACTCCTATTTTACAGTGATTCTGATTGTATCTTCTGAAAGAAATCAGGTTCAGGTATGAGTTACTGGCTTAGTAAGGCACCTGCAGTTGGCGCCTCAGGAGCAATTTTTGGATTAGTAAGTTATGCTATTCTTTTGCACTTATAGGGGACTTGCTAATTGGTGTATGCAATTTTAAGTTATATCCAACTCTTGATAATTAAATGTATTCACTTCTGTGGACCCATTATGTATGTAATACTTTGCCACAGACTTTATGGGTAAATCTCATTTCCATCTTACTTGGAAAATTACCTTGCCTTCAAGTTGTATGTAGTTCAGGAAAAAGTAGACTTTTTAAGCTTCAGTTATCTTAGTGCATATCTTGGGATACTGAAGTTATGTTCCTGGCCAATACAATTAATCTATTTAAGTATGGAGCTTTCAGAACAGCGGTTGAGGAAATTAAAGAATTAGACTTATTTCTTTTTCATTTATCGGGTTAAGAAATACTGATCTCCACATTTTTGTGTCATTACCAGGTTGGATCTTTTGCAGTGTTCGTTTTGAGGCATAGAGGCATGGTCAAAGGCACTGAGGCGGATCTTCGATACATAGTAAATGTGATTGTTCTAAATATGGTAAGCACTTTATTTCCTATTCAGCTCATTTGTTGGCATCCACCAAGCGAGTAATGGAGAGCTTATCTTATTATTAAGCATATTCTCCAAATTTGTATGTTCTTGTGATCTTTCATAGGGTGAAAATGCTATTAGTGGTTTAAGGAATGAAAAGTAATCATAAAGGCTGCTCATATCTGTGCTCAGTAGTCAGTACCATAATACTTACATGTCTATTGATTCATAAGTACTGTCAAGTTTGATCTCTTTTTTCTTATTTTTCTTTTCCTATTTCAGTCCTAATTCATCAAGTGGTGGCAACCATTTTCCTTGCAGGCAATTGGACTATTGAGCAAAGGGATTGACAACTGGGGACATGTTAGTAATATCTAACTTCGCCATCATGTTCTTGATCTGGATGTATTCTCACCAAAGCGCTTACTTTTATTACATTATTTTATGAGCTTGCTTTTTGACTTGTAACAACAATTAATGGCACTGCCAGCATCTCCCACGTGCATCTTCCCCTTTGATTTGAGGCGTTGAGGAGTAACCTGTCTTTTCTTCTCCTTCTTTCTGTCAATTTTTTTTTAATTTCTGGTGAGAGGAGAACAAAAAACAGAAGATCAAGATCATTGCCCGTAATTCACTTGGCCATTCTGTACGGCATATTTAAGAGCTTTGCTTCCGAGAATGAAAAGTCTCTGTGGTTCCTATGTTCCGACAAATGTTTATTCATCTCGTAAAAGGTGACCTCCACTTCTTGGAGTACATTCTGAGAGTATTTTATCTTTAGGACAGCCTTCTGCCAGGTTTTACCAAATCTGTATACAAAAAATAGTAGTATTGGAAGATATTTCAGTCCTCTTCTGGTCATGTCCTTCTCTTTTGTTTCTGTAATTGTAGCGCCCATGCCAGCTTGTGTGCACCTCGACTAGTCACGTCCTTCTCTTCCTCCTCCACCTCCTCTACCTCTTCTTTTGCTTTCCTTTTTTTTCTGCCCTTCCACTTTGTTTTAAATGCTGTAGAAGTGTTTTGTAAGTTACATACATCCGAGTCAAATAATTGCTTTACATTGGCATATGTTTTAATGGTTGTCTAACTTTCCAATTTCTCTCGTGAACATTTCAGCTTGGAGGTTTAATAGGAGGAGCTGCAACATCATGGCTTCTTGGCCCAGCGTGGAAGATTCAATCCGTCTCCAGTGAAGGACGGCGAGTTTTTGCTGACACGGCACCAATTTTCTCTCTCATTCGACCTAAAAGGGACGAGTCATAATCCCTGCGATTCAACTGCTATTGTGCCGGCTGACGTGACTCGAGCCTTGAGCACCTGCAGTTTTACTGATTTTTCCAATACATACGCAAATGTGGCATCTATATATTCATACACTTGTGGTTGATTAATGATCCAGTGCACAGGTCTGTGCTGTAAATAGTTGCCTTCGTACAGGGAATATGTGACCAGAAAAAATGTAAGGAACAAATTAGAGGTCATACATCTCTTCGCCTCGCGATCATTAACTGCTGATGGTGGCCTGATATGCTGCTGTACTGCACCTCAGTTTATCTCTCATTATTTGGGTTTTCAGGCAGATGTCAAGAGGTTCTTGGTAATCTGATTTAGGTACTGTTGGTGTGTATCTAATGTACACTTCAATTTATGCTCGTCTGGCCCATTTCAATGTGGAATAGGGATCCATTTTCTTCCGAGGTACTTTGCTGATGCAGGTGTTTCAACGGAGTTCTTGAAAATTGTTACGCATTATGAACTTATTTAGTTGCAAGATGTGCTATTATTAAATGCTTACGTTACTTTAACATTTTTGCTTATTCATTTGCTCAACAAGCTACATGCACGTCCCAATCAGCATTTTTCCCGTGCTTTGGTTTGGTGGTAAAAGGCAGCACATAATATTTGGATTAAGCGTATATCACAATTTCGAACAATCACAAAAAGATGGGTTCATTATCCACCAAGTTTCAAACCATGCACTAGATGACCCTTGAGAGATTTCTCAGCATCCCAAAAACAAAGAACGTTACCAATCAGCATTTTGGATAATACTAATATAATACATAAAGTGCCAAAAGGCTGACATTTTTATCTGATTAAAGTTAAGCACATCAAAAGCAGCTAATTACAGTTTTAAGGAAGAATATACATCACGTATACTGAGGCCTAATATTGCTCTTTTGCAGTATTTTTGCAGCTTGTTCAAGAAGAACCAACACAATCTTACGACTGGTATCTCCTTGAAAACCTGCAGATGAGCCTGTATCTAAAACTGTTGTTTTCTTGAGTAGTTATTCTCTTTGGGAAGAAACAACTTTTAACTGTCTTCATGTGATGTCATTGTGTCAAACGGAGGCCTGCCACCTTTTGGCTTTGACCTGTGATTTCTTCTGTTCATATAGGGTTAACATGACTTGCCATAGCAACCACAAAAAAATTGGCGAAAGATGCTAGAATCCTAGTCAAATAAAATTGTTTGTTGCTAAGTATACTTCTCTCTTCTTCTTTGAAGAAGAGAATCTTGTAGAACGAAAACAGGATATTGTCACCATGTTCAACCAAAGATATGAAGTACTGCCAATCCAAATAACCAGAACAAGCAGGGTTCCTTGTAAGAAAAGCCAGGTGCAAAAGCTGCAAGAAAGGAACAGGCAAATGAGGAGCACAAAAATACCATAAAAACCTACAATACTATATCACAAGGTCCACGGGACACGGTTGCCATAAAAGAGCTTCCTCCTTTTTCACTTTATTTCTTGCTACCTCTAAAGCAGAATATGCTGTAGCTAAAGAGAGATCCTTAGAGAAACAAAGTTACCAATATCCTTATGTTCTTTATCCATTCCAAGCATATGATAGATGCTACCCATTAGGTAATAAAATGTCAAAATGACAACGAAGAATGAACCATTGGAATTTGCACAAATATATCACATGAAGAGGAGAAACTTACATGATGATGAAGATGATATTGAGGAAGACATTGGTGGAGGAGAAGGACCAGGAGACAGCTTCAACCTGGGACTTAATTTTGGAGGATAAGCCGGAGCATGTGATGAGGGGCTTGCTGCAATTCCAGAACTACTTAAAGGTGGATCAGCTATGGGAAATGGAGAACTGCTAGGCTCTTTTCCATGAGCTGGGCCACAATGATGCCTAGCATGTGGTCGTAGAAATCTTTGACAGTTGGGCTGGTGATGGGGAAGGTGACAGCCATAAAGGTTCATTTGGAGCAGGAGCTGGACTTGGAACAGGAGGAAGAGTTGGCGGGGCAGCGTGAACAGTATGGTTTTAAAAGGAAGATAAACTTATTTGCTTCACTTTACCAAAAACAGAGTTATCAAGGCCAAGATTAGATATAGGAACAGATCCCATAATTATTTGAGCCAATTGTTGTAACCTCTGAGGAGGTAGACTCCCAAGGCCTAAAGATACTGAAGCTTCAACTATAACTGGAGGATCTTTAGTAGAGCCAACTTCATTTGATATCTGCAAAAAAACATGCTGACAGAAATAAAGGAGAACAACAAGTCAGATCTGACAGTAAAAAAAAACAAATTACTATGGTAAACAGCATGAACGAAAAGCAGCCAGCAATGCCTGCACCCACTTTAATATTTCCCATACAAGGAAAGAAGAATAAGACAGGGAAAAGCAGCAAATGGAAAATTATTGATGTAACCAGCATGAAAACATATACACTTGCCCATAGGTTATATAATGTTGACATCACATCACTAGAGGATGGCAGATAGTTGATATATCTTGTTCCAAATACTTGCAAAGGAATGGCTGAGATCAGGATGCCAACTGGATTAACTAAATATCAATCTTATTATAGGAACTTTTAACTATGAATTATATGTAACTATGGCATGAGTAGCAATAGGTACTTTCATGCGGTTTATCCATGGCCAAATGTCTAAAATATTAAGTAAATATTCATTGCATTCACCGTGTACTTTTCCATCTAATTCAGCAATATTGAACTGCTTATGACAGCCTCAGCATAGGAAAAACATGTCTAAAACTTCCTCACAACAGATCACACAAATTTATGACAGGGAAATCCTATTTAAACCAGATGCACCAAGACTCGTGACATATATCCAACAAAGGTTTGTTACTTGACAACCATTGATCTCTTTATACACCATTTAAGAAAGAAACTTAAAAGGGGCAGTCCAGTGCACTAAGCTCCCGCTATGCGCGGGGTCCGGGGAAGGGCCGGACCACAAGGGTCTATTTTACGTCGCCTTACCTTGCATTTCTGTAAGAGACTGTTTTCACGACTTGAACCCGTGACCTCCTGGTCACATGGAGGCAACTTTATCAGTTACTCCAACACAATAATTTGGATAGAAACATCCAATAATTTAGGTATGAAAGTTGCAAACATGTAACAAATTTCGGGGGAGGGGTTTTAAATACGGAATATTGTAGTACATCAGCTAACAGCACCACTCCATAGTTTAAGTATGAAAGCTGCAAACCGTGAATAGTTCAGGGCGAAAACTTCCCTTGAAAGGAAATATAGAAGTCAAAAGCAAGTGCACCATAGACCAAATGAAAATCATAAAACAACACTGCACATGTTTTTTTATTGTTTGTTTCTCGTAAAAATGAGCCATAGAACTGCTCCGTTGAGTTGAGATAGGTACAGTAATGAAAGGATCAAGATTAAGGTGATTCCTAAGCCATGGAAAAGGATTAAACTAGACCAAAGAGGATGCATAGGTAGACAAAAGCATGGTCAGAAAGCTCGACAGAAATGTGTTTGCGTTCTTGCCTAGATTCCAAAAGCAGACCAATCTAAAGTATGCCCAAGTCTTATTTAAGAAGCCTCCAAAATCTAACCCTTAGTGCTCATCCAGAAATGTCAATTCAAAAACAAAAAGAGATTAGTAGATATATACCTCATCCCGCCTGAGACGTAAGCCAAATATCAGTTGTTCCTTCAGCTCAATAAAATTTTCCCTTATTTCATTAATAGAACTGTGGAGAGTAAAACTGAAGAGGACATCGGGTAGGTCCCAAAGGGGTAGGCGCTCCGGCATCATAGTGATTCCACCAGGACACTTCAAGACCTCAAATGAAGATGGTTGTCCAAATATTGAGGAAGTTAATGTCAAATTGATATCTCGAAGATACAGATCCAATAAAGCAGACCTCAGCAGACTTAAGGACACTGGAGTGCTCGAAGAATCAACTGGATTCAGAAGAAAACCAAATATTACGTTAGTCTGGTTAGCCACATCTGCTGCATGCACGGATAGGACGCTAACCTGCAAATTCCCATTGTCAAGCTGACTTACACTCTACTGAAAAGAGACTGCATTGATAAACTACGATTTCAATTTTAAGGAATGTCGCAAACATTCATGTTAGGGATAACAATCTCTTCCAAAATATCGTACTCCAGTCTTGCAATGTGGGGAACAATATCTGAAACTGGCTTCTCCAATCTGAAGTATGCTTGAGTAGTGGCTGAAACCAAAGGAACACAGCAACACTTAAGACCTAAGGATGAGTTTAAATACCAAAGGCAATAAATAAATGAATGGGAAATCAGCCTCCACAGCTCACAAGATCTGAAAGGTCGCCAATTCTTAGAGATTATCCACATCAATCAGTCACATAACACGTAAATTTGAAATAAGACATTATCCTTCATCTGGTAAATTAAGAGGAAAAACCAGTAGCATAAAAGATTGAACACTGACGTGAAACATACTGCCTAGATCACTATAATCAACGGAGACACAAGCAAAGGAGAAGAGTGCTTCCACTTTCAGGCTCAGCTAGAATTCCAACAGCCAAGGAAAGCACTAAGGTAATCTAGTTCTTGCTATTGACTATTCAGGGTGCCAATATTCTGAAAAAAGGAATAAATTTGTGAAGCAAGATCTTACAAAAGCACTTCCTGGCTATAACCAAATCAATCAGGAGAAGCCCCCCAGAGATTTAAAAAAATCAACTTATATTTTCTGCTGCCCGAAAGAAAGAAATCAGGACGTTCATTTACTAAAGCGAGATAATATAGGGACCCATCTATCAGTATTTCCATCGCCTTTATCCTTTTCCCATTGTATGCATCCCGTCATAAAGCATCACCAAAAATCCTAAACATCTAACCCCGGCTCAAGAGCAAGAACAAAGAGATTAAACTGCACCTAAGTCGTCGCAAACATAACACATACTTACATAGAAGAATTAAGTCTAACAAAATTACAACTCTGTGAAGCGGCAGACCAGCAATAATCTTGGGAAACAAAAACAGCATGCCTAAATGTATAAAAAGCCTAATAAAACCAAAAACATCTTGCTACTCAAACGGCACAACAATGAATCAATCAACTACAGCTTATCCAAAACTAATTAGGATCAGCTTCAATATTAGTTATGTCTCAAAAGCCTCAACCATTTCAATAGTAAGGCAACTAATTGAGAACATTATACACAATCCTAATTCATCTACAAACCCTAATTTCACATCCAAATAAATTATAATGAAACCCTAATAATAAGTACAAGTTGGATTGCCTCTTTTGCATCAAATCCATATGGCTTAGAAGGATCCAGAAAACGGCAGAGCAATACTTAATACACTTGAAATTGAATTGTAAGCCCATTCTAGAACCATCATCTCTGTTAAATATGTAAATCAGTACGAAAAGTAAATAAATATTACAAGTATTGTTTGTCTATAAATATAAATTTGAATTATAAGCAAATTTCCAACATCCACATCGAAAGGCTATGTATATAGGATGATTGGAGGAACGAAGGAAACCCCTTCTTCATTAAAAAAAATACACTACTATTATTAGGTGCACTAGCACACTCGAATAAAAATATGAAAAAATAGTTGTAACCGTTTAAATTTAAGCGCGTGAAATTAGAAAAAACTAAATTTTATTTTTAAAATTGGAGTTATGTTTGGCTATAAATATAAATTTGAATTATTTTTAAATTTTTGTGTGTGAGTTGAAGTGAAAAAAATAAAATAATTTTTTGGTATTTTTCAATTTTTAAAAAAATCGAAATGCAGCTTCAAGTTGAATTTTAGAATTTTATTTATATTTTATGACCAAACATGATCTCCGGAATTTAATTTTGAAAATAAATAAATAATATTCATAACCAAACGAACACTTAAATTAACATTATGCTAATCGAAGACAAGAACTGATGCGACTACACTTGAGATGCTTGTTGTCCTAGCAAGTTTGCTTTATTTATGGTGATGGGTACCAAACTTTTCATAGTAGTATCCAAACTATCAATAGCCTTAACAACAGCAGATTTGGAGTTGAACTTCTTGGATGTCATTTCGGTGTTCTTGAAATTTAATGGTGAGTAGATGAGAGGTAAAGATTGTCCCACCGGGGGTGCTAAAATTTATAAACAACAAATTTTGAGTCGAGAAAAATAATAATTCAAGACATGAAAATGAAGTAACAACATGTATTATTTTGATTTCAAGTATGATGAGTGTTACAATCTCTATATAATCCTCTGATTCTCCAATAATAATATAAACTATGTTGAACTTGAATTTGATTCAAATTCAAGGGCCTGAATGGCTTGATCTTGAATCTTCGTATTTGAACTTGAACTTAAATTATTTTCCACGAACAAGTAACTTGATCTTGAATGCCCTGATATTCTGTTGTCGTTCTTAATCTTCAACTTGAACTTGATTTGCTTGAATGCTTGAATTTGTAGCTTGTAGAAAAATATATTGTATTTGATCCACAAGCTCATCTTCTTGCTTCTTGTTCTTAAATCCTCATGTGAATTATGAGGACCCATATTTATAGTTTTAGGGAAGATATAGCTTTGTGATTTGATTGATCGGAATATATCATTCGTACACTAGGCATGATTTCATTGGCTCCACTTATTTGACTTGGATTGCCAACTCATTTGACATGTGGCGTGGGTCTGGACTTTAAGGTGGCTTTGACCTTGAACTATTAAAGTGGGCTCATCATTTAGATGTCAATTAAATGGACTTGCCCAATACATTTTAAATTAGATGATCATATTAACCACATTATTTGGACTATTTTCTTGAATTAAATATAATCCAAATTAATTTATGAATTTAAATCCAATAAAATTTCATCACTTACAGTAGGAGTTCTATTTTTGTAAAATGGTTTAGGTCCTATGTACGTTTGTTTGTAAAAAATTCAAACGAATAACAAATAACAAATAAAAGAATTCCATGGACTGGTTGGTTAAATGTTCGCTTAACCAAAAGAATAAGGTACCATCTGATATATACAAAGTAAATAAGATGTGCTCAAACTATGCTGTGTTTGGTTAATATGAAGAAAAAAAAAACAGGACAAAGTCATAGTCATGCTAATAATCCAGTTATATATTTGGTTAGTTCCAACTTCTAAACAAATATTCGAATATATAGGATTAATACCAAACTGCCCATTAAATAATTAGGTCAAAAGTAATTTAACTATGTATATAGTTACTGCATAACAATATAAACATGTAAATTGCCATTAATTATTGTTAATCAATCTAACTATATAATCTTAAAAGTCCACATGGTTTTACTTCGAAGATATAGAATACATTTTTACTAGCACGAGACTGGTTTTTTTTTATTATTATTATTGTTATTGTTATTCTCGTGTCCCTTTTAATTATAGTAAAATAAACATCGATCCTCCCACTGAAATTCCAAATTGATCCGAATGAGTAACTTTTCATATTTTTTGTTTTCTGCCCGGTATTTGAGACTCATAATTGAGACTCGACTAAATTCAAATTCTGTCAGGATGAGTAACTTTTCTTGTCATGTAAATATAATCATGTTTGCAAATATACATAAAGAGACTCAAAGTTATGCAAAGTACACTCTACTTATAATGCATTTGAAAAGCAACCCAAATTCAAATTCAAGATTATCATATCATGGTTAAAGCGGCAAATGGATGCTTTGTGATGAATTGTGACATATAAAAATGGGTTGAATCTATAAATTGGTCATTGTCAAATCCTGCCAAATATTACTTGGTTGGGTAAATAAAGGCTAAATAATGAGTCATACTTCAATCCCGCCCAATTTTTACCTAGTTTTAATTTATTTATTTTCTTTAATTATTAAAAAAAAAAACTACTGAACTTTCATAGTACATACATACCTTTCCTTTCTCTCTCAGTGCAGGTTAGCTAAATTTGTGTATCCATGAGGAAGAGAGCACAAAAACCTTCACTGAAAGCGGCAATGGCGATGGAATCCAGAACACGAGCTCTGGTACAACAAAAGAAGAAGCTAGAATCGAACACCTAACCCAATTTGGGGGTAACTGGTACACCGAGTGAAAGCAGTTTTTTGAAAGATGGGAACACGGAAGATATGAGGATAGAGATGGGTATCGATCAACCAACAGGAAATCGAAGTGAGCAGAACACAGTGGAGAATCTGAATAGCGAGAAAATGGGGAAGGATAATTCAAACCTCAAAGAAACAGTAATAATGCGACAAGAGGATATCACACATGCAACAAAAACTGCTGGTGAATGAGAAGCCGGAATGAGTGGTCTGAAAGTTTAAACAAGACTCAATGGGCAGATGACATGGACATCCAACCAGAAGCAAAAAAGTGACTATCGATATGGGATAATTTCGATATATGTAAAATAGCTAATGCTGGATTTAAACTAGATTATGTTTCTCCGATATGCATGGTGAGAACCAGATATGTGAAATTGAATATGATGATATAAGATCAGAATTACTATTCTGGAAGAATGCAATTGCATGTTATGTGCTGGGAGCATACCCCATTTGTTAGTGATGAATGGGTGTATAGAGATAAACAAAATATTCATGTTTAAGAATGGGATGGTACTTGTAAGATTTGATTCGAGTATGGGGAAAGAGGAGGTTCTAAAAGGGGGAATTTACCACTTTGACAACAAGTCATTTAATAGTTAAGGCTTGGAATGCTGATATGGAATTTACTAGAGATGAGTTATACACAGTTCAAATTTGGGTTAAGTTGCATGGGTTGAAATTTAAGTATTGGAGTCAGAAATGATTAAGTAAAATTGGAAGCTTAATTGGCAAACCATTAATGGTGGACAACCATACAGAGAAGAAGATTGGGCTTCACTTTGTAAGATTGCTAATAGAAGTGGATATAAATATTAAACTACATGATAATGTGCACTTCCGGAATGTAAAAGGGAACTTAGTTGAACGTAAAATCCAATATGACTGGAAACCTACTTTATGTAATCAATGTCAAAAATATGGACATGGAGAAGAATAATGTAGGAAAAAAGAGTACAAGTACCAAATTCAAGAACATTGAATGACAAAAAGAAAGAAAGAGGATGTGAGTATAATAGCAACAATACAGAATCTTGTGACAGATAAAGGGAGGGAAAATTGATGAGCATGACACAAACAAGCAAGCTCAAGAGGAAACACAGCTGGGGTGGATAACACCTCTAAATTCCAAGAGAATCACCATACAACAAACAAAGGATGGGATACATAAAACTGGACAGAAAATGGGAAGCAAGCAAACACAACAGAAGAGTCCAAATAAACAGGAAGTGGTACAGAGTCAACAATTTCAATTACTGGTAGAGAAATTTCCAGTAATACAAAGAGGAAAAAATGAGGCTCAGAATGGGGGTAGCCATAATATCCATCCAATAGAACATGGATAATATCATGTGTTGGAATTTTAGGGCTTGAATGCTCCTAACAAACAAAAGAAGGTAAAACTCCTTTGTAATAAATAGTCAATTGGATTGATGGGCATAGTAGAGAATAAAGTCAAGATAAATAAAATTGAAATGATGGCAAAAAGATATTTGGAGGATGACGGTATACTACAAACCTAGACCAACACTACAATGGGAGAGTGTGGGTAACTTAGAGACCTGATATATTCTAAGTGTATAAAGTAAGTAGCAATACACAAGCCATAACCTGTCAGGTGATGCATGTTGCTATACAAAAAGCTTTTTTGATAACTATGGTCTATTCATTTAATAAAAAGGAAGAAAGGAGGAGTTTATGACAATATTTGGAGGATATAAACAAAGGTACAAATCAACCATGGATACTTATGGGAGATTTCAATTCTATGCTACACGTAGATGATAGAATATGGGGTAATGCAGTTAGTATGGCTAAGATTCTGAATTTCCAAAATTGTGTAAAGAAATGTGAATTGACAGAGTTACCAGGCCATGGTAATAGATACACATGGAATGACAAACATGGGAAAAGAATAATCTACTCATAAATTGATTGGGTGTTTATCAACAATGATTGGTTGAATAATATACTAGAATTTAGTGCACAATTTCTTCCAGAATAGATAAGTGATCACAGCCCAGTGAAAATAAGCCTATAAATGGGCAACAAAAAACTAGGCAACCATTTAAGTACTGTAATGCCTTGTCAAGTCATCCTTGCTTCATGAGTAAGGTGAAGGGAGTATGGCATAAAATCATAGAATGGCACATAATGTTAACAATAGTAAAAAAAGTTGAAATGGTTGAAAAAAGAATTGAGAAGACTGAATGAGAAACACTTCATGAATGTTATTATTGAGGCCGATGAGGATAGGGATGCAGTGGGAAAAGCACAAAAGGAATTACAAATGTGTCCTTTAAATACAAAACTGCAACATATAGAAAAAATAAAATATATCAAATTTAGAAGATCATCTTATTTGATTGAGATGTTCATGCAACAAAGAAGCAAGGCAAACTGAATAAAACTAGGGGATGGTTGCACTAAATATTTTTTTCATCATCGAGCACAGAAAAATCCATCAATTAATAATGCAATTGAAGGATGAGCAGGATGAAATCCAGACAGATCAGGAGGTTATAGCTAATATTTTTGTGGAGTATTATAAAAAGATATTGGGCAAGAAGAGTGAAGGGGGAATGCCAGCATGCAGAATGTTCTTGAGAAATGGACACATCTTAACAACAGAGGAACAACTGGATTTAATCAAACCTTATACTCTCAAGGAAGTAAAGAAAGCAGTATTTGGTACAAGCAAAAAATAAAAGCCCTGGACCAGATGGCTATGGAAGTGGATTCTTTCAAGATGCATGGGGAGTGATAGGAGAAAATATCACCACAACTCTATTGGAATTCTTTGAAAATGGGAAGTTATTACAACAAATCAATGCTACTATAATCACACTGATACCTAAGATACAAGTACCTCAGTATACTAGTTAATTCATACCAATATCATGCTACAATGTGTTGTACAAGTGCATATAAAAAATAATATGTGCAAGATTAAGGAAGACACTAAAAATTCTAATAACAGAGAATCAAGCAGCCTTTGTGGAAAATAGATCATCGATTCACAATGTACTAATCTGCCATGATCTATTAAGACATTATAATAGAAAGACATCCCCCAAGATGTTTGATGAAGATTGATTTAAAGAAAGCATATGATATGGTTAGTTGGGAATTCATAGAGGAAGCATTGAAAGAGTTTGTTTTTTCAGAACCATTTACAAAGCTGATTATGACTTGTGTCACCTTTACTACATTTACATTAAATGTGAATGGGGTGGGACATGGATATTTTGTAGGGAAGATGGGCTTAGGATAAGGTGATCATATGTCACCCTTGTTGTTTGTATACCTATCTAGAACACTAAAAAGATGAGTGAACTACCAGAATTCAGATTCCATCCAATGTGTAAAACAATCAAGTTAACACACCTGGTGATTGCAGATGATTTAATGGTGTTTTGTAAAGGCACAATGAATTATATATTTATATTGATGGAAGCACTGGATCACTTCAGTAAAGTCATATGTCTGGAGGCAAACTGTGATAAATCTAATATATTTATGACTGGACTGAGTGAAGACAATCAGAACAAAATATTTGGAAAGGACTGATTTTACACTAGGTACTTTGCCAATCAGATATATATGATTGCCTTTATCATCCAAAAATGGAGTAAAATAGAATGCCATCAACGGGTGGAAAAGATCACAAATGGAATCAATAATGGATGTTGTAAGCAACTTTCATATGCAGGTAGATTGCAAATCATAAATGTTGTGCTATTTTCAATATATAATTTATGGACTGCATTTTTCATTCTACCACAAAGTGTATTAAAATAAGTGGATAGAAAATGCAAGGAATACTTATGGGGTAGTACAATGGAGAAAAGGAAATGTCCTTAATTGCATGGGAAGCAGTGTGTGTTCCAAAAAAATATGGTGGACTGAATATAAAAAGTTACAGAGAATGGAATATTGCATCAATAGGAAAATTTCTATGGCAACAGGCTAATAGAAAAGATGTATTATATGTAAAATGGGTACATGAAGTATATATGAAAACATGTACATATATATATATGGGAACATAAACCTACACAAGATAGCAGTTGGTACTGGAGGAAATTAAATTCAATCAAACAACAAATGAGGAACTGGTATTCTAATTGGCACTACACATTGACAACTAATAGAGTATACTCTATTACCAACAGTTACATCTCAATATTGGGAACACTGCAAAGAATGAATGAGGCTTACCTAATATGGAGTTCTATAATGCTACCTAGACAGAGAATAATTTTGTGGTTATCATATAAAAATAGATTGCTGACAAATATAAGGTTGAAGAAGTTGAACATACCAGTGGAAGACACACCTTGCTGTTTATGCACTGCATATGCTGAGGAAAGTCAGATGAACCTGTTTGGAAGTTGTGAATGGATTAAAAAAACTGAGGATTGATCTATCAAAGTGGTTGGGCATGACCATAAAACAAGGTGAAGTGAAAATTGTAATACAATGGATCAAAGGGAGGCACTGGAAGCAATTCAAGAAGGAAACAATGGCAACAATATAAGGAGCAATGATCTATCATACATGACAAGCAATAAATAGGAAAATATTTACACAAAAGGAGATAGACAATGGCTAGATATGTAATCAAATACAGAAGGAAGTTAGTGAAAGAATAGAAATAGCTAGAAGATCAAAGAGGGCAAGCATATGTCAACAATGGATAAACAGAATTTGTAAATAGTAATGTAGATGTTAAAGGCTGCTTTGTTGAGATTTAGTTCACCATACCACACCCCTTATGGAAGGGGTAGATGGTTGCTAGATGCTCTTTCATTTATAAATACTTTGTTAATAATAGTAATGATTCACAGGTGATTACCAAAAAAAACTAATGTACTAAAAAGATTCTTCTTTATTAGTATAGTATAACATGTTAAATAAAAAAAACATTTTTCTCTCAATAGTTTAATAATTTTTTCATGAGTTAATTTAGACTATATAATTTGGTCAAATCAACCAATAACTTTGGATGAACTGAATTCAAATGGGTCAAGACGAGTTGAGTTACAATATGGGCGGGCCAATGAATCAGCTAAACTAAAACGGGTTGAGAAGGTCATGGCTAATTCATGGACGACCTCCTCAATTTGAGCAAGAAGTACAATGTGAAGTTTGAAACTTAACCAATATTACACGATAAAGAACAATATCTTGGGCTAGAGAAGTGATATACCATGTTTCTTAAACGTCAAATAAAACCACAAATAAAATGAAGAATTGTTGGGTCTGATTGTTTTAGTCTGAACTCTGAAAGAATCAAATGAAACAAGATGTTAAGACCCTTTTTAGTTTTGAATAAATGTGTGTTTTTTGCACATGATGCGTTTTAACTTATTTCTTTATTAGGTAATTAGTAAAAGAGATAAATATTACGAAAAATAAGTTAAGAGGGATAATAGGACCCCCACATAATTTAGGGGTGTAATTGATAATTTTACCATAATTTAGGTGTGTTTCAATGCCTTATCCTGAATGGAGATAAGTCTAAAATTAAGGAAAGTAATCTCAAATTACCCAAAATCATAAAGCATTAACGTGTTTAGTTAAGAACTGAAATAAATGATCCGCACGGGCGGCTCAGCTTGTGAGGTGAATCCAAATATTCGTGTACGTATAAGCGTAATATTTTTAAAGTTTAATATATATCTATATTATTTTAAAAGCATGAATATAAATGTTGGTTGATCAAATATCACTTAACTATTAAATGATTTTTATACCCTTAACTATTTAATTAATCTGGATAACAACTCACAATGAAAGGACTCAATTGGAATAATACACATTAGGATGAAGAATTATTGTAGAATTGGGACTTAATTCACGGATGAAGAGTTATAGTATAATAGGGAGTCCCTATTAGGGACTTAACAAACGCTAAACCCAAATAAGCATAGGTATAGATGTTGCAATCCTAAGACATACGCACATTTCCAAGGCCTTGAATACTAGCAGCAAAAATCACATATTTTTCATAAGGTTGCAGCGAGGTAGTAGAAGATGGTACAAAAGCCGGTTGATTATTTAAACTTTCTTGTTGGTAATATATATATATATATATATATATATATATATATATATATGCATTGTGTATGCTAGACAAAACTTCTTCTTTAGTTGGTTCGTGAGTTGGTTCTTTATTTGGGTCTGTTGGAAGTACTTCTATACAATCATAAATCGTTTCAACAAGTATTTTACAACCGTCTACTTTAATAGTCGGATTTAATACAGCACCAATAATATAACAAGTGGAAACATGAAAAAAGTATTATTTAATTTTTTAAAACATTTTTTCAATAGATGTCTTATAAGTTTATTTTTGCATATATTCATTAAGTAACAACAAATATTAGAGCTATATAAAATAACATAGTTGAAATAGTATGATAATAAATACCAAAAAAATTCTTTAGTAGCTTGAAAAAATTCTCTAAAAATCCAATAAGTTCTAAAAAAATCCCCAATCATTATCTACAAGCATATCCATTGGATTTTTATTATGCTCGTTAAATAATAAAGTTATAGGTATTCTATAATCGTAAGCAACAAGTAGTTGTTCATATAGAGAATTCCATCTAGTCGCTAATTCTTCAAGAATTTTCTATAATGTAATCCACAATCGTGACAAGTTTTTTTACTCTTTGCGTCTTTGTATTTTATTACCTTTAAAAATAAAGTTTATAGCAAATTGTATTTTATCAAGAATGTTTTCAAAATTTTTAGGCCATCATTTACAACTAAGTTATAAATGTGGCATGCACCTCTTATATGAAAATGATTAGGAAAATATGGAGTTAATTGAACTTTTAAAAGTCTTATAGCATAATCATTAGAGGAAATATTATCTAATATAATAGTCATAATTTTATCAATTATTCCATAATAATCACAAATTTCATGAATATTTTGTGCAATAAAAGTTCCAGTGTGCCTATCATCAATATATCTATATGCTATAATACGTTTTTGCATAGACCAAGTCTGATCTATCCAATGACATATAATGGTTAAATAATCATTACCGTTAGTACTACGACCTATATCATAAGTGAGAGCCACTTTGCCATTAAGATGATATATGCATAACGTAAATATTGTTGATATTCATTTGCAATTTAAAAAACGTCTCTTCTAACAATTGATATAGGAAAACCGTTAAAAAAAGGATTATACATTTCTCTAATGTAATGAATAAAACCAGAAGATGAAGGAAATGAAAAAGGCAAACCCTCCACCGCAACTAATTTTGCCATATTTTATCTTTGTATTTACAAAGGCGCAAGCCCAAGTCAAGACAAGAAAGCGAGATCCACTGGAAATAGAGGGAGAAGCCAAGCGTAATCAAGTCCTTAGCAGCCAAAAGCAAACTCGGAGCTCGGTATTTTATCATATTTAGGACAAAAAATCCCTCAGTCGTCGGGTTAATTTGACCTTGTACTTGGTCGGGGACACTATGTGAACCTTGTCCCGACTCAGCTGGCACACCAGATTTTTTAGTTTGGTATTGATTCCACCTAGATGTGTGCTTGCCTTGTACATTCTCAATAAACCTCCCGTCCCACCTTGACCTTTTCCGATTTTAAATTTATAAATATTTTTACAAATTTTACATCTAACTACTTGATTCTGTTGGTCCCCATCAAAAAAAATTCATGCAGCTGATTTTAATTTTCGTTGTGTGGGGCCTCGACTCATACTAGGGGGAATAAGAGGCATTCCAGTTTCAATTTGAGGCTGAGACTCAGTCTGAGGTTGAGGTTGAGGTGCACTAGTGGGTGTGTTATCTACATTATCGTCAAAATTAAAGTCTGGATCAGATGCAGAATATACCTCATCATCTAATGATATATAATTAAAAAAACAGTTTCATCTATATGAGTGAAATCAATCAAATCATCGGGACTAGGAATAAGATTACTAGAAGAAGTACCCTTACCCTTATTACCCTACTAGAAGAAGCACACTTACCCTTACCCTTAATCATACGTCAAAGGCGTTCCATTATAATTATGCAAATAGTTAATTAAAGTAAATGAAATTAAGTGCGATAATTAAAATTAAGTAACAATAATAATTTAAAGAAGGAACGAAGGTACCAAACGCCGACATGTAATCGAGGTTGAAAATTAAAACTTTGCTCGATGGATGATCCTCAAGTTAGTTGCCAATTTCACTCCCAAATTTTGAACTTTGATATAAATGAGCAAAAAAATATAATATTTAGTAGGCAATGTAAAATTGTAGAGAGATAAATTGAGAGATTAGAGAGATGGTAGGAAGATTTGTGAGAAAAATGAAGAGGAAAATAAGTTATTTATAGTTGAGAAATAGGGTTGAAGTGCAAATATATTAACTTAGGGGTTAAAAATAAATATTAAGGGGTGGGGAATTTATAGTGTGGGGGTGAGGTGGGGGAATGGCCGTTGCACAAGAAATTTGGCCGTTGTTGCAACGACTATTTTTGCAAAGGGGGAGGGGGGCTGGCGGGACCGGGGCGGGTCGGATCGGATCGGGACAAGTCCAAGTCCCGTTCCGAGTTCGAACCCCGACACCGATTTTTTTGGAGGGATCGGGCCAACTCGACCCATTGACCAACATTACTCCAAAGTCCAAACACATATCATGAACATTTTATCCAATATATAGGCTTTGAATTCCTAATTAACTAATAATGAAATATTACTAAATTAAGCTACATAATAATTTTGGATAAGTCAAGTTATTTTATGGGTTAGGTCTAATATTTATGTGGACTAAAAATACAATATCACATATTTAATTAAAGTCATACATATGTGCATTTCATAATTTCATTAAAAGGAAAGACATTTTTAACCGTAAAAGAGAAATTGGGATCCAATAGGTGAAGAAGGGGTATTTTTAATTTGAAAACTAACTTTAAGGGCATAGGATCCAATAGTTGGGAGAAGGACAAATTAAAATAATTTTCAATACGTAGGGCATTTTGAAAACCCTTTATCATTTCACTTCTAAAGACATTGCATAGGTACAAACGTAATTTAATGATATTGATCAATTTTTGTGCCCTTCAAAATTATATTATGCTTGTAACAAATTATGTGGTATTGGATAAAATAGAATACTTAAAAACTAGTTTTAGAACATATATAAGTTGAAAGTTTATTATTTTGAATACACATTTCATAGTATTTGACGCAAGATATATTCGTGCAAAGCACGAACATAGACATTAGTCTATCTTAAAAACATATTAAATATTACTTTTGATTGAAATAAAATAAATTTAAATAGAACAAAATAATTTCAATTTGGATTAAACTAGGGTTGAGTGATTGATTGGTGAATAATACTCCTTTCCTATATATGACAAAATTTCCATTTCCATTGGGAAATATTTTCGTAAAGAGTACAATTTTTTTCTGAAATAAAGGGAACATATACACACAGTCACATATGATTCTTTAAGATTTATGGTAAATGTAAGATCTGAATTTTTTTAAAAAGAGAAGTTTTAAAACGCGGAGTTAAGGCGCTATTTGATAAACGGTCGAAAATTCAAAAACGAAGCGGGTCATTTTTTTTGTTTTTTGCATGCATGAAAATAAAACCATTTCCCCTCTCTCTCTCTCTCTCTCTCTAAAACTAAAACTTTTTGAATTTTGAAAACAGCTCAAAGTGCTCCATATATACCCGCGCCTTCACTCTTTTTTCACCTCTCACTCTCTCTCTCTTTAATAAGCTTAAATCTGAGCATCTTAATTAATCTCAGAAAGCCTAAAACTCCACTAATTTTCTTCATTGTAAGATTCTTTATTTCTTTATTCTACGATTTATCGGTTTAATTTGTCAATGTGGTCATGTAAAGATTTAATCTTTTTGTTTCTTGAGACACATTTCGTTAAATGTTACTGCAATTGTTCATTCTTGATTATTCATTATCAATGCATTTCTTTACATGGGTCATCCTTAAATCTGACCATCTGAGCATCATTTGAATTGGGTAGTTAGATTTAGATGTGTTTGCTGTCTGTTACATGACTTTTATATATAGTTGAATTTGTTTTACGAATACATACAATTCATATTAAATCTACATCTATGGTCACACTACTTAAAAGTGTGATTATTATCTTATTTCTAATGTTTGACACTGTACAAAGGCACATACATGGGTTGATAGTATTGTGTTGTCCATGTATTTGTTATGTTAATTAAGTTTCACCTAAGCCCTCAATGATTAAGATGTGGTTACTGGGTAGTGTTGCATTTGTGTTCCAATGTGGCCATTTCGTTATAATCATGAATTTGTTTTAGCATATGCCATTTCAATTCTTTTTAGTTCAGGTTACTCCGAGTAGCTATAGATCTTTGTTCCAGCTCACTCATAGATTGAGCTGAAAATGCCAACTTTTTACATTATGTGTACTTTTATGCACCTAATTATTCTTTTCTTCCCAGTTCCCCTCATAGCTTATCCAGTGGTGGATGTATCATGATAGGGAGGTGTTTAATTGAACCCATGACTTTCGACGCGGGGCATAAATTTATGTGTGAAAATTTATTAAAATCGTAATGACTAGTAGACATTAACCCATAACTTTTAAAATACAATTATTATAAATCTTGGATTTACCTCTGAGCTTATCTACTATCTGTTAGCTAACAATGATTACGTTTGTTTTTTTTCTGTTCAAGCATTGCTAACAAATGAGATTTTAAAACATTATGAATTTATAGATGCTTAAAATTTTGATTTTTTCCTTCTTTTTTATTTTGTTATGAGTTGTAACTGACCATAATCTGTTTGATGTATATACTCAGAAAAAAATGGACTCTTTGCCTGATGCCATTGTCCAATGCATCTTGATCAACATAACCAATGCAAAAGATGTGGCTTCTACTTCTTGTGTATCAAAGAGATGGAAGGAGTCAATTCCTTATCTCAATAGGCTTGTCTTCACTCGTAACATTTTTGACAACCTTAAGAATTGCTCTCCTGATGACGTTGTTGGCCACATGGTTTCATCAATTAATCGATTGGAAGAACTTGTTGTATACTGCCCTTTTACTGGTCCTGGCCTATCGTCGTGGCTTTCATTAGCTGGACCTTCTTTATGGAGGCTTGAGCTAAAGTTGGACGATAACCTCATTGATATGAAATCTTGCTCCTCAAAGTTGGACAGTATCGCAGCAGCAATAAATTTGGAATCTTTGAAACTTTGGGGTGTGAATATGACTCATTGTCCAAATTGGTACATTTTCCATAAGCTTAGGAATCTTGAAATAGTTGGCACAGTAACGGATGACTCTATCTTACATGCTGCATTAATGGCTTTCCCCAATTTGAGTAACCTGTTGCTCCTTGGTTGTGAGGGACTGAAACATGTCTTTCTTGAGCTTCCTCAGCTGGAAGTATGTAATCTTGATTTCAACGGTTTAGGTAACTGCTCCCTAACTGTCAATTCTCCGAAACTTCAACATCTGCAAGTGCAAGGTTGTAGTTGGATCAGAGTCCCTCAGACTCAATTACTCAGAAACCTCTCCATTTCTAATACTTCAGGTACTGAAAATTCCATTAATTGATAGAGATTTTATTCATTTTTGACCCGTCGGCCGAAATTAATTAGGGCCCTAGCCAAAAAAGTACAAAACATAAACACTGGTCTTGTATATTATAGGCTAATTTGTAAATTAGATCACCGAAAGACATTGGATTGCAATTATCTCTTTTTCATACTATTTTAACATCACAAAACCAACTTTTATTGTAGGACGGGTTATCTTTGTAGATTTTGGAAAACTTGTGGCACTTGAGTCATTGGAGATGAGAGGAGTTCAATGGTGTTGGAGTGCCATAAACAAAATGCTTCAATTGGCAAGTGAAGTGAAACATCTATTCATGAAGGTGGAATTCACTGGGGATTCTGATGCTCTACAGCCATTTCCAGAGATTGACATTGTTGATTTCTTTAACAGCCACCCCAAGCTAATAAAATTTGACATCCATGGGGCCATGTTTGCTGCACTTTGCCAGAGAAACAGTTTGAAAAATGTGAGTCTTAGTTGTTTCTCATTGTTCAACGGTTCCTCATGGTGCACGTAATTGTTTTTGTTTAGCTAGTCTTATGACATTAGAAATCTTGGATGTTTGCAGGTGGACTATAGATTTATGATCCCTTGCCTTGAGGAGGTTGTAGTCACCGTGAGATCGCCACTGAATGCTGAACAAAAGATGAGTACTTTAGAGTCTTTAATCAACTATGGAAAGAAACTGAGGAAGATGAGAATAAAAATTCTTCAGATGAAGAGCAGCCATAGCAGTACAGATGATTTTTTCGAGGAGATTTGCAGATTCACACGGATGAATCGCAGGATTGTTTCAATTGAATAATGATTTGACAATTTTTCCCTGTTCCCCATTCCCCTAGCATTTCTTTTCATTGGAGGATTCTGTTTGATTTGAACGGGAACTTTCTTGGACCATTTCCTTCAAAGTTCCTAGACATTTGTACTTTGATTTTTGTACCTTTTTAACTTTATTCTGCAATTTTAAGAGGCTTCAACACTTGGAGAACCTCATCATAGATGAGTTCCTTTGATTAGATCAGGATATGGGATGCTTGCTTTTCTGAAGATTGAAATGTGTAATTTTCAATCCTTGGATGTTATTGCAAAAGCTTACCTTTGCCAATTACATGAGTTAAATATGAAATAATTATTGCAAAAGGTTGCCATCTATTGTTTATGGAATAATTACTACCCCCTTTAACTTATAAGAAACTTTGTGGAGTATTATTATTTTATGAGAATACAATATGAAATAAAAATGTATACTTGAACTGGACATCAGAATTATAAAGGATAAACAAATTTGTGAACCAAATGACCCATTACCCATACAAGAGATACTCACATGTAATTACAACCCTCTTTGAACTTGGTGAGATAGTTGTGTAAGTGGAGTTGGTTATTACCTAGAACTAAACGGATAACTTGCTACAAAAAGGTAAATTACACTAACAATATAGATTCTTTAAGTTAAATTCATCAGAGAAGTAACCTATCAAGCAATTTTATCAGGATTAAATAATACAAGTAGGATTAAGACAAGGGGTCTTATGTCCTGCCAAATCGTTTTAGATACCAGGCCCAATTAAGATTGACAAGAAGCTAGAGACAAACAAGCTCCATTGATGTAAGTGTCAGCTGAAACAGATACTAATATAGTTGTCATTAGAGGAAAAATACAGAGAATACTGCTGCTTAAATAAGCAAAACTGCTTCAGAGAATGTACAACAACAATGTCCACTGAAATGATAAAGTGAAGAACAAATGAAGGGCAGGCAAGCACAAAGTAATTCAAGTGTACACTCAAAGCCAAGGCATGTCACCCTTTGCCTTCATTATCTGATACAGTAAAAGCTAGATCCACTAATATCACATAGTAAAAAAAATTCTATGCTTCATAAGAAGTGCCAAATGATGCTAGTCCTAAGATTTTATCTGCCATATAGAATGTGATTTCCAGTAAAGAAAGTCTAAATTAGCTTCTTCTTTTGGAAATATCGCTTCAGATACAAAATTTGTAAAACTGCAGCCAGGACACAGACTGCCAAGGATGCTATACTAAAGCTAGCCACCCGTGTATTAGTTGTTTCACTAACCGACCGCATCTCTGCTTCTCTGAAAGGACAAAAAGAAAATGGTATAAACGTGAAACAAGAAAGACCAAGTAAGCAAACCAAAAGCATTGCATCGATAAGCGTATTAACAAATACCTGGTCTTTAAGTAAATCAAATTTTCATGAATGGCCTCTACAGCTCCCTCAAGCTTTCTCAGCTCAAGTTCAAGACCCTACGAGAGGCAGAAATTTGAGTAAAATTTCAAGAGCTTTCAGAAAAGATTTATTTATCTACTTGTAAGAAAAAGAAGAGTAAAGAAAAAACAAAGTATGATCCTTTACCGTTGTATCAATTGTACAGGAGGAGATAGCAACTAGATAACCCATGCTCAAACAATTAACAATTCAAGTTTTTGTCAGAAATTTCTATTGCTAAACTAAAATGTCCTGATTTTGAATGAGTCATTGAGGTCAACTTCCATCCCAAATGTAGCTTCCACAAAGCTTTACTCCTGAATGATTAAAGAGGTGACAATTCTGACTTTCAAAATAAAATCATAATTAATTGCTAAAGCTTGATTGGTTAACTCCTCGAACATTCTAGGTCACAAAGTCCACCAAGCCACCCCTCCACAAATATCCTCACCCCCACAAAACGAAGGAGAACATTCATTTGTCCCACCACTTACCAACTCCAGAAAACAATAAGCAAAGATACACAAAGGAACTAATTAACTCAGAATAAGATCATGGATTAACCTTATATGCTCAGGACCACCATGAATAAATGGTTCATAAACAAATGGGTCTTCTACCTACTAAGGTAAAGTGTTCAAAAGCTCATAGAGGGAAGTCCGGTGAACTAAGCTCCTGCTTTGTGCAGGGTCCGAGGAAGGACCAGACCACATCAGGATTGTAGGACAAGATCAATGGTTTATGAGGTAAAAGTAAGTTTTACTCCCATTCCTAATTTCTCTTGGCTGTTCAATTGACTGTGAGAGACTGAGAGTATAGTTGTATAAATCAGATTACTTTTTTTATAAGAGTATAAATCAGATTACTTATTCTCCATTAACAATCTTACTAAAAGTAAGGATCATCCTTGTACTCCCTCTGTCCAATTTTAAATGACAATATTTATGAATCTTTGACTTGTGCACTATATAAGTAATAATGGAAGAAAACATTTAATTTGCCATCGGAATGTTTGTTTGTTGAAAAATATCACATAGAAGTTTAAATTTAAATAGTTAATGGAATTTACGAAGAGTAGCCTTGGAGTAACTGGTAAAGTTGTTGCCATGTGACCGGGAGGTCACGGGTTCAAGTCGTGTAAACAGCCTTTTGCATAAATGCAAGGTAAGGCTGCGTACAATAGACCCTTGTGGTCCGGCCCTTCCCCGGACCCCACGCATAGCAGGTTAGTGCACCGGGCTGCCCTCTTTTTTTTTTTTTTTTTTTTTTTAGTTAACGGAATTTAGGTTCTTTAAATTTGTTAAAGTTGTACGACATGATATTAAATGGAATTGTGTAAACATTTTGGACGTCCTAAAATAAAGATGTCATATAAAATAGGTCAACACTTTTTCTCTTCAAACTAAGGAAAATAAGAGATTATACCATCATTAAACTATGACCTTTTTAATTCGTTAGTAAAAGATGCCTCAAATTCATAGCTTTTAGTCCCCCTTTCTCCCTCGAAGGCCCGTACTTTCTTCAAATTAGTGCGCTTTAGTTTCACACAATAATGTTACTAACAAAAGCAAAAGCTGAAAGGACAATGAAATCAGGTCCCACCTCTATCTTCTCCTTTCTGGCAACTGATTCCCAATCCTTGGCAGCAATTCCCGTTTTCCAGTCAAGACTAACAGTTAAGCTCCCACCTCCTGGATTATGACCATCTTCAACCCAAAAACATGCTAGATAGTTGCCAGCCTCAGTTGTTGTGAAGGCAAACTGACCGTGTGTCATGTTCTCCTTGTGATGAAGGGTGTTCCCAAATGGTGAGGAGACCTGCACAAGTAATAACATGCCATAAGATTCACTATAATAGCAGAAATGACGAAATATGATATATCAGCCACAGCATTTCCATTAAATTTGCAGAAATGTTCTAGCCCAACAAAAAGGCGATAAACTATTTCAGCAAAACCAAGTAAAGAAACTGAATCTCGAGAAAACACTAGCAATACCACCTCAAATTTAAAATACCTCCCAATGCCAGTTGATTTTTTTTTGTGTGTTCATGGCACAAGCCCGTGCGCTTTCATATTTGTTACCAATTAAGAGGAGCAATCAGGGAATGCTTTGTATCATTGGACGTGTCTAGACTCTAAACTTTAGTAGTACAATAGAACAAGAAGGCGAAGCACTAGAAAAACATAAACAACTAAACTAGGAACATTATAATCATATAGCGTTCTAAGCTGTTTTACGCCATCCAATGACAAAACTTACACAAGTGAACTACGTAGAATCTAGAGCCTAAGTTGATATTATCATGTGAACAGCTAAAGCACGAAGCTCTCTATAATCATATAGCGTTTTAAGCTGTTCTACGCAATCCAATGACAGAACTTACACATGTGAACTATGTAGAATCTAGAGCCTAAGTTGATATTATCATGTGACCAGCAAAACCACAAGGCTCTCATTAAAAATTCAGCTAGAAATTGGACTAATCCTATAGGGTGACTGGCAGTGTCAAGTACAAAGATGATTGCTTGCTCTATTTCAGCAAATTAGAGTGTAGTTATAACTTATGAATCTTATGATGATGCATAAGCAAGAGAAGAACCAGCATCAATTTCAGGGCATCATATCATTGGCCAAACACAAATGCCTGATCCTACTGGGTACCAAGTACCTCGATATGGAGCCTATCTAATACCTAGTGTAAGTGAGGTGCAAATGTAAACAGAAGCCTAGTGCAATAATTCATGGGAGGGAAAAATCTCGAAAAGATGTAACCATCGGGTGTTGGTCCCAAAATTAGCATCTGGTCATACCAAATATCTAGTCTTCCGAATGCCACATGTGCTAGCTATATCACATAGAATCGTAGGGTTGGTAGCACACTCATAAGACTAAGTCTGTTTTCAAAGCAATTATATGAAACATCTTGGGCCTCTACTGTAGATCAGAGACATTCTGCCAAGTTTTCTTCACAAATCTTCTATAGATGGGACTTCTCTTTACTTGACTAATTAGTATAGGTACTTTGGGCGGTTTACTGCTTAATCTTGTAAAAACTAAATATTCCTCCTATTCAAGGTCCTTTACCTGAAATCCCATTTTTCACTGCTATCAGAACTGATATTTTTGTAATAGTACCCTTAGATCATTATTCAACAGACAAAAAATTGAGCGTACCTTATAGAAATCTATCACGTATAGCACAACATATGCATATGTTTCCATTGTTCTCTCATATTAACTTAGTTAAGAGTAGCTAAATTCTAAGCAATCTTACGTCTTTATTCTATACCTCAACAACTAAGTGAAATGTTAACATTGGATTCTTCACACATTCATCTCTGTCGTCCTTTTTACTGTACTTAAGAATAAGTCAGTATGTCACAGATAAGTATCGGGATAAGCAAACAAACTTTCATTCCATTGAAAATCTAACAGACCATAATGCCTAATGTACTGAATTCTCTGGAATAAGAAGTACGATCGTTAAATCAGCAAAACAATCTTCTTGACAACTTGGCAAAGATCTAAAACACTACCCAAATCGTAATTTATTCGCAAACTAGTCCATCAACTGGTTCTATGCACTATAAATGGACAAAGTAAATAACATTAGCACACTTCACCCAAAAAAAAATCAATCTTTTCCAAAAATCCAAAACATCTTACTAATCCAGCTGAATTAGTTGAAAATCAATTAGTTTAAACTATACCCCTACCCCAACCTAGGAAACACTGTTATTAACCTAACACATAACTAAAATGGGATCATGCCAAATTACCCTTAAAAGCAAACCAAATCATAGATTCACAAACACAAACAAGAATGTACGTATGCCAAGCAAATAAGATTTAAGACTATTAACCAATCTTAAACTAAAACTTATAATTGACCCGACACTTGTGCTTGGGGCTGCTACACGTGTGTATTAATTCATACTGAAAAAACTAGAAAGAAAATAAAAAAGGAAAATTAGGAGTATGGGGTGGGTACCTTGACAGAAACGGTGGGGTTAGGATGGTGATGATCATCGGAGATGGCAAAGTAATCAGCCAAAACGACGACGTTATTATGAAGTTCTTCAGAAACACACTTTGTTCCAGTCGCCGGTACAGTCAACAATATAGCTTGGACCTTGTGCAATAAACACAGTACTATCAATGGCAAGAACACCCACCTCCTCATTTTTACAATTTTGACTTGCCAATGATCTATGTAGACAGAGCTTGGAATGTTCAAAATTGGAATCTTGGATGAACATATGTATGTGGGCATGTGTCTCATTATATTAGCCCATTGGGCCTTTTTTAGTTATGCCAATCCATGGGCCTCTTTGGTTTCAACAATCTTACCTAATTCGCACAGATGTCCTATTTGGGTGGTCTTTTATTTTTTGGCCTTCAAATTTGAGTTCTTTAATTTTTTTCCTTTATTATTTTTGGTGCGGTATAACTAAATTTCCCACGACATAATTAGTGTTTATCTTCGGCATATGTATCATACACAACCCACATATTATGTCGGATAATGCATAACTGTCAACACTCAACATAATATGAAAGATACATAATTTCAGATTTCGGCGGGCATAGTTAGAGTTTAATTTCAATATATGTATCATAACATTCAGACAAACTATGCCAGATAAGGCATAATGTTCAACACTCAACATAATTTAAAAAATTACTATAAAACTATGCCGCATAACTTAATTCCTACATAATTTATGCCGCACGAGGCAAAAGTTCAGTTTTCGAAGAAAAATATATTATAGAGACTATGCATTGCGAATTACACCTGGATATTTTCATAAAATAAATAGCAGGGGTAAAAATTAAAGACCACATATATGAAGGGCAAAAAATTAAAGACCAATGCGTTTGAGGGGAAATACAACAACAACATACCCATTGAAATCCCACACCGTGTGGTCTGGGGAGGGTAGAGTGTACATAGACCTTACCTCCACCTTGGTAGGTAGAGCGACTGTTTCTGGGAGACCCTCGGCTCAAGACAAAGCATAATCACAAGTAAGACAATCAAAACAAAGCAAGAGTAAAGAGTAAAACAAGAGAAATGGTCAGACTCATATAAGTAATTAAAGTAGTATAGAATGCCTTCGAACAAAAGGGACCAGTAGCTAACACAATTAAATAAGCTAAATAAAATACACTAAAGAACACATAGCAGCGGAAATCAAACTACAGTGGATTATAAAACAATAATGTGCCTATAAGTGTGATAGGTTAATCAGGCCTACAATAATAACACTACAACTATCAATTTGTAAGCATAAGTAGGACTACGCTCGAGTACCTACTACTCTTCTACCCTCATCTGTGTTCTCCACAACCCCCTATCTAAGGTCATGTCCTCATTAAGTTTCGCATGTGTCATATCCCGTCTAATCACCTCTCCCCAATACTTCTTCGGCCTACCTCTACCCCTCCTAAACCCGTCCATAGCCAACATCTCACACCTCTGCACTGGGGCATATGTGTCTCTCCTCTGCACATGCCCGAACCATCTCAACCTCGCTTCCCGCATCTTGTCATCCACCGAGGCCACTCCTACTTTCTCCCGAATATTATCATTTCTAATCTTATCTCTCATTGTATTCCCACACATCTATCTCAGCATCCTCATCTCCGCAACTTTCATCTTTTGTATGTGCGAAGTCTTGACTGGCCAAATTAAATTTATCAAACTTAAAGCTGTTCCAAATTGATATTCTACAACATTCATGCTGATTTTTACCAGTTTTGATGATACCAATGCTGAAATGTTGCGAATGGCAACAAGAGAAAGTAATGCAGATGATACATTTAATTTTGATCCAAGCACCATTCAGTGGGAAAAATACTTCAAGGAAACTCATATTCCCGGATTAGTGAAGTACATTTTCTAAGAAAGCAGAATTATGTGAATAAAGGAGGCTGATATACTACTCTGCTTCCAAATAGAAAGCTGTATTTTGCTTAAATTCCATCATGTCTTTTTTAAGCGACTACGTCAGTTCAAGAAAATATTGGAAGCACTTATTCTAAATAAAGGGGGCTGATATGCTTCTCTGTTTAAATTCCATAATGTTGTTTTTAGAGAGACTACGTATATTCAAGAATGTAATTATATTGAAGGACTACTTTTGCTGTTTCATAACTGATCGATAAGTAGCCACCAAGATTGAGTTTTCCTGTACATTTGTAGTAGCCATACAAGGTTTAATACAATGTCATTTCAATTTTCAATTTATTTTGTTTCTGTTGATAATTCATACCAATCCATTAACAACTTCAGCGATCCTATATTTTTTTGGGGACTTCAGCGATCTTATATTTGATGGATCTTTTTTTTTTTTCCAGCATGACAACAGGAAGCGACTAACTAGAAAACAATGTAAAGAAAAAATGTTCCGCTACTTAATATGCATTTATAATACACTAAAATTCAACATGAAACTCACACACAATTTAGCAATTCTTGTCCAAATTGAAGAAATTGATAATTAGTGAAAGATCTCACAAGAAGAATGAACCTTGTTAGAGCGAGAAGAAATGACATTAATAGCAGATTTCATTGAGGCACCATCAGAGTTAACAGCAGCTTCAAGATACTTCTTGGTAGCTGTTAAGAGTTCCACATCGGATATGGAATGGGAACATGGACTCCTTATATGGACTTGGACAATCCTCACCCTACAAGCTAGCTTTTGGGATTGAGTTAAGTCCAAGATCCATTATTTACATGGTATCAGAGTCAGACCCATTCAAATTCTTTGTTCACCGATGTTGGGCCCCCAAATTATATTATACACGCTCCAGTTAACAAGATCTGAGCGTGCGGGGAGTGTTAAGAGTCCCACATCGGATATGGAATGGGAACATGAACTCCTTATATGAACTTGGACAATACTCACTCTACAAGCTAGCTTTTGAGATTGAGTTAGGCCCAAAATCCATTATTTAGAGTAGCAAATGTGCCCACTTTTGTCATAGTATTTCCCAGCATTCTTGTTCTTTCAGCAACACCCACTGAGCTATAATACTCACGGGCTTTAGCTGAAATCTTTCATTTATTTCAAAATAGGCCACACCGTCTCATTTGATATTATCAATAAGAAATATATCCAATAATATCATTTCAATGCATACTTTATATTACCAACACATTTTATGAAACATTTATAATTCATCATGTGTCACAAAACGTTATTGAGTTCATAAGAAAGGCTAGAACAATTTTACAAGTCAATTATTAGCAATTCACGCTAAGCAATAGTTTATGGTAAGTCATGGTCGTTAATTCAAAATCATGAAAACCTCACAAGATAGTTTAAACTTAATATACCTCAAGGCGGCCTTAGTAGCTACTACATGTTTGCTCCAACCGTTTCAATCTAATCAACTAAGTGTTTTACACTTAAAATCCCCAAGAATTCCCTATTTCTCCATTTTAGGTGATACCTTGGGCAATCAACTTACAAAATCCCAACATCGGCATTAATACATTCATTTGAACCATATAAGTTTACCATTAAAAACTTATCGACACTAATCATTATCTCCTTTAAATATGCCGGCAATTTTGGCGCCTGGGATTGTTTCGTGCCAACCCCAACGTTCCCCACCTATAGCTTTTTCTTGTTTCTTTTGGTTTCCAACTCAAATCACTTCCAAACATTATCATATATATTACACCATACTCTGTATGTAAGATTGCAAATGATTAGGCTGAATTTACACGAATTAAAATGAGTTGAGTTAAGAGTAATAAATAGGTGAATCATGAAGAAATTCCACGGTTTGCCCTTCAGATGAGATGGTCTATAATTTTTGTCCTTTAAAATTGAACTTATGCTTAGCGGGACATAAATTCTTTAAGGGTTACGACTTAACTTGTGGATTTTATGATACAAAAATATCACGAAAAAGTTATTTGTCTTGAGGGAAAAAATTAAAGACCGACACAAAATAGGAAAAAGTGCAAATCTGAAGTTAGGCTCTATCATGGCCCTAAATTCGACCCTTCAATCTGAATTTGAACTACATTATGAAGTTAGGCATTGTTAGAGTCTAACTTTAGACCCCGGATTTCAACTCCAGATCTACCGACCCGAAATGATTATGATGTGACTAAATTTAATTTTTCTATAAAGAATTTCGGCTATTCTTTAAATAGGGATCCTAAATGGCCTATTTGTGCACTTCCCCAACTAAAGGGAATTGGGTTTTAATCCATGGGCCTCTTTGTTTGAAAGATTTTACCTAATTATTTGTTAGTAATATAATAGGTTGAAAATATGGGTCGAGATAATTACATACGAAGGTCAACCAACAACGCTGAGGAAATAGGGCTACCCCAAATACCTTATATCATTTAGAGGGAAAACACGTTCAAATGTTATATACATTAGTAAGAATGAAATGGTCAAGAAGTTTCTCTTCCATAGGTTCAATTACAATATTAGATTCGTAGATCTCTTCCATAATGGGATTTCTCCATTCACACTAGCTATGAGAATTTTAACGGTTACTGTCATTAGAAAACCACATCCGTGTTCTATATTCTACATATATAGTTCACATATATTATCTGTGTTCTCACACTAAATAACTGAAAATGAGTGACTTGCATGTATATCATAAAAATATATAGAATGAATTACTCTATTCCAGCTTGTTGATTGAATTACTTCCCTTTGTTCTCAAATCCTACCTAATAAGAAAACAATAAATAAGTGAAAAACAAATAACACACACATATTTATAGTGGTTCACCCTCAATGCGAGAGGGTCTTCATAGTGTCGGCGATGAATTAGGCTCCACAACTCGACAATCTCCCACGTACGAGAATGATAAATTTTGCTGAGCAAATGAGAATATGTAAGTACTCTATGTACTATAATTAGTTAGCTTTCTGAAATAAACTGGTTTTTAATTCATCTAAATTAATTAACATGATCTAATCTTGGAAAAGTAGTTGCAATGGTGGGAGATGGAACTAATGACGCGATCCAAGGGGAGGTACCATGGTGTATGTTATTCGTAGACGACATAGTCCTGATTGATGAGACTCGCAGCGGAGTGAACGCCAAGCTGGAGGTTTGGAGACAGACTCTGGAGTCTAAAGGGTTCAGGTTGAGTAGGACCAAGACAAAATATTTGGAGTGTAAGTTCAGCAACGGGAGCGACCCTGAGACAGGCGTGGAGGTGAGACTTGGTACTCAGGTCATTCCAAAGAAAGGAAGCTTCAAGTACCTAGGGTCTATTATCCAAGGGAATGGAGAAATTGATGACGATGTCACACATCGTATTGGGGCAAGGTGGATGAAATAGAGGCTCGCATTTGGAGTTTTGTGCGACAAGAAGGTGCCACCAAAACTTAAAGGCAAGTTCTATAGGGTGGTGGTTAGACCAACTATGTTGTATGGGGCGGAGTGTTAGCCAGTCAAGACTTCGCACATATAAAAGATGAAAGTTGCGGAGATGAGGATGCTGAGATGGATGTGTGGGCATACAAGGAGAGATATGATTAGAAATGAAGTTATCAGAGACAAAGTGGGAGTGGCCTCGGTGGAGGATAAGATGCGGGAAGCGAGGTTGAGATGGTTCGGGCATGTGCAGAGGAGAGACACAGATGCCCCAATGCGGAGGTGTGAGAGGTTGGTTATGGACGAGTTCAGAATGGATAGAGGTAGGCCGAAGAAGTATTGGGGAGAGGTGATTAGACAGGATATGACGCATGTGCAACTTACTGAGGACATGACCTTAGATAGGGGGTTGTGGAGGACACATATTAGGGTAGAAGGGTAGTAGGTACTCGAGCGTAGTCCTACTTACGCTTACAAAATGATAGTTGTAGTGTTATTACTGTAGGCCCGATTAGCCTATCACACTTATAGGCGCAATATTGCTTTATAGTCCCTTGTAGTTTGATTTATTCTGCTATGTGTTCCCTAGTGTACTTTGTTGATATTATTTATCTAAGTTAGCTACTGCTTCTTCATGCAAGAATGCGCTACCATGGCGTATTCGATTTTGTTATTAGCATGTTCATATTGCTTTAATTTCTTGTCTAGGTCTGACCGTTTCTCTTGCGTTGATGTGCTTGCTTAACTTGTGATTATGCTTTGTGTAGAGCCGAGGGTCTCCCGAAAATAGCCGCTCTACCTATCAAGGTAGAGGTAAGGTTTGTGTATACTCTACCCTCTTCAGACCCCACATTGTGAGATTTCACTGGGTATATTGTTATTATATATAAAAGCAGTTTGTAAGATAGCCAAACTTTTGGTAGAATTCGCCTAACCTTCTAATAATAGGTTAAACTGTCTATCTATCTATCTATCTATCTTATTTTAAAAGCATGAACATAAATTTTGATTGACCAAAATAACCTTCAAATATTGAAGGACTTTTTTACCCTTAATAATATCTCACAAAGAAGAATATAACTGTAAATAGAACATGCTAGGATGAAGAGTTGTACTAGAATAGATTTCTGATCATATTTCTTTTTGTATACAACAACATGCAAATATTTAACTTTTCAGATATTACTAATCCTATTTCTTTTACTAATAAATGTATCTGTAACACCCCATAAATCCGAGTTAGGTGTGAATGTGTATGATGGGTGTTAATATGACATTTTAGATATATTAAGTCCTACCATGATAATTTTGGGTGGAAATAGTTGACCTAAGATCAAGACGAATAGTGAAGCACGAAAAACATTCGATAGAATAGATTAAGTTTACAGTATTTATGAATTCCAGCTTGATTCCGTGAATATCCTTTGGGAATTTGAGAAAACTCATAAATGAAAGTTGTATATCTTTGAAATACCTTTTCAACGGTAGGTCGCCCAGCTCAAACAGAGCTACGTACAAAAAGTTATGATTGTTTTATCAAGCAAAGGTCGGTAGTCGCATCGTAAGGGTGCCGCGGCCAGAACGTCACAATGATTTTTTTCCTTGTGCGGCATCACCACGACGCGACCCATTATTTTTCTGGTTTCGAATTTATTAAGTTTCCCACTTCGTTATATTCATTCCCACTTTGTTTTGGTTGACGTTTTGAGAGGAAAGAACCCTAAAACTTTCCCAAAACATCTAAGGTAAGTTCTTGATCAATCTCCATCATTACTACATCAATATCACATCAAATTGACCTTAGTTCATCTCTCCAAACCTTAGATTCTTGAAAACCGAAGAAAGAAAAGTCTCATTCAACTTTGGGAAACTTCTTGAAGGTATGTTCTTTGAACTTTACTAAGATTAGTGTAAGGTATTAGAAACAATAAAAATCCATGGGTGATTCATGAGGGATTCAAGAGCACGTTTTTGGACACGAAAAGCCCTAGCTTTTTGAATAAGGGTAGAAATCCCTAGAATTGATTAAAGTTCTAAACATTGTTATTAATAACCATTGTAGAACGATTGCTAAACTTGGGAGTATACATTTTCTAGCTTTTAGCGGGAATCAAGGTTAAAAACTTTTTTGACTATAAAAGTGATTTGTATCTCTTTTCGAACATACTTTTCAACATTTAAAAATAGTTTCTTTGGAAGGTTTCATGTGCGTGAGGGACAAGCCTTCATGGAACCTTAGGTGTATCATACTATATATATGTATTCATGATTTTTCCTATTAAAGGAGTATTGAAACTGAATTATAGAGATTTAACCGTTGAATATGCTTTGCCCCTATAAGGGATGGTTTAAACTTATTATCAAAAGCTTGGTTATTTAATGTGTTTTACCCTATGAACATGTTTTTTTTGAAATCGATACATATATAATGACTTGAACATGATTTCTAAACCTATTCATGACTTGATGTACCCCTATTAATGGGATGATGAACATAATTCATAATGAACTAATTGATTTCCATGACATGATTTGAGATTTAGCTTCTATGCTATGATTGTGATTCGGCTATTATGTCGTGATTTCTATGGTTTGTGTTTGACCTAGCTACTCGGGAGGAAGGGTAGTCATATGGATCCTAGTGGGGTTAGCCTAGCTATTCGGGAGAAAGGATAGCCACTGCAGGCCAACAACCTCAGTGTGGTTTGCCTAGTTATTTGGGAGGAAGGATAGCCACCGCAGACCAATAGCCTCGGTGTGGTTTGCCTAGCAATTCTGGTGGAAGAGTGGTCATCGAGGGTTCATAATCTCGGTATGGTTTTGCCTAGCTATTCGGGAGGAAGGATAGCCATCGAAGGCCAATAGCCTCGGTGTGGTTTGCCTAGCCATTCGGGAGGAAGAGTGGCCATCGAGGGTTCATAATCCCGATGTGTTTTTGCCTAGCTATTCGGGAGAAATGATAGCCATCGAGGGTGAGAACCATGATGTGTTACTTCTATGCGGTTTTAGGGAACCTTAATGGTAATCCCTTTCGTTATATTGATTTGGGCATGTATTGGTATGTGTTGATCTGTTAATTTATTTATTTCTATGTTATTGCCTTTTATTGGTGATTTTATTAAGGTTGTAATCTTACTCCACATTTGGGATATCGAATTGTTTTGAAAGACCTTAAGGTAACGAGAATGACTTATGGATTCAAAGTGATTGTATCCTCATCATTGACTTATACTGGATATTCATGAGATGTTATCCTTTGTTTTGAACTGTTTCTCAACATTATTTTTAATTACACTTCTCACTTACATATTTTGCTATTAACCATTGTCCCGGAGACACTCACTGAGTACCCAGTACTCAGGCATACCATTATTATTTTTGATGGTATATTAGCAAAGAAGAGCAGGTTCGTGGTACGCGTACGGAGTAAGAGAACTTGCTGCTTTCCAGACTTATTGGTGAGCCCACACCCTTGTTCGTGAGTCACCCCATATATCTAGCTTTATTGTTTTAGTTTCCGGACTGCGTCGCGATGTGTTACTCTGTTTATGTTTCTTAGAAGCTCCATAGATAGTTATCAAAGTTGTGGGTAGATGTTGAAAGTCTCATATGACTTGTTGGGTGTTGCTACGTTCATGACTCATTATCTATATTAGACTTCCGCTGATTTTATTTTATAAGTGTGAGTATGATTTCAGTTAGTCTTAAATGTCTTGTATTGAGTAAATATTAAAAGATTATTAAAAGAGATTAGATGTTTATTGACTTTATAAGTTGCTTTCGGTATTGGTCATAACATCGGAGGCATATTGCGTCCAGGGTGGATTTTGAGGTGTGACATTAAAGAAGCTTAATTATTTCATTGAGTAGACAACTTAACTCACGTAATAATTAACTCTATTCCTATTTCTTAATTTTAAACTATACATTTTTATTAATTAAGTCTACAGTATCCTACGAGGAGGTCATCCAAGTCTACAATTGATGTTTAACAAATATTCCTTTGCTTAGAATATGTTCAGATAGATGCACATACATGAACTTGTCTTTAAATTCAAGGTTTAGATAGAAAATACTATATAATTGATTTTAGATTATTACGTTCACAACCCTCAAACTAAAATATGATAAAAAGAAAATATGATTCGCTATTGATGGAATAGATAATAGTGAGGCATTTAGTACTTAGACTCAAATATTTTTATATTTATAATTTAATTTGAGTCAAGGGTCTATCAGAAACCACCTTTCTACTCCACAAAATTAAAAATAAGGTATGCGTATATCTTACCATTTCCAAACTCGACTTATGAGATTACACTGGGTCTGTTATTGTTGTTGTTTGTTGTATCCCCATTTCCTTAATAATGTAACTAACTAATCCTTTAAAAGATGAACTTTATTATCTGAGATGATCGTTGAATATTGTGAGATGACCCTCTTCATTTGAAAATTAACCATTAATGGAAAAAAAGTGGGAAATATTCAAAGAACTAGTAAAAGAAAGAAATTAAAATCGGATAATAATATTTGAAATTTTTATGGAATATCCCATTTTGACAAACAACACTATAAGGTAGGTACCAACACAATCTATTAATTTATTAAAAAGTAGAATAAAAAATGGATGAAAACCTCTCTGTTAGAATTAGTGTTTAACAACATTTTTGTACCTCATAAAATAAATATAATGTAATTACATATAATATTACCTAATATTTATTTTTGTGATACCTGATAGGGAATAACATGCGACGCATGTTCGTAGAGACTAATACTATATTAAAAGTACGAAGGGCCTTAGAAATGTTGATTGAACTTTTTGCCCTTCATTAAAAGACTCTACAATAGACAAAATTGTCATTTACTATTTTTCTTAAATTAATTATTTAATTATCTCTATAATACAATAATAATATATATTTCCTTTTGAAATAAAACTGCCTTACTTTTGGCAAAATAAAAACTGCCTTATTTCTGGCAAAGGAAAAACCTAATTTTAGTCATCTATAAGTTTTGTAACTCAAAAGCAAAATCACGTAACCTTAATTAATTAGTTAACTTAGTAATTTATAAATGGAAAAAAAGTAATCTGACAATGCTTAGAATTAAACTATTTTAATATGTGGCCAATACTTATATTAGTGATTTAATTTATTCTAAACTTTGTTTAGGTCTTTAACACTAGATTTCATACGGGATATATTCAT
Source organism: Anisodus tanguticus (assembly GCA_034509755.1). Taxonomy (NCBI): domain Eukaryota; kingdom Viridiplantae; phylum Streptophyta; class Magnoliopsida; order Solanales; family Solanaceae; genus Anisodus; species Anisodus tanguticus. The sequence continues at coordinate 32,046,045 of CM067561.1, read as the reverse complement.
CACTTAATATTAATATTTAGGAGTTTCAGGAAACTACCGTTATTTCACATTAGACAAAAAATCATTTAATTATCTCCCTAATAATTAGGATTCTGTAGTGTTTGAATGATAGATTTTACTACTATTAGATGTGGTTACAAAACTTAAAAAACGGGTTGTAAAGTCCAAACTTGTAGGAAAAGATTGTTGAGTGTTAGAAGTTAACTAATACTAATGTAATTTTTAAATACAAATCCCACTTTTTAATTTTCGGATGTAAATTTGCTAATCATTGGAACTAATAGCCTTTTTTATTCTTTAATAATATATTTCACACCAGACAAATAATCATTTGGTTATTTTTCTATTACTTAGAAATAGTCATTTAGTTATTTTCTATATTTAGAAACTCAAAATCAACTAAATTTTCGTATTAAATTATTCCTTATTTAAAACACAACGAGGGATATTTTAGGTATCTAAATTCCTTTTTTTTTTCATGCTATTTTAAATTTACCGTATTAATTTAAACTTTTGCGTGCAAGTTTAAAATCCATAGGTATTGCTAATAACACAGGGTTGTCAACCTAAAGTTTATCCTAGAGATTTTAAAGTTAAAGTACGAGTGTAAGACTTTAATTATTTAATTCTATGATGCACAAACTTTGTTAATACAAAAAAAATCAGATAGATATCTTTTCTCTTTATTCTTTTGCTTGATTTTTCTTTTTCTGAAAAATTAAATTTACGATAAAATGTGTTGCAACTACACCTTTTTTTTTAATTCATTTGTTTGATTTTTATGTTTCTGAAAAGTTCAAATTTGAGAGTCTGGTTTATATAGCCTCGTTGTTTGAGTTACAAGAAGAAGATAGAGTGTACAAAAAAATCATTGGTTATAACATGTGAATTTTGATGGTTTCGTAATATTTAAATTGGAGTGACTGGTTATAAAAATGAATAGTTAGATTAAGTTAGAAAAATATTATTTTTAATTACATCACTTTATTTTATAAAGTACACAAACGTTAATTGATTGTATCTCATAAATTATGATAGTTCAATTCAATTAAGTTAAATAGATATTATTTATAATTACATGAATACTATACACGCTTTTTATTGATAGACATGAAATTCACGCGCAAAGCGCGTTCGTGCTTTAGAAATGTTGATTGAACTTTTTGCCATTCATTAAAAGAATCCACAATAGACAAAATTGTCATTTACTATTTTTTTCAAATTAATTATTTAATTATCTCTATAAACAATAATAATAATATATTTTCCTTTTGAAATAAAACTGCCTTACTTTTGGCAAAATAAAAACTGCCTTATTTTTGGCAAAAGAAAAACCTAATTTTAGTCATCTATAAGTTTTGTAACTCAAAAGCAAAATCACGTAACCTTAATTAATTAGTTAACTTAGTAATTTAAAAAAGGAAAAAAAGTACTCTGACCATGCTTAGAATTAAACTATTTAAATATGTCATGTATACTTATATTTAGCCGTTGTGCAACGTCTATAACAACCATTTGGCACCCCCACCCCATAAACCCTCATACCCCCTTAATATTTATTTTTAATCCCTAAGTTAATATATTTAAACTTTAACACTATTTCTCAACTATAAATACCTCATTTTCCTCTTCATTTTTCTCACAAATCTTCCTATCATCTCTCTAATCTCTCTATCTACAAGTCTACATTGCTTACTAATATTTCATTTTATTTGCTTATTTATATCAAAGTTCAAAATTCGGAAGTGAAGTTGGCAACTAGCTTGAAGATCATCCATCGAGCAAAGTTTCAATTTTCAACCTCGATTACACGTCGACGTTTGGTACCTTCGTTCATTCTTTAAATTATTATTGTTACTTCATTTAAATTATCGTACTTAATTTTATTATTTTTAATTATTTATTTGCATTATTATAATGGAACTAATTTGACATTTTATTTCTGGTAGCGGTACTAGGGGTAACAGGGGTAAGGGTGCATCTTCTAGTAATCTTATTACTCATATAGATGAAACTGATTTTTTTTTACTGATATTAATATACCATTAGATCATGAGGTATATTCTGCATCTAAACCATACTTTAATTTTGAAAATGAATTAGACGATAATGTAGATAACACACCCAATAGTGCACCACCACCTCAGGCTCAGACTGAGTCTCAGCCTGAAACTCAAATTGGAATGCCTCATATTCCCTCTAGTATGAGTCGAGGTCCAAGACAACGAAAATTAAAATCACCTGCATGTGAATTTTTTGATAGGGACATTGATAATGAACTAGCTAGATGTAAAATTTGTCAAGACGTTTATAAATTTAAAATCGGAAAATGTCAAGGCGGGACGAAAGGTTTAATGAAACATGTAGAAAACTCTCACAAAGCAAGATATAACCAATACATGGCTGAAAAATCGAGTGTGTCAATGCCTTCTGAGTCGGGACTAGGTTCACATAGTGTCCCCGATCAAGTACAAGGTCGAATTAATCCGATGACGAGGGAAAGTATAGGTCCTAAATATGATAAACACAAAGATAGAGAAAATATAGCAAAATTAGTTGCGGTGGAGGGTTTGCCTTTTTCATTTCTTTCATCTCCTAGTTTTATTCATTACATTAGAGAAACGTATAATCTTGCTTTTAACGATTTTTCTAGATCAACTGTTAGAAGAGACGTTTTTAAATTTGCATATGAATATCAACAATATTTACGTTATGCATTATATCATTTTAATGACAAAGTGGCTATCATTTCTAATATAGGCTGTAGTACTAACGGTAATGATTATTTAATTGTAACATGTCATTGATAGATCAGAGTTTGTCTATGCAAAAACGTATTTTAGCATATAGATATATTGATGATAGGCACACTGTATCTTTTATTGCAAGAAATATTCATGAATTTTGTGAATATTATGGAATAACTGATAAAATTATGTCTGTTACATTAGATAATGCTACTTCTAATGATTATACTGTAAACCTTTTAAAAACTCAATTATCTCCATCCTTTTCCGATAATTTTCATATAAGATGTGCATGTCATATTTATAACTTAGTTGTAAAGGATGGCCTAAAACTTTTTGAAAACATTCTTGATAAAGTACAATTTGCTATAAACTTTATTTTTAAAGATAATAAAATACAAAGACGCAAAGAGTATAAAAAAACTTGTCATGATTGTGGATTACCTTATAGAAAAATTCTAGAAGAAGTAGCGACTAGGTGAAATTCTCTGTATGAACAACTATTTGTTGCTCACGAGTGTAGAAGACCTATAACTTTATTATTTAACGCCTCTAATCAAAATCCAAGGGATATGCTTGTAGATAATTATTGAGAAACTTTTTTAGAACTTAATGGATTTTTAGAGAATTTTTTTCAAGCTACTAAAGAATTTTCCAGTATTTATTATCCTACTATTTCAACTATGTTATTTTATATAGCTCTAATATTTTTGTTACTTAGTGAATATATGCAAAAACCATTTTATGCTTCATCTATTAAAAAATATTTATAAAATTTAAAAAATACTTTTTCTATTCCCACTATTTATATTATTGGTGATATATTAAATCCGACTATTAAAGTAGACGGTTGTAAAACACTTGTTGAAACGATTTATGAAAGTATAGAAATACTTCCATCTCCAAATCCAACAGACCCAAATAAAGAACCAACTCACGAAACAACTAAAAAAGAAGTTACGTCTAACACACACTTAATGCAATATATATATATATATAAATTGGGACGGGGAAGTACCATTTTAAGGAACAGCCAATCTCAAAACAGACTTTGGTAATTCACTTAAATATTTGGACAGGACTACAATTGTTACTGCACAGATAGGCTGCATATTCCATTCTGGTTGACATTGGTATCTAACTAAAAAAAGTGCAGGTGACTTTTTCTATGTGCTAACAATAAGCAATACTTATAGTTTTCCAGTACTTATACCCTGATATCATCTTTTGTATAAAGATTTACAGCATGAATTTAACCCCCATTACTTCACCTCTAGCTCACTTCCAAGAACATTCTCCATCAATGGAATCGTGCTGCATTAACCAGTTTCTCGAGGGCAAGACCATTTTCATCACTGGTGCAGCGGGCTATCTCGCAAAGGGTACTTTCTCGATTTCTCTCTGTATCTCTTTTTATCTCCTTTAGGTTGGTGCTTTTTGAGGAGATGCATACATGGATTATATTACTAGTGCTTTGTTATATATTAATGTAGTTCTCACCGAGAAAATACTCCGAGTCCAGCCAAATGTGAAGAAGCTCTACTTGCTAATTAGAGCTCCAGATACAAATTCAGCTAAACAATGCTTTAACAACGAGGTACTACCAACTACTATATGATCGTATGTACAGTATATACAGGTATATACAGTAGTAGCAGTAGAAATAATGGTCATCACATTAGACCACAACTCCAGTCCACAGTCACGCATACCACATGAGAATTCAAGATTATATCGGTTAAAGGATGAGTATGCTTTAACCGCAGGTTATAAAGACGGATCTGTTCAGAGTTGTGAGAGAGAAGTTGGGTGCCAACAACCTACATGCCCTTATAGAAGACAAGGTTTTCCCAATTTCTGGTGATATTGCTTGTGATAATTTGGCGATAAATTCTGACCTGAAAGATGACATGTGCAGAGAAATTGACATAATTGTGAACTCTGCTGCAACAACTAGATTTGATGAAAGGTAGTAAGTTGCAGAATGCTAGTACCATCCTTTTTCCGTAATTAAAACTAAAAAAGTTCAATTTAATTACTCCAATCCGCCTTTTTTGCAGATATGATACTGCAATAAGGATCAATACCCTGTGTGCCATGAATATTATCAACTTTTCCAAGCAGTGTGCAAAACTAAAGATGCTTCTCCATGTAAGCACAGGTCAGCTCCATCAAATATGTGCTTAACCAAATTTCATTATGATGTGACTTCTTTGGGCATATATTGACTTTAGCATAAAGACTTGTTCTTTTCAGCCTATGTTTGTGGGGGAAAAGGCAGGACTGATACCAGAGAAGCCATTAAACTACGGAGAGACGCTTAATGGAAGCTCTCACTTAGAAATAGACGTGGAGAAAAAATTGGTGGAGGCACTAAAGGACCTTCAAGATAGGAATGCCACTGAAAAAGAAGTAACTTTAGCTATGAAAATTCTAGGTATTGAGAGGTAAGCGTTTCATAAAATCAGCCTCGCTCATTGATACAAACAAATATATGTATCCTATTTGCACCAATATATATAATTATGATTCTTCAGGGAAAGGCTACATGGATGGCCAAACACATACTCATTCACAAAAGCAATAGGAGAGATGCTTTTGGGACACCTCAAGGAGGATCTCCAACTCATAATCCTACGACCAACAATTATATCAAGCACCTACAAGGAGCCATTCCCGGGATGGGTTGAAGGAATGAGGTAATAACTATATTCAGTCTATGCATGCACACATGAAAACTAAAGAAGCGTAAGTCTTATTCGTAAAACAATATAATCTGCTCCTTCCTTCCCACAGAACCATGGAGACCTTCTTTGTTGGCTATGGTAAAGGAAAACTAAATGTCGCAATGGGTGATAGAGAAATAGAATCAATATTGGATGTGGTACGTGAGTCATGTGTACAGTGTATACCTTATTGTCATAATGAAATGCGCAAGTTTGGTCTTAATTAGATCATCTACACTTCGATCGAGTTCCCAAGTAAGTATTTACACTAATTCCTTAAAGCACATCTTGCAATTTTGCCTAAATTCCAGCTGATATGGTTGTGAACTCAGTCATCGCAGCTATGGCGGCCCATCGAAATCCATCATCTCATACAACTGTTTACCATTTTAGCTCCTCTAGGAGGAATCAACTAAAACTTGGTGATATCCTACAATTTATCGTTGATTACTTCAAGAAGAATCCATGGATTGACGAAAGAGGAAAGCCAGTCAAAGTGAAGAAATTTTGTTTCCTAGATAGCATGACTAGCTTTCACAAATACATAGCAATTCACTACATGCCACTGTTAAAGGTTAGTTTTCATAGTAATGTCTTCTTAAATAAACTGTAAATTTACGCCTTTTTGGCTTCACTTGGCCATAAAGTGGGGTAGTACTGACGTGGACTATATGTGCTTATAGATGCATTTATTAGAAAATATGGACACTATAAGTTAGACTAAGACCCACTTTGGCTGAAAATCAGTTGGTATAAACTAGAAAATAAAAGAGGGAAAGATCCTGATATGCAAGAGAGATGTATAGAAAAAGAATATAGAGGTGTTCATGAATGTTGACATGCACTTCAGCATTGATGGCCTACCACAGGCTAAGTCTATAGTTTTAACGCGTTTCAGATATTAAAATGGGCAAACTTGATACTTTGCCAACATTTGCAAGTCTCCCAGATAAACTTACAAACCAGGATCAATCACGCCATTCGAGTAGCTGAACTCTACAAACCTTACACACTCTTCAAAGCAATGTGAGTTTATTATTTGATGTCCCTTCCTTTTCTCCTCTTAACTCTATGTTCATTTTGAACTAATATTTGTCTACTTGTTAATAAGTAACTGATATACTACTCGAAACTAATTTATCAAACTTAAAGCTGTTCCAAATTGATATTCTAACATCACTCATGCTGGTTTTTACCAGTTTCGATGATACCAATGCTGACATGTTGCGAATTGCAACAAGAGAAAGTAATGCAGATGATACATTTAATTTTGATCCAAGAACCATTCAGTGGGAAAAATACTTCAAGGAGACTCACGTTCCCAGATTAGAGAAGTACATTTTCTAAGAAAGCAAAATTATGTGAATAAAGGAGGTTCTCTACTTCCAAATAGAAAGCTGTGTTGCAGCTTAAATTCCATTATGTGGTTTTTTAAGTAACTGCCTCAGTTCAAGAAAATATTAGCAGTATTATATGTAAATTATATCTTTCTGATGCTATTCGAGTACTATATGTAATTATATTTTTCTGATGCTATTCGAGTATTACATGTAATAATATTGAAGCACTACTTTTGTTGTTTCACAAATGATTGATAACTACACACCAGCAAAATGAACTCCAGATTTTATACAATGTCATTTCATTTTTCAATTTATACCAATCCCTTAACAACTCCATTGATCTTATATCTGATGAACCTTTCCTTTTCTCAGCGTGGAAATTTGAAGCAAAAAATCGCTTCAACTAATAAGAAAACAATTTAAGAAAAATTGTCGAATTGCTTCCAAGAATCTGATATTTATTATGCATTTGTAATTCAGTAAAATTCAAAAGTTAAAGAACATGAAGCTTACACACAATTTAGCAAGTGTAGTCCAAATTGAAGAAATAGATAATTAGTGAAAGATATCTCAAGAAGGATGAACCTTGTTAGAGTGAGACGAAATGGCTTTAATAGCAGATTTCATAGAAGCACCAGCAGAGTTAACAGCACCTTCAATATACTTCTTGGCAGCAAATGTAGCAACTTTTTCCATAGTCTTTCCCATATTTCTAGCTCTTTCAGCAACACCCACAAGGCTATCATATTCAGCTTTAGCCATCTGGTTCATTTCCTCCTCGAAACGGCGAAATTCATCCATGGCATCTTCCATAGCAGTGTTAATATGATCCTCTGCTTCTTTCATGTAATTCTCAGCTTCTTCTACTTCCTTTTCTTGATCAAGTTCCATGGCTGCCCAAGCCTTGTAAGCTTCAACTTCAAAGAGCTTCATGAGATCATCTTCTATGGTGTATGGGTCGAAGTTCTTGTCACAGAGAGCCTGATCTGAAAGAATGGTAAATTGAGCAAAAAGGGCCTCCATTTTTGTGAATGGAGAAAAATGGGGTGCAGGAATATATTCTTTTGGATTTGATGATTGGAAAGAGTACATAGAAACAGGAACACCAACTTGGTAAAGGACTGGTCGATGAGGGCCCTTCAAAGCAGGTTAAGTTGAATTCTCTAGTTACCTTTTTTTTTCTTTTTTACAATCTGATGATAAACTAAAGATTTGGGGAATTCGTGACGCAGTAATTTATTGTTACTTGTAAGTCACTAAAATAGAAAGTCCACTATCTGTTTATTATTATTATTATTAAGTTTTCATGTGTCCACCTTTATCTAATGTCAAGGAAAAGAATAAAACTTAACTTACGACAAAATAATTATAAGAGTAAGTACCACCAAAAGTTATAACGAAGTTATGAGTATTTCTTCATCCTTAATTAAATGTCTCAAGTCCGATTGTTATAAAGTTGAATCCCCTTTAATAAGAATCATTTTATCTCAAATGAAACTTTTTGGCATAAAATTGAATTAATCAGACTATAAAGCTAGTACCAAATACCAATACCAAGTTGAAAACAAAAAAAAAGTAAATTGTCAATAATGAAAATGTCCTGAGGGGTGGTGAAGTGGGCCACAAGTGTTGCATTTTGTCAAAGCCATCAATCCCCATCCTATGCAGGGACAATAATGTGGCTAGTCTAACTTGTAATTATGCTTATTCGATGCAGCCAAATACATCACATAATTTATTGTTTAGGGGCAGAAAGTTGAAATCGAATAAATGCCAGTGGCCTTAATCACTTGTCAACATTAGAGTCACGCTAAACTAAGTCATTGAATGGTTAAATTTTATGACAAAAACATTAAAAGTAAAATTGAAATCCTAGAACTAAATGTGAATATATCCGAATTTATAACCTATGGTTAAACCATCCCTTTGACTGATGGTCACTTCAAGTAGGAAATCTTGGATTCTCATGTGTAGTTTTCTTGAACCTCCTTCCCGTCTTGTTTTTATTCTCAGAGTTCTCCTTTATTTGCTTGTAATAATCAGTGAAGGCATCTGAATCACGTCAATAGAAATTGCTTCTCTTCTTATCAGTAAATCCAGATCCCACCACTTGTTCTTAATCTAACTGAAGGGACTCCAAGCCCCTACCACATAAACTAGAAATGAAAATGTTCTTCTAGAAACTCATGATATCATAAAATTAACAAGTATAACCACTTGGACAGAGATCTAAATGACAATCAAAAATGAAAAGAAAACCTATTAGAACAAGAGCATGTTGCTCTTTACCAGCCACCTCCACCTCTTCTATCTTGCAACTCCGCTTGCCTCTCCTCTTTCAGTTTCTCCACAATTTGAAGAATATCACGGTTATAGAAACGATCGCGCACAAACTTCCTTTCTTCAGCTTGTATCTCCTTGATAGCACTTGGATATGGATTAGGAGGTGGTTTCTTCCCTTGAAGTCGTGCAATCTGCTTCAGTCGAGAATATGCTTTCTTTTTTGCTTTTCTCTCTCCTCGATATTCCATCTATAATAACAAAATCACACGGTATTTAAAAGAGAGATCCTAGAAGAAGATTGAGCCTCAACGAATTTGAATTTAGAAAGACTGGATACGTACATCAGCAACGGCCATAGCTTCCTCTTCACTGACCCCCTGCTCCTTTAACTCAAGCACCCGCCACCCAAATAGCCGGGCTGGAGGAGGGTCAAACCCAGAAATCCTGTCAAAAATTCAAAAATATAAGTCTCAGTGATGCAAAAAGGTTACAATCTCGACATGCCAATTATAACGAATAACGAAAAAAGACTGGTTTTATCCTCGACTGCACAATACAAGATGTGCTGAGAGTTCTTTTCATATTATGTGCATTAGTAGCACCTTTCCCCACTTCTTTCCTCAATCTCCAGCATATTGCATGTTAAACTATTAAGCCTACACATTAACTTGTGGAGACCCTAAACTAAAGGATCAACAGTACAAACACGGCATAGACCTGAAGGGTAGTTTATTATCAGAGCACGTTTAAATGCTACTTTCTGATGATTGCGAAAGTCAATCAATACATACTAAGAACCATGACTAGGGTTAGAAGCATACTTAATAGCATCCTCGTGTTTAGATTCTGGATGTTTCCGGAAGAACTTCTTGATATAGACATCCTCGGGTAGACAGATGGGTTTCAGTTTCTTCTCGGCACGAGGGAATGTTGCCGGCGGAGCCCTGGATTCAAACAAAATTCCAAGCAACAATCAGCATTAGGAGCACAATTTCATGTTCAAGGCAAAATGGATACACTCAAGTAAATTCACGCCCAAGAATCCAATGAGCATTCCTAACAAACGCTTTCCTTAGACGCCTGTTACAAACCTAAATTGATTGAAAATTATGACAAAAAGAATGTGTAGCATTTCTAATACTTATTTGATATGAGGTTGCACACCCACTTTATCATAGTAATAGAACACGGAGAGGTCCTAAATTCAAGTCTCACCACTACTCGTCAAAAAAAATATTTCACGTGTTTGGCCCAAGAAAAAGAATTATATCACACCTAAGGACACACATTTTGAGATAAATGAAAGATTCCATTTTTTTTTTTTGAGAAAGGTAACATAAAAGATTCCATTTTCTAGCAAGATAAATTTTTAGATGAAGATGCAAACACATGAACAAAAACAAGTAAATCTAAGGAGATAATTAAATAAGAAAAATGAAGGAAAACGAAAACATGGATAGTATAACGTACTTCTCCATAGCCTTGAGCCAGACAGGCTCGGCCTTGGCTAAGCCTTTGACAAGCTTTCTCGATCTGCTTAACAAATCACCTTTCATGAACGACATCCTTCTCTTGATTCAAAATGCTATCAAATCCAAAAGTAAGACCGTCATTTCATGAATATCGATGGACCTACTGAAACCTTCCACATATCTTTCACAAAGAAAGGAACGTAAGAAAGCTAAAAGTCTCACATTTGATTGTGAAATAATGGAGTCTTTGTGAAAAAGGGATTAGATCATGAAACTTAGGGGTCGTTTGGTCGGGAACAAGTTATCCAGGGATTAGTTATTCCAAAAATAACACTACAATCCCAGGATTACTAATCCTGGAATTAGTTATACCACGATTTTATCCCAACCAAACATGAGATAAACTCATCTCAAATTTAATGTTGGGATTAAATATCTCTTATCCCTCGTACCGAACGAGCCCTTAAGTCTGTAGACCTTGGCTAAAGCAACACAACTTATAATGAACGTTCAGAAATTTTACAATAAATCTAAACTTAGTTTCTTAGTTTGGAGTGTTTTTTAGATTTAATTCCTTGTAATTTCGCATTTCAATTTCGTTGAGAATCATTGTAATTCTACTCTGACTTGAAATAGATGGGAGACTCTTTTGCTTATGTAACGATCCTTGAGGGGTTAGGGTTGTTACATATTCACACACACACACACACTATAAACTTCTTCTACAAATAAATAAATAAATAACGGATCTTTCAGCAGAGGTTAACGAACTTACGCAAATAACAGATTCAAGTGGAGACCTTTTGTTTTATTATCTGGATCCTTCTTTTTCTATATTTTGGAGAAGAAGGGGGGAAATGGTTAATGGTGAAGCAAAAGAGATGCAAATGGCGACTGGTTTTTCCAGAATTGGGATTGGGGCAGCTGTTGAGTGAATACGGGCCTACCTACCAGACTGTCCCGTTGGGCTTTAGGCTTTATTTCAGAAGATGGGCTGAAACTTTTTCTTCTTTGATTTTGATCTTTTCTTTTCTCTTTGTACAATGATGAATGTTTAACAAATTTACTTTGATACAATAAGACATTAATTATTAATTAAAAAGTTACTTAATTTTGTCTAAGTATCACAGATGGTAATTAAGAAGAAACAAATATCATATTTTATATGATATCTAAATAAAATAAAATAAAATGATCTTTTGATTACAAAAAAAATGATTTTAATGACTTATTTTGATTCTTAGATAAAATGGAACAATCAACTTTTTTATAAGAAATAATTTAGCCTACATGAACAAAGAGAGAAGCAAGAAAAGTACCTAAACAATGAATTCAACTCGACCGTTAGTTTGCTGACCCTCATCTACTTTCTATAGTAAAATATTGTATCTACCCATCCCTTTACTCCCTATACCAAGTTGGTGTTCCTGTTTCTATGTACTCTTTCCAATCATCAAATCCAAAAGAATATATTCCTGCACCCCATTTTTCTCCATTCACAAAAATGGAGGCCCTTTTTGCTCAATTTACCATTCTTTCAGACCAGGCTCTCTGTGACAAGAACTTCGACCCATACACCATAGAAGATGATCTCATGAAGCTCTTTGAGGTTGAAGCTTACAAGGCTTGGGCAGCCATGGAACTTGATCAAGAAAAGGAAGTAGAAGAAGCTGAGAATTACATGAAAGAAGCAGAGGATCATATTAACACTGCTATGGAAGATGCCATGGATGAATTTCGCCGTTTCGAGGAGGAAATGAACCAGATGGCTAAAGCTGAATATGATAGCCTTGTGGGTGTTGCTGAAAGAGCTAGAAATATGGGAAAGACTATGGAAAAAGTTGCTACATTTGCTGCCAAGAAGTATATTGAAGGTGCTGTTAACTCTGCTGATGCTTCTATGAAATCTGCTATTAAAGCCATTTCGTCTCACTCTAACAAGGTTCATCCTTCTTGAGATATCTTTAACTAATTATCTATTTCTTCAATTTGGACTACACTTACTAAATTGTGTGTAAGCCTCCTTTATTCACATAATTCTTCCTTCTTATAAAATGTACTTTACTAATCCGGGAATATGAATTTCCTTGAAGTAATTTTCCCACTGAATGGTTCTTGGATCAAAGTTGAATATATCATCTCCATTATTTTCTCTTGTTGCCATTCGCAGCATTGGTATCATCGAAACTGGTAAAAATTAGCACAAATGGTGTTAGAATATCAACTCGGAAAAGCTTTAAGCTTGATAAATTAATTTCTAGTAGTATATCAAACATTAACGAGTTGACAGATGTTAGTTCAAACATCGTGGAGTCTAAATCAATATGAACATAGAATTAAGATGAAGAAAGAAAGGGACATCAAATAATACTCTCACATTCCCTTGAAGAACAGGTAAGGTTTGTAGGGTTCAACTAGTCGAATGACGTGATTGATCCTTCTTGTAAGTTTGTTTGCAGGGCTTGCAAATGTTGGCAAAGTATCAAGTTTGCCCACTTTAATATCTGAAAAATGTTAAAACTATAAACTTAACCGGTGGTAAGCCATCAATGCTGAAGTGCATGTCAACATTCATAAACACCTCGCTGTATTCTTTTTCTATACATCGCTCTTGCATATCAGGATCTTTCCCTCTTTTAGTTAATATATATCATGAGTTTTCTAGTTTATTTAAGAAGACTTCACTCTGCAAAACTAACCTTTAATGATGGCATGCAGTGGATTGCTATGTATTTGTGAAGGCTAGCCATGCTATCCAGTGGATGAAATTTCTTCACTTTGACTGGCTTTCCTCTTTCGTCAATCCATAGATTCTTCTTGAAGTAATCAACGCCAATTCGTATAATATCATCAGTTTTGAGTTGATTCCTCCTAGAGGAGCTAATATGGTAAACAACGGTATGGGAAGATGGATTTCGATGGGCTGCCATAGCCGCGATGATTGAGTTCACAACCATATCTGCTGGAATATAGGCAAAATTGCAAGATGGCATTAAGGAATTAGTGTAAATACTTAGGAACTCGAAGTGTTCTTAGATGAACTGATTAAGACCAGCTGACATAAGGTATACACATGACTGACTCACATACCATATCTGCTATGGATTCTCTGTCACCCATTGCAACTTTCTGATTTCCTTTACCATAGCCAACAATGAACATGTCCACGGTTCTGTTAGAAGGAAGAAGCAGATTATACTGATATACTAATAAGACTTACTCTTCTTTTCCATGTGTGCATGCATAAACAGAAACAATATATAGTTATTACTTCAATCCTTCAATCCATCCAGGGAATGGCTCCTTGTAGGTGCTTAATATGATTGTTGGCCGTAGGATTATGAGCTGGAGATCCTCCTTGAGGTGTCCCAATAGCATCTCTCCCATTGCTTTTGTCAATGTATATGTGTTTGGCCATCCATGTAGCCTTGCCCTGAAGAATCATATATATATATATATATATATATATATATTTACTTGTCTTGAATGAACCCTATAAAAGAATAGGATATATATATTTGTATCAATGAGGGAGGCTAATTTTATGAAACGCTTACCTCTCAATACCTAGAACTCTCATTGCTAAAGTTACTTCTTTTCAGTGACATGCCTATCTTGAAGGTCCTTTAGTGTCTCCTCTACCAACTTTTGCTCCTCTTCTATGTCTAAGTGAGAGCTTTCATTAAGCGTCTCGCCATAGTTCAATGGCTTCTCTAGTATCAGTCCGTCCTTTTCCCCACAAACATAGGCTGAAAAGAACTAGTCCTTATGCTAAAGTCAATACGCCCAAAAAAGTCACATGATAATGAAATTTGCTTAAGCACGTGATGGAGCTGACCTGTGCTTACATGGAGAAGCATCTTTAGTTTTGGACACTGCTTGGAAAATTTGACAACATTCATGGCACCCAGTGTATTGATCCTTCTTGCAGTATCATATCTGCAAAAAGGCGCGCTGATCAGTAAATTAAACTTCTTTTCGTTTTACTTGAGCAAAAAGCTTGTTACTAGTATACTATAACTAACTACCTTTCATCAAATCTAGTTGTTGCAGCAGAGTTTACAATTATGTCTATTTCTCTGCACATGTCATCTTTCAGCTCAAAATTTATCCCCAAACTATCAAAAGCTATATCACCAGGAACTGGGAAAACCTTTGTCTTCTATAAAGCCATGTAGGTTGGGGTAGAACTCCAAACAGATCCGTTTTATAACCTGCAGTTAAAACATCATATTGAAGCAGTGAACTCTGATAATCTTGAATTCTCATGTGGTAATGCATGACGATGGACATGTACTCTACTGTGCTGCTATTATTTGCTGCAGATTATTTTCATTAATGAAGAGTTATATATACAAATATACAATTCCTAAATATGGAAAATAACTCTAACCTTTCCTACTATAATTCTAATACCTTTTTCCTAATACAATAATTACACTAGTACAAGAATTCTACAAATATGGTAAATTAACAATATAATTTTCGGTCCAATGGTATACACAGTTTTGACCGTGTATACCCTTCTATCACACCCCCGCAGTCATAGCGCTCAGTTGTCGTACGCTTAGACTGTCCCTAAAATCTTCAAACAGAACCAAGGGAAGACCCTTAGTAAAAATGTCAACAATTTGGTGCCTTGAATGGACATGCAGGACACGTACTTGTCCACGAGCTACCTTTTCGCGAACAAAGTGAATATCCATCTCGATATGCTTAGTGCGTTGATGTTGGACCGGATTCCCAGAGAGATAGATTGCATTAACATTATCACGATAGATCATTGTAGCTTTTTGAATAGGAAAGTGAAGCTCTAACAGAAGATTATGCAGCCAACGTGACTCAGACACCACATTGGCTACCCCTCGATACTCGACTTCCGCACTGGATCACGATAAAGTAGCCTGACATTTTGCCGACCAAGAGACCAAATTATCATCAAGAAACATACAATAATCAAATGTCGAACGTCTGGTATCCGGACATCCACCCCAATCATCATTTGTATAAGACACGAGAGTAGAGACAGATGATGGATATAAATGCAATCCATAATCAAGTGTGCCTTGTATGTATCGTACAATACGTTTGAGTGCATGCATGTGCTCAATCCGCGGATCATGCATAAATAAACACACCTGCTAAACTGCATAAGTAATATCTAGTCTCGTGAAAGTAAGATACTGAAGAGCCCCTGCATGACTACGATAGTGAGTGGGATCCTCGTATGGTGTGCTAGAAGTAGCACTCAGCTTCGGTTTGGTATCAACCGGAGTAGAAGAGGGCTTACAAGATGACATGACAGCTCTCTCAATAATCTCAGTCGCATACTTCTTCTGGGATAAAAATAGACCACCTGCATGACGAGTGACAACTATACCCAAAAAATAACTCAAGGGCCCCAAGTCTTTCATAGCAAATTCGGAACTGAGAAGGGACATGATAGACTTGCGCATATTATCATAAGAGGCAGTCAATATTAAATCATCCACATATAACAAAATGTATGCCAGAGAAGTACCACGTCGATAGATGAACAGAGAATGATCAGACATGATGTGAGACTTCCGTTTATGTCATCTTTAAGTGCTACTTTTTCTCCCTTTGACATTATTCGTGCGGATTTATGGACATCTCCTATCGCTAGCAAACACGGTCATAAATATTATTTGGTCTTGTTAGATGATTTCTCTCATTTTTTTTGGGTCTATCAAGTCAAATTTAAATCTCAAGTTTACTCCACATTTCTTGAATTTTGCACATATATTAAAACTCAATTTGAAAAGGACATCAAATCATTCCAATCTGACAATGGTCGTGAGTTTCATAATTCACTCTTTCATAAATTTTGTACGGATAATGGCATGGTGTTTCGATTCTCGTGCCCCCATACCTCTCCTCAAAATGGTAAAGCCGAAAGAATCATATTTACCATTAACAATATGATTCGTACATTGCTCCTTCGTGCTTCTCTTCCATCCACTTTTTGGGTATACGCATTAAAATTGGTAGAATACATACTTAACATATTACCTACCAGTACTCTCCGTAATAGAACCCTGATAGAAATTATATTCCATCGAATCCCCACATATGGTCAAATACACACTTTTAGTTGTCTATGCTACCCTAATATCGCCTCCACGGCTTCTCACAAGTTAGCACCTCGGACCACTCTTTGCATTTTCTTGGGTTTCCCGCCAAACCATAGGGGATATTTATGCTTCGATCCATCTACTAACAAAGTCCTTGTCTCTCGTCACGTCACGTTTGAGGAAAACATCTTCCATTATTCTAACATCCGTCACTTTCACGTCCCCGACTACGACTTTCTTGACAATTTGGATACTTCCCCTCTCATACAACACATAATACGTGGAATTTGATGCGCTTACCACTCAGCGCACTTGGGCTCTTGTATCGAGACCAAATGGAGTGAATGTGATTCGTTGTATGTGGCTCTTTTGTCACAAGTTCAGAGACAATGGTGAGCTTGAACGTGATAAGGCCAGACTTGTGGCAAATGGCACAGGGCAACACGAGGGTATTGATTATGGTGAGACTTTCAGTCTGGTGGTCAAATCGGCAACCATTCGCACTGTTCTGAGCATAGCTATGGGCAAGAACTGACCGATTCTTCAACTTGATGTGAAAAATGTGTTCTTACATGGGAATTTGAAAGAAACTATTTACATGCACCAACCACCTGACTTTGTGCATCCAAAGGCTCCTCGGTATGTATGTCATCTCCGTAAGTCACTATATGGTTTGAAATAGGCCCCCAGAGCTTGGTATGAGCGTTTTGCCACTTACATCATGCAAATTGGGTTCGTGTGCAACAAAAGTGATAATTCATTTTTTATTTTTTATCGAGGTAGTGACACTGCATACCTTTTGCTATATGTGGATGATTTTGTTCTGACTGCCTCTTCTGATGTGTTGAAAATGAGATCATTACCCTGCTCAAATTCGAATTTGCTATGACAGATTTGGAGAAGTTGACTTATTTTCTGGGGATTTCTGTGACCAGATCTGCCGATGCTATATTCCTGTGTCAGCATAAGTATGCCAAAGAAATTGTTTACAAGGCTAAAATGGAAAATTGCAAGATCATGCCTACTCCAGTCGACTCAAAATCAAAACTCAGTGCTGCTGACGGGGATCCGGTGCTCGATCCCTCACTTTATAGGAGTCTCGCTAGTGCACTTCAGTATCTTACATTCACCAGGCATGATATTACATATGTTGTTCAACATGTGTGTTTATTTATGCACGCCCCCAGGGAGTCTCACCTTACATCCCTTAAACGTATCATTCCATACATTAAGGGTACTCTTGACTATGGATTATATCTCTATCCCTCTACACTGACCATTCTGATATCATATACGGACGCCGATTGTGCAGGCTGTCCGGACACATGTCTCCACCTCTGGCTATTGTGTATTCTTAGGAGATAATCTCATCTCGTGGTCTGCCAAGTGGCAAGCCACACTCTCCCATTCGAGTGCAGAAACAGAATATAGAAGTGTTGTGAATGTTGTTGATGAGATCTATTGGCTCAGAAACCTCATTCTGGAGCTTCATTGCCCCTTACGTAAGGTGTCTATGGTTTAATGTGACAACATATCTGCGGTCTACTTAACTCATAACACAGTTCACCATCAGCGAACCAAGCATATTGAGATGGATATCCATTTGTTCGTGAGAAGGTTGCCATTGGTCATGTTAAGGTGTTGCATGTGCCTTCTTCGTATTAGTACGCAGATATCTTCACTAAGGGGCTTCCTCAGCAGTTGTTCCTTGACTTCAGATCCAGTCTCAGCGTGTGACTTCCTCCCGCTCCGACTGAGGGAGTGTGATAACGAATATATTTATATATTCTCCGTATATTCTGTAATTAATATTTAAGTATAATTATGTAAAGTAGAGATCCTTATTCAATTAGGATTCATATTGTATACACTATATATATTGTATTAATGAGAAGACTTCATCAAGGGAGATTAATACAATTCTACACCCATCACTCCTCCCACCTTTTCCACCATCACCCTCGGTCTCATCACCGCCACCCACAACCTCATCCTCTGCATCTTCTCGCTTATCATAGCCGCAGGGTGCGGCCTCTCTGTCCTCAACCAGATGGCGGCCCACGTCCATGACTGGACCTGGACCATCTGTTATAAAAGGTTAAATTAAGGAAATATCTTATCATGATGACCTATCTTTTTTTGGGCTTACGTATTTTATCTTTGCAAGATTCTTGAATTTTTGGACACTCTTTTAATCCTCCTAAGTAGCTCAAGATCTCGATGACTCTTATTTCTCCACGTGTACCACCATGCATTGGTGCCACTTGTGTGTTATATTAGTGTTGCAACTGGCCACTCCATGTTGCATGCTGGGGTGATCACTAATGCTTCGGTTCACGTATTAATGTGCGCTTATTATTTCCTCTCAGCTACAGGGAAAAGGCCAAGGTGGAAGAAGTTGGTAACTAATGATCAAACTGGGCAGTTCATGTTTTGCTTTGTGTGTTTGGGGGCAGTGATGTATTACCACTTGACTAGTGAGTTTGGGTGCTCTAGAGTTGGTGTTTGGTTCTTCACTTTCAGTTTTAATGTCTCACTTTTAGCACTTTTTCTCAACTTTCACTCAAGACATATGCCAAGAATAACGCCAAGAAAAACCATGAAGAGAAGCTTGACAAACGACTTAATTAACTGTGTGTAAGTCAGTGAGTGTGTGGTTTTTTATTGTTAAACAAGGTAATATACCTGTGATATACACTCTATATACATAAGTGTATATCACGGGCAATGCAGTGGATTCTGGCCCATCTCGGCATTGGGCATCTCCAGCAGCCCAGAAGCCCATCACGGGCAGAGATGTATATTTGGTATATATTGTTAATATATTATAGTGTAAATGTTACCTTAATTAGTCTTGTACACTCACCATAATTGTATAGTTAGAATTATGGTAGAAGAAGGTTTTAGGAGTAGAACAAGAATAAGATTCTCCTATTATGGAAATATGTAACTTGTATATATACCTTTCAATTAATGAAAATAATCAAGGAGATTATTTCTTTCATGGTATCAAGAGTCTAGGTCAAACAAAAGTTTTCTCTCAAAAATTTTTGTTCTTCTCGGCCGAGACCCCCTCTCTCAGGTTTTACCAAAAAATGTTCTTCCGCTCTCAAAATCTCTCTTACAAATCCCTCTTTCACCTCTTGTTCTTTCGTTATGTCTACGTCAAAGAACACGTTTCACCATGCCCTTGTTGTTTCTAACATCAAGAATCATATCCCGTTCATTCTTGAAATAGAAAACGTCCAATACGCGACATGGGCCGAGTTGTTCAAAATTCACGCTCGTTCGCATCAAGTAATCCATCACATAATCCCAGCGGCTCCTGATGATACAGAGGTCCCTAAATGCGAGGATGATCCTAAGTTATGGACAACACTTGATGCCACTGTCCTTCAGTGGATTTATTCTACTATCTCCACCGACCTATTGCAGACGATTATTGAGCCAGACGCTACGGCGATGGCGGCATGGGATAAAATGCGTGACATATTC
Source organism: Anisodus tanguticus (assembly GCA_034509755.1). Classification (NCBI taxonomy): domain Eukaryota; kingdom Viridiplantae; phylum Streptophyta; class Magnoliopsida; order Solanales; family Solanaceae; genus Anisodus; species Anisodus tanguticus. The sequence goes on along the minus strand of CM067561.1, from coordinate 32,025,884 downwards.
CAGGATAATCAAAATTCAGAGATGTTACTCTTGAACAAGATTTTTTCCACGTCAACATGGAAAATTTCCCGAACGTTTCAACATATTACAAAAGGTTGAAGGATTTGGCGGACCAACTCCGCAACGTTGGTGCGCCAGTTAGTGAAGACCGTCTGTTTTTACAGATGGTTGCTGGCCTATCCGAGGCCTATAGTGGCGTTGGAACTCTCTTTCATCAAAGTAATCCTCTCCCAAGGTTCTATCAAGCCCGATCCATGCTTACCTTGGAAGAAGCCGGTTTGGCTAAATAGGCGGCTACTAATGCTATTCCCGTGGTCATGATAACTTCCTCCCCTAGTCCTAAAAAATTTGATAACAATTCGAACCAAAATCGATCCCACGGGGGCAGCAAGAATAGCCGGAAAAATAATGGAAAAAATCACGGGGGCAAACGCGACGGCTCCGGCGACAGTCACGATGGCCAAAGCAGTAGCAGTGGACCCCATCCAGGTTACAGTGGGCCACTGACCCACTGGTCTCAGCCTTGGGCCTCTAGGACGTGGGCTTGGACCAGTGGACAGTGGCCCTACGACCCACCTCCACAACACGTTCCAGCGACTGGCCAGTGGGCTTTCCAGCAGCCCCAATGGCCCAGTACACCCAGCTCCAGCAGTTACGACCCAATTCAGCCCAGGACTGGAATTCTTGGGCCTCGGCCTCCGCAAGCTCACCATGCAGCAGGTCCCACTCAGACCGATATCGAGGCCGCGATGCACACATTGGGTTTGACTCAATCAGACCCAAATTGGTATATGGACACCGGTGCCACTACCCACATAACATCCGATTCAGGTACTCTCTCATCTTATTCCAATTAGAGCAACCCTCGCGGTATAATTATTGGTAATGGTAATTCTGTTTCAATTTGGGGTTATTTTCAGAAAACATTATCTCCCCCCCCCCCCCCCCCCCCCCCTCTTATCTTGAAAAATATCCTACACGCCCCAAATTGATTAAAAACTTAGTCTTTGTTCGTAAATTTACTGAATTTGATCCTTTTGGTTTCTCTGTGAAGGATTTAAAGACGGGGAGTCCTCTCATGAGGTGTGATAGTAGAGGAGATCTTTATCCTATCACGCCCGGTTTCAGTTCATCGAGTCAAGCCTTGCCATCAGCCTTTGCAGCCATTTCTCCTTCCGTGTGGCATGCCCGCCTTGGTCATCCGGGATCCTCTATTTTATCAGTTTTAGATAAAAAAATAGTTTTATTTCTTGTAAGGGTACGAGTCGTACTCCAATTTATCAATCTTGTTCGTTAGGAAAAATTGTTAAGTTGCCATTTGTAGACTCAAATTCTCATACTTCAAAGCCATTTGATATTATTCATAGCGACCTATGGACGTCTCCTGTTCTAAGTTCGTTGGGTCATCGTATTATGTTCTCTTTTTGGATGATTATTCTACATTTTGTGGACGTTTCCAATTACAAATAAATCTCAAGTGTTTTCCGTCTTCGTAAAATTTAGAGCATTCATTAGAACCCAATTCGAAAGAGAAATAAAAAATATTCAATGTGATAATGGAAAAAAGTATGACAATAGGGTGTTTCGGGAGTTCTGTGCTAATAATGGGATCAATTTTTGTTTTTCCTGTCCTCGTACATCTTCACAAAATGGGAAAGCCGAACGCAAAATTCGTTCCATAAATAACATTGTCCGCACTCTCTTAATTCATGATTCCATACCCCCATATTTTTGGCATAATGCTCTACAAATGGCCACATATCTACTTAACATAACTCCTTCTAAAGGTTTGACATATTTTTCCCCTCTTCAAATTTTATATAATAAAATTCCTTCATATTCACACATTCGGGTTTTTGGGTGTTTGTGTTATCCGTTATTCCCGTCCACCACAATTAACAAACTTCAGGCCCGGTCGACTCCGTGTGTGTTTTTGGGTTTTCCATCTAATCATCGTGGCTACAAATGTTTTGATTTATCCTCCAATAAAATCATCATTAATCGCCATGTAATTTTTGATGAATCCCAATTTCCATTTACTAAAAGTCATACTCCCGTGCCTAGTTCGTATAATTTTTTGGATGAACAAATATCCTCGTATATTATTCAGCATTTTTCGGATATCTCCTGCACCCAAAATTCTCCAGCGGGCCACTGCCCGCTGGTCCCACTAACCCGTCACAGTCCCTCTCGCCACTAGGTTAGTTTCAGCAATTGGGTCAGTCCAGCCCAATACTGGAACTGGTCCAGTTTCTGATTCAGTCACTGTTACGGCATCCCAAGTTGGGCCAGTAGGGGCCTGCTGGCCAGTCCGTCCCGAGCCCAGCAAATTCCCGAAATCCACTCAATTCTTCCTCGAGTCATAGGCCGGTCACTCGTAGTCAGCGGAGTATTTTTACACCTAAACGACATTTTAATTTACATTCTAATGTCTCTAAATCCCCCTTGCTCCGTAATCCTGTGTTTGCCTTAAGCGACCCGAATTGAAAAATTGCTATGATTGATGAATATAATGCTCTTATTGATAATAAGACGTGGGAGTTTGTGCCTCGTCCTTCTGGTATTAATGTTATCAGGTCTATGTGGATTTTTGCTCATAAGGAGAATTCAATGGTTCATTTGCTCGACATAAGGCGCGACTTGTGGGTGATGGTAAGACTCAGCAGGTTGGTATAGATTGTGGGGAGACATTTAGTCCGGTGGTCAAGCCGGTTACCATTCGCATTGTGCTTAGCTTGGCTCTTTCAAAGGCATGGCCTATTAATCAGTTGGATGTCAAGAATGCTTTCCTACATGGTGATCTCAAGGAAACAATCTATATGCATCAGCCATTGGGATCCCAACCGTCCCCATCATGTCTGTTTGTTGAAAAAGTTCTTATATGGGCTTAAGCAATCTCCCCGGGCCTGGTATACAAGGTTTTCTGACTATGTTTCGACTATTGGGTTCACTCACAGCAGGTCAGATAATTCCTTGTTCATCTACCGTCGTGGTTCGTCCTTGGCCTACATTCTGTTGTATGTGGATGATATCATTTTGATTGCCTCTTCTGATGCCTTACGCCAGTCTATCATGACCATGCTCAGCTTTGAGTTTGCTATGAAAGACTTAGGGCCCTTGAGTTACTTTCTGGGGATTGCCGTCAAGCGTCATTCCGATGGATTGTTCTTGTCTCAACGAAAGTATGCAGCCGAGATCATCGAGGGGGCTGAAATGTCATCCTGTAAGTCCACTTCTACTCCAGTTGATACTAAGCCCAAGCTTGGTGCCGCGACCGACGTCCCTTACGAGGATCCAACCCGCTATCGCAGTCTTGCAGGGGCCTTTCAGTATCTTACCTTTACCAGACCGGATATTACGTATGCTGTCCAGTAGGTGTGTTTATTCATGCATGATCCCATAATTGAGCACATGAATGCACTCAAACGCATCATTCGGTATATTCAGGGTACACTGGACTATGGTTTGCATTTGTATTCTTCATCGACATCCACACTTGTCTCATACACAGATGTTGATTGGAGTGGGTGTCCAGACACCAGACGGTCTTCGTCTGGCTACTGTATGTTCCTTGGCAACAACTTGGTCTCATGGTCTGCGAATCGTCAGACGACTCTATCCCGCTCAAGTGCCGATGCTGAATATCGAGGGGTAGCTAATGTGGTCTCAGAATCATGTTGGTTACGTAATTTGCTTTTAGAGCTTCATTGTCCAATTCAAAAGGCAACCTTGGTTTATTGTGATAATATTAGTGACATTTACCTTTCTGGTAATCTGGTTCAGCACCAACGCACTAAACATATCGAGATGGACATTCACTTTGTCTGTGAAAAGGTTGCTCGGGGTCAGGTACGCGTCTGTCACGTCCCGTTGAGATATCAGATTGCAGACATCTTTACAAAGGGTCTTCCCTCGGTCCTTTTTGAAGATTTTAGGGACAGTCTTAGCGTTCGAAGACCGCCCGCTATGATTGCGGGGGTGTGGTAAACAAGGTAATATACCCGTGATATACACTTTATATACATAAGTGTATATCACGGGCAATGCAGTGGATTCTGGCCCATCTGGAAATGGGCATCTCCAAAGCAATTTTAAGCCCATCACGGGCAGGGATGTATATTTGGTATATATTGTTAATATATTGTAGTGTAAATGTTACCTTAATTAGTCTTGTACATTTACATAAATGTATAGTTAGAATTATGGTAGAAGAAGGTTTTAGGAGTAGAATAAGAATACGATTCTCCTATTATGAAAATATGTAACTTATATATATATACCTTTAAATTAATGAAAATAATCAAAGGGATTATTTCTTTCAATTATAAATTAATTAGTGAAAGTATTGTATTGTTTTACTTCTATATGACTTTGGAATTATATCCATGTGTCTAGAAGCTTATTTTGTAGTGAAATCTCATAAATATATATAAATGAAAGGGTTGTTGTACTTGGGGTGAAATTTCAGAAGGCTATTTCAAAGTTAAACTTCAATAAACAAAGAGTGCATACATCAAGATGCTGGTGGATATATAAATGAAGTCATTTACCAGACAAACTTTATCTGTCCAGAAATTAAAGTTGTTAATAAGAGGAAGTTCCCTTTTGCATGTTTTTCTTAATTATATCTCTCAAGAATTTGCAATCAAATTAATAGAGCCACTTAACTAGTTGTAGTATTTTCAAGACTTACATAAAAAATTTAAAGAGTTTCATTAAAAAACTGCTGGAATTTGAATTCTGGCAGTTGAAAACTCCATGATTTTTTTTTTAGTGTTTGAAGTGAAAAGCAGAGAGCTGAAGAAGCGACTCTTTGCCGCGTTCAAACGAAAAAAATATGGACAAAAGGGCTATTGTAATTGAAAACCAGCTATTTTTCAATTATAATTCAACTAGTGCTGGGCATTAAGGTCTATTTATGCAAATTCCCACTTAGGCCACCATTTAGATTTTGTATCTATTGTTACATGTTTGCAATTATAACATAAATAATAGATTGTGATATAAATTTTATAAAATTTTAAATCATGGTCTAAAAAAATCATAAATTACAAGAAAAAAATAAAAAGATGATCATTTACTAAATAATTATCCTAATAAACAAGTGAAAAAAGTGATTAGCCTATCCAATTTTTACCATTTACCTTAGACGTTTGACAAATTAGGCCCAATATTCAAAGGCCTACGCCAATGGACAAAGACGAAAGCCCAAAGGAATGGAGAATCTGAAGAAAGCATATCGGCGGCCCACTGATTGAATCATAAAAAATTAAAAGAAAAGGTTTTGTTGATTATTGAAGTCCATCTGTCATTTTATCATTATCTGTGTCAGCCTTCACAAAAACCCAAATCTCCCATCCTTCATCTTTACTCAAACCCCACCTTTCTTTTACTTCTCTATCTCTTTGTAGCCATGTCTGAGGTACATCACTTTGTTACACTTCAATTTGATAGTTTCTTGATTATGTTTGATTCAAATCCAATCTTGTTTTGTATCATCAATTTTCTCTGTTAATTAAAGATTATATTTTTCGAATTGGGGTTTTTGAGATTTATGTCACACCCTTTTCTTTTTCATTTTTAAAGGTTTAGTGGGTGTGTGAGGATTTCTTTTGCTTTGGTAAAAATTATGGCTTTTGATTTTTCTAAATTTTTTTTTTCTTTTTGGTTTATATAAGTATTACTTCATGTGTTTAATTTTTTCAGGGAGAGAAGGTTTTGCCAATTGCATCGAAAGGTATAATTCGTTACTATTCTGGTTGATTGATGTGATATTGAATGTGTTATGTGCATATTTGTATGTGGATTTTAGTATATCTATGAATTTAACCAAATGGGATGAAGTATGTGGCTGGAATGGGATGATGACATTGACATGAGCTATTTTAGTTATTTAATCGAAAGGACTTGTGTTGGAAATGGTTCTTGTAGTGACTTTAGTCTTGATAAAAATATTATGATTAGAAATGTATGCTGAATGAAGAAGCAATCATCTGAAAAGTTAGGTCTATTTGGATTCTCTAGAACTCAAGCAAAAAGTATGATGATTGATTAAAAGGCTCATAGAGAAATCGAGTTGATATTTCCACAAGCTTTGTTGAGAGGCATGTCTCAACCTCCAAACAATATTACTCTCTTAATTGGTGCTTATGACTTATTAAAGATACTTGAGTATGGCCATATATTATTCATGCATGTAATCAGCCACACCTCAGTCCAAACTGGTCGAGGTCGACTATAATATATATGTGGTTCACTTTCATATATCTGTTGGTCAGGAATCAGGATAGCCAGACATAATACTTGAAGCTGTATGGCACATCTTTTTGTCTGTATTTTATGTATTTTCAAATTTTCTCATGACTTGGAATTGTCGCATTACTGGTATTGAACTATACAGCTTGTTGTGCCTCTTGCAAAGATGAAACTGTATAGCATCATGAGTGCTCCTGCTAGAAAGTAGTCTTGATTGCGAGTTCTTTCTGTTAGAAAAGAAATTGCTATGTGGAACACACAGTTTGAAGAAAGTTCAATTTTGTTTTCAGATGAGAAGTCTGGGGCACCTGAGAATAAAAAATCTTCTGAGTCTTCTTCCATGGAAGCACCATCAGCAGCCTCCACTGCTGCTGCTGGAGCTGGGGTTCAAAATCCCTTCGATTTCTCAGCCATGTCTGGACTACTCAATGTACATACGCCTTACTTTGCAGAATAAAGTTTTGTTTTGTTCAGATTTCCAGTTGACAATTTTTTTCCGGTGAACAAATATTCTTTTGTTTCTACAGATCATCTCCAACTGACCATGTTAATCCCTTTCTGTTGACTAACAGAATAATTGATTAAAGGAAGATTACATATATTGGTTGAATACATGGTGTTGAAATGTGAAAGTACAAATGGTTTACATTACAAAACTACTTTGACACTAAAACAAAGCTCCAGTACTTGGTCAAAACCTATTAAAATTATATCTTAGTAATGCAATATAGAAAAAAAATCAATTTACCATCAACTGGCAACCGATAATACTTTTAATCTTGCTACTTTTCTTGTTATTTTCTTTTTGTTGATTGATAAACTTTGAATTATTTGTGTAGTGCCTTTCTGTTTATTTTGCATAATTCTTTTATGCTATGGTTGATGTAGGACCCAAGTATCAAAGAACTAGCGGAGCAGATAGCAAAAGACCCCGCATTTAATCAGATGGCAGAGCAGCTTCAGAAGACCTTTCAAGGTGCGGCAGTGGAAGAAACTGTCCCCAACTTTGATAGCCAACAATACTACTCTACAATGCAACAGGTTATGCAAAATCCTCAATTTATGACCATGGCTGAGCGGCTTGGTAATGCATTGATGCAGGTATCTTTTTGCCACTGGATTTCTTAATGAGAAATAATTCTTCATTGAGTGATTGGTACATGATTTCCTTACTTTTTTTTACTTCAGGATCCATCCATGTCTGGCATGCTTGAGAGTTTGTCGAACCCTGCTCAGAAGGAGCAACTTGAAGAACGGATGGCACGCATTAAAGAAGACCCATCCCTGAAACCAATCTTGGAAGAGATAGAGAGCGGAGGACCAGCTGCAATGATGAGGTCATATCTCCTATTTGTTCTGATTTAGATTGCGTTAACAGTTGCATATTCTCTCCTCATTTCTGGTCAGAACAAAAACTTCAGTGATATCCTGTATTTTTTTTATATGATTTCACTAGCTAATTTAAAGGATTCCATCCACCCTTCCAACCTTTGATGTTGCGGAATGTATCCAAAGCTTTTTCCTTGTCACATTTTAACTTCTAAAATGAACAGACTGCCACAAATACTAATTTTGCAAGATAGCTTTTCGTCTGCAATGGTAAGGTGATAAAATGAACACATAATAGTTTAATTTGCTATGCTTCTGGCTTGAGGTATATGTGTTGGGGTTGGGTGTGAGACATCTGGTTGGTAGAAACGACAGTGTTCCTCATATTCAGAAAGTAAGGGATAATTCCTTCATAAAAGAATTTCCTATCAATTGATCTATCTGCAGCAGCAGAGACAGGAAAAAGTTGGCAGGTGGTTCTATTTGCTTGTTCTGGTGAAGAAGAAAAAGAGAGTTTTATAGGGAACTTGACTGAGTACACAACAGTTTATTTTGGTTCCATCGGTTTGTTTTTACGTCTCTTGGCTGCCCTCGTAGTGTTGATATCTCAAATTGTTGTATGTTTTTCTGTTCCGTCATATGCTTTTATAACATTTTGGTATTGCGGAGCTCATAGCTACTATGTGTACCATAGGTTCTTTTTGTTTGCAAATTTACTATACTTTCTCTAGTTTTGGCCAAATAAATCACATATAACAGTAGCTTTGCTGAATTTTATGTTCTGGACTTTTGTCCTTGATCTTTACGATCTGTTTTTTTTTTGAGAAGGTAACATATTTTACGATCTTTAATTTTTTCTTTTGATGTGTTACTTTTTCCTTCTTTGGGGGTATTTTTACCTTTTCTTTTGGGGTAATACAACTGTAATGGTTGATTTTTTTCCCTTTCCTTTTTCAGGTATTGGAACGATCAGGATGTTCTGAAGAAGATCGGTGAAGCAATGGGTTTTGCTGCTGGAGGAGAAGTTGCAACCTCTTCCGAAGTACCTGGGGCCGATGAAACAGAAGAGGCAAATGAAGATGAATCTATTGTTCATCAGTGTGCTAGTGTTGGTGATGCAGAGGTGGTTTTTAAATTCAGCTTCTTTTTGCTGTTGGGACTTAAATTTAGGGATGTGATAGTTTCATTTTGCAATTTTTTCAGAAACATTTTCTTAAAAAATCCTCCCCATGTCTGAAATTACCCTGCTGCTAACTCAGTACATGCAAAAGATGAGTTCCTTAAATACACTATGATCCCTTTGGTGTGAATATTATTATTACACTTTGGTGAAGAGCACATTCTCTTCTTTTCCTACTTGTTTTTATTGAATCCTATTCAGTTTCTTATATCAGCAAGTCGATATGCCTATTTTCTTTTAAAATTGAATTATACCTATGTCCACATTAGAGACTCTGGCATTGTCCGTTTAAGTACATAATTGTTTTATTTTAATTTCAGGGCTTGAAGGCTGCACTAGCTGCTGGTTCTGACAAAGATGAAGAGGATTCAGAAGGAAGGACAGCATTGCATTTTGCTTGTGGATACGGCGAGGTAAGAAGTTGATTGATATGAACTTCATCTAGGACCTTGGGTATACTCATGTACACAAATATGTTATTTTTGCCATTTTGTATATTTCCAGCTTTCTAGGTGATCCTATTTGGCTTTCTTATGGATTTAACAAAGTTTCGAAGCTGCCTTTCAGAGGGGTTAATACTTTCTAAAAGCACCAATTACTTCTCCCTCAGAATTTGTGTACTTTGGAATTCTTTTCTTGTTTGCCTTTTCTTTTAATTCTGACCATTTTTATTAGTCTGAAAGCTTCCATATGCCCTGATGAAATCTGATCCTCAAAATTACCTTGTCGATTTGATGGTATAGTTTCTTTTCGGCTTGTTTAGCATTAGGAATTTAGCCTTGATAGAAACAGTTTTGTCAATGTTAGAAGTTTAGCTGTAATGGTGAGTTACGATATATTGTTTCTTTTCCATATAAAACTATTCCTGTCAACTCTCTTTTTGCTTCATATTCGGAGTGAAGCACTATATACTTTTCGGGTTGAGGTGAGGTGCACAATAACCTTATCATTTTACCAAGCACTCATCAATCAGAAAAAGAAATGAAACAACATATACTTAAAAGGAAAAGGAAATTTCCACATTGTTGGGATAGGAGGTTTAAGGTTGATTATATGTTATTTGAGAGTATATTACCATTGAAATTAGCCAGTGGTTCACCAAATTTCTTAAGTTGATTTTTTTTTTAATTCCAGGTGAAGTGTGCTCAGATCCTTGTTGAAGCTGGGGCAAAGGTTGATGCTTTGGACAAGAACAAGAATACTGCTCTTCACTATGCTGCGGGATATGGTAGGAAGGAATGTGTAGCACTACTGCTAGAGAATGGAGCCGCCGTGTATGTTTGCTTTTCTCCAATTCTGCTGATTTTATTTTCGCCCCATGTTTGATTATGCCTTGTTGAATCGTTTATGCTTAATACATGCAAGTCAAACATAGTATGAAGGTTCATTTATTTGTGCAGAACTCTTCAAAACTTGGATGGGAAGACGCCAATTGATGTTGCAAAACTCAACAACCAGCAGGATGTCCTAAAGCTGCTTGAGAAGGATGCATTTCTGTGAACTGGCATGGATGTCGGGTCATGTACAATTGAAACTTTTGGATGTCGGAGTGAAATTCAAGCCACAGTACTTTGAGGAGCTAAGGGATCTTATTCATACTTGATGTGTTATCTTTGCCAGTGTATCATTTTACAATTTTATTGTTTTTCTAAGATTGCCTGTTCAAAGAATTTCCTCAGGATGTTTTGTATTTTTTAACATCTTTGCTACCGTGTTTACGTTATCTATCGACAATTTTTTCGAACTGTGGATCAAACTGATATAGTAGGCTTTGTTTGGCTGGTGTAAGAGAGAAATCAAAATATTCTATTTCAGATGAGTGACCCAAAACTCTTTGAGGACACCAGCCAAGAGCTTTGTGTGTGTGGGTGTCAAGTGGGTTGGGATGGTTGATGTAGTTTGGGTAATTTGCCCGCACTTTAAGTCTTTAGCTACTTTAACTATTTTATCGGGTAAAAAAAGTCGGATAATTTTTCACATCAAGACTTGCGAGTCGAGAAGAAAGTAATATTTTTCTGGTAATACTTTTGGTCTTTGAGGCTTGAGTTATTGGTTGTATAGATTCCACATTTTGCCTTTTTTTCTAGATCAATTTTTCTATTCCAAATTTCCAATTATATGCGGTAACGAGAAGTAATGTTCTTTTCTGGCAGAAAAGAAAAAGAGAAGATCAAACTAAGCAAAATATTGAAGCAATTATAACCATCTAACATATATAACAACGTATCCAATATAGTCCTATGAGTGGGGTGACGGAATATACGCAGATTTTATCTTAGGTGGGGTGAATAAACAAATTAATCCTTAATGGAGGAGAGATTTTTTAAGACAAAGTATTTCCCTTAAATGGATCATCTTATGTGGTGTTAATCTGAATTTGTATTCAAATCAACAACCGAAGGCTCTTAATATTATCCGTTTTTAATAAAATTAAAATTTGAGTCATAAAATTATTGATTTATCATTATTATATATTTGAGTCGGATTATTTTGTTATCCCAGAGATAGATCAACAAGGAAGAGGTGTACATGTTACTTTAAATTGTGTTTGATTATATTTTTTACAAAGAATATTTGATCTAAAAAAGTGAAAACATCCTGATACCAAAAGTTGATTTTTTTCCTTCCAAATAAAGTAAAAAATTCTTGGCCAAACAGGTCCTTAATTGTTTTTTCTTTTTCGTTGGTATAGTATAGTCATCGCTCATCTTCCTTTGCAAGCGACTCCATTCATCATCTTTCTCTCTGTATTTACGGTGGCCGTTTTGTACAAGAAAACTGAACAAAGACCCATTTCCTATAATAATCCATTCTACCAAGCCCAAAAGAGAAAGATATATATATATATATCTTCTTCCTTCCACTTTTTAGGGTTTATTTAATTTACTCTTTTTCAATCGTTATGCCCCGTGAAAGATCCATCTTGTCGTTGTTGTAACAAGTAATTTTCAGCTTTCAGTTCATAAGAATATCTGTTTATGCCTTATTAGTTGCTAATATAGTTATTCATTAGTGTATAAAATTTGGTATTTTAGTTTTTGGTTTGCTCTAAGGTTATCCGTGTTTTAACTTGTTTTGGACAGGTGGATTTTGGTTTTTGTTATTTATTATTGTTATTAATTCGTTTTGGTCTAAAGTTATATTACTCCCTTGTTTTTTGGAATGGTTGTGGGGGTGTGGTTTGTGATACTTGTTAACTGTATTTTGATTGGCCTAATATTACCTATTGCTCTCGAAATTGTTTAGGTGGGTTTTGACTTTATTTTATTATTACAGGTGAATTTGTGGTTGTTCTATATAACTACTTGAAGAAGAGATGGGTAGGGGTAGGGATAGGGATATTTCAAGGTCTAGATCGAGGTCGCCGGCATATAAGAGGAGATATTCACGGTCACCCTCACCTGTGGTGCGCAGACATACCCGCAGAAGCCGGAGAGATAGAAGCCGATCCCCTTATTCTTATAGCAGGTGATACCCATTTGCTTAAATTGATGTAATGGATTTGACATATAAGAATTTTCTCCTTATGTTAGTAACACTGATCTGTATGTATTATGTACAAGGATTTGTTGTTTATTATCCTAATAAAGCTCACATGTGTTTGCTGATTCACTTACAGTTTGTTCAGGCAATGTGTACGTGTTTGATTCTTGAAAAAGTATTGGTTTTTATCTACCATTTATTGGATGGACTTGCCGCGTTGCGCAAAAATGATATTAGGACTTCATAGTGACAGCATTGATCTAAGCTGTGGCAGAATTGATGATTGATCATTTTTGCTTGTATTTTAAAGACCTTAAGAGGAACTTCTAGTGACTGGTGCATTCACGTAAGCTAAGTTGTCCACCTACTGTCTGGTTGTGGATCAATTTCCGAACATTAACCCCTTGTTTCGATAACGTGCCTTATTCTTCATTTCATATAATCAATGCTCTTCATTGGATAACTAGTCTGTTCTCAAGCGGGGAGATAGGGGGTGCAGAATTGTTTCGTGCTTCTGATGCTACTATTGATTTCATTTTGTTCAGATTGGTATTTGCTCATCAAAGTCCCGCTAGCCTTCTATTATATGAGTTAGCGGATTTGTAAAAGATCAAGTTATGTACTTGTTGAATTGACTTGTTGCTGCTACTAAGAGTCACCATAGTTTAAATCTTTGTGGTCTCGATGCAATATGTCGTATCATAAGCTGGTGGTTTCCTCTGTTCATCTGCAAACTTTAGTCCTTGGTCGGACTGCAATTCTGAAGATATGCATGACCTAATGAGTAGAGTTAATAAATAGAAACCTAAATGTAATACCTGGTGCAAACTATGTTCTTCATTGAGGAATTAAAAGAAGTAATTGCTTCCCATGATGGGAAGCAAGCAGGTCATGGGTGCCGGTGAGTGTCCATTGGTTGCTCGATTGTGATATTAGCTGTTCCCTATGATAAAAGACGGAGCTCGAGTTTATTCTTTGCAATTCATGAGGTAACTGTACATGCTTTAGTATCTAATTGATTTGAAGGACTGGTTAGTATGTCTGGGATTTTCATGTTATCTGGTGCCAATATATGTTGTTGCTTAAATGTTAATCATTGTTATACAGAAGACGAAGTCGTTCATTGTCCCCAAGGCGCCGCAAAAGTCGTTCTCCATCCACCAGACAACGTAAGAGTCGCTCTCCAAGGCACCATAGGAGACAAAGAAGTAGGAGTACCTCATTGTCTCCTATTGGTAAATCACCTGTTTCAAATATTGGATTGAAAGAGCAGAAGGATATCAGTGAAAAAAATAAAATTGATGAAGAGGAGAAGAAAAGGTACCGCTGTATTTGTAATTTTTTTCATTTTCCGCAGCAATTTCAGTCTTATATTTTCCCTTTCTATCTCTTTCTCATCGTAGAGCAAGCTATGTTTTTGTTTTCAGTAGACTCTTTCAACTTTCAAGCGTACAGCTCTAGTTTCTGTACTGTTTACCTGAAACCAATAGTGAATGAATGGAAATTTTGTTTTGAAATGCTTACACTGACATTGGAGGGTTTTTTTCTGATTAGTTCTATTGGACTTACCTTTGGAGATTATAGATCAGAGTGTCAGTTCCCTAATTGAATTTTTGTTAGGAGCCTGAATGTAGGATTAGATGGTGGAAATTGTGGCATTTCTTACTTCCGCTTCTTGAAAATGAGAGGATATTTATTGTTCATGAAAGCTCAGCTCTAAAATAAACCTTGTCTGCGAGTGTTGACTAGTAGATATTTGTAGAATGTGGTCTAACTTGAATTGTTGTTGTGCAATATGTGTATCTACTGTTTAATGTAGCAAGATATTGCAACCTGATAAAAAAACGTAGCAAGATATTGTAAAGCTTGTATACTTCATATTTTTGTTTAACCTCCCTATCCTTCTAATTCAACACAAAGGCATAATGTTCCTGCTGGAGTAAAAAATATTCGTTAATCAATAACCCGGAAAAATGAATATATGAAATTAAGTACTGCTTGAGTGAGCACTTTAGCTATGCCTAATGAGATCTGGGTTTCATTACACTCTTCTTCTTGCCTTGTTATTTCTCATCATAGGTAAATGGCTATAGGGTTGATGGAGTTGAAATCTGTATATGTTGCAAGTGGATTGCAAGTTGCTATAGTACATGTTATAAGGCAGTATAATACAAAGAATGCAGCTGAATCACCAAGTAGCAAAACAAACATACAACAAGAGTGCTGCATGTAATAAGTTATGCCTTTTAATTGGTTCAGCTTTTGCTAAATTATTTAAGACTGATAAAGAAAGAGAGAAAGGACCTTGACGGCTTGATATTTGTTTGGTTATTATGCCATGCTCCCTATCAATGGTCTTAGCTGTCCTTCATTACATCAACAGATGTGGTAATTGCAAGGACAAATGCGACGCCTACATGTATTTGCTATATGATATTTTCATACCCAGCCTCACAAAAGTTAATAGGAGTATAGGACAGGCATAATCATAAATATACTCAGTAATATGTAACATATGTCAAGATTTAGCTTGGCCATTCTTTAGTGTAGATGAATGATGGTTTGTAGCTATTTGCTTCATTCGTCTTGTCGGTTTCAAGTTGGCTTGGAACAAGTTTCTGTACTCCTGTTATGTTCTATTCTGAATTATCAACAATATCTTGTGATTCAAGCATTGGTCTCAGGCTTCTTTTTGTCACCATTTCAGACTATTTAAGCTGACATGTTAGCGATTTTGGTCATCTATTTGAGAAGTAGAAGCTTTTCTGTTTACGGTTCTACTTTTGGCGAAAAGCTTCAAGTGTTTTGGTGATTAGCTTTAAAAATTGCTACATGTTATTTGACGTTCTTTTCCACAGGCTTATTTGAAGGAAGTTACTGCTATAGTTCCACTTATTAATTTTGATGATCAATTGGGTGCCTCATTTGTCTACTGTTCACCAGTTTTGATTCTCATTTGTTTGGACAGAATTCAGGTAGAGTTGTGCTATAAAGCAATAACATGTATATTTTGTGCATATGTCAACATGGAGGTCAGTCTTTGTTGTTCCTTTAGTTATACATCAAGGAGGAAAAAGGGAAATACTTCGCAAGTTGGTTCTTTTATTTTATGAATCTGGGGAACACAAAAGGAGTCTTTGCTCTCTCCATCGATGCTTATCCGTGTCTAATTTTTGCTCCTTTTCTCTTAGGCGTCAAGAGGAAGCAGAACTGAAATTAATAGAAGAAGAAACTGCAAAAAGAGTTGAAGATGCAATTAAGAGAAAAGTTGATAAAAGCTTGAACAAGGAGGAGATCAAGCTTGAAATTCGAAGGCGACTAGAAGAAGGTAGAAAGAAACTTGTGAATGAAGTTGCTGCTCAACTTGAAAAAGAGAAGGAAGCTGCTCTTATTGAGTCAAAACAAAAGGAGGCAAGTTATTTTTGCTTAATAATCTCTGGTTCCCCCATGTCTTGGTCGCTTTCCTGTATTAGCAGTTAGCATGTTTTGTGCCCTGGATAATAAATTTCATGTTTACAGAATCTTAGTTCAAATTGCAATTATAGCAGGCTCATGATAGATGTTCATCCTGTCATAAAAGAAAGTAGTGCACTAACTGTGATGGTTCTTCATTCCATCTATCACGAGCCTGCTATAATGGTTAGTCTGCTAATAATCCCATTATAAAAAGAAATGATTAAAACACTACATCAAGCTACGAAGATTGGGCAGGGCTGGGGAAGACCGATTACCACATGATTTGACCCATGTGTTTTGCCATAATCTTGGTTTTAGTTTCTTGAACTTATACTAGCCCTGCTCAGCCGCCACATTCTTCATTGAAATTTAATCCATTTTGGCAGTGAAAAATGACGCTTTTTATTGTTCATGTAGGAACAAGCTCGAAAAGAGATGGAAGAGTTGGAAAGAATGCTTGAAGAGAAGAGGCGAAAGGTGGAAGAAGCTCAGAGAAGGGAAGCTTTGGAGCAGCAAATGAAGGAAGAGCAGCGTTATAGGGAATTAGAAGAGCTCCAAAGACAGAAAGAAGAGGCTTTGCGAAGGAAAAAACAGCAAGAAGAGGAAGAGCGTGCAAATCAAATGAAATTGTTGGGCAAGAACAAATCCAGGCCTAAGTTGTCGTTTGCATTGGGTTTGAAATGATTAATGACTTCGCCTTGTCATTATTATCATTATCATGATTTTTGTTTATCATCAAAGCAATTGGTTTTTCATTAGAGGTTGGGAAAACCAAGTTTTGTTGGATACTTCCTTTTTCCTTTTCTTTATGTTCTTCCATTTTTCTGTAATCTGAGTACTTGCATGAGTATATTTCCTTCGTCTTAGTTGGCTGATCAACGTATTGCCTTCAACTGATGTAATCTAAGGACATTGTTTCTACCTTGTGATATTGTTGTCGTAGTTACCAAGTGGGCTTGTTGGCTGCCTTTGTTCAGTGTCTTTCCTTATTTACCTGATTAATGGTCAAGTTTTTTCAGTAAGGAGAAAATCTAAAACAGAGAAAATATGTACAGATTTACTGTTAGAATGTTTGGATGACGACTTGTTGCTGTATGTAATTTGATACTGGGCTTGATGGATGATCAAAAGCATAAATACGAGGTGTTTGGTGTAACAATAGGGGTTGGCACCAAACGGTGTGGCTTAGCAGTCATGGTGGTAAAGTTACTAAATACTAGTCGAACGTAGCAGACAGGTATCTGAATAGTTGAAACTTGAAAGGCGTGCAAAGTGGTTGGGGCACCACATTATAAGAAAAAGGGGAAATTACAGCCAAATCCTATTTGGCCCTCAGAGTTTACAAAATATGTACACAATGTATATGTAGTGTAGTGTATATTTATATTAAATATACATATACGATATATACTTATACACAATATATACATCCAAAGTGTATAGGTAGTGTATACTTCGGTCATGTAGTTGGCCGTTGGGTACATTTACATAAGTTAAACAACCGAAAAAAGGGAAAGGACAATAGAAGTTTGGTGTTCTTCTGGAGCTGCTCTGCTCGAATCGTGTTCGTCGACAAGGCACATTGAGCTGTCTCCTTGGGAGTCTAATGGGACAATCTAATTGAAATAGAATTGGGTCTTTGCACTTTATTCCTCTTTATCAGAGCATTCCTAAGTCCTTACTATGAACTCTCTAAAATATAGTGTAACAGATAAAATAGATTTTAATAGGACTAATATCCAGAAACAAGTTAAATAAAAAGGAAAAAAACTTTGTTTAGTTGCTCGCTCATGATTATGAATATGGATAATGACATAGAATGGATGAAATCATTGGCTTATTACACAAAGATTAGAATTGAGAATCAAAATAAAATACAATAGTGAGAAGGAGGACTTAATCTTTTCAAAAGAATCCGTGGTAGAAAGTGAAGCTTGTGGATACCTGATTTATATATATGTATAAGAGAAGGGCCAATTAATATAGTTATCGTGCTAGAGAACTAGCTTTTCTCATAAATTGACAGTGTTGTCTCATTAGTCTGTATTCAAATAGAATGACATTTTTAAAAATTTGAAAAAATAATTTAATTTTTTTTTTTTAGTTTACTCTTAATGACTAGCTTTTTTAGCCACGTAAATGTTACTAAATATTTAAAATCACAAGTTTCAAAAATGTTATGACCACACGATTTCTATGAATTATACAACTTCACATGTTTTTTTAATTTTGTGCCTGTAAAACTACGTCATATAAACTGAAACAGAAAAAATAATATTTACATTCTCATTTTGCCATTAGTAACTTGTTATATGCTCCATTGAGTACAATAATAAATTATTTGGGACAAGTGATAAATAACCATCACTATGCCTCATCCCAGAATAAATTGGGTCGGCTATATTGATTTTTATATTTTTCCAATTAAAATTCATCTCATGCTAGGAAAATAAAAAAGTACTAAAAGTTCTCCATATATTCTAATCACAAAAAACTCCACTATAACTGAAATTTCTCCTAAAAAGCGTTTGACTTACGATGAGAGTACTTCTCAACAAAATTGGTACAACTTATAAATAATTCTTTTTCCCTAGGACGTCATTTTTTTATTTCAAGAAATTTATTACAAGTGATTAGTTTTGACAATTTATTAATTTCTTGCTTATGTGTCTTGTATGTAATTACTATTAGGACAATTTGGTGCACAAAATATCTCGCTTTAGCAAGATGCGGGAAAATGGTACACCCTAAAAGTGTAAGTAGACTGTCTATACTAAAACAAGCATTAATCTTCTACAGCTTGAAGCCGTGACTAATAGGTAGGGCTGGCCAGTGGGCCGGGACAGCCCGACCCCGACCCGAGCCCGTCCCGAGCCCGCCCCGGTCCCGCCCCGACCCCGCCAAAAAAAAAAAAAAAAATTACGGGGGCGGGACTCGAACTCGGGACGGACGAGGTCTCGTCCCGCGAGACCCGAGCCCGCCCCAGTGCCCGCGAGACCCGAGCCCGCCCCGAGCCCGCCCCGAGCCCCCCCCGACCCCGACCCCGCCCTTTGCAAAAATGGCCGTTGCACCAACGGCCATTTTAGATTATGGCCGTTGGCCAACGCCATTTTAGCCCCCCCCCCCAACCCCCCCCCCCCGACCCCTTAATATTTATTTTTAACCCATAAGTTATTATATTTACACTTTAACCCAATTTTTCAACTATAAATAACTCATTTTCTCTTCATCTTTCTCACAAATCTTCCTACAATCTCTCTAATTTCTCAATATATCTCTCTACAATTCTACATTGTTTGCTAAATATTCAATTTTATTTATTCATTTGGGAATTGGTAGTGAAGTTGGCAACTAGCTTGAGGATCTTCCATCGAGCAAAGTTTCAATTTTCAACCTCTCGATTACACGTCGACGTTACGTCGGCGTTTGGTACATTCGTTCCTTCATTAAATTATTATTGTCTCGTTTATTTAGTTTAGATCACTTAATTTTATTGTCTTTAATTATTTATTTATTATCATAATTAAAATGGAAGGATTAAAAGGTATGTTTAAGGGTAAAGGTAAGGGTGCTTCTTCTAGTAGGGGCAACTGTGGGCAAGGGTACTTCTTCTAGTCATCTTATTCCTACACAGATGATTTTGTTGATACTCAACATTTTCCTACAATACCATTAGATTTAGACCAGGAGCTATTTTCTCGGAACTCAAGAAGACTTTAATTTAGACGATGATCTAGATGATATACCCACTAATGTTGATGACAACACACCCACTAGTGCACCTTCAACCGAAATACCTCCTATTCCCCCTAGTATGAGACGAGGTCCAAAGAAACGACCATTAAAATCGATGCATGGACATTTTTTGATAGGACGTAGAGAATCAAGTAGCCATATGTAAAATTTGTAAAAATGTTTTAAAATTTAAAACTCGGAAAAGGTCACGGTGGGACGGGGGTTTAATTAGACACGTAGTAAGTGCTCATCCAAATTAGGTATGCCCAATACCAGCTTCAAAACCGGGTGCGCAAACGCCCGCTCCATCGGGACAAGGTTCACATACCGATATCGTCCCGACCAAGTACATGGTCAAATTAACCCTATGACGGGGGAATTGTAGGCTCTAAATACAATAAACATAGAGATAGGGAAGCAATATCAAAATTAGTTGTTGTGGAGGGTTTGCCTTTTTCATTTCCTTCATCTCCCGCTTTTATTCATTACATTAGAGATATATATAATCCTCGCTTTTAACGGTTTTCCTAGATCAACCGTTAAGAGAGATGTATTTAAATTCGCGCATGAATATCAACAATATTTACGTTTTTCATTATATCATTTTAATGGCAAAGTATCCATCACGTCCGATATAGGTCGTAGTACTAACGGCCATGATTATTTAACCGTAACTTGTCATTGGATAGATTATAAATGGTCTATGCAAAAACGTATTTTAGCGTATAGATATATAGATGATAGGCACACCGGTACTTTTATTGCGTAAAATATTTATCAAGTGTGCGATTATTACTTTAATTACCGATAAAATTATGACTATTACATTAGATAACGCTTCTAATAACAATTACGCAATTACAATTTTAAAAAATAGTTTAACTCCGTCTTTTCCGTACCATTTTCATATAAAATGCGCGTGCCATATATATAACTTAATTGTAAAGGATGGTCTATCACTTTTTGAAGACATTCTTAGTAAAATACAATTTGCTATAAACTTTATTTTTAAAAGTAATAAAGTACAACGTAGAAAAGAATATAAAAAAATTTGTCATGATTGTGGACTACCTTTTAGAAAAATTCCACAAGAAGTATCCACTAGGTGGAATTCTTTATACGAGCAACTACTTGTTGCTTATGACTATAAATTACCTATAACTTTATTTTTTAACTCTCATAATAAAAAGCCACTTTATATGATTTTAGATAGTGATTGGGAAAAAATTTCCGAACTTATTGTATTTTTAGAGAAATTTTTTCAAGCAACAAAAGAATTTTCCGTATATATTATCCTACTATTTCAACTATGTTATTTTATATAACTCTAATATTTTTATTACTTAGTGAATATATGGAAAAACCAAATTTATAAGGCAAATATTAAAAAAATGTTTCTCAAAATAAAAAAATATTTTATTCCTATTCCCTCTATTTATATTATTGGTTCTCGTATTAAATCCTACTATTAAAATAGACTCGTACTAAATCACTAATTGAAACTATTTACGATTGTATAGAAGTACTACCACCTCCAAGTCCCAAAAATCTAAATCACCCACCACCTATCGAACAAACTAAAGAAGAAGTATTGTCTAGCGTAGAACACCAATGCAAAAATATATATAGATTTTATCAACAAGAAAATGCTAGTAACTTACCAACTTCCATACCATCTTCTTCATCTTCAATACAACCTCACAAAAGACATGTCGTTTCGCGCTAGTATTGAAAGCCTCGTAAATAGAATGTGCGGTCGTACCTCTACTACTAACCAAATTAGCGAGTTGGATATTTTTGTTTTGCAGTGGTTCTGTACCGTATCAAGAAGTTATCAATGAAGATGGACACGAAGACTTGTCGAAATACCGGAGGGGAATGAGAAGACCTTTCCGACACTTTCAATGATGGCTCGAGATGTTTTGAACATTCAAGCGTCGTCAACCGCGTCCGAAAGCGCTTTTTCTCAGCAGTGCATATCAAATAGGAGACCACAGACACTCATTAGCCGAGACAAATTTGGAAATTGCAAGTATTATTCGTAGATTGGATACGAGCGGAGCGAGAGAAGGTGCGGTCAACCGAGATCAACGAAGAAGATGATGAAAACTACAACGAAATCTTAACCGAAGGTAGTGGAAGCGACGTGGATCAATTTGACCAACAAATACCAATTCCAACCGAAGAACCACATGAAATCATCAAGCAATTAGAACAGTGTTTTTTTGAGAATGTAATTTTTTTAATTGTAATTTTATTATGTAATTTGTAACTTTTGGACAACACCACAAAGTTGCAATTTAGATTTTAGACAATTGTATTTGTATTACAAAAAAATCATATGTCTATTAAATAATATAAGAGGCACAAAAACAAATTTCTTGGGATGTTTTTATTACACTATCTTGTTTTGTTTATTGAGTTTTTTTTATACATATGTTATTTTTTTTTTTTTTTTAAAAAAAAAAAAAAAAAAAAACCCGCCGTATCCCGACCCGAGCCCGAGCCCGAGCCCGCCCCGACCCGAGCCCGACGGACGGGACGGACGGACTTGCTCCGGGCCCGCCGCACCCGACCCCGCCAGAGACCGCCGTACCCGACCCCGCCCCTTCTCCCGTCCCGCCCCGACCCCGACACCGCCGCACCCGGCCCGCCGTACCCCTAGCCCGCCCACCGGCCACTCCTACTAATAGGTCACACATGGGTGGAAAAATTAACCATTTCCTTAAAAAAAATTGATTTTTGCTATTTTATCCTTTTGAAATTGTTGGAAATAGAGGAATTACATGTAGAGTTGAGGACAATGAGCTGTCGTCAAAAAGTCTGGCAAAAAGAGAGCGACACCTCTTATCATTAACTCATTATTACTCTATTTTCCCCATTGGGTCCCACCCCAAACATCAACGTTTTCCTGTCTTGTCTGGTCTTTGCCTTGGGCCCCAACAATTTTAACTAGTCTCTGAATTCTAAACGAAAGGTTGTTGGTGTGGGTACAACCTGTATTTAATTCGGGTTGCACGGGTCAAGATTGGCCCATAACTCAGCGAGTGATGACCACGCGTTCAAAGTACGAGTGGTTTAAACTCGTTGATAGAATCGTAATTGGATTTTGGAGTGTTCCGGGTCCTCCGGTACCGCTGACAAAACCCGAATCATTTTTTTGGGAGTCAAAAATAAATTTTGCCTTTTAAAAAAACAAAATGGATTGCTTGTTTTTGTGGAACTGCAAACTGCAAAGAGCTTACGTATAACACTTACTAATTCACGAATTCTTCTTATGCTTCTTTTACACGTTGAAAAGGAAATATCATTATATTTTGACCTTCCCTGTTCTCCAAAAATATATGTTAAATTTCTCTGATTTTTGTCTCTTTTGTTTTAATTTTTGAAAATTTCAACCAAAAAAAAAAAAAAGTAAGATGCAATCTAGCAATGACAGCAATTTTAAATCAGTGGATGTGGAGATTTACAACTCTTCTGTAACGATGATTATGAGTATTATAAATATTTTAAATTTTCTATTTTTTTGTATATAAATGTCTCTATGTATGTGCAACTCTATTAAAATAGTGGATTTGGCAGGACTTTTGGTATCAATGCATTTTGCATCAGATGCAGGAGTGGGAATAATTTTGTTGTGATTGAAAGTATAATTTAAGTGTTTTATTCAAATATAAACTAAAATATACTCCCTTTTGTCCCTTTTTACTTGGCCATATTGACTTGGCATTCTTCTAAATTTTTTATTAGGAGTTGATTTTATTAAATTAACTTTATTAATTATGCTTTGAAAATTTAAGTTCGACTATGAATCCCCGCTGTGCAAAATAAATGAATTTCTAGCACTTTTTCTTTGGTCCAAAATAATCAAGCACAAGAGGTTATTATTTTTTTTTTTCAAAGTTCCCTTGTCTTTAATGGTTTTTCAAATCTCCAACTATGACTATTTCTACTTCTAAGAAAAGTTTGAGCAAAGAAAAGGATAATATTGTGAAATGATCCTTTAATTAGTGTAATTAATTAACTTTCTGTAGTTATTTAATGATAAGAGTAATGCTAGAAGAAAATTGATTTGCTAAAATGGACAAGTAAAAGGAAAATCAATTTTAGTATAATAAGGGCCAAGCGAAAAAGAACGGAGGGAGTACTTATTAGAATACAAAAATGGCGAAATCAGAAACTTCGCTAACGATATTCAATATATACACATAAATACATAATATTTTTTTTTTGATAAGGGGTTTTCAAACTGACACAATACCCTTCTATCTATGTAGATACGCTAAAATATTAATAGTTTCATTGAATGTTTTATTTCCTTGTTTACTGTCTACGACTTGCTTTTTTTTTTAACCCTCCCTAGGAGCTCTCCCCCAGCTTCCTTGGTGACTCGAACTCGCAACCTTCGAATTAAAAAATGAAGGACGCTTACCATTTGAGCAACCCCTCTTATCTCTACGGGTTGCTAAGGTTTTTTCTAGCTTTAATTTGTTGGGTATATATTCTATCTCTTAAACTTCAATTTTGAACTTTAATGTCAAGGAGAGTTCTTTACTCCATTCAACAAATGACGGGGTACAGAGACCTTTTCATAACAATTATCATCTCTAATAATATTTTATTATAATAATTATATTTTTCTAAAATTGATCTTTCATGTTAGGTTGTATATATATTTTCTATAACAACGACTGTATTATTCTCTAAGGGAGTTAATTAGCTAAATTTGTTCCATTTTAAAAAGTACTATAACTTGCTTTTGACTTATTAACAACTTAATAATTATGAAGCTATACCATTTAATATTTGACGCTACCTTAACACTATTATGCATGAGTTCCGGATTATTATGATATATATGTCAAAGTACTTTGAGAGAAGAAATCGAGCAAATCTACATGATATTCCAAGTAATATATTATTCTCACTTATAAAGGAAAAGAGAAATAAAGCATCCGGGTCAACAAAATTTGTGGGGAAGAATACGATAGCATACTCTTTATCATTCTGTGTCATAATTTATATATCATACTTTTTTTTAGTTTGTTTACAAAAAATGTTATATTTTCCGTTTTAGGTGTTAGTATTTAATTTTAAACTTCTTATTTTATCTTTAATAAAATAATTTAAAACTATACAAATATTATTTTAAATCATAAGTTTAAAAATTCTTTTTTTTATTTTAAATTCGGTTATATAAATATTGATACGGAGGTATCGATTATCTTTTAAGAATCTGCCTACATTTGAGAAGATGACAATGTCGTGACTCATCCACATATTCAAAGAACAGTGAAAAGAAGTCAGGAGATTAAATTTCCGAAAATAAAATTTGAAAAAGAGATGCATAAATGTTTACAAATCATTAGTGAGAATATTCTGTACCCAGCATTTATAAATATTTTTGTTACTCATTTCAAAATCTATAAGAAGAAAAAGAACTAGAAGAGTAGTAATTCTGAAAACAAATTTTCTCTCGTATATATTTCAAACGCGAATTTATGATTTAAATTTGATGAATTTGGTATTTAAAATTTTAATTAGTATTATTGAACCTATTGCACTTCAGGAAATATGGATCTGACTTTACTATATATATATATATCATCAAAATTGCTAGGTTCGAATGAGCCCAAGGGCTGAAAAATCACATTGTATAAATATATATAAGATCAAGTTTATGCATATATCATAAATGTTGAACCCTCTTGATGAGTATTCTGCCCCGGCCACTGATTGAACCCATAGCAAACATGCTACGTCCGCCTTTGACTATTACGAGTTTGAATTTTAACAACTTCATTATTACCTAATTACATTTCTCTTATTCCTATTAGTCACGTGAGAAAAATAAAGAAAACCCTGCATGTTTTTTCGGTCGAGCTTGTCGCACGGAATTTGCCTAGTGCATTTTACCTCTCCTGTATAATTTGCAGGCTATTACATTAAAACGAGATTTACCTTGTGTGCACTCGAAGGATAGCAACTACGGTTTTTTTATAATAATAATAATTAAAAAAAGAAGAAGATAAGCTTGTTAGAAAACCTTGGAGAAGACCGTGTAATTGATCCCTTCTTGTGATTGAGGCCAGGAACGAAAAATAAGATGTTGCTTAAAATTTTCTAGCAATGAAATGTCAAGATGGTTGCAGCTCAGTTATTGACACGTTTACAAAACTGAAAGTCTTTCGATCTCATACTAATGAAAACAATTGTATATAGAAGCATACAAGAAATAGAGCCAGAAAACACAGTGGTGTTGTTTTCTACAAAATTGGATAGGAAAGTAATTAAATAGAACCACCACCCATATACTTAATTTCACCTCTTAAATGACTAGGGTAAGGAGCGTTCAAAACACGAAAAAACAACAAGCGTAGTAATAAAACCTAAATAAATAAATAAATAAAAAAGGTGTCATCAGCCTCTATCCCCCCTATAAATCAGCAGGCTTGGGTTCCTTCTTCGTAGGGTTTTTGAGTACCCAATCATCATATCTCTCTCTCTCTCTCTTCTCAAAGCCTCTCAAGGCTGAAAATAGGTTTAGGGTTATAGTATTAGGTATGATGATGATGATGAAGAAGAAATTATAAGGAACATGTGGTGAGTTTGTGGGGGATGTTGTCTGGCTCGACACAATTACTCTCCAATATATATATAGTTTTTTTGTGGTTTTTGTTTGTGTATTTTCTCATCTTCTTCTTGATGATGATGAAAAAATTGAACAAAATTCACAAGATAGATGAAATTATAGAAGGGAGTGAAGGCGTCGGACCAGGCTTCATTCCTCTCAAACCATATTCTGCTACTATAGCAAAACACTAAAAATTTTCACGTGTGTGTGGGTGACCCTTGTATCGTTTTTTGTTTAAATTAAGGTTTTTTTTGTATGTTTGTTCACCTAACATCTTGTTCGTGGGTTGTTGTCTGCCTTCGGATGAAACCATGAAACGAGATTGTGATATAATTTTTTTTATGTGGTTTTTTTTTTTGCAGGTATTCGCCCGGTTTCTCTCTAACTAGCTAGGGTTTCCTTCTAAAAAAAAACACATGAAAATTACATATCCTTGTGATTGTTAAGGAGTTTTCGTGCCAGATTTTCATCACCATGAAAGTCACTGCTGTTGCGTTGCTGTTTGTTTTCGGGGGAAGGGTTTTTGAAAATAGTCTTCAAAGTTTAGACAAAGAGACATGTACACCAAGTGTATTTTGCTAGCTAAAAATTATGATGACAGAATATTGTACTCTTTTAATGTAATCAGCAGTGATGCTAAGTGACTGTAAAATTATTCATTTTTTGTTTATTCTTGTTATACGTCTCTCACACTAGTCACGTAAATCTTGCACTTTTTAATTATTGGACTACTGTTTATTTTTCTTTTTATTTTTATTTTGTATAATATTAATATGAGAAGAGCTTAAATGGATCAACATGGTTTAATAATCAACCATAACTTGTCACTTTAATTTATTTGGAATTGAAGCGTGTAATAATTATAATTTTATACTCCCTCTGTCTCAATTTAGGTGATACTTTTCACTTCTCGAGATTCAAACTACATGAACTTTGACAAATATTTTAAGATATATTTTTTCACCAAATTGATATGAGAAAAGTTGTAACTTATAGGTAGTTTTCAAATACATAAATTTTAATCTTAAAATATTGAGTTAATCTAAATCAATTTAACTTCAAAGTTTAATCAAATTAACTTTCGAAAAGCAAAAAATATCACATAAATTGACACGGATGGAATAATACATCTCTCAGAGAAGAGAGAAAGAGATGAATTGATTTTCCATGTTGGTATGTAGTAGTTGATGGGGTATATATGAGAAGTAGGGTTATGGTTTCTTGTCTGGAGCTAGATTTTTGTTTGTATATATGATTAGCGAATGCTTCACTTAAAGTAAAGAGAGATGGAGAAACTCCAAATTCTGTGTTTCAACAGTTTAGGTTTTTATGTATACTTTCTTTGAACAAAAACAAAACATCCCTATATACATATAGCCCCTATACTCTGTTCCCCTACTTCTTCACCAGCAAATTTTAAATTTCATAGGAAATTAATTAATCAATCTCTTTTCCTCTCTGACAAACATAATTTAAACTCTCGATAAACAACAAGAAGGAGCCGGACAAAACAAAAAACATGTGACGTACATTGTATTGACTTGATTTCTTAGTTGGTCTAAATACCATAATATGTTCAATAAGTCAGATCCAATGTATTGACTTGATTTCTTAGGTGTAAATGGATTTCATACAATCAGGTCACTAAGTAATTACAAGTAAATTTCTATGCTAAAATATTAATTAAATAATTAGTTTAAATTTTGTACGCTGATAGAGCAAGACAATATTTACCTAATCAGGTCACTCATATGTTTACCAAATCAAGTCATTCACAATGAGTTACATGTGCAATCATTAATTTTGGTATGATGATGTTAAAAATGTAACATGCTATAATAGATTAATAGGTTAAAGGATTTATGTTATAATATCTGGTGATAGTGTAAAAGAATCTTTACCCTACTCCTTCTGTCTCAAATTTTTTGTCGTTTTATTTAATCAAGATAAAATTGAGTATTCTTTTCCCATTTTACCTTGTATTAATTACATCATGGACTGATGTTATGAGTTCACATACCCAAAAAAATAATTTTTTCTTGTGCTTTTAAACATTTATTGAGGAGAAATTATATGGTGAAATATTTTAAGGGGTAAAATAGTCAAAGCACTTCTTTATTAATGTTTTCTTAAGGGGCTGTAAATGAAAAAACACGACAAGTATTTTGAGACAGAGAAAGAATTAGTATTTACTCCCTCCGTCCATTTTTGACTTGACACACCCTTAAGAAGTAGTAATTAATAAAATGATAAGTATACTAGTATACAACTATGGTTATAGTGTGAAAGAATCTTTACATTGTGTGATCTAATAGCATGGATTCTTTGTGAATCTTCACTTAACACGTGAAATAATGTAAATACGTGAGCATGAATTGTATAAGTTGAATTACTAATTTGTAACTTAAATTGGATTCTAGTACTCCATTGAATATTGTTGGGAAAAGGAGCGTTTCTAAATTGACTGAAGGAGTGGAGGGCGTTGAGTTATAATAAATGGAGAGATTCAAATGCTGAAGTGATCAGCTTTAATGGTTAACTTATTTATTGCATCACTATTTAATTCTAGTCTTTTGCCATGTTACGAGGATGGAGGAGGAGCCACAGCTACTGTCTCTGTGTCTTTATCTGTGTCTGAATGAATGGAAGAATTATTTCTTTTTTTTCTAAAAAAAAAAAAAAAAGAATTCTTAATTTGTAGAGGGGTCGGTGGGTGCTTATGTAACTGATAAAAATCAGTAATTGTCTTAATTTAATGGCTAAATATGGTTGTTGGATTTGGAAGCATTGAATAAGAGCATTGAAATTTGAAGATGATGATATTTAAAGGAGGGGTCTCTCTTTTGAGTTTTTGAAAAGAGAAAAGGATTCGCTTGACTTGACATAGGTTTTAGCGAAGAACAACGTAACATGCTTTTATTATTGACATAAATATAATGTCCATGATGTACTGAAACCAACAATATTTACATGATATATGAGAAAAATAAGCTGGATTTTCCTGTTGTTAATTTGGATACTAGGGTTCTTAGGAAAATCATATAAATATATTTTATATGATTTTTAAAGTTGTCAAGAAGTTTACTTCTTCCATGTCTAATTATATCTTGTTAATCTACTACCCTCGCACAAAAATGTGAAGACTAAGTAAATTGAAAAATATGCACTATTTCTAACTGATTCCTCATGCGCGTAATTTTATAAGGTCCTGTGTTATAATGTTAGTGTGGGTTGCCAGACGACCTTGATGTCAAAATATGTTTGATTTACATATCTATTGCATACCAAGAGAAAAGACCATATTAGATGTATATAGCATACCAAAAGTACTGATAGATTTTGCAATCTTCAATATGACATGTCATTTCTATAGGAGCGTGTCACTAAAGATTACATAAAAATGTTAAAACTAAGAGTTTCGATATGTAAAAGAGTATCAATCTTTCATTTTTGTTACGGAGAATCATGATGCACAGTGGTATTGACAATTAGCGCACTGGCAGGTGATTGCATATAGCTTTTTAGATAGGGTCGGCTGTAACTACTACAAAATTCCAAATTTACGTGATATCATTTTCTTTTTAACATGTCCCAAAAAAAATATCTATCTTTCTATATTAAAAATTGGATCACAAATTTCAAAAATCTTATTTTCTTTCTTAAACTATATGCTTAGTCAAATGATGTCACATAATTTAGAACGGAGTGAGTACTAATAACATACTTTGTACAATGTCTTTTGATCTTGTTAGACTTAGAACTTTTCGTCATTAGTCAACTGTTGGCCGACGCCTTTCTTCAAAAATCTTTTAGTTGAAAAGGACAGAAAAAGAATGAAGATCATTTGAAAGAAAGATGACGTACAAGAGGGGAGAGGGATGTAAACTTTTTGTGTTTCTGAACTGGAGAAACAAAAGAAAGGTATCATCATTACCTTATTAAAATACTCCGTAGTTATTTTCAACGAGGCAAAATTAATGTTTTGTTAATTACCTTTATGAAATCGTTGTCCATTAACAATTCTTTGAATCCCAATCATCTTTACAATTGGTAAGATCAAAGAAATATTTCCAATTGAAATCGAGTAAATTGGAATCTATCATCCATATGACGAAACAGGAAGATTTGAAAAAAGAAGCCTAAAGCAAAAAATCTTCAAGATAAATTAAAACTGAAGACCCTTTCGGCTACAAAACTGTTGGATTAAGTCAACTGTACAAACTATGCAGTACACAATAATGGAATAGTCGGGTGGTGATAAAATTGCCCTTCAATGAATAATCATGAAAAGGCTGTTTTCCATCCAGCTCTAATCAAGAAAGCCCGAGAGCCTCAGCAGGACAGCGAAAAAATATTTGCAAGATAATTTTTTGGCTTTCATGGTTCAACTGGGAACACTTTATCCAAGAAATTGAGGAAACGTTTCGAATAAGTCTTGGGGTCAACTGCAGAGATCGACAGGGGATCAAACTGCAACGATTTGTAGGTGTGCTCCAATTTCTTTTTCATATTGTAATCTTGCAGTATATCAATTATTCCGAGATATAGAACGACATCATATACCTCAAAGAGTTCAACTTGGACTGAAGCTGACTCATCCTGCATGACTTTTTGGTTTGCTTGGGCTGGCATGTTTACACCTAATTGTACTCTTAACCTGAAAAAAGTGAAAGCTGTTAGACATTAGGTGAATTCTGCTGGACAGCAAATAACATGATAATAGCTCTTCTAAATTTCATGAATGATACTGAACAAGGTATATGAGAAAACAATGCATGCTTGGTAATTTTTTTTCACTCATTCACACAAAAGTGTGAAGGATTTTACTACGATACTTGGCATTCAAAGATCATTGTATAGAGAGTGAACATTTGACAGGTGCGTGAATGCACATCTTCCCTGTCTCTCTTTCGTTTCTTTCTGCACTTAATCAAAAGTATTTCGCGTCATTTCTTTAAGCACACAATAATCCCTTTTATCAATCATATCAATAGGATAAATCTTAACATGGTAAATGCAGCATGGTGTGATACCAGCATTTCTAGTGGTTTCATTGGAATCGGAATTCCGCTATGCAGTACAAGCTAGCAAACCTGACCGACAGTCACATAGCCCTTCTTTCTTTCTCCAAGGATCTGACTCCTTCCCCTCTAATTTTTATTGCACAGTTTTTTCATTTCATAGACTCTCGCGGGGATCATAATATGGTCTTCTCTCTTCTTTCACCACTTTTCCATCTTCCCTCTCGCTTGCCGTATTTTTTATTTTAACGTATTCCATGTTCCTGCTATTGTCCTGTATTTCTTCAAATCACCTATCCACCTTTCTCTCTGTACAGTTGTCTTCTTGTTTCTACCATTCACCTGCGGCTTAAAACTTTCATGGTAGATTTTCTTCCTTCCTCATATTAGTGACTTTTTTCATTTCTTGACAAGTAAAATATATAGATTCTCAAGAATTTCCCACCTTATCTCTATCTTCTCTCCCAAGGAATCTGTTTGGGTTTGCTCATTCTTATATCTATTCCAGCGTCTCTCAGAAAATCCTACTGCTTGTAAATCGTGTTTTAGTTAGATGTGCTGTGACAGTCCCCACTAAATTTGAGGCTAGAGACTAATGCATGCTAATAGAAATAAATTGTCAGCATACTTCTGATGATGGAAAAGCATCCATGTCAGTCCTAAAGAAAGGATAAGAAGCACATGAGGTTACCTTCCAGTACCAGGCAAAAGAAGATCAACCTCCTGGTCACCAACGGACATGGCTCTCAGTGTACTTCCTCTTGCATGAGGACCTGGTGTATTGCTGACAGAACTGGGTTCATGAGTTACTAAAATCAAACCCCTTGGTGGAATTGAGAGCTCCCCCTGATATATCCCACCTTAATGAAGTGAAATAAGAAGTCAATACACATCGGCGTAACTAGGAAAAAAAAAGATATTGAGCATAAAGGAAGATTTCAGAAGAAAAGTTGATCACCATTTTCACTATCCACCAGCGTCTCAACATAAATGAATAAAGAAATAAAAAATGACATGCACAAAAAGAGGATAATGGGAACTGACAGAAAATAGAGTAGTAACAATTCATACAGGCTTGTACCTCTCATTAGCAAGTCCCAAAGAACGCTAGGACCAAAAAGTAAAGAGGAATAGGCACAAGAAAGGTGCTGCATAACATGGACTTAGTGGGAGACCAACAAGAAACATTACAAAAAAGGGATGGAGTTTCAAAGACGACTATTTCAGTAACAATTCATACAGGCTTTTACCTCTCATTAGCAAGTCCCAAAAGAACGCTAGGACCAGAAAGTAAGAGGAATAGGCACAAGAAAGGTGCTGCATAACATGGACTTAGTGGGAGGCCAAGAAGAACATTACAAAAAAGGGATGGAGTTTCAAAGACGACTATTTCAGTTCGAAAATAATACCAGACAAGAACTCTGCTACTACCCTGTCCAAGAGTGTGATAATTCCAGCTGAATTAGCAGTTGGATGGCCTTAACAGAATAACTAAATCATGCCAGGAAATCTCAAGTCAAAACATCTACTTGTTCGAAACATGCTATAAGCACCTTAAAACGCACCTCGGATATGTCATGGCATCATGCAATAACAGTTCCTATTGCATGACGTTAGAGTAGCAAGAGTTCAGCACCTAGAGCATCCAAGGGTCTTTTAGTAATCAATTTACCAAATCTATTTCTCAAGTAACAACTACTGAACCACATTAGAAATGATCTAGATGCTTTCTTATAGTGAAAACTTTCGGGTTTGCCCTATGGAAAGAGTCATGGTATAAATTTATAAACAATTAGAAATAGGATGGGAGAAAGAAGTTATCAAGGAGAAGCAATCAATCTTCCTAGAAAAAAGTTCCAGGTGCTTTAGAGTTACCAGCAAACAGAAGCTGAACTGCAAGACCTAGCTAGATTTCTCATTGCAAAGAGAAATATCAAAAATCGATACCAAATTTGCAAAAGTATATTTGCATTATGTTAATCAGAAAGATTAACTTGGCGTAACTGGTAGGGAAGCCTTGGTATAACTAGGGATGGCAACGGATCGGATCTGGACCGGATCCTACTAGATCCAGATCCAGATCCGTTTTTCATACCTGAATCCAAATCCGGATCCAGATCCGTCGGGTCCATAAAAATCATATCCAAATCCGGATCCACCGGATCCACGGATCGGA
This sequence comes from Anisodus tanguticus, assembly GCA_034509755.1. NCBI lineage: Eukaryota > Viridiplantae > Streptophyta > Magnoliopsida > Solanales > Solanaceae > Anisodus > Anisodus tanguticus. The sequence goes on along the minus strand of CM067561.1, from coordinate 31,992,615 downwards.
TCTGGACCCATATGTAAAAAAAATTGTCTTGCTAAGAATTTTTTTTTGAACTGACAAACGAATTTTACTTGGCTAATAGTTTACTGTGTTACAATTTTGAAATGTTCATATGAGATATTTTGTTCGTTGTCTCGTTTTGATTGTGAGCTATCAATTGAAAATGCTGGACAATGACAATAGTTGTGGAAAATGCTGACTAATATTTCCACAATGCAGAACTTGTATGTGATTGGAATCTTCACAAATAAAGTGAATATAATTTTAACTACTTGTCTATGGAAATGTTAGTCATTCACTAATATAACATTGATTTTATTATCGAAGTTACCTCTTTATTTTTTGGTTTTTGAGTTGACGCAGGGATAAATTAAACTTGTTTTGAGAATTAAACTTGCAAGGATGTGCTAAACAATTTTAAGAAAATACTTATAAAATTACATTATAGGTTATGAATATATTTAATAAAAAATGGATCCACGGGTTGGATCTGGACCGGATACGGATCTCAAATACAAGATCCAGATCCATATCCGATCCGTCAGAAACGGATCCGGGTCTGATCCGGATCCGTCGGGTCCAAATTTTGAAGATCCATATCCTATAAAACGGATATGGATCCACCGGATCCGGATCGGGTCCAGGATCCATTGTCATCTCTAGGTATAACTGATAAAGTTGCTGCCATGTGACCAAGAGGTCACCGGTTGGAAACAACCTCTTGCATGCGTGTAAGGCTGCGCACAATAGACCCTTGTGGTCCGGCCCTTCCCCGGATCCCGCGCATAGCGGGAACTTAGTGCACCGGACTGCCCATCTTATTTTTTAATCACAAAGATGAAAATCTGAACATTCTGGAATATTTGCTTGGCACGTTTCCTGCTAATTTTGCACACTTTCCATTTATGATAAATAAGAGTAGAACAGTCCAATATATTTATTAATCCCTTTATTTTCTGCCCTTCCACAGACCCAGTGTGAATGCAGAATGCTTCGTGCACCGGGCTTCCTCTTTAAAAAAAATAAAGAATAGTCCAATATAATTATTTGGCAATTTAAATACACTAAAGCACATTCACAACCATGTATGCATGCTTCAAACTAAATAGCTAAGGTAGTACGACAGTTTTATGCTACCTGCTCACCAAAAGGCAGAAAATTTTCAGGATCATGGTCAGTCCGGGAAATTTCTCCTATAGAAAATCTGTTATACTAAATCAAGAGAGGAAAGAGACGTGTATCATTCCCTCTGAAACCTGCACCGCTTGTATTCCAAGTTATCATCAAGTTGAAAGGTTTACAAAAGTTTGTCAATTCAAGTGAGAAATGGCAAAGAAGTCTTTGAAAACCAATGCATAGGTACAAATGTACATCAGAGATTAGAAAGCCTTCCTGAAACTAAGAATCAGAATCTTCATGCCTGCATTTTATTATCTAAGACAAAAGACAAATGCATTATTAGTCCCTCTATATTCTGCATTAAACATGCATCTTCATTTGGCTCAGGCACCTTTGACCTGATTATTATTTGCCATATCTTCATGATTTCCATCGTCTTATCTAATGACAAAAGAAAAAGAAAAGAAAATTGAAAAGGGAACTAAAAGAGGAAAAAACACACACTCTCTCTCTCTGTGACACACACACACGACAGCTCGTACCCTTCTTCCACTTGGTAAACAGCTGAACCAACGATAGGAGTTGTTTCCACAACTGAAGAGAATCTGAAACTGTATCAGAGACTGAATGAATATGAGGAGCGGGGTAAAACCATTCTTAGAAGGAGCAGGTTTAGCAAATGGGAAAGGCACTTCGGGAATGCAGTCATGGGTGAAGAAGCGAAAGAAGCTAACTCGAATGAAGAATCTTTCCCAGGAGTGACCCCAAGTACAAGTTAGAGCATATAAGCGCCCTCGCCTGGCGCCATTTCTGCACCTAACAGCAGCAGGACGGGCGGTGTCTGAATTCGGACCAGACCAAACTCTTTCTTTTTCATCATTGAGATTGGAGAAAGTTGCATGGTAATCGAAGCAGTATTGATTGTATAGGTGACGGAGAGTAAAGACGAAGAAACAATTGTGAAGTTGGATTGCTTAGTCAAATTCATATGAGAAATATGGTACACGTTACAGCTGGAGGGGAGTGGTGGCAGAATTAAAGCAAAACTTCAAGTTTTTTTTTGAAAGGTGGATAATAGAAGGGCCAAAACAGTGACATTGTATAACTGAGGGACCAAACATGCATTTACTCTATCTTCTTTGTTCAAAAACAGGCAGAGAGTGCCTCATTCTCTAATATGGTTTACTCATGACGCAGTAGAAATGTTTGTTCTCATTTACTAAGTCCTCAATATCGTCTCGTGGACATACTAGAGAGTTACTACAACAAATGAAAATCAACCGACTCTATTTATTTCACACAACTAGTTGTTCTTGTATCCTCTGGACTCTGGTTTCCTCAAATGGTACAAGTAGACTCACTTTTTTTATGAGAATGTGCAACAACCTATAAAGCAATAAGAGGAGGCTTTTAATATTCAAATGGAACATCTATCCATTACATCACCAACTAAGAAAAAGATGCTGGCTTTCTATCAAAAGCACATTCTTCTTTGACCACCATCTCTCACAGAGATTGGTAGTTTTTATCTAAATATTTGTCTTATATAAGAAAGTACGAATTAATGTTTGATGCTAGACAGAAAATTAGTGAAGTGAATCCTCAAGATAAGGACCTCAAGATGTTTAAGTAGCATGACAGATAGTTCTTTACTAATTTAGTGTTACAGAAGTTTTGGAATGCAAGAAGTGAAGCTTCCTAAATAAGGCCGGAAGTACCAACTATTTTAAGTGAGAGGACTAATAACAACATAACAGAAGTCTATTTGCAGCAGCCTGGGGCATGCTCGTTGAGTTGGCATAAGAAAGAGATAAGGGTGAAAGGAAAAATAGAGACAACCAAATTTGATGATTAAAAAATGACTGTGTTGTGATAATCTTAAAATGTATTAACCTTATTCCCTTATTATAGAAATTAACATCAAGAAAGAGAAAAGGAAATACACTGGAAAATTAAAAATACTGTTCAGCTGAGATAACACGGTAAAGAAGATTAGACCAAGGAATAAATTTTGGAAGACAAGATTTTACCTTCCACGTGATCAGGATTAGTTTCAACTTTGTGCAGAGAATCAGGTGGCTCTAAAAGAGAGATTAGATTATCAGGAGCTCGAAAATGTAATCCCAATAGAAGGCTATAGTCTATAATGTTCTGAGATTCCAGAAAACTGCAGTCCAAAGATAATTGTCTGCGAAAGGTAGAAAAGAGAGAACTTTAATTTATTGAAAAAAGAAAAAGAGAGAGAGAGAGGGAAACCAAGGACAACTTTAAAGAGCTGAACTTTCTGTAACCAACAAAACAGGAATTAATAAGGAAAAGAAATGCATAGTCCTACATAAACTTATCCATGGCATTCATGGTAACCATAAAAGCGGAGAAAGAAAAAGACATGAGAGAAGATAAATTACATATGTACAAGACTTGCCAGGAGCCACAATTTTTTTTTCTTTTACAATACTAATAATACAAACTGGTCTTTTGAAAACACATACTTTTGGATACCCATCCAATCAAATAGTAAATCAATCAACTACTGCCTCAATCCAAAATAATGCTAGAGTTAGCTATAAGAATCCTATGTCACCATTCGTCTCTATTTGGGTCTAAATCGTTATTAATAAGACTATAAGAGAATTCATCATAATTTGACCTACTTTTACAGAGTCCTAATACAATCCTCCTCCTTAACCTGGATAGGGACAGACTATGCTTTGCGATCTTACTGGAGTTCAACTGAAGTTATCCAATTTGCGAATAACATCAAAGTCCACCATCTTCAAAAACTTACATAGAAGAGACTACAATGAAAAAGAATTTTTTTAACTCAAAACTGAAGGGGAAAACAAAACAAAGACTTACTTGAAAAGTGCCTCACGTAATAACTTGTCCATATGAAACTCATATGTTAAATCGAGGTCTTTTAAAGTAGTCGTCTCATCAATCCGATCTTTCTTCGTAAACCTCCCATGAGAAGAACCTTTTAAATCATAACGGCGATGTATTCTCAATTCAGTACAAAACATATTCCCCATGACTACAAAGCGTACCTGAGGATGAAATAAGTAAATACTCGACCTGAACGATGTGAGGAAAATGCATAGCAGCAAAGTACAGTAGCACTTACGCCTGATTACTAACCTTTTTTCCACGTTTCAACGATATCCTGTGCACCCCAAAAAATTTTGTTATGAGTGTGTTGTCATGTTCCTTTACATGTTTATAGTAATCAGGAAGCATCCTGAGTAGAACCTACATGATATTAAGAGATCCATTTTAACAACCTTTCAGTTCTCTCAGTTTGTAATTGTTTCCGAGCAAGACAAATGGCACAAATTCATGATTACTATAGCTCATTTTATCACATTAATTATTAGGACACTTCTGCACAGTGGTGACAATAAAGAACATAACATTAACGAGAAACAGCGAGTAGTTTTGGTGGGAAAAGCACACTGTTCAGAATGTTTTTGTTTCACCATATCTCTATCCTAGATGCAAATCCGTTCCCTGATGCCCAGGGTTGACATCATGCTCTATTTAACCCTATCACTATCCTATAATTCTTCTCTCAAGTTCAAGCTAAGATTCGTAGATAGTATTCGATTGGTGATCAAGCAACCAAATAATTAAGCTCAGGATTAAATAAATATACTAATACAACAACATACCCAGTGAAATCCCACAACGTGGGGTCTGGGGAGGGTAGAGTGTACGCAGACCTTACCTCTACCTTGGTAGGTAGAGCGGCTGTTTCTGAAAGACCTCGGCTCAAGACAAAGCACAAGCACAAGCAAAGCACGATAAATGGTCATACCCGGACAAGAAGTTTAAAGCGGTATGAAAATGATGGTAACAAGAGCGAATAAGCCATGATAGCGCATTCTGAAAACAAACAAGAAACAACAACTAACGCAGGTAAATAAGATAAACAAAGTACACTAAAGAACACATAGTAGCAGAAATCAAACGACAAGTGACTATAAAACAATATTGCACCTTCTAGTATAATAGGCTAAGCAGGCCTACAATAATAGCACTACAACTATCAATTTGTAAACGTAAGTAGGATTACGCTCAACTACCTACTACCCTTCTACCATAATCTGTGTCCTCCACAACCCCTATCTAAGGTCATTTCCTCAGTAAGTTGCACCTGCGCCATATCCCGTCTAATCACCTCCCCAATAATTCTTCGGCCTACCTCTATCCCTCATGAACCCGTCCATAGCCAACCTCGCACACCTCCGCACTGGGGCATTTGTCTCTCCTATGCACATGTCCGAACAATCTCAACCTTGCTTTCCGCATCTTATCCACCACCAAGGTCACTCTCACTCTGTTCCGGATATCATCATGTCGAATCATATCCCTCCTTGTATGCCCACACATCCATCTCAGCATCCTCATCTCCGCAACATTCATCTTTTTGGATGTGCGAAGTCTTGACTGGCTAACACTCCGCTCCATACAACATAGTCGGTGTAACCACCACCCTATAGAACTTGCCTTTAAGTTTTTGTGACACATTTTTATCGCACACGACTCCAAATGCGAGCCTCCATTTCATCCAACCTGCCCCAATACGATATGTGACATCATCATCAATCTCACCATTCCCTTGAATAATAGACCCGAGGTACTTGAAGCTTCATTTCTTTGGAATGACTTGAGTACCAAGCCTCACCTCCACGTCTGTCTCAAGGTCGCTCCCGTTACTGAACTTGCACTTCAAGTATTCTGTCTTGGTCCTACTCAGCCTGAACCTTTTAAACTCCAGCGTTTGTCTGCAAACCTCCAGCTTAGCGTTCACTCCACTGCGAGTCTCATCAATCAAGACTATGTCGTCTGTGAATAACATACATCATGTCTCCTCTCCTTGGATTTGTCGCGTCAGTCCATCCATCACCAAGGCGAATAAGAATGGGCTAAGAGATGATCCCTGGTGCAGCCCCATCATCACTGGAAAGTGCTCCGAGTCTCCCCTTACTGTTCGTACCTTGGTATTGGCTCCATCGTGTATATCCTTAATCGCCTTAGTGTACGCCACAGGTACACCTCTAACCTCCAAACATCTCCATAGAAGTTTCCTAGGGACTTTGTCATATGACTTCTCGAGGTCGATGAAAATCATATGTAAGTCTATCTTCCTCTCCCTATACTGGTCCACCAACCTCCTAATAAGATGAATGTATTTTGTAGTCGAGCGTCCCGGCATGAATCCAAACTGATTCTCGGAAATAGACACGCCTCTTTTCACCCTCACCTTCACCACCCTTTCCCAAACTTTCATAGTGTGACTTAGCAGCTTGATACCCCTATAGTTATTGCAACTCTGGATGTCACCTTTGTTTCTTGTACAAAGGAATCATTGTACTCCACCTCCATTCTTCGAGCATTTCAACTGGAATCTTATCAGGCGCGGTCGCTCGTCCCCTGCGCATTCTGTGAACAACACCCCTAACCTCCTCCACCTTAATGCTTCTACAATATTCAAAATTTCGGTACTTTCCGGATTGCTCCAGATCTCCCAACACAATGTCTATCTCTCCTTTTTCGTTCAAGAATTTATGTAAGACTGCTACCTCCGTCTAATATACGCGTCCTCTACTAGTACTTTGCCGTCCTCGTCCTTGATGCACCTCACGTGATCTAAGTCATGGGCCCTCCTCTCACTCTCCTTGGCTAGTCTATACAACTTTTTATCCCCGTCTTTTTCCTCTAATTCCACATAGAGGCGTTCAAAAGCCGTCGTTTTCACCGTCGTAACCGCTAGCTTTGCCTCATTCCTCACCATCTTCTACGATTCCCTATTCGTCCACTTCTCCACCTCATCCTTGCTTTCTACCAATTTCGCATACGTCGTTTTCTTGGCTTTCACATTCTCTTGAACCTTACCATTCCACCACTAATCCCCTCGATGCCAACCACGGATACCCCGCGAGACCCCTAGCACTTCTCTAGCTACCTCCCGAATGCAACTGGCCGTCCTGTCAAACATACTGATCGCATCCCCACTACTCCCCCAAGCCCCCTTGGCCATCAACCTCTCCCCATCTCCTTTGCACTAGCCATGGTCAAACTCCCCCATTTGATTCTTAGCCTGTCATCCACCAACATCCTCTTTTTCTCCATCTTGATCTCCAAATCCATCACCAAATGCTTATGTCAGGTTGTAAGATACTCACTCGGTATAACCTTGAAGTCTTTACAAAGACCGTTGTCAACCTTCCTAAGGAGCAAAAAGTCTATCTGGGTCTTAGCCACCGAGCTACGAAAAGTCACCATGTGCTCCTCCTTCATGAACCTCGAATTGGCTATCACCATCCCAAAAGCTTTAGCAAACTCCAGGAGTGAGATGTCTCCCCCGTTCCTGTCCCCGAGGCCAAAGCCTCCATGCACATCGTCATAACCCCAGAAGTAACCCGATATGTCCATTGAAATCCCCTCTTACAAATAACTTCTCAGTAGGTGGTATACCTCCCACCACCTCATTCAAATTCTCCCAAAAGTGCCTCTTCTCCTTCTCGTCCAAACCCGCCTGCAGCGCGTAAGCACTAATAATGTTCATAGTGGATCCTCCAACTACAAACTTAATCGTCATCATCTTGTCATTGACCATCCTAACCTCTACCACCTGATCCTTTAGCTCGCTGTCTACCAAAATGTTTACCCTATTCCTATACCTCGACTTACCCAAAAATCATAACTTACACCCGTCCACATCCTTGGCCTTAGGTCCTACCCATTTGATCTCCTGGACACATGTTATATTAATCATCATCTTTTTAAGAATCTTAACTAGCTCAATGGATTTTCCCGTTAAAGTCCCAATGTTACAAGACCCTATATTCAGCCTAGTATCTCCCTTACCCCACTTACCCCCTAACCCTCGCCCCCGTCCCCGACCGAGAACATGACTCTAGTCTACCATCAGTCACCAAAGCCTCTAAAACGGATATAAACTAATCGACGATATACCCTAAAACAAGTAGAAATCAATGCGAGAAACACAAGTTAGCAAGAATCTAGATGCAAGTCGAGCCACTACGACAAGAATGATATAACCAAGGAGAAGACGAGTAAAGGCAATAATGTAGAGTCAATATACAGTACAGCAAAGCAGGCAAAATTTAACGACGAAGATAAGGACAGAGAATGAATACGGGCACCTAGAAGAAACATGATTTTCTTCGTCGTCGGAGGCCGCCGGAGGTTGATGTCGGTGGTGGCGGTCTCTGAAGGTCCTTACCGACCAGATTTGTTCGTCGGTGGTGACGAGTGACATGTTACGGTTGATAGTCACCGGCGACGATACCACCAGATACTCCGGCCACCGGTGGTGGTGGAAAGATAAAGAAAGAATAGCAAGGGGGAAGAAAAAGCAAAATAGAGGACAGAGCAGTGTCAGGGCAGCGTACCTGGTCGCTAGTGGTTGGCGGACGGAGCAACGTCGGCGGTCAGTGGTCGGTGATGGTGGTGGTGTGTCGATATGGGGGATGGGAGCGGGGGATGTTACCATTGAGCAAGTCAGAGGGGTGTGGGAGAGAGAGAGAGTGGGTGGTAGCCAACTCCAGTGCACTTTTGATGTGGCAAAATCAATATACTAATACAATAAGCTAATTAATTGAAATCAATATTCGAATAACAACATTCATGAAAGAACCATAAATGACCTATCACACCATAAAATGTGAAATTTGCAAGAAGGATATCAATAATTCTATTATTTGTTATTTATTTCAAAAACATTCCATAATGGTTTTAAATGAAGACCATATATGAGATAAAAACAACTTTTACTTATCCCAGTAACCTTTTCTTTCCTGATAAGGTTACTTACCCCAGTAACTAAGTCAAACTAACTTACAGAAACTGTGTTTAGAGTCAAAGCATCCACAATTTTTTATCCACACTTAAGCTTTGTTGCTTATCAAAAGAGAGAAAAGGAGAGAAAACCCCACACTTATGATATGTTTGATTGAGGTGGTAAATTTGAAGTGGAAGGTTTGGGTTGCCTTCCAGAAGAGCTTTTTAACTCTTTCCAAAACCGGACAGAAAGGAAGAATCACTTTTTCCCTCTCCTGAGTTACTGAACAACCAGTAGATAATCATACTACCTAGGAGAAGAACAAGATAGTTTCTCCCTCATTCCCCCTAGCCTTCCCCTTATCTAAACATAGTGCTATACGCACCCCAAAAAAATGGGCAGGGCGGTCTTCTCTCTCCCCCCTCTTTCTTCCAAGTCTATGTAGAGATTTTCAGGAACTAGGATGAAGGAGGACTATTGATAGGAAAAGAAACAGAAGAAATGGACACGCGTGTAATTTTAAAACGAGAATCATGATCTTGCCTTGACATAAAGAGTTGCATCTAATTTCAAAATGTAAGGGTAACATCTTGCTGCAGTTTGAGTTAGTAAGAAGATCAGCAGATATGTAAATGTTGGAACAGCAAGTGGAGGAGAAAAGCTAAAACAGTTTAGTATGTAGTTTTTTTTTATCACACCTTGAGCTCAGACTTCTTTAAAGTCTTTATCACAAATCTATCATCACGAGAAAGATAGAAAAGGCTGCCACTCTTTCCAGGAGATGAAAGCTCTCTCAGACCATCATCACCACAGATGGACATCATATAGTCTGCAGCATCCAGCTTGAACAACTCTCTCAAATATCTGAACATGACATTTTACGGTCATAAAAGTCCATCAAAATCTATAGTAACTCATGTAGAGCAATAAGAACAAAGAAGCCCTCTAGAAGTTTTAGGTTATATGGTGAAAGTAAAATAAGGATTTTCAAGGGTGGCAAATCCATATACTTCTACACTTCTTAGGAGATGGCTCTGGAGGCAGGAAATAAAGACCCATGGCACAAATACACTATGCTAAGTCGTAAAATGTAGAATCCTGGAAGCAACTTTCAGGATGAAACGATCCAGAAAGAGTGAATAGACTGCAGAGTCCAATCTTTTTTCTGTTTTTTTTTTCGGTTTGGAGGGTGGGGAGCAGTAGGATAGGGAAGGATATGCAGCAAACTATGCAAAGATTTGTAGTGATATAAAGAAGCTTGCTTTGAAGATAAAGAAGTGACCTCAGGTTCTGCAAAATTTGTAGATTAGACTTTTTACCAATCATCAAAACACAGGTTACAAGCAAATGATGATGACAGAAAACCATTGAAGGGAACTTGCATAAGGGCAACCCGGTGCACTAAGCTCCCACTATGCGCGGGGTCCGGGGAAGGGCCGGACCACAAGGATCTATTGTACGCAGCCTTACCTCACATTTCTGCAAGAGGCTGTTTCCACGGCTTGAACCCAGCCTTACCTCACATTTCTGCAAGAGGCTGTTTCCACGGCTTGAACCCATGACCTCCTGGTCACATGACAACAACTTTACCAGTTACTCCAAGGCTCCCCATTGAAGGGAACTTGCATACTAATGAAAATTTTAGCTGAACCTTCTTTACATGATTTTATAAAATCAAGTAGAACAAGTCCCTAACACCCTCCTAGCAGTTAAGCAACTAATCACCTTCATGCCACAGCCTAGTTCGCCAAGTTATTGAGCAACTTACCGAAGTAGTCAGTTCCCTATCAAAGAGCTATTAGATGTCTACTCCAAAACTGTATTTTGCTCCCACTCAAAAAGTCTTCACAGATAGTGTATTAAAAGGAAACTACCAAGCAGTAGATATAAAATAAATTTGCAAGTACCTGAAAACCATAGGGCAATAATCCTTCCAATAAAAATCGACAGAATGATGTGAAGGTGTAAATTGGGAGCCCTTCCTGGGAAAGTACATTTTGATTCTTGCCTGATCTCCAAAGTCTGATTGTCTCACTTCACGGATAGGCACAGGAGTTATCTTACCAACAGAATACCTGTGATTTCAAATGCCATATTAACAAATAGTTCTATGGTACCAAATGGAATTTACCCCTCAAATTATCAATAAGAAAGGACCATGGTGTATGCTTACCTGATACCAAGTTGCAAATTAAGCATCAGATAGTAGCTCCTACGGGCTTCCAGAAAGGACACACATGACTTCCTTTTTACTTCTTTTGCGTGAAATTTAAGCCGTTGTTTACTTTTGCGAGACAGCCTACTAATATTTATAATCCTTTCTTTCATTAGGACTCCTTGTGTGTATTCCCTTTCACAAGCTACAGACCCCGTTTCCAGAAGATCAGTTTTGTCATCACGAGAGCTTTGAGATAATGCACTTGATGAATCACAGGCCAAAATGTCTCTGCTGGATTCATCAAGGGCTGTGTCTTCTCCCTGTGACATAGTCCTCACTGATATGCTCCCTGAACCTTTAAGCAAACTAGAGGAGATTCTATCCGAAAAAGTACGCTTCACTTTAGGTTTCACAGACTCGGAATTAGCTGATGAAATATTTGAGAGTTGCTTTTTCCGCTTCTCATTTTTCCCATCACTGCACCCCCTCAGTGGGTGATGCTTACTTCCAGCAGGATAGAACATTCCCTGTCCATCTTTTAGCCCTTTAGTCCACCCGCCAAAGTAGTAACTTCCATCAGCAAATCGGTAACAGCCTGACCCATGTCTTAAACCATTCAACCAAAATCCATCAAAAAGATCACCATCGAACCATTTCATAACACCTCTACCACACATTTTCCCATCTTTCCAGTTCCCAATATACATGTTGCCATTACTCCATGCATATCTACCACTGCCTTCACGTACTCCCTCTTTCCAACAACCATCATAAACATCAGAACTTTGATACTGCTTTCTTCCTATACCATGCTGGGTATTCATCCTCCAAACCCCTCTGTATATTGAACCATCAGACCCATTAAATACTCCAAAACCATGGAGGTAACCTCCAGAGAAGTCACCCTCATATGAAGCTCCAGAAGGCCAAATAAGCCGTCCTTCTCCAGTCATTTTTCCTTCTTCCCAACAACCATCATAAACGGATCCATCTGACCAAGTGTATTTACCTTTTCCATGAGGAAGCATCGCCTTGAAACTACCCACATAAACATCGCCATTGGAGAAGACCTTTTCAGTGATGCTGCATATTGAATTAAGTAATTAAATACTCACATAAATATCTATGTGGGAGACACGCATAAAAGTTCAGGCTAAGAGAACCAGTATTTGCTTATACATGGACGGATAAAGGTCTCTAATGTGTAAGTACCTTCCACAATCCTCCATGGCCTGTAGTAATCACCCGTGACTTGTTCAAAGCTCCTTAGTGATAGTCAATGAATCCATCTAAGGTGCCTCTTCGTAAGTGAAATAATCTGGTGAGCAACTTAAACAATTCTTATACCTCATTAAGCACATTTTCATGCAATAACAAGAAAAATAGCACAAAAAGCATTCATTTCAAGTAGCATAAGGTGCATCTGTACCCCTAAGGCCCTAACCACTTTACAGATCTAGTTGACACTTGACAACACTTGTTATTCAGCAGTTTATTTTTTTCATTACTTATTTTTATTTTTTTAGAAGCACCGTAAAGAGTAAAAGTAAGACATAATGTACACACTGCAAGTTTAGTCAGCATAAGAAGAGATGTTGAGGTGAGATTATACGAAATTATGGTGCCTAAATGCAAAAAACTCTGAAATCTAGGCTCGGTATTCTGCGAGAATGGTATGATAGATAAAGATGTAACATATAGAATCAAATAGAATGGTTGAAACGGAGAAGTACCATCAGAGTATTATGCAACAAAAGGATACCAACCTAAGTGAAAGGCAAGTTCTATTGAAACAGTTGTCTATGAACTATTACATAAGTGATGGACTCACATAATTAACTTCATTGTTCTGAAACATTAGGCCATTGATCTCCCTATATAATAAGGGTTCCACGACAAACATACAGTCAACCATTGACCAGACACTTCAAGAACCACAGTATTACATTTAGAGGATAATCTACAAAATACTATCGTTACAACAACATACACAGTGGAATCCCACAACGTGGGGTCTGGGGAGGGTAGAGTGTACGCAGACCATCCCTCTACCTTGGTAGGTAGAGCGGTTGTTTCTGAAAGACCCTCGACTCAAGACAAAACATAAGCACAAGCAAAATAAGAGCAGACCCACGGACAAGAAATTTAAAGCATTCTGGAAAAAAAAGCAGTAACTAACGCAGGTAGGTAGAGCGGTTGTTTCTGAAAGACCCTCGACTCAAGACAAAACATAAGCACAAGCAAAATAAGAGCAGACCCACGGACAAGAAATTTAAAGCATTCTGGAAAAAAAAGCAGTAACTAACGCAGGTAAATAAGATAAACAAAGTACACTAAGAACACATAGCAGCAAAAATCAAACGACATGGGACTATAAATCAATACTGCGCCTACTAGTATGATAGGCTAAGCAGGCCTACAATAATGACACTATACGCACCCGTTTGTAAGCGTAAGTAGGACTACGCTCGACTACCTACTACCCTAATCCGTATCCTCCACAACCCTTTATCTAAGGTCATGTCCTCAGTAAGATTCCCCGCGCCATATCCCGTTTAATCACATCTCCCCAATAATTCTTCGGTATACCTCTACCCCTCCTGAACCTGTCCATAGCCAACCTCTCACACCTCCGCACTAGGGCATTTTTCTCTCCTCTACACATGTCCGAACCATCTCAACCTCGCTTTCCGCATCTTATCCTCTACCAAGGTCACTCCCACTCTGTTCCGGATATCATCATTTCGAATCATATCCCTCCTTGTATGCCCACACATCCATCTTTTGGATGTGCGAAGTCTTGACTGGCGAACATTCCGCTCCATACAACATAGTCGGTCTAACCACCACCTTATAGAATTTGCCTTTAAGTTTTGGTGGCACCTTTTTATCGCACAAGACTCCAGATGCGAGTCTCCATTTCATTCACTCTGCCCCAATACGATGTGTGACATTGTCATCAATCTCTCCATTCCCTTGCATAATAGACCCGAAGTACTTGATGCTTCCTTTTTTTTTAATGACCTGAGTACCAAGCCTCACCTCCACGCCTGTCTCATGACCGCTCCCGCTACTGAACTTGCACTTCAAGTATTCTGTCTTGGTCCTACTCAACTTGAACCCTTTAGACTTTAGAGTCTATCTCCAAACCTCCACCTTAGCGTTCACTCCGCTGCGAGTCTCATCAATCAGGACTATGTCGTCTACGAATAACATACACCATGACACCTCTTCTTAAATTTGTCGCGTCAGTCCATCCATCATCAAGGCAAATAAGAATGGGCTAAGAGCTGATCTCTGGTGCAGCCCCATCATCACTGGGAAGTGCTCCAAGTCTCTTTCTACTGTTTGTACCCTGACCTTAGCTCCATCATACATATCCTTGATCGCTCTAGTGTACGCCGCTAACCTCCAAACATCTCCATAGAACCTCCCTAGGGACTTTGTCGTATAACTTCTCGAGGTCGATGAAAACCATATGTAAGTCTCTCTTCCTCTCCCTATACTACTCCACCAACCTCCTAATAAGATGAATGGATTCTGTAGTCGAACGCCCCGACATAAATCCAAACTGATTCTCGGAAATAGACACGCCTCTTCTCACCCTCATCTCCACGACCCTTTCCCAAACTTTCATTGTATGGCTTAGCAGTTTGATACCGCAACTCTGGATATCATCTTTGTTCTTGTACAAAGGACTATTGTACATCACCTCCATTCTTCGAGCATTCTCGCCGTCTTAAAAATGACATTGAACAACTCAGTCAGCCACTCCAAGCCTAGCCTGCATGCGCTCTTCCAAAATTCAACTGGGATCTCACCAGGCCCGGTTGCTCGTCCCCTGCGCATACTGCGAACATCACCCTTAACCTCCTCAACCTTAATGCTTCTACAATACCCAAAATCCCGATACCTTCCAGATTGCTCCAGATCTCCTAGCACAATGTCTTCACCTCCTTTTTCGTTTAAGAGTTTATGAAAGTAAGACTGTCACCTCCGTCTAATATGTGCGTCCTCCACCAGTACTTTGTCATCCTCGTCCTTGATGCACCTCACATGATTCAAGTCACGTGCCCTCCTCTCACTCGCCTTGGCTAGTCTAAACAACTTCTTATTCCCACCTTTTTCCTCTAAATTCACATACATACGTTCAAAAACTGTCGTTTTCGCTGCCGTAACCGCTAGTTTTGCCTAGGGCTAGCCAGTGGGCCGGGACAGCCCGACCCCGCCCCGAGCCCGTCCCGATCCCGCCCCGGTCCCGCCCCGACCCCGCCAAAAAAAAAAAAAAATTACGGGGGCGGGACTCGAACTCGGGACGGGACGATGTCTCGTCCCGCGAGACCCGAGCCCGCCCCAGGCCCGCGAGACCCGACCCCGCCCCTTTGCAAAAATGACCGTTGCACTAACGGCCATTTTAGATTATGGCCGTTGACCAACGGCCATTTTAGCCCCCCCCCCCCAAACCCCTTAATATTTATTTTTAACCCATAAGTTATTATATTTACACTTTAACCCAATTTTTCAACTATAAATAACTCATTTTCTCTTCATCTTTCTCACAAATCTTCCTACAATCTCTCTAATTTCTCAATATATCTCTCTACAAGTCTACATTGTTTGCTAAATATTCAATTTTATTTATTCATTTGGGAATTGGTAGTGAAGTTGGCAACTAGCTTGAGGATCTTCCATCGAGCAAAGTTTCAATTTTCAACCTCTCGATTACACGTCGACGTTACGTCGTGTTTTGGTACATTCGTTCCTTCATTAAATTATTATTGTCTGTTTATTTAGTTTAGATCACTTAATTTTATTGTCTTTAATTATTTATTTATTTATTTATTATCATAATTAAAATGGAAGGATTAAAAGGTATGTTTAAGGGTAAGGGTAAGGGTGCTTCTTCTAGTAGGGCAACCAGGGCAAGGGTACTTCTTCTAGTCATCTTATTCCTACACGGATGATTTTGTTGATACTCAACATTTTCCTACAATACCATTAGATTTAGACCAGGAGCTATTTTCTGGAACTCAAGAAGACTTTAATTTAGACGATGATCTAGATGATATACCCACTAATGTTGATGACAACACACCCACTAGTGCACCTTCAACTGAAATACCTCCTATTCCCCCTAGTATGAGACGAGGTCTAGCAAAACGACCATTAAAATCAGATGCATGGACATTTTTTGATAGGGACGTAGAGAATCAAGTAGCCATATGTAAAATTTGTAAAAATGTTTTAAAATTTAAAACTGGAAAAGGTCACGGTGGGACGGGGGTTTAATTAGACACGTAGTAAGTGCTCATCCAAACTAGGTATGCCCAATACCGAAGCTTCAAAACCGGGTGCGCAAACGCCCGCTCCATCGGAATAAGGTTCACATACGATCTTCGTCCCGACCAAGTACGGGGTCAAATAACCCTATGACGGGGGAATTGTAGGCTCTAAATACAATAAACATAGAGATAGGGAAGCAATATCAAAATTAGTTCTTGTGGAGGGTTTGCCTTTTTCATTTCCTTCATCTCCCGGTTTTATTCATTACACTAGAGATATATATAATCCTGTTTTTAACGGTTTTCCTAGATCAACTGTTAAGAGAGATGTATTTAAATTCGCGCATGAATATCAACAATATTTACGTTTTTCATTATATCATTTTAATGGCAAAGTATCCATCACGTCTGATATAGGTCGTAGTACTAACGGCCATGAT
Source organism: Anisodus tanguticus (assembly GCA_034509755.1). Lineage (NCBI taxonomy): Eukaryota > Viridiplantae > Streptophyta > Magnoliopsida > Solanales > Solanaceae > Anisodus > Anisodus tanguticus. Next base: position 31,975,812 of record CM067561.1, on the reverse strand, counting down.
TATTTAACTGTAACTTGTCATTGGATAGATTATAAATGGCCTATGCAAAAACGTATTTTAGCGTATAAATATATAGATGATAGGCACACTGGTACTTTTATTGCAGAAAATATTTATCAAGTGTGCGATTATTACGGAATTACCGATAAAATTATGACTATTACATTAGATAACGCTTCTAATAACAATTACGCAATTACAATTTTAAAAAATAGTTTAACTCCTTCTTTTCCAGACCATTTTCATATAAAATGTGTGTGCCATATATATAACTTAATTGTAAAGGATGGTCTATCACTTTTTGAAGACATTCTAAGTAAAATACAATTTGCTATAAACTTTATTTTTAAAAGTAATAAAGTACAACGTAGAAAAGAATATAAAAAAAATTGTCATGATTGTGGACTACCTTTTAGAAAAATTCCACAAAAAGTATCCACTAGGTGGAATTCTTTATACGAGCAACTACTTGTTGCTTATGACTATAAATTACCTATAACTTTATTTTTTAACTCTCATAATAAAAAGCCAGCTGATATGATTTTAGATAGTGATTGGGAAAAAATCTCCGAACTTATTATATTTTTAGAGAAATTTTTTCAAGCAACAAAAGAATTTTCCGGTATATATTATCCTACTATTTCAACTATGTTATTTTATATAACTCTAATATTTTTATTACTTAGTGAATATATGAAAAAACCAAATTATAAGGCGACTATTAAAAAAATGTTTCTCAAAATAAAAAAATATTTTATTCCTATTCCCTCTATTTATATTATTGGTTCTGTATTAAATCCTACTATTAAAATAGACGGTACTAAATCACTAATTGAAACTATTTACGATTGTATAGAAGTACTACCACCTCCAAGTCCCAAAAATCTAAATCACCCACCACCTATTGAACAAACTAAAGAAGAAGTATTGTCTAGCGTAGAACACCAATGCAAAAATATATATAGATTTTATCAACAAGAAAATGCTAGTAACTTACCGACTTCCATACCATCTTCTTCATCTTCAACACAACCTCACAAAAGACATCTTGTTTCTTCGGCTAGTATTGAAAGCCTCGAAATAGAATGTGTGGTCGTACCTCTACTACTAACCAAATTAGCGAGTTGGATATTTTTGTTTTACGGGGTTCTCGTACCGTATCAAGAAGTTATCAATGAAGATGGACATGAAGACTTGCCGAAATACGGAGGGGAATGAGAAGACCTTTCCGACACTTTCATTGATGGCTCGAGATGTTTTGAACATTCAAGCGTCGTCAAGCTGCGTCTAAAAGCACTTTTTCTGCAGCGGATATCAAATAGGAGACCACGACACTCATTAGCCGGAGACGGCTTGGAAATTGCGGTATTATTCGAGAGATTGGATACGAGCGGAGCGGAGAAGGTGCGGTCAACCGGAGATCAACGAAGAAGATGATGAAAACTACAACGAAATCTTAACCGAAGGTAGTGGAAGCGACGTGGATCAATTTGACCAACAAATACCAATTTCAACCGAAGAACCACATGAAATCATCAAGCAATTAGAACATGTTTTTTTGAGAATGTAATTTTATTATGTAATTTGTAACTTTTGGACAACACCACAAAGTTGCAATTTAGATTTTAGACAATTGTATTTGTATTACAAAAAAAATCATATGTCTATTAAATAATATAAGAGGCACAAAAACAGCCTTGGGATGTTTTTATTACACTATCTTATTTTGTTTATTGAGTTTTTTTTATACATATGTTATTTAAAAAAAAAAAAATGAAAACCCGCCGTATCCCGCCCCGAGCCCGACCCCGCCCCGAGCCCGCCCCGACCCGAGCCCATCGGGATCGGGACGGGACTTGCTCCAGTCCCGCCAGACCCGACCCCGCCCCTTCTCCCGTCCGACCCCGACCCCGACCCCGCCAGACCCAGCCCGGCCCACTGGCCACTCTTAGTTTTGCCTCCTTCCTCGCCATCTTATGCAATTTCTTATTCGTCCACTTCTCTACCTCATCTTTGCTTTCTACCAATTTCGCATATGCCGCTTTCTTTGCTTTCACCTTCTCTTGAACTTTACCAGTCCCCTCGATGCCCACCATGGCTACCCTGTGAGACCCCTAGCACTTCTCCAGCTACCTCCCGAATGCAATTATATCCTGTCCTACATACCAGTCGTATCCCCACTACTCCCCCAAGCCCCCTTGGACATCAACCTCTCCCCATCTCCTTTTCACTAGCCATGATCAAACTCCCCCATTTGATTTTTAGCCTGTCATCCACCACCCTCTTCTTCACCATCTTGATCTCCAAATCCATCACCAAAAGCTTATGTCGGATTGTAAGATACTCATTCGGAATAACCTTGCAGTCTTTATAAAGACCGTTGTCAACCTTTCTAAGGAGCAAAAAGTCCATCTGAGTCTTAGCCACCGAGTTACGAAAAGTCACCAAGTGTTCATCCTTCTTCATGAACCTCGAATTGACTATCACCATCCCAAAAGCTTTAGCGAACTCCAAGAGTGAGACGCCTCCCCCGTTCCTGCCCCCGAGGCCAAAACCTCCATGCATGTCGTCATAACCCCTCGGAAGTGACCCGATATGTCCATTGAAATTCCCTCCTATAAATAACTTCTTAGTGGGTGGTATACCTCCCACCACTTCGTCTAAATCCTCCCAAAAGTGCCTCTTCTCCTCCTGGTCCAAGCCCGCTTGCGGCACGTAAGCACTAATAATGTTCAAAGTGGACCCTCCAACTACCAACTTAATCGCCATCATCTTGATGTTGACCCTTCTAACCTCTACCACTTGATCTCTTAGCTCATTGTCTATCAAAATGCCTACCACATTCCTATACTTCGACCTACCCGAGAACCATAACTTATACCCGTCCACATTCTTAGCCTTAGGTCCTACCCATTTGATCTCTTGAACACAGGCTATATTAATCCTCCTCTTCTTAAGAATCTTAACTAACTCTATGGACTTTCCCGTTAAGGTCTCAATGTTCCAAGACCCTACTCTCAGCCTAGAAGCCCCCTTAACCCACTTACCCCTCTAACCCTAGCCCCCATCCCCGATCGAAAACATGATCCTAGTCTACCATCATTTACCAAAGCCACTAAAAAAAACTAATAAACTAATCGAGGTTACCTAAGACGAGCAGGAATCAATACTAAAGCACAAGTTGGCAAGAATGTAAAGGCAAGTCGAACTACTACAACAAGAATGGTATGACTAACGACAAGAAGAATAAAGAAAGAATGTAAAGGCAAGATTTAATAAAGGGAAGCAGGCACAATTTAACTACAAGGATAAGGGCAAAGAATGAATAGGAGTAACCAGAGGTACCAACTCTAGGTGGAAAGAACCTGTTCGTCACCGGAAATCACTATTCACTGCCGGATATTACTGATCACTGCCGGGAAACACTGTTCACCACCTGGACCTACAGGAAAATACATGTTCGCCGCCAAGAATCGTTGTTCAACGATGGAATTACTGTTCTCCGCCGGAAGTTATTGTTCACTGCCGAAACTTGCGTACCTGTGCACTCCTAAGCGGAAACCTACTGAAGGGGTTTCTAGTTGCAGAGTATAGGAGACAAGAAAGTCAAAGGAGAAGAAAAGAGACAAGAGGAGAGGATCTGCTTCTAGCCGTAATAGCTCGCCGATGTTAGATCGGCGTACCTGGTGGGAGCCGCGGTGGTGGCCGTCGGCAATAGATAGAAAGAAAGGAAGAGGAAAGGGCAAAGAGACAAAGAGGAGAGAGTGGAGAGAGAAAGAGGAGGATGGAGGGAGCAGCAGACCTTGTAGCCGGCCGGAAAAGGGGTGTGTGGGTGGGTGGTGTTCTTACTGTTCACCGTCGACAGGTGGGGGTGGGGTTACAGATCCTTACCGTTGGGAGAAGAGGAGAGTAGAGAGAGTCTAAGATTGCAAAAGATATGACAAGTAATTACTATCGATATGACAAGTAATTTTTCTGAAAAGGAAGATTCAGTAAAACCTAACAACAGATTACTACTAATCAATCAACTTGTACACAGCTCATTCTGTAGCAATTGGAACCAAACATTAGAATGTTAACAGCATTACAACCATATTTCTGTGCCTCGTCTTCTCTCTATATAAATTTAATCAGTCCAAAATTCCCTATTAACTTACAATTATCTTAACAGTTGAAGCTAGTTGACATCAAATTAAACCCTCAACAATACTATCTTATTCAATAAGCGGTCAACTAATCCAACGAAGCCATCAATATACTCAATGAACAAACTTTACTACTATAATCTACTCAATAACATAGCACATTAATTCACATTATTCAAGATCGCAAAATAACTCATTATTCAAATCAAACATTGTTAATGATCGTCGAAATGCACGAAACTAAGCATCAAATACCAACAAACTCACCTCCAAACTGCACCAATAACACCGAACAATCAACGTATACCTAGAAATAATCAACTACCAAAATTTCAACAAAAAAAAAAGTTCAAATCAATAGCTAACTAATAGGCTATTTCGAATTGACACCTCAGCAAAAAATCACCAACTTTCTCTCACTATAACGTTACTTACTAACTACAAAAGCTCTTTCTATTAAGCTTTAATTGTTTTGTACAAATGACATGAAGAAATTTCTGTTTATTGAGTACTTTTTTGGATTTTCAGTTGACGGACACTAGCCTAAAAAAGAGAGAACCCAAAAGATATTTATACTGTGAGGTGTCAAATGGGTTACGTGTCGTCCGTGCAAGTGATGGCTCCACGTACTTCAATCGTAGTGGTGGACTATGAGAAGTAGCATGGGGTGAGTTGTAGACGATTTTGAAAAATTAAACTGCTTGTCGCGTAAAGTATATATACTACTTATATAGAACTTGTGAATTTAAGAATTTAAAATACTGAATATTTGAGCAGAGAGAGATTTTAATTTGATTATTATTATTATAAAAATGATTTGATTCCTTCATCTGAACGAACAGCTCAGATGACTTGGAATTATGAAATCTTTGTTTGCTCTCACACGAATTCACGTGGGAATTTATTAATTACATGAATTTCTCAATACTTTTTTTTATTACTTAGCATCAAAGCAAAATATTATACTAATATTATATAATGTGTTAAATGATTTTTTTATGTTATTTATAATTAGTTTTAAGTGTTTTTTTAACTCTAAAAGGCTGTAATATATAGCTTTTTATGCATTGAATTGTTTTAAAATATTAAGAAGTTAATGTTTAAAATATTGATACTTGAACTCCCAAACTGCTCTTCTTCCTTCTTCTTCTTTTGTGTGTGTGTGGGGGGGGGGGGGGGTTGAGGAAGGAAAAGGAATTAATTTATGTTAAACAGTCCATCATCACAGCCCATCACAGTCAGAATTCATATGGTAGGAATATATGGTATATTAGGAATGTATATGGTAGTATATTGTAAAGAAAAGGATACCTTAATTAGTGTTATACTATTACCATAATTGTATAGTTAGAATTATGGTAGAATAAGGATTTAGAAGTAGAATAGGAAAAGGATTTTCCTATTATGGAAATATGTAACTTGTATATATATCTATTCAATCAATGAAAATAATCAAGGGGATTATTTCTTTCATGGTATCAAGAGACTAGGTCTAAACCAAAAGTTTTCTTCTCTCAAACTTTTGCCTCTTTGGCCGAGGACCCCCCCCCCCTCCCTCGGGGTTTTCTCTCCAAATATCTCGTCTTCCGCTCTCAAAAACCTCTCTTAAATTTATCCTCCTTCTTTGTTCTTTCAAATATGTCTAAGAACAATTTTCACCCTGCCCTCACGGTTTCCAATATCAAGCTCAGTGTCCCTATTGTCCTTGAGATGGAAAACGTTCAATATGCAACGTGGGCGGAGTTGTTTAAAATTCACGCTATCTCTTATCAAGTTCTTCATCACATAATTCCTCCCGCTAGACCCCTTCCCGCGGAGGATCCCGAGGTGTGGATTACACTTGATGCTACCGTTCTTCGGTGGATATACGCCACTATTTCGGTGGACCTTCTACGACGATTATGGAGCCCGATACCACGGCTATGGCTGCATGGAATAGATTGCGTGACATATTCCAAGACAACCAACATTCCCGTATCGTCACACTCGAGCAGAATTCTCTCTCGTTCGAATGGACGTATTTCCAAACGTTTCGCATATTGCAAGAAACTAAAGGAATTGGCGGATCAACTCCGTAATGTTGGCGCACCGGTGACAAATAATCGTCTAGTTCTACGGTTGGTTGCCGGTCTTTCGGAGGCCTATAATGGTGTTGGCACTCTCCTTCGCCAAAGCAACCCTCTTCCCGACTTCCATCAAGCCCGCTCCATGCTTACGTTGGAAGAAGCCGGTTTGGCTAAAAAGGCGGCTACGGAGCAAGTCCGATTGTCATGATGGCATCCTCTCCTAATCCTTCGGTTTTGTTAATAATTCGGGCCAAAACCATAATCATGGTGGCGGCAAGAATAATCGCAAAAATAATAACAAAAACCGCGGGGGCAAACGCGGTGGTAATGGTGGAGGTTCCGGTAGTCAACAAAACGTCGGTGGGTCCCATTCAATGAACAAGGCCCACCACCCCCATGGGCCCGGCGGTGGGGCCCATGGCGATGGAGCGTGGCGGTGGACGTGGGCCGGCCAGCCCCATACCAAACAGCGACGGGATATTCCGGCGGCCGGTGGGGCGGCCAACGGTCCGAGCCCAATGCCCGGCGGTGGCGGCCATCGGCCCGGTGGCCCAACGGCGGCGGTGGGAGCGATTACGGGCCGGTCCAAGACGGCCGGGAGTTCTTGGGCCCCAACCTCCGCAAGCCCATCATGCGGCGAGCCCTACTCGGGCCGATATCGAGGCCGCGATGCACACGTTGGGATTAACTCAACCGGACCAAAATTGGTACATGGACACCGGGGCCACTACTCACATGACTTCGACTCGGTACTCTCTCATCTTATTCCAATTTGAGCACCCCTCGGGGGATAATCATTGGTAATGGCGCCTTCTATTCCAATTCTAGGGTATGGTCGAAAACGTTGTCTCCCCCAATCCACCACTCCTCTTGAAAAATACTTTACATGCTCCTAAATTGATTAAAAATTTAGTGTCCGTCCGAAAGTTCACAAATGACAATTCTGTTTCGTTGAATTTGATCCTTTCGGTTTCTCTCGTGAAGGATTTCAAGACGGGGAGTCATCTCATGAGGTGTGATAGTAGGGGGATCTATATCCTATCATGCCCGGTGTCGACCCATCGAGTCCACCTTGCCATCGCTTTTGCGGCCATCTCTCCTTCCATGTGGCATGCTCGTTTGGGTCATCCGGGATCTTCTATTTTATCGCTTTTAGATAAAAATAGCTTTATTTCTTGTAAGGGTACGAGTCGTACTCCAATTTGTCGATCTTGTTCATTAGGAAAAATTGTTAAGTTGCCATTTGTAGACTCCAATTCTCATACTTCTATGCCATTTGACATTATTCATAGCGACTTATGGACATCTCCTGTTCTTAGTTCAATGGGTCATCGATATTATGTTCTCTTCTTAGATGATTATTCTAGATTTTTGTGGACGTTTCCAATTGCGAATAAATCACAAGTGTTTTCCGTCTTCATAAAATTTAGAGCGTTCATTCGTACTCAATTCGAAAGAGAAATAAAAAATATTCAATGTGATAATGGGAAGGAGTATGACAATAGGGAGTTTCGAGAATTTTGTGCTACTCATGGGATAAATTTTCGGTTTTCATGTCCTCATACATCTTCACAAAATGGAAAAGCCGAACGCAAAATTCGTTCCATAAATAACATTGTCCGAACTCTCCTAATCCATGCCTCCATACCTCCGTATTTTTGGCATCATGCTCTACAAATGGCCACTTACCTTCTTAACATAATTCCGTCTAAAGGTCTGACATATTCTTCCCCTCTCAAAATCTTATATAATAAAAACCCGTCGTATTCTCATCTTCGAATTTTTGGGTGCTTGTGTTATCCGTTATTCCCATCCACCACAATTAACAAACTTCGAGCTCGGTCTACTCCGTGTGTATTTTTGGGTTATCCGTCGAATCATCGTGGTTATAAGTGTTTTGATTTATCCTCCAAGAAAATCATTATAAATCGTCATGTCATTTTTGATGAAACCCAATTCCCTTTTACGAAAGTTCATACTCCCGAGCCTAAGTCGTATAATTTTTTGGATGACCAAATATCCCCGTATATTATTCGGAATTTTTCGGACAACTCCCGTGCCCAAAATCCTCCAAATGGCCCACCGCCCCCGGGTCCCACGATCGTCGTCACCCCCTGCTTGTTCCAGCCAACGGAACAATTCCGGCCTATTGGGCCGGTCGGCCCCCACTCGGAACCGGTCCGGCTCCGAGAATCGATTCCGGCTTGTACCGATTTGGGCCGGCGGCCCACCGCCCGCCGCCGCTGTTGGCGGTCCGTCCCGAGCCCGAAAATTCCCAAAATTCCATCACTTCTTCCTCGAGTCATAGACCGAGTCACGTAGTCGGCGGGGTATTTTTACACCTAAACGACATTTTAATTTACATTCTGATGTCTCTAAATCCCCCTTGCCCCGCAATCCTGTGTCCGCATTAAATGACCCTAATTGGAAAATTGCTATGACTGATGAATATAATGCTCTTATTGATAATAAGACGTGGGAGTTGGTGCCCCGTCCATATGGTATTAATATTATCAGGTCTATGTGGATTTTTGCTCATAAGGAGAATTCAGATGGGTCATTTGCTCGACATAAGGCGCGACTTGTTGGTGATGGTAAGACTCACGGGTTGGAATTGATTGTGGTGAGACGTTTAGTCCGGTGGTCAAACCGGCTACCATTCGCACCGTGCTTAGCTTGGCTCTTTCAAAGACTTGGCCAATCCATCGGTTGGATGTCAAGAATGCCTTTCTACATGGTGACCTCGAGGAAACGATCTATATGCATCGCCCGTTGGGTTTCGGGGATCCCAACCGCCCTCATCATGTCTCTGTTTGTTGAAGAAGTCATTATATGGGCTTAAGCGATCTCCACGTGCCTGGTATACACGATTTGCGATTTTGTTTCGACTATTGGGTTCACACACAAGCAGTCGATAATTCTTTGTTCATCTACCATCGTGGTTCGTCATTGGCCTATATTCTCGTTATATGTGGATGATATCATCTTGATCGCCTCCTCCGATGCTTTGCGTCGCCTATCATGGCCATGCTCGCCGAATTTGCTATGAAGGACTTAGGGCCGTTGAGTTATTTTTTGGGGATTGCCGTCAAACGTCATTCGGTGGCTTGTTTCTGTCTCAACGGAAGTATGTCTTTGCCGAGATCATAGAGAGGGCAGGGATGTCATCCCGTAAGTCCACTTCCACACCGGTTGATGCAAACCCAAAGTTGAGTGCCGCAGGCGGTGCACCATACGAGGACCCGACCCGTATCGCGATCTTGCAGAGCCCTCCAAGATGTCGACCTTTACCGGACCCGATATTACATATGCGGTTCGGCGGTGTGTTTATTCATGCATGATCCCGTAGTTGAGCACATGAATGCAATCAAACGCATCATTCGGTATATTCAGGGGACACTAGACTATGGGTTGCACTTATATCCGTCATCTACATCCACACTTGTTTCCTACACGGATGCTGATTGGGGTGGTTGTCCCGACACCAGACGGTCGACTTCTGGCTACTGTATGTTCCTTGGCAACAACTTGGTCTCCTGGTCGGCAAAGCGTCAGGCAATGCTATCACGCTCAAGTGCCGAGGCAGAATATCGAGGGGTAGCAAATGTGGTCTCCGAATCATGTTGGCTACGTAATTTGCTTTTGGAACTTCATTGTCCCATTCAGAAGGCAACCTTGGTATATTGCGATAACATTAGTGCCATCTACCTTTCGAGCAACCCGGTTCAACACCAACGGACCAAGCATATCGAAATGGACATTCACTTTGTCCGTGAAAAGGTTGCAAAGGGTCAAGTTCGCGTATGCCATGTCCCGTCTCGTTATCAAATTGCGTACATCTTTACAAAGGGTCTACCGGCGGTTCTCTTTGAAGATTTTAGGGACGAGTCTCGGCGTTCGAAGACCGCCTTCGCTATGACTGCGGGGGTGTGTTAAACAGTCCATCATCACACCCATCACGGGCCAGAATTCATATGGTAGGAATATATGGTATATTAGGAATGTATATGGTAGTATATTGTAAAGAAAAGGATACCTTAATTAGTGTTATACTATTACCATAATTGTATAGTTAGAATTATGGTAGAATAAGGATTTAGAAGTAGAATAGGAAAAGGATTTTCCTATTATGGAAATATGTAACTTGTATATATATCTATTCAATCAATGAAAATAATCAAGGGGATATGATTTTTTTATGTTATTTATAATTAGTTTTAAGTGTTTTTTTAACTCTAAAAGGCTGTAATATATAGCTTTTTATGCATTGAATTGTTTTAAAATATTAAGAAGTTAATGTTTAAAATATTGATACTTGAACTCCCAAACTGCTCTTCTTCCTTCTTCTTCTTTTGTGTGTGTGTGGGGGGGGGGGGGGGGGGGGGTTGAGGAAGGAAAAGGAATTAATTTATTCATGCACAAACTATAATAGTATACTATTTATAACAATCGACTTTAACTAATATTATCTTTCACTAAAAAGATATGATCTTCCTTTGGAATATTGAGACTTTGAAATTCGTAATATGGTGCTTCTTCTTTCTTTCTTTTTTTTGGTCAGGTTTATTGGATTGGGTTATTAAAGCTTTAATCTTTAATTTTCTTTCCTCCTTTTTGCTTAATTTTATGACTCTGTCGAGAAAAAAAAAACATTTGGAAATTGGAATGGCTCTAGGTACATTTGGCTTAGGACTAGAGCAGCGATATGATGTGTCAAATATTGTCCAATCAAATAAAAACAACTTGAAATTTAATAGCATGAGGTGCTAGAGTGACTGTTCTTAACACGTTAAAGGGTAGTTTATTTAGCAACATGCAAGGTAACAACTATTCTTATCTTTCTCTTTTGTTTTGGGTTATAAAAGGGTATAAGTTTGTTAGGTGCCTCTCTCTTTCGACAAATATTTTAGGTGGTGTTTCTTTCAATCGTGAACTGAATACTATAAGATAGATTAGTTTAGTTTTTTTAGGTGGACGTTATGACTTATGGATATGACAAACTCTGTTGGTTAATTAAAACTAAAGGGGTACAGGCCAGCTAGCTGAATTTGAAATTTTTTGTTGTTATCCAATTAATACTGTATCAACTGACATTTGCATATGATTTTTTGTGAAATGGTACCTATATTTCTTTAAGACAAAATAGGCTGACATAAAATTTTCGACTCCTTCCGGGACAATGCATGTGAGTCTACAATCTCCTATGTTTTTTTACTCGGCAGTAAAGATGATTAATCCAGTACTTTTCAAATATGAAATGAAGACAAAAAGAGTATATTCTTTTTCATTAGTCTGCTAGATCAATGAACAGAGCTTTAGATATTTTGTTTTTTTCTTTTCAATCTAACCATTCAGTATTCAGAGCTTGCTGATACACTAATACGAATTTACATCTTATTTATAAACTATTAAAATATTTCTACTTTCTTTTATATCATGGTGGCTGAGTCAACTTGCACACACTTCGATTAATTTCACAGAAAAGCTATTACGGTTAACTCTATCCACCATGGCTTACACATGAAAATTTTAGCAGACTATTAATTGCACAAAAGAAAAAATATATACTCCTATGGGATTCTTTTGCAAATTCAATGGCTTTATCATGAGGTGAATAAAAAATTTAGTTTCATAAGCCAATTCTAATTCATGAGAAGAGAGAGAAAAAATAACTTCGAAAAGTTTGTTCCAATTGTAAAGCAACTTTCATTGTCTAATAGAAACACAAAATCAACGATTTAGAGCATGTCGACCATTATTGATGTGAATAATTATATTCACTAGGGAGGGATTAATTTATTCATGCACAAACTATAATAACATAGTAAAATAATAGTACATATTCACGAATATTATCTTTACTAAAAATATATTGTCTTCCTTTGGAATATTGACTCTTTGAAATTCGTACTATGGTGCTTCTACTTTTTCTCTTCTATATTTTGGGGGTCAGTTCTCTTGGATGTTGTTATAAAAGCTTTAAATTTTTTTTCTTGTTTCTTAAATTTTACAACTCTGTCAAAAAAAAACATTTGGAATGGCTCTATTGGTACATTGGCTTTTGACGAGAGCACGGATATTGTTAAGAGTCCCACATCGTATATGGAATGGGAACATGGATTCCTTATATGGACTTAGACAATCCTCACCCTACAAGCTAGCTATTGGGGTTGAGTTAGGCCCAAGATCCATTCTTTACAGATATGATGTGTCCAATATTGTCCAAAGATAATAAAACAACTTGAAATTTAATATAACAAGGTGCTCTTTTATTCATTTGTTTGGTTTTTTCTCTTTTTGGTTATTGGAAGTGTGTCAATATCAACCGAGATATAGTGACAGTCCTTTAGATCTTTACGCGTTAAAAGGGTAATTTATTTAGCAACATGACTAGGTAACAATTCTTTATTTATTTATTTTCATTTTTCTCTCTTTTGTTTTGGGTTGTAAAAAAACATAAATTGGTTAGGTGCCTCTCTTTCAACAAATATTTTTAGGTGGTATTTGTATCCAGTCGTGAATATAAAATACTCTTTTTAGGTGGCTGTTATGATATGACTAAACTCTATTGGTCTAATTAGGACATCTTCAATCAAAACTAAAGGGATATGCATACTGCGGTACATGACTTATTATTTTGTAAAATTGTGTTTTAATGGCCATGCATGGATTACTATTATATTTACTTTTACTTTAAAGATGGAATAGATCGATTGACATAAATGTTTTGGCTCCTTACGGGGACAATGCATGAGAATGAACAATCTCCTACGTTTTCGGACTAGAAATTAAGAGAATCGTAGTACTTTTCAAGTATGAAATGGAGACAAAAAAGGTGTTTTTTTGTTCCTTTTGGTAGTAGTTGGAGATAGGGGCCTAGTCTATTTTGTTAATGTTTGATTTGATGTTGTAACATTTGACCCAACATGTCTCCTGAAGTATTGATTTGAATAAGAATGTTTGGGACAAATGTTGCACAACATTCGAATCAACATTTTCAGAACTGATTTTGCTTTACTTCACATAATTATTACAATGTAGTAAATACGACTTGGCAAGATAAAATGGAGTTGGTAAACACGTGTGAGGAACGAGTCAAGGGTGATGCTTTTCGTGAGGAACAAGTCAAAGTTGTTAGAGGTTTTTGCTCCTTCATCGTCTTCAACCAATCCTACCAGCTGCCCATCTTTCCCTCAACCTCCACAACTGATCGATGAGCTTTTCAAGAATGACTTGCTACTATAAATAGAGATGCTACTACAGTGAATCGATATCCAGAATCAGAAAGTAAAAATACCAAGAGAGCTCTCGGGATTTCATCTCAGAATTCTAGATCACCGGTGTTGTTTAGATTCTAGATTAGTTTTGTATGGAGTGATTGTAATGAGTAGTTGTCTATGTCTACTTAATTAGATTTTTTAGGCAGAAGTCATCTACGACTTCAACTTTTAATTCCATTTCGTTTTATCTTGTAAATCTGTAAAGAAAGGAATTTGTCTATTTATATATAATATATATACAATACATTTGGTCATTCACCATCATAAGTTATATATATTATATAACTTATCAAAATTTAAAACTTTTGTGTTCTTTAAATTTCTGTTGCATTTGCTTTTCAAGTTTTTTTTGTTTTGCTAAAGTGTTGTTACTGGTGTCGGGCGACATAATTGATGACATAATTGCTCATATCAAATCAATTGACGTTATGGCATGGAGATCTATAACCAATGAATATGTTGTTCCAATGTTGTCACCGGATGAGGAAGGTGGTATTCTTATTAAACCTGAATCTGAATGGACTACAGATTAAACCAATAATGCTAGCTTTAACGAAAAAGCCTTAAATGCAATTTTTGGATGGGTTGATATCTATATGTTCAAACTCATTCAAAACTGCCACACGACTAAGGATGCATGGGATACTTTACAAATTCATTGTGAAGGTAGCTCAAGTGTTCGTCGAACAAAGCTACGCATGCTCATGAGTAAATATGAACGTTTAAGGATGGAAGAAGCGGATGATATTAAATCTTATTTTGAAAAGTTGATTGACATCTCAAATGTATGTCAAGTGCTTGGTGAACCATTAACCAACACTCAACTTGTTGAAAAGGCGTTATGTTCCCTTCCTGAAAAGTTCAATTTAAAATTTTATGTTATTGAAGAAGCTCACAATCTTGGCACCATGGACCTTCATACCTTGATGAGCATTCTCAAAACTTATGAGATGAACATTCAAAAGGAATTGTATAAAAGCAAGAATGTGGCACTTCAAGTTCAATCCTCGGAGAGTCAAATCGAAAAAGAGGATGAGAATCTTGAAGAAATTGGTGATGGTGCAAATGTTGCCTTACTCACTCGAAAATACAATTCGATGGTGAGTAAGTTCAACAATTAGAGAAATCAATCTAAATCTAAAGAGCACCAAAACCAAGTCTTCAATCAAAAGCCCACTAGATTCCTTCCAAATGTACAAAAAGGAAATCAACTAAGAAGAACCAACTCATATCGTACCAAATTTGATCCCAAACAACTTGAGTCCGTGCAATGTCATACATGCTCGGTTGGGGTCACTATGCTAAAGAATGTGCAAACACTCTTAGAAATTTTGGTAAGAATCTATGGATTTCTCTTAGTGATTATGAAGGAGAAGATGAAGGAGATTGTGAAATTGAAACACAAGCAATGCTGGCAACTGTTTTCGAATAGTCTCTATCGGATAATGAAGATATCGTATACAATGTTGTCTCAGATGTCACGACATTTGCTCCAACATCAGCAACGACATCAACATCCTCAGCGACATCCGAAAGGTATGAATTCTTTAACTATTATGATGTTAATTGCTATAGTAGTTCTATTTCTGTTAGTAAGATTGATTGTATGGATCAAGTTGAATGCAAGATGATATGATTAATGAATTACAAAGTATTTGTAAAGCCTTAATCATAGAATCCAAGCAACTTGACAAAAGGGTAAAATCTTTAACTCGTGAGAATTTAGTATTAAAAGGTACGATAACCCGACTTGAGGTTGCACTTACCAAAAAAGATATTGAATTTGGTAAGATTCGTGCAAAATTGGATTTAGCCGAAGCAACCTTACGTAAGCTCAACACGGGGACTTTAAAATTGAATGAGATACTCAACTTTAGTAAACCTTCACATGCAGGAATTGGGTACAAAAACTCTCTTAAAACCATATGCTTTAATCTATTTGATAAAAATGAGAAAATATGTTTTGTAAAATAAAAAGGGATGAATAATAGGTTCTCATATATGTCAAAGAATATGAAGTTTGTGTGTCATCACTGTAACTCCCTTGGACACTTAAAACCATATTGTTTCAAACTTAAAGATTCTGTGAGCAAAATGTTGTCCAACATTCCGGATAACAATGAAGCAACATTTCTGAGCCAAAAGGTAAAAAAAATATTTTAAGAAAGTTTGGTTTCCTAAAAAGGATGTAACATGTAATGTTGCTATAACTACATTAAGAATGAACATTTCAGGTTCTTGGTACTTTGATAGTGGATGTTCTCACCACATGACATGTACAAAAAAAAATCTAAAGAACTATGAGTCATTCAATAGAGGAAACGTGACTTATGGAGGTGGCAGTAAAAGCAAAATAATTGGAAAAGGGATCTTGGATGTTCCTGGATTTCCAACCTTAAGAAATGTCTTACACATTGAGGGATTAATGGCTAATTTGATTAGTATTAGTCAATTGTGTGATGATGATCTTGAGATAAATTTAATAAAAATGCATGTGAAGTTACGAATAAAACCAATATATGTGTCATGACATGTACAAGAACATGTGACAATTGCTATCTTGTTGTAAGACTAGAAATATGCAATAATGCTAAGGTCGATGACACAACACTATGGCATCAAAAGTTGGGGCATGTCACCGCAATTTAGAAAAATTGGTCTCATATGAAGCGGTTAGAGGCATACTCAAACTTAGCCATAAAAGTAAAATTGTATGTGAAGATTGTTTGAAAGGTAAGCAAACTCGTGTCTCTCATAATGTTGTCCAACACGACGGACAACATTCAGGTACGTCTCACTGTTTTCAATTGCTACATATGGATTTAATGGGTCCAATTGAAGTAGACAGTCTAGGAGGCATGAGGTATTCCTTTGTGATAGTAGATGATTTTTCTAGATATTCTTTGATATATTTTTTTGAAAGAAAAATCACAAACGTTTGACATGTTTAAAATCTTGCACTCTAGAATTAGAAGTTTATTCTATTCTCCTATTTTTAAAATTAGATCCGACCATGGAAAAGAATTTAAAAATAGTTCATTCACAAAATTTTGTGAGAAAAATGGAATTTTCCATGAGTTTTTCGACCCCAAAACTCCTCAACAAAATGGGGTTGTAGAACGGAAGAACAGGACATTGCAAGAAATGGATAGAGTGATGCTTAAATCTAAACATTTGTCAAAACGTTTATGGGCAGAAGCCTTGAATACTGCTAATCACATCGCTAATAAAGTCTATTTAAGGCCAGGAACAAAGATGAAACCCTATGAGATTATAAATGGAAAGAAACCAAACTTGTGTTACTTTCATATTTTTGGGTGTATTTGTTATATTTTAAATGACAGTGATCATTTGAAAAAATGTGACTCTAAGAGTGATATAGAAATTTTTGTTAGTTATTCACAAAATAGTCATGCTTATCGAGTATACAATCTGAGATCCAAAACTATACAAGAGTCTGTAAATATTATCTTTGATAATCTTTATGATGTTTCAGAAAAAACTATTGAAAATAACATTATATATACAGTGGAAAGTCCACAGATTGTAAAAGAACCGGAAGTTGCCACAAATGTTGTCACACATAAAGCAACATCTGAAACAACAATAGAGTCCACAGATGCCACAGATGATGAGTCAAGTGTTGAATTGTTAGACCAAGTTCGTAGGGACCCCTCATCAAAGATTAGGAAGAATCATCCAATGAGCCAAGTGATAGGGGGAGTTTTTAAAGGAATTAGAACAAGAGGCAAAAAACCACTCAATTATAGAGAAATGGTAAGGTATGTGTGTATGTCAATCATACACCAAGAGGTTAGTCTTTCTTGTTTTATATCTACATTAGAACCAAAGAATGTTATAGAAGCACTTAAAGATAATTTCTGGATACAGGCAATGCAAGAAGAGCTTGAACAATTTCTCGAAATGAAGTTTGGACTTAGTTCCACGTCCAAATAATACAAATGTAATTGGAACTAAGTGGATTTTTAAAATAAATCAGACGAATCAGGACCAGTTGTTAGAAACAAAGCACGTCTACTTGCACAAGGTTATACTCAGGTTGAAGGAATTGATTTTGATGAAACTTTCGCACTTGTAGCTAGAATCGAGTCGATTAGACTTTTACTTGCTATTGCTTGTTGTCTGAAAATTACTTTACACCAAATGAATGTAAAATGTGCCTTCTTAAATGACTACCTAGACAATGAGGTATATGTTGAACAAACAAAAAGATTTGAAGATCCTTACCATCCACACTATGTGTACAAGCTTAAAAAGGCATTGTATGGGTTGAAACAAGCCCCTCGTGCATGGTATGGTCGTTTAACTAACTTTATTCTTGAATTTGGTTTTAATCGTGGCGAAGTTGATTGTACCTTGTTTATTAAACGACACGGTGTAAATATTATAATTGCTCAAATCTACGTGGATGACATAGTCTTTGGATCGACTTCACAGTCGTACCTAAATTCATTTGTTGAAGCTATGTCATCGACATTTGAAATGAGCATGATTGGGTAATTAACTTTTTTCTTAGGCTTGCAGATAAAGCAAAGTGAAGATGTCATTTTCATCTCACAGAGTAAATATGCCAAAAATATAGTTAAAAGATTTGGGTTGGAGAACGCTAAACAGATGAAAACGTCAATGGGTTCATCGCAGAAGGTATGTAAGGATAATGTTGGTGAAAATATTGATCCAACATTATATCGATCTATGATAGGTAGCCTTCTTTATATTACTGCTAGTCACCCAGATATTATATTTAGTGTTTGTGTTTGCACACGTTTTCAAGCCTGTCCCAAAATGTCCCACTTAAATGTCGTGAAATGTATTATTCGATATGTTGCTAGCACATGTGAGTTGGGAATTTGGTACTCCAAAGACGCTAATACTAACTCAATAGGATTTAGTGACTCGGATTGGGCTGGAGATGTGGATGATAGAAAAAGTACAAGTGGATGATGTTTTTATCTTGCCAATAACCTTGTTTCATGGTATATTCGTAAATAAAGTTGTGTCTCACTTTCAACTGCTGAATTTGAATATGTAGCAGCTGAAAGTTGTTGCTCTCAATTAATATGGCTACGACACATGTTAGACGACTATGAATTTACTAGCAATATTTTGATTTTGTACTGTGATAATTTGAGTGCTATAAATATTTCCACAAATCCAGTTCAGCACTCACGTACAAAACATATTGATATTATATATCACTTTTTAAGAGATTTAGTTGAAAAACAGCTAGTTCAATTTGAACATGTTGACATTCTTCATCAACTAACTGATATTTTTACAAAAGCTTTGGACCATGAGAGATTTTGTAGTTTAAAGAAATCTCTTGGTCTTTGTAATCTCTAAAAAGACATTTTTTTTAATGTCGACTGAAATGTTGTCTAACATTTCGGGTGACATTTACCTATGTTATATCACTAACTGATTATTGTTGTTGTGTGGTGCATAACTTTTGGTCACACAAGCATGGTCCTTCAATAAGAATATGTTATCAAAGTGATATCATTCTCTGCAATGATATATATATATATATATATATATATATATATATATATATATATATATATCATAAAAAGGGAATATCAAAATAAGGCAAAGCCTTTACAAATATTTGGCAACTGTGAAAAATGGGCAAAGCTCGTGGAAAGATATCGTTCCTATTCTATAGGAGTATCAAGTGCTTCAAAAGGATTTTGAGAATACTAAATAAGTATTCTTATTTTTTAAACGGAAAATTCTTTTGTATGTGTTATATGATTAGATCAAGGACACAATGAAAAAAATGTTACATTGGTCCAGTGGTCAAACTCATAAAATACGTATAAAACATGTCTTGATTTGTTGCCAAAATGAAAAGTTCTTGTGGAATCAAAAATACTTGTGTCGTCCAAAATGTTGCCAACATTGTTGTTGACATTTTCAGAATGTGATATGTGTTGGGATGTTGTTCTTATCTGATCTTTGAAATATCAGATCCTACTCCCTATTATATGCCTTGTTTACAAGAATTTCAAAACTTAAAATGATAAGATTATATTTTATTTCTACCGTGGTTCTTATCCCAATATTTTAGGTGTAAGTTATTGTGTAAAATTGAAACACCTAAAATTAAAGGATTCTTGTTGCTAAGAAAAGGTTTGTCATGTATATAAATATTCCTCTCATTTGCTATTTTTTTTATCATTTCTGATTTCCCCAAAAATAAAAAAAGGGAAGGAAAATCACGTCGTGTATACATCTACCTACCTACCAGATGGACTCACCAAATCAAACTCCCATCTCAATCAGAAACCCTAACTCCTCAAAACCCTCTCCTTAATTCTCACTGATTGAAACTTCTCCAATGTCAGAACAAATGTCAACCAACATTCCATCCAACACTCCCATGAGAATTAGCCATTCGTCGAATACACCTCAGCAACCGGACCAGTCTTCTTCCTCAAATCTCCATGAGGATCTTTCTAAAGCAATAATATTTAAAGGTTTTGATGAACCTTTAGATATCAGCTATCCTAAAGATAATAATAACCCTATAAATGTTGATCAAACTTTTGATTTATCATCTATGGGTAAAAGGCCAAGGTCATCTACCTTTTCTACTCGCCGATCGAGTAGAGTGTTTGAGAAAATAGTACAAGAAGATTCGAGTAGCAAAAGGACTAAATATAAAACATTTAAACCCACTTACTCGAGCAGTGATAGTGAAAATACGGACTATGTTTTCTCAACAGAGGAAGAACCATTTACTTCTGAACAATCGAGTGTGCCTCAAGAAAGGGAAATCCGATATGAAACCCCCTTAAAATAATCTTTTCCAAAGGGAGTTCCCAGGACTACAAGGACAAGTGCTGCTCCAAATGTTGCCACAAATGCCACAACATTTCAGCCAACATCCGAAGAGACACACGTAGGGGTGGGCAAAAAATATGGAGAACCGAAAAAACCGAACCGAACCGAAATTCGGTTCGGTTTTTATTCGTTTATTTAAAAAAAAAACATTTTTTTGAAAAACCGAACCGAATCAGGATTTAGTGATTCGGTTCAGTTTTTTTATTTTGGATACGAATCGACCGAAAAAACTGAATTAAATATATAATTATTCTTATTTTTATTTTAGGCTGCTACTATCTCTTATTTCGTAGCCATTGAAGTCAATTTGTGAAGCTTTTATGGAAGTCGAATGCGGTATGAACTTGATTAACATATCACGGAAGCATTAACATAAAATGTAGGGAGAGAAAGTAGTTGTAAATTGGTGAAACTTTAAATGGTCATAACTCTGCGCTCGGATGTTCGTTTTACCCAAAAAAATTGGGTATTTTTTCGAGACGGGGCTGGTCAAACTGGCGCAGCCAATTTTTACGAAAACAACCATTTTTTCAATCAATTTATGTTTTCCCCCAAATCGGTTTCTAATTTTCCTTTTTCTTTAGTAAACATCTCACGATACACAATAGATTTCAACGTCAAAATTTCATGGTAGTGTAGGTGTGAATGTCAATTTCAGTTTTGAAAATTCAATTTTTGTTAAAAAATAAAAAATTCCTCGACCCGACCCAACCCGGCACACTAGAAAAAACCGATATCATCCGATACTTCGGCGATATAAACCGAACACATCATTTTTTTAAAAAAAAAGTTGTATTCATTTTTTTTATAAAATCAATTTTTATTCGGTTTATATTTTTCGGATACAAAACCGAACCGATATACGCCCACCCCTAGACACACGCCACAACATCCTCCAACAGTACCAAATTCATCAGTTCAGACATGTCTGATTCAGACATTGAGGTATTTGCTTTCTCAGA
This sequence comes from Anisodus tanguticus, assembly GCA_034509755.1. Taxonomy (NCBI): domain Eukaryota; kingdom Viridiplantae; phylum Streptophyta; class Magnoliopsida; order Solanales; family Solanaceae; genus Anisodus; species Anisodus tanguticus. The sequence continues at coordinate 31,954,492 of CM067561.1, read as the reverse complement.
TAAATTCTATTCTAAAGCTAACCATGATATGTGGGATTTTTACAAAAATAGAGTAATTAGGCATGAGAGAGTGTTAGATATTGCTTTCTGTAATGAATATGGTTTGGTAGAATTCTTAAAGGACAGACAACTTCTTGGTTCTGTCACTGAAAAAGAACCATATGTTGATGAGATAATAAGGTTGTTTTATGCGAATTTAAGCTATGCTATAGAGGATACCTCCCCATAGAAATTTGGGAAGGTATATCTCTATAACAAGGTATATATTTTTACGCATGCTATCATAAATTAATGTATTGGCCAAAATGCTAGAGTTAATGTTAGAGAAGCTAAACAAGTGATAGACAATAGGGATGAAGTAATTGAATACCTCACTGGAGGTATAATGAAGAAATGGATCCCTAGATGTCCAGCCTCCAAACTAATAGCCATGTTTTCCACCCTCCAAAAAATTGCTATTCACAATCGGCTTCCTTCAATGAATTAGTCAATTTTGACATCTGAACAAGCCACCATGTTGTATAAAGTTGGGAAAGGTTTGAAAGTTGATTTGGAAAAAATAATATTTCATCAAATTGCCAACTTGGCTGAGAAAGAATCAGCTTCAATCCTTCATTTTTCCTCTCTGATCTACAAAGTATTAACCACCCAATGTTTTGAGCCTAAGAGAGAAGACACTTTAGGGAAGGCTTCTGAGCTTTACACTGTAAACAAAGCAATTTTGAAGAGTAAGAAAAGAGTCATCGACTTGCCCTGGAAAAAGGAAGCTAAAAGTGAAAATGTTGCCAGAAATGTCGCCAACATTCTGGGCAACATTGGTCCAAGACAATCTACACTGTCTACAGAATGGCTTATGGATCAAATTAAAAAAATCAACCAACAAATTACGGAAGTTAATGCTGCAAGGAATGCCCTGATACAAGCTAGAGACCATTTCATAATGCTACTTTCTTCACAAAAAAGAGAAGATAATGCTGATGCAGGGGGAGGAAGCTGAAGCTGTTATGCAGGGGGAGGAAGTTGAAGCTATTATGCAGGGGGAGGAATCAGATGCACCTGCAGAGGAAGCGAAAGTTGTTATGCAGGGGAAGAAAGATAAAGTTGATATGATGCAGAGGAAGCTGAAGCTGTTATGCAGGGGTAGAAAGCTTCTGGAAGATGCTGCTTTGTATGATGAGCAATGAGGAAGCTGAATGATGTTGTTGAACCTAAGCTGTAAATATTTGTTCAATGGTCTGATGGATTGATGTTGATATTTGTTGATAATGGTTTATTTCTATTTGTGTTTTGTATATATTGGATGATATGTGTATATATGTGCTCATATTTTTTCTAATCCTATGAATTGGTATACACATGTTTGCTTGTATGTCATCACAGGTTAAGAGAGAGCATGACCTTGAAATTGTTGATCACAGATGTTGGACAACATTTGTGACAACACCATAAGTCAAATGTACATTTTAACGAGTTTTGTGAAGAAAGACAAAAAAGGGGAGATTGTTAATGTTGGATTTGATGTTGTGACATTTGACCCAACATGTCTCCTGAAGTATTGATTTGAATAAGAATGTTGGGACAAATGTTGCACAACATTCGGACCAACATTTTCAGAGCTGATTTTGTCTTACTTCACGTAATGATTACTATGTAGTAAATATGACTTGGCCAGGTAAAAATGAGTTGGTAAACACGTGTGAGGAACGAGTCAAGGCTGATGCTTTTCGTGAGGAACAAGTCAAAGTTGTTAGAGGTTTTTGCTCCTTCATCGTCTTTAACCAATCCTACCAGCTGCCCATCTTTACCTCAACCTCCACAATCGATCGATGAGCTTTTCAAGAAAGACTCGCTACTATAAATAGAGAGGCTACTACAGTGAATCGATATCCAGAATCAGAAAGTAAAAATACCAAGAGAGCTCTCGGGATTTCATCTCAGAAATCTAGATCATCGGTGTTGCCTGAGTGTGTTAACAACATTTTGTCCAACATTACAATTGTTGTTTAGATTCTAGATTAGTTTTGTATGGAGTGATTGTAATGAGTGGTTGGCTATGTCTACTTAATTAGATTTTTTAGGCAGAAGTCATCTGCGACTTCAACTTTTAATTTCATTCCGTTTTATCTTGTAAATCTGTAAAGAAAGGAATTTGTCTATTTGTATTTAATATATATACAATACATTTGGTCATTCACCATCATAAGTTATATGTATTATATAACTTATGAAAATTTAAAACTTTTGTGCTCTTTAAATTTCCGTTGCATTTGCTTTTCAAGTTTTTTCTGTTTTGCTAAAGTGTTGTTACTGGTGTCGGGCGACATAATTGCTGACATTCGAAAACAGAATTGACATTCGATTTATTTTCATCTTTTGTTTTTACTTTCCGTAGCATTTGAAACCCTTCATATTTGATCAATGAAGAAAGCTTTAGATAGTTTGGGGTTTTTCCGGTCTAACTGTTCGGTATACAACACTTGTTGATCGACTAATACATATCCACATTATGTTTATAATACACTAGCAAATTATTTTTCTACTCCCCGACTCAAACTTGAGAGGCTGAGACCTCTAATTAAAGGTAATCTTAACTACCGCTTCACGGTAGCAATGTATATCAAATATGCATCTGTGATTGATTTTGACTTGTGATTCCCATACACGGATTTACATAGTATTAACTAGTAATGATGAGACAATCATAGTGTAAGATCTCTCTTTACCATCCTTTTAGCCGACAATAAATTCCATTTGGCACAAAAGAATAAAAGATATTATGAGATTCTTTTGCAAAGTCAATCGGTTTATCATGAAGTTATTATCATGTCCCCGGATAATTAAATGTTTCCTGAGCGAATTTTTGTTTATGAGAAGAGAGAAGAAAGAAGTTCTAAAAGTATGTTCCAATTGTAAAGCAACTTTATGCATTGTCTAATAGAAACACAAAATCGCAACGATTTAGAGCATGTCGACATTATTGACGTGAATATATTCACTAGGCATGTTATCTTTTGATTATTCAATCAGAAGCATTATATCGACTTGATAGGTAAATAGTAATATATTCTGCTGATCAAAGTATATTTTCGAATAAATTATTAAGCAGGCTCGTACAATAATTCTTCTTATCTTTGTCAACAACGATGTTGATGTTGGTGTAAGTCAATGATAACTTTCAGTCACGGAAAAGCATTATGTTTTCAAAAAATTTAGTGCTGAGCTCATAAAACAAGGGTTCTTCCCAGAACTACTTGTAAGCTCCTAATTACGAGAAAAAAATAGCAAAAAAGATGCATAACTTCTGGAGTTCAAGATATATGTACTAACATTCCAAATATTCTTTACATTATCAATGCAATTTAACAGTTATAATATACATGATACTCTAAGAAAACGGAGAGAAGAAAAAAGCCGTCCTGCTGTCGCATTCTTTCCGGAGCATAATGGCAGAGGAGAAGCATCAGAAAGTACCATAGTAGTAGAAAAGAAAAGAATTGCTTGATTTGTATGTCTCTCTGTGTTTATCCAAAATAAGGTAGAATTTTTTTTAAAAAAAGTTGTCTTTTCAGTTGATTAAAAAACGAGCCATTTGGGATGGGAACTAGTTTGGTTCAGCTTTGACATTGTCAGGATATTACTCAGAATTTGATCATCAGCACCACCTGGCACTATTATGTATTAAGCATTGATTCATTCATTATGTTAAGAACAATGAGAACGCAGACTAGATGTTCACAACAGAATTAACGTGAAACTTTTCAAATCTATCTCCAAAGGCTTAAAAAAAAAGAACTTTGGACTAACTCAACCCTAACAACGAACTCATGAGGTGAGGATTCTCGATTGTGCAAAACCATATAAGAAGACAACAGTCTATTTCCTTAACCAATGTAGACCACTTTAACATCCCTGCACGCCTGGAGATTTGGAGCGTGCATGGACAACATAACATCGAGGGTTTAACATAGGGTAAAACCAAGAATGATGATGGCTTTGGCTCTGATACCATGTTAAGAAATTGAATCTTGGGTTCTAAACTCAACCTCAAAAATCCGTTCATGAGGTAAGGATTGCTCAAGACTATCAAAGAAGAAATACTATTCCCTCAAGGCCTCAACCAACCCGAGACACTCGAAAACCTTGTATATCTTTCTATATATGTGTTCAAGTTGTTGCTCAACCATTTATCCAAATCTAAGTGTGCGCGCTTTGAAAGAAGCAAGAGAAGCAAGTCTATTGTTGAAAGAATAAACAATCATATCCAATATCGGTAACAGAATCTGCAACACAAATTAGATACATGTACATATGGAATGGGAGGGTAGGCAAACAGGGGAAAAGGTACACTAAGAAACTTTTGGTTTTCAAATACAACTACAGTTAGAAGAGAAGCCCTTGAAGAAGTAAAAGCATAAAAGGTCTTATAGTCACTTATTTCTTCAGACAGTAAACCTACTAAGCATTCTTTAGGAGTGATGGTTCCATCCTAGGATCTATCTAGCATGATTCAGATGCAATAATTAACTGTGAGGAATGCATATTTTCTCTCTATGAGGGGAGAGAAAGGTCAAAGGAGAAGCTTGACTACTAATGAAGCTTCTTATTTCGGCTCAAACATACATAGAAAATTTATGGAAGTTAATTATTATCAGAAACAAACTTCAAATCTGAGATTCAATAGATAAACTTTTATGACTAAAGTAACACACTAACCTTACAACAAATGTAATGCTTATAAGTTACAATGACGTCCTGAGTCGCTATCATCTCATCCTTATTGCTATAAAAGAATTATCTCTGACTTCTACGGTTGGAAGAACTCAACTTTCCCAGAGGAGGGAATTCATCTTCATTGGAGAACCCCTTATTTTCACGTTTTGCAAGATATTCTGATTTATCATGGTTGTCATTTCTACCATCTTTCAAGTGGTGCCGAATTCTTGAGTTGTCCGATGATGGAGGAACAAGAGGATTGATTCCTGTAAGCTCAGGGTCAGGAGTATACGAATATGGCAATTTTCTGACATCCATCTTACGGAAAGTGATAGAAATTCTGCAATAAAAAGAAAAGCAAATGGTGATATAAGTCAGCTAGACAAGAAAAATGCCTAAAACTCCATTTTGAACAACATTTAGAAAAAAGTTTTTTTTTTTTGCAAAAAAGTTATGGAAAAAAATTGTGCAAAAAATATGTCCGGGTAGTGGTTTTAGAAAAACTATTACTTAATTTTGTTTTATTTTTGCTGAACATTTATGAGTCTTTTGTGAGTGGAAGAAGAATTATTCTTTGAGGACATCGTCAAATCACTCAATCAAATGCAGTTCTTTGAGAAAATCTTTTGCAAAAACTTTTTGGAAAAATCTAAGAAACATATCTTCCTTCTCCATGGAAAAGTGCCACCTTGATATCATACATCGAAGAAAGAAAATTGGACAACCTTTTAGCTGGAACACTAGGCACACAATGTTTAGCAACATCAGCTCCATTACCATTGAGAATGAGCACCGACCTGCATGACAAAAAGCAACAAGTTATTAAAAGCATCAATTCCAGACCAAAAGCATAATTTTTCATTAAGCTAGAAAGAAAAAGCACTTCACATGATGAAAAGGGGAAGCTAGAGGAAAATGTATATATTTCATATGTTATAGCATTCCCTGCTTAATCACAACAAATGGAGAAGGCAGTGCAGATAGGGAAGTTTCATTTGGGATGGGACCAAGTTGTATAGGGTATAAAAATATAACGCAAAAAGAATGTGGTGGTGTACCCGAGAGGAAGAGGTAAGGAGAAGGGACCAGAGAACTCTCCAGGATTAATAATCTTTAAGCTTGTGCCAAAGAGTATATTACATTCTGCCAAGAAAGACACTGTGCAGAAAGGTCGAACAAAGTCGTGATGATCAATATGAGGAGGAATGCAATCACCCTCATCATAAATATTCACAATGCAACTATCGGGAACACACGATGGAGGCAAAACATGCCATCTAACCATTCTCCTAATCATTTTCTTGAATAAAGGAGGCAGTGGATCCACTTCTTCATCTCTAATAATGCCTGGCGGATTACCATCTTTGTCCTGTTAATGAGGGTCAGTGGATTAAAAAGGAGGATCGGTGGATAAAAGGTTGAGATAATACTGAAAAGGAATAGTCATGTATCTCAAAGAATCAATTAGAGAACTCTTACCACAGCATAATTATAACAACAACCAAATTGTATAGTGACACGGCCCTTTCCTTTCATCCACTTTCTTGGTTCAGAATATGTCCGTGCTGCAAAATGTCAACCAAAAAAAGAGAGAAATTGAAATACTTTTTAATGAGAAGAAACATTGTTAATTAATATAGTCATCTCTCTTCTTCATAGCGTCCTGGACAAAAGACAATTTCAATTGAGACGGGCATATTACAATGTGTCAAATAATATTTGTTTCCTAATTGTCAATCCACAAACAAGAAGATACATATTAGGAAAATTATTCTACCTTACATATATAACCAATAGTATGTACTTTTTCTATGTAAACGAGAAATTATGTTTTGAAACTCAATAGATAATGGGCCTGCTCTTCTTCACTTAAATATCAAGCTTTTTCCCGGCGGCACGGTTCGAGCCCGTGACATGTGCCTAACCCACAACATCTCTTGTTGCGTTCTTACCACTAGACCAAAGCCCTAGGGGCAGACAACCTATAGTATGTACTACTCAAGGCAATAAATTACTTTCTCAATTCGATAACTGCAACACAGCTAAAAAACTAATTAATCTATTTGACTCATCTATCTGACTCTCGTTTTGGCTTTTCCTGAGTTGTACAGTTAGATTCTGAGAGAATGCACTTCAAATTTCACAGACACGCTTTCTATGTTTTATAAGGAGACATTCAATGTCCAATATTTTGAATGGATCAAAAGAAAAAGCTTATTAATTTTTCATGTAAGTCTAGATGTAATATGCATGTATAATATACCACCAAATCCAAGAAAGCAATAATGCAGTAGCTCTCCAAACATTCTTCGCATTTTGTAGCTATTACTCTAGATGGAGACAGAAATAAATAACCCTACTGATAAACTGAACTCAAAAAACTAAATGAAAATATTTAACGTACCTCTAAGTTGTCGCTTCTGTCCCATTCTCTGAAGTGTGTAAACACATTCAACTATCTCCCTCTGCTCATCAGGATTGAAAACCTGAGTGTGAAGCTCAAGCCCTTTCAGCACATTTATTTCCTTTCCATTAACCTTCTCATAATGAACAAAATCCTTTCGCCTGCCAACTTGGCGAAATCTAATTAACTCGTTCTGCTCCTCCGATAAACCGTTGTCTACGACTGATCTACTAGGTCCATCATCTAGTTTAATCTTTACATTTGAATGATTGAACACTGGTTGTTTGCTGTTTACCGATGAAGACAAGACGGTAACAAATCGCTTCGCCCTGCCTGAGTAAGTAGATTCGCCAACTCGTGGAGAGGGTGTATGAGCATCAGTATTCAGCTTTCTCTTTGGTGAAATTACATCATCAGATGAATCCCCATGCAAGTATCCTGCAGAACTTTCTGTAACATTAAGATTTGACAGTGACATTTCATCTAACCTTCCTACAAAATTATAAGAAAATTATGTGAAATTTACCAAAAGACAAATCACAGCAAGGGGTCCTGTTTTACCAAAAAAAAAATGAAAAGAAAAATTGAACCTATTGTAGCCATTCGATACATTCTATATCTGAAAAATCCTAATCTATGCTTTAAATTGAATTATTCAGGAATTCAACTTCAACTCAGGAACTCAAGAGTGACTTCGAACTTTCCTTAAACAACCATTTTACCTAGGACTATGTCGAAAACAACCCCGAAATTCAAAAGGAAAACCTCAGTTCTTTGACTTCTTTCAATACTCGCGAGTAAAATAACCTCATACGGATGTCTTAGTATCTTCTCGGACAGAATTACACGAAAGGGAAAATGTCATGTCACAAACGGAACATCAACAATTTGACAAGGACAGCGGAAAAAATCCGTTCTTTTAGAATCAAATTATAACACAAAATTAAATACACAAACATTGATAAAAGAAAAACTGAATCCATAGATTCTCTATCTGAAGAATACTAATTCATGCTTTAAATCGAATTATTCAGAAATTCAATTTCTACTCAGGAACTCGACAGTGGATTCGAACTTTCCTTAACAACCATCCCTACCTAGGATTATATATGTCGACAAAAAAATAATGTCATGTCATAAACAGAACATCAAGAATTCAACAAGAACATAGGGGGGAAAATCCATTCTTGATTTCAATAAACCTTATAAAAAATCCGTTCTTGATTTCAATAAACCTTATAAAAAAAATCCATTCTTGAGATTAAAATCAAATTGAAACACGAAATTACATACACAAACATCGATAAATCCGAAAAGAGAATAATTGGAAAAACTGCTTACTTTGATTAAGGTTGTTAACACGAGCCTCTATAACATCTTCACAGTGGGGACATAGTCCTTCAGACAAAACTTCAAGAATTTCTTCACGAGATAAATTCTTTAAATCCCTCGACCTTGGCGACCAACGATCAAAATCTCCAGCCATGAATTAACCCAATTATTATTCCTCTTAGTTCTTGCCACACTAGAGATATAAGTGAACCAATCTGAATTGAATTATACCCTTATGGAGTTCATAGTTTTTTCCAGAAAAACAACGGGAATGAAGCTATAAATTAAGGAAATCTGTGGATTATGCCAAACTCTTGGTCTTTGGAAAATACTAAAGATAGTTTGACTTGACCTGAGGAAAGGAAAACCTGAAACCTAGAGTTAGTACTCCGATTTAAGTTAGAACAGTAGTACTGTACTTGCCATCTTTCTTTCTTTTTTGGGTTTCTTACACAAATGTAACGCCCAGCATAACATTGTCCTTGTCCTAGCTTAATAAAAAAACTCATTTGTTGTAGCCCAACATTAAACAATTTACTGGAAATTTTCAAGAATTAATATATATCTATAAAAAATAAATTTTGATTTATATTCATTTATATTTTTTAGATACATGGTATGATTTCTGGTAAAGAGCGTTGAACTAACCGCCTTTCCATTGATGTACTATTAATATAATTTCATTTGAGATTCAAAACACAAATAATCATCGTCTCTCATGATTTCTGATAGAATATCGTGTATATTCCTATGATATACACGGTTTTGACTAGTCTTGTATCATAAATAGAAGTATTAAATTATGTTGTATAATTATCATAATTGTAAAATTCTTGTATAGGTAGAACTAGAATATTAGAAGTTTAGTAGGAATATGATTTTTCATATTTGGAGATTGTAACTTGTATATATATTTATTCATTCAATAAGAACAATTAAGAGATTAATTTTTTCATGGTATCAGAAATCTAGGTCTAAACTACCTCCCTTCCCAATTTTCTTCCGCTACTCTCGGCTCAAATTCCAAGAACCCTTCTCGGTTTCCGGCCGACTTCTTCCTCCTCCCTTCCAAAATTTTCTTTCAAATCCCTAGTTCTCCTCTTGTTCTTTCGTTATATCTACGTCAAAGAACCTATTTCATTCAACCTTTACAATTTCCAACATCAGAAACCACATCCCTATTGTTCTTAAGATGAAAAACGTCCAATACGCGACGTGGGCGAAATTATTCAAAATTCACGCACGCTCGCATCAAGTCCTCCATCACATAATTTCCTCCACACCTGGCACAGAGGAGGTGCTTAACCCCGAGAAAAATCATACGTTATGGATAGAGATGGCAGTGGATCCTGGACCCGGTCCGGATCCGGTGGATCCAAATCCGTTTTATAGGATATGGATCTTCAGAATTTGGGACCCGACGGATCCGGATCGGACCCGGATCCGTTTCTGACGGATCGGATCTGGATCTAGATCTTGTATTTGAGATCCGTATCCGATCCAGATCCGACCCGTGAATCCATTTTTTATTAAATATATTCATAACCTAGAATGTAATTTTATAAGTATTTTCTTAAAATTGCTAAGCACATCCTTGCAAGTTTAATTCTCAAAACAAGTTTAATTTATCCCTGCGTTAACTCAAAAACCAAAAAATAAAGAGGTAACTTCGATAATAAAATCAATGTTATATTAGTGAATGACTAACATCTCTATAGACAAGTAGTTAAAATTATATTCACTTCATTTGTGAAGATTCCAAGCACATGCAAGTTCAGTATTGTGGAAATACTAGTCAGCATTTTTCACAACTATTGTCATTGTGCAACATTTTCAATTAATAGCTCACAATCAAAACGAGACAACGAACAAAATATCTCATATGAACATTTCAAAATTGAAACACAATAAATTGTTAGCTAAGTAAAAATCGTTTGTCAGTTCAAAAGAAAATTCTTAGCAAGGTTACATTCTTAGCAAGACAATTTTTTTTACATGTGGATCCAGATCCGATCCGTGGACCAGGTGGAACCGATGGATTCGGATTTGGATTCAGGTATGAAAAACGGATTTGGATCTGGATCTAGTAGGATCCGGTCCAGATCCTATCCGTTGCCATCCCTAGTTATGGACGACACTTGATGCTACCGTTCTCCAGTTGATTTATTTCACTATTTCTACCGACCTCCTACAAACGATCATTGAGACCGACACTATGGCAATGGAAACTTGGAATAGGGTGCGTGATATATTCCAAGATAATAAGAATCTGTGTTGTCACCCTCGAGCAGGAATTGTCACATGGTAGATTTTCATAACATTTCTGTCTATGGTAAAAGGTTGAAGGAATTGGCAGACCAACTTCGCAATGTTGGTGCGCCAGTTACCAATGATCGTCTTGTTCTCCAAATGGTTGTAGGCCTGTCGGAGGCCTATAACGGCGTTGGCACACTACTTCGTCAAAGTAACCCTCTACCACCCTTTTATCAGGCTTGTTCCATGCTCACGTTAGAAGAAACCGGCTTAGCTAAAAAGGCGACTACATGTGCCAATTCCGTCGCCATGATGACCATGTCAGACGACCCTCACTCATTCTCCAAGAATACTGGCCAACACCGCAATAACGGTGGTGACAAAAAAGGCCAAAATCATAAAAATAAGGCAAAAAGCGCGGTGGCAATTGCAGTGGTAACGGAGGTGGCCGAAATAATTGTGGCAGCGACAGTGGGCCTCAGAGTAGTGGGCCGCAGGCCAACTGGTCCCAACTGTGGGCCCCTTGGCCGTGGAACTAGGCTAGTCGTCATTGGCCCAACAATCCTTATTTTCCTCCCAGCCCTTACTCGGGTAACTGGGCCCAGTTTCTCGAGTTCAAATACTGGCAGCAGATTCACTTCTGGGCCGGGGCCGCAGGCAGGTTTTCTTGGGCCTTGGCCTCCGCATGCGTTCCAGGCAGTAGGCCCCATACCAACTTCGACAGATATTGAGGCTGCAATGCACGCGCTTAGATTAAATCCTCCGGACGTGAATTGGTATATGGACATCGGAGCCATTTCTCACATGACGTTTGACCAAGGTACTCTCTCATCTTATGTCAATTTGAGCAAAAAATGGTGGTATTCCCCACATCCACCTCTAGTTTTGAAAAATACCCTTCATCCCCCTAACTTGATTAAAAATTTGGTGTCTGTCCGAAAATTCACCAATGATAATTGGGTTTCTGTTAATTTTGACCCCTTTAGGTTTTCTCTGAAGGATTTCAAAACGGAATACCTATAATGAGATGCAATAGTAGGGAAGAACTTTATCCTATCACAAATACCACCACTTCCGTGAGTCAAGCCATGCCATCTACTTTTGCCGCCCTTGCTCCTTCCTTATGGCATGCACGTTTGGGTCACCCCGGATCGTTTATTATTTCATCTTGCATAAAAATAATTTTATTTCTTGTAAGGGTACGCGTCGTACTCCACTTTGTCCTTCTTGTCCATTAGGAAACCTATTAGATTACCATTTGTAGCCTCTACTTCTAGTACTTTGATGTCGTTTGACATTATTCATAGTGATTTATGGACATCCCCGTGTTAAGTATTGTGGGCCATCGTTATTATATCATATTTTTTTATGATTATTCTAATTTTTTGTGGACCTTTCCTTTATCGAAAAAGTCATGTTTTTTCCACATTCTTAAAATTTAGAGCATTCATCCGTATTCGAATGGAAAATTTAAAGTATTCAATGTGATAATGTCAAGGAATATGATAATGGGTTATTTCAGGAATTTTGTGATGCTAATGGCATAGATTTTCATTTTTCTTGTCCTCGTATGTCCTCACAAAAATGGGAAAGTCGAACGAAAAAATCGTACCATTAATAATATTGTCCGAACTTTATTAGCCCATGCTTCTGTACCACTTCATTTTGGCATCATGCACTATAAATGTCTACTTACCTCCTTAACGTACTTCCTACCAAAGGATTAGCATCTAAATCTCCACTTAAAGTTCTCTATAATAAGGATCATTCGTATTCTCATCTTAAGGTCTTTGGGTGTGTATGCTATCCACTTTTTTCATCAACTACAATTAACAAACTTCAGGCTCGTTCTACCGCTTGTGTGTTTTTAGGTTATCCGTCTAATTATCGTGGTTATAAATATTTTAATTTATCATTTAATAAAATCATAATTAGTCGTCATGTTATTTTTTATGAAACTCAATTTGCACTTGCTAAAATGAGTAGTCCCGTGCCGAGTTCGTATAATTTTTTAGATGGCGAGGCCTCACCATATATTATCCACTATTTTTCTGACTTATCCCGTGACCAAAATACGCCAACAAGCCTACAACATGCTGGCCCACAATTTACCGTAACCACTGTTCTGCCCAGTGGGCCGATGACACGGTCCAGTACTGCTCTTGGTACTGTTCCAGTGTTTCAGCCCAATCTCGAGCTTGTTACTGTTCTTGTTCCAGTTATTGGGCCAGCATGCCCACCGCCTGCTGGCCAGTCCATCCCCGTTTCACATATTGCCCAAAATCAATCCAATTCTTCCTCTAGTCAAGGGCTCGTTACTCGTAGTTGGGTATTTTTAAACCAAAACAACATTGTAATCTCAATTCTAATGTCCTTAAATTCGCCCTCTCGCGTAACCCTGTGTCCGCATTAAATGACCCGACTTGGCTATGACTGACGAATATAATGTTCTTATTGAAAATAAGACGTGGGAGTTGGTGTCCCGTCCTTCCGGTGTTAATATTATTCTATCTATGTGGATTTTTACTCATAAAGAAACTTCTGACGGTTTTTTTGAGAGGCATAATGCTCGTCTTGTAAGTGATGGTAAAACTCAACATGTTGGCGTTGATTGTGGTGAAACATTTAGTCTGGTGGTCAAAACAGCTACTATTCGTACTGTTCTCAGTTTGGCTCTCTCAAAAGCATGTCACATTCATCAGTTGGATATGAAAAATGTCTTTTTACCCGGTGATCTTAAGGAGACAGTTTATTTGCATCAGCCCTTGGGTTTTCGAGATCACAATCATCCTCATCATGTATGTTTGCTGAAGAAGTCCTTGTATGGACTTAAGCAGGCCTCACGGGCTTGGTATAATGGTTTGCAGATTATGTATCTTCTATTGGTTTTTCTCACAGCCGGTCTGATCATTCTCTCTTTATATATTGTCTTGGTACTTCTCTGGCATACATTTTGTTGTATGTCGATGATATTATATTGACTGCTTCGTCTGATAATCTGCACAAGTCTATCATGACACTTCTCAGTTCCGAATTTGCTATGAAAGACTTGGGGTCCTTGAGTTATTTCTTGGGATTGTTGTCACTCGTCATTCAGATGGCTATTTTTATCACAAAGAAAGTGTACCGATGAGATCATTGAAAGAGCTGGTGTGTCATCGTGTAAATCTACTTCTACTCCGATTGATACTAACCCGAAGCTGAGTGTTATATCTGTCACTAAGTTTGAGGATCCCACCCACTATCACAGTCTTGCAAGGGCACTTCAGTATCTTACCTTCACAAGGCCAAATATTACTTATGCAGTTCAACATGTGTGTTTGTTTATGCATGATCCACGGATTAAGCATATGAATGCGCTCAAACGCATTATACGATACACCCATGGCACACTTGATTATAGCTTGCATTTGTATCCTACGTTCGTTTCTACACTTGTGTCTTATACATATGATGATTGAGGTGACTGTCCTGATACTAGACACTAGACTTCTGGTTATTGTATGTTTCTTGGAGATAATTTGGTCTCGTGGTCTGCAAAACAACAAGCTACATTATCAAGATCCAGTGCAGAGGCCGAGTATCGAGGCGTGACGAATGTGGTGTCAGAATCATGTTGGCTGCGTAATCTTTTGTTAGAACTACACTTTCCTATTCAGAAAGTTACCTTGGTCTACTGTGATAATGTTAGTGCAGTTTATCTTTCTGGCAATCCGGTCCAACATCAACGCACTAACACATATCGAGATGAATATTCACTTTGTTCGCGAAAAGGTAGCTCGTAGACAAGTACATGTCTTACATGTGCCCTCGCGATACCAAATTGCTGACATCTTTACGAATGGCCTTCCCTCGGTTTTATTTGAAGATTTTAGGGACAGTCTCAGCGTACAACAATTGTCCGCTATGACTACAGGGGTTTATAGAATACCGTGTATATCCCTATGATATATACACGGCTATAATTTCATTTCATATCCAAAATATAATAATCAGTGGTCTCTCGCAATTTTATCCTTACTCGCTCTTAATCATATCTTATCTTCATTCTTTCGGTAAGAAATTCATCGGGTAAAAAAGGCATCACTAGCCTTCAACGACTCATTACTGTAAAATTGTCATTAAATCATTAACAACATTATACAATATATAAACATTATATAACAATGTATAAAAGATATATACACATCCATATATAATATTTATATATTGTTATACAAATGTATATCTCTCTCTCTATATATATACACCAATTAGAGGGTGTTTGGATTGACTTTCTAAAAATGACTTATAAGCTAAAAGTTAAAAGTCATAAGTTGGTCCTACTCAACTTTTGGCTTTTGATTATTTTTATACTTTTTAAGCCTAAAAATAAATGTTTAAAATCATTTTTTGTCTCATCCAAACACCTAAAAAAAATATAAAAGAGCTTAAAAGACAATAGCTTAAAATAAGTCAATCCAAACACCCACTTATACACATTTTATATTACAAAAACACTATCCATTTCAACACCATAATCACCACACACACAAAAAAAATATACAAGAAGTCTACAAGTTTGCTATTAAACCCTTTTTATTTCAGGTCTGAAAGCTCTTCTTTTTGGGATGTGAATTTACAAAACATTCGTCCAACCAATCTTCTTTTATTCGAACTAAAAGGATCTTGAATCTGGTTTTGTAAACGAGGCAAGGAGGAGAAAAAATAAAGAAAGAGAGAAATATAGTAAGATAGAGAGGGGGAGATAGGGACATTTCCGAAGAAGAACAAAGAGAGACGGAGAGGGTTGATGAAAAGAAAAAATTGAGAATTGGAGAAAAATTCACGGGGGAGAACAAAAAAAGGAGTGGGGATCAGGTTTAAAGAAAGAGTTGGCTAATGTATTAATTAGGATAATTCAGGTAATAAAATAGTAATTGAGCCAATTTTGTGTAATAGTGTGTATGAATGTAAATACATTTTTATACACTATTATAAAATATTTATACATTATATTATGGTGTTAGTGGTTACTGACAATTTTATTAGTGTCATGGGTTGTTGAAGGTTAATGATGTATTCCTTTTTCTTTTTGATGAATTTCATACAGGAAAATCTCCTTATTCTTTGTATGGAACTCTAGATATATTAATTATTAAGTGGACATTGGCCAATGGAACTCTATAACTATATCCCCAAGGGTCCTTTAATTTCCCATTTATTCTACGCTGATGATGTCACTCTAATGGCCAGGCTAATATCAACTCCATGCTCTCCATTAAGCAAAGTCTAGACCTTTTTTGTCAACTCCCGTGACAAATAGGGATGGCAATTGGGTGAGGCGGGTGCGGGTATCCCTCCACCGCATCCGTACTCGCCAGAAAATTTTATATCCGTCACCTACCCGCCATCCGTGGCGGGTACAATTTCAACATCTATACCCGCCTAGGCAGGTATATTCTTAAATCCACATTCACTCTACCACCCAAGTGGATATCCGTCAATCGCTAATACCCGTCAGTCATATTTTGTAATCAATTCATTTGTGATCAATTAGTGATCAACATTATCAAAAAAATTCAAATTTTAAAAATTATCCCAAAAATTCAAATTCCAAAAAAAGGTATTAAAAAATAAATTCCAATCTTTTTTCACACCCTTTTGTCCTAAGCTCAACCACCTATGAGGATGAATCTTTGGTATAGCAATCAATGACATTAACACAAATGGTGCAAGTGAAATAACCCCAAGTGCAACAGCAACATAACAAAAAAATAGTCAAACCAGTATAGTTAACAAATGACAAAAACAAAGTTGATCCAAGAATTGCCAACTTTCTTGGACCACCATCAACAAGAACTGAAAATATATTTTCTAAGTAACTAATGCATAAACTGGGAAAGAAACAATATTTAGTCAAATTAAGAATATCGAAATCATCCACAAGTGGTACAGTTTGAACAATCAGAAACAACTTGCTTAGCTACTTGTTCAAATTTTTGAGCTCTCTTATGTGATGAAGTCCAAAAGACAACAATTTCCCTAATTCTTTCAATACCCTCTTTGAACACGACACATAAGCCATCTTGAACAATCAAATTAAGTATGTTTGCACAACAACGAATATGAAGAAAATGCCCATGCAACATCAGTGAACCATAAGGAAACTCCTCACGCAATAAATTCATCATCGCATCATTTGTAGTGCAATTATCAACCGTTATAGAAGACAATCTAAGATCAAGATTCCAAAATTGAATGCATTCTTTTAAAGAGCAAGCACCTCAGTTGTATGAGGTGTCGGGACATACAAGAACCTATTAGATTTATATGAAACCTATTAGATTTATATGAACACACAAAATCCATCATGAAACAGAAGACTATAATACTACTATTAAGAAATTCGATATAAAAACTTGCATAATCACATAATCACATAACACCAGACCTATCAAATTTATATTACCACATTAAAACTTGCATAATCACACAAGAAAGAGTACCTGATGATTCGGCTTTGGAGTTTCCATGAATTATCAACGAAGTGTGCGGTGACAGCCATGTATCATTTTTTTGATAGTTTGCAGTCCAAATGTCGATAGTCAATGCAACCTTTCCTTTGACTTTCCTAAACAAAGCACTTATACTTTTTTTTTACATTGTGTCGTTGGAGAATGTCTTTTTTTATTGTGTTGCGGCAGGGAACCTTGAAACCTGGTTGAAGAGTATTATAGTACTTTCTAAAGTCATAATGTTCAACTATGCTTAGTGGGTATTCATGGAGAATAATCATTTCCGTTAAGTCTTGTCTCACATTATCTTGGCGAAACTCATACGAGGACAATGTCAGATTCTCATTCGTATCATAAGGGCTAGCAAGTGTACCAAACATCCTTGTTTGTCGGAGATCTATGCATTTCATTTTTGGACATTTACTTGTATGCTCTTTCAAGTGACTTGTTCCCGTTCTCAGTCCTCCAGCAAGTTGCTTCAAACAATGGTTGCACTCCGATTTATTTCTTCCCCTACTAATTTCCTTGTAAAATTATCCCAAACTTTTGATGTATGTCTACTAGTTCGGGGCAAAAGCGAAGGATCTGCAGAATTAGTTTACTCTTGGCTCTCTTTAATTTCTTCACCTTTTTCCACTGTATTCGGGGTACAACTTGCCGTAGAAGGATCTAATGGTTTTGAGGAAGACTTCGTAGTGGCATTACCCTTGCTTGCCATTCTTACCTATGCAATTACATATATACAGATCAGGAGGTGATTATGTTGTTGAAGTGCATATTGAGTTATTCAGTTTCTCATGATCTAAAGGACAACATTGGAGAATGTTAAATTTATTTCAGGCAGAATATTAAACTCAACATCTAAGCTAAATAATAGGGGTAGGGTAAGCTATAACATGACCTAAACAGACATTCCAGCAAACTACATACTGTTTCCCGGAGCTAGATGAGTTACTTTAGGCATGAAACAATCATATTATGAGTTCAAAGTCAAATATAATAACATAAAACAGATCACTTTGAGTTCACTTAAACATTTTATGTCTTTAAAAGTTACATGACAACACCAGAGCAAGTTCAAAATAATCCTTTAGTTTAGATTTTAAAAAAATTATTTCCTATAGTTCATCTAACACTAATCAATCCATATGACCACCATTTTTTCCAGAAATATCAATAAGCAAGCATCCTAAGGCATTTCTCTAACAAATTTAAGCCTAGTTGAGTTCTGTGTGCCATTTGGCTTTTCTAATGCCTATTTTGTTATGTCTAAAGCCAACTTCAAATAGAGAAACAAAAGGGATGGATTTTTAGAAGGCTGTTGACACATCTTTAGTAGTGGGTATTGCATGTAAGCACGCTGATTTTAACAAAATATGAACGCAAAGGTATTGCATGTAAGCACGATGGTGTTCTTCAATCTATTTAAAATTTTGATTTACAGAAAAAGTATTTAAAATTAATCAATACCTGTTGTCAGGGTCTCAGGGACAGGGAGGCGTGAAGGCTGATGGCAATGTGACGGAGAGCGAGAGAGGGAGGAGAGACGGCTTGTGAAGACCGAAGAGAAGAGTGAACGAGAGAGGGAGGCGTGAAGACCCAAGAGAAGAGTGAATGCTGCTGAAGTCTGGACTAAGTGTAAGTGAGTAGAATTTTGCCAACTCACTTATTATTGGCATTGGGCTTATGGGCTTACGGACTGCTACAACTATTACTGGGCTTATGGGGCGGGTAGGCGGGCGGTTGTATGCGGGTATGAGGCGGATATAACTGTAAATCCACCACATTTTCAATATCCATACCCACCCTAATTGGGACGGGTGCAGTGCGGAATCCGCAAAATCTTACTAAGTTCAAAGCAGTGCTCTCTACTAACTGTTCCTCCCAGACACCTGAGAACATAAAAAATATTTTGGGAATTGCTACTTCCACTAGCTTTGGAAAATACTTGCGGTATCCTATCCTTGCCAAAACCCCTACTCATAGACTTTAACTACATTCTGGATAATATGACTCGCAAGCTGGCTTCTTGGAAAATAATTTTTTTATCTCTGGCGGGTAGGATTGTATTAGCTAAAGCCACTCTTTAATGGCATCCCTACGTACCACATGACCTACTTCCAGCTTCCTACTTCTACTCAAAAGAAAATTGACAAAATCCAACAACATTTCATTTGGGGAAGCAACAATATCTATGCTGAACTACTATCACTGGCTCTAAATCTAAAGGAGGTCTTAATATTATAAGAGCTTCTCATAAGAATAATGCTATGTTAGCAAGTTTGGCTTGGAGATTATTTCAGAATCAAGACCAGTTTTGGGCTAAATGCTTAATTAGCAAATATAAAAACCGTCGTAGTACTTTCAACTGCTCCTTTATTTGGAAAAATATTCTTAAGGGTTGGAGCATTTGTAGCAAAGGTGTTAGATGGCTAATTGGGGAAGGACCGTCTTTGGGCCCGTGCGAGTTGTGCTACCGCACAGGGACCCTGAAAAACGAAAAAATTTAGGTGCTCTTTTTTTCATTTTTTATTAAGTAGTATTAGCCAGAATTTACTGTAAAGACTCATAATCCGCAGGTCTTAGTCCAATCTAATTATTAATAAATTTACTTATATTAAGAATCCACTTTTACGAATTAGAACAGGGCCCCAAAATATTTGAGACGCCCTGATGATGGGGATGAGTCCAATATCAATATCTGGGACTACAACTGGATTCCTCCGGCTCAAAATCTTAGATCCCTAATTCAAGGTCCAATTCATCACAAAGATCTTCACTTTAAGGTGGGGGATCTCATTACAAACGACCAATGGAACCTTGAAAATATTTCCTTTGACCTCCCTAATACCATTCTTTCCACTATACTGAAAATTCCTCTCAACATTAATAATGGTAAAGATTTTCCTATTTGGTCTCTTAATACTAACGGACTCTGTTGGGATTTCTGTTGTGGGTTCAAATCCCAAAGAGTCAAAAAGAAAAAAAATGGCAAGATAAGATTTCATAGAAATTATGCATATTCAGCCAAAATTTCTATGTAACTATGCATGAAGGTAAAGTTTCATTGAAAAATTTAAGATTATGCCTTGTCCGGCTAGTTACACTTGGGCATAATTTCTATATAACTTTGTCAAAATAAGCATAATTTCTATGAAAAATTTGGCTTGCGTTTTTCTTTTTCCTTTTTTGCATCTGATGGGATTCGAACCCTGAATTTCTAATTTAGTAAACTCGCGAATAAATAGTACTTTGACCCATAAATTTTTATTAAATGAAAAGTAGGGAAAAAATTAAAGACCGGTGAATTGAGGGCAAACATTAAAAACCAGCCAGTACGAAGAGCAATCCACGCAATTGTTTTGAAGAAAATGAGTATAGAGCAGATAACGGCCCAAGCCAATTTAGAGAACCAACTTTTATACATTAATTGCTTATTTACCACTTAAGTGTTAAACAAATAACAACCCATGAATAGTATCACGAGTTATTTCTTGATCTATTTACCTGTTGGAAGAGCACAGTGTTAAGAGTTTATAATGCTACCGTAATTTTTTTCTATAAGACCACAAGGCATCTTTTGATTTTTTTAATATATAGCATTTAAAAAAAATGGAAAGAGTAACATTTGAAGGGAATTTTATAATTTTTTCTAAACTATATAGTAGCAAAAATGTTCCTTGATTTATTTATTTGCATGGAGGTACACAAATTATACTAATGCCTTCCTTTAATATGAGTGTACAAGAGAAAAAGGAACATGACTCAAGAGGGAAAGGGAAGGTTAGATACCAAATTTTGTGTGTGTTCCAGCAAAAAGCAAGCAACAGACAAGTAAAGATCACACAGTTTGTTTGCAGTTTGATTTGCATACTGCCAGTGAGGGAATTCATACCTCACACTTAAGGAAGTTACTATATTATCCTATTCAATATAGTAGTTATGTCTAATTGGAACGTGTTCCATGTGATATCTCAAATTTAATATAATGTGATCACGTAATATTATTCTTAATATATTATATATTGTAATTTACTTTCCTTTGACCAACATGTACAGTTGCACAAAGCACCTCCAGCACAATTTCTATTTATGGAGATTCTTAATTATTTGTACAAATGGTACTTCGAGCTTGAAACGAGCATAAACAGATTAATGATACCTCTTTATTATTGAGTTGTTCTATCATGTCGCTCGTTCAAGATCTTTAACTTTTATCCCAGGTAAGCTCTTCTATTATGGTTCATGATTTTACTTAGCTATATGGTTCATCTCATGGAGAGAGATTAAGCTTTAAGAAATAGTAAACAGTCAGAACTCCTTTACGGCAGTAGCGTACATAGGATTTTTGTGTCACATTTTAGTATTATTTTTAATACAATAAATAAATAATGTAACACCATATTATGAAAAAAAGAATAAAATATAAATAAAACACAATTCACGTATATTACTATGACTTTTCTAAGAAAGAAAAATACGATAAGATAACTGTTCTCGATGAATTTTTCTTAAAATGTATTAAAAATAATACTAAATATTTAATCAATTTGATTTCATAAATTATTCTTAATCTATTTCAAAAACAAAGTGAAAGGAAAAAAACATAGAACTGCACAATAATTAATTAGGGAAGCGTGAGACTTTTATTATATATATCGTTGTTGCGATAATGCTAGATGTTAGTTTGGACCAATTGGTTCAAATTTTACTAACTCTTTAAGAAGTCAGGGTTCGAACCTCAATATCGAAGTATCATTTTGTAGATGGGGAACAAAACTTTTAATATGCAAATGAACTACACAAAGTGTCACTTTATAGAATATATTCTCATGTTTACTTGTGTCTTTTAATTTTGTATGCATATTTTGTAAAATTTTCCGACGAACCAATAACACCCCTCGGCCTAAGGTAGATCCACCCTGCTTTACGAGGGCTCCGTAGCAAGAAATGATGTATATTATTGTTAAATATGCATACGATATACACAATATACACGTGTATATCATATGTGTAGTGGTTCTCGGATTACTGTAGCAAAGCCCACGGTTGGGCAATTTTTGTATATAAGGTGTATATGTCTTGTACCTTAATTAGTCTTGTACACTTACCATAATTGTATAGTTAGTATCCAAGTAGAATAAGGTTTTAGGAGTAGAATATGAATCAATATGTAAATTGTATATATACTCTTTCAATTAATGAAAATAATCAAGGGATTATTTCTTTCAATTATGCTAAGGAGAATCTTTCGCGAGAAATATCACTGATAAATAATGGTTGGGCCCTTAAGTTAGCTAAGTTGGACCGTCTTGAACGTAAAGGATCATAAATCATACTAACCAGACTTGGCTTCTGAACTAGTACTTGGGCCTAGTCTGGTGGACATGGTCTTGAAGTTTTTGCACAGATTGACTTTCAAACACACTGGTCTTTGTGATTTTAAATTTTGTCCTTGTTGCTGGTTTAATGAAAATTCCCATACATGTTTCGCTTGGTATAAGTTCTAATATATTTTTGGAAACTAAATATTTGACTCGCTCGACATTAGTTCTGTAGGAATTAAGTTATACGGCATAAGTTGTGTAGTTTTTTCATAATTTGTAGTAGTGTTCAAAAACTGAAGTTATGCCTTTTGGGTCATATGTTCTTTATCCCTTTTTGTGCCTGCTTTTGTAGAGTTTGATATGTTTTTTGTCATTTTTATATTGAGTTTTCAAAGTTTTGTCCTGTCCATCATAACTTGCGGGAATGAAATATAAACTATGCCGAACAAAATATAAACTTAAGAGACAAAAATTAAAGACCACCCTTAGATAGGGAAGTTTTATGCGAATGACCTCATGGACTTCTCTCAACGACCCAGTGCTTCATGCCTTCAAGACCTTCGAGAACAAATATTGGACCGGGAAGAAAAAGGGGGGGGGGGGTTACACTACACAGCAGTCCAAATAGAAGTAAATTATCTAGTGAATAATTGTGGGTTAAAAATATAACTAAGCGATCTGTAAAGAATTATTACAGAAATGTGGCAACATTAATCAATAATCATTACCATTTCATAGAACTCAAACATTAACCTATTGTGCGTGAATCACGTAAATCCAAATGATAAATAATTTACTATTTTCCGCTGATTTTTCTTATCTTTTATAACAATTCCATCATTATATTCAATATCTCATAACAAATACGTTCCATCTATTATATCATGTCTAAATATATGGTACGTTCATATGACAACGGACCCCTTAATTATTGGGATTGCAATTGTTCCATTGATACCATAATGTTTAATGTATAACATTGGCATATTGTATGAACACAGAATGTTGAAGATATAATATTTTTATTCGAGTCCTATATCTTAGAAATTTATAATTATAATGTGGGGTATGGAGCGTGGACAATATAATTTATGGGTCCAATATCGATGAACAAATAATTGAAATGAGTTTGACTCTTAACATATTTATAGTTTATCACATAGTTACCAAAAAAAAAACTTGGCATAAACTTTGAGATATTCAACATTTTTTAGTAATGAAGAAAAGAAAGAGAAAAGTCCTCCGGGGCATAGTCCAGTGGCAAAGCCTGGGCGCTATAAGGCGCTCTGGCATGGGACAGCGTGGGTTCGATTCCCCGCAAGCACGAAGAAACTCTGCATGTTGGGAAATTTGACCTTGTCTCATTGATCAGTTGTACGCTCCCAGAAAAACTGGCCACCGGAGCACATCCCGCGATTTACCTGATAATAGTGTTGAAGGACCGGTGCTATTACCTCCAGGACGTCTGGGTAATACCAGTGAAGTAGTCAGGCGCAAGCATGGAAACCTAGATTATCAAAAAAGAAAAAAAAAAGAAAGAGAAAAGTTGGGAACTTTTTTACCGTTGAAGATGTCAGCAGATTCCTTGATTAACGGGCATTGTATTGAGCAATTTTTTTATTATGGAAGTAAGAGAAAAACAAAAAAAATTGTTACAGAGTATCTTGTTGAATATGGCAACGGATCCCTTATTTATTGGAATTACAATTATCCCACGTGATAGTAGGGGTGAGCGGGTTCGGATATCCTAACTTTTTTGAACTATCCGGATCATACCTAATAAAAGATCGATTCCTAAATTTACTATCCGAAACCTACTCGTAGCAATCATTACCCTGAACCTATCCGGACCCTGCGGTTCCGAGTAGGTTCCCGGGTACCCGGTAACAATCAGCTGAATGAACACTTTTACACTGTGTCGTTCCTAAAATTGATGGACCTGACTTATAGTTCAAAACAATAAGCACAACTGAACATGTTTTCTCATATCAATTATAATGATCCATCTTTGTTTTCTCATATCAATTATAAGCTTAACATAAGTATTTCAGACCTTCCGCTAGATTCTAAAATATACAGTACTATCTGCTAATTAATTGATGAATCTAAAATAAACAGCAAGTACATCTTTGTTTCCTCATATCAATTCTAAAATATGAAATTGCAGAATCCATATTAGTGAATAAATGAATGAAGTTGCAAGTCTCTGTTAAAGTTCAGTACATCGCTTCAGATTTTCTTCGCCATAAATTTTGAGAATTCTCTTTCGGGATTAACAGAGAAGTGAAGTGCACAAAATTTCTCTTTCGGAATTAACACAATATACACATCGAGATTGATACCCTAAAACAACATAAACCCTAAACTTTGTGCAACCATGCATTAGAATCCATATGCAACTGATATTGATTTATCACAATCATTAGAATCCACATGCAACTGATATTGACTGAAAATTGCATTTAATAACATAAAATAATATATGGAGAAAACCGAAATCCTATACACAAATCTCAAATAAACAGATAAAATCAAAATTAATTACACAAACATCAGATAACCAGATAAAAAGCTTCGATTTTCATAGAGTCGAGCTTGATTCAAAACCTTAAATAAAAATAAAATAAAAATCTTCAAATTGAGTCGAGCTTACCGTTAATTCGAGCTTCAGTCTTTGATCTTTGATCTTTGATCTTTGATCTTCAATCTTTGATCTTCTATTTTCGCCGAACTGTGTGTGTGAGAGAGAGTTTAGGGCTTTCTAGAGAATGTTAGAATGAGCGCCGCCTTCTAGAGTATATTTAGGGCTTCCTTTTATTAACTAAAAATAATGGAATTTAAAAAAAAATATTTAATATTTCATAGGTTCCGGGTACCTTGTCTCTAATTGCCAGAACCAGAACCGGACCCGACATTGATCGGTTCCTAATTTTAGGACCCGGACCCTACCCGTTACAATAATATATCTACCCGGAACCTACCCGTTAGTGTCGGTTCCGATTGGGTATCTGGGTACCATGTAGCCGTGCTCACCCCTATGTGATACCATATGCTATGTCTGTAATAAAAAGAATTTATTTGTAATATTTAAAAGATCATGTTATTCTTGTAGATAAGTCCTAATTAAGAACTGATAGACCAAGTTAAAATTCCAGTTTGTAGTTTATTTCTACGGTAATTTATGAATTTTTTAAATCTCGATCTAAAAATTTATTTTGAGCAAACTAAAATTTTATGAGAAAATATTATATTACGATTTAAAATTTTGTAAAATATTGAAAATATTAGACGGCAATCTCAAGAACTATATCAGCACAATTTCTTTTTATAATAAGATACTAAAATTTAAATAATTACCTAAAAAAATATGTAAATCAACCAAGCAAAGAAGCAGCTTGATCACTGGGCTGGGAGAATGTTGTTGCTAAAAGTTGTTAATGTGATGTTAACATATAGTATTTGTTGTAATTTCACGTACCTTCCACTGATAGGCGATCGTATTTTTCACAGGATTTTTCGTTACTCATGTCAGCATTCTCACTTCTGATATCTCCAGGTCTTGTCACCAAAAACCATTCCGTTAGATAGGAACAAATTTAATAAATACTGATAACTCTCAGATAGAGTATTAGAACTATCCTTTACATTAATGAACTTTTTTGGACGAAACCATGTTGAAATGTACCTTCGCCCATGTTCAAATGTATTACTTCCTCCGTTTAGTTTGATGTAATACAATTATTATTTAGAGAGTTAAAAGATTTTTTTATTTTTGATGAAATGTACGATGAGAAAAAGTGTGAATAGCCGGATTACCTTTTCGAGTGGCTAAAAGCCTCTATAAAGTTAAAAGGGAGACAGACAAGTACACAACATAAGGCGACCTCATATAACCCTATAACGTAAAAGAAATAATCTTTTGATTATTTTTATTAATTGAAAGATATATATATAAGTTACATATTTTCATAATAGGAGAATCATATTTCTATTCTATTTCTAAAACCTTATTCTACCATAAATCTAACTATACAATTATAGTAAGTGTACAAGACTAATTAATGTAACATTTACACTACAATATACCAACAATATACATACCAAATATACATCACCCGTGATGGGCTTGCTGCCTTAGGCACCCGTGATATACACTTATGTATATCAAGTATATATCACGGGTATATTACCTTGTTTAACACACCCCCGTAGTTATAGCGGGCGGTCTTCGAGCGCTGAGACTGTCCCTAAAATCTTCAAAAACGACTGAGGGAAGACCCTTTGTAAAGATGTCTGCAATTTGATATCTTGATGGGACATGACAGACGCGTACCTGACCCCGAGCAACCTTTTCGCGGACCAAGTGTATGTCCATCTCGATATGCTTAGTGCGTTGGCGCTGAACCGGATTACCCGAAAGGTAAATGTCACTAATAATATCGCAATAAACCAAGGTTGCCTTTGAATTGGACAATGAAGCTCTAAAAGCAATTTACGTAACCAACATGATTCTGAGACCACATTGGCTACCCCTCGATATTCAGCCTCGGTACTTGAGCGGGATAGAGACGTCTGACGCTTCGCAGACCAGGAGACCAAGTTGTTGCCAAGGAACATACAACAGCCAGACGTAGACCGTCTGGTGTCTGGACACCCACCTCAATCAGTATCATCAACATATGTGTATGAGACAAGTGTGGATGTCGATGAAGGATATAAATGCAAACCATAGTTCAGTGTACCCTGAATATACGGAATGATGCGTTTGAGTGCATTCATGTGCTCAATTCTGGGATCATGCATGAATAAACACACCTGCTGGACAGCATACGTAATATCCGATCTTTCGCCGAGAAAAGCAACAAGAATTTTAGAAATTTTTGTTTGACCTAGACTTCTGATACCATGAAAGAAATAATCCCTTGATTATTTTCATTAATTGAAAGGTATATATACAAGTTACATATTTTCATAATATGAGAATCTTATTCCTATTCTATTCCTAAAACTTTATTCTACCATAATTCTAACTATACAATTATGGTAAGTGTACAAGACTAATTAAGGTAACATTTACACTACAATATACCTACAATATACATACCAAATATACATCACCCGTGATGAGCCAACCCGTGATGGGCTTGCTGCCTTTCCGTGTTGGGCTTGCTGCCTTAAGCACCCGTAATATACACTTATGTATATCAAGTGTAGATCACGGGTATATTACCTTGTTTAACATAACTGTCATGTACGTAGTACTACAAACTGGTAGGAATACCCACCTCAAGATATTTTCGATTCACAAGATATTACAACTGAGTTCGAGATATATCACAATTCAAAAAAAAACAAACATTGTAATCCAAAGGGGTCAGCTTGCTGGCAGGGAGTCAAGTTTGCGGCCTTAGGGTCGCAAGTTCGATTCCCCCCTAAGGATATCGTCCTCCGGGGCACATACGTGTGTAAAGCACAGGCGCTAAAAGCCACGCGGGCATGTTGCAGTGTGGGTTCGGTCTCCGCCAAGCTTTAGGGATGGGGCTTGTGGGGGGGTCAACCTTGTAGCATTGATCCGTTGGACGCAAGCAGACACTGACCATGTGTGCATATCCCGCGATTTACCTGGTGGTGGGGTGCTGAAGGACCGGTCCCATCACCTCCAGGGCCTAGTACCGCATTTGTGCGGTACTAGCGATATGGGGGTACTAAGGCCACCCCGAGACCTGGATTATCAAAAAAAAAAAAAAAAAAAAAAAACAAACATTGTCCCTATGCCAGCTATGTCACGGCCAATGGACAGTCACAAGGCACTAATATGTTAAGACAATTAATGCTTGTTTTCAAATTTCATGTGGGCAGAAAAGGGGTAGAGAGTAGAGACAACTGTTGAAAAGCAGCCTGATTTGTAGGTTGTAATGATGGGCAGCCTACCTTGGATTGGAAGCAAGCGTCTGTTATGTCCTTTTCTTCTCAATCAATGGTGGGCCATTGATGTATTGAAGACTGCACCTGTTCCAAGGCTGATACAAACACACTACCTATTCTTGGCCTTAAAGGCTTAAATCCTTAAACTAATAATTGTATGTGGGGATGAGCACATATCAACCCAGCTATGCTCCCTAGAATATCATAGTATCACACACAGTGACCCAGACACCGCAATAGCAAAATACAATAGAAAACGTCCCCGGGCATAGCTGGAGAGGAACTTAAAATTCAATTAAAAATCTACCGCGTGAGTTCGAACTTTGATGGGAGCAATTTGCTCTCTTCTGGGTAGAATCTTGTAGGTGATATCAGTTGCTCTTTTCTTTTTTTTTTTGATGAAAGGTAAATGTGTATAAAAATCATCAAATGTACAGTGTTTGTGAGCGTACTCACAATCATAGTGACGATGTAAATCTAGGGCGTCCCTGCCCAGGCGGATCAACCCCAGATTCGGCTCGTCAGCAGCATAAGCTCAAGCTATTCCCACATACCGGGTAGTCGAGAGCACCAAAGCGGAGAAAATGAAGGGGTATAGACCCCATCCCTACATCCGAAAGACAGTCCCTCATGCCAAGGCACAAGGTTGCAGCCGTGGGCCTCCTTAAACCCTTGCCGTGGTAAACCCTAACGGGATAAACCCACGGTCAAGGGAAGAGTACCTATTCGGTCATGGGTAAAACCCCACCCTCGTCACGTGTCTTCTTTGGGCGTCTTGTCTCGGTACGCAACCTAAACACTGGTATTCCCGTGCAGCCCACAAATCGGGCTAACGCGGGATACAAAGCGTAACATACTCCCGCCGATCCCACACCCCGGGAGGTCGGGAGACTCTAGCTAGTCCCACAAACCGGGTAGTCTAGAGGTTTTACCCTAGCTAATGTTTATCTATGCTAGCTAACCACCTGCTAAGGAGACAAAATCTTCCAAGAAAAGCGGGAAAAGAGCAAAAAGGATTTTGTAGATATTAGTCTTGATTTTGAAGAGGAGAGCCCCTTATCTAATCTAGACCCATCGAAAATAATCTTGTTTCGCTCATTCCGGATGTGGTAGACCGTTGCGGCAAGCGCTACGCGCTTGGCTTTTGCTTGCCATCCCGTACCACGCCCTTCCTTCTTGATGTATTTCAACGCACTTGTCAATGGTAGTCATGGCCCTAGTGATCCCGAGCCAACTCCTTATACTTGTCCAAATGTGTCTACTTACCGGCAAGTAAAGAAAAGATGCGCAAGTGATTCATCCGTTTGCCCACAAAGTGAGCATAGTCCGTCAATGTCCATGTAGGCCATTCTATCCTTGGTGCGTAGTCTCTTCCTAGCACATAGCCATAAGATGAAAGATTGCACAGGGATAATACAAGCATTCCAAACGTCCTTTGCCCATAGCACTAGTTGGCCTTTCGGCTGAAATAGTCATATGCACTCTGCGTGCCACAAGACCTGACTGCATGCCACTTAGTCATAGTAGTGACCGCTATCTCAGGAGATCCTTCTCTGGAGAGGATGATGTCACGGATGTCCAGCAGCCTCTTGATTAAAGGAGAGTCTTCTTTCTTAGCCTTCCAGGTCCAAATATTATCCGAACTCGCTCGGTATTTATGGTTGATCCACGATCCGGAGGGAATCTTTCTTCCGGTGAATGTTCCACAAACATTTAGAAAGAAGAGACAGATTCCAAGCTTTGATATCTCTAATGCCCGTGCCTCCTTCGGCTTTGGGGCTTAGTACAATCCTTCCAGGCCACAATAGGGTGCTTGGACCGCCAAAGAAAAGAACGGCAAAGGCCGTTACTTTCTCGCAAACCATGCGGAACGGGAAGAATAGAGAGCCAAAAGCACTCGACCCCTTGCAGGACCGACTTGATAAGCTCTAGTCTTCCAAAGATACGAAAGGGTAGCACCCATCCAAGCGGTAGTGTAACCCGAAATTTTGCTCAAGAACGGATCATAATGCACTAGTTTTAACTTTTCCGCCGCAAGCGGGATACCAAGGTAGCGGAAAGGCATGGTTCCCGTGTCAAAGTTTGTTATCCGTTTAATGTCCTCTCGAGACGTGGTCCTCAATACCCGCCATATAGATCTTTGGATTTAAGCGCATTGGAGTTAAGGCCCGAGCAAGTCGGAAGTCTCTTAGACATTTCATCGATGTCCGAACCGATTTTGCGTCCCCCTCGACATGAGGAGAAGGTCATCCGCAAAGGCTAGGTGTGTGATCATCAAGCGCCACATTTCGGGTGGAAATTAAAAATCTCCCGCCGGGTGTTCATTTTAAGCAACCTTGATAGATACTCCAAGCAAATAACAAAAAGGGTAGGGGAAAGAGGGTCCCCTTGCCTCAATCCTTTGCGGCCTTTAAAATGCCCGTATAAACTCCCATTGATTGAGATGGAGTAGGATGTTTGTCGAAACACACTCCATGATCCAAGTTACCAACTTCTCCGGAAGTTTAAACTAATTAAAATAGCCGTAAGGAATTCCCAATTTACCGAATCAAACGCCTTCCGAGGTCCACCTTAAGCATGCATCTACTTGAAGTTCTCTTGTGGTTATAACTCCCGAGCGGCTCCCGAGCGAGGTGAATATTATCGACATACTCCGTCCCCGTACAAACGCCGATTGGGCCGGGTCAATGATGTTAGGCGATCCGATTCCAACCTTGAGGCAATTATCTTTGTGATCACCTTGTACAAAATATTGCGGCATGATATGGGCTCGAAGTCCCCCACCGTAGGGCGTGCGGAGCTTTAGGGACAAGAGCTATAGTGGTGTGGTTGACCTGCTTTAGAAGCTTGCCAGATAGAAAGAATTCTTTTACCGCATCACAAAAATCCCTTCCCACGATATTCCAGGCCTTTTTGAAGAAACCCGAGGAGAAGCCATCCGGGCCTGGTGCTTTGTCTTCGCCAATACCGAATAGTACCCCTTTAATCTCTGCATCTGTGATAGTTCGAACAAGGACCTCCCCCTGTTCTGCCGAGAGGCACTTGCCTGAAGCAATGACCCCAACATCAATAGGCTCACAATACTCCCTAGTGCCAAGAAGTCCTTTGTAATGAAATATGAATTCCTCAGCGACTTGGTCAATAGATGTCGTGAGTGAGCCATCCCTCTTTTCCGTTGCCGCGATAAAGTTTCTCTTTGAGTTTCTCTTGACCATGGCGTGAAAGAACTTGGTGCACCTGTCACTAAGTTTAAGGTGCTCACATTTGGCAAGTTGTCGAAGATAACTCATTTCCGCCTCAATAAGGGCATTGGAACTGTGCCTGAGCTCCGTAACCCTCACATGTAGATGATCCAGGTGCGGGTTATCCAAAGCTTCTTTTTGCGCTATATCTAGCTCCTCTTTTGCTCTTTTGACCCTCATTGAGATATGGGAGAACTCCATTGCGTTGAGGTACCTCAAGGGTCTTTTGAGACTATACGGTGACGACACAAAGTATATTGGGCGGTGCCGAATGTCCCTTTCCCAAGTATTTGCTATAAT
This sequence comes from Anisodus tanguticus, assembly GCA_034509755.1. Classification (NCBI taxonomy): domain Eukaryota; kingdom Viridiplantae; phylum Streptophyta; class Magnoliopsida; order Solanales; family Solanaceae; genus Anisodus; species Anisodus tanguticus. The sequence continues at coordinate 31,922,499 of CM067561.1, read as the reverse complement.
ATTTCCGAATTCCGCATGTGCGCCCACATATTCGGGAATTTAAAAGGTTTGTTCTTCGGCCTTGGGGGATCCAAAATAGAGACAATGCACGGCGTATGGTCCGAGAAGGGCCGGACCGACGGAAATGTGCATTACCATACCATCCCTCTTGCAACCAAACTCCATTGGTGAGAGCCCCGTCAAGCTTGCTTTGAATTTGTTTTCCCGGTTGAAAGTGAACTCACATCCGGTGGAATTCATATCCGAGAGTCCCAAGTCACGACAAAGATCAACAATATCTTTCATCTCATAGATACTAATCGGGGCCATGTTGTATCTCTCCTCTTCACTCATCACCGCGTTGAAATCCCCGAGGACTATCCACGGCCGCGAGATACCGGACCCGTAGTCTCGTAGCTTGTCCCATAGGCCTCGGCGGGCCACCGTAGAGTGGAGCCCATAGACGAAAGTGGCATAGAATAATCTTGAAGAGATCAAGCGGTGATGCTTTGCGGTGTATAGCTTGAGGGTTGATATCCTGAACTTGGAGTCTGACCTTAGCAGGGTTATAAATAATAAAGATTCTCCCTGCCGGATGATGCCCAAAGTTGTCCAACACCTTCCAATTCTTGAATTTGGAAGTCCAAAAGCTTTGCAGGGAGGAGTGATTTAACTTGGATTCTAGGATGCCAAATACATCAATGTTCTCCTCATGCACTATGGAGTGATCTCCTTTTGCTTTGAGGACTTGTGCAACCCCTTATATTCCATGAAGCGATAATCATTTAGATAACGAAAGGGGGTTAGTCCCCTTCGTGCTATCCTCATTGTTCTTGGCTGGCAAAAGGTCATTACTCTGACCCTTCTTTTTGGAAGTAAGGGTCGGCATTTTGCTTAAGGGGAATGTTAGGTTCTGGCTAACGGGGTTACCTTTTGGCTTCCCCTTTCTTTTTACCTCCATGTATCCATCCTCATCCGGAGTAACCTTACTTTCCCGATCATTGTTCCCACCTTTCCCATCCCTAGCCGAGGGGCCGACGGGTTGGGCTGCTAGAGTTGTCCGACCTTTGCCAGCCACGGTTTGTGCCCCCGTAGGCTGGCCTCCTGATGTGCTCCCGACTTCCCCACCACCTTGTGCCATAGCTATTTCTATAGCGGTTTTTGCCTTATGATCTATTTTGTTTTGCTCTTCAATATTGCCATGCATATCCGCAAGTTTTCTGAATATGGCGGACTGTATCACAGCCGGGCTAATAGCACTATGGGCCTGCGATGTGGTGCTCCCTTCCGCTTCTTTAGGACGTACGGTTTGAGGGGCAAAGATCTGCTCCTTAGCCGTGTCCTGGCTGTTCCCACCTTTACCAGCCTTGGTCTGTGTCCCCGAAGGCTGGCCATCCGTGGCCTCTCCTGATATCCCACCTTTGCCAGCCTCGGTCTGTGTTCCCGAAGGCTGGCCATCCGTGGCCTCTCCTGATCTCCTACCTTTGCCAGCATCGGTTTGGTCCCCGTTAGGCTGGCCTCTCAATTCCGCACCCTTAGCCACGTCCTCCACTCCTTTAGTCAATCCGACAGCCATGGTTTTACCCACGAGCTTCCCCTCTATCTTTCGAAACTCAGTCCGACCTTTGCCAGTCCCGGTTTGTATCCCCGAGGGCTGGCCACCCGTAATCTTGTCCGAAGTAATCAAGTCAACAGCCGGGGCTTTACCCGCTCTTTGGCTATCATTTTTGTGCGTTCCAGTCCGACCCTTGCCAGCCCCGGTTTGCACCCCCGAGGGTTGGCCACCCATGCTAACATCTTTCTCCCCCACGGCCGAAGTAGTGCCATTCTCCTGGCTGTGAGCCCTTCCTTCGTCATCGAGGTAGGTATGTACCCCTTTTGCCGCAACATTTGGGGTGTGGATCACTCCTTTTCCTTGCAAGCGTTTCTTAATCTCAGCCTTGTGTTTTTCACATCCCTCCGCATAATGGCCGATCTGTTTACACTTATTGCAGTATTGTGAAAATTAGGTCAACCCGGATTAGGGTTTGACCTCTGCCTCAGTTGCTCTTTTCTTAATCTCTGGTCATTCATGCACATACCGCGATTTACTGGTAGTAGTGCTGAGGGACCGGAACTACTATCTCCAGAAATAGTCTGGTGTAAGCCGGTAAGCTAGATATAAAAAAAATACAATAGAAAACAAGCACTTTTTACCCATTCATGAGCAAAAGATGCACAAAATCTTTGTTCATTCTTTAAACTGCCATTCACGACGACACATAGGACAATGTGCTTGAGCAGATTGAGAATTCACCCACTTCAAGATGCAATGAAGATGAAATGCATGGTTGCAACCACACCATAAAAAAATAAAAAATAAAAAAAGAAGAATAAGAAAGAAATAACACATTGGTTTTTCTAAACAAATCGAGCAATAATAAATTCAATAGAATCAAAAGGTAAAATATGAAAATTGTCCTTTACGATTTTGGCTGGATAATTGCAGAACCATGACTTTAAGTATTTTCCCCACTACCACGAATTCCAAACCAAGAAAGAAAAAGAAAAAAAAAAGAGTTAAAGTGTCAAAAACATATCTCTAAGTATCACTTTTTTTTATTTTTCTAGCTGAATTATCAGGTGTGAGGGTTTCAGACCTAAACTATCACCAACTAGTTAGCAAAACACACCTCAACTATCATTTGTTCACTTTATAGGGTTTTGTTGGATTCAAAACACATAAGTAAGGCACAACGGAAGTTTAAAATTTTTGTTTCTTACTTACCCCAACAACTTTTCTGGTATGGTTATACAACAATCAAACCTGTAACATAAAGCATAATACTTACAGGTTATAGTATATGGAATCTTTATCTACTATAGGGTTGACACGCGGTTGCCCTTTCGACTGCAAGCTCCAAGCTTCAATGTATTTCTCTTTCAGAAAGCTAGGAAATACGGCAGATGTTTGAGAGAGTATTTTAATTCTAAGTATCTAAGGCTAAGAATGATAATATGAAATTAAGTGTAGTGAATAATGAAGAGAATGCCACTATTTATAGGTGAAAATTAGGTCAACCCGGATTAGGGTTTGACCTTTGGCCTGGCGCAAAAATCGAGGCAGAGGCGCCGCGGTCCTAGGGTATGGGCGCTGCGGCGCTCGACGTGTTCCTGCACTGTCTCGATTTATTTTCTGCGCATTCTTAATTAAATCCAAAATCCAATTTTGACTTAATTAAAATAATCATTATTCATTTAAATATCTCGATTCTAAATCGAACATTTAATTACGCTCTCAATACATCCTTAGATCGAAAGGACAATCGACATAGTGTGACACTACATGCCTTCACATATTGGCTAATGTCAATATGTGAAGTACGTTTACGCGAATCCAGTAAACTTAACCTCTATGTGGTAAGATAAAATCATTTCATTCACGACACACCCGATCAAGCTTAGGATTTGTCAAGTGTCTATCCAAATGACTTAATCATTGTATCTCATCTATATTAGTTGACAACTAGACCATATTTTAAATACGTCTATTGTGTTGGCCAACGACTTAGTCAACCTAATATCACTAAGAATTCGAGTGTTCCCTCGAATATACATTCGAGGAATGAATCCTAATTTTGGCTCAACTACCACATTTAATCCACATCGTAATGTACCCAATACAAGATGTATCTCAACCTATAAGACATTTGAGCTTAGGACAGGATCAAAGTACATTACTTTGCAGACAATGTGCGTATTGACCTCAAGTCTAAGGACTTCTATCTCCCATACGCTGATCATACTTTAGACAAGTTTAACAAACAGTATATCAGCAGGGTATACTAATACTTCCAAAGTATCCATGTGTCCATCACGAGTAGCCATTACTCGTAGCATGTGAGACATACTACATTCTCTAAGGATGTGATGCAGACCACATGTCGACTTATCACATATCATCGATATCTCATTCTCGATGATCATTAGTCGAGGCTATTTTAAGAGTTACGTTATAATATTAATATCTCACACTATTAATAACAGCGTAACCTCCAGAGATGCATATTATAGAATATTACAAATAATCAATTAATAATTTAATAATTGCAAATGCCAAAATATTAATCTCCATTACGAATGTGTATAAAGTACATTTGTCCTAATACAAATTGTCTCTAGGACATAAATATACTTTCAATCTCCCACTTGGCCTAGAGCCAATCTCCAACATATCTAATGCCCATATTCTTAAAATGACCATTATGCTTGACTAAGCTTAATGGGTTAGTGAATGGGTTAGCTAGATTATCGTATGTGGGACCATAGTCTAATTTAATCTCTTCAGTGTCCACCATCTCCCTGAGTATATGGCACTTCCTTGGTACATGTTTGTTTCTGTTTGTTGATCTTGGTTTCTTAGCTTGCGCAATCGCACCAATGTTGTCACAATAAAGCGTTATTGGACAACTGGCACTCGAAACTATATTTAGTTCCTTCAGGAACTCTAAAATCGCGACAACTTCTTTACCAGCTTCCGATCGAGCAATGTACTCAGCTTCTGTTGCCGAATCAGCAGTTGTAGCTTGTTTGGAACTTTTCCAGCTCACTTCTCCACCATTGAAAATGAACGTGTATACAGATTGAGATTTGAAGTCATCAAGATCCGTCTGGAAGCTAGCATCAGTGTACCCAGTAGAAGCTAGCTTTTCTTCCCCACCATAGACTAAGAAGTAATCTTTAGTTCGTCTAAGATATTTAAGAATACTCTTGACTGCTTTTCAGTGTTCTTCCCCAGGATTCTGCTGAAATTTGCAAGTCATACTATTTGCAAAGGCCACATCAGTCCTAGTCCTGGTCATGACATACATGATCGATCCTATAGCCAAAGCATATGGGATCCTCTTCATGCGTTCAAGTTCTATAGTATTAGAAGGATTGTCCTTCTTAGATAACTTGATGCCTTGTCCCATAGGTAGACCACATTTCTTAAAATTTTCCATAGAAAAACGACTAAGCACTTTGTCTATGTAGATTGACTGTGACAGCCCCAATAATCAATTAGGTCTATCTCTATAGATCCTAATTCACATAATGTAGCAGGCTTCACCTAAATCCTTCATCATGAAGGTAGTGGACAACCACTCCTTGACTGACTGCATGAGAGTCTTATTGTCTCCCATTATTAATATGTCATCTACATATATGATAATGAAGGAAATACTCCCATCCTTGCGTTTACTATAAACATGTGGATCCTCTTTGCTTCTGACAAAATCAAATGACTTGATAGCCTTGTCGAAGCAAATGTTCCAACTCCTCGAGGCTTGCTTAAGCCCATAAATGGACTTTTATAGCTTGCATATGGCATTTGATTTGGACTCAAGTGAAAAACCCTCAGGTTGTTTCATATACACCTCCTCAACTAGATTGCAATTGAGAAAAGTAGTTTTGACGTCCATCTGCCAAATGTCATATTCATAATATGCAGCTATTGCAAGCAAATCCGAATGGACTTAATCTTAGCAACATGTGAAAAGGTTTCATCATAATCGACCTCAGGCTATCGATTATAACCTTTAGCCACCAATCTTGCTTTATAAGTATGTACCTTTCCATATGCATCAATCTTCTTCTTGAAGACCCATTTACATCATATGGGTCTAACCCCTGTTGGTAAATCAACCAAGTTCCAAACTTGATTCATGTACATCGAGTCCATCTCAGATTTCATGGCTTCTTGCCATCTTTGCGAATCAATGTCTAACATGGCTTCGTTGTAGGTTGTAGGTTCATCGTCATCAGGAATATCTATGTCATTGTGTGTTTCAACAAGGAGATTAAGTCTTTTAGGCGAATGATGAGTCCTAGTGGTCCTACGGAGTTGATTATTCTGTGTTTCAGTGTTTGTTACATTCTGATTGTGAGAAGGTCTTTGTGTGTTGGACAATCCATCACCTTGAGAGCTTTCAGGAATGTCATTTTTCATGTATTTCCTGAATAGAATGATGTACAACTATTGTATCATCTTCCATTGGTTGTGTATGAGAGTCTTGCATTTCTGCATTATCTCTCACAACACTCCCACTGGCTGAAGGGCGTGCTCTAAGTACCCAATCTTCCCCAGATACTCCCACTGAATCCTTGTTTAGGTCATTCGACAAGGGTTCAACTTCTGTGTTATCTTGTGGTTCTTGAATTTCTTCAAGTTCTATCTCTGTGCAGCTATGTTCCTTGTAGACATATTCTTCTTCAAGGAAAGTTGTGTTCCTGGAAACAATGACCTTATGTTCTCCAGAAAGATAGAAGTAGTATCCCTTAGTTTCCTTCGGATACCCCACGAAGTAATATTTCTCACTTTTGGATTCTAATTTGTCAGTAAGCATCTTCTTAACATATAGAAGGTACCCCCAAGGTCTCATATGTTTAAGAGCTGGCTTCTTGCCACACCATATCTCATAGGGTGTCTTTTCTACTGACTTGGAAGGAACCCTGTTCAGAATATATATAGAGGTTTGTATTGCATGTCCCCAAAGGAACTCATTCTCGATGATCATTAGTCGAGGCTATTTTAAGAGTTACGTTATAATATTAATATTTCACACTATTAATAAATTAATAACAGCGTAACCTCCAGGGATGCATATTATAGAATATTACAAATAATCAATTAATAATTCAATAATTGCAAATGCCAAAATATTAATCTCCATTAATAATAATACTAATGTGTATAAAATACATTTGTCCTAATACAGATTGTCTGTAGGACATAAATATACTTTCACACTTTTCCTACATGATAGTTGAGGTAGGAGATACGTTTTATTAACTAATTGGTGATAATTTAGGTTGGAAACTCTCACATCTAATAAAACGGGTAGAAAAGTCAATAAAAATAATACTTGAGGTGTGTTTTAGACCCTTATCTCAAAAAAGAAAAAGAAAAAAAAAAGAACAATGATATGGATGCCGAAGATAAAGAAAGGAACAGAGCGTGGGTAGGGGATGAGGAAGAAGACTTGAAGAAGAAAAAAAGTAAAAGAAAAAATAGTATTTCTAATGAATGAAATGAAGAAATATAATTTTGGTTTTTGTTCATCTCACGTTCTCTTGAAGAGTACAACACCCTCTCCGTACTAACTACTAAGTGAGCTCAGAAGGGGTAATAAATTCACTCTGAACGAGAATAAGAGAAGCAAAGGGCCCTTGCAAAGTTTAGGACCGTATTTGGCCATGAAAATCAGGCTTTTTTCTAAAATATTTTTCACTTTATTTGAAAATTAGTATTTGACAAAAAAAAATCAAATTTGAAAAACACCTAAAATCCTGTTTTCATTTTAAGTATATTCAAACAATTAAATATTTTTTGCAAAAATTATAACTAAACACAATTTCATCTTCAACTTAAAAAATTAAAATAAAATGAAAAATATTTGATTTCTAGGGTCAAACGCCTAGTAAGTGTTTTTTTAAACAAGAAGACTTGTTTGGGGGGGGGGGGGCTATTTGATATAGATACATAATATGTGTTATTAATATATTATTATTATTATTACTTCCTCTGTTCTAGTTTCGATTTCAAGAGTCAAACTTTTAAATTTTGATTAAAAATTTAAGGTAGAGTAAGATATGTGTTATTGCGTACATCGTACCCTCTCCAAACCCTACTTGTGGGATTACACTTATGTTTTTTTATTTTTGTAGTAAAAAGTAATATAAGTCACAATAATTGATAATTTATAAATCATATGAAAAACTCGTGATCAAAATAAAATCTCATTTGCCTCTTGAAATCCGAAAGGTGACATAGAAATTACGAAACAAGAAATACTTAATTATGATTAACTAATATATATTTTCTCTTACTAAATTTAACCATGATAAATTTGACATAGTTTGAGATAAATATCTAGTACATGTAAATATTTACTTGACTATTACACCAGTATAATAGCGACGATACTAACCCTCGTCATAAGATCTTGTCTTGTGATATGAATTATATTCAATTTGCACGTGATTTGTACCAAGGTAGAAATTAGTCTCTTCATTATATGGCCATGGCCACTCCTCCTATTCCCCAAACCCCTATTATGTCATGACTATAGATTAAATTAATTTATCAAGATCTGATCGTATATCTGGACAAAAGATCGATCCTAACTGTCATATCTTGATCGATTATCATGATAAATTTATAATTTATAAAAGACGATATCTATTTTTATAAAATATTGTTGCATACATGTACAACTTGTTAGATCTGTAATTAATTGAGTACACGCATAATAATTACTTGTACACAATGGAAATATGGATACAAAATTATAAGTATCATAAAATAAAGACTATAAAGTAAATATATCAGAGACAAATATATAGAGAGGGTGATATATTATTCAACTTCAAACTGATGTATAAATGAACTGAATTGATTTTCTATTTATAGAAGAAAAGAAGTTGATGACAATGTTTGTGATAGAATTCATGAAAGTCTTTTATTCATAACATGAATTCTTACAAAACAATAACAAGATAATAAAATAATACTATTCTTGAGAGCTAAAAGTGCAAGTAAAGCCCTTTATATAGGGTCTATTACATGAGATACAAATGTGTTTTTCCAATGTGGGACAAAAGCAATGTGGGAAAAAGTTAATGCTAATATCCCCTCTCAAACTCGCGATAGTGTAGACGGAAGCATCGAGAGTTTGCCAAGAAAGAACCGGTGACGCTTTAAGGTATGCGCCTTTGTGAAGAAATCTGCAAGTTGCATCGAAGATGAGACAAATGACAAGGATAGAGTGCGCTGCTGAAGATGATATCGAATAATATGACAATCAATCTCAATATGCTTGGTATGTTCATGAAAGACTGTGTTGTGCGCAATCTGAATAGAACTCTTATTATCACAGTACATCGGTGTTGGTGAAGAAAGAGAGACACACATATCAACCAATAACCGACGTAACCATACAATCTCACACGTAGTAGAAGCCATAGCACGATACTCTGCCTCAGTTAAAAAGCGAGAAACCACATCTTGTTTCTTACTTTTCCATGAGATGAGTGAATCTCCTAAAAATACACAATAACCAGTAGTTGATTTCCGATCAGTTAGGTCACCAGTCCAATCTGCATCAGAAAATGCACGAAGCTCCAAGGATGAGGTCGATGGAAACAAGAGACTCGATAAATCGTTCCTCGAAGATAGCGAAGAATACACATAACTGCAGCCCAATGTACAGATGTAGGAGAGCAAACAAACTGACTGACAATGTGAACAACATATGCTAATGTCAGCGTGAGTAATGGTGAGGTACACCAGACTCCCTACAACTGAACGATATAAAGTGGGATCAGGAAGAGGATCCCCATCAGTAGGTGTATATCAAACATTAACCTCAAGAGGAGAGTCAACTATACGAGTATTTGTGAGACGGGCCCGCTTAAGAATATCTGCAGTGTACTTAGACTGAGAGATAAGATATCCCTTCTTAGAATAAGCTACCTCAATGCCTAAAAAGTAACATAGATGGCCTAAATCTTTCATCTCGAAATGGCAAGATAAAGTAGATTTTACGTTTGCAATACCATAAATATCATCACCTGTAATGATCATGTCATCAACATACAACAAAAGCAAAATACAATCTGGAGGGGATGATTTAACAAATAACGCCGAATCATGAAAGCTGGAAATAAACCCAAGAGATGATACTACAGTGGAGAACTTGTCGAACCAAGCTCTTGGAGCTTGTTTGAGACCATACAGAGCTTTCTTAAGCCTGCACACTTGTCCTGGACTATGTGAAACACAGGTGGAGGGACCATGTAGACTTCTTCTTGAAGATCCACATTCAAAAAGCATTTTTAACATCCATTTGTGACATATGCCAATGACGAACAAAGGCCACTGCAATAAGAACCCGGACAGATGTCATCTTTGCAACATGTGCAAAAGTCTCTTCATAATCCATATCATATTCTTGAGCAAAACCCTTTGCAACCAAACGAGCTTTATATCGCTCAATAGAACCATCAGACTTTGTCTTAATCTTGTACACCCATCGAGAACCAATAGTTTTCTTACCAATCGGTAGAGAAACCAAATCCCAAGTACCAATTTTGTTCAAAGCAACCAGTTCCTCATTCTTAGCCTCTTGCCAAAGAGGATCACGAGCTGCCTCAGAGTAGGAGGTAGGCTCACAGAGAGAATTAATAGAAACTAGAAAGGAAGCTAATGATAGGGCATAGCTAGAATAATCAAAATCGGATACCTGAGTAGATCGCAGAGTGCGTTTAGGATAGCGAGGTGGATCTGCAATCACAAGAAGTTCTGAAATAGGTGTAGAAGGGGGTTGAGTATCAATATCATGGGACCTGCCAGAAGACTGAGAAAGAACAAATGATATAGATGTAGAATCAAATGGGCAATCAGCATCAAATGGATCAATATCAATAAGGTCAGATTTTGTCATGCCATGTGAGGTAGGTGGGATGGAAAAGAAAGGAACATGCTCAATAAAGGAAACATTACGAGACATATACAATTTTCCAGAAACTGGATCATGACAACGATAACCTTTCTGCCCAACTCCATATCCAAGAAAAACACAAATGGCGACACGAGAAGATAACTTAGTACGCTCTGCATGTGGACGTAGAACAAAACATGTAGAACCAAAAACTCTCAAATGGAAATATAGTGGGGTGTGACCAAATAGTTTAGCATACAGAGAAATCTCAGAATTATGAGAGGTAGGGATCCTATTAATAAGATAAACAAATGTAAGGACAGCTTCTCCCCAAAATTCACTAGGTACACTAGCGGACAAAAGCATGGATCTAGCTGTCTCAACAATATGTCTATGTTTTCTCTTGGCTACCCCATTTTGTTGTGGTGTATCAGTACAAAAAGACTGATGTATTGTACCATCAGCTTTGAAAATACCAGAAAGATCCCCACTAGTATATTCACCTCCTAAATCAGCACGAAAGCATTTAATAATGGCAGAATATTGAGTTTTCACATAGGCTTGAAACTCAGCATAAGTATGAACAAAATCAGAATGTTTTTTCAATAAATAAACCCAACAATAACGAGTATAATCAACAATAAAGGAAATATAATATTTGGAGCCTCCCTTAGTAGGGATAGGTGCTGGCCCCCAAACATCTGAATGAACTAGATCAAATGGTGCAGAAGAAGTAGAAGTACTAAGATTAAAAGGCAAAGCAGAAAATTTTCCAAGTTTACATCCACTACAATCAGAAATATCATCGGATTGTAAATCACCAAGAACACCAGTATTACACATAAAATGCAGGCGAGAACCTGATACATGACCAAGTCTAGAGTGCCACAAATAAAACTTTGAAGAGGAAGGTGTTAAATGAAAAGAAGACAGATTAGCAGGCATAACTGCTGCATGAGTAGGAAGATGCAGCTCATCCAAAACATAGAGACCTCTCCTCTTTCTACGCCATGTCCCAATCACTCTCTTGGATTTTAGATCCTGCACATAACAAGAATTAGATAAGAGTCCAATAAAACATCCAGAGTCACATATTTGACCAGCAGAAGCAAGATTCATATGTAATTTTGGAACGCAATAAACATCAGGTAATGATATAGTGGATGTATGAATGGTGCCAATGCCTGTCAATGGCATAGGTGTGCCATCAGCAGTCATAACAGAAGTGGAAAGAGGTCAGAAGACATAGATACAAAGACGGAAGAATCAGGAGACATATGATTTCCAGCTCCAGGATCTTGTGAAATGATACCTGAACCAATAGATGGTGATGAGCCGGAATGAACAGAAAGAGTATAAGACTGAGAATTCTGTTGAAACTGTTGGAAGGCGAGGAACTTCTGAAATTGGTCAACTACAGAATCAGTATTGTGACTCACAGAGGCTCCTGAAGTTGGGTGATCAAGATAGGGCACAAAGGCAGCCTGAGTCGGTGGATACGAGTTCGGGAATTGACCCCCAGAATATGGCTTCTGTTGAGAAGGCTTTTGTCCTTGTCCCGAATGTGGAGGCTTAGAACTTGGCGTCTTCCGTAGCTCAGGACATTGATTCTTCCAGTGTCCTGGTTTCTTGCAATAATTACAATTACCCATGATAGATGTTCTATACTGGTGTGTAGGGGCTGCAAGGATCGGTGCAGACGAAGGATCTGACAGTATGAAAGTAGAAGCCTTATGTACCCCTTTTAGAGTCTTCAAACATGTTTATTCAGCCATAAGTTCAATTACCACATCTTCAACAGATGGTAAGGGTTTGCGGTGCAACAAGCCTGAACGACAATTCTCAAATTCTGATCGAAGACCCATCAATGGCTGAACAACACGATCTTCATCTCTGCATTTAATATAAGCATCGCATGCTTGCAATTCAGTAGATTCTGTAATAGCTAATTGATCCCACAAAGTGGTCATTGCACATAAATAATCTTGAATGCCCAAGTCATTTTGTACTAGTGCACGAATTTCATATTGTAAATGATATTTAACATCAAAATTATTCTGCACAAAGAATCTTGACAGATAATCCCAAATCTCTTTAGCAGTTTTGAACTTAGCCAATTGAACACCAATTCTTTGTTCAACAGAGTTATTAATCCAAGTAATAATCTTTGAATTATTGGTCTCCCAAGTCCTAAATAATTCATCAAATTTTTCATCTCCAATTTTAGGGCATTTGGTTTTTCCAGACATATAATCACAAAGCCCCTTTCCTTTCAAAAAAATTTACCATGACATAGCTCCAATAGGAATATTTTTTCCATCTAACCGAACACCAATAGTTTGCAAAGAATCATCACCTCCAGCCATTATGAATTTTAAACAGAAAAATCCCAAATAACAAGCAGCAATCTCAAATAACAAGCAACAATCCCAAATAACAAGCAATAAAATAATAAAGGGCAGATCTCACCAATCAGATGCTGAAGCCAAGAAGACGAAACCCAGATGTGGAAGTCAAGATCAGAATGAGCACGAGCAGCCAAAACAAGCCAAAACGAGCACGAGCTTCCAAAACAAGCCCAGAACAAGCCAAAAAAAATTTAACTAATACCAGGGGCGTGCAGCATGCGAACCCCCAACTAACTCACCGCGGAGTTGGATCCGCGATCGAGCTAAAAATATTAACTTGCGCTCTTGGCTTTGATACCATGATAAAATTCATGAAAGTCTTTTATTCATAACATGAATTCTTACAAAGCAATAACAAGATAATAAAATAATACTATTCTTGAGAGCTAAAAGTGCAAGTAAAAGAAAAGCAAGTAAAAGAAAAGCAAGTAAAACCCTTTATATATGGTCTATTACATGAGATACAAATGTCTTTTTCCAATGTGGGACAAAAGCAATGTGGGAAAGAGTTAATGTTAATAGTTTGATTTAATGTTTATTCAATTTTAAGCTTATTCAGTTTCAAATTTATTCAATTTCAAATTTATTCAATTTCAAGCTTATTCAATTTCAACCTTATCCGCTTATCCAGTTTCAAGCTTATCCAATTTTAAGCTTATCCAGTTTCAAGCTTATCCAATTTTAAGCTTATCCAGTTTCAAGCTTATCCAATTTTAAACTTATCTAGATTCAAGCTTATCTAGTTACAAGTTTATTCAATTACAAGTTTATCTGGTTGTGAAAGTATTTTATAATTAAAATAGACATATTCATAACAAATTATATTTATAATAATAAACACTTTATAATAAACCAATGTAAAAAATATGTATGTCTTCTCTTAGTGAAAATACACTTTCATGCTAAAATATATTTGCTTATAAGGTTACGCACGTAAATGATGTAACAATTTTTTTTAAATTTTATAACAGAAAAATCACTCAATAGAATGATTAACAAAATTACTTTTCTTTCCCCGGTAGACCAAGACTTGAACGGATAGTATGTAGTACCGCTATTTTATAAGAGAGAGTCATTTTACTATTGTTAAATCACATAAAATATATTCTTAACCGAAAAATATATTTCCGTAACAATTTAATGATGCACACAATATTTGAAGCCAAGAAAATAAAAGCATAAAACCCAATCATTTTAACCAACTACTAACTTTTATCTTTCGAAGTGTTAAGAAGCCAAGAGCATTAATTAATTATTACTCCTTAATCTGTGGTCTCTATAAATAGAACACGAGACAGCCTCTGCGAATTGTGTGAGTCTAGAACAATATTACTTTAAAAGGTTTTTTGGTATTAGTTTGAGTTTGTGTTTTCAGAACAATAATATATATCCATGGATCTAATGTTGGCTTCGAAAAAAGCTGATAAAACAATAGTGAAAGTGGAAGGAGTTGGTGGATATTACACTTGGTCAAGTACCCAATTTCCTGTACTTAGCCAGAAAAAACTTGCTGCAGGATTACTAGTTCTGCAGCCTCGTGGGTTTGCTCAACCTCATTATGCCGATTCCTCAAAGATTGCTTATGTTTCTCAAGGTATCTTAATTTTTCTTAATAGTGGTGTTCAAAGAGAGGTTGATCCAGGCTTAAATATTGATAGGATTCAACTTTTAGATTTTGATCGCTTAATACCATTGTGTTTGAACTAACTTGTGCATATCTTACTATTCTATGGAATATTTGATACTTTTCACCAGCACAATAATCGAGTAATTCTTCCCCGCAAAGCTTTAGCAAATTAAAAGAAAAATCACCTCATCCGTGATTTGAATAGAGACGGATCTATAATCTAAATATATGTGTTCTACCTTTAGATTTTTAACGTTTGAACATGTATATTAGCGAATATTCTCAGAATATTCGCCGTATATTTTGTAATTATGATAAATGTATATTTAAGGTAACTTAGGATTCTAATTGTATTAGGAATCAACCTTTGTAAGGTAAATTAGGATTCGTACCATATTAGGAATCAACCTTGTACATCTATATATATTGTGAATAATGAAAGAAATTTCCAAGGGAAATTATTCCATCTTTCATGGTATCAAGAGCCTAAAACCTAAATCCTCATTCCCGGCCGAAATCAGAAATTTTCTGCTTTCACGAAAAAAAAAAAAAAAAAAAAAAATTCGGTTTCTTTCTCCATATTTCGGCCAAACCAGAAAATTCCCTTCCCTCGACAGGCGGTAACCATGTCTTCCACCACAAATTCCGTTTCATCCACTGACACACTTGAAAACCCCTCTCAACGTTCAGTATCTTCTTTTCATCCGGCATTCGCCGTTAACAACATCAAGAATTTTATCCCTATAATTCTTGACCAAGAAGAACTGTCGATATTCCATGTGGATGGAACTATTCTACATTCATGCATGTGCATACAACGTGCTCGATCACATTGACGAATCTGTTCCTCGTCCCACCGATGTTACGGACTCAATCGGCGTCGTCTTGACGCCATCGTCAAACAATGGATCTACGGCACCATCTCCAAAGATCGTTATGCACTATCATGAAAACGAGTGCTACGGCACGTGAACTTTGGGTCCGGCTAGAAGAAATCTTTCGGGACAATAAAAATACTCGGGCTGTGTATTTGGAAGAGCAATTCAACAATACCCACCTCGAGAATTTTAACAACATGTCCGAATATTGTAAGCAAGCGAAACTCATAACCGATCAACTATCCAACGTCGGGACTTCGTTTCGAAAACCAAGATGGTGCTTCAACTTGTTGCGGGTTTACCGAAAGGTGAATATGACACACTCGCAACAATGATTCAACAAGCCGACCCCTCTCCCAAGTTTCAACAAGGCACGTTCACAACTATTGTTGGAAGAAACTAGACGTGCTAAACAAGAGGAACATAATCAAAAGGCGTTAGCCGTTGACGGGATGGCAACACTGCGGCCGGCGACAACAGCGATTCCGGCGGCGGCGCGGCGGCGAGCGAGCGGCGGAGGTCGTGGCGGCGGAGGTCGCAACAACAAAGGCAAGGGCCGCGGAAAGGGCCAACGCAACCGGTGGGCCGGACAACGGCCAACCACGGGACGCGGCGGCGGTGGTCCCGAACCCGGCGGCGGCGGTGGCCCAACCGGCGAGGGTGGGCCTCGCACACGTGCCGTGCCGGCTGCGGGGGCCCGGTTCCGGCGGCCTTGGTCGGCGGCTTTGTTGGGCCTGCCCCGGCCACCGAGCGAGGCCCACCGACCGCGGCGGCGCGGACGAGCCCGCGATTGCGGTCCGGCGGCGCGCGCGGCGGCAAGCTGCGGCGGCCCGTTGCAATCCGGCGGCGGCGGCGCTGCAGCGGCCCCGGCAAACTTGGCCTCGGCGATTTGGGCCGGCATACACCACCGTGAACCTTCAACAGCCCGACGACAATTGGTACATGGACACGGAGCCACATCTCACCTCACCCGGTCGTCGGGTAACCTATCTCAACTACGTCGGCTAAAGTGTCCTCAATTTATTACTTGTCGGCAATGGTAATCGCATTCCAATTGAAGGTTACGGTAACACACACACCAAACATCCACACCCACCTTTCTCCCTAAACCACGTCCTATACACACCTAATATCATTAAAAACTTAATCTCGTTAGAAAATTCACTAGCAATAATTACGTATGCATCGAATTTGACCCTTTTGGTTTTTACGTGAAGGAACTCAATACGGGGAAAATTCTTACACGCTTTACAATAGTGTGGGAGACCTCTACCCATTCACTCAATCTTCCGCTGTCGGACCGCAAGCACCTCTATCCCTTGCGGCGATCTCTCCCTCAACTTGGCACAACCGACTCGGACACCCGGAGACCCGGTTTTACTTTTCTTAGGACTTCTAAGCGTATTTAATGTAATAATGGGAAAATTGCCCAACACTTTTTTTTCTTGTCCACTAGGCAAACATACTCGGCTTCCCTTTATGTCATCAAACGTGTTACTTTTTCTCCATTTGATATTGTTCATGTTGATTTGTGGACATCTCCGATTGCTAGCTCTTTGGGTCATAAATTCTATCTAGTATTCTTGGATGATTTTTCACATTTTGTCTGGATTTACCCACTTGAAATTCAAATCGAAGTTTTTGCAAAATTCCTCGAGTTTCAAAAATTCATTAAGACACAATTTGAAAAACCTATTAAATCATTCCAATGTGATAATGGACGTGAATTTAATAACTCGGCATTTCACAATTTACTGTTCTAAACAAGGCATGGTTTTCCGTTTTTCTTGTCCCTATACTTCTTCCCAAAACGGAAAGGCTGAAAGAATTATACGTACCATCAATAACATGGTCCGCACACTTCTGTTTCATGCCTGCCTACCACCGCCTTTTTGGGTCTATCTTTGTCAAAATGGTAGAATCCCTTCTAAATATTTTACCAACTAGCACACTCCAAAACAAAACCCCTACGAAATCTTATACGTAGGCGGCCATCATATGATCACCTACGTATTTTTGGATGCTTATGCTACCCCACATAGCCTCCACTGCACCACACAAAACTTGCCCTCGCACTCTTCCATGTGTCTTCCTTGGTCTATCTCCTAATCATCGGGGCTACTTGTGCTATGACATTGCTACTCGCAAAATCATCGTCTCCCGTCACGTTACCTTTAACGAGACAACCTTTCCTTTTTCAAATCTCCGGAAATTTCAGACCACCGATTACATCTTTCTCGATGAACCGAGTTTGTCTCCGGTCATCCAAAATCTGTACCGACGACGGCTCGGCTGTTCGACGCCACTGCTTGCCTCCCGGCGGTGTCATCGACCCTCCCGCGCAATGCGCCACCCGATCCGGCTCCCACACCACCCATGCGCACCTGTTGAGTCTAATGCACCACCCACCACTGCCTCCGGTCCGGCAAATCCAACAACTGTCGAGTCTCCCCAGCCTGCGGCAACAACTGCTGCCAACAACCGGTCCGCGGCCAGTGCCCTACCGATCCGGCAACCAGTCCCGACCTCCCACTGCTGCCCCCTCACCGCATGGAGACTCGTGCACAACACGGGATCTTCAAACCCAAGGTTCACTTCAATCTCTCCACACAAACCTTATCACCCATTCCAAAGAATCCAAAACTAGCTAAAGCTGGACCCCAATTGGAATGCGGCCATGTGCGAAGAGTTTAACGCTTTAACCAAGCGAGAACACTTGGGATTTGGTACCTAGACCAGGTTTGGTGTGAATGTTATCCGGTGTATGTGGCTATTTCGTCACAAGTTCGAGAGGCAGTGGTGACTTAGAGAGGTATAAGGCAAGACTAGTTGCAAATGGCACTAATCGGCGGGGAGGGTATTGATTGTGGTGAGACATTCGATCCGGTTGTTAAACCGGCCACTATTCGGACTTTGTTCTCGGTATTGCTATGGGCTTGCATTGGCCGATTCATCGACTTGATGTCAAGAATGCGTTTCTTCATGGGGATTTGAAAGAGACGTGTACATGCATCGACCTCACGGTTTTGTTCATCCGGTAGCTCCACGGTTTGTGTGTCGTCTCGGGAAGTCATTGTATGGATTGAAACGGGCCCCCGCGCTTGGTATGATCGGTTCGCCGGTATCTTCGCAAATTGGTTTTGTATGTAGCGGGTGTGATACCTCTCTCTTCACTTTTCACCGAGGTAGCGACCTTTGCATATTTGCTATTATATGTCGACGATATTGTTCTTCTTGCCTCATCGACGGGTTGAAGAATGAAATCATTGCTCTACTCAAAAGCTGAATTTGCTATGGTGACTTGGGGAAGCTAAGTTATTTTACGGGTATATCGGTGACTAGATCTGCTTTGCCAATATGTTCTGTGTCGGCGAAAGTATGCGAAGAGATAGTGTACGGGGCCAAGATGGCAAATTGTAAGATTATGCCAACTCGGTGGACTCAAAATCCAAGCTTAGTGCCAATGACGGTGCGCCGGTTTCGATCCCACTCTATATCGGAGTCTAGCGGTGCTCTTCGATATCTTACATTCACTAGGCACGATATTGCATATGCCGTTCGGCGGTGTGTTTGTTCATGCACGACCCCGAGAGTCCCATTTTGCCGCCCTCAAACGTATTATCGGATATGTTAAGGGCACACTTGACTTTGGCTTACATCTATACCCCTCTGCCCCAACCAAATTGCTAGCCTACACGGATGCGGATTGGGCGGGATGCCCGACACACGTCGCTCCACCTCCGGTCTTGTGTATTTCTTGGGGATAATCTTATCTCATGGTCCGCCAAGCGGCGGGCCACGTTGTCCCGTTCGAGTCTTTGAAAGCGAGAATATCGCGGAGTTGCTAATGTTGTCGGCGAGATCGTTGGCTCCGAAATCTTCTTTTGGAGCTCCGGTGTCCATTACGCAAGGCGTCTATAGTCTATTGTGACAACATATCTGCTATCTATATGTCTCATAATCCAGTCCAACATCAGCGGACTAAGCATATTGAGATGGATATCCACTTTGTGCGAGAGAAGGTTGCTCGTGGTCGGGTCAAAATTTTACACGTGCCTTCCTCGTATCGGTATGCGATATTTTCACAAAGGGACTACCGCGACGACTCTTCACCGACTTTCGATCCGGCCTTAGCATTCGGCCTCCTCCCGCTCCGTCTGAGGGGGAGTATTAGCGAATATTCTCAGAATATTCGCCGTATATTTTGTAATTATGATAAATGTATATTTAAGGTAACTTAGGATTCTAATTGTATTAGGAATCAACCTTTGTAAGGTAAGTTAGGATTCGTACCATATTAGGAATCAACCTTGTACATCTATATATATTGTGAATAATGAAAGAAATTTCCAAGGGAAATTATTCCATCTTTCAATGTACATTACACTTTTGAAATTATAAGTTTAAGATCTAATGTTACTTGAAACTTCGGTGAGTATTTCATATACTATGTACTGTGTCAAAAATCATGGATACATACGTTCAGTTGAACCCACTCATCATGATATACTTTGATGTATCGGCATGTGTACATGTCTCGATTATAAGATCAAATATTTGCTAGCTACGCAGTAATCAAATAACTAGATCTTCCCAATCTCGACAAATTGAAGAATAAATCACCTTGTCTCAGCTAGGATTTAAATACTTTTTTTGGCTTGTGGTTATGACATGTATTGTACATTTTCCTTGTTAATTATTTCTACACTAACTATAAATCGTTTTCACAGGCGAATGCATTGCTGGACTAATATTACCAGAAGACTCAACAGAACAAGTTTTAAAAATACATAAAGGAGACTTACTACCAGTGACCGTAGGAGCAGTCTCATGGTGGTACAATGGTGGAGACTCTGAAGTCAACATAGTTTTCTTAGGAGCATCTGACGAATACACACCTGGAGAATACTGTTATTTCTTCTTAACTGGAGTTGCCGGTACTCTAAATGGATTCTCCAATGAATTAATTGCTAAATCTTTTCACATGACTAATACTGAATCTGAAAAACTTATGAAAGACCAAAGTGGTTCTAATCTTTTAATTAAGATAAATGAAGGGACAATAATGCCAGAACCATGCAACGTCAACGTTAAACACAAGTTGGTTTTCAACTTGGATAATGCAAAACCTAATGTTGAGGTGAAAAATGGTGGATCTTTATTCGTGGTAACTTGTAAGAATTTACCGTTGCTTGGAGACGTCGGACAAAGCGCGAATCGCGTGGTTTTGGAAGGTGGTGCTTTATTTGGTCCGATTTTTACAGCAGATTCATCAGTTCAATTGAGTTATGTTACGAAAGGAAGTGGACGTGTTGAAATTGTGGGACTTTTTGGTAAAACTGTTTTGGATGCTAAAGTGAAGGAAGGTGAATTGTTCTTTGTTCCAAAATTCTTTCCATTTGCTGTGGAAGCTGATGAAGGAGGAATGGAGTTCTTCTCTGTGATAACATCTTCAAAGTAAGTATTCCCTATCATTTACTTAATAAGATAATTAATGAGCTGGAAACTGCATTTTCATTGAGTTCATTTTACCAAAGGAGCATTTCAAAAATAATTGGACCATGTTGGAGTTCATCAAATGAGATGACTATTTGGTCATGAGTTCAAATTTTATGAATTGATTGAGTAAAAATATTTACACAATCAAATTATTAATTATATGATAATTGTGGGTAAATCTCTATAACAAACAGCATCATTGGTAACCAAAAGAAATAGTGACTAACTATCTAAAAAAATAGTTAGGTTAAACCTTATTGATAGTGTATAGGGAGTATAATATTTATGCCAGTTTAGATTACGTATAACTTAAGTCCTTTAATCATTCTGTAGAAATAACATGAAAGAAGTTTTATTGCTCCGGAAGTAAGAAATAGGTGAGTATAATCTATAATGTAGTAGGATTTTATTCTCATACTTGTACAAATTAATGAAAATGTGGGAGAGAGAGAAAAAAAAGTGTAGAATCATTTATTTAATTAAAAATGAGGTCCGTATTCCAAGAGAGTGACATAAAAATGATTTATCTTGATGAAAACATTACTGACTGATTTGACTGATTTTACGACTTCAACTAGGACCTATATAGGTCATAAAAATTGAGATCAAAATATCATGGAGTAACTAATGTTTCCACTATTTTCAGGCAAGTATATGGACAATTATCAGGTGGGAAAAAATCAATTTGGGAAGCAGTATCTCCATCAGTTTTAGAGTCCTCTCTAAATATGACTCCAGATGTGTTTCAGTCTTTCAAGTCCAAGATTGCTAAGGGCACAGTGATTGCCCCACCTTCAACTATTTAAGTGAAAGTTCCAATTGTTACTTGTTAGACATTCGAGATACATGTTTAACAAGTGTATAATATTACTATAATATATGTTTCTATATATATATGCTAAAATAAGATCCATGAAGTAGATCTACACTACTCTACTTTGGTTATTTCAAAATTATGTGAGAGAAATAATTCACCACACATTAGAATTATGTGTGCCTATCTTTGTTTGTTTCGGTTTTTCTTCAATATTGCAAGTTTTGTAAGCTAAAGTACGCCAGTGCATATGGGTATTTGCTTCTTAAGAATAAAAGGAAAATGAATTTGTTAGTATATTTGTTGCATGTCCAATTGTTGGTTAATGTTTACATCTTGTTAAATCAGCGTCATTGATGCATATTTTACACCATTACATTATTAATTATCATGAGGTGATACACAAATTCATATTATTCATAGTATGAATTTTCCCCTATACATAAATTTATTACATATTATACTATATTAAGTGTTAACAAATAACAACCCATGAATAGTATCACGATCTATTCATAATTTTTTTCTGTAAGACCACAAGCCATCTTTTGATTTTTTTAATATATAGCATTTCAAGTGTCGCCCATGAGTTGCACTACTGCACGGGTCTAGTCCAACTTTGCTCTTGGGCCTTGCAGTTTGTCTTGGTCTAGTCTAAAACTGGAAGTTCTTCTCTTTAGTAATTTATGTGGAAATTAAATCAAACATTTTTTTTACAATAATAATATAATCTTCATTAAATTGAAATATTCTATCTAAGAATATTAGGTGTAGTTATTGATTTTACGTAATTTGAAGAGGATTTAAGTTTGAACCATAATGATAGTGTCTGAATGGTTTTTTTTTTTGTCCTCTCGAAAGGTAAGATGAATCATTTTTCACACCTCAAAATAAACTGGTAAAGCCTTCCAAAAGCATCTACTGCTCCAGAAAATGCAATTGTGAAATAAATAACTTTAACAAAGTCCTCAAAAATGAAATAAATTGTAAAGGGCATTGAAATATATAGGTTTAATTAAAGAATAGGCCTGTTAAGTTGTAAAAAAAAACATACAATTGTAGACAGTTGATCCAGCAGTTGTGTAGTTAGCTTGAGTTTTGTTTTACTACCAAGTTTGTTTTGGTTCAATTTTCTTGTGTGCTCTTTAGGTGTAATGTTGTTTTGATCAAAGAGTACAGGTATATATTACAGCAAACAAAGTAACAGATTAACCTCTTCCTACGAAAATATAATTATGTGCATACCCGAATTTCGTTTTGTTTGAAGTTTATTGGACATGAATGGACCCGAATAAACATACTTGCGGCTTAAGTAGATTGTAGATTTCGATGTATAACTATCATATCATGGATTGATGTAACAAATATTTCAATATTGCCTTCGTGTACTTTTTCAAAAAAAATTCAATTTATAGCATGATTCGCCTACCTAGACGGATACGAAAATAAATTTGTTTATTGTTAGTACCTTTAGAACTTCATTACTATGTTTGTTGTCTGTTTCTGCTGATAATACCTTATTTGGATGGCTGTTACTTGTATTGTGTTAGTTTAAATTCAATGTTTGTTTTTATTGTTATTTAAATTGTAGCTTATCGTATCGACGATCGCTTTTGTATGATCGCGTTGTTATGTTTTTTTTATTTCTCGTATTGTCTTTACTTATTATCCAATAATCTTATTATTTTTTATCTTTAACTTTTTATAGTAGCTCTACATCATATCCATCTTGTAGGTTTATCCTTCAATGGCTTACGTGTAACACTAGGTAACTACAGAAAAAAATTTCAATATATTCAAACAATATACACATCGAAACAATAAAGTAGTTACATTGCAACACAATACAATTTAATATTAAACAGCACCTAACTACCATCCAAACAGTGTTAAGAGAAGTCTTCTGCATACTTTGTCCCATGATAACAGAAAAACAATGTTGAAAATCCTCTTACAACCATTGTACCAAACCTCATTTCCACCATCTACTTACGCACACATTTTCAAGTATTTAATTGGCAAGAATTCCCTCAAACTTGGCCAACAAGTTCACGCTCACATGGCCGTTCGAGGGATTTCCCCCAGTGGATTAGTCTCAGCCAAAATGGTCGCCATGTATGCCAGTTCCGGCGAAATCGACTCCGCCTCATATATTTTCGATAATGTCACTGAACCCTCTTCGCTTCTATACAATGCTATGATTCGAGCACTTACCCTTTATAGAATTACCAAAAGAACAATACAACTTTACTTACAAATGCATTCTTTAGGCTTACGTGGCGATAATTTTACATATCCCTTTGTTTTCAAGTCATGTGCGGATTTATGTGATGTTTGGTTCGGCAAATGTGTTCATAGTTTGATTTTGAGATGTGGGTTGGTTTTTGATATTTATGTGTGTACTTCTTTGATTGATATGTATGTGAAATGTGGTGATTTGGTTGATGCTCGTAAACTGTTTGATGAAATGCCTGTGAGAGATGTATCGACTTGGAATGCGTTGATTGGTGGGTATATGAAGGATGGATTATTTAAATATGCTGAGGAATTGTTTGAGGAAATGCCAACTAGGAATATAGTTTCTTGGACTGCTATGATTTCCGGATATGCTCAGAATGGTTTAGCTGATAAGTCGTTGCGGTTGTTTGATAAGATGTTGGATCGTGATTCGTATGTGAGGCCTAATTGGGTGACGATTATGAGTGTCTTACCTGCTTGTGCACACTCGGCTGCACTAGAGCATGGGAGGAAGATACATAGTTTTGCTAGAGAGACGGGATTGGAGAAGAATCCTTCGGTGCAGACAGCTCTTATAGCAATGTATGCTAAATGTGGGAGCTTGGTTGATGCTCGTTTCTGTTTCGATCAGATGAACCCGAAGGAGAAGAAGTTGGTGGCTTGGAATACGATGATTACTGCTTACGCATCACATGGTTGTGGGCAGGAAGCTGTTTCAACTTTTGGGGATATGTTACGAGCTGGTATACAGCCTGATGGAATTACATTTACAGGCTTGTTATCAGGTTGCAGCCACTCAGGTCTTGTGGATGTTGGGCTGAGATATTTTGATTGTATGAGTTCAGTTTACTTTGTAGAGCCGAGAGAAGAACATTATGCTTGTGTGGTTGATCTTCTTGGCCGTGCTGGACGATTGGTGGAAGCATATAACCTCATTTCTCAAATGCCAATGGTAGCAGGACCAAGCATTTGGGGTTCCTTATTAGCTGCTGGTCGAAGCCATCACAACTTAGAAATTGCAGAATTAGCAGCTAAAAAGTTATTTATCTTGGAACCAGACAACAGTGGGAATTACGTCGTGCTCTCAAATATGTATGCAGAAGCTGGAATGTGGGAGGAGGTGAACGACTTAAGGATCCAACTGAAATCACAACGAGTTAAAAAGAATCCTGGATGTAGTTGGATTGAATTTGATGGAGAGACCCATTTGTTCCTTGGAGGAGATACACGTCATCCACAGGCGGAGCAAATATACATGTTTCTTGAGGCACTGCCCGCTAAGATAAAAGCAGCCGGTTACATGCCAGATACTACTTTCGCTTTGCATGATGTGAGTGAAGAGGAGAAAGAGCAAAACCTAAGTAGTCACAGTGAGAGGCTGGCAATTGCCTTTGGCATTCTTAATACACTCCCAGGTATAGTTCTCCGAGTGACAAAGAATCTTAGAATCTGTGGAGACTGTCATACTGTTATAAAACTTATCTCAAAGATATATGACAGAGAGATCATTGTAAGGGATGTGAATCGGTTTCATCATTTCAAAGATGGATCCTGTTCCTGCAGAGACTACTGGTGACGAAAAATGCAATGTAGTTATTGGATACTTCTAATTTATCTGGTCATGTCAAGATCAATAAACAACTCAGATTGAGAATTCTTGAAGTCGCTATGCTTAACCATCTCGGAGAATACCAACTGTAATATCAGTCTTATTCACTATCCACGCTTGGGAGGAAACTATTAAACCCCAGTAGCATTGAATGTTTATATGTACACAAACTGTCTCCTCATTGGACTATCACCCGATTGGTGAATGACAAGCCTCAAAATGATGGAAGTTTGTTTTACGGAGATTTTCGATGTTGTGGGTGAAATATCCTTCCTGGAGGGATATTGTTCCCTTGGTTTCCTCAATAAAGACTTTGTAATAATCAACTTTTTGGAGAAACCATTTAAAATCTCACAACATGAATGGTGGGAGAAGAGAAACTTTATTGCAGTCCATTGTATATCAAGTTTGAAATCTCCATTGTTGAGACACCAATAATGGGAACTTGATTTTGAAGATGTATTCACTGTTGCAGGGAAGCTCAACATAGCAATAAACCATTAGACATGGTCTGGCCTTGCGGTACAGTAATGCTCTTGGTTACCTCAAAAACATAGAGAAGTCGAATGTCCCCGTGTCAATTTGTTAACCAACATATTGTACTTATAGTATAAAGATTAAATCAACTATTCATCAAAGATGAAAAAGATTGACAAATGGAATGTAGGTCATGGGAATTGAATTATTATTAAAGTTTTCGACTGTCATTTCCAGCAATTGTACATGAATTGTTCTCTTCCTTGGTTGCTTTTGTGTTACTATCAGTTTCACCTGCCTCAAAAGTTAGGATGTGCATTGTAGCTAACGTCTCTTTCCTAGAAAAACGAAAAAGGAATAATAATAAGGGAATGAACTTGATTTCCTGCTAGAAGGTGTGGTTGTTATTGAAATAACGAACTAGCATGCAGCACATTTAAAGTGGAAAATTGCATGAAAAAGGTTTTAATGGGGTGAGAGAGGCTCGAACTCTCGACCTCAGGATTGAGTATGAGACCTACGCGCTAGCCAACTGCGCCACCACCCCGTTGTTGTTCTTCCACGATTAATTTACTATAGTTAACTAGATGAAGGTGAAGAGTACACAGAAGATATGCTTTCAAAGACAGAAAGCTGTGCAACTTTCGTGGCACTTTTAATTGGAGTCCCAAAGATAAAACAACTTTACTCCTGTAAAGTTCTTAAGATTATGAATTTTAAATAATAATAGAATACCTCTATTGTTTGATTATATGATTTCTTCGACAGGAGAAACAGAGTTACTTTTCCTTGCTACACATTGCAACTGGTAGAGTCTATTCAACTTCGTGTAATTCCCTCTTTTGCTAACATACTTTCATCAGCCATAACGTGGTCTGTCATTATATGGTGTTAGACTTGAGTTCTGTGGAAGTTTACTACGCTTTAGCTAGTAAGCCAGAACAGAAGGATGGAAGCTCTCCCATATTCCTTTGATCGATCAGTCCAAAGTAAATTTGCTCCCCATTAAAGAAGTTTACCAAGTAAAAATAAATAACATGTGGTAAGAAATTTCGGACTCTATTGCCGCCGCCACTTAGCATATAGAGGTTTAAAGGTTAAATAGTTCATTTTTCTTAACTTCGGATGATTATTTTGGTATTTATTCGAATGTGTTCTTTTTGTCTCTCTCGTGATTTGATGGCTTTGCAACAAAATGGGGATAAGCAATCTGACCATTGCAGACTCAACTTAAGTAATGTGAAGTCGGATCAGCAAATATACAAGCACCACTGATACAGTACGAGCTTCACCAACAACTAATGATAAGGCTATAAGCGACTGTTAAG
Source organism: Anisodus tanguticus (assembly GCA_034509755.1). Classification (NCBI taxonomy): domain Eukaryota; kingdom Viridiplantae; phylum Streptophyta; class Magnoliopsida; order Solanales; family Solanaceae; genus Anisodus; species Anisodus tanguticus. The sequence continues at coordinate 31,895,182 of CM067561.1, read as the reverse complement.
CACTCATATAGAGTATGTCTGATGTATGCTGCTGCCTGTTGGCAAAGGATAATGGCCCAGACACTACACTTCTTTTATACATTAACACGTGATTCGTATACATTGATGAACAAAGTAGGACTTTCTTTCTGATGCACAGGAAAGCACCAGATCAATTGTTTCCGACACTTGTTTTAGCCTCTATTTTTTGTCTCCTGCTTATAGTAAAATAAAAGGAGTTTATGTCAATGAAATGACCAGCAGTCCCCTCAATGGGGTTCCTCAACTGCCACACTTGAATAAGTACAGGTGTGACTCTCCATTTCTTCTCCATTTCCTTTTGCTTTACTCCAAGATATTCTCCAACTTCGATATAAACTGATCCTGTAGGAGTGAAATGGAATCATGTAATGACAATGGCAAGCTGAAAGTAAAGACTCAGAGAGAGAGAGAGATGCAACTGTACCTATTTGTTTCAATGTCCCTTTTCGCAAGCATTAATGTCAAGAAGACAGGCACCATTGCAGCACATAAATGTTTGAGTGTGTGGCCACTCACTATATGATGAGTCCAGTTGTAGATTGGCTTATCAGCTGCTTCTTCAATCTTTGCTAGAAGATAAAATCCTGCATTATGCGAAAAAATCTTATTTTACTTGCTGCAGGAACGAGGTCATGGAACCCAGAGGACAAAAAAAATCAAACCTGCAGCCCACAGCCAATAAGTAGAATGGGTATACATTGGAGGTAACAAAATAGCCATGAGTGGGATCGCTAGGCACGGTACAAATTGAACTGCCGCATAAGGACGGAGATCATCAAAGAACCTTCAGAAGGAAAATGTTCAATCACACAACAGTTTTAGCTGAAAAAACCAAATGATCTCAAGGAAAAAGCTCCAGTAATTTACTATGGATCTATACCATCCACTCCCCTCTAGCACGCTTAGAAAATGAAAATGCAAGAAAAAGCAAAATCACATCCAATAAATTATAATTTCGGGTAAATCAAAACCAGGACTCACTCCTAATCCTAGCTCCGGCCTTCTACCAAGGACAACACGATTGCAGAGGGTAGTTCAGTTTTTTGGAAAGCTGGCAGAGGCGAAGGAGTTGAACAAAGGAGTAGAATGTCCCTTATGGAAAGTGAAAAAAAACAGGTAAATTCTCAGTAAAGCAATGCTACAATGTTCTGACCAACTCAGATATTGTAACGACCCGTTTGGTCGTTTTGAACTTTTGAACTTGTTTTCCCAAGAATACCCTTCCCATGGCTTTAACCCGGTATTTTTGACTTGCGGGGATGGGTGGTACAGTCCTGAGGTGATCGGGCAGGTTTCGGATCCATTTTGATAGGTTTGAGAAATTCCAAGTTATGAGAATAGAAAAGTTTGACGCATAGTTCCAGTAGCTCCGGAACGGCGTTTATAACTTATTCGGGCTTTTGGTTCGGGTCCCGAGACAGTCCGGTGTGCTTTGGAGGTTAGTTTGCATTTGCAAGATTGTGGAATTAGAACTTAAATGTTGACTTTAGTCAAACCTGAGCTTCAGAGACCTTTTCCGTGAAATCCGAGTGCGCGAACAGGTATGAAATGTGTTTTCCGATAGGGTAGCATGTGTTAGTTTGTGTTCGGGAGATTCTGGGAGTGTTTCGGGTGGTTGATGGAGAACTTCATATCATTGGGTTGATGCTGGTTGCTGGTGTCCGCCTCAGCGGAGGCCTGGCTCGCCAAAGCGGAATTCTCCCATCTGTCTAGGATCCGCCGAAGCGGATGGTTTCCTCACCGGGGCGAGTGCGCCTCAATGGAGGTGGCTTCCGCCAGAGCGAGTCCGCCCCAGCGGAATCGGGTCCGCCGGAGCGAGAACGCTGTACGATTTTAATAGAGTAATGACCTAGAATCCATTTTTCATTCCTCAATTTATTCCTCTTGGTCCTAGAGCTTAGCAGATTTTCTTGGAGATTCATGGGAGTTTCGTCATTAAGATAACCTTTTCCCCTTCTATTAATGTATTTTAGTTAATCTTCATCCTAAGTATGATTTCTAAACATGAGGAAGTAAGAGAAATGCTTGTTAAGAATAAGAGAGCTTTAATTGGGGATTTAGGATTGATTATTGGTATTGTTGTTGTTAATGTAAACTAGTGTTGTATTTACCTAGTAGATGATGTTTATGTGATGTGACCAATTTCATGTTATAAACCCTTTTGGGAATTGGGAGAAATTCTAGGATTAGAATTGGGGGTTTTTGCCTAAACTTGAAATTGAGGATCCAATCGGAATTAGTTGTTAAATTAACCTAAGGATTTGATTATCTAGCATGTTATGGTACTAATTGGGTAATAAAGTTTTCGGATTTTGTTAATGTGGGCCCGGGGTTTCCTTGCAGATTAACTCGGGGATTCTAGTTTTATATATCGATATGGTACTGTTAGAATCGTAATCTCATCTAGTTAACGTACGTGAACAGAGTGGGCCCGCGAGGAAGCTCAGAGAAAGGGAAAACATGTTGCGTGATTCTTCAGCTCCGAAACAGGCAAGTTGAGACTTACTAGACCTTAATATAGTATTTATGTGTTGATTTAATAACTAATGGGAGTAATGGGGAATTGGGAGTCCCGTATTAGTGAGGTGACAAGCACTAATACGGGCATCGGTGAACTTAACTTGGGTAATTAATGAACTTAATATGATATGCATGACGGAGATTATGTGTTTAGCCTTCGGGCCGTGAGCACAGTACATAAATCCGCTTAAATTGGTATGATTACCGATTATCTGAGCTTGTAGCCATGTTTGATATGCTATTATTGATTTTTCTTGACATGCATTCATCACTACACATCTCGTCTAAATACTTGAAAAAGAATTATTACTACTGATTGTATTGCTTATGTTGATTGCATGGTGTATTCATATCCATATCCACATATATATATATATATATATATATATATATCATATTGACATTTGAACTGTTGAGATACTGAGGAAAGAGGCTTGGAAAGCCGGTTATTGGATATGGTACATGACACGAGAGTGATGACTGATGATGACACTTCAGCCACAGAGCTGGTATCCGATGGGATCGGATGGGTATATGGACCTCATGAGCCCCATATGGGTCACGTGACAGCTACTGCAGCAGCGTGTGTATACTGGGTACATATGGTCATTGCATACATACATATCATCTACATTGCATTCATTCATATTCCTGATATATAATGGTTGTTGCGTGTACTCGGTGTTGATTTCTGGTAGATTTTATGATCATGTGACTTTTAAGGAGAGAAATATTGGCACCTTGTAGCTTATTCTTGATGTAAGACGGAATTATGAGACGGTATGGTAAGATATAGAGATGGGATCTCTACGTGTTCCTTAGTGTATAAACTAAAAATTGAGCATATAACTGTAAACTTGTTGATTTGGGTAAAAGATTGAATTTTGATAATGATTGCGCCTCAATTAGTGAAAGGGTTGGACCCTTATGAGTAGAACTTATTGTAATTAATGGGAGGATGTAATCTTGAGGATTTAGATCCTTTCTTGGGTGTAGGTTGGAACCATATGGCTATATCTATCCAAATTGAGGTAAAACTAGTAAATTTATTAAGTTATGTGAAGAGCAATGGACTTTATGACTGGGTGTGGTCGTAGAATCTTTACTTAAATGCTTGAATTATTTAGAAACTGTATAATTTGACTAACCAAGCAAGAAGAGAAGTACTGAGAGTACCAACCCTCGCCACCGCTATAGTTAGGGTTGGTCGACGATGTTGTTGGGTACACGTACTTCCCATACTCACTCTACACTTGTTGCACTCTATGTGCAGGTACCGAGCCGGATGCCCGCAGAGGAATTTGACGCAGACTTTGGAGATTTATCTTGGGAGTCCAGGGTGAGCCGTAGATTCCATCCCGGCACTGGAACTCTTCATCTTGTTATTTTATTTTTCTGTCCTATATTTCAGCCAATGATTTTATTTAAAGTTCCAGACTTGTATTCGATCAGTAGCTCTATACTCATGACAATCAGATTTTAGGGTTTCTTTCAAGGTTTATGTATTAACTAGGGCTGGCCAGTGGGCCGGGACAGCCCGACCCCGACCCGAGCCCGTCCCGAGCCCGCCCCGACCCAGCCCAAAAAAAAAAAAAAAAAATGCGGGGGCGGGACTCGAACTCGAGACGGGACGATGTCTCGTCCCGGGAGACCCGAGCCCGCCCCAGGCCCGCGAGACCCGAGCCCGCCCCGACCCCGACCCCGCGCCTTTGCAAAAATGACCGTTGCACCAACGGCCATTTTAGATTATGGCCGTTGGCCAACGGCCATTTTAGCCCCCCCCCCCTCCCCCAACCCCCTACCCCTTAATATTTATTTTTAACCCATAAGTTATTATATTTACACTTTAACCCAATTTTTCAACTATAAATAACTCATTTTCTCTTCATCTTTCTCACAAATCTTCCTACAATCTCTCTAATTTCTCAATATATATCTCTACAAGTCTACATTGTTTGCTAAATATTCAATTTTATTTATTCATTTGGGAATTGGGAGTGAAGTTGGCAACTAACTTGAGGATCTTCCATCGAGCAAAGTTTCAATTTTCAACCTCTCGATTACACGTCGGCGTTACGTCGGCATTTGGTACATTCGTTCCTTCATTAAATTATTATTGTATGTTTATTTAGTTTAGATCACTTAATTTTATTGTCTTTAATTATTTATTTATTTATTTATTTATTATCATAATTAAAATGGAAGGATTAAAAGGTATGTTTATGTTTAAGGGTAAGGGTGCTTCTTCTAGTAGGGGCAACCAGGGCAAGGGTACTTCTTCTAGTCATCTTATTCCTACACAGGATGATTTTGTTGATACTCAACATTTTCCTACAATACCATTAGATTTAGACCAGGAGCTATTTTACGGAACTCAAGAAGACTTTAATTTAGACGATGATCTAGATGATATACCCACTAATGTTGATGACAACACACCCACTAGTGCACCTTCAATGAAATACCTCTTATTCCCCCTAGTATGAGACGAGGTCCAGCAAAACGACCATTAAAATCAGATGCATGGACATTTTTTGATAGGGACGTAGAGAATCAAGTAGCCATATGTAAAATTTGTAAAAATGTTTTAAAATTTAAAACTGGAAAAGGTCACGGTGGGACGGGGAGTTTAATTAGACACGTAGTAAGTGCTCATCCGACTAGGTATGCCCAATACCGGCTTCAAAACCGGGTGCGCAAACGCCGCTCCATCGGGACAAGGTTCACATACGATACGTCCCGGACCAAGTACAGGGTCAAATTAACCCTATGACGGGGGGAATTGAAGGCTCTAAATACAATAAACATAGAGATAGGGAAGCAATATCAAAATTAGTTCTTTGTGGAGGGTTTGCCTTTTTCATTTCCTTCATCTCCCGGTTTTATTCATTACATTAAAGATATATATAATCCTGCTTTTAACGATTTTTCTAGATCAACTGTTAAGAGAGATGTATTTAAATTCGCGCATGAATATCAACAATATTTACGTTTATCATTATATCATTTTAATGGCAAAGTATCCATCACGTCTGATATAGGTCGTAGTACTAACGGCCATGATTATTTAACGTAACTTGTCATTGGATAGATTATAAATGGTCTATGCAAAAACGTATTTTAGCGTATAGATATATAGATGATAGGCACACTTTGTACTTTTATTGCGAAAAATATTTATCAAGTGTGTCATTATTACGGAATAACCGATAAAATTATGACTATTACATTAGATAACGCTTCTAATAACAATTACGCAATTACAATTTTAAAAAATAGTTTAACTCCGTCTTTTCCAGACCATTTTCATATAAAATGTGCGTGCCATATATATAACTTAATTGTAAAGGATGGTCTATCACTTTTTGAAGACATTCTTAGTAAAATACAATTTGCTATAAACTTTATTTTTAAAAGTAATAAAGTACAACGTAGAAAAGAATATAAAAAAATTTGTCATGATTGTGGACTACCTTTTAGAAAAATTCCACAAGAAGTATCCACTAGGTGGAATTCTTTATACGAGCAACTACTTGTTGCTTATGACTATAAATTATCTATAACTTTATTTTTTAACTCTCATAATAAAAAGCCAACTGATATGATTTTAGATAGTGATTGGGAAAAAATTTTCGAACTTATTGTATTTTTAGAGAAATTTTTTCAAGCAACAAAAGAATTTTCCGATATATATTATCCTACTATTTCAACTATGTTATTTTATATAACTCTAATATTTTTATTACTTAGTGAATATATGGAAAAACCACTTATAAGGCACTATTAAAAAAATGTTTCTCAAAATAAAAAAATATTTTATTCCTATTCCCTCTATTTATATTATTGGTTTTGTATTAAATCCTACTATTAAAATAGACGGTACTAAATCACTAATTGAAACTATTTACGATTGTATAGAAGTACTACCACCTCCAAGTCCCAAAAATCTAAATCACCCACCACCTATTGAACAAACTAAAGAAGAAGTATTGTCTAGCGTAGAACACCAATGCAAAAATATATATAGATTTTATCAACAAGAAAATGCTAGTAACTTACCGACTTCCATACCATCTTCTTCATCTTCAATACAACCTCACAAAAGACATGTTGTTTCGCGGCTAGTATTGAAAGCCTCGAAATAGAATGTGCGGTCGTACCTCTACTACTAACCAAATTAGCGAGTTGGATATTTTTGTTTTACGGGGTTAAATACCGTATCAAGAAGTTATCAATGAAGATGGACATGAAGACTTGTTTGAAATACTTTGGAGGGAGAATGAGAAGACCTTTCCGACACTTTCATTGATGGCTCGAGATGTTTTGAACATTCAAGCGTCGTCAACTACGTCGAAAGCGCTTTTACTGCGACGAGATATCAAATAGGAGACCACGAGACACTCATTAGCCGGATACGGCTTGGAAATTGCGGTATTATTCGAGAGATTGGATACGAGCGGAGCGGAGAAGGTGCGGTCAACCGGAGATCAACGAAGAAGATGATGAAAACTACAACGAAATCTTAACAAGAAGGTAGTGGAAGCGACATGGATCAATTTGACCAACAAATACCAATTCCAACCGAAGAACCACATGAAATCATCAAGCAATTAGAACAGGTTTTTTTGAGAATGTAATTTTTTTAATTGTAATTTTAATATTTTATTATGTAATTTGTAGCTTTTGGACAACACCACAAAGTTGCAATTTAGATTTTAGACAATTGTATTTGTATTACAAAAAAATCATATGTCTATTAAATAATATAAGAGGCACAAAAACAGCCTTGGGATGTTTTTATTACACTATCTTATTTTGTTTATTGAGTTTTTTTTATACATATGTTATTTTTAAAAAAAATAAAAAAAAATGAAAACCCGCCGTATCCCGCCCCGAGCCCGACCCCGCCCCGACCCCGCCCCGCCCCGAGCCCGACGGGATCGGGTCGGGACGGGACTTGCTCCGGTCCCGCCAGACCCGACCCCGCCCCTTCTCCCGTCCCGCCCCGACCCCGCCAGACCCGGCCCGCCAAACCCGAGCCCGGCCCACTGGCCACTCTTAGTATTAACTCCTAAGATTTGACAAGTCTTATGTTGTTTCCTTCATCTTCCCGCATTTGCTTTATAATATTGTGCTTTTGGATGTCAGCGGTTCGCCTACGGATTAGGGTAGGTGCCCTCACGGCACAATGGGATTTTGGGGTCATGACAGATACAAGGGAACTTAGAAACAAATATGGAAAGGGAAACCTCTGAAAGCGGCTTGCTAACTTGGATAATCATGTATGATGCACTATCTTACACTACACTTATGCTCCCACTAAAAAAGGGCTTCAGTATGTGCAGTAGATATAACTTATTCCAAAGCTGTGATGAGAACTTTAAGCATACAATTTCGCATCGTTCTTTCAAGTGGCAGTTATGGTATTTGTTTCTGAGCCTTTTTGGTGTCATGGTGGGTGATGGCTAAAGATGCTAAAGGCACTCCACAAACCACTGAAAGCAACATGGATATTGGAACCCTTATGCACTCTATGGATCATACAACATACCCATTGTAATCCCACAAAGTGGGGTTTGGGGAGGGTAGGATGTACGCAGACCTTACCTCAACCTTTATGGAATAGAGAGGTTATTTCCAATAGACCCTCGGCTCAAAATGCACTCTATGGATCATCTGGAAAGGAAATACAAGAGCTTTGAAGGATGATCCGAGGCTAAACGTGTAAAATATAGAAGCTTACAAATTTTGGTTTTTGGTTTAAATGCACAGTATATATGATTGATAGTCTGATGAACTTCATAACTCCTTACATACTAGGTAGACTACTATTATGTAATTTTGTAATATACCCACTTGGTGTTACTTTTTTGAGTAATGTAATTGTCTAAATCTAAAGAAAGAACGAAAAGAAGGAATGCATAAGGAGACATTATATATCCAAGGATACACTTTGTATTTCTTAAACTATTTATGTTTCATTTTACTTTAAAAAGTAACTTTTTGGGGGTGGGAGGCGGCTTTGGGGGGGAGGGGAGAGAGTTTATTACCACTTTCAAAATAAGCAGCTTACCTCCAGTACATGATACTAATTACGCCAGCGAGAAGCAATGGAATAAGAGAGAGACTTCCTTTTCTCTCATCTATTCTTTCAATAATAAAGATACCAATGATAGACGTAAATGCAACAGTCATCTGCAAATTTAGAGATGAAGTGTCAAAACATGCACGCGAAAGAAAATTTAATAAATAACAGCTTGCACCAAATATTCAGTACTTAAATAACCTACTGGCAATCTATCCCACACAAGACGAGCATCATTTGGCTTGAGATGATAGTATGAGGACCCAAAAGCAACAGCTGCCACACCAACATAGAAGCATGTCCAACCCCAAAGCTCTCCTTGCAAGCTTTCGATGCACATGTCAAGTGGAATTAGCTTCAAGTACTGGACGTATAAACTAGGATGCAGAATCACTAATTCAAAGCCTTAACCATCATCAAAACAGATATATGTAAACTGTTTACCTCAACTTGAAATAATTACCATGATGGCAAAGTACAAGACCTATCAGACCGATCACAAGGAAAGGGAAATTTGAGAACACATTCAGAGCATTGGGAATCCCTACAAAAGAAAACGAAGGCATGAAAAATTGCAGCAGCACATTCAAAATGCATATATACAACCCACTAGCCAAGCAAAATGAACTGCTGACATCGAAACAGGACTGGCAACATTGACTTCACAATTAAAGGTAAATCTGATTTTACATTTTGTGCAATCTAAACTAGGGTGAATTTCTGTCATCATGGAATTCAAACTTGTTAACTTTCACTGCATTGAAGAGCAAAGAGACAAAATATTTGCTATTTTACCTCAGATTTTGGTGATTGATAACCTAGAATTCAATTTGTGTTGCAGAGTTACATAGTGGACACAGAAATAAAAAAGGAAATTAAGTGAAGGGGCAAAGGGAGGAGATTCTACCACAGGATAGTTCACATTTGTCAATCAGTTGAAGCGTACGCAATTGGGGCTTATCGGCATAAACAAATCAATTTAGGTAGTCCCATCAAAGTTCACTATGAACCTTTAGGTACTTTTTATGAGAATAAAGGACACTATCTAATAGTAACAACTAACAAGTCTAAAACAAATTCTTTTTATATACATCCAAACCATTGTTGGTCATATTGCTCTTCATTGAGAGACCGAAGGAGCTATACATGGGTTTTCTCGAGCCTATCCATATGGTACCTAACGTAATTCTATGATACCAGTGAATTCGGGCTCTCCCATTCAACTAGGTCCACAGTTCCAGAATTTATACGCAAACTAAGATCGATAAAAGAAAGTTTTGCAATCATAGTCTCAAACGCATTGTCGAATCCAACTCAGCAGAATATGGAGGTACTTATGGCAGAACAGAGATTCATACTCCATCGATTTGTGTTTTTGGGGAGCGAAGGCAATAATTGGGCCAATAACAAATCCTATATCAACTAGTTGCGACATTGGATGACACTGATAAGGCTTGTGGATATTTAGAGGCCGCAAGAATATTAGAAAGAGAAAAGGTTAGACAAATGGATTAGGTGTCCATGATATCTTACTTGTGATCTCTTTAACACAAATCTTCAATAGAACTCCCAGTAATAGAGAATGAAAGATTAGTACTGTATCAATAACCTTGAATCTTTAAGTAAGAAGGGTTGAGATGAGATGTAAAGCGAGGTTACTGTTATTATCTCGATTCTATTTTAGAGGAACTCTAGCTTAAAGTAATTTATCCTTGTACCTCTTTGAGTAACACTTAAACATTAAAGGCGAGAGCACAATATTTAATCCATGTACGTGAGTACTAAACTTAACAAATTCATTATTATCATCCACATCCATACGAATGGGCAAACGTCAGTTGCCAAATAGCAGGAGCTAAGTGGACAGTGTTACACTATACTTCAGTGGAAAATGAGAGGAAAATTCAGCATATAACAGAGAGAACACAAGCATTCTGAGGCGTGCTTTGTCCCCCCTGAGTGTCTGCTGGAAACTTCTTCCTCTTAACCTTATTTAATCATGTCGTCACAAGCCAATCCCAACTCCGAATGAGAAAATCATCATTATTCCGACATGAGATTGGATCCCGACGGATATAGGCAGTACATCATACAGCAGATACAAAACAAATTGAAAAATAAATACGATATTGCCATTGATCCTTCAGAAGTAACTAAGATTAAAACAACTTCCATACAGGCACCGAAGTACTCCCCAGGAGTGATTCCCATAATAAGGATACAGCAAAATGAACTAATATTTGCTCAAAACAAAGAAATGTAACAGTATTAGAACGCTGAGTGTAAGTTGAAGACTCTAGAGCAGCAACCCAAAAACTGGAAGCAACAACAACCAATTCATGAATCATGACCTAGAACTCTTAACAGTAACAAATTGAAAGCTAAAGATCTAAAATTTATTCAAAGAGAAAACATATTACTCCGTATTTAGCGATGCGTATACCTAGAAACTTGCGTTGATCAGCAAAATTATGATATTCTTGAGACTGAGGAATTGCAGGAGTAACAATCATGAGCACTATGAAGCAGATGATTGCAACTCCCCATGCCCACACACTTCTCTTCCTCATTCTTTGGCGTTCGTGTGCCCTAATTGTGATGGTTTATCTTTTTCCAAAGGAAGGAAACTTACCCAGCTTGACCTTCAGAAACGGAATTTTTTGGTTTAATTAATCCATCTGAGTTTTCAGATTTTCCAGTTAGAATTATTTAGTTTAAATATTTTTCGTTGCAACTTAATTTTTCGAAAAATGTTCTCCTATGTTTTGGTAAATAAAAATATATTTTTTTATAAACAGAATAAAATCCGCTCCTAACCACACATAAAAAATAATCCGCATTACATATTTTGTAAAATAGATATTAATAATATTGACAAAAGATATTTTCTAGTAAACTTTTTAAGTTTTATAGATTAGTAATTTATCATTATGTTAAATTTATTAGGTTTTGCACTAATATCTTATAAAGATAATGAAGAAAAATAATGAATGACATAAAATTTGAAGACTGCAAGCATTAAAATTTAATTGAACAAAATTACATAAAGAATTGATGTTTTAAGAAGAAACTTCTTCTGATAGGGTAATGAAGACAAGAAAGGAGGAGGTGTGGGGATCAGAGACATGAAAATGCAGAACATGAGTTTGATGATGAAACAGCTGACAATATGTTATGTTATGTAAGGAGGTCATATTTGCAAAGTATGGTCTGGAAAATAGTTGGGTGACAATATCATACAGTTGTGGATCAGAAATTTATGGCCTTTAGTCCTAAACAAAGTTGGTGATGGAATGAAAGTCTCCTTCTGTGATGATAATTGGATTAGTCATGAGCCTTTAAAGCAACTCTATTATACACATTATGCCTTCAAAAACAAGCTACATTTTGCTGAATTATTGATAGGATAGTGTTTAAATTTTCATCTCATAAAATACTTAAATAACTAGAAAATGAAAAGAATAGCAACTTTCTACTCCACGATTGCTCATTTAAATAGTATAACATAAAAGGGATATTATGGTACAAAGATGTGTTCACTGTGGTTATTGGCAAAGAAAACAGTGCTGACTCATGAGAATTTAAATAAGAGGGGGTTCCATTTGTGTTCTAGGTGCTATCTATGTGGGGAACAAGCAGAGACAATCAACTATTTTTTTTAGCATTGCAAATGAACAGATCAGTTATGGAAGATATTCATCAGTATGAGGAAGATCAGGTGGGTGAAACCATGCAGTACTAGAGAAGTTCTTAGATGCTATAACATACATGTCAATCCTGAAAGAGAGAGAAAGATGGAAGATTGTCCCAGCATACACTTGGTGGGCAATATGAAAAGATAGAAATCAGACATGTTTGAGGGCAAACAAAGTGACACCTACATAAGTTTAAAATGAATTGTTTAGCTTTGTATTATTTTTGGTGTAAACATGAAATTTTTAGGTCAAACTGAAGATATTTTTGATGTTTTAGATTACTTGTGAGAAATAATAAGAGTCTCAAGCTATAAGCCGTAACATTTTGAAAGGGAGACTACATTCTTTGATGTAGTATACTTGTGGATATATACTTAATGTTGAAAACATTTACTAAATGTGGAATTAAGTATATCCCATTAATTTATGACTAGAACAATTTGGTCCGCACGTCGGAAACGTCGTTTCCACACACATAGTGTCAAGTATCGCAAATTTCATTAGTGAAAGACATATTGGTACGTATGCAATACGTTTGAGACATAGAAGGTTATTGGCCAAATGACAAAGTATCCCACGTTGGCAAATGAAGGTAGAAGTGTACAAAGTGTAAAATGAAACGTGTTGGAAATCGCTGCGGAGACGTGAAGGGCCGCGGCGACACACCGTCGGAGCCGCGGAGCCTCCCAGGCTGCGCCGCGGCGCAAATTGGTTGGTCAGTCACTGGAGCCGCGACGCTTCGGAGGCAGATTGCTGCAACGGGAAGTTGGAAAAATCTGACGTTTGGGCTGGTTTTGGAGCATTGATTCTCCATTACTTACCACATGAATTCAGCCATTATTTGGATGAATGTAACCCCTCAATCAAGTGCAATTACATGACTATTGAAGGCCATTAGTTGGCTAGTTGAGGGGTCTTCTACTTACACTATAAATTGAGGCATTTCGCTCAATTGAAACACACTACAATCAACACTTAGAAAATTCTCCTGATTTTCTGATTTCATATTCTTCCTCTCTAGCAAAGTCACTATACTCAAAGTTCTTCAAGAGTAACACTTGAGTTTCCTTTGCTCACTTATTAAAATTGTTGTTGTATCTTGGGAGACTATTGCTCAACACCGTAAAAGGAGATATACGGGGCAATCTTGTCTTAAAGAAAGAATGTCATCACTCGACTCATCGAATCACACAAGCAATCGGTTAAGTTCTTGATTTTCAGTTTATTGTAATAGTTAGTTTATCCTTTCTATTATTGTAATAGTTACTTACTTCCCGTTCCCTACAACAATTGTATCCCAACACTTAATTGTTACCATTCTAAAAAAATTTACATAAATAAAGATAACTTAATTTAAAACTTAAAAGGCAAATTTCACGATAGAAAATGATTTTTAAGAACTTAGATGATTTGTTTTCTATATAAAATAAATTTGTCTTGGCATTTTCTCCGTTCAAATTTAAAACAATAACATTCCTAAAATTTCACAACATGCGTAAAAATGATATAAAATGAAAGATATTATAAAATTATATAATGTAATTTGATATTTCGTTAGTAATAATATTAATAAATTAGTGATTAAAATTAATCTCTAAGTGTTCATTCGTACAAAGACAACAATAACAATAACATACCTAGTGAAATCTAAAAAGAGTAGAACATACTATGGCTGGCCAGTGGGCCGGGACGGCCCGACCCCGCCCCAACCCCGATTAGTATTAAAAAAAATCGGTAGCGGGACTCGAACCGGGACGGGACAATGTCTCGTCCCGATCCCGCCCGTAGTCCCCCCTTTGCAAATATAGTCGTTGCACCAACGGCCATTTTAGATTTTGGTCGTTGGGCAACGGTCATTTTTGACCTCCCCCCTACCCCTTAATATTTATTTTTAACTCATAAGTTATTATATTTACACTTTAACCCAATTTTTCAACTATAAATAACTCATTTTCTCTTCATCTTTCTCACAAATCTTCCTACAATCTCTCTAATCTCTCAATATATCTCTCTACAAGTCTACATTATTTACTAAAAATTCAATTTTATTTATTCATTTGGGAATTGGGAGTGAAGTTGGCAACTAGCTTAAGGATCTTCCATCGAGCAAAGTTTCAATTTTCAACCTCTCGATTACACGTCGACGTTACGTCGGCGTTTGGTACATTCGTTCCTTCATTAAATTATTATTGTCTGTTTATTTTATTTAACGCACTTAATTTTATTATCTTTAATTATTTATTATCATAATTAAAATTGAAGGATTAAGAGGTATGTTTAAGGGTAAGGGTAATAATGTTTCTTCTAGTAGGGGCAATCAGGGCAAGGGTACTTCTTCTAGTCATCTTATTCCTACACAGGATGATTTTGTTGATACTCAACATTTTCCTACAATACCATTAGATTTAGACGAGGAGCTATTTTCTGGAACTCAATAAGACTTTAATTTAGACGATGATCTAGATGATACACCCACTAATGTTGATGACAACACACCCACTAGTGCACCTTCAATTGAAATGTATCATATTCCCCCTAGTATGAGACGAGGTCCAACAAAACGACCATTAAAATCAGATACATAGATATTTTTTGATAGGGACGTAGAGAATCAAGTAGCTAGATGTAAAATTTGTAAAAATATTTTAAAATTTAAAACTGGAAAAGGTCACGGTGGGACGGGGAGTTTAATTAGACACATAGTAAGTGCTCATCCAGCTAGGTATGCCCAATACCAGGCTTCAAAACCGGGTGCGCAAACGCCCGCTCCATCGGGACAAGGTTCACATACGATATCGTGTCCGGACCAAGTACTGGGTCAAATTAACCCTATGACAGGGGGAATTGAAGGCTCTAAATACAATAAACATAGAGATAGGGAAGCAATATCAAAATTAGTTGTTGTGGAGGGTTTGCCTTTTTCATTTCCTTCATCTCCCGATTTTATTCATTACATTAGAGATATATATAATCCTACTTTTAACGGTTTTTCTAGATCAACTGTTAAGAGAGATGTATTTAAATTCGCACATGAATATCAACAATATTTACGTTATTCATTATATCATTTTAATGGCAAAGTATCTATCACGCCTGATATAGGTCGTAGTACTAACGGCCATGATTATTTAACGGTAACTTGTCATTGGATAGATTATAAATGGTCTATGCAAAAAAGTATCTTAGCGTATAGATATATAGATGATAGGCACACTGATACTTTTATTGCAGATAATATTTATCAAGTGTGTCATTATTATGGAATAATCGATAAAATTATGACTATTACATTAGATAACGCTTCTTCTAACAATTACGCTATTACAATTTTAAAAAATAGTTTAACTCCATCTTTTCCAGATCATTTTCATATAAAATGCGTGTGCCATAGATATAACTTAATTGTAAAGGATGGTCTATCACTTTTTCAAGACATTCTTAGTAAAATACAATTTGCTATAAACTTTATTTTTAAAAGTAATAGAGTACAACGAAGAAAAGAATATAAAAAAAACTTATCACGATTGTGGACTACCTTATAGAAAAATTACAGAAGAAGTATCCACTAGGTGGAATTCTTTATACGAGCAACTACTTGTTGCTTATGACTATAAAAAACCTATAACTTTATTTTTTAACTCTCATAATCAAAATCCAGCTGATATGATTGTAGATAGTGATTGGGTAAAAATTTCTGGTATATATTATCCTACTATTTCAACTATGTTGTTTTATATAACTCTAATATTTTTATTACTTAGTGAAATATGGAAAAATCAGCTTATATGGTAGCTATTAAAAAAATGTTTATCAATTTTTTTTATTTCTATTCCACTATTTATATTATTGGAGCTGTATTAAATCAGACTATTAAAATAGACGGTACTAAATCACTAATTGAAATTATTTACGATTGTATAGAAGTACTACCACCTCAAAGTCCCAAAAATCTAAATCACCACCACCTATTGAACAAACTAAAGAAGAAGTGTTGTCTAGCGTAGAAGACCAATGCAAAAAAAATATATAGGTTTATCAACAAGAAAATGCTAGTAACTTACCGGCTTCCATACCATCTTCTTCATCTTCAACACAACCTCACAAAAGACATGTTATTTTTGCGGCTAGTATTGAAAGCCTTAGAAATATAATGTGCGGCCGTACCGCTACTAACCAAATTAACGAGTTTGATATTTTTGTTTTGCAGGGTTCTGTACCGTACCAAGAAGTTATCAATGAAGATAGACATGAAGACTTGCTTTGAAATACTTTGGAGGGGAATGAGAAGACCTTTCCGACACTTTCAATGATGGCCCGAGATGTTTTGAACATTCAAGTGTCATCAATCTGCGTCGAAAAGCGCTTTTTCTGCCGCGATATCAAATAGGAGACCACAGACACTCATTAGCCGGAGACGACTTGGAAATTACGATTATTCGAGAGATTGGATACGAGCGGAGCGGAGAAGGTGCGGTCAACCGGAGATCAACGAAGAAGAAGACGAAAACTACAACGAAATCTTATCCGAAGGTAGTGGAAGCGACGTGGATCAATTTGACCAACAAATACCAATTCCAACCGAAGAACCACATGAAACTATCAAGCAACTAGAACATGTTTTTTTGAGAATGTAATTTTTTTAATTGTAATTTTATTATGTAATTTGCAACTTTTGAACAACACCACAAAGTTGCAATTTAGACAATTGTATTTGTATTACAAAAAAAATCATATGTCTATTAAATAATATAAGAGGCACAAAAAACGGTATTGGGATGTTTTTATTACACTATCTTGTCTTGTTTATTGAGTTTTTTTTTTATACATATGTTATTAAAAAAAGAAGAAGGAAAACTCGCCGGAACCCGCCCCGATCCCGACCCCGCCCCGATTCCGACGGGATCGGGATCGGGACGGGACTGGAGCAAGTCACGCCAAACCCGACCCCGCCCCCTTCGCCCGTCCCGCCCCGACCCCGACAGACCCAAGTCCGACCCACTGGCCACCTATAGGACATACATATACCTTATCTTTAACTTGTCAGGATACAAGTAATATAAAATATAAAGTTAAAATAGTTATATAAAATATTACTTCCGCGTAGAATCATTTTCTCCATTTTAATAGGAAAATGTTTCCCAATCAAATGAGATGTAAGGTAGAATTCAAGAAAAATGCTACTACAATCAATATTTTAATAATAGTTTTTCTAGAATAACAAATATTTTTAATCTTGTACACTTTCCTTATCTTTCTTTTATTGATCCAGCCTTATGATAGGCCAAAGAAAGGCACTAATAGAGTATAGCAAGCTGCTCGTAAGATAGCAATAACTTGATTGCAAGCTTACCAACCAATAGCTACAATACCTCATTCCACCAGTCATATTGATTTGATTAGCTTTCAACCAAATTTTATAGCTAAAGTGACAGATAAAAAGTATTAGCGACAATATCAACATCGTAATATTATTATCAATCTTTTAAAAATATTTTTAATTCTTTAAACATTTTATTGGTACATAGGGCTGTTCATTTCGGATTATCCGATCCGACAATTTCGGATCGGATAATCGGATATCTGAAATTTTCCTATTGCCATATTGAATATAATATATGCAATGAAGTTCTTAAACTTTTGATATATTATAGTAGTTAATTTGCGTCAATGTCGTGTTTTTTCCTTCCACCAAACACATTCACTCTGTAACATCACCGAACAATAACTCTAAACATGGAATGTAAGTTCAATCCTCCGATCATATTATTATTTGTAAATATTTACACAATTAGATAACTTATCAATTGGTTGTATATGAACTCTTGATAAACTTAAACTGGTAAAAAATGACAATTAACATGCTATCACATGTTAAAATTTATTAAAAGTATAAAAAAATCTTTGCAATGTCGATATATTTTATTTAAATTCTATTTTAATTTATCTTAAAATCCTACACAAAGGTTGGATTAGCAAGTAAAAATAATTAAAGTCAGCATAATGCTATCGTTAATCGTCCACCCGCATCAAGAATTTTTACCAAGTTATACGATATAAAAAGAATTTATGCAGTGTCTTAAAATATCATTGTTTACATTGCCATGACATAAAATCAAGCTCCTTCACTTACTATTTTTTTTAAAGGAAAATGAATAGTGAAGACGTGGATGAAATAAAGTTTTGTTTTCTTTTGAATCGATTGAATTCTAAAATTTCTTTATCTACGGTAATACTTAGTTGAAATATTGCATCATTTACTTCACATCCATTCCAATCTCCTTATCTACTGTAATATTTAAAGTAATTATATAATTAGTAACAATATTAAAGTTTGTCAGAAGAACAACTTGATTCTTTACTTTTATTTTTTGATGAAGGTAGGGAAGAAACATAAAAATCAAACATGAAAATCGAAAAGCACAAAAACAACCTAACTATTAGGGAAAATAATTTTTTTTGAATATTTCGGACATCTGAAAGTAAAGAAATTGTGATCCATATCCGATTTTTCTTATCGAATCGACCAATCGCGATAGGATCGATTGGATTATTATGAACAGCCCCTGTTGGTACCTTCCCGGCAGTGTAGACAAGCAAAGCCCCACAATAGAATTCACACATTCTGCAATATATAAACCAAAACCCTCAACTCCCGCCGCGCAGGGTTTCTCTCCTCCACAGCCGCCTCGAAGAGAGAGTGAGTTTAATCATGGCGCAGTCACTGGAGCTATTATTGATTCAATTTCTTATGCCTGACAATGACGCTAGAAGACAAGCCGAAGACCAAATAAAGCGTCTTGCAAAGGATCCTCAAGTTGTTCCATCACTGATTCACCATCTCCGCACCGCCAAAACGCCTAATGTTCGGCAGCTTGCGGCCGTACTCCTTCGTAAGAAGATCACTGGTCACTGGGCTAAGCTATCTCCTCAGCTCCGTCAGCTCGTCAAACAGTCCCTAATTGAGAGCATCACCATGGAACACAGGTCCTTTCATTCATTTCTCTCACTTTTTAGTATCAAGTGCAGCAACTATTTTTTTCCGTATTCAGTGCAATAATACATTTTATTGATGATCAGTATTGTAACTTTATTTGCCGCAACTAATTCGCTAGACAATGTTATAGAGGCTCACATGCTATTTCGCATCCACATTAAGAAAAAACAATGTGATATTTAAAGTCTGATGGATTAGAATGAAATCTGAGTTCGTACACTTCTCCAATTCTTTTTGAGTAATTGGGATCGCTCTTATGTGCCAATGAGTTTGTGATCAAACTATAGATCATAACACATGTACTGTTAACGATATACAAGGTTTTGCTGAACTGAGAGACTTTTTGTTGAGCTTTTAATTCATTTAGAAAGAGATTTATGTTTTGACTGATGAAGTAAATTTTGTTCACTGATTATTCTCATAATAATGTATGGAAGAATCACTGATTTGTCAAGCAAGCTGATTGAAATAGAGTTGTACTTTCTGTGGTAATTTACTCAATGATACATATATGTGTGTGTCAGTGTGGAAAATAATTAGATCGCGCCCTTTACATTTTTCTCTTTATTTTAGTTTTTCTTCGGAGATGCATTGAATTCCCTTACCTAGATGCTGTTATATTAGGCATCTGTTTGGATAATTTAATGGAAGCATAGAAAGATGACATTTTGCCTGCAAATCATACTAATATAATGTGACACTCATCTTTCAGTCCTCCGGTGAGGCGAGCTAGTGCAAATGTGATTAGTATCGTTGCAAAATATGCAGTTCCAGCTGGAGAGTGGTCAGATTTGTTGCCATTTTTGTTCCAATGCAGTCAAAGTGCACAAGAAGATCACAGAGAGGTATACTGTACTTGATTGCCATCACATGTTTTAGTTAGATAAACACTATGGTCCCTTTCTTTTGCAATTAAGACAATGCAGCTTCTGAGTTGGCATAAATGAAAAGTTTCATGCATGTTATTTGAGATTTGAGACTATCAAAAGTTGTGTCTTGATTGCTTATATACAATCCGGTGGTGGTTTGCACCACCAGTCCGTCTGAGACAACATTGTTCCACATTTTTAAAAATACCAGACAACATTGCAAACAATTGTTGCCACTTTGCGTCAGTCCTAGGCACTTATTGCACTTTCTCTTTTATTTCGGATGGAAAAACTACAAAGTGGAGCAGCTTATACCTAAAAATGTTTATTGCTGTATGCAATAAATTCCTTGCAATTGCTAGATTTTATCATTCCAAGGCTATTATAGAGGTATGATGATACCCTTATGTTACAATGTCCATTGACCATTTGTAACTTTCAAGAGTAAGTGTAAACATCTCTACCCTCTGGAAAATAGTACTCCCTCTGGCCCAATTTATGTGGCGCCATTTCCTTTTTGGTCTGTCCCAAAAAGAATGTCATCTTTCCATATTGAGAAACAATTTAACTTTATGAGATGATTTACAGCCACGCATTTATATAAGACTTAATTTGGACCACACATTTCAAAAGTCTTCCCTTCTTTCTTAAACTCCGTACCAAGTCAAATGGTGCCACATAAATTGGGACGGAGGGAGTACTTATTTTTTCCCCAGAACGAGTATGCAACTTCATTCTGATCAGTTTCAGCATACTGTTAGCTTTTGTCTGAATTTAAGTTTTACCGAGGTAGAATGGCTGTTAAACTTTTGTCAGTTCCTTTTATCTTTCCTAATGAGGAGCTGTTGATGGAACTAATGAAAAAAGGGATTGATGACATGGGGCTGAGTGGTGCTCCAATTGGGAAGTGCGAATAAGAAAACAGAATAAACTGTCACCGTCATTTTTTATCAAAAGGTAAAGAACTGTCAGTTGTCACTACTTCTAAAAACAGGCTGAAAGAATTGATTCAGATCAAGTTTGTATGTTTTGAATTCAATCTACCATGACCATAGTTTCTTAATTAAATATTGTTTGTGTTAGCCATTTTAACTGTGTATGTAACTTCTTTTGGAGTGACTAATGGCTTCAACTATAAAACCTGAGCATTAGATAATTGTTAATCCAACACCATACCCAGTGTAGTCCCACAAGTGGGGTTTGGGGAGGGTAGTATGTACGCAGACCTTACCTCAGGATAGAGAGGTTGTTTCCGATGGACCCTTGGCTAGTTAATTGTTAATCCATGTAAAGAAAATGTTGCAATCTTCCCCTCCCCTTGGATTGGGATAACGATGCCCTCTGGTCCATGTTATGCAATTACAGATAGGATTACTTATTTTAGTGGACTAACGGGTGGTTTCATTGTTTTGATGATGCAAGGTGGCTTTGATTCTTTTCAGTTCCTTGACTGAAACTATTGGGAATTCCTTTCAACCATATTTTGCTGATTTGCAATCATTGCTGCTCAAGTGCCTTCAAGACGAAACAAGTAACCGTGTCAGAGTTGCAGCTCTCAAGTAATGTTTGTTTGAAAATCTTTAGAACTGCCGAATCTCTTGATTCAGAACCTACATTTTATAATTCTTAACGGCAACTGGGATTAAATCATGTTAACAGGGCAGTTGGATCTTTTCTAGAGTTCACTCATGATGAGGCAGAAGTGGTATGTTTGTTCATTATGCTACCTAAAGACTCATGCAGCTTCCATGTTTCAAATTATTGTAAAGTTTTTATTTTCAAATATTGGTAGAGCAAACTTGGTGTAGAGATGGGACATTGGGTGAAATTGTTGGGATTACATGAAAAAAATTAACTATGCCTGTTAGTTTTAAAATATCTTAACTGCCATCTTAGCCTGAAAATGTGTCTGCTCCTGTATCCTGCCTGCAGGTCAAGTTTCGAGAGTTTATCCCTGGCATTTTGAATGTGTCAAGGCAGTGTCTTGCTTCAGGCGATGAAGATGTTGCTGTGCTTGCTTTTGAAATATTTGATGAGCTAATAGAATCTCCGGCACCTCTACTTGGGGATTCAGTTAAAGCAATAGTGCAGTTTTCTCTTGAAGTCTGCTCAAGTCCAATTTTGGAGTCGAACACACGCCATCAGGTAGGAATATGACATGGCTACAGCATAGTGAAACTGTTGGTACTTGGATGTTGTGATGTTCGCATAGTGTTTTCCCTATTCGACGTCTGTTACTGGTTCTCAAGTGTTTTACTATGAATTGTTGGTTCATTTTTCAGGCTATTCAAATAATCTCGTGGCTAGCAAAGTACAAGTCGAATTCTCTTAAAAAGTACAAGCTAGTGACTCCAATTTTGCAAGTTATGTGTCCATTGCTTGCTGAATCTACAGACAGAAGTGAAGATGATGATCTTGCTCCAGACCGAGCTGCTGCAGAAGTAATTGATACCATGGCTCTGAATTTGGCTAAACATGTATTCCCACCTGTTCTCGAGTTTGCTTCTTTAAGCAGTCAAAGTCCAAATGGGAAGTTTCGGGAAGCTTCAGTTACTGTTTTAGGTGTTATATCTGAGGGTTGTTTGGAACTCATGAAGAATAAACTGGAACCCATTCTACACATTATCTTAGGGGCTCTGAGAGATCCTGAACAAATGGTGAGAGGAGCTGCTTCATTTGCCCTGGGCCAATTTGCTGAGTATCTGCAGCCCGAGATAGTGTCTCACTATGAAAGTGTCCTCCCGTGTATTTTAAATGCTGTCGAGGATGTATCTGATGAAGTTAAGGTGCGAACATGCTAAGACATAGTTAAGTCCTTCCGCTGGTGCCCATTTCTTCTAAAATGGTTTCTGTTCCTGTGCAGGAGAAGTCTTACTATGCGTTGGCCGCATTTTGTGAGAATATGGGTGAAGAAATTCTTCCTTTCCTGGATCCTTTGATGGGAAAATTACTTGGTGCTCTCCAAAGTAGCCCGCGTAATTTACAGGAAACTTGCATGGTAAGTGTCTTTTCTGATGCTTTAAAAATAGTTTTTTTTAAGTCTGAAGTTGTGTCACCTTGTGACAACCTAGTTTCTCCTTTTATTGCAGTCTGCTATTGGTTCTGTTGCATCTGCTGCTGAACAATCATTTGTTCCCTATGCTGAAAGAGTTCTAGAGTTGATGAAAGTTTTCATGGTGCTTACAAATGATGAAGACCTCCGTTCACGAGCTAGGGCTACTGAATTGGTTGGGATAGTTGCAATGTCTGTTGGCAGGACAAGAATGGAACCAGTTTTACCGCCTTTCATTGAAGCTGCAATTTCAGTGAGAAACTTTATAAGCTCACATTTAGGGTTTCTTTCAAATTTACAAACAATTCTTGATAGGTTTTGATGCTATCAGGGTTTTGGTTTGGAGTATAGCGAGCTTCGGGAATACACTCATGGTTTCTTTAGCAATGTAGCAGAAATTTTAGATGATGGATTTGCTCAGGTATCACTGATGATTTGGATCTTTATACATTTGAACATGCTGTTGTTGTTTACATTTGAACATGCTGTTTTCTCTTCTATAACTTCCTTTTTTTGAAACAGTACCTTCCACATGTCGTTCCTCTGGCATTCACCTCCTGCAACCTAGATGATGGTTCTGCTGTTGATATTGATGATTCCGATGAAGATGAAAATATTCATGGATTTGGTGGTGTGTCATCTGATGATGAAGCGCATGATGAACCTAGGGTTCGTAATATCAGTATAAGAACTGGTGTATTAGATGAAAAGGCAGCTGCAACCCAAGCCCTTGGCTTATTTGCTTTACATACAAAGAGTTCTTATGCGCTGTATCCTTTTCTAATACATACAAAAGCTTATCTTGTTTGACATTGATGCATGGTTCTCTGGATTCCTTAATGTGATTCAAGTTACTTGGAAGAGTCACTGAAGATTTTGGTGAAGCATTCTAGCTATTTCCATGAGGACGTTCGAATGCAAGCCATTATTTCTCTCAAATGTGAGTAGTAATGGGCTGCTTTCTCTGTTGATTTCATCTTGATGTTACCATTTTACTGGTTGAATGTTTAACCTGGGCATATATGTTTATAATGTTGTATAACATGAATCCGTCAATAGCTGTTTCATGTGTTATTAGAAATTTGATTTTGAATATCTATATGTACTATGGTAATTTCTAAGATGATACCCTTTTATTTTCAAAATTACTAGAGCAAGCTAAAGCTAGTCCATAAGCGCTCTTTTCTGGATCTCTTTGATTGCAGATATTTTGATAGCTACACAAGCAGCTTTGCAAGGTCATAATGTGAGTAATGATCTATCTCCGCCCATCATTGTAGTATTTAGTTTATCATCTATATTTGCAAGCAGTTGATGTTTTTTATCGATCAGCCTTTCTCAATGGATTTCTTACAGCTGTAAAGTTCTAATGATGCATCTGCTGTGCTAATTTATGAATTTCATATGTGCTGTGGTCAATTTGCTGAAGATTTAGGTGAATTATCAGTTATTCTTAAGTAGTGCTTGAGGTTATGTGCCGTAAGCCTGATGACCATCATGTTTTTTTTAACTGGCTCTTCTTTGAGTTAGTTTGAGCTTGCGTAGCTTTCTCCTTGCTAGTCCTGTATTAAAACTGAGGGGGTTATCCAGATTACAAAATTTTGGTAGAGAAACCCACGAGGCTCAACAAAGATCCTAGGAATCTTTATGTGGTTGGTTTGTACTGTTAAAATGCTCCATTTCCTTGACAGCACTGTCTTGCAAGTCCTTTACACCAAAAAACGTATTTAAGTATGATTCAGTATCCTCATATGTAGAAAGATTGCCGAATATTCAAATTTACAGTAATGTAACCGTGTCCCTTGGTTGTGGTCTATTTCAGTTTTAAGCTAGATTTATGTAAGACATTTGTGTAAATATTGTCACTTTTGACCTAAACTTCAAAAGTTACATTCCCTTTGAGGGGGGACCATTACACTTCCTGGACCACATAAGAAATGCAAATTCAAGAACTGCTCCCCCTTCCCCCCAAAAAAATGAATGTAAAATTGAGGTATTACATGGCTACTTTCTGTGGCGATGCTAATAAATATGCATTGATACTGTTAAAGCTTGTAGTAATGCCCAGCAAGTCCTGGATAGAAATGAGCATCTGAAAGCTCATTTAATATAGGTTGAATCATTGAAGGTATTTTCTTGAGAAAGCCCTAGGCTGAAGTTCTACGCGTTTTATGATTTAATTACAATGTTTATTTAAGCTTTCAATGAAATTAGCGAGGCATGATAATATCTCTGATGTTAATGACTGCTTCATCTCTTCTTTTTTTCTCTTTGGCAGGAGGGGATGACAAAGACAAAAGAAGTTTTTGGTAAGATTTCTCTTCGTGTCAGTCATATAATCTGTGGTACAAATCTATCATCTCATTTTTTACAAATGTTTTGCTTTGCAGATACTGTGATGAAGATTTATATAAAGACAATGGCTGAAGATGATGACAAAGAGGTTGTTGCGCAAGCTTGTATGGCTGTAGCTGACATAGTGAAGGATTTTGGTTACATGGCTGTTGAGCCCTGTAAGTGTGCACATTTTGGTTCCTTCAGGTTCTCCAGTTATTAAAATCAAATTCAGGATTAACTTGTTTTTCCCATCTTTATAGATATTGCTCAGCTTGTCGAGGCAACTTTAGTTCTGTTACGTGAGCAGTCTGCTTGTCAGCTCGTAGAATCAGATAGTGAAGCTGATGATGATGACACTGAACATGACGAAGTGCTAATGGATGCTGTTTCTGATCTCCTCCCTGCATTTGCAAAGGCCATGGGTTCCCATTTTGCTCCAATCTTTTCAAAGCTGTTCGAACCTTTGATGAAATTTGCAGTGAGTTTGGGGATGCTCCCCCCTACAATTTTTTTTGTCAAGTTCTTCAACCTCCCATCTCATGTTTTTTCTGTCCTTTGCCTTAGAGATTAGTTTTAGTCACAGTATTTCATGTCATAACCCCTGCAATTGCAGAAAGCATCGCGCCCACCACAAGATCGGACCATGGTCGTGGCAACCCTTGCAGAAGTTGCTCAACACATGGGTGCCCCTATTGGTGGCTATATTGATGTAAAGTTTAGAAACTAGTTAATTGGTTCTTTCCTTCTCCTCTCCAACACACAGACACACACATTTTTTGATAGTTCTGCAACTGAATTGGGGAATATTAATCATGCTTCAGACTGTGATGTCCCTGGTACTTAAAGAATTAGCATCAGCAGATCCTACAAACCGAAGGAATGCAGCATTTTGTGTTGGCGAGTTGTGCAAAAATGGTGATGCTGCTGCTTTGAAGTATGCTTTCACATGCACACCTTGTTTTCCTATCTACTTCTGTTCCTAATAGATGTTCTGAGTTTGTGGGGTTGTAGCCACTGTTTCATTACCATTTACCTCCTTTGTTGGTGCAGCTAAATCTGATTTATTCACTTTATTCTAGATATTATGGGGATGCCTTACGGAGCCTTTACCCATTATTTGGCGAAGCTGAGCCAGATAATGCGGTGAGAGACAATGCTGCTGGTGCTGTGGCAAGGATGATAATGGTTCATCCAGAGACAATCCCACTGAATCAGGTGTGGAATCTGGTCTTTCTATTCTTTTTGCTTTTGAAAGTTTCCCTCTATTTGCTATGGTGGTTATATGTTGTTGTACTTTCTTCAGGTGCTACCTGTTTTCTTGAAAGTTCTTCCTCTAAAAGAAGATCATGAAGAATCCATGGCAGTCTACAGTTGCATATGCAATCTTGTTTTGTCGTCTAACTCTCAGGTATTTTCATGTCTCGTATTATCTGTCACGTTTATTATCATTCTTTTTTCCTTTATGTCTTCATCTTCTGTGGATGTAATATTGAACATGTCTTTGTTTTGTGGATATGCAGGTCCTATCTTTGGTTCCGGAGTTGGTAAATGTTTTTGCCCAGGTTGCCATGTCACCTGTTGAAACCCCTGAAGTCAAGGCTCATGTCGGAAGAGCATTTTCTCACCTATTTTCGATTTATGGTCATCAAATGCAGCCTCTTCTGAGTAATCTTCCACCTGCGCATGCTAATGCCCTTGCAACTATTGCACCTCAGAGCTGACATGTAAAGAGCCTTTGAGATTAGCACGTTTTATATCTTGTTTTCTTGAAATATTAAAAGTCCGCTTATTCTTTGGACATGCATCCATGGTGGAAGAGCAGCTAATTAGGCTGATCGCGTCCAGGTATAGTCTTATCTAGACCATCACTATCATTCTTCTTTGCAACTAAAGATGCATCATACATGTCAAGTAATGCATCTTGACCGGCAATTCATGTCATTATTTTAATTCAATTATATTTATGCTTTTAACAAACCCAAAAATCCATAGTTCTGTACTATCATTATCTACCTTACTGGTGATTTTTTTTTGATTTGCGTTCTGTAAATCTATTTATGTTTTCTTGTAGCATGATTTGTTCAATCTCTAAAAAAATTGTTTCATTTAAGCAATGAATGTACGAACAGTTTTTGCTCATGTTTGCCTCTTGTATTCTGGAACGTTCTCCCAAAACAACTTCACGTTTAATTTAGTCTCTGCCTCTAAATATCCAACTGAAGTTGTAATAACGATTGAAAACAAGCTTGCTTTGATATAGTGTCCACTATGCATCGTTATCCTCATAATTCCATAAGCTGAAGTTTAAAAGTCTTTTACGTGTAATGTCCCATTTTTTTTCCCTCCAATAATGTTCCATACTTAGAACAAGTCATAAATGGATATTTAGTTCTGCAGACGTCTGTCAAAGGTAATTTACTCATTTTTTTTGCAATTTTTGTGTTTATTGCAGGTTTGCGTTGTTTTATTTTTGGTCAGGTGTCAAAGTTTTCCATGGAGATGCAATATCTTCCATTTTGACATTCCACAGAAGAGTGTCTTTACTTTCTACTTTCAAGGTGGTGTGACGGAGGAGAGGTGCGATAGGGATGGAGGAGAGAAAGGGCTGCTGGAAGTTCTGTTGTTTTATTTATTATTAATAAGGTGTCAAAGAAAGAAACTAGGAAAAGAAAGGGCTGCTGGAGTTCTGTTGTGTGAGGTTTCTTATATATAGTTCTTTGTTGAAAAAACTTCAGTGTATATCCACAATTCTTTGATGCTTGAGGTGAGTTTCCTGTATAATTTATGACTTGCAATTTTTTGGAACGAGGTCGTGTCATAGTGAATGTGTTCACTTTATAGGTCAATTTTTAAGATCTTTCGGACTGAATCTGCTAGTTAAGCCTTTATTTAATTAGTTGTATGGCTCTGCTAGTTAGTTTTTCTCTTTTACTTTTCCTGATTGAGTTGCAAGTAAAACATCATGAATCTTGGTGTTTAGGATAAATAATTCTATCCCTTTACCCAGACCGAACCACCTTACCCTCCAAAAAATAAGAAAAAGAAAATCATTGTTTAGTGAGAATGTGAAGAATTGGGTGAAGCTTCTGGATGCTGCTCAGCTGTGTTTCAATTCACAAAAGAGCTCTGGCATAAACAGAAGCGCTTTTGAAATTGTTACCGGACAACAACCACTACTCCAACATTGTGAATGCCCCAAACTTGGGGAAATCTCTTGGAGCTGCTAGCTTCTCGAAAGAATGGAAGCAGAATCTAGAG
Source organism: Anisodus tanguticus (assembly GCA_034509755.1). Lineage (NCBI taxonomy): Eukaryota > Viridiplantae > Streptophyta > Magnoliopsida > Solanales > Solanaceae > Anisodus > Anisodus tanguticus. The sequence goes on along the minus strand of CM067561.1, from coordinate 31,866,351 downwards.
ATAGTGCGGAGCTATCTGCTGCAAGTCCAAAACGGATGAAAAAGCATGCTGATCAAAATAGTCACTTTGTGGAATATCAAGTTGGGGATAAAGTGATGGTGAAAAATCCCATAGCGATACTTGTTTGCAGGGGTGCATAACCCCCCGCCTACTGCAAAAAATACATTTGGCCATTACCATTAAGCGGCTCATGGGGGAAGTTGCATATCGGGTGGATCCCCCGGCCTGGTGGAAGATTCATCTAGTTTTCCATGTCAGTCTTCTCAAGCCCTTTCGGGAAGACACCGAAGACCCTTCGCGTAACCAACTCACTATACCCAACATTCAAGGCCCACAATCATCCGGAAAAAGGCGTGCAGAAGCTATTCTAGGTGACCTAGTAGAAAAGACAATACCTACAAGAACCCGATTGATGAATACCTTGCAAGTAAGGTGCCGATGATGTCGCCAACTTAGGTGGGGGAGAATGTCATGGATAGCTTTCCAGTCATGCCCCATGACACCTCAGACACTCTTCATGGCACCCTGGCAAGCCTCATGACTGCCTTGTGGTCTTGACCGCGCCGAATGACAAGTGTGTCTGTGCCTATGTCGTCCCATCGACGACCCTCGCTAGTGTAAGCATCAGGCTGCCCGTGCCAAGCGCCTGCTCGCCCGCCCAACGCCTGTGCCCTGCGCTCAGCGCCGCACCCAGTGTCGCGCATAAACCCTGATGAAGACAAGGTTGTGGTCTCTCCAAGTGCCACCAATGACCATGCTCTTACTTTGTAATAGTCTAGGCCCCTTTTGATGTAAATATAGAATATGTTTACTAACTATATTTCCATTATGTTTTTCTAGCTTAGTTATGTCTAGTCAGGTAGCTTGACTTTTAATTTAAGAATATATATAAGGGGATCAAGCAATTAAACTTTCAAGTAAACAAATAATTCTTTGTATACTAGTCTCCCCCTCCCCCGACACTGTTTGCTTCCGTTGTAATAATTTTCATTAATGAAATCAAGTTTTCTTTCGTTCTCAATTCTCTTATATGTTCTCTCAATTGCTTTTGATATTGATTTTCCCTACGACACTGACAGTCTCGTCTAGTGTACGGAGGAAACCCCATTTGGCGGATAGTAACTACACAGACATCAGTTGCTTAGCCTTATGTCGCCCTTTCAAGGAATCTCAGGAAGGCGCCGCGTAACAATGAAGTTGTATTTTGAAAATTGTATTATTCTTCGAATTGTTATCAGAAGTTAAAATGATATCACAGTGCACGCGTTTGCTTTCAAGTTACAAAATGGATTGTTATCAAAAGCTAAAATAATTGTGCCTCCATATTAGGGTTGCTTATCGGCGGATAATTATGCTTAATGGTTCTGTTTATCGATTATTGACTTTTAAATATACTAATTCGCTAGCCAACCAATAAGATATCGGTTGGTTTGGTATCATATTAGTAATTATTGGGTGTTATTGTGCGGTGTATCAGCTAATCTAAGAAAAAATTAAAATTAAAATCACATGTTATGAAATCAAAGGAAACACTGAGAGCTGCTAGTTTATGGCATGAATCGTTATCAAGTATGATACCAAATTTTCATATTCTCTCCTCTAAAACAAAACAAAATTGTTGAAATAAATAAAAACTTACTATGTATGTCACTGGGTTATGTTGGCTATGAACTATCACTGGAGGGAAATTAAGTGCTTAATGAATTAGTTACAATTATCAATGCACAATATTTAGGGAATGAGGGCTGGGGGCTTAGCTTTAGTGATTTACTGCTTTAGGTTTACAATACATATTTGATAAATCTAGGGTAATTATAAATATGATAATTCTTAACGGGTTAACGGTTTACCCGATAAGAAAAATGTATAATTAGCCTCCGCACTGTTAAGCCACCATTTATAAAAAAATTAATTATTTTACCAACCGTTAATCTGATAACCCAATATCAATAAGCTAATAAATCAATTTTACAGTTGAATTATCGGTAACGGTTTGATTTTGAATAGCCCTATCCCATATTACAATTTCAGGCTCCTTGATAATTAAACCTTTCACGGTTAAACTGATTTTATTTATCTAAGTACTGAAAAATAATTTCGCTTCATCGTGGTAGGCTCAAAATTGAATCGTGATCCAACCATATGCTAATATTGTGATTTCGATTCGATTCAATTCAATTCGATTCTTTAATGGAAATAAAATCAAGACGATTGAAATAGTCTTATACAATAATATAATTAACAAATTAACTAAAAATTTAAAAATAACAGAAAAGTACTGAACTTAATCGAACCATTATTACACCCTATGTGGTTAAAAATGGTTATGTGTTGTGTAGGTATAAAAAGTGGGTCGTGTAAAATTCCAAATGAGTCGACACAGATATGGCGTCCTACTACGCTTCATTTGCAAACGTGATATTTCCTTGTCATTTCTTCTCTTCTTCATCCATTCATAGACTCGCTCACTTTCACACTCCATTAGCTTTCAGTCACGATGCATCGCCGGTGAAGATTACTCGGCGGCTTTCTTTATCTTCTTCTGCGCTGCCGTTCGACCTTTCTCCTCCTCCCATCGACCATGACCTCCTTGTAAGTATCACAATACCTATTTCTTACATTGTTGAATTAATTCAAGTTGTTTGTTGGTGTTCTTGAGTTGGTAATTCTTGATACTTGAAAGTCAATTGGTATAGCATGTGAAAGAAGGTTGATTGTTGGCTTTTATCAAAGCATTATGATTTCTTTTCAATTTCTTTTTGTGTATTTTATGTAATTATCTTATGCATTGTAATATCTTGATGGGTAAAATTACTCGAACTATTTGGATAATCAATCCTAAAGCTTGAAACCCTGAGTAAACTAGTGAACATAACAACAAAAGTTGTCCTAGTATTCGAAGAGCCAATGCTAACCGAGGTCTGAATTCAAGCAGTGGGAATACTAGGTTATTCTTCCCATTTGTCAAAGACCCGATACTTAGATTAGATACTTATGGTGGTCGGAGGCATCAAGTATCCGGGGATTGGTTGTGGTGAACTTGCTGATCCAAACACCACTTTAATGGAAACAAAAAGAGTATAAACTTACCGTACTTTTAGAAAAACAAATACTCCATGTGATAAAGATGGGGTTAGGGGGGTGGGGGGACCGGGGTGGTGGTGGCGGCGGCGGCGGCTTGTGGGTAATGGGTGCCCCTCCAGCCCATGCCTCCATACACCCCTGCTTGGAATGTCTCACTTCAGGAGGCAGTTAGACTTTAAAAAGCTTTTTTTTATGAACAATGAGGATACAAGAAGGAAATGTTGTTATGTCTGCTAAATGCTTCCTAATGAATAAGTGAAGGATGAGAGTCACGGACCTGATGCATCTACATGCTTTCATTTTTGGTCTCCTTACAGTTGGCTTTCGCTTTTATTTACTTGTTTAACTTTTTCTTCTTTTGCTTCCTACAGGATACTATGGCAGTTGCCGGGGCAAAGGTATCAGAAGATGGGGTAATTGGAACATTTGATAATGACGAGGAGGCATTAGATGCTGCCGAGAATGGCGTCGCGGTGTGTATCTTGCTTGATTCAGGTTTTCTTGGTAATTTTAGTTAATTTTTTCCTATTAAAAATTCCTTGTCATATGTTTCATCTATTGTTTAAAAGATTTATTATGGTCCAATTTTTCCTATCATATGTTGTACTATATGATTTGTAAAGACTGCAAGATTATTCCGAGTGAGTATCTTACAACCCGACATAAGCTTTTGGTGATGGATTTGGAGATCAAGATGGAGAAGAAGAGGAGGGTTGTGGATGACAGACTAAGAATCAAATGGGGGAGTTTGACCATGGCTAGTGCAAATGAGATGGAGGAGAGGTTGATGGCCAGGGGGGCTTGGGGAGCAGTGGGGATGCGACCGATATATGGGACATGCCGGTCAGTTGCATTCGGGAGGTAGCTAGAGAAGTGCTAGGAGTCTCGCGGGGTAGCCGTGGTGGGCATCAAAGGGATTGGTAAAGTTCAAGAGAATGTGGAAGCAAAGAAAGTGGCGTATGCGAAATTGGTAGAAAGCAAGGATGAGGTGGAGAACGCGCGTATGTGGAATTAGAGGAAAAAGGCGGGGATAAGAAGTTGTACAGACTAGCCAAGGCGAGCGAGAGGAGGACCCGTGACTCGGATCACGTGAGGTGCATCAAGGACGAGGACGGCAAAGTACTGGTGGAGGACGCGCGTATTAGACGGAGGTGACAGTCTTACTTCCATAAACTCTTGAACGAAGATGGAGATAAAGACATTGTGCCGGGAGATCTGGAGCAATCCGGAAGGTACCGGGATTTTGGATATTGTAGAATTATTAAGGTTGAGGAGGTTAAGGGTGTTGTTCGCAGGATGTACAGGGTACGAGCAACCTGGCCTGATGAGATCCCAATTGAATTTTGGAAGAGCGCAGGCATGACAGGTTTGGAGTAACTGATTGAGTTGTTTAATGTCATTTTTAAGACGATAAGAATGCCCGAAGAATGGAGGTGGAGTACAATGATTCCTTTGTACAAGAACAAAGGTGACATCCAGAGTTGTAACTACTATAGGGGTATCAAGCTGCTAAGCCACACTATGAAAGTTTGGGAAAGAGTCGTGGAGATGAGGGTGAGAAGAGGCGTGTCTATTTTCGAGAACCAGTTTGGATTCATGTCAGGGTATTCGACTACAGAAGTCATTCATCTTATTAGTAAGTTGGTGGAGTAGTATAGGGAGAGGAGGAAGAGAGACTTACATATGGTTTTCATCGACCTCGAGAAGGCATACGACAAAGTTCCTCCCTCCTAGGGAGGTTCTATGGAGATGTTTGGAGGTTAGAGGTGTACATGTGGTGTACACTTGGGCGATCAAGAATATGTATGATGGAGCCAAGATCAGGGTACGGACAGGAAGAGGAGACTCGGAGCACTTTCCAGTGATGATGGGGTTGCACCAGGGATCAACTCTTAGCCTATTCTTATTTGCCTTGGTGATGGATGTACTGACGCGACAAATTCAAAGGGAGGTGCCATGTTGTATGTTATTCTCAGATGACATAGTCCTGATTGATGAGACTCGCAACGGAGTAAACGCTAAGCTGGAGGTTTAGAGACATGCTCTGGAGTCTAAAGGGTTCAGGCTGAGTAGGACCAAGACAGAATACTTGATGTGCAAGTTCAGTAACGGGAGCGATCATGAGACAGGCATGGAGGTGGGACTTGATACTCAGGTCATTCCAAAGAAAGGAAGCTTCAAGTATCTCGGGTCTATTATTCAAGGGAATAAATAGATTGATGACGATGTCACACATCGTATTGGTGCACGTTGGATGACAATGGAGGCTCGCATCTAGAGTCTTGTGCGATAAAAAGGTGCCACTAAAACTTAAAGGCAAGTTCTATGGGGTGTTGGTTAGACCGACTATGTTGTATGGGCGTAGTGTTGGCCAGTCAAGACTTTGCACATCCAAAAGATGAAAGTTGCGGAGATGAGGATGCTGAGATGGGTGTGTGGGCATATAAGGAGGGATATGATTAGAAATGATGATATCCGGGACAGAGTGGGAGTGACCTCGATGGAGGATAAGATGCGGGAAGCGAGGTTGAGATGGTTCAGGCATGTGTAGAGGAGAGGCACAAATGACCCAGTGCGGAGGTGTGAGAGGTTGACTATGGACGGGTTCAGAAGGGGTAGAGGTAGGCCGAAGAAGTATTGAGAGAGGTGATTAGACGGGATATGGCGCAAGTGCAACCTACTGAGGATATAACCTTAGATAGGGGATTGTGGAGGACACGGATTAGGGTAGAAGGGTAGAAGGGTAGTAGGTAGTTGAGCGTAGTCCTACTTACGCTTACATACCGGTAGTTGTAGTGTTATTATTGTAGTCCTGCTTAGCCTATCATACTAGTAAGCGCAGTACTGTTTTATAGTCCCCTGTCCTTTGATTTCTGCTGCTGTATGTTTTTTCGTGTACTTTGTTTATCCTATTTATCTATGTTAGTTACTGTTTCTTTTTTCAGAATGCTTTATCATGACTTATTCGCTTTTGTTACTCTAATTTTCATTATGCTTTAAATTTCTTGTCCGGGTTTGACCATTTCTCTTGCTTTGCGTGTGCTTATGCTTTGTCTTGAGCCGACGGTGTTTCGGAAACAACCTCTCTACGTACCAAGGTAGAGTTAAGGTCTGCGTACACTCTACCCTACCCAGACCCACGTTGTGGGACTTCACTGAATATGTTGTACTATATTTTACTGCGATATTTGGAACTGAACCTGACTTTATAAGAGAATTTGAATACTGCTGAGATTAGTCTCACAAAGTGGGACCTGATGGCATCTCTCGTTTTGTTTTAGGTTGTGGATCTTTCACACTACGGCAGGATAAGAGGTAAATCCCTCCACACATTTTCATACTGAAAATGAATCTGTTTTTCTTTTATGAGACGAAGCCTCAATTTAATCTGTGAATAATCTATTGACGAGGAGGAATAGAGGTTAGGTTAATTGTTTAATATATCCAAAAATAAGTCCATTATCCACATTCCTCTTCTAATAAAATAGTAATTTCTTCCCACCTTTGAGTTCAGCGATTCTGCGGTATGTGGTTGTATGCTTATTTCCTAGTGCAAGTCATGTGGACAATGGATGTGAAAATTACTTTTAACACTTGTTCTCGTGCTAGTTATGTATTATGGACTGACTGGAAATAAGTTTTCTACTCAGTTGGAAATGTTTTGGAGGCTACTTATTCATCATTCAAGTTGTTGTTTGACTGTTTGATCAATCTATGTTTGTCTTTTCATTTCACACAGTTAGTGGAGAAGACAGGATTCAGTTTCTTCACAACCAAAGTACCGCTAACTTTGAAATTCTTCGTGAAGGCCAGGTATTTACTTGGTTTAGGCAATTCTAGGTTGATGAAAATAGCAAACTCCACTAGTGTTCTGCTTTTACATTTCATGCCTGCGAATTGTAGGGATGTGACTCTGTTTTTGTGACACCAACTGCTAGAACCATCGATATTGCCCATGCCTGGATTATGGTAATCCTTCATAGTTCCCTTGCTGAAAATTCGTTTCTTGTGCCTAAGCTTTCATATGTTAGACTATTATTGAAGTGCATCTTACATTTAACAGAAAACGGCAATCACATTGGTGGTCTCACCAGTGACCAGGGAAAGAATAACCGATATGCTTAAGAAGTATGTCTGGAACTGGCATGCTTTTGCCCTGGATTGCTCTCGCTCTTGCTTATCTATGTTTGAATAGTTTTTTGGGGCCCAACCAGTTGTGTTTACATTACTTGCCTGCTGATTTAATCTATTCGTAGGTACATATTCTTTGCAGACAAAGTTGAAATTCAAGATATTACCGAGAAAACGTCCTTGTTCGTACTAGTAGGGCCTACAAGTAACCAAGTAAGAACTGTGTCTTGTTAATCGCAAAAAAAGTGATAATATTTGTTATCTTTTTGCTTCTCTTAAAAGCTAAAACTAACTTTTGTATGTAATGGTTTACAAACAGATAATGGAAGCTCTGAGTCTTGCTGACATAGTTGGACAACCATATGGATCACATAAGCATTACACTGTAATTGGATACTTCCCACTCTGATTCATCTTCTGGAAAATTAATAAACTTCCTCTCTTAATTTAGGTTTCAGTTTTCACCAAACTTCGTGTCTTGAAGTAGATGCTGAATTACCCAAGTTAAAATTTAATATGACATACATACATACATACATATAAAAAGGCAAAATACATCAAATAACCCCTGAACTATACCCGAAAAGTCGAGTTCACACTCAAACTAATCAGACGACCTATTACCCCTTGCACAATTATAAAGTGAATTTATTTACCACCTGAGAGCTTGTGGCACAAAATATAAAAATAAGTAAAAAAAAGTGTGTTTTGAGTAAAATTATTCATTTTTTTAATTGCAAAATTTAGATTTTTTAACCCCACCCATCCCTTTCTTCTTCATTTCCCCCTCCCCCCACACTTCTTCTTCTTCTTCACGCCCTACCCCCACCCATCCCTTTCTTCATTTTTCTCCCCCACCCCACGAGCTCTGACGTCCTCCACCTTCCCACCCCACGCCTCTTCTTCATTTCCCCACCTCCTCACCCCACGAGCTCCAACGAGCACGTCCTCCACCTTCATTTACGCCTCTTGTTCTTCACGCCCCACCTTCCATAGTCTTCTTTCTACTTCAACAGCCATCAAGCACAAATATGCAGAAAAAAATATTGCAAAAACAAGAAATCGAGTTGCTATGTGATTTTCTGGTTGAAATGCAATTGGCACAGATTTTTGGGTATTTGTGGTGGTGGTTTTTGTAATTTTGAGGAAGAAAGTGGTTAATGGTAGCTTCGGTGGTGGTGGATATGGTGTTTCCGGTGGGATAAGAGATGGTGTCACGACCCAAATCCCGGATCGTGCGGGCACCTACCCTTTTCCCACCTGGTAGGTGAACCGTCCTTTACAGATTCATCGAACAACATAAATAAATAATAAGAACAATAGGAGTCTAAAAACAATAGATATATGAAAATGCGGAATACCACACTACCCAAGGAATCTAATCTGAATAGTACAAGAGCTAAGTATACAACTTGAATAAAAGTTACAACCACAACCTAAATACACTTCTGTTTAGAGAGAATTAAATAGAAAATCCAGATGAACTCCATGAGATCCTGAAAGGCTAATCGAACCTCGCTAAAGTTTATGCAACAACTCTACACCCGAAAAAAGGTGTAGCAAGAATAGTATTAGTACAAACACTATGTACTGGTAGGTATCATAGGTCGTCAAAAGTTAGCTGACATATATAAAGGAAGAAACTGAAGAATAGACATACTCGCAATCAAGTACAAACACTATCACAGTCCAAGAGTAAACAACCCAAGTATTGAGTATCCAGTCAGAATCCAAGAAAATACGTGAATGAAGTATTCATTAAGCACATCCACTTAAGACTACGGTAATGTGAATCACACTAGATCTCAATAGTTTACAATCATAGCCTAGGCAGAACCTCTAGTCCTCAAATCCATCATGTGTCTAAGTAAGAGAATTAACAAGCAAACATCTCAAATGAATCGACTATCAAGGAATCAAGGCTGAAACGCATCATGCAAAATAATGAATACAACAACCCGAATCAGAGATATGAGTGGATGTAATATGAATGTATGTGCGATGCAATGCAATGCACTGGCTAACTGTTTCATATCGTACATACATGCTCCGAGAGGAATATCTCTACGTCCCGATAGTCATGACCCATGAGGGACCCGCGAAGTCCATGTACCAGCCACTCCGTATCACACAACCTGGAGATGACTCTACCACCGACCACACCGCTAGCCATTCCGCGCACAGTTCAGAGATTGCTACGCAATCAAATATGTTACGAGAATCACGAATATTTCATCCTCACTTATCACCATCACGCCAATCACATGTAATATCAATGTATCACGGAATCACCATCACGCCAATCACATGTAATGTCAATGTATCACGGAAATGAGGATGAATGCATGTATGAATGTCAAATTCAACATTAATCATGAGGTGAATAAACATAACAACATCCGTAAATCAACTAACAATATGAACTCATTCCCAAATCTTGTACAATGCCACATCCTGAAGACCACAAAGGTGACACTAATTATATATGCAAGAGAGGCCATACCAAATAAGCGTGTAGCAAACACCATAATAGGAAGTCTCGGTTGTTTCACTTTCCCTCTTTATCATTATTAACATCAAATCACAGTTCACAACAATGCATCATGTAGAATGTGTATGAATGATGTGCATATATCAATCTCAAGTGTAAATTATAATCAACTCCAAATCGTGCCACACATGGACACATATCACAATATCAAACACTAGACAGTCAAGCCAATAAATCACAAAGAGACAACAAGCCCACAAATCAGTCAACAATACCAAACCTAAGTAATTCATCCCAACTTCATACTCAAAGGCGTACATGATTTCTTCGACAATAACTAACTTTACACATGCTTCGCTAACCGAAGTCTAACCAGAAGGTAAGCCGTAACCTACCTGGATAGCCGAACAAGTGCCATGAATCGTCAAACACGAGTCAATTCCTTCCTGAAGAGCCTCCAAATATCCAAAGTCTAGCCATTATCGAAATCTAAGTTAGAATCAGGAACTAATCATACCCATATTACTATAAAGTCACACTACTAGAAAATCAACTAATAAGAGAGGTGAAATTGGGCCCACAAGGTCAAAAATGGAAATTTCAAAGGTGGAATTAGAAAACCGACATCACAAACGCCAATTACTATCCTCCAATTGCTAATTAGGCTATTAAAACCATCAATTCCATCATTAGGGACAAAACCCCCAATTTAAGATCGAACCGTAATTATTCAAGATCACAAACTTAGGCTAAATTAGAAATTCTAGTTGTAACTCGTGAATTCATGCAATACCACTAAATTTAATCAAGTTTTACCCATAAAACTGATTAGAAAAGTCTAGAAATCAAATACCCAATTTAGAGCTAGAAGGTCATCTTCTTCATTAAACCCTTACCATTTTTCACCATAGATTTCAAGCCTAGAAAATAAATAAGCAAAGAATGATGAATGGGAACTTACCCAAAGGTGTAATAGCTTCAAGGTATCTTGAAATCGCCCTTAATAGCTCTCTAGTTCGAAGTTGGGAAAGATAAGATAATGATTTGGAAATGGGATCGTAAATGCCATTGGTCTAGCGATTTCCACCCCGCGGAACCTGGTCCGCCTCCGCACACTCGCCCCTGTAGAGAATTCGTCCGCAGGGGTGGATTCCACTTAAGTCTATGATCCTTGCTTTTGCGAGCTAGGCCTCGCTGAGGCGAGAAAAGTCTCGCCAGGGCGAGAACATCAGAAAATCTGGTTTTCATAAGTTTCACTCGAGATCCCGACACCAACCCGAGGCCTTCTCGATACAAACCACATATGCAGACATACATAAAAACGTGCTACGAACTCACCCGTGGTCTCGTATTTCTTAACGGTGGTCTGGTTGACCAAGTCAACCCCCAAAACCCAAAATTAAGATTCCAAACAAGAACACGAAATGCTCCCGAGTGCCTATGGAATTGAACCGAATATCCCACCTAGTGATAATCGACCTTCCGAACCTTAGGGAATCGACGGAATTCCCAAAAAAAAAGTATGTTTATCCAAAAGTCAATTATTGGTCAAAACTCTCATAAATTCAACTTAAAGATTTCTAGTTATCCCCAAACCAACCCGATCACTTCGGAAACCGTATTACCCATTTCCACGAGACATGAACGCTCTCACGAAACTAGGGAAAGGGTCAACAAGAGTAAATGGAGAGAAATCACCATAACGACCAAACGGGTCGTTGCAGATGGGGTGGGTGGGGTGATTTAGTGATGAAGAAGATATAATTATTGGAGGATTTTAATGGTCAATTAAGAATTAGTTAGTGTAAAATATAATTAATAAAAGAAAAATCAACGAATAAAGAAAAGAATATAAAAATTAGAAGATTTCTGACGTGGCGCTGACGTGGCGGCGAGTGTGTAACACCTCCTCATGTGCAACTGATTATAGATGTATCAGGGGGTAAATAAATTCACTTTTTAATTGTGCAGGGGGTAATAGGTCGCCCGATTAGTTTAAGTGTGAACTCGACTTTTCGGGTATATTTCAGGGGTCATTTGATGTATTTTGTTATGAACCTTTGACCTGTTTGGTTTAAATTATTTTAACTGTGTGATTATTTGATACTCCTTCTAACCCATATTGTTTTATCTACTCACAATCTTAGTTTGTGCAAGATATAACTTCTTTCCTCAAATTGCAAAGTCCAACAATTTTCAAAAGTCAGATTAACATATCATGACATCACTTCCTATCGTTTTGTATATAATGTGACTTCTTCATGCCCTTTTCACATCTTCTTACCAATACTTAACATATATTTACTAAACTGATGGGTACAAGTCATTCAAGCATTGTTTTCCTAAATTCCATTAAAGTACAAGTCACGCAAAAGGGATCAAAGTGAGCATTCAATTAAACTAGTACTTATGATTGGTAATAGCTCCTATTCATTATCTTGGAAAGTAACCAAAAAACTAGTTTGTTAACGAAAAGATTCAATGTAAAATGGTGACTAGATTGTGTCAAATAATCCAGACCCTGAACAATGATTTCCAATGTTCTCTCTTTTTCAAAGGAAACACATTGCTTTTGAACACATTGAAATGTTAAGATTTTGTTGGGCCCTCTGTCATTTTTAGTTCATATATCAATTCACCAAATTCTCACTTGCATTATTATGAAACATGTGTATCCGTCCATTTAGTTGTCATTTCCAATTGCAACCTCTAAGTCAACCCTGTGCTGCATTCATGACTGTTATTGTATTGTCAGAATCAACTTTCTCAATATAGAATATTTTACAGTTTCTCCGCCATTTGTCTGCAATATCCGCAACTAATGTCCTTTCTTACCCACTGAAGTACTTGCTTGTTAACTTCTCTCCTGTTTAGCTTCTGCTGGTGTAGGTCATATATGTTGTTAGATCAATTGCAATATCCTGCGCATATTGTCGTGCCTGAGTTTTCCAAGAAATAAGAGGCTTAACATTTTACTTTTTCTTATGAAATTTATTAACATGTGAAGGTAAATGGAATGCCAATAACTGTGGGAGTGGGAAATATCATCTCTGAAGAAGGTTATTCATTACTGATGTCTCCAGCATCTGCTAAATCGGTTTGGAAAGCTCTTCTAGGCCATGGTGCTATCCCAATGGGTTCTAATGCATGGGAAACTTTAAGGATACTTCAAGGTAATTAAAGACAATTTGGTTTTCTCTTTCTATTGTTCATATTCCAGGTAATATCTTCTGTTGAAATCATGATTCCGCTGTGTTCTGACCACCTGTTATGCTTTAGGTTCATGTCCTCAAGTTTCGATCAATCAACATCCTGTCTGATGTAATTCCCAATATTGATGCAGAAAGTTTTGTGTCTTAATTCATGCAGGAAGACCAGCTCCTGGTAAAGAGCTCACAGATGAGTTTAATGTTCTGGAGGCTAATCTGTGGAATGCTGTTTCTCTTAATAAAGGTTCAGGAACTCCTATTTCTATAGTTATGCTTCCTTCTGTTTATTTCTCAAATATGAGAAATTAATTTCAGGGTGCTATAAGGGCCAAGAAACCATTTCTAGGCTTGTAACTTATGATGGCATCAAGCAGAGGCTGTGGGGAATCCGTGTATCATCGCCTGTGGAACCTGGTAGCACCATATTGGCCAATGGGAAAAAGGTTTGAGCTTTTCTGATTTTCCAATTAATTGTTTCAGTCTCTATTGTAGCCATTGTAAGAAATTTTACGTTAGCGCATTAACCCGTTGCATTGTTCTGTCTTGCAAATGAAATGCATCAAAAACAAATAGTGCCTCATTGAAGAATTGTCTTAAGACTACTACAACTGTGATGAACAGCAGCCAATACATGGCATGTCCATCTTGTCCTGTTATTGTATCGATCCTAGTATGATCATTTGGAAGGAATTGCCAGATTGATGGTGCTATGAACTTTGGCAGGTTGGCAAGGTGACAAGTTTCACAACTGGTAAACGAGCATCTCAGCCTCTCGCACTTGGCTATATTAAGAAGAAAGCTGCTTCTGAGGGAGATACTGTAATTATTGGTGATGATGTTGAGGGTACAGTGGTGGAAGTGCCTTTTCTCGCTCATCAAATCCCTCCATCCTAGAGCTAGCATGACCTCTCTCTGTATCAGCAAATGTAGCATATGTGATATTGCCTCCAACGAAGGCTTATATGTTTAGCACATCGACAGTGTGACATCTGCTATCTAATTTGAGTGCTTGTCCTGTTAATGGCTCTATCAAAAGCTAGACGATGCCTCCCTGGAAACCTCGTAAAGCCATTTACCAGATCTCGTGAGCCAGTAACCATTTTCCTCATCGAAGTTGTGCACTGCTGGCTCCTCAGTCTACCTACAGAAGAAAGCAAATCGAGGGGCACTATGGGGGTGAGTGAGTAAAAAGATTCTGATGTAATAGATGTTCATCCTTCTTGTAGTATTGTCACGAAATTACCTCATTCTCTTAGGCGTGAGCCATTAACCTGGTGATATTTTAAAATCATAAGACAACAGTTGTTATTTTCTATGATTCTCTTGATTGAACATACTGATATTGTAGGAGACCTATCAGGTATCTTATCAACCAGAGGCATTTTTTCTTGCCATTTCTTTAAGTGGGTCAAATCCTTTCCCCTTGAACTAAGTTTCTCCATGTTGGAAATTGATTTTAATTGGGAATTGTCCTCCATTTGGTTCAGAATTTAACTAATATAGCATCATGTGATATATTAGATTGAACTGTGACAAACAAACTAGATTGAGGCCATGTGGAACTTCTTAATAATGGATCTCAAAGTTGACCAAGGTTAAATTATGAGTTTAGGACAAGAGATGTTAGATTAGATCATGTACAAGGATAATCACTACACATATTCAAACATCATTGTTCCCCTATTCCCGGATTTTGTCCTTCCGACTTCCCCAACACTAAAAGCAAGAGGCGTTGATCAACATTTTTCTGATTTTATTTTGTAGTTTGTTATAGTTTTAAGGGTCATATTTGTTATTGAACTTTGGAAAAAGGATCATATTTGTCATCCGTTAAAGTATGGACTATGGAGTTAAATATGCTCTTTCCGTTAGCAAAGTTGTCATATTTGCCCTCCATGGACAGAAATTCCATGTGAACGTCACGTTGGATTCATGTAGAAGCCGCATGGCAGGTGGGACCCACATCACTCACCCCCACTACTTCTATTTCCTCCCTTCTCCTCCGTCTGCTGCTGCTTCGGCGAGGAGCTGCAGCTCCGGTTCTCCTCCGTCTGCCGCTGCTTCGGCGAGGAGCTGCAGCTCCGGTGAACCGGAGCAGCCAACCACCGCCATAATCGACCAAACTCCGCCCTCTCCATCACTGCCAGAACGATGCCAACAAAACAACAACCAAAATAACCCCACCCCACTGCTTCTACTCCCTCTGTTCATCCGAAACCCATCTCCCCAACCTACATTACACACTTAAACATTACATAAACAACACATATAAATCTATGAAAGCAATAAATTCAACATATCATAGTGGAATTCTTCACAAAAAGGCTACGACGTGTTCAACAACTTTTCACCATTTTTTCATTTGAAAGTTTTATAAAACCAGCTGATTTTTCAACCAATTGTGTTTAAAATTCAATCATAGCTTCCTACTCACCACTTGCACAGACTATAGGATCATTTGGAGCACATTATCAACAATTTCACAAAACCCGTCGTCGACGCCGCCGTCACCACTCTGTTCACCACCAGATCTGACAACCACCACCACCACAACGTCGACCACCACCACCACAACGCCACAACACATCTTCTTTCTCCTCACACAAACCCTGCAAAAATTCATTCACAACACAGATTTCGTTTTTCTTTCCATTGTTTTGGTCCCATTTGATTCAGTTGTTACCGATTGGATATATCCATTTCGAGTTGGTGTGTAATTGATTGTTCTAGATCTAAAAAATTAACATAGAAGTTTTTTGGTCGACGATGGCGGTGGTTGGCCGGAGCTGGCGGTGGTGGTGTTCTTCGACGTAGAAGGGAGTGGGGGTGGGTTATTTTGGTTGTTGGCATCGTTCCGGCAGTGATGGAGAGGGCGGAGTTTGGTCGATGATGGCGGTGGTTGGCTGCTCCGGCGAGGAGCTGCGGTTCACCGGAGCTACAGCTCCTCGCCGGAGCAGCGGCAGACGGAGGAGAATGGAGGGAGTAGAAGCAGTGGGGGGTGATGTGGGTCCCACCTGCCCTGTGAAAGATCCAACGTGGTGTCCACGTGACGTACATGTGGAATTTCCGTCCATTTGAGGGTAAATGTGATAACTTTGATAACGGAAAGGGTATATTTGATCCCATACAAATATGACCTTTTACAAAAGTTAGATGATAAATATAACATTTTTTCCTAGTTTAAATTAGGGTGTCAAAAGGAGAGGCGGTCGATGCTAAAATATGAAAATGACATTGGGGAGGCGATTTGCCTTTTTGTTCGAATTTGGCCCGGGGGTAGGGGTGCATGTTAGAGGACAAAACTTTATCAGTGGAAGTCTTGGTAAAAAGTCAGTTTGGAAAAGGCTAAAGTGAGATATATTCTTTCTGAAGGATAAGAAATTGTTTTCACTAGTACCAGCTAAATCATACTTTCATATTTCCTTCATGTAATTATATAAGTACTATGTAGCGATAATACAGAAGGTAAGCAAACATCCTTTTCTCTTTTATTTTAGTGAATGGAAGACTTTGTTGTATGGGGCGTAGTGCTGGCCGGTTAAGACTTCGCACACCCAAAAGATGAAAGATGCGGAGATGAGAATGCTAAGATGAATGTGTGGACATACAAGGAGGGATATAATTAGAAATGATGATATCCGGTACAGAGTAGGAGTGGCCTCGGTGGAGGATAAGATGCGAGAAGTAAGGTTGAAATGGTTCGGGCATGTGCAGAAGAGAGACACAAATGTCCCAATGCAGAGGTGTGAGAGGTTGGCTATGGACGGGTTCAGGAAGGGTAGAGGTAGGCCGAAGAAGTATTGGGGAGAAATGATTAGATTAGGGATGGCAATTGGGGGGGTGGGTGTGGGTACCCCCTCCCCCGCACCTATACCCGTCAGAAAATTTAATACCAGCCACCTACCCGCCACGGGTGGCGGGTACAATTTTCAACATGCATATCCGCCTAGGCAAGTATATTCCTAAATTCACACCCGCTCCACTACCCAAGTGGATATACGTCACCTGCCTGTATTCGCCTGCCATATTTTGTAATCAATTCATTTGTGATCAATTAGTGATCGACATGATCACAAAAATTCAAATTCCAAAATTATCCCAAAAATTTGAGTCAAGAATCAATACTGTCACGGTCTCATTTTCTTTGGGAGGGAGGGAGGAGAATTCCAGATTTTTTCACCATCAGAATTTCCCATTACACAACAAAGAATCAAGAAAATCCAAAAATTATCCACTCAAATAGCTATAAATTACAAATGTAGACAAAACCCAGATATTATTTCAGCTATATAAGATAAAGTTTTTCAACTTTTTCAATTGAATTTCACAAACCCAATAAGTAAAACTTAACAAATGCACAAAAATTGATTTCACCAAGACAACCCCAAAGCATAAAGCAAAGACAACAATATTTTTCGATCAGCATCTCCTTGAAAGAAAAAGGCAGAGACGTCAAGGTGGTTCGTGAAAAAAATTTGTTATTTTTCCTTTAAATAAAAAGGCAGAGACGTCGAGAATGAGAGAGGGAAAAGAGGCGGCGTGAAGGAGAACGAGAGAGAGGGAGGCGTGAAGGCGTAAAGGACTGAAGAGGTGTAGGGTTTTGAGTTTTGTTGGAGAATGAGAGACTTGTCGTGACTTATGGACTGAAGGCACCATTTATGGGCTGCTAATATTTTGGGCTTGGGGCGGGTATAAGGCGGGCGGGTAGGCGGTTGGATGCGGGGCGGGGGAGGCAGGTATGACTGCAAATCCACCACCTACCCGCCTATCCGTGACGAGTACATTTTCAATACTCATACCCGCCTACTACCCGTCAAATTTATACCCATACCCGCCTCAACTGGAGCGGGTGCGGTGCGGAATTCGCAAAATTATAACCACCTGCCATCCCTAGATTAGACGAGATATGTCGCATGTGCAACTTACTGAGGACATGACCTTAGATAGGGTGTTATGGAGGACACAAATTAGGGTAGAAGGTTAGTAGGTAGTCCAGCGTAGTCCTACTTACGCTTACGAAATGGTAGTTGTAGTGTTATTATTGTTGATCTGCTTAGCCTATCATACTAGTAGGCGCTAGAGATGGCAATGAATCTGTTGGAAATTTGCCTTTGGCGGGAGTTGCGACCGACCAAATTTAACGGCTTAAACACTAGTGTAACGTATGTTGGAGAATCCGGTTCTTCACACATGCATGATCTACTAAGTACGTAGATAACCGTAGGGCCAAGAATCGTCAAATTTCATTGAGAAATGAAAGAGATATTGGTTCACGAAGTAAGGTGTTTGAAGCATGGAAAGTGTGGTATTGTGTGTAATTCTCCCTCATCGGTAGAGGAAGAAAGAATTGTTGTGTATATAAGATTCGAAATTGGTTTGGGGTTTGGGACCCCAAGGGGTATCCCATGTGTTTAAAGGAGGGAGGACCTAGATGTGCTTCGGTTCGAGGAAAGACCACACGCGCGCCGCCGCCGCGTGCCCGTCCCGTCCGGTCCGGTCCGGTTTCGGTTCCGGTTCCGAGTTCCGGGTTCCGGGTTCTCGGGTTCTCGGGTTCACGGGTCACGGGTCGTGGGTCGTGGGTCGTGGGTCGTGGGCTGTGGGCTGTGGGTCTTCTGATATTATCTTTTTGGGCCGAAAAACTTTGCCGGAAGTACGGTTTGATCCCGTGTTTCGATATACGATTTGGACCGAAATTCTTTCGGATGTGCGCTTTGGTCCCCGAAGTTTCAAGATGTACGCTTTGGTCCCCGAAGTTTCCGGAAAATCGAATTTCGACGGTCAAAAACAGAATGCCAAGCACTCAATTCACCATTTATTTTGGCTGAATTACTCCTCCTATAATGGCCAAAACAGTTGGTCTTTCTCCCATTTATGTTGGTGACTTTACTACCTCCATAATGGCCATTATTTGGCTATTATGGAGGCGATTTTCAGCGATAAACAGCCCCTCCCTCACCTATATAAACACCCCCTTACACCATTGTTGAGCACTAAGACATATGCACGAAAATACATAAACGATGCGAAAAAACGAGTGCACGAAAATACACAACCGAAATAGTTTTCTTCCTACAACTTCCAAGCATCATTTCGTTACTCAATATTCTTCACGGTAGCTCTTGAGTTTCCTTTGCTCAAGGGTTCCATTGCTGTTTTATCTTGGGAGACAAATTGTCCAGGACGTATAAAGGATACATACGGGGCAATATTGTCTTAAGGACAGAGTGCTACACTCGACTCAGCAAAAACATTTTACATTTTTCCGTCTTCTACAAAACTGGAATTTCCAGTTTTTACTTGTGTAACGATTGTAATTTCAGATTCCATGTTGAATTATTGAAATCTTTGTTTATCCTTTCGAATACTTGTAATAGTTAAATACTTCCCGTACTGCTTTATAAAGTACCATAAAGAGAAAAATCTCCGAACAACTTAAGACAATCTTTGTATTGTATTACTATTAGTATTCGAAAGATGTCGGTCAAAAATTATGTGACCAAATCTGGATATGGAAATGGTTTTCTGGTAGAAGAGAGTGATGATGATGAACGTGTTCATGGTGTCACCGCTACCAAGACCGGTGGAAACAAGCGCTCACGAGAGCTCGAGGATGTCAATCGGGACAAGAGGAGAAGATCGAAGATGTTATTCTATCTTGTAGCGAAGGCCTATATCTGTCCCAGACAAAGGATCCGAATAATGGTGAGAAGGAAATGGACACTCAGTCTGATGAAGTGACTGAAGTGAGCCAGAATCCAAAAATTGGGATAAGTATTTTTCTTACTTGTCAAGAATAAAGAGTAAATGATAAGTATTTTTCTTACTTGTCAAGAATAAAGATTAAATGATGTCTGATTAAAAATGGATTAAAGTAAGGAGGAATATGAAAATAATCTATATTCCTTATGCTTTAACAAATCAGAAGTTTAATCTCATCTTCTTTTCCGTTTAAAGATTGGATTTTGTAAACGACTTAAGAAGATCCGTTCTTTTAAGTGTAATTACTAAAGTGTGTAAAGTATGTTCGCACATCCGAGGGAGTAAGATCCACTGACTGTGCGAAAACTGTTACCACTCTTAAGTAAGCGCCAAGAATTATCTGGGCACCAATCTTAACGAAAGGAGTCTAAAAGCTAAAGACGTTGAACTTGTCATACTATTTGGCAGAAGATCCTTTATAGGATGATATTGGACACTCAGTCACATAAAGCCTCCGGGCGACTGGAGTGGGCCAAAATTCCTTTGATAGGATGATATTGGACACTCAGTCACATAAAGCCTCCGGGCGACTGGAGTGGGCCAAAATTCCTTTGATAGGATGATATTGGACACTCAGTCATACAAAGCCTCCGGGCGACTGGAGTGGGCCAGAATTTCTTTGATATGATGATATTGGACACTCGGTCATATAAAGCCTCGGCGGCGATCGGAGTGGTGCCGAGAATTCATTTCATAGGAAAAGTAATGGACACCTAGTAAGGTGGGCCGAGTTTCCAGTGTCCTAAATGATCCGAAGGCCTAAATAAAGGTCAGTAAAGAAATTGGACACTCAGTCTGCCAAAGAAACTAGAGTGGGCCAGAGTATCTAGATCACATATGATCCGGTTATGCCCTAACCACGGGCAAGAGGTTGTTCATGTGAAGCAACGCCACCTCTAAAGTAGAAGGGGTTGGAGAGGTTGTCCTCAATAGGACTTCATGGATTGTGATCACTCTAAGACGAGATGATACATATTCCTAACTTGGTTTAAGGGACGTTGTTGGTCAAGCTAGTTTGAGACTAGTCCAATAGGTCTGTAATAACTAAGAATGGTACAGTACGTTTGTAGCCAAATGAATGGTATATTTGTAATCCGTGCATCTATGCCATCATAGATTAAGACACGTTAAATAGCAAGTCATTCAAAAGCTAACGATGTTGAGATTGTTGCCTTCTGTCGACATAAACCCTCTAAATAAATGTGAGGTAGATGAAGAGGCAAAATCACCTTTCCAAATTCCGTCAAGGGAATAGCGAAAGAAGCACCGCTCCTCTAGAACTTAGTCACACTTAATTGGGTGATTTGAAGTTTATACAAAATAGAGGGGGGAGACAAGTACGTTGTGATCTTCATTGATGATGGTACAACGTATGGAATCCTTTGTTTGTTGAAAAGCAAAGATGAAGTTGTTGAAGCCTACAAAGCAGAAGTTGAAAATCAACTAAGCCTACGGATTGAGAAATTCGTAGTGATAGAGGGGAGAATGTGAAGCATCGTTCATTAAACGAATGTTCATTTCTCACCTCGCCCTAACGGTGTTAGCCAAGCGCGAAGGTGTACGCCCAAATTATGAGGGGTAGCTTGGTAAAAGATGGGCTACCGAAACAGTCAAGTTCGACCTAAGATCGTAGATTGCATATCCACCGGATCCGCAAATAACGAGAGTGTTGATCGCCTCTTGGCGTCAAAGAATGCTTTGAATTCTTTGGAGATAACTTTCCTTGGAAAAGGAAAAAGGAGCAATTGCTCAAGGTTAACAAGAACCCGCGAGGGCTCGATCGTCCGGAACTAGACGTTCCGTATCTTCATGACTCGAAAGTTGCTGTCTATCCGGAACTTAATATTCCATATCTGCAGAACTCAGGGATTCTAGATGTTGAACCAAGACGGAGCAAAGAGGGGACAAAGACTTGTTCCAGTCCTTCTAGCTTGTATGGTTGAGAACGAACCATGGACAATTAACAAATAATTGTTATCTCCAAAAGCGCTGCTTTGGAAAGAAGCTAAAGAGAGAAATAGATTCCATGTATAGAACCATACGTGTGTAATAGTTAATCTTCCTCCGGGAAAAGAACCTTTGGGTTGTAAAAAGTGCTCCCCTGTGAGTAGTTTCACATCCAGGGTCATTGTAATCTTACATGGCATGGGTGTTGAAACAGCCTTCCAAATCGAAGAGTTGGAAGAAGAGGATCGAATTGGTTTGTCGAATGTTGGGCTTCTTCCCGAACTTTCATTTTGGTCCCCGAAATGTTAACATTTTGGTCTGAAAGTCTCGATAAAACGAAACAATGAATCTGATCACAGAAACATTGACTCTGAAGTTAGAAAGCCAACAGTTGGAAAACCAACGGTCTTAGAGTGAGTGCGCCAAAATCTCTTTCAAGAGGGGATTGTTGGAAATTTGCCTTTGGCGGGAGTTGCGACCGACCAACTTTAACGGCTTAAACACTAGTGTAACGTATGTTGGAGAATCCGGTTCTTCACACATGCATGATCTACTAAGTACGTAGATAACCGTAGGGCCAAGAATCGTCAAATTTCATTGAGAAATGAAAGAGATATTGGTTCACGAAGTAAGGTGTTTGAAGCATGGAAAGTGTGGTATTGTGTGTAATTCTCCCTCATCGGTAGAGGAAGAAAGAATTGTTGTGTATATAAGATTCGAAATTGGTTTGGGGTTTGGGACCCCAAGGGGTACCCATGTGTTTAAAGGAGGGAGGACCTAGATGTGCTTCGGTTCGAGGAAAGACCACACGCGCGCCGCCGCCGCCCGCCCGTCCCGTCTGGTCCGGTCTGGTTCCGGTTCCGAGTTCCGGGTTCTCGGGTTCACGGGTCACGGGTCGTGGGTCGTGGGCTGTGGGTCTTCTGATATTATCTTTTTGGGCCAGAAGACCCACAGCCCATAGCCCACGACCCGTGACCCGTGACCCGTGACCCGTGACCCGTGACCCGTGAACCCGAGAACCCGGAACTCGGAACTCGGAACCGGAACGCGTGTGGTCTTTCCTCGAACCGAAGCACATCTAGGTCCTCCCTCCTTTAAACACATGGGATACCCCTTGGGGTCCCAAACCCCAAACCAATTTCGAATCTTATATACACAATAATTCTTTCTTCCTCTACCGATGAGGGAGAATTACACACAATACCACACTTTCCATGCTTCAAACACCTTACTTCGTGAACCAATATCTCTTTCATTTCTCAATGAAATTTGACGATTCTTGGCCCTACGGTTATCTACGTACTTAGTAGATCATGCATGTGTGAAGAATCGGATTCTCCAACATACGTTACACTAGTGTTTAAGCCGTTAAAGTTGGTCGGTCGCAACTCCCGCCAAAGGCAAATTTCCAACAATCCCCTCTTGAAAGAGATTTTGGCGCACTCACATGGTGTCTTTTCATTTCCGGAATATTTCGAAATGACCGATGTTGCATAAGGAGAGGTAGCCTCGGCTTTGAACCTTCCATAGTTGAATACCATCGGACTTACTTACCGCGCGGTGAACGTGATGTCTTGAACCGTCGTTGTTTAGTGTAAGCCAAGACAACGGTACCAACACAACAAATTCCCTTACTCTCTTCTTCGTAATGTTTTGTCCGTTTTGGCCATGGACAACGTCTTGGATTCTTAAGTGCGTTCAATTTGAGGCGGCCGTCCTCGCACTTAAATAGGTGGTCTCCTACAAGGTATCCCGCTATACCCCACTTCACAAGTGTTAGGAACCATTAAAAGTTTCCCAAAGACCTAACCTCAACCGTTGAGGATCATTACGAGTTTTGAAAACTTAACCTTTACCCATACTTGCAGATAGCACTTAACGTCTATCGCGGGAACGGCTTTGGATTTGGTGTTTCTTTTCGAAATCACTTCCGAAGTGCTCATGCTTCCACCGAAGCGATCAACCGAACCTTTACAACTTAGTTTTCCCATTGAACCAAATTACCGGGATCTCCAGTTCGTAAGGTTGGGTTTCCACCGTATTGGTTCACAGTATATTTTGGGTTTTAAGCCCATTCCCCTAGACAACAGTGCGAACACTTGATCTCCGGGTAGTCCCTTAGTTAGTAAATAAGGAAGTGACACCCGTGATGATCAACGCCATACGGTCTTATGTCTCCCGACGGATCGTGACGGATATGTCCAGACGGCGTCATCCGTGTCCTTCCTAAAGCCGACCAGGCTAGCCACGGTGTAGAAGCTGCGTCAAGGCACGGGTTTCTCCCAATAAGGGACGTCCTCTAATGAGTCGTGAAGTTACTCAACTTCTTTCATGCTTTGTATAAAGCGATAAACTCCGATACCATCATGAATCGGTCGATGCAAGTTTGCTTAGAGGATTTTCCAAGACCCACCATACACATTTACTTATGACTTTGGTGTTCTTCGGATCGATGTCCGGTTGCATCACCGTGTTCTCTCGTAACCGTGGACATCCGAATACTATAATCCGTAGATAAGCGAATAATTCGATATCGTCATATCCGACTTAACGCCTTCTATTGATCATGTATTAAGATCATCGGTGAACCTTAGTTCAACCGATCTGTTTGTTGGACGATACCAAGTCGGTTGTAGTGGGTACAATACATTGAACTACACGTGACCCGAGCATATCGCTCCTTGTCTATGGGTGCACCATGATTCCAATCGCTTCTATGATTCATATCCATTGGTGGCTTCAACGAGATCGTCAACTATCGACCGATCCGTTAGATGTCTTAGAAATCCAATTCCTAAGATGTCATCTCAGATACTCATATCTTTCATATCGAGACTTTGTTTCAATATGATTTTCACTCTAAGACCGTTGGTTTTCCAACCGTTGGCTTTCTAACTTCGAGTCAATGTTTCGTGATCGATTCATTGTTTCTGTTTTATCCGAGACTTTCGGGACCAAAATGTTAACATTTCGGGGACCAAAATGAAAGTTCGTGAAGAAGCCCAACAGTTCAAAAAACCAATTACGATCCTCTTCTTCCAACTCTCCGATTTGGAAGGTCGTTTCAACACCCATGCCATGTAAGATTACAATGGCCCTGGATGTGAAGCTACTCACAGGGGAGCACTTTTTACAACCCAAAGGTTCTTTTCCTGAGGAAGATTAACTATTACACACGTATGGTTCTATATATGGAATCTATTTCTCCCTTTAGCTTCTTTCCAAAGCGGCGCTTTTGGAGATAACAATTATTTGTTAATTGTCCATGGTTCGTTCTCAACCATACAAGCTAGAAGGACTGGAACAAGTCTTTGTCCCCTCTTTGCTCCGTCTTGGTTCAACATCTAGAATCCCCGAGTTCTCAGATCCGGAATATTAAGTTCCGGATAGACAAAGAACTTTCGAGTCATGAAGATACGGAACGTCTAGTTCCGGACAACGAGCCCTCGCGGGTTCTTGTTAACCTTGAGCAATTACTCCTTTTTCCTTTTCCAAGGAAAGTTATCTCCAAAGAATTCAAGATTCTTTGACGCCAAGAGGCGATCAACACTCTTGTTATTTGCGGATCCAAAGTGGATATGCAATCTACGATCTTAGGTCGAACTTGACCTGTTTCGGTAGCCCATCTTTTACCAAGTTACCCCTCATAATTTGGGCGTACGACTTCGCGCTTGGCTAACACCGTTAGGCGAGGTGAGAAATGAACATTCGTTTAATGAACGATGCTTCACATTCTCCCCCTCTATCACTACGAATTTCTCAATCCGTAGGCTTAGTTGATTTTCAACTTCTGCTTTGTAGGCTTCAACAACTTCATCTTTGCTTTTCAAGAAACAAAGGCTTCCATACGTTGTACCATCATCAATGAAGATCATAACGTACTTGTCTCCCCCCTCTATTTTGTATAAACTTCAAATCACCCAAGTAGGTGTGACTAAGTTCTAGAGGAGCGGTGCTTCTTTCGCTATTCCCTTGACGGAATTTGGAAAGGTGATTTTGCCTCTTCATCTACCTCACATTTATTTAGAGGGTTTATGTCGACAGAAGGCTACAATCTCAACATCGTTAGCTTTTGAATGACTTGCTATTTAACGTGTCTTAATCTATGATGTCATAGATGCACGGATTACAATATATCATTCATTTGGCTATAGACATATTGTACCACTCTTAGTTATTACGGACCTGTTGGACTAGTCTCAAATCAGATTTGACCAACAACGTCCTTTAACCAAGTTAGGAACATGTATCACCTCTTTTAGAGTGATCTCATTCCTTGAAGTCCTATTGAGGACAACCTCTCCAGCCCCTTCTACTTTAGAGGTGGCGTTGCTTCACATGAACAACCTCTTGCCCGTGGTTAGGGCGTAACCGGATCATTTGTGATCTAGATTCTCTGGCCTACTCCGGTTGCTTTGGCAGTCGAGTGTCCAATTTCTTTATCTTGCCTTTCTTTAGGCCTTCGGATCATTCGGACTGGAAACTCGGCCCACCTTACTAGGTGTCCATTACTTTTCCTATGAAATGAATTTTGGCCCCACTCCGGTCGCCCAGGCTTTATATGACTAAGTGTCCAATATCATCATATCAAAGGAATTTTGGCCCACTCCGGTCACCCGGAGGCTTTGTATGACTAAGTGTCCAATATCATCCTATCAAAGGAATTTTGGCCCACTCTAGTCGCCGGAGGCTTTGTATGACCGAGTGTCCAATATCATCCTATGAAGGATCTTCGTCAAATAATATGACAGGCTCAACGTCATTAGCTTTTAGACTTCTTCCGTTATGATTGGTGTCCGTGATAATTCTTGGCGCTTACTTAAGAGTGGTAACGCTTTTCGCACGATCGGTGGATCTTACTCCCTCGTATGTGCGAACATACTTTACACACTTTAGTAATTACACTTAAAAGAACGGATCTTCTTAAGTCGTTTACAAAATCCAATCTTTAAACGGAAAAGAAGATGAGATTAAACTTCTGATTTGTTAAAGCATAAGGAATATAAATTATTTTCATATTCCTCTTTACTTTAATCCATTTTTAATCAGACATAATTTAATCTTTATTCTTGACAAGTAAGAAAAATACTTATCATTTAATCCTTATTCTTGACAAGTAAGAAAAATACTTATTCCAATTTCGGATTCTGGCTCACTTCAGTCACTTCATCAGACTGAGTGTCCATTTCCTTCTCACCATTATTCGGATCCTTTGTCTGGGACAGATATAGGCCTTCTGCTACAAGATAGAATAACATCTTCACTCTTCTCCTCTTGTCCCGAGTTGACATCCTCGTGCTCTCGTGAGCGCTTGTTCCCACCGATCTTGGTAGCGGTGACACCATGAACACGTTCATCATCATCACTCTCTTCTACCAGAAAACCATTTCCATATCCAAATTTGGTCACACAACTTTTGACCGACATCTTTCGAACACTAATAGTAATACAATACAAATATTGTCTTAAGTTGTTGGTGGTTACAAAGGTTGCAGGAAACGGAAATTACAAACAACTGCTAATGTAAGAATTGAAATTACAATTCAACTAGAAAACTGGAAATTACAAAGATGAAAAAGAAAAAGCTGTTTTTTCTCGTTTTTGCTTTGAGTCGAGTGTGGCACTCTGTCCTTAAGACAATATTGCCCCGTATGTATCCTTTATACGTCCTGACAATTTGTCTCCCAAGATAAAACAGGCAATGGAACACTTGAGCAAAGGAAACTCAAATGCTACCTTGAAGAATATTGAGCAAGAAATGATGCAAGGAAGGTGTAGGAAGAAACTGTTTTGCTTGTGTATTTTCAAAACCCGTGCCTTCAGCAGTTCTACACTGTGGCTAGCCGGTCGGCTTTAGGAAGGACACGGATGACGGCGTCTGGACATATCTGTCACGATCTGTCGGAGACATAATACCGTATGGCAGTTGATTATCACGGGTGTCACTTCCTTATTTACTAACTAAGGGACTATCCGGAGATCAAGTGTTCTTCCTGTCTAGGGGAATGGGCTTAAAACCTAAAATATACGAATCAATATAGTGGAAACCTAACCTTACGAACTGGAGATCCCAGTAATTTGGTTCAATGGGAAAACTAAGTTGTAAAGGTTCAGTTGATCGCTTCAGTGGAAGCATGAGCACTTCGGACGGATTTCGAAAAGAAACACCAAATCCAAAGCCGTTCCCGCGATAGACGTTAAGTGCTATCTGCAGATATGGGTAAAGGTTAAGTTTTCAAAACTCGTAATGATCCTCAACAACAGGTTAGGTCTTTGGGAAACTTTTAATGGTTCCTAACACTTGTGAAGTGGGGTATAGCAGGATACCTTGTAGGAGACCACCTATTTAAGTGCGAGGACGGGCCGCCTCAAATTGAACGCACTTAAGAATCCAAGACGTTGTCCATGGCCAAAACGGACAAAACATTACGAAGAAGAGAGTAAGGGAATTTGTTGTGTTGGTACCGTTGTCTTGGCTTACACTAAACACCGACGGTTCAAGACATCACGTTCACCGCGCGGTAAGTAAGTCCGATGGTATTCAACTATGGAAGGTTCAAAGCCGAGGCTACCTCTCCTTATGCAACATCGGTCCGTGAAATATTGCTTTGGAAATGAAAAGACACCATGTGAGTGCGCCAAAATCTCTTTCAAGAGGGGATTGTTGGAAATTTGCCTTTGGCGGGAGTTGCGACCGACCAACTTTAACGGCTTAAACACTAGTGTAACGTATGTTGGAGAATCCGATTCTTCACACATGCATGATCTACTAAGTACGTAGATAACCGTAGGGCCAAGAATCGTCAAATTTCATTGAGAAATGAAAGAGATATTGGTTCACGAAGTAAGGTGTTTGAAGCATGGAAAGTGTGGTATTGTGTGTAATTCTCCCTCATCGGTAGAGGAAGAAAGAATTGTTGTGTATATAAGATTCGAAATTGGTTTGGGGTTTGGGACCCCAAGGGGTATCCCATGTGTTTAAAGGAGGAGGACCTAGATGTGCTTCGGTTCGAGGAAAGACCACACGCGTTCGGTTCCGAGTTCCGAGTTCCGGTTCTCGGGTTCACGGGTCACGGTCACGGTCACGGGTCGTGGGGCGTGGGCGTGGGGCCGTGGGTCTTCGATATTATCTTTTTGGGCCGAAAACTTTGCCGAAGTACGCTTTGTTCCCGAAGTTTCGGATATACGGTTTGGACCGAATTCTTTCGGATGTGTAGTTTGGTCCCCGAAGTTTCAAGATGTACGCTTTGGTCCCCGAAGTTTCCGGAAAATCGAATTTCGACGGTCTAAAACAGAAATGCCAAGCACTCAATTTTGGCTGAATTACTCCTCCTATAATGGCCAAAACAGTTGGTCTTTCTCCCATTTATGTTGGTGACTTTACTACCTCCATAATGGCCATTATTTGGCTATTATGGAGGCGATTTCAGCGATAAACAACCCCTCCCTCTCCTATATAAACACCCCATTACACCATTGTTGAGAACTAAGACATATGCACGAAAATACATAAACGGATGCGAAAAACAACGATTGCACGAAAATACACAACCGAAATAGTTTTCTTCCTACAACTTCCAAGCATCATTTCGTTACTCAATATTCTTTACGGTAGCTCTTGAGTTTCCTTTGCTCAAGGGTTCCATTGCTGTTTTATCTTGGGAGACAAATTGTCCAGACGTATAAAGGATACATACGGGGCAATATTGTCTTAAGGACAGAGTGCTACACTCGACTCAAAAAACATTTTACATTTTTCCGTCTTCTACAAAACTGGAATTTCCAGTTTTTACTTGTGTAACGATTGTAATTTCAGATTCCATGTTGAATTATTGAAATCTTTATTTATTCTTTCGAATACTTGTAATAGTTAAATACTTTCCGTACTGCTTTATAAAGTACCATAGAGCAATTCTCCCAACAACTTAAGATCTTGGATCCGGTCAGGATCCAGTGGTTTTATAGGATATGGATCTTCAAAATTTGAACCCGACGGATTCAAATCGAACCCAGATCCATTTCTGACGGATCGGATCTGGATCTGGATCTTGTATTTGATATTCGTATCCGGTCCAGATCCGATCTGTGGATCCGTTTTTTATTAAATATATTCATAACATATAATGTAATTTTATAAGTATTTTCTTAATTTTTTTCCATAATTTATGTATTAGGTAAATGGTTGAACCAGGATAAGGCACAAGTCATACAACCATGTAATTTGTCTTTGAAGTTTCATTTCTTTTACCTATATGCTCTCTGCAGTTTCCTATATTTTCATTTCTATAAAAAGAAAAAATTATCACTCTTCTTTAAAATTTCCTTTCTTGAATCTGCTAGCTTTCTCTCATTTGTTTGATCAACAAAAATAAAAACTGGGACTTTTGATATATGACTGATATTGTTTTATGTTGTTTAATGAAGTCAATCAGTAGAACTACAAGTGGAGCATCACTAAAGCCTCCACAAATTAGCTCAAAGTTGCAACCTGTTCAGCATCACTAATGAAGTCAATCGTCTTTATTTTCTTGTGGTGCTAAAACTTTATTCAGTATTTTGGAAGAATGGTGTCATGTTTGTGTAGGTTGATTGAATGAACTCAATCATTTTTTTCAATCAGATTGCGTTTCATTTTGTCATAAAAGTTTCAACATGTGGGAATATTATTCAAGCCAAAAAAACTTACATGTAGATCCAGATCCGATCCGTGGACCCGGTGGATCCGATGGATCAGAATTTGGATATGATTTTTATGGACTCGATGGATCTGGATCCATGTATGAAAAATGGATCTGGATCTGAATCTAGTAGGATCCGGTCCAGATTCGATCCGTTGCCATCCTTAGTAGGCGCAGTATAGTCCCATGTCGTTTGATTTTTGCTGCTATGTGTTCTCTAGTGTGTTTTGCTTATCTTATTTACCTGCGTTAGTTACTGTTTCTTTTTTCAAAATGCGCTATCATGACTTATTTGCTTTTAATACCAGCATACTGCTTTAAATTTCTTGTCCGAGTCTGATCGTTTCTCTTGCTTTGCTTGTGCTTGTGCTTTGTCTTGAGCCGAGTCTCTCTCGGAAACAACCGCTCTATCTACCAAGGTAGAATTCTGCGTACACTCTAACCTCCGTAGACCTCCACGTTGTGAGATTTCACCGGTTATGTTACTGTTGTTATTGTTTACATCTAGCCAATAACTAGAAAATCTTGTACTGCTATAGTTTCATGTTTCTAGGAAATCACCTAAGTATTTATTTATTATCAAAATTACATTATCCGAAATTGTCATCTAAGTAGCTTCTTGATGCAGGTTCCTAATTATAAAGTCAGCCGACTTTATGAAATTTTAAGATTCATAAACAGAAAATGAACCTAACCTTTGACTCTGTCACACCCTCTTGCACAACCCCACAACTACAAGACTCCACAGATAGATCATCAATCATCTAAAACACTTCTTGGACACATAAATGATAAATCTGTGAACCATAAAAAATAAAAATTTTAAAAGAAAAACACCAAGAACCCCATTAAAAATGGTTTCTTGAATCAAAAGATCTCATTTTTTCCTATTCTCTCTAAACTTAGGATGAAGGGTGACTTGTGGATTTTGGGTTTGTTGTTCTTTCTATTTTCTTGGGTAGTTTCAATTTCATTAGCTCAAAATAGCACTAACTCATCTGCAACCTGTCCTTTAGATTTTGGCTATGTTTTGAGAGTCCCCTGGTCAAGTTCTAACTGCAAAGTTCTGAATTCAACTCCTCAGCTTAACAATGGTTCTGATATTCCCTCATCAAGCAAAGGTCAGTGTTGCCAGAACCTTCTTTCCCTTTTTGGTGTTGCTATGGCACAACACCTTAAAGAAACTTCTATCTTCCATTTACCCAATTTGGAAACTTCTGTTTCTTGCATCCAAGAATTCTAATCCAAGCTCAACTCTTTGTCTGCCTTCAAATCTTACCTCTTTCTGTTTTGACCCTTTTCAGTTTGTCATTACACCAAATATTTGTGCCTCAATTCAGACCATACAAGATTGGGATAAAAAGGTGGGGGCCTCAACTGTTCTTGATTCTGGTTGTAGGTCTGATCTTGAGGATTTAACTGCCTGTGATGGTTGTGTAGCTGCTGGCTTTAGAGTTCAACAACAGTTGATTGCAATTGATGGTAATGCATCTCATTCCACTGATTGTTTTTACTTCACCATTTTGTATGCTGCTGGTATTGTTAATGAATTTGGTCCTGAAAGTACTGGTGCCATGTCATGTATTTTTAGTATTGATTTGAAGATTAATAGTTCGTCAAGCAAACGGCATTTAGCGCTAATCTTTGTGTTGGCTGGAGCTGGTATTGCAGTATTATGTATGTCTTTAGTGTTGGGACTGTATATCGGGTGGAAGAAAAAGTGGAGGAAAAATGATGATGTGGAGGAAATGGAAGATATGGTGTCTAGGCGAAGAATAATGAGGCCTAATACTGCTGTTTGGTTCAAAATTCAGGAGCTTGAAAAAGCAACAGATAATTTTTCGCAAAAGAATTTTATTGCGAGAGGTGGATTTGGAGTAGTTTATAAAGGAACTTTAGCAGATGGGACTGTTGTTGCTGTCAAAAAGACTATAGAATCTGATTTTCAAGGAAATGATAGTTTTGTAACGAGGTTGAGATTATTAGTAACTTGAAGCATCGTAATCTTGTATCACTTAGGGGGTGTTGTGTGACTGGTGAAAATCGGATTGAAAATGGGGAGAGTGAAAGATACCTTGTTTATGCCCAATGGAAATCTCGATGACCATTTATTTGGTGTAAATCAAGGTGGAATACTAAAGCAACCATTGACTTGGCTTCAGAGAAAAAAACATAATTTTGGATGTGGCAAAAGGACTAGCATATCTGCATTATAGGTAAAGCCTGCAATTTATCACAGGGACATTAAAGCTACTAATATTCTATTAGATGTAGATATGAGAACAAGAGTGGCTGATTTTGGGTTGGTTAAGCATAGTAGAGAAGGACAGTCTCATCTTACGACCAGAGTGGCAGGAACACATGGCTGCTTAGCTCCTGAATATGCTCTCTACGGGCAATTGACTGAGAAGAGCGATGTTTATAGCTTTGGAGTTGTTGTTTTGGAAATAATGTGTGGAAGAAAGGTCCTTGATTTCTCTTCAGGACCGCCTAGTGCTTTTCTGATCACTGATTGGGCTTGGCCTAAAGTAAAAAAAGGGCATCCCGGTGCACTAAGCTCCCGCTATGCGCGGGTTTCGGGGAAGGGCCGGACCACAAGGATCTATTGTACGCAGCCTTACCTCACATTTCTGCAAGAGGTTGTTTCCACGGCTTGAACCCATGACCTCCTGGGCTTGGTCTAAAGTAAAAGCTGGAAAGATAAATGAAGTTCTGGATACTATCCTAGTAAAGAATGATGAGGATTCAGTAAGTGCAAATCCAAGGGCTATAATGGTGAGATTTCTCCTCGTTGGAACATTATGCGCTCACGTGATGGTTGCCTTGAGGCCAACTATATTGGATGCACTGAAAATGTTAGAAGGAGATATTGAGGTTCCTGAAATTCCAGATAGACCAGCACCTCTCGGACAACCTTCATTTTATAATGCTAATGGTAACACATTCAGCATATCACCAGCCTTGAGTTGCTTGCAACTGCCTGCTGGAGACATGCTCAGGTGACAATAGGTAATTGGAAAATAGAGTTGAAATCTTGGCCGATGTAAGAATTTCTTCTTTCTTTCATTCTTTTCAACAGCCTAGAACTTTTGATAATCTTCTTAGGCAAGCAGAAGATTTTCTTTTGCTTTCCTTTTCTTAAGAGGTATATCAGACTTTTGTAAATATTAGCAATATCTGATATTCCTCTGTAATATAGCTAGCCATGGTGCCTTGTGATGTAAATGTTGGAAATTTACTAATGTGGAATTAAGTTTATCCCGTTATTTATGACTCGAACAATTGGGCCCCCACGTCGAAAATATCGTTTCCCCACACGTGCAATCTTAGTGCCAAGTATCGTAAATTTCGTTAATGAAAGAGATATTGGTACGTAAGTGAAATGTTTGAGACATAGAATGATGGATGATTATTTGCTAAATGACAAATGTTGCACGTTGGTAAACGAAGGAACGATTGTGCGAGGTGTAAGATGGAACAGGTCAGAAAAGGGCCGCAGAGCCGAGAAGGGCCGCGGCGCGTGACTGACAGTAAGTTCGTCGGCTCTCTGGTTGAATTAGCGCCGCGGCGCTAACGTGGCAGAGCCGCGACGCTTCATGGGCAGTGACTGCTCGACGGAATCCCAAAAGTCTTGGTTGTTGAGGGGGTTTCAATGTCATTGAATCCACCCAATAATGGCCATTACTTGGACCATTATGTTGCTGCATTACTGGGGGTTAAATGTCATCCATTACATGGCAATTGATTGCCATTGTGGGGCACTTGAAGAGGCCATCTTGCACATCTATAAATTGAAGTCTTGGCTCAATTCTGTAGAAGAAGACATGAGAACATATATGCACATATGAACAGAAAAATAAGTTCACAACACCACAAAGAAATCAGAATTTCCTGATAGCAATCCTTCTCTTAGCAATCTTTATTATTCGTGTTCTTCGCTGAGGTCATTTGTGTAGGCTTTGCACACTTGATAGTTTGTTGTTTCATCTTAGGAGACTATTGTCCACACTTCCGTAAAGCCTATATATGGGGGCAATCTTGTCTTAAAGACAGAGAGTCATCTCTCGACTCAGCCGGTGGTGTTGTGGTTTATCTAATTGATTGCTAAGTGTTTCAGGTGTTAACTTAACAGACGAAGGACACCAACCGTTCGTATTCTCAGCGGATCTACAAGCCACAAGTGTAGCAGTTCATGTTCTTGTATTTACGAATACAAGTTTTATATTTGAAGTTTCATTCAAGATCAAGATATTGACAACTTATTGTTGTCCTAATTGTTGTTTATACTTTCGATCATTGTAATAGTTATTTACTATTCCCGTTGTTGCTTTACATATTCCACCAGTAAATTCATGTATCTACATGTTTGTGTTTCAAAGTTATTGAGACAATATTCCCTACTGTATTGTTTTCTTGCCAGGGACACACAATGTTTAACGCCGGTAAAAAGTGAGTAAAATTTCAATTATGGATAAACAGCCAACTATATATGCTCTGCTAAATTCATGTGCTCCTCTGATTTAATATCGAATTTAGTACAAGTTTTAATAAGTTCAAAATGCAAGTATTGTGCAAGAACTCGACATTTTAAAAGTACTTCTTTCTTCTACTGTTTTCTTTTTGGAAAATAGTTGGCGTCGTCTCACTTTGCGGCATGCTATTTTTCTGTCATATTTCTTTTGTCACACCCCAACCTTGGGGTGTGGTTTGCACCCGGTGTTCTAAGGCCCGAGCGTATCAATCGTGATACCTGTGACATACTCAACACATAAGCCGACAAGGCCTTTGAGAAATGATTATATGAACAAATACATGATCACCTGATCGTAGGGCCGACAATTTCACCATAACTCGATGGATATCCGATCCACCGACCCGATTATATGGACGAAAATTCGATAAAACATGAATTTTAATCGGGTGACGGATCGGGTCGGATTCGGGTGGACGTACACCCAACCCACTACCCGACCCACCCACCACCCGTTATAAATTAATTATTTTCAATCTACCCCTCTTGTAGATCTTTTAATATTTGATATAAATAATTGATAAACATGATTGCTAATTATATCTACCAATTTATGGATCTATTTTTACAAAATATAAATTTGTGGTCAACTTTTGCATTTAAAATTTGAAATCTCAAATCACACCTTTTTGGATGATTTG
Organism: Anisodus tanguticus; assembly: GCA_034509755.1. NCBI lineage: Eukaryota > Viridiplantae > Streptophyta > Magnoliopsida > Solanales > Solanaceae > Anisodus > Anisodus tanguticus. The sequence continues at coordinate 31,830,880 of CM067561.1, read as the reverse complement.
GAGTTTCATCTCATGAGATGAAATTGCATGTCCAAACGATAATTTCATCTCATAAGATGAAATTGCATGTCCAAATGCTTAATAAATGCTATTTTTAATTTGACTAAATCAGACTAATCAAAATAACTTGAGTTAAGAAATATGTGGGTCGCTAACTCGTCCAAATTAAAACAGATTGAACAAATTATATTTTTATCTGCTAATTATACCACTCTAAATTTGATCAAGTAAAACGTACATTGAACAACATAAGAAAGGGAAAAAATAAATGTTGATCGTTTTCACATAAAAATATGAACTCACAGTACTAGGAGGATTGATGATATTTATTTTATCTTAACAGTTGATATAATCAAATGCAACTTTGTGGGTTTACCAGACCCTGTCATTCTTGAATTAACTCGTACAATTCTCTACTTCCAATAAAATGAACAATACTTTATTCATTTTTGTGAAATTTGAACCGACATATTTATTAACTGTCATAAATTACCTACAAGACTTGAGTATCGACCAATTTTCATAAGTCTTCATCGCTTTCATCCGCGAAGCACCCGATCCACCCGTGTATGATGGGTGGATCAGATGTGGATTAAAAAAATAAGGTGATGAATGAGTCAGGTGGTGGATGGATCGTTGGCGGGTGGAGGCGGACTGAGCTCCACCCGATCCGCCTCCGATCCATTGTCAGCCCTACTTGCACGCAGAAAAGGTCCAAACTATACATAAATATACAACAAGGCCAACAAAGGGCGACACGTACACAACAGTTCTGCTGAAGAGGTCGATAAGGCCACACAAGACCCTCATACACAAAACAACTGTCTAAATTATACATAACAGAGCCCGTCGTACCCAACTATATACATATATTACCCGTGAAAAATAAGCGAGGAAGTATTTAGTAATTGCCTAAATTACCCTTGTTTCCTTCGACCAAGACCGAAAAGTCCATGCCTTATAAAGTCTCCCCTTTCCGATCACAGAGCAACATCGGACTACACTGAGCCCTAACACTTACTTAGGACAAGAATTGTTGCTAATTTACATAGAAACCCACTAATGTTTCAATCTTGATTGTGGGTCTTTCTTGAATGGCTTAACTGCTGTTGATGAATCTGAAACATCCTAGTATTAATCAAGATTCAAGAATGGAGACTCGTTTCAGATTTGGGTTTTGGGTTGTGATCCCTTTAGCTTTGTGTATTTGCCTTTGTGGGCATTCAGTATCTGCGGTAAATAGTAAACCCAAGAACGTTCAGGTTGCTCTCAGGGCTAAGTGGTCTGGTACCCCTGTACTCCTGGAAGCCGGGTATGTATTCTTCACCATTATAATACTTTGTTGGTACTTGATTGTTACGAAAACAAATGACCATTTTATTGTAACTAGTTTGGGATTGAAAATCAGTAGAAGTTGTATTGCTTTATGGTTGCCTTTTGCCTTATTGAATGCATATTGGTCTTTCTGTTTAAAGAAAACTAGGGAGTTAAAGTTTCATTTAGCATCTTTGCATGTGTATCATTCTAAATCTTGATTAAGCTTGGTAAATATAGAGTAGTGTAATCATCACAAACAATGGTGACACTGTATTTTTGATAGAGTTTAGAATTCCTAATTTTTTGTGGAAGATAGTATTTTGTGTACTTCAGTGCTTTTATGGGTACTCCTTGTCTTCTTGTTGATAATCCTTCTTTCTCCGGTAGAAGTGCTGTTTCTATGATAGTTCAGCATCTGCAGGATGTTATGAAGTTGTAGTTAATTTACAGAAACACTTTTGGAGGATTGAATATTTAAATTATTTTACTTGAATTTTATACGGCTACTAAGAATGCCTATATGTAGGATCAGTTCCCCCTCCCCCCAAACAAAAGGGACATTATATATTAGTTTTACAAGGTCTTGTCTTCTTTATCTTTTCATGAACATTTCGTCATATTGATATATTCATCAATGATTCTATGCATTAAACCTTGATGTGATTTTCAGTATCCTAATTATTCATTTTGTTCTTCCAATTTTCTTAGTAAATTATGTAAAAGTATGCTCTTGTGCTAATTTCACAAAAAAAAAAAAACTTAGAATTTGTGAAGAAGCTAAGGACCCTAAGGTAGGCTGTGAAGCACTGCGTTGTTAACTGAGCTGAAGTGACCTGGGTACCATCTTTTATATTTAGCAAGTATTAGAGTGATGTCCACAGAATCCAAAGTAGAGTTGATAATGTAGGATCATGTTGATATACCAGTTATTTCCTTTTCAGTTGAGCACACTAATTTGGAGCGTGGAAAAGTTGAGTTATGAAATATTCGTTTTCTTATGTAGTGGTAGGCCGCAAGAAGTATGTGCTGTGAGAGATTTTTGACATATTTAGTATTTCTTACGTTGTTCAGCCATTGGAGACATGAGTCATTATAGTGTTAAAGGACATGGTTCCATGGAAAGTACTAACTTTAATATTGGGATATCACGTATTTAATTAAAAGGAGGAAACATATTGGGTGATAAAATTGCAGAAGAAAAGCTAAGCACTGTAAGTAAGTTAAAAAATGGATGCTTGCAGCAATTGGCATATTTTATTGTAAAAGAAACATGTTTAGAAAATCAGCGTTATGTTAGTAATAAATAAAGGAGGCAGTTACTATAAGAAAAGGGATGCAGGGAAGTATAAATATCTTGGTTACTTCTCAGAAACATGAAAGAAATGTATGTACACATTAAGGATATCCATTTGGGGACATCCAATAGAATTGGAACAATATAGAGAAGATATGTAGTTATATACCACATTGAGGATTCTTTCTCTTGCCAAAACGTACTCAACTGGTCTTCTCATTGGTTTCCTTGTAATAGGAGCAAACTGTACCTTCTCCTTTTACATTTTGTGATGTTCTGCTCATGATGGACAGGGAGTTGCTATCAAAGGAATCTAAGTACCTTTTTTGGGATTTTATCGAGTTATGGCTTCACTCTGCAGATGAAAATTCTGACTGCCGTACTGCCAAAGATTGCTTGAAGAGAATTATAAAATATGGGAGGTCTCTATTAAGTGAATCTTTGGTAGCAATGTTTGAGTTTTCTCTCACTCTTCGATCAGCATCTCCTAGGATAGTGCTTTATCGTCAATTGGCAGAGGAATCTCTTTCTTCTTTTCCACTTGCTGATGATAACAGCTCGAGCTCTCCTGATGGAGGAGTACTTCAGCAAAGTGATAATGAAAAGAACAAAAAGGTTAATCCTTTGCTTGTTGGTGAGAACCCAAGAAGTCCTGAAGGAAACTGCTGTTGGATAGACACCGGTGGAAGATTATTTTTTGATGTTTCTGAGTTGCTAGTGTGGCTGCAGAACCCCAAAGAAGTGTAAGTCTGTCTGACTTTTTATCCTCTTCACGAAACAGAAGGTGGTATCATTGATTACCTCCAGGTATATGTGTTCTCTGCTGATCTTTAGTAATTGGCTAAATATTTTTGTAACAGATCTCTTGATACATTGCACCCCGAGCTTTTTGAGTTTGATCATGTCCATCCAGATTCAAATGTAGGAAGTCCGGTAGGCATCTTATATGGTGCTCTGGGGACCTATTGCTTCGAACAATTTCATCGTACTTTGGCCAGTGCTGCCAGAGAGGTAAGCTACCATGCCTCTATAACCTATCTCATCCTTTGTGCTTATTACCTTTCTCTTGACCCTCCAGAACGCAATCAGAATTTCAGAATGGCTGTGCACGATTTGGATCCTCTAGAGTAATTTCTTTAAGTATATGAATACTATCTATGACATTGATAAAAGCTCTTCAATATTCAACATCTCTTTTTCGGCTGTTCTTATCTAAAAGAAAAAGAACATCTCTTTTTATGATACATCTCTTTGCACCTTGAGAAGCAAAAAAATAATTATCCAATATAATTAAGTGATAAGAGAACCCGAAATAGTGTAGGAACTTGTTAGATGACAAAAGATGTGTTCTTTTCTATATCAGAGATACCTTCACATAGTCTCTCCTTTCATTAGTTAAATATATCAAGGGCTATAGAGGAAGTAAGGTGGAGCCTTAGTGGATGATCTTGGTTATCAATATGCTTCTTGAGAATGAGCTGCTTGTATCCCCTCAAGCCATTGGAGATATTAGATAGTGTTTGCAAGAAATTATAAAAAAAGGAAAATGTGTAACTACATCCATTAAATTACACACTTGCTGGGATTTTAAATCTTTCCTCATTTTAATGTGGATTCCTACCATATTTAATGATTCTTAACACTTCCCCTTAAGTTGGAGCGTACAAATTGTATGCTCCTGGCTCGCCGTAAATATACTTAATTCTGGACCATTGGAGTGATTCTGTACGTAACACAATCTTTTGTCGAATAAAGTGACAATCTACTTTTATATGCTTCGTTCTTTCGCGAAAGACTGGACTTAAGACAATGTGAAATGCTTCCTGATTAGCCACTGGGTAGTTCTGTCTATAGCCCATACTTTTTTGGAATCATTCAGTGGATGAAGCATGGCGACGCTTTTCAGTGTTCCTCATTATGACTTTTCTTTTATTTCATTTTAATCAATTGAAACATATGAATTTGTTTCCACTAACTTTTACTTAACAAAGTGCTTTCTACAAAGAACGGGGGTTGAAGGGTTCGAGTGGGGAGTTGACTTATTCATTACCCTTGCCTATGAGACATATCAGTGTTATCTCCATGTTGTTTGTTACAACTAGAGTCATCTCTGTCCATTTTTTTGATCCATTGAAGAAGATGTCTAAAAGGTGTCATAATCTTCTTTACTTCCTCTTTGTTATTTATTCTTAATCAAACAAGGGAAATACCCCCTATCTCTTTTGTTGTACTCTCCATCCTATTACTAAAACCAAAAATAGAGTTATAATTTATTCTAGTGCTGACTATCTAGTAACTATCACAGGGGAAAATCTATTATGTCGTTAGACCTGTGTTACCTTCTGGATGTGAATCAAAAAGTACTCCCTGTGGAGCTCTTGGTACCAGAGACTCCTTGAACTTGGGTGGTTATGGTGTGGAACTAGCACTGAAAAACATGGAATACAAGGCTATGGATGACAGCACTGTGAAGAAAGGTAAGTTCTGTAGTGCACTCATATGAATCATGCTACTTGATGCAAGCAGCGGTATAATCTCCAACAGTGTGTTAAATGTAATTTTGTCAGCTTTGGATGTTTCACTACCTATAGGATAACATTGTTCCTTCTTAAGATGGGAAGCCTGGCACTGTTTTGTTTCACCATCTTTTTCGCTTTTTCATTACCATTTTCCGTGGTTGAGCTGAAATTGCTTGGATCAGGGATATAGTGACTGCACCTTCAGATCTCATGATTTTCCCAGAAGAAAATCAAAGAAAGAAACGTTTATTTTTATGATATCAAGGCTAAACTTGTCTTGTATTCTGCGTTCTTGCAATGCATTTCGGAGACTCAAATTTTGTATATTTGTTTCTAGTTCTCTTAGATAGTGTCTTAAAAAGCAGGTTGTCTTTTTATTTCCAGATTGTGTGAAAATGCTTTTTCCAAAAACCTGAATTTTAGGATTTGAAGTATACTAGTATCTGTTGAGCAAAAAATTTTGGTTTTATAAGATCCACCCACTTTACTTCTTGGAGAAATTAGGAGTTAACCTAATAGTGGTGCTGATCGCACATTGAAAGTTACTGCTAAATTCGCTTTATATCTAAAGTATTTTTCTGTCCCTTGTCCTTGCTTCTCTTAATACCTGATAAAAAAAATTAAATGTCCTTACTTCTTTTATCTTGTGTTTAGCAAAAAGTATCTAATATTGTCAATTGCTGCAGGGGTCACTCTCGAAGATCCTCACACTGAAGATCTTAGCCAAGAAGTCAGAGGATTTATATTCTCTAGGATTCTGGTTTGTATTATCAACTTTTTATATCTCAAACTGATAAATAAAGTTAAAGCAGAGTTTCTGTTGAAATTATTGCCTTAGAACACATACAGGAATATGACTAAAGCTACACAGTAAATGTACTTGTTGATGACTTTTGTGGAAGTACTGTTCATAAAAGAAAAAAACAATGTTGCCAACGAAAATGACGTCGACACTTTGCTGACAACATAAAGAAGTATAAGGAAGAATGATAACTAAGTTTGCTGACAAGTAAAATAAAAGGAAACATTAGTGGTATATTATCACCTTTTCCACTAAGATGATTTAGTGGAGAATATAGTGTTCATCTAGTCTGAAACTCCTAAAATTTTAAGAAAAATATGCATTGTAAAATTATTTTACTCTACCACTTCAATAATACTGAAGGACAAGTAATAATAACACAGAGCTTATATTCTCCCTTTAAGTAAAAGAAATAACACTGGTGAGTGGACGATCACCTTTGTTGAAGGTAAGCTTGGTAAAGTGCTGCCTGTTTGATCCAGTTCCTCAAAAGTTTCTCTCTTTGTGGTCTTATTGTATGTTTATTCTCCCTTTTTTGGACTTGACTTGGTGAAGCTATGCAGAATGACAAGTCAGAGTACACAGTACGTCCCCGTGATTCGCTTGTCTCCCCCTTCCCCCATACCCTTCTATGTAGTTTTGTATACTGGTGCATTTTGCCCTTCTTTTAATGAAATTTATTACTTTTACCAAAAAAAGAACTTACACTTTGCCCTTCCTCCCATGAAAGCACAATGTTAATAATGAAAGGCAGATTAAATGCAAACACTATAGCTGAGATGCAAACAAGACTCTCTTTTTAAATTCTACATTATGGTTTGTGCCTTGTGAGATTAGCTTTTAGAGTCCAGTAAAAGCTCCTTTGGGTGGGTGTAATAGTTGTGTGCAATCCACTCTGCCAAGGCTGTGGTCATTGAAGAACTGATTCTGTCGTCCCATAACTGCAGGAGCGTAAACAGGAGTTAACATCAGAAATAATGGCTTTCAGGGATTATCTTCTATCATCAGCAGTTTCTGATACACTTGATGTCTGGGAATTAAAAGGTGATGATAACCTTACTATTATGAGCCTAGAACTTGTCAATATTAGAAATGAAAGCTTCTTTTTGATTAAGCTCACTCCCTTGGCGATGCCAAATATAAATAAACAGATTTAGGGCATCAAACTGCGCAGAGGATAGTTCATGCGGCTGATCCTTTGCAATCAATGCAAGAAATTAACCAAAATTTTCCTAGTGTTGTCTCTTCTTTATCTAGGATGAAGGTAAAATATTTTTCAGTTAGCATATTTAGTATTCCACTGGTAAATATTTTTTCCAACTAATGTGACATTTATTAGGAATCTGATCGTTTGATATGTTTTTAAATTTAATGCAGCTCAATGAATCTATCAAAGAGGAAATTGTTGCAAATCAGCGAATGATCCCACCTGGAAAGTCATTAATGGCCCTGAATGGTGCCATAGTCAATATTGAAGATATTGACCTTTATCTGTAATGCTTTCACTTGCTTCTAGACCATCTTCCTCTGTCTCCTCCACCTCCCTCCATTTATTTTCCATCTGCGTAGTTCATTTCCTTTAAAGCCTGTTAATATTTGCTATTATTTAACTGTCAAGAGATGGGGAGAAGAATATAATTGAATATGTTCAGAATTTGGGCCAGTTTGGACATATATTTCTTTTTTGCTGTTTTTCATTTTTTTTTAAAACCTGTTTGGTTATACATTGTGTTAAGTTTTCACTCCAATTTGAAAAAAAAGTTTTTCAAGTTTGTAATGCATGTCCAAACACAACTTCAATTTGCAAATACCTTGTCCAACTTAACTTCAAATACTACTTTTTTTCAAAAATCACCCAGTTCATTTCCAAACGCCTACTTAGCGTCAGGGAGATGAGAATATTTAGACACATGGACTAAAAATTACAATATTGAGTTATAAGAGTTGATTGGATCAACCACCCCTCTACCTTTGTTGTTTTCCCCCTTCCTTAATCCCCTCAAAATTTGAATTCACACAAGCGTCAATTGCTCTAGATGCAGAGGTGGATGCAGCGTTTCGGTACCGGGTTCATCTGAACCCAGTACTTTCGACGTGGAGCATAAATTTACGTGTAAAAACCCACTAAAAACCAATGAAGGTTGAACCGATAGAGCTAAATCCTGCCTGTCTCTGTTTAATTGTTATACCCAATTAGCCACAACTGTTTTTCACAACTGAGAAGCAAAATAAGCTGACAACGGAAATGATAGAAATTTATTTCCTTATTCATCATTTTTGTTTTTTCTTCTCCCTGAAGTTTATAGAGTTTTCTACTTCTGTTTTCTTCAAGGCTTATATTCTTATTTCCCGTGCATTGTTTCTCGTACTTGAATCCATCAGCAGTGGAATATTGTGCTCTGTATTGTCAATTAGCCATCCTTTGGTTTTAGAACTAGCTGGAAAGAAGTGATAATGGCATATCAGATGGCCTGGCAATTTAACTCACCCTGTGTACTGTTATAAGACAATTTGTGGCTTTGTGCTGTGTGGAGCAGACCGTGCGTACACTTTGCACACCTTCAATGCAGCACTGTGAAATATCTGTCAACTCTTGGAAATCCCATCCTTTGTTACTATTATATGTGCTTCAACAAAGGTTCTCCGAGTGTTTGATTATATGGTTAAGAGTTAAGACTGATAAATTTTTGACAGAATAGAAAATGTTGCTTGTCAATGATTCAATTTAATGTTTATGGGCTGATTTTGCTTTTAAAACTTTTTTTTTATCATCACCAAAGTGCTTCATTGTGAGTAGCGGAGATCATCCTTTTTTTCCCCTCTTGGTTGACTTTAAGAACTTCTGAATTTGTTTTCCAGGCTGGTTGACATGGTTCATCAGGAGTTATCATTAGCTGATCAATACTCTAAAATGAAGGTGCGGAGCTCTAGAACCTTCTCAAGGGCATGCCTGATATAGCTGCCCTGAGTTTTGACATCCTTTCTAGTTATCTGAGATTTTCTTCTGATGCTATCAGTGGGCAATTACCTGATTTACTTGGTGGGGTGAATTCCCAAAATATGCTGCAGAAACATTTTGCTAAGGAGACTAAAATATTTCATATATTTTATACAGTATGTTCCGACATTTAAAAGAAAGTCTGTAATGCTTGAACCTTAACTATGGGTGATGTTTAGCTCATCATTTCAATTACAAATGCTAGCCGGCCTACGATGGCCATTATATAAGTTGACTCAGCTTTTGCTAGTGGAGAGTATGCTCAGAACCTAGAACGTCAACTGGAACTTTTTCATCAGTTGTGAATAAAATTGGGTCTGTAGTACCGAAGCATTGGAGTGAAGCTCCACTCTCCCCCCTTGAATAAGTAAGGCCCGGTTAGATGGGGATAAAGAGTAAGGATTGAAGCCCCCTTAGCTCAGCCAGGCACGGGACAGGGGTTAGCTCCACTTTCCATGAGTCAAAAAATGTAACGATAGCTAAGAGAATTAGAGATCTAGAGCGAAATACATGTAGAGAGTAAAGAATGATTTCACGAAGTTTCAAATAAAATAGTACGAGTTGTAAAAGCGTAAGAGCTATATAGAACCACCTTTGGTCGGTCTCACGGCAGGCGGCGTGCTTATCTTGTGTGACAACACTACGAGAGAGTTGCATCCGGGAACGAATTAATTTTTTCCCCGTCACTTCCTTCGAGCTAAATTACATCCACCCTCTCACGGGAATCTTCTTCTTTATAATACATACGAGACTACGAAAGCAAATTCAACTGTATATGACTGCAAGTTGTAGCAAATATATCATTTAAACACGGGAACTCAACATGTGAGATGAAGTTTCTTGGTACTTGATTTCGCATACCCCAAAATTTTTACACTTGTCTCTGCCTGTTGGTTGTGCATTGCATCCGTAAGATATTATGTCTCTACCATTACTATTTCTATCCCAAACGTCTTTGGTGGTTTTTTTTTCATGACTGTTCTGTTAACCAAAAAGCCCATGCAGTAATTGTTGCTTGAGAATTTCAGATTCCTGTTAGCACCGTGAGGAAGCTCCTTTCAGCACTGCCCCCTTCTGAGTCCAGTACTTTCCGTGTTGATTTTCGCTCAGATCATGTTCATTATCTCAATAACTTGGAGGTGGATGAGATGTATAAACGTTGGCGGAACAATTTAAACGAGGTACCTTGTTTCTTTGATCTTCGGATTGTGCTTTCCGGCATCACTTAGCTTTTAAGTTTCTGACTGTTTTCATCTTTCTGCTTTAGCTCCTGATGCCAGTCTACCCTGGACAACTGCGTTACATCCGGAAGAACCTATTCCATGCAGTTTATGTTTTGGACCCCGCCTCCATTTGTGGGCTTGAGGCAAGCTCTATCATTATGTGAACCCAAAAAATGTTTTTGTGCTCATGTGTTTTTAGTTGGTTACGTTTTGTTTTCATCCAATCAATAGTGATATAAAAGAATATGGGTTAATACTTTCTCTAAAATTTGCAGACAATTGATGCAATTGTTTCAATGTTTGAGAATCATATTCCAATGAGATTTGGAGTGATATTGTACTCTGCGAAGTTAATTAAGGAGTTCGAATCAGGCGGTGGTGAACTTGCCCTTTCTTATAGGGAGAAGGATAGTCCAAGTCAGGAAGACATCTCCAGTTTGGTAATTATTCAAATCTCGTCATAATAACTAGTAAATGGTTGAATAAAATTATTTGGACAATTTAACTCGTCGCTTTTCGTTCTTAATGTTTAAACGTAAATACTTGTTTCTTTTGCATGATGCATGGAAGAGTGGATTAGAAGAAAGTGTTTTCAGATTAACAGGCGTATAGTCAGGCTGCGTTTGCTTAGATTTCTATGCCTTATTTGCCCTGCATATGGCCTAGAAGTTCAACAGAAGTGTTTTCCTGATTAATTACTAAGTAGTGTATATAGCCATGCAATAGGCACAGGGTTGCTCTGCTTTTTCCATCATTCTGTATTTGTACATATCATACTTGATATGCTGTCTGTTGCATAAAATTTTGCCTGCAACATACTTCTATAAGGTACTTGTCATATGAACTTATAATATTCTACTATGTGCTTATGCTAATTGGTATCATGTAATTAAAAGCTCAAATGGCTAGCAACTTACAGAAGTATTTAATTGGACCTTCTCTAACAGCTTGGAGTAAATTACATGCATGCATCTCGTTGTTTTTCTTTTTTTGATAGGTAAATAGCAATGCATGCATCAAGATGCTGAGATTGGTAAACTTAGCACCCTTATGCATGATGTTTTGTCGTATAGGCAGTTGATGATATTATTACTTTCTTTTAGACCATGATTTATCCTAAGACCTCTTTCACATGTAGCTAGTGCACTAAGATACATATTGCTGTGGTTGTTTGTACTACTCATCTATTGCACTTGCTGGGTGTTATTCTTTAAATAAAATTTTCATTACATTTTTAAAAAAAATAGGAACTCTTTTCACTGTCTCTCTCTTGTTCCATTTACAGATTTTATTTCAATTGAAGTTTCAACTTTGTTCTTGATGCATATGAACTGATGAAAACTGTAACGTTTTTTCGCAGATTATTCGCCTTTTCATCTACATCAAGGAAAACCGAGGAATTGCAACAGCTTTCCAGTTCTTGAGCAATGTATGATTTCAATACTTCTATTCTGTATAATGCATAGTAATGAATATGTTAGCTTGCAGGGGATGCCAAATGTGTAATTACCATGTTAGTTTGTGAACAGTTTCTCCTGAAGGTTAACTAGTCGATGCATAAAGGAGTGTCTGATAAATATCCCAAAAAAGCAAAACACTTGTTTGCCTTCTGAGAGGAACCATATTGTCTTGGCTATCATTGCCAATTGCTATTTTCTACTCTTCCATGTAATTCTGCATGTCCCCGATCTCTGTGTTTCCAGAAGAAATCTTTTGTGTTTTGTGAATTCTTTTGCTGTTTATTCTTTTATTAAGAAAAACTTATATTTACTTTTCAAAGAATAAAGGAAAACATGATTTTAATGTGTAACTTTTATCATGACCTGCCATAGCGTCGTGTCCTGTTGAGTTGTACAGACAATCAGTTCCACTGCTTGTCATGCCTCATAGGTGTTTTTATTCCACTCAGTCATTATTCTTCCTTCCTTACCACAAGGCCTTTGCTAGTGTAGATGATTGGGTTTTTTTTGTAGACATCCATATTTTCGGGTGGGTTCTCTACTTTTTATATACTTCTCATAAGGAGCTTCCCCACAACATCAATGGAGCAAAGCTCTCATAGAAAAATGCCTTTCCTAGTGTAAATTTTAGGACAATTATGTCTGGAGCATCTCTGATGAGGGATGTAAATATGAATAGTAATGGGGCTAGCTCCTTTTATTTTTCCTTTTGATGCTTCATTCTTCTGGAAATTTTTGGTGATTCATGTCAGGAGGTGTATGGGTTTCAACTTCAGAAAACTTTTTGCTACTTTGACTTTTGAGTTTTTCCTGTTGCTCCAGCAGTGTTTTGGTGTATTATAAATATACACAGTTAAAATATATTTTCACCTAGAAATGTAGGTAAACAAATTGCGAATTGAGTCAGCTGCTGAAGATCCTCCTGAAGTACACCATGTTGAAGGGGCATTTGTGGAAACACTGCTGTAAGTCTACATTTTCCAAGCACCTAGTTCATTTTTCTGCTTGTTTTGTTGAGAGTTACATGCATTACACGGGCTTTTCATTTCTAATTTCTTGAATTGATGGATTGTTTCTTTCTTAACTTGTGTTTCAAAACATTTACAGCTAGTGTCTTTTTTGTAGAGTTCAGGCTAAAACTCCTCCTCAAGATACCTTACTGAAACTGGAGAAGGAGCATACTTTCAAAGAACTCTCCGAGGAAAGCTCTCTGTTTGTATTTAAGCTAGGTTTGGCTAATAGGCAATGTTGCCTCTTGTTCAATGGGCTTGTCCATGACCCTACTGAGGTATAACCCTATTTAGGATCACAGATTCAAAGTATTGAAAAAGGGCTTAGTATCTGTCATTTCAACAATATTTTTGCATCTCTACTGATAGTTGCGCAACTAATTTTCCAGGTGCATAAATGGTCTAAATACTTGCATCTTTTACCATTTTCTGAAGTTTGGTCACTGAGAAGGGAAAAATAAAAATCTCCTAGACAAGTATGGCATATAGTTCTAGGAAAATGATTATGTTGGGTAATTTCTTTAGGAAATAAGATTTGTTCTTGAATGTCTTGGTCTCATGAACTGGCCTTCCCTCCATGTGCTTTAGTTGTTCAAAGATAGATATGTTTCCAAAATATAGAATTTTATTCTTAGAAAGGTTTAGGGAATGAGAGTTTTTCCGTGGAGACTTGATATACGAGATACTAATTGGCAACTAATGTAAATTTATTCCTAATTTTTCCTGTTACTAATTATTCAAAGCTGTATAAGCTATATCAAGCCGAAATATTTTCCTGATAAAAAAAGATCAAGCCGAAATATTCATTCTCCATCTCCGTTTGTTATCTGTCTATTGAACTTTTTTTTTTGAAATGGTAACAAGTTTGTATTGATTCACAAAAAGGGCTGTTAAGCCGTAATTACAGAGGGAAAGAAGCATGAAGACTAGTAAGCTTGAAAAAACTGTCTACTAGTCTATAGAAACTCTAAAACTTGTAGTAGAAACTGTGTCTTCTATGTACTCTTGTTTACACCAAAAATGAAAAAGCACAATGCAACTAAAGTTTATTTCTAGGAGGATGAGACTGTCCTATAACATGATATAATATACCTGGAACTTCTACTGACAGGAAGCTCTTATGAATGCCATGAATGATGAGCTTCCTAGAATACAAGAACATGTGTATTTTGGGCACATAAACTCTCACACAGACGTCCTGGACAAGTTTCTATCAGAGAGTGGCGTGCAGCGCTATAACCCACAGGTACAATTCCTTATTTTCCCCAAAATATGTTGCATTGGCTTTTGTGTTTAGTGCCTGAAATAATTGAGTACATTGTTGTCTCTCTGTTGACTTAGATCATAGCTGAAGGAAAAGCCAAACCAAGATTTGTATCTCTTTCTGCTTTAGTTCTAGCTGACAACTCATTTTTTAATGAAATCAGCTACTTACATTCCACAGAAAGTAAGCTATACTCGGCCTAACACTATTGTTTAATATGGAACATGTTTGAGTATCTCTTTCATTTGTGTTGTCTTAACTTCTTTTCCAGCAATAGATGATTTGAAGCCTGTGACTCATCTTCTTGCTGTCAATATGGCGTCAGAGAAAGGGATGAGATTGTTTCGTGAAGGAATACATTATCTGGTAGTTCTCCTTCTCTCTCTCTCTCTATACAGCGTTCTTCATTATTTGTTATTTCTAAATACTCTTGGTTACGGGAATCAAGTATTTGTATTCTTCTGCAGATGGCGGGCACCACAACTGGACGCTTGGGAGTGCTGTTTAACTCCATTCAGTATTCTCATTCACCAAGCTTTCTTTTCATGAAAGTTTTCCAAATCACAGCCTCATCATATAGGTCTCTATTGATTCTTTCTGCATGATTTCTTTGGGTACTGTTTTGTTTTCCTTAATGGTTTCATTAAACTGTACTTTTTCTTTCTTTATCTTGCTTTGAATGATGAATTGCAGTCACAAGAAAGGCTCCCTGCAGTTCCTGGACCAAATTTGCTTGTTTTACCAACATGAATATATGCATGCATCTTCTACGGGCACTGAAAACGGTGAGGCATTTATGGATAAGGTCCTTGAACTGGCTAATTCAAATGGATTGTCCTCAAAAGGACTCAAGTCTGCTCTTTCTGGACTTTCTGATGAGAAGTTGAAAATGCACTTGAATAAGGTACCTGACTATTCCTGGGTTTAGTTAGTCTGTTTAACAACTCATCCAAGGACATTTTAGACCAAGATCAACTTATCCAAGGCCTTGATTTTTATATTTAATCAAGCGTCATTATACGTGGGAACTGGCCAATATGTGGGAATAAATTCTACGGATAGAAGTTGCAAATGCTTAGGATGTCATTTGTATCTTCTTTTTTTGATAGTATCTTAGCTATGCTTACTAAAATGCTTTAAAACATTTCCTAATAATGTTTGGACAACACAGCAGAATTTGCTTTCGACCTACTTCATGGCTTAGCTGTCTCAATGACTAAATCCTTCTATCTGTTAAAACAAGTTTATCACCTAGACCCCAGTTTCTCAGATGAGAGAACAACACTGCTTATTGAATTCATGAACTTTATGGTCATGGCGTTCAGAGAGACACCAATTTTGCCTATATGAACTCTTAGTTTTGGCCAAGGTATTGATTAGATGCATGCTTGCTGAATATGCCCTCCATTTATCCTTCATTTTTAATACATTTACAGGTGGGGAAGTTTTTGTTTGGACAAGTTGGCCTGGAGTATGGTGCCAATGCAGTTATTACAAATGGGAGAGTAAGTTTGACTTGTTAATTGCATTAATTTGAAATGCGGATCTTTATGGAAATTTTTGTCCTCCAAGACTATTTTGATTTTTGAGATCCCATCCTCGTGTTCTTCAGAGTATTGGGGTGCTTTGAAGAGACACTCTTTTTAATCAGTTTTTGATGAACATTATATGGTTCTCTGTTAATTCAATGTTCCTTTGACTAATTTGATAGGTGATTAGCCTGGTTGACGACACAACATTCTTGAGCCATGATTTTCAACTTTTGGAGTCTTTGGAATTTAAGCAAAGAATAAAGCATATATTGGAAATAGTTGAAGAAGTAAAGTGGGAGGGCATCGACCCTGATATGCTAACAAGGTTTGTGCTTTTGTGTTCTTCAATTAGTTCCCTTCTCGCTTTCTTCTCTACTACTGATTGTGAACACCTGCTTTAATGCTTATAAGGAAAACATGAAAATTGTTTTTTCAAGTTTGATACCCCTGTTTCCTTTCAAGAAACAAACTACTCTTCCCTTCATAAATATGCTGCTAATGTTTGCATATCTATACTATATACAATCCTATATAATGGAGCTACCAGATATGAATAATGTCTCCAAGTTCTGCAAGCATCTTCTTAAAACCAGGTTCCCCAGAAGTCAGACGATGATCTGACAATCGACCACTGTTATACATACTACTCAGTCTGTTATCCCACAAATGGTGTCTTGTAAAGCTTTATGCCACTGTTAGATAACACATTTCTGTGGCTGCTTTCGAGAAACTGGGCCTTCTTTTGTCAATTTTTAATCCCCTCCCCCATTTCCCCTTCCCCTCTCCCTAAATATAATTAATTTTTTTTAGAAGGCCTTCTTAATGACTTTATCCTTCAGGTCATATCAGCACAATTGGGTTTTCCATCTAAATATTTGTTCTGATCGACTGGTAGAATCATTCCTCAGCATTAGGATTTTCATTAAACCATTCTAGTAATTTATTTTACTTTAAGTTTTGACGAAGTGCTTGACCAACTACCAGCATAAGAATTAATATAAACCTTTGTTTTCTTGGAATATTGCTTTTCTTTATCACATTTTCTGCTTCTGGTATGAACCTAGTTATCAGTCAGCGATTTCCCAAGGGTCATCTTTACTGAAGAAAACTAATGGGGTACTTTTGTTATTTCTTCAATTTTAGGTTCTCCACTATTTTTTTTCATTGTGCTAATTTTTTTTGTGATATTGTAGTAAATTCATCAGTGACATTGTCATGTCCGTCTCGTCTTCAATTTCTATGAGGGATCGGAATTCCGAAGGTGCTCGCTTTGAACTTCTGTCAGCAAAATACAGGTAACACATGTCAAATTCACCATTTTGACTCCCTTTCCCTGTGAAGATGAAGAACACTCTATTGGAATATGCACAATTTTGGCTGATATGAATTCTTTGACTTTGGAATTTCCGTTATAATAAATCAATGTTCTTAACGTGTTTTCTTGCAGTGCTGTTGTTTTAGAAAATGAAAGTTCCAGCATTCATATTGATGCTGTCATCGACCCCTTGAGCTCATCTGGTCAAAAGTTGTCTTCTCTTCTTCGGCTTGTGTCAAAGTCCATTCAGCCAAGCATGAGGCTTGTACTCAACCCCATGGTGAGTTGATTTCCTTGAGTAGTATATGACAACCATTGAAAATGAACACTACTTTATTGAGAACTCTCTGCACTTCCCCATGATTTGGTACTGGCAGTGGAACTACCTCTGTACTGTGTTCTACAGTTTATCAGTGCAAGGTTTTATAATCACATGTAGGGCGCTAGATGAGAACAAATGATAGGATTTAAACTCGACAACATAATGATAGGTAAGGAAATATTTCAGCAATTTATAACGTAGTTGTATGAATTTACTTTCATTTATTAGTCTAGGTGAATGCAAGCTGGCCCGGACACTACAGTTATAAAAGAATACTTCCCATTCTGCAATCCTCTAGGTTTATTTTTTCTACTTCTAGATCTCACATCCTTATTCACCAATGAAGGGACGGAAAGACAGTCTAAACTGTCATATATCATCCACATATGTGGTGAATGTCCATGCAAAGGTTAGAAAGGAAAGGAAGTCGGATAGTTTCTCCTTGCTAGTGTCTGAGAAGATGAAACCTCGTTTTGAAGCTACTACTGAAACTTAAGCAGTTAAAGTTTGAAATGTGAGAGATGGCTGAATTAGAAGATGGTGTTTCAAATTTTTTATGTTCCTTCTGTAATTAGGATGCTCCAAATATGAAATGTTAATACTCTGGCTATCTTGCTCTTGACAGTCAGAAATGGATGCTGAGAATTGCAATGGACCCTTCATTATTTAACTTGCTCATTTAGCAGGCTAAACAAATTGTAATAACATTCAATCAAAAGTTGGTCCTTACAAATTTCTACTTAGTTTAGGTTTTAACTTGAATAATTTGCATTTCGTCTCCAAAATATTTCCATGTCCGAAGGTATGTTGCCTCTATATTAATCAAATGAAACATCTACAATGTTTGCATATCCTGAGGTATATTGTGTCTGTAATAATGGTATGAAACATCTTAACATAATGGCTTTGTTGGTAAACCTCAGTCTTAGGAAGTTCACATTATCTTTTTACTTGCAGAACTCACTGGTTGATCTCCCGTTGAAGAACTACTACAGATATGTTATACCAACACTGGTATGTCAGAGCAACTTGTCTTTGCAAGTCCTTCAATCATAATTTTTTTGATAAATTAGTCCTTCAGACATACTGTGGGAGTCTCATTTTTGCTAATTTTGCAGGATGACTTTAGTAGTACAGATTACACCATTTATGGCCCCAAAGCATATTTTGCTAATATGCCATCTTCTAAAACGCTGACTATGAATCTTGATGTTCCTGAGCCATGGCTTGTTGAGCCTGTTGTTGCTGTGTAAGTATTTCAAAAGATTGTGGAACTTATACTAATGGCATATATGCCAGGCTACTTAGTGATGTCTAATATCTGCCTAAACTTGCAGTCATGACCTAGATAATATGTTGCTTGAAAACCTAGGAGACACTAGGACACTGCAAGCAGTGTATGAACTTGAAGCACTAGTCCTAACAGGTACTTGGTTCTCCTCTATTTGATGAATCGCTTTAGTAACCTGAGATATTGGCTAAAGAAGAACAATGCGATGGTTGCGTTGCTGAGTTACTTATTCTAGTTTCTAAACCATTTGACCAGGTCATTGCTCTGAGAAGGATCATGAGCCTCCTAGAGGCCTTCAGCTAATCCTAGGCACTAAAAGTACACCGCACTTGGTTGACACACTTGTCATGGCCAATTTGGGTTATTGGCAAATGAAAGCATTCCCTGGAGTTTGGTACCTGCAGCTTGCTCCAGGTAGAAGCTCGGAGCTTTATGCTTTGAAAGACGATGGTGATGGTGATCAGGAGACAACTTTGTCAAAACGGATCACTATAGATGATTTGCGTGGTAAACTTGTTCACATGGAAGTGATTAAAAAAAAGGGCAAGGAACATGAGAAACTGTTGGCTTCTGCTGACGATGATAGCCATTCACAAGAGAAGAAAGAGGTGATAAGTTCCCCTTTATTATTTTGTAAAACATTTCCTTTACGGAAAATTTTATCATGGGTCTGTAACTCTAAAACAATAAGCTGTAGGAATACTAATTTTCTTGTTTGCAGGGAAACCAGAACAGTTGGAATTCAAATATTCTTAAATGGGCTTCTGGATTTATCGGTGGCAGTGACCAGTCAAAGAAGAGTAAAAACACTCCAGTGGTAATTCCTCAAGTTTCACTCATCAAATGTGGTAATCATACTCATGGGTTATCTAGAGGAAGTGAATCATGATGGTTAAACAGTTTTCTATTCCTTGTCAAGGAGCAGGTAACAGGTGGCCGTCATGGGAGGACGATTAACATATTCTCTGTTGCTTCTGGTCACTTGTGAGTTTTCTGTTTTGGATT
The DNA here is from genome assembly GCA_034509755.1 of Anisodus tanguticus. NCBI lineage: Eukaryota > Viridiplantae > Streptophyta > Magnoliopsida > Solanales > Solanaceae > Anisodus > Anisodus tanguticus. Next base: position 31,811,528 of record CM067561.1, on the reverse strand, counting down.
CATCCCCCCCCCCCCCCCCCTGCATTTTCATGCTCATTAGGTGGCCCCAACTTCTTTTGTCTAGTATGATATCCACTCCCCCCCCAAAACCCTTTCTTTATTCTCTTCTAATGCTTTTATTTTTTTCGTTTCTAACAAGAAAAAGAACCCAAGAAAGAAACAAAATCTTATTGTCATGTTAATTTATTCTCATATCTTTTTCACTTCTAATGTCATATTGCATACCTACTTTTTGATAATTCATGGGTAGTTGTATAGTTTTGGTCAGACTTGGGGTTTCCTTGTCAAAAAAGAAGTTTAGGTCAGACTTTAATATGCTCTCCCTAATTTCTCTGCTTCTTTTGTAGCATACTTTTCAGTGTCTAACAGCTTTAAGATGTACTTTGCAGATATGAACGCTTCCTAAAAATTATGATCCTAAGTGTTCTGAAGAATACTCAACGGCCAGTGAAGTTCTGGTTTATTAAAAACTATCTCTCTCCTCAGTTCAAGGTTCGCTAACTTGCGTTCTTCACCTTTAATTCTTTCTAGCAGCTTGTTTCAATCTATAAAGTTTACGTGTTGAACTTATGAGATATTTTGTTCTTTTAGGATGTAATTCCGCACATGGCTCGAGAATATGGTTTTGACTATGAATTAATTACATACAAATGGCCTACATGGCTGCACAAACAAAAGGAGAAGCAAAGAATCATTTGGGCATATAAAATTCTGTTTCTTGATGTCATTTTCCCCCTGGCGTTGGAGAAGGTATCCATCTTTTTTTAGAATTCAATAGATTATCCCTACTAGGTCATAGTTTTTTAAGTTGTGAGCTTATAGCCGATTGAACTTCTATAATGTGTTATCGTGCAGGTTATCTTTGTAGATGCAGACCAAATTGTGAGAACTGATATGGGAGAACTTTATGACATGGATTTGAAGGGACGGCCCCTTGCGTACACACCTTTCTGTGACAACAACAGGGAGATGGATGGCTATCGTTTTTGGAAACAAGTATTGGCATTTCTTTCTATTATATGTTATTACTTCTTTTTCTGCTCACTCATTTGTCTTTTTAACCGAGAATTAAACTAGTCATCAGCTGTTCAGGCTTTTGCATTTACTGACTAAACTGTTCACTAATGTTCTTTGTATTTATTGAATAGGGCTTCTGGAAGGAACATTTACGGGGTAGACCATATCATATTAGGTATGATTAGTTCTTATATATTGAATCACATAAATAATACTTGTAGTTATTTGAAAAATTAACAAGCTTTCCATGGTGATTGCAATCTGCAGTGCTTTATATGTTGTCGATCTGCTTAAATTCCGGGAGACTGCTGCGGGAGATAATTTACGAGTGTTTTATGAGACCCTGAGCAAGGATCCAAACAGTCTTTCAAATTTGGATCAGGCAAGTCAGTGCTTTCATGTGCAATCATCATATTCTACACTATTGGCTCATCATAAGTATCTCCTTTTTTTTTTCTCTGACTTGAAGCAAGCGATAGTGTTTTGGTTTTGGGAATTGGGGGTATACAGTTTACTTTCTATTCTGCTCGGTGCTTTCTACAAGTGTACAGAATGGAAGTATTTTTCTTCATGTAATCAGATATCTTTCCATTTTGAATTTCTTCGTCATTTCAGATTAGAAAACTTAAGAAAACATAGAAATTTTTATTTATAAATGGAGATAGTTTAGCATTATTATCCTGACTTACGGAGGCCTATGATGCCTTTTTTCCTCCCGTATGTTTTTGTTCAGCGACTTGAAATTAGTAATACACACTTCTGTTTTTATACTGCACTTGCATAGTGGTTACAGTGGTGAGATTCAGGACGTATTATTGGTAAATGGATGACAAAGTCAATGACAAGTTACACCAGGCATATGTTAGGGTAAAGTTAGGAATCTGCCCAAGCTATTCAGGGAAGTTCTATAGTTTACAATCAACGCCTACTTTCCTGATAAATTTTCTTTGCTTCTGCATTTCAATATAAGTGGTTGAGACTTTGCCACCAAGCTTTATGGTTTCCATAATATGATGATTATATTGCTCTTTACTTTTATATTGTTTTACTATTGACAAGAATCCTTGTATCTCAGGATCTTCCAAACTATGCTCAGCATACTGTACCCATCTTTTCACTCCCACAAGAATGGCTTTGGTGTGAATCATGGTGTGGTAATGCAACAAAGCCCAAGGCAAAAACAATAGATCTTTGCAATAATCCCATGACGAAAGAACCCAAGCTCCAGGTAATAACTGAGCTGCCTCATCTCCAATGTGTCAATGGCTTCTCATTATCCATATCCCCACATCTTTTTCGTGCACTTTGTATAATGTGCTCCATCTTTTTCTTGTTTATCTTGTAGGGCGCCAAGAGGATAGTGGCAGAGTGGCCAGAACTTGACTATGAAGCAAGACGCGTTACTGCAAAGATCTTGGGTGAAGACTTTGATCCCCAAGACCAGGCAGCACCTCCTGCTGCAACACCAAAAAACATTAGCGATGCACCATTAGAAGAAGAGGAATCCAAGTCAGAACTGTGAATTTGATGCAAGGCAAGTATTCCTGGTTTTTTGACATCTTCAGATAGGCTAGATGTTATCTGTGGTCATTTTTTTGGTGCATCTCAGCTACCATGGTAAAAAGGCAAAAATCAGAGTTTATTTGGGAGTGTATTGAGGCAGACCTCGAAAAATGACTTAGTTAAGAAGGCTTAGATGCACATTTAGGTGCCAAAAGGATACCAACTATTATGAACCAATTTTTCCGCTTGCCCCGCCCTTGGTAGAGAGGACGCTGTAATATGGATAGATAGTCATAGAAGATACTTGGGAAGGACGCTGTACTATCTCCAATTTATTCTGCATTTCTTCACATATGGGGCAGTTAGAAAGCAACATTCAAGAGCTTTTATTGTAAAAGGTAGAACATTCTGCAATTTTTGATATGTAATATTGAGGTCAACTAACATTCCTATAACTTGAAAGGTTTGAGCAGCTAAATTATTCCAGCCCCTCCTCAACCTGTCAGTGAAATCAATTAATAAATTGGATTTTAACAAACTATAATTCTTTACCTTTGTGGAGAAGTGTCTTGTGAATGTATCAGGTTGTTTCATCTATGAAACTTTGTGGTTATCATTCTTGATTTAAGTACTCCACTGATAAACTTGATAACAAGAAGAGATTGTTTTATGGATGCAATATGGTGCATTTGGCATCAACTTCGTTGACTGCAATTTGTGTGATGTGCCTGAAACAACACTCACGAAGCTCAAATTGGGAGGTTATTCGAATGAAATAGCTGTCAAATAACATAAATTTATCTATTACCACACCATTTTAACCATCTAACTCTATTGAGAGTGGATGTCTTTTTTATTATAAACAAAATGTACAAAATGTACAAAATGGAATAAGTAGGATTTTTACTTGGCTTGCAAAAGTGTATGAAGTAAGTGCCTCGTGGAGAAGCAATACTTGATGTGCTCACTCTAAAGGAGGGGAAGTTCCACACCTCATATTTCACTCACGTAGGTGTGTAAGTTTATATTCTTATTTATTTTTAATATACTTATAGATCTCGTGGATCATTCTTTGGATTTGCTATTATTATTATTAATTTATAATATAAATATTTTTTTCGTTCACCAACTAAACATCTATAAATATTTTCAAGAAAACATTTTTAATAGAAAATGACTCAACCCCACACACTCAATTATTTCGTACTGCGCTTTTTATGAACACGTGGTTGAGACCAAGTGACCAAGCAATAATAAAAGAACATATATTTTACTGTTTATACCCTTATATATAGGGTCTCATGCAAATTGTAGCAAGCAATTTATGGTAGCTGACACGAATTCGCTGCAACATGGGGCAAATGAAGATTAACCTGTCCTGGTCGTTTTACCACGTTGTTAAGGGACAAACGAGCTGGTTCTTCGGTGGAACGCACCCTTCTTAAAGAGATAAACGCGCCTTCATATCTTCTTTTTTTCATGAGCAATCTATTCAAGAGTTTAGGTCCCTAATTCAGTTTATGTTTCTCTTGATTTCCTATTGATGAACAAGACGGAAAATGAAACAATTTCAAATTTTCTTCTTCTTGATTGACACCTTATCTCATACGGCTCTTTTATTCTTTCACCTTCTAAAAGAAGAAAAAAAAAACCCCTAAAGATGACATTTTTTTTTGCGTTTCTTCATAGAAAAATGCGCACTTCAATTTCCCCCGTCACTAAGCTAACGTCTCACAGCTTTTTCTGATCACAAGTTGTGCGGTCTTTTTCTTTCTTTTTGCTGAAGAAAAAGATTGGTATACTTATAATTACTCATCAATCCTGTAGCTAGTTCGTTTCCATGTTGACATTTCAAAAGGCCAAAATTGAGCTTTGATCAAACAAATTTAATATGATTTTGAAAATTAAACTTGTATATCACAGCATTTATTATGTATTTTACTTTTTATCAATAATGGAAAATAGTAAATTTAGTCCTAAATCACACCCATCAACAAATGACAACCTCTTGCGCACACTAGAGGAATGGTAATATGAAAGTTGGATACAAACCTACACAGAATCCAATTGGTTATGACAGTGGTAACCTAATTCGAACTGGTAATTCAAATCATCCTATTGGTTAGTGAATAACCCTTTTGGATTCATAATGGATTGAGACTTTGCACATTAATTCATTCACCAGTTTCGTTAATACTGCGGGTAATGTACCCTTATCACGTATATATCCATATCATTGATTTAAATCTCTTATTTATTTTCAAGCAGGGGCTAGTGATGCTTGACAAATTTGTCTGTTTATTCCTTTTTGGCTAAGAGGCTTTTTCACTTTATCATGTATTGCTCGTCCTCTTAATCAAAATGTTACGTTGTCTGGCGAGTACACATTTGGCTGTCGATATCTCATTGGAGAATATGCTATTTTTTTTTATCCCATATACAATTAGACATGGATTGAAAGGCTAATTATTGAGTATAGTACTAAGTCGTTTTTAAAGGAAAGAGAATTTATACATCGTTGTGTGAGAGACTTAATAATATCCGTTAAATTGAATGCTTGGTAGTGGCTATATGTAAGTCCACTTGACAATTACATGGTCATTAACCTCTAGAAGAACAAGAATGGAGTTAAAAATCAGCAGATTCCTTGTTTGTCTAAACACATGCAAGACTAAAGACAGCATACACTATTTATTGATAACAACATATCGAAGTTGGAAGACCAATTACGCCCAAAGTACATTTTAGAAGTAAATAATATAAAGCCAAACTATAAACCTAATATTTTTGGCCAAAATAGTTAATAGAACACCTACCCTATGCCCCCCCCCCCCCCCCCCCCCCCAAAAAAAAGTATAAAAAGGAAAACTGAAATAGTCTTTTCCTATGAATTAATTTAACATAAGTCTTGAACATGTATTTAATTAAATCACTTCATTAACATACTAAGATTGCCATTTCCGGGAAGTTAGATTTTTTATAGCAGCCAAGGAAAAGGAGTACTATATTCAATTTATACAGAAATATCTTGGTTAATAAATGCAAAACATTTCAAGCTTGCAGTCAAGTAACTATGCGTTTAATTGACTGATCTAACAGCTATTTAAGTCAACTAAACTTGAACAAAATGAAAATGGTTTTAAGTTACCATATATATATATATATATATAACTATTAATGTCGTTTAATATGTTATTGTACGCAAGAGTTACATTATAAATATATTACTCCTTTTGTCTCAATTTATGTGATACACTTTCCTTTTTAGTCTGTTTAAAAAAGAATGATACATTTCCTTATTTTGCAACAATTTTACTTTAACATTTACATTTTACGCTTAACAAGATAATCTATAACCACACAAATATCTTTGACTTGTTTTAGACCACAAGATTCAAAGTATTTCATTATTTCTTAAACTCCGTGTCGAATTAAATTATATCACATAAATTGGGACAGAGGGAGTATATATTGTTAGTGTGTAGAATCTAATTTCAAAAGTAAATGACTTGTATTCTTAAGAGCCACCTTAAGGAATCATGCACATAGCAGTGAGTATAACCATTATCCCCATAAATTCAACTCATCCAAAACATATATACCAAAATGTCTTGTACAAAGAAAAAGTCCATACATGTCAACATGAAATGCATCTATGTTCATAAAATAATGTTAAAAGGCATTTAATTAGTACACGTGTGTCGATTTCTCGACAGAAAAGGTGGTGCGTGTTGAAGAGGGCCCTCCATGCACTTATTTGCATATACGACATTAAAATATCACATCTCTCCAACCATCTGATTTATATTGAAGACCTTATCATGAATAAAAATCAATCAAAATAACACACTAGCTAGCAGGTACACAATTTCTCACTAAGTCAAAAAGGGTCCAAATTTCACACTAAGTAAATTTCTTATACTCCCTCCGTCCAGTTTTACTTATCCAATATACTAAAAATAGTTGTTCAATTTTACTTATTCACTTTAAAAAATCAAAAGATAATTTACCACTTCATATCTATTTTATCCTTATCATTTATTATTGAGTTGACAAGTTTAAATTTTTTTTAGTGGTTGCACAACTTTTAAAGTATGTTTTATTTATTTCAATCATTAGATTACTTAACAATAATTAGTGATGATATAGTAAAATTATCCTTCCATCTTTGGCTCATTAATAAACGTGTCAATTCAGAGTGTGACAAGTAAAAAATGTATCTTTCAAAGTTCACTTGTGACATAAATATAATAGGACCACAAAGTCATGTACAATAGGTCCGCATTCCATTCTTTCCTCACTACACACACCACAATTTAATCAGCTTCTATCTATAATCACCTACATCATTGATCATTCACAACCAAAATAGTATTTCTCTTCCTACTACTCTTTCTTCTCTCTTGCAATTATTTATCTAACTTTATCAACCCCACAATTGGACTATCATTTTAGCTTTTTTTGTTCATATAGGTACATCTCTTTGTTATTATGCAAATGAGCCATTCATCTTATGTTGTATACAATAGCTCTACAAAAAACATGATTATTGAAGATAGCACGAAAGACCAACAAGTAAAACATAGTGAAGATGATAGCCATGGTAGTGGCAATTCAGCTGATACTTCAGATGATCTCAGTTTCCGGAACCTGTCGAAGCTCATTCTCCCTCCTCTTGGTTCCAATGGTTACAACCAAAATCAAACTCAGGAGAAAGGATTTATCATCACTCCTATGGATTCAAAATACAGGTTAGTAAAATTAACGAGTTTAATTAACTTCTATATACTGATAATAACTAAAAAACTACTATATATTTACACTTTCAGATCACCTAGCAGAACCAGTGCACAAAACTCTTTCTAGTTTCTATCCACTTTATATCAATATGTTTTCATCAAGGATCTGTCCCTAAATGAAGAAGAAAAAAGGGAGTGGCAAACTAAGAATAAAGGGGGAAAAAGGGAAGTTGTAGATGCAAATGTCTAGTCTCACTTCTTACAATTTTTGAGTCAGAAATTAGTGCGTTCCAACTACTAGACGTACAGTGAACCAAAAAAGAGAATCAAGACTTAGTTTAATCCTAAAAGCTTTTTTTTTTTACTTCAGAAACCCTCTATTCCCAGGTGCTTTAATTTAACTAGGTAGGGTAAGTTGTTTTTTGTGCGACACTACTATGGTAAGAGTGAACTAAAACTCTATTTAGTGAATTTTCTTAAATCAAAATCGACAAGTACTTTTAGGTGCTAGAAGTGACTCAACATTAAAAATCTTGTCACTATGGTAGTTACATCTTGATTAAAATAATCATGGTCCTAGGGTAATTTATGTCGTACACAATAATATAGTGGGGGCGTAAATTCCTTAATTAATGACTGTGATATAACAATATCAAAATTAAACCTCTATTTTAAGTCTCCGCAATTTCACTGATTATGTAAATATGCAGGTGTTGGGAGACGTTAATGGTAATAATGGTGGCGTATTCTGCATGGGTATGTCCATTTGAGATAGCATTCATGCGCTCCAACCCAAACACAGCGCTATACATTACAGACAATGTTGTGGATGTCTTCTTTGCTGCTGATATTTTCTTGACTTTCTTTGTTGCCTATATCGATGCAACAACTCAGCTTCTCGTACGTGACAGGAGAAGAATTGCTACAAGGTACGTAACATATACACAAATAAAGATTTTTTATATTATCAGTATAGTGTAACATGTGATAACAAGATATTAAGAGTTAAAATTTGATAAATTGACTATGCATATATTTTTTTACATATCAGGTTAATTTAACTTGCTATAGTAGACAACTTTTTGATAGCAAGTCTTGTATGATAATTTGAAAAATACATGAGTAATAACCTGCTATATACTGGTAAAATTAATTATTTTTACTAGGTTAATAACTGATAAGCATAACATAGATATTTACATGTAATTACCCTTATAGCTCAATTCCAAAAAAAAGAAAAAGACACGCAGTTTTTGATTATCCAGTTCTATATCGAAAACGAGCAGTTGATCCCACGAAAGCAACGCTGGCTTTGTTGCGGGTTCAACTGGAATTGTAAGAAGTCAGGACGAGGTTTTTTAAATCCGCCGGTGAGATACACACGAAATACATGCAGGATCATCATTAGGACCATCATACTTGCCGATCATCGATGAACTGATCGGATTAACCAACCAAAGTTGGCTTCAGTCATTATGTATTGAACAGAAGCAAAAGCCTCAGTAACGGTCGGACAATAGATCTTTCCCTTCATTTTTCATTCACTTATCTTCTCTTCTTCTTCGATTCCTTTCCATTAAGAAAGGAGGCAGTACGATAGTGTAAATAAATATTTCTACACTGAAATTACAGACTTTTTAATCATGCATTTTGTTTGTCACGTACCGGAAAAACGTTCGATGGCCTCAAAAGTTTTAACCTTGCTACCAAGTATCACCCACAAAGAAAAGCACTAATTAAAGTTAATTCAATCACTAGGAAAATAATTGCTCCTTTATGTTAACCTCATTAAGCAAATCAAAAAGTTTTTTGGGTCCAAAATGACCGGTTATATATATATATATATATATATATATATATATATATATATATATATATATATATATAGATTGTGTTCAAGATAATTGTTGATGCACACATAGAATTTTGGTACTTCTCTCTTTTCGGGGTTAAACTCTACGGAATCAGAAAAATATAGTATTTGAATATATCAAAAGTAGTAAGAGAGGTATAAAGCACAATGTAGAAAAATTGGCCCGTCTTCTTGTTTTTTCTTTTTGGTCAAAGAAATGTATCAAGCAACGTGATTTTTTAATTCTATAAAGATTAATATTCTTCCATATTACGAATGAAATTTGTGGTGGCAAGTATATTTGATCCTCTAGAAGGAAACGTCTTTCTCATCTGGCTAGAACGTTAGGTATATTATATTTTAACTCTTTTGCATAGTAAAGTGGAAGCCCCATTACTTTTTTTTTTTCTTCATTTGCCAATATTTGGTTTGTTTGATGATTACAAGATATCAAAATCTAATACCCCTTTGTTCTCTAAAAAATTGACTCAATATATTATAGTTTGGTTAGATCCTCTCCCCACCCCAAACGCACCACAACACAACTTAAATACACAAAAATAATTAACAACAAATCATTCACAACCCCCTTTTTGTTTCCATATTAGGAATTTGGAATAATTTATTGGCTATATATACAAGGGGAAAGGTGGTAGCATGAAAATATATATATAAAAAATTGAATACAATCTCCAAGCACTAATATGAACCATATGGCATATGCCAACTGCCGAAGCTTCTACTTTTTAATTACCAAAGTCGATAAATCTTGACCTGCCAAGTAGTTCACTAATAACGCGTCAGAGCATTTTACAATTTGTTTAATTTCTGTTTAGTCAAAAGATCTTGAAATTTAAGTTCCCTTTTTAAATTCATAAGTTATTTTGCCATAAATGTCACATAATTTAAAGAAAAAAGTAAAAGAAGGAAAAGGAAAACACTTAGCTTAGCTTATTGTATTACACATAAAATAAAACTTTCAAAGTGTAACTTCGAGGAAATTTTAATTTGTTTTACTTGAATGTAATCAAACCATCCGTTTAATCTAAAGGAAAGTATTCTTCCTTTTACTTAACTTGTTAATGGTGAAAAAAGTTAAAGAGGGCGGTTGTTGGTGATATTAAAATCTTACTTAGTGATACTAGTATCACAATAGATATTGTTATACCATAAACGAAAAAGACAATCAATCATGGTACAAAAACTATCATGTTATTAGACTTCTTTCTTATGTTTTGTCTTTCTACCAGTGAGAAGATAGCGTCGAAAAATCACACTTCAATGTTTTTTATTCATATACAGTAGATATTAAAGCCTTTGTATAGCTAATATGATGATAACGATAATAATAATACAGATACCTATCAACATGGTTTATAATGGATGTTGCCTCAACCATACCATTCGATTCTTTTGCCTGGTTGTTCGCTGGCAAACACCAAGTTGGCGTTTCTTACTCTGTTCTAGGAATGCTTAGATTTTGGCGTCTTCGCAGGGTTAAACAATTTTTTACCAGGTCTGTTTTCTTTTATATATTTCCTTCTCATTTTTACTAGTTTCCATTCTTATCAATTATAATGTATGATTTACATGGCACTTCACATATTAACACCACCATTTTAAGATAATTACACTCTCTTTTATTTATTGTCAGGCTTGAAAAGGACATGAGATTTAGCTACTTTTGGGTCAGATGTGCCAGGCTTCTAGTTGTAAGTACTTAAAACACAACATATTTAACTTATATACAGCTATATTTAGCTAGCTTTAAGATGACGTGAGAAATTATTTATACTGTAAGTGTATAAAAGTTAAAGTTAGAAACAAAAATGAATTTCAATTGTTAAGTAGTTTCCCAAATTTGACCAAGTCACTGGCTTGTAACAGGTAACACTATTAACAGTGCACTGTGCTGGATGCCTCTACTATTTGCTAGCAGATAGATATCCACACCAAGGAGATACTTGGTTAGGAGCTATGAATCCAAATTACAAGGAGACAAGTCTTCTGATTAGGTACATTGCAGCTCAGTATTGGTCAATCACCACCATGACAACAGTTGGCTATGGTGACCTTCATGCTGTCAACACTTTGGAAATGGTCTTCATCATTTTCTACATGCTCTTCAATCTTGGCCTCACTGCATATATAATTGGTAACATGACCAATTTAGTTGTCGAAGGAACTCGTCGCACCATGGAATTTGTAAGCTCTCCGCTATTCTTTGCATTGCCAGTGTATATAAATGTTCGATCACTAAATAAGTGATCTGTTATGGTACATTGCAGAGAAATAGCATCGAAGCAGCATCGAATTTCGTGTGTCGAAATCACTTGCCTCCTAGATTAAAAGATCAAATATTGGCTTACATGTGTTTAAGATTCAGGGCAGAGAGCCTAAACCAGCAGGAATTGATTGAACAGCTTCCCAAGGCACTCTGCAAAAGCATCAGGCACCATTTATTTTTGCCAACAGTGGAGAAGGTCTATCTTTTCAAGGGTGTCAGAAGGGAAATACTGTTACTTTTGGTAAAATATATGTAACTCTTTTAAAAAAAAAAATGTTACTATATACGTTTTTTCTGTGGTCTAATTGATGAATATGCAGGTTGCAGATATGAAGGCTGAGTACATACCCCCAAGAGAGGATGTAATAATGCAGAACGAATCGCCAGACGAGTTGTACATCATAGTGTCAGGGGAGGTGGAAATGATTGAGTCTGAATTGGAGAATGAGCAGACTGTTTGGACTTACAAGTCTGGAGATATGATAGGTGAAGTAGGGGCTTTTTGTTGTAGGCCTCAGAGCTACACGTATCGAACCAAGACACTTTCACAGCTCTTGAAGATAAGAACAAGTAATATGATTGAAGCAATGAAAACCAGACAAGAAGATAATATCATCATGATCAAGAACTTCCTTCAGGTTAGTGCAAAACACCCTGTGATATTTCCCACTGGCCAGTTAAGAGCTGAATCTTGATATTGTGCCTATGTTATGGTAATTGCAGCATCACAAGAAGCTCAAGGGATTAAGGCTTGGAGATTTATTTCATCAAGTTGAAGAAGAAAATAGTGACCCAAACATATCTGTTAACTTACTAATCGTTGCTAGTACAGGTAATGCTACTTTCCTTGATGAACTTCTCAAGGCAAGATTAGATCCTGATATAGGAGATGCCCAAGGAAGAACCCCACTGGTACGCCCCCTCGTGGCCTATATGTACCCGAAAAAATAAGACTTTTTGTTTTCATTTTACATGTTTGTGATGCCAATAACATTAGTTTCTTTTTCACAGTTTATGACATTATGTTTCTCTTTCTGATGTATCAGCACATTGCAGCATCGAAAGGGCACGAAGAGTGTGTGATGGTGCTTCTTAGACATGGATGTAGCATACACCTTCAAGGTAATCATCCTCAATATATATTATTGTGAACTTCAGCAAGCTGGAATGTTTGACAGGGCTAATTGGCCAAGCCATGCCTTTGATTGTACCATGAAATGCAGATGTAAATGGTCACACCGCGTTGTGGGAAGCTATAGCAGCAAAACACCATTCAACATTTCGTGTGTTGTACCATTGGGCTTCCGTCTCTGATCCCTACATTGCTGGTGATCTCTTATGCACAGCAGCTAGAAAAAATGACTTAACAGTGATGAAAGAACTCCTAAAACATGGGTTACAAGTTGATTCAAAAGATCGTGATGGATCAACTGCTATTCATATTGCATTGGAAGAAAATCTTGAAGACATGGTAAAGCTACTTCTAATGAATGGAGCTGAGATTAATGATGAGTTAAAGTACAAGCTTAATTCGATGAACTTAAGTGACATTCTGCAAAAACGAGAAGTAGGACTCAGGGTTATGGTCCCCGACACCATGGATGAAGTTGCTCAAAAGTGGCGTGAACAAGAGAAGAAGCACAACTCGGAAAGCACTAGGGGTCGATTGTCTTTTAGAGTTAGCATATACAGAGGCCATCCTGTGATCAGGAAAAGAACTCATTGCAGTGAACCTGGCAAATTAATTACGCTTCCAAATTCACTTGTAGAACTCAAGATCATTGCAGGTACTTCTATGAAGTTTATGATCTTCCAAACCTAACAACATCATCATACACGTGATAAAACATAACATGAAAAGAATTAGTAATATTATTTTTTGAGACTGATAGGTAGTTGTTATTGTATTTACGTGTTGTACAGGTCAAAAATTTGGATTTGATGCAACAAACGCATCTGTGACGGATCAAGAAGGATCAGAAATTGACTCAATTGAAGTGATAAGAGATAACGATAAGCTATTTATAGTTGAAGATCCAAACTGTTTATAGCAATACCTATTTGGGACACTTAAAAGTGTCTGTTCACATGCATATATCACTAAAGAACTCAGAAGAGAAATGTATGGTGTGTTACTTTCTGCCCTTCCCCATTTGTGTGGCATATTGAGCACTAAGTTATTAAAAGATCCAATCAGTTCACTAGAGATGTATTCTCAAACTTTTACCTGATCTTATTGCAGTGGAAAATCTACTAATGGGATCAAAAGGTTGATATTATGGTGTTGCCAATGAAATACTTTATTGGATTTGAGTCCCACCCTTGACATGATATAACCCCACAATCCACATACTAAAAGTTAAGGAAACTTAGTATTAGTGCCGGCTGGAGGGCAAGGCAGCCAAAGCAATGGCTTTAGGCCAAAATTTTGGGGGGCCCATTTTCACTATAATAATAGGTTTATGAATTATTTTTTTAAAAAAAAAAAATTACTTCAATGTATATGATACTTTTTGCTTCCAAAAATTCAAACGGCATGAATTTTGACCAATATTTTAAGATGTATTGTTTCACCAAATTGATATGAATAAAGTAGTAACTTAGAGTACTTTTCATGTAGTTTTTAAATATATAAATGTTATCTTAAATTATTGAGTTAATCTAATCAAATTTAGCTTCAAAATTTAGTCAAATTGACACTTGAAAAGCGAAAGTATCACATAAATTGAGACAGAAGGAGTATTATTTAATTTTAACTAAAAAGAGGAAGCAAAACTATTATATCTCCAAGTGGGCCCTCTTGGCCACCCACGACCTTGGCTTTTTAGAGAATCCCGCTCCTGTGTCGTAGGTTGTTACTAATGTTGATTGCACCGATTAGATCATAATAAAATATATATGAAGTTATTTTTTTAAAAAAAAATAGAGCCTCTCATCAAGATTTGACTTTAGGCCACTGAAGACGTTGAGCCGACCATGTTTAGTATTACTTCCTTCCATTAAAATGTCAATCATAGGATTTTGAAAATCTTCTGGAAGTTATCAATGCTCTTCCTAAAGGATACCCTATTGTTATTATAATTACGCGTCAATCCTAATCGAATTAATTCGACGGTATGAATCTTTTGAGCTCATCTTAGTTCAATATCACAATACTTTCATTACTCGGTTCTGCCAAAGCTTAATTTAACAGCTCCTCGCATAGAAGAAGACGCCTATTTAATTTAAATGGCAGACCAAATAGGAAGAAGCAAAGCCCTTGGTGTCAAGGATAAAAAATGTACTTGCACAAAAACTTACATACTCCTTCCTGTCCTTGTTAAGTGTCTTTTTAGGGTATGGTTCACCCATTAAAAAACTCAATTTAATTACATTAGTTATAGGGATCATTCAATTATATTGCCTTTTAACGTTCCTCTTTAATATAGTACTATATTGCCTTTTATCTTTCCTCTTTAATATACTATAATGATCCCAACAAATATAAAGAATTAGTTGAAAGACCTTTTAAAAAGTTGCTCATACAGTTATTGTCGCAAGGGTAATTTGGGTGAAGAAGAAATGACGCTTTTTTGAATTTTGAAAAAGGAAAACTGTCAAAAATATTCTTTGTAGGTGTTTGGATATGCGATTTCAGCTCATTAGATAAAATCATCGTTTGGACATGCGATTTCATCTCACGATTAAATCTCAAATCATCAAAAAAGGCATGATTTGGGATTCCAGTATATCTCAAATGATTGGGAGGAAGATACCCTTGTGTGGCCAGTATATATGTATTTACCGCATTGTGCATGACATTTAGACATATTATGCCCACAGAGGCCGACATGAAATGATGCCCACAGAGGCCGACATGAAATGATGCCCACAGAGGTTGTTATGGTAAGGAAGATGCCCAATGGGGCCGATGTATATGCATACTGCATTGTGCATCACATTTAGGCATATGTATTAGGACCCTCAGAGATATGTACTATTGGTCGGTTGTTCCTGTTTCAGTTGTTGTTATATCATTGTTATGCTATTATTCATGCCTGACATACTCAGTACATCAGTCGTACTGACGTCCCTTTTGTCGGGGGACGCTGCGTTTCATGCCCGCAGGTTCACATAGGCAAGGTGACGGTTTACGTTAGTTGATTGCGAATCCAGCGGATTTTTGGAGCACTCCCCTTGTTCGGAGTGTTGGTCTAATTTTGGTACGGTACATTTTTGCTTGTATATATGGTATGATCTTTACTAACATAGGCGGAGACACTTATATCAAGCCCCCGAGCTGCGGCTCCTCGAAATCTTGTAAGAGAATAAAGGACTTTTCGGGTTGTTTGCCCTGTCTCGACCTTTGATGTTGCTACTCTTAGAGGCTTGTACACAAGTGTCTTGTGTGTAGAGATGGCAGTGAATCTTGGACCCGGTGGATCTAGATCTTCAAAATTTGGACCCGACGGATCCGGATCGGACTCGGATCCGTTTCTAACGGATCGGATATGGATCCAGATCTTGTATTTGAGATCCGTATCTGATCCAGATCCGACCCGTGGATCCGTTTTTTATTAAATATATTCATAATCTAGAATGTAATTTTATAAGTATTTTCTTAAAATTGCTAAGCACATCCTTGCAAGTTTAATTCTCAAAACAAATTTAATTTATCATCGCGTTAACTCAAAAACCAAAAAATAAATAGGTAACTTCGATAATAAAATCAATGTTATATTAGTGAATGACTAACATCTCCATAGACAAGTAGTTAAAATTATATTCAGTTCATTTGTGAAGAATCCAAGCACATGCAAGTTCTGCATTGTGAAAATACTATTCAGAATTTTCCACAACTATTGTCATTGTCCAACATTTTCAATTAATAGCTCACAATCAAAACGAGACAACAAACAAAATATCTCATATGAACATTTCAAAATTGTAACACAGTAAACTGTTAGCTAAGTAAAAATCGTTTGTCAGTTCAAAAAAAAATTCTTAGCAAGACAATTTTTTTTACATGTGGATCCAGATCCGATTCCGATAGATCCGGATTTGGATCTGATTTTTATGGACCCGACGGATCTGGATTCAGGTATGAAAAACGGATCTGAATCTGGATCTAGTAGGATCCGGTCCAGATCCGATCCGTTGCCATCCCTACCTGTGTATAGAGGTCTTGTATGGCCTTGTCGCCCTTGGTATGGATATGTATATATATAAGATGATTACCTGATTTTTCATAATTTTCTTTCGGCTTAGTTCGTAATTAATTATGATTAGATGTTAAATGTATGAATGGTGGTGGGATACGGGTACTCGTCGCGGCCCTACGATTTGGGTCGTGACAACAACTTTTGTTCAATTTTTCATTTTATTGAACTAAAGTTTGATCAATTGATATTGTATTTTTTACAAAGACCTTCTAGTAACGTATTAATTTTGTCATGAATTATGATTTGTTCATTAGGTAAGATTGTATAAGTATTTGGAAAGTTGTAATGATTTTTATAACTTATGGGATTTTATGTAAGAAAAAATACAATTTAAAAAATTTAAATTATATGTCCAAATAAAACTTAACTTTAAATTATAATGATTTATCTCATGATTTTAAATCATGTCCAAACGATGGTATGACTTAAACTTACCCCAACTTCACCTGTTAGAATACGAATTGCCCTTTTAACATTTAAATCTTCTCCTTGTAACAAAAGTTGATGTATACTATAATTTTTTAATGAAATATGCGGCAGTGATTTATTTGTTCACATATTATTAGACCCAACTCAACACATTAACCCAAAATTGTTGTCAAACGACTTCAATACTTTAGCCTCTTCATTCACCATTGTTTACCATTGAGTTTTCATCGTTACATTACCATAGATTTAACAATTCGGTAGGATGTAATAATGTAATTAATATGATAGAATACAATAGATAACAATCATCCAAACAAGTTTGTTCTCCAAACAACACTGATTTAAATACATCGATAAATTCGCAAAACACAAATTACATACAGTCTAGAGAGACCGTTTATGACAGTGATTAAATCCAAACCAGACTCCATTAGGTAGAAACTTATCATACTTAAAGGTAATAGCAGGACGATCTGGACCGTACACCTTAACGCTCTCTGGTTTCCAACCATCAGATCCAACTCTCTTCAAGTTAAGGTAACAGATCTCATAAATACACGGGCCACCGATCTGGAAAGTATCCGTCGAGCACCTCTCGAATATCCTGGCGGACGGGTTATCTAGCCTTGGCGCGTGGACCTCAAAGCCATAAGAATCTCCAAAAGCAATACTGACTTCGTCTCTGGTGTATTTAGATGAAGAACAGCTTGTTTTGATTGTTAATGTGTATGAGCATTTCCTAGCAGTAGCAGCTGTTTGATTGGTTTTGATTGTGGAAATTTGGGGTTTAGTTGAAGTTGGAGTAATGGATCTTGCTTGGGACAAACTGAAGATAGTAGCTAAGCTGAAGAGTAGGAGACCACCCATTTTCATCAACATCTAATTTTGATTATTGCTTGATCACTGGTGTAGATATATTTGTTGCACTTTTAATACCCCCGTTTTTCTTTTTACGCATCGGGTAGTCCGCATCTTATTAATGAAAGAGATTTTTCTATGCGACGTGGCTACTAAAAATAAAATTTGCTTCCACCTTACTTTCCTTTTTTGTTTATTTTAAAAAAAACGTAGTTTTCTATTTTTTTAATTTCAAAATAAGTTTAAGATCACAAAATTTAAAAATTGTATACATTTTTAATTTAAGATCACAAAATTTAAAAGTTTCTTTATTTCTTAAAATTCGTAATAAGTAAAACTAAGGGAGGGATGAAGGGAGTATTTGATTTGGACTATTAATTTCTATCACCACATAAAACACGTTAACAATTGTTACCAACACACGTGTCAGTTAATTATTTAACGCCAGCTAGCTCCATTTTTGTTTTCTTTTTTTAATTAAATTACATAAAGTTGAAAGGAGATACACTGGGGTACGTTGTTAGTGTTGTTTCGATGTAAAGTTTGAAGGAGATTTTTTCTTTTCGCCTTTGAATATCCATCAAATTTCAACTGGGTGGGCTACAAATTCTTTTCTGATCATACTGGGCCTGGTAAGCCCAGCCAGTCAAGACTGTTTTTTTTAAAAAAAAAAACTGTCCAATGCATTCAAAATTTGAAGAAAGAAAGAATCACACAATAGTCCCTCGGGGAATAGCTGGATGACAAAGGAGTGGTGAGTGAAACTTAAAATTCAGCTGGAGGCCTGCAACGTGAGTTAGAACCCAGGTGGGATCAATTTGCTCTCTTCTGGGGTAGGACATTGTAGGTGATATCAGTTGCTCTGTTCTCAAACTCTGGTCATTCAGGCACATCCCGCGATTTACTGATAGTAGTGTTGAGGGACCGGGACTACTATCTCCACGATGCCGGGAAGATGGATATAAAAAAAAGAATCACACAATTTTTTGGCTGCCTGTATAATATATCGTGTTGCACACATGAAACTACATTTTTACTTTACATCTGCATATTTAACTTTCTTTTATTATATAATATTTTATTTTAATTATTTTTTATTACATAGGGGCAGGGGAAGGAGAAATGGGGAGGGGATTATAACGTGCGGATTCGAACCCTCACCAACAAGGTGAACTAGTCAACCAACTGAGCTGCTACATTAATAATATATTTAACGTGTACGTATAAAAGTATATAACAAGCTGTTAGCTATAGAGATAGAACTTTTTATGTGATTTTCAATTGCCATTATTGTTCGAAACCAATTCAAATCTCTACCAAACAACTTTAAATTTTGGAGACAACCTCTTTAAACTATTTCAAATAGTATAAGTTAGATGGTTACATTTACTTCCCTTATAGTTTTAATGCACATTCCAGGGACCTCTCTTACTCATTTTATTCGTTCTTCAAGTTCTTAACAAATATGTTTTCAAAATCTCTTAATCCAATTTTTCTATTTGAAAGTCAATAATATATTATTCTCTTATTCAATTTAAGTAAAGAGTTATTATCTTAGATTTGCTTAACATGATCTGTAAAATACATGTTAGTTAAGCGACAGAAAATTGTATTAGAAAAATGATGCGTAATGTGTATTTACTAGTTTAGCGAACACTAAATACATGGAAAGATTCTTGAAGGTGATTGAGTGCTAGCAGTTGAACTGGTACAAGGAAGTTATGTTTTTCTCTTAACTCTACCAGGATTTTGGATCAAAAGTTATTACTAAGAGCAAATATGTAAGTGAATGTAAATACACACATTAATAGTGTAAAAAGTTCTTATACTATATTATTTTCAGCATTACAAATTTTGCATTTTATGAAGAGTTAACTGTTAACGTGTTGGTTAGCTCCCAGTTGGTGAGCTACCTTTCATAGTTAAAGTAGATGGTTCAAAGTTCAAACTCAATCAACACCGAAGCATTCCCCTTTCCCCCTCCCCTCCCGTCTCCTGTTGTAAGAGCAAATACAGTAAGACTTTAATACAATACAATAATTGGAGATGATAAAATGTAAGCAGACCTTACCCTACCGAAGGAAATTGGATCGGGTAACCCATGTCAGTCAAACCCGGATCCATATTAATTATTTAAGTAAATATATAATTAGTTATATATTTATAATTAATTAATTGAATTTCAATTATAAGAGGACATAACGTTTAGAGTAAACATTTGTATATGTTCAGTCTTTTAAAAGAGAAGCGCTCTTCTACAGGAAAAAAAAAACTGAAATTCTTCTTCTCTTCCCAATATAGAAAATTCTCCTCCTTCACTAATACTCAAGTTCTTTCAAAAGGATTCAATTGAAGATTCTTCCACGAAAGTAAGAACATACTTATGTAACTAAGGTACGATCATAGACTGTGGCTATTTCGGTGTAGTTCATGTTTCATAAACATGAGATTGCACTATTAAACTAGTGAAACGAATTCAATGATCCTGTATATTGTGTGTGATTCGATTCTTCATTGGCATCAGAGCCTGCGTTGTTCGTTTTTCCTAGTCTTTTTTTTTCTGAAAAAATTACTGTCGCATGAATTTGTATTCTGTGTTAATTGTGAACCTTTGGTCGTGCGTTCGTTGACTGGTTCAGAATAGAGATTTGATAATTTGTCACATACAGGCGAGTTGGTAAGTGGTAAGGTGATTGGGGTACAACCACTCCGACGTCGCGGGTTCAAATCCGTGTGGTGACAGTCTTTGCTGAAATATTGCAAGGTCTGTTGCTGGGTTCGTGTCCCGTTGGTGCTCTCCCTTACAGGGCTGCCACTCGCGCATATCCCTCGATTTACATCCCACCTGGCCAAGGGACCTCTGGTACAGGTGGAGGGTTCGCCTTCGGACTTTCCCCTTCACAAAGTAATGTAAATCTAAATGTATGTAAAAGTTTTTTTATCTGAGTAGCAATTGAGATCAGATAATGACACCACTTTCGTTGGTAACAGACAAAAGTTCACATGCTTTGTATTTATACTCCATAATAACAGTGGAGTTCTACTTGGGAAATTGGTTAAAGTATTTTACTTGGAAGAGTTTTTCCTTTCACTATCTGTTACAATTTTTTTTGTGGCATTGAGAGTAGTGTTGGAAATTTACTAATGTGGAATTATGTTTATCCCATTATTTATGATATGAATAATTGGGGGCCCGCACGTCGGAAACGTCGTTTCCACACACGTGCACACTTAGTGCCAAGTATCGTAAACTTCATTAGTGAAAGAGATATTGATACGTAATTGAAACGTTTGAGACATAGAATGATGGACGGTTATTGGCCAAATGACAAGTATTCCAAATTGGTAAACGAAGGAAGAAATGTGCGAAGTGTAAGATGAAACGAGTCGGAAATCACCACGAAGCCAGTCGAGGCGCCGGAGAGCTGCGGCGCTAACTGGGTGTTCAATCACTGGAGCCAAGGCGTCGCAGTGCTATTTCTGCAGCGCCGCAACGCTTCCGAGGCAGAATGTTCGACGGGAAAATGGAAATTTCTGACTCTTGGGCTGGTTTTGGAGCATTGAATCTCCATTACTTGGCCTTTGACTCAATTGTTCAACACTTAGAAATTTTCAGAAATCTTCTTCTTCCTCTCTAGCATCATTTCATTACTCAAAGTTCTTCAAGAGTAACACTTGAGTTTCCTTTGCACATTTGTTAAGTTGTTGTTTTATCTTGGGAGACTATTGTCCATAACGTAAGAGGATATATACGGGTCAATCTTGTCTTAAAGACAGAGTGTCATGACTCGACTCAACGAAGTTTCAAAGTGGTTGTAATCGTTTTTATTTCCAATTTGTTGTAATCGTTAGTAGTTTATCATTTCTGGCTATTATAATATTTATTTACTTCCCGTTTCCTGCAATTGTTGTAACCTACAAGGAGAATAGCCAATAATTTGAAAAGAAATTGTTTTTTGGAATAAGAAAGCACCAGTGATTAAGAAGTAATCTAAAGGAAATAGGTATACTTTAACAATTCTCTGCAAAATACTTTTCTGGTGCAAAGTTTTTTTTTTTTTTTTTTTTTTAAAGAAAGAGTTGTCTATGTCAAATCATTGGCCAACGTAAGTCAAAGAAGAAAAAGTTTTTTTTTCATGTCTTCTATGTTGATTACAGTGAATTATGTACAACCACTTAGAGATGGCAGTGAATTCTGGACCCGGTCCGGATCCGGTGGATCCAGATTCGTTTTATAGGATGTGGATCTTTAAAATTTGGACCCGACGGATCCGGATCGGACCCGGATCCGTTTCTGACGGATCGGATCTGGATTTGGATCTTGTATTTGAGATCCGTATCCGATAAAGATCCGACCCGTGGATCCGTTTTTTATTAAATATATTCATAACCTAGAATGTAATTTTATAAGTATTTTCTTAAAATTGCTAAGCACATCCTTGCAAGTTTAATTCCCAAAATAAGTTTAATTTATCCCCGCGTTAACTCAAAAACCAAAAAATAAAGAGGTAACTTCGATAATAAAATCAATATTATATTAGTGAATGACTAACATCTCCATAGACAAGTAGTTAAAATTATATTCACTTCATTTGTGAAGATTCCAAGCACATGCAAGTTCTGCATTGTGGAAATACTAGTCAGCATTTTCCACAACAATTGTCATTGTCCAACATTTTCAATTAATAGCTCACAATCAAAACGAGACAACAAACAAAATATCTCATATGAACATTTCAAAATTGAAACACAGTAAATTGTTAGCTAAGTAAAAATCGTTTGTCAGTTCAAAAAAAAATCTTATCAAGGTTACATTTTTAGCAAGGCAAAATTTTTTACATGTGGATCCAGTTCTAATCCGTGGACCCGATGGATCCGATGGATCCGGATTTGGATATGATTTTTATGGACCCGATGAATCTGGATTCAGATATGAAAAACGGATCTGGATTTAGATATGAAAAACAAATATAGATCTGAATCTAGTAGGATCCGGTCCAGATCCGATCCGTTGCCATCCCTAATCTTGTATTTGAGATCTGTATCCGATCCAGATTCGACCCGTGGATCCGCTTTTTATTAAATATATTCATAACCTAGAATGTAATTTTATAAGTATTTTCTTAAAATTGCTAAGCACATCCTTGCAAGTTTAATTCTCAAAACAAGTTTAATTTATCCTCGCGTTAACTCAAAAACCAAAAAATAAAGATGTAACTTCGATAATAAAATCAATATTATATTAGTGAATGACTAACATCTCCATAGACAAGTAGTTAAAATTATATTCACTTCATTTGTGAAGATTCCAAACACATGCAAGTTCTGCATTGTGGAAATACTAGTCAGCATTTTCCACAACAATTGTCATTGTCCAACATTTTCAATTAATAGCTCACAATCAAAACGAGACAACAAACAAAATATCTCATATGAACATTTCAAAATTAAAACACAGTAAACTGTTAGATAAGTAAAAATCGTTTGTCAGTTTAAAAAAAAAAATTCTTAGCAAGGTTACATTCTTAGCAAGACAATTTTTTTACATGTGGATACAGATCCGATCCGTGGACCCGGTGGATCCGGATTTGGATCTGATTTTTATGGACCCGACGGATCTGGATCCGGATCTGGATTCATGTATGAAAAACGGATCTGGATCTGGATCTAGTAGGATCCGGTCCAGATCCGATCCGTCAAAAATGGATCCGGGTCCGATCCGGATCCGTCGGGTCCAAAATTTGAAGATCCATATCCTATAAAACGGATCTGGATCCACCGGATCCGGACCGGGTCCATGATCCATTGCCATCTCTAATCTTGAGGCTTATAAGTCTTGGAAAAAGAAGAATTCTCTTGCTCGCATAACGTTGCTGAGCAACATGGATAATGTAAACGTGTAAATATAGGAAACAATATATTCCCTACCCATAATTAGAATATTTCCATTTATTGTGTAAATATAATTATGGTAAGACTAGGATTCCTCTTTTGTATAGGCTTAGGATTCCTATTGTATAAGGGATGAATATTGTACTCTATATATACCTTGATATTAATGAAAGACTCTCCAAGGGAGATTAATATCATCTTACATGGTATCAAGAGCCAAATAAACAAAACCCTAAAAACCTTTCTCTTCCACAGCCGTCGGCTGCCTCTCCTACGCCGCGGCCTCCCGAATTTTCTTCTTGTTTTTCGGGTTTTGTTCTTCCTTTCTTCTCTTCTCTAAATAGCTATCCCTGATTCTTTCACAATTTCTGACGCCTCTACCTCCACAAATTCCACCACAAAGTCATCACCCCCGTTTCATCCCGCCCTTACTGTTTCCAACATCAAGAACCATATTCCCATTATTCTTGATCAAGAAAACAACCAGTATTCTCCCTGGGTTGAACTTTTTCACAATCATGCATGTCTCTATAACGTGCTTGACCATATTGATGACACTATTCCGCGCCCTACGGAGGTTGATGATTCTATCTGGCATCGCCTCGATGCCGACGCCAAACAATGGATATATGATAGTATCTCTCAGGATTTGCTCCTTACTATCATGAAATCTGACTCCACAACCCTTGACTTGTGGAATCGTTTGGATGAAATTTTTCAGGACAACAAGCACACTCGTGCCGTGTATTTGGAAGAACAGTTCAACAAAACACGTCTTGAAAACTTCTCCAATGTCTCTGAGTACTGCAAGCAGCTTAAACTTCTAGCGGATCAACTCTCCAACATCGGCACGCCTGTCACTGACGATAAAATGGTGCTACAAATGATTTCTGGCCTTACTAAGGGCGAATATGATACTTTGGCCACCATAATTCAACAGGCAGATCCGCTACCGAGTTTTAACAAAGCTAGCTCACAATTGTTGCTCGAAGAAACCCATCGTGCTAAGCAGGGCCGCGGCGGCAAGGGTGGAAAAGGCCGCGGGTAGAGGAGGCCGTGGTCGTGGCAAGGGTCGCGGTCAACAGAACCAATAGCAGCAATAGCAACAGAGATCGCAGAACAACTGGGCCGTGGCTCCTCGGCGCTTCGTTCGTCTACGGCGCGCGCGCGCCCGATTCGAGCCGCGGCGCCAAGTCCATTCCGACTGCCGCGGCCCATACAATCCGTATTCTTACCCCGTTTGTTAGGCCCCGCTCCAGCCCCACGGCGGGCCCACTTCATGCAAGGTCGGGTCCCGCACCCTCCTCCTCCGCATGACACCCACCGAGTTGGGTCGGGCGTTCGACACCCTCTCTGCAACAACGACAATACTTGGTACATGGACTCGGGCGCCACATCTCACGTCACCCAGTCTGCAGGTACTATTCCTAAACTGTTTAGTTTAAAGCATCCTCAATATGTTACAGTCGGTAGTGGACAACGCATTTCAGTTAAGGGTTATGGTACCTCATACACACAACCTCCTCATCCACCATTCTCCCTAAAAAAACACCCTATATGCCCCACACATGATTAAGAACCTCATATATGTCCGCCAATTTACTCGTAATAATTCTGTCTCTGTGGATTTTGACCCTTTTGGTTTTACTGTGAAAGATCTTCAAACGGGGACACCTCTTACGAGATGCAATAGCACGGGGGATCTCTATCCATTCACTTCCACCTCCACTGTCAGATCTTGCTCTCCCGTCACTCTAGCGGTTGTTTCTTCTTCAACTTGACATAATAGGCTTGGTCATCCAGGAGTCCCAGTTTTTAATTTTCTTAGAGGCAACAATTTCATTGCTTGTAATGGGAAACTTGCCCAAAATTGTGTTTCTTGCTCTTTAAACAAATATATTCGTCTTCCGTTCAAATCATCTACTAGTGTTACATTTGCTCCTTTTGATATCATACATGCCGATTTATGGACATCTCCTATCTCTAGTTCTCTCGGTCATAAATACTATCTTGTGTTGCTTGATGATTTTTCACACTACGTTTGGTTATACCCTCTTAAATTTAAATCGGAAGTGTTTGTCAAATTTCTTGAGTTTCGCAAGTTCATTCAAACACAATTTGGAAAAGGCATAAAATCATTTCAGTGTGATAGTGGTCGTGAATTCAATAACTCTATGTTTCATCGCTTTTGTACCAATAATGGCATGGTCTTTCGCTTTCCTTGCCCTCACACCTCACCACAAAACGGTAAAGCTGAAAGAATCATCCGCAACATTAACAATATGATTCTCACCCTATTGATTCATGCCTCCCTCCCTCCACCTTTCTGGTCTATGCTGCTAAAATGTCATAATACACTTTAAATATTCTCCCTACTAGCACTCTTCACAATATGACCCCTGCCGAAATCCTCTACCATAGAAACCCCCTCTTATGATCATCTACGGATTTTTGGTTGTCTGTGCTATCCCAACCTTAGCTCCACCGCCCCTCACAAGCTCGCTCCTAGGTCCACTCCATGTGTCTTTCTAGGATTCCCGCCGAACCATAGGGGCTATCTATGCTATGACTTGTCGACTCGGCAGATCCACATATCTCGTCACGTCACATTCGACGAGACCACATTCCCGTTTTTGAATCTTCCAAAATTCCAAAA
This sequence comes from Anisodus tanguticus, assembly GCA_034509755.1. Lineage (NCBI taxonomy): Eukaryota > Viridiplantae > Streptophyta > Magnoliopsida > Solanales > Solanaceae > Anisodus > Anisodus tanguticus. The sequence continues at coordinate 31,785,094 of CM067561.1, read as the reverse complement.
ATAGGACTACTCATTTCTTGACGAGTCTGCCATCTCTCCCCTCATAATCGAACAACTCACATCCTCTGGTTCCGTCGTCAGAGCCGCGGCCTCGAGGGAGGCACCGCGGCGCCCGATTTCCAGAGAGCCATCTTTTGAAACACCGTCGACAGCGCCGCGGCCCTGTGATGAGGCGCCGCGGTGCCCAAACTTCAGAGAAGCCTGTCAACCTTCTAGCGCCGCGACTCTCGATCCAGGAGCCGCGGCGCCTCCGACGGCTTCGCCCCCCTTCTCCTTATCCGACTTTACCCCCGTCTCGGACACCACTCCGCCACCCACTGTCCCTACCCATCCAATGGAAACTCGTTCAAAGCATGGAATCTTCAACCCCAAAGTCCATTTCAACTTGTCTGCCCAAACCATCTCTCCACTTCCAAAGAACCCAAAATTGGCCAAACAAGACCCTAATTGGAATGCGGCTATGTATGAGGAATTCAATGCTTTAACTAAACAAAGACACGTGGGATCTAGTACCTAAACCTGAGGGGGTGAATGTCATTCGTTGTATGTGGCTATTTAGTCACAAGTTCAGAGACAATGGGGATCTTGAGAGGTATAAGGCCCGTCTTGTGGCTAATGGCACAAATCAACATGAGGGCATTGATTGTGGTGAGACCTTCAGCCCGGTTGTCAAACCGGCTACCATCCGCACAGTTTTGAGCATTGCCATGGGCAAACACTGGCCGATCCATCAGCTTGATGTGAAGAATGCATTTTTATATGGGGATCTGAGAGAGACAGTCTACATGCATCGCCCACCGGGGTTCACCCATCCAACAGTTCCTCACTATGTGTGCCATCTCCGTAAGTCACTATATTGCTTGAAGCAGGCCCCCCGTGCGTGGTATGATCGCTTTTCCAGGTATATCTTGCAGATTGGATTTGTATGCAGCAAGAGTGATACATCACTTTTCATTTTTCATCGAGGTAGTAGCACTGCTTACTTATTACTTTACGTGGATGATATTGTTCTTACTGCCTCCTCCGACGGATTGAAAAATGAGATTATTGTCTTGCTCAAGTCCGAATTTGCAATGATTGATTTGGGGAAGCTGGGTTACTTTTTGGGGATATCAGTGACCGAGTGTCCGCCAATCATATGTTCTTGTGTCAGCGTAAGTATGCAGAAGAGATTGTGTACAGGGCTAAGATGGCGAACTGTAAAGAGGTGCCTACTCGGTTGATTCCAAATCTAAGCTCGGTGCTATGGATGGTGCTCCGCTTTGATCATACTCGTATAGGAGCCTTGCGGGTGCACTTCGATATCTCACATTCACCGGGCCGGACATAGCTTATGTTGTTCGATGTGTGCTTATTCATGCATGCCCCCGGGAGTCTCATTTCGGTGCTCTTAAGCGTATCATTCGATACATTAAGGGCACTCTTGATTATGGTTTGCACCTATACCCTCTCGCACCGCACGGACGTTGCTTTCATATACGGATGCGAGATTGGGCGGGGTGTCCGGACACGCGACGCTCCACCTCCGGCTTTTGTGTTTTCTTAGGGGATAATCGATTTCTTGGTCCGTCGGCGACGGTGCTACCCTATCTTGCTCCAGTTGCCGAGGCCGAGTACGAGGCGTTGCAAATGTAGTAGGCGAGATTTGTTGGCTCGAAAATTTCTTGTTAGAACTTCGGTGTCCTTTGCGTCGAGCATCTATTGTGTATTGTGATAACATCTCTCGCCATCTATCTTTCTCATAATCCGGTTCAACATCGGCGAACCAAGCATATTGAGATAGACCTACACTTCGTTCGTGAGAAAGTTGCGTTAGGCCATGTCAGAGTGTTACATGTTTCATCATCCTATCAGTATGCAGACATATTTTCCAAAGGACTTCCCGACGCTTATTTCTTGACTTCGGATCCGGTCTCGGCGTCCGGCCTCCTCCCGCTCCGAGTGAGGGGGTGTGTAAACGTGTAAATATAGGAAACAATATATTCCCTACCCATAATTAGAATATTTCCATATATTGTATAAATATAATTATGGTAAGACTAAGATTCCTCTTTTGTATAGGCTTAGGATTCCTATTGTATAAGGGATGAATATTGTACTCTATATATACCTTGATATTAATGAAAGACTCCCCAAGGGAGATTAATATCATCTTAGAGATAACGATACTATGAGAGAATTCCGAAAGTATGACAACGCTAAGGATATGTGGTCCGCATTAAAAGAAAAAGTTGGTCATACTTCAATTGCCAAGTTAAAAGCGCTTACTATTAAGTTTGATACTTATAAGAAGCGTCTTGATCATACTATGTGTAAGCATCTGCGCCATATGTCGAATATGGTGAATGAACTGAAAGATGTCGGTCATGTGTACCGAAGAGCAACAAGTACAAGTTGTGATTCACTCCTTACCCCATAACTGAAAAAATATGAAAATACACTTGACCCATAATGTTAGCATCAAAACTATGGAGGATGCTGAGCGTCATTTGGAACTCAATGAAGAGCGCCTCGAGATGGACAAAGCTACTACAAGTGCGTATGTGGCGTGTTCAGGTCTAGCACGTGGTCAAGGTAAAAAAATGCAAATATGGTGGATTTTCCAAAAGAAATGGGAAGGGACAAGCCTCGAAAAAACCTAAATATAATCAGTAAGAAAAGAAAGATGCTTTTGTTCGAAAGAAGAAACTGAATATGGCGAAGCTCAAATGCTACAACTGTGAGAATATGGGACATTTTGCTCGTGACTGTCCTGAGCCTAAAAATGTATATGACCTTATTTTCAATTTACACAATGATGTAAATGTATCATGTTCTGCTTATCTAACTGAATCACATCTTATGTGGATTGTAGACTCGGAAGCCACCGACCATATAGCGAAAGATAGAGATGTATTTATAGAATTTCAGCGAATTCCCCAAGAAACAAAATGAATTTATGTAGGAAACAACTCCAAAGTGGAGGTCAAATGAATTGGTACCTGCAAACTTGAGATACGTGGGGCCGAACTTTATTTCTACATGATATACTATTTGCCCCTTCAATTCGTCGGAATCTTATCTCAGTCACAATGTTGATTAATCTAGAATTTCATTTAATATTTCATGAACATGATTTGGATTTGTGTTTGGCCAAGATAAAATATGGCATTGGTTATCCTTGTAATGATTTTATTGTATTGGATATTGTACCTAGTTTCAATATTAATAATATTTATTTTTCCTTATTTACGTCTACCTCCAATTGTGAAAATGATGTAAATATATGGCATTCTAGGCTTGGCCATATTGGTCAGCAAAGAATGAATCGCTTAGCCAAAGAAAGTTTTCTTGGCTCTATAGACAAAGTAGATTTCTCTACTTACTACTATTTCCTAGCCGGAAAAACGGCAAGAAAATCATTTGGAAAAGGTACAAGAGCCGACACTCCATTGCAGTTAATTCATTCTGACATTTGTGGTCCAATGAATATAAGGGCAAGACATGGTGTTATTTACTTCATCACATTTATCGATGATTATTCTCGTTTTGGTAATGTCTATTTGATTTCTCATAAATCTGAAGCTTTTAGTTGCTTCGTTAAGTTTATGAACTTAGTTGAGAATCAACTAGATAGAAAAATCAAAGCTTCAAGAACCAATCGAGGAAGAGAATATTTGTATGATGAGTTCAAACAATTGTGTGATGAAAAGAAAATTTAAAGGAATTACCTACTCCCTACCCTCCACAATAAAATGGTGTTGCGGAATGAAGAAATAAAACCTTGTTAGAAATGGTTAGGTCCATGATGGCACAAGCAAAATTGCCTATCACCTATTGGGGGTGATGCTTTGCTCATTGCTACATTTGTACTTAATCGTGTCCCTTCTAAGTCAGTTAAATCTACGCCATATAAGTTATGGACTAAATGAAAGCTCTATTTGAGCATTCTGAAGCCTTGTGGTTGTGCTGCTTTTATACATAATTCTTTTTCCGATATGGCAAATTAGGTCCAAGGGAAAGAAAATGTATATTTATACGATACTCTGAATAATCTAAGGGTTATGTATTCTTGAGTGAACAAGATAGTGGCACTGTAACTGAAGTTAAATCACGCGATGTTACATTCTTAGAGAATGATTTTCCTAAGCGGGGTGAGATAGGTCAAGACTTATCTCTTTATGAAACTACGGGCCAGAACTTTCGCTATAGATCAAATGGATTTAAGTGGGAGTCACTTTGATGATAATGGATCAGTTCCTAGTCACTGTGATTAAAATGAGTTAGTCTGTTCTTAATGCCAGATGTGAGTTCTAATGAATAAAATGATTGAGTAGATTTGAGAACTCAAAGTTAGATATGAGATGTCTGAACTATCATCTGCATAGTATTTAAATTGTAAAGACATACGCTCTTTGGGAAAGGAGTCAATATTGTGTTACATATTTCATACCATGTATGCATATAGTGACCCATAACGGCAATACACGTTTAATCTCTACTTGCTATCGTGTGAAGCTCTGAAAATTATAAGTAATTTTTCACATTGTACCCTCATGACTTTGATAAGTTTTCTGAGATTCAGTTTGGTGTTTGCTATCTTAGTATGTTGCCAAGAGATCATGCTTGATTCGATCTGGCATGTCACTTTTAGAAAAGCATATTAGATTGAGATTAAGAGATTCATGAGAAGAGGAAGATCATTAAGTATTACCACATTAATTGTGTTCATTGACCGGTCCTTTATGTTTGTCTTTGAGACAAGAACATAATGATGAACTCAAATTTAAGATAAAGAGATCGTGAGAGATATGAATGTAATAAATAATCTAGGGTACTGCATACTATAATCTACTCTAAGTTTAATTGATCGAAATGTTATATATTCCTAACAGATGTATAACAACGAAGCTCTCGAAATATGCATTGGTCACACGAGCTAGTCGCTATGTATGAAAGTTACAGAATATAGAAATGGAAGTCGGCCCACTATGTGTGAGTGGGAGATGAAGGAAGTTGAATCGGATCACCCATGTGGGTCAAACTCGGATCCATATTAATTATTTAAGTAAATATATAATTAGTTATATATTTATAATTAATTAATTAGAATTTCAATTATAAGAGGACACAACGTTTAGAGTAAACATTTGTATATGTTCGGTCTTTTAAAAGAGAAGCGCTCTTCTACAGGAAAAAAAAAACTGAAATTCTTCTTCTCTTCCCAATATAGAAAATTCTCCTCCTCCACTAATTCTCAAGTTCTTGCAAAAGGATTCAATTGAAGATTCTTCCACGAAAGTAAGAACATACTTCTGTAACTAAGGTACGATATAGACTGTGGCTATTTCAGTGTAGTTCATATTTCATAAATATGAGATTGCACTATTAGACTAGTGAAACGAATTCAATGATCCTATAATCTCTGTGTTTGATTCGATTCTTTACCTACCTGAATAGGTAGAGATGTTTTAATACAACACAGTACAAAACGATAAATCGGTAACAACCATCCAAACAAGCTTTTATTCAGGGTCCTCCGTATCTTTTATTCTCCAAATTAAACAATACATGTAAATAAACAAATTTTACATCAATTAAATCTGCAAAACACAAAATTCATGGTTGAATCTTGAATGCATACTTAGTGGATTCCTATATAACAGATGCAGACACTTTACGACAGTGATTAAATCCAAACCAGACTCCATTAGGCAGAAACTTATTAAATTTAAACGTAATAACAGGACGATCTGGACCATACACCTTAACGCTCTCTGGTTTCCAGCCATCAGATCCAACTCTCTTCAAGTAAAGGTAACAGATCTCATAAGTACAAGGACCACGGATCTGGAAAGTGTCCGTAGAGCACCTCTCGAATATTCTCGAAGATGGGTTATCTAGCCTTGGCGCGTGGACCTCAAATCCATAAGAATCTCCAAAAGCAATACTGACTTTGTCTCTGGTGTATTTAGATGAAGAACAGCTTGTTTTGATTGTCAATGTGTATGAACAACTCCTAGCAGTAGCAGCTGTTTGATTGGTTTTGATTGTGGAAATTTGGGGTATTGTTGAAGTTGGAGTAATTGATCTTGCTTGGGACAAACTGAAGAAGAAAGCAGCTAAGCTGAGGAGGAATAGGAGACCACCCATTTTCATCTATAATTGCTTGATTACTACTACTGTATATATTGTTGAATTTTAATAGCCTCAACCACTCACCAGCCCCGTTTTATTTATTTCTATGCAACGTGGCTACTAAAAAATACTAAATAAAATATAATTTTGTCAACTATTCAATTTGAGCGCCATAAGTAATTTAATACTTCATCCGTTCATTTTTACTGGTCTAGTTTAGACATAATATATTTTTAAAGAAATAATAATAGACATGTATTAGTGTTAAGTCTTAAGAAATGATTTGAGAAATAAATAATTAATGTTAGGGTAAAACATGAAAAAAAAAATCACTTGATATAACAAAAATGACAATTAAAAATAGAATGTATTTTAAATATAGTTGACAAGTAAAAGTGAACGAAGAGTATAACTTCAAATAAATCTAGTTTGAACTCAACATTAAAGCATTGGAAGAGCATCAATATCCTAAACTCCCTCCGTTTATTTTTACTTATTTGTTATATTAAAAATAGATATATATTTTTACTTGTTCAGTTTAAATAATTAAAAGATAATTTATCATTTTTATATCAACTTAACACTTCATATTAAGTACTAAAATTATTTTCCAACATAACAATAATTTAGGAGAGATATAATAAAATTTACCACTTTATTTATTACTAGTACTTCTTAATGGATATGTCAAGTTAAACATGGAGAGAGGGAGTATTAATTCTAGCCCGCCAGACGAAATACACCTATTAGCACACATGTGCCAGTTAATTATTCAAGATCAAATATATAGACAGCTCCATTTTTTTTCTTTTTTGAATTAAATTACATAAAATTTCAAGGGACATTCGTACAAATGTCCCTATTTTGGGATGGTATTTAATTTTTACCCTTTAAATTTGAATTTTAAAATTTTTATCCTTTATTATCTTTAGCGCGACATAATTAACATTTTACTCGGCATAATTAGTGTTTATCTTCGGCATATGTATCATACACAACCTACAGATTATGTCGGATAAGGCATAACTGTCAACACTCAACATAATATGAAAAATGACATAATTACAAATTTCGTCGGGCATAATTAGCGTTTAATTTCAACATATGTATCATAATATCCACACAAACTATGCCAGATAAGGCATAATTTCCAACACTCAACATAATTTAAAAAATTACTATAAAACTATGCCGCATAACTTAATTTCTACATAAATTATGTCGCGCGAGGCAAAAATTCAGTTTACGAAGATAAAAATACTAAAGAGACTACCTTGTAAAGTAGACCTGAATATTTTTATCAAAATAAATAGTATGAGCAAAAATTAAAGAACACAGATATAAAGGACAAAAATTAAACACCGTTTGAGGAAAATCCGCACAAAAAAGTGTAATTTCAACTGGTTGTGCCACAAATACGTTGATCATACTGGGCCTGGTAAGCCCAACCAGTTAAGATTATTTTCAAAGATATACAGCACAATCCAATATTTTGCATTCATGAAGCTATTGTCAGTTTACATTTGAATAACTAATTTTTTAAATTATATTTACACATTATTACAATATCAATACATCTATAAATAATATATCTAACTTGTATAAAAGTATATAACAAGTTGCTAGTTGCAGAGATGAACTTTTCTGCGATTTTCAGTAGTCCAAACAATATTCATTCTAGATCTCTCACAAAAATTAGATTCGAAACTCAAACGCACTTCTTGTAGCTTATTTAACAATGGTGAGTTTCCTTTCTATTCTAAATTTCACCATTCAACTCTTACAAAAGCAGGTGCGCTAATCACTACTTGAGCTCCAAATCGTCAACTAACAATCAAGGGGTGGCTGGGTTGAAGAAGAGAAAAGGAGAATTGACATAGCCTTCACATTATAACAATATGAATCAATCCAAGTGACGGTAAAACATGACTTGTTTTAGTTATAATCTTGAGTCAGGTGATCGAGAGTGTAAAAAATTCTATTTTCAAAGTGGGCTCAGATTACTAAATAGGCCTATTAAATTTGACCAGTTAACACTTTTTTAGATTAATGACTTCACTAATTTTATGCACTTCCCTATAGTTTAATAAGATGGTTACACTTACTTCCCTTCTAGTTTTAATGAACATTGCAGAGACCTCCCTTACACATTTTCTAGTAAAAATATAGACCCAAAAGAAGATTTGTTGAACCCTGCTTGATCAATAACTTTTTTTTCATCCTTGCATTTACTCCTTCAATCCTTGTCATTGCCCATTTTCACGTTCTTCAAGTTCATCTTTTAATCCAATTTTTCTATTTGAAATTCAACATATTATCCTCTTATTCAATTCAATTTAATGATTTTATTTTCTTAGAATTGCTTAAGATGATCCGTAAAATATATATATCATACATGTAGCAAAGTGACAAAAGTTTGTATCAAGGAAATGATGCATAGCGTGTATTTATTAGTTTGGCAAATACTAAATACATCAAGTTGATGATTTGCTAGCACCTGAACTGCTACAAGGAAGTTACATTTTTTTCTTAACTCTTAATCTCTAATAGGATCTTAGATCAAAAGTTATTACTATGAGAAAATATATAAGAGTTCAACATATGTAATAGAATATTTCATAAATATTCTTACATTAATTATATATCTCTTATTTTAGGTAGAATTGTATTCCTATTGTAATTAGGTTGATTAGTTACCTAATTTAGATATTTTTGTACTACTATATATATTGTACATTATTGATGAATAAAATCAAGGAACATATTACTTTATGATATCAGTAGCCTAACCCTACACAAAAATACCCACCACGCTGCCGACCCCCTCTCGGACGCCACCCCCCCTCCCCACGACGGAACCCTAGTTTTTCGACCACTCCCTCTCCCTTCTCCTCCAAAATTTCATTTTCCATGGCTGACAAAACCAAACTTCATCCTGCACTTGCAGTCAACAACATTAAAAATTTCATCCCTATGACTCTTGAGATGTAAAAGGATCAATACTCCTCGTGGGCGAAACTCTTCAAAATCCATTATCGTGTCTACGAAGTTATCAACCACATCATCCCTCCTAAATCGAAGTCCACAGACCCACCCTCGACTTCGACTTCTGATGATGCATTTTGGTCTCGTTTGGATGTCGTTGTCGTCCAGTGAATATACAGCACGATCTCTAATGATCTATTACACACAATCATTAAGACCGATGTCATTGCCCGCCAAACGTGGGAACGTTTGGAAAGCATTTTTTACGACAACAAAACTCAATGTGCGTTATACCTTGAAAATCAGTTCAAGGACGTCTATCACGATAATTTCCCAAACGTATCTGCATATTGTCAAGAACTCAAGATGTTTGCCGACCAACTCTCCAACGTTGGTGCACCAGTCACTAATCAACGATTGGTCATGCAACTTATTGCAGGCTTGAACAAATCCTATGACGGCGTTGCTACTATCCTTCAGCAATGCACGCCATTACCACCGTTTTATGAGGCCCGTTCGAAGCTAATTCTTGAGAAAACCCAGAAAATCAAATGCAGCACCACTCAGGCCGGCATTGCAGACGTTGCCCTCACCACCACCGTCGGGACCTCCGCCGATGGCAGGGCCTCCAATTCCGGCAGCCAGCACCACCGACCCGAGGACCCAATAGCAGGCCTAATTGACCAGCAACAACCGTCGAGGGCTTCAATCAAGCAAGGGCCACAGCGGACGGAATTTTGGCAGCAACGGCGGTGAGAAGGAACAGTCCCCGTCGACAGGAAACAGCCAGCAGCGGCAGTGGCAGCAGCCTCCGTTGTGGCCCCACCATCATGGGCTTCTCCTCCTTGCTCGTATCTGACATCCTTGTGGACTCCACCTCTTACCCGACAGGCCCAACCTAGCATACTCGGCGCACATCCACAACATGCCTACACAGCACAGGCCTCCCCGCCCTCAATTTATGCACCAACTGACATTGAGGCAGTTATGAACACAATGTCACTCAACGCTCTAGACGAAAATTGGTATATGGACACAGGCGCTACATCTTACATGACGGTAGTCTTATTCTAATTTGAGTAATTTAAATCAAAATATTATTGGTGGTAGTGGAAAAGGCACTCTTAGTTGTGGTTTTGGTCATTCATCCTTATCCCTACCACTAATTTTAAAAAATGTCCTCCATGCCCCTAAACTCATTAAGAATCTAATATATGTGTGACGTTTCACAACTGATAATAATGTTTTCCTTGACTTTGATCCTTTTGATTTTTCAGGGAAAATTTTTACGACATGAAGATGAATAATGAGATGTGACAGCACATGATATCTCTACCCTATTTCAAATGCCGTCAATAAACCAGTCTCAGTTCCATCAACATTTGCTGCTCTTTCATCTTTCTTATGACATTCTAGATTAGGACATCTAGGTGATTCTGTTTTACGCTCCCTTCAGAACAATAATTTTATTCAATGCAACCGTATTTCTAAGACTTCTATATGTGAATCCTATGTTTTTGGGAAACATGTTAAATTACCATTTTATGCATCCACAAATTATATTTTAATGCCTTTCGATATAATACATAGTGATTTGTGGACTTACCCTATTTTAAGTATGGATGACCATCGATATTATTAGGGGTGAGCGGGTCCGGGTACCCTAACATTTTTGAACTATCCGGATCCTACCCGGTAAAAGATCGATTCCTAAATTTACTACCCGGAACCTATCCAGACCCGCAGGGTCCGGGTAGGTTCCCGGGTACCCTGTAAATAAAAAAACACAGATTAAGCAACAGTTTTTAGCCTATGAGAATAAAAAAGAGTTCTAAAATAATTTCATCCTGTAGTTTTTTAGCCTGCAATCGGAGTTTTTAGTACCATTATAAGAAGTTTTAGAAAATTTAATTCTGTAACCAAAACCTACAATTGCAAGCCAAATTTGATACTCAATAAATTGAATGTGTTAATTTCAAAATAAATTTGGAAATATCTTAATTAAACTTATTTTTGTGTTCATAAGCTCTTCGATACAAAAGAAAAGCTTTATTATACTAGTAAATCCCTAAATTTCATCTTCACAGCTACAAAAATATACACAAATTTTAAAAATAGATTTACATTTCAAATAAAAAAAATAATACAAATTGAAGATGCGTATCACCTGAAATAGAACAGAAGCATAGGATTAAAAAGAAATTGAAGAGATAGATATGAACCCATATGCATTTTAGGAACGGCGTGAACACAACCAAGGGAGAGAAAGAGGCAAATGTGAAGCTTCAACGACGACAACGATGAAAGTACCTGAGAGAAAGCTTCAACAACGACGACAATGAAGCTCGGTGGTGTAGCTAAAACGCCATTGTTATTGAGAGAGTTTTGGGTGTTTTCTCTTAGGGCACAAAGAACATTCTAGAATAAAGGGGTGAAAATCAACGTGCAGGCGTGCAACAAATAATTTTGGAGAAATTTAAAAGTGGTCCAAATGTTTCTCAAAAAAGTAAAAATATTTAATATTTTATAGGTTCCGGGTCCAGGTACCCTGTCTCTATTTGCCGGAACCGGAACCGGAACCGGACCCGACATTGATCGGTTCCTAACTTTACTACCCGGACCCTACCCGTTATTATAATATATCTATCCGGAACCTACCCGTTAGTGTCGGTTCCGGTCGGATAGCTGGGTACCCTGTACCCGTGCTCACCCCTAGATATTATGTGTTATTTTTGGACGATTATTCCAATTTTCTATGGACTTTTCCAATTGGTAATAAATCCCAGGTCTACCCCATTTTTTCCTTATTTAGCGATTTCGTAAAAACATAATTTGAAAAGAGCATTAAATATTTTCAATGTGACAATGACAGAGAATTTGATAATAACCAATTCAAACAGTTTTGCTCCAAAAACGTTCTTACCTTTCATTTTTCCTGCCCTCATACCTCCCAAAATGGTAAAGCCGAACGGAAAATTCGAATCATAAACAACCTAATTCGTGCCCTACTTGCCCACGCCTCAATTCTCCCTCAATTCTAGCATTACGCACTCTCCATGGCCAATTATCTCCTCAACATAATCCTAAACAAGTATCTAGCTCTACGGTCGCCCACTCAAGTTCTGTTTCGTACGAACCCCTCCTACCAACACTTGTGTATTTTCGGATGTCTCTGCTATCCTCTTCATCCGATCACTCACAAACTCAAACCCCGATCTTCTCTGTGTGTGTTTCTAGGTTACCCCACCAATCATCGTGGTTACTCTTGGTATGACTTATCAAGCCGTAAAATAATTATTTAACGACATGTCCTATTTGATGAGTCTCAATTTCCTTTTGCCTCACTAAACACGCCACCTCGGCGTTCCTACGACTTCCTAAATGATGACTTGAACCCCCTTGTAATTCATCATTTACATAATTTGACGTCCCAGTCCCCGGCACCCGAGCACACCATGGTCAGTCCGGGACACACTTCCAACCCGGTTCCGCTGATGGTGGCTCGGAACAGCCCATCTCAGGGTGATACCGCAACCACCTCTTGGCAAATTGAGCCTCGGCCAGCCGATCTCGCCACCCTACCCTTCCTCTTCTTCCCGGCAGTTCCGCGAAACCCCCTCCTCCCATCCCGCATCCCGAGGCACGCTCTCGAACAATGGAAACCCGTGTCATGCACGAAATTTCCAAACCTAAACGGTTGTTTAACCTATCCGTTTCTGTTGTCCCTTCCCCTGTCCCTCGTAATCCGAATGATGCCTTGTCCGACCCAAATTAGAAAGCCGCAATGATTGACGAATATAATGCTCTTATTGATAATAAGACGTGGGACCTAGTACCCCTTCCACCTGATACTAACATTATTTTTTCTATGTGGATTTTTAGACATAAAAAGAAATCTGATGGTTCTTTTGAGAGGTACAAGACCCGTCTTGTAGGTGATGGCAAGTCTCAACAGGTGAGGGTGGATTGTGATGAAACGTTCATCCTGGTCCTAAAGCCCGCAACCATCCGAACCGTCCTCAGCATTGCCCTATCCAAGTCTTGGCACATTAATCAGCTTGATGTCAAGAATGTTTTATTACATTGGGATCTTCATGAAACGGTATATATGCATCAGCCTATGGTTTTTAGGAATTCTATTCATCCGAATTATGTGTGTCTATTGCGGAAATCGCTCTAAGGACTGAAACATGATCCTCGAGCATGGTACCACCGGTTCGCCGATTATGTCTCCTCTATCGATTTTTCACACAACAAATATGATCATTCCCTGTTCATCTACAATAAGGGTCCAAACATGGCTTACCTCTTATTATATGTTGATAATATCATCATCACTACATCATCTGATGCCCTCCGGTGATCCATTATGTCTCTCCTTTCATCTCAGTTTGCTATGAAGGATCTAGGCCCCCTAAGTTATTTCTTGGGCATATATGTCACTCGTCATTCTTGCGGCCTATTTCTATGTCAGAAGAAATACACCGAAGAGATCCTTGACCGTGCAGGCATGACATCTTGCAAGCCATCCCACACGCCAGTGGACACCAATTCTAAGTTCAGCGTTGATTCTAGCCCTCCGTATTCAGACCCGACTCACTATCGTAGCCTGGTTGGGGCCCTGATGTACCTCACATTCACGAGACCATATATATCCTATGTCGTGCAACAAATCTGTTTGCACATGCACAATCCGACGGAAACACACATGCATGCCCTCAAATGTATTTTACGATATGTCCGGGGCACACTTCACTTAGGCTTACATCTATACAGGTCCGCACTCACTGGTCTCATTTCTTATTTTGATGCTGACTGGGGTGGATGTCCTGAAACCCGACGCTCCACGTCTGGTTACTGCATTTTCCTCGGAGATAACCTATTGTTTTGGTCTTCCAAAAGGCAACCTACACTATCCCGATCCAGTGTCGAAGCAGAGTACAGAGGTGTAGCCAACGTCGTCTCTGAGTCTTGTTGGATCTGTAACCTTCTACTTGAGCTTCACTGCCCGATTCAAATGGCAACACTGGTCTACTGTGACAATATTAGTGCGATATATCTTTCCGGCAATCCTGTCCAACATCAGCGCACCAAACACATTGAGATGAACATTTATTTTGTTCGCAAAAAAATGACTCGTGGTCAAGTTTGTGTCCTTCATGTTCCTTCTAGATATCAGATTGCCAACATCTTCACCAAATGACTTCCGCGCATACTGTTTGATGATTTCCAAGCCAGTCTTGTTCGTGAACCTCCCGCTTCGACTACGGGGGTGTAATAGAATATTCACCAAATATTCTTACATTAATTGTATATCTCTTATTTTAGGTAGAATTGTATTTCTATTGTTATTAGGTTGATTAGTTACCTAGTTTAGATATTTTTATACTATTATATTTATTGTACATTATTGATGATTAAAATAAGGAACATATTCCTTTAATATGTACACATTAACAATGTAAAAAATTCTTATACTATGTTTATTATTTTCAACATTACAAATTTTGCTTTTTGTGAAGAGTTAACTGCTGTGAGTTGGTTGAGGGTTAGTTCACTTGGTGAGCTCTCTGCCTTACGCAGTTGAGGTAGACGATTCAAACTCAATCATTAGTGAAGCACTCTCTTCCCTTTTCCCTCCCCTCTTGTTCTAATAATTGGAAAATATATATATAAATATCTTATGGGTGACTTGATAATACAAAAAAAGTATATTGTCTATAAGCTAAAAGTCGCAGCATAATCAACATTTCACTACATTGGGATTTTTGAGAATTGTAATTATTCTCCCGAAATGTATCTGCCTCTTGCCCTAAATCATAGTATATACTTACTATATGTTAATAGACCAGTAAGAATGTTATGCAAAATACAAATAGAGGACAATTTGATGAAGTAAATACTAGGATTCTCATGTAACAAGTGTAGGGTTTTGTTAGGTTTAAAACACATAAGTAAGGCACAATGAAAGTTTAAAAGTTTTGTTTCTTACTTACCCCAACAATAATTTCTGGTATGGTTATACAATAATGAAACTTGTAACATAAAATATTTATTTACAAGTTTTAATAATCTGGAATCTTTATCAACTGTGAGGTGCAAACGCGATTGCCCTTCCAATTGCAAGCTCCAAGCTTCAATGTATTTCTCCTTCGGAAAGCTAGGAAATCCAGCAGAGGTTCGAGAATATTTGATTCTAAGTTTCTAAGGCTTAGAATGTTTTTTAGAAAATGGTGTGTTGAATAATGAGATGAATGCCTCTATTTATAGTTGAAAAATAGGTCAAAACCGGATTAGGGTTTGACCTTGGGCCTGACCCAAAAATAGAGGCAGAGGCGCCGCGGCCCTAAGGTATGGGCGTCGTGGCGCTCAACATGCGCCTGCACTACGCCGCGGCCCTAGGGTAAGGGCGCCGCGGCGCTCGACTTTATTTTTCGTGCATTCTTAATTAAATTTAAAATCCAATTTTGACTTAATTAAAATAATCATTATTCATTTAAATGTCTCGATTCCAAATCGAACATTTTAATTACTCTCTCAATACATCCTTAGATCGAAACGAACAATCAACATAGTGTGACCCTACAGGCCTTCTCATATCGACATTAATCAAATTAAGGTCTACACGGAACTCCAAGACGGCGCCGGAAGCCGAACTCAATATGTAAAGTATGTTTACACGAATCCCGTAAACTTAACTTTTATGTGATAAGATAAAATCATTTCATTCACGACACACCCGATCAAGCTTAGGATTTGCCAAGTGTTTATCCGAATGGCTTAATCATTGTATCTCATCTATATTAGTTGACAACTAGACCATATTCTAAATATGTCTATTGCGTTGGCCAACGACTTAGTCAACCTAATATCACTGAGAATCCGAGTGTTCTCTCGAATATACATCCGAGGAATAATCCTAATCTTGGCTCAACTACCACCTTCAATCCACATCGTAATGTACCCAATACAAGCCGTATCTCAACCTATAAGGCATTTGAGCTTAGGACGGGATCAAAGTACATTACTTTGTAGACAAGGCGCGTATTGACCTCAAGTCTAAAGACTTCTATCTCCCACACGCTGATCATACTTTAGACAAATATAACAAACAGTATATCAGCAGGGTGTACCAATACTTTCAAAGTATCCATGTATCCATCACGAGTAACCATTATTCGTAGCATGTGAGACATACTACATTATCTAAGGATGTGATGCATACCACATGTCGACTTATCACATATCATCGATATCTCATTCTTGATGATCATTAGTCGAGGCTATTTTAAGAGTTACGCTCTATCATTAATATCTCACTCTATTAATGATAACGTAAGCTCAAGAGATGCACATTAATGAATAATTACAAACAATCAAATAATAATTCAATAATTGCAAATGTCAAAATATTAATCTCCATTAATAATAATATGAATGTGTATAAAGTACATTTATCCTAATACAGATTATTTTTAGGATATAAATATACTTTCACAAGTATTAGTATATGAATAAGATTGGAAAACACGAGGATGGAAAAAATTCACCTCTTTGAGATGCATTCACGTGATAAATACATTAAACAATTTACTAGAATATTGCAATACTCCAATTTAGATGATCAAGTACGTACCATATTTGATTGGTCTTAGAAATATCCATATCCAACCCCAGTACGTTTATCTTGATTTGATTGAACTAACATATATTGCTCTGTCACTTCTTTCCAAAAATTTTGACGCGATGCAGATATGCTTAATCTCAACTCTCAAGATCGAATTTATGTTTACAAAATAGAATAAGGAAAAACACAATCATTGCAGTACTTGAGAGCCAGCTATAAGCTTCCATTTTTTATTGTATCTGTCAGTCTGTATCAACTGAATTCATCTCATTATGAGAACTAACCAATTAATGGGTCATGTTATGTATAGACTTCATTGAGACAAAGAAAATAGAATTGTGGATTTCTTGAAAGCTGACAGTTCAAACTAGGGGAATGGACTAGATACCTACAACTTGCATAGGTTAAATGTATCTTGGACCTGAGCGGAATTCATGTTTTGAAGTTTATGAATTTTTATAGCTATTTCAAAGGTTTATAATTAAATATTTATAAATATTTAATAATTTCTTAATGTATATAAAAAATTTAAGTAAAAATTACTGAATTACCGTGAATCAATAATAGCCAATTTGAGATGTATATGCCTCTTATCTTGAACCCTGAATAAGTGAATATCATTTGCTTAAGGGGATATCCTCTGCAAATGTTTTAAGTGGGACAAGAAGCATCAGAAATAAAATAGACTCATCACCAATGCAAAAAGTACAATATAACAAACAAACAAAAATTTATATGCACTGAATCTGTAGGAAAAAATTACATATTAGTGTATCTTAATTTATTGTATTAGGAAATGATCTGTCTTATTTTTCAGGTTATTAATATCACTTTTATAAACACGTTATCTTTTAAATAATTTGATAGTGTAAATATTTTTTTAGTTCAATGTATAACTTAAATTAAATAGAATCTGGAAGATATGAGTACAAGTACAATACAAGAAGCGATGGGGACCAATTTTATGATTACTAGAATGACACTTTTAAAGAAACTGTCGTTCAGACAGGTTAGAACCAATTTTCTGTTAACTAAACAGCTCTCTAGTACCTTATTTGAGTCATATTTAACAAGTACAACTGTACAAGGATTGAACCCAAGCTTGGATTGAGCTGTGCCATAACTTATTAAAAATAAAACTGATCACTCACTAATGTGTGGTTGGTAGGTTTTGAACCATTGACCTAACTATAAACCTTGACCACGTATCTAGTTGTAAGATGAATGAAGTATTAGTCATATTTGCTTCTAGTTATATCTAGTCTTGAAAAAACACCATATTGCAAAAAAGGAAGTTTTTTTTTGTATTTAGTTATGGTTTAAATGAAGGGAGCATGGTGCAACGGTCATGTTATCTCGGTGTGATTTATGTCACGGGTTCGAGCCGTCAAATCAGTCACTAATATTTACGGCAGGATAGATTGCCTACATTACATCCCTTTCAATGGAACTTTCCCAAATAGCCCATGAATTCACCGTTTGTGTTACACGGATCCTTCATTTATTTCACATTATATAATATACTTTATATCCTATTGAACGAGAATTTATGATGTGTGTATATTTATGTATCAAATACATATCTATACTCATATCTGATACGCACCCATTCTCGAGTCCACGTAACATATTCACCATGTAATTATTTAATAACCGACCCCTTTTGTTGCAATTGAATTTGATTGATTTTGAGCTTCACGAATTTGCACCATTATACAAAGCTGTGGTGTCCAATCCCTCCCATTCCATGAAAATTGAAATATCCTATCATACTATAAACTGAAACAAACTGTTTGCTATTGTCTACCCCTTTACAGATTTGTACGTAGTTTTGCTGGAACATCCTCTGCAGGACCCCCCCCCCCCCCCCCCCCCCCAAAAAAAAAAAAAAAAAAAAAAACTTATATCTACCTTTTAAGAGTTTAAAGTTATATACATAGTCAATAAAAGAAATTACATCATTTAATTTATTTATTTTTAATATTACAAAATGGTAAATTAGGGAAGCTTACATATTAATATCATTTGGATGACCTACCAGCGTTAGAAAAAGTTATCTTGAAGGTGTATTTTACACCATAGTTACACCAAATCTTAGGTTAAAAAGGATGTCTATGTGTGTGGATGGCCTTTTTTCATTGTGGCTAGACATTGGCCCACAATACGAGTGGATTCGGAAAACTGGAATTCGGAAACATAACAACTGATATCACCTACAAGGTTCTACCCCAGAAGAGAGCAAACTGCTCCTACTAGAGTTCGAACACACGCTGCAGACCTCCAGCTTTGGATTTTAAGTTTCCCTCATTTGCCATCCAGCTATGTCCAGGGACAACTGGAATTCCATTTTCTAATTCCAATACAAATTGCTTAGTCCCGTACTAGTCCTACTTGCCAAATTTCAATGTTGAGCATGCATTCTTGATTCCCCATGTCAAAAACAGAATCCCGGCTTTTGATGATTCACATCTACTACATCATTGATGCACTAGAAAATTTTTGGCTCTTCAAAAGCAATCATATATCAAAGCATTTGATGTTCAACCCAAAATCTTGATGCGTCCACTCAAGGAATTGAGCTACATGGTTCAAACGGGTTCAATTACATCACCTTCATCAAATTATAAGCAAATACGATAAAACAAATGTTTTTTGTAGGAAATATTTTTCAGGTAAAGAATGGAGTTTGAGGCTAACTCAACCCTAAAAGCTAGTTCAAAGGGAGGAGGAATCCACAAGCCATATAAAGAGACCAATTAGCCATCCAATATCCGATGTGAGACTCTTAACACTCCCTTGCACGCTCAGGCCTCGTTAACTGGAGTGTGTACAATATTATATGGGGGCCCAACATCGGTGAACAAAGAATTGATATGGGTCTGGCTTTGATACCATGTAGAAAATATTTTCCATGTAAAGAATGAATATTGGGCCTAACTCAACCACAAAAATTAGCTCAAAGGGAAGAGTATTGCCCCAGCCATACAAGGAGACCAATTAATCATCCCATATCCGATGTGGGACTCTTAACACTCCCCCGCACGATCAAGCCTCGTTAACTGAAGCATGGACAATATAATATGGGGGCCCAACATCGAATATTTTCCATGTAAAGAATGGATCTTGGGCCTAACTCAACCTCAAAAGCTAGCTCAAAGGGAGGAGGATTGCCCAAGCCATGTAAGGAGATCAATTACCCATCTCATATCTGATGTTTGACTCTTAACATTTTTGTATGTGTGTGTATATATATATTAACAGCAAATGCGGCTCAAAATTATTTCAGTTCACACTTCACATGCGTGAACCTAATTATGATATTTTTGCGTTATTTTTTAATCTCTAAGTTAAAATTTCTGAGCCCCGTCACTAGCCACACAAATATACGAAATTAATTTTTGATATCATGTGAAAGATACAAATATTTATGTAAAATCTTAAGACAATGAATGAAGCACTTAGGCACCTTCATAAATCCCATCCGATATAAGATATATTTAGTACTAATATAGTATACAGTTACCTATAATTTGGCAGCAATTGAAAGGTTCTTCAGTTGTATCCCTATCACCTCATATATTAAGGTGACTTAATTAACTCTACTTGATTTATCTTCATTCTTAGCCTAGAATTCAAATCTCAATTTAGAAAATGCAGGAGGAAATTGTAATTCTTTGTAAACTTGGCCTTAGACTTGTTGGAAATTCCCAAACTCCACCAACCTTTTTTTCTCTTTTTAATATTGGTGGGATTTTTGAAAGGCCAGAGGGTACTATTGAGGGGACCGCAAGTTAATGTTAGCGGCAAATTCGTGTATATTGAACTTAGAAGCAATATATTGCTTTCCATGAAATCTTTCCAAAAAAGTATAATTTTAACTTCTAAAAGTGAAAAACAAGGAGCCAGCATCTGCATATAATAATCTCAACTCCAAGAACTCATCATTAATATCTCCTTAAACTTCCCCATTACACGGCTAAATAACTTATCAAAAGAATAATTATCTATTAAATGTAGAAAAAGGTGAAAGGAAAAGAAGCACTCAATTCCAAGATTGAACCAAATCAAAATTGAACAATGAGAAGGAAGAATAAGAAGTATCTCAGTCAAAGTAGTCAAACTTTTACAGCCCAAGAAAACAAAATCTAGGGCCTTCATACAATAAAGAGCTGTAATATATTTAAGAATACATAATATTTCTCAATCTCAAACAAGTTGAGGTATATTATACCAAACTCATTTCTTGATTCAAACTCATATCATATTATTATCATAGTAACTTTGTCAGTGTGAACTTACTTACATTATTGGTCCCAAATTCGGATAAAGGAAGAGAGTTATGATAGGCTGACCGTCAACATAAAACTTTCCAATTCATAATCGGGGCGGATGGAGATTGTCTGCTACGAGTTCGACCAAACCCAATAACTTTTGTTCAACTCTAAATTTGTCTTAAAAGTACACATACATATTATTAATTTAGAACTCAATTTCATAAAAAGATTAAAACTCAAAACCGATAAGTTTCAAATTATAGCTCCGCCTCTATCTATCATGATGAATTCTCATATTTAAGAATAAAAAAATAAAAAATGAAGATTTCTCCCTAATTATCATTTTATGTGCAGACCCCCCTTTTTTATTCTTGATTCTTGAAAGGTCTGCAGACTAAATCTTTATGAATAGGAAAGTGTAATGCTGAAGGCCAACTCATGAACTTCTCATGTTTGCTTTTATTCATTTGGACTTAGGAATGCCCTTTTTCCCTTGCCATTTCTCTGCTTCCCTTTAAATAATGAATATGGCAGATTCTCCAATCATCTCCTCCACTCTGTAGGAAACACACATAATTGCCCCCAACAACCAATCCTTTTCACTATATAGACTCCTACCTCCTAACCCCTTTAAGCTACTCACTTCCTTATTTTACCTTCTTCAATATAAATTCACTTATATCCATCAATCTTTTGTCACCTTTTCTTCTCTTCTAACTTACCATCTTTTCTTATTTTGTTTTAATCTTCATGATGAGTCATTCTTCATCTACAACTTCTGTTAATGGATTTTACAACTTTCTAACTAGAGGGCTTGACAATCTTGATCACTTGTTCCTCTCTCAGAACTTCATGTCTTTCCATTTTCTCCAACATGTTTTGTCATCTCTAAGGTCTTTTCATTCCCAGTTAACATTTCTTGTTCAAAAGTTACATTTACCTGTTGGAGAGAAATGGCTTGATGAGTACATGGATGAAAGTTCTAGACTTTGGGAAGCATGCCATGTTCTCAAATCAGCAATCTCCAGCATGGAGAATTATTACACTGCTGGTGCTAATTTAGCTACTTCTCTTGATGATCACCACATTTTAAATTCCCGCCAGGTAGCTATATCGAAATTGTTTGTTTTTGGCGTAAAGTTGTAATTTTTTTTGCTGATTTCTTCTTGATCACAGGTTATTCGGGCGATTAATCGCTGTCAGAGAGAGATAGTGCCACTTGAGGAAGAAAACAAGAGCTTAATGGAAACAAGAATGCAAGATTTATCATTGAGGTTCGACAAAAATGTTCTGATAGGATCAAAATTCAATGGATTCAGTGGCTTCAGAGGAGTGCTTTATGCAATGAAGAATGTAAGCTCATTGCTTTTGGTCATTCTGCTAAGTGGACTTGTTTATTATTGGCCACAAACAAGTTTTTACCAAAATAATAGTCATGAAGGGAACATGGTTTTTGGTTCATCATTTATGGTTTCAACTTCAAGATTGCACCAGAGAGTAGTAGCTGAGGTGAATCAGGCAGAAGGTCAGCTGCCCGGGATCCTACTTTTTGAGTATCGAAGAGCAAGAGTAGCCATGGCAGAGCTGAAAATTGAACTAGAGAGAGCTAAAGAGTGTGGATTAGTATTGTCACAAGTTGACATCAATGACAAGATTGACAATTTGAAAGATTGCTTTGGAATGTTGAAATGTGGGGCAGAAAGCATCATTGGCCAACTTGATGACTTCTTTGATGAAATAGTAGAAGGAAGAAAGAAACTTTTGGACATGTGCACTCATAGGTAAAGTCACAGAGAAAAAAAAATGGGAGAAATATGTGTGCAACCATAGTCTTAGAGATGGTAGAATTGTAACAATAACTTAGTGGGATAGTTTTTGTTTTTATTTTTCTTATTTTGCAGCTAAGTTTAGTGTTGAAAACTTAAGGAGGAAGTTTTCTCTGTCAAGTAATGCATGAATATTATCCTCAAGAAAAAACCAGAATGTGATTCTTCCTTTGAATAAAAGTAACATTACTAAACAAGAAGAATATGTTGGATAAAGATAGCTTAGGTGAAAAATAAAAAGAATGATAAAAAAATCCATTCGAAGTGTAGATTCTTCTCCTTGTCATCAATAACTGCATCAAAGATAAGAATTGTCTGTTCTTGTTTTACTGACAATGCCACCAGTCAGTCACTTCAGTGGAATAAAACAACAAGATTGATAAGAATCAGTATTATCATATATATATATATATATATATATATATATATGCTACTTTTATTGTAAATGCTGTTCATACTACCAACATATTTAATCACTTACTAGAATATATTGTTTGTATTTATTTAACTCCCAATTCATACCACACGCAAATGTTATCACCTATCATATGCCTTTATATATACTTTAACTAGCAATTTTGTTTCTAGTATTAGAGGCACTCTACCATTAGAGACATATTCATATCCAAATTTAAACTTGATGTGTTTTTACCACCGAACATGTTATACTTTTAAAATTATGAGTTTAGGATATAATATTAGTTAAAATTTCAATTATTTTTTCACATATATATTTATATTACATGCCAAGAATATTAGGTTTAGTTGAATATCTAATAAGCCACATCCACCTTTGTCTACAAATTTGTCAATTATTTTACCATTAGATCCAAAAAATCCCTCTCCTTAATAACCAAAAACAAAAAGAATGAAAGATGACCCCTCTCTCTCTCTCCTTCATCATTGATTTACAATGAAGATTATGATTACAATTCAACTACTTAAAGGTCATTTATTCCCCAACCATACAAAGATGAAGATAAATGATTATCCCAACCAACATAATAAATTACTTGTTCAAGGCAACATGCATTTTGATGTGTTGAGGAAACATAGGAGCTCAAAGAATAATTTAATATATACTATGTTAGTAGGTGTTGTTTTAAGAGAATGAAAATTACTTATAATAATAGACAACTTAGCTAGGTTTAGGGTTTCTGAAATTGGAAGATGCTTCTTCTGTCAATTGGAAAAGAATGTGATACCACCTAAATAAAGTAAATAAAAAGAATGATGCTTCCTGCCCACATGACACAGCTATTTTTAAGAAACTGACAGCTTCTTAATAACGTTTAACAGAGATTAGATAGGTCTTTTTAACTTTGTTTGTCGGTCATAATCGCGGCCAACACAATCCCCTCTTCTTGCAATTAAGTTTGTCATTCACATTAAAACTTGATGTGTTAGCACCTTGATTAATTAAGGATCTTAAAAGTAAAAACATGCTAAATCTTTGATTTATTAACAGCCTAAAAGTTGTGGGGGGAAAAGTTATTTTAGCTTTTCTGATTTTGAATTTTCCTTCCTGTGAGTAATTCAATGATTTTCTTTTCAAACGAGACAGCTAACATGACTGGCACCAATTCAAACAGGGAAACAACAGAAACAGCTCGCAAAAGGTACTGGCAAAATAGTTTGCTAATTGTGAGCTTTAAACCATCAATGACTTTGGCTAAGGAAAGACAGTTTAGGTCATAGAGGCAGGGATGGAGCCACATTTCGGCAAAATCAGTAGTTTTAGTTCAAACTTTATATTTGTGTTAAAAAGATCATTTACTATATAAAAATAATTTATTCAGAATCCAGTGAACAAAAAAATCTAGTTCAAAGCTCATAAACTAAAAATTTTGACTTTTTTTCTGTTAGATGGAGCGGAAGCAGGGTGTATAGAAAGTAACCAAAGAGTGATAATTATATCATTGAATTCTCCTACTTACTCTATGAGAATCCCTCATGAGTTGTGTTAGTAAATTACTAATCATTCAAGTTGTGAAAAAGTTATGTAGAAGTGGGCGGAGACGGGGGTAGAGGAAGAGAAGGATCATGAGATTCCTGGGCTAACAACATTCATTTTTTTCTCATTTTTTTTTATAAAAAAAAAAAGCAGTTTTTGACTTTTTTCTCTAACTGTGGAAGCTTTTGTCTGATTCCCAAGAAAAGGATCTTATTTTTCCTTTCTTCAAGGAATTAAATGAAAGCAAACAATGAGAAGAGTACAGTGTACTAGTGTAGCATGTGTAGTAATTGATTGTTGTTATAATGTTATATTGTTGGTCGAATAAATGATGATGAGAAGAAAACAAGCAGCTCTCCGTTGGCTGTGGCTGCTGTCAACAAAGTCTATACTCCTACCTCTGTACTTGGGGTATATCTTCTTGTATCCTAGGCTAGCTCTGACATGTCACCTGTTCCCTGTGGCTGTGAAATGTGATTCCTCTCTTCTTCTTTTTTCATCTCTAATTATTTTCTTCTTTTTCTTCTTTACAACTTGCAACTCAGACATGTTCCTTTCAAGTTTCAACTATCCAAATCATGATTCTGGTTTGCCAACTTTTCAGTTCTTTTCCCAAATCTCCAACCCCCAAGCCCCAAGGGAGGGAAAAAGAACAACTTTCCTATCTTATGTTGTCTTTCTTTCTGCTCTTGGTCTAACCTTATTGGACAATGTAAAGAAACTTGCTAGACTTGGTCGAGAAGTGGTCATATGTGGTTTGAAGTCTTGGCAACTTACCTGTGCGAACTCCATTACTAGCATTAACCATGGCACTAGGCTACCTTGAGTAGAATGCAATCTTTTCCAAGGCAACGACTGAAATGAGCTGAACACCTAGTACGCAAGTATGTACTCGTATCAGCTCACGATAGAACACACTCAACATATCACGAAGTGCTTCACCTGATAATAATAGAAGACTGAAACTGGTGCTTATGCAAAACCCTCTAAAGTAACTCCAGTACCCTGTGATGCAATACCATCTGGCTCAACACTTAACATGGAAATGAACTGAAATTTAAGCCGTCCTTCCAAACCGTCTCTTTCAAATTCCGTACTTCCTTTTTTTTCCTCAGATGTAATGTACATTCAACCTTATATCCTCTTCAATGAGACAACAATAGAGTATATACATGTTGAATATTAAAGATATAATAATATAGGTACAACCAAGAATAATGACCCAAAACAACAGTGTATCAAAACAGGTATAGGAGAATG
Organism: Anisodus tanguticus; assembly: GCA_034509755.1. Lineage (NCBI taxonomy): Eukaryota > Viridiplantae > Streptophyta > Magnoliopsida > Solanales > Solanaceae > Anisodus > Anisodus tanguticus. Next base: position 31,759,051 of record CM067561.1, on the reverse strand, counting down.
GGTCAGGTCCCCGTGACAAAACACTATTTAATTTACCAAACCCTCGACAAAAATACTGGCATTGTGGCCAGGTCCAGCCACTTGAAATTTCTCTAGGCACCTTCAGTGAACCTTGACAGTCGATAAGGATGCAAGACACTCCAACATGGCATCTTAAGTTAGTCCAGGCTTGCTAGCTCAAGGGAAACTCAAACATCGTTCAAGCCTACTCAATTACAAACCAAGAGTTTGGGTGCACCGCTGTTCTCCCACCCACAGCAAAGGTTGGTTGACAAACAAAGAAAGAATTCCTCCACCAGAACTAGATTCCCCGGTAGATTATACTTCAAATCCAGGCATTGCAAACAGGGTTGCAAAATTCTCAACACGTGTTTGTAACTCGATAACATCTTTGTTGTTCTCAAGACCTTTCAGAAAAGCCTTTGCGAGCTTTCCATGTTCTCTCTGTATTGAATTTGTAATATGGGCAGCCTTGAGGAGGAAATCTGCCATCGTCTCAAAATCATTCTCTATACAGCCTCGTGACGTCATAGCAGGGGTCCCTGCAGTCAGAACAAAGAAAAGTAATTACACAAACAGCTTTTCGACTACTAAAATTTGATATATGTGCCTCCAAACCAAAACCAAAACCACACCCGAACTTACCTATCCTCACACCTCCAGGGGTAATACTTCCATTATCATCAAAGACCATTACTTTGTTGAGAGTAATGTGACACAACTCGCAGACCTTTTCAAAATTCTTACCTGTAAAGTGGAAGTATAAAGATCAATACTAATACATTCAAAAACCGAGAGGCAAGTCAGCAACTGCAATTCTAATCAAATTGAAATAGCAGTATCCAGTCCCAGCATTTGGTCCCAGAATCAGTAAGCAAGAGAATTGGCACGGTATGAAGTGTACAAGTACGCTAAAACAATGTCTATAATACCATAGTTGAGCAACTGTTGTTAAAGGCCTGATTCAAGGCACATCACGTCTTTTATGAGTTGTCTTTAAAGAGGAGCACCAAACAAATAACTACAGATGACAGTGATAGATTAATTGTCAAGAACTTTTATGGACAGACATATTAATAATTAGGAATAACAAATTAGAAATTTATGAAAAGAATATTAGTCACCATTATGAATCTGATAATTGCTTACAAGTCAGAAATTCAACGTGAACTTTAACTTGATTCGCATAGTTTTTCTTTTCGTATTAGCCTGCCTTCACAAAAGCTCGTGTTTTAATTTGACATTGCTGGTAGACACAAAGGAGCTTTTCAACCTTTTCACCTTTGACAATATTGAGTAGAGCTGTGTTATGCTAGGAGTTAATTGTCCTGGAATACCCACATCACAGGCCATTGAACAATAGTAAATGCCTTTTTTTAATATGGAATACGTTTTTATATGTCTGATCAGTCAAACACATGCTAAAGCTACAAATATTACGCTACTTCTATTTTATTTTTATTTTTATTTTTAAACCGTGATGTCCCGGCCAGCTTGCGCGCACCTCGACTAAGCCCATGGGATACCTGCCACCTCCCACCAGCTACATACATGTACCATGTAACTCTGTCCACCAACGCTAGGAGTAGGACAGAGGGGAAGAAATGAGATTTGAACCTTGGACCTTTGGAAAACCCACCTCACAAGCCATTTAACAATTGTAGATGTTTTTTCATGTCAAAAGTATATTTACTAAAATTACAGATTAGTTTTTGATACAATGATAAGCTAAAATTACTACTCTTAAGTTACTTTTTGTACATTGATCTCCATGATCCTTATCATGTTAACTGCAACCAACTTTACTCTTAAATTTCATGTACCGTGTCTTCTATTTAAAATGCCAGCCAAGACAAAGTTCGAGTAGTAAGGAATGCACAAAAACAAATCTGGAGGAATGCACAAAAACATCTGGTGCCTCCCGCACAGTCTCCATTCTAAATGAACACACATTCCCGACTGTTCTTTCAGTAATCAAGTCAACTCAATAGGATATTCAATTGAGCTGGACGGAATCAATATATGACAAGCAGTCAAGATACCTCAGGAATCACAAGTAAGACTTGGGTGGATTTAGCTCCTCTCATCAATCTTCTAATAGTAGCAAAGCAGATCAGATTTTTAAGGAAATTTAAAGACCAAACCTAACGAGATATACTGCCAAAGTAGGATAAATATTGATCCCAAGATCATAGAATATACTACTCCCCATGTCCCAATTTATGTGACACCATTTCCTTTTTAGTATGTCCAACCTTTCTATATTTTAGAAATAATATAACTTTATGAGATGATATAAAGCCACACATTTATATAAGACTTGTTTTAGACCACGCATTTCAACTTCTTCCTTAAACTCGGTGCCAAGTCAAATGGTGTCACATAAATTGGGACGGAGGGAGTAATACATAAGAATAAGAAGAAATGTACAATTCAATTCAATCAATTCAATAGCAAAATGATAAGAATAAAATATGAACGAAGAAGACAATGCAGTTCATTTACCTCGCTAGGATGAAAAGAAGAAGAGATGCATAATAGCCCAGTGCCTATGACCAAAGTCGTCAAATGCCCTATAAAGACTAGACTGGTTTTTATTTGTCTTCTCGGCAGTATCTTAGTCCACTGTGGTGGAATGGTTACAAAGCAAGCATATAGCTGACCTAACTATTTGAAGCTTAGTTGATTGATAATATTCTACTCCACTGCCCTTCATTTTCAATTCATTCTTAAGATTCAACAAGAAATATCCAAATAGATGAGTCAACTTCTTGAAGGAATTTCACCAAAGACGAGTGGCATAATTTAATGAACAAAATAAGACTGTGGCAAGAGGTATTACAAAAAAAGATTTAGAAACCTGTTAACCCAAGATTTCTCAGATCCCACAATATCATGTGATTGTCAGTTCCTCCAGTAACCAGTCTGCAGTTTCTTCTCAATAGAGCAGCTGCCAGTGCCTGAGAGTTTCTCTTAACTTGTTGCATATAAGCCTTGTATTCAGGAGTAGCCACTTGCTTCAATGCTATAGCGAGAGCAGCAATATGGTTGTTGTGTGGCCCTCCTTGGAGTGCAGGAAAAACAGCAAAGTTTATCTTCTCCTCAAAATCATACTTATCACTGCCATCACCTTGATTCAGGAGCAGGCCTCTCTTTCTTGGCTTTGAGCCTTTCCTATAAAAGATAATACCTCCCCTAGGACCTCGAAGACTTTTGTGAGTTGTTGAGGTAACTATATCACAATAATCAAAGGGACTCGCGCATTCCTGCAGGGAAAAATCATGCCACGGATTAGCAAGCTCGCTCATTACAAATACAATAGAAGGACAATCTACAAATCAACTCTGACAGGATTAAAGAGGAAATAATTCATACAAGCAGTTTATTTTGGGCAGAAAATGCAGGCAGATGCTTATTAAGGCATCAGCAGACACCATAACATTTACTCATTAAGCAAAAAGGATGACTAGGGATGACATATCTAACATATTACCGCAATACTCCCCTTAGACATCCTATCTTTCCATATAAACTTATACCAAAGTGTAAGAACTTTTATTTTCTCCAGAAAGTCAAATATATATTATTATTTTTATAATCATTTTACACCAACTCCTTTCAGATATGCAGTAACAAATTTGAAGATGAATGGTGATAACAAGTAAAGATAATTATAGCTTAGTTGTTTCAATCTGTGACGCATACCCCAGAGGACATATTCACCCACGCGCACACACACAAAAACAACAACATCAAGTCAATAGCACATAGTAGCGTATTGAAATCACAAAGCAAAGCATTATCATGAGAGCACAAAATCTAGTGGCACATTAATTTGCAGTCAAATCACCTATTAATACATGCAGCAAATAACAAAAGTGACACTATGACTATATCAAGAATCCCAGAACTAATTGTGGATAAAAAAAAGATAGATTTCTCAATCAGATAACTTCCACATTAAGCAAGTGATGCCCAATAAAGGTACCATAGGGCAACTTGCTTCAGTAAGCTGGCTGTTTTTTTCTCTTTGAATCAGTAAGCTGTAGTTATTTTGCCTAATTAAAATAGTTAGAAACCAAAGGCGTATATACATGGAAAGGAACTGGACTGAAGCATCCGTTATTGGGTTGATCCTTCTTGCTTTCAAACAGAATATCAGCAGTGAGCATTAAAGTCGTTAAGTAGACAATTAAACTGATGCATAAATGGAATGAATGAGCATAGGATCTTGGCATGTGACATTAATATAAATAATCAGACAGCCAAAAATATCACCTTTGCAGCAATTAGACCGCTAATTTGTGCCATATCACACAACAAAACTGCACCACATTTGTCCGCAATCTGTCTAAACTTTGCATAATCCCATTCCCGTGGATACGAACTCCCCCCACATATAAGTATCTTGGGACGGAAATCAAGAGCCCTTTCCTCAAGCTTATCAAAATCTACATAACCAGTTTGGGGGTCAACCTTATACGACAAAGACTCGAAGAAAATTGAAGCCCCCGAAACTTTCCTTCCATTAGGAAGATAATACCCATGACTCGTATTCCCACCAGATGGTGTATCCAATCCCATTATCCGATCACCAGGCAGTAATAAACCAGTATAAACAGCCAAGTTCGCTGAAGTACACGAATATGGTTGCACATTGACACCCCAATTCTCCATATCAAGTCCAAAAGCAGTTAATGCACGCTTACAACATAACGTCTCGATCTCGTCTATAAACTGATTACCACCATAATACCTCGCCCCGGGTGCTCCTTCAGAATACTTATTTGTTAAATGGCTACCTAATGCCTCCATCACAGCCTTACATACAAAATTCTCAGAAGCAATCAATTCAATCCCTTTATACTGCCTTTGCTTCTCCTTCTCCATTATCTCGAATATATCCGGGTCAGCTACCTGTAAACCCTGATTTCCCCATGCCCTAACCGCATTTCGTCGCGATTCTAACCCTAGCAAATTCTCATTAGAAGAACTCGTAACCCTAAAACTCGTATCTGTATCTCTTTTCCGCTTTATACACATGGAATGCCCTAATATTCGAAACTCTTCGACATCCCTCTCCTCATCCACACTCTCTTTCTCATTCTCTTCCGTTTGTTTGTCCATTAATTGAAGTGGAATCGGTGGGACCAGATGTGATTGATCCTTAACCCTAGAATCGATCTGAAAAGTAATAGAATCATCGGCGATATGAGACCGATGATTAGGTGCGGCGCTTACTGCCGGCGAGGCATGAGTAATAAACCCTAACGATAGATTACTCGAGTGCGATTGGCTCAAATCCATTATAATTGTAATAAACAACCCGAATAGTAATAAGTGTAAAAGGGCATGGTCCGGATGAAAGCCCTAAAAGGAAATACTACTATAATATAATTGTTGTAAGTTAAAGATTTTTGTTGTTGTTATGTAGAGATTAGAGAATAGAGGGGAAAACATTCGAGGGGATGCACCTGGACGATTTTCTTCTGTGTTCAACTAACTCCCAAGCCAATAGGCAGGGATTGTCGACAACAGGCGTGGTTGGGCCTGATTTCAGACTTTATATGGGCCAAACCGTGATTTTCTTGATTTGGATTTGGACTGCCTTTCTTGATTTGGACGATTCCACTCCAAAATATTATATAACGGTTTGGAATAACTATCTATCATAGCTAACTCTAAGAGTTATTTATGGATAATAATAATCTTTTAATTTAATTATCTTTCATACCTACAATGAATTTTAAATTTACCCATCTATCTATACCAAATATCCATAAATTATTACATTGAATCAATCTTTTCCCTCAACACTCTCTTTGTGTTCCTTCAACCCTCTCTTCGGCCGCCGCCGGTTATCTTCTCCGGCGGAGCTCTACTGGAATCCAACCAAACAGTCGTATCTCTCTTTTTCCTTCTCTCATCTCCACCCTCCGTCGTCTCTGCAAATCACCACACGCCGTCTCCGATGTCTCTCTCTCTCTTTCCTTCTCTCATCTCCCTCAACTCTCTCTCTCTCTGGTCAGATTTGCCTCTGCCTCTTCCTCCTCCACAACGACACCACCATATTTGAGAAACGCCACTACCTCCGTCACTTCTTCTCCACGGTGACACTGCGACCTCACTGTTGCTCATCGGAGCACAACCAGATCACCATAGCCGCCGCTCAGCGCTTGTTTTCCTTCGTTGGAGGAAAATGAATTGGAATTTGCCATCGTTGGAGGAAGAATTTTTTTGTAAAGAACAAGAAAGAAAAAGGAAGTCATTACGCTTCTCAAATTTGACTGATATCATAATTCATGGCTTCTTCTTCTTATTGTATCTTATATATGAGTATTTTGGGGGTAAACTAGATGCATTTGGTTGTATGTGTTGTTTGAATGATTTATATACATATGTTTGTATATAATTTTAAATACTGTGTATTTAAAAATTTGTATCTGAAATTTTATTGAAATACATTCATCAGAGCTCGAATACATTCAAATACAGTCAAAACAAAAGAATTTATAAATGTATTAAAATACACATGTATTTAGATACAACGAAATACAAGCGAAAATACCCAAAAATAAACTATGAATAGTAATTATGAAAAAGTAGCTATAATTGGTTTGAAGCCTAGAAAATATAGTGGTTTGTGTAAGTTACTTTAGTTCGAAGATATCGATCTTAACAAGTAGGGGGTGTCAAATGGGCGGGTCGGGCTAAAAATGACCCAAGTAAAATGAGTTGAGTTAATAAATAAGTTGGGCTAAAATTGGCCCAAAAGTTATTTGGGATGAACAATAAAAACAACAACAACACACCCAGTGTTGCCCCACAAGTGGGGTTTGAGGAGGGTAGAGTGCACGCATACCTTAACCCTACCTTGAGATGTAGAGAGGTTATTTCCGATAGACTCTCGGCTAAAGATAAAGCAAAAACAAAGCAGATCAATAAGGAAAGGGAACAATAGCTACAACAAAACAATATGTTAAGCTAATAACAAGCGACAGTAGATAGTAACAGAAATCAAAGGATAAGAAACTGCCTAAAAAATACTACGGCTACTAGAGAAACATAAAACGGGACACACTCTACTACCTGCCAACCTTCTACCCTAATTTGTATCTTCATAACCTCTTATCTATGATCATGTACTCGGTAAGCTGCAACTGCATCATGTCTTGTAAAATCACCTACCCCAATACTTTTTCGGTCTATCTTTACCTCTTATGAAGCCATGCATAGCCAACCACTGGGGCATCCACACACCTCCTCTTCACATATCCGAACCATCTAAGTCTCGCTTATTGCATCTTGTCCTCCATTGAGACACTCCCACCTTATTTCGGATATCTTAATTCCTAACCATATCTCTCCTAGTATGCCCACACATCTACCACGACATTCTCATCTCCATAACTTTTATTTTATGAACATGGGAGTTTTTGATTGGCCAACACTTCGCCACATACAACATAGTTGATCTCACCACCACTCTGTAGAACTTACCTTTGAGTTTCGGTGATACTTTCTTATCACACAATACCCCGGATGAGAGCCTCCATTTCATCCACCCCGCACCAATGTTATGTGTGACATCCTCATTAATATCTCAATTTTCTTGAATAATATGCCCAAGATACTTGAAACTTCCTTTCTTTTGGATGACATGTGTATCAACACACACTTCTACAGTAGCCTCATGCGTCGCGCCACTAAACTTACACTCTAAGTATTTTGTCTTGGTCCTACTCAACCTGAACATACACAACAACAAATAATATGTAACTAAGTGTTTGCATAGATAACTCATAGCTCGTATAGTACTTTCTGTAATAATTGGAGAGTAATTTGCTCGACTTATGCTCTATATTCTTTTAAGTGAGTCATTCTGTCATACTTTGTATTCTATTTCTCTTAGATTTAGGGAGTTTCTTAGTCCCCCTCGGACATGCATACGCGCTCATCTTGCTAGGCTACTACACTCTCATCTTCTAGCTAGTATAACCTCATCTTTTCTTTAATTATGCACTGCTACTAATTTATTAACTCGTCTCTATGGGTCTTTTCTAACCGGGACTCTTACCGTAAATGAGGATAGCTTACAAACGTCTTGTTACTAGCTCTGCTTCTTAGGACTTACATGGGATCTCTACTTGATATCGATTCCTTAACTTCCGGACGGTCTTAATTTGTCACTAAGAATATAGAGGCGAACTATCCCCCTTTGGCTTCTAATAAAAGGGAGCATGCTTACGGAATCATGCTAGAAAGAAAGAAAGATAGCCCTTACATACATTGGAATAACACTCATGTCAACAAGATGGGCATACTAGCTAACAATCGAGCGCAAGTTCACTTTACGGCAACTCAGACAACCTCTCTCTTATCTCATTACTTTTTCCATATCAACACAACATCCACAATAGCAACAACAACATAACCAACTTATCTTTCAAAATTTGAGCCATCCAATCTCAAGGAATTACCCCCAAACAACTCATACTTCTAATAACATAAAACTCAACTTTTACATGTTTTCTAGTTACTTTTTCCTTTAGATTGTGAGGATATTATAAACCTTCAATATCAATAGAATAAAAATACCGTAAACATCATATCTAAGCTATTTTCCATGAGTTCTAACTACTACAAGTTATAACTATTGCTACAAAATAGTCCAACTACAAGACAACTTCACCTTCTCTTTCTTCAAGTTCTAGTTCATGATTCTTCATCTAAACAACTCATCTAACTTAAGATTAACCTCAAGAACAACATATTCAACTCATCTAAAAGGGGTGTTATAAATACCTTATATAGCATATTCAACTTGAACTCCAAACTCCATCTAGCTCACAATAATCCTTAACTTCATATGGACATCACACAAGCATCTTCTTGTAATTTTCAACATCTTCATGCTAAACTTGGGTTGATTTACTTTGGAATGGCTCTTGGATCTTAGGAATATGTTAAGAGACCACTTAGGGAGTAAAAGGAAAGATTTGGGTCGAAAATGAGGTGAAGGGAGGCTTCTACCGCTTAAATAGGCCACTGCCTTGGATCCGCGATGGCATATGCGGCGCATATGGCCATATGCAGACGCACTTCCTTCCAGAATTTTCTTCAACTTTTGGCTTCTGATATGCGGCTCCATCTGCGAGGCGGATCCCATCCACGATGCGAAACACTTAGTGTATCACTCTAACTTCGTCGAGGGATGGTTCCTTCAATCCCAATGACTTCCAACTTTCGGTACATCCTCGCAACATCCATCTAAGTAGTAAGGGACTCTTAGAAAGGATCTCAAATCACCGGCTTATGCCGTCTAACTATGCTCTCATCCGCGTACCAAACTCCGGGGTGTAACAAGTAGGTTTTTTATTTTTGTCGCGTTGTGCGTGAGAGAGGTGGAGGGCTAGCCTTTCCATATCCTCTTCTCCTTTTCTTAGTTGTATTGTTTTGGTATCGCGTAGATTATTATCTCTATGTGTGTATTATCATATTGCGTCATTTGTTTTGCATCTTATTTTTTGTTGTCCTATTATTTTCCCTACAATCATGCAATGACTTACATTCCTTTTGAGCCGATGGTCTATCAGAAATAACTTCTCTACCCCACAATGGTAGATGTAAGGTCTGCGTACATTTTACCCTTTTCAAACCCCACTTGTGAGATTACACCCGTATGTTATTGTTGTTGTTGTTACCTAATAAATGACAAACATGATGGTGTAAAAAATTTACCGTATAAATGCATAGAACTTAAATTCCATATATTATTATTGAAAGTCATATTAATTATTTGTCCTTGTTTACAAGGTTAACCGATCCATTAGTTGTAGGATGACGTCACAGGATAATGGCAACAACATTCCTTTAGTTAACTCCGTTCATTTCTCTACTTCAATAAGGAAACTTGTTTCTGTTTTTATTTGACAATTGTGGTTTGAACCAACTACTCAGTAAGTTGCCTCAACTTTAGGTGTTAATATGACATTGAACTTTAAATTTTACTCAAAAACATGTTTGATTAACTCCTCACATGTGAAAATTGACTTTGTACACATGAGATGAGAGGCCATCGCTTTAATTTGGCCTAAACTTTTGGTAATCAAATTATTAGCCATTGACAGTGACACGTGTATATACGCATTACCATAATTTACACGAATCTTACGTATATAGTTCCTGTCAATACGTGCAAATATGTATACAATAACATAAACATAACAAACTATAATTAGTTTCTTTCCTAAATAATCGTTAAATTTTGTTTCATGAATTGTAACAATTATACCATTAATTGATTACGTTTTGATAAAGTGTAATTGGTTGCTTCATTATTAATCAAATGTTATCTTCTAATCTCATAAAACTTCAATAATAAAATAAGGTGCTCTTTTTAGAATGAGAATGTTGATAAGTAACAAAACAGAAACGTTATATTTGTATGGATAGTATTCAACACGCAAAGATGGCCATGTACATTAATGAAAGCGAGCTCGACATTTATGTGGGGCCAATATTATGTAGACCCCACTAATAGGTCCCCATTTTCCTTTGGACACCGTTAGCTTTTCCAACAATTTGCTTTCGTTAGTGCCCCCACTCCTCTTGGTACACAAGTCATAGCAGCCGAGCTCTGCGTGGCACTAAGTTAATGAATGTGTTCCTCTGTGGTTCGGATCACGGTGGTAAAGGTGAGACGTCGTAAAAGAATTCGACAGCTGACGTAGTATTTAGGGAAAGCGAGTCTTGTAGGTTTTGTACTCGCTAGAGTGGGGATGATAGCTTATACGCGTGGATGACGTGGGCTTTCCGTTGATGCATTATATAAAATAATACGTGTATTAGCTTTGTGTATTAATAATATTTTTTGAGCCTATGTATAATTAATGCATTAGTTATACACCATATTTGATATTATTCTATGCATAACTAATGTGTAGGAAATTATGATATTAACAATGCAATGATTTTTAATAGATGCATAAGCATGATTAAAGATGCAATTGCATATGAATATGTCACATAATATAATATGAAGGGTATGTTTTGTAAACAACTAATTATTTTTAAAATTATGAAATGCATGTTATTTTTAATACATCAAATTAAACGGTGAATAAAAAATAATCCCTTCATAACTAATGTCGGCATTACTAAAATACTCATTCAATATTATTCTTATACAATTTATCAAACGACCCCCCCGAAGGAGAGGGTTTCTTTTCCCGGCGAAGCGTCACGTCTCTCAAGTTGCTTCACAGAGGCGTAGAGTAACTCTGAAAACTAGACGTTGTGCATTTACAGTTATGTCCTCACATTAGTACTAGGTACTTTTTCTTTATTTGTTCATTTATCTCTTTTGGGAAAGTGAAACTGTGAAACTGTTTCCAAATATCCCCTTGATAACCAATTGAGCTGCCCAAGTGGATTAAACTGTGAAACTATTTGTATGTTACACAACAAACACCTTATTTTATAGTTATACAATGAGCTCCAACAAGAGAGGAAAAAAGAAAAGAACTCCAACAGGAGAGATGTAAATATAATTCGTCCGCTCTCCAAATATTTTACTGATTTTTTTACTGAAATGGTGTCCTTTTTTGGACAAGTCCAATAAATGAGTTTGTCAAAATTTTATTAATCAAAATGATGAAAATGCATCCATGACAAAACATCTCCGGTGTATGATTTTCACGTCAAAAAATAGATAGTTCGTTAACTATATTTACATTGAAGGTGATTTGTTATCCGTGAGTCTTCAGTGGATATTTCAAACTTTGGAGAAAGCCTCATCCATTTTAAAACACCTTCGGTAAAAAATTTAAAAACATAGAATCTAAAAAAATAATTTTTTTCAACTTCGATGTGACAAGTGAGACATTCTTTCTAGACCTAAAGGCTCATATATCCTAAGACACCTTGAGTGAACTTACAAAAATGTTCTTGCCTAAAAGAGCCTTACGTTAGAGAGCCTTCAACATTTTTCTTTCCGTTCCACTCTATATATGAAGCTGGATACATTGTCTCGAGAGTGTTTTGGGTGTTGGATAGGAGTTTGGATTGATTTTCCCATTACTGGTATATGGTGTCCCCGCAATGTCACCAGTGTCCGCCTCAGTGAGAGGTTGGCTCGCCAAAGCGTAAGTTTGGGAGATGGTGGATTTTCACCATAGCGGAGGATTTGTCCGCAGGGGCGAGTTCGTCGTGGCGTTGGGTGAGGTGTCAGGTGACATCGCCTCAACGAGGGTTTGGTCCGTCGTAGCGGGTTCTCTCCAACGGAGTCAATTCTGCCGGGGTGAAAGTATTGTATGAGATATCCTATAAAATCTTTTGGTCAGAAGTCTTTTTCCAAAATAGAAAATCTCGAGACAAGAACCGTCATAAGAGCTTTTTAAGAGATTTATGAGTAATTTCATCCTTGGGGTAAGTGCTTCTTCCTTTGTGGATTATGTTTATGCTTTTAAGTTCTTCGTTAATGGTGATGTAGTATGAATATAAGTTGGGGAAGATGAGTTATGCATGTTTGTGAGATTAACAAAGTTATGTTATTGATTAATGGAAGTCTATGGATTAGTTTACTTGTATTATTGTGAATCAGTGATGGATATTATTAGATGATCATGTTTTAAGGCTTAATTTGATTGTAGAAGATTATTTCAATTCGAGGAAAATTTATAGGATTTCAAATTGGGGCTTTTTGATTATTGTCCAATTGAGGGTTCAAATGTGTATAGATTTCCAATTAACTTAAGGATGTGACTACTTAGTATGTGTTCTTAGTAGTTGGGTATTAAAGTTTAAGTCTTGGTAGAGTGGGCTCAGGATGAGTATGTAACATCTTGTTTTATATTGTGTTAGCCTTATATTAATGATATAATATGAATGATTAGACTTCGATTATCACGAGGCACAGAGGATGAGTATTTAACAATACACTATGAAAAAAATCACCCATGACCTAACCTTTTTCTTCAAATTCATATTGAAATGTGCATTCAAGCATAATGTACACTGATTTTGTGAACTTAATGATGCACATGACAATGTATTCGACTTCATGTATAGAGTGGAACGGAAAAACAATGATGAAGGCTCTCTTAGACAAAGACGTTTTTGTAAGTTCACTGAAGGTGTCTTACGGTATATGAGCCTTTAAGTTTGGAAATATTGTCTCACTTGTCACATCGAAGCAGAAAATGATTATTTTTTTAGATTATATGATTTTTAAAATTTACATTGAATGTGCTATAGAAGGGATGAACCTTTCTCAAAAGTTTGAAAAATCCACAGAAAGCTCATGTACAACAGAGCACCTTTAGTATAAATATAGCTAACGGACCGTCTGTTTTTTAATGTGAAATTCATACACCGGAGGTGCTCCATCAGAGATGCGTTTTCACCATTTTGGTTAATAAAATTCAGACAAACCCGTTTATTGGATTTTGTCTAAAAAAAGGACACTATTTCAGTAAAAAAATCCATTTTACTATATCTCTTGTAATTTAATTAACGATTAAATTATTATTTTAATAGAAAGTTATTTACATAGATGGTCAAGATTTTTTGTTTATAGATTTTGAATCATAATTTTTATTTATTTATTGAATTTTAAATATATTATTTATATATATTAAATAAAAATTTTAATTTGAATACAAGATTTGAACTAAAGTTATTGAATGATGTTGAACTAGCTAAAGAGCTCGCTCCACTTCCGTATTTACTTACCACTGAGTTAAAAGATACATAATTTGAGTAGCACAATAAAGTACTATATGTCATTTTATAAAGTATTTATCCAAACTTACCTATAGTTATACTACAACTCAATTATAAGAACTGAACTTTAGCAACTGAGCTATATCTCTCGAGCCAAATAGATAAGAAAAATATTTTGATGTGAATGAATGAGATATTAAAAAATGGTTCATACATAAAAGTAAAATTATTGACATGAGCTTTAAGGCTCCGCACATTATTCCAATAATAAAAGTTGAATCCACATATGTTTTAAGAAACTTGTATTATATCATTTGATTATAAAATACTCCACGTTTTCATATATAGATAGTCTCATGTAATCATTGACTTTGTATAAATGTTTGAGGTTTCAATTATGACTTCAATTAAAAGAAAAGAGAAACAAAAGTTGGAATATAAAAAAACAACGGGGAAAAAAGGGACACTCATCACATGGGCCAAATTCACCTCGAACAAGAAAAGACTAGAATAATAGTGTCCGGACATAACTGAATGACAAATGAGTGAAACTTAAAATTTAGTTGAAGGTCTACAGCGTGAGTTTGAATCTTGGTGAGAGCAATTTGCTCTCTTTTTGGAGTAGGACCTCGTAGGTGATATTGGTTGGTCTGTTCTCAAAACATGGTTCCGCGATTTAGTGATAGTAGTGATGAGGGATCGAGATTACTATCTGCAGGAATAATTTGACGTAAGCCGGAAACTGGATATAAAAAAAGAAGAGACTAGAACAAGCAATAAATAAAGTATTTAAAGAAAATGACGTTTTACCAAATCAAACTCAAGTAATACGTAGACTTAGGTAATATCGGCCAATTTTTTTGAACAAACGCATGCATTTATCATGAGACGAATTAAGTCATACATATCCATCAATGGATATACTTTCTATTTGAGAGTAAAGAAAATTAGATATACTCTATTTGACTGACTATTTCTTCGGTTCTTCCGTTTGAACTTTTCTAACAACTTATAGAGCTAAATTCAATATTTTGAGAAAGAATATGAAAATATTATACAGAAGTAAGGTTTATCAAATTACCAAAAGTACATTAAATTTTCAGTGAAATAACTAAATTGGACTTCATCCTTTCCATTTTACTTATCACATTTACTAAAAATAATTATTCAAAATACTTATCATTTCAGAAAAATAAAAAATAAAAAAATTCTTTTCAATGAAAGAATCTTAAAAAATCTTATTTTATCATACAAATAGGTTCTCTATCTCTATTTATGATTGGACATAGAATTTTAAAAATAAAAAGAAAACTCTATCATATAAGTCAAGTATATAAAAGATACCATTACTACTGTATGTCTTTACTTTAAGCAAATTAATATTAAATAAATGAGAATTTCGCAGAACCTCTCATATTAATCTCCTAAAATATTACTAACATTTATATCAGGTAGGTATCCTACAATTCGTCAAGAATAATAAATTCAAACTATATAAAGAAATTGGAAATATAAAGACGTTCATATCCTTTTAAAAGTTACTTCCTCCGTCCTAAAATATTTATAGTCTTTACTAAAAATATTATCTTAAAATATTTATCGTTTTACTTAATCAAAGACAAAATTAATTAACGTTTCCCATTTTACTCTTGTATTAATTAACAACATTTAATAGATTCTCATCATTGATATAATAAAAATTTATTAAAGAAAGATAACACGATAAAATATGTTAAAAGAATAAAATTAGCAAAATAATACTCTTATAAATATTTTTTAAGGGACATATAAATAAAAAAATGCGCAATATAATAAATATTTATTAAGAGAAATAATATAAAAAAATATGTTAAAAGGGCAAAATAGTCAAAATAATATTTTTATAAATACTTTTTTAAAGAACGTGTAAATAAAAAATGCGATAAATATTTTGACACGGAGGTAGTTAAACTGATTATTAAAATACGGCAGGTTGAGTGAATCTGTATTTAGTAGAAACATAAGCACACACGTTAACCAGAATGTCGAAAAAGGACCGAACAAGGGATAAAACTGTAAAAGACCACCAAAGAAAACTTCAAGTGGGAGTACCGTTGAGAGACAAAATAATGACGTGGCAGGATAAGAAACCCACTAATATTCCAACACGCCTTTCCTTGATTTTGCACGCACTTGTACATTTAAGTAACACACACAAAAAAAAGCAAACACCAAATACATTTACAAAAGAAAAGCTCTCTCACAAATCATCGCGACTTTTCTCGAAATTCAAATTTCAATTTCTCTTACAGTATATATATATATATATATATATATATATTAAATATTCATAGATTTTCGAATTTAAAGCATTATAATTGTAACATCATAGATCAAAAGCTGAAGTTGTGAGAAGTGATTTGATCGTTTATTTATTAAGTTATTTTAGATATAATATAGGGATGGAAGTGGAGTCGCCGGAAAGAGGGAAGATAGGTGGAGTAGCGATGGAAATTCCGGCGAGTGATGACGGAGCAACGACATGGTCACCGCCGAGGATGCCACGTAGGATTCTTCAGAAGCTATCGGAGCCTAAAACTTCTCCTTCTACTGTTGAACAAATTGAGGCTAAGCTACGTGGCGCCGATCTTCGTCGACAGGTCCGTAATCATTTTTTTCCTTCTATTTTAGAAATTACACGGAATTAATCTTTACTTCTTTCAAGTTTTTAGTTAACTGTTAGGAGTACTATTATGTTTTTCATTTTGATAATATTAGTGAAGTGCATGATTAAGTAGGCGTTTGGCCATAAAAATCAAATATTTTTTATTTTATTTGAAATTTTTGAAGTTTGGAGTTAGACCTGGAGTTGCGTTTGGTTATAATTTTACAAAAAAATATTAATATCCGGTTGTTTGGATGTACTGAAAGTGGGAAAAAAAGAAAGTGAAAATAGGGTTTTAGGTGTTGTATTTGGAATTTTCATGACTAACCTGCTGATTTTCAAATAAAGTAAAAAAAAATTTTGGAAAAAAGTGAATAATTCTCACGGCCAAACGGGTCCAGTCCTTCTAACTTGTATGATCAGTTTTGAAATCAAAGTTGTGGTTTTGATTAAGTATATATACTTTCTTTCCTAAATAAAATTATTTTTGATATAGTGAAAAGCTTTGCCTTTGTTGTAATTTCATCTGGTTCGTACGGTTGTTTGTTGTGTTAGGTAGAGGTGTGTGATTCTTTCCTTTATGTTACAGTTCTTGTTAGGTAATTAGGAAAAAGTCCATTTTCTGGGTTTTTGTTCAATCCTTCATTTAAAAACATACTCAATCAAGAAATCAACTAAAGTTTATTTTTTTCCAAAATCAACTAAAGACTAAATCCTGAATTTGTTGTGATAAAATAGTTATGTTTAGATAACAACAACATCCCCAGTGTAATCACACAAGTGGGGTCGGGGAGGGTAGGATGTACGCTTTAACTCTACCTTTATGTTCAGATATTTTATAAAAAATACTTTGATATTTCATTATATGTATTTTAGTACTTTTTGCTATAGAATATGTTCCCTCATTTACCTTTTCATTTTTTGGGGTATGATATTTTAACGACTTTTTTTAGTTAATCACATGCCATTTCCTGGTTAATTTTTTTTATTTGTTGTGGTCCTAGAAGGTGTTTCATTAGCAGGAAGCATAACGTTGAAAAAGTTACATAATGATTTTCTATCATGCTATTTTTTTATATTCTTTTTTGTTTTTTGGATAATCCTTCCATTAAAACTTGCAATTTGGTATCAAGCAGAAATTCCATGAGTATCTGTCAAGCAAAGCCAGACGAAAGCCCAGAAGCCCCTCACAGTCTCCAACTCATGGAGAAGATCTTGGACAGCGTCTTGAGGCTAAACTTCAGGCTGCCGAGGAGAAAAGGCAACTATTTTCTTATATAGTTTTGTTCCTGAATCTGAAGTTTTCATATTATTTAAAAAAAATATACATAGATGCACAAAAAGGTACAGTAGGATTTCAGCAGAAAGTTAAGCGTCTTGAGGCTAAACTTCAGGCTGCTGAGGAGAAAAGGCAACTATTTTCTTATATAGTTTTGTTCCTGAATCTGAAGTTTTCATATTATTTGTTCTGATTAACTTTCTGCTGAAATCCTACTGTACCTTTTTGTGCATCTATGTATATTTTTTTTAAATACACCTTGTTACATAGAGGGTCTTTTGACAATGCTCAGGGGTCTTTATTGAAAAATATTAAATATTTTACCATGTGATGTATCATAATTATGCAGATCACTCTAAATTGTTACATTTACTAGTCTTTTATCAGCTTTCTCTATAGCCCCACAATTTTTGTGGCTATAATGGCCTTTTACAGTTTGTCATTATAGCAGTTTGTGGGGCTCTGACATGTAACAGAATTATGTTCTCTGTGTTTGCCAGTCGTTCAAAGTATCATTTTGCCGGACTTTCTTTTATTGTTAACTGCATATTCATGGTCCCTCCTCTCGGACGGGGTTAGGAATTTTTTTGTTCAATCACTGGGATGTTCACTACTGTTGCTTTTTCTTTTCTGTTGATCGTTAAAGAGTATGTGCTTGAGCTTGTTTATATCTCAATGTTGCAAACTATTTGAGTTAAGCAACTAATTGACTTTGTTCAACTGTATGATTGTGCATGCCATGCTGCTAAATATAATGAGTAGAATGACTGTTTTCGGTTCATGTTTAGTAGGTTATTCTGTGAGATTGTGCAAGCCATTCCATTAATTTTGACTTCTAAGTTATCTTTATTCGCAGGATGAGCATTCTTGCGAAGTCTAAGTTGCGTCTGGCAAAATTAGATGAGTTGAGGCAGGCAGCTAAAACTGAAGCAGAAATGCGCTTCAGACAGGAACGAGCTGAACTGGGTACAAAGGTGGAGTTGCGTGTTCAGCAGGCTGAGGTAAATAGAATGCTCCTCCTAAAAGCTAATCGCCAAAGGAGGGCCACACTGAGGGAGAGGACATCTCAATCATTACTACGTCGAATGGCTCGTGAGAGCAAGTATAAAGAGCGGGTGCGTGCTGCAATTTGTCAAAAGCGTGCAGCTGCTGAGAAGAAGAGGATGGGATTGCTGGAAGCCGAAAAGAGGAGGGCACGTGCTAGAGTCATGCAAGCGCGGAGTGTTGCAAAGTCCGTGTCTCACCAGGAAGAGATCAAAAGAAGGGAAATGAAAATTAAAATAGAAGACAAGCTACAAAGGGTAACTACATATGCACTTGATTCAAGTTTAATAAATTTTAATGATATGTCCTCTGTACAAAGTGACATTATTTCTGTCACTTTGGAACTTGATAATGAACAGGCAAAGAGACAAAGAGAAGAATACTTGATGCAGAGAGGAAAATCACATAATCCTTTTTGTGATAGTTATGACAAGATACATGACCAGGCTAACCTGCTTTCAAGGAAATTAGCAAGGTAAGGGAAGTAGCAAACCCTCTTTCGTTACACAAATTGTCTTAATATAAGTGAGCTCATTCCTAGGTGCATGAAATTACTGTCAGTAAATAAGATGCACGGAGGTGGTGACATCTTGTAAGTATCCTTTTGCAGGTGTTGGAAGCAGTTCCTTACACATGGGGGGACGACCTTCCATCTTGCAAAAGCTTATACTATGCTGGGAATTAATGAGAATACAGTTAAGGTAATGCCATTTGAGCAGCTAGCACTGAAGATCGAATCGCTCAATACACTACAGAGAGCGAAAGGTTTGCTCGATCGGCTTGAGCTTCGCTTCAAATTGTTGCGTGAGGTTGACAGTGCCACAAGTACCTTTGGTTGGGATGACATTGATCATCTTCTCAAGCGAGTAACTTCGCCCAAAAAAAAGACTACACCAAGGAGATCTCTCCGCAGTGGTGGTGGAAAAAAAACAGTATCCAACTCACCAGCAGCCAAAACTCCAGTTAAGTTGGCAAGGTATCCAGTTCGAATCGTGCTTTGTGCATATATGGTTCTAGGTCACCCTGATGCAGTGTTCAGTGGTAAAGGGGAGCGTGAGATTGCCCTGGCCAAATCTGCTGAAAGATTTGTCAGAGAGTTTGAACTGCTGGTTAGGATAATTTTGAATGGCTCCATCCAGACTTGCGATAGGGATTCTGATTGCGGATTGGCAAGACGCGAGACCTTCAAGTCGCAACTTACAGAGTTTGATTCAGCATGGTGCTCTTACTTGAATAGCTTTGTGGTGTGGAAGGTTAAAGATGCCCAGTCTTTAGAGGAGGATTTGATTAGAGCTGCTTGCCAGCTTGAACTCTCTATGATTCAAAAATGCCGAATGACTCCTGAAGGAGGAGATAGTGGTGCTCTTACTCATGATCTGAAGGCTATCCAGAAACAGGTTTTTACCCCTAGCTTTTCTTTTTTCCTTAGTAACATGGAGAAGTTGTTATTCTTTCAATATTTTTAGATTCTTTATACTTCTTGGTTCAGAGAACATTGCTTCTGTCAAAAAGTTTCATTCTTATCGAGCTTAGATTCTGAGACTTGTCATTTCTGTCATGTAGGTGACAGAAGATCAGAGACTTCTCAGAGAAAAGGTGCTTAATATTAGTGGAGATGCTGGTATTGAACGGATGGATAATGCAATTTCTGACACACGAAATAAATACTTCGAAGCTAAAGAAAATGGGAGTCCTGTGGGCTCTCCGATAATGCATTCAATATCTCCAAGCCCAACTGCTCTCGCAAGTGCCTTTTCTTCTCTTGGGGGTTCAAACAAAGGAGAGAATTTGCTTGAGGCGAGTGATCAGAAGACAAACCGTGTGGTGCGGTCCTTATTTAGGGATGAACCACATCCAAAAGTCGGTTCTTCTGCCAATAACAGCATGCACTCACCCCGTATCAATGAGGGATTAGAAACGGATAATGAATTAATTGTGAACGAGAGTCTTCATGGTCAGCATCTTGAATTTGCTGAGTCTACAAAAGCTGCTGATAAATATGATAATAGTATTAAGGTAGGTGCATTCTTACATCTCGATTTACTAAACCAAAGCACAGTTTGGTTGGGCACCTTAAAACTGGAAGGGACAGTACAAATTTTAATTGATTGTTCTGCTCTGATGACCTTTACAGGACAAAGTTAGAGAGACAATGGAGAGGGCTTTCTGGGATAGTGTCATGGAATCCATGAAAAATGATGAGCCTGGATACAACCGAGTTGTTGATCTAATGAGAGAAGCAAGAGATGAACTTTGTAGCTTGGCTCCTCAGAGCTGGAGACCAGAGATTAATGAAGCTATAGATATAAACATTCTCTCTCAGGTACCTACCTGATCATTAAGCTCGTGTGTCTGATTCTTTTCACCTTGTCATATGAGCAAGCTTCTTTATCCGTCTAATAATTTGCCTTCCTTTTTTAGTTGTTGATCGCAGGCAAGCTCGACATGGATTATCTTCAAAAGATCATGGATTTCACATTGGTCACTTTGCAAAAACTCTCCTCTCCAGCTAAGGAGGATGAGCTAAAAGCAAATTGTCAAAAGTTATTTAGAGAACTAGCTGATATATGTCAGGATGGATCAGGGAATTCTTTTATCCTGGCACTAGTCAGGGGTTTGCGTTTTGTACTGGAAGAGATGCAGGTAAAAATCTTTCTGAACATCTTTCACTGTTTCCATGGTTTAATACATCACAGCTTTAGACTTTAGCTTCTAACTTTGTGGATAGTTCTGCAAGATGAGTATGTTGTTTTAAAGTAACGCTAGATGATCAGGGATTGATATTGGTAATAATATTAAATATATACTGAACGTTTTATTTTCTTGGGATCTCTCTCCCTCTCCCTTTCTGTTTCTATGCTGCAGAATCGGGGGAGCATAAATCATCTGCAAGATGATAAAATTATAGCATTTGTGATAGTCTAGATCGGGAGCTACTTCACATTCCAAAGAAAGTGTCTTGAGCGCGAGTATATTCTCTTCTGATACGGGGTGTACACAGTCAAGTGTCTGGTGTTTTAATTCATCTTAAAGGATTCTGCAGGGGCATGTTTTACCAATGATTCTCCTGTCATAATTGTTGTATCACTTTGCTTAACAAACAAGTCTTTAGACTAGAAATCTTCCGTCAGCCATGTCTTTGAGGATGTTTGTGCTTCCAATTCTGCTTTCTCTGTATTTTTCTTAACCCAGTATAAGGTGTCTGACATTCCTCTTTTTTTTGTGTAGCTGCTGAAACAAGAAATAAGCAAGGCAAGGATTAGAATGTTGGAACCTATTCTCAAGGGACCTGCGGCTTTTGATTATTTAAGGAAAACATTCACCAAGCGTTACGGTCTTCCTTCTGTGACTATGACCGCCTTACCCTTAACATCACGGTGGCTTTTATCTGTCAAAGATTCCATGGACCAGGAATGGAATGAACACAAGGAGGCTCTATCAGGCCTGACAAATGGACAGGATCGTTTCCTTCCTTCTGCCACCCTTAGAACTGGAGGAAGCTTTTCAGTTAAAATGAATAAAAACCATGCTTCACCTTCGACCTCTACAGGTTGGTTACCTCAGACCCTTAGAGCATTCAACTGCCTAAACTGCCTGTATCTTTTACCTGACTAGTGACTCTCTTCTTTTCAGAAGCTGTAGATGAATGCCAAGAATGCACGGGGGGGAACAAGGTTGATTTATTGGTGAGGCTGGGCTTGTTAAAGTTGGTAAATGCAGTATCTGGTCTGACACAAGAAGGGTTACCTGAAACTATGCAGCTGAACTTCTTTAGACTAAGGGCTATTCAGGCAAAAATCCAGAAGATCATCGTAATAGCTACCAGGTAACTTTTACTATCTCATTCCCCTCCCCCTCCCTATAGAAAAGGAAAAGAAAGAGTCTCAGATGAGAATGCTCCTATTTTTTTATTTGTGACTTCCCATTTTATGATTTACTTATTGACTTGATTATGATTCTGCAGCATTCTAGTCCAAAGACAGGTTCTTCAGAGTATGCAAGTGGTATCAAGTGCAGCGGATATGGATAAAATTGTTCAGGGAAGTGCCAAAGTGCTCTCTGAGCTCCTAGACTCCAACAATGATGCTGGTATTCAAGAGATCATAGACACACTTGGCAAGCCTTTAGAACATGGCCATGATGGTACTGATGTGATGAAGCTTCAGCAGATCAAGGAGATCATGGCAAGGATGTTATCCAAGAGCCTACAAGCTGGGGATGCTATTTTTGTACATGTAGCCCGAGCAATATATTTGGCTGGAAGGGGAGTTGTACTTGGGGGAACTGGAAGACGTGGAAGAGAATTGGCTGAAATGGCTCTGCGGCAGGTGGGTGCAACCGCTCTAATTGACGAGATTGTTGAAGCTACCTCTGTATTGGTTATGGCAGCACGTGTGACAGTGAATGTTCAAGGTCCTTGGTATGCACAGTTAGTAGATAATATGTGAAGGTATTTTACATTCAGTTGTATATAGCAGGGCATGTAGTTGTTATTCTGTATCACCTAGCTGTGAATCTCATAGTCCCCTTAGATTGATGGTTATTGATATTGTTGTAATGTGACTGGAAACCTAGAGAATGTAGATATTTGCTGAAATAAGGCCAACTTAAAGGCTTGCTTGTATATACATTTCATTTAAGTTTGGAAATAATTTGAATGCACATTGTGTAGAAACCTGTACACTACAAAAGCAGGAGGCCTAAAACAGAGCTCTCAAACCTATGCTCCAGAAACACACTATTAAGTTGGTGTAATAGATTCTTCCATTACCTCGGAAGTTCTTCTGTTGTGTTCTCTCAGACACAGGTGCTCAGAAGATAGCAGTTGGAATGATCTATTCACCCTGCTAGTCATGTGGTGCCTACTTTAACTATACAAAAAGATTAAATGTTGTGATGTGGGGCCGTAAGTTTGATTCAGACACTGTTAAGAAAAGAAACAAGCAATTTGAGAAGGCCCAAGAAAAGATGCATGCGTCTCATCTCATACACGAAATGTACAGTTGGAAATAAATCACCCCAACTCTTATTCAAAGCTAATCTATATGCACTCCAGCTCTGCTTATTTTATATCTCAAAAAGGCTATAATTGAAGATACCATTGTTGGAGTACCATTGTTACCAAATTTATATTAATTGCATTCATTGCAAGTTCAAAATACATAAGGGTTCTCTAACTAATCATATTACGACTTATAGTTGATTCATATGTATCGATAGAAAATAAATGAAGAGTCTCTGGAAGGCATTCCCCTAGAAGAAATAAAAGAAATTATCAGTGGAGACCAATCACAGCACAGCCTGATAGGGTTGTTGAAGATTGACTTCATGCATTGTCATCCGGTGCCCCCTTCCCCTCCTAAATCATTTAAAAATTGGCGCAGACTTCTACCATGTCGGGGTGTGCACGGTACGGTACCATATTGAAATCGAAATACTATTTGATATCATGGTTTCGATAAAATGATATTTGGCATCCATTTTAATTTCTATTGATATTCGGTATAAAAGAAATAGTATTGAAATAACAAATACTACACCGAAGTATATAATAACATAAATAAGTCATATATTATTATAATCCTAACACACACACACACACACATATTTATATATTTATATATATATATAATAGAATAGTATTAGTACAAAGATAGTAATTATGTTGCCTATCTTGATTGAAATGTCATTTTTGTTTAATTATGTGTAAAATGTTAGTATGATATAATTGAGAAGTTTATTGCAAAACTGAAATCACAATTCTGTATTATATGAGTATATATAAGTCAAAGTCAAACAAACGATAGTATTGATCAGCACCGTACGCAAAATACCAAACCTGAATTTTAATATACTGAATGATACCAAATTAGTTTAATATGATAATAGTATAGTATTTGTAGTTGAAATTACTGAACTGAAGTTTTCATATTGTACCATACCCACCCTTACTAGCGTGTTGCAAACTTCGCTGTTGGCTTTACAGGTTTTTGCAGCCAAGAATATTCCATCTCAATTCACTCTATCCATAACTTGATCGATTGTGCAAAATGAATTACGACTCTCTTTTTCATTGTTGAAGACATTGGAGGGAACTGACCTCAATTGCGCAATATTTCAAGTGTAATTCAAGGGAGGAGTTGTTCAGAAATACCATACATCATGCATGGTACTGCCAAATTCATCATGGCTGCTTTTGAAAGTCATGAACTGTATACTACTATATAATGCTCTTTTCGCTTTCCTAGTTTCCATTGGACATAATTAGTGTAACCCTCCTGTTCTCTCTGTGGTGTATCGTATTTTACCCTTTTTCCTTCATTTGAGTTTCTGCAGGATTTTGTGAAAAACTATTTCAGAAGGTATCTATACGAGGATCAGTTTATCTAAAAGACATGGCCGCTATACTCAATCGCTGTAACGTTTAATTACAATGTGTGGAGCACCCAAAGAAATAAATAACCCTAAGATATTAGATCCCTCCACAATGGGGTATTTCACATAGGTACAACCCGGAGATAGCAGGAGTAATATAAAGAAAACGGAAGCTAGTAAAAACAAACTCCATATAAAGAAAACGGAAGCTAGTAAAAACAAACTCCATAGAACTCTAGGATACAACAGTAGAGCCTTTAGAACAGGTCTTGTTCAACTAAGGTCGGAATTCACAATTAGTACAACACTCCGGTAGTTTTCTGACAAGTATATTCATTTCAGGCTTTCAGGCAACATTCAAGAATATATGACTGAAATGGAAAAAAGATCAACTAATTGAGTATACACTATACATTCTATCTGTACAGACTGGCAGGCAAAGGTAAGAGAACTGCATGACAGGCAAGACCATCTCAAACTTGCCAAAGCACACAACCACAAAAGCAGAGCAAAATCTTTGGAAATCCAAAATCTTCAAGCTCCACAATGAGTTGACTACAAATATCTGCTTCATCAGCTGGCAGCTGTCAATGAGCAGCAAAATCTGCCGCAGCCATTTCCCTAACATGGCGGAAGTGCCTTCGTCGAAGATACAGCCCAACCAAATATAACACAGAGGATAGTGCAATGGCAGAGTAATCAAACACATCAATAACATTTTGACGGCCTGTGGCAATAAACAAAAGGTCAATGGAAAGAGTAAATGCATCTTGAGTTCTTCACCGATAAAAACACCCAATAGCACCCCAGCGTGCAGGCAGGGTGGAAAAAGAAAAGCTCTCAGCCTAGCCGAGTTCTCACATCAATTAGAAATGGTGACAAGTCTAATAGTAAAGACACCCAGAAAAAAGATATTCTTAGCTTCTATTTACCTTTCAGTAGCACCTCTCCTTGTAATGCAACAGAGAGATTCATAGTTTATATATTTGTACTAAAAGACAAATATTACATCAAATCGCTTAAGTTCAACTATTCTTCAAAATCTACATCCATCAAGTTTAACTAGCAGATGTGAGTACCTATTCTGAGAAAATCAAAGGGGCTGAGTGTGTGAAGGAGTCCCAGGAACATCTGCAAGACATTATCTGCTTCAGCGGATAAGTTCAAGAAATGAGACCTACTACAATATATTAAAGAACAAAATGGCAAAATAGATAAAGATAGTATATCAGAAAAGAAATCTATAACAACCTTTAAGGCCAGAAAATTAATAAATTATAAGGATTTGATGTTCACTTTTAGAATAATGAGGAAAAATATCGAGACTGTAGAGCTATAAAACCAAATACTACAGAGAGCTGATTAAAGTAGTAACATAGCAGTCATTGCATTTAGCTGTCAGATGAACTTACAGCAAAAAATCACAATTTGTTCAAATGAGCACCAGGCCTGTCAGGATTCATCATTTCATTAAACACTCTCTTCATGTAAAAGGGCAGGCCAAGCACCTTACTGCAGAAAATAAGAGAAGGGTTAAAAATAAAGAAAAGTTGTGCTCTGCTATTACTTAATGGTAAACCAGTAATTATGTCTGCAAAAAGTGCAGGATTAGAAACCACTGAAAACATTGCTCTCTGCTATCATTTAAGGATTACCAGTAAGCAGTCAGCAGAACTATAAACAATTCAAGTGATACGACAAACATTGTCTGATTTCCTAATTTGCATAATCACATGCTGAATTAGTGGAAATCACATATTAATGACCTTTTTTTCTACAAGGATATTAATGACCTTTTCTTTCCAAGCACATGATCTTGAACTCAAAATTGATGGATTAAACAAGAAGATATTCTGCTTTCAGCTTGAAAAAACTAAAGGACAATGCACAAATAGATCCCAATAAAAAACATAGAGAGACAACATCCATAAAGATAGTACAGTTTGTGCTTTGAAATATAAGGATGATCCCATCTGTGCAATCTAACATATGATAGAATAATATACGAGTCAAACGCACCAGCATGAGGCCATAAGTACCACCAATAAAAAGGCCGTTATACTTTCAAACTTTTTTCAAGACCTCAATTACTTCAGCATCCTGCTGACTATACAGTGATGCCTCAGGTGTCAAATCAGTAAGCTTCCTCGAACACATTGGGGCAGTTACAAGGCTGAAGTGCGGCACCATAGTTCCAATACTGCAAAATGCAACCTCCTACATATGGAGAAACCAAATTGTAAAGAATATGTTCACAGAAAGTACTTGGGAAATGCTTGATCGAAACAATTTCAAGACAAGCAACTGTAATGGTAGACCTGACAAGATGTGGCTTTTCATGTTATCAAAAAGTACACAGTTAAGAATGCAATTACTTTTTCTCTACCAACATTCAAAGAATTAACGCCAAACATAAGAGTACAGGAGAGGCTTGACACCTCACTCTCCAAGAGGGTAGGAAACCAGGCTTAGTAAAATTACAAGATAACAGATCTCAACAATGGCCAAGAAGATTCAAATATTGTCCTAATCAATAAAGATGCCATAGGAAGGATACAACAACAACAACATACCCAGTGTAATCCCACACAGTGGGGTCTGGGGAGATAATTTCCTAATTTCCTACTACACTTACATCACATTATCATTATCTTCTCCTATCTAAACCTCAGCATTGACAGAAGAAGGGATTCCCAAATAAAATTGTGGTTTTTATAAGTAAATGATAGTGGATTTTAACCCTAACGTATTTCAGATTTCGACTAAGAAAGGTAGGAGTGGTTTGAATAAAATGACTTGACATGAGCTGCACATCGTTAAAGCCTCCTAATGAACCTATATCTAAATCTTTTGATATGCTAAGGTAATCCAACTATATATAATTTCATGTGATCCTTTTATACTCTCCACCGTCAATTTCCAAGGCGAGTTGCTAAATCTAAATGTACTGTAAAAAGACCACTATCCACTAGCACCGCCTAATAGTTAAGAAATTTCAGAAAAAGAGCAAAGAACATCGACCTGCTCCATAAGCCCCAATTAATTCCCAACATAACAGCACATAATCAATTACATGAACAACAAATCATATCCTTAAGCTATTAGTATTATAATAAAACAATCACAATAAACCTGAAAATTAGCCAGAAATTTTAAGACTAGCTAAAAAAAATTGCCGCAGTACCAGTGGCCACAGGGACCTCGGCAAGGAACAACAAAATTGCCAAAGTAGATAGGACAACAATCATCAACGGGAGGCTTTTCCGTCCTCAAAAACGCATTATTCTCTGTATCAACAACCACAAGGCTCTTCGAAGATGCACCGTCCTCAACTATCGGTTCACGATTACCGTCCTGCTCATCCTCGATTTCCGTGCCTGAAAACGACGTCGCATCAACCTAATCTTCATTCTCCGGCGATTCGTATCCCATTTCTTCTTCCTCGTCATCCGAATTTATCGCGGCGGAGGAGGCGGAGGCCGTTTCCGTTTCCTCCACTCGGCCCTCGCCGGAACCGGAAGGTAATTCGGAAAGATAGCTGTGTTATTAGGGTTAGGGCTTTGATGATGATGACGTGATAGCAGAAATGATGATAGAAAATAGAAGCGTTTGAGTAATATACTAATTTTGAAGGTTTGTCTTTATATGCGGAAATGACGATGACGTACCTGGAAAAAATTTGATCATAGTCCCACACTTACTAGAAATGATCTCCACTACTTTTTTTTTTGTTTTTTTATTACATATATGGGCAGGGAAGTGAAAATTGATATACTTCATATAGTCAACCAAATGAGCTATTAGATTTCTAACTCCACTACCTCATCAGTTTTCTCATCTTTTTTTTTTCTCTCTTTCATGGAGATCATCTTTACGGTACATTACTAGTAGCACTTTTAGGGGTCGTTTGGTATCGGATGCATCACAAAAAATAATGCATACATTATCTTTGTGTATTACTTATATCTTATTTATTATTTTTTTCAATTTATGTATAACTAATTAGTTATACATTTTATTTAGTATTATCTTATGCATAGCTAATACCTAGCAAACTATGATATTAGCAATGCAATGAATTTTAATGCATGCATAAACATGGTTAAAGACACAATTGGCCATGAAGTTTCTCATGTTATATAGTATGAAGGGTATTTATGTAAACAACTAATTATTTTTAAAAATTATGTAATGATTGTTATTTGTAATACACTAAACCAAACAGTGCATAAAAATTAATCTCTGCA
Source organism: Anisodus tanguticus (assembly GCA_034509755.1). NCBI lineage: Eukaryota > Viridiplantae > Streptophyta > Magnoliopsida > Solanales > Solanaceae > Anisodus > Anisodus tanguticus. The sequence continues at coordinate 31,729,737 of CM067561.1, read as the reverse complement.
TAACTAGTGCCAGCATTACTAATACATTCTATTCAACATTATTCTTATACACCCCAACAAACGACCCCTTAATCATATGGGTCTAAAATCAGTTACTACAAAAAAAAAGATCGGAAAATAAAATAGAAATATTTCTCATAATCATTTTCTAAATTTTAATTTTAATTTTAATTTATCACAAAACTCGTGTCTTCTCCACCTATTTGGAATCAAAAGATAAGAATGAATTAGCAAAGTATTACTTGTCATATTTTTCTTTTTAAAAGTCAATTTGAATAAATTTTAAAGTTAAATTAGATTATATTAAATTAATATTTTAAAATTAAAATTTAGATATTCGAAAAACTATACGAAAAGTACTATACATTGCAATTTTTCTCATATTAATATGATGAAAAAATATAGCTTAAATTATTGGTCAAATTTCATATAGTTTGACTCTTAAAAAGCATAATGTGACAAGTATTTTGGGAGAGTAGTATTTGTCTCTTAAAATTTGTTATATATGTCTTAAAATATATTTCATAATCTCAATTATATATGATTTTTAAAAATTAAATTCTAAATTTAATATGTGAGCATAATAAAATTTTAAATACATATATATTGTTTGAGCAAAAAATGTGTTTGGCCAAACCCGCGCCATCACCCCTTTCAACTTTAAGCAATAGATGTAAATGCTTATTGAACTCTAATTAATGAGCCTCACTTCTTCAATTTTCGTAGTAGTGTGCTAAATTGTTTCCCAAAAATTTACTTAAGTGCATGCCTAGAAACAAAATTACCCCAGGTTATGTATTTTTATTTCAATAATGAAAAGACAATAAAGTTTAAGCATGGGGAAGATAGTTAATCCAAAATTGAGCTACATTTTGTCCTTCACTGCGCTTTTGAATTTTTTAACATCCTTAAGGGCCTGTTTGGAAAGTCACTCATTTAATTAGAATTGAGTGTAATTAAATGTAATTACACGATTTAGTATGTTTGGCAAATAATTATTACATAGTTAGCATGTATGTCACACCCCAACATTGGGGGTGTGGCCGGCACCCGATGCCCTAAGGCCCGGGCGTACCGATCTTAATACCTGTGATATACATAATAACTCATGCGCCGATTAGGCCTCTGACATATAATCCACTGGATGGGGACATAACCACTTGCATTGAAAAAGAGGCTCAAACCATATATATATATATATATATATATATATATATATAACTAGGCCGACAAGGCCAACATAAGCACACTGACTCTACTGAGGAGGCCGATAAGGCCACACACGACTGTCACATACAATTCAACTGTCTACAAGCTTCTAAAGAACACTATGACAATATCTGATCGGGATAGGGGCCAGTCATACCCAACCATATATATATGCACATCTGTCATACCTATCAGCTGACTACGAAGCTCCGGAAGAAAGTAGCGTGACAAACTCCAGCTGAGTCGAATCCTACTGAAGAAAGGCCTATGCACCTCTACCTGCACCTGCGGCATGAAACGCATTGTCCCTTGAAAAGGGACATCGGTACGAAATAATGTACTGAGTATGTAAAGCATGAATAACAATATAAATTTGTGAACTGTAAAGAAAACATAAAAACAATGTGAAGCGAATAGCTGTAAGTGAAAGCATAAGCAATCTGGGGGCCACACGGGGCGAATAATAAAACTCTGAAACTTAGTACAACTTGTCTGGCTAGGCTTTTACTATATAATTGTCATCGTCTTATAGTGCGAGGTATAACATGTCATCAATCTTAGGTATATGTATGAATATGCAATGCAATATGCACCATAGCTCATGCATGTGTTGCGGAATGCGCAATCCGATTCTTCATATGTATATGTTGCGGCACGTGCAATCCAATTCAATGTATGTGCTTGTTGCGGAACGTGCAACCCGATCCTATATATAATGTAGTTATTGCAGAACGTGCAACCCGATCCTCTACACAATCATGATTATATGCATGATCTCAATGTCATTGAAAACATGTCAATACCAATGAAAATCGGGGTGTGAACAATAGGCTATAATAACAACGACTCTTTGGCCCTTTTTCAAACTCATAAACTCTTTAATTTTACTCCCAGAACGACTCTTTGATCGGCTTGACAACTATATTTTATAAAGCTTTCTTTCGAAGACTTATGATACGATCAGTAACCAACAACGAGAATTTCAAGAATAAGAATACTCAAGGAATACTTCTGGACAAGAGATTATGAGATACAATAGGACAAAGCTTTTGACATTTCTTTTCGAAAACGATAACTTCTTGAATTTCATGCTTTGAAAGAAAGGGATATCCTTACATACGAGTGATCATTTATATCATATAAGGAAGTAATATCAATATCGAACCTAAATTTCATAAAATTTCGCTTAGGTATCTTATCGACTTCCGTATACACTTCGGTTTCTTAAACTTATTTACAAGGGATGCTTATGTAATTTAATCCCACGAATTAATCCAAATACAATTTTCATAAAACCTTAGTTAGGTGTTCTTCGACAACTCTTAGGCATAAATAATTCTTTAAACTTCTCTTATACGGAAAACTTCATGTGAATTAGTCTCACAACTTTCCAAACGTTACGTTCCTTAATCCATAACAAATACAATCAATACCATCATCCAATTCAACTCATAATTAAAGAAAAACAACCCAACAATTCATATTACAAAAAATTCACAATTCGAAGTTTTAATCATGAAAACTTTTTTCATAACTTCCTCCAAATCGATAATTAATCATAATCATAGATAGAAGAGGACAATATTTACCTTACCACTCCATAATTTCCTCAAAACAATGAGTAATATGATCTACAAGGTTTTTCTTAAAATCCAACTTTATGTGAAGAAAAAGATCACCATGTTAATCACGGGTTTATCACATTACCTTTGCCTAATCGGCTTATGCTAGAGAGAATGTAGGTAGAGTGCTAGGGTTTGGTATGGAGGAAAAATGAATCCAAATCAGAAAATCTCAATATAAACTCGTCAAAAGTTCTGCACCGCCGTAGTTTGACGGTACACTCGACAGAGCGTCAGAGTTTGACGGTCCGTCAAACTTCCTGGAAGATTGACGACTCAAGCTGGTTATTTGACGGTCTGTCATCTGTCCAATCAAGTTGCCCAGTTTTCCATTTTTATCGAAATGTACTTCCTTCGGTCTGTTTAAGCCCCAAACACTCCGGTACTTCCATAAACAAGTCGAAAACCTTCTTTATTCTTTCGTAAGGTTGTACCTCTTTCCGGGACTTCGGTATCCATTGACGTCACGACGGGATGTGAAACTACGGGGTGTAACAATGTAATTGGGTGTAATTGAGATGAGGTAATTACACTCTCCAATTCTCAAGGGGGGTTGAGAATTAGGTGTAATTACACCCTATATTTTAATTTCTTTTCTTTTCTTTTTCTTTTTCTTTTTGTTTTATTATTTAAATCTTTTTTATTTTTACGTTTTAATTCATTTTTACTTTTTTATTTATATTTTAACATATTTTTATTTTGTAAAATATTTTTTATATTATTATCTTTGATTTTTTTCTTTTGATTTCTCAACATTTTCTTCTTGTAATTCTATATAATTGCTCGTATTTTTTTCTTCATTTAACATAACTACATTATAATTCTAGTTTTTAAAATTACTAACAAACTTCACATATAACTACTGATGTTATTAAAATAAAATTTCATTGAATGTGATTATGGACTTATAAATATTTTCACTTTCTTTTAAATTATATTAATTTTAAATTTAAAAATTTCAGTCTTTTACTTTAGTACTATTCACTTGTTATTTTACCTTGCATTTTATTCATTTTCACTTACACTTTAGTACTATTCACTTGTTATTTTACCTTGCATTTTATTCATTTTCACTTACGGTTGATAAATTATGTTTTTCTCAAACATTTGAATAGTGTTATGATATTATATGTATTAATATTAATCTTTTTGTCAAATATATATACAACCCATGATGTTTTTATAAAATATGTGCTTTAGACGGCATACAATAGACCCTTGTGGTCCGACCCTTCCCCGAATCCCGTGCATAACGAGAGTTTAATACACCGGATTGCCCTTTTTATTATTAATTAATATATTTTCAAGAAATAACCAAACAGTATACTTGTAATTACACTATAATTACGTTATGACAAATAAACAAATCCTCATAATTACTATGCTATATGTACAATTACTAGGCCAATTCCAATTACCAGATGGCTTTCCAAACATACCCTAAAAGTGGACCAAATTCAAAAGGAGGTCAATTGTGCAATTATTAATAGCTCAATGGCAAACTTGACACATCTTCCTTTCTTCCTTGAGGAGAATCAAACAACCTTCTCAAGGTACTTTAAGCAATTAGGAAACTAAGTATAAATTCAAGGAAGAAGCATCCGAGAGTAGCTCAGACTTGGTTCTTTAACCATGAAAGTGCCGATCTCAATAAGCAGGTACTCATACATCATGCTGCAAACTTCTCAAAACTCGAAGAATTGATGAGATATCACTCGACTCCGAGCCTTTGGTAACCTTGTATTACTAGGACCTACTAAGTTCGATATGAACCAAAAGCGTTACTAACACCTTATAAATTAGAGTTGAGACTAATATATGACCTATGTATCAGTAGGAAATCACCTCCCATACAATCAAATTTTCTCCAAGCAATTTTTTAAGCCGACAAAAGTCAGATATATTCGCAGCATGGACTTTCAATCAGGTTGTGGTTGGTAGAACAGCCAACTGTCTCACACGACGTCGAAGCACCCATCTACGGCATAGGCCAGCCAAAGAGAAAATGGCCACCATGGCAATAGCACAGATATCTAACAGTCTCCAGATTCCTAGTCCTCCTACAAACAAGTAGTGTATTAGCTTATGTTTAAAAAATGCAGCAATAACCTATCAATGGGTGCATAAAAAAACAAGACCTTGAAAGTCCTAGAAGAGAAATTACAACAGTTTCTCTATATAAGGCGGAAACAAATAATGTACCCTACGAAGATATTCTTTCTTCAGTATAGTTTACTCTCTATTAAGTTGCATTCTGTAGATCAGCATCCTACATTTATACTATAAATGATTTTAAAATCACCGGCCCCAATATCTCGTGGCTACAAATAACCTTAATCCTAGCATGCATGCTTTCCACATAATAGAGCTGCAATACAAATCTTAATTCTCTAATTGAGCATGACAAGTAGAATACCAGTAGGAATGAACTGAAATTGGCAGATACAGTAGATCCAACTCAGCAACAACTGCAGTGAACACAAGGAAATTACTTCACAGTCAACAATTGCGAAGAAAACAGCTAAAGCATTAACAAATCGGAACATCAAAATAGACGATAAAGACAAGTCATAGCATAACTACTTCATAAAACATGAAACTATGTTCAATAAGATAAGTGATCTTTGGGTTTTGCATAGTACAGTACTTAGATTTCAAGTATATACAATATTCCAGGGATTCCCCAAATCTAGATTTGAGAGAAGCAGGAATTCTACCAAATCTGTCCTAGGGTTCTTCCAGAGAATCAGTGCTTCACCCTGAACAGAGCAGGTCCAAACAATATGGATTATTTTCTCTCATAATGCAAGGTATTGAGTAAACATAATCATAAAAAGGAGCAACGAGAGTGCATGGACCCTCCAGCACTTGCATGAATATGCATAGACCTTTCCCATGTAATGTTGAAACAAGAATACAGAATTTATTGCAACATTCCATTTAAGTGTTTAAAAAACTTACTGCAAGAAGGCGCATCAAGTAATAGTTTAACCGAACTTGATCAGGATCCATCAATGTGTCCATCAGTGCTCGGAGTACTCTCCTCGTTAAAAGTGGTAGTGCTAGTACCTTCTGCAGTAAAGAGAAAGAGAATAAATAAAATCAGACCTATGGGAAACATATTATTCTGAAGTTTTCAAATGAAAACACTTAGATAATGTGTTCATAGGGATGGCACAGAAAGTGAGCAATTTTAACATTTTACTGATCCGAGGTAAAATCAGTATGCTTCACTTCATCAAGAAGTTCTTTCTGTAAAGAAAGAAATTTCCCTAATTCTATTATGTTATATAGGCACGGTTTTTAATCAGAATATTATATAGGCACAGTTGTAGCAACCAAGGGCTTAAAGGCACCATAGATGGTTAAGCAAATATCCCACCCCATTGAAACTGATGACATTTGCTCTTCCTACTATACTTCCACAAGAACTGGGTTTCTTAACTTCATTCATTCATTCTTTTTTCCTCTTATGAACCGATGCTGAGACGATATAAAATACTACATATAGACAAAGAGAAGTTGATATTATAAAAAGGATGAAGCGACATTCACAAACACTAGGGAGATCTGGTCCCAAAACAGTAATAAAAGTATTACTGAAGGAGACATCATTGATATAGACAGCGAATTTTCTCGAGGATCATGAATGTCATTGTCCATCTACTGCAGAATGGTAAAATAGTTGAAGTCAACAAACGCACAAAGAGTTTAAAACACCCAAAGTTATCCTCCATCAGAAATGGCCCATCTTGAGATCTTTAGCTATGAGGATAGATCCTAATTAGATTTAACAAGATAATAAAACTAACTCAATGAAGCCCAAAATCAAATCTTGTATCTTATATGTACTCGTAGAAAGCAAACAGTTTCAGTTTAAACCAAACACAGCCATGTAATCTGCTCCTCTACAATGCAATAAATGCTAATAGAGTTACGTTAGACATGCACATTCTGATAATTGCATTGCAGAAATGGAGCTCTAAGATAGCACCCTTACCAGAAAAATTCCATAAGCACCACTAATGTAGAGGTGATTGTAACGCCTAATCTTTTTTAGTAGTTCCACAACATCCTCTTCCTGTTGAACAAGTAATGATGCCTCAGGTATCAACTTACTGATGAGGCAACAGCATATTGGACACTTGCATCGTCGTAGTGTTGATCTGTAGTGCCAGAGCTGCAATATGCAACTTGCTGTGGAGCAAGGAAAAAGCAGGGGATAGAAAATCATAATCTACATAGAACTTATATCTCTGTGTGTGTGTGTGTCTATTGTGTGTATACACAGAACTTTCCCCTATGAAAATATGCTAATAGCATAATTTTCTGAAATCTCATTTCTTCAGCCCAATTGGAGCAAGTTCTTAGTTAGGTAAGTTCCAAAACAAAAGAGAAATTGAGTGAAAGATGGAATAATTTCCCTTGGAAATTTCTTTCATTATTCACAATATATATAGATGTACAAGGTTGATTCCTAATATGGTACGAATCCTAACTTACCTTACAAAGGTTGATTCCTAATACAATTAGAATCCTAAGTTACCTTAAATATACATTTATCATAATTACAAAATATACGGCGAATATTCTGAGAATATTCGCTAATACTCCCCCTCAGACGGAGCGGGAGGAGGCCGAATGCTAAGGCTGGATCGAAAGTCGGTGAAGAGCTGTCGCGGTAGTCCCTTTGTGAAAATATCTGCATACTGATACGAGGAAGGCACGTGTAAAATTTTGACCTGACCACGAGCAACCTTCTCTCGCACAAAGTGGATATCCATCTCAATATGCTTAGTCCGCTGATGTTGGACTGGATTATGAGACATATAGATAGCAGATATGTTGTCACAATAGACTATAGACGCCTTGCGTAATGGACACTGGAGCTCCAAAAGAAGATTTCGGAGCCAACAGATCTCAGCGACAACATTAGCAACTCCGCGATATTCTGCTTCAGCACTCGAACGGGACAACGTGGCCTGCCGCTTGGCGGACCATGAGATAAGATTATCCCCAAGAAATACACAGTACCCGGAGGTGGAGCGACGTGTGTCGGGGCATCCCGCCCAATCTGCATCCGTGTAGGCTAGCAATTTGGTTGGGGCGAGAGGGGTATAGATGTAAGCCAAAGTCAAGTGTGCCCTTAACATATCTGATAATACGTTTGAGGGCGGCAAAATGGGACTCTCGGGGGTCGTGCATGAACAGACACACCTGCTGAACGGCATATGCAATATCAGGCCTAGTGAATGTAAGATCGAAGAGCACCCGCTAGACTCCGATATAGAGTGGGATCGAAACGGCGCACCGTCATTGGCACTAAGCTTGGATTTTGAGTCCACCGGAGTTGGCATAATCTTACAATTTGCCATCTTGGCCCCGTACACTATCTCTTCGCATACTTTCGCCGACACGGAACATATTGGCGTGAGATCTAGTCACCGATATACCCGAAAAATAACTTAGCTTCCCCAAGTCGGTCATAGCAAATTCGGTTTTGAGTAGAGCAATGATTTCATTCTTCAACCCGTCGAGATGAGGCGAAGAACAATATCGTCGACATATAATAGCAAATATGCGGTCTTTGCTACCTCGGTGAAAAGTGAAGAGAGAGGTATCACACCCGCTACATACAAAACCAATTTGCGAGAAGATACAGCGGCGAACCGATCATACCAAGCGCGGGGGCTGTTTCAATCCATACAATGACTTCCCGAGACGACACATAAACCGTGGAGCTACCGGATGAACAAAACCGGGGGTGATGCATGTACACGCCTCTTTCAAATCCCCATGAAGAAACGCATTCTTGACATCAAGGCGATGAATCGGCCAATGCAAGCCCATAGCAATACGAGAACAGATCCGAATAGTGGCCGGTTTAACAACCGGATCGAATGTCTCACCACAATCAATACCCTCCTGCCGATTAGTGCCATTTGCAACTAGTCTTGCCTTATACCTCTCTAAGTCACCACTTGTCTCGAACTTGTGACGAAATAGCCACATACACCGGATAACATTCACACCAAATGGTCTAGGTACCAAATCCCAAGTGTTCTCGCTTGGTTAAAGCGTTAAACTCTTCGCACATGGCCGCATTCCAATTGGGGTCCAGCTTAGCTAGTTTTGGATTCTTTGGAATGGGTGATAAGGTTTGTGTGGAGAGATTGAAGTGAACCTTGGGTTTGAAGATCCCGTGTTGTGCACGAGTCTCCATGCGGTGAGGGGGGCAGCGGGAGGTCGGGACCGGTTCTTTGGACCGGTAGGCGGTGGGTTGCGGGACCGGCGGTTGGCGGCGGTGTTCTTTGCTGCGAAGCGAGGAGACTCGACGAGTTGTTGGATTTGCCGGACCGGAGGCGATGTGGGTGGTGCATTAGACTCAACAGGGGTGCGGCATGGGTGGTGTGGGAGCCGGATCGGGTGGCGGCATTGCTTTGCGGGAGGGTCGAATGACACTGCTTTGGAGCGCAGCGATGGCGTCGGAACAGCCGAGCCGTCTGTGGCTGGTACAGATTTTGGATGACCGGAGACAAACTCGGTTCATCGAGAAAGATGTAATCGGTGGTCGAAATTTCCGGAGATTTGAAAAAGGAAAGGTTGTCTCGTTAAAGGTAACGTGACGGGAGACGATGATTTTGCGAGTAGCAATGTCATAGCACAAGTAGCCCCGATGATTAGGAGATAGACCAAGGAAGACACATGGAAGAGTGCGAGGGGCAAGTTTGTGGGGTGCGGTGGAGGCTATGTTGGGGTAGCATAAGCATCCAAAAATACGTAGGTGATCATATGATGGTCGCCTACGGTATAAGATTTCTGTAGGGGTTTTGTTTTGGAGTGTGCTAGTTGGTAAAATATTTAGAAGGAATTCTACCATTTTGACAAAGATAGACCCAAAAAGGCGGTGGTAGGCAGGTGCATGAAACGAAGTGTGCGGACCATGTTATTGATGGTACGTATAATTCTTTCACCTTTTCCGTTTTGGGAAGAAGTATAGGGACAAGAAAAACGGAAAACCATGTCTTGTTTAGAACGAGAAATTGTGAAATGCCGAGTTATTAAATTCACGTCCATTATCACATTGGAATGATTTAATAGGTTTTTCAAATTGTGTCTTAATGAATTTTTGAAACTCGAGGAATTTTGCAAAAACTTCGATTTGAATTTCGGTGGGTAAATCCGGACAAAATGTGAAAAATCATCCAAGAATACTAGATAGAATTTATGACCCAAAGAGCTAGCAATCGGAGATGTCCACAAATCGGCATGAACAATATCAAATGGAGAAAAAGTAACACTTTGTTTGATGACATAAAGGGAAGCCGAGTATGTTTGCCTAGTGGACAAGAAAAACAGTGTTGGGCAATTTTCCCATTATTACATTGAATACGCTTAGAAGTCCTAAGAAAAGTAAAAACTGGGTCTCCGGGGTGTCCGAGTCGGTTGTGCCAAGATGAGGGAGAGATCGCCGCAAGGGATAGAGGTGATTGCGGTCTGACAGCGGAAGATTGAGTGAATGGGTAGAGGTCTCCCACACTATTGCAGCGTGTAAGAATTTTCCCCGTATTGAGTTCCTTCACGAAAAACCAAAAGGGTCAAATTCGACGGACACGTAATTATTGCTAGTGAATTTTCTAACAGAGATTAAGTTTTTAATGATATTAGGTGTGTATAGGACGTGGTTTAGGGAGAAAGGTGGGTATGGATGTTTGGTGTGTGTGTTACCGTAACCTTCAATTGGAATGCGATTACCATTGCCGACAGTAATAAATTGAGGACACTTTAGCCGACGTAGTTGAGATAGGTTACCCGACGACCGGGTGAGGTGAGATGTGGCTCCGTGTCCATGTACCAATTGTCGTCGGCCGTGCATTGAAGGTTCACGGTGGTGTATGCCTGGCCCAAATCGGTCGAGGCCGGAGTTCTTTGGGGCTGCTGCAGTCTTCTTCTTCTTCTTTGGATTGCAATGGGCTGGCTGCCGCATTCTTCTTCCGCTTCCGGACCGCAATCGTGGGCTCGCTAGCTGCTGCTGCTGGTGGGCTGCACAGTGGTGGCTGGGGCGGGCCCAACAGCCGATCGACCAAGGCTGCTGGAACCCAGGCCCTGCGGTCGGGTACGGGCATGCGGCGAGGCCCACTCCGGTTGGGCCACCGCTGCCGCCGGTTGGACCACCGCCTTCTTTCTTGTCCGGTGGTTGGCCGTTGTCCGGTCCCACCGGCTGTTGCGTTGCCCTTTCCGCGGCCCTTGCCTTTGTTGTTGCGACCTCTGCCGCCACGACCTCCGCCACTCTGTTGCTGCTGCTGGTTGCTGCTGGCCGCAGGTGTTGCCATCCCGTCAACGGCTAACGCCTTTTGATTATGTTCCTCTTGTTTAGCACGTCTAGTTTCTTCCAACAATAGTTGTGAACGTGCCTTGTTGAAACTTGGGAGGGGGTCGGCTTGTTGAATCATTGTTGCGAGTGTGTCATATTCACCTTTCGGTAAACCCGCAACAAGTTGAAGCACCATCTTGGTTTCTGAAACAGAAGTCCCGACGTTGGATAGTTGATCGGTTATGAGTTTCGATTGCTTACAATATTCGGACATGTTGTTAAAATTCTCGAGGCGGGTATTGTTGAATTGCTCTTCCAAATACACACCCGAGTATTTTTATTGTCCTGAAAGATTTCTTCTAGCCGGACCCAAAGTTCACGTGCCGTAGCACCTGTTTTCATGATAGTGCATAACAGATCTTTGGAGATGGTGCCGTAGATCCATTGTTTGACGATGGCGTCAAGACGACGCCAGATTGAGTCTGTAACGTCGGTGGGACGAGGAACAGATTCGTCAATGTGATCGAGCACGTTGTATGCACATGCATGAATGTAGAATAGTTCCATCCACATGGAATATTGACAGTCTTCTTGGTCAAGAATTATAGGGATAAAATTCTTGATGTTGTTAACGGCGAATGCCGGATGAAAAGAAGATACTGAACGTTGAGAGGGGTTTTCAAGTGTGTCAGTGGATGAAACGGAATTTGTGGTGGAAGACATGGTTACCGCCTGTCGAGGGAAGGGAATTTTCTGGTTTGGCCGAAATATGGAGAAAGAAACCAGATTTTTTTTTTTTTTTTTTTTTTTTTTTTGAAAGCAGAAAATTTCTGATTTCGGCCGGGAATAAGGATTTAGGTTTTAGGCTCTTGATACCATGAAAGATGGAATAATTTCCCTTGGAAATTTCTTTCATTATTCACAATATATATAGATGTACAAGGTTGATTCCTAATATGGTACGAATCCTAACTTACCTTACAAAGGTTGATTCCTAATACAATTAGAATCCTAAGTTACCTTAAATATACATTTATCATAATTACAAAATATACGGTCAGAATATTCGCTAATATTGAGGACTAGTTAACTTAATCTGTAGGTTAAACTTTAGCAAGTGGGCCAATTAAAGCCTTCCCAAATCCATACACTTAGATAAGAGGGTGTGGAGGACACAAATTTTAGGGTACAAGGTTAGTAGGTAGCAGGGCATTGTCTCGCGTATCCTTACTTATAGTATTCTGTTGTAGTTCTTGTCCATTGATTTTTGTTATTATTTGATGTTGCTTGTCCTTTTACAAAATGCTTTGCCTTGCTTTCTATAGTATGCTTTCGTTATTTCCTTTTTGACTTGCTTTGATATGCTTTCCCTTCAGCCGAGGGTAGGAGTAGGGTCTATCGAAAACAACCTCTCTACTTCCAAGAGTAGTAGTAGGGGTAAGGTCTACACTGGGTATGTTGTTGTTTGTTGTTTATTTTGTCGATGAGCAACAAAATAATTGTTTTCTAACACACTTTGATATTACATTCCTGGCTTATCCAAATTTATTTTACAAATATCTCTAACTCGTAAAATCATTTGCTTGAAGAACAAATATAGCTCAAGTTGTAACTCTACATCACTTGTTTTAGTTGTCAACCCCTAACACACTAAAAAAAAATATATAGGAAAGCAAATACATCAATTCGTAATACCCTACCCCCACCCCCACCCGCACCCCCTTTTGTTTTTTACCCTACTGCACCTCGTAAGGTTACTACTATATTATAAGTATTACCTTACTTGCTCAACTAAACACGGAAAATCCAAAAAAAAATGCCAAAATTTCCAAAGAAAAGTGAAAGATGGTAGAAAGGTACCACAAAACCAGTGAGCACAGTTGGTCTTGCAAGGAATGGCGAAGTTTCCAAAGCAAATGGGACAACAGTCATCCTCTGGTGGCTTTACACCCTCTTCCTCCTCCATCTTCTCTTTTTCCGACCTACAAATGCTAAGGTTCTCATACCCTATCAGTTGACTGATATAAAGCTGTGAGTAGTAATGAGAGCAGGCAATGCTTAGACTACTCACCATGAAATTACTTACATGTCATGTAATGCTGTTGACACGTACCTAATTCATTTAGTGGGACCCCAATATCAACTTCCTCTTTATCTTAATTTTGTTACCAACTACTCCTTCCCAATTTATGTCAGTAGTAGTTCACTATGCATGGAGTTTAATATAGAAATATATATATATTTTTAAATATGATTTGTTGTATATTATTTTATTAAGAGTAAAAGTGAAAGTTTTAAATTAAATTATTTTTAAATTTAAAAATGTATCATTTTTTTAAACAGATTAAAAAGAAAAATGTATCATATAAATTGAGGGAGGGGAGTACATCATATTTGAATTTAGTTAGTATATATCTACATAAAAATTAGTACATTATAGTCAGATAAAATATTGTTTAACTCCACGAATATAAAATTGACAAAAGTACAAATTAATATGGTTCATATATTAGAATGGATATAGTAAAAGAAAGATTAAAAGTAGTTATCAATTTCACATTTTGATTCCATTATTGTGGGATTTGCGAGTCTCTCTCGTAACTTGGAAGCAGAAGAATATGTACTGCTTGAAATTTAGAATTGATTATTAAGCACGCTAACACCGTGATAATTTCAATTGTTATTTTTATCCACATTTCTCAATAGATGTAATAATACTCCGTATCGTACGTGATGACACATGATCCGAAAGCTGACTTGGGTTCTTGTTTTACAACGTAGTTTTTAACTTTTAAATTAATTTTATTCACTTGTTTGTTGTGATATAATTCCAAAAGGTAGTCGAATATACTCTAGAAAGTAACTAGCCTAATCTGGCAGGAACATACTTTGAATTTGCATGACATCTTCAAACAAACTGCTCGCGAGCTATTCGCCCATGCGAAAGATCCAACAAGCTAATTTTGATTAAAAGCCAAGGTAGGGCGATGTTTATTCCCACCGAATTAACAAACCAACGTTACAAAGATTGTGATTTCAAATCTTAAAATATATTTAACAAAATAAGATTCTCATTTTATAGTTATACAAGCCATCTGCCCAACACAAGCATTAAAGTTTTAATAAAGATACAATTATAAAGGTTCAAAGCCATTTAAAACTGAAACTATAAAGCATGAATTCAGAAAGTCCTCTTATGCAAAAACGTCCCAAATGAATCCAACAGAAAATTCAGAAATCAACTAATATAGAGAAAATAGAATAATTATATACACTACGATGACATCTTCCTTCACAGCAAGATTAATTTAGCATCTCATAGTAGCTGGAACTTCAGCTTTGTTGACAGATAAACATTTCACCCGAATTAATAGAAAGTGTGGTGATGATAAACTTTTCACCCATGTAAACTGTGATGCTAATTCCGAACCATACTACCTGGAGTTGATCATGAAATTGTTCTTCCATTCTGATCAACTTTTGAAATAGGAAACATTCACTAAGGCATCATAGTCTCATCAAAATCAATGTCACCGTCCAAACATTCATCAAAATACCCGAGGTCCCTGTAGTCAACAACCTCAGTAGGTTTGTCCTGCTTCTTCAACACCCTTTTCTTGGTGCGTCCAGTGCTTTCAGTGAAGTACTCTTCATCTTTGGAGTTCCCATTTTGTACATTGACGGAATTTCTCCTCTTTTTACCTGAATCAGTAGTGTCATTGCCACTGCCACTCGTCTTGGCTGACTTCCTGTGATCCCTGATGGTAGCCTCAATGGTTTCCAGCACCCTATCCCCATACTTGGTGATTTTTACCCTAAATGAATTGCACCATTAAGCTCATTAAACATGAGGAACTATGGATGAAAACATTGTCAACTTATTCTCTAACTTACTTGCCAATGCCACTGATGTCGAGTAGCTCATTTTTAGTTCTAGGTACTTTCTGGCAAATCTGCTGCAGGGTACCATCTCTAGAAAATTAACAAAAAGGAGAATCATTTCATCAAGCTCCTGAAAATAGGAAAGAAGAAAAATACAAACTGGCAAGGCAAACAGCTTAATTTTAGTCTATGATAAAGCATACATTTCTAAGCTATACAAAGTGTAAAATTAGTTTCCCTTTTCAGTCCTTCAGAACAGAAGAGTGTTTAAGTGAAGTATCATATAGATGAGAATGGCAAAGAAAAAACTTACTGAAGGCCCTCTCAAAACCCAACCTGAAAACACAAGTCTTAAGAAATTTATCACACAATAATGTTAACTTTTAAAGAGAAACAGTGTCCATCCCCCGGCCTCCCTCATCTGGTTCCACGAAGAGTAGGAGGATTCCGTGTTCAGGTGATCCCGGAGGGGAAGGGATTAGTGCCCGACTGCTGTGCCGTTGTCTACTAGAGGAGATCCAGAGACGTTTCGTAACTCTCCTCTTTTGATAAGTTAGAATAAGTTGTACAAATAGGCAACCTAGGACACTTGAATGCAAAGGGATCTTGCACAGAATACATAATCAACTTAAAGAATACAGAACATCTCTACCAGATTTTATTACATGGCACAATATGCCAATCAAAAGCAATCCTTTTGAAGTGGTTCTGATTTCCCGTGCTTCGGTCCACTTTTTATGTACTCCTATGGTTTAAGAGAACCAAATCTTAAGGCAGTAACACAACAGGTCTAAATTGTATATCGCATCTTTTAACAGACGGGAAAAATTTTAAAGTGCAACTTAAATTCAATGCTATTGCCCAAGTGACATACTAGCAATAAGAAGATGCTTAATGAGAAAAAGGAGAAGAGAGGAAAACAAAAAGAGATTAAAAAAGGCACTTACCCAAATATATGGTAAGCCATGACACCATCTCCAGCTTCCTTAACGAGAATAGTACGAAGTTTCCGTAGAGCTGGAAATAGTTTCGCTGAAAGGTCCTAAAATAAATAAAAAAGAATAAGGTGTGTGGCACAAAACATATTGATAGGAAAAGCACGCCTATAACGAGGTCCTTGGATAGTCATATGTAATCTGAACGTACTGTATCAACTGGAGATTGATGCACAGCAGAAGGGTCTGTCCTTGGAGGACTCTGCTTTCCAGATGTTAGTGAACCTTTTGCTGGAGTGGCTTCAGATTTACCCAGCTTAGATGCCTTCACAGATGAAGGGAGCCTGTAATAACATCAAATAGATCATACTCCTGTGTGTTGCATGTGACAAATTGATCAGGAACAGATGAAGATATTTGGTTTAGTTGCTTACTATACAAGTAGTCATAGAAAGCAGCACCCATTACAGACTGAATGTTCGACTTTATGTTTGGATTATTTGATGCTAGTATACAGTCAGTTATCTAATGATTTCTCTTTCATACTTACAAATTACAATAGTACACAAAAATATGATTATAAGTAACAAGTTTGCTAAAAATTTAGCAACTTCCCAAGACGAAAATCAGAGACGGGACTACACGTGGCAGAAGATAGAAAAAGACTTTCGCATCATCTAGCTGTCATAATTTACATACGTTACCTGGACTCGTGATAGTCAATCGCCAATTATATCACATACTGGGCAGGCAAAAAAGTAAAAAGAAACCAAGATGGACATGCGTAAGTTTGACTTGATTATAATAAATTATGATAAACCGGAATGATTTCAATAACCAGAAGCCATCTTTATTTTGGCAATAAATAGATATTAGGTTTTCACTAAATCAAGAGAATTTCAATGAATAGGATGGGCATTGATATGTAAAAGATCCATTGATTGGTCTTATTCTACACTTCAGGAAACTGATGGTCAGGGCGCCAACACACAAAGTGGGATGTACTACATTTTAAGCCCTTGAAATAATGTTGGATGTACCACATTTTAAGCCCTTGAAATATATACCCTATCCCTCTCATTGAATATGACACCATCTACATAACAAGGACTTTAAGATATTAACTAATTTAACTTGTGGTTGAAAATTTATTTCTCAGGAAACATCATATCAAAGTTTAAAAATCGAATTGTTAAATGAATTAGAATGTTGAATGTTGTGGAAATCTGACATCCCCAAGTTGAATCATGTGTATTAGGACGGAGAACTACATGGAAAAAGAAGATTCATATTGTAAGTCATGCAAGAACCACATTCCTAATTAGAGTTCTCAGAAAGCACAACATAAAGAATGAAATACAGTAAGATGTTATTGTTCCTGGCCACAGTTTAACCAATTTGGAAATCTGGGAGAAAGCCAAAAAAATCCAAGCTAAAAAAACACATCTTCAATCATTCTGATAAGCCATGTTTCTCATTACTCAATTACTAGATGCAAAAATCAACTTATTTCAGACAGACATGATTACAGACACTTTCAGATGACAGAATCTTCAGATCAACTTCAAATAGTAGCAACTTTAACGTAATAGTAGAAATGTGAAAATAATTTGGTCACATCCAGTAACAATGAACCAGATCACAAGCTAAATGGAAGCAACGAGAACAGAAGTTAACCTTAATCTCATAGTCTGATCACCGGCAAATAGATTGTAGGCCTTAGATTCATTCACCTGAGAAAAGATAACATTTTCAGTTTCTTAGGAAACTCTCAAATGGTTGAGATATACAAGATGAATATCGGAGATAAAGAAAGACTAATTTTTTCACATATGAGATCTGAAAGGCTATTTTGATTTATAATAATCTTCAGTAAATTACCTTTAGAACTGACGAAACGGATCCATAAATGTCACTCTTTTTAACATCCTCCACAAGAATATCTTCAGTAACAAGATGACGTAGCACACGGGATGCTTCACCCTTGGCTAGATGCTTTCCAGCTCCATGTAGACGCAAGGACTCATGTCTTTGTTTCTTCACCTATATTTTACATAATAGTAAAGGAGACCATATTAGCCAATGAGAAGAAAAGATAAGAAATGAGAAGTTAACAGCTAAGACATACATATTGACTCAAGGAGCCCCTGTAGACTTCCAAAACATGGGCTGACGAGAACTTTTGACCTGTCATTTTCACCAATTCAACCTGTCATGGTAGGCAAGATATCAGTGTTCACTAAAACCAGCAATAGTCTAGTGTTTCAATGAAGTGAATGTCTTCTGTCAAATACAGAATTGAACAAACTAATTTTTCCCCTACTAATTGCTTTGCAACTTCAGTGACATCTTTCTCAATACAGTTCTGAGTCTTGCAGCAATTATCACATGTTTTTCTGCAGTTGGTAGATTCAAATTTCTCTCCAAAGTGAATAAGCTGAAGGAGACGACGACAATCAACATCATTCTCACAGTAACTGACCTGAAACAAGTGTTGAAACTTGAAAGACAGAAGTGTTGAAAGACAGAAGTGTTGACTAATATTACAACAGGAAGATCTCAGTGACGTAAGAACAATCACATGCCATTCTTAGAAGATTTTCCACGTTTGTCTCAAGGATCCTCCCTGAAGCTGCCACATTTGAACGACCATATCCAGATCCAAAGGGACTCTGCTCTACGGTGCCTTGACTGATCATATGCTTGACTCGTATCTATTGAAATTCAAAAAAGAAAAGGAATACGTTTGATAGAAAATAAAGAAATAGAGGAGATCAACAATCATATAATACTTCGCTAACAGAAACAAGAAACATATTGGGACAGAGGCTCACATAATCACTGTAACTGTAGTACAAAACACAAGAGGAAGGTAGACCATCTCTACCAGCACGACCACACTCCTATTGCACAAAATAACAGCAGAGTCAATTTTATACTCCATTGAACTGAATTTAAGACACTAGTTGTTCGGAGAAGCAAAAGAAAGAACTAAAAATAAAGTTTCAGCAACCACCTGATGGTACCCTTCAATAGATTTTGGCAAAGAATGATGAATGACAAAACGAACATCTGGCTTGTTGATACCTGAAGTCATCATGTTAATGCTGATTAGTTAACAGCACATCAGCTTGAAAAGTCACTTAAGTCTCAATCATACCCATTCCAAACGCAACAGTTGCACATATAATATTAATCTCATCTTTGCTCCACTGCTTCTGGACGTTAGTTCGCTGAGCACCATCCATGCTGCCATGATAAAATGCTGCTTTATGTCCATATTCCTGCAAATTGAACATTCTCATTAGACAAAATAAACTCCAAAGAAGAATTATTTGGACAGGACAAGAAAAGAAAAAGTGAAAAGGATCTTTATCGGTCTCATCTATCTAGCTTTTAGGAAAAAAATTGGTGAATTTTATATGTAATTCAATCAAACAGACACAAACTCCTTGAACATACTGTTCCATAAGGAATAAAGGTTGATAACTAAGTATTTGACAAAGCACTTTCTGTTTATGTTGAAATGAAATCCATACTTTAAAAGACAAATTACTTCAGACAGCCCTAACTTATTGCTAGAAGTTTAAAGTACCTGAACATTAGACCCACAGTGACAGATTTCTAAAAAAACACTTCAATTGTAGATGCAAATCAAAGATTTACCATTACGAAAGAAGAAGCTTAAAGGAAGAAGGGATTTCATAAGGTGATATCTAGATACTAACAAGCAACCACTCAAACTAGTTCACAATCATACCCACATCACAAGAGAAATGAATACAAACACCGTCTTGTTTACATCATGCATTATATTATGTTTTAAGAAAGTTTTCGCTAGGAAACCAACAGTAAAGCAAGCCAGAAAGAAATAGACTGGCTTAATAAAGGTGATAAACCTGCAGCTTTTCTGCTACTCTCTCACAGTCCATTCTAGAAAGACAGTAAATTATCCCGCATTGATCAAAATGATTTTCCTGTATAAAGTTGTCAATGTCTTCCAAACACTTCTTTGTCTTTGGGATAACGGTATATCTGCAATATTGACAAATTTTCACGATCATGTATTTGTAAGGCCAAGAGTGGTAGAGTACCACTACACTTTTAGAATCATTTATTCACCTTAAATTTGGACGATTAAAGCTCTGTCGGAAAATAATGCAGTTGGCAAGACCAAGAGCCTGAACAACATCTTCCTTGACACTTAGTGTAGCAGTAGCCGTCAAGGCCAGAACAGGCACGGTTGGGAACTTTTGCTTCAGGATACCTAGACCCTGGATGACAACTGAAAAGTTTAGCATCCATCAAGTACCCCAACAAATATGACGGCACAAAAATGTTTGCAAAGACATTACCTGATAATCAGGCCTGAAATCATGTCCCCATTGGCTTACGCAATGTGCTTCATCAATAACAATTCTAGCAAGTGATTCACGAGTATGTAGACTTTCCAAGTGTCTCAACAGAACATCACTTCTGCACTACCATACCAGTAATCTTTGAGTATATCAAAATATAATTTGGTTTAAGGATAAATTTTGAGGTAGTAAGGAATGCCCTTTATGTTCCCTAAGACCCTGCAGAATAATTACTAGAAACACAAAAAATTATCGTTATCATGACTCTACAAGGTTGACCTCTTGCATAGTCAAGGAAAACTTAAAGCTCTATTCATTTTTACATCAAACAACTTATTCAGCTAGGTATTATATTGTGTCATTGTCGCATAGCCAAAATCCTAATTTCACTGTTGAGGCCCCATCAAATACAGGAAGAATGAACCAAGGGACTAACAGATCGGTTTTGAGGCAGTCACCACTCTGCACAGTGTTGCATTTAGTCTAGCATGAATATAATTCCCATCAGCCGGATGGTTCTCCCTCATCTAAAGTGCAAGAAAAATTCTAACTCTTGTGGGTAGTGCAACTAAATTGCTGAAGTACAACCTTCCTTGTTCAAAGCAATAAGGCCAAATTTCAAGAAGTAGTACTATCTAAGTCATAGTAATTACACAATTGAGCAATCACAAAACATTCATAGTAGCTTATCCATCACACCTTCAGAAATGTTTCAAGGCAAATGTCACATGATGTGTCTCCAGTAAGGAACTAACTTTTCCTACTCGCACCTCACTATTTCATAGTTTCACCAGAATAATAGATCAGTAAAGCTAATGAAGCCTGCTATACGATCCAGAATCAATATTCCGTGGAAATTGGATATTGTTTATAATTGCTAGGGAAGCTAGACATTTTACTAACGGATTTCTTGAAGAACATTTAAATGAGATTAGAAAATTATTAGCCAGAGGACTTTGGTACTTGAGAGAAGAATAGAAGTATGTTTTTGAAACCCTAAGGATATCAATTCAGTATCCAGCCTGGATCACCAAAAGTTTGGAAAGGTTAAAAATATATTAATCCAGCCTGGATCACTAAATAGATTGCTTCAAGTGTCTATTGTACTCAATATTAGTTTTGAACTTATATACACATATAACCATTTTTATGGAAAAGAACAGAGGACATGAATCATCTTCGTTACACTGCAGTTCGGAAATGTTTCTGAACCTGTTCTGGACAAAAACAGGTGATGTCAAGAGCTGCTTGGTGTTGGGCAGGCAGAAAGGTAGATAAAGAAATCAGGAAGCTGTATCACTATTCATACCTATATTTTAGCAGGATTATGGCAATGTTATTAAGAGATCTACTAAGGTTATACAGTGGAACGAAGATGGACAAGGAAAATAAGAATTTAAGGCTCAACCGCTCCAAGAATTTTGTAGGTGCTTTGGCTGGATCGGAACCAAAGGCGTTTGAGGGCATAAGACAGTCGGTTCATAGACTGAGGAATAAAAGTTCATATTTAGTTTTTGGTGTGATATGCCAAATGTGTATGATTTAGAAACACTGATAGTTTTTCTTAGCACCAAGTATTTATACACACTGATATGCCAAACGTGTATAAGCTTGACCTTTTGCTTGTAAATATTCTGCACCATCTTGGTGCTCTTCAATGAAAAATACTTTTATCCATTGAATAGAAAAACGCTACAATAGTTAGCAGATACAAGGTAAGACACATTCACAAAGAATTTCAAGATTTGTCTCAACTCCTAAATATCATACTCTTCACTCAGAGAAGTTAACATAAGTTTCAACGTTACCAAATGAAATTACGAGCACGCACTTGGCAACTTTCTCTGGTGTAACATATAAAAATTTGTATTTGCAACCATCTGAAATGAGCTCCCTAAATATCTCCTGTTGCTCAGTCCACTCCATATTGGAACTAAGATACGCAGCAGGTATGTTAACCTGTAATGTAAGCATACCATGAAAAAACAGCATTAAGGTAGATTTCTTAGAAGCAAATGAAGTTACTATGGTCGCAACCATCATTACCTGCAGCAAATGCATTATCTGATCTTGGATGAGCGAAACAAGAGGTGAAATGACTAAAGTAATCCCAGGACAAATGAGAGCAGGAAGCTGCAGGAAGTCGGTCATGAATGTGAGAGTCCCACCACCAAAAGTTCAACTATCAAGCCCAGTACACAATAAGTGGAATCTCCAGATGACGAAACAAATTATGTCAACGGCATAAGCTAGTATAATAAAAAATGTACAACAGTAAACTGGAGCTCACAAAAATATGTTTATCTTTTAAAGTAGTTATATTGAAATAGCAGCAATAACAAAGTCCACATTTTGGGTACGGATTACCATGGCAAGAGAAAGAAGAATGCATATATCAATAGTGGAGCCACAAGGACAATAAAAGTTTCTAACAGTAGATAGCTCAATTCCATAATGATGGTGCATATTTCTACTTGATGCATTTAACAGACGAAACAGTTCATGAAAAAGATCCACTCGAAAACCCTTTTAGATAAATAAGCCAAGCTCAAGTACACCCAAGCCAAGCTTGGCAAGAATGCTTTTCACAAACATTTCTTTATTTCTTTGCATATAAGTTGTTGCCATGTGACCAGGAGGTCATGGGTTCAAGCCGTGGAAACAACATCTTGTAGGAATGCAAGGTAAGGCTGCGCACAATAGACTCTTGTGGTCCGGCCCTTCCCCGGACCCCGCGCATAGAAGGAGCTTAGTGCACCGGGCTGCCCTTTATATAAGACTTTCAACATATACAGGGGCGTATCCCCATGAAAAAGGGAATTTCCCCTACTTTAACTCCCAGCAGCATGACTCCTGTCACCCTTCTTTATCTCCTCATAGGCAAGGACCCACCTACCCCTTTTGTAGATGGCTTCCACTAGATATTATCATGGTTGTCTACTTCTCCCTAGCAGTCACCAGGGTTTCAGGAAAACCACCACTAAGAAACTGAATGAACACTTTCTCCTTAGTGTATATAGGAGTTCTCTTCAGCTATGAACTACGTATGTATGTGTAAGAATCTGTAAATTTTCTGATAATTCTTTTCTTGGGAAATAGGTATCAATATCATTAGGAATGGTTTTACTAAAAAGAGGTAGGTTACAAACTTGGAAAAATCATTGATTCCAAGCAGTGCAAAAAAAATTCCGGACGATTATGATCACTGAAATTCAAACAACTGGGCTCTAGAACAGGCTGAGCTTAAACATTCACAACAGGGGTGACTTGTTAACAGCTCTACATGCATTCATACCAGCACTCATAGAGCTGGTGGAATTACAATTTTTGCAGGAAATATGGAATGAGCATCTAGTCTGGTAGTAGAAATACTATTGTCATTTGCCGTTACAAATGGAAGAAAACTCAACATTTAATGCTATGACATGTGACAGCCTTAGTGGCCATTATCGACAACTAATTAAGTGGTAAAATTGATCACCAGGGAATTTCGGTGCAATCTGATGGCTTCTAAGCAAAATGAACTCAAGAAGAGAGCACAATTAAGAAGGTTTGATGATTCTTCTGTTGTTTAATCGTCTTCTGAAACAGGTAAAACCACGTAACTCTCTAAAACTTACAATTTTACCAGATAAATAGATAATAGCCTCTTAAACAGATTACATTTGCTTCACATTATAATCACCACTGAGGAAGGCCTCAAAAGCCAGAAAATCAAATGCCTCGTCTCACCTGATATGTCAGACTCTTGCCTCCTCCTGTTGGCATTAAAACAAACACATCATATCCGCTCATTGTTGCATTTATCACCTCTCTTTGATTAGGACGAAAAGAGTTATTTCCAAATACTTTTTTGTTATTGGCCTGACAATGGAAAATATGTTCAAATTCAACAATTCAACTCCAGAAACATCTCATTCTTGCAGACACGTTTAAATACACACCTCAAGCTTCTTTGTCCAAGGGAAATCTCGGCTACTCCACTTCTTGTCATTTGAACCATCAATATAGTTAACCTCAAGATACTTTGGGATGTATGGTTCTCTCTCCACTGGGGCTGTTGAAAGACCATATCCACCAGTCACATCAAATGAAAGTGATGATGAATTCCAGTTGTCAAAGTGACTGGAATAGCTATATCCATTAAACTGTGTTTCGAGTCTCATAGGATTAATCCTGGACGGGAATGCAGAAGGTGTTTCATACTGAAAGGCAGAAGGTGTTTCATACTGAAAGGCAGAAGGTGTTTCATACTGAAAGGCAGAAGGTGTTTCATACTGAAAGGTAGAAGGTGTTTCATACTGAAAGGCAGAAGTCAGTATGGAAGCAGAACACTGTGACATCTTTCTTTCCTCATTGCCTGATACAGTTTGAAGAAATTTTTCAAGGTGCTGAATTTGCAGCTTCAGCTGTGACCTGAGAGTATCCAAAGGCAACCAATTATAAGCTTAAATATTGTCTAAAACCTTTGTAAAGGAAAAACAAATGTGCAGCACAGACAAGGCAGAGTATGAGAAAATATCAAAATAGAAATAGAAAGAAGAAACATAGGAAAACATACCGTTCTAGGCGAAGCATTTCAACCTGTTCTGAACTCAGGTCTGAAACATTGTCAAGAAGATCATTTGAAATGTTAATTAGCTTATCTTTCATCTCTTGTAAATGATCCGAGGCTCCAGGACAAAGTCCTAGCTGTATTAATTGCAAAAATCAAGCGTCGGAGTTAAGAAAACATCAGTAACTTTGAAACTAACATGATTGAGGCACGAAAACATTATCACCTTCAACCCATGGTTGCAGTTTAAGGACAATTCCGGTGGCAAATTTGTCTCCACAGGTCCAGCCAAACTTTTAGAATTTGAAACTGGAGTAGTTGATTGAAACCTTGAGCCAGAAGGCCGCGGCGTGCAGTTGGTCTGATAGTGTTCTACTATTTGGTCGACATCTATATTCTGAAAAAGGAATATAGCATTACTTTCTAACTGTCTAAAACCCTAGATAGAGACAAATTATCAGGGGAAGATGGTCGAAGTGCCAAACATAGACAATTGATTGACATGTACATTTCATCCCTTACTGCAGAACCCACTAAACAAGAGACAATAGCAATTAGTGCAGAATATTGATTGTTGTCTCCTTTTGTTTTTCTTTTTTTATTTTCATTTTTGGCATTACATTAAAAAAAAAAAAAAAGCAAGGTAAAGATCACTTGTTTTGTCAGTTTTACTCAAAATATCAGCATATTCAAAATTGGGTCAAGTCTGCAGTAGTTGCCTCTTTTTGCTTCTTTCTTTTTCATAATGCGCTGTCATGACTTGCGCACTTTGTGTGTCTTACTTTGCTTGTGCTTGTGCTTGTGCTTTGTCTTGAGCCGAGGGTCTCTCGGAAACAGCCGTTCTACCTACCAAGGTAGAGGTAAGGTCTGTGTACACTCTACCCTCCCCAGACCCCACATTGTGGGATTTCACTAGGTATATTGTTGTTGTTGTTGGTCAAATCTGCAGTTCTTAGTATCAAAAGTCAACAACCTATAATATGATATATCCTACGGAAAGTCGGAAGTCTTTTCTGTTATATGTTTAAGCCACACCAAAACTTACCAGAAGAATGTCATCTTCTTCAGTTCCATCAGCACCAGTGCTATATGACTCCCTTGTCTTGCTTACACCAATTGCATGACTGCTGGATATTTCCCCTACACCTCGAGCATGAGAATTATTAGCCACTGAAGCATCCAATCCATTCTGCCTGTTCACAACATTCCCTGTTTCTGCTACACCACTTGAATGTGATGGAAAACAATTTCCTGCATACCGTGTCGAGTCACTGTTTTCACAATTCTCACCAACACCTTGATGCACTGGCCTGCACCTTGCAGAAGCACAGTTGCCATCAGATGCGTGTGGGGCCTGTGTGTGATGCGAGTGTTGTGAAAAAGTATTGTTATCTTTGGTTAGTTGTAGAGTTTTCCCTGGTCTTGTGTAACTCTTGGGAGACAACTTAAGGCTGGTTAGAAGCTTCCAAGCCTGCCAAGAATTGGGAATCCAATATGAAAAGTGATGCTTTTAGCTGACCAAACAAAGATGCAGGACTCAAACACATATAATATTTCCTTAAGCATTTTATGCAAGGATCCTCGAAAATGTGCTCATGAAGCTAGTGCCTACATAAATCTATTCTACAACTTGTAAAAACAAATAAAAAGCAAAAATAACAATATAGTCTCAATTAGTAATAGAAGTATTGAGCGCTATCATGAATGGAACGGTTGGAGGATAACAACATCTTGCAGACCCAAATGCACCTTTTCAGCTTCCAATTTTGTTACACTTCTGATTTGACAAGCCATTGACCTATAAAAATGACAATAAGCAATAGAATAAGAATACAAACATCCTTTAACTGATAAAGAACCGTAAAGAACATAGATACAATTAGTTTTCAGGTAGTACCAAATTTTACAAGCAATAGTACCAAGAAATAAAAAGAGAAAAATCCCCAGGAGTTTACTATGTGATAACCTGATGATGGATCTGAGTATGTTCAATAGGATGCGTCGATGCTTTACATTTTGTGTTACTCTCCGTGATTACTTATCTTGAGATGGAATTTTTCTATGTGCTAGCATTAAGTACATCCAGCACAGAAGATCTTACTTGTCCTAATTTTTTGCATGTATAGTAGTGGTGGAATACACAACAAATTTGGAAACACTAAAGCAATATGACTATAGTTGCATGGTTTAAAGTTCAACCACCCAATGGTTAATATCTTGTATGCATCAATCATGTACAAAAGTTATGTTCTTTGAGACGTGTAAGTAGAAAAAAGGTGCAATCTTATGAGAAAACAAATCAGGTAATGATAGAGTAACACACCTGGCATTCATTTCTTCTCTAACACAAGGTCTTTGTGTCAATAGAGAGAAAAGGAAGTTCGAACTCAAAAACTTATCTTGGCATGAAAAATTATCAAGTGCAGTAGCATGCTGCGTCAAGTTGGATATTGGAAGCTTATCTTTAGACATGGAACCTCCAGCTGAATTGACCGCCCTGCATTAAGCATCCAATTTTAAAGCATGAAAAAGACACTCCAGCAAACTTCAAGAAACAAAAAAGAAAATGAAAAAAGAAACATACATGGGCACTTAAACTACAAGACACTAGCCTCATCTGTTGGGCATGGATTAACACGATCTACTCCCCTTACGGGCTAGCTCGCTGAAAATCAAAACCACACATTAAAACTTGTAAATGTCACCAAATTGTACAGAACAAGAGTGATATGATCCTAGGAAGCTCATGGACAAATATGAAGGCTAAGATTCAAGATGAAGCTCGGCCTCCAACCAATGATGGTCCATGGAGCGTTTGCACCATATTTGAGGAGCTTCAAGGGATCTCAGGTGTATATCTCTACGCGACACACTCATTGATGACAAAGGGTAAGCCTTTGAAGGCCATTGGAGACCCGTGTGTGAGGAAGATCAAGCTATGGGAGATAGCATGGATGATACGAGTCGACTTGTGCTATTTGTGCAAAGAGAGAGAGGTTATTCGCGCAAAGGGGCTACACTTTAAATCCAAGCCATCATCCCTTGAGAAGACTAACAAACAAGGCCCTTACTTCATTAAGGGTATTTTTGTAATAGCTAGCTACTCTTCTTAGCCTAAGTAGTATAAATACTACACTTGTTATTTCATTACTTAGATTTGGATGAATGATGAATTGAGATTAATTCTCTTTTTAGCTACTTTGTAGTGTTAGCTTAGTGTTAGCTAGTGATTAGTGTTAGATTATAGTGAAAGCCCAATTAGGGTGGATTCTTTGGTTGTCTATTGAACTTGTTCATGATTCTCGCATGAGATCACTCACTTGTGGAATCATCTTTATAGTATAGGTGTTTGTATTGATTAATCTTTAGGAGGTCGTTGATTTAATATACCTTTGGTTGCCTATTGATTTCAATTTTGTGTCTTGCTTCTATCTTGATTGATGTTTGATTTGGTTTATTCATTGAGGTCTAAGCTTTCATATAGTTTAGGTTACTTTGGATACCATTGATTGTGTCAATCTTCTATCCTTTAATTTCCGCACTCGAATCCTAGAGTTTCTCCTTTAGGAATCGTATCAAGGAGCATGAAAAATGAGTCTATAACCAACTAATTAAGGAAAACAATGATTATACATATTAAAAAATGTACTCACTTTGTCCCAATTTATGTGGCGCAGTTCGAATTTCGAGAGTCAAACTGTTCAATTTTGACCATGAACTCAGGCATGGAATCATTAAGTTTTTCAAATTAAAATTTACATATTTGAAATCTACGTAAAGAGTAGTATAATTTACAATAATTGACAGTTTGAAATATTTAATAGATATATGAATAAATTACGGTGGCATAAATTGGAACGGCGGGAGTATATATAGGCCTCCCAAAAATAAATACAAACATATATATAACCAAAAGAGATAAGCCTCCCAAAAAAAAATGGAAGGATAGGACAATTATGTGCATGTTGAAAATGTTGATGGATGATAATTGACATAAGGTGCATTATTACTAACACTGCAATAATCATTAAGAACACTCGTCCGATATGAAAGATAACATAAATTGAGCAATTATTTAAACGGAGATCTCGAATTGAAAAATAATAGGGGTTATGAAATGTGAAGGGTCGAACTGACCATTAAATATGAGAGTACCGTCGTCGGCGAATCAGTTGTCCGGCGGAAAGGAATAGGCCTGTAAGTGACGATATGGAAGCGAATGTAGGAGTGGGGAGAGAAATGTAAGACGGACAATGAAGGGTGAAAAGCTTCAAATTTCGAGACGCGGGATGGATTGGCGGGATAGTTCCACAAACCAGATAGGGCTTTGGCCCTATATTCGCGTTTGGGCCAAACAAATGATAATCCGTTAAAATATACACTTTTTATACAACTTCCAACAATGTTTAATTTTATACTATTTGATCAAAACATACAATTTGCACAAAATTCATATTGTACTGAGATCTGGTTAAAACATAAACTTACATACAACTTGCAGCAAGTAATGTTGCATGTATTTATATGTTATTTTATATCTAGTGATACATTAGACATACAAATAGCATACACTTGAGATACAAAATACATACAACTTATATATATATATTGAGCATTGTTCTTCTTTCTCGTTTCAATCTAGATTTTCAACCATAACCAACTTTAATCTTCATTGAACTCCCTCAAAATTGACATGTAAACCTCAAAGAATTTTCGCAATCATTTGCAATAACACTCAATCCAAATAAATAATTTCTCAAAGACCGATTTTCAAATTCAAAGTTTAGTTGTGTTTTTTTAGTGGATGATAATGAAGTTTTTAATGGAGTTTACATCTATACTCGTTTCTCACAACTATTTCTAAAAAAATAGGGGAAATTGATTACTTAGATAAATAATTATTTGAATTTACTGTAGGAGTTCGATTATATATATCATGTTCATGAGTAATTAGTTCTTTTGACCTTGTTTTCAAATTTAAAACTTGTGACTTTTTTTTTCCTTATCAAGTTATGATTTTGAGTACCATAATCCATCACTAATATATATTCTCGGCTTATGTGTGTTTGATGTGCTTGAAGAAAGAGGTATATGAAAGAGAGAAGATTAGAGCTTGAAAGGGAGAAGATTGGAGCCTAATTCCTTACTTTCCTATTGTAAGTACCTTAAATAATTGTAACTAGGACTTAAAATAGTGTACCCATGTAAAAATCTTTTCAAATTTTGACCTTTGATAATTATAAATTGTGAATTCTAGTAATCCCCATCAAAATATTCTAGTAATCCACAATTTCTTTTTTTAGTGATCCAGAGTTTAACATTTTTTGTAAGTAATTTTTTGCAACCAAATTAGATACAAAAAAATGTGAAGGTTAATTATTTGAAAATTATGAGAATTAAAGTTTTCCACTATTTCGTTTATGCAGGAAATTGGGCTTGTGATGGCCACCCAAACTCATATCCAATTGAATGGAAATTGTGTTATGTTGAGAATAGTTGCACCATTCAAACCAACTGACTGTTGGTAACAGTCGCATCTTTTGAATTAGTAATTGTTGGAAACAGTTACGAAATTTCAACCGTCACCAAAGGTGCTGTTTCAACCTATATATAATTTCTTCATCCTGTTGAGTTTTCAACACATAAATTTTGGTATTTTTTCATTGAGATTTTGAGAGTATGTAAAAGTGAGTTTGTGCTACATCAATCTGCGTTTGCTGTTGAAGAACACCAAAGGTATTGTTGAATGCTAGAGACATATGCCATAACGTGTATCAACATATAGGACAAGGAATTTTTTTTAAGATCAAATAACAATTTTTAAAAAATATAAAAAAAATATGAAATAAATATATAATTTTCATGGCCAAACTGGTCACTGTCCACCTTTTAAATAGTTGCACTATTTCTAGAAAGATGTAATAACTATTCCACTATACCTTTTTCCTTTCATTAAAACATTACTCTCTTCGTCCATAATAATTTTTTTTTTAAGCTCATGCACATTTTTTAAGATTTTTTTTTTAAATTAAGAATATTTTTACTAACTTAATTTTAATCAATTTTTATTAATTTCTAAAAAAGATAATTAATGAATATTGATTATTTAAATAAAATTAATTTTTAAAAATATGTTCAAATTTTTTTTAAAATCTTAAAGCATCACTTATTTTGAAAAAAATCGGTGAATATCAAAAGTCTAATCCAGCAATCTACAAAGCATTAGTTATTTATTTATTTTTCTTTTTGCAACCTAACGTAGATCATAGGGAAAAAAGAAAAAGGGAAAATCATATGCCACATGGCGTATTTCTATCCACTTCCTTCTTCACTCCCAAACCTCAGGTAAATTATTCGATTACCCGTTAAACTCAACCATATTACAGTTGATTTACTCAATTTTGTTTCTCTTCTACCTAATGATTGCGAATTTAGTATAAATGCATTATAATTTCTTTTATTAACATATATACCTTACAAGCTTAATATAGGTTTTTGCATCTCAAGGCAATGCAAGACGATAAGGTTTCCAAAGTTAGAGTTCCGCATGTTCTGACGGTTGCCGGATCCGATTCCGGTGCCGGCGCCGGAATTCAAGCGGATCTCAAGGCTTGTGCTGCTCGGGGAGTGTATTGCTCCACTGTGATAACTGCTGTTACTGCTCAAAACACCGTAGGGGTTCAGGTATTGATGAATTCTCAAAGGTTATAGTCTGTTTATATTTGGGAAAATTACAGCCAAATAACATACGGCCATCTAGTTTACAAAATATGTACACATTGTATAGGTAGTGTATACTTTATACTAATGAACATATAATAACACACACTATACACAACATATACAACCGAAGTGTATAGGTCGTGTATACTTCAGCCATGTTGGTAAGGATACATTTACATAAGTTTCCCTTTATATTTTGCTACTGTGTTCGGCTTTGTGAATTTTGTTGTGGTTTATTCTAGGGTGTGAACATTGTGCCAGAGGATTTTGTGGCGGAGCAGTTGAGGTCTATCCTTTCCGATATGCCTCCCAATGTTGTAAGTATATCATGTTAATGTCATTAATGTTCACATCCATTTGATACTGTTATGATCTGTAAAGTATACAACTATGCATTGATATGAGCAATCGGAGAGAGTAAAAATTCCCATTTGTGATTGGATTATCAATAGTTTTAGTTACATGGGAGTCAAGTTATGGTGCATCTTGGTTAAATATCAGGCTATTTTTGTTTTTTTTCAGTTTTCTTTTTGGAAATCCAAATGTCACTATATATGTGAAATTACTATTTAAAGAATTAATTGACTATTTGGTTCTTAGATACTCTGGGGATAAAAGAGAGTCCCATGTTTGGTTAGTTTTGGGGACACTGGGATCGAGGGAATCCCATCTTATGGGATAATTTTGTGCCATGTCAGAGGTGGGATGTAATGGTTATTTTAACAAAATTAGCCCACCTCTATACCTGACTCAAACGCTTTATTTAAGTCTTCCCGATTGCATATGTTGCACAACTAAATATACAACTTGATCCAGTATTTCAAGCCATACATGGAAAGAGTATACCAACATTATCAGGATTAAGCAATCAGCAATTTCCATTAATGTGCAGTAGTCCATATTGAATTACAGCACTAAGATTGTCTTAGGTGAAAACAGGCATGCTTCCATCAACTGGCATAGTGAAAACCCTCTGTCAGAGTCTGAAGGAATTCCCCGTACAAGGTACACAATATTTCTGTTCTGTTTTTAGAATTTCGACGATGTTAACTATGCTGCTATCAAATGCTCGAAGACAGCCTTGGTGGTTGACCCTGTTATGGTATCCACAAGTGGACATACGTTAGCTGGTCCCTCTATTTTGGATAGCTTTAGGTATGTCACCTGAGAGTGATAGTCTCTCTCCTTGTCCTCTATGTAAACTCGAAATTTTGGTTCATTGACTAACAATGTTTTATTTCTAAATTTTTCTAAATCTTGTGCTGCCATATTCATGAAATATACAATAAGCTTATCTATTGGTATTTTGTCGTATGCTTGTATTAAGCATGACCTCATTATATCTTTAACTTCCATTGTTTTCGTGATAAGTCTTGGAGCACAATAAATGAAACTTCATTGATATACTATATGTAATGATGAAATTTTCACATTTATGCTGTAATATCATGCGTACAATTATTCTTATGTTTCAATTCCTTGGATAATTAGTCTAATCATAGCCTTTCATTTTCTGATAACAGGGAGGAACTTCTTCCCATGGCTGATATAGTAACCCCAAATTTGAAAGAGACTTCTGCTTTACTAGGCGGTGTGCCACTGGAAACAATTTCTGACATGCGTTCTGCTGCAAAAGCGATACACGACATTGGTCCAAGGTTAATTTTGAAAATTTTCTTTCAATTTGATACCTTGATCATGTACAACTTATAGCCAAAGTCCGTTTGATGGCCAAAAAAATTATTGAGCCTAGCTCTCACTTACAAGAGAGAACAAAATACCTTTTTAAATCATTTAAACCATCATTTGCTGTCCAATGTAGCACGACGCCTTATGCACAAACCCAACAAGCCCGTCATGCTCAATCTAGGATTATTGGTGATATTTTTATATAGAGGTGTGATATACATGAATTCTACAGTGCTTCCCCAGAACAGAGCTTAGTACTTAATTGCGTAGTGCTTAGCACCCACACTTGCAGTTATTATTCATGTTCTGATATTAACTACAATGGCCTGGGTTCAACCACTTAGCGCGCTCCATTCTTGATTACGAAAATATGAAGCCCAACTTGTTGATGAGTCAACCAAAAGCATTATGAACCACTAGAACTATCATCAATTCACTCATGTAGCAGGGAGTTATACGCGTCTCATAGCTGACATCTGCATTCATGAAAATGGAAAAAACAGATTTTCACTTTCTCCACAAGAGAAGACTTTGAGGAAATCTTCTGTGAATGGATCTACGCCTACTTCATCGTGCTTGGAGGGAAAATTAACTTGAGCGTGAACTACAACTGAATAAAATAGAACTTGTAGATGTTTCAAAAAGGAGTTTAGGGGCTCATTTTTCTGGGTGCTTTAACAGAGTAACTTCAATCCTTCTCGAGGCTCCTTGACTTGGGGCTATGAGAGTGGGAGAAGAGTGGCCGGCATTTCAAACAGAAGGAAAACACTCTTTACATATTTGAAGGCTTAAAAGTTGTTTAGTACTTCGGCAATAAAGAAATGAATAAAGTCCTAAAACGGTTATGCTGGTTTTGTTCAAGTTTCTTGTACAAGTTCAGAATGTAGTGCAATTAGGGAAGATCTACAAAAAGTAGAAACAAAAACTAATGCAATTAGGGAAGATGTCTATTGTGGATTCTCTTCTTTTTATTTTATGGCATGCCTGTGTCAATGTGCTAAAATCTCTTAATTTCTTGGACAGAAATGTACTTGTGAAAGGAGGCGATCTCCCTGCTTCCCTTGATGCTGTGGATGTGTTTTATGATGGTATGTCTAATAATTTCTTGAGATCTTTGGGAATTAAATGTGTGCTTGTTTTTGTTCGAACATTAAAGCTTGCATGGTTCTTGAATGCCTACATGTGCTCATACATGATATGGTCTTTCAACTGATCCCATAGGAAACGATTTCTATGAGTTTCGGTCCTCACGCATAATGACACCAAATACTCATGGAACTGGCTGCACTTTGGCTACTACTGTTGCAGCTGAGCTAGCAAAGGGTTCTCAAATGCTTTCTGCTGTCAAGGTAATTGATTTAGTATGCCAGCTGGATATACACAAATCAATATGTTGCTGCAAAACAGATTGTACATTGTCACAAGGTCAGGATTTTATGGTGTAAAGGAACTTGAAAGCTTTGGGACTTATCAGGTCTATTATGATGTTGCCATAGACTAGACACTTAAGGGTCATCTGGTAGACCACATAGAAAACAAAATCCAAGCATAAAACTCTGCATAACTAATACAAAATTTATTTGCAACATAAACTCTGTATTAATAGTATAATCTATGCATAACTAATACAATTTTAACCTCCGGTATAAAACTCTGGATAATAGATGCAGCTTTTGTTATTAAACTCTGCATTGTTGTTAATGCCCGCATAACTTGTGTGGGATTCTTTGTGTGGTATTCTTTGTATTGTTTTATGTAGAATAAAAAGTGAAATAAGAATGTGTATCTAAACAATAATATATTCTTAATATAGGCAATCCATACATAACAATTTCTATATTGTTATTATTCAACGTAAACAATCCTACATTATTATTCGCCTTATAGAAAACTTACATATTTTTTCACGGCATAACAATCCTTGCATTGTAATTCCTATATAACTAGTCCACGATCCAAACAACCCCTTAATCTGTAGGTACAAACACTTACCAAACAACATTCTGTTGTTCTTTGTTTGTCCTTCTGCTGTTTGTACCTTTAATGAGGAAGTGGAAGGAGGGGATCAGAGTACATCAAAAAACTCTCACGTCATGTAATCGATTCACCCTCCAACCGTTTTCCTCTTTTAAATAATTGTGGGTCCGTGACGGTCAAAAATATTATTGTTGGATTCTCTGTTGATCATGGAATTTGCTCGTTGCTTCATTTGATTTGGCTTATTTGCCAAATGATGCATCTTTTCTTTTATATATTTTCGGAATTTTCCAGGTAGCTAAACGCTATGTCGAAGCAGCCTTGTCTTATAGTAAGAACATTGTCATTGGGG
This sequence comes from Anisodus tanguticus, assembly GCA_034509755.1. Taxonomy (NCBI): domain Eukaryota; kingdom Viridiplantae; phylum Streptophyta; class Magnoliopsida; order Solanales; family Solanaceae; genus Anisodus; species Anisodus tanguticus. The sequence goes on along the minus strand of CM067561.1, from coordinate 31,694,121 downwards.
GTGGGCGTCAAGGTCCTATGGATCATCTTTTGAAGCTTAAGAGTAACGTTCAGCGACGACCTTTTGATCCTTGTGATCTCTTTCTGTATGCTGTCACTGACTCCAGGATGAACAAAAAGTGGGGTCGTTCAATAGTTGATGCAGTAAAGGCTGCCATAGAAGGAGGTGCCTCCACTATTCAGCTAAGGTTTGTGGCTTCTTTGAAATTGGTTCACTTTCTTTCCCTCTCTCATTCTTCCTTTTGATTCCTTCGAGTAAGAAAGAACTGAGGCTGTATTTTACTAAACATAGGGTGGAAAGATCAATAAATATTAGGACTATCACAAAGTTCTACATATCAATATTCTGATACAGTAGGATTTCATTCAGTAGGTTGCCTGGGTATGATGTTGTTGAGAAATGGACCTTGACCTTAACTCAATTCTCATGAGGGGAAGAATGCCCAAAACCATATAAGGAGACCATAACTTATACCCTCAAACAATGTGGGACGTCCTCCCATCGCACACGCATGGCTAGACAACTGGAGTGTGGATAACATAACACGGGGGTTCAAACATTGAAAAGCATAACAACAGGGATTGATGTCTCGGGCATTGATACCATGTGAAGAAATTGACCTATGGCCTAACACAGCTTTTAATACCATGTGAAGAAATTGACCTATGGCCTAATACAACTTTAAAAGCTAGACATGAGGGGTTAATTGTCCAAGAGCATATAAGGAGACCAAGACCCATTCCCTCAATCGATGTTGGACTGAACACCAGTTAATAGCAAATAATGTCTTCAAGCGTAATTGATAGTAACAATCAAAATGGCTGACTGATTTTAAATTGCATGGTCTTTTGCGTGAGAATAATTAACCTATTGACAATATCTCCTCGGACTTGAGGCATTAATTAATGCCCAATGGACTCTAGATCAAATGGATCCTTTTTTTTTAACTCTGCAAGATTAACTGAACACGGAATTTAAGAAAGGAAAGGATACTTTTGAAATAAGAATTATATCCTTTTCTACATATTTGCCACAACTAGTGAAATCATTTTTAGATATCTTACCACCATTTTCAGTTGAATCATTGGATTTATATATTGATGTGGACTTCCTCAATTGCAATTGCAGGGAAAAGGAGGTTGAAACTAGTGATTTTCTGGAAGCAGCAAAAGCTTGTTTAAAAATCTGCCGAGTTCATGGTGTTCCACTGCTGATCAATGACAGGATTGATGTAGCTCTTGCTAGTGATGCTGATGGTGTTCATATTGGGCAGTCTGACATGCCTGCTCATTTTGCACGGGCTCTTCTTGGGCCTGAGAAAATCATTGGTGTATCATGCAAAACACCGGAGCAAGCTCAACAAGCATGGATAGATGGGGCTGATTACATTGGCTCTGGTGGTGTATATCCAACCAATACCAAAGAGAACAATAAGACGATTGGTTTGGATGGCCTAAAAACTGTTTGTTTATCATCCAAATTACCAGTTGTAGCCATTGGCGGCATAGGCATGTCTAATGCTCAGGCTGTAATGGAACTAGGGGTCCCAAACCTGAAAGGGTTGCTGTTGTGTCTGCTCTGTTTGATAGGGAATGTGTATTGACTGAGACCAGAAAGTTACTTGAGGTGCTCAAGGAGTCAACGAAAGTAGCGAATTGAAGAAATGCTGGAGATAACCACTCTTACAGGCAAAGCAACCTCGATTTTTGTTACCTAAAATTTCTAAGTCAAAATTTTGAATTAAACTTTTGTGTCTAGAGAAGTAAATGCAGGCACCTGAATTTAGATATCCTTCCGTCAGTGCTGTCCCAAAGAGGTTTATGATGTTTCATTCACTTTCTACAGTAAAAATAGAAACCAATGCATTTCTTGAAGTTTATGGTACTGGGTTCGTTGCCAAGGTTGATGATTTACTTGGCCTTTCAAGTTATTTTTGAAGTCATGCCTCTCAGAGATTTCCTTTTTAAGCTTAGTCTGTTATATTCTGCCTCATCATTTCAGGCGGATTTTTGTGTTAGTAAAGACCATAAAGGGTCTCGTGTTTGTTCAGTATTTCAGTTGGGAGTGTTGGAGATATGTATATAGTACAGTATGTGCAAAATCTAGCAGTTAGACTCTAGTTAACCTGTAGTTTTATTGAATCCCTGATTTGTCTTGAAGGGCGAATCATGGAATGAAAATAAGCAATAAGCGCTAGTTAGCCTGTAGTTTTGTTTGACATGTGCATTTACTACTCACAAGTAACCTAGTAGAACCTAATATACCTGGTATTCTAATAGTTGGACATTTAATAGCGCAGAGTGATGAAATGAAGGATTGTACTTGGGTTAAACCACCCCACCCCCAACCCATCTACAGTCCCCTCTTTCACTGCTTCCAACTTGCACATGTCCAATCCAGGAAAAGGTCAAAAAGCACATGCTTGAAATAGTTCTATAATGAGTGTTTCATGTCTTTTGAGCTAAACTTTTAATCATTCTCATGAACAATTTGCTTATTGCGTGCAGCACATGAAAGTCACTTTCTTTGGATAGATAAACGTCACAGGATTACAAGTTTTATTTCCATTTTCATGTTTCAATCTCACTCACGTACCAAATGATTTGTAACATCATCCATTTTAAGTTGATTTTTCAAAAAGAGAAAACGACCTTTCTCTTTGCTTGCATGGTGGAAAAAAAATTCTACGCTGTCATAATGCACTTGTTTCCATTAATTGATTCGGATCCAAGTTGCAATCATACCAAAAGAAAGAAGAATAAAAAGCAAAAACAGTATGATAGGTTTGCCTTCTACTTCCTATGGAATCTTTGAATAGTAGTAAACCAATAAAATCTAAGAAAGCAACTGTTAGTTTTGACGTTCTACATATTCACAACTTATTTATTACAGGAATTGCTTTTCAATTGAAAAATGCAGATGGGACTGCTCTTGCAAGTGTAAATGGAGTTAGAATCCCATATTTCTCAACCTTTGCTTTCACTCTTGGCTTTTCTTACCTTTTTCCTAATGGTCCACTTTATTCTAATTTCGAAGTAATCGGTTATTCTCGCTATATTTTGGATTGTTATATCAAATACAGACTGTTACATAGCTAAAATCTAAAATCAAATGAATCGGTTTAAAGAACTGAAAACTTGTGTTTGATAATCCGTTGATTAGCTTCATTGTTATTGTTGGGTCACATTGGAAAAAATCATTCAAGTGGAAAAATACATGATGATGAATTGGAATCTAAAAATTGTAATAGCTAGGGATGGCAATTGGGCGGGGCGGGTAACCCCTCCCCGCATCCGTATCCGCCAGAAAATTTTATACCCGCCACCCGTGGTGGATACAATTTTCAACATCCATACCCGCCTAGGCGGGTATATTCCTAAATCCACACCCACTTCACCACCCAAGTGGATATCCGTCACCCGTCAATACCCGTCTGTCATATTTTGTAATAAATTCATTTTTGATCAATTAGTGATCAACATGATACCAAAAATTCAAATTATAAAAATTATCCCAAAATTTTGAGTCAAGAATCAATATTGTCACGGTCTCATTTTCTTTGGGAGAGAGGGAGGAGAATTCCAGATTTTTTCACCATCAGAATTCCCCATTTTTTTCACCTCTTACCCCTTGCACAACAAAGAATCAAGAAAACAAAATTTCCAAGAAAACCCAAAAATTATCCACCCAAATAACTATATATTACAAATGTAGACAAAACACATATATTATTTCAGCTATATAAGCTAAAGTTTTTCAACTTTTTCAACTCCACAAACACAATAGGTAAAACTTAACAAATGCACAAAAATTGACCTCACCAAAACAACCCCAAAGCACAAAGCAAATACAACAATATTTCCCGATCAACATCTCCTTTAAAGAAAAAGGCAGAGACGTCGAGGTGGTTTGTGAAAAAGTTTGTGATTTTTCCTTTAAAGAAAAAGGCAGAGACGTCGAGAATAAGAGAGTGAGGAGAGACTGTGTGAAGGGGAACGAGAGAGAGGGAGACGTGAAGGTGTGAAAGACTGAAGAGGCTTAGGGTTTTGAGTTTTGTTGGAGAATGAGAGACTTGTCGTGACTTATGGGCTGCTAATATTTTGGCTTGGTGAGGGTATAAGGCGGGCTGGTAGGCGGGCGGGTAGGCGAGTATGACTGCAAATCCACCACCTATCCGCCTACCCGTGACGGCTACATTTTCAATACCCATATCCACCTATTACCCGTCAAAGTTATACCCATACCCGTCCCAACTGTGATGCGAAATCTGTAAAATTATACTCACCTGCCATCCCTCGTAATAGTATAGAGCGAAAGCTAGTAAACGCAAGATCGTAGTGTGATGTGTGAAGCTATAAATTGCCTTTTTTTAAAATCAAGATCGTTATCTCCTTACTTAATAGAGCCTGAAAAAGACACCTAAAAATGAGATATTTTCGCTGGTTGACTTGAATGCATATGTAATCATTCCAAAAAAAAATAAAAATATCTTGGTACTTTTAGATACCCCAAATACTAATACTTTGTAGTTTGTATGCTTTAAGTTTTAAATAAATAGCACCATATATAATATTCTCTTATATATTACACATACAACAACAACAACATACCCATTCTTGGTATATATTACACATGTAATAGTTATTAGGGTTAGTTCAATATCTTTTTCTATTTTTTTTTAAAAAAAAAGTTCTGGGTATCAGGTATAGTTACAAGCTTATTTTTACACATATTTTTGAAAGATTTGTGAATTTTATGGCTTATTGACATTAGTTCAAGATTGTAAATATACACAAGGAAGAAATATGTTTATATTTTATTTATACTGACAAGTTCAAACGTTAATAATGATAACATAACCCATACAAAAGCAAAGAAGACTGAAAGACCACCAGGACCATGTATGAAATTTCCAAGATTGCATTCAACAAAACTCACCAAATCCTGTTAATTGCAACTCAGGTTCATTCGAGTTTCACCTTCAGTACACCAATGCCTTCTGTTTCATGGAAATATAATTCACTAGCCTCCTTACCTCAAATCTCAGGAATTTACATACTTCGTTTAAGTTCGACACAACAGGAAAAAAACAATCTTGACACAACACATGAGATGCCACACTTAAAAAAACTGTAGTTTTGTACAAGCAAAAAGGATAAAGTAGCATGTAGGCCTAGGTGAAACAACTTTTACACAACCATGAAATGCCAAAAACCATAACTTCTACAAGCAAAAAAAAAAACATAAATAGGTCTCTGTGTGTCCACAGTTCTCCACGAGCAAGGAAGATAATTTACGCTCAGGTGAGACGAACATCTTTTAAGCTTTCATGTGCTTGTTTCACTTGTTTGTCATATTCGTCTTCTTCTTCTTCTTCTTCTTCTTCTACATCTCCTTCCTTATCCTCTTCTTCTTCACCTGCCCAGCCAAAACCTGAGACTGAACGCGAAACTGGAGGAGGGGTCTTTGCCTCTTCCACAATTTTCATAATCTCCTCCACACTCTGAAGCGAAAATGTCGGGTTTTCTTTTCTATAATAAGCTGCCTGTGCTGCTTCTGTCAATTCCCTAGGCAAATTCTTCAAAAACCATGGGTGTGACTTGATTTCTTTGATTGTGATTCTCTGCAAAATAAACCTGATTATTATACAAGCCACCATCTCCTCCTACTTCAAAATCTGTTATAACTTTCTCATTTTTCTTTTTCCCGCCTCCAATATGGTAATAACGTGGGGAGCAGAGAAACGAAAGATGAAATTTTGATATTAGTGCATACAACAACAACAACAACATACCCAGTGAAATCCCACAATGTGGGGTCTGGGGAGGGTAGAGTGTACATATATCTTACCTCTACCTTAAAAGGTAGAACAGACGTAGATTCAGGTTTTTTCAAGGATAAGATTGCAAATGCAAACTGTCATTACACTCATATGAAAACTATACAAAATTACAAATTACCATCAAATTAAGATATCAATTGTTTCCCCTCTGGATAATTCTGGTGTTCTCCCATTTCGAAAGAGAATACAGGTTACAAGGAATCAATAATACAGCAGTATCTGGATTAAAATATAAAGACTACCCCAACTTCCATTCGTTTTGAGGTTGACACACACTATTAGAAGATAACATCATCCTTTTGGGGAAAACTAACCTTACAAGAATAAAGCAGGTGTTTAATTAATGACACAAGCAATTGTGGTACTCCTTGACATTAACTCAATCATAGTTGGAGATTGAACAACGCAGTACACCCTGACTAGAACCATGGAATAAAGTTGTCTAACTGTATTCATCTAAATGAGCAACTACAACCCACACCCAGAGTGGAGGAGTTACTGGGACCAAGGATGAAGCTCAGATCAAGCAAAAAAGGTGTTGGACGATAATCTATCGAATGTGTATGGCTGAAATAAGAGGAAAATGACACCAAAGACAAGTGAATAGACCCCAGTGGGTGACAGCAAATGATGCATTAAACAGGTAATATCACTATCAGATTGTTAGCCCATTAAAAGTTCAAGCAAAACCTCCACTAGAATACACCCAATAAAGATAGAAGAGAGCATACCCTTGCGGAATTGGCAACAAATATGCGAGAGAGAAGGTGCCTACAATCTTGTGATATGTGAACATAATCGGGAATCTTGTACTGTACCGCCATTATTCGCTGGAAAGAGAAACATCAAAACCAAATTAAACAGAGTAAGCATCATATGAAGTTTGTCGAGGATATGAAGACTTAAAAGACTCACTTGAATAGTTTTCCTGAAGTTCTTTGGATCCTCCTGGTCTTCAAAAGGGTATGCCCCAACCAGCATCACATAAAGTGTCACCCCGCATGACCAAACATCAGCCAGCTGAAACAATCACAAACAGAAGCTCACAGCCTAAGAATAAAGATCAATAAAATGCTCCACCTACAGGAAAGGAGGAGGGTGTAAACAAAAAGATGCAATTTACGCACGATGGAAGCATCACCTGTAAATTCAACAAGTCGTAGAGCGACCACTCATAGTTGTTTCTTAACAAGTATAGAGCTACAAGTTATAGTGGCTTCTTAACAAGTCATAGAGCGATCATTTATAGTGGTTTCTTAACTACTCATAAGAGGAAAGGCAATATAGACAATAAATGACACATTGCTCCTATGGTAGCAAATTCAGCTCCACACAGATGGATGCCAAAGAAAAATCATTTGCATAATGCCTCTCCACCAAATGTACAAAATCACATAATTAATTACACAGATACCTTGCCATCATATTCCCTTCTGGAGAGGACCTCAGGAGCAATATAAGCTGGAGTCCCAACAGTTGATTTTGGCCTTGAATGCAACAGGGACGACTGCAATTGCAGGAGAAAACTATGAGACCGATCTTAGCAATTCCTATGGGGATAATACAAGTATATATCTAAAAATCAGCAGAACACATCAACCTTTGAGTATCCAAAATCACATATCTTCAAGCGTGGAGCTGCACTTCCATCAAGAAGGGTATTCTCCAGCTTCAGATCTCTATGGCAGATTTGCTGCAGAGGCAATGGAAGTTTGAAGAAGACTAAGCTCCCTTAAATTAAAAAGATGGCTTTTGGAATAAAACTAATAAACATGGCACAGGACAAAGATGTATCTACAAAGTTTTATATGTTCACAGGTAACGAATAATTTTCTGTAATTTCTTGTAAGTTGCTCACCATGTTGTGACAGTAGTGGACTCCTGAAATAAGCTGCTGGAAAAAGTATCTAGCCTGAAATGACAACAGCAAGAAACAAAATGAGAGAAGCATTGAAGATAGGGAACCATGGCTCTTAAAATCCCAGAAGTGTGGCCTTTCAAAATCACAAAATTATAAGGGGCCTTCATTACATCTTCTTGAAAAAAAGGCCTTCATTACAATTTATTTATCCTTCATAGTCCTTTATACTGGAAGCCTACAAGAGACTACTTTTGACTAGGACTGTCAAGAGGGCCGGGTCAGCCCGCTACAAGGTCCGCACTGCTCCGATCCCCCATAAAAAAAAAATTGTCGGTGTCGGGGTTCGAACTCGGGACGGGGCCTGGGATCGTCCCGACCCTGCCCCGCCCCCTTCCCCCTTTGCAGAAAAAACCGTTGCAACAACGGCCAAATTTCGATTTTGGCCGTTGTTCAACGGCTATAACAGCCATTTTTGCCCCCCCCCCCATAAACCCATCCTACCCCTTAATATTTATTTTTAACCCCTAAGTTAATATATTTACACTTTAACCCTATTTCTCATCTATAAATACCTCATTTTCCTCTTCATTTTTCTCACAAATCTTCGTACAATCTCTCTAATATCTCAATTTATCTATCTTACATTGCCTACTAAATATTATATTTTTTTTGTTCATTTATATCAAAGTTAAAAAATTGGGAGTGAAGTTGGCAACTAGCTTGAGGATCATACATTGAGCAAAGTTTCAATTTTCAACCTCGATTACACGTCGACGTTACGTCGGCGTTTGGTACATTCGTTCCTTCTATAAATTATTATTATTACTTTATTTAAATTATCGCACTTAATTTCATTATCTTTAATTATTTATTTGCATAATTAAAATGAAAGGATTAAGAGGTATGTTTAAGGGTAAGGGTAAGGGTGCTTCTTCTAGCCGGGGTAACAAAGGCAGGGGTACTTCTAGTAATCCTATTCCTAGTTCCAATGATTTCATTGATTTCACTCATATAGATGAAACTGCTTTTTTTTAATGATATACCGTTAGATGATGCGGTAGATGAACCAAACTTTAATTTAGACGATAATCTAGATGACACACCCACTAATGCACATCAACCTCATGCTCAGACTGAGTCTCAAACTGAAACTGGAATGCCTCCTATTCCCCTAGTATGAGTCGAGGCCCCCACACAACGAAAATTAAAATCAGTTGCATGGTATTTTTTTTATATGGACCACGAGAATCAACTAGCTAGATATAAAATTTGTAAAAATGTTTATAAATTTAAAACCAGAAAAGTAAAGGTGGGACGGGAAGTTTATTGAGACATGTACAAGGTGAGCACACGCTAGATGTAATGAATATCAGGCTAAAAAATCGGGTGTGTCAATGCCATCTGAGTCGAGACAAGGTTCACATAGTATCTCCAACCAAATACATGGTCAAATTTAACCTGACGACAGGAGGAATATTTTATCCTAAATATGATAAAAACAAAGATAGGAAAAATATGACAAAATTAGTTGCGGTGGAGGGTTTGCTTTTTCATTTCCTTCCTCCTGGTTTTATTCATTACATTCAAGAAACATATAATCTTGCTTTTAATGGTTTTCCTAGATCAACTGTTAGAATGAATGTTTTTAAATTTGCAAGTGAATATCAACAATATTTACGTTATGCATTGTATCATTTTAATGGCAAAGTGGCTATCACTTCTGACATAGGCCGTAGTACTAACAGTAATGATTATTTAACGGTAACATGTCATTGGATAGATCAAAATTGGTCTATGCAAAAACGTATTTTAGCATATAGATATATTGATGATAGGCACACTGAACAAAATATTAATGAAATTTGTGATTATTATGGAATAAATGATAAAGATATGACTATTACATTAGATAATGATAATTCTAATGATTATGCTATAAGACTTTTAAAAGTTCGATTAACTCCATGTTTTTCTGATCATTTTCATATAAGATGTGTGTGTCATATTTATAACTTAGTTGTAAATGATGACCTAAATTTTTTTGAAAGCATTCTTGATAAAATACAATTTGCTATAAATTTTATTTTTAAAGGTAATAAAATACAAAGACGCAAATAGTATAAAAACTTGTTGTAATTGTGGATTACCTTATAGAAAAATTCCAGAAGAAGTTTCAACTAGGTAGAATTCTCTGTATGAGCAACTACTTGTTGCTTACGATTATAGATAACCTATAACTTTATTATTTAATGCCCATAATAAAAATCCAAAGGATATGCTTGTAGATAATGATTGAGAATTTTTTTTAGAACTTAATGGATTTCTAGAGAATTTTTTTCAAGCTACTAAAGAATTTTCCGGTATTTATTATCCTACTATTTCAAATATGTTATTTTATATAGCTCTAATATTTTTGTTACTTAATTAATATATGCAAAAATCAACTTATAAGGCATCTATTGAAAAAATGTTTAAAAAAAAAAAAAAAAAAAAAAACTTTTTTCCTATTCCCACTATTTATATTATTGGTGCAGTATTAAATCCGACTATTAAAGTAGACGGTTGTAAAACACTAATAGAAACGATTTATGATTGTATAGAAGTACTTCCAACGACCCAATTGAAGAACTAACTCACAGACCAACTAAAGAAGAAGTTACGTCTAGCATACACACTGAATGCAAAACATGCGGTTTCTGCTGCTAGTATTCAAGGCCTTAGAAATAAAATGTTTAGTAGTTCAACTTCTTCACAAGTTAGCGAATTTGATTTTTATGTTTTGCAGGGTGTTGTACCGTACGAATTAATTATCAATGATGAAGGACATGAAGACTTGCTGAAATACTGGAGGCAGAATGAGAATACATTTTCGACACTAGCAAAGATGGCCCGAGATGTGTTGAACATTCAAGCGTCATCAACAACGTCTGAAAGCGTTTTTTCTGCTAGAAGATTTCAAATAGGAGAGCATAGACATTCATTGGCGGGAGACGCATTGGAGATTGCAGTTCTATTCAAAGATTGGATTCGAGCGGAGTGTAGAAGGTGCGGTCAACCGGAGATCAACGAAGAAGAAGAGAAATAACTACAACGAAATCTTGTCCGAGGTAACAGGAAGTGACGTCGAACAATTTGACCAACAAATTCCAATTCCAACCGAAGATCCTCAGACATTGTGAGGAAATTAGAAAAAGTATGGTTAATTATGTAATTTTTTTAATTGCAATTTTACTATGTGATTTGCAACTTTTGAACAACACCCAAAAGTTGCAATTTTGAAATTGTATTACAAAAAAATTATATATCTATTAAATAATATAAGAGGCACAAAAACAGCCTTGAAATGTTTTTATTACATCTTGTTCAATTATTGAAGTGTTTATATATATATATATATATATATATATATATATATATATATATATATATTTTTTTTTAAAATTAAGTAGCAAAAAAAAAAACCAAATCCCGATCCCGACCCCTCCCCCTGTCACGTTGGACAGCCCTACTTTTGACACTGTTAAAAGAAAATTGGGTGGGGGTGTTTCATTTTTAATTATGGACCCTAGCCAAAATATACAAAACATATACACTAATTATGTATATTATATGTATACTTATGTATCGTATATGTATATTTATGCTTAATATACAAAACATATACATTTGCCGGCTATTATTTTTTTAGAGCGGTCTTGAGCCGAGGGTCTAGCGGGAACAACCTCTGAATCTCTGCGAAGTAGGGTTAAGGTCTGCGTACACTCTACCCTCACCAGACTCTACTTATGGGATTACACTAGGCATGTTGTTGTTGTTATTTTTTAGAGCGGTCCAAGAATGTATATCCCTGAAAAATTTAATATACCTCATCTTCACTGAACCTTCCAGCATTGCAAATGCGCTCAAACAGTTCTCCGCCGGCTGCATATTCCATAACAATGCCAAGATGAGTGGGAGTTAATACCACCTGTATCTCACAAAACAAATGAGCAACAGTTAGGACAGCTATTCCTTAGTTTTTTCTTGCCATTTTCAAAACAAACCAACATGAAAAATAGAGCATTGCAAAATAGTAAATGATATATGCAAACTTGCCTCCTTGAAGCGGATTATGTTTGGATGTCGAAGTGATTTATGATTAATGATCTCCCTTGCTACATTCTCATCAATCTACAACAAAAGTGGCATAGATGATATTTCATATAAAAAGAGAGTGAGGGACCTGGTTGATTAAAGAATGTTTAACTAGCAATTAGGAAAAAGCACAATAACAAAACTAAGATACAAAAAAAATTATAATAAACAATACTAAGATAATGAGCATCATACATTTAAAACAACAACAAAAACATACCCAGAGTAATCCCAGAAGTAGGGACTGAGGAGGGTAGGATGTAAGCAGATATTACATCTAACTTTTGTGGGATAGAGAGGTTGTTTCTGATAGACCTCGGCTCAACATACATTTACGACAATTGGGAAATATTTGATTGAATTCATTTATTGATAATAAATGACAGTAATAATCAAGCAAACCTTGTATCCTCTCTCAATGTATTTCATTGCCACAAGCTCTTTGGTCTCCTTGTTCCTCATGAGCCTTGCAACACCAAAATTCCCAGACCCTATATCTTTCACAAGCTCGTATTTTTCCATCTTCTTATCCTTCACAAAACTTGACTATATTGCAAAAAGTAACAAAAAAAAACAAAATCCCTTAATTCAAAATCCACAAAACTTGACCAATTTCCCCAACTTCTGCTGAAAGACTCCAAATTGGGAATGTGGGGTTTTCAATTTAACAATACAAAATTCCAAGATAATCCCAAAATCTAAACCCCAAAAAATAACCTTTAAGCTTGAATTACAAGGTGATATGACCCAAGATCAACATATATGCACCAAATCAGATAAAGGGTGTTTGAAAATTTGTGAATTTTAGAAGAACTAGGGTTTCTTGAAACACAAAGATTGGGAAATTGTGGGCCTTTAAAGGGGGGTAAAACAAAATTGAGGTGGAAAATAAAAATGAGAGATTAATTAGCAGAGAATTGAAAGGTAACGCAAGGAATCAACTAGTGTGTGTGTCTGTGTGTACATGAGACAGATAGAGAGAGATTCTAGGGAATAAGAGGAACACAAGTGCATACAAGTGTGAAATGGTGAGAGAAAAAGGTGAAAGAGGAATGAATGAAGAATATTTTTATTTATTGAAAACTCATGCGTTAAAGTCTATTTCCAATTTTCCATTATGGAAGTATCTTTGGCTATTTCCAATTTTACTTTGATTTTAACTTTTATTTTGATTCACTATTTGAATTTTTACTTTGCTGATGATATTTGATTTTTGACAGTGTAATTTTTCCCTTGTATTTCCTTCTCCTATCTTTATTTAATAAAAATAAAAAATACATCAAATGACCCTTTAAATTTGTGAGTTAAATTTTAATTAGACATTATAATTATATATTATTTTAATTGAACACTTGAATATATAATAAAATATTTCTATTAGACACTTTCGTTTTGAATATAATTTTTTTTGTGTGTGTTCTCAAGTATTTATTAGGTAGTCAAGTTAATCACATAAAACATGTTACTCTGTATTTTATTTAATTATACTCATCGATCTCAATTGGAACAAATTAGAGATTTTATTGCTTATTGAGAATGGTTGTATAATTAACAGAGTTAACATGTTTTAAATTGTTAGCTTATTTACGTAATGGATACTTTAGAACATACCAAAAGAACAAGCAAAGATGTCTAATAGGAATGATTTATCATATCATGTGCTTAATTGGAGCAAACCGTATTAAATCTTTCCTTGATTAATTCGTTTATTTTATACTTAATATTCAAATTATTATTATATTTGGTTAAAAAATGTGGCGAATAGTAAGGTTTTAAGGTTACGGATTTGTCGGTCGATTTGGGTCAAAATCCGTGAAGCGGTGGTAACAGTCTGATGTCACAGTCCAATTTTAAAATGTTTGGCCCAATCCAGTCCAATATCTTTCTTTCACTTATGTACGGTCAGGATTCAAGTTTGCCCAGCAATGGCGATATTTAGTTTGTTAGATAAACAATAAGATCTTTTCTTCTTCGATATCAACCTTTAAAATTCTTGAATTCATTATATTTTTAGCGTTATGCAATCATATCTGCGGTATTTATGTATAAATTTTAACAACTTATATATATAAATTATACTATGCCTCATATGAATTAATAAATTAGAACAAAAAGATATTATAATCCTTCCGAATTTGAAAGCTATATTTTTGTAATATCCCTATGTTTTAAAATATTTGTCTTACTTACAATTTTGTTTACAAAAAAAAATATAGTTGAATTTGTAAGTGATTTTACAGATATGTGGATTCATTTGCAAAGAAGTGTGATAAACAACAATAAATAAGTAAATGGAAATAATAAGCAAGTAATTAGCCCGGAATGTTGTGATTTTGATTGAAATTGAATTGAGTGGTCCGATCCTTAGCTGAATTTCTTCGGATCTGAGCCAATAACGAGAACAAATAAGAGTGCTTTTAAATGAAAATTATGTGAGTATCAACAATGAGAATGAGATGTCCTTCCAACATGAATGTTGATTCTTTTTATAGCTAACAATATAAGGCATTTACGCCCAATAATCACTCTCTCGTTAAATGTAATTAAATGATAAAAACGATCACTTAATAAGTAAATAGTAACGGCTGGCGCCATATCCGGAACGGCTAGGCGCTGAGCTACTTCGATCTTCCACCCGATATCACCATGTCCGGTCACTATTTGGTGTCACCTGGTTCGACCGTCAACCGGTCTTGTTATGACACTCGAACTTACCATCGGTACAACCCTCATCTGGTGCAAAACATTGTTACTTCTTTCGATTTTCATACCCAAATCATGCCACATGTCATGTCGATTTTCATCGTATACAAATTTAGACAATCAAAGTATATTTTCTTTGACTACATTTTTCTCAAATGTCATGTAAAAATTTTGAACTGATAACTATTGTAACTTATAGTACTTTTTACGTAGTTTATAAATATATAAATTTTATTTCGAAAAAATAAAAAATTATATGTTCGAATTCACACCAAACATTAGTTAGTTTGACCCTCGTACTCCGAATCAAATCAAACGTCTTGAAACGGATGGAGTACCATGTTTGGTCAATTTTATAGGAAGCCAAAAGTGTTTATTTTTTCTAAAAAATGATTATTTTAAAAATATCAGGTGTTTGGCCAAACTTAGAAAATAAGTATTTCTATGGAGTAGCATAAACTGTTTTTCAAAATCTAGAAATAGTGGAGTGATTTTTTGTCAAAAATTTGATCGAATACTAATTGCTTCTCCTACTCAATAGTGTTTTTTTTATTAATTCACTAGACACAGACTGATTTTCATCAAAAGTAATTTTATAAAAATATTTTTTAAAAAAAATACTTTTTAATATAAGCTGATTTTATATACTTGGCGAAAAAAACTATTACTTATCTTCAAATGTTATTATTATTTTTATAGATGGAAATTTTAAAATTCCTCCATAGCTCTGAATATTTGGAATTTTTTCTCCATAAGTCAACTTAAATGCATTCGTTTTCCTTAAAAGCTGTAAATATATTCCTTACTAAACCTAATACGGCTTGAGAAAATATCCACACTATAAATATAACTTCACAAAATCATCCAAAATAGTAGTCAAATATGTCACCGTAACTTGAAATTATTGAGATCTATTTACACCTATATCACAAAATCATCCAGAATTAATGCACCGATTTTGCTTGTGTCAGCTTGTTGAAATTCTTTTGTTTTTCCTTCAACTTCATCCTCCCTTTCTCATCTCCTCCTTGAAGGAGTGGTCTAATAGTCAATATAATGACATATAATTTCAAGTTCAAATTTTTACATGTTTTATTTATTTACTTAAGCACGGTAAGTGATAGCACATATATGATAAATAGTCAAAGTAACGTAAGTTGACCCGTCCAAAACACTGCCTTATATGTTAGATTTGTTACATAAATTTAAAATACCAAGACCATTCAATAGGTAAATTTAAAGTAAATTTTCTGCACTGTCATTGTATGAATTATTTTACACTATAGGTAAACTTACCTGCTATTACATGTTACCTATTCTTTCCAACGAGTATCTTGTTCTCCTAAAATTACCTGCTATTACCTGTCGAGTAAAGTGATAGCACTCTCTCTCCTCCAAATCCCCTTTTAATTAATTTAGGCCCTTCTTTTTTTGGTGAACAAACGATATTTCATTGATATTAAACGGTTACATTACTAGTAGTAGTAGATACTATCATACTAGGGTATTAATAGCAGTTACATAGTGCTTTCCAAAGGTAGTCAAATTATTACACATAGACATAAATACTATCTTATTAGTGCTAGTTCCTATTTTATCCTCCTGGACAACAGCTTCTCCACTAAAAAGAACTAAAATTTATTTACAAAGCAGTCACGAAGAAAATAGAAACTATGTAAATCCTCAAAGCAAAAGAAACTCCTCAAGGACCAATGGCTGAAGCAATGAAGAATTACTTCTTGTAAAGTTAACAAAAGATTGTTTCATTGGTAGTAACGATCTTGTTGAGATAAAAATCATGGAGACTTAAAATTTGATTTGACACTAACAAGGGACAGAGGTTTGATTGACGCCAAAAAAAGGAAATAACAAATTTGATTAGAGTACAATTAGGACTCTACTTATTTTTAATATTTTTTCTAAATTTTATTTTAAAACATTACCTAAATTGTCCTTTAATTTACCTAATGGTGTAAATAATTTTATACACTGACAATGCATAAAACTTAAACTCTTAATTAATCGTCATTTAAAAACATGACTTTCCTAGTTATATTTAAGATCTATTACCATTAATGTATCTTAAATCCTTAATAAAGAAGTTTATTGTAACCCAAATATTCCAACAACAAAAAAAAAACTCCTTATAGTAATTGAAATTGATGTCATTACTATGGTGGTAATTACACAATCTAGTAATTACATAGCATAGTATTACAATGATCTGTTTGTTTGTCATATCGTAATAACAATGTAATTACAAGCATAATGATTGGTTGCATATGTATAATTACACAGTTAGATTAATTTAATAATAAAAATTATTACTAGACAAATATGTGCCTTTATAAATAATATATTAAATTAGGTATTTAAGATATATATTATTTTTTGAAAATATATTATTTAATAATCATATATTTGTAAATAATATTGTAAAAGTAATAGTATATTTTCAAATTAAAAATTAAAAGCACACATTTTGTAAGAACTTCGTGACATGTATATATGTTTGACAAAAAGATTAATATTAATACATATAATGTCATAATACTATTCAAATGTTTGACAAAAAATTAATTATCATTTGTAAGTGAAAAATGAATAATATGCAATGTAAAACAACAAGTGAATAGTACTAAGGCAAATAAACTGAAATCACAAATATAACCTAAATTCAAAATTCAAAAAATAATAATTTAACATGATACTTTTATGTCAAATTTAAACATAACATAAAATAAGTTCCAACATAACTTAAGTAAATATAATTCAATTGAATTCTACTTTAATAACATCACTAGTTATATGTCAAGTTTGTTAATGACTCATTATTTCTAATATTACAAAGTGTAATTTCAAAAACTAGAATAATAACGTAGTTAAGCTAAATGGAAAAAAATAAAAAAATATATGATCGATTACATAGGATCACAAGAAGTAAATGTTGAGAAATGAGAAGAAAGAAAATGAAAGATATTAAAAAATATAAAAAATACTTAAAAAAAAACAAAAAATGTAAAATAAAAAAGAAGATATTTTTAAAAAAAGCAAAATAATTTAAAATGTAAAAATAAAAAACAAATTTAAATAAAAAAAATAAAAAATAAATTAAAAGGAAATATAATTTAAAATAAAAAGGAAAATAAAATAAATTAAAAAGCAACGTTGTAATTACAGGGTATAATTACACCAATTCTCAACCCTCCCTTGAAATTCGCAGAGTGTAACTACCCCTCCCAATTACACCCAATTATATGCTAATCATATAATTATTTGGTCCGTCAAACATGTCAAATTGCGTAATTACACCAATTACACTCAATTTCAATTACATGGATGATTTTTCAAACACACTCCAAATGAGTATATATTGTTTCCACGCTTGCATATACTACACGAGTTTTCTTTTAACATTTTACATAAGAATTAAAGTTTTTTGTCTTGAAAAAATACAGAAAAATCAAAAGTGTATAATCTACACAATAGCTTGTTCACATTCCAATTGTCGGAAAACAGGACAATATTAGAAATTTAGAATAGAGCACCCCAAACTCAGGGACTCGAAAAGTGGTAAAAGACAACACTATGACAGTTTTGTCCTAAAAAAACATCTTGCGTGGTGAGAGCAAAGAACATTTAAGTTAAAAACTAAGTTAAAAATTAACTACTAAAATAAGATTTACTTTGAGTGTTGAGAGCTTTAGCTTACTAAAACTAAGTTAAAATTTAACTTTACTACAATTAATGTCGTCAATATTTAAATTATAAAATTGAGCAAGAAGCATATCGTATCCGAATAATGTACCGTGTGATGAAGTGATACACATATCGATGATATATGTATTTAATATACTTGGTACTCCCTCCTTTTCAATTTATGTGATATATTTTGACTGAACACATAGTTTAAGAAATAAATAAAGACTTTTGAATATTGTGATCTAAAAAAAGTATTTGTGTGGTTATAGATCGTCTCGTTAAGCATAAAAGATACTATCTCTGTTTCAAAATATTTTTCATTTTTTTTATTTACACGCCCCTTAAAAATATTAATTAGGAGGGGTATTTGACCTATTTTACCCTTTTTACGTCTAAGTTATAATCTCTCCATTAAATATTTATTCTATTTATATGTCATATTCATTAATGACAAAAGGGTAAAATGGAAAAAAAATTAATTATGACTTAAACTTCTAAAACGACAACTAATTTGAGATAACTATTTTTGATAACCACGACATATAATTTGAGACGGAGGTAGTAAAGTTTAAAGTTTAGTTCTTGCCAAATAAGGGAATGTATCATTTTTTTTTAGATTGACTTAAAAAGAAAGTGTATCACATAAATTGTAAGTGTATCACATAAATTGGAACAGAGGGAGCATGCAATTTCAGAAAAAGTTATGTTTTGATTGGTAGATAGAATTAGAAAAAGGAGAGGGGAGGGAAGAATGAAAAATTAAGTATCGTAAAAGTTTAAACGCCAACCATGGAAATTGAATTGTATGATAGGTTGTAGAGAGAGTTAGGAATATCTAACTCTCTAGTTTGAATTTGGATATAGTGCACATAACTCTCATAGTTGGCCAGAGATTCCCTCTTTCCTCTTAGAGGCTAATCTAATATTTAGAGCTAGTCTAATATATGGAAGTTTAGGTGCTAGAGAATATATTTTTTTAACATCATAAAATTAAATTATATAATTAATTTAATATGTGGATCACTTTTATTCAAAATTGTTTCTTCTTAAATTATTTTATTCACCAAGAACATCATCGATTTTCTTCTTCATAACAACTCTCTATTGTTATTTTTTTGAAAATTATTTCTTCTTAAATTATTTTATTCACCAAGAACATCATCGATTTTCTTCTTCATAAAAAATTATATTTTCTTTTTCCAATTTCCTTTCCATTTAAACTTCTTCGATTTCAATATATGTTTATGTGTTGATAACAAAGGGTTCCTTATAGGTTTTTTTTTTGTTGAACTTAAAATAGAGGATGAATATTTAAAATTTATTTTTTTAGCATTTCTTTATTCCTTTTAAAATTACAGTTTTATTACATGACTTGTTTGTTTTTTGAACAATGTTGATTAGTTGATGCACAAAAAATCGTGAAACATGGGTTTAGCAACTCCTCAAATAGCCACATGTATGAAATTATTGGGCCCGAAGGATAATCTGCTTAAATAGTATAATTTGTACCAGGTAGTCGATTTTACCTATATTATTGAAGCAATGTCTATTTTTTAAAAGTATTTAGTTTTTAGTCAATAATATTGGTTGTTGGTTACAAAGGTGCAGGAAACGGAAATTACAAGTAACTGCTAAGTAATAGAAGAACTGAAATTACAATTCAACAACAAACTGAAACTGTTTTTGTGTATGCTGAGTCGAGTGTTGCACTCTGTCTTTAAGACAATATTGCCCCGTATGTATCATTTATACGTCCTAGACAATTGTCTCCCAAGATAAAACAGCAATGGAACAATTGAGCAAAGAAAACTCAAGTGCTACCGTGAAGAATTTTGAGTAATGAAATGATGCGTGGAAGGTTGTAGGAAGAACTCTTTGTTTCTGTTTTTCGTCTGTTTTGTGTGTAGCTCAACAATGGTGACAAAGGGTCTTTATATAGTTGAAGGAGAAGCTCATGAACTGCATCCATAAGTGCGATTACTGGCCAAGTAATGTCAATTATGGAGGTAGTAATTCCTTCAAAATAAATGGTGAAGATGTGCAACGGATTGGCCATTTAGGAAGAGTAATTCAGCCAAAATAAATAGCTGAATTGAGTACTGTTGACGTTTCTGATCTCTCTGCCCAATTATGACTTTTTTGAAACTTCAGGGACCAAGAATTTTGGTCCAAAAAGATAATATCAATAGCCCGTGAGCCCGGAATCGGACGGGCGGGCGGCGCGCGTGTGGCTTTCCTCGAACCGAAGCACATCTAGGTCCTCCCTACTTTAAACACATGAGATACCCCTTGGGGTCCCAAACCTCAAGTTAACTTTGAGTCTTATAAACAAAACAATTCTTTCTTCCTCCACCGATGAGGGAGAATTGATCCCATACCACATTTTTCCATGCTTTAAATACCTCACTTCGTGGACCAATATCTCTTTCATTTCTCAACAAAATTTGACGATTCTTGGCCCTACGGTTATCTACGTACTTAGTAGATCATGCACATGTGAAGAACCGGATTCTCCAACATGCGTAACACTAGTGTTTAAGCCGTTAAAGTTGGTCGGACGCAACTCCCGCCAAAGGCAAATTTCCAACATTGGCAAATTTAAGCCATTTGTTGCTGCTCATCCCTTGCTTCTTCTTGATGAACTGTAAACAACGAAATCATACATTAATAATACATAAGAGATTTATTCTGATGCTTCTTTAAAAGAATAGGAACTCTATAAACTTTGTAAATCAAAGATTGTAAATTTGACCTACTTTACTTACCTTTGTAGTTTAACTTTGAATTGTGAGGGATCATCAGATTTATGGATAATACAGCGATAAAATATAAATTGGTAGAGATTATTTGATTTGGAATATGAAGTTAAGCTTTTCATTATATCTTTTTAGAACTATCTGATCAAAATAAAAAAGAAGATGACA
Organism: Anisodus tanguticus; assembly: GCA_034509755.1. Taxonomy (NCBI): domain Eukaryota; kingdom Viridiplantae; phylum Streptophyta; class Magnoliopsida; order Solanales; family Solanaceae; genus Anisodus; species Anisodus tanguticus. The sequence goes on along the minus strand of CM067561.1, from coordinate 31,672,955 downwards.
TAAAATCATCTATCATACTCGCGGTGAATAGTGCTGAAGAAATCACTAGTGCTTTTGAATCAGATGGGAGTAAGGGAGACTTCCCAACTTCAAATTTTTGGACCGAAGTTAGAGACTACAAAATCTAAATGGATGAAATTTCAAACCTCAAATGCTAGATTTTTTGAAGTTTCAAACTTTATAATTTTTTACTATTATTTAAACAACAGTGCTCCAAGTGGTTATTTGTGCATTTGTCTCTTTTAATTATTAGAAATTCTCTGGACATTCCTTTTTCATAGTCTTCTAATAGGTTATTTCTCATTTCCCTATGTGTTATTGGTATGCCACTATTCGGTAAATTAAGTTATTAAACGCATTTATATAGTAAACATCTATTTCTTATGATTCTGAACAATTCCTTTAATTGTGAATTATGACTTATAATAAATTTATGTGATTCCTGAATTTATTAATCTTATCAGAAAAAAGATACATTGACATCCAAATTTAAGCTAAAAAGGAGACACTTTAGCTCTCGTATTTAAGTAAAATATTTTATAAAGAATTGATTTTGAGCCTAAGTCAATTCCAAAAACTAGCTTGTAGGTGATCATGTTATAATTACATTTCCGATGTGAACTCTAACATGTTTCATTTGGAACACAGAGAATATTTCCTCTTCAGTGTCCAAATATGAAAAAGTGGAAAATAAACATAAGGGAAGTTGTTTGACCATGTAACAAAAAATTTCATTGTCAAAATACAGAATACCTTATATTGAGTCTTGTTTGCAATATAGAACTTTGCATTGTCTATTTAACTTATGCATTACTAATCCTCATTGGATTTGTAGTATAAACTATAAACCCTACATATATAATGTAGCTTTTAGTTTGCAATATTAAATTCTGCATTGTTAATATCTACGTAGCTTATTAAAAAAATCTACATATTTTATTAGTTTCATTTTATACAATAATATTTGACAATGTTTAAAGGTTTTAAGAAATTTTTCTATCTTAAACATACAATAATATTTCCGTGGTTATAAAATTAGGGAAATTAAAAGTATGTTTAATATAATTTATTTCTAATAGAAAGTTGGCATTTTTTTTTGAAACACGTACAAAAGAATTAACATCAAATAAAATGATATAAGAACACTTGTATTGTTATTCAGACAAAAGGTACTTAAAAACAAAAATATACTTAATGTAGGCAATTTGTATTAGTACATAATAATTAATGTATTATTCATTTTTTAAAAATAGTTTCTTCATTATTATTGACATGTATCATAATTTTTGCATTCAATTCAAGATAGAGCAATCCCTAGATTATCACATTCTACACCGTGATACAACTAGGCCGGAGTTATAGTTTTGTTTAGAGATTCGATAAAATTTAGTAAATTTGTCTCGAACTTAGTATTTACGTTTAAATATTCATTAAATATATATAAATAATTTATTCAATAAATTATTTTTTAACATTTAAATTTATAAATTCAAAAATTCTAGCTCTACTTTATGCAACCACCCTATAAAATTAATTGGATTGAATTAGTGATTACTAAAACTGTTTTATCCTCTCTTTTTTTAATTCTTAAAATGGAGTATTTTTGTTGTAGATTTTCCATTTAGTTAGGAAAGCTGATAATTAAACAGCTTTGTAGTACTCTGCTAGTATTTGCTGCTCCCCCATCTGGGTCTCTATTTGTTGTAATCAGATCATTATCTAACACTACATATAAATATAAATCCGTTCACGACTTTGGGTCGGATCCAATAATATCTCACGCGCCATTCCTTTACTCGCCGGCGATTATGATGCGGCCCACCGTCCGATCACTAACATTGCTCTCCTTACTCGCCGCTTTCCTCGTCGTCTCGCCGGCGCTTGCTTCCGAGTCCGATCACAAGGTAAAATGTTCGATTATGAAACCGCAAAAAACCCTAATTTCGGTTGGCTCTCTTAATTTCTTAAGTTGTACGCGTTCAGTTTCTTTCTTTTTCGGTGGAAGCATCCCTAGATCTATGTGGATTCCAATTGCGAAGATCTTGTTTATGCATTGGTTCCGTGATTCCGAAAATTTGCCAGTTTTTGTAGATTTGATTCGAATTCATGAGTTTAATTACCGTTTTGTTTATGCAAAGTAATGGTTTGACTTTAGATCTCAAAGAACTTCATTTGCGCCTGATCTCAAATTTGTCATACCGATGTGTCTCATATACTAATTGTATTCGTAAGTATAATGCTTGTCTGGTTATGAAGGGGAGCCTTGGAGTAACTGTTAAAGTCGCTGCCATGTGACGTGGTTCATATAATAGACCTTTGTGGTCGGGCCCTTTCCCAGATCCCGCGCATAGCAGGAGCTTAGTGTACCGGGCTGCTCTTTTAATGCTTGTCTGGTTATATGTGCTGATTATGTTGTACTCCCTCCGTCTCAATTTATGTGTCACCATTTGATTAGGCACAAAATTTAAGAGAAAAAGGAAGACTTTTGAAATCTGTGTTACATAACAATTATTAGATATTTGTGTGGTTGTAAATCATCTCATAAAGTTAAATTGTTTCTAAATATAGAAATGTGACATTCTTTTTAGGACAGACTAAAAAGGAATGGTGCCACATAAATTGGTACATAGGGAGTAATAGTTAAGTAAAGCTACTAACAGGTCCTTTGGAGTGCAGTGTTATGTAACTGCAATGGCTAAGATTTGGAGTGAGGTTATTTTGCTTAATTTCATGCATCAAAGACAGAATGGAGGTTAATTTTCGATGTGTTCCTTTACTAATTAAGCTTGATTAGGGAAATGGTGGCAGTGGCTTCTTCTTCATCATGTCTATTGTTTAATGTCTGTCATAAAGGCTGAGATGTGAATTTGCATGGTTGGGTGGTGAAACTCAAACAATAAAGGGACAAAAAGATGATCCCTTTTTAGTTCAGATTAGATGGTTTCAATGTGTTGTTGATTGGATGAATTAGGAGCAACTAGACAGGTAGGACTACATTGTTGATGAAACCTTAGGATGGAAAGATCAATTATAAAATAACAGAAAGTTGATGCCTTTTAGTTTAGATTAAATGGCTTTATTGTATTGCTGATCGGATGGTGGCAAGAGTGAATTGATGAGACAGGTGTGCGATATTGTCGACGAACAAGGTTAAAGTATCCGTAACAGTAGCTTCAAGGTGCTACTGTTTTATAGAAAGCTAATTAGTGGACTGGTGGACCTGGTAGAGTGATTACTTGAGCAGAGGGTTTTTCGGAAACAACCTCTCTATCTCCACGAGGTAGGGGTAAGGTTTACGTACACTCTACCCTTCCCCGGACCCCACCTGTGGGAATACACCGGGTATGTTGTTGTTGTGGACCTGGTAGAGTGGGTATCTCGTAGGTGCATGAAGTGAATTGGCAGTGGTGCCAGAGAGTCTTACAGTTGCATATACTATAAACCTTGTTTATTGATTGGTCTTCACCGATTTTAGCTGTACTTAACTATTTAACTTCTGAGCTGAAGTTTGTTCTTGAAGCTATGACATGGATATTCTTTTACGGTCTATAGGTTAGGTTGAGAGACTTTTCTCTTCTTGCCAACTATACTTCTGCATGACTTTCACTGTAAGAGGCTTTAGTCTTCTTTCACTTAAAGCTAAGAGCATTCGGTTGTATTCTTGTGTATCTTTTTTCCCTTTGTGTCTGCCTGGTGGTGTTTGGTTAAGATGTTAACCCTTTCTTTTTTCTTGTATTTTAAGCAATGCAAATTTGTCTGCTTCTTTGCTCTGCATTTTGTTCACTTCGGCAAAATATGGGAGTAGAAAATAGTCTAGATAGGAGAAAATATTTAAAATTTGCATAATTAAGTGGATGTATGCTTGTGCTTTTGTTTCTTATCTAGGACTTTTGGTATATGCAAATGTTTTTTTCTAACTCTTATGCTTTGTCCAACAGTTTCAACCAGATGACCCGGTTACCCTATGGGTAAATAAAGTTGGGCCCTACAATAACCCACAGGAAACATACAACTACTACAGCCTTCCGTTCTGTCATGCATCTGGTTCTCACAAATGGGGTGGCCTTGGTGAAGTTTTGGGTGGAAACGAGCTTATTGATAGTCAGATTGACATAAAGTTTCAAAGTATGTGGATCCCCTTCAATGTTACTCCTCACTCTTCTTGTTTGATTTGAGGTTTACATGGACTATTTGTGTTTGATAGAAAACGTGGACAAGGGTAGCATTTGTGAGCTTGAGCTTGATGAAGCGAAGGTCAAGCAATTTAAGGATGCAATTGAAAACAATTATTGGTTTGAATTCTTCATTGGTATGTTACAATCTTTATTCTTCCGTATATTCTTATGGAGATTTCCTGGAAAACATCGAGTGCATTTTGTTCGTAAGAAATCCTACTTTTGCAGTGCTAATTAACATTTTTACCCCTAGATGCTGATTAACATATAACTTCTTGGTATAAAAGAGTAAAGTTCCTGAAGATCTTACAAGTATATTCTTTTCTGGTTGATATGCTTTTGAATTTGTTATGCAGTCTTTGATGTGGTAAGTAACTGATTAGTACCTATAAAAAGAAACCAATTATTGCTGTGGTTATTGTGCACGCTGCACAGTACATTGATGCTAATACATGTTTTCTGGTGGGTTTAGGACTACAAAGAAATAAACAAGTTTCTGAATAATTAGAAGGTTGATTGATGATTTTACAATTAATTCATTGGGCGATTATCCCACTATTCTTGTTATGATTGGGGGGTGGGGGTGGAAACTTAACTTATAAGCTTGACTTATCTACTCTATCGTGACACGTCTACATGAGTTTGAAGCCGTTTTCTTGGTTTTCTTATTCTATTTGTTACGATTTCAAATGAACGATGAGAAAATATCCTCCTATTTTAATGAGGAAAAGGAAAACCCTCAAACCAAAGACAACTTTAGGAAATTGTACAATTATAGACCATTGAAAATCTAAGAATAGTATCTTTTGACACTGGCCATACTCTTCTATTAAAATAATTTTGCATTTTACGCCAAATGCATCATTGAAAGTAAGCATTGCTTCATTTTTTGAAGAGCTTTACATTCCATAGTAGTGGCAGGCTCGTAATTTGCAGTAAAGATATTACTTAATCTGCAAAATGTAATACTCCATTGTCCAATGTTTAATGTACAACATTGTGTCTTGGCAAAGGGAAATGCTGAAGTAACGCGTGTGTGTGGTTCATTGATTGTGCATTCTCTGTAAAGGCTAGGTGAAAATAAACCCTTTTCTCCCTCTTACTATGTAGCATAATTTATTTGTGAGGCTTCACCTGTATCTGATTATCTTGTTGAAGGTTTCTTTTGAAGTTGTTTCTATATTATTTTAAGAAATACGCTCTTTATTTATAACCACATTCCTGTTAACCTTATTTTGATTTCTGTTTCAGTGCTGAACTTTTTTTCGCCTTTTTCTTTTTCAGATGTAATGCCTTCTGTTGCTTTATTTAGATTCTTTTGAATTCTATTGATTTTTCTTGCCTTGACCTTTACCTTCTTTTGTTTCTGGTTTGTTGAATGTTTTTCAGATGACCTGCCGTTGTGGGGTATGTACTCTCTCATGATTTAATTTTTCTTGGCAAAAAATGAAAAGGAGGTGGTTCCAATTTGTGATTTGTCTGTGTTATAGGTTTTGTTGGGGAGTTACATCCTGACAGAAACAGTGATAATAAGCATGCACTTTACACACATAAGAACATATATATTAAATACAACAAGGACCAGGTCTGTGACTTGATCATCTCATTCAAATTTGGTGGGTAGTCTACGTATTCATCTTGTCTTGGTTCTTGCAGATCATTCATGTCAATATCTCTCAAGAGGGCCTAAAGCCTTTGGAGGCTGGGAGAACCTTGTACATGACATATTCTGTCAAATGGGAACCAACCAATATCAGTTTTGCTCGTCGCTTTGAAGTTTACTTGGATTACCCATTTTTTGAGCATCAGGTGGACATTAGTTGGATAACATTGTTTTCTTATTTTTATTCATCATCTCCAACAATTGAACTAGTGATGGTGCATTAGCTTATACTGTTAAGATTTTCATGCAGCTTTCCTGACCACTTCTGAAGTTCTGTATATGGTTTATCATTGTAGATGGATAAGCCGCTTTGTATTTAATTTATCACCATAAGATTCATTTTTTGTTTAGTTTTATGTGTTGTTTGTAATTGTGATATGTACTCTGCAGATTCATTGGTTCTCCATCTTTAATTCTTTCATGATGGTCATCTTTCTTACTGGTCTGGTGTCTATGATATTGATGCGGACGCTGAGGAATGATTATGCCAAATATGCCCGGGAAGATGATGACCTGGAGACTCTGGTAACAACCCTGTGCTTAAAACAGCATTCTGTGTAGATTAATAAGATTTAAGTTCGAGACTTCTCGATTCCATTTAACAAGATTTAAGTTTGAGGCTTCTTTTCTTAATCGTTAGTGTTTTATTCTCAGGAAAGAGATGTGAGTGAAGAGTCTGGTTGGAAACTTGTTCATGGAGATGTGTTTCGGACTCCGCTTAACCTAGTGTTACTTTCTGCTCTTGTTGGTACTGGGGCACAGCTGGCATTGCTTGTCCTCCTTGTCATACTGTTGGCAATTGTGGGGATGTTGTATGTTGGGTATGTTGAATACTTGATTGATACCTTTTGAACTGTAGTTGTTGGCTATTTATTTAGGAGTAGAGTATAGGGGCAATTTGTGGTCGTCTGGTACTTCTTGTTTCATGTAGCTTTGCTATGGAATTACTGGTTGCTGTTAGTATACATACTCTGTTTCTTTGCTACTTTGTTAATATGTTCAATTTTAATAGTATTTGTGCATTCTTTGCAGGAGAGGAGCCATTGTTACAACTTTTATTGTATGTTATGCTTTGACATCATTCATTTCGGGCTATGTTAGTGGTGCAATGTACTCACGAAATGGTGGTATGTTCCTTTCTTATCTATATCTATCCTTGTAAGGCACTAATCTTTTATCGAAACCCCCCCCCCCCCCCCCCCCCCCCCCCTTCCCTTTGGCTCTTCTGTTGCTTGGCATTTCTATTTCACCTAAGGAGAGATTTGAAGCTGGGATCTTTTGTCTTAGCATTTATTGATGAGTAATGCAGGACATATTGCTTGTGGTCCCTGTTTTGGGGTACCACCACTGTGCATGGTTTTTATTTCTGCTACCTACCAAGGTAGGGGTAAGGTCTGCTTACACACTACTCTCCCCAGACTCCACTTGTGGGATTACACTGGATATGTTGTTGTTGTTCAATGTACTCGGCAAAACTTGGAATGACAACACACTTTCTCTTTCTTCCTTTTTTACAAGTACAATAGTCATGCTGTTTATCTTCTTATTGCAGGGAAAAGCTGGATCAAGTCAATGATTCTGACAGCATCACTCTTTCCATTTTTGTGCTTCGGAATTGGTTTTGTTCTGAACACAATTGCCATATTTTATGGGTCTCTAGCAGCAATTCCCTTTGGCACAATAGTGGTTGTCTTCGTCATCTGGGCATTTATTTCCTTCCCCCTGGCTCTTCTGGGTACAGTTGTTGGAAGAAACTGGAGTGGTGCTCCAAACAATCCGTGCCGTGTCAAGACCATTCCTCGCCCTATACCTGTGAAAAAGTGGCACCTGACACCATCTGTAATCTCCTTGATGGGTGGTTTGCTACCATTTGGCAGCATATTTATTGAGATGTATTTCGTCTTCACATCCTTCTGGAATTACAAGGTAAACTATAACCCCATGCGAGGCTTGTGTACCACTCACCATATGTGATTTTGAATAATAAACGAAGGCTGAACTTCAGCGGATTCAGGGAGAAACAATTTGAATTCTGTCCTTCATAGCTTGGACATTGCTGCAAATAAATATGAGCATGAAACAAACTCCAATGTAATCAGGGTACTGACCCAGTGGGTCCATTCTGGTGCCCTTTTCCTCCTTAACAAGTTAGATTATGTAAAATTTCAATGAACTATGAGTAGAATAACTATCTTTTGCTAGCATGCATTCCCTGCATGATTAGTCGTACTTTTTTTTAATAATAAATTTTCAAATTGATATGGAATCATAAGAACCTTCTGTTAGGTAGTAGCATATTAAAGTTTACTTCTCAACGAAGCAGCTGCGGTATAAATTTTGAATTCATTGCTAATGTATCCGTGTCATGGTTTCTGCAGGTGTATTATGTTTACGGGTTTATGCTTTTGGTGTTCCTGATTCTCATTGTTGTTACTGTCTGTGTTACCATTGTGGGCACATATTTCCTGCTAAATGCTGAGAATTATCATTGGCAGTGGACTTCATTTTTCTCAGCCTTCTCTACAGCTGTCTATGTCTACCTGTACTCAGTATATTACTACTATGTGAAGACTAAGATGTCAGGGTTCTTTCAGACCAGCTTCTATTTTGGATATACACTGATGTTTTGTCTTGGCTTAGGAATTCTCTGCGGTGAGTATGAGTACCAGTTAGACCATTCCTGCCTTAATGATTCTATTGCTTGTGTGGAATTCCAATGATATAGTCATGATATTTCATGTTGCTTCATGTTATTCTAATCAGTCATGTCCTCTTGTCATTTAAACTTAGGTGCTATTGGATTTTTGGGTTCAAATCTGTTCGTGAGGAGGATCTATAGAAACATCAAATGTGACTGATCTTTTAACCAAGAAGTGTAGGACTGACACTGCTATATTGCTTGGTGTCTGGCAGTAAGGTCAAGAACAACCTCAAGAACCATGTATCTTTGTGGGATTCAATTCGGTTTAATGATGGTAGGTACCTCTGCTTGTATTTTGGGGAGGCCTGAAAATTTTCCCCATTCCTTGGGCTGTAAAAGTAATCTCCTATTTTATTTGTACTTAAATTAGGACGGAGAGACTTTGAATGATTCAAGGCTAGCATGTTAAGAGTTTCAGCTGTGATGTAGTTATATATCTTTCCAATACTATAGGACACAGATGCACCAAAACCACTGCTACTTAATTTTTGTTTATTCTCATGCAATTACAAATGAGGCCAGGCTAGTTCTTGTGTTTGTTGAACAATTTCACCATAACGATTTGGATATACACATTGCAAGCAGAGACCATTTTCTCATTCACCCTCATTTTTATTTTTATTTTCTTAATGCTCAACATCTCGAAGGATGGGTCTACTGTCTAATTGATTTCCAGTTCAGCTAATTCTATTGCTAAAAATGCTTTTAACAAAAAATGATCAATTTATTAAGCAAGCTATGATACCTTCACCTTCACGAATTAACCCTTTCCTGTCCCGTTAAGCTATAACAGTTCTCTTTCATTTTCCTCGTGTTATACGAAGTGGATTCTTCTGTTGTGTACGAGGTTGGGTGGCTAAACATAGAGGACTATTACTATTCTTACTACGCCATCAAAATTCAGTGACTTGAATTGTTTGTTCCTTAAAGTAATTCATGTTAAAATTTGAGAAAGAACAATATTTTGCTGGGAATAATACTCGCCATAGAAACAAAATCAATTCATAAAAAATTGTGGATTCCCCTTAATCTCAACTGATACCTTCTTCAGCCATCTAGATTGGACAGAGACATTTCTAGACTACTAATTGACAAAATGCCCATAATCTGAATTGATAGTAACAGTCTCTGTGGTTTTTATTGTGGTTGGTAAGAGAGGAGAAACAAATTAGACCCACGATTCTTGTGAGAATGAAGGGCCATAGTTGAAAGTGACAATCACACTATACAAATGGCCTTAATAAAATGATAAAGTGGGCCTACAATGTTGACATGTGGAAGATTAACGTCCATACTAACTCCTCTCCTAAACAAACTATTTCCACAAGCTCCCAATTTAAATCCTCATTAGTGAAGTGAGATCAACCCAGCACAAGAACCCCAAAAAAGAATCTTGAAACTTAGCCAAAAAAGAAAAGAAAAGACCGGCTAGTGTCTAAGGCACCATGATTAGCACTTCCTTCATGCCAAGAAAACCAATAATGACAAGCCTCAAGGCCATTCCAAATCTCGGGCAAGCACTCTTTGGACTTAAATCTGCACATGGTGGCAAAATCACTTGCATGGCTACATACAAAGTGAAACTTATTACACCTTCAGGACCAGTAGAATTTGATTGTCCAGATGATGTGTACATTCTTGATCAAGCTGAGGAAGGAGGACATGCACTTCCTTATTCATGCAGGGCAGGTTCTTGCTCATATTGTGCTGGTAAAATTGTGGCTGGAAATGTTGATCAATCTGATGGGAACTTTCTTGATGATGATCAAATAAGTAGTGGATATGTGCTAACTTGTGTTGCTTATCCACATTCTGATGTTATCATTGAGACTCACAAAGAGGAAGAACTCACTGGCTAAGCTAATTAAATTTGGCTCACCACCGAAAGCTGTTTGGAAAAATATTCTGATTTTCTACAAAGTTGTGGTACGGCCCTTCCCGTGTGGAGTTCTAGTGCACCAGACTGTTTTTTTTTACTAGAGGTATCTATGTACATTATCTGAAAGTATTTAGTATAATAGATGTAATAAGTCAAGAAGTCTGCTTTAGCACTTATGAAAATTCCCATGTAATATTCTTTTTTCTCTTTTCTTTTCTCTGTATCTCTGTATTAGAAATGAGGGTTTCAACATGTGTGCTTAGAATAATAGATTAAATTGCTAACTGAGGGCATTATAGTCATTTCAGTCGATTACTATTGCTACTCACTTGCTAGATGTGATGCTAATGTTTTTAGAAAAGGCAACTTACTGTTGTAACCTTATGGTGCTCTTTGTTTCTTGAACATCACTACACCCACTTCCGGACATTCTGATATCAGGTTAGTTGTTACACACACTTACATTTGATTTATGCTTATACATGTTAGAAAATTTTAATGACTAATTTTGGTACTTTTAACAACTAATAAATGAAGCTAAAAAAACAAATATCCAACTAAGATGTGTACTTCCACTACATATCCCTCTATATGTATACTTATTCAATGTCTCCTTACCTGCTCATACATTTGTATTCCCTTGTGGTCTTTTACTCACAAGTTACTAAGTATAGCTATTTACTTTGAGAGCTATGTATGTGAATTGGCATCTATCATAGAAATGGAGCTATGTATGTAACTTGGAATCTATGATAAACAAAAAGTACATTTGATTTCACATGTATCCACTGAACAAGTGGGGTCAAAAGTTCATAACCCACCCCCAATACCATTCTTGTAAATCACACAATTTCCCGTTAGAGAAATTTGCTTCTTGAAGCCCATTAAAAGCAAATGACAACGTATAGTAACTGAGCCCATTTGAATACTTCTATGAATTTCCTTGTGGGGGCTGGGGGGGGTGTGTGCTTAGATACCCGATTTTGGGGTTTCTCTTTAAAATATACATTTAAGTTTATATGTAGTGACCGGAGAAGATTAAGTTAATTTTTGCCACATATGACTGAAGGCTAGGCATTTATGTTCAAATCTACTCCATCCGAGCTCAAATTTAAAGTCACTATTGCAATCATTTTAATAATATTAAACACATTTTTATCAATTACATCAATTACTTATTAATCAAAACTCATCATCATTTCAAAACACGCAATCATTGAGTTAGAACACTTACAAGTTCTTTACACCAACACTTGATGATACTACATCACTCACTAATTAATTAATAACACTTTTAATTAATTAAGCCAAACGAGCTCTCATATCCAAATATAATATAGGAAAAATCAACAATCATAAGTACAAATGCAACTCTGAAATCCAATTCCGCAGTCTTTGCAACTTGGTGCAGGGTGACGTCCACTATACATGCTATTGCATGTTTTAATGCAACAAACTTGATTGCAAGTGCTGTCGCATGGACCCAAATTACCATCACATCGATTAGCTAATTCTATCTTCTTCTCCATCTCCATAGAAGCCAAGTTGATATTTCCATTGCCAGCTACATTAGAATAAATTGAGGTTAAAAAAAGAAGAAGGAAAAAGTGGCATAAATAACCTCTCACACAAAAAATAGCAGACTCATAATATATGTATATATTATGTATATTGAACTAATAGATACAAATGTTATATATTATGTATATTGGTTAATGATGTAAATATTTTTGGCCAAGCAACCAAATACGAGGATAATCAAAAACTCATGTTATCTATGACTATTTATTGATGAATTTCATAGTTAATTCCTGATTTTTTTTTGTAGTGCATTAAAGGTCAACAACGGTGAGATTTAATATAACCATTGATTTTTTTTTTTTTTACAAAATTTAAAGAGGAATAAATTGAAATGAAATACTTACTAGCTATGTTCGTATAGAATGTTGCAGTTTGTGGTGTAGCCATAACTATAGAGAACAAAGCAACAAAACCAATAATGACAAGAAGAATACTTTTAGGAATCGCCATTTCTATTTTCTATAAATTGTTTATTTATTCACTGATATATTATTAAAACTAACCACGTCCTTTTATAGTGTTTTCTAGGTGTCCACCGACTAAAATATGGTAGCCAGTTAAAAGAAAGAATAATTAATTTGATTAGCGGCTTATTAACCTATTTTAATCAATTTCCACACCCTGTTCCGGTTTTAGCCATTTTAGTAGTAGGAGAAATTATAGAAATGTTAGTTTTAAATTACGCAATTTTAGGAATTATGATAAGATACCCATCTAAAATGAGTTTCTTTTGTTTCCAATCGTACCCATCTAAATGGGTTTCTTTTGTTCTATCTCCTCCCCCTCCTTTTAATATTTATGATTTTAAAATCAAATTAATTTTCGGTCATTAAATCTTTTCTTATTTGAATGATGTAGGAAATCCTAATATTTAGGATCTTAAGTCAATTAGGACTGTGCCTTATAATTCTTCCCTTATTGTTTTTTGAAAATCTGGAAACTATATTCCATTATGAAGAAATAAGTTACAAACCGAAAGACACAACTAGGATTACGTATTAGTTATTGTGTGTACATACGTTTAATAATTATAAAACTTCAATAGAACATGAAAACTAATTTCACACAGTCATTTAATTATTGTTTTATTTTAAAAGTCGCGTATCAACTAATTTTTTTTTATTTGAACTATAAAAAAAAGTCCTAATATCTAGCACAATAATCTTTAGTAGCATTTCCCCCCCCATATATGTCGATATAAAATTAAGAGATGTAGATTTATCTTTGCCATCCACACACGATTTTTGGTGTAGCCACCATACAAGGAACAAGATGAAGAACTTCTAACAAAAATTAATGATATTTTTACAGAATTGGAATAAGTTTACAGTAGTTTAATCTTTATTTGGTACCATAATAAAGAAGGGGTTTTGGACTTATAGTCTATTTGTCCAAATTTTTAGGAAATTAAAATTTACTTATTTATTTTTTTAAAAAGAAGGTTTATTTTATAGAGTTGAGTATTTGGTCAAAGCTTTTATATATGAAAAGAGTAAGTGCCTTTGCTCTAGTAGCTTAAGCTAAAAAGAGTAGTTTTCCCCCTAGAATCACTTTTAAGTGTTTGACCAAGCATAAATTAATGCTCTAATGTTGACAAAGGTGTTTTTCAAATGGATTATCCAAACACAAATTGTTACTCTCCAAAAAAAACTTTTTCGAAAAATACATTTCAGAATATACTCATTTTGAAAACTTGGTCAAACAATGTATTAGACCAATAAAAATGATCGATGTCAATTGATACAAGATGACATATCGATATCTCATATTCAATAGAACGACTTACAAATACTATACAACTAATTTAACTACTTTCATCATTTTTGCATGTTTAGAAAATATTGATTTTATTTATTGTGCTAATGTAATTAAATTTATTCATCATTTTGAACTAAGGCTGGCCAGTGGGCCATCCCCCATAAAAAAAAAACGGGCACAGGACTCGAACCCGGGACGGAACCTGGGTTCGTCCCGCCCGGACCCGTACCGCCCCAGGCCCGATCCCGCCCACCCCGCCCCGATCCCGCCCGCCCCGCCTCCCTTTTGCAAAAAATGATCATTTTTGGCCTCCCCCAACTCCCCTATCCCTTAATATTTATTTTAACCCCTAAGTTAATATACTTACACTTTAACTCAATTAAAATGGATTGGTTACTGAATATCAGACTAGACGAAGTAGAGAGCTTTTAATGTAGTTTTTCCTGTAGTAAACTTCTTCCCAACTATAAATACCTCATTTTCTCTTCATATTTCTCACAAATCTTCCTACAATCTCTCTAATCTCTCAATCTACTTCTCTACAAGTCTACATTGCCTAATAAATATTATATTTTATTTGTTCATTTGTATAATTGTATCAAAGTTAAAAAATTGGGACTAAAGTTGGCAACTAGCTTGAGTGTCACGACCCAAACCGGAGGGCCGCGATGGGCACCCGGATCTTACCCGCCGGGTACCACCAATCACACTATCAATACCTAATCATAATTAAATACGGACTAAACCGAAAAAGAACTATGTAAAATCTTAATCAGAAAACCAACTTTTATATATATACATACCCATACCAAGGACGACAAGACCGTACATGACTACTACACAGTACACACATGACACCGTCTACAAGCCTCTAAAAGAGTATATGATATCAAAAGATCGGGCAGGGCCCCGCCATACCCATATACACATGCAAAAATATACCGTACCAAAATAAGGCCGACACTCCGAAACAAGAGGAGTATTCCAAAATCCACTGAGTCAGCTACCTACTAACGTGGATCGTCATCCTGTCTACGTAAACCTGCGGGCATGAAACGCAACATCCCCCGACAAAAGGGACGTCAGTACGACTGATGTACTGAGTATGTCAGGCATGAACAATAGCATAACATGGATATAACAATAAACTGAAACAGAAACAGTTGACCAACAGTAAATGCCTCTGAGGGCCCTAATACATATGCCTAAATGTTATGCACAATGCAAATACAGTATACATATAAATATTGGCCACACAACGACATCTTCCTGTCCATAACCACCTCTGTGGGCATCATGTTATATCGTATTGGCCACACAAGGGCATCAATATTGGCCTCTTCGGGCTCTTTCGTGATAGTCTGTACTAGCTGCAGGTGGTGTGCGTATATAACACTTTTCCTTTTTTCCATATCCCCTACATATATACAATATTTACCATATAGTAATGTGCATAGCACAAGTGGGTCCAGGGTAATACATTAATATAATGTAAATGAAAATTCATGAATAACAATAAAACATCCTGAGTGACATAATATCCTTGTACCTTCGGCTAACACTGTGAATATCAACATCTTTTCCGTATGCCTCAATAAGGACTTAAGAGCATATTTAGACATGCTTTTAACATAGGAATCAATAACATGAATATTTTTAACTACTAGGAGTAGAATAATTTATGGAACAGTATCACAATTATATTTCGTTACATGACATAATTTGCCTTAACATACCTCGAATCCAAGCTTAATAACTCGAAGTGAAATTTTGGTTATTTGTTCTATGATTGGCTTTGCTTTCACTAACAGTTAGTTGTTGCATATGTAATATCTGCTAACTGCGTAGTTCCTCTTAGCATGTTAAATTCTGAAAGAGGGAAGTTGGCTTTGTTCATTCTGTAGTTACCTCTTGCTTCTGAAGGAATATCGGGCACGTCGAAATACATGTATGAAGGAGAGGTGGAGCTAACAACGTGCCCACTTAATTAGCAAAGAACAATGTACCTACTTTAATCTTAGAAGTGAAATTTGTTGTGCTATACAAAGGTGTCGGATGGTCTTCTTAATGGACCACGACTTGGCACCTAATTAACCATATTGGCTTAGTCATTTAGGTTGTTAACACGTAGAGATTCTCCACTTACTATTGTCTCCCCTTAAAATTAATCCCACAATTAATCAATTACACACACAATTAATTTCGTAATCCCAATTCACTTAAATCTTGATGACTTATAAAACCTTCATATACTCAATGTCATAATTTTGTGATATGACACTAGTTCATAACCTCTTTGGGGATATACAACTATTATTATTAATCTCCGTCGTCACACTTCTTACGTCCAAAATTATTTCTGGGTTTAATCATTTTATATACTAATTTCTTTATTAACATATGTAAATATAACATAAATTTTCCAACGCTCGGGTCTATTTACATACGCCTAGTGACTTTACATACGTCTAGCGATTCAAACCGTAACCCGAAAGTACATGATGTTACATTGAGGATCATCCATCGAGCAAAGTTTCAATTTTCAACCTCGATTACACGTCGACGTTACGTCGGAGGTTTATTGAGACATGTACAAAGTTTTCACAAAGCTAGGTGGGATGAATACGAGGCTACAAAGTCGGGTGCGCCAATGCGCTCTCAGTCGAGACAAGGTTCACATAGTGTCCCGGATCAAGTACATGGTCAAATTAACCCGACGACGGGGGAAATTGTAGGTCCTAAATACGATAAACATAGAGATAGGGAAGCAATAGCAAAATTAGTTGCGGTGGAGGGTTTGTCTTTTTCATTTCCCTCCTCTCCTGGTTTTATTCATTACATTAGAGATATGTATAATCCTGCTTTAAACGGTTTTCCTAGATCAACTGTTAGGAGAGACGTTTTTAAATTTGCACATGAATATCAACAATATTTACGTTATTTATTATATCATTTTCCTGGTAAAGTATCTATCACGTCTGATATAGGCCATAATACTAACGACCATGATTATTTAACTGTAACATGTCATTGGATAGATTATAAATGGTCTATGCAAAAACGTATTTTAGCATATTATTAGTGATGTATTAAATTTATTAAAATAGACGGTTGTAAAATACTTATTGAAATTATTTAATAATTTATTCTTTTTTATAAATATATACGCGATACACACATACGTATAATGCACGTACTCTAAAATTAGTCTCCCTTCTCTCACCTGTACATTGGATCATAACAATGGAGGATAATAGTTACCACTTGATGGCCCTTCATCTACTCTTTTCCTTTTTTTTTTTTCTTCTCTTTATTAGAAGTCCGTAAAATTTTCAACACAGACCTTTCATCAGCTAAATCAGTCAAAAATTTATACAAAGTTAGTCTGCTCTTTTTAAACAAGGTTTTCATGGGTAGTGAGGGGTACCATTTCATGTATAATCAATGCACGTGTTTTTGATGTATAATCGATATATATTATTTGATGTGTAACTAATGTATACATATTTGATTTATAATTAATGTTTACCCTTGAGTGTTGTGAAGTTTTCTCGCTGCTTCTCTCTGTTGGTTCGCTGCTGCTACTGGTACATTTTGAGTGTATAATAAGCGTATAATCAGTATGCATTAATTATACACGTATAATCAATATATACACTAATTATACATGTATAATCAATATATACATTAATTATACCCGTATTTATATGATAATTTTACATTAGCTATACAATGCTTATTTGATGTATAAAGTGTCACTATAAAAAGAAAGACATTTGACAACATTTTAGTTGTCATAGGATGTTGTTGTCATCCAATAACAACATCCCCGGACCCGCGCATAGCGAGAACTTAGTGCATCGGATTGCTTTTTATTTTTATTTTTTATGTTGGATGTTGTTGTCAAAAGTATTTTTCGCAACAACAAAAATTGTTGCATACCGTTGCAATAACTTCCGATGCGAAAAGTTTTCGCAACAACAAATTATTTTTTTTTATTGCCATTTACGTTTTTAGCAACAATATATTAAATTTTTGTTGCCATTTATGTTTTTTTAGCAACAACATATTTATTGTTGTTAAAATTTTATTGCTAATTCTATACTTTCTTGTAGTGTAGTGTGTATAGACAATGTAAAATGGATTCTCTTAATCCAGTTGTTTCTCTTGATCTATCCTTTTTCCAAAAAAAAAAAAGAATCTGTGATTTGTTTTTTGCATATTTGACTACACATTTCACCAATGAAATTAAATGTGCTTTTCAAAGAACATAAAAGTTCAAATTTGATACCAATGAAAAAATGATTTTCAAAGAACACAAAAAATTTAAAAAATTCATATCAATGGCAGAGTTAATAAAAATGGCAAAAACACTTGTTTTGAGTGAAAGACTATTCTCTGCTAAAGGGAAGAACAGACCAATAAGTATTTTAAAGCCATTAGGAATCTTCAATGGCAAAGAAAGAGAGAAGCTTTCAAGAGAGACTTGGTAAGAGTTTTTAAGGCTATTTATTGTGAACAAAAGTTTTAAGTTAGGAGGTGTAATCAAAAGTAATGGACGGCTATTTATGTTTACCCCTCGAAGAAAGAAACAAGGCATATTAATTATTTTACTTTTTTTTCTTACTATATACAAATGCATTGCTAGAATTTCATGTTTCACTTTGTGATTGCATTATGATAAGACGGTTATCTGCAAATAATTTTCTTAAGGCGGGTTAGTAGTTAGATATCACTTGAAATAGTAAGATAATAAAATTTATAGTTAAGGTAAGTTGATTATTAGATTTCACTTGAGATAATAAATTAATGAAGAATGTTTTCATTGTTACTTTACTGCAAAAGATTGAAATTTCTTCACCAACTAATAGCAATTTAAGAGTTTTCTCTCAGTAATACTTACTAGCACAAGATATTTATACCCGACTATACTAATTTATCATAATTAAGGTAATAAAAGTGTATATAAATATATATATATCATTGATAGAGAATAAATAAATATTCTCTATATATTCTGTAATTATTATTCTAATGTAATTAGGTAAAGTAGAGATCCTTATACAATTAGGCTTGTAATTGTAAACACCTATATATATTGTATAAATGAGAAGCCTCCAACCAAGAAGAATTACACTATTCTAGATGGTATCAGAAACTAAACTCTAGCCTCCTCTCAAACCCCTTGTACCGTAGGTTGCCACCGTTTTCCCACTTTATAACTAAACCTGCTCCTACGGAGATTATCCTGGAATAAAAGATGTCAAACAAACTTTCTATGTTGTAAAAAAAAAAAAAACGTAACAATCAAGTTTCAATCCCAATCTCTACTCTTCTTTTCCCAAGAGGAATTGTTTTCTAGCTCTCAGGTGTAACTCTTGTCACAATCACCTTTCTCTCTCCAATCAACAGATTCCGATAACTTTTCGACGCGTTGAAAAGCGTATCGTTAACTTTTAGGGTTCTTCAACAACCTCGTCTTTCTATCTAACCTACCATCCACGAACATGGCACAATATTCCCCATTGCAACCCATCATCTTGGGCCCACCTCCAGGCCCACAATACATAGGACACCAACACCAGGCCCACTTCTCCACGGCCCAACAACAGGCCTACAGTCCCATGACCCTTGCCGAACTGAGTTAGGCTTACAACACTATGAATCTCCAGCAGCCCGACGACGCATGGTACATGGATACATGTGCCACATCCCACCTCACTCGCGACTCTGGTAATCTCCATCACCTATTTAATTTGAACAATTCTCAATTTATTTTGGTCGGCAATGGCAATCACATTCCAATTCAAAGCTACGGCACCACTCAAACGCAACCACCTCACCCACCCATTACTCTAAAAAATGTCCTATATACTCCTAACATCATTAAAAACTTAATCTCTGTTAGAAAGTTTGCTAGTGACAACTCCGTATCTATTGAGTTTGACTCTTTTGATTTCTGTAAAGGACCTACGCACGGGGACAACTCTTACGAGATGCAATGTGTGGGGGACCTATATCATTTCTCATCCAATTCCGCCACAAGTATCAATCCGCCAACCTCTCTAGCTGCCATCTCTCCATCCACTTGGCACAATAGACTCGGGCACCCGGGAGCACTAGTTTTTTATTTTCTTAGAAGTCAGAATTTCATTCAATGTAATAACAACAAATTTACCCATGCTTGCCACTCTTGCCCTCTAGGAAAACATGTTAGACTTCCTTTTCAATCTTCATTAAGTGTAACGTTTTCTCCTTTTGATAATATTCATGCGGATTTATGGACATCTCCCACTACTAGCAAACTGGGTCACAAATATTATTTGGTGTTTTTGAATGATTTCTCTCACTTTCTTTGGGTTTATCCTCTAAAATATAAGTCCCAAGTTTACACAATCTTTCTTGAATTTCAAGCATATGTTAAAACCCAATTTGAAAAGACCATCAAAACGTTTCAATGTGACAACGGCCGTGGTTTTGACAACCTTCCCTTTCATAAATTTTGTGCGAACCACGACATAGTGTTTCAATTTTCTTGCCTCCATACCTCACCTCAAAATGGTAAAGCCGAAAGAATCCTACGCACCATCAATAATAAGATCCGCACTATGCTCTTTCATGCTTCCATCCCCCCTTCTTTTTGGGTATACACCTTACATATGGCGGCATACCTACTTAATATATTACCAACATGAACACTTCAAAATAAAACTCCAACCGAAATTCTCTTCCGTCGAATCCCTTCTTATGATCACCTTCTGATTTTTGATTGTTTAAGCTACTCGAATCTTGCCTCCACGACCCCACACAAATTAGCACCTAGAACTACCCCTTCCATTTTCTTAGGTTTCCCATCAAACCATATGGGGTACTTATTTTATGATTTATCCACAAATAAAATTCTAGTCTCTCGCCATGTCACATTTAAGGAGAACGTTTTCTCATTTGCAAACATCCAAAAATTTCAAGTCACTGATTATAGCTTCCTTGATGATCCGGACACGTCTCCTCTCATTAGAAACTCCATATATCGTGCCACCCATCCCGCCTCGTCACTGCCCCACGGTCTACTACCCCCCAGCCCCCGACAACTACCCCCATATAGGGACGACAATTTGGCGGGGCGGGTGCGGGTACCCCCTCCCCCGCACCCGTATCCGGCAGAAAATTTTATACCCATCACCTACCCGCCACCCGTGGCAACATTTTCAACATCCATACCCGCCTAGACGAGTATATTCCTAAATCCACACCCGCTCTACCACCCAAGTGAATATCCTCAAAATTCATTATTATTGGGCTTATGAGCTGCTAAAATTATGTGTGCCAAATTATTTGACTTTAGATAAATGTAAAATTGTACAAATAAATTTATAGTTTGCGGGTATAAGGCAAGCGGGTGGATTTTGGGCGGGCGGTTGGATGCGGGGCGGGGTAGACGGGTATCAGGTGGTATAACTGCAAATCCACCACCTACTCATACCCACCTACTACCCGCCAAAGTTATACCCATACTCGTGTACTACCCGCCAAAGTTATACCCATACCCGCCTCAACTGGGGCGGGTGCGGTGCGGAATTCGCAAAATTGTACCCATCTGCCATCCCTACATCCCGTCACTGCCCCACCGTCGACTTCCCCCGGCACCCATCGACTGCCCCCCATCCCGTCGATCACCCACCGTAATCTGTCACGGAAAATACCGTGTCCCAAACCACCCCACTGCCTGTAACTACTCCGCTGCTCGTGGCCCAAACAGTCCCGCTTCTGACCCACCATATGAAAACTCGTGCCCAGCACAAGATTTTCAAACCAAAAGTCCACTTTAACCTCTCCACTCAGACTATCTCACCTATACCTAAAAACTCAAAATTAGCCAAGCTTGACTCGAATTGGAATGCGGCCATGCGTAAGGAATTTAATGCGCTCACTACACAACACACTTGGGATCTTGTCCCGAGACCAGAGGGGGTGAATGTGATTCATTGCATGTGGCTATATCGTCATAAATTCAAATATAGTGGCGAGCTTGAACGCCATAAGGCGAGCCTTGTGGCAAATGGCACGGAGCAACAAGAGGGAGTTGATTGTGGTGAGACCTTTAGTCTAGTGGTTAAACCAACCACCATTCACATTGTTTTGAGCATATCTATGGAAAAGAATTGGTCGATTCATCAACTTGATGTAAAAAATGCGTTCTTACATGGGGATTTGAAAGAAACTGTATATATGCATGAACCGTCTAGCTTTGGGCATCCAGAGGCTCCTCAGTATGTTTGTCGTCTTCGAAAGTCACTCTATGGCTTGAAACAAGCCCATAGGGCTTGTATGAGCGTTTTGACACTTGACTACGGATTACATCTTTATCCACCTGCACCGACCAAGCTGATATCGTATACGGACGTCGATTGGGGCGGCTCCAGACATACGCTAATCTACTTTTGGCTATTGTGTATTTTTGGGTGATAATCTCATCTCGTGGTCTGCCAAACGACAAGCCACGCTTTCCCGTTCGAGTGTAGAAGAAGAATATAGAGGCGTTGCGAACGTTGTTGCCGAGATCTGCTGGTTCAGAAACCTTCTTCTAGAGTTTCATTGTCCATTATGTAAGGCTTCTCTTGTCTACTGTGATAACATATCTGTTGTTTACTTGTCTCATAACCCGGTTCAGCATCAGCGAACCAAACATATTGAGATGAATATTCATTTTGTTCGTGAGAAGGTTGCCATGGGCCATGTTTGGGTGTTACATGTTCCTTCTTCCTATCGGTACGCAATATATTTACTAAGGGACTTACTCGACAACTGTTCCTTGACTTCAGTCTAGTCTAAGCGTCCGGCCTCCTCCCGCTCCAACTGAGGGGGTGTGATAAAGAATAAATAAATATTCTCCATTTATTCTGTAATTATTATTCTAGTGTAATTAGGTAAAGTAGAGATCCTTATACAGGTTTGTAATTGTAAACACATATATATATTGCATAAATGAGAAGCCTCCAACCAAAGAGAATTACATTATTTTAGAATCATGTATTCATTTATATGATATATACACAACTAATGAAAAGAAAGGTCAAAAACAAATAAGAAAACAAGTACAATTGCTACACTTTACGGTTAATTAAGGTTATAGCTAAAAGGACAAAAACTGCTGACAAGTGGAAAGAGAAAAGGAGCATTTGAGATGAACATTTCAGGTAAATTCTTTGATTTTGTGGGAATTTCGGGTAATTAGTTACTAGATAAGCAATTTCGGGCAAATAATTTACTTTAAATGGGTAGTTTGTGTTGTTTTCCCATTTTTTAATCAGAAGTCCCTATGTTTGAGAACCGGTATAGGCTGGATAATATCTATCCTATACATCTTTTTATCCAGCCTATACCGGTTCCTATTGATTTACATTTGTAAATCCCGGCTCCGGTCTTTCGTGTTATAGTTAAACTTGGCTTACTTATTACTTGTTGGTAACTTAGTATTGGCTTTGGACGCAAAAACAGCAGAATTACAAGTAAAAGACGAGCTCCATGTCTTGGTTTCATTTTATGTAATTTGATTCGGACTATGGAGGTCAAATTAATTAATTATAGTATAAATACAATTTATTTTTAAAACAAATTTATATATTCATAAATTATATAAAAAATAGTAACTCATAATAATTAATAATTTAAAATATTTTAAAAAATAATGGTAAAAAAAAGGTATCACTCAAATAGTACAACATCAATAACAACAACATACTCAGTAAAATCCCATAACGTGAGGTCTGGAGAAGGTAGAATGTACGCAGACCTTACCTCTAACTCGGTAAGTAAAGCGGCTGTTTCCAAAAGACTCTGGACGATCAAGACAAAGCACAACTAGAAGCAAATCACGATAAACTGGGACAAGACTTGGACCAAAATAAAAAATTCTCTTTTACTTAACCAACATGTTGTTCCTTAACTATATCCCAAACAAGGAGAACATATGCTTGACTTGAACATCCAGCACACAGAATGAGGCCAGAGATAGTTCAGATGCACAACAAAATCAGTTTAGAACACTGGACTTCCCAAACAGTGAACAAAAGTTAAACAAAGAGTTGTGATTTACTAATTTGAATCATACATGTGCATATTGAGGACTGCAAGATATCTAGATATATTTGAAAGATGTTTCAGAACTGTTGTGACCTAAAACAACCCCTAATCACTCTGACTTAAATCAAATTCTGTTTTTTAAAGCTAACATAATGATGCTAAAAGTATACAGGCTGCATTTCCGATGATGGACACAAACACACACCAAACAGTGATCTATTCCTTTTAACTTAAGCTAATCATGTAATTTGCTCCCCTATTCCCTTGGACAGCACATAAACAGTTAAGTAGAGGAAGAAAGTGAATGGGACTTAACTACAGGGGTTTGCCTTAGCATAGAGACAATGGAAAGCAAGTAGATCAAGATTTACATGAATTTGGAAACTGAAAGGGACATGATCATACAGGTTTCAAATCCGAATCATTTTCCCAGTTTAAGTAGAACTGAACACAAACTTACTTCTCTCTGTAATTAGGCAAAACAGTTTTCATCAAAGAGCAAAAGGCACTGTGTTCATTGCTTGGCACAAAGAGAAGAATGGAGGTTGTAAAAGACATATTACAGGTTGTTTGACCAACACACATTCTGAATAAATTTATGGGTAATTCAAATACATGACAGAGCCAATATAATGAAGCTTAAAACCAACAACTATACAAAACAGAATCATACATGAGCTAAAGGACTTGTCCATCTATAAGTTGAATCTTTATATTATTACCTAGTTAGATTGATCAAAGGTTAACCCCAAAGTTTAAACTAGCCCTCAAAAACTCTTAAGCTACATAAATTCAAACCATTCTAACTGAAGCAGACTAGACAGAATACATAGAGAGCTTTTAACACTACACAGAATTCAGAAACTTAAAGAAAACAAAATTAAAGAGAAGGGATTGGCGAATTACCTTTTGTCGAGCAGCGACGAGAGTTGAGTCGATCATCCTTTCACCCAAACCAGATTCCGATGAACGGAAAAAGATAAAAAAAATTAACTTGAGCTAGAACTTCCTCGCAACTCACGGCCTTTGGATAAATTCTCCAAGTTTGGCCGAGTTTTGAGTGTTCCAGCCCTTGGGAGGTTGTAAAAAAAAACCGTATCACTCAAATAGTAACTAGGTCAAAAGGATGGGGTGGGGGAGGAATAATAATTCGTGAAAGAAATACTTATGTACATTTCTGCCGATATTTCTTCATTTTAGAGAGGGAATACATTCCTCAAAGTTAAAAATAAACAAATTATAATTAGTAAATCTTCATGTTTTAGGTAATTTAAAGGGTAGCTTAATATGCTACGTCTGTAACCCGTTTTGAGAATTATATACAACGATGTTCATCAATTACACTTTAGCTACCAACAAAATGTGTGAATGGTTTCATGTAGAGAGAAAAAAATAATTCCCGAGCTTCGAATTTCTTAGAGATAACAGAAAATTATATGTACCGTATCGCATGTATTTTCTTTAAACTTCTCTTTAATATTTTTTGAAACATGCCCAAAGATACTTAATTATTTTCTT
Organism: Anisodus tanguticus; assembly: GCA_034509755.1. Classification (NCBI taxonomy): domain Eukaryota; kingdom Viridiplantae; phylum Streptophyta; class Magnoliopsida; order Solanales; family Solanaceae; genus Anisodus; species Anisodus tanguticus. The sequence goes on along the minus strand of CM067561.1, from coordinate 31,647,597 downwards.
TTCACCATAAAAAAAATAGCTAAGAAAAAACTTCAGGCAGATCCACTGATAAACACTTCGTGGCAATTTACACGCCAATTCCGATGTGTGACAGTTATTGTTTTCCTTTTCGGATGCACTGTGACAAACTACTAACATTCATTTCCACCATTTACTCTCAATGCCATCTCCAGGTAAAATAATGCATGAAAACAGAGAGCTCAAATGCAAAATTTGAATCTGCGTTATGATTTTCGTATATATGCAGAGGCTGATCTAGGCGGATTATGTGAGTTCAACTAAAAATATTACTTTCAGTTCGGAATAATAAAGATAACATGTACATTTTTTATACATATAATAATATCACACTCGTTATGAGTCCACTTCTTAGATATTGATTCGACTTATGTTTATATCCAATGTGCGCTAGAATATGTATGCACCTACAGTTGCATGCGTGTATACGATTTTTTCATAATATTTATTTTCGTTATGTTCTTATTTGCGACATCTTTTTTTGTTTAATTTGATTGTCACATGTTCTTGTTTACCTAGATAAAGCTGTTACAAGCCTGATAGTTTTCATGGTTATTTGTTGCATCGCTTAAGTCTCAACATGGAACTCAACTGGACTTCCTATTTTTTATGATCAATTATGTGCCAACACTTTCTAATCTGATCAAGATTTATTCATTTTGGTCTTTGGAGCTTAGATTAATTTTAATCTTAACTATTAAGTGGTAATTCTGTAAAACTCTCTTAGTTTCTTTATTTGTAGTTATCATGGTATTTGGTTGAACTTCGAGATACGTAGACGGTAGGGACCAAGGCAAAGATGAAATTTGTTTTCTAATGTTTCTGTGCTTATGTTTCTCAAAATATTGTGCCAGCTAATTTGTATCTGAGACACTATTGATCGTTTTCAAGCCATTGAAAGAAAAAATCTATATCTGATATAGCAAATCACAAGTATAAATCCAGGCCTTTTTAGGTTCTAAAAGCTGAAATTGACTCCTTACAAGCTGTCATTTTGGCAATTCAATGTATATTAGCGGATAACATTAGACTTCACTTATAGTAGATCTAATTGGTTTTCTTTCTTATGGTTCTTTAATATTTTTACAGTTACCAGTAAGGAAAATGATACATTCAGTTGATAATTGGCTGCAAAGGCAGGCAAGTGCCCCTGTTGCAGGAGGACCTGGTATGCCCTTTGTTATAGATTTATCTGGAAATACAGTACTTCTGCATGGAGAATTGGACTTATGGATTATAGAAGCAAGGTCACTTCCAAACCTAGATGCTAAATGTCTTCTCATGTTTTCTTGGGAAAGCAAGGATAGCACCAACGCGTCCGGACTGATAGATACTAGTGACCCTTATGTATCTGTGTGTCTAGCTGGGGTAAGTATAGCTCGGACAGCGGTGATTCCAAATGATGAAAATCCGACATGGAACAAACATTTGTGTATACCGGTTGCTCACGCAGTAGAAAAAGTAGAGTTTATAGTCAAGGATAATGATAGAGTAGGTACTGAACTGATAGGAATAGTGGCGATACCTTCTAGTAAAATTGTTGAAGGTAATCAAATAAATGGTTGGTTCCCGATTCGTGGATCTTCTGGGGATCCCTTGGACACTGGTGCTCAACTGCATCTGTCAATCCAATATACGCTGACATCAGAGAACCCTTTGTATAAAAATGGTGTTGGAAATGAGGCTGATCAAAAAGGAGTACCGCATACTTATTTTCCTCTATGAAGAGGAGGAAGTGTTACACTTTATCAGGACGCTCATACGCCTGATGAAACACTTCCTGAAATTTTACTAGATAATGACAAGGTCTTTAACCGTAATAAATGTTGGGAAGACATATGCCATGCCATGCTGGAAGCACGACATCTAATATATATTGTTGGTTGGTCTGTCTATCATCTTGTTCGACTCATAAGAGAACCTACAAGGCTAGTGCCTTCTTCTGGGTGGCTAGAGCTGGGGGACCTACTAAAGTACAAGTCGCAAGAAGGAGTTCATGTTATTTTGCTCATTTGGGATGATAAAACTTCAAATGATGACTTATTCCTCAAGACGGTAATATTACTCATGAGTAGTTAGTAATGTAGAGCTCTATCTTAAGTTTCATAATATTGGTCATATTTTTCTGTGAATTTGATTGCAGGAAGGGGTAATGGCGACTCATGATGAAGAGACCAAAAAGTTCTTTAAACACTAAGTGTCCACTGTGTTCTTTGTCCTCGTTCCGCTAGCAGTAAGCTTAGCATTTTCAAGCAACAGGTGCCTTTTTTTACTTTACTGTTTGAATAGCTGACAAGATGAATACTTATGTCCATGATTTCTGTTAAAAAGATTTCTTGTATTTTGAACAGAGATATACTCACAGTTTATTCACTTAAAACAGAAATTCCGCTGGAGAACCGCTTGGAAAGCTTTTTATTTTTTGCTATATTGGTGTTTTTCTTCTTGATCAAATGAAAACCTTTTACTGCAGGTTGTTGGAAACATTTTTACACATCATCAGAAATGTGTGATTGTTGACACACAAGCAGAAGGCAATGATCGAAAAATTACTGTTTTTATTGGAGGCTTAGATTTATGTGACGGACGATATGATACTCCTGAACACAGACTGTTTAGTGATCTTGATACCGTCTTTGAAAATGATGTTCACAATCCCACATTCACAGTAAGCTGAATGTTAAGAGTAATTTTTATTTCTTTCATATGAATGTCTACTGTATCTGTTCCTTCATGTGTATATTTTGTGCCCATTAGTATATAAGGTATCGTTAGTATCGTCTCAAAGACTTATACGATATGTACAGAGTACCTCAGGTGGACCAAGAGAACCATGGCATGATTTACACTGCAAGATTGAGGGTCCTGCTGCTTACGATGTTTTGACAAATTTTGAGCAGAGATATAGAAAGGCCATAAAATGGATCAGAATAAAAAAATGCAAACTGGGGTTAGATGCATTACTTAAGTTAGACCGGATTCCATCAATCCACATGCCTGCTGCTGGACCGGATGGTGACCATGTAGTTCGTGTCACAAAAGAAGAAGATCCAGAAAATTGGCATGTTCAGGTACTAGACGTGTTTCTCTTGTATATGTTGTTTTCTTCTGTTTGCTTAAATGTTTTAAGTTTCAGTATAATTACTTCCTATAACTGTTTCCAGGTTTTCCGGTCAATAGATTCAGGATCTGTGAAAGGGTTCCCAAAGGACGTTAAGGAAGCTGGGGCTCAGGTAGCACTAAGTTTTATAAACACCAGTGTTCTATCTGTAACTTTTATGAATGCCTAATTTTGACTTTTCAATTACAGAATCTTGTCAGTGGAAAGAATTTGAGGATAGACAGAAGCATACACCTGGCTTATGTGAAAGCAATTCGATCTGCTCAACATTTCATTTACGTAGAGAATCAGTATTTTCTTGGTTCTTCATATTGCTGGCCGTCCTACCGAAATGCAGGTATATAACTGTTCCTATCTGGATTTGAATATTCATCTTGAATCTTCTAACGATAATCTTAAGTTTCCTAGCATAAGAATACTGCTATACAGAAACCTTGATTGTATTTCTAGTTGGGATTTAGGTGTTATATCTGATGCAACCTGCTAAGGTTCAAACCTCGTCACTCATATTTCCAACTTGCAACTTCTGTGTCCTAGTAAGGCATAAATTTGTCCAGATTATCCTTACAAATATTCAGATTTCAAATTGATAATGAAAGGAATGAAACTTGATTCACACACGAGGTTCCTATAGGTATAGAAGATTAGGGGTCTTTTTATCTTTTCATAGGTTTTCTACTTTTCGCGTATACTTTTTGTACACTGGGGGTGTTTTCCCCTTCTTTTAATGAAATGTTTTACTTTATCTATTAAAAAAGATACAAGTGAATGAACATTTTGAGTTATTTAACAAGAAAATTTGATATGCTCACTGAAAATGCATAACGTTTGTGTATTGTATATTATTAACAGGTGCAAATAACCTTGTCCCCATGGAAATTGCTTTGAAAATTGCCAGCAAAATAGCAGCAAGTGAACCTTTTGCTGCATACATTGTGGTTCCAATGTGGCCAGAAGGTATCCCGACCAGTAATGCCGTGCAGGAAATTCTCTTTTGGCAGGTCCGAATTTAGTATTGTGCTTATTTATCTTACAGGTCCTTATGCTTATTCCTACTGAAATAAGTACAAAGTAACATATTATTTGAGAAGTTTGAGCTCAATCACTGGCTAGGTTCTCCAGTGATGAAGGCAAACTTTTCAAATGCTTTTAAACTTAAATAGTTAGCTAAGAGAACATGGTTAACTCCAACTAGTCCTATCTTGGTTTTGTAGTTGTTAGTCTATATGTTAGAAACATCTAATTCTTGGATATGGATTGGAATTATTGCAGGGTCAAACAATGGCTATGATGTACAAAATTATTGCACAGGCTCTTGAAAATGCAGGCATATCTCAATTTTTCCATCCTCAGGATTACTTGAACTTCTATTGCCTTGGTAGCAGAGAAGCAAAGAAGCGTGGACGTGACGAAGATGATCCCCCTCCCCAGGAACGTTCACATGTAAGTTGCATGTTAAGTTTCTGGGGTTGTCACTGATGGATAGATAACGCAGTACTTTTTCCTAAAATGTTATTTGTTGGTTGGGTATTAGGTTTGGATGCCATTGAAATAACCCCTTTTTATAGATGTTGTGACCAATCAAGACTTCAGAACCAGTGAAGGTGATGATGCTCGAACACCAAGTGCATATATGGAGTGAAATTTCTAGTTTTCTTCACATTCTCATTGACGAAAAAGCGACAATAAAACAATGGAATGAAGAAGAATGAACAGGAGGCTAATTTTGGATAATACTAGGTTCATCACAGCAAAAAAATCATTGAATTTGGTGTACAGGGGGGGGGGGGGTGAGCTTGATTGATTGCATCTTTATTATGATTGTGACACGATGTGCTAACAAACATGTGCTTTGTTCAATCAGCCATTGCTAGACATGTTAAAACATTTGTGTTGTCCTCCAAATTGAGTGAATGCAATCATTGTGACATAAGAGTTTATTTTGAAGATCTGTGATGGCCTAAAGTGAGCTGTGCTGACCCTCTTCATGCACTTTTAGTAAATAATTCTTAAGTCAGCTAGAGTTTATAGATTAGTAATTTCTTTTGTTAGGGAGGGTGTAAAAGAGGCACATGGGAATATGGATCCTGTATTACTTACGCCCACTTCTCTATCGGTAAATATGATCCGTAGGATAAGCAGTAAGATGTTTGTGTAAAACAATAATTTACATGTCTACTGATAACTCTTCGAGTTTTTGTAAAGCTTTTCTCATCCATTTCCATTTTAATTATCAACAATCAAAACTCGGCTTACATGAAATCCTTCTCTCAAAAAATCTGCAGGAATTAGCTCAAAAGTTCCACAGATTTATGATTTATGTACACTCCGAAGGAATGATAGTAGATGATGAATATGTATTGAGGGTTCCGCGAATATCAACCAAAGATCTTTGAGTGGTTCAAGGGATACAGAAATTGCTATGGGAGCTTATCAATCACATTACACATGGGCCAAAAAGGAGTCTCATCCACATGGACAGGTTTGGAGTTAGATTTATATTTATTTCTTAGCATTGAAGGTGGGGTTCAACTGAACCCCTAACTTCAGACAACAACAACAACAACATACCAGTGAAATCACACAACGTGGAGTTTGGGGAGGGTATAGTATACGCAGACCTTACCTCCACCTTGGTAGGTAGAGCGATTGTTTCCGAAAGACTCTCGTCTCAAGACAAAGCATAAGCACAAGCAAAGCAATACAAACGGTCAGACTCGGACAAGAAATTTAAAGCAGTATGAAAATGATGTTAACAAAAGCGAATAAGCCATGATAGCGCATTCTGAAAAAAGAAGAAGCAGTAACTAACGCAGGTAAATAAGATAAACAAAGTACACTAAAGAACACATAGCAACATAAATCAAACGACAGGAGACTATAAAGCAATATTGCGCCTACTAGTATGATAGGCTACGCAGACCTACAATAATAACACTACAACTACCAGTTTATAAGTGTAACTAGGACATCGCTCAACTACCTACTACCCTTCTACCCTAATCTGTGTCCTCCACAACCCCCTATCTAAGGTCATGTCCTCAGTAAGTTGAACCTGCGCCATATCCCGTCAAATCACATCTCCCCAATACTTCTTCACCTACCTCTACCCCTACTGAACCCGTCTATAGACAACCTCTCACACCTCCGCACAGGGACATTTGCGTCTCTCTTCTGCACATGCCCGAACCATCTTAACCTTGCTTCCCGCATCTTATCCTCCACCAAGGCCACTCCCACTATGTCCCGGATATCACCATTTCTAATCATATCCCTCCTTGTATGCCCACACATCCATCTCAGCATCCTCATTTCCGCAACTTTCATCTTTTAAATGTGCGAAGTCTTGACTGGCCAACATTCCGTCTCATATAACATAGTCGGTCTAACCACCACCCTATAGAACTGGCATTTAAGTTTTGGTGACACTTTTTTATCGCATGAGACTCCAGATGCGAGCCTCTATTTCATCCACCCTGCCCCAATACGATATGTGACATCGTCAACAGCCTCTCCATTCACTTAGATAATAGACCCGAGATACTTGAAACTTCCTTTCTTTGGAATGACCTGAGTACCCAACCTCATCTTCACGGCTGTCTCATGGTCGCTCTCGGTACTAAACTTGCACTCCAAGTATTCCATCTTAGTCCTACTCAGCCTGAACCTTTTAGGCTCTAGAGTCTGTCTCCAAACCTCCAGCTTAGCGTTCACTCCACTACGAGTCTCATCAATCGGGACTATGTCATTTGCGAATAACATACACCATGGCACCTCCCATTGAATTTGTCGCGTCAGCCCATCAATCACCAAGGCAAATAAGAATGGGCTAAGAGCTGATCCCTAGTGCAACCCCAACATCACTGGAAAGTGATCCGAGTCTCCTCCTACTGTCCATACCCTGATCTTGGCTCCATCATACATATCCTTGATCGCCCTAGTGTATGCCATATGTACACCTCTAACCTCCAAACATCTCCATAGGGACTTTGTCGTATGCCTTCTCGAGGTCGATGAAAACCATATGTAAGTCTCTCTTCCTCTCCCTATACTGCTCCACCAACCTCCTAATATGATGAATGGCTTTTGTAGTTGAACGCCCCGACATGAATCCAAACTGGTTCTCAGAAATAGACATGCCTCTTCTCACCCTCATCTCCACGACACTTTTCCAAACTTTCATAGTGTGGCTTAGCAGCTTGATACCCCTATAGTTGTTGCAGCTTTGGATGTCACCTTTGTTCTTGTACAAAGGAATCATTGTACTCCACCTCCATTCTTCAGGAATTCTCGACGTCTTAAAAATGACATTAAACAACTCAGTCAGCCACTCTAAACCTGTCGTTCCTGCGCTCTTCCAAAATTCAATTGTGATCTCATCATGCCCGGTCGCTCGTCTCATGTGTATCCTGCGAACAACACCCTTAACCTCCTCAACCTTAATGCTTCTACAATATCCAAAATCCTGGTACCTTCCGGATTGCTCCAGATCTCCCAACACAATGCATTTATCTCCTTTTTCGTTCAAGAGTTTATGGAAGTAAGACAGCCACCTCTGTGTAATATGTGCGCCCTCCACCAGTACTTTGTCGTCCTCATCCTTGATGCACCTCGCGTGATCCAAGTCACGGGCCCTCCTCTCCCTCGCCTTGGCTAGTCTGTACAACTTCTTATTTCCGCATTTTCCCTCTAATTCCACATACAGACGTTCAAAAGACGTTGTTTTTGCCGCCATAACCGCTAGTTTTGCCTCATTCCTCGCCATCTTATACAATTCCCTATTCGTCCACTTCTCCACATCATCATTGCTTTCTACTAATTTTGCATACGCCGATTTCTTTGCTTTCACATTCTCTTGAACTTTACCATTCCACCACCAGTCCCATCGATGCCCACCATGGCTATCCCACGAGACCCCTAACACTTCTCTAGATACCTCCCGAATGCAACTGGTCGTCCTGTCCCACATACCGGTCGCATCCCCACTACTCCTCCAAGCCCCCTTGGCTATCAACCTCTCCCCCATATCCTTTGCACTAGCCATGGTCAAACTCCCCCATTTGATTCTTAGTCTGTCATCCACAACTCTCCCCTTCTTCTCCATCTTGATCTCCAAATTCATCACCAAAAGCTTATGTCGGGTTGTAAGATACTAATTCGGAATAACCTTGCAGTCTTTACAAAGAACGTTGACAACCTTCCTAAGGAGCAAAAAGTCTATCTGAGTCTTAGCCACCGAGCAACGAAAAGTCACTAAGTGCTCCTCCTTCTTCATGAACCTCGAATTGGCTATCACCATTCCAAAAGCTTTAGTGAACTCCAAGAGTGAGATGCCTCCCCCGTTCATGTCCCCTAACTTCATACGCGGAGAATAAATTTATGTATAAAAAATTATTAAAATTGTAATAAATAGTAGACATAAACCCATAACTTTAAAATACAATAGGTTCAACTAAGAATCTCGAAAAATTGAACCCATAAAAATTAAATTCTGGATTAGCCTCAGCGGCGGGCTTTTACCTTCCTCTATAAAGATAGAAGATGAAGAGTCTTCCCATTAAGCAGTGATTATTTGCAATGAAAAGAACTTCAAACAACTCTGTAGCTAGTAAAGTAGTTGAAACTTTTCGAACTAGTAGCTTGTCTATGATGTCACATGTTATGGTAGAATAACTGCTGACTGTTTTTTTTTCAAGATGAGTGAAAAGGTGTTGAGTTTGAAAGCAATTGAGTTTTTTCTGGTTTACATAAGCATATTTAGGGGCTCACATGAGTTTATTTTTCTTTTTTCTTGCATTCAGGTCTATGGTTATCGGATGTCTCTGTGGGCTGAACATCTTGGTGGAATTGAAGATGTCTACATGGATCCACAGACCATTGAATGTGTTAGACGTGTTAACGAGAGGGCTAGACGCAACTGACAAGCATTTGTAGCTGATGAATATCGGCTGATCAAAGGGCATTTGATGCAATATCCAGTTCATGTAAGTAAAAATGGAGAAGTCTCAGCCCTGCCTGGATTTGAGTGCTTCCCTGATGTTGGAGGTAAGATTCTTGGGGCACCGACCAATCTCCCCGACGCTCTTACCACGTAACAACTCATATAGTAGCACAACTGGAAATGCATATATTGTGCATCTGAAGTTCCAAGTATTGAAGCAAATCCAAGGAACATGAATGAACAAGCAAAGCCAAAGGAACATGAAATCCATTATGCTTCAATTGCCAGGCTGATGATTAGGGATGTAAAAGACTCCATCTCCTCTATGATGGGAAATATTGTGTAAGAATTTGAAAATGTTTTCCTCAATTATATTCTTCCATTAAGGGAATAATATATACACAATATACAAATGAGAAGAGGAAATCAAGCCTCTAATCTTCTTAATCAATAATTAATCCCTTATAATCTTCTTCCTAATTAACATATTCCTAATTATCATTTTACTACTTACCATACATAAAATGATACTACATTAATAATAATATTAATACTAATATTCTAACACTCCCCCGCAGTCGAAGATGGAGGGTGGCGAATGCTGAGACTCTCCCGAAAATCTTCAAATAATACCAGCGGAAGTCCTTTTGTGAAAATATATGTGATTTGATGACGTGTCAGGACATGTAACACTCGCACTTGTCCGTGAGCCACCTTCTCACGAACAAAATTGTTATCTAACTCAATATGTTTAGTGCGTTGATGGTGGATTGGATTCCCTGAGAGGTAGATTGCACTAACATTATCACAGTATACCAGTGTGCCTGTTGGAATTGGGAAATGAAGCTCAAGTAACAGATTTCTAATCCAACATGAGTTAGACACAACATTGGCAACAACACGATATTCTGCTTCAACACTCGAGCGTGATATTGTGGCTTGCCTTTTTTAGGACCATGAGATTAAATTGTCACCGAGAAAGACACAATAACCGGAGGTGGAGCATTTGGTGTTCGGACAACCTGCCCAGTCTGCATCCGTGTAAGTGACAAGTTTGGAAATGGAGGACGGATATAGATATAATCCATACTCCAGAGTGTCCTGAATATATCGCATAATGCGTTTTAGAGTATGCATATGTTCCTCCATCAGATTATGCATAAATAAGCACACTTGTTGCACTACATAGGTAATATCCGGCCTGGTGAATGTGAGATACTGCAAAGCTCCTGCTAGGCTGCGGTATAATGTTGGATCGGCAAATGGTTTGCTTGAGGTGACACTCAATTTAGACTTAGTGTCTACCGGAGTTGCTGAAGGTTTGCAAAATGACATTCCAGCTCGTTCCACAATCTCAGATGCATACTTTTTCTGGGAGAGAAATAATCCAGTTGCATGTCGTGTCACATCAATTCCTAGAAAGTAGTGTAGTGGACTAAGATCTTTCATAGCAAATTCGGAACTAAGTTGTGACATGATACTCTTGCGAAGAGAGTCTGACGATGTTGTTAGGATAATATCATCCACATATAAAAGAAGATAAGCAATATTAGTACCCTAACGATAAATAAACAAAGAATTATCAGAATGGTTGTAAGAGAAACTGATGTGTGACACGAAGTCTGCAAACCGCTTATACCATGCCCTGGGGGCCTGCTTCAGTCCATATAATGATTTGTTTAGCAAACACACATGATTTTGATATTTTGAATCTCTATATCCCAACGGTTGGTGCATGTAGACAGTTTCATTGAGGCGTCCATGGAGGAAGACATTTTTGACATCCAATTGATGAAGAGACCATCATTTTGAGAGAGATAGGCTTAGAATTGTTTGGATAGTTTCCGGTTTGACCACTGGACTGAACGTCTCCCCGCAATCTACACCAACTTATTGTGTCTTCCCATCACCTACAAGACGGGTCTTATGTCGCTCAAAAGTTCCATAAGATTTTTCCTTATGGCTGAAAATCCACATAGACCGAATTATATTAGCATTAGATGGACGAGGTACTAAATCCCACGTCCTATTTTTAATTAGAGCATGATATTCATCATCCATAACCATTTTCCAATTCGGGTCCTTTAGAGCATATACTGGGTTACGAGGCAAAGGTGATTTCGAGACCTGGGTATGTAAACTATATTTGGTATTAGGTTTGACAATTCCATGTTGGCTATGGGTGACCAGAAGATTTGTGTGGCCAGTGGACTGGACGCCACTGGCCGAGAGTGAGGGAATCGGGATTGGGCCTGGAGCCGAGAGGTGGCCCAAGCCAGTGGACTGGACACCACTGGCCGAAAGTGGGGAATTCGAGATTGGGCCTTGAGCTGAGATGTGGCCCAAGTTTCTCGTGGGTTATGGCTGAGGGTCTTGTGAAATTGAGTGAGGGTGACCACACTCAAGAACCGAAGGCCCAGGCTGATGTGCTGAATTATCACGCGGTTGGGCTAGTGTTCTTTGATCCAGTGGGCCCAAACTCGAGTTTCCGACACTCTCCGTGGGTACCGAGCTGTGGAAAAAATGTGTTAGATACAAAAGCTTATCATCATCCAAAAAATCATAGGTATGAGTCCCGGTTTCATGTATTTTAGCAATGGAAAAAATTGTTTCATCAAAAATTACGTGACGACTTATAATTATTCTTTTGGAAGAAATGTCGTAACATTTGTAACCGTGATGATTAGTAGGATATCTCAAGAAGACACATGGAGTAGACCGGGGTTGGAGTTTTGTGATTGTGGTGGATGGAAAGAGTGGGTAGAAAAGACAACCAAACACTCTCAAAATGAAGATAAGAGGGCTCTCGTAAATAAAACATTTTTAGTGGAGCTTGGTAAGACATGTTTACCAAGTGCACAAGCATGACACTTATTTAGAGTATGTGTTTGGGTATAAGAAATAAATTTATTTTGTTTAAGAGAGGTCAAAACAGACTCTCCCGGGTGTCCCAAACGTTCGTGCCATAAAGATGGTGCCAAGGCTATAAAAGAAGATTGAAACTTGGACTGTTGATTGGGTAAACTTATTGGATAGAGCTCCCCCTTGCTTTCACATCTCATGAGAAGCTTCCCCGTCTGAAAGTCATGCACGGAAAATCCAAAAGGGTCAAAACAAACAGATATGTAAAGAATGTATCTTGTGCCTAACTCAACCCCAAAAATTAGCTTATAGGGTGAAGATTGTCCAAGTCCATGTTCCCATTCCATATCCGATATGAGACTCTTAACACTCCCCGCACGCCCATACCTTGTTAACTGGAGCGTGGATAATATAATTTGGGGGCCTAACATTGGTGAACAAAGAATTGGAATGGGCTTGCTCTGATAATCTGATCTAAAAGTTTAAGTTGTTAGATATAACACACTTTTAATATTTGATTATATTCTCAACACGCCCCCTCACGTGCTGGCCTGATTTTTTTTCATGGTCCAAGTACGTGAAAATTCTTTTTGATAATGAGTGGCGGTGAAGTTTGATCCCAGGATCTTTGGCCTGCTCTAATACCATATTGAAGTGTGTGACCATCTGATATAAAAACTTAAGTTGTTAGATAGAGCACACTTTTAATATTTGATTATATTCTCAACATATTGTTTAGGCTGGAAAATATAATTTTACATAGGATTTACTCCATCAATTATTTTCTTTCGTCTTAGTACAATTTTGACAATTTTATGAACACTCAAGTTATTCAACAAGTAGCTGAAATATAGTACTAGGAACTTTTGTTTTTTTTGAAGTCAATCTTACTATACAGTATTTGTGTGCATTCTTTTTTTTTTTTTTTTTGACGAAGGAATCCGCAGCCGCTACTCTCTCGAGTGCGCACAGGGTAAACCCCGGATTGACGCAATAGCCTGCAAACCACGTCAGCCGATTAACCACACTTGACAAGCCATGTGTGACATGCTCAAATTTGTGTGCATTCTTGAAGTTATGAAGTGGAGGAAGCATACAGTCTTCTTTAATGATAAGTACAACAATAATGAATAAGTCTACGAAAAATGCAACATGATCATCATATTAGTTCTTGAATTCCTGTCTTCATAGTTTAAGTACAATGGAAGTAAGAACCTTTTGCCAACAAGAACATTAAAGTTGAAACAAAAGTGCTATGGAAAAAACAAAAGTCAGTTCATTGTTCATATGAGACCTGAAGACAAACTACTACTACTAAAAAATGGATAAAGAAATAAAAACCGAGGTTGGATCTATCTTGAAATATTATTAAATTGTCAAAATGTTGTTACACAAGGACCGCATAGCGCAGTGGATTAGCGCGTCTGACTTCGGATCAGAAGGTCGTGGGTTCGACTCCCACTGTGGTCGTTATTTGCTTTTTCTCTCCTAAATAACTGTTTTGTTTTTTGTGGTCGTTCTTTTCTTTTCTCTGGAGAAAAATAATATAATTGGGTTGTGTTTCTTTTCCATGAAAACCACAAGAGGTATACCAACTACTCTCCTATCTCTTTCTTCGTTTTTCATTGTCGGCTATTGAATTTGTATTTTATGTGTCAAGAAAATTAAAAAATCGAGATAACCATTTATCTTCTTTTTCATGATCCCTAGACTCAATATGATGTTTTATGTGTCAAGAAAATTGAAAAAATTGAAATAATCGATTTGTCTTTTTTTTTTTCCATGAAAAATGAAAAAATCGAGATAATCGATTTGTCTTCTTTTTCATGAAAATTGAACCACGGACACCCCTAAGACTCAATATGATGTGCCATCTACCAGATGCATTTGACCTACAACTTGCATATCTTAACCTACAATACAATGTTTTAGATCAAGTCAAACATAACAACTTTAGTTATGTATGGACCTTTTTGGATTTTGCAAGTCGAACAACTATTTTACAATTCACATGATTAAGAAATCATTATCGACAATTTATAAATGATTTTTCGTACTATAACGAATCGTTGCTACACATTTTCCTTTTCAAAAAGTGATATTCCAATTTTGTAAAAACATAGAATTTTCATTGGACAATCTTATGGTGAAATTTTTATTATAGGCTCACTTAGCCTATCATACTAGTAGGCACAGTATTGCCTTATAGTCCCTTGTCGTTTGATTTATGATGCTATGTTTATTTTATTTGTCTTATTTACTTGCATTATTTATTGCTTCTTTTTGTTTCTTTTTTCTTTCAGAATTCGCTACCATGACTTACTCACTTTGTTTGTCTTACTTTGCTTAGGCTTGTGCTTTGTCTTGAGCCGAGGGTCTCTCGGAAACAACCATTTTATTTACCAAGATAGAGGTAAGGTCTACGCACACTCTACCCTGCCCAAACCCCACACTGTGTGATTTCACTGGTTTGTTGTTGTTGTAATCTTATGATGAAATTTATATCAGTTCATCTATGACTTAACTTACGTCACTTCAGATTTTGTATCAAACCTCGAGGGTTTTGTATTTGCAAGAAAATTGAAGACAAATTCTTTATCCTTTCTTTATTTTTTGTATTATTTAATTTAACTGTTCTAGTTCATTTACTAGTATGTGATTTTCAAGTTACATTCAATTGATGTTGCTAATACATGAGTATGTCGTGATTGTTAGAGTTTTAACATCCACAGTAACTGCATAATAGGACTTGTTACTACTCTATTGATCCAATACAAATATAAATATATATTTTCATTATTAATGACAAAAAAAACTTACTATCATACTCCTTTCGGATAAAAAAGAGTGTTCACTTAACTTTTTTTTTCTTGGGTCAAAAAGATTGTCCACTTATCAAATCAAGAAAGAATTAATCTTATTTTTTTCAGATTTGTCCCTATTAAATGTTATGTGATCAAATCCCAATACCTATTTAATTAAGGACAATTTAGTCAAGTTACCTATTTTTATCTAGGAATTGGTATTTTCTTAAGGGGTTTGCAAATGGCTAAGTGGACATTTTTTATCCGGAGAGAGTACTATTTTGTTATAGTTATTGTTCTAGAATGCTTTATTATGTTTTCTATAGTATATTGTCGTGATTTCTTCACTCATGCTTTTAAGATCTGAGTTTTTTCTTATCATAGTGACTCAACGATCCTTTCTCTCTCTGCCATCACTAACATCTAATCTTTTACCGTCCCTCCATCGGAACAACACTGTCGTCGGCGAGTCACCTACACCACCACAACGCCACCCACCACCGATACTGCACCGCCCCTACCACCAGCGATTAGTTTCTTGCTATTTTCAAGCGCAAAACATGTACCCGCATTTTTCGGCAGATTCCGTCGGTAAACGGTAGTTGCCGACTTCTGGCGGTGAACAATAATCTCCGATGTAAAGTTCTTCTTCAGGAAACAGGTTCTATCCACCTGGAGTTGGTACCTCCGGTTACTCTTATTGATTTTCTGCCGTTCATCTTTGTTGTTAAATTTGTCAGTTATGCTTTGCTGAATCTTGACATTACATTCTTGGCCATTTTTATCATTCCTGTCTGTAGTAGCCTGCATTACCTTTAGATTCTTGCTAACTTGTGCTTTAGTATTGGTCCCCGTGTGTGTTAACGTTAACATTTGACTAGTATTTTCTGCTCTAGTGGCTTTAGTGAATGATGGTAAACTAGGATCATATTCTTAGTCGGGGAATGGGGCGAGGGTTAGGGGGTAAGTGGGGTAAATGAGATACTAGGCTGAGAATAAGGTCCTGGAACTTTGGGAATTTAACAAAGAAGTTCATAGAGCTAGTTAAGATTCTTAAGAAGATGATGATTAATATAGCATGTGTCCAGGAGACCAAATGGGTAGGACCTAAGACTAAGGATGTGGACGGGTATAAGTTAGTTCTCGGGTAGGTCGAAGTATAGGAATGAGGTAGGCATTTTAGTAGACAGTGAGCTAAGGGATCAAGTGGTATAGGTTAGGAGGGTCAATGACATGATGATGGCGATTAAGTTGGTAGTTGGAGGATTCACTATGAATATTATTAGTGCTTATGCGCCACAGGTGGGCTTGGACGAGGAAGAGAAGAGGCGCTTTTGGGAGGATTTGGACGAGGTGGCGAGAGGTATACCACCCACTAAGAAGTTATTTATATGAGGGAATTTCAATCAGGAGGTAGCTAGAGAAGTGCTAGGGGTCTCGCGGGGTAGCCGTGGTAGGCATCGAGGGGACTGGTGGTGGAATTGTAAAGTTTAAGAGAAAGTGGAAGCAAAGAGAGTGGCGTATGCGAAATTGGTAGAAAGTAAAGATTAAGTGGAGAAGTGGACGAATAAGAAATTATATAAGATGGAGAGGAATGAGGCAAAGCTAGAGGTTACGACGGCGAAAATGATGGCTTTTGAACGCATGCATGTGGAATTAGAGGAAAAGGCGGGGTTAAGAAGTTGTACAAACTAACCAAGGCGAAGGAGAGGAGGACTCGTGACTTGGATCACGTGAGGTGTATCAAGGATGAGGACGGAAAACTACTGGTGGATGACACACTTATTAGACATATGTGGCAGTCTTACTTCTATAAACTCTTGAACAAAGAAAGAGATAACGACATTATGCTGAGAGATCTGGAGCAATCCGGAAGGTACCGATATTTTTAATATTGTAGAAGTATTAAGGTTGAAGAGGTTAAGGGTGTTGTTCGCAGGATGCGCAGGGGACGAGCGACCGAGCCTGATGAGATCCAGTTGAATTTTGTAAGAACGCATACAGGGCATGTTTGTAGTGGCTGACTGAGTTGTTTAATGTCATTTTTAAGACGACAAGAATGATCGATGAATGGAGGTGGAGTACAATGATTCCTTTGTACAAGAACAAATATGGCATCCAGAGTTGCAACAACTATATGGGTATTAAGCTGCTAAGCCACGCTATGAAAGTTTGGGAAAGTGTCGTGGAAATGAGGGTAAGAAGAGGCATGCTTATTTCCGAGAACCAGTTTAGATTCATGTCGGGGCGTTCGACTACAAAAGCCATTCATCTTATTAGGAGGTTGGTAGTGCAGTATAGGGAGAGGAAGAGAGACTTACATATGGTTTTCATCGACATCGAGAAGACATACAACAAAGTCCTTAGAGAGGTTCTATACAGATATTTGGAGGTTAGAGGTGTACATGTGGCATACAATAAGGTGATTAAGAATATGTATGATGGAGCCAATACCAGGGTACGAACAGTAGGAGGAGACTCGGATCACTTTTCAATAATATTGGGGTTGCACCAGAGATCAGCTCTTAGCCCATTCTTATTTGCCTTGGTGCTTGATGGGCTGACGCGACAAATTCAAGGAAGGGGTGCCATGGTGTATGTTATTCGCAGATGACATAGTCCTGATTGATGAGACTCGCAGTTGAGTGAACGCTAAGCTGGAGGTTTGGAGACAGACTTTGGAGTCTAAAGGGTTCAGGCTGAGTAGGACCAAGACGGAATACTTGGAGTGCAAGTTTAGTACCGAGGGCGACCATGAGACATGTGTGGAGGTGAGGTTGGGTACTCAGGTCATTCCAAAGAAAAGAAGTTTCAAGTATCTCGGGTCTATTATCTAAGTGAATAGAGATATTAATGACGATCTCACACATCGTATTGGGGCAGGGTGGATGAAATGGAGGCTCGCATTTGGAGTCTTATGCGATAAAATGTGCCACCAAAACTTAAAGGCAAGTTCTATAGGGTGGTGGGTAGACCGACTATATTGTATGGGGCGGAGTGTTGATCAGTCAAGACTTCACACATTTTAAAGATGAAAGTTGCGGAGATGAGGATGCTGAGATGGATGTGTGGGTATATAAGGAGGGATATGATTAGAAATGGTGATACCCGAGACATAGTGGGAGTGGCCTTGGTGGAGGATAAGATGCGGGAAGCGAGATTGAGATGGTTCGGGCATATGTAGAGGAGAGGCACAAATGCCCAAGTGCGAAGGTGTGAGAGGTTGGTTATGGACGGGTTCAGAAGGGGTAGAGGTAGGCCGAAGAAGTATTGGGGTGAGGTGATTAGACGGGATATGACGCAGGTGCAACATACTGAGGACATGATCTTAGATAGGGGGTTGTGGAGGACACATATTAGGGTAGAAGAGTAGTATGTAGTTGAGCGTAGTCCTACTTACGCTTACATACTGGTAATTGTAGTGTTATTATTATAGCTCCGTTTAGCCTATCATACTAATAGACGCAATGTTGTTTTATAGTTCCTTGTTTTATCCTACTTACCTGCGGTAGTTACAATTTTTTTTTCCAGAATGCTTTACTATGGTATATTCACTTTTGTTACTCTCATTTTCATAATATTTCAAATTTTTGTCCGATTCTGATCTTTTTTCTTGCTTTGCTTGTGCTTATACTTTGTCTTGAGCCGAGAGTCTTTCGGAAACATCGCTCTACCTACTAATGTAGATGTAAGGTCTGCGTACACTCTACCATTTTCAGACTCCACGTTATGAGATTTCACTGGATATATTATTGTTATCTGCTTTAATATTCCTGAGCTGAAGTGTATCGAAAACAACATCTAGGGATCACTTCATTTGTAGGATTGCCTGCATATGTCGTTGTACTAATGTCAAAAAAGAACTAAAACAAGAAGAAATTGTATTAACGTACGTACAACACCTTTTACTAAATGTGAGGACAAACTGTAAATAAAATAATGGGGAAAATCATAACAATAACTAAACTACTGGACCCTCTATAACATGAAGGGAATATATGAAAATAGACGCAAATTACGAACGATAATAACAAGAAGCTCCACCCACGCCTGATATTCTCACTTCTCCACCCACCCCCCCCCCCCCGCCCAAAAACAACGCTATCAGTATATGGAAGATCTTGAAGAAGACGAAGAAGAATCTGTTCCCCTTCATTCGTTAATAACAATAATCAAATGGACATGACCTAATCGCCCCCACCCCATAATTCTTTAGCATCAAACTATATATATATATATATATATATATATATATATTTGTTTGCTTTAAGGGTTTTATTATTATTATTATTATGGGGAAGGGACAATTTTCGCTTCGCCGGAGGAAGAAATCGACGCAGTCGTTGCCGCCACTGCCAGTTGGGGGTAATGGGGACCCTAATAATTCGATTTCGATGATACCGGTGGGGACTAGTAAAGCATCGAAGAAGAAGGTGGGTGGGGCGAGGCTATGGATGAGATTTGATAGGTGGGGACAATCAGAGTTGAATGAGTGGGATAAGAGCGCTATCATTAAGCGTGCTGGTATTCCTGCTAGGGACTTGAGAATTCTTGGCCCAATCTTCTCTCACTCCTCCAGCATTCTTGGTAATTATAAAATTTTTTCTTAACCCCTTTTGTATCTCTATGTTTTGTTACTGCTTGTAAAAATTTTGATGTGTTTCCAGCAATAACAATAACTATGTGTCAATCCAGAACTAAGTTGGGTCATATATAAAACCTCAATATCCATTCTTTTGATAAGTAAGTAGGGGTCGTTTGGTTGCTGGTTAGAGTTATGCAGGGTTTAGTTATTCATGTACTATTAGCTATTCAATCTTCTATCCTGCATATACATGTATTAATTATGCGGGATTCTAAATTGCTAACCAAACACTGTATTCGGTGTGTTGAATTTTATACATAGCACAAAAATGCTATCAAATATGGTACAAGTTACGCAAAATTTAATAAATGCATAAATCACCTCCTAACTAGCTACCAAGCAACCCCTTTAAATGTATTGTGAACTCCATTTGTTGGCTATGATAATATTTAATTGAATCTTCGTTATCCGTTTCGGTTAATTTAGACTTGTTTGAGCATGCAACACATCTCGAAGAATTGGAGTGTCAAGCTGCAGTCTTGGTGATCAATGGGTTTTGGGCCCTCTGTTTTTCATGCTAAATCAAGCCTAGAATCCCTTCTAAATCCATGACCATTCTACTTGCCTTTCTATTACTACGGAAACTACTATGCTTCAGTCGCAAACAGTTGGGGGTTATATGAGTCCTTGGTTAAATTTGGATTCATTTAGTACCAATACTAAAGAATTCATCTATTGGAAGAAATTGTCACTTTAAGATAACATAGGGGTCTTTCTCTACATTTACTACTGACTGTCTCCTTAGTCTAATAAACGGAAGTTAAATGGATGCCTAGTCAATCCTGCTTCGTTTAGACCATAGTGTTGTGTGAAAGAAACAAGTTGCTTTTTGGTATCTTCTTTGCATCCTTAATTCATGTTTCTGAAGCAATTAGGTTAATCTAAACACGTAAGCTGTCATTGAACTCTTTCTGTGGCTTAGCCTGCATTACAGACAAGGAAGTGCCTTTCTATATTGCTTGTCGTATGATCCCGTTACCAAAACATTAAAGCAATGTAATGTGCTGCCTTTTTCATTCTTCAAAATAGATTGCTGAAAGATGTTTCTTTCAAGTTTACTGATTGAATGGGTCTCATTCTGCTTCCTATTGGTTCTCTAAAGTTTCCCATGATTGATGCTATTTGACCCATCACTTCTGTTTTTAGAAACACTTTTTATGTCTTACTTTCACTGACAGCTGCAGATTAGTAATTACGGCATTGTGTGGCCTTCCTTGAGGGGAGATTAATAGCCTATTCATTTGAAGTCATCAACGCAGTGACATCCTTTATCACATGCTATAAATTCCTTATAGCTGGATCTTCATGGAAAATGATTTTTCTCAATGACATGGTTGAATATTTTATACGATTTTGAGTTTTTTTTAAAACTAAAATGAGATAGTTTGTTGGGTCCATTTTTCTGCATGTAATGGATTCCAATTCTTGTATGTCCTCTTGGAAGAAAAAAGTCGAGTATGCAATACTGGTTTTAACAATTATATTTAAGGTTAACAATTTTACTATCCCAAAATTACCCGCAAGGGTGGCTTAGTTGGTTGAGCATGGGGCTTCCATAATGGAGGTCTCACGTTCGAAACCCCTTGCTTACGACAACAAAGGATTTGCCTTCTGGGTCGAGCTCGTCGCACGGGGCTTGCCTAGTGCAGGTTATCTCTCCTATGTGGTTTGCGGGCTATTACACAGGAGCGGGGTTTACCCTGGGCGCACCCGAAGGGTAGCGGATACGGGTTCCCTTGTCATAAAAAAAAAAAAAAAACTATCCCAAAATTGAAAGGTAGACTTTTGGGTGGTTTTATTAACCTGTTTAAAATGTATTCACTGCCAGTCCTTAAAGGGGTTTTGCTATATGACTGTTGTTCTATATTTTAACTGAAACTTGTATGTGCAGCTCTTATTTATTCATATAGCCTGAGTAATATCAGGACAAATTATACCAATAAATTGCAAATTCAGCACCGACAAAAAAAAAGGGTTGCAAATTCAGCTATTCAGAGGAGAACTTGTTAATTGCTGATTAGCTCTGTGTTGATCAGTGTGTGTAACTTGCTAGTGCATTAATGGACTCACTATAATTGAGGTTCTTTCTGATGATACAAAAAATTTATGTTGAAAGTTGTCTTATGGATTGTCTTTGGTTTAGTTTTTTACCTCACTCTGATTCCCTTATTCAGGGGAAGAAGAATATTAATGTTCTACATCTCTGCTTGTAAAGAGTGCCTGTGCATTTTGAATTAATTTGATTGCTGTTCTTTTTGGTTTCTGGGAATATTCTTATTGAAACTGACTTTGATTCTTTTTTCTGCATGACAAGTCAAACTAGGATTATAAATTGGGATGGAATGAGTAATATGTAAGGTGCTCCTCTATCCTGATGTTGTAGCTAAGAACTCAAATAATGGAACTGATTTATACATTGGTTTTATTCCTCTTTAGTTTGAACCTTAACTTTTGGAATCCTACCTGAACCTTCCTTTATCTTTAGCTTAACTGTTGGTGATTTAACTATTATGTTTCGCTTAGAAGTTGGAAGCTTTTGTTATAATACATGTGTCTCTCCTAGCATTATCTCGTGCCTAGCAGAATGCTGAAAAGAAAGAAATGTGATGTTGGGTTTCAAGGAATTGAACGCTCCTTTCTGTAAACCTGCAGCAAGGGAGAAGGCTATGGTTGTCAATTTGGAGTTTATAAGAGCCATAATTACGGCCGAAGAGGTTTTGTTGCTTGATCCTCTACTTCAAGAGGTTCTTCCATTTGTGGATCAACTGAGGCAACAACTCCCTCATAAAAGTCTTTCAAAGGTTGATGGTACTAGTGCTGAACAAGATAATGAAGGACAATTTCCAAACGCTGGACACTGGTTACCTGTTCCAGAAGCTGTTGAAGGTCATGAGGCTGAGCTACCATTTGAGTTTCAGGTGCTTGAGATTGCATTGGAGGTTGTTTGCACATTCTTAGACTCTAGCGTAGCGGATCTGGAGAGAGATGCTTACCCGGTTCTGGATGAACTTGCCATGAATGTTAGCACGAAGAATCTCGAGCAAGTGAGAAGTTTAAAAAGCAATCTTACCCGATTACTTGCCAGAGTTCAGAAGGTATTCTTATCTGTTTTTCTTTTCCTGTTGCTATTGTTTCTCACTTTGAGTAACACCCTTCTGCGCAAGGCAGATAATGAATACCTAAGTTGCTCTGACTCTTCACTTTCGGTGTTGCACCCGTGTCGACACAACATGGGTGTTGGTGTGGGATCCGTACCGGATCTGGTCAACCTATTTTGGGTACTTTGACCAAAACCGACGGATAAATTTGGGACAGATACAATGATTTCTGTAATCAAAACAAAAGCTAATGTGAAATTGAATAAAATGGAATACCTTGTATATAGAATTTTTTTTTGACAAGGTAAATAATTTTATTAACAATTGGGGGAAAAAGGCCCCGTATTATACCAAAAAGAGAGAACCTACATCAAAACATGATTCTCAAAAAGGAGACTCAAGGGAACACCAAAAGCAAACTAGAAACAACAGAAATTTCTGTCAGTCCTTTTCCTTATATCTCCTTCTGGGTTCTCCTCTTGATCAATATTTTCTCCTCGTAATACCTTGTATATTTTCCACATAATGTCTCATAATTAGACATATAACTCTATTTTTAGATATTTGAATTATTTTTAGCCGAATTCTCACACGAGTATCCATACCGTCGAGTCTTAAAATTTAGATCATGAAGGATCCGGCCTCTAGATCCGCACCCGTATCGTACACCCGCACCCGAGCCTGAGCTATTTAGATGAATACAAGTTTTCAATTCCGAGGAGTTCATGGTTGGCTGCTGGAAATTTGTTTGACCCGGAAGATAACTTGTTTAACTACTGGACATGTTATCATCATCTCGTATGCAGAGTTGCTACTAAAACACTTCGTATTCATTGTTTTATGACTTATTGGGTAGACAACTACTGGTACCAATTTGTATAGTTTAAACTTCATTAGCAAACCATAATCATTTTTATTAGCCCTTGTGGTTCACTTCAAGTTAATCTTCCTGATGCTGCCTTTTAAGTCATAAGTTAATTTATAGTGCATTATGTCTGCCTTAAGCTGGACCAGATTTTGCATGTCTACTAGGGAAAGTGCTGGCTATTGTAATGGTACACTTGACCTGTACAAAACATCTTTTTTGGGGGGTATCTCCTTTCCCCTTGTCAGCATATGGAGGATTTCTTCCCATTATCACTTAGCCAGGCATATGATCTTTGCATTCTTCTTTCCGTTTGTATAGATACGAGGAGATTCAATGAGCCTTTCCTACTTTAATTCTCGTGTTTGATTCGGAAATTGGGTGGTTTAATATTCAAATGAGCTACATTGAGGAATTTGTAGTATTCTCTTCCATGACACTTGTCTGTGCTCTGATTATTCTGTGTTATGCTTACATTGGTAAAGATCTTTTGATGATAGGTTAGAGATGAAATAGAACATCTTTTAGATGACAATGAAGACATGGCACAGTTGTACTTGACTAGGAAATGGATTCAGAATCAGCAAACTGAGACTTTTTTGGGAACTATTGTTTCAAATAGCGTTGTTCCTGCTGCACCGAATCTTCGTAGGCTTAATTCAACCAGAAGCAAAAGTGGAAGTTTGCTGAGCAACCATTTTAATTACTATGATGTCGAGGATCTGGAGATGTTGCTCGAGGCCTACTTCATGCAGTTGGAAGGCACTCGTAACAAGATACTATCTGTAAGTATTTTCTTCTTAAGAAGAACTAATAATCAGACATTTTGATGTTGCAATGGCATGGACTTGTCATTCCACTTTCCTGTTGACAGTTGGCATCCTTTTCATTTTCCTTTTTTCATAACGACCGTTAAACGCACAGTAGTAAGATGTTATAACTTTAATGAAATGATAATACTTTTAATACAAGTTGCAAAGTTACACATATAAGAGAAGAATTAAATAAGCCATTCAAACTTTTAAGGAACCTCAATTTTGCAACTACAGCTAGGATTCCTTTATGACATAAATCTTGATTTAAGTATCCTTTTATTAAATGATGTCGTGTACCCTTAATTCCTCGTTCTTTATAAACAAAATGAACAAAAGAGTTAGGTTCTCCTTACTTCTCGGTTATAAGCTAAGTCTTCAACAATAGCCGGTTTCTTACTTTGATGTTGCAATACCTTATTAATTCCATCTGCCTCCGTTTCTCCCCTCCTTTTCTCTGGTTGGGTTTCCTCTTGGGCCACTATAATAGTCAGATGAGATAATGTGCAATGTCCTGTTCTCTCTCTAATTAGTAATAGAAGTAACCCAATATCTTCTACTAATTAGTAATGATGAATTAAGTAGCAAGTATAATTTGTAAACTTTCTCTTCTTAAGTAGCAAGTATAATTTGTGAACTTTCTCTTCTTATACTTTCCATAATCCTTCTGTTATCTTGGTCTGCATTTGGAACATGTCTGTGATCTTTCGCATTTCGTTCTACATTCTTCAACCCGCTATTATTGTAAACTTACAGGTCCGTGAGTACATTGATGACACAGAAGATTATGTCAATATCCAACTTGACAATCAGCGTAATGAACTTATTCAGCTGCAGTTGACACTGACCATTGCATCATTTGCTATAGCTATGGAGACGCTGATAGCGGGGTGGTTTGGCATGAATATACCCTGTACCCTAAATCACACGCATGGGTTATTTTGGCCTTTTGTAGCATGCATCACAGCAGGTTGTATAATACTCTTCCTTCTTATTCTAGGATATGCTAGGTGGAAGAAGTTGCTTGGATCATGAATTCCTCTATTGTCAAGGTTTACAAATTGTATTGGAGTAACACAAATCAAAGCCATAGCTTAATTTTGCTCCACGCGAGCCATACATAATACCTTCACTCAAAACTGTTCTTGTTATACTTTCCCCCCTGCAAACGTTCGTGACCAATATGCTGATGTGAGTTGGAAGCAAGGATTAAAGTGCAAGTATTATTATGCGACCAATGTAGTGCTACGTATGAAATATGAATTGCAACACTAACCAGACTTTAACTTGCTTGGAGATGAGGCATAGTAGTAGTAGTTTTATTTCTTGACAGGGCTGAATGGAGTTGATCATTCAATTGTTGCATAAGAGCTTAACTATGATTCCACTTGTGATGTGCTTAAATTGCCAAAAAGGTAGTTCATATGCTCCACCTATAGTAAGACTTGCTAATTAAAATTTAGAAGAGTTCAAAGCACAATTTAACTTGGAATCCAATGGTAGAAAGTGAATTGCAATTTAGTGATTATACTTTCATCCCCCGCCTTAAGAAATATCTGTCTCTTCATCATTTGCAGGTTCACATCCACCACAAAAATATTGAAAAATAAATAAATTGAAAATTGATGCGAGGTAATCAATAAAAGTGTTCCAATGTAGAAAACTTTATTCTGAAGATGCATATTTGCAACTTCTTTTCCTTTCATTTTAAAGGCTTATAATACTCACATTACATAAATTTTTGATACTTGTCTTAGTTTAGTTTAACCCCCAAAGTTAACCTCCAATAATTGGTGTAATTACTTTTTGAAAAGGATATACCCATCCCATGACTTTTCCAATACCTCACTGACACTGAGAATTCGCCCGCTTTTTACACACTTTCCAACTTTTAATTTATAAAGATTGCACTTTGTGCTTTTTAGATTTATACTATCTTACAATGGACACGATGGATATTTTTGGGAAGTTGTTCATTACCCTATTAAAAAATAAAACAAAAATACACATTTTTTTTGGTAACTGGACATATTTATTACTAAAAGTGCATTAAGTACAAAGAAAACTGATTCCATGATAAAAAAAATATACATATTTCATTAGTAATAATTACTATTAAAGAAAGATTTGTTATTAGGGACTATAATGTGGGACTGTCACAATGAGCTGTCTGAATTCTGTCACACACCATTGGTTGGGTGAGTGACTAATTAAGTAATAATGAGCTATCCTCATAAGAAATAATTGTGACAATTTTTAACGACAATAAATATATTGTACCAGCCTGAGTTGGAAAACCAGTGGCATATTCTTCTCTTCCTCATAAAATCCCAAAAATAAGTAATAAAAACTATTGATGCAAGCGTTTATCATTACTAGTTTTTGTTGATATAACTATATGACATTCATTTACCCGACTAATTTAGATACACATCATATAAAAAGCCTTTAAATACTTTTAATTAAGAGTGGAATTTTTTTATCCATCTCACTATACTTGGTAATAGTTTATCATAAAACTGCGACTAATACTACAACAACAATAATAACATATCCAGTGCAATCTCACAACATGGAAAAAACTGCCACTAATACTACTACCCGAAAGTCAAAGAAAATACTCTATCTAAGCAACTATACTACTTAAATGAATTTTGACCAAGATTAGTAAATGTAATTTTCCAACAAACATGAATACAAATGAAATTAAATTACGTATAGAAAAAAATAAAATATTTTAGTTTTGAGCTTAATCCATTCTTATTTTGATAGGATGATTTTCATGCAGTTTTTAAATATACGAAGTAAATCTTATAACATGTTAAAGCAAGCTTAAAAAGTTGATTGAAGTGGCGTAATGATAAATAAGTTGTAGTAATTAGAAAAACTAGAGTTTAATAAGAGGGGTGGTTTCAGAAAGTGTGAGAAAAAAGGAAAGCAATGAAACAGCTAATTTTTGGGAGTACTCCCTTTTCAACGTGATACGTCAACGAGAAAGAAAAGAATAATACCTTAGCAGCAAAGAAATCTGAGCTTCCATATCTCTCAAATCACATGGCAACTATCTTTATTATCAATTAAGGTCAGCATTTTTCATCGGAAATATAAAAATATCTTCCTATTTTCGTTAATTAGCTTCTTCTTTTTTGTTTTTATTAATTTTATTGGAATTCGTTTGGTTGATTGCTATGAAAATGTGCGATTAATTGGAGGAAATTTTGATTAAAACTAGCGAAACTATTCATTGAAGTTTGAGATTTGGGCAAGAGCATCTGTTAATGTTGCAATTTAAATATTTTTCTTTAGTTTAGATGAAAAATTAATATCGAAAGCAAGTTTGATTTTTTACTTAGTAGGGAGTTGATGATCATTTTGGGAATTAAGGTTGGATGCTCATGGTATAGTGTGTTTGTAGGGAGATTTATCTTCAAGTGTCTGCAGAGAGATTGTGGCCACATTTTCTAACCTTCTGATGTTCAAATTTACTTAAAGATGGCGTGCTTTGCAAATGCACTTGGGGAATGATAAAGTTGCTAAGACCAATTTATTGTGCTGTTGTTGTAGCATATTCAGTTGTTTGTGTGCACTTTCTTACGGCTAAAATAGTAACTGTCTGGGAGAAAGAGCATAACTTTGTGCCCAACCTGGGCATTTCATGAATCCGTTCGTTGTTGCATCCTTTCCAGGTGGACTATATCAAATAGTGAGCCTCTGCAATCCAGATTTTCTTTTGCGACTTCTCAAAGTTAGAATCAAACCACCTCTTATATAGTCTGTCCCAATGTATATTATACTATGATTTTACTAGAAGGAGCTGAACATATGCAAGAAGTCCCTAGCCATATATATATTTGCAGACTTTATCTTCCGAACAGAGATACCGGCAATTTCCAATCTGTTTAGCTCCATTCTTTCCCTTGTTAATCTTGCTGTGGGCCCCCATTTGTGGTGGTAGTTGTTGGACGTGTGGTGTGGGGACGGTTCAAGGTCTTCGTCTCATTTCCAGCATAGAATCACTTTGCAGATAGGATAGCCTAATGGTCAAATTGCAGCAAACATAATGTTTCTTAACAGTTTTTGGATTCTCTCACTCTCCATGAGCCATCACATCCTCTTTCTTGAAAAACAGAAAGAAAAAAGATAAAGAGGAGTGCAAGAAAGAGCCTCCTCCCTGAAGCATGTCTCTATTTTTGGGAGCATGTATACTTTTGAGTGCTTTTGCAATACAAATGGGAAAGAATCCTTTCTTCCCCTTCATCCCTCTCTTGGTGATAACTGTGCTCCTTCTTCACCTTCACTTCCTGGTTCTCCCCTTTCAATCATTCTTAATAGCTCTGAATACCTTAGTTGAGCTTCATGGTTCCCAACCTATAAGGGCCAGGTCACTCTACCTTGAAATTAGATAGAAATCAGTACAAGATCTCATAAAGCTTGCAGGGCTTGAAACTCATAAATTCAATGATTTGAGATCCCAATTGATCATCCAAATTGATGTAATCTGGTCAGATGAACAAGCTGATACCTGCTAGAATAACAGGGGAATTCCCTGTATACCCAAAATATTTACCTGGTGTTTTAGGAAGGTGGGATTTTCCAGCAAGATCATGATTTCCTTGAATTTGATTTTTATCTCATTGTTGTGGGACTGTTATTCGTGTAGTTAATGTGTGTGGAATGTTTGCAGTGCCTATCGTTGCATCATTTTAGGTTTAACTTCTGACTTGTATTGATTGGAGTAGAAAGTTTTGGGATTTGACTTGTATTGTTTGGAGGTTAGAGGTGTACCTGTGGCGTACACTAGGGCGATCAAGGATATGTATGATGGAGCCAAGACCAGGGTACGAACAGTAGGAGGAGACTCGGATCACTTTTCAACGATGTTGGGGTTGCACCAGATATCAACTCTTAGCCCATGTTTATTTGCCTTGGTGATTGATGGGCTGCCGCGACAAATTCAAGGAGAGGTGCCATGGTGTATGTTATTCACATATGACATAGTCCTGATTGATGAGCAGTGGAGTGAACGCTAAGCTGGAGGTTTGGAGACAGACTCTGGAGTCTAAAGGGTTCATGCTGAGTAGGACCAAGACGGAATACTTGGAGTGCAAGTTTAGTACCGAGAGCGACCATGAGACATGCGTGGAAGTGAGGCTGGGTACTCAGGTCATTCCAAAGAAAGGAAGTTTCAAGTATCTCGGGTCTATTATCTAAGTGAATGGAGAGATAATGGCGATGTCACACATCGTATTGGGGCAGGGTGGATGAAATGGAGACTCGCATCTGGAATCTTATGCGATAAAAAGGTGCCACCAAAACTTAAAGACAAGTTCTATAGGGTGGTGGTTAGACCGACTATGTTGTATGAGGCGGAGTGTTGGCCAGTCAAGACTTCGCACATTTTAAAGATGAAAGTTGCGGAGATGAGGATGCTGAAATGGATGTGTGGGCATATAAGGAGGGATATGATTAGAAATGGTGATATCTGGGACATAGTGGGAGTGACCTTGGTGGAGTATAAGATGCGGGAAACGAGGTTGAGATGGTTCGGGCATGTGTAGAGGAGAGACACAAATGACCCAGTGCGGAGGTGTGAGAGGTTGGTTATGGGCGAGTTCAGAAGGGGTAGAGGTAGGCCGAAGAAGTATTGGGGTGAGGTGATTAGACAAGATATGTCGCAGGTGCAACATACTGAGGATATGATCTTAGATAGGGGGTTGTGGAGGACACATATTAGGGTAGAAGAGTAGTATGTAGTTGAACGTAGTCCTACTTACACTTACAGACGGGTAGTTGTAGTGCTATTATTGTAGGCCTGCTTAGCCTATCATACTAGTAGGTGCAGTATTGCTTTATAGTCCCATGTCGTTTGTTTTCTGCTGCTATGAGTTCTTTAGTGTACTTTGTTTATCGTATTTACCTGCGTTAGTTACTGCTTCCTTTTTCAGAACGCGCTATCAGGACTTACTCGCTTTTGTTACTATCATTTCCGTACTGCTTTAAATTTCGTGTTCGGGTCTGACCGTTTCTCTTGCTTTGCTTGTGCTTATGCTTTGTCTTGAGCCGGGAGTCTTTCGGAAACAGCCGCTCTACCTACAAGGTAGAGGTAAGGTCTGCGTACACTCTACTCTCCCTAGACCCACGTTGTGGGATTTCACTGGGTATGATGTTGTTGTTGTACTTCGCTTGCTAAATTATGAGATCATCTTTATCAAGGGCTGTTATTTTTTTGAAGGTTTACTTATGTACATATCTTTTTTTTCTTTTTCTTGTAGGGATCTTCTGCTATGGCAAATTCCAAGGGGCCATGTACCGTGAGAAATATGATGTACAATGGGAAGAGCTCTTTACTGCCTCCTAAAAGTCCATTTCCTAGTATGGCCCCATCTTATGTCGATTATGTCCCCAGTTCTATTGTCAGCCAAAATGGCATCCCAAAACCGAGAGATGGAAATCCACATCATCAGCGTACTTCCTCTGAAAGCTGTCTTATAGAGGAGCAACCATCTTGGTTGGATGATCTTCTTAATGGGCCAGAAACTCCTGTGTGCAGAGGCAACCATCGGCGTTCATCTAGTGACTCATTTGCATATTTTGATGCTGCTAACGTTGCAAACTTGGATTACATAGCTCAAGTTGATAACAAGTTCAGAAATATGCCTCCTATCCCTTCCTGGGGGTCTCAAGACTTCGATTATTACAAAGATGCTCGACAAACTGCTTCTTATGTCGATCAGAATGGCTCAATGCGACGCAAGAATAGGGAAAAGGACGTATCTGCAACTACAGTATCACATCTCCGCAGTCTTTCATCTCCTGGGGAAGATCCCCGTATTCAGAGGTCTGGATCACCATGCCTCCCAATAGACGGAGACAGGCCTAAATCTTCAGGAAGTGACAAGCAGGACATAGCCGAATCTGGCCCTCATCCAAAAGGGTCCGCTGGAAAAAAAGATTCTTCTCAGAGCAAGAGTTCTTCATCAGAAACTGACACAAAATGTGCGAAACAGTAAGTTCAAAGAACTCTGCAATCCCTCCGTACCACCCACCCTTTTCTCAAAAGAAACTTTGGGAAGGCAGAAGGGAATATATTTGTTAATTTGATATTTGCGTGAGAGCTTAGTTCAAGACTACTGTAATATTTGATCAGAAGATTTTTCTTTTTGCTGATAACCGAGAAATCCCCGAGATCTGTGGCACACAGTTTGAAACGCGGTGGATAATGAGCGCGTTGCGCCCTCTACCCTTCACTTAAATACCAAGCTTTTATCTGCGGCATGCTCCCAATGATGGCCTTTTTGATTTCATTCGTATTCCAAGTCCGTTAGTTATCATTTACGGTGGGTGGCTAAGCAGGAGGAGAACTATGTGGTTAGACTAGGGGTGTCCAACGGGGCGGGGCGGGTCCCGGCGGGACGGGACCCGACGGGACTGGGAGGTTGGGACCGGTCCTCCGGCGGGACTGGCAGGTCGGGACTGGTGGGATTGGCCAACGTCCTGTCCCTCATCCCGTCGGAAAGGGGACCGGTCTATGGCTGGGGCAGGGTCGGGATCGGGATTTCCATTTTTTTTGGTACTTAATTTTAAAAATTAATATATATAAACACTTCAATAATTGAACAAGATATTGTAATAAAAACATTCCAAGACTGTTTTTTGTGCCTCTTATATTATTTAATAGAAATATGATTTTTTTTGTAATACAATTTCAAAATTGCAACTTTGTGGTGTTGAAAGTTGCAAATCACACATAGTAAAATTGCAATTACAAAAATCACATATTTATAAACACATTTTCTAATTTCTTCACAATGTCTTGTGGTTCTTCGGTTGGAATTGGAATTTGTTGGTCAAATTGGTCGACGTCGCTTCCACATCCATCGGAGATCAAATTCTTCGTTGATCTCCGGTTGACCTCACCTTCTATGCTCCGCTCGTATCCAATCTCTGAATAAAACTGCAATCTCCAAGCTGTCTCTCGCTAATGAGTGTTTGTGCTCTCCTATTTGAAATCTTTCGGCAGAAAAAAGCGTTTTCAGACGCTGTTGATGACACTTGAATGTTCAACACATCTCGGGTCATCTTTGTTAGTGTCGGAAATGTCTTCTCATTGTCCCTCCAGTATTTAAGCAAGTCTTCACATCCTTCTTCATTGAGGACTGCTTGGTATGGTACAACACCCTGCAAAACAAAAACATCAAACTCGATAACTTGATTAGTAGTGGAACCACTAAACATTCTATTTCTAAGGCTTTACAATCATAAATAGTTTCAATAAGTGCTTTACAACCGTCTATTTTAATAGTCGGATTTAATACAACACCAATAACAACACCAATAATATAAATAGTGAGAATAGGAAAAAAATATTTTTTTAATTTGATAAACATTTTTAGTAGGTGTCTTATAAGATGATTTTTCATATATTCATTAAGTAACAAAAATATTCGAGCTATATAAAATAACATAATTGAAATAGTATATTAATATACCAGAAAATTCTTTAGTTGCTTGAAAAAATTTCTTTAAAAATCCAATAAGTTCTGAAATTTTTTTCCAATCATTATCTATAAGCATATCAGTTGGATTTCGATTATGGGCGTTAAAAAATAAAGTTATAGGTCTTCTATAATCGTAAGCAACAAGTAGTTGTTCATATAAATAATTCCACCTAGTCGCTACTTCTTTAGAATTTTTTCTAAAAGGTAATCCACAATCGTGACATGTTTTTTTATATTTTTTTTTCTTTGTATTCTATTACTTTTAAAAATAAAGTTTATAGCAAATTGTACTTTATTAAGAATGTCTTCAAAAAGTGATAGACCATCCTTTACAACAAAGTTATAAATATGACATACACATTTTGTATGAAAATGATTAGGAAAAGATGGAATTAATAGATTTTTTAAAAGTCTCACAGTATAATTATTAGAAGAAGCATTATCTAACGTAACAATCATTATTTTGTCCATAATAATCACAAAGACGAATATTTTCTGCAATAAAATTTCCAGTGTGCCTATCATCAATATATCTATATGCTAAAATAAATTTTTGCATAGACCAATTATGATCTATCCAATGACATGTTACAGTTAAATAATCATGACTGTTAGTACTACGACCTATATCACAAGTAATAGATGCTTTTCCAGGAAAATGATATAATGCATAACGTAAATATTGTTGATATTCATGTGCTAACAGTTGATCTAGGAAAATCGTTAAAAGCAGGATTATACATATCTCTTATGTAATGAATAAAACCAGGAGAGAAAGGAAATGAAAAAGGCAAACTCTCTACTGCAACTAATTTTGCTATTGCTTTCCTATCTCTATGTTTATCGTATTTAGGACCTACAATTCCCCAGTCGTCGGGTTAATTTGACCCTGTAATTGGTCCGGAACTCTATGTGAACCTTGTCCCGATTGAGAGCGCATTGGCGCATCCGACTTTGTAGCCTCGTATTCATCCCACCTAGCTTTGTGAAAGCTTTGTACATGTCTCAATAAACCTCCCGTCCCACCCTAACCTTTTCCCATTTTAAATTTATAAACATTTTTATAAATTCTGCATCTAACTACTTGATTCTCTTGGTCCCTATAAAAAAAATCTCATGCAACGGATTTTAATTTTCGTTGTGTGGGGCCTCGTCTCATACTAGGGGAATAGAAGACGTTCAAGTTTCAGTTTGAGGTGCACTAGTGGGTGTCATCTAGATTAGTGGGTGTGTCATCTAGATTATCTTCTAAATTAAAGTCTGGTTGAGTTGCAGAATATATCACATCATCTAATGGTATATCATTAAAAAATTCAGTTTCATCTATATGAGTGTAATCAATCAAATCATCCTGTCTAGGAATAGGATGACTAGAAGAAGTACCCCTGCCCTTGTTACACCTACTAGAAGTACCTCTTAATCCTTTCATTTTAATTATGCTAATAAATAATTAAAGATAATGAAATTAAGTGCGATAATTAAAATAAAGTAAAAATAATAATTTAAAGAAGGAACGAAGGTACCAAATGCCGACGTAACGTCGAGTTGTAATCGAGGTTGAAATTTGAAACTTTGCTCGATGGATGATCCTCAAGCTATTTGCCTACTTCAGTCCCAATTTTTTAACTTCGATACAATTATACAAATGAGCAAATAAAATAAAATATTTAGTAGGCAATGTAATTGTAGACTTGTAGAGAGAGATAGATTGATTAGAGAGATTGTAGGAAGATTTTGAGATAAAAATAAAATGAAGAGAAAATGAGGTATATAAGGTGGGAAATTGGGTTAAAGTGTAAATATAGTAACTTAGGAGTTAAAAATAAATATTAAGGGGGTAGGGGGGTTTATGGGGTGGGGGGGGGGGGGGGGGGGGAATGGCCGTTGCACAACGGCCAAAATATAAATTGGTCGTTGTACAACGGTCATTTTTGCAAGGGGGGGGTCGGGATGGGCCTGGGTGGGACAAGTCCAGGTCCTGTCCCGGTTTCGAGTCCCGACACCATTTTTTTTTTGGGGGGGATCGGGGCCTGGGAAAGATCTTTGCTTTTTGTAATCTTAACACGAATCAAGTGGCTTTATCTAAGTTCAAATGAAGCCTTTTTTATTTGGCTGTAAATCTCTGTCAAGATCTAAACTGTACTTTATATTAATGTAATTTAGCAACTCAAGATCTAAGTTTCCCATCCTCGAGATGTTATTTTAGCATCTTATGTTGAAGTACCTCCTCCCCCCCTCCCTCCAAATATGAAGTTTATTAACATTAAAAGGTATCATACAATGCAGGCAATTTGCTCAGCGGTCACGAGTCAGAAAGCGTCAATACATCGCTGAATTGGAAAGAGATGTACAAGCTTTGCAGGCATGTATCAGCTGAACCTTCGAAATACATACACCAATACCTGGACATGAAATGCATGTTGCATTTGGGTATACTTGTTAATTTGACTAGTTTTTGCGATTTCAGGCTGAAGGTTCTGAAGTGTCTGCTGAGCTTGAATTCCTTAACCAGCAGAATCTTATCCTCAGCATGGAGAATAAAGCCCTAAAGCAGCGTTCAGAAAATTTAGCTCAGGAACAGCTTATAAAGTATTGTAAGTTTCTTTAATAGTTATACTGAATTATTCTACTTGTTTCCAGTGCTTGTAGTCTTGAATTATTTTGATAAAGTTGATTATGAAGCAGGTATTGTGAGTCCAAACCTTAAATAGCTGGAAATTAGGTTTATCTGAAATAAGTATTAGATAATCGATGTTTTATGGTGAATAATTTCTAACTGTATGTGAGTGAATATTGTTCAAGTGAGCTGGGAAAGTGGACACGGTTTTCCTGGAACTAAAACAAAAATTTTCGAGCAATGTTCAATTTGATTAGCAAAATAACGGTCTCCAGGAAAAATGGGGGCAACTACTGGTCATCCCACAATACATCGATTCTTGGTAAGAAGATGGAATGATGTTGCTGTAGCAAAGTTTGTGGCTTAGCGTAAATGAAGTGAGTGAAAACCATGGAAAACGTTTTCACCGCAGAGACAAAAAGTGTTAGGCGGTTTCTTCTGTACTTGTACTGGTGGGAGGTAGCAGGTACCTGATGGAGTAGATGAAGTATGCGGAAGGTGGCCCGGACACTATGATTTTTTCTAATGAAATGATCTTGCTGAAAATTTATAAGTTCTTTGAACTAACAAAATTTGGGAAGTGGCTTTCTTTACCATCTGTGTGGAAAACTAGAATTCCCTGTAATCTTGTTCTACTATAACTATTTAAATTGTTACCTTCTCAAAACATAACTATTTAAATTGTTTATATCACTTCAAAAGCATAAATGTATACTTACCGATAAAAAAAGCATAAATGTATTCTTCACTATGAAGGTTGTCTTAGCACTGAAATACAATTGTATTTGTTAATGCAAATGTTGTTGCTTGCTGGGACTTGATCCATTATGATCTGCTTTTTAAGATGGACAATCTAACTAGGTCAAAGTTTCTTGGAAAAGAAAAAGTAGCACTACTCTTTTCAACTGCATCTGGATGACCTTAATGTGAACGGGTCCCTGTTTTCTGCTTCAAGCCTTCAGATTTGCTAAAATTACCTTTCAAGATAAACACAAGGGATGGATGTTATTCTTATTTACCTCTGGAGCAATAGCATACATACAGATTACTAATATGATTGGATGACTTTTGTGGAATATGATAGTGTCGTTTAGCATCTATGTTTCCTTTTATATCTTTCACATAAAAATTGAGATTGTTATTAGCTGCTTTGCTTAGCTATCAAATCTCTCTTTTGCACTTTTTTTGGTCAAGCAGAAAGTTACTTGTCCAAATAGAGAAAGAGAAGGAATACGGTTGAATTTGCAACTGCAAGATTGCTACATAGTTGATCTTTCATTTCCCTAAGTGCAGCTTTCTTTCCTTGATTCAAAGATACAGGAAACTGCCATAATGGAATTAACTATTTTGAACATGGGAACTGTTCTGTTTTGATTATAGAGCCATTAGCCCATTAGTTTATTTTCATTAGTTCCATTTAAAACTACAACTCGTTAATTTTATATGCAGTGGAGCACGAAGTTCTGGAAAGGGAAAGAGGAAGACTACGAGCGTTGTATCAGCAACAACAGCCACAGCCACAGCAACCTTCTTACAGCCATCGCCGCACCACTAGCAGGGATCTCGATCAACAATTTGCGAACCTCTCTTTGAAACAAAAAGAGGCCGATCGTGATGCTGTTTCAGGACAACTTCACATTTGACCGTAAATGCAGCTATGACTTTAATCATGTCTTACTGACTCTCCCTCAGTTGACTTTGCCATGGAGTGACAAAAGTTCACGATTTCCATTGTGCGTGATCAAGAAGAGGTCTTGCTGCCAATGTGCTCATCTCCAACGGGTTTGCTCTTCTCTACTGTCTAGAATTGTTTCTAATTGTTGTTACATGTGTCTTTACATCTACATTTGTTAAGCATTTACACGCAACACCTGGGGGTCAATGCTACAGATTAGCATTCGTCGCAGTTGACTCACCTGAGGTGGTTAATTCCAACATGATATCTCCTGTCTTTGTATGTTCTGAGTGAAAATTCATCAGTTTCCCTTACTCTTTATCTTCATGGGTACATTCTCATTAACCATGTAATGTGAGCATTGATAGAGGAGCTCATTCCTTGTTTCTTAAGGCAATAAAAAAATTTATGCTAATTACTTTGTATATTTCAGTTTACTATAACTCGCTTTTCTGTTGTCACGATATATATGTGATGTTTTCTCTATCGACTAACTCTTAACTATTTTAACCTTTTCTTTCCAATACCTTGATAAATCAAATCACTGTTTTTTAACTCTGTTATTTCAGTCAAAAGTCCAATGTAGTACTATCTTGTTACATGCCACCCAAACCTAACCTATCTAATATTTGATAGATTAAACTTTTCATGTAACTATTGCCGTGGGGTTTCCATTCTACAAGAGGGGAAAATCTATGTTTCAACTTCTATAAATCGAAACTCTAGTTACCAAAATTCAGAAAATAGACCCCCCCAAAAAAAACCCCTATCCAAAAATCATTCAATTCTCTGTTTTTTATCCTTACCAGCAGCGCTATTCTTGTCCTTCAAGAAACAAATTCTCTTGTTCACAGCATCAAGTTTTGATTCCACTAGCGTAAGAATATCTTTCTCTCCTTCGTCTTTTTCTTTTTCTTCTTCTGAGGATGATAATTCCTTAGCCTTTTTTTCGGGCTTGAGATTTTGAGTATACAAATTAAGAACTTGTTTAACAGCATCCAAATTCTCAGGCCAAGTTTGAAGTTCCCCTTGTGGACTAGTAATAATAGTACAAACCGGGATATCACAGAGAGTTGAAAGCTCCATTGCTTTCCTCTTTATGCATTCTTTTCTCAGTTGATAAGTTTTTGGATTGTTTGTTTTCTTCTTGTTTTGATCTTCTGCCATGGCTTGAGACGAGTCCTGAGAAGAATATGTGTATATATAGGTTTTTATTTGGGAATTTTGTAGTTTCGGTAATAGAAGTTGCCTAATTAAGTTGGAATTACTATTTCCTAATTTGAGTAGGAAAATAATTAATTTTCTTTGTTTTCTTGGGGAGGTCGGTGAAAAGCCTAGATTATAGCATTACGAGTTTTAAGGGCCTTAAACCACAAGCCAGAATTAATCTATTTTATAAATCGGGTCAATTTGGGATATCGTTAAGACAACTTTGTTAAAATATTAAATAAAAGTCCTTTTTGGATTTGGTTAGTCTTTTTGTTTGACTTGGTGGGTATTTTCTTTCTCTCTATATAGAAAAGAAAAGTTACTTTTTGAATAGTCGGATGATTAATCAAATTATTTTAAAAAATAAATAAAATATTCACTTTGTTTCAATATGTTTGTCTTACTACTATTTGGACAATTAAAAAATATCTTCTTTGACTATAATTTTTTTAAAATACTTTCCAAATATTTGAATGGTTAATTATTATGACTAATGATATTTTTATGTAATTTCTAAATATGTAGATTTAATGTAAAAAAATTAAAGATTTTATATCCAAATTCACATCGAACATTAGGTAGTCGAATTAAGCCAAAATGCCAAGTCGAATGTAACGGAGGGGGTAATAGTTTTGAGTTGACAAATTGTACTGTCTCATTGTTTAGTGCATTTTATTCCATTTCACCCATTGACACTCTGAACGAGTACCAATTCAATTCTCCTTGATGATGTTCTTCTCGGATCGTTTAGTTAACTGTTGAGTCCACTTATAAAGAAGTATTAGTCATATATTTTTAATCCAAATTAAGGTTCAAAATTCACCCCAACAAAAATGAGAAAAGGTATGTAGAAGCCTTAATCAAACTTTTGTTAAGGTTTTTAACATTTATATGTTCTTTTCCAAGGGTTTCATAAAAGTAAATGAAAGGTTTCTTTTGAAGTAGAAGATTTTATCATGTTTTGCTAATTGTCTTATACTTCGTCTATTCCTTGAAGACTTCTTATTAGATTGACACATGATAAAGAATTAAAGAGAACACACTTGTGAGAGACTATCACTGTATAAATTAAGATTAATTACTGGTTACCACTTGTTAGAATATGGTTAATATCAAAGAGAGGGAGGCAACAATGATGATAAGCATTGAAGGAGCCATAAATTGACTAGTATTTGGAAGCCTTGGATATTCATCAACTGAAGGCAAAACACATTCTTGTCCATTGAATGAAATCTTTCTTGGAAAAGCCCATCCTTCCCTAAAAGTAAAAATCCCTGCATCTTTGTGCATTAACAACTCACTTTGCACAACCCCACTTCCACCTGCTTGTAGCAACATGTCATTGTAATTCTTAATCCCATAAAACATTCCTGTATCATCTGCACAAAAAAGAAAGTTATCAATACACAAGATTCATATAGCCGACCCCAATTGAGTTTGTGTTGAGGCGTATTGTACTGATATATGATAATAGAAAGGACTACGTTGCTCGGACTCTTTAGAAATGTCGACGGGTACATGTGGGATTCTCCAAAAGTAGGGCATTTTTGGATAATCCGACAGGGTGCAACAACATTTTTGAAGAGTCCGAACAACATAGATAAAGGAGATGCTAAACTTATGTATTGGAAAAACTTACTTGTATCGCCATACTGATTAAGGGGCTTGTAGTTGAAGCTGAAAACCTGTGCTACACTTTTCAAATTCGGGTGCAAGACAACCAAGTTCCACTGGCTGTAGTTCTTAACATGGTTTAAGTTTCTAACAGTCATTTTCACCCTCCAATACTGTGTATAACTCTGCTTTACATGCCAATGCACCTGAATTGGGCACATGTGATGCGTACACTCTACTACTGACCTTGGCGGTTCGTTATGGTCTAGTTGTAAAGCTGGTGGTACTTCACCATTCCTATAGTTCAACCCACAAGAAGAAAGACATATTAGATGAACAAGATATTAAACAAATTATTGGACTTGTGAATCAGGCACATGTTTTGGTGGAGACTAGAACCAGAGGCCGAACCAGGATTTGGACCTTATGAGTTCTTGATTCTAGGAAACGGCCTCAAGTGCTAACAAACTGAGTTCTGAATTTACATTTTGTGCACATTTAGTGATTATTTTAGCACAGATACAGGATTTAGACTAAAACTACTGGGTTCTGCCGAGCATACATATTATATACCTCCTCCGCCTCTGCCTAGAACTAGAATTGCAGCGAAAGAAGATATTGCCAGCAGAGTTTAGTTTATTCAAAGGAAAAGAACAGCAGTATGCGAAATAATGTACAAAAACTGAGGTTATAGTGAAGATATTTACTTCACACATTGATCTGCTCCTAGCTGTCCCTGACAACCACAACTGCATGTGGAGCATGGAACAATTGTTTTGTCGTAGAAAGCAGATAAGGAAACACAACATGTTGGAGAAGATGATGCTCTAAACTGGGAGTAAGAGCAAATCACGTCCCACGTAGCTGCAATCGTTACAAACGGATTAAAATTGAAAGATATCAATGAATTACAGTATGGTAAAGGAAGATGATCATCCTATTGGTAGGATGAGTAGAAGCTATTTTACTTACCAACGGCTTGAATCTTTCGACGTCCTTTATCTATGTTGAACTTAGTCGGAGGGACTTGAACGGGATCACCACACGTATATCCAGGAATACCAAGTGTGAAGTTTTCAGGCATACGAGGCCCAGATCCATCATTGGAAACACTTCCAATGCTCATCCGAAAAGAAGCCACATACTCTCCAGGGTCTTGAGTCATGAATGTCAGCACTCCTCCCTTGCAGCAATTTGCTTCCTGCTTGTTATAGGGAGCTCCAGGAAGGAGGTCAACAATCACAGGCTCTTTCTCACAACAATGGGGCGGTCTTTCTGCTTTGATTTTAGAACAATCGCCTTGCTCAGTAGCTTCAGCACCCCACATATCCCATATTATTTCATTACCAGGCCAATCCCAGCTTAACTTCCAACCAGGTTGCTCTACGTGCCTGAATAGCTGATAGTTGTAGATTGAGACTGTAACCTGGGATAGACAAATAGTTCAAACATTCACGCTAATTCGTCTCTACTGCCTCATGAATGAGACAGAAGGCATAACAAAGAAGATAAACTACAGATTTAGTTTGAGCAATTTCGCTGCTATATAGAGATTCTACTCCACGAATAACCTCAATGAATTCGGGAAATAATATGCAGGAAAATTCTTGTAGCATATTGTCCAGCATACTATCCCTATTTTTTTTTAAAACAATGTACATCTTGTCCTTTTCTATTTTCCTCCTTCAGGACGTCCTGCATGAGCACGAGAAGCTCTATAGTCCCTTTATGTCTCAGTAGACATTGGTGGACAATTCGTGAAACCTCTAAAGCTTCATAAGGCATTCACACGAACGTTCTTAGGGAACATGTTTGGCATATACAAGGCATTCACATGAAAGCTCTTAGGCCATCGTTTACCATTCCTGTTGATTTTATTAAATATTCCAGCATATGGATTTGAAACTCTAATTTGATCAACTCAAGGAGTAAGCATAGTGATGAAAGGTTCTGCTCTAAACATAAGTGGGCTTGATATCTAGCTCTCCCCCAATTCAAGGAGCCTAAGCATAGCATAATATCGTATGTAAATACTTGTACTTGGCCAACCTATGAGCCCAAAGCATTCAACATTTCTTTCGTAAACATAAACATCTTGTTTCCCAAAATCTTATTACCTAGACTTAACGTCCATCTGAAAGGCTTTAGATTGAATTATTTCACCTAATTTACTTGATACTTTTACTGTCTCTTTTTTAGCAATCAACTGTAAACATCAACTTTAACAGCTAGTAATAACTAACTATTTATTCATCTCAAAATCGAACTGGATCTGCCCCAAAACCACATAAACATCATCATAGGCTGCCTTGCTGGAATGCTTTGATTTCTTATACTGTAATTAAATACTCCTATCAACTTCACTAATAGTAAGAAAATGATAAAAACACATGATTTGCACATCACAATACCTCCTATCAACTTCTTGGCTACACATGATTCTTTTCATGCACTAATTTTTTCTTTTGATAGCCAAGAAATCCCCGTCGAAATTCAGTGGATAATGGCTCCGCCCCGTACCATTCTAATGTCACAGACAACAATTATACAAGTGATAAGCAATCCAATGTTGTGAGTGTATTTTTTGTTTCTGTCATAGTGTTGTGTGTATTTTATTGTAAGGAAAAAACTTACGACTTGATTAGCCTCAGTGTCTGATATGACATCCCATTTGATGGTGATATTCCCCATCGGGTCCAGTGAATCATAGCCATCTGCATTACAACTTAAATTAACCATCACTAGTTCCATATATATTATTTGGAAGACTAAAACAGATTATAAATAAATCACACTATCTCAAAGACAATTAAATAAGATAAGAAAAGGACAGAAAAAAAAAGATTGTCAGTACTCACAAACTGGATAAATAAAAAGGACGAGAGGTAACACTAAAGTTAGACCAAAACCCATTGATCTTTGATGAAAAAATAATCAAAATCCAGTGCTAGTTCATTCATAAAACTTAAGTTTTTGTTTAGTTCTTAAAGAAGATGAAAATGGCAGCGAAAAAGAAGGATCAAGAAAGAAGGAAAAGAGACTAGCATTATTAATACACTGGATTTGGTAATTAGTTTGGTGACAATGAATTAAAGAGGCCATTTTTTGGTTTACCAAAAATAATTAAGAGTATAAAGACTGACTTAGTACTAAGAATGCGTATTTCTAGGGAGACCTTTGAAGAGTATGTTACAAATATAGTACGATTTATTTCCAATTGTCATTCACGCTTTTGGCTCACTGTTTTTGCCGTTTTTGATTTTCAGTACTAAACAGGGCTGGCTGATATGTGTATATATGGTATATATTGTTGTAATATTGTCGTGTATTTGTTATCTAAATTAGGATTATACATTTACCATAATTGTATAGCTGAAATTATGGTAGAATAAGGTTTTAGGAGTAGAATAGGAATGAGATTCTCCTATTTTGTATATAGTATAAATACCTTTCAATTAATGAAAATAATCAAGGAGATTATTTCTTTCAGTAAATGACAAGATGATTGCAGCAAACAAAAATAATGATCTGCGTGACTACTTGTTTTGACATTACGTTGCAGAAATTTATTCATGCCCTGCAAGTGTTGATCCAAGAAGATGTGGGCAGGTCAGGTCCATCATTATAATTCTAACTGAGTAATTTCTAGTCTTAATTAAGGTCCCGAGTTAGTGATTCAAGAAGATGGGGAAGAAGCTACTTTTATTGAATATACTTGAGATCTCTTATTAACATGTGACTTTAGACCGCTAATTTCATTGAGACAACAATATTGACATTTAAATAATATTTCGTTGTTATATGCAAAAAAGATGCATAAAATCTAATTTTTCATTTTTAAGTGTCAAATCATAGGCTTAATCATATTTTGTATAATGAAGAAATATTTTAATGATGAAAATATATATTCATATAATATGCTTCGTCAAAAATAATGTATAAAATATTAAATATTTGGTCAAAATCTCTAGACGTATTATTGATAATCTTAAAGGTTCTATTTCTATAAAGATAATTAATTATTATATTATCAAAAAAAGAAGATAGCTATTATAGAGGGGTATTTTTACAAAGAGTGTACTGTTAGAAAAATGATTGTTACTATTATAGGTAAAAAGTTGTTATAGAGGTAAAATATAATATAAAATATTAATTAAAAAAAAGCTTAACTGTTATAGAGAGTTGTTATTGTATGAAAATGTCGTTATAGAAAGGTCTGTAATAAGAATAATAATTTAAGAATGTTATTATTTAGAAGTCGTTAGTAATGCTATTACCAGCTCTTATTGTCTAGTAACATCAGTGGTCATCGTGAATACAAATAAGTGTATATTCAATTATCACTATTCCCTTCGTCTTTTCCTTCCCCTAATCCCCAATGTAACAAAAAATAATAAAACAAGAAAAACTTGTACTGCTAATTATGCTTTCCGTTTTGAACCATCTAGCCAATATATCATATTCACACTAATGACACATATAAGAAGTGGTCCTTTCGTCTGAATTTCAACTATCCAACCTCACTAAGAAATTACCAAATTAACTTGGCTAATTAATTCGAACAAAAAAACATTTTTTCTTAATTGATGTCGTGATCATCTGAATTAGCTTGTTCTGTTATTTCTTTTATAAGAAATTCTGGCTTCATTGTTTCCAACTGGAAGGATGCATAAGCAAGGATTTGGGTGTCCTTTTGTAATAGAATCAAAGTTGTCTGAGAGACTAATAGTATGTTTGGCCCAAATTTTAAAATCTAACTTATTTTGATAAGTGATGTTTTCAAAAGTGTCGGAAAAAATATTTTTAGTGAGAAGCAGTTTGTGTTTGATCAATTAATTCAAAAAATACTTTTGAGCAATAAT
Organism: Anisodus tanguticus; assembly: GCA_034509755.1. Classification (NCBI taxonomy): domain Eukaryota; kingdom Viridiplantae; phylum Streptophyta; class Magnoliopsida; order Solanales; family Solanaceae; genus Anisodus; species Anisodus tanguticus. The sequence goes on along the minus strand of CM067561.1, from coordinate 31,602,956 downwards.
TATTATTTGATCAAACACTTATTTTCTCTCAAAAACTTGATCAAACACTTCATTTTTTTTTAAATAAGTACTTTTTGCCTTCCAAAAGCTTGAGTTTTTACCCATATTTACAATTATCTCATACTTATTTGCAAGGGCGAGTCTGTAACAAGCAAAGTTTCTAGAATTTATTTGATCATATCATTATCAAACTTAAGCTCATAGACCCATTTTCGTAGTTCGTTTCTTTAAATAGTACGCGAAACTACAAACCTATAGCATGCACATATTTTTTTTTAACTTCCTTAACTGGCACATGAAAGATGAAGTGCATCCTGGACTTTAGCACTGAATTACACAAGAATGTTAACAGCCATGGCTGGTTGAATAAGTAACTTAATGTAACACGAAAAGTCCAAGATCATCGAAATACAAAATGACTTCAGGAAAACATAGTCCTTTCTGCCTAATAATTCGAAGTATACATTGTTGGAAATTTGCCTTTGGTGGGAGTTGCGACCGACCAACTTTAACGGCTTAAACACTAGTGTTACGCATGTTTGAGAATCCGGTTCTTCACACATGCATGATATACTAAGTACGTAGATAACCGTAGGGCCAAAAATCATCAAATTTCGTTGAGAAATGAAAGAGATATTGGTCTATGAAGTGAGATGTTTGAAGCATGAAAAAATGTGGTTTGGGACCCCAAGGGGTATCCCATGTGTTTAAAGGAGGGATGACCTAGATGTGCTTCAATTCGAGGAAAGCCCACACGCGCGCCGCCGACGCCCGTCCGGTCACAGGTCACGGGCTGTGCTTCTTCTGATATTATCTTTTTGGGCCAGAGAATTTTGCCAGATGTACAGTTTGATCCCAGAATTTTCATATGTACAGTTTGGACCAGAATTCTTTCATATGTACAGTTGGTCCCTGAAGTTTCAAGATATACAGTTTGGTTCCTGAAGTTTCCAGAAAGTCAGAATTGGGCAGAGAGATCAGAAACACCACAGCACTCAATTCAGCCATTTATTTTGGCTGAATTACTCCTCCAATAATGGTCAATTCGTTGCACATCTTCACCATTTATTTTGGTGGTATTACTACCTCCATAATGGCCATTACTTGGCCGGTAATGACACTTATGGAGGCAATTCATCAGCCCCTCCTTCTACTATATAAAGACCCCATTGTCACCATTGTTGAGCACACTTTACACTAGACGAAAAACAGAAAACAGAATTCTTCTTCCTACAATCTTCTAAGCATCATTTCGTTACTCAAAATTCTTCACGGTAGCACTTGAGTTTCCTTTACTCAATTGTTCCATTGTTGTTTTATCTTGAGAGACAATTGTCCAGGACGTATAAAGGATACATACGGGGCAATATTATCTTAAAGACAGAGTGTCACACTCGACTCAGCATACACAAAAACAGTTCCAGTTTCTTGTTCAACATCTTTGTAATTTTCAGTTTTGTTGTTGAATTATATTTTTAGTTCTTGTAAGTCTTAGCAGTTATTTGTAATTTTCGTTTCCTGCACCTTTGTAACCAACAAGTTTAAGACAATATTTGCTTACTGTAACTGCTGCAACATAGCTGGAAATATGACCGATGCTGCCTCTCGAGGCAACGTTGCTTTGCTTCCCCGCTACTTTGCCGCTGCGGCCAAGGCGACAACTCTGCTTGCCTTCCTTCACTGCTGCTGCCGCTACTGTTCAAGGCAGCAACTCCGCTACCTTCCCGACTGCTGGTGCTCCACCTTCTGCCTCACACCACCATGATCGCCCTGAAAAATTCATGGGATATGAATTTAAGAGATGGCAGCAAAAGATGTTGTTCTACTTAACAGTTATGGGCATGGCTCGGTTCCTAACGGAAGATCCTCCACAAGATAGAGATGAAATGGACTCTTCGCTTGCTGAAACGGGTGAATGGGGCCTTGGTATCCATGTCGTTAACGGCATGAAGATGGTTTGTGATGCGTGGAATCATAGCGATTTCATGTGTAAGAATACATACTGAACTGCTTGGCAGACCCTCTCTACACGGTCTATTGCACCGTTGGCACTGCCAAAGAGCTGTGGGAAAATGTCACGACCCGACCCGACGGGCCGCGACTAACCGCCCTAATGACGTCATTATACTAACCTGTCACACATAATCCAACTAACACTTAATGAGTCTGAAATCCGACAGCATAATGCTGCAATAACAACATATGCTAGGGTAGGCAAGCCGACAAGGCTGCCTTTACCCCCGAATGTACCTGCCTCCTGAGGAGTCACAACTAGCCAAGCCAATATAACAGGCAAGCCGACAAGGTTGCCAACAAATAATATCACATATACACGGGAACACCCCCAACATAGAGTACAATAATATGGCTGACCGAAACAGATTTCTGACCCTTACACCAGTGCAACCCACAACTGTCTACAGACCTCTACAAGAAGGATAACGACATATGACGGGACAGGGCCCCGTCGTGCCCCTAAATATACATAAATAAAAAAGATAGGGTTCCGTACAAAATGGTAAATCTCTGGATCAAATGAGCTTTTCAAACAGCAGCGCAGGAACCTAAACCGGAGGATCACCAAACTGAGCACCTGTACCTGCGGGCATGAACGCAGCCCCCCGAGGAAAGGGGGGTCAGTACGAAATAATGTACTGGAGTATGTAAACATGAAATACTGCAAATGAGATCATAAGTAGCCAATGGATAACAAGAGATCAGTATAAAAAAATCAGGATTCAAATCCAACTGTGCCATAACAATAGAAGTCAGTTGCCTTATAAAAATGAGAGTCAAGTCAAGAAAACATGAGTGCCTGTCCATATACATATATATATATATATATATATCTGTAACGTAACCCGGCCCACTAGTGCGGGACTCAGTGGAATCATATCATAACCCGGCCCATACTGGGACTCGGTAAAGTCATATCTCATATATGGATCCATCCTACGTAACCCGGCCCTCTAGTGAGGGTCTCGGTGAAAAATGCAAGGTTGTGCACGAACGTAACCCGGCCCGGGACTCGGTGAGGTGAAGTAGTAACACTTAGCACGAGTAGATATCATGAGTAACCATATGCAAGTAAAAATTATCATCTGACTCTCAATAAAATCATTGTAATAATGTCATAATAAACTCTTTGCTTTGAAAAATCATAGGCACTTCTCATAACAATCCTCTTTAGGAATTAAACTGTATAAGAATCAAGTACGTCCGCCGTACCTTCATTAAATAAAAATCATGCCAAAGAAAGAAGGAATAGTTCACATACCTCTTAGATGAACTAATCAACTCTATATTAGAGTACGTCTCGATTTAGAACTTCAACCTATAATAATGGTAATACGTTCGTCAATTCTATGATCACTAGCATACTTTATATCGAATAACGAGTTCTTATTCTATAAAAATTCGGGCAACACTTCCCCTGTTTATACATGTTTCCACAACTTTCAAACGAGGCTAATAACATCAATAAACAAGCACCAATTAAGGGCACAACCCAAACAACAATAAAGGGAATTTACACACACACTTCTCATGTAAATTTAGCCTCTTAATCCACCTTAAAAACAGCCCACAAAACAGTCCATGTTCCAACAACAACGAGGGTAGAATGTGAAGTCTTTCTATGCCTTTCTACACCCTTATTCCTTTAGGACTTACCTTAGCTATTACCACACTTAAACATGCATAATGGTGACTAAATTTTTAGAATTATAACACCATAAAACAGTCCCTAAAACAGTCCATATACATCACAACATGTCCAACAATTTCATGCAAGTTCTTGGCCACAACATGTCATAATTCCATAACTCTTATCTTAATTCCTACAATCCAATTTCGGATTTCAATACTTCCATATAACTAATTCCAACTAAATCTCAATGTTTCCTTTCAATTTCATCATGCAATTAGTGATAATAATAACAACAATAACCAACGAATCCAACAATACCAAAATCTGTCCCAAATTGGCAACTAGCCCAAAATTGTCACATGCAATGCTTAAATTTCAATTCTTCCTTAACACAAATTCATTACCTTAATTCTAACAACATGCATTCCAATTATATCATAGAAAGAAGAATTTTTATACCTCAAATTCATCCAAAACAGTCCGCAATTTTCTGCCCACTGTTTGTCCGAAAATCCCCATTGTTTTGTAATTTTTCTCCTCTTTTTTGTTCACTTCTTCAACTCCAATTGACATACAAGTGTTCTACAATGTTAAGCCATCATCCCTACACGTTTTTCTTCCAAAATTTCATCCCAAAAATCTCAAATTTCTAGGCAGATTTTCAGCCAAGTAATGGCTGTTTTGCCACTGTTTTTGCCACTGTTTTTGCTTCTAATTTTTGGTGAAAATGTAGTCTAGGAAGAGAAGATAAAAACCTCAAATTTGGCTATGGGGTTGGGGGGGGGGGGGTTCTCGGCTAGGGTATGAGGAGGAGAGGAGAGTTTGTGTTAAGTTTGGAATGAAGAAGATGAAAGATGAAGAGTGTAGGTTATAAAAAAAATCTGAATTTTCTTTTTTTCACTTTGGCCCCCAAAATCTTCAATTAATAAATCTCAAACCCACTTCTTTTAATTCCCAAGAATTTCATAAAGCCTCGTATCCTCAATGTCATAATTTTATAATACAATACTATTCCATAACTCCATTGGAATAAATTCAACTACTAGGATTAATTCTCGTCGTCACGTGTATAGCACTAAAGAAAAACTATTCCGGGATAACATCCGTTTATACACTAATTTCTCGCATTAACATATGTAAGCGTTCCTTATATTCAATATCCGAATCTTACTTCCTTAATGACATTCTTAATTATCGTCTTAATCTTACGAGGTGTAACAGAAAAACTACAAAAGAAGTACAACGCACAAGATGTGGGTACTAAGAAGTTCATCGTTGGGAAATTTCTAAAATTCCAAATGGTGGATAGTAAGACAGTGATGTCCCAAGTCCAGGAATTCCAAATGATTTTACATCACCTGGATTTGGAAGGAATGAAACCAAACGAGCAGTTTTTGGTTGCATTGCTGATTGAAAAGTTACCTCCTTCATGGAATGAGTTTATGAGTTACTTAAAACTCAAGACAAAGGAGATGACCTTTGAAAAACTTATTATCAAACTCCAAATCCAGGAAGATAATAAGAAGACCTTGCTAAGGGTAGACAACCTGCTTAGGCGAAGGCGAATCTGGCTAAGGCCAAAGGGAACTTAAGCAAGAAGCGGAAGTTCCAGAAAGACGGTAAGGCCCATGCATCGGAGACGTTCAGAGGTAACTGTCATCACTGTGGAAAACCTGGTCATAGGATCAAGGAATGCCGCAAGCTCAAGACTGAGCAACAACAGAAAGCTAAGTCGAAAGGCAAGGAGCATGTTAACGTCGTCAAGGACACGCTCTTGGATGACATGATTGAGGAATTCTCGGCAGTGGTGCTAGAAGCCAACTTGGTTGAGAATTTGATGCAGTGGTGGATGGACACAGGTGCTACCAAACACATCTGTTCCAACAAAGATGCCTTCTCCACGTACACACCAGTCACCGACAAGAAGCTGTTCATGGGTAACAACGCTTCGTCCGACGTGCTGGGGGTAGGAAAGGTGGTCATGAAGATGACTTCCGATAAGGAGCTCACTCTGAAGGAAGTGATGCACGTCCCAGAGATTAGAAGAAATTTAATTTCTGGACCTTTATTGGTTAATGCTGGTTTTAGACTAGTGTTTGAATCCAATAAGTTTGTACTCACTAAGAATGACACATTTGTGGGGAGAGGCTTCGTCTGTGAAGGCCTCTTCAAAGTGAATGTCATGTTTAGATTGCGTCCAAGTAATAAAGTTGAACCTTCTTCTTATTTGCTCGAGTCTTCTAATTTATGGCATCATAGATTAGGACACGTTAACTACAAGTCTATCCAAAGGCTGATAAAGATGGAGTTGTTGCCGTCTATTGACTTAAACCCGCAACATAAGTGTGAGGTGTGCGTAGAGGCAAAACTCACCAAGCTTCCTTTTTGATCCGTCGAAAGAAATACCGCTCCTCTAGAACTTATTCACACAGATATATGTGATTTGAAGTTCGCACAAACTAGAGGGGGGAACAAGTACTTTGTGACATTCATTGATGATAGCACAAGGTATTGTTACATTTACTTGTTGAAAAGTAAGGATGAAGCCTTTGAAGCGTTCCGACGTTACAAAGCAGAAGTTGAGAACCAACTAAGCCTACGGATTAAATCCATTCGTAGCGATAGAGGGGGAGAATACATAGCGCTATTTGAGGAATATTGTGCCCAAGAAGGCATTATTCATCAATCGACGGCTCCATACTCGCCTCAATCGAACGGTGTGGCGGAACGTAAGAACTGAACATTGAAGGAAATGATGAATGTCTTGCTTATCAATTTTGGTCTTCCCCAAAACATGTGGGGAGAAGCCGTCCTTACCGCTAATACGATTCTTAACAAAGTCCCACATAAGGGTAAGGACAAAACTCCATATGAATCATGGAAAGGAAAGAAACCCACCTACAAATACTTTAAGGTGCGGGGTTGTTTGGCAAAGGTTGAAGTACCCAAGCCAAAGCAGGTCAAGATTGGGCCTAAAACTGTAGATTGCATATTCATCGAATATGCAAATAACAGTAGTGCTTATCGCTTCTTAGTGCATAAGTCAGATATTCTAGATATCCACCAGGGTACAATCATGAAATCAAGGAATGCTCTATTCTTTGAAGGTACCTTTCCTAGAAAGGAAAAACACATAACCTCTCGCAAACGAAGTTATGCACAAAGCTCTCAAGAATCGGGAGTCGTCGACGGCCCGGATCTAGATGATCCAGATCTAGCGGATCTCGAGGTGGCTGAACATCCGAAATCTAGTATTCCAGATTCTCAGAACTTGGAGACTCCAGAGATGGATTTAAGGCGAAGTAAAAGGGCCAGGAAGGATAAATCCTTCGGTCTTGACTTTGTAGCTTATATGGTTAATGATGAACCAAGGACAATTGCTAAGGCGTTGTCAACTCCAGAAGCACCGCTCTGGAAAGAAGCTATTGAGAGTGAAATAGGCTCCATTTTGCATAACCATACTTGGGAGTTGGTTGATCTTCCTCCGAAAAATAAACTATTGGATTGTAAATGGATACTCAAACGGAAATACAAAGCAGATGGGTCTATAGACAAGTATTAGGCCAGGTTGGTAGTCAAGGGCTATCGGCAGGCAGAGGGCTTTGACTACTTTGACACCTACTCTCCGGTATCCCAGATGACATCCATACGGGTATTCATTGCGATCGCAGCCTTGCGTGACCTTGAGATACACCAAATGGATGTCAAGACAGCCTTCCTAAACGGTGATTTGGAAGAAGAAATTTATATGGACCAACCCGAGGGGTATGTGGTTCAAGGGCAAGAGAAGAAAGTCTGTCGGCTTGTCAAATCTCTGTACGGGCTGAAACAAGCTCCGAAGCAATGGCACGAAAAATTTGATAGTACTCTACTATCGAAGGGGTTCGCCATTAATGAGTGTGATAAATGTGTTTACACGAAAGGTAACTCTGACTCATTTGTTATGATATGCCTGTATGTAGACGACATGTTGATCACAGAAAGCAGTCCTAGGGTAATCCTAGAGACTAAGAACATGTTGAAACAATACTTCGACATGAAGGATATGGGTATCGCAGATGTCATCCTAGGGATTAAAATCTCTAAGATGTCTGACAGACTGGTCTTATCTCCGTCTCACTACATCGAGGATGTTTTGAGAAAGTTCGAGATGTTAGACAGTTCACCGATAAAGTCACCAATGGATACAAATCAAAAGCTTGATAAAAATCGTGGTACACCTGTATACCAGGAGCGATATGCACAGGTGATCGATAGTTTGATATATATAACAAACTGCACCCGACCAGATATTGCTTATGCAGTCAATAAGTTGGCTAGGTTCACCCGTAATCCGAGTGATAATCACTGGAAGGCGTTGAATCGGGTATTACAATACCTAAAATACACGTTAACTTTCTGGTTACACTATTCGAGATATACAAAACATACTAGAGGGGTATAGTGATGCAAACTGGATATCTGATATAGAGAACACCAAGTCCACCAGTGGGTATGTATTTACAATTGGTGGTGGGGTTGTTTCTTGGAAATCCTCTAAGCAAACTTGCATCGCCCGATCCACAATGGAATCGGAGTTTATCGCTTTAGACAAAGCAAGAGAAGAAGTTGAGTGGCTTCATGACTTCTTAGAGGATGTTCCGTGTTGGAACAAACCCGTACCTTCGGTAATGATCCACTGCGACAGTCAGTCGGCTCTAGGAAGGGCACGAAATGCTATGTACAACGGCAAGTCTCGTCATATTAGACGAAGGCATAAGACCGTTAGGCAACTGATCACCACGGATATAATATCCATTGATTACATTAAGTCAAAGGATAATATAGCAGACCCATTAACAAAGGGCTTACCCAAGGATCATATGGCTTGCCTGTCTAGGGGAATGGGCTTAAAACCCAAAATATAAGGGCCAATACAGTGGTAACCCAACCTTACTAACTGGAGATCCCAGTAATTTGGTTCAATGGAAAAACTAAGGTGTAAAGGTTCAGTTGATCGCTTCAGTGGAAGCATGAGCACTTCAGATAGTGATTTCTGAAAAGAAACATCAAATCCAAAGTCGTTCCCGCGATAGACGTTAAGTGATATCTACAGTATGTGTAAATGTTAAGTTTTCAAAACCTGTAATGCTCCTCAACAGTTGAGGTTAGGTTTTGGAAAACTTTTAATGGTTCCTAACACTTGTGAAGTGGGGTATAGCAGGATACCTTGTAGGAGACCACCTATTTAAGTGCGAGGACGGGCCGCCTCAAATGAACGCACTTAAGAATCCAAGAAATTATCCATGGCGAAAATGGACAAAACATTACGAAGAAGAGAGTAAGGGAATTTGTTGTGTTCAGTTCGAGGAAAGCCCACACGCGCGCCGCCGCCGCCCGCCTGTCCCGTCCGGTTCCGGGTTCTGGGTTCACGGGCTGTGCTTCTTCTGATATTATCTTTTTGGGCCAGAGAACTTTGTCAGATGTACAGTTTGATCCCAGAAGTTTTATATGTACAGTTTGGACCATAATTCTTTCATATGTGCAGTTTGGTCCCTGAAGTTTCAAGACAGTTTGGTCCCTGAAGTTTCCAGAAAGTCAAAATTGGGCAGAGAGATCAGAAACGCCACATCACTCAATTCAGCCATTTATTTTGGTTGAATTACTCCTCCTATAATGGCCAATCTGTTGCACATCTTCACCATTTATTTTGGTGGACCTTCATAATGGCCATTACTTGGCCAGTAATGGCACTTATGGAGGCAGTTCATCAGCCCCTCCTTCTACTATATAAAGACCCCATTGTCACCATTGTTGAGCACACTTTACACTAGACGAAAAACAGAAAACAGAATTCTTCTTCCTACAATCTTCCAAGCATCATTTCGTTACTCAAAATTCTTCACGGTAGCACTTGAGTTTCCTTTGCTCAATTGTTCCATTGCTGTTTTATCTTGGGAGACAATTGTCCAGGACGTATAAAGGATACATACGGGGCAATATTGTCTTAAAGACAGAGTGCCACACTCGACTCAGTATATACAAAAACAGTTCCAGTTTCTTGTTCAACATCTTTGTAATTTTCAGTTTTGTTATTGAATTATATTTTCAGTTCTTGTAAGTCTTAGCAGTTATTTGTAATTTCCGTTTCCTGCACCTTTGTAACCAACATACATCAGAAATGTCCAGTTATCACCTAGTACTGGAACAAAATGGATACATTTCTCTTTGTATTGTCTAACACAAAACAGTTTTTCAGTTGACTTCGGAAGATTGCAGACACTTAAGCGTGTCTGCGTCTCTTGAAACTGTCCTCATTGAAGGACTCCCAGTTTTTATGATCGAGAACGCTCAAGTCATCAAGATCAGCAATGGCAAGTAAATATTGTGTAAGCTTCATAAGCTCCTGATCACTGCTCCGATTCGCGTGTGCCTTCCTGAATGGCCTTATAGCCAACCCATTTTGTGGGTTCATCACAAAGTTCCTTAGCTAGTCATCAAACATTAGTGTTTTTGGGACTGTAAAACTGCACAACATCAAGATTACCATCTTTTAGACACTTTTTAAGAATATCGAATTTTTTATAGTGAAACCAACATAATGTTTAATCATCTATCTGAGACATAAATCCATTGAAGAAAGAAGTAGCTAAATAAATAAAGTCGACCTCTGGAAAATGAGCCCAAATTAGGCCTAAAGGCTTGCAAACAAAAACTCCATAACGATCCGATTGTACTGTTATCATTGCCATATGGTCCAGCATAGCTGTAATTTTATAGTGCGGATTATCGAGTACACCAAGTTGTCCCATTTTTAACTCAACACACTTCATGCTGCAAAAAGAAAATGAATAAGGCAATGCATATAGATCAAAGCTCTTTTCCCAATACATATTTGATTTTCAAAAACATCAGAGTTATCAATGATTCTAAAAGCAAATACTGACCTGGTTGCCGACCATATTATGATGTCATATTCTGCATAAGCAGCCGTGAGAAACTCATGAAGATCTGCATGCAGTACTTGACAAAATTAAACGTTTAACAAGCTAAGATAACTAGAAAATGTTGACAGGTAAGACACTTACAAGGCCTCACGAGTTCGAGTGGGTTCTCTGCAATTGACCGGTGATCAAACAAAGTATAATCAATATCCAGAACAAGCAGTTTTTTACCTTCACGGTAAGGACTACGGAGCACAATCTGAATAATCACCAACATGATCATCATATAACAGCAAGTCAGAAATCATATGATCTTAACCCACGCAATATCAGCTGTTAATTATTGAGAAAATATACTGGATGTAATTTCAAAACAACTATACTTAGTTATAGTTGAGTATACAGCACCAACAGCCACATCTTACCAAAAAGCAACGTAGCTAAAATAGTTAAGAATTTGTGCACTGATAATGAATACTAGTTCTATGCTTCTAGCATCAAAATGCATGTTATCGTGAACGATCATGATGCAAGAGGTTGAAACAAACCCTTCAAGACCAGAATGATAGGGTCAACTGGGGTCACGGTTCTATGCACACACTAAACCATCATAAAAGGATACATTCTAGTCTTTTAGTAAAAACTACTACTAACTTGAGTATATTGTATCAATTCATAACACAATAATAGATTAAAGCAATATCCCCATTAAGTCAGAAAGAATGGCCACAAGCAGGCCCTCTAATTCTTTTACAAGTCATTTTGTATGTGGATAAAGTCTGTCTCTCTAACTCCTCTTCCCATTATCGGCCTCTCCTCCCCCCACCCCCACCAGGCAACCAGATATGCTATCCCTCCCACACCTCATCATGTTGATTTATTCTCACCTTCTTCACTACTTACATGGCTCACCCCACTAATGTACTTTCTCTCTGGTCCTTCCAACTCCCACCACGGCCCCCTCCCCGGGAAAGAAAAAAAGAACCAAAACAAAATAACATCAGAAGGTATATTGGAATATGAAACTGATAATGGTAAATTAATCTAGCTATATTACAACTCAAAATATTATCAGGTTGACAAGCGGAAGTTCCCATCATTTAAATATACCAAATACTGGCAAATGGATTTCTTGGAGCCGAGGGTCTCCTGGAAGTTCCCATCATTTAAATCAATTCTCAACTATTTCTGATTGGAAAATAGTTCAGAATTGATTCAGGAAATTCTCAACTAATATTAGATATATGTTGTAGGTGTACGTCATGATCATTCGATGAACCGAGTCTGTTGTTTAAGTGGAAATGGGTATACACCGACTTCCAAATTTGAAAACAATGGATTTCTTGGTTTTCGAAAAAGTAAAATCTAAACTTGATCAAAATTGTAAATCGCTCAGCGCCCACATTTCTCCTTTTCTTTGTATAAACAAATTTCCTTCACATTAACATCCAAGATGGTGGCAGAAAATATATACAAGATGTATCTACACATACTAAAAGAAACTACTAAATTAATACCATAATTACATATGTACAAGATCACCAATAGTATCACAGGAATATACAGCGTATATTCTATCACACCCCGAAGTCATAACGGGCGGTTGTCGTACGTTGAGACTGTCCCTAAAATTTTCAAACAAAATTAAGGGAAGACCCTTAGTAAATATGTCAGTAATTTGATACCGTGAGGAAACATGCAAGACACATACACAAAGTGAATATCCATCTCGATATGTTTAGTGCGCTGATGTTGGACAGGATTCCCCGATAGATATATCACACTAACATTATCGCAGTAGACCAAGGTAGCTTTCCGAATAGGAAAATGAAGCTCTAAAAGGAGGTTACGCAACCAACAGGACTCAGACACTACATTGGCTACCCCTCGATATTCGGCCTCTGCGCTGGATCTCAACAAAGTATGGCCAACTAATTAATTTTCAAATAAAGTTTGAAAATAAATGTACCCAAAACAAACTTCCATCTTTTTGATAATACAATAATACAGTAGTATAAATCTACTCTTCAAACACTATTTTAGGACATGTTCAATATATACTCTACTACACAAATTAATAATTAAGTTCTTACTAAATAATATAATATTTGAACCTTCTATTTAAGGATCCATTTCTTCAAAGTTTAGTCACACTACTCTCAAGTAAATTAGTATTCAACCTATCAATCAATCATGTCTAACATGCTCCGAGCTAATCAAGCTGCTAGAGATAATAGGCCTAAACCTCCAGCCATTTATGATGAATGCATGCGCAATCTCTTAGCAAGTTCTATGAGATATGCTACCGATGGTTGCGAGGCTTTTGCTCTTGGCGGTCCTCCAGGTAGCATAGAAGCCTTGCGCTGTCGATATTGCGATTGTCACCAAAATTTCCACCGTAGGTTGGATGCCGACAACCACCAACCTCCACCTGCACCACAATCATCATCGCAAGCATAACAACAGGCTTTGTAGAATTTTATTTAGATATAAACAATATTTTTTGAATGCGATGTGATGTATGTCTTTAAGATGAAATTTTAGTACCTTTTTAATAAAAGATTAGTCATATCCAATAAACCTACTTGTGTTCATATATTTTCTTCGAACAGGTTGATGATGGCCTTGTTAACTCTGCACCCATTGTTGAGCCAGCAACCCAAGGTGATGTGAACATGGAAGAATCAAACAGTACTGGGGAGAGTAGGTAAAAGTGAGACAAAAAATAATGTTAGGATGAATATAAAGAAAGAAGTGATTACATAAGAAAATTATTAAGATGGAAAATGGAAGGGAAAAAGATAAGAAAATAAAAATATATAATCAAGAAAAATACAAAAGGGAAAAAAAGAAGATAAATTTCAATAATGTCAAGAAGGTAATGAGTAGGCTGAAAAAAGACACACAACCTTAACAATAATAACGTTTCGCGAATATATGATTCATGTTCCTTTAAGTTCTGAAGTTTTTCAATTTGCATCATGGTAAGTCAAATTTCTATTATTTTAACTGGATTATTCGCAAATGTATATTTACAATATATAATATGATCAAACTAAGGAGGGTTATTTGTTAAATATTGAATTGAGTTGAAGTGAGATTTGCTTTTTCATTTGTCCTCAGCTTTGAAAATTATTAAAAAACAATAGTATTGCAATTAAAGAATATAAAAAGATAAAATTAATTGATGAACAAAGATTGATATTTTTAAATAAAAAATTAAATAATTACTTAGGTATATTTAAATTACCGCGCAAAGCGCAAGTTCATTCACTAGTTCCTCTATAATTCCAAATCCGACCATCATTCTATCGGGGAATATGAAAGAATGATTGTCTCCATAAATGTGTTTAATTAGTTGTTCCAACGACGCATACAAGTAAACGCAAATGTTGTATGAAGGGCATCTGCGTAAAAAGTCCACAAGTTTCATGTACATCCGATCCCTACAAGAAAATATAAAATTAACAACAAAACTTAATAATAATAAATATTTTGTTTCTAAAAAACGTAAATGACAACAAAAATTTAATATATTATTGCTAAAACATAAATAACAACAAAAAAATATTTTGTTGCGAAAACTTATATTGCAACGGCATACAACAATTTTTATTGTTGCGAAAAACACTTTTAACAACAACATCAATGAAAAAATATTTTCTTCTCGTAGTGGATTTTCATGTAAAGGGGGAAAAACAAGAAAAGAGGTCTTTCTCTCTACAAAAGCTCCATTCTCTACTAAAAATGTATAAGTAGTTAAGAATTATCTTGATTGTTGAGATCTTACTTTATATCATTTGTCATATCCAGACGTATTTTACATGTACCAGTTGGTTTATACATACTACCTTATTATCGTTGCTACAAATTTAACAACACAAACAACCTTTCACCTATTCAGGTTGCTGGTAACAACAATTAAAATCAGGACATGCTTATAAGTTATTTACTCATACTTAAAATTATACAATTTTGCAATCAGCATATATGTCTATGCATATTCTTTTTTTGTTGAAAAATGAAATTAAAAAAGAATACCTTTCTACACATACAAAAAATAATAAATCAATCAACTAAGTTTCAATTTGGACCAGAGAAAAAAAAGAGGCTGAGCCGAACATTGTCATTTTGAAAGAGGATTTGAGAGGAGAATTGATTCATCAGCGAGTTTTGAACCGACTTTGGGGTATAGGCAACACATTTGTTACTTCTCGATTGCACTAGGTACTCTTTGAAATTAATAGTAGTAGTAGTACTATGTATAGACCCCAAGTTTCGTATTTTCCTAATTGACCCCAATTCTTTTGCATTTCTAGTTTACACCTCTTTACCTTTACTTTTAAGTTGATTTCAAAGATCTGTACATATAGAGTTAATTTTAAAAAATAAGGCCCCCAAGTTTATGGGCGTAAAGCCCTTGCTTTGCTTGTCTTATCCTAAGGCTAACACTCCACCAAATCTGAATTACATCATGTGTAGATGTAAAAAATATAAAAATGCAAGTACACATATTAATATGGTATGAATTTATGAAAGAGAGATCTTTCTCACCAAAGTTGGAGAATGTAATTCCTCAAATTTATCGCTTTAATTAGTTTAGGTAAATATATTTGAGATAATTACACCCTATGTTAATTATGATACTAATGCTATCAAAATTAACACACCTTTTTAAATCTTACTAAAAATGACCCACTCACTCCTCCGCCTCCTCCCCCTCTCTCTCTCCACTCACTCCTTCCTTCTACTCCCCTCTCTCTTCTTCGTTGGACCCTAATCGCTGGCATTCCAACGCTGTCAGCGACGGTCGGCATCATGGAAAACATCCTCACGTCGGAGCTCCAACCACCATCAACACAACCCACAATGGCTACCCCCACTGCTTCACGCCCTTCTCCATCTAGTACTAGTCTCCTTCGCTGCTCCGATGAACCGGAGCAACCATCAACTAAAACACCACGATGCCACCCCTCTCCCCCTCCCCCCATCATCACTATCGGCCTTTGTCGGAGTCGCCATCTCCGGCAAACTCCCACCAGAGCTCAAGCGACAACACCCACGACCCCTTGCTCTCTGTCGCGCTTCCTCTCTGTTTCTTCGATGAAGACTTTTTCGGTGGCTCAGATCTGGCCGCCTCCTCTGCTGCGGTGGCTCAGATCTGATAAAAAATTACCTAAATCTAGATATATCCTTGCTAGATCTAGACCTAACGAAAAACTCATGGAGGTGGTGGTGGAGTAGCCGGTGGTGGAGCACAGGTGACGGCGGTGGGGGTCCCCGGAGGTGGTTGAGGTTGGCGATGGAGAAATCGGGAGGGGCAGGGGTAGCAGGTGTATAATAGTGTATATGGGTGTATATGGTTGTATATGAGTGTTTATGTATATAGGTGTATAATTATGTATACACCTTCAAACACCTATATACATAATGTACTTGTCTTTTGTATATAAGTGCATAATATTGTATAAAAGTATTTTTCGGTCAAAGCTTTGCAATGTAAATTTTGAGTTATTTTTTGCAATGTAAGTGAGAAAATTGTATATTTTTGAAATTTTCCCTATTCGTCTTACTTTTCTTTTTGGTCTATTTAAAAAAGAATACATCTTTCCCTTTTTTGGCAATTCTTTAATTCGAATTTTTCATATGTTATGTTTAAGACTACAAGATTAAAAGACATTTTTTACATTCTACATATTTTTAATTTAAGAACAAGATTAAAAAGTTTTTTTTTTACTTTTTTAAACATTGTGTAAGTCAAATAAAGTACTTATTTATGTATCATAACAAGATACACAGTGGTCATCTTGGACATTGTGTCTTTGCAGTCTAGTATTACTATTTATTTGCTTAATAGAAGTAGTTCCTATCAACCCTAGCATCTCATTAAACAAACAAAAGAAAAACTACTAATTATAGAAAACTTGCATATAGACTTTTTTTTTAGCTCCGTCGTTTGCTATTAAGTATGTCATCCCTTCCTAAAACTATGCGTAAGAGATAAACTTGGTTCTTGTTTTCCCTAGCATCTTCATTAAACAAACAAAAGAAAAACTGTTAAATACAGGAAACTTGCAAATAGGTTTCTTTTTATCTCCGTCATTTGCTAGTCCATTAAGTATGTCACCTCTGTCTGAAACTATACGTAAGAGCTAAAATTGATTCCTATTTGCCCTAGCATCTTCATTAAACAAACAAAAGAGGAACTGCTAAATACAGAATACTTGCAAATAAACTACTTTTAGTTATGTCGTTTGTTATTAAGTATGGCATCCCTTTCTGAAACTATGTGTAAGAAGCTAAAGTTGATTCCTATTTGCCCTAGCATCATCATTAAACAAACAAAAGAGGAACTGCTAAATACAGAATACTTGCAAATCAACTTCTTTTAGATCTGTCATTTTTGCTATTAAGTATGTCACCCCTTCTTGAAACTATACGTAAGAGCTAAATTTGGTTCCTATTTGTCCTAGCATCTTCCTTAAACAAACAAAAGAGAAACTGCATGCTAAATACAGAAAACTTACAGATAAACTGATAATTTAGCTCTGTCGTTTGCTATTAAGTATGTCATCCCTTCCTGAACTATGCATAAGAACTAGACTTGGTTCATGTTTGCCCGAACATCTTCATTAAACAAATAAAAGAGGAACTGCTAAATATAAAAAAATTCGCAAATAGACTTCTTTTAGCTTGGTTGTATGCTATTAAGTATGTCATCCTTCACCACCAAAGGATGTGTTGCAGTGGATAAGGTTGCTCCTTCCTTAACTAGAGGTCTTGAGTTCGAGCCCTGGGTATGAAAAAATCCTTGTTAGGGAGCACTTCTCCCAGAAATGGGCTCTACCCGGCGTGAATCCGGATATAGTCGGACTCCAATGTGGATATCGGACAGCGGGTGAAAAATAAAAAATAAAAAATAAAAAAGTATATCATCCCTTCCTGAAACTATGCATAAGAGCTAAACTTGGTTCTTATCTGCCCTAGCATCTTCATTAACAAACAAAAGCGAAATTGCTAGATACAACAAACTTTCATATATACTTTTTAGCTCCATTGTTTGCTATTAATTATGTTATCCCTTCCTGAAATATGTATAAGAGCTAAACTTGAAGTTGATGCATCAACCACCTACAATTATTTAAAATAATATTATAAGTTGCGTGATTGTTGAAAATTAAGATACTTCTTTTGAATTGACTGAAATTTCCAACGGCACAAAATTATTTTCCAAGGTTATGTATGTAAAGTCCATATATCAATTTACAAAACGAGTTGATAATGCAGAAACACAAAATAAACGGCAATTTGTGGACTTCAATATATCAAACAGTTGGTTTCAATAAAGTCCAAATAATGTATATATAAAATCCAAGTTAAGTTCGTCAATTCATTTATTAATTTTTCCAAATGGCAATTCCAGTAAACCCCAAAAGCCATGCAGCCCTAGTAAGCAGAAACCTCTCTTCCTTAAAAAAATATTTAGAGCTTTATATAGTTGAAAAATGAAAAGAAGAAAAGAAAGAAAGAATGATGTCTTGATTTAAATTAAAGATGTGGATAAGGACTTCATGACTGTAGAATATAAGGTAGAAAGATAATTATGACCAAATTTTAGTAACTTCTTGATTTAAGAGTGTTATTTCTCATTGAATGAATTTTTCTATTTGTAATGTCCTACTCGTAATACAACTTTGGTAATCACTTCATGTCAGTTTCTTCTTCATCTTTTTCCAATTTAAAGTTGTACGATAATGTAATGGAGTTTTAATATCAAAATTGTAAAGCCCCGTAAATTTTTAGATTTTAATTACGATTAATTAAGCGCTAACGAAAAGGTTAAAGCATCCCAAAGATATTACCGATGCCACATTATATTATAATGATTATATCATGAATATTTGACCCTACAATTATTACTAAGAAATTAAGGGCTAAGAGTTAGAAGTGGGCCATTGGTATTACACGTAAATTGAAAGCCCAAAAGCATATGTCTTTTATTCACATAAAGCTAGGGTGGATTTTACATTTTAAAAAATGATGTAGAAAGCACGAGTTTCGGAAGCAAGAAGACACAGCATCAAAAAAAATTTCCTTTAACCCACAGAACAGTGATTTTGGAGAACAAATTTATTTGATTGGCCATGGAAAACAAGCTACTGCTTGTTAGATAAAGCAACTTGGATGGATTTTTTTTAAAAAAAAAGGCCTCTTGGTGTGGTTGCTTCTTCAAGACCACGAAAGCATATTCTGTCAAATTCATTCTTAGTGATTCAAAGGAGTGTGCTAAATATATAATCATGCAGTGGGTGGTTAAATAATGGATATACCATGGCTATTTGGTGACCGCCTATGTGAAAACGTATGAAGTCTCCAACCACTGTTGCAACGTGATAAATGGTATTTTTTTTGGGATTTTGACTCAAGAGATCTTGAATTGTTGAACATGGACATTGAAAGGGCAAGTTTGCACAATAACTTGAGGTAAGTTAAAGACTTACTTTTCTAATAGGAAATTCTAGTAAAACTTATATATCCTATATGTTCGATAGTATGTTCTAGAGAAAGTTTCTTGTCATTAAGTATTCAGTCCTATCCGTCCTTATTTATTACGGTTATAAATAATAGTGCAAAAATCCTTTAACATATTGTTTGATGTCTTGTATGCGCTATATGATTTTTAGACTCAGTTTTCAAGAAATATATGCTTATGTGTTACACTTCATGTTATGTGCAATTGTGTGCAAAGTATATGCTCAGTTCATGGTGTGATCACATCCACACTCATACGGGAGAGCTAACCGACCTCCCCTTGCATGAGTACCACGACGGCCATGGTTAGATACCCACACGTTCGTAGTGGCTATTGTTTGTTGGGGAGATAGGTCGACACTCCCCCGTGCGTGTTCTTAGACCACACGTACGTAGGGCCTCTATGTGTAACTCAATTTCCATTAGAGTTTAGCTATTAGCTTAATGTTCAGTTTCAATTATCAGTTTTCGGCTCAGTTTTTCATTCACTTATCAGTTTACAACCCTATATTATCAGCTTATGTTAGTTTTCAAGACTTTATTTATGATTTACACGTTTTCTTGTGAAACATATTTTTCCTTGTTTATTATGCTCTTACCCTATAAAGTCTAGATACGCCCTTTTTAGGAGGTAGTCTATGAGACTTACTGGGTACCCTTGGAGATACTTAGCATGTTTGGGCCTGCCACATCGTGTGGCAATGTTGAGTATGCAGGTGACAAATCATGTGGCTAAAGGCAGACATTCTAGACTCAGTTAGCAGACTCTGTTGGTTCATCTCAATGGTAGCAGATCCTTTCCAGTAGTTTATTTACTTTTAGACATTTACATTATTCCCGAAATATGCCCTGAAGCTTTATGTATTCAGATTTCAGTTAGAGGCTCATGCCTTGATAGTGGGTTAGCTTTTTAGGCACTTTGAAGTTATGTTCCTTATTAGTTTTCTTGATATGTTTAATGAAGATGTTGTTGGTTCTATTTCTATTACAGAGATGAGTTCAAACTTTCAGTTAGCTATTACAGTGTTCGCTCAACGGGTAGTAAAGGTTGGGTGTCAATCACGTCCCACCCTAGCTTGGGGGCGTGACAAAAATACCATGTTTCATCATAAATGTAATTCCTTATAAAATTGTCTACCATTTTTCTGCCATCTCTAATGAGTTAATGGTCAAAAACAATAAATGGCTGGAAAATACCTTTTAATTAACTAATATTCATTGATGTTATTAAAATTTATATATTATGAAGTCATTTTATTTGTTGTAGTAGGTAATTTGCTTAAGTATACCCAAATTATGGCCAACAAATTAATTTTCAAATAAAGTTTGAAAATAAATGTACCCAAAACAAACTTCCATCTTTTTGATATTACAGTAGTACAATCTAAATAGTATAAATTTACTCTTCAAACTCTATTTTAGGACATGTTTAATGTATACTCTACTACACAAATTAATAATTACAAAACGAGTTGATAATACAGAAACACAAATAAACGGCAATTTGTGGACTTCAATATATCAAACAGTTGGCTCCAATAAAGTCCAAATATTCATAAAATCCAAGTTAGGTTCGTCAATACATTTATTAATTTTTCCAAATGGCAATTCCAATAAACCCCAAAAGCCATGCAGCCCTAGTAAGCAGACACCTCTCTTCCTTTTTCCCATTTATATTATCGACTCACTTTGCCTCTTCTCCCTCACCGCTATATCCTAATTTCCTTCTCATTAGTTTCCTCATTTATTTTATCTCTTTGAGGTTTTTCCATGGCTTCCAACAACAAACATTTTGTTATGAAGTATTTTGAGTGCATGCATAACTTTGCAGCAAGATCTATGGGCCATGTGCTTGATGGTTGTGGTGAATTTTGTCCAACTGGTGCTCCTGGAGCCCCTGAATCCTTAATCTGCGCTGCTTGCCATTGCCATCGAAACTTCCATAGAAAAGTGGAAGTGGAGGTAGAGGCCGGAGTGGAACTTCCTATCTATGGTATTGTTGAAATTTTGTGACTATCTCATTCAAACCGTTTACGCGATTAGAGTAATCACTTCTTTTATTTACTCAATTATGTATTTAAAATTTCCTTCACGTGCGAATTTAATTTTTTTTATATGCCAAATACGTAAAAAGAAAAAAATGATGAGTGTTGGTAAGACTCCGGACATTTGCACAAATAACATTTTTTAGGGCACTCTTGAAATTTTGTTCTCTGCTTGTCGGGTGCACTAAATTTATCTATGAAAAAAATAATTGTCCAAATAATCCGTGAAACTCAGTTCTAGGATCCTCTGGTTGTTTCGATACTATGTTGAAATTATGTGATTATCTTATTTAAAACGTTAAAGTTATTATTATTTTTTTAAAATATAATTTTATTTATTTAATTATATCTTCAACCGATATTGATTCCGTCGCTGTTGTAGTTCCGCCAACCCTAACAACATCTCGACAACAGTCAGCAAGAACTAGTCTGAAGCTTCAAAACAAGAACAGCGTTGTCATCGCCCTCGCTGCCCCACCACGGACAGTGAGGACGACTGAGATGGGTGGAGAAGTGGTTGACCATAGTTTCAAAACAAAGAATTCTTCTTCTTCTTCTGTGAGAATGAGGCTGAATCATGTGCAAAAGGAAAGAGTTATGGCTTTTGCAGAAAAAATGGGGTGGAGGTGGACAAAGAACAATGAACAAGTGATACCCTTTTGTGCTGAGATTGGTATCACTCCCAATTTCTTGAAGAATTGGATTGAGAACAACAGGCGTAGAATTGGGCCTTTAAAACCATCTAAGTAAGACGGATCAGTTGCTTGAAATTGAGATCGATCTGATAATAATTCTCTCAAGTCCAACCCTTTCTTGAGAAAATTAAATGTCCATCTGTTCTACTTGTTTAATTAATACTTATGTGTTTCCTTTTTCTCATGTCTATCATAGAATTTTATACTCTTAATGTACTAATTAGTTTGCTTGTCCAAATCACTTTTTTGTTGCTCCATTCTATAAATGCCGATATGTAATTATAGATTTGAATTTATAACTTCCTCAATTTCAATTTGTTTGTCTTAGTTACTATTTGGACTATCTCATTAGCTTAGACTATAATTTTTTTACATACTTTAGAAATATTTTTTTATTAATTATTGTGACGTATAGTACTTTTTATAAAGTTTATAAATATGTAAATTTTATTTCAAAAAGAATAAAGATTATGTCCGAATCCACAACGAACATTAATTAGTTAGACTTCGTACTCCGTATCAAGCCAAACAAATTGTAACGGAGGAAGTATTTGAATTTTATGAATTCAGGATGTCACTGATTCAATTAACTATTTGAGTTACTGGGTTTGAAATTTAATACTTATACATATTTTACAACTTTTTAACACATATTTAAGGTTAGAATCAAAACTATTTTATTCAACTGAACCAACCGTTCGTACTAATATTGTACATTCTACGTACATAAGATTTAATGGCGGAATGGGAAAACCCTCGTGATCGTCGTTGTGATCATTGACATGTATTACATAGTTTCTTTCTCCTTTCTGATCACTTCAAAAATTTCTTAATTTTTGTTTTCTTTCAAATAAAATCCATCTTGGTTGTGATAAGGTTAAGCACACCTAGACATGCCCATTCTTCAAGATAGAAATTAACCAATACGAATTGATTAAATTCTTATTAAGCTACCACAAATTAAATGCGAAAGGAGACCCTCGAAAACAATCAGGGAAAATTAGACAACAATATTGTGACAATAGAAAAAAATACTACAAGAATGTTATGACCGATATTTTCAAAAAGGTGCGGCTGTCGAAAATGTACTTATTCTTGATTTCATTTTATGTGTCTTGGGCTCTTAGTTTGATTTGATCATGAATTTCAAAAAGTCTTTTAGATCATGCGATTCTAAATTAAAATTTGTATAATGTATCAAAATGTTATTTGAATCTTGTGATTTTAGACATTTCATGTGAGTTTGTTAGAATTTTAAAATAATTAAAGCGACAAATTCCCTAGTTATTATATATAATTAAAGAGCGTCGGTATTTTTTAAACATACTAAAAAATAATTATAATCAGACAAATGTTTCTATGGAAGAAAATCTGATAAGAGTTCTACTCATAAAACTGCTTATCTACATTCCTAACTAGTCGTCTGGATATATAGATAAATGATCAAAATAGAAATTAAAAACAAAAGAAAATTATAATAAATTATCTGATAAGAGTTCTAATCACACAACTACTGAAATACATTCTTAACTAGTAGTCCAGATAGTTAAATGATGAAAATAGAAAAAGAAAAAAAAACTGTAAGTAAAAATATTTAGAGCTTTATATAGTTGAAAAATGGAAAAGAAGAAAAAGAAAGAAAGAATGATGTCTTGATTTGAATTAGAGATGTCGATAAGGACTCTATGATTTGCATAATATAACTGTGGAAAGATATAATTATGACCAAATTTTTAGTAACTTCTTGATTTAAGAGTGTCATTTCTCACTGTTTTTTTTATTTGTATTGTCGATACTCGCAATATGACTCTGTTAATCACTTGATGTCAGTTTCTTCTTCATTTTTATCCCATTTTGAAGTTGTATATATGATAATCTAATGGAGTTTCAATATCAAAATTTACCATGTTTCATCATAAATGTAATTCCTTATAAGACAACGACATCTTTTTTTTAATTAACTTATTTCACTGACGTTATTAAAAAAAATTACTTTACGAAATCACATTTATTTGTTATAGTAGATAATCTGTTTAATTGTACCCAAACTATGAACATCTAATTAATTTTGAAATAAAGTATGAAAATAATTGTACCCAAAACAAACTTCCATCTTTTGATAATGCAGTGATACAATCTAAGTAGTACAATAAATCTACTCTTCAAACTATATTTTAGGACATATACTCAATGTATACTTTACTACACTAATTAATAATTAACTTATTATCAAATAATATAATATTTGAACCTTCTATTTAAGGATCCATTTCTTCAAAGTTTAATCACCCCACCTCTCAAGCAAATTTTTATTCAAACTATCAATCAATCATGGCTAACATGCTTCGAGCTAATCAAGTTGTTAGGAATCATAGGCCTAAAACTCCAGCCATTTATGGTGAATACACGCGCAATCTATTAGCAAGTTCTATGAGATATGTTACTACCGGTCCTTCCGGTAGCATAGAAGCCTTGCGCTATCGATTTTGCAATTGTCACCAGAATTTTCACCGTAAATTGGATGTCGGCAACCACCAATCTCCATCTGCACTACAATCATCATCGCAAGCACAACAACAGGTTTTTATTTTTGAATGAGATGTGGCGTATGTCTTTAAGATGAAATGATATATCCTTTTATCTGACGTTAGATTTTTTTTTCATCCCTATAAATTGTTAGTCGTTTTGCATTAAAATTAAATTTTGTACTACCTTTTAATTTTGCATCTATTATCATATTACTACTTTTGTTGTCTCAATTTATGTGACGATGTTTGACTGAATACAAAGTTTAATTTGAAAAAGAATGATAGCTAGCCTTTAGAAATTGTAATATAAAACAAGTCACTGTTAGTTGTGTAAGCGTTTAAATTTTATTGAATTTAAATTCATAAAATAATTTGGGCTAAATTAAATTCAAGACATATTAGTCCGAATAAATAAGTTGGCTAATATAATTGAATTAATTATTTAAGTCTAATAAATATGAATTTAATTCAAAAGGTCCAAATGCATTGAGTTAGCCCATTTAATTAGGCTACAAATGATGAACCCACTTTGCCAAGCCCAAGATGTCATCTTATCATAAAAGCCCAGTTTGGTGTCATGTGTCAAATTATGTGGCACGCCAAGTCAAACGAAGGAGCCAATAGGATCATGCTAAGTGTCAAAATGATACAACATGCCTAGTCAAATCAAAAGACCAACGAAAATGCGCCATGTGTACAAGTGATGTGTTTCAACCAATCGAATATCGTCATGTCAACTTATATCTGATTGGCCGAAAGGAGTCTATCTTTATCACAACTCCTCCATCTGACAACTATAAATAAGGGCCTCATAATTCAGAAAAGGGAAAAGAATTCTAACAAGAAGTCAGAGAGGGCTCGTGGATCAAAATCACAGATTTCTCTACAAGCATTCAATACTCAAATATTTCTCTACAAGTTCTAGAAATCAAGATGAAGATGCAAGATCAAGATCAAGCTTCAAGCTCTTGAATCCAAGTACAAATCAAGATCAAGACCACCAAATTCAAGATCAAGCTCAAAACCCCTTGAATTCAAGTACAAGTCAAAATCAAATTCACCAAGTTCAAGATCAAGCTCAAAAGCCCTTGAATATATGATCGAAAGGAAGAATCAGAGGATTCATAGAGATTGTAACACTCATAATTGAAATCAAATACTACGATTGTTGTGATATTTTCCTATCTTGATTATTATTTTCTTGACGCGAATTTTATTGTCTACAAGTTGTATGGATATAAATCATTTAATATAAAATGAGAAGTTAAAATTGAATAATTTCTAAACAAGGAAATATAACTTTTTTGTTGGACAAACTAAAAAGGAAGAGATAATCTTAAATTAATCTTGTGTTCTTCGTTCATATTTTCCAACAATCGAACAGGTTAATGATGGCCTTGTTAAGTCTGATCCCATTGTTAAGCCAGCAACCCAAGGTGATGTGAACATGGAAGAATCAAACAGTACCAAGACTGATAATAATTCAGTGGCGGAATCCATTTATACTAGTACTGTTCTAAGGAGGACGCACGGCAGTACTGGGAAGAAGAAAAAGTTAGGGGATGAAGATGACGACAAGGATCAAGCAGAGATACTAGCTAGCCACTTAGATTTGACTTTGAATGTGGGAGCAAACAAGAAGAATAAATTAAACATACATAATTAAGCACAAGGTTTATGTTGTTGTTTGCGGCTTTGTTTTTGTTTTATTTATCTTTTCAATCGTTTGATTATCGAAGGTCTTGTTTGTTTGTTGTTCGATCTTGTTAGTTTTAATGGAATATTCTCCAAGGATTTCTTCAAATATTGACCATATATATGTGAGTTCACATATGTATACTCCTAATACTATTCCAAGATAAGGAAGATAAAATCCATTCCAACTTGTGATCGATCGATGATAAATTAAACCCACGTTCTGCCTAATATGTTACTTATGTGAACTCCACAAATTATTTAACTACTAGTACAGTTTTGGACTAAAGATGCATTAACAAGAAGCATCTCTCCAGAAATGGTTGAAGAAAATGCTATTGACTTCTTTCACTCATGTATGTATCCTGCCGGATCCTTATTCTGAAATTGACGACACTTGACTTCTTAACATTTATTTCTTTTCCTAGTCTAAAGAAAATGTTTTCCTTTAATATATTAATTGAATTCTGCGTTGTTAGAGGAAATCAAATAGAAGTTGGTATTGTTTTCCTGCCGGGTCCTTTCAAGAAACTCCTCCTTAACAAGATACTCCACACTTGTATCATTACCGAAAAAAAATAAGTACTATACATAATCGTCACAAAACACTATTCATAATCGTCACAAAACATTCTCAACATTTCGCAACACATAATTGATGGAAGATGTTGGGATATAATTGTTGTCGGGAACGGGAAGTAAGTAACTATTACAATGATAAGAAAGGATAAACTAAATATTACAATAAAACTGGAAATCAAGAACTTAACAAACTGCTTGTGTGATTTGCTGAGTCGAGTGATGACACTATGTCTTTAAGACAAGATTATCCCGTATATCTCATTTTACGTTGTCGGGCAATAGTCTCCCAAGATACAACAACAACTTAACAATTGAGCAAATGAAACACAAGTGTTACTCTTGAAGAACTTTGAGTATAGTAACTTTGCTAGAGAGGAAGAAGATTAATTCATAAAATTCTGGAGTATTTTCTAAGTGTTGTGTAGTGTTCTTCAATTGAGTCAAATGCCTCAATTTATAGTGCAAGAGAAGACCCATCAACTAGTCAACTAATGACCTTCAATAGCCATGTAATGACACTTAATTGAGGGGTTACATTCAGCCAAATAATTGTTGAATTCAAGTGTCGTGTAATGGAGAATCAATGCTCCAAAATCAGCCCAAAGGTCAGAACTTTCCAACTTTCCGTCGCAGCATTCTGCCTCCGAAGCGCCGCAGCTTTGTGAATTAGTGTCGCGGCGCCGCGGCTCCAATGACTGGCCAACCAATTAGCGTTGCGGCGCTGCCTGGGAGGCGCCGCGGCTCCGACGGTGTGGCGCTGCGGCCCTTCACGGCTCCGCAGCGATTTCCGACTCGTTTCATCTTACACTTCGTACACTTCTTCCTTCGTTTACCAACGTAGAATACTTTGTTATTTATCCAATAACCGTCCATCATTCTATGTCTCAAACGTATTACATACGTACCAATATCTCTTTCACTAATGAAATTTGCGATACTTGGCACTACGTGTGAAGTGTGTGGAAACGACGTTTCCGACGTGCGGGCCCCCAATTATTTGAGTCATAAATAATAGGATATATGTAATTTCACATTTAGTAAATTTCCAACATATACCACTTCTTGAACCTTGTTTTTTGCTGTAAATCTGAATTCACTGATGGGAGGGGAAAACTCTTCTTTTTTTTCTTTTCTTTTTTTACGAAGAGGTTAATTTTCATTATAAGCAATTCCAGTCATATGAATTTCCAACCAATATATCTAGAAAAAATTAAAAATATATTTCTAAACTTTAATCTCAAGATTATACTTCCAAAAGGCCTTAGCTGGATCTTAACTGTAGATAACATAGCAATTAAATACCTTTGTCATTTTTTGTTAGAGAATCTGTAAGATAATCCCACTCAAATTCATTAAAATCAATGCTAAGCTATTAATAATTTGTCCCCAAGATCAACTCGGTAAATAGAAGTAAATTTCAGATTTTTCTCTATATTTTGAAGAGATCTATGATGACCATGTACTATCTCTACCGTTTTGTTTTCAAACTCAATAAATCTTTATTCACTATCAAAGAAATTAAAATTGATAATAACTCCGCAATAAAAGAAAAAAAATTGTATGTATCTGATATATATATTTACAATAACTCCAATTGATCATCCAAATTGATGTAATCTGGTCAGACGAACAAACTGATACCTGCTAGAATAACAGGGGAATTCCCTGTATACCCAAAATATTTACCTGGTGTTTTAGGAAGGTGGGATTTTCCAGCAAGATCATGATTTCCTTGAATTTGATTTTTATCTCATTGTTGTGGGACTGTTATTCGTGTAGTTAATGTGTGAGGAATGTTTGCAGTGCCTATCGTTGCGTCATCTCCTTTTAGTTTTAGGTTTAACTTCTGACTTGTATTGATTGGAGTAGGAAGTTTTGGGATTTGACTTGTATTATTTGGAGGTTAGAGGTGTATATGTGGCGTACACTAGGGCGATCAAGGATATGTATGATGGAGCCAAGATCAGGGTACGGACAGTGGGAGGAAACTCAGAGCACTTTCCAGTGATGATGGGGCTGCACCATGGATCGACTCTTAGCCCATTCTTATTTGCCTTGGTGATGGATGGACTTATCCGACAAATCCAAGGGGAGTTGTCATGATGTATGTTATTCGCAGACGATATAATACTGATTGATGAGACTCGCAGCGGAGTAAACGCTAAGCTGGAGGTTTGGAGACAGACGCTGGAGTCTAAAGGGTTCAGGCTGAGTAGGACCAAGATAAAATATTTGGAGTGCAAGTTCAGTAACGGGAGCGAGCATGAGACAGGCGTGGAGGTGAGGCTTGGTACTCAGGTCATTCCAAAGAAAGGAAGCTTCAAGTACCTCAGGTCTATTATCCAAGGGATTGGAGAGATTGATGACAATGTCACACATCATATTGGAGCAGGGTGGATGAAAATGAGGCTCGCATCTGGAGTCTTGTGCGATAAAAATGTGCCACCAAAACTTAAAGACAAGTTCTATAGGGTGGTGATTAGACCGACTATGTTGTATGGGGCGGAATGTTGTTCAGTCAAGACTTCGCACATCCAAAAGATGAAAGTTGCGGAGATGAGGATGTTGAGATGAATGTGTGGGCATACTAGGAGGGATAGACTTAGAAATGATGATATCCGGGACAGAGTGGAGTGGTTTCGGTGGAGGATAGACTTAGAAATGTTGTTGTTTCCAAATCTCTTGTTGCACCTGACCACCTATTACTGGCACTCTAGTTAGTCTGTTTAACCATAGCTGCAATCTCGTCCGAATGGCTCTGGCATATCCACATTCCATGAACACTCGTAGTCACAACAGCTTTGTCATTTAATCATAATTCAATAATATGGATTCAACTTCCAAGTTTTTAGTTTTATAATTAAGTTACTTAAATCACTATGGAAGTAAGTATTTTCTCAGAATAAGAGAGTCGTATATGAAATATAATCCCGCCTCTAACCCAACCAACCCTCCCAAACTCATTAGAATATATATATATATATAATAAGTAAAAGTGTGAACCTCTAAAAGAGAAAGTTGAATATCTATTGCGCGATTTTTTTGGCCATCATTTAAATGCCACTCCCATAACATTTTTGTACCAAAAAGTAAAAACAACTCATAATAAACTGAGTCTTTTCTACTATACATCTCATAATAAATTGGATCTTTTGTACTACTATTCCTAACATCTCATAATAAATTTGATCTTTTCTACTACTACTCTTAACATTTCATAATAATTTGGGTGTTTTCTACTACTTATATAAAAACATAAAATTCAACAAAACCTTTTTTGTATTCTCACGAAAGTCGCCTGATGTTCATTTTTTAGAAAAATTATTCGCAATTTCTTGAACCAGTGATCTATCAGCAGAAGACCAATTTGATGAGGTTCCTCCTTTTCACTTTTCTCTGCTAAATTAAGGTCTCTTTAACAAGATCGAAAATTTGACATGTTCTTTTTTGTTTATTAGTTGACATGTTTTTCAAGAATTTAAGTGCACTTTCTATATAGGGTTGCATACTAATCCTTTGAATTGTTTATACAGGTTGTGAGAAAAATAACGAACGAAATTCACCCAACAGGTACAAGTTTATTTCAGGTAAATTTGAGTATTTTTATATTTTAATTCAATTTAAAAGTTGGATAATTTGATGAGCACACGTTCTTGTCTCTGGGCAACGATCAGTGGCCCCTAAAAGTAGTAAAATGGTGTTTTTCTTTATTTCATGTAAATGAATTTTTTTATTGTTAGTTGATTTTGCTTTGGTAACAATGGAAAAGAGAGTTCAAACGAACCTTTTACTATGAAAAAAATGTATGCTAACTTGAGTTTTCATTGAATGAATCCAAATAAGGTTCTCTAATAAAACTTTACCCCAGATAAAGTTCTCTAAAAGGAAATTAATATGAATTCTGAAGTTAATATTTATTTGTTTCAATTATCATGAAGTTATGTTAATCCGGAAATATATATTTCTAAACTTTAATCTCAAGATGATACTTTCAAAAGGACTTAGCTGGATCGTAACGGTAGACAACATAGCAATAAAAAAACATTTGTCATTTTTTGTTAGAGCACGTAAAAAAATCTCACTCAAATTCAAAAATTCGATGCTAAGTCATTAATGTTTTTTCCTCAAAATTAACTCTGAAAATACAATTAAATTTTAGATTTTCCTCAATATTTTGAAGAGATGTATGATTACCTATTATATTTAAGTTTGCTCGTCCTAAGTCCTAACACAAGGTTTCTTGAACTTTTATCTGTTACTACTTTCATAAATAGTACAGTAGTAGCAACTAAGGAGTCAAGTGTGTATCTCTAACTGTTTTAAACTCAATAAATGTTCAACCAGTACTCACCCAAATGTCACCCACTCAAAGAAATTGAAATGGATAAATAACTCCAAAATAAAAGGAAAAAAGACGTCTGTATTTTATATATATTTATGTTAAATCAGTAAATGCATGACAATTATTTATTTGATATTATTTAATCATACTTAGATAATGTGGACTGGACTTCCAAGTTTACTTTTATAATTAAGTTACTTAAATTGATATCGAAGTAAGGATTTTCTTCGAATAAGAGAGTCGTATAAGAAATATAATTCCTCCCCTAACCCTCCAACTCATTAGAAAATATATGTGTAGAAATAGGGGACTACATCTTTTAAGAGGTAAAAGTTTAATTGTATTAATATTTAAATTGAATTAATAGATGCATAACATATACTTTACAAAGATTTTTCTCACTTAAATCATTGATTGATTAATGTATATTCAGAACTCTTTAAATCATTACCGTGTCAAATATTTTGTAAAAGTACTTTTAATCAATGACAATAAAAAAAAACTTCTACTAGATAACTCATTATTTAATAATGTCAAACATATATTAAAGAGTTGTTGACTACTAAGCAAAATGTTTGTTATATTTAAGGGACATCAAACACAAAGCAAGAGCGATACAAAAGCCTTAATTCTAAGTCGTCGTCTTCCCTTTTAGTTTGTATTTTAAGCAATGGCAAGCAACTCAAGGTCAGATCCAACTGATCAAATGATGACAAGGAATGGTGAGTGGCTAAACCTGCCCCGCCCCGCACAAGTTCAAACTCGCCCTATCCCGTACCTGCACCGCCCCATTGCCATCCCTCTGACAGGGTATGGTAAGTGCCTTAAAAACCATGCTACGATGCTTGGTCACTACTTGCTTGATGGATGCCTTAAGTTTGTAAAGAGTGGCGAGGATGGAACTAAAGGAGCATACGTTTGTGCTAATTGTGGGTGTTTAAGGAGCTTTCATCGCATGAATAATCTGCCATTACACCAGCATAGAGGAATTAAATTTTGCTTGTTTCACCATTGTGTTCATCCACACGGCGGAAACACATCCCTAACTCCTATTTTTCATCCTTTGACGATTCATCAAATTATGCCAACTAATAGTACTGGTGAATTAAAAGTCTTAGTTTCTACTCCCGTGCTTAACAAGAAAAGATCTCCAGTTATAGAACCACTTCAAGAGAATGATCCTCCTGACGCGACTACTCCTATGTTACCCCTATTGCCATCATTTTCTGAGGATGAAATGAGTCCGGTTCCAGTGCGGCTTCCTGCATTTTCAGAAACACCATCTTCAGGAAGCGATACAAACATTTGAGATTCTCAAAGGAAAACAAGACATGAATATGGACTAAGAAGTCAATCTTTATTTTATTAGCATAAAGTTAGGTTGATCTCCATTATATTTTTTACATTAAGAAAGAGAAGGAAAAGTTGGACTCCTAGTTTCTTATTTCAATGAATTATGTAAGCTTTTCTCCAATGTGGTTATCTAGTAGCTTGATGAAGTAAAATTGAAAAATGTATGCGAACTTGAGTTTTCATTGAATTCATCAGCGGATGAATCCTAATAAGATGATCTAATAAAATTTATGCCAATAAGGTTCTCTAAAAAGAAATTGATATGAACTCCGCAGTCAATATTTATTATATTTGTTTTAATTGTCATAAAGTTATGTTAATCTCATGTATAATTTTTACATTAGGAAAGAGAAAGAACTTGCTTGAATGCTCATAGTATATGGATGTGAGTAATTGGATGTAATTATATAGATTGATATGTGCCAAGTTTTTTTTTTTATCTACATGAAATTTCGCTATCTCCAGTCTTTACGGATTGCCTTTACTGCACCCATCCAGGTTCAGTTACATTTAAGCTCAAACAACTAAGGTTTTCCAATTTGATCTTCCTAATAAGGAATTTCTGATTGACTTTTCCAGTTTGATCCTCCTCCATTGACTGTTAAGGAAGGAAACATTGTTTGAAGGATCATAGGTTTCATCGTCATAAAAGAAAAATTTGTTCACTTACTCTATTTACATAAATTTGATCAACATCTTGCCTTCCACAATTTCCAAAAAACTAGTTTTAGTGGACGCGCTTTGCGCGTAATCAAAGGGCGTTTCTAATTTGCCAACAAACACTATAAGAAAAAAATAGGTACGAACTTCATCATATAGATACGCGTATAGGCCAAAATCCGTAAATAACAGTTGTACGAATTATAATGTGACACATACCAATTGATGCTGTCAGTTTGGGGCATTTCCGATAGCACTCGAATGGTACCGGGAGTGACACAAGCAAGGCCGGTACGGTAATAAAGAAGGCTAAGAGTCGTTTGCATCGTAATGGACGACCATTACTAAAGTCGGTCATACGACTTCCAACAGCCTTTTAATGACATTTATTGAGAGATTGATTTTTCAATTATTACAACATTCATCCTCATTATTTATGAGGGCATATTTCGTGGGCTTTGTACCCGTGTAGTTCATGTATAAATAAGGCACTTCATTCCATTGTAACCTATCAGATTCTAGTAATTACAAAATAGATAGTTTGTTATTCTCTTGATTTATTTGATTTCATACAAGTTAATGTCACTTTTCCCAGAAGTTGTCATAAGGCTCAGGCAGAGCATTACTTTATCTTGTCTTGTTATTATTCATTTTCGGTGCAATTCATCTAGAATTCCTATCTAACATGTCATTTGAGATCTACGTATACTTGACCACGTATAAAAATTCAACTATACCATTTTACGGGTAAACAATTTGGCGCTCACCGTGGTGCCTGGACAATTGTGGTGTCATAAGTGACCCATCTACTAATCTATTTTTTTCTTTAAGTCTTATTCTTTGTTCAGATTAGACAGATGACAAGAATAGGCAACATTAGGGACAACACAAATAATCTTGAGTCGGATGGTCTTCCATTAGGAACCACGAGACCCGAAGACCCGATGTATACTGATGGAGTTTCTTCTAAAGACGAACAGACTCAACATGATGAAGTTCTCACTGACGAAACACCCGAAGAAGCCATACAGAATCTTTGAGTGCAGAATGCTGCAATGAGTGAAGAGTTGCAATGAGGACTGAACATCTGAATCCTCTATGTCTCCACGAAGAGCCTCCAAGGACAATTGGGCATCAGTAAGATCAATTTTAGCATCCAGGATTTCTAATGCATTATTGAAACTCAGTTTGCTTGCTTCCTCGAGAGCATCCACTCGACTCTTCAGAACGACCAAGTCTCTTCGGAGCTTCCACTTTTGGCACCTGGCTTGAAGTTCAGTGATGGTATGCTCAGAAGTACGGAGTTGTCCCTGGGCACCGATTAGGTCGGCATCAAGCTGGGTCGTTCGTGCTTGCAAGGTCGTGTAAGAGGTGGTCAGGACTTGAAGAGAATTTTCTTGGTCCTCAGAGAGTCAACTGCATCCTACAAACGTAAATGGAGTGAAGCTTTGAGGGATCCTGAGTCCCTAAGTTCGATGAGTAAGGCTTTAACCTCTGCCCTAAGATGCTGAATTTCTTCCTTTAGTTTCTTCTCCTCACCAAAAGGGTTGATTTCTTTAGCTAAACCCATAATGGATAGAGCAGAGGCGTGACCCTGAATGAAAGAGTTGCGATCGGTAAATAAGAGCAAGATTATGGAAAATATAAGGAAAGGAAGATAAGCGATAGAAGCCTCAAGGGTAGCATTTAGAGATTCCGGGGGAGAGGGGGGGGAAGAAGAAGATATCCCGGTCTCGATTTCGAATGTAGAGATTAAGTTGTGCTTAGAATGGCCCTCAGAGGGAACAGGAGTTTCTACCTCTGGATCTTCCTTATGTAGACCATCCAAACTGGGGATCTCTTCATTCATTTTCTCTTCTTTGTCAATGTGCATGACGCCCGCCTTATTTTTCGCCTACAGCTTTTTTCAATACTCTGTGAGTTGGAGATGCCTTCTCACCCGGGAACCTATCCCCACTGGGGGATCGGCAGCCTCATCTTGAGCTTTTTATTTTCGGTTGCCAGAAGCAGACTTAATGTTCAACAAGGCAGTCGCGCGAGATGACACTTTTTGAGCTGAGGAGTTTCGAGTTAGGAGTTCTGGTAATAGAGGAAAATGTTGGAAAAGGAGTTTGAGAGAATACAGGATAAAATATGAATAGGAGTGAGTGTTGAGTGTTGAGGTCAAAAACTTACCATGGTATTTCCCCTTCCAGCATTTTGAGGTGATACTTTTCCAAGTCCTGATGGTGTTGGGGAGGCATGGAGAAGACTTACTACCCCACTCAAAAATCTGTGCAATCAGTTGCGGGTCGACAAGAATGGCTGAAAAAAGTTATAAAACTTTGAGTAAAAAAAGAGTTATCCTTTATTTGGATAACCATGCAAATAAGCCTGTAAGGAGAAAATATAAAATACTCACGGGAGGGATTCTACTCTTCCGGGAAAGGATCTGAAGAAGGTTGATGAATTTGGTTAGTCTTGATTAGAATGTAGCGGGTCTGCCAATCACAGTCGTGAATAGCCTTC
Organism: Anisodus tanguticus; assembly: GCA_034509755.1. Classification (NCBI taxonomy): domain Eukaryota; kingdom Viridiplantae; phylum Streptophyta; class Magnoliopsida; order Solanales; family Solanaceae; genus Anisodus; species Anisodus tanguticus. Next base: position 31,567,444 of record CM067561.1, on the reverse strand, counting down.
GCATTAATAAGCTATGAATTTCTCGGGTGTACAAGGCGATAATTCCTCCTTGTAAAATCCTAGGGTAATACAGGAGAAGGAGGTGGTCAATTTTGAATGAAACATCGGCAACGTTGGCTAACATCTGGACGCATAAGACAAGTCTCCAAATCTGCGGAGCAACTTGGCCTAAGAAAATCCTATATCGACGATAAAAATCCTCAATAATCTTTGGGATGGGAAGTTTGAAACCAATGGTGAATGGATAGAAGTATGTCATAGAAAACCCTTCAACATGGTAATGCACACAATCGATAGGATCACCCGTTCTGACAATTATGTCAGGAGAAAACCCACCATCCTTTATAACAGTATGAAGGATCTTGGCTGTTATTTTGGACTCAAAGTTTTCAACGTATTCGTAGTTGATTTGAACACGGAGGTCTCCTAAAAATCGAAGCCTGAAGGGAGGATTTCGGCAGCAATAGAGTGTAAATCCACTTTCTAGGTTGTAGGGGAAGCGGGTTCTTTCCCATGACGACGGCTGGGAAGGTCATTGTTATCCTCAGATGAGCGGGAAGGAGAAGAATCAGTAGTAGACATTATTGACAAAGTTGGGAAGAACGAAAGAAAACAAAGTTATGGAAAGAAATTTGTAGATGGTGTGGTTGTCTTATGTGAAAGATTTGACCTCCTATTTATGGTAAAACAATATAGCATTTTTGGAGGTGAAAAGATATGAACCATAATTATGGTAGTACATGTCGATGAGAGAGATGGTTCAGTGGCTGTCGTTTCAGAAGCAATAAATGGATGTGACGTTTGACAGGTTTTGTTATCATTATGGTTAAAATTTCCTGCCAATGCACGAAGCGTGTTATGTCAAATCCACTTTATGGTTGCACGAGTGTCACAACCAGAAAGTGCGAGGACTATCTGTATAGGGCAAAATTTGTATATAATAGTTGTACGAATTATGATGCGACACGTAGCAATTGATGTTGAGTCAAGTCCAAGTCAGTTTGGGGCAATTTCGGTAGCACTCGAATAGTACCGGGAGCGACACAAGCAAGGCCATTATCGGTAATAAAGAAGGCTAAGAGTTGTTTGTATCGTAACGGATGACCGTTACTAAAGCCGGTCATACGACTTTCAACAGCCTTCTAATGACATTTATTGAGAGATTGATTGTTCAATTATCACAACATTCATTCTCCTGTATTTATGAGGACATATTTCGTGGGCTTTGTACCCGTGTAGCTCACTTATAAATAGGGTACTTCATTCCATTGTAGCCTATCAGATTCTAGTAATTACAAAATATCTATTGTTATTCTCTTGATTTCGGTGATTTCGTACAAGTTATTGTCACTTTGCCTAGAAGCTGTCATAAGACTCAGGTTGAGCATTACTTTATCTTGTCTTGTTATTATTCATTTTCGGTGCAATTCATCTAGAATTTCTATCTAACATATCATTTGAGATCTACGTGTCCTTGACCACATATACAAATTCAACTGTACCGTTTTACGGGTAAACACACACTTTGTGCATGTATCCATATTAATGACCACACAATTTAAAAGAATATGTGTAAATATTATAAGACTGTGTTTAAATTATATAAAATTATAAAATAAAAATTAAAGAAGGATTCCTGGAAAAATGGTGAGTGTTGTTCGCATTTTAGCTCGCTCAATAAATGAAAAAATCATGTTCCGCACGCATAAGTTTTCAAATGTATTTTTGTAATTTATGAGGACTTACGTGAAATTATCTTATTAAAAATATTACACTTTCGGTCACCTAATAGTAAAAAAGATATAAAAATATGTTTATCGGGATTATTTAAAGATTTCAAATAACACAAATTGAAATGTGATATATATCTTGCGTTTTCAAACAATTAAGAAGATAGATATGATATTGTCTACTATTTATTTGATAGGTTTTAATGTAAATGTTTCAATTAGGGGTGTTCATGGGTTGGTTTGGGTTGGTTTTTTATTAAAATCAAAACTAAATCAATGAAGTCGGTTTTTAAATTTTTAAAATCAAATCAAATCAAATATAATTCACATCCATTGGTTTGGTTGTTGTCGGTTTCATCCGGTTTGGTTCAGTTTATTCGGTTTTTAAGAAACCTAATGGTATTTCTCTCTTTCATGATTTTTTCTGCAATTAGAAAAGAATTTTTCACAATTTTCAACTTATAATCCGTTATTAACCTTTTATTATGGCGGCTATAATTTTCTTAGATTATGAGGAAAATGTCTTAAGATCTATAAAGTTTAATCAAGTGAATAAAGTTTATAAGAAATACAAAAAAAAAATATAGGTAAATCTCATAGTTATTTCTTTGAATTAATGAGTTTAAATTCATGACTTTCTTTTATGGAATGAGCTTAAAGTGTAAAGTTTATTAACCTATTAGAGATGAATAAAATGTAATAAAAAATTATACAAAGTATCTAAAATTATTTATAAAAATCAATATATTATATATATGAAATTCTAAATTTTTGTATACTATAATTTATCTGTTCGGTTCGGTTTTTTCTTCGGTTTGTTTTTAGTAAAATCAAACCAAATCAAATGTTATCGATTTTCTAAAATCTAAAAGCAAACCAAACCAAACCAAACAATAATCGATTTATTTTATCGGTTTGGTTCGACTTTCTGTTGGATCGGTTTTTAACCAAACCGTGAACACCCCTAGTTTTAATTTTGTCTTAACATAAATTTCAAGGATAATTATTGAGATCTCCACTTAGGTTTGTTCCGTAACACTCACCTCTCTTGTGGTCAGGGCCGACTCAATGGTAAAGTCATTGAAGCCACTGCTTTAGGACCCAATATATTGAAGGCCCCAAATTTACTACTCTTATTAAGTATTTCCTATGTCCCAAAATATTTGTCACAATAAGTTTTTCAAGAGTCAAATTATATGAACTTGACCAAAATTTTGAGCTATATTTTTTTATTATATTAATATGAGAAAAAGTGCAACTCATAGTACTTTTCGTATAGTTTTCGAATATCTAAATTTTAATTTTAAAATATAAAAGTAATATGATCTATTTTAACTTTAAAATTTAGTTAAATTGACCTTTAAAAAGAAAAACATGACAAGTATTTTGGGATGCTGGGAGTACTATTTTATAGAATATATTGAGATTTATACAATTATTATTCATAAAAGGTTTTAATTTTTTTAATTTTTTTCTTACTTGGTTGAAGTTTTTCGAATGAGTAAGTAAATTACAATAAATTTCTTTCTTTCTAATTAATTGCTCCCTCCGTTCTATTTATATTGTACTATTTCCTTACTAGCCCGGCTCAAAAGGAATGAAACTTTTCTAAATTTGGAATAATTTAACCTAAATATTCCATTTTATCATTAGTAACAAGCTTTTATAGCTACAAAATGTAATGACATGTTTGGTCGTTTAGCACTTTTAGGCATAACATCCCTAAAACACCCTTTTCGAATCAATTCGCTGAGTATCGGAGAAGAATTAGTGAAGTCGAATTAGGTTGAGAAAATGAATATTCGGGACTATTCCTTTAACTACGGTTATTTAATTGATGGATAGTTTTTAAAATATATTTATTTAATTTGCGTAAATGTTTTATGCATAGGGATATTATTCTCACCCATATAAAGTATAAATTGGTAAATACATTATTTGACGGAGTGGGTAAATTTTTAAAACAAGCAAAGTAGTTAAGTGAATAAGTAAATTAGAAAAACTATTGTGATAAGTTATTGGGCTAGACCCACTTCTTATGACCCATACATCTTAATAGTCTAGGGTTTCCCAAAATAATTTATGTATATACTTTTGGCATGAAAAGAGGAGAAAGGAAAACACTTTTTTTTTGTTGACGAAGGAACCCGCAGCCGCTACTCTCTCGAGTGCGCACAGGATAAACCCCGTACTGACGCAATAGCCTGCAAACCACGTCAGCCGATTAACCACACTTGGCAAGCCATGTGTGACAGGCTCAACCAAGAAGGTTTATGCAGGGGATCGAACTCGTGACCTTGCGGTCCCGCGCTCTATTGCTACACCAACTTGGCTACCCTTGCGGGTGAAAGGAAAACACTTTGACACTACAAACCGTGGGAAATATTTGAAAGGGAAATTCGTGGACGAAAGTTAGTTCAGGTAGGTCTCATTTATATTTGGTTCCTGTTGTAGTTTAATTGATTCACTTATATGCATAATGATTAAACAGTAATGGGTACCAATGATTAAATAAAGATGAGGGGGTTGATTAAGAGATGATGTAGAAGGGAACAAAATTCTAGTTTTAGATATTTTGGGTTCAATTTGCTTGCTGTGAATATGGAGAATTGTAGCCTTTGTTCCTAACTTTTCTTGGCAAATTCGGTAACTCCCTTTTCTTGTCCTTTTATCTTTTCATACAATGATCAGTATAGGATTAAGCCTAGGTGAAATTTTCCATTCTCTAATTACGTTGTGATGTAGGCCACACTTCAACGTTTCCTTTAATGATATAAGAAGTGTTCTAATTTACTATTTTGATTGGGTAAGGATCATGAATAATGACGGGTAATATTGTAATAATGAGGATGTGTTTCTAAGCCAAGCTACTGGTTCGCCATTTTCTTCATGTTTCAAAATTTCTCTTATGATTTTGATGTTTTGACTATAATTTTGATATATTGGGTATGTGAAATCGAATATTTAGTGTATTGGATTATATGAACACCTTCAAATTCATGGTATTTAAGTTGTGAAAAATGAGATTTTAATCCTAAATTAAGATTTTTGGGCAATTGAAGGTTTTGAGCATTAGTCTTAAGAAATGAAAATTTATGATTTGAGAGTCCATTGTGGATGAAATTGACTAATTTTCTAGATATAGGACCATTAGGTTATGGATAAAATAATTTTTCAAATAAAATTCTAGTTTTGACCTCGGGACTCGAGTTTGACTAAGAGTCTATTTTGGATTTTGGGCAATAGCATAGCGATATGGGCATCAATGATTTCGGGCATGATAGGATTTCGGGCATTGAGGTGGTGATAAATTTTACTGGTTTGGTATGGATGCTTTTTGCGTGGGCTTGTCGCCACATGTGTTATATTCTGTGAATATTACTTGTCTGGTTTTCTGTCACATACTAGCTCACTCATCTCATGAAAAGAAAGAGTAATATTGATTAATTAAATGTGAATCGTAACATGATTTGTACTTGTTGATTAATTATTGATGATATTATTGAGATTGCTATCATGCATGGCATGCTTTACTTATTGCTATGATATGGTCATGATAGTGAGGTAAGTGATTAAGATACTACGAGGTCTTTGCCAGAGATTGAGAGTGACAGAGATACTCCGAGGTTTTTGCCGGAGATTGAGAGTGACAGAGATACTCTGAGATTTCTGTCAGAGACGATAATGATTCTTCTGAGGTTTTTGTCGGATAGCCTGAGTGGTACATGGACTTCGGGATCCCCCATGGGTCATGGCTTTTAGACTTAGTCCTTGGTATGTGTACAAGAGTGGAGTGGGAGAGGTGACTATTGCATTACATTGCACTCCTCCATTCTTATATTCTCAATTGTTTTGTTGGTAACTTATATATGTCTTTAGTTGATTACTTGATTTCCTTGATATGAACTTGTTTATGATACGTGATCTTACATGTTTCTCTATGTGCTACTTGTTAGTTTCTACTTCTTATTGCGTTATCTAATCTTAGTCGGCCTATGATACTTACCAGTACTAGTGTTGTACTGATACTACTCTTATTGTACTTTTTGTTGAGTTCAGAGTTTGATCCAGGATCCAGTTCTAGACTTCGTGGTTGATACGCGAGGGTGACATCCTTCGGTCATTCAAGATGAGCTACTTGGCCATCTGTGGCCCCTGGATGACCCTCTTTTAGTCACTTCTGTATTTGCATTTGACAGGTAGTATGTAGCCTTCGGACATTTCCAGACTCGTATTTTTCGATTTTTTTTAGTGCTCTTGTACCCTTTTGACCAGATCATTTTGGGAAAGTTGGATCTTTCTAGTTATGATATTAATTTTTGCTTAATTAACTTGATAATTTTAGACGTTGGGATGTGGTTCGCCTATCCGGAGGAATAGTGTAGGTGTTATCATGGCCTACGATTTGGGTCGTGACATAAAAATATTATGACATGTTTAAAATCACAAGTTTTACAAGTCTTATAACCACACAAAAGTTACACATTTTTTGTCAAAAATTTCAGAAGTCCATATTTTTTTTAAACCCGATATCCAATCAAACTAAAGCATATACAAATTCAAAACGGATGGAATAGTACTTTATCTCTTTCTTCAACTTTTATTTTTCCTCCTTGGCATATATTTATCTCTTCTTTTGTGTTCAAAATATTTAAACTTACCAATTCTGTGATTGATCCATAGACCGTAAAAAAAAAAGTCCTCTTATCTCATTAGTGTATGAATAATACGAAACAAGTTTAAAGTATTTTTTAATTGTTCGCCTTTAGGCCACTAATTATGTTGAGTCGCCTCTGCTTGTGGTTTACGATATTATGCATATCTGCCTTATTTTTATTTCACTCTAAATTCTTTTTATTTATTTATTAAAAATGTAAAATATTACAATATGACATATGTACCCTTCTAAAGTTAAACTCTTCCTTCAACAAACAAATATACCAATGATAACGAGCACTCTGGACAATAAAGTTTGATTGAAAACTTTGGTGGGAGTCGCACGGACGTAGACCCTCGCCTATTGGCACTGTTAAACATATGTTCCTCCTTGAGGTGAATGTATAGACATTCAACTCCAAGTTTTTCTTCGTCGCTCGATGCAGGACACTTAAAATATTATAAAGATAATAAATTATAATTTGAGAAAAATAATAAATATAATTTTTTATTATATAATCTTTTAATGAAAAGGCAAAAGTTCAATCAATATTTTAAGGGACTTTATGCTTTTAATACCGTATATATAACTGATAGAAGACATTTGAATACCACTTCTTGAACCTTGTTTTTTGTTGTAAATCTGAATCCAATGATAGGAGGTACAAGCTTTTTTTTTAACGCTGACGTTAATTTTCACAATAGTTATGCGGATAGGATAATAAAACAACGATTATTTCTGTATTTCAATTCTCTGCGTTATCCTAAACCAATATAATCTCAAGAATTCTGGAAAAAAAATTAAATATATTTGTGAACTTAAATCTCATCTGATATGCCCAAGAGGGCCTTAGCTAGATTATAATTAAGTTTTTACCCTATGCTCTTCTATTTCACCCGTGTTACATTTTAGCGACATATAATTAAAAGGTTAAAGTATCCCAACATCTGCAGATTAAAAAATATATGTTAAAATAGATTACGTGATGTTAAAAGGTCTTTCAGTTTACTAGTAGTATTTTGGTCATGGAGAATTAGAGATTAAAAAAGTAACAAAACAACCAAATATAGTACTATATATCTTGATGAAAATTTATCAAATATTAGTATAATTTTTAAATGTCAAAGCGGTTTCAAAGGTATGGAGAAAGTAGAATGGCAATTGGGTTGGTACTGATATCTAATCTCGACGATTAGACAAAAAAAAAAGCTTCACTAAAGGATATATGTATATATATACTAATAGGGTAAAACATACTATGTTGCATGTTTGTGTATGTAATGCATGAAGTACTCTTATCTTAAACACGTGTTAAGCCTAGTCAATAGTACTTCTTTTGATGTAAATCCAATGAACTATACTTCTTTATTTCAGATTGACCAATTTTTGGAAAACATTTTAAAAGCCTAATTAGGTTAACAGAATAATTAACAGGATAGGAAATGATATATAGTTCAAGAAAATGCACGAGATTTCTTGAACGTTTTGTCTGCTATTACTTTCATAAATAGTGATAAAAGGAGTCAATGAATCTTTAATCGTCTTGTTTTCAAGTTCGGTAAATATTTATTTGATACTCACCCAAGCCCATCTATTAAAAAAATAAAAATATTTACATCAAATTAATAGATGTATAACATATATTTATATATAATTTTTTTCACTTAATCATGATTAATTAATATATATTCAGACATCTTTAAATTATTATTAGGTATATACTGTGTCAAATGTTTTGTAAAAATACTTTTAATCCGGGATAATTAATAAGGACTTCTACTAGATAACTCATCATTTAATAATGTCAAACAAAGAATTGTTGACTACTAAGCAAAATGTTTGTTACATGCACTATTATAGAGAGATCAAACACAAAGCAAAAGCAATAAAAAAACCTTCATTCTAAGTCTTCCTCTTCCCTTTAACAAGACCAAGCAAATGGCGAGAACTCAAGCTCAAATCCAACTGATCAAATTACAATAAGGTATGGGGAGTACCAAAACCCGCCCCCAATCCGCACAGGTTCAAACTAGCCCTGCCCCGTACTTGCATCGCCCCATTGTCATCTATTGGTACTCTATTATACTTTATAAAGCAGTACAGAAAGTAAATAACTATTACAAGTGTTCAAAAGGATAAACAAATATTCAATATTCAGAAATTGAATCTTGTTGAACAAATAGGCCAATCTTCTTTGTTGCCGCAAGCTTGTCTTGAATCTTGATAACATGAAATTAAGAAACAACTAAATCTGGATGGTTACAACGTTGTGTGTTGAGTCGAGTGATTGCCCTCTGTCCTTAAGACAAGATTGTCCCGTATATATGCTTTTACGTTAGCGGGCAATAGTCTCCCAAGATAAAACAACACTTTAATCTCAACGTTACAAAGCCAATAAGTTGAGCCTGACGAAGAAAATAAATATGAATCGACTTGCTGAAGATATGGAAAAGGAAGGAAGAGTTTCTGTTTACTCTTCTCTTTCGTCTCTGTGTATATAGTGTGTCTCTGTTGTGTATATCTTGTGTATTATGTGTGTATTTCAACACTGTTTTTCCGTCACTGTTTTTGTTGTTTTTCGTGATTGTTGTGTTGTATTTCGTGACTGTTTTGTGCTGTTTTTCACTGTCCCGAATTGAGCCAAAAATAGCTCAATATATAGCATGGAGGAGGGCAGCCCAACAACCACAAACAAGGCTGTAATGCCTTGAAGGATGGTTGATTAATGGTCATGAAGGAAGGTTGTTAATGGAGTAGTTAACAGCCAAGTAATGGCTGGTTAATGCTCCAAAAACAGTTCAAACGGTAGGCAGAAAGTTTCTGCCTTCCGTCACTCCAAAAATCAACTTTCCAGAAATTCTAGGAACCAAACTGTAAATATTAAGCAATTTGGGGTCCAAAAAAATAATATCAGAAAGTCCCCACAGCCCACGACCCGAGCCCGGACCGGACGGGATGGGCGGGCGGCGGCGGCGCACGTGTGGGCTTAGCCTTAAACCCAAGCACATCTAGGTCCTCCCTCCTTTAAACACATGGGATACCCCTTGGGGTCCCAAACCCTTTACCACATTAGAGACGTATATAGAGAGCAATTCTTCCTATTCCCACCGATGTGGTAGATTTGTCCCACACCATATTTCCATGCCTCAAACACCTTACTTCGTGGACCAATATCTATTTCATTTCTCAATGAAATTTGACGATTCTTGGCCCTACGGTCATCTACTCACTTCGTAGATCATGCATGTGCGAAGAGAAAAAGTCTCCAAGATGCGGAACACTAGTGTTTAATTCATCAAAGATGGGTGGACGCATCTCCCCGCCAAAGGCAAATTTCCAACAATCCCCTCTATGAAAGAGAGATTTTGGCGCACACACAAGGTGCCTACATTTCAGCAATCTTTTAGCGAAAAGATATTGCATCAGGAGAGGTAGCTTTCGCTTTGAACCTTCCCTAGTTGAATACCATCGGACTTACTTACTGCACGGTGAACGTGATGTCTTGAACCGTCAGTGTTTAGTGTAAGCCAAGACAATAATATCAACACAATAATTCTTCTTATTCGTTTTCCTTCTTACATTTTTGTCCGTTGTGGCCGTGGACACACTTGGATTCTGAAGTGCGTTCATTTGAAGCGGCCTTCCTCGCACTTAAATAGGTGATCTCCTACAATGTATCCTGCTATACCCTACTTCACAAGTGTTAGGAATCATTAAAAGTTTCCCCAACCTTAACCTCAACCGTTTGAGGATCGTTAAAAGTTTGGAAGATTAACCTTTACCCACCATACAGGTAGCACTTTAATGTCTATCGCGGGAACAGCTTTGGATTCATGTTTCCGAACAGAAATCATCATCCGAAGTGCTTCTTACTTCCACCGAAGCACTCAACTGAACCTTTTGCCGCTTAGTTTTCCCATTTAACCAAATTCTTGGGATTTCCAATTAGTATGGTTGGGTTACCACCGCAAAGGTTCATATTGTTTGGGTTTTAAGCCCATTCCCCTAGACAGACAAAACACTTAATCTCCGGGTAGTCCCTTAGTAATCAAGGAAGTGACACCCCTGATGATCAACTGTCATACGGTCTTATGTCTCCGACAGATCCTGACAGATATGTCCAGACGCCGTCATCCGTGTCCTTCCTGAAGCCGACCGGCTAGCCACAGTGTATAACTGCTGAAGGCACGGGTTTCTCCCAATAAGGGACGTCCTCTAATAAGTCGTGAAGTTACTCAACTTCTTTCATGCTTTGTATAAAGCGATAAACTATGATACCATCATAAATCGGCCGATGCAAGTTTGCTTAGATGTTTTTCCAAGACCCACCATACACATTTACTTGTGGCTTTGGTGTTCTTCGATCTGATGTCCAGTTTGCATCACCGTGTTCTCCCGTAACCGCCGGACATCCGTAATACTATAATCCGTAGATAAGCGAATAATTCGGATATCGTCACATCCGACTTAACGCCTTCTATTGATCATGTATTAAGATCATCGCTGAACCTTAGTTCAACTGATCTGTTTGTAGGACGATACCAGGTCGGTTGTAGTGTGTACAATACATTGAACTACATATGACATGTGCATATCGCTCCTTGTCTATGGGTGCACCATGATTCCAATCAGTTCTATGATTCATATCTATTGGTGGCTTCAACGAGACTGTCAACTATCGACAAGTCCATTAGATGTCTTAGAAATCCAATTCCTAAGATGTCATCTGTGATACCCATATCTTTCATATCGAGACTTTGTATCAATATGACTTTTACTTTCAGACTATTGATTCTCCAACTGTTGGCTTTCTAACTTCAGAGTCAATGTTTCTGTGGTCAGATTCATTATTTCTATTTTATCTGAAACTTTCAGGACCAAAATGAAAGTTCAGGAAGAAGCCCAACAGTTCAGCAAACCAACTCTGATCCGCTTCTTCCAAATCTCCGATTAGGAAGGCTGTTTCAACATCCATGCTACGCAAGACCGCAATGGCCCTGGATGTTAAGCTACTCACAGGGGAGCACATCTTATAACCCAAAGGTTCTTTTTCCTGAAGAAGATCAACCATTACACAAGTATGGTTCTATATGATGGAATCTATTTCTCTCTTTGTAGCTTCTTTCCAAAGCAGCGCTTTTGGAGATGACAATTATTTTTTGGTTGTCCATGGTTCATTCTCAACCATACAAGCTAGAAGGACTAGAACAAGTCTTTGTCTCCTTCTTTGCTCCGTCTCGGTTCAACATCTAAAATCCCTAAGTTCTGCAGATCTGGAATATTAAGTTCCGAATAGCCAGCAACTTTCGAGTCCTGTAGATACGGAACGTCTAGTTCCGGACAGTCAGGCCCTCGCGGGTTCTTATTAACCTTGAGCAATTACTTCTTTTTCCTTTTCAAGGAAAGTTATCTTCAAAGAATTCAGCATTCTTTGACACCAAGAGGCGATAAGCACTACTGTTATTTACAGATCCAGTGGATATGCAATCTACAGTCTTAGGTCGAACTTGACCTATTTTGGTATTCCAACTTTTACCAAACTACCCCACATCACAACTTTTGTATGTGAGATCATTTCCATGTCTCACACGGAGAGTTATCCTTATCCTTATGCGGAGTTCTGTTGAGAATCGCATTAGCGGTAAGGATCGCCTTGTCCCACATAATTTGGGCGTACGGCTCTGTGCTTGGCTAACACCGTTATACTGAGGTGAGTAATGAGCAGTCGTTTAATAAACGATGTTTCACATTCTCCCCCTCTATCACTACGAATTTCTCAATCCGTAGGCTTAGTTGATTATCAACTTCTGCTTTGTAGCGCTTATCCGCTTCAACAATTTCATCTTTGCTTTTCAACAAACAAAGGATTCCATACGTTGTACCATCATCAATAAAGATCACAACGTACTTGTCTCCCCCCCCCCTCTATTTTGTATAAACTTCAAATCACCCAAGTAGGTGCGACTAAGTTCTAGAGGAGCGGTGCTTCTTTCGCTATTCCCTTGACGGAATTTGGAAAGGTGATTTTGCCTCTTCGTCTACCTCACATTCATTTTGAGGGTTTATGTCGACAGTAGGCAACAATCTCAACACCGTTAGCTTTTGAATGACTTTTTATTTAACGTGTCTTAATCTATGATGGCATAGATGCACAGATTACAAATATAGCATTCCTTTGGCTACAAACATACTGTACCATTCTTAGTTATTATAGACCTGTTGGACTAGTCTCAAACTAGCTTGACCAACAGCGTCCCTTAAACCAAGTTTGGGACATGTATCACCTTCTTTTGGAGTGATCCCATTCCCTGAAGTCCTATTGAGGACAACCTCTCCAACCCCTTTTACTTTAGAGGTGGCGTTGCTTCACATGAACAACCTCTTGCCCGTGGTTAGGGCGTAATCGGATCATATGTGATCTGGATACTCTGGCCCACTCCAGTTGCTTTGGCAGACTAAGTGTCCAATTTCTTTTCTACCTTTCTTTAGGCCTTCAGATCATTTAAGACCTGGAAACTCTGGCCCACCACACTAGGTGTCCATTACTTTTCCTATGAAATGAATTCTGGCCTCACTCCAGTCGCTCGGAGGCTTTATATGACTGAATGTCCAATATCATCATATCAAACGAATTTTAGCCCACTCCAGTCGCCCGGAGGCTTTGTATGACTGAGTGTCAAATATCATCCTATGAAGGATCTTCTACCAAATAGTGTGACAGGCTCAACGTCTTTAACTTTTAGACTTCTTCCGTTATGATTGGTGCCCAGATAATTCTTGGCGCTTACTTAAGAGTGGTAACAGTTTTCGCACAGTCAGTGGATCTTTCTCCCTCGTATGTGCGAACATACTTTACACACTTTTAATCATTACACTTAAAAGAACAGATCTTTTTAAGTCGTTTACAAAATCCAATCTTTAAACGGGAAAGAAGAAGAGATTAAACTTCTGATTTTAAAGCGTAAGGAATATAAATTATTTTGTGAAAACATTTTCATATTCCTCCTTACTTTACGCCATTTTTAATCAGACATCATTTAATCTTTATTCTTGACAAGGAAGAAAATAACTTATCCCAATTTCGGATTCTGGCCCACTTCATTCAGTTCATCGGACTGACCGTAATTCGGATCCTTTGTCTGGGACAGATATAGGCCTTCTACTGCAAGATAGAACCACATCTTCAGCCTTCTCCTCTTGTCCCAATTGACATCTTCAGCCTCTCGTGAGTGCTTGTTCCCACCACTCTTGGGAGCGGTGACACCATGAATATGTTGACAATCAACAACATCATCATCACTTTCTTCTACCAGAAATTCACATCCATATCTAGATTTGGTCACACAACTTTTGACTGACATCTTTCGAACACTAATACTCTTACAATACAATCTTGTCTTAAATTGTTGGTACACTATTGTACTTTATAAAGCAGTACGGGAAGTAAATAACTATTACAAGTGTTCAAAAGGATAAACAAATATTCAATATTCAGAAATTGAATCTTGTTGAACAAATAGGCCAATCTTCTTTGCTGCCGCAAACTTGTTGTGTCTTGAATCTTGATAACCTGAAATCAAGAAACAACTAAATCTGGATGGTTACAACGTTATGTGTTGAGTCGAGTGATTGCCCTCTGTCCTTAAGACAAGATTGCCCCGTATATATGCTTTTACGTTAGCGGGCAATAGTCTCACAAGATAAAACAACACTTTAATCTCAACGCTACAAAGTCAATAGATTGAGCCTGACGAAGAAAATAAATATGAATCGACTTGCTGAAGATATGGAAAAGAAAGGAAGAGTTTCTGTTTACTCTTCTCTTTCGTCTCTGTATATATAGTGTGTCTCTGTTGTGTATATCTTGTGTATATGTGTGTATTTCAACACTGTTTTTCCGTCATTATTTTTGTTGTTTTTCGTGACTGTTTTGTGCTGTATTTCATGACTGTTTTGTGTTGTTTTTCACTATCCTGAATTGAGCCAAAAATAGCTCAATATATACCATGGAGGAGGGCAGCCCAACAGCCACAAACAAGCCTGTAATGGCCATTAAGGGATGGTTGTAATGGCAGGTTTAATGCCATGAAGGAGGTTGTTCATGGCCTTGAAGGAGGGCTGATTAATGGTCATGAAGGAGGGATGTTAATGGAGTAGTTAACAGCCAAGTAATGGCTGGTTAATGCACCCAAAACAGTCCAAACAAAAGAGGCGTAAAAAGTTTCTGCCTTCCGTCACTCCCAAAATCAACTTTTCAGAAACTCTGGGACCAAACTGTAAATATTAAGCAATTTGGGATCCAAAAAGATAATATCAGAAATTCCCACAGCCCGCAGCCTGCAGTCCGTGACCCGTGACCCGAGCCCGAGCTCGAGACCGGACCGGACTGGCGGGCGGCGGCGGCGGCGCGCGTGTGGGCTTAGCCTTAAACCCAAACACATCTAGGTCCTCCCTCCTTTAAACACATGGGATACCCCTTGGGGTCCCAAACCCTTTACCACATTAGAGACTTATATAGAGAGCAATTCTTCTTATTCCCACCGATGTGGTGGATTTGTCCCACACCATATTTCTATGCCTCAAACATCTTACTTCGTGGACCAATATCTCTTTCATTTCTCAACGAAATTTGATGATTCTTGGCCCTACGGTCATCTACTCACTTCATAGATCATGTATGTGCAAAGAGACGAAGTCTCCAACATGCGGAACACTAGTGTTTAATTCATCAAAGATGGGTGGACGCATCTCCCCGCCAAAGGAAAATTTCCAGTATCATCTCTGTGAAAGGGTATGGTGAGTATTAGTGAATATTGTTTGAATATTTACCATATATTTTGTAATTATTAGTGTGGTATAATTATGGTAGAAATAGGATCATTATTGTATTAGGATTCCACATTATACACACTATATATATTTGTATTAATGAGAAAGACTCATCAAAGGAGATTAATACAATTCTACATGGTATCAGAAGCCAAACCTTCCTCCATACCCTAAACCCTCAATTCGATAGCCCTTATCCTCCCTTTTCCGACGCCAAACCGGTTGTATACCACCGGTATACCTCTGATATATGCTGATATACACTGATATACAACTGCCAAGACCTCCACGGCCTCGTATACATCTGATATACCATTAATATACAACTTGTTCACCTTTCATATTTCTCTAACATGTCGTATACATCTCGTATACATCATCCCTAAGCCAACATACACCTAGTATACAGCTGAAACTGCCCGTATACATCCTTCCTAAGCCGGTATACACCTCGGATACGCCCCAAACCCCCAAAGTTTTTTTTCCTTCTCACCTACTTTCCGGCAACCCTCATGGCGGAGAATAACCACAGTGGTTATTCTGGCAGCGACATGAGCAAAAAGGGGGACTGGGCCTCCAACAACTACCCAGAACCTGCAGCCCCACAGACATTTTGGCAGTTTGGCTACAACAGCGGCCCAGTAGTCTGGGAGCACACCAGACGGGCCACAACCATCAGGCCCAAGTTCCTACAGCCTAGCAGTGGCCCAACAGTCTAAGAGCACCGCCGACGGGCCACAGTATTCATGCCTAATTTCTTGAAGCCCAGCAGTCCGCTCCAGGCCTTCCCCATACCAATTTGGGCTAAGTTTTCGGCACATTGACTCATCAGCAACCCGATAATGCGTGGTATATGGATACGGGCGTCACGTCTCACCTCACCAATAATTTTGGTAATCTTCCTCAACTGCGAAATTTAAATACTCTGCAATTTATTATTGTCGAAAATGATAATCGCATAACTCAAGAGTTTGGCCACACACTAACTCCACCACCGCATCCCCACTTCTCCCTTAAAAACATCATATATGCCCCGAACATTATCAAGAACCTAATCTCCATTAGAAAATTTACCACTAATAATTATGTATCAATTAATTTTGATCCATTTGGATTTTCTGGTACGGACCTCCGTACCGTAAACTCCTTACGAGGTGCAATAGTGAGGGAGACCTCTCTCCTTTCCTACACACGTCCACTGCCAGTATCAACCCTCCCACATCTCTAGTTGCCCTCGTCACTCCTCCCCGCTTTAGTAACAATATATACATCAATGTGGCATAGTAGACTTGGTCATCCGGGTGCTCATGTTTTTTATTTCCTTAGAAACCGAAATTTAATCCAATGTAATAAAGGAAACCTTTCTCATAGTTGTTCATCTTGTCATCTAGGGAAACATGTTAGACTATCATTTACTCCTTCTCTAAGTATTACTTTCTCTCCCTTTGATATTATTCATGCAGTTTGGGCAGGCTACCCGGACATGCGACGATCCACCTCCGGCTATTGTGTGTTCTTAGGGGATAATCTCATATCATGGTCTGCCAAGAGGCAAGCCACCCTATCCCATTCGAGTGCAGAAGCAACGTATAGAGGCGTTGCAAATATAGTTGCTAAGATCTGTTGGCTCCGAAACCTCCTTTTGGAGCTTCAGTGTCCCTTGCATAGGGCGTCTTTGGTATATTGTGATAACATATCCGCAATATACTCATAATCCGGTTCAACATCAGTGAACCAAGCACACAGAGATGGATATACATTTTGTTCGTGAGAATGTTTATATAGGTCATGTTAAGGTATTGCACGTGCCATCTTCGTATCAGTATGCAGATATCTTCACCATAGGACTTTCGAGACAGCTATTCCTCGACTTCAAATCCAGTCTAAGCGTCCGGCCTCCTCCCTCTCCGACTGAGGGTGTGTATTAGTGAATATTATTTGAATATTCATCATATATTTTGTAATTATTAGTGTTGTATAATTATTGTAGAAATATGATTCTTATTGTATTAGGATTTCATATTGTACACACTATATATATTTGTATTAATGAGAAAGACTCCCACTAAAGATTAATACAATTCCACCGTGAGTGGCGTAAAAACCATGGTACGAGGCTTGATCACTACTTGCTTGATGGATGCCATAAATTTGTGAAGAGTTGGGAGGATGGAACTAAGGAACCATACATTTGTGCTAATTGTGGGTGTTTAAAGAGCTTTCATCCCATGGATAATCTGACATTACACCGACTTCAAGCAATTAGATTTTGCTTCTTTCACTGTGTTCATCCACATGGTGAAAACGCGTCCTTAACACTTATTTTTCATCCTTAGACGACTCATCAAATTATGCAAAATAGTAATACTATTAATTGTGTAAAAATGTGCAATCCAATGTAAAATAACTCGAATTTGCATCACTTAATATTTTGATGAAAAAGCAAATCACTTGTTGAATATTAGGAGATGCAAAAAATTAAGATGTAAAGTAAAAGTTTATTATTTTAGATTAAAAATAGCTATATTTACTTAAGTTTAGTATTTTCAATTGTTTTTAATTTACTACTCAAAATTGCTTACTCAGTTTTTTGTCTAAATTCCTTGAAATGTTAATTATTATTTTTGTATTTAATTGCATAAATATGTTGAGAATTTAATGAGCAGAAATCTCACTCACAGGTCTAAAGACAAGCAAATATTCGAACATGAGAGCAAAGGATCACTCAATGAATGGACGAGCTCTACTTAAGAAAGTGGTCGTGAGGTTACAAAAGTCGTGGTTGAGTCTTGATTGATTAGTTTGCCTTTTCTTGGTATGGTATGGCTAACAGGCGACAGAAGGATATCGACTTTTTATTAAAAATGTAACGTAGAAAGGAGGTTCTTCCGCAGTGAAGCAAACTATCTATAGTAATTACAATTAAAAAGATCAAAGTTATAACTTCAGTAAGTACCACGAAAAAAATTAAAGTTATAATTGTTGTGCTGGGTTCGTGCACAACACGACAACAACCCACTAATATACTTCTAAGCTTTGATCTCAAGATGATTCTTTCAAAATGCCTTAGTTGGATCATAAATGTAGATAACACAGCAATTAAAAATCTCTGTCATTTTGTTAAAAAATCAGTAGAAAAATCTCACTCAAATTCATAATATCATATGCTAAGTCATTAATTAATATCCCCCCCCCCCCCCCCCAAAAATCATCTCAGAAAAATAGAAGTAAATTTCGGATTTTCCTCTAAATTTGAGTTTGATTTGTCATATGTCCTAAGGCAAGATTTCTTGAACCTGCTATTACTTTTAGAAATCAATATATATAATAAAATCAGAAATAGACAAGGTAATGTGACACCTCTTTTTAACAAGGATTTATATTTATCTTTTTTCTCTATTTTTTTCTCATTTCCCCTCATTTATAAAGTTATGAAGTTATAAACTATCAATTAATGGCCTTTCCCCTCATTAATGAGTTGTATTAAAAATAATCAAAATTCACTATTTTATGTGCTACGTTAGAAGCAGTGAAAAAAATAAAACTCCCTCCTTTAATTCTCATTTTAACACATTCATATTCTTTCTCCCACGTCTTCAAGTAACATAAGTAATTAATATCTCTCAACTATTACTAATTATTTCCCTCCTGATTATTGTAATAACATCCCTCAACTACTACTAATTATTCCTCACCTCATTATTACTAATTATTTCTTTTCCTAAAATCCCTCTTACTTCCTTCTTAATTTCATATCTATTTCTACTTCAAAAGTCTAGCCTTCATTTCTGATCCCTCAACTACTTCATTTCCGATACAGGTTTTTTTTCATCTTCTGTCCTACTTTCTCTATGGTTCGTGAATTCTAATGTATGTTTAAGATTTTTGTCAGATGAAAATGCTGAAAATCATAGTGCCAATTGTTTTTATTTATATCTAATTTTAGTTTTTTTCTTCTAATTTTCATTGTATTTGTTATTGGAATTAAACACTATGCTTTTGAACTGTATGTGAAGCCTTTTTCGGATTCAATTGCGTGTATTGTGCTTAGCGAGTTATATTTTATCATGATCTCTTTCTCCTATTTTAATTTCACTAATTTGATTGTTTTCTTTTTGCAGGTAAATTAATGTGCGCATTTGTCGTATTTGGATTATTTTGTTTATGAGGATACTGTTAAGTCATTTTTACTTGGCATTTTCTTAAAGCAATTGTGATTCCGAGAGAACGTTTAAAGTCTATCATGGGGAGTGGTAATTGATACATCATTATATTTTATATAAAAATTAATTGATAAAATTTATAAATTTATCATGATTTCTTTCTCCTTTTTTAGTTTCACTAATTTGTTTTTTTTTTGCAGGTTGATTAATGTGTGTATTTGAATTATTTTGTTTATGAGGATATTATTAAGTCGTTTTTAATTTAAATTTTCTAAAGCAATTGTGATTAGATCAGAGAACGTCTAAAGTCTAACATAAGGAGTGGTAATTGATACATTATTACCTTTGAGTAAAATTTTACTTGATAAAACAATTCTTTCCCTGCAAATTTAATTTCACGTGAAAAAGGAATAAAGGTGAATTAATTATACAATTTTATCATTTATTTTTTTATTAATTTTCTTTTGTGCCTAAACCATATATAAGGGGAAAACTTTTGAAGGAATGAAGGTCAATTAATTTTATATTTTTATCAGTTATTTTTATTAATTTTCTTTTGTACCTAAACAATATATAAGTTAAAATCAAACTTTTAAATAATCTTTTGTTGTTAATTCTGATCAATTTTATTGTGTCTTGTGGGAAAAAAATTACCTTCTTCTTATTAAAAGTGTGAAATGAGTTGCATATGAAGAATACGAAATGTATTATTATCATGTATTTTTTTTACTTATTATACGCTATTCGAATCGTAGTTGATAGTACGATTTCTTGAAAGTCAATATTGTACACTTATCTACCAATATTTTTTTCGTATTGGTATTATTAAATTTAAACATATTTTTTTAAATTCTAAAGTTTCTAAAAGTATCTAATGCAATTCTAACATTAGTAGATTAAAAAAAATCTTTGTAAGTTATCTTCTAAAACGAGAAGAAACTGTAAGATGATATTAATCTCCCTTGGGGAGTCTTTCATTAATATTAAGGTATATATAGAGTACAATATTCATCCCTTATACAATAGGAATCCTAAGCCTATACAAAAGAGAAATTCTAGTCTTACCATAATTATATTTACACAATATATGAAAATATTCTAATTATGGGTAGGGTATTCTAATTATTTACACGTTTACACACACCCTCAGTCGGAGCGGGAGGAGGCCGGACGCTGAGACTGGATCTTAAGTCAAGAAATAACTGTCTGGGAAGTCCTTTGGTAAATATGTCTGCATACTGATAGGATGATGGAACATGTAACACTCTGACATGGCCTAATGCAACTTTCTCACGAACGAAGTGTAGGTCTATCTCAATATGTTTGGTTCGCAGATGTTGAACCGGATTATGAGAAAGATAGATGGCAGAGATGTTATCACAATACACAATAGATGCATGACGCAAAGGACACTGAAGTTCTAATAGTAAATTTCTGAGCCAACAAATCTCAGCTACTACATTTGCAACGCCTCTGTACTCAGCCTCGGCACTGGAGCGAGATAGGGTAGCCTGTCGCTTGCGTACAAAGAAATCGATTATCCCCTAAGAAAACACAAAAGCCGGAGGTGGAGCGTCGCGTGTCCGGACACCCTGCCCAATCTGCATCTGTATATGAAAGCAACATGTCTGGTGCAGAGGGATATAGGTGCAAACCATAATCAAGAGTGCCCTTAAGGTATCGAATGATACGCTTAAGAGCAGTGAAATGAGACTCCCTGGGGGCATGCATGAATAAGCACACCTGCTGAACAGCATAAGCTATGTCCGGCCCGGTGAATGTGAGATACGAAGTGCACCCGCAAGGCTCCTATACGAGTAGGATCGTAGACGGAGCATCATCCATAGCACTGAGCTTAGATTTGGAATCAACTGGAGTAGGCACCTCTTTGCAGTTCGTCATCTTAGCCCTGTACACAATCTCTTATGCATACTTACGCTGACACAAGAACATATGATTGGCAGACCTGGTCACTGATATCCCCAAAAAGTAACTCAGCTTCCCCAAATCAGTCATTGCAGATTCGGACTTGAGCAAGACAATAATCTCATTTTTCAATCCGTCGGAGGAGGCAGTAAGAACAATATCATCCACGTAAAGTAATAAGTAAGCAGTGCTACTACCTCGATGAAAAATGAAAAGTGATGTATCACTCTTGCTGCATACAAACCCAATCAGCAAGATATACCTGTAAAAACGATCATACCACGCACGGAGGACCTGCTTCAGGCCATATAATGACTTATGGAGACGACACACATAGTGAGGAACTGCTGGATGGGTGAACCCTAGTGGCTGATGCATGTAGACTGTCTCTCGCAGATCCCCATGTAAGAATGCATTCTTCACGTCAAGCTGATGGATCGGCCAGTGTTTGCCCATGGCTATGCTCAAAATCGTGCGGATGGTAGCCGGTTTGACAACCGGCCAAGGTCTCACCACAATCAATGTCCTCCTGCTGATTTGTGCCATTAGCCACAAGACGAGCCTTATACCTCTCAAGATCCCCATTGTCTCTGAACTTGTGACGAAATATCCACATATAACGAATGACATTCACCCCCTCAGGTCTAGGTACTAGATCCCACGTGTGCTGTTTAGTTAAAACATTGAATTCCTCATACATAGCCGCATTCCAATTAGGGTCTTGTTTGGCCAATTTTGGGTTCTTTGGAAGTGGAGAGATGGTTTGGGCAGACAGGTTGAAATGGACTTTGGGTTTGAAGATTCCATGCTTTGACTGAGTTTCCATTGGATGGGTAGGGACAGTGGGTGGCGGAGTGGTGTCTGAGACGGGGGGTAAAGTCGGATAAGGAGAAGGTGGGGGCGAAGCCGTCGGAGGCGCCGCGGCTCCTGGATCGAGAGTCGCGGCGCTAGAAGGTTGACAGGCTTCTCTGCAGTTTGGGCACCGCGGCGCCTCAGCACAGGGCCGCGGCGCTGTCGACGGTGTTTCAAAAGATTGCTCTTTGGAAATCAGGAGCCGCGGCGCCTCCCCTCGAGGCCGAGGCTCTGACGACGGAACAGAGGATGTGAGTTGTTCGATTATGAGGTGAGAGATGGCAGACTCGTCAAGAAATGAGTAGTCCTGTTTTTGGAATTTTGGAAGATTCAAAAATGGGAATGTGATCTCGTCGAATGTGACGTGACGAGATATGTGAATCTGACGAGTTGACAAGTCATAGCATAGATAGCCCCTATGGTTCGGTGGAAATCCTAGAAAGACACATGGAGTGGACCTAGGAGCGAGCTTGTGAGGGGCGGTGAAGCTAAGGTTGGGATAGCACAGGCAACCAAAAAACCGTAGATGATCATAAGAGGGGATTCTATGGTAGAGGATTTCGGTAGGGGTCATATTGTGAAGAGTGCTAGTAGGTAGAATATTTAGAGTGTATTCTGACATTTTAGCAGCATAGACCCAGAAGGGTGGAGGGAGGGAGGCATGAATCAATAGGGTGCGAATCATATTGTTAATGGTGCGGATGATTCTTTCAGCTTTACCGTTTTATGGTGAGGTGTGAGGGCAGGAGAAGCGAAAGACCATGCCATTATTGGTACAAAAGCGGTGAAACATAGAGTTATTGAATTCACGACCATTATCGCACTGAAATGATTTTATGCCTTTTCCAAATTGTGTTTGAATGAACTTGCGAAACTCAAGAAATTTGACAAACACTTCTGATTTAAATTTAAGAGGGTATAACCAAACGTAGTGTGAAAAATCATCAAGCAACACAAGATAGTATTTATGACCGAGAGAACTAGAGATAGGAGATGTCCATAAATCGGCATGTATGATATCAAAAGGAGCAAATGTAACACTAGTAGATGATTTAAACGGAAGACGAATATGTTTACCTAAAGAGCAAGAAACACAATTTTGGGCAAGTTTCCCATTACAAGCAATGAAGTTGTTGCCTCTAAGAAAATTAAAAACTGGGGCTCCTGGATGACCAAACCTATTATGCCAAGTTGAAGAAGAAACAGCCGCTAGAGTGATGGGAGAGCAAGATCTGACAGCGGAGGTGGAAGTGAATGGATAGAGATCCCCCGTGCTATTGCATCTCGTAAGAGGTGTCCCCGTATGAAGATCCTTCACAAGAAAACCGTAAGGGTCGAAATCCACGGAGACAGAATTATTACGAGTAAATTGGCGGACAGATATGAGGTTCTTAATCATGTGTGGGGCATATAGGGTGTTTTTTAGGGAGAAGGGTGGATGAGGAGGTTGTGTGTATAAGGTACCATAACCCTTAACTGAAATGCGTTGTCCACTACCAACTGTAACATATTGAAGATGCTTTAACCGAAACAGTTTAGGAATAGTACCTGCAGACTGGGTGATGTGAGATGTGGTGCCTGAGTCCATGTACCAAGTATTGTCAGGCTGTTGCATAGAGAGGGTGCTGAACGCCTGACCCAACTCAGTGGGTGTCATGCCGGAGGAGGGCTACGGGACCTGACCTTGCATGAAGTGGGCCTGCTGTGGGGCTGGAGCGGGGCCTAACAAACCGGGGTAAGAATATGGATTGTATGGCTACTGGTATTGGAATGGACTTGGCGTCGCGGCTCTGAACTGGGGTGCCGCGGCTCTGTACTGGGGCGCCGCGGCGCTGTAGACGAACTGTTGAGGAGCCGCGGCCCAGTTGTTCTGCGATCTCTGTTGTTGTTGGTTCTATTGACCGCGACCCTTGCCACGACCACGACCTCCTCTACCGCCGCGGCCTTTTCCACCCTTGCCGCCGCGGCCCTGCCGCTGTTGGGAGTTATCTGGTGGCGTCTGATCTTGGTGTTGCGTGTCGACATCTAACACCTGCTGGGCGTGCTCATCCTGCTTAGCACGACGGGTTTCTTCGAGCAACAATTGTGAGCGAGCTTTGTTAAAACTCGGTAGCGGATCTGCCTGTTGAATAATGGTGGCCAAAGTATCATATTCGCCCTTAGTAAGGCCAGAAATCATTTGTAGCACCATTTTATCGTCAGTGATAGGCGTGCCGATGTTAGAGAGTTGATCCGCTAGAAGTTTAAGCTGCTTGCGGTACTCAGAGACATTGGAGAAGTTTTCAAGACGTGTTTTGTTGAACTGTTCTTCCAAATACACGGCACGAGTGTGCTTGTTGTCCTGAAAAATTTCCTCCAAACGATTCCACAAGTCAAGGGCTGTGGAGTCAGATTTCATGATAGTAAGGAGCAAATCCTGAGAGATACTACCATATATCCATTGTTTGACGCCGGCGTCGAGACGATGCCAGATAGAAACATCAACCTCCGTAGGGCGCGGAATAGTGTCATCAATATGGTCAAGCAGATTATAGAGACATGCATGATTGCGAAAAAGTTCAACCCAGGGAGAATACTGGTTGTTTTCTTGATCAAGAATAATGGGAATATGGTTCTTGATGTTGGAAACAAGATAGGGCGGGATGAAACGGGGGTGATGACTTTGTGGTGGGATTTGTGGAGGTAGAGGCGTCAGAAAGTGTGGAAGAATCAGGGATAGCCATTTAGAGAAGAGAAGAAAGGAAGAACAAAACCCGAAAAACAAGAAGAAAATCCGGGAGGGCCGCGGCGTAGGAGAGGCAGCCCGCGGCTGTGGAAGAGAAAGGTTTTTAGGGTTTTGTTTATTTGGCTCTTGATACCATGTAAGATGATATTAATCTCCCTTGGGAAGTCTTTCATTAATATCAAGGTATATATAGAGTACAATATTCATCCCTTATACAATAGGAATCCTAAGCCTATACAAAAGAGGAATCCTAGTCTTACCATAATTATATTACACAATATATGGAAATATTCTAATTATGGGTAGGGTATTCTAATTATTTACACGTTTACAGAAACTAACGTAAAATATAATAAAAAATAAAATTAAAATTCAACCTTTTTTCTATCTATATAAAAATATATAAATATAATTCAATTTAAATGAGAAATAAACTAACTGTGTTGAGTATAGGTGGGGGGTTTTTTTTTTTGAGGTGTTAGCATTAAAGGTTTTAACTTTCTCAACTCCTGTAAGTATTTAGTCATCTATGTTTTTATATACTATTTTCCCTCAGTTTTATTTTTTATTGTTTTCTTTCTGTGAGTTAGGACTTTTGGAGAGTATCGCCAGATCTCTTCTAAGCACATTTGGTTGAAATATAGAAGTATGAATGGTGATATCTACTAATGTATTATGAGAAATTGAGTTTTTAGAGATTTTAAAACTTCCCGCATACAAAAAGGATGCAACTAACATTTTCTGTATATGTTTTCATCCCGTTTTCTACTTGCATAAAATTATATTTAGTATGATATTAATAATTTTCATGGTTCTTCTTTTTTTATCTCTAAAATTAAATTAAATTTAAAAATTATAGCATAGATCTCGACATAGCCGCGCGAAGCGCAGTCAAATTTACTAATAGTAATAAAAGAGTCAAATGTATCTTTAATCCTCTTGTTTTCAAGTTCAGTAAATACTTATTCCATACTCACCCAACCCCATTCATTCACACAAATAAAAATATTTACATCAAATTAATAGATGCATGACATATATTTACACATAAATTTTCTCACTTAATTATTATTACATACATACCGTGTCAAGTATTTTTTTTAATCGAGAATAATTATCTAAGAGTTTCTACAAGATAACTCGTCATTTAATTAATAATGTTAAAGAAAAATTTCAAAAAATTATTGACTACTAAGCAAAATGTTTGTTACACGCACTATTAAAGAGAGATTAAACACAAAGCAAAAACAATTAAAAAAAGGCTTCATTCTAAGTGTTGTTTTTCCCTTTGACAAGGCCAAGCAACTCAAGCTACTGATCAAATGATGACAAGGTATGGGGAATGGCTGAACCTACCCCAAATCCCTGTATCTGCACCGCCTCATTGTCATCCTTGTGGAGGCTTGATCACTACTTGCTTGATGGATGCCATAAATTTGTGGGTGTTTAAGGAGCTTTCATCCAATGGATAATCTGACATTACACCGACTTCAACCAATTAGATTTTGCTTCTTTCATCCACATAGTGAAGACGCGTCCGTAACACCTAATTTTCATCCTTTGACGACTCATCAAATTATGCCAACTACTAATACCATTAATAGTGTCAAAAGGTGCAATCTAATGTAAAATAATTCAAATTTGAATCACTACTAATATTTTGAGGGAAAAGCAAATCACTTTTTGAGTACTAGTAGATGCAAAAAATTAAGATGCAATGTAAAACTTTATTGTTTCAAATCAATTTGCATCACTTTTAACATGGTTATGGAAACGCAAATCACTTTTTGAGTATTAGCATATGCAAAATTTTAAGATTCAATGCTAAGTTTATTGTTTTAAAGTAAATAATATCTATTTTTACACTTCTTTTTCAATTATTTTAAACACACCACTCACAATTGCTTATTTAGTTTTTTATCTAAATTTCTTGAAATGTTAATTAGCTTATAATATTTAATCTGCATAAATATGTTTTGAATTCAGTTCAGTAAGTACCACTAAAAAGATTAAAGCAATAACCTCATTAAGTGCCATTAAAAAGGATTAAAGTTGTAACCACTGTATTGGGCCCGTGCACAACAAGTGCAGCGTCTTACTAGTATATTTTTAAGTTTTGATTTCAAGATGATACTTTCAAAATGCTTTAGTTGGATTATAATTGTATTAACATAACAATTAAAAATCTTTGTCATTTTGTTAAAACCATGACTCGTCAAACTGTGCCAGTGAGTCTCTACTCCTGTAATTTGACATAAAAAGATCTTCAATTATGGAGCCACTTCAATAGAATGGTTCTCCAAACGTGACTAAGGGATACAATTATTTATAAAGATCAAATGAGCCTAGTTTCAGTGCCTCTTCTTTATTCTCAGAAACACCATCTTCAGTAATCGTCTAAGGGATACAATTACATTTGGGATTCTCAAAGAAAATTAAGACATGGATATAAATTAAGAAGTTAATCTTTATTTATTAGCATAAAGCTATGTTAATTAATCTCCAGTATGTATTTTTACATTAGGAAAAAGTTGGACACCCTAAGTTTTTTTTTTAATTCAATGATTTATGTAAGCCTTTCTTCAATGTAGTTATACAATTGCTTGATGAAATAAAATTTTGACTTGCTTAAGTGCTTCCTGCACATTACTATGGAAGAACATAGAGTAAATGTGTTTTGACTATGAAAAAAATATACTATACGAATTTGAGTTTTCGTTGAATTCATTAGCAGAATTTTATCCCAAATAAGGTTCTCTAAAAGGAAATTGATATGAACTCCTAAGTCCTTATTTTTTTTAATCATCATAAAGTTATGTTAATCTAATGTATAATTTTAACATAATAAAAGCGAAGGAACTTGTTTGAAAGCTCCTATGAATTCAATTTATTTGTAATTAGATATAATTATGTAAATTAATATGTTTGTCTGATCATGTAATTGTTTGGTCAAATAAAATTTGATGTAATTAAGACCTGAGGGAGTGCAATTCAATTTTCATATTCTTAAGGAGAGGTAGGGATGGCAATAGGGCGGGCAAGCCTTGACCTGTTAAAATTTGAATCTGCTCTGCCCTGTCTCGTTTAGCATTTCCAAAAAAATTGTCCTGCTCTGCCTTGCCCCGCCCCGCCAAGTCTTGCCCTGTCCTGCCCCGTTTATGTTATCTTTCATTTCTTCTCTTTATTTTTCATTTTGTAACATGTTTTTTTAAAACTTTTTTGACTATCGTATTACTTGTGGTTGGTATTGCTTATTTTTGTGGTCGTCACTCCTCTATCATACTTTTATAGTATGTTGTCATGGTTTATTTGTTTATGTCATTTCTTTTTTTGACACTGCTTTGAATTGTGTGTCCTTATTTTGAGGGTCTTTCGAAAACAACATCTCTTCCTCCCAAGGTAGAGGTAAGATCTGCGTACACTCTACCCTACCCAGACTTCACTTTGTGAGATTTCACTGGGTATGATACCAAGTTTGTCACCCCAACCTAGATGAGGCGTGGCCGGCATCCGGTGGCTCACTAGGCCCGAGCGTACCAATCTATAACTCATATAACCTGTGTCTCAATGAATAACTTTGGCAATGAAGCCGATCTATAAGTGTGGTATCGTAAATTCGGCCGACAATACCATACACTAAAATGTATTTAAACAACAATCAACTTAACCTAATCGGAATCATCTTATCATATATCACATAAGTATCAGTGTGGCGGGTGTTATTGTAAAACTACTTTTGATATATGTTTTAACACTAGTGAGCGTAATTCTCGTGTTTTTTTTTTTTTTTCAGGTTATATTTTTTCAAATACTTAGAGAGACCTAAATCTATCTTTTTTTTGTCTGCAGTGATTTGATTATCATGCACAAGATATTTTATTTAGTCTGGACCATTTTATACAAACCTAGTGTTGAAAAAATAACTAACATGCAGCAATCTTAATAGAACATTTATAAAGCAACAAGTAGTGAAAATTATACCTAGTAACAGTTTTCATGTGAAAAAAATTGGAAAAAAAAGGAAGATGAGGAACAAGATGAAATGAGAATAATTACATGACAAATTAAATTCAATTTGTTTATCTGAACAAGCATGTCAGTACTAGAACATTCTAATTAGATGTAATTTTATTATGACAGTGAAAATTTGATGACTTATCTCAAGTTAGTGAGTTTTATTAAGGTTGATAATAAATTAACAAAAAGAATGATATAAGCTCTCCACCTCTTTATCATTATTTTAGTTATTTGCTTCTAGGAAGGAAAAGAACCACCACGGAAAAAACAATAATAGAAAATAAAGTGAAAAAACGCTAGTTAAATATATTTTTATTGCAAGTATTTGATGGGAATCATATTTATGTTGGTATAGAACAAGTTTTGCATTTCTAATCCAAGATAATAGCTTGTTAATCCTGTTCCCATTTACGGCCCAACAACTCAGCTCAGCTCAGCTCAGCTCTGTTTAAGCCTTCTCATGTCCTGGGCCTGGCCCGTTAAGCCCTTACTCCGCTTTGCTCCGATTGACATCCCTAAGGAGAGGTGGTAGGTAGTTGGTGAAAATTACACAGTGCAATTATATGCTAATATAACTTTTTAATTTTCTTATTTATTTTGTCAAATATATTACTATTCTGTTTATAACATTTCTCTTATTCTTGTTTTTTCAACCTTCCAATGTGTTGTTTAGGGTCCATATAATTTTCCCCTTTTTATATTTCTTTGCTTTCTCACTTGTTAAACAGAATTTTGTATTTTACTAGCTTTGTTTTCTATCCAATTGATAATGTCTATCGTTTTGTTTATTTAAATGTACAAGAAACCATGAATTTCATATTAAATTCATACAAGTTAATTGGAAAATTTAATTAAGCTCCTAATTGTAATTTAATTAATTAGTCTAAATTAAGATATTATTTATAGGAATATAGTCAAGTTTCAGAATATTCTTTATGATATATAATTATGTAATATTTTTTATTTAAAATAATGTTGTTTAAATATAAATATATACACATGTACTTGTCACATATTAAAGTTAATATAAATATATATACATCTCTATCAATTTAGGTAAATCAAGCAAACCAAATAACATCAGTTTTTTTTTTTTAAAAACCAAATCAAAATAAATAAAAAGAAAACGATTTAATAGGTGCGGTTTTCGAGTTTCTTGGTAGTAGTATCGTTTGGGCCCAAACTTATAGCCCAAATAGGAATGCTAAATTAGGGTTGCAGTTTTGATCATATATATATACGTAACCTTTATACTTTTGTTCTTCCCTAACGCCCCCTTTTGCAGCATCAAAGCAGATTTTGCTACGTCTTTAAACTCTTTTAAGGTCAGAAACCCTAATTCCTAAACTAAGCAATTTCAAATCATATGGTTGTATTTCTATTTTTTAAATTCATTTTTTGGATGGGGATGGTTGAATATTTGCAAGAGTTGACACGATATATTTAGTATGAGGGTTTATGGAGTCTGTTATATGATTCTATTTACCTGACTGAGTTTCGTGTTCGACTTAAAACAGGTTGCTGGGTTTTACATACAAAAATGTCTGGGTAAGTGTCCACATTTGTAAGATCTCTTTGTTAAAATTCAGTTTGTTTGAAGGTATCTTTATAGTGTTAAAGTTGTATCTTTTTTGGTTTTGTTGTGATCTAGACTCGTGACAAGTCTTGAATTGTTTTATGAATTGCTTCTGTACAATAATGATGACAATTTGTTTGTGTGTGTGTGTATATTTCACGAAACAAGAACTAGAACATTTCCTTGAATCAAACTATTGTATTGTCCTTTCAATTGCTTCTAAGGAAGCATAACAAAATACCGCTAAAATTTGTGCTTAGTCGCCTGTGGCATCTCGGTTAGGCTTTTATATGTACTTTTACACTGCAGTCTCTTACCAAAATAATAGTCTGCAAATGTATATTAATTGTCTTAGTAGGCGTTTGGTCATGCGTTTTCAAAACATGGTTTCATAATTTGATTTCAAATCACGATTGTTTATGCAATTTAGACATAACTTGAACTTGAACTTCATGTCATGATTTGAAATGTCAAATCGTCCAACAAGTTGTTATTTGGGATTCCAAATCATGATTTCAAATTTTTTTAAAATATAAAATTTGGCACATAAGTTTATATTTTGTACATAAAGATTCATAAATGAGTAGATATATACCAATTGATCTATTTTATATTGTATTGGATATAATTTTTCAATACATAATTTATATTGTATATATATACAAAGTTATGACTATGTCATGACTTAAAAGTGTGCAATTTCAAGTTGCATATTAATTTAGTTATGAACTATTACTTGCTCATTTGGTAAGATTGCATAATAATTATGAAATTTTTGATGTTTTTCACAACTTATCGGGGTTTTATGAGAAAAGATCAACTTAAGAAACCCAAATTGCATGTCCAAACAAAACTTCAACTTCAAGCCATGATTATAAATCATGTCCAAGCGGCTCCTTATACAAAACATACATATTTTATATATTATGAATGTATATTTTTTATTGTATAATAGTTGGCGGCTGTAATAATTTTTGGCAAGGATGCTTTATCCAATTCAACGTAATTGTGATAGCAGTGTGGACATTGTTTATGGGATTTGGATGTAGATCACCCAAAGGTGGACAGGCTTGGCTTGTATTAGGAATAACATATTTAGATTAAGTTTATTATTTGCTTTGATATTCCTATCTTTCATTAGAAGGAAACTTGTTACAACACCCTGTTATAATGCAACTGTATGTGTTAGTCGTATTTGTTATTCCTGTGGCATTGTCGTTTGCCAATCTGGTCTTTGATGTGTGCATATCTTGAACTTTAATGTAAGGTGTAATTTAGCTGACATTTTTGTATACCTGTAGTGAGGATGCTGCTGTTGCTGTTCCCGTTGCTGAGGCTCCTGCTCCAGCTCTTGGAGAGCCCATGGATATCATGACTGCTTTGCAGCTGGTGCTCAGGAAGTCTAAAGCTCACGGAGGACTTGCTCGTGGACTCCATGAAGGTGCTAAGGTCATTGAGAAGCATGCTGCACAGCTTTGTGTGCTTGCAGAGGACTGTGACCAGCCTGATTATGTCAAACTGGTGAAAGCACTTTGTGCTGATCACAATGTCAGTTTGATTACTGTTCCCAATGCTAAAACTCTCGGCGAATGGGCTGGTGTAAGTATTTCATGATTCAAGGTTTCTTCTCAGTCTTTACAGTCCCGAGTAGCTGCTTTCTGATGTGAAAATGAAATTGGAATGTGTTTTTACTAGATATTCTTTGCTTTTTAGAGGGTGAATATTTTAGGGAATTTTGGATAAATAATCTCCAACTCAGGCTGCAGTCTTTGCTTTGTTTTGCACCTGGAGTGTCTTCTCAAATGTGATTTTTTCTGTTGTGTTTAAATGCTAATCTAGTTGTGAATAGGAGGATTCTGAATATATAACTTGTTAACTTATCTTTGAAGTGTTTTTAAGTTTGCATTTGTTTTGAAGGTGTATGACGTAAATCAAAATCCAATCAATTGGTGACTAATTGAATTTTCTCTGTTTACAGTTATGTAAGATTGATTCTGAAGGAAAAGCCAGGAAGGTTGTTGGTTGCGGCTGTGTTGTTGTGAAGGTACATCCTGTTCATGTACTTCAATTCATGATAATATACTATGTCCTTTGGCGTTACATATATAGTAGTAGCTGATAAGTTGCCAAACAAGAGCTTGTTTTCCATCTTAATGAGTTTACTGTTGTGCAGGATTACGGGGAGGAGACTGAGGGTCTCCATATTGTCCAAGAGTATGTGAAATCTCATTAGATAGGAGTTGGAGATGGAGCTAGAGATCCCCTGAGGCTATCTTTTTTGACATTTGTCTGTACTCGCATTAGAATTGAGTTTTTATGAGATTTCAAACAAGTTACTTATTGTTGTCTACTTCCTATTTTGTTTTCCCTTCAGGGAAGATCATCTAAAACTCCTTGAAACTGCCCTCTAGCTTTTAATCCTGTTGCCTGCATTCTATAGAAGTCTCATTTTTTAAAAATGTATATATATATTTGCTGGTTCAAGCTCCCTTTCTCGGACAGTTTATTCTAGGACCAAATTGCAATTTCAGAAACTTTTAAAATTTTCAAATTTGCCCCAAGGCCTAAATTGCAATTTTGGAAACCGCATTGCTTGCCGGAACAGTGACTGCTACTGTTCATTGTTCCGAAAAAAATATTTTTAAAAAATGTGGAGCCAGCCGGAACAGTTACTGTTGCTACTGTTTATGTTGAGACTGCTTGGTTACTGTTCACTGTTTCGATTATTTTTAAAAAAATCTGGAGCCTAGGTGGCGCCGCGACGCCTCCGTCTCAGAAGCACAAATTCGCATTTTTGAAACCCTAAAACTTGTTCAGGGTCAGATTCATCTTCGTATGACTTCCTCGATTATATCATTGTTTAATAGTTTGGGAGACAAGGATGCCGTGCTTTTAAGATATTAGGTTTTTCAAACTTTAAACGACATAAATTTCAGATTTAAACAAATTCTAATTCATATCATATTAACTAATTAACTTATAATCATATAAAACAGTCTTGTCTTTTGATACCACTGTAGGAATTTTGTTGGATTGTTGTACGCAGCGGATATTGAAAACTTATTTCAAACCCAACAAACTTAGAACCGTTCGACTATAGGATAATTTAAAATCGTAAACATAAGATTTGAATGTGACTTGCATGTTTACAATATCTGGAATCTTTATCAACTGTGGGTGCGCACGCGAATGCAAGTTTCAAGCTACAATGTATTCCTCCTTTCGAAAGTTAGGAAATCCGGTAGAGGTTCGAAAGAGTGTTTTGATTCTGAGTTTCTAAAACTTAGAATAATGATATGAAAATCAAGTGTCATGAATAATGAAGTGTACGTCTGTATTTATAGGTGAAAAATTAGGTCAAACCGGATTAGGGTTTGACCTTGGGCCTGGCCCAAAATTCGAGACAGATTAGGTCATGGCGTCGCGGCCCTATGGTGTGGGCGCCGCGGCGTTGACGTGGCCCTACACTGTCTCATTTTATTTTTCGCACATTCTTAATTAAATTCAAAATCCAATTTTGACTTAATTAAAACAATCATTATTCATTTAATATTTTTCTCAATACATCCTTAGATTGAAAAGACAATCGACATAGTGTGACCTTACAAGCCTTCACATATCGACATTAATCAAATTAAGGTCTACGCGAAACTCCTAGACGGCGCTGCAAGACG
Source organism: Anisodus tanguticus (assembly GCA_034509755.1). NCBI lineage: Eukaryota > Viridiplantae > Streptophyta > Magnoliopsida > Solanales > Solanaceae > Anisodus > Anisodus tanguticus. Next base: position 31,533,295 of record CM067561.1, on the reverse strand, counting down.
AACTCAATATGTGAAGTAAGTTTACACGAATCCAGTAAACTTAACCTCTATGTGGTAAGATAAAATCCTTTCATTTACGACACACCCGATCTCTAGCTTAGGACTATGGAGCTAGAGATCCCCTGAGGCTATCTTTTTTGACATTTGTCTGTACTCGCATTAGAATTGAGTTTATGAGATTTCAAACAAGTTACTTATTGTTGTCTACTTCCAATTTTGTTTTCCCTTCAGGGAAGATCATCTAAAACTGCCCTCTAGCTTTTAATCCTGTTGCCTGCATTCTATAGAAGTCTCATTTTTTTTTAAATATATATATATATGCTGGTTCAAGCTCCCTTTCTCGGACAGTTTATTTTAGGACCAAATTGCAATTTCAGAAACTTTTAAAATTTTCAAATTTGCCCCAAGGGTTAAATTGCAATTTTGGAAACCGCATTGCCTACCGGAACAGTGACTGCTGCACTGTTTGTGCTGGAACAGTTTGGGGGTACTGTTCATTGTTCCGGAAAAAAAAAATTTAAAAAAATATGGAGCCTGCCGGAACAGTGACTGTTGCTACTGTTCATGTTGAGATTGTTCGGTTACTGTTCACTATTTCGATTAATTTAAAAAAAAATGGAGCCTAGGTGGCACCGCGACGCCTCCGTCTCAGAAGCACAAATCCGCATTTTTGAAACCCTTAAACTTGTTTAGGGTCAGATTCATCTTCGTTACTCTTCACTATCAAACAACACGTTCTTCGACCATCATTCAATCTCTTCTCGTTCTTCGCTTCAGTGCACCATGTTCGCAATGAATCGGTTACACATATTGACTTAGAAGATGCCGTGCTTTTAATATATTAGGTTTTTCAAACTTTAAATGACATAAATTTTAGATTTAAACGAATTCTAACTCATATTATTATTAATTAATTACCTTATAATCATACAAAACAGTCTTGTCTTTTGATACCACTGTAGAAATTTTGTTGGATTGTTGTACGCCGCGGATATTGAAAACTTGTTTCAAACCTAACAAACGTAGAACCGTTTGACTATAGGGTAATTTAAAATCTTAAACATAAGACTTGAATGTGACTTGCATGTTTACAATATCTGGAATCTTTATCAACTGTGGGTGCGCATGCGAATGACCTTTCGATTGCAAGCTTCAAGTTTCAATGTATTCCTCCTTTCGAAAGTTAGGAAATCCGGTAGAGGTTCGAAAGAGTGTTTTGATTCTGAGTTTCTTAAACTTAGAATAATGATATGAAAATCAAGTGTAATGAATAATGAAGTGTACGTCTGTATTTATAGTTGAAAATTAGGTCAAACCGAATTAGGGTTTGACCTTGGGCCTGGCCCAAAATTCGAGACAGATTAGGTCATGGCGTCGCGGCCCTATGGTGTGGGCGCCGCGGCGTTGACGTGGCCATACACTGTCTCATTTTATTTTTCGCACATTCTTAATTAAATTCAAAATCCAATTTTGACTTAATTAAAACAATCATTATTCATTTAAATATCTCGATTTTAAATCAAATATTTAATATTTTTCTCAATACATCCTTAGATCGAAAAGACAATCGACATAGTGTGACCTTACAAGCCTTCACATATCGACATTAATCAAATTAAGGTCTACGCGAAACTCCTAGACGGCGCTGCAAGACGAACTCAATATGTGAAGTAAGTTTACACGAATCCAGTAAACTTAACCTCTATGTGGTAAGATAAAATCCTTTCATTTACGACACACCCGATTAAGCTTAGGATTTGTCAAGTGTCTATCCAAATGGCTTAATCATTGTATCTCATCTATATTAGTTGACAACTAGACCATATTCTAAATATGTCTATTGCGTTGGCCAACGACTTAGTCAACCTAATATCACTGAGAATCTGAGTGTTCTCTCGAATATACATTCGAGGAATGAATCATAATCTTGGCTCAACTACCACCTTTTTTAATCTACAATGTAATGTACCAAATACAAGCCGTATCTCAACCTATAAGGCATTTGAGCTTAGGACATGATCAAAGTATATTACTCTGTAGACAAGGTGCGCATTGACCTCAAGTCTAAGAACTTATATCTCCCACACGCTGATCATACTTTAGACAAATATAACAAACAGTATATCAGTAGGGTATACCAATACTTTCAAAGTATCCATGTGTCCATCACGAGTAGTCATTACTCGTAGCGTGTGAGACATACTACATCCTCTAAGGATGTGATGCAGACCACATGTCGACTTATCACATATCATCGATATCCCATTCTCGATGATTATTAGTCGAGGCTATTTTAAGAGTTACGTTATAATATTAATAACTCATATTATTAATAACAACGTAACTTCTAGGGATGCATATTATAGAATATTATAAACAATCAACTAATAATTTAATAATTGCATATGCCAAAATATTAATCTCCATTAATAATAATACGAATGTGTATAAAGTGCATTTGTCCTAATACAGATTGTCTCTAGAACATACATATGCTTTCAATCTCTCACTTGGCCTAGAGCCAATCTCCAACATATCTAATGTCCATATTCTCAAAATGACTATTATGCTTGACTAAGCTTAATGGTTTAGTGAATGGGTCAACTAGATTTTCTTCTGTGGAAACATAGTCCAATCTACTCTCTTCAGTCTCTAGCATCTCCCTGAGTATGTGGTACTTCATTGGTACATGCTTGTTTCTGTTTGTTGATCTTGGTTCCTTAGCCTATGCAATCGCACCAGTGTTGTCACAATAAATAGTTATTGGACAACTGGCACTCGGAACTACCCTTAGTTCCTTCAGGATCTCAGCAATCGCGACAACTTCTTTACCAGTTTCCGATCCAAAGAATGTACTCAAACACTTCGTTGTCGAATCGGCGCTTGTAGCTTGTTTGGAACTTTTCCAGCTCACTGCTCCACAATTGAAAATGAACGTGTACCCAGACTGAGATTTGATGTCATCAAGATCCGTCTGGAAGCTAGCATCAGTGTACCCAGTAGCAGCTAGGTTTTCTTCCCAACCATAGACTAAGAAGTAATCTTTAGTTCGTCTAAGATACTTAAGAATACTCTTGGTTGTTTTCCAGTGTTCTTCCCTAGGATTCTGCTGGAATTTGCAAGTCATACTAAGTGCAAATGTCACATCTGGCCTAGTACAGGTCATGGCATACATGATCGATCCTATAGCCGAAGCATATGGGATCATCTTCATGCGTTCAAGTTCTATAGCATTAGAAGGACTGTCCTTCTTAGATAACTTGATGCCTTGTCCCATAGGTAGACCGCCTTTCTTGGAATTTTCCATAGAAAAACGTCTAAGCACTCTGTCTATGTAGACTGACTGTGACAACCCCAACAATTTTTAGGTCTATATCTATAGATCCTAATTCCCATACTGTAGCAGGCTTCACCTAAATCTTTCATCATGAAGGTACCGGACACCCACTCTTTGACTGACTGCAGGAGAGTCTTATTGTCTCCCATTATCAATATGTCATTTATATATATAATAATGAAGGCAATACTCTCATCCTTGCGTTTACTATAAACACAGGGATCCTTTTTGCTTCTGACGAAATCAAATGACTAAAACCCTCAGGTTGTTTCATATACACTTCCTCATCTAGATTACCATTGAGGAAAACAGTTTTGACGTCCATCTGCCAAATGTCATAATATACAGCTATTGCAAGCAAAATCCGAATGGACTTAATCTTAGCAACGGGTGAAAAGGTTTCATCATAATCGACCCTAGGCCGTTAATTGCCAAATGCATCGATCTTCTTCTTGAAGACCCATTTGCATCCTATGGGTTTAACCCCAGCTGACAAATCAACCAAATTCTCCAACATTTGCATTGGGAGAAAGTTTTGACTAGAAACGTGAGTTGCAAAATCAAACTACAAACATTCTAGTCAAAACTTTCTCCCAGTGCAAATGTTGGAGAATTTCTTATGTATTTGACACAAGAATTCCCCAATAGAAAGCCATAGATAGAAGCGTAACAGCACAAAAGAATGACACGTCATTTATTAAAAAAAAACATACAAAAAAAAAAAAAATACAATATCTATGATATATATTCCCACTTCTACCTACTTTTGGGAATCTTGTGTTTGGAAATGCATGCCCCTAAAAAGCTCCCACTTCGACATCTCCTTTTCTATAGTACTTAACCTCATCATGCGTATTAAATTTGTTTTGCTTCGATAAAGGCATGGTAACCGTAAGTAAAATAACAATCAGTTAGTTATCCTCCTCATCATTCATCTACTATGAGGTGGATGGATGAAATCGTGTTTATACTGAATCAATTATTTTTTATGTAAAACATAAATATTTGCATAAAATTAACAAAATTTTAATAACGGTGAATGATATTCTAGATTCGCTCTGCTGTAGTTGGTGACTTTATCGGCCAATATTTCCCTAATTAACAACTTCCTTCTTTATGACATATCAATTTCTACCTTTCCTTCATGTTGTGCACATGTCTTGGTAACATTTGTAGTAATAATTCTGCAATTTTTCTTGCATCTTTTTCTTTTCCTTTTCAAAAGTGTTAGGCCTCGTAATTTATTCCATAAAGGATACTTAATTGGCTCTACTATCACATTCTCCATTTAAATCATAATTTCTTCAATTGATGGTCTTGATATTTTCTTTGGAGAGACACAACGTGTGGCTATGCTTAACATGTTCTTTATCGTGGCCTCCATGTACCATGGCACATGCATTCTTTTGTCACAAATTTCCAAAGCACGTCCCTCTTTAATCAATTTTGTTTCCCAATCAACTATAGAAACTGGTGATTTCGAAACATCGATCGCTTTTCTTGAAGACATAATCTCCAAGAGCAAAACTCCGAAACTAAACACGTCCGTTTTCGTGTTTAATTTGCTTGGTTTGGTGTAAGCAGGATCCAAGTACCCGATCGTGCCAGCCGGTCGAGTCACCGAGTTGGAATGTTGACTCGATGAGTCATCGTCGTCTTGTTTTTTTGCAATCATTTTTCATCCTTAGGGCAAGTCCAAGATCAGCCAACTTAGCATTCCAATTTGAATCAAACAAAATATTGGCAGATTTTATATCTCTATGAACAATTGAATTAGGCTTAGCTTGGTGAAGAAATTGGATTGCTTTAGCTACTTGAATGGCTATTTGGGCACGTTTAGGCCAATTAGGAAGGATATTATTTTGTGCATGAAGCATTTGATAAAGGGTACCATTTGGAAATTAATCCATGATGAGAAAAGTTTCTTTATTGGCTGAGTCGTCATGATGACTCGTCCCAAGAAAGTTAACAATGAAAGTGTTTTCTAACAGAGAAGATAAAACACTTACTTCATTTTCGAGCTTGGAGTTGTCTTGAATTTTTTGAAGGCCTAATGATTGTTTCTTTATGGCTATGATTTTACCATCTTCTAAGATGCCTTTGTATACACATCCATGGCTTCCTTTACCAATGAGTTTTGATTGTGAGAAGTTTTCTGTGGCTTTTTCAAGCTCTTTATACTCGTATACTTTCATTTCTCTAATTAATTTTCTCCCGACCTTTCTTCTTTTAGACTTTTCTCTGCTTCCTCTTTGTAGTTTGATGAAACGATGGAAGCAAATTAGAAAGTTTGGTTGTTTATAATCATATCTTGGTTATGAAATTAGCATATTCTTTCTGTTGTGAGTTTGGAGGTCTAATATATATAGAAAACATGGGAATATATATATAGCTTACACCTTAGCAAATTATTTCTCTTAGTCTATTCGAGTTAGCTTAATTATATATATTGTCATTCTAAGTTCAGTTGCACATAACACGTAATATTACAACTGATCACTTGTATCAAGGTGAATTATTTTCTTGAAATGACCAAATCTAACGAATTTAAGTTTTATGCACCAATAATATTATAAAAAGATTTATACTATTGTGATTTGACTGGCTCCAACAGACTATCAACCATCTTTGTAGGTTAATTAACGATACGTTTTTTTGTGTAACCACTTGAGCCATATTTTTAGCACATATACAGTGGAAAAAACTTAAATCTGATAGCTTGTGAGATGTAAAAGGGTAAACCTAAAAACTTGTGAAATATAAGGTGTACCTTTTGTTACTCTATATTTTCATTCATGCTAAGCTTCACCACTTCACAAAATTAGCATCATTTACAACAAAAGTTTACAAGATTGTGTACTAGAAAACCTAATTATCGAACCTCGAGGTATAATCATAAGTAGAAAAATGCTACAAGTATGATTCCAACTAGATAATATAAGATCATTGGGCTTTTCAGTGATGGGTTTAATAAAAGTAAAAAGAAAAATGCGCTTATAATTAAGCAAATATATAAAAGCTATCACCACCTCAAGCAGTAAAACAAAGTCGTTATGGCTATGTTACTAACATAGACAACTATGAATGGTATTCATTGACAGGAGTGAGTGTCACCTAGCCGTTAATGTAGTGAATAGAGAACCATCGTTTCAAGTTCAAATTTTAGTAAAAAATACTAATGATTTCTTCTTATAACTTTGGTGAAAAGAGTTACTTAATATCTTTTTTGGTGAGAGATAATAATACACCGTATAATTAGTAGATGTGCGCACATATTGAACATAACACTATAATTATATTAAAAAAAGTAGAACAAAAAACTGAGCACAAAGAAAAAGGTGAAGGGGTTGGGGGCAGAGCAAAAGGAAAATTAAAGGTACAAACACTGACGAGGAATGAGACTATGTGCATGTTTGGTTTCGATTCTGGCAATCCAAAAGTGCTTCTGGGTTGCTACTTTCGTGAAAATGAGCAAAATCTGGGTGTTTGGATTTCCTCTCCAAAATCAATTCTCCTCTTCAAAATTGATTCTGTAAGAAGCTACAATTTCTAGCTTCTAAGGTGAGTAGAATGAATTCTACATTTATTTAAATTTGGTTTTTTTCCTTTTCCCTCATTACCCTCTTTAATTTCCATCAACAACTATACCCACCTTCATTACCTTTTCCTATGTTTCGTGATTGTCATTCCAAAATTAAAAATGATCAACGATATTGGCCATTTTTTAAGAATGCTATAGGAGCAATTGATGGTACACATGTTTCATGTGTAGTTAGTGCCAGCGAGCAACCTAGGTTTATTGGAAGAAATGGATATCCAACACAAAATATAATGGTTGTATGTGATTGGAATATGTTGTTTCACTTTTGTATTAACTGGTTGGGAAGGTACTGCCCATGATGCTTGTGTTTTTTACTAGGCTCTCACAAATGCGAACCTTAATTTTTCACACCCTCCTTCAGGTAAGTATTATTTGGTAGATTCTGGTTATCCAACACCAATTGGGTACATTGGTCCCTACAGATGTGAACGCTATCACCTTCCTGATTTTAGGCGTTCTAACAGGTTTGCAAATCATAATGAAGTATTCAATTATTACCACTCAAGTTTAAGGTGCACAATAAAAAGAACTTTTGGGTATGGTGAACAAATTTGCAATTCTACGTCGCATGCCCAAGTTCAATTTTGAAACACATGTTCAAATAGTCGTCGCAACAATGACTATACACAACTTTATCAGAAGGAATGCAGAAATGGATATTGATTTTGATCTTTATGAAGATGAAAGCACAGTCATTCACCATGATGATTATCATAGATCATCTAACTTGGATCAATCACATATTTTCAATGTAGCTTCTTCATCAGAGATGGATCATGTTCGAGACTTAGTCCGCAATCAAATTATAGAGTACATGCAAAATTAGTATTGTAATAATATTTAAGTACTATATTGTACTTTAAATTAGTATTGTAATAATATTCTACTAATATTTAAGTACTATATTGCACTTTAAATAAGATCATCTATTTGTAACTTTTATTTACACACTTCATATTTCACTATTATTTTAGTAATTTTTATTTATATGTATTTGACTATGTCCGTTTTGGTAATTCTACATTCAAAAGCAATTTTGATCAAAACTATCCAAACATCATGAATTGATAACAATTACTTTTACATTATTGCATCCAAACATAAATTAATTATTGTCAAACTCAATTCTTTCAAAATCAATTCTTTCAAAATCAATTATGTCTACCGCAGAATCAAACACACTATAAGAGTGATAAAATTAGCTAGTTCTTGGCCCCTACTCTCCTTTTCTGCCTTTTTCTTACTTTTTGTATAGCATATGGACCAGTGAAAAAAAAATCTGGGGATCTAAAAAAGATTCTCATTTTATGGAATTATTAGGAATTAATATGCTTAATTCACTTTTGTAAAAGCTGAAGAGAACTTTTTCATATTTTAATTTCATTGTCTTGGGCTGTCCCTTGCTTTTTCGCTTTTGGAAATTTAGGAAATCGATTCTCATTTTAGTCCTGGCATAGCATAGTGGTGGTCACAGCTACAATCACCCATTAAACAACAATTTCTTTACGAAATGTTCTGATTCTCGTTTACCAACCTTAAATTGTCATTATTTTTTTAATTAAGCAATAGTTTTAAAAAATACTTCTCAGTAATTTAGAAAAGAGTTCGAAATTTACTTCCGCAAGGAATAATTCAAATTTTGCCCAATGAATTCACATATGGAGTGTAAACGTGTAAATATATTCCCTACCCATAATTAGAATATTTTCATATATTGTGTAAATATAATTATGGTAAGACTCGGATTCCTCTTTTGTATAGGCTTAGGATTCCTCTTTTGTATAGGCTTAGAATCCCCTCTTATGATCATCTACGAATTTTTGGTTGTCTGTGTTATCCCAACCTTAGCTCCACCGCCCCTCACAAGCTCGCTCCTAGGTCCACTCCATGTGTCTTTCTAGGATTCCCGCCGAACCATAGGGGCTATCTATGCTATGACTTGTCGACTCGTCAGATCCACATATCTCGTCACGTCACATTCGACGAGACCACATTCCCGTTTTCGAATCTTCCAAAATTCCAAAAACAGGACTACTCATTTCTTGACGAGTCTGCCATCTCTCCCCTCATAATCGAACAACTCACATCCTATGTTCCGTCGTCAGAGCCGCGGCGCCCAAACTTCAGAGAAGCCTGTCAACCTTCTAGCACCGCGACTCTCGATCCAGAAGCCGCGACACCTCCGACGGCTTCGCCCCCACCCTCTCCTTATCCGACTTTACCCCCGTCTCGGACACCACTCCGCCACCCACCGTCCCTACCCATCCAATGGAAACTCGTTCAAAGCATGGAATCTTCAAACCCAAAGTCCATTTCAACTTGTCTGCCCAAACCATCTCTCCACTTCCAAAGAACCCAAAATTGGCCAAACAAGACCCTAATTGGAATGCGACTATGTATGAGGAATTCAATGCTTTAACTAAACAAAGACACGTGGGATCTAGTACCTAGACCTCGAGGGGGTGAATGTCATTCGTTGTATGTGGCTATTTCGTCACAAGTTCGGAGACAATGGGGATCTTGAGAGGTATAAGGCCCGTCTTGTGGTTAATGGCACAAATCGGCGGGAGGGCATTGATTGTGGTGAGACCTTCAGCCCGGTTGTCAAACCGGCTACCATCCGCACAGTTTTGAGCATAGTCATGGGCAAACATTGGCCGATCCATCGCCTTGATGTGAAGAATGCATTCTTACATGGGGATCCGAGAGAGACAGATCTACATGCATCGCCCACCAAGGTTCACCCATCCAGCCAGCCTCACTATGTGTGCCGTCTTCGTAAGTCACTATATGGCCTCGAAGCGGGCCCCCGTGCGTGGTATGATCGCTTTGCCGGTATATCTTGCGATTGGGTTTGTATGCAGCAAGAGTGATACATCACTTTTCATTTTTCATCGAGGTAGTAGCACGCCTTACTTATTACTTTACGTGGATGATATTGTTCTTACTGCCTCCTCCGACGGATTGAAAAATGAGATTATTTGATAAATATTGTACTCTATATATACCTTGATATTAATGAAAGACTCCTCAAGGGAGATTAATATCATCTTACATGGAGAGTAAAATCCTTCATACAGGTAAGGAGCTTTATTTTAATGATTCAAACTCGTGACATCTAACTAAGAAATGAGGAATTTTAATATTTCACCATACTTTTAGGTGATTATTCTACCATATAATAGTGTGGGTTAACCACCTTTCAACTCTATAATTGAAAGATAGTTATTATTATAAAATTTAAATTTTTACAAGTGAAATTATATAATAATGTTCTCGAATTATACTTTGCAGAATTTGAAACTTAAAACCGTGACCATTTTTCAATTACTGAAGTTTTCCATATTCTACCTGCATGCAATTGACCAAGAAAAAAAGCTGGATTCTACCAACAGATAAAGCTGAATCTGATGAGTCCACGATATCTTCGGGTTGCCCCAACTTAAGACAAAAAATTGCACGGTTTTCCCTTTAAAGGGCTGATATTTAATTTTTGCTCCTATTTTTTTTTATTTAATGAAAATTTATGAGTCAATATATCTTTATTCGGTGGTATACAAAATCAAAGATACTGGGTTCAATCCCTATTAGATTTAAAAAAATTACAAGGTAAGATTTACAATTTCACAAGGCAATGTTTTGATAAAAACTATGTCTATTCATGAAAAAGTATATAGAAAGTATGTCTTGTCCGGCATAGTTATGTAGTACTAATTCGCAAGGCAAATTTTCATAGAAACTATGTAGGACAATGCATAGTTTCGATGTACCTTTTCGCGAATAGACATAGTTTCTATCAAAATCTTGTCTTGTGAAATTAGGTCATAGATCCGAATATCTTTTTATTTTTTTCAATATCAGGATATTTTCATCTACTTTTTTTTCACTTAAAGTGATGAAAGTCAAAAATTAAAGACCTGCCAATTTGAGGGGCAAAATTAAAGACCACCCAAAATAGGACATTTGTGCGAATTGATTGTGGATATACTGGATTTTGGCCTAAAATGTTTTTTTTCCAATAGGAAGCACCGAGCCCATTATTAATGTGCCTCCATTTAATTGCACAGTTTTCCTTCAAATGGGCTGGTCTTTAATTTTTGTGTTAATAGGTATACGTTCCATTTGAGGGACAAAAACTAAAGATCAGCACAAAATAGAGAAGAAGTGCAAATGACCCATGTGCCTTGTGTTACAAGTTCAGATCCCTAAAACTATAGTAACCCAGTACTCAACAACACAAGAAGCCCACAATAAATAAAAAGTTCATTTTCAACTTTTGTGAGGCCCAATACAGTATAAATGTAGGGAGAAGAGTGAGGCCCAAAACGCCTAATGTTTGAATTTGAGAAATATTTACATTTTCTTTTGCCAAGAGTAAGAAGAGATTTGAAACATATTTTATAAAGAAAAAATATTTATAACATCTATATAACACCAAGTAACATCAGGCACACATTAGTAGGAAGAATATCAATATATAAGTTAAACACCTACCTACAGGCTACATCCTTATAAGTACTATGGATGCTTATATTTTTTTAAAGATCATAAGTACTAAATTTGTGCAAACATGATTAAAATCGACGAATAATAAACTAAGTAATTTTTTTACTAGTGTAGATATGCCTAATAAGTAGGGACTCGTATAACTTTATAATATATGAGTTGTATACATCAAATTTGAAAATGGATCATTTTACACAGTAATAAATGCCCTACAAGGAAGCTAGGTTCAAAATTTAGTACCATCATCCTAACATATAGAGACAATAATGTTTCATAAAAAAAGGAATTAGATTCTTAACCTTGTGGAAAAATAGGTCCCTTTCTTTTAAGGAATTGTCACAATCCTAAACTTATAGTATGATGTTCTTTTTTAAATCCATTTCATGCAGATGAATTGTTTTTATTTGGAATGGCATAGTAAGAGAAAAAAGGTGCTTGTATTGGCATCTTGTACAAGCTCAAAGCAAGAGTTCCTTATTGATGCCAATTTCAACAGTGAGTGAAAACTCTAATTACATGCTTTTTATACATTTTTTTTCTCGAACAGAAAACACAAAATAATGCAATAAGTTTATATTAATGTGAGAGAAAAAAGGTTTCTATCTTCAAATTTGGCTTTCACACAATTTCTAAAGGGCTAATAGCATTTTTGGCCCTCCTATTATTGATAAATTCTAAGTTTAGTCATGTGATATTCCACTAAGCACATTTAACCTTCAATTTCTTAAGATGTGTACTATTGAGCCTTTAGCATATGAATATTCTTTCAAGTTTATCAACCGTTCCACCATTTAATTACACATGTGGAGTAATATGTTAAAATTGTATTGTTATTCCATATTTGAGCTGAGGGTAATATACTTCTAAAATGATCTAATTATATAACATATTTACTACATAAAGAGACAAAACCCGCATATTTTTCTAGTCAATTGAAGGTTAAATGTGATAAGTCATAGATCACGAAAAATAAAATTATTTTTTAATTACTGAGAAACCAAATGTGCTATCCTATTTTATTTAAGAGAAAGAAAAAAAAGAACACAAGAAGTTCCGTATCTATTATTCTAGCAAAATGATGAGACTGAAGATTAGCTTTTAAGAAAAAGAATTACTTCACAATAATAATTGCCTTGCCACTTTGGCCTTTGCCCTGTCACTTTGCCCCGGTTTTCTTTTCATGTTAATTTAATTTATTTAATAAATATGAAAACAATGATGGTGCTAAATGGTGACAACTGATTGGATCCAAAATATTGACTACAAAATTTCACTCTTTAATTGGATAGGTAATCTTATGGACCTTTTTCATCTAAATGCAATCTTCTTTTCCACCGCCCCAAATCACAAGATCACACCAAATATATTAACCCACAAATGATTTCATTTTAAACGTGTCGCTTTGCTATTAATCATTTGAACTAATAAATATCTTATGAATCATTACCTAAATGTCTCTCCTTCATATAATTATTTCTTAGTTTTTGTTTCCTGTGGGCTAATTGGGTACCCACGGAAGTCGATACTGTACTAGTGGAGAATACAAAAATTTGTAAAGCTAAAATATTTATTTTATTTTCCATAATAATGTGTAGAATCTTTTATGTCATTTTATACGATGTGAATAATACATTTTATCGTAATAATTATGTTCGGATCAATTTGTACGTACTTGACTAATTAATGTTTTCTTACATTTATTAACTCATCAATTTGTACGAACCTTGACTCGCAATATGTACATCATTTTAAAAATTACGCACCGATTGGCATCTGTATCAATCAAAAACTTAAAATCATTGATTAACCCCCTCCCCTTACAAAAAAGAATTTCTAACATTATTCAATCTTCTAGGACCGAAATGGTTAATAATAAAAGCATCTTTTTTACCCCCATTATGGAATTCAGCTGTACATAGTAAAATGAAATGATGGGATCAGATAGCAGAATTCAGGTGCGGTTAAATTCCTATTTTATCATCCTAATATGGTAAATAATTGGGTCAAATTCACTCACTACCATTACTCACAATCACAACACCAATTTATTTTTATCTTTGACTTGGTTATAGGTGCATTGAATTTTTACCAGTATAGTACAAATCTGCTCATGTGGTACCAAGTGCCAACTGAAATATTCAGTCAATAATTCCACACACAATTCAGAAAAATGAGGGGTAGTTCTAGCAATAAATTATCTCAGGGTAGGGTCATTTTTTAGGTACTGTATCTATTTCACCTTTTTTTTTCCACTCGAGTGTCAATTCTCAAACTGTTCAATATCCTTGGATTATGTACAATCAAGTGAATCAACCAAAGGAGAGATTTTTTAAAATCCGGCTAGAGGTCTAAAGTGTGTTCGAACTCTGATGAGAGCAATTTGCTCTTTTATGTGGGAGAATTTTGTAGGTGATATCAGTTGCTCTATTCTCAAGCCCTGGTCATTTAGACACATATCGCAATTTACTAGTAGTAGTGTTGAAGGATCGGGACTATTATCTTCAAAAATAATCTACCGTAAGCCGGAAAGTTGAATATAAAAAAATAAACTAAAGGAGGTGAAAAAAATATATCTTGTTCATTGGATTCTTCACAGCTTAATCATTTGTCTCCCAAACAACTTCACTTCTTCAATGGTGAAAATCTTTTCTCCTTTATTATTACTGTAAAACAATTTCAACATTCATCTTAAAACTTTGATACCGTATATGGGTGGTGGACGTGTTCAAGACCTTTATAAAAAACCCCATGTAGAGCATCCAACACAAACCTTAAAGTGATTGATGAAGTCATTCAAGATTATATAAATTCCTTTAAATATCCTTATATACTTTTTTCGTTTGGGTTTCCCACTTGGAGTAAGGCAGTGGCGAAGCTTAACAAAATTTCATATACAAGGCTAAAACCCGAATTTTGATTAAGAATAAAAGAGTATTTACTACTTCACCAAAGTTTATGGTAGACCTTATATACTAATACGTAAAACATTGTTACATGACTCAACATGTAAAATCAACCGACTTAGGGAGAAAGATGAGAACAAAAGTTATTGCAAATCAGGGGCGACTCAACCATATCGGGACCTAAGGCTAAACTGTAATGAGGGGCCTTAATTTAAATATATATATATATATATATATATATATATATATATATATAAAATTTATTTTTCTAGTTTTTTGAGACACAATTTCTAATAATTTTTTTTATAATCAATATCTTCTAATAGTTCTTTTTCAATTGACAATATAGTTAATCTGTTCAATCTTTTTTGAGACATATACATATAAAAATATTAATATTAATAAAAATATGAAAACTAATAAAAGATAGAAAGATAGAACCTGATTCAAGAGATCACTAACTTAATTTTAAAATAATTTTCGCTCTTCAAAATCCACAACCCTTGAAACTTGAAAAGGAAATCCAAAGTATATCTTCAACTCTTTTTTTCTCCCAAAATAGTGTTTGATCAATTGATTTGAGCATTTGGAGAATAAAGATTGAAGAGTTTAGTTGGAGATTGAAGAACAAAAAATTAAAGAAAACTTTTGTGTTTGATAAGTGATGAGCATTGAGGAAAAGTTAAAGTGTTTAGAAAAAGCTAAAAAGTTAAATATAAAATACAATAATTTATTAGAGAAAATATATATGAGTTACATTCTTGGCATGAAATCACGTGTCCCGAAAATATTATCTTTATGAATGTTTGTTAGGTAGATTTTAGTACTGTTTTAGGTGTCTTTTGTTTGTCTTTTAGTTATCTTGTGTATTATTATGCGTATTGTTTTGTGTTTTCAGATTTTGAGCGATTCAAAAAGGAAAAAGGCGAATCCAAAGGAAATAGACGGTTATGAAGAACAAAAATGTGTAGTTGGTCACAAGAAATGAGTCAAAGAAGTCCTGGAAATCTTGGAAAGCATTCTAAACAAATTCCGGACGAAGGACGCTGAAGAGCCGCGACGCAACATAGTATGGAGCCGCGGCACTGAAGGGTCGCAGCGCCCAACATTAGAGCCACGGCGCTCTGAAGGCAAAAAGGGAGTGACTTTAAGAAGTGAATTAGCGTTGCGGCGCTCTAATAGCTGAGTCGCGGCGCCGACGATGTCAAGACTGCGAAAAACCTAAATTTAACAAGGGTAAAAAGGTCCATTCTAGGGAATTTTTCGTGATATATGCTGGGGGAGGCGCATTTTGAAGGGAGGACACTTTGGAGGCAAGAAACAAGAGAACAAGAAGCCATTAGAGACATCTATTGTTCAAGTTATTTTCCTTTTCTTTACTTGAATTCAGTTCATGTTGGATATTAAGTTAATTAGTTCTTAGCATGACTATGAGCTAATTACTTTTATCAGGGTTTTCCGTTGAATCACTTGAAACTCTATTATGATTTAATGCATTGCTAATGTTCTTCTTCATCTATTAAAATCTCTTCAACTTATGTTTATTGAATGAGAATTAATTGGCCATTAGTTTTCATTACCTATATGATTTCAAATCGAGATATGAAAATGGAGATTTGAATATGCTATAGTTGATTATACGTAGGTTTAATCTTGAACGAGAGTATCACAATTGTCTGTGTAGCTTTTTAGGTTATTGATCTTAATCCTCCTATGTGATCGAATTTATCATAGAAATATAGAAAAATCTCATTTAGGTTGAGTTTTTATATGTCCTAACCGGAATATAGAACATCTCAGTTAACATGCTATCTTAACAAGAAGAAGAATCGCTAGTCTTGCATTAATGAATGATAGAGTGGATTGTTGATGAGATTGGAAACCCTAATTTCCTTCATTACTGAATTAAACTTCGTGTGTTTTCATTACTATTTTATTCCTGCAATCTATTTTAATTGTTAATTCGTTAGTTTAGAAATCACCACTTATATTTGTTGACCAAATAAAAACTAAAGATTAATTAATTGATACTTGATAAATCAATCTCTATGAATGATTACTCGGTTTTACCGAAATTTATTACAAATTGTGATACGTACATTTGTGTAGCATCTAGAAATACCGCAACAATGTTACTTTCCATCTTTCTCATCAATTTTTCTTATTCTCTTCCAATTCTAATCCCAAACGGTCACTTTTCTTCTCCTTTTGAATTTTTTTTGCTGATTTCCTTTTTCATGCAATAACCCCGTGGTAATTTTTTTCTAAACTACTAGATATTTTTTTAAGAAAATAGTATATATAAACAAATTGCCTAGGGCCCCACAATTATGAGTTGTTTGATTAGTGGAATAAGGAATAACAATCCCATGATAAAATGTGGGATTGTTGAAAAATTATGGGATCATTTTATCCTGTATTTAGTTATAGATATTAATTAATTTCAGAAATCATTTTGTACTCAAACGATGAAACTAGCTACACGCTTATCCCATATAGAAGGCGGAATAGCTATTTCCATAGAATATCTCGATCCATGAGATATTCTTGTGTATCCCATCCGATAACCAAAATGGAGAAAAGTCCTGTTAAAACAAAAGAAAATAATAGCAGTTCCTGCCCTCAATTGTACAACAATAATATTGAAGCTCTTACTATAATCGTGTTGTTGAAAAGAAAGGAGGAAAATTGAAGAAAGTGACTTTGATAATGAGAGACAAATTTCCAGTAGCTGTCTAACTTGAAAAGACTTACGTGCACCATTTTATAGGATTGATAAGAAGTCTTATTCCATCAATTAAATTATATAGAATTCACACCTCTAATTGAAAAGGTTTGTTCTAATCCAAAAATATTTGGTGATATCATTGGTTTTATTTTAATGATCTTTATCATGCCCATAATAACATTGTCTATATGATTTGCTTTGGCCTATTCGTTGTTAAGACAGTAACATATTTGAACCATTTTAGGTAAGGTGTCTATATTCCTCTTCTCTTTCATTCTTCTTCCGAATTCTTTTTTTCTTGATTCTTGATTGAATAGGTTGTTGTATCTAATTAATTAGATATACTCATAACCGAGCTATTTTATATCCACCTCCTATTATTGATACTCTCTTGTTAGATACAAATTATCAATAGTTTCTTCTTAGAAAAAAATGATAATACAAAACTATTCAACAAAATAACAATTCTAGCAAGTTATATTACGATAAAGGGGTATTGTTTCTCAAATTCATAAAATTAAGGAGATTAAAATAGAATTTCTGAACATTTTATTCATATACCCCTCACCTAGAAGTGCGGCAGAATGATTATACCCCCACCTTTTATGCATAATTAACGGTATCATGCATGAGCTTTGAGTAAAGACAGATTCGTGATTTAAACTTTATGAGTTATGAATTCTATAACAATCACTTTGAGGGTTAATAACTCAGTATTAAATTTAAAGTTGTACACATTTATTGTTTTTATAACACAACTATAGAGTTTAGGACAAATTTATTGAGTTCAGCCGAACCTGCAAGATGCTTTCTAGTTCTGGCACTAAGAAAATAGAATCTTTGTGTGAGGAGCGTTTTATGCGTTTAGAGTAGAGGAAAATCGAAGATTTCAAGAGTATGAGTGCACCTTAAAAAAAAGATACAAAAGTATAGCAATTTGGGTTTGATCCTAGACCTCAAAGAATTAAACTCAACACTTAACCAGTGCATCACTCAACCTCATTTGACCTTGTGAATTCCTTTAGTTAATATTATATATATTTTACAAATTATTCACATAATATATTAAATTTAATCGAGTGATAATAAATTCATATAATTCATTTTTTATATCTAAATTCGCTCATGCCTTAGAGTGTTTATCTTGTACGAATTCAAATTAATCAGACTAGCGAACTGTCATGAGATATTTAATGTAATAGAAGTACAAAATTTGCTTCCTCTCTTTTGTTGGTTTCCTTGATAATAATGAAACAACCTTGATGAATCCCACCAAACACTCTGTTTTCACAACACAGTGAATGGTACCCTTATGATTTGCTATTGGACCATTAGGACAAACCTCTAATTGATGACTGTTGAAAGTGACACATGCTATATCGACACTTTCTCATACCACTGTAAAAAGTACTAATGCACTAAAATAAAGGGATAGTTAAGAAGAAAAAAACAAGTATAAAAGTAATTCACTTCTTCATCATACAAGTACACTGTTTCTAAAGAACTTAAGTGAGTATTATGTTTACACTTACTTTTTACCTCATCACAAGATCTGAGATTTGAAATAAATTTTCCAGAGAAGTGAGAGGCAAAGTTGCAGCTTTCAGTTACTTTAGGGTAACTAACCCCACAAATTTCAGTCCTTTTTTTTCTTCTTTGGGTTTGGGGTCATTCTGAACAGCATTTTTTCTTCTTTTTTTACCATCTCTGAGGTAAGAAAATGGTAAATATTTGGAATTGAAGAGGCCAAAAAAGGTAAGTTAAATGGAACAGAAAGAAATGAGGATCAACATTGAATTAACATTAACTGCAGAGTAATTTGATACTTAGTTCAGTACAGATTTTCAGGAGTGTACTGACCAATAATAAGTTGTTTTCTTCTTTTAGCCCCTAGCTATAGGTTTGAATATTTCTGACAGTAGTGTGATAATCAATTACATTAGTTGTTGTTTTTATAATTCTTTTTTGGGAAAAAATATTGTGATGTCATGTTCTTAAATTTTGTTAATTGGAAAAGGATTGAAGAGAAAATGAAAGGTCTCAATCAATTAGCTCCTTTGCATATGGGAAACAGACAAAAATTAGTGTATGTAACAGTAATCCACAGTGAGCACTGTCTTTCCATAGCAAGCACAACAGTGAACATTTTTCACTAAATTAGGAATAAAAGTAAGCAATTTTGGAACTGATATCTGGTCCAATTTTAAATTGTTTGAAATTCTTGCTTCCCAATTTAATGTTAAGATGTTTGATTGAAATATTTGACTTCACTAGTAGTGTAAAGACCACTAGAGACGGTGATAAAATGGTAAATACTCATTCATGTTTATTAAGAAATTATGGGTTTAAATTTTGAGTATCATTTTGATAGATAGTGTTTACTTTAAAAATTAACATGCGAATTTGGATTAGTCGAACCTACCGGAGAAATCACAAAGAAAGCTGAGACGGAAGAAAACATCAAATTTTATAATTGAACAATTAAATGGTTTTACACAAAAGACAGTATACCCAAAAAGATTCTCCCAAAAGATTATAATGAAAATGTTTTTTTATTCAACCTTTTTATATTTTATAAAAACAAGTCTAGTGAATTAAAACCAAAATCAAACTCCCTAGGGATCCTGAAAAGTTGTTTTATATAGGTACCGTACAGAAGCATTACAACTGATACCAAGTCAATTTAGCACTTTAAAAAAAAATGTATTTATAAAATGATAAATTAGATACCGAAGAGAAACTGAGAGATCGAGATCAATGAGATAAAAATGAAAGAAGAAATTGTTCCATTGAAATAAAAAGAAGAAATTGTACAGTGTTAACTGACTCCATCTAACTACCTTCTATTTAAAGTATACTAGTTCTAATTAGGCTCCAGCGACCTTTTCCTAACTAATCATTAACTGCTAATTGTCTTACTAATTACACTAATTAATTACAGCTATTAACTTATAGTTGTTGCCAGTTGTACATGCCACAGCTTCAACACTCCCCTCAAGCTGAGAATTGAAATACATTTTTCATTCCCAATTTGTGCATTAAAGCTTCATGTTGTGACTTACATAGGTCATTTGTTAGTAAATTTGCTTGTTGGCCCTTGTTATCTATGTGATGTGTTTTCACCTCCCTCACAAAATTGCAATATATGTCAATGTGTTTTGTTCTTTCATGGAAGATAGGATGTGCAACAATCTAAATTGCTGCTTTACTGTCGCAAAACAACTGAATTGGCAATTTAATTTTCACTCCTAACTCTGCAAACAGCCCTTTTAACCACACCAGCTTTGCCACGGGTGTGGCCATGCTTCTAAATTCAGCCTCTGCAAAGCCTTTTGAGACTGTTCCTTGCTTCTTAGACTTTCAAGAGATCACAGCCTCTCCAAACTTCACAACATACCCTGTAACTGATCTTCTAGTTTATACACAAGCTCCCAGTCTGAGTCACAGTAGGCTATCAGTTCTGTGCTTTTCTTGCTAGGCATAAACTGACCAAGACCTGCAGTACCTTTTATGTGTCTCACAACTCTGAGAGCAGCTTTCATATGTGACTCTTTAAGAAAATGCATATATTGACATAGTACTTGAACCACAAAGGCAATATTTGGCCTTGTCATAGTCCGGTATAACAGTCTACCCACCAATCTTTGATATTTTCCACAATGGTTCATCATTTTTAGCATTGAATTTGATCTCTTTATCAGTGTCAACACACCATCATATTTAACAAAGGTGAGCTTATGGTTGAACTCCAAAGGAGTAGCAGCTGGTTTGCTACCTGATAGTCTCTTTTCAGACACAAGTTCTAAAGAGTACTTCCTTTGGCACATAACAATTCCATTCTTGGATCTTAAAAATTTAATTCCAAGAAAGTCTTTCATCTTGAACTTCAACTGCAGATCTTTTCTAACCTTCTATATGAGTTCCAAGCTAGTACCAGTGACCAATAGGTCATCAACATACACCAAAATAACAAACAAATCATGATCTATTCTATGTGTGAACAAAGAGTAGTCATAATGAGACTGAGTAAATCCCATGTCAAGCAAAGCTTCTGTCAACTTCAAGTTCCACTGTCTGGAGGCTTGCTTAAGTCTATACATGGACTTATGTAACTTGCAAATCATCTGACACTACCCTGATTTGCAAAACCATCAAGGATCTTCATATAGACATCTTCCATGAGATAACCTTGCAAAATTAATTGTAAACATCCATTTGGAAACATACCAACCATTAGAAGCTGCTAAAGCAACAATGGACCTGACTGTGACCATTTTGGCCATAGGTGAGAAAGTCTCTGTGTAGTCCAAACTCTCTTGCTGACTGTATCATTTGGCTACCAACCTAGCCTTATATCTTTCTATCTTCCCATATTGATATGTATTTCTTAAATACCCATTTACATCATATGAAAACCTTGTCAGAAGGAAGAGGAATTATAGACCAAGTCTTATTTTCCTCTAGAGCTTTAATTTCATCTTTCATAGCTGATATCCATTGAGGATCAGAACATGCTTCTTGATAGGAACAGCGTACGGTAATGCATGGGAAGGCTGTTAAGGAAGATCTATATGTAAAAGTAAGGTTTAGGAAATATGATATGTGGCACTAGACTTTGGTTTGGCTATAGTGATATAGTCATCCAACCAGACTGGAGGTTTAGAAGATATTGAAGACTTTTTAGGAGCTGGAGCAGAAGAATTAGGAATATCTTAAGGTATATGTGTATGATAAACGGGAAAGAAAATAGATTATGGTGAGGATGACTCTTGTATAGGAGACAAAATAGGAGGTGAGGGGGATGCAGTATCATGCAAAGAAACTTCATAAGAAGAAGAAATATTATCAAGTGACATATCTAAGGAAGCAGAAGGGAGTTCTAAAACTGGAAAAGGGGGGATGGTATAGAATGAAGATCCTTAAAAGGGAAAATATCCTCTTTGAAGACTGCATCTCTACTAATAAAGAAGTGTTTAGAGGTTAAGGCATACAAGATATAACCCTTTTGAGTATTAGAATATCCTAAGTGAACAAAAGGGTAGGCTATATGAGAAAACTTGTTTGTTATCTTCACGTTAGTGGCATAACACAAATACCCAAACACTCTAAGATGATCAATGGATGGAACACGATGGAACAGTCTTTCATAAGGTGATTGGACATTCAACACCACAGTAGCCAATTTGTTTAATAGATAGACTCTTGTATTTACACAAGTTACCCAAAATTTTAGAGGAACATACCATTGAAATCTGAGAGCTCTTGCCATATCTAAAATGTATATGTGTCTCCTTTCTAAAACTCTATTTTGTTGTTGAGTGTAGACACGTGAGCTTTGATGTAAGATACCATAATTCTTAAAAAGACTACAGACTTGTGAATTTAAAAACTCAATACCATTGTCAGTTCTAAAACATTTTATAGTCTTAGAGAACTGATTTTTCACCATTAGAATAAGATCCCATAAAACCACACTAGTGTCAGCTTTACTAGGCATCAAAAATATCCAAGTGAACCTAGAATAATCATCCACCAAAGTTAAGAAGAATCTGTTCCCATTGTGAGAGGGAATTTTATAGAGATCCCATATATCAGCATGAACAATATCAAATGCACAAACAGACATTGTATTACTCACAGGAAATGACAATTTGGTTTGTTTTATAATGGGACACGCAATACAATGATGATTTGCTAGTTTGATATTAGGTGAATTGCTAATACATCTCAGGACTTTCAAAGGAGCATGTCCTAACCTTCTATGCCATAGGCTAGATACAGATTCATCATTCTTTGAGACATTAGACATCATAGGCTCATCTACAGAGCCATTATTCATTTTATTGACAACACTATTTACACTAGACACCTTTTGAACTCCACTTCCCTGCTTGTCATTCTTGTCTCTTGTTGTCAACAAGTCCAAGCCTTCCTCTTCTCTACCAATCCCCAGGACCCTTTCACTGTAGAGTTTCTGGAACACATAAAAATCAGGAAAAAATAGCACAACACATATTTGAACCTTAGTCAGTTGTGAAACTAAAAGAAGGTTATACTTGAAATTTAGAACAAATAACACATGTTGTATAGTCTTATCCTGAAAGATAATGGTATCATCAATGTGAGTGATAGGAACTTGTCCTCATATCCATACTACATAGCCTCCTTTTCGTACGAAATTTCCCAATTTTTTACTCTTATTACATTCAGTTTGAGATGAAAGGACATCAGATAGTCTCATTCAAACAAAGAAAGATAGGTAATGGACTCTATCCAAAGCTGGTTTTTGGAATTCGACATCAGGAAGTGTTTTCACACCATCGACCGACATCGACTCATCCCAATCTTTAAGGAAGAGATCGACTTAGGTTAGTCTACTAAAAGAAATCTGGAAGCAGAGTGGTGAACCGCTTCGCCTATCTGGCCATCGGCAGAGCCCTGGACCCAAGAAAATCTACAATTTATAAGGCCTCGTGCCGAGATAGCCTTCTTCCAACATGTAAGTTAACATTGATGCCACCTTATTCTGTCATTTTTTTATACTCGGTTAGATGCACCAATATCAATTATTCATATGCTATTAGTCTTTTTAGACATCACAACAGTGACAATACCTGACATATAAGAGGAACTAGCAGTGGCATTGTTAGCTGCTATTTCAGGTCCTTTCTTCTTACTCAACATATGGAGGATCTGAGTGTATTTATATGGTGTGAAGAATGATGCAGTTGCAGGTGCTGCACTGGGTGATCCTGTTGTGGATCCTAAAGTTGATTCAAGGAATTAAGACTCAGCAGAATGTGCTCCAGTAATAGTCGCATTGCTAGCATGACCATGAGATGCATATCCACCTTTCTTCTTAAACTTTGAATCTGATAGATATCCATGAAGTTTGTAACATGTGTCTTTTATATGACCTTTCCAATTGCAAAAGTCACAGTAGAGATGTGACTTTCCATAACAAATTCCTTTTGATATGGATCGACTGGAAGAGGCACCTTCATAATATCTACTAGTGGAACCACTTCAATGATAAATACTTGTAGAACCTCCTCCCTGATAACTGCTACCAGAATTCCCTTCATGATAACCACCAATGTGATATCCTTTGTTACTCATTAGGGTTGTAGGATCAACCATTCCACTAGAAGATCTTGTTACTCCATTCACCCTTTGACTCTCTACATTTATGATCATAGCACAGGTTTGATTGATATTAGGCAATGGTACAATCATCAGTATTTGACTTTTAACATAAGCATAAGACCCATTCAAACTCATAAGAAATTGCCATATCCTTTGCAATTGGAAGTGTTCTAAGTACTCTTTAAACTCTGGACAGACACATGATGGAAGGTGCATAAGAGCCTCAAATTCATCCGAAAGTTCTCTTAACCTAGAAAAGTAATTTGACACAGAACTGGTACCCTGAGTGAGAGTAACAATCTTCTTGTGTAAATAGAAGGATCTAGATGCATTTACCTTGTCAAACCTCTGTCTTAGATCCTCCCATACTCTATGAGCATATGATCCATAGATCACAGTACTAATCAACTCCTGAGATATTGTATTCATTATCCAATTTAGGACTATAGTATTGCATCTTTTTCATAGATTGTGCAAGCTGGGAGGATACATGTCTTTCTTACAAGTTCCTAGTAGAAACCCTCGCTTATTTTTTACCAAGCATAACTATATGCCTAGATTTACTCCATAAAGAGTAATTTTCTGAACCTATCAGTTTAGTAGAGATAAGAACATCACCTTGCGTATCAGATGGATGAATATAAAGTGTATGATTGTGATTCACATGTTCCTCTTGAGTAACATCAGTACGAGATGATAGAGGTTGTGCCTTGCTCGTATTTCTAGCAATTTCTTCTGAAATCGTCATAGTAGATCTTCAAATCTTCAATTGTTCTTCAAGAATTAATACTAAATCAACTTCGTCTTAGCGCGAACCAACACAAAATGAATTATGAACATGTTACACCTTTGATAACTACACACACACCGCAAAATAGAGATACTAATCAACCATAGATGTGATCGAATAGCTGAACAATCGATTCGATATTACAAATCACAATGAAATCGAGTAATTGAACCCTAATTTCGAATTACAATAGCAATTTGTTCGAACTTCAACTATTACATCTACTGCATTGTACTATCAACTCTACACCACCGACTCTCATATAGGATCGATCTAGAATTCTTCGCTCTGATACCATGAAGAGAATCTGAGAGATCAAGATCAGTGAGAGAGAAATGAAAGAAGGAACTGTTCCATTGAAACCGAAAGAAGAAGAAAATGTACGATGTTAACTAACTCCATCTAACTACGTTCTATTTATAATATACTAGCTCTAATTAGGCTCCACCAACCTTTTCCTAATAAATCATTAACTGCTAACCGTATTATTAATTACACTAACTAATTACATATATTAACTTATAGTTGTTGGCAGCTGTACATGCCACAGCTTCAACACGTAAAATTGAAAAGTACAGTGTTCCAAAATGAGTGGGCAATTCAACTTTAAAAGTAGTGTCTTAAATTGGGACAAAATGGGAACAAAAAAGAAAGACATCTTGAAAGCAGATGCTCCAAATCTAAAAACCTGGAAGTATCATTGCCAGAAAGGAAGAATGAAGCTAGCTAATTGTCTTCCTCTTTCTTAAGAAAAAACATTATATACAGTTTACTGGTGAATTTAACTTATATACGCATTATATAAAATAATTTTTATATTTATCAATATATTTTAATTGCTTATATCAGATTTTTAGTTGATTTTTTATGTCATTCAATTAGGAGTACTATAAACAGTATATGTTGTTTGTTAACATGATATTGCCAAAAGAAAAGAGCCTCACGGCGCGGAAATTAAACTTTTCATTCTTTTATACTCTAAGGGTCATTTGATTGGTGGGATAGGAGATTATAATTTCAAAATAATTTTTAAAATTATTATATCCCACGTTTGATATAAATTTTGATTCAGGAATTAGCAATTCAGAGTTAATTGTTTATACCACCCATACTCCATGTGGATAATAATTCTAAAACTAGTAATCACAGGGTAAAATAATAAAATGATACATGTGTCCTTCAAAACTTTTCTCTGTAGTTTTTTAAGAGGTTAAAACTGAAAATAAAAATGTAGCCCGATTTATTCAATATAAACCAATTACTTATATTATATGATAACGTATATTCTATTTTTAGTTCAATAAATTAAATATCTATTAATAAAAATATATTTATCAAATAATTTGTAATTATTTATCTCATGGGATAACTTGTTCGGTTGTTCCCAATCAAACTACCCCTAAAAATACTATGATTGGCTTAAGCTGATTGAGGTATAAGGATGTGGGTTGGGTGGTTTTATGCAGTTTATATTATCTTTGTTTAATTTAATGGTCGATATAGGACTGGGTCCAGATGGGACTTGTCTGGCTGATTATTATCACAAGACTTTTTTATTATTTTCTGGCTTTTATGATTATTATTTTTTATATTCAGTTTTTCGACTTATGTCATATTATTTCTGAACATAGTAATTTCGATGTGCATGAACTTATGCGAGACTATTCCTGGAGATAGTAATCCCGATCCCTCGGTACTACTACCAATAAATCTACCTCAGAAAAGAGTAAATTACTCACATTAGGATTCGAACCCATAATAAAGACCTTCAACTGAATTTTAAGTTTTCTCATTTACCATCCTATGCCCGGGGACTTATTTTCTGGCTTTTTTGAAAAGATAATATGACCAGAGCTCTTTCAAAACAAAAGACTAGAGCTACCCGCAATTTCTTTTTTCTTTCACAAATTTATTAGGTCTTGTAATGATGAGTGGACAAAAGACTGTCCTTTTCCAGCCATGAATTAAAGGACTTTTAGTAGGTATTCCATCCGTCTCATAATAAGTGTCATCTTAGTAAAAACAGTTATTCCATAAAACGTGTCACCTTAGAAATTCAGAATATAAATTAGTTGTTTTTCTGACTATACCATTAGACAAAAACTGCAAAACTCTCTATTTAAAAAATATTTATTGACAATTTTTTTATTCAAGACATAAATGATTACTATTCATGCATGTTTAAACCAAAAAGGGAAAAGTAATTTACTTTTATTATATAGGGGTAATTTGGTAAACTTTCTATTGCATTATTCTTTTCTTAATATATGTGTTTTTTTGCTAAGGTGACACTTATTATGGGAAGGAGGGGTATAGAGTTAGGGGTCGTTTGGTAGAGTATATAAAAATAATGATGAATAGAGTGTATTAGTAATGCTGACATTAATTATACATGAATTATTTTTTATCCGCAGTTTGGTTTGGTGTATTAGAAATAAATGCATTGCATAGTTTCTAAAAATAATTAGTTGTTTACAAAAGTCCATACTAAACATTTTGAGGGACTTCATGGACAATTGTGTCTTTAACCATGCTAATGCATGCATTAAAACTCATTGCATTGCTAATCCATGGTTTGCTAGGTATTAGTTATGCATAACATAATATCAAATATGGTGTATAACTAATGTATACATAGGATGAAAAAATGTACCAAACAAGATATTGTTAATACACAAGCTAATGCATGCATTATTTTCTCTAATACACTCTACCAAACGACCCCTTAAGAGTAATACCAATCCGATCAAAAAAGTATTTTTACTAATTTAATGAATTTAAAATTTAAATTCACAATTAAAGTAAAAATATATCACTTAATCGTGAGTTAATTGATAAAAAATTGTGTACATGGCATTTTTCCATCCCTGAGTATACTAGTTTTATGAAGTATTATTGTCTAAATCAAAATATTATGAAGGGAAAATGACATTTGTAGTCCCCGTGTTATAACTTTATTTTGATTTTAGTACTCGTAATATTCGACTAAGCATATTTAATCTTCAATTAATCAATATAGGTGATTTTGGTCCAATCAGTAATGGAACCCAAAGAAACAAACGGATAGTTAACTGCTAAGAAGGGCAAGTTGGGTATTTAAAACAATAAAAATAAAAATACCCTAATTCTATCATTTTATTTTCACATTCAGGTCGTAATGGATTCCTTTACCTCCCTTCTTCCATCTGGATTTTGAATCTAGACACTGAGTAGCTTTTGTGGTATTTGTTTGATGGTGCTATGCACCCCTGCATTTTTACTATTCATATTAAGCAATTAACAATTAATCTTTTCTAATCGCACAGAAGCAAAATAGAATTAGTCATATTCTGCTTAGTACACCTCTTAAATTTAAATCTATCAATTCTAATTCACGTTAATATTTGTCAAAGACCCAAATGGCTCTAGTGAAGAAGTCAAGTTAACTTTAAGAATTACCAGTATATTATACAACACTTAGCAATTATGAGTAACTATTTTGGCTTGATTTGTGCTAGTACATAGGAGAGAATATATATATATATATATATATATATATGTATATGTACCAAGAAATTTAGGGAGGCAGTTCTTGACTATACCATACTTGCATGAATTGTACCTCTCTGTTCGTTTCTATCTATTATTTCTTCTCCTTAGGTGGAAAGGAAGATATATGTTTCACATGTTTATCCCTCTTCAATCGAAGCATTTTTGCTGTGAATCCAATAAAGAATGGATTGAATTATCTGCTGGCTTCGAGTATAATCAATCTGAAATTTTAAATACCCAACTTGCCCTTCTTAGCAGTTAACTGTTCTTTTATTTTTTGGGGCTCTGTTAGTGATTGGACTAAAATCACCCCAACCAATTAATTGAACAAACATACACGTGACGTCTATTTGGAGGAATAATTCACCAATACTCGTCCTAAGAACTTTGCTAACATGTAAGACTATTGTAAACAACTAAAATTAGTTGCCGATCAATTGTCTAATGTTGGCACTCCGATTTCGTCTAATGTTGGCACTCCGATTTCTGAAACAAAGATTGTTTTACAACTTATCAATGGTTTGCCGAAAGATGAGTACGATACACTTGCGACGATGATCCAACAAGTTGATCCCCTCCCTAGCTTCAACAAGGCCCTGTTACAATTGTTGTTGGAGGAGACTAGACGAGCCAAACAGGACGAGCACACTCCACAAGCATTGGCGGTTGTCGTAACACCAACCGCCAACACACCTGCCGGTCCTCCGCAACCTATGGACCACCAACCTCAACGTGGTGGCCGAGGAGGCAGAAGGGGATGCGGCCACGGAAAGCGAGGCGGCGGCAAGGCCCACTTCTCCACTTCCGAACAGCAGGCCTACGGCCCCATGAGCCCTATCGATCTGAGTCAGACTTACAATACTATGAATCACCAGCAGTCCGACGACGCATGGTACATGGATACATGTGCGATGTGCCACATCTCCCCTCACTCGCGACTCTGGTAATCTCCCTCACCTATTCACTTTGAACAATCCTCAATTTATTTTGGTCGGCAATGGCAATCGCATTCCAATTTAAGGTTATGTCACCACTCAAACACAACCACCTCACCCACCCTTTACCCTAAAATGTCCTATATGCTCTTAACATCATTAAAAACTTAATCTATGTTAGGAAGTTTGCTAGTGACAACTCAGTATCTATTGAGTTTGATCCTTTTGGTTTTTCTGTAAAGGACATATGTACGAGGACAACTCTTACGAGATGCAATAGTGTAAGGGATCTATATCATTTCTCATCCAATTCTGTTCCAAGTGTCAAATCCACCAACCTCTCTAGCTGACATCTCTCCATCCCCTTGGTACAATAGACTCAGACACCCGGGAGCACCGATTTTTAATTTTCTTAGAAGTCAGAATTTCATTCAATGTAATAACGATAAATTTCCCCCGCTTGCTACTCTTGTGCTTTAGGAAAAGCATGTTAAACTTCCTTTTCAATCTTCATTAAGTGTAACATTTTCTCCTTTTGATATTATTCATGCGGATTTATGAATATCTCACATTACTAGCAAACTGGGTCACAAATATTATTTGGTGTTTTTAGATGATTTCTCTCACTTTCTTTGAGTGTATCCTCTAAAATATAAGTCCCAAATTTACATAATCCTTCTTGAATTTCAAGCATTTGTTAAAACCCAATTTGAAAAAACCATCAAAACTTTTCAATGTTATAACGGTCGTGAGTTTGACAACTTTTCCTTTCATAAATTTTGTGTGGACCACGACATGACGTTTTGATTTTCTTGCCCGCATACCTCTCCTTAAAATGATAAAGCCGAAAGAATCATACGCACCATCAATAATAAGATCCGCACTATGCTCTTCCATGCTTCCATCCCAATTCTTTTTTGGGTGTACGTCATACACATGGCGGCATACCTCCTTAATATATTACCAACACGAACACTTCAAAATAAAACTCCAACCAAAATTCTCTTCCGTCGTATCCCCTCTTATGATCACCTTCAGATTTTTGGTTGTCTATTCTACTCGAATCTCACCTCCACGGTCCCTCACAAATTAGCACATAGAACTACCCCTTCCATTTTCTTAGGTTTCCCATTAAACCATATGGCGTACTTATGCTATGATTTGTCTACAAAAAAAATCCTAGTCTCTTGCCATGTCACATTCGAGAACATTTTTTCCATTTACAAACATCCAAAAAATTCAAGTCCCTGATTACGACTTCCTTGAGAATCTAGATACGTCCCCTCTCATTAGAAACGCCATACATCGTGCAACCTATCTTGTCCCGACACTGCCCCAGCCCACTACCCGAGAGTCGACTACCCCCCATCCCGTCACTGCCCCAGCCCCACTATCGACTGCCCCCCATCCCGTCAACCACCCGCCGTAATCATTCACTGCCCCACCCTTAATCAGTCACAAAAAATATCGTGTCCTAAACCACCCCACTACCCAAAACCACCCCATTGCTCGTGACCCAAACAGTCCCGCTTCCGACCCACCGTATGAAAATTCGTGCCCATCATGGTATTTTCAAACTAAAAATCCACTTTAACCTCTCCACTCAGACTATCTCACATATACCTAAAACCTCAAAATTAGCGAAGCTTGACCCGGATTGGAATGCGGCCATGCATGAAGAATTTAATACGCTTACTACACAACGCACTTGGGATCTTGTCCCAAGGCCAAATGGGGTGAATGTGATTCGTTATATGTGGCTATATCATCATAAAATCATAGATATTTGTG
Source organism: Anisodus tanguticus (assembly GCA_034509755.1). Classification (NCBI taxonomy): domain Eukaryota; kingdom Viridiplantae; phylum Streptophyta; class Magnoliopsida; order Solanales; family Solanaceae; genus Anisodus; species Anisodus tanguticus. Next base: position 31,502,027 of record CM067561.1, on the reverse strand, counting down.
AGCTTGAACGCCATAAGGCGAGACTTGTGGCAAATGACACAGGGCAACAAGAGGGAGTTGATTGTGATGAGACCTTCAGTCCGGTGGTTAAACCAACCACCATTCGCATTGTTTTGAGCATAGTTATGGGAAATAACTGGCCGATTCATCAACTTGATGTGAAAAATGCGTTCTTAGATGGGGATTTGAAAGAAACTGTATATATGCATCATCGCCTGACTTTGTGCATCCAGAGGCTCATCAGTATGTCTGTAGTCTTCAAAAGTCACTCTATGGCTTGAAACAAGACCCCAGGGCTTGGTATGAGCGCTTTGCCACTTTCTTCATGCAGATCGGGTTCGTGTGCATCAAAAGTGATAATTCACTTTTTATTTTTCATCGAGGTAATGACATTGCATACCTTTTTCTCTATGTGGATGATATTGTTCTGACTGCCTCATCTGATGTGCTGAAACATGAGATCATTACCCTACTCAAATCCGAATTTGCTTTGACAGACTTGGGTAAGTTAAGTTATTTTTTGGGGATTTCAGTAACCAGATCGAAAATGCAATGTTCATGTGTTAGCGTAAGTATGCCGAATAAATTGTTTACAAGGCTAAAATGACAAACTGCAAGATCATGCCCACTCCAGTCGACTCGAAGTCGAAACTCAATGCCGATGACGGGGAACCGGTGCTCGATCCTTCTCTTTATAGAAGTCTTGATAGTGCACTTCGGTATCTTACCTTCATTAGGCCCGATATTGTCTTTGTCGTTCAGCAGGTGTGTTTGTTCATGCATGCTCCCAGAGAGCCTCACTTACCGCTCTTAAACGTATCATTCGGTACAGTAAAGGTACTCTTGACTACATATTACCTCTTTATCCATCGGCACCAACCAGGCTGATATCGTATACGGACGCCGATTAGGGCGGTTGTCCGGACACACGTCAATCTACTTCCTGCTACTGTGTATTTTTGGGTGATAGTCTCATCTCGTGGTCGTCCAAACGACAAGCCACGCTTTCCTATTCGAGTACATAAGCAGAATAAGAGGCGTTGCGAACGTTGTTGCCGAGATCTGCTGGCTTAGAAACCTTCTTCTAGAGCTTCATTATCCTTTACGTAAGGCATATATTGTCTACTGTGATAACATATCTGCTGTTTACTTGTCTCATAACCCGGTTCAGCATCAGCGAACCAAACATATTGAGATGTATATTCATTTTGTTCGTGAGAAGGTTTTCATGGGCCATGTTCGGGTCTTACATGTTCCTTCTTCCTATCAGTACGCATATATATTTACTAAGGGACTTCTTCGACAGTTGTTCCTTGACTTCAGATCCAGTGTGAGCGTCCGGCCTCCTCCCGCTCCAACTGAGGGGGTGTGATAGAGAATAAATAAATATTCTCCATATATTTTGTAATTATTATTCTAGTGTAATTAGGTAAATTATATATTCTTATACAATTATGTTTGTAATTGTAAACACCTATATATTGCATAAATGAGAAGTCTCCAACCAAAGAGAATTACACTATTTTACATTTTAACCCTTTGATCTTAAATTAACGGTCAAAAATGATTTTGATCAGTACATACATTTTCAAAATATCTAAAATTACTTTCAATTAAAAGGTTAAGGGGATTTTGTGGAATTTACTTTCGTTATAATCAAATATCTGCAAATTGCTTAATGAAAAGTTGAGTATACGGGCGTCAAATTTAAATGAGTTGCATTAATAGGTAAGGATATTAATGCAGTTTGTTAGGATTACAACACTCAGTACAACTATTACTCTACCCCTTTTGTTTGCTAGAAATGTAGTGTTTGATTAATTATCGTAGATTAAATTGTGAGTATATGAAATCCTATGACCATGTGTATTTTATCTTGCATTTTTCATGCCTGTCGTAGAATAATTTCGGGTGGGCACCTAGCTACGTGGAAGATGACGACAATCTTTGTCTCAAATTTCTAACAAAAAATTCTTGTCGTAAATATTAAGATTACATATATAAAGAATAGTACTTAAACTATGTGTGTGCCAGTGTCTAAATTACAGAAACACGATATTTCTGGGCCCATTACCTTCAAATGCATGCAATAGGTAAGAAAAAATTCACTTACATACGTTCAACATAACAGTTTTTCACAATACTCCTTAAAACACAAAACTACATTTGTTCATAATATTATTGATCACCTAAAAAATAAATATAAGCCAATCAAGAGTGAACTTAAGGGGTGAAAGGAGTTAAAATAACACTATAAGTTTAAGGTCAATTTATTTTTATAATTATATGATCCCTCCGTCAGTCACGCAAATTTTTATAATTTGTTTTAGATCATAAATTTTAAAAGTCTTTATTTTATTAGACTTCGTACTAAGTCAAACAATTTCATATAAAATGAGACGAAGAGAGTAGAAGAGTATTGAATTTACTTTATTTTTTTTCTATTTTCTAAATCACGTTGATGAAAATCATGACTCCAACGGTACTTAACCTTCACAAAATAGAGATAAGCACTCCAGCACACCTGTAAGTAAAAACTACTCATTATTTACTATAACAAGTTACATATAGTGATATTATAAAAATAAATTATATTCTTTTAATTGCTCATTCAAAAATATCCCTTCTAAGAACTATACTTCCCTAGTTCCCTACCTCCCCCACCCCACCACACCAAACACCTTTATCAAATTCCAGAATTCTTCTTTCTCCCATTTAGGTCTTCATCTGCTTCTCTTTCTATATTTCTCACTGGGAAAAAAACGAGTCAATCAGAGAAGAACCTAATGAACCCCACAAAAACTCTTAGTCCAAGTTAGCCCCCACCCCCCTTGTCAAACACTTCTGTTCCTTTCTTACTCTGCAAATATTTTTTTAAAGAGTTTTATTTTGTGTTTCTCCCTTCCCCACCTTTCTCTCTTTCTTTGAGTTTGGAATAGAAGAGAGGGGGGAGGAGATGGAGATGGAGATGGAGATGGGGTTGAGAAGTTAGAAACAAATCACCAGACAAAGAAAAAAGGCAAAAATAAAGAAAGATCAGTTTTCTTGAACCCACCACCAAAATTCTTGATTACCCCACCCACCCCCACATTCCAACCCAAGTCCAGGCCACCACTCTCTCTCTCCCCCCTAAAACCCAAAAATATGGAACTCACTGATTTACAAAACAACAATACTAACAGCACTAGTAAACAACAAACCACCACCCCTTCTCCACCTCTCCACCACCACGAGTACCAGCTCCTTTCTCAGCAGCACCACCACCAGCTTCAACAACAACAACATGGGCGATCATCAGTTCCTTTTATGACTTCTATATCCATCCAACCTTCTGCACCAGCTGGACTTACTAATTCTGCTAGTCCTACTGCTACTAGTGCATCTCCTTCTACTTCCTCTCCTACTCCGCAACCTCAGCCGCCACCTCACCTAGTGGACGCTTCTCTAGCCATCGCTACTAGATCTGACTCCCTGATTGACCCAAACAAGAAATCTCAATCTCAGCCCCAACAGCAGCAGCAGGCAATTGTACAACATGTACCACAACAGCAGCCACCGCCAAAGCGACAAACAAAGGATCGCCACACAAAAGTTGACGGCCGAGGGCGGCGCATCCGAATGCCAGCTGCTTGTGCAGCTAGGGTTTTCCAATTGACCCGAGAATTAGGCCATAAGTCCGATGGAGAAACCATCGAGTGGTTATTACAGCAAGCTGAACCAGCCATCATTGCTGCTACTGGCACGGGGACAATCCCGGCTAACTTTTCAACTCTAAACATATCCCTCCGTAGCAGTGGCTCCACTCTCTCGGCTCCTCCTTCTAAGTCTGCTCCGCATTCTTTTCACAGCGCTTTAGCTCTAGCACATGCTCATCATCCCTCTCATCCTTTTGAAGAAGGATTCTCGCACATGCTAGGGTTTCATCAGAATCCTCATCTTCTCACGCAAAATCCAATAGCAGAATCAATAACAGGAGGCGGTGGTGGTGGAAGCAGTGGCGATGGTGGTGGTGGAGGTGGACAAGAGGGGACGGAGAATTACCTTCGGAAAAGATACCGAGAAGATTTGTTCAAAGAGGAAGGTTCAAGTAATCCACAAGGAGAAGCTTCTAGAGGACCTAGTTCACCTTCGAATAAGCAATTCAAGGATAATTCTTTGCAGTTGCCTAAGCCTGATTCCCAAGAAGGTGTAGCTGGACCATCTTCTAATATGCTTCGGCATACTAATATGATGCCAGCTACTGGCTTGTGGGCGGTGGCACCACCACCCACCAGCGGAACGACTGGCAGCCCATTCTGGATGCTGCCGGTCACTGCTAGTGGGAGTTTGTCCGCTCCCATCGCAAGCACATCAGGAACTACTACTCTCGAGTCTCAAATGTGGCCTTTCCCTATGGGTAGCTCAAACACTATTCAAGCACCATTACATTTCATGCCTAGGTTTAATATCCCACCAAATCTTGAATTTCAAAGTGGTAGAGGCAACCCGTTGCAACTAGGCTCAATGATAATGCAGCAACAACAACCATCTCAAGATCTTGGTCTTGGAATGTCTGAAAGTAATTTGGGCATGTTAGCAGCCCTTAATGCGTATTCAAGAAGTGGTTTGAATATGAATTCGGATCATCAAAGTCACTCATTGGAACATCACCAGCAACAGCATCAACAACAACATCAAGCTCAACCTACAAATAGCGATGATGATGATCCAAACGAGACTCCGTAAAATCTATAATATTGGTTCGTACCTTTTTAGTATATGCATCATCAAATTCTTAATTTTTTCATATTTTTAACAATGTCCACTAAATTTGTTATAGTAGGTTTTTTCTTTGTCATCACAATGGGAATTGAATTTGTTGTGCAGGTTTTAAATTTATAAAGTGTGATGAGTGAAAGTGCTTGAAAGATTCAGTTCATATGAATGAGGATTTCATGGAAGACAGACGAGGTATTTGTTAGTTGTCATTTGGTTTTGTCTGTCATTATTACTCCTACCTTTTATTTTTTGTTTGTTTCTTTTGAGAACCTTTTGCTAGAGAGTTGTGAAGGATTTGAAATGTATTTTGTTAGTTTTGGTCCTTTGGGACATTAGCTAAGAGTGAGTGACGAAAAGAGAGATTTGTATGGGAGGATTATATATTTGTGTTTACTATTTTTCAAAAGCTCAGCTTGCTGTTGTGTGTATGAGAAAAATGCAAAAACAGTTTAAAAAAGGATTAATATAGAGATTATTCTGTACTATAGTATCTAAATATGTTGGATTATATATATAAGAAAGACCACTTTTCTCAAAGTTACTGACAATGGATAGTAAAACTGGAAAAGCCCTTTTGCATTGTCTCTTTTTTTCCCATGGTGAAAGATGAGGAGGAATTGGCAGCTTTACTTTTTAATTCTCTTCCCTCTTTTTTTTTTTTTTTTTTTTTTAATTCCCAATTTTATTATAAAAAGAGGAAAAAACAGAAACTTTTGCTTCAAGAGGAATGCATATACAGGGAGCATGTTGTTGTATCTATCTATGGTACTAAATACCTTTTTCTGGTTTCAATAATTTCATTTTCTTCTTTTACGTGTCCTTTCTTTACTGAGGAATCCCCATGTGACTTCTCTACAATTTTCTGGAAAGTAAATTTAAATGAGGGCAAAATTCTGAAAAATCTAGTAAGTATTTGGGGAAACAAACCACATCTCCCGCTACTGTTTCTTCGATGGAAACTAGAGTGTGACATTAACTCTGTTAGTTTTAGTACTTGAGAAAATGGTACTAGAATTTTACTTGTTTTAAATTGACTATAACTAATTATTTACTACACTTTTTATGTTAGTAAATTTTTTGTAAAAGTTAAAACTCGTTTGATCTCATTCTGTGTTTTCTTCTGAGGACAGTGTTCACACGTTCTGAGAGTGACATGTTGTAATTTGACTTGTACAGTCAATTCATGAAGACTTTCTTGTTTCCATTGCTTAATCATTTTCTCGCATTAAATTATTACTGGTGAGGGTTGTTTTGTCCTTTTACCCCTTTTTGGACTATTTCTACTTGTCTCCACTTAGTTTTAAGTATTTTTTCTTAGCGCCCCATTTTGTCGTTAATTAGTGATTTGTTCATACTTATAAATCATTTTTCCTGTAAACCCAAATGTCATAATGACATTTTAATACACCTCTAGCAAAATCTTGAATGGGCACAGAACAAATATTGTTCAAGATTTTGTTTTGTAAATTATAGTAGTGGGTCACATGTGACTACCAAGGATTTTATACGGCTGAAAACTGTTTTCCTTTTTGAGTCTTTCTTTTTCTAATTTTGAAACTTTTATTTGATGTACTCTAGCACTTTTTGTTTGTAATATTGACAACCTGCTAAGCAAATAGGAGTATATATATAGTACCATTATTTCTTAGCATTGGATTCTCTTTTGGTGGGATTGTTATTTATTTGTAATAATTGATGATTTCTAGAAACTGAATTCTGAGTCTCGTCCCTTGATGCAATTTTCTTTTAGTTTTTATCGGAAATATTATAAGAACGGATTTATAATATTCAAAATCAACCATAGAGAAAACTAGGTCTATGACAAAACTTAGCTTTAATCAATTATTTACAAGTAATACTTGTTACTTTATTGGGGGAAAACCCAGAAATGTGCTTTGGGATGAGAAAACAATACGGTGAGAATACACAGATTGCACATGTATGCACCACTAAATTTCCCCCGCTTTTTGTTTAACTATCCGGCATTTGAAATTTCATGCCTCGATTAATTCGAATTCATATTAAATCTACTAAAAGAGAGAAAATGTTTATATTGCAAAGTTTTTCATTCTCATCCCTTCAATTTAAGATCTTTCATTAAAGATAAAAACTTCTAAACATCTCACCTTACTCTTAGATAATGATAAATATATATTACAATACAATTGGATTGTTCTTACTACTAATGGTTAAGAGATATTTGCTTCTAGATTGCACTAGTTTGAAAAGTTATGCTAGTTGAGTTTCCATTAGTCCGTGATTTTCGCAAGGAAAGGCTGAACTTTTGTGCTGACTGATGTTAACTTTTTGGACTTGCTCTAAATTTTAATTATTATTACGGCGGGAAAACAAACTTCTACGTTATCCCCATGGTATACGGAGTAGTATTTTTGTTGACCACCAAATAATATAAGTTATTGGACGACTGACTCAATAGGTTGATTTGAAATTCATTTGCTTGACATTTGTATTTGGATTTCATGATTAAAAATTTGTATAATTATAACATTATATATATGATGAGTTGTTTTAAAGATAATATATACGTGTGATTGCACACTGTTTAACTATTAATCATCCTGTGTGCAAGAAGCTATGTATTGTGGTGAGGTGATTATGATTCTTTCTTCTTCAATTAGAAGTCTCTAGTCGAATTGAGCTCCAATAGAAAGTTGGTCTCCTTGTCGAGTATATTTAGTGTAAATTCGATCGAATTAATCGAAGCATATTTGAATATCATATGCCTCCAAAAAGAAACTGTTCTTGCATGCCCATTTACGTCAAAAGTTGTATTGGTGTTGACCTAAATTGGGTGGTACTCAGCTAATTGATAAAAGAAAAAAGAAAATATCTTGCAACATATTGTGGAGGGAAACTACTGGACTCTGGAGGACCACAATTCATGACTTATTCTTTCCTCTCTTTGTTTTCTTTTATTTTTGTTGTTTGGGTATTATGAGAATAGTACATATTTTATTTGTGTTTTTAATAAGTGGATCAAAGAGGTTGCCAAATGGTCACGGATGAAATAGTAGTAGTACTAGCCAACAAATACATAATAATATATGTAGTAATACATGTGTCTCCATGTGTGAGTATATAAATATATTCCATCTACTCTTTTCAAATTTGGAGTTGTTGTTATTATCGATTTGTTCCCTCGCCCACGGTCTTCACGTGCACCCACTAAATGTACATTTTTTGTACATCCTCTTCTTTTATCATTTATTGATTCTCTGCAGTACGTACTCTTAAAATTTATCCAGATTACCGAGAAAAAACTACTCATATTTGGTGTTATTATAAAATTATAGTACTGTATATACTACTTATACTGTATTAGAAAGAAATTATATACATATCAAATAATGTTATATATCCGTTGATTTGATGTAAGTAAGAATTTGTGTACGTTTTGGCTGTAGATGTAGCCATCCGCACTGCTTTAATGCTTTTAATTAAAGTTGATAAATGTTATTTAAGTCCAGTCATTTTCACACACAAAAAAGTAATTCTCATATAGAGTAAGAAGTATTTAGCTTCCAAGGAAATGTAAAATTTCCGCAATCTTTGGAAGGCATAGAATCTCTTTTCCAACCTCAATGTTCAAAGACCACATAGAAACTTAGCTTGCTAGAAAAAATTGATCAACCAAAAAAGCAGGAGTGGAAAATCACAAAAAGTAAAAAAGTGGGAAGCTCAAATTTTCAAAAGTTATTGATACTCCATCAATCTACATCATGACAAAGATATTTCTATTTTATACCTCAATTTTTGACAAGTTTGATTTCGCCTCAATCTTACTATTCTTCTCTCCCTGCCCACACCAAAATTTAATCACATTGTTTTACTCTGTTCCACAAGTTTTAACTTCTTACTCACAATTATTAATTTTTGTACTCAAACTAGAAATCTACTTTTTAAGACAATGACAGTTTAAATTAACATACGATAAAAAAACTAAAATGCTTTTATCAACGATTCAATGTATCTTATGAGATAAGATACGCCTCAATAATTGAGATTTAAAATTCCTTGTCATGATATTTTTTTCTAGTAAAATTTTCCTATCATATGATTTTAAGTTTAAGTTTAGTTATTCTACGTGCATATGAATTATGACTCGGTGAAGAAAATTATCCAAGTAATTGCCATTATCCATTTTGTGATGATTGCACATTTCATCGTTTTCTTGGCCTCTTCCCAAAAGAACTATCAACTACATTAAGCTGCACGGTTTATTAGTATCGTGCTAATAACGCCCAATGGAAAAATATAAAATAATGTGATCAATTTCAAAAATTTTGAATTGGAGCATTATAGAGAAGATGACCGATGATTTGGTGAAAGAGGGAGTCAATAAAAGATACACTATAATTTGGAAATTGAAGGGGGATAGAAGCTACTGTTTGGAGAAAATTGAAAAATTAATGGCAGCAGCCAAAGTGCGGAAAAACAGGAAAATTAATACACTATAATTCAATAATGGCATCAATGTTTGAGCAAATATTATCACCAAACGAGAAGAATTAACCTATAAAGCCGCTCACAATCGCTTAAATTAAAAATAGCGGGTGGTGTATAATATAAGTATAATCTATGTATAATGTGTGTAAAACCGTGTATACTTAGTTATAATCAATGTTTATCAACTAGGAAAAGTAAACAGTGAATTCATCCATTTATTTGTGTGAGTTAGAGAACCGTAATATAACAAACAAATCCAGAACATCAAAAAGCCAAAGTCCAGGCAGCCATCCATTACCTGCTTGGTTAAGGCAATAATTTCGTCAGCTTGTAAGGTCAATTGCAAGCAAAACAAACTACAAGTAACAACAGTTAGCAGGTGAATATAAGGATTCTTTTACCTACTACCCAAGAAAAAAATCAGCAAAATATTTGAATGAAGAAGAGATTCTATTCTTTTTATCTCTTTACAACATATCCAGCTTGCTTAGTGATCTCAAATGCTCTCTGAAACAATTTATGTAGTTCAAATTTGGACACACAAAAATGCCTCTTCTTCAACCCACTGATCATGAATATTGAGTTCCACTATGCATACCTTGAAAAAGTATGAACTACGAAGTTCTCCTAGTATACTTTAGTAAAGACAAAGTGTCCTCTCAATAGGGATGCTATTTGATTGTGGTCCTAGAAAACACTAAGAATATGCACTAGTCATTTGGTCACATCATGATAAAGTGCAGAGTATTATAACTTCTCTTAATTCTTTTTTCACTCCCCATTTAAATAGAATACATTTGAGATCCTGCATACAACATGAAGGATGGTGCTCTTAATTCTTTGCATGACATGATCATGCAACAAGATTCTAAAACCAAAGTGATGCAATAAGACTCAACATGAATGGAAAGAAAGGTGAAAAGTCGCATCTGAGAAACAGTTGTGAAAGCGAGCTAGTGTTAGTTGTTTGATATAGCATGTTTTTTATTTACTTATCTCAATGTTGACACGGAAAGAGTATAGCCATCATCCTGTAGCTCACTTACATTGGGAACAAGAATATTTACTGCCAGGACACAAGGATTTACTATTTTAAAAGAATTTTAGGCACATTAACCTTTGTAAGATAGATGATCAATGTGACCGGTAGCAATTTCATAATATTATCCTGTGCTAAATGTTATTTGATAAAATTTATGAAAGTTTTTTATTGATAACATGAATTCTTACGAAGCGATAACAAGATAATAGAATAATACTATTCTTGAGAGCTAAAAGTGCAAGTAAAAGAAAAGCAAGTAAAGCCCTTTATATAGAGTCTATTACATGAGATACAAATGTGTTTTTTTCCAATATGGGACAAAATCAATGTGAGAAAGAGTTATTGCTAATATCCTCTCTCAAACTCGCGATTGTGTAGACAGAAGCATCGAGAGTTTGCCAAGAAAGAACCGGTGACGCTTTAAGGTATGCGCCTTTGTGAAGAAATCTGCAATTTGCATCGAAGATGAGACAACTGGCAAGGATAGAGTGCCCTACTAAAAATGACATTGAATAAAATGACAATCAATCTCAATATGCTTGGTACGTTCATGAAAGACTGTGTTGTGCGCAATCTGAATAGAACTCTTATTATCACAGTACATCGGTATTGGTGAGGAAAGAGAATCACCCATATCAACCAATAACTGACGTAACCATACAATCTCACACGTAGTAGAAGCCATAGCACGATACTCTGTCTCAGTTGAAGAGCGAGAAACCACATCTTGTTTCTTATTTTTCCATGAGATGAGTGAATCTCCTAAAAATACACAATAACCAGTAGTTGATTTTCGATCAGTTAGGTCACCAGCCCAATCTGCATCAGAAAATGCACGAAGCTCCAAGGATGAGGTCGATGGAAACAAGAGACTCTGATAAATCGTTCCTCGAAGATAGCGAAGAATACGCATAACTGTAGCCCAATGTACATATGTAGGGGAGCAAACAAACTGACTGACAATGTGAACATCATATGCAATGTCAGGGCGAGTAATGGTGAGGCACACCAGACTCCCTACAACTGAACGATATAAAGTGGGGTCAGGAAGAGGATCCCCGTCAGTAGGTGTACATAGAACATTAACCTCAAGAGGAGAGTCAACTATACGAGTATATGTGAGACGGGCTCGCTCAAGAATATCTGCAGTGTACTTAGACTGAGAGAGAAGATATCCCTTCTCAGAATAAGCTACCTCAATGCCTAAAAAGTAACGTAGATGACCTAAACCTTTTATCTCAAAACGGCGAGACAAAGTAGATTTTAGGTTTGCAATATCATCACATGTAATGATCATGTCATCAACATACAACAAAAGAAAAATACAACCTGCAGGGGATGATTTAACAAATAACGCCAAATCATGAAAGCTGGAAATAAACCCAAGAGATGATACTACAATGGAGAACTTGTCGAACCAAGCTCTTGGAACTTGTTTGAGATCATACAGAGCTTTCTTAAGCCTGCACACCTGTCCTGGACTGTGTGAAACACCAGGTGGAGGGACCATGTAGACTTCTTCTTGAAGATCCCCATTCAAAAAAGCATTTTTAACATCCATTTGTGAAATATGACAATGACGAACAGAGGCCACTGCATTAAGAACCTGGACAGATGTCATCTTTGCAACAGGTGCAAAAGTCTCTTCATAATCCATACCATATTCTTGAGCAAAACTCTTTGCAACCAAACGAGCTTTATATCGCTCAATAGAACCATCAGACTTGGTCTTAATCTTGTACACCCATCGAGAACCAATAGTTTTCTTACCAGTCGGTAGAGAAACCAAATCCCAAGTACCAGTTTTGTTCAAAGCAACAAGTTCCTCATTCATAGCCTCTTGCCAAAGAGGATCACGAGCTGCCTTAGAGTAGGAGGTAGGCTCACAAAGAGAAATTAATAGAAACTAGAAAGGAAGCGAATGATGGAGCATAGCAAAAATAATCAAAATCGGATACTTGAGTAGATCGCAGAGTGCGTTTAGGATAGCGAGGTGGATCTGGATCTGCAACCACAAGAGGTTCTGAAATAGGCGTAGGAGGGGGCTTAGTATTAATATCATGGTATCAAAGCCAAGAGCGCAAGTTAATATTTTTAGCTCGATCGCTAATCCAACTTTGTGATGAGTTAGTTGGGAGTTCGCATGCAGCACGCCCCTGGTATCAGTTAAAAAAATCTTTTTTTGGCTTATTCTTGGAAGCTCGTGCTCGTTTTGGTTGCTCGTGATCGTTCTGATCTTGGCTTCCGCATCTAGATTTCGTCATCTTGGCTTTCACATCTGATTGGTGAGATCTGCCCTTTATTATTTTGTTGCTTGTTATTTGGGATTGTTGTTTGTTATTTGGGATTGTTGCTTGTTATTTGGAATTTTTTTGTTTAAAATTCATAAATGGCTGGAGGTGATGATTCTTTGCAAACTATTGGTGTTCGGTTAGATGGATAAATTATTCCTATAGGTGCTATGTCATGGTAAAATTTTTTAAGGGAAAGGGGTTTTGGGATTATATGTCTCGAAAAGCCAAATGCCCTAAAGTTGGAGATGAAAAATTTGATGAATTATTTAGGACTTGGCTTTTCATCTCCAACTTTAGGGCATTTTGGTTTTCCAGACATATAATCCCACAACCCCTTTCCCTTAAAAAAATTTACCATGACAGAGCTCCAATAGGAATATTTTTTCCTATGTAACCGATTACCAATAGTTTGCAAAGAATCATCACCTCCAACCATTTATGAATTTTAAATAGAAAAATCCAAATAACAAGCACCAAAATAATAAAGGGTAGATCCCATCAATCAGATGCGGAAGCCAAGATTAGAACGAGCACGAGCAGCCAAAACGAGCCCGCGCTTCCAAAACAAGCCGAAAAATTTTTAACTGATACCAAGGGCGTGCTGCATGCGAACCCCGAACTAACTCACCGCGAAGTTGGATCCGTGATCGAGCTAAAAATATTAACTTGCGCTCTTGGCTTTGAAACAATGATAGAATTCATGAAAGTCTTTTATTCATAACATGAATTCTTACAAAGCAATTACAAGATAATAGAATAATACTATTCTTGAGAGCTAAAAGTGCAAGTAAAAGAAAAGCAAGTAAAACCATGTATATAGGGTTTATTATATGAGATACAAATGTATTCTTCCAATGTGGGACAAAAGCAATGTGGAAAAGAGTTAGATGCTAATATTACTAATATCAAAAAGGCACAATAAGACAAAGAAAACAACTATGAGCTAGATGACCACGTAAATGCAAAATCTTCATTTTCAAATTTTACTGCAGAGGAGTTCTGATTCGGACTCCTTATTTAAAAGATGGTCACAGCCATGGTAACTTAGCAACATGTCATTCAGGGACATCACCTTGTAAATTTGGCATTAAGGGATTTTATATTTGATTTCAGATATCAATCTAACATACATTTTGTCTAAACAATCATACTTTATCCTCCTTCCAACTTAATGTTAGAGAAATTTAGATAGCAACAGTCTCGTGTCTTTGTAAAAACCATTGAAGAAGCCAAAAATGGAAATCAGTTTCAAGGTATTGGAGCAGGACAGGGGAATTCTGATGCTCCAATTGATAGCCATCTTCTGCACCAGCAAGTCTCCTATCAACCCGTTGGAAGTCTTGGGCCTAACTTCAACATTCCTGCATTGGAAAATCCGAGAACTCAGCCATCTGGATATGTTTCTTACGTTAGTTCTTTAAAACTATTCTATCGTTTGCTGATTGTTTTGGTAGTGAACGTGAATGTTTTAGGGGATCGATTTTCCATGGGCGGCTTGTCACAGGTAATTGATTTTGTTCACCGATAGCTGTTTCGTTTCAAGAGCAGGAATCCCATGTTCCATATAATGTTGTTGACGTTTCAACACATGTATAATCCTACACATTCTCTAGCGGTCTGTTCATATGAAGAAAGTGCTATTTACTGGCTTAATTAGCATAACAAGTTGATGATCCCAATTCCCACCCTTCCAACTAATTTGTGCATCTATGGTATTTTTCTTCTTTTTAAGCTTTGTTTCACTGCTGTTCAGGCTCCACACAGTGGATATGCTGTTGATTATGTAACCAGGAATTGTTTAAATAAGAATTCACAAGCTGGAACTCATTTCTTGGTTCAGGAAATGAATTTATGTCGCAGGTCAACTATCCGCTCGTTTGGCAACTTCAAATCTTGCTCTTTAAGGTCTGTTAAGGGACATTGTTCAAGGATCCAAGGTCCTTCACACAAGCTGGATATAATGATCCATCACAAGATGACGGTTCACAGAACTGTTTTGGTATGTGCAATTGCAAACCACTTCATTCTCAGGTTACTCCATTTGATAAAACCCAAAGTGACGAAGCAATGCAAAGTGAGGGGTTATATTGCCTCTAGGCAGTCCGGTGCACAAAACATCACACATTAGCAGGGTCGGACAAAGCCCACACCCCAAAGGTGTGATGTAGACAGGAAAGATGATATTGACTGAAATACAAGGCAAGTGCAATTAGTGTAAGAACAGGGGGACATGTTCTGCTTTGCAAGAACTAGGAGTGCTCTGATTGTCCTTGTTGCTGGCAGTTTTCGATTTATTCTTAATACTTTTATTTGTTCATCTTTTGTCTATTGGAAGATGGCATGCATGGCAATGTTTATGCTGTTAGTGCTAGCATGCAAATGAGATTAATAGGAAAGACACTCAAAACAACATATAAAAATGGTTAGCTAGGTTTTGGTTATGCAGTCGGACACCGTTGTGGACAAGCTTTGTTGCATGTTGAAGAGGCCTCATATGGGAAAGGAATCCACCTCCATCCTCGTATAAGGTGAAAGCCTGCTGAACTACAA
This sequence comes from Anisodus tanguticus, assembly GCA_034509755.1. Taxonomy (NCBI): domain Eukaryota; kingdom Viridiplantae; phylum Streptophyta; class Magnoliopsida; order Solanales; family Solanaceae; genus Anisodus; species Anisodus tanguticus. Next base: position 31,486,916 of record CM067561.1, on the reverse strand, counting down.
TGGTATAGGCAGTGGCGGAGCTAGGATTAAGGAGTTTAAAATCTAAAGAAGTAAAAACACGAAGAAGTCAAGAGAATTCAACATCTACTATATAAACATAAAAAATAATTTTAATCTTATATATATAATGTAATTTTTCGTTGAAGGGGGCTTTGAATGAACCCTTTGCCCCTTCTTGGCTCCGCCGGGGGTAGTTTAGTTGTTCAAATTGTAAATGGTAGATCGCACGTCAAACTGGATTATATAAAGGGCATGCATATAATAAGCAATTTAGATTACCATGATCTTAGATGGGAGGTATTTAATGGAAACTGCATATTGTACACGCGTCGATTTTTCTACTGATACCTGCTACTCCAATAGCACAAGTTTCGGGTAAACTGTACATCAACGCCTAGAAGATGGCCTGCTGGACAAAGTTTATGTTGTTAGTGCAACTGCAGCTTGCAAAAGAGATAGATAGAACCACTGAAAATTTGGAACGATTTATCAAGAGAGTTAGATAGGTTTACTCTTTGTCCCAATTTACGTGATGTTCTTCCTTTTTTAATTTGTCTAAAAAAAAAAAAGAGACATCATTTTTTTTATATTTACAAATAGTTTAACTTTAATTTTCTCTTTTTACTCTTAATGAGATAATTAATTGTCATACAAATGTTTATTTTTTATTTTAGTCCACACATTTTCTTAAATCTCGTGTCCAATCAAATATTATTACATAAAATGAATAGGAGAAAATAGTTGTTAGCAAGTCCTACTGTTTGTGTCTTGGAAACAGAAATGATTGAGACAAAGAAACGTATGATATAGTCTTTGCCCCCAAAGGTTTGAATCCTGCAAACGCTATTAGATGTTTTTTAAATTTTTTTAAATTTTAATGGATAGAGTTACTCGTCTTCTCATAGTACTTGTGGTCGGATAGAAAATGACTCTAAATAGCTTTGAGATTTTGACAACAACCATTGTTACTCTAATTAGAGAGTTGAGCATTGCAAAATCCTACAGATAAAAGCATAACATAATTTAATCCAATGGCAATATGGTCTTTAGAAATTTACAAGCAAATTCTTTCTTTTGTATTCTAATGTAAAACGGTTTTTACAACCCGATTTTTTTTTTTAGTTGAAGCTCTTTTCAAAGTGGAATTTTAAACAAACGTCACTAGTCTCCCAATAATACAGCCTTATCATACTCTAATACTTCTAGTGATTGATAATTAGATAAAAACACAACATATATGTACTTAATTTTCTCCCAAACTCTGTCCTGTAATTTATTTATTTTCAACTAAACACCAGCTTTCCTTAATGGGCTCGGTTTACCCCTCAAATAAAATTTGTCTTGTGGGACATAAGTTCTTTCTGGGATTCAACACAGCCCGTAAAGCACTTGTGTATAATTTCCACTTGACGGTCAAAAATTAAACACCAGTACAAAATAAGGCCAAAGTGCAAATGGCCCAGAAAAAATAGTGGCCCATTCAATTTATATCGCGGGCAAGTCCAACTCTAAACAGAGGCCCGAGTAGAGCCTTACGTATATATATGCGCAGTGGGCTACCACTTGCCCGAAATTCAATTCAACGCATTGAATACACAAATACAGAGAAGAAATGGCACAGGCGAGTAAAGAGCCATGTAAGAAACAGGCTTGCGATATTCAGGCTTGTCTTTCCAAAAACAATTTCCTTTCTCAAAGGTGTGTGAAATACGTAATTTAGTACCTTACTACTTTTGATGTCTTATTACTATGTCTATAATTGGTGGTTATGGAGATATAATTTGGTGTGTGTCAGTCAGGAATATGGTTGTACCAATATTCATTGATCTACAACGGCTGTGATATGGAATTCATTTGTTCTTAACAACTTCAATAAACAAATTCTCAAATGTTTCTGTCGGTTAAGCAAGTATATAATATAATTTGGGACCTTTCAGTTTATTTTAGAGATTTCTATACAACAACAACATATCCAGTTTAATCACACAAGTGGTGTTTGGGGAGGTTAGTGTGTACGCAGAACTTACCCTACCTTTGCAGGTAGAGATGTTGTTTCCGAGAAACCATTGGCTCAAGGAACAGCATTTAAAGGCAGTTCATAACAGAAAATAATGAAAGTGAAAAAGTCATGGCAAAATATACTAAAGAAATAATCGAAGTACAAGAAACAATAAGTAGATTTTAGAGATTTGTATGTTAGTAGAAAATGTAGAGAAGAACCCCTAATTTGCCTTGGACAATTTATTGAGGGTTCGAATGAAACACGTCCAAATGGATATTGAGGATTTATATAAGAGAGGTTGTGTGTTGGTAAAAAGTACAGCCCGGTGCACTAAGCTCCCGCTATACGTGGGGTCCGGGGAAGGGCCGACCACAAAAAGGTTGTGTGTTAGTAGTTTTATATAAATAGTTTTGGATTTTGGGAAAGCATGTAGAGGAAACTCAGAATTGTTTGATTCTCTGCAAACCAAATTTTTTTGAGAAGTGAAAGTCATATTAGTTGCTTTTGGATAGTTGTCAAGTCCTAGAGAGAGTTGCTTTTCAGGTAGTTTTGTGTGTGATCAATAAGGTTCCACTGCTCTTCTACCAGAAATGGATAATAAACATTAGAGGCAGTGTCTGTGGAACTTCAGAAACTTACTGGACAAAATCAGGAATTAAAAACCGTCCACTTTTTTATATGTGGGAATGTGCAGCATTTAGTTTGAAAAGGATCCATTTAAACAGTCTAACCCTTGTATGATGCAAGATTAGTTATTATCTATCCCACCATTAAATATCATAGAGGATGAGTGGAAGTGATGTTAAGCTTCACTTTATTGGTGTCTCCCAAAATGAGCAGATGGTCTACTCCGCCTGCTAGCCATTAAGGCTGTCTATTTATTTACAGTTGATCAATTTTCAGTAAAATGGTGATCCTATATTTTCCTGTTCTCACTGTTCTTTGGTTGCCAATAAATTAAGGGAATTTTCATCAACCACGAAAGTTTCTAGGTTTACAGATATACAATCTATCACATAAATTCCTTCGAGTCATTGCTTGAACTGAATTAAGAGAGTTCTTTTTTTTTTTTGATGAAGTAAATAGATTTCTTGAAGCCCACGGAGAGCAGAATTTACTAAAGTGACAAGAATGCTTCTGTTAGCTCCAATGCATGAGATTTAGACTAGGACTAGGGAGCTTACAAAATCCAAAAATGGTCTATGCTATTTACAGAAGAGAATTTACGCCAGCTAAATAGATTCATAAGACACCTAGCCCTCAAAGGAGTGATTTGGAGTAGAGGCATCATCAAAACATGTATCATTTCTTATTGTCCAGATATTCTTGATGGTGAACTGAATTAGGAGACAATAAAGCGATAATGTGGCTATAAGTTCCTAGACTGCTAACTAATTGACAAAACCTGACAATAGATGTCATTTTGTAGGCTCGTTGCTTCATAGCCTGATGCTTTGACTATGGCAGCTACTGGAAAAAATTCTAATATTACCCTACGTCTACTTACATCAGGTCTGTATTTGTTAGTAGTATTTTTAGTTGGTTCCGAAATTTGTAGAAAATGTAGAGAACCTTCAGTGTTCGAGAACCTTTTATTTATCTTTAATGGATAAACTTTTTTAGCATTTGAATGAAAAGGGTCCAAATAGAGTGGAATAGGTATTGAGGATTCATATAGGTGACCTCAACTAGTTTGGAATTGAAATGCAGTTGCAGTTGATGTTGTGTTGTACTATACATCCAAGTCTGTTGCCTCTCTAATTCAATATTACAATCTTAGCTAATAGATCCTTATACACTGCTGCACTAAGATTGAATTCCATCTTAGGTATACGTCGTCCCTTTAAAGTTTTGAAGCATGTTTAAGTGCATGCTTATTTATTTACTGAGCTAGAGGCAGTAGCTTGTAAATTCCCCAGGATGGCTTGGAAAGCTACTAGCTCAACCCGACTACAGGGTTATTGTGGAAAATTTTATACTAAATGTTACCTATTTGCCTGTGATGTAGGTGTGTAAAGGTCATCGAAGCACTGAAATACTGTTGCGAGCAATGTGAATACAAGTCAACGCATTGTGCTTCTCTGTCGGGGTTGCTAAAGCAAATACAGAAAAAATAGAGTTTGACGGCTAACTTGGAAGAAGACCTCAGATAATACAGTATCCTGGTTGTTCTCCGTAGCAGAGAAGCCAAAGTGAGTTACTTCTCAGAAGATCTGAGATTTGAGAACAAAACATCTTGTTACTTTTTGAACGTTCTTAATGCAATCAAGAAAGCTGGATCACTGCTTAAGTTATTATATAAGATTTTAGCTTCGTTCATGGATGTGCAAGTCCATTAAAAATCCGATTCTAGAAGTTGAGAATGACATCTATGGATGTATTGCTGTTGTATGTCACTAGAGAATATAGCCATTGAACCTCTCTAACTCATAAGCCAGCGGCATACTTAATTTCATTGGCAAATAAATAGTGGTGATGATGGTTGTGGCAAACTGAACTCGTAGACAGACTGCATTATCTAATTTTACCAGCTTGTCTACCAACAGCGCCACATTCTCATTCGGCCATCATACACTATTTCAGAATTTGTAGTACTGAATTTCAATATTTGAAATATGGAATTGAGAAACATTTAAAGTGAATTATTGTATTCACCCATGAACCTTAACTTTCACAAGAAAAAAATTTAGTATAATACATGTACATACCAACTAGGCAAGTTTGGATATTAGCAGATTTGATGCTCGAGTCGATTTTGGTTCCATTTTTATAAATTTGGTTCAATAGGTCAACTTTCCTTTAACTTATTTCAACCACTCCAATTTAAAACAATCCCATCTTTAAATCCTCGCTTTTCCAGGAATATTTCTACACTAGCACACTGCTCTGGAGTAAATTACTTACTGGCAGAGTGTAATCAACTATAAGCACTACAATTGCATAGTTTCAACAGATCTCATGGCTTTAAGGATGGGTAGAAAAACTCTTCCTTGTTACTCTCACTACATATAACAAAATCAGTCCAATAGAATACAATTGGTGTGTGGTCTCTTCTTGGAAGAAGAAGAAGAACAAATGAGGGAATTGTGATACGAATTTGGGTGGTTAAAATGGTTTCCTCAACCGGGATGAAAAGAGAGGAAAAGGAAAAAAGAAAACAAGTATCACGCTATGATCTCAAAGAATCTTGCCGCTTCAAAGGAATACCTTCTTGTCCAAAACCATCCTCCTCATCGGTGTGCTTAGGGAGTCGCACAGGCAGCATTGGGGGACCTGTATCGAATTCCATAATTGAAAGCATGGTACTTAGAAACGCTGATGAAGTAAATTTATCGAGTATAACTTGTACAAGAATACCAACTTAAAATCCAAAGAAACACTGCAAAGCTTACCATCAACCATGTCTTTGGTGCTGTGAAGAAGAGAAGTCCCAGAAAGAATAGTCATAAAACCACACAATTCTGTTACAATTTGTGTTGGATTTTGCCTGTCCCAGTCCTGTTCACACAAACAATAAATTGAAACATATCCCGAGGATTAATTAAGGATTTTAAATTAAAAAACAAAAAACAAGACCAATAGCTCAAGGCCTCAGGGCACTAGAAAAAACGCATTGGCCTACATTGAAAACATTTAGAATACCAGAAAATCTAATAAATGATTTGCCAACTGGATATGTTCAACTCAGTGCTTAATCCAGCTGCATAGTTCCTTAAAAACAAAACAAATAAGAGAACTTGACCATATTTGACGAACCCCAATTGGAAGAAAGCATAGGATTGTCATCATACTTCAGAATAAATAATTTGGCCAGAACAGAAAAATCAATTCAAATGACACAATCGGACAAGCAGGAAAAACTTAATATGTCACTAATATTTTGCAACGTGCAAAAAAAGAGAGGACTTACCTTGAACATGATGACACTGGCCAAAATAGTTAAAGAAGTAAACATGACATAGTATATCGGTGAGACAACGGCTGTATTGAATGTGTCAAGGGCCTGCGTTGACGATTCACCAAAAAGGGAGGGTGAGGAATATCACAGATAACAACAGGGTGATATACTTTGCATGTGAACAATCAATAGCTTCAATTTTGCTATATTTTGGGGAAAACGGTTGCTTCATGAGTAGAAGCATAGTTGAATCTGATCCTAATGCACTAGCTGATATACCAAAAATCTAAAACTTAAGCCTTACTAAACTCTGTTCATGTACTTAATATTTTTTTTATAAAGAAAAAAATATTAAGTATTATTGTTTTCTTTATTGAAGTATCAAATTAATAGATTTGATGTTGCAGAGTTGATTAACCCTCTCGAAAGCAAAATCTGAAGTGGGTCATAATCTACTGGTTTTTGGTATAACTCATGCATCAATGTACAAGCCAATGCATATGAATTAAGATGAATATCTATTCTCTAAGATTATTGAAGTGCCATCATTGTACTGTATATTGTCTTTGACTCTTTGCAACTTATTTCTTATTATGAATTTTGAATTTGAATTTCACATCACATCTAATTATCTAAAAGTAATTGACTTGCTCATTTTCCTTCAATATTTTGTCTTTAGCCCAAGCTTCATCATAGAAGTAAGATCTCAATCCAAATTGAGAGCATGATCCTAACCTATATTATCAGCATTCTCAGATCACAAGACATTCCCAGGGAAGATAAAAGTAGACCTAAACTTTGAGCTAATACGACCCAAAAAAAATATTGCAAAGTGCACTGTTAACTAAGAAAACAATCATAAAGCACAATGTTGAATAAGTCATGAAACCATATAGAGTTGTGAAATGATTTGTGATTACATCAGAGAGGTTATATTCTCCTTTATGAAAGAGAAACAGATTAGCATTCTAATTGTTTATATTCATTTCACCAATGAACCAATAATGTCTGACCCCACCCTCTTCACCCACATGTAACTATGTTCCAAGAGCAAGTAGGGACTGCAGAAGTACTAGAAGAGTTTTGGGGACAAACATGGAGACAAAAAGAAGGAACAACTCTCACCTTATTTAAGTAATTCATTTGGGTGATAATACAGACAATGACAATCATAGTAAACGCCCAAGTCTGTGGATATATTAACTGATTCATTCCTGATAATGTCAACTTCAAAGCAATGCCAATTGCTTTGACACTCATAACCTGTTATGTCACAGCTGAAATTTCTATTAGAAAATACACATGTGGAAATTAGAAAACTCAAAAACAACATCATTCAGATAGGACAAAATAAGATAGTTACAGTTACATACCGATAAAGAACCTACTAGCGAGCAAACTCCAATATAAAACATAATGTGTGTCTGCCCATATTGTGGAAGATAGTGAAATATAAGAACTAGGGAAGTTGTAATCACCAAAGCGGCATAGAAGAGAAAGGCTGCAGGTGAGTAAAAAGGTGCTTAAGCTCTAAGAAATTAGATTAAAGAAAAAACAAGCAGCTAACATCATAAACCATATGAAACAAGAAATTACCTGGCTCAGTAGCAAGATCCCACACTTCTGTCACAGATTCAATCTCACGTTCTTGTGGAGCATGCAACACAATTGTGATGGAACCAACAACACATAAAGCACAACCTAAAATTCCAAATGTATGTAGCCTCTCCCGCAAAATAATGTGTGCAAGGACGGCACTGGGATTTAGACATCATCAATACTCAGGATTATAAAAGTCAAAATTTGAACTAGCTATGAGAATTACAATACCTTATTATAATACTGAGAGCACCAAGAGGAGTCACCAAAATGGCAGGGGCAAATGCATAAGCTGCGCAAAATTAGCAACCTCTCCAACAATCACTGTTGGAATAGCAGCTAAATGTTAGAAACCTATCTTCAATAGGATTAAACACAGTTCAGATAATCTTCATATAAAAAAAGAACCATAGTTCAGATAAAATGAAGTGAGAAACCAACGATTAAAGATATCAAAATAGTATAGCATTTGCACGCCAGACAGGATAAATGTGCAACATTTTCCACAGCTCCACACAATATCTTTAACAAAGCATAAAGAACAATGGGAAACAAGGTGCAACGAAAACCTGATGAAAACCTAACTTTCTACTATATTTCTCCTTGCATTTTTTCTCTGTTTGTTTTTGCGAAGAATGTATACAATCACACTTTTTAACCTGAGTCCGAAATTCCGTTTAGTTAGAAAAGCATTAACTAAACCTAGCGCAGCTAGAAATTAACCAAGTAGATGGGAGGCTAGAAGGACCATAACTGCACAGAGGTAATATATCACATGCAAGAATAGTAGTCCATAACTCACTTGTTATCATGCCCACCCACCAGAGTGGCTCAAAAAGATATGAGTATCCTCCAACTCCTGTAAAAATATATCAATGTCAAGTCACAGAAAATGTGCATCTAAGATGAATATAAGAACATCGTAAACTGTAAACCAAGTTGGTGATGGAAAAACATTTAATCACATCTTAGATTCTTATATCATTTTTACACTACCACAACCCTCCTTTATTAGAAACATATAAATCTGGAAAAATTACAGACTTACAAATGAAAGTATGAACATACATGTCAAAACTTTTAAATCATAAGTTAAAGACTAATTAACATTAAGCGTTTTGCCACTATTATGACTCGAAGCATAAAGATAATATACAATCATTCAAACAAATGTTTCGGGTAAATTGACACCAAGAAACTTTTGTAGAAGAATCAAATAAATGCAAGGAATATCAGCAGTACTTTACAGACGGATCAGGTAATCCATATCAGGCTAGATTGCATCCACGAATCCTAAGAACGCCACTTTGAGTTCAAATTTCATTTGTAACAAGATTTACTCTAGCGTTTTGTCTTTAATGACAACCAAGACCTAACAGCATAATAACAAAAAACACAATGAGGATCACGGCCAGAGTAGCAACTTTTTTATTAGGATTAATGCTTGGCAAATAGGTTTCTTGCTAGAACTAAAGGAAGAATTAGGTACTGGTGTACAACTCTGATCGATTTCCAACACAAAGCAAAGTCCAGAGAGAAATATCCGTTTACAAAATCCTATTCCAGATGGGCATCATAATAAAATAGTCTCTGCCTGTATACTGGATCCCCCCCCCCCCCCAAAAAAAAAAAAAAACCAAATAGGGGCTCTTGTCACTTGGTTAAACAATGACACTTTTTCCCTTTTACTATCTTTATATCATATGACACATCTAAAGTTGAATTACTTAAAATACATTTGTTCACGTTTTAACTTCTAGCTAGGCAAATGACATTTACAGTCACATTCAGAACTTCATCAGTCAATTCAGGATTCACATAAGCTTACAATCCTCATACCACATTATACTTTAACACTCTTCTGATCTACCAATACATCCATAAACAGGGGTTAAATATGACAGATTATGATCTCCCATTATTACTTGATAAATGTAAAACAACAACACCAATCCCAAACAAGTTGTTGCCAGCCACATATCCATTCTCTCTATTTGGGTCCATCCCATTTCAGTAATTGATAACAAAATCTTAAAAATGTCACTCTACTTGCCACATCTACATGATACCTCAAGATCTCAGACAAAAGAACAACATTACATCTATAGCAACAATGCATTTGACACATACAAACTAAACCCACTAGTAACACAAAACAAGTAGTTTGCTTTTCAAAAACTGAACAATTCTTACCAGCCCTGACACCAGAAGCACCAGCTTTCTTTAACCCCTTTTTTTTAACAATGAAGCTAGCACCAATAAAGATACTTGAAGACAATGCAAGAACCAATCCTTTAATATTATCAGATGACATGCCTTTATACACATCTTTCCAGCTCTGACTAGTACTACCCACAACCTCTGTCGCCATTAACCCCCCAAATAAACCCCACCCAATCAATAAAAATTAAATCTTTAAACCCTAAACCTCACTACTCCATCATATACCCACACAATTAAATGGGAAAAAGACCCAAGTGGGGGTACATACATACACCGCAACAAATGTGCAGTGTATGATGTGTAAATAACCAAGAAATGGAAATGGGTAGCCAAGAATTTGAAAAGGGAAAGTGGGTATTGAATATCTGTCGGTGCAAAAATGAGAAACACACAATAAAGATGAAGTGGGAATTTTATGGGTTTAGTGAAATAGAGTACTATAGTTGGTAGATCCGGAAGAAGTGAGCATTGGGGAATGAAAGAGTAATTTATGAAGTTTACCATAATTAGGACTCTTCTTCCACTCGGTTTGATCTTTTGATTGTTTTTTTTTCTTTAATATGAGTCTGTATTTTTCCCTAATAAATACAGTAGTATTACTTTGGGAAAACTAACAGAAATACCTCAAAAACAAAATAACTATCGGTCTCGTGCCTTTTCTAAACTAATTACATGTCGTATCCCTTCGCCCATAATTATTTATCCGACATATCCTTCACCCAAACCCCTTCCTTGTGATAACACCCCAATATATTTATATAACATAATGATATCGCGGAGTGATATAAATCGTGATATACATGGTACGACAACCAATGAATGGTGTATATTTAGGTTACTTACTATATTTTGTATAATTATTATACATGTGTAATTAGGATATTAGTATTATAGTAAGATTAATATTTTTCATATTTAGAAATTATATATTGTATGTATAGATTTATTCATCTCTTATACCATGAGAGAGTATAATCACTTGATTATTTTCATTAATGAATAGGCCTATATATACAATATATAATATACAATATCTAAATATGGAAAATCATATTCTTATTAGAATACTAACATCATAATTACACTTGTATAAGAATTCTACAAACTATGGTAAGTAACATAAATATACACAATCATGGTTCTGACTTCTGAGTAGTGTCTCATTGAAGGACTGAAGCAGTCATCCATGATAACATCACAATATATGTATATAAGACGATGGTATCATATGATTTTTTTTTCCGAGAAAAGTGTGTCTTTTTTGAACAAATAAACATGATCATTCATAATACCATCTTAGCATATTTATATATCATGATTGTATCATGGAGGACTAAGAGAATGACTCAAGCAGTCTATCATAATACATCTCAGTATATTTATATATCATGATGGTATCATAATTGAGGGAACATCTTAGATAAATTTTTATTTTTTTATGAGGATACGAAAGTAATGAGATTATAGGCGGGTAATTATTTTGGTTTGAGGGGCACACACAAAAACTTCCCTTATTACTTTTGGTGTTATTTTTTGCGAGGTATTTTAACCCTGTAGAGTTTTAGATATGGACAATAAGTAGAGAGTGATTAAATTTATAAGTTATTTAAACTAATTTGTAAATTTTTGAGTTTATTTATTTGTTGATAGCACTAAAGATGTTTATAAATCACGTGTTTATAATCAAAAACAGCTAATAGAGATACGTTGACCACCCTTAATTTATGATTTTACCTTATAAATATTTCAATTTGAACGAATATTATACTATTTTATCTCCAATATATATGTTGTAACCTTCAAAATACGCTTTAACTTTTAATTATTTTCCTATTATATTTTCATCATTCATCATCATTTTCTATAGAAAGACACTTTTAAATATAGTGTATAGTTTTTAGATTATTTGAAAAGGCACTCTCAGAGAAATAGTTGTGTGATTAGAGGATAAGAGTGATAATCTGGAAATTTCATGTTGAGATCGCCATTGCAACATTTAATATTATCTCATTTGTTCCAACATTATAAACAAATATGTTTAGAGTACTAAATGAGAGAAATCATTTCATTAAGACTCGCAAATAAAATTAAGATTAACAAGCTCATAAGCCTTTAACTTACTGATAGAGGAGGTAAGGTATCACAATAAGAGAAACTTTATATTTTGTATAGGCTATTCAATAAGGAATATATTATGTAAGTTAATAATGCCTAAGATAACCCATTTAAAAAGTAAGGAAAGAAGAATATATCATTTGTATCCTTCTTAGAGTCTCCAAAGATCCATAAAGAATAAGAAAGATAATTCAAATATCAACCGCAACATAAGAGTTATGTCATGTGGATTATAGTAACGTCATCCTCGTATGATCATTATTAAGATTGGCAATATTCGGTGTAAATGAACAAAATTACCGCATACCTCTAGATATACAACTTTTCTGACGAATGAATCGTGAAGCACTTATGTTAATTATAGTAAAGATGTGCCCAACAAAATGAAGCTATATATCTCCTAGCTAATTTACATATAATTTATCAAAGATATTAAATTTATTATCATTGATACAAAAAAATAAGTTGAGATAACCATACTACATCACAAAAAAAGGGATGGAGTAAAATAAGATTATGATTACACTAATAAAAAAAATAAAAAGTGAATGGTTGCATGTTTGATTTTCACTCTACTTGTGTTTCTTTGTTTCCAAAGTTCTATGGACGAATTTTCAAACCCTCTTCAAGAATTTTACTTATTTTCCTTGTTGGTTTAAATTAAATTTATTTGCGAAATCTTCACTTTAAAAATACTCTTTATCTTTCGTGATTTCTCCCGAAAGATAAATCAAATTGAGATTTGTTTGAAATGTACTCAATCCAGATGATATGTTTTTCTTTCTCTCTTTTTTTTTATACACAGTTACTTCCTCATAATTAATTAGCAAATGAAGTTATTAAGCTTTAACTAAAACTTACTTTTGTTACAGTTAATGTTTCGGGTTTTCATGTAATGTTCGACAAATATAAAAGAAAATATGACAAACTTGAGAGTTGAGACCAACTATATAGAAACAAAACTTGACACGGAGAAAATAATTTGGAAGCATATGAACATGATTTGTATAATTATATGTAAAAAAAAAAACGCAATATATAGATTGAACTACTAGCCTACTCGTGGGTTTTTGTCTTCTATTAGAAAAAGTACATAAATTACAAAACAATTATATATTTGAAAGTATGTATATTTTGGAATTTATAGAAAGATATGTTAAAAAATCTCTAATTTAGTATACAATGTAACTTTTATTGTACATGTTGTGTGGTTGTAGGAACATGAAAACATATTGTATATATATGTATGTATTTTTGTCATGTATCGACTATCATGACGTGTGTTTATAGCTAATTGCTCATTTGCATGTCATAATAATGTTGAAAGTTTTAACCCAAAAAAAATAATGTTGAAAATTGGCTCTTTTGGTTATATTTTGTTTGGTCGTATTTTTATTTTTAGCATAAGTAATATGTAGCGGTATAATTTACACACCGTGCATCACATTTTTGAATTAATGAACCAAATAAACGATAAGTACTAAATAATCAGAAGTTATAAATCTCTATTACACAACTCCTTGTTATAATTTCAATATTATCTTGTTTGCAAACTTGAGATATACAAATTATTACGAGAGACAAGTTGCAAAGCACAAATGACTTACAAATTAATTTGTAAAAGTTGCTTTATAATCGGTCGACAATGCCTCTTCTCAAATTAGGATAATATACTTATATTTTATTAGTAATGCACAAACCAATCCACAATGGATTTAGCAATTTTCTACCTAACATATATTTTTACTATCAATGAATGACACAATTTATAGTGATAGTCAGTCCTTTGATATTTTTATGTATTTATTACATCAGCCTTAAAGTTAACAACTCTTGAGTAAAAAATAAACCTCAGCCTTTAATTTTTGTCTATATTCTCTGTACAACGATGTCCATTCTCAATATTTTGCATTCAAGGCTATGGTTAATGTCCTCCTTCATATACTGTTTTTTTTTTTTGGTGTGTGAGATAAATAATCAGGTTAGGGTCATGCCTCAACCCTCCACTATTAGTGGCTTTTGAACTTCTTATTTTTTGTTAAGCCACATGTTTTCGCGCTAGTATGTGTCGTAAGTAAAGTAACGTAAGTCTGATGAGGCTAAAATCCCATATTTGGATGACAATGAGTTTAAACAAATGTTACGTAAGTTTAGGAAGAGTTCGGGATTAATCAGATCGAAGAAAGTAAGTTCGTCGAAAGTTGAATAAATTTAAAATGTTTCACGGACCATGAAAGTGATTCACGACTAGGAAATTGGTGGTGCTACACCGTAGATGGGAGGCAGAACCTCCATCTTGCAGAGCTATTTCACGGTGGAGATTCACGTCTAGAGATGGCAGTGGATCCTGGACCCGGTCCGGATCCGGTGGATCCAGATCCGTTTTATAGGATATGGATCTTCAAAATTTAGACCCGATGGATCCGGATCGGACCCGGACCCGTTTCTGACGTATCGGATCTTGTATTTGAGATCCGTATCCGGTCCAGATCCGACCCGTGGATCCATTTTTTATTAAATATATTCATAACCTAGAATATAATTTTATAAGTATTTTCTTAAAATTGCTAAGCACATCCTTGCAAGTTTAATTCTCAAAACAAGTTTAATTTATCCTCGCGTTAACTCAAAAACCAAAAAATAAAGAGGTAACTTCGATAATAAAATCAATGTTATATTAGTGAATGACTAACATCTCCATAGACAAGTAGTTAAAATTATATTCACTTCATTTGTGAAGATTCCAAGCACATGCAAGTTCAGTATTGTGGAAATACTAGTTAGCATTTTTCACAACTATTGTCATTGTCCAACATTTTCAATTAATAGCTCACAATCAAAACGAGACAACGAACAAAATATCACATATGAACATTTCAAAATTGAAACACAGTAAATTGTTAGCTAAGTGAAAATCGTTTGTCAGTTCAAAAAAATTTTTTTAGCAAGGCAATTTTTTTTACATATGGATCCAGATCCGATCCGTGGACCCGGTGGATCCGATGGATCCGGATTTGGATCTGATTTTATGAACCCGATGGATCTGGATCCGAATCTGGATTCAGGTATGAAAAGCGGATCTGGATCTGGATCTAGTAGGATCCGATCCAGATCCTATCCGTTGCCATCCCTATTCACGTCCCATGAAATGGATTCACGGTCCGTGAAAGCCACTATGAATCTTGGGCGGTGCATCCTTGTATATTCACGTATTTAAAGCGGTGGTGCGAAATTGAGGGCTCATTTCTCATCTTCTCTAGATCAAGAACACCATAAAAAGCTCTCTAAAAGTTTTCATATCCCGCTAGAAAAAAAATCAAAGGTTATCAAGTGAATCAAACTTCAAGAACCCCCTTGTGCTAGCTAAGAGTAGCTCTAGTGCGTTGTGGTGACGTTGAATATTTTTTTAAGTGAAAGTAAGCTCGAGTTTCGAGTTGTCCTTGGTGTTTGATGCAAGATCTAGATTTCTCTACATGTCTTTGTGCTTGTAAAAGTCGTGGTTAAGTTATAAGATCGAGAACCCGTGAAGAAATGTCGGAAATTGTAGTTTTGTTGTTATTGAAGGTTGTATTGTTTTATGGTGTGTTCATAGCCTTGCGTGGTTGGAAAATTATGGAAATGAATTGTGTATATCGGTTGTGCTTGCTAAGTTGTATCTTGAGGAAGGAAAGAGTATAAAAGAAACATGAGTTATTAGTAGAGAACCGAGCTTGTTGCTCGTTATAGCTTATCCTGGCTTTATGTTAGCTTGACGAAAGTGTTATAATAATTTGTTGTAGATCGAAGTGCGATGAGGACTAACTACGGTGTGACAACGAGTAAATCAACGAAAGGTATGTAATGACTACCCATATTCTTTCCATGTCATGAATTCATACTTAAAATAGTACTCATACGAGTAGTACAAAGAAGTATTCATAACGAGCTCATGTTTCTTATTGATGTATCACTTAAATGTTATTGTTTGTCCCTTGCGGGAGTACTTTATGCCTTAGAACTTATATCTTAACTAGATGACTGTATATAGATTTTGTGGACATAGTCCATGATTGACAATATTTGTTTTCATATACCGAGTGATACTCGATATATACGACATTATATTGCATTCCCACTTAGTGTGTATATGGCCTGATACGTCGTATGCTTATTCCATGGAGTCTTATTATGACCTAGTACATTATATTTATCCCACATAGCCTTGTTACGGCCCGGTACGTTGTGTACACTAACATAACCCCGTTGTGGCCTGGTATGATTCGTGATTAGGACTGAGCATATTTCGGTTCAAATAAAAAAATGATTGAACTGGATTTTTTTAAATTTCAGTTTTTCGATTTGTTCGATCGGTTTCAGTTTTAATTTTTAGAAATTCGGTTATTCGGTTCGATTTTTGGTTTTATAAAAAAAATGATTAAACCGAAAAAACAAAATTGTTGATATTTGAAGTTCTTCACGTTGGTCCTGTTAGAAGATAGATGAATCGTGAAAGCTAAAGTTGCTAGTTTATCTCATATGATAGGATGTCTGAAAACTCGAGAATATGTAGGTTCTTATATTAGAAATGGATATAACAAAAATAGCTCAACACTTATGCTGAAAGCTCAAGTAGCTCGTCATTCTGTTTTTTTCTTAAGAATTTATATGGCATCTATCCTCATAATTTTATATTTGAATGTCATGGAATTTTTAGGGTTTAAATATTATATGTTGTTCGTCAAAATTTACTGGAGAGCCACATTGTTGTCTCATCAAAACTAATCAAGACGTTGAGAAATAACACTTCAATATAATGTGATTTACTTTTAAATTTCTTTGTACATGAACATGAATCAAATAATAAATTGAGTGGAATTCTGATAATGTGATTTTTTAAAATATGTTTATTTAAAAAAATATATTGACTTTCAAATCACAGATCTGAAAAGCTCAAGGTGATAATATCCAAACCGAAAAATCGAACCGATTTTTTTTTTAAAAAACAAATCAAATCGAATTAATTTTGATTCGATTTTGGTTTTTACTTTTACCAAATCGAAAAAAAAGGTCCCCCTCCCCCGGCACGGTGGAGGTTCCGTAGCACGTCATGAGAATCTCTCACACCAAACCGATTGAATGGCCACCCCTACATGTGATACTCCACAAAGCCTCATTAGGACATGGTATGTTACACTTATCCACAGAGCTTCATATGGCCTAATACATTATTGTTACTATTATATGATGTAAGTTAGGAACATGTAGGTATATACTTAGATTTTCCCTCGACTCTCAGTAAGTTCAGCTATCATGACTATTAGTTCAGTTTCAGTTTATAGTTATGTAAATGCCTTACATACCATCACATTTTATTCATAATGACATCCATTTTGCCATGGATACTACATTTTATGCGTGTAGGTCTTAAGAGAGATAAACATGCCTTCGTAGTAGGCGATGTCGAGCTCAGCTTGATAGGTAAGCTTTATGTCATTCTGAGTTTTTAGATATAGAGTATTGATATGTTTATAGAGATGATGGGTAGGCCATGGCCTTGTCCCCACCATAGTACAATTGTCCTTCTATGGAGGCTTGTAGATATGTCATATGTATGTCTAGTATGTACAATATGATCTTGTAGGGCCTGATGTTATCCCACATATTACACGATGGCCTTGTTGGCCATTGGTTGTTTCTTTTGTCTTGTACTACTGTAGAGATCCACGGTAGCTTGACGACCCGAATATGTTTATACATGCTTCTAGGTTAAAATCCTCACTATCGACATGTCAACTTGACAAGCCTTGCTGGCTTACAAAGTTTCATCTTAGGATATGATTCGGCCTTGTCAGTATAGTATGTTTTGTGTGTGTTAAGTATTATAAATGAGTACGCTCGGGCAAATAAGACATCGGGTGACAACCACGCCTCCCTAAATCGCAGTGTGACATTTTTTTTACATATATCCCCTATCTTACATTTAAGAAATTATATTTCTTAATAGCTTTTATGGTCTCATTCAGCCACAAGCCAACTTAATCGCATCTAGATTATTAACTCGAACATCAATTACAATAACATGCCTTTGAAGTAAAGTAGTAGATCAATATCTTTACCTTTTCTTATCAAAGATGCTGCTCATTCTTATAAAAGGTTGCATCATTCAACTTTTTTCAAATACGTTGCATGCTTATGAACTAGGGCAACATAATCGAGAATTGTAGTTTAGTAGTAGTTGGAGTTTTTTTCATACACAAATATGTATGAGTTCAATTCTTCTTAACATAAAATTCAATATTTTGATCATGTTTAAAATTTTAAATTGATCTCAAATAGTAATTTATTTTAACCCTTTCATGTGACAATTAATTATCAAATGACACATAAATTTTAAGGACTCGTTTGACGATGAGAATTATTATTTTTCTAAAATTTTATTCACTTTATTTGAAAATCAACTTTAATCATGAAAACTATTTTGGAAAATACTTAAATCATGTTTTCATTTTTTTCACTTTCAATACACTTAAATAACTAATATTCTTTGTAAAAATTATAACCAAAACACAACTTTTATCTTTAATTTCAACTTCAATAATTTAAATAAAGTAAAAAATATTTAATTTATATGACCAAACGCCTACTTAAGTTCAACACCAGTTTCGAAAGACAAAAATATAGTAACTAGCTTTTACAACAATATTTTTTCCTTTTGTGGGCCAAATTATAAAAAGCAAATTTGAACAATAATTAAATCAAATCTACTCAGCTTCTATGCCCCAAGGGGCGCCTCAAAGGTCAACAAAATCCGAAGAAAAAATAAGGTTCACAAAATTTCGCACGTGTAAGCAAATAGCAGGTGAATTGCAACAAGTGAAAATGCTATCGGTATTAATGGACCGTTGCGGAAGTTAAGCGGGTTAAAATAAAATGAACTAATAAATAAATTAATATTTAACTGTCTAAATATTATTTAGGTTAAGATTGGAATGAGTCATGATGAGCTAAATGATGGATTATAACTAATCCGTTCAATTTGATGCAACTTTTATTATTGAAACTTTCATAAATACAAGATATATAAGAGTAAATTATATAATCTACAATTAATTTAGATATTATAAATTGTGTAACTTGAAGCTAAAAACAAGAAGATTATTGCTATGGATTTTCTACATTCGTGATAACATAATTAAATTAAATATATATAAAAACACAATAATATAGCCTTTTGGGCTGAGTTTGGGCGGGTTGAGTTATAATTGCCTAAAAAGAATCTTCCCCACTCCACACGCGCCTGTTACTCTCACTTCCCTCTCCACCATTCCAATCACTCCTTTGCGGCGGTGATTTTATCTCTTCCCACCGTAAACCTCCATCTCCGTCTCTATTTCCGCCGGCATTGAAAAAAGTGAAAACATGTCGGTGAGTCAGTCGTTTTTCCTTCAAGGTTCCGTTTCAACTCTCCTTTCTCCTCATTCATCAGTCACTACTAGCTGTCGCAAAGTTTCCGTTAAATTCACCGTTTCATGTTGCTCGGCGGCTGCGTCTCTGTTTACCGTCGTGAACGGTAATGTGGAGAAGAGACCTAACGATAGAAATGAAGTTCGCCTCGGCTTGCCTAGTAAAGGCCGTATGGCTTCTGATACTCTCGATCTTCTCAAGGTATTCGAATTCGTTCGTCGATTTGATTTTTTATCTTATTGTTAGCCAATGTATTCGTGAGATTACAATGATATGCTGAATTTAATTTTGTTTATCTTATTGTAAGCTAATGTATACGTGCAGTTACAGTGAAATGCTGAATTTAACTCGTTTATCTTCTTGTAAGCTAGTGTATACATGCAATTACAATGAAATGCTGGATTTAAGTTGTCTATCTTATTGTTGGTGAATTACAGGATTGCCAGCTATCAGTTAGGCAGGTGAATCCTCGGCAGTACGTTGCAGAAATTCCACAGGCATGCGTCATTTCTGCTTTTTCAATAATTGCTTATTGAAAAGAATGTGGATTTTAAATTAGCTATTTGGATTCAGTAAGATTGCAAGGTTCAGGAGGGCAAGAGAGATGTTAGTTTTTAGGAAGAATGTAGGTGTTAGTTTACTGCACTATTTCGCTGTTGTTACGGTTCTCTTTATCTGAATCTCTGATATGCTTTCCCTATTAGTTGCAATGTTTTCTTCACTGCCGCATTTCCATTTTCATAGCTACTCTGATTTGCAACACTTGAGCCGAGCGTCTTTCGGAAACAAACTCTCTACCTCCATGAGGTAGCGGTAATGTCTGCGTACACTCTTGGGATTATACTGGGTATGTTGTTGTTAAGAATGTAGGTGTTGCCTTCTCTACGTACATGGAGATATTAGCTAATAGAGGTGTCTTTAATTGAACTCTTAACTCATGAACTTTTTGGTAGTTACAATGTATCTAGGTTCTTACTTTTTGTGCTTCAACGACATACCTTTTTGACATGGCTCATGAGAAAGATCCATGTGTGGTTTACATCACCGAGGGAGACTTTTTTTAATGAGTGTGCCCATTTATTCCATGTCTTTTTTATATTTTGTTATTTTTCCTTTCTGGCCACTCCTATACACTTCAGTTTCCCATAAGCTGCTGGAATTTTTCATTTCATTGTTCCATTTCTTTCACATGCATTATGAATGTTATTTTAAAGCTTTATTTATACATAATTGATGGGAAATATATTGAGGATTGCGATATCTATATTTGACATTTTTACACTTATCGAATGCTCTCATTTGAGCATTGCATTTTTCTGTGTTATGTCTTTGGAACCGAGAGCTTACAATTCAGGAGAACACATGATTTACTTGGGTTACATGGCAAATTTTCTATCTCTGTTGTAGATATCCAATCTGGAAGTTTGGTTTCAACGGCCAAAAGACATTGTGCGGAAGTTGGTATCAGGAGATTTAGACCTTGGCATAGTTGGACTCGACACAGTTTATGAATATGGGCAGGTAAGAACTGAGTGTTTCATATGAAAGCATAATCAAGAGTTAAAATGTTCATAATTTGAATAGTATAGTTTAAACAACTTAATGTTATGTAAGCAGATGAATATGAGATGAATCTAGCTTTTCTTTGTAATGCTTATAAACTTGTGTAAAAACTCTAATGTTTAAATAGTTCTTGTCTTCTAGATTGTTACTCGGGCCCTCTTTTTGATTAGCCATATGCCGTTTCTCTTATGAGATACTATAACATCTCATATCATCTCTCTTTCCAGATTGCTACTATGTTCACGACCTTGCTTCTTCTGTTGGTATCAATGATTTGCGATGTTTTAAGAGTTAAAGCCAAGTAAAGTTAAAGAATAAATAAAAAAGATACAATTGAAGGTAGACATCATGTGAGTAGTCGTCAAATGAACATCTGACACTGATAGTTTAATAGTAGTTTATTTTGCTGAATCTTCACATTTTTAGGAAACAAATTTTACCTCATTATTATCTCTTGTGGTTGGATTACTTTTGCTTCATGTTTAAATTAAATGAATAAGAAAGAAATAATTATGTAAAGAAAAGAAATGATATAAGAACATAGTCGTCGATAAAAGTCACAAAATAATGAAAGCCCAAGGAAGAATTGACACGACTTGGACCCCATATGTCCGAATGAACAATTTCAAACATAGAGTTGGCCCTATTATTGACACGCTTTGGGAAAGAGGCACGAGTGTGCTTCCCAAGCTTACGAGACTCACATTCTAACAAAGATAAATTAGGAACCATCTTTTGTAGTTTCAAGAGACTCAAATGACCCAGTTAACTATGGAGCAATTCAAAGGAAGCAGTCGAAGTGAAAGCAACATGTGGTGTTGTGATGGATAGTAGGTATAATCCTTGTGACTCATATCCTTTTTCAATCATCTGTCCCGTACTCTGGTCCCGCACAAGAACAAAATCATCAAGGAAGGTTATAGCACAATGCAGGTTTTTGGTTAATTTGCTAATGGAAATAAGATTATATGGACATTCAGGTGCAAAGAGACTGATTTTAAAGGTATGAAAGCAAAGGGTGAGCTATACCTATCCCTATCCCTTTTACAATAGTCTTTGATCCATTATCCAAAGTAATAGTAGAGAGGGTAGAAGAGGTAGTAATAGTAGATAAAATATTTTTGTTACCAGAAATATGGTCAGAAGTGCGCCAGAATCAAGAATCTATTGCTCTTGAGGTGGAGACTGTGCGACATAAACAAATGAGTTATCAGGTTGCACTGTGCAAGTGGCTGATGACTGTTGCTTTGATGCTTGGTACCGAAGATAGTCATTATAGTCTGCTCTAGTTAAAGTGATAGATTGTGATATCCATTCCTAACATCAGGTGTGGGCAGAATACCATCTCCATTATAAGCCACATTTGTTGCATAACGACAACGATCATTATTGCGTGGAGTCTTACCATGAAGAAGCCGACAATCCTCTCTTACATGTCCTCCTTTATTATAATGAGTGCAATGTAAGAGAAGAAGCCGACATTCCTCTTTTACATGTCCTCTCTTATTACAATGAGTGCAATGTTTATTGTTCCTCCATTGTCCTTTTTTGTATCCACCGTGAAAATTGTTAGTTTGAGCAACCATGATAGATAGAGATGGTAGTGGATCCTGGACCCGGTGGATCCAAATCCGTTTGATAGGATATGGATCTTCAAATTTTGGATCCGACGGATTCGGATCGGACCCGGATCCGTTTCTGACGGATCGGATCTGGATCTGGATCTTGTATTTGAGATCCGTATCCGGTCCAGATCCGACCCGTGGATCTGTTTTTTATTAAATATATTCATAACCTAGAATGTAATTTTATAAGTATTTTCTTAAAATTGCTAAGGACATCATTGCAAGTTTAATTCTCAAAACAAGTTTAATTTATCCCCGCGTTAACTCAAAAACCAAAAAATAAAGAGGTAACTTCGATAATAAAATCAATGTTATATTAGTGAATGACTAACATCTCCATAGACAAGTAGTAAAATTATATTCACTTCATTTGTGAAATTTCAAGCACATGCAAGTTCTGCATTGTGGAAATACTAGTCAGCATTTTCCACAACTATTGTCATTGTCCAACATTTTCAATTAATAGCTCACAATCAAAACGAGACAACGAACAAAATATCTCATATGAACATTTCAAAATTGAAACACAGTAAACTGTTAGCTAAGTAAAAATTGTTTGTCAGTTCAAAAAAAAAATCTTAGCAAGGTTCATTCTTAGCAAAGCAAATTTTTTTACATGTGGATTCAGATCCGATCAGTGGACCCGGTGGATCCGGATTTGGATATGATTTTTATAGACCCGATGGATCTGGATTCAGGTATGAAAAACGGATCTGAATTTGGATCTAGTAGGATCCGGTCCAGATCCCATCCGTTGCCATCCCTAATGATAGATCCATCATATGAATTTACCTATGGTGGTGCAGATGTGATGCGCAATAATCGGGAAAATACTTCTTCCAAGGTAGGAACATATGGGCTAGAAAGGATTTGGTCACAACTGAGGTGAGATCTGCTCGCAACCCAATCAAAGCCGAAATCATAAAAAAGCTGTCTCTTTGTTTCTCCTGATCATCCAATTTGTTAGTAAAAGGCATAAGAGAATCAAATTTATCCTTCAAGGATTCTACCTGATTCAAATAACTTGCCATGTCTTGTTGATTTTGCTGCAGATGAACAATATCTGACACAACTTTGTAAATGAGTTGTATGTCATTTGTGTACAAAGTTTTGGCCTTGTTCCAAACTCTACAACACGTCTTACATGATTGAAATAGACTGAATAGTTTAGGATCAAGTGAATTCCATTAAAGGCTACACAATTGTGCATCTATTTTGACCCAAGTAGGTCTGCTAGATGATCCAATGTCGGTGCTATTTTTGGTTAAATGATCTTCATATCCTTGACCCATAAACCACAATTCTACAGAAGCTGCCCAAGAATTATAATCCCCACTACTATCCAATTTTATTGTAATAATTGTAGAAAAGTTTACGTTTGCGACAATCTGATTTTCAGTTTCTGTTTTATCACCCATTTTTTTTATGAGCAAAGAATAGAGAAACCAGAAGCAAGAAGAGAGTTAGAGCGATTGAAAGATCTGAGCAGAAATAGAGAAGCAGAAGTGAAGAAACAGAAATCACGGATCAAAGTACGGAGGAAACAGTACCAAAAACTCCCGAAAAGTATACCCTTGCTGGAAAATATTATGGAACTGTCTGAAAATTAGCAGACCAGATTTGTGAGCCTATGTTTTATGTTTTTTTTTTTTGTTTCTTTGATTCTGCTTTGGAGTAACAGAATCTGTTTTGGAGAAAAATTTTTTTATAGAAAGGAGGGCTCTGATACCGTGAGAAATTAGGAGAAGAGAAGAGAATTTGGGAATTAGTTGCTTGATTATTCCCTCAAGCTAATGTGATTAAATAGCTATTACAGAGAATGTAAATTAAGGAAAAAATATTACACAATCTCCTAATTCCTAATTATAGGGATTCGGGGATATTCTCATATTTACACCATGATTACAGGGATTTGAGGATATTCCCATATCTACACTATTATTTCGGGGATTTGGGGATATTCCCATACCTAGCATATTTAACAGGAATGTTAGAAATATCAGCTAGGTATATGGTTCAGTTGGTTCCCAAGGATGTTTTGTTTGTAATTTATAGTTCACTAACTTATAAGATAAAGTTGTTAGAATTGAGTTATAAATAAAATGGATTTGGTGGGACTGATGGTCTCATGATGATGCCAGTAAGCAATTTCGGAATCTTTTAAAAGTTGGGTTGATGGGAAACTACAATGTCATGCAGAAGCAAGCTATTATTTTTATTATCTACCTTATTTTTTTATGGGTAAATAGATAACCATCTTGTATTTCTTACCTTCCTTTTGGTTCGATAAACTGTTCTTTGGACAATTAAGAGACAGACTTGCTTGACTGTTTGAACGCACACCAGACGCTTTTAGCAATAACAGACAATGAAACAGCTATTGCTTGTATATATATAGTTGATACTTGATAGCAAGGCTTGATAAAAGAGAGCACCTGTAAACATTTCTGGTATAACATCATATGTAATCTAGTTTCTGATAATTGAACCACTCATTGGCCTATACTGATAGCGTTATCCTGCCGGGTAAAGCTTATTTGCTCTGGAAGATGTTATACAAGCTATTCGTGTATAATATCCTTTGGTCTTAAGGCTTCACGACACACATGCTTGTGATTTGGGTATTTTTTATTCATGCTGGATTGCAGAATGTAATATTGCTAAATAGGTACCACAGCATATCCTAGGTTTCATATATTATACTATTATTATGCTTTTGTTTCTTCTAGATCTAGAAAGTCCATGGAGTCGGTTTATTCTCCTAACTAAAACTAATCCTATTAGTTGCTAACATATTTACAAGTAAAATCCTTAGAATGGATGCTCAGTACTCTCTTTGGCAGGGGGATGAAGATCTCATCATTGTCCACGATGCCCTTGATTATGGTGATTGTCGTTTATCTCTGGCTGTAAGTGGTCAACAGGAGAACTGTAACATGCTTATTGTACCATTCTTGCTATTTTGTTATATAATTTTTCTTGTCAGTAAGATCTACCTCATTTTTCAGATACCAAAATACGGGATATTTGAGAATGTGAACTCAATGAAGGAGTTAGCAGAGATGCCACAGTGGACACCTGAGAGGCCACTGAGAGTTGCAACAGGATTCACATATGTATAATGCTATTACTTTTGCCTATGCTTTCTTTTTACATTCTCTTTTTACGTTCTTTCTTTCTTCCCGGTTTTGATGTGCTCATTATTAATTATCATTTCCAGATGGGTCCTAAATTTATGAAAGAAAATGGGTTGAAGCATGTCACTTTTTCAACCGCTGATGGAGCCCTGGAAGCAGCTCCTGCAGTATCCTTATTCTTTGTGTCTCTGCAATAATACTCACTTTGTCCCAATTTATGTGGCACACTTTCCTTTTTAGTTTGTCCCAAAAAGAATGTCACCTTTCTATATTTAGAAACAATTTAACTTTATGAGATGATTTCAGCCACACAATTATCTAAGGCTTGTTTTGGGTCACAAATTTCAAAAGTATTCCTTTCTTTCTTAATCTCCGTGCCTAGTCAAATGGTGCCACATAAACTGGGACGGAGGGAGTAATAATTATTTTTCTGTCTCTCAGTAATAATGTTTCTGTGAATTGCCTTTAAACATGCTACTCTTGTATCCTTATTATTTGTTTCTCTGTAATGATATTAATAATAATTCAGATGGGAATAGCTGATGCTATTGTGGATCTAGTGAGTAGTGGAACCACACTGAGAGAAAACAATCTGAAGGAAATAGAAGGTGGAGTCATCGTGCAAAGCCAGGTGGTCATTCTTTCCAGTTGCGATGTATCAGTATCATTGACATTCTTTTGGTATGCTATTTGAGTAGGCTTCTTGACTATTCTTTGATCTTATTTTGTCCTTTCAGGCGGTCCTTGTTGCTGGCAGAAAGTCTCTAATGCAGCGAAAAGGTGTACTTGATATAACACATGAAATGCTAGAGAGACTGGAGGCACATCTGAGAGCTGTTGGCCAATTTACGGTGTGTAACTTCCTTTATGTTGTTGAGACTTTTGTTATACTTGGTATTGGTTGTCTAACACATCTTTTGGCAGGTAACTGCTAATATGCGAGGAAGCAGTGCAGAGGAAGTCGCTGAACGAATACTGAGCCAAACGTCACTATCCGGATTGCAGGTTACCTAAGTCCCTGACATACACAGAAATATTAGTAGTTTAAACAAAAACTCTTTAAGAATTTTACCGAGCCACAACTATTAAGAAACATGATTGAAAATTTAAATTTATATGAGAACATAGTTACCTCTGTACAGATCCCAAGCGAACATTTGTATGGCTGAACAATTCTTGGGTGGACCAGTTTTTTACACCTATTCCAATCCAGCCATTGATCTCATCGCTATAGCACGAGATCAACGGCTGGGATCAGAGTGGGTGTCAAACCCATTTCACCTAACAATTCAATTACAGCATACTGTCCATAAATCTTTTGACAGCTCATTAATTTTTTCATCTTTTATTTATACAGGGACCCACCGTAAGTCCAGTCTTTTGCAAGCGGGGTGGACGGGTTACAGCTGATTACTTTGCCATTGTCATATGTGTACCAAAAAAAACACTTTACAAGTCTGTTCAGCAGCTTAGGGCGGTGAGATGCAAATTCTTTCCCATTATATCTTGACAATTGTCCATCTCAAAAAAGAATGTTTTTTGACAATTGTACGACTGATATGTAAAAATTGTAATGGTCTTCCAATCTATTGCTGACCAAATCCAGAAATTGGGCTCTGGATGGTCTGTTATGCTGTATTTGCTTTCTTCAGTTGTTCAACAAACAGCATGATGAAGCATATTTCTTTTGTTTTGTTTTGATGTGGTGGTCTATTTCTGGGTTTTTGGGTGTTTTCCTTGGGGGGGGGGGGGGGGGGGGGTTGGGGGTGGATTGTTGAGCCAGTTGGAAGGCCTTGCTTTCTGAGTCTTGCCATTTGCCAATTTTTGTTTTCTGTCCTTGTTTAAAATGAAAATGAGGGACTCTACTGAAACACATCAATGTGTGTATTGATGTTATTCCGTTACATTTTCCCTAGTTTTCTCCCCATTTCTCTGGCTTTAACATACTTGAGTGGTATTTTTCAATTAGTTCAGCCTATGATCTCTTTGTCAGATTGAATCTTAAATCTCTACAAGCTCATCTCTTACTTTGTATTTTTGTTCTTTCATATGCGCAAAACATCCAAGTTCAGATACTTCAGTAATAATAACTTGTTGCTTATTGAATGTATTCTACAGATTGGAGGGAGTGGTGTCCTGATTTCTCCTTTGACCTATATTTTTGATGAAGAAACACCAAGATGGCGTCAACTCCTTTCAACTTTGGGGCTTTGATCTATCTAGCGATGCCTCATATGGTTTCCACAACCACAGTGCCTTTTGAAGAGGCAAACATGAAGGAACTGGGATTCCATATGACAGACCTGTCAGGGAAATCGGCATTGTTAATAAACTGGAAAATTTTGTATCACATTGACATTTAGGCTTCCTATTAATATCAGCTCTTGTTGTAACAATAGTGTGTCATTTATTTTAGTGCCAATGACAATTCTAAGACTGCATAAACGTGATGTTTGCCATGATGAACAGTAAAGTGCCCCTGTTATCCTACTATAAATCTAGGAGGTCATTCAGGAAGAGGTTCGTCGTGAGAACATTTTAGTTAAAGTCGGTTCTGTAGAATCGGTTTACTCGATGCTTGAATCTTTACATATTAGAATGTTTTATGATTTCGGATGTAGTTTCTCATTATATTTCCATTAGCCTCGAGTATACTATCACTAGGTTTTCAAAAAGTACTATATCTTATAGTGATCAAATGAAGTAAACATGTAATGAAAGAGAAAATCTGAAACTGAGAGATAATTTTCGGTAGGCGAGGATCTTCCCTCTTCTTATTTTTGTTTCTAATCATGAAATGACTGTTTCAAGTAGAAGAACATAAACATAGAAGGATAATAATATTTTTTTATTTGAGCTAGAACTATAAGGAAAAAGTAAATTTCAAAGAAAGTTCAATTTTTAATCAAATATCACAAGAATCACTAAGCTATTCTTTTAAGCCAAAAATCACTCAGTTTTGCTCAAGTATCATAAAAGATCAAATGGAGAAAACAAAAAGAGACGGGGACACAAAATTATCTTTATAATATATAGGCAAAGTTGAATAACTTTGTCAATTACACTTTTTTTTTGCCCCTTAACTTTTGACATTTCATTTAGAATTAACACATATTAGAGCTCCTTTAGAAGTTTAGGGAAAAAACCAAGACACTTTCCTAATGACAGGGTGATATTAATTTAAAAGTCGGACGGACAAAGTTGTTCAATTTTTATTAGTAGGGACAAGCAGGGGCGGAACTAGGTAGGGTTGAGGGTTTATCCGAACTCTCTTCGGCGGAAAATTACATTCATGTACAAGATTAAAATTAATTTTTTATGTATATATAATAGATGTTGAATCCTTTAGCTTTTTCATGTATTTATTTCTTCAAATTTTGAACCCCTTTATGAAACTTCTGGCTCCGCGACTAGGGACAAATTTGACTCTTTCATTTTTTTTTTGTCAAAGCTCTCTATAAAAAGTTTGCTTGCTTCATCCCGGAAAGAAAAGGAGACTCTATTGCAATTCAAATGTTAACTAAGAGGACCGTATCAAAAACATAAAACTTAAGGGGCTATTTTGACAGAAATCAAAAAATAATTGCAGAACATTAAACCCTAGCATTCTTTCTCCTCTTAAAACCCTTGTAACTTTATTCATCCAACTTCTACTTCTTCTTCTGCAGCTACTGTAATAGAGAGATGAAGGTACCGAAGAGGAGTACCCGTTTGAAAAAGTTGCAGAAAGATGCAGAAAAAGAAGAAACAAATAACTTATTCGAACAAAAGAACAACACGGAAGATGTCGTAGAAAAAAGCCAAGAAGAAGAAGATTTTGTAGAATCCCCTGTTGTTTCTGACGATGATGACGAGGTAAATTATAAAATTACTATTCAAGAAAGCAAAATTAACTAACTCAATTAAGTTGGTGTCCTTTGTACTATGAGAAAGCATAATGATTTAACTATATTTATGTTAGCCGTCCACCAATGACACCTGAAAGAGATTATCAAGATTTCATTTTTATTAATAAGAACGGATAAATCAATAGGAAAGACTTGAGACTTTTCTCAGAAAACAATATTCTCATTAGTTGATAGTATAAGCTATTTTAGGTGTATGCTTAACTTAAAAAGATTCAATTTTGTTATAACAACAGTGGGTTGCTTATTTTTTTCCTATTTATTGAAAATGCCTCAAGCATGACTCTCTAAGCATTAGTTGTAGCATCCCGTGCTATGAGAAAGCATAATTGAATTAACTATTTTTTATGTTAGCCGTTAACATATGACACCTCAGAGAGATAATCAAAACTTAAAATTGGAAGACTAGTGCATATGGAGTCTAGAGAGAAGTAGCTTCTCTCTAGAATCTAGGAAGCTCAAGAATATTTCTTTCAAAGAAGCCATTGATTGGCCAGTGTTGGAACTAGGAGGAAGATGTTCGAAGGTAGACTCTGGTTTGGAACCTCGTTTTTCTCTGTCCGAAGAGCACATACAGAGAAGAAGGAGCTTCTTGAAGACGTGTTTGGTTGGGTCCTTCTCTAAATGGGTGGGATCACCATAAGCTATCAGAAATTGGGCAGCAGAGGTGTGGGGTGTAGCTGACAGCTTGACGGTATCTCAGTTGGGAGATATGCAGTTCCTATTCAGATTTGCAGATGAGTCTCAGGCTGAGATTATCCTACAAAGAGGGAGAAGGTGGTTAGATGGAAACTTCCTAAAGCTGGATAAATGGAGGGAGCTTGATGGGTGTCTGGATCCCCGTTTCGCTGGCGACTCTGTGGTTGTCAACTTGGTTGGCTTGCCCATTCATATGTGGTGTCTTGATCTTTTTAAAAAGGTTGGAGACTTGTGTTGAGGTTTCGTAGATGTAATCAGCAGCCTTCATGATGTCTCAAGGGTTAGAATTAGGGTGAGAAAAGGGGGTAGGCGTCCAGTGTCAATGGTGGTTGAGGATGGGGATTGGGGGTGCATAATATGGATGTTTCATGAGTTTCGTCCTGCTTTCTTGTTGAGGGAGGAGGGGGATAATATAGGGCAAAATAGGTGGGGAATAATGGAGGAGAGGCCAAACACATGCTCCAAACACATGGGTATTGCTGATTTTCTGGTTGGTGGTGATGCTGTAGCTTCTACGTCGGCCTGGATAAAGATTGGGGGCATTTCGGGGGTGGCAATCAAATTCGAATTCTGGTGTAGATTATGGGGGTGAAGATTTGGAGTTAGTTTGGTGCGAGGGTGATATTTTGCTATCTCAAATAGTTATTGATACAAACCATGCTCTCGTTCCCGAATAATTATTGCATGTTTTGGTACCTGCTTTGAGGCAAGTTGTGAACGGGGGCGAAGCGAAGGATAGAGAGGTTTATCCACAACTTCTGGCTATTATTGATAAGGAGAAGAGGCTTACTAAATGGGTAGGGGAGAAATACTTGAGTTTTGGGAAGTTTCTTTTGAGGGAAAGGAGGAAAAAGTCATTGATCTTCTACTTGATATTCAACAGGAGTCAAGTGGTGGAGTACAAATCGACTCTTTAAGTACGGAAAGGTTATCACAGGGGATTCAAAAAGTGGAAGGCAAATTAATGGTGTATGAGAGGAGTAAGGGCGTGATAAAGGGAGGAGTGGCGGGGGGGGGGGGGGTGTAGAAGAAGTTATTTGATGGTTAGTAAGATCATTAGTTGGAATGTGGGGGATGAATGACCCAAAAAATAGGGCCATCATCAAGGAGGAGTTAAGGGTATGGGGGTCGGATTTGGTCTGCTTTCAAGAGACAAAGATAGAGACAATATCTGATATGAGAAGTGTTTGGGGGGGGGGTAGATGGGTGAAGTATGAATATTTACCGGCACAATGAAGTGCGGGGGATGATTTTATTATGGGATGATAGGAAGCTTGTGAATTTGGAGGTCAAGAAAGTAATGCATATAGTAGCGGCGAAGTTTAAAAATGTGGGGACTGGGGTTTTGGGGGAGTTTATGGTCCAGTGGGGAAAGGGTCAAAGATGGGTGAAGTATGAATATTTACCGGCACAAGGAAGTGCGGGGGGGTGATTTTATTATGGGATGATAGGAAGCTGGTGAATTTGGAGGTCAAGAAAGTAATGCATATAGTAGCGGCGAAGTTTAAAAATGTGGGGACTATGGTTTTGGGGGAGTTTATGGTCCAGTGGGGAAAGGGTCAAAGACGGCTTTTTGGGGAGAAATGGCTACGATGTTGGGGGAGTGGGATGTCCCTTGGGTCCAAGGCGGGGATTTTAATACCATTAGATTTTCGGAGGATAGGGTGGGGTGCAGGGTGGTGTCTAGAGCAATGGAAGAGTTTTCGGAGTTCATTGATAACTTTTCCCGGATTGATCTTCCTTTGACAGGTGCTAGCTTCACATGGGCTAGGCCAGAGGACTCTTCCTCTAGATCGAGACTTGATAGATTCTTGGTGTCTACTTCTTGGGAGGAACTTGCTCCATTTATGATCCAGATTCCACTTCCACGACTGTTATCTGAACATTTACCTATTTTGTTGGATGTGAGTAGAGGAAGGAGGACGAGCCTTCCTTTTAGATTTGAGAACATGTGGCTTAATGTGGATGATTTCGGGGATAAGGTAGCTAGTTGGTGGAGTAGTTATGAGGTGGTGGGGAGGCCTTCTTATAGACTTGCCAAGAAGTTGAAAATGTTTAAAAAAGATTAGAGTGTGGTATAAGAAGGTGTTTGGGAGGGTAGAGGTGAAAATGAGGGAAATTATGAATGAAGTGGGGGAGTTGGAAAGGGTAAAAGTGGGGAGGGAGTTAGAAGAAGGGGAGAAAGAAAGGAAAGAAGGGTTGTAGAGAGAGAGAGCTAGCTGATTTGGCCGTGGTACAAGAGGATAGTTGCAGACAAAAATCGAGGGCATTGTGGTTGAAGAAAGGGGATTCGAACACAAAACTCTTTCATAGGGTAGCAGCCGCAAATAGGAGAAGGAATTTCATAGAGTCGGTGGAGGTTGATGGGGTGAGACATGACGGTGAATTGGAAGTAGATGGGGCAATTGTTAATTTTTATGAACATTTGTTTAAGGAGGAAGCGGAGTGGAGGCCTAATTTGGTCAGGGTAGAGTTCAATCAAATTGGGGGAGATGAGTGCGAGTGGCTAGAGAGGAAAATTGAGGAGGAAAAGGTAAAAAAGGCAATGTAGTGTTGTGCAGGCTATAAAGCCCCATGACCCGATGGTTTTTCTTTGGCTTTTTCTCAGCATTGTTGGAACATGGTCAATTTCGATGTGATGGATACCATTGCCGAGTTCCAAGAAAGAGGTGAATTTGAGAAATGTATGAATGTCTCGTTCATTGTCATTATTCCTAAACAGGGGGAGCTACGAGCATGAATGACTTAGACCTATTAGTCTAGTGGGAAGCATCTATAAGATCATTTCTAAGGTGCTCTCCATTAGACTTAAGAAGGTGTTGGATAAGACAATCTCTACTTCGCAGAATCCTTGTGTTGAAGGAAGACAGATTTTGGACGCAACTTTGGTGGCAAATGAGGTGGTGGACTAGGAGAAAGCTAGGAGTGCCAGGTGTGATGCGTAAACTTGATCTTGAAAAGGCCTACGATCATGTGAATTGGAGGTTCCTAGATTCCATTATGTTACAAATGGGGTTTGGGGAAAAGTGGAGGAAATGAAATTATTTTTATATCTCTTCAATGAGATTCTCTGTGTTAGTGAATGGTAATTCATGTGGTTTTTTGGGAGCTCAAGGGGGTTGAGACAAGGGGACCTTCTTTTTCCGATGTTTATTTTAGTTATGGAAGCGTTGAACAAGATGATAGATAGAGAGCTATTTGGGAGGTTATTTGAAAGGCTTCAACGTTGTGGTTGGGGTTTAGGGACAACCTCGGTGTCTCATTTGTTGTTTGCGGACGATACCTTGGTTTTTTGTGATGCAATTGAGTCTCGGCTGGATTATTTAGGCCAAATCTTCACTTGATTTCAAGCGGTTTCAGGCCTTAAAATTAATTTGAGTAAGTGTGAGAATATTCCGGTTGGGGAGATGAATGACATTGGAGCACTCGCTCAAGTTTTGAATTATAGGGTTGGGGCTCTTCCGACAACCTATCTTGGAGTTTCATTAGGAGCTTCAAATAAGGATATCGCAGTGTGGAATCCGGTTGTTGAAAAGGTTGAGAAGAGGTTAGCAGGGTGACAAAAAAGATATTTGTCCAAAGGAAGGAAGGAAGGAAGTGCTTATTAGGAGTACTCTCTCGAGTATTCCCACTTATTACATGTCTTTGTTTCTTGCTCCAACTTCGGTTACAGAGAAGTTAGAAAAGCTTCAAAGAAATTTTCTATGGGATGCGGTGAATGGGACAAGGAAGTTTCAGTTGGTGCAATGGGAGATTGTTACAACTCCTAAAAATGGAGAGGTCTTGGAATTAAAGATTTAAAGGTATTTAACAGAGCTTTATTGTGTAAGTGGCTATGTAGGTTCGGAGTGGAGACACAAGCTTTGTGGAGAGGGGTAATAATGAATAAATATGGGAGCATGGTGGAGAACTAGAGACATCACTTTGCCTTTTAGGTGTGGTTTGGGGAGAAATATTTTGAAGGGATGGGATGTGTTCTGGGAAACATCTCATTCAAGGTCGGAGACGTGGTAGGGTTTATTTTTGGGGTCATAGATGGTGCGGGGATGTCACTCCAAAAGATGAATTTTAGAGTTTGTACATAATTTCTAGCCAGAGAGATTGACAGTTCAACAAATTAAGGGGACACAAGGTGGAGAATTTTTTTGGGACTTGAGATTTAGGAGGATGTTTAACGATTGGGAGGTAGGTGAGATCCAAAGACGGCTAGCATTATTACATAGGCAAGTTAACCTAGTTGATAGATTCGATGCATGGTGGTGGAATTTGGGAAATATTGGTGTATTCTCTGTGAAGACTTTCTATGAGAATCTCTTGGTCAGGGAGGAGCAAGTGTTTTCCATGTAATGCAATATGGATTCCAGATGTGCCAATGAAGGTGTGTTTTTTCACTTGGTTAGCTGCAAGAAAGGTGATATTGTCAACGGAGAATTTGAGAAAGCGGAAGGTTGTATGTGTTAGTTGGTGTTACATGTGCAGGGAGGAAGTGGATCATCTTCTTCTACATTCTGGGTTGACAATGAGATTATGGTGGGATATGTTTAGGTGGTTTGGCACTCCATAGGTGACGCCAAGAACGGTGAAAGAGTTAATGTCTAGTTGGAAGAGCGGGAGGAGAAGGAGAAGACGAAAGACATGGAATATGGTGCCACTTGCTTTAATGTGGGTTGTATGGAAAGCGAGAAATAGAAGAGCTTTTGAAGGAGTAGAGTCGAGCTTCCTCCCGTTAAGGAGTAGCCTTCGTTCCCTTATTTTCTTTTGGTGCACTCAGAAGGTTCCTTATTGTATAGATGATTGGGTGGAGTTTGTAGAGAATCATAGGCTTTTGTAGAACCTTTTGATATACCACTTGTATATGGCCGGTTATGGCCTTGTTTATGATTTGAAATACATTTACTTGATAAAAAAAAATCAAAACTTCATTTATATTAATAAGAACTGATAAATCAATACGAAAAACTTGGAACTTTTCTCAGGGTTCAATGTTCTCATTAGTTGATTGTATATAAGCTATTTTAGGTGTAGATTTAACTTAAAAAGATTCATATTCATTATAGCAATAGTGGGTTGCTTCTTTTTCCCTAATTATTGAAAATGGCTCAAGCTTCATTGTAGCATGACTCTCTAAGCATTGGTTTAAGCTCCTAGCAAATTTAACTTCAAACACATCAACTTTTCCTTTTAAAAATAGTGGGTTTGCGCCCTTTTTCCTTAATTATTGAAAATGCTGTTAGTTATATTGTAGTATAATGGTAAGAATTGGGTTGAAGTCAGCAGCATGATTTAATTGGCATATTTTAATAGCAACTAGGCCTTATGCTGGTAATTGAGACAATCTCCATTATTCCCGAATATACCTAGAGGTGTTGTTCTCAATTATATTGGAGAAATTGATGATTCCAAGTTTTGATACTGTGAATGATGGTTGGTGATTATTGTTCCAGGATTATTCTGATGATGATGGATCACTTAGTGAATCTGGATCAGAAGATAGTCATCTATCCAGGGAAGAGGTACATGGTAATTTCCATTTTTTTAAGGTTGGTGTAAGATAAGTGGGCATACCTGCCTCATTCATAGGATTGGGATCCTGGAACTTTGTTTTGTGGCATTAGTTTTTACTAATCAAAGATGTTCCACACTTTTGCAGGATGTGTTTGTATCAAGTGATGGTGAAGATTCTTTTGATGCAAAAAGTGATGATGTCAGTGGTAATGGTGCAAGTAGCAGTGGCAGAGATGATACTGAACATGGTAAAGATGATGATGCTGAAAGCGATGACTCCCTTCCAGTAGTTGAAGAGAGCGATTCATCCGAAGATGAGGTCTGTTTTTGACTTTTTTTTTGGGACTAAGAAATGGAAGGAGTCAAAAATTGCATTGTAGGTGGCAGTAGTACCATTTTATCAATTTCCATGCAGCCCTTCCTTTTTCCTGTTCTCTTTATGTTTACTGGTCCAAACATTGTTGTTTTAAGCCATAGCTTCAAGTGAGGAAACAATGCAAAGCAACGGGTTATTTATTCATGGGCAAAACTGTGAACTTCATAGAAGTGTGCATTTCAACGAATGATAGGCAAAGTAATACGGACAAGAAGTGGTTGGTTCTTTGAACCTCAATTTTGATGAGTTGGATTAATATCAGCGCTATTGTAAATTGGATACTAGAATTAGTAATTACAATTGCTAGTTAATAAATATAGTACTAAATTCATGTACGTTCAGCAGTTCCTATTTTCGTAACTTGTATGCTTCACTTCAAAGAAATGTGCGCTTCACTTCTCACTTTTCGCTTCAAGCCCCCATGAACCTTGTCTTTTTTTGCGCTTTTCGCTTTTGAAGACACTCGGTCCAAGTTAATAATATGATACCTTGTTGGAACCTAAAAGATGATGTTGCACTCTGTCCTGTTCTTTCATGCATGAGTGGTCTAAGGATATCTCTGATCTTTCTGCTTACTTTTATAGCTTTATCTTTCTATTCAATTACATTTGTCCTGTCAGGTTGCTCCTCGTAATACCGTTGGAGATGTTCCATTGAAGTGGTACAAAGAAGAGGAACACATTGGATATGATCTTGCAGGGAAGAAGATTAAGAAAAAGGAGAGACAAGATAAATTGGATTCATTTCTTGCCAGTGTTGATGATTCCAAGAATTGGTGAGTTTTTTTTATTTGATAAGGATTCCAAGACCGGGTTTGTTGATACTTCCCTGTCTTGTTGACTATGAGTGTTTGTACGCAATGAATTGCTTTGTCTTCAGTGTACCCGGGTTTTGTGAGTTAATAATTGCTAACAAAAGTTAGTGTCTAATACTGCCCATCTTGTTGATAATCACCCGAGCATTGTATTTGTTAGACTAGTATTATCCTCCTTTTGGAATGTCGATAGTTCATATACCATCTTTCATCATTCGCCCTGCCTTGTAAGTTGTACCCGAGTATTTAATGTGTTAATGGGCTGATAAAAAGGCAGCCAAATTAGCACTTTATCAACAAGGTGCCATTTCCTTTATCTGCTTCACTCTTCAAATTATTTATCACATTGCTAAGTCTCCTTTCTCTCTAGAGACCTGTGATAAGCTATGTTGCTCGGACTCTCCTAAAATGCTGCCTCACCCGTGTAGGATCCTTCAAAAATACATTACTTTTGGAGGATCCGACACGCACCCGTCGGCATTTTTGAAGAGTTCGAGCAACATAGGTGATAAGGTGATCTCTACAGCCATTCTCTTTGGTTTCTTCTTATGTGTATATGTTGAATTCAGGCGTAAGATTTATGATGAATATAATGATGAAGAAGTTGAACTCACGAAAGAAGAAGTTAAGGTGATCAAAAGATTGCTGAAAGGAAAGGCACCTCATGCTGATTTTGATCCATATGCGGTTCGTGCTCTATAATTACCATTTGGCACTGGAGTTTCTAGCAGGGATACTTGTTCTTGACTTAATTTAACTCAGAGACTTATTTGTCACTCTGTTCTGCAGCCTTATGTTGACTGGTTTTCCTGGGATGACTCGAAGCATCCTCTTTCTAGTGCACCAGAACCAAAGAGACGTTTTATCCCTTCAAAATGGGAGAGTAAAAAGGTAAGTTCTTTTGACACTTTTTTCTTGTTTCTGCTTTATATGCTTGCTAGTCTGGAGTGACGTTGGAAGTGTATAATCTACTCTCTCCTCCAATTATTGACTAGGATGCTTTTGAAAGAATCTGTTTCCACTTTTCCGATTCAACTTGTCCATGTCTTGATATATGGTACAACTGCACATTGTTGGTTGGTTTCGCTTAATCATGTCACTGATATTAGCCTAGGAAGATGACCTTTGTTATATAGGTGTAAAAACGGACTTTCAGGAGAAATACTCGTCTTTTGGCTCAAATCAAGTGTTATACTTATAGTAAGGCAATTCGTACAATCATGTGTAACAGCAGATATACTATTTTTGCAAATGTTCCTAGGATATTATTGTCTAGTGTTCCTCTTCTAGTTGTCTTCTCTTAATTCCAATGCTAATAATGCATTTCTCTCAAGATCAGTGCTAATATTGACATATCAAAAAATTAGATGCTAATACTGTTACATTCTTGCCAGGAATCCCAAAATTAGGGCATATGGCGTAATGGGTACAAAAGAATATAAGTAATTACCAGTAAATTTGAGGGAGTTGTTCTAGGCTTTCACATGTTTGATGTATATTGGGATTGCCATTTTTGTGGCTTTTACGATCTGTGGTGTCTTTTAAACTTACAGGTTGTCCAATATGTGCGGGCAATTCGAAATGGACTTTTAAAATTTGACGAGAAGCCAAAGGAAGAGCCAAGTGCCTATCTCTTATGGGGAGATGATTCCAGTGCAATAGATCGACAAGGGTTGGCATATATTCCTGCTCCAAAACCTAAACTGCCTGGTATGCAACCTGACCAACTTTTCTAGATGACAATTGTGTATATTATCTTTCCTATTATGTAGGATCTTTCATGCTTGCCCTTTTTGGAGAAAGTATACTGCCTATCTGCATATCTAAAACCTTCCTATTTTCAGGTCACGAGGAGTCTTATAACCCTTCTTTAGAATATATTCCTACACAAGAGGAGATCAATTCTTATCAGCTTATGTATGAGGAAGACCAACCAAAGTTTATCCCGAAACGGTATT
This sequence comes from Anisodus tanguticus, assembly GCA_034509755.1. Classification (NCBI taxonomy): domain Eukaryota; kingdom Viridiplantae; phylum Streptophyta; class Magnoliopsida; order Solanales; family Solanaceae; genus Anisodus; species Anisodus tanguticus. Next base: position 31,448,054 of record CM067561.1, on the reverse strand, counting down.
TGTGCCTATTTGATTGTTTTGTAGTGTACTCTGTACAGCTGTTATAATTTTTTCACGTCTTAATGCCTAACCTCTTCACTGTTAGGTTCACTTCGTTGAGAAATGTTCCAGCATACGAGAAAGCAGTCAATGAAAATTTTGGCCGCTGTTTGGATCTTTATTTATGTCCAAGAGCTCGGAAAAAACGTGTACGTGAAGGATTTAATCCCTTCTCCCTTCATTTCATCTAACTATTGTTTATGGGGCTCAGACCGTCATCTGATCTCTTTCACAATAAATCTCTGTTTCTTTTGCAGATTAATATTGATCCCGAGTCTTTAAAGCCCAAGTTGCCAAGTCGCAAGGATCTCAGACCTTATCCAACATCGTGTTATCTCGAGTATAAAGGTCATAAAGGTCCGGTTGTGTCGATTTCTACAGAATCTACTGGGCAGTGGATCGCTTCTGGTATAATCTTTTGTCCTGGAAATGTTATACGTCTTTGTTGGGTAAATGCTATCAGATTGAAGTGCTTAGGTATTTTTGATTTGTACATGTGAAGGTTCAAGTGATGGAACAGTGCGCATTTGGGAGGTTGAAACTGGAAGGTGTATCAGGATCTGGGAGCTTGGGGAATCCGTACGTCATGTCTCATGGAATCCTATGCCTGAACGCCCCATATTGGCAGTCTGCGTGTAAGTGATTTGACGGAGCATATGGTTATTGTTTGATCATATTGGTCAGATCTTTAACCATTATCACATAAATGTTGCAGGGGAGAAGATGTATATCTTTTGAATACTGGACTTGGCAATGCGGAAGAACAGAAGAATCTCGAAGAGCTTTTGCGTGTTGAAACACCATCAACCCCTGACGACTCTGGTCAGTTTCATTTGAAGACTCCTCAATTTCTGTGTTGTTCATTACTCATAATGTTGCCTAACTCTAGTTGTTTCCTTAGATAATGACATTACTCATAATGTTGCCTAACTCTAGTTGTTTCCTTAGATAATGATAAAACCACTGTGAATTGGGTTCAAGATGATAAGAATGGGGGAATCAGGTTGAAGCACTTTAAGGTACCTTTCATGCTTCCCATTGATACTTTGTGATGACTCATGTATTAAAGTGATTATCACTATGAAATCCTGTGTAACTCAAATGTTTCTGTCCTTTGGATTATGCAGGCTGTTTATTCAGTCGAGTGGCATCGGAAGGGCGACTATTTCTCAACGCTAATGCCTTCTGATATCCTTCATCTGATTTACATTACTGGCCTGATCTTCTAACATGAATGCCTGCTTCTCACTCCCTGATCACATGTTTATGTTTTATCGTGTCTAATAAAGACTTAAAACATTTTATAGTCATGTGAAGTGAAAAATAAAACATAATTAGTTGGTTCTATATGAAATCTGTAAGATCTAGTTGTGGTACCGACTTGCATGTGTTGGTGAAAATGTTTTGGCAAACCATCCGTAGCATATCCTGTAAGGGCTGTCTTTTTTTGTTTGTTTGTTAAAAGTAAATCATTCTGTTAGTTTGAAGAGAATAGATGTGGAAACGGAAAGATCAGGTGGGGTGTGTGTGTGTGTTTTGCTTCATTATCGTGAAACTTTTGAGACTGCTTAGTTGGCTGGTGTTATTTCTTGACTCTTATCTAACCCCAATCAAAAGCAGTTTTGATTCACCTGCTTTCCAAGAAATCGACTCAAAGAATACCATTCAAGCTTCATGGACTTCCAGTTTCAACAGCTTTTCATCCCTCTCGCTCTGCCTTCTTTATTTCAACGAAGAAAAATATTCGTGTTTATGATCTCCTGAAGCAAAAGCTTATTAAGAAGTTAGAGACAGGGGTTCGCGAAGTCTCGTCTATTGCTATTCATCCTGGTGGTACGTCTTGGATGCTCTTTGATAATCTTGACTGCTAGTTGCGGTACTCAGCTGGTTAAGAAGCTTTTTAAACTTTTTGTGCAGGTGACAATCTTATTGTAGGGAGTAGAGATGGGAAACTGTGCTGGTTTGACATGGATCTTTCATCTCAACCTTACAGAGTTCTCAAGTATGTCCTTGCAATTGATTTTTGTAATTTTGAAAAGCTTTTCTGCAAGTGTAAAGTTTTAAATTTTTATGTGTTCAGTCTGGTGACTTAATGCTTGTGCCTATTGTGGATTCGAGTCTTGTGCTGAAGCATGTTAAATTGTGCAAACATTTTTGCATTTGTGCTATCTTGATGTGTGCTTGTTTGACATTTTCCTTTTATCTCAACCTTATGGAATTCTCAGACTTGTAATTGACTTTTGTCATGTTGAAAAATTTCTGGATGTCTTGTGTTGCTTTTAAAAATTCAGTCTAGTGAATTGATGTTTGTGCCTGTTTTGGCTTCGATTCTTGTGCTGATACATGTTCACGTGCTCATGCTATCTTATCTGATTTGCTTATTGAGGATCTTGTTTGAGATTAGTTGCAGAATTAGACGTCTTATTTTGAAAATATCCACTTGTTCTTCTCTACAAATGTGATTGGTCAGTCTATTCATTCTTTGCTCTACGTGGTCCACAAATGCCTTATTTGGAGGTTTTTCCATGTTACAGTTGCCATCCGAAGGACATCAACAGAGTGGCCTTTCATCGCTCCTATCCTTTGTTTGCTTCATCTTCTGATGATTGTACGGCATACGTTTTCCATGGCATGGTTTATTCAGATCTAAACCAGAATCCATTGATTGTACCTCTGGAGATTCTTCGTGGTCATGCCAGTGAAAATGGAAGAGGTATGGCCTTACCCTGCCTTTTCAGCATATAATGATTCTAGTTCAGTCCCCAATTGCCATCCCGTCCTACATTGGAGGAAAGAAATGTTAATCTGATGAAGCTGCAGTAATTAGTGTTGTATAGTTTCACTTTCCCTCAAATTACATTTTCGTACGATATGTTTGTCAATACAATAGTGTATTAGGAACCTTTGTCTGGTTGGAGCTTTTGGTGAACGATAAAAATCAGATGAGAGGGCACTTTTGAGTCAATTTTTCTGTGTTAAGGCCATAGGATTATCTAGAGAAACACTTAATGTTGATACAGAATAAGACAGCTGGCAACAGGATGGACAGTACTACTCAATCATGGCCATCCTGGTATATATTTGGAGGAAATACGCCGGATGGCTAAATTCACTTAAGTTGATGGGGTCGAGATTTAAATTTAAGAATCCCCAAGATGTTTTGCAAGTTCTTAAACTAATGTTGATGCAAATTGCGAGATAAGTAGTTCTAATTTCAAAATATCATTTGTAAAGCGAAGCCAAATAAAACTATACTAGTTGGGTCTTGAGTCTTCATTTTATTTGCAATGCGGCTATATTAAAGAAAAAGTGGAGTTCACTGACACATTCTACCACTTTGTTGACAATTCTTGATTGCCACTGTCTTCAGGTGTCATGGACTGCAAGTTCCATCCTAGGCAACCATGGTTGTTTACTGCAGGCGCCGATTCTGTGATCAAGCTATACTGTCACTAAGAAGATTACTCCAAAATGCATCTATGCTGATCGCCTTGTGCATTTGTCAATCCTAGAAGAAGACAGTACGTTGCTCTGTATGCATTGCTGTGGGGAAATTTGGAAAGTTGCCTGCATAAAGGGAGGTTAAAGGTTTCTTGGGCCATCTCTTGTTCTTTCTCATATAGGTGTGCGAACAATGAATTCGACATATAGAGAATAAAGAAGTTGGCACTGTTTTGTTTGTATGATCAAGGTGATCACCTCTCCAGTATGGGAGTGTTACAATGCAAATTCAGCCTAAGCAGGATTTTTCACAAGAGGAAAGCTTGGTCCAAGTTATTCCCATGTCAGCATCTTCTGTAGAGCTTTATAGGGCATATTGACGAAATAGTGAGCACAGTGGAGCTCCATTATTCTTTAGCCTAAACTGAGTTATCACATTTTTGTAAAATTGGAGTAATCATTTATGCATGTAAGAAATCTATTGGAAACGTTACAGTGGATTTTGAAGAAATCATCTCCACTGTTCTTGGGATGTTTTTTTGATATGATAAGTCAATTTTATTTTTTGTTGATTTACTCTTCTAAAGTAGTAATTTGGTGTTTGGTTAGACTATTCATAGCCTGTTTGTCTAGAAAACAGTTCATCATGGGGTTTTAGTGAAATACATCCCCAGATTTTAGTGCTACTATTTTGATTGATCTTTCGGTAATTAAACTATTTGCATATAAACCAAGCTGCATCTTGCTAGTATTTCGATTCTTCTTTCGGTAATTACACTATTTGCATATAAACCAAACTATATCTCTGAAGGCCATTGATTTCTTATATTTACTTTTGGTGATCGCCTTGAAGATTTCCCTGTCAACCAGTGCTATCGTGCCACCTAATAATCTTTGTATCTCCATAGATCGTAATAATTTGACCATAAATTTTGTATCAGAATTTAAAAATTTATCTTCAAATACTCCATCTGTTTGGTCATGAAATTTGATCAGATTGAAAATTTATCTTCAAAATATTTCAAAGTTCCAAAAACTGGTCTGTGGGAGAAATTTCAATTAAACTCATAATACTTTTAAAAAAAAATCATGTAAAATGCATATTCAAACACAACTTTAAAAACTCAAATTTTCAAATTTCAAGTTTCAACTTCAAAATCTATGGCCAACGGGAGTACTCCGGGAGCCAAGTCTAATCAACATCAATTGAAAGTACTTAATCACAAGTAATGTAAGTTCATAAACACCCGTAACTTCCAAGTATGTACTACCAATTATGTGATTAAGAGACCAAGAGATTAGCTCTCAATAAGATAGGGATCTAGGACTGCTGTAATTCTCTCTAGAAACAGCATTACTCATCCGGGTATTTATTTAAGGCACTATGTACATCGATCCTCAGCTAAAGGTTGCTGAATCTTGAGTATGCACTCCGTACAAATATACATATCTTATGATTCCAAAGTATCTATTTGCTCATAATGGAGCGTCCTTAACTAAATAATTTCTTTCTGTTATGAGAAGATCTTAAACATCCCGTGTTTGAACAACTCACATCACAGGGTCATCTCAATCCACAAGCTGGGTATTGCAAATCCCTTTCCAGTGTGCCTATTCAAATAATACAATATAGAACAAACAGACTGAAAATTAAATGCAGCGCAACTGTACAAAGTAGAGTGTACTGTTTCCTTTACCGGCACATAGGTAGCATATGAAGGTGTCACGCAAACTGAGCCAATCATGCTCCTTTTTCCTCTGCTTATGACGTCCACTGAAAGATAACCGTGCGACTCATTCTACTCTACTGTAAGAGTTGAACTGCTGCTATTGCTGGGATCTTTTCCCTCAGTTTCTGAGTTACAGCCACACGAACAGTCATAACACCAGCTGCAGGACCTGGGATCAGAGCCGTCCCTGGGGCGGTCAAGGTGGCGGCGCCGCACAGGGCCCCCGGCCAGCGGGGCCTCCGCCCCAAAATTTTCATTTTTCTTTTATTGGTTTCAAAGATTAAGATATGTATTTAAAATGTCTCTAATCTTATCAATGAAAGTTGTAGCCTAGTGATTGAGGGCTCACTTCAAAAAATCTTCCCTAGTGAGATGTCGCGTGTTCAAATCCAATGAATAGCGAAAGACTTTTTTTTTAAAAAAAGGCCTCTTTTTGTTTCTCGCACCGGGCCCTTAAAAGTATAGTCTTATCTCTTTTTGGCTCCTCAATTCCCACAAGTTCCAAACTTCCACGAGCTGCCCCAACGAGATATGGCCTTATCTCTTCAAGAACCTAAATAGTTGCAATAAGAAAATAAAGTAAGAAGATCTGCAGGAAGAAAGCAAAAGAAGAAAGGGAGATAATTGAGCACACATTTCCTTTATTGGTCAGAGCTAGTGACAATTTGAGCATTAAGTATAGCTGTTGAAGTGCTGAATGAGTCTAAGATCACACCGTGAAATGCCGTTGCCATAAATACTTCTTGCTTTTCAACAGACAAGACGAACAAGCATTAATTATGACAGAGTAGCTCGTATGCTACGGATGTGGCCACATCTAGGTGCCCACATTAAGCAAATCATACAGTAATGAAGCACAGATTGCTCTTTAAACTCCGTTAATTTAAACCTTTTTTCTAATAATCGAGAAATCCCTGAGGTCCAGTGGCACAAAGTTCGGAACTCGGTGGATAATAGGCCAGCACCCCGCTACCCTTCTCCACTGAAATCCCGGCTTTTGTCTGCGGTGAGTGCTATCCTCGACGTGCACCTAACCAACACATTACGCACTGCCCTCTTACCACTAGATTGAAGCCCTGGGCCAACTCCTTGATCCAAATATATCTATGAAAATCATGTGAATTGCACAATTCAATCACACCTCATGCCAAGCTCTCGAACCAAATAAATGACTCAGATACTTAATTGGAGTCAGAAGCAACAATATAATCATGTCACAATTGCCTTCCACAGGTCATTCAGGATAAGAAGCAAATGGAAACGCAACCTACTACTCAATTCATGACTGAGTCAGCCTCAATGCGTCTCTCAATACTGGATTTCGTAAGGACACAGTCAATCTGATGCAGCAGACCTAGACTCACCATGGAGTAGTATGGTCAGCTCTTGGCACTATTGCAATAATCAAGTATGTGGTCAGCCTATCCAAGAAGGGAGCTTAGCTGGTTCGGCCAACTTTGAAAGTAAAATGGCATGTTCTTCTTATGAACTATGTATGCATGACAACTTAACCGGTTTAGAAAACCATCGATAATTGGATCTGAGGCAACACGGCATATCCAATTAATCATTACTAACAAATATGGAATCATTTCTCGTTCCACGTCTTATCACATTACCCAATAGATATAAGGTCAGGGGGACCAAAACATAATTAGAATGGACTTGTTCTTGAAATAACTCTCGCACTTTCCATTTCTTAGTCCCACAAAGTAGAAATCCTATTTCAATGAATCTATAAGTTGAGAAATCATGCAAAAATAATCTATAACTGGAGAATCCAATATCTCTCTGGATGACAAGGAAGTATATTTAGGACATGACTTGATTTGTCCAAATTGTGTTGAAGATCATCTAGTTCAGGTTTGCAGTTCTGAAAGGATTGTGCCAGTTGTATGTAAGACATTATAAATAACAGAGAGAAGCATCTACCTTCTCTATATTTTCTTCGTTAAGCTCAAGACCAGTTTCTTCATCTGGTACTGCTTCAACCGCAACAATTTCTGGTATCTTTTCCATCAAACGACGCTCAATTCCCAATTTCATTGTCGTCACAGAACTTGGACAGGATCCACATGCTCCTTGTAATTTTAGCTTAACAACATTGCCATCGATTTCACGCAATGCAACGTTTCCTCCATCTGAAATCAGATATGGTCGAATTTCATCCAGCACACTCTGAATGTTTTCTGCAGTAAGCGGTAACTCTACTGCTGAATCTGGAGTTGCAACAGCCTTTACAACTGCACCAAGAGCCAACAAGCAAATCATTTCAGATTCAACATAAAGTCACTAAATATTTATTAGCAAGACTAAAATTACTACCCACAGCACTAAGTATTCAATCGAATGCACAACAACAACCACAACAACAAACATACCCTATAATCCCACAAGTGGGGTTTGGGGAGGGTTGAATGTACACAGACCTTACCCCTGCCTTGGAAGACCCTCGGCTCAAAGAAGTATTCCATCAAACGAACGACCTAAAAAAAGAGTGAACTAAGCTTAAAAACCAAAAGGCTGAGCAATTAAGAACCTTTGTAATCCAATCCTGTTTATCAAATAGAAGAGAAAAAATGAGGGCCTTTTGGTTTCTGATACTGCTTCTAATCTTCTAACTAAGTGATTATCGGAAAATTCATTACAAACTAATCCATTTCAATAATATAAACGTTCGTTATTTGCCAAAAAAGGCTAAAAACTTTTAACCTATTGGTTTGACCATAAAATTGATTTAAGCAAAATTTCCCATTAAAACGGGTAACAAGCTATATAGTCCCCATAACCATTGGCTAATTTGCTAAAAGAATAAGTCTCTAAATTTGGCACTGTTTCTGATCATAAAACTAATTTAAGCACAATTTCCAAGCCAAACAGGCACCCTATTATTTGATTCCGAGCTAAATCAAATTCAAACTTGCCACGGTAAATTCCTAATTGGGAAGAAAAAAGCAGAACCTTGATGCTGTGAAGCTCTACGCAAGGAGTGGGATGATGAATTACGCCTAGTCCACCAGGAAACTCGAGTTCCAAAGAAGGCCGAAATCTGCAAAGCAATGCAATTGAAAAATACAAAAAAAAAATGAAAGTAAAATAACAGAATTAGAAGAAGAAGCAAAATTGTTAAGAGTACTTGGACAATAATCGCCACCATATAAGCTAGCTTTTGGTGAGTTAGGTTCAAAATAACCATTCTAATTCTTTGTTAGGTAACATGTTGTTAATGTTAAGAGTCATCAGAACATGAACTCTTATTCGTTATTAGACAATACTCAACCTACAAACTAACTTAAAAAAAAGTTAGTTTGGACAAGGTCATTCTTTAAAAAAAAATGATAAACCTTGAGAGCTGCAGGAGGAGTGGTGGTGGAAGAAAAAGGAGTTAGCAAGGTTCTAGAAATGTAGGAATAAGGAGGATTCAAACACTTCCCTTCTTGTTTTTATTTTTCTTCCATTTCTTCTTTGGTGTGGTGGCCAACTGTATTTTGTCTTGCTCTGATTTTCTAGCCCAAAATATGCAACCCCCACCCCACTTTTCCTTTTCTTATTTTGCTCCAAACCAAAGGGTGTAATCTCACACCCCAGGAGCCCCACAATCCGGTCAAATTCCCCACAGCAGTCTGTGCTGGGGAATCGAACCCACGCTAGGTAAATCACGCCCCGACTAATTGATTTCAAAGGACCCCGGTCCGACACCCCCATGAGGTAAATCATGCGTGACTCAATTGATTTCAAAGGTTAGACCACTAACACGCCGCGCACCACTTGGACCCTCCTTTTCTTATTTCAAGAAGAAACCCCACACCGACGCCGACGGATTCGATCCTTGGTCTTTGCTCCAAATATCCCCCTTGAAACCAATTGAGTCGCCCAAGCGGACTAAAAACCCCACACCGGTAGGGTAAACTTTTTAAAGTGAAACCGGTCCAACCGCATTACGGTCCCCATACCCCGAAAACCCCACCTCCCACCCCCCGCCCGCCCTACGGATTAGTATACACCGGTTGGCCCTACGCATATGGAGGGATTTTTTTGGGGAACACGGCCCACTCTCGCCGATCGAGAGGACTCGAACACGGAACCTCAGACAGCAACACCCTAATGTATTAGCCACTGGGCCAAACACTTTGGATTTCCTTTTCTTATTTTCTTAGCTATTACTTCTGTCCAATTTACTACAGTGTGTGGTATATTTCGAAGTGATCTTTTTTACTGTACGAGTAATTTTTAAAATATTTAAATTATTAATTATTTTAACTTAAAATAATTTTATTTAGTTTTTAAATGGATAGATTTTATTTTAATTTTTTAAAAGAATTTATGATCAAAATTAAAAACTATGACTCTCAAATTTCGGTATTCGAATTGTACTCTTTGATGGATCGGAGGTAGATTCCTAGTTGATTACTTTGATTTTTTCTCTTCTCCCTACTCACTTTCACCACATAAATTGGGATAGAGAGAGTTTGCATGAACCTGACACTTGTGACACTTTTTAACGTAATGATGGCAATATCTTTTTTATATTCATAATTATTTACTGTGAGTTTCTTTAATTTTTGAAAATATAGCACAATTTTGTAGAGATATAAATTATAAAACCAAATGCATACAAAAATTCAATGTTTTTCAACTCTTTTTTTAGTTCGTTTCGTACAAAATAAAATTGTTACATTCTCAAAAAAAAAATTAATTCACAAACAAATGCTAATATATATACTACTACCTTCAGAGCCAAATATATTTAATTTTTCAATTTCCGCATTGAGTTTTCAGTTTGTTATTCCAACTTCTTGTAATTGGATTTAATAGTTAATAGTTTCTGGTGGTGCTAATTAAATTTGTAAACTGTGTTACCGAGAAATAAGATAAACATATATCTAAGGCAAATGCAAATTCGTCAACATACTTCAAGGAGGCGTTATGATGAGCTTAATTAGTTCTTATATGAAATGCTTAAGAGATTCTAACCCTAGTGCTGATTTTTGTTTATCATTTAGTCGTTCTTTTTAAGTTGTCATCGATCGGTTTAAAGTAAGAGTTAATTTAAGGTTAGTTCAAACTGAATCATATAAGGTTAATTAAATCCAAACTTGAAAAATATTCATATATCGAATAACACTATGCTAAGTTAGTTGATGATGATACATGATACTCAATTAACTGAAACTCATTTGTTTAACACAGTTATAAATCTCAACCTTTTTATATGTAGTGAGCATTTAACTTCTGGTCATTTATCGAATAAATCCGAGATTCTTTACGAAGTTGTTATTTTCAAAATCAACAATCCCAAGTTCAATAAGAAATTCTTTAACGGTCTTCTTGATCTATAAGCGGAGAACTTAAGTTATACTATAGAGTAAAAATCATTTACATTAGTAACAATCGAGATTATCATAGAAATTTTGTGGGTACATAATTACCTTACAAGTGATTTACTTTTAACATCGGTCAATGCAGCAATCTCAAACTTAATTGAGAAACACATAAAACTAAAGAAAAAACAAAGATAACGAATTAAAGAGATGACGGTGTACATTTTCTCATGATTGACACCCACAAACTTGAATCTCAACGATAAATCCAAAGAGAAGAGAGAACAAAATTAAGTTACAACAAGCAATGATAGTTATTATATGAGTATTTTTTTTATTCAATTCAGAAGAGTTGAGAAGAAGCAAAAAGTGGATTATCAACAGTAGTAGAAGATTTTTTTTTCCTTGAGAACAAGTCTCCCACGAGTGGAATGATTGGCTTGATCTTCTTCTTCTTCTTCTTTTCCTTTTTCTTTCCAAGCAAACCTAGATCTGTCTCTCCAATAGTTAACATCTCTGCTAATGTTGGTGATGTTTCCCATCTCACTTTCATTTCCCTTTTCTTATTACCGTAATCTTCATTGTTAATTTTCATTTTTGACGCCGCCATTGCACCTGTATCAATCACGGAGGTATGTGTTCAACTGAACTCATTGATAAAATATATTATATCTCGAGACCTCCTTAAATTCACTATATTTATTTGGTGCACATTTGAACAAGTTTTTGCTATAAATTACCCCCTTTCACACCTTGGACGATCTCCGCCAAGAAGGTATGATGCACTCACTTTCACGTGCCAAGTATGGGGTAACCGGAATGAAAAATAATTTAGATATGCGTCAAATAAACAATGTCAAATTTAGGAGTCCTCGCTTTAGAGATGTTATGTCTTTTCAGTTAAAACATACATACTCATACAGAAAAAAAAACAGAAATTTAGTACGTAAGTATATATATAAAAACATGAATATATTTGGTGCAACGGAAGCCATTATCCATAAAAGTATTTTCCAGTAAACTATTTTCATGAAAAATATTTTTAGTATTTAATTGGTGAATCAAAATAAAAATGAAGAGGAAGTCGTTTTTTACATTTTATGTTCTATTCTATAGTAAACAAACATTATATAGATAACCAGTCATACCAAATCCATCACGTTTGAACTCATATTTTAATAGAACTCAAAACTTTGAACTCATTAAATAAAATTATCGATCCGCCTCTAATCTGCGTAAACTACTTCAGCTTGTGTCAATTTCGAGGAATACATAGTTGAAAGTTAGTATATAATTTTGGAAAATCAATGACTTCGGCGCATAAAAAAGATAGTCATTTTTTTATTTTGATGAAAAATATTTTCCTTAAAAAATATATCCGGGTAATCAAACACTAAATAATGTCTTTCTCATTAAAAGTAATTTTCAAAAAAATAATTTTCATCATAGCGCACACACTTTTATTTTTGAACCCGTATTTTTAGAAAAGTGAAGTTTGAATTCATTAAGATAAAATTATGAATCCGCCTCTAACCTGTGTGAGCTGCTTCAGCTTGAGCCAATTTCGACATGTTCTTATGAAGCTCCGCGTTTAAAGAAGCTAACGCAATTTCAGTCTCGGATTCTCTTGCTTTCATAAGCTTCAATTCCATCTTAGTTTCTTCCAGCTCACTTTCAAGTTTCTTTAAAGCTTCCACAACAATAGGATCATTGTTATTCAAGTGATCTTGAGGACTTGGTGACGAAGCAGATTTCCATGACGTGGCAGTAGTAACAATTTCTTGTGAATTAGCACTTCGAGGAGAATAATTATAATAATTATTATTATTCCATGGACTTTCTTGAGTTGGAAATGTGAAAGGCTTCGGAGAATAAATTTCTTTAGCCAAAAATCGCTCGCCAAAGATGGCTACAGCTTCTTTTACAGAACGAAAAGGGCGCGAAGAATCCACGTTGGAGTGACAATCCATGGGTGGTGATAATTTTGATGTTATTTCCATGGTGTTATAGTATTCTTTTGTGAGGTGAAATGTGGAAAGGAGAGATAGACAATATTATTATTAGGTCATGATTGATAGCTATAAGGTTGGAGGTTTGATGAGTTTTCTTTGCTTTTACTTCAAATATATTCAGAAGAGAGATTGTGATAATGGGGATTGGTCTAGTGCAGGCCAGGGTGGGGGGTCGTAGATATGTATATATGCTAGTAAGTACTCTAATGGCTAGCTGGTGAAGAGATATGGATATAGAAAGATACTGTCGTTTGAAGGTTAAGTTATAAGGGATTTTGAAGTTACGAAGAAGTTGACTCCTCAACTACCAAGCAAATTAATGGAATAAAGGTTTTTATCTTTTTGTTCTGTTTTTATCCTGTATCCGATATCTGCATAATTGGGAGGCCGATTAATTAAGATTCCTACATAACAAGACCCATTAAAGGTGTCGGGAAGCACTTTATATCAAGATTTTTTTCATATGCCGGGCTTAAACCAAAAAAAAACTTTTGTTAAAGGTGGATGAACCTTTTCTATCCCAACACAATCCTTAGTGATAAAGTTTATGTATTAGATTTAATTCATCTTCACTAACAATAACAACAACAACATACCCAGTGAAATTTCACAGATGGGGTCTGGGGAGGGTAGAGTGTACGCAGACCTTAACTCTACTTTGGAAGGTAGAGAGGTTATTTCCGAAAGACCCTCAACTCAAGAGAAAACATAAGAAAAGTCAGATAAGGACAAACAGTTGAAAGTAATATGAAAATAAAAATAACAAAAGCGAATAATCCAAGGTAAAACAGTCATGAAAAACAAGGAACGGTAGCTACTACAGACATAGAGATAAGATACTCAAAAATAGAAGAAAATATCAGACAATACTGCGACTACTAGTATGAAAGGATAAGCAGGGCTCCTACTAGTCTTCTACCCTAATATGAGTCCTCCATAACGTCCTATCTAATAGGGGTGAGGGGGTCCGGGTACCCTAACATTTTTTAACTACCTGGACCCTACCCGGTAAAAGATCGGTTCCTAAATTTACTACTCGAAACCTACCCGTAGCAATCATTACCCGGAACCGCAGGGTCCGGGTAGGTACCCGGGTACCCTGTAAATAAAAAAATACAGATTAAGCAACAATTTTTAGCCTATGAGAATCAAAAAGAGTTCTAAAATAATTTCATCCAGTAGTTTTTTAGCCTACAATCGGAGTTTTTAGTACCCTTATAAGAAGTTTTAGAAAACTTATTCATTGTAGAAAAGCTAATTATGTAACCAAAACCTAAAATTGTAAGCCAAATTTGACACTCAATTAATTGAACGTGTTGATTTCAAAATAAATTTGGAAATATCTGAATTAAACTTATTTTCGTGTTCATAGGCTCTTCGATACAAAAGAAAAGCTTTCTTATACTAGTAAATCTCTAAATTTCATCTTCAGAGCTACAAAATATACACAAATTTTAAAAATAGATTTACATTTCAAATCAAAAAGTAATACAAATTGAAGATGAGTATCGCCTGAAATAGAATAGAAGCATAGGATATTAAAAAGAAATTGAAGAGTTAGATATGAACCCATATGCATTTTAGGAACGACGTGAACACAACCAAGGGAGAGAAAGAGGCAAAGGTGAAGCTTCAACGACGACAACGATGAAAGTACCTAAGAGAAAGCTTCAACAACGACGATGATGAAGCTCGGTGGTGTAGCTAAAACGCCATTGCTATTGAGAGAGTTTTGTGTGATTTCTCTTAGGGCACAAAAAGCATTCTAGAATAAAGGGGTGAAAAAGCTAAAATATTTGCGTCTTGGGGTGGGGAAAATCAATGTGCATGCGTGCTACAAACAATTTTGGAGAAAGTTAAAAGTGGTCCAAATGTTTATCAAAAAATAAAAATATTTAATATTTTATAGGGTCCGGGTATCGGGTCCGGGTACCCTGTCTCTATTTGCCGGAACCGGACCGACATTGATCGGTTCCTAATTTTACTACCCGGACCCTACCCGTTATTATAATATATCTACACGGAACCTACCCGTTAGTGTCGGCTCCGGTCGGGTATCTGGGTACCCTGTACCCGTGCTCACCCCTTCTATCTAAGGTCATGTCCTCAGTAAGCTGAAACTGTGTCATGTCTCATCTAATCACCTCTCCCTAATACTTCTTCGGTATACCTCTACCTCTCCTGAAACCGTCCATAGCCAACCTATCACACCTCTGAGGCATCCACATCTCTCCTCTTCACATGCCCAAACCATCTCATCCTCATTTTCCGAATTTTGTCCTCCACCGAGGCCACTCGCACCTTGTCCCGGATGTCTTCATTCATAATTATATCTCTTTTAGTATGCCCACACATCCATCGCGACATTCTCATTTTCGCAACTTTCATCTTCTGAACATGAGTGTTCTTAACTGGTCAACACTCCGCCCCATATAACATGGTCGGTCTAATAACCACTTTGTAGAACTTGCCTTTAAGTTTTGGTGGCACATTCTTATCACACAGCACTCCAGAAGCAAGCCTCTATTTCATCCACCTTGCACCAATACGATATGTGACATCATCATCAATCTCCCAATTTCCTTGAATAATATACCCTAGATACTTGAAATTGTCCTTCTTCTGAATAACATGGGTCCCAAGCCTTACTACAACGCCAGCCTCATGCGGTACGTCATTGAACTTGCACTCCAAGTATTTTATTTTGGCCTTACTCAACTTGAACCCTTTAGACTCCAGAGTTTGTATCCAACCCTCCAACTTAGCGTTAACCCCGTTGAGAGTCTCGTCAATCATGACTATGTCATCTATGAATAACATACACCACGACACCTCACCTTGAATTTATTGCATCAATCCATCCATCACCAGGGAAAATAAAAATGGGCTAAGAGTTGATTCTTGGTGCAACCCCATCACAACTGGAAAGTACTCCGAGTCTCATTTTATTGTCTTCACCTTAGTCTTGGCTCCATCGTACATGTACTTGATCTCCATAATGTACGCAATAGGTATGCCTCTAGCCTCCAGGCATCTCCAAAGAACCTTCTTTGGCACTTTATCGTAAGCCTTTTCTAGGTCGATAAATACCATGTGTAGGTCCCTCTTTCTCTCCCTATATTGCAGCTTTAGCAGTCTCCTTACAAGATGGATGACTTCTATAGTTGAATGCTCCGGCATGAATCCAAATTATTTTTCTGAAATAGACACGCCTCTTCTCACCCTCATCTCAACTACCCTTTCTCACACTTTCATAGTATGGCTTAGCAGCTTGATACTTCTATAATTGTTGCAACTTTGAATGTCGCATTTGATCTTGTACAAAGGAATTAGTGTACTCCACCTCCATTCATCGGGCATATTCGTCGTCTTAAAATTAAACAATCTAGTCAGGCACTCCAAACCTGCCATGCATGTGCTCTTCCAAAATTTCCCAGGAATCTCGTCAGGTCTGGTTGCTATTCCATCTGCGCATCCCACGAACAACAACCTTAGTCTCTTCAACCTTTATACTACTACAATATCCAAAATCGTGACGCCTATTGGAGTACTCTAGATCTCCCACCCAATATAATGTCTATGTCCCCTTCTTCATTAAAGAGTTTATAAAAGTAAGACTGTCACTTCCGTTTAATAAGAGCTTCCTCCACCAATACTTTTTCATCCTCGTCCTTGATGTACTTCACTTCTTCAAGATCACGTGCCTTCTTGTCCCTCGCCTTGGCCAACCTGAACAATTTTTTATACCCGTCTCTGTCCTCTAGTTCCGCATATAGGCGTTCAAAAGATTTTGTTTATGCCGCCAAAACTGCCAACTTTGCCTCATTTCTCGTCATCTTGTACCTTTCCCTATTTACCTGGATCTCCTCATCATCTTTGATGTCTACCAACTTCGCATAAGCCACCTTCTTTGCTTCCACCCTCCCTTGGACTTTTCCTTTCCACCACCAGTCCCATCAGTGCCCACCATGCCTACCTCTCGAGACCATCAGTACCTCTCTAGTTGCTTCCTTAATGCAACTGACCGTCCTATCCCACATACTGCTCGCATCCCACATACTCTCTCATGCCCCCCATACTCTCTCATGCCCCCATAGCCATCAATTTCTCCCACATTTCCTGGACACTCGACATGGTCAAAATCCCCCACCCGATCCTCAGTCGATCATCGACGACCCTATTCTTCTTCTTCCTCTTAATCTCCAAATTCACTACCATGAGCTTATGATGGATCGAAAGGTTCTCACTCGGAATGACCTTGCAGTCTTTACAAAGTCATTTATCATCCTTTCTAAGGAATAAAAAGTCAATATGTGTGGCAGCCATCGAACTAAGGAAGGTCACCAAGTGCTCCTCCCTCTTCGGGAAACTCTAGTTGGCTACCACCAATCCAAAAGCTTCTGCGAAATCCTGAAGTGAAACTCCTCATCCGTTCCTGTTCTCGAAACCAAAAACCTCATGCACATCATCATAACCCCCCATAAACTGACAAGATGTGTCCATTGAAATCTCCTCATATGAAAAGCTGCTCGGTGGGCGATATACCTCCCACCATGTCAGCTAAATCCTTCCAAAAATGTCTTTTCTCCTCCTCGTCCAAGCCCACTTGCGACGCATATACACTAATAATATTCAAAGTGGACCCTCCAACAACCAACTTAATCATCATCATCCTGTCATTGACCCTCCTAACCTCTACCACCTGATCTCTCAGCTCACTATCTACTAGAATGCATACTCCATTCCTACACCTCGACCTACCCGAGAACCATAATTTATAGCCGTCCACGTCCTTAGCCTTATGTCCTGCCCATTTGGTCTCTTGGACACAAGCTATATTAATCTTCCTCTTCTTAAAAAATTTCAATATTTCTATGGACTTCCCCGTTAAAGTCTTAATGTTCCAAGACCCTACTTTCAGCCTAAAAGTCCCTTAACTCACTTACCCCTGGCCCCCGTCCCCGACATTCACGGACAATGTCAAAATAATAATAATTAGTACTCTTACAATATTAATGTTACGTGTTGGGATAGTAATTTGTCTTATTTTACATATTACTAAATTTACTGATTATGGACGAGTGGTTGGCGATCTGATAGCAGTGTAAAAAGGTACTATAAAGTAGTAGTGTAGAAAAATTAAAATCGTTTGTATTAGGGTCAAAGACAATTTATCATTGGACTTGTTTGTCAAACTCATGCGCATACTGATATAAAGAAGCTACTTAAGTACGTAATAACGGTATCGATTACGTTCTTTAATAACAAGTAAATCAAAAGGAACGCATACGTACTACTCCATCTCCATTCATTTTCTTCTTTTCTTTTCACGAAAAATAGATGCTTGTGGTGGTTATATATTGCAGCCTTTTATCTTCATAAGCAACGTGCATTTTTTAAGATCATTTTCAACTTTTTGTTTCTTGTTTACGTAGTTGGAGATGTCTTAGTAATTGAAGTATAGTTGGAGATGTCTTAGTAATTGACGTACTAAATTAAGGTCAGAGTCAAACAGATTTTAAGATAAAGCTTTAATTAATTAGTCTTCATGTGATTTCGCATTCTATTTCGAATAAAATTGTGGTTTGGTTTTGCTGAAGAATTTTGCATCCAACAGCAATCTACTGTGTGAGTCTGGTAGATAAATTATGTATTGCAGTACTCGTTTCGACAGAGGTAAAACTTGATCGTTAAGTAATTACATACTTATTCGCACCTAATATTTCTATCAAATCAAATTATTATATTTTAATAGTTTAAAAAATAAGAATAATTACTTGTCATAGTTATTTCTAAGAGATAATTATTATTAATAACTATTTTTTAATTTATTTATATTTAGTAACTATAATAAATTTATAAATTATCATTTATAGTTATATTAAAATACATTAAGTTTATGACTTTATTTATCTCTCTCTCACCTCTTCCTCTCTCTGCCGCCGTCCACTGCCAGCGCTCCAACAACAGACCACGACTAAAACACCTCGCTCCTCTCCCTCTCCTTCACACGACTGTCGGATCTCTCTCTGGTTTCACTCTCTCCCCAAACCTTCTCCAATGGCGCCGTAAAAACAATCTGAAACCCATAATTAATTCGTGGTATCGGAAACGAAAATGGTAACAAGAGAAAAGGGGCTGCCTTCATGGAAGCGTTGGATTCTTTTGTTCAACTAAGGGTCTTCTTCTTCGTCTGTTGTGTTGGGACGGAAAAGACGTGGTCCATCGTTTTCTTGTTAAGTCGTCTAAGTATGGCTGGCCAGTGGGCCGGGATCGGGTCTGTCGGGTCGGGACCGGCGGGATTCTCCGTCGTCCCGTCCCGTTTCTGATCCCGTCGGAGTCGGGGCGGGATCGGTTTTTTTTTGCACTTAATTTAAAAAATAACATGTATATAAAAAACTCAATAATTAAACAAGATAGTGTAATAAAAATATCCCAAGGTTGTTTTTGTGCCTCTTATATTATTTAATAAATATATAATTTTTTTTGTAATACAAATACAACTGTCAAATTGCAACTTTATGGTGTTGTTCAAAAGTTATAAATTACATAGTAAAATTGCAATTAAAAAAATTACATTTTGAAAAAAATATGTTCTAGTTTCTTGATAATTTCCTATGGTTCTTCGGTTGGAATTGGTATTTGTTGGTCAAATTGCTCCACACCGCTTCCACCACCCTCGAATAAGATTTCGTTGTAGTTTTCGTCTTTTTCTTCGTTGATCTCCGGTTGACCGCACCTTCTCTGCTCCGTCATATTCAATCTCTGAATAATACTACAATCTCCAAAATGTCTTCGGCTAATGAGTGTCTGTGCTCTCCTATTTGATATCTGCCGGCAGAAGAAGCGCTTTCAGACATTGTTGATGACGCTTGAATGTTCAAAACATCTCGGCCCATCATTGAAAGTGTCAGAAAGGTCTTCACATTCCCCCTCCAGTATTTCAACAAGTCTTCACGTCCTTCTTCATTGAGAACTGCTTGGTATGGTACAGAACCCTGCAAAATAAAAATATCAAACTCGCTAATTTGGTTAGTAGCGATACGGCCGCACATTCTATTTCTGAGGCTTTCAATACTAGCCGCAAAAACATGTCTTTTGTGAGGTTGTGTTGAAGAAGAGGAAGAAGATGGTATGGAAGACGGTAGGTTGCTAGCACTTTCTTGTTGGTAAAACCTATATTTTTTTTTGCATTCGTCTTCTACGCTAAACAACACTTCTTCTTTAGTTTGTTCAATAGGTGGTGGCTGATTTGGATTTTTGGGACTTGGAGGTGGTAGTACTGCTATACAATCGTAAATAGTTTCAATAAGTGATTTAGTACCGTCTATTTTAATAGTCGGATTTAATACAACGCCAATAATATAAATAGTGGGAATAAGAATAAAATATTTTTTAATAGCCGTCTTATAAGCTGACTTATCCATATATTCATTAAGCAGTAAAAATATTAGAGCTATATAAAACAACATAGTTGAAATAGTAGGATAATATATACTGGAAAATTCCTTTGTTGCTTGAAAAAATTTCTCTAAAAATACAATAAGTTCGGAATTTTTCCCCCAATCGCTAACTACAAGTACAACCATATAAGCTGGATTTTGATTATGAGAGTTAAAAAATAAAGTTATAGGTTTTCTATAGTCATAAGCAACAAGTAGTTGCTCGTATAAAGAATTACACCTAGTAGGTACTTCTTCTTCAATTTTTCTATAAGGTAGTTGGCAATCGTGACAAGTTTTTTTATATTATTTTCTTCGTTGTATTCTATTATTTTTAAAAATAAAGGTTATAGCAATTTGTATTTTACTAAGAATATCTTAAAAAATGATAGACCATCCTTTACAATTAAGTTATATATATGGCATGCACATTTTCTATGAAAATGATCTGAAAAAAATGGAGTTAAACTATTTTTTAAAATTGTAATAGCGTAGTTGTTAGAAGAAGCGTTATCTAGTGTGATAGTCATAATTTCATCAGTCATTCCGTAATAATCGCACACTTGATAAATATTTTCTGCAATAAAAGTATCATTGTGCCTATCATCTATATATCTATACACTAAGATACTTTTTTGCATAGACCATTTATAATATATCCAATGATAGGTTACCGTAAAATAATCATGGTCGTTAGTACTACGACCTATATCAGAAGTGATAATCACTTTGCCATTAAAATGATACAATGAATAACGTAAATACTGTTGATATTCATGTGCGAGTTTAAATACATCTCTCTTAACAGTTGATCTAGAAAAATTATTAAAAGCATGATTATACATATCTCTAATGTAATGAATAAAACTAGGGATGTCAACGGATCAGATCTGGATCGGATCCTACTAGATCCATATCCAGATTCGTTTTTCATACCCGGATCCATATCCGGATTCAGATCCATCGGGTCCATAAAAATCAGATCCATCGGGTCCACGGATCGGATCTGGATCCACATCTAAAAAAATTTATTTTAGAGTTGTATATTTTTTTCATGTTTCAGATCTTCATAAGAGTCAAGTGGTTCTCATAGTTGTATATTTTTTTCATTATCATATTTCAATCCTAGGCATGTCTGTCAAATGAAAATTGAGCGCTACAACAACATTAAGCTACATTGGGTGTCAATTCATCCATTTTCTTTGTTTAATTTGCACTTTCATTAGTGTAAAAAGAATTAAAGGTGGAAGCCATAAAGTTTAATCTTGATCTTATATTAGATGTTGTATTCGACCACAATTAATCATCCTTCATGACTGTAACTTTTATGAGGAATATTTTGCAACGAATCCACTCTTTCATCTGCTAAAGCATGACATGAGATATGGATATTTCAACAGAATGAGATCAAATAATTAGCTCCTTTTACATGCAATGATTGTACCATCATTTGTTTTCCGCTTAGTTTTTTATTGAGCCTTTTGAGAATTATGGGCTTAAACGTATGGACCATTTAAAAAATAAAGTCCAAATCTGAATGTAAAATATAGAAATTATGATTTTTTTAAAAAAATACTTATAAAATTACATTCTATGTTATGAATATATTTAATAAAAAATGGATTCACGGGTCGGATCTGGACCGGATACGGATCTCAAATACAAGATCCAGATCCAGATCCGATCCATCGGAAATGGATTTGGGTCCGATCCGGATCCGTCGGGTCCAAATTTTGAAGATCCGTATCCTATAAAATGGATCTGGATCCACCGGATCCGATATCCATTGACATCCCAAAATAAAACTGGGAGATGAAGGAAATGAAAAGAGCCAACCCTCAACAACAACTAATTTTGCTATTACTTCCCTATCTCTATGTTTATCGTATTTAGGGCCTACAATTCCCCCCGTCATAGGGTTAATTTGACCCTGTACTTGGTCTGGGACAGTATGTGAACTTTGTCCCGATGGAGCGGACGTTTGCGCACCCGGTTTTGAAGCCTCATATTGGGCATACCTAGCTGGATGAGCCCTTGCTACGTGTCTCATTAAACTCCCCGTCCAATCGTGACCTTTTCCAATTTTAAATTTTAAAACATCTTTACATATTTTACATCTAGCTACTTGATTCTCTACGTCCCTATCAAAAAATGTCCATGCATTTGATTTTAATATTCGTTTTGCTGGACCTCGTCTCATACTAGGGGCAACAAGAGGCATTTCAGTTGAAGGTGCACTAGTGAGTGTGTTGTCATCTACATTAGTGGGTGTATCATCTAGATCATCGTCTAAATTAAAGTCTTCTTGAGTTCCAGAAAATAGCTCATCGTCTAAATCTAATGATATTGTAGGAAAATGTTCAGTATCAACAAAATTATCCTGTGTAAGAATAAGATTATGTCTAGAAATAGGACCATTGCCCTTGTTGCCCCTACTAGAAGAAGCATGACCCCTACCCGTAAGCATACGTTTAAATCCTTCTATTATAAATTTATAATTATGCTAATAAATAATTAAAGTAAATAAAATTAAGTGCGCTAAATAAAATAACATACAATAATAATTTAATGAAGGAACAAATGTACCAAACGCTGACGTAACATCGACGTGTAATCGAGAGGTTGAAAATTGAAACTTTGCTCGATAGAAGATCCTCAAGCTAGTTGCCAACTTCACTCCCAATTCCCAAATGAATAAATAAAATTGAATATTTAGTAGACAATGTAGACTTGCAGAGAGATAGATTGAGAGATTAGAGATATTAAAGGAAGATTTGTGAGAAAGATGAAGAGAAAATGAGGTATTTATAGTTGGGAAATTGAGTTAAAGTGTAAATATAATAACTTATGAGTTAAAAATAAATATTAAGGGGGTGGGGGGAGGCCAAAAATGACCTTTGCACAACGGCCAAAATGTAAAATGGTCGTTGGTGCAACAACTATTTTTGCAAAAAGGGGAGTTTCAGGCGGGATCGAGTCGGGACCGGGATCGAGTCGGGACTGGCGGGACGAGACCATGTCTCATCCTGGTTTGAGTCTCGATACCGCAATTTTTTTTTAAATGTCAGGTTCGGGGCGGGACCGGGTCGACCCGGCCCACTGGCCAACCATACGTCTAAGCAACTGGGTGAATTAATCCTTCATAACATTGAAGAATGTAGGTCGATACCAAATTTTCAGATCTGAACTTTTGTAGTTTGTATACAATTTTTTCGCCTAAATACAGTGTATTCTTAAATGGATTAAGTGTAAATACGGTTTATTTTGTATTTCATCGGAGAGCCGATCACATTTAGTTGTATTCTTCATTTTTTTAGTGTTAATACAATGTATTTTTTTGTATTGTCTTGTATTTATATATTTTTGAAGGACAAAATGTGTATTTGAATACACGTGAAACATGTAAAACGGAGGTGTTTTTGACTGCATTTTGGAACTGTGTATTTGAATACACATAAATACACACGAAATACAATCGAATACATTTAACTACACCCAAAACAAAAGGATAAATCAATATATAAACACACTAAAATACACAACCTCGTGATGTATTTAAATGCACTTAAATATAACATTTTGAATACACATGCATTCAGATAAATTAAAGTTGCTTGTATCCAAATACACTGAAATATATCGAAAATGACTAAACGTAGCTACGAATTGTAAATAGCAAAAATGTAGCTACGGATTGAAAGCAAGCATTAAAAGGTAGTTATTTATGTAAGTTGCCCTTTAAAATATGTAATTAACATAAAAATTAATATCAATTGATCAGAATTAAGTGGTACAGTCAAACCTCTATATAATTGTCACTCGTTATAACAATATTTCACTATAGCGACCTGATTTTCTTCGAAACCAATTTTCATGTTATATATGTTTTTACTTATCTATAACAACATTTTATCTATAACAACAATGACATTCATTATAACGGTACACTCTTTATAAAATTACCTATTTATAACAATCATACTCAAATATTATGTAGTAAAATTTGTAAGAAACATATTATGTATAAAAATAAAATACTAAAATATTTATGGTAATCATCATTAATTCATGAAAGCCTCAACCTACTACTATGTGGGGTGAGATAGAATGGTCAAATGTTAAGCTAATAGACGTCAGTCAAGGAAAAACTATTGAATTCCATTTTGTTGAAAGTTTGGACATAAATCTTTGTCAATTTAAGCGTCAATTTATTACTAAGAGACTAAAATTCGTGAACCCACCTACAATTATAGAATTCTTACGTAAAACTTGAAATATTTAAATTTATAATTAATGTTAAATGCATATTTTTCTTAGATTTAGATTCTTTACTGGTACGATATAACTAGTTATGAATTTATTAGTAATGTATTAGTATTTTCAAATTTTAATTAGAAAAATATGAAAATCAATTGAGATTTTAAAATAAACAAGCATTTTGTTTTCGTTTATAACATAAAAAGTACATAAAAATAGTTTTTTGTGTTTTGTTTATAACAACCAAATGAAATCTAATTATCAAATGTCAGTATACATACATAACACCACCTCATTATAGCAGCCATGGAATTTTCGGACAAACGCTGTCATTATATGGCGTTTTAGCTATTATATTTAGTCTAAAATAAATACTAGCAATTTTTTATATAATCATGAAGGTATTTTTTTTAAAGTTATCCTTATTTAAATAAGTAGATTTTTACACAATCAAGACCATATTAAATAGATTATATTTAATTAGGAGTAATTTAATAAAAAGTACCTCTACTTTTCTAGGGGTGAGTGAATTTATTAAGCGTTCAATCTACAAAAATAAAAATAAAGGTTGATCACAGTAAATGTGATTAATAAAATGGTGGTATAACTGCTAAAAGATTATATTCCCATAAATACTTAAGTGAATAACGTCTTCACCTTGAGATATTATTTCCTTAATATGTCTTGATAAAATCCTAATTATAATATGAAACGATATCATTTAAGTAAGCCTCGTTTTGCATCTATTTTCCCCCCCGTAAACACATGCAATAAAATGTTTTTACTCTGAAAACGAGGCAAAAATTCACATGGAGCGTTTATATTAAATTAATAAATGTTTTTTCACTTAATCATGATCAAATAATTCATATTTTTACCTTGTTTATCACTTATCGGTAACAAGTTTGGTATAAACACCAAGTAAGTGTATGATCAAAAGGTTTGATTTAATCTTTTCTATTTTGATTGATTTAAATTAAATGAGTATAAAGTATAACTAATAAAGAAAGACTTTTGAAAGTTATAATTTAAAACAAGCCACATATATTTGTGTGGTTATAAATAATTTTATTAAAAGTAAATTGAAGAATTTAAAATTAAATTATTTTTAAGACAAATTAAAAATAAACATCACATAAAGTGAGACAACATGAATAATGGTATGGATGTTGGTTAGTTATAATTTGGAATTATGGGCGAGGACAGGATAAGAATAATTTTGATATACTTGGGACTATTTTGAAAATGTTCAGAACATGAAGGATGAAATTGAATCATACACAACCTTGTCGAATGTAGTTCCGCGTCTAAGACCGAGTACGGGCTTCTTCCTTGGGCCAATAGCATCATATATATACGGGCTTCTTGTTTGGGCTCACAACATATTACCGTCTGTTTGGTCCACGACACTTGTAGTCTGTACTGTTCTCCTCACGGATCCCCATTGTTTCTTCTTTCATCATTCTCCCGCCCATTTGCACCGAAGGCAAAGGTTCTTCTTCTTCCACAGGTCCAAAATTGCAAGTATCCGCGGAGAACGAGAATTGTCTCCGACGGCTGTTGCTTAATTCCGGCCGATCAACACAGTCTCCGGCGCCGACTCCGGCGAAAGATGCTCTCTCAAAAGCACAGAAGGCCAAGAAACTTCGTTCTATCTACGAAAAGCTTTCTTGTAAGGGCTTTTCCGATCATCAAATTGAACTCGCTTTATCCTCTCTCAAGGTACACTAATCAAGAAACTCACAAAATTGAATGATTTAAACCGATTTAATTTCATCAATAAAAAGTATCTTCTATTTCAAGAAAGGCTGTATATATGCCTATCATGTAATGTGCATTATTATTATTATATGAATTATACATATACATATACATGGCACACTTATCTAATTTTTTCAAGAAAGTACAAGTGTGGTAATTTCAAGAAAGGTCATGTCTACGCGTACTCTATTTGATACATAGTTAGTGTTTCCTTTTTGGTTATTTGGATATATAATCAGATACATTCTTTGTGCGGTGTTGTTTTTAATAATATTTACCATTTAAAAAAAAAATACAAAGGAGAGAGCCACGTTTGAAGCTTCTTTAGATTGGCTATGCTTGAATTTGAGAGGGAATGAGCTTCCTTTGAAGTTTTCAAGTGGTACTTCCGAATTGAACGAAGGTATTGAAAAGAATTATGTTTAATTTCCAGAATTGGCGATAGTGAGGAGTTTTATGTTTACAGAATTATGTTCATGACCATATGCATTTTGGCAGTGTTAAGAGTCCCACATCGGATATGGAATGCGAACATGTATTCCTTATATGGTCTTGGACAATCCTCACCCTACAAGCTAGCTTTTGGGGTTGAGTTAGGCCCAAGATACATTCTTTACATGTTATCAGAGCGAGACTCATTTCATATCCACGCTCCAGTTAACAAGGTCTGGGCGTGCGGGGAGTGTTAAGAGTACCACATCGGATATGGAATGGGAACATGGATTGCTTATATGGTTTTGGACAATCCTCACCTTACAAGCTAACTTTTGGGGTTGAGTTAGGCCCAAAATCCATTCTTTACAGGTTCTGTTAGTATCATATCAACTGCTCGAGAAGATTGGGTTCCTTCAGCAGATTCATCCGTGGCAGAAGTTAAATATGAGAGAATACCTAAAGTTTTAGTTGTGCCGAAGAGATAGTGAATCTCTACGTACAGTTGAACGTGCACAAGCTTGGATCCGTCAGTATATGGAGCAACAGGAAGAGGTACTTCTAAAGTTCTACTTGATACGTCTAGTTCGACTGACGGTGATAATAGGTTCTGCGGTGAAACTACTGCTGTGTATCTGATTTCAGCTTTCATGAATTTATCTGTTTACAGTGAAACTAAAAGGTAACTGAGAAAGGTTCTGCAGGTGAGTGCATATGCCTAGTTAGCTACTGCATGCTTTACACTTCTAACTTATTTTTTTGGTTTCACAGCTAGCTGTTGTCTTAGAAAAACTTAACTAAGATACATGAAAGAATTAGAGCATGATGTTGTCTCCCTCCTAGATTTCATCATTTCACATTCTCTAGTTTAATCCATATACTTTTTGCTGTTTCGGTTAGCTCCCAGGGCTGAGTACTGTAACAATGTATTGGAGCTAACATCTACGTATCTTTGTAATTTTTGCATCCTTTTGATGCCAGCAATTAAACACCTTATTTCATAAAAAAAAAGAATTAGGGCATGAGTCCTGACTTCGTTGACATTTAGGAAAACAGAAAATATGTTCTAGGAGAGTGTAATATTATCAAAATCAGTACTTGAAGAAACAACAGGTACAGTATGTCATTGAGAATCCTAAAGCAAAAAAAGCACAATATTCTTCCACAAAAAGACAGGAGACTTTTTACAGTTGAAACAACAACAAAGCAATTGTTTCTGGTTTAGAGTCTCCTTTTTCCAATCAACGCTCTATGCAGGTGTAGGATATGGCGGCTAGATTTTGTCAAAATCTATCTTTAATCCCATTTGGATCAGAAACAAATTACTCTATTTTTTAGTATTAAAGTGCCCAATATTGTTTTTTGTTCAAGAAATTCAAAGTGTTTATCGCTGAGACCATACATTCTTCTTTTACTATGCTTTTGCAGGATGAAGATGAAAGTTGGGAATCTGGTTTATATTATGATGGTTCCCTAGAGCAGGTAAATCTCAGGGCAACTTTTTCCATGTTTTTACACTAATAGAGCATCAGTTCACATGATTTGTGTCACACAGCCTCTTTAGTCATGACTATCTGATGATGTAGGGTTTCCCTTAATCCTTTTGTCGGTATCCATTGTCCAGTTCATTGTAATATGTTTAGGCTTTAGATTCGGCTGGTGGATGGAGTAGATATATGGTTTACATTCTTGGAAGACTCGTATGGCTACATTCTTGGAAGACTCGTATGGCTATTTATCTTGCGGGAATGACCTGTTTATTGTAAAGTTGAATCTAGATATAGTAACAGTTAGTTCCTTAAATCATTTATCCCATTTTCCTGTTGTAGCGAATTGAATTTTGTCTAATCAGAGTAGATATAAGGCCTATATCCCTTAAAGACACTTGTTACTCGAAGAATTTGAAAAGCATGCTACTGTCCTCGATTCATGTTTTGTTCGTCAACAGGTCCCGCAAAAAAAGCGTAGTATTGAGTCCACTGTCCAAGAATTTCATACAGCACGGCTGGAAGCTGTTCATACAAAAGAGCGCGGTGACAACTAGGGCCATGAACAAGCCAGCCGAACCATTCGGAAGATCAAGCAGGAGATATCTGCTCTAGGTAGAAAACTCTCGATATTGTGCTTTCATTCCATTACTATAGCAGGTTTAACTTATGACATTTATTATAGGACTATTGGATGATATCCTGGAGTCTGCACATGAAAGTGCTTCCGACCATGCAGTGGTGGACATGTCCTCAGAGAAACCTGATGTTGATGATGTTACTTCACACAGTTTCAGAACGTTGGATATTCATGAACAGGAGATAGGAATTGATGATAAAGTGGCTGTCAATAGCAGCAGCTCTAATGAGTTCACTGAAAACAATCCATCAAGTGTTCCTACAGATGACAAGGTGGCTTCAGGAGGAGAACCAGAAGACGTAGAGCTTGGTGATTTCTTATTTGAAGAAGATTCCTCTGCTGATGTGTCGTCTGCTGTACTAGAACTGTAGAAGAAAGAAAAGATGAGAGAATTATGTAGTCAGAAAAACTTAGAGAAGTTAGAAGGTATATGGAGAAGGGTAAAAGTTTGGTACCTGATCTTATGAGTTGGTTGTAAAATTTTCATTGTAGACTATAATCTAGAGCACCTCCTTAGTTACCTTAAAGACAGAAGATTTAGAGCTCCTCTTTTGGCAATAGGATAAAGATGCCTGGTCACTAGTTGTAACTTAAATAAGGTAACCTCTTCTCAGTGGAAGGAAGTATTTTTCCTTTTCTATGTAGTTACTTTGACAGAATAAGGTGTAACTTGTCTCTATGTTTTTTAGTTTTGAAAGAACCAATAGTGTTATTGCACCCAAGGGTGTGGCCTAATGGTTAATGAAGTTGGTAGAAACCTTGGAGACGAGAGTTCAAATTCCAATGGAGGCAAAAAATGCTAGGTGATCTCTTCAAATCTGCCTAAGCCTTGGTGAGCTGAGTTACCCGGTACCTGTGTTAGTGGGAGGTAGCAGGTATCCCTTGAAATAGTCTGGTGCGAGCAAGCCGGTACAAACATTACTCTTATAAAAAAAGGAACTGATATTTTTATTAAGCTACTGATACTGGTAAAAAGGTTAATCTACGATGAGCTCGTCTGTACCTGGTCTGCAGCATGAAGTTAAACCACCCCCTCCACTAACAAAATGTGATGCAAAATGTGAACCATGGTAGACTTGTGTTGTCCTTTTTCTTCTTGAGGTCTTCTTGCTTTTGTTCTTAAGTTCTTGTTCCTTCCCTAAAAGTGTAAAACTTGTTGGCATAATTGCTGGGAGATCCACAAAAGGTTCCAAAGTCTTTTCTTCACCAACTTTGTCAAAGATCAGGGTGGGAGGCACCAAAATATGCTAAAATACCTGGAAGAGGAAATATTTTAAATTACTCAGTATAATGCGCAAAGCCAGTGGGAGGGGTAAGAGAAGAAAAGCTGGAGGGCTAGTAACAATCGAGCTTCCTAGTCAGGATCATACTTCTGCTACTGTTGAGGTAATGTTTAATGCTTTGTTGATACTGTTTTTGCATTTGTTGTAAGTCCATAAAAAAAAAAGGAAAGAGAAGTTAATGATAATTGCAGTACTACTATTTGGTTGTTACACAATGTTTCCCTAATGGGGAGAATTGCATGTATTCACATGAAAATAGGAGTGTTATATATCCCTTTGTTCGTTGTAAGATAGCAGTTGAATATGTTTAGCTATATCTACATTATTTGTCCCAGTAGTTTAGCTGACTGAATTTTTTTCAGACGTGATATGTCAGGGCCTCTGGAACTGCACAACTAAATAATACTGAGATTCTTTGGTGTTGAAGCAATCAAACTGATTATTTGACCTTTTTCTTACTTGAGCTTTTCATTGATTTCTCTATCGCACTTTGACACTTCCCAAAGCCACACTTTGCATCTCAGATTATCTTTTTGCCTTTAAGACACCTTGAAAGTTTTGTCTGGAAGAGATGTTAGTTCTTAACCTAAAAGATTTATGATGCTATGGAGAAGGTCTCTTAGGGATAGATATGGCGAGAGGCTGTCTCTAAACATTTAAGTAAATTATGGTAAGACAGATTATGCTGATTTCTGTCTTCCACTGCTAGATTCTCTCTTTTTTCCCTTTTGTTTCTCTCCTCAGTAAAGTCACATATCTTCTTTTATTTTCTGGGAAGATTTATAATTGGCTGAGCTAGAAGAGTGCTCGATCCTGCTCTTTCTACTGGCAGGAAGAAACAAAATCTACTATCCTACTTCAGAAGAGAGCAGAGGAAGAAAAAACTCTGTTGTTGAGCACTAAGAAATTGTGAATTTACCTACAGAGAGCCAGGGCGGTTCTCGAACTGCTTTCTCTCTCTCTCTCTCTCTCTCTCTCTCTTTGTAGTGGTAATGTAAAGATTCTTTTTTCTTTTGTGATTATGTAAAGCTTTTATTGATGTGATGAAGAAACTCCTCGGTAGGCATACAAAAAGTAGAGAACTTTACACAAAAATCTGTTTCTCGACAAAGAGCATCCGGTCATTTCTAAACTATACTCCAGAAGTCGATTTAAATCTGCTTATATTCCAGAAAAGGTAGTTTGGGCAGGAGAATGATGTACCAGTATCCCCAAAAGACAGTAGTGAGGCCTGTAAAGAAGAGATTAGAAGTTGATACCATTATATCAATGTGTATTTGCATGCGTGATTCACATAGCCTTATCGTGATGGGTCTTTTGGATGGAAAATCAACTGGAATGAAAGAGTCATGATTTAGAGGAATAAACATGTGAAATTATAGAAATTCTTAAATGGTTGTAAGAAAGAAGGTCCGTACTTTGTGTACATACATGAGCTCTCTTTTTACTACTTTTGTGAATTACATTGCTGTACTTATTAAAAGAAAAGGAAAATGTGAAATTATAGAAACATGAAGGGTAAAGTGACAGACCCCACTTATTTTTAGATTAATGATGCTATTGAAGTGCATTATCCTGGCAAGACAAGAAAAGAAATACTGTTCTAGGAGCTTTTGCTTTCTGTGCCATAGGTATGTATTGGACTTCACCATGATGTGTTGTGACATCAGTCTTAATCCCTTTGTGGACCCCCCTCCATGTGTTTCTTAACCCCTCCGAGTTTTTATCGATAGTAATGTTGGTAAGAGGCAGTTCATAGAGCTATTGTTTTCTTTTCTCGTGCTTTCCCACGGTTGACATGACTCTGCCATAACTGTGAAATTTGAAGGGATGTTATGTAGTTGCAACTTTGATGAAAATACAATTTGATGTTGTAGTTTGGAACGATCAGTGTTCAAGCTTATAAGGAAAAACAACAACATACCCAGTGAAATACCACAACGTAGGGTCTGGGGAGGGTTGAGTGTACGCAGACCTTACCTCTACATTGGTAAGTAGAGAGGCTGTTTAGATCCTCGGCTCAAGAAAAGCATAAGCACAACCGAAAGCAAGAGAAACAGTCAGACCCGGACAAGAAATTTAAAGCAGTATGAAAATGAGAGTAACACAAGCGCACATGCCATGATAAAGCATTTTTGAAAAAAGAAGCAGTAACTAACACATGTAAATAAGATAAACAAAGTACACGAAAGAACATACAGCCGCAGAAATCAAAGGACAAGGAACTATAAATTAATACTGCGCCTACTAGTATGATATGCTAATCAGGGCTACAATAATAACTCTACAACTACCATTATGTAAGTGTAAGTATGACTACGCTTAACTACCTACTACCCTTAATCCGTGTCCTCCACAACCCCTATCTAAGGTCATGTCCTCATTAAGTTGCACCTGCGCCATATCTCGTCTAATCACCTCTCTCCAATACTTCTTTGGCCTACCTCTACCCCTCCTGAATCCGTCCATAGCCAACCTCTCACACCTCCGCACTGGGCCATTTGTGCCTCTCCTCTGCACATGTCCGAACCATCTCAACCTCGCTTCCCGCATCTTATCCTCCACCGATGTCACTCTCACTCTGTCCCGTATATCTTCATTTCTAATCTTGTCCCTCTTGTATGCCCACACATTCATCTCAGCATCCTCATCTCCGCAACTTTCATCTTTTGGATGTGCGAAGCCTTGACTGACCAACACTCCGCCCCATACAACATAGTCAATCTAACCACCACCCTATAGAACTTGCCTTTTAAGTTTCGGTGACACCTTTTTATCACATAAGACTCCAGATGCGAGCCTCCATTTCATCCACTCTACACTAATACGATGTGTGACATCATCATCAATCTCTCCATTCCCTTGGATAATAGACCCGAAATACTTGAAACTTCCTTTCTTTGGAATGACCTGAGTACCGAGCCTCACCTCCATGCCTGTCAAATGGTCGCTCCCGTTACTGAACTTGCACTGCAAGTATACTGTCTTAGTCCCACTCAGCCTTAACCCTTTAGACTCTAGAGTCTGTCTTCAAATCTCCAGCTTATAAGGAAAAAGATTATCAAAAATAAAATTAAAATAGGTTATCAAAAAGCTTATAAGGAAAAATTATAGTGCAATGATTTAAAGAAGCTTATAAGTATGATAACAGAATAATTTGTGCACCATAAGTATCCATACTAACACTCAGTCATTGAAATAATGGTCGTTTCGTCCCCTCTAAAGCCTTACGATTTCTTCCTTCGGATAGTCCACATAATTGTTTGCCCATGCTCTATTTTCTCCATCTGCTTCTATCCCCTACTCTAAGCCATTTCACCAACCTGATTTAAAGAAGTCCTTATCACAAAATTCATGATCTTTGTTTCAGGAAGCAGAAATCTTATCAATTAGCTAAGCATTTGTCTTGCTTAAGCATATAAAATAAATTGGATTTTGCAGAGATTTGTTGTAAATATACTTGTTAACTTTTTGTTAGTCTGGTATGATTTTTGTTTTGAAATGTGAATCTAAACATGGTTGTCTTCTTTTTTGAACTGTGATTTGCTTAGGATGCACAAAACAGAGTTGCAGATTATGCTCTCCATCACTTGTTTCCAGATCCTCCTAGTTCACACGCCAATAACCGAGCCATATGTATCACTTATTTTGCAGTGGGAGGCAGGTGATTTTCTAACTTCACGTGCAGTCAAGTGTTTAATATTGATATTATATTAAGCATTTTGGAACTCAATTTTATACTTCACCCTGATCAAACTCTTCTCTTGTAGCCATAGAGCCCATAACTGTGCATCTAATCTTTTTACTGCAAACCTTGCATTGATAAACGGTGATCTTTTTTATTTGATGAAAACTTTCATAGAGGTAATACACCCAAAAAACTTGGTCCAGAGGTAAAACTAATGCTATAACTTCTATGGAAACAAGGAAAAAGAGGGAATTTATTAAAAAGCATTCCACGAAAATTATTACATGATAAAAGAAAAAGAATCTCACGAGAAAAATTAATCCCTCTAAAATTTATTTCGACCCTTAAAAACGGTTCCGCTGACGTAGGCAGCATAAAGGTGCAGAAATAGTTGTTCATGTTTTAGCTTGTTGCTTGTCTTCTTTCTCCTGTTAGTTTTTCTTTCCGCTAATCTCTCAGTGGTTGCACACCCTCATTCGCTACCTGCAGAGCCCGAGTCTGTAACAGTGAGATTCACAAGGTCTGATCTGATATCTACACCGTTTTCATGTGCATAGTGGTCTTTTTTGGGACAGGTGATTCCGTGAAGGATATCGTGGATGATCAAGTGGAACGAAGGGCCTATTTTGTGGATTCATTACTAGATGCTAGCGGTTCAGAAACCATAACTCATTCTGTTGTCTCCAATAATGCTAGCGAACAAAAGTTTTTAGAGCCTCACACCACCGAAGATAAGACAGTGACTGCTGATTTTACAGGTGAAGTATGCTTATGGATTTCTTTTCTGGTTTGCATCAGGAAATAACTTCAAATTGTGACCTATTTTCTTAAACACTTCAGAATGTATGACAACTATTATGCAGCTCCCGTTGCTAGTTTTTGAATTTCTTTTTTGCTTTATCTTATAGATTTTGTGTCAACCATCGATCTAGATTAAGTAAGGCTGCTTTTCAAAGAATTACTGATATTAAGTCTTTAATATTTGGTGATTGTGTCCATACATACATTTTGTCCTTTGCTGTTCATAGCTGGCAATAAAAGATTTATTCTGACGTCTTTTGCAGTTCAATTTGTGCCCTTTTAGATTAGATTGTTTTTCATTTTTCCTTTTTTCTGGGGAAGATATAACTCATAGGTAAGGAGCAAAATAAGCGGAACTAATTGTCTCGTGCTGGGAAAATGAAAGTACTCAAACAGTAATGCTGTCTGTTTGGTTATAGGTTCAGCATTGCCCTTAGGGAGGGATAAAGGGTGAGTTTTAGTTATTGACTGTTATAAGATCTTGTATACCTGTTGGTTTCTGCTGGTTTGGAGGCATTTGGGAGTTCACTGCACTTTCAGAATGTAAAAGGTGGTTTTGCTGACTAATCTCTTTGTTTTTCTGCAGCCAAAAATCCCCGTAAAGAAGCAGAAAGTCTCTCTCTGAAAAAGGAGCAGGAGGGAAGGAAGAAGTTGAAGAAGTACCAGGTCAGAGTCTTGCTAGTTCTATACTATTAAAATTATGTGGCAGTGTTGATGAGATTGTGTTTGTGCTGCTGTAACTTTAAGGCAATCTACGATGGAGTTGTCATTCATTTAGGGCTGCGTGTTACACTTTTACATAGCTATAACAGATTTGAATGATGTAAGAACTTGAAAGGTGACAATGAGCAAAAGGTCGAAAGATCCTGAAGGTACTGAGGTTTCAGGTTATCTGCATACGCTGTAATGGTGGTTAAAGTGTATCCAGCCTTACATCATGCACTTCTGTTCGGAGTCATTACATAGTGGCTTTCCTTATTTCCCACTTTTCTTTTCATAATTTTGTTTCTTTTTTTACTTTTATCATTGATGTTATTTACCTCTTTGTCTGCTTTAATTTCTGAAGATATTTAATTATGTTCTCCGTGCAGTAAATGTTAAAATCTCGGGCTGCCCTTCGTATTGCTGACTTAAAAGGCGAGATCCTGCATTCACTGGAGGAGAATGATGTTTTGGTCATTTGTGGGGAAACAGGTTGCGGGAAAACAACTCAGGTGTTGAATTCTTAAATTTTGTCTTTATATGTACCAAATTACTTCAATACTGTGTTGAGGTGCGGCTTTCACTTTTGTTTCGGTGCTACTAATTAAGTGCTTTGGTCCTGTTTTTACACTCTTCAGAGAACTTTCTTTCCCTTGTTTTATTGCACTGGTCCTATGACATGTTTTATCAAATCAATCTTTTTCCAAACGGGAATAGCAAATCAGTGCTTCTATTTTTCAGATAGTGAACTGTTGAGAAGATCCTACTCACCTAAACAGTTGCTAGAGACATAAGTCGGCAGAAATTGTTCCCAATAAAGCTAATTGGCTTAAGAAGTCAACCAAGATGTTTTTTATGTGCAATTGAGGGTATCTTATAAATTCACGTTCATATCTAATATCATTGAAATCTTACATTTTGATTTCCTGTAGGTTCCTCAATTTATACTGGATGACATGATTGAATCAGGACGTGGGGACACTGTAACATTATATGCACACAGCCAAGGAGAATCGCGGTCAGTGCTACCTTTTATTACCCATATATATGCCTGCACTGACTGAAACACTGGTTCTGGAGTTCACTTCTTTAATTGTCTGTTTGTTTGATTCAAAATATAATGTAATTTTTTCTATGCACCTGCTCTGCTGACGTACTCAACTTACGGAGCTGCCAATACTTTTGCAGCTTTTAGCTGGTTGCGACTTCATCCTACCTCTCCGTAGCCTTGTTCTACTGTGGATGAAGAATAAGAATTAATGTTGTAGTTAGTTGAATTGTAGGTTCAAAATTACTAGTTGGATTTCGATGAAGCACTCCAATTTAGAAGAAGTGTATCACAAGCACAAGGCTAATTTGAACTCTTGTATATTTGATCATCTACCATATTATACAAAGAAACCTATCATATTTGAAGCACACATGCATGGAATTCAAAAATTCAGTTAGATAATTTTATTTTAACTTTTTCTTTGGGGTGGGTGGGGGCTACAAGAGGGATCTTTAGGGCTTCTGCAATAGCTTAGCTAAGATTGGAGGCTTGTTGAGATGTCATTAGGCAATGCTTTCATCTTGCTCTTTACACCCAAATACCAGGTTTTCTCTCACTTAACAAGATTTGCTGATTCTCATTCTCTTTGCTAGGCTATTTTTGTGGCTGAAAGAGTTGCTGATGAGCGTTGTGAATCTTCACCAGGTTCGAGTGAGTCCTTGGTTGGTTACCAAGTTCGCCTCGGTAGTGCAAGGTATTGCTTCCCAAAGTCCTCATTTATAAATGGATACATAATCACTTGTCCAAAAATACAACAAAATACCCAGTGAAATCCCATAACGTGCGGTCTGGGGAGGGTAGAGTGTACGCAGATCTTATCTCTACCTTGGTAGGTAGAGTGGTTATTTCCGAGAGATCTTCGGCTCAAGACAAAGCATAAGCACAAGCAAAGCAAGAGAAACGGTCAGACCCAGTAAAAAAAATGTAAAGCAGTATGAAAATGCTGATATCAAATGTGAATAGGTCATGATGGCGTATTCTGAAAAAGTAAGTAGTAACTAGCGCATGTAAATAAGCTAAACAAAGTACACTAAATGACACATAGCAGCAGAAATCAAACTGTAGGGGACTATAAAGCAATACTGCGCCTATTAGTATGATAGGCTAAGCGGACCTACAATAATAACACTACAACTACCAGTTTGCAAGCGTAATTAGGACTACGCTCGACTACCTACTACCCTAATCCGTGTCCTCCACAACCCCCTATTTAAGGTATGTCCTCAGTAAGTTGCACCTGCGCCATATCCCGTCTAATCACCTCTCCCCAATACTTTTTCGGCCTACCTCTACCCCTCCTGAACCCGTCCAAAGCCAACCTCTCATACCTCCGCACTGGGGCATTTATATCTCTCCTCTGCACATGCCCAAACCATCTCAACCTCGCTTCACACATCTTATCCTCCACTGAGGTCACTCCCACTCTGTCCCGGATATCATCATTTCTAATCCTATCCCTCGTATGCCCACACATCCATCTCAGCATTCTCATCTCCGCAACTTTATCTTTTGGATGTGCGAAGTCTTAACTGGCCAACACTCCGTCCCATACAACATAGTCGGTCTAACCACCGCCCTATAGAACTTGCCTTTAAGTTTTTGTGTCACCTTTTTATCCAAAAATAAAGGATACACAATCATAAAATTGGCTGTCATGTTGATTCAAAATTTGCCCGTCCGGAAATTGATTTATATTACCTTTTTAGTGTCGATGAAGCTACCACTGCTTAGTAACACCAGTCAGTTATCTCTGCGTGGCTGGATGTATGGATTATGCATTATAATTCCACTTGGTTTGTGCATAATTAATCATTCAATCACATTAAATATTTTAATCAGGTTTACCATGCATGATTCATGGGAGGAGTAGGAATACAAATAAGACATTGCTCATTGGATATGAGAAATGGAAGAATGAGCAATGGAAGGATTTAGGTGTTGAGTTTTGCGATACTCGGGTTCACATGGATAGCCAATTTTGTGCATAAATGCTCTGCTACTTTTACAACTCCCACTGTGATATGCTTTTGTTTAGTAGGAGATCTAATAATTCCTGCTGAGTCATGTTTCCTTAGATTTCCTTGAGCATTGCAAACCTGTTTTCACTTAGATCTTTATGGATCTGGTTGTCATCATCAAGGACACAGGAATCTCCCATCAGTGGTCTACCTAGAATAAGTATCTTTTTACATTCGTGCTTTAAAAACTATTATTATCATTAATATTGAAATATGATAATGATTCACTTGTTCTCTTGTGATTATTATATCAAAACATCATCTATTAATTTTTTTATCCTTTTTAGGAATAAGAGAACAAAGCTCTTTTGTACAACTGACATTCTTTTGAGAATGTTTTCGGTAAGTCGCCTACTAAGTATTGCATGTTTTACTGATTGTTCTGTGTTTTGAATTTGTTTGTCATAATAACATACTTTGCCCAGTTTACCTTTTTTTTTTTAAAGAAAATTAACAGAAAGTCAAAATATTAGCTAATATCTTTTGGTGCTATTAAATGCATTTTTTTGCAGGGAAATAAAAACTTGGCTGGTTTTAGTCATATCATTGTTGATGAAGTGCATGAGAGGTCACTTCTGGTGAGTTTTTTGTGCACGGTCACTTCTGGTGAGTTTTTTGTGCACTGCATGACATGTGTTCATGAATTGTGGCGACCAAGTATATTCAATTGTTAGTTAATTGCCACTACTCACTTATAATATTGATCAGTCTATCAAAAAGTTGACCACATGATTATGAAAGCATGTTGTTTAGATTTTTCTTGTGCTGATTCTGATGAAATTAGTAGGCACCAACTAATGGTGGCCGACTAGATATAGACCTTTGTTGTCTGGTTGGTTAGACATGTTGAAAGTTTGAGGAAAGAGGAGAAGATAAACCAGGGAAAAGCTTGACATAGTCTCAACTAGTATCCAACATGACAATTCGTTGCGTCCATACTAAATCATGCTCCTTTTTGTTTTCTGATAAGGTAGATAATTTTTTATGGTGGGAAAATATCTTGTATGCAAGCAATATACCAAAAGGTAGAGAACCTACAGGAGAATATTATCTCCCCAAAAAATGCCCAATTTTTCCAAATTGTGGAACCTCATAGGTGCATTGAGAGAGGAGAAAAATGAGAGAGGAATAAAAGAGACAAGACATGAAGGCTATTCTCTTTTTAAACGCTCTCGTATTTGTTTCTTTTCATGCCCTTTGTCTTCTCTACTTCTAAAAGCCCAATTAAATAGGGGCTCCTTCACTGGGCTTGATTGTTGTCCATTGGCATCTGGAACCATCTTAAGATCTCTCACCATAGGCGAGTTGCCACCTGACAATGCAAGAGATGTTCATGTCTTCACTCGTTTTTTGCACATAAAACGCAAGTAAAAATTGCATACCTTTCTTGGCGCCTGCGAATCCAGATTGACAAGTGCAGGAAAACTGATCCATATTGACTATAAGAGCTTACGGTGATATGATTTTACGAAGAACCATAAATATGGTTTTTGTATGTATAGATGACTGGGTGACTTTTTTAGAGGACAATATTTTGATCTAGGTCTCGCCACTTTTAGTTTACTTCTTGTATAAGTGGATTTTCCCAACATTAATAATATTGCTTACCTTATTAAACAAAGCAGTACTGAGATTATTATTTTGACAAATTTGGAAGAACTGCACATGGCTGTGAATTCTGTAAAGAAGTAATCAAATGACTTATACTTTGTTGGGCATTAGGACAATTGAATAAAGGACTTTCTTGTCTTTTGTCACATTCATTTAATTCTGAAATCCTGATCTCCTGTGTCTATACTCTATAATAGTTGGGTGCTACTATTCTCATCTTTTTGGAGAGATAAGCTATGGTTTATATTCATTTTCATGAGACCCTCTTTTTATCTGGCCACTACTCACTAGATGACTAGGAACATGTAACTGAAGAGGGAAATAACACTTTTTGCTGTGGTCTACTTTTATATACTAGCAATCTCTGGTTCTTCCTCTTTATTTGTTGTATATTAATGGATAAAATTGGAAAGCAGTTGGAAGAAACACTAACCTTCAGTTGGAAGAAACACTAACCTTCAGTTGGAAGAAACACTAACCTCTTTGAAAAACAGGGTGATTTTCTGCTCATTGTCTTGAAGAGTCTCATCCAGAAGCAATCTGCCCTTGGTACGGCAAAACTGAAAGTTATACTCATGTATGTTTTGGTTTCGTTTGTCAATATCTTGCAGCCATTATCTTGTTCTGTGTCCCTTTTATATTTATGGCTCTTCATGGAGGAATTTACTCTTTATTTTACACATTATTTAGGTCTGCGACAGTAGATTCACATTTGTTTTCTCCTTATTTTGGTCACTGCCCTGTAATTACTGCTCAAGGCCGAACACATCCTGCTTCAACTTATTTTCTCGAGGATTTATGAGAGTATCAATTACCACCTTGCATCTGATTCTCCTGCTTCTTTGAGCTATGGGACATCTACTAGAGAAAAGGTATTTCAGTTTACCTGCTTTGATTGACATTTTAGTTGGACTGAAATTTGAAATTTTCTTTCTTTGCCAGATAATTCTCTCGTTGGCAATTTCTGGTTCTGCTTTCTAACTGTCTTAAAATCTTCTCTTATGCCAATCTTTACTTTTAGCTGAACTAATTTTTGATCAAAATCAATTATTAGTAAGGAATAGATTCTGACAAACCGTCACGAGTGTTGCTCTGGTATTGACTTACAGTTGAAGTAGATCTTCCTGTTATTGATTTGAAGTTCAATGTGTTAGCCTTTTTGTTTATGTAGCTCGAGAGCTTCTTATATCTTTCCAATTGGATGATTGCAGAATGCTCCTATTGGCAATCATAGGGGGAAGAAGAACCTTGTCCTCTCTGCATGGGGTGATGAATCGTTGCTGTCTGAAGAATACATAAATCACTATTATGATTCCAGTAATTATCAAATCTACAGTGGACAAACTAAAAAAAAATTGGTAATTGTTTCTTAAAAGCGCCTCTTCAGTGTACTAATTAAGAGCCTAAAAATTTTACTACAAGAATACTGTGATGAACCATGTCACGCTATCTCAGAGGAAATTGAATGAAGACATTATTGATTATGATCTTCTCGAAGACCTGGTATGCTACATTGATGAAACATACCCTGAGGGTGCTATACTGGTTTTCTTACTGGTAAGTCCATCAATTTAACACTTAATTGTGTTTTTTATTTTCTCTTTTGAAGTTTTGTGTCTGCATAAGAAAGGAAGTTTGACTTGTAAATTGTATTCTGCTGAAGGGGGTTGCAGAAATACATTCCTTACTCGATAGACTGTCTGTCTCCTTCCAGTTTAGTGGACAGTCTTCTGAATGGATTCTTCCTTTGCATTCTTCTGTAGCATCTGAGGAACAGAAAAAGGTGTTTAAGAGACCTCCAGAAAACATTCGTAAGGTAATGTTTCTATTCAATCTCATGTTCTTTCGTTGTAGACATTTATGCTATCTGATTCCATTGTATGCATCATATCTTCTTCAATTTGGGTTCTTTCTCCTCTGCGCTTTTCTGTTCTCTCATAATAGACTTCAATTTTACTCTGCTTCACATCCCTCATTGTTAAGTAGTGTCAGTATGAGTGTATGATATCCTTTTATTGTTACTAGTACTATCATCATAGAGATCCGAGAAAGGGTATCCTTTCTTGATATCGTTTAGGATGAAGAACTGTGTCAGAAAATTTTGAAGGTCCCGAAATGATGTGTAAGGTCTCTTAAAAATTGGAAGTTAGAACTTAAGTTTGAATCTGAAAGCTGCACCGGCGAGTTTCTTCTCAAGAGTCATTCAGCAAGAACACATTTACATGTCCTGCATGATATTGAAGAATGGAAGGGTCCAACATGGAACGAGCTCTGTTTATTTTGTCCTTATTGCAGATAATGTCTGTCTAGATATGCATATGCTCATCATTTACTCCATGTTGAACCATATTCAACTTCAAATTGATAGTTGTACATGGAGTCTGAGAAAAACCCTCTTATTACTCATCACCAGATTCTGCGTACTTTTAAGTGATTCATTTGCTTATTGTTCTGTATTTACCTCTTTCAGGTTATAATAGATACAAACATTGCAGAGACTAGCATAACCATAGATGATGTGGTTTATGTGGTTGACTGCGGAAAGCACAAAGAAAATCGCTATAATCCGAAGAAAGTAGGTCGTCTGCTCTCTCTCATATTGCAGAGACTTGATTGTTGCATTACTTCTTTTATCTTATTATATTGTTGTTATTACTGCCTATTATTATTGTTTTATTTGCATCTTTTCATGAGGCGAGGGTCTATCGGATACAACCTCCCAACCTTCACAAGGTAGGGGTAAGGTCTGCGTACACTCTACCCTCCCTAGACCTCACTTGGTGGGATTATACTAGGTATGTTGTAGTTGTTGTTGTTTATGTTCCTACCTAGATCCACTTTGAGAAACAAGCACTACTTTAGGGACTCTAGAATTCTGAGGATGGGGCTGGTAATTCCTAGTTCTTTTATTTACTTTTCTAAAAATTATTTTGTCTAGGAATTGTGGGCTTTGAGTCCCTGGTGGAAGGGTATCAAAGAGTTCAAATTGGGTAAAAAGTGTTCTTTTTCTCTTTGTGAATCCATAGCAAACGTATTCAAATTGTACACCTTAACTATTTGGCTCACGTTTTGTATTTCAAAATGGGTATTGACTAATTTCTTTACATAATCAATTTTTATCTCTAGTAATATATTTTGTTGCACCATATTTAAGATATAATCCTTATTTATGCTATGATTTCAGGCAGAAACTAACAAGGTATTTCTGCAAGACACCACAGGTGTCTCTCCTTATACTATACTGCTTT
This sequence comes from Anisodus tanguticus, assembly GCA_034509755.1. Classification (NCBI taxonomy): domain Eukaryota; kingdom Viridiplantae; phylum Streptophyta; class Magnoliopsida; order Solanales; family Solanaceae; genus Anisodus; species Anisodus tanguticus. Next base: position 31,405,090 of record CM067561.1, on the reverse strand, counting down.
TTGGTGGCCCAATAAACGTTCAGCACCAGGTATCTTTTGTTTATAGTCATGCTTGCTTACCCTGCTTTTTCTTTTCCATAACTTGATAAGTTTTTGTTTCTTATTTCTTAATGAGTAGTAGATGTCAATTTCATTTCCAGATTTTCTAAAAACTGTCGCTCGAACTTTGAAGCATTGTACATGAGTGTTGTCCATCTTATGCTGTCTAGGGACAGGAGTGTAGGAGACTTACCTGGGAAAGTGTGAAAAAGAAAAGGAACCGGAAACAAGAACTGTCGAGAACTATGATTTGCTTTGTTGTTTATTTAGCATGTTGATTGAGCATTTGTGCTACCAAATGCTAAAACAAACATGCTATATTGTGCTCTTCTCTACACCCTCCTTTTCAATGCAGAAATAGGGTATTGCATAGTTTAACCCTTATACCCCCTTAAAAGGAGGGAAATAAAGGCGGAAAAAGTAAAACAGGCTCAATCACTCGCCCAGGCAACCAATATAATTTTTTGTACTATTGTTTAAGAGAATTGGGAACAGTTTCTTACTCTTCAAACTGCTATCAAGTACTATTTTAAAAGGGTCATATTTGCCCCTCTACTATTGAAAAAGGTTTATTGTTGCCCTCCGTTATACTAATATATGCCCTTAATGTTATACTATCAGTTTATATATGCCATTAATGTTATAAAAGTGACTGACTCAAATTTGCCCTTCCTCCATTAACCCCACCCATTTTAGCCAAAATGGCATGCCAACTCACCACACCAACCCTTCTTCTTCAAACTGCATCTCTTTTTAATTTTTTCTCCTTTTAAATTTCGATTATTGGAGTTCATCAAAATTTGAGCCACTTTTATAACATTAAGGGCATATATGGACCGATAGTATAGCGGAGGGCAATATTAAACCTTTTTCAATAGTAAAGGGGTAAATATGATCATTTAACCTTTTAAAAATAGTATTTTTTCCCTGAGTTCCTTCAGGGGACATCTGATAAAAATGTGAAAGTAGCTTACTTTCTCTGAAGAGCTTTCCTTTTGGCCTTTTCAGTTTCGAAGGCATGATTCTGCGGAAAATTAAGTCAATCTCTAACCCTGGGTCCGGATTGACCTCAGATGTTAGCAAGATCTTTCCAATTCAGTTCCTGATTATTGCAGTTATATGCAGTAAAAAAAGATAGCCCATTCACATATGTTTCTACATTAATTGTTTGCAATATCCTTTTCACTATTTGTCCTTTTTGAGGAATATTTCCTTCTTGTTGGTTCCTAGTCCTGTCTTTCTCCTTGTTTTTGTAGGATTTTGCAATATATTTGTAACTATTTGTCCTTTTTGAGGTATATTTCTTCTTGTTGGGTCCTAGTCGTTCTCCCTCTTTTTGTAGGATTTTGACCTTCTAACAGCATTACATTTTCCAAAAAAACATTTATACGTGTCTCATCACTCAAGGATAGGGAGTTGGAGAAATTAGCAGTTGGAGAGAAATTATTTAGTTCTCTTAATGAACCTTATGAAGAGGAGCCTTGGAGTAACTGGTAAAGTTGCTGCCATGTGACCAGGAGGTCATGAGTTCAAGCCATGGAAACAGCCTTTTGCAGAAATGTGAGGTAAGGCTGCGTACAATAGACCCTTGTGGTCCGGCCCTTCCCCGGACCCCGCGCGCGGGAGCTTAGTGCACTGGGCTGCCCTCTTAATGAACCTTATCTGGCCCCTTTTGATTTTATCCCTTTTCCTACCTAATGGTGTGTAATTGTTCTTTTCCAGACTGGAACAGTTACCATAGATGGATGGTTAGAAGTCGCAGCACCAGCACAAACAGCTGTGCTATTTAAGGAACTCCAGCTAACTCTTCATGATATTCTCAAGGAGCTTAATCGTAATCCTCAGGTAGATGTTTTATCAAATAATAACAGATGGTACAACTTGTTTCAGTACTAGCATTTACTGTTTCTTTCTAGTATCAATCACCTAATTATAGATGAATAAGTCAGGGACACAACCTAATACCTTCATACTTATGGGCAGTGCCTTTATAAAAAGATAAGAAATAGATAATTTTATTCCATTAGTTCTGATTTGTCGATGCACCAACTCAGACCATTTTAACAAATCTGAAGAGATAATAGTTGATGTACATTGCATCTTTCCACCATAACTTAATGAGACAAAAAAATGCTTTTCAATTTTCATTCACTGCCAGCAGATTATGAACCTAATTGAGAGGTTTCTTGATGGTCTCCTCCCCACCCCCCAAACCCCCAGAAAAAAAAAAAGAATGTGAATCCCAAACTATTGCCCTCTTGAGGGAATGGTGCGCTTCCATTTGGCACTTGATCTGCTCCTTTTGGGCTATTCCTACAAAAAGTTAGGGTGTCTTGCCCATGTTTCTCTCCACCATGTTCTCTGTCATTGACGTTTGCTAGGAGACTCCACATGTTTTGGCTACTCATAAAAAACAAAATATCCTTAGATGTTCCTATCCAGTGTTCCTCTCCGCAATGTGCTACTGACATTTGCTATGAGACTCCACTTTCTTTGGCTATTCCCTCTTGAACGTAAAATGAGCACGTGCCTCTTTTCAGTTCCAACAAAGAAAAGGTTCTGCACAACCTTCCTCTATGACCCGAAGTAATAGAGGCAAGATCTTTCTCAACACTATGGTAACCAGTGACGAGATTCTATACAACTTTAGAGGCACAAGGAATTCTTTTCACTGTTTTAGACTTTTTGGTATTTGTTTGCATATCATTTTACTTTTTTTTGTGGCAATAAATTTCTTTCTTTAGGTAGACATTATCGTATAGCTGCTGTTTATTTTGTTTCCATTCAAATGTTCAACCCTTAAAACTTTTGTTTGGATTGATTAATTCTGCTGACACTTGATTTTTCAGGCTTCCAAGGTGACTGATAATGAAGTTCTCAGATCTATAATCCAGTTGCTATTAGAAGAAGATAAACAAAGAAAATAACCACTTCGTCTAGAATCGGGTAATCTATGCATGCCCACGCATAGCAGAAACACCTGGGAGCTCAACCTTTTCTACGATTACAAAAGGAAACTTGCTGCTACAGGCGGGGACTGTCTGGGTCAGGTGATGGACTTTCTGGTTGCTTATCTATCCTGAGTCAGAGGCAACAAGGAGTGGGACATAATTTGTTCTTCGCTAATTAATCATGCATGTTGGTTCTCGCTACCCCACCTTGCCATTCTTGATAATTTAACCTTTCAGCATTTGACAGAATCACTACAGTTCAATATGCATATTATCCTGAAAAAGCTAATGAAGGAACCATGTTAGTTGTGGACTAATTGCACATTTGAGTAATATTTTTTTGGCATGACCCTGAATTAAAATCTGTTCTCGAACTTCAAAGATACATTATGTGTTCTAACATCTGGATTATAGCTTGAATAATATGACTGGCTGATCGATCAGATGATTGATGCCTAGCAAAAAGGGCCAAAAGAAAAAGAAAAAAACAGAGGAATGTAAGGGGGACTAGCTACATATTTCAGCACTTGCACTGAAAATGAAAAACGTAGAGGTTATTAGACAATTGACTGATGAAAAAGGTCAAGACTGTTGAATGTTGATGCGTCAAAAATATTCAGTTGATATCTGAGTGTCAAATTTAATTATCCATAATTGTCGAAGTTTGAACGAGTTGGGTTAAGATAGTTGCATCAATCAAAGGAGGAGAAAAGAGCCAAATATATTTTGAACTATTTGAAATAGGTTAAATTTACCTTTCATTACGTTTTTTTGGTGCAAAAATGCCTTCGCTGTTATGATTTTTACTCGAAAATGTCGTTCAACTAGAGCTGGCCAGTGGGCCGGGCTCTGGTCTGACGGGTTGGGTTTGGCGGGGTCGGGTCGGGACGGGATGAGTGAAGGGGCGAGATCGGGTTTGGCGGGTCAGGCGGGATCGGGTTTGGCGGGATTTGCCGAAGTCCTGTCCCGATATCGTCGGGATCGGGTTCCGGCGGTTTTTTTTTATTTACATATGTATAAAAAAACTCAATAATTAAACAAGACAAGATAGTGTAATAAAAACATTCCAATGTTATTTTTGTGCCTCTTATATTATTTAACAGACATGATTTTTTTGTAATACAAATACAATTGTCGAAATTGCAACTTTGTGGTGTTGTCCAGAAGTTGCAAATTACATAATAAAATTGCAATTAAAAAAATTACATTCTTAAAAAATCTGTTCTAGTTTCTTGATAATTTCCTGTGGTTCTTCGGTTGGAATTGGTATTTGTTGGTCAAATTGATCCACGTCGCTTCCACCACCACCTTCGGATAAGATTTCGTTGTAGTTTTCGTCTTCTTCTTCGTTGATCTCCGGTTGACCGCACTTTCTCCGCTCCGCTCGTATCCAATCTCTGATTAATACTGCAATTTTCAAGCTGTCTCCGGCTAATGAGTGTCTGTGGTCTCCTATTTGATATCTGCCGCCAAAAAAAACGCTTTCAGACGTAGTTGATGACGCTTGAATGTTCAAAACATCTCGGGCCATCATTGAAAGTGTCGGAAAGGTCTTCTCATTCCCCCTCCGGTATTTCGGCAAGTCTTCACGTCCTTCTTCATTGAGAACTGCTTGGTACGGTACAAAACCCTGCAAAACAAAAATATCAAACTCGCTAATTTGGTTAGTAGCGGTACGACCGCACATTCTATTTCTGAGGCTTTCAATACTAGCCGCAGAAAGATCATGTCTTTTGTGAGGTTGTGTTGAAGATGAAGAAGATGGTATGGAAGCCGGTAGGTTACTAGCACTTTCTTGTTGGTAAAACCTATATATTTTTTTGCATTGGTTTTCTACGCTAGATAATACTTCTTTAGTTTGTTCAATAGGTGGTGAGTGATTTATATTTTTTGGACTTGGAGGTGGTAGTACTTCTATACAATCGTAAATAGTTTCAATAAGTGATTTAGTACCGTCTATTTTAATAGTCGGATTTAATACAACACCAATAATATAAATAGTGGGAATAGGAATAAAATATTTTTTTATTTTGATAAACATTTTTTTAATAACTGCCATATAAGCTGATTTTTTCATATATTCACTAAGTAATAAAAATATTAGAGTTATATAAAACAACATAATTGAAATAGTAGGATAATATATACCGAAAAATTCTTTTGTTGCTTGAAAAAATTTCTCTAAAAATACAATAAGTTCAGAAATTTTTACCCAATCGCTATCTACAACCATATTACCTGGATTTTGATTATGAGAGTTAAAAAATAAAGTTATAGGTTTTCTATAGTCATAAGCAACAAGTAGTTGCTCGTATAAAGAATTCCACCTAGTGGGTACTTCTTCTAAAAATTTTCTATAAGGTAGTTGACAATCGTGACAAGTTTTTTTATATTCTTTTCTTCGTTGTATTTTATTACTTTTAAAAATAAAGTTTATAGCAAATTGTATTTTACTAAGAATGTTTTAAAAAAGTGATAGACCATACTTTACAATTAAGTTATATATATGGCACACACATTTTATATGAAAATGATCTGGAAAAGATGGAGTTAAACTATTTTTTTAAAATGCAATAGCGTAATTGTTAGAAGAAGCGTTATCTAATGTAATAGTCATAATTTTATCGGTTATTCCATAATAATCGCACACTTGATAAATATTTTCTGCAATAAAAGTAACAGTGTGCCTATCATCTATATATCTATACGCTAAGATACGTTTTTGCATAGACCATTTATAATCTATTCAATGACAAGTTACCGTTAAATAATCATGGCAGTTAATACTACGACCTATATAAGACGTGATAGATACTTTGCCATTAAAATGATATAATGAATAACGTAAATATTGTCGATATTCATGTGCGAATTTAAATACATCTCTCTTAACAGTTGATCTAGGAAAACCGTTAAAAGCAAGATTATATATATCTCTAATGTAATGAATAAACCGGGAGATGAAGGAAATGAAAAAGGCAAACCCTCCACAACAACTAATTTTGATATTGCTTCCCTATCTCTATGTTTATTGTATTTAGGGCCTATAATTCCCCGTCATAGGGTTAATTTGACCATGTACTTGATCCGGGACAGTATCAGTATGTGAACATTGTCCCGATGGAGCGGGCGTTTGCGCACCCGGCTTTGAAGCCTGGTATTGGGCATACCTAGCTGGATGAGCCCTTACTACGTGTCTCATTAAACCCCCCCGTCCCACCGTGACCTTTTCCAGTTTTAAATTTTAAAACATCTTTACAAATTTTACATCTAGCTACTTGATTCTCTACATCCCTATCAAAAAATATCTATGCATCTGATTTTAATGTTCGTTTTGCTGGACCTCGTCTCATACTAGGGGGAATATGAGGCATTTCAGTTGAAAGTGCACTAGTGGGTGTGTTGCCATCAACATTAGTGGGTGTATCATCGTCTAAATTAAACTTCTTGAGTTACAGAAAATAGCTCCTCATCTAAATCTAATGGTATTGTAGGAAAATGTTCAGTATCAACAAAATCATTCTATGTAGGAATAGGATGACTAGAAGAAGTACCTTGCCCTTGTTGCCCCTACTAGAAGAAGCATGACACCTACCCGTAAGCATACGTTTAAATCCTTCCATTATAAATTTATAATTATACTAATAAATAATTAAAGTAAATGAAATTAAGTGCGCTAAATAAAATAAACAAACAATAATAATTTAATGAAGGAACGAATGTACCAAACGCCGACGTAATGTCGACGTGTAATCGAGAGGTTGAAAATTGAAACTTTGCTCGATGGAAGATCCTCAAGCTAGTTGCCAACTTCACTCCCAATTCCCAAATGAATAAATAAAATTGAATATTTAGTAAACAATGTAGACTTGTAGAGAGATAGAATGAGAGATTGTAGGAAGATTTGTGAGAAAGATGAAGAGAAAATGAGTTATTTATAGTTGAAAAATTGGGTTAGAGTATAAATATAATAACTTATGGATTAAAAATAAATATTAAGGGGTAGGGGGAGGCCAAAAATGGCCGTTGTACAACGACCAAAATGTAAAATGGTCGTTGGTGCAACGGTTATTTTTACAAAAGGGGGGATTACGGGCAGAATCGGGTCGGGCTCGGGATCGGGTCGGGACTGGGTCGGGCTCGGGATCGGGTCGGGACTGGGGCGGGCCGGGATGAGACATTGTCCCGTCCCGGTTCGAGTCCCGCTACCGAATTTTTTTATTTTTTTTACTACTCGTTGTCGGGCCAGGACCGGGCCGACCGGACCGGCCAGGCCAGGCCCACTGGCCAGCCCTATGATTCAACCATCCAGATAACTCAAAAATACCCTTCCTATTAGCGGTTATTTCGAAACAAGAAAATTGGATCAATTTTGCCCTTGAATTATTCGAAATGGTGAAATTTTGCCCTATTAAAATATCCTCCTCCTCACCTCCTCGAAGCTTTGGTGAAGTTTTACGACAGGTCTGTTGTTTCACGTGCAGAAAGTAAAAAATCTCCAAATGTATAATGTAGGGTGAAATAACAACCTAAGTTGGATCTAATCATTAGGCTAAGACATTTTTATCCGTGAGTTCAAGAACTAATTATGCAAGAATTATGAAATACTGACTTTTTTATTTATAAAAAAACATAACGTATCTATTGTTATGTGGTGAATGACAAGGCACAGTAGTTCTTACTATCATGATTTTTAATTAAATACAAGGATTAATTAGCATAATTTAATAATAATACTAGGATTAATTAGCATAGATGTAACATATATTTTTATTTAAACATCCCCAAATGTATAGTATAGACCATAGGGTGAAAACACACATCTTTTCTATCAACTTTCTTCTTCTACTTCATAACATTTTATTATTCAAATTCTCATGTCCAATATGGTTCATAAATGAAAAAGTCATGTGGTCCGGGGCATAAAGGTCCTGTGGACCCACTGCCCACCCGTATAATATGAGAATATTTTTTATTATGTGTCTCACACAATATATATGCACAGTTATAAATGATTACAAGTTTTATTCTCTGAAATTTAATTTTGCATTGTTGTAAATGAGTTATTTGCGTGTTTAATTTCACTGTTCCTATGACATTTAGTGGAAAGTATAGGATGAAATAAAGACCTAAGTTAGATCCAATCATTAGACTAATACATGATCAGCCGTGAGATTTGGAGCCTTGGCTAAGGGGCTTTGGAAGTCTCACGCCACACACACATATCTACTTATATTTTCTCACTAAATTCTGCATTACATGGAACGTGAGTTTAAAATGTGAGTTAATAATACATATAATAGACTTTGTGGTTAGGCCATTTTCGAACACGCGATAGCTGGAGACTGGATTACCCTTTTTATACATTATTATATACTCCTACATTTATTTCCACTTGTCTCTATTAGAGATCAAATGGCGAAGCACTCCTTTTCCCTGTTCCTCCTCCCTAGAGGAAGCCACACTCTCTTTTACCTTATTGCCCTTTCCCTTCTCCTCCACCACCTCTCCCCCGTCGTCGTTTCCGCCACTCCCCACCACTTCGAGGGTTTCGATGCCGATGATATCGACGACTCCGATGAACCCATCTCCTCCTCCAACCCGACCCCACCACCCCTCACCACCACTCTCTCCGTCTCGGACCCTATCGAATCTCACCATGACCCACCTCCATCTGATCTCACATCATCTCAGCCGTCCGATCCCAAACCCGCTTCTACATCCTTTGATTACTGGGATGAAGATGAATTCGAAGGTATCCCTCAATCTCCACCCTCTCATTCCCCTTTAATTACCCAATCTGCCGCTGCCACGTCATCCCAATCCAAATCCAATCCAAAACCCGACCCGGAGCCTGAACCCGAAACTCCGAAAACCATATCGGCTTATACGGTTGAGATAGTTTGTGTTACTTTCTTGATTGTGTTTGTAATAAACTATTTTACTGGGAAAAAAGAGAATGAGAACTTAGCATTAGCCTGGGCTAGTAAATTCGCGACGAAAGATTCGATATTTGATAAGAATTTTAGTTTATTGGGTGTTGGGGAGAATGATGATTCACCATTATTGTTAAAAGAAGGACAAAATGTGTTTAAATTTTATGCTAGTGGGAGGAGATATTGTCAGGGTTTGTTAGCTACGATGGAGTTGAAAAGTAGGCATGATTTGATATCGAGGTTGTATAATATGGTGGTGCCTTGTAAAGATGAGATAATGTTCGAGGTGTATATGAATGATGATGCAATGGATCATGTGGTTGTTGCTGTGGGTAAGAAGAAATTGGCTAAGACAATGCAAAAGGAGATTACGGATCTTCAGAGATTTGCGTCGTTGGTGAGTCCACCGAGTGGGAGGAAGTGGATTGCTGAGGAGTTGGCTGTTGTTGCTGAGTCAAAGGAAGTCGCAGGGGATATGATTAGTGAAACCGTGCTCGATCAGGTTTGTGTCTGAGTGGATTTGTCTATAGCTTGTGTGCTACTTCAGTCGCGCTTTCATAGTTTACAGTAGTGTCAGATATTTTATTGTTAGATATAATATGAATATTAGTTTGATTGTGCTAGATTAAAATTGTGTGTTCTTTTACCTGAATGTGTGCAAGTATCTAATCTAGCTCAGTTGTCATTCCCGTCTGTTGTGTGTTTCCATTTCCCCTTATTGGGAAGCCATGGAAGCTTCAAATAGAGATTATTGGAGCATTGCAACCCCTGTGCTTAATGTTACTAACTTTCAGGTTGTGGAGAATTACGGTGTTTTAGGATTTTTTTTTTCACTATGAAGCTGTTATTCAAAAGTGTTATGATGAAAGCTCAAAGGCATTACACCTTGTGGAATCTGTGTCTATTGAATCGGAAAGAGAGTGGGCATGTGTGGTAGAGTTTCTTAGGACAGAGATGGTAGAGTACTTTCTTTTTTTGGGTACGTTGGAAAATAAACTAATCAAAATTCTTAAATTCGTTCGTAAGAACTTAAATCAGCAGAAGAAGAAACTCCATTTTCTTCAGTGCATTCTCCCAGATTATCAAATCTTCTTCATGTTTGTGACCATTCACTAGAAAATCCGCATATTGGTTCACCTCCCTCTAATTATGTTTCATAGTGGCCCTATTTGCTTCCAACAAATATTTACAATCTTTAACTATAGTCCTAAGAGGGTTACACTGTATGTCCTCTTTGATAAGCTTTGACAGCAAGCTGGCAATCCTTTTCCACTTCCAGTGCTTGATATCTCATTTCTTGTGCTAATTTTAGCCCTTGTATGACTCTCATTGGTAGAGTACTGAATGTTCTGTAAATGGACTGAGAGTGGGAACAACCTTTGTGGCATATAGTGCGTTAGAAGGCGAGGCACATTTACTTGTACTTCATAGCTTGCCACTTCAAATGCCCTCCTATTACTCTCTTTCCAAATAACCCACATGATTGCTAAGGGGGCAACGGTCCAAGCCCTCGGGATTTTCTTCCCCCGTCTATGAGTCCAACTTTGTAAAGCCTCTTTCAAGGTACCCGGCATGACCCATTGCATCCCAAACAAATTGAGAGCCGCCCTCCATAACTGGCTAGCCACCTTACAATGCAAAAGAAGATGATCTACACTTTCGCCGGTACTTTTACACATAAAACACGAACAACATAGGTGATTTTTTTCTTCCTCAGGTTCTCCGCTTTAAAATCACACCCTTGCTGCCAACCATACAAAGAAACAATCCTTCCTTGGTGCTCTAAGGATCCAAATGGAGCAATGGGGAAAGCACATTCCTCTCTCACTAGCAACCTCTTATAATAAGAGCTAACAGTGAATAGGTCCGCTCTCTTGCCATCTCCACACATCCGATAAGTTGTTTGGTGTGTCTAGCCCATACAAAAGCTCTATCAAATTGTGAAATTCTTCCATCTCCCAATCATGAAGGTTCCTTCTGAATCTTAGATCCCAGTGAATAACACACCCTCATGAGATCTACAAATTTGCTGGACTGTCATCTTTGACAAGAAACACCATATGAAATGGTTCTTCGTCTGCATGCCACTTCTGAGAGTGCAGCTTGTGAGGAGGATATCTATGGTGAAGGATTAGTTTTGCTCAGTTTCTTGGATGAAGGCATCATACAGCAACTGTTTTGAAGATTTACAAATGTTTTAAAAGACTAAACAGCAGGCTGTGAGATATGTTATGTGACCTCTCGGCAGAGTGAGGCAAAAGCCTGGAGGCTTGCATGAACTCAACACGTTTCTTTATATTCTTGAATATACTCAACTATAATACTCATCCTAGAACTTCCAGAGCCAGAGAGTAATAATGATTATACTTTCTTTATCCCAAATATCTTTTGCTTTACTAGAACGAGTATTTGGCCAAAGAAAAGTTATTTTTAAATGGTGTACATTTTACTTTTGGTTGTGTTTAAAGAATAGGAAATGGGTAAAAAGGTTGTATTCACTATTGAGATGGCCTGATGGATAGAAGTAGGTCGATGTGTATTTTTTGGTACATTATACTTTGGTTGATATTTTTGTTGATGAAGAGTAGTAGTATGTGTGTAATTGTATTAACTTTGTTAGAGACATGTTAACATAGTTAGAAGAGGTGAGAGTAGTATGACAATGTCATAATGATATGGCACTATTGGTGGTTCCTAGAGTGGGAAGAAGAGGGGGGAAAGAGACTAACTGCTTTCTTTATCGTATCTTCTTCTTGTTGAAAGAATTTTCTATTGAATGGAAGATGATTTTACATCAACAAGTAAAGGTGTTAGGACAATAAATCATCAATACTTCGATAAAAAAACTAGTGAAGATACTTCCTTTTTACCAATACAAAAAATGCAGATACCTTCTTAATTCTTTTTGTCCAATTTCAGTATAGAAGCTAATTAGAGGGGTACCCTACTTATTCGCTTCTACTCCGCTCCTCTTTTACATTGAAATGACTCTGTAGCTCCACTTATTTTGGTCCTTCCTCTTTTCTCCCAAGCAAACAGCGTAAAGTAGTGTCATTATCTATTAACTTGGCTTTCTAGAGATGAGGTTAGATTTCTTTCCCAGTTGAAGAAATAGAATACTCTCTTTCTGGAGTATGCTACGTAGAGAGTTGGTCAAGCAAATTAGGGGAGCGATGAAGTATTTGAGAAAAAAATTCTTTTAGGTAGGTTTACAAGGAAAAACGAGGCGGTCACTTTGTTTAGGATTGATGGGTTTAAGAAATTCCTAATTGTTAAATTTGGGATTGATTGGTTAAATGAAATTCCTAATTATTGAAGAGGTAGACTTTCATAAATATAAAGGTGTTGTAATCTGGCTATTGACCGTTCTTATTATTTCTATTTTTTAGTGAAACTGTTACGAAAAGTTAAAGCATTCTGTCTTTTCCCTTGAATGATGCTAACTGAATATGTTCAAAAGCAGTATTTATGGTACATATAACAAATCGTAGTAAATAATGCAGGAGTATCGAACTGTGACTTGAGGGCTAATCAGTCGGAATATTATTCTTATTATCAATAGTGTCAAGAGGGGTAATTCTATTTCAAATGCTGCGAGGAGACTTTTCTGTGGGAAGGAGTTTGACTTTATGTGAAATCAGAACTGTTCACGTGTTTCTACGTCTCTCTCTTTTGCTCCGTGTACATATTTATCCAGGTTTAGCAGCTACTTTTCATTACTGTGGTTGTAACCTACTCCATTAGTATGCTTATTTGTCCATTGCTAGTCCTCTATACCTCGCCCAGAGGTTTCTTTTCATTTGCTGTCCTCTTCTGTTTGACTATTTGCTTCTTTGGTTCACACAGTCTGTAAAATAAGCTGGTGATGAACTTCTACTGCTCTCTGAATAGCTGGCTAAGTGAGTAGTATGTAATATAGCATAATGTTGATACCTGCAGGTTTTCGGTGACAAAGCATATGAGAAATTCGGTAAAGGTTTCATCTCGATGCATTTCTCTGATCAACATCTGGGGTCACACAAGAAGATGCTGGTGTTCAAGTTTGCTCTCCCTGATGCCAAAAACATGGCTGACATGACCCGGCTTGTGGCTCTTGTACCTTATTACATCGACTTAGTTGGACGATACAAGCTAAGCTCACATGTGAGTACTTATGGATGAAGCTTTACTGTGTGTGAAATTTGAACACGTTCATATTTTTTAACTTTTGATTTCAACGGTTCAGGCCCGCACTAAAACTGATGGAGCAAGAATGAAGGTTGCCCAAGAGATTTACAAAGAACTCCAGAATGCCAGGCAAGAAGCACTGCAGAGGAAGAAGGCTGAACAGAGAAAGAATATAGAGGAAGCTGAGGCTAAGCTTAGTGCAGAGGCACTTCGCAAGAAAGAGGCTAAAGAGCGTGCTCGGCAGATGAAGAAGGCAATGCCAAAAATGAAGATGACCCGCACTGGGTAGATTTGAGTTTATGTGCCATCTCAATCTTCTCTATATCCCGTCAATGGTCATCGTGTGTCCCAGTGTCACTGAGTTTGCTTCTTGTATTAGGTAGACGGGATGTCTCTCTGTTGGTTATGTACCTTAGTTAAGTAGTCTTAGGGGTCTTCCTTATTTTGGCCACACGTCGTGGATTTTGACTTAGTCTGGTGCCTATTGTGAAGTAATGGATACACTCAGTTAAAATAATATTTTGTTAGAACTGAGAACAGTTTCTAATTACACCAAGTAGTAAACTTTTAGACATGAATTTTGATGGTCTAAAATCTAAATGACTTGCATGATTGTTTGCAACAAAATTTGATGTGGTTTATCTTGCTTTTACAGAGCTGATGAATCAGTCGCCACATTGTTGGCCCTTTTTACAAATTTTACTTGTGTTATTTTATTCTGATCATCATTTTAACCCACATTGTATGCAATACAAGATTTGATGATTTATCGAGAGCTTGTATCAGCAATAGCTGTAGATAAATGCTGAAATATGAGTCTGAAGGCCCAAGAAAAAACCCTTGCCTGCTCTGCGGGAGTTCCAATACCTCATGCATTTGAAAATTGTAGTAAAATAACCTACAAGAACACAATTTTCCAAATGTGTGATCCTGACCACTTGGTTAATTTTTCCCCCAATATTGTTATGATACTCGTCTTGTAGTCTTGCAGACATGAAATAATCAGGAAACAATGAAAATCTTTATAATAAATGGCTCGTGTTATTATATGATCATTTTGAAGTACTAAGAAATAGTACATCTATTCCCGAATCTGACTTTGGAGCTTAACTATTTCCCTCTTCCCCAGTAATTGTACGATAAATGTATCTTCAATAGTAATGAATAGAACTTAGGCACTATGCATGACATCGTCATCTTTTCAGTGAGAAAATGTTACGCAGCTTTTTCTTGAAGAACATTGGTAAAGCTGAACCAAGAATTGGCCAAGTGGTTATGATTGCAACATATGCAAGTACCCACATTGAAATCTTACTGCGCCGAGAAAGCTGATTTAGACATCTTCTAACAGGAACTATCATTGCATCAAAATTTGGTTCAGGAACCGGATCAAACTGAGTTGCTGCATTAGTTTCTAGTTGCATCATACCATTGACACCTCTAATGCTATCTGCAGCCTTGTCATCTTCGACAGGCTGCTCATTCTGCTGACTTCCTACTTCACCTGATGGCTCATTGCTAAATGCAGTTATCAATCCGTCTTCTCTGATATTCACATATGGTGCCTGATCAATGGATGATTCCAGGGGACTATCCACTGTGGTATTCTGCATCTGCACAATACAATGACATAAAGACATAACGGCTCCCAATCACTGTTATCATCAAATATCATTCTGATATATAAGAATTCAACATTATTTTTCTGGCCAATCAAGACTTCCCACATCCAAAAGATGAAAGTTGTGGAAATGAGGATGCTGAGATGGATGTGTGGGCATACAAGGAGAGATATGATTAGAAATTATGATATTTGGGACAGAGTGAGGGTCGCCTCGATGGAGGATAAGATGCGGGAAGCGAGGTTGAGATGGTTCGAGCATGTGCAGAGGAGACACAAATGCCACAGTGCGGAGGTGTGAGAGGTTGGCTATGGACAGGCTCAGAAGGGGTAGAGGTAGGCCGAAGAAGTATTGGAGAGGTGATTAGACGGGATATGGCGCAGGTGCAACTTACTGAGGACATGACCTTAGATAGGGGGTTGTGGAGGACACGAATTAGGATAAAAGGGTAGTAGGTAGTCGACCGTAGTCCTACTTACGCTCATAAAATGATAGTTGCAGTGTTATTACTGTAGGCCTGATTAGCCCATCACACTTATAGGCGCAATATTGCTTTATAGTCCTTGTAGTTTGATTTATGTTACTATGTGTTCCCTAGTGTACTTTGTTTATATTGTTTATCTGCGTTAGCTACTGCTTTCTTTTGCCAGAATGCGCTACCATGGCATATTCGATTTTGGTATCAGCATGTTCATACAACTTTAATTTGTTGTCTCTGACCATTTCTCTTGTTTTGTAATGCTTGCTTAATTGTGATTATGCTTTGTCTTGAGCTGAGGGTCTCCCGGAAACAACCGCTCTACCTACCAAGGTAGAGGTAGGGTCTGTGTACACTCTACACTCCCAGACCCCACGTTGTGTGATTTCACTGGGTATGTTGTTGTTGTATTATTTTTCTGGTATGGAATCAGCATAGACAATTAACTAGGTATGTGATCTTATCTTTAGAATATGAGCAGTTTCAAGGTGAGTGTACAAATTTGCATACCTTTTCTCGATGGATCAATGAGCTGGAGTTCAAAGCACAAAGAAATTCATTAACAGCCCTAACCCACCTGCACACAAGGAGCAAACCATAAACTTGTTCTCATTAATTATTGTCATAGCTCATGCTACTAAGTAGTCATCACACTTTAATAGAAACTCGAAAGGCAAGTAATACATCTGAATTCAACTTTTTTCTTGATCCTTCGGTATTGGAGCATTTTCACATGCTAAAAGAATTAGATGGCTGAATAATGGCGAAATGCAGTTGTAATCAAACATAACAAAAACATGAAGTAAAATAAATTACAATGCCAAGAACCATATGTGATGAGAGTAAGGCAAATCTACCAGAGGCTTTTTGCAGTCATCCCTTCAAAATATCCCAAGTGTCCTCCATGGTGTGTGGTAGCTAGTACGATATTTTTGTTTGCCCTGGAAGAGAATCCTGTTAATCATATCCTATAATTAAAGGCACACCACACACACACACACACATAAAAAAAATTAAAAGCAAAAAGAGAACGATCATCAGGGGCATACAAAGATGATATGAGGATGACTTTAAACTAATAAACGAGACTTCAATATAAGCAAGCCTCAACCGGCATTAGATAAGGTAAGGTTCATGTCTTACTTGATAACTATACAGTTATATCCTTTTTCTAAATAAGCATCATATAATTTTGTAACGATATTGATTCACATAGTACTGGCATTTTATCCTATCTAGCAATTTGATCTGAAGCTAAAAGGAGATACTGTGCAACACAAAGGATGACATACCGACATTCATCCCATGGAATTGCTTCCGTTGTACAGACCGGATCATCCAACGCACTAATGCAAAGGAGGGGAACCATCACATTTCCTATATAACTGGTACAGCTAGCTTTCCTGTAATATGTATCAACAGTCTTGGGGAGAGGGAGGGAAATAAATGCTGATTAATTAGGCATCGGACAGATGTACTTAAAAAGGAGGAATAGTTGTGTTACCTCAAGATTAGCAAGAACACGAGTAGAATGGTTGTCAAAATCTCTGACATAACGCGACTGCAAGAGAAACAAAGAAAATAAGCCACCAGAATAAGCAAACTACACAAAAGATAGATCATCTACTTGTTAGTTGCATATGTTATCAACTAAATTAACTCTTTTACAAGGACCGAAGAGAAATGTATCGTTAGTAGGTGTCAAAAAAGGACTTTACCACAGCCTTGAAGTTACTTTGGGATTAGGATATTATATCTGACTTTTTATGAGGGCACCTGTGTTTTACTAGATTCTTGATACTGCATTGGTGCTAAAAGTTCAAAGAGCATCAAAGGTTTCTTGTCTTCTACTAATAGTTTTCTTTCCTGTATTCTCTTAGTAGATGTATCATCTCAAGAGGAACACCCGAAACTAAACTAAAAGGGATAGACATCAATATACTAAGAAGTACAGCTTACATATTAAATTTTCCAGCAGACATTAGATTTCACGTTACTTTCTTTTGACAACTTTTTATAGTATACTATTCCAGATGTCTTCACACATGTTGTATTCCCGCAACTAATACACCTATCATTTTATGTAAAGTCAGCACTATGCTCCTTTACAGGAAAACCTATAGTTTGGTCGCATCATGCAGGTTAAAAACCTCAAACCTCGGTAATTAGAACAACTCAATAAATTTTAACTAGGGAAATTCCACATCTGTTAAGTCTTTCTTAGCTGGCCCTAGCATGAAATAGTCATAATACCAGAAATCCTTTAAACATTTAATTCATATACAAAGCACGTGATAGTCATAGTCATAGACGATAAAACACTGACAAGAGATGAGTAAGAGAAATAGATGACCTTAAGAATGCCTTCCCAATCTGTCAAACGAGACAAAGTAGTCTGATGCCTGCAAAAGTCAGATTTTGCCACAATTTTTAGGACTTCTGATGAACGCCAAGTCAAAAAAAAAAACTAGAGAGTATTAAAAGCATAGAATTAACTTAGGGTCAATGCCATCATCACAGTTAATGCAAAGCCATTAAACGAAATACAATATCAGATTGATAAAAGAGACTACAGGGACTTACAGCTTGGCAAAATCTATTAATCCAAGCGTAAGAGCTCTATTGTAGAATCTCTGCACAAACCTGCGATTAATATACCTGTCACAAATCTGAACAAAAAAAGAGAAAAGTGGATTTGAATCAGATACATAGAGAAAAGCAGGGATAAATTCTTGTGTGACATAAGCAAAGGACAGAATAATAAAATCAGGTGCGTATGGTACAGAATGAACTTATGAAATGACTAATTTTGACTTTTTCTAATTAGGTTTCCACTATCTACATCTAGTATCTTCACAGAATTGCTTCAGGCTAGACAATCTTTCCAGATCATGATAATCCAACAGATCATACCATGAAGAATAACCCTTAACCCAGGAAACAAACAATGTGTAAGAGAATCCAACTTAGTGGGAAGTTACACCAGATAAATAATGACATGTATGAGACCAAAGAAGTTAGCAATTCACCAATACCTTAAAAAAAGTCAAAGCATGCAGATTAGTTAGTCTAGATACTAACCAAAAGGTCCCAAGTAGAACATATTGCAGCTGCCCCAACAATTGCAGTATTAACTCCTTCCTCACCAAGATATTTTACCTGGAAATTACTAACATTGTCAATAAAATAGTTACTAGTAAATGAGGAATATATTGTTTAGATGTAACTTTCTGTACTACTGCAGAATTTTTTTGTAATGGTCATAATGTTGCTATACACTAGGGAGTATTATATAACGATGAAGAACTGACAAATTGAGTGTTATGAAAGCCATCGAGACAATTGTCATATGCTTGTGTACCTGTTGTGTGTGCATGTATGTGAACCTTTCTGACAATAATAACTTCTCTGAAGATATTTACTGCAAAAGCTATGATAATTCTCTTCCTTTTATCTTTCAAATTTAGTTTCAGTTTTCAGGTAACCACAAAGAAGATTGTTTAGTACAAAGTGTTGCAGAAGTTTGTGGTATTATAAGGAAAGCTAATAAAACATTCAATAAATGGTGTACCAGAACATTAGCACCAATGCTAAGGCCAACAGCAAATAAAGGAGCCTGAGGGTATTGGGTGTGGAGATGATCAATGACTTTGCGGGCATCTTCCGTCCATCCAGCATTATAAAAGCAATCAGACTGCCATCAAGATATCATGAATCTTGAGTTTCATTGCTCAATAGTCCACAAACTATATATTCATAACATAATAAACATAATAAGGCAGTTTCTGTGCAAAAACCAGTTGATCTACCAGCAACTTAAATTAGAAAGTTCATAGCACCTCTCTTCTGCCGAGCAATTCAACTGACAGAAATATACATCATATTTTCTACATCATATTTTCTCTTATCAAAAGCAACTAAACTGGAAAGGATTAAGTTTTCAGTTTAGGATGGAGTACTCACAGTTATTGGCACTCCGCCGAGACCTCGATGATTGCTCACGACGACATTCCATCCACATTTGGCCATCTTGAAAGCAAGATGCTTTATGTACTGCTAATTTAAAGCAGATTTAAGAAATAATAAAGTGAATATTTGCAGTCAACAGCACATAATCTCAAATAATCATATGATAGAGCTCAATCAACTCCAGTATAAAGTTGAAACACTACAATTTTGTCAAAGCCAGAAGGCCTGGTAATATCTATTGAGACGAAAAGGGAAGAAAAATGTTTATAAACAGAAAAGAATGGAAGAGAATAAAAACTCGATGGAGGAAGAAATTATTTTTGCACCAAAATTGTTTCTCCGAAAGAGAAATACATAAACAAGCAAAAAAATCATAATTTCGAAGGCAGCAGGAAAAGAGTGGACGAAAGCTTACAGAGGAATCAGAGTCACTTGTTAAACCAGGAATCACTACCACGATGGGACTTTTATCATCACTCTGAACTCCATCAAAACGTTCAACGGATGGATTTTTAACTAACAAATAAAAAAGAAACAGGTTTGGTGGAAATTTATAGCGTTAAGTAGCACACAAAAGCAACAGGGAATCAATACTCGACTGGTCTGGTGAGAGCTTGAACTTAAGACAAGTACTTGTTAAAGCAAATGATTAGAGATAGTAGCTTTGCATATTTAGCAGGGATGATCCATTACAGATACCGAGTACTATCAAAATGCAGCCAATTAGATATTCCAAGTCCACCTTAAACATAGGCATTTCAATAAGCTAAAATAACTATTAGTCAATGAAAGTCATTTATGGTTCTTTTTAAAAAAATTAGAATTTCGTTAATTTAATGAAGTCTGTTAAAGCATGTGACCAACTCATCTAAAAGCTTAAGTTGTTAAAGAGAACACACTTTTATTTACTTAATTATATCTTCAACAAAGTCATTTATGATATAGGCTGATAAACTTCTTGAATAAGCTACCTCAAACACAGGCACAAGGATGTTTGAGAAAAAAACACTAAATTCCAAGTCATCTAAGCATAGAAATACACGCTTTCGTAGAAAGAGGAGATTAAGGCGGCTTCAATGATGAGGAAAGGCAGATTAAGTATTTGAATCACTAAATAAGTTTTTTAATTACTTAAAACACCCTTATATTGCTTTCCATCAAGGCACCCAAAAAATAGAAATTCGATCTTCTATTGGTTCATTCTAGCAATTCAAAAGGGTTTCTCCACATCCTAAAATATGGAGTTGGAAGAGATTCTTCCATCGCTTTTTTATTCTACTTTATGGTACTTTTATCACCATGTCATTGACTATTCTTACACCAAATTCAATGGTGAAGCTAAATATAATACAATCTTCTTTTTTCCCCTGAATTTTCTCCTCGAACAACAAAAAAATTATTATTTGCTCCTCCTTAACTCAATTTCGTAGACTTTTTTAAGTTGCTTCACTAATGCATCTTCTCTAGAGCATCCATTCATAAAGTCTAAGTTGTCTAGAAAATAAAGCCTTTACAACTAGTTATCCAGCATAGTTGGGAAAAGTTCTCTATGACTAGACAACACTTTCACTACTGGAACTCCATAAAGTCTTCAGTCTTGTAGTAAATATTCCAGATTTTTATTCTTTATTTTATAGTTTAGTAATCTCTAAAACACAAGCTTATTCAATCAAATTATGAGTTGAAATTGAAACAGTCCATTATGAAATGAAGACAGATGATTAAAATGTACTTTACCATCCACATTCCTTAGCCAATCCAAAGCTATTGTCCCGCCATCAGATGTTTTAAATATCTGTCTGAAGGCAAAGAATGCATCAGTGACCAAAATGTAGCAATTCTTCATCTGTAAAAGTAAGCTATGAGAATATGACCTTTTTACAAACTCAAAGGTAAACGACTTGCAGAGTGAGTTTCATCTCCATGTCCTAACTGGAAAGTGTACTTAACAAGTGAAACTCATACTTAAACAGTTCAAACAATAAGTGCACTGAGCAAAATGTGTGCAAACACTTACCCAAGGAAGTATTTGCTTGCACATACTTACAGACCAAAACTGATAGTATGCTACTCTAGATTATAAATGATAGAAATCCAAGGACCAAACTAACAAAGAAACTTGCAATGTTCCAAAATTCAAATGCTGTATTTTGCAAAAGGGTAACTAAATTCATCGATAAATGAACAGAAGAAAAAGAAAGAGGTGAAACTAAATTAGTCTGTTAAATGTATTTGTCACCTTTGGTAGTTGCAAACGGGTGCCCTTCCAAAGAACTGTAAAAAGGCAGTCTGAATATGAGGACTACAAAGCCATGGAGTAGACAAATACCTGCAAATAAGCAATAGGAAAATACCAATGAATAAATAAAAATTAAACAAAAAAGCCATATATACTCATGAGTCATGCCATACAAATAACAACAACAACAACAACAACATACCCAGAGTAATCCCACAAGTGGAGTCTGGGGAGGTACCCTACGTAGACCTTACCCTACCTCGGGAGGCTAAGAGGATGTTTCTGATAGAACTTATGTCATACAAACAGTTCAAAACTCAGGATAGATACAGTAAAATATGTTGTCCAGAATTAACACTTTTTTGTTACTTATAAGATTGAATTAATTGATTACAACAACAATTGCTCAAAAATATGTATTAGTACATGGTTTAGACTAACAATCCACCTGAAAAAATGGGGTTTTTTTGAATGGTTCCAAATCATCATCTATTATACCAAAGTTCCAAATATGATCAAGAACCAATTCAAATTCATCAAGATTACATTTTTATTCACCCCCGTATTCAGTTTTTTACCTGCCATGAAGTGTTTTACATTTGGAAACAACTTCTTGATACAGCTCACAGCAAGAATTAAAGGTTAAATGCACAGGTTGTCCTCTAAACACAGTGAACAAATCTTGAAAGAAGTGAATCTCCAAGAAACGATAGTGAAATACAGAGAGTAAAAACAGAAAACCCAATAAATAATGAGAAATGGGTATCAAGAAAGCAGCTTTAAGCATAAGCTCGTATGGGGATTCTGAGCTTAATTCAAAGCAATCCATGGGGATCTCAAAAAGGGTTAAGAAAACAAGAAAGATTGATGGAAAATATTGGAGCAAAGGGGATAGTTAAGGGTAAGAATACATCAGTGACCAACATTTTATATTGGAAAACACGTGTTAATTGAAATTGGTGTAATTAATTATAAAGCGAAATAATTAACATGATCTATTTATTTGTCGTAATATAATTATAAGTATACTATTTGATTGAACATATATAATTATATGGTTAAATTACTTTTAAAATAAAAAATTAATACTTAACAAATATGTATCTTTATAAATGATATATTAAATTATGTATTTAAGATACATATTATTTCTTGAAATATATTAATTAGTAATCACATATTTTAAAATAATATTGTAAAAGTAAGGAGTAGTATATTTTCAAATTAATAATATCTTAATTTAATTAATCATAAAAATTAAAAGCACACATTTTGTAAGAACATCACGAACTGTATATATGTTTGACAAAATGTTTGACAATTTAACATGATACTTTTATGTCAAATTCCAACATAACATAAAATAAATTTCAACATAACTTAAGTAAATATAATTCAAAAGAAAGTGAAATATTTATAAGTCTATAACCTCGTTCAATAATGAAATTTTACTCCAATAACATCACTAATTATATGTCAAGTTTATTAATGACTTATTTTTTCTAATTAGAAAGCGTAATTCCAAAAGTTAGAATAATAACGTAGTTACGCTAAATAAAGAAAATATTTTTTTTTTAAAAAAAATGAGCAATTACGTGGAACAAAAAGTAAAGGTTGAGAAATGAGAAGAAAGAAAATGAAAGATAATAATATTAAAAAATATTTATAAAAATAAAAATAATTTAAAATATCAAATGTAAAAATAAAAAAGAAAAAAAAGAAAAAGTAACTTTGTAATTACGGAGTGTAATTACACTCAATTCTTGACCCCATTGAGAATTGGAGAGTGTAATTATCACTCTCAATTACACCCAATTATATGTTGATCATGTAATTACTTGATCGTCAAACATGTCAAACTATGTAATTACACTTAATTTTAATTATATGGGTGACTTTTCAAACAAACTCTTAATTTATGTGGTAATATTTGATCGACACAGAATTTAAAAGAATTTGTTATGTTACACAATTTAAAATATTTTGTTATGTTTTATTGTTCATTCAAAATCATGCCTTTAAGAAATTACAATATTAAACTATTCTTATTTATTTGATATTTCTTTAGAATTGAATATTATTAAAGAGAATTATTATTTTATTATTAAAGTCATAATTGAAAACACATAGAAATTAGTATTTTAAAATTTTAAAATGACATTTATTTTGAGATAAATCTTAACACTTATTTTAGAACGGATGGAGTACATCTTTAATACGATTAACAAAAATAAAATAAAAATGATGGGCAAATAAAAAAGGTGACATTAAAGGAAATGAATTGTGACGGCGAGAGTAATAGTTCTCTAGAAGCCAATTTGGAAACTGGAGTGTTCTACAAATAGTTGGTCCATCTGGGAATTTACACGTCACAAATTGACAATACTATTTTCTTTATTATTATTATTAGGTTATGTAGAAAATATTTATAGTTAATTCTACATAAAATATATTACCAGCTACAACAAGTGTAAATATACTGATGTTTAAAATAAATTGATATAAGTTAAATCATTTCGAAATTACTTGAAAAAAAGAAAGGAATATTAAAAAGAACTGGAAATCTGCTCTTTTGCCTAGCGTGTTTGGACTAACCAAGTATGAAGCGTAGAAAAAGGCCGTATGTCATTGTTGTTTGATGACTTTGGAAAGCTTAAGAAAGAGAAAGGAAAGTCTAAATTGTATTTAAGGTGTTTTTATATTATTAAGAATTGTTTTGACATTCGATCACAAGAGGTTGTCTTGTTTAGAATAACTACTACTCCCTCCTTCCCAAAAAAATCTTCTTACTTTTCTTATTAGTTTATCCAAAAGAAATTGGTACATTTCTATGTTTAGACACAATTTAACTTTATGAGATAATTTACAATCACAAAAATATCTAAATCTTGTTTTGGATCACACATTTCAAAACACTTTCTTATTTTTTAAACTTCGTACCAAATCAAACCGTGACAAACTTTTTAGGACAGAGTGAATACGAGATTTCACACCTTTTGTCACCATACAATTATGCATGCCTTTATTTTTTTACTAAACTTTTAGATAGAAAGAAAGCTATCAATGTGATCTTTTTTTCCTCTAAGAACAAGGTAATCATCAGTATTACAACTACAACAACAACATATTCAATGTAGAGATCTAGTAGCTCGGTTGGTTGGCTACCTAAACTTTCACCTTGTTGGTGAGGGTTACAATACTCACGTTGTAATCCCTCCCTGTTAATGTTGGGTTTGGTGTTGTGACATTTGACCCAACATATCTTCTAAAGTACCAATTTGAATGCATAAAAATGTTGGGACAAATGTCACAACATTCGAACCAACATTTTTAGAACTGTTTTGCCTTACTTCACGGTAAGCAGTAATATTTTACTGTGAGGTAAAAATGACTTAGGCGTGGTGAATTGGAGCTGTGTAAAACGTGGGAGAAAGAGTCAAAGCTTGGGGAAGAAGTCGAGTAATTAACAAGTCAAAGTTGTTGAGATTTTCACTCTTTAATCATCTACCACAAGCTACCCACCTTTCCCTCAACTTCCACAACCAATCGATAAACTTTTCAAGGAAGACTCTCTACTATAAATAGAGAGGCCACAACATGTATCGATATCCAGAATCAAAATGTAAAAATACCAAGAGAGCTCTCGGGATTTCAACTCATAAATCTAGATCACAAGTGTTGCCTGAGTGAGTCGACAACATTCTGTCCAACATTTCAATTGTTGTTTAGATTCTAGATTAGTTTTGTTTGGAGCGATTGTAATGAGAGGTTGTCTATGTCTACATAGTTAGATTTTTCAGCCAGAAGTCATCTGCGACTTCAATTTTTAATTCCTTTCCATTTTATATTATAAATTGTAAAGAAAGGAATTTGTAATTTTGTATATAATTTATATACAATACATCTGGTCATTGACCATCATAAGTTATATAATATATATAACTTATGAAAATTTTAAACATTTGTGTTCTTTAAATTCCGTTGCATTTACTCTTTAAAGTTTCTATTTTTGCTAAAGTATCGTTACTGGTGTCAAACGACATTATCGCTGACATTCGGAAACATAATTGACATTTGATTTATTTCATCTTTTATTTTTACTTTCAGTAGCTTTTGACACCCCTTCAAGTGGTATCAAAGTCGACATTTAACACAATAAGTGTTTGATCTTGTTGTCATAAGCTATGGATCCTGCAAATCCAACTATTGGTAGACTTTCTATTTTAGATGGTTCAAACTATGCCTATTGGAAGATTCACCTACATTCTCATATCAAATCAATTGATGTTAGGGCATGAATATCTATAACCAATGTGTATGTTGTTCCAATGTTGCCACCGGATGAAGAAGGTGACATTCTAGTTAAACCTGAATTCGAATTGATTGCGGAAGAAACCAATAATGCTAACTTTAACGAAAAAGCCTTAAATGCAATTTTTGGATGGGTTGATCTTTACATGTTCAAACTCATTCAAAACTGCCCCACGAGGCCACGACTAAGGACGCATGAGATACTTTACAAATTCATTGTGAAGGTAGCTCAAGTGTTCGTCGAACAAAGCTACGTATGCTCATTAGTAGATATGAACGTTTAAGAAATGAAGAAGCGGATGCTATTAAATCTTATTTTGAAAAGTTGATTGATATATCAAATGAATGTCAAGTGCTTGGTGAACCTTTAACCAATACTCAACTTGTTGAAAAGGCTCTCCGTTCTCTTCCTGAAAAGTTCAATTTAAAGATTTTGTGCCATTGAAGAAGCTCATAATCTTGCCACAATGGACCTTCAAACCTTAATAAGCATTCTCAAAACCTATGAGATGAACATTGAGAATCAAAGAGAACTTTATAAAAGCAAGAATTAGCACTTCAAGTTCAATCCTCGGAGATTCAAATTGAAGAAGAGGATGAGAATCTTGAAGAAATTGGTGAAGGTGCAAATATTGCCTTACTCACTCGAAAATACAATTCGATGGTGAGGAAGTTAAACAATGACAGAAATCAATCTAAATCTAAAGAGCAGCAAAACCAAGGCTTCAATCAAAAGCCCACTAGATTCCTTCAAAATGTACAAAAAGGAAATCAACTAAGAAGAACCAACTCAGATCGTACCAAATCTGATCCCAAACAACTTGAATCTGTGCAATGTCATGCATGCTCAAGTTGGGGTCACTATGCTAACGAATGTACAAACACTCTTAGAAAATTTGGTAAGAACCTATGGGTTTCACTTAGTGATGAAGAAGAAGAAGAGAAAGGTGATCCTGAAATTGAAACACAAGCAATACTGGCCACTATTTTCGAACAGTCTCTATCGGATAATGAAGATGTTGTCTATAATGTTGTCTCAGATGTCACGACATTTGCTCCAACATCAGCAACGACATCAACATTCTCAGCGACATCCAAAAGCTATGAATTCTTTAACTATTCTGATGTTAATTGCTTTAGTGGTTCTATTTCTGTTAGTGAGGTTGATTGTATGGATCAACTTGAATGCAAAGATGATATGATTAATAAATTACAAAGTATTTGTAAAGCCTTAATCATAGAATCCAAGCAACTTGACACAAAAGTAAAAAATTTAACTCGTGAGAATGTATATTTAAAAGGCACAATAACCTGACTAGAGGTAGCACTTACCAAAAAGGAAATTGAATTTGGTAAGATTCGTGCAAAATTGGATTTAGCCGAAGCAACCTTCCACAAGCTCAACACAAGGACTTCAAAATTGAATGAAATACTCAGTTTTAGTAATCCTTCATATGCAGGTATTGGGTACGAAAACTCTCTTAAAACCATATACTCTAATCTCTTTGATAAAAATGAGAAAATACGCTTTGTAAAAGAAAAAGGATAAATAATAGGTTCTCGTATATGTCACAGAATATGAAGTTTGTATGTCATCACTGTAACTCCCCTGGACACTTAAAACCATACTGTTTCAAACTTCAAAATTATGTGAGCAAAATGTTGCCTAAATTGTCGTCGAACATTTCGGATAACAATCGGAGCAACATTTCTGAGCCAAAAGGTAAAAGATGTTTCAATAGAGTTTGGGTTCCTAAAATGAATTTATCTTGTAATGTCTGTATAACTGCATTAAGAACTAACATTTCAGGTTCTTTGTACTTTGATAGTGGATGCTCTTGCCACATGACATGTACAAAAGGATTTTTAAGGAACTATGAGTCATTCAATGGAGGAAACGTGACTTATGGAGGTGACAGTAAAAGCAAGATAATTGAAAAATGGATCTTGGATGTTCCTGGTTTTCCAGCATTAAGGAATGTCTTACATGTTGAGGGTTTAATGGCTAATTTAATTAGTATTAGTCAATTGTGTGATAACGACCTTGAGGTAAAATTTAATAAGAATGCTTGTAAAGTTACGAATGAAGCTAATATGTGCGTCATGACAGGTACAAGAACAGACGATAATTGCTATCTTGTTGTAAGACAAGAAACATGCAATAGTGCTAAGATCGATGACACAACACTATGGTATTATAAGTTGGGGCATGTCAACTACCGTAATCTAGAAAAACTGGTCTCATATGAAGCTTTTAGAGGCATACCCAAACTTAGCCATAAAGGTAAAACTGTATGTGCTGACTGTTTGAAAGATAAGCAAACCCGTGTCTCTCATAATGCTGTCCAACATGATAGGAAAGTTTTTGAAGGAATTAAAACAAGAGGGAAAGAACCACTCAACTACAGAGATATGGTAAGGTATGTGTGTATGTCTACCACATACCAATAAGTTAGTCTTTCTTGTTTTATATCTACGTTAGAACCAAAAATGTTTTAGAAGCACTTAAAGATAATTTTTGGATTCAAGCAATGCAAGAAGAGCTTGAACAATTCTCTCGAAATGAAGTCTGGGACTTAGTTCCACATTCAAACAATACAAATGTTATTGGAACTAAGTGGATTTTTTAAAAATAGATCAAACGAATCGGGAACAGTTGTCAGAAACAAAGCTCGTCTAGTTGCACAAGGCTATACTCATGTTGAAGGAATCGATTATGACGAAACCTTAGCACCTGTGGCTATAATTGAGTCAATTAGACTTTTACTTGCTATTGCTTGTTGTCTGGAAATTACCTTACACCAAATGGATGTGAAAGGTGCATTCTTAAATGGTTATCTAGATAAGGAAGTCTATGTTGAATAACCAAAAGGATTTGAAGATTCTTACCATTCATACTATGAATACAAGCTCAAAAAGGCTTTGTATGGGTTGAAGCAAGTTCCTCGAGCACGGTATGGTCATTTAACTAACTTTTTTCTTGAATTTGGTTTTAACCTTGGCGAAGCTGAGCATACTCTATTTATTAAATGATACGGTGTAGATATTATAATTGCTCAAATCTACATAGATGACATAGTTTTTGGTTCGACCTCACAGTCGTACCTAAATTCGTTTGTTGAAGCTATGTCATCAACATTTGAAATGAGCATGATTGGGGAACTAAACTTTTTTCTTAGGCTTGCAGCTAAAGCAAAGTGATGATGGAATTTTCATCTCACATAGTAAATATGCCAAGAATCTAGTCAAGAAATTTGGTTTGAAGAACGCTAAATAAATGAAGACGCCAATAGGTTCGTCACAGAAGGTATGTAAGGATAATGTTGGTGAGAATGTCGACCCAACATTATATCGATCTATGATAGGTAGCATTCTTTACCTTACTGCTAGTTTCCCAGATATTATGTTTAGTGTTTGTGTGTGTGCCAGTTTTGAAGCCTGTCCCAAAATATCCCACTTAAATGTCGTGAAACATATTATTCGATATGTCGCTGACACATGTGCATTGAAAATTTGGTATTCCAAAGACAGTAATCCTAACTTAATAGGATTTAGTGATTCGGATTGGGCTGGAGATGTGGATGATAGAAAGAGTACAAGTGGAGAATGTTTTTATCTTGGCAATAATCTTGTTTCATGGTATAGTCGTAAACAAGCATGATCATTCAATAATAATATGTTATAAGAATGATATCGTTCTCTGCGATGATATATATATATATATATATATATCATAAAAATAGAGTATCGAAATAAGGCAAAGCCTTTACAAATATTTCGCAACTGTGAAAAATGGGCAAAACCCTTGAAAAAATATAGTTCTTATTCTATAGGAGTATCGAGTGTTTCAAAAGAATTTGAGAATACTAAATAAGTATTCTTATTTTTGACACGAAAAAATCTTTTGTATGTATTTTATGATTAGAGCAAGGACACGATGGAAAAATGTTATATTGGTCTAGTGGTTAAACTCATAAAATACTTAAAAAATGTGTCTTGATTTGTTGCCAAAGCGAAAAAAATTCTTATGGGATCAAATACTTTTGTCGCCCAAAATGTTGCCAATATTGTTGTTGACATTTTCAAATTGTGATATTTATTGAGATGTTGTTCTTAACTGATTTCGGAAAAATCAGTCTTTTCTCCCTATTTTTATGTCTTGTTTTAAATGGAATTTCAAAACCTTAAAAATTATAAGATTGTTGAATTACTACCGTGATGTTTATCCCTTTATCCCAAATATTAGGTGTAAGTTATTGTGTGAAATTAAAATACCTAAAACTAAGAGATTTTTGTTGCTTAGAAAAAATTGCCATATATATAAATATTTCTCTCATTTGCATTTTTCTATCATATCCGATTTTCCTTAAAAAAAAAAAAGAAAATCACATCACACCTCGAGTATAACCCTACCTACCCGATGGAATCATCACCATTCCAATCTCCTTCCTCAATCACAAACCCTAATTCCTCAAAACCCTCTCCACAATTATCATCGATGGAAATTTCTCATATGTCAACACCAATGTCAGCCAACACACCGACCAACATCCCAATGAGTACAAGCCCTAATTTAAATATTGAATCGTCTAACCAAAATGAACTGCAACAATCCTGCCGGTTATCTTCTTCACCATCCATAGAGGACTTGTCCAAAGCTATAGTACTTAAAGGTTTAGATGAACCTTTAGACATTAGCTATTCATGTGATGACAACAATCCAATAGATGTTAATGAAATATCTGATATTTCAGCATTGGGTAAAAGACCAAGATCCTCCACGTTCCCTACTCGTCGATCAAGTAGAATATTTGAGAGAACTGTTCGTGAAGAGCCGAGCAACAAAAGGTCCAGATTTGATACATCTATACCTGCTTGCTCGAGCAGTGACAGTGACGACACAAACTTTGTGCTCTCAACTGAAGAGAGTGAAGAAGAACCAACTGCTTCTGTACCGCAAAATGTGTCTCAAGAAAATGAGGAAATTCTTGATGAAACTCCACATAAGCAATTTGTTCCAAAGGGAATTCTCAGATATGCCAAATCGAGTGTTGCATCGAATGTTTCCACTGATGCCACAACATCTCGGCCAGTATTTCAGCCAACATCAGAAGAGACACAAATACCAACATCCTCCAGTAAAACCGAATCTAATTCAGACCTTGAGGTATCTATCTACTCAGACAAATTCTATTCTAAAACTAATTCTGATAATTGGGACTGGTACAAGAATAAAGTTATTAGGTCTGAAAAGTATTAGACATTGCCTCATGTTCAGAATATGGTTTGGTAGAGTTCTTAAAAGAAAGACAACTCCTAGGATCTGTTACTGAGAAATGACCATATGTTGATAAAATAGTCAGGTTGTATTATGCTAATTTGAGTTCTGCTATAGAGGATACCTCCTCGAAGAAATTTGGGAAGGTATATCTCTATAACAGAGAATATTTTTCACACCTGCTGTTATAAACCAATGTATGAGATTAAATGTTGAGGAGAATGCTAGAGAAGCAGACCCTGCAGTGGATAATAGAGATGAAGTAATTGAGTACCTCACAAGAGGTATAATGCATAAATGGATCTTTAGATGTCCAGCTTCTAAATTAACAATCTTGTTTGCCACCCTTCACAAAATTGCTATACACAATTGGCTTCCTTCAATGAATGAGTCAATTGTAACTACAGAACAAGTCACCCTGCTGTATAAAATTGGGAAAGGTTTGAGAGTTGATCTAGGCAACATGATTTTCCATACAAGTTGCCAACTTGGCACAAAAAGAATCAACCTCAATCCTCCCTTATCCCTATATGATATACAAAGTTTTAACTACCCAAGGTCTTAAGCCTAAGATAGATGACACATTAGGGAAGGCTCCTGAACTGTACACAGTAAACAAAACAGTTTTGAAGAGTAGAGACAGAGTCATCGATCTACCTTGGAAAATGAAAGGAAATAGTGTAGATGTTGACAGGAATGTCACTAACATTCTTGGCAACACTAGTCCAATACAGTCTTCACTGTCTACTGAATGGCTTGTGAATCAAGTTGCAAAGATCAACCAACAAATCTCTGAGGTTGATACTGTAAAAATGCTATGATTCAAGCTAGAGACTATTTCATACTGCTGCTTTCTTCACAAAAAAAAGGAGAAAATGATGTTGCTGAAGCCGAGGGAAGCAGAGGAAATGCTGATACAGGGGGAGCTGAGGAAAAAGGCTAGAGGATGTTGTTCTGTGCAGAGAAACAGTTATGCAGGAGTAGAAAACTGTTGCAAGCTACTTCTGCTGTATGATGAGTTAGGAGGAGCTGTTGCTACTGATTGATATTGTATGAGGGTCGTGAATGTTGCTCAATCTGAGCAGTTAACTGTTCGACATGATGGCTATTGATTTATGTGGAAAATGAAATATTTCTTTTTATGGTATGTATAAAAATCTATATAAGTGGATGATATGTATATATGCGCTAACATCTTTCTTCTTTTCTAATCCTATGAATCGGTACACACATGATTACTTGAAAGTCATCGCACGTTAAGGGGAGCATAACATTGATATTATTGATCACAAATGTCGGACAAACATTTGTCTCAATATCCTAAGTCAGTTTAGGTTTGTAATGAGTTTTGTGAAGAAAGGCAAAAAAGGGGAGATTGTTAATGTTGGGTTTGGTGTTGTGACATTTGACCTAACATATCTTCTGAAGTATCGATTTGAATGCATAAAAATGTTGGGAGAAATGTCACAACATTCATACCAACATTTTTTAGAACATTTTTACCTTACTTCACAGTAAGCAGTAATATTTTTTTCTGTGAGGTAAAAATGACTTAGGCATGGTGAATTGGAGCTGTGTAAAATGTGGGAGAAAGAGTCAAAGCTTAGGGAAGAAGTCGAGTAAGGAACAAGTCAAAGTTGTTGAGATTTTCACTCCTTAATCATCTACCACAAGCTGCCCATCTTTCCCTCAACTTCCACAACCAATCGATGAGCTTTTCAAGGAGGACTCTCTACTATAAATAGAGAGGCCACAACAGTGTATCGATATCCAGAATCAAAATGTAAAAATACCAAGAGAGGTCTCGGGATTTCAACT
Organism: Anisodus tanguticus; assembly: GCA_034509755.1. Lineage (NCBI taxonomy): Eukaryota > Viridiplantae > Streptophyta > Magnoliopsida > Solanales > Solanaceae > Anisodus > Anisodus tanguticus. The sequence continues at coordinate 31,372,282 of CM067561.1, read as the reverse complement.
CAGAAATCTGGATCACAGGTGTTGCATGAGTGTGTCGACAACATTCTGTCAAACATTACAATTGATGTTTAGATTCTAGATTAGTTTTGTATGGAGCGATTGTAATGAGAGGTTGTTTATGTCTACTTAGTTAGATTTTTCAGGCATAAATCATCTGTGACTTCAACTTTTAATTCCTTTCTATTTTATATTGTAAATTATAAATAAAGGAATTTGTAATTTTGTATATAATTTATATACAATACATCTGGTCATTGACCATTGCTGCATTTATTCTTTAAAGTTTTTGTTTTTGCTAAAGTATTGTTACTGGTGTTAGACGACATTATCGTTGACATTCGGAAACAGAATTGACATTTGATTTATTTCATCTCTTGTTTTTACTTTCAGTAGCGTTTAACACCCCTTCACTCCCATTTCCCCTCCCATTCCTCCTATGTAATAAAAGAAAACATTTAAAAAAAAAAAAGGTGTAGTCCCACAGAGTGGGGTCTGGGATGGTAGGATATACGCAGACCTTACCTCGATCTTTATGGGGTAGAGAGGTTGTTTCCAATAGACCATCGTCTCAAAAGGAAAGTAGTAAATGTATGATTGTATGGAAAATAAGACAACAAAATATCTAAATATAAAGCAAATGGAGCAATATATATTAATACACACATAAAGAGTAAGGATATGCGTGATACCTAAACATATCCTAAACAATACTACTAAGAAAAGGAGAAGAGGAGAAGATGAGGCTAGCTCCTACCTCTCCCACAAAATACGACAAAAACTCAACTACCCACTAACCTTCTACCTTAATTCTCGATATCTAAATCTTCCTATCTATGGTCATGTTCTTAGTCAGCTGAAGTTGTGTCATGTCTTATCTAATCACCTCCCATAATTCTTTTTTCGGCCTACCTCTACCTCTCATAACTCCTGCTACCGCCATTCTTTAACACCTCATGACTGACACATCCTTACACCTCCTCTTCACATGCATCTCAGTCTCGCTTCCCTCATTTTATTATCCACATAGGCCACTCCGACCTTGTCCCGTATACTCTTCCTACATTTATCATCACCATGCTCATGATGTAAAGAAGTAAATATCTAGAAAGTAATTCATATTCATCAGACTATCAATATATAAGATAATTACAGATAAATCTCTATGATAAATATTAATTGATAACTTAGTAAATATGATAACTAACATACTATCACAAGTTAAACTACGCTGCTATTGTAAGAAATCTGCACAATTTCAGTATATATTTAACTTGAATAAATGTCAGATATATCATATTCGTGTGGAATAAAATTGAGAAAGCGAAACATAACCAAATTGAGTGGAATGGATACTACAGAAACCAACTAACAGATGAATTAGGAGACGTACAATTACTAGAATTGGTTAAAGCTTCCATCACCAAAACTTGCATAGCAAGAAGCAGCCAAAATAACTAGCTCTTATTCATAACGTATGATCATTTTTAAGTACTATAATAAGAAGTATTACAGCTTTAACAAATCTAATTTAATAGGTGAGATATTTAAAATTCTGAATCTGACTTTGGATCTCAGTTTTTTCCCCTTTCCCAGCATTGTATGATAAATGTATCTACAATAATAATGAATATAACATAGGCATCGCCACCTGCATGACATCATCATCTTTTCAGTGAGGATGAATAGAAAATGTTGCACAGCTTTTTCTTGAAAAACAGTGGTAAAGCTGAACCTAGAATTGGCCATGTGCTTGCGATTGCAACACATGCAAGTACCCATATTGAAATCTTACTACGCCGAGTGAGTTGATTTAGACAATTTTTAACAGGACTGATCATTGCATTAATACTTGGGCCAGAAACAGAATCAAATTGAGTCGTTGCATTTGGTTCTTGTTTAACCGTGCCATTGTCACCTCTAGTACTATCTCCAGCCTCGTCATTTTCCGCCAGTTGCTCATGCTGCTCATTTCCTACTTCACCTGATGGCTCATTCTTAAACGCAATCACTAAACCACCTTCTCTAAAATTCACACACGGTGCCTTATCAATCGATGATTTCAGGGGACTGTCCACTGTGGTATTTTGTATCTGCATAATACAATGACATAAGACATAACTTTCAAGGTTCCCAAAATATCATGCTAATATAGAGGAATTCACTGTTGTTTTTATGGAGCCTTCATAATAACTTACAAGTAGTAGCTATCAATCAATATAGCCAATTATCTACATTGGTAAGCTTATGTTTAAATCATGAGCAATTTAAAGGCGAGTGAGTGTGAAAATCTGCTTACCTTTTCTATACGAATCAATGAGCTGGAGTTCAAAACACAAAGGAATTCATCAACGGCCCTAACCCACCTGCACATAAAGAGCACATCATGGATATCATACTACTAAATTAGTCACCATACACTTCAATACAAAACTTGAAGGCGTACGAGCAATACATCTGAATACTTATGACATGTAAATTACTCAATTCTCTAATTCAGGTACCTACACTACAGAAACTACTAATCAAATATTCTGATGATTTTACCATTTAAACAAACTTTAGAAGGCAAAATAAGTTTCACCACGTTCTACCAATGCATTGTCAATTAGAAATCACCCTACAATCACAAAGTGTATCTCACAGAGAACTCAGTTCTTTTCGGGATCCTTGGTTTTGGAGCATTTTCGCATGCTAAAAGAGTTGAGATGACTGGATAATAGCGAATTGCAGTGATAATTAGATTTAACAGAAACATAAAGTAAAATAAATTAGAATGCCAAAAAGCATATCTATGATGAGAGGAACGTATATTACCAGAGGCTTTTTGCAGTCATCCCTTCAAGATATCCCAAGTGTCCCCCATGCTGTGTGGTAGCTAGTACGACATTTTTGTTTGCCCTGAAAGAGAATCATGTTATCATGCTATATTTACAGTTGCAAAACACACACATGAATTTAAAGCAAAAAGATTATAATGCTCAGGGGCATACAGAGATGATATGAAGATGACTTTGAACTAATAAAAGAGACTTCAATATAAACAAGCCTCAACTTCCGCTAGGTGATTATGTGTTCTCATATGATAATTACTTCACTGAACACCCAGTTAGCGTTGGAAATAGTTACACTCCCTAGAGGAGGGAAGGGACAGAAGTAAATTTTTCTGCATAAGTGCCTTTACTTTCCATTATGTTTGACTCAAGGCAGACGCCAGCAAATGCTTGAGACATTAAATTATTCTTTCAAGTTTTACTTAATAGTTAACAGAGTTAATACATAGTTTACCCTTTACCATGTTGGCAAATCCTTTTATACACCCCAATTTCACGGAGAACCTTTTACACACCAAACATTTTACAGAGTGTCTTATACACACCACTTTTATTACGTGGCACTCACGTGTTAGAAACCATGTAGTAACCCTAGTTAGAAACCATTTCACGGTGAACTATGTAGTAACCCTAGTTAGAAACCATACAGTTACATCTTTTTCGGTACAACCATATAATTTTTCAACTGTATTGCTTCACATTGGTACCGGCCTTTTATCCAATCTAGAAATTTGAAATGAAAAAAGGAGACTGTGCAACACAAAGGACGACATACCGACATTCATCCCATGGAATTGTCTCCCTTGAACAGACTGGATCATCCAAGGCACTAATGCAGAGGAGGGGAACCCTCACATTTCCTACATAACTGCTACAGCTAACTTTCCTGTAATATGTATCAGCAGTCTTGGGGGAAAGGGGACAGAAATAAATGCTGGTTAATTAATTAGGTATTGGACAGACGTATTTGAAAAGGAGGCAAAGTTGTGTTACCTCAAAATTATCAAGAACACAAGTAACATGTTTGTCATAATCTCTGATACAACGAATCTGCAAGAGAAACAAAAAAAAAGCCAAATAAGCAATACACAATAGATAGATCATCTACTTGTTAGTTTGGAATTGAGGTTTAGTTGGTAAGTGATTGACAGAGAAGTTAAAGCACTGACAAGATATCAATAAGAGAAATAGATGACCTTAGCAATGGTTTCCCAATCTTTCAGACGAGGCAAAATACTCTTATGCCTGCAAAACTCAGATTTCACAACACAATAATTAGGACACCTGAATGAAGGCCCACTCAAATAGAAGGGGACTACTTTTGACATAGAATTAGTTTAGGATTAATGCCATCACAGCTAACAGCAAAGCCATTACTTACAGTTCGGCATAAGCTTTTAATCCAATTCCTAAAGCTCTGTCATAGGATCTCTGCACAAGCCTGCGCTTAATAAACCTGTCACCGATCTGAAAAAAAGAAGCAAAGATAGATAAACCTTCTCACGAAAAATGAGCACAGGTCCTTATGGTACAGAATCAACTTAAGAAATGACTAATTCGACTTTAATTAAACTACGTTGCCACCATTACTATCTTCATCAAGCACCTTCACTGAATTGTTTCAGACTAGACAAACTCTTTCCAGATCGTGATAATCCAACAGATCATACTATTGAAGTGTGTGACCATCTGATCTAAAAGCTTAAGCTGTTAGATAGAACACACTTTTAATATTATATTCTCAACACGCCCCCTCACGTGCTGACCTGATTTTTTTTCATGGTCCAAGCACGTGGAAATTCTTTTTGAGAATGGGTGGCGGTGAGGTTCAATCCCAGGACCTTTGGCCTGTTGAGAATATAATATTAAAAGTGTGTTCTATCTAACAGCTTAAGCTGATAGATAGAACACACTTTTAATATTTGATCATATTCTCAACACGCCCCCTCACGTGCAGGCCTGATTTTTTTTCATGGTCCAAGCACGTGGAAATTCTTTTTGATAATGGGTGGCGGTGAGGTTCGATCCCAGGACCTTTGGCCTGCTTTGATACCATATTGAAGTGTGTGACCATCTAATCTAAAAGCTTAAGCTGTTAGATAGAACACACTTTTAATATTATATTCTCAACACATACCATCCAAAACAACCCTTAACCCAAGAAATATACAAAATGTAACAGAATCCAACTTATCAGGAAGATATACCAGATAAAGAATGACGCATATGAAACCAAAGAAGTTGGCAATCCACCAGTACCTTAAAAAAAGTCAAAGCATGCATATTAGTTAGTCTAGTTACTAACCAAAAGGTCCCAAGGGGAACAGATTGCAGCTGCCCCAACAATCGCAGTATTAACTCCTTCCTCACCCAGGTATTTTACCTGGAAATTATTAATATTGTCAATAAAATAGTTCTTGGCTTCGTCCAGAACAACTGCCAAAATTTAGAAGAGGAGTGTACATTTACTTAAAGCCTTTGAAATCGAATCATTTGCATGTCCGCTTAAGGTTTGTAGCATATCTAAAGCAGATGTACCAACAAGTAAACTGAGAATAATCTTGTTTAGATGTAACTTTGATACTAAATGAGGAAATTTTCTTGTAATGGTCAAAATGTTGCTATCAATTAGGGAATTACTATATTACTTTGAAGAACTGAAAACTAAAGCATTATGATAGCCATATAGACAGTTATCATATGCTTGTGTACATGATGTGTGTGCATGTATATGAACCACCCTGACAACAATAACTTCTCTGAAGATATTTACTGTAAGAACAGATGATAATTCTCTTCCCTTATCTATCAAATTTAGTTTCAGTTTTCAGGTAACCATAAAGAAGATTATTTAGCACAGTAGTGACGCATAGTTTTGTGCTCATATTAGGAAAGCTAACAAAATATTCAATAACAAAGTATGTAATTGTGTACCAGAACATTTGCACCAATGCTAGTTCCAACAGCAAATAAAGGAGCTTGAGGGTATTGGGTGTGGAGATGGTCAATGACTTTGTGGGCATCCTCCGTCCATCCAGCATTATAGAGGCAATCAGACTGCCATGAAGATATCATGAATCTTTAACTTTCATTGGTCAATAGTGTACACACTGTATATTTATAACACATTAAACATATTACTAGCAAAGTTATGCGCCTTAGACTACTGCATTAAAGTCAATAGTAAACTTTCACAAGTCCAATTCATATTACATTGAGAAAAGATACATGCATAGATTTCAAGAGGAACAATAAGAAACTACAGAAATGAGAGGGGCACCATATACATCAAAGAATCCTCAATTTCCTAAATTTCCTCAGGAACAGCTTCAAGCCATGCTGCAAAAAATGCAATCTAGTAACAGAATCATGAAGAATGGAAAAACCTAAAGACTGAATCTTTCAAGAATGACCGCTCTCCTGGTGCATATAGAGGACTACTGTATTTCCTTAGAGATGACTCAACTAAAAAAATAAGCAGCTTCCTTGAGCAAAGTACAAAATCCACCTACAGAAAACTTCATTCATAAGTGTCACTTTAACCACGGGAGCAAGTACAGTACTTAGTACTGATGATCCCATCAGAATACACAATTACTGCTGTGATGATACGAGATACTAAACCAAGTATGTAGCGATTACTTCTGCAGAAATCTGCAGATGTATTAATGCACAGAATATCTGTATCTCTAGGTAGCTAACATGAAGTCGAGCACATATCAGATTTGCTTGGTGCACGAAGATGGAAAAATAATTCTTCAATGCTGTGCGGCTATGCACCTAATCTTATGGTTTTATGCTTGTGAAATAGTTATAAGGCAGTTTCAGATTAAAAAGCAAGCTGACGCAACAGCAACACAAAATTAGAAAGTGCACAGCACTGCTCCTCTCAAAGGCAGTTCAACTGAAGAAAATCTAGACCATATTTTCTCTTATCAAAAGCAACTAAACTGGAAGAGATTAAATCCTTGATTAAGGAAGGAGTACTCACAGTTATTGACACTCCCCCAAGACCTCGATGATTGCTCACAACAACATTCCATCCAGATTTAGCCATCTTGAAAGCAAGATGCTTTACATACTGTTGAATTAAAGCAGAGTCAAAGAATTTTTTTGCCACCAAAAGCACATAAACCTCAAGTAATCCTATAATAGAGCTCAACCAATACCAATATACAGTGAAAATGATAAGAGACGAAAAGAGAAGAAAACTGCTTACACAAGAGAAGGAAGAGGAATAATAACTCAAGGAAACAAAGAATTATTTTAGCAAAAGAAGATTTTCTCCACGAGAGAAAGAGACAAATAACAACAACAACATACCCAGTGTAATCCCACAAGTGGGGTCTGAGGAGGGTAGGCTGGACGCAGACCTTACCCCTACCTTGGGAGGTACAGAGGCTGTTTCCGATAGACCCTCGGCTCAGAATAAAGCAATAACAAAGCAGGTCAAATAGGAAAAAGGAACAGTAACTACAACAAAACAGTATGTCACGCGAAGAAGAGAGAAAGATACAAAAGCTAGCAGAAAACTCAATCTTTCGAAGGAATACAAAAAGAGTGGAAGAAAGCTTACAGCAGATTGAGAGTCGCTCGTTAAACCAGGAATCACCAAAACGATGGGAGTTTTATCATTACTCTGAACTCCATCAAAACCTTCAATCGATGGTTTTTTAACTAACAATTTAAAAAAGTAGAATTTGGCGTCAATTTACTCCTCTAAATAGCATACATAAAGCAACACCGGATAATCAAGAACCAGAACATTCATCTAGTTGTTCAAAAATACTCACTTGGTCTGGTATAAGCTTGTAACTTAAGATAAGTACTTGTTAAAGCAAATAATTTTACAACTAATAGCTTGCATATATATCAGAATAAATATCGAGTGCTATCAAAAGGCAACCAACAATAAAATAACAAATCCACCCTTGAACATAACTACTTTAACAAGCTAACACCAACAACAAAATAACAAATCCACCCTTAAACATAACTATTTCAGCAATCTAACAAGTAGACATAATTAGTCAATGAAATCATTTATGATATTGGTTTCATTATATCAGAATTTAATTAATACAATGAAGTCATTTATGATATAGGCTTGATAAAGTGCTTGAATAAGCTACAGGATGACTGAAAAAAAGAGGCATAGAAAGCTAAGTTACCTAAGCGTGGAAAACCACTTTTTGATAGAATGACGGGGATAAGCTCCAATAATGAGGAAAAATGGAGAAAGAAATTGAATTTATTTAGAACCATTCTGATTATTTCTGACACCCTTATTCTTTCCGTTCAAAATCACCAAAAAGATTGGAATAAATCTATGCTCATTTCAATAATTCAAAAGGTTCCGCATCCTAAAAGATGAAGGTGGAAAAGAGGTTCTTCCATTACCTTTTTTATTTCTACTTTTTCGAGCATTTTTTGTCTTACTTCTAAAACCTTTTCGATGACTATTTGTTTCAAAAAACTATATTGGACAAAGTAGGATATAATACCATCTTCTTTCTTCCCCTGAATTTTCTCCTTGAAAAACAAAAAATTATTAATCTGTCCTCCTTAAATCAATCTCACACTTCCAAGTTGGGTAATCTGTTTAACTAATCCTTCATCTTCGAGATGAACTATTAGAACTATGAGACAAGTTTTTAAAAATTTAAACCTTTTAGAACTGGTTAGCTAACATAGTCGTGAAGTTCTCCAGGACCAGAGCAACACATCTTCCATGCAACTCCATAAAGTCCTTCAATCTTTTATTTGGAGGTTTATAAGTTTTAAAATAAAAGGTTTCTCTATCAAATTATGAGTTGTAACAGTCCACGATGAACAAATATATATTGATGTAAATGTACTTTACCATCCACATTCCTTAGCCAATCCAGAGCTATTGTCCCACCATCACATGTTTTAAATATCTGTCTGGAGGCAAAGAATGCATCAGTGACAAAAATTAACTATGTAAAAGATACTATATAGGTATGAGAATATGTTCTCTTTTCACAATATCAAGTGAGTACCATTTTCACCTTTGATAATTGCAAGCAGGTATTCTTTCAAAGAACTGCAAGAAAATAGTCTGAAAGTGAGGACTGCAAAGCCATGGAGTAGAAGAAAACCTGCATTAAGCAATACATTAATACCAACGAGGAACAAATTAACAAAGGAAAAAAGTCACAGCTTTATGTTCAACACAAACTCAGTTCAAATCTCCAGCCTACTACTTTTAATTTTACGATATATTCAAGCATGTTTTGTTTAGAATAGATTAACACTTCTCCTGATAAGTCAGATAGAATTCCTTGATCATATATAACACCAAGTAGTTACTAAAGATAATATGCATTATTACATGATTTAGACTTAGAATCCACCTGACACAAATTCATCTATTTGACTGATTACAAATCACCATCGCATTATTCCAAAATGATCAAGAATGAAAAACAGAGAATAAAAGGGCAGCCTGGTGCACTAAGCTCCCGTCATGTGGGGGGTTTGGGAAGTGTGGGACCACAAAGTCTATTGTATGCAGCTTAAAAGAAACAGAGATTATAATCAAGATTTGATTTTTCTTCATCCCCTTATAGAATTTTACCTGCCATGAAGAATTTTACACTTGGAAACAACCTCTTGATACAGGTCACAGCAAGAATTAAAGGTTAGAGACACAGGTTGTCCCCTAAATCCAGTGAATAATTCTTGAATGAAGTAAATCTCCAAGAAATAGTAAAGAAATACAAAGAGCAAAAACAGAAAAGCCAGTAAATAATGAGAAATGGGTATCAAGAAAGCAGCTTTAAGCATAAGAACATATGGGGATTCTGAGCTTAGCCCAATGCAATCCATGGGGATCTCAAAAAGAACAAAAAAGAAATCAAGAAAGACTGGTGAGAAGAAAATTGGTTGGGCAAATGTAGTTGTTAAAATTGACAATATTATATTATATATAGTTCGCCAAATTTTGTACTAGTCAATGTTAATTGATGTGACGCTATTTGATTTCATACGAAATTTAAAATTAAAAGAATATTTTATTATGTTTATTAAATTATTTTTATTTTAATATTTAATTTTGTTAATTTTTTTTAATAATAAGTGTATCTTTAAAATTAAGTGGAATTCAACAAAAATAAAATATGAATGATGTCATTACATAGTTATCAAATAAGTAAAATAAACTAAAAAAATGATATATAAATTGAGACCGGAGAATTAGTATTTTCTAATTTTCTTTGCTCTCGTCTAATTTGACAACTACTTTGCTCTTCGTTGGTAAATATAACATTCCCTTTACCATTGAGAATATAGAAATACGAACATTTGTTAGTATGGATCAGGCTTAAGATCTAATTTTTTTTTACCATATTATTACAATCACATTCATTTTAATTTTTAATTTTTAATTTTTAATTTACTCTTTATTGGACACGTGTTATGTTAATCACATTTGAATGCCTAACTTTGTAAGTGTTAACTCATATTAGTTAGGATTAAATATTAAGTTTCTTATATAAATTTAAACAATTCTCACTTTAAGCTAATTTTTTTATTTAGTTGGGCCTAAGATCGAACATTTATTTTCTTGTTCACATAATTTAGTTTATAACTATATCAATATTTAGCGTTCCACCTCAATTGGAAGAAAGATATAAACAAAATGGTTGCATGCTTCCAGGGAATTATAAAAAGCCGCCATCTAGAAGAACTTCTCTTGAGTCAATTTGTTTACTTGTCCAGTAATAATTATAGATTGGTATGTCACTGTCACCATATATCTTATACTATACAATAATATAACATTTGGAGTTATAGTATTGAGTATTGACAATACTGAAATTGGTATCATAAGTAAATATGCACATGCCTGGCACTATACCTATTAATTATATAATGTGAGAAAAGGGGCAGTGCTGATCAGAAAGATGGCTAGAGATCAGTTGCGGATTTAGAATTTTTATTAAAATAATTTAAAAAATAAAAATATAATGTTTGAAATTCAAACATAGGACTTAAAGTAAAATTTGAATTCTCTAACTATTGATCCAACCTCTAATCTTATATTTAAAGTTCAAAATTTATATATATCGAGAGGAGGGTTCGTATAAACGCACTCACTCCTTATAGATCCGCTCGTGCTAGAGATTGAAGTAAACTTATATAAAAGAGCCAATCATGTATTGGAAACAATAAATTAAACATATTATAAAGAATAAACAGACAAATTATCAGTAGATGTACCCTTATTGTGTACCATTATAATATTTAAACTATGCATAAGAAAACTCAAAGTTGAAAATTATTCACCCATGGGCACGTGCATGACTTTTTTTTTTTTTTTTTTTTTTTTTGACGAAGGAACTCGCAGCCGCTACTCTCTCGAGAGTGCGCACAGGGTAAACCCCAGATCGACGCAATAGCGCAAACCACGTCGGTAGATTAACCACACTTGACAAGTCATGTGTGACAGCTCAATCAAGAAGGTTTATGCAGGGGATCGAACTCGTGACCTTGCGGTCCCGCGCTCTACTGCTACACCAACTTGGCTACCCTTGCAGGTGGCACGTGCATGACTTCTTTTTTTTTGTTGACGAAGGAATCCGCAGCCGCTACTCTCTCGAGTGCGCACAGGGTAAATCCCGAACTGACGCAATAGCCTGCAAACCACGTCAGCCGATTAACCACACTTGCTATATTAACGTGGAATTCATTATCCGTAACAAATATATCACAAAAAAGTTAAAGCAGAGACTAAAAAAAGAAAAGGGGGCGGCTGCTCCCGTACTACTTGCTCCAGAAGTGTCAATGCGTTAGTAGATGAACGACACCTGTCTTGGTAATATGAAAGGTTGGGATTTTCTTTTAGTTTATTTCCAATTTTTGCCTATAGTATTCAATTAATGATAAAAAACTTATTGTTGCATAACATAAATATGTATATTGTTGACGTTGTTGTGGCATAGTGTTGGTTTGAGGTTCTATTTTGTACCTTTGTTTGTAGAGTAAGTATCCAACTTAAGTATTCCTCAATGTCCCGGCTATTCACGGAACGTGAGAAGCAGATGATTAATCATCTGTTTCCAGAAGAAATCGTAGAATTTCTTGGGAATCCTACAAGATTCGTTCGTTCTTTTTTCTCTGATAGATGGTCAGAACTTCATCTGGGTTCGAATCCTACTGAGAGGTCCACTAGAGATCAGAAATTGTTGAAGTCTCCTAAATCATACTGATTGTCTACGGATAATAGATTAATCAATTTTAATTCTATCAATAATTACTTTATGAGTTTCAATTTATGTATTTTAGTTCGATTTCGATAGTTAAATTTCTCAATTTAATCACAAATTTGACATAGAATTTAAGGTTTTAAAATAATAATAAATTTAGAAAATACATAAAAATATTACATTTAAATGGAATTTGAAGAAATTATGATCAAATAAAATTTGTTAGACTCTCACATAAATTGAGATAAGAAGAAGTAAATATAATTTATTTAAGTAAATAAATTTAAAAGAAGACCACATATTCGATAGCCTTTTTGGTTCATCAATCGCAAACCTTAATGTGCTTTTCTGAAATAATATTAAAGCATTAAATAAGAAAATCTCAGCCTTTCATATATTACCAAGACAAGACAGGTGTCATTCATCTACTAATGCATTGACACTTGTGAGAACAAATAATACTGGAGCTGAGCCGCTCCCAAAAAGGGTTATGAAGAACCCTATGATGATTTACATAGTTTGATACATATTTTTGTTAATTCCTTAAGGTATGAACGTACTTTCGATATTAATCCTAGGGGTGAGCGGGTTCGGGTATCCTAACTTTTTTGAACTACTCGGACCCTACCCAGTAAAAGATTGATTCCTAAATTTACTACCCGGAACCTACCCGTAGCAATCATTATCAGGAACCTACTCGGACCCTGCGGTTCCGGGTAGGTTCCCGGGTATCCTGTAGAGTGCTTCCTAAGTTGTAGCTGTATTAGGTTTTATCAGAATACCTAATTGAATTTGCTGTATTAGTCCCAAATTCGGTGTGACAAATTATCGAACACATGTTGGGCACTAGAGTGTAGTGTGTGTGTGACTTAACTAGTGTTCATCCTCTCAAATTACATTGAAATGATAGTGCAGGTAGCAACTCGAATATGAAAAGTTAAACCACAATCGCAGGGGTTAGGGAAGTTGGCAAACACTTCCAATTCATGTAGCAACAACTCGATTAATGACAAATACTTTCAATTCGCAGAGGTTAGTCAAGTTGGGGAAATAGTACCTGTTGTAGTGTGTGTCGATTGAGGAGAGATTGAATTTGGTGTTTTGATCGGAGAGGAAGAGAGTGCAAAGTGGAAGATAAATGTGAAAATGAATAGGGCAAGAGACTGCGAGTGGAATTTAAAAAGTAAAAATATTTAATATTTCATAGGTTTCGGGTATCGATTCCGGATTCGGGTACCCTGTCTCTATTTACCGAATTCGGAACCGGACCCGACATTGATCGGTTCCTAATTTTACTATCCGGAACCTACCAATTATTATAATATATCTATCCGGAACCTATCCGTTAATATCGGTTCCGATCGGATATCTGGATAACCTGTACCCGTGTTTAATCCTATTTCCACTCACAAAATTCACACACTTAAAGCACAATTCTACTTTAAAATTTATGCGTTCAGAATTTTAAGTTTTTAAAAATTATTAAATTTTAAATTAAAAAAATGTCTTATGTAATGAATTTATTGAAATATTAGAGTGTTTGGACCAAAGTTTAACATCCTATACACTAGCTAGTTCCAATTTTAATACTAACTTTTGTTAAAATTGAAATTTTAATTAACTTTAAGGTCAAATACTGGTCAATGGCCGCATAATGGTAAAACGAGCTGACTGAACATTGCTCACCAAAGTGACCACCACCATGGTTCGCTTCACAGCCACCACAACCACCACCAACCACCGCCATCTCCGGCGACAAATTCGAACTTTTACAAACGCAAAGGTAAAATGGGTACGAGACCCATATCTAGACAAAGCAGTAGAGAATGAAAAGAACCTCAAACCATTACTCTCTCTCAAGAACTTAATCATTTCCCACCCATCAAAAACTCTACCAATTCGCACCATTTCCCCTTTAAAACCCCAACTTAATCTTCCCACAATTGCCCTCAAATTCATTCAAAATTACCCTTTTATTTTCAAGACTTTTAGGCCACCAATACCCTTATCTACTTTACATGTAAAGCTCACTCAAAATGCTGTGTCTTTACATAATGATGAGACCCTTTTTCTTAATCTTTCACATTATTGTAAAGATTTAGCTGAAAGATTAGCAAAGATGTTAATGCTCACAAGAGCTAAAAGACTTCCTTTTTATGTTATTGAAAGGTTTAAATTTGATTTGGGTTTGCCTCATGATTATTTGTTGAGCTTTTTACCTGAATTTCCTGAGTATTTTCAGATTTGTCAAATGGATTTTAAAGATTTTAATGGTTGTGAGGTTTTCGGGTTGGAGTTAGTTAAATGGAGGAAGGATTTAGCTGTTTCTGTGATGGAAAAAGGAGCGCACATAAGGTATTCGATGAATTTACCAAGAGGGTTTGATTTGCAGAAAAAGGTGAAAAATTGGACTGAGGAGTGGCAAAATTTGCCTTACATTTCACCTTATGAGGATGCATTTCATTTGGCTCCTAATAGTGATCAAGCAGAGAAATGGACAGTAGGTGTGATTCATGAACTGTTAAGCTTACTTGTATCGAAGAAGTCGGATAGGGAGAATATTTATTGCTTGGGGGATTATTTAGGATTTGGAATAAGGTTTAGAAAAGCTTTAGTGCATCATCCGGGCATATTTTACTTGTCGAATAAAATCAGGACGCATACTGTAGTTTTGCGGGAGGCGTTTAACAAGAACATATTGGTTGAAAGACATCCGTTGATGAGAATGAGGTACAAGTATATTAGTCTTATGAACAGAGTGTTGAGAAGGGGAATTCCAATCAATGCTGGAGCTCTTAGGCACAGGGCGCGGCTGGCTTCTTTAAAAGGAGGCAATAAGAGCAAAGGAAAGGAGAAGAGGATGAGACAAGTTAAAAGTATAGAGACTTGAGAAGATTGATAATAGGAACAGAAGATGATATCAAAGACAACTTTATGATCATGCACTATGCTATAAAGGCTTGTATATAGACATATTTGTCTACTATGTTGTTCGGACTCTCAAAAAATATTGTTGTATCGTGTATGATCCTCCAATAATGCACTACATTCGACACGCACCTTGCAACATTTTCAAAGAGCCCGAACAACATAGTTTCTATATGTTGATTCACTATATGTTGGTGGAAACTTGGCAATGCTCAAGAATAGAAGAATGGTACAGCTTGTATGGATATACAGGAAAGCAAGGGAAGGAAACCTTAGTACACACGAGAAGCTTACGGTCTTTATATTGGATGATTTGGCCTCTCACCAGGTAACTATTATCAAAATTGCTTTCTCTTTGCGCCCCTTCTGAAGTTGAGGGAAACACGTGCCCGTCGAAATGGTCATGTTGTTATCGTGATGGCAATCCTCCTTAACAAAAGGATGCGAGTTGGAGGTCTATATTGAGCAAGGTCTAACCATTTCAAGTGAACATCCATTATTTTACCTTTTGTGTATCAGATCACTTCTAATCTTGTCTAATTTTGTATGGGGACACGTGCATTGTAACATTTGCACACTTAGAAGACTCTTCTTTAGGTATGCTGAATCTCTGTTTATTCTCACATAGAATATTGCTAATCTCACAACTATTCCATAGAAGTTATTTTCAGTTTGATAGGTATGTTCTGTGATACATAACGCACTTTAAATATCCTCCATTTCAATCATTTGATCGTAATTTTGTTGGATACAAAGGTGCGGAAATGGAAATTACAAGTAACTGCTAAGGATTACAAGAACTGAAATTACAGTTGAACAATAAACTGAATTACAATGAACAATAAACAATAAACAATAAACAGTTTTTGGTATGCTGAGTCGAGTGTTTACACTCTGTCTTTAAGACAATATTGCCCCGTATGTATCCTTTCTACGTCCTGCACAATTTGTCTCCCAAGATAAAACAGTAAGCGAACAAATGAGTAAAGAAAACTCAAGTGTTACTGTGAAGAATTTTGAGTAATGAAATGATGCTGGAAGTTGTAGGAAGAAGAATTCGTTTCTATTTTTATTAAGTGTAAAGTGTAGCTCAACAATGGTGACAAAGGGTTCTTAAATAGTTGAAGGAGAGGCTGATGAACTGCCTCCATAAGTGCCATTCCTGGCCAAGTAATGACCATTATGGAGGTAGTAATTCCTCCAAAATAAATGGTGAAGATTTGCAACGGATTGGCCATTTAGTAAGAGTAATTCAGCCAAAATAAATGGCTGAATTGAGTGTTGGTGGACGTTTATGATCTCTGCCCAATTCTGACTTTCTTGAAACTTCAGGGATCAAACTGTACATATTGAAACTTCAGGGACCAAATTATACATCTGAAAGAATTCTGGTCCAAACTGTATATATGAAACTTCAGGGATCAAAGGACCAAACTGTACATATTAAAACTTCAGGGACTAAACTGTACATCTGAAAGAATTTTGGTCCAAACTGTACATATGAAACTTCAGGGATCAAACTGTACATATGACAAAGTTTTCTGGTCCAAAAAGATAATATCAGAAGAAGCACAGCTCGGAGCCCGGATGGGTGGGCGGCGGCGCGTGTGTGGGCTTTCCTTGAACCGAAGCACATTTAGGTCCTCCCTCCTTTAAACACATGGGATACCCCTTGGGGTCCCAAACCCCAAGCCAACTTTGAGATTTATAAACAAAACAATTCTTTCTTCCTCCACCGATGAGGGAGAATTGATCACAATACCACACTTTTCCATGCTTCAAACACCTCACCGTTGTAACGATTTTGGCTAGAATTATCCGAGAATGAGTGAGGGTCATTAGACGTGGCCATCATCATGACAGAATTAACTTCGGTAGCCGTCTTTTTAGCCAAGTCGGTCTCTTCTAATGTGAGCATGGAACGAGCCAAGTAGAATGGTGGAAGATGATTACTTTGACGAAGAAACGTCCCAACGCCATTATAAGCCACGAATATGCCTGCAACCATATGAAGAACAAGACGATCATTGGTGACGGGCGCACCAACGTTCTTGAGTTGATCCGCCAATTCATTCAGCCTTTTACAATAGGCTAAGACATTCGGAAAATTCTCCATATTGGCATGGGAAAATTCTTGCTCAAGAGTGACGGCATGGGAATTTTTGTTATCTTGGAATATATCACGCACCCTATTCCAAGTTTCCATCGCTATGGCGTCGGGTTCAATAATTGTCTGCAAAAGGTCCGTAGAGATAGTGGAATAAATCCACTGGAGTACGGTAGCATCAAGAGTTGTCCATAACGCAGGGTCATCAACAGCGGTAGGCACATTCTCCTTGCCTGTTTCCGAAGGGATGATGTAATGAAGGACTTGATGCGAGTGTGCGTGAACTTTAAATAATTCTGCCCACGTCACGTATTGGACGTTTTCCATCTCAAGAACGATAGGGATGTGATTCTTGATGTTGGAGACTGCAAGGGCAGGATGAAATGTGTTCTGCGTAAGTAGACATAATGAAAGAACGATAGGAGAATTAGAGGTTTGGAAGAAAATTTGGGAGACGGAAAAGAAGACTCAGCCGGCGGCCGAGAGTGAGGTTTCCGAGGAGAGGAGGGCTGTGGAAGTTTATTGTGGAGAAGGAAAAATTGCCCCAGACTTCTGATATCATGAAAGAGAATAATTCCTTGATTATTTCATTAATGAAGAGGTATATATACATGATATACAATATCTAAATATGAAAGATAAATCTACATTTTCCTAATATAAGACTAATACTTGTTCCTAATATAATACTAATACCATAATTATAATTGTACAAGAATTCTACAAAATATGATAACTAACCAAATATGTTTTGGCCACTTGGTATACACGATTTGTACCGTGTATATTCCCTTTCTATCATTTGATCCTAAGTTTTTCAGAAATGACTGTCAAATATTTAACAAACTGATCTGTTAGTTTTGACGGAAACTAAAATTAGTGGGAACTCATACTTGCAGGTGCAGTCTTTGATATTTTTGGTCAGCTCAAATTTTTTGAGATGCAGCTATTTTTTGTATTTAGTGCAATGTTTTGTGTTGCAATTTTTAAAATTAGATGAGACTTTTTTGGTATTACTTATAATTCTTTTTGTTAACAGTTCTTCTCAAATCTAATATTTAAATTTATTAAAATATTTGATGAACAAAAAGTTATCTGCCGAAACGTAGGGACTATTTTTATCATTTTTTCTAAGAGAGAATATTATACAATTGTAATGTGAAAGCAATTAGTCCTCAATCTTTATCCACGTTTCCCTCCTCAATATATAGTAATAGTAGCCTCAATTCTCCTTCTTTAGTACATTACTTATAAGAATGTTCCCACTGCTCTTTGCACTTTGAAGGAGGAAGAACAAAACAAGACTACAAAGTTAGTTTAATTTTCCTACCTTTTTTTTAGTATTCACGATTAACAGTTGTTTTTTTTTTATATATAGAAGGCCAACTGAGGTATCCAAGTAATTGTAAGTTAACAGTTGTGTGCGAGTCCAACTTAAATAGTTTAGAACTTTAGATAATAGCTCGGATGATTTGATAAATTAATGTCCACAAAGAACTGGAATAATTGTAACTTTTCTCTCTTTCAAAACACTAGCTTTTCAAGAGTTTTTGTGACATATTGCAACATGCTTCTTGAATGACGTGCAAAATCTTAAAATTTTAAAACGGTATTGAAAATTTTGACATATAATGTTGATTATTACCATATCCAATTCCACATAAATTTAAAGATTAAAAATAAGAAGAACCCACGCTATCAACATCTGAATGAAATTAAGTTAGTGATCATTGATGCATGAGAGTTACGTTGGCTTGTGGCTGTATAACTTACATGATTCTAAGCATGTAAAACTCAAGTTCAAAGCAAAACGCAGCGGAATAGGAGTTGACATACCTCCGGCCATTATAGCGGAATTATTGTCGGCATCGGTTTTCCTCCGATGAGTCTTCTAAGCACTTAGAAAATCTTAGTGATGGTGTAATGATTTTCGTAGGTATTTTTCTGTGTGTAGGGACCCAACCAGTGCCTTCCATATATACTGCTCTTCCATCAAAAGCAGTTACTAAGCAATTTCTTCAGGGAAGCAGTTTTCTACTTTTCTTCAAGGGCAGTTTCAGATAAGGTAATGGGAGTTTTAATTGGTCTAAATAATGAGGACCAGTCTAACGTGAACTAACATTCTCCCTCTTGGTCCGAATTCATAAAACCCAAAGAATATTTCAAAGAGAATCATTATACATGAATCATGGCGATAGTTTCTATAAGAGCGAGTAGTATCTTTCATGTATTACAATGCATTATGTCTCTAAGTTTTAGCCCGTATTACTTGATGATTAAACTCAATGTTTATTCTAGGTCCATACTTTAGCGATATATTTCAAAATAAACTGAATGTGCACACAGTAATAAATATGAGAAATATCATATATATAATAGAGTTTCAACAATATTCATTGTTACAACGAAATTTTACATAGTGAAACTAAGTCTCATTGTGACTACATGATCCTTAAATTTTTGCAGTGGCATGCCTTTAGTTAAAGGATCAGCTAACATCAATTCAATGCTAAAGTTTTGAATGACCACTTTCTTATCTTTAACACGTTCTCTTATGGCTAGATACTTGATGTCGATATGCTTGCTTCGAATACCACTTTTGTTATTCTTAGCCAAAAAGATAGCAGCTGAATTGTCACAATATAACCTTAATGGCTTAGAGATAGAGTCGACAATTTTAAGCTCAGAAATGAAACTCTTCAACCATACATCATGTGAGCTAGCCTCAAAACAAGAAATGAACTCAACCTCCATGGTGGAAGTAGTAATTAGAGCTTGTTTGGAACTTCTCCAAGATATAGCTCCAACAACCAATATAAAAATGTATCCTGATGTTGATTTTCGAGAATCAACATAACCAGCAAAGTCTAAATCAGAGTAGCTAATCACTTGTAAATTATCTAATCATTTGTACATAAGCATGCAGTCCTTTGTCCCTTGAAGGCATCTTAAGACTTTCTTTGCAGCTCTCCAGTGGTCAAGACCTGAGTTACTCTAATATCTTTCCAACATTCCAACATCAAATGCAATGTCATGTCTTGTACAAACCTGAGCATACATCAAGCTTCCAATAACATAAGCATATGGAATATCTTTCATTTGTTCCCTTTTCAAATTGAACCTGTCACCCTTCACAATAGTAGCTATACTTTGTGAATAATCTTTCATCTGAAACCTCTCTAAATTTTATTGATATAGGCTTCTTGAGATAGACCTAAGATACATTGATGTCTATCTCAATGAATCTTAATGCCAATGACATAAGACATATCACCCATGTCTTTCATATCAAAATTCTTAGAGAGAAATTGTTTCACTTCATGTAGCATTCCCTTATCATTAGATATGAGTAAGATATCATCCACATATAGAACTAAGAAATAAATTTTACTCCCACTGACCTTTAGGTATATACATTGATCCATAATATTCTCAACAAAGTCAAATGAAGAGACAACATTATGAAATTTTAAGTAGCATTGATTGGAGGTGTGTTTTAGTCCATATATGAATTTCTTTAGCTTGCATACCAAGTGCTCACCATTACTAGAGGAGAATCCTTCAGGTTGTTTTATATAAACCTCTTTCTCTAGATCACCATTGAGAGATGCGATTTTCACATCCATTTGTTGCAATTCTAAGTCAAAATGGGCTACTAATGCCTGTATGATGCTCAAGGAATTCTTTTTAGACATGGGAGAAAAAGTCTCCGCATAGTCATTCCTTCAATATAGGTACTTGCATGTGTTGCAATCGCAAGCACATGGCCAATTCTAGGTTCAGCTTTGTTGGGAGTTTTCCTCTATGGTACTTTATAAAGCAGTACGGGAAGTATTTAACTATTACAAGTATTCGAAAGGATAAACAAAGATTTCAATAATTCAACATGGAATCTGAATTACAATCGTTACACAAGTAAAAACTGGAAATTCCAGTTTTGTAGAAGATGTAAAAATGTAAATTGTTTTTGCTGAGTCGAGTGTAGCACTCTGTCCTTAAGACAATATTGCCCCGTATGTATCCTTTATACGTCCTGGACAATTTGTCTCCCAAGATAAAACAACAATGGAACCCTTGAGCAAAGGAAACTCAAGAGCTACCGTGAAGAATATTGAGTAACGAAATGATGCTTGGAAGTTGTAGGAAGAAAACTATTTTGGTTGTGTATTTTCGTGCACCGTTTTGCCGCATCTCTTTTACCGTTAACTCTTTTCTCAACAATGGTGTAAGGGGGTGTTTATATAGGAGAGGGATGGACTCTTTTATCGCTCGAAAATCGCCTCCATAATAGCCAAATAATGGCAATTATGGAGGTAGTAAAGTCACCAACATAAATGGGAGAAAGACCAACGGATTTGGCCATTATAGAGGAGTAATTCAGCCAAAATAAATGGCCGAATTGAGTGCTTGGCATTTCGTTTTTGACCGTCGAAATTCTCGATGTTCGGAAACTTCGGGGACCAAACTCGTACATCTTGAAACTTCGTGGGACCAAACTCGTACATCCGAAAGAATTCTGTCCAAACAAGACATCCGAAACTTCGGGATCAAACTCGTACTTCGGCAAAGTTTTCTCGGCCCAAAAAGATAATATCGAAGACCCACGCCCACGACCCACGACCCGTGACCCGAGACCCGAGAACCCGAGAACCCGAAACCGAAACCGAACCCGAACCGACCGAACGGACGGCGGGCGCGCGCGCGCGTGTGGTCTTTCCTCGAACCGAAGCACATCTAGGTCCTCCCTCCTTTAAACACATGGGATACCCTTGGGGTCCCAAACCCCAAACCAATTTCGAATCTTATATACACAACAATTCTTTCTTCCTCTACCGATGAGGGAGAATTACACACAATACCACACTTTCCATGCTTCAAACACCTTACTTCGTGAACCAATATCTCTTTCATTTCTCAATGAAATTTGACGATTCTTGGCCCTACGGTTATCTACGTACTTTGTAGATCATGCGTGTGAAGAACCGGATTCTCCAACATACGTTACACTAGTGTTTAAGCCGTTAAAGTTGGTCGGTCGCAACTCCCGCCAAAGGCTAATTTCCAACAATCCCCTCTTGAAAGAGATTTTGGCGCACTCACATGGTGTCTTTTCATTTCCAAAGAATATTTCAAATGGACCGATGTTTTATAAGGAGAGGTAGCCTCGCTTTGAACCTTCCATAGTTGAATACCATCGGACTTACTTACTTCATCGCGCGGTGAAAGTGATGTCTTGAACCGTCGTTGTTTAGTGTAAGCCAAGACAACGGTACCAACACAACAAATTCCCTTACTCTCTTCTTCGTAATGTTTTGTCCGTTTTGGCCATGGACAACGTCTTGGATTCTTAAGTGCGTTCAATTTGAGGCGGCCCGTCCTCCCACTTAAATAGGTGGTCTCCTACAAGGTATCCTGCTATACCCCACTTCACAAGTGTTAGGAACCATTAAAAGTTTCCCAAAGACCTAACCTCAACTGTTGAGGATCATTACAGTTTTGAAAACTTAACCTTTACCCATACCGCAAATAGCACTTAACGTCTATCGCGGAACGGCTTTGGATTTGGTGTTTCTTTTCGTAAATCACTATCCGAAGTGCTCATGCTTCCACTAAAGCGATCAACCGAACCTTTACAACTTAGTTTTCCCATTGAACCAAATTACCGGGATCTCCAGGTTCGTAAGGTTGGGTTTCCACCGTATTGGTCCGTATATTTTGGGTTTTAAGCCCATTCCCCTAGACAGCAGAACACTTGATTTCCGGGTAGTCCCTTAGTTAGTAAATAAGGAAGTGACACCCGTGATGATCAACTCGCCATACGGTCTTATATCTCCCGACATATCCCGACAGATATGCCCGTACGCCGTCATCCGTGTCCTTCCCGAAGCCGACCGGCTAGCCACGTGTATAACCGCTCGAAGGCACGGGTTTCCCCATAAGGGACGTCCTCAAGGAGTCGTGAAGTTACTCAACTTCTTTCATGCTTTGTATAAAGCGATAAACTCCGATTCCATCATGAATCGGCCGATGCGAGTTTGCTTAGAGGATTTTCCAAGAACCACCATACACATTTACTTGTGGCTTTGGTGTTCTTCGATCCGATGTCCAGCTTGCATCAATGTGTTCTCTCGTAACCGCCGGACATCCGTAATACTATAATCCGTAGATAAGCGAATAATTCGTATATCGTCATATCCGACTTAACGCCTTCCTATTAATCATGTATTGAAATCATCGGTGAACCTTAGTTCAACCGATCTGTTTGTAGGACGATACCGTGTCGGTTGTAGTGTGTACAATACATTGAACTACAAGTGACCCGTGCATATCGCTCCTTGTCTATAGGTGCACCATGATTCCAATCGCTTCTATGATTTATATCCATTGGTGGCTTCAACGAGATCGTCAACTATCGACCGATCCGTTAGATGTCTTAGAAATCCAATTCCTAAGATGTCATCTCAGTGATACCCATATCTTTCATATCGAGACTTTGTTTCTATATGATTTTCACTCTCGAGACCGTTGGTTTTCCAACCGTTGGCTTTCTAACTTCGTAGTCAATGTTTCGTGATCGATTCATTGTTTCTGTTTTATCCGAGACTTTCAAGACCAAAATGTTAACATTTCAGGGACCAAAATGAAAGTTCGAAGGAAGCCCAATAGTTCAAAGAAACCAATTCGATCCTCTTCTTCCAACTCTCCGGTAGGAAGGTCGTTTCAACACCCATGCCCTATAAGACTACAATGGCCCCGGATGTGAAACCACTCACAGGGGAGCACTTTTTACAACCCAAAGGTTCTTTTTCCTGGAGGAAGATTAACCATTACACACGTATGGTTCTATATATGGAATCTATTTCTCCCTTTAGCTTCTTTCCAAAGCGCCGCTTTTGGAGATAACAATTATTTGTTAATTGTCCATGGTTCGTTCTCAACCATACAAGCTAGAAGGACTGGAACAAGTATTTGTCCCCTCTTTGCTCCGTCTTGGTTCAACATCTAGAATCCCCGAGTTCTCAGATCTGGAATATTAAGTTCCGGATAGACAAAAACTTTCGAGTCTCAAGATACGGAACGTCTAGTTCCGGACAAATCGTGCCCTCGCGGGTTCTTGTTAACCTTGAGCAATTACTCCTTTTTCCTTTTCCAAGGAAAGTTATCTCCAAAGAATTCAAGATTCTTTGACGCCAAGAGGCGATCAACACTATCGTTATTTGCGTATCCAAAGGATATGCAATCTACAAGCCTTAGGTCGAACTTGACCCGTTTCGGTAGTCCATCTTTTACCAAGCTACCCCACATAATTTGGGCATACGACTTCGCGCTTGGCTAACACCGTTAGACTGAGGTGAGTAATGAGCAGTCGTTTAATAAACGATGCTTCACTTTCTCCCCCTCTATCACTACGAATTTCTCAATCCGTAGGCTTAGTTGATTTTCAACTTCTGTTTTGTAGCGCTTATCCGCTTCAACAACTTCATCTTTGCTTTTCAATAAACAAAGGATACAATACGTTGTACCATTATCAATAAAGGTCATAACATACTTGTCTCCCCCCTTTATTTTGTATAAACTTCAAATCACCCAAGTAGGTGTGACTAAGTTCTAGAGGAGCAGTGCGTCTTTCGCTATTCCCTTGACGGAATTTGGAAAGGTGATTTTACCTCTTCGTCTACCTCACATTCATTTTGAGGGTTTATGTCGACAGTAGGCAACAATCTCAACATCGTTAGCTTTTGAATGACTTGCTATTTAACGTGTCTTAATCTATGATGTCATAGATGCACGGATTACAATATATCATTCATTTGGCTATAGACATATTGTACCACTCTTAGTTATTACGGACCTGTTGGACTAGTCTCAAATCAGATTTGACCAACAACGTCCTTTAACCAAGTTAGGAACATGTATCACCTCTTTTAGAGTGATCTCATTCCTTGAAGTCCTATTGAGGACAACCTCTCCACCCCTTTGATTTTAGAGGTGGCGTTGCTTCACATGAACAACCTTTTGCCCGTGGTTAGAGCGTAACCGGATCATATGTGATCTCGATACTCGGTCCACTCTAGTTGCTTTGGCGGCATCGAGTGTCCAATTTCTTTACTTGCCTTTATTTAGGCCTTCGGATCATTTAGGACCTGGAAACTCGGCCCACCTTACTAGGTGTCCATTACTTTTCCTATGAAATGAATTCTGGCACCACTCCAGTCGCCCGGAGGCTTTATATGACTGAGTGTCCAATATCATCATATCAAAGGAATTTTGGCCCAATCCAGTCTCCCGGAGGCTTTTTATGACTGAGTGTCCAATATCATCCTATGAAGGATCTTCTGCCAAATAGTATGACAGTGCTCAACGTCTTTAGCTTTTAGTCTTCTTCCGTTATGATTGGTGCCCGTATAATTCTTGGCGCTTACTTAAGAGTGGTAAGAGTTTTCGCACAGTTAGTGGATCTTTCTCCATTGTATGTGCGACATACTTTACACACTTTAGTTATTACACTTAAAAGAACGGATCTTTTTAAGTCGTTTACCAAATCCAATCTTTAAACGGGAAAGAAGATGAGATTAAACTTCTGATTTGTTAAAGCGTAAGGAATATAAATTATTTTCATATTCCTCCTTACTTTAATCTATTTTTTTAATCAGACATCATTTAATCTTTATTCTTGACAAGTAAGAAAAATACTTATCATTTAATCCTTATTCTTGACAAGTAAGAAAAATACTTATCCCAATTTCGGATTCTGGCTCACTTCAATCACTTCATCAGACTGAGTGTCCATTTCCTTCTCACCATTATTCGGATCTTTTGTCTGGGACAGATATAGGCCTTCTGCTACAAGATAGAATAACATCTTCACTCTTCTCCTCTTGTCCCGCTTGACATCCTCGTGCTCTCGTGAGCGCTTGTTCCCACCGATCTTGGTAGCGGTGACACCATGAACACGTTCATCATCATCACTCTCTTCTACCGTAAAAACCATTTCATATCCGATTTGGTCACACAACTTTTGACCGACATCTTTCGAACACTAATAGTAATACAATACAGTATTGTCTTAAGATGTTGGGAGTTTTCCTCTATGGTACTTTATAAAGCAGTACGGGAAGTATTTAACTATTACAAGTATTCGAAAGGATAAACAAAGATTTTAATAATTCAACATGGAATCGAAATTACAATCGTTACACAAGTAAAAACCGGAAATTCCAGCTTTGTAGAAGACGGAAAAATGTAAATTGTTTTTGCCGAGTCGAGTGTAGCACTCGTCCTTAAGACAATATTGCCCCGTATGTATCCTTTATACGTCCCGGACAATTTGTCTCCCAAGATAAAACAAAGAATGGAACCCTTGAGCAAAGGAAACTCAAGAGCTACCGTGAAGAATATTGAGTAACGAAATGATGCTTGGAAGTTGTAGGAAGAAAACTATTTTGGTTGTATATTTTCGTGCACTGTTTTGCTGCATCTCTTACTGTTAACTCTTTTCTCAACAATGGTGTAAGGGGGTGTTTATATAGGAGAGGGATGGACTCTTTTACTGCCTGAAAACTGCCTCCATAATAGCCATTATGGAGGTAGTAAAGTCACCAACATAAATGGGAGAAAGACCAACGGATTTGGCCATTATAGGAGGAGTAATTCAGCCAAAATAAACGGCTGAATTGAGTGCTTGGCATTTCTGTTTTTGACCGTCGAAATTCTTATGTTCTGGAAACTTCAGGGACCAAACTGTACATCCGAAAGAATTCTCGGTCCAAACAAGTACATCCGAAACTTCGGGATCAAACTGTACTTCTGGCAAAGTTTTCTGGCCTAAAAAGATAATATCAGACGGCCCACGGCCCACGAGAACCCGGAACCCGGAACCCGACGGGCGGCGGCGGCGCGCGTGTGGTCTTTCCTCGAACCGAAGCACATCTAGGTCCTCCCTCCTTTAAACACATGGGATACCCCTTGGGGTCCCAAACCCCAAACCAATTTCGAATCTTATATACACAACAATTCTTTCTTCCTCTACCGATGAGGGAGAATTACACACAATACCACACTTTCCATGCTTCAAACACCTTACTTCGTGAACCAATATCTCTTTCATTTCTCAATGAAATTTGACGATTCTTGGCCCTACGGTTATCTACGTACTTTGTGAAACTGGAAGCTCTTATATTTGTACCTTTTCAACAGGAATATTGTCATAAACATGCACAGTCCCAGCATAGAATATAGTGAACTGTTCTGATTCAGACTTCTCCCTTTGTGAAACTGGAAGCTGAATATGATGCCTATATTTGAGAAATATCAACGGAATTAAAATGCAAAGACAAAAAGTAGATCTGATAATTACCTTTGATAAATATCAACTAAGTATTGATTAAGTATATTCACTTACCCGAGTTCTGGTAAAATATTGTCATAAACATGCACAGTCCCAGCATAGAATATGGTGAGATGTAAAAATCTCACTTAGAATTTTACATCTCACCAGTACATGTGATCAAGAATCCAAACATTTGGAGCAAAGACCAAGGATCGAATCCCGTCAGCGGCAGTGTGGGGGTTTCTTCTTGAAATAAAGGAGGGCCTCTTGTGCGCAGCGTGGTAGTGGTCTAACCTTTGAAATCAATTGAGTCACCATGATTTACCTCCTTCACAGACCTGTCGGACCGGGGTGTGGGGGCTCATGGGGTGGGAGATTCCACCTTTTGGAGCAAAGAATCCAGACATCATGATATATTGTTGTCGTTAGTGAAACGGATCTCCTGGGGCCACACATGGTTTATTCTAGTTGTCTGTAACATCGTGACATTTTTCTAATTAGAATGTGACCAAGAACTAGAAGAACATTTAATTAATTGTTAATCATCTATGATCTGCCAACCTTCCAATTTCGAATTCATCGAGATGCCTGCACTGCAGACCGATAACTGGCCATTGTGGGCGTTACTTCCAATTTTTCCTCCAACCCCACATCCATTATTTTAATTTTAAAGCATTTAATTAACTAATTCTATCCATGTTAAAATTAAATTGGTATTTTGCACAGACCAACACTTAAATGAGGCCTTTATCTTGTTCATTCATATTTTTGTCTTAGTATACAAGTTATGTACTGACCACAGTTGCAAAAGAAGATTGAAAGATCTAAGAAGCCCTTCAATTCTCAGAAGGAAAAGTTATCATGAGAGCAACTTAAATTATTTTTTCATCAAGAATGAATGATTCTACAGATCAATTGTCTCAATTAGCTCTGAATCTGTTCAACAAGTATGTACCCAAAAAGGTTCAAAAAGGTATTATAGGAAACAATATTGGTAGTCAAAGAAGGATGTCTAATCTAGAGTTGGCTATTTTACCAGAACTCGGGTAAGTGAATATACTTAATCAATACTTAGTTGATATTTATCAAAGGTAATTATCAGATCTACTTTTTGTCTTTGCATTTTAATTCCGTTGATATTTCTCAAATATAGGCATCATATTCAGCTTCCAGTTTCACAAAGGGAGAAGTCTGAATCAGAACAGTTCACTATATTCTATGCTGGGACTGTGCATGTTTATGACAATATTCCTGTTGAAAAGGTACAAATATAAGAGATCCCAAATGATGCATTTTTTTTGAATTTCTTTAATTTGACAACCGAATTATTTCTTATATTTGTTGGAAATTAGCCTTTGGCGGGAGTTGCGACCGACCAACTTTAACGGCTTAAACACTAGTGTAACGTATGTTGGAGAATCCGGTTCTTCACACATGCATGGTCTACTAAGTACGTAGATAACCGTAGGGCCAAGAATCGTCAAATTTCATTGAGAAATGAAAGAGATATTGGTTCACGAAGTAAGGTGTTTGAAGCATGGAAAGTGTGGTATTGTGTGTAATTCTCCCTCATCGGTAGAGGAAGAAAGAAGTGTTGTGTATATAAGATTCGAAATTGGTTTGGGGTTTGGGACCCCAAGGGGTATCCCATGTGTTTAAAGGAGGGAGGACCTAGATGTGCTTCGGTTCGAGGAAAGACCACACGCGCGCCGCCGCCTGCCCGTCCGGTCCGGTTCCGAGTTCCGGGTTCTCGGGTCGTGGGTCATTATCTTTTTGGGCCAGAATTCTTTCAGATGTGCAGTTTGGTCCCTCAAGTTTCCAGAATCTGGACAATCAAAGCAGTTGCCAAGCACTCAATTCACCATTTATTTTGGCTGAATTACTCCTCCTATAATGGCCAAATCCGTTGGTCTTTCACCATTTATGTTGGTGGCTTTACTACCTCCATAATGGCCATTATTTGGCTATTATGGAGGCAGTTTTTCAGCCCCTCCCTCACCTATATAAACACCCCCTTACACCATTGTTGAGCACTAAGAATGACCAAGGAGAACACCAAAAACAGTGCACGAAAATACACAACCGAAAATAGTTTTCTTCCTACAACTTTCAAGCATCATTTCGTTACTCAATATTCTTCACGGTAGCTCTTGAGTTTCCTTTGCTCAAGGGTTCCATTGCTGTTTTATCTTGGGAGACAAATTGTCCAGGACGTATAAAGGATACATACGGGGCAATATTGTCTTAAGGACAGAGTGCTACACTCGACTCAACAAAAACAATTTACATTTTTCCGTCTTCTACAAAACTGGAATTTTCAATTTTTACTTATGTAACGATTGTAATTTCAGATTCCATGTTGAATTATTGAAATCTTTGTTTATCCTTTCGAATACTTGTAATAGTTAAATACTTCCCGTCCTGCTTTATAAAGTACCATAGAGCAAAACTCCCAACAATATTTACCTCTGAAGTTTCAATGGGGACATTGATAAAGTGTGAATTTTCTCTTCAGGCAGAGTATATTATGAATCTGGCACGTGAAAGTTCATTGTTATCTGGTTCTACTAATGCAAAATTTCCCCCAAAAGAAGCTAAAACAACTCATAAATCTCAAGTTCCATCTGCCTGCAAGTTTCAAGCAGGTGATCATGCAGCTGGTAACTTAATTTGACATTATATATGTTAAGATTTTTTTTTTATGCAATCATTATTCGAAACTGTTCTGACTGATTTGAATTTGCATCGCGTTTGACCCTCTAAAGGAGAAGAACTCCCTATCAGGAGTTTCTCCATTTTCAGAACTCAAAATATGTGACTAAGTGGAAAAATGTATCTGTCCGACTACACTCCTTATAGTAATTTACTTAAATTATATTCTATCAATATGATTCGAATTGTCTCTTAATATATAGTATCCTTAAAATAATTTGCTTATTTGTTCACTTTTTAAGTGTCTGACACTGCTTATAGAAAATGTAGCATACACCATTGGTTATATGCTATAACTAATTATGCTAGCTAGTACATTTTACAATATAAGCATAACTGATTGAAGTTAGGAATTTTTTAAGTGTATACCACCCAATGAGCTTTCTTAATGATGTATCTTAAAAATCCAGGCTTTTTTTTGTCATCTTCTTGCTTATAGATGTTGGCCTTGGTTGATTAATTCAATTTTTGGTGGATTCTGTTGTTTTCTACTTTAGACCTGCCAATTGCAAGAAGAAATTCCCTGAAGAGATTCTTCCAGAAACGCAATAACAGGTGAATAAATTTCCAGTTTTAAAGTGCTCAATTGATTTTCTCATTAATATTAATATGAATGAAACAGTCAGTCCTATATGTTTTAGTACTAATTGTATTCTTGATTTTACAGGATTATAAGTAAACACCCTTATGCCTATCCTGCTATTACTCAATGTGATGATCAGAGTGGAAATGATAGTTTGAAGGAGAAAGAAAAGTTGCCCCCTCTATGTGAAGCAAAGAAGGGCTAAGTTTTGATTAATTGATGTCCAAAAGGGAAATTATGTATTTCTTCTTGGACATCTTTTACTATGTCCTTGTTCTCTAGTTCTACCTTTGAGAATTATGCCACTGATTTTGCAACTACTAAAATATCTTAATGATCTGTCTATCAATGGTGCCATGTCTGAAAGATACAAATAAGAGAGTATCAAAGATATGTAACAAGTGTTTTTGTTACTAAATATTGGGGTCTATTAAAATATATTAATAATATAGATATAGTTATAATATTGTCAGTGTATATAAGTTAAATATTTTTTTGAAAGGATACGAAAGACGGAATCTTTACACAATAGCCGGTCGAATATACTATTTGCTTGTCCTAGCCGGTATACATAAATTATATATTAGTTATACACGATTATATATATATATATATATATTCTACACTTTTTCACTTTTTTTGCGCGGATTCCTTCAAAGGCACCGATCTTTAATTTTTGCCTCTCAAATTGTTGCTCTTTAATTTTTGCCTTTTCCTTAAAAAATTTGAACTCCATTCAGTAAAAAATTAGAAAAGAATTTACAAGGCAGTGTTTGCATTTCGCAAAACAATGTTTGCCTGCAAATTTTCAGACAAATTCTGCCTTAAAACAAAATTCTGTCTTAAGGTTAAGGTAGAGTTTGACTTGCCTTCATTTGCCTTATAAAGGCAGATAAGACAGAGTTTGCAGGTAAACTATGCCTTGTAAAATTCAAATTCTGGCTTACGATTTTCTGTTTAATTTAATGGAAAAAAATTAAAGACCACCGCGGAAGATGGACATTTGTGCGAATCGTCCTTTTTCTTTTAGTTTTAAGTAGTTGGGTTTTGGTAATCTATGTTAATAGAAAGTCCAGTCCCGTAATATCTGATCCATAAAATGAAGAGGTTTTTACGTTTTGAAACATATTAATAGAGTTTAATTACATAAGTGACATAACTTTTGCATCCTTTCATAAATAGCATAATTAATATCAATTTTAGCAAGTATAAAATTCAATTAATATGTTAATAATTAATTAAGGTCCCACAAAGTCATAATTCATATTTATACTACATTCGTTCCACAATAAGTGGTTATTTAGGTCTTTCAATTTTTTTTAAAAAATAAGTGATTCTTTAAAATTTCAAGAATACTTTGGGCCGATTCTTCCAAAATTGCCCTTATTTAAATAATCAATATTTATTAATTACATTTTTTCTAGACATTGATTAAGGATAAATTAATAAACACTCTAGGAGCGAACATTTTCTTAAAAGGGGTATACAAACTAAAAGAACCATTTATTATGAAACTAAGGACTCTCTCCTGTAACCAAAATCTATCCCATGATTCTAGCAAATTTTCTTAGTAAATATTTCTTTCCTTTTTCCGTAAAAGATATACATCATTATATTCATCATATATTAAATAAAATAATATTATGCACTATGTACATTCATATAATATAGTACTATAATATACTTCAAAGTATGCTTATCTAGCTAATTTATACTAATATCTTCGTTATATTTAATGTATATAATAATAATACACAAATATTACTATGTATGTATATCATTAATAAGCTATATATAATAGTAATACTATATATATTCGTTATATTTAATGTATATAATAATAATACACAAATATTACTATTTATGTATATCATTAATAAGCTATATTTAATAGTAATACACTCATATATACTATTATTATTCACCATTAATTCAGTAAATATACAATAATGAATTATAAGATTTAATATAATATACATAATATTAAATTATCTTTATTATTGAATTCAAATTCTTGTATGTTGATATTAAAATTATTTATACCAGAAATATATCATAATTGTGCAAAGCTTAAAATATATATGCATATATATGGTGTATTTGTGAATATTTATGGTATAGACTTAATTAAAGTAATATATATTAAAATATACTATTGTTCAAATTTTAAATTTTCAAACATTAAAATAAATATAAACAAAAAAATAATTATAAATTAATGTGTATTATCCAAATTTGAATTCAAAAGAAAAGAAATATGGCCCCATAATCCACCTTTTATTTAGTAATAAATTAAATTAAATAATCCCTTAAAGTTAGCACGGATTCAATTCCTATTTTTTAGGTGTGGGAAATGTGATTTGTTTTGGGTTATTATTGTGCGTTGTTTTAGGAGATATTTTAGGATGCTTTAAGCTAATGAAGGTAGGATGTCACGTTCAGCAGGATACATGTCACGTTCTAAATAAGAGGAGGTTTGGATTGACGTTTAAAAAATAACTTATAAGCTAAAAGTTAAAAGTCATAAATTGGTAATATTTAATTTTTAATTTTTGATTTATTTTTATATCTAAAAATAAGTACTTTTAAGCATTTTGTTTCATTGCCAAACACTACAAAAACTAAAAAAAATATATATTTAAAAGCTAATAAACACTTAAAATAAGTCAATTCAAACACCTACTAAGTAGCCTATTTCCATACACCTATAAATATATACTTCGAATTTCTAAGTTAAAAATAGGCAAAAATGGAAAGAAACAAGGAAAGGAATAATTGAATTTGGTTGAAATAATTAGGTAACACATTTCGTTGCAATAATTAATAAGTAACGCATTTGGTTGAGATAATTTGTTTATTCGCATAACATTAGCCAAGGGGGAAATGAAATCTATTTACCTTTTATAATTTAATTAGAGGATAGCCTCTTGCAATTTGATCGGAAGAAAATTACTTTTTAAAATCTCCTCTTATGTGTTTTTTCTATGATTGTTTTGAAATTGTAATTTATTCACATGAAACTTGCATATTCGTCAATATGTTGTCATTAAAAAACTCAGCGAAATTAATGCTCACATGTGAGGATTTAAGTATTATTTTTATGGAAACTAGAATGTAGAATAAGAATTTCTCTACAATTTATTTTGTTATGAAGATATAAAAGATATATTTCAAAATATACATTGTTTAATAGATTTAATATAACAAATCAAATACCCAATAACAAATAATTTCTACCTTACTATACGTGTATAAGTACGGGTTCAACTTAATTCAATAAGTAATTATCGTAGACCCTATATTTATATTGTGAAGTTCGTTAATAGGTATTTAAATTTAAATTTTAAAACCCAGTTATTGACATTTGAAATCATTATTTAACATTTAAAACCATAAACTTTGAATTTTGCATCGTCTATGAGTATATTATAATCCTTATGATGAGAATAATAATCAAGTTTCCATGGTTTCTACAAGCAAGAACAAAGAAGATGATGACTGCTCAACAATGGTGAAACAAAGAGTTTGGAAAAGAGACTTCGATGAACAAGATAGACTTGGGCCTCATTTATCTCCAACAGTGGGTTGCACAGAAGAGGCCCATTTCGTAGACAAGTTGAAGCCCATTCTCAATACAAGACAACAGCTATAATATAGAGCTGTGATATTCTTAGAAGGTTCCTAAAATAGCATCTTTTCTGTTAGTTTGTTAAATATAGCAGCCAGACAAAATGTATAGGAATTTAGCATTAATTATTTATTCTTTGATTCATCTACTTGTATAAATACAGTCTTTGTACAAACGACCTGTAAAAGAGTTGTTCCGTGGTCCATATAATATGGAGTAGTATTAATGTCGGAAATCAGCACAATATTCCCACAAACAAAACGTTTGATTGATAAGACCAGTGTGATATATCTCTTATCTAATTTTCTCACATATACTATAATTAATGGCAACCATTTTACTTATCAAAACGTCTATTGTAATCTTATTTGTTCTACAGTCTTCCTTTTGTTTCATCTTCATATATATTCTTTTCTTTTCTTTTTTCTATAAGAAATAAGGCAAAAAAATGAAACATCATTTAATGAAATTTAAATAATGCTATATATAATTCCTCTCCATTGATACAAATAAAAAGTATACTGACCTTTCTGCTCGTTTTTCTCTTTTTTTTCCGATATTAATTTATTTATTCTCCTGATTCCAGATTTTTTTTACTTGCTTCCATTTATGACTTACTATTAGATATACTACAAAATTAATTTAGAAGAATAAGAAAACACAAACTATGGTCCATTGAATGATTCTGACAGTAAAACAAATGTTGGGTCATATCAGAAAAAGTCATATGGTTGTGGCTACCATTCGAAAGAAAAGTTTTGATAATATTCCAAAAAAATATCTCTTTCGATTAACACATAGCCTCTATCTGATTCGTGTTGTTTCAAAGATATGGGAATTGAGATGTGAGGGCGCTATTCATTTATTCGCTCCTATCAAAATAAAGATAAACTTTCCGAAAAAGTATTTTTATAAAATATATTTTACATCATATTAAAGACTTTCAAGTAGGTTAAAATGACAAGTGATTGTTGCATTTCAGTTGTCTCTTATTTGATTAAAAACATATAATAGATTTATAGGATGATTGAACTCAGGCAAGAGACTTAGTCTTTTCAATTTGACTCTCTTTTCATTTCTTCTTATAATTTCATCCAAATTGTAGGATTTAACATTGTGGCATGAATCAAAAAAGTGATGTCAATCGTATCCAACGAGGTAATTAATTTTAAAGCGGCTGTGATTATTATGTGCCATTTGGCGCTTATTTGAACAGGAAAATACTAGTGAATTTTATAGACAGTAAATTCATACCTAATAGACCAAACTTTTGTGGTTGGCCCTCATGTTCGGTCTATAGTGATGAAATATTACAAAGAAGTGGCTATCTATAGATTATGAGTCCATATATGTTATTAATGGACCCGCTTAAAGGGGTCAAAATATTACTATTCTCTCCGACTCAATTTAAGTGTCTTACTTTTTTTATTGATATGTCTAAAAAAAAGTGTTTCTTTCTATATTTAGTATCTTTTGTAATGCCAAAGCAAATTTAAGACTACAAAATTCAAAAATTTTACTTTATTTCTTAAATTCCGTACCAATTTCAAGCTAAGACACTTAAATTGAGATGAAGGGAGTAACTTTTTTTGGGTGTACTAATAATTGCTACTAACACTCCCACTTGGTTATGTCTTCACTTGATTCCTCTATTCAAGAGTTCAAATAATGACGTTGCCCCTTAACTAACTAAGGCCTAACTAATATCGCCATGTTCTTCCATACATAAAATAAAATATACTTGTAGTATTGCAACTATCAAATTGTTTCCAACCATACTGCATTCCTTCAATCATTTGTTGCAAGTTGCAACTCAATACTTTTTCCTAAAAGAGACATTATTCACACATAAACATCTACTTCCATGTTAGAAAATTTACCATAAACTTCTTAGT
The DNA here is from genome assembly GCA_034509755.1 of Anisodus tanguticus. Classification (NCBI taxonomy): domain Eukaryota; kingdom Viridiplantae; phylum Streptophyta; class Magnoliopsida; order Solanales; family Solanaceae; genus Anisodus; species Anisodus tanguticus. The sequence continues at coordinate 31,336,038 of CM067561.1, read as the reverse complement.
TTCTATGTTGGAGTTTAGAATGCGGATATCAAATTCGATTTATAAAAATATAATTTGCCTAACCAGATTAAATTTGGATCGGTTGGGGTAGAAATATTTATTGACGGATCAATTTGGGCATAATTTAAGTTAGCCCATAAAAGTTTGGGTCATTATGGAAATTCCATGCAACCCAAATTAATTCAAAACAAACTTATCAACAGATCAAAAACAATTATCTGGATTTCATTAGTTATACTTACAGTCATGGTAAGTAAAGATTTTTTTTTCTTAAATTTGATTTGGTAATTCTACAAATATGAGATTTATTTTAATCAAATTTTACAAAATATTTAACTTTTTCAAGACACCAACTATATTTCTCACCTCTCTCCATCAATACAAAAAATGGAAAAAAAAGTTTAACCATTCTTTAATTTGTTTTTCTTCAATTTTTCCGCTTCATAATTACCTAATTAATAGGGAAGAGGTACACTCAACTAATATGAATTATTACCTGTTGACCACTGAGCTTATGCGTACAAGTTTTTTCATCTTTGTTGAATTAGGACTCTTGGTACTCATTTCATATAGTACAATATTAGTACTCATGTCAAGACTTTTAGCATATTATCTTTTGTTGGTAAGTGATAAACAGTACTCATCTTTATTTCTTCATTCACAAATATCTTAGCTCTCATGGCATGTCTATGACTTTTAGCACTTATCTTTTTGTAGGTGAGATAGTCAATTTTATACGTATCTATATCATCATAAATAGACGCAACTTTGACTCTTCAATTTCAGGATCAATTGATTTTGTAGTCTCTTAAATTGTTTTTTTTTAAAACTTATATTGAGTACCCTCGTAGTCCGAATTGATATGATATCATTTAACTTGACACAAAATTTTAAAAAAAATTAAGAAAAAAGAAAGGAAGACTGTTAATTTTTTCTAACCAATATATATAAGTTATATACTATACATAGGTTATATATATATACACGCATATATAGCATATGTATAGTATACAACTGTTATTTTGCACACATAATTATCTAACCTATGTGATACCTAATTTCGCCTATAGGATAGAACACGCTACCCTACGTGTTCTATGAATAGCGTCTACGGAATAATTAAAGAACACTAACGTAAGGACACATTATTTTTACGTGGAAACCATCCAGCTCACAGGAATAGGAAAAATCACGACCTACACCTCTGTAAGATTTAACCCAAACTCCACTACAAAGTGAGCCTTTGCAAATTCAAGTTACAAACTGTGTAACCTAGGAATTATAAACTCTAATTCTCATCCCAACAATCTCCCCAAATTATCGAGCCCACTCCAAGTTGATCTCCAACTTGAAGTTGAATTTTACTAGTTGTTTATACCTATTACAATTGCTTCTAAGATGTCAAGATACAAGTGTGGATCTACGATTAGTTGTAATTAAAAGAAAAATTATAAATGGAAATGGAATGCGATTACAAGATAAAAATCTATCTAATTAACTATGAAATTAAGATAGCTGAGCTCCTTTGCTCAAACAGAATCTGCAGATAAGATTGAAGAGAAAGGATTAAAGAGGAGGAAGAAGAAGAAGATCGTGAAGAGAGAATTTGGGGAAAGAATAATACCGGTAGATGCATACGTAATCACTCTCTCCTCTGTGCTTAAATAACAAACTCCGACATGTGGCTTCATCGCGGCCCTTGCAGCTAGTTAATCTCCTCCGTCCATTTTGAAAGACCGTTAACACTGTGCTTCCCTAATTCGAATTCGAACCCAGCTAAAAACAAATATTAATCCTAATAACACAGATCATAACAATTCCCACTCCTTGAAAACATCATTGACCTCAAGGATGATAATCAAAATCAGGAAACTTGGCTTTGAGAAATTGATAGTCCTCCCAAGTTACATTTTCAGGAGGTAAGTTGGACCATTGAACCACATCCACATTGTTCTTCTTAATCATTTGTCTCTGTAAAATTGCCACTGGCTTAACCAAAAACGGTCCATCATCACTGGTAATAGGCATGTCAGGGTGTACCTTTGAGTTGGAAGGTAATTCCAACCTGTAAGCCACCTTAGCCAACACCTTGAATGGCCAATAGAACTTAGAACTCAGCTTCAAGTTTTTTCTCAAGGCAACAGAAGTCTGCATAAATGATTGCAGCTTCAAGTAGACCATATCATCAACCTGGAATTCTCTGTCACTTCTTCTCTTTTCTGTATAATATTTTATTCTTTCTTGAGCTTTACTCAAATTATCTGATAGTAATTGTTGCATCTGTTGTCTATGCATAATAGTGTCTTCAGCAGCTTGTACATTATTTTCTAGCAAAGGTCTAATGGATAACTGAGGGGGGGTGTAACCATAGAGGGATTCAAAGGGTGTACACTTCAAACTTGTATGAAAGTTTGTGTTATACCACCACTTTGCAGCAGTAAGACACTGTTTCCATTGATTGAGTTTGCTAGTAGTCATACATCTAAGGTAGTTTTTCAGACACCTATTAACTCTCTTAGTCTGACCCTCAATTTGTGGGTGGTAAGAGGTGTTGTAATTCAGTTGTGTTCCAAGCAGTCTGAATAGTGCTTGCCAAAAATTGCTAAGAAAAATTATATCTCTATCAGTTGTTATAATCTCAGAGGTACCATATCGGCAGTGTACACTTTTCCAAAACACCTCAGCTATTGTGGCAGCTGTATAAGGATGAGAGAGTGCTATAAAGTGAGCATACTTGATGAATCTGTCCACCACCACTAAAATAACTTTTTTGTGTCTTGATCTAGACAATCCATCAATGAAGTCCATACTGATATGACTCCATGTTTGATTAGGAATAGGGAGGGGTTGAAGCAGCCCTGGATAGGCTACAGTTTCATCTTTGCTTCTGAGACAAACATCACAACTAGCCACAAATTCTATCACCATTTGCTTCATGCCAGGCCAGTAAAACAGTTGTGATAACCTCTTCTAAGTTCCCAACTGTCCAGAGTGACCTCCTAAAGGAGATTTATGAAATGTAGTGATCAACTGTGTCCTGAGTTCTCCAGTTACTCCAATATACACCTTCATTTCTTCTAAAGAATTTCAAAAGAAAGGTGTCATAGGCTAGGTCCTTGTAAATCTACAGCAAGTTGTGTGATCAATTCTGTTGCTAGAGGATTACCATCATAACTTGTTGTGACTTCTTGTACCCAAGTTGAATAGAGATGCTAATTGCCATTAGTTGTCCTTCTGTAGTCTTAGTTAACTTGTCATAGCCTTCATGTTGTCTAGACAGAGCATCAGCTATTCTATTTTCAGCACCCTTTTTGTATTGCTCCTCATAGTCTAGCCCAAGTAGTTTGGTCAGTCCTTTTTGTTGTACAGCAGAAGTCACTTTGTGTTGTAGCAAGTACTTCAAACTGTGGTGGTCATTCCTAACCACAAAGTGTTTATATTGTAGGTAATATCTCCCTTTATCAAATGCATTAAGCAAAGTCATCTACTCATTTTCATAAATTGACTTTCCCCTGTGCTTTTGTGCCAACACCTTGCTGAAATAAGCCACATGCATTCCCCTCTTGCATCAATACAACACTAATGCCATTGTTACTAGCATGGTCTCCACCAGAAACTCCTTAGCATAATTAGGTAATATCAGGATAGTGGTGGATGTCATGGCTGACTTGAGAGCTGTGAAGGCTATATCAGCTTCTTCATTACACTTGAAGGAATCTTTTTTGAGTAAATCGGTGAGAGGTATACAAATTGAGTCATAATTAGCTACATATTTCCTATAATAACCAGTCAGACCTAGAAATCCTCTAAGGGCTCTGAGTGATTTAGGTTGAGGCCAGTATAACATTGCTTGAATTTTAGTAGGATCAGTAGCAACACCCTCAACATTGATAATATGACCCAAGTATTCCATCTTTGACTGTCCAAATGAGCACTTGGACTTCTTAGCATATAGTGAATGTTGCCTCAATGGTTCAAATATTGAGCTCAAATGTTTAACATGTTCATCAACTGACACACTATAAATTAGTATGTCCTCAAATAATATCAATATAAACTTCCTCAAGGCAGGCTGAAAAACCTGATTCGTGAGTGCTTGAAAGGTGGCAGGGGCATTTGTCAATCCAAATGGCATGACTCTAAACTCATAATGTCCCATGTGAGTTCTGAAGGCAGTCTTGTGTACATCTTCTATTTTCATCCTGATTTGATGGTATCCAGCTCTCAAATCCACATTGGAAAACATCATAGAACCATGTAACTCATCTAACAAATCATCAACTATGGAAATTGGGTACTTGTCCTTCACAGTAATATCATTCAACCCTCTATAATCTACACAAAATCTCCAGGTGTCATCCTTCTTTTTGACAAGAAGAGCTGGTGATTGGCTCTGTTGAATGATCCCATTGTTGAGCATCTCCTTAACCTATAGCTCCAGTTTATTTTTTGGTAAAAATTATACCTATAGGGCCTCAAACTCACTGGCATAGCACCAGGTTTGAGTGGAATAGCATGATCCAAAGTCCTAGTGGGGGGTAAGGACTTAGGCTCAGCAAACACATCATCATATTGTTCTATGACCTTTTGTACTTGGTCATTCACCATGTCCTGAGTATTAGCTGTTGTGGAGGTTATCATAAACAGATGGGTTATCAATGCTTGACCCTTCCCTTCCTCAAAACCTTGCTCATAGTCTTGCTAGATATCATGTTCAACTTGCCTTCTTCAGAAATACGATATAGTACCAGTTTATTTTTCTTCCTCCCAATAGTGACAGTTTCTCCCATGGTCAAATTTGGTAGGATTGTGTTTTTTCATCCAATCATTGCCCAAACTAAGGCTGGCCAGTGGGCCGGGACGACCCGACCCCGGCCCGACCCCGTCCCGACCCCGACCCGACCCCGCTCTAAAAAAAAAAAAAAAATTAACGGGGGCGGGACTCGAACTCGGGACGGGACGATGTCTCGTCCCGCCAGACCCGAGCCCGCCCCAGGCCCGCCGGACCCGAGCCCGCCCCGAGCCCGTCCCGACCCCGACCCCGACCCCGACCTTACCTTTGCAAAAATAGCCGTTGCACCAACGGCCATTTTAGATTATGGCCGTTGGCCAACGGCCATTTTAGGCCCCCCCTCCCCCAACCCCCCCCTACCCCTTAATATTTATTTTTAACCCATAAGTTATTATATTTACACTTTAACCCAATTTTTCAACTATAAATAACTCATTTTCTCTTCATCTTTCTCACAAATCTTCCTACAATCTCTCTAATTTCTCAATATATCTCTCTACATTGTTTGCTAAATATTCAATTTTATTAATTCATTTGGGAATTGGGAGTGAAGTTGGCAACTAGCTTGAGGATCTTCCATCGAGCAAAGTTTCAATTTTCAACCTCTCGATTACACGTCGACGTTACGTCGGCGTTTGGTACATTCGTTCCTTCATTAAATTATTATTGTCTCCGTTTATTTTATTTAGCGCACTTAATTTCATTTACTTTAATTATTTGTTAGCATATAATTAAAATGGAAGGAATTAGAGGTATGTTTAAGGGTAAGGGTAAGACTTCTTCTAGTAGGGGCAATCGGGGCAAGGGTACTTCTTCTAGTCATCTTATTCCTACACGGGATGATTTTGTTGATACTCAACATTTTCCTACAATACCATTAGATTTAGACGAGGAGTTATTTTCTGGAACTCAAGAAGACTTTAATTTAGACGATGATCTAGACGATACACCCACTAATATTGATGACAACACGCCCACTAGTGCACCTTCAACCGAAATACCTCCTATTCCCCCTAGTATGAGACGAGGTCCGACAAAACGACCATTAAAATCGGATGCATGGACATTTTTTGATAGGGACGTAGAGAATCAAGTAGCCATATGTAAAATTTGTAAAAATGTTTTAAAATTTAAAACTGGAAAAGGTCACGGTGGGACGGGGGTTTAATTAGACACGTAGTAAGTGCTCATCCAGCTAGGTATGCCCAATACCAGGCTTCAAAACCGGGTGCGCAAACGGCCGCTCCATCGGGACAAGGTTCACATACGATATCGTCCCGACCAAGTACGGGTCAAATTAACCCTATGACGGGGGAATTGTAGGCTCTAAATACAACAAACATAGAGATAGGGAAGCAATATCAAAATTAGTTCTTTGTGGAGGGTTTGCCTTTTTCATTTCCTTCATCTCCCGGTTTTATTCATTACATTAGAGATATATATAATCCTGCTTTTAACGGTTTTCCTAGGTCAACTCGTTAAGAGAGATGTATTTAAATTTGCGCATGAATATCAACAATATTTACGTTTTTCATTATATCATTTTAATGGCAAAGTATCTATCACGTCGATATAGGTCGTAGTACTAACGGCCATGATTATTTAACGTAACTTGTCATTGGATAGATTATAAATGGTCTATGCAAAAACGTATTTTAGCGTATAGATATATAGATGATAGGCACACTTTGGTACTTTTATTGCGTAAAATATTTATCAAGTGTGCGATTATTACGGAATTACCGATAAAATTATGACTATTACATTAGATAACGCTTCTAATAACAATTACGCAATTACAATGTTAAAAAATAGTTTAGCTCCATCTTTTCCGGACCATTTTCATATAAAATGCGCGTGCCATATATATAACTTAATTGTAAAGGATGGTCTATCACTTTTTGAAGACATTCTTAGTAAAATACAATTTGCTATAAACTTTATTTTTAAAAGTAATAAAGTACAACGTAGAAAAGAATATAAAAAAATTTGTCATGATTGTGGACTACCTTTTAGAAGAATTCCACAAGAAGTATCCACTAGGTGGAATTCTTTATACGAGCAACTCCTTGTTGCTTATGACTATAAATTACCTATAACTTTATTTTTTAACTCTCATAATAAAAAGCCAAATGATATGATTTTAGATAGTGATTGGGAAAAAATTTCCGAACTTATTGTATTTTTAGAGAAATTTTTTCAAGCAACAAAAGAATTTTCCGGTATATATTATCCTACTATTTCAACTATGTTATTTTATATAACTCTAATATTTTTATTACTTAGTGAATATATGGAAAAACCAAATTATAAGGCAACTATTAAAAAAATGTTTGTCAAAATAAAAAAATATTTTATTCCTATTCCTTCTATTTATATTATTGGTTCAGTATTAAATCCTACTATTAAAATAGACGGTACTAAATCACTAATTGAAACTATTTACGATTGTATAGAAGTACTACCACCTCCAAGTCCCAAAAATCTAAATCACCCACCACCTATTGAACAAACTAAAGAAGAAGTGTTGAATAGCGTAGAACACCACCGCAAAAATATATATAGATTTTATCAACAAGAAAATGCTAGTAACGTACCGGCTACCATACCATCTTCTTCATCTTCAACACAACCTCACAAAAGACATCTTTGTTTCTGCGGCTAGTATTGAAAGCCTCGAAATAGAATGTGCGGCCGTACCTCTACTAACCAAATTAGCGAGTTGGATATTTTTGTTTTGCGGGGTTCTGTATCCGTATCAAGAAGTTATCAATGAAGATGGACAAGAAGACTTGTTTGAAATACTTTGAAGGGGGAATGAGAAGACCTTTCCGACACTTTCATTGATGGCTCGAGATGTTTTGAACATTCAAGCGTCATCAATCGCGTCGAAAGCGCTTTTTCTGCGCAGCGGATATCAAATAGGAGACCACAGACACTCATTGGCGGAGACGACTTGGAAATTGCGGTATTATTCGGAGAGATTGGATACGAGCGGAGCGGAGAAGGTGCGGTCAACCGGAGATCAACGAAGAAGATGATGAAAACTACAACGAAATCTTAACCGAAGGTAGTGGAAGCGACGTGGATCAATTTGACCAACAAATACCTATTCCAACCGAAGAACCACATGAAATCATCAAGCAATTAGAACGATTTTTTGAAAATGTAATTTTTTTAATTGCAATTTTATTATGTAATTTGCAACTTTTGGACAACACCATAAAGTTGCAATTTAGATTTTAGACAATTGTATTTGTATTACAAAAAAATCATATGTCTATTAAATAATATAAGAGGCACAAAAACCTTTCGGGTACATTTTTTATTACACTATCTTGTTTTATTTATTGAGTTTTTTTTATACATATGTTATTTAAAAAAAAAAAAAAAAAAAAAAGGAAAACCCGACCCCGCCCCCCCGCCCCGACCCGAGCCCGCCCCGCCCCCGATACCGACGGGATCGGGATCGGGACGGGGCGGAGCAGTCCCGCCCGCACCCGACCCCGCTAGGCCCGCTAGGCCCGATCCCGACCCCCCGGATCGTCCCGCCCCGACCCCGACCTCGCCAGACCCGGCCCGCCAGACCCGAGCCCGGCCCACTGGCCACCCTTAGCCCAAACTATATCACAAGCCCCAAGAGGAATAATAATCAAATCTTCTTGAAAACTTCTACCTTGCATCTTCCATTGGAACCCTTTGCAGTGAGAGGTGCATATCACATAGTTTCCATCAGCTACTGTTACCCTAACAGGTGGACAATAGCTAGCCATATATCCAGTTGTAATGACGGTGTTAGTGTCAATGAAGCTATGGGTGCTCCCAGAATCAATAAGCAAAGCTAAGTTTCTGTGTTTGGCTGAACCCCTAACTAGTATGGTGTTGACTCCTTGATTACCCCCAGTTAGAGCACTCATACACATATCCTCTTGTACTTCTTGATCCTCATCTACTTCTATGATCACATCAGCATAAGATGGATCTTCAATCTCAGTAGGCACTTCCATCTGAAGTTCTACTTCTTCCCCAATGCAGTTCAGCTACTTTTTCTTGCATTGGTGACCTGGTACGTATTTCTCTCCACACCTAAAACATAGGTGATTGTTCCTTCTGTTTCATACATTTTAGGGCTTAGTCTAAAGGCATTGGTTCTAGTGGCAGTGGATGTTGGTGTCTTGTTTGTAGCCTGAGAGTTCACTACTTTATGAGCCTTTACACTAGCCTCACTTCTCCTCATGGCAGCTTCAATGGCCTGTTCTTGCACCCTAGCTTGCTCGATAGAAAATTTAAGGGTGGTAGGCTTAAACAACTTAACCCCAAACTGAATTTCCTCCTTCAAGGCCCCAATAAAGTTGGATACTGTTAAATATACATACGATATACAATATATCATATGTATATTTTGGATTTTGTATATTAGTTTAGGTAGCATTTGAGTGTAATTAGTATTGTATACTTACCATAATTGTATTACCATAATTGTATAGTTAGTGTCCAAGTAGAATAAGGTTTTAGGAGGAGAATAGGAATAGGATTCTCCTATTATGGAAATATGTAAATTGTATATAAACTCTTTCAATCAATGAAAATAATCAAGGGATTATTTCTTTCATGGTATCAAGAGTCTAGGTTAATATTTTCTCCCACTTTCTTCCTAATATTTTCGTCCAAACCACCGAATCCAAGCCCTTCCTCGGTTTCCGTGCCCGGAAATTACTTTTCTCTTCCTAATTTTTTCTCCCCAATCCCCACTTCACGTCTTGCGTTGCTATTATGGCTAGGAACATGTTTCACCCTGCCCTTACAATTTATAATATCAAGAATCACATCCCTATTATTCTTGAAATAGAAAACGTCCAATACGCGACGTGGGCTGAACTGTTCAAAATACATGCACGCTCGCATCAAGTTCTCCATCATATTATTCCCTCGGCTCTTACAGATACGGAGATGCCCAAACCAGAGGATGATCCTACGTTATAGACGACCCTTGATGCTACTATTCTTTAGTGGATTTACTCCACTATTTCTAGCGACCTCTTGCAAACGATTATCGAACCCGACGTTACGGCAATGGAGGCATGGAATAGAGTACGTAATATATTCCAAGATAATCAGAATTCTCGTGTTGTTACCCTTGAGCAGGAATTTTCCCACATCCATATGGAAAATTTTCCAAACATTTCAGCATATTGCAAAAGGTTAAAGGAATTGGCGGACCAACTCCGCAACGTTAACGCGCCTGTTTCGAATGATCGTTTGGTCTTACAAATGGTTGTAGGCCTTTCAAAGGCATATAGTGGTGTTGGCACGCTTCTTTGTCAGAGCAGCCCTCTTCCTCAATTTTATCAGGCTCGTTCTAAGCTTACCCTTGAAGAAGCCGGCTTGGCAAAAAAGGCGGCTACCGGTGCTAGTCCCGTAGTCATGATGACGTCCTCTACAAAACCTCCGGGTGGTGTTGATAATTCCGGCCAAAACCATACTCATGGTGGCGGCAAAAATAGTCAGAAAAATAATGCCAAAAATCGCGGGGGCAAACGAGGTGGTTTCAGAGATGGTCACGGTGGCAGTAGGTCTCGCAGTACCGGCAGTGGGCCACAACCCAACTGGTCCCAGCCTTGGGCCCACTGGCCGTGGGCCTGGGCCAGTGGGCAGTGGCCCAACAGTCCCTACGGCCCAGCAGTTTCGCATTCTGGCCACTGGACTGCCCAATAGAGTTTTTTCACGCCCAATCCAGTTTGGCCCAGTAGTTATCGCCCCAGTTTTGGGCTGGGACAGCAACCCGGTGTACTTGGACCCCAACCCCTCAGGCCCATCATGCAGCGGGCCCCACTCCTTCCGACATTGAAGTCGCGATGCACACGCTTGGAATAAATCCTCCGGACCCAAATTGGTACATAGACACCGGCGCCACTTCTCACTTGACGTCCGACTCAGGTACTCTCTCGTCTTATTCCAATTTGAGCAACAATCATGATATAATTGTTGGTAATGGTAATTCAATTCCAATTCGTGGTTATGGTCAGAAAACATTATCTCCCCCCATCCACCCCTTATTTTGAAAAATATCCTTCACGCTCCAAAATTGATTAAAAATTTGGTGTTTGTCCGAAAATTCACCACTGATAATTATGTGTCCATAGAATTTGATCCATTTGGTTTTTCGGTGAAGGATTTCAAAACGGGGAGTCCTCTCATGAGGTGTGATAGTAGGGGTGATCTGTATCTTATCACGCCACGTTCCAGTTTCTCGAGTCACACAATGTCATCCACTTTTGCCGCTCTGGCTCCTTCCTTGTGGCACTCATCTAGGTCATCCGGGATCATCTATTTTGTCTTCCTTAGATAAAAACAAATTTATTTCTTGTAAGAGTGTGCGTAGTACTCCGAATTGTCAATCTTGTTCTTTAGGGAAAATAGTTAAGTTGCCATTTGTAGATTCCAATTCTCATACTTTAATGCCATTTGATATTATTCATAGTGATTTATGGATGTCTCATGTTCTTAGTTCTTTGGGTCATCGGTATTATGTTATCTTTTTGGATGATTATTCTAAGTTTTTATGGACTTTTCCGATAGCGAAAAAATCCCAAGTTTTTTTCATCTTCTTAAAATTTAGAGCATTAATTAGAACTCAATTCGAACGGAAAATAAAAAATATTCAATGTGATAATGGCAAAGAGTATGACAATGGGGTGTTTCGGGAATTCTATGCTAATAATGGAATCAATTTTCATTTTTCTTATCCTCATACTTCTTCACAAAATGGGAAAGTTGAATGCAAAATTCGTACCATTAATAACATTGTCCGAACTTTATTGATTCATGCTTCCGTACCCCCGTCTTTTTGGCATCATGCTCTACAAATGACTACATATCTCCTTAACATAATTTCGTCCAAAGGTTTGACATATTCTCCCCCCTTCACATTCTATATAATAAAATCCTTTCGTATTCACATCTTAAAGTCTTTGGGTGTTTGTGTTATCCGCTATTTTCGTCAATCACAATTAACAAACTTCAAGCCCGGTTATTTGTGTAAACCTTTCTTATATAAATATCTAGTTGAAACATTTCCTCAACTTTTTTCATTCATTGAATCATTCACTAAAATGTAGCATGTTCGTCTTCTACACAATTTGCTCCTTTGATGTCTTTGAATCCGGAAGATTCGAAAGTAGAATTGTTTGTTTCTTTTCACCCTTAGTGTCGACAAAATAATTGAAATGAGCTGTCCAAAATGTACGATCCTATCAAATTGATGGATCTCGTAGTTGATGGGTCCCTTTCTCCAAATAAAAGTTTCGTATTGTTTGTTTGACAACACTTCAAATAGAAAAGAAAACGTGAAACAGGAAAGAGGAATCAAAGGAACTCTAATTGATTGTTAAGTTTTAGTTTTAGAGCTATCTGTACTCTGTGTAGGGGGGAAATATTGTCTACTTATTCAGTTATTTGTCATAAAAAATTCTAGAAAAATACCATGAAACGTACGAGCACCAATCACTTATTCCTGACCCCTACTTATCAAAGTTTCTAAGCCTAATCTTTGTGAAGGGAAAGTCTCGAAGGCGAAACCCCCCACCTGTACCAGAGGCTCCTTGGCCATGTGGGATGTAAATCGAGTGATATGCGCGAGTGGCAGCCCTGCAAGGGAGAGGACCAATGGGACACGAACCCAGCAACAACCCTTGTAATATTTCAGCAAAGACTGTCACCGCACGAATTCAAACTCGCGACGTCGGAGTGGTTGTACCCCAATCACCTTGCAACTTACCAACTCGCTTGTGCTCATGGGACTTCTAAGCCTAATCTTTTTCCCACATGATGTTGAGTATCCCTTTTGCAATGCATAAGATCAATTAAGATAATAAGCCTAAATTCTCTTTTCTTACTAGAAATTGACTTGCTATTCATTCTATTCCTTCAAACTTAAACTATCATCCCCTAGCTTTCTCCTAAAGCAAATCATTGTTCTATTTTTACTTTATTTTTTTCCATTTTGTTGAGATATTTCCTAGTTTAACTCTATTAGTTTTATGGTAAAATTTTAGTTTAAGTATATTTGATAAATTGTAATTATAGTAGTTTATTATAATATGATTTCCTTGTTAGACTAGAAAAGGAGAACTTTTGCCCCCAAGAATAAAAGGGGGGCAGAATGCTCCCCGGAACGATGAGGGGTGAAAATGCCCCCGATCCATGAAAGTGCACGCTTCAGACCGGACAGTGGACCCCATATTAAAAAAAATATTCGGATCTAGGCGTGGGGGTGGGGGTGGGGGTGGGGGTGAAGAGAATATACCACATCGGTGATGAATGAGAACCCTGAACTCCTTATAAGGCTTGGGCAATCCTCCTCCCTTTGAGCTAGCTTTTGGGGGTGTGAGTTAGGCCCAATGACTAATTTGACAACCAATCTCCTCGTATGACATTACGTTAAACGATAATCCCAGAATTGTGGTGACACAAGTCCAGTTGAAGGAAGAGAATTACGAAGAATGGGCTCGATCCATAAGACGGCCCTAAGAGCAAGAAAGAAATTAGGCTTTGATAGGGCTTCTTCCTATACCTATGAATTCCATTGGACCCAGAAATGATACATTGGAAGAATCCGTTGGGTCTTCCAATATCAATAGGTTGATTGTTTCGCTCTTGTATCTTCCCAAAGGAAAAACTTTGTTGATGGTACGATCAAGAAGCCGGATGAAGAATCACCGGACTTAGAAGACTGAAGGACTATAAACTTTTTATTGGTGTAATGAATTTGTAACATCATCGAACCAACACTTCGCTAAACGATCTCGCATAAAGAGAAAGCAAAAGAATTATGGACGAGCATTCGAGAGCGGTTCGCTGTTATCAACGGACCTCGGATGCAACAACTAAAAGCGAGAACTTGCGGAGTGCAAGCAGAACTTGCGGAGTGCAAGCAGAATGGGATGACCATAGTGGATTACTATGGAAAATTAATCAAGATATGGGAAGAATTGGCAAACTATGAACAAATTATGACTTGGAAGTGCGAAAAGTGCACGTGCAATCTGGGGATGATCTTGGAAACCAAAAGAGAAGAAGAAAAAGTACATCTTTTCCTCATAAGATTGGATGTGGTAATGTATGGAACGGTGAGATCGAACATATTGGCCCATGAACCATTGTCATCATTAAACAAAGTCTATTTAAAGTTAGTGCAAAAAGAGCATGTGAGAGGACTCACACGAACACTGGAAGAACAGAGTGAAACTGTGGTCTTTGTTGTACAAGAGATAAACCTTACCGTGACCAAGGTGAAGGGAAGAACGATGGTGCATTCTGCACACATTGCAAGAGATCCGGACATGTTGTGGACGAATGTTTTCAACTCATTGGGTATCCAAATAGTGTCCAGGAAATAAGAAAAGAGACAAAAAATCCGGAGGAAAAATACAAGGACAACAACAGTAGAGGAGAGGCACGCAATCTGGTTGCAGAAGAGGCAACAATTGGGCTAACGTCATTGTTGTCAAGGATACACATGTTGAGATAGAACATATGAACACAGGCAGGATAGGACCTCACAATCTGAGTGAGGAGATCCGAAAAATAGTGATTTACGTGTTGAATTCACAAGGAATAAATCCAAATGACAAGATGGATGGTAAGACCGAAAACTCATCTTGGATTATTGACTCCGGAGCTACTAATCATGTGACAGGTAATCCGAAGAAACTGAGCAATCAGCGGGACATTCCTGAGTGTTCGGTTGGGCTTCCAGATAGAAATAGCTTGGTGGCTACAGAAGAAGGAACAACCAGGTTGAATGACAGGATATGGTTGAAGAATGTTCTTTACGTTCCGAATTTGACATGCAATTTAATTTATGTGGAACAACTAGTTGATTATTTAGATTGTGATGTGATATTTAATATATTTATGTGTGATATATTGGACTCCACCACGAGGAAGCTGATTGGAAAGGGTGAGTGTCGAGGTGGACTTTATTATTTTTGAAATGTGTCGCTGATACGGGCTATAAAGGTAGAGGCAATTGATTGGTTCAAACTTTGGCACAAACGATTGGGTCATCCTTCAGCACAAGTAACAACGTCTATTACAACATTAGACTTAAAGGAGAATGGTGATAGATTGGATAGAGAATGTGATGTATGGCAACGAGCAAAACAAACGAGAAGTGTTTTTTCTTTAAGTGAGAATATTGCTTCGGATACTTTTGAGATGATCCATTGCAATTTATGGGGACCATATAAGACCCCTTCCTCTTGTGATGCTTCATATTTTTTTAGTATTGTGGATGATCGTTCACGAGCCGTGTGGATCTTACTTTTAGTTGATAAGAAATAAGTGTCCCAAACCTTGAAGAATTTTTTTGCTCTTGTGGAAAGGCGGTACGAAAAATGGTGAAGATAGTTAGAAGTGATAACGGAACTGAGTTCACGTGTATGAAGACTTACTTCTTCGAACATGGAATTCTGTTTCAAATATCTTGCACAGGGACACCACAGCAGAATGGAAGAGTCGAAAT
The DNA here is from genome assembly GCA_034509755.1 of Anisodus tanguticus. Lineage (NCBI taxonomy): Eukaryota > Viridiplantae > Streptophyta > Magnoliopsida > Solanales > Solanaceae > Anisodus > Anisodus tanguticus. Next base: position 31,320,721 of record CM067561.1, on the reverse strand, counting down.
AAAACACCGTCACATTCTTAATGTGGCGCGAGCATTGAGATTTCAGGGTCATCTTTCGATTAAATTCTGGAGAGAATGCATTTTAACTGCGTGATACTTGATCAATATAACACCATCTTTGGTTTTGAATGGGAAAACCCCCTATGAAATTATACGGGGAGACGCCTTATTATGATCACTTAAGGGTGCTAGAGTCACTATGTTATGCACACACAAAGGAAAAAATAAGAGACAAGTTTGAGAGTCTAAGTCGTATGTGTATCTTCTGGGGATACCCCTACGGACAGAAAGGTTGGATATTGTATGACTTAGAAAATGATGAATATTTAGTCTCAAGAGATGTGGACTTCTACGAGACTAAATTCCCTTTTACCGTAGGAATAGGTAACTTGGTCGACAACATAGAAGCGATCTCGGATGAAACAAATGACGAAAGGAATCAACACATTTTCGAAGAAGAACGGACAAATAATGTAGGTGCGAACAAAGCCAAATAGAAGAAATTCGGACATCGAATACTGAACCTATGGATCAACTAGAATTAAATTGGACGAATGCTAGTCCTAATAATGAAAACGTGGAAGAAGTATAGACGGAAGGTACCTGGCTAATGAAAAGCCAACGGAGGAATAATTGGGTCGACGTAAACGTTAGAAGCATGACTCGGTTTGATTACGTGACTACGTTACTGAAATATTCTGGAAAGAAAGTCCATCAACGAGTTCGCCCGATCCTCAGCAATCCTCATGTGCACCTTATCCTTTAGCTCATTATATATCATGTGCTAATTTTTTCTTGCAACACCAAAGCTTCATTGCAGCAATTACCGCAGGAATTGAACCAAAATCCTTCTCAGAGGCTACGAAAAAGGAATGTTGGAGAAAAGTCATGCAACAAGAATTCCAAGCATTAGAGAAAAATGGCACATGAACATTGGAAACATTATCGTCGGATAAAAAAAATACTCGGATGTAGATGGATGTACAAGATCAAATACAACTTAAACGAAATAATTGATTGATATAAAGCTCGATTGGTCATCTTCGGTAATAAGCAGGAGGAAGGTATTGACTACAATAAAACATTTGCTCCGGTTGTGAAGGTAGTGATCGTTCGGACCTTCTTAGCAATAGCGGTCGCTCGAAATTAGGGAGTTACATCAGATGGATGATTATAATGTCTTCTCGCACGACGAACTGGCGGAAGAAGTTTACATGAAATTACCACCAGAATTCCATGTGTCTAGTCTGAGGCAAGTATGTCGACTCCAAAAATCTTTGTATATGTTGAAACAAGCTCCACGGTGCTAGTTTGCAAAATTGTCAAGTGCCTTGATGAAACATGGGCTCAAACAGTCATACTCCGATTATTCTCTCTTCACGATGCACCAGGAAAGTATACAACTTAACATCTTAGTTTATGTTAATGACTTGATTATCTCCGAAAATGACCATGGTGCCATTGAACGGTTTAAAGACTATCTCCAAGTCTGTTTTCACATGAAGGATTCGAGTCCCCTGAAGCATTTTCTGGGAGTTGAAGTTGTGCGCGGATCAACTAGATTATTCCTTTGTCAACGGAAGTATGCCTTGGATATAATCTCTGAGTCCGTACTACTGGGAGCAAAACCGATTAAAACTTCTATGAAACAGAATCACAATTTGGCGTTAGTCAAATGGCTAATTTGGAAGATCCAAAACCATACCGACGTCTAGTCGGCAGATTGATACACCATAATTTTACGTGATCAGAGTTGTCCTATTGTGTACATGTTCTGTCTCAATTCCTGCACCAACCGAAGGAAGCGCACTGGAGAGCCGCCCTATGGGTGGTAAGATACTTGAAAAAGAACTCTGGACAAGGAATTGTGTTAAGTAAGATTTGTGATCTCCAGTTGTATGGGTGGTGTGATGCAGACTGGGCTGGATGTCCGTTGACTCGAAGATCGCTCACCGGATGGTTTATCTCCCTCGGAAATTCACTGATATCATGACAAATCAAGAAGCAGCACATTGTCTCTCGCTCGTCAGCAGAGGCGGAATACCGTTCAATGACAATGACGGTTTGTGAATTGAAATGGTTGAAGGGAATCCTACATAGCTTGGTCCTCGAACATAAATCTCTGGTTAAAATGTATTGTGATAGTCAAGTAGCTTTGTATATTGCACGAAATCCGATATTTCACGAACGGACTAAACGCACTCCAATCGGGTATAATTCTTTCGAGTTATGTGTCAACCAACGAGCAATTGGCCGACGTATTTACAAAGACTTTGGGCAAATCACAACATGAATATTTGCTGGGCAAGTTGGGTATTCGAGACCCCCATGCTCCAACTTGAAGGGGGTATTGAGATGTTTCCTAGTTTAACTCTATTAGTTTTATGATAAAATCATAGTCTAAGTATATTTGGTAAATTGTAATTATAATAGTTTATTAGAATAAGGTTTTCTTATTAGAGTAGGGAAAGGAGAACTTTTGTCTCTATATAAAGAAACCGTTATGATGAATGAAACTAAAAAAGAATTCTCTCGATATTTTTCTTCTCTCTAAATTTTGTCCCCTCTTAATTTTAACACATTTCAACGCTATCTCGATTCCAGCTAATTATAAGTAGGGTGGGCGTATATCGGTTCGGTTTTGTATCCGAAAAATATGAACCAAATAAAAACCGGTTTTTTTAAAAAAAACGAATACAACTTTTTTTTAAAAAAAACTGATATGTTCGGTTTATATGCCGAACGTATCGGATTATATCGATTTTTTCTAGTGGGCCGGGTCGGGGAATTTTTTAGTTTTTTTTTAAATGAATTTTCAAAACTGAAATTGACATTCACACCTAGACTATCATTAATTTCGACGTTGAAATCTATTGTGTATCGTGAGATGTTTACTAAAGAAAAGAGAAAATTAGAAATCGATTTGGGGGAAAACACAAATTGATTGGAAAAACGGACGTTTTTCTAAAAATTGGATGTCAGCCCCATCTCGAAAAAATACGCAAAATAAAAAAAATGGGTAAAACGGACATCCGAGTGCAGAGTTAGGACCATTTAAAGTTTTATCAATTTACAACTACTTTTTCTCTCTACATTTTATGTCAATGCTTCCGTGATATGTTAATCAAGTTCATGCCGCATGCGACTTCCATAAAAGTTTCATAGATTAGCTTCAATGGCTATGATTCAAGAGATAGTAGTAGCCTAAAATAAAAAATAAAAAAATAATATACATATATATATATATATATATATATATATATTTAATTCGGTTTTTCGGTTCGGTTCGCATCCAAAATTAAAAAACCGAACCGAATCACTATTTAGTGAATCGGTTCGGTTTTTCAAAAAAAAAAAAAAAAACGAACCGAATCGAATTTCAGTTCGGTTCGATTTTTTCGGTTCTCCGGGTTTTTTGTCCACCCCTAATTATAAGCTGGTTGTTCTTACTGGAACTCCTTTTTTATTTTTATTTTCATTTTCTCTTTTCGTTTTAAGACAGTGGAAAGTTCAAGCAAAAAAAGAAAAAGAAAATATCTTAACAAGAACTGAAAATTGTACCTGTATTGACTGTTAGTGCAATTTATGTTCTTTCTAATTCTTCTATTTCTATTTTGGCAATATATACCAAGTTCATCGACTATTTTTCTTTTTGCAATTAAAACAGTGTATTACCGTTAATTTTGTGTGTATATGTATATATTTGCGATTGTAGCGTATTATAAAGTAGTAGTTCTTTTATCAAAACCATAAGCTTACGTTTGATATATTTTATATAGGTAACTTGTGTATATAAAAGCTTTCTGTTTATATTTTATTTCATGCCCGTCAAACATAACCACAATAATTGAATTTGAGGGGTTACTAAATCTATGCGCTTTTAAAAAATAAAGTACTTTAGAAAGTAATAGATATAGTCCAGTAAAGAAAATATTAACAAGGCAATTGATAAGAAGAGTTGACTTCCTTAGAATACATAAAATGCCTTCTGTCATTTATTTTTTTGACATGGACAGCCAGAAACATGCATTAACATAATCACCAAATCCTAGAGTACAATATTATATTTATATATATGTATGTTCTTAACACCTCTCTGAACTTACTGATATATAATAATATTACAAAAAATATTTTTATGGTATATTTGGGTAGGAAAAGGGGGCTTTTTCTACATAGATCACTCAAAAAGAAATGTCAATCATGTCCAAAGCTAAATTTTCCATCATAAGAGATTCCACTTCTCCAGCGCAATTCATCATTTCATTTCCATTCCCTGCATTTACAATCAAATCAATTAGAAATTAGAATTCAGTCTCTATTAAAATCAAGTAGTTACTACTATTTCCCTTTTTAACTTAATACAATTTGCACAATTGCACTGGAATCTCTCTTTATACCAACACAGAGCAACTATGACATGTTTAAATTATCCCTCCTACTTTATAGTAAAGTTGGATTATCAATTGAGTTTAACTTATGACAGTAAAAATTTACCTTAACAGTTAAAAATCGAAGTAAAAATATATATTAACTAACTTTAGTTAAGTCACATAAATATATCTTGCCTTCATTAGGTTGGTGCAATATAAACTACGTACCGTAAAAGGGATCTGGGATTGTTTGGTTGAAGCTTGGACTAGCCATCTTCTTGAGAGGACAAGATGTAAGTGGGAGAACTGGTAAATTTTGGCAATTGCAAATCTCAATCATATTGCCATCTGGGTCATGGAAAAAGAGTTGATCCACTGTAACTCCTCCTTCTTTTACAGTAGCAGTAACATATTCAATGTCCATTTCACCCAATCTCTGAATAATAAGGTCCATATCTGAGCATTGGAATGAAATGTGATTGTCTTTTGGGTTTATTTTCCCCCTCTTTGATTGCACATCTTCTTTTCCTAACAAATGTATTCCAATTCCATGGTTGAACAACCTGAAAAAGTCAACCCAAAATGTCAGATGTTTGGAATTTTAGTTTTCAAATCTTAGGAGAACATTGGTGCAACAGTAAAAATTGTTATGTGTGACTAGAAATTCATTGATTAAAGTTATAGAAGCAACCTTTTGCAAAATATCTAAGATTGTGTACAAGAAATTCAATATGGTCTGATCCTTCTTCAGATTACGAAAATAATAGGAGCTTAGGATGTTGGGATATTTTTATTTTCCTAATCTTAACACAACTGCAGGGCATAACTATAGTTGTGCTTGCGAGTTCGACAGAACTCAATAACTTTTGATTCATATTTTGCATTTGTGTTAAGAATTCACTTAATATATAAAAATAATTTATCCAAAATTTAGTAAAATATCTTTTTTAGAATTCAAAACTCATAAACTCAAAACTCTTACTTCATCCTCTAATTACAAATGGATGTAAAAGTAACAAATTAAAGAAAGAATGTGTGTGTATTTACCAAGCTCCATCAAAGTCAAAGGAAGAGGGTCTCTTGATGAGAACAAAACCAAGGACTTGTTCATAAAATTGGGCAGATCTAGCAACAGATTTGCAGACATAGGAAACATGGTTCAATGCCAACAAAGGCATCCTATTGTCATCTTCATATGAGGATGTTGTTGATGATGAATCTGATGACCAGTTGAAGTTTGTCTCCTCAACTGATTCTGCTTTCACAATTTCTCTCCCCATTCTACTTTTAATTAAGTTAATTGAACCTCCAAAAAACACTCGAAAGAATGAATAATCGTGATGAATATCTTGGAATTAGCTAGTAGATGGAAAAAGATTACTCTTTTGTGTGTGGAACTTTCCTATGCCAAAGCACACATATTTATAACCAAAAAAACTAGCTTAGGGGTGTTTGGTTTTTTTGTAAAGGGGGCTGGGTGGGGTATGGGGTGGGGGGTATGGGGAAAATTGTACTCATCATATCAAATCCTACATACATACACGTCAATAAGTTTACATAATATCATATGATCTTATCCACCACCAGCCAAAGGGTAACAGTAATTAACCCCTCAGTATCACCAACTACTATTACTAGGAGTATTATTTTTTATGCCCCCTCCCAGCAGTTTAACGTTTTGGTTGTCTATACTCTTGAGTCTCGACGGGGGATGACTTTAAAAAAAGCACTTAGACTGATTAAAACTTGTTGGAAATTTGTCTTTGGTAGGGAGGTGCGTCCACCCTTATTTAATGACTTAAACACTAGGGTTCCGTATATTGGAGGCTTTGTCTCTTCACAAGTGCATAATCTACTAAGTGAGTAGATGACCGTAGGGCCAAGAATCGTCAAATTTCATTAAGAAATGAAAGAGATATTGGTCCACGAAGTAAGGTGTTTGAGGCATGGAAATATGGTGTGAGACAAATCTACCACATCGGTGGGAAAATGAAGAATTGTAACTCATGTGTTTGAAGGAGGGAGGACCTAGATGTGCTTGGGTTCAAGGCTAAGTCCACACGCGCGCCGCCGCCCGTCCGGTCCGGGCTCGGGTCTTGGGTCTTGGGCTTTGGGCTTTGGGCTTCTTCTGATATTATCTCTTTGGACTCCAAATTGCTTAATATTTATAGTTTGGTCCCTGGAAAGCTGAAATTGGGAACAACGGAAGGCAAAAAGTTTCGGCCTGCCGTTGGAGTTGATTTTTGGAGCGCCCGTTAACGTAAAAGCATATATACGGGGCAATCTTGTCTTAAAGACAGAGAGTCATCTCTCGACTCAGCCCACAGTTGTAACAATCCAGATTTAGTGTTTCTTGATTTCAGGTTATCAAGATTCAAGACTCAACAAGCTTGCGACAGTTCTGAATATTGGCTTGTTTGTTTATACTTTCAAACACTTGTAATATTTATTTACTTTCCGTATTGCTTTACATATCCAACAAAACTCTCCTACCTACTTTTCTTTTTTATTGGGGTCTTCTTTCTTACACTCTCTCTTCCATTTTTATGTCCACGCATGGAGTACGAAGTTTAAGAAAAAATAAATAAATTAATTAAATTTGTGATTCGAATATTAAATACTTATATGATTATTAATTATTTTATTAAAGAAAAAACAAGATTTTTAAAGTTAAATTATATTAAAATAAAGAATCGTGAATTTCTTTTTTACGGACTAAAAAAAGTGTGCTTAGCCGTACCTACTTTATGCATTTGCAAGAGAGGTTGGAATCGAAAAAGACCATATTCCACAAATATGAAAACAACAGAAGATATGAAATGAGCAATTTTTGAAAGAATGAATTCGAACCTATAATTATTATTAAAAAAGGAAAAGAAAAGAAGGATAGGAAGAATTGGACATATACACCTATATATTGTCCGAAATTTTACTAACGAGGGATTGAATTTATTCCGTCTTTAATGACTTAAACGCATGGGTCCCGCATGTCGAAAACGTCGTTTCTTCGCACATGCCTAATCTACTAAGTGAATAGATGGTGTTAGTGCCAAGTATAGTCAAATTTCGGTAAGAAATGAAAGAGATATTGGTACACAAAGTAAGGTGTTTGAAACATAAAAAGATGGAGGGTCTTTGGCCAAAATGACAAATCTCCCTCATTGGTAAAATAAGGAAGAATTGAGCAATATATAAGCTCTAAGTTTGAGTAAAGGTTTGGGACCACAAGGGGTAATCCATGTGTTTAGAAGGGAGAGGACCTAGGTGAGCTTGGGTTCGGGGCTAAGCCGCGGCCCGCCCATCCTGTCCGATCATGGGTTGTTGGCACTTTCGGAACTTTCTTTTTGGTCACTGAAATGTTAACTATTTATATTTTGGTCCCTGAAGTTTAATGGTTCTTGAAGATAACAACAGTCATGACTGTTTGCTTCCACATAAATGTTTTGCCTCCCAATGACTTCTGGCCTCCCTTTCTGATCCTATATATTGAACACTTCAGTTTAAACAAACAAATAGACAACACGAACCAGAAAGACACAGGCAGAACACAACTCAAACTAGTTTATCTTTCTGTTATGTTCTTCGTCAAGAACATACACATAAAAAACGGAAATACAGAAAATATTTTCAGCTCTCTTTCTTCAGCAATCTGTTCTTATTCATTGTCTTCGCTAGAATCAACTGTATTTGCTTTGTACAGTTGATTAGTTATTGTTTTATCTTGGGAGACTATTGCCCAATACCGTAAAAGCATTTATACGGGGCAATTTTATCTTAAAGACAGAGAGTCATCTCTTGACTCAGCGTTCTTCTTGTTTAACCTTTCGACTACACTTTAACCCCGTTTTCGTTACCTACAATCTTGTTTTATACCTACATTTATTACTTTCTCCATCCCAAATTCTAATATAGTTTGATTCAGCACGGAGTTTAAGAAATAAATGAAGACGTTTGAATTTTGTGATCTAAAATAAGTCAAAGATATTTGTGTGATTATAGATCATCTCGTTAAGCGTAAAAAATAAATGTTAATGAGTACTCTTTTTCCATGTCAATAAGTGACTATCCAAATGTACTTATTGACATAAGCCGAAAAGATGGTGCCAATTTAGTCCCTTAGTTCAGAACCTAATATAAAATTACAAATACCTTAATCTCGTTTTAAAGAATTCTATCACAATTGTCTTTAAAACAGTCGTATCCGTTTCACTATATTTTTATTCCCTTGATGAAAGTTATACAGCTTTTTGAAAAGAGAGAAAAAAGGATGCATTTTAGAAAGTTAAAGCTAAATTATCGAAAACATGACTGATGTAGTAGGAGAAGTGGTTAATAAATTAAGTCCTAACGTATGATATAAAACGAACAAGCTGAATAATAGGACATTATTACTGCGACACATAATTATTGTTCTTCTTCTTTGGCCCGTAGCGAATATAAGAATCAAATTGGATTAATCGCAACACCTCAATTTCTTTTCTTTGATGTTTTTCCATTAGTTGTCATGCTGTTCAAATCGTTGGTTGAATATTCATGTGATTCATAATTACGCTTGTCTATTGCAGCGAATTAAATTAATTGTAGAATCTTAATATTATTAGTCAGCCTGCTAAAAGGAATTTTGCTCGCTTAGTTGTAATAATTTGTAGTCATTATCGGTATTATATTATATATGTATAACAAATATATAATTAATGTGTAAACCTAATTAACACATAGTATACAATAATTATGTGTTGCATGCATACAACTAATTTTTTAAGAAAAATAAAAAATTGGATTTTTTATTTATAGGTTTTCTTAGATCCTTAAGTAAATACTTACCTGCAATGTTTTACATCAAACCAGCTTAATTTACTATGGTTAGATGATTTAATATAGTGAAATATGCATTTAATTATTAATCATGATTAAGTTATATAAGTGTATGTTAAATATATATCATACATTTATTTGTTTGACGTAATTAAACACCCCGTACAGGTAAATTCTTACCGACTAAATTATGTAGTGTAAAAATCTCGTGAATTGTCTGGCGAATTACCCTTTTCTCCTCACTCCTCTTTCCGTAGTATGAACCATGTGCCTAACTCCGGCATGAGTCCAAAACTGTAGAATCTAGGATAAACAAATGCCCGTGAAAAAACAACTATAGATAAACATTTACTCCATTATATAAAACAGAAATATGCCAGACTAATAAAGCTTTGAGAAGATGCCCTACACAACATTTTAATTAGAAGTTAAAATATTTCATACTCTGCCATTCCAAAAGTGCTTGCAGTTTCATTCATCGGAGTGCTAACTTCTGGGGCCAAACTTAAGTATATTAAAGTCCACTAGTACTAACAATGTATATTACTTAAAGACTGATCCAACTAGAGTTTTAAATTTTATTGGTAGTATATCTTTTGATTTGGTGACTTGGTGATACGCAAAAATTGCAAGTTATTGTAGTAGTAGTAGGTGTTTTGGTTATTTTAGTGTCTCTTGGTCCCAGTGCCGTCATATTCTTGTTAACCATCAGACTAACTATATGATTGAATAATCCATATAGTAACTTTATGAGCACGTAATTATTTCAGTAATAAGTGTTAAATATACATATGATATACACCGTATACACATATCTATTGTTGGTGTCTCGGGTTTGTACAATAAGTCAGCCCACGGTTTGGGCTATAATTTAGGTAATATTTGGTTGTAATTATTATTGTACACTTACCATAATTATATTACAATAATTGTATAGTTAGTGTCCAAATAGAATATGGTTTTAGGAGTAGAATAGGAATAGAATTTTCCTATTATGGAAATATGTAAATTGTATATATACTCTTTCAATTAATGAAAATAATCAAGAGATTATTTCTTTCATGGTATCAGAAGTCTAGGTTAATTTTTTTTCTCCCTATTTTTTCGTCCAAACAGTCCGGTTCCGAGCTCCCTTTCCCGGTTTCCATGACCAGAAATTATTTCTTTCTTCACCAAATTTTCTTTCATTATGTCTACCTCCAAGAACATGTTTGACCATGCCCTAGTTGTTTCTAACATCAAGAATCACATCCCTCTTATTCTTCAAATAGAAAACGTCCAATATGCGACGTGGGCCGAACTGTTCAAAATTCACGCACGCTCGCATCAAGTCATCCACCACATAATACCCGCGGCTCCTGAGGATACAGAGGTACCTAAACGCGAGGATGATCCTAAGTTGTGGACGACTCTTGATGCCACCGTCCTTCAGTGGATTTACTCAACTATCTCTACCGACCTGTTGCAGACGATTATTAAGTCGGATGCTACGGCGATGGCTGCTTGGAATAGGTTGCGTGACATATTCCAAGATAATCAAAATTCCAAAGCTGTTACTCTTGAGCAGGAATTTTCCCACATCAACATAGAAAATTTCCCGAACGTTTCAGCTTATCGCAAAAGGTTGAAAGAATTAACGGACCAACTTCGCAACGTTGGTGCGCCCGTTAGTGAAGATCGTCTAGTTCTACAGATGGTTGTTGGCCTATCCGATGCCTATAGTGGCGTTGGAACTCTCATTCGTCAAAGTAACTCTCTCCCAAAGTTCTATCAAGCACGCTCTATGCTTACTTTGGAAGAAGCCGGATTGGCTAAGAAGGCAGCTACCAGTGCTAGTCCCGTAGTCATGATGACGACCTCCACAAATTCTCCGGGTTTTGTTGATAATTCGGGCCAAAACCGTGCTCACGGTGATGGCAAGAATACTCGGAAAAATAATGGAAAAAACCGCGGGGCAAACACGGCGGTTCCGGCAGTGGTGGTGGTAGTCAAAACAGTGGCAATGGGTCCCGCCCCAACAATAGTGGGCCACAACACAATTGGTCTCAGCCTTGGGCCCCCTGGCCATGGGCCTGGGGCAGTGGCCCAACAGTCCCTGCTTTCCAGCGCCTTCAGCCCAAGGTAATTGGGCCCAATTTCAGACACACTTTCGACCCACCAGTTCTAGCCCAGTTCTGATCCAGCGATATAGTAGGGTTTCGGGTCAGCATGGAGGCAGGCCTGGGCCCCACCAGGCCCATCATGCAGCGGACCCCACTCCTACCGATATTGAAGCCGCGATGCACACACTTGGAATAAATCCCTCAGACCTAAATTGGTATATGGACACCGGCGCCACTACTCACATGACGTCTGACCCATGTACTATCTCGTCTTATTCTAATTTGAGCAACAATCGTGGTATAATTATTGTTAATGGTAATTCAATTCCAATTCGTGGTTACGGGCATAAAACTTTGTCTCCCCCCATTCACCCCTTATTTTGAAAAATACCCTCATGCCCCTAAATTGATTAAAAATTTGGTCTATGTCCGTAAATTCACCAATGATAATTTTATTTCTGTTGAATTTGATCCGTTTGGGTTTTCTGTGAAGGATTTCAAGACGGGGATTCCTCTAATGAGGTGTGATAGTAAGAGAGATCTTTATCCTATCACGCCATGTTCCAGTCTCTCGAGTCCAGCATTGCCATCCACTTTTGCAGCCCTTGTTCCTTCCTTGTGGCATGCTCGTCTAGGTCATCTATTTTGTCTTCCTTAGATAAAAAGAATTTTATTTCTTGTCAGAGTACGCGTAGTACTCCGAATTGTCAATATTGTTCTTTAGGAAAAATTGTTAGATTGTCGTTTGTAGACTCCAATTCTCATACTTTAATGTCATTTGATATTATTCATAGCGATTTATAGACATCTCTTGTTCTCAGTTCTTTGGGTCATCGTTATTATGTTCTATTTCTCGATGATTATTCTAATTTTTTATTGACTTTTCCGATAGCGACAAAATCTCAAGTTTTTTCCACTTTCTTAAAATTTAGAGCATTTATTAGAACTCAATTCGAACGGGAAATCAAAATATTCAATGTGATAATGGCAAAGAATATGATAATGGAGTGTTTCGGAAATTTTATGCTAATAATGGGATTAATTTTCATTTCTTTGTCCTCATACGTCTTTACAAAATGGGAAAGTCGAAAGCAAAATTCGTACCATTAATAACATTCTCTGAACTTTATTGATTCATGCTTCCGTACCCCCTTCTTTTTGGTATTATGCTCTACAAATGGCCACATATCTCCTTAACATATTTCCTATCAAAGGTTTGACGTATTCCTCCCCTCTTCATATCTTATATAATAAGACTCCTTCGTATTCCCATCTTAGGGTCTTTGGGTGCTTGTGTTATCCACTATTTCCGTCCACCACAATTAACAAACCTCAGGCTCGGTCTACCCCTTGTGTGTTTTTGGGTTATCCGTCTAATCATCGTGGTTACAAATGTTTTGATTTATCGTCTAATAAAATCATCATTAGTCGCCATGTTAATTTTTATGAATCCCAATTTCCATTCGCTAAGGTAAATGGTCTCGTGCCTAGTTCGTATAATTTTTTAGATGGTGGTGTATCCACGTATCTTATCCGCCCATTTTTCGGACGCGTCCCGCACCATAAATCAGCCAGTGGGCCCACTGCCCGCTGGACAAACAGTTCCGTCTACCCCTCGGTTTCTCGTCCCGTCCTTGGGCCAATTTCTGCACCAGTTGCCAAAATTGGGCCAGTTACCCAGCCCAATACGGAAACTGGGCCAGTCTCGACCCGACTTCAATTCCTGCTACAGTTTACCGATCTGGGCCAGCGGGCCTACTGCTTGTTGGCCCGTCCGTCACTTGTCCTAAAATTTTCCAAAATTCATCCAATTCTTCCCCGAGTCATAGACCAGTCACTCGTAGTCAACAGAGTATTTTTAAACCTAAAAGACATTTTAATTTTAATTTTAATGTTCTTAAATCACCTCTACCTCATAATTTTGTGTCCGCGTTAAATGACATGAATTGGAAAATTGCTATGACCGACGAATATAATGTTCTTATTGATAATAAGACGTGGGAGTTGGTGCCCCGTCCATCTGGTGTTAATATTATTCGGTCTATGTGAATTTTTGCTCATAAAGACAATTCTGACGGTGCTTTTGCGAGGCATAAAGCTCATCTTGTAGGTGATGGTAAGACTCAGTATGTTGGTGTGGATTGTGGTGATACGTTTAGTCCGGTGGTCAAGTCGGCTACCATTCGCACTGTGCTCAGCTTGGCTCTTTCGAAAGCATGGCCCATTCATCAGTTAGATATGAAGAATGCTGTCTTGCATGGTGATCTCAAGGAGACAATCTATATGCATCAGCCTTTGGGGTTTAGGGATCCCAAATATCCTCATCATGTCTGTTTATTGAAGAAGTCCTTATATGGGCTTAAGCAGTCCCCACGGGCTTGGTATAAGAGGTTTGCAGACTATGTTTCTACTATTGGGTTCTCTCACAGCATGTCTGATAATTCATTGTTCATATATCGTCGAGGTTCTTCCCTGGCTTATATACTATTATATGTGGATGATATTATCTTTACTGCCTCTTCTGATGCGTTATGGCAGTCAATTATGACAATGCTCACTTCTGAGTTTGCTATGAAAGACTTGGGGCCCTTGAGTTATTTTTTGGACATTGTTGTCACTCGTCATGCGAGTGAGTTGTTCTTATCACAACGTAAGTATGCAACTGAGATCATTGAGCGGGCTGGTATGTCCGCATGCAAGTCCACTTCCACTTCGGTTGATACTAAACCAAAGCTAGGGGATGCAGCTAGCTCACCTTACGAGGATCCAACCCACTATCGCAGTCTTGCAGGGCTCTTCAGTAACTGACATTCACTAGACCAGACATTACGTATGTCGTACATCATGTGTGTTTGTTTATGCATGATCCTAGGGTTGAGCACATGAATACGCTCAAACGTATTATTTGGTATATCTACGGTACACTTGACTTTGGCTTACATTTATATCCATCGTCGACGTCTACACTTGTCTCGTATACAGATACTTATTGGGGTGGCTGTCTGGACACCAGACGCTCTACGTCTGGCTATTGTATGTTTCTTGGTCATAACTTGGTCTCCTGGTCAGCAAAGCGTCACTCAACTTTTTCCCACTCGAGTGCAGAGGCTGAGTATCGAGGGGTAGCCAATGTGGTCTCTGAATCCTATTGGTTACGTAATCTTCTTTTAGAGCTTCATTGTCCTATTCAGAAAGCTACCTTGGTTTATTGTGATAATGTTAGTATCATCTACCTTTCTGGTAATCCGGTTCAGCACCAGCGCACTAAATATATCGAGATGGGCATTCACTTTGTTCGCGAAAAGGTAGCTCGTGGACAAGTACGCGTCTGTCATGTCCCTTCCAGGTATCAAATTGCATACATCTTTACAAAGGGTCTTCCCTCGGAACCTTTTGAAGATTTTAGGGACAGTCTCAGCGTACGAAGACCGCCCTCTATGACTGAGGGGGGGGTGTTAAATATACATACACATGTATATTGTATGTATATTATCTATTGTTGGTGTCTCGGGTTTGTACAATAAGTCAGCCCACGGTTTGGGCTATAGTTTAGGTAGTATTTGGTTGTAATTATTATTGTACACTTACCATAATTGTATAGTTAGTGTCCAAATAGAATAGAGTTTTATTTAGTAGACTATGCACGTGTGAATATCAAAGACTCCAACATGCGAAACCCAAGTGTTTAAGTCATTAAAGATGGGTGAACGCAACCCCATCAAAGACAAATTTTCAACATAAGCTATATTGGATAAGCGATAATTTTTGGAGATTGAAGGATGACAATATGGAAGGAACGATAAAAATCGAATATAGAAGTTAATGTGGTGAGATAAATGAATTGTTTTCATCTTAAATAAAAGGTCACGAATTTTAACCCTTGGTATGAAGAAACCACTGTTTCTAATGCTTTCTCCTTAATGGCCCTACATAATATTAATTCGCCCCCTAAATAATTGCCTTGCAGTAGTTATGCTCTTGTATTTCCTCCTCATTTTATTTGTCGGGTTAGTAGATACCGATCGATATCAAATGATTACATGAAAAAAGAAATAGAGAAGAACTCTTTTATTTCATTTAATTGTTAGACCACTTGTGAAAGTGCATGTATGCTCAATTATTTCGGCATTGTAGGATCCAGATAGATTCTTGGCCAGCCTGAATGTATAACATATACCTACTTGCAAGTACTCTCACTTATTTCATTTGTTAAAGTTAAAAAGTGACTTCACAATTGCAGGACAATAATATGTGGAAACAATTGTTTTTAATCTTGGTCCACATTAATTATTCTTGATGGTAGCATCATCATCCACCTAACTTAATCTGCCACGTTATTTAATTAATTAACAAACGTGTTCCGTGCACCGATTTAGACATTGTGCAATATTAATCCAACTGGAAGTATCCCACTTCTTACCTAATATAATATACATAAGTTCAATTGCTTTAAGTAACTTCAATGGGAATACTTTAAAAAAATAAAAGAGCCAATAAGAACTGGTCCAATTGGTGTTCCCTAAATAAGACTACGCGCTGTGAGACTGTCTAATGATGTTTTCTTGGGACATTTAGAGTGTGCAAGAAGTAATTACTTTCATCTCTTCTAATTTATGTGATTTCACGTGATCAGTTACGAAGTTAAATAGAATTTAAAACTTATAATTTAAAATAAGTATTAAATAATTATGTGACTATAAATCATTTCATTAATAATTATTTATATATATAGATATGTGGCATTTATCATTTTAAGATATACTAAAAAGAAAATGTGTGCCACATAAATTGCACAGATAAGAGTACTAAATAAACAAAAGTATGTTATCTTTATTGATTTATTTAGATAAAAGAATCACACAATTCAATATGATATAAGTGTGATAGAGTTTGTAACATCAAATTTTACCGTCACTTATTATTTAAAAGAATCTTCACGTGTTTAACCATTAATAAAGAATAAACTTTACATGTATGAGGGCACTGTGAAGACTGTTTTAATTAAAAATACTTTCTATATCTCAAAAAGAAATATTTCTTCTCATGAACAATTATAACAGACAATTGATGTAGCCTTTGATTAGTCTTAATGACCTTCATTATGAGAATATATTAATGGGTTTCATAAATGGCAAATGGTAACTGATCACTTGAATAATTCTTAATAGCCTTCAATACAATTAAATGGCTTTTATCAATGTCATCATAGCTGGACGTTAGATTACTTACAATCAGATTTCATTTCTTCATCTATATATGTATACTCATGGCCTTTCCTTACACAAAAATATTTCGAAGACAAATTACTCCTTTATATTCCTACTCCTTTCGTTTTGGAAGTACATTCAAACCTCTCTATTGATTGTCTAGAAAATTTATGGTTGCTATAGTGAGGTACCGTTATATATATATACTGACATTTCATATTTGGATCTCATTTAGCCGCTATAAACAAAAGTATGCAAAATTTTATTTTATTGTACTTTTATGTTATAAACGAAAATAAAATACTTGTTATTTTTAAAATCTCAATTGATTTTCATCATTAATTAAAAATTAAAATGACTAATAAATTCATAACTAGTTGTACAAAATCGATAAAGAATTAAAATATAAGGAATATATGCATTTAAAATTAATTAAAAATTTAAATATATCAAGTTTGACGTAAGAATTCTACAGTTATAGGTTGTTTCATAAATTTCATCTTTAGTGATAATATAACGCTTGAATTGACGAAGATTTGTGTCCAAACTTTGAGCAAAAAAGAATTCAATCTTTCCCTTGATGATTACCATATATATTTTAATATTTTATTTTTATACATAATATATTTTTTTACAAAAGATTATTACATAATATTTGAGTATGGCTGTTATAGAAATGTAATTTTACAAAGAGTGTGCCGCTATAATGAATGTCACTACTGTTATAGGTAGAATGATGTTATAGAGAAATAAAATATAACATGAAAAATCGGTTCCGGAGAAAATTAGGGTGTTATAGTAAAATGTTATAGCGAATGACAATTATAGAGAGGTTTGACTGTAGATTGATTTACTAAAGTTCTTTCCCCATATTATTTATGGTGTGCTTAGTTTTCTTCTTTAACCTTTGTTAGATTTTGACTCTTAATTTTATATTAGGAGAGCTTGTTGAATTTTAGGGGAGACACTTACACCGGGTGAAATATCCTTAAGGACATCATCTTTGACATGCCTCAAATTTTCAAGAATTTTGTTAAAGTGCTCATGATTAAATATTTTATGTAAGATTAGTTGGGATCAAAATAATCAGGGTGTCATGCGTAAGCTATAACAATGCAAACCTTAAACAGGGATAAATCAAACAACAATTAAAACTATAAAAGACTTTATGATATGATATGAGTTTGGTCAATCGACTTACATATGAAAAACTAATTTAAAAGAAAATCATAAAAATTATTGAGAGAATAATCTCTTCTAAACAAGGCTCTTTAACAACAACATTGTGGATGATATTGAAAGGAGGTCTTCAATTTATAGATGTCAAAAACTTTTCCTTCAAGAAAAGGGATACCCAAATATGGAATAATATTTCATTTCAGAAAAAATAAAAGCAATTATAATAACTTTCCTTCAAGAAAAAAAAAACTCAAATATCGTAAGAAAATCAGGGCAAAAACCCTAACAAAATTTCCAACAAAAACAACTATCAGTGTGACACAATGTTCAAATCTTCTCAAGCTTTGGGCAGTCATAAAATGATTCACAAGAAGAGACAATTCTTGCATCGAAAAGCAGAACGAGGGCGAGTCACAAGAAATCATGATACTTTAAAATTTTGGCTAGTTCAATTAATAATTTTCAAACATTCTTCATTTAGTTGAAATTTTGATTAAATTTGAGCCAGATATTAAGGAATAATTACCAATGGAGTACCACCTTTAGTTATGACTTATGTCTTATGATGTTAATTTCCCATGGTCTTTGTTATACAAATTGACAAATTGTTGCATATAAGTAGGACTAAGATGTGGTCATTACATTTACCAATTTATCATTATTTACCCCAAAAAAGTACAGTTGAATTTGTTAGTAATTTTAAAAATACGTGGATTGATTTGTAATAAATGATGATAAACAATTGACAATGAGTAAATAAAAGTAAGTAATAAGTAAAAAAATTGACATGTAATGCAGTAAGCTTGATTGAAACTTCTTAGCAAGATTGGTCTGATCCTTGGCTATTTTACTTCGGGTTCGAGCCAATAATGAGAGCTTAGTGATTATAATCGAAATGACAAAGATCGTACAAGTGCGAATAATGAGAATGTGATGTCTTTCCAACATGAAGGTTGGACATCTTTTATAGTTATGAATACAAGACATTGATGCCCGAAAATCACTCTTCAATTAAATGATAATAATGGTCTCTTAATGAGCAAAGAGTAACGATTGACGTCATATCCGAAATGGGTACGCGCTGGGCTCCGTTGGTTCTTCACCCAGTGTAATCTGGTTCGGTCACTACCTGGTCTTGTCTTGACACCCGGACTTGTCTCGGATGCAACTTGCATCCGATATTGAAATTTGTCGCTTCCCTCGAACTTCATACCTAAGCCTTACAACGCGTTGTGCCGATTTTCACTGCATACAATCATTTTGACAATCCCTTATCTTTTTCTTGTTGATAAGTGGATCTGCTTATTTGAGAAGTTGCTATATACGTTGAGATAGCCACTGACGTCAATTGACGGTATTGGTTTTTTCCAAAAAATCTTTAACTGGTTGCACTTTCCAACCTGTTGCTTCCAAGTGGCACCTTAGCTGAATAAACTACTATTGTTGTCACTTTCATTTTTTTTTTAATTATCTGAATATTTATTGTTTAAATTCATCTGAGCAGGCATGACCTGGTTGATTATGATCTTCACAAGGGA
Organism: Anisodus tanguticus; assembly: GCA_034509755.1. NCBI lineage: Eukaryota > Viridiplantae > Streptophyta > Magnoliopsida > Solanales > Solanaceae > Anisodus > Anisodus tanguticus. Next base: position 31,301,507 of record CM067561.1, on the reverse strand, counting down.
AATAGAGGACCCAGAGAATCATGCATTAACATAATCACAAAATTCCAGAGTACAATATTATATTTATATATATGCTCTTGATCACAGATCTCAGTACAAACTAGCTAATACTACAATAGGAGTAATAATATTACAAAAAAGGATATTTATGGTATATTTGGATAGGAAAAAAGGGGCTAATAATGAGGGACAAAATCACTCTTTCTTTTCTACTTTGATCAATCAAAAAGAAATGTATATCATGTCCAAAGCTAAATTTTCCATCATAAGAGATTCCACTTCACCAGCGCAGTTCATATTTGCATTTCCATTTCCTGCATTTACAATCAAATCAATTAGAATTCAGTCTCTACTATGAGAAATCTGACTAGTAATTTTATACTTACTATTTTCTTTTTTTAACTTTTACTTATTACAATTTGCAGTGAAATCAATCTTTTTTGCCTCTCATGTGGAGAAATAGTTTGTTCTCTTGTAGCAAAACAGAGCAAATATGACATGTTTAACTTATCCCTCCTACTCGTAAAGTTGCATTACCAATAGAGTTTTAACTTCTATATAATAACAGTAAAATTTACCTTAACAATTAAAAAGCAAAGTAAAATATATATATTTATTAGTTTGGTATACACACTCGTGCCCGTGAGCTTTTACAGCAATATAATGTACGTACCGTAAAAAGGATCTGGAATTGTTTGGTTGAAGGTTGGACTAGCCATCTTCTTGAGAGGGCAAGAGGTAAGTGGAAGAACAGGTAGATTTTGGCAATTGCATATCTCAATCATGTTGCCATCTGGGTCATGAAAGAAGAGTTGATCCACTGTAACTCCTCCTTCTTTTACCGTAGCAGTTACATATTCAGTGTCCATTTCACCCAATATCTGAATGATAAGGTCCATATCTGAGCATTGAAATGAAATGTGATTGTCTTTTGGATTTATTTTCCCCATCTTTGATTGCACATCTTCTTTTCCTAACAAATGTATTCCAATTCCATGGTTGAACAACCTGAAAAAATCAACCCCAAATATCAGATTTATTTTTTCGTTATTCTAGTTTTCAAATCTTATGAGAGCATTGACCCAACGACAAGAATTTTCACAAGTTATAGAGCAAAATATCTAATATTGCATACAATAAACTCAATGTGATCTGATACTTCTCCGGATCCCATGCATAATGGAAGCTTAGGATACCGGGATATTTTTATTTTTTTGTAAATCTTAGCAGAAATGTATAGTAGAGCCACAATTCTACCTCAGAGTCAGGCATAACGAAATAAATTTAGCCCATACATTATATTTGCATTAAAAATCCACTAACTATGTATAAATAATTTATCTAAAATCTAATAATTTCTTTCTAAAGTTGAAAACCCATTGACTCATAATTATGTCTTCACTTTTGATGACAAATGCATGTAAAAGTAACAAATTAAAGAAAGAATGTGTGTGTGTATTTACCAAGCTCCATCAAAGTCAAAGGAAGAGGGTCTCTTGATGAGGACAAAACCAAGGACTTGTTCATAAAATTGGGCAGATCTAGCAACAGATTTGCAGACATAGGAAACATGGTTCAATGCCAACAAAGGCATCCTATTGTCATCTTCATATGAGGATGTTGTTGATGATGAATCTGATGACCAGTTGAAGTTTGTCTCCTCAACTGATTCTGCTTTCACAATTTCTCTCCCCATTATTTTTCTTTTAAGTTAATTGAACCTCCAAAAAGCACTAGAAAGAATGAGTAATAGTGATAGATAATCTTGGAATTACTAGTTATATACTCTTTTGTGTGTGGAACTTTCCATTGCCAAAGCACACATATTTATAACCAAAAAGACTAGCTTAGGGGTGTTTGGTTTTTTTTTTTAAAGGTGGGTGGGGTAAGGGGGAAATTGTACATATCAAATCCTACGTCCATACACGTCAATAATATGATGTTCTTATCCACCACCAACCAAAGAGTAATACTAGTAATTAACCCCTCAGTATCACCAACTACTATTACTTTGTGAAGGGAAAATTTACGAAGGCGAAATCCCCCACCTGTATCAGAGGTCCCTTAGCCAGGTGGGATGTAAATCGAGGGATATGCGCAAGTGGCAGCCCTGCAAGGGAGAGGACCAACGGGACACGAACCCAAAGAATGTACTTTTGCAATATTTCAAAGAAAGATCGTCACCACACGGATTCGAACCCGCAACGTCGAAGTGATTGTACTCCAATCACATTGCCACTTACCAACTCGCCATTGCCCCTGGGCCACCAACTACTATTACTAGGAGTATTATTTTTATGCCCCCTCCCAGCAGTTTCACGTTTTGGTTGTCCATATTATTGAATCTTGACGCGGATGACTTTGTCAAAAGCACATGACTAATCATAACTTCTCCTACCCACCCTCCTTTTTTAATGGGATCTTTTTACTTATTGTCTTCGACCCTATTTATGGTGCATTATTTAATTGAATATAAAATTTAAAAAGGAACCAAAGATTTTTAAATAGATATTTATATGACTAAATATATCTCATTAAAATTAATGTGAGAATTTTAAAATTATATCATTTCTATATATTGAAAGATGACATTTTTTTCGGTACATACTAAAAAGAAAAGTGAACCCTCTTTCATTCAATCTCACAATAAATGAAAAAAGTTTCTGGTGATACAATAATTGTGATAGACGCTCTCTTTCTTATTTTACAACACCAAGTAGTCTTTTCATTTCTTGTTGGATGACTACTATGGAAAGAGATGACGACTAGTCTCTATCTCTAAGCTAAAATTCTGACATTGTCTCAGGATCTATGAGCCAACGAACATGGTATGTAGGATTCTCAAAAGGTAACGCAAGGCGTGCAAAGATTTCCTCAGTAACATAAATTGAGATAGAAAAGTTAGTTTTTTTTAGTTATATAGGAGAATCGGACAAATGAAACGAAAAGAAGGATAGTTTGAATTGGACTTTACATTGTTCATATGCCTTCAGTACATTTGGAGGATGCACTTTAGAAAGTTAACGCTAAATTATTGAAAACATGAGTGATGTGTAGCAAAAGTTGTCGCTGAATTAAGACCTAATCATTTCTCCAACTTCTCTTATTCTTCTTCTTTGGCCTCGTAGCGAATAAGAATCAAATTGGACCAATCGCAACACTTCAGTCTTTTTTTTCTTTCTTATTTTTCCATTATTTGTCATAAAAATAAAAATAAAAAATGAAAGTTGCCGTTCAAATCGTTGGCTGAATATTCATGTGATTCATAATTATGTTTGTCTATTGAAGCGAATTGAATTAATTATCGAATCTTAATATTTTTAGTTAACCGGCCAAATTTATAGCCGCCTCTGATCTATATCACGTGTATAATAAGTGCATACATTAATATACAATGAATTTTACACTGTATTTAATTAAAAATTGTAAAAATATTAAACAAAAATTAGAGTCATTTTTGTTGTAGGTTTTATTGGACTGTTTTATAACGTAAAATATCTCTTGATTTATGGAGCAAATGATTACCCTTTTCTCCTCTCTCCTTTCCGTAGTATGAACTATGAAGTATGAACCATGTGCATAAGTCCTAAGTCCTAACTCCCAAAACTGTAGAATCTTAGGACAAACAAATGCCCGGGAATAACAAGTTAACAATTAGATAAATTACTCCATAAAACAAAAATGCCAGACAAATAGAGCTCTGAGAAGATGCCCTACAAAACATTTTTAAAATATAAAAAAGGAATGCGCCAAACTTGAGTATATTAAAGTCCACTATGTCAACAAATCTGCTTTTATATTACTTAAAGACTGATTCAACCCAAGTTTTTTTTAGTTTTAATAACTTTTGATTTGATGACTTTGGGATTGGCAAAAATTGTAAGTTATTGTAGTAGGTGTTTTGGTTATTTTAGTGTCTCTTGGTCCAAATTGGCTAAAGATCAAAAACATATCGGAGATTTAAGGTTTTTCTATCTTTTATAAGGAATCGGAGGAATATGCGACGATTTTTTCCCGGAAATTTATGGTTCTGAATTCTGAATTTTAACTTATTGAATTCTAAGTTTATAATTCATACATATTAAATGAATTTGAAAGAAATAATTCCTTGATTATTTTCATTAATGAAACAATATATATACAATTTACAATTTCCATAATATGGAAAATCCTATTCCAATTCTACTCCCAAAATCCTATTCTATTTGTACAAGAATCCTATAATTATGTAAAGTGTACAATACTAATTATATACAAAATATACAACTAATATGTTACCATAACAGGGATATACACGGCTGTGTATATCACGATTTCCCATTTGTTATGGGTTTCCGTGATATACACGGTATACACAAGGTATTTGTCTACCGTGTATATCCTTGTATATTTTCACACCCCCGCAGTCATAGCGGGCGGTCTTCGTAAGTTGAGATTGTCCCTAAAATCTTCAAATAGGACCGAGGGAAGACCCTTAGTGAAGATGTCTGCAACTTGATACCTGGAAGGAACATGTAAGACGCGTACTTGTCCACGAGCTACCTTTTCGCGAACAAAAAGGATATCCATATCAATATGTTTTGTGCGCTAGTGTTGAACAGGATTCCCAGAAAGATATACGGCACTAATATTATCACAATACACCAAGGTAGCTTTTTGAATGGGAAAGTGAAGCTCTAAGAGAAGATTACGTAACCAACATGAATCAGAAACTACATTGGCCACCCCTCAATACTCGGCCTCTGCACTAGAGTGGGATAAGGTAGACTATCGTTTGGCAGACCATAAGACCAAGTTATCACTAAGAAACATGCAATAACCCGACGTGGAGCGTTTGGTATCTGGACAGCCACCCCAATCAGCATCTGTATACGAAACAAGTGTAGACGTCGATGACAGATATAAATGTAATCCATAGTCAGGTGTTATCTGGATGTATCGAATAATGCGTTTGAGCGCATTCATGTGCTCAATCCTAGGATCATGCAGAAATAAACACACATGATGTACGACATACATAATATCTGGTCTCGTGAAAGTAATATATTGAAGAGCCCCTGCAAGACTACGATAGTGGGTTGGATCCTCGTAAGGTGAGCCAGCTGCAGCACCCAGCTTGTGTTTAGTATCAACTAGAGTGGAAGTAGACTTGCACGAGGACATACCGGCTCGCTCAATGATCTCAACAGCATACTTCTTTTGCGATAAGAATAACCCACCGGCATGACGAGTGACAGTAATCCCCAAAAAATAACTCAAGGACCCCAAGTCTTTCATAGCAAATTCAGAACTGAGTAGGGTCATGATAGACTTGCATAACTCATCAGAAGAAGCTGTCAAAATAATGTCATCCACATACAAGAGAATATATGCCAAGGAAGTACCACTACGATATATGAACTGAGAATTATCAGACATGCTGTGAGAAAATCCATTAATAGATACATAGTCTGCAAATTTCTTATACCAGGCGCGGGAGGCCTGCTTAAACCCATACAAGGACTTCTTCAATAAACAGACATGATAAGGATATTGGGGGTCTCGAAAATCCAAGGGCTGGTGCATGTAAACTGTCTCCTTAATATCACCATGTAAGAAAGCATTATTCACATCGAGCTGATGAATGGGCCATGCTTTCGCAAGAGCCAAGCTGAGAACAGTGTGAATGGTAGCCAGCTTGACCACCAGACTAAATGTCTCACCACAATCCACACCAACCTGATGAGTCCTACCATCACCTACAAGACGAACCTTATGTCGCACAAAAGAACCATCAGAATTATCTTTATGAGTAAAAATCCACATATACCGAATAATATTAACACCAGAAAGACGAGGGACCAACTCCCACGTCTTATTCACAATAAGAGCATCATATTCGTCGGTCATAATCATTTTCCAATTCGGGTCATTTAAGGCAGACATTGGTTAAGTGGTAGAGGGGATTTAGAGACATTAGAATTTAGATTAAAATGTTGTTTTTGTTTAAAAATAACTCGTTGACTACGAGTGACCGGTCTATGACTCGGGGGAGAATTGGGTGGATTTTATGAGGAATTTGGATGGGAGATGGGCTGGCCAGCAGGAAGTGGGCCTGCTGGCCCAATACGGAAGCGATGGCGGGGCGTGCGAGGAACTGGGCTGAAAAACGGTTGTCGGTATTGGGCTGGGCAATTGGCCCAATAGCCAAAACTGGGACAAACAATGGGATGTGGTGGAACAGTAGGTCCAGCGGGAAGTGAGCCCGCTGGCGGAGTTGGGGTGCGGGACAAGTTCGATAAATGGTGGATAAGATACGGGGAGACCTCGTCATCCAAAAAATTATACGAACTAGGACTGGGACTACTTGTATTAGCACATGGAAATTGGATTTCATCAAAAATAACATGGCGACTATTTATGATTTTATTAGATGATAAATCAAAATATTTGTAACCACGATGATTAGATGGATAACCCAAGAACACACAAGTGGTAGAGCGGGCTTGAAGTTTGTTAATTGTAGTTGACGGAAATAGCGGATATAATAAACACCCAAAAACCCTAAGATGTGAATACGAAGGATCCTTATTATAGAGGGTTCTAAGAGAAGACGAATATGCCAACCCTTTGGTAGAAAGTATGTTAAGAAGATATGTAGCCATTTGCAGAGCATGATGCCAAAAGGAAGGGGGTACAGAAGCATGGACCAATAAAGTTCGGACAATATTATTAATTGTATAAATTTTTCGTTCAGCTTTCCCAAATTTTGAAGACGTATGAGGACAAGAGAAATGAAAAACTATGCCATTATTTGCACAAAATTCTCGAAACAACTCATTATCATATTCTTTGCCATTATCACATTGAATCTTTTTTATTTCTCGTTCGAATTGGTTACGGATAAATGCTCGAAATTTAAAAATGTGGAAAAAACTTGAGATTTATTCGCTAATGAAAAAGTTCATAAAATTAGAATAATCATCCAAAAATAGAAAATAATAACGATGGCCCACAGAACTGAGAACGGGAGAAGTCCATAAATCGCTATGAATAAGATCAAATGGCATTAAAGTACGAGAAGTAGAGGCTACAAATGGTAATCTAACATGTTTTCCTAAAGGACAAGATTGACAAATTGGAGTACTACGCATACCCTTACAAGAAATAAAATTATTTTTATACAAGGAAGAAACAATGGACGATCCAGGGTGACCCAAACGTGCATGCCACAAGAAATGAGCTAGAGCTGCAAAAGTATATGGCAAGGCTTGACTCGAGAGACCGGATGCGGGGGTGATTTGATAAAGATCTCCCCTACTATTACATCTCATGAGAGGTATCCCCGTCTTGAAATCCTTCACCGAAAATCCAAAAGGATCAAAATTAACAGAAACTCAATTATCAGTGGTAAATTTACGGACATACACCAAATTTTTAATTAAGTTAGAGATATGAAGGGCATTTTTCAAGAGAAGAGGTGGATGGGGAGAAGACAAAGTAGTATGACTATAACCATGAATTAGAATTGAGTTGCCATTACCAATAATTATGCCACGATTTTTGCTCAAATTGGAATAAGACGAGAGAGTACCTTGGTCTGACGTCTTGTGAGAAGTGGCGTCGGTGTCTATGTACCAATTCGGGTCTGGAGAATTTAATCCAAGTGTATGCATTGCGGCCTCAATATCCGTCGGAATTGGTTGGGGCCCACTGCCTGGAATGCCTGCGTAGGCCGAGGCCCAAGCACACTGCATGCTGTACCGGTCCAGAAGAGAATCTGCCGCCTGAAACTGGACCCGAGAAGTTGGGCCTGGCCTGTTGTTGGAACAGTTACTCGGATAAGGGCAAGGCGGAAAATACCCATTGTTGGGCCAAGGACTACTGGCCCAGTTCTACTGCCATGGGGTGCACTGTTGAGCCCAATTGGGCTGTTGTCCACTGCCCCAAGGCCCACCGCCGGTGCCACCACTGTTTCGGCCGCCGCGATTTTTGCCATTATTTTTACGATTTTGACCATTCTAGCTGCCACCGTTGTTGCGATTTTGGCCCGAATTGTCAACCAAATCGTGAGATTGATTTGATGAAGTCATCATTGCCACGGAACTGGTGCCGATAGCCGCTTTTTTACCAAGCCGACTTCTTCTAACGTGAGCATCGAACGGGCTTAATAAAAAAGGGGAAGCGGATTACTTTGACGAAAATGAGAGTCCCAACGCCATTATAGGGCTCAGATAGGCATGCAACCATTTGTAGAACAAGACGATTATTGGTAACAGACGCACCAACGTTACGGAGTTGGTTCGCCAATTCCTTGAGCCGTTTACAATAGGCTGAAACATTCAGAAAATCTTTCATGCTTACTTATGAAAATTCTTGCTCAAGGGTGACAACTCGGAAATGTTTGTTGTCCTGGATATATCATGCAACCTATTCCATGTAGCTATAGCTGCAATGTCTGGTTCAATAATCGTTTGTAAAAGGTCGGTAGAAATAGTGAAATAAATCCACTAAAGGACGGTAGCATCAAGAGTAATCCATAACTGAGGATCCTCCGCGGAAGCAGGGATAGCGGGAGGAATGATGTGATGGAGGACTTGATGTGTGATGGCGTGATTTTGAACAACTCTGCCCACGTCGCATACTGGACGTTTTCCATCTCAAGAACAATAGGGATGTGGTTCTTGATGTTGGAAATAGTAAGGGCAGGATGAAATACGTTCTTAGACATAACGAAAGAACAAAAGAGGATGAAAGGATTAGGACTAATTTGGGAAGAAGAAAAAGGGCACGGAAATCGAGAAGGAGGCTCAGAAACTGAGAGCTTGCGGAAGAAAATATGGGAGAGGTATGAAAAACCTAGACTTCTGATACCATGAAAGAAATAATCCCTTGATTATTTTCATTAATGAAAGAGTATATATACAATTTACAATTTTCATAATATGGAAAATCCTATTCCTATTCTACTCTCAAAATCATATTCTATTTGTACAAGAATTCTACAATATGGTAAGTGTACAATACTAATTATATACAAAATATACAACTAATATGTTACCATAACAGGGATATACATGGCTGTGTACACCGTGTATATCACGGTTTCCCACTTGTTATGGGTTTCAGTGATATACACGGTATACACAAGATATTTGTATACCGTGTATATCCTTGTATATTTTCAGAATTATTTAAATTATTCTGACTAATTAAAATCTCTTATTGTGAATTCTTTCTAGTTGTACCATGAGAGCCTTTCATACAATAGGCATGAGTTCGATTCTCATTACTCTCTTTCGTCTTCTCTCCGGATGGAAATTTTTCTCGAGAAAAAGACCTCATGTGAAGAAGAAAATAAAAACCAAATGGTACCCTCAGATCTGATAGTGGAAGAGAATGGTAGATCTGTAAATGTAATATTTAAGATAAAAATGCCAGCTAGTCAAACACAAGCTTCCTCACGTCTGAACATAAACGAAAGTCTCTTTTCACTTATTTGACCTAAATTTTTAAAGAATGCAACACGCTAAATTCTCTGTTAATCGGTAATTAAAAAAAGTAATCATTGCAAAATAGTAAAGTAAGTATATTCTCTAAATATATAGAAGAAGGCAGCGGCTTTGGCCACTACCAAAATCTTTTCAAACCTATCACGTCCTGAGGTAGGATTTCTTAATATATATACTCCATATATGTTAAGAAATTCGTTAAAAATATGTCTAAAATTTAAATTCCAAACTCAATTACTAACATTTAAAATTAATGTCCAAAAAATAACAACTCATACAATTCAAATTCTGAATCAACAATCATAGCGAATTTTTTTGAATTACTTTTAGCCATAAGAACGATTAAGGAGAAGTTCTGCGATGAAATCAAAACTTAGAGAGAGATAGGTATAATGTTTGATATTTTCTCTGTTCCGAATTAACAGTCATTTTAGCTCAAAAAAATTATCCCGAAATAATTGTCACTTCAAGAATTCAATACTATAATTGAAAATTATTTCAAACTTTACCCTCAATATTATAGTAGTAATTTTTGTTGGGAGTTTTGCTCTATGGTACTTTATAAAGCAGTACGGGAAGTATTTAACTATTACAAGTATTCGAAAGGATAAACAAAGATTCAATAATTCAACATGGAATCTGAAAATTACAATAGTTACACAAGTAAAAAACTGGAAATTCCAGTTTTATAGAAAACGGAAAAATATAAATTGGTTTTTGCTTGAGTCGAGTGTAGCACTCATGTCCTTAAGACAATATTGCCCCGTATGTATCATTTATACGTCCCGGACAATTTGTCTCCCAAGATAAAACAGCAATGGAACCCTTGAGCAAAGGAAACTCAAGAGCTACCGTGAAGAATATTGAGTAACGAAATGATGCTTGGAAGTTGTAGGAAGAAAACTATTTCGGTTGTGTATTTTCGTGCACCGTTTTTTTTGCATCTGTTTCGTATTTTCGTGCATATGTCTTAGTGCTCAACAATGGTGTAAGGGGGTGTTTATATAGGTGAGGGAGGAGCTGAAAAATTGCCTCCATAATAGCCAAATAATGGCCATTATGGAGGTAGTAAAGCCACCAACATAAATGGTGAAAAACCAATGGATTTGGCCATTATAGGAGGAGTAATTCAGCCAAAATAAATGGCTGAATTGAGTGCTTGGCAACTGCTTTGACTGTCCAGATTCTGGAAACTTGAGGGACCAAACTGCACATCTGAAAGAATTCAGGGACCAAACTGTAAATCTGAAAGAATTCTGGTCCGAACTGTACATCTGGAAGCTTCTGGGATCAAACTGTACTTCTGGCAAAGTTTTCTGGCCCAAAAAGATAATATCAGAAGACCCACAGCCCACAGCCCACAGAACCGGAACCGGACCGGACGGGCGGCGCGCGTGTGGTCTTTCCTCGAACCGAAGCACATCTAGGTCCTCCCTCCTTTAAACACATGGGATACCCCTTGGGGTCCCAAACCCCAAACCAATTTCGAATCTTATATACACAACAATTCTTTCTTCCTCTACCGATGAGGGAGAATTACACACAATACCACACTTTCCATGCTTCAAACACCTTACTTCGTGAACCAATATCTCTTTCATTTCTCAATGAAATTTGACGATTCTTGGCCCTACGGTTATCTACGTACTTAGTAGATCATGCATGTGTGAAGAACCAGATTCTCCAACATACGTTACACTAGTGTTTAAGCCGTTAAAGTTGGTCGGTCGCAACTCCCGCCAAAGGCAAATTTCCAACAATTTTTTTAATACTGCTCAATTCTAAAAAATATATATTTAATAATCAAATAGGAGTAACTTAGTAAAGTGTATTTTATATGTATTATTTTTGTAATGAGCATAAAATGAGCTAAAATGATGGTTAAAACCGAACGAAGAGTACAAATATGAAGGGAAAAAAGAGGTGAAGGAGAATAAATAATATTTCAGAAAAAAAATTGTGCTCTAATCTCGAGAGCCCTGTGCTAAATTATTTTGCTTAATTCATAAGTAGAAGAATACGATATTGTTAATTTTCTTATTAAGAAATATGTTCACATGAACAGCGCATTGTTTGACGCCAATTGCTATTTTAAGGAATAGTGGGCGAAGTTATTGGTAACCCAAACTAATGATTACTTCCTGATTGTTTTTGAAGTGTGAATTTGATAATTATAATTTGTGGCTGGCAATCTCTTAATTAGTTCATCTTTAGCTTACTGTTCTTTATATATAATAAAAACATTAAGATGTGGAAAATCAAATGCGAAGAATCTATTAAAGTAGAGCTTATATGAAGTAAAATTTGGAGTTTTCGAACAAACAATATGTTTTTAAAACCTGTGAGTACTAATTAATTCTTCTTGTTTTTGTTTTGGTGGGTGTATTCATTTTGTTGTCGGCAGCACGTTCTTACTACTTCCACATCAATAATATATCGAGCATGTTTCAGTAGACTTATACATATACCACTCTCTCATCTTTTATTTATTTTTATATAAATTGTAAAACTGATACTTCCTTGATTTTCAAGTTATGTGAATTAATGAAGCATCAGTATATATGGATGTTGCGGAATAACAGTGGTTTCACACAGAAAGTAAATAGAGAAGAAGAAATCACGCAAGATTTAAATGAGGATAGCCTAATTCTATGCTCGGTGTTAAAGCAAAAGAAGTTTTTTCACTGTGAATTGATGAGAAAAAACAATATAGTACATGATGAAAGTATATGTATGTCCTACAGACAATCTGTATTAAGACAAATATACTTTATACACATTCGTATTATTATTAATGGAGATTAATATTTTGGCATTTGCAATTATTGAATTATTAGTTGATTGTTTATAATATTCTATAATATGTCTCCCTAGAGATTACGTTGTTATTAATAATGTGAGATATTAATATTATAACGTAACTCTTAAAATAGCATTGACTAATGATCATCGAGAATGGGATATCGATGATATGTGATAAGTCGACATGTGGTCTGCATCACATCCTTAGAGGATGTAGTATGTCTCACATGCTACGAGTAATGGCTACTCGTGATGGACACATGGATACTTTGGAAGTATTGGTATACCATGTTGATATATTGTTTGTTATACTTGTCTAAAGTATGATCAGTGTGTGGGAGATAGAAGTCCTTAGACTTGAGGTCAATGCGCACCTTGTCTACAAAGTAATACACTTTGATCATGTCCTAAACTCAAATGCCTTATAGGTTGAGATATGGCTTGTATTTGGTACATTACGATGTGGATTAAAGGTGGTAGTTGAGCCAAGATTAGGATTCATTCCTCGAATGAATATTCGAGAGAACACTCAGCTTCTCAGTGATATTAGGTTGACTAAGTCGTTGGCCAACGCAATAGACATATTTAGAATATGGTCTAGTTGTCAACTAATATAGATGAGATACAATGATTAATCCATTTGGATAGACACTTGACAAATTCTAAGCTTGATCGGGTGTGTCATGAATAAAAGGATTTTATCTTACCACATAGAGGTTAAGTTTACTGGATTCGTGTAAACGTACTTCACATATTGAGTTCGTCTTGCGGCGTCATCTAGGAGTTCCGCGTAGACCTTAATTTGATTAATGTCGATACGTGAAGGCATGTAGGGTCACACTATGTCGATTGTCTTTTCGATCTAAGGATGTATTGAGAGAGTATTAAATATTCGATTTAGAATCGAGATATTTAAATGAATAATGATTGTTTTAATTAAGTCAAAATTGAATTTTGGATTTAATTAAGAATGTACGAAAAATAAAACGAGACAGTTTAGGGCCACGTCAGCGCCGCGGCGCCCACACCATACGATCGCGGTGCCATGACCTAATCTGTCTCGAATTTTGGGCCAAGCCCAAGGTCAAACCCTAATCCGATTTGACATAATTTTTCACCTATAAATACAGACATACACTTCATTATTCATTACACTTGAATTTCATATCATTATTCTAAGTCTTAGAGACTCAGAATCAAAACATTCTCTCGAACCTCTGCCGAATTTCCTAGCTTTCCAAAGGAAGAATACATTGAAGCTTGGAACTTGCAATCGAAAGGGCATTCGCGTGCGCACCCACAATTGATAAAGATTCCAGATATTGTAAACATGTAAGTACCATTCAAGTCTTATGTTTACGGTTTTAAATTACCCTATAGTCAAACAGCTCTATATTTATTGTGTTTGAAACAAGTTTTCAATATCTGATGCGTACAACTACCCAACAAAATCCCTACACATGATATATCCTCAATTACAAAACCTTCTAATATCTTATGTATTTCACAGACTTGTATCAATATGCATTAACATATAGAAGAAAATGTAATATATAAAGGATTATGACTCAGATTTGAACCACGCTCTAAGTACGTTAGGATCGCATAACTCTCAAGACCCAATGAAAAATTGATACTCTATGTTAAGAGTCCCACATCGGATATGAAATAGGAACATAGACTCTTTATATGGACTTGGACAATCCTCACCCTACAAGCTAGCTTTTGGGATTGAGTTAGGCCCAAGATCCATTCTTTACATAGTATCAGAACCAGACTCATTCCAATTCTTTGTTCACCGATATTGGCACATTCATCATATGAATGTAGATAATGTTTTCTTATAAGATGACTTGTTTGATGAGATTTACATGGACCTTCCTCAATAATTTGTCAGTCAGGGGGAGACTAGACTAGTATGCAGGCTTGTCAAATCCTTATATGAATTAAAACAAGCACCAAGACAATGGAATGCAAAATTAAAGAAAGCACTGATGCAACTCAAGTTCACTTAAAGTCAGTTTAATCACTCCTTATTCACTAGAAAGACATAAAATTGAATTGTAATGATACTAGTATATATGGATGATATGTTAGTGACTGATGATAGTCTAAAGATAGTTTAAGAAACAAAAGTAGTAGTACAACAAGTCTTCAAATGAAAGACTTGGGAGAACTAAAATACTTTCTTGGAATAGAATTTGCAAGATCCAAGAAAGGTATATTTATGCATCAAAGAAAGTATTCACTTGAATTGATTGCAGAACTTGGACTATCGAGGTCCAAACTAGCGTACACTCCTATTGATACTAACATAAAGTTGACAACTAAGGAGTATGATGATCATATAAATCAGAAAAATGCAGAATATCAATTACTAGCTTATGTCAAGAAAAGTGCAAAAGATCCATTACCAGATGATGTGTGTTCATATCAGAAGCTCATAGGGAAGTTGTTGTATTTGACTGTCACAAGATCTGATATAGCTTTCAATATTCAGATACTAAGCCAATACTTACAACAACCTAAAAGGTCACATATGGAAGTTGCATTGAGGATAGTGAGGTATATCAAATTTCAACCTGGTCAAGGTGTCTCTTGAAAGTCAAAGAAGCAGACTACTATATCTAGAAGTTCTGCAGAAGCAGATTATAGATGCATGGCAACTACAGTTTCTGAGGTCACTTGGTTACTAGGATTACTAAAGGAGTTGGATATGAAGATTACTCTACTTGTGAACATTTATAGTGACAACAAATTAGCTATACAAATAGCTGCTAATACAACGTATCATGAAAAGACTACACATATTGAAATAGATTATCATTTCATAAGGGGGAAAATTCAGCAAGGACAAGTTCAACCTCAGTACATTTCAACCACAGAACAACCCACTGATATCCTTACAAAATGATTAACTAGAGTACAACATCGATATTTAAATTCCAAGTGAGGTATACTTTAACATATTTATGGCACCTAACTTGAGGAATATTATTGAAGAAAAGAAAACAGTGAAGAAATGCAGTGCAAAGCAATGAAACAGTTCATTTCCTGAAATTAGTTAATTCTGTTAGGAAGCAGTTAGTTAGTTAACTACCTATCTGATAATCACTTAGTTACAAATGAGAAGCTAGCTAGTAGTTATCAAGTTGTATATATATCTCAATAGATGATAGAAAGTGTAAGCTTAGAGTTCATTTTTTTTATTCTACCTGATTGAATAAAGATCCTCCTCTTCTTCTTCTTTCTTTTTCCTTCTGTGTAATGAACTCACATATAGAGATTTCAATACGCGGCGGGAATTCAAATGTAGTCGGACTTTAATGCGAATACCCAATATCGAATGAGAAACTATAAAAAAATGTGATGGTGAAAGTGTAAGCACTTTCTTTATAGCGCGTAAAAGGCCAGAAAAATGCTAAAAACTGGCTAAATTATCCATGTGTCATCTTTCAATTGGGTATTATACAACAAATTACATTTAATTGGAAAAAAAATTATAACTTTTTAGACTTATTTTTCCTTTTGTTTTTTTTTCTCTCTTTCTTATCACTAAACTCATGTGAAACCACCATTGTTACTGAAATCACACCATTGTTGCTACAACCACAACTCCCTATTCATGGCCATTTTCTTCTCTTCCATCCCGATTACTTTCTTTTCTACCACTTGATATAAGATTGTAATTATTTTCTGTCTATTAATCTTTCATCTTTCTGAAGTCAGCCAAAATGATAAGTAATAAAAAATCAATGATCTGAAAAGATGATTAAAAATACACAAAGAGAACGATCCGGCCAGCGAGAAACTCCGACCAAAACACCCGAAAATAAAAATAAAATACAACACTATTAACAATTTCATCGCTAGAGGAGGGAAGAGGAGAAAGCAACAGCGGCGTGCTAGTGTTAATGGCGTATTTCGACAACGAAACTCCAGAGAATGCCAACTCCGGTCAGATCTGAACATTTCAAAATTTTCTGGTAAAGCCGAGTCCGCAACACTCATTGGAGAGAAAGTGGAATAATTTGGGTCTTTATTTTGAATCCCTGTATTGCGGAAAAAAAAATTGGAAAAAAAGTAACTGGATTTCATGAATTTTCTGATGAAGCAAAGGAAGAAAAAGAAGAAGAATAGTATTTTGATAAAAAAGAAAATATCAAGGGAAAAACGTATAAAAACAAAACAAAAAAAGGTAATATACACGTGTTAAGCACGTGTATAACATCATTCTTATGAGATTGTCTTAGAAAGAGGTAAATAAATTTATTTTTCAAATGAGTAGGGATAATAAATCACAAGATTAGTCTGAATGTAAACTCGATATTTAAGGAATAGTTCAAGAGACAATCTATTTATTTTGCCTACTAAAATTACAATAAGCATATAGTAGATACGATAAATAGCAAATAGTAGATATGGTAAATCATTACTTTAAAAATGTGATGAGTTTAATATTAAAAAAATGGAATTTACAGACAACTCCCCTTCGCCTATCTTCTATTTTCATTGTTGCTCCAAAAGGTGGAATCTCCCACCCTAGGAGTCCCCACATCCCGGTGCGACAGGTCTGTGAAGGAGGTAAATCATGGTGACTCAATTGATTTCAAAAGTTAGACCAGTACCACGCTGCGCACAAGGGGCCCTCCTTTATTTCAAATTCTATTTTCATTGTTGATAAGGGATCTGCTTATTTGAGAAGTTGCTATATTCTGTATACGTGACGTCAACTTTGACACTGACACTTTTTCACTTCCTTAGTTTTTTATGTTTCCCATGAACTGTTTTATGAAATAAGTTGACTGCAACCTGTTGCTTCCAATAAACTACTATTGTTGTCACTTTCATTTTCTTTTTGGATTATTGCTTAGTTTCAGTTCTTTTGACTAGGCATGAGCTGGATCTGATTATGATCCTCACATGCGAATTGGTCCTCCCAAATGACACTGTATTTGAAGCTGTAACATAAATTTGTGTTTACCAGATATTTGATTTCAAGAAACCATGCATGGTTTATTACAATTATCTCAAGTTACCTTTGATTGTTCTCTTCAAACCTCGAGTTAGGGGTCTTTTTAAGGGCTTGATATTAAAATTTGTCATCTAGGCATCAATAAGGACTTAAGATTTAACTATCATAAATGGATGATTTGAATCCACAAGGTAGACATGTGAATTCGCTTAGAGTTTTTTTTTCTTTTTGACATGGTTTGTTTTTGCTTTATCCTGCCTTCCAAGGTAGGGGGTAAGGTTTGCGTACACTCCAGTGACGGATCCAGAATTTTCACTAAGGATGTTCGAAAAAAAATAACAAAAGCTAAATATAAAAATAATGTTGTTCCTAAGAATCAAACCTAGGATGTTAGGAGACAATTTTGAACTCCCTAGACCACTTGAGCTAACATTTTGTATTTGTTCAGGGTGTTCAAAAGTTAATATATGTACATACACATAAATTTACCCTATATATACACTGTAATTTTTTATCGAGGTGAACACCCTCACCTCTATGTAAATCCTCCTCTGGTACACTCTACCCTCCCATGATTCCACTTGTATGATTACACTTTACTAAGTATGTTGTTGGAGTTGATTTTACTTTTTAAAATTACAAAAAATCAAGTCAAATTTTTAAATATAAGTTTTATTTTCATTTGTAAAATAAAAGACAAAACTTATAAAATATATTTTCTATTAATATAGACTTTTAATAAGTTAGTGATTTTTTTGTATTTTCCTTAGTGACATTTAATTTAGTCTAACTGTTTGATTTGGTTTCCTTATATTCTTAGTCTAGAAATAGTTAGTCAATATTATCATATAAAAAATATATATATAGAGGAGATGAAAAATTAAAAGAAGAGAAAATTAACATGCACTGTACACAAGCTGCACATTCACTCCACATGCGCACACGCAGCACATAACACACAAATTGATTCACTCCAAGTACACGCACTTTGCACAACTAGACTCACGCTCACAGTCATCATTCCACACACAAAAGATCACTATTTTCCACGGGATTTTCGTTGGAAAATTTTAGTGGTTATTTTCACAAATATCTTATTGGCTAGAACGTTTTAATTGTACATTTAAATTTTTCTTATTGACCATTTGACTGACTTGGCATGTCACCTCATTTGGCATGTGGTATGATTTCATTGATTTCTTTGCTTGATTTGGCATGCGTTGTTACTTGACACGTTGCACAAGTTAAGAATCTTAACTTTAAGATAAAGTGACATCCTAATAAACTTTAAGCTAATAAAATGGGCTCACTACTGAAAACCCAATCAAATGGCTAGCCCAAAATTTATAGACCCAATTGGGCTTATTTTCGGATCAATATTTGTGAACTTAGTATCTAAGCCCAAATTTTATATGTAGTTAGTCCAACAAAGTTTAAACATCTATAGGAGCTTCTACGGTTGAATCCATATTGTCACTAGAGAATAGGTTATGTGTTCGCAGTTTTCATGGAAGTGTTGAACGCACTAGAGGTTTATACTTTATAGTAAGGCTGGCCAGTGGGCCGGGACGGCCCGACCCCGACCCGACTCCGTCCCGAGCCCGCGTAAAAAAAAAAAAAAGGTAGCGGGACTCGAACTCGGGACGGGACAATGTCTCATCCCGCCAGACCCGAGCCCGTCCCGACCCCGCCCGAGAGCTCCCCCTTTGCAAATATAGTCGTTGCACCAACGGTCATTTTAGATTTTGGTCGTTGGGCAACGGTCATTTTAGATTTTGGCCATTGGGCAACGGCCATTTTAGGCCTCCCCACCTACCCCTTAATATTTATTTTTAACCCATAAGTTATTATATTTACACTTTAACCCAATTTTTCAACTATAAAGTATAAATAACTCATTTTCTCTTCATCTTTCTCACAAATCTTCCTACAATCTCTCAATATATCTCTCTACAAGTCTACATTGTTTACTAAATATTCAATTTTATTTATTCATTTGGGAATTGGGAGTGAAGTTGGCAACTAGCTTGAGGATCTTCCATCGAGCAAAGTTTCAATTTTCAACCTCTCGATTACACGTCGACGTTTGGTACATTCGTTCCTTTATTAAATTATTATTGTCTGTTTATTTTATTTAGCGCACTTAATTTTATTATCTTTAATTATTTATTATCATAATTAAAATGGAAGGATTAAGAGGTATGTTTAAGGGTAAGGGTAAGGGTGCTTCTTCTAGTAGGGGCAACCAGGGCAAGGGTACTTCTTCTAGTCATCTTATTCCTACACAGGATGATTTTGTTGATACTCAACATTTTTCTACAATACCATTAGATTTAGACGAGGAGCTATTTTCTGGAACTCAAGAAGACTTTAATTTAGACGATGATCTAGATGATACACCCACTAATGTTGATGACAACACACCCACTAGTGCACATTCAACTGAAATACCTCCTATTCCCCCTATTATGAGACGAGGTCCAGCAAAACGACCATTAAAATCATATGCATGGACATTTTTTTATAGGGACATAGAGAATCAAGTAGCTATATGTAAAATTTGTAAAAATGTTTTAAAATTTAAAACTGGAAAAGGTCACGGTGGGACGGGGGGTTTAATTAGACACGTAGTAAGTGCACATCCAGCTAGGTATGCCCAATACCAGGCTTCAAAACCGGGTGCGCAAACGCCCGCTCCATCGGACCAAGTACAGCGTCAAATTAACCCTATGACGGGGGGGAATTGTAGGCCCTAAATACAATAAACATAGAGATAGGGAAGCAATATCAAAATTAGCTGTTGTGGAGGGTTTGCCTTTTTCATTTCCTTCATCTCCCGGTTGTATTCATTACATTAGAGATATATATAATCCTGCTTTTAACGGTTTTCCTAGATCAACTGTTAAGAGAGATGTATTTAAATTCGCGCATGAATATCAACAATATTTACGTTATTCATTATATCATTTTAATGGCAAAGTATCTATCACATCTGATATAGTTCGTAGTACTAACGGCCATGATTATTTAACTATAACTTGTCATTGGATAGATTATAAATGGTCTATGCAAAAACGTATCTTAGCGTATATATATATAGATGATAGGCACACTTGTACTTTTATTGCAGATAATATTTATCAAGTGTGTCATTATTACGGAATAACCGATTAAATTATGACTATTACATTAGATAACGCTTCTTCTAACAATTACGCAATTACAATTTTAAAAAATAGTTTAACTCCATCTTTTCCAGATCATTTTCATATAAAATGCATGTGATATATAACTTAATTGTAAAGGATGGTCTATCACTTTTTGAAGACATTCTTAGTAAAATACAATTTGCTATAAACTTTATTTTTAAAAGTAATAAAGTACAACGAAGAAAAGAATATAAAAAAACTTGTCACGATTGTGAACTACCTTTTAGAAAAATTCCACAAGAAGTATCCACTATGTGGAATTCTTTATACGAGCAACTACTTGTTGCTTATGACTATAGAAAACCTATAACTTTATTTTTTAACTCTCATAATTAAAATCCAGCTGATATGATTGTAGATAGTGATTGGGTAAAAATTTCCGAACTTATTGTATTTTTAGAGAAAAATTTTCAAGCAACAAAAGAATTTTTCGGTATATATTATCCTACTATTTCAACTATGTTGTTTTATATAACTCTAATATTTTTATTACTTAGTGAATATATGGAAAAACCAGCTTATATGGCAGTTATTAAAAAAATGTTTATCAAAATAAAAAAATATTTTATTCCTATTCCCACTATTTATATTATTGGTTATGTATTAAATCCGACTATTAAAATAGACGGTACTAAATCACTAATTGAAACTATTTACGATTGTATAGAAGTACTACCACCTCCAAGTCCCAAAAATCTAAATCACCCACCACCTATTGAACAAACTAAAGAAGAAGTGTTGTCTAGCGTAGAACACCAATGCAAAAAGTATATAGGTTTTATCAATTAGAAAATGCTAGTAACTTACCGGTTTCCATACCATCTTCTTCATCTTCAACACAACCTCACAAAAGACATGATGTTTCTGCGGCTAGTATTGAAAGCCTCAGAAATAAAATGTGCGGCCGTACCTCTACTACTAACCAAATTAGCGAGTTGGATATTTTTGTTTTGTAGGGTTCTGTACCATACCAAGAAGTTATCAATGAAGATGGACATGAAGACTTGCTGAAATACTGGAGGGGGAATGAGAAGACCTTTCCGACACTTTCATTGATGGCCCGAGATGTTTTGAACATTCAAGCGTTATCAACTGCGTCTGTAAGCGCTTTTTCTGTCGGCAGATATCAAATAGGAGACCACAGACACTCATTAGCCAGAGACAGGTTGGAAATTGCAGTATTATTCAGAGATTGGATACGAGCGGAGCTGAGAAGGTGCGGTCAACCGGAGATCCACGAAGAAGAAGACGAAAACTATAACGAAATCTTATCCGAAGGTGGTGGAAGCGACGTGGATCAATTTGACCAACAAATACCAATTCCAACCGAAGAACCACAGGAAATTATCAAGCAATTAGAACAGGTTTTTTTGAGAATGTAATTTTTTTAATTGCAATTTTACTATGTAATTTGCAACTTTTGGACAACACCACAAAATTGCAATTTCGACAATTGTATTTGTATTACAAAAAAATCATATGTCTATTAAATAATATAAGAGGCACAAAAACAGCCTTGGGATGTTTTTATTACACTATCTTGTCTTGTTTATTGAGTTTTTTTTATACTTATGTTATTTAAATTTAAAAAAAAAAAAGGAAAATCCGCCGGAACCCGCCCCGACCCCGACCCCACCCCGCCCCGATTCCGATGGGATCGGGATCGGGACGGGACTGGAGCAAGTCCCGCCAGACCCGACCCCGCCACAGCCCGCCAGACCCGACCCCGACCCCTTCGCCCGTCCCACCCCGACGCCGACCCCACCAGACCCGATCCTGGCCCACTGACCACCTCTAGTTTATAGTCGTAAGATACATCCGGTTGCAAACTTAATTTGTCATTTTGTCCTATAGGTTTAAATACACATTTGAATCGTGTTGGGAAAAAAGATCAATTAAGATATTTTCCAGCACAATTTTCCCGAACTAATCTATGAGAGATTAAATGGAATAAAAATGACACCAAGATATTTTACGTGGAAAACCCTTCAATATGAAGGGAAAAACCACGGGACTGTAGTCCACCATAAACTTGTTGGAAATTTGCCTTTGGCGGGGAGGTGCGTCCACCCATATTTAATAAATTAAACACTAGTGTTTCGCATGTTGGAGGCTTTGTCTCTTCTCACATGCATAATCTACTAAGTGAGTAGATGACCGTAGGGCCAAGAATCGTCAAATTTCGTTGAGAAATGAAAGAGATATTGGTTCACGAAGTAAGGTGTTTGAGGCATGGAAATATGGTGTGGGACAAATCTACCACATCGGTGGGAAAAAGGAAGAATTGCTCTCTTTATAAGTCTCTAAAGTGGTTGAGGGTTTGGGACCCCAAGGGGTATCCCATGTGTTTAAAGGAGGGAGGACCTAGATGTGTTTGGGTTCAAGGCTAAGCCCACACGCGCGCCGCCGCCGCCCGTCCGGTTAGGGCTGTGGGTTGTGGGCTGTGGGGACTTTCTGATATTATCTTTTTAGATCCCAAATTGCTTAATATTTACAGTTTGATCCCTAGAATTTCTGGAAAGTTGATTTTGGGAATGACGGAAGGCAGAAACTTTCTGCCTTCCGTTTGGGCTGCTTTTTTTAGCATTAACCAGTCATTACTTGGCTGTTAACTCCTCCATAAACAGCCCTCCTTCAATGACCATGAACAGCCTCACTAATGGCATTAAATATGTCATTATCAGCCTCCATAATAGCCATTAACAACCCTCCTAATGACTATTTACAGCCATGTTTGTGGCAGTTGAGGAGTCCCTCCTCCATGCTATATATTGATGCCTTTTGGCTCAATTGTGTTGCACAGAATATACACGAAAATAGCAGCACAAAACAGTGACGAAAAAACAGTGAGCAAACACACACACATACACAAGATATACACAACAGAGACACACTATATACACAGAGACAAAACAGAAGAGAAAGTCAGTCCAATAACGTTGGACGAAAACAAAAACTCTTCCTTCCTTTTTCATTTCTTCAGCAAGTCGATTCGTATTTATTTTCTTCGTCAGACTCAACCTATTTGCTTTGTAGTGTTGAGATTAAAGTGTTGTTTTATCTTGGGAGACTATTGCCCGCTAACGTAAAAGCATATATACGGGGCAATCTTGTCTTAAGGATAGAGTGCAATCACTCGACTTAGCACACAGTTGTAACCATCCAGATTTAGTGTTTCTTGATTTCAGGTCATCAAGATTCAAGACTCAACAACTTTGTAGCAGTTTTGAAGATTGTCTATTTATTTATCCTTTCGAACACTTGTAATATTATTTACTTCCCGTACTGCTTTACAATAGAAGGCTAACAAAACTTCCACTATAACAATGATGGGATTACAACATCACCGGTTGGGTGGATGATCTGTCTCTCAAAATGCACATGAAATAGTGCCTTCAATTTGAGGCTACAAGTGACAAGAATTTTTCACTAAAAAATTCTCTCGGTTTCTTACTATATTTCTCTGCTCAACTGAAGGCTGATTTCTTTTAGTTAATGAATTAATAAATAACAACGACAAACAAATGTTACAGTTTTGACTTCAATTTTACCGTCTATCAGGTGTAACAGGGAACCCAATGCCATGTCTCCTTGTTGGAAATACCACAAATAACAAGCTACAAATTACCCCCATACCAATAGGAACCACATCAAGTACCTGTTTTGTCTCATGATGCGGTGTAGGATAAAAGCAATTCACCACATTCTTATCTCTCAAAGCCACAGCAACAAAAACAAGAACAGAGAGCACAGCATGAATAAAATCAATGAACCCCAATTTGTACCTGTTTAATTCACTAGGCACCCCAGAAATTACAGCTGCCTGGTAATCGAAAATCCACAAACCATTGAACGTTGCTAATCCATAGTAAATTTGTCCATCTGGTGATTTAAAGCTATCGGTGAAACAAGCTACAAAGCACGAAAAAGCGAGTAGTGCAAGGAGGATGAATGCCATGGGACGTGTTGTGATGTCACACGAGCCGTTGTTGGTGAAAATTGGGATTAAAAGTTGGAATGCTAAAAGAGTCCCTGTTGGGAGTAGGTTGGCTAAATTCGCCGTGGTTTTTAAGGCACGTTGAGAAATCGACGTTCGCGGTGCAGGAGATTGTTTTGAAAAATCTGGTAATAAATTATTATTGTTATTTTCGTTGTTGTTGTTTACAGGGAGTAGTGGGATTTCGGAGGCATCGGATGATGTGAATGCTTGCTTAGAGGTGGTTGATCTAGCTCTTAGAGACATGTCCATCAACACTAACACACTTTTCAATTTAGTCTTCTACTTGATTTTAGACAATCAAATATAAAAGATTTTTTGTTAGCACTTCCTGCCTCCTTTGACTCGGTTCGAGAATTTGAATTCTTGAATATTGGCCTGAGAAATTACAATGAATTGAAGGGAGAGAGAAGATTAGAAATGAATTGTGATGTGTAGGATTAATATGTGGTCTTAAAGGAGAAGACCTTATTGATCAATGGAGTTTAGCGTGTAAGGGAAAGAAGAGTATGAGTTTGGTTATTGACCTAATAAAAGTAGTTATACTTGCTATAATAGAAAATTCCTGGTGGCTCAAAATGACTCTGTCTTCATGTGCCGGCAATACACGTTAATATTAGCTTTCAATATATTTTTGCTTCAAAGAATTGAATGATTCATTTTTGACGTTTTTCAATTATAAATTCAATATGTTTTAGACTAACGTCAAAACAAAGTGGTGGAAGGGAAGTTAGCAAGGTGTGACTTGGCACAATTTTTTAATATGCTCATATAGTGTAGTAGTTATCTAGAACCATTGATCAAATTATATTTGGAAATCCTATTGATTAGTTGTTAGCATACAATAATTATTTTTTAGGTCGATAAGGGACAACTAATAAAAAAAGTAATAGAATATTTCCATAATAATTAATAGTACATCTCCTATATTAGGTAGAATTATATTCTCTTGTAATTAGGATTGATTAATTACCTAATTTGTAGCAAAGTAAATATTTTTGTAACACTATATATATTGTAAATCATTAATGAATAAAGTCAAGGAAGAATATTTCCTACATGGTATCAGATTCTAAAGAAAGATCCTAAACCCTAAACTTTTCTCTCAATATCGTCGGCCATCAAATCTCATATATCCATCACTCTTGAGAGGAAAAACATACATTATGCGACATGGCGGAACTCTTTAAAACTCATTGTCGCTCACACCGGGTTATCCATCACATAATTCCGTCGAAAAAAGGCAAGGAGAAGGTGCCGAAGACCGATGATGAGAAGGAATTATGGTTGACCCTTTATGCAACGGTCCTCCAGTGGATCTCCACCACAATCTCGAGTGATTTACTACATATTATTTTTTAGCCTAATTCCACGGCTATGGAAGCTTGGGAATGTTTACGTGACATATTCCAATACAATAAGAATTCCAGGGTCGTCACACTTAAGCAAGAAATTTTCACCACTGATATGACGGATTTTCCCAATGCGTCCGCATATTGTCAACCGCTCAAGGTTCTGTCAGACCAACTCAAGAACGTCGGGGCGCCGGTAACTAACAATCGACTCGTGTTACAAATGGTTGCCGGCCTTACTGACGAATATAGTGGAGTAGGTACGCTCATCCGTCAAAGTAATCCTCTTACGCCATTCTACCAAACATGTTCTATGCTCATCTTCGAAGAAGCGGGTTTTGCCTAGAAGACAGCCACCTTATCCAATTTCGCCTTGGTTGCCGCTCTGTCCGATGAGATTTCATCACAATTTGAAAATTTTCCGCCAAATCGTGGTCAGAAAGGCCGAAACGGCGGTAACGTGAGCAAAAACCACGGCTGTGGCCGCGGTGGTGGAAAAGGCGACGGCAACCGCCGTGGTGGAGATGGAGGCAGGTGGCAGCAACAACCAACCCAGTGGTAGCCGCCAGCCTAGTTGGGCAGTACGCCGGTACCGTAGGCCAGGCAGTGGACATAGGTCGTGCCTCCTTGCCCATTCCCTGGGGGAAATTGGGTCAGGCCCACTCAGTAGTGGCGACCCCCACAGATATCGAGGCCGCGATGCACACTTTTTGGCTTACTCTACTCGATGCAAATTGGTACATGTACACCTGTGCAACGTCTCATATGACGTCCTCACAAGGTAATCTCTCGTCCTATTTTAATTTGAGCAATAATCGTGGTATAATTATCGAAAATGGTCATTCAATTCCAATTTATGGTTATGTTACTACAAACTTGTCTCCCCCGAACCCACGGTTAATTTTAAAAAATATCCTTCACGCACCTCAATTAATTAACAAGTTGATTTCAGTTAGAAAATTTACCACTGATAATTGAGTTTCTGTTGAATTTGATCATTTTAGTTTTTTCGTAAAGGGTTTTTATACAAGGATGCGTCTAATGAGATGTGATAGTCGGGGTGAGCTTTATCCAATCGCCACAACCACATATCAAGCCAAATTACCATCCACTTTTGCAGCTTTAGCTCCTTTATGGCATGAACATTTGGGTCATCCGGGAGTATCTGTTTTTGTTTTCCTTAAACAAAATAAATTTATTTAGTGTACTAGACCTCGTAGTTATCATGTTTGTCACTCTTGTTCTCTTGGAAAATATGTTAAGTTTCCTTTTGTTGCTTCTAAGTCTCGTATTGTTATGCCTTTTGATATTATTCATAGTGATATTTGGACATCTCCCGTTTTGAGCTCTTCGGGCCATCAATATTATCTTCTGTTGTTGGATGATTACTCTAATTTTTTGTGGATGTTTCTTGTCTAAAAAGTCACAAGTTTTTTCCACATTTTTATCATTTAGAGCATACATCCGCACTCAATTTGAACGGGATATTAAAAATATTCAGTTTGACAATGGTAGAGAATTTGATAATGGGCCTTTTTGAGATTTTTGCAAAATTAGTGGTTTGTCGTTCGTCTCTCGTGTCCACATACATCATCTCAAAATGGAAAAACAGAAAGAAAAATTTAAACCATTAACAATATTGTTAGAACCTTACTTGCCCATGCATCTCTAGCACCATCCTTTTGACATCATGCGTTACAAATGACAACCTATATTTTGAACATACTTCCGAGCAAACAAATAGCCTACCAATCCTCACTCAAATTTTTATACCTAAGGGACCCATCATATTCTCATTTACGGATTTTCGGATGCTTATGCTATCCTCTCTTTCCTTCTACTACCATCAATAAACTTCAACCCCGGTCAACTCCGTGTTTTTTGGCATATCTGTCAAAACATCGTAGTTACAAATGTTTCGACTTATCCTCTAATCAAATCATCGTAAGTCATCACGTAATTTTTTATGCAATAAATTTCCTTTTTGCCAAATTACATTGTTCAGGGCCTCCTACCTATGAATTTCTTGACGAGAGCATACCTCGTATTTGATCCATAAATTAGCCTCTCAAACAGGCCCAACATGTCCGGGTGTCTCAGCCCAATTACTGAGCCCCACGGCTGTTGGCCCAGTTGAGCCTCTCGGCCCGGCGCGGTCCCACCGCCGAGAGGCCTAGTGGCGGGCAGTCCGCTGGGTCTCGGCCCATCATCCGGCTCGGGTAGCCCACCATCCCCTGGCACACTGTTTGGCAGTCCAGTCACTGCCAGCCCACTGCAGGGCAGTCCGTCACTCTCGTCCGACCCGACTCCAATTTCGGCCCAACGACATGTCACTCGTAGACAATACGAGATTTTTATGCCAAACAAAAAATACGGTCTTCACACCCATGTTGCCAAGTCTCCATTGCCCTGTAATCATGTGTCTGTCCTTAATGACCCAAATTAAAAAATGGCTATGGATGATGAATTTAATGCTCTTATTAATAATAGGACGTGTGATTTGGTGCCCCATCCCCCTGATGTTAATGTGATTCGGTCTATGTGAATTTTTAGTCATAAAAAATAATTTGATGGTACATTTGAGAGGCACAAAGCCCATTTTGTAGGTGATGGGAAAACTCAGCATGTTGGTGTGGATTGCGGTGAGACTTTCAATCCGGTGGTCAAACCGACAACTATCAGGACGGTCCTCAGTCTGGCTCTTTCGAAGGCATGGTCGCTTCATCAGCTTGATGTAAAAATGCCTTCATGCATTAAGACCTCAATGAAACAGTGTACATGTATCAACCCATGGAGTACAAAGACCCTACTTATCCTGATCATGTGTGTCTGCTGAAGAAATCATTATATGGGTTCAAACAAACTCTTAGGGCCTGGTACAAAAGGTTTGTAGATTACGTTTCACATATTGGATTTTCTAATAGCAGGTATGATCATTCTCTATTCATCTACCGTCAGAGTAATGATATTGCTTACATTCTTTTGTATGTGGATGATATTATCTTAACTGCCTCATCTGATGCCCTTCACAAGTCTATCATGTCACTGCTTGGCTATGAGTTTGCAATAAAAGATCTAGGGCCAATGAGTTACTTCTTGGGGATAGTTGTGACACGTCATGCATGTGGTTTATTTTTATCCCAAAAGAAGTACGTAACATAAATTGTTGAACGAGTTTGCATGTCATCGTGTAGGCCGTATGTCACTCCGGTTGACATTAAAACGAAGTTGAGTGTTTCCAACAAGTCATATGTCGATCCATCACATTACAGCCTTGTAGGGGCCCTGCAGTATCTCACATTCACGAGGCTCGACATCTCTTATATTGTGCAACATGTTTGTCTATTTATGCATAACCCGATGGAGGATCACATGCATGCTCTCAAACGCATTGTGCGTTATATTCAGGGTACTCTCGATCATGGCTTGCATTTATATCCGTCTTCGATAACCACTCTTATTTCATACACATATGTCGATTGGGGTAATTGTCCGGATACCATACGCTTCACGTCTGATTATTGTGTATTTCTTGGTGATAATTTGGTCTCTTGGTCCTCAAAACTGCAAGCAACCTTGTCCAGATCCAGTGCCGAAGCAGAATACCGAGGAGTTGTCAATGTGGTGTCTGAATCTTGTTGGCTACGGAACCTTCTTTTAGAGCTCCATTGTCCGGTTTCGAAAGCGACATTAGTTTATTGTGATAATATTAGTACAATTTATCTCTCAGGGAATCCGGTTCACCACCAACGCACTAAACATATTGAGCTGAATATTCACTTTGTTCGCAAAAAGGTTGCTCGTGGACAAGTACGTGTCTTACATGTTCCGTCACGTTATCAGAGTGCTAACATCTTTACAAAAGGTCTTCCGCTGGTTTTATTTGAAGACTTTCAGGACAGTCTTAGCATATGCCGACCTCCCGCTTCCACTGCGGGGGTGTAGTAGAATATTTCCAAAATAATTTCTTGTACATGTTCTATCTTAGGTAGAATTATATTTCTCTTGTAATTAGAATTGATTAGTTACCTAGTTTGTAGCAAAGTAAATATTTCTGTAACTCTATATATATTGTAAAATCATTAATGAATAAGGTCAAGAAAGATATTTCCTACAAAAAGAAACTCATTTGGAGTGAAGGTGGATTTGTAATTACTAGACTTTAACTCCAATTTGTTACTTATGTGTAGTTTATTTGGATTGAAGAAATCATTCATAATCGTTGGGATTAGTATTAGAATGTTGGATATTGTTAACACTCAAAAATAATTTAAGTGTTTAGCAGAAGTCAGTGACAGTCGAATTTACTCCCTCGATTACAAGAACTTCATCGGCTACTAAGACAGCTTAGCCGGAGTTATCAATTAGAGGCACGACTGGGACCCACTCAGATGCAGACGCCTCAACGACCAAGTCAAAAGGGTTTTCAGGCCCCCAAAAGCGGTAACAGCCAACAACAGCTGAATGGAAGGACCATTATCCGAGCAAGAGGAGTAGAGGGCGAGAAAATCGGCACCACCTTCTCCATAGTTGACCGTTGAACTTATAGTGGGTTACTTGACGGCCGACATGGGGGGGGCACACTTTGTACATTTTTGCTTCCTTTTTTGTACTATAAATACTCATTCTTTGTACGTAAACAGGACACAACCAATCAAACAAATCAAATCTTTTATCTATCTTTACTTTATCTTTTACCTTTCTTTTACTTTACCCGATTGTATTCATGTCTTCTTACCTCTTAGTCTAATTATACCGTCCTAACGCTTTCTGGAGTAGTTGGAGAACCCATTGCTGGAAATTAGAGTTCCGTTTTCAGCCCAAATCGCTTGAGTTAAGGAATTAATTTGTCTTCTGATTTCATCAGCCGATACAACGGCATAAGGCAGATTTTGGGGCGAGAACATATATCAATTTTGAAATTGTTTCGAGTTGATCGAGGCTAATTTTGAAGTAAAAACGCATTGGTAAATTTTTTACACAATGACAATGAAAGACCCCTTGTGTAAATCTCCCGTGTACGACTAGTTTGAAACTTTGAAGCCAAAATTAAGCAACTGTACTTTCATAAAAAGTAGGACGGTTAGTGGACAATAACTTACCCAGATAGCATGGTCCAGCTTTGTATTAGGCCAGGGCCGGCCCAGTGTTGTATTAGATTTGTAGATTATTTCAAACTATGACCATTGTTATAGGTAAAAGGATATGTCTGACCATCACAAATTTTAATGGCCCGCATTTGATTTAAATGCCTCGAAATAAATCTCAGCTCAAATTATTGACACAAGTGGCCCACCGATTCTGTCCATAATCCAACCCTAAATCTTTAGTCCCTTTTTTTTAATATTCAGCTTTCCGGCTTACGTCAGACTGTTCCTGAAGATAATAGTTCCAGTCTCTCAGCACTACTACAATAAATTGCGTGATGTGCCTGAATGACCAGAATTTGAGAACAGAGCAACTGATATCACCTAGTCCTACCCAGAAGAGAGCAATTGCTCCCACCAGGGTTCGAATTCACACTGCAGACCTCCAACTAGATTTTAAGTTCTCATTCTTTGTCATACCGCTATGCCCAGAGGACTTTTCATTCCCTTTTTCTTGCAAAAAATGAGCTCATAGAATTTAGATCAAATTTACCCCAAAATTCTCTCTTTCACTCCTTAAATTATTTTGTATACATATTCGTGGTAGATTTTGGAGTAGTCTAATAGTCTGAATCATAGTAAAAAAATAATATTTCGAGTAGGGGTACTATGATTTCTTTAGTAAAAGAAAATTTGGCCTAGTCACTTAGCATAGTAATTCTATGAGAAGATACTTAAATATGTGGTTTCTTCATTATTCAAACATCCAAATCAGCTGCTGCATATAGATGCAAATCGAATCGCTATTTGAGTGTCCTATCTATTTTGGATATCTCCTCCTTGCTTGCTTACAATGTCTCTGGATTTTCATCATTTTACTTCGTTGCTTACAATGTTGTCTATTCAATGCTATGAACCATGAGCGTCAGACCATACTTCATTTTTCATTCTCTAGAATCAGTTTTAATTGTTTCAACCTGAAAAGGGGATTTTATTTTCCTTTTTCTCATATTGTATATATGGTCTAAGCAAGGAGCTCGTCATAGACGAATTCATGATGTTGACACTTTACCCCCCAATATCATTTCATTAAACTGTAACAGAACCAAAATAATAATAATCTATAACCGTACCGAGTAATTAGGGTGGTTTTTTTTTTTATATAAAAAATATTGAATCGAACCGAATACACACACGTGTGTTGAAAAAGAGAATACATTTTAGATTTGAAGAATTATGATTCAGACCTAAAAAATAAACGGACTTAACAACTGAGATCAAAGTGATTAAGATCATGACCTTCATTAAGTGCAAACAGATGACGCTTATGCACTGATAGTATTAAAAAAAATTACATAATCAAATTACTTATTTTTCAGTCAAGAGTGCCCACGTTCATAAAATGAATGTAGCAAAAATGAGGATGCTAAGATGAATATGTGGGCATATCTGGAGAGATATGATTAGGAATGAAGTTATACGGGACAGAGTGCGAGTGACATCAGTGCCATATAAGATGAGGAAAACGAGATTGAGATGGTTCGGGCATGTGAAGAGGAAGTGCAAGGATGTGTCAGTAAGATTGTGCGAGAGGTTGACAGTAACAAGGGTTAGAAGAGCTAGAGGTAGACCAAAAAAAGTACCAGGGGAGATAATTAGACATGATATGACACAACTTCAGTTAATTGAGGACATGATCTTAGATAGCAAGGTATGTAAGTCGAAGATTACGATAGAAGATTAGTAGATACCTGAGTGTTGTCGCACCCACACACTGTGGGAGAGGGATAACCTCCTATTATCTTTCCCTTTCAGTAGCATTATTCAATTATCATGTAGTATGTATATTATGCTTAGATGTGCATTACTATTTGTTGTTGCACTTATTTTATGTTTTCTTTCTTATAATTCTACATCAGTTACTTTTTTTTAGCCGAAAGTCTTTTGGAAACAATCTCTCTACTCCCCCACAAAGGGGGGGGGGGCAAAGTATGTGTACAAACGTACATCCTATCCTCCCCAGACCCCACTTGTAGGATTACACTGCGTATACATGTTGTTGTTGTTGTTGTTGTAGGCAAGGGCGAATTTATATTAAAAAAATGGGTCACATGAATTAATGGTCATCCGACTAAACTCGGTGTATTATGTATATAATTTTTAAAATATATTTAATATAAAATAAAGTAATACGTGGTCAAATGAGATTGAGTGGAGCACTAGTTAAGCATTGAGTTTAATCCCTTAAGATCACGGGATCGAATCCCACTAAATGCACTTTTGCGTCTTTTTTTTATTTCTAAAATGGTAAACCATCCTCTTGAAATGTCTGATTGTAGGTAATTACAAGTAAATCTTGATAAACATTAATTGGTAATTTAATAAAAAATTAACTGACATGCTCAATATATCAAAATTTATTGTATAATAAAATAGTATTTATATTATCAGTATACATAACTTAAATCAGATGAAAAATTGGACCTCAAAGGAACAACAAATAGTTTGTTTTCCTAAGTTTGGCTGTTGCTATTTTAACCTAAATTTAGATGTAGATTAGATCAATGCAAATTGTTTTCATCCACCGTAATTGGGACAGATAACCTCTTTAAAATTAAATCGAGTACTAAATTTGCTCAAAAAAATATTAAGGGGAGCTAGGTGAAACTTCTCAAAACTTAGGGGGTTAATATTAACATATAAATTGTATAAATAAATGTCATCCCAATGTCGAAGGGGTAAGGGAAAAAGGTGAAAACAAAGAAAAGAAGAAATGGGTTTGCTTGTGTAATTCCGACATAGCTTTTACGTATGTTTTAGGGTCCTTCAAAACCTTAAAATTTTCAAATATTTTTTCGTCTATTTGAATTCAAGAAAAAGAGGGAAAGGCAAAGAGAGAGTAAACTACAAAGAAGAGGAGAAGGTGAGTACATAAGTTTTGGGTTCTTTAAGTGATTCATCCTTTTTGATGTATTTTTATTGCGGGGTTTTTTTTATCTTTGTTCTTATTTGTTGTATTTTTTTTTTTTTTTTATAATGGGGTTTGTGGGTTTATCCAAGATTGTGTCTTTTAAGTTCTTGATCCTTTCACATATATGCTAATTGTCATTTTAATTCTTCTGTTATGCTTGTCTATTACTATCAATGCAGTTCTTTTCTTGCTAATCAGTTCAGGTTTTGAATTAAATTGGGTTATTTCTATTCCTTTCTTTTATATCTTGGTTGTGGGTGGATTCTAGGGTTTGGTTTTGTTTTGGTTTGCTCTTCTTGTTGGTAATTTTTACAGTTTTTATCCCTTTTTTGGGGGGTTCTGAGAAGTGATTTAGTATCACTGTGTTTGTTTAACAGGGTGTTTTTGAAGGTTACATGTATCTTTAATGGAGTACTAGCACAGAAGAATTGTTGATAAAACTGGAAGAGTATGCAAATTCGTTTTATTTAATCAATTTTCTTGTTTCGTGAGGTGTTGCAGATCCATGTCAAGTATTACACATTAAGAAAATTGGGTGCCTTGTGCCCAAGTCAGGGCTCTTAAATTAGTGATGAGATGGATTTTCTTGTTTTTCACTTAAGCCAAGGGTCTATCGGAAATAGCCTCTCTAACTCCCAAGTTAGGGGCAAGTTCTGCATACACTTTAACCTTCCTAGACCCAACTTGTGGGATTACACTGTGTATGTTGTTGTATGGATTTTCTTATGTGCCTAATTGCCATTATGTGTTTCACGTCTACTTATTTTTGTACAGTTTGCTGCTGAAGTGGATGACATTCTTCAACTTTTACTAATTGGGTCCTGCTTATTGTGGCTTTTGTAGGTTGATTAGTCTTTCCCTGCTTGTAGCAGTCTAGTGTCAAATATACAACATAGCCTAAGAGTTTCAAGTTTCAACTGACTAAAGATTGTTGCTCACCTGAATCAGTTTTTAAGGAAAGATGAAGCGCTGTCGTGGAAGCAAAAAAGGTAGTAAAGCAAAGAAGCCTCGGATAACAGGTACAAGTGAGGGAGCATCTAATAACGGTAGCATGAATACAGAGACTAGTTCTGGTACGGAAGACATTGACAATGATGGAGTTAACTCGGCCGTTGAGGCTGAAACACCATCTTCTGCTGGAACTGATCAACCGGAAAAACCTGTGATCACTAGTTCCAGTGTGCCAAGGGATAAACCCGTAGCAGTTTATGGGCGTATGAAAGTAAAGATCAAAACTTCAAAAACATTAGATCCCCAGTTTACTTCTTCAGAAGTAGCTACTCATAATAGTGATACTGATAAAAGTAGCCAGCAAGCTGGTCCAGAAAAACAGGTTGTTTCTAATGAGAAAATGGAAGACAGTGCAAACTCATTGCCTGATGCTAATGTAACTACTCCAGGGAATGTGCTAAAAAAATCTGGAGGCATAAAGATTAAGTCTTCTAAAAGCTTTTCTTCAAGCATGAGCCCTTGTAGTAAGGCTGAAATGGTGAAGGAAGAGAAGATAAAAAAGCAAGAGCCTGAGTTAATTCGCCGTGATTTGAGATTAAACAAGCAGGAACTAGACACTGCTTTGGAGGTAAGCAGGGAAAAGAACCTGTTTGTCTTGGCATTTCACAAGATGCACATTTTTAACATATTCCATATGCCATGTGTGGTTGGGTTGAAAGAGGACGGGTTGGCAGATTATGGGTTATAGCTGTTAGTTGGTAAGGAAGTAAAAGCCGAGTGGAAGTATAATGGGAGGTTACCCTTCCATACTAGTCCCTCCAGATCAAAAAGAGTGTCCACTTAGCCTTTATTTTTTGAGTAAAAAAGAGTGCCCACTTACCAAATCAAGAAAGAATTAATTTTACTTTTCCAGATTTGCCCTTATTAAGTGTTATGTGGCCAATCCCAATACTTATTTAATTAGTGACATTTTAGTCAAATTGCCTATTTTTCCCTAGAAGTTAGTATTTTCGTAAGGGATGTGCAAATGGCTAAGTGGACACTTATTTTGATCCAGAGGGGTAACTTTTTTAGCCCATCAAGAATTTGACGAATATGAGAAATTGTATACCTTCTACTTCCCTTTCACCCTTACCTCCACTTAGGGTAATATAGTGTTAGCCATAAGTTACCATGCTAAGGTGATTTGAAGTCTTAAAAGATATCTTAAGATCATCACTTTTATACTAATCTATTTTTATTTTCTAACTTAGGTTATAAGAAAAATTATGAAAATGGATGCTGCAGAGCCCTTCAATACTCCAGTCAATCCTATTTCTCTTGGAATTCCTGTAAGTACATAATTTATTTTCTTAAATTTCTTTTATTCCACAGTATGAGTAATGTCATCTAGAGTTGGCTTTGGAGGTTCAAATTCAATAACCAAGAATCCCATGTCCATGTGAGAGGGTTTTGACAAGTAATACAGAATGTTTCAAAATCTGTTTGATTGAATAAAGCTATTGTAAATGGTTCTCATGTAGGCTGGAAAAAGTAATCTGTAAATTTGGGGTCATATGCATCACTTCAACTTCCATTGAAACAAGTTGCTTGTGGCATTACTAAAGTTCAACATATTACATCTCTAGTTACCAGGACACTGGTTTTACCTAGGAATACCAAAAAAAAAAAAAAGTGATGGCACGAAAGTATGTAGAGGTTGTAGTCTTTGTCTTCTGAATATTGTCATAAAATCTTTTAGCTGCTTTACCTGTCCCTTTTCCCCTTCCTCTAGTACAT
Organism: Anisodus tanguticus; assembly: GCA_034509755.1. Classification (NCBI taxonomy): domain Eukaryota; kingdom Viridiplantae; phylum Streptophyta; class Magnoliopsida; order Solanales; family Solanaceae; genus Anisodus; species Anisodus tanguticus. Next base: position 31,264,893 of record CM067561.1, on the reverse strand, counting down.
TTATGAATTCTTCTTCAACTGGTGTGGGGAGCAGGATTATTTTGATGTTATAGATACACCTATGGATTTCGGGACAATATGTAGTAATCTGGAAAGTGGCATCAAATACATGAACTCCGAGGACGTCTATAAGGATGTGCAATATATATGGAATAACTGCTACAAATATAATAATAAGGGTGATTATGTTATGGATCTCATGAAGCGGGTGAAAAAGAACTTCGCAAAGTACTGGTCAGCAGCTGGCTTATACAGTGATCATCTGCAAAGTAAATCTCTCCTGTACCTTAATATATTTTCATATCAGTATCAGTCTGCTGAATTCGGTTATATGTTTGTCTTCCTTTTCTGCAAGCTTAGCAATTAAGCTTTGTTCATCAATTATAACTGTTGTTAATCAGCATTTAACTCACGTCTTCTTACCTTATTAGGTGCTGAAAGCAGTCAAATTAAGGACACTACACCTTCAAGTCATGGAAAGGAACCTACAAAAAGTGGTTCTTTAACTCACAAAAACAACAAAAGGGCTCAAGGGTATGTTGCTCTATGTTTTGTTCATGTACGTTCCTCTTTGGCATCACTTATATGCAGGGTCTAGATATGTTCAATCAACAAGGAGTTCACAGTGCTTCTTAACTAGATAAAAGAACAGCAGATGGTTACCCTAGTGGTAAATACACTTGCACCTCCACCTCCAACCATAAGGTTGGTGTTCTAGCCACCAACGGAGCTAAGTGGGAAGGACCACTGTCGGGCTCCTGGACAGGCAGCTTGACAAGTGGAGTTTACGGTGTCAGTTAAGAAAGTTTCTAAACCAGAAAAAGGTTTATAGAGATGAAAAACTTTATGCGTTAATTCTGCATTTTTCATTGATAAGGGTTAGAGGAGAGGAAGTGATACTTCACCGAAAATTATATCTTTCTCCTAAAACAGAAAATGGACAGTCTCAGGAGATGAGTTCGCCTTTATGAAACAACTATGTGCCACCACTAATCTTATTCTGCTGCATTTACCATACCCCCCCCCCCCCCCCAAAAAAAATGGTATTCTTCCTTAATTGGCTGAATGAATCATTTTCTTTCCCATAATTTTAGTCAATTTATGTCCAAAAAAAATACTTTCTTTCATGAAAAAAAAATAATCTTTTCCTTCCGTTGGGAAAATGCATTCGTGCTGGTGACACTAAGTAAGCCATTCAGTGGTGGAGAGTCGATACTTGTGGCATTGACTGGTTGGGGGGGTGGATGTTTTCCATTGAAGGACGAAATCAAGGATGAGGTGAGCAGGAGAAGTGAAGCTCAATGGCTGGGCTTGTGGGATGGGATAGAACCATATCATGGGAAGGGAAAGGGAGGTGGAAAAATAAGAGTGGACTTACCTTAATCCATCTTATATATGATAACCAAAAAGGTCTATTTATGTTCTATTCAGTGGGAATACTACCCAGAGCCTGACCTGCCCTGTCCATTGGAATTAAGTTATTCCTCAAATTTTATTACAATCCTGAAACTGATATAGTCCAGAGAAAATAAAGATGTACTAAATGCTGGATAAATCTAATCTGCCCTATCCCATGTTTCTATTTATTTTTAATAATATACAGTTCCTAGCTTCAATATCCCGATGGACTCTTCAACCAAGGTTTTGTAAAAGGAGATTCTCTTCTACATAGATTAGGAGAGTTTGGAGTGTTTAATTTTAGGACTTAATACAGGATCTAAAAATTCTAAAGCAAAGTAAGAAAACGAATTTGATTTCATTAAAGTTGGAAAATGCTGATAATATATTTGCCCGATAATTTTCCAATGCCAAACAAAATTAATACTGGCAGAGATAGCATCTGTTTTGGCCAGGTAAAAGTTACAATTAGGAGATACAAATATTCGGGTTATCTGTTAGTGGTTTTTGTATCATAACGTCACCCAATCAGAAACTGTATCACACTTCTCTGCCTTAAATTCTCTCTGTTTAGAAAATATTAAAACCTACTGGATTTTTCCATATGTTTTGGTTTGTGCTATAGACTGGTGATGCTACAAATTCTCCAGAGGTGGCACGTCTGGTACCAATTTATTGTTAATACCGTCACTGAAGGTATAAACTTTTTTCCCTTGATTTTATTGGACTTATTTTCAGACTCAAGAAGCACAAGGAAGGCTGCCTTTGTGCTATATGTGTGATGATACGGCGCAGACAGGAGCGGGAGGAGAGTACTCGGCCGTTGGATGACCAAGCTAGTGATGATGACATGAAGCCCGAGGTACTTAAAGCCTTTATTTACCTATGCTGATTTTATATATTTCTCTGTTAATTTTTTTTAATATTATAGTTGAGGGTTTAAATTATGGAGTCAGTTAGAATCTGTAGGTGATAAGATTCCTAAAGGTGGAACGCTAGAAATCAACGCGGAATTGAAAGGATAGAAGATTGACACAATCAATAGTATCCAAAGCAACCTAAACTATATGAAAGCTTAGACCTCAATGGAATAACCAAATCAAACATCAATCAAAGGATAGAAGTAAGACACAAGAATTGAAATCAATAAGCAAGCAAAGGTATATAAATCCAAGACCTCCTAAAGATTAGTCAAAACAAGCACCTATACTATAGCGATGATTCCACAAGTGAGTGATCTCATGAACAAATTCAATAGACAACCAAGGAATTCACCCTAATTGATCTCACTCTATAATCTAACACTAATCTAGCTAACACTACAAAGTAGCTTACAAGAGATTTACTCTCAATTCATCAAAATCTATTGTATGAAATGACAAGTGTAGTATTTATACTACTTAGGCTAAGAAGACTAGCTAGCTATTACAAAAATACCCTTAATGAGGTAAGGACCTTGTTTGGTAGTCTTCTTAGGGATAATGGAAGCATATTTCGAAGATGGCCTCTTTGCATAAATAACCTCTTGCGCCAAGCTATCTTCCATATCTTGAATGTGGTTATCTTGTAGTCTACCACCCAAGCAATCATCCAAATGTTGTATGCCCTCTTATGTGGGCCCTCAAGGGTCTCCAAAGTCTCTCTTTGTATCCACATATCTTGTAAAGCTTGGAGTTCCTCAGCTTGTCCTCGAATGAAGGCTTTTGAATGATTTGTGCTCCCCGATATCGTATCAGTAGGTAAAGAAGAGAACCTCAACCTATTGTGGGTTCAAGTTGTAATATCATGTAAAGAATGGATTTTGGGCCTAACTCAGCCCTAAAAGCTAGCTCATGAGGGGAGGATTGCTCAAGTCCATATAAGGAGACCACCACCCATCTCATTAACCATCGATGTGATACTTTTTCCATTCTTCACCACCCCACCTCATGCCCAGGTTGGACATCTAGTGCGTGAACAATTTAATTTGGGGGCCCAACATCGGGTGAGATGAGTCCTGCTCTGATACCAAGTTGAAGTGTGTGACAATCTCATCTAAAAGTTTTTAGATGAGATGGTCATACACTTCAACTTGGTATCAGAGCAGTCCAAAGGTCTTGAGATCTAATCTCACCACCACCCTATAACATAAAGAATTTTCACATGTTTGGTCCATGAAAAGAATCAAGCCCGCACGTGAGGGGGCGTGTTGAGAATATAATTAAATATTAAAAGTGTGCTCTATCTACCAGCTTAAACTTTTAGATGAGATGGTCACACGCTTTAACAATGCACATTCTAGAACATAATCTAAGAATACATTATAACAGACAAAGAATCTTCTTAATTGGTCCTAAATGATCTTAATTGATCTTGACAATGCATCTACTTAATTGGTATTTAAGTTGAACAATATTACAAAATTCTTAACAATCCCCTCATGTTGGAATGTACATATTGTATATTCTTAGCTTGTTGAAATTGTATTCGATATAGGAATTTAGAAGTACTTTGTAATATCTACTCCCTCCGCCCCAATTTATGTGATGATGTTTGATTGGGTATGGAGTTTAAGGATGAAAAGAATTTTGAATTTTGTGGTCTAAAATAAGCTATAGATATTTGTGTGACTATAAATCATCTTATTAAGGGTAAAATGAAAGTTTAAAGTTAAATTGTTACTAAATATAGAAAGGTGACATTCTTTTTGGGGCCGGTTAAAAAGGAAAGAGTGTTGCATAAATTAAGACAGAGTGAGTCATAACTAGTCATTTGAAATTGATGAAGCTCGGCGTAATACATCCTAATTCAGTCCTTTGCCTAACAATTTGACTCTGTGTGCTTCGATTTTGAAGTCTTATGTAGTGCAACTTCTCACAAATTAGTCATCAGTTTCTCTTTTCCTTTAAATTTCAATTGTTGCAAAAGCTACATGTAGCTGTGGACATGGCTCGAGATGCTGCATCTGTCCCTGATGTGCCCATCACATCTTACTTTTTGCTTTTATAAGATATGAGATCTCCTGGATTGAAGATACAGTATCCCAAAGTCGACCATGCGTCAGAAGGAGATCGTGCACCACTCATCTGCATCAGAATTCCCACCAATATGTTAATGCCCCTGTCCTAATATGACAAACCTTGCTTGGAGAGCCCTTGATATTCCTTAGGTTTTAGATTACTGCATTTCAATCACTCTCACAAGGAGCTTGAAGGAACTGAGTAACCACACATCAAATTAGATGTTGAGTCGTGTAATACTGAGATAATAAAGCTTGCCAACTGTAAAGTCTCCGATGTTGGTTCTGTGTCTTTTAGAGGCTCTTTCCAGCAATAGGCTTAACATTCAAATCCATAAGGGTATGAATAGGTTTGCGCTTCTTTGTGAAATGATAATACCACTGCTAAATTGTGCCACCTAGATGCCTAAGTTTTCGCAAATCCTTAGCCTGGAGATGACTTTTGAGGTATTTAAGTTGAAAGATACTTTCATGATCATCACTTGTTATAACGATGTCATCAATATAAACAATCAAGACAGTACGTTTCCCCACGAGAAGAATCTGTGTAAAATACTGAATAATCGGCTTGACGTCGAAACATACTAAATTGTCACACAACAGAGCTAAACCAACCAAACCATGCTTCGGGGATTGCTCGAGGCTATAAATGGATTGGTGTGGTTAATCTGGTATCCTAAAAAATAAACCTTGTAACTGTTCAGTTTTTCACACAAGAAAATATTATTTATTTCCAATTCATGAAGAGAGAAGAAGTTACAGTGTCTGGGTGGGGTTAGTGTTGTCAGTTCAAATGATAAATGTCAGCATAAAGCATCAGATTCAATTATAATTAAGATGATTTAAACAATCTGTTAGCATGAGGTCTATCTTTTCTACCTCTCGTACACTTCAAAGCTGGTGAAATTATAAAATCACGTCCTCTCTTCAAATCTAAAGGCATAATGGGAATTGCACACATATATGTGATGTCACACACTATTTTATTTGACAATATGTGAAGCACACAGTCAATCTATGATAAAGTAGGCAGTAGGAAATTGTTAGTGAATTAGTCTAGTGTTGACAGCTGGTAAAATTTGGACGGGAATTGTTCTGTGAAAAAGAAGGGGGAACAAATTTATACATCTAACCTGGAAACCAAGGTTTAAAAGATGACCTCTGGAAGTAGGATGTGGTAATTGCTATAAATGAGGTGGAAATCATCATCGCTTCGGCTTGGGTATACTTAAGAATGTTGGTTTAAATGGATCTCTGTACATGTTTGTTTAACGACTTGAGCTTAGAGGTGTTATTCTGTTTCCAAAATTTCTGTGATCATTCTGATAGTGTTAATACAATTTCCTTACTAACTGCTCTTTCTCTCTGAAAAGGAAACTTCACCTGGAGAAAGTCGAGACTACACCTCATCAAATATGGAGAACTCACCAGAGCCAGATGTTGACACCATTATGCAAGAAAAAGGAGCAGAGAGAACGTTAACTGAAAATCAGGACGCGTTACATGAAAAACTAGGGGAAGGAATGGGGAGTGAAATGGGAATCCAAAGTAAAAGAACGGGAGTCGAGCATTTGCAGTCAGGTTATGTATCTGTAGATGAGCACAAAGCACATCATCAGAAGCAAAATGTGGAGCCAGGTGGAGATTCGCTGAATGACAGCCGGAAAGAAAATCTGCAGCATGGGAATGAAAATGCTGCAATGCAACAGAGGCCAAAGGTTAGCACACTTTGGAATAAAAATTGTTATACCTTTGTTTCCAGTATGAAAAAGGCTCGTTCAAATACCTGGCTCATCATATACCAGTTCATTCCTCAATACCTTATTATTTGCATAATTACATATTCCTACTTGAACGGAAGGCTATTAACAGCTAAGGATACAAACTCAAGAAAATGCTTTCTGAAGAAAAAATTCCAGGGTAAAGGATTTGATCTGCTAAAACTGAGAAAATTGTATGAAAGAAGTTCTGGAGTTCCAAATCCATGTCACGTGCATAGTACTATCTAACCTGAAATAAATATACAAATATAATAACCCGAGTCACCGTTCACTTGTCCCAGTCCAGTGAAAGATGAACCTATTTTTCTCGTCTGTTTAAGAGGATTCCTGTTGGCTGATAGTAATATTATACCAGGTTTTACAGTGCAAGGCAAGTTATGGTGAAAAAACTTATGTGTTTTTCAACTTCTATTGTGTTGTAACTCTGTTTTGTGTGCTGAAATTTTGAACAGGTGCAAGACAAGTATCAGAAAGCCAAGATGTTGGAGAACTTGCGTTATCTCGAAAATCCAACAGTTATGGAGTTATCACGAACACTTTTTGCTGATAATCAAAGATCTGTCTGGAATGGACCACATTCACTGGTTAAGCGTGCGGGTTCCACCCGCAAGAGCTCCATTCGTGCAGCTATTTCTATGCTGATGCAGTAGGTTGATTCTAAATCTTCTCAGATGGTAATAAGCTCCTATTAGCTTCTCTCTCTCTCCCCTCTTTTTTTGGGGTAGGGAGTTTGGATCTTTTGATTGTAAACGTAGGAATTAGGACAACTGACGAAGTTGATACTTTGTAGATTGTCTGGCATTTACAATTCAGGATTAATGATATAACGTATTTCAGTTCCTTTCATAAGACACCTGCTACAGTTATCTTGTGCACAAGCTGAAATTGCCAAGCCATGTGCAGAAAGATCATTAAAATTCAGAACTAATGTAACATAACACTGGAAGCAAATGTAAAATTAACAGGAACCAGCCTGTTGATATCATTTATGTACTGTTAATTTTACAGGACATGAAATGTTCGTGAAAATTGATAACCTAACAAATCAAAATATCTATAGATACCCACTACTTGTATCCACCATATGCAAAAAATGGTAGTATTTGTTAACAAGAAGCTGTTCAAACTGCTCGATCAAGAAATATATGCCCGCAGAACACCAAACAAGTTCGCGGGGATATACTTCTTATTGACTTTGATAAGTCTCAGGAGGCAGTCATATTTGACGTGTCCAAGATAAAGACCACAAGCAGGACCTGTCACACTTGCTGCAGTGATGGATTCTGCTAGGATGCGTTTTACTGAAACGATGCACCAAAGACTGCAAATGATCCACCATATGCATCAAAGCTGTTCAAGCTGCTCGATCAATAAATGCAGGCTCACAGAACACCAAATTAGTTCACCAGGAAATACTTCTTATTGGCTTTGACAAGTCTCAGGAGGCAGATTATATTTGACGTGTCCAAGATAAAGACCACAAGCAGGAGCCATCGGACTTGCTGCAGCGATGGATTTTGCTTCAAGGATGTGTTTTACTGAAATGATGCATCAAAGATAAATTAGTGCTCAGACTAAAAAGCACCGTGTCCACGGACATCCAACATTTTTCATAACATACCATCTGGAACTGTTAGGTCTCCAGCCCCAACTGATTTAAGGACTCCAACAAGCAGCCTAACCTGCATGAGACTTATTTTTAAGAGTTGACATGTAAAACCTGGTAAAGATTTTGACAAATCTGATGATATTTTCATTTTCTTAAAAAAGACAAATTTGATGATATATGCGCTTAGCACTAAATATATGATCCGGCACATGTAATTCACATGTCTTAGTATTTCTGTATTTGTATCTATGTATATTAGTCTCTATCCATGAAAGACACTGCCTCTGTTGTTTTAATTCAGAACAAAACATTATACCCGCTCAAAAACTCAAACAAACCTCAAAAAACAAAGACAGAAGTCAACATAGTGAAACAACATGAAACACTGCAAACCTATCTCATGCGACACAACTAACTTGGCAAGGAGGCGGAAAAATTAGTTTGACTTAATTGCCAAGGTTCATGTTTAGAGAAGCCAAAATACTTCGATTTTTTATGTTTTGCAAACAAGATCATACCTCATGTAACAAACATGCTAATTAAAATTGATTTATCAATATTAGAATCTAGATGATTAAAACTAATTATTCAACAAATTTGATTGGTTGATATGAGTTGATTTTCTGCTACGGTAAATTGATGAAACAATACCAGTCCAATGGCTGCTTCAGGGGCTGCAATAGCTATAACAAAAATTGAGATTACAAGGGAAACATCCAAAAACAATGTCAAAGTAGATTATTGGATCAAATAAAGGTTCCTATTGACATTATATTCTGAAACATTTCAAAAATTCAACAAATCTAGAATACGAAAGAATTTCACCTAAAAAAAAACTAAAAAGTAATCTGATATAAAAACTTCTCCTTTCCCATCACCAATTGTTACACTCCATTTATTATTTGTTACTATATTTGTTAGTTGAAGGGGAACCTTGGAGTAACTGGTAAAGTTGATGCCATGTGACCTGGAGGTCATGGGTTCAAGCCTTGGAAACAACCTCGGGCAGAAATGCAAGGTAAGGTTGTGTACAACAGACCCTTGTGGTTCGGCCCTTCCCCGAACCCCGCGCATAGCGGGAGCTTAGTGCACCGGGCTGCCCTTTTCTTTTTACTATATTTGTTAGTTGGGGGTATAATAAGACTAGTAGGTAATCTGATATAAAAAACTTCTCCTTTCCCATGTCCAAGTTTTACACATTATTTATTACTACTTATTAGTTATTAGTATATTAGTAGGTTGGGGAGGGGGGAAGGATAGGAGAAACAGACAGTTAAAAGTGAAAACAATAACATTTGGAAGAAGCGAAATACCAACCTGATGGTAAAGAAAAGATCGTGCCCTTGCTGTCACCACAAAGCAACGGTGTCTTTTTCTAAGGCCAAACTCTTGACAAGCCTCACCATTTGAACCTTCCAACTTTTCTTCATTGGTGTTCAAGGAAATATGGGAGTGACTGGTATCTGAACCCAAGGATACAGTTGGATCCTCCATCACACAACTGCCCTTTAATCTCTCTGAGATTGATGGAAAATAAGGAGTTGAAACGACCTCAGTAACATTAAGTTCCTCCAGAGTTCTGATGGGTGAGTTGGCCTGTTAATGTTTAAAGTGTTAAGAGCCACATTAAATGTTAAGTTTATTCGGATTTCTCTATAGGCATACAGCAAAAGTGGAAAAGAAGAATAGTAGTAGTAGTAATATCCCCCCCCCCCCCCCACAGTCCAATAAAATGGAATTATGTGGTCTCTATCTCCTTTCAGACGCATCACTATATTATAGTAAAGGAATGCAGGTCACATGAAATGAGGATCCGTCAACATTATCTTATCTCAATTATACACACACTCACACGCATAAATATATGCACATATATTCTACAGTCCTGAGAGTAGGCATGGTTATTTGTTACAACATAAGAGAAACTAGCAGGTCATGAGCTACTAATATTACAACGAAGTTCCAGCTGAATCAACTTAGGCGTAATTAGCATTTTCACCAAAAAAATAAAAATATGCCCAACTCCCAATTTATGTGGCGTTGTTTGGCTGGATACTGAGTTTAAGAAAGAAATGAAAACTTTTGATACTTGTGGTCTATCTAAAGCAAGCCTTAGACATTTGTGTAGCTATAAATCATCTCATTAAGGGTAAAATGAGAATTTTTAAAGTTGAATTATTTCTAAATATAGAAAGCTTACATTCTTTTTGGGATAGCTAAAAAGGAAAATATGCTCCATAAATTGGGACGGAGGGAGTACAATATTTTGATTATATCTTGATTTTATACTATATTTACATATCATTCAAGCTGTTATGAGGGGCCTATTTTCACATGATGTAACCCGAAATGAAGTTTATTTTATAGACATTATTCATCCATGCCATGGAAATGACAACGCCTCAAGAAGGAAGTCCAACTAGCATTTGAGGACAATTACAATTATGGATCTCCATTACAATGGAGAGACGTCGTCTCATAGTTCAGTTACTAGTTTAAGGTACACGTGCAAAATCATAATTAGATTAAAAAAACACTGCACATGTCCAAGGAAAGAAAAGCTGACCTGACAAGCAGCTGCTCTGAAAGAACTGAAGTCATGACGTCCAACAAGAATGTTGCATGCCTTCTGGAAAATACACAAACAATTTTGTTATATGGGATCATAATAGCAACCCCAAAAAAGATATTTGCAGCTAGTCAACCTGCATGGCAAGAAGATCCAGATTCTCAGGCACATGCCAAGCCCGATCTCTCTCAAAGCTTGATACTGGCTCCGGCCCAGATAACAAGCGGTAGAAGTACCTAATACAAGATTCCCAATGACCAGCACTCAATAAATTATCTCACAAGGAAAAGTGTCAGATGGGAAAACCCAAATTTAGCATATAGTTAAATATGTGAAGTGGATAATCAAATATCGAGTGTTCCAGCACCTTACGCAAACAAACAGTTACTTTGAATATTACCACTGTTGTCCTGATAAACATCGACTCTCAAAATGAATTAGAGAACAATCAGGAGCAGCAACATACACATAAATAACACCATCCTAGCTGGACAGAAGACTACCCGCTGCAGCTAACCTTACCCACACACATCACAGAAATCAATTTTAAGAGATGGGATGTTACATGGATCACATATGCATGTACAGATTCAGTATACAAACTAATTCTACGTGATCAAGATATTGATGCCTACGTGCGTTCTTGAGCTTTGTATCTGGCATGAAAATCGGCTGGAACACGTCGAACATCAATAACCATTATATCGCCCTCGTTCTTCTGCAACCAAACCATAATGAACAAAAATGGTCAGTACCTCCAGATAGAAGATTAAATACCAGCTTGATTGGTATAAGGTTTTGTTAATGTAATTCAACAAACTCAATACCAGCTTGATTAGTAAATAGTAATAGGGTTTTGTTGCAGGAAACAGGAGGGGAAGATAAAAGGAGAGAGAAATGACAGGTTTACTTAGTTGAAGTATCAATGATTACTTCTAGTTGTCTGGTATGGATAAATTAGTTGGTGTGTGGGTCTTCCCAACCCTTTCTATTTTACGTTCTTCCAAACGTGGGAAATCTCTTACCCTGGCACATTTACTTTCACTACTCCTACCTGACTGAATGTAATACAGTCCATGGAAACTGACTATCTCATACATTTCAGTTTTGCCCCTATAAGTCTAAATAACCTTGTTCATCACATAAAAGAGTTCCTTGTTAATTTTCCATGTAAACTCCATTTTTCGCCAAAAAAATTGCTTTTGCAGTGACCAGTTATATCGCCCATGGTCCATCTGAACCAAAATGATCCAAGTGTGAATTCAAAAGCGACCTTTATATTTCACACTACATGATGAAAGCTACAAATTGGCTGTAACCAGGGGCGAATCTAAGTACAAAAATTGGGTCGCGTGAACCCATGGTCATCCGACTAAACTCGGTATATTGTGTATAATTCATAAAATATGCCTAATATTATCTGAAAGAACCCATGGTCAAAAGAGCCTGAGTGGTGCACTGATTAAGGTGTTGGGTTTAATTTCTTAAAGTTGAGGGATCGAACCCAAGTAGCTACACTATAATTCTTTTTATCTCATCTTAAAAGCAATGGTGCACCCATCCTCTTGAAATCCTGGATTCGCCTCTGGATGTAATCAACATAAAGAGATGATGGTATGATCGATGTGATAACCTTGTGCATTTTAAAAGGAGATGCAAACATTTTGGAAGCTTAAAGTGAATGTAATGTACTCCATACTTTCTCTAGTAAAGTTTTATTTAATATTAGGTGTATCATGAGAAGAACACATTAGCCCACCAAAGCTGTCCAACTGATGAGATTATTAGAGAACTCTAAAACCTCTGCAGATACATTCTAAAGAAATAGGAGAACTTAATGATTGGAACTTTGACGAGCCCCCATATGCACATAAAGAGAAGAAAAGACCCCTAAATAAAAAGAAACAGAGAGATACTTCCTCAAGCAAATATAATGGAAAGATTAGCAAAGGTCATAATCAAGACTTTTAGAGGATTGTACAAAAATACAAATATCAGGAATCAGAACTTGTTAGATAACTAAACCTGTAAAAAGTGGTTCAAAGCTCTTTTTACCACCAAAGGTTCATGAGGAGGTAACTGCACGAGAAAAATACAAGCAGTAAGGATTTAGCAAAGCTAACTTAATCGGATAAGAGGTAGAAACATCTTTAAAAGACATTATTTAGTATTGGAATGATACAGACATGAATAGAGTGGAAACAATATAGAGGATTCATATACCGACCCCAAATGATTTTGAAATTGAGGCATACGATTGATTGATTGAACAACTAGTTTACATCATCAGTAAAGTTTAGAATAAATAGGATACAGGCTATCTTTCTTCCGATTACTAATTACCAAGAATTTGAAGAAAAGTTGGATATAGTTGATAAAAAACCAGTTTTTATTCGGTTGACATCATGAAGCATCCACATGTTCTTTGGCCACTGTCAAGCCATGACATCCAAGTATTGAACTGTCGGGCGGCAGGAAATTGATGTAAAATAATACTCCTTTCATTTCAAAATGTTTGTCTTACTTTCCTTTTTAGTCTGTTTCAAAAAAAACACCTCTTCCTTTTTTGACAACTCTTTAATTCCAACTTTCCACATGGCATGTTTAAGACCACAAGATTAAAGGACATTTTGGTACATTCTACACATCTTTAATTTTAGACCACAAGATTCAAAAGTCTTCTCAACTTTCTTATACTTTGTGCCAAGTCAAAATCAGACAAACATTTTGAAACATTAGGAGTATGAAATTATAAAAAAAGTCAAACTTGATGGGCATAAAACCAGAATGTATCAACCACGGTTCAAAGACGTGCATAAATCTATCAATGTCTGACATGTCTCTAACACTCAGGATGATAATATCGGATAGTTCACGCTTCCTCATCCAGAACTGCTGTCCTCCACAAAGCAGATATACTATATAAAAGATCATCCCAAATAAACTGGAACTCCATGTCAACTTTTCACTACATAGAAGGTCCACTTCCTTTTCTTACAAAATTTACTATCACGTTATGGATAGTGCAAGTCCCAAAAGCAAGATTTAGCATGAGAGATCATGCAGCTGAACAGTTTAGAAGTTAGTTAGAGGCTTATATATTGCAAGGAATAGATGAAAATTGGTCACTCGACCGCTAGTATAGAAAAGAATGTGGGGCAAATAATACAACCTAACAGAAACAGGATGATAACAAAATTTCACTGCATTACTGAAAAGATTGAAGATGCTCGTGCAGTGCAGATATTATGGAACTTCCGTTAGCATAAGAAGAGCATTTTTTAAAAGGTAAATACAAATAGAAAAGTACCACTTCACCAGGTTTCCTTTTGCTTATCCTTTCGACATCTACATGGCAAGCATTTGATAAAGCATGTACTCCAGCATCCTAAAAATCCAAACAAGTTGCAAGTGTGTTAATATTGAACATTTTGGAGACTTACCGAGAGCTAGAAAGACGACATAGATAACCAGCTTTCGCAGGAAATGAGACCCACAACAGATAGAGTCTTCACGACTTATATCTAGTTAATGCATGTAATTGCTATATCCAATAATCTCAGCCAGAACTAAAATCAAAGCCGCATCTTCCTCTTTTTGTGAATAACTGAGAAACTCGCTTGGTAGATAATGAGCTTGTGCCTCTATTCTTTTCCAATTAAATACCATACTTGAATTGGCAAACTCGTAACATGTCTAGCGCACATCCCGCGCTATACTACTTTTTCCATTGAACCAAAGCCCTGGGCAACAGAGCTCCATATCTAATTAAAGTCAATAAAAATGGCACAATTTTCCATCCAATGTATGCACATTAAATATGAAAGCCCTGCTCCAACATTTCCACGACGATGTTGGAGTTGATATCTACATCAAACTCTACCATTCAGAGATCTATAATATGATGGACCCTTTTTGCTTCTTCTAACTTCATTTTTGTCGTTTTACCTTTTTGTATACAATGCCTTCTTCTTTTTTACGGATAAACCAGTCACTTTATGGATCCTAACTTACTCGGGGTTGATGCATAACTGTTGTTATCTGTGCGTCACATAGAATTACAACAGTGACTAACTTCCTCGATGTCGAGCTTAAAATACAATTCTTCAGAGATCACCGCAGAAAATACTTATTCCACCTCGTAAAACTTATACAAAATGCTCTCCTATTTGATGTTACTACTGCAATGATGATAAAGCCTGTGAAACATTTCTTGAGATTCGAACATGGACTGGCTCCTGTGTCAGGCATCTCGAATCTTGAATTTGTTATTGTCTCGAATAGGAAAATATATCGCCAAGCTAATTCAGAAACAAGTTCTTCTGGAGCGTCAGGCAAGACCTCATCCTCATATGGGTTGCCATGATTTTTGAACCACAGCCTCAAGAATTCCTTGTTGATATTTTCAGGCTCAAGACCATTCTGAAAGCGCTCCTGGTAAGAATGAGCGATCCAGTATCTGCTTGAGTCGGGTGTATGCACCTCATCAATCAGATAAATTTGACCATCAGGTCCCTTTCCAAATTCATATTTGGTGTCCACTAATATCAGACCATGATCCAATGCTACGCGCTGGCCAAACTCAAATAAGCTCATTGCCTTTCTACTCACTTCATCATAATCAGCTTGAGTCATAAGACCACGTTGAACTACCTCATCTGGTGTTACAGGAAAATCATGATCTGCAGCTTTAGTTGTAGGAGTGGGTCTATTTTCTTTAAGCTTTTGATTTTTCACCAAGCCATCTGGAAGGTTGTTGCCTCAATAATTCCGAACCCCTTTATTGTAGACTGTCCAGAGTGATGTATCAGTGCTCCCAGTAACATATCCTCTTACAACAAATTCAACAGGGAAAACCGAACATTTCCTCGCAATAGCGACATTTCTATCAGGCACCGATACCACTGCATTAGGAGTAATATGTTGAGTCTTATTAACCACCATAAACTTGTCTCATTAAGCACCTGGCCTTTGAAGAGAATGGAAGCAAGAATTCTGTCAAATGCACTTTGCCTATCTGTTGTCACCAATACAAGATAATCCCCTCCATCATATATATCTCTAACCTTGCCTCTGATTTTGGATTTGAGTGCAGGTACAGTTAAATCAAGATGGGTTTCAAATAGGCAATTAGATATAGAACTTTTGATATTGCTCATTACTTGTTCCTTGTGGTCATTGTTGGTTAAGGCTACATGGGGTAGTGGATTTTGGTGCTGGTTTGACATAGTTGATGAAGTAATTGATGGGTATTTCTTGAATTTCGTAATCTTTGTTTGTGAGAAGGAAAAGATTGGTTGGTTAATAGATTGAAGCTTAGTGTTTAGGGTTTTGGGAGGGTTTAAGGTTGGTAAACGATGAGCCATTGTTTTTCAACCTCTTTTTCGTTTCTCCTTTCTGGGTTTTTGAGGGTCTAAAAGAAGACGACCTTTGTGTTCAATGCCTTAATCTAAAACAAAGAAATTAAGTAACTAAAAGACTGCAGTTAATAAAGGGGGTACTCATTTGATAAACCTCCTTTTAGAAGTCAATGATTTTTTTCTTTTACTTTTCTAAAGAACCACTATAAGATACTATTTTGCTCTCCTGTTGTACTACCTTGGAATTCCTACTCGACCTTCTCTTGGCTTAAATAGGTTGTGATATTAACAATCACTATGGGCATTCTAAGGCAGGATTTTTATAGGTTTCCCCTTCTTTTCCTTGTTATTAATGTGTTCACCCCAACTATGAGAGGAACTAAGTATAAATCCATTTGGGCGAATTTGTGCCTCTTCCATACGAGCCCTTACAGAGAACATTTCTTTGCCAACTCTCGTTGTCCAGTGATTCAATTGCAAGTATCCGGCAATGATAAAATAAGGGGGGAAAATACCAACTGATTCATATAGTTAAATTGAAACAACTCAATGTGGGCACATAGGAAAAAAGGTGGGAAACCAGAAGGAGAGGGGGGGGAAGAGTATGGATGAGAATGCGTAAGAACCTGCCACAATATTACTATTCCTCAAATAGCAAAAAGTAAAGGGTATATGGTTTACGAAAAGGAAAAAGAAAAGGATGTTAGGAGTATTGGAAGTCTTAAAATCATATTGATACATCCATATTAAGTAAATTCTTTTTTTCTTATTATTATTTCTTTTTTAATTTGATAAGGACTTCCATATTAAGTAGATTTAAATTCAAAAGGTTGATTATGAAGGCAAACTATAAATAATTCCTAATACTCAAAACAACCAGTATCCCGTATGAGCTCCAGATAATCCACATTACATTTCTGATGCAAGACGTGAAACAGGTTAGAACAATACATTTACACCTTTTTCGGCACAGCTTATTACAGTCGGAAAGAAAAAACTTACAGTTCGACTCGAGCAAAATACTGATACTGGCTGTCCAACAAACTTCTTGAAGGCTTCCTGCGAAACAACAAATGAAGAATAAAATTTATTTTCTCATTGCCATTTTCACACCAAACACTGACAACTAAATGACTCCTACATGTATATAAGCTTGTGCAGCAAGTAGATGACCAATCATCAGAGAATTTTCTCAAGTGATGCAATTATCCAAAAAACGGAAACACTCTGTTTGGATGATTGTTACATATTGTTTCATATCGTATCGTATTATATTGTATTGTTTAGATAGATTGTATCGTTTTCCGTCGTTACATAATGCCACGCATCAGCAAAGGATAAACCTAGTGTATGGAGTAGAGCTACTATAAAAAGGTAGGGTAAAGTATAAAATAGGATTATTAGAAAATAAGTAAAGACAAAATGAGGAAAAAAATAAGTTTTCGACGCGATCACTTATCTTACATAACTATAGATTTAACGATACAGTAAAATTCAAGTAACAATCAAAACAAGCATTGTATTTAAACTAACAGAGTGTTACTCATTGACATATAGATTATAAATTCACCTCCAGAACACCGACGACAGTTCTGCAATTAGGTTGTTGTTGCGCACCGGCGAAACGAGTTCCTATATACTCGATTGCTATAAGGTAACGCTGTAGCCGAGGATTAGGATTCATTATTGTTCTACTAACTGACTCTTCAACGACGTCGTTGCCGGCATCGGCGATGTTATCGTCGTTTACCTTGGCGAGTTTCGACGGGCGTAGGGGAGATTCAGGCCGTAGATCGAGCGAGTGTTTACTAGTCTCAGAGATTAACGGCTGTGATTGATCGTTTGTCATTGCAGAGTTATTGGAGTTGTATAGTTCTGAACGTTAGAAATGCAACGAGGGTTGAAGGGAATTTTGGTGGGAGCCCGAAAGACTTATGGATCCGCCCCGCCTTCTTTTTCTTTTTTTTTTTTAAATAAAATTCTCGTGACTTAGACTAATTTTTTCATTTTAGCATCTTAACTTAGCCTTATTCCTATTTGATGTGAACCTCCTATCAATTAAAACAGCTCACTCTCTATATTCACATAATCTTAAGCTCAACTCTTATGCATACTAACTCAAATCAAAAACCAAAGCAGCTCATAGTAGCAACACATGAAACAAAGTTAAAAAAATGAAACTTATGTCATGTTAGTCGAATTATGTTTAATAGACACACTTGAGGACAGAGGTACACATATGCATTAAGCCTAAATAATATTTAAGTATTTGAAAATTTTCAAATTATGTTACAATTTAGTCTAATCCATAATACATAAACATATCCTCAAACTTAACCTCATGTAGTAAATATGTACTCCCACTTTGAATGTGCAAAAATAGATACTTTTAACTTGTATAAAATTGAGCACATAAACACACACGTCCTACATGCCATTTCGCGTGAAATACACCGTATCTCATGCGAGTTAGAGCTCACATTTGCGGTCTAAAAAGGTAAAAAACTATCTATCCAAGGGATGAAAGGGCAGAGGCCTTTCGTGTCCCCTCCCGTCAAGAATTGGGGCCTCACAATCACTAGCCAACATGCTTTCTTTCATGCCTTTTTTCGTTCATGGTTCGATATTCTGGTGTCCTAGGCGTAGAGGAACCACATCAATCCATCCCGAACTTGGTGGTTAAACTCTACTGCGGTGACGATACTGTAGGGAAGGTCCTACGGAAAAATAGCTCGACGCCGGGATGATAAAAAGCTTAACACATCTCATTCTTATTACTTTTTCAATATGAAAACGAAAAAGAAAAAAAAAAGTTTCTCGATTTCTTGTTCCAATTTTTAAATCTGAATAGATTCCAAAAGCTCCGACTACAACAGTGGAGGTTTCAACTATTACCCATCGGAATTTCTCCTCAATCCAACAACTCTTCTTTGTTTTTAGGTCATAATAACTAACACTTTTGAAATTAATAATAATCCCAAGACTTCGAAACTTACATACCCAATTCGGCTGAGAATTTAATTTCGATTATGTGGACTGTTTTAGACTGAATCTGATTGAATTTATTGTTCGAATCTGAATTAGAGCTTGAATATGTCGATTATTTGTGGGTTAGGATTGATTTTTGGAGCTAAAATTTTGGAAACTCCATTAACGGGTGAGGGAGCTTTTAACTGAAGGTTTATATATTTGATTTTCACCCTTTAGTTTTACCTTAATTTGTTTTCCTTCTTTTTAAATCTCAATTCCTATATTAATACATGTATGAATGGGTAATACACGTATAAAATAATTGACAGCTTCTAAATGGGTAATCCGCGTAGGAGCTAGTGTAATTCACGTGTGACCTACCGAAAATTTGTGTCCACGAATTTAACTTTATATAAGTTGAGGCGATTATTTGTGCACATAAAAAATTAGAAGCGTACTTGCCAATTAAGTCAAAGTTTGAGGATATGTTTATATATTATACCTTTAGTCTAATATATAAACTTTGAATTTTATGTCCAAACATAACTATATTACATTATTATCTATAGGATTTGAACCATTCACCTTAACTTTGGAAAGCAAGAAAATCATCAATTGAACTAACTCTCAATCAACAACAACAACAATATATTCAATATAATTCATAAGTGGGGTTTGATAATAGAATATGTCTTATCCTTCGGCTTAAGTAAAACATATCAAAATAGATATGAAAAGAAAATATAATAGAGAAAATAATGATAGCGGGAGTCATATTATAATATATAATTGAGATTTAATTAAAAAGATCTATAATTTTAACATATCGTAAAAGAAAGTAACTGAAATTTTGTTAAATAAAAACATGATATAATCCTAAATTAGAAATTTTTATGGTGGGGGAGGGGTGAAAAGGGGACCGAACTAATCCAAGCAAACTCAACTAATACCTTGGGGACAAACTATAATCAACCAAAACCAATTAATCGGAAGGACATTGACTATTGATAGTGAAACTGATTTACTGCGAAATCTAAAGAAAAAAAGTTCTATGACGTTATTTTTGGAGTCTTATTTAATTACTTCCACACTCGTTCCATTGATATTTCAATGAACAAACTCAATTACATAGAACAATACATTATTATTTTTCACTGAGTTTAAGATGTACCAACGATTAATAATTTGAATGTACTATAAATATGATAATTTGTAAAAAACAATTGACTAAACAGATGTGTGAGCAGGTAACAATCTAAGAAAATTACTTATGAGATACTAAATTAAAAGTTGACGCGTTCTTTCCTTTTAAATTTTTGGTAAACATTATTTTTCTAAACACAAAACATTAATCGATGCACACACATCCCTTTTTATAAAAGGGTTGAAAGAATGTCTTTTAATTTCTTCATTGAAGCTATATTTAAAAACTCTCGGACGTATTTTCTTCAATTAGTTATTTCTCCTTCAATAATAATTAGCATTATAAGTTTTTGATTATGGCTTTTGCTTTTATGGTTATATTTTTTTATTCGAAATTGTGTTCTTAAACTGTGAAACAAAGTTTTGTGGGTTACAACAATTGCAGAAAACGGGAAGTAAGTAACTGCTAACTATTACAACAAACTGAAATTACAACCACTTTGATATTTTGATGGGTCGAGTGACGCCACTCTGTCTTTAAGACAAGATTGCCCCGTATATATCATCTTACGTTATGGACAATAGTCTATCAAGATAAAACAACAACTTAACAAATGAGCAAAGGAAACTCAAGTGTTACTTTGAAGAACTTAGAGTAACGAAATGATGCTGGAGAGTAAGAAGAAGATTTCTTCATTTTTCTGTCTCGTGTTTGAACAATTGAGCCAAAGTCTTCAATTTATAGTGTAAGGAGGGTGACTTCTCAACTAGTCAACTGATGACTTTTAATAGCCATATAATGGCACTTAGTGAGGAGTTATATTCAGCCAAGTAAATGACTGAATTTATGTGCAAAGTAATGGAGATTCAACGCTCCAAAACCAACTCAAAAGGCATAAATTTTATGTCTTCCGTCGTTGTACTTCGTCCCAATTTTATCTTTCCTGAAACTCCATGGACCAAACCTTAAATAGTAAGCAATTTGGATCCAAAAAGATAATATCATAAGAAGCCCAACGCCCGGACAGGACTCGAGCACACCTAGGTCCTCCCTCCTTCAAACACATGAGTTACCTCTTGGGGTTCCAAACCCTTATCCATTTTTTAGACTTATAAAATGAACAACTCTTCCTTTCCTCACCGATGAGGGATATTGTTCCACACCATATTTTCATGCTTCAAACACCTCACTTCGTAGACCAAATCTATTTCATCTCTTAACGAAATTTGACGATCATTGGCCCTATGGTCATCTACTCACTTATTAGATTATGCACGTGTGAATAACCAAAGTCTCCAACATGCAGAACCCCAGTGTTTACGTCATTAAAGATGGGTGTACGCAACTCCCACCAAAGGCAAATTTCCAATAAGTTTACCATTATAAGCTTCACTTTTCTGTCTAACATGCATTGTTGCAAGAAAGTCTTAATCTGAGGTCTTAAGTATATAAATATATATATATATATATATATATATATATATATATATATATAAATGATTTAGTATTATTATTTTTTCATACTTGTTGCTTAGGGATGGCAACGGATCGGATCTTGATCGGATACTACTAGATTCAGATTCAAGTCCAGTTTCGTTTTTCATATCTGGATCCAGATCCATCAGGTCTATAAAAATCAAATCCAAATCCGGATCCACCGGGTCCGCGGATCGAATCTGGATCCACGTGTAAAAAAATTTGCCTTGAATAATATTCCCACCCGTTGAAACTTTTTTGACAAAATGAAACTCAATCTGATTGAAAAAAATAATTGAGTTCATTTAATCAACCTACACAAACATGACACCATTCTTCCAAAATACTGAACGAAGTTTAGCATCACAAGAAAATAAAGACGATGAAGCAAAGTAAGTAAATAACAACATCATGAAAAACGCTACAATTACAAAGGTCTTGAAATTAAATTCTACAACAATGTTCTTTAAAATGCCAGCAACATCTTCTATAACACCTTTCATTGCGACCTTATCAAAATATTCTCATGCCTCGAAAGTGAGTTTCTATAAAATATCAGATATTTAATATGTCTCAAAACATACTAAATCAGCACTAGCACTTTCTAATCAGAACAAGCATGGATCAGTGCTGAGAGTATAGTCAGAACGAGAAATGAATGATGTTGATATAGAAATGATGAGCAAATCATCACAAACTTTATAAAATTACATTCTAGATTATGGATATATTTAATAAAGTCTAAATCTGAATGTAAAATACATAAATTATGAAAAAATTTAAGAAAATACTTATAAAATTACATTCTAGGTTATGGATATATTTAATAAAAATGGATCCACGGATCGGATCTAGATCGGATACGGATCTCAAATACAAGATCCAGATCCGATCTGTCAGAAACGGATCCCGATCCGATCCGAATCTGTCGGGTCCAAACTTTGAAGATACATATCCTATAAAACGGATCTTGACCGAATCCAGGATCCACTGTCATCTCTATTGTTGCTTTTTACTTCACATAGTAACACCAATATTTATAATAGTGAGAATTAATCCAAGTTAATAAGATGTTAGTCATATGTTTTGAATACATGACCTTAGATGTTGTTGTAAAAATATTATTTAATAATATATGTATGCAATGGCCATATGTATTCGGTATACACACGCTGCTACAGTAGCTGCTTCACGTGACTCATATGGGACTCATGAGATCCATATACCCATCCGAAATGTCCCATCGGATACCAGCTCTGTGGCTGAAGTGTCATCAACAATCAGCACTCTCATAATCATGTACCATATCCTTTAACCCGACTTTTCAAGTCGTTTCTCAATAATATAACAGTAATCAGTGCCAATGATAAAAATATATGAATGATATGGATATGCGTACACCGTGCAATCAACATAATCAGTTTAATCATAAAAAAATCAGTTTCCATTCAATTGTTCAGGCGAGATGTGGAGTGATAAATGCATGACAAGTCAAATCATAATATCATATCAATGTCTACAAGCCCACATAAACAGAAATCATACCAACCTAAGTGGACTCTTTCACCGCACCTTGTGGCGCGAAGGCTAAACACATAAACTATTTCACATGCGTCTTTCTAGTTTATCAATTACTCAATTAAGTTCACCCGATGCCCGTATTAGTACTCGTCACCTCACTAATACGGAACCCCCAAATTCTCATTACTCACATTAGTTCGTTACAAGCATACCAACACAAATATGTTATACTAGAGTCTAGAAAGTCTCAACTTGCCTGAATAGAACCGAAGAAGTCGCGCAGTAGCCTTCCCCTTTCGTATTGCCTCCTCGCGAGCCCACTCTGATCAATCATATCGATAATATATGAGATTACGGTCTAGTCAATACCCATAATCTCTAAACTAATTTACAAATGAACCTCATTCCCACATTATCAAAATACGAACTTTTCTACCCAATTAGTACCAATACGCTCTAAATAGTCATAATACCAAATAAATTTAATAACGGACCCCAATTGAGTCCCCAATTTAAAGATAAGGCAAAACCCCAAATTTAAATCCTAGAATTTCCCTCAAATCTCAAAAATGGTTTAATCATGCAATTAATCAATTAATTAACACTCACTAGTCATTTACATCATTAATAAACAATATCCATAACAAAAGTCCACTAATTAACCCCAAAATTCTCATTTACAACTCTCTTATTCTCAACATAATCATTTTTCTTTTCCCAAACATAGATCTAAGCCTAAAATAATGGAATACATTAATATAATTAACTAGAATTGAAGATTAGAAATTACCTAGATGAAGAACTTTAATTTTCCACCTTGAAGGCCATAAAGATCGAGTTTAGAAAGATGGAAAGTGGAAACGAGGTCAAAAATCTCGTTTAGGGCATTTAATATCGTTGCTAGAGTGCCTTCATTGCGAGACCCCGCACGCGATCGCAAAGGCTAACCCGATCCGACCCCCACTCGACTCATCGCGATCGCGAAGCACCGAGACAATGCCCTTCCCCAGGCGCGTGTCCGCGCGACCACGACCCATAACCCCGTGATCATGAGAGCCTAATTTCATCGAGGCTCACGCTCCCTTCCTCGCGATAGCGAAGCAGAAAACCATACAACATGCACTAGATTTTTGCTATTTTTCTCCAACGTCGACTCAACCCTCAAAAATTATTCGGAAGCCAAATAACACAAACGAAACATGCATTCCTATAAGAAAACACATTCCGGACACGCTCGCATACACAGAATTCCAGAAAATGTCTGTAAGGCTCATATTTGACTAAAGTCAAGTAAGTTCTAAATCCACAATTTTACAAATATACGCTCAAAACACACTGGGCTTCTTGGGGAACCGAACCAAAAGTTCGACTAAGTCATAAACGTCGTTCTGGAGCTAATGGAGCCAACGAAACTATGAACGAAGTACGTTTACTCAAAAGTCAACTATTGGTCAAACTTCTCTATTCTCTTAACTTGGAATTTCACAAACCTACCAAACATAGGTCCGAAACCTACCCGGTCACCTCGAAAACCATGTTATCCATTCCCGCAAGTCACAAATAAGCAAATAAAGGCTTGGAAAGGATAATTTAGATATTCCAAGATAAAACAAGCAAAACAACTTTTGTCGTTACAACTATTATCTCTCTCCTACAACGAAATACAGTGGAGATACATACAAAAGAAGAGGAAGAAGAAGACCCAGATCTACATATACAACATATAGTCGTTTGCCATTGAAGCAATGTCTCCCTCAACAAATCCATCCATCCATACATATAATATCCAAATCCAGGTCGAAGCAATGCTTCCTTCAACAAATCTTGTAAAAGCAACGCCTCCTTCAACAAATCCATCCATATATACATACAAAACCCAGATCCAGATCGAGGCAATGCCTCCCTCAACAAATCCTTTAACATCCATGTTCAGGAAATCAACATAAATCCTGTACTAAAAAAGAATAATAAGAATTTGGCAATTGAAAATTGAAACTGAAGAAATAATCAATTAAAAAATTCAAGAATTTAAGACAATTGGAGTTAGACTTCATATCACTGGAACCCAGGAGATGAGAATGGAGGTCATAAGTTATAGATGCGAAGTGTGGAACGTTGGGTCTCTGAGACATATGCTATAAGAGACAGATTGAGATAAAAAGATATGCTATAAAATCTAAAATATAGCTATGCATTTGTAATTTTTGAAAGGCTAAATATCTAAATAACCACTTCAACTTGATAAGTTTTGTAAAATAAGCACTTAAATTTAGTAGTGACCAAATAAATATTTGAACTTGTCAAAAGTGTCTTTTGGACATACTAAGGCCAAGTGTGTGAAATACACTTGCTTTTAATGTGTTAAGTGAACCAATTATTAAAATTACACACGTAATTTTTTTTAAAAAAAAGACAAATATAACTAAAAACTATTAGAAAAAACAACTCAAAAATATGTAGAAAAAATGCAATAATAATAAGGAAAACAGAAATAAACCCTCCTCCCAAGAAGTTGATTTTGTAAAAATGGAGAACACGAAGCTAATAATGGAAGGAGAAGAATCTGCCAATAACAGTGAAGAAGGAGTAATCTGAAATTGTGGGACCCACATGGAGAAATATTTCTGAAATGTAAAAAATTAACTCATACACGTAAGAAAATTGGAGGGGGAAAAAATGAAAGCACAATTGAAGTTATTCAAGCACCATCACCAAATGATGTGGTGTATCGGATGAGGTTGCTCATCCCTTAACCAAAAATTTTAAGTTCGAGCCTTGGATATAAAAAAATAATGGTAGGGAGTGCTTCCTTCAGAAATGGACTCTACCCGGCGCAAATTCAAATCGGCACATAGAATTGTGAAGGTGAGTTAGAGTCAGCCGACCGCTCTACCACTGAGCTACTGAGGAACAACAGGAGATTTGATCTCATAGAGTTCAATTCCCCTTCTCCCTCGGTGCATAAATGAGGCTTAGCCCTCGAAGTACCACATAAGCAAGAAAGCCAATAGACCTTGAATAGCCTGTAAGAAATGACTTATAGTCACGCTCCAATGTGGATATCAGACACCATGCGGGAAACAAAAAAGAAGAAGTTACTCAAGCGCTCATACGTGCGTGCAAAATATACTATTTGTCATGTCAGTATCATAGATGTTCAAGCGACACAGTTATGTTAAGTTCAAGTATCTATCTGGTCACTTTTTAAGTTTGAATGTCTGTTTTATACTTTTATATAACTTCTCAAGTTTAAGGTTATCTAGGTCTTTGGCTTTTTTGAAACTATAGTTGTGTATTGTATAGAGTAAATGCATAGTTACCCCTAGAGATGGCAATGGATCCTGGACCCGGTCCGGATCCGGTGGATCCAGATCCGTTTTATAGGATATGAATTTTCAAAATTTGGACTCGGCGGATCCGGATCGGACCCGGATCCGTTTCTGATGAATCGGATCTGGATATGGATCTTGTATTTGAGATTTGTATCCGGTCCAGATCCGACCCGTGGATCCGTTTTTTATTAAATATATTCATAACCTAGAATGTAATTTTATATAACTATTTTCTTAAAATTGCTAAGCACATCCTTGCAAGTTTAATTCTCAAAACAAGTTTAATTTATCCCCGCGTTAACTCAAAAACCAAAAAATAAAGAGGTAACTTCGATAATAAAATCAATGTTATATTAGTGAATGACTAACATCTCCATAGACAAGTAGTTAAAATTATATTCACTTCATTTGTGAAGATTCCAAGCAAATGCAAGTTCTGCATTGTGAAATACTAGTCGGCATTTTTCACAACTATTGTCATTGTCCAACATTTTCAATTAATAGCTCACAATCAAAACGAGACAACGAACAAAATATCTCATATGAACATTTCAAAATTGAAACACAGTAAACTGTTAGCTAAGTAAAAATCGTTTGTCAATTAAAAAAAAAAATCTTAGCAAGGTTACATTCTTAGCAAGACAAATTTTTTTACATGTGGATCCAGATCCGATCCGTGGACCCGGTGGATCCGATGGATCCGGATTTGGATATGATTTTTATGGACCCGATGGATCTGGATCCGGATCTGGATTCAGGTATGAAAAATGGATCTGAATCTAGATCTAGTAGAATCCGATCCAGATCCGATCCGTTGCCATCCCTAGTTACCCGTTTGACTATGACATTTTTCTAAAAAAGACAAACTTTGAGAAGATACTAATAACGCTTGGACAATTTCAAAAGGATATAAATACAACATTTCTTGTTCAACCCTAGGTATACAAAAGAAGGGATAAATTATGCACAAATCATTGTTAGCCACGTGTCAACTTTATTATTTTTATATTTTGTTTATTTTTCTTACTTTATTTTGTTTTCTTTTTTCCTTTTCTTAAAATTTCCTTTTATTTCTCTCTCTTTCTGCGTCCTCTTCACTCAACCCAGCCCTTTGCTCTTGCCGCAGACCCCTTCCCGTCTCGCCGCCGACCAACCTCCAATCAGCCACCATTGTTGCATTTTGTTTCAACTCTCCTAATAAGCTCCATCCCTCCATTATTAATTATTCTATTTTTTATTTAGAGAGAGGACGAAGTAGATTGGGAGATATGATTGAGTCTATAAATTTCTCCGTTAATTGCCGCTGCTATAACCATCGCGCCGCCGCCGCCGCAGTAGCCACTGCAAACTACTCGAATTACCACCAAATTAAAATTTAAAAATCAAACTCATTTAATTATGATGAATCATAACCCTATTTTTTTTTGCTAATCTGATTGGAACTCCATAAGAATGGAGTTTTATAGTAATCCTTAACCCTCTCATTTAATAACAATCAGAGGATAAAAAAATAGTCAAAGAACAATTTCGTATTAGAAGATAGGCGAAGTTGGATGAAGAAGATGAGGGAAAAAGAATATAAAAGTAAATTAAAATTACCAAAGTAAAAATAAAGTATTTTCTAATGAAATAAATGCTGAAAAATAAAAAAAAATCAGTGAAATATATTTTTAAAGGGTAAAAGAGACGAAGAACGTCATTTCAATTATTATTTTTCTATGAAATGAAATCTAAAATATCAATAATATATGAATTAAATCAACTAAAATGATGACCTCATATATAAAAACATTCAGAAAAAATTAAACACTTATTATAACTTATGCACCGCTTACTTTTATATCAAATTAAATATTCGATGTAAAAAATCATGTAATCCCCCACATAAATTACCTTGATCCCAAATACCATAATATTAATGGGTAATTGAACTTACAAAGCAAATTAATTGTGAAGTAAAATTAAGGAAACAATTTCTCTACGTAAAATCTTACTTAGATTTGAAATTCCTACTCTTGCATAGTTCAAAACTTCAAATAAAGAACCTTAATAGTCAAAATTTTAGATAATTTTAAATTTCTAAATATTAGATAAATATAATGAATAATTTGTCTAATGTGAAACTATTTTAAAGGGTAAAAAAAGGCGAACAACGTCATTTCAATTATCATTTTCTACAAAACAAAATCTAAAATATTAATAATATATAAATTAAATCAGCTAAAATGATCAAATGACCTCATATATAAAGACAACCTATAAAAACTAAACACCTATTATAACATGTGCACCGTTTACTTTTATATCAAATTAAATATTCGATAAGAAAAAATATATAAACCCCACATAAATTACCTCGACACCAAAATACCATAATATTAATGGGAGATTGAACTTAATATCTAGAAATAGACTTCAATGTTCTAATTTTCAGACTTCATTAAGACCTCCGATCTTTAAGGTCATTTTTTCACGATACTCTACATTTATTTTTCACAATTTATATGGGAAGGATTTATATAAGTAAAATCTTTACTTTGAACTTTAAGTCCTAAATATATGGATATACATTGTTTAAGTAAAGAAAGATTTAATAACAAAAAATTTAGATGATTTCAAAGTATTACTTATCCAAAAAAAAAATTTCGTCAAAATCTAAAAGTGCTCCAAAAATAACTGTGAGGTTTTTTTTTCAAAAAATAAAATTGGTGAAAATTATAAAGATAATTAAATAATAATTTGAGGAAAACAATATTGATAATTTTATTTGTTGTAAAGTCTTTTTATGAAAGTCAAAAAGTTTAACCAATATTTTAAAGATCCTTCGTAATTTTAATATAAAGATATAGATTAGATCGTTTTTAATACATTCTTGGTTGTTTTTTTGTTGAGTATGTGAGATATCAAAGGTTTAGGCTTTATTTCACATATTTGTCTCACGAGTTTATAAACTTTCAAAAATTTACGTGGATTTCCATTCATAGGGGATGTTCTTTAATTTTTGCCACTCAATTGGTTGGTCTTTAATTTTTGCCCATACTTCTCATTTAATGAAAATTTGTGGTCAAAATACTATTTATTCGCGGATCTATTAATTCATAGATTCTAGGTTCGAATCCCAGCAGAGGCAAAAAAAGAAAAAAAAAACCGCAAGGCATTTTTTTAAAAGAAATTATGTCTATTCGGCTAAAGTTATATAGAGATTATGTTTTAAGGGACATAGTTTCTAGATTATGCCTTCAGACATAGTTACATACAAATTATGCCCCTTAAGGCATAATCTTAAAATATGCCTATTCGGTAAAAGTTATATATAGATTATGGCTTAAGAGTCATAGTTTCTATGTTACTAAACTTTGATTTCAGATATGTAACTATGCCCCTTAAGGCATAATCTCTATACAAATTTGGCCGAATAATCATAATTTTTATGAAATCTTGCATTGTAATTTTTTTCTTTTTGACTCTGATGGGATTTGAACCCACAATCTCAGAGGTATTTTCGGAGGCATAATTACATAGAAACTATTTCCTTTAAAACATAATTTCTATACAACTTTTATCGAATAAATATATTTTCTAATGAAATTTTGTCTTGCGGTTTTTTTCTCTTTTAGACTCAGCTGAGATTCGAACCTACAATCTCAAAGATATTTTTGGTCATTTTCTTAGACGAATGATAAAAATTAAAGACCAGCAATGTAAGGCGCAAAAATTAAAGACCACCCTAAAATAGGGCAATCGTGCGAACTGTCCATAAACTTTTAGGTTGGGTATTTATCAAATTTTCCCCAATAGTATCAAATGCATCTCCGTGGTTATTAGAACGTTGTTTAGTCATTTAGCTCTAACCTTGGTTATTTACGCTTTATTAAAATGAATTTGAATTTGAATTTGAATGTGCAATATATTGTATATATGGTAAATTTCCAACAGATTTGACAAACCAGATCTTTTTTGCAAGTAAGAATCTAACAATATCAATTAAAGGATACTAAATAAAAAGTTTACCCTCTTTCCTTCTAAAGGTAAACATTGGTATTTTATTTTAAATAAAACATTAATTGATGCCTACACATACCTCCATTAATGTAAAAGAAACCCTTTTCTCCCTTTTATAAAAGGTTGAAAACGTTCCTTTTTTTTCCCTCTTGTTCATTGAAGCCATATTTGAAAAAGAACTCCAAAAGGTACTTTCTATCTTTCTCTTCCAATAATAGTTAATGGCTTTGCTTTCATGTTATATTGTCTTTTCGAATTTGTGAAACAAGTTTACCATTACAAACTTCACTTTTTTCTCCTAATATGCATGGTCTTTTTTTTAAAACAAAAAAAAACTCAAAACCTCCATCTCTATTTGTTACTTAGTTATTTTGACGTTGATTTATACTTTGGTCTAGCTTTCACTTACTTCACAAACAATACTTTTCTTTTGTTAGAGAATTTTTTAAGTTCATAGACGTTAGTACTATATTATTTGTGTTTATGGAGAATCTTTTGTTTGAGTCTCAAAACACAATAATTTTTTAACTTGAAAATTTTGCTTGATTTATTGTGGTAGATCAAGAAATAAGGAGACATATGGGGCGTGCAAAACTGAAGATGGAAATAATAAGCAAGGAGAAAGCAAGGAATGCAACATTCAAGAAAAGGAAAGAAGGCCTATTGAAGAAGTTATATGAATTCACTACTCTTTGCAATGTCAATGGACTTATGATAATGTATGGGCACAAACAAGCCAATGGATCCAACTCTGACCCTGAGATTTGGACAAATAGTAGTGGGGGAAATAGTACTACTAAAAGTTTACAACAAGAAGAGATCCAGAATCTCATCGACGAGTACAAAAAGGAGAGTAATTTGCAATCTGGGAGTACTAAAACCTTTGAATTGTCTGATTATTTCGTCGATAGAAACAAGAAAGTTGAGGAGCAGTTGATCAAGTTGAGAAAGATGAACATGGAGGAAAAATACCCTTGTTGGAAAGAGTTCATGGACCAGTTATCTGAATTTAAGTTGAGGGAATTTTTAACTTTGTTGGATGACAAAGTTGAAAAAGTTAAGTCTAGAATTAATTTGCTCAAAGGGGATTTTGCTAGTGAATATTTAATGGAAGGAGAAATGATTGATTTGGGAGGAGGACAAGCAACAAGAGTAAGCCAATTGACTCATTACAATGATAATGCTATGATCCAAGGAGGAATGGAATTGGGAGGTTATAATCATCAAGAACAGTTGCAAGCTCCCATTTATCCTTACTGTAACTCCATCATTAATCATCAAGAAATGATGATGTTAATGATGAATGAGAATGACCATTGGCAAGGTAATAATGGTGCTGCATCCTCCAGTGGCAGTGGCAGTGGCAGCAATAATATGAGGTGTGCATTGATGAAATATGAGACTATGATGACTCATAACATGTTAAGTAATAATCAATTGACATATTCACCATATGTAGCTCCAACAATCCTGCAGCCAACCCCATGCATGATGATGCCAAGTGCTATGCCCCAAATGCAACATTCTTGGAGGGATGACGAGCGAGATGAGAAAGTAAGATTCTCACCTTATTTGAGGAAGTAGCGATATGAGATTGTGTTTTGTATGAATTCTTAGAGTGAAAGATCTCCCGTTCAGCTTTGAAAGTTGAGAATGAAACCATTTCTTTTATCATTGGGAAGATGAGAAAAGGAATGTATTAGCTTTTCTGTTATATAGGATCAGACTCTTTGTTTTTAATGTTTTGAAGTATAAGTGGTCAATCTTAGGACTTGTTTTTATTTCCGATTTTAGGAACATATTATGTCTTCAGCACTCCAATCGACATTTTGGCATTACTCTTTCTCAGAAACAAGAGAACAAACTTACAAGTGTTAATTATCAATAAGTCTAGTTACCTTTCTCAAAAAAAAAAAAAAACACAATTGGTCTATACTACAGATTGGAAGTACAATTATGAACCACAAGAAATATAACGACACAAACAAGAATCTTTATTTGGTCGGACCTTCCAGCTTCAACAATGGTCTTACACATTTTTAGTTCATTTTCATAACTGAACAAATAATAAAGATGTATAATTGGGTGAAAAAAATGAACCACCGAGTGAAGAAGATGCAGAATTCTCTTATATGGTTCTCTGCCACAGTCAAGTAATATGATGACAAATGGGGGAAATAAAGTAAAGCGACGCGGGTTCATCTTATTCTTTAACACCATCATTACTGCAAATCTAAAACAAAAGTAGAGATCTTTTGAAAGTAAACAAACATTACAAAGTCAACAGAAAAGAAACTTAAAACACTTTCCCTTTCTTAAAGATGGGGCAAAACTAATAAAATGACTAGTAAAGTAGAGCCATCCCACAGGCGGGAGGAGTGTATGCCTATAAGCTAATTAACAAAAGCAAGGGAAACAAGGACGCGTTTGATACTTCAGGACTACCTAATCATAAAATGCCTCTTGGAGGCACAATCTATGATTCACACACTACTTTTGAATGGCCTTGAATTAATTGACAGGTTTTTGGTGAGAGAAACAAGAGATGCAGTTGGATCAGCCGAGTTGGTCATCAACTCCTCCTCAAGTACCTTGTCTCCTTTGAATTGCTTCTGCACAACAGCAACATTAAAATTATAACCATATTTGGAATTCATTGCTAAACACTACAAATGTTGTCGAGACATTTTTTTAATGAAGGGTGTACTTCAAACAGAAACAATTGTAACACAAAGCATCCGGCTAAAATGTGGAGCTGCACTACGTGTTGAAGATTATATAAATAGGCAAGGAGAAACTCACAAGAGAATCAGCTTTCTCGAATACATCAGCTTGAATAGCTGGTTTTGTACTCCTTTTACCCTTGAGCACTTTCTCACGCTTCTCATAGAAATTGAAATCATCCAATATAGATGTCTTCTCTGAGTAGTTCTTAAGTATGTTAAGCATTTCCAAACCTTCCTTCAATCCAATCTGGAATGAAAACATCCTTGTTAGATCTCTAACTTTATAATTAAGACATGACGGGAATTTTTTTAGAAAAAATAGTAACTTCTAATTCAGATTCTGCCATTACAATCAGAGACATAGACAGAACGAAATATTGAAAGGCCCTCTATAGGAATAGCCAAAATTTGGTAAAGCATAAACTTAAGTATACCTCCTGAGTATCTCTGCTATAGGTTACAGATCTATTATCATTGTTTTCGAGGATAATGTGCCTGAACTGTGTGTTAGGGACATCTTTAACAATGTGCCACTTCACAGGGAAGAACCCACTCCACTTATCAAGCTGCCAAAAGTCCATGTTTCTGTTGAAGTCAACCTGCCCAACCATCTCAGCTACACCTAAAAACTGTCCACTTCCATTTACCTGAAATTCCAAAGAGAAGAAACTCAGAAAAGTTACCTTAACACCACCCAGAACATTAAAGATGTGATTTTTTAAAACAAGTAACATGCAAACAAAAACAAGGGAAAAGGAAAGAGCTTTTATACTGAGCATCGAACTAAAGACACGTATGTAATTATTTCTTTGCAAAGGAAAAAACATGACACGGAATATAACTTACTGAAAAGAAGAGGAACACTGGACAGCTTGAACCAGTTCCACTTGCTTTACCCTCACCATCACGGAAGGCAGTGTCCAATTTCTTGTTTCCATTAGGAGTACTTGACCATACATCATATTTGACACACTTGTGAATATCATCTTCACTGTATGACTTGATAATGTAAAACTTCGCATTATCATACTGAGTCTTAAAATCCTCTTTGTTATACTTCTCCCTCTGAATCATTGGCCCAAGCTGTTCCTCCTCAGCAGATGGTTTTTTAAGGGTGCTCCTGCTGTTGGCGCGGGGACCACGAGGTAACTCATTTGAGGCTTCAAACACACCATTTCTGGTGAAATTTCCACTCGGTTTACCTTTATAGTTCACATTCCACATTCTACTGTTTGTTTGATAGTTAATGGGATCGTAAGGCCTGAAAAAGCCTTGATTTTGACTGGTGTATGATGGGAAATCCCCAACCATATGAAACCCCTTAACCAGGCCTCCAGACTGGACATCGGACTGAAACTGCCAAGACGGGGAAACTCGTTAAAACAAAAACAAGAGAAAACATTCCTTCAAAGTCATCACTAATGACACTAGAAAAGGCAATAGAAAATTAAGAACTTTGGCATAGGTTTTGCAATTCAACATTAGAGAAAAGAACGCCATGAATATAGTTAAATAGTTAATCAACCATGACCTTCAGGGGAACATTAAACATACCTTGTTCATTGGGTTGAAAGGCTGAGCTTGATGGATAGACTTTGGCGGATTTGACATGGCAGTAGATGGTCGACTCTTGGGGTTAAAAAGAGTGGTTGCATTTTTGCTTGAGAAAGAATTATTCATTTTTGTGGAATTAAAACCATTTGACTTGACTGGACCATTTTGGCCAAAAGATGATTTAACATTCCCGGATTTGGGAGCAGCATTATTGGCAATATCTGTGCAGTACGTCGAACCCCATGAATAACATGGCATGGAATCTGAACCATATGAGGCAGGTTGCTGAAGATATCCAGATGATAGATAAGGCTGCTTCCCATCGCCTCCCACGTATCCAGCAGTGTAGGGATTATAGCCAGGCATATAGTAGAGAAGGGAACCATTATCTGATTGAACACCCTGACAACCACCAGATTGTGTTTAGTTGTCAGACAACAAAGCAATTTAAGATAACCCACCACTTATAGAAGTAAAACTTACCGCATTAAAGTAAGCTTGATCATCTAACTGATTAAAAGTCCCATTATATCCTGCAAAAACCAAATTCAAATTATGTTATCATCCAACAGGTTTTAATAGTTAATAGCAAAGCAAGCACAGAACATCCATAGATCAAGTCTTAATGAAGGAGCAAAGTCCTGAAGATAAAATAAAACAGTCAAGCAGGGCCCAAAACTTCTATTCAACCACACCTAAACTATCCCCATGGTCGCAATTCTTACTTGCATCATATTTCTACTTCCATTGTCCCTTTCTTTTCCAGTGCTGTCAGTTTTCATTTTCTTGAAATTTTCCATCAACATTGATACATTTCTCTTTTTTAGCACCTTATATTTACAGTGAATAGATAAAACAATAATTTGAGAATATAAAATGTGCCACAATACGTTCACAAGTATCAAAGGATGTAGCAATCTCTCCCTAAGAATAAATAATAAAACATGTCATAAAGATGTAGTTTATCATAAGTCAACCCTAATAGAATGTAACAAACTTAGGCCGATACGTGTTCTTCTCAGCATCAACTTGACTACTACTTTACAATTGATGGAACGACAAGAAAACAATTAATATCTTGCAATATTTAGCTATATATATATATATGATACAAAAACACACTCACTTCTCATAAAGTTAACAAGTTCCAATGATACAATCAAGATTTTTTAATGCATTTCTATAAAGAATAGTATCAAGTGGTGGTCATAATGGTAGTTTATGACCAATAACAAAATGTTTTGTGGCATATCTTTTCCTATGATCTTTCAATCATGAGTGAAATACGAGCTGGTTCGAAAACTAAAGGAACAATAACAAAACCAATTCAGTAGCTGACCTGGGTAGTAGTAATCGCAATAGCTAGTAGGTGGATAATAAGCACCTTGCTCTGCAACTGGTGGTTGATCAATTTCACCCTTAATGCCAGTCACAGCTCCCAAAGAAGACACCGAGTTAGAGACTTTTCCATCTTTTTTTGGAACCTGTATATGTTTTGTGTTTTACAGAAAATCAGAAGAAAGAGAAGGAACAGAAGTGTCTGAAGTACAGAAAAAGAGACTATAAGCATGACCATTTAAGTGAACCAAACAAAATGCAGACGCACAACTGAAAACATGTGGCGTTCAAGACAAAAGGGCCCTTATATTTCCAAAAAGAAAGAAATAGATGCCACAAAACGCAGGAAATAACCGATGCTTTTGGGCAGAAAATATAATCAAGCCTGAAATAAAAAAAATGTGAGAAGTTCAATCTAAGAAACAAACCTTCTAGCAAAATACAAATACAAATGGGTGAACCTACTTGCTACTTATCAAAATGTATTTTCACATACAGCAATCTTTTTTTAAGGTAACATTTTTATCATATAACAATCTCAGGACAAGTATAGCATATAAATAAGAGAAAGAAATGAGTTGCAGCATACCAAATCCTTCTCAGTCAGTTTGGTAGAGGAATCAGATTTCAATCCTGGAGCAACAGCTTCAGCTTTAAAAAAGTTAAGACGTGACAAAATAGCTATAATAAGTCCGACTGCAGGACTTGAGAAAAGCACTTGTGCCTTCAAACGGAAGACTTTTTCAAAAGGAAAATCCAAATCCTACATAGGTTGGGTAAAATTCAAGGGTTATAGTCTTATAGGCAGTAGTCATCGCACATCTATCTGATGTCGCACGTGCACCTAAGACTAGAACAATAAATGTTTGCAATGATACTATCAAAATTTAGCATGTCCCTTTGCAATTTTTATCCCCTCATATGTTTCCTGAAAAAAAAATAGAGATCAAAGCTGTTTCCTGAAAAAACTTTTTCAAGTGTTCGGATTACATACATCTGAACACTTGTTGGACACTTCTTTGAGAATTTGAATTTCATATATTATTCCCAGTCACATCCTAACATTCTAAAATCTGCTTATCAAAGCAACCCAGTCCTCAATTTTCCAACCACATGCCAAATAAAAGATGGGGACATTATATACATACTAAGAACCATGTCCCAAAAAGTTTCAAACATGTTAGTAAAGAACATTGCAGACTCAAATATTAGAAGGATACATTTTTCTATTATCTTCTCTCCAGCCATTATAGAGCTTCAAAACCCAGTTCCTGACCTGCAACCAGTTGATGAAAAGCATAAGGTAAAAGGAAAACAAAAACCTGGAGAACAAATAATCACAAACAACTTCATAATAATTAAAAACGACGCGAACAGTTTGGAGAGCTTCAAAATCATGGTACAACGTATAACTTTCTTTTCGTTACTAGAAAGAATGAAAACAACCGGCAAAATCCCATGCAGACAAGAATATCTTCTAAGAGCTTTAAATTAAACACATGCATTACAATCATATGTAGACAAAGAAAGACAATATAATCATTCTTGTAGCTAGCAGAATAGGTTAAAAAATAAAAAACAAGATAAATTCATGCATAAAAATAAGTCAAATATAGCCTATCAAATGTAATGTAACGAGAAAAAATTAGTTCCCCTCACTTTATTATCCTAAATAATTGACCAAAGAATATAAAGGGTGGACCTTATCTAGTTCAAATGATTACGGCAAGAGAATATAGTCCCTCAATCATATACTTAGTGTTTGTGCTTCACAACAACGCAATAATAGCAGCAAACTAAATATCACACGACAATAAATGGAACACAACACAATACAAAAGCTTTGTAAATTGCATGTTATTTTCAAAACATATCACACGTGTGTGTACATAGAAAAAGCTACCATCACGTTTTTCACCCAGTACAGAAAAATAAAGATATGAATTAAAATCTCAATAAAAATGGAAAATATACAAACAAACAAAAAAAGGTACATACCTAGTTTGTGTATGAGGTAAAAATAAGAAATCAATAAAAAATAATTCAAATAAAAACGTTTTAGATCTTTCTAACCCTATGAACAAATTATTTGTTACACAGCAACCAAAGAAAACAAAAACTCGCCTTTTATAAGAATATAAACAAAACCACCGATCCGGTTTGAAGTGGAAAACCGCTGGTTGTATAGAGAAAGCGGTTTCCCTGTGGTGAAGGTTTATTGAGGAACGAAAGAGGGAAAATGAAGAGACGACTGCGTGAGTGTATAATAGGAGGCGTGGAGTGTAAAGGTACTGTGACTAAACCCTTAATTTTGATCTAACGGTTATGTTTGGTTTCTTGATTTGTTGTCAACTGATCTAGGCCGTTGATTTTATAGTAAATGGCATTCTTTGTTTTTCCTATTTGAATGGTGGGACGAGCACTATTAGAAGAGTCCAGTTGTTTATTCTTTAGGAAAAAATCAATTTTGTATTATTGAAGAGATATTTTAAAAATCGGGGATATTTCTAAAGAATATATAATAGTTGTTACAATATTAGGTTTGGGTTGTTAGTGGCAATTGACATCTTTGTTTTTTTGCCTACAATTTGGATTTAAAAGCATGTGCATTAGAATGAAAACATGACACATAATCTCAAACATTCTTCATTTATATGCAATTTCATTTTTTGATAAATATATATAGAAAGGGAATGTTTATATCAAGACAATTATCAAGTTTATTAACTTGTCTTTTTAGAGTAAAAATAAAAACTTACAACATAACATTAGTCTACTTAATAGCAAGTTCAAAATAGCCGCAAGGCAAAGAAAAAAAGTGGACTCAAGAGATTTTTCTTATTTATATTTTTACAAGGTTGAAAAAGTTAGAATTTTTTTATTAATAAAACAAGGTAGCAATATGAATATCAAATATTCAGAGTAATATATATCAACAATCAATTCATACTAAAATCCATAGGTGTAAATCATAGTAGAATAATATAGGATTATAAGAATATAATGGTTCTAAATTATGCCTCTTTAAAGCAACTTAAATTTTTGCATAACTATGCGGAACAATGCATATTCTACAGAATTATGTCTAAGGGCATAGTTTCTATGTAATTTTGCGCGAATAAGCATGGTTTCTATGAAACTTTTGACTTGCGAAATTATTATTTTATTTATTTTACTCTAACAAGTTCGAACCAAAAATCCGAATTTATTTTTTTATTTTTTTATTTTTTTGATGTCAATATATTTTAGACCACTTAAAAATACCGAAGGGAAAAAAATTAAAGACCAACGATTTGAGAAGCAAAAATTAAAGATCACCCGAAATAGGGGGACATTCACGCGAATGACCACGAAATACTTGTACTATTTAGAGAGATCATAGAATTTGTCTTGCTGCTATTCTGTGAGCAGGCCCTGGTCACAAGACTCGCACGCCATTACAGAGTAGCCCAATGTTGAGGCCCATAAGACTTTCGCCATTGCAGAGTAGCCCATGATTTGGGCCTCGTTATAGTATTCTAGAAGAATACGAGAGTCCGAAGAGGAAGTAATGTTGAAGATTAGGGAAAAGGACATAAGTAACCATCGGGTCAAAAATATTGACAATAAATGACCACAAATATATCAAAAGACATTTTATAGCCAAAATGTATATTATACATCATATATACATTTATTACACACATCATATATACATTTATTATACACTTCATATATACACTTTTTATACATTATATTTTTTTATAATTTGTGTATAATAAATGTATAATATATATATACACTAATGATACAAATATTATACACTATTTTACAAATATGTATAATGATCGGCAACCTATGCCTTGCGAAATTATTATTATTTTTTACTATGTTGGGGATCGAGCTCATAATCTCCCGGCATATAAGGATACGTTTGCCCATAAATTTTCATTAAATGAGAAGTAGGGGAGGAATTAAAAACCACCAAATTGAGGGACAAAAATTAAAGACCGGGCCGTATGAAAGGAAATTCACGCAAAAAATGTATTTTTACTCTCAACTAATCCACTAGTCCACTATCGGTGGACTATTAATTCTTTGTAATTTTTCAGTTTGTTATTTTCCAATTTGTATATTCAACTAATATACGTAGGCTATTCTACCAAATAATATATATATATATATATATATATGAATCTGAGAATGTTTTAGAACCTTAACCTTGTGATCATTTTCTAAGATGTTAAGTATTAAAGAGATGATCAAATAAACTTTTAAGTTAAAATAAAATCGAAGATGTTTCTCCGCTTTCCGTTCATCGTGTATTCCCCCTTATGTCTTTTGTAAGAACGAGAGGGATGGACTCCCCGCTAACACTTTTTCAAATATTCTCCCTTCCAAGGACGATTTCTCGAGTAGTCTTTTTCAATTCCTGATATGATGCATGTAACTTGAGTTTACCTTTGCCCTTCTCCCAATAGTGGAAGAAAAGGCTACCGACTTGGCCTACTTTGACTACGCTACCTTAGGGGCGAGCGCAATAGGCACTCCAGCCACTTGACTTTATTATAAAAGGAAAGGAGATGAACTGAGACGGAATATACATATCCAGAAAACAAAACTCCTGAACTAATTCTATCCTCAACAGCTTGGGGTCCGAAAGAATAAACATTTGATTTGTACCCTGATCCAATCCACGTCGAAGGACAATGCAGGGGTAAGTGCACATATAGCGCATTTGAGGACGGCTACTTTAGTCATAATCTAAGAATATAATTTTCCTTTACGTTTAGTTGTTTAGAATCAATTTCACACTAACATAGTTGAAGTTGAAATTAAACTTGCTAAAGCCTACTTATTGGTTAACAATCCTAAACTTCAGACATTTTGTTTGAAATCTGACTTGACATGCCAAATTCAAGACTGTTAACTGAGCTTTGATAAACCATTCATATTATTTCAATCATAGTACCTTAATTTCTTTTCATGATAACTCATGCATTTCATCACCCAAATTAATTTGTTTATCAATTTCATTTTACTTGTAGTGCCTCGTCCATTTCATCCATAGTAAATCAATTTAATTTATTTCTTTTCGGTCCTGACTTAGTTCATAGATTTACAATACAATAGTTAAAACACTAAGAACAGAAAGAGTCGCATAACATTCAGTGCCATGGAATTTCTATTAGCCAACACCGAAGAAGACTAAAATACTAAGAACATTATAGTTGGTCGTGTTGCACTCAGTGTCATGGAATTTTTATTAACCAACACGTGTTTAATAAAGAAAAACTGGCTATAGTTTAAACAACAATGTGAAAACGGATTATCAGGTGAAACTTATTAGACATGGTTTATGTTCACAGTCGATGAAGATGAAGATGAAGACGAGGACTGATGAAGTCTCGTATACATCGAACACCCCTTTTCAGCATTTACTAAGTTGGGTCTCTTCTGCAGCAAAAAAAAAAAGGGTCTCTATTGGGCTTTTAATTCAGAACTTACAACAACACAAAAGAAAGGCCCAAGTTCTTTTATTCAGCCCACTTAACACTTGTATATTTTCCCTAGCTTTAGTTTTATATCCAGTATACACAATTATAGTAGATTCTTTTTCTTGTAGAAAGAATAAAGTTTGTTACACCCCAGCTAATGAGGTATAGACAGCTGGTATAGAATAGAAGTGTTACACCCCGTACGTTGTACGTCGTTTCTGTTGTAGGTTAACTGATGTGTAGCCCCCTCGTTCCTTCGGGCTAAGATTTGACCCGTATGATGGAATCATAAGGAAACCAATATGAGGAGTTTAAGAAGTTTTTTGAAAACTAATCAAGGTATAAGAAGAGTCTTTGGAAAAAACATAATCGGAAGCTACCCTATGAGGCATGTTTTCAAGTGAGCTTTCATGAGGCCTTACTTCAAGCGAGAATAACACCATTATAAGTTGTGAATTTGGGGAAACTCAAAACATGAAAGTTTTAGAGCTTTGAGATACCTTTTTAACCATATATGGTGGAGGTCCATTGAACATCGATATAAAAATTATGATCATTTTACTGAAAGATCGCAGTGTTGGAAAAATGTGCAGCCAAAGGAGCCCATTCTGCGGTCCGCATAATCGATATGTGGGGCGCATAATGGCCAAAATATGGGCAAGTTACTGCCCGCTTCAGCGACCAAAAGTGCAGCCAGCATTTCCGTTATGCGCCCCACAAAATGGTCCGCATAATTAAGGCTTTGGGTGATGTTATTTATACCCAGGTCCAATCCTTAGCTCATTACATTTCATTTTCGACCTCAATCAATCTCAAAACCTCATCTAAGGTTCCTACATCATCAAGGGTCCATCCCATATTGATTCAGAGAGAAATCCTCTATGGACAATCACTAAGAAGCTTGAAAATCCTCCTTAGATGGCTAGATAAGTTGATGGTTTTCTTGAAGATGAAAGAGAACTTGTTGTAAAGGACACTGTGGCTGGTTTAAGGTAAGAT
Organism: Anisodus tanguticus; assembly: GCA_034509755.1. Lineage (NCBI taxonomy): Eukaryota > Viridiplantae > Streptophyta > Magnoliopsida > Solanales > Solanaceae > Anisodus > Anisodus tanguticus. The sequence continues at coordinate 31,222,639 of CM067561.1, read as the reverse complement.
CTTGATATTCTTAATAATCTTTAGGTTCTCATAGCTTATTTGGAGTTATTGATAAAGACAACTTGTGATAGTCAAGATAAGGCCTCTATGAAGAAGTTGCTATTGTTCCTGGATTGTTCTTAAGTAAGATTTGAGGTCATTATGGCTAGGAGTTGGAATATGTATTATTGTTGTTGTTGTTATTGTGGTTGTGTTGTTGTTATTAAAATGGGAGTGATGACATATTACTAACCTTGTACATCATATATGAGAAGCATGCCTCCTAGGTGATCGACGAAGTGTCGTAGTAAGCCGATTCTTGATCTATGAATTCCGTATTGACTCGAATCACTTATATTATGTAGATAATCGTTTGTAAATCTCTCAGGAGTTTGCAACGCGTTGATAGCAAAACTCTTCCTTCTTTTGGCATGTTTGTTGAAGTTACACCGTATAGCGGGACAGTCATAAAAAGCGAACTCTAATCTTGCCCATGGAAAATATGCTTGTTTTCTTTACTCTTGATTATCCCTCGTAGGGAGTAGTTTTCGCACGTTATAGTATCTCGTTCTGTTATCATCATATGGCTCTTGTTGGTTTCGCAAAAGCTAGAAATGCTACACCTTGACTTGTTAGTCTTATCGAGGAGTGAAATAACTATAACCTTTGTTGGCATCGCGAAGGTTAAAGGTGACGTGCCTTGTCTTGTTGACTCTTATGAAATAGTCGAAATGAAATAGTACATTATCTTTTCAATGATAGTCGGAAGAATAGGACTTTACTCTTGATGGATTAGAAGCTCGGGCCTATGACTTTTATGATGGACATGCTCATGTAAAAAAGATTCTCAACGCTTTAAGATAAAGTGAGAAGTTATCGATGATAGTCCTAAACGCTAATCAGGAAGGTAACAATCTTACGTTATTACGATAGGTTCATAGAAGTCTAGTATGGCTTACCACTGAGCTACGATCAGTTGGGTAGATAGTTACTTACCACCGGGTTATGGCCGGTCGGACATATATGTATTCATCGCCGAGCGACGACTGACTGGGAAGATATGCATTTTATCACTGAGTGATAGTCGGTTGGGCAGATGGGCATTACCACTGCAGTTGGTTTGGTATTACCGAGTCCCTCTTATGGGCTGGGCATTACCACATAATTTTAGGTATTAATTATGTGTATTTTAACAATTTACAAATTGACTAGTATAAAAACAAGTGTTTCAATTAAGTATGTATTTTAATTAGCCTGTTTTACTTTATTTGAAATTAAGAAGCTTAATTAGTTAATTGAATAATTAATTCATTTCAATTCGCTAAGGTTAGCCTTTAAATCTCAAATCGGCCATATTTTAAATTCCATCATAACCATTTTGATTATTGAGATTAGCTCCCTTCTCTTAAATCAGTCCGTCGGCCCAAATACCTCACCCGGCCCAACTCTCTTTAATTCCCGAAAGACCCAATTTTAGTTCCCAATTCCCTCATTGCAGCGAACAAAAATCAGAAGCGAACCATACAGGCCAGCGGATGCGAGCTCTTAAACGCCCTCTCTTGGTAAAGATTCAACTTATTTTTGCGTCTTCCATTTCGGGGAAAACCTTCAAAACATTTGTTTTCTTCTGAAACGGTAACTCCTTGCTTATCTGTTAATTCAATGTTTTCTTTTCTTTTGAGGGAGATTCAGATTTCAAAAGAATCCTCAACGAAATTCACCTTTACAACTGTCCCATATCGATTTTTGACTAAAAATCTGGACATTTGGGGTTCTAATTGATTTTTCTCTTGTTTTGAAAAATCTTTTTAAAATATGTTTTTCCTATTTTTCCTTATAAATAGGTGGACTCTCTCTAAATAAATATAATTTCAAAAGTACACAAGTTATCCAGTAGCTTTTATGCCCCGCATAAAAGTGAACCGTAACACTACCAGTCAGTCAGTTACGTATTGTTGGTTACTATTGGTTGGACATACACGTTATCTACCACCGGATGAGCAGTTAAGTGAACCGTAACACTACCAGTCAGGCAGTTACATATAGTTGGTTACTATTGGTTGGGCATACATGTTATCTACCACCGGATGAGCAGTTATGTACCTTCATTTACCACAGGTTGGGCAAACATGTACTCACCACTGGACTATGACTGGTTGAGCAGTCGAGCATATAGATTTACGATGCTGATACTACGTTAAGGGTAAGGTCATAAGATAGGTATGATCCTTGTGAACGGTTAAGGTTACGACGTTAATGTAATAGTATGGAATAATGTTACAAGATAGGGATAATCGTTATGTACATTAGGAATTCGTGACATTTCAGAGGTTCAGGTTGATTCGTATCCCTCTTTTTTTATGCTTATGTATTATTACGTTGTATTTCCACATTACATATTTAGTACATTATTCATACCAATGTCCCTTTGCATGTGGACACTGCGTTTTATGCCGCGCAGGTTCAGGTAGGCAAGGAGGACCCACCTTCGTGGATCGTGTGCAAATATCTGCTTTTGTTGGTGAGCTCCACTTCTTCCTGGAGTATTGTGGAGTATTGCCGAGTCAGAAGTATGGTTATAGTTCTTTGGTATTTTGGGTATGTTAGGGGCCCTGTCACGACTTATGTTTTGTGTTGACATTTTCCTAAAGGCTTTGTAGACGAGTCATGTGTTGTACAATTATTCAGTACGACCTTGTCGGCCTCAGTATGTACATATCTGTTAGGCTGGGATCTACTGTTTGTAGGGTTTTATAACGTATTGTTTCATAGTTAGTATTCTAAGGCCTCGTCCAGATGGTTGTATGTTTGGGTAATGATATTCATGTGGTTCGCTCGGGCCGTCCAGGCGCCGGATGCCGGCCACCCCTCCAAGGTTGGGGTGTGACTCACAAAGAATACACAGAATTTTTTTCCATCTTTCCTTATTTTTCCAATATGGTATTAGAGCTGTAGGCGCTTCTTTTCTGAAATCCATCCTTTGTTCCTGATCATTCTTCAATTCTCATCTCAATCATGAATCCATAAATGGTTCAACCAATCCAAACCAATACTCAAATCAACCCTATCAATGACTATTCCAGCCTTTTCTATCTTCATCCATCAGATTCACTAGGGATGTTGCTTGTCAACTCCTTGTTTGATGGGAAGGGTTATGCTGGTTGGAGTAGAGCTTTTATCATAGCTTGATCAGCTAAAGACAAGCTGGAAATAATTGATGGTACAACTGAAATGCCTGATTCTTCAGATCCACATCACAAACTATGGACCAGGTGTAATGACATGGTCATTTCCTGGATCCTTAACTCCATTTCAGAGGACATTGCTGAATCAGTCCTTTATTATGAGACTGCAAGAGAAATTTAGAAAGACTTAGCAACCAGATTTGGACAATGTAGTGGTGCTCAACTGTATCAACATAAAAAAAAACTCTCAGATGCAGTGCATGGAACCTCAGATATTGCAGGTTAATTTACTAAAGTTAAGAAAATATGGGATGAACTTGATGCTCTTATTACTTTTGATCATTGTACTTGCAAATGTGTTTATGGTGGGAAGGTCAAAACTATCAAATCCCATCAGGATGGAAGACTGATTCAGTTCTTAATGAGACTGAACATTAGCTATTCCAGTGCTAAGAGCAACATACTAATGATGAATCCTTTACACACTGTAAGCTCAGCCTATTCTTTGCTTATTCAAGATGAAAAAACAGAAAGAGGTGCACATGGAAGCACACCCCTCTCAGGCTGCTTTCATGGTTACAAATCAGAAGAACAACAACAATGCTCAAAGATTTAATAACAACAATTAGCAAAAATATACAGCATATGAAGGAAAGTTCAAGGGTAACTTTGACAAACAAAATTCAGGACTGTTTTGCATATATTGCAAAATGACAAACCATGATGTTAACAGATGTTACAAATTAATTGGTTTTCCTCCTGATTTCAAGTTCAATAGATCAAAGAAAAACAAGAATCCAACTCTCAGCAATGCTGCACCAGTTGGTCCAGATTGGAACAATTATTTTGGAAGTGGTTTGCCCACTTTTGGGAAACAGATGACCCCTGAACAACACGCACAGCTGACCAACCATTTGCAGCAGTATAAGTATGCTTAACAACATGGTGCAAGTTCTGAAGAAACAGTTTCAGCTAACTGTGCTGGTATAATCACCCCTCATTTCAATCCTAATTCTTTCTCTTTTTCTTCTCAAATCCAGTGTAATTATTGGATACTTGACAATAGTGCTTCAGAACATATGACTTTTGTTTTATCTCTATTGTCTAATATCACTTGTTTACCTACAGTATTATATGTTAGTTTGTGAAATTCTCACAAGCTCAAAGTCACTCATAAATGCAGTGTATTTGTTTTACCTAATTTGGTGTTGCATAATGTACTTTTTGTTCCAGATTTTAAGTTCAATCTTCTATCAGTACACAAGTTCACATCTCAGTTTCATTGTATGTTAGTTTTCCTTTCCTTTGGTGCAATTTTTCAAGGCCCTTCCATGAAGAGCCCAGTGGTTCTTGGTGAAGTCAAGGAGGGTCTCTACATTCTCAAATCCACACCACTCAAGTCCAGCTCAGTTTATGTTTTCCCTAGCAGTCCAGATCTCAAAGTCAGTTATAATCTTGATGTTCAAGTATTTTCAATTCCTAGTTCAGTTATCCCTAGTTTATCTAGTAAAAGTACTCTTGATGTAAGCCTATGGCATCAAAGACTCGGGCATTTTCTCATATCTAATATGAAGAATATTCAATTTTTTCTTTATATTCTTCTATCAATGAATTTCCTTGTGATGTTTGTGCAAAGGCTAGACAATCTAAATTACCATTTCCATCCAGTTCCATCTTCACAAAGGCTGTGTTTGAGCTTATTCATGTAGACACTTGGGGTCCCCATAAAGTCACTACTCATGATGATTTTAAATATGTTTTTAACCATTGTAGATGATTATAGTAGAGGTACTTGGACCTATTTACTTAAAACCAAAAGCAATGTTTTTCATGTGCTAAAACAATTTTTATGTATGGTACAAAGACAATTTCAAACCAAAGTAAAGGTAATCAGATCTGACAATGCTAAAGAATTAGGTTCTAGTTTAGCAAATTCTGTTTTTTTTTGTCCCCACAAGATATTCTACACCAAACTACTTGTGTTGCTACACCTCAACAAAATGGTGTAGTTGAAAAAAGCATAGACACCTTTTGAAAACTTGTAGAGCTTAACTTTTTCAATCTCATCTTCCTATATGTTATTGGGGTGAATGTCTTTTAACTTCTACTCACTTGATCAACAGGTTTCCTTCAAGAGTTCTAAATTTTAAAACACAATATCAACTCATTTTTCACTCAGCTCCAAATTATGATTCTCTTAAAGTTTTGGTTGTCTTTGCTATGCATGTACTCTGTCACATTTAAGGTTCAAACTTGATCCTAGGGCCTCTAAGTGTGTTTTCACTGGATATCCTTTTAACCAAAAGAGATATAAGTTATTGGATTTTCTAACCAAGAAAATATTTATTTTTAGGGATGTTAAGTTGCATGAGTTCATTTTTCCCTTTTATTCAATCTCTTATTTCTCCTATTTTTCCTGTCAACCCTTCCCCTGTTCCAGATCATGTTCCTACTGATTTGCCTATTCTTCCTGTTTTAACTCCTACAGACGAACTCCCTTCTCCTACTCCACCTCCACCTCCACCATCCACCACTATTCCTGCCACTACTACTTCACCCGCTCCATCTGATCTTCCTGAATATGCTCCCTCTGTTACAGTTTCTCTCCACACTAGACAGTCTTCTAGAGTTAAACGTCCTCCTGTTCATTTGGCTGACTACATATGTAATGTTGTGTGTTTAAGTGATGTGACTAATACTTATTTTGCAGCTCCTATTCAGCCTACTATTTTATCTTTTTCTGCTCTTATCTCATTCCAACCAATCTTTCTTAAACAACATCGCACTTATCCCTGAGCATACTACTTACTCTCAAGCATCACTACATCCTTGCTGGCAATCTACCATGGAACAAGAATTTGCAGCTTTCAAGGCAAATCATACTTGGGATTTAATCTCTCTACCTAAAGGTCACCATGCTCTGCCTTCAAAATGGATCTATAAGGTAAAATATAAGTCAGATGGCTCACTTGAAAGATACAAGGCTCGTTTAGTTATTAGAGGTGACATTCAAAGGCAAGGGATAGACTATACAGAAACCTATTCACCAATGATCAAAATGACTACTGTGACGTGTTTATTGGTTGTTGCTATCAAAAAGGGATAAGATCTTTTTCAGTTAGATGTTAATAATGCTTTCTTACATGGCATTTTACAGGAAGAGTCTACATGAGAATACCTGCTTGTTTACAAGTGCCTAATCCTAAGCTTGTTTGCAAATTAAACAAGTCTCTTTATGGGCTAAAGCAAGCCTATCGTCAATGATATGCAAGGCTCACCTCTGCCCTTAAGTTCAAAGGCTATTCCCACTCTTTAAACGATTATTCTCTCATTTTTAAGAAAACTACTGTTGGTGTTTGCATTCTTGTCATCTATGTTGATGAAATTTAATCACCGGGGATGATTTAACTAAACTAGATACTCTAAAGATGTTTCTCCATACTGAATTTAAGATCAAAGATTTAGGGCTTACCCATTATTTTCTTGGATTGGAATTACTCAGAGAAAAGCAGGGTTTGATAGTAACTCAAAAGGAAACTTACCGTTGACCTTCTATCTGAGTTTGGCTGTCTCAACAAAAAGGTTGTTTCTTCTTCGATTCAACCTTCCACTAAACTGCGAGCTGATGTTGGTGACCTTCTATCAGATCCCACTGTTTATCGACGTCTCGTTGGCAAGTTAAATTTTTTAACTCATACACGCTCAGATCTGTCCAACACCTTAGCCAGTATATGCAAACACCACGAATGCCTCATTTCCTTGTTTTTCCAATAAAACTTCTACAACAATGCAAACTTAAAAGGGAGATTAAATGCATATGCATATGCTGCCTAAACCTTATTACCGTAGGTATTAGTAGTTAACAATGTAACCCCTTAGGTTCGTTAAAAAGATCTAATTATGCCGCTTAAGAATGATAGTCCCTATTAGCTTGGAATTAAGCAACTTTAATATCCAAATATTCTTCAGTGTTAGCACTTACGTATTGAGTAACAATAGTAATTAACATCCAAAACTTTCACGTTTCTTATACATAACTCGGTCTAATATTAAATAACAACATGACCAACAACAAACAATTAAACATAGGAGAACCAATTCACCCGTAAAAGGAGCAATATATACCTGTATATCCATATGATACAAAATGCATTCAGAACCAAGTTGGGCCTTCGTGCCTTTGCCAAGAAATTAAACACCCCAACCCTAACAATTAATCAAAAACAACTAACTACTAATACATCATACTAATTATATTCCTACTTCTCTTTGTCGTAAAACCCCTAGCCTTAACAAAGTAGAAAGAATAACAAGAAGTTAAAATTAAAGCACTATAGTGAACTCAAGCACCTTGCCGATATAAATCTAATACTTTTAAAATGGTTAAACCAAAAGTTCTTTCCGAATTTTCGGATTTTTTTCAAAGCTCTTTAGTTTTTGAAGAACAACTTTGGAAGATGATGGTTGATATTCAGGGGATTGTCGGGGGAACTCTGACAACATTTGAATGACTTCCCTCATTGTTGGACGTTCTACGCTATTTTCTTGGATGCAAAGCATAGCAATAAAGAACAAATGCATAGCTTCGTCTTCAGGGACAGTGGTTAGCCTTGGATCCACAATGTGTGTGACTGCTTCTCTTTTACAATTTGTCACTCTTTTGCTCCATTGCACTATGTCCACTCCATCTCCAAATTCCCCTACTGGGCGACGCCCTGTGATGAGCTCCAATAGAACCACACCAAAACTGTACACGTCGCTCTTTTCGTCTACTCTCAGTGTGTATGCATATTCTGCAACCAATTAAAAGGTAGAAATAGGTTAGAATTTATGAAAATGTATACGAATCTAGTATGAAAAACACCCACATATATTATCGAAGTTATTAAATATGTGCGTACATAAGTCAATTTTTAATATATATATATATATATATATATTATGTTAAATTTTCTAAGCTTCTTCGTGTTTATGCTTCTTTCTATTTTGGACTTCATTAGTAAACAATATGTTCTGCCACTGTTTATGCTACTACTTCTCTCCCCTTTTTAATTACTACAACAACAACAAATAACAACAACATACCCGTATAACCCTTTTAATTACTAACTACTTTAAAAAGCTTTTTACTTTTATACACTAAAGTATTTTATATTTTTACACTATCAAGTTAAATGGACATGCAACAACAATAAATATATATAAATAACTATTATTACTCTCAGAGGCAACTTACATACTTATAAAATAGGAGTAACAATTATTACTCACATCGGCAAAATCAAGATTTAAAGTATATGTGTTTTGAATTTTACACCGAACTTATAATTTGTTCTAGATTTGTAATTAAATATTTATATATATTTAATATTTAATAAAAAATAATATAAATATAAATGTTACTCTCTCCGTTCCAATTTATGTGATATACTTTCATTTGACATACACTTTAAGAAATAAAAGAAGACTTTTGAATCTTATGATCTAAAATAAGCCAAATATATTTATGTGGTTATAAATTATTTCGTTTTGCGTAAAAAGATAAAGTATAAAGTTAAATTATTTCCAGATAAGGAAATATGTCATTTTTTTTGTAATAAATTAAAAATGAAAGTAGATCATTCTTTTTGGGATAGAAAAAAATACTAGATTCGTCCGAAGTTGTACTTAAATATTGTAGCCAGGCTCTTGATTTTTAGTTAAAATATTGTGAATTTCAAAAGTTTTTTTTATTTTTAAAATTAAGTTTCAAGTTAAATTAGAATAACCTTTTTGGACGGATGAGGGAGTATACTCTTGGTTAATGTCCACAAGTTGAATACTTTTAAGATGTGCATGGTGGGTTGGCAAGCACGACAATCGACGGGGCCCTATTATCATGTCTCCCTTGTGTGTCAGTCAAGTCAGATTTTTGAGCCACTTTTGCAGGCTGATCTTCTATTGGGCCCCCACTAGAACTCTCTCTGGCACAGAAATTAAAGTTTAATAGTGCTCTCTCGTAAAACATGGCCCCTTAGATACGTTACGATTATCCAAAAAATTCTAACAAAGCCCTAAACTTATTTCATTCGCTGCCTTGAATCACGGGTGATCTTGGGCCTGTCACTTTAGCAGTTTAGCCCAACGAGGCAATTCCCTTACGACGCCGTTTACTAGTTGCAAGCATTTCATTTCTTGACCACAACCTAACTTTTTCCGTTTGTCTCATGTTCAACAAACTCCAAACCAAGAAAGAAAATGCAGTAAAAGGACATGTTCATTACTACTAGTAAAGAGGAAAATGGAATTTGAGTTTTGGACAATATCCAGAATATTAAAGAACATGTTCATGTATTTTGAAAGGACGTCACAACTCTATGACCGATTGATTAGACTAATTGTTAGGTATTAGAAGTCAGTCGGCCCAAGAATTATTGGAACTGTTTGTACGACCATGCAAAAATGACTATGTCAGAGTAGCAATTTCTATATGTACCTAACTAATTATAAAATTAACTAACCAAGGTACATATATGATTGTACACAATAATTGTTCCCCCCCACCCCCAAGTCCAACTAGGACTTCAGATTTCACTTTACTATGGATGATTATCTATAATGTGCCGTGATAATATAAAAATTATGTTTAAGCTAATATTTGCATAGAAGTTAAACTAACGTACCAGGGGCAATGTAACCATAGGAACCAGCAACAGCAGACATGCACTCTGAGGCACTACCATCCACCAAGAATTTAGCCAGTCCAAAATCTGCAACATGAGCTTCAAAGTTCGAATTCAGCAAAATGTTGTTGGATTTAACATCTCTGTGAACGATCAATGGCGAACAATCGTGGTGAAGGTAGCACAATCCTCTAGCAGCTTCCATAGCAATTTTGTACCTCAAATTCCAGCTCAAAAATCCGCCTTTTTTCCCATGCAACGCCTCACCTAAGCTCCCATTTCTCATGTACTCATACACAAGGAGATTTGTTTCCTTGTTGGTACAAAAAGCAACTAGTCTTACAATGTTCCTGTGTCGAATGTTGCCTAGTGTCCGAATCTCCGCTCTGAAACCATGATCATGACTGTTGTTGCCAAAACCAAGCAGTTTTTTCACTGCAATTTCAACCCCATTTGGCATTTTCCCATGGTACACAATCCCGGCTCCTCCTCTGCCTATCACATTTCCGTCTTTTACACATTCAAGAACATCAGCAACAGTAAAATCAACCTTTTGAAATTCTGTCATTTTCCATGAATCCGCGCCTGTTTTCTTGAAAGACTTGGCCTTGATAATAGCCGCGGCTGCAAAGACTAGTGAACAGATTAACAACCCGAGGGCGAATATCAGCTTGAAATCTCCATGAGACTTTCCGGGGGGATCAGTAATTAGTGTGAAATTGCAAGGGTTGTTTAGTAAAGAGCCACAGAGTCGCGGATTGCCAGCGAAAGAAGTAGCATTGAAGTATGCAAATTGGCCTGATTCTGGCAGCTTGCCTGATAGATCATTGAATGAGAAATCGGCAGTTGTGAGACTTCTCATGGTACCAATTGCCTTTGGTATGGTCTCATTCAAGTGGTTTCTTGACAAGTTCAAGTAGTTCAATATCAAGATATCGGATATTCGAGGTGGAATTGAGCCAGAGAAGTTGTTCTGGCTCAAGTCTAGATAGGTCAAGTGGACACAATTGCCTATTTCAGGGGGAATTTCACCAGAAAGAAAGTTTTCACTTAGGTCAATTTTTAAAGCTTGTGAGAGTTGACCTATAGACGGAGGAATAGGACCAGAGAATTGGTTCCCTCCAAGTGAAAGAATTTGAAGGGAAGTGAAATTAGAGAGGGAAAATGGTAAAGAACCTGAAAGTTGATTGTTTGATAAATTCAACTGACCTAATTTAGCTGGCTTTGAAGAAATGTTACCATTTTCTGATAAGGTACCAGACAAGTAGTTGTTCTGCAGCTCAACTAAGTTTAGCTCAGGCATGTAAATGAATCCATTTGGGATGCTACCATTCAAGTAGTTTTGTCCTAATCTCACCCTAATAAGACTTGAACATGTACCTAAATCCTCTGGAATTGAACCAAAGAGGAAATTCTTGAGTAAAATCAAGATTCTAAGTTGCTTTGAGGCACATAAGTCTTTAGGAATTGTACCAGTGAGCTTGTTTGAAGACAAATCTATCTCTTGTAGCATCCCATTTTGGCCTAACTTCTCCGGGATTGTACCGGTGAAGTTGTTCATCCAAAGACCAAGAATCTTCAGGTCGGGATAATCAGCAATGAAATCCGGTATAGAACCATGTAATTTGTTCATGAAAAGGTTGAAAAGCCTTAGCTGCTGGAGGTTAATGAGCTCAAATGGGATTTCACCTGTAAGTGCATTGGCAGAAAGATCAAGATTGACTAAGCCAGTAAGGTTGCCTAGTTCCCTTGGAATTGGACCTGAAAGAAGATTGATATGCAAAAAAAATGTGTTAAGCATTTTCAAGTTCCCTAATTCAGGAGGAATTGGACCATCTAATTCACAACTAGAAATATCCACGTGAACTAGATTCTCCAACTTCCCAAATTCCTTAGGAATCCCACCTACAAATACATTGAAATATCCCAAGTAAATCTCTTTCAAGTTGGTAAGATTCCCTAAGGATTTAGGGATTCTTCCATGCAAGTCATTTCCAGCAAGTGACAAGTATTCCAACATAACCAAATCTCCATAACTTTCTGGGATTCTTCCATAGAAATAGTTGCCACCCAAGTCCAAGTACTTGAGTTTCTCCAAGCTCACTACTCCAACAGGAAGAAAGGATGAAAAATTATTGTTGTAAGCATCAAGAATCTCCAAATTAGCCAAACTTGAGTAGTTCCAATCAAGATTCCCATTGAGCATATTGTTTGAAATGTTGAGAGACTGAAGACTGCTCATATTTTCAATCTTGATTTCACCAGTGAAGTTGTTGCCATCAATCGAGAGCTCTACAAGCTTATCTAGGCCTGAAATAGCCGGGGAAACAGAGCCATAAAGGTCCATATTTGATAAGTTTATCGATATAACTCGACCTTGTAAGCATTTGATTCCCACCCAAGAATCACAAACTGAGCTAGGATTTGAAGTATCCCAAGAGCTCAAAGCAGGATTTGAGAAGTCAAAGCCTTGTTTTAGACTTAACAGGGCATGAAAATCAGTACTAATAAGAGAAGAAGAAGAGGAAGAAATGGAAGTGCCCACTAGAGTAAAGAATGTGACAATTACAATGAGGGGCAACATATTTTCTTGGAAGTTTTGTTTCATCGAAAGTGAATTTGGAAGGACTTGAAGAAGAAACAAAGGGAGTTATTATGAGGCTTCGAGGAAATGGATTTTGTGTAAAAGGAGGGAAAAGTTGAAGGAATCTGAGAAACTTCAGGTGTAGATAGATTTAAAGAATCAAACATCTTTCAAAAGAAAGAAAGTGAGTCTTCAGGATCAAGGAAGAAGCTAAGCCTCCCCTTTTCTCTACTTTGCTTTTCCTTTTATCTCTCAGTGAAGAACACATCAAAGAGAAGATCAAAGTTAGTTTTTTAGCCTAAAATAGATGGGATTTCTTTAACTATTAAGTGTATATATGCAGTAATGAACTTCTTTGAGCAAAGTAACAAAGAAAAGCAGGTCCCTACTGACTTTAAAAAACAGCCGTTGGATGAAAAACAGAAATTTAAAGTTCAGATTATGAGAAAAGTAAAGTAGATACTACTCTCTTTCTCACACTCTCCATATTTGACAAGAATACCCTTTAACTTTAAGTGGAAAAGACACTTTAATTTAAGTGAGAGATGATGAAATTGCACTTTCAAATAATCATTCATGAAGAATGGCTGAGTTGGTATCAATTTTCTGATATGATAACTATGGATAAAGATTTTTCCCATGGCAATAGAGTAACTCAAAGAAACAGGAAAAAGGTCTGTATATGTAATCAATGCATGCCACTATTACAGAGTAAATGTTGACCCAAGACTGATAATGATTAATGACACACAGTGGAGAATTATAGATTAAGTATGCTAGCTAACCAAGCTAACTACTGTCTGATCAGGTGCACAGAAACATACTCATATAAGGATTTTTAGTTAATTTAACTTTTATATACTAATAATATATATTTTCTTATTTTATCAATGTATTTGACTTGTTATACTCCAAAATAACTTATCTTCTTTTGTGTTACTAGTCCAACTTATTATGAACAATTATTTATAGAAGTTTTACTCTATCCGTATATAAAAGAACTTTTTTCTATATTATAGAAACTCATATGGATATACATGTTTGGAATTCTATTCCTTCAATTTCCTTTGTGTCTGTCATAATTGAGCACTAACAAAAATATCTACATCTAAGATTATAATGACATCTTTTTTTCCTAGTTCGGGCGAGCTCACGCACATCTCAATTAATTTCACATATATCTGATACCTCTCACCAACACAAAACTATAATGGGAATCTCAACTATAATGACATCACAAGCGCTCTATGCATGCATGATTTCTATAATGCAAGGATGAACAAGTAAATTACTAGCTATGCATGCATGATTTCTATAATGCAAGGATGAACAAGTAAATTACTAGCTACTGATGATCCTCTCTTTTCTTATCTTGGGGATAACTTTTTCTTCATGAGGTATGTTCTACAGTGGATGAAATATATAATTAATCTAAAGCTAGAGTAGAGAACACAATTTGTGTACTTCGTATAGAGTATCTTATGCATAATAAAAAGGGGTTAATTTTCTAAGTCCCAAATTGTGATTCTTTTCTTACAGTACAGTTCTTGAAGTTGGAGACATGTGCCTGCAACAAACAGTGGTAAAAGATGATGATTATTAATATATCATTACAATGTTTTGTGAGGAATGATCAATATATAATTGTGTAGTATGGATAGGTTGCATGGAAGAAACACCCAGAGAAGCTTTTTTTATCTCTTCTTTTACTTTTTTTTTTAATTTTATATGGTAAACTTGCTTTATTCTTTCCCCTGTTGCTTGCCCTACTAGGAAAAAATGGACCAATTCTCCATGTAAATGTGTGTATTATTCGAGCTTTATTAGAAAATGGAATGGTCCTCAAGAGAGGGCTGCAAAAGTTAAAGCAAGAGAGAGATCATATAAACATTTGCTTTTGATCTTCCACGTCAAAAGAAAAGCAACATCAAGAGAAAAGAAAAGATAAGAAAAAAAGGGGGAAAAATAAAACAACTTGTTGATCTCCCTTCTCTTCACATGGAAAAGCGCGCTCTTGTATTGTGTTTAACTTGGAACACTTTCAGAAAATCATGGCCTCCATGCATGGAAAACTGTGCTGTGGCAATATCTGTAAGCAGTTCCAATAGTGTCTTTTTTCTTTCCTCTCAGGTATCTATTTTGGGTCCGGACTAATTCAAATTAATGACGAGAAATTCCACTTTTGAAATTTAAGTGTTCTTAATGAAAGGTGATTTCACTTGTAGGATTCGAAACCTCGGGATAAAGATAGAAGAGTACTTAGCAAGGCCAAAGCTAGAGCTTCAACTATGGATTCGGCAAAACCTAATAAGCTGTGTTTTATAGAATTCAAAACCACACATAGACTCAAAATCTTAGCTCCGTCGATAATACTTATAGCACTCCATCACAACCATTGATGATAGATCCAATACCGTCCCTTACCCATAAATAGTGATGTCTAGATATCAATGAAGTGAAATGAAAATTACACGAGATCCAGAATTTAGATTTTAATAGAGATAAAAGCAATAGATAATTTCTTTTTATTTATTTAATCCTAAGTGGGTAAAGTTACATGATATCTATGTTGGTAAAAACATAAATATGTATCGAGGTAATTAAACAATTAAGGTACGTACAAGTTAACATGACACCATCCATATTAAAAAGAAAAAGGAAGTGTCCTTAGCCAATATATACTACAGAATAGTGGAGTGGCTCCACCGATGTTTAAAACTCTCATGGCAAGGGTAGACTATTTTCATTACTGCAAGAGGAGTGCTCTTTTGAGGTGTCCCTGTCCATCAATTTGATGTGCAGATCTACTCTTGTGAAGGGTCATTTTCATGTGCCTTGGCCCAATATATACTATGAAAGCAAGCTATAGGATACATGGTGTCCCAATAGATTCAACATTATGATCATCTTATGCTTCAGGGTCCAAATTAAAGTCCCACCATATATAGCCTTTCTTCTTCTTTTCCCCTTCAATTTCAACGTCATAATCAATTCATATAGTATATAGATATACCATAGCAATATAATTCAATTCAGGACTGACTAAAAGCAGATGCAATGTTTCGTATATACACATTTATGTGTTGAAAGCTTACATATCTTTGGTATTCAATATTCACTTCATACATGCATGTCGAAGTACTGCATTCCCCATGTGAATTTCATTTCCTTAATTTAGTTGCTCGGAACATGATTAAGGGGTGTTAGGTTAGGTCCTCGTAAAGTATAAGTGTGTAATTAAGTGACTTTTCACTTTTCAGTACAATCAGCTACAAGAGACAACTTGTGTAACAACAACAACATAAGGAGGCAACTTGTGTACGTATTTACCCGATTTATGTTATACGATTCACAAATGTGGACTAAATGTTACTAACTATAGTAATAGACATCTTTCTCTCTCTTTTTTTTTTTTTTTTTTTTTTTGATAATCCAGGTTTCCAGGCTTGCGCCTGACTACTTCACTGGTATTACCCAGACGTCCTGGAGGTAATAGCACGTGTCCTTCAACACTATTACCAGTAAATCGCGGGATGTGCTCCGGTGGCCAGTTTTCTGGGAGCGTACAACTGATCAATGAGACAAGGTCAAATTCCCCAACATGCAGAGTTTCTTCGTGCTTGCGGGGAATCGAACCCACGTTGTCCATGCCAGAGCGCCTTATAGCACCCAGGCTTTGCCACTGGACTATGCCCCGGAGGACAATAGACATCTTTCTCTTACTGTGACTGATACATGAGTTTTAGAAAACAAAACTAAGTAGATATAATCACGCCAAACTCTATATATAGAGAGTGTGTTCGGTACGGAAAAAAATGTTTTCCACGAAAAATATTTTCCTAAAAATGAGTTCTTAAAAAACAAGTGAATTTCTACTTATTTTCTCATGTTCATTTGGTTAGTGTAAAATAAGTGAATTTCTTACTTATTTTCTCGTGTTCGATTGGTTAGTAGAAAATATTTTTGAAAAAATACACCCAAATCCCATCCAACCTACCACCCCACACCCCCACCACCCACCCTCCACCACAACCCCACACCACCCACCACCCACCCCACCCACCACCCACCCCACCCACCACCCACCCCACCCACCACCCAACTGTTAAATATACACAATATACATGTGTATATTGTGTATATTACTCTCGGGTTCCTTGTATTTGTATTACCGTGTATGTAGTCCTTGTATTACCGTGTATGTACAAGATAGATTAGGTAAGGTCTTGTGGTGTAATTAGTATTATACACTTACCATAATTGTATAGTTAGGATCCAAGTAGAATAAGGTTTTAGGAGTAGAATAGGAATAAGATTCTCCTATTATGGAAATATGTAACTTTTGTATATAGCCTTTCAATCAATGAAAATAATCAAGGAATTATTTCTTTCATGGTATCAGAAGTCTAGGTTCGAAATTTCCTCTCCAAAAATTTCTTTCTTCTCGAGCAACAAACTCGAATCCCTTCTCTCGGTTTGCTTGTTCTTCCTTCCGATTTTTTTTCTTCCAAAATTTTCTCCCAAATCCCCCAATCACATATTGTTATATCAATATGTCTACCTCCCGGAACACGTTTCATCCTGCTCTTACAGTTTCTAACATCAAGAATAACATCCCTCTTGTTCTTGAAATAGAAAACGTCCAATGTGCGCGTGGGCCGAACTGTTCAAAATTCACGCACGATCACATCAAGTCATCCATCACATAATTCCGCGGCTCCTGAGGATACGGAGGTACCCAAACGCGAGGATGATCCTAAGTTATGGATGACTCTTGATGCCACAGTCCACCAGTGGATATATTCCACAATTTCTACCGACCTTTTGCAAACGATTATTGAGCCTGACGTTACTCTTGAGCAGGATTTCTCCCACATCAATATGGAAGATTCCCTAACGTTTCGGCTTATTGCAAAATATTAAAGGAATTGACGGACAAACTTCGCAACATTGGCGCGCCAGTTTCGAATGATCGTTTGGTCCTCCAAATGGTTACCGGCCTCTCCGAGGCCTATAATAGTGTTGGAACGCTTCTTCGGCAAAGCAATCCGCTTCCGCAATTTTATCAAGCCCGTTCTATGCTTACACTCGAAGAAGCAGGTATGGCAAAAAGGGCGGCTACCGGTGCTAGTCACGTAGTCATGATGATCGAATCCACGGTTCATCCTACCGGTTCCACCAACTCGGGCCAAAACCGCAACAACGGTGGCGGCAAAAAAGGTGGAAATAAGAAAAATAATGGCAAGAACCTCGGCGGAAACAACATCGGCAGCCGACAGAATGGTGGTGGCGGTGGCCCCCGCAGTGGTCAGCAACAACGGCACCCACGTCTACCGACATCGAAGCCGCAATGCACACGCTTGGTTTAAATCCTCTGGATCTAAATTGGTATATGGACATCGGTGCCACTACCCACATGACATCCGATTCAGGTACGCTCTCGTCTTATTTCAATTTGAGCAACCCTCGCGGTATAATTGTTGGTAATGGTAATTCTATTCCAATTCGTGGTTATGGTCATAAAACTTTATCTCCCCCTCATCCACCTCTTATCTTGAAAAAACCCTGCATGCCCCCAAATTGATCAAAAACTTAGTCTCTGTCCGGAAATTCACTACTGACAATTATGTTTTTTCTATTGAATTTGATCCTTTTGGTTTCTCTCTGAAAGATTTCATGACGGGGAGTCCTCTCATGAGGTGTAATAGTAGGGGAGATCTTTATCCTATCACACCCAGTTCCGGTCCATTTAGTCAAGCCTTGCCATCCACCTTTGCAACCCTTTCTCCTTCCTTGTGGCATGCTCGTCTTGGTCATCCGAGATCATCTATTTTGTCGTCATTAGATAAAAATAATTTTATTTCATGTAAGGGTACGAATAGTACTCCAAATTGTCAATCTTGTTCTTTAGGAAAAATCGTTAGGTTGCCATTTGTATACTCAAATTCTCATACTTTAATACCATTTGATATTATTCATAGCGACTTATGGACGTCTCCTGTTCTCAGTTCTTTGGGTCATCAGTATTATGTTCTCTTTTTGGATGATTATTCTAAGTTTTTATGAATGTTTTTGATAGCGAAAAAATCTCAAGTTTTTTCCGTCTTCTTAAAATTTAGTGGATTCATTAGAACTCAATTCGAATGAGAAATCAAAAATATTCAGTGTGATAATGGCAAAGAATATGACAATGGGGTGTTTCGGGAATTCTGTGCTAATACTGGGATCAATTTTCGTTTTTCTTGTCCTTATACGTCTTCATAAAATGGGAAAGCCGAACGCAAAATTCATTTCATAAATAACATTGTCCGAACTTTATTAATTCATGCTTCCGTTCCCCGTCTTTTTGGCATCATGCTTTACAAATGACTACCTATCTCCTTAACATAATTCCTTCCAACGGTTTGACATATTCTTTCCCCCTTCAAATTTTATATAATAAAATTCCTTCATATTCACATCTTCAGGTTTTTGGGTATTTGTGTTATCCGTTATTCCCGTCCACTACAATTAACAAACTTCTGGCCCGGTATACTCCGTGTGTGTTTTTGGGTTTTCCGTCTAATTATCGTGGTTACAAATGTTTTGATTTATCCTCTAATAAAATCATCATTAATCGCCATGTAATTTTTGATGAATCCCAATTTTCGTTTGCTAAGGTTAGTACTCCCGTGCCTAGTTCGTATAATATTTTGGATGATGGTATATCCCCGTATATTATTCACCATTTTTCAGACATATCCCGCACCCAAAATTCTCCAGCGGGCCCACTGGTCCGGCACCTACTGCCAGTCCTAGTACCGCCACTAGGCCAGTTCCAGCGATTGGGCTAGTCCAGCCCAATTCTGGAACTGGTCCAGTTACTGCTTCTGTGTACCGAGTTGGGCCAGCAGGCCCACTGCCTGCTGGCCAGTCCATCCCGAGCCCAACAAATTCCCAAAATTCGCCCAATTCTTCCTCGAGTCATAGACCGGTCACTCGTAGTCAATGGAGTGTTTTTAAACCAAAAGACATTTTAATTTACATTCTAATGTCCCTAAATCCCCCTTACCCCGTAATCATGTGTCTGCCTTAAATGACCCGAATTGGAAAATTTCTATGACCGATGAATATAATGCTCTTATTGATAATAAGACGTGGGAGTTGGTACCCCGTCCATCTGGTATTAATATTATCAGATCTATGTGGATTTTTGCTTATAAGGAAAATTCAGATGGTTCATTTGCCCGACATAAGGCGCGGCTTGTGGGTGATGGTAAGACTCAGCATGTTGGTGTAGATTGTGGTGAGACGTTTAGTCCAGTGATCAAGTCGGCTACCATCCGCACTGTGCTTAGCTTGGCTCTTTCGAAAGCATGGCCTATTTATCAGTTAGATGTAAATAATATTTTCCTATATGAGGATCTCAAGGAAACAGTCTATATGCATCAGCCTTTGGGATTCAGGATCCCAAACATCCTCATCATGTCTGTTTGTTGAAGAAGTTCTTGTATGGGCTTAAGCAGTCTCCACGGTCCTGGTATACGCGATTTGCAGACTATGTTTCGACTATTGGGTTCACTCACAGCAGGTCGGATAATTCCTTGTTCATCTACCGTTGTGGTTCGTCCTTGGCCTATATTCTGTTATATGTGGATAATATTATTTTGACTGCCTCTTCCGATGCCTTACTCCAGTCTATCATGACAATGCTCAACTCTAAGTTTCTATGAAAGACTTGGGGCCCTTGAGTTACTTTTTGGGGATTGCTGTCACTCGTCATGCAGATGAGTTGTTCTTATCTCAAAGGAAGTATGCAACTGAGATCATTGAGAGGGCTGTGATGTCATCCTGTAAGTCCACTTCCACTCCAGTTGATACTAAGCCCAAGCTTAGTGCCGCGGCTGGCGTACCATACGAGGATCCGACCCGCTATCGCAGTCTTGCAGGGGCCCTTCAGTATCTTACATTTACGAGATCAGATATTACATATGCTATCCAGCAGGTATGTTTGTTCATGCATGATCCCAGGATTGAGCACATGAATGCACTCAAACGCATCATTCGGTATATTCAGGGTACACTGGACTATGGTTTGCATCTATATCCCTTCTCGACATCCACACTTGTCTCGTATACAGATGCTGATTGGGGTGGCTGTCCGGACACCAGACGGTCTATGTCTGGCTATTGTATGTTTCTTGGTAATAACCTGGTCTCATGGTCGGCAAAACGTCAGTCAACATTGTCCCGATCCAGTACCGAGGCCGAGTATCTAGGGGTATCTAATGTGGTCTCGGAATCATATTGGTTACGGAATTTGCTTTTGGAGCTTCATTGTCTCATTCAGAAAGCAACCTTGGTTTATTGCGATAATGTTAGTGTCATCTACCTTATTGGAAATTCAGTTCAGCACCAGCGCATTAAGCATATCGAGATGGACATTCACTTTGTACGCAAAAAGGTTGCTCGTGGTCAGGTACGCGTCCGCCATGTCTCGTCAAGATATCAAATTGCCGACATCTTTACAAAGGGTCTTCCCTTGGTCCTCTTTTGAAGATTTTAGGGACAGTCTCAGCGTTCGAAGACCGACCGCTATGACTGAGGTGGTGTGTTAAATATACACAATATACATGTGTATATTGTGTATATTACTCTTGGGTTCCTTGTATTTGTATTACCGTGTATGTAGTCCTTGTATTACCGTGTATGTACAAGATAGATTAGGTAAGGTGTTGTGGTATAATTAGTATTATACACTTACCATAATTGTATAGTTAGGATCCAAGTAGAATAAGGTTTTAGGAGTAGAATAGGAATATGATTATCCTACTATGAAAATATGTAACTTGTCGATATAGCCTTTCAATCAATGAAAATAATAAAGGGATTATTTCTTTCACCAACCTTATCCCATCCCACCACCATCGAACACACTTCTTCTTCACCCACTCCTACCCCCACCACCATACCCAACCCTACACACTATCGTTCCACCTACCCCCACCCCCACCCCCACCCCACCCCCACCCCCCCCCCCACCCCACCCCCACCCCCACCCACCCCCACCCCCCCCCCCACCCCCACCCCAATTTTCTATTTTATATTTTATATTTTATTTTATTTTATAAAAATAAAAAAATATCCTCTCCCCCCCTCCCGCCTTCCACAACCCATACACATCAAATTTAACCATGCAATTTTTTTTATAAAAGTAAATAAAATATATGAACTATAAAATTAAAACTCTTTTTCTAAAAAAAATATTAGGATCAGGGTGGGTGGGTGGGTGGGGGTTTGTAAAAAACCAAAAAATATAAAGACTTTTTTTTTAAATTAATTTTTTTCGGAGAGTAGTGGGTGTGGGTCATGGGGGTTGGTGTAGAAAACCAAAAAATAAATTTAAAACTTTTTAAAAGAAGGGTTTGGGGGGGTGGGGGAGCGGAGAGGGTTCGGGGGGTGGGTGGTTTGCAGCGAGGGATGGGGGGGGGTGTAGAAAATAAATAAAAAATGTTTGGGGGGGTGGTCGGGGGTCGGTGTAGGGGCGGGGTGGGGGAGTAGTGTAGAAAATAAAAAAAATTAACTTTTTTGGAGGGCTGGGCATTGGGTGGTCGCCTGGTTGGGGTGAGTTGGGTGGTGGTGGGGTAGTTGATTTTAATGTCACTTGGAGACTTATTTTCTCTACTTTCATTACGGAAGTCATTTTCCTCATTTTTGAGGAACTTATTTTTCTAAAAAAAATATTTTTCAAATTTAACCAAACGAACATGAGAAAATTAAAAAATATTTTCCTCCATACCGAGCACACCCAGAATCTATTTTCCGTTCATAAATCTCTTCATCGTAATCATCAAGTAGAACAAATAAGAAATTAACTTATAAACACTGACCACGTATAGAAACATTTATAGTACTACCAGGTCATTTATTAAGTAGTTAGGAGTATAAGAAATATGTAACATGGTCATAAGTAGAATATGTAACACAAATATAAAATGATTGGCCTGCAATGACATATAAAATAGCACAATAGTGTAAGGGCTGTCCAAGGCGCCGGGTCGGGGCAGGTCCTGCCGGGACAGGACCCGACGGGACGGGGAGAATGGCCGGAACCGGTTCTCCGGTGGGATTGGCGAGACAGGCAGATATCCCGTCCCATCCCTAGTCCCGCCGGAAAAGGGGACCGGCGTTGGCAGGGCGGGGCGGGGTCGGGTCGGTAGCACTGTAGCGGGTTTCAGTTTTTTTTAGACACTTAATTTCAAAAAAGTTGTGAATATAAACACTTAAATAATTGAACAAGATAGTGTAATAAAAACATCTCAAGACTGTTTTTGTGACTCTTATATTATTTAAAAGAAATATAATTTTTTTTTAATACAATTTCAAAATTGCAACTTTGTGGTGTTGTTCAAAAGTTGCAAATCACATAGTAAGATTGCAATTAAAAAAATTACACAGTTAAAAACACTTTCTAATTTCCTCACAATGTCTTGAGGTTCTTCGGTTGGAATTGGAATTTGTTGGTCAAATTGTTTGACGTCGCTTCTTGCTCCCTCGAACAAGATTTCGTTGTAGTTGTAGTCATCTTCTTCGTTGATCTCTGGTTGACCGCACCTTTTATGCTCCGCTTGAATTCAATCTCTGAATAGAACTGTAATCTCCAAACTGTCTCCCGCTAATGAGTGTATGTGCTCTCCTATTTGAAATATTCCGACAGAAAAAGCGCCTTCAGACGCTATTGATAACGCTTGAATGTTCAACACATCTCGGGCCATCTTTGCTAGTACCGAAAGTGTCTTCTCATTTTTCCTCCAGTATTTAAGCAAGTCTTCACGTCCTTCTTCATTGAGAATTGCTTG
Organism: Anisodus tanguticus; assembly: GCA_034509755.1. Classification (NCBI taxonomy): domain Eukaryota; kingdom Viridiplantae; phylum Streptophyta; class Magnoliopsida; order Solanales; family Solanaceae; genus Anisodus; species Anisodus tanguticus. The sequence goes on along the minus strand of CM067561.1, from coordinate 31,199,391 downwards.
GTATGGTATAACACCCTGCAAAATAAAAACATCAAACTCGCTAACTGTTGAAGAAGTGGAACCACTAAACATTCTATTTTTAAGGCTTTCAATACTAGCAACAGAAACAACATGTCTTTTATAAGGTTGTATTGAAGAAGAAGAAGACGGCATAGAAGCCAGTTGGTTATTTGTGCTTTGTTGTTGGTAATGCGTATATACTTTTTTGCATTCATCGTGTATGCTAAACAAAACTTCTTTTTTAGTTGGTTCCTTAGGTGGTTCTTCATTTGAGTTTTTTGGAGTTGGAGGTGGAAGTATTGTCATACAATCATAAATCGTTTCAATAAGTGCTTTACAACCGTTTATTTTAATAGTCGGATTTAATACAACACCACATAAATAGTGGGAATAGGAATTTTTTTTAATTTCATAAACATTTTTTAATAGGTGCCTTTAAGCTGATTTTTCCATATATTCATTAAATAACAAAAATATTAGAGTTATATAAAATAACATAGTTGAAATAATAGGATAATATATACCAGGAAATTCTTTAGTTGCTTGAAAAAATTTCTCTAAAAATTCAATAAGTTCTGATTTTTTTTTCCCAATCATTATCTACCAACATATCACTTGGATTTCGATTATGGACGTTAAAAAATAAAGTTATAGGTCTTCTATAATCGTAAGCAACAAATAATTGTTCATATAGAGAATTTCACTTAGTCGCTACTTCTTCAGAAATTTTTGTAAAAGGTAATCCACAATCGTGATAAGTTTTTTTATATTCCTTACGTCTTTGTATTTTATTACCTCTAAAAATAAAGTTTATAGCAAATTGTACTTTATTAAGAATGTCTTCAAAAAGTGATAGACCATTATTTTCAATTAAGTTATAAATATGGCACACACATTTTATATGAAAATGACCAGGAAAAGATGGAGTTAATAGATCTTTCAAAAGTCTCACGTCAAGCATTATCTAACGTAATAGTCATAATTTTATCAGTTATTCCATAATAATCGCAATTTTCATAAATATTTTTTGCAATAAAATTTTCAGTGTGCCTATCATCAATATACCTATATGCTAAAATACGTTTTTGCATAGACCAATTATGATCTATCCAATGACATGTTACAGTTAAATAATCATTATCATTAGTACTACGATCTATATCAGAAGTGATAGATATTTTGCCAGGAAAATGATATAATGCATAACGTAAATACTGTTGATATTCATGTGCAAATTTAAAAACGTCTCTCCTAACAGTTGATCCAGGAAAATCGTTAAAAGCATGATTATACCTTTCTCTTACGTAATGAATAAAACCAGGAGAGGAAGCAAATGCAAAAGGCAAACCCTCCACCGCACCTAATTTTGCTATTGCATCCCTATCTCTGTGTTTATCGTATTTAGGACCTACAATTCCCCCGTTGTCGGGTTAATTTGACTCTATACTCCGGGACACTATGTGAACCTTGTCCCGAATCAGAGCGCATTGGCAAACCCGACTTTGTAGCCTAGTGTTCATTCCACCTAGCCTTGTGAAAGTTTTGTACATGTCTTAATAAACCTCCCGTCCCACCCTAACCTTTTTTCGATTTTAAATTGATAAACATTTTTACAAATTTTACATCTAACTACTTGATTCTCTTTGTCCCTATAAAAAATCCATGCATCTGATTTTAATTTTTGTTGTGTAGGGCCTCGACTCATATTAGGGGGAATAAGAGTCATTCCAGTTGCAGTTTCAGGCTGAGACTCAGTCTGAGCCTGAGGTTGAGGTGCACTAGTGGGTGTGTCATCTAGATTATTGTCTAAATTAAAGTCTGGTTCATCTACCTCATCATCTAATGGTATATCATTTAAAAAGTAGTTTCATCTATATGAGTCAAATCAATCAAATCAGGGACTAGGAATAAGATTACTAGAAGAAGTACCCTTGTAACTTCTACTAGAAGAAGCACCCTTACCCTTAATCATACGTCTAAATCCTTCCATTTTAATTATGCAAATAAATAATTAAAGATAATAAAATTAAGTGCGATAATTAAAATTAAGTAACAATAATAATTAAAGAAGGAATGAAGATATCAAACGCCAACGTAACGTCGACGTGTAATCGAGGTTGAAAATTAAAACTTTGCTCGATGGATGATCCTCAAGCTAGTTGCCAACTTCACTCCCAATTTTTGAACTTTGATACAATTATACAAATGAGCAAATAAAATAAAATATTTAGTAGGCAATGTAGGCTTGTAGAGAGATATATTGAGAGATGATAGAAAAATTTGTGAGAAAATGAGGTATTTATAGTTGAGAAATAGGGTTAAAGTATAAATATACTAACTTAGGGATTAAAAATAAATATTAAGGGGGTAGGGGGGTTTATGGGATGGGGAGCCAAAAATGGCCGTTATAGCTGTTGCACAACGACCAAAATCGAAATTTGGTCGTTGTTGCAACAATTATTTTTTTCAGAGGGGAGCTGGTGGGGTGGGACGGGGTCGGGGCGAGACAGGGTCGGGTCGAAGCGGGACGGGCCCAGGTCCCGTCCCGGGTTCGAACCCTGACACCATTTTTTAGGGAGATCAGGGCAGACGGGTTTCGATACGGGCCGGGTTGGGATCAGGCCAACCCGGCCTACTGGCCAGTTGTCTACATTTACAGTAAATATGATTAAATAAATTAAATCCAAATTATTATCTCGACTTATCAAATCCGTGAGTCAAATTAAATCAGTGGGTCGAATGATGTTGGATGGCTGTAGAGAGTTACCAAAGAGGGGCATATATTGTCTGTATATGATGTAGTAGACGTGACATATTTACGAATTGTTTTTCTTAGAAGCATTCATTTGTATTTACTTACCATAGATTTCATCATACAAGATTCCAAAGTGATGTATATCGGTGGCTTTTGCTAAGAAATTATATTATATATATGAATAAAAACATTATATATATATATATATATATATATATAGTGAAAATTCAGGTTCTGTGGTCGCACAGTACTACTGGCTAAAGTCAGAGAAGAAGAAACTAATATAAGGTGTCCCTGAAAATATTGTATCAATTATTGCATGTATCATTGTTTTGATCAGAGATTGCGACTTGGAAACATCAACTTGCATAGGTTAAAGATAGTGATAAGAAAAACTTTTTCTCCTTCTCAAACGAGTAATAAAAAGAAAAATACAAGGAGACTTAACTACTATTTGTAAATATACACATGTAATTGTTTTTGGTCCCCTCTGTACTGGCTAAGTCAATCAATGATATATAACTTTTGTGTTTGGTGTTTTTTAATTACCATCCAAAACCTAAGAGAAGTTAATGCTACAATACAAAAAATGTACAGTGTCAGATTTTGATAGTGAATATATTCTCTAATTAATATTTTAATATAATTATATAAAGGAGAGATTCTTATTCCATTAGAATTACTATTGTACACTCTCTCTCTATATATTATATAGGTAGTACCATCCATAATCATATTTATTTAAAATATTAAAACTTACAAAGATTTATATCAAGGAGATCTACCTTGGAAATTTCTAAGATATTTTGATAATTTTGGATCATATGAACTGAATCATACGAGGGGTATTTTGATCTAACTAAAGGGGATTTTCTTTGGAGCTCTCACTTCTTTCTATAATTTGAAATGTATGAAAGAGAAAATGTGAAAGAAAAAGTCTGTCTAACTAAGGGAGAATGAGTCTCTTTTTATAGGTGTTTTACATGACATTTTGGTAATTAAAAAGAGATCTAACTATTCATCCGAGTGGAGAATGACTATTCATCCGAGTGGAGAATGACTATTCATCTGAGTGGAGAATGACTATTCATCTGAGTGGAGAATGACGTCATCCATGACATCATTGACTTCAGCATTTTCTTGAATTATTGCTAATCTTTTTGCTTTTACAGTTTTCTTTTTGAAAGTATCTTTTTCGGGCACTTTCTTTTGTCGGAATTTTGTCTGAACTCTACTTCGGGTATTTTGAATTCTTTTGGTAATTTTCTTCAGAATCCACTGTTGCCAAAAATCGGAGTGTCTTCAATATCAATTTCTGGTTATTCTTCTTCTGATGAAGAGCCTTGTTTTGATGAAGACCGTGCAAACTTCAGAATTATGGCTTGCATTTCTTCTGGATTTTTGGCTGCCGCAAACATTGAGGCCATGTGGGATTTCTGTAAAAGGAACTGGGTGTGCTCTGGTGTTTGTAGTGGTGCTGGTGGTGTTTGTAGATGCGCATGTACCTGAATGGATTTTCGGGCATTTAGCCATTCGTAGAATTTTTGTGGTGTGAGGCTTACTTGTATTTTAAAGCTGTCCCACCATCAGACTTTAAACCTCATTCGGACCGTTGAAATTTTATTTTCAGAATAATCTACAAACTATGTGAATACCCATGATAAATAGAATTTGGTGTGAAAAAGGTGTAGTGGCACAAATCTTTTTTCTTCCTCAGAAGGTTTATTGGGATTTAAAGAGGCTAAAATATTTAGTGATTTGGGTTTTTGTATTTCAAGGATGGATCCAAATTGTTCCCACCATGAATTCCACCATGTTGGAAATTGAGATGGAATACATGAGGTATCAAAATGAAAAAGCCAAGTATGACGTTGATTGATATTTTGAACTAAAAAGAATTTAACCAAGCCTGTTGGTAATCCCAGTAATTAAATGGAATATTAAAAAACTTGATATTTTTAGACGCCATCGTCAAGCAGTGGATCTATGACACTATCTCCAAGGATTTGCTTCATACAATTATAAAGACCGGAGCTTCGGCTCACGAGTTGTGGACACGGTTGGAGGAATTTTTTCAAAACAACAAACATACACATGCCGTATATCTTGAGGAGCAATTCAACACCACCCGTCTTGAAAATTTTGCAAATATGGACGACTACTGCAAATAATTAAAAGTGATTATCGACCAATCATCTAATGTGTGTACCCCAATTTCAGACACAAAGATGGTTTTGTAATTAATTAATGGTTTACCGAAAGGTAAATACGACACAATTGCAATGATGATCCAACATGCCAATCCCCTACCGAGTTTCAACAAAGCACGATCTCAATTGCTATTGGAGGAGACGAGATGATCCAAATAGGACAAGCATATCTGAAAGCATTAGTGGCTGACGCCACTGTGACACCCACCGCATCCACCAGCCGCCATACACAATATGACTACCACCCGCCGCAAAACAACCGCGGTGGTGGCAGAGGCAAAGACCGTGGGGGAGGCTGAGGAGGCAATGGCAGAGGCCGTGAAAATCGAACCAACCCTACCAGCAGTCCACATCGGGCACATCAAATGCCACAGTGGGCCGTCCCACTGCCCTGATAGATGTACGGGACCTGGTCAACCATCTGACAACTTTCCAGTAGCCCAGGCCCAACAGCTACATTGGCAGCAGCAGCGACCCGGTATTCTGGGAGCCCATCCAGCGGCTCTCCAGCCCAGGCCCCAGTCATTAGGCCCACGACGACAAGTCTCACTCCAATGGATTTGGGCCAAGCTTTCGGCTCATTAAATATTCAGCAGCCCGATGATGCGTCATATATGGATACGGGCGCTACGTCCCACCTCACTAACAACTCTGGTAATATCCCTCAACTGCTTAATTTAAATACTCTTCAATTTATTATGGTCGAAAATGGTCATCGCATTCCAATTTAAGGGTATGGCCACACAAAAACCCCACCACCTTACCCCCTTCTCCCTTAAACACACCCTCTATGCCCCTAACATCATCAATAACTTAATCTCTGTTAGAAAATTTGCCACTGATAATTCCGTATCTATTGACTTTGACCTGTTTGGTTTTGCTGTGAAGGACCTACGTACGGGGACTCTTCTTACGAGATGCAAATAGTGTGGGAGACCTTTATCCCTTCCTATCCATGTCCGCTGCCAGTGTCATTCCACCCACCGCTCTAGCTGCAATCTCTCAATCAATGTGGCATAGTAGACTTGGACATCTGGAGCTCATGTTTTTTATTTTCTTAGAAACCGCAATTTAATTCAATGTAATAAAGGGAAACTTTCCCATAGTTGCTACTCTTGTCATCTAGGAAAACATGTTAGGCTTCCATTTACGTCATCTTTAAGTATTACTTTCTCTCCCTTCGATATTATTCATGTGGATTTATGGAAATCTCCTATAACTAGCACCCTAGGTTATAAATATTATTTGATGTTATTGGATTATTTTTCTCACTTCCTTTGGGTTTATCCGCTTAAACTTAGGTATCAAGTTTTCTCCAAATTTCATGAATTTAGTACATATGTTAAAACGCAATTTGAAAAAGACATCAAAAAGTTTCAATGTGCTAATGGTTGTGAGTTCAATAATTCCCTTTTCCATAATTTTTGTGCGACTAATGGCATGATTTTTTGTTTCTCCTACCCCCTACTTCCCCTCAAAATGGTATAGCCGAATGAATTCTATGCACCATTAACAACATGATTCGTACCTTTCTTTTTCATGCGTTTCCCCCCTTACTTTTTAGGTATATGCGTTAAAAATGGTAGAATACATTCTTAACATCTTACCTACCCGAATGATCCACAATAGGACCCCACCGAAATCTTTTTGGATCCCTTCCTATAGTCACCTTTGAATTTTCAGTTGCCTTTGCTACCCAAATCTTGCCTCTACGGTACCTCACAAATTAGCACCTCGCTCCACTCCCTACGTCTTCTTAGGTTTTCCGTCGAACCATAGGGGTACTTGTGCTATGAGTTGTCTACATGTAAAATCCTAGTCTCCCGCCATGTCACGTTTGATGAGAACGTTTTTCCGTTTGCTAACATACGCCAATTTTTAGCCATTGATTACGGCTTTCTTAATGACTCGAATACCTGTCCTCATTCAAAATGCACTGCATTGGCCAAATACCATCCCGTCGAACAACGCCCAACCCACTGCCCCAATTACGGACCCTACTGCCATGTCACCCATCCCGTCGCCCCCACCCATGCCCCATCACCCATCTCGTCGCACATCCCAACCCGTCACTACCCAGTTACGCCGGTCCTGGCACCACCAACCCAATGGTATACCAACCCAGTTCACTGCCTCCTGCAACATCACACGAGCCCCATTCCCTGCAGCCACCACCTACCTCCACACTACCCCTGAACCATCCCCCAACCCACCGTATAGAAACCCGTGCATAACACAGGATTTTCAAACTAAAGGTCCAATTTTATTTGTCCACTCAAACCATCTCATTGCTACCTAAAATCCAACCTTAGCCAAACTTGACCCGAATTGGAATGCGGCCATGCGTGAAGAGTTTAATGCGTTTACTACATAATGCACTTGAGATCTTATTCCGCGACCTGAGGGGGTGAATGTAATCTGTTATATGTGGCTATTTCAGCATAAGTTCAGAGATAATGGTGCACTTGAACGTCATAAGGGCAGACTTGTGGCAAATGACACAGGGCAACAAGAGGGTGTTGATTGTGGTGAGACTTTCAATCCTGTAGTTAATCTAGCTACCATCTGCACGGTTTTGAGCATAGCTATGAGGAAGAATTGGCCTATTCACCAGCTTGATGTGAAGAATACTTTCTTACATGAGGATTTGAAAGAAACCGTTTATATGCATCAACCGCTTAGATTTTTGCATCCGGAGGCTCCTCAGCATGTTTGTCGTCTTTGTAAGTCGCTATATAGTTTAAAACAAGCCCCCGGGGCTTGGTATGGGCGGTTTGATACTTACATCATACAAATTGGATTCGTGTGCAACAAGAGTGATCATTCATTGTTCATTTTTCATCGAGGTAATGACACAACTTACCTTCTTTTATATGTTGATGATATTGTTATGACAGCTTCATCAGACGAACTGAAGCACGAGATCATTGCTCTACTCAAGTCCGAATTTACTATGACTGACTTGGGTAAGTTGAGTTATTTTTTAGGGATATTAGTGACCCGATCACCCCATGCCATGTTCCTATGTCAGCGTAAGTATGTAGAAGAAATTGTCTACAGAGCCAAAATGGCGAACTGCAAGATCATGCCCACTCATGTCCACTCTATGTCGAAACTCAGTGCAGATGACGGGGATCCGGTCCTCGATCCCTCTCTTTATAGAAGTCTCATCGGTGCTCTTCAGTACCTTACATTCACCAGACCCGACATTGCCTATGCCGTGCAGCAGGTGTGTTTGTTCATGCGTGCTCACATGTAGTCTCACTTTACTGCTCTTAAGCGTATCATTCGGTACGTTAAGGGTACTCTTGACTATGAGCTCCATCTCTACCCCTCCGCACCGACTCGGTTGTTATCCTACACGGACACTGATTGGGCAAGCTGTTCGAACACACGTCTCTCCACTTTCGGATATTGTTTATTTTTGGGGGATAACATTATTTCATGGTCTGTCAAACGACAAGCCACTCTCTCTCGTTCGAGTGCAGGAATATAGAGGCGTTGCGAACGTAGTTGCCGAGTTGTGTTGGCTCTGAAACCTCCTTCTTGAGCTTCAGTGTCCCTTACGTAAGACATCTTTGGTCTATTGTGACAACATATCTGCCGTCTACTTATCTCATAACTCGGTTTAGCATCATCGAACCAAGCATATTGAGATAGATATTCACTTTGTTCGTGAGAAGGTTGACATGGGTCATGTTAGGGTGTTGTATGTTCCCTCTTCCTATCAGTACGCAAATATATTCACTAAGGGGCTTCCTCGGCAGTTGTTTATTACTTCAGATCCAGTCTCAGCGTCTGGCCTCTTTCTGCTCCGACTGAGGAGGTGTGATAGTGAATATATTCCATATATTCACGGTATATTTTATAATTAATACTTTAGTGTAATTATGTAAATAGAGATCTTTATTCCATTAGGACTACTATATATATATATATATATATATATATATATATATATATATATATATATATATATATATATATATATATATATATATGCATTAATGAGAGAACTCAAATGAAGAAGATTTACACTATTCTACGGATTTAACCTCGTATATATGCATGCGCAACCACAATTTGCAAAATCTGAGCTTTAATTTTGCATGATTAATTTAACCTCTGTAATTATAGTTTCATTTTTTTTACCAAATTAAGCAAGTGAAAGATACGCACAGACATTAGGTTATATCTATACCAAAACATGGCATTTTTTGTTTTCCATTCCATGTCTGATATATATTCTCGTTGAGATCCCGAATTTAATTCAGATTCGTACCATGTAAGGCTCATCAAAAGGGAAGCGCTCGTAAAAATTAGTTGAGATGAACAATTTTTTAGCCGGAAATTAAAGTTTAGCCACTGTTGCAAAAAGTGCTAGAGCTGCTCCTTGAACAATTTATGGATTCAATTTCTTATCGGTTCAAATTCATGGAATGATTCATGCAATTCAAATCATTAGATATCTTGTCAAATTCAAAGTGTGCATGATTCATGTTGTTAATATATTTGTTAGTTCAAAACTTTAGAAATAGGCAAAAACTTAATTAGCTGACCAGAAATAGCTATTCGCCAATTTCTTCTAATTATTTCTATTTCTAGAGAACAATTCTGAGACCTTTATGCTATAAGGGCAGAGAAATCTTATCCATCCATTGCAACCTTAAGTGCTGATTAGCTGACCAGAAATAGCTATTCACCAATTTCTTCTAATTATTTATATTTCTAGAGAACAATTCTGAGACATTTCTACTATAAGGACGATTGACGAAGAGATCCTATTCATCCATTGTAACCTTAAGTGGTGGATGGTTAATTAGACCTTTCTTCTATATTGTTATATTTTTGTCCCATGCACCAACTAAACGACCCCTTAGTGGTTCAAAAACTTGGTAGTTACTTAGCTTGTACCAAACCAAGACCAGCTGATCCAATAAAAACATAGATTCAAATTTCCACATTATATTTTCTAATATATACAGTGGCGGATTTAGAATTTTCACTTAGGGTGTTCAAAAAAAATAACAAAAGCTAAACATAAAAAATAATGTTGAACCTAGGATGCTGGAGACAATTTTGAACACCCTAAACCACTTGAGCTAACCTTTTGCATTTGTTCAGGGTATTCAAAAGTTAATATATGTACATAAACACAGAAAATCTACCATATATATACAATGTAACTTTTTGCACCCTCACCACAACCTAAATCCGCCCCTAATATATACTGAGGATCAACTTATATCAGAAGCTTGTATGTTTCAAATTATACAAATACTATCTTTAAAAGTGACAAAAGAAAAAAGGAACATGAGAGAGAAATATGTAAGTATCTCAAAAGTCTAAAGATATTGTTTTAGTCCATATATAGAAATTCAAAATAATCTCGGTTTTCAGTATGTACATCGTAGGATGCGTTAACAGTTTACCAAAGTATTTATTGTTGGAAATTAGCCTTTGGCGGGGAGATGCGTCCACCCATCTTTGATGAATTAAACACTAGTGTTCCGCATGTTGGAGACCTTGTCTCTTCGCACATGCATGATCTACGAAGTGAGTAGATGACCGTAGGGCCAAGAATCGTCTAATTTCGTTGAGAAATGAAAGAGATATTGGTCCACGAAGTAAGGTGTTTGAGACATGGAAATGTGGTGTGGGACAAATCTACCACATCGGTGGGAATAGGAAGAATTGCTCACTATATAAGTCTCTAATGTGGTAAAGGGTTTGGATCCCCAAGGGGTATCCCATGTGTTTAAAGGAGGGAAGACCTAGATGTGCTTGGGTTCAAGGCTAAGCCCACGCGCGCCGCCGCCGCCCGCCCGTCCCGTCCGGTCCGGTTCCGGGCTGTGGGCTGTGGGCCTTTCTGATATTATCTTTTTGGACCAGAGAACTCGCCGGATGTACGCTTTGATCCATGAAGTTTCGGATGTACGGTTTGGACCGAATTCTTTTATATGTACGGTTTGGTCCCCGAAGTTTCAATATGTACGGTTTGGTCCCCGCAATTTACGGAGACTTTTTCTCGCCTACCGTTGGGATCTGTTTTTTGAGGAATTAATCAGCCATTACTTGGCCGATTAACTCCTCCATTAACAAACATTACTTGGCGATTGGGCGCCTTTCAATGGCCATTAACAGCCATTACTTGGCGTTTTAATGCCCTCCTAAATGGCCATTAACAGCCATGTTTTTGGCTGTTGGACAGCCCCTCCTCTTACTATATATTGAGCTTCATTTGGCTGAAAAACAGAAGCAAAAAACAGGCAGAAATATACACGAAAATACGATGCAAAAAAATCGGATCGAAAAACGAAAACACACGAAAACTGCTCAAAACAAGCAGCAAATTGTGACGAAAATCGGTGAGCAAACCCACACATATACACAAGATATACACTACAGAGACACACTATATACACAGAGACAAAAGAGAAGAGTATTGAGAAACTCTTCCTTCCTATTCCATAGCTTCAGCAAGTCAAGTCATATTTGTTTTCTTCGCCAGGCTCAACCTATTGGCTTTGTAGTGTTGAGATTATAGTGTTGTTTTATCTTGGGAGACTATTGCCCGCTAACGTAAAAGCATATATACGGGGCAATCTTGTCTTAAGGATAGAGGGTTATCCTCGACTCAACACACAACGTTGTAACCATCCAGATTTAGTTGTTTCTTGATTTCAGGTTATCAAGATTCAAGGCACTACAAACTTGCGGCGAGCTTCTCAACATTGGCTTTGCAAGGTGATCAAGATTCAAGACACAACACACATGCGGCAGTTTTGAAGATTGACCATTTATTTATCCTTTCGAACATTTGTAATAGTTATTACTTCCCGTACTGCTCTATAAAGTACATAGAAATACCAACAAGTTAAGACAAGATTGTATTGTAATACTATTAGTGTTCGAAAGATGTCAGTCAAAAGTTGTGTGACCAAATCTGGATATGGCAATGGTTTTCCGTAGAAGAGAGTGATGATGATGAACGTGTTCATGGTGTCACCGCTACCAAGACGATGGGAACAAGCGCTCTCGAGAGCTCGAGGATGTCAATCGGGACAAGAGGAGAAGACGAAGATGTACTTCAATCTTGCAGCGAAGGCTTCGTATCTATCCCGGACAAAAGATCCGAATAATGGTAAGAAGGAACTGGACACTCGCCTTGATGAAGTGACCGGAGTGAGCCAGAATCCGAAATTGGGATAAGTAGTTTTTCTTACTTGTCAAGAATAAAGATTAAATGATGTCTGATTAAAAATGGATTAAAGTAAGGAGGAATATAAAAACAATTTATATTCCTTACGCTTTAAAATCAGAAGTTTAATCTTATCTTCTTTCCCGTTTAAAAGATTGGATTGTAAACGACTTAAAAAGATCCGTTCTTTTAAGTGTAATTGTTAAAGTGTGTAAAGTACGTTCGCACATACGATGGAGAAAGATCCACTAACTGTGCGAAAACTGCTACCACTTTTAAGTAAGCGCCAAGAATTATCTGGGCACCAATCTTAACGGAAGGAGTCTAAAAGCTAAAGACGTTGAACCTGTCATATTTGGCAGAAGATCCTTCATAGGATGATATTGGACACTCAGTCATACAAAGCCTCCGGGCGACTGGAGTGGGCCAAAATTCCTTTGATATGATGATATTGGACACTCGGTCATATAAAGCCTCCGGCTACTCTTTGGAGTGGGGCCGAATTCATTTCATAGGAAAAGTAATGGACACCTAGTAAGGTGGGCCGAGTTTCCGTGTCTTAATGATCCGAAGGCCTAAAAAAGGCGATGAGGAAATTGGACACTCGGTTTGCTAAAGCAACTAGAGTGGGCCGAGTATCGAGATCACATATGATCCGGTTGCGCCCTAACCACGGGCAAGAGGTTGTTCATGTGAAGCAACGCCACCTCTAAAATCAAAGGGGCCGGAGAGGTTGTCCTCAATAGGACTTCAAGGAATGAGATCACTCTAAAAGAGGTGATACATAGTCCTAACTTGGTTTAAGGGACGCCGTTGGTCAAGCCGGTTTGAGACTACTCCAACAGTCCGTAATAACTAAGAATGGTACAGATGTCGTAGCCAATTGAATGATATATTTGTAATCTGCATCTATTCCATCATAGATTAAGTCACGTTAAATAGCAAGTCATTCAAAAGCTAATGATGTTGAGATTGTTGCCTTCTCGTCGACATAAACCCTCAAAATGAATGTGAGGTAGATGAAGAGGCAAAGTCACCTTTCCAAATTCCGTCAAGGGAATAGCGAAAGAAGCACCGCTCCTCTAGAACTTAGTCACACCTACTTGGGTGATTTGAAGTTTATACAAAATAGAGGGGGAGACAAGTACGTTGTGATCTTCATTAATGATGGTACAACGTATGGAATCCTTTGTTTGTTGAAAAGCAAAGATGAAGTTGTTGAAGCGGATAAGCGCTACAAAGCAGAAGTTGAAAATCAACTAAGCCTACGGATTGAGAAATTCGTAGTGATAGAGGGGGAGAATGTGAAGCATCGTTCATTAAACGACTGTTCATCTCTCACCTCGGTCAACGGTGTTAGCCAAGCGCAAAGTCGTATGCCCAAATTATGTGGGGTGGCTTGATAAAAGTTGGAATACCGAAACAGGTCAAGTTGTACCTAAAACTGTAAAGTGCATATCCACTGGATCTGCAAATAACAGTAGTACTGATCGCCTCTTGGCGTAAAAGAATGCTGAATTCTTTGAAGATAACTTTCCTTGAAATAGGAAAAAGGAGTAATTGCTCAAGGTTAACAAGAACCCGTGAGGGCCTGACTGTCCGAACTAGACGTTCCGTATCTACAGACTCGAAAGTTCTTTGGCTATCCGGAACTTAATATTCCAGATCTGCAGAACTCAGGGATTCTAGATGTTGAACCGAGAAGGAGCAAAGAGGGGACAAACACTTGTTCCATACTTTCTAGCTTGTATGGTTGAGAACGAACCATGGACAATTAACAAATAATTGTCATCTCCAAAAGCGCTGCTTTGGAAAGAAGCTAAAGAAAGAAATAGATTCTATCATATAGAACCATACTTGCGTAATGGTTGATCTTCCTCCGGGAAAAGAACCTTTGGGTTGTAAAATGAGCTCCCCTGTGAGTAGCTTCACATCCAGGGCCATTGTAGTCTTACATGGCATGGATGTTGAAACAGCCTTCCCAACCGGAAAGTTGGAAGAAGAGAATCAGAGTTGATTTGCTGAACTGTTGGGCCTCTTCCTGAACTTTCATTTTGGTCCTTGAAATGTTTACATTTTGGTCCCGAAAGTTTCGTATAAAACGAAACAATGAATCGACCACGAAACATTGACTCTGAAAGTTAGAAAGCCAACAGTTGGAGAATCAACAGTCTGAAAGTAAAAGTCATATTGAAACAAAGTCTCGATATGAAAGATATGGGTATCACAGATGACATCTTAGGAATTAGATTTCTAAGACATCTAACGGACTGGTCGATAGTAGACAGTCTCGTTGAAGCCACCAATGGATATGAATCATAGAAATGATTGGAATCATGGTGCACCCATAGACAAAGAGCGATATGCACAGGTCATGTGTAGTTCAATGTATTGTACACACTACAACCGACCTGGTATCGTCCTACAAACAGATCAGTTGAACTAAGGTTCACTGATGATCTTAATACATGATCAATAGAAGGCATTAAGTCAGATATGACGATATCCGAATTATTCGCTTATCTACGGATTATAGTATTCGGATGTCCAATGTTCGGGAGAACACAAAGATGCAAACCGGACATCGATCCGAAGAACACCAAAGCCACAAGCAAATGTGTATGGTGGGTCTTGGAAAATCCTCTAAGCAAACTTGCATCGGCCGATTCATGATGGAATCGGAGTTTATCGCTTTATACAAAGCATGAAAGAAGTTGAGTAACTTCACGGCTCCTTAGAGGACGTCCCTTATTGGGAGATACCCGTGTCTTCGGCGGTTATACACTCGTGGCTAGCCGGTCGGCTTCGGGAAGGACACGGATGACGGCATCCGGACATATCTTTTAGGATCTGTCGGAGACATAAGACCGTATGGCGGATCATCACGGGTGTCACATCCTTGTTTACTAACTAAGGGACTACCCGAGATCAAGTGTTCTCGCCTGTCTAGGGGAATTGGCTTAAAACCCAAACAATACGAACCTTTGCGGTGGAAACCCAACCATACTGATTGGAGATCCCAAGAATTTGGTTCAATGGGAAAACTAAGCGGCAAAAGGTTCAGGTGAGCGCTTCGGTGGAAGCAAGAAGCACTTCGGATGATGATTTCTGTACGGAAACATGAATCCAAAGTCGTTCCCGCGATAGACATTAAAGTGCTGCCTGCATGGTGGGTAAAGGTTAAGCTTCCAAACCTTTTAAAAGATCCTCAAATGGTTGAGGTTAAGGTTGGGGAAACTTTTAATGATTCCTAACACTTGTGAAGTGGGGTATAGCAGGATACCTTGTAGGAGATCACCTATTTAAGTGCGAGGATGGCCGCCTCAAATGAACGCACTTAAGAATCCAAGTGTGTCCATGGCCACAACGGACAGAAACGTAAGAAGGAAAATGAATAAGAAGAGTTATTGTGTTGGTATCATTGTCTTGGCTTACACTAAACACTGACGGTTCAAGACATCACGTTCACCGCGCAGTAAGTAAGTCCGATGGTATTCAACTAGGGAAGGTTCAAAGCGAAAGCTACCTCTCCTGATGCAATATCTTTTCGCTGAAAGATTGCTGAAATGTAGGCACCTTGTGTGTGCGCCACAATCTCTCTTTCATAGAGGGGATTGTTGGAAATTAGCCTTTGGCGGGGAGATGCGTCCACCCATCTTTGATGAATTAAACACTAGTGTTCCGCATGTTGGAGACCTTGTCTCTTCGCACATGCATGATCTACGAAGTGAGTAGATGACCGTAGGGCCAAGAATCGTCTAATTTCGTTGAGAAATGAAAGAGATATTGGTCCACGAAGTAAGGTGTTTGAGACATGGAAATGTGGTGTGGGACAAATCTACCACATCGGTGGGAATAGGAAGAATTGCTCACTATATAAGTCTCTAATGTGGTAAAGGGTTTGGATCCCCAAGGGGTATCCCATGTGTTTAAAGGAGGGAAGACCTAGATGTGCTTGGGTTCAAGGCTAAGCCCACACGCGCGCCGCCGCCGCCCGCTTGTCCCGTCCGGTCCGGTTCCGGTTCCGGGTTCTCGGGTTCACGGGTTCACGGGTTCACGGGTTCACGGGTTCACGGGTCGTGGGCTGTGGGCCTTTCTGATATTATCTTTTTGGACCAGAGAACTCTGCCAGATGTACAGTTTGATCCATGAAGTTTCAGATGTACAGTTTGGACCGAAATTCTTTTATATGTACGATTTGGTCCCCGAAGTTTCAATATGTACAGTTTGGTCCCCGAATTTCGGAGACTTTTTCGCCTACCGTTGGGATCGTTTTTTGAGGAATTAATCAGCCATTACTTGGTGATTAACTCCTCCATTAACACCCATTACTTGGCGATTGGCGACCTTTCAATGGCCATTAACACCATTACTTGGCTCGTTTTAATGCCCTCCTAAATGGCCATTAACACCATGTTTTTGGCTGTTGGACAGCCCCTCCTCTTACTATATATTGAGCTTCATTTGGCTGAAAAACAGAAGCAAAAAACAGGCAGAAATATACACGAAAATACAGTGCAAAAATGATCGAAAAACAATCACGAAAACTCGCTCAAAACAAGTGAGCAAATTGTGACGAAAATCGGTGAGCAAACCCACACATATACACAAGATATACACTACGAGACACACTATATACACGAGAGACAAAAGAGAAGAGTATTGAGAAACTCTTCCTTCCTATTCCATAGCTTCAGCAAGTCAAGTCATATTTGTTTTCTTCGCCAGGCTCAACCTATTGGCTTTGTAGTGTTGAGATTATAGTGTTGTTTTATCTTGGGAGACTATTGCCCGCTAACGTAAAAGCATATATACGGGGCAATCTTGTCTTAAGGATAGAGGGTTATCCTCGACTCAACACACAACGTTGTAACCATCCAGATTTAGTTGTTTCTTGATTTCAGGTTATCAAGATTCAAGGCACTACAAACTTGCGGCAGTTCTCAACATTGGCTTTGCAAGGTGATCAAGATTCAAGACACAACACACATGCGGCAGTTTTGAAGATTGACCATTTATTTATCCTTTCGAACATTTGTAATAGTTATTACTTCCCGTACTGCTCTATAAAGTACATAGAAATACCAACATTTATTCACTACATAATAGACCATTTCGGGGAAACATCTTTAATTGGAAAAAGAATCAGTGAAAAGAAGAGATGTGAAATGTTTCGTTGTGAAAAAAAAGAATCAAAATATTGGATAAAAAGAAAAGATATGGTAAAGTGATAACTTCATGGCCACCCAAAGTTTTGCCTTGTATGTAAATGCGCTCTAACGATAAGTGAAGATAGAAAGACAAAAAGAATTAAAGGTATAAAGTATAAGCATTTGATAGATAGAGAGGATCAGATTCTAATCATAACAATGAATCAAATTTCAACATCAATTTTTTTAAAATTAACATTGTACAAGGAAGAATAAAATCATCATCGTAATTACCTTAAACGCTTAGAATGATTAGTACTGAAATTAAACAACTAAAGGGAGATATTTATGACTATTGTCCTTTGACTAAAAGAGGGTGTCCAATCGATGAAAAAAGAACCAACAGGGATTGTGTTGTGGTGGTTTGATAATTACTCTTTCATATTTTTAATTAGAGGTTTCGAGTTCGAGTCTTCTTGAGTACGGAGTCGCCTTTGTTGGGGAGCACTTTACCCCTCAATGTGGAATTTTTCAACGCGAATTCGAATTTAATCGGGCACAAATACAAACACGGATGAAAAAAGAGAACAGTTAAAACAGTGACTCATCAGTCCAAAAGAGACGGCTTTGTGTCATTTAGCTTTCCCTTTGGAACATCTTTGGCTTTAGAGAAATGGTGTTGTGAAGCTTTTTTCCCATCAAAGGTAGGCTTGTTTTAATCAAAGAAAAGGGACATGGGGGAGCATCTTTGGAAGGTGGCATCTTGTTTTGGGTCCTATTTTGTTTTGCCTTTAGTAGTAAAGAGAAAAAAGGAAAAGAAAAAATTTGAAAAGAATGTCTCTCGAAAAGAGAAATCTTACATATAACCAAAGACACCTTTATTAAGATGGTGTAATAATGTATGGTTTATGTTAAGTTTAGCACGGTTTCTCCAAAAGACCTTCACCACATTGAATGAATTCTTGCACCTTAAATGTAGCCTCCCCTTTTTTTAGCAACCAATGTGTAGCTTTGCACCTTAAATGTAGCCTCCCTTTTTTTTAGCAACCAATGTGTAGCTTTGCACCTTAAATGTAGCCTCCCTTTTTTTTTTAGCAACCAATGTGTAGCTTTTATTCGAATGTTCACCCACCTCAACAATCTTTCCTTCGAACTAAATTTCATATGACTAATTACAAGCTTTCAAACTAAGTTTCACGTGATCCATTAATGCTCATGACTAATTATATGGAGATTCATTGTGTGTTATGGTGAAATGTACATATAGTTGATTTCAAGACTCTCATTTAAGTTATAGCCGGAGTTTCTTAATTTTTACAAGTTTAACCGCTTCTAACTTTAGGCGCACGAGTCTAAAGTTCTGACATACGCATTTAAACATTGGCATGCCAAAGTCTAACTTTAATCATTTGGAAGCAAGCAACATCAAACATTTTGCATGAAATCCAGGTCATATATGATTGAACCTAAACCAATTTTGCATGAGATCAAGGTCATATATGAATGAACTCACTTGATGTTAAACTTTTAAGTAATGTATGATTCATTCTCTCTCTCAGTGTGAAACTGTATGCTGACAACAGTAACTCAAAGGAAACATGCATTGATACCTAACAACAAAAAGATTTAGAACCCAAAAAAAGGGAGAAAGGGAGAGTAACCTTTAATTGGGTATGAATATTTTTAAAAAGTAATACATAGTTGCACCTTAAATGGCGTTGAATAGACTATCCTACGAAATTACTTCATGTGTGTTGTCACTCACATGTCCAAAAAACCAGAGTCTAGCTTCTTCTCGTGTGTTTCTTCAAACAACTGGTAAAGGTAGTACATTGATTCATGTCCAACTTCATTATTTTGTCTTCTCCATACTTGTCGCATCAGATCATAAACTTTGATTCCAATTGTTAGACTAAATCAGTTCAAAAACACTCTTAACATGGTATGATATTATCAAAAGTACTTATACATTACATTATATATATATATCCTTTGTTATATAAATGAGATACTTTTATGCGCACACTCTAAGAAAAGTTCAAAGACGACCTTTTGTTATTTTTATGAATAAACTAGGTGAGAATGGCCCGTGCTGGCACGGGCCCAATATTTTAAAAATTAAAATTATAAATATATCTTTGTCAAAACAACAGATACCAGGATATGCGTAGTTTTTTTTTTTGGTAATTGAACTTTTAATTAATCACCAAAAGTGTAATATTTACAAAGCAATAGCTTAGCTAACTCAGGTTCGCTACCCTCAAACAGAAAAAAAAATCCCAGTAGCCTAGTTATCCTAAATGAGCTATAAGAAGAAATGTTAAAGTGTTCATTAGAAAATTAACCTTTGCAACAGTCCTTTCAAATCACCCTCCACTCTTGTGTTTCAAACACAAGCTACTTCTCGTGCAATGTTATTCAAGTCTTTTGCCTTTCCTTCAAATATCCTACAATTTCTGTCCCTTCCAGGTTGCGTGAATGAATTCTGCATACACCATTTTCACCAGCCTTGCTCTTATGGATCTGCCCTTGATTTGGTGGAGAATCATGTGAAAAAACTGACTCCATGTTGTAGCAGTCAAAGGTGCCAGTTGCAGCCACATTAACAATCTATTCCACAAGTATTAAGCAAATTTGCATCTTGAGTATAGGTCTGAAAATGATCATTATTTGAATAATAATAATAAAGAATAGAACAAAACAAAAAAAATCTACAATCAGGATGAATCACAGTACTATTCATAAATATGGATTTTAATCCGAGCATATTCCAACAGTTATACATAGATCAATACGAAAAATGACCCATGAAAATGCCTTATGCCTAACCATGGCGACGACTGAAAGGGCACTCCGTACGACAAGAGCATAATTGTTAGAATACCTCAGAACCCATGGTGATATGTACTAATATCCTTTCCGGAATTTCAGTGTAGAATTCTATTTCATTCTATCCTTTTTTTTTTAATTAAACCATATCATCGCAGAACATCTCAGACAGTATAAGCTCATTAGCTTATCATATGAAATAATAAGAAAATATAAAAGAGAAGGGGAGAGAATAGTACCTAAGTTGTGTCCAAGAGAGAGAAGGTATACAACGAAAACTGAAATATTATTATGAAGAGAATTTTTACAGTGCTTGGTGATTTTCTTCCAAGGTTTGCTTTACAAATGGAAGAGAGTCCCTTTTTATAGGTGAAGGCGGACTTCAAAACTGAATACAATTTACAAAATAAAAATAGTAAACGAATCTAATAATTACATATGGACAAATAACTTTTGCGGAAAGGAAAACTTTACATAAAGTAAGATAAGATTCTCTGACACGAGTCGCTTTCTTATCTTGAAAAAAGAAAACTTTTATAAAAAAGTTAAAAACTTTAAAGTTCTGAAAGGACATTTGTCCTATCCGGCCATTATTGAATCTGCGTGGCCATCAATGTGACTTCACTCTGACATTTTTGTTTTTCCCTTTGAATTGGTGTCATCCTTCTTGGATTTGTATTTTTGTTGGATTGCCTCTATTAGGCTGTCAAACAGATCCTTTGTTGTTGGATAGTAAGTATAATCCTCCAATGGTTGTGATTCACCTTCTAGACAAACATATTGGTTGTCATCAGGGACATCTCTCATGGATGCGGTAGATGTCTCAGAATAGGGACTATCATCCACCTTTGCCTTAAATTTTTTTATGAAATCCTCCTTTATCTTATCAAGATATGCTGACATAAGATCCTCGTTTGATGCTTGGGGATTTCAGACTTTAATAGTTTTTTCCAATTTGGAAAAGAAAGATGATTCATCTTCTTTAGTCTATTTCTCCATGATGGATATTTTTAAGACTTTTAACTAGTGAAGATATATCACCTTCTAATTCCCATCCATAATGGCGAGTTTTGTCTTCTAGATATTTATCTAATAATTTGGACCAGAACTTACAAAGGAATTTCCTTTTGAGACATATAATGCCTTGCTGATTCCTTCCTTTTTCTGGAATCCATTTCCATATCCAAGGGATTCCTGCATGCATGAAGAAAAATAATGAAGCAGATCCTTCGATATAATCAGAGGAATTTTCTGGGGTAACACATGGTGTTACTTGAACCCATTCTTTGTAGAAAGCCATATAAGGTTCCTGTAAGACCTAAATTTCAGGTCCAATGACACTCCACCACGGGAATATCCATCATGGAAGTAATAAACCATTCTGGCTGCTTTTAAAATTCTTAGGATTAATTTTAATCCACCAGGAATGACTATGTTTTCGATTTTCATAGTAGAAAACATGAGTGAAAGCATTGATATAATCATAGTAATTAAACGTCATCTTAATGTTCGTTCGAGGAATTATAAATTCTTTTGATCTGAATAGGCTAATTCTCCACTCATAAGAAGATATAATCTTCAAAAGATAGAATTTTGAAAAAATCTTTTCTGCTCCAGACTTATTATCCGGGAACGATGTGATCTCAGTAGTGCTAGTCACAATAAGGATATATTCATAATACATCATGTTCTTTCCTTCTGGAAAAAGATTGTAAAAAATTCTACATATCGATTCATTAGAATCCAAGGATCATTTAGATAATTTTTATCTTCATGATGTAGGTAGAGAATTGTCTCTTCATGACCCTTGACCAAATATTGGTTTCTGTTTTCTTTCTCCGATTGTTGGAGTTTTTCGGCATATGAGCCTTGTTGTTGGCTACTAGAAGAGCCTTCTTTGTCCACGAGTATTACTCTTGAAATATTGGAAATATTATTTCCAGTGGAATTAGATTTGCCAGAGCCTCGTCCCGAGCCTCTACCTTTTCCTCTGCCTCTACCCTATTAGGAGTAGGTGGTGTACATTCTGAACGCATTTTATCCCTGCAAATATTCACGAGTAAGAAAGTCAGGGAGTGAATTGTCCTCTCCTTTAAGATATTGAATTTCAAAATCAAATGGGGCTAAATGTGTCTGTCATCTTGCAAACATTTGTTTGGACACATTATGTTTACAATCTTTCTGAAACATGAATTTGGCTGCATTGCAGTATGTTCTTATTAAGAATTTTGTGTTATAAAGATCATCCTGGATTTCAGGACGTACTTAACTATAACAAGAATTTCTTTAGCTATAGTAGCATAATTTTTTTGACTATTAGTCCATTTTCCTGAATGATACCGAACAAGATATTCTTGTTTGGTTTGGGGATTAATTTTTTTAAGTATTCCACCATAACCGATGTCTGAAGCATCAGTCTCAATAATCTTCCCCCAATTTGAGTTAGCAAGCATAAGGCATGGCAAAGCTTGTACATTCTTCTTAATGTTTTGTACCGCTTCTGTGTGGGCATTTGTCCACGGAGTGTCAGTTTTTTTCAACCTATCATATAAGATGGCTGCATCCACAGATGAATTCTTATAATAAGGAGAAATATAGTTTAGACTCCCTAAAAACCTTTGTAATTGGGTTTTATCAAGAATTTCATTAGGAAATTTAGAAGCAAATTCTATACTTCTAGTAATAGGAATAATTTTTCCCTATTCAATATTATAACCAAGAAATCGAATTTTTGTTTGGAAAATATTCATTTTGGGTTTTGATAAAACCAAACCATTTGAAATAATAATTTTCTTAAAAATTTCAAGATGCTTAATATGATCTTGTACATTTTTCGAAAAGACTAATATGTCATCTATGTAGACAATGATAAAATCACTATATGAAGTAAAAATATCATTCATGACATGCTGAAATTCTGATGGAGCATTCTTTAGCCCAAAATGCATGACATTCCATTCATAATGTCTGAATGGGACTGTAAATGCAGTTTTATACCTGTCAGATTCATCAACATGTATCTGCCAAAACCCAGATGTTAAATCAAATTTTGAAAATATGTTAGACTAATATAACCTGTCAAGTAAATCCTTTTTATTAGGAATTGGTTATCTAATCCATTTTAAAACCTTATTCAATGGTTTATAATTAATAACGAGAACTCCTCGTTCCTGTTCATCATGCTTTTTGTAAGAGTCAGATTTGTACTTTTCATAGTACTATTTTTTATGGGGTTTAACTAGGTTTTCCTCTTTTTCCCATTCTGGTGAGAGGTCGGTTCATTGAATGCAAACTGTTGCCAGAATTCTCCTAATTTGATTTTTTCTGTCAATTTCTGCTTTTTAAGATGTTTCTGTAATTTTAGATCATTGCATCGAGCTAATCCTTCTTTCATGCATTTGCCAATTAGCTGACCGTAAGAATAAAGATCCAATTGGATCTGGGAATCTCCCGAATCCTTTCTTAAGGTTCTCTTAACTTTTCAGCAAAAAGAGGGAAGACCATCTATGAATCTGGCTTTCCAGAAACTACTATTGGCTTCTAGGAAGTTTAACACTCTGCTAAGGAAGACATCTTTATACCACCTAAATGAAGTTAAGGTGGGACACCTATGGTTCTGCAGAAGAGTTCTGATATTACCATAATTGGTTGAATAATTTTCTGTAAAGTGATCTAAAATGGTTAGAACGAGAGTAAAAACTACATAAGGTTGAGCCTCATTACCCTCTTGCTTTACAACATTACAAATAGAAACTTTTTGTTCTGGTGTGAGATAATTATCTCACCATGCTTTTAAGTTGTCATGTGAATCCTGCAGTTATCATCTTAACGGTGTGAGCATCGGTTTGGTGATTACCTTTGACT
This sequence comes from Anisodus tanguticus, assembly GCA_034509755.1. Taxonomy (NCBI): domain Eukaryota; kingdom Viridiplantae; phylum Streptophyta; class Magnoliopsida; order Solanales; family Solanaceae; genus Anisodus; species Anisodus tanguticus. Next base: position 31,175,382 of record CM067561.1, on the reverse strand, counting down.
GTTGACTATCAGCGCCACCATCTATGTTCCATACAACAATTTATGTACCGGTATAAGCGGTAGGCTCATTCTTGTAAGCTTGTTCTTCAATTAGAACATCCATGGGTGTAGGCCTCGGATAGTAGTAATTTTCCGAATTGAATTGGGCTTTCCATTTACCCTTCCTCATCGCAACAATTTGTGCTTCATTGTCAGACTCAGATAATTTATCTGTACTAAATCGTAACAGTAGATGTAGAACCATCTTTTGGAGAAATCTTTCACTTACTCTGAAATTGAGAGTAGATTTTCAAGATTTTTTACTAATAGTTCTGTGGTCTTTTTTGTCAGGGAAATTCCTTCCATTGAAGGAAGAGGGAGGCTGGATATTTGCTGAAATTTCCAGAGATTTTGGAGGCTGGTCGGTAGCAGCATCAATCTTGACTCGTTGACTCTCTATAAGAGATCTGAGCTTGTCTACTTTGTTATGTAATAAGTTCATCTGTTCACTAATATCCTTAAGATGAATATTGGTATGGTTATGTTGTTTCAACATGGTGTTGATATGGTCAATAGTAGGACCATTATGAAGGGTCTGATGTATTAGCTTCATAAAAGGTTGGGCCCGTAAATCATTGTTACTATTGTCCTTTTTTAACGAAAAAAGTTCATCTGGAGGGTATATACTCCTAAGAACTTTTTTGGAATCCAAATGCCATTGTCTTTCAATAACATTGATATTGGGTAGAGCATAGTCTTCGACAAACCATCTAACAAAAGGCTTATAATCCTGTTTGGTTTGCAACTCATCATAAAATTGATCTCTAATGGAACATTGTTCTTTTGTAGTAAAAAATGAAAAGAACCATCTTCTAAAAAGATAATAATCTTCACTCAGAAAGTCTTTTGAAATAATTTTTCTCAGACCTGAACTTGGACTATAATCCAGAGGAGAAGCACGAATATGGTCGCTATCCATCTTTAAAATAATCAGTGAATCTCATTTCACTGGGAGTAGGATTTGTATTAATTCCTACCAAAATTTTGTTATCTCCTTTTTTTATTTTATCAATCTTCTCATCCTGAGAGATTTCTGAAGGAGTGGTAACCTTATAAAGGTCTTCGTTAACCTGAGAGGTTGACGCTCTAGCAGCAGAAGGTCTGGGAATGTAATAAATAGGAGAGAGGTAATAATGAGATGACATCGATCTACCTAATTTAGGTGGTTGAGTAGCGAATTGAAGATGAATATTTCCATCAGTAGTTTGAACTACCTGAGCAATCCGAGTATCTATCCTAGGTTGGACAGGGATAGCCTTCTCAATTAGCCAATCGTCGGGATAATTTATTTCATCCCAACTGGTAGGTCTTCTAGTTGTTATCTTAGACCTTTTGGCTAGGTTGGTTTCTATAAGAACCGTTTGTCTATTTCTCTTATCATCCATAATCTTACAATTAGGATTCATAGTGTCTAACACACGGAAATAAATACGATAATAGATGCACATAACTTCTGTTTCAGGCATATAATTATAACCATGAGCTTTGACATATAAAGTTAAAGCATGCAAAATATTTGGATCAGACAAAGATAGAGTAAGATTTGGTCTGACATCAAAATAAACTGGTCCATAAGCCAGACTGGATTGCATAGCACCCATAAGAGATTGTGTCCAATTTAAATTTCTAGCATCTCTTAAAACAGTCATAAAACTTTCAGGTAAACCCTTTAAAGTTAAAGGTTTAAATGCAATTTGCACTAATCCAATATGCAAAAATTTATAACACAATTTTTGATATATTTCAATAACAGTATCAGAAAATAAATGTATAGTTTTTTCTTGATTATCCATTTGGACAAATTCTTCAATAGTCTTAATAACATGGCGATTTCGCAAGTTGTCAAAAATATCGAAATTATAAATTTCCTTAGTGGCAACAAATGGAATAGTCCATTTGTTTAAAGCATCTAACTCCTGTGGAAGTTCATGTTCTTCCGATCTAGCATTGTAATGCTATGTTTATAACTTCTAAAAATATTCATTATAATGAAAATACTATCTGCGAATTCTTTTTGAAAATATGGCTCTGATACATTAACAATCTATACGTAGTCTATTGATGTTCTAAATTCTAAACTATTAATTTAGATCCAGAAATATAGCAAGTATTGTGCGAACATGTTTTTTAACCTTACGATGTATTACCTCCCCGGAATACGGGCCCATGTCCACATTGAAAAAGTTGAATTTATTATCTTTTTTAATTTTATATGATATTATTTTTTACTTTTAAAAAAAATCATTATTTATATTTAACTTTAAAGATCTTTTATCAAGATCTTGTACATTGAAATCCATACCTATATATCAATATTTAGTCAAATTACATCATAAATTTAAATAGACGAAGTAAATCTTTTTTGTGCTTTTGTTCTTTCTTTTTGTAACATCATTTTAATTATAAAAAAATAATTCGATATATTTAAATTGAGAAACTTCTTAGTGATCTTATAAAAGTATTTGAAAGTTGACTAAAAGAACTTTTTCTTTTTACTTTGAAAGAAAAAATGTCATAAGTTTTTATCCTTTTTATGTTAATAAATTTTATTTATAATATAAGCTCTTATTAGTTCATGAAATCCAAAGTTGAGCTTTAGTATATGTAATATCAATAAATCATAGGAGTATTAAACTTAATAAAATATTGGGTGGTTTGTTTTGCATATAAAAGAATAGCGAATTATTACGCGTTATTTAATAGTGAATTATGTTTATCTTTCATAAAGGTAAAAATTTATCCGCATTCGATGTTTACTTTCCGTTTTTATTATTTGCCTATGTTGCCTTGATACTCTCTTAAGAAAATATTTATTAGGGGTTTATTTTTTTTACTAATCTTATTAATTATGCTTTCAAAATCTAAATTTGACAATTGATAATATTGGGAAAAAATAATAAATCTTTCTTGATTTGCTAAAATGGACAAGAAAAAAATTCTTTAATATCAAGGCTAAATAAAACGAAGGGAAGAATTCATGACATGTATTTATGCATAAAATGTTAGTAAGTATTTATTTAATAAGTATGATTATAAATTATCTCCTTATTAAATTACGTAACAATATAATAAACATGGTATATATGAGTATTTATCCTTATGGAGGAAATTAGATTAGCTATCACACGTGTCAATTGGAAAGTCCAATGGGCCCACCTTATTAAATGGAGTAACATTTATTTCAAATAAGGCATGATCTGTAATTATAAAGAAAAGAGTGCAGTTTGTCCCAGAGGCGAGTTGGTAAGTGACAAGGTGATTGGGGTACAACCACTCCGATGTCGCGAGTTCGAATCCGTATGATGACAGTCTTTGCTGAAATATTGCAAGGGTTATTGCTGGGTTCGTGTCCCGTTGGTCCTCTCACTTGCAGGGCTGTCACTCGCGCATATCCCTTGATTTACATCTCATCCGGTCAAGGGGCCTTTGGTACAAGTGGGGGTTTCGCGTTCGGGACTTTCCCCTTCACAAAGAAAAGAGTGCAGTTTATAAAGTTGTTGATAAGGTCCAACAAAACAAACCAGAGAATACAATCTCCCTAGACAAGCTAATCTTGCAATGTGTTTTATAGACTATATTACCCTCAAGTTTTTCATTTATTGGCCAAAAACAGACATGTTGAAACCATATCTTTTAATATATACAAATTTGTAATATTGCGGATGACATAGTGAATGCTGACAACATTCATTATTTTAACTCGAATTAACATATGTATTTTTTTCTAGGATAATATTAAAAAGCAAGAGAGGTTCCTTCTTGAATACAATAAAGTATTATCACCCTGTTATCTCTAGAGTAGCTTTTATCTGTTGAGCGACGACCCTTCCATTTGGCACCGTCGGATCACTTAGGCCGACTTTCGTCCCTGCTCGACTGTTAACAAAATAATCCTAAATATAATTTAAGAATTAACTTAAATTACCATTATCCAATCGTTTAAATTTAAAAAGCTGATAGATGAATGATATATGTGTAATTTATATATAATATATGTATAATTGTGTATATTTAATATATAATCGATGTATGCACACTAGAAAAAATAAATGATAAATCCGATCGGCTATTTGGATATAGATCCCAATAATATATTAAGGATCCAATAATCATCCGATTGAATTTTGCAGTGACGTTTGCTGCAATATGAGTGTGATGGCCATAGTCAATGTCAAATTCATGGAATTAGCACACACAGTATGCAAAAATTCAAAGAGTTGATGATAAATGAAATGTCATTTTCTAGTGGAAAGCATTCTTCTTGATTTTGCGAATCTTAAACACTTTGTCCAAGGGTCCCAACTACAGCTTACATATGTACCACTAGTTTTACTTGCTCTAAATTTAATCAAGTGATTAACATATTGATTGTGCTTAGCAAATTATTGATTTTATTCTTTCATCATGCTTTCGTTATGGTTAATTACAGCCTAATAGGTCTTACTGTTAAGAGTTAAATATTCATCAGTTGCATCATTAAGAATACACCAGTCCTATTTTTCTTAGACATGAATCTACCAATCTTTGATGATGTCGCAGTTTGTTAATTCGGTGGCCGGTGCATACTTATTTGTAAGAAATTTAGTAAAACATGAAATTTTATATAGAAGAAACATGGGTTAATAAGATCAACTTATTTGTATTTGAGAGATTAGTACTCTCAAGATGAAGAGTGTCGATTTTTATTTAATATTATGAGAGCAACTGATTAAGCCGCATCGTTCATATATAAGGGAGCATTCTTCAAACGGGAGTGAGGCAAACCATTAGGTTATCTAAATAGATTTGGGGGATTAGAGGAGAGCCTTGACCCTATCATATGAATATTTTAGACTATAACAATGTTCATGAACAATCACTCACTTTTAATTCAAGCTAGAATAAAGTAGATTTGATCTCTCCTAAACTCCTTAATTACTACTCGAGAAACACTCGTGTAATGAAGAGTGATCAATAACAAACACAAAAGACGCACAAATATATATATATATATATAAACGATTAATTAAGGACATTCCACAAAACTTAGTCCTAACTATTACATACATGTGAGGTGGTCCTCATTGGGGCCTAGTTAAGTTATCATCAGTACTGATATAATTAAAGTTCACATAAATGTAGTCTAACCTTCTGACTTTAAGGTTTGCACGCTTGTCGATCACTTCATCTAGAAATATATAGGATCATAATGACCTTATATTAAACTTGTTTTCAGAATGAATACGGTTAGTCTACATGTTTATACTCCCTCCATTGACTTTTACTTGTCAACTATTTCAAAAATAGATTTTCACTTTTACTTGTCACTTTTTGCATATTAAGATAAAAGACAAAAAAAAAAAATCCTATTTTACCCTTAATTTATTTAGTATCAAGACTTCTTGAAATTGTAAGTCAATTTTAGCTAACCAATAGAAGTACTTTGTAATGGGATTGACACACCTCTTCATTAAAGAGATAGATGAATTGTAAAGTGCTACTAATATCTATAAAAACTTAATGTTGAACCTTGAAACTTCATACTAGCTCTAATAATTACCTACGGAAATTTGATTTCAATTATTGAGGTTTTCTATCAATTAATAGGGATATTGTGGTAAAATGTCTATATCAATCATTATTTTTTAAAGGACATAAAAAGTCTAAAAATGACAAGTAAAAATAAACGGAAGTAGTATATGTTAAGCTTACTGTTCCAAACGTGAAGTTGCACCTTGCAGTACTGTATCTAAAGTTGAAATATGAAGTACACATATAAATTGATTTTAAAATATGTTGCAACTCATTAGCAAGAATATTTGCATATAACCGTGGAAAACTAGCTTAATTATGAATTTCTGACCACACCACTCGTTTATTAAAAAAAAAAACACTCCATCGTCTTTTGCTCGTTAGCAAAGAAAAAAGGTAATTTGTTTGAGGTATTCCTGCTATACCATTTGAAGAATAATTTTGACATGGAAATCTATCTCATACAAACTTAATCATAATCATCTACACGTGTGCTTGCACACAACTTTAATATACAGTACATGAAAAATAAGATTGTTACTGTCTTAAAAGGACCACATTGGTAATTTATTATATGGCTACAAGACAAAGATTGATGTCTTTGAGGAAAATCTCTTTAAAATCTTGTCATTATATAACCACTATCTCAATTTGCTACCCAGAATCGTAGCACATAAACCTTTGCAAAATCTTTGTCCTTTCTTCTATATAATTCTAATATCAATTCGATTTATCTTACTTTATCCTGCTTTACTTTTGGAGATTTTTCAGCTTAGTTTGAAATAAATACTAGTCAATCTTCTTTTATGGATTATTTATTTTTTATGTAGATCTGATCTACACACTTCTTTATTCTTTCATTTGAAAAGATCGAAGGGAAGGGGCGTGTGTCATCTATAACATTGCTTCATACAAATTATAATAAAGAAATGAAATACTCCCCCCTCCATTTTTACTTGTCACCTCTTAAACTAGATTGCATTCAGTCAAATAATTAGGTGCTTATTATAAGTACCTCTAGTCAATTAAGACATGCGTGCAAAATCATTACCAGAGAAGAAATTAAGAGTAACGATGTGTAATCATTAATTGCTAGGAACAATAACAAAATCATCAGCCGTTAAGTTTCTATTTCATAGTAGGAGTAATTAATTTGATGTTGGTTCTAATTAATGATTCGAGATTCTGCTGTTTTGCTTTTCGAAACAACTTTCTTAGAAAAAAAGATTTTGTAGTAATTGTTTATGTCCATTATAAACGTTCCATTTCAAGAACATCATCACGTCATTAATAAAGAGAGAATATATTCTTGTAGAGAAAAAGTCACGAATAGTGGGGGATAAAGACTAAAGAGAGGCAATGGCAAAAACAATAATTCCATAAAAAGAAAGCTTAGCTATATTCTCACAAGTCACAAGGTCTACACCTAGTATTATTATTTATTATGTAATAAGATAAAATGATGAGACTATATATTTTCCCATTTGACATTATGGGAATTGACTTTGGTTTTGTAGGGATCATTAGCCTATGTCATTGGTGGAATTCCAACTCATGTTCAATTGTTTTTGTCTACTCCTTGTCTTTTACAAGTATCATCGTCACTCATTGCTCCCATCCTCCATATTAGAATTACCGTAATTAGTGTATATGAATTAGGTAATATTTAGTCTCCTAGTTTATGCAATATTGTAATATAATTAGTATTATACATTTATCATAATTATTGTATTATCATAAATGTAATCCAAGTAGAATAAGGTTTTAGGAGTAGAATAGGAAAGGATTCTCCTATTATGTAACTTGTATAAATAGTCTTTCAATTAATGAAAATAATCAAGGGATTATTTCTTTCATGGTATAAGAAGTCTATGTCTTAAATTCTTCTCTCAAAATTTCCGTCCAAACAGTCGGAATTCGAGCTCCCTTCTCTCGTTTTCCATGCCCCGGCGGTGTCCTCCTCTTCCCAATTTTTCTCTTCCAAATCCCTCAATCACGTATTGTTCTGTCGTTATGTCTACGTCAAAGAACACGTTTCACCATGCCCTTACTATTTCTAACATCAAGAATCATATATCTATCATTCTTGAAATAGAAAACGTCCAATACGCTACGTGGGCCGAACTGTTCAAAGTTCACGCACGCTCGCATCAAGTCATCCATCACATAATCCCTGCGGCTCCTGAGGATACGGATGTGCCAAAACGCGAGGATGATCCTAAGTTGTGGACGACTCTTGCCGTCCTTCAGTGGATATATTCCACTATATCTACCGACCTTTTGCAAACAATTATTGAGCCTGACGCTACGGCACAGGCGACTTGGGATAGATTGCGTGATATATTCCAAGATAATCAAAAATCTAGAGTCGTTACCCTTGAGCAGGATTTCTCCCACGTCAATATGGAAGATTTCCCTAATGTTTCGGCTTATTGCAAAAGATTAAAGTATTTGGCGGACCAACTTCGCAACGTTGGCGCGCCGGTTTCGAACGATCGTTTGGTCCTCCAAATGGTTTCTGGCCTCTCCAAGGCCTATAGTGGTGTTGGAACGCTTCTTCGGTAAAGTAATCCGCTTCCGCAATTTTATCAGGCTCATCCTATGCTTACACTAGAAGAAGCATGCATGGCAAAACGAGTGGCTACCGGTACTAGTCCCGTAGTCAAAATGACCGAGTCCACGGTGTATCCTAATGGTTCCAACAACTCGGGCCAAAACCACAACAACGGTGGTGGCAAAAAGGGTGGAAATAAGAAAAATAATGGAAAGAACCGCGGCGGCAGCCGGCAAAATGGTGGTGGCGGTGAGGGTCCTCGCAGTGATCAACAGCAGCAACAGCAGTTCTGGGGCCCACAGTGGGCCCCTATGCAGTGGCAGCAGGCGAGCCCCACAACTACAGTTTGGGCCCAGCCAGTTTGCCTCCCAGCAGTAGTTTCAGCCCAGCAGCTTTTAGCCCAACTGGCAGTGGACGACCCAACAGCAGTTTCGGCATACTGCCCAGTTTCCACAATGGCCCACTGCCCAGTTTCCGCAAAGGCCCACTATTTTTTCTCTAGCCCAACGCTACAGTGGTAGTTTCAGTGAGCATAAATGCACTTTTGGGCCCTACCAGGCCCATCATGCAGCGGGCCCCACACCTATTGATATTGAAGCCGCGATGCACACGCTTGGAATAAATCCTTCAGACCCAAATTGATACATGGACACCGGCGCAACTACTCACATGACGTCCGACTCAGGTACTCTCTCGTCTTATTCCAATTTGAGCAACAATTGTGGTATAATTATTGGTAATGGTAATTCAATTCCAATTCATGGGTATGGTCAGAAAACATTGTCTCCCCCTCATCCACCCCTTATTTTGAAAAATACCCTTCACGCTCCAAAACTGATTAAAAATTAGTGTTTGTCCGAAAATTCACCACTGATAATTCCGTGTCCATAGAATTTGATCCATTTGGGTTTTCGGTGAAGGATTTCAAAATGAGGAGTCCTCTCATGAGGTGTGATAGTAGGGGTGATCTTTATCCTATCACGCCAAGTTTCGATTTCTCGAGTCACGCAATGCCATTCACTTTTTCCGCTCTGGCTCCGTCCTTGTGGCATGCTAGTCTAGGTCATTCGGGGTCATCTATTTTGTCTTCCTTAGATAAAAACAATCTTATTTCTTGTAAGGGTGTGCGTAGTACTCCGAATTGTCAATCTTATTCTTTAGGAAAAATAGTTAAATTGTCATTTGTAGACTCCAATTCTCATACATTAATGTCATTTGATATTATTCATAGTGATTTATGGACGTCTCATGTTCTTAGTTATTTGGGTAATCGGTATTATGTTCTCTTTTTGGATGATTATTCTAAGTTTTTTATGGACTTTTCCGATAGCGAAAAAATCCCAAGTTTTTTCCATCTTCTTAAAATTTAGAGCATTCATTAGAACCCAATTCGAACGGAAAATTAAAAATATTCAATGTGATAATGGCAAAGAGTATGACAATGGGGTGTTTCGGGAATTTTGTGCTAATAATGGGATCAATTTTCATTTTTCTTGTCCTCATACTTCTTCACAAAATGGGAAAGCCAAACGCAAAATTCGTACCATTAATAATATTGTCAGAACTTTATTGATTCATGCCTCCATACCCCCGTCTTTTTGGCATCATGCTCTTCAAATGACTACATATCTCCTTAACATAATTCCTTCCAAAGGTCTGACATATTCTTCCCCCCTTCAAATTTTATATAATAAGACTCCTTCTTATTCTCATCTTCGGGTTTTTGGGTGTTTATGTTATCCGTTATTCTCATCCACCACAATTAACAAACTTCAGGCATGGTCTACTCCGTGTGTGTTTTTGGGTTTTCCATCTAATCATCGTGGTTACAAATGCTTTGATTTAACCTTCAATAAAATCATCATTAATCGCCATGTCATCTTTGATAAATCCCAATTTCCATTTGCTAAAGTTATACTCACGTGCCTAGTTCGTATAATTTTTTGGATGATAGTATATCCTCGTATATTATTCAGCATTTTTCGGACGTATCTCACACCTAAAATTCTCCAGCGGCCCCACTGCCCGCTGGCCCCACTGGTCTGTCACCCACCTTTGCCGGACCGGACCGATCCGCCATGGGCCGGCCGCTTCCGGCGATTGGGCCAGTCCAGCCCAATTCTAGAACTGGTCCAGTTCTTATCCCTATTTCCCGAGTTGGGCCAGCAGGCCCACTGCCTGTTGGCCAGTCCGTCCTGAGCCCAGCAAATTCCCAAAATCCACCCAGTTCTTTCTCGAGTCATAGACCGGTCACTCGTAGTCAACGGGGGGGTTTTTACACCAAAAAGACATTTTAATTTACATTCTAATGTCTCTAAATCCCCCTTGCCCCGTAATCATGTGTCTGCCTTAAACGACCCAAATTGAAAAATTGCTATGACCGATGAATATAATGCTCTTATTGATAATAAGACGTGGGAGTTGGTACCCCGTCCATCTGGTATTAATATTATCAGGTCTATGTGGATATTTGCTCACAAGGAAAATTCAGATGGTTCATTTGCACGACATAAGGCTCGGCTTGTGGGTGATGGTAAGACTCAGCATGTTGATATAGATTGTGGTGAGACGTTTAGTCCGGTGATCAAGTCGGCTACCATCCGCACTGTGTTTAGCTTGGCTCTTTCGAAAGCATGGCCTATTCATCAGTTAGATGTCAAAAATGTTTTCCTACATGGTGATCTCAAGGAGACAGTCTATATGCATCAACCTTTGGGATTCAGGGATCCCAAACATCCTCATCATGTCTGTTTATTGAAGAAGTCCTTATATGGGCTTAAGCAGTCTCCCAGGGCCTGGTATACAAGGTTTGCTGACGATGTTTCGACTATTGGGTTCACTCACAGCAGGTCAGATAATTCCTTATTCATCTACCGTCGTGGTTCGTCTTTGGCCTACATTTTGTTGTATGTGGATGATATCATTTTGACTGCTTCTTCCGATGTCTTACGCCAGTCTATCATGACCATGCTCAGCTCTGAGTTTGATATGAAAGACTTAGGTGCCTTGAGTTGTTTTTTGTGGATTTCTGGCACTCGTCATTCCGATGAATTATTCTTGTCTTAACGGAAGTATGCAGCTGAGATCATCGAGAGGGCTGGGATGTCATCCTATAAGTCCACTTACACCCCAGTTGATACAAAGCCCAAGCTTAGTGTCGCGGCAGGCGTTCCCTATGAGGATCCGACCCGCTATCGCAGTCTTGTACGGGCCCTTCAGTATCTTACCTTTACGAGACTGGATATTACATATGTTGTCTAGCAGGTGTGTTTGTTCATGCATGATCTTAGAATTGAGCACATGAATGCACTCAAACGCATCATTCGGTATATTCAAGGTACACTTGACTATGGTTTGCATTTATATCCTTCCTCGACATCCACACTTGTCTCGTATACGAATGCTAATTGGGGTAGCTGTCCCGACACCAGACGGTCTACGTCGGGCTATTGTATGTTTCTTGGCAACAACATGGTCTCCTGGTCTGCGAAGCGTCAGTCGACTCAATCCCGCTCAAGTGTCGAGGCTGAATATCGAGGGGTAGCTAACGTGGTATCGGAATCATGTTGGTTACGTAATTTGCTTTTGGAGCTTCATTGTCCCATTCAGAAGGCAACCTTAGTGTATTGCGATAATATTAGTGCCATCTACCTCTCTGGTAATCCAGTTCAGCACCAGCGCACTAAGCATATCGAGATGGACATTCACTTTGTCCGCGAAAAGGTTGCTCGTGGTCAAGTTCGTGTCTGCCATGTCCCGTCGAGATATCAAATAGCCGACATCTTTACAAAGGGTCTTCCCTCGGTCCTTTTTGAAGATTTTAGGGACAGTCTCAGCGTTCGAAGACCACCCGCTATGACTGCGGGGGGGGGGGGGGTGTTAGAATTACCGTAATTAGTGTATATGAATTAGGTAATGTTTAGTCTCCTAGTTTAGGCAATATTGTAATATAATTAGTATTATACACTTACCATAATTATTGTATTACCATAAATGTAATCCAAGTAGAATAAGGTTTTATGAGTAGAATAGGAATAGAATTCTCCTATTATGTAACTTGTATAAATAGTCTTTCAATTAATGAAAATAATCAAGAGATTATTTCTTTCACTCCACGCACCTCACACCCCAAGTTCTAACACTTCAAAAAAAAAAAAAAAGCCTCTGTCCCAAATTATTTTGTATAAATAAAAAAGAGATATATGGCTTTTCTTAATTTTCTCACTCTAAGGTTATCTTTATGTGGATAAGAAGAATTTGAAAATATCGCGCAAATTGGTCGCTTATTATATGACTTATTAATTCTTTCGAGAGTCACGTAAGTACCTATTTTAATATAACGGAGGAGAGTTTTAAAATGAATTTAGTAATTTTTTATAATTTATTTCCTTGTGGAAATTGGAGAACTTCTTTTACAATCAATAAAAGTGGGGGAAAAGACAAGTATAAAGAGCAAAGGAATATTGACTTACTAATATTCCTACATTCACAAAGCAAGAAATATATTCACTAGTCTTTTAATTTGCTAGGACTTTTTTGTTCTTCTTTTTTATCAAAGCTATAAGCAATAATCCTTACTGGCAAAAACATGAAAATGAATATAGGGGACTTAGCCTGCAAAGTGATGTCTCCTGTGACAGTTTTATTAAGTGGATGGAAGTATCTTCAATTAAAGTACTCTTTTGTAGTATTTCTTGGTTATTATTGCTAAGTGAATGACTCAAATTTAATCAATGCCACTTGTTTATTCTACATTTTTTAATTTGACATATGGTTTAAAATGCAAATTGCACATACTTTTGATTTTGTTTAATTATTTTCTCCACTCATGCGAACAAGCATCTGGATGAATTGATTATAGCAAAAATATCTGTCTTTTATTGAGTAAAGAATGTAAAGGTCAAAAGGAATATATTATCACTCATTTACTTCATTTAGTTTCACTAGGGTACGTAGATTTTATCTAATAGCCATAAACTAAGAGTTGATGATCGATTTCTCTTAAAAAAAAATCTCCTTCACATGATATAAATTTCGCCTAAACTAATTATAATAATGTGAATTTTTTTCGTGAGATATAAGCAGAGACGGATCTAGCCTATTAGGAGGGGGGCGTGCCTCTGTTAACTTCAGAAAAAACTATGTATATATGTGTATATACCTTAAAAGAACTCTATATAGTTTAAAAGGACCCCCAAAAATATATTTGTGAAACTGGATCATATTGTCAGTGTGCCGCTTGAGCCCTTAAGCGTCGGATCATTACCCGAGTTCGATTCTTAGCAACGTTCTTTTAGAATAATTAATAAAAGGCATAAAACATGTTGCTCGATTTATTCGAACTAGCGACATAACGTATGATAAACGGTGCCCAAACCACCAATACACGAGGCAAGCTTTTCCTAATTTTGCCATTTAATTTCTATTATAATTAGTACATTGATTTTATGAGTGTTTATAAAAAATTTAGAAGAGGCGGTATTACGTGACATGGCTTCGATTAACATGCATTTCTTTATAGTGCCCCGTCGTTTTCAAATCTGGATCTGCCTCTAAATATTAGGTATCAGATGAATATACATTATAACTATCTCGATTTTCTCCATTATGCAACTCCCTTTTTTGAAATTGTTTGAAACAATAATAAAGCGCATAAGAACAAAAATATAGACAACGGAACAAATTTTCATAAATAATGAAACAAACAAAATAGACGACTTTTCGTTAACTTCATGAACATTGGTAAATGCTTTTGGTGAGTTCTTTGTATTTGTATTTCTTTGAATGATTTGGAGAACATTGGACTTTAGCAAATCACGGCCTATGGGCCATTTGCATTCCCGAACATAATCAACAGGCCCTCCCCTAGTCTAAGATGAAGATCATTTATAGATCATTTTTCTTGGTCTTTAATTTTTGTCCCTCAAATCGGTGGTCTTTAATTTTCGTTCCTACTTTTCATTTAATGAAAATTTATGGGCCAAAATATCCTTATTCGCGCGTCTATAAAATCAGAGATTCGGGTAAGAATCCAAGTCAGTAAAAAAAAAACAATTTTGCAAGGCAAGGGTTTCGCAAAAGTGTTCTGGGTTTGAACCCCAACTTAGTAAAAAAAAAAACATGTTTTCGCAAGGCAATGCCTTAAGGCATAACTTCTGTATAACTTGCATATAGACATAGTAAATGCTCTGAAACTTTGCCTTGCGATTATTTTTTTACTTTGATGGGATTCGAACCCATAACCTCAGGGGTATTTTCATCCATTTTTTTAGACGAAGGAAAAAAAATTAAAGAACAACAGTTTGAGGAGCAAAAATTATATACCAGCCCGAAATAGGACATTTGTACGAATGATCCTTTACAGATCACCAACTTAACAATTGGGCATAGCCCAATGTTATGTGTAATGTCTGAGAAAAGTGACAAGATCCACAAGCCTGCCTGAGCGGATCCAATCCATTGAATTGGCTATTCGTTCTATGCCCAAATTTATTCGGAGTCATAGTTAAGGATTTCCTCCCCCGCCCCCCTTCCCCCCCGGGCCGCTCTTTGAAGTCATTGTTATTAGGGATTTTTGCTCAAATATAAGAAAATAAATTCATGTTCACCATAACTACTATTCTATTTTTTTTAAAATAGCAACAAAAAACTTTACAACTTATTCTCATCCCACAGCCAAGTTTGTCGTTTTTTTTTCTTCACTAGAGATTACCTTTTCCAAATTTCTCTTCCATTACTTTCACAACTTATTCTCTCCATATGCACTTGTATATGCATGTCGTATGTTAGGGCATACATTTGATATACACATAATTTATAGTGGTATACTTTTGACATACATGATATGCGCATGACATACATAAAATATATCGTAATGTATACATTTGTATGTCATGCGTATGTCATTGTAATACATAGGACATGTTGTGTCAATTATCAATTTATCATACATAATTAGATATACACCGAATATACATTCATTCAACCACAAACCACCATCTATTCCATCACAACAATACAAAAATCACTTCCATGGAAAAAGAAATTTTTACTATAATATGTCATCCGAGCAAACAAAAAATTGCAACTCCGCCATTGATTTTTTGTACTTAATGAATTTATAATTTTTGGATGCTTGACTTAAGGATAAAATGTAAATTTATTTTTCAGTTATTGTCAAGCTTTAATAAGATTTATCGCCGTCAACGACAACAACATATCAGTGTGAGCCCACAAGTTGGTTTGGAGAGAGTGAGATTTACGTAAATCTTACCTCTACCGTTGTAGGATAGAAAATATGTTTATGATAGACCACTGACTTCAGATTTTATTGCCATTATTTCACAAAATTATATATGAGGTATATTTTACTGAAAGCAAATGATATCATGAAGATTCACTTATTTCATTTAGTAGGCATTCATACTCGTAAGACAGTCCAAAAATAATACTATATGATGTATTAAAAGTGAGTTGAACAGATCTTGGTATACATGAGATAAAAAAAAATGATGTCAAGTTTAAGAATAACATGCACAACCTCAATACATTACACCATTTTTAAAGGTGGTGGAGCATCCATTCAACTTCTACACATGGCTCACCTCCGAACTGATTGTACACGTAGTATGAACATTAGGCGCTAATATCCAATGTTAGGCTAAGGCTTTTAACCACAATACTCAAATTCAATGCACTTCTAGCACACCGTGAATACGATTATTCTAAAATATCCAATCACATTAGAATGAATATTATGCGCTATAATCCAATGTTAGACTAAGGCTTTTAATCACAATACATAAATTCATTGCACTACTAGCACACATGTGAATAAGATTGTTCTGAAATACTTATCACACATTGGCGGAGACAGAATTTTCATCAAGAGATTCAAAAAAAATTAAGCATGTCTAATAATGCTGACAAATGAGCGGACCAGGTCAGATATGAGCCAACTTATATACACCTTCCTAACTAGCAACCAAACGACCCCTTAGTTCATCTCAAACCAACATTTATGTTTGCATTTTTTCTTTCTCAATTCATTTTCATGAGCCATGACTTAGGCCTAGATATAAATATAAGAATTGTCGCCGTGTTACCATAAAGTTAGATATTTAAATTATGTTTTTGTGCAAAATAAAATTACATACAAATAAATTTGATTTGAATTCTTTTCCAAATAGTGTATAGTGAGACCATAATGAATTGAATTACTCTTTTTTGCCTAACAATTGAAAAGAAGGGTATGATTAGAGTACAAATTATATCACGTCAAATTAATCAAAACCTAACATATTTGGTTGGTTGAGTAAATGAAATTAATGTAAAATAATGTCAAATGTAAGGAGTGAGCCCCTATCATCATGGCCATGGGTGGCTGCCGGCCAGTCTCAGGTGGCTGGCCAGCCTCTATCCACATCAACTCATCATATTACAGCACACTTGAATCGATTCCCGCCTCTACAACAATCGAACCCTTCTATACATACAAATTCTACATCAATATCAGCACCTTTGAATCAAGACCCACCAAACCAAATGAACCCCAACCCCATTACAAACATCTGCAGTGAATTATGTTGATGCTCTGAATACATCAGCGATCAAATCCACAATGATGAGCAATGATCATATTGAACTAATTCCTATCAAACCTTTTCACAACCATCAATGGAAAGCATGTTGTTAAATGGACTGAAGCAGAAGTAGCACGAATGGAGGAAATTGAGAATCTTCAATATGCAGTGATAGGAAAGTTCTCATATGGGTGTCCAGATCTGGAAGAATTACGAAAAATTATACCTGCACAATGTGTAATTAAAGGCAAGAATTAAATAGGGTTCTTCAGAGCAAGGCATGTGTTGATCAGACTCACTTTACATGAAGACTTTATTAATTTGGCTTCTAAAGGAGCATATTATCTCAATGCCAAGGATGGACATTCCTATCAAATGAGACCACTGATATATGATTCTAAATTCAAAATTGAGGAGAAAACATCAAAAGCTATGGCATGGGTATCCTTTTCAAATCTTTTGCCAACATATTTTGTAAAGGAATCGTTATTCTCATTAGCCACGGCAGTAGAAAAACCTTTGTATTTAGACATGGCCACAATTAATAAGACAAGACCTAGTTGTGTGAGGGTTAAGGTCTTAGTTGGTTTGTTATCAGAATTCCCAGAGACTGTCACTATGGAGATTGAAGATGAAGGAACAAAGTCTACCAGAACAGTAACAGTGAAAATTCAATATGATATGGTACCAAAATACTGCAAGGAGTGTAAACTGCAAGGGCATAATGATGAGGAGTGTAGATCATTACATCCTGAACTTTTACAAGAAGGAGCAGAGAAATAAGTAATCAGTAAAGAATCCATTCAGCACTTTAAAGATACCAGGCCCATCAACAATTTCAAGGCCAAAATTCTATCTAGTGGTCAGGTGGTAGGTAACCTAGGTAACTGGAATGTATTTAAGGATAACAGGGTGTTCAACATAGGAAATGTTGCTAGTGATATGAGGAATGATAAGAATGAAGTGGAGCAAGCAAATAACTTGGAGATTCAAGTTCACAACAAATATGATACTTTGGCAGATCAAAATAGTTAGACCACAATTAATGATACGGAAATTCAAAAGCAAGAGGACAAAATTAATGAAGAGGCAGTCTAAAAATGCTTCAATATGGAGGATAATGCAAAGACTAATGCTATTATCCCTAGAAAGGAGAAGCTTTCAAGTGTTGTTAGTCAGGAACAAGGAAGAGAAAGTGTCAAAAAGTGGGTGGAATCATCTTTTGGCAGGGTATTAGGTGACAAGGTTCCAGATCTTAAAGAACAGATAGATGAATCAGTCGGCATTGTGTCCGAAGCCCCTCCAGTACAGGCTAAAGCTCTTTGGGGTGATAGTGTAGAGGTATTGGAAGAACTTGATGAGGAGCAAATATTCAAGCAAAAGGATAATCCAGCAGAGGAAGAGGGTGTTATATTGAAAAAAGATGATGGAATCAATACATATGATTTGAAGGAAGTATTGGCTAGCATGCAGACTGGGGTAGAAGCTACTGATGGTACCAATAGTTTTAAAGAAGCAGAAAATGCTATGGAAGTCAGTGATGATAATTCAAGATTATTAGAGGAGAAAATACCTGAGGTGGTGGAAGATGATCAGTTGTCATGGTGAATCCAGAGCCTGTAATGATTCCATCAGAAGATCTGCAGCACCAATTACAACAACAACAGTCAAAGGGAACAAACAACCAGGAAAATTTGAATCAGCGAATGGAGGACACAATGAAATCTGATTCAAACAGTCCTGAATAAAAAATTATGTTTAATCAGATTTATCCTAGCAAGGCATTGGTTGAAATTGTTACACATCAAGTAACAATTGAAGAAGTGGAGAAAGCTAAGGAGGATTTGCAACAACTTGAAGATGAAGAGATTAGTACAGAACCTATTACACATGCTATTAAAGAGGTTGATGTGTCACCAAGAGCAACAACAAAAGGGGTGAAGAAAGGCAAGAGCACAGAATCAACACATGTTAATAGGATTTTACCAAAGAGGACTGCAACATTATCTAAATCATGATTACAACAATTATATGGAATATAAAATTTGTAAAGTCTCAACAGGCTTTTCGGAGACTTATTAATTTAAAGAGATAACAGTTGCATTGTGGCACTGACGGAACCATTTCAACATGTTAGGCACATTCAAAGATACAGAAGAAGAATAGGGATGGAAACTACTTTATTTAATATCAATGGGAAGATTTGGGTTTTCATAGAAGCTACAGTACAATGGGAGATATTACTGGATACTAATCAACAAATCACTTTGAAAATCAAAAATCCAGTTTCTGGCATGGAGATGATTACTACCTTTGTGTATGCTAAATGTGATGCAGTTGAGAGACTAGGTCTTTGGGACACTGTTTATTCACTTGCTAGTGACATGGAGTTACCTTGATTGGTAGGAGGTGACTTTAATGTCATTCTATCAGAGGAGGAGAAGATTGGTGGATTACCTGTTCAGCCATCAGAATGTGAGAAATTTACATTTTATGTCAATTCTAGTGAGCTCTTTGACATAGGTGGTTTCAGAGGAAGTCCCTATACATGATGGAATGGAAGGGCTGCTGGAGATTGTATTCTTAAAAGACTAGATAGGATTCTGGTTAACATTTCATTTCAGAATTTATTCCCTCATATTGAAGTGGAACACCTTACCAAAACAGGATCTGACCACTCCCCTATGGTGTTGTTTTGTGGTGAAGAGGAAATTCCAATTGCAAAACCATTCAGGTTTTTAATTTTTTGGACTCAACATGATAGCTTTCAGGATGTAATTAGAAACAATTGGCAGGCAGACTTTGAAGGAAGTCCATTTCTTGTATTTAAACAGAATCTGAAAAATGTGAGGATGGCTCTATCCAAATGAAGCAAAGAAACTGATGGTGATATTTTCAAGGAACTAGCAGTGAGGGAAGAAGTTGTAAAGATCAAAGAAGATTTGTTTGAGGAAGTTCCTACTATCACTAATAGGATTGTTCTTCAAAAATCTCAGGCTGAAGTAAAAAAATACCTGCATTTAGAAGAACAATACTGGAGACAAAAACAGGGCTTCAATTGTATTCAGAAGGTGACAGAAACCCTAGTTTCTTTCACAATTATGTGAAAGGAAAGAGACAAAAGTTGAAGCTCAACAGAATTCAAGATGTGGATAGGAATTGGTTGGATACTAAGGAGCTGATCACTGCGGAAGCAATTAGATTCTTTCAGAATTAATTTACACAGGAGGGAAAACATAATAACTTTGAAGTTTTACAATATTTACCTTTTATAATCACTATAGATCAGAACAGGAAATTATGCAGACATCCTTCTATTGAAGAAGTCAAACAGGTTGTTGATGCTCTAAGTGGAGATAATGCAGGGGGGTCTAGATGGATTTACTGGAGTTTTCTATCAAAAATGATGGGAGATGGTGGGATTTGATGTGTATGCATTGGTACTGGCTTTTTTGATGGAGCATATTTACCAAAATCCATAACACATACTAATTTGGTGTTATTGCCAAAGAAATCAGAGGTGGAAATCTTTGCAGATATGAGACCTATAACTTTGTCAAACTTCATCAATAAGGTGATATCTAGGGTGATGCATGACAGACTTGAAGGTCTATTACCAGCATTGATCTCCCTTAATCAATCTGGTTTTGTCAAAGGTAGAAGTATCTTTGAGAATATTCTGTTAACTCAAGAAATTATCTCTGACATCAGAATTAGAGGTAAACCAGCCAATATAGTTTTGAAATTGGATATGGCAAAAGCTTATGATAGGGTTTCTTGTGAATTCTTAAGGTTTGTGTTGAGAAAATTGGGATTTGCAGAACATTATATTAGTATGATATGGAGATTACTTTCTAATAACTGGTATTCTATCCTGGTTAATGGACATACTACTGGTGTTTTCAAATCTAGCAGGGGAGTTAAACATGGGGGATCCTTTATCCCCTGCTTTATTCATTCTTGCTGCGGAAGTGTTGTCTAGGGCATTGAGTGCTCTCTTTGAAGATAGGAGTTTTATTGGATATGGGATGCCTAAGTGGCCTGCTCCTCTAAATCATCTGGCATATGCAGATGACATCATCATCTTTGCATCGGCAGATTCAGAATCTTTACAGAAGATTATGAGAATTTTGAGAAACTATGAAGAAACTTCTGGCCAGTTGATCAATAGGGACAAAGGTTCATTTTATATGCATGATAAGGTGGCCCCTAATTTAATTCTATCAGTGGGAGCCATTACCAATTTTCCCAAAGGGCAGTTTCCTTTTAAATATCTAGGTTGCCCTATTTTCTATACAAGGAGACACAAGATTTTCTATGCAGATATGATCAAGAAGGTGAAGGCTAAGTTACATTCTTGGAAGGGGAAGCTATTATCTCATGGAGGCAATACTATATTGATCAAGAGTGTACTGAAAAGTATGTCTGTGTATATGTTATCAGTGGTAGATCCACCAAAGTATATATTGGTTGAGCTTCACAAAATCTTTGCTGGATTTTTCTAGAGCAACAAAGAAGAAGAAAGGAGTAGGCATTGGGTTTCATGGAAGAATATGTGTTTCCCTACTCAGGAAGGAGGTTTGGGGTTTAGATTTCTATTTGATGTATCCAGGGCTTTATTCCCTAAATTATGATGGAGATTTAGAACTGCTAATTCTTTAATGTCAAACTACACGTGGAACAAATATTGCAAGAAGACCATCCCTATAATGGTTCATTGGAAAACTGGAACTCAGATATGAAAAAAGATGCTAGAAGCTAAGGAGATGGTAGAGCAGGAGACATGGTGTTAGATTAAGGGTGGAAAAACTAATATCTGGTATGAAAATTGGAAATTCTTTATCATACAGTTCCTGCTGAATTTCCCATCAATGAAGATATTGAAGAAGTGTCAGAACTAACTGTTAATGGGAGATAGAATGTTCAGCTGCTGCGACAAACTTTCCTTGAGGAAATTGCAGAATATATCAAATCAGATATTCATATTGATGGATTAGAAGGAAACTGGGACAGACCACGGTGGATGGCAACTAGTACTGGCAAGTTCTGAATTAGTAGTGCTTGCAATATCATCAGACAAAAAAGGTCATGTTCAGTTAGCCTATGAGAAAATGTGGATAAGAGAATTGCCTTTTAAGGTTTCTTTTTTTATCTGGAGACTATGACAGCTAAAAATACCTACTGATGACCAGTTATGAAAGATGGGTATCTCTATTGTTTCTAGGTGCTGGTGTTGTAGGGACTGCCATCAAGAAACAACCCAACATGTTTTCTTAACTAGTTTTTCTGCTAAGGAGGTCTGGATCTTAATGGGTAAAGCTGCAGGATTAGATGTTCCCTTAATCCAAGTGCATCAAGTAATTAAGGCATGGTGGGAGGAAAAATGTTGCACCAAGCTCAAACCTATTTATCAAGCTATGCCAGCAATAGTGGTTTGGGAGCTATGGAAGAGGAGGAATACTCAAAAGCATGGGGGGCATGTCAGTCTCAAAAGAGTGGTTCATGAAATTAACAATAACTTATACTACTTGGCAAATATGAGATATCCTTGGTTACAGAACATCCCATATCTTTGGCCAGAATTAGTTAAGTTCCTGGATGAATATTCTCCTTCCGTAAGATCTCAGGTAGTTTATTGGCAAAAATCAGAAGTGGGATGTTATAAATATAATACGGATGGTGCTTCAAGAGATAATCCTGGACCTAGTTTCATTGGTGTATGTGTTAGGGATGAATTAGGGGATTTAGTATTTGCAAAGGCCAAAGTACTTTTTGATACAACTAATGTAGTTACTGAGGCCAAGGCAATGATGGAAGGAGTTGATTATTGTGTAAAGCAAGGATTGACACCCCTTATCTTGGAAACTAATTCTTTGATGTTGAAGAAGGTAGTGGAGGGGATTTGGGAGCCACCTTGATCGATCATGGGGGAGGTGGAGAAGATTAGAAAGCTGATAAGCACTGCCATTGTGCTTATTCAACATGTTTTTAGGGAGGGCAACACCATGGCTGATTTTTTAACTAACTATGCTTTTGATTTTGCAGGTGAAGTTTCATTCAATTCATTCTCTGATTTGCCCTTTGCAGGAAGAAGAATCCTAAATCTAGATAAGGCACGAATCCCTAATCTTAGGATCAAGAATATTCAGAATAGGGAACCAGATTGAACAAGGGACAAGGGAACTATTTGGGAAGCAAATTGGTGTATATGGATAGCAATCCAGTGGTGTAAGGTGAGGATTGTCCAATTCCATATAAGGAGTGCATGTTCCCATTTCATTTTCGATGTGGGACTCTTAATACTCCCAGCACGCCCAAACCTCATTAACTGGAGCGTGGATAAACAAGGAATTTCTAGGGAGTCCTCCTGTTGGTTACAAAAGTGTAGGAAACGGGAATTACAAATAACTGCTCAAACGTAGAAGAACTGAAAATATAATTCAACAACAAAACTGAAATTACAATTGTTGAACAAGAAAAACTGGAAACTGTTTTTGCTGAGTCGAGTGTGGCACTCTGTCTTTAAGACAATATTGCCTCGTATGTATCCTTTATACGTCTTGGACAATTTGTCTCCCAAGATAAACCAGCAATGGAACACTTGAGCAAAGGAAACTCAAGAGCTACCGTGAATAATATTGAGCAATGAAATGATGCTTGGAAGTTGTAGGAAGAAACTGTTTTGCTTGTGTATTTTCGTGTGTTGTAAGTGTGCCTCAACAATGATGCAAGGGGTGTTTATATAGGTGAGGGAGGAGCAGCAAAACTGCCTCCATAAGTGCCATTACTGGCCAAGTAATGACCATTATGGAGGTAGTAATGTCACCAAAATAAATGGTGAAAGACACCAACGGATTGGCCATTATAGGAGGAGTAATTCAGCCAAAATAAATGGCTGAATTGAGTGTTGTGGCGTTTCTGCTTTGACTGTCCAAATACTGGTCCAAACTGTACATATGAAACTTCTGGGATCAAATTGTACTTCTGGCAAAGTTCTCTGGCCCAAAAAGATAATATCAGAAGACCCACAGCCCGAGGACCCGAGAACCGGAACCGGACGGGCGGCGCGCGTGTGGGCTTTCCTCGAACTGAAGCACATCTAGGTCCTCCCTCCTTTAAACACATGGGATACCCCTTGGGGTCCCAAACCCCAAACCAATTTTGAGTCTTATATACACAACAATTCTTTCTTCCTCCACCGATGAAGGAGAATTGAACACAATACCACACTTTCCATGCTTCAAACACCTCACTTCGTGGACCATTATCTCTTTCATTTCTCAATGAAATTTGACGATTCTTGGCCCTACGGTTATCTACGTACTTAGTAGATCATGCATGTGTGAAGAACCGGATTCTCCAACATATGTAACACTAGTGTTTAAGCCGTTAAAGTTGGTCGGTCGCAACTCCCGCCAAAGGCAAATTTCCAACACCTCCTAGTCGGCTAAAGGCGCAATGGCTTTTGGTTTTGAATCCGGCTAAGGTGTGAGCAAGGGTATCTTCTTTGGGGTCTATCACCATAGCCCTTTCCTTTAGCTATTACGCTAGCCTTCTA
Source organism: Anisodus tanguticus (assembly GCA_034509755.1). NCBI lineage: Eukaryota > Viridiplantae > Streptophyta > Magnoliopsida > Solanales > Solanaceae > Anisodus > Anisodus tanguticus. Next base: position 31,151,138 of record CM067561.1, on the reverse strand, counting down.
ATCGGCTAAGGTTGAATTTGCTTTTGCTTTAGTTGTTGTCGTAGAGCGACCTTCTGTTCTTTCAGTTGTGTAAGCCTTCCACCTCTCTCTTAGCTTTGCATCTATCTACTAGCCATGTTTTCTTTATGTGATAATGCCGTAGCGTAGGACTCCAGGAATTTTGGAAAAACCTTGTTTCAGATTCTTAAACTTGTTTATGAATTCCGCTTCGACATCACCTGGTGGAAATTCATTCTTAAACTTACAATATAATTTGGGGGCCAACAAAGAATTTGACGTAAAGAATGGATATTGAACCTGACTCGTAAGATGATGATTGTTCAATTCCAAATAAGGAGTGAATGTTCTCTTTCCATTTCCGATGTGGAGTGAATGTTCTCTTTCCATTTCCGATGTGGGACTCTTAACAAGTCGCCCTTACAGCAGCAGCTTGAAGATATTTTGGTGCTTGAACTTGGTTGTTAATTAGAAGTTTCTGCCACTGCTAGTGATTTATCTCTTCTAATCCTTGAGAAATTCTCATCTTGGTTAAGATTCATATTACTGTGAGAGTAAGGTGCTTCTACATGATATTAACCACGAGGATAAGGAAGAAAATCACTCAATCACTAGTTTTACTCTAGTTACGACAAGTCTTTGAGCATGCATCTCACATTTATGGACTTTCGACTTAGGAATTACCCCCCTTTCCCCTTTGATTTTATGTTTTATTTTGTTTGTCGGACTTTCGACACTTCTGTACTTTTTATTTTATTATTGATTTCTAATAAAGTACCCACTAAGCTTGCTTAGTGGTATTTAACTTTTTTTTTAAAAAGTAAGGAATAAGAGGAATTGAGAAGAAAGGGTAAATAAGGGGTTTTAAAATGTGACTAATGATTAGTGTCTCGTACTGTTCACACCTGAAATTAATAAATAAAAATCCAAAAAATGCGTCCGGCGACAATCGAACTTGGACGTTTTGGGAATAATTGAACCCTCTGTGCACTGAACTACACTTTACATTTGTGCTAAGGAGGTTCATCAATTAATTTATATTCTTATTTCACAAATATGATAATTTTTCGACAAATGGATCCCTCGGTTCCATGTAGCTCCGTCCCTGTTCTCACATTTAAATATAATTGGATCAGGTCATATTTCCAATAATCCTCCTTTTGTGGATAGATTTTTTAAAGAAAATTTTAAAGTTATATAAAATTCTATGCTAAACAATAAGTTTTAGATTTTTTTATATTAAGAAATTACAAGTGTTATTTTTCTTTTTTCATTCGAAAGTAACTAAGTAAGTGCAACTCGCCTCAGACTTGTCATTTTGCGGCACACTAATGAGGCTAACGGGGGCAAATATGTCAAAAGACAGCAAATAGCGAATTCCTAGTTCTACTTCTATCCATCCCTTGCTATACAAAGTGTCACAGGGTTATAGCTCCACCAAAAGCTAACATTAGTATTGAGGCCGCCGATTCCTTTAGAGCTCCGAGGTAACATCGTTCAACTTTCGATCTATTAGCTTTAGCAAAAAAAAAATCAAATATATATCATTTTTATCGAATTATTAACCCTTCATATTGCTGTTCTATTTAGTTGTTTATATACTTTTGTTTTTAGAGAGGTTAGTTACAACTGAATTAACAAATTTTGGACAATCTAATGTGTTTATAACTTAGATTTGTATATCCTGTACTAGATCTGATCCTTTTAGCTTTGATTGTATATACAAATTTAATCACTTTTTATAAACTTTTAGCATGTTAGTTCTTTTTGGTTTAGGTCTTGTTGATTAATATGTTTTCCCAAATCCAAGGATTTTATCTCAAAGAGGAGGCTTTTTAACCTGTTAGAAATATTTGATATATTATATTTACCAGTTTCAAAAAAAAAAAAATACTTGATGTATTATGAAGTGCACAAATTTAGGGCCCGTATGTCCATGAAAATTGTGAAATTTGAAGAAAGTAGTTTTGTTTTAGAAGTGAAAAATAGTATTTGGAAATTGGAGTTGTGTTTGGCCATGTATACAAATTGGAATTGTTTTTGAATTTTTGTGAGGGAATTGGAGGGGGAAATGTAAAAACAAACTTTTTGGTGTTTTTTCAAATAGTTGAATTCTAGAATTTTCCAGAATTTTATGGCCAAACATGATTCTGTAATCCAACTCTTTGAAAAATTAAAAAGTATTCATTGCCAAACTAGCGTTTTTTTCTTAAATTATTTGTTTTTTACTGTTTTTTTGTGTCTAGAAGCTCTAGTATGAGTAGGCATGTTGGGTTTGCCCAAAATTCTTAGGATTGATAGAAATGTACTCCCTCTAACAACTTGAACAAGTAATCAAGGCTGGAGTCTCAAAAGGGCTCTTTCACCAAGACACCATTAATTGGTGTTTTTGGAAAGAAAGACAGCTGAGCCCTGAGAATTGGCATGTTTTACATCTCATAGGCCTTTGGTCAGGGAGCTTTTCTATTCATCTCTTAGAGTTGGTGTTAGATTCACATGTCTAACTTGACTAGAGCATGTTGTCTTTGATTTTTGGAGTTCCTCTTTTCCTCAATTTGTAAATTTTCCTGGTTTGGTTTAGAACTCTTCATTTTGTTTTTAGAAGCTAAAATTATTTGCTCAATAGCTATGCACTTCTGAATTAGCCGTGAAATGTTGGTCCCAAAAAATTGACATCCTTAATACTTCTCATTGTTTTCGTAAAATGTACATTTTCTAAATTGTTTGAATCTTGTTCTTCCCATCTTTTGATACGGTCCAGTTCATTCCTATCATGCAGTTTCTTTTTATTGTTTTGTTTGATGTTTACCAGTAAATTTTTTTAGTCTAATATCTATAGTGATTCTAAAGACTTTTGAGAGATTTGTACATATTACATTTACCAAATTAGAGTAAAGACAGCATTGTCCTGCAGATATGTGGTTTTATCCTAACTATGAACATATCACTTCATGTAGAGGTTCCAATTGATTGTTAATAAAACTATTTTTTTGTATGACTCAGAATACCCTTTTCCATTCTCTAAGCTAGAAGTGAGTACTTGAAGGTGTTGTCTCATGTTTTAATCCTTTAAGGTTGAGACCACCTAGCCTTTTCTTGTTCTAGCTATTACAGGTAAGAAGAATGTCTCATTGCAAGTTCGAGCACCCAAGACATGGTTCTTTGGAATTTCTCCCAAGGAAAAGAGCAGCACGACACGGGCAAAGGTTTTAATTCGAATCCTTCATGTTTGGTAGTTAGATTTGCATTTTTGCTGCTGATAACAAGTTTATTTATCTCGGAGTTAAAATATGGCATAGTCTCGTTTTTTTTACTTGAAATTTGTCTCAAGGTTATTTAGTTTTTAAATGTGAACTGATAACACATTTGTTCGTTGGATCCAGCTTCTCTAGTAATTCATGTTTGTGAGTCTATAACGCCGAACTGCAACTTGTCTGCCAATTTAGGCCTCACGTGGTATGTAACAGGCTGAATTTTGAAAATGTGTTGGATTTATGCCACATCTTTTCACTCTCTGGTTTTAGGAGTGAGGAATACTTTGTGTTGATCAGCTGATCTTTGATTTTGTCATCTGGCTAAAACAAATAGTCATACATCTGCAGCATAGTGGTATCCTGCAATAGTTGCAATAGTTGATGGCAATTTTGATCCAGCAAGGAAATTTACCAAACAATATCTATGTCAGCAGTAGACATAATGTTTAAAATGTCATCGTGGAATCTAATCCTTTATGCTCACATCTTTGTTTATGCAGTGAAGGCTTTTCCCAAAGATGATCCTACAAAACCCTGCAGGTTGACAGCTTTCCTTGGATATAAAGCTGGCATGACTCATATTGTCAGAGAAGTTGAAAAACCAGGGTCAACTTGTCAAGTAAGTATTGCTTACAATTTCAAAGATTCATCTGCCAATATGCCACTGCAGTACTGGAATAAGGGTTTACTAAGAAGTTGAATGTGCTGTTAAGGAGCTAGATTTAGACATATTAGAGGCTTTTACACCTTACAAAGCATGGGTTTTATTTTGAATGTCCTGACAAGGAACTATGCTTGTAGGTTTGGCTGCTGAAAAAGTGCCCAAATTAAGCTTTATTGGTAAAAACTATAGGCATTAACCTGCATCATTCAAGAAATTTTCTTTCCAAGTAAGCAAATACACATACTTTGTTATTCATGAGTGGCATTTGTGCAGAGCTCCTTAAGAAAGAGACATGCGAAGCTGTTACCGTAATTGAAACTCCTCCTATGGTTATTGTGGGGTTGTTGGATATGTGAAAACACCTCGTGGCCTTCGCTGCCTGAGCACGGTCTGGGCTCAACATCTTAGTGAAGAAATTAAAAGGAGATTCTACAAGAACTGGTGCATGTCCAAAAAGAAGGCCTTCGCAAAGTACTCAAAGAAGTACGAAACTGATGATGGTAAGAAAGATATTAATGCTCAGTTGGAGAAGATGAAGAAGTATTGTTCAGTCATTCGCGTTCTGGCTCATACTTGGGTATTATTTGCTCACTATAGCTCTTACTGCACTGTGCCTCTCTTTTGAGGCTATTTTAAACGTCATTCTCTTTTGAGGCACTCAGGATCCCTCCCCCCACACTTTGTTCTTTGCAGATTAGGAAAATGAAAGGTCTCAAGCAAAAAAAGGCACATCTGATGGAGATTCAGGTTAGTGGTGGGGATGTTGCTCGGAAGGTTGATTATGCTTATGGATTTTTTGAGAAGCAGATTCCTAGTGATGCTATTTTCCAGAAGGATGAGATGATCGATATCATTGGTGTGACTGAAGGTAAGGGATATGAGGGTGTGGTGACTCGTTGGGGGTGTGACTCCCACGTAAGACTCATCGCGGGCTTAGAAAGGTGGCTTGTATTGGTGCTTGGCATCCAGCTAGGGTGTCATTCACTGTTGCTAGGGCTGGGCAGAATGGCTATCATCATCGTACTGAGTTGAACAAGAAAGTCTACAGGCTGGGAAAGGCTGGCCAGGAGTCTCATTCCGCCATAACTGAGTTTGACAGGTTAGTCCTTAGTACACATACAAATATGCCCATGTTTCTGTTACTTGGATATCAAAATTCTTAATTTGAAAAATTACATCTTACTCGGGACTGGGAAGGATATCACACCAATGGGTGGATTCCCTCACTATGGTGTTGTCAAAGAGGACTTTTTGTTGATTAAGGGCTGCTGTGTTGGACCAAAGAAGCGTGTCGTGACTTTGAGGCAATCATTGTTGAACCTGACATCTAGGGTTGCATTGGAGGAGATCAAGCTCAAGTTCATTGACACATCGTCCAAGTTTGGCCATGGACGTTTCCAGACTACACAGGAGAAGGCAAAATACTATGGACGTCTTGAAGCTTGGGAATTTGTCGAGACCATATAGGCACTCCTTTTTTGTTAGATAGAAACTTCATTTATGAGATACTGTGCTGCTTGTTTTATGTTTTATTTAAGCTTTATACTGAGGCAATTCTGTCGGATTAAATTTAAAGCTGGTTATTAATAAAGCGTTTTTGGAAGTCTTACCTTTTTTATGTTCCATATTCTCCTTCAGTGCGTTGCTTCTTCCTTTCTCTAAGATCATGTTCACCAAAGTGATTGGGTTTCTTTTCTCTTTTGTGATTGCTGTAGTTTCTTCAAAATATGGAGCCATTAACAGCCCTAAAGCAGAGAAAATGGAGATCGAATTGATGTTTTGTCATTAGTGAGATTTGTTTCCTTAAACTCCAAAAACTAGATGTATTTTGACGTTAATCCCTTTGGCTCCTCTCACATTTGAAGGCTTGGAATGGTCCTGTGGTAAACTTTGGCTCCTCTCACATTTGTTGCTTCTAATATTATCTACACATAAATTAGGGGTTGGTAAACTTTTACATTTTCTCTTTAATTAGGGGTTGGTAAACTTTTACATTTTCTCTTTTGTTACTTCTAATATTATCTACACATAAGTTAGGGGTTGGTTAAGTTTTACTTATCGTGTGAACGATTTATAATATCTTCAGCGAGACGGACATATTGGATGATTTTCAAGTAGTTAACTCGCATACCATTAAATTTGCCGATTTAGTTCGTGTGCATAGAAAAATGGTTCATACATGAACTCAATATTTAATGAGTTAAAATAGAGCCCCCATTTCAATTTACAATCTCTACCATTGAGTAAACAGCTCTACAAAATTGGAAACAGAAAAGACCGGTTCAAATTGTATAATATAGGTGTCTCGTTTTTCCAAAGACTGGCTAGATTTAGTATGGATCATACATGTATAATGGGTAGGATTACACTTCTTTCAACAAAAAAAAAAACTCTGTGCACTTGAGAAATAAACTACGGTCCTATGTTAAATGTACTTAATATAGGTACAAAAAGGCATCATTTCACATGGAAAGCTAGAACGTCAAGATAAATATCATGAGAAAAGAGGAATGGAATGAGAGTGGGGTTTTATCATTTATGCCCTAAAAAGCTAACAAAGAAACCTACAATGTGGAAAAGAAGCAATTGATATGAATAGCTCTTCTATGAATAACAAACTTTTTCTTGGTTTACTATTCATTTTTTAATTATTTTTTATAACGATGGCTTAGGATGTTCAACTTTTCTACACCTCAGCTAATACACCGAATATGTGCTATATCCCGCCAATAATATAGAATAATTCGATCATCGAGACTTAGGCAAAGCTTCCGGGCATCTCAATTAATTCATCATGTAGCTGTTACATATTATCCTTCTAACTTCTTGGCAATTCGAGGTAAATTGTACTACTTTATAAGATTTGGAACAAGTAGAAACAAAGGAGAAAGTAGACAACGTTTAAACAGTTCCCAACAGTGCTTTATTCTTCTTGGCATGGGCCAACTGGACCCCCAAAAATGTCTTGTACTAAAAATTCGTGCTCTTTCCTTGAGATGACCCCAATATAAATAAAGCAGAGGCATTATAATTTCAAAACAAAAATGAATAATGAAAAAAAAAATCAAATTTAGGTAGGAGAATCACCTTCTTTTTCTCTTTCTTTTTGGTTTTTGATAGTGTGGAAAAGAAAAAAACTTAATCGTATCTATTAAAAAGAAAATTTTCAAGACACCAATGGAATATTATTTTCAATTCTAGTTTTACTTCTCGTTGACATCTTGGAAACAAGTAACTTTGTTCATCAAGTTATAGGTAAAACCTTGCTAAATGAATAAATGGGATGATCTAATCGTAGTTTACGGAAATTTATGCAAACTTGAAAAGATGGGATATAATTTTCACTTTAAGTTTCTCTTCCTTTTTCTCTCGAATGGGGGTTGCTGTTGGTGTTCTTGGGACATAATAGCTTAATTAGTTTTGTAATTGTTCTAATAGCTTTTGCCTGACAAAGACCTTTTATCTTGTAAAAATATCCCCACTCAATGAGAAGGAGGAAAAAATAAAGAGATGTTCCTTCCCATCTCTTCCTATCATCATATTTTGTATCATGTACCTATTGACGCAAAATTAAATTAATCATACCAATGAATATGAAATACAATAAGTTTGAACCTATTTCGCGAGAAATCAAATTAGTCAAGTCAGAAACTATGATATATAGCACGATTAGGCCTATTTAGTTCAAAATCAAATTAGTCAAGACCGATGAGTGTGAGATATGGTAAGATTAAGCATATTCAATGCGAAATTAAATTAGTCAGGACAATGAATATGAAATACGATACAATAAAACTGGTAAGATTAAGCCTATTCAATGCGAAATTAAATTAGTCAGGACAACGAACATGAAATACTATACGATAAAACTGGAAAAAAAAAAGCAAATCTTTTAAATTTGAATAATTTTTCATTTCTGCTTCAAGAAAATCATCATAATGTAGGCCATTGTCACGGGGAGGAGAATTAGGTGGGTGTGTGGATAGAAAACTTAATCATAAAAGTGGACTTGGCGCAAATAATTTAAGAAATTTAAGCTACTAGTAGTGCTTCTGACAAAAAGTTGTGGGGTTTATAAGACAAAGATTTTAGTAGGTAAATTGAGGAATAAATGAAGAAAATGGTCTCAATCACTAACCTTTTCTAGCTTTTCTTGTTAGAGATAAGAAATACTCCTACTTTAGTGGTCTTTCTTCAATTGAATCATGGCTCTTCTGGTATAGCTTAGCTGTAAGATTAATAAAAAAAATCCACCTGCTGCAGCCTTTTTTTCTTCTTTATTTGACACCTTTTGCTTATCCTGCCTATCTAGTGGGAGATCATGTATTTTTTGTATGTTTTGCCAACTTTGAATAATGAAACCTTAAGTTTGTTTCTTGTCCATCTACTTCTATGGAAACTTCATAAACGATCTCTGACTATACAATATCTTCTTGATAAAGAAAATCATATTTTTATACCCTTTATAGAGCATGATTTTTTCTTTTTTGAATATCTGAAATTTACGAAATTAATAAAGATCTTGAACTATTTCACCTCCTATTATAGCTCTTTCTTATCTACGATCCCTCAGAGCAAAGGGTTAGGCAGGTCGTATGGGCCCTCTGATTTTCAGCTATGTGTTGTGCAGTTCCCGAGAAGCAAATGAAGTTGAAGTTTCCGGCTTACCCTTACTCTCGGACTCTTTGATTGGTAGGTGAGCGAAAGGGTAAGTTTTTTCAACCTCGAACTTTAAACGATCCATGATCGGAGCAAACAAAGAAATAATATGCTTAACTTCTATGCACTAATATGTAAAAGATGTTTTACAATACCAGATCACCTAAAAGATAAATATAAATAATTGTCTATAATAAGTGGAACTAGTTACTTGGAAAAGAGAGCAGTCAACCAACCACAATAGGTAAGATATAGTAATGGTATAAGAAAATTGTACACTACCAGTATATATACGTAAAATCCAAATATATTTACTAATTGAGAAATGAAAAATAGGGTTGAATTTAGCTAAGAGGAAGCCATCAATTATGGTATATTGAAAGTGAATGCTTTTGCAAGCATCAAAGAGGGGTCACACTCTTTGCTTTAGGCTCTGCAGACAAAGAGGGCCAGCACTTTTGAGTTCTTTATGTTTGCTTCCCTAAACATCCAAACAAAGGTGTAGTACTGATTAAGTTTGGCATCAAGATCATGTACAAAAAAAAAAGGAAGGTTAAATTAAAGAAAACAAAACAAAAGGAGTTTAACTTTTTATGCGCTGATAACGTACAACTTTTTATATTATCGGGTTAAGGTTACGTATAACAATAGGTAAATAGTTGTCTATTAGTAATCTTGATTTGGTAACATAAAGACTACAATAAATAACCTGCTATAATCGATTAAAAGATACTGAAAATGTAAAAGTTTGTTACTTAAATTCAAACAAAAGCCTAGTAACTAAGATTACCTTATAATTTTGTCTTTATATTTGTTTCCTGCTGGGTATAAAGCTACCTAGTTTGAGCTGTGTAATTTCAATAAAATTGGAGTCATGTGTCTTGTCTGTATCTTCCATCACATGAAACATATAGAATAATATGAAGTCCTTAATATTCTATAGGTTTAAACCTCATTCCTTTTGAATTTCTCTTTCAAACATATGTTTATTCATCACATTCTTGGTTCCAAGTAGATAACATCACAGCAAGATACAAGGTAATAACCTGAAATTATCCCATTTTTGCAGCTCATGATTTTCTTGATTCTTTTTTGTTATTTTTTTCCTGCTATACAGTTATATATCAAACTGTCTTCATATTATCTCTTACCTGCATTTCTTATGTGATAATTGAGAATCTTGTTCTGTTTTTTTAAGTGTTACAAATATGGTAAACTTCTATTTCAAAGATAATTGCTTGATGATGAAGTGAGATTGTGTGTTCATAAAGGGAAAGATATTCGTAGTTTCTATTAAGCTATTACTTCTCTGGAGATCATCATTTGTATAATAAAATAAAATAATAAAAACAAGAAAACATGATCATGATATATTCAGAAGCAAAATAAACCTGTTGATAACTCTCGACTTCAAAGCTAAAAACACAACTTTTGCTACCATGGAGTTGTTTTCTTGTGGCTTTATCATAGAGAATGAAAGTTCTAAATTCTCATGATGAAATAAGGAGTTTTCCCTTTAAAAATGTACAAACAAAATGCCATTATATGCTAGCATTAGCTAACCTCTTTGACTAGTATATTTAGTCCTATCATAAATTTATATGCCAATAGCAAAAACATAAACTTCTTGTGCTTTTGTTTGTTGTTTTTATTCTATTTATATAGTATTGGACTGAGATGAGCTTATATGGACTGACAGGGACTGTGAGGATTCATATAGCCAACCCAAACTTGTCTGGGATTGAGACTTAGTTATAGTTGTTTTTGTTATTGATCAATGAAACAAGTGGATATGAATATGAGTGAGCTTGGTTCAGAAAGATCAAATCCATGGAACAATATTTACACAAGTTCAGAACTTAGTCCTTCCCAAACACAAGTTAACAGAGAAGGACAATGGAGGAAGTTTGGGACATCAATGGATGCTATTTCTTTTGGCTTTGTTGCTACAGCTATCCTCATATCCATGTTTCTCATCATGGCCATCTTTGAACATCTCTTCAAGCCTACTCCACCCTTCTCTTCGCCTCGAGATAGTAGACACAGTTCCTTGGAGTTGGGGCCGGTTCAGAAATGTGCAAGTTCAGAAATGGTAAGTTCCTCAACTGCATTCAAGAATTGAACTGTTTTTTTTTTTCTTAAAAGGAAAGTTGAGAAGTTGTATAGAGATCTTTCACTTTTCCAAGTGTTTGAAATGTTGATACTAGTGCTTTTATTCTGTTGTTTCCAGAGATATCAAGCCTATTTGTCCCTTTATTTCTTTCTCTAGAACATTTTTTTCTCAAATATCTTTCCCTCCACTTGCTTTAATCTTTATAGTCTAGAATGAGGTAAATACTCAATTCAAAGAGTTCATCTGCATGTGTAGAAAAAATTTAAGAAAATTATAAATAAGAAACGGGGAAAAACAAGAAATGGTTATGAAAATCAAATGTACCAATCTAATTAATGACTATGTCTTGTTTACACAGGTAACAAGGCAATATTCATCGGATTATATAGTTTTGATGCCAGGACAACAGTATCCTACCTTCATTGCCAAGCCAACTCCACTGCCTTGTCCAAGAGAAGGGGTTTATTGGCCTCCCCATGAGCATAGCTTTCCCTTCTCTTAATGATTCTAAAAGACTAATTGTTGTTATCATATTATTTGAATCCCAAAAGAAGATTTATGTGATCATCAAAAACTTCACCAATTGCATAATTTAGCACTCACTTACCTACTCTGAAGTCTGACCTGTAAAAAATTGGTTGTCGGATGAAAACTGAAGTTTTGCACATTGGGAAGAAGGAAATTGTGTGCTGACATTTCATTGTTTTTGTGTAAAATATTTGGTTTTTGTTGTCTATTGTCTAAGTCCCCCTTTTTAGTTTTGCCTTTTCCAATATGTGAGCTATGGGGAAGATCTGGGAAGTTCAATAAGCTAAGTTTTTAGTTTGTTCTTTTGAAGTAAGCTTATTTTACCATGTAGTGCTTTACCCAGTCGTTTGACTATTGAGCTTTATGCACTTCATTCTACTTATATCAGCTATATGTCACTTGATTCTAATTCCAGAATTATGACTAATGTTTTTATGAATGCATATATCTGGGATAGATCAAACCTTTTTACAACTAACAGTTCTGAAAAAAAGACGAGCCTCAAGGCAAGGCAACAAAGCTAAGAAAATAGGTTAAAGTGACTAGTCTTTCTTATCCGAAAGCAAGCAAGATGAATCACTTCATGCCGACCTGTTGCCAATCTACTTTCTAGCCTCATATGAGAAAGGAAAACTGGAGCATTTTTCCATCGGTGTGAGAACTGTGATGTGAGTAGAAAGAGTAACTTCTGTTAATAACGTGACCAAACAAAAGAGGAAATAAAAAAGTTTGATTCAGCAGTTAGCTCAATAGCTCCTGGTACAAATTACAAGTACCTGTAGCTTCAAATGTTGGCAAGCCATCCACGCACCCTGGATTCTTGCTAGAGTTCATCTCAACCAAACAATTGTAACTTTCAAAACTGGTTAAGCACTAAAGTGAGCAAGGACTCAAATATATTTTTGGAGAAGTGAAAATTATATTACAACCAATATTGTCATGATTTACATTAAGAGAACAATATCAGAACAAAGATTACAGACATCTCAAAGTACAGAAGAGTTGCTTCATCCCTTTTTTTGGCACTTTCACCAAATTTGTACAACAGGTTTTTCAACATCTAGAAAGCCAGCAACAAATTATGCTGCCACTTCTCCATGTAGAGTTTGCATTTTAAGTATAACAAAAAGAGAACCTCTTCTCAATTACTCTGATATATCATCATCGGGTTGTATTACAGTTAGCAAGGAATATTTGACCCTCAGCAAGATCCTTCCTTTCTCAACCATAAGCCTTGCACCTGAAACAACCCAATAACCGGGAGGTACCTGTGGTCCTCGAGTCATCTCAGTAGTATCGACAAATTTCAAGAGCTTAGGGGCTTGCACAGGAACTGGAGGACCACCGGGGTATATGGCAGAATTTATGTTGACATCAGCTGGCTGTGGAGGTGGCTTCTGAACTGATGTAAAGTGCTGGCTAATGAGAGTTGATATCAGTCCAGATTTGCGGGCCAACCCAGGGGAACCATCCCACTCAGGGTGCTTTACCATAGTAGCTCCAATGACAGTCAAGAAACGGAGTCTCAGAAAGAGGACCTTCTTAAACCCATAGTCCCCTACTTCCAACTGTGCTCCAGTAACTATGTTAAGATCTTCATCAGATTCAACAGGAGCAGTGCAGACGTGAGAAAAGTTCTTCCATTGAACTTTTTCATAGTATTTCCGGTCATATGATTCTCGACGAAAATTGCCATTTGGATCATATTCAAGTTGGAAGACTTTAGGAAGAGATGAAAGATGCTGCAAATGGACAGCTAAGCGGTTACTCCTTCTACCTTCAAGGTACAAACGAAGCCCAGTCACCGGCCTCTTGCCAACATCAACCTGCAATAGATAACATGAATCACATGGACGCCTTGAGAGAAGGTACTAAGCAGACTAGTCAACAGTATTTTCCCCTCCTTTTTCTTCCTTTCTTGATCCCGAGCATTTGGTACAAGACCAAAAGAAAATAGTGAGAGCTGCAATCTCATATTGCTCAGTGGACTTATTTAGAAACTGCAATGGAAGTTAATAGAAAGTCTTTCTAAAGATCGAAAACAGTTAGCTATGCACTCCGAGCTGCTCCCCACCCATAATAATTCACAGGGGCACACATTGTCACATCCTTTGTGAAAATTATTACTAGGGATCAGGCGTATTAAATATTTGCAAAAATACAACCGAATCCAACAAAATCAAAAGATGTCATAGTTTGAAGTCTACCTCTCTAACATACCCACAAATAGCATGTCTTTTGTTTTATTTTCCTTGAACTGTTGCAAACAAATTGGAGATACTGACGAGTTTTTTTTGTGGGAAGGAAAGGGGGAGAAGAAATTTCATCTGGAAGACTGGAAAAGTATAACGACCCCCAGTACATTTTGGGTTTGGATTTGGATTGTCCTCATTTAACATGGTGCTACCAGGGAAAATAATTAGATTTGTTTGAGACGAGAAAGCTCTATGGAAAAAGATAATAGCCATTAAGTAGGGTTACGTAGTAGATGGCTATCGGGTGAGGTGACAAACTCTCATTGGGTGAATTAGCCAAAAAAGATTATGAGAGGGAAGGAGAAGTGTATAAAATCTGTTGATTTATATTGTTGATAGAGGAAAATAGGATACACATTAGGAAGGATGCATACACAAAACAATCTGGTATGGTGAACGATAGAGTTACCATGGTAACTGATTATTTAAGAAGGATAACTTATCAAAAAAACAGATTATTTAAGGACGACAAGGGATCACATGGGATATAAGCTTCAGTAAAGCCATATAGGATTGAAAATTGACGAGGTTGAGGAGTACCTGAAGAATACTTCTGATAGCTAGTAAGGAGAGACTGGAAGACAAGATGAAATAGTGAGGGTCGAGAACGGAAGCCTTAACAGTGGGATCATATTACATAGTGTTAGCTGAGGATGGAACAAAAGGCGGTGTGGAAGAATATATGGAACACCAAGGCCCCAAAGAAAAAGTAGTGGTTTCCCTTGGGGCGGTGTGATATGCAATGTTAATGGTGAATAGCTTAAGGAAGATGAAGGGATTGCTTCGAGTTGGTGCTGCTACACAAGGAGACAAGGAGGATTATAAACCACATTTTGATCCATTGCAGGTCTATAGAAAATTGAGGTGTTAAAATTAAGAGCGCTCACCGGAGTGGTGTTCACATAAAGCCTGGGACCCAGTAAACTAAACTGCAAAGATGCAAAACTTAAATTCCTTCTTTGTGGACCAAGCGGAAGATCACCGAAGACTGGTGCCCACTGCCTTGGCAGCTGAAATTCCAAAAACTGGTGAAGCTCTTCAATTGGTGGTTTATCTGCATAATAGACAACACTTTATATAAGGGTAAAGAATTAAGTACAAAATTTCCAGGTAATTACATAATAAAACATCCCATGCAATTAATACATTATCAAATTCCTTAGGAGCTATCTTAAAAACTTGTGGAAAAAGCATTTTGATGAAAAATTCAAAAAGAAAAGGGGTTTAAATAACTAGAAATTTGTTGAAGATCTATATGTGCATTCCGAGTGGAAGAAAAATCTTTCTCTGAAATCGCCCTAAAACCACTTCTTCATCAAACAGTTTTTTGGGGGGTAATTCTTGATAAAAGATGGAGTAGCTGTTTGGACAGCATTTGAGCTGAAATTGGAAAAAAAAAAAAAAAAGAGGTTGAAGTTGTGGACATGAACTTTGCTTGGACAATAATAAGTCCATGAGAGTTGAAGATTTGTGGCTAAAGTGAAAACTAGTATTTTCACTTGAAATACACCTTCAAAGGCAAGTCCAATAGTAATTATGCCCAAACAGGCCAGCCTAACCCCTTTCCTTGAAAAGGTTTCTGCAAGATTTAGAAAAAAATTCCACGAACAAACGACACATTAATATTTTGAGTAATGCAGACATTTAAATCAGCCATCATCCTTTAGCCGCATAATTAGCAGGGGCAGGCACTTCTACGTCTTATTTTGATAAAATCATTAATCATTTGAGAAAATGCTTAAAGGTGCAAAATTTACAGGAACTCAACAGACCCTCTCCATCTTGTTGTTTTCCCACAAGTATTTAAATGCAAAAGGTTCAAAATTAACAGGAACTCAAGTACTCAACACGCCCTCCTCCCTCTTATTGTTTACTCATAACTATTAAATGGAAATGTCACATTTACCAATGTGCATTGCACTTAGAAGTTTAAAACTTATATCACATACAAGATAGAAGCAAAAAAATAACAAATGATATGCTCTAGCTTACAGCGCAAGTACAGATTTATAGCATGACTTAAAAATCCACTTCCTGAGATGCCATTCAACAGTGAAGTTATAGGAATGAAGGACATTGAGATCACATCAGGCTCCTGATCCACACTTTGTAACCACTGATTATGAATCAGGCCTCTGTTATCACTTCCACCTCTCCTTTTGCAAATACAAACAGTATCCTGCAGTTTCAGTAGCCAATTGGCAAATTGACAAACTTATTTCAGAACTCTAAAGTGCATAAAATTTAACAGACATGGAAAACCTTATACCACCTACCTCCTTATGTGCATATGAGCCTGATATATCGGGATCGGCGAACCTCAGCCGGTGCTCCCTGATTTCAAACTGAGGCAACATTATCAAATTAGAGACTTAGACAATAGATTTATAATAATTGTAAAGTAATAATATGTCGTGAAATTTTTTCCAGTAAGCTAATGGTTATACAAAACTTGAGCCGAGGGTCTAACGAGAAAAGCCTCTCCACCTTCACAAGGTAGGGGTAAGGCTGCGTAAACACCACCCTCCCCAGACCCCACTTGTGGGATTACACTGGGTACGTTGTTGTTGCTAATGGTTATGACAAAAAACGTGTTTTAGAGCCTGACAATAAGGATTTCAACTAACATCCAAGACAAATGAGACCCTTAACCTTCTCATTCTGATGTGCCTGCTGCGATTCTATTCCGCCTAGTTCATTTGAACCTGAAAACCTTTTATCAGTCATTGCCTTCAAACGCTTTTGCACGTCAGTGGGCAGAAGGGATGAGGAGTGCTGCTGTTTCATATATATGACATCTTTTCCCCCCATCTTTATACCAACAATGACATGAGTACCAAATTTTTCAATAAACCTGCAGAATGAACATAACTTCAAAACTAGTATGACAAAGTCCTAATAGACTAGAACTTTCCAGTAAACAATTTGCCTGTACTAGAACAGTTTATAAGTGACATAAAGGTGGATACCAGATAGTGGCCTAACAAGCAGTTGCATCAAAGCCCTCTTGCTCCAATTTGTAACTTGGAGAGCTCTGTGGTTCTGATCAACTAGAATGCCTCAAGTAAATAAAAAAGAACACACAAAAAACTCAAATGACGCTGAGGTACAGTTATTATTTGAGGTGTCGTTAACTGTTTACTTTCCCTTCTCTTCTCTTGAATATATCTTTGTTTAGCATTACAAAAGGGAACAGAATGGTCAAAAGTTGATTAGACAGTAAGGGGAGGAAGTAAAAGAGAGAGCCATATAGAGTATAGATCCAAAGTTGTTTTTTTATTGGCGCTTGGATCTGAACGAGTTGTTTTGTATTGCTTCTATAGCCAACCACCTCCAGACAGAAATCTAACTAATGGAGACTATCTTGAAATAAGATATCAGAAAACAATGCCAACAGTTTAAGTAACAAATATAACCTTGCTAATGCCGCAGGATCCCATGTTGATGGAACCTCCTTTTTAACATAATCACACAGCACCATTTGAGATTTTTCTAGAGCAACGGAGTACAATGTGATGAACACACCATCAAAAGCAAGGGTTTTAGTGTACGCTGCATCCTTCTGCCAGGAACCAGAAAACTCGAACATAGTATTGAAGAGCCCTGAAGGAATTTTACCATTCACTGATACTTCCTGATTGAACTGATCTGACATCTGCGGGTAAAAAAGGGAACTCTTAGATTGACCACAAAAACAAGACGGCAAAATTTGCAGAGAATAGCTACTGTCTGACGAACTTAATAATTAACAGCAGAGCAGAAATCAGAAGTACATGTACAAAAGTGAACTATATTCCCATTTATGTTTTCATCTAACTCTTCGCAGTAATGGAGGAACTAAAACACAATAACATGGAAATAGCATTCACTGTTCCTATTGTAAGAATTTATACATTAATATACTACTAACTCTTAACATAGAAAACAGCTTGCATCATAAAACAGACAAAAAAACACATCCACACGCTACGACAACCAGATAGTGTTGTCAAAGGCGCGCTTAAGCCCTGAAGCGAGGCTCAAAACGTGTTGAGCACTTCGCTTCGGTGTAGTCATCAAGGCTCTAAGACCAGAGACGGATCCAGGATTTGAAGACGAGGGGGGCACCATAAAAGGCATATGCACGTTAATTGAAGCTTCGTCTTCAATTCTTGGATCCGCTTCTGACCACAATGTCACGCAACACCGCCTCGTTTGAAAATTTAATTTAACACCCAGCTAAAAAAGAAAATTGTTGTAGCCGAGACTCGAACATGGGTCGGGCGCCTGCGCTGAGGGGCCTCTGACCAACTGAACTAACAAATGTTAGAGGGATCCTTTTAGGATATATCTAAATTTTCAAAGTATATACACATATACATAGAGTTTTTTCTAAAGTTAACGGGGGCACGTCCCCCCCCCCCCCACCATACCATGTGGGTCCGCCTCTGTCTAAGACATGCTTTTCCTTGCCAATGAGTGTCTACTGAAGAAGCAACACTAAACAATTGAATTTCAGTTTATCGTAATTATTTTTTCAATTTCTTTGTCCATATATTATTCATGCTTATAATTATTAGTCTTGACCTAAACACATATTTGTATGTTTTTCTCCATTTGCGCCTTTTTCATTAAAGCCCGTGCTTTATTTACGCTTTGCACTTAAAGCCCCAACGGAAGTTAGAGCTTTTTTGCGCTTTTAGCTATTGATAACACTGCAGCCAGAGAAGATTCTAACCACTTCACAGAGAAGTAAATAACATAAGCAAAATTACAGCACTATAGCAACTAACAGGTATACTTACATAAGACTCAATGACCAAAGGCAAGTAAGTAGAAACAAATATACCTGCTGGAAAGAAAGAACATCAGAGCGAAACCTCGTAAGTTCTCCTTTATCACATTTGATAGATTTCGACACATTAGGTATCGAAATACCACCAGGAAGCACAACCTCCCGACCCTCGCCTTCATCAATTTCAATTAAACGACTATTAGCCGGATGACCTTTACAATACCTCAGCCTTAAATCCAATGATATATCATATCCACATCCTATCGACTGAATCGCAACTTTCGCTGCTTCAGCAGCAGGTAACTTCAACGCCATTGGTCACAACATCCTTCTTCTAACAAAAATTACTTACAATTACAGAAAATGTTCAACATTACCACACACGCAACCTATAAAGATGTTCCTATATTAGTCAATAGACAGCTGTAACTGAAATATAGTCAAAGTTTCGATAACCTTAAAGTATCAATCTAGAAATTTGGAATATTTGCATCAGATCAACTACTAGTACAACAATTCAACAGCGTAACCCTAGAATCACGCCGTACACGTGGCATTTCCTTAGTAATTAATCGACGAGCATTTAACTCAAGTACGGACTCGAAACCCTAGGTGAGGTGTATCGAAATGGAGACTTTTAAGATCCGAAGAATTCGTATTGACTATTGAGTGAAGCTCAGATCTAGATAAGAGTTTCCAAGACGACGGCGAGGGATTCAGGTTAAAGAGGGAAGAATTGGAAACTCTGTATTTTAATTTTTTTAGCTCTTTTATGGATTTTTCATTTTTATGAAGATTTTAGTAGTGACAGGAACGTCAACGAACGCATCAGCGGCGAAGCTTTGTAGGGGCGGGGGGCTGTGGCCCTCAAAAAACTCAAATTTTATATATATATATATATCTCAAAAATACTTTTTGTAAACAAGATATTAGCTCTCACTGTGGCCACTCCATAGCATCTCAGTTCCAAGCCCAACATTGTTAAATGTCCAATAGTGTTAAATTTCAATTATAATATTTTTATTAGTAATTATTTTTTTTAAAAATATTTTGGATAAATTTCACCACTGATGAATGATGTAAAGACGAGCCAATTAGCAAAGCAACTGGTAATTGTTCCCAACAAAAGAGGGAATCTATCATATTTAGATTGTGACCCTATAATGTTTCCAATAAAAGAGGGAAATTACCGTACAAGAAAGAAGAACACGATTAGGGTGGTCAAAAAATTCGGAGAACTGAAAAAACCGAATCGAATTTCAGTTCGGTTCGGTTTTTTCTTGGTTTTTTTTTTTAAAAAATGAATTTTTGAAAAATCGAACCGAAACAGGATTTAGTGATTCGGTTCGGTTTTAAAATTTTGGATACGAACAGAACCGAAAAACCGAATTAAATATATTTTTTTATTATTTTTTATTTTTTATTTTTTATTTTAGGCTACTACTATCTCTTGAATCATAAACATTGAAGTTAATCTATAAAGCTTTTATGGAAGTCGCATGCGGCATGAACTTGATTAATATATGACGGAAGCATTGACATAAAATGTAGAGAAAAAGTAGTTGTAAATTGATAAAAATTTAAATGGTCATAACTCTGCACTCGGATGTCCGTTTTACCCGGTTTTTTTTATTTTGCGTATTTTTTCGAGACGGGGCCGGTTTGGCGGTTTGGCATAGCCAATTTTTACAAAAAAGTCTGTTTTCCCAAACAATTTGTGTTTTCCCCCAAATCGATTTCTAATTTTCATTTTTCTTTAGTAAACATCTCACGAAACACAATAGATTTCAACGTCGAAATTTCATGATAGTGTAGGTGTGAATGTCAATTTCAATTTTGGAAATTCAATTTTAAAAATAAAAATAAAAAATTTTCCGACCCGACCCACTAGAAAAACTGATATAATCCGATACGTTCGGCATATAAACCGCACATATCGGTTTTAAAAAAAAAAGTTGTATTCGGTTTTTTTAAAAAAAAATGAATTTTTATTCGGTTCATATTTTTCAGATACAAAACCAAACCGATATATGCAAACCCCTAAACACGATATGTAAAATAGGCACTTAAAGTTAATGCAAATGATACTCCTCGGATCAAAAATAGAGTTCAATTAGCTTCTTTTTTATATATAAAAAAGAGTGTCGAAATCAAAAAAGAATTAATCTTATTTTTTCAAATTTGTCCTTATTAAGTGTTATGTGATTAAATTTCAACACCTATTTAATTATGAATAATTTAATTAAATTACCTATTTTTTTAGTAATTAATATTTTTTTTAAAATATGCAAATTACTAAGTAAACATTCTTTTTTATCCTAAGAGATTAGTGATTATATAAGGTTTCCAATAAAAGAGGGAAATTATCATAAGAAAGAAGGACGAAATGTGTATATAGATACTTGCCTGCCAAATGGTCATTCACCTTAAATTCTACATTTTGAAATCAAACCAATTTTGGAATTGATTTATGATAATGAAATTAACCATCAAAAAGCATTAAAATAATTAAACCTATACAAGGGGTTTGAGCTCGAAAGCCGGCCTTACTCAACAAGCACCTTTCTTAGTAAAGTTGTATAATTGCAATCATACACAGAGAGAGATATTTTATTAGTAAAAGTGTCTCATAACATTCAAATTTGGCCGATCATTTCAAACTCCACTAATGTGTCAAATGGATAAATCAATAAATGATACGTATGATTTTTTAAAAATTAGTAAAATAATATGTTTTTTCTATAAGAAGAAGAAAACCATACAACCCTTTTTGTCGTCCCTCCTCTTCTTTCAAGATTAGCCTCCTCTTCCCGTAACTATTTCTTGCTCCTCCCTCTTCTCTACCTACAGATCCCTCTCTTTTTCGTCTACTGTTGCTCCTCCTGCCATTCCCTTATCTTAATTTTGTTTCAAAATTAACCCCCCCACCCCCACCCTCAACCCAATTGTATTCCTCACGAGGGACTAAGAAGTTGACGAAGTAGCGAGTTAAATGAGAGGCTAGAGTCAAAGGCGATCCAATGAGCCTCTCAGTTAATGAAGAGCTTCCCTTGATGTGAGACACATTTGGGGATTTGATGATAAAAATCGGATAACAATCTCACTTTCCTCTTCATATTTTAGTTTTTCTTCCAAAATTAACCCCCATCCCCCGTTATCTCTCCTCCCCTCTCCTTTTATTTTCGTCCTCGCTATTTTTGTTGACGTGGTGTGTAGGAGGGTGGTGGTGAGGTTGTGGGCTTGGTTGGGGTGGAGGCCTAAGGGTGATGGTGACGTTGTGAGCTTGGTTGGGGTTAAAACGTGTAGTCCACATAAATAAATCAAAAACATAATTGTAAGAGTCTTCACGCCCAAAGTTAGTGAAAGACACACAGTTTGTCATGTTAGCGTCGTAGGCAATAGAAATAAATTGAGCACTAAAGTATATCCGAAATTTTGATATTACACAAACTATTAAGACGATATATCATATTTCTGATAATTTTAGAAGTGAATTTAATATGATCACGAATATAATCAGTTACATAATGAAAGGTGTTTTACACTTGCTTCATGTTATTGTCACGTCACTACCACATCAAAATTATGTCAGATTTTTTTTAAAAAAAAATCCATATCACCCTAATTGCTTCTTCTTCATTATACACCATCAACTCCACCTAAACCACCATCATTGCCACCACATCTCCACCACAAAAAATTAAAAAATCCACCATACACCATTGGTAATCTTCTTTGCTCATTAATCACAATGGCTTTCCTATCATAGGTAACATCACAGTGAATCAACCCAAAAGTGATAAACAGCACTTTACACATTAGCTGAACCCATTTCTGAACTGAGGTAACCTCCATGATTCCACTTCCTCTCTGCTCTTAATCTTACAAACAACATCCAAAAAGACAACTTTTCTTTCTGGGTGGAGGAAAATTTGAAGAATATTGGAACAAAAATTTGAGATTACAAAAATATATATTTTATAAAAAAAATAAACGCGCCTCAAATTTAGCTTGTAAGATGTGGTTCAATTCACTTTTTGAAGGTGAAAGTGTATCAGAAAAGTTAATTAAGGAGGAAAAACTGAGTCGACAGATGACTCTATTTCTTTAAGATAAAATTGTCATGTACAAATGTTGTTACGTTATTTGACAATAGTTTCCCAAGATAAAACAGCAACAACCAACAATACAAAGCTAGTAATGTTGATTCCGACGTAGAAAAAGAATATTGAACAGATTGCAAAGAGAGCAGAGGATTTTCTGTTTTTTTGTTTTTTCGTCTGTTTGAGCTGAATAGTAATGTTCAATTTATATATGAAGAAGAGGACGTATTCTGACTATTGAAGTCAGATCCGTTGGATGGCGCCGTTTGGAGAAGATAGAATCGTTGCTACGTTTCTGAAATCTTCAGGGACCAAAGTGTAAATAAAAAATATTTTGGGGACCAAAAGAGAATTTCGGAAGAAAGCCCACGACCTGACCAGGACCAGGCGGGCGGCGGCGTGCGTAGGGCTTAGCCCCAAACCCAAGCTCACCTAGGTCCTCCCATTCTTAAAACTTGGGTCACCTCTTGGGATCTCAAACCCTTACTCAAAACTATAATTAATATAGTCCGCAATCCTTCCATATTCAACCGATGTGGGAGTTCTATTATTTGGTCAAACCAATCCATCTATTTGTGTCTCAAACACCTTACTTTGTACATCAATATCTCTTTCATTCCTCAACGAAATTTGACGATATTTGGCATTAATATCATCTATTTATTTAGTAAATTAGGCATGTGCAAAGAAACGATGTTTTCGACATACGGGACTCATGTGTTTAAGTCATTAAAGATGAACAAAACTCAATCTCATATAATTAAATTTTCAACAGTTTAAAAATTGTCAGAAATATAATAGATCATCTTAATAGTTTGATTATGATATTGAGATTTTGAATATACTTTAAAGATCAATCTCTGTCTGTTACCTTTTTATATCAATAAAGGGAATCTATTTGGTTACTGTAAAGTTAAGATATGTATCTGACTGTTGCTAACAATTTTAATTTAACTGTCTATTTATGCATTTCTCTAAAATGAAATGAATATTTGCACAAAAAGAAAAAAAATCATTGCAAGTTTGAATCTCAATATTCTCCTAATACGATTGTCTGTTCTTACTCTCATGTTAATTGGTGACACGTGAACTACTAAATTACTGCCACCTATTTAATCAAAGCCCACACATGCCATCTCATAATTGTGTGAAAAGGAATGATATTTTTAACTTGAAAATAAACGTTAAGGATGATTGGAGTCAAAGGTAGAAGGAGAGACATATTAAGTTATTAACTCGAATATTATTATTAAGGGTTGTTGCAGTCAAGTAGACGGAAGAAGCACATATTTTAACCATAACTTTCTCCTCAAAATAATTTATCGGCCCTCAACGATATATAATATAGTAAATAAAATATTTGAATAAAATCATTTCAAAATCTCAAAAAGTGATTTTTTTAATGAAAGCAATTCAATGTTTTTTTTAAAAAAAAAACAATAATTTGCAAACTCTAAAATAAACGTCACTATAATGATATATTCAATTTTATCAGAAACTAGTGTATTTGGCCGCACTTCGCGTGGTCATAAAAAATATTCTCACAAATACATAAAAATCATAAATTTAATGAAAGAAAAAGGGATAAGGACCTATTACACACACCCCACCCCACCCCCCGAACTATCGCAAAGTTGCTACAAAACACCTTACCTTTTTAAGGGTCTTATTACCCCTTAAATTTTTTTAAAACGTAATAGTTATCACCCTGAAATTAGATATATACTCTCTTATGAAAGAGTGACATACACTCTCCTTGGCACATGTATAATTATTATTTTTTATTCTTTTCGCTTACGTGGCAATTCATTTAGAAATTTGAAAACCTAAATTTTCTTTAAAATCATAAAAAACGGATTTTTTAAATACGAAAAATTGATTTTCTTTAAACCTTTTTTTAATTGAAAATTTTGATTTTTTTAAATATAGAAAAACTGGATTTAATGTCCTTACAATCTAGATTTTCATGATTTCATTTTTTTAGGACAATTTTATTTTGCAAATAAAATCTGGATAAATTTTTAAAATATTTGGAAAAGTGTTTTTTCTTTTCAAAATGTGAAACAACTGGATTTTTGTACAAAATTGGAAAAAACTTATTATATTTTTAAAATGTGAAAAAATCATTTTTTAGAACTAAATCTGAAAAACTAGATTTTTTTTCATATTTAGAAAAAATAATCAGTTTTTCAAATTTTTCTTTAAAAAAATCAAATTATCATTTTTTTTTTAAAAAGTCCAGATTTTTAATAAGAAAACTCGATTCCAGATTTATTATCTAAAAAAATGAACTTTCCACATTTTAAAAAAGAATTCAGTTTCTATATTTTAAGACAATATTTTTTTTAAAAAAAATAAAGTTTTCCATATTTAAAAAAAATATTTCAGAAAAAAAACTTTAAGCTTTAATGACAATTAATTAGGTGTAATTAAATGTGTAGTACCCAATTAAAAAATGAGACCGTGTCAGATTTTATGTTTCTCACTCTCCCAAAGAGATTGAAATACACTCTCCTTGCCACGTCAGCGCTTAAGGTGGTACTTATTCTGTTTTAAAAAAAACAGGGGGTAATAGGACTTTGAAAAGGTAAGGTGTGTCGTAGCAACTTTAACCAATATTCAAGGGGATAACAGTGCCTTATCTCAAAGAAAAATGAAAAATACAATAATAAAAATAACGTAAAAATGTAAAATAAAACATTAACCCTTATGTTGTAAATTGAGAGCAAATACGACAATATAAAAACGAAATAGATGAGACAATGAGAATATTTTCTTCTTATTTTAAATATGTTCAACTCTCTTCAAGTGTATACAAGTGTTTTCAAGTGTGTCTTACATAATGTGGAATACTTCTATTTATAGAATGTTGTGATCATCCTAAGAGTTATAAGACTTTTAATAGATACATGAATTAGGTTGGTTCATAGAATGTGAAGCGCATCCATACAATTAAATGGACTCGTAACATATTTGAAAATTTGGAAAACTAAATGGACATCCACATAATGTAATGTATTCATCACCATAACGTAATGTATTAGTAACACTCCCCCTTAAATGTTCATATGAGAGATAGCATGCCTCGTTAAAACTTACTAGGAAAAAGTCAGTGGGAAAATCCGTAGTCAAGAAAAAAGAGTACACACATCTTGTAATATGCATTGAGTGTTGCCTCATTAAAAACCTTACCAGCAAAATTCAATTGGGACAAAATCTTGGTTAAGAAAAAAAGAGTACATCGCATATTTTGCTCCCCTGATGAAAAATTCACTTGATATCTCGTGGACAACGCATTTCAACTTTATATCTCAGCTTCTCAAAGGTTGATATTGGTAGTGCCTTAGTGAACAAATCTGCAAGATTATCACTTGAACGGATCTATTGAACAATATCTCATAATTCTGTTGAAGATCGTGTTTGAAAAATAATTTTGGTGAAATGTTCTTTGTTCTATCTCATTTGATGTATCCCGCCTTCAAATTGAGTTATGCATGCAGCATTATTTTCATACAATTTTTGTTGGAATATTCGTTTGCATTAAAAGACTACATAATTACAAAGTTTGTTGAGTCATTGATCTCAAACATATACACTCTTGACCGGCTTCATGAATGGCTATTATCTCAGCATGATTTGAAGATGTAGCTGATAGGGATTGTTTCATTGAACGCCATGATATAGATGTATCTTCATAAGTAATAGGTAACATGTTTGAGATTGAGTTTTATGTGGATCAGATAAATAATATGTATTTGCATAACCAATCGTCTCTGATTTGAATTCGTTAGAATAAAATAATCACATATCAATGGTTCCTCAGAGGTATCTGAAAATATGTTTAACACCATTTCAGTATCTTTTTATTAGTGAGGAATTGAATCTTGCCAATAAGCTTACTGCCAAAGTTATATCTGGTCGAATATTATTAAAAAATATATTAGTGCCCCAATTGCACTAAGATAAGAAGTTTTATCTCCAAGGAGGTCTTCATCATCTTCTTGAGGTCGTAATGGATCTTTATATATATCAAGTAACCTTACAATCATCGGGGTGATCAATGGGTGTGTTATATCCATGTAAAATTGATTTAGTATCTTTTCACTGTATGTAGATTGATGGACAAATATATCATTCTTTAAATGCTCAATTTGTAGACCAGGATAAAATATTATCTTCCCAATATCTTTCATTTCAAACTCTTTCTTCAAATATTTTATTGTCTTTCAAAGTTCTCCATGAGTTTCAATGATATTCAAATCATCAACATAAACGGCTATTATAACGAATTCAGATTCAGACATTCTCACAAAAACACAAGAACAAATAGGATCATTTTTGTATCATTCTTTAAGCAAATACCAGCTAAGACGATTGTACCACATTCGTCCTGATTGTTTCAATCCGTATAAGGTTTTCTGAAGCTTTATTGAACAGGTTTCTCGAGAACCTTTGTATGCTTCAGGCAATTTGAGTCCTTCGTGATTCTTTATAAAAAATTTGTTGTATAGTGAGCCATATAAATAGGTTGTGACAACATTCATTAGGCGCATATCAAATTTTTCATGCACTGCCAGACTTATCAGATATCTGAGAGTGATTGTATCCACAATAGGAGAATATGTCTCCACATAATCAATATCAGGTCTTTGCAAAAACCCTTGTGCCACAAGTCGTGCTTTATATATGACGACTTCACCTTTTTCGTTTTGTTTTCGCACAAACACCCATTTGTACCTTAATGGTTTGATATATTCTTGTGTTTAGACTATTGGTCTGAAAACCTCACATTTTCAAGTGAAGTCAATTCCGTTTGAATTGTGTCCTCACATTTTGGCTAGTCTCTTCTCTATTTACATTCCTCAACAGATTTTGGCTCAAGATCCTCATCTTGTTGCATTATTTCAACATCAATATTACAAGCAAAAATATTATCGACCACAGTATCATTTCGGTTCAATATTTTTCCTATCGAGACATAGCTTATTGAGATCTTTTTATTCTCAATATTTTTAGGTACTTGGACCTCTTATGTGGTATTATCATTTGTTACGTACCGGGCTCTTCTTGATAAATTGCTTTCATATTATAATCATTTACTCATTTCCTATTTCGAGGATTTTTATTCTTGGAATCGATTGGTCTACCACGTTTCAGACGTGGCTTAGACTCATTTGCATTAACCGTTTGTCTTGCCGGGATATCAATTTGAACTGGAGTATTTATAGCTGGAATATGAAATTTAGTGATCCCTGAAAGATTAGTAAATGCATTGATTTGTTGTCTACAAATAAATTATCTTTTAAACCACTTGCACATATTGATTTGTTTGAGGATTCAAATGACATAGTGATAATGCATTCCAATCTATCTTTTTTCAACTACTTATTTTCTCCCTTTAATGTTGGGTATACTGATTCGTCAAAATGACAATCAACAAACCTTTTCGTAAATAAATCTCCAATATTAGGTTTCAAATATTTAATAATAGAAGGAGATTCATATCCAAAATATACCTCAATCTTTTTTGGGAATCCATATTTGTGTGTTGTGGTGGAGCAATGTGAAACATATACAACACACCCAAATGTCCTAAGATAGGAAATATTTGGCTCTTGACCAAAAGCCAATTGTAATGGGGAGAATCCATGATAACTGGTTGGTCTTATGCGCACAAGTGTTGGTGCATGCAAAATAACATGCCCCTATACTGAAACAAAAAGTGTTGTCCTCACCGGTAATGGTCTAGCTATCAATTGGAGTCATTTAATCAATGATTCTGCTAGACCATTTTGAGTATGAACATGAACAATCGGATGTTCACCATTATTCCAGTGGAGATACAATAATCATTATATGCTCGAGATATAAACTCTCTTTATTTGGGCCAACAGTCTCGCAAAAGCCATATTGCAAGTTGACAATAAGCAAACATGTGACCATCTTGTAGATGCATCTATCAAGACCATATAATATTTGAACGGTCCACATGAAGGATAAATTGGCCCACATATATCACCCTGTATAAATTCCAGAAATGTAGGGGATTCAATCCCAACCTTCGTTGCAAATGGTTTAATAACCATTTTTTCATGAGAACAAGCATCACAAGAGAATTCCTTTGATTGAAGAATCTTTTGGTTCTTCAAAGTATGCACACGTGAATTCTCAATTATTTTGCGCATCGTATTAGAATTGGGATGGCCCAACCGATCATGCCAAATGATAAACTCACTGGAATTATTAAACTTTTTTTTTACCACATCATATGTCAATGACACCAATGTTTGTATGGTACAACCCAGGAAAAAGTGCGTGTAACTTTTCATGCACAAACTTTTCTCCTGCTCTTATTGTAGTAATATAAAGGTATTCAACCTTTCCTTTATTCACATTCTCAACAACCATTTTAGCGAATAACCTTGAAACTTAATAAATTTCTTCGAGACTTACTACAATACATTGCATTATTAATGACCAATATTGTTCCTCCAAATAGTAACAAAGTTGCTCTTTCAGAGCTCTCGGTTAGTTTTGTACTACCGAATATTGTATTAACATAGGCCTTTTCAATAACCAAATGGGAGAAATATTTCTTTTCTCTAAGTATCGTGTGCGTTATAGCACTATTCAGAAGGCATATCTCTCCACTATTCATCTTAGATCCACTTGAATACTGATAAATTTTATTTATCTTCATAGAAATAAAAATATATAAGATATATTGAAAACTAACAATATAAAACTTAAGTACTTCTTGAAGAATAACATGATAATAAAAAAACACATAAATAAGAACAACAACATAATTGTTTTTTCTCATTAAATTATCCAATTTTAATTTTGATCTCCAAAGAAGTCTTCAACTTTCAATTGAGTAATATCATCGAGGGCATCAAAAGCATCATCTTTCAAAGCCAATTTTGCTTCAACATTCCCATCATATTTTTGTGAGGGCCTTGCATCAGCATCATTTTTAAGAGTCAAGTGTGACTTCACCCAGGCATTAGTAGAAGAGGTGCCACCTCTATTTCCCTTTCTTTTGAAAGAATTTTGATAAAGCCTAGCAAAATGTTTAGGCACCCGACGTTCACTTTTCCAGTGACCTTTCATACCACAACGATAACAGTTGTTATTTGAAGAATTTTCTTGAGAATTCATATTGTTCTCTCTTTTATTATGACCATCACCATGACTATTATTATATCGTTCCTTGCATTTGCCCTTATCCTTGCCACGCCCACGCACATTATTATGGCCCTGATTATGATCTCTCGCTATCACATTCGCTTCAGAAAATGGAGTAGATCGAGTGGGATGGGCTTCATGATTTTTCATCAAAAGGGCATTATGTTCCTTAGCTACCAGAAGGCATGAGATCAAATCAGAATACTTCAAAAAGTCGTGTTACGTCAATGCCTTATGGTACACCACAAGAGTTCAATTGTGCTATTAACCGTTTTCGTGAAGAGAACAATCAGATAAAAATACGTTGCCTCAGGGTAGAATATTGTCAACATGGTTACGTCAGATTCAGATCCAAGCGGGATTCAGACTGTGAGATGTCAGATGAAGATGATTCTCCGTGATCCTATTGATACTTTTATCAGTTCAAGCCGTGTAAACAGCCTTTGACAGAAATACAAGGTAAGGCTGCGTACAATATACCATTGTGGTTCGGTCCTTCCCTGGACTCTGCGCATAGCGGGAGTTTAGTGCACCGGGCGGCCCTTTTTAAAGTAGGTATGTAATGTCATAATGACGACCCCAAGGGTACTTAGGGTTTGCAACTATATAAGTAACATTTCATTTGTTATTAAACTACAACATATTCAATGTCGAGTAGTAAAAATTTAGATTGGTCGTTATTCCTTTCTATTGATCCGAATAGCAGTAGTGATGATAACTCAAATCATAACAATTATCCCAGTGATTCGAGTTATCTTGATAACAATGAATTCAAGATAGACGATTTGAAATCCACCTTCTTATAGAGCATAATGATGATTTTTGCAATGTGAAATATTTAGATTCACGAGAATATTATTGCAAGTTATTCTGAGAATGGGCATATTGACATGCCGAATCAGAATATCTTGTTCGTGACTTGGAAAATCTCAACGCTCAAATCCCAACAAGGTTCTCAATGACCATGCCTCCAACCGATCAACATTCTTGCGAGGTTGCCGTACGGAGGATTAGAAAAGAAAACAATAGAGTGCTAGCAAGGCGTTGTAGATTTTACATCCTAAAGTTGGCCGAAGAACAAGCATCATCAATGGGTAGAGAACTAACATCTACAAAAAGAAGATATGTCTTAAGAAACCCAAAATATTGTTCTGATTGAGGACTTCTATTCCGACGATGATTAGGGGTTATTTTGGTTCACTTGCTTAGTTTCTGGGTCATTTAAGTTCTCGACTCATGATTTAATTTATATTTTAAATTTACGATGAAGTCATCAATTTGAAAAAAAATAGTTTGTTTAATTTTTCTTTGATTGTTATAGTCTATTATTAATTTATATAAGTGTCTTAGAGTTAATAATACATAAAAAGTTCAACAATTCACCATTTTAATGAAAACACAAATAAATTAATACATAAAAGATGCCGATTACATAATATATTTAAAAAATATAGAAAATACACAATACATGAAAACGTGCAACTAGTAAAAATAAAATACATAAAAATAATCAACTAAACCAAAAATACATAAAAATAATAAACATAGAAACAATAAACTTAATAAACAAAACACATAAAAATAATAAACAACAGCGAGATAGTACAAATAATCTTTCAAAATTTCAGTTTTTCTTTCAAAGCATTTTTCTCGTGTATGCTTGAAAAACCTTTATTTTTCTTCGGATTCTTTTAGCAAGTTCTCCAGAAGGTCATTTTTTCTTGAGCTTCCATAAGTTTAAACTATAAGTCAAACTTCACGGTATCTCTAGTGATACGTGAAGTCGCGATATTCTATCAATCAGAGGCTTTTTAAACTTCGCCGCCACTGTTTTATCCACGGGAATGTCATCTTCCCATCGAAAATATTCGCAACCATTAATATCCTATAAACATAACAAGAAAATCAGTTTTTGAAAGTAAAGTATGTAGATAATGTGAAAAAACTCTAAATCCTAATAACTTGTAAAAATACTTACTTTGGGCACTTTACAGCATAAAAAACGACGACATGAATTATCTTGAGTCCTTGATGTTATGAGATTACAATAATAACCGCATTCACAAACATCAGGTTCCATAGCAAAGTTTGACGTTTCGGAGTTTTGAGACATGATTTTCGGGGGGCTAAAGTATGATAAAAAAGTGAAGATGGAGAAGTTGAAGAGTAAAGATGAAATGGAGAAGGCTGGCTAGGGTTTATAATAATCCCTATTGCGCATGAAATTCCTGCGCAAAAGGAGTTAACTACGTCGTTACATTTAACTCCTTTTGTACAGGAATTTCATGTGCAAAAGATAGTTATGTAATTTTTTTTATGGGATATTTGGTTCATCATCCCACTTTGTGGGTTATTTAAGTTGCAGACTCCGAGTATCAGGGACCTCCAACATACGTAAATGATAATATTCTAATAATTGAATTACTAATATTTACATTAATTACTTAAATGATTATTTTTGTATATCTTAACATATGAATTAACTTATTTGGAAAACATGTATGAGTGTAATATAATTAACTAAAATACTAATAAAAATTATTATTACCTTTTATTATAAAAGAATTTAAGTAGTCTTTTATAATAGACATTACTACAATTTAATATGTGTAGCTAAAAAATGTAAAATTGCAATTTTTGCAAAATTAGAAGTTTCGAGCTTGGTTCATTTTAATTGAAATGAAAAATTTAACGAGTATAACCACTGTAACTCTGTAAGATCTTGAACTCCCGGGTCCTTTCATATATAAGCTCCGAAAGCGCCTATATTCTCTTTTATTTATCATCTGATTACTCTTCTTCTGCAACCATTCTTCACTAAGGTAACTGCCGATTTCTCTGAATACTTCTCACTATTTGATCTCTCTACAATGTGCTACTTTCTATTCTGATCGTTAGATCTAGGGATTTCTGTCCGATCTGATTTTTCAATTACTTATCTCTCAAATCTGTGCGAAGATCCGAGCAATTTGCTTATATTTCAACGTTTTATGTTGCAATTTTAGTGAATTTGTGAAGTCTATGTCGTATTTTATTGTTTATAAATTTTATCGCATTGTCGATGCCTATGAAGTGAATGATATTGTAATTTCGTATATACTCATCTGTTGGTTGTTTGATTTTTTTTTTCGTTGTAAATCCAGGTGGTATACGATCTGATACAACAAAGTCTACTAATTAAGAAAGATGGTAATATTTCAGTTGATAAATTTTTAGCAACATAGTTGTGTAGATTGGAATGATTTATCATTTTCTTAAAGAAATAGAGATTATTAGCTTAGAAGAACACTGCAATCATAACTATACACTGTTGTCCTAATATGTGTTGCAGGTTGTTCTAGCGGCTTCCATAATTTCTAAATCTGGAAAAGGTATGTCGCATTCTATATATGTTTTTGGAATTATCTGGTTTGTGGAGACTAGTGTGATGCTAGTTGATGATTTTTATGGAGGAATTCTACTAAAGTCAGAGCATGTACGCATTCCCTCATTTACATTTTATGTGTTTGATTGGAAATGGAGTTTAAGAAAAGCAAATTTTCAATGGCGAAACGGGAATGTTAAGATTAAAGAGTTTCTAGATAGATTTTTTTTTTGGGAAGAATGCTGAGTCTAAAATTCGAAATAACAATTTGGCATTAGAAATGAAGTTGCTGTTTCGGTCAATTTAATATGTCAAACTTCTAAACAAATGTGAAAATTGCAGTGAAGGTAGTGGAAAAAGTTCCATTTAGTTATAGCTAGAGGCACAAAGTGTAAATAACCTCTAAGACGCGTGCTTTTGGACATGTAAAATGTCAACTTGCAACAGAGACTAGGCTGACTAATGTGCAGTGAAGTACTCTATAAAGGAGTTGGAATGTTTCAAGATAATCATCATATGATTGGAAGAGTTTGCAACATTTCACTTCTGTTTAATCAGTCTTAGTTGCAAGATGCCGAAGGTGTTCACGTTGGTATCATTGTATTTGATTATGTGTAATGGTTGACACTTGTTGTTGTCCTCCAAAGAATATATTTATCTTTTTAAACAACAGTTACTTCATGGAAGAAAGATGTTTTTGGTATCTTACTTTTTTATGATGTTTTTTGGTGTGTTGCTAGCATATGGAATGGCGTGTATTTGGTGGTTACCTATTAAAGACAGTTATCCCAAGAAACGTGTAAAAAACAATTTCCAACGCCTAGGGAACTGCTATTAGAAAGTAGTAATGTTTTCTCCTACTAAGATGGTATACGACTATCATTTAAAAGAAATGTCACCGGCTTCCTGCGGTATTTTTATTTTTGAGAGAAGAAGAAAGAAGAGAAAGGGACAAGTATTTGTGCCGAAACTGCTATGTTCTTCTTTAGTAGTAGTATAGATACAACAACAACAACAACACCCAGTGAAAATCC
This sequence comes from Anisodus tanguticus, assembly GCA_034509755.1. Taxonomy (NCBI): domain Eukaryota; kingdom Viridiplantae; phylum Streptophyta; class Magnoliopsida; order Solanales; family Solanaceae; genus Anisodus; species Anisodus tanguticus. Next base: position 31,117,205 of record CM067561.1, on the reverse strand, counting down.
CACAACGTGGGGTCTGGGGAGGAGAGGGTAGGGTAGGGTGTACGTAGACTTTACCTCTACCTTGAGAGGTAGAACGACTGTTTCCGAGGACCCTTGGCTCAAGACAAAATCTAAGCATAGGTAGAGCAAGAAAAATGGTTAGACCCAGACATAAAATTTAAGTCAGTATGAAAATGCTGGTATCAAAAGCGAATGGGCCATGCCAACGCATTTTGAAAAGGAAAGGAACTAACATAGATACATAAGCTAAACACAGTACACTAAACAACACCCACCAACATAAATCGCACACTACTATACATCAATATTGCGCCTACTAGTATGGTAAGCTAAGCGGACCCACAATAATCGCACTACACTACTCGTCTGTACGCGTAAGTAGTACTATGCTCGACTACCTACTACCTTTCTATCCTTATCCGTGTCCTCCACAACCCCATATCTAAGGTCATGTCCTCAGTAAGTTGCACCTTCGCCATATCCCTTCTAATCACCTCTCCCCAATGCTTCTTCGGCCTACCTCTACCTCTCATATACCCGTCCATAGCCAACCTCTCACACCTCCGTACAGGGGCATTTGTGTCTCTCTTCTGCACATGTCCGAACCATCTCAACCTCGCTTCCCGCATCTTGTCCTCCACCGAGGCCACTCCCACTCGGCCCCGGATATCATCATTTCTAAATTTGTCCCTCCTTGTATGCACACACATCCACCTCAGCATTCTCATTTCCGCCACTTTCATCTTTTGGATGTGCGAAGTCTTGACCGGCCAACACTTCGCCCCATACAACATCGTCAGTCTAACCGTCACTTTATAGAACTTGCCTTTAAGTTTTGATGACACCTTTTATCGCACAAGCCTCCATTTCAGCCACCCCGCCCCAATACGATGGGTGACATCGTCATCAATCTCTCCGTTCCCTTGGATAATAGACCCAAGGTGCTTGAAGTTTCCTTTCTTCGGAATGACCTGGGTACCAAGTCTCACCTCCACGCCTGTCTCCAAGTCATTCCCGTTACTAAACTTGCACTACAAGTATTATGTCTTAGTCCTACTCAGCCTAAACCCCTTAGACTCCAGAGCCTGTCTCCATACCTCCAACTTCGTGTTCAACCCGCTGCGGGTCTCATCAATCAGGACTATATCGTCCGCGAATAACATACACCATCGCACCTCCCCTTGGATTTATCACGTCAGTCCATTCATCACTGCAGGCCGCGTCAGTAGTATAGATGTGACTAATAAATATAAAATATTGTTTTCCTAGAAGGGGAGGAAAAGGAAATGGAAGTTATGCGGAAGAAAGCAGAAATGATGGAATGCAAACTTAAATTAGAAAGAGAAGGGCAGAGAATTGACAATGTTAACCTCTAAAAATGAGAACATATTTGTAATTGTTTGTCTTTGGTTGCTGCTGTATTCGAGCGTAGTGGTACAATAACGACAAAGCTTGGGGGGGGGGGGGGAGGACAAATTGTTGGAACCACGAAGGATTCTATTTCCTCAGTTTGACTTGACACTTAACTGTGATGTTTCCATCTTCCAATTTCAGAGGTCTACGTCAGAATTTTGTTTAATTTCAGATTCTTTATTTATATTTTCATTTGAAAGGCAAGAGCTTTTGTCTTCTATGATATATCTCTTGTAGGGAATCAGTAGTCCCATGATGCTCTCTGTTTAATAGTTCATTGATTTTCTGCCCTTACAGAAACAGCTTCTTTTGTTTGTTTATGTTAGGACTTAGGATGTGTTATTCAACCATTTCTTGCATCTTGATGTCCAATATTCTTCTATTTATGTAGAAGGATGGACTTGCCACTGACCACTATTGACTGTATCATCTCATTGTCTTCTGCAGCTCTTGTCTCGAGGCAATTTGTTGATATGTCTCGTATAAGAATTGAAGGATATCTTGCAGCTTTTCCCAAATTGGTTGGTACAGGAAAGCAGCATACGTATGTTGAGACTGAAAATGTGCGATATGTTTATCAGCCGATAGAATCTCTGTACTTGCTCCTTGTGACCAACAAACAGAGCAACATTCTTGAAGATTTGGAGACACTGAGGCTGCTGTCTAAACTAGTATCCTTTCTCTTCTTCTGATACTGAAGTTAGATTATCCTTTCTTCTCAGCACTAGATTGTCTTTATCCGTCTCTGTTCATAGAATGTTGCTGCTTTTAAAAAGAATAGTTTTTAATTTCTCCAACCTGCAAAACATAACTCTAAAATTCAATCTAAATAAATATATATAAACAAGCTTTCATGTGCATGCTGCTAGAATTTTTTCTGTAAATGGAGATGTTTGGGCCATTTCCTTGACTGTTAATTAGGTGCCTGAATATTGTTATTCACTAGACGAGGAAGGAATTGGCAGGACAGCTTTTGAGCTTATTTTTGCATTTGATGAAGTGATCTCTCTTGGACACAAGGAAAATGTTACAGTTACACAAGTCAAGCAGTACGGTGAAATGGAGAGCCACGAGGAGAGGTTGCACAAGTTAGTCTTACAGAACAAGATAAATGAAACTAAGGATGTCATGAAGCGTAAGGCCAGTGAGATTGACAAAAGCAAGGTAGTTCAGAAGGCACACGTCACCTGTTCTAAATGTTTAATTTCTTCCCTTTTCCATGCCTTGTGTCTATTCGATTGTAGTGTTAACATAATTTTCTACACATTTATTTTGCAGATTGAGAAGAATAGAGGTGAAAAAGGAGGTTTCATGTCACTGCAATCCATGGGTTCTGGAAGAATCGATAGTGGCTTTGGCAGTGACTCAGGCATATCTAGCACAGGAGGCACTGGTTTTGGTAGTGGTTCTGGATTTGGTCTAAACCCTGATGTGGACACGTTTTCTACCAAATCCAAGGGTTTGTATTTGTTTCACCCTGTCAATGTGTTGTGTCTTTAGTTCATTGCTAGACATCTGTGGAGGGGGTTCATCATCTGGTTTTGCATGTTTGGTCGCGCAACTTCTTTTTTTCTTAGGTTACATATATCATCCGTAGACACACTCTTTTGATGTTATAGGTGCATATACTGTGTAGGGAAGCAGTACAACTTTGACGGGAAGGAATTAAAGCCACCCTTTGTAATTAATGTTGTGCTGAGTTAACAGTACCAATTTCAAAAAATAAATGTTGAGCTGAGTTTATGGATGACCCAAAAGAAAATAGTATAAAAAATGCTTTTATAAAAAATCAAGAAGAATGAAAATGAAGGAGAAGGAGGACACACAACTTTCCTTCAAAAGTTTTCCTTGCAGAATGTAGAAGGTTGATAAATGTGACGCACTCGAAAATATTATCAAGAATTCCTACAAAATCCTTGCCTTAAATATCCATTAAGGAAGAAGGGAAAATGAAACGTCCTTTTGTTTCTGCCTATTTCCTTTTAATTGTGAGAGTTGTATATTTCCGACTTGCTGTGTTTGACAACTTATTAAGGTGATTTTTTCTTGATACATTTTTCTAAAACTTTTTTTCCGTGTGTGTAGTTTGATGCCTTGGAATCAGTTGGTATGTCTGAAAAGTTTTGCATCTAATTCGGGTCACTCTCTCTTGGCTATGATGCACATTTCCGTTTATCCTTGAAATATCAAATTTGCAGAATCGCAAACCAATTATGAGTTGTAGCTTATGGCATTTTGTGTATCAGGTCGTCCAGCTGCATCTGCTACTGCCACTGCTCCACCGAAAGGTCTTGGTATGCAGCTAGGTAAAACACAGAAGACCAACCAATTTCTGGAATCCCTGAAAGCTGAGGGTGAAGTAATTGTCGAGGATGTGAGGCCAAGTGTTGGTCAGGCCAAACCAGCTGCTGCTCCACTAACTGATCCTGTCACGTTGACTGTTGACGAGAAGATTAATGTGACGCTAAAGCGTGATGGCGGTGTCAGCAACTTCGACGTCCAGGGTACTTTGTCTCTCCAAATTCTGAACCAAGAAGATGCATTTATCCAAGTGCAGGTTCTCTTTCTCTCTCTCTCTCTCTCTCTCTCAGTATGCTGAGCATCTCATGTGCTGAGGCTCCTCGAAAAAGTAACATTGTCGAGACTATGTCTGTGTCCAATGTCAACAACGTTGTTTATATTCCCTTTCTATGAAAAAAAGAGATAAATAATGCACCATGCATGTAGATGTCATTGGTGAAGTGGAGTTCATCATTATGTCCTCTACAGCCAAACACTGTTTCCAGCTCTACTCATTTGATTACATTTGATATGCTACTGGCAAGCAATTGAAATTTGAAAGAGGGTAAAGAAGAACCTAATGATTTTTCCCGCATTTCCTTGCAATATATGGCTTCTTGTCTAAGAAAAATGTGAAACGTTTCCGTTTGAAATGCTTGTCTAAACTGGACTCTCTAGCTCTGCATGTGTAGGTCTATCTGACCTCAGAAGGCATTCATATTTGCTTTTCTTGTGACTTTTGTGATAGTGTAGTTTACTGTTCATTCCATACTATATGTTCAGATTGAAACCAGTGGTAATCCAGCAATCCTCTTCAAAACACACCCAAACATGAACAAGGAGTTGTTTTCAAATGAAAATATTCTAGGCCTTAAAGATCCCAATAGGCCATTTCCCACTGGTCAAGGTGGTGATGGTGTTAGTCTTTTGAGGTGGAGAATGCAAAGCGCAGATGAGTCAATTTTGCCTTTGACAAGTGAGTTCTATAATTTCAGTTGACCCTTCTCTAAATCTCTGTGCTGTTTACTGTGTTTAATTAATATTATCCTTTATCATTGATTTAAAAAATATTTTGTCTCAGTTAACTGCTGGCCTTCAGTTTCTGGAAGTGAAACCTATGTGAATATCGAGTATGAAACCCCTGCACAGATTGATCTACAAAATGTTGTAATTTCTGTACCCCTCCCAGCTCTCAAGGAGGCTCCAAATGTACAACAGATAGACGGAGAGTGGAGGTGATCTTTTAACCTTAATTTTACTCTTTTGCTAGTTTCAAACAATCACCCTTTTTATCAGAGATTTATTCTCACCAGATTTTAAAACTGAATTACATAGATCTTCTTATGATAGAGGCTTTCAAAAATGAAATGGCCTTTGCATAGAGACCATGCTACTTCTAAGATGGTAATTTGTTTATTACTTTTTAAAATGCCCGGTTTGCATCAATGGGGTCAGACCAAAGCATTTGTTTCATGTTTATTAATTCATTTGGTTGCATATTATAGATAGGATTTTTGTAGAATCATTGGTTTGGGAAATTCACACATCGTGTTCGTGCGGCTCTTCAAAGGAGGGATGGATGTCACTTAGTTATTCCTTCCGATGCTTCTGTTTGTTTCCTTGAAGAAGAAATGTGGACTCCTATCTTCATTTTGGTTGCACCTCGTAAGAACGATCAAATAAGATTGTTTGGTAGCATGTTATAGTTGCTTAAGTGAATTTGAGTATAGAGAAAAACTAAAATGAAAAATTAACTGGTAGTGGGGCCACTGCCTGCAGCTAAAGCTGTATTGTTGTACTTGTGTGGTATGATAATATTGAGGAAAATGGTAAGTCAGTGAAAATGCAGTGCAGAGTGTATAATTTCATCCCTTTATTCATAGACCTAATAGATAGTTGGCCAAGGCCCTGATACGAATTGACCAAAGATATAATCTAATTTTTTTTGAGGCATAGATGATTGACTGCCCTTTTTGACTGGGAAGTTGTATGGAACTGCTGGATTGTGCTGTACAGATTGTTCAATATTCTATCTATAATTTAATATTTTTCACCCTCCAATTGCAGGTACGATTTCAGAAATTCTGTTTTGGAGTGGTCTGTAGTTCTCATTGACAATTCAAACCGCAGGTTAGCTTATGTTAAAGTTTGTCATTTTGAAGCACACAGCCACTAAGGCTTGTTTGTCTTTCTAATGTGGAAGTTGGAAACTTTGCAGTGGAGCACTAGAATTTGTTGTTCCAGCAGCCGATCCATCGGCCTTCTTCCCAATTTCTGCACGTTTTACTGCCTCGAGAACCTTCAGCGATGTGAAGGTTTGCTCCTAATCTTCCATGCCTTTATAATTTGTTCCCAGTTTATGCTGACCGTTCGACAGCTAGTATCTGGAGATTATCTGATACTCTTGCTACATGTTCGTTGCTATTTTGATTTATTTGCAAGCAATATTTATATCTGATCTGCTATTATACTTGTTCATTTCCTTGATAGAGTCTTCTTCTTGTTGGTTGTTAAGCTTACTCTCTTGCAATCCTAGTAGCTGTTAAAACAGTGTTGATGGAATTTGCTTTGTTGTGATCCTATGTTTAGACAGCAATTGTTTTGCTGGACGGTTATATAAGTAACATCAACTCTCAATATAGCCCCCTAATAGAAAGATATACTGAATATCGATAAAGCTCTTAGAATCAAAAGACTCCTCTCTTAATTCGCTTCACAGTCAGCTGATATCTTTTGTAATTGAAATTGGTGTGTTCCTTTGTTTTTTCACTGTACTCAGTTATCTGCAATAGCTTGTATTAACCATGAGCCTGGAATTGGTTGTGTTTTCTAGTAACTTGATTGGTTGTAAAATTTTCAGGTTGTCAACATTTTGCCTCTTAAAGGTGGGGCTACTCCCAAGCATTCTCAAAGAACACTGCTGGCCTCGGAGACTTACCAAGTTGTGTGACCGTAATGTCAGCATCATACTGTGCCCCTCTAGCAACATTATAGGACTTCTTATTTTAGTTTATTTTTGTTCAAACTTGTTTGCCTTTTCCTTGTTCTCCCTTCCAAAATTTTCTCGCAACATGATCACGTACGGAGATGGAATGACTTTGTTAGGTTGAGCTTCTAAAGTCTTGTGCATTTATAGCGTAAGGGATCAACTTTACGGCAATTGAATTTTAATAGTTACCAATTTGACATATAGTTGCTTTATGTACTCTCTTTTCTATTATTATTTTCTTTTCAAGAAGTAAAATTTGAGCATTCTCTCAATTTTCTTCCTAATTATTTTGAATTGTGTTATTCTTAAGATATTGTTCTCGTAGATCTCTCTTTGGTAATTGACAATATTTTTTATTGATAATTCTCTAACCTTAAGTACAAAAAAAAATTCCCAATATTTTGAAAAACTTACAGTAATGCCAGAGCAGTGTTTTATTTTCTTTTATGTACTTATTTCAACGAGGGACTCTTAATAACAGATACTCTTTCAAGATAGTTTAAATTTGTTCCTTCCGATAACAGATATGCTTCTCCTTATAGCTGTTAAATTTGGGGAATGCTTCGGATTATTCAAACCAAACAGGAAAAAAATGATACAGTACATGGAATATAAAAAATTAACAGCCCCGTTTTCAATTCCCAAGCCAAAAATAAAAACGATTAACCATTTTGAACGTCGAATGATTCTCTTTACACTTTTTCAATTCTAGATATTTGTATCAAGAGTTTAATTTATTGAATTAAACCAAATAGTACTAGTCAATTTTTCAAGGAGAAAAACAAAATTCACCTCATCACTATCGTACCAGGGACTACTTTAAAAACAAATCATTCTATCTGTAGAAGCTCCTGCTATATTAATTTTATTCCAATTTTTTTGGTAAAACGATATTATTTTCATAAAAAATGAAGATTCTAATGATGCAAAATGACACCACAATAAAATTTTGGGTTACTCCAGTTGCCGGAGAAGGATATGTTGATCTATTTCTTTTCAGTTAGGAGGAACAATATATACAGAATAGCTAAACAAGGGAAAAATAGTTTATCCAAAACTTCTTTCTTATTTTGAAGTGTCAATCATGTGTCTCTATTTGTATTTGTACACACACCAAGAGTGACACAAACCCACATGTGTACATGCATAACTTATTGAATTCACATATGCTATTAGAGGATCCTCACCAGGTTGTACATTAATTAAGATAAGATCTTCATGTTGCACTGCCAAGTGGTATAGTAATATTTTCATGTAATAACTATAGTTAAATTATTTAATTTGATGTAAATATTGAAACGAGTAAATATTTTTTCCTAAGCAACATACATGTATTTCACACATAAGTTACTTCATAGCTTATACACACTTATGCCTAAGTGTACAAATCACTTTGTTTCTTGGTTAATAATGACATTATATTACATCCAGATCCATGATTTCAATATTATCATTGGAACTTTATTATTTATACTAGTTACTTAGCAAATTTTTACACATACACAATCTGAGTCAAAACTATTGCCCTATTCCTGGATTACGTAAGTGGACTAATAATTCATACTACATCAAAAGATTACTTTAATCCTAGACTAGACTAGATAGGGACATGATATGTTATTTATCACAAGGGGAAGGACCTATCTCACCTTACCTTCCAATCAACATCGTTTTTTTTTTCTTCAACATAACTTTCCAACCCTTAAAACCTATACCTCATTTCCATATCATATTTATACACACCACACACATCTTCTTGGACAGCTTTGAGTATAGAGTCAAAAGAGACCGTACGAGAAAATGGATAGCTACACCAAGATCAATGGAACCAACACTAGCAACAAATCAAGATCCAAGGATTTCTTAGATCTCCAATCTTTTTCCCCACCCCACAAAACCAATGAAAATCTTAGCCCAAATCACACTATTTTTCATGATAACATAGATCTTGACTCCATAACCAAAAAACAACAAAGCAAGAACCAAGAAACCCATGATGAGAAAGAGAAAGAGAATGAGAATGAAGAAAAAATGAAGGGCAACGACAACAGTATTCCTAGTGGTGTGAAGTTGAGCAGGGCTTGCTCTGTTTCAGCAAACAGGTTCAGGCTAGAAAGACAAGGGAGCAAGAAGACTACTGCAACTACATCAACATCATTTCAATCAGTGAAGAGAGTTTTCTCAATGAGAAGAACTTCATCAGTTTCTGAGAAGTATTGTAGGATTCATGATCAGGGATTCACTATTTTGTCTCCAATATTGGATGATGTTGCTGAAGCTCATGAGGGTAGTATGGAGAAGAAGAAGAAGAAAAGTGGCAGAATCCTAAAAGCCTGTAAGCACCTTTTTGGAATCTAAAACTCACCACAAAATGAATCATTCCATTCTTTTTCTTTACAAAAATAAGTTTAATTTAGTACTTGCTGCTTTTTCAAAGTCAAAAAAGTTTTGTTGTCACTGGGGCTACACTCTGAAGAACATATGAAGTATTATGTATTGTTCATTACTCCAACACTTTGGCCAAGCTCATGAGTGGAGCGAATTCAGGATTTAAAATCGACGAGTTAAGAACGGATGTGAACTATTATATATTTATATTTTCTATTTTTTGCATATGCATATATAATTTGAGTCGAAAGTTGTGAGTTCAGCGCTTAACCCGCTCTGAATCTGTATACTTCACTCCATCATAAGAGAGGCACTACTTATATCTTGAGAATTTTAAATCTATGGCATTTTATCTTTCTCTTTTGTGAACTTCTTTAAATATATTCTTATTTCTTTTTTGGCCTGGATTGGAGATGGGAGTCTTCTTATTCAATGGAATTTAGGCCTCAGGTAAGTAATTTTGCAGGAATAAGCATAAAGTGCAAGTTAAGGTTTGAGTTAATTTGTAGTCACATGAGTTAATATCAATGCAAATAAAACCCATGGTGTTTGTATAAATTTTGAGTGTTCTATTATAGTTAGATGCTTAACTCCTACTTAATTATCTAACTGTCAAAGTCAAAGTTAAATTTAGATGTTTGACTATGAGGAAGCTGATTGAGATCCAAATCTAGGCATAAACTAATGACTTTTCAATTCAAAGCCTTGCCAGTAGTTATCATATCTTAGGCATCTTTCGATGGGAAGGAAATAGTCTATGTCTAGAATCGGCTTTTCGGCCTAGCTAAAGAAAGTGAGGCAGTGACTTACCAATTGTCTTGGAAAGTGAGGGTGAAAATGCTGGGTCCAAAAAAAGCAAATAAAAGTCTAGATATTGAACAAAGGAAAAAGAAAATGAGTTTAAAATAAGTGAAATATCAACAAGTATGTGGACATCAGACAATGAAGACAAAAATTGAAGTACCAAGGCTTCATTTGCCTTCACTCACAAGTCACAACCCATTATGAGGCCACAAACTATTAAACACAAAAAAACAGAGTATTGTATAACCTATCCTTGTCAGTTTGTCATTGCTATCAAAATTATACACTGCACAGGTTTCTAATTGTTTAAAAATGATCAACAAGTGGAGAAAGAAAACTCAATCTTGTTGAAGATAACAAAATTTTGTAGTGTTGAACACAAGAATTTTCCACAAGATTTTGTAGTTAAAAAGTGATTACAATATGATAATATATTTAAGAACAGAGTGATGTAAAAATTTCAAAGTTAAAGTTTATTTTTGAACAATCTATAAACAAAAATGTCTAATGTACAAACACTTATAGAGTTAACTTTTCGAGCCTTCACTAAAAGTTCATGTCAGTACTGTTTGATGAACGAAATGTTACAATTTGAAGTACTGCGTTACCCGAATCAAGTGACCCCTTTGCACCATTGTTATCTAATTGAATCTTTACCCATTTCCCATCCTAGATGTCTATCTAATAAGAATATACCATGAAGAAGTTATATAACTAAAACAACATTTGTAATGGATTGCAAAATCAAATCTCCTCTCATAATTCAAACGGATCCTTAATAAGTCGGAATCAACACACAACTAGAGGAAATAGTTTCATATGCGAATATACCATGACAAAGTCATATAACTAAAACAATATTTGTAATGGATCACAAAATCAAATCTCTCATAATTCAAACAAATCATTAGTGAGTTGGAATCAACACACAACTAGAAGAAATAGTTTCATAAGCGAATATACCATGAAAAAGTCATTGACTAAAATAATATTTGTAATGGTTCACAAAATCAAATCTCTCATAATTCAAACGGATCGTTAATAAGCCGGAATCAACACACAGCTATAGGAAATAGTTTTATATGCGAATATACTATGACCAAGTCATACAACTAAAATAACATTTGTAACGGATCACAAAATCAAATCTCTCACAATTCAAATGAATCATAAGTAAGCCGTAATCAACACACAACTAGAGGAAATAGTTAATATACCATGAAAAAGTCATATAACTAAAATAATATTTGTCATGGACCACGAAATCAAATCTCTCATAATTCAAACGAATCGTTAATAAGCCGGAATCAACACACAATTAGAGGAAATAGTTTCATACGTGAATATACCATGAACAAGTCCTACAACTAAAATAACATATGTAATGGAAGACAAAATTAAATCTCTCATACTTCATACAGATCATTAGTAAACCGGAATCAACACAATTAGAGAAAATAGTTTCATATGCCCACTTACAATTCGAGTAAAACAAAACGACATCCACTGTATTTTACTTGTACATTTTCTTGTGTTACTTTATACTAATCTCTTGTTAAGTAAGAGTGACAATTAGTTAAGGGGACACATAAGCAATATTCTAATACCAAGCACTTAAGAGTTAAGACCCTCCCAATTTCAAAAGAAAGATAAGCATAACATATCTGCTTAGTGCTAAGCCAACGTTGATCAAAACCACTCATAGTCACACTTTTGGGCTTCTCAATCTCTAAGCCCAAAACTTCCTTCACCAAACCTTTAAGCCCAACATTCCTTAGTTCCTTTTTCCACATATCCACTGCAGCCCATTCCCTTAAATCAACAATATTCAACACTTTTCAATCCCATAATCACCCCAAAGTTTCTCCACGTCACCACTTATTCCAACACCAACAAACTTGTAATTTTCCTTCTTTAAAAAGTTTCGGAGTTTAAGTGGAATGGGCAATTTGGTAAATAAGACATGAGTTACCGACACATAGTTGAATGGTGGCGATAGGGTTTCGTGCGGCGGAGTTGAAGTTAGGGCGCCATTCGATGTCAAACCCTATGATCAAACGGTGGAGACGTGATTGGTTTAGGGTTTCGGTTCTGTTGATCCATCCGTTGACAATGTAAGAATCAAAAGTGAGAGTGGTTTCGATTTCGGTGTCGTTTAAAGTGACGTCGTATAGTTTGTAGTTACATTTGCACGTTACTTCGTGGGATCTAGAGTATACACGGAGCTTACTAAAATCATGCAAAAATGTCACCGCGGCAAGATATTTTTCCTATTTTTCTTGTAAGGGTCTCATGTTGTGGACCAGTGGAAACGACATTTTTAATGGGAAAAGGACAGAAATGGCCAATCGGTCAAACTATTTACTCGGCGGCTCAAGAATTTTAAAAGTCATTTTTTTCCTTTTCAAAATAATTTTATTTTCTAGTTATTTTTCAACTAATTCATATATAAACTATATCATTTTTATATATGTATTACTACAGAAAATGGATCATACATATAGAAATTGTATCATTATCGTATAAAATATGTATTTCTAAAATATATGTATAAAAATATATCATTGTTGTATAATTTATGTATAATCAACTTATAATTTATGTTTTGATAAATGTATATTTACTAATTATACACATATTCTATATGTTTTGAGATATTTCTTGAAGGCTTAATTAACATATATTTACTAATTATACATGTTTTTGAATTTTTTTGAATGCTCAATATAAATTTTTTCGTTGATCTTTAGTTGCGACTAAAGTCGCCACATTTTTTTTTTTGTAGCGAACCTTGATGACTTTTTGATCTTTTATGGCGACTAAAGTCGTCACAAATATTCTGTTCTTTTTGTAGCGAATCTTTTTGTGACTTTGTCGCTATAAAAAGTTTAATTTTTTTTTTTGTGTGGGCTGGCCGGCTAGCCCCTAGAAATTAAATGGACCGAGCGGTCAACTCGGGTATCAAGCCTAAAATGGGGCTTTTTTAGACTTTTCTTTTGAACAGGTGGCTTCATCATATATATTTTTTTCCTTTTTTATAGTCCCACGTGAAAGGCAGATTTGTACAAAAAGTATCAAAATTTATTGGGATTTGGTGCAAAAGTTTACCCAGTGTCCCAATTGGAAGAATGAAAAACATAGAATTGCACGTTTTCCCCTAAAATTGAGGTGGTTTTAATTTTTGCTCTTTAACAGTCGAAACTTATGCCTTCTTTAGAAATTGAAGTCTGAAGTCATGTTAAAAGGCATATTTTGTGAAATATTATGATATGAAAATATATATATATATATTTTTATTATGAGGGGGCATAAATTAAATACCAACACAAAACATGCAAATGACCCAATGAAAAATTCTGCTGTAACACGTTTTATAAGGTGGCCAGAGCATTTGATATAATCTTCAGTTTATCTATATGTTGTGTAAAATTGTTTACAAGTCTTGTTAGATTAACAAATTTTGTCTTGTTTATAAGTTATACAGCATGAGATACTTTGACACAATCTTCATTTTTACTTATCTGATAAAAAAGGCAGTCCGCTGCACTAAGCTCTTGCTATGTGCGGGGTCCGGAAGGCTGCATCATTGGGTTTATTGTATACAACCTTACCTTGCATTTCTGCAAGAGGCTGTTTACACGGCTTGAATCCATGACCTCATGGTCACATGATAACAACTTTACCAGTTACTCCAAGATTTCCTAAGAAATTAAACTGATACACAATGCAATTTTTTTTTGATTTCAAATGCTTTTGCAATCAATTGCTTGTTTTTAGATACATAAGATACACATATACAACAACAAAGAGAGATACCAAGAGAAGATGGAGTGAGAAATGAGAATCAAGGAAATACACATCAAATTCTCAACGGATATAAATTAAAGTTTGACCGAAATTACATTAGAAAATAAGGAAATTAAATGAGAAAAAGTTTGTAAAGAGCTAAATAAATCAAGACGGCCAATTGGGACTGATTGAATCTCGGTTCGTACACATAAGATGAACATGATATACCCGTAAGGGTAGCCAAGTTGGTGTAGCAGTAGAGCGCGGGACCGCAAGGTCACGAGTTCGATTCTCTGCATAAACCTTCTTGGTTGAGCCTGTCACACATGGCTTGCCAAGTGTGGGTTAATCGGCCGACGTGGTTTGCGGTATTGCGTCGTCCGGGTTTACCCTGTGCGCACTCGAGAGAGTAGCGGCTGCGGGTTTCTTCGTCAACAAAAAAAAAAAAAGATGAACATGATCCGAATTAATTTCACTACAAATAAGGATATATATTTCTAAAGTTTAAATGCGTAAGAGATTATTCGAGACAACTTCATACGTTCCCCAAAAGAATTCATATAAAAGATAACTGAGCAAATGAATGAATTACCTAGTGACATCTGAATATGTACAGGTTAAGTTGACAAAGAAATACTTATTGGCACCCTAATTGGGTCAAAATGATTGACGTACCCTATTTTTCCACTTGACTTGTGTTGTAACGCTTATATGTTGAACATTGTACATGACCATTTGTCATTTCAATTTTATCCAATGTCCTCCGTGTAACATAAAATATCTTATCCACATAACTGTATTTCCAAAATAGGTGGCATACAATTCTCTGACAGTATAAATACCATATGTTCAAACGAATGTAGGCAACTGAATCATATTATCAACCTTTAATTCCCCCTCAAAATCCGAATCAAATTGAAAGAATCCTCAGAATAATACGAAACACCATCACAGTAAATAAATTAATAGCTTGTTTATCCTATATACCAGAAATCCCTTCATTGTTATGCCATTTAACTATTGTTAGAACCAGACAATCAAATCTGTGGCAAAAAATTAAAACTAATTCTACGTATATAAATACACAAATCCTGAATGTTCTTCTCTTTATCATCTCAATTCTTGAAAAACAATAATATTCTTATTTTAATTCCAATTCCCCCCTTTGTGTATATAATTTTTTTACCTTTTTTTATTTCATTTTTTCTTGTTGGTTTTTTGGCATTTAGTTTGAAAATGCCATCACAAGGTGTCATGGTGGAGGAACCTGTTTTATGTAGTTCACCACTGGGGTCAACCCCTAGCTCCCCTAAGAGTACGATTAAATTTCTGTGTAGCCATGGAGGAAAAATTCTTCCTCAGCCAGTTGATGGCCACCTCAAGTATGTCGGTGGTGAGACACGTGTCATCTCAGTTCCTCGGGACATTAAACTTTCAGGTAAATATTTTAGTTGTTCCTCTAAACCCGTAAATAGCAAGAGCTTTATGCATCATATTGTACGTTTTAACCATTTATACGAATATGTGAATTGAATCCTGAATTGATTTGCATATTGTAATTGATTGGACATTGAATTATGAACAATTTCACCTTTTCTGTTTTTTCATATTAAGTTTAATTGTCAAATGAATTAGACAGATTTGGCATGTATAATGGTATCTATAATTGCAAAAGATGATTTTGGGAGAAATAGGAAAAAAATCGGTTTGTTTTTAGGTTATTTTGAGATTAGTTGTCATACATCATGAACTCATCTAAATGCCTATACCTTTAGGAATCATTTATAATTGACAAGACTCGAAACATTATTGTATCACCGAAGAATATGGCTTCAGCCTAATTAATTCTTGACTTGGTTCAAAGAAATTTAATAATTGAATTGCATATTAATGTCATGACTAGGAGGTCACGGGTTCAAGCCGTGGAACTATTCCATTGCATAAATGCAGGGTAATACTGCGTACAATAGACCCTTGTGGTCTGGCCCTTCCCCGGACCCAGCGCATAGCGGAAGCTTAGTGCATCCGGGCTGCCCAGTTGCATATTAATGTCTCTGTTCTTCAAAATTTTCAAATATAATTCGAGTTTTCGAGTGAATAACATGACTGTTATGCCACGTTACAGAACTCATGAAGAAGCTTACTCCCCAAATTGAGGGTGACATGGTTCTCAAGTATCAACTAGTACACGAGGACCTTGATGCCTTGATCTCAGTAAAAACAGACGAAGACCTACGCCACATGTTAGATGAATATGATCGTTGTGAGAGTGCAGGGATCCCGAGGCTTCGTGCCTTTCTCTTCTCAGCAAAGCCTGTCATGGTGAACCACCACACGACCCCACCAGAACCTCTAGAACAACGATACATTGATGCCATTAATGGTATAATCCGCGCAAGGGAAGCGGGGCTTAGGATACAACATTCTCTAAGCATAAGCCATGCTTCTTTTGGCTTTTCCTCTGCTTGTTCTTCACCAAGATCTCCTGATAGTTGCACTACTGATGGTGTTATCCATGAGTCTTTGCTACAAAGTATTTTTCAAAATAGAAGCCAATTGCACAAAGTTCAGAGTTCCCCTAACTTTTACAATGCCACTAGCCCGCAGCAACATGGGTTCCATCATAACCATCAAACACCGCAGCAGCAGCAACATCATTATTACAACTACAGGCATCCAAATTACAATGGTTACCAGTTAAGTAAGCTTCCTCCTGGTCCTGGTGATCCAGTCAAAGGGCCAGACAGGCTGTTTTCTGTTAGGTCTGTTGGTCGAACCGAGGGGTTAAGGTACCAAGTGGATCATAACCAACATTACTATCAATCACCCACGAGGTACAGTCGTGGCAGTGGCTGTTGTACAAAATGTATGCATTATGATGACTATGGTCATTGTGGTGAAAGGAGAAATGGAAGTATATCACCGGGCAGTTACTCTATGGAGATAGGAAATGGTTGTCCTTCTCCAGGAGGTTATTCTGTGGAAAGAAGAACTAGTAGTCTTTCTCCCAGTCCCATTACACTGAGTCCTCGCTTCTCCAATATGGCTGGCTCTGGGGATGCTTAAACTCTTATGTGCCCTGCAATTTCCAGTGTTTCCTGTATTGATGACTCCTTTACCTTCTCAAGCACACATGATTGGCAAGAACATTTATTGTACAGTCAATAATTACTGTATCATCAAAGAGGGATGTATATTCGCAATTTGCGTTTTACCATGGACTTTGTATAATAATAAACACTGACATTAATGATTGGTTCCTCACAACATTTATTTCGTACTTACATTAGACTTGCTTGTCATTTTTCCTGATTGAAATAGATGCACAATAGAGGCTCTAAGCTGACATTTCCGACCTTTCTTGCAAGAGCTGTGAGATGAGCTTGGAAAGATAAATCACATTAATTTAATGTCGGTACTAAGAATTAAAGTCAAAATCAATCATACTCCATTAATAGCATGTCCGACAACAGAAGTAAAGAAAAACAACAGGAGCTTAGGAAAGGAACTTCTCAAGTTAGGGGACGGTAGGGGTGAGAGAACCAGAAAGAGCAGCTTCTCTAACCTTCTGGTTTAAACTAGGGGTGGCCAACGGGGCGGGGCGGGGCGGGCTGGGACGTGATTTGGCTGGACGGGCCGGGTTGCGGAATTTGTTTTTTTTAGGCACTTAATTTAAAAAAATATATATTTAAACACTTAAATAATTGAACAAGATAGTGTAATAAAAACATCACAATACTGTTTTTGTGTCTCTTATATTATTTAATAGAAATATGATTTTTTGTAATACAATTTCAAAATTGCAACTTTGTTTCGTTGTTCAAAAGTTGCAAATCATATAGTAAAATTGACATTAAAAAATTATATACTTAACCATACTTTTCTAATTTCTTCACAATGTCTTGAGGATTTTCAGTTGGAATTGGAAGTTGTTGGTCAAATTGTTCGACGTCACTTCATGTTCCCTCGGACAAGATTTCATTGTAATTGTAGTCGTCTTCTTCGTTAATCTCCGGTTGACCACACCTTCTACTCTCCGCTCTAATCTAATCTCTGAATAAATCTGCAATCTCCAAGCTGCCTCCCGCCAATGAGTGTATGTGCTCTCTTATTTGAAATCTTTCAGCAGAAAAAACGCTTTCAGACGTTGTTGATGATGCTTGAATGTTCAACACATCTCGGACCATCTTTGATAGTGTAGGAAATGTCTTCGCATTCTCCCTCCGGTATCTCAGCAAGTCTTCACGTTCATCTTCACTGACAATTGATTCGTACGGTACAACACCCTGCAAAACATAAACATCTAATTCGCTAACTTGTGAAGAAGTTGAACCACTAAACATTTTATTTCTAATGCCTTGAACACTAGCAGCAGAAACTGCAAGTCTTTTATTAGGTTGCACCATTGCAGTGAAGTAGAAGAAGATGGTACCGAAGCCGGTTGATTATTTGCACTTTCTTATTAGTAACATACACACACACCTACACACAACTTTAGTAGGTTCTTCTTTAGTTGAGTAAGTTGGAAGTATTTCTAAGTTTTCATAAATCGTTTCAACAAGTGTTTTATAACTGTTTTCTTTAATAGTCGGATTTAATACAGCATCAATAAAATATATAGTGGGAATAGGAAAAAAGTTTTCTTTTTTAATTTTACAAACATTTTTAATAGCTGGAGCGTAAGCTCATTTTTCATATATTAATTAAATAACAAAAATATTAGAGCTATATAAAATAACATAGTTAAAATAATAGGATAATAAATTATAAAAAAAAATTTAGTAGCTAGAAAAAAATTCTCTAAAAATGCAATAAGTTCCAAATTTTTTTCCCAATCATCATCTACCAGCATATCCGTTGAACTTTGATTATGGGCGTTAAATAATAAAGTTATAGGTCTTTTATACTCGTGAGCAACAAATAGTTATTCATATAAAGAATTTCACCTAGTCAAAACTTCTTCTGAATTTTTCTATAAGCTAGTCCACAATCATGACAATTTATTTTATACTCTTTGCGTCTTTGTATTTTATTACCTTTAAAAATAAAGTTTAAAACAAATTGTACTTTATCAAGAATGTTTTTAAAAAGTTTTAGGTCATCCTTTACAACTAAGTTATAAATATGACATGCACATCTAATATGAAAAATATCAGGAAAAGATGGAGTAAATCGAGTTTTTAAAATGTTTACAGCATAATCATTTGTAGTAGCATTATCCAATGTAACGGTCATAATTTTATCATTAATTCCATAATATTCACAAATTTCATGAATATTTCTTGCAATAAATAATCTAGTGTACCTATCATCAATATATCTATATGCTAAAATACTTTTTTTTACATAGACCAAGTCTCGTATATCCAATGACATATAACGGTTAAATAATCATTATCGTTAGTACTACGGCCTATATCAGAAATGATAGCCACCTTGCCATTAAAATGATATAATGCATAACATAAATACTGTTAATATTCATGTGCAAATTTAAAAACGTCTCTTCTAATAGTTGATCTAGAAAAACCATTAAAAGTAGGATTATACGTTTCTATAATGTAATGAATAAAATCAGGAGAGGAAGGAAATGAAAAAGACAAACTCTCCACCGCAACTAATTTTGCTATATTTTCCTTATCTTAGTGTTTATCATATTTAGGACCTATAATTCCCCCGTTATCGGGTTAATTCGACCATATACTTGATCGGAGACATTATGTGAACCTTGTCCCGACTCAGAAGACATAAGCCAGATATTCGTTATACCTAGCTTTGTGCATGCTTTGTACATGTCTCAATAAACCTTCCATCCCCCATGACATTTTCTGATTTTAAATTTATAAACTTCTCCACAAATTTTACATCTAGCTGGTTAATTTCTCACTGTCCCTATCAAAAAAAATCTCATGCAGATGATTTTAATTTTCATTGTTTGGGGCCTCAACTTATACTAGGGAGAATATGAATCATTCCAGTTTCAGTTTCAGGCTAAGACTCAATCTGAGTTTGAGGTGGAGGTTTATTAGTGGGTGTGTTATCTACATTATCGTCTAATTCATTTTCAAAATTAAAGTCTGGGTCAGCTGTAGAATATACCGATGATATTAATATCATTAAAAAAATCAGTTTCATCTATATGAGAAATCATAGAATCTAGGAATAAGATTACTAGAAAATGCACCTTTACCCCTAGTACCTCTACCAGAAATAAAACGTTCATTTCGTTGCATTATAATTATACAAATAAATAATTAAAAATAATGAAAATACGATAATTAAAATTAAGTAACAATAATAATTAAAAAAGGAACGAAGATACCAAACGCCGACGTGTGATCGTAGTTGAAAATTAAAATTTTGTTCGATGAATGATCATCAAGCTAGTTGACAACTTCATTCCCAATTTATGAACTTTGATACAAATAAATAAATAAAATATAATATTTAGTAGACAATGTAGATTGAGAGATGATAGGAAAATTTGTTAGAAAAATGAAGAGGAAAATGAGGTATTTATAGTTGAAAAATATGGTTAAAGTGTAAACATACTAATTTAGGGGTTAAAAATAAATATTAAGGGAGTAAGAAAATTTATGGTGTGAGGGCAAAAATGACTGTTATAACCATTGTACAACAACCAAAAGCGAATTTTAGCCGTTGTTGCAACGGTTATTTTTGTAAAGGGGGAAGGGATCGGGACGAGCCCTAGTCCCGTCCCAAGATCGAACCACGCTACCTACAATTTCATCCCTTTTTTGTTGTTGTTGGGGGGGGGGGGTAGTCATGCCGGGCCGAGATCCAAGTCCCTATCGTCCGCCCAATGCAATCTCGAGCAGCCATAGTTTAAACTTTAAACTACTAACATTTATAAGGATATTCATTGGTACACGGTTTCATTTGCAATCAAGAGTACCCACCTACCTCAACATTTCTAACCTCTAGTTCCCAGTATGAATTAACTTTTTTCGCATACCCCATCCACCAGAAATTGTCCCCCAAAATCGTAATCGTGCAAAAAGTTAATCCCTTATACACAAACTACGAGTATAATAAGCTGAAAATCAAATATGGTCTCAAAATTGCTCTTCTATGCTATGCTCTCACTTGCTGTCGGTGAAATCAGCATCGATCACGTCTCCATCAGGTCCCTTCCCTGATGATGATTCTGAAGGTCCATCAGGACCGCCAGGTGCTGGACCAGCACCTGGTGCAGCACCAGGCTGATTGTAGAGCGACTGACCAAGCTGCATTACTTCTTGGTTAAGGGCAGCCATAGCATCCTTCATGGTCTGAGTTGAGCCCCCTGAGATAGCTTCTTTAAGCTCTCCAAGTTTAGCCTCAACTTTCTCCTTCACCGGCCCTGGTACTTTGTCTCCGAGTTCCTTCAACTGCTTCTCTGTCTGGTAGACAACAGAATCGGCCTGGTTCTTTGTGTCTATGGCATCTCTCTTCTCCTTGTCTTCCTGGGCGAATTTTTCAGCTTCTTTAACCATTCTCTCGACCTGTTCCCATGCAACCAAAAGTCCCATCACTTATGAGCAGTAAGGGGAACTAACAAGAAATGATACGCAATATATTGCTTCATATTCAACCAAAAGTAATAAAAAGAAAAATAAAAAGGCAAATTTCAGCAACTGATAAACACTATACAGCTCTTTGCACAACTAGCTAGCTAGAACTGCTAAAGGAGACCTGATCCTTGTAACTGTAAAGTAAAAAACATACCTCATCACCAGGCAATGTGCTGGCACCAGTAATGGTGATGTCTTGTTTCTTCCCAGTACCCTTGTCAATAGCGGTGACGGAGAGAATGCCATTGGCATCAATGTCAAACTTCACTTCAATTTGAGGAACCCCTCTTGGGGCAGGAGGAATTCCATCAAGCCGGAAGCTGCCTAAAGATTTGTTGTCCCTAACAAATTCTCGCTCCCCTTGGAGGACATTAATTTCTACACTTGTCTGCCCATCAGCAGCGGTAGAGAATACTTCTGATTTTGAGGTAGGCAATGTTGTATTTCTTGGAATGATCTTTGTCATCACACCACCAAGTGTTTCCAAACCAATGGACAATGGTGTGACATCTAGAAGAACAATATCGCTGACATCTCCGGCCAACACTCCAGCCTAGATGATGGAGAAATATGAGAGGTGCACCAAAATACTAATCAAGACCAGAACACAAGAACCAGGAACAAACAAAGGTCTCACCTGTACTGCAGCACCAAGAGCAACAACTTCATCAGGATTAACTGTAACATTGGGGTCTTTTCCAGTCAATTTCCTAACAAGTTGCTGAACAGCTGGAATACGTGTAGACCCACCAACAAGGATCACCTCGTCAATATCGCTGAAGGAGAGTTTGGCATCTCTCAAGGAATTCTGAACAGGAGTTTTAAGCCTAATTGCAGAACAAGAGCAAAAAAGCTGACATCAAGACCTCTTTATTTTGTAAATGGAAGGCAACTTAATTATTAAAGCCCATGTAACCAGGAGGTCATGGGTTCAAGCCATGGAAATAGCCTCTTGCTGAAATGTGAGGTAAGGCTGTGTACAATAGACCCTTGTGGTCCAGCCCTTCCCCGAACCCCGCGTATAGTGGGAGTTTAGTGCACCGGGCTTCCCTTTTTTTATAAGCTATAAAAGTGTATTCTATTGCTGTTACCTGTCAAGCAGATCTGAGCATAGTTCTTCAAATTTACCACGTGTGATAGTTGTCTCAATGTGTTTAGGACCATCAGCAGTGGCTGTAATGAATGGCAAACTGCAAACCAAAATATATAATTTCAAAATCAACAGACAGAGAAGCCCTAAGGGCAAAGAAGCAAAATGAAAGGTCGATTATGCCACACATACCTGATGTTAGTCTGTGTCAGTGATGACAGTTCCATCTTCGCTTTTTCAGCAGTTTCAGTCAGACGTTGAAGAGCTTGTTTGTCCTTCAGGAGATCAATACCTTCATCCCTCTTGAAACTTGCAGCAAGCCAATCAACAATCCTCTGCATGAATGAAACACTTGTGAGTTAGATTGCTCAATCAAGTAACAAATACATTTCGTTGGCAGGGAAGAAACTATACAAACCTTGTCAAAATCATCACCACCAAGATGGGTATCACCAGAAGTAGACAGCACCTCAAAGACACCGTCACCAACCTCAAGAACTGCAAGTAAATAAATAATTACATTAGTACACAGGCATTAGTATGCACAGAGGCATGAATAGTCAAGATATTGCAAGATATTTTACAATAGCATTCCCTAAACCACATAAGAAAGCTACAACTGCCAAACAACCACAGTGCAGAGGTTACATTACTAAATAAAGAAGAAACATTTAAGAATTAGCAGCTATCGGCTCATTCCTAACATGCAGCTCAAGCTAAAATGATGTGCGATAAACAGCAGTAAAGATTTAGCAGCAATATGTCCACACATTCTATTTTATTTTCCGTAACTACCCCTACAAACTTGTTTAAAATCCTCTCCTTTAAGTTGTGGCTGCATGCACAGCATGATAATTGGAAACTCAAAATATGGAAATCAACTAACAGGACACAACAACAAAGCCAAGCACAAGAAAGCAGAGAACAGCTTCAGGACACAACCGAGCCAACACCACAGGAGGGAATCATAGTGACATTATTACCTGATACATCAAAAGTACCACCTCCAAGATCAAAAACCAAAATTGTTTCATTATTTTTCTTTTCAAAACCATAAGCCAAGGAGGCAGCTGTGGGTTCATTAATTATCCGAAGAACCTCCAATCCAGCAATGCGACCTGCATCCTTTGTTGCTGTCCTCTGAGAATCATTGAAGTAAGCAGGAACAGTGACAACAGCCTTGGAAACCTTGTCATTCAAAAATTTGGATGCATCATCCACCAACTTCCTCAGGACCTTTTCGAAAAGAGAAAAAAACATTAGTAAGTCAAAATAATTGAGGAAGTAATAACATTCCTAAACAATAGCCAGCTCACTTGACTATGGAATTAAAAATAACAACCCAAGAAAAAAGCATCTGGCAGGATGCTCAAGTCTCTATATGAATTCTTATCTAATCAACTGCTCAAGAGTGTCACATAACTAATGTTTTATTGGACAGCAAATTCATATACTTCACACTAACTCTGACAAAAGGCATGTGAATTAACGAACTTCAAGATCTCAAATGACGAAGACAGTTACACTACCGGTGTTTCTGGCATGGAATAAAAGATCGTCATAAAAATGTTAACCTTCTTCTGGTGTATGGAGGACTATTTTCCGGGACTTGTAGTGTATATCTTAATTTGAACTTTATTGTCTCAAAAGGAAAAATAATGGTCTTTTACAATCCCAGACTTCTATTCCATATCTCTTACTTCAATCAATACTCAGATATTATTGTCAACCTTTAACATAAATTATGTTAAAATAGTATGATAGCTCCATGGGAAGGAGCTACAGAAGCCCTAAGAAGAACATCGTCAAGGTCACAAGCTAAGGAGATGCAAGCCAAGGTTGCTAGGCTTCAATTGGAAATCAAGAAGATATTTATCATGGAAGAAAAACCGAAGAACGAGTCCAAAAATTATGGAGAAGAACGGGATAAGTGTTACACATATTTTATGATTCAAGTCCAAGCCCAAGAAGAGGAAGATTGGGACCCACATGGAGCCCCAAACAGCTGAAAATCAAGCCCATAAAGGGGCTGAAATTCTGCCCAAAAATAGGCAGCAAATTCACGTATGAAGTGCCAAGAATTGGGCAACTTTTTCCTATTTTTGGTTAGGAATTAGTTTTGACAATTATTTTACATGCTTTCCTAGTTAAATTCTAGTTAGCTTTTAGTTTAATTATTTCCATAAAGTAGATTCTATTCTCATTCTATATGGGATAAGTTTCCCTATACATCACAACATTAATATTATTTGAGAGTTTCTCCGCTTTACACCTTTGCGTGTGGCTACTTTGGATTTATCTTGCAACCTTATAAGAACGACTCATTCTAAGAGGTAAGATTAATTTGTGCTTGATATTTTTGGTTCTTATTCGTAAATTAAAGAAGGTAATTAGTCTTATACTAATTATTGTCTCTAATTTCTTCGAAATAGGAGTCTAGATCACTTTTTGATATAAGTTCTTGAATTGACGCTATTAGTATCGTAATTAGTCTTAATCTGCTAATTTTGAATACTAAGATCAATTAGAGTTCTTATCACTTAATCTTGAAATTTGGAAATTTTATTCTCGAATTTCGCATATCCTTAAATTCCGTCCTTAATCTTCGTATTTTCGCTTCCGCATTATTTTCTTATTTTTATTCAAGTAACCCGATTTTTATCGAGTGGTATCATAGCGGTTTATCAAATCAAGGTTCTGTTCTTGATACTCTTGGTAAAAAATCAAAAAAATCTCTTTTTTGTTTTCTTAGTAGCTTGAAAAGAAAGTTACATCAGCAAAAAAAAAAAAAAAGAAGAGAAAATTCAATTGCTTGAGAATTAAGTTGTTTTCAAGAAGCTCCGGGTCTATTGTGTTTCAAGGTTTCCAACATCAAGAAGGAAATTCAAGAAGAGGGGAAACTTGGGATTTTTTTCTTTTCATACAAATTGGTCTTTTTCTTGTCTCACCAAACCCAATTCGTCCGGGAGTTGGTAATTTTTTTTCTTTCTACATCTTACTTCTAAAGGATTGTTACTAGTAGAGTTTATATATAAATCCTAAAGGAACCGACCAAAGATAATAATTTGAGTGAAAAAAGGTAAGAGAGGGTGAGATCAATAGAGGGAAAAGGCCAATTTGAGAGTTATTTGTAATATTTTTCGAGATATCTCAAACAGGAAAGGAGAATGAAGCGGGCACTCAAAACGACAACAACATAGTCGAGATGCTTAGAATGATTACCGCCCAACATGAAGCATTAGAGGTCACCCAAAATCCACCTAATCCGATGAATATAGCCGATTAGAGGAGAATGCAACAACACCCTATTCCTCCGGTTAGGAGACAAGCTGTTCGAACTCCTCAATTCGAACAAGGTGAGGATCAGTTTGGATACGATGAGGACGAATTTAAGGAAGCTTACCAAAGAAGGAATGAAAGGAGGGCAGGGCTGAGGATGAAAATATTAGTAGTATTAAGATGAAGATTCCTACTTTCAAGGGGACAAGAGATCCAGACTTAGACTTGTGCCTTGATTGGGAGCGAAAGGTGGATGCCATTTTCGACGGTCACAACTACTCTGAAGGTAAAAAAGGTTAAACTTGTTGTGGTTGAATTTTTTGACTATGCTGCTAGTTGGTGGAAGAAATTTAGCAGAGATAGAGTAGACAATAAAGAACCGCCCATTGCGACATGGGACGAAATGAGGAGGGTGATGAGAAAGCATTTTGTGCCATCACACTTCCAAAGAGATCTACAACAACACCTTCAAACTCTTAGGCAAGGCTCTAAGTCTGTAGATGATTATTTTAAGGCTATGGATATGTCTATGATCCAAGCAAATTATAATGAGGAAGCGTAAGCCACTATGGCTACGCTTCTTAATGGGCTAAATGAATAAATAGCTGATGCAGTAGAATTGCAACAATATGTAAACTTAGATGAGTTAGTAAAGTTGGCGGTAAAGGTAGAAAAACATATTAAAAGGAAGCAACAAGCTAGCTCATGGAAAAATCGATCTACTACAGCTCTAAATAGATTAAATTATGTTAAAACAGTATGATAGCTCCCAGAATCCCTAAGAAGACCATCGTCAAGGTCACAAGCAAAGGAGATGCAAGCCAAGGGTGCTGGGCTTCAAATGGAAATCAAGAGGATATTTATCATGGAAGAAAATCCCAAGAACGAGTCCAAAAATTATGGAGAAGAATGGAATAAGTGTTATATATATTTTATGATTCAAGTCCAAGTCCAAGTCCAAGAAGAGGAAGATTGGAGCTCACATGGAGCCTCAATGAGCTGAAAATCAAGCTCATAAAAGAGCTGAAATTCTCCCCAAAAATAGGCAGCAAACTCATGTATGAAGTGCCAAGAATTAGGCAATTTTTTCCTGTTTTTGTTAGGAATTAGTTTTGGCAATTATTTTACATGCTTTCCTAGTTAAATTCTAGTTAGCTTTTAGTTTAATTATTTCCATAAAGTAGATTCTATTCTCATTCTATCTGGGATAAGTTCCCCATATATATAGGGGTTGATTTTGTTATTTTCATCACACAACATTAATATTATTTGAGATTTTCTCCTCTTTACACCTTTGCGTGTGGCTACTTTGAATTTATCTTGCAACCTTATAAGAATGATTCTTCTAAGAGGTACGATTAATTCGTGCTTGATATTTTTGATTCTTATTCATAAATTAAAGAAGGTAATTAGTCTTATACTAATTATTGTCTCTAATTTCTTCGAAATAGGGGTTTAGATCACTTTTTGATGTAAGTTCTTGAATTGACTCTATTAGTATCGTAATTAGTCTTACTCCGCTAATTTTGAATACTAAGATCAATTAGGGTTCTTATCACTTAATTTTGAAATTTGGGAGTTTTATTCTCGAATTTCGCATATCCTTAAATTCCATCCTTAATCTTTGTATTTTCCCTTCCACATTACTTTCTTGTTTTTATTCAAGTAACCCGATACATATCACATTATCTTTATACCTTATCCTACATCTTGCAATATAATAAATTGTCAACTTTTTTTCATACTCCACACCAATGCATCCAACAAACACTATCCTATAAATGCAAGTGAAGAAAAACTATATGCGTCAATACAGAGCAGAATACAAGATTATATATACCTGAGCTGAAATTTCTTCAGCAGCAAATGATTTGCCAATGGCAGGGCAATCAAGCTTAACATTCCCATTCTCATCTCTAATAACATTGTACGACACCTGCTTCGACTCCTCATCCACCTCATTCATCTTCCTCCCAATAAACCTCTTCACCGAAAAGAACGTGTTTTCAGGGTTCACCACAGCCTGACGCTTCGCAATTTGCCCAACAAGCCTATCTCCATTCTTCGTATAAGCCACTACTGAAGGAGTAGTCCTCTGCCCTTCAGCATTGGTGACTATAGTGGGCTTCCCTCCTTCCATAGCAGCCACTGCGGAATTGGTGGTCCCCAAGTCAATTCCAACAACCTTCTCCGCCACCACACGTAGACCACCACCGCCATTACGACGGCTCTTCTTCTGCTTTAATCCAAAAGCTAGGGTTCTATTGTTTAGGTTTTGGCCTAAAAACACTGTCTTTGAGAGTTGTTTTCTACTGGAAGAAGATGATGAATTTGCGAAATATGTGGCCCCAAGAGCATGAATTTGTGCTGTTGAAGACGCCATTATGATAATTTATGTGTGAAGGAAAACCCTAACCCTAGTGGAAGTGAATTTGGGGATTAGAGGAAAGGGAACAATGGAGTGAGGAGTAGAAGAAGAGAAGATAAGGAGGAGGGTGAGGGTTAGGTGACAACACGTGGACGCTTCTAGAATCATCTTTCGGTTCTGCTCGTTTGTGATTGAAATTAAAGTTTCTGATTGGCTGGTTAGTTTTGGGCCCCTTTGTCAGGCCCAATGGATCATTTGTTAGCCTATAGGCCGGCAACCACGATTCTCGTTAGGCACATAGGATTTTTTTCCTTTTTTTGACCTTCGTATGGACTAATCTTTAATTTTTTACCCCTCAAATGGATGGTCTTAATTTTTATCTCTGCTTTTCATTTAACAAGGATTTGTGGACCAAGTATCCCTATTCGCTGGTCTACGAAACAAGAGATTCTGAGTTTGATCTCCAGCAGAGTCGGAAAAAATTCGTAAGCTTTTTCGGGCAAAGTTATATAGAAACTTTTCAAACTTTGCTTTGTCCGGTATAAATTTTGTAAAAATGAAATTATGACTGATAACTTAATTGCTACAGAACTTATATCGGACAAGTCAAAGACTTTGCCTTGCAAAATTAGATCATAGATAAGGATATGTCGAATTTCTTTTTTTGTTTTTGTTTTTTCGATGTTAGAGATATTTTCGACCATTTTTTGTTATTTAAAGTGTCGAAGGATAAAAATTAAAGATCGACAATTTGAGGGGGGGAAAACTAAAGACCACCCGAAAACAGGGCGGCATTCGTGGGAATCGCCCATTTTTTTGGGGTTTGTTTATATTTCAATTCTTAGAGTGTTGTATAGTTAACTTTTTATATCTTCCACCTAATTCAATACTAGAATGATCAATTGTGTTCTCACTTACTGGTGCTATTCTTCACATAATAATATTTAGTTTTGCCTTGCTAACCATAATATCCAAGTTCGTGCAAGTCTTGAATTGTCCTAATTATATTAGGTTGAGATTATGGAAAAACTTGTACATTTGATTTCAATACTGCCTATACGAGCATAGAGAATAAAGTGTTTGACCTTCAAGAACTTGGTTTGAAGCTACTTATACATGCCAAAAAAGTCGTTATTTGTTAAACTCTCATAGCATCAAGTGCCTAGACGGCTAGACTTATCAACTACTATTACAAAATCACGAATTCGTCCCATTTTCTTCCTACTATGGGCACTTGCATTCTTGTTGGAAGAGATTATAGTTTTTCCTCAAAATATCATAGTTTTCGTAAAATTAATCTAATTTAACGCCAATTTTTAAGACTTGTGGAGAGATAGCCTATGGCCATGTCCATGTCCATAGAGGGTATGCAAGAAAACTAAGCTACAATATAGCACCCTTAGCGTGCAAGAGAATAAGAGACTTGCGTGCTCAAAACATATTGATCTGCTAAACGATAATTGTCTTATCATTTGACAACAACTAAGTACACCATTAGACAAAATCCATATGACAAGAACTTCCAAAATGTAACTTCAAAGGCACCACTCCGATAAAAAAAAAAAGGCAAGAAAATAACTAACTTACGCCACTACTCTGTTGTATTTGCATACAATGAGCAACAAATTGCTTTTGTTGAAGAAATGGATAAGATACAACTTCCAAGGGTCGCTACAGGGACTAATCCAGCAAATATGAGAGCATTGTTCGTATTCCTAATCAGGGTAATTTCATTTAAAACTGCAGGGGGAATAAGAAGAAAAGATTTAGGATACAACAGCTTCTTGTTTAGTTTTATCAGTAGCTTTCATTAGGCAACATAGAATCCACCTTGTTAAAGAGTTCTACTGTCAATTCAGGGCTTTCTATCTATTCCTCATCTAATGCCATGCTTCAGTCCCCATAAACATCATGCCAGATGAGGTCCCCGATATAGTCAATGCCAAGCTGATAACCATATCATGCTTCCAAAATGTTATTACGGCCCCAGAGAAACGTATGATTGTAGAAGTTCACCCTTAAGAATATTGTTTTTGAGGTAGTGCTCTCCAACCAATATCTCGTCTATAAAAACCTCCAGGCCAACTAATTTGTTCAACGGCTTGATAAGCTCTATCCCGAGCCTCTTCAAGATCCTTTCCTTTTGCTGTGACTCCAAGAACACGTCCCCCAGTAGCAATGAAATTTCCATCTGCATCAAAAGCAGTTCCAGCATGGAATACTTTGACCGATGAAGCAACTTGCTCTGCTTCCTCAAGCTTATGAATGATTGTTCCTTTCTGGTAGCTGCCAGGATAGCCTTTACTTGCCATTACAACCACCATGGCTGACCCAGGGGACCAGTCCAAAGACACCCCATCTAGCTTCCCACGGCAAGCTGCCAGCAAAATTTCGACCAAATCAGACTCTAACCGAACCATCAATACCTGCAAAGCATAAGAAAAAGAGTTTAAACTATTTTATGGGATAGGGTAATTACACTGAGCACAATGAGATCCCACTCCTATTTCCATTACATGTTTCGTCATGTTCCATGTAAAACCAAGTAATAAGAAAAAATTGCAATCTATAACTGAATAGGATAGACAAGCATCAAAAGAATCTATATATCTATAAAAAGCAAGGACTTAACCTTGCTGACGTGGCACACTATATGACCAGAATTACACTGTTTTCTCAGTTTTTTGCCATTAAAAAAAAAACAATTATTTAGTTAACTACGTAAAAGCCAGCCATCTCTTCGGCCTTCAGTTCAAAAACTCCCAAAAGTCGCCAGTTTAACAAAACTCAACAGGCGCTTCATTTGTCCGAACGCCTCCCTTTCTTCCTGCCCTTTCCCTTATAACAAGTCAATCTTTTGGATTTTTCCCTCAGTTTGTTTGTCTCCCAGCAAAAGCGGCAACTTCCCGCTGTTTCAAACAAAACCCTGCATCTTCTATTTCTTTCACTGTTAAGCGTTCTCTTAGAGAATTCTTCAGCCAATTCATAGTGCCAAATCACATCAACTTTCGCAAACATAAATTAATCAATAGAGGAGAAGAATTCCGCCCATCTGCCACGCAGTTTCAAATCAAAACTTTAAGATTTTCAATCCGATGGCAGCAAAAGCAGAAAAGAAATCAAGTGAGGAGAAGAAGTTTATCGTTGGTGAGAAAAATTCGAAGGTACGAAGCTTCATATTAATTGGTGTTTTATTTCATGTCATGTATCAACTTGTCTTTTTTGTATTCCTTAATGGTTTAATTTGGAATTATTAATGTGTTAAAATGTCAAACACCTTATATATTCCTCTCAAGATACAAGGCAGTCTACTAATCTCCTTTTATTTTTTATTCACCACTAACCACTCTCTTAGGAAATTTCGCAGCCAAGTCATAGTGCCATAAACACCATATATATATATATGGCACTGTTTCGAGGAACTTCCTCCCATAGTTGCAACGTTATGGAGTAACATATTTTTGTGACTTCAGGATGTTTATATTAAGTGCATTTGTGAGAGAGGTTTGTTAGAATAGCAATGTTGAACAAAAGCGCGTATTTTTAGCTACGATTTTTATTTAACTTATACTATACAGTAATAGTGTGAAGAATTTTTCTATTATACGTTTAACCGATGATAATTCAATTCAAAGTGTGTCTCTCGCATAGCATACTATGGAATGGATTTAACTTACTTACATTTGATAGTGTAATTTATTTTTATAATACTTCAATCTGCTTCTTCAAGTAGGTGAACTCTTTATATGCTGAAAGATTAAATTTAAATGAATCGAATGGACATAAGCGTGCATCCTATATCTTCTTTTCAGTTTTAGCCTGTAACCTTGACTGAAGAAGTCATTCTCGCAAGTATGGAAAGGAAAATCATTGGACTGTCAATCTTGTACTTATACCTAATAAGACAATTTTATGAAAGTAAATATACAATCTTTGGGGGAATTTTAGCAGCTTATAAGTTTAAAAGTGGGGGATGGGAAGCATATAGATTAGTTGTTAGATCATTGGCATGAAGTTTGGCGTAATCACCGACCAATCTCCTGGATTATACAGTTTAGCAGTAAATAAAGGTATCATGGTGGCTGATTGTTTTCCTAAATCGGGCTGGAATCTTCAGTTTAGACTGAACTTTAATGCGGAAGCTGGACAATATAAATCATCTACTGAAAACTGTACAATATGTGGTGTTGGATGAAAACAAGATAGATTCCAAGCATTGGTTAGCAAGTAAGTCTCTGTTAGTGGCTGATATAAGTTGTTTTTTTAAGCAGGTTGGGGGGGGTTAGGAAGATGAATGGCAATGGAAATTGATTTGGAAGTCAAATGTTCCAACTAAGGTTTCATGTTGCCATTGTGCAACAAATGTCTCTTTTGAGGTAATTTTGTGGAGGACTACAACCATATATTTTATGCACGACGGGTTCACTTGACTGTTGGCTTCTCTTCTTCAAATTGTTTGGTGTAAGCTGCCAGATGCTACAAGATACCAAGGAACTTTAGTTATTTTGGGTGAGACAGAAGGTGAACAGCAGAGGCAACTGAGCTGGAAGACTCTCTCCGTGTGCATCATTTGAAATACACAACTTGAAAGAAATATGAGGTACTTTTGAAGAGAGTTTTGTTACGTTTAAATGCTTACAAAAACTGTACTTCTGATGTAAGGGAGCCACATTAGAGATAGTATGATGTAGTTTTTGGATTGTTTTGGTCTTTGAGTCAATAGTTACAAATTCTGCTACTTTGATAATGTATTTTCTAGCGTCTCTCGGTACTGACAATAATATTCTCATTACTTTTTAGAAAAAGTATAGTCTTTTAATCCCTAATGTTGGACAGTATCTACGCAAAAATGCTTTGAATCTCTTTATTTACCTATCTTTCTCATGCCTTTGAGTCTCTTTACTTACCTACTTTTATTACTTAAAAGTTAGAGAGGAAGAAAGAAAAAGGAGATTTGACATCCAAAAAAAGAAAAGGAACAGGTAGTGAATTAAGAATTTTTATTTTTGTTATTTTTTACATTTGGTTACTGAAAAAGATCATTCGTAAATTAAAGAGTCATCCATCACCCCGCGAAGCGCGGGCAAATTACCTAGTTAAGTATAAATCAACACAAAATTCTACTCTTTCTGGGACCAAAATCTCCCTTCCCTACAATTCTGCCTTCCTGAATACACAAAGCATAGGACAAACATATAGGATGAAGACGATGAACTAACTCAACTACTGTTGCTTTAACTAAACAAATATGGCAAACCTAACTATATGCAAAATCATCCGTTAATTCTTCTAACTCCTTGAAATGTTGTGGAAAAAAGGAGGGTGTCTGAATCACCTCTTTCACCACACTGTAATTGATTCACATCCCAGAATACGTCAAATATATCACTCTCTTTGCGAAATTGCGATAATAGTTATCCAAAAGAGGCCCAACCAAATGTTCAGTTGAATCCATATTCAACTGCTCAAATTGCACCGTAGATGCAACTAAATAGGAACAATGAGGGTCCATAGTGAGCTAATTCTATAATTTAAGATTGTCTTAGAAAAGAAAATATAGTTTAAGGGAGTATAATAGCTTCTACACTTCGGTAAAAACGTGATGAAGTTGCACTCCAGGAGAGGTGTTCTAGCGTGACAATAGTAACTTGACATCCAAAATAAGAATGCCAAAAGACTATGAGTCATGTAACAGATCAGATACTTCAAGTTCATAACTGAAATGAGAGCACCTGCATACTTAGAAATAACACCTCCAATTATCCTCCTCCTGAACCAACCAGCTTCCCAGACAAAAATGATTTTGAACCAATATAATACTAATATTCTTTGCTTGTCGGAAACAATGGTAATAACTCTCTTTCACACACAAAAAAAAAGCATATGTTACTCCGGAATGCATCAATTGCTGCTTAAAGACTAGCACCTTGTCTACTTAGCAAATATCAAATCCTGTAATCAATATAAAGCAGTATGTTTCACACAACATTTTCTTCATCTACCAAAATGAAGTAGCAAAGGGTCCGATACTTTCCTAAGCATAATTTGAAACAAGGACTCAATGGTACTAAGACAACTTGCAATACGAAAATAACAAGTTTGACTGAAAGTGGCAAGCAAATCCAACTAACCTGACATTCTGGATCTCCAAAGCGCACATTGTACTCAATTAACTTCGGCAAACCAGATTTCTTCTCGATCATGAGCCCAGCATACAAAACCCCAACAAACTTGCAGCCTTCTTCAGCCATTCCCTTCACTGTAGGGAGAATTATAGACTCCATTACCACTGATTCCAGTGCTTTTGTCAAGACAGGAGCCGGAGAATACGCCCCCATCCCACCAGTATTTGGTCCTGTATCGCCATCCCCAACTCGTTTGTGGTCTTGAGCAGATTCCAGAGGTATGGCATGCTCACCATCTACCAGAGCAAAAAACGATGCTTCCTCTCCTTCCAGATATTCCTCTACAATAACTCGAGAACCAGCAGAGCCAAAAGCATTGTCTACAAGCATAGAATCAACAGCCTGGTTTGCTTGCTCCAATGTCATGGCAACAATCACTCCTTTACCAGCAGCCAATCCATCTGCTTTAACAACAATTGGAGCACCTTCCTGTTTGATGTACTCTTTTGCAGCGGATGGGTCTGTAAATGCTTGATACTGCAAATATATCATAACATTACGTTTTATTTAAAGAAAAACAAGTAATGTACATGAAACTGGATAGAGGGCACATACCTTTGCAGTTGGAATTCCATACTTATCACATAAGCTCTTCATGAAGTTCTTAGAACCTTCTAAAGCAGCTGCTTCTGAAGAGGGACCAAAGGTAGGAATTCCTTCCTTAACAAGATCATTAGCAAGACCTGCAACAAGCGGAGCCTCTGGTCCAATCACAACCAGCCCAACTCCCCATTTACGACAGAAAGTGATCACAACTGAACTATCTAAAACATCAAGGTCTGATATGCAAGTCGCGTCTCCTGAGCTTGAAATTCCAGCATTACCAGGTGCACAGAAAATAGCACCACAAGAGGGGGATCGCCTCAGCGCATGACAGAGCGCATGCTCTCTCCCTCCTCCTCCAATTACCAAGACAACCACCCTTTCCTCTATAATATCAACTAGAATGTATCAATAAATAATGCTAAAAATTATAACGAATTCTACACCATATCACATATCAACAGTGCTAATTATGCTATTTAAATAGCTATCAGGTGCCAGATAAATAAACATACAACAAAAAATGGTACTTTAATAATCCCTATGTCCATTTATATGATACACTTTCCTTTTTAGTATGTCCCAAAAAGGATGATACATTTCTATATTTAAAAATAATTTAACTTGAAAATTCCCATTTTACCCTTAATGAAATGATTTACAGCCACACAAATATCTATGACTTGTTTTAGACCACAAGTTTCAAAAGTTTTCCTTTCCTTCCTAAACGTTGTGCCTAGTCAAACTATATCACATAAATTGGGTCTTAAACTCCGTGCCTAGTCAAACTATTCACATAAATTGGACGGAAGGAGTATAAAAAATAAGGCCTTTTTTGGCATTACATTGAATAACAAGCATAATTCTTTTTTTTTAAAAAACTCTAAAGGAAAGTGAAATCAAAACTTAAGAAAAGAAGCACGTATTAACATATAGGGAAAAGGGTCAAATATACCCCTCTACTTTCTTTTATTAGCTAACTTTACCCTCCGTTAGCGATAGTGAACAAAAATACCCCTGCCATTAACAAAGTTTACACTTATAACCCTATTTGGAGGAAAATTCCCAAATCAACCCCAATTTCACTTACCATTACCCGTTGACCCGCCCCGACCCACCAATTAAACACAACCCACATCCCCATGAGGTAGTGATCTCGTGGGGTGTATTGAAATTAATCTCTTATTATACTATCAGATTACATTTATAAAGGATTACAATGCAAATTACCAAATTACAAGGGGGTTAGATAATGCCGCTTAAACCTATATACACTATGTTGATTTGTTTTTTCAAATATTAGAATATTGAGAACGTTGCAACTCATACGGCTTCATACCTTAGAAGAAAATATCCAAAGCTGTGAAAAAGATTAGTATTACATAACTTCAATCATTCAGAGAAATATTAGTAAATCTATTTTCTAATATAGGAATATAAATATTAATATAATCTTTTTTCCCTCTGTAATTACTAAAAACTCAAATAGTTAAGTTAACCATGAACAAATTATTAATAAGCTGAAAAAGATAATCATGGATATTTATTACTGCAACTGTTAAGCACGCAAGTTAAAGGGTAACAAACAAAATTAATATGTTCCTACATATCTTTCTTTTTTCTTTCAAGTAGGCGTATAGGTGGGGCGGGGCTGTGTTTAGGTTAAACACTTAGAATCCCAAAGTTTATAGGCTAGTAGTACACTAGTACTCAGTGAAATCTCCCGCACAATGTGTGAGTTTACTTTTCATTGTCGCATTTCCCTTCCCCTTCCCCTTCCCCTTCCCTCATCCCACAATCTAATAAAATTTTGAAAAAAGCTCTGAACCAGAAAATAAATAAATAGAGACGATATAAATAGAGACCATATATTATCTGTAACTTTAATCATCCCCAGAATCAAGAAGTTGTTCTCTTCAATGTGATATTTTGTCAATACTTTGAATCCCAAAGTTTATAGGCTAGTAGTACACTAGTACTCAGTGAAATCTCCCGTACAATGTGTGAGTTTACTTTTCATTGTCGCATTTCCCTTCCCCTTCCCCTTCCCCTTCCCCTTCCCTCATCCCACAATCTAATAAAATTTTGAAAAAAGCTCTGAACCAGAAAATAAATAAATAGAGACGATATAAATAGAGACCATATATTATCTGTAACTTTAATCATCCCCAGAATCAAGAAGTTGGTCTCTTCAATGTGATATTTTGTCAATAAGTTCAATGCTTTCAATAAAACATGATGTGGTCTTTTTTTGTGTGTATGTGAATGTGCTATATTCAGGTATCAAACTGGTTCATAAATGCCAGGGTGAGGTTGTGGAAACCCATGGTAAAGAGAAATCCCACGAGATCACTACCTGGGGCTGTGTTTAATTGGCGGGGCGGGGCGGGTCAGTAGGTAATTTTAAGTGAAATTGGAAATTGAGTTTGATTTGGGGATTTCTTCCAAATAGGGGTATAGGTGTAAACTTTGGTAACGACAGGGTTATTTTTGTTCACTACCGCTAACGGAGGATAAAGCTAGCTAATAAAAGAGAGTAGATGAGTATATTTGACCATTTTCCCTAACATATATCCATTCAATGTAAAGGAAATAGAATCACTTCAGAATAGGCAGAATCATTGAGATTCTGCAATTCCCAAAAACATATAGTAATTGCTAAAATTTTACCCAAACAAAGTACCAGCATAGATTTCCAAAACAGAATAAACTAAAGAAGGGAAGCAAAGCAAGTAAAGATAGCTGCTTTAGAGAATAAAACCGAAAAGAATTAAAAAAGCAAAATACCCAATTTCTCAGTTTTTCCTATTCTTATTACAAACACATATTGGAAAGAAAAATTTGGAGTAGTAGTTCTTACTGGGGTTGTCATTATCCACTGGAAGGCTGTTAAAAACAGTGGCAAAAGATTTGTAAGTATCAAAACCACGGTAAGAACAACGACGAACTTGAAGATTGAAACAATCCCAATTGATGGAACAAAGTTGTTTGTTTGCCGAGAATAGTTTTGCTGAATGGTTTTGGCAATTGCTTACAAACTTCAACGCAGAAGCAGCTCCTATATTGAGTGACATACATGCCATTTTTCTTATTTTCACCTCCTGCACTTCACTTCACCACACAAAAAAAAAAGGAAATTAAAATGAAGAAGAAGAAGAAGAGGAAACAGAGTGGTTTAGGTTTTAGTGATGTTTAACAAAGGGATATGTTTGATAAGTGACGGGCGAATCAAATGGCTTTTAGGCAATGTTTACAAGAACTAAAGCTAAAGTAATTACTCCTTCCTAGTCTACATTTTTATTTAGGTTTTTTCTGTTTCAAATTATGTCTCACAAAATACTCGAAGAAAATTGTATAAGGTTTAGTAATATATTTTAATTTTTTTATGTTTCATTGATCAAAATATTTTTTAAAATATTTTAATTAAAAAGTTAAAAAAATGATTTTTCAAATGCAAGTAAAGTAAGAGCGAGAAAATGACAAAAATAATCTCTTATGTTTGAGGGTAGATTCAAATAAGTCCCTTTAGTATGTCGTTAACAGTTTTGGTGACTTAAGTTTGTCAAAAGTTAACACTTTTAGTTTCTGTCAAATATTTATTGAATTTTGTTTGTTAGATTTGACGGGAACACAAAAAAAAATTAACTATAAACATCAAAAAAGTCTCATCAAATTCTAAAGGATGCAACAAAAAACTACACGCGACACTAAAAAGATCCAAGAGTCAAATATCTTAATTTAAATGATGAATCTAGACATAGAATCTTTAATTTTTTAAAATATAATTTATATATTCGAAATCGATGTAATATAATTAAGTATTATAAGTCACAATAATTAACAATTCGAAGTATTTAAAAGCATATAAAAATCACGGTCAAAGAGAAACTCATATCACACACGAAATTCAAAAGGAGCCACACAAATTGCGTCAGGTGGTGTATATAAAATAACAAAAATTACAACTCAGAAAGTTGCACTAGACTCTAAAAATAAATTAAAAATAGCAGAAACTATAAAAAATGAACCTTTAAATGTGAGTTCCAACTATTTTCTTTTCAGAGTTCCTGCCAAAGACAGAGACTAAAAGTGTTAACTATTGACAAACTTCAAGGTCTAAAGTTATTAAATGCAATAGTAAAGGGACTATTTTGAACTTACTCTCGAACATAAGGACCATTTTTGTCATATTTTCAAGTAAGAAATGACATTCTTCGCTGATTGGCATCCCCAGACGTCTGTGAATATGCACACTCTCCAGCAGGCATGCTGGATGGTCAGGAAAGTGTTTTGTGTTAAAGTTCAACTCCATCTAATTAATGTTGCTCAACACACAAATAAAAACATCATCAAGCAGGTGTATTTACTTATTGGTAATCTTCCCAAAGTAGCATGGAAAGAAACAAAGTGCCAGAACCAAGCAAGACCTAAGGCAATATTTACAATGTGATTACAGATGCATGGGAGGTTGCTCACTGCAGACAGGTTGATAAGTGGGACATTCTTGTTGAGCCTTTGTGTAGTTTGTGTAACCAGGTTTCTGAAACTAGAGACCACCTCTTTGCAGAATGCAGTTTTATTGGGCAACTCTGGACAAGGCTGAGTCTCTGATTACAAATATCAGCTTTACCTATTAGGACCTGGACTGAAATGCATCACTGGATCATCAATACAACCAAAGGTAGGAGCTATAAGGCAAAATTGTATAAACTTATCTATGCAAAGTTCATCCATATTGTATGGTTGGAAAGAAATAACAAAGTATTTGAGAAGGAGTCATCAGTGGAGACTTTGGCAAGACAAGTAGTATGTTTCAATTATATGAAGGTGTTGCTTAGTAAATGTCAATTTTAGTTATTGTGCTCATTATAGTTTCTGTTGAGTAAGGCTTAGTTTGATAGTAGTCAAGGGTATGAGAGGAATAGATTTTTCTTGAGATCAAGCAGATTGCG
This sequence comes from Anisodus tanguticus, assembly GCA_034509755.1. Taxonomy (NCBI): domain Eukaryota; kingdom Viridiplantae; phylum Streptophyta; class Magnoliopsida; order Solanales; family Solanaceae; genus Anisodus; species Anisodus tanguticus. The sequence continues at coordinate 31,077,551 of CM067561.1, read as the reverse complement.
TTTGAATCTGCCCAACTTCGTAATTATTTCACTTTGGTGATTAAATGAAAACCAGACCCTACGGTGTGAGATTTCACTGAGTATGTTGATTAAATGAAAAGTTCCTTAATTACCAAACAAAAATAATGGCTTTGCTACTCCTAAGTAATACTTCTCTTTTTTAGGTTAAACACTTTGAATCCCAAAGTTTATAGGCTAGTAGTACACTAGTACTCAGTGAAATCTCCCGCACAATGTGTGAGTTTACTTTTCACTGTCGCATTTCCGTTGCCCTTCCCCTTCCCTCATCCCACAATCTAATAAAAATCTGAAAAAAGCTCTGAACCAGAAAATAAATAAATAGAGACCATATATTATCTGTAACTTTAATCATCCCCAGAATCAAGAAGTTGTTCTCTTCAATGTGATATTTTGTCAATAAGTTCAATGCTTTTGAAAGTCTTCTTGCTTTCTTTTGAGAAACACGTCGAGGCAAAAAACGAAGTCCCAACTGTTGTCAGTTCACACCTCGGGAGAGCCACATAGTCTGTTCCCTTTTTTTCTGTGCAAGTGATTTCATTGATGTCATCAAGAAGATGCAAATAGTAGAAAAGATAAGTACAACAGTGAATTTGTTAGCTCCATCACAGGAGTTCCTTTACTTAAAAATAGGCCTACAACCACCATATCCCATTCAAGCTATGACTATTGCAAGGAGTTTGAAGAAACACTATATGTTTAAGGAAGCACATGAATTGACAATGCCAAGAGTACTAACTAATTTTCATCTCAGAGAAACAAGGTACAAACATCCGTGCTCACGGTATAAGACCTTTGAAATACATTGCAATTGACCACATGAGAATAACTCTTGTAATATCAACAGCCCATTGGTAATATGGTTATCAAAGCCAGCAATAATCCAATTTGCTGGCCACAGCTCTTCTAGTCTAAGATAAATAACATGTGAATATGTGATCGTGTTTCACTTAATAACACATGCAAGGAAATATCGAAGACACATATGTTACCCTTTTATGGTATGAAAATTAGATAGTATTGACCATGAAGCAAATTGGTGCTAAAACAAAAAACTGAAACAATTATATAAAAATCCTCTTCAGCTTTTCTTAATCCAAACCTAAACCTCACAGTGTTTTCATACGTATACAAAACGTGCTTTGACATATATGCACAGTATTCGTTACAGTTATCGGGAACAAATTACAAGATGCTCTCACATACGTGCAACAGCAAGTCTAACAGCGCTGTGAACTTGATCTACAACCACATTTAACAAGCACTTGTGGATGGTGTGCAAACACCATTTTTTCACATTGGACAGAAGATGGGGACAGCGGCAAAAATGTGAAATAGCCACTAGGATCGTAAAGCCATGAATAAATTCTGCCTTCGAGCATGTTCTGGAACGAGACGCTGGAGAGTTTCAGTAGGAATTCCGGTGAGCTCTGCAGAGGTGCATGCCACAATAAAGAACAAACATACATCAAAAGAGCTAGAGAAAAATTCAGGGATCACTAATTGACAAATTGAATATTCAGACAGAGTAAACTATTGCCAAAAGATACTGCCAAGTCTACTAGGTCTTGTGGTCCAATCAGTGGATTATTAGCAAACCACATCTATACTTAACTTGACTGCATCTGAATCGCTTAATGATTTGACAAACAAATTCATGAAATCGGATGTCATCGACTACACTTCACATAAGTGGTAGCTGCTAATTACTATTAGCAATACCCCCCTGATTAGACTACTAAGTTATGGCAACTTCAATGATCAACTCTAAACAACCACCTGACTTGATATTCATGCATACAAATAATGCATAATTGGGGTATTACATGAATGCAGGATGCTCAAAGCTATATTGCATAGACACTGAATGGTTATATTATCCAGCAAAAGTACAACATGAGTAATGACATAAACATAAATACGTTTCATGTCAGAAACAAATTTGAAAAAAATGTATACCAAAAGTTAATTTTGTCTATTATTATGAAAATGCTATATGTGAAACATCAATAGAAAAACAGATCAATGGTGTCATATCACAATATTAATAACTAAATAACATCATTTACTATAAGGAGCTTGCCTAAATATTGCTAGGTTGTGGGATTATCTGCTTGGTCATTCAGTAGGTTTCATTACAGTCATCTATCTACAAACAAATCATTTAGTGTTTCTTCTTCTCCTATTTTAGTTTTTCCTTTGTTTTTGAGAATTGCTTTGTCTGAACAACTTAAACCCTTTCTCTGAGACTATAATTATGAACTCAGAACCTCCTTTTCTTTTATTATTTTATTTTTTTCTGAAATATGTTAAAGACAATTCCATCAAGAGTGGGACACTTTGTTTACAAGAGATAGGACTAGCTTATCAGCGATAAAAGTTAAGCTACCTTTATTTTTTAACAGTTGGACAACATATGGTAGTTAACCGCATTTCTTAGAAGCCTAGGTGCAACATAAATAGGCAACATAAGTTAACCTACATGGTGAATAATTAGACCAAAAGCACTAAGATCCATGCTGGAGCAGAAACAACTCAACCAACCAGCATAAATCTGACGTTTGGTACTGAATTGTGTTCTTTTTTTTTTTGTGATAAAGAAGTTGTGGTTAAGCTTCCTTCATAATTAGAGAACATCATAATCAATCAACTACACCTCAATACGAACTAGTTGAAGTCAGCTATATGAATCCACCGTAAAAATTCCACCTAATTCAGGTCAAGACAAGCAAAGGCTTTGGCCACCAAAGTCAGAAATGAACTAGCCACTAAAGGTAGCCCCTCTCTGTCATCTTTTTCTTTCCCATATGTGGTCGCAGTAGAAATAAGGATTACTAGTCCCAAAGCAACAACAACAACATACCCAGTGAAATCCCACCAACGTGGGGTCTAGGGACGGTAGAGTGTACGCGGACCTTACCTCTACCGTTGTTTCTGAGAGACCCTCAGCTCAAGACAAAGCATAAACACAAGCAAAAGCAAAAGCAAAGCAAAGCAAGAGGAACGGTCAAACCCGGTCAAAAAAAATGTAAAGCAGTATGAAAATGTTGATATCAAAAGCGAATAAGTTATGATAGTGCATTCTGAAAAAGTAAGCAGTAACTAGCGCATGTAAAATACGCTAAACAAAGTACACTAAAGGACACATAGCAGCAGAAATCAAACTATAGAGGACTATAAAGCAATAATGTACCTATTAGTACGATAGGCTAAGCGGCCCTACAATAATAACACTACAACTACCAGTTTGCAAGCGTAATTAGGACTACGTTCAACTACCTACTACCCTAATCCGTGTCCTCCACAACCCCCTATCTAAGGTCATGTCCTCAGTAAGTTGCATCTACGTCATATCCCGTCTAATCACATCTCTCCAATACTTCTTCAACCTACCTCTACCCCTCATGAACCCGTCCATAACAAACCTCTCACACCTCCGCACTGGGGCATTTGTGTCTCTCCTCTGCACATGCCCAAACCATCTCAACCTCGATTTCCGCATCTTATTCCACCGAGGCTACTCTCACTCTGTCTCGGATATCATCCTTTCTAATCATATCCCTCCTTGTATGCCGACACATCCATCTCAGCATCCTCATCTCCGCAACTTTTATCTTCTGAATGTGCGAAGTCTTGACTAGCCAACACTCTGCCCCATACAACATAGTCGACCTAACCACCGCCCTATAGAACTTGCCTTTAAGTTTTGGCGGCACCTTTTTGTCGCATAAGACTGCAGATGCGAGCCTCCATTTCATCCACCCTGTCCCAATATACGATGTGTGACATCGTCATCAATCTCCCCATCCCCTTGGATAATAGAACTGAGGTACTTGAAGCTTCCTTTCTTTGGAATGACCTGAGTACCAAGCCTAACCTCCGCGCATGTCTCAAGGTTTCTCCCGTTACTGAACTTGCACTCCAAGTATTCTATCTTGGTCCTACTCAGCCTGAACCCTTTAGACTCCAGAGTCTGTCTCCAAACCTCCAACTTAACGTTCACTCCGTTGTGAGTCTCATCAATCAGGACTATGTCGTCTGCGAATAGCATACACCATGGAACCTCCCCTTGGATTTGTCGTGTCAGTCCATCCATCACTGAGGCAAATAAGAATGGGCTAAGAGCTGATCCCAGGTGCAGCCCCATCGTCACTGGAAAATGCTCCTAATCTCCTCCTACTGTCCGTACCCTGGTCTTGGCTCCATCATCGCCCTAGTATACACCACATGTACACCTCTAACCTCCAAACATCTCCATAGAACCTCCCTACGGACTTTGTCATATGCCTTCTCGAGGTCGATGAAAACCATATGTAAGTCTTTTCTTCTCCATATACTGTTTCACCAACCTCCTGATAAGACCTCCTAATAAGATGAATGGCTTTTGTAGTCGAACGCCCCTGCATGAATCCAAACTTGTTCTCAAAAATACACGCCTCTTCTCACCCTCATCCCTACAACCCTTTATCAAACTTTCATAGTGTAGCTTAGCAGCCTATAGTTGTTGCAATTTTGGATATCACCTTTGTTCTAGGGATCATTGTACTCCACCTCCATTCTTTGAGCATTCTTGCCGTCCTAAAAATGACGTTAAACAACTCAGTCAGCCACTCCAAACCTTCCCCACCTACGCTCTTCCAAAATTCAACTGGGATCTCATCATGCCCGGTCGCTCGTCCCTGCGCATCCTGCTAACAGCACCCTTAACCTCCTCCACCTTAATGCTTCTACAATACCAAAATCCCGGTACCTACTAGATTGCTCCAGATCTCCGTCTCTATCTCCTTTTTCGTTCAAGAGTTTATGGAAGTAAGACTGTCACCTCCGCCTAATATACGCGTCCTCCACCAGTACTTTTCCGTCCTCGTCCTTGATGCACCTCACGTGATCCAAGTCACAGGCCCTCCTCTCCCTCGCCTTGGCTAGTCTTTTTCCTCTAATTCCACATACAGACGCTCAAAAGTCATCGTTTTCGCTGCTGTAACCGTAAGTTTTGCCTCCTTCCTCGCCATCTTATACAATTCCATATTCGTCCACTTCTCCACCTCATCCTTGGTTTTTACCAATTTCGCATACGCCGCTTTCTTCGCTTCCATCTTTTCTTGAACTTTACCATTCCACCTCTAGTCCCCTCGGTGCCCACCACGGCTACCCCGCGAGACCCCAAGCACTTCTCTAGATACCTCTCGAATGCAACTGGCCATCCTGTCCCACATACCAGTCGCATCCCCACTACTCCCCCAAGCCTCATTGGCCATCAACCTCTCACCCATCACTTTTGCACTAACCATGATCAAACTCCCCCATTTGATTCTTAACCTGTCATCCACACCCCTCCTCTTCTTCTCCATCTTTATCTCCAAATCCATCACTAAAAGCTTATGTAGGGTTGTAAGATACTAGTCCCAAAGCCTCAGTCCGAAATCAATAGTATCTAATCTAATAAGCCATCCACATAATATGCTTACAATGTGGCAAAATAGCCGTTTTTTGGTGTACATTACCTTGGGGCTTAAAATTGTAAAGTGGTGGAAGAGGGCGACCATTGGGAAGACGGGTATTAGGATCCCTCAATTCATCAAAGAATGGATGAATACAAGCCTCCAACTGCATGATCAAAGCAGAGATCAATAGGCTACTACAGCCAAACCTCAAGCTAATGAGATTGAATTAATTCAGAATGAAAGTAGACTTACAGCAGTGCATCTCAAATAGGGTGAATACTGGAAAAACCGACAAATCAGGTCAACCGCTTCTGGAGGCAATCGCTTCTGAAAAACCTGAAAGATGCATTGTGAGGTACAGTTAGAATGGCATAGAGGAAATAACTTACGAAAGGGATAATGGAGGCTGAGAAATATGAACACTCTGTATATGACGGAAAACAATCAGGAAAAGAGAAGCACAATTCATCCAGATATATGGAATAAATGAGAATGCTCCCGTGGGCTAAATGGAAAGATAATAAAGTTGATATCTCACTGCACTAGTCGATAGCATAAGTTTCTAGGTGCATCACATTAAAACTAGTTAAACTCATCACACCACTAGTACTACAGTGAAATGACATGGTGTTATAACTTATACCTTTTTAAAAAAAACTAATATGGCATGCTGTACATTCTGATGCACGAAGTCTTGGTCAGGCTTGGTAGCATCTCAAAGAGATATATGTAGGACATGACACAATCAAGGCTCATCCCAAACTCTTCTAAGAATATTTCCTATTTGATATTCTTCTCTGTTTATCCCCACTTAATCTCTACTCCATCATTTGTTCTGAAGAGTTTGGATCTTACAATGCCTTACTATCAGAAACATGTGAACCAAATGGGAAGAATGTTTGTCTTTCATGGTATTTGACACTATGTTTTTCAAGTACTCCATTATATTAGGGAGGTGCACCAAATACCACCATCCTCTAAGACATTGTGAAACGAAGCGCCATATGTTCTCTATCTTTTGCCAACAGGTTCTACTTTTTAACAGACTGCTCTCATTCTCAATTCCTGATTTTCAGTGTCCCGTATTTCCACCCCATGGAAGGGTGGGTAAAAAAATTACCCGCCAGTCCTATTTGTTTCTTCAAAGCAGCAATTTTCGACTTGCTTTTAGAAATTTTTAAATGTCATTTACCATCATAACCAGTAAGAGAGAGGGACTCTCTTCGAGAAACTTTATACCATTGACTCTTCCCTAGAGATCGTGTTACACCCCGTACTTTTAGGCTATACCTCAAACCACTCAACGTATGTAAGTAGACTCGAGCCTTGGGGAATTTTGGTCATAATCAAGTATACAGATTAAGAATTCGGTGTATAAAAGGACGATGTCCCGAAATGATTTACGACTTAAAAGTGTGACGAATGGGATTGAAAATAATGTTGTGTGTGTCCCAAGGGAGGCTAGGGCTAATGCTATATCACATGACCGCGATGATAAGTATATGAAGTGTGTTAAAAAAATAATGCAATAACTCAATTTATGAAAGCATATTGAGGTCAAGGAAATAATTTGTGTTTGTGATTAGTTTTAATATTAAAGTATAGTGGAGGACTAAAGAAACTAATGAGGGTCAAGGTGGATAAGATCCACCTTTCCACATGGAGGCCATCTAATGAAAAGAAAATGTGACTATTGTACATATAGAATACACGTATCAAATTGCGGGCTGTTTTGCCTCTTTGGAGTAATTATTTGGGTGGGCCCCATGCTTCATATAATAATGACTCTCTTAAGATCTCACATGAAGTAACCATCATCTTTGAGGGAAATTCATGGTAGCAACGACCAGCAGCCCTTTTATACAACAACATACTTTCTTCCATTTTTAGTAAGTAAAGCTATGTCCCTTTATATCATTTTTCTTCCAAGCTCATAAGAAATCCCCATTCCTCACTTATTTTAGCCCCAAAACAGATCCTAAACTCTCTCAAGGTCCCTCAAGGTGTTACACCATAGTCAAGGTAAGTTCTTTAAGGTTTCAAGCTTAAATCCATCTTGCAAGTCTCGTAGAGCTAACGTAACTTCCGTCTTTCTGGTTAGTTGTTGTTTTGGAGATTTCTTCTAGTTGAAGTAAGGGAGAAGAAGGGTTGATTTGTGTTATCTAAGGTAAGTAACCTTCTCTTCTTCATGAATAAAAGTTATGTAAGTTCGGAATGCGTTGTCGTCAGAAAGAAGTGGTGAGATAGTAATAGGAAGTTGTAAATCATTTTTTAGGTTGTTGTGTAGCATCTTGAGGCTGCTATAAGGTGATGGAAATATTGATGGATGGTACAAATGAACTCTTGTCGTTGTCGTTAACTTGAATGGATAAGAAGTAGAGAGGAGTGTCATTTAGCTAATTATATAACGAGCTTGTCGTCCGATAAGTTGTATCGTTTCTTAGCTTCACACTAGCATTGTCATCATTTCTTGTAGATTAATATGTGAAGGAGGCTGGTCCTGATACCGTTACTAGAGATTCAACGACGAGGTATGTAAGGTTATCCCCTTCTTTCAAAAGCATAAAATCCAAGGTGTTTATCATTTTCAGAAAGAAACGTCCAAAGTACCATTCTATTTGTATATTGTTTATCCCTTGTCGGGAATAGTTCTCTTGTTATTATTGTATTCCATACTTACGGTTTGTTGGCTGCTCATCCAAAGTATTATAAATCTCCGAGAAGGAGTATTTCAAAGAATTAGCCGTCAAGTCGACCAAAAGTCGTTTCATAGTAGAGTCGAAGAGTTCCGAGTTTCAAAGAGGCCACAAGTACTATTATTATTACATATACATATATACTATTCCCACTACCGATGTGAATAGCCGGTGGGCAGTTGTACATGTACATTATACACACCTCGGGCTATAACCGGAGGGCACACTTATATGTGCATCCATACATACACCTCAGAGCATTACCTGGGGCAATACCATAGCACACACCTCGGGTTATAAGCCGGAGGCAGATTGTATGATAAGGCCTATGGACAAAGGTTTCAGTATAGTTCCAGGGTTTCATTAGTCGCCCTATGTGGCACATAGGTTATCAGAGTATCAGATTGCTTCTATGCTCTTCTTTACCGCTTATACTTTCATATTGTTATTCATGCTTTACATACCGGTACATTTCTTTCGTACTGACGTCCGGGCTCTGATAGACCATCCCAGTAGGAGTTGTTGAGTTCAGCCATCAGTGGGTAAGCTTCGTCTTTTCCAGAGCTTCCTGGTCAGGTGTGGAGTGTTTCATAGGTAGCTATGTACATATTGGGTAGGTCGGGCCCTGTCCCGACCATATGACAGTTCGGTCGTTCGTAGAGGCTCATAGACTTGTGTTGTATGTACAGTGGTGATGTATGGCCTTGTCGGGCTGACTATCTATTGTTGACTTGTATTGCGGCCTCGTCGGCTCTGTTTATGTATATGTCGGGTTGATCCCCTCTTGTTCATCCTCATAGGTTGGGTTGTATCCTTATCTCACAGAGTGTGGCCTTGTCGGCCCCCTCATGGCATTATTATTTATATTATGTTCTAGTACGGCCTCATCGGCCAGAAGTTCTTCTCGTATAGGAACCTGGTTATCTGAGTGGTGCGCTCCAACCAGCATGGCACCGGGTGTCGGCCATACCCCCTAGTTTTAGGTGTGACAGATCGTCACCCCAGATCCAGTACAAGCAATAAAATGAGGCAAATACAACCTAAAGGAAAATCAAGTTATCAGATTTAGGCATGGCTTTCAATGATATATTTTTTTTAATCTATATGTGGCCCTTTTCTTGGGTGCAAGTATTTTATTTTGACCTTTAGGTAGTTAAGCAGAAAGAAGCAACTTCCAAAACTGTCCTTGACCAACTTTAATTGATTAACATCAGTATTCCTAATGACATTCTTCATAATTGATGTAAGAAAAAAATGAAATCAAATTAAGTAGCCCATGGTTCTGGTGACCTCTGTCGGACTTTCAGTAGAAGGAAGAAAACTAAAGCTACAATCACAACAATTTTTTCATCAAACAGTATAAGTGATGGAATGACCAAGAGCACATAAGTATGCTGCAGTTAACACCAAAAATCAAGCTTTTTATATTAAATTTCAGCTTTACTTTACTTTATACAACATACCTTGTGCCATGGGTGTGGCTTTATTTGTGGAAATTTAAACTCGGTGTAGTTTGGGTTCATGCATTTTATCTCCTCTCTAGTAGGTGTCCCCAAAACCTGCATAAAGTTTGAAGCAGAAAAGGAAAGTTAACTTATTATTTAAGGCAGGTGGTCCATAGCAAATACTGGCACTCCTACAACACTTGATATATGATTAAATCCCGCCTGCATAAGTAGGCTGACAAATAACAATCCATCTTTTCTGGTAACAAGTATAGCTACATTATAAACAAAAGTACTCACAAAAATAGTCCCTAAGGGTATATACAAAGAGGATTCCAACCCCAACCCCCACCTCAACTGTCTTCCAGGGGAAGCAGAAAACAGCAGTTTAAAGTGTATGACAGCACCACAGACATGAATTAATGTGTTCATCAACAAGAACCCCTAAAACTAGTCGGGCATTTCTAAAGTTAAAAAGTGGATGAGTGAAACTTCATTGACTCAAGGAGAGATATCTTATATAGGACAAAAGCGGATGAGTGCAAGTTGCACAAATTTCAACAGGTGCAGGGTACAAGATTTTTGTTTTCTCCTATTTATTGCCTGTTGAACTAAGAACACTGGAAATTTTTCGAATACACATTAGGTATCAATATCACATAGGCAATTTAAGAGGGTGTTTGGATTGGCTTTTTAAAAGTAGCTTATAAGATAAAAGCTAAAAGTCATAAGTTGTTGACTTGGGAGTTTGTACTTTTTTGGCCTAAAAGTAAGTGCTTAAAAGCACTTTTTATCTTTCCCAAACACCACACAATGTAGAAAAGAGCTTAAAAGCCAATGAGCACTTAAAAAGCCAATCCAAACACCCTCTAAGTCTATAACCACTCTGTGCAGGAGTTGGCAAAATCTTAAGCCATAATGTGAAACCATGCTCTTTTTTCCGGATTTCCCCAAAAGGAGACATGCTCACAATGGTCCAACTGAATTGTAAAGGAAAGAAAATCAGCAAAGTACCTTTGAGAAGACAATATCAAGAATAGAAAAGTTTATATAATTCACCTTTATAATCTCTACCAATTGATCAACCCCACTCTCTCCAGGAAACAATGGCTGTCAAACAGGATTTATTAGAAGTATTAGAACAAAGAATACAACTACAACTAAGAATAGTAAAAAAACATTAACACACGGACATACCTGTCCAAGAAGTAACTCAGCCATCACACAACCTGTAGACCAAATATCAATAGCTGTTGTGTATTCGGTGGCACCAAATATGAGTTCAGGGGCACGATAATATCTCGAACAGATATATGACACATTGGGTTCACCTTTCACCTAACCAGTCATCAAAGAATTAAGTCGGAGAACTGTAGCGAGTGTGAGATTCTTAAGGTGGTCTTTGCAGAGAGAAATTACCAAAACTTTTGCACTTCCAAAATCACAGAGCTTCAGCTGATGTGTGTGTGGATTTACCTAAGTATTAAACAGTATTCCAGCTTAGTGAGATAAGAATATCACGATGATAACCAGAAGATACCAGCAATAACAATAACATGACACTACCCAAAATTAAGCTGACATCATCACGTATTCTACCATAAGATTATGCTATTGCATCTCTTTCTAAAAGGTGTAAATGTATAGCCTCTAAGACGGTTAAACTCAAAAGGATTTGTATTCTTGATCTTCTAGATACTAAGTTACTTGGTTTCTCTATAGTCTGCTTAATGGCTTGCCTAACAAATAATATTAAGTTAAGAAACCTCTTCAATGCCCTTTACCACTTCACTCGTTATGGACTTGAGAGTTCTCCCAAAATTGGAGTAGTCTACCGGGCACCACATATCATTTATACACACATCACAAGACCCTAAATATAAAATTTGCAATCATTTATGCAAAATGCTTGGAATGTTACTCCTTTCAATCCCTTTGCTCCTTTTTGCTATAGAGTTTTACCTTTTTATTAAAATAGGGCTTTCTATGAGAATTTTTTTGATGAAGAATAGGGCTTTCTATGCGATAAAGTATAGAATTTCATCCACTCTGTTTAACATATGTCATCTAAATATATAATACAGAATCATATCAAAGTCTATTCTATAAACTAAAAAAGTACAGTTAGTCCAACTAGATTATAAAGTTATAAAATCACGCGCGCACATCTTACAGCTAATCATACACATTCAGAAAAAAATCACATAATTAACTAATCATGACTAGAGGGCCTTTGATCCAGAAAATCATTATCAAAAGAATGAGTTCAAGAACAAGAAAATAAAAATTAACAAAGTATTTACTTAAAAGAACAGAATCCACTTATCATAAAAGAAACACCTAACCAGTAAATTCTGAGGCTTGATATCACGGTGACAGATGCCAATACAGTTATGAATATAAGCCAGTGCCCTGCATATCTGAGCCAAAAAAGGAAAAAGGTATAGTAAGTGAGACATTAGATGGCCTCGAATCAACAACTAGTCCAGCATCAAATGTTTGAATTTCCTGTAAGTAGCTAATGGTAAATTTTCTAATAGAGCATATTAAAATATTTTACGACCCTTCTCTTGTTTTCAAGAATACATATAGTTCATCTACGAAAACTACCAAAGCTAGGTGGACAATCAAAAGGACAGAAGAAAAGCAATGGTCTAATGTCGACATGTGGGCCTATGAATCTGATGGACCTTTGGTCCATGTTACAGGTACATTAACCATATGTACTAATAATAACTCATACAAGTCAAGATGGGCTATAAAGCAACTTAATAGGCAAAAATACTGGAATATCTCTACTCTTTCTTTAACAGGTTTTCTAGTCTCTAACATTTTAATCATCTTGTTTTCCTTTTTTTGTTCGTTTTTCTTTCTCTTTTTCTGGGAGGTTGTGTTTCAACTTAGACAAAGGCAGGATATTTTCCTTTTCCCAACAAATGTACACCTTCAAACTAGACAATTAATTGACTGGTGAAAAGATGTGACATTTATCATGCAAAACACTGAGTGACTTGATAAACCATCACAAGGAAGGTCTAAACGTCCGAACAAGATAAATTACAAGTTCGTGATACACACCAAATGTATAAATTAGTTCCCAACTTAAGTATTTGCAGCACGTGACAATTCAATGGTGGATTCCCCACAATGTGTCTTCACCCACCCACCCAAAATAAATAAGCTAAATATAGTAATGGAAGAAGACTAAATTATCAGCAGGTACTGGATAGTAAAAAAGGCAAATAAAACTCAAAACTAGCAAAGTAACATAGCACAAGCAGCACCAGCCAATGTCCACAATGAGATACGCAAATTCAGAGACAAAGGTCACATGACCAAGCTAGTGTATAACTAACAGTTTAGATCCTCCGGAAAATGCAACATGCCTGATAGGTATAGAGTTTGACATATATCAATGGCATCCTCTGGTTCATTCTGCTGTATTGTCTCGCAATACGATTGACGGATTCTGGAACAAATTCAAGGACAAGGTTGAGGTATACTTCCTCCTTGTCTGTTGTTGAGAAGAAAGAGTGTTTAAGAGCAACAATATTAGGATGATCCAACATTTGCATAATCTGCAGTTCTCTGTTCTTGTAGCGCTTATCTTGAAGAACCTTCTTAATTGCCACAATCTCTCCAGTTTCTCTACATTTTGCCTGTAACGAAAAAAATTTATATCTGAATAATTTATAATACTGTAAAGAAAAAACAGAAGTAGATAACCCAGAAATTATAGCAGTGCTTACTTGGAAAACCACACCGAAAGAACCAGTTCCAACCACATGTTCTGCAATGTAACTTACATTCTGTGAAACCCAATAAAAATAGTCATTTTTCATTCCAACCACATGATAAGTAATGCTTCTCATAACTAATTAAAACCTGCTTGGGTTGACCATTTCGACCACCAATACTGGTTCTGATAACATGCCCTGTTTCTGCACCCACACCATCAATTATATCTGGTTCACTGTCCTGCATGATTATTTCAAGAAGATAGAAAGAATGATGTCTTCCAGATAAATGATCTAATAAGCTGAGTGGAAGAAGTATTCTTGAGAGATATAAAATCAATATATATGTATACTAGGGCACTACAAGCAAACAAAAAAAGAGCAAATTTACTTGTTAAGTTTAACAATGAAGGGAAGAACGGAAGTCTGAGAGAGAGAAAGCAGCTTGGGTGGAGGGGAGAGAGACAATAGAGATCCCGGGATTATTAAAGAAGAATTCAGTTATAGAGTAAATAACAATAGGCAACTCCTTAGGAATATTGACTTCAGCCCTTAATTATAATTATCATTAAGATTGTGTACTTATGGTTACCATGTTTATAACTAAGCATGTTTCTTGGGGCGTCGAACAGAAAAAAACTTTAAAATATATTTGATGATAGGTCCATTGGGTGGGAGACATCTAGATTTACAAGGATATTTCAACATTAAAAACAAATTTAACCTTTATAATATATTTGATGATAGGTCCTTTGGGTGGGAGACATCTGGATTTACAAGAATATTTCAACATTAAAAAACAAATTTTTTAACTTTCAAATGACTGGTTATCAGGTTCATTTGAATGAATACAATATAGAGATTGATATGAACTGATTTAAGTAAGAATTTCAAATCCTATCTATCACAAGAGGTTATCAAGTTCATTTGAATGAAGATAATATAGAGATTGATATGAACTGATTTAAGTAAGAATTTCAAATCCTATCTATCACAAGAGGTGCAACCAGATGCCTCCATCCAAGGACCCTAAAGTGGATACTAAAGTAGTAGCAATGTCAGGCAGACTATTCCGGAGAAAAACAAAAGGCAGAAATCTCCAGTAAAAGCATTGTATGTTCAACTTAATAGAGAACCTAGTCAGTGCTGTGACTAAGATCACTGGTGGTAGAGTCAACTATTGAACATTGTCTAGGGTGCAGTCAAAATTTAGAAGCTCACCCCGTCATCATCATGGTCCACCCTGTCTCTCAACCTCATCTCAAACATTTCTCTTCCCAGCCAGTCGACTGAACTAGATGAACTCTTGTATCCATTAGCACTTCTAGAACTGCCTGCTCCTCCGTTGCCAAGACCAGTGGACGCCATAAATGAACCTTGCAGAAGTCGCTGACACTAATAGCTGCTCCTCTCAGCATAATTCCTTCTGGTGCAGCCCTCCATCCCATAAATGTTCCTGTCTACCTAGTTTGACGACAAGGTCCTTAATCAATATAGTTGAAGAGAATTTCTGACTAAAATTAAGCAAAATGAAGATAGTCGGTACGAGCTAAACAAAAGTGCCACAAATAGGAAGTGAAGCACGGTAAGGCATAAGATATTGATTCATTGAGCATCAACCAAGTTGAGAAGACCAGGTAAAAGGATAATGTCCAAACCAGCCAATAAATGCCACATTTAGCTGCATTGCTATATTCCATTTTTTATTGAACCATCAATCAGGGTGCTGAATGAAAAAGTCAAGGAAATTACCTCATTATGTTAGTCTTAATATGGAGTGCTTATGGTTCTTATGGCTGTATGCCAGGTTCTATAAGTTCCAAGGTCAAGAAACTTACTAGTTGTAAGCAAAGATTCAAGACGTTAATACCTAAAGAGAGTGGCATCACGTGAGAGGCACATGGGGAAGTTAGTAACTAACTAATTATTGTTAGGAGTTTGTTATAGCTAGTTATCTCGGCAATTGTGTAGCTTAGCATTGTTAGCATTGTATATAAGCTGTATAACAGCTCATTGTAGATCATATTGATAATACAACTTCATCTCTTCTAATCCAAATATTCTCTCTCTAGAAATCTTATCTTCCGCATTGTATACTCGACTGATTGTTGATAAATGAACATGGTATCAGAGCATACGGCCATGGATATGGCTTGATTGCATCAAATCGTTGCTATTTAGAGAGTTCTTAGAGTGAAGAATTTGATTGATGAAGAGGTGCGATAATGGCGGTCACACTAGATGATACGCTACCATAGAAACTTAGTCATAATCATCTATTGTTCCTGCAACCAAATGATAATTCAGGAACAATATTCATTTCAATGAAGCTTACCGGACCATTTGGAGTCGAGGAATGTTAATCGCAATCCTAGGGCACAATAAGCTAAGGTTTGTGAACGGAACTTGCAAACGAGATAGTTATGGTCCTAATTTGGTAGATCTATGGGATAGATGCAACGTGATTGTGTTCTCATGGACAATGAATTGTGTATCACCGGAATTGCTAAGTGGAATCGTTTATTCTACGAATGCTTGTAAAGTCTGGTTAGATTTGAAGGAGCAATTTGATAAGGTGGATGGATCGAGAATCTATCAATTGCATAGGGAAATAGCTACGATTACAAAGGGAACTAGCGGCATTGCAGTGTATTTCTCAAGGATATGTGCACTATGGGCAGAGTTTGATAGTTTAGCACCGACTCCGGGATGTGATTGTGACAAGTCAAGAGAGTTTGTTGGCTTTATGAGAAAACAGAAATTATGGCAATTTCTAATGAGACATATGAACAAGCAAGAGGACAGATATTAATGATGGATCCAATTCCTACTATCAATAAGGTCTATTCAATGTTGATTGAGAGAGAAAATCAAAAGACCATGACAGCAATGCAAGCAATTGGAAATCAGAATGATGGTGCTGCTTTGATGACTGCAAGAGTACCACAAGGCAACTTCCAAAAGTTTAAGAAGAAGGGATATGATCCCAATGCCTTTTGTGATCATTGCAAAAACACAGGACACACAAGTGAAATCTGTTATAGGTTGGTGGGATATCCACCTGGATACAAGTTCAAGAAGAAGCCTGGAGTGCCTAATCACAATGCTGCTCATAGTGCTGTGGTAGAAGACCAAAAACAGCAAGAGAGATATGAAGATATAGCACCAACACATGATGCATTCAACATACCAACTACGCATCATCACCACACACCAGCTATGGCTCCTCATTACACACCAGCTATGCCTACACCAGCTATGCCTCCTCATTTTACACCAAGACAATACAGTCAAATCATGAGGATGCTAGACAAGGAAAACTTGCCTCCTTCTGGAGAATGTTCCACTTCTGCAGCAAACATGGCAGGTAGCATTAATGCTTTATTTGTAGAATCACAGAAAAGGGACTGGATAGTTGACTCAGGGGAAACTAATCATATGACTTCAGATCTTAATAAATTGGATAACAAAAAGGAATTGACATGAGTAAATGCTAAGAAAGTACACTTACCTAATGGAAACACTACACAGGTGACACATGTTGGTACTTGTAAGCTGAAAGACATAGGACTACTTGAAAATGTGTTGTTTATACCTGACTTCAAGTTTGACCTATTATCAGTATCTAAGATCACTAAGGAGCTTAAATGCTCAGTGTCATTTTCCCCTGATTTTGTCATATTCCAGGATCTTTATACTGGGTAGGTGAAGATGATTGGTAGGGAGAAGGAGGTACATACTTCCTCACAATCATTTCAATAATACTGTGAATAAATGCTTTGGATTGTCTGCAATAAAGAAGGAGATAGATGTAAAGCTGTGGCATAGAAGGCTTGGTCATGCTTCTGTTGGTGCAATACAACATGCTTTCTTTTTATCACATGATTTGTGTAAACAGGAACTAGGAAGCTGCTCTATTTGCCCTTTGGCTAGACACACTAGGTTGTCTTTTTCTAGTAGTACTAGTAGATCTGCAGTAGCTTTCCATTTGATACATGTTGATGTCTGGGGTCCATAAGATGTACCAACTTTTGATGGCAATAAAATGTTTGTGACTATTGTTGATGACCATTCTAGGATGACATGGCTTTATCTACTTAAGTTGAAAAGTGATGTGATTGTTGTGTTGAGGGATTTCATTAAGATGGTGCAGACTCGGTTTGATAGAACCATTAAGATCATCGGAACAGACAATGGCACAGAATTTGTTAATGATAACTGTGCAGCCTTGTTTAGTACCTATGGAATAGTTCATCAAAAGGCATGCACCTATACTCCACAGCAATGGCATTGCTGAAAGAAAGCACATGCATGTTTTAGAGATTGCAAGAGCAATGAGATTCCAAAGCTCAATTCCTTTAAGGTTTTGGAGACATTGTGTGCTTGCTGCCATTTATGTGATAAATAGACTGCCATCTAGTGTCTTAGGTGGTTCCAGCCCATATGAGGTTTTCCATCATAGGAAACCCAAACCGGTTCACCTTAGAACTTTAGGCTGTCTTTGTTATGCTAAGAAGATATATACATGACAAATTTGAAGCCAGGGCTATTCCAGCAGTTTTGATGGGTTATTCATAAGTGACCAAAGGGTACATTCTATATGATCTCAGCAAATCCTGTTTCTTTGTCAATAGGGATGTTACATTTAAGGAGGAGTGCTTTCCTTTCACAGTAAAGAACCACATGCTCCCTTGTTCATGCCTCAATCCAAATATGATGCTATATTCCACCCACAAGATGAGCTAGTGTCTATTCCTATACCTCCTAATGCCAATACTGAACCTATACCTGCACCTGATCAAGCTCCACCACCACATCAACCACCACTTCCTCCAGATCCAGTACACACTCATAACCCTTCTATTGAACCAAACATAACACCTTCCTCAGTACCTGATGTCAGAAGACCAGCTAGATCAAAAAAAAAAACTTCCCATATGGTTGACTAACTATCAGACTTCCTTACCAGGTCATGATACTTCTGCACCACACTCTGTCAGCAATTCAGTGTCATATGACAATATCAATCCTGTTTATAGGAGTTATTTGTCCAGTTTCTCAACTTTAGTTGAACCTAAAACCTTCAAAGAGGCATCTCAAGATCCTAGATGGATTGAAGCCATGAAATCTGAGATTCAGGCCCTTCAAGACAACAAAATTTGGGATTTAGTTCCATTACCCAAAGGGAAGGTTCCTATAGGCTGCAAGTGGGTGTACAATATCAAATTTAAAGCCAATAGTGAAGTTGAGAGGTTCAAGGCAAGGTTGGTGGCTAAGGGTTATAACCAAAGAGAGGGCCTAGACTACAGTGAAACTTTCTCACCAGTTGTAAAAATTGTGACTGTGAGATCAGTTATTTCACTTGCTGCAGCTGAAGGTTGGCACATCCATCAAATGGATGTGCACAATGCCTTTTTGCAAGGAGATCTGTTTGATGAGGTGTACATGCAACTACCCGAGGGTTTCGCAAGCCAGTGGGAGAATGGTGGCAAGGTGTGTAGCCTTGTGAAGTCTTTGTATGGTTTGAAACAGGCAAGTAGGCAATGGAACATGAAATTAACTGAAGCTCTCATTAAACAAGGATTCACTCAGAGTTGTTTAGACTACTCACTATTCACTATGAAGAGAGGAAACAGTATTGTAATTCTTCTGGTGTATGTGGATGACATGATGATGACAGGGAATGATCTACAATTGATTTCAACAAACCAAGGAAGCACTGCATCAGCCTTTCAAGCTTAAAGACTTAGGAGAAATGAGATATTTTCTTGGAATTGAGCTTAGTAGATCCAAAAGAGGAATTCTTATGAACCAAAGGAAGCACTCACTTGAGCTTATATCAGAACTGGGGCTCGGTGCAGGAAAATCTACTGGACACCTTTGGAATATAATCAGAAGTTTACAACAAAAGAACTTGACAGTATCATTGACAACTCAGCTGATGAACTCATTGGTAATTCAGGAGATGAAGTTACTAATGAATCAAAGGATGAACTGCTGGAAGATAGGGAGCAGTACCAAAGATTGATTGGGTAACTGCTATACTTAACTCTAACAAGACTGGATATAGCCTTTGCAGTCCAGACGTTGAGCCAATTCTTGCAAGCTCCCCAGAAATCACACTAGGAAGCTGCTTTGAGAGTGGTTAGATATGTGAAAAGGGAACCAGGTCTTGGAATTCTGATGAGCAGTGAGAAAGGGTCCAAGTTGACTGCCTATTGTGATGCAGATTGGGCATCATGCCCAAACACAAGGAGGTCAGTAACAGGATTCCTTGTGAAGCATGGTAATTCATTGATCTCATAGAAATTAAAGAAGCAAAGCACAGTCTCAAGGAGCTCTTCAGAGGCAGAGTATAGAAGTATGGCTACAGTGGTGTCTGAATTGGTTTGGTTAGTTGGCTTGTTCAAAGAACTTGATGCAGAAGTAGAGTTGCCAATTGACTTATACTGTGATAGCAAGGCAGCCTTGCAGTTAGCTGCAAATCCAGTGTATCATGAAAGAACAAAGCATATTGAAGTAGATTGTCACTTTATACGAGAAAAGATTCAACAAGGGATGGTAAGAACTCAACATATTGGATCAAAAGAACAGTTAGCAGACATTTCGACAAAGCGGTTGCCCAGGACACAGCATGAACATTTAGTTTCCAAGCTGGGAGTGTTCAATATTTTCACACATGCCAGCTTGAGGGGGAGTAAAGAGAGTGGCATCACGTGAGAGGCACATGGGGCAATAAGTAACTAACTAATTATTGTTAAGACTTTGTTATAGTTATTTATCTCGGTAATTGTGTAGCTTAGCATTGTTAGCATTGTACATAAGCTGTATAACAATTCATTGTAGATCATATTGATAATACAACTTCATCTCTTCTAATCCAAATATTATCTCTCTAGAAATCTTATCTTTCGCATTGTATACTCGACTGATTGTTGATAATTGAACAATACCTAAGAGAAAGGGAAAAGTACGGTACAAATATTCCTGATAAATAACACATTTCTGTTTTGCAATAGAAATTCGATTGAGAAGACTATGCAATTATGGAAGTCAAACAACAGCAGAAACACCACTACTTTTCATTGTATTATTATGAAAGAAACCATATATCCATCAATTACTACGCAGCAATTCCAAACTAACTCGTGTTGGAATAATACTCTAATTATTTGTTCCGTTTAATCAAGTCCAAATATTGATAGAATTCATAAAATAAACAGATATACTTCGCCAAAAGTAAAACAAACAGATCTATATCCAATATGAATAGTCATTTATCAGATGAAATGATAGCGAAAAGATGTGACCGCAATTGCGCAATTATGTTTAGCAAAAAAGCTCTCGTAACATCCTTAAGTCTTAACACGAAACAACTCCTTCATACACACACGGATGATAAAGCGCGAAATTACACAACAAACTTAACAAACTATTTCATCGAGAAAACGTGAAATTAAAAGCAATTTCTAGCATACTCCAACGAATTACAAGCAAGTAACAAAAAAAACGTATATGAACCACAAAACCGCTTATAAACAGTTACTAGACGATCGTCTAAATATTGGAAGTTCATAATGTAGATAACAAAACTAGAACTGACCTCGATTAATCCGAAGCAGTATTCAAGCATTTCTTCTTCAACGATTCCAGAATAGCGAAATTTTCAATCAATATAGCACCACAAAATGCATATTAAAATTGTAGAAATTCAAAAGATAAAGTCAGTTGAAGACTCAGATCAAACGCAGCCGGAGGTTGGCGTTGTGGTTCTTTCTAAAATGCGAGAAGTGTGTGTGAGGGAGAGGAGAGAGGTTTTCGATACTATTAGAGAGTGACAGTCTTCTCTGACAAGTGAATGAGTAAAGGAGGACTCTTTTTCTTCAAACCATATCTCTCATTAGTAAAGATATATTATGATGCAAATTATTAACCTCTGTTCCAAATTAATTATCATATTTATCTTTTCTAAAGTCATATGATTTAAAGTATAATTAATATTTTAAAATATATTTTTCATCAAATTGACATATCAAAGACTCAAAAATTAGTACTCTCCGTCTCAATTTATGTGACACTCTCCGTCTCAATTTATGTGACACGAAGTTAAAGAAAGAAAATGTGACTTTTGAAATGTGTGGTCAAAACAAATATTAGATAATTGTGTAACTATAAATTATTTCGTTAAGTACAAATGAAAATTTTTTAAATAAAATTATTTCTAGAGAAAATGGTCAAAAATATCTCTCTACTTTAAGAAAAAGTACTAAAAATATCCTTCATTATAAAATTGGATAAAACTGATTGTTAGAAAAAAAATCACTCCTAAAACTCTCTCTTGTATAGGTTAGGCTTGATAAAACAAAAGGGAATATTGGTCAAAAGTCAAGAACACTCTCTCTTATATAGGTTAGGCTTGATAAAACAAAAGGGAATATTGGTCAAAAGTCAAGAACGTACTTGTCTCCTACTCCCTAAAAAAGAAGATTGGTGACCTAGATGGCCACGGTTACTTACCTTAGTTGCATCCAATTTTCAAATGAAGAGATCCGACGTCAAGTGCAGAAATTATTGTCAAAAGGGCGAGAGAGTTTCAGTCCGTGTTCAACCCTCGAAATCATTAGGACTTTCTCTTATAGTTAAATAATTGTCCTTCGTGCGAGTTCGTCTACCGGAACCCTCATTGTCACTACTTTGGAAAAGGGCTAAAAATACCCCTCTATTAATGAAAAATTCCAAATCACCTAAAATAACCAATTTTATTTTTTAAACCCGCTCCAAAATATGAAAAATAATTTTTTAAAATCTATTTTTAAAAATTAAATCTGAAAAATATTTTATTCAAAAATCTGGAAAATTTTCTTAAATCAGGAAAACAATGTTTTTTAAAAATAAAATGTGGACAAAAAATTAAGTTTCTTGAATAAAAAACACCTTTCCATATTTAATTTTTTAAAATAAATTTTTAGAGCGGGTTTAAAAAATAAAATCGGGTTATTTTGGGTGGTTTGAAAATTTTCATTAGGATAGGGGTAATTTTTAGCCCTTTCTCAAAGCTGAAGGGGTATTTTAGTCCTTTCTCAAAGTAGAGGGATATGTTTTACCCAAATTTGTAACGGAAGATATTTTTAGCCTTTTTCTTAAATTAGAGGGATATGTTTACCCTTTTCCCTTGTTTTTAATCATAGAAATGTGATATTCTTTTTGGTACATACTAAAAAATGATGTCATATAAATTGGAATAGAGAGAGTAACTTATAGTAGTAGTACCTTTTTGAATATCTAAATTTTAATTATAAAATATAAAGTTAATTTAAATCCAATTTAGCTTTGAAAATTAATCAAATTAATTCTCGAGAAGCGAAACATGATAACTAATTTGGGATGGACGGAATACTAAATAATTATCTATTTTTTTACGAAAACATTTTTTCTAACAGCAGTAGTAGATAAAGAAAATAATGATAATAATAATAATAATGATAATATAAGATGAATTAGCTATATCAGTTCTCCTTTCAATAATTCATATTATGTATTGGTTTTGAAATGCGTAAAAATTACAATGATGATATTCAGGAGAAAGTGGGAGTGGCCTCGGTGGATGATAAGATGCGAGGTTGAGATGGTTCTGGCATGTGCATAGGAGAGATACAGATGCCCCGGTGTGGAGGTGCGAGAGGTTGGCTATGGACGGGTTCAGGAGGGGTAGAGGTAGGCCGAAGAAGTATTGGGGAGAGGTGATTAGACGAGATATGGCGCATGTGCAACTTACTGAGGACATGACCTTAGATAAGGGGGTTGTGGAGGACACGAATTATGATAGAAGAGTAGTAGGTACTCAAGCGTAGTCCTACTTATGTTTACAAATTGATAGTTGTAGTGTTATTACTGTAGACTTGATTAGCCTATCACACTTATAGGCACATTATTGTTTTATAATCCACTGTAGTTTAATTTATGTTGTTATGTGTTCTTTAATATATTTTGTTTAGCTTATTTAGTTGTGTTAGCTATTGCTCCCTTTTGTTCGAATGCAGTTTATACTGCTTTAGTTCCTTATCTGAGTCTTACCGTTTCTCTTGTTTTACTCTTTACTCTTGCTTTGTTTTGATTGACTTGCTTGTGATTATGTTTTATCTTGAGCTGAGGGTCTTCCGAAAACAGTCGCTCTACCTGCCAATATGGAGGTAAGCTATGTGTACACTCCACCCTCCTCAGACTCTACGATGTGGGATTTCACTAGGTATGTTGTTGTTGGTTAGCTCTCTCTAAATTGGGCAAAAGCAAAGACCTCACCACATAGTAGCTCATTTGGTCAAACTTTTGAGAACATAAAGGTACTTTAAGAAGAAAAAATAGATTTGAAATTTTGGAAAAAAAGAAGTGATTTTAAACCTTTACACAATGGTTCAGATCTGGAAGTAAATTTCTACATATTTAAAATTATAGAAAGAATTGGTATTCATTTTACAGTTGTGAGTTTAAACTTAATGGAGAATCCATATTTCTAATCATTAGATTTAATCTTGAAAGAAATAATCCCCTTGATTATTTTCATTGATTGAATAGATATATATACAAGTTACAAACCTTTTCCTACCATAATTCTAACTCTACAATATGGTAAGTGTATATCCTAATTATGGTAAGTGTATAACCTAATCTAGGTAACAAATATACTACAATATACAAACAATATACTTTCCTTAATACTAAAGATTTGCCAACTGTTTTGGCTACCAGTAGCCTACTGGACGTCTGTTTAACACACCCCCGCAGTCATAGCGGGCGGTCTTCGAACGCTGAGACTGTCCCTAAAATCTTCAAAGAGAACCGCCGGTAGACCCTTTGTAAAAATGTCAGCAATTTGATAACGAGACGGGACATGGCATACGCGAACTTGACCCTTTGCAACCTTTTCACGGACAAAGTGAATGTCCATTTCGATATGCTTGGTGCGCCGGTGTTGAACGGGTTACCGAAAGGTAGATGGCACTAATGTTATCGCAATATACCAAGGTTGCCTTCTCGAATGGGACAATGAAGCTCCAAAAGCAAATTACGTAGCCAACATGATTCTCGAGACCACATTCGCTACCCCTCGATATTCTGCCTCTGCACTTGAGCGTGATAGAGTTGCCTGACGCTTTGCCGACCATGAGACCAAGTTGTTGCCGAGGAACATACAATAGCCAGAAGTCGACCGTCTGGTGTCGGGACAACCACCCCAATCAGCATCCGTGTAAGAGACAAGTGTGGATGTAGAGGAAGGATACAAGTGCAACCCATAGTCTAGTGTCCCCTGAATATACCGAATGATGCGTTTGATTGCATTCATGTGCTCAATTCTGGGATCATGCATGAATAAACACACCTGCTGCACTGCATATGTAATATCCGGTCTGGTAAAGGTAAGATACTGGAGGGCTCCCGCAAGATCGCGATAGCGGGTCGGGTCCTCGTATGGTGCACCCGCCGCGGCGCTTAGCTTTGGGTTTGCATCAATCGGCGTGGAAGTGGACTTACGGGATGACATCCCAGCCCTCTCGATGATCTCACCGCATACTTCCGTTGAGACAGAAACAAACCACCGAATGACGTTTGACGGCAATCCCCAAAAAATAACTCAACGGCCCTAAGTCCTTCATAGCAAATTCGAATCGAGCATGGCCATGATCGACCGACGCAAAGCATCGGAGGAGGCAAATCAAAATGATATCATCCACATATAACGAATATAGGCCAATGACGAACCACGGCGGTAGATGAACAAAGAATTGTCGACTGCCGTGTGTGTGAACCCAATAGTCGAAACAAAATCAACAAATCGTGTATACCAGGCACGTGGCGATCGCTTAAGCCCATATAATGACTTCTTCAACAAACGGACATGATTAGGGCGGTTGGGATCCCCGAAGCCCAACGGCGATGCATATAGATCGTTTCCTTGAGATCACCATGTAGAAAGGCATTCTTGACATCCAACTGATGGATTGGCCAAGTCTTTGAAAGAGCCAAGCTAAGCACAGTGCGAATGGTAGCCGGTTTGACCACCGGACTAAACGTCTCACCACAATCAATTCCAACCTGCTGAGTCTTACCATCACCAACAAGTCGCGCCTTATGTCGAGCAAATGACCCATCTGAATTCTCCTTATGAGCAAAAATCCACATAGACCTGATAATATTAATACCATATGGACGGGGCACCAACTCCCACGTCTTATTATCAATAAGAGCATTATATTCATCAGTCATAGCAATTTTCCAATTAGGGTCATTTAATGCGGACACATGATTGCGGGGCAAGGGGGATTTAGAGACATCAGAATGTAAATTAAAATGTCTTTTAGGTGTAAAAATACCCCGCTGACTACGAGTGACCGGTCTATGACTCGAGGAATAAGTGATGGAATTTTGGGAATTTTCTGGGCTCGGGACGGACCGGCGGGCGGTGGCCTGCTGCCGGCCCAACGGCCAAGTTCGGAATCGATTCGGGGCACCGCCCGAATGGGTTGGGTTTCTGGACCGGCCCAGAATTGGGGCCGGACTGGCCCAATAGCTGGAACTGTTCCAGTGGCTGGAACAGTAGGGGGCGACGGTACTGTGGGACCAGCGGGCAGTGGGCCCGCTGGAGGATTTTGGGCACGGGAGTTGTTCGAAAATTTTTGAATAATATACGGGGATATTTGGTCATCCAAAAAATTATACGACTTAGGCTCGGGAGTATGAACTTTCGTAAAAGGGAATTGGGTTTCATCAAAAATGACATGACGATTTATAATGATTTTCTTGGAGGATAAATCAAAACACTTATAACCTCGATGATTTGACGGGTAACCCAAAAATACACACGGAGTAGACCGAGCCTGAAGTTTGTTAATTGTGGTGGATGGGAATAACGGATAACACAAGCACCCAAAAATCCGAAGATGAGAATAAGACGGGTTCTTATTATATAAGATTTTGAGAGGGGAAGAATATGTCAGACCTTTAGACGGAATTATGTTAAGAAGGTAAGTGGCCATTTGTAGAGCATGATGCCAAAAATACGGAGGTATGGAGGCATGGATTAGGAGAGTTCGGACAATGTTATTTATGGAACGAATTTTGCGTTCGGCTTTCCCATTTTGTGAAGATGTATGAGGACATGAAAACCGAAAATTTATCCCATGAGTAGCACAAAATTCTCGAAACTCCCTATTGTCATACTCCTTCCCATTATCACATTGAATATTTTTTATTTCTCTTTCGAATTGAGTACGAATGAACGCTCTAAATTTTATGAAGACGGAAAACACTTGTGATTTATTCGCAATTGGAAACGTCCACAAAAATCTAGAATAATCATCTAAGAAGAGAACATAATATCGATGACCCATTGAACTAAGAACGGGAGATGTCCATAAGTCGCTATGAATAATGTCAAATGGCATAGAAGTATGAGAATTGGAGTCTACAAATGGCAACTTAACAATTTTTCCTAATGAACAAGATCGACAAATTGGAGTACGACTCGTACCCTTACAAGAAATAAAGCTATTTTTATCTAAAACCGATAAAATAGAAGATCCCGGATGACCCAAACGAGCATGCCACATGGAAGGAGAGATGGTACGCAAAAGGCGATGGCAAGGCCGGGACTCGACGGATCGAAACCGGGCATGATAGGATATAGATCCCCCTACTATCACACCTCATGAGATGACTCCCCGTCTTGAAATCCTTCACGAGAAAACCGAAAGGATCAAATTCAACGAGAAACGAAATTGTCATTTGTGAACTTTCGGACGGACACTAAATTTTTAATCAATTTAGGAGCATGTAAAGTATTTTTCAAGAGAAGTGGTGGATTGGGAGGAGACAACGTTTTCGACCATACCCTAGAATTGGAATTGAATCGCCATTACCAACAATTATTCCCAGGGGTGCTCAAATTGTAATAAGATGAGAGAGTACCGATTCGGAAGTCATGTGAGTAGTGGCCCCGGTGTCCATGTACCAATTTGGGTCCGGTTGAGTTAATCCCAACGTGTGCATTGCGGCCTCGATATCGGTCTGAGTAGGACCTGCCGCATGATGGGCTTGCGGAGGTCGGGGCCCAAGAACTCCCGGCCGTGGCTTGGACCAGGCCCGTAATCGCTACCACCGCTGCTGTTGTTGGCCACCGGCCGCCGGGCCGCCACCGCCGGGCATTGGGCTTGGATTGTTGGCCGCCCCACCGGCCGCCGGAATTTCTGTCGCATCTTTGGTATGGGCTGCCGGCCCACGGTCCACTGCTCCATCGCCATGGGCCCCACCGCTTTGGGCCCATGGGGGTGGTGGGCCACCGTTCATTGGATGGGACCCACCGACGTTTTGCCGACTACCGGAACCTCCACCATTACCACCGCGTTTGCCCCCGCGGTTTTTGTTATTATTCTTGCGATTATTCTTGCCGCCACCA
Source organism: Anisodus tanguticus (assembly GCA_034509755.1). Classification (NCBI taxonomy): domain Eukaryota; kingdom Viridiplantae; phylum Streptophyta; class Magnoliopsida; order Solanales; family Solanaceae; genus Anisodus; species Anisodus tanguticus. The sequence continues at coordinate 31,049,762 of CM067561.1, read as the reverse complement.
TTATTATGGTTTTGGCCCGAATTATTAACAAAAACGACGGATTAGGAGAGGACGTCATCATGACTACCGGACTTGCTCCGTAGCCGCCTTTTTAGCCAAACCGGCTTCTTCCAACGTAAGCATGGAGCGGGCTTGATGGAAGTCGGGAAGAGGGTTGCTTTGGCGAAGGAGAGTGCCAACACCATTATAGGCCTCCGAAAGACCAAACCAACCGTAGAACTAGACGATTATTTGTTACTGGTGCGCCAACGTTACGGAGTTGATCCGCCAATTCCTTTAGTTTCTTGCAATATGCAGAAACGTTCGGAAATACGTCCATTCGAACGAGAGAGAATTCCTGCTCGAGTGTGACGATACGGGAATGTTGGTTGTCTTGGAATATGTCACGCAATCTATTCCATGCAGCCATAGCCGTGGTATCGGGCTCCATAATCGTCTGTAGAAGGTCCACTGAAATAGTGGCGTATATCCACCGAAGAACGGTAGCATCAAGTGTAATCCATACCTCAGGATCCTCCGCAGGAAGGGGTCTAGTGGGAGGAATTATGTGATGAAGAACTTGATAAGAGATAGCGTGAATTTTAAACAACTCCGCCCACAATGCATATTGGACGTTTTCCATCTCAAGGACAATAGGGACACTAAGCTTGATATTGGAAACCGTGAGGGCAGGGTGAAAATTGTTCTTAGACATTTTTGAAAGAACAAAGAAGGAGGATAATTTTAAGAGAGGTTTTTGAGAGCGGAAGACGAGATATTTGGAGAAAAACCCGAGGGGGGGGGGGGGGGTTCTCGGCCAAAGAGGAGGCAAAAGTTTGAGAGAAGAAAACTTTTGTTTAGACCTAGTCTCTTGATACCATGAAAGAAATAATCCCCTTGATTATTTTCATTGATTGAATAGATATATATACAAGTTACAAACCTTTTCCTACCATAATTCTAACTCTACAATATGGTAAGTGTATATCCTAATTATGGTAACAAATATACTACAATATACAAACAATATACTTTCCTTAATACTAAAGATTTGCCAACTGTTTTGGCTACCAGTAGCCTACTGGACGTCTGTTTAACAAATCTAATTCGTTTGTAGGATTGTGCATTATCATATCATGAAGAGAGAGGTACAATGCTTCCAAAGTCATTTTCTCAACCCCCCTCTTTCCCATTTTAAAAAATATTTTATGTTAGGAGTATTCCATTAAACTACCTATCACCAAGGTAGATGTAAAGTCTCCGTACATTCCTACCCTCTCCAGATTCCACGTCACCCGATATGTTGTTGTTGTTGAGGAGTATTCCATTAAACAGATGCAATGGTTGTCAATTGTTGATATAAATGATTTGATTTTATAACCAGAGGGTAATCAAAAGATTGACAATGGGAAGTAGAATGAGGAAATTAAAGAGACTCACAAAGAGAGATTGGACAGGCTTTAACTAGGTGCAAATTAATATATTGACCCGATAGTTGCCACGTTACATTTATTGCGGGTTACTATTTTACAACCAGCTGGAGTAATATTTTGAACAATGTTAAGGGGTGAGACTTTGGTAAAATTTTAAACAGACATGAATATATTTAGCAATTTCAACATCATAATTTTACCGGGTTGGAATTGATAATTAATGTAACATAGGTATGAATAAATGTTAATAGAAGCAACCAAGGAAACCCGAAAAAGGGCAGTCCGGTGCACTAAACTTCCGATATACGCGGGATCCGAATAAAAGTCGGACCACAAAGGTCTATTGTACGCAGTCTTATCTTGCATTTATGCAAAATGCTGTTTTCACGGTTTAAACCCGTGAACTCGAGGAAAACAAAATAATCATATAATTCCAAAGAGGTCGGGCAGATATGATTTCATTTCTGAAATAGAAAATACCAATACTGGGCTCGATCGACACAGAGACCTCATGGTAAGCAAAATAAGAGGAGGGTTAGGAATATGGGTGCTCTCTTTCGATCGAGCTGATGGAATTCCGTTTTTATACCCAGTTGTATAAAGCTAAAACAAGAATTTGCCAAGTTACTAAATGAATCTATTTCATTCTAATTCGATCTAAGAAGAAAAAAATCACGCTCTGACCCAAGTTTTCTTAAGAAAAAACAAGAGCTTTGACTATGTGAAAGGATGTCATGTATATAATTTTTCCTTTTATTATTTTATGATGATTTATGAAATATGATTGATACAGTGTGAAGGGAAAAAATACATTTGTTGGAGTACATTTCTCCATATCTTTTCACTTGTTAATAAAACAAGTTCATCACCCCCCCCCCCCCCCAATTTGTTACCAAAAGGGGCCCTTCTTTTGGAGTTAGATAAAAATAAAAGAACTTTTTAGAATTACGAGAGGAAATGAACTTTTTGAGAGCTCATTTTACTTATTTTCAAGTAAAAAGAGATTACAACTACTGTTATTCACTTTTAAACCAGCTTGTTATTCTATTGACTAAGTAGGCATTCATCTTTTTAAAAATCATTGTTTGTTTATGTAATTTTAACATAATTTCAACTTCATGTCATGATTCGAAATTCCAAATCATAAAAAATGTGTGATTTGAGATTCAAAATCATGATTTTAATTTTTTAAAATTATAAAACTTGACCCATAAGTTTATATTTTGTAAAAAAAATCCACAAGTTAGTAGATATATACCAATTGATCGACTTTATATTGTATTGATCGGAAAATGCATGCTCGACATGAAGAGATTGTCCATACCACATGTGATGATTATATTAAAGAGCATTTACACTACTATTCATGTTCAATTTTTCTTTTTATTGAACTAAAGTTCGATCAATTAATGTTGTATTTTTTTAGAAATGTCTTTTAGCCGCATATTAATTTTCTTATAAACTATGACTTGCTCATTTGGTAATGTTTTGATAGTTTTTACAACTTGTGGGTTTTTATGTTAATGAGAAAAAATACAACTTAAAAAATCTAAATTGCATGTTCACACAAAACTTCAATTTTAAATCACCATGATTTCAAATTACGTATTTTAAATCATGTCCAAACGGCTCCTAAAGCTAAAATATTTGTTTGTCTAGAGTTATAAATTGCATACAATTATACATGTGATTGAAATTTCAATGTGATACACGCTAAGGATATAAGTGTAAGAAAATTCGTAATCATTATATTAAATTTACTGATGCCAAGAACTCATGAGTATTATGAATTTTGAATTTACTAACTTTAATTCTTGATTTCACATCTAAGTTCATTTTGGGGCAATGATATTACCAGTTTAGCACTTAAGACCAAATTCAACTTTTTACACATTATATCAGGTTGATAAAATTTACCACAAAAGATAACACTGCATATCAACTTAATAAACTCACCACAAAAGATAGTAACTTTTATCTTTCATTTTTATAAATTTTGCCAGTATGCATTGTTAAGATCCCAAAGTTTAAACTTGAAAGCATCAATTTAGTGGGACAAACTTTATAATTTAGAGGCAAATAGATAAGGCTGTAAACGAAGTGGTAGGCTTAGAGTACTGATGCAGACATTTTTATACTCTGTTGGTCACCGAATGTTGTCATTCAACTTTCGTAAAAGGGTCATATTTGTCCTCCGTTAAAATATGGGGTCAAATATGCCATTTCCGTTAGCAAAGTTGTTATACTTGCCCTCCATGGACGAAAATGCCATGTGGATGCCACATGTGATCCACGTGGAGGGTGGGACCCACCTTCGTCCTCAACAGTCACCGCCGCCTCCCCCACCCCCGACTGCCGTCCCTCCACCCACCAACTCCGGCAAATATAACAAGCTCAAAAAATCGTAAAAACCAACAAACATAACAAGCTCAACAAAGTGCAAAAACACAGCACATCAGTCCGCTCTCAGGTCAGGCTAAGGCTGGCCAGTGGGCCGGGTCGGCCCGGTCCTGATATTTTTTTTAAAAAAAATTATGGTACCGGGACTCGAACCGTGACGGGACATGGTCTCGTCCCGACCCCCCCCCCCCCGTCCCCAGACCCGCCAGGCCCGACCCGATCCCGTCCAAAACCCTCCCTTTGCACAAATAATTGTTGCACCAATGACCATTTTACATTTTGGCCGTTGTGCAACAGTTATTTTTGGCCTACCACCTCCCCCAACGCCTACCCCCTCCCCCAATCCCTTACCCCCATTAATATTTGTTTTTAATCCATAAGTTATTATATTTACACTTTAACCCAATTTTCCATCTATAAATACCTCATTTTCTCTTCATCTTTCTCACAAATCTTCCTACAATCTCTCTAATCTCTCAATTTATTTCTCTACAAGTCTACATTGTCTACTAAATACATAGTTTTATTTATTCATTTGGGAGTGAAGTTGGCAACTAGCTTGAGGATCTTCCATCGAGCAAAGTTTCAATTTTCAACCTCTCGATTACACGTTGACGTTACGTCGGCGTTTGGTACATTCGTTCCTTCATTAAATTATTATTGTCTGTTTATTTTATTTAGCGCACTTAATTTAATTTAGTTTAATTATTTATTAGTTTAATTAAAATGGAAAAATTTAAATGTATGCTTACGGGTAAGGGTAAGAGTCAGGCTTCTTCTAGTATGGGCAACAATGGCAAGGGTACTTCTTCTAGTCATCATATTTCTAGACAGAATCCTATTCCTACACAGGATGATTTTGTTGATACTGAACATTTTCACGCAATACCAATAGATTTAGACAAGGAACTATTTTCTAGACCTCAAGAAGACTTTAATTTAGATTATGATCTAGATGATACACTCACTAATGTAGAGGACAACACACCCACTAGTGCACCTTCAACTGGAATGTCTCATATTCCCCATAGTATGAGACCAGGTCCAGCAAAACGACCATTAAAATCAGATGCATGAACATTTTTTAATATAGACATAGAGAATCAAGTAGCTAGATGTAAAGTTTGTAAAGATGTTTTAAAATTTAAAACTGGAAAAGGTCACAGTGGGACGGGGGGTTTAATGAGACACGTAGCAAGGGCTCATCCAGCTAGATATGCCCAATACGAGGCTTCAAAACTGGGTGCGCAAACGCCCGCTCCATCGGGACAAGGTTCGCATACTGTCCCGGACCAAGTACATGGTCAAATTAACCACACAACGAGGGAATTGTAGTCCCTAATTACAATAAACATAGAGTTAGAGAAGCAATAGCAAAATTAGTTGTTGCGGAGGGTTTGCCTTTTTCATTCCTGGTTTTATTCATTATATTAAAGAAATGTATAATCTTATTTTTAACGGTTTTCCTAGATCAACTGTTAAGAGAGATGTATTTAAATTTGCACATGAATATCAACAGTATTTAAATATGTACGTTATTCATTATATCATTTTAATGGCAAAGTGGCTATCACTTCTGATATAGGCCATAGTACTAACGATCATGATTATTTAACGGTAACCTGTCATTTGATATATTATAAATGGTCTATGAAAAAATGTATTTTAGCGTATAGATATATAGATAATAGGCACACTAGTACTTTTATTTTAGAAAATATTCATCAAGTTTGCGATTATTACGGAATAACTGATAAAATTATGAAAATTACATTAGATAACGCTTCTTCTGATAATTATGCTATTAGAATTTCAAAAGATGGTTTAACTCCATCTTTTTCAAATCATTTTCATATAAAATGTGTGTGTCATATATATAATTAGTTGTAAAGGATGGTCTATCACTTTTTGAAGACATTCTTAGTAAAATACAGTTTGTTATGAACTTTATTTTTAAAAATAATAGAATAAAACGAAAAAAAAAGAACATAAAAAACTTGTCACAATTGGCAACTACCTTATAAAAAAATTCAGAAGAAGTACTCAATAAGTGGAATTCTTTATACGAGCAACTACTTGTTGCTTAAGACTATAGAAAACCTATAACTTTATATTTTAACTCTCATAATCAAAATTCAGCTGATATGGTTGCAGATAGCGATTGGAAAAAAATTTCCGAACTTATTGTATTTCTAGAGAAATTTTTTCAGGCAACAAAAGAATTTTCCAATATATATTATCCTATTATTTCAACTATGTTATTTTATATAGCTCTAATATTTTTACTGCTTAATGAATATATGGATAAACCAGCATATAAGGCAGCTATTAAAAAATATTTATTAAAAAATAAAATAAAATATTTATATTCCACTATTTATATTATTGGTGTTGTATTAAATCCGACTATTAAAATAGACGGTACTAAATCATTTATTGAAACTATTTATGATTGTATAACAGTACTACCACCTCCAAGTCCCAAAAATCCAAATCACCCACCACCTATTGAACAAACTAAAGAAGAAGTGTTGTCTAGCGTCGAAGACGAATGCAAAAAAATATATATGTTTTACCAACAAGAAAGTGCTAGCAACCTACCGGCTTCCATACCATCTTCTTCTTCTTCAACACTAACTCACAAAAGACATGTTGTTTCTGCGGCTAGTATTGAAAGCCTCAGAAATAGAATGTGCGGTGGTAACACTACTAACCAAATTAGCGAGTTTGATATTTTTGTTTTGCAGGGTTCTGTATCGTACCAAGCAGTTCTCAATGAAGAAGGACGTGAAGACTTGCTGAAATATTGGAGGGGGGATGAGAAGACCTTTCCGACACTTTCAATATGACCCGAGATGTTTTGAACATTCAAGCGTCATCAACGGCGTCTAAAAACGCTTTTTCTGTCGGCATATATCAAATAGGAGATCATAGACACTCATTAGCCAGAGACAACTTGGAGAATGCAGTATTATTCAGAGACTGGATACGAGCGGAGCGGAGAAGGTGCGGTCAACCGGAGATCAACGAAGAAGACAAAAACTACTACGACATCTTAATTGCAATTTTATTATGTCATTTGCAACTTTTGAACAACACCACAAAGGTGCTAAAAACATGTGTCATCATTTAATTCTTTTGGTCCCAAAGTTTGCATTATCGACAAAGTATGGGGCTAATGATAGTGATAACTTCTGAAAAGGAAGTTAAGGGAGGTTTTGTTAATAGTGTATTAATGTGTATACCTCACACATACAAGAAATGTTTTTTTCCCTCAAAGGTTCAATCGCCATATTTAGAAAATTCATACTTTCTTTTGTTTCAATACTTTATTTATCGAAAGTCAAATTACGTAAGTTCTAATCAATGCTTTAAGAATTACAATTTATAGTATTTTTCATATAAACGAATATTAAATTAATTAAATTAAATTTAACTCCAAAAATAAGTTTAATTAGCTTTTGAGAAGCGAAACGTAACAAATAAGTCGAGGACTAAGAAAATATACAAAATTACAAATTCACCACTTTAGCCATTTGACCAAATTCTAATGCGTACCAACCCAACTCTTCCATTAAATTATTGCTAATCAACTAACATGACGGTCCTTTATAATTTAAAGTAGAGACGAATATTATATCCAACTGATGAAGGACTCTTCCCGAAAGATCATTTACTTTTTATTAACAACCAAAAGGACTTAAATTCAATTCTCTTTGCATTGTCAATTTATGTTTAATTAGTTTTTTTACTCGTATATTCATTCTCTATTAGTATGTGCTAAAATGTCAGTATTGTATTCTAATATGTGATTTACAGGGAGAAAAAAAAAACATGTACCATGCTACATTGTTGACTTTTATAGTTTTATGTCACTTTATTTTATTTTTTTATTTTTTTTATATCCAGCTTTGCGTCTTACGCCTGATTATTCCTGAAGATAATAGTCATGATCCCTCAGCACTACTACCAGTAAATCGCGGGATGTGCCTGAATGAACAGGGTTTGAGAACAGAGCCACTGATATCACCTACAAGGTCCTACTACCAGATGAGAGCAAATTGATCCCACCAGGGTTCGAAACCACGTTGCAGGTCTCTAGCTGAATTTTTACGTTCCCCTCATTTGTCATTTCAGCTATGCCCGGGGACCACTTTATTTCTTTTGGTGGGAAACAAAGACCTCAATCCAAACTTTTTATCCTTTCTCTTCTTTCAAAAAATTAAAGCCGCCCTTCTTCCAATCCACCTACTTTCTAGGTTACTAGCATACTAAATAAGTTTAATTAGCTCTCGAGAGGTTACATTGTTGAACACTAGTACTGTTATCTAGCATTTGATTAGAAAGAGTTCCATTCTAAATTTGTAGTTTTTCGTACAATAATTTAGTGGTTCCCTAATCATCTTACTTACATGTGCTTGAACATTTTAGTGTTACTTTTTCTAAAAGGTTGCTTTCCTTTCTTTTCTAGGTGATATAGATATTACTTTTCAATACATAAAGGGAACGACATCAGTTTACTTCTCTAGCAACTTAAAATTGTTTGATGATTGTCTTAAATTTGAAATCGTGTCAATTGATTAGTAATATCTCCACTAATTTATGTGCATAACTTTATTCATGTGAAAGAAAAGCAGTGGTCCAAGCTAAGGTGCATACGGCCAAAGAATTTCATTTGAGGACATAGATACCTACTTTATCTCAGTTTTCATTCATACAAAAACCGTTGTTTCACTGGGAAATTACAAACAAAAATTGTGGCCCGCGTACCCTCCCAAGTCACATGTTTTATATCTATGCTTAAAAATATATGTTCCGAAATGGGTTTAAATTTAGGGCAATGGACACAAGGAGGCCACCAACACAAAAAAAGGGCCCAAAATAGCCCTAAAATGGGCTTAATACCCCGAGCTGACCAGCCAGCCCAAACAAATGTCAAGCGCTAGCCGGCCCAGCTTCAGGCAAATGGCAAATGCTGCTCCAAAACCCTAGATAACAAATATGTAATGAATTCTCTTTACCTTTACATAATTGAACGTACATATATTGTGAATTTAATAGAGTTAGTTGTTATATGCATATATTCTTCTTTTTTTTTTTTGCGCTGCTTGATATGTTTTTCTCTGTATGTTTATGGTATTTTATTCATTTTTTTTACAGAATTGAAGTTCTAGTATGCATGCTCCTTAGGAACTAGAAATGAAAATCAAACTTTTGTTATTTTTAAGTTTCGTTGTGTTTTGTAGTTATTTAAGTAATTAAATAAATTAGAATGAATGTATATTGAACGCGATACAATTTCTATACGTATGATACATTTTCCATACATATACAACAGTGATACATATTCTATACAACAATGATACGGTTCTATACGTACGATACATTTTTTATACGTGTGATATATTTTTTCGATACATATACATTAGTAATTATACAATTTCTATACATATGATACATTTTTCTATACATATACAGTAGTAATACATATTCTATACAAAAATGATACACTTTATATACATATGATGAAATTAGTTGATAAAGCTAGAAAGTAAAATTATTTTGAAAAAGCTAAAAAATGACTTTTGAGATACTTGGGTTATCGGGTGTCAATAATTTCACCCGGTTGGCCATTTCTGTCATTTGTCCTTAAATTTATGTAAAACACATTTATATCTGGAAGAAGTTTGATGAATAAAATTCTTTGATGTCACTGTAGTGTTGAATCCTAGTTGCTCCCTCTAAATGAAGGTCCTAAGACTGATAACGCTAATGAGTAATGAAGTTTTCTTAGATATCAATTGGGGAAATTCACCGACTAATTCAGATTCATGTCAGGTAGGCCGACTAAGGAGATAAACTGCTAATATTAAAAATTTCTTCTTGTAAGGATGGAGGATCCCAACCATCCATTGCATCGGCCATGGTATGGAAGTTTTCAAATCACAAGAAAGAATGCCCAACTTATATGCATTGTGATTTATGAAAGACAAGCAGTGATCCAAAGGTGCATGCCACCAAACAACAAAGTTTCCAAAACTACAGAAAAAAAAGTGATGGTAAAAGCATACCAAATTTTATGGTCCACAATCATCTTCTTCAGGTTCTAAGCACACAACAAAACACACCAAAAGATCATTCAACTATGTTCTCAATCAATTCTATCCAATCCAGAAAATTTCACTATATACGCGAGCTTCTGAAAGAGCAAACTTGAATTATTCTAGTTAATATGGCAGCAACTGTGTTACAGATATAAACTGTTCTATTTGTCCCTTTTCACAAAGATGGGTTCTGCAGCTCCACTACTTTATCACTGTAGCTCAGGCCTTTTGAAGGTGGTACCTTCACTTACTGTTCCAGATTTCATTAGTTAACGTATATGCTTTTCCCCCCTTCTTTTTTGCATTTCACTCTGTATAGAGAGTTCCAAAGATTTTGAGAATAAATTCCCAAGTGTATAATGACGACCTTTGACATTGTATGTGAATTTGAAGGAAAACCAAAATGGCATTCACTTCAAATAGAATCCATTTTCTGCCTGAAATTTGATTCGCAGCTGAGAATTGTGGGTGCTATTTTGCCAGGAGAGGAAGCAAAGAGGAAAGACAACTCAAAAGAAGTCCAAAAAATGTGAAAATCTGCAACCGTATACACAAATTGCACCATCGTTTTTTCCGACAGTTTAGATCAAAATGCTCTTTTATTTCAGCAATACACCTTACACTAGCACACACACACCCCACACCCCACCCCACACCCCCGCCCTCAAACCATTCCAGACACAAACAAGTGACCATCAATTTGAATCCACCTGTTTCAATGCTTTGGCATGAACACCTACTTAGACGACTATAACAAGCATCCACAAAGATGGCAGCATACTCCAAAGCTTTCCTTCTTTGACAATCTCCAAAGTCTAGACTAGAACTAACATGGTGCTATCAGCATATGTATGGGATTAATGGGCGCACTTTAACACAATTCCACATTTGTATTTACAGTTCAACAAAGGAAACTTTCCATCTACAGAACTATATTATTTGATAATCAGCCGATCACAGGAACGAGGATACCCAAAGCTCCGATGGAAAAGACTCCATAAGGTACACCAGTTGAAAATTGTGGTGTATATATGTCACTGACACGACTTTCTTCCCTCTTGCTCCTACTCCAGCCATCTTGGATTTAGTAAGTTTAAGGCTACTTTAACAGTATATACCAGTTTTTATATCACCCCAGCGAGTCAAAAATTTCATTAAGGCCTTCAAATCCTTGTTTTTGCTCCAGCAACTTTGCTCATACATGATGTGTGTAGCAAAGAGAGAGCTCCAGCCACTAGACATGTTCACCTAATATGGTAAAAACCAAGCATTTCGCTGCAGAAAAAACCACCAGATAACACAGTTGAAGACTCCACCAACAGAAGAGTTTCACAAGTTGATTTCTTGATTAAAACTTTCACATGGATGTTTTACGAATACAGCGAGTTCATTTTAAAGCCAGTTCATTGTTTTCTTCCTCTGTTTCTTACCCTCTTTGGAGTGTCGTAAGATAGATTAGAGCACAATTAGGAATACTATACCCAGCAGATAAAGACCAGTAAAAATCCTAATCTTCCGCAAGAATCATAAACACCAATAATGCATTAACTAATAACTGTGTATATGCTCCAGGATTCATCTGCCAAACACTGGGAGACTACAAAAAGTAAAAAAGGAATCAGGACCATATGTGGAAAGAGTATCTTAAGTGATAGTTCAACTGATGCTACGAGTATAACCGGGAACTCACTGTACATGTAACTATCGATAGATAAGTTCAAGGAGAAAAAGACGATCACTAGATTATGTTACTTATACGGCTTCTCCAGCAAGCCTAAAAACATACAACCACTCAGGTCATACCCCTTTAATCTACAAATATGATACTGCTGAAAACTTAGAGAAAATGAGAAAAATTAAGGCAGTAATCACCTAAGAGTTCACGGTCACGCAAAAGAAATAGGCAGGCTTTAACCAACTTCACAATTTTAGGCAAAACCAGAATAACTTGATAATAAAGTATCCTTGAGCCACTCTTACATTTCAATGACTGAATGCTGTGGTAATTGTAACGCTTTGATGCCAATCATTTATTCATCTGTTAAACATTTTCTTGGATACGTATTTTCATTTATCAAGCATTTTCGTGCAATCAGGAAAATGAAAACCAGAAATGCTTGGAAACAGAAATGAACAGCCAACTTTAAAACTTACCGTCAATGACAAAACTAAGTACCAGAACTTGACTTTTGGACCCACACTTGTTTCTGCATTAAAATCATATAGTCCATGCGAGCAAATTAGTAAATACATAAAAGGAAAACACATCTGCATACACTAAATTATGAAACATTGTAATACAAAACGCACACCTCATGGGTACCATAGCTAGAAGGACCTCCCCTTCTCAAGGGTTTTCCTTCCCCTACTAAAATGACAGCGTCCCTCATACCACGACGACCACCATGTTTATAAGTACCTAGATCCATCAAATAATGCAAAAGGAATCAAACAAGTCCCGGTGATGAAAAGAGGGAAAAGAATATTGAGCATACCACTTCACATATAGCAAAGAATCACAAAGTTTCATGAACCATAAACAAAACTAACCATTGACAAAAGAAGAATGAGAATTACGCCCACTTCCAATGGGTCTGAACTCCCCACCACGAGCATTTGCCAGATAAGTTTTGGTTTCACCTTGACTTCCTAAAGAAATAGAGAAAAATAGAGAGGTTTCGGAAAAAATCAGGGAAAAGAAAACTGAATAAACTCTAATCCTTAACAAGCATGAAAACATGTCAATTTTGATAAAGAGATGTAAGAAAATGATAGAATAAACTCTCTTCCTATCCTGATAGAAATAAGAGGCAAGAAAATAAAAGCAGAAAAGTCCCCTTTCAACCAAAATAATTAGATCTAGTGAACAAACCTTCAACAAAATCCGGCACTTCGGAAGATTGAGAGGCAGATGAAGATAAAGATTCATCACTAGCATGTAAACTATCAGAACGACGAAGAGTCCAAACACCACGATCAGGCCTATCCCTGATCCTAGTGCGTTTTTCCTGCTTCCCGGTGTGGACAACATGCAAATCAGTTCCGAGAACCTTATCTTCATTAGTTTCTCTCTGAAACAACTGCACACTTGGTGGCCTAGGAGGCTTTTTGTCCTTATCCTGGCTGTGTTTTTCTTGTTGGGATGCAGCTGGAGCCTGATTTTGACGAGCATCCTTGAGAAGAACACTTCTCATGATCCTTCCACTAGCCTCACGGCGCTGGTTCTGTTTTAGAGCAGATGAAGTTATCTTAATAATAGGTGCCACATTCTCCTGAATCAATGAACCACTAGAAACCTATGCACGAAAGAGAAGACTGGTAAGTTTAAAGTTGCAGAAATATAAACTGAAAATAATCTCCCAGTCCCAGGAGACATTTTTCGGGACGAACCGAATCAATCTGATTAACACCAAGTTGGTGTTAAATATATTTAAGTGGTGGGTACAAATATTCGTTACACATCATATGAAATAAGCTTGGCTATTTACACAACAAGGGGTTCCCTCTACATCAGAAAACAGACGCAATAACAGAACTTTTGACCGTTAATGGTGACCGATCAAGAATAATATCAGCACAAAGTAGCAAGACATAAACTGGGGGGGGGGGGGGGGGGGGGACCCTAGAAAGCAATGTATTAAGAGGCAGAAACTATCTTTAGTAAGGGATCCACATTGGCAAGAAGACCCTCAACTAATCTCAAACTACTTCAAGGCCACCTTTTCTTTGTCGGGGTGAGCAAGATTATTCTGTCACGTGTATTACAGCATTGAACTATTACACAATCGTGTAAAACAGCATAGAATATCAATGTTTTTTATTTACCAAAAACAGCCTTACACTGTCGTAGAATCAAATCTATCGCAGATTAGATTACACAGGAGCTAATTTCATTTTCAGCGTACTACACCCCCCAGCTATAACCAAATATAGATAGCTTGTAACTAAAAATTACTGTCTGTAGAAGGTAAAACTTACATTAGGATTTTCTTTTTCCTTTCCCTTCAAGAGCAGGATTTTCTTCTTCCCAACTTCAGCAGCTCCACCTGGAAAAAATTCAAAGGATCTTAAAACATTTTTAAAAACGTACAAAAATAGATGTCAAGAATGGGAAGGAAATAAGGTCAACAATCCAAATTTTTAAACCCTTACAAAGAACGGCACAATAAAAAGATTGTGATTTTTTTATAAGGAAAAAGATTGTGTTTGTAGCTACCTCTTGGATAGACAATGTTCAGCGACAGATCGATTTAGTATCGTAGATAAAAATGGCATAAGAGGGCATAGAGAGGGCTCAAGGACAAGATGAGAGGGCTCAAGGACAAGATATCACACAGACCCCGACGGAACACATTATGTCTTTTTTTATGAAGGAATATTATAAAAGGCATTATGAAGATGCAAGGTTACAAGAAAGGAAAAGAACAGCCAAAATATTGTTAGCTCTATTACAAAAGACGGAACATATCATGTATTACACTTGGTAAGTCAATTTAATCAAAATCTAGCCATCCCTTAGATAGACAATTTTCCGAGCACATATGCTGATCGATCAATAACATAAATTAAAAATGTAAAAGACTGTTATCATCCATAAGCTTAATAACACTAAACAATATAACATAACAAGAAAGCAAATCCTTTCAAGGGAGGATAGTTTCAAGTCAATACTCAACACAAGCAGCTTGAATGAAATAGCCTCTCATTCCTATTTCTTTTTAGTGCGAACCCATGAGGTTCCAATGACGTTCTTAGAGAATCATATTATGTAGTAGCTTATCTACTTCTTGGTATATTACTTGTAAATGAGAGATTATAAAATTAAGCCAAGGACATAGATAGACACGTAAAGTTGACAGCAACTATCATATAGACCTCTTAACTTTGTAAATAACCAGATAGACACCTCTTCTTGGTAAAAGTGTCCCGGAAACCCTCAATCCGTTGAATCTCACACATGAAATACAATCGCCAGTCACATGTCAAATGAACATGTCAAATGAACAAACGGGAATGTGACACGTGTTCATTGAACAAAAGCCACTTCTGATTACAAAGAGAAATGGCTGGGAACACCCCTCACCCCCATTTTATTTTCAGACCCTTAAGCCTTCCCATATTGGTCAACGATAAATATACCTTCAGACTACTGGAATCCAACCACCTCCAGTGACCCCTTTCCTCTTGTACCATCTTCTACATCAGTTCACTTCTCGTAACAAACAAACCCAAAATACTACAATTGTTAAATCCAACTTCGACACATTCACCGATTGAGGGTCATCAGAAGCCCCGACAGCAAGCCTTTGCAGAAGTTCAGATAGAGATTTTTGAGCTCTCCCACATTGAGGCTCTATTATCAGACAGCCGCTGTCCCATTTTCTTTCTGGCCGATGATGACTTTGAGGCCATAGTCCCACTTTTACGCTACCTCGTCGATTTACCTTCTTGCCTTGGCGGAGACGTCACTCCCACTTTGACACTGCCTCGTCGTTTTACTTTGCTGTCACACCTTGTTACCATCTATTAATGGAAATCACTGAAAGAGACTCCATCATAGACCCAAAAAGTGACAACTGGCAAAAGATATAGAAAAGTTGTGTCTTGTGATTGTTAATGAGAAAGAACGAAAGTCCCGGGAGTTGGCAGGTAGGGGTACGATTTCTAACTGTCGGTTAAACAAAAAGACTTACTAGCATAGGGTATCAATAATCCATGTTATACTTTAGGGTAAAAAAATGGTTTTCGAATGTTCTTTTCAGTTATATGTAAATATTTGTTCTTTGCCTCGTACAGTTATTGGAAAATTGGAGGAGGAGGTCTGAGGAGGGTGAAAATGTGAGGCCCGTATAATTAAGAAAAATAAGAAAAGAATTTCAAGGGCTTTCATTCGCTCAAATTGAAGTAAAGACATGCAATTTGCCATGTCGGGTTACGAGACACTTTTGCCAAGAATAGGTGTCTATCTGAACATTGACATAGTTAGGGTGTCTATTTGACAGTTAGTGCCAACCTTTAAGTGTCTGTATCACCTTACCCAAAAAATGCAGCAGACAGGCCTAAATTAAGAACTCTCGCCCCTTTTATCACCCACCCACCTTGCATTTTCCTCCCGTGGTTTTCCTAGAGCAGCCTTCTTGGGTGATCTGTCAAGTTCCCCTTGACCACTTTCTCTTACCACATTAACGGAGTTGATATTCTCTTTTATTCATCAAAGCATAAGCCAGCAAAGAAGCTTATTTACTTCCAGTCTAAATTCTGTAATACATGTCAAGTCGCCAGAAGATCCATTGTCTCATTTACACTAAATATCCCCTCTAGAAGGAATTCTTTTTCTTTTTGTTGAATAAGCAACATCTGCAGACGAATTTCAAGAACGTCAGATATTTTAATAACAAGCTCCAACTGTTTAACTACTCCGCGAAAACTCAGATGAACTCACTCCAGCCTTTCCCAATTGAAGATCTACTTTTTCCATTTGAACCATCCTAAACATATTGCTCAATTTCCATAATAAAGAAAATTAACATCATCTAGCATAATTTTCTCTTGGACCAAGTTCTACACTTGCAAAAACTATTTTGCTTTTCTACCTAATAAAAATACTTTCTTTGGTCTGCTCAGGATTAAAGAATGTTGGATCTCCAGCTCATATGAATGAGCCTTTTTTTCTTTTTTATTTGGGATAAGTCAAAACATTTGCAAGCCAACATGGGAGTGCTGTTGAAATCCCCCACCATTTCAAACTATCTAACCAAAGCAAAGGTAGAAGTCCACATTAAGTAACTGAAAGAGCACATTCTCTCACCATTACAAAATATCAAAAGAATCTACTTTGCGTTAATAATTCCATCCACTTCATACGGAAAAATAACAAACTCTTTCCCTACGATTATAGATCACTCTGCCCAACAGGCATTCCATGGAGTTTTTGTTACAAGCAAAGTTAGATGACGCATGACTTGCAGCTAGATCATTTGGATACTACCACCAGGACAGCAATGGAGATTATTCCTAAATCTTAAAGGTATTTCTTGGACTATGCCTAGAAAGATTACAGAGGCACTTCATAGTTGGGAGGAAGCAGGGCTGCAGGCAAAGAACAGAGGTAGATGGAGAATTGTCCCTGCAAGCATTTGGTGGACAATCTGGAAGGAGAGGAACTCTAGGTGTTTTGAGAATGTAGAGAATAGTATGCAGAAAATCAAGCTGAAATGTATTTTGTTACTATATTTTTGGTGTAATCAGGTCTATTCCAATGACACGATCTCCATCATTGATGTATTAGATTCAATGTAGGAGTAGGATTTCAGTTAGGTGGAATACCTTTGTAAATATGGTTCAGTACAACCTATGTCCTGTTTTGCTCAGGATGAAATATAGATACAGTTACCAATTTCAAAAAAAAAATACGACCACCAGACTACTCCTTCCTCCCCCAAAAAAAAAACCAAAACAAGAAAGAGAATGAAAGAACAAAAAGAAAGAGGAACAAGTATTGCTATCCACACATTAGCTCATCAAAATCCAAAGTGTCAAGAAAGTTATAGCTTGCTGTTTGAAACTGTAGGCAGGGCCTCGTAAATGTTATGGAAAACCAGAGGCCTAAGTAAAGTTGCATGTGTGATTGGATTGCCTTGTATGAAGTTTATTAACTCAATATAACTTGGATTCTTTTAGATAAGGTAAAAT
The DNA here is from genome assembly GCA_034509755.1 of Anisodus tanguticus. NCBI lineage: Eukaryota > Viridiplantae > Streptophyta > Magnoliopsida > Solanales > Solanaceae > Anisodus > Anisodus tanguticus. The sequence continues at coordinate 31,032,154 of CM067561.1, read as the reverse complement.
TATGTCAATATAACTTGATCAAAAGCCGAATGACATTAGGCATGTGTTGTCTTGTGAAAGGAGATTATAAACCCCAATCTTTTCCTTTTGCATCACCCTATAGCCAATATAACTTGATAAAAAGCAGAATGACATTAGGCAGGTGGTGTATTGTGAAAGGAGATGACAAACCACAATCTTCTCCTTTGGCATCGCCCTATAGCATCTAAAATTTGGAGTATGTTTCTGAATCCTTTTGGCGTTCATCAAGTGATACCAAAGACTTTGAGATTAACTATAGTCTAGACAAAGCTAGAGTGGAAGAAAACCCATGACAATCCAAAGTATTTGAAACACGGGCACACTATGTATTGAAAGAAAGGAACTAACGGAACTGTAGATATTTTGAAGTTAAAAGGGCCTACGTAGCTTGAAACCACATGTTTAGAGTTGTCTTTTTTGGTGTAATGTTATTGTCAATTATAAAGATGCTATGATTAATTTTTTAGTTTACTGTTTAGGGGGGTTAAGATTTTCTTGTACCATTGTGTACATCCAGCGCTCCTGCTGTAGCGGTACAGATAATATATTTTTATTTGTCATTCTCAAAAAGTTCCAAAACCATGTCAATTTGAGCTTATGATTGTTCCTTGCTTAAAAATAAAAAGCATATAAGAAAAAGAGAAGACCCCAATGCCAGAAGGCTCTCCATGAAGGTTCAATGGAAGGCGAATGTACACAGCCTTACCTCCCCATTCAAAAGGTTGGCTCCAAAATTCGAACCCTGGTCACCCGTAGAAACGCAAGCGCTTCTTCGTTATTCCAAGGCCCGCTTTCATGGGATGATAATAGAGAAACAAGCATGCAAACATGTTATTACAACTGACAACTAAAGTGTAGGCATACCAGTTTCCTCTTCAACTGCATTAGACATGGATCCAGGAGCAGAGGTACCGGACTTCTCAGCGTGATGCTGATCATCACGTTTTGGAGCTAGAATATAAGTTTTGTCTTTGCCACTCCCAGCCTTAGAACTATCTCGAAGAACATACTGTATGATCAGACAGTTCCCATAAGCGACAAGAAAAGAAAGTGACACTAACCACATCCATCAAAAGAAATATCCCCCGGGTAAAAATTACTACACGCGTCATAGTTGAAATAATAAAAATAAGCATGCATACATAAACATTAGTACCACACCATAAATAATTCAATCAAAAAAATCTCCAAACAATTATCAGAGGGAAGGAAAATCAACAGTGAAAAGCATACAGAGGTCAAATCAGGTATGTTACTCCCTCCGTCCCAATTTAAGTGTGACTTTCCTTTTTTTGGTTTGTCCCAAAAAGAGTGCCTTTCTCTATATAGTAAGTTTTCCAATTTCAAGGCAAGTTTAAGACCACAAGATTTAAAAGACCCCACACATCTTTAATTTAAGACCACAAGATTCAAAAGTCTCCCTTTGTTTCTTAAACTCTGTGCCAAGTCAAACTAAGACACTTAAATTGGACGGAGGGAGTATTATTTTCACAAGCACATAGATCACAGATGTTGCGACTGAGAGAAGATCAAACACAAAGAATATTTGCATGAAATAGATAGATAATCTGGATTCCCTTACCATGGTAGTGGAAACCCTTCTCTTTTCAGAGCTTCGTTTAGATGCACTTGAGCTAGGACTTCCTGAGGATGTGCCACTCATTCTTCTGGTTGGTCTCCCATTAGGTACAGATTTCTGTCAAGGACCAGGGATAAAAATCAGTATTAGTCCTTTAGACTTGGAGGAAGATGCTCCAAATCATGAACGACCATCATCATTTTTGGTAAAGACAAATTGGAGTGTATACTATCACCCTGAGAAGTGTAGACAATGTAAAAGATGGTTAATGGAAAAGCTCATTGCCAACAGATTCAGTCTGCTCACAGAAATCCTCGAGCTCTTACCATCTATTGTCACAATAAATTAATCAATTACAAGTTTCTGTACCCGGTTACCATTATACTTCTGTCCCTAATTTGCCGTATTCCACTTTTAAGCATATCTAGGTAGCTTACATATTAAATTCTTCAACATCAGTCTTTTGATTTGCCTAGATCTATTAATGTCACTACAGAGTACAAAATGGAAGACTGACCCAGCAACTTCAGAACGAAAAGGACCTTATCCTAGTTTTAAAATATTTGATGCATGACAAACGTCCCACGAGTGATATTTCCCCCCGCTATCAGCAACTTGCTCATCATTTTACCACCATCTCACATTATTTATGCTCAAAAGTTTATGCTGCTTGTGACCCCTTTTCTTTTTCTTTTTAATTACTAAGTTAAAAGAATGGGTTCACATTCAGCATAGTTTATTAGAGTGAATTATGTACCACTGCCAATGGTGTGAATGAAAGGTAAATTGCTTGTGACCCAAATATAGCCTCCATTTGCGAGAATATTCTACTGATGTTCATAGCTTAACAAAGAAATTGAAAGGAGATCACAGACCAGGTTAACATATTCATGCTTTTCTCCAAGAAAGTAATTAACCCTCAGGCAGCAAAGGATATTAAATTGCAAGCTTCTTAGACTCTCTTGGAGCACTGATCTCATGACTGAAGCCAAAATATAGAATGAAAGAGGAGGTACATTAAGATAATTCATCATGGAATGATGAAATGTACTTTCTGTTCCTCGCATGGTCATATTATACACAGACAGAAAGCAGGAGCACTGTAATCCATACAAGACTCATTTATCTTCTCTAACTTCTTTCTCACTAAGGGAAGGGAAAAGCATCCGTTTAACAAAGAACGATTGAGGAACTGTAGAAGACGTACCCCCTGTGCCAGCAGACTCCCACCCAGGCAGGCTTGGGGGAAGGTGAATGTAACGAGAGAGTAAGGGAGAGATGGGAGAGTGACAGGAGAGAGAGAAAGAGACCGCAAATGAAAATCCAACTAGTTAAAATTTCATAACAGGAACCTACCCGAGCTCCACTCTTGGCAGCTCTTTTCTGACGTATGTAATCCATCAAAGGAGTAACTATAGGAGCATCCTTTGCAGAACCTAAAAACCAAAGAATTAGTGAAACTTAAATTCAGAGAACATGCACTCCACCTTCATAGTTTGCTATCCTACATCTCTCATTTAATAGATTAAAGCTCAGTTTGATGCAGGAGGACAGCATATGCATTCTGTAAATATTCAAACTAACCAGCTCGTTCAGCTTCCTTTCTTTCCAACTGTATTTCTGCACTCGGGAGATTCTCAATAGGCTTTGAGATAAATTCAAGGAACTCCAGATATTCAGGATCTACAAGGGCATCAACAAACTTAACCATGACTGCGGACTAGAGGAGATAGATGTAGGTCAGATGCAATCAGCACATTGATTTAGTACCTTTCAAGATGGTTCCTTCGCGGCCATCCTTCTTGGACCAGTGTTTTGGAACACGCTGTGAAGGAGCATACTCAACAATAGCTTTGAACTGAGTGCCTAGTATATACACACAGGGTAAGAAACATAGACCAATAAAAGATAATATATGCTAAACTGAGAACTGTCAGGACGCAGATAAAGCAAGGGCTCAAAATTTTCTTGTTACAATTAACGGGATAAAAACTTCTTTAATCCTGTAGCTAAATGTTGGAGTGAATTTAAAACAATTTTAAATATCAGCTGGAAGAGAGGAATACCGAATTAGGCCAAATTTTCTTTACCTTTCTCGTTTACAAAAACGTGTCCATCAAAGAACTCTGCAAACTCGATAACATCTTCTGGCCTCTTAAAGTCAATATAGACTCTTGAATAAGTTTGATGCTTCTGGCTGCAGGAGAAATTTGAGGTAAAGGAAACAATAAGGGACATTGACTTTGAAAAAAGAAGTCCACTTGTCACAACCTAAAGCATATTAAGTGCTTATTGCGTACAGAACATGCTGGCACAATTATCTTCGAAAAATTGCGACATAGCTAAATAATCCTACCAACAGAGTAAATAATAAAGAAAAAGAAAAAGAAAAATGGACATAGAGATTAACAAAATAAAATACATCAAGAGCATTGATCCAACTGAAACTTCAGTGTGGCGAACTAGGATAAGCATCTATATAATAATATACGTACTATCGGTTATAAATAATATGTATCTACACTGTACATAAGTTATACACAAATATGCAAATCTAAAACTAGCTAGCCTGTCAAAGGATATCAAACCATTACTGTTTAACTAAAAAAAGATAATCTTGAAAAGTTACAGGATTCTACACAACACACATGAGTAAATATAAATAGGAGTACCAATAAATGGAGATAAGTTATCCCCTAACAACTGTTTTCTAAGATAACAAAGCATGCATTGATATGGCTAAGAAGTTAAGAGGATTTCAGCAATCCAAAGCAAGTTTAAGCATTCAATACAGGGTGTCTTCAAGATCCCCTATCAGGGAGAAAAGAGAGAGAGAGAGAGAGAGAGGGGGGGGGGGGGGGGGGGGGGGGGGATCTCCAAGACTCATTTGTCCAGTTAATAGCGCTGGTAAAATAGACTAGTAAACCTCCTTTGGACCAAACTTTACAAAGATAAGAACTAAAATACTCCACGCAAAGGATATTATATGGAATACACATCAGTGCAGCCACTTCTATTAGACCAAAAGCAGTTGTTGGCAACCTTTTTGCACAAGTGGCAGTATAATCTAGTTCAACATTCTCTTCAGAGCAGCACCTCATCAGTTTTCATTTGTAATCAAAACAATAAAGGTGAGATCATCCTTAATTGATAAAACATTCAACCCCTTCTTTCAAGCAAATTTGAGAAAGACATACCATTCAGAAGAAAATGAGATAGCAAGGAGAAAACCACAAATAAGGGACTTTAAAAGCCTGTTTGGATGGGCTTATAACCTATGGCTTATAAGTCAAAAGTCATAAATTATAATCTTAACTTATGACTTTTGGCTTATTTTGTTATTTTGGCTTAAAAATAAGTGCTTAAAAGCACTTTTTTATTCTACCCAAACACTATAAAAAGTGCTTAAAAGTTATTTTGGCATAAAAGCATCTATAATAAGCCAATCTAAACAGGCTCTAAATCTGCTTTCGAAAAGTGAGAACCCCTCTTACGGTGGCAAACTAGTTCAGCATTTTCTTCCAAACAGCACCACGGCAGTTAGTATTTCTGACTAAAGTCTAACAAGTCAAGGCAGTAAAGATGATCACCCTATTCTGCAAAACTATTCAATTCCCTATAAAATCGGGAAAAAAAAGATATACCATCCGATAAAAATATACAAACTAGCAAGGACTGCAGCAAATGAGAGCTAGGACAAAAACATAAATTTCTGTTAGATTTCTAGATAAGGCAATAAATTTGATGAATTAATTTCCAGAAAACCCGAATCTACACGCATCCGAAGAAAACAAAATAAGGAAAGAACAGACTGGATAAACTACAATGCTTTAAATTAGATTCAGAGGTGTGTCACTGAAAATCCCTCTCATACAGGTGGCAATCTAGTTCACAATTTTCTTCGATATGCAGCACTGGTCATTATCTCTAACTAAATACCTATACAAGTCAAGGCAATAAAGGCTATCACCTTATCCGTCTAAACTACTAAATTCATTTATACTAATTTTGCAAGAAGTTTTACCATCCAAAAGAGATCTCCAAATAACGAGGAACATTAAAGAAGGGAGAACAAGGACAAAGTACAGGTAAATCAATCCAGAAGACCCGGTCTCTAACCAAAGAAAACAAGCTAGGAAAGAACGACACTAAGATACCGACAAACTACACCGACAACGATCTCATTTGCAGCCATGTTCTTTTCATGCAAAGGGGAGGGATATTTATTGCAGTATTTTTTTTCTTCTCTTTAAGGGGTATTCAACTCCCCAAACACGACCAACTTTTAACAGAATATCCTGTATTTGCGTAACCATTTCTACCAAATATACACAGGACAACCAAACCCCAAACACTAAACAACAAATAACCAATCAATCAGTGACACTACCGACAACCTGAATCCTAAACGAACACATACGTTACACAAAGGAATATTTGTAAAACATGCTTACATAACATGAATTCTTGGTTTGCATAAACCTTTGTACAGTAGCACCTCCTTGGTGCTGTATTTTGTCAATTACATCCAATTTTACCAACTCAAAATCCTAAGTGAACACACTTGCTTAAAAATCAACATGAAGTCATGACTCCTGATAAAATCTTTGATATATTTTATTTTCTTTGTCTTTCGGAAACAGTGTCTCTATCTACACCAGATAGGTGTAAGATCTGCGTACACTCTACCCAACAAGACACCGGGTATGTTGTTGTTGTTGTTGTATTTTCTTTCTTTTTTGTTTCTTTGTCGGGGTTGGGTTATTATTGCATACAATCTTAATTAGTCCCAACACAATAAAATTTGTTACAAATCTTAACAAATATAATTACTGAATCCAAGAACTGTATCTACACATACACATAAAATCTATTTGAAAACCAAAGATTAAAAACCCTAACCTGGACTTGGCAGGGAGAAAAGAGAACCAGTTGTAGCGACCAGTGAATCGAGAATCAACTTGCTCAACAAGCATAGACTCGGAAATTGTGGGCGGTAAGTGCCGCAACACTACTTTTGATCGATCTAACGGTCCCTTCATGCGAAATACTTTTTTTTCCTTTGATCTTTTTACACCAAAAATTATATATATCAGAAATTACAATTCACATGTTCCTTTAGAGCTTTAACAACATCGATCGATGAAATTCATAAGCCCTAATTTTTGCAATTCCATGATGAATGTACATGCATGAGAAAATTAGAGAGAGAAAGGAATTTAGAGAGAGAAGGAAGAGTTTACATTATTAACAGTGACGAAAGAGAATTTTTTGTATTATATAGTACTTACGGAGGAGAGATACGAATACTCGACGCTGTGTTGTCAAAAGGCCGTTTTCTTCAACTCTCTTTAGGATTTCTGTCTTCGCTACCTTTTGGCCATACATTTTCAAGTTAAAATTTGAATTTTTTTAAAATTATTATTTTTAAATCGGAAAAGGGTCAAATTTACACTCAAACTCTGCTTTATAGTTTAACATTGCCCACTGTCAAACTTTGACATCAAATTTACTCTTCCCGTTAGCAAATTTGTTCAATTTGCCCTCGGGATGGATTTATGAGTTGGACTCCACGTCGAATCCATGTAGACTCCACGTAGGCTCACCCAATTGTGTAACTCGTAACCCGTACTTGTTACCCCACCGTATATATTCTTTCAACATGTTACCCTCATTTTTGCTTCTTCTCCAGCGGACCTCTGCCATCTCCGATGAGTTCCCATGTCTCAAGTCCACACGAGACGATTCCGAGAATAAAAACCACCTGATGCTTAGCCTTCAACCCTTCCTTCTGCAACTTAACGCCCGACGAATCATGTAACGGCCTCGTTATCTTCTCTGTCACATACTGTGGAAACGACACCGGCATAGCATTGTATAAAAACAGCAAAATCCACCATACACAACATATACATCCAACAAACCAACAACAACGACCATTTATGCGCCTTTACATTTTTCTTAATTTTCTTCTTATCGTCTTCTTAGACATCAGACTTTGGCACAATTTCATTTTCAGGTGCTTTTCTTCTTCGTAATAATAACATTTCTTAATCTTTTATTTAGCTTCAATTAGCAATAGTAATAATACCTTAACATATATAATTTCCTAGGGTTCTGTGAGAACAGAGATGACCAGAAGACAGCGACATCAACGGCAGCGGCAGCGGCGAAATAGGTAACGGATACACAATTGGGTGAACCTACGTGGATCCGACGTGGAATCCAACTCATAAATATGTCCAGCCGATGGCAAATTTAACAAGATTGCTAACGGAAAGGGTAAATTTGATTTCAAAGTTTGACTGATGGCAATGTTAAACTATAAAACATAGTTAGAGGGTAGATTTGACCCTTTTCCCTTTTTAAAATTTGAAGTTGTGTTTGAACATACATTTTATTTTGAAAAAAATTGAAGTTTTGTGAGTGGAAATTCTAAAAAGGGGAAATGGTCAAATTTGCCCACCAACTATGTTTTATGGAATAACATTCCCCTCTGTCAAACTTTTGGATCAAACATACCCTCACCATTTGCAAACTTGTTAAATTTGCCCTTGGATTGATGGAAATGTGAGTTGGATGTCACGTCGGATCCACGTCGGGTCGCCAACTCTTTTAAATCGACCCGTAACCCGTTACCCCAACCTTTAAATAGCTTTGACCCGGTCCAAATCATTTCCTAATCGACTTGAACCCTAAAAACAATCCCTTTGCTAATCGGGCCAATCCCTTTGCTAATGGGTTTTAGGGTACGAAATTTCTTCATTTTCCTTGCTAATCGATAGTGCTATGTTCTTCTTCTATCTGTTGTGTTCGCATTTGTTCAACTTTTGACGATTTTACCGACGAGTTGTGTGTGTTCGCTCAGGTTTAGCATTCGTTCGCATGTGTTCCATTATGTTGTATTTTTTTTTCTATTTCACTTTGTCTTCAAGTTTCTTTAATAGCACAACTTTGTTTGTCGATGAATTTCAGTGAGTTTTGTATCAATTTTGTTGTCATGGTGTAAGAAATGTCTCAAGTGAGTTATTCTTCACAAAGGATGTGCAATTGTGGTATGACTGCAAATCAATTTACTTCGACGACTACTTACAATCATGTAAGGAAATTCTTCAAATGCCCCAAGCCTAAGGTAAGTAATTTTATGTAATTCTTCAATTTGCTTCGACAACTATTGTTGCGTTTTGGGTCATTTCTTGGACTGATTTTGTTTTTTTATTTTTTCTTCATTTTTTTGTTTACAGAGAAGTTCTTGTGGATATTGACAATTGGAGGATGAAGAATACTCTGAAAGCTTTATCGGTGAATTAATGTCGTCATTGGATGCATTTAAGAATGAAATAGTTGATTTGAAGAATGAAAGAGATACGTTGAAGGAAGAAATAGTTGCGTTGAAGGGTATAAATCAAGCTGAAATGAACAAAGTTTTGAATAAGCACGTGTCTATGATGATTTCATGGGCGTTATTTGTTGGATTTGTTGCGGCGTCGATTATGAAATGAATATGTATTTGTAGTTGTGTAATGAAGTTTAATGTGTTATTTATGATTAAGTAGTAGTAGTTATGAACGAAATTCATGTTTGTACCCCCATTGTGCCATTAAATCTGATGCTTCGCTCACCATTTATGGCTTTTTGTGCTATGTTATGAACTAAGTCATGTTGGTGACATTTTGTTTACCATTCTTGTCTTCTGCTGGTGATATGATTCTCAACTTTCTTTACTGTCTGCAAAAGCAAAGTTATACCATTCTCTTAAATGTTCGTTTCACTTATTGCCTTCTGTTGCTGGTAGGAAAGGCATCATACTCTGCTGCTGATATGAAAGACATCATAGTAGTACAACCAAGATATAAGTAATGAAACCATCATTTTTATCATAACAGTACAAGCTGTTGTGAAGAGGTTTAGGCACCACAGCAGTACAAGCTATTGTGAAGAGGTTTAGGCATGTTGACATTATATTTTGGCACAACATAGGTAATGAAACCATAATTTAAAGCAAAAACTAACAAGGTCAAACATTTTTATCATTCCATTTATAATCAAAAACAGATATCAAATAGTGATGTATACAATATATAATGCTAGAACAAGATTAATATGGCACATTTTAGATAATGGAAACCATCACTGCTCAATCCTTGACATTAGAAAACATGGACAGATTATATACAACCTCTGCAACCTGGACAGATTCACCCAACTAAATGTTTACCAAAAGACAAATCAAAGGTGTTAATTTGTATTGTTGCATCAGTAAATTCATCTTCACAAAAAAACACTTCACTAATCATAAGTCTTCATCATTTTGAGACTTCCCATTCCCCTTCATTGTCTTCATCTTCTCTTTTGTCACCCTCAATTTATTCCCCGTAACAACAACATTGTTTGGTGGTTGATAAGGTATGTTGGTTGAGTCACCAACAAATGAGATTCTTCTTGTTGGTGTAGCTAATGTTGCTTCATCCTTTCAAGTATCCCAATATTAACTTTAGAAAATGACTTTGGCCTTAGTGATGGGTCTGGTACTAGCATAGTTGTGGTGTTGTTGCTGCTTGGAAAATTGTCTTCAGATTCCAACACTATTATGGTGTTGTTGTTGATACCCTTAAATCTATTCACAACAGCTTGTTTCCCTTACTTTTCTGTCATTATACAAGAATTAAATTTGTATATGTTGTATACATCAGTTCTGGTGCTTCAGAAATCTAGCACAGTTGTGGTGCTTCAGAAATCAAATATTGATGCATATGTTGTATACATTAGTATTTTTATAATGTTGTATACAAATACTGATGTATACAATATATACATCAGTATTGCATAAATCAAAATAAGATATGCACTCTTAAATAGGCTACTACTACAAATACTTGTGTTTAAAATGTTACCTTAGCACATCTCCCTGCATTGTGTCAACTTTGATGGCATGTAGAACATGTCATGTGTTTTCCTTTCCTTGAAGAAGACCATTCACCTTGTCTTTTCAAGTTTTCATTCCTCACACTTCCTCTCTTAACTTTGGGTCGACCTACCATTTTACATATTTCTGGTGGTTCCATATCTTGACTATTTTCATATTTCCATAATCTTGATCATCTAACTGGTTGAAATTTGTGTAATTAGACTGACAAGTAGGTTGCATTATTATAATAGGGGTGAATGACTCTCTTAACAACATGATCCTTATTTATATACTTGTATGCTCTTATAGCATGAGGACATGTGATTCCACTAAGGTCCCATGTCCTACAACTGCATTTCTTTGACATTAGATCCACAATGTGTGTCAGCTCCCTCATACACTCCATACTCATCATCACCATTGAAATGGACCTCACAATTTTCAGCAATAACCACAAAGTCCTTGTAAATCTTTAATGATGTAGGATTGTAGTCAGTAGCCCATTTATGCACCTGACTTTCATTGGCTACCAATATGTCCATTATCTACACAATATTAAAGTGTTATTTTTATATGTTAAAACTAAATTGAAAACTTGAAATGGGCAAGTGTTACCTTTAGCCTAATATCTTCAAGCATCTTGATAATTGGCTTGTGTCTTGCCTCCAAAACCTATTTGTTAAATGACTCTGTGATGTTGTTTTCCACATTTTGATTCTTGCAAGTGGTGTCTAAGTAAGCTCTAACCCAAGTCTCAACTGGGTATGTTAACAAGTTCTCAGACTGATCCATCTCACCTATAACCTTCAAATGGTCACAAAACTCTTCATGATAAGAGCTCCATGCACAATGTCATATCTTTTTCTTCAATGATTCAGAACCACCCCATATCTTCAACCAATTGTGCTCTATATGTTTAGCACAAAATATGTACTTTGCTTCTGGTAAATTGTCTGAATTGTATCAATTAACCCCTGCATGCAAACAATCGGTAAACTGAAATCTGGACTAAAATAGTTAAACAAACAACAAAGTGGAAAAGACAATAAAATTTTAACTTTTGCATGTCAGACATGAAGGTGATTCCTTGGCCTTGATGCATGTTCAGTGAGTTCTTGAGTAACAAGTGACTTTGTTTTCTTTATAGACTACTGCCCAGATTAGTGGATAAAAATGATTTATGGAATCCTGACCAACAACCACCAACAGTTGCCCTTTAACCTTTCCTTTCAATAATGTGTCATCCAATCATATGAAAGATTTTAGCCCATTACTAAATCCATTATTCATTGCATTAAAACATATATACATCCTTGGGAACTTTCTTATCCCTTTTTCAAGTGCATCCCTATATAGGTTGATTACAACATCACTTCCAAGATTGCTATTCCTCAATTCATTGACATAGCTCTCTAACTTATTGTACTCATCATTGTAGCTACCACCAAGTTCTTCCAAAATCATCCTCTTGGCCCTCTTACACTTTTGATGACTAACATTAACATTAACGGCTACTTTTAGTTTTGCCCTCATCTATTTGACCTTCACTTTTGGAATATTTTGTAGCTTCTTTTGGATGTAATAAGCTATTGTATTAGAATCTGCTCTTTTGCATTCAAAGGCTGGTTGACAGTTGTGCTCAGTGACCAGTTTTTTAACCATAACCCCAAGTCCTTTCTTACATTTAGAGATGGAACACTTAAAGAGACAGCCCCCAACACACTTGTACCTAACCCAAGATTTGTCACTTTTCAACAGCACTAACCTTTTATTTTCAGCCAAGGCATAAAGGTTCATAAATATTACAGCTTCAAGGGTATCTTTGAAAGACATTCCATGATAAATTGTTTTGAAATGCTCTAGCTTAAGTGTAATCTCCCTTTTATTTAAAGTCTAATAAGCTCTAATTCTTCAAGATCAAAATCATCATCACAAGAATCATCAAAAGAAGAGTTTAATGCTTCATTGGCAATGTCACGGACTGTGCCAGCCTCAACATCAATAGAATACGACTCAGAATGGTGTACAATGTTAGTCACATCTATTCCTAATTCAAATTCATCTACAGTAAACAGATTAATCACACAAAAAATCATCACTAACAAGATATAACAATGTCCTAACCCCTGTATCAAATTCCATCTCATAATATTTTCCTGATGGGTCAGTCACTACAAGTTGTTGAGCCCCAATGAAACATAAATTCCTAAACTGATCTACCAAACCTGAAAAGCATAGAAGGTCAGAGTCATACCCTTCCCATGCGTGCACAAATTTTCTTGAATAGACCAACTTTGGAACTTTAATCCACTCTCCACCATAGTAAAAATTTACTACAAGTCTTACCACCATGATTATGATATGCAAAACAGACAACAAACAATAAAAATTCATTCAATGTTTGCAAAATAGACAACAACCAATAACACTAATAATTTGATTAAAGTTAAGTACATAAATAATAAATTTAATATAGGGCAAACATGTAACAACACTTGACTACATAAAATAAGTGTTATTGAACAAAGGTATAAGTCAACAAAGAAGGTAAAAAAAAAAAAAAAAACTGCACATTAAACACCTAGAAACAGACGAAGGAACACTTATTTTAGTCAACAATAAACAAACAAGATCAATTGGGGATCATATAATAAAGAAATGCACAGAGACTGGTTTTCAAGACAAAACAATAAGAAAAATAACTTTAATCACAGTGAGTGTCCCAGTATGTGTTAAAACTAAATTGAAAATGATATGTGGATTGAAGATAACTTTAATCACAGAGACTTTCAAAACAAAACAATAAAAAAAAAACTAATCACAGTGAGTGTCCCACTAAAAACAGACCAACTGCATATTCAATTCGGATTTTATACATCCAATGTGTTTCTTTCAATATAAAACCAATCAAAGCGCACATGTATTTCAACAACCAAACCTAATACCACATTTCCCAACCCTAAACTACCTATATACATACAAAATGATAGTTGTATCGAACTATAAAATCGATACAAAACTCAGTGATATTAAATTTACCCATTTCCATGTGCTATTAAAATGGAGGTAGCACAAAACGCAATCGATACAAGGGTAGTACATTTGTTACTCAGAAAATGGGAGCTGAAGTTAAGAACTCTAGATAAAACCATGACAATAAAATTGATACAAAACTCAATGAAATTCATCGACAAATAAAGCTGTGTTATTAAAGAAACTTGAAGACAACGTGAAATCGAAACAAAATGAAACACATGCGAACAAATGTTAAAGCCAAACGAACACACACAACTCATCGGCAAAATCTTCAAAAGTTGAACAAATGCGAACACACCAGATAGAAGAAGAACATAGCACTATCTATTAGCAAGAAAAATGAAGAAATTTCATACCCTAAACCCGATTAGCAAAGGGATCGGCCCTATTAACAAAAGGATCGTTTTTAGGGTTCAAGTTCAAATAGATTAGGAAATGATTTGCACTTGTTCAAAGCTATTCAAAGGTTGGGGTAACGGGTTACTGGTTATGGGTCGATTTAAAATAGTCGGGCGAGCCAACGTGGATCTGACGTAGCGTCCACGTGGATCCGACGTGGTGTCCAACTCACATTTCCGCCAATCCAAGGGCAAATTTAACAAGTTAGCAAATGGTGAGTGTATATTTGATCCAAAAGTTCGACGGAGGGCAATGTTGTTCCATAAAACATAGTTGTAGGGCAAATTTGACCCTTTTCCTTTCTAAAAAATCAAAAAACTTATCTAGACCAGTTTTTGGAACTTGGAGATTTTTTGAAGACATATTTTCAAAATCTGCTCTGAAATCTATGCCCAAACATATATTTGAAGATAAATTTTTAAAATTTAGGCAAAATCTATGGCCAAACGCTAGCTTCGTCGTTTTGAGAATTTGAATTCTAATGTTTGTTCGGGAAAATATGTTAAATTTTAGTACAGTTATTTCAAACTTTATTATTTGCTTAATAACTGATTTTATAGTTAGAAAATAAATTATTTTAAATATAAATAAAAATACGTATGGTGAAATTTTTAATTGGGAAAATAACACTATATAATATTTTGAAGAAAATATTTATTCGGATTAGCCCATATTTTTTAAATTATCTGAAAAGGCCCAATTGTTCTCATATCTGACCTATCTTAGTTAGCCCTACCAAGCGGACGCAAGGTCTTTAGACTAGCCCTCTTTTGGAAAGAGAATTTCTGTCCCATATTCTCTGAGCTTCACATATCAAATAACGATCCACCATTGTTCATCATCTCCTCTTCCTCTTCTTCTCTAGTGGACCTCCGGTGAGCCCGACTAGCCCCTCCACCACGAGCTTCATTAAAATTACTCCTTTCTAATTTTGACTTTAATATTTATTAGACGTTCAAATCCATCACAAAAAAAATTGTCAACTTTAGACTAAGTTTTGTTTGAAGTTGTCATTTGATTCATAACCTAATGAAGCATAAATAAAGTATTCATGTTTTTCTAGAGGCAAATTTGAAAAGCTAACTTGATATTAAGGAAATAAGATGAGTTTTTATGAAGAATTACTGATTTTAAATTGTGTAAAATTAGAAACACATGTCCATTAAAAGTAAGCATGTAAACACAAACGAATCAAAGCAAATGGGAATAACTAAAAAAGATATTTATCATTTATTCCAAATTCAAAGGAATATTATTGTAAGTGATAAGATAATTGACAAAAAAGAAGAAGAAAATGACTTAAAGAGATTAAGGTGGGAATAAATGCATTTATTGATTCCTCTCCTTTTTGTAATCTTGCATTCCTATAGTTGGCAATTGACATATAACTCAAAAACGGAAAAATAAGAGAAAAAGGAAAGAGGAATACACAACTTAGGATCCAAACAAAAGAAGAAGAAAAAGAGAGAAAGAAAATGCTAAAATAGGGAAAAGGGCAAGGGAGACAATATACTGTTAGATAGTTCAACAACAATAATATAACTGGTATACCCCTACAAGTCTGGTCTTAGAAGTATGACGTATGTAGGACCTTTGTATTGTAGAGAGGTTGTTCCTGATAATTCCCCGACTCAAGAAAATAATTTGAGAACAATTCGAAAAAAATGCACGAGTCAAAAGTTATGATGAAAGGAAGAAAGTACTGACAGTAAAATAATAAAAACAACCAAAATAAAAGAAATACAATGACAAAATAAGAATAGAGACATAAAATCATAGGAGGATATAAAACTCTCGACTATCTACTAGCCATATACTTCATTCCTTGACCTTCATACTCTACTATTTAGGGTTATGCCTTTTACGAGCTAAAGGTTTGTAATGTCCAGTCTAAACATCTCTCTCCAAGGCTTTCTCGATTTACCTGTCTCTTATCAAACCTATCACTACCAACCTCTCGTATTTCCTCAATGGGGGATCTGTGCTCCTCCTTTTAGATAGTAGTATTATATTTAAATTTCAGTACTTGTTGTTGTTTTGCTTGAATTTTAGGTCCTATAAACGTGAAAATATAAATATAAATTATTAATACGATGGAAAAAAGACTGAAGGAAAAAAGAGGAGCACAATGTCTGTTGGAATTAAATCAAAATTAATAATTAGAATTTAATATTTGATAGTTTATTTAATTCTAGTTTATTTAATTCAAGTCTAATTAGGATTTATTTATTAAAGTCATATAGGAATATGTTTTCTAGTCCTAGTCTATGTTGGTTTTCTAGTATTATAAATAGGGGTGCTTTGTTACATATTTTCTTATGTTGAGAGATAGCTTAGATTGTAGTAAGATACAAAAGTTTTGGAGTTATTGAGTAAAGCCTCCTACCGCATCTCTCTAGTTTGATAAATTTCTTCAATATATCCATTGTTGGATCTTTCACTTGTGCATATATTATTCTTTCGAGTATTTTTATTTCCCTCAAATTGTTATCAAAGCCTGTGTGAGATCCGAGCAAAAACTTGTGTTAGATTCGACATATAAAATAATATGAATATTTCATATTTACCAAACTGTCTTTTTTTGTTGTGTTTGATGGCAAAAATAATTTTGACAGTTGGTATCAACATGAAGATTTTTTTCAAAGTTATTGGACTATGATCCATTATTGATAAAGGATTCGTGAAAAACCCAAAAGGTACAATATTGACATGTGAAGCCGCAACGCAATTGAAAAAAAATAGATAATTGAATTATAAGTCATTCTACTACCTCAATAGCGAAATTCAATTCTATGTATACAATAAATATTTGCATGCAAAATCAGCAAAGGAGGCTTGGACAATATTGGTGAAATCATATCGATGTGTTGCAGACGCGAAGAGAGAGAAACTTCAAGAGCTTTTGAGGCAACATGAGTTGGCTCAAATGAAACCAACGAAATTTGTCAAAGAATTTTTTGCAAGAATTAGAGAAATTGTTAATGATATGAAGGTCAATGGAGGAAAATTGGAAGAGGTTAAAATTGTTGAAAATATATTGCAATCTCTAAGATTGGAGTTTCACACCAAAAAGATTAATGTTGAGGCTACCCACGATCTTAATACCTTGAAACTTGATGATCTAGAAGATGAATTGGTGACATATGAGATGTCCTTGAGTCAAAAGACAATTGAGATAGCGGAGGAGACATTGCAAACTGAGGATGACCAACCAGAAGAAAAATAAGAATCATCAAATCTGCCAGAAATAAATGAAATGGACCAGAATTAAAAAATAATGAAGAAAAGAAGCAAATATAGAGATATTTTTTTATTGTGGTATGGATATATTTGATTGCAAAGCTGACTACAATAATGTCCAAATTGATTTACCAATAATTTTTGAGATGGCTAAAGAGGATAATTTGGTTGGAATTGATGCTCTTTTGATAGAAGCTACTAGTGGTTTATGTTAGGAGACATGTAATAGACATGATTGATCTATACAAGATGAGGCTATTGAAAAAAAATAGAAGTACCTGCCATTATCACATAAGAAAAATTGTTTGAAGGTACTGAAGATGAAGTTAGTAATGAAAGAAACAAATGAGTTCACCAAGAACAAGTTTTTGATGATCTTTCCAAAATTAAAGCAGAAATAATTAAGGGTCCAGATCCACAATTGATGTGCATGATTATGGATATTGAAGACACAACCAATTTTAAGCAATTATTCGAGATTGTATATTTTGATGAGCGTGAAAAATTGTTAGTTGATGATACTACTCTACTATACACAAAAAGTCAAATTGAAGTTGAATGGGCATGCAATGTCAAGTACAAATTAATTAAAGAAACAACTGATATAAATACAAGACTAGTTATTCAATGATACAAGAAGAATAAAAAATATGATGATGATATTTCGAAGATGTTTAACATGGAGAAAGTCAAATTATTTTTGAATCCCGTTGAAGAGAAACTGAAGTTGAATAGAGATAGCACCCGCAATTTTATCGATGCTACATATTTCAGAAAAGTATTCGAGAGTTTAAGGTGGTTGACTTCTGCAAGATATGATATTGTTCATGGCATGATCAAGTTTGAAGATCTTGATTTAAGGGAGGCTATGTTGGAATTAAATTAAGATTAATAATTAGAATTCAATATTTGGTATTTTATTTAATTCAGGATTTATTTATCAAAGTCATATAGGAATAGATTTTCTAATCCTAATCTATGTTGGTTTTCTAGTATTATAAACATGAGTGCTTTGTTACATATTTCTTATGTTGAGAAGTAGCTTACATTGTAGTAAGATACAAGAGTTTTGGAGTTATTGAGTAAAACTTCCTACCTCATCTCTCTAGATTGATAAATTTCTTCAATATAGCCATTGTTAGATCTTTCACGTGTGCATATATGATTCTTTCAAGTATTTTATTTAATTTGATGCAAAATTTGTTGTAACAACTCATACCTTAAAACTAAGGCTGGCCAGTGGGCCTGGTCGGCCCGGTCCCGCCCCGACACCGCTCCGGTCCTGCCCCGAACCCGATTATTTAAAAAAAAAATTGCGGTATCGAGACTCGAACCGGGACATGGTCTCGTTCCGACCCGCCAGTCCCGGTCTCGCCCGAAACCCCCTTCCCCTCTTTGCAAAAATAGTCGTTGCACCAATGGCCATTTTACATTTTAGTCGTTGTGCAACGGCCATTTTTGGCCTCCCCCAACCCCCTATCCCCTTAATATTTATTTTTAACTCATAAGTTATTATATTTACAAGAGGCACAAAATAGCCTTGTGATGTTTTTATTACAATATCTTGTCTTGTTTAATTTTTGAGTTTTTTATATATATGTTATTTTTTAAATTAAGTACAAAAAAAAAACGCCCGAATCCCGATCCCGACGGGATCGGGCCGGGACTTCAGAAAATCCCGCCTATCCCGATCCCGCCTGACCCGCCCTGACCCAATCCCGCCCCTTCCCCCCGTCCCGCCCCGGCGGTCCCGAGCCCGGCCCACTGGCCACCCCTACTTCAAACTAAGCCTTGTTCATGATCCACGAGTGTAGAAAACCAAAACGGAGAGTTTACTTTAGAAAACCAGGTTTAGCTTTGCAGAGGAAATTTGACGGTAAGAAGTACGGCCTGTAAAATGTTTTACGGTTCATCTAACGAACCAACGACCTTTACTTTTGAAAATGGCAGTCAAGTTGTGAATTCTACAGACTGTCAAACTATTGATAGCCCGTCAATCTTCTATCTCTTAATTCCAGATTTCACCACTCTCTGTAAATCTTTAGAAAACAACGGTACAGTCAGATTATACGGACCATCAAAATATTGACGGCCTAGACTCAGACAGTCAAATGGACCGTCAAAATCCCCCGACAACAAAAAGTATAAATACGACACTTGATTATAAAAAAAATAGTTTTTCATATTCCCAAGCCCTATAACGAAGGTTCTCTCTTCCCAACCATATCTTATATCAAGGTAAGTCATTTTCACGTACTTCCATGCAATTGTAACATGGTATAATTAATTTCTAAGTGAATTCCATTACTCCTAACTTTGGATTTTCAAAAAAAACCTAATTTAAGATTTCAAGGTGCAATCTTTGATGTTCTTCTTCAAAGTCAGGATTTTTAATACAAGTTTGGAAGCAAGTCAGGTATGTAGAGCTTCTATCCATGTATGGGAATATCCATGTTCTTCTCCACTCCATGTTATTCCATGAAACATGGATTCTTCATAGGTTTAGATTTTATTCTATTATCATGATAACCCTAACTACATGTAATATTATATATCATGTCTATTATAATTTATCAATTATATTCATGATATGTCATTATGATCGTCATGAACCTGTCTGTAATCCATGAACCCATGCTTTGATTTCCATGAGTTCTTAATTATCATGTCATGGATTATTATTACTTAACCTATGAAATTATACATGTTTTTTAACAAGTTATATATATATATATATATATATATATATATATATATATATATATATATATGAAATTATGTTCATGTTAAACTCTCTCGGATCATGTTTACAAGTTATTTCATGAAATTCATGTGCTTACAAGCCACTATTTTTAAGTAAGTAGCCTGAAATTACGTATGCCACCGTATGATAAGGGTCGCTCCGCCCAGAGGATGATACCTTCATATTTGTAGATTGGATCATTTCTTGCCATGTTCATGTCTTATACCCCGGTAAGGTATGAGAAAGTTGTGTTGGTCGAGCCAGGTACCAGACTCCACATACCCACGTGGTGTTTCATTTATCGGTTATACTATTGCTCAACCCACACACCCACCCACACACACACACACACACACACACACACACACACACACATATATATATATATATATATATATATATATATATATATATAGAGAGAGAGAGAGAGAGAGAGTTTTCAGACTTTACTCATGTTATTATACTTATGTTCATGTTTTAGTTTCGGTTTCATGTTTCTCTTATATCATATGCCTACTCATTTTTTTAGTTGCTTTACATACGATACAATTTAAATGTACTAACATCCCTTTGTATGGAGCATGCATTTCACGGTGCAGGTGCTGAGTTTTAGAGAGACAAATCTACTCAGTAGGACAACTTCAATACGAGCTATTTCTGTGAGCCCCATCTCATTCAAGGTGTTAGTCTAGTACTTTATGGTTATGCATTATTAGTAGAGGTATCCATGGCCTTGTCCTGGTAGACAGTTTTACAAACTCATGTTCAGAGGTTTATGGACTAGTTTAGTAGCATGTCATGTCAACATTGAATTTCAGACTTATTATATTTTCAGATTATTTCCGTTATGACTATTTTAGACTACTTTTCTCACTATGAATTATATGTTTTCAGTATCATATTTAGTATATGTTTTGATGCCCATGTTGGCAAGCAAGCCTTGTGATTTTCTCGGTCACATGCAACCAGGCACCGAATGTCGTGTTTCGTCCATGTCATAATTCGGGGCGTGACAAAGCTTTGTATCAGAGCACTAAGTTCAAGTGTATTAGAGAGTCTATGAAACTGTGTTCAGTGAGGTCATGTTTATGTGTGTGAGGGCCCACACATGTAAATAGTTGACCACCAAGGCATATAGGATTGTCTCACTTCTTTGTACTATAGATCGTGTAGTTAGAGTTATACCTTCAGGATATCCATCTAACTCGTGCGTATTATGTATTTCAGAAAATGCCTGCAAAATGAAAGTACACCAAAATGACTTTAGCTAATAGCCAGAGAGCTGCAAATAATGTTGCTCACGAGGAAAATGCTCAGGCTCAGAGAGCCAATTTGGGTACAGCACCACTTGATACCACATGGCCTGCGGAGATCCCAGTTCTGCCATCCAGTACTATAGACTCTGAAGTTAGGGGAGCTATTCAGCTGCTCACCCAGCTTATGGCTGCTCAAGCCCAACATCAGGAAACGACTCCAAGTACGGGGACGAATGGAGAGTCATCCAGTTTCAAAACTCGTGAGTTTTTTCGCATGAACCCTTGTGTGTTCACAAGGTCTTATAAGAAAGAAGATCCATAGAGCTATATTGATGGGCTTCAGAAAACCTTTCACATGATGCTTGTTAATGAGGCTTTAGGAATGGGCCCCTAAGCTAGCGCTTAATCTAATTTCTTTTTTTAGAGGCAGTAGAGTTTGGAGATTAATAGTTGCAGGATGTTGCTAACATATGGTATGAGTCTTGGAAGTAGTACCGTTGGGAAAATGCACCTTTAATGACTTGAGATGAGTGCGTATATGCCTTCATTGAGCAATCTCTGCCAATAGAAGTCAGAGAGGCTAATGTTGTGGAATTTGAAAAGCTTAGGCATAATGGCAAGACTGTGCAGAAGTACTATCCTCAGTTTGTATCTTTGACAAAATATGTCCCACATATGATCTAAGACACTAGGGACAAAGTTAGACGTTTTGTATATGGCATTGATCCCCATTTGTACGATGCAACAAATATCACAGCTCAGAACATGGAGATGACTATTACAAAAATAGTTGCTTTCGTGCAGGGTAATGAGAACATGTTAAAGGAAGATGAAGCATTACATAAAGAGAAAGACAAAAAAATTCAATAAAAGAGCCAAGTCTTTAGGTCATTTCAATCACGGGGGAGGTGAAGGCAGACAATTCTTCAAAAAAAAGGTCATCAAGACCTGCTCCATCTTTAGCTAATGCCCCAGTTCCAAAGTTCAAGAATGATAACATGAAGTAAAATTTCAGAGCATCATGTTCTCAGTCACAGGCCAGTATGGGTCAAAATTCCTTTAGCAACCCAGTTTGTGCTAAGTATGGTAAGAGGCACCCAGGGAAGTGCCACTTAGGTATGAATGTTTGTTTTGGGTGTGGACATCAAAGTCAGTTTCAACAAGATTGTCCATCAGCGAGAAATGGTATATGAGGTAATATGGCTCAGTCCACAAATTCAGCAGTCCCTTGTATTTCTCACGCCCTGTCAGGACGTGGTCCAACTAAGTCCGATAACGTAGGCGGAGGTCCAAACCACTTGTATGCACTAACATGTCATTAGGACACCGAGGCTCATTCAGATGTGGTCATAGGTATACTCATCGTTTTCACTTTTGACATTTATGCTCCTATGGACCCTGGATCCACTGTCATATGTAACCCCATTTGTTGCTAAGAAATTTGAGATAGAACCAGAAAAGTTGCATGAACCCTTTGAAGTATCCACTCTAGTCGGTGAGTCAGTTATAGCCAGACGGGTATATAAGAGTTATCCAGTTAAAGTCTATCACCGCATTACCATAACTGATTTGGTAGAGTTAGAAATTGTAGACTTTGATGTAATCATGTGTATAGATTGGTTGTTTTCATGTTATGCCACAATAGGTTGTAGAACCAAAATTGTCAGTTTCAAATTTTCCGATGAACTAGTCATATAATGGAAGGGTGATGCGGTAGTACCCATGGATAGGTTTATTTCATATCTTAAAGCCAGAAATATGTTATCTAAGGGGTATATTTACCATCTAGTTAGGGTTACAGATGCAGATACCCAAACCCGAACTCTTCAGCCTGTACCATTATCAGTGAGTCTTCAGAAGTCTTTCTTGAGGATCTTTCCGAAGTTCATCCCGACATGGAGATTGACTTTGGAATTGATCAACTTCCCGACACTAAACCAATATTTATTCTGGCATACATAATGGCTCTAGCAGAGTTATGAGAATTAAAAGCCAGTTGAAAGATCTCCTTGATAAGGTATTCATCAGACCAAGTGTTTCACCTTGGGGTTGCACCAGTCTTGTTTGTTCGAAAGTAAGATGTGTCTTTGCATATGTACATTAACTACCGGCAGTTGAACAAGGTCATAATTAAAAGCAAGTATCATCTCCCTAGAATTAATGATTTATTTTACCAACTTCAGGGTGCTCAGTGTTATTTCAATATTAACATCATATCATCATGGTACCATCAACTTAAGGTTAAAAAAGTTGATACTCCGAAAACCACTTTCAGAACTCCTTATGGCCATTTTGAATTTTGTGTCATGTCATTTGGATTGACAAATGCCCCAACTGCTTTGATGGAACTTATGAACATGGTCTTCAAGCCTTATCTCAATCTTTTTGTTATTGTCTTCATTGATAAGGACTGCGAGTTTTATGCGAAAATTTCCGAGTGTGAATTTTGTCTTAAGTCAGTGGCATTCTTAGGCCATGTGGTTTCAGGTGAAGGCATCCATGTTGATTTTCAGAAAATAGACGTTGTTAAGAATTGGCCCAGATCCACTTCTGCCTCAAATATTCAAAGTTTCATGGGCATGTCAGGATATTACAGGCGCTTCATAGAGGGTTTTTCTTCCATCTCAGCTCCATTGATCAGGTTGACTCAAAAGAAAGTTAAATTTATGTGGTCAGATTCCTGTAAGTGTAGTTTCGAAGAATTGAAAATAAGGTTGACATTTGCTCTAGTGTTGACATTGCCAAAGGAAACTGAGGGGTTCATTTTCTATTGTGATGATTCTGCGATTGATCTTGGGTGTGTTTTAATACAACATGGTAATGTTATTACTTATGCATCCAGACAACTTAAACATCATGAAAATAACTATATGACTCATGACTTAGAATTGGCAACCATGATTTTTGCACTCAAGATATGACGTCACTATTTGTATGGAGTTCATGTCAATACTTGCACAGATCACAAGATCCTTCAATATATTTTCAAGTAACGGGAGTTGAATCTCAAGCGAATGAGATGACCCGAATTGATAAATGATTATGATGTGGATTTTCTCTACCATCCAGGAAAGGAGAATGTGGTAGCTGATGCTTTTAGTCAGCGATCCATGAGAAGTTTAGCTCATGTTGAAGAAAGTAAGAAAACCATGACAAATGAGATTTATCGACTAGCCAGTCTAGGTAATTGGCAAGTCAAGTAGTACGCTTGATTCACCAGGTTCTACCACTTCAGGGCTCAATCATGCTAGTTAGGCTATATGATTCACACATTAATGTGAGACTCATGAACTCCGAAGATGGCGGTATTGTTGTTCAGAATAAGTCTGAATCCTCCTTAGTGGCTGAGGTGAAGGAGAAACAATTTGGTGATATGTACTTGTTGCAGCTGAAAAAGGGATTCACAAGCATAAGACTATGACTTGTAAACAAGGGAGAGAATATGATACTTTGAGGTACCGAGACGTAGACAGACTCAAAGAGCGTATCATGGCAGAATCACACCATTCCAAGTATTCCATTCAACCAGGTTCTACAAAGATGTATCATTATCTTAAGGAGATTTATTGGTGGAATAACATGAAGAGGAATGTAGCAGATTTTGTAGCCAAGTGTCCGAATTTTCAGCAGGTGAAAGCCGAACACTAGAGTCTTGGTGGGTTGGCTCAGACCATCAATATTCCTATTTGGAAATGGGAGATGATAAATATGGACTTCATAATAGGTCTACCTTGCTCAGCTTAGACACATGATTCAATTTGGATTATTGTAGACCAACTAACTAAATCAGTCCACTTTTTGCCATTCAAGACCACAAATTCAGCATATGATTATGCTAAGTTGTATATTCGAGAAATTGTCAGGCTTCATGGGACCCAAGTGTCCATTATTTC
Source organism: Anisodus tanguticus (assembly GCA_034509755.1). Classification (NCBI taxonomy): domain Eukaryota; kingdom Viridiplantae; phylum Streptophyta; class Magnoliopsida; order Solanales; family Solanaceae; genus Anisodus; species Anisodus tanguticus. The sequence continues at coordinate 31,007,079 of CM067561.1, read as the reverse complement.
ATACCATGGTGCTCAATTCACGTCACATAATTGAATGTCATTTTAGAAAGGATTTGGTACCAAGATAAATCTCATCACAACTTTTCATCCTCAGACAGATGGCCATGCAAAACATACTATTCAAACTTTTGAGGATATGTTAAGGGCACATGTTCTCAATTTTAAAAGTAATTGGGATGATCATATGCCTCTCATTGAATTTACTTATAATAACAGTTACTATGCTAGTATTCATATGGCACCGTTCGGAGCTTTGTATGGACGAAGGTGTAGATCGCCAATTAATTGGTTCAAAGTTAGTGAAATAAAATTGTTAGGACCAACTTGGTCTATTAGGCTTTGGGAAAGTAAAGTTAATTTATGAGCGTTTGAAAATAACTCATAGTAGTCAGAAATCTTATGCATATGTGAGGCGTAGAAACTTAGAGTTTCAAGTTGATGATTGTGTATTTTTGAAAGTATCACCTATGAAAGGTGTCATGAGGTTTGGAAAGAAAGGGAAGCTCAGTCCCAGATATATCGAACCATTCAGGATTTTGAGGAGAGTTGGACAAGTGGCCTATGAACTTGAATTGCCACAAGACTTGATTGTTGTTCATTTGGTGCTTAATGTGTCTATGTTGAGAAAGTGTGTGGGAGACCCGTTGTTGGTTGTTTCAACTGAATCTATTTCAGTTAAGGATGATTTGACCTATGAGGAGATTCATGTGGCTATTTTGGATCGTCAGATTCAACAGTTAAGAACTAAGGAAGTTACCTTAGTGAAAGTGTTGTGGAGAAGTCAGAGTGTTGAGAAGGCTACATGGGAAGCCGAAGAAGACATGAAGTCCATATATCCACATTTATTCGAGGAGCAGACATAAAACAAACAAGGTAAACACCCTCAGTATTCATGTCATGTCCCTTGCATATTCATGTCTCGTGATTCACGTTCACGTATTCAGTACTCATGTCCCATGTCCATGTTTTCATGAAATCATGTCAGTTCAGTTTTCATGCTTCATGTAATATTTCTTCACGTTCATGTACTCATGCTATGTCCAGTCTCATTTTTAACCATGACATATCATTCGAGGACGAATGATCCATAGGGGAAGATATTATAACACCCCGTACCTTCAAACTAAGTCTTGTTCATGATCCATGAGTGTAGGAAACCAAAATGGAGAATTTACGTTGGAAAACCAGGTTCAGCTCTGCAGAGGAAATTTGACGGCAAGAAGTACAAACCGTAAAATATTTTACGATCCGTCAAACAAACCGTCGGTCTTCATTTTTGAAAATGACGGTCAAGTTGTGAATTCTACAGACTGTCAAACTATTGATAGCCCGTCAATCTTCTCAATCTCTTAATTCCAAATTTCACCACTTTATGGAAATCTTTAGAAAATGACGGTACAATCAAATTATGCGGACCACCAAACATTCGACGGACTGTCAATATGGACGGCCCAAATTCTGATCGTCAAACATTTGACGGACTGTTGAATGGACCGTCAAAATCCTCCGACAGCAAACAATATAAATACGACACTTGATTCTAAAAAAAATCAAATTTTCATATTCTTAAGCCCTATAATGAATGTTCTCTCTTCCCATCCATCTCCTACATCAAGCTAAGTCCTTTCCACGTATTTTCATGCGATTCTAACATGGTATAATCAATTCATTAGTGAATTTCATTACTCTTAACCTGAGATTTTCAAGATAAACCCAATTTAAGATTTCAAGGTGCAATCTTTGGAGTTCTTCTTCAAAGTCAGGATTTTTAATATAAGTTTGGAAGTAAGTTAGGTATGTAGAGCTTCTATCCATGTGTGAGAATATCCATGTTCTTCCCACGCCACATTATTCTATTAAACACGAATTCTTCATAAGGGTAGGTTTTATTCTATTATCATAATAACCCTAACTACATGTAATATTATATATCATGTCTATATTATAATTCATCAATTGTATTCATGATATGTCATTATGATTGTCATGAACCTGTCCGTAATCCATGAACCCATGCTTTGTTTTCTATGAGTTCTTAATTGTCATGTCATGAATTATTATTACTTAACCTATGCAATTATACATGTTTTCTCACAAGTTATATATATATATTATGAAATTATGTTCATGTTAAACTCTCTCAGATCATGTTTACAAGTTATTTCATGAAATTTATTCGCTTACAAGCCACTATTTTCAAGTACATGTTTTGGGAGTTGCATAGTTTACTGAGAAGGCTCTAGCAGCCTGAAACTACGTATGTCACCGTAGGATAAGGGTCGCTCCGCCCAGAGGACGATACCTTCAGATTTGCAGATTGGATCCTTTCTTGCACTGCTCATGTCTCATACCCCGACAAGGCATGGGAAAGCTATACTGGTCGGGCCAAGTACCTGACTCCACGTACTCACATGGTGTTTCATGTTGTCGGTTATGCTACGCTCCCCCCCCCCCCCCCCCACATATATATATATATATATATATTATTTTTTTCAGACTTTACTCATGTTATTATACTCATGTTCATGTTTCAGTTTCGGTTTCATGTTTCTCTTATATCACGCGCCTGCTTGTTTTCTTCAGTTGCTTTACATACGGTACACTTCAAATGTACTAACGTCTATTTGCATGGGGCATGCACTTCACGGTGCAAGTGTTGAGTTTAAGGGAGACATATCTACTCAGTAGGACAACTTCAGTACCAACTATTCCGGTGAGCCCCATCTCATTCAGGGGGTTAGGCTGGTACTTTATGGTTATGCATTATTAGTAGAGGTATGCCAGAGCCTTATCCTGATAGACAGTTTTACAGACTCATGTTCCGAGGTTTATGGACTAGTTCAGTAGCATGCCATGTCAACATTGAATTTCAGACTTATTATATTTTCAGATTATTTCTGCTATGACTATTTCAGACTACTTTCCACACTATGATTTACATGTTTTCAATATCATATTTAGTGTATGTTTTGATGCCCATGTTGGCAAGTAAGCTTTGTCGTTCGCTCAGTCACATGCAGCCAGACACCGAATGTCGTGTCCCGCCCATGCCATGGTTCGCAACGTGACATTTGTACATCAAGAGGTTGTATTTAATTCAATATGTTCATGAACCTCGATTAAAATATTCATTCAAAATAAATAAATCATGAGCCAAAAAACACTAGAAGTAAGAAAATGTACTATTATGTGACGTGCACACTGATTTTACTTCATTAATTAGGTGTTATAGTTTAACATTCAGTTTTATGTTATGGGTCAAAAACTTGTCATATGTTTTAAAATTTAATTTAAATGTATCATTAATTAAATGCTTACTAAGTAGTTAATTAAGATTTTTTGATATTTGAAGACTATGTAAATAAAAAGAGAATATATGTGATGGTGCAAAAAGGTCTACACTACTCCAATCTGCGCACCCTTTTTCTGAGCTGTAGATAGCAGCCATTAGTATTTATAGGAGTTTTCCCCACTGAGCAGTCCCTTTCTTCCCCCCACACATCAACAACTCTAAGGTCCAATAAGGGGGGAAGCAAACTTCACTCTCTCTTCCCCACCTTCCTCCTTTTCCCACCACATCAACACAGCTGTTCACAGTAAGACATTAGATTATTATTGGTTTGTATTGAAAAGATTGTTTCTTGATTATTGGTTTGTATTGAAAAGTTTGTTTCTTTTCTTTGAGTAAAGTTTGTTTCTTGATTATTGGTTTTAGATGAATATGGAGAGTAGAATACCCCCAGTGAGTTACTTCCAGTACTCTCCTACTGGAATCCATGCTCCACTTCAGAGGTCTTCTTCTCTTACAGATCCTGAAAGGTCAAATCTTGATTATGTTTCAGTTACTTGTTTTCAATCTGTTTTTGTAATTTAATGCTTCTTTGGAATGTTGGGTATGGATCTGTTTTGTTGGATGTTGTGTTTTCTTGTAATTTATTGGTTTTTTTGGCTGTCTTCTTCTGTTCTATGATTGGTTAATTGCCTGTATAAGGATCTTGGAGTCTACAAAACCTTAAAAATTATCTTTATAATCGTAGAGTATTGGCTTCTTCTTGTTGTTACATGTGGTGACATATTAGGATCCCTTTCTGTGGTACAAGTCTCTGCAAGATCCAAGATTTTAAGCCAGTGGGCGCAGGATGCCACTTCACCCACAACTGTTTGTAATAATTGGTTCAAACTTAATATAAATATATAATTATATTTTTTTTTACAACTCCTCATACTTACTTTAAGACGAAAGCAGTGGCGTATCAGGCCTTAACCAGATGAATCCAAACATATTACAGGGCCACTTCTGTGCCACTTTCACTCTACTCTTGCCTCTAGGCAATAGTTGAGGCTTCTCAATTGAATACAACATATCTGATAGTGGTATTCGTTGCTACTCTTTATTTGATTAAAGTTTATTCAAATTCTTGTTTGCCAAGGAAAATTTCTCGGTGTCAAGCTGATTTTTCTCACGTACAAGGTCAAGTAGTGTTTGTGATAAGACAGCTGTATGTTTAACCACTTGTTAAGTCCATCTCTGCTAGCTGATTAGTGTCTACATTGGGCTCTCTATTTCAAGCTGTCAATTTGTATAAATAGTTAAAATATAGTGTATCCTATTATAGTGTATCCTATTACTATTACTTTCTCTGTCAGCTCTAGATACATCTCTCCTTATTAACATGTGATTTGGTGTGCTTGCGAAATGACAGATATTTGGCAGATTTATTGGGAGAGAGGCAAAAATTGGGGCCATTCATGCAGATACTGCCTGTATGCAGTAGACTTCTAAACCAAGGTAGTAAATTGTAACCGCAAGAACTTTTTACAATAGTTCTGGGCGTCTTTATGTTGGAGATGAAGTTTCTTTCTTCTGTTGAAAGTTTTTAAAATGTTTTATCCCAACAAATTGTTGAATTTTTTTATGACGGTAGCCTGAATAGTTCATGTATAAGTTAGTCCTGGGAAGTAAAAGATCGCATAGTGCAAACACATGTAGAAGGCGGGCCTATCCTTCAAAAAATTGATTTGTTGTGACACAAGATTCCAAGTGACTAGAGGGTCTTAAGAGTTAATATTTTTTTTTGTTCCCCTACTTCTTCAGTAGTCCAGCATGAAGAAGAAATTTTTATAACCCAAAAGAAAGTAAAAGTAGAGGTCTCCGTTACATCTTTCTTCAGTTCATGTAGAATCTAGATATACGTTTAACTTCAAGCAATTGCATGTTCAGTGAACACATCATATTTGATGTTCCTTTGTACAGTATGTTAAGGTTTAATAATATTATGGCATAGATTGCACTCTTCGTGCTTTCTGACCTGCCAAATGTAAAGAACACGTAACTGAAGTACTTTGGAGTTGAATAATTTTATGACTAAGATGGCAACATTTGTTGTTTCTGGAATGGGATTTTGTCAACAACCAATAATTACAAAAGAATATATGGCGAAGAAAGTTCTCCTAATATGCCTAAATTGTTGACTTTAATGGTAGAATCATTAATGGTTGATGTTATTGTGTTAAGTTAGGAACTTTTATTGTCTTGATCAGCCTTTTTATGCAACTGCTCTCATAACATTGAGTTTTCATTTGAATGTTTAAATATCAGTAAATGTAAGACTGACCAACGGATTTGTTTTGTGGTGCCGATATACATGAGTTTTCTCCGTGAGTCAAGGACAAATCATTTGAGCTTTCCTTTTGCTGGATGTTCGTAATCTGACCCTGTTACACATGATGCCTTATATGGTGTCCAATTATTCTGACTGTATCATAGCCAGAAATCAGTCATTAATGGAAAATTTCAAGTGTCATACATTTTTATGCTAAATGAAGGTGATGAAGCGCAATTCGGAGGTTTGTAAGCCTATGATTGGGAGATGGAATCATAATTGACTAGGGCTGATTTGCTTATCGAAATGACAAAAAGAAGAAGCTAAGGGCTGATTTCTATTAATTTGTTTTTTTTAATCTGTATGGAAACAGAATAAAGAATTCATAAATTTATTGGTGCTATTAATTATGCTCTACAAAGAGAGAAGATTGAGACAAAAATAAAGAATAGACGGTTCTAGGAGTCCTTTGTAATCTCTATGGCGCTCCTCCAAGATTCTAAGTTTAAGATTTATTAATTATTATGCACAAACGTAGCTAGGAAAGCTTCACCGAAGAAAATCAGAATGTCCAAATCTATAGAGTTCAATGAATCCGTCAAATTTATGTTACTTTTCTTATTTCCTATTGTTTAGAGGTTTTAATACGGGGAAATAAGGCAACTTCTACTGTACTGAGACCAAGATGATTCTAATAAGCTGCGAACACTATTATCTAACTTAAGAATCATTTAGCGGAACAGGAAAAAGATTATTTACCAAATGCTATGTTACCATACAGAAGTCTCTAAGTAGCTTTTTTGGATGCAGCATAAATAACTGTAAAATTTCAAATCTACAAATCATAGAATTTGGTTGAAAGCCTGACCTAGACAATTCTACTTTCTTCCACTTGTCTTCAGCATCATTATATAGTCCTGGAATAATGGATTTTTTGCATCAATACAAAGTTTGATGTCGAGTTTGACCTTGTAGCTTAATATTTTCTTTTCTATCTCGCGCGTTTAACAATGGATGAGGCAAGGGCTCAGGAGAATAGTTCTAGGGAAATGATTCATTTGGTTCTCTTATATGGGTACCGTTACTATGTCTTTAAAAGGGATGAAGGTGAATTTGGTTTAAATGAAGCTAAAATGTGTCTTATGGATGGCTTGGTGAATCCACCACTGACAGACTTAGCTGAAATATTGTGAAAGGTAAGTTGACGAAGCATCCAATTAAGTGACTGAATAAGGTCTTCGATTTTACTGCTGCAGAAATCATGCGAGCAACAGCATTGTTGTCAAATCAGTTCGTGGATCAGGAAAGGATGGGACAAGAGAGTCCATATAGGTCAGTCAGTCAACAGATGAATGGAGGTCAGATAAATATGGGGGCATGGAGTGCAATGCAAACTGAGGTATGATAAGCTTCTATCCTTTATAGAAGTTAACTAGTTAATTTCTCTATTTTTTTAGCATACCTTTAATTTTAGAAATCAATTGGAAGTGAATGACCTTATGTATGCTTCCTTGGAAACCAGGCCTATACCACACTATTTCAAGCATCATAATTGATGTTTCTCCTGTACGTGAGCAGTTTTAATACTAAATGTGGAAAATCCTACATACTTGTATCCTTGTGCAAGTTTATGTCTTGAATCACAAGAGTTAACTTCCTCAAGATTCTATGTGAATTGTGATTTGTGTATTCGTAGCTTAAGAAATGTATGTGTTTGAAAAACATAGTTTGTAGATTACTTGTAAGAATTATGCCAAGTTTGTATCAGTATCCTGTTACTCCTTATGACAATTACTTAGCTAGATAAATTGCTTCTGTATTTAGATGTACGTCAGAGGATTCTCAATTTTGTAGTTTCAACACCTATTTAGCTTGAGCTTTAGAACACTATGCTTGTTCACAAATGTTAGAAAGAAATGGGAAGTGCAGTAGGTGGAGTTGTCATGCATCATTGTCGGTAATAGTGGCTTTGTAGAGGATGGTATTGGCAACTCAGTGCAGAGCTTTAGCATTCAAATTTACTGTTTTTGCATGTGCTGTTATCCTTATATGCCATCTAATAAAATTATCAGATGTTATTACGGACTTCTTGCTGTTCCCAGAAAATGTAATCTATTAATGATCTCGTCCTTGCAATGTGGATTACTTTAGTGAAAATGTAATCCCTATTTCTCCTCCCACTTGTTGCGTCCTTGTCAAAGCACAAAACAAAACCTAGTTAGCCATAAATGGAAAGAGAAAAAAAGCTTAGCACTTCTTGTGGTGTTAGTCTTAGTCAGGTATTGTTCAAGTTGTTACTACTACTCCACATTACAAATATCGTAAATAGCTTGAGATAATATATTTGTTGAATCCATTTTCATAGCTTGGAGGAGTTTGAATGACTGCTTGAGGACGTTGTTGGAGGATTTACCCCTTGATGTTTATTACTTACTACAGGAAAATAGACTTCTCCAGAAAATGGGTCCATTTCAACCTTCCCCTCTGGATTGGCATGTGGTTTCGGGAAATGCAACCACTCCCGTTGTGAAGAGAGTCATAAGACTGGATGTTCCTCTGGAGAATTTCCCAAATGTATGTGAAACCTTATTAGGGTGGTGTTTAATGTTGCTCTTTTTCTTCCTCAATTTAGAAACAGATCTTGACCAAGTTAAAACCGTGCAGTATAATTTTGTCGGTAGAATTCTGGGACCACGTGGAAACTCCCTAAAGAGGGTTGAAGCAATTACAGAATGTAGAGTCTACATCAGAGGACAAGGCTCAGTGAAGGACTCTATCAAGGTATTGGTCCCTGTTATTCTTCTCACTCAATAATTGCTAAAAGAGTGAGCTTGAATAAACTTAAATTTTACTATGACTTGCTTCGTGAGGGCATATATGCCTCTATAAGAGAAGTGTTCTCTCTCTCTCTCTCTCACACACACACACATACATCCTTTGTTTTGGTCTGAAAAGGAGGCTCCCAAATGCTTTGTTAAAATAATGCTTAATACTTATATTTGAGAGCTAAAGCAAGTATAAACATAGTGGATTCTTTTAGTCTCGGTGGACAGAGTTAACTGGTACTTGTGCCAGGTAGCACGTAGTTAAAGGATTAGTTGAGATGCACATAAGCTGGCCTAGACACCCCTATTATCCAAGCAAAAACAAAAGTATAAACATATCTGATTTAGTGGTGTAAATTAGTTGTTGTGGATGTTGTATTTACCTCCAAATTTATGAGCAAGGGTTTCCACTGATGCCACATTCATCTTTTTATCCTTTGTAGAGCCATTGTCTGATGGTGGTTTGCATCTTCTTTCCAAACTAATAGCCATTAAATTTTTTATAGATGGAATGGTGATTTACTTACTTGGTCCTAAGAATTCACATCATGTGCATTGTTCAGTCTCTGTCTAAATATCATTCTACTCTACAAGTGAAGTTTACTGCCTGGAATGTGCAATTGATTATTTTGGAAGTGTTAAAATTATCAAATCCATATTCATCTCTCTTATCTGTCTATATCTAAAGAGGTGGTCAATCATGACCAATCAAACTTTTCCAATTAATAAAACGAGCTGCAGAGGGTCTCTCGGAAACAACTGCTCTATCTACCAAGGTAGAGGTAAGGTCTTGTACATTCTACCCTCTCAGACCCACGTTGTGGGATTTCACTGGGTATGTTGTTGTAATAAAACGAGCTGCAGAGAAAATCAAGCTAAGGTGTAGCTTGGTGGTCAATGAAACTGGAATGGACCACGGGAGACTAGGGTTCAGATTCCAGCAGAGGCAAAGATTACTAGGTGATTTTTGCCCATCTGTTTAAGTGTTGGTGGAGAGAGTTACATAGTACTTGTGTTGTTAGGAGGTACTAAGCATCATGTGCGTAAATTGAGGTGCGCGTAAGTTGGGCCGGTCACCACTGTTATACAAAAAGTCTAAATTTCAGTTGAGGTGTCTAATAGGTACGAGGATCAGTTGAGGTGTCAAAATGAAAAGTAGTGCCAACTTTAGGGGGTTGTCTATGTAATTGACCGCCTGATAAATGAAATTGACTTCAGAAATGGCATTCTCATGTTGCTATAACAGACCTGGCTTAAATCTGTAATATTCAAGTGACCTCCATGTGTGATTGAAAAGAAAGCCTGACACATGATGTCTTTGCTCTTCTCTATCAGTCGTAAAATAGTCTTTCGTACAGTGAGGAATAAAATGATTTCACGGATGCAATTTTTAATGTGCCTAGAAGTTCTCTGCAAGCCAACTATGTCGCACATCACTTGTTTTAGGTTTCGAGATCTGTTAATGTCACTCTACAGGACCTGTCACGGAGAGACACTACAGGAGTTTTAAATATCTTGATACGATAATGATTTATAATGGTACCTAGAGAAAGACACACTGCAGAGGATTTATAGTTTGTCAATACGTACCTTTAGTGTGAGCTTTTGAAAGCTTGGCTGCATCTTTCCTTTTTATTTTTGATCCCATATCTTAAGGTTCTTATATCTGCTCAATTTGTAATATACATGTTATTATATTTTATTACTTTTCCAGGTGATATTTGCCTGTTTGCAATGTCGAGATATCTGTTTCATTTTGTATCTGCACTATCTTGGACTAGCTTACCAATAAGTTCTGATAGATATCTTTTCCAAATGTCTATGAAAAGTTCCCATTGTGTTTCTTTTTCTTGTATACCAAACAACCTGGCAGACACCATTCTCATTTTTAAAAAGGATAGTTGTTTTAATGTCTTGAATCATTTTGTTGGCTAAATTACAAGTAGTTTTAAATTGCTCACGTTGTATTTTTTTTCTTTTTGCCTTTTGCATCCTACTTGTTCCCTCGTGTAGGAAGAGAAATTGAAAGATAAACCTGGCTATGAGCACCTTAAAGAGCCACTACATCTCCTGGTGGAGGCTGAATTTCCGGAAGACGTCATTGACTCCCGCATCGATCATGCAGTTTCGATCCTAGAGAACCTCTTAAAGCCTGTGGTATGAATTAAATGATGTAGCTGCCATTGCCTTCAGCTTTTATAGACCTTTGACGTTTTTTCTCCTTCGGTTTTCCTGTATCAGGATGAATCTGTGGATATTTATAAGAAGCAACAACTAAGAGAATTGGCCATGCTAAATGGTACACTAAGGGAAGAAAGCCCAAGTATGAGTCCCCGAATGAGCCCGAGCATGTCTCCGTTTAGTAATACGGGAATGAAACGAGCAAAGACGGGGAGATGACACCTAATTGCTGGAATGCTGATTGTCTAGTAATAGGCACAGAAAATAGCTTATCCGCATTAGTAAGACTTCCCAAGTCTGCTTCTGGTACAGAATGCTCTATGCAGGACAGTTTCTTTAGATATTAGGGCTAATCTGTACCCATCTTTCCTAGAGGTATTGACCTTTAGTCTTAATCTAGGTTTAGTGGTCAATCTGTTAAATCAATCACAATAATCTGTTTCTTATTCGATACTCATGAGATTCATGTATTATTTTAATTAATGCAGATCAACTGCTTCAACTTCTGAATAAATATATTGAGAAAACAGAAGTTTGACATGTTATGCTGAATAATATGCTTTAAATTATACCAATGCTTCAGTTCCTTGCTGTAGGGACACACTGAAGTTAGTTCTAACTCTAACCTGCAGTCTTGTTTGTTCAATGGGTATTCCTTGTCCTTCCATCTTGTAAAAAATAGTACTAATATTTCCATTCATGAAGGGTGGACTTCTTATTTAGGGAACACATATCATCTAACAAACACAAACAAAAGAAAAAGGAAAGGCTGAGCGATACATCGGAGGTACAAAAATAAATGTGCACACTTAAATACAGTTTAGCTCATCTGAGCTTTGGTGAAAATTATTCCTCAATTTTCAAAGCCATCTAACAAGCTGCAAATACCTACTACACAACTATTGCAGAGTGAACTTGTGACGAATGAATTACACTGCCGAGTTGGAAAGGTGACCTTAGGCAATATCTGTTATCCATCGATCTCCGTCCCCAAAAAACAGAATGTATGATAATTTTGATTCTGCTAATAGTGATACATATTTCTACAATTGTGAAATGAAGATTTCTCTTGATTATGCCATTGTCATCACTGAATCAAGAATCCGCATTTGAGATATTACTTGAATCTGCACGCAACGAGATGATATCAGGACATAGTAATTCAAAGCAAAAGGCGATGCAATAAAAGAATTAGACCGACCAGTCTAAATTGCATAATATCGCAGTTTGAGCAGATATCGGATACAATAATATAGCATATCGGTGTTCAAAAACGTAAGTAGGAAATACTCCTCATCAGCATGAACTTGATGTACCACACAGACTGACACTCAAAGCCTAGACAGTAACAGGATAACATAACTGCCAAGTATTAAAAGATCAAAGAACCTATGTAGACTATACCACGTGCATATCCAACAATAGTCCAGGCCCTCTCGGGGAATCATCCCTAGGTGTCGATGCCGAATCAAGGAACTCTGAGAATCGGGTTATATGCCATTACATTCACCATAGAAGTGTGTATTAATATTGAACCCCATCAGAGCATACAGGCACAAGCCTTAGAATTTGTAAGAAAAACTAATAGAGCATATATGTCAGTCATTAAAATTATAAATGTCTTCCTAAATGGTAAAAAGGACGTGCTAACAACAATAATTCCAAGATTGCTTTTAAGAGCTAGGAGTAGAAAGCAGAGCAACGTTTCTTTTTCTTTTAAATTTCCAAGGAAGAGAATACAATAACGAGTCTCACCTCAGTACATTCATTGTTAACATCTGATACAAAATTTAATCCCGAAGACCCAGCTCAAGCTCAAGCTCATCATCTTCTTCGAACAACTTTAGCAAACGAGCATACTGCTCTTCACGTTTCTTCTTTTGCCAAAACTTGAAAAGGAAAAATGACAGAAGCGCTATCGCCACAAGGGCAAGGCATACAATGAGTATCGTTGACCCAGTGTTACTGCTGGATGCAACATGAGTATTAACTTTTGTTCCATTTTTGGGATTTGAAGAATCATCTGAAAAGCCTGAAAGTGAAAAACACATATATAAAGCAATCAAATTGACAAAACAAAGCCAAATTCAAGTACACAAAAGCTTGTCATGAAATGTAACCATAAACAGGTTTGATGGGGTATGTTCCTGGGTATCTTTGAACAGGGACAAAAGAACATCAAATGGTAGCAACACCTATGGGGAGCAAGCTTTTTCAAGCACATTGACTCGTGTCAAGGACGAACAAATTGTGGAACCACTAGTTGAGTTCGAATCTTTTCCACTACAACGTTGACTCTCCCTTTTATGTCCCAGAAACATAGCAGATGGTGATAACGCGAATGGTGTGGTGAAGAGAATGCAAATGATGATATTAGACATATAGGATTAGATACTAAATCCACGAGAAGTAGACGATGAAACGGGGAGCAGTCAATAGTCGAGGTAAGGGATGGATGAATGGAAGTGTCTAAGCCTTACTCCACTAACGGGACCATGTTGGGGTAGACAATACAAGTGGATTGAATGCGCAAGACAATTATATAAGCTTGAATGTGAAGAAATCAACAAAGATAGAAGTCTCTTTCTACAATGCCAGCTGGGACACATCTGTTAAGATTATGGTCTGCTGGAAACTGGAATAGTCAGAAAGCTTAATTTTGCCAGTAATCTCTCATATAAACTGGACCGACTATAGTTGGCCATACACAATTTCCCTGTAAATTTTGCAACTTCAATAATCGACTGGGAAGTGCTTCAGATAACCCTTCCTCAGATAGCCTTTTTTTTTGCGAGTGCTTAGGTAAAATTGTCAGCATACTGGCCAATTGACTGGCCCAATCCTCAAAGTCTCATGGATTGAGCATATTGTTCTCACCTATCAAGCTAGCAATCATTTACCAAAAGTCAAACCAGTAACATGATATCTTCCCATTACCTTTTCAGCTCTTATTCCTTTCCTCAATTTCTCCTCCATCGTCTACAATCCGTCAGTTGGATCTACTTAACAAATGTCTCCATAAGGACATAGTTTTCTCATTGTCCTATTTACGTGCTATAAGGGAATATCCTAATTCGTTGATATTTCCATGCAGTTCTATCCAAAATAGTAAAGTATACCTCTAGAAGACCGGAAACTGGTTAAGACATAGCAAACACTACAAACAAGCAACTTTGAATGCTAAATCAGCAATCATCACCCTGTTGTTTTATGCTCAACAAATAGAGGCGGAGCCAGAATTTTTGGTAACCACAATCATTTTTTTAAAACTAGGTTCTGAATAGAGTGTTTATACAAATCAAATGGAAACTTTAACACAAATATAGGTTCTGAGCCAAAGCTATTGGTTTCAGCCAAACCCGTAACTAAAGCGGTGACTCCGCCCTTGCTAAACAGGCTAAGCTTTTGTCAAATAAGCAAATAAAGATGTGTGCTTCAATCATGTTTTAGTAACATGATATGTCAAAAAATGGATACTCTCTTCCTATGTTTATTTCAACGTCCTTAGGTCAAGAGAAAAAAGATTACTGCTATATCCAAGGAAAAAAAAGAGTAAGAATACTACTGTTTTTTTTTGTGATCGTTTATCTATTTATTCATTTAATTAACATGATAAGTTGCTTCGGCAGATTCTATTAGTTCCTAACATGTCTATAGAGTATACTCGGTAGTCATATGTCCTAAGTACTAACAAACTATTCTGCATGAAATTGCGTTTGTTCCCATTGAATTCACATGCCTGACTCACCACCCAGTGATGACTGCCACAGGCAAAGGTTTATTCTGTCATGCACAACCAGATAGCTAAAATAAACACAACACCATTCTTACCCACTCATATTTGGTTACCTTAGCAGTTAAGGGCACTTCTTGCATACCTAAAATAGATAAATAAGCATGCCACATCTCTAAGAACTTAAAATACGATGGTCACACAAGTCAACATAGTATCAGAATATACATCAGGAGACTAGCTTGCATGTGATGTGTGTTTTGCGCCCAACCTAATATAAATAAATAAAAACTTTTAACTATAGTGGTCATACACATCAACAATCCTAACACCATCAGATCATTGTATGCAGTAAACTGCATCTAACTTGTGTTAGATTGTCTCATATAACAAACCATAAGTAGTAGTTCATTTCACAAAAATGAAAAGAAAGAACCTGAAGCTGTAATTGAGTTTTCGTGACATCAAGACAAGATCATTTTCATTTTCTTGAAGTTGTCACAAGACTCCATCCCCCAAATCGTACAGATAAATGAAACAACAAACGACAATTAGCAATTGACAACCTTCATCCCAAAGACGACAGTGAAATCGAAAGTAAATTACGAATTCTGCATGACACCAGACAATTAGCCCCATATTTAGTTTCATATGCACTCAAATTTGATTCTTTTTATGCTTTTTTTCTTTGATTACAATTTTTGTACATTATTTCAATTCCATTTGAAAAAAAAAGGTTAGCAAATGATATCCGAATTGAATCGAGATCGATACTGTGTCTCGTATTACCGATTTCGATACTTTTGGATCTATGAGAAACATTTGCCAGTAAAATAGAATTGAATTAAGGAAATCAAGAAAGCTGTAAAGATGTGGGTGAAATTGAATGCAATTAATTACCTGTAAAGAATTGATGAGAAAATGAAACTAAAAAGAGTAGAAATGGAAATGATGAGATCCCTCTCATCTCTCTTTGCTTTTCGTGTCTGTATTGCTGTGCCCTCTGTTTTCTTCGTTCTTTTTTGCTTCGGTTATGGACACATTTTTGTCCCTTTTTCTTCACTACTACATAATATTTACCGTTTGGACATAAATATTTTTATCCTTTTCTTGTCCTTGTATTTTGATTTTTCTACGCCCTTAACAAATCACTAAATAAATATTTTATTTTACTAAATTAGTTTTATTAATGATGTTTCAAAATTTTAAAATTGATTACTCGTATTTCAATTATTTTAGGAATGATTACTTAATGATAAGGGTAAAATTAAAAAAAAATCTTAACTTACTAAAGTGAACAAATCCGCACCTCGCTTTGTGGAATTAAACTGTATATGTTGTTGTTGTTACTAAAGTGAACAAGTAAAAAATAATATGTTTAATATAGTGAGCAAGTAAAACAAAACAGAAGGAATTTGACCGTTGTTGAGAAATAAGGTTAAAGTGTAAATATATTAACTTAGGGGTTAAAAATAAATATTAAAGGTAGGGGGGTTTATGGGGTTGGGGGGGGGGGGGGGGACAAAAATGACCGTTATAGTTGTTGCACAATGGTCAAAATTAAAATTTGACCTTTGTTGCAACGATATTTTTGCAAAAAAAGGGGGGGGGGGGGCTGGCGGGGTGAGACGGGTTGGGGCGGATCGGGATCGGGATTGGAACTGGCGGAACGATCCCAGGCCCCGTCCCGTCCCGACACGACAAAATATTTTTTTTTGTGAGGGATCGGGGCGAGGGATCAGGCCGACCCCGCCCACTGGACATCCCTAGTTTAACCTGACCCTCAATGCCTGTGTGTGTGAAAGTTATCTCCAAAAGAGTCATCATGTTATTTAATATGCCAATCATATCTGTTGAGTTGACTGCATGATCATCCTTGTTTGTCTAAGTGCAAAAAAATGCCTCCCCATTAACATAATAAGCCTTGTAAGTCATATTGTATCATAGTTTGATCATCTAATAGGTTGTGTATCTGCTCTGCTCTATCTGTTTATTTTATACTATAAAACATCCATATGATAGCATGTGGTCTTTCCCAGTCTCTCTATTTAGCATGCTATGACAACTGATTGGTCAAAATGGTATCTATGCTAGTCTATTTCCTGCTGAAATTTGCTTCCTTGCTTAGCATACACTTGGTGTTACTATACTTATTCTATGTGTAGATGAGATATGGAAATTAAGGTTCCTGAACCTAAATGAGCTAAATAGTTGGTCAACTACTTTGCTTTAAAGTGTCTATGAATACCCTCTCTAATCTTGCTTGTAATCTGGAATTGAGCCTTTTTGTGTGGGTTGCTATGTATGTAATGATATACCTTCATGTATACCATTTATACACCGAATGTATATTGAGGTTATATATCCGTGTATATCCCTGGGTATATCATTCATACATTTGTATTATGTATATCACCTTATGTGTTTAGTGTTTGAGCTGGTATACTCTTGTAGATGCATAATTAGGCCTGCTCGTATGTTGATACCATAATGGGCTGCTGTAAGCCCAAATTTAAATGGAGTGTTGTTTAAATGTTCATTTTCCTAGCCTACTGTTTTGTCCAGTCTCAATAATTTAAGTATGTTAATTTTATGTTCAGTTATAGTTGAAGTAATTATCCATATGTATGTTTTTCCCTCTTCATTTGCATGTCCCGTGGGCCTATGTCCCACATTCCGCTACTTCTTTGGTACTGTTTGAGCCGTTCGGCCTACGATCCCAACAACATCATTTCTTCATCGAGTCTGGCTAAATGAAGGCCCAACCATGGATAAAAATGGTAGAAGACCCATCCATAGATAAAAATGGCATAGATAGTAGGATTTAAATTTTTATACGCGGTAACTAGTGGGCCGGTATACCCACTAGCCCGTTTTCATTTTTATATTTATTATTTTATTTGCATTATTTGTAAAACACTTCATCTTATTATTGGAACCTTTAAATTATGACTAATTATAATAGAGTTGCTAGTCTTTAGAAATAATTGAGTTTTCGGATTAAATGATAAAATTTGGATTTTCTTAGCCTTTAATTAATTCTCAGTTTTCTCTTAACACTTGGCTAATAATAAAATAAGAACAATTGGTTGGAATTTCTAAAGGAAAGATAATGGTTCTTCTCCAATTTGGCATGAATTATTTCTAGCTAGTTTGTAATTATCTTTAAATAAAAATGTGAAATTTTCTTTATTAATTAAAGCTCAGATTGGGAAACAAACTCCCTTAATGTTTGACCTCTTAGTAAACTATTTTATTAAGGCTATATTTTCCCTATTTTTTACATTAGAAATAACAAAGTTTTTACTATCTCTTTGGTAAAAAGGAAAATAAAAGAAGTATTTTAACTAAAAGGTTGGAATTTTACAAAGGAGATTTTTGTGCTTAAAAAATATGTGTGTAAAAGTTTTGGTGGAATATGATTTGAAAAATGATAACTATTTGTAATATTTTAAACACAAACAGTTTTAAAGTAATATTATATTATATAAGATCTGAGGTCAGCCGTATTTTACAGATCCTTAATATCAGGGTGCCTAACACCTTCTCCGGAGGATCATTTGAACCCTTACCCGAACTCTGGTTAATATTGGATTTTTCTCTTATTTTGAAAAATCCTTTAAATAATGGTTTTCTTATTTTTCCTTATAGAGTAGGCGGTGACTCTAAAAAATAAATAATCTCAACAGTTCACAAGTTATTTAGTAGCTTTGATGTTTCGCGTAAAAGTGAACGGTAACAAGTATATCAAGAACATCTGGTCGGGACAGGGCCCCACCATACCCAACTATATACATATATGCAACTGACATACCTATCAGCTCACTAGACATCTCCGGAAGAAAGGAGCGTGACAATCCTCAGATGAGTCAAGTCACCTACTACGGTATCTTTTGAGTCTCTATCTGTACCTGCGGGCATGAAACGCAGTGCCCCAGAAAGGGACACCAGTACGAAAAATGTACTGAATATGTAAGGCATACACATATAAATAAAGTATAGAAGTCAACCTAAAACTCAGAAAGGTCGTTGAGGGCATACAACTGATATAACAATGAATATATGCATACAAGTAAATTAGGCCACTCTATGGGGCCACATAGTATACTCTATGTATCAAATCCCTATGTGGGGGTAAGCTCATAATGAACTGCCCAACTGGTTAGTGGTATGTAGAGCTACGTGCCTACCCGACCATCTAAGACACGGCTCGGTAATGAAAGAAATATATCTAGGTGCACATCTACGTTCCTGTCCGGCCAACTATAGCGCGGCACGGGGCAGTAAAATAGATATGTATATATAAGTGCAATGTCAGACAGACTGCAGAGGACATTATGAACAAAGTCGGAGTGACCTATGATCGTTATCCTCTGACTATCGTTATTGTCTTTATGGTTATCAACACCTCTTTCATTATGAGTCAATAAATCAAGATATACATGAGTCAACAAGCTTCTTTATTTGAAGGAAGCACATAAACACTTTCTAGCTTTTAAGAGTAGAGTACTTTGGACAGACCTTTGTTCGCATTTGTTTACTGTATTAGTACTTTGAATAAATTAGTTTTTCAGATTCTATCAGCTCTTTGGATATTTGACTATGTTTAAGAATCATAGCTATGTGAATTGGAAATTACCATCTAATAACATGTTAAATTTTCCTTCATCTCGGTATATATTATATTTTTAATTCTACTTCGAGAAGCACAATGTTATACTACTATTTAGAGAAAACACATCTTTTTACTCCTAAATTTACATCAAAAACTTACTTTATCAATTAAATTTTACTTGCAATTATTTAATCCCCTATTATTATTGATAGTGTATTAAATATCCCATAAATAGAGAAAGTGTACTCACCTTCCTGGAATCAAGTGAGAAGGAAAAAAAATTATAAAGCTGATAAAATAATATACATACCATTTTTAATGGTTAATATATAATTAATACTCTTAATATTTTTTTCTTGATATATTAATATATATATTTTTAATTATATGGTTTTTTTTAGATAAATAAAATTTGTGAGTCACTTTTTTTTTCTAAGTTTTTTTATTTTTCTTTTTTATTTATTATCTTCTCCAAAATCTTCTCATACGGAATTCCTAACAAGGATTTTGCCCGCTATTCATTCCTAAATCCCTTTCATTGCCACTACCCTATTTATTTTATCATTTTCTTGATCGTGATTGTTGGACTAAATGTTGAAAAGAATGTGGATTGTGGGAGCCAAATTTGCCGACAGGCCGTGAAACGAACCACCAATTATCCCCCTTCCCCCAATAAATAAGAGAAAAATGTTTTAGCAAAAATTAGTAATTTTTTACTTCAAAACTAATGGAACTTATCACTTAGTGGATATATTTTAGGGAAAGGGTTAAATATATCTTCTACTTTATTTTATTAGCTTGTTTTATCTTCCGTTAGCGACAATAAACAAAAATATTCATGTCGTTATCAAAGTTTACACTTATACCTCTATTTGGATAAAAATCCTCAAATCAAACCCAATTTTCACTTTCACTTAAAATTATCCGTTGACCTGCCCCGACTCACCAATTAAACACAACCCATACTAATATACTCTTTTGCTTAATTAATTTTACGAGCATCATTTATTAGTCTAGGGGGGAGGAAGTATAAAATTTGAAATTCGTATGGACTTTCAATATCTCGTCATTTTTATTTTATAAGACGAAAGTCTTTTGTTTGAAAAGACATGATATCATCAAAGGTTATGGCGGGATGATTAATATCTCTTCATACTTAATCAAGTTTAGAATTCGAATTTTAAAGATGAAATTATTTTTGATAAGAAACTTTTACCTTCAAAAATGAAATTTGAGAAGAAACATTTTACTTCAAGAGTGAATGCGGATTAGATTAGTCGAATTCAAAGTGAATACTAAAAATAAAGTAAAAATTCAAAAGAAAGAGAGAAAAGGCATCGACGGGTTTTCTTGGGTATGGAAATTGACGGTTTTTCAAGGGGCATTTGCGGTATAAGAAAATTATCTGTTTCCCTCACGCTTCGTTGTCATCATAGAGAGAGAAATAGATCGATCCGAATCGGCAAAAGGAGCGATTCAATAGGGCGAGGAAATGGCGAGGAGAACGGAAGAGGAATACGATTACTTGTTCAAGGTTGTATTAATCGGCGATTCAGGAGTCGGTAAATCCAACTTGCTTTCTCGATTCACCAGAAATGAGTTCATTTTAGAATCCAAATCCACTATCGGCGTTGAGTTCGCCACTCGTACTCTCCAGGTCCACGATTTACAATAATGTATTTGTGCCAAAATTGATGTATTAACTGTCAGGTGTTTATGTTAAAGATACATGTTATTATGTGGTTAAGATCTAGAGATGTACATATGCATATATTTGTGTGTATAGTTTATTTTCTACGATAAACGGACATCGTATTTAAAATGTGTTGTTTTGTTGAGTTTAACGGAGAGATCTAGTACTCCGTATGGAGTATTTATTAATGTGATCGCGTGGATCGTATATTTCTGCTAATGTTGATATGTTAGGTTCCTTAACATTAATTGCTTTGTTTCCAGAACTGACTTCCTTACTTGGTGGCATGGAGTTAGGGTTTGGGATGGAATATAGGTAGACCATTGTCCTTTTGCTTGAATCATATTTTCTGTATATATATTATTTTTTGGGATCCTTAAGACCAGGGTCACATGATCTATGAAACCCTTGCAGTGCTTGGTTCTTAGTTTTTTTTCTTCCTTTCTATGAAAGGAAGGATAAAAGAATTATTATTGGAGTGTAAAGTCTTATGCGTTGATATTATGAAATATATAAAATAACTACAAGTAAAATTAGGAGATGGCATCATATATTTTATATTCTGTTGGCTATAAAATATAACGAGAGGCGGATCCAAGAGTTGAAGTTTATGGGATCCTATAATGATCTCAACTTCAAGCTAACATACAATAATAGATGGGTTTAGTAGATATTTAGTTGATTTCTTAATACACATACAATGTTTGGACAAAAGCTATTGGATTCACGTGAATCTACAGGTTACACTATTAATCTGCCACTGAATAAACTCAAACATCCTAGGGTCGTTTCTACTTTCACTTCCCTTTTGTGTTGGCCATTCTCTCCACTTGTAATTGTTTCCATGTATGGTGAAGTTATTTAAAATTCTTCCACTTGAGTATGCAACAGTTTTTTAGCACGACATTAACGCCGCTAATGAAGGTGTATCTTTGTTCTCTCCAAGTTTTTTTTGCCATTAAACCCCCCTCCTCTTCTTATAATTATTCTTTAAAAAATTATCCTATTGTATCTGCTTATTTAATTCAAACCTACCATAAGCAGGACAAATAGATGTGCTAAAAAGTTCAGCTTAGGGAAACCTCATACTCATTCCTTTTGGTATGCTTTGAAATGATCAGATGATGTTCCATTGTTACCTTCAACATTTTTCATTCTCCCATGATCTGATTTTCTCATGTTGCCCTTTGTGTAGTTTTGGTTGGAAGTAAGTGCAAGGAAAGGGGGAAGACGAGAACATCTTCATTCCCGAAATGAAATGATTATCTTGTGTCTGTCCATTGTTATCAAAGTTGTGAATGGTTTCATTGTCTTGAAAATTCTCAATTCAGACATTTGAATGAGTAAGATATGTTCCTCATCTGTGGTGCGGTCTTAATCTATATGAACTGTATAAGAACCTAATTAGTGAAAAAAATCATGAGGAATTGAAGTGGTAAAGGAAACAAAAAGCGCATTCTGTATAGAAGTACTTTTAGTTGCCCTTCTCACTTAGCAAATTGATTAATATTAAATTGTGTCTGTGAAGAATGGACAACCCCAATTTCCCCCTCCTTCCCACCAAGGCTAGCTATGAGAGTTTAACAAAGATGACCGACGATGCTAGATGTTGCAATTGTCTAAGAAACATATCCTGATCTAATTGAGTTTCTGCTGTAACGGGAGCTCTATATGTAACCCTTTGATACGGAGTGAAGGAAAAAGAAGCTACATTGGTTGAAGCAAATGTTGTTGCATGGTCACTTGCTTGATTTTGATGCCAGCTGTTTGTTACAAGTTTCAAACTCTAGGAAACCTAAAGTGGTTATGCCAAGGCTTCTTATATTCATAAAAGAAGTTTTGGGTTTCTTCTTTCAAGAATAAAAATTGTTAACCTCTTCATCAAACAACTACCTTCTATTATTTAATGTGTCATCTTTTAATCCTACCTTTTTGTAGTATGTGTCCAACTGCCTCTACTTGTCATTTCTGTTCAGCTATCATGTATCCCTATTACCCGTTAAATGTTACCAGTGAAACAAAAAAAGAGGGGCATTCTACTAATAATCAAAGTTAGGAAGGAGTAGCTTTAATTGGGTGGCCATGATGTCCAAAATAAGGAGTAATGGGTATCTTCCAAGTTCAATGAGGTCAAAGATGATTCTGGTAAACAACTCTAGTGCATTCTATCTTTAAGAGATGCCGTGAGTCTAGTCTTTTGTGGTAATCCAAATTTCCCTTGCTGTACTCCATTAAATAACACTTGTGTTCTTGTTGCTATTGGTGCTGCTACATTTTTTCGTAATTGCAGTTTATATTTTATGAACATCTTTGTTGCTCAACTCTGATACGTGTCTAGGTTGAGGGAAGGACCGTCAAGGCTCAGATCTGGGACACTGCTGGACAGGAAAGATACAGAGCCATTACAAGTGCTTACTATCGGGGTGCTCTTGGGGCTCTTCTGGTATACGATGTGACAAAACCAACTACCTTTGAGAATGTTAGCCGGTGGTTGAAGGAACTGAGGGACCATGCAGATTCAAACATTGTGATTATGCTCATTGGAAACAAAACTGATCTGAAGCATCTCCGAGCAGTTGCTACAGAGGATGCTCAAAGCTTTGCTGAAAAAGAGGGCCTTTCTTTCATTGAAACATCTGCATTGGAGGCAACAAATGTAGAGAAGTCTTTCCAGACAATTCTTTCAGAAATCTATCGGATAATCAGTAAGAAGCCACTTTCTTCAGAGGAGCCAACAGCTGCTATCAAAGAAGGGAAAACTCTTGTTGTTGGGGCAGAAGAGCCTGCCCCCAAGAAGGCATGTTGCTCTACATAGTGATGGTCATTAAAATTTTAAGCCTCTATATTGTTCCTTTTTTAATGATAATTAGTACTGTTTCTTTCTCCTTTTTTTTTTTTCCTTCTGTATTTTTGGTCAAATGTTATACCGTTTTCCATCATTAGGAAGATACATGTGCAATACATGTTAAAATCTTGTTATAGCATGGCTCTTTAAGAATTAGATTCTGAAGCGTTATTTCTAATGACATAACAATTACTTAATTTGTACGGTGTCAGTAAATCGCGTGATGTGTCTGATATGCCTGAATGACCAGGTTTTGAGAACATAGCAACTGATATCACCTACAAGGTCCTATCTCAGAAGAGAGCAAATTGCACTCACCAGGGTTCGAACCCACGCTGCAGGCCTCAAACTGGATTTTAAGTTCCTCTCTTTTGCCATCCAGCTATGCCCGGGGGACATCTAGACTTCTTTTTCATCCGGTGAAAAGTTGTTCTCTTAAGTTTAAAAAGTTTAATAAAGACTAATATCTTCTGAGTTATTAATAATATAACACCCGACCTCGTACCTATTTTATCTATGTTAAAAAAAGGAACATTACTCTCCCAATCAAAACCTCTATTATAGATCTACCAAGCATTAAGAAGCATTGTCACCCTTATGTGACCTTAAACGTATACTTTACCATTCATTTCCAAAATTTCAACATGACTTGTAAGTTTAATACTGTAGTAATTTGCACGCAACTTGGGCATCTCGTATTCTTCATGTAAAG
The DNA here is from genome assembly GCA_034509755.1 of Anisodus tanguticus. Lineage (NCBI taxonomy): Eukaryota > Viridiplantae > Streptophyta > Magnoliopsida > Solanales > Solanaceae > Anisodus > Anisodus tanguticus. The sequence continues at coordinate 30,982,872 of CM067561.1, read as the reverse complement.
AACCGAACTAATCCTTAAGATCCACTCATATTTTTTGAGCATCTCGTATTCTTCTTCATGTAAAGAACCAAACTAATCCCCTTACTGTCTCTATATACCCTCAAGATCCACTCATATTTTTTAACTGTCGATCGAATTATATTCTTTAATAATAATAATACTTGTTTATTGTTGCATGTCGGACATTAACTGTTTCAAGTGGAGTCTAAATTTACCAAGCCAACAAAATCACATGCAAGTAAACATGGCGAATTAATGGCATTGACATAGAAACTAGGGAAAAGGGTCATATATATACTCATCTACTTTGTTTTATTAGCTAATTTTTCTTTCGTTAGCGATAGTGAACAGAAATACTCCTACCGTCTAATAAGTATTTACCCATACTCTTGATTGGGTGGAAAACCCCAAATCCTACCTACAGATGATGTTAATAAGTTGTGTTGCATGATTTCTTTGTGTGTTCTTAAAGTTTAGGGATAATGCCGCTTTTATTATTGTTTAAATATCTCTTTCCGAACAGATTTTCCCATAAGTAATGGGACGTTCGGGATGAAGCCAGTAAAAAAAAATCGATTTGGATAATAGCTTTTCTTAAGACACAAGATTGTTCTGTTCCGGGACAATAGTGAATAAAGAGGGTCAGCTTTTGTTAACACAAAAAGAAACGAAGTGACTTAGACAAATCTTTTTTGTCGATAACCTCAAACCAATCAATCGAATATTGATAATACGTAATCGATCGAACACCGATTTGGGCGGATTCTTCCCCCAACTAACAAAGAGATCTTGGTGGAATTGCCACATATGAAATTGAGCACAATTTTGCAAAGAAATAGCCCACTTATTTCTCGAGAAGAGATGAAAAACATGCTCAATATCATTTGATTGAATAGTAGACCGCTGCGAGGCGATGTAGCAACTTATCTGGCCTTGCGGTGCACTCATACCCGTTACGAGAATGAAATGACGCCCCAGCTTGACTCGAGACCAAGACTCCGTACAACAGCTAAATGGTAAGAAGGAAGTGGCATTAGTGGAAGAGGAGGGTTATATCTTGTTTAGCTTAGCTGCGAACAAAGAATTTGATAGAATCAATCTGCTTTCCTTGGCGAGCTCACTAAAACTGTTTTCATCAGGGTTGAAGGAAGAAGGTGTTCAAAACAGATAGGGGCGAGCAACAAGCAGGACCTTGTATAGGGTTCCAAACCTATCTGACTAATAAGAGGAAAAGTGCGTTCAACCACTTGACTCGTTAGAGAGGGGCAAACCAAAACTGACTCCTAAGAAGTTACCTAGCTCATCCTAGTATGGCATATCTGTATCCCATGATAATGATCATTCCTATTCGATATCATGACTAGGTATGCATGTCAACCATTTCTATATGTTGGGTGAGAATCCAATGCCCCAAAAACCTAAGGGTTCCTCCGTAAGGTTCGTCCATGGAGGGTGAGTCAGGGCCTAAGATCAAGTCGTTAGCATATCTATATCCCATGATAATGATCATAGGTATGCTTGTCAACCATTTCTATATGCTTGGTGAGAATCCAATGCCCCGAAAACCTAAGGGTTCCTTCGTAAGGTTCGTCCACGGAGGGTGAGTCAGGGCCTAAGATCAAGCCAAAAGGTGTAGTCGATGGATAAGAGGTGACTATTCATGTACTGCCCCTTGTTGGTCCCGAGGAAAATTACCCAATTTCAATAAAATAACTCAATCCCAAAATAAAATCCGTCCCGACCCACAACATAAAACCAGTCTCACCCAAATATACTCCTACTTCAGTCCGAAGAAAGTAAAGAAAGCGGTAACTGCTCCAGCAAAAACAAGAAAGCAACTCCGGTGAAGAAAGTTGCGGTTGCTAAAGTGAAGAAAACTACTCTGACAAAAAAGTATTACGCAGGTCAATCTGGATGCTTGGGACAACCTATTCATTAATATCACCGAACCAAATTTTAAAGCTTCTTATGTTTCTTGTCTTGTTCCTTTACTGATAAATATAGAAGTTATACCGTGATATACACTTAATGTATATCACGGTTTTGTACATATTGTGTCAGTAAGTTTTAGGTAAGGTTTTGTACATATTGTGTCCGTGAGTTTAGGTAATATTTTAATGTAAATATTACATTAATTAGTATTGTACACTTACCATAATTATAGGATTCTTATACTACTAGAATAGGGTTTTGGGATTAGAATAGGAATAAGTTTTCTATTATGGAAAACTGTAAATTGTATATATACTCTTTCATTAATGAAAATAATCAAGGGATTATTTCTTTCATGGTATCAGAAGTTTAGGTTAAATTTTCCTCCCAAAATTCATAGTGGCCGTGCACTATTCCCGAGAACATACCTCAGTTTCCATGCCCAATTTCTGTCCAAACAGTCTGGTTTCCTAGCTCCCTTCCTCAGTTTCCGTGCCCGAAAATTATTTTTCTCTTCCCAAAATTTTCTTCCAAATCCCTACATCACGTCTTGCGTTGCTATTGTGGCTAAGAACAAGTTTCACCCTACCCTTGATGTTTCTAATATCAAGAATCACATCCTATCGTTCTTGAAATAGAAAATGTCCAATATGCGCCGTGGGCCGAACTGTTCAAAGTTCATGCACGCTCACATCAAGTTCTCCATCACATTATCCCCGCAGCTCCTACAGATACAGAGGTGCCAAAACCCGAGGATGATCCTAAGTTATGGACCACACTTGATGTTATTGTTCTTCAGTGGATATATTCCACTATTTCTATCGACCTGTTGCAAACGATTATCGAATCAGACGCTACGGCGATGGCGACTTGGAATAGAGTACGTTATATATTATAAGATAATCAAAATTCTCGTGCTGTCACCTTGGAGCAGGAATTCTCTCACGTCAATATGAAAGATTTCCCTAACGTTTCAGCATATTGCAAAAGGTTGAAGGAATTGACAGACCAACTCCGCAACGCTGGTGCGCCAGTTACCAACGACCGTCTTGTCCTTCAGATGGTTGCAGGCCTTTTTGAGGCATATAGTGGTGTTGGCACGCTTCTTCGTTAGAGCATCCTTCTTCCGTAATTTTATCAAGTTCGTTCTATGCTTACGCTCGAAGAAGCTGGCTTGGCCAAAAAGATGGCTACCGGTGCTAGTCCCGTAGTTATGATGACCGAGTCCGATTTTCCTCCTTCCGGTTCCAACAACTCGGGCCAAAACCACAATAACGGTGGTGGCAAAAAGAGTCAGAATCGAAAAAATATTGGCAAAACTCGCTGCAGCAACACGGGTGGCAGTCAGAATAGTGGTGGTGTCGGTGTCGGCCCTCGGGGCGGTCAGCAACAATAATAGTTTTGGGCCCAGCAGTGGGCCCATATGCAGCAGAATTGGGCCGGCCAATATGGGCCAAACAATGGCGGGTTTCCAGGATATTACCCGGAAAACTGGGCCCCAATTTCTCAACAACCTAGTTTCTCGGGTCCAGTCTAGGGTTTTCGACCAGGTTATGGGCCGGGGCAGCATGCCAGTGTACTTGGGCGTCAGCCTCCGCAGGCCCACCATGCAGCAGGCCCACACAAACCGACATTGAAGCCGCAATGCACACACTTGGATTAAATCCACCAAACCCGAATTAGTACATGGACACCGGAGCCACGACCCATATGACATCTGATCAAGGTACTTTCTCGTCTTATTCCAATTTGAGCAGCCCTCATGGCATAATTGTTGGTAATGGTAATTCAATTCCAATTCGTGGTTATGGTCATAAAACGTTGTCTCCCCCTCATCTACCCCTTATCTTGTAAAATACCCTTCATGCCCCTAAATTGATTAAAAATTTAGTGTCTGTCCGAAAATTCACCATTGATAATTCCGTGTCTATTGAATTTGATCCGTTTGGGTTTTCTGTGAAGGATTTCAAGACGTAGAGTCCTCTCATGAGGTGTGATAGTAGGGGAGATCTTTATCCTATCACGCCAATGTCTAGTTTCTCGAGTCACGCATTGTCATCAACGTTTGTAGCTCTGGCTCCTTCCTTGTGACATGCTCGTGTAGGTCATCCAGGGTCGTCTATTTTGCACTCCGAATTGTCAATCTTGTTCTTTAGGAAAAATTGTTAGATTGTCATTTGTAGCCTCTAATTCTCATACTTTAATGCCATTTGATATTATTCATAGTGATTTATGGATATCTCCGGTTCTTAATTCTTTGGGTCATCGCTATTATGTTCTATTTTTAGATAATTATTCTAATTTTTTATGGACTTTTCCGATAGCGAAAAAATCTCAATTTTTTTCCATTTTCTTAAAATTTAGAGCATTCATTAGAACCCAATTCGAATGGAAAATAAAAAATATTCAATGTGATAATGGCAAAGAATATGATAATGGAGTGTTTCGGGAGTTTTGTGCTAATAATGAGATCAATTTTCATTTTTCTTGCCCACATACGTCGTCACAAAATGGGAAAGCCTAACGCAAAATTCGTACCATTAATAACATTGTCCGAACTTTATTGATTCATGCTTCCGTACCCCCTTCTTTTTGGCATCATGCGCTACAAATGACTACATATCTTCTTAACATTCTTCCTTCCAAAGGTTTGACATATTCATCCCCCCTTCAAATTTTATTTAATAAGACTCCTTCGTATTCATATCTTAGGGTCTTTGGGTGCTTGTGTTATCCGACCTGTTATCGCAGTCTTGCAGGGTCCTTCAGCATCTTACGTTCACGAGATCAGATATTACGTATGCCGTACAACATGTGTGTTTATTTATGCATGATCCCAAGATTGAGCATATGAATGCGCTCAAACGCATTATTCGGTACATCCAGGGGACACTTGACTATGGCTTACATCTATATCCTTCGTCGACGTCTACACTTGTCTCGTATACAAATGCTGATTGGGGTGACTGTCCGGACACCAGACGGTCTACATCTGGCTATTGTATGTTTCTTGGTCATAACTTGGTCTCATGGTCTGCAAAGCATCAGTCGACATTGTCCCGCTCTAGTGCAGAGGCCGAGTATCGGGGGTAGCCAATGTGGTCTCTGAATCATGTTTGTTGCGTAATCTTCTTTTGGAGCTTCATTGTCCTATTCAGAAAGCTACCTTGGTTTATTGTGATAATGTTAGTGCCATCTATCTTTCTGGTAATCCAGTTCAGCACTAACACACTAAACATATCGAGATGGACATTCATTTTGTTTGTGAAAAGGTAGCTCGTGGACAAGTACGCGTCTGTCATATCCCTTCCAGGTATCAAATTGCAGACATCTTTACAAAGGGTCTTCCCTCTGTCCTGTTTGAAGATTTTAGGGACAGTCTCAGCGTACGAAGACCGCCCGCTATGACTGCGAGTGTGTGATAAATATAGAAGTTATACCGTGATATACACTTAATGTATATCACAATTTTGTACATATTGTGTCCGTGAGTTTTAGGTAAGGTTTTGTACATATTGTGTCCGTGAGTTTAGGTAACATTTTAATGTAAATATTACATTAATTAGTATTGTACACTTACCATAATTATAGAATTCTTGTACTACTAGAATAAGGTTTTGAGATTAGAGTAGAAATAGATTTTCTATTATGAAAAATTATAAATTATTTATATACTCTTTCATTAATGAAAATAATCAAGGAATTATTTCTTTCATTTACTAACCTCAATAGATTCTTGTTTTTCATTTAATTGACAATATCTTCTTCCTTCTCTTTTGCCTCTAAGCTTTTTTGCTTCTCACTCTTTTTCTTTTTGGGTGACTTTAATTTTGAAAAGTTTTAATCTTTCAAAAACTTTTGAAGTATTCTGTTGTGGGTTTTCTTATTGAGGTAGGCCGAAGAAATATTGGGGAAGTGATTAGACAGGATATGGAGCAGACGCAACTTATTGAGGACATGACCTTAGATATGAGGTTGTGGAGGATAGAGATGACAGTGGATCCTCGACCCGTCCGAATCCGGTGGATCCAGATCCGTTTTATAGGATATGAATCTTCAAAATTTGGACCCGACGGATCCGGATCAGACCCGGATCCATTTCTGACGGATCGGATCTGGATCTGGATCTTGTATTTGAGATCCGTATCCGGTCCAGATCCGACCCGTGGATCCGTTTTTTATTAAATATATTCATAACCTAGAATGTAATTTTATAAATATTTTCTTTAAAAAAAATCATAATTTCTGATATGTAAATGATATGTTTAATCATAAATATTTATTGAGATGAATTTTTTTAGTTATCTCTTTTTAAAAAGTAATATTTTTTCATATTGGAGAGGTGGTGAAAGGGATCAAAAGATGTCCCTAACAAATAACAATTGAGTTGTAGAACTGTAAATGATGTGATTACTAGCTTTTGTCACATATATATGTCTAGAAGTTGGTTTGCAGTTATTAAAAATTGTCTCGTACCATGCGAGTAAAAAGGCTTCCTTCTCTTTTAACTTGTGGCATTTAAGTGTTTAATTAAAGATTGATCCTTACTAGAAAATTAGTAGCACATTAAATAAATTAGCAGGCTTGATAACATATAATTGGTAAGCAAAGATGTCTTCATATATAATCAAGTAAGAAAAATAAAATTCTAAAGACTTAAAGAAAATAAGAAAATAAAAAAATCCAATAGAGAGTTGTAACTAATCTCTTGTTTTAGCTCTTTTAGCTCTCTTCTCCCAACAAACCCCCATCCTCCAAAGTTGTTTCCCGATCATACCACAGAGTTGGTCGTCTCTTGGTTTATTCCTGCACTTGTAATTTTTGTTGTCATTGAATTTTAAGCTATTGCAATATATAGGATATTTCACAAAACAATTAAGAAAAATAAGTCACATGTGATCAATGAGGCTATTATTTTGTTTAACATGGTTGTAGAGTTTGGAGTGGCCTAGAGGTGCTAATTGACTACTGTTACTTCATGTTTGATGTAATTTATTTGGATATTGACCTTTCCTCAAAAGTAAAAGCAAAATATCAAATCTATCTCAGGAAAATAAAGAATTAGACATGTCTTGGAATGACCAAAGATGAACTTCCATGTCTTAGAATTAGACATGTTAAAGGACAATATATTTTTTGCTTAAATTTGTCTATGAATTTTGTGAACTTTAATTTGTTTTCTTTTATTTTTTTAGCATAGTTTGATTGAATGAACTCAATCATTTTTTTCAATAAGATTGGGTTTTATTTTGTCAAAAAAGTTTTAACATGTGGGAATATTATTCAAGATAATTTTTTTTAATGTGGATCCAGATCCGATCCGTGGATCCGATGGATCCGGATTTAGACCTGATTTTTATGGACCCGATGGATTTGGATCTGGATCCGGATCTAGATCCAGGTATGAAAAACAGATCTGGATCTGGTAGGATCCGGTCCAGATCCAATCTGTTGCCATTCCTAGTGGAGGACACAGATTAGGATAGAAGAGTAGTATGTAGTCGAGCGTAGTCCTACTTACACTTACAAACTGATAGTTGTGTTGTTATTATTGTAGGCATGCTTAGCATATCATACGAATAGGCGTAGTATTGCTTTATAGTCTTCTATAGTTTTATTTCTTCTGCTATGCATTCTTTAATGTACTTGGTTTATCTCATTTATCTGCGTTAATTACTGCTTCTCTTTCAGGATGCGATATTCTCATTTATCTGCATTAGTTACTGTTTCTCTTTCAGGATGCGATATCATAGCATATTCGCGTTTGCTATCAGCATTTTCTTCCTGCTTAATGCTTTAATTTTTTGACTGGGTCTGGCTATTTTTTGCTTTGCTTGTCCTGAGCCGAGGGTCTCTCAAAAACAATCGCTCTACCTATCAAAGTAAAGGTAAGGTCTGCGTACATTCTACCATCCCTAGACCCCACGTTGTGGAATTTCACTAGGTATGTTGTTGTTGTTAACCTGATAGCGTCAAATAGCTATACACTGTTAGAGCACAGAAGTTAAACTCATACTTATCAGATTTGCCTCTCAGCGTTATGTAATCAACTTATCGTTTCAGGCAAGGCAATTTTCACCCAACACCATGAAGCAAAGTTAGAAAGAAACTTCAACTAACGGAAAGATTCACTGGACATTCTAGTAAACATATGTTTAGTTAAAATCTGTTCGACATTTTGCAATTGGAACAGAGGGATACAACATCAGCAGTTAGCCACAACAGTTGCCCTTCTGCTCAATTGGTTGTCCCTTGATTTGAACAGTGCTACCTGTCTTGTTGGTTCCAGCTGGTTGGTTACCCATTCTGCAAAACAAAATTTTGGATCAGCTCTTAAAATGAAACTACCTAAAGACCAACTACAAACTGCTAAGAGATGTGGTTCAGGGTGGAACAGAACATTTACGTGTTACCAACATTGTTCACATCAGTTAAATTCATCAATATATAACTAGTTCTCAAAGTAAAAAAAATAGCAGCAGCAGTCTGACTATACACCATAGCTTATATATATACACAATTTCATACCCACTAATGCAATAAATCTTGGTAAGCTACAAACATGTTGAAATGCATTAGTGTTCAGTATTCACTACCCAAATCGGAAATAGAATCAAGTTATTGGGACAATGGTCAAAGTTACCAGTTTTAAAAAAAAAAAATTGGAACAGTGGTCAAAGTTAACAGTTTTTTAAAAAAAATTATTGGGGAAAATGGTGGAACTACACATTGTGCAGGAATAAAACGTGGACAGAAATATTAGGCAACTTACTTTTTCTTGATCTCTCCAGCCATCGTTAAGAAAGCCTGCTCCACATTAATGGAGTCTTTTGCACTCGTCTCAAGGAAAGGGATACCTAGCTCATCTGCCAAAGCCTGCATAAATTTAAAGTGAGGTTACAAATGCATAAGACAACTGATAATTAAGTCATGATTAAGAATATCATCCATGTGGTCAATTTCAATCTTTGTTAGAATGATTGAAGACTATTAGCATCACATGCTTCATTATGTCAGTACCTTAAACTAAGAAATGGAGAGTAATCAAAAGAAGGGAATAACTAAATTTTTATATCACCAAGTTCAATATCCCAAAGCACTATTAACATGTTTACGAGCATCCAAAGTAGCTTTAGATTTACTAGAGAGCTACTTCTGCATGTCAACAACAATTTTCACATGTTATCTTTTATCATCAGAGGTACTCAATTGAAACCAGAGAATACACAAATGGAAAACTTTCAGGATGATTTATCTTACCAGCAAAAGACGGAGACTAATCCAACACTGCCAATTATTATACAGCAACATTTAACAGCCTGATTATAGACCATACATTACCTTCAGAAAGCCTGCGCTCTCAAGGTTCACAGAGACAAACTTATGACCAACTTTCTAGGTCATCTATTTGCACATGTGAACTAAGTTATAGTGCTCCCTCCCACCCTTCTCAATCCCAAATAATAATTATTTACACCTAACTGGTGTCAGTGCCCAAGTGCCATGAGCAATCATGGATACCAAGAGAAACCGCAACTATGTGCACCTAGCCAGAGATCTCATATACTCGGGTACGTTGAGGACACAGATCAAACAAAAGTGTGGCTAAAGTGATTGAATTCAGGGAGTTCTGAGCTGAAGAGCTAGCTAGCTCCAGTGACACTTAGGTTTCATGAGGAAAACAAGTAAGCCATAAGGACGGATGTTGGAGTTAACTGCTGGTGTCACAGGTATACAATGTTTCTAACTGATGATGGTGTCCACAAGCATGTCCAAACGATGGCTTGATGCAAAGTCTCAATAACTGCTAATAATGAGCTAGCCAATTGTAGCAGCTAAAGCATGTTCCTCTTCAATTTTCCACTGAGGACACACAAATTACAGACAATGGTTGCAGAAAGTACGCCAAACATAAGCCTATTACAAAGAAAAAGTAGCACAAGTGAATTTACAAATTTTTACTTTTTCAATCTGATCACTTTTTTTCGAAGATTTTTCCAACATATTCATTGAGAAGATAAACACCAAAGCAGGTAGATACCTTTTTCAATCCAAAAGACACAATACTCAAATGTTTATCCCGAAGACAAAAATCATAAGTATAGCAAAGAATCAACACGTTTGTGGCATATTGCTTGAGTTTATGGAAGGAATTCAATGAAAAGAACATGAGAGAATTGTTAGAATAACCATTAAAAATGAGATGATTTTCAGCTTTTGTCAGCAAGCGAAGTTCAATGGTCTGACAGTACCACTAAACTAAAATACCTGAACGATACAAATGCAAATGAAACAAGATTTTATCTGATAATGAGGCAACTTAAAGTACCTTCCCTGTCTGTGTGTCCACAACCTTACTTTCTACCAAATCACATTTGTTTCCCACCAGAAGCTTGCAAACACTCTCATTTGCATATCTGTCAATTTCATTCAGCCATTGCTTGACGTTGTTGAAGCTCTCCATTTCAGTTACATCATAAACAATCTACCATATATAGCCAAAAATAAGAACACTTAAAGAACAAAGGAAGCCACATGAGCATTTACTTTAACCAGAAAGATTTACAACTAGGGGTGCGCGAAGCATGGCGATAACAAGTAAAAGGTGATAGAATGGGCTATTATAAGATTGTCAGGATAAAGGAGAACCAAAAAGTAAAACAAAAGGTATTCAATGGGTTCAGCGAGAAAATTTTTTGCAAGTAATATTTATGGTTTAATCTCCTCACGGTTGTTATAGTCTGGGAAGGTCAAACTCCGTGACATAATAGGGATGGCGGGAGTAATATCAACGTCAATATTAACTAGGAAAGAAGAGTAAATGTACATAATTACACCTCGGAGCCAACAGTAACCTACCAGTTACCTTCAGTAAAACTTGATTAACCAGCTTGTGGTTCAAAATAGACACAAAAAGGATCATAGAGTGGGCGATTGACATAATGTCCTAACCTTATAAAGATATGAGTATATAGTTTATATTTTCAAAAGATTCGAAATCTGAGGCATTAGGATGCAAGAAAAAGTATCATAAGTAATACGCAAGTAGCAAAAATCAGCAGCCAAAATGAGATGCAAGGGAGGTGATGCTATTCGACTTTAAACTATTTTCTAAATTTATGGCCAGAGGAAGTTCTAGTCAACGTGTGTAATATCTCACAATAATCCCATGTGCTCCCCGATAGTAACTGCTTGTTATAGTCCGGAACCTCTCCTGGCCAGCAGTATCCCACTGCAAAAAAGAAAAGAAAAGAAGGGGGTGTGGCGTTATAATATGTAAATCAGGATAGAGTAGGCATCAAAGACGTAGTTGATCAAGTTAGTCATTATGCTTTTGAGCAAATGCCAGCTACCCAACACTGATATCACTAAAAGGAGGGTAAAGTGGATAACGGATAGATGATTGTGCATGTCAAAATATCAATTCTCTTCCTAGCATTCAATACTTTAGCACACAGTACCAATCAATCAAATAATGGTAACTGCAGATTTTATTGCGCTAGTCTAAAACTCACCAACATACTAACCACCAAGAAAAGCAAAATAATACAACTCCTCTTATTGAATAGCATCCACGATATCTTTGCCATCCATGTAATAAGCTACAAAAGAACATTACAAACACTACGTAGCAACAGGTTACCATACCAAACACTGCAACCCGAAAAGGGCAACAGTGAAAGGCTCATCAATCAGTTTCCATTTTCCTCCACCAGAATGACAGCCTTTTCCCCACATTTTGCCTCATCCAATTTGATCACCCTTTCTTTACTCTTGTCTTCTCTAAATCTTGATTCAAAATAGAAAAAAAAATTGTATGTGTACTTTTTAAAAAGAAGAGAATCAAATAATTACTTTCTTACCAAAACAGATACAGATCTAATAAGTCTAACTCTAACACATGGAAAACTATTCTGAAGTCAAAAGGGTCTAAAGAAACTTAGAAAGAGAAAAACAATATATGGACGATTCAGCTTTAATAATTTTTTGAATCGGTTGAATGATTCTGCTAATAGAGGCACTATGGCACTTGACTCTGAAAGTATGCAAGGCTTTGAAGCTCAAAAATGGATGATTTGAGATCTATCGAATTCAAATGATAAAGCCCATGGTTAAAATGGCTTGTAAAACGAGTGAGCAGCCTCAAAATAAGTTCAATATTATAAGCTTTCAAAGTAGTGGAAACAACCACTAATGCTTGCATTAAGGTAGACTGTCTACATCAAGGAATGCGGCCATCCATGGACCCTGCTAATGAGGGATGTTTGTGCACTGGGCTATGAAAGGAACTTAGACAACATTCACGTGAACTAACAATTTGCAATCAGGTATACTTACAATTTGCAGCTTGATTGTCTTTCCATCCTGCTCCACCGTCCTAATTTTCTACAAAATAATAATCCCAAATATCATTCCAAAACTATAAAAAATAAAAAATGTAGAACGATAAACAATGAGAGGGACTGAGATTCTTACGAAATCAACCCCGATGGTGCTAATGTAACTGTCAACATACGAATCATCCTACAACATAATCAACCAAAACAACATAAATACCAGATAATCAACAAATAATTAATCTAAAAAAAGCACACACATTTCATACCCTAACGAAGCAAAATCAAACAATAACATACGCATTATACAACACAAAACGTTCATTCATTCAAACATACAAATAGAGAAGATCAAAGTAAAAGAGGTGAACATACGGCGAATCTGAGAAGAAGACAAGATTTTCCGACAGAAGAATCGCCGATTAACAACAGTTTGAACAAGTAATCGCTGCAAACAACAAAATAATACCAATGAAATCAGTAATAAAAAAATGAAAAATAATGGAGAAAAAATCAAATGAATATTGCAGAATCTCGTACTATTCGTTGCTCATGTTTGCTTCGCTTCTTCCCTCTTTTCGCTACGGAGAAAAAAAGTTTTTATTAGGATCCTTGAATCCGTACATGTTTATTTCTGTATCTGTATGAAGCCTAAATAGGAATTAATAAGGTTATTAAACTTCCGATGCTGAATATTTAAATAGAAAAAAAAAGACTTTTGAGATCCTTCCGAAAAAAAAATCAATTTGGATCAAGTAATATATTACTTAGTTTTTATTACTAACCAAAATAGTACAAAGTTTAAACTATTTTAATTGGAGTCCTGAACTTAAATAACCCACAAAGTGGGTCTTTGAACCAAAACACCTTACAATAAATTTTAAAAAAACGTGACATAAGTACCTTTTACGCAGGAAATTCCTGCGCAATAGGGGTATATTGATTTTGTCCAACACTTTGTATAATTTCAAAATTTTAAAATTCACGTTTTTCCATACTTTGACCCTACATTAGTCATGTCTCAAAATTCTGGAATATCAATATTTTTATATAGAATCTGATATCTTTTGTTGCGAACAATAATGTAACCCCAATACATTAAGTATACTTAAACGTTTGGATCATCATTTTAGGGATTGTAAAGTGCCCGAAGTAAGTTTTGTTAGGAAACTTGTTATCATTAGGTTTAAGTGTTTTATCTTTTAAGATTTTGATTTAAGCGTTTTATTATTTAGTCAAGGCATTAATTTATTTCGAATATGTCGAGATTTTTTTCATAATTAATTAGGACGTCGCACGAATTATTAATAAACGATAATAAAGACTAACGATAATATGTCCAGCGTAGTCCTACTTACGCTTACAAACTGGTAATTGTAATGTTATTATTGTAGGCCGCCTAGCCTATCACACTAGTAGGCGCAGTATTGCTTTATAGTCCTATGTTGTTTGATTTCTGCTACTATTTGTTCTCTAGTGTACTTTGTTTATCTTATTTACCTGCACTAGTTACTGTTTTTTTCTTCAGAATGTGCTATCGTGCCTTATTCGCTTTTGATACCAGCATTTTCAAATTGCTTTAAATTTCTTGTTCGAGTCTGACCGTTTCTCTTGCTTTTCTTGTGCTTGTGCTTGTGCTTTGTCTTTAGCCAAAGGTCTCTCGGAAACAACCGCTCTACCTACCAAGGTAGAGGTAAGGTCTGCGTACACTCTACCCTCCCCAGACCCCACGTTGTGGGATTTTCACTGGTATGTTGTTGTTGTAAAGACTAAGATAACTAATTATCATTAAGAAAATAATAGAAAAAAAATATTAGCTTAAACTGTACCACTTAATTACATATACACAATCTCTAATGGGTCCCATATGTGGGAGCATTTAGAGTAACCTGAGGCCTAAGGCGATCCCCACCACCTTCACCATCATCTTCATCCCCTTTTTTCCTCTTAATCGAAGGATGCTCCAAGTCATGATCATCCACCACCCTTTTTTCCTTGCCGCCCTTCTTCGGTGTTCGAATCATGGCGTGCACATGATCGTCTTTAACTGGCATGATCGGAATCAACCTGTCGGGATTAGTACGATCAAAATAATCAACATCACCCTCATGTGGAGACGGATCCACAAACGATGAAAGATGAACCTGAAATAATATATAAATAATTAGTATTAATTTTAATTTAGACTTAATATATTATCTTTTGGTAAAAAATCAAACATGTGTGTCGACGGGCTCCTGAGATGGCTTATGAGAGGACTCCTGAGCGGTCTTTTGAGCTGGCTCTCGAGCAATCTCCGAAGTGGGGCCCTGAATGGCTGGAGCTGGAGATGAAGATGGTGCTGGAGATAGTGTCGGAGCTGGAGCTGGAACTGGAGCTGGATCGTAAGATATGAAAAATTATGAAATAATCAGTATAAATATTTTAATTTGTTAAAATAAGTATTTTAAGCACTTACCTCTACGCTCTGAAAAATGTAGAAGTCTATGAATGATAAGTCGTACTCCAGCTCCTTGCCACCCTGTAGATCATGAACTGGCCACTCATCATGTGGATCACAAACATGCGGTTGCACAGACAGTGATGCCTCATATAAATCCCAATCTATGTGATTTGAAAATATATGCACTGGCGTATATAGAGGTGTCGACAATCGGTAAGAAGACGACTGTCACACCCCAACCTTGGGTGTGTGGCCGGCACCCGACGCACTAAGACCCGAGCGTACCGATCCTGATACATGAAAGATATACCACTACTCATGGGCCGACAAGTCCTCTAACACATACTCGACTGAATATGGACATAACCACATGCACTCAGAAAAGGTCCAAACCATACATATAAATAACAAGGCTAATAAGACTAACATAAGCATAATAAATCTACTACAGAGGCCGACAAAGGTACACACGACTACTACACATCACACATTGTCTACAAGCATCTAAAGAGTATATTGACAATAATCGGTCAGGATAGGCCCCTCCATACCTAACTACACACATGTGCATATATGTCATACCTATCAGCTCACTGCATAGCTCCGAAAAAAAGGAGTGTGACAACCTCCAGCTGAGTCAACTCCCACTGTGAAGAAATCATTTGCTACTCTATTTGTATATGCGGGCATGAAATGTAGTGTCCCTAGAAAGGGACATCAGTACGAAAGATATACTGAATATAAAAGGCTAGAGCTGGCCAGTGAGTTGGGACGGCCCGGTCCCGGCCCGAACCCGAGTAGTAAAAAAAAATTCGGTATCGGGACTCGAACCGGGACGGGACAATGTCTCATCCCGACCTGTCTCGGCCCGCCACAGTCCCGCTAGTCCCGACCCGAGCCCGAGCCCGCCCACATCCCGCCCGTAACGCCCTATTTGCAAAAATAACCATTGCACTAACGACCATTTTACATTTTGGTCGTTGTGCAACGGCTATTTTTGGCCTCCCCCCTCCCCCAACCCCCCTACCCTTAATATTTATTTTCAACCCTTAAGTTATTATATTTACACTTTAACCCAATTTTCCAACTATAAATAACTCATTTTCTCTTCATATTTGTCACAAATCTTCCTACAATCTCTCTAATCTCTCAATCTATCTTTCTACAAGTCTACATTATTTACTAAATATTCAATTTTATTTATTCATTTGGGAATTGGGAGTGAAGTTGGCAACTAGCTTGAGGATCTTCCATCGAGCAAAGTTTCAATTTTCAACCTCTCGATTACACGTCGACGTTAAGTCGGCGTTTGGTACATTCGTTCTTTCCTTAAATTATTATTGTTTGTTTATTTTATTTAGCGCACTTAATTTTATTATCTTTAATTATTTATTATCATAATTAAAATGAAAGGATTAAGAGGTATGTTTAAGGGTAAGGGTGCTTCTTCTAGTAGGGGCAACAAGGGCAAGGGTACTTCTTCTAGTCATCCTATTCCTACACATGATGATTTTGTTGATACTGAACATTTTCCTACAATACCATTAGATTTAGACGAGGAGCTATTTTTTGGAACTCAAGAAGACTTAAATTTAGACGATGAGATAGATGATACACCCACTAATGTTGATGACAACACACCCCCTAGTGCACCTTCAACTGAAATGCCTCTTATTCCCCCTAGTATGAGACGAGGTCCAGCAAAACGACCATTAAAATCAGATGCATGGATATTTTTTGATAGGGACGTAGAGAATCAAGTAGCTAGATGTAAAATTTGTAAAGATGTTTTAAAATTTAAAACTGGAAAAGGTCACGGTGGGTTTAATGAGACACGTAGTAAGGGCTCATCCAGCTAGGTATGCCCAATACCATGCTTCAAAACTGGGTGCACAAACGCCCGCTCCATCGGGACAAGGTTCACATACTGATACTGTCCCGGACCAAGTACAGGGTCAAATTAACCCTATGACGGGGGGAATTGTAGGCCCTAAATACAATAAACATAGAAATAGGGAAGCAATATCAAAATTAGTTGTTGTGGAGGGTTTGCCTTTTTCATTTTCTTCATCTCCCGGTTTTATTCATTACATTAGAGATATATATAATCCTGCTTTTAACGGTTTTCCTAGATCAACTGTTAAGAGAGATATATTTAAATTCGCACATGAATATCAACAATATTTATGTTATTCATTATATCATTTTAATGGCAAAGTATCTATCACGTCTGATATAGGTCGTAGTACTAACGGCCATGATTATTTAACGGTAACTTGTCATTGGATAGATTATAAATGGTCTATGCAAAAACGTATCTTAGCGTATAGATATATAGATGATAGGCACACTGGTACTTTTATTACAGATAATATTTATCAAGTGTGTCATTATTATGAAATAACCAATAAAATTATGACTATTACATTAGATAACGCTTCTTCTAACAATTACGCTATTACAATTTTAAAAAATAGTTTAACTCCATATTTTTCCAGATCATTTTCATATAAAATGTGTGTGCCATATATATAACTTAATTGTAAAGGATGGTCTATCACTTTTTCAAGACATTCTTAGTAAAATACAATTTGCTATAAACTTTATTTTTAAAAGTAATAAAGTACAACGAAGAAAAGAATATAAAAAAATTTGTCACGATTGTGGACTACCTTATAGAAAAATTCCAGAAGAAGTATCCACTAGGTGTAATTCTTTATACGAGCAACTACTTGTTGCTTATGACTATAGAAAACCTATAACATTATTTTTTAACTCTCATAATCAAAATCCAGATGATATGGTTGCAGATAGTGATTGGGTAAAAAATTCTGAACTTATTATATTTTTAGATAATTTTTTTCAAGCAACAAAAGAATTTTCCGGTATATATTATCCTACTATTTCAACTATATTGTTTTATATAAGTCTAATATTTTTATTACTAAGTGAATATATGAAAAAACTAGCTTATATTGCAGCTATTAAAAAAATGTTTATCAAAATAAAAAAAAAAATTATTCCTATTCCCACTATTTATATTATTGGTGTTGTATTAAATCCGACTATTAAAATAGATGGTACTAAATCACTTATTAAAACTATTTACAATTGTATAGAAGTACTACCACATCCAAGGCCAAAAAATCCAAATCATCCACCACCTATTGAACAAACTAAAGAAGAAGTACCAGCAAGAAAGTGCTAGTAACCTACCGGCTTCCATACCATCTTCTTCATCTTCAACACAACCTCACAAAAGACATGTTGTTTCTGCGGCTAGTATTGCAAGCCTCAGAAATAGAATGTGCGGCTGTACCGCTACTAACCAAATTAGCGAGTTTGATATTTTTGTTTTGCAGGGTTCTGTACCGTACCAAGAAGTTCTCAATGAAGAAGGACGTGAATACTTGCTGAAATACTGGAGGGGGAATGAGAAGACCTTTCCGATACTTTCAATTATGGCCCGAGATGTTTTGAACATTCAAGCGTCATCAACTGCGTCTGAAAGCGTTTTTTCAGCCGGCAGATATCAAATAGGAGACCACAAACACTCATTAGCCGGAGACAGCTTGGAAATTGCAGTATTATTCAGAGATTGGATACGAGCGGAGCGGAGAAGGTGCAGTCAACCGGAGATCAACGAAGAAGAAGACGAAAACTACAACAAAATCTTATCCGAAGGTGGTGGAAGCGATTTGGATCAATTTGACCAACAAATACCAATTCCAACCGAAGAACCACAAGAAATTATCAAGAAATTAGAACAGGTTTTTTTCAGAATATAATTTTTTTAATTGCAATTTTATTATGTAATTTGCAACTTTTGGACAACACCACAAAGTTGTAATTTCGACAATTGTATTTGTATTACAAAAAAATCATATGTCTATTAAATAATATAAGAGACACAAAACAGTCTTGGGATGTTTTTATTACATTATATTGTCTTGTTTAATTATTGAGTTTTTTTATACATATGTTATTAAAAAAAAAGGAAAAACCGTTGGAACCCGATCTCGATCCCGCCCCCGACCCGATCCAGCCCCGACTCGATTTCGACGGGATCGGGACTTCGGCAAATCTCGCCAAACCCGATCCCGCCCCCTTCACCCGTCCCGACCCGACTCCGCCAAACCCGAGCCCGGCCCACTGGCCAGCTCTATATATGACAGATAACCTATATAGACAGAAGACATATCATAAGAGATAAGGGTACATAAGTCAACCTGAAACTCATAACAAGCCTCTGAGGGCCTACCTGACACAATCATGACAATTTATGCATGTTTGTAAAAATCAAGCCGCTCAGTGGGGCCATATAAAGTAATACTCAACCTCTCTATGGGGAAAATCATGTCATAATACATATATATCATACCCGGCCTCGATGAGGACTCGGTCGTACCCGACCTCGATGAGGACTCGGTCATACACGGCCCAAATATGGGACTCGGTAATATCAAAATCAATTGCAGTTGGTTGCACATCTACGTCTCGTACTTGATCAACTATAGCGCGGCTCGATAGGAAAATAACTACATATATATAAGTTCAATGCAAGACAGATTCTGAGGGGCCTTATGAAATCAATCGGAGTGACTCCAGGTCGTTATCCTCGGATTATCACTATGTAACGGTGTTTATATCAGTAATTGAGTGTCATCAACGATCATAAGAAAACATAGTGTTCAAGAGACTATCAAATCGGAGAGATGCTTCCGAAACAGACCAACAAGAGTCATAAGTTGTAACAATATGATATATGAAAGTAATCACAAGCTTCAAATTTAGGAGTAGAGTTCCTTTTTGAAGTGACGTCATTATGGTTATACTTATTCGTCGATCATGCTAAGATAATGAAATAGTGCGCCTTAACATACCCGGTCCTTGTCGATATAATCATTCTATAAGCCCCCACTCCTCTTACGGGTGGTCATCTACATCACATAACAAGTTGACATCAATATCAAATTAAAATTCCATAGAGAAACTTCACTTAGGCATCTTATCTCAAATCTTGACCATCTCGGGTTCTTAGATTTATTTCCATATAAACTCATTTATGTGTTCTTCGATAATTTTTTCTGTATATGATTACTTAAGCTTTTCTTATATGCAAAATCTTATGTGATTCAACTTCACAATCCTTCAAATCGAACGTTCCTTAATCCATAATATACACAATTAATTTCATCACCTAATTGAATTCATACTTAGGGTAAAACAACCCAACAATTCATATTTCGAAGATTCTCATAATTTGTGTGAAATTTTGATCATGCTACTTTTTCATAACTTTCTCCAAATTAATAATTAATCACAACCATAAGTAAAGGAGGATGAAACTCGCCTTAATATATCATAATCTTCACCAAAACCGTAGGTTATATTTCTTCCAAAATTATTCCAAAATTAACTCTTCAAGGAGGAGATGATTCTTACTATAATCACGGATTTCTCACGCAATTCTTGTGGACTTTAGCTTTGATTTCGATATGGGGTATCGGAGTATGATAGAGAGGATTTAGAGAGAGTACTAAGGCTGGGGTTTGGGGGAAAATAAGTTAAGAATCGAAAGTCCCCAATTTAAACCCGTAAACAATTCTGCACCGCTGTAATTCGATGATACACTCGACAGACTGCTAGGAAGGTTGACAGCTTACCTTTGGTGACGGTCCATCAAAGTATTTGACGATTCGTCAACTCCACCATCAAACTGCCCAATTTCCCGCTTTCGTCAAAACATACTTTCTTCGATCCGTTTAACTCCCGAACGCTCTGATACTTTTATAATCAAGCTGTAAACCTTCATTATTCTCCCTTACGGTCGTACCTCTTCTCGAGACTTTGATATCCATTGACGTTACGACGGGATGCAAAACTACGGGGTGTAACATCCTCCCCCTTAGAAACATTCGTCCACGAATGTTGAAAATATCGTAACTCTCAAGATTTTTAGAAATTTCGACAGAGTTTCCTTTGTAAACAGGACTATCCAAAACCTGTCAAGCAGCCCAAACATGTATCTAATGCCACACAGGGCAACACGATATCAAAATAACATCAATTGGCCTCACACGACCACTTATACTTCCAGAAATTAAAAAAAGGGTTCAACCATAACTTACCTTAACATCTTCTTGTTGACATCCAAGTTGCACTCATTACGTTTGCTTCAAAAACATTAGTTACAGAGGGTACATGGTCCAAATCAATAAATCGACTAGAATAGAGAAATTATATCACATGAATCCTAATATAAGGCTAGAATCTGGATCATTTGAGTAGAGCAATTCTTAGGTTCTGTGACCATTCTAATAAAGTTTTTGCGGGCTAAGAATTGTCTTATTGTGTTGTTCGATCATATTACACTGTCATTCATTGCTGGTATATTCTCAATTTTCCACATAGCTGTACTTCTCTTTTACACAATTACCCTATGGTTGTAACTCATCTGGGTCGTTGTATTATGACATTTGGGCTATATTCTTCAGTTCTATGTTGTAATGTTCATCTTATGATGGAGTTTATATATCTGTGTTCATAGGCACGAAGCGTAAGATGATGATGAAAGATTGTGGCACGTTTACTGTCAAAGTTGAGGACGTAGAAGTAGTGGAGTTATTCAAATCCATTTTTTCCCTCTGCTTTTCTTATCACCTTCACGGTAGTGTCCTTATATGGTACATAAATTATGAGCAGCTTACTGGTCCAAAAAACTCCTTTCGTCCATACATATCTTTCTCACTCTTATTTGAAGTATGTTCTGAATAAACGTCTCCAATTGAGAATATGCTCTACTCACTAGTTATTTTCTTTTTTAACTGGGAGATTGCAATTCTAAGGAAATTTCTTTGGAATTGCATATAGCTGGCCAGAAACATTATAGATTGAGAGACATTTTAAATACCACATAAGGATATTCTTGAAATTGTTATTAGCTAGCCATTAAGATTTCTTATATAGTTGATTAGTTTTTTTATTGTCATGTTGCTTTGTTATATTTCTTGGGTCCAAAAGGACCAGTTTGTGTAATTATGCTCACTTGGTTGGAAAAAAAAAATTCATTTTACATGAACTAGCGCGAATATTCAAAACAATTTCTCAAAAGATACTCTAAACAACCATTTTTCCAAACGTTTACTAAAAGTTTCCCCACACTTAATTTTCCAAGAAAAAGAAGAAAGACTAAACCAAATCCAAAACAGCATATCTTTGTTTGGTCTTCCATGTGATGAGAAAATGTTTTCTATACTCAATTGGGCCATGACTAGTTGCTACAATAATTTAATTCAATTTTTCAAGAAATGATTTGATAGTTTTAACTATATATTTTTCAATTTGGTACCTTGTCAACATTATTTAAAGTAGTCACTTAAAAGAGAATATTGTCTTGTACTCTAAGCTTCATTAGGGAACATCATTAATTCATTGCTCCAATTCTATCCAACTATGTGTTGGGAATAAAAGGAAAGTACTCCAATTCCCCTTCAGGATTAATATTAGCGGAAAAATAGAATGGACACCCCGAAATACTTTTTTGATGTGAAAGATCAGACACAACTGCAATCATATAGCATACTCAGTATTTCTGTATATATTCAATGTAAATAGTATTTTGTGAATAGTAAATAAAATACTAAATACAAGCCAAGAATTATCTCGTGAAAAAATAACCACGGTAAACCTTCCATTATAACAATAATAATGGGTATACAATATTTTCTCAAGTTTTGACAAATACTTGATGAATACACTCAAAACTCTCACACTCACTAGTGTGGTAATCTCATAATTTTTTTACAAAATTATTCTACCAATTTTGTAGGAACTCTCTATACAATTTATTGTATGTATTGTGTTTGTTTAGGTGTAAAAAATATGAAGGGGGAAGGCTCCTATTTATAGGAGAAAAATCTAAAAATTTTGGGAGATAAATTACACATGTTGGCCTTTCACATGGGTAGACCACATGTGACCATCATGATCTATCATTTCTCCTTCACATAGGTGAAGATGCTTGTTTCTTTTCCACATAGGTGGATCCCAACACTATGAATATTCTTCCTACAATCATTTGGAATGATCAAATTCAATCCATTTCCTATTCACGAAGACTACTTTGTAAAGAAAAATTATCCTTGCATTAGCTAACATATGATGTGTTTTAAAAGAAAAAAACTGGACCGAGAGTTCTGTTAGAAGCGTTCAATTTCCACAAAAAAAATTAAATACAATTATTAGCGAATATTCATAATATATTTTGTAATTATGATAGATGTATATTTAAGATAATCTAAGATCCTTATTGTATTAGGAATCAACCTCTGTACAACTATATATATTGTGATTAATGAAAGGAACCCCTAAGGGAGTTTATTCCAATCTCACATGGTATCAGAAGCAAAACCTTAAACCCTACTCTATTTTCTTCCATCAAGCCGCCGCCGCCCCCACCACCTATCTCGGCCGCCGACACCAAATTTGTTTTTTCTCTTTCAATTTGTGACCACCATGTCTCTTCCAACCTCCCCCAACACTACCGGTTCCTCCACCAGTGTGTTCGACAACCACCCACCTTCCTCTGCATCTTCTTTTCATCCAGCATTCGCCGTCCATAACATCAAGAATTTTATACCTATAATCCTTGATCAAGAAGATTGTCAATATTCAATGTGGGTTGAACTTTTCTACATTCATGCATGCGCATATAACGTGCTAGACCACATCGATGATTTTATTCCCCGCCCATCCGATGTTGCAGACTCGATGTGGCATTGCCTTGACGCCATCGTCAAACAGTGGATATACTGCACTATCTCTAAAGATTTGTTGGGTACTATCATGAAAACAGGTGCATCGGCGCGTGACCTATGGGTTCGTTTGGAAGAAATATTTCAGGACAATAAAAATACTCGCGCCGTGTATTTGGAGGAGCAATTCAACAATACGCGTCTTGAGAATTTTACAAACATGTCTGAATACTGCAAATAACTGAAACTCATTGCCGACCAACTTTCTCATGTTGGACCACCCGTCTCAGAAACAAAGATGGTCCTACAACTCGTTGTTGGCCTACCAAAAGGCGAATATGATACGCTAGCAACCATGATTCAACAGGCTGACCCACTACCAAGCTTCAACAAGGCACATTCACAATTACTTTTGGAGGAGACCCGCCGCGCAAAACAAAATGAGCATAATAAAAAAGGCTTAGCGGTGAGAGCATGGCACCACCGGTAGCCCCCACCACTCAACCTCCACCGCCGGACCACCAACAGCAGCGGGACAGTCGCGATGGAGGCAGAGGCCGGGGCAATGGCAAGCACGTCAAAGGACGTGGAAGGGGCAACAGGACCCAACAGGCGAGCCCAACGCCTGTCCAACCATTCCAGTGGCATGGTCCGTCAGGTTGGCCCAATGCGAGAACTTGGGCCTCCCCAGCTTGTCCATATCCAACAGCATGAGCTCAATTCCAGCAAGCTAGGGCATCTGGTCTCTTGGGCTCTTGTCCATCACCTAGAAAGGCCTAACAGGCTCACCTTATTTCTGCCCAGCAACTGTCTACTGGTCACAATATGGCCCCAACCGATTTGGGCCAGGCATTCAATGCTTTGAATCTTCAATAACCCAACGAAAATTGGTACATGGATACTGGAGCCACATCTCATCTCACCCGGTCTTCAGGTAATCTATCTCAATTGCTTAAATTAAAGCATCCCCAATTCATCACCGTCGGTAATGGTCATCGCATTCCAAATGAAGATTACGGTAATGCCCACACACAACCTCATCATCCGCCCTTCTCTCTAAACCATGTCCTGTATGCTCCTAACATTATTAAAAATTTAATATCCATTAGAAAATTCACCTGTAATAATTCTGTGTCTGTGGAATTTGACCCTTTTGGTTTCTCTGTGAAGGATCTCTATATGGGGAAAATTCTAACGCGCTACAATAGTATGGGAGACCTCCACCCGTTCGCTCCATCTTCTGATGTCAACACGCAATCTCATACCTCCCTTGCTGCACTCTCTCCAACAACTTGGCACGATAGACTTGGTCATCCAGGAGCACATATTTTTACCTTTCTTAGAAATAATAAGCTTATTAGATGTAATAATATGAAGATTGCCCAAAATTGTCTTTCTTGTCAGCTTGGCAAACATAGTCGTCTTCCTTTTATGTCATCTTTAAGTGTTACTTTTTCACCGTTTGATATTGTGCATGCTGATTTATAGACTTCTCCCGTTGTTAGCTCCCTTGGCTATAAATTTTACCTTGTCTTATTGGATGACTTCACACATTTTATCTGGATTTACCCACTAAAATTCAAGTATGAAGTTTTTGCTAAGTTTCATAACTACATCAAAACTCAATTTGAAAAATCTATAAAATCCTTTCAATGTGATAACGGTCGTGAATTCAATAATTCGGCGTTTCACAATCTTTGCACCACTCATGTCATAGTTTTCCATTTCTCATGTCCCCACACATCACCTCAAAACGGTAAAGCTGAATGAATCATTTGTATCATCAATAATATGGTTCGGACTATTCTATTCCATGCCTCCCTCCCCCGTCCTTCTGGGTCTATGTTGTTAAAATGGTTGAATATATAATCAATATTTTACCTACTAGCATTCTTCATAATAAAAATCCCACCAAAATTCTCTACCGATGGACCCCGTCCTATGACCATCTTAGAATTTTCGGTTGCATGTGCTACCCCAATCTTGCATCCACTGCCTCTCATAAATTAGCTCCACGAACCACCCCGTGTGTCTTTGTTGGCTTTCCGTCTAATCATAGGGGCTATCTGTGCTATGACCTATCCACTCGTAAAATTGTTGTGTCCCGTCACGTTACGTTTGACGAGACGTGCTTCCCATTTTCCAACCTTCGAAAATTCCAAAATACTGACTACACGTTTCTCGATGAGTCAGCCATTTCACTGATCCTCCGATCCCCCATTATCGTGACCATCCTGCTCCGTCACAGACTGCTTCGTCTCCGGTCTCCGACACCACATCACCGCCCCAGTCGTCATAACCCATCACTGCATCTCCCACTCCCAGGCCAACACCTCCGACCTCCGTTCTAAAATAACCAACACACCATCATCGGGTAAGTCTCAGCCCACCGATAAACAACCATCCATCCCAAATTGGTAACCCAATATCAACACCAGACACCGGCAACCATCCACTGTCACTGAACCACCTCCAGACCCTGACACCGACACCGACACCAGACCCCATCAGCTTACCCACCAGCACCCAGTCATCATCATCACCAACGATCGATGACACCCAACTGAAATGCCAACACCCAGAATTGGATATCCAGAACACCCACACCCACCAGCGTACCGACACAACCCATTTACCCACCTACCGTATAGAAACTCATGCCCAACACGGGATTTTCAAACCCAAAGTTCACTTCAGCTTATCCACACACATTATATCCCCAATTCCCAAAAACCCCAAATTAGCCAAACTTGACCCTAATTGGAATGCGGCCATGCGTGAAGAATTTTTTGCTTTAACAAACCAGCACACTTGGGATTTGGTTCCTAGACCGGATGGGGTGAATGTGATCCGATGCATGTGACTATTTCGTCATAAATTCATAGACAGTGGTGACTTGGAGAGGTATAAGGCGAGACTTGTTGCAAATGGCACTAATCTGCAGGAGGGAATTGATTGTGGTGAGACTTTCCGTCCGGTTGTCAAACCAGCTACTATTCATACAGTTCTCAATATTGCCATGGGCAAACATTGGTCGATTTATCAGCTTGATGTCAAGAATGCATTTCTTCATAGGGATTTCAGTATGTATGTCGCCTCAGAAAGTCACTCTATGGCTTGAAACATGCTCCCCGAGCTTGGTATGATCGTTTTGCCATATATATTTTACAGATTGGGTTTATATGTAGCCGGTGTGATAACTCTCTCTTTATTTTCATCGTGGTAGCAACACTGCTTATTTGCTATTGTATGTGGATGACATTGTTCTCACTGACTCATCTGACGGACTGAAAAATGAAATCATTGCTCTACTCAAAATTGAATTTGCTATGACTTATTTGGGTACACTTAGCTATTTCTTGGGAATATCAATAACCAGATCTGCCGATACTATGTTCCTGAGTCAACGTAAATATGCAGAAGAGATAGTGTATAGGGCTAAGATGGAAAATTGCAAGGTTATGCCAACTCCAAATCCAAGCTTAATGGTACTGATGGTGCTCCAGTTTCTGATCCTACTTTGTATCTGAGTCTTGCAGGTGCTCTTCAGTATCTTACATTCACTAGGCCTGATATTACATATGATGTTCAGCATGTGTGTCTGTTTATGCATGCTCCGAGAGAGCCCCACTTTGTTGCCATTAAGCGCATTCTCAGATACGTTAAGGGCATCCTTGATTATGGATTACATCTCTACCCCTCTGCGCCGAACAAGTTGCTATCTTATATGGATGCAGATTGGGCAGGGTGTCCGGAAACGCGTCGCTCCACTTCCGGATATTGTGTATTTCTAGGGGATAATCTTATTGCCTGGTCCGCCAAGAGACAAGCCACATTATCCCGCTCGAGTGCTGAAGCAGAGTATCGCGGCGTTGCTAATGTAGTTGCTGAGATCTGTTGGCTCCGAAATCTTCTTTTGGAGCTCCAGTGTCCATTGCGCAAGGCGTCTATAGTCTAATGTGATAACATATCTGCCATATATCTGTCCCACAATCCGGTCCAACATCAGCGGACCAAACATATTGAGATGGATATCCACTTTGTGCGTGAAAAAGTAGCTCTTGGTCAGGTCAAAGTGCTACATGTGCCTTCCTCCTATCAGTATGCAGATATTTTCACAAAGGGATTACCGAGACAGTTATTCATTGACTTCAGATCCAGCCTATGCGTCCGGCCTCCTCCCGCTCTGACTGAGGGGGAGTATTAGCGAATATTCTCTTAATATTCACAGTATATTTTGTAATTATGATAGGTGTATATTTAAGGTAACCTAGGATTCTTATTGTATTAGGAATCAACCTCTGTACAACTATATATATTGTGATTAATGAAAGGAATCCCTAAGGGAGTTTATTCCAATTTTATAACAATTATTATTTTTTAAAATCGAGAAATTCTTTAAGTCAATTGACGCACGTTCGAAATGCAGTAGGTGATGTGCCCGCTCTTTTATCTTGCTTTACTTGAATAAATATCGTATTTTTAATGTATGCAGATTACTATTAAAGGCGGATCGTCTTTTGGCTATAGGTTCATCCGAGCCCATTATTTGTGACATGGAAGATAAATATATACACAAAGATTTATTAAAATTTCAACAAATATTAAATCTGAACCCATAATATAAGCGGCACAATGAATTTAGCACTGAATTTAAATTCTAGATCCGAATATGTTACTGGCTTACTGCTCGTTACATGCATCTACCTGATATATCGTGCATTGTGTCGCTGAACCAAAGTCCTAGATGCTAATTTAAATACACAGGAGTTATTCAAATTTTGCATGGTTATATTGGAAATGTATCGATAATATTCTAAGTGTGTAAATATTTAAGTCCGGGATTGGAAAACTAGGATATTAAGGGAAGGAAAACGAAACAAAAGAAAACGATGAGACACAATTAAAAGAAAGTATTATTATTCCTTTATTTGCATCAAGGGAAAGTGACGAAGAAAGTAATATCTGTGAATTGTGTCACATACTTTTCTTCACATCTAAGTATACTGTAAAGGTCTCATTTCTTTTTCTTTATTTACACTATTCAATCCAAACAAATATTGAAATATATACCATCTCCCTTTTGCCTAGTTTTCGTACATAGAGAAAAATTGCATGACTGATAAAGAGATGAAAAATATACAATTCAACGGAGTTGAAATGTCAAAGAACCAAATTTTAGAAATACTCTTGGAAGTTTAATAATGCCATTGTCTCTTAGTGAAGATATCCTAAGTTTAGGATATTTGAAGTAAAGTCCTTTGCCTAATCTGACATGAAAAGTCATAAGCAAAAGGTAATACAATCGAAGGAGTTATATACGAATAAATGAGCGACAAATGGAGCGAAATAATAATAATTAAGGTATGTTTATATGACAAAAGTCATTTTTCCAAGAAAAGAAATCACTTTTTGGTGCTTGATTTATCAAATCAAAAGGAGAAAATGACTTCTCCTCTCCTCTTATGGACGGATGCCATTTCTGTCACAACTATAATAATACTAATAAAAATTTATGAGAACATTTTCCAATTAACTAATATTATTATTAATTTTTATTACAATTTTTATTAAAAATTTGTCTAACAATCCAAATATAGATTAAACATTTTTCATAGAAAATGATTTCTGTTTTACCAAGAATTAAAAACATAATACATGAAAAAAGTAGCCCTAATTTTATATGCCTCTACTATAAGACCTCATAGCATAACATTCCCAATTTATTGGTACTATTGATTTACTCTCTCTCTCTCTCAAGAAAAACAATATCCTCATTCCCATTCACCCACCCCTCAAACAAATGAAAAAAATAAAGAGAGATAAACTAAACAAAAAAGAAAAAAAAAATCTAGGGGCAAAAGCCTCTACCTTCACAAGGTAGGTTAAGGCTGCGTATACCCGACTCCACTTGTGGATTACATTTGGTATGTTGTTGTAAAATCTATGGGCAAAATGGCATACCCAAGTTGCTCTTATGACTAGGAATTGTAAAATGCCTTAACCTCCCAACTTGTTTCTTCATATATCCATCACATAAAAATTCCTTAGAAAACTTGTCCTCAATATCTCTATTCACATCATGCACAAACACATGTGTCTCTCCCTCTTCTCTGTTCCTTGCCATCATCCCTGCTGTATAAATTGCTGTCATTCTCCCAGGTGCATCCTCATAGTACCCTGTTGGTGCATCCACCATAATTAAATCCCATTTTGTATCATAAATTTCACTAGGCAGACCCTTTAAGGCAAGTTGACACATTGAATATCTAGGATCAGCTATAGTTGTACACTCTGGTCCTTTCCCTGCTTCTATTAAAACATTTGCTTGATTCACTTTACTATCATATGTAACATGGTAGGACTCTAACATGGGAAATCTCTTATTGATTTGTTGTATCCATGCCTTATCTTCTTCGAGGAAGATCGTTCGCCCTCCATAGTTAAGTGTGTGCCACATTAGGCTGTCATGGCCAAGACCAAATACAAGGAAGTTGCAAGGTGATTTATTGTCTAGTATCTTGGATGTTACTGATATCTCTTTGAGTGTTTGTTGTGGAGTGATGCTTGAGGTTGAGTAGTGAATGAGGGATTTTGCTATTGAAGATGGAATTTTGTTACATTTTGGTGATGAACAAGTACTTGTTGGTAATCTTGATCTTTCATTGGAAGATAGTAGTCTTGATCTCAACACAAATAGAAGTAAGAAAGCTATGAAAATACATATGAGAAGAAGTCTAAGTGAACTATGTGTTTTAGGTCTCATGCTTGATTTGGGAGTTATACAACTTTTGTTTAAAGATAGGATATATAATGAAGACTTTGATGGAGACAAGAGAACTAAGAAAATTTTGGATGAAGCAAATGTAGTTGCTGGTAGATAAGAAGAGGTTTGGTAGAGAGATATACTTGATTGTGATGGAGTTTGTTGATATTAAGAGTAATGTCAATTTGTTATGGGGCAAGAAAGAAGCACGAGAGGTTTATGGAAGAACTATAATGGTGGAGTCCTTTCACCAACCAATAATCACAAACTAACTGCAATTTGCTGATGTTTCATCAGAGGAATCCGGCTCTATGTCTGCATGGGACTTTTGTAGTACAGTATTACTCTCTTAGAGTAATTTGCATAGCAGTTGAAGACTAATTGAAAGTTGGAGTAGGAAACCTAAATTAAATAGAAATTAATATTTGATAGTTCATTTTATTTATGTCTAAACATGATTTGTAGTTAAAATAATACTGAACAGATTTTATAGTTATCAGGTTAAAGTAGATTTTACACTATTATAAATAAGGATGCTAATACATACTTTTTTTTTGTGTGGAGAATTTTGAGATAATTGAGATTCGTAGCCACAATAATTGAATCTTGAACAACTCAAGTGGATTTCGTTTAGTGTAGCTTTACACCTAAATGACAAATATATGATTTAGTATTTGAATGAGATGAACTCAAATAGAGTAGGTAAATGCACAAGATTCATATAACCGATCCCTACTACTTTGGCGTTGAAGCGCAAGTTTGGTGATTGTAGTGTTATACTTCTAATGATAAAATAGTTCCTTAGACATGGTAACTGCAATCAACGTTTAAGCTAAAAAAGAAAAAAGGGAACAGTCCATATCCATGATGCAAGAATAGTAGCCACATGATGCAAGAAGGGAAGAATATATAAATTAGATAATTTGAAATTAAATGTTCCTACCATCATATTGA
Organism: Anisodus tanguticus; assembly: GCA_034509755.1. Taxonomy (NCBI): domain Eukaryota; kingdom Viridiplantae; phylum Streptophyta; class Magnoliopsida; order Solanales; family Solanaceae; genus Anisodus; species Anisodus tanguticus. The sequence continues at coordinate 30,951,684 of CM067561.1, read as the reverse complement.
TGTATGTTGGTTGTATTCCAAGGCCAGCTACTGGCTTGAGGTTGTAAAATTCCTACAAATTTGTAAAAAAGGTTATCCTCTACAAGAAGAACTGACCAATGTATAACTGTACAACTTACAAGAATACTTCCCAAGACATACACCACCAAAAGAATTACCCTCATAATACACCATTAAAACAATTGCTCTCTTTTCATTCTAAGGGCGTTACAAGAGGAGGTTAGGATGTGATTCTGGAACCGTATACTGTGCATTCTGCTAAGTATTACTTTTAATATAGGCAAAAAAGACTCGGGAGTTCCATGTGAGTAAAGCTTTTCTCTTGCTGCTGAGAGTTTCTTTGGTTAGGATTGATTTTTGCTTCCTTGATCCATGAAACTCTACCATTGGCTAGAGTTCTGTAATTCATCAAAAGGTTGCATCTTCTTCCTCTCCTCTACAAGTCACCGACCATTGCTCGTATAGTGTAAGAGCGATTCTCTTTGTCCATTGTCATAGTGTTCCTTTTTCTTATTTTTGTCAAGACGGGCTTTGCGGACAGCCTGCTGAATTTGTTTCTCATGCTCTTTGAGCATTTCGTCAATGTTTCCACCAGGTGGCATCAAAGGTCCAGAGTAGTGGATTCGGTTCTTCTTTGGAATATAACCCTACAGCAAAAAACAAATAAATAAGGCACTCTACTGGATAAACCTCTGTAACCCCTCTCCATCACGATATGCATCTCTGACTCTCCTTTTCTTTCTTCAGCCAAAGCGGAAAATGGAAGCTCCTTTCTGTGAGTATATTTCTCTTTCGTTGTGTTTTCTTCTTTCATTTTTCTTTTTTTACATTTTTTTTGTGTGTGGTGCAGGATTTCAACCTTAATCCACTACTAACTGTGGGCCAAAATAGCCAAAATGTAAAAGGGCAGCCCGGTGCACTAAGCTCCCGCTATGCGTGGGGTCCGAGGAAGGGCTGGACCATAAGGATCTATTGTACGCAGTCTTAACTCACATTTCTACAAGAGGTTGTTTCCACGGCTTGAACCCATGAACTCCTGGTCACATGGAGGCAACTTTACCAGTTACTCCATGCCAAAATGTAAAGCAAGTTTAAAGTTCCTTACCGCGTCAGGCTCCTTTCCAGCTGCATGCTTGTCCTTCTTATTGGAAGAATCTTTTCCCAAAAGAGAGTAGGAAGAGTCAGAATCATTAAGCTGGTTATACTTTCCATTCATGTGCTCTTCAGGCCACTGTGAGTGGGTACTGATCTCTCTGCTCATATCAAATCTTGAACTACCATGAGCTGCAACTGAATTGGAGAACCTGGACAAATGAGCTGCTGCACCGTGAGGTCTGAAGGACTTATGTGCACTTAATTCTCCAAATCTTGAAGAATCAAATGCTCGTTGAGAACTCATAAGAGGGCCATGTCCGTTGGAATTTCCAGAATCACTGACTTGTGATAAATAGCCATTATACAAAGATCCTCTGCTGGGATCAAAAGGGAAACCAGAACCACCATCTTCTTCACGATTGTACTTCTCACTGACGCTCGTTTGATTGGACTGCTGTTTCCACTTCTACATGTCGCAGAAATCCAGGTTATATGCAAATCTTACACTCAGCTTAAAGGTGAATATATATGCATAGTGTAGATAAAGAAAAGCTAAAATATGTTATTGGTGTGCAAGGAAAATAACCTGTATGGATGCTGGTAACTCAGCATTAGCATCAGGCGCTGGTACTGCTTTTGACTGTTTTGCCGGCTTTCTATTAGATTCAACGCCAGATCCTTTGGTTCCTCCACCTCTTTGCCTGGAAACAGAATAATGCTCAATTAAGTGAAAGTGTAGGCAAACAATCTTCAGTTCAATGAGAACAAAAGATGGTCTTCAGTTCAAGAGAATGTCTTCAACTGCAACCATTTAACAAGCCAGAACATAGTATTGGTTAATGACAAGAAGTTAAAACTCATTGAGTCAACTGAGCAATATAAAGTTCTTTGATTTGGTTAATGAAGATCGAAAACTAGGCTGGAACGCCTACGGAACCATGACTGCAGAATACAAGCTGGACGCCTTTGCTTGGCCGAAGAAAAAGTTAGTAGACCTTTTCTCATAATATCTAAGAGATGCCAAAACCTCAATACACCAAAAATGCAACAAGACAGCCTACTTTTTCTCTAGATGAAGTAATAATTTTATTGATTGAATGGGAAAATTCCAGCATACAAGATTTACATAAATGATTGAGAATAATCAACAAAACATCCTTAAGGACAAGATCAGAAAAAATTAAAGCATAAGTCATTGAAAAAAATTGTATGTCAATCAATCTATTTGTATTAAGAAAAGGGGAAAAAATAGAAAATGAATACCTTCTTGCTTCCTCATCTCTCATCTTAGCGTCAAATTCTTTGCTTGGAGGGTACTTGGGTAAAGATGATGGATCACAAGGAAGAGGCTTCGTTGTGAAGAACTGGAACAGAGAACCCAAACAGTATAATTATATAAACAGTATTAAAGGAATAAAGAGGGTGAAAGACCATAAGCAGCAAATCAAAGCACCAACCAAGAGAAACTTCTTCGCAGTGCTTAATTTTCAGATATCTATAACTACATGATTCGTATCCGAAACTACATCGTACAACATTTTACTAGCATATGCATAGAAGTGATCCCACTACAACGAAGACAAGATCTTCAGTTCCCAGAAAGGGGAAATGATTGCTAACATGGCAAGAAATGTCTGAATGAACTGACTTCCTGATTTGAGGAAGTAAAACGCTCTCTGAAAAGAGAAAACAACTTATTCGCCATCTAGAAACTAAGGTTTACCTCACTTTGAAGTGCCAAAGTAGCAGAACCCCGATACTCAGGTTCAAAAGCCAGGAGAGAATCCAAAAGTACTAAAGCTGATGGAAGGAAGTCCTTGAATGTGTTGGCAAGACAGCGCTTATATGGCTGTTGAGGCTTAAAGATCGTCGCATGTGGCAATTTTGATTTCTTCCAGTATTCTTCGGATGGTGAACCACAAAGTTTAAAGATCTTATGTAGCTGTTCCACCTGCATAACAGCTTATCCAATGAGTCATCATTGAATGGTCATTTCCTGACCGACAAGGAATGCTGGTCAGGGAACCTGTCCAATCCCAAGCCCACCCACACCCTCTTTTCTGGAACACATTTATAAATGCACATTGGATAGGCACACAATAACAATATGTGCACCAAGAGAAATGATAAGCTATAATAGAGAAAAAATGCACCTTTTGTTTGGTTAAATGTGGAATGGTTTACAACGAATTTGGTAAAATGCAGAAGTTACTAGAAGAAGTGACTAATGCATTTCTGTCTTTGATAAAATGTGACTAGTGCATTTTGTATGAGTAACTTGCAAGCTTAATATGATTCATATTATTTTGAAGTAAGAGACTGATAGCAAAAGGTGATAACTCTTTCTTGGGAAAGGACTAGGGAGAGTACCCTGGGAGGTCCATCAATATTACCATCCTAAGTTCATAAGGTGCCAAAGGCGAAAAAACAATTCATCTTAAAGAAGTTGTTGCTAGACTAACAATTGTATGATGCACTTAAGTGGCTGGAACTAAAGAGCAAAAGTTCAGAAAATTCTTTATTGTTTATCAATGATATGGTAACATGTGGCAACCTTTATGACTCCATTTTTTTTTTTTGGTCAAGAAAAAGTAGAGGTAAAATGCTGCATTGGAGACCCTTTATGACTCCATGTTGATTACTAGATTCAGCGATATTGCAGACCACTTTAGCTCCTTTAGAAACTTAACAACCAAGGACACACATGGAAAACATATTCCCAATGTGGGTAGAAAATATTAGGTTGATGTTCTTCAAAGGTATCACTTTTACGAAGTGATATGGTAGATTGAAGGTTCAGTATGGAACTTTCCTCAACCTAAAATGTGCATAGGTTCTTAGTCAGTTATTAACAACGACAACGACAACATACCGAGTGTAATCCCACAAGCGGGGTCAGGGGAGGATGGACGTGTATGCAGACCTTACCCCTACCTTGTGAAGATAGAGAGGTTGTTTCTGAAAGACCCTCGGCTCAAGTAAAGCAAATCAAAGCAGAATTAAAGATATATCAGTCTATTCTCATATAAAACCAAATACATGAAACAAAAACAGTAACTTCAGCCATACCTCAGTTCTTCCTGGCATTATAGGCTTCCCTGCAAACAATTCAGCAACAATGCAACCAGAACTCCATAAATCTACAGCCACTCCATAGTCTGTAGCACCAAGCAAAAGCTCGGGAGGACGATACCACAAAGTAACTACACGACTTGTTAGAGGCTGCCTTTGATTGTTTTGGTAAAGAGTTGCCAGCCCAAAATCGCCAATCTTGAGGTTACCATTATTGTCGATCAGAAGATTTGAACCCTTAATGTCACGATGCAGGACACCACGACTATGGCAGTGTTCAAGTCCACGAAGAAGCTGTTGTATGTAACATTTAATCTGCAACATTACAGGAAATATTTTTAGAAATCAAAGAGGGCAGGCATATTTGCAACCACCACACATAACCAGAAACATATAGACAAGAAATATCAGACAAACTAAGACAATTTTGGTGAGCAACATGCTCTTCTCCAAGATCTCTTCTCCCCAACCCTTTTCCCATTTATTCCTCAAGTAACGAAAGAGGAAGGAGCAACATCAAGCCACTTCTCTCAGGCCTTTCTGTCTTTAGTCTATAGACCTAAACTTATAGCCATCTAACATGCCCTCCACTAATAACAAGATTAATCATTTTACACAAAGTAAGTAGCTTCTCACCTGTGCTTAAAACATGGAGTCTTTATATGGAAGGTCTAGAATACAAATCAGGCACATAGCCAAGAGTACTTGAATCATGCATATTTTCAACTGTCGAAGAAAAGATGTGTTTCCCCTTTTTCTTCACTGACTATTTTTCATCTGAGACATGGTAAAATGGAAAGGTGACAAGAAAGAGAGTGAAGACTTTTCATAATTCCATCAGGTCTTAACTTAGCATCTTTAGTACCAGGATGAATGTCGTGCATGATTGATCCTTTGAGTTATTCAGAGACAAATATTTAGTTGCCTCTCTCCAAATTTGAAACATCGATCATTACAACACACTCGCCCAGAAAATTGAACCAATACTTTTTTTTTGATAAATGTGGTGTCAGGGCCACTTAGAAAATTGAACCATGCTCCCTTGAACAAAAAGGGCAATGGAGTTGGAAACGGTTTTAACTGAGGTACTAGCACAATAGATTACATTTCGCAATTTCCACCAGTGAGATCAGGTCTGATATCCTTAAGTCTTTTTGAGACTGGTAACATAATATCCTTAAGTTGACACATCTCTATTCAGTCCATTGTTGAAATTTCAAGTAATCCTATCTAATTGCAAGTAACGTTACTATATTAATATAATATATAAGGGGCAGCCCGGTGGACTAAGCTCCCGCTATGCGCTGGGTCTGGGGAAGGGCCGGACCACAAGGGTCTATATATATATATATATAAACACACACACACACATATATATATAAAACATCCACCTCTGCCTCCTGTTGATAAGATATCTAAGTGACTCAGACTGCAAACAGAAGAGCACACCTGAGCTTCAGTAAATTTGACAGCTGGTGATGCAGCAAGACCTGCAAGGTCATGTTCCATGTATTCAAAGACAAGATACAGATTGCCTGAGACGCGAGAGGTCACAAGACCTTCAAGCTTCATAACATTTGGATGATCTAGTCTGCGAAGTATTAGAATTTCCCTAGCCATAAACCGAACACTTTCTGGATCCATGTTGACAAATCGTACTTTCTTCAATGCAACAATCTTTCCAGTTTCCACGTCTCGGGCTCGGTACACACTGCTGTATGTACCTTGGCCAATCTGCATTATTATTTTTTATAGATAACAATCAATTGCAATGAGTATCAATAATTCTTATTTGGAAGCAAAATGAAATTGCTATTGCATGGTAACTGCAATCATGTAAGAAAGTTGCAAATGCATTAACTTTATAGTACTGTTTCTTATCAACAAGTGCACATAGTAGCTTCAGATTCACCTTATCTAACTTCTCAAATGAATCTGCCTTCCGAGGAACCCAGCCTTTGATAGCTTCACCTGCCACGGTTGTCAGCCACGATGGCCATCCAGCAACAACTTGTGCACCATCAACTCCATTCCGAACATTTAATATTCTATTTATCTGAGGTTGTCCTCGAACCTCAGTGGCATTTGTTGCTGCCGGTCTTTGCACCTTTGGCACTTCAGGTTTCTCAAAAACTATAGGCTTCTTCTGTCCCTCATCCCAAGCAGGTGGAGTAGAACCTGCACTTTTCTCAATTGGCTCTGTTGATATAAGCCTCGTAGTCACATCATTGCCACCATTTTCAACCTCCACCAAATCATTCTCCTTGTCAGATGCAATTAGTCTTTTCGATGAAGATTTCTTTTTTTCTTTCTCCTTAGTTCGATTACTGCCACGCCTTTTAGTCGAAACCCCCTTCGAGCAAACACAACCCATGGTATCCAAATTTAAAGCTCCCGCAAGATCCTATTTTTAACACAAAATCCAATCCATTTTCACTCAATGTCTCTGGCATTTAGCTGAATTCCACCCAGCATTTCTCTCAAATCACCAGAGACCCCAAAATCAACCAACGTAGAGTTAACCTTAACCTCAACCTCGACCTCGACCTCGAATCCCAATCAATACAACAATATATTCTACAAGAACTTCTTGATAAAAAATTAACCAAAAAAATGGATCCGAACCCCAATATCCAATCACCTCAAAGAAAGACTAGTAAGCTTTAGGATCCAAATGGGGTCAAGAAAATTTGCACAAACAACCTAAAACAAGAATCCCAACAACCCCAGATCCCAGAATATAAGGAAACTTCACCTAACACCAACCCACATTGTAATAAAATCAAGAATGTAAGTGAAATTAATGTAATTTAAAATAGAATAACAAACCGAATAGTACTGTATAGAGAAAATTTACAGAAGAGATGAATCTTGATGCAAGAAACTCCAATTTCAGGGATTGCAAAAAGCAAATGATTTCAATTCAAATCACACAGTAACTGCAACAAGAATAGTAAAGAAATAAAATAAAAAGCCAGAAAAATAAAATTTTCAAAATGGGTTAGTCCAAACCTACAAATAGAGTGATTTTCGGATCTGAAAGATTGTGAATGACCATCAAATAGTCCACTACACAGAGTAATTAAGGTTTCAGATATATTAAAAATCTAATCTTGGAATATACCTAACTCTTTTCTTTATATAAATAAATTCTTAACTCTTAAGAAACTTAACAATAGATGTTTTCAAATTAAATTTTTTAATCTATTTTCGAAATTAAAGAAAAAATGGATATTTGAGAAGCAAAATATAAGGAGAATTTGTTGAGAGAGACGGAGGAAAAAAAACACAAACGTCTCGTGAGGAAGAAGGAAGATATACAGAAAATTTTGCAGCAATTAACTGTGGGGTCCACTACTGCTATAGTCTGAAACATTTGGGACCATCCCCCTCTAATATGGACATTATGGTACTGCCAAACAAATTTTAGAGATATAAATTTACTAGAGTTTAATTTCGGATACGAATATTTTATAAATATTAATTGAACTTTTTGTCATTTATTAAAATACTCTGTGAAAGATAGAATAATTTTCCTTAAATATACATTTATCATAATTATAAAATATACGACGAATATTCTGAGAATATTCGCTAATACTCCCCCTCAGACGGAGCGGGAGGAGGCCGAATGCTAAGGCTGGATCGAAAGTCGGTGAAGAGCTGTCGCGGTAGTCCCTTTGTGAAAATATCTGCATACTGATACGAGGAAGGCACGTGTAAAATTTTGACCTGACCACGAGCAACCTTCTCTCGCACAAAGTGGATATCCATCTCAATATGCTTAGTTCGCTGATGTTGGACTGGATTATGAGACATATAGATAGCAGATATGTTGTCACAATAAACTATAGACGCCTTGCGTAATGGACACCGGAGCTCCAAAAGAAGATTTCGGAGCCAACGGATCTCGGCGACGACATTAGCAACTCCGCGATATTCTCGCTTCAAAGACTCGAACGGACAAATGGCTGCTGCTGCATGGCGGACCATGAGATAAGATTATCCCCAAGAAATACACAAGACCGGAGGTGGAGCGACGTGTGTCGGGGCATCCCGCCCAATCCGCATCCGTGTAGGCTAGCAATTTGGTTGGGGCGAGGGGGTATAGATGTAAGCCAAAGTCAAGTGTGCCCTTAACATATCCGATAATACGTTTGAGGGCGGCAAAATGGGACTCTCGGGGATCGTGCATGAACAGACACACCCGCCGAACGAACGCATATGCAATATCGTGCCTAGTGAATGTAAGATACCGAAGAGCACCCGCTAGACTCCGATATAGAATGGGATCGAAACGGCGCACCGTCATTGGCACTAAGCTTGGATTTTGAGTCCACCGGAGTTGGCATAATTTTACATTTTGCCATCTTGGCCCCGTACACTATCTCTTCTGCATACTTTCGCCGACACAGAACATATTGGCGCAGATCTAGTCACCGATATACCCAAAAAATAACTTAGCTTCCCCAAGTCGGTCATAGCAAATTCGGTTTTGAGTAGAGCAATGATTTCATTCTTCAACCCGTCGATGAGGCGGTAAGAACAATATCGTCGACATATAATAGCAAATATGCGGTCTTTGCTACCTCGGTGAAAAGTGAAGAGAGAGGTATCACACCTGCTACATACAAAACCAATTTGCGAAGATACACTGCGAACCGATCATACCAAGCGCGGGGGCCTGTTTCAATCCATACAATGACTTCCCGAGACGACACACAACCGTGGAGCCGCCGGATGAACAAAACCGGAGGTCGATGCATGTACACGAGCCTCTTTCAAATCCCCATGAAGAAACGCATTTTTGACATCAGTGATGAACCGCCAATGCAAGCCCATAGCAATACCGAGAACAGTCCGAATAGTGGCCGGTTTAACAACCGGATCGAATGTCTCACCACAATCAATACCCTCCCCGCCGATTAGTGCCATTTGCAACTAGTCTTGCCTTATACCTCTCTAAGTCACCATTGTCTCGAACTTGTGACGAAATAGCCACATACACCGGATAACATTCACACCAAATTGGTCTAGGTACCAAATCCCAAGTGTTCTGCTTGGTTAAAGCGTTAAACTCTTCGCACATGGCCGCATTCCAATTGAGGTCCAGCTTAGCTAGTTTTGGATTCTTTGGAATGGGTGATAAGGTTTGTGTGGAGAGATTGAAGTGAACCTTGGGTTTGAAGATCCCATGTTGTGCATGAGTCTCCATGCGGTGAGGGGGCAGCAGTGGGAGGTCGGGACTGGTTGTCTTGGATCGGTAGGCACCGGGCTCGGGGCTCGGGTGGCAAGAGAGTTGCTTTGCAGGCGAGAGACTCGACAGGGGTGTTGGATTTGCCGGACCGGAGGCGGTGTTGGTGGTGCATTAGACTCAACATGGTGCGGCATGGGTGGTGTGGAAGCTGGACCGGGTGGTAGCATTGTCGCGGGAGGGTCGATGACACCGCCGGAGGCAGCGGCGGTGGCGTCGAACAGTGAGTTGCTTCGCTGGTACAGATTTTGGATGACCGGAGACAAACTCGGTTCATCGAGAAAGATGTAATCGGTGGTCTGAAATTTTCGGAGATTTGAAAAAGGAAAGGTTGTCTCGTTAAAGGTAACGTGACGGAGACGATGATTTTGCGAGTAGCAATGTCATAGCACAAGTAGCCCCGATGATTAGGAGATAGACCAAGGAAGACACATGGAAGAGTGCGAGGGCAAGTTTGTGGGGTGCGATGGAGGCTATGTTGGGGTAGCATAAGCATCCAAAAATACGTAGGTGATCATATGATGGTCGCCTACGGTATAAGATTTCGTAGGGGTTTTGTTTTGGAGTGTGCTAGTTGGTAAAATATTTAGAAGGGATTCTACCATTTTGACAAAGATAGACCCAAAAAGGCGGTGGTAGGCGAGGCATGAAACGAAGTGTGCGGACCATGTTATTGATGGTACGTATAATTCTTTCAAATTCCTTCCGTTTTGGGAAGAAGTATAGGGACAAGAAAAACGGAAAACCATGCCTTGTTTAGAACAGAAATTGTGAAATGCCGAGTTATTAAATTCACGTCCATTATCACATTGGAATGATTTAATAGGTTTTTCAAATTGTGTCTTAATGAATTTTTGAAACTCGAGGAATTTTGCGAAAACTTCGATTTGAATTTCAAAGGGATAAATCCAGACAAAATGTGAAAAATCATCCAAGAATACTAGATAGAATTTATGACCCAAAGAGCTAGCAATCGGAGATGTCCATAAATCAAGCATGAACAATATCAAAAGGAGAAAAAGTAACACTTTGTTTGATGACATAAAGGGAAGACGAGTATGTTTGCCTAGTGGACAAGAATAACGGTGTTGGGCAATTTTCCCATTATTACATTGAATACGCTTAGAAGTCATAAGAAAAGTAAAGACCGGGTCTCCGGGGTGTCCGAGTCGGTTGTGCCAAGTTGAGGGAGAGATCGCCGCAAGGGATAGAGGTGCTTGCGGTCCGACAAATGAAGATTGAGTGAATGGGTAGAGGTCTCCCACACTATTGCGGCGTGTAAGAATTTTCCCCGTATTGAGTTTCTTCACGGAAAAACCAAAAGGGTCAAATTCGACAGCATACGAAATTATTGCTAGTGAATTTTCTAACAGAGATTAAGTTTTTAATGATGTTAGGTGTGTATAGGACGTGGTTTAGGGAGAAAGGTGGATGTGGATGTTTGGTGTGTGTGTTACCGTAACCTTCAATTGGAATGCGATTACCATTGCCGACAAGAATAAATTGAGGACACTTTAACCGACGTAGTTGAGATAGGTTACCCGACGACCGGGTGAGGTGAGATGTGGCTCCGGTGTCCATGTACCAATTGTCGTCGGGTGTTGAAGGTTCACGGTGGTGTATGCCTGGCCCAAATCGCCGGGGCCGTGCCGGGCTGTTGGGCCGCTGCAGTCTTTTGTCTTCTTTGATCGCAATGGGCCGCAGCAGGTCTTTTCATGGCCGACCGCAATCGGGCTGCTGCGCCGCTTTTGGTGGGCTCGCTCGGTGGTGGGGCAGGCCCAACAGCCGATCGACCAAGGCTCGCCGGAACCGGGCCCCTGCAGGTCGGGTACGGGCATGCGAGCGAGGCCCGGTTCGCCGGTTGGGCCCGGCCACCGCTGCTGGTTGGACCACTGCTTGCTGCCTTGTCCGGTGGTGCCGGCCGTTGTCCGATCCACCGGTTGCGTTGGCCCTTTCCGCGGCCCTTGCCTTTGTTGTTGCGACCTCTCGCCGCCACGACCTCCGCCGCTCTCGTTGCCGCTGGAATCTAACTGGTTCTTTGTGGCCACAGTGTTGCCATCCGTCAACGGCTAACGCCTTTTGATTATGTTCCTCTTGTTTAGCACGTCTAGTTTCTTCCAACAATAGTTGTGAACGTGCCTTGTTGAAACTTGGGAGAGGGTCGGCTTGTTGAATCATTGTTGCGAGTGTGTCATATTCACCTTTCGGTAAACCCGCAACAAGTTGAAGCACCATCTTGGTTTCACGAAACAGAGTCCCGACGTTGGATAGTTGATCGGTTATGAGTTTCATTGCTTACAATATTCGGACATGTTGTTAAAATTCTCGAGGCGGGTATTGTTGAATTGCTCTTCCAAATACACAAACCGAGTATTTTTATTGTCCCGAAAGATTTCTTCTAGCCGGACCCAAAGTTCACGTGCCGTAGCACCTTTTTGTTTTCATGATAGTGCATAACGATCTTTGGAGATGGTGCCGTAGATCCATTGTTTGACGATGGCGTCAAGACGACGCCGATTGAGTCTGTAACATCGGTGGGACGAGGAACAGATTCGTCAATGTGATCGAGCACGTTGTATGCACATGCATGAATGTAGAATAGTTCCATCCACATGGAATATTGACAGTCTTCTTGGTCAAGAATTATAGGGATAAAATTCTTGATGTTGTTAACGCGAATCTTTGGATGAAAAGAAGTTACTGAACGTTGAGAGGGGTTTTCAAGTGTGCCAGTGGATAAAACGGAATTTGTGGGGGAAGACATGGTTGCCGCCTGTCGAGGAAAGGGAATTTTCTGGTTTGGCCGAAATATGGAGGAAGAAACCAGAAAAAAAAAAAAATTTCTGTGAAAGAAGAAAAAAAATCTGATTTCGGCCGGGAATGAGGATTTAGGTTTTAGGCTCTTGATACCATGAAAGATAGAATAATTTTCCTTAAATATACATTTATCATAATTACAAAATATACGACGAATATTCTGAGAATATTCGCTAATACTCTGCAATAGATAAAAATGACATTTACTATTTTCATCAAATAATTATATACTTAATTATTTTTTAAATCTTTTTTGACTTTGATAAATATAAGTTTAATTTTATAATTAAACTTGTGGAAATTAAAGCTTCCTAATATAACTCAAACTGGAAACCGTAATAACGTGAATGACTCCAACTAAATCCTATTATTTAGCAAAATTATATATTTTAGGAGTCCCCAACTTCCACTATTATTGTCCTCACATGATTTTGGGTCTCTTTCTTTGAAGTTCTCACACTACTCACTTCGAATTTCTTTTATTTTTAAAAGTTTCAGACGCAATGAACTAATTTGTTTTGTTGAAATAATTATATTACCAGTTGCCTAATCTTTTTCATACTATCAATTATGATAATTATTTTGTATTAATTGTGATAGATTTGATGCTTTTTAAATCAGTTAATCAACGCAAATTATATTAACTCCTCATCAAGTCGTCAAGGTAGGTTAGTTCAACCTACTTTTAAAATCTATTTTCTATTTTCATATTTTAATCTTACTGAAAATAATTGTATTTGTCCAGTTTTATTATTGCATAGTCTTTTTTATACTAATAGGTAAGATGAAATTGTTAAGTTTCAGTTATTCAAAGAGATCAATTATAATCATTATTTTATAATTAGTTGTGACAAGTTCAAGATTTTTTTATCAATTAATCAAGGCAAATTCTCTTATGATCAAAGTTTATCTTATAATTTAGTATTATTTAAATAAATAAATTGTTTAAAATTTTATTATTAAAGATTATAAGTAATTTATTTTAAAATATTTGCATCATCAAAAATTGTTGATTGATTGAACAAAGATTGCTAACCAAAATTCCATAACAAAAACTAAATTATTATATTAATTTTACTTAATATTTTTGGAAAGTATCAATTGTGTTGATCAATTTATTTGAAAATTTATTTTCAGTATGTAATAAGCATGTTTATAATGTTGGACCAATTTTTTCAACAAATGCTTTTGAATATCAAATTACGACTAAAACATGCATCAAAGTTTATTTTATAAATTATTTAAACAAAATAAATAATTAGAATTATTACTATTAAAGACTATATGTAAAAAAAAAATAGTTTAATTAATATACAAAACATAATATTTCTTAAAATGCAAGATTGTTTAATCAATACTAATAATGTTAAACCAAGGCAGAATATAAAATTTTTGGTTTAATTATCTAATTATTTTGGTATTAATTGTGACATGTTTGATGCTTTTTAGATCAATTAATTAAGGTAAATTCTCTTGAATCCTCATCAAGCCGTCAAGGTATGTGACTTCAACCTACTTCAAAAATCTATTTTCTATTAATCTTTCTGAAAATAATTGTATTTGACCACTTTTATGATCAAAGTTTGAGATAGTAGTTTCCGAGATAAATATATGAGTAGCTTCTTTTTTGCTATCTCTTTGGCGTGATAGTCATGATTTTGATGAGCATCACCCAAGAATTAGTAAAAGATTTGGTAGCTAGCATAGAGTATACACTGGCTACCCAACTCAATAATTTTCTCTTTTTGTTCATTTTAATTGTTCTTAAATTATGTTGTATGATATTAATTATTTTTGGAATCTTTTTTGACTTTGACAAATATAAGTTTAATTCCATAATTAAACTTGTGAAAATTAAAGCTTTCTAATATAACTCAAACTAGAAACCGTAATAACGTGAATGACTCCAACTAAATCGTATTATTTAGCAAAATTATATATTTTAGGAGTCCCCAACTTCCACTAAATTATTGTCCTCACATGATTTTGGTCTCTTTTTTTGAAGTTCTGACACTACTCTTATCGTCTTTCTTTTATTTTAAAAGTTCCAAAAGCAATGAACTAATTTGTTTTGTTAAAATAACTATCAATTATGATAATTATTTTGTATTAATTGATAAGTTTGATGCTTTTTAAATCAGTTAATCAACGCAAATTCTCTTAACTCCTCATCAAGTAGTCAATGTATGTTAGTTTAACCTACTTTCAAAATCTATTTTCTATTTTCATATTTTAATCTTACTAGAAAGAATTGTATTTGTCCAATTTTATTATTGCACAGTCTTTTTTATACTAATAGATGAGATGAAATTGTTAAGTTTCAGTTATTTAAAGAGATCAATTATAATTATTATTTTATAATTAGTTGTGACAAGTTTAAGTTTTTTTTATCAATTCTGATAATTATTTTGGTATTAATTGTGACATGCTTGATGGTTTTTAGATCAATAAATCAAGGCAAATTCTCTTGAATCATCATCAAGCCGTCAAGGTACGTGACTTCGGCCTACTTCAAAAATCTATTTTCTATTAATCTTTCTGGAAATAATTGTATTTGTCCACTTTTATGATCAACATTTGTCTTATAATTTAGTATTATTTAAACAAATAAATAATTTAAAAATTTATTATTAAAGACTATAAGTAATTGTTTAAAAAAAATATTTGCATCATCGAAAATTGTTGATTGAACAAAGATTGCTAACCAAAATTCCATAACAAAAACTAAATTATTGTATTAATTTGGAAAATATCAATTTGTGTTGATCAATTTATTTGAAAATTTATTTTCAGTATTTAATAAGCATTTTATTATGTTGGACCAATTTTTCAACAAATGCTTTTGAATATCAAATTACGACTAAACACATGCATCAAAGTTTATTTTATAAATTATTTAAATAAAAGAAATAATTAGAATTATTATTATTAAAGACTATAGGTAAGAAAATAGTTTAATTAATATACAAAACATAATACCTCTTAAAATGCTAGATTGTTTAATCAATACTAATAATGTTAAATCAAGGCAGAATATACAAAATTTGGTTTAATCAATTAATTATCTATTTTATACCAGATGATTTTAAGTTCTATACTACTGTACTGTAAAAGTGGGAGTTAAGCCCAATATTAAAATATTGAAATAGTTCTTTAATGTTGATGGATCATTAAACCGCTTTGAAATTAAATTATTTCATAAATACTAATGTGTGTAGACATAGGAGTCCTTTCATTTTGCATGATTACACGAAAATTTCACCGGCTTTCTATTTCTTTTAGATGTAAAAATCCTTTTGTTCTTGTGATATTTTATAAATTTCATGCTTGGTTACCTATTTATTTATATTTCATATCGAAAATACTAAGTTATCCAATTTAAAATCTACATCGGCCTCTATATATAATATGTTACTTGATGTCTACGACCAACACCAAATACTTGTTGTTTACAAGGTCATGAAAGTCTTATAGAGGATGAAGAAACTAAAGATTATGAAAGGATTTAAGGATTCAGCGAGCCAAGAAAAGCTAGAGCCCAAAAGGCAAGAGCTAATAATTGTTGGAAATTTGTTTTTGGTGGAAAGGTGCGTTCACCCATATTTAATGAATTAAACAATAGGGTTCTGCATGTTGGAGGCTTTGTCTCTTCTCACGTGCATAGACTACTAAGTGAGTAGATGATCGTAGGGCCAAGAATCGTCAAATTTCGTTGAGAAATGAAAGAGATATTGGTCCACGAAGTAAGGTGTTTGAGGCATGGAAATATGGTGTAGGACAAATCTACCACATCGGTGGGAAAAAAGGAAGAATTGCTCTCTTTATAAGTCTCTAAATTGACTAAGGTTTTGGGACCCCAAGGAGTATATCATATGTTTAAAGGAGGGAGAACTTAGATGTGCTTGGGTTCAAGGCTTACCAGAGTAATTTTCAGTACTACAGGCTGCAAGGAATCTTAGCATGTATTTTGAGTTTGGACTTAAGATTTGTTGTATTTTGTTATTTCTAATTTTCAAAATAATGTAAAAATTCATCACTAAATTTATTTAGCGATGAATTAACGATAGTTCGTAGCTAAATCCAATTTTTCTTTTGGTCACCCGCAAGATTTTGGTTCAGTTACATAATTATATTTGTATTAAAAGAATATTTATATATCTTAATAAACTCTCCAAAATTCTATAAGGAAATTAAAAATAGTTATGATCCAGCATTCATAAGTTAAAATTTTGAATTGGCCTCTATCTCGGATTTAAAGGCATGCTTCTTTTCTGAACTTTATTTTTCATTCATACTATTTCTATTTATATTGTTAAATTTTTATCAGCATTTGTATATGTAATATGTTCGAGTTAATACTTTTTTTGTCGAAACATACTTATAAAGAAAATAGAGAATTGTTTGCACAAATAAAATTGTACGTATTGATTACAATTTTCATAAATACCTATCATGTTTTTCATGTATATGTTGGTGTAGTCGATCATTGTGAGTCAGACTCTTTTTTTCTTTTGGTAGGAGAGTCCAACTAGCTCTAACACTAAATAGCATGACACGTTTTTTATTTGTTTAGGTTTGATAATTTAGTACTTAGGTAACATTGGTGCCTTATTATATTTCATTGGCTGCAATTTACGGAAGAAGAAGATGTCATCAGTGAAAGCTCATTCTCAAAATCTAATCGATGACTGGTGATTCAATTCACTCTATGTTGAGATTTGTACAACAAGAACAATTACCACGTTGGTAATTGTTAGATACCAACAACATTTACAAGTCAAATCATTTTTTTAGATTAAGCAACATTGTCCTACTTGAATAATAAAATCGGAAACTGACTTCTAATTCCAAATTAGACTCCAGTTTCAGTTCTCTTGAAATAAATAATACTCCTATGTTATTTAAATAATGATAATACACGAGCAAATAGTTTTATCTAAAGATATTGTTCTGAACGCCTGGTAATCATGTGACACATGTTGAGTAAGAGCAAGCAAGGATTTAGGTAATTGAGATCTTTAATTCTTCAACCAAGAGGTATGTGCTATGCTGATTAAGAATCTTTTACTTACATAGATATTGATGTATGATGTTTCAGTTGTATATCTCATCAAAATTATGTTGGTAATAGTGTTTCAGAAAGATGAATTAGAAATAATGATTTGCTGAGTATGGAGTAAATGTTTATAACTTAAAATTCTATTTACTTGGTTAAGCAATACTCATGTCCATCCAATTTCCTTGTCATCCTTAATACAAGTAGATGGTCTGAGATAATTATCATTTTAGAATACCGATATATAATTAGCCTTTATCCTTACTCAATTAATGTGGTGAAAAATATAGTATTAATTTGAGATCAAAGAATACATAAGTACAATAACAATAACATACCCAATAAAATAAGTACAATTTAGTCAAATTACCTTTTTAGTTAATAATTTTTTAAGGGGCGTACATAAAAAAAAAATGACAAGTAAAATGTACATGAGGGAGTGCTAATCATTAATTATGAAGATAAAATGGACAGGAAGGAGTACTAATCATTAATTATGAAGATAATGTTTGGTGTCTACACACAGGTTATATTAATTTACTGCAGTCAAGTAATATAATATAAATTTAGGTGAGTATTTGTTTATTTACTTCAACACTTTAGCTGGAAATTATTTTATGAAATAGAATCTTTTATAGTTATTTGCTCTCCGAAAATAGTGGGAAGTATTCTTAGTTCAAAGTATAACATTTGTTTAGTACGTAGTAATAAACTATAATATGATTTAACTCTTCGGAAAAGAATCAAAGATTGTGGTTTGTGCATGAATCTTATGGAGATGGCAATATCTTTTGAAAATGGAGACTAGTAAGTTATGCTATTTTTTACTTCATATTATTGAAATTGTTTATATCATAGATTATTAAACTATATTAAAGGATCGTGTGTATCATGGTCCGTTTGGACTCAACAAAACGTAATTCATGTATAAATTCACCACTGATAATTGAGTTTTTGTTAATTTTAATCCTTTTGGGTTTTCTGTGAGGGATTTCAAAACGAGGATACCTCTCATGAGATGCAATAATAGGGGAGATCTTTATCCAATCACGCACGCCTCCAGTTTCTCGAGTCAAGCCATGCCATCGACATTTGCAGCTCTAGCTCCTTCCATATGGCATGCACGTTTGGGTCACATTGGGTCGTCTATTGTTTCTTCCCTGCATAAAAATAATTTCATTTCTTGTAAGGGTACGCGTAGTACTCTAATTTGTCATTCATGTCCGTTAAGAAAACATGTTAGATTATCATTTGTAGCCTCTACTTCTCGTACTTTGATGCCTTTTGACATTATTCATAGTGATTTATGGACTTATCCCGTTCTAAGTTATGTGGGTCATCGTTATTATGTTCTATTTTTGGATGATTATTCTAATTTTTTATGGACCTTTCCGTTAGCGAAGAAATCTCATGTTTTTTCCTCATTCTTAAAATTTAGAGCATTCATCCGCACCCAATTCGAACGGAAAATAAAAAATATTCAATATGATAATGGCAAAGAATATGCTAATGAGTTGTTTCGGGAATTTTGTGATGCTAATGGCATAGTTTTTCATTTTTTTTGTCCTCATACGTCCTCACAAAATAAGAAAGCCGAACAAAAAAATCGTACCATTAATAATATTGTCCAAACTTTATTGGTCCATGCTTCCGTACCCCTTCCTTTTGGCATCATGCTCTACAAATGTCTACTTATCTCCTTAACACACTTCCTACCAAAGGGTTGACATATGCATCTCCTCTTAAAATCCTTTATAATAAGAATCATTTGTATTCACATCTTAAGGTCTTTGGGTGTCTATGCTATCCACTATTTCCGTCAACTACGATTAACAAACTTCAAGCTCGTTCTACCGCTTGTGTGTTTTTGGGTTACCACCTAATCATCGTGGTTACAAATGTTTTGATTTATCGTTTAATAAAATCATAATTAGTCGTCATGTTATTTTTGATGAAACCCAATTTCCGTTTACTAAAGTGAGTAGTCCCGTGCCTAGTTCATATAATTTTTTAGATAATGAAGTCTCACCGTACATTATGCACCACTTAATGGGCCGATCCAGTAACCACGAAATGCCAGCAGGCTCACTGCCTGCTAGCCCGCCACAACCCACTACTTCTGCCTCGATTTCTGTTGTTGGGCCGATCGACCACCTATCGCCGAGATCGCTTTTGCCCCGCTTTCGCTCCAAATTTCACCTTCGATTTCCGAGCTTTTGGGCCGGCGAGCCCATCGCTCGATGGCCAGTCCATCACTCATTCGGCCTTTCCCCAAAATCCACCCAATTATCCCCCGACACACAGACTTGTTACTCGTAGTCAACGGGGTATTTTTAAACCAAAAAAACATATTAATCTTAATTCTAATGTTCTTAAATCCCCACTACCCCGTAACCCAGTGTCTGCATTAAATGACCCGAATTGGAAATTGGCTATGAACGACGAATATAATGCTATTATTGAGAATAAGATGTGGGAGTTGGTACCCCGTCTTTCTGGTGTTAATATTATTCACTCGATGTGGATTTTTACTCATAAAGATAATTCTGATGGTTCTTTTTTGAGACATAAGGCTCGGCTTGTAGGTGATGGTAAAACTCAATAGGTTGGCATGGATTGTGGTGAGATGTTTAGTTTGGTGGTCAAACCGGCTACCATTCGCACTGTTCTCAGTTTGGCTCTTTCGAAAGCATGTCTCCTTCATCAGCTAGATGTGAAGAATGCTTTCTTACATGGTGATCTTAAGGAGACAGTTTACATGCATCAACCCTTAGGTTTTTGAGACCCCACATATCCTAATCATGTTTATTTATTGAAGAAGTTCTTGTATGGGCTTAAGTAGGCCCCACGGGCCTGGTATAAGCGATTTGCAGACTATGTATCTACTATTGAGTTTTCTCACAGCCGGTCTGATAATTCTCTATTCATCTATCGTCATGGTACTTCCTTGGTATATATTCCATTGTATGTGCATGATATTATCTTGACAACTTCTTCTGATGATTTACGCCGGTCTATCATGACACTACTCATTTCTGAGTTTACTATGAAAGACTTAGGGTCCTTGAGTTACTTCTTGGGGATTGTTGTCACTCGTCATGCAGGTGGGTTGTTCTTATCCCAACAAAAGTATGCCGTTGAGATAATTGAGCTAGCTGGTATGTCCTCGTGTAAGTCTACTTCCACTCCAGTTGATACAAAACCAAAGCTGGGTGTTGCGGCTGGCTCCCCTTATGAGGATCCCACTCACTATCGCAGTCTTGCTGGAGCTCTTCAGTAACTTACTTTCATGCGACCGGATATTACGTATGTTGTACAGAATATGTTTTGTTTATGCATGATCCTCGGGTTGAACACATGAATGCTCAAATGCATTATCCGATACATCCAATGTACATTTGACTATGATTTGCATCTATATCCATCATTAGCCTCTACAATTGTCTCGTATACCGATACTGATTAGGTGGCTGTCCGGACACCAGACGCTCTACATCTGGATATTATATGTTTCTTGGCGATAACTTGGTCTCATGGTTTGCAAAATGCCAAGCTACTTTATCACGATCCAGTGCGGAAGCCGAGTATCGAGGGGTAGCCAATGTGGTGTATGAGTCATGTTGGCTACGTAATCTTCTACTAGAGCTACATTATCCTATTCAGAAAGCTACTTTGGTCTACCGTGATAATGTGAGTGCAATTTATTTTTCTGGAAATCCGATCCAACATCAGCACACTAAACATATCGAGATGGACATACACTTTGTTCGAGAAAAGGTAGCTCGTGGACAAGTACGCGTCATCCATGTCCCTTTGCGATACCAGATTGCAGACATATTACTAAGGGTCTTCCCTTGGTTCTATTTGAATATGTTAGGGACAGTCTCAGCGTACGTCAACCGCCCGCTATGACTGTGGGGGGTATAAAGGACCGTGTGTATCATGATCCGATTTGGACTCAACAAAGTGTAATTCATGTATAATTGTAATTATGGTATTAGTCTTGTATTAGGAAAATGTATTAGAATTAGAATAGGAAAAGGTATAATTATTTTCCTATACTGTCCATATTAAGAAATTGTATATTTGTATATTTACCTCTCATTATCAATAAAAAAAATGAAGAAATTATTTCTATATACTACAACTTTTTAGCACAAAACAAGAAACAAACGATAAGCACTGTTTAAAGGCCGATATGTTATATGTCAATCAAAATGCTATGCCATCTAATAATACTTTCAAATAAAGGTATTAAAGGTTTTTTTTTTGTTTGTAATATTTATGATTTATTTGGCCTTCATTTAATATCTACTATCGATGAGAAGGCATTTTCATCAAAATAAATTTATATAGAAGTACTTTAGATAGTAACCATTTGTGTATGATCAATTCATTTAATAAACGTTATTGCTAGCATATAAAACACAATTAGTGTTTGATTTTCTAATCAACTTACACGTATCTCAATTAATTTCATTAAACTGAGTAATTATATCCAATAAGATAAAAAGCGTTGGATAGAATCAATCAATTCTGGTAAATGAAAGCCGATCAAAACCCAAAAGTCTATCACTCATTCAGTTGTCAATTAGATGGTCAAGAGGGTGTTTGGCTAAGCTTGACCAACTTATAAGCAGTTTTTCACTTATTTTCGCATTTGGTAAAAAATAAAAGTGCTTCTAAGTCAAGTGCTTAATTATAAGCTAAAATAAATTATAAGGCATAAGTTGGTCTTGCCTAACTTATTATTTTTCAACTTATAAGTACTTTTAATTTGACCAATTATTTTACTATTCTATCCGTAATATTATTTTACAATCTCTCAAATACCCTTCCTGAAATAAAACCCCTAATCCTCTTCCTAACTTCATTCTTTCCTAAGTTCCTTTGAATCCAGCAACCCTAAACCACCATCAAAAAGCAACCAAGTTCCCAAACGTTTCTACGTATTAAGCATTTGATTATTCTATACAAATATTTTTATATGTTTTAAGTATGTTTTGCATTATTCAAGTTATTATTTGTTATATTGCTTTTGATTATCTTTTAAATTATCATAAAAATTATATATCCAACAAGATAATCTAAATTTTATATTAAAGACAATGAGACATAAATGATTTTATATTTGAATCAACCTGAAATTGAAAATCATGTAAAAATTACTTTTTATTAGTGTAAACAACTTTAAGGACAATTAAGTCATTTTAACAGAAATCCTGCTTATCATCACTTTTTATGTCAAACACTTCAACTACTTATTATAAGTTTCAACGCTCTTATCCAAACACGTAAGTACTTATTTATTAAATCAACTTCAATACTTATAAA
This sequence comes from Anisodus tanguticus, assembly GCA_034509755.1. Taxonomy (NCBI): domain Eukaryota; kingdom Viridiplantae; phylum Streptophyta; class Magnoliopsida; order Solanales; family Solanaceae; genus Anisodus; species Anisodus tanguticus. Next base: position 30,929,056 of record CM067561.1, on the reverse strand, counting down.
TGCTTATCAACACATAATACTTATCAAATATTTTAAATCAGCTAAGCCATACGGGTCCAATTCTCTTCTTATTTATACAATCAGTCGTCGAGCATAAGGGAATTGTATTATACTGGAAGCATTAGGGGAATCAAATCAAATTTGACCAAAAAATTAATGACCCGACAGCACATCCCGTTTCTTTAACTAATAGCCCAACTTAATACGGTAATTCACACAAATGTTCCTATTTTGAGGGTGTTCTTTAATTCCCCCTCAAATTTGTGATATTTAATTTTTTCTCTTAAGCATCTCTGACACGACATAAATTTAAATTTCGATCGACAAAGTTAGTGTTTAGCTTTGGCATATATAACATAACATTCCACTAGTTATGTTGAGCCAGACAAGACTTTCAAAACTCAACATAACCTAAAAAATATCATAAATTTAGATTTCGCTCGACAAAGTTATCGTTTAGTTTCGACATATGTATCATCATATCCACACAAGTTATGTCGGAAAAGGCAAAACTTTCAACACTTAACATAATCTGAAAAATACTAAACAACTTATGGCGCATTACTTAATTTCTACAGAACTTGTATTGAGCGAGACAAAAGTTCAGTTTACAAAAATAAAAATATTACAGAACTTATGTCGAGCGAAGTATATCTGAATATTTTCATTTTTTTAATTACATAGGGGTTAGGGAAAGAGGAAATGGGGAGGGAAAGACAATGTGAGATTCAAACTCTTACCAAATGTGAAAGTTCAGATAGTCAATCAACTGAGATATTAAATTTCTACATTTTTCATTAAAAAAGCAACAAAGATAAAAAATAAAAATCCTAGATATGAGGAGCAAAAATTAAACACTAGTGCGTTTGAAGGAAATCGGTACAAAAACTTCTTAATTCAATAGTTCCCGTCAGTCTATCCATGAGAAAATGACAAAGATGGTCCTATTTGATAATAGCTATATGATGCCCTTTAAATATACACTAACAATTTTAGTACTTTAAATTTGTCAAATATTGACACTTTTGATTTCCGTCAATTTTCAAGAAAAAGACCTAAATAGTCCCTTAACTATTAGTACATAAGTATTTCCCCCGATATATACTCCCGAACATAAGACATCCTTTATCTTTGCGAAAGCTGACAACTTTGGTCTAAACGGTATCGCTTGGTAGAGTATATTAGAGAAAATAATCATGCATTAGCTTTGTGTATTACTAATACCTTATTTGATACACTTTTTCATCCTATGTATAACTAATGCACATCCTATTTGGTATTATCAGATCCATGACTAATACCTTACAAATCATGGTATTAACAGTGCAATGAGTTTCAATGCATGCATAAGCATGGTAAAAACACAATTGCCTATGAAGTCCCTCAAATAATATAGTATGAAGGATATTTTTGTAAACAACCAATTATTTTTTAAAATTATGCAATACATGTTATTTCTAATACACTAAACCAAATAGTGGATAAAAAATAATTTCTGCATAACTAATGTCAGCATTACTAATACACCATATTCAACATTATTCTTATACACTCTACCGACCCCTTAACAGAATTCCTAATACTAACAGGAAAAGTCATAGCAGCTCTAAATCGGGACAGCTCTGTTATGATTTAGACCAAAGCTGTCCACTTTTGCAAAGATAAAGGATGTTTTATGTTCAGGAGTAAATATCAGGGACAAAAATACTTCTATACCAATAGTTAAGGGACTATTTCAGATCTTTTCCTCTTTTCTTTTAACACACACCGTAAGTTAAATCTAACAGCCCTTAACCTGTTTCTCTTTAAAGCAGCATCACTCCAAACCGGCAATAGCGTCGGCGAGGCGACCTGAACTGCTCGCCCGATAAAAGCGGTAGTAGGCAACTAGGGTTTGGAGACTGGGACTCAGAAATTGCTGGTCGTGTGTAAGTTTCTCAACATACTATTACTTTGTTGTGATCTTCATGTTTATTTGCATATATGAACTTGCTTGTCGTATTGTACTATTGTTTGCCTTTGCTTCGTGCCCATACACAATACACATCTAATCCTAGACTAATTTTACAAAATAGAGCAGAAGAAACTGATTAAATCCCACAACATGGGGTCGAGGAGGGTAGAGTATAAGCTCTACCTTGTGAGGTAGAGAGGCTGTTTCCGAAAGACCTCCGGATCAAGAGAAAGCATAAAAAAGGTCAGATAAGGACAAGAAATTTAAAGCAGTATGAAAATGAAAATAACGAAAGCGACTAAGCCCTGATAAAGCAGTGTGAAAAAGGAGCATTAGCTACCACAAATAAAATAAGTGTGGCTCAGTTGGTTTGAGCAAGGGACTTCCCAATGCGAGGTCTCAGGTTTGAAACCCCCTGCCTGCGACAGCAGGGGTTTGCCTTCTGGGTCGAGCTCGTCGCACGGGCTTGCCTAGTGCGGTTTAACTCTTCTGTGTGGTTTGCGGGCTATTTCACAGGAGCGGTGTTTACCTTGTGCGCACCCGAAGGGTAGCGGCGGCGGGTTCCTTTGTCAACAACAACAAAAAAAAGGTTACCACAAATAAAATAAGATAATTGAAGTACAAGATATAACAGATAGCAGCACTCTGATTTTCTGATCCACTACAGCTTTCGGTATAAGGATGTAGTTCAAAACTTTGGTAATTTCAGTTATTGGTGCATTGAAATTAATCTGCATAAGAAATTCATTCAATACCATATCTTTGGTGGAATTGCTATAGAATTTTACCATTGTGGTGGCTGACATGCTGCAAATATTATTTCTAAGTTTAGCTATAAGAAATGACATTCATGCTTTGCAAATATGTTAGTGTTGTATGGATACATAAGATATTCCAAATACTTTACATCGCCTTCAAAATTTGCTTGGCTATTGGTACACATGCTCTATGGCATGAAGCAAAGCACTATTGGATGAGAAATTCATTTTATTCTTAGTCAAAAACTAATAGTTATGTGATTGAAAAAAAATAAAAACAAAAAAAATTGCTTTATTGTGGTCTGATTTGGTTTATATATGTTGATTTGTTTTTTCCCTTTTAAAGAAAATATTCGACTGAAACTGAACCATGTATAACCCTACTAATATTTATCCTACTGGTTAAGCAACAAAAGATTTGTGGTGTATTTACTGTTTTTTTTTTGTTTAATACCGTATTAATATTTTCTATGGACCATAATACAGGATTCAATTTAATGTCCTACAGAGGGCGGGGTCGGGGGCGTGGTGGCTATGGCGGTCCAAAGGCTAAGCAACTCCCATTTAAACTTTTCCCTGTAAGTGAATTCATTTGGCTCTCTAATGTTATATTCTTCACACGAACTATGGTACAATATATGTTTCTGGATGGGTAACATTGCTTAATGAGCTTGGTCACAAGTTTGAATGTGGGATGAGTGTTGTGACAGGTTAACTGTTAGATGAAATAATTGAACTGTAATGAATCATCGGTATACCACATAAATAAAGCCGTATGGATCATATAGTGGATGCGACTAATTTGGAATTGACACATACTTGTTTAATATATCTACCATTTGCAGGAAGTTGAGGACTTGGGTAATGCAGCAAGTGTCACTGAAAGAATAAATTTGGCAATTTGGCACTCAAAGTTACAGAAGTATTGGAACTCCTCTCCTTACTATTTGGGAGAGGAAAGTGATGTTTTGAAGAGTAAGCATTCAAATAAACTTATACTACTACTTTTTTGTGAGGAAATGTCATACCACTTGTTTAGGAATATATAAAGCCACATACTAAGCTATCTGTAAATGATTGTCATCACCCAAACCTGGAGGGCCATAACTAGCCTGGCGTCCGCAGAGTGAACTCTTAAGTTGGATTATATTGTGGTATTTCACTTTTTAGTGTGAAAAAGGAATATGTAAACGAGACAGGAACTTTATCAGAATTTATGGAATCTCTCTAAAATTAGAAGAGCTATACTTTTGGTTTTTTTGCTCACTTGTACTGAAATTTCAGCACTACCTTTGTGCTATTTATGAATACAATTTACCATTTTAAAAAAAAAGAGTAAACACACAGTCAAAACACTGTATTTAAACATTATCTGATACTTGTATTTTATGCATGCTGCAATACTAGCAGATTGTCGTTTCAAGGAGTCATCATGGACAGTTCTTTCAGAGGATTTGTTTTTTCTTTTTGAAGATTAATCTTTCTGCATAATTGTCACTGCCTTACTAACAGATACAGAGAAGATTAGCATTTTCTGCACAAGGATGACACGCACAAATTGAGAAATGGTCCAAAATTTTTAAAAAAGATTCTTTCCTTACTATTTTCCTCGTGAGAATATATGAAGGTCCACAATACAAATAAGGGAGGCTACATAATTCTTAAAGAAAAAAGCACAAGGTTCAGGTCAAGTACAGTTTGGAAAACATTTTCTGTTAGAATGGTCAATCCTTCTGCATTCTTTGAAAATTAATCTTTCGCCTTCTACATTATCTGATAATTAACTTGCCGTGATTATGGATTATTTGATGCTTGGATTTTATGTCCATGCTGCATAATATTAGATTCCCAATCTTCTACACCTTGTATACCCCTCTGCATGATTCGACATTTAATGTCTTATTTTTTCTGATATTCCGAACTTCAGATTACTTCATTTTTACACGTTACTTTATAAAAACCTCTGCTAGTTTCAGATTACTGATCTTCTGTGCATTACAAATTATGCTTCTAGAAACGAAAGGAATGGATATTGAAAGGTTCTCGGATAGGACCTCGGAGAGGGCCAAGTCAAAGCCACCATTGGCGCACTTCATAAGGATGGATCCTGCCTATGTTCCTGCAGAACTAGCAAAAGGTTTTGTATTCTCAAATTCTTGTTACATGCTCTGCTTATTCAGATCTCTTGAGCCTATTTTATTTACTTAGTTAGATGCTTTTATGATTATAAATATAACAGGTGGAAGGGAGGAGAAACATGCTGCAAAAAGAGTGCGTTGGAACCCAGACTCTGGTAAAGTACCATGAATTTATCTTTCTTTCTTGCTGTTTGGCCTTTGTTGTCTGCAGAATTTCTAGCTTGATAAATTGGTTTGTCCATCTTGTGGGCCTAATATTATGTCTCTCACTCTTGTGGATAATAATATGGCCTTAGAGTTGGATCCTTTCAAAGCTTCATGGAATGGATGTTTGATGGTATAGGCCAAGGACAGTTATTGAAGAAATTCATCTTTGTGACACGAAGCACAAATGCACTCCCTGGTCAAAAACTCAAAATGTGACTTAAAGCTTCTGATATGGCCTCGTAACGTTGCTGTGGGAATCTTTATATGTATCTTTTTGTTCTCTCATATTTATCCAATAGTATATCTAAAACCTGTTAGATTTTCCTTTCTATACAGCAACTACTACGCCTCAATCCCAATGTTTAGGATAATTGCCTTCCTTTCTGTTTCAATATATGGGCATTTTATAGATCTTCTGAACTGTTGACTGCTGAGTTGCAAATCATGTTCGCCGAACATACCATGCGTAAAATCTTTACACTCTGGTAATAGAATTACTGATTTATAGCAATGCTCTTTGAACGCTAACCTGGATCAGAACCTCTGGGAAAGCACCATGAGCACATTGCCTGACAGACATTGGCTGTGTACAAAATCTACTTGGAGACAAGCAAATAATGGTCATTTGCAACTATGGACCTCCAATCCTTATCAAAATAGAAAAGAACAAAGGAGCCAATCCTTTTCTTCTTCAACTTCATTTTGTATCTTTTCTACTTGAAAGACTTCTTAAAGTGAGATAGCATTGGTTGTATACAAAGTTCATGATATGGTGAGGTTGCTCTATTTAGAACAAACTTATCTTATTGGTGGGGCAAGAGATCTGGTCCAACTCTTTACTTGAAACTTCATTTTGTCAATAGATATATTCGTGGAGTCCGAATACTTCTCATTGTACATTGACAAGTCTGTGAAATGATTGTAGAACATTAGCTATTTATGTGACCCTACACAAAATAAAGCTCTTTTCCCCTTGGGATATATTCATTAAGTGGGTATGTGCCATTGTGGTGGGCTAGGGTTCTCAGTGATCTTGTAAGTCATGTGAGTTCCTTGAATTTGGACTATAATTACCTGAAGAAGTTGTACAGGAACTGACATCACATTGAAAAGAAATGCAGAGCTTTTCTCTTTTGCCTTTCGTTTGTTGTAATTTATCGAGCTCATGAATTTTTTTTTTGGTGACAGACATGAAAAAATTTGATCTTCTTGAGAAGCTTGATCTAAAGTCTAAGGTTAAACCTCTACCTTTACAGAAAATGTTTCTTTTGAGGTGTTTTAGCAAAAAAGTTAACTCGTCTACTGCAATGTTTATCTTTTGATTGTTATGTTGCTTTTCACTGCAAATGCTTAGGGCGATGATGAAAAGAAAAAAGACGGTGAAGACGAGGAGGAAGAACAAGAGGAGAAGATTGAAGAGGAAGACGAAGAATTTAGTGATGACGGAGATTACAATCAGGTATGTGGGAAAACCTTCTGCTTCCCTAACTTGAGAGCCATAATTAAGGAACTTGAATCTCAGAATGCTTTGTGTTCCTCTAGATTGAATTATACATGCATTGCTTGTATACCTAGATCAACATCATTTAGTGACATCCTATATGAAGAAGTGTATATCTACTTAGCTTAAGTATATTGAAACTCTTGAACAATGACACAGAATCTTTATGATTACGATGACGATGAAGACGACTACAACATGAATGAAGATAATAATGGTATGGTCCAATTTGCAGTTTCTTTTCTTTTATTTGATGCAGCAGTATTCATTACTTCTTATTGCCCTTTTGCAATGCTTATGAATTGACGCTAAGCAACCTGTGTTGCAGATGAAGCCATGTATTGAAGGTTGCTTGGTGGAGTGGTTTTTGCTTGCCTTCAGAATTTTTTTGCAGAGACGGACTTCTTTAATTAATGTTATTGGACTTTTAGAAAGCTTAGCTCACACATAGGTGTAGTAAATTAGCAACAGCTATTTATCTTTGGACAATCAAGAAAGAACATTTCTTGTTGCGTGTCAGAGAGGTTCCCTTTGGATTATCAACAGATCAACAAACTAGCGATCTATGTATATGTTTAGGCTGACAATGCACCTGGACCTTCAGTTTAAAGAAACTACATCCATGTGCATGGTCTGCCTGGATGGTATTATTGATCGTCTTCTTCCTTGTTCTTTAATGCAGGAATTCCTGTCGTTTATTTTTTTCCGGTGATGTTGGTTCAGGTGTTCCTGCTCTTTGAAGTTACTCTTTAATCAGATTTATGCTCGACTGATGGAAATTAGTTTATGCAGTTATGCTTTCTCCCCTTTTTATATTTTAGACAGGAGCACAAATCTCCATTCGTTCTCTTTTTTCTTTGTTTTTCCGGTTATGCAGTTACACACAGATTGATGCTGTCTGATTGTGTTTTGCTTTCTTTCCGACTTTGTGCTCTTTTTGTCAAACAAAGTGATAAGAGGGTATCCCAAATAGAGGTGGCAATTTGAGCCCATATTTAGAGACTTAGTCCATTTAACCCTCATTTTAGTGAATTGGTTCACTCATATTTCTGGTTGGTAAATATGAGTTTGAATTCTCTTTTTAATTCATAAAAATATGGGCAAATATGGGTAAAATTTGGGTATATATGTGGTTCACTAGATCCAATAACAATTCATTTTTCTCAAAATAGGAGAAAATGTAAATTTGAGGGAAAATATTTTCCAGATCGATAAAAAATACATCAATGCATCCCAACCCACTTTTTGTCACCCACCCCACCACCTACACTTACCCCCTACCCCTTACCCTACCTACCCACCTCTACCACTCCACCCCTTGTTCCCTACACCCCATATACCTCTACGCCACCCCTTTAAACTCCCCCACCCACACCTACCAATAACATCCACCCCACTACCACCATCCTGCCCCCACATCCATCCCGCCTCCCGAATTTTTTATTTTATATATTGCATTGTACTTCTCCAGTGGGATTTCACTGAATATGTTGTTATATATTATATTGTACTTTTTTAAAAGAGTTATGAAAAATAGAATTTTTTTTCTTACCATCCACCCTGACCCTTACCCAAGTACCCAACCCCTGCACACACATTTTTTTTATTTCATATCGTTTATCTAACTTTTCTAAAAATAATTCTGAAAAGTGGGAAATTTTTTAACCCCCCCCCCCCCAAACACACCATGCATTATTTATTCATATATTTTACTTTTATAAAAAAGATATTTTTTTTACCCCACACACCACCCCTACCCCCTTCCCCACACAGACACCATACATTAACCAACCCATTTATCACCCAACCCATATTTATCCACATAAAATATGGGTAGGTTGAAACCCAACCCATTTTTATTCAAATCATTTTCGACCAAACCAAATTCAACCAAACCCACCCATTTGCCACCGCTAATATCCAAATAGTACTAATAAAATAAAAAACCGAAAGAACCACAACTATAAGTAGAGGAGCTAATCCAAACAATACAGAGTGCAAAGTACTTGTAGAAAGAACTCACAAGTTCACAACCCATATAGTAGTTTAAACACTTTCTTATGTAAGATGGATGTTCCATTAAGAAAACAGGTTTCAGTCGATAAAGTTTATTCACCTCGGGTGTTAATATTAAGTCAATAAATATAGGATATATATTTGTAAATAAAAATTTTCACTTAATCATGATTAATTAATATATATTTTTACATCATGAAATCACATCACTTTAACTCATAGCAAGTTGATTTGGTTTGGTGCTGGTTTGGGTTGTATGATTTTGTCGTCAGTGTATAATATGATGTTATTGCGGAAGCAGAGTTATGCCATCACTTGCTTTCTTAAACTTAATTGACGAGGTAGTAATAAATTCAGCTATTACCATCAAAGCTATTGGAGTTCTGATATCGAAGTATCAGTGCATTGCACTTCTGATATAAGCATATCCAAATACCCTTAAAGTTGAATATTATTAGTCTTAGCTTTCGTGCTGTGCAATATAGAATATGACTCGTCTAGAGTGACTTCATTTATTCACCATCTATTGGCAGTCCGGTGCACTAAGCTTCCGTTATGCGCGGGGTCCGGAGAAGAACATGGTCTATTGTACGCAGCCTTATCTTGCATTTCTGCAAGAGACTATTTTCACGGCTTGAACCCAGGAGGTCACATGGGAGCAACTTTACCAGTTACTCCAAGGCTCCCCTTCATTCACCATCAGTTAGTTGAGCAATATTGTGCTCTCCTCGTCCCCGAGGCATAGCTGAATGACAAAGGAGGGAAACTTAAAATCCAGCTGGAGGCCTGGAGTGTGGGTTCGAACCCTGGTGGGAGCAATTTGCTCTCTTCTGAGGTAGAACCTTGTAGTTGACCGAGACTACTATCTTCAGGAATAATCTGGCGTAAGCCGAAAAGCTGGATATCAAAAAAAATAATATTGTGCTCTCCTCAGTTGCCAGACATATGCCACACCTACTTGTCTGGATCCTCAGTTGCAGCACTATTCGCCCTTTTGACCAACTCTGGCTATTATCTTTAAACATGAAATGACTTAGATGGACAATGCCGAGATCAACTGGAGAATTACTAGCATGCTAGAATAATTTGGCAGTCTGATCAGACAGAAAGATGGGTGTAGTCTGATCCCTGTATGTATTTGGTGTTCTACATGGAAGGAAAAGAATGCAAGATGTTTTGAAGATACCTGCAGCTCTATCTAGGCTCACTTTTAGATGTTACAGAATCCTCATAAGATCAAGGACTCACGCTTGCTTCCCTTTTTTAACTGTAAATATGACTGTAGCACTGCCTGTGTTGATATTTATATACATACAACCTGTTAACATTTTCAAAAACGCAATTGATTCGCCCTTATCATCACTACTCAAATCAATAACTCAAACTTAGCCTCCTCCCAACTTAGATATAGGAATTCTTGCAGAGGTCATATTTTTGACAGGTTCAGATCATTCAGAGTAACTGATGACGCTATCCTAATACAGTACTTCCAGTTTTTGCTTCTACAGAATACGCATATCGCTGGTGTACTTTTCTGAGAGAAGGATGCCACACTAGAAAGTTCATTTATATCACCATATAGATGATTTTCCCAGTAATGTGTACCTGAACACCCCCCCCCCCAAACCCCCAGTCCCTCCTCCCCACGTGTGCACAAAGGGAAGACATGGAAGTTCAAAGACATTTGAATATTTCATCCAGAGTTCTACCCGTTTAATGTCAGAAAAGATGATTCTGGAAAAGGGAAATAAGTTGCATCACGTTGAGAAGTATACACCATATACCCCTTCTTCCATTGTCATGAATCATGAATCATGATAATGGGCAAGAGCAAATGCAACTTCAAAATGACTCCACCTAGTTTTTCTTATAACAACTAGAGCGGTCTGAAAAAAGTTAACTGTCTGTAATATAGATAACAAAGCTAGAACTGATTAACCTTTCTAGCAACTAAAATCAAAATACCAAGGTAAGACCTGCAACTGATAGATGCATCTTCCTTCCGTTAGAGAAGAGCTACTAAAGTTTTCCAGGAGAGGTTTGACAACAACAATTTGACTAACATCTACCAACTACCTGAGCAAGTTGCTCCATCTTCCTGTTCACATTTGACAACTCCAGTAGGAATTGTCTCATCTGGGCATTGATGCATCTTATTGCCATCCCTCTCGTCCTTAACCAGACGTTCAAGCTCTACCTCCTCGGGAACCACTCCAGGAATATTTTGCTTTGTAGGGTTTGTCTCATCTGAGCATTGCTGCATCTGATTGACATCCTTCTCGTCCTTATCCAGAGGTTCAAGCTCTACTTTCTCGGGAGTCACTCCGGGAGTATTATCCTTCGTAGGGGTTTGCTGCATCTGATTGCCATTCCCATCAAGAGATTCAAGCTCTACTTCCTCAGGAATCACTCCGGGAATATTCTGCAGCACAAACGACAGGTACGGAGGTTGCTGTAGGAGCTTTCTTTTCTCCAAATACTGGTATAGAGTAAACACCAAGGGTGGTTAAGGAAACACTTCCCTTTCTTTGCAGAATGGACCAGGATAAAGAACAGCGAGACAACAGTACATAGAGACAAAATTAGGGCTTGAATCATGAGATGATAATAGAAAGTCATACTGGTGACCAAATGCAGAAGAAGCTTACTTCCAAATTTGCGCTAAATTTTATATCCTTGGGACTAGTTTGATGTTTGTTCAAATACTATTAATTTAGTCACCAAATAAAAAGGAAAAAAGGATATTGAGATCTCCATCCTTTCTCATTCGCTCGATCAATTTGTTTCTGCAACAATACCAGCTCTCGAGCAATCCTCTGATATTAGAAGGGAAGGAGAAGAACCAATCATAATGAAGGTGTCATCAGAAATTTAGACGTTCCACAAATATGTCAATTGAAGATAAAAATAAACAGGTGGCTAAGATTTCCATGTTACTGAAATGGAAGCTGAAATCATTTTACAACATTTAATCCGTGTTGCACGATAATATTCTGTATTCTTATGCCAAAGGAGTATAAAATCGTAGAGCTACAAATTATCCAAATCAACAAGCAGTTCCTAAGGAAATAATTCATCCAATCTACAAGTAACTTAGCAAGATAGAAATCATACATGCTTTGTGATGTCCTCGTGAAGGATTTTAGCCTTGTGTTCAAGCTCCACCTGCAAATAGGAGACTAAATTTTATGGTTGTAATAAACGGAATTGGAGTTCAGCTGTATCTATAACTAGAAAACTTGATGCTGGAACACGATAGTTAAACATATTAAAGCTTTCAGTAATATAACAATATCTAGACTATGTTTCAATGTAATAGTTATGTCAAACTACAAGCAAAATAAACCTTACAATTGTAAGCTTTTTAAGCAGGCCCGCTTTCACCTTCTCTGTCAGATCATCACATTCTTCCTGGAAAACAGAGTAAGATCTCAAAATACATTGAATTGAAGGGTTAACCACAAAAGCTTCTTGGTAGAGCTTAGGAGCCAGAAATTTTATCAAGGGTGTTCAAGATTTGAAGTAAATAACATTTTTTTTTTATAAGAATGTTCCCTGTTATCTTGTTCAACCTAGCGATTCTGCCATGAATGTTCTATTTCTATCAAATAGAAACAATCGAGATTTTTATTTGTGGGATTTCACTGGGTATGTTGTTGTTGCATTGAAAATATATGAACTACTGCATAAAAAGTGAAATATTGGTTGAACAACCAAGTGGGTCTCTACATTTGTACTGAACACAGATCACACAATCAAGGGAAACAACCCCCCCCCCCCCCCAAAAAAAAAAAAGAAAGAAAGACAACACATATTTATTGATTTTAGCTTTGAGTTTAAAGTTTGTTTTTTGACTTAGATTTTTGTTAAAAATGATTGGAAGTGCATATTATGTTGTATAAAATAATAAATCCAAATAATATCTATATAGTAACATGTTTACAACAACAACATAACCGGTGAAATCCCATAAAGTGGGAGGGTAGAGTGTACACAGACCTTACCCCTACCTTGAGAGGTAGAGAGGCTGCTTCCGGTAGACCTTCGGCACACGCAATTCAAAGCATTATAAAAAGTCATGACAAAAATTACTATAAAAGCAGGATAAAGCAGTCTAAAACAACAACAAATGAATACAATGATCAAAGTACAAGAAAATATCAAGTAGAAATAGAAAGACTAACTACAAGATTAATACTACGACTACTAGTATAAAAGGATAAGTAGGACAAAGCTCAACTACTCACTAGCCTTCTATCCTAATCCGTGTAATCCACAACTTCCTATATAGTAACATGTTTCAAAAATAAAATAATTTATTCAAATATATAATTCTATATTGATTAAAATTGTAATATTAAGAAACGTGACAAATATTTAAGAATCTAAGGTAAACTAAAACTAACTAAACTAATTGTATTTATATGATGTAAGAATGACAATGAAGGTGGCCATGATAAAGTTCTACAAGAAACTCTACTCAGAAACTGAAGATTGGAGGCCCTCTTTTGATTTTTTGGATTGCCCAAATATCTCTCAGGAAGAACAAGAATGGTTGCAAAGACCTTTTTCAGAAATAGAGGTATTACATATTGTTGAACAATGTGATGGTGACAAAGCACCTGGACCAGATGGTTTCATTATGAGTTTTTTCAAGGCTTGCTGGAGTATTCTGAAGGAAGAATTGATGCAGACCATTCAAAATTTCACCAAAATGAATTCTTTGAGAAGTCTTTCAATGCTACTTTCATAGCACTAATTCCAAAGAAACCTAGAGCAGAAAAGTTAAAAGATTCCAGACCAATAAGTTTGATTGGTGGAGTATACAAAATCAGTTCCAAGCATATTACTAAAAGGATGCAGACTGTTATGGGAAGACTGGTGGATGTGCACCAAATGGCCTTCTTGAAGGGTAGCCAGATTATGGATGCAGCTTTATTGGCCAATGAACTGGTGTTTCTAGAGAGACAAAATACACCGGGAATTTTCTGCAAGCTTGACACTGAGAAGGCCTATGATCATGTCAACTAGGGTTTCTTCCTCAAAATATTAAAGAGACATGGGTTTTGGTAGCAAGTGGATCAAATGGATTAAGTTCTGCATATCCAGTGTGAAATTCTCCCTCATCATTAGTGGAAACGCTAAAGGTTTCTTTCAATCTCATAGAGGCCCGAGGCAAGGGAATCCAATGTCACCCTTTTAGCCATGGAGGGTCTTAACCACATGATCAGGAAAGCTAATGCAAATGGTGGATGAAGGGTTTCTGTGCGCAGACAAACAGGGGCAATGCTATGGAAATTACTCATCTATTGTATGCAGATGATTCTTTAGTATTTTGTGAGGCAAAGGTGTCACAAATCAGATCTAAGGGCAATCCTCACCATTTTTGAAGGCATATCTGGGATTCATGTAAACTGGCATAAGAGTTCCCTCTATCCAATAAACCAAGTAGCTGATATGCAAGGCTTAGCTGAGAATTTAGGTTGCCAAGTTGCTTCCCTACCTACAAAGTACCTTGGCATGCCTTTGGGTGCTATGAACAAGGAGCTGGAAATCTGGATTATAGTACTGGAAAGATGTGAAAAGAAGCTGGCAAGGTGGAAGAGTCGGTACCTATCCTTAGGGGGTAGATTGACACTTATAAAATCGGTAATGGATGGCCTTCCCACATATAGGATGAGTTTATTTCCTATACCAAAGAGCATTGAAAAGAAGTTCAATCAACTAAGGAGGATCTCCCAATGGCATGATAAAAAGGAGAAGAAAGGCTACAATCTGGTAAAGTGGGATGTGGTAACCCTCAGCAAAAATCAAGGAGGGTTGGGCATAAAAAAGAATGGCTCTATGGAGAAGGTTCATTTCACAGAAATATGGGCACCTGAATCACTGCATCACTGAGGAAGTTGATGGAACTTTTGGTTGTAGTGTGTGGAAAACCATCAGAATATTATGGCCCCAATTCAACATCAACATGCACATCAAAGTGAGAGATGGTTTGAAAACAGAATTCTGGAATGAAAAATGGCCAGGAGAGGACAAGCTAAGAGATCTCTTCCCAGATTTATACATCTTAAGTCTTCAAAAAAGTGCCAGAGTCTCAGATGTGGAGTAATCAAGGATGGAACCTAAGGGCCTTAAAAGACTGGGAGGTAGATAGAGTAGCAAGTTTGCTTCAGGTTCCAAATTCTTTTCCAGGCATCTCCTCTGGTCCTAACAGGCCAATTTGGAAGCCGCATAGCAAGGGAGTCTTCACTGTGAAATCATGCTACTGGAAATTGAACAATAACCAGTCTCTGACAGTAATTTGGCCTTGGAAGTTAATTTGGAAGGTCAAAATTCCTTGAAGTATCATGTTTTACTTGTCTAGTGATCAGAAAGGCTTGTTTAACTCATGAAGCTTTACAAAGAAGAGGTGAACAGATTTGCTCAAGGTGTTTTATGTCTGATCAAGAAGCAGAGGTCAATGGGCATTTATTCTTGCATTGCAAAACAGCTGTAAATCTGTGGAACATGTTCTTGTGTATTCTTGAGGTGAGTTGGGTTATGCCCAATACTACTTTTGAAATGTTGAATAGTTGGAAAGGAATTGGAAGAAGAGGAGCTAAGGAAGACTGGTGGAAGAGTATTCTGGCATGCATTTGGTGGACTCTATGGAAAGAAAGAAATGCAAGATGCTTTGATGGGAAGAACAACAGCATTCAGAAGACCAAGATGAAATGTCTCAGCTTACTTTATTTTTGGTGTAAACAAGATTTGGTGGGGGAAGTAGAAGCTTTAGTTGATTTCATAGGACAACTGTAAATTATTTGTTTGAAATATAGCAATTGCCCACTGAGGGTTGTAAGCTCCCACCTCATCATTTTCGAATGATGAATTTTGTGTGAATATACAGTTACCTTTATCTCAAAAAAAGAAACGGTTAATCATTTTTTTTAAAAAGTAAAAACGTTCAATCAGTTTTTGTCCTCCACAGTTCAAGAAATACTCAAAATGATCATCAGAACTCTCAATTGAAAAGTAAATGGAAAAGGGAACAATCAGTAGATACCTTCCTATTAGGTCTATAATTTTTTTTTTGGATAAGTAATTTACATTAATGTGGAAGCACCAAGAGTTGCTCAAAAGACTGTACAATAATATGAGTGATCCAATTACACGTGACAGTCCGGCAGCTCTATAATGCTATCAAACATTTATCGCTTATGATACTGTAAATTACTTTCAATTTGATGATCATGCAAAACAACTTCAGCTTTCACAAAGTTGAGAATATTGGTAACCCAAATGAAGCCAGCCTTCAGTCACTATTTGGTTCTTACCGTAACTAGAAAAGGTATGAAGTTACTATTTCTGTGGTGCAGATTACGCCTAATAGACGGGTTAAAAAGCCATTTTCTTCTGTTCGAAATAGAAAAGGATAGCTAATCCACATGCCACACTTCCTATCATTAGCTGCAATTGGGATCTTGTCCCAGGCTGAAATCTATTTTAACGCCACTAACCCGAACCCCGCATATAGCGGGAGCTTAGTGCACCGGGCTGCCCTTTTTTTAACACCAAAATCTGAGACAGCCAATGACAACAACTTCTCAAAACAAGAGAAAAACTTTGATCTTTTTAAAAGAGTAAAACATTATGCTTCGCCACACCTAGCTTCATTTAGACTTGGAGAAAGAGGCAAATATAACCTTGAAAATAACTAACATCCAAAAGTAACTACTTTTTGCAGGCTGCTTTTAGCAGTTTGGAATCCAACACTAAGTTAGAAGAGCGACAAGTATTTGTACATGGTAAGTCTTTGATTAACAACATTTAATCTCTGTATCTAATGAATGTATTGGTAGAATGATCATGTAAGTGTTGTGTATATCTGCCTCCTCAAAATGAGCAGAAGTTCAGTAGACTTCTGAAATATTCACAGCCATTTGCTGTATATATAGCTGATTAGCTGCAAAATCATGTCGAATTACACGTAGAGATTGAATAGACAGATGCCTCAAAAGATGAAGTAGGTTACCTTAGAAAAATCATCATCAGAAAGCTTGGTCAAGCAAACATCTCTGGCCATATTTGAAACTTGAATTAAAATCTCGCTGTTGCACTTGTCACTTGATCCATGCTTGATCCCTGAGAACACTCGCTTAAACAAGAAAGATGTAAGTTTGGAAGCAAAATAGGTGCTCATTGCCTCACTCTCTCCATCCCATTTACTTGACCTGCTTTCTTTTTTCTCTTCCAAATTTACTCAGCTTCTTTAATAGATCAATTTATCTCCATCACGTCATATCTTTTCATCTATCTATTCCACTCAATTCACATATCAAGTTTCTCCAAATCCTATTAAATTTAATTTTAGTAACCTATATTTAATTTTCTCTCTCAATCTCTGGTGCTAGTCTAACTAGGTCTTCTACTCTTCTTCTTTGAGTTGGAGAGAGTAACTTGTTTTAGTTCCCCCCCCCCCCCCCCGAAAAGAGAGGTATGGTCCGGAATCAACTCATCTGATTCTCTATGTGAATTCCGACATTGATGTTTTACTATTTTTAAAATAATATTTACATAATTGAAAACTACATACTCCCTCCGTCCCAATTTAAGTGTCTTACTTTCCTTTTTTGGTCTGTCCCAAAAAGAGTCTCTTTCTATATTTAGTATGTTTTCCAATTCCAAGGCAAGTTTAAGACCACAAGATTTAAAAAACCCCACATATCTTTAATTTAAGACCACAAGATTCAAAAGTCTACCTTTATTTCTTAAACTCCGTGCCAAGTCAAACTAAGATACTTAAATTGGGACGGAGGGAGTATTAATTACTGCTAATCACAATCATTTTGGTAAAATCTAACTAACTTGTTTTAATATATAGTAGTCAAAGAAAGAAACAGTTCGACTCCCCAAATAGTAATAGTACCATACAACATGGGCAGATGAAATATATTCCCTTCGTTTCAAAATATTTGTCTTGTTTTGACTTGGCACGTAGTTTAAGAAAGTAAAGAAGACTTTTGAATCTTGTAGTCTTAAATTAAAGATATGAAGAATATATCAAAATGACTTTTAATCTTGTGGTCTTAAACATGTCATGTGAAAATTGAAATTAAAGAGCTGCCAAAAAAGGAAAGAGGCAAATATTTTGAAACAGACCAAAAAGGAAAGTAAGACAAACATTTTGAAACAGAGGGAGTAATAAATTCTAAAGAAGGTTTATATGTTCCAAACAAAATACAGAGGGTGCTAAGAATGAACTGTTCTCTCAAGATTAACAAAACAGCAATGACTAACCCAAAGGAAATTAGTTCATAGATAGATGAAAAAACGTGTTTCGGGTTTCAACTCTTATTTCATGTGCTTGAACAGATTATCAATTTCATGATAACAACAAAAAGTGTAAACAAAACGTTGGTTGAGGAAAGTAAGTCATTTATGCTAGAAAAAAAGAAGGTATTCTGGCTAGTTAATGTCCAATTATCCAAAAACTTCTTATGGAAGAAATGAGCACAAAGCAGCATTCAGACATCTTCACAGCAGTCCACTGAGGATGTTAGCAACTATTTCAAGATAAATCAAAGTAGGAAGTCATTTGTTAAAACAACCTGTAATTTGCATAAGCTGATGAGAATTACGCTGCTCATAATCACACGGATCTAACTTGACCCGTACAAAACTTCCTATAATCTTGGTTTCAATTGACTCGGGCTGCTTCATCATCTCCAGCACCAAGCTCCTCTTCAGGTAAACGAGTTTGATATTTTCAGGAATCAAGGCTGCAAACTGACTTTGAGCTGCAGTTGAATAATACTTAAATGAGGATATCTTGTTTTGTTCAGCCTTTTTCTCAGCCTTTTTCTCAGCCTTTTTCTCCGTTTTAGGAGCCACCAACATTTCTGTGTCATCGTCTTCAGAATCATTATCAATCTCATCCTTTTGTAATCGATCCTCATTTTCAACAAAATGGCTTTCAAGGAGGCTAAATATTCTGTGCCTGTTGACCACTTTCTTCCCAAAAACAGCTTGTAACCGAACATCACAAAGAATCCTTTTCTTTTTAACTGGGTGGATAAGGTTATGTTCTTTTACATATTTAGTTATTATCGAGGTCACATCGTATTGGGATAATTTTTCTCTGGTATCTTGACCGATAAACTGAAGAAAGTCAATAAGAGCTTTTGATCCCCATCCAACAAATTCTTTTTTCTTTGACTTGACTATTTTTTGCATCTTTGTTTTCTGCTGTGTACATCTTTTCTTTTTAAGTCTTTTCTTCTGAGGTTCTCCATCACTGAAATCTCCATTGTCCGAAGAAAGCTGCTCATCCTCTTCTTCACTGCATTCATACTCTTCTTCACTGCGTTTATCTGAATCAGAGCTAATTTGACAAATCTTCTCCTTGTTTAGTTGAACCTTAGCAGCAAGAATACTATTTTTGTCAAATCCTTCCTTTTCCTTTACTATCTCGTAATACTCCCTGAAAAGGCCCTCGTATGTTTCCCGATCTCTGAGGTCTACGCTTTCCTGGAAAGCAACGATCATTCATATGAGAAATGGAACAGATTACTCATCAACTAGAGGAAAAATAAAGCAAATAAGTAAAAGAAGACTCCTCTAACTGAATATTGCCAATAAGATAATAGCGATAAACCCGCAAGACGTAATATTACATGCTCAAACAGAGGAATGCAAGCTGTTAAATAGAGTTTGTGACACAAGAAGATCAATTGTCATAAATTCAATTCAATCTTCAGAAGCCTAGAGCAAGAATAAATTCAGGAAACAAAAAAATGATGATACAACCCACACCCATTAAATACGATTAACATAGTCTACAGAGATTCTCTCATGTTAGCCCGTGTGAAGCCACTCCCTAAGAGAAAGTTAACTTTTTAACTTCCATAAAATACAATTTACCTTGTAAATTGAACAGGAGCCCTTAGTCTTTTTCCGTATATAATCTTTTACTTTTTCTGATCACAAATGAATATAGTGTTTTAAAGAGAGACGGATATAGCATCTCATAATTTCCTGTTGTCAAACTTGTTGCCTCTCAAAATGCTTTAAAGACTTGGCTTCATTTATCTCCTTCTATCATGAATATAAAACATAAATATTAGTCAATGCTGTAAAGCGTCATGTTATCAATCTGCAAGCTGTTTCCTGGGCTAGTTCAGTTAATAGTTTCCATGACAAGTTCTCTTCGGATGTGAAAATAAACATTTCCAAAATAGTAAAGTAATTAACTAGTACTGAACCAAACAATACAGTTTCAGAGTAACCATAATAATCATGCATACCCCGTCAGAATCAATATTCCTGTCTTCTTCCACGAGCAATGCGAGCTTTAGGCAGTTATTGCAGAACCCATACTTCCCTTTAAGAAGGACAAAAAGGGTACGACCAATGCAGCGAGAGCATACAGCTCTATCACAACAATAACAGTGATAATTTGAACTTTTGTCGCAAACTAAGCATGTATGCCATCCTGGAACACAGTAAAACTGATGTTACTTTTCGCACAACTATTTTTATTCTATGTAATGAAAAAGCAACACATGACCAGTGAAACTAACAAGAAAATATAACCAACAATAGATAAGTACCCAAACTTAAAATATTTGAATGCAATCTAATGTCTTCGAGTGATAAATATACTATCTATTTCAGCAACAGTTACCACAGACTACTAATCCTCTTAACATTGTGGTTTGTCATTCCAAAAAGCGGTGCAGTAGGAATTTGGAGCCAAATTAAGCAACTAAATTTATTCTAATATTGTTTAGTAATTGAGAGGCAAATTTTGTTTCTAAATCAAACTCTAACACTCAGGAAAAATGTGATCACAACAATTATTTCTTAGTATATTACTACTTTGAGCCTTTTATATTCTCTTGGCTTATATGTAATATCATATTTTTCTCGAGGTTTGTTAAGCATACTATAATAAAGAAACCTATCCCTAGAGGATAAAGGCTGCGGTTAGGTGATGAAATTTGAACTTGTATCTACATAGGGAAAAGGGTCATATTTGCCATCCAACTTTCGGAAAAGGGTCATATTTGCCCTCCGTTAAAGTATGGGCTCAAATATGCCCTTTCCGTTAGCAAAGTTGGCACATTTGCCCTCCATGTACGGAAATCCCACATCAGCAGCCACATGTGATCCACGTGGATGCCACATGGGATCCACGTGGATGCCACATGGGATCCACGTGGATGCCACATGGGATCCACGAGGAGGGTGGGACCCACCTTGTCTTCAACAGCCACCGCTGCCTCCACCAGCCACCACCGCCACCGCCACCACTGCCAAACGACCCCTTTGTAAGGTAGCTTGAATGTTCATCATCTTCATCTTTAACCCAGCTATAAATTTTGACCAAAACCACCTCTAAACTCAACAAAATCACCCCAATATTGAACCACAACTTCATAATAATATAGAGATAGATTTCCCGAAATGTCCACTCAATTTAATCCAACAATTCACATATCAAAAAATTTGAAATTCAAGCTTCATGGACTTTCAAGTTCTTCAATAGTGTTTTTACAAATTTAACCATATTTCGCCTTAATTCACAACTGATTACAATGAGTTTTAGCTCAACGAAATTAAACAAACCATTTCTTTTTTTTCTTTACCCAACAACCATCGAATTTTCAACTTTGAATTCCCGACTTTTGAAGCTCTCAATTCAACACCCAAACCCAGTGAGTTCAGTTTTGAAGCTCTCGACTCAACACACAAACCCACTTCAAGAAACTTTAGATTTTCAGTTCCTAAACAAGTTTCAAAGCATCAACACGTCCTAATTAAACTCTAGATTTCGGATTCAACACGGAATTCCCCACAAATTTGAAATTCGAACTTGAAGTGGGTTTAATGTATTTTCGGATTTTCTTTACTCAAATCGTTACACCCAGTTAATTCTGCTTCAATTTGAGCCCACCAATAACACCCCAACGAAACCCACCATCACCGTTTTCTACTCAAGAGATCAAATGCACACACATTAATAAACTATTACTAGTTGTCACGCCCCAACGAAGGTGGCGGTGGCTGGTGGAGGCGGCAGCGGTGGTGGCTGGTGGAGGCAGCGGTGGTGGCGGTGGCTGTTGAAGACAAGGTGGGTCCCACCCTCCACGTGGATCATATGTGGTTGTTGATGCGTGATTTCCGTCCATGGAGGGCAAATGTGCCAACTTTGCTAACGGAAATGGCATATTTGAGCCCATACTTTAACGGAGGGCAAATATGACCCTTTTCCGAAAATTGGATGGCAAATATGACCCTTTTCCCATCTACATATTAGGTTATATTTGTTAAAGAATAAGTCTATTTTTGAGAATAACGATTTTCTTATCATAATTTATTTAAACAATGAAAATATCATTCCTTAAGTAGTCTAGATTTCAGGGAATTAAATCAACACTAATCATACTTGCTTACCATGAAATAGGGCTAGCGAACAGGATCTAATACCACATACTTTTAATCTTCTTTTAAGTTCCTTTATATTTTCCTTTTGCCTTGTGCAACAAAAATAAATCTAAACCACACAAAGGAATACAGAAAAATACTGGCTCTAGGAAAGAACAGTTATCATTCCTTGCTCTCTGTACGATTAGGCTTTCTCCAAGACCATACAACTGCATCAAAAAACCTATGTATAGAGAAATGGGAGACCCTCTGAAATTGCCTAGAAAATAACTCATTTCATTTGTGCCAAGACATTTTGCAAATTTCATAATAGATTACCCAAAAGAAATTACCTAATGAATATTATGTGTGTTTCATTAATCATTATTGTCGAAAAACAAGTATCTCGGTTTCTATTTGTGCCTCAAATTGAGTAACAAAATATCAGTTTCATTTTGCTTGATCAATTTGACTCCGCATGAAGATTGAGAAATTACTTTGCCAAGATATTTCATCCTGTAGGTGTAGAGGAAATGCCATATCATCTCTTGAGTTTAAATATGCAAATTATTTACTGAACTTGCATGCGTGCATTCTTAAAGAATACGATTTGAAACAATGGAGCATTTGTTGTAAATCAACTGTAGCTAGACATTGAAAGCTACAGGGGGAGGGGGTTGTCAGAAGTCTTCTCCATCTTGGTTTCGTCATCACTCAAAATAAACAAAAGCCTTTTTTTAGAAGGTAACATTTAAAATCAACAAAAGCTTTTCATATTCCATCAACACAACTAAATCTATCCAAGTTAAGCTTTGTGCAAACATTCTTCTTAGAATCAGATAGATTCACAATCAATTCCGAAGCAAACTTGCCCTCTTCCCCATACTGATGTATTTTCCTAATTTGACTTTTCACATTGTAACTAAGAGTAGAGGCGATAAGATCAGCTTAATGAAATTAAACTCCATTTTGGGACTGAACAAAAAGGAAACTTTCTTTTTTTGGAACCAAAAAAGTATATACTGGTATTTAGCAATATGCCTTAGTGATGGATGTATTGACGCGGCATATCCAAGGAGAGGTACCATGATATATGTTATTCCCGGATGACATAGTGCTGATTGACGAGTCCCGCGGGGGAGTTAAAGCTAAACTGGAGGATTGGAGACAGATCCTGGAGTCTAAAGGGTTCAAGTTGAGCATGACCAAGACAAAATACTTAGTGTAAGTTCACGTGACGCGTGAGGCTGGTGTGGAGGTGAGGTTTGATATACATGTCATCCAAAAGAAAGGAAGTTACAAGTATCTTAGGTCTATTATCTAAGGAAATGGAGAGATTGACGATGATGACACACATCGTATTGGTGCGTGTGGATGGAATAGAGGTCCGCATCTGAAGTCTTGTGTGATAAGAAGGTACCACCAAAACTCAAAGGTAAGTTCTACAGAGTGGTGGTTAGACCAACTATGTTATATAGGGCGGAGTGTTGGCCAGCCAAGAACTCTTACATTCAGAAGATGAAAGTTGCGGAAATAAGGATGTTGCGGTGGATGTGCGAGCATACTAGGAGAGATAAATTAGAAATGAAGATATCCTGGACAAGGTAGGAGTGGCTTCGATAGAAGACAAGATGCGGGAAGCGAGGCTGAGATTGTTTGGGCCTGTAAGAGGAGATGCGCGCAGTGCAGAGGTGTTAGAGGTTAGTTATGGATGGCCTAAAGAGAGGTAGAGTTAGGTCGTATAAGTATTGGGGAGAGGTGATTAAACATGACATGATGCAGTTACAGTAGAAGGTTAGTACATTTTACCAAGTTCAATGTTAGACAGATTAGTCAACATTATCTCTTTCAATGCAACAACAAGATCTATTTGTAACGAGTGGTTTTGTTGGTTGTTTAATTGATCACATTTTATTCACGAAAAATGGCTTGGATTGGTGTTAGTCTGGATACGGTAAATAATAAGTACCTTGTGTTAGAATTAGAGAAATTCTATGGCTCGGATCTTTAGTATTCTCTTATTTATTACTTGTATTTACTATTTAGGCAGAATACCCTCACTTGTTCGTAGTTTCTTACTAAGAAACTAAAAAAAGCCTAAAAACATAAGAAAGGGTGGAAAGTGAGGAAGAAAGTTATGTAGAAATAGAAACTGCTTCCGAAATGGAAGGGACTAAACAGGAACAAGAGGAATCCAATGAAAAAGGTCGATAACCTCAAACCAATAAATCGAATATTGATTAATATAAAATCGGTCGAGCACTACTTGAACATGGCTTTTTCGCTCCGAAACTAACTATTCTAAATGTTCTCGGAAATATTTGCTCCCATTGGACCATTTGTATCTATATGCAGCAGGATCCCAATTCATGGATCTCTCGATTCAAGAAATCAAAATAAGAGGCCCGGACGATTTCTTCTTATTCTTTTCCAAATTTGATAAATATTGGTTGATCGTATTTTTTATTATAGTTCTATGACTCAGAGTATCCTTTCTTGTTTGATCCCTTTGAATTCCATATTTGAAGTTGTGATCGGATCTATACATCTAAAAGAATCGATTCAATACATTTCTTAAGTCCACATGGTACTATATTGGATTTGAATCAAATTTTAGATCAATCTATATTGAGTGACCGCCTCCATTATGTTGTTGCTAGCAAATACCACTATTTTTTTGTTTTGGATCTTCCAAATGATTTCCTGCGGGAGATACATGATCCTTTGAGAAAAAGATTCATTCTTTTCATAAAAAATATAATGTGTAACCAATAAAGATTTCTTTTTCGATTCATCCCTAGACTCATTCAAGAAATCTTTTTGATCCAGTCCACAGGAATTACTAGAAAAGGCAAATCCCTTATGATACACTACTAGATCTGGCGCTCCATTATTGATAGAGTGAATAGATCTATCATTTCTTGAAATCTCTCTTCTGAGACTGTCTTATTTTGCTTTACAAGGTTATGCACCATTTATGAGGAAGTCTCTTTGAATTTCTCCGGAATACAATGGATCATTGTGCCATGGTTAACAACACGCTCCTTAGGCCTTCGGAAGGAAAAAGATGACGAGCAAAGCATGGGGTGTATACCCTTTGTTTTGTAAATTTTTGGTACACCCACAAAGTTTTAATTAGCATAGATTCGTGTAGAATCGATGTCATTGTCAGATTCTCTTGTATACAACTAGTATAGAAAAGAATCCTCCCATGTGGCAATACAATTATTACTACTTATAAAAAGAATGTAATCATTAACTTTTTTTATAACGGTGGTGTTCCGCTCAGTTTACGCGCATCTAGACTATTTCATCAGTTACCTACTACCTTCCACCGGCATAGGTACGTGGGTAGTGTTTTTTGTCTAATCGTTGGTCTCCAAGGTTTTCACCTATTTAATTGGACATTAGGTTCACACTATTGTGTGATGCAATTATTACTTTATTAAAATGAACTATCTAAAAGCAACAAAAAAAATCTTTTGGCTATTCCTACTTCCACCGATGCATGCATTGTGGGCGAGTCGATCTATGTTCTCTCGTCTTGATCTTTCAAGATTCTGATTGAAAACTTAAATCAAGTATAGTATAATAGTCAACACATGGTCCTAGATATGTTCACTGATTTTAACTAGTTGAGTCACTCAAAAACGAGTATTGTTGAACAAGGTTATACACTATTTCCGTAACATCTAGCAAGATATTTTTTTCTTTTTGAACAGGAATATCTAGCGAGATATTAAATGTACAGTTGTGATCGAGGCATTGCATAGTTGGGTTTCTAGGAGAGGGAAAATGAGTTACAAGGCGTGGAATGTGGCTCCTTTAGTGTTATGTGGATTATTTGGAAAGAGAGAAATAGAAGAGCTTTTGAAGGGGTCGCCCAAGACTGTGTGAAGTTGCAGAATAATTTATTCTCTTTAGTCTCGTTTTGGTGTACCCAAGAGGTGCCTTTTTGCATAGGGGATTTGGTCTAGGTTGTTGAGAATCTTATTTCTGATACAGGTTCTCTTCTTTTGGTATATCACTTGTATACTTTCCCCCTTTTTTGTTAATAATATATTTACCTGATAAAAAAAAATAGACTCGTCTTTGCTGATTAAAAAGTACAAGCATCAGCAATGACAAGACATACACTTATAAACAAACTTGGGCTAGATAATGAATTAAAAAAAAATCCACATAAAAAGCAAGTTACCACAATGTAGTATCTAAGTTGCGCGGACTCTCCGTTTTGGGTGCCGTCCCCATACCGGATACAGGGATACGGGATACGTCCCGGATACGGTCAACCAACTTCGTATACTTTGACCAGAGTACATCAAAAATTTGGGTGTGGGGGGAATTGAGATTTGATTTCTCAAAATTAATGATAAAACAGATTTAAGAGAAGGGAAATGGCATACCTTCAATATTATAGTATTTTTGTCTCGTTTTTGCTGCTTCGCGTTTCAAAGAAACCAAGAATTCAAGGTCGTGTTCTGAGTTTGGATGGTAGACAGTAGCAGCGATATATCTTTATAGCTCTATTTTTTATAATTTTGAGTTTCTTAGCCGAATCCCCGCACCCGTATCCATACCTGGATACACACCCCCGAATCTTAAAATTTAGATTTTTCCGAATCCGACACTCGAATACGTACCCGTATCGGATACCCGCACCCGAGTCCGAGCAACTTAGTGTAGTAAACAACATAAAAAAGCAAGTTGAGAGACAACCTAACTTGCCATATACAAATGCATTCTTAAACTAATCTCATACAAAAATTTCTCAATGTTAAAATTAGTTATTAGTAGCCAACCAGCCTAACTAGAGCAATTCTGCACCTATATTTACCCCTCTGTTGGATGTTACTCTGGACCATCAGGTAGCAACAATGTTCAAGAGTAAATGAACAAAATGAGAGAATTCCATATGGAGAGCACGTGAATTGGCTCGACAAAGCAAATTTTCTATTCATATTTACCTTGAAACCAACAGCAGAATCTTTTATTATAAAAGGGAGATTAAAAGAAGATGAGTCCGGTGGGACTGATGAGGCCAAACTTTGGGAATATTTGAAGGTTGAAATCAATACCTGAACTGCTGCAGTGGTTCATGAATTTGGATGAAGGAAAAAAAATGATTTAACATTTTAGTGCATAACTGAGGCAGCTGAGTATAACTAGCAAGTTGATCAAAAAATTCTATTGAGGCAAGATAAGCGTGTAACTGATGATGGATCCAAAAAAATTAACTTTATCCCTAAAGCGGCTGAAGTGACATTAAGGAGGATTCCAGCAACTACTCGATGATGTACCATTACGATTACGGGAAGAATCATTTGGCCTTCTTGGAAGCTTATTCCTTAATGAGAATTATTTACTTACAAAACAAAAATAAATATACAAACCCAACCTTACAACAACTACTTTCTAAACATTCAAACCACTGGAAACCTTGTTTGTCAAAGTGGCATCTTTGAATTCCTTGTACCCGACAGATAGTCAAGGGACTTCGACTACCGTGTAATTTATTGTCCTCCCTTTAATAGAGTCTTTTCATCAAAGAAAACTATTTTGGTTCATTCAAGTAACTATGATAGGGTAAGCACACCTAGTATAGGGTATGCGAGGTTGTTAAGAAAGTTATTTAAGGAGAGCAGTCCATATCCCGGCCCTTCCACAGACCCCGCACATAGCGGGAGCTTAGTGCACCGGGCTGCCCTTTTAGTCCATATCCCGTTTCATTTTAGTATACATGGAGAAATGGAAAAAAGAGTTTTTTTTCCAATGATTATCTTGAAAAATCTCAATATAACAGAACTCAGAATTCAATTGCCTTTTTCGCTCAATATAAAGTATGCTTTGTCATGCTTAACTTTGGCTTGTCAAAATCAATAAATTAGCAAAAGGAAAAAAAAAAACTCTCAGACAATACAAAAGGAGAAAGAGTAAATTTAGAAATATTAAATTTGCTTGAAGAAGGATGAATTAAGAGGCTTGCCACATATCCAACGTTTATCACTTGTCAAAGCTGAGCCATCTTTCCCTACACACTCAGGGTGATAAGCTTTCAAACATTGCCTGCAAAGTCGAAAATATATTATTTAGTAAAGGTCTTTGTAGCGAAATATATTTTATCTTTTATTCATTATTACTTTTTTGTATTATGAGGAGCCAATCTAACAATGTTTGCAAGCAAGCTTGATTTTATCCAAGAAATTTCTGGGTTATCAGACAGGAAAATAACCTTTCCCCAGAAAGCCAACAGTGGTTATTACTACAAAAAAAAAATTGAATAATCAAGAAATTCTTGAGTTACAAATCATTGGAGAAACAAAATTTAAAGCTCAAACACGTTGGATGGTGTCATTTGGGTAAGTATTTATTGTATCCGTTGTTTACAGCAAACTAATGAATGCATGACATGTGTCTTTTATACTGTTGTTTATGGTGAATCGAGTTAAGTGACATATATTTTCGCTGTGTTAAAGTTTAAATTGTTCGATTTGATATAAAATTGGGTGCGTCATTTTTCAATCATCAATTGGGAAAGGTATCCCACAAAAGAAAAATGTTCCCCACCATTCCAGGTGAAAACCACCAAGCAGAGGGGCAATTTTGACCTGAAATTGGGAAAGGCGTCCTTTTCAAGCCACACAAAAAATAATCCAAATCATGTCCACGTTTTCATTGAGAAAGTTAAACCTAAAGAAAAATAAAAATACAATTTCATATTCAGACCAGCTCGCGAGTATCTCGTTTATCAAATATACCAAAATAATAAAATTTAACAAAGAAGGACTTACCCATAATCACAAATCATTAACTCTCCTCCATCTTTACATTCAAAGCACCAATCTTCTGCTATTTCTTCTTTGTTCACATTCACAATCTTCTTGCCCCTCTTCTTTCCCATTTATAACACTAAGGGTTTCTTGATATATATCTCAAAATTGAATTACCAGACACCCACTTCACTGTAATCAAGAAAAGCCCCTTGTTTAGTTCAGATAAAAGAAAATAAAATGCAGATATGCCAATTCTTAGTGTAAATTTTTTTCCCTTTAGACAAAAAAAATAGCAAAAACAGTTTCTCCGTCTCAAATTACTTGAGTTTTAGTTCAAAACATAATTAATTATTTTATTCATTTTATCTTTTATTATTAAAGATGAGATAAATAAAATAAATATTTAAAAAGAGATTATAACTTAGATATAAATAAAAGTCAAATACGCTTCCTAGTTAATATTTCATAATGGACATGTAACATAGACAAATAATTTGAGACGTCTCAAGAGTATACTAGGACCTAAAAACAAGAGATAACTTTACTTGTCAAGCTTTAAAGAATACCCATAAGCAAAACAGAGCAAAAAAGCAGGTTCTCTTGTCAAAATAATCTAAAGAAAATCCAAGAATCACAACAAAAATTAAAGATTTTAAAACAATTCGAGCACCCATTAACCTAAAAAACAAGAATGTTGTTTTGATCAACTGAAAGAAGTCCACAAAAAACTTTACTTGTTTAACAAAATAGACCCATGTGAAAATGAGTACCTTGTTCAAGGGAAAGGTGGAAACTTTTTGCTGTGCGATAACATAAACCATTGAAGAGAGAATTTTGGGGTAAAAACAAGAGATATATATATTTATTTTGTTGAGTAAAAGAGTCCTAGTACATTAAATAGTAAGTGTGATTTGGAGTAATCTAGTCTTGGATTATAGCAAAGTTATACTACTTCAGTTACTTACACACTCAACAACTTTGACAGAAGAATGGAAACATTTGTCAGTTTAGGAAAGACGATCAAAACAATGTTTAATAGGACTAGTAATAATTAAGGGTGTCTTGTTAATTAAGGGTGTCTTAGTGGGCCGGGATGGCCCGATCCCGCCCCGACCTGCAAACCGCCCTGACCCGCAAAAAAAAAATGAAATGGTATATGTCGGTAGCGGGTTCGAACTCGGGACGAGAGTCCCGCCCGTCCCGATCCGCCCCATCCCGTCCCCCTTTGCAGAAATAGTCGTTGCACAACGGCATTTAGCCATTGTTAATGGCTAATAACGGTCATTGCCCCTCCCCCTCGCCCTCCCACACCCCATAAACCACCTACCCCCTTAATATTTATTTATAACTCTTAAGTTAGTATATTTACACTTTAACCTTAGTTTTCAACTATAAATACCTCATTTTTTTCTCAAATCTTCATACTATATCTCTAAACACTCTCTCTGCAAATCTAAATTGCACACTAAATATTATATTATATTTGCTAATTTCTATCAAAGTTTAAAATTTTGGAGTGAAGTTGGCAACTAGCTTAAGTATCATCGAACAAAGTTTCAATTTTCAACTTCGATTACACGTCGGCGTTTGGTGCCTTCGTTCCTTCTTTAAATTATTATTGTTACTTAATTTTAATTATCGTACTTAATTTTAATAACTTTAATTATTTATTTACATAATTATAATGAAACGAAATAGACGTTTTTCTGGTAGAGGTATTAGGGGTAACAGGGGTAAGAGTGCATCTTCTAATAATCTTGATTACGATGATTTCACTCATGTAGATGAAATTGATTTTTTAAATGTTGATATTAATATACCATTAGATCATGAGGTATATTTTGCATCTGAACGAGACTTTAATTTAGAAAATGAATTAAAAGATAATTTAGATAACACACTCACTAGTGCACCTCCACCTCAGACTCGGATTGAGTCTCGGGCTGAAACTGAATCTGGAATGCCTCTTATTCTCTCTAGTATGAGTTGATGACAAAAACAATGAAAATTAAAATCACATGTATGAGATTTTTTTGATAGGGGCATTCCTAATCAACTAGCTATTTGTAAAATTTATCGCGAAATTTATAAATTTAAAACTGAAAAAGGTCAAGGTGGGACGGGATGTTTAATGAGACATGTAGAAAACTCTCACAAAAAAAGGTATAACCAATACTTGACTGAAAAGTTGTGTATGCAAATGTCTTCTGAGTCGGGACAAGGTTCACATAATGTCCCCGATCAAGTATAATGTCGAATTAACCTGATGACTGGAGGAGTTATAGGTCCCTAAATATGATAAACACAAAGATCAGGAAAATTTAGCAAAATTAGTTGTTGTGGAGGATTTGCCTTTTCATTTCCTTCCTCTCATGATTTTATTCATTACATTCGAGAAACATATAATCATGTTTTAACGGTTTTCCTAGATCAATTGTTAGAAGAGGTGTTTTTAAATTTGCGCATGAATATCAACAATATTTACGTTATGCATTGTATCATTTTAATGGCTATCACTTCTGACATAGGCCGTAGTACTAATGGTAATGATTATTTAACTATTACATGGCATTGGATATATCAGAATTTATCTATGCAAAAACATATATTATCATATAGATATATTGATGATAGGCACACTAGAACTTTTATTTCAAGAAATATTCATGAAATTAGTGAATATTATAGAATTATTGATGAAATTAGTGAATATTATGGAATTATTGATGAAATTAGTGAATATTATGGAATTATTGATAAAATTATGACTATTACATTAGATAATGCTTATTCTAATGATTCTGCTGTAAACATTTTTAAAACTCGATTGACTCCATCTTTTTCCGATTTTTTTCATATTAGATGTGCATGTCATATTTATAACTTAGTTGTAAATGATGACCTAAAACCTTTTAAAGACATCCTTGATAAAATACAATTTGATATCAACTTTATTTTTAAAGACAATAAAATACAAAGACGCAAATAGTATAAAAAAATATGTTATGATTGTGTATTACCTTATAGGAAAATTTTAGAAGAAGTTGCAATTAGGTGGAATTCTTTGTATGAACAATTAGTTGTTGCTCACGAGTATAAAAAACATATAACTTTATTATTTAACACCCATAATCAAAATTCAAGGGTGTTTGTAGATGATGATTGGAAAAATATTTTGAAACTTAATGTATTCTTAGAGAATTTTTTTCTAGCTACTAAGGATTTTTTTGGTATTTATTATCCTACTATTTCATTTATGTTATTTTATATAGCTCTAATATTTTTGTTACTTAATGAAAATATGCAAAAAAAACAACTTACTCTCCATCTATTTAAAAATGTTTTTAAAATTAATTCCCCCCCCCCCCTATTCCCACTATTTATTTTATTGGTGATTTATTAAATCTTATTATTAAAGTAGACGGTTGCAAAACACTTGTTGAAACGATTTACGAAAGCTTAGAAATACTTCAAACTCCAAGTACAACAGACCCAACTAAAGAGCCAACTTACGAACCAATTAAAGAAGTTATTTCTAGCATACACACTGAATGCATATATATATATGTGTGTGTATTACCAACAACAAAGTGTAAATAATCAACCGGCTTCTGTACCATCTTCTTATACTTCACTGCAACCTTATAAAAACACGTGGTTTCTGCTTCAAGTATTCAAAGCCTTAGAAATAGAATGTATAGTGGTTCAAGTTCTTCGCAAATTAGCGAGTTTGATGTTTATGTTTTGCAGAGTGTTGTACCGTACGAATCAATTGTCAATGAAGATGGACGTGAAGACTTGCTGAAATACTGGAAGGAGAATGAGAAGACATTTCCAACACTATCAAAGATGACTCGAGATGTGTTGAATATTCAAGTGTCATCAACAGCTTATGAAAGCGCTTTTTCTGCTGGAAGGTTTCAAATAGGAGAGCACATACACTCATTGGCGGGAGACAGCTTGAAGATTGCAGTTTATTCAGAGATTGAATTAGAACGGAGCGTAGAAGGTGCGGTCAACCAGAGATCGACGAAGACGACGACTACAACTACAATGAAATCTTATCCGAGGGAGCAGGAAGCGACGTCGAACAATTTGACCAACAACTTCCAATTCCAACAGAAGATCCTTAAGAGATTGTGAGGAAATTAGAAATAATATGGTTGAATATGTAAATTTTTTAATGACAATTTTACTATGTGATTTGCAACTTTTGAACTACGAAACAAAGTTGCAATTTTGAAATTGTATTACAAAAAAATCATATTTATATTAGATAATATAAGAGGCACAAAAACAACATTGGGATATTTTTATTCACTATCTTGTTCAATTATTTAAGTGTTTAAATATTTTTTTAAAAATACGGGTCAAAAAAATAATTAAAAATTCCCCAAATCCCCCTACCCGACTCAACCCGACCCGTCTCTCCCAAATCCCGTCCTCTCTTCCGGCGGGATGTGGACGGGACATCTTCCTGTCCCTCCTATCCCGGCTCGCCAAGTCCCGATCCCGACCACCCACACCGTCCCCCAAATTCCGTCCCGTCCGGTCCCACTGGCCACCCCTATTAATAATTGCTTAACTAAAGTTTTGCTATTGGGATAGTAGAAAGGGGTTTTAGCTTTATATAAGGCGCAGTGTAAGGAATATTTTTTATCAGGTTACTTATATAAGGTAATGGTAAATAATTTTATTTAATTAGTTCGTATGTACATTAGGCTATTAGGACATTCAAAGCAAGAGCTTTGAATATGTCAATTGAATGAAGTATTTTTTTTTAATTGTGAACTTTTAAGTTTGAATGATATTCGATTGAGCTTGAAGAAATAAGATATTTTAAAGTTGAAGTTCATATGAGATCTTACGTTAATACCTCCGTATTTCTTACAGGTTATCTTAATTAATGATTGTTGTTAGTTATTTTTGTTATAATACTCACAAGAGTCGTTTTGAAACAAAATAGTTTTTATGTACTTTTGATTTTCACGTAAATACCAATTTAGACATATATTCAATAATGGTTGTAGAAGTAAAAAAAAAAAAAAGGGCAGCCCGGTGTACTAAGCTTCCGCTATGCGCGGGGTCCGGAAAGAACCGGACCACAAGAGTCTATTGTACACAACCTTACCTCACATTCTGCAAGAGGCTGTTTCCACGGCTTGAACTCATTACCTCCTAATCACATGACAACAACTTTACCAGTTACTCCAAAACTCCCTTTCATAGTTAGAGTAGTCATATCAATAGTAAATTAAGTTTATACTGGCCAAAATATTACACATTTCTATAAGTAATTTATAGCAATTTTCCTTGAAGTTATCACACACTTGAACAAAAAATTGTATAGGCAAATTCACACTTGCGTGAAGTCATGAATTTATTTTTGGCTATCGGAATGAGATAGATAAAAATATGTTGTGAGATTAGTTATCTCAATTTTTAATACTATGAAATAGTTAATTTCATTATTTTTATATAAAATAATTATCGAAATTAATTAATGCGCATAATCAAATATGAGAATAAAATAATCTTACATTTTATCTCGAGATTATTATCCTTTATTCCACTGATTATTACTCCGATCTTAACTTCTTTTCAATTAGAATTGCCTCTACTTAAGTACTTGTCATGATTCCGGCACTCCTCTCGACCCTGAGGCCGTTGCAAATATGATGCAACAGATCCGGAATCACATTCGCGATCTGGAAGAGAGGAAAGAGGCCCTCCAACAGAAACGAAGGGGACTAACTGCGCAGGTCGCCTGCATAGCTTCCTGCGAATTGGCCTTTCCACGAGATATTCATAATCTTACACTTCCACGAAAGGATAAATGATCTCCAAGTTCACCGATGTTGATGCAAAGCTACCGCCGAAAATGTTGTGTCGTCACAAGTTAGAACATTAGGATAAAAAGAAATTCCTCTATCGCGTATTTATTTTATAGTCCGATTAATTTAAATTTATTTCGGTCTATTTTACTACTTCAGTTTCAAATTAATTGTCGTAATTTATAAAAGTAGTTATCTCAAATTATTTTTTATTTTTAAATTTTTAGATAAAATTAATTAATTTGCTCAATTTTATCCTTAATAGTAATTGTTCTTAAATACTACAAAAGTAATATTTAATAAAAAGAGATTATATTTAAGACATAAATGGAGATAAATAGCCAAATCCCTCTTAGGTACGTAAGAAACGACAAATAATTTGAGACGAAGGAAGTAATAAAGTAATACTACCTTTTATTAAAAACTGTTTCATTCTCAAAATTTAATTCAAGATATGTACTCCCTCCGTTTACTTTTACTTGCCCATCATACTAAAAATAAAT
The DNA here is from genome assembly GCA_034509755.1 of Anisodus tanguticus. NCBI lineage: Eukaryota > Viridiplantae > Streptophyta > Magnoliopsida > Solanales > Solanaceae > Anisodus > Anisodus tanguticus. Next base: position 30,893,962 of record CM067561.1, on the reverse strand, counting down.
TTATAATTTATTTGTTCACTTTAGCATATTAAAAAAATAATTTGTTTTTTATTTTATCCATAATATTTCTTACTCATTTTAAATCATTTTTAAGTGTGTTAAAATTATACAATAATTAATATTAATATCATGATAAATTATTTACTTTATTTACTATTTTTTAAGAGACGTACATGAATAAGTAAAAGTCAATGAAGAGAGTAATTAAAGATAGAGAGATACTACTCATTAATACACGTTGCAATCTTTACGTACAGTATTAAATAAGTTATTAATTACGCTTTGAGGATTACTTTTTTTTTTGTGTGGGGGGAGGGGGGGGGGGAATTTATTTTATGAGTCATACAACCAACACTATTTATGTAAGGTTATTTATTTGCTTGACAAGTGAACACTTACTTGTTTAAAGTATAAAACAAAAAAAAAGAAAAAGGTAATGAAAAAGTCTACATTCCCTTAATTAAATTTTTTTGCTACAAAAAAAGAAACAAAAAAACTAAAAATATCCCCCAAATCAGCTATTAGAGAATAGTAATTACGATATTGATCTTTTTATACTATTTTCTTTCTTTATAATATGTAATCATCATTCTTATATAATGAAGGAAAATACTTTCAATAATCAATGTTAATATTTCAACATTTAGTCTTAGATATTACTGGTCTTCTATTTTTCTTAAATAACCACCCAAAAATAGTATTGTATGTGTGAACTTCTATTATTAAATTAAAATTTAATTGGTTTAGCATATTTTCTCTTTGTTCAATTAAAATTATATATGATTTTAATTGAATAAAGTTATAGATAAGGACATTTGCATGATCACAAACCAACACTAGTTTATAAACGTATAAATAGATTTATTATCTTTGATTCTAGTTTTTAAACATATAGATAGATTTTATTATCTACAATTATTGTTATTATTTTGCAATTGAACATTTGATCAAATAATTAAAATTTAAGAAAAATAGTCTTTTATAAATTTTCAATAACGATATAGTGAAAGCAAAGGTTTAGCAATTAAAATTCTCCCTGATGCTCATTTTGCTACCATTATGTAATCCGCAGATTTTTGATACATATTCAGTTCTTATTTTTTTTTTAATGTTTTTGACTAAGTATTTTAATTAGGTAAGAAAAAATATTGAATTTATCATTGCCTTTTTTGTTTTATGCTTTAAATAAGTAAGTGTTTACTTGTCAAGCAAACAAATAGCCTCACATAAATAGTGTTGGTTGTGTGACTCACAAAATAAAATTTCTCCATATTATGACCGTCTTTTTGTTTTCTTCCAAAACTTTAGATGAGTAGTGTCTATGTTGGACCTCAACCTAAAAGATACGTCATTTTATAATAGTATTTTTCAAAATTTAAACATTAATTTAAGTAACGATCGTTTATTAAATCGATCAAGTTGATGTTTGAAAAGCAATGAGAAATAATATATTATGCTACTTTTAATCACGTACGATAATAAAACTCACTATGAGATTGGATTAGAGTTTAATATAGGTCAAGGGTATCATGAAAAACAATTCGTTATCAAATTTAAAATCTAAGTGTTTTGTATAAATTAGTCTAATATTTTCGTATATAATATGAAGAACCAAATATTCGATAGCAAATACAGTAATTCAATAATTATAATAACTCTATTATAATTCCGTACTTATAATAAATTATGTATGATTGTTCGTGAAAGCATTGAATGAAATTTAAAAAGTCTTTGTCACAACTCAGGAGTTTAAGCAATAAAAGAGTATGTAGAAGACACATGGCAATTAATCATCGATTTGGTATAAACACCAATCACGGATAAGTTTTTTCCTACGTAAACCGCATAAAAATCTCTTGGTGACACAAGAAGCTGCATAAAATCTCAAAAATACTAGTACTAAAAGAAAACAAAATAAAATATAGTTTGCTGATTATGAATATCAAATAAAATATCTACAAAGGTAAGATGCATTTGCTAACTGTAATGTTATTCAACGAGGAAGCAACTCAGCAGTGTGCCAATAGTACAATTCACATCCCTAAGTAGCCTCATTATACTAAAGAAAAATATCCAACATAATCTAAAATTAGACCAAAGCAGGACAATACTAACTTCTATCCATTTCCTTCCATGTGCAATACAAAATTTGTTGGATATTACAAAGGATTGCAGGAAACGAAAATTACAAGTAACTGCTAATGTAAGAATTGAAATTACAATTCAACTAGAAATCTGAAAATTACAAAGATGAACAAGAAAACTGGAAAACTGGAAAATTGTTTTTGTTTGCTTGCTGAGTCGAGTGTGGCACTCTGTCCTTAAGACAATATTGCCCCGTATGTATCCTTTATACGTCCTGGACAATTCGTCTCCCAAGATAAAACAGCAATGGAACACTTGAAAAAAAGGAAACTCAAGAGCTATCTTGAAGAATATTGAGCAAGAAATGATGCAAGGAAGGTGTAGGAAGAAACTGCTTTGCTTGTGTATTTTCGTGTATATTGCAAGTATATTTTCTGTGCACCTCAACAATGGTGTAAGGGGTGTTTATATAGGTGAGGGAGGGCTGTTTAACTGCCTCCATAACATCCATTATTGGCCAAATAATGGCCATTATGGAGGTAGTAAAGTCATCAAAATAAATGGTGAAAAGACCAACGGATTTGGCCATTATAGGAGGAGTAATTCAGCCAAAATAAATGGCTGAATTGAGTGCTTGGCGTTTACGTTCGACCCGTCGAAATTCGACTTTCTCGAAAACTTCGGGGACCAAACGTACATCTTGAAACTTCGGGACCAAACCGTACATCCGAAAGAATTCTCGGTCCAAATCGTACATCCGAAACTTCGGGATCAAACCGTACTTCGACAAAGTTCTCTGGCCCAAAAAGATAATATCAGGAGGCCCACAGCCCACAGCCCACGACCCGTGACCCGTGAACCCGGAACCCGGAACCGGAACCGGACGGGCGGGCGGCGGCGGCACGCGTGTGGTCTTTCCTTGAACCGAAGCACATCTAGGTCCTCCCTCCTTTAAACACATGGGATACCCCTTGGGGTCCCAAACCCCAAACCAATTTCGAGTCTTATATACACAACAATTCTTTCTTCCTCTACCGATGAGGGAGAATTGAACACAATACCACACTTTCCATGCTTCAAACACCTCACTTCGTGAACCAATATCTCTTTCATTTCTCAATGAAATTTGACGATTCTTGGCCCTACGGTTATCTACGTACTTAGTAGATCATGCATGTGTGAAGAACCGGATTCTCCAACATACGTAACACTAGTGTTTAAGCCGTTAAAGTTGGTCGGTTGCAACTCCCGCCAAAGGCAAATTTCCAACAATCCCTTCTTGAAAGAGATTTTGGCGCACTCACATGGTGCCTTTTTCATTTCCAGCAATATTTCAGCGGACCGATGTTGCATAAGGAGAGGTAGCATCAGCTTTGAACCTTCCATATTTGAATACCATCGGACTTACTTACTGCGCGGTGAATGTGATGTCTTGAACCGTCAGTGTTTAGTGTAAGCCAAGTCAATGGTACCAACACAACAAATTCCCTTACTCTCTTCTTCGTAATGTTTTGTCCGTTTTGGCCATGGACAACGTCTTGGATTCTTAAGTGCGTTCATTTTGAGGCGGCCGTCCTCGCACTTAAATAGGTGGTCTCCTACAAGGTATCCTGCTATACCCCACTTCACAAGTGTTAGGAACCATTAAAAGTTTCCCAAAACCTAACCTCAACTGTTGAGGAGCATTACAGTTTTTGAAAACTTAACCTTTACCCACACTGCAGATAGCACTTAAAGTCTATCGCGGGAACGCTTTGGATTTGGTGTTTCTTTTCGAAATCACTATCCGAAGTGCTCATACTTCCACCGAAGCGATCAACCGAACCTTTACAACTTAGTTTTCCCATTGAACCAAATTACCGGGATCTCCAGTTCGTAAGGTTGGGTTACCACCGTATTGGTCCTTATATTTTGGGTTTTAAGCCCATTCCCCTGAGACAGCAAGCCAACCGATCTTTGGGTAAGCCCTTTGTCAATGGGTCTCGCTATATTATCCTTTGACTTAATGTAATCAATGGATATTATACCGGTGGTGATCGCTTGCCTAACGGTCTTATGCCTCCGTCGAATATGACGAGACTTGCCGTTGTACATAGCATTCCGTGCCCTTCCTAGAGCCGACCGATCGTCGCAAAGGATCATTACCGAAGGTACGGGTTTGTTCCAACACGGAACATCCTCTAAGAAGTCATAAAGCCACTCGCTTCTTCTCCCCGCTTTGTCTAAAGCGATAAACTCCGATTCCATTGTGGATTGGGCGATGCAAGTTTGCTTAGAGGATTTCCAAGACACGGCCCCCACCACCAATTGTAAATACATACCCACCGGTGGACTTGGTGTTCTCTATATCGTATATCCAGCTTGCATCACCGTACCCCTCTAGTACAAATTGGATATCTTGAATAGTGTAACCCGTAATTTAACGTGTATTTCAGGTATTGTAATACCCGATTCAACGCCTTCCAGTGATTATCACTTGGATTACGGGTGAACCTAGCCAACTTATTGACTGTGTAAGCAATATCAGGTCGGGTGCAGTTTGTTATATACATCAAACTACCGATCACCTGTGCATATCGCTCCTGGTATACAGGTGCACCAAGATTTTTATCAAGCTTTTGATTTGTATCCATTGGTGACTTTATCGGTGAACTGTCTAACATCTCGAACTTTCTCAAAACATCCTCGATGTAGTGAGACTGAGATAAGACCAGTCCGTCAGACGTCTTAGAGATTTTAATCCCTAAGATGACATATGTGATACCCATATCCTTCATGTCGAAGCATTGTTTCAACATGTTCTTAGTCTCTAGGATTACCCTAGGACTGCTTCCTGTGATTAACATGTCGTCTACATACAGGCATATCATGACAAATGAGTCAGAGTTACCTTTCGTGTAAACACATTTATCACACTCATTAATGGCGAACCCTTTCGATAGTAGAGTACTATCAAATTTTTCGTGCCATTGTTTCGGGGCTTGTTTCAGCCCGTACAGAGATTTTACAAGTCGACAAACTTTCTTCTCTTGTCCTTGAACCACATACCCCTCGGGTTGGTCCATATAAATTTCTTCTTCCAAATCACCGTTTAGGAAGGCTGTCTTAACATCCATCTGGTGTATCTCAAGGTCACGCAAAGCTGCGATCGCAATAAATACCCGTATGGATGTCATCCTAGATACCGGAGAGTAGGTATCAAAGTAGTCAAAGCTTTCTGTCTGCCGATAGCCCTTGACTACCAACCTGGCCTTGTACTTGTCTATAGACCCATCTGCTTTGTATTTCCGTTTGAGTATCCACTTACACCCCAACGATTTATTTTCCGGAGGAAGATCAACCAACTCCCACGTATAGTTATGCAGAATGGAGCCTATTTCACTCTCAATAGCTTCTTTCCAGAGCGGTGCTTCTTGAGTTGACAACGCCTGAGCAATTGTCCTTGGTTCATCATTAACCATATAAGCTACAAAGTCAGGACCGAAGGATTTATCCTTCCTGGCCCTCTTACTTCGCCTTAGATCCATCTCTGGAGTCTCCAAGTTCTGAGAATCTGGAATACTAGATTCCGGATGTTCAACCACCTCGAGATTCGCTAGATTTGAACCATTCAGATCCGGGCAGTCAAGGACTCCCGGTTCTTGAGAGCTTTGTGCATAACTTCATTTGCGAGAGGTTATGTCTTTCTCCTTTCTAGGAAAGGTACTTTCAAAGAATAGAGCATTCCTTGATTCCATTATTGTACCCTGGTGGATATCTGGAATATCTGACTTATGCACTAAGAAGCGATAAGCACTATCGTTATTTGCATATCCGATGAATATGCAATCTACGATCTTAGGCCCAATCTTGACTCGCTTTGGCTTGGGTACTTCAACCTTTGCCAGACAACCCCACACCTTAAAATATTTGTAGGTGGGTTTCTTTCCCTTCCATGATTCATATGGAGTTTTGTCCTAACCCTTATGTGAGACTCTGTTAAGAATCGTATTAGCGGTAAGGACGGCTTCTCCCCACATGTTTTGGGGAAGACCGGAATTGATAAGCAAGGCATTCATCATTTCCTTTAATGTGCGGTTCTTACGTTCCGCCACACCGTTTGATTGAGGTGAGTATGGAGCCGTCGTTTGATGAATAATGCCTTCTTGGGCACAGTATTCCTCAAAAGGCACTACATATTCTCCCCCTCTATCACTACGAATGGATTTAATCCGTAGGCTAAGTTGATTCTCAACTTCTGCTTTGTAACGTCGGAACGCTTCAAAGGCTTCATCCTTACTTTTCAACAAGTAAAGGTAACAATACCTTGTGCTATCATCTATAAATGTCACAAAGTACTTGTTCCCCCTCTAGTTTGTGCAAACTTCAAATCACATATATCTGTGTGAATAAGTTCTAGAGGAGCAGTATTTCTTTCGACGGATCGAAAAGGAAGCTTGGTGAGTTTTGCCTCTACGCACACCTCACACTTATGTTGAGGGTTTACGTCGATAGAAGGCAACAACTCCATCTTTACCAGCCTTTGAATAGACTTGTAGTTTACGTGTCCTAATCTATGATGCCATAAATTAGAAGACTCAAGCAAATAAGAAGAAGGTTCAACTTTATTTCCTTGACGCAATACAGCCATGGCATTCACTTTGAAGAGGCCTTCACAGACGAAGCCCCTCCCTACAAATGTGCCATTTTTAGTGAGTACAAACTTATTGGATTCAAATACTAGCCTAAAACCAAAGCATTAACCAATAAAGGTCCGTAAATTAAATTTCTTCTAATCTCTGGGACGTGCATCACTTCCTTCAGAGTAAGTTCCTTGTCGGAAGTCATCTTCAGGACCACCTTTCCAACCCCCATCACGTCGGAAGAAGCATTGTTGCCCATGAACATCTTCTTGTCAGCGACTGGTGTGTACGTGGAGAAGGCATCTTTGTTGGAACAGAGACGTGCCTAGTAGCACCCGTGTCCACCCACCACCGCATCGGATTCTCCACCAAGTTGGCTTCTAGCACCACCGCAGAGAATTCCTCGATCATGTCATCCGGAGCGTGTCCTTGACGACGTTTGCTTGAGCCTTGCCTTTTGACTTGGCTTTCTGCTGTTGCTCGCCCTTGAGCTTGCGGCATTCTTTGATCCTATGACCGGGTTTCCCACGGTGATGACAATTACCTCTCGAACATCTCTCTGCGGGGGCTTTGCCGTCTTTCTCGGAACTTCCGCTTCTCTTGAGTTCCCTTTGGCCTCGGCCATTCGCCTTTGCCTCAACATGTTGTCTACCCTTTGGCAAGGTCTTCTTATTATCTTCCCGGATTTGCGCTTTGATAACAAGCTCTTCAAAGGTCATCTCCTTTGTCTTGAGTTTCAAGTAACTCATAAACTCATTCCATGAAGGAGGTAACTTTTCAATTAGCGATGCAACCAAAAACTCGCTCGTTTGGCTTTAGTCCTTCCAAATTCGGGTGATGTAAAATCATTTGGAATTCCCGGACTTGGGACATCATCGTCTTGCTTGTCCACCATTTGGAATTTTAGAAATTTCCCAACGATGAACTTCTTAGTACCCGCATCTTGTGCGTTGTACTTCTTTTGCGCTTTTCCCACGCTCTTTGACGGTGCCAACGGTGCAATAGACCGTGTAGAGAGGGTCTCGCAAGCGAGCGCTCAAGATATAGTTCTTGCACATGAAATCGCTATGATTCCATGCGTCACGAACCATCTTCATGCCATTAATGACATGGATACCAAGGTCCCCTTCACCCGTTTCATTAGGCGAAGAGTCCATTTCATCTCCAAACTTGTGGAGGATCTTCCGTAAGGAACCGAGCCATGCCCATAATCGTTAAGTAAAACAACATCTTTTGCTCGCCATCTTTTGAATTCGATCCCATGAATTTTTCAGGCGATCATGATGGTGTGAAGAAGAGGGTGGAGCTCCGGCAATGGAAGGCGGCGGTGTTACGCCTTGAACGATGGCAGTGCAGAACAGCGAAGGCGGCGGTGTTACTGCCTTGAGCAGTAGCAGCAGTGGTGGGGAAGGCAGCAACGTTGCCTCGAGAGGCAGCAGCAGTAGCAGCAACATCGGTCGTATTTCCAGCCATGTTATAGCAGTTGTAGTAAACAAATATTGTCTTAAGTTGTTGGATATTACAAAGGATTGCAGGAAACGGGAATTACAAGTAACTGCTAATGTAAGAATTGAAATTACAATTCAACTAGAAATCTGAAAATTACAAAGATGAACAAGAAAACTGGAAAACTGGAAAATTGTTTTTGTTTGCTTGCTGAGTCGAGTGTGGCACTCTGTCCTTAAGACACTATTGCCCCGTATGTATCCTTTATACGTCCTGGACAATTCGTCTCCCAAGATAAAACAACAATGGAACACTTGAGCAAAGGAAACTCAAGAGCACCTTGAAGAATATTGAGCAAGAAATGATGCAAGGAAGGTGTAAGAAGAAACTGTTTTGCTTGTGTATTTTCGTGTATATTGCAAGTATATTTTCTGTGCACCTCAACAATGGTGTAAGGGGTGTTTATATAGGTGAGGGAGGGCTGTTTAACTGCCTCCATAACAGCCATTATTGGCCAAATAATGGCCATTATGGAGGTAGTAAAGTCACCAAAATAAATGGTGAAAAGACCAACGGATTTGGCCATTATAGGAGGAGTAATTCACCAAAATAAATGGCCGAATTGAGTGCTTGGCGTTTCTGTTCTGACCGTCGAAATTCTGACTTTCTGAAAACTTCAGGGACCAAACTGTACATCTGAAACTTCTGGGATCAAACTGACCCGAGGACCCGAGGACCCGGGGACCCTTTACCCGGAACCGGACCGTGAGGGCGGCGGCGGCGCGCGTGTGGTCTTTCCTTGAACCGAAGCACATCTAGGTCCTCCCTCCTTTAAACACATGGGATACCCCTTGGGGTCCCAAACCCCAAACCAATTTCGAGTCTTATATACACAACAATTCTTTCTTCCTCTACCAATGAGGGAGAATTGAACACAACACCACACTTTCCATGCTTCAAACACCTCACTTCGTGAACCAATATCTCTTTCATTTCTCAATGAAATTTGACGATTCTTGGCCCTACGGTTATCTACGTACTTAGTAGATCATGCATGTGTGAAGAACCGGATTCTCCAACATACGTAACACTAGTGTTTAAGCCGTTAAAGTTGATCGGTTGCAACTCCCGCCAAAGGCAAATTTCCAACAATTCACCTTTTTCTATTTACATCTTCCTAAAAAAAACTTGCTGATTTTCTTGAAAATATTCAATTAGTTAATTAATTCCTCATATTGATCCAACTTTCTGATGATTCCAGGTCCATTTCCCTCCCTCTTGTTGAGATCCAAAACTCTCGATCGCGTCTCGTTGATAATGCATTTCCATTAATAGATTCATCTTCATCACTTGATGATTCATCTGAGAAATCCATCTCAGAAAAAATTCCACCATCTAAAACACTAGCAGGTGTACTAGCAGCATCTATCTTTTCTAAATTCTTGATTTTTTCTGGCCCCTTTGAGACAAATGGATGATCAAGCAATTGTTCAACTTTCCACCTCTTTTTAGTGTCCCTCTCCAAACATTTAGCCAAGAAATCCAAACCATCATCAGAAAAATGTGATGGAAACTTTGGCATCTCATTACTACAAGCAATTTTTAAAACTGCAGCTAAGGGATTTGTACAAATATCCCCTCCCCATGGGGTTTTCCCTGTCGCCACTTCGATCAGCAGCAAAATCTAACCCTTCATTTCTCAAAATTTCAGGTGCCATCCATAAGGGAGTGCCACCAATGGACTTTGACAAAGATTTTGTATTTGTACTGCCAGTTACCTTAATGTCATTTATTCTCTTTGCACCTCCAAAATCTGCCAATTTAATTTCTCCACTAGTGCCTAATAGTATATTCTTGCACTTTAAATCACAATGCACAATCCCATTTTCATGAAGATACTTTAGACCTTGAAGAATTCTTTTAGTATATAAACAAATTACTTCTTCATCTAATGACCCTCCAAATTTCTCTGCTACATCAGCTGAACTTCCCCGTCATATACTCTAAAAAAAGACTCAACTTTCTCTTACCATTTGCTTCAAAGGACAAATATTTACCAATGAAATTGAACAATATGGGGTGAATCCAAATTCTCAAGAATTTCAACTTCATTCTCAAGACACTTTAGTCCTGCCTCTGAGTCAGCAGATTTTAACACGAAAAGTCCCCCGGTCGCCTTGTCCATAGCCAAATGAACACTCCCAAATGATCCTGATCCAATCACTTTTCCTTTCAACCACTTAGTAGGTTGAGGACATGAACATTTGCAAATTTCAGCCATATTTTTTTCCTCACTTTATGTTGTGCACTCAAGATCAAAGGACTACACTAGGTATATTGTTGTTTGTTGTTTGAGCTCTAGATCAAAGGACTAAAGATCTCAAGTTCTACAAAATTTGATTTAAACTGCATAATGCACAAGTATATCATCTAATGAAAATCAGGTAAGTCCCAAACAACTAACAAAAAATCCTTGTATATTGACAGAAATTTCAACAGGATCAACATGGATAATATTGAAAGAGCGGTTTCCCATATGATGGAAAACCGCTCTCTTCGAAGTAGGAAGGTTGAATCTTTTTTGCAGTATTGATGAATTTATCTTGGAATGAAAGGATAAAGAAAGAGAGAGTACGAGTTTTGGATGCAAAATCCAACTTATAAGGGGGGGTCTAGTGATCCAAGAATTTTGGAATTTATGAGTTCCTATTGGATTGGAAATAAACGGACAGTAGCTGCCACATTTATTTAAACTAATTTCATGTTCTTTACATTTTGACTAAACGGGAACTTTCTTTGGGGGATGTTTCTGGGGCACCTTTAAACTTGAATAAATGTGTTCAAACATAGAGTAATAAATTGTTACTGCTATATTTGACTAACTGAATTTGTTCAATTAATATTTGACATTTTAGAAAAACAAGAAACATTTATTACCCTTTTTTTTAGTATTCACCCTTACTACTCCAATTGGTGAGACGTTTAAGAGAAAAATGACTAATCTTACGGTTAACGTTATAGAATGATGAAAATCTTTAAAGACGGATAATATGAACCGAAGATAGTATTATTAGTATTTATCTCCAAACAAAACAACCAATGGTCAAGAAGTCAGAATTTAACACCAGGTCTAGATCCCTATTGATATGAAAAAAAGAAAATCATTTGGAGTAATGAACAAAAGAGGGACTCTCAAGTCTCGACCACTAAATCATAAGTTGTGGTCAAATTACTTGTTAACAACATAGGGATTCTCTACCTCTCTAGTTATATTATTTTCCCCTGAATTGGTTGTAAAATGAACTTTTTCAACTTAGTACTGGATTATTATTCGAGAATTCTCGAATGACAATCCCTACTTCCCCTTTTTACAAAGCCAAAAGGTGATACACGTTGTGGATCTACTCATCACTCATGTTTGTTGGCGTACGACAGAATTTTATGCAAATAGTGTCAACTTATTTTTACTAGTACATGAGTTTGGATTTGAGGTGTGAGGGTTTTAATAAGGCTTTACTCCATTTCAAACTGAGGTTTACATTCGTTTGCAAGCAGTGTTAGTCTATAATGCGTAAATATTTTAGAAAATACTATGCACATAGATACATTTAATTAAATATCCAACGAAGCAGTGTCACTCTGAGCTCTAAATCTAGGATATGCACATTGGCACAGCTGAATTATCAGGGCCTTGGACAGTGGCACACTTGCATTCTTCTGCGTTTATCACAAAACTGAGAAAAGCGCGAAGTATGTCAAAATCTATGAATCACTTACTATGAAACCACGAGTTTCCAACTGCCTTTCGACATGATTTCTGTCTAATACAAACTTTGACAACATTTCGAAGAATAACTATATTATGCACAAGGAATTGATCAAGAATATTTGTTCCGGTATCTGAGAATGCAGGCTCTTTCAGAAAGCCTCTATTAGTTTGTTATTCTTTTACAAGTGTAATAGAAAAGGACTGAAAAGCACTTCTAGCATCTATCTCTTTGGGCAGCTTTACAAGACGAGCTGCCATCTGAAAACCAGCATGTTTCCTAGACTAGACAATGAATCTGCGGCCAATTCTGGCTTCACCTCCTGCTTAGGAATCTTAGGTGGGTTTAATGCCCATTGCATTGCCCAGATTGCCAAAGGACGCATGTAACCCAGATCCATTCTTTACATAGTATCAGAGTCAGACCCATTACAATTCTTTGTTCGTCGATGTTGGGCGCCCAAATTATTGTTGGATATGTAAAGCAGTACGGGAAGTAAATAAATATTACAAGTGTTCGAAAGGATAAACAAACAAGCCAATATTCGAACTTGTCGCAAGCTTGTTGAGTCTTGAATCTTGATAACCTGAAATCAAGAAACACTAAATCTGGATTGTTACAACTGTGGCTGAGTCGAGAGATGACTCTCTGTCTTTAAGACAAGATTGCCCCGTATATATGCTTTTACGTTAACGGACAATGGTCTCCCAAGATAAAACAACAACTAATCAACACTACAAAACAAATAGGTTGATTCCGACGAAGAAAACAAACACGAAACGACTTGTTGAAGAATGGAAAAAGAAGAGTTTTCTGTTTTTGTCCCAACGTTTCTGCTCAGGTTTGGACTGACTTTCTGTTGTCTCTGTGTATATATGTTGTCTCGTTTTTCTGTCTCACATTCTGTGTCACACAATTGAGCCAAAAAGCTCCAATATATAGCATAAGGGAGGGACTCCTCAACTACCAAATAAAGGCTGTTAATGGCCATTGAAGGAGGGAGTAATTCAGCCATTACTAGCCAAGTAATGGTTGTTTAAGGCCATTGAAGGAGGGCTGTTTATGGAGGAGTTAATCAGCCAAGTAATGACTGGTTAATGCTCCAAAAATCAACCCAAACGGCTGCCTTCCGTCGTTCCCAAACTGTAAATATTAAACAATTTGGGGGTCTATCAGAAGAAGCCCAAGACCCACGACGGGCGGGCGGCGGCGGCGGCGCGCGTGTGGGCTTAGCCTTGAACCCAATCACATCTAGGTCCTCCTTTCTTCAAACACATGGGTTACCCCTTGGGGTCCCAAACCCTTAGCCAATTTTGAGACTTATAAAGAGAGCAATTCTTCATTTTCCCACCGATGTGGTAGATTTGTCCCACACCATATTTCCATGCCTCAAACACCTTACTTCGTGAACCAATATCTCTTTCATTTCTCAATGAAATTTGACGATTCTTGACCCTACGGTCATCTACTCACTTAGTAGATTATGCACGTGTGAAGAGATAAAGCCTCCAACATGCGGAACCCTAGTGTTTAAGTCATTAAATACGGGTGGACGCATCTCCCCACCAAAGGCAAATTTCCAACAATTATATTGTCCACGCTCCAGTTAACGAGGTCTGGGCGTGCGGGGAGTGTTAAGAGTCCCACATCGGAAATGGAATGGGAACATGGACTCCTTATATGGACTTGGATAATCCTCACCCTACAAGCTATATTTTAGGGTTGAGTTAGGCCCAAGATCCATTCTTTACATGATCAAACACTGATTTTTCAAATAAAGTGAAAAGTATTCCGAAAAATGTGAATAATTTTTACGGCCAAACGGGTATATTTCAGTATCTTGCTGAAGTTCTTGGTAGTAGATATCCTTCGACATGGTTCCCAGTTGACCTCCGAGAGTCAAATACTGATGCCAATGTTACTCCAAAAATACAATGACAGAGTTGGAGCCTTCTAAGAAGTGTATGAGAAGAATTTCTACTGAACAAAAGCTATGGAAGATCTAGGGACATTCGTATTATCTAACAGGCTCAAATAAGCACGATAACAAATACCCCACGGTTTCTGCTCGAATTCTCATAGTCCAATGACCATAAGCTTACAAAACATAGATTTTTAAAGTTGAAACAAATGAAGAAAAGATCAGGATCTTCACTTACCCAAAGCCATTTTCAGACCAAACGATTTCATAGACTCCAGCTGCAGTTTTAAATCCCGTATCCGTCATGTCTTCCTGAATCATGGCTGTAGCTACAGCATATGTAACTCCGGACCATATCTCCCTTGATTGCATACTAGATGAGTCAGGTTCCCCGTTGGGCCGCATCCCATTAACTGCTCCTCGCCTCCCATCCTTGACCTTCATGACATTGAAATTGAACACTGTCTCAAGTGCAGTTTTAGCTTTTTCTTCATCAACAATTGGTAGAAGACCACATGCTCGAGCATACCTACAAATAGAGCAAATGTGATCATGAAGAAGAAGAGGTACCATTAACATAATCAACTGCATTACCAATATTAGTATAAATAGATGTTCAGTGTGGAATGCACATAGGAGAATATAACGATTCAATAAATGCAACACGTGAAAACAAATGTTTAAAAAGGCTTCAGCTATTTTGGGTCAAGCAGGGTAATGCATGTAATCTGACATGCAAGGCTATATATGGTTTGCCACTGAAGATACAGGAACTGAAATAGATTTACCTTGCCATTTTTGCCATATACTCAATAAATAGAAAAATATTTTTCTGTGTCCGTATATTGTATAATTATAATTTTCAACATAAGATACAAGGACTGGAAGCTGCTAGTAAGAAACTGAAGGAAATAAGGGTAACATTTTGATAAACTTCCTTTGCTTTCTGAAACTTAAACCAAAAGTAGTCTTCAGAACCCTTGTCACCTACTTCTCGAGCGAGGGCTGATGCAGCCTGCAAAGCTGCCACCCATAGGCCACCACAGTAAGCACTCACACCAGAGACAGATCATACATCATATGTTTGATCAGGAAATCCTTCATTTTCTATCATCCCATCACCATCCTTGTCAAATTGGTCCATGAAAGCCATTGCCATATACACAGATGGTCAAACAGCTTCAGCAAACTTTATCACCCCTTGCAACAAAATCACTGTAAACTTGAAGAACAAATTTTGGATTCAAATCTTTCCACCGATCTGTGTTATACAGGCAATAGTAATTTACTTCAAACCATGGATCATCCATTCCGATATCATGAGGAAGAGCGCCAAGAACTTTCCTTGTCGCTGACATTCCATCATCCAAGAGCATTCTCTTACTTGGATCATGCATCATCACAGCAGCTGCAAAGTCTCGTTGTATGCTAAGTTCAAGTTTTGGGAATAGCATCGTCAAAGCAAACGATGCATAAAAATGAACATCATATGTGTTACACATATGATATTCAATCCCTTCAAGATAGAGGAAATGGCCAACATTTTCCTCTCCCTTCTGAAGAAGATTTGTCCCGACAGCAGCATTTACTGAGACAGGAGTTTGAAGTTCCCCAAGCACCGAACCCATCCTTTCAAGAATGAGAACAGCAGTATCATCTGAATGGGTTAGATCAGCACTTTTTTTAACATCCGAACTAGATCTATCTATGGAAAACTTTTTCCCAATAGTTGATAAACTTTGAACTGGTGGCAATCCATCTGAAAAAGAAAACATGAATCAGCTACACTTTGGCTTATTAAAGTGCCATTAAAGCACATGAAACCAAAGCATACCTGTCCAAATTGTCCCTCCTGCATTTAAATAGTAGAGCTCATTGAAGAGAGTTATTGGATACCTGCAAAATACCACAAAAATTTCTCAAGTCTGGTAATGCATGGTGCAAAGCTCACCATTTGGGAAGCCTCTTGTCTTCAACAATAGGTTTTTTCCATTCTTCTATTTGTGACTCCCACTGGGTGTGCTCTGAGTTCCATCAAGAAAAAAAAACTAAAATAGTATTTTTAGATATGTACATCCCTGAGGATCTTAGGCAATTGTATCAGTAGAAGAAAACAAGGAAAATGTTAAATGAAACCCCGTATATCAGAAAGTCCATCTTCAAAAGATTAGGAATGCAAGTTGAGAATATGGTAGCTTTGATGAAGCTTTACCTTGGATAGCATCATGTGCAATTTTTGCAGCAGCATGACCCATGTACCATAAAACTTTGTGTAGCGCCTGTTCATGGAGCAACATTAATCAGGAAAAGCACAAGAAACATGCTATTTTATGTGTACAAACTAGGTCGATAAAGTTATAACTACTTGCCTGTGATAAGTTCTGCCACTTGCAAAATTAATTTCAGGGCAGGCCCAGGCCAATGAGAATGTCGCACTTCTCACATCATCTGCTGGAATGGTTAGTGAAGCTGCAACTGCCGCTCCAACAAGTGATCCCGGTTCAGAAGGCATTGACATTTCCTCAGATTGCAGGTGGTCAAAGGATCCATGCTATCAGAACAGAAACAGGTCAAAGTCTGTCAAGAATGATGATTTTTTTCCTCTGAAAGTTCTATTTTATTAGAAAGGGGCAGCCCGGTGCACTAAGCTCCCGCTATGCGCGGGGTCGGGGGAAGGGCCGGACCACAAGGGTCTATTCTAATTTTATTAATGAACGGAAAATCTCTTGTATACAAGCAGAATACCAAAAGTTAGAGAACATACAAAAGAATGATATTAAAACAATTACAAGGAAAAGAACAGAAAAAGCAAATGACAAACAATTCTTCTTCAAAATGTTTCTATATAGAATGGGTTCAAATCTGGTAATGATGGGAACAGAAACAGGTTAAAGTCTGTCAAGAATGATGATTTTTTCCCTTTGTAAGTTCTAATGTTATTAATGATGGGAAAATCTCTTGTATACAAGCAGTGTACTGAAAGTTAGAGAACCTAAAGTAAAGACAAGGAAACATGAAAAGCAAATGAGAATAGTTCTTTTTAAAAATATTTCAATATAGAATGGGTTCAAATTGTGTATACTTCCCCTTCAAGGTGGACGTAAGAAGTGATATAAATTCAACACCAAAAAAGAAATTAAAAAGAAAACCATATAGAACTCATTGTTGGCTGACTGTAAATTCTATAAACTAATAATCTTATTCAGAACAGCTGATCTGTCCTCAGGAATTCTTCAGAAGCCTTAGCAATAACGACATTCAAAACTCCTTTAGGTGCAAAGTAAGCAACTAGTAGTACAGCAATAGCGGAAACTTCTAACACCAGAAGCAAGTTTAAATGCGCATAGGTCCTCCAGGAAGATAGCTCAAAGGAGACAAAATATCAAAGAGCAACACAGAGACAAGTTTACACAGTTTCAAAGAGTATGATGCAGCGAATGGAATTGTTAAGCAACTTCTGCAAGCACCAGGAATAGATTTTAATGTGCAATTATTATGGGATTTGGACCTTCTAAGCTGATTAGACCCTTCCCTTCTTTCTATCTCTGGTACGGGCCAAGTAGCTGAATAAATTGAGATATGCTAATCAGTGAAGCCCTTTGGAGGCGTCGGGTGAGTTGGCAACACACAGGATTTCTTGTCCTTTTTTCTAGCTTCTCTGCTAAGGAAGTAGAAAATATGATTTTGAGGATTTCTCTCTCTCTCTCTCTCGTGTTGCTCGCTCTATCTGCCTTTTGAAGTGTGAGAAAAATGGTTAGAGAGGTATACCTTTAATAAGAAGTCAAATCAAAGGCAGTTCTTTGGAAATCATATACTTGTTAGTCCATGTTTAAGCAATTGCAATCACCTTCTTTACTTCATTCCACTTGTCTTTTGCTGTAATTCCCTGGGAGTCTCCAGATATCACAAAGAAAGGGCAGTCAGAGACGTGAACTGCATTATTTTCCTCTGCTGCAATTGCAAAAGTTACAGAAGGCAGTTCTTTGGAAGTCCTGCATTCACAGAGTATGGTAATACAAATTTTCTAAAACACTCCAATTTTTGTGTTCAACTGTGAAAAAAAATCCTTAACCAAGTCATTCGTTTTCTTTTTCCTTTCAATTTTTTTAAGAAGAAGATGAAACTTACATGTGCTGCAAGAGTACACCTTGGACTCCATCTTCCGCTCAAAAATTCGTCATAAAAGAACAAGTTATTGACAACAAACAAAAGAAGGTTTTTAGAGAAAAGGTTAAACATTTTCTTTGGTGGATGGGAAGTGTCTCCCTAGATTACCACAAGTCAATAAGCCCAAGAAAATAGTCAGTTTTCCGTTTCCTATTATTTTTGTGTTAGGTTAATTGGCACATATTTCAAGAATAAAGCTTAAAGTTGTAAGTGAAGTGTCTTTAAAGCTAGAGCCCAGATGTGTGATCTTAACGGCGGAGAATCTGAGAAAGAAGAGAATTACCTATGTCAGTTGGTGTTTCATGTGTAAGTGTACGGGCGAAAGTGTAGATCATCTTCTTTTGCATTGTAAGGTGGCTAGCCGGTTATGGAGGGTGGTCCTCAATTTGTTTAGGATATAATGGGTTATGCCGGGTACAGTGAGGGAGGCCTTGCAAAGTTGGACTCATAGAAGAGGGAAGAAAAAGCCTGAGAGCATGGTGCGTTGCCCCGCAATCATGTGGGTCATTTGGAAAGAGAGGAATAGGAGGGCATTTGAAGGGGTGGAACTTGATTTTGTAAAGATGCAGAGTAGTGTTTTGTCTCTAGTTTCTTTATTTTGTACTTACGAGGTCCTAATTTGTATAGAGGATTCAATCTCTTTTGTTGAGAATCATATTTTGGTGTAGGTTCTCTTCTTTTAGTATATGGCTTGTATACGAGGCTTCCCCCATTTGTTAATAAAATTATTTACCTTATAAAAAAAAAGCTACAGCCCAGATAGATGAGTGAAGTGTGTCCTTGTACGCTGTAACAAATCGTATTACCCTATAAGATTTGGCAGGATCTTTCAAGGTAGACTTCAAAATGTCTACCTTTATCGAGAACATGTTGGGACCAGAAGCTACTTTTTGACTTTTCACAGACAAAAAGGATGAAGCCATACTGAGAATGTAAAAGTAAGTCCATCCAACTCTTGGTGCATGAATTGTTGGGCAAAGGTTTCAGTTTTAGGAGAGATTGGGGGAGACTAAGAAAAGAAGGCCCACATTTACTTTAGGACATGGAAAAACTGATTAGCAATGTAATAACATTCATAAAGTAGCAAACAATGTAAAGTTTCAGCTTCAGAAAAGCAGGCAATGTCTACTGATGAACCAAAAACAGACTAAGTCATAACCTTGCTAAAAGTGATCTGACCTAAACTTTGAATTAAAATGACGGCCAGAAATTCCAGAATCTCCACCAGCAGAATTCTGGGAACACAAAAAAGAAAATCGAGAAAAATGTTCTACTCACTATCTTTTCATTTCTTAAGAACCGAGTAAATACAACAATTCCGAAAGATGGAGCAGATGGATTAGCTACATTCATAATCTGAAATACTAAGTAAATCAGAGTCACGCAAGAGAACTTACTGCCCAGGTGAAAAGCAAAGTGACATCTGCAGATGTCTTTCCCAAGTTATGCAGCTGAACAAAATCAAATTCAACTCACAAAGTTAATGCTACAAAATACATCTCCACCAGAAAAAATGGAGGGCTAAGAAGAGGTTTGAATATATTCCAACCGTGAAAGTAAAGACTGCTGTAGGTAAGCTGCTCTCTTTGTAGTTGTGGGGGATAAAAGGAGAGATCTGACGGCATACTATCCTGAGTGCTGGATCAGGTTCCCCTTGATAAATGTTGAAAATATAAGACAATCCCTTATGAAGCACATCAAACTAGTGAATATATTGGTCAAACATTAAATTACCATCGTATACAGTCCACGCTCTTGGATAAAGACCATGATATGTAGAATTTTGGCCACTCAGATTACAGTCCCAAGATCCTATTCCAGAAGCTGAAGAATCATTGTTTACTCACAAAATATCAGTGACCTTACCACTGAATGTCTTCCATAAAGATATACTCAAAATAGATACAACTTTATTTCCTTTGACTGATTCGTAGTTATTTCAAAGTAATATTGTGAGAAGGCAAGACAAGAGCAAGAAAATTAACAACATCTATAGCCAAAGAAAAGAATAGTTCCTTACTTTGGAGTTCTCGGGCATAACACAGTAGAATACTTTTCACCATTTGGACGTGTAACAAATATCTGCAATAGTAATCCATATCCAAATGAGGCCACGTGCTGAAAAAATAACAGCAAATAAGGTTCTTCCTGCTTCTGTTTTTCTCAATCTGTCTCTTCTCCTATGCTTCATTTAATATTAAAATAGATTTACTCCTGCTATTTCCTCTTTACTGCACATGCAGGCTCTTAATGACTATCAAATTCATAAAGCATTGCTGCAGGGACACTTCCCTGCTTAAGAAATTTTTCTTTCTCTTTCCATCATGAAGTGAAGCTTTGATTTTCACATTTCCTATACCTTCTTTATCATCCAAGGGACTGTACTCATGCATAGAACTGTTTAACTCATTGGTAAACTAATTTTTTTGCATGATCTTTCAAAGTTAACTACTTTTGCATATGTGTTCATTGGATACTAGTCAAGTAGACCAAGCTAAAAGTATATTCGAATATTTTTAGAAGCGAAAGCACCAAAAAAGAAAACGACAAGGTCAATTAGACTTGCAGCGAAAGCAATAAGTGAAGCACACACTTCTTTGCAAGGAGGCGCACAATCTACAGGAAATTAAAGAATATCAAACATCTATGAATTTGGTACAACAAAAATAAGTTTCAAAATTATCTAACTAATTTCAGCTCCCACTTGTGGAACTATACTGGGTATGTTGTTGTATAACTAATTTCGGCATCCACCGTACAAAAATGCAGATACTAATCCAACTCCTTAAAGTTGAGATTCAAGGAAGCAGTTGATTCTCATTGGAACCACTTTGTGTATTTGTTTGAAGTGCAACTTCTCTAACACACAAGTCTTCACCTATGAAGCGATAACCCATCACTTCACACAGCCTCATCGCTTTAAACAACGAAGCAGTGGCTTTGAATAACACTAATATTTACCCTTCAAAAAGATGACATGCAATGTGAGGTCTGCATGACAAAGCAAATTCTAAAACCAGTAACAATTGTAAAATAGCCCAAAAGCTGCTGGGTTGTTTATAACAGAATTAAAAAAGTTTGGAAACATAAGTCAAACAAAGGCCGTTATAGATAATAAAGGTTAAAAGTAATAAAGGTTTATGTACATATCCTACCAAAAAGTGTTCAAATACCATCTGGAAACAATGCATAACAAGATAGCAAGACATCATGCACATGACCTATCTCTTATGTATTTTCAAGAAAAGGAAATGGCAGAATATATCTGCAAGAAATACCAGAACCTTTTGCGACCAGCATCTCATGTAAGGCCTTTTCTCAAGAAATATCCTGTTTAGGGTATAAAAGTGATTGGAATGGTTTATTGTTATGATGTACCAATATCACATTAAAGTTGAATGCAACCTGCTCATTTGAACTCCTCCCTCAAATCTTTTCTTGTTAAAAAGTAGCTCATCTGAAGTATTAAAGGAAACAGTATACACTTGTGAATTGCAAAGCACTTAATAGTCATATAGTCATATTTCATAGAACTTACGGAAAATTGGTTTGCCAGAACTGGTTTATCTTCACATATTCTAGGAAATAGTTGCCAGAGCAGAAATTCACATTTGAAGCTTCTTCCTATGCTTCCTGCACTGAAATTTTCGCCGTACCCCATACCACCAATAGGAACTCCTTGGCAAGATGAGTAGACCCTTTTTATGAAAGGATTGATAAACAAAGCATCCTGCAAGACAAAAATATAGGTGATTAGTGCATCTTGTATTTAGAAAGATGATGATACGTAAACATGAAACAAAAGGAAATCACCTTTCCTTTGGCTTTTCCTTCTTGTAGACATCTCCATAGGCGGTAACCTAATGGAGCCTACATGAAAGAAAAGACACCATAACAAACAATGAGTTAAAGGTAAAAAGTGGCAATTTTCACGGGTATCACAATACCAACATAGGCCCCTGGTGCATGCATTTTCATGCAGCTATGCTGCTATTTGATGACATCAGAGACGGATTTAGGATTTGGAGGTTGCGGATGCCACTATTTTGAATATGAAATACCTACCACTAGCCACAAAGACCAAATAGGAAAGATGGGTCGGGTCAGTCGATTAGGTCTTTTGTTCGTAATTAGACAATAAATTATGTTTAATAAAATTATTTTTCACACTTGATTTAAATAGTTAGATTCTAGTCTAGAAGAAAGTTGCAAAAATGAAAAACAAAAACAAATAACTCTTGAAAGAGCCCAATTAGATAATTTGCTAAAGATGGTAGCTTAATTTCTATATACTATTTGTTTGACTAGATTAATTTACCTTCGATATTCTTGAGTTAGTTTTTCCGTCTTAAAATATCAAGTTTTATGACAACTATTTAAAATAAAAGCTTCAAAATATTAATCTATGAGAATCAACCCAAAATGGAGTAAACAAACCATTTGTTATTTCAAAAGTAAAAATAATAATTCATATTATACTCCAAAATAAATCAATGTCGCGTCATCAAAAAGAGAAAAACTAAATGTTAAATAAAACAAATTCAAGTTACTTATCAAAAGAAGTTTCTTATGAAGTAAGCTTTAGTTGTAGAAACAAAATGATGGTTGGTGTAAATAAATTAAAAAGAGAAGATGATGAAGAAATGAGAGAGAAGGAGGAAAGCGAGGGGAGGGTGTGAGGCCCTAGGGAGAAAAACGGCTGTCAGAATTGCTTGCACCAGGAATCGAACTAGGACACACTAAGAAACAAATCACGGCCTACGTGAAACCAATGGCACCCATACCTGTTTTGTGTATTCTGGGTGTTATTTAACGGATTTATACGTTTTTCCACAGATATTTACATACATTCTTGGATTTTTTGCCAAAGCGTGCGGGTGGTGTGGCACCCCAACCTCATAAGGTAGATTTGCCCCTGGATAACATGTCTAAATAGCACTAAGTTCATGCATGGAATTAAATCACAATTCATTCCAAATACTTCTATAGACAGGTATTTAATCAGCCTCATAGAGACATGAGTAGGACTGACTTAGACACAAAATCTAGGATTAGATAAGCAAAACTCCCAAAAAGCTAAAACGGCTATCACTTGGCTCCTTATTTGATCTAAAGGCTTGAAACAGCTTTTCATTGTATGCAAACAAAAGTACAGAGCTCCTGAAATCCTCAATATGTTCAACCGTTAAATTGGAAACGGGTTGGCACGAACAGTGAAACCGTGAAAATTAGAGTTTATTCACATACCAGAGAAACCATTTCTTTCAGCTTAAGATTGAATTCTGAAAGGGAAATATCATCACAGTTTAACTTGCGCTGCCAAGTCAAAGATGGAAGTCAACCTTGACCTGGAGAAAAGGGGAAATGGAAAAAGTCAACAGCAGTACATCAGTTAAAAGGATTACCTAAATTAAATCTAGACTTGCCCATCAGCCTACATGATTTGGAATAAAGGGACAAGCTCTCTTAGTATGATGACATAACTGACAAAAGATACTTGACCAATAAAAAAGAAAACAAAAATCCAAGTATCTGCATTCTATAAATTGCACAGGTTGAGAATTTATTTGTAGGTTCCATGTTGGTGCTACATACAAAGGCTTCAAAACCACATTTTATTTTCATATCGAATACGGATGTGTAATAAGTAGCTTCTCATAGGCAACAGAAACACACTAGATGAGGCAGTCATTTTCAGAATTAATGGGCCAAAACTAGAAGATTTTTTATAGGCAAAATTAAAAGATAAATCATAGACAAAAACCTTTGCATTTATCATATAAAATCAAACAAAAAAGCTAGACAAGCCTAAAACAGGTGTCCAGGTACAATTTCTTAAAGGAACTTGAGTAACAAAACTAAGAACGAATAATTAATCAATTATTGAAAAAATCTTAAAAGGCATAGTCATTTAAGGGGTAATCTATATTTTTTTTATCAAGTAAAAAGTTTCATTGATATTAACAAGGTCAACTTGGCCGTATACAAGTGGTATACCAAAAAGAGGAGAAACCTACAACATATGGTTCTCTCCAAAAGACAATCAATCCTCTATACAAATAGGGTGCACCAAAAGAAAATAAGGGATTGGAGACTACTCCTCAATTGAGTGAAGCTCATCTCCACCCCTTTAAGGGGTAATCTATATTAAGGCACCAAAGGGTACCACAAGTCTATGATCACTATAGAGTCTTGACACATAGCAGCCTGAAACCCCATAGACCTGAGTGACAAAAGTGACAGATAATAAACATAAGCAGAAATTTGTAACCAAATAGTGCAGACAGAGTACGTTACTTGTCAAATGTTATGCTCTCAATACATAAAACTAAAATGACGGAGCTCATGAGATCTTTTCTTTTCTAACCAAATCATATACTGCACTCAGACTCTTCACGTAATATTTTGTTTTCATCTAGTATAATCCTTCCTAACTAGTTATCCAGTAATAACATAATCCACGATGCTTGATACGATTCGGGATGGTGCGAGGGTGATTATGAGAGCTAGATTTCGTGGTGGAACTCGGATTTAAGCCAATGATGATCCATGGAGCATATCCACCACATTTGAGGAGCTTCAAGGGGACTCAAACGGGTATCTTCATACCTCACACCCCTTGATGATGAAGGATGAGCCTTTGAAGACCTATGTGTGAAGATGATCAAGCTATGGGAAATAGCATGGAAGGATCAAGACACAACTCAAGTTCCTTCACCAGAGACTATGCCGAGGAGCTCCAAGCAATAAGAGTCGTGTTCATGCAAGGAGAGGCCTAGGAGATCCTTGAGGGACTCAACTAGGTTGAAGAAGAGAAGCATGAGATTGGATGATGATGTCAAGACCAAGAGGTGGTTATTTATGCAAAGAGACCAATCTTTAAAGACAAAGCCATCATTCCTTGGGAAGACCACCAAAGAAGGCCTTAAGGCCCTTACTTCATTAAGGGCATAATTGTATTAGCTTAGTAGTCTTCTTAGCCTAAGTTGTATAAATACTACATTTGTAATGATTCTCTAATATCTAGAGTTAGGTAGTACTCCTAGTAAGTGTAGGATTAGTATAGAATAGCCTTAATCTCTTCAATTGAACCTTTCTTTGAATGTATCCAAGTTAATAATTCAAGCATGAGTTCAAGTCTCTTCTCCCTTGGTTTGTGATCATTACTTGATTTCAATCATTTCTTTCTTCTATTCTCACCTATATTTCTTGTGCTTGTGCTTTGTATTGAGCCGAGGATCTCTCGAAAATAACCGCTCTACCTGCCAAGGTAGAGGTAAGGTCTGCGTACACTCTACCCTCCCCGGACTCACGTTGTGCGATTTCACTAGGTATGTTGTTGTTTTCATCTATATTTCTCCTATCCAATTTATCTTACTTTGTGTTATTTAATTCCGCATTTATTCCAAGTCTAATCGTATCATTTGGTATCAGAGCTTAAGCCAAAAGATTGTTTCTACAATTTTAATCCTACGTTCTTCTATTTTGAAAATCCCAAAATAATCAAAATTCAAAAAAATCTGAAAAATTTGTTGTTGTTTTGATGGATTTGAGGTTATAATTGAGTTCTAGATATCAAATTTTGTAGCATTTAGAGGTGTTTTGAAGATTCCACCATTGAAGTACCTTTAAGGTTTGAAAAACATCAAATGGATCTATATGATTTTGGGTTCATTGACTTCAATAACCATTGGGCTTTGTTCTCTACATCAAAGAGAGCCTAGATCTAAAATTTAAAGTGATTTGGAGTTGATTTGGACCTACATTGAATTTTGGTGTTCTTAGTGTTCTTGAGCAATCTTCATATCTTCAAGGTGAAGAAGAAGCTAAAAATGGGTGTTTGATCCAAAGATTTCAACCAAAGTTGTGAAAAAGTATTTTCCACCCCAAAAAAGGAAAATACTAGGTTGTAGGGGACCTAAAAAGGTCAAAAAGTCATCAAAAGAAGGCCCCACGTGATTGTCATATGGCACACGTGGCCCACATCATCATCCACGTAAGCAGCTATGCAGGGAGGAGAATTTTCGAGTGCTACTGGTTTCACCCACGCACACCTGTGTGGGAGCCTTGGAGTAACCGGTAAAGTTGCTGCCATGTGATCGGGAGGTCATGGGTTCAAGTCGTGAAAACAACCTCTTGTAGAAATGTGAGGTAAGGTTGTGTACAATAGACCCTTGTGGTCTGGCCCTTCCCTAGACCCCGCGTATAGCGGAAGCTTAGTGCACCAGGCTGTCCTTTTTTTTACACCTGTGTTGGCCACGTATCTCGGCCACAAGGCACCATTTCTCGGCCACGCACCACCCTTCTCGGCCACAAGGCACCATTTCTCGGCCACGCACCACCCTTCTCGGCCATGTAGTCCTCTTTTCACCCACACACCTTATCCACCCATGTGGGTCTCTTGGCCACGCAAGGCCACCCACACAGCCCCTACCTTACCACGTACTTCACCCACGTATTGGAAGATCTTGGCCATGCAAACACCAAACAACATACAAAGGTTTTTCTTCTGAGTTCAACACTTTTCTCATCTTAATTCTCATCTTTTTAATCCTTTAAGCTAATTAATAATTAGTAATTATTCTTACTTGATTGTTAACTAGTTCTTGAGTCCGAAATTCATTCGTGCTAATTCAGTTTGAGCTTTTCTCGTTTGATTTCATCGTAAATTACTTAACTCTTGTCTGTTTACTTTGATTGTCCGTTCTTGGTGCCACATAACTTTTACTCCGAACCGACGCTTGGATACTACTTGGGTATTGTTTGAGATTGTAGGTTCTTGACAAGTTTAAGGATAATCCATTGAGCGAGAAAAAAGGCAAGAGTGGTGAGAACAATAGAGTGGTGCTTGCCAAGAACAAACGAGTGCAAATACGAGCATTGGTGAGAAACTCTTATTACTAACTTTCTTTGCTCGTTTTGTAGGTTCACGAAGAGGAGTCATAAGGAGAGGAGTTATAAGGAAACATGTCGTCTATCACTTCGGGTTCTTGTGATGATGACATGGGAGGTTGTGGCTTTAGTGACGGAGGTTATGACCATGATGATGATGGAGCTTATGGAGACGATAGTGGTCATTATGATCATGAACCATATGATGGCGAAGAGTACTACTCCGGAGGCGAATATGAGGTAAATAGATCTCATGGATCTTATGAAGAAGATGAGAGAGTAGAAGAGTCTAACGAAGAGTCCTATGGTGAAGACGATAGTCATGAAGATCATCATACTACACACCATGGATATGGAGGCGACTTGAGGTATAGTTCTTTCTCACACATACCTCATGAATCAATTTATGAAGAGTCACATGAAATAAGGAGTTGTGATGAACATGAATCGAGTGGTTATTCACTTTGGTGAATATGACTGTGAAGATAGTAGACTTACCTTGTGACGAATTTTCTAGAGGATATTCACATGTATTCCTTTGTGATACTTCCTATACTAAGTGAGATGGTATACGTGTGTGGGTTGGAGGAGATATAAGTTGTCCTAGAAAGAAGAGATAGTGTACATTTCCTACTTCAACAAGTACAATGTCTTATGTTCCTTATCCTAATACAAATGTGTCATGTTCTCAATATGGATATAATGTTGAAGGTAGGAGGGAAGCATCGATAGGCATTGGGAGTAGAGGAAACCCAATGTATCAAGAGATGATTGATCCAAAGAGGTGAACTATCGAAACTAAGGTGAATGTTTGTGGATGTGCGAGATTTTCTCTTTTGCTTGATGATGATTGTTATACAAACTTCATCACCCCTCTTACGGTTGATTGGTTGAGGATACCTTGCGTAATGAGACAGTATCCTTATTATGATGAGGGAGGGTATTGAGTTGATAGGAGAGTGCATATGGTAAGTACCAAGAGGAGATTTGGTGTGATGTGTTTCCCATGAATACTTGCCACATATGTTTGGGATATCCTTGGTTCTAAGAACATAGGATTCCATATGAGCAAGAATGGTACAAGTATGTAGTGGACAAGAAGGGGAGCTTTCTTTTTCCACCTATACCCCCCTAAAGAAGAAGCAAGTGCAAGTGAACCGCTTCCTAGAGTGAGTGGTCTTGATATTTCATATTTTGATAGGATAAGAAATGTTCTCCAACAAATAGTTGCTCAACGCTTGGCCAAGGAGCAACCAACACAAGATGAGAGAGTTATCCTAAATGAAGCCAAATGTTAAGATTGAAGTGAAGGGCCATCCTAACCCTTCGAAAGGAGTTTTGGGAGCTCATCCCTCTTCTAATGAACACGAGAGATACAAAATTGAGAGGAGTAAGGGAGAGCCATGTGACAAGTGACAACTCTAGAGTGGAAAAAGGAAAGGTTGTGCGGAGTGACGTGAGGGAGTTGCCACAACTTATTTCTAACCCTTCTAACATTTCTACTTCTTTTAGTTGTCTTGGTTCTTTTGTAGGTACTCATGAGGATGGACACTCGAAAGAATCCCAAGTTTCTTTGGGAAGTGAAGTAACCTAAACCCTTTCAAAAGAGAAAAGCCAATGCAAGGCGCTTGATCGAGGTAACGAGAGTTATGTGCATGAGCTACAAGGTAACAAAGATAATCCTTACCCTCTATTGAACTTAGAGGAACATGTTGAGACTAATAGCTAATTGAGTAAGGATGAAGTTTTGTCTTATGTGGACTATAATGGCTCTTTGCTTAATAAAGATGATGTCTTTGTTGAGAGTGTTCACACACTAGTTGATCCTTTTGATGGCCGAATTGATGCTTCTTGAGATATCAATTTGTGTCCACCTAGTGCGTACACTTATAATTCTACACTAGTCGACTTTATTTGTGGTAATCATGTGAGCAAATCTTGTGAGCTTGACATGCTACCAACTAGTGTTGATGTTTGTGTTGATCGACTTGATTGTAATGTTAATCCACTATTCGAGAAACTTTGTGATGTGCTTAATGAACCTTCGATTAGTGATGATATTGATAAAGTTGATCCTTTGAATAAGTATGACACACCGCCCATATTTCACATATGAAGATGAGCTGTTGACTTTTGATGAGACTCAAGGTTATGATAGTGTTGTGTGCCATGTAGATAGTCATGACGTTGATCCTTTTAGGAGTGACATTACATGCCTTCACTCACCAACTTTAGATGATTACTCTTTCCTTAAGAATAATGTCTTATTTGGTAATGACATGATTGTTGATGATGATGTGCATGCTCACTTGTTTTGTGGTGTGGTAGATGTCGCCACATTTGGGGGTTACAAAGTCTATAGGAATCCAATGTGGAATGATGACACTCTTCCCTATGATAAAGATCTTCCTTTAGGGAATGATAATACACTTGTTGGGAAGGAGTGTTTGAAAAAGATAGGTGAAACTTGTTTACAATTATTTCTTCTATTCTCACCTATATTTCTCCTATCCAATTTATCTTACTTTGAGTTGTTTAATTCCACGTTTATTCCAAGTCTAATCGTATCAATGCTTGCATGGATTTTCCCCACTATCATAAGTATTACAATGGCTCTTGTTATCAATCATAAATAAGAGCAAATAAAGGATACAGATGTTGCCCGCTGTAAAGTGCTTGGCATAAGGACCTAATGAAGGCGCTGCAATTGTGCCTTGTTGCACCTAAGGTATATGTGGTTCATCGATTTTTCCATGCCATCAACTTTACATTGGAGAAAAGAGAAAGAAGCTACAATATACAAGGAAAAGCTCCTCACAGCGCACACTACAGCAGGGAAGCAAGTGGTGTACCTCGCGATGCTTACGGCATTCTCCTTCTCCTTCTCCTTCATCAAAACCATTAATTAACATATCTCCTGTATTGTACCAAGAAATGATGTCAGTATATTCAAAGCATCAAGGACCCTAACTCTACTCTCTTAAGTTTCATTACAGAAAGAAGCAGGCCCAAATAATGCCACTGGTAGAAAAATACATATATCAACAAGATCCAAGTTATCATCATTTCTCTGTATTGTCATCAACCAACAAGTTGCAAGCGGATTTTCAGACTTCACCAGTAGAAGAAAGTCTCAAATCTAGGCTATATGGCCAAAGCTTTACGCATATCAGCTGTTTGAACACTTCACAACTGGAATCTAGTCCGAAGAAGAATGATTTATGCACTATCAGCTGGTTGAAAAGTCTCACATTCCAGACTTCACCAGTAGAAGAACGTCTCTAATCTAGTCTATATAAAACAAGATTTACTCACTATCAGCCAGTTCAATAGTCTAACGTACTTCACACTTCACTCGAAGAAGAAAGTCTCTAATCTAGTCTATATGGACAAAAGTTTAACGCACCACCAACTTTCCAAAAGTCTAACAAGTTTTTCTTAATAAATAAAAGTCTAACATGTTTAGCGCTTCTTTCTTTTTCTCTTTTGATAAATCACAATGCTTAGCCTTACTGAATCTCCTTAAGCTTCTGCATTCCCACTAACTGTTGTTCACAGAAGGAAAATCTTGCCAATCTAGGTATAAAACCAGAGTGATAGCAATGATAGTGATGTTGTTGTATTTCTTAGAGAAATTACATTTTCAAAATACAAGGTATATAGCATTTGCAACTGTCCATTTTCAGATAAATTTCCACAACAACAACATCTACACCTTGTTCAGTGACCTTGGATATTTACCTCGCCAATGGAAATGCTGATTTACATGGTTGCAAGACCATGTTTCAATATACCAGGAGAAGTATTTGACTCTTAGTGTCACCAAATTTCTAGTGTATGTTGGGTATTGATATTGGTGAATGGGAAATGATTGGAAAGAAAAGTGGGAGTTGTCCCACATCGGTAGTGGAAAGAAAAGTTGGAGTTCCCTCTTGCTTTATAAAATAAGCATTTGTTCCACATCGGTAGTGGAAAGAAAAGTTCTTCTACTTATAAGTAGAATTACTCCTTCTTGTCAGTAAAAGGGTTGAGGGGGCAAGGACCCCTCGCGCGGTCGTCGTCGCTCGCTCGACTTCGGCTTCGGCTTCGGCTTCGGCCGGCTGGCCGGCCGGCCGGCCGGCCGGCCGGCTTCGGCTTCGGCTTCGGTCAAATGATCTGATTGATTGATAATCCCGGCCGGATCCGCGTGTCTAACCCGCGACCCGATTTCTTTTCCTTATTTAAATTTCCCACCATTTCCAGTGGCTGTTCAGAAAGGTTGCAAACCTTCAGAAACAGTACTTCCATGGCTATAAATTCGTTTGATTCCTCAGAATATTACTTACGAATTTTCTCGAACAACACAAACTTCTTCTTCTTCTTGCATAAACAAATTCTGTGTGATATACTACTGTTGAGTGGTTCGCCGCTACCGGAATTTGGAGTACTACTATTCTGGTAAGATAATCGTTCTATCCTGGGAGGGGATATTCCATCAACCTCGAGTACTGTGAGGAGAATAATTTCCTTAAGGACACACTTTGAACTAAGTGGGCTCGATTATATTCTGAAAAATATTTTTATTTTTCCAACACTAATTCTGTTCATTATTCAACTATTATTGTTTACTGGTTTTTTGGAATACAGATTAATAACAATCTTAAGGAAATTATATTTTTAGATTAATCTGTATTTTGTTTTGGAGACTAAAACCTGTGTGGTTTTCTACTCCGTGTGAAATTTCATATTCTGACTTGAAGACATAAAAACTTCGTTGGAATATTAAAGTTCATACTTGTACAACGATTTGAAGAACATAAAAACTTCATCGTTGCTGCATTCTGGTTTGGAGATTAAAACTTGTGCAGTTTTCTACTCCATATGAATATTAGTATTCTGACTCGAAGATATAAAAGGGTAAAAATCGGACCAAAAACTGTGGATTGTGTTTTTATTGGCTATGCTACAAACAGCAAAGCTTGTCGGTTTTTGGTTCACAAATCGGACAATCCCGAAATTCATGTTAACACGGTAATTGAATCAGATAATGCTGAATTCTTTGAAAACATTTATCCGTATAAAACTGAATGTGAGTCGTCAAGTGAAAGACCTAAACGACCGCGGGAAGAACCAAAGGAAAATACACCAAGTAAAGAGGATGCAAGGCGTAGCAAACGTCAAAGGACATCTACATCCTTTGGACCAGATTTTGTGACATTCTTGCTTGAAAATGAGCCTCAAACATTTAAAGCGAAGCAATGTCTTCTTCGATTCATTTTGGAAAGAGGCGAGTCAATAGTGAGATTGAATCAATTTTGAACAACCATACATGGGAATTGGTTGATCTTCCTCCGGAAATAAACCTTTAGGATCAAAATGGATTTTTAAAAGGAAAATGAAAGTGATGGCACTATTGACAAATATAAGGCAAGACTTGTGGTCAAAGGTTATAGACAAAAAGAAGGCCTTGATTACTTTGACACATACTCGCCGGTAACAAGAATAACATCTATTCGGGTGTTAGTGGCAACAAGGCGGCCGTATATGGTCTTGAGATCCATCAAATGGATGTCAAGACAAATTTCTTAAATGGAGAATTGGAGGAAGAAATTTACATGGAACAACCCGAGGGTTTTGTGGTTCCTGGTAAAGAAAGGAAAGTGTGCAAACTTGTTAAGTCACTTTATGGACTTAAACAAGCACCCAAACAATGGCATGCGAAATTTGACCAAACAATGTTGGCAAATGGATTTAAGATTAATGAGTGTGACAAATGTGTTTACATTAAAAATACTCCAAATCATGAAGTCATTGTTTGTTTATATGTTGATGACATGTTGATAATGAGTAGAGATATTACCGATATAAATGCTACGAAGCGTATCTTTGGCTAGCAAATTTGATATGAAGGACTTAGGAGTTGCCGATTTGATCTTAGGTATCGAATTCATAAAACTCCACAAGGTCTAGCATTATCGCAGTCTCATTATATTGAAAGAGTACTTGACAAGTTTAAGTATTTAAATTTCAATGTTGCAAAGACTCCAATTGATGTAAGTTTTGCACTTCAAAAGAATAAAGGTGAAAGTGACTCACAATTGGACTATGCACGAGTTTTGGGAAGTTTGATGTATATTATGAATTGTACACGACCAGACATAGCATGTGCTATCAGCAAGCTGAGTCGATTCACGAGTAATCCCAATCAAACTCATTGGATGGCAATGAAACGAGTCTTGGGGTATTTAAAACACACCCAAGACTATGCTTTGCATTATAACAAAATATCCCGCCGTGATCGAAGGATATAGTGATGCAAATTGGATCACCGGATCATATGAAGTTAAATCCACGAGTGGTTATGTTTTCACAATTGGGGTGGGTCAATGTCTTGGAAATCATCAAAACAGACATGCATCGCCCGCTCTACAATGGAATCTGAATTTATAGCTTTAGACAAGGCCGGTGAAGAAGCTGAATGGCTCCGGAATTTCTTAGAAGATATTCCATTCGGCCCAAACCTTTGGCTCCTATATGTATACATTGTGACGATCAAGCGAAAGAATAGGTAGGGCGGGAAGCGTAATGTACAACGGAAAATCTCGTCACATACGACGAAGACATAATACCGTTAGACAACTCCTCTCTAGTGGCGTTATCACGATTGACTATGTAAAGTCAAGAGATAACGTGGCGGATCCGCTTACAAAAGGCTTATCTAGAGAGGGAGTTAGTAGATCATCAATGGGAATGGGGTTAAGGCCGAGGACAAGTCATCATGGCGGTAACTCTACCTAGCAGACTGGAGATCCCAAGAGCTAGGTTCATGGAGATCAAACAAAGTTGTGACTGACGGTTCAACATTGTTAAATAACTCAACCCATTCTCGGATGAAGACAATGTTCAGAAATAAGGATAAAACCTCATGGCTTGTTAATGAGTTAATAAAGCATTAAGGTTCTTTAATGATTATCTAATTCGCGAGTGTATGACCGGATAATGTGGCTATAGGACCACATGTTTAGAAATCACCTATGTGAGTGTTAAGTGTAAGCCGCTTTAAAGGGGAATGACAGTGAAGGCCCATTCTCTACGCACTCATGAAACCAGGAAGTGTTCATGGCTGAAACGAACACAACCGTGAGAACCATAAATGGTTGAGGGTTGATTGTGTGACTTATGTTGTCTAGGTATACAACAAAGTTCGACGGTTCAAAGATATCAAATCTACCGATTGATCGAGTATATCCGATATAAGTTCACTACGGAAAGTTCAAAGGGAAACCTACTTATCCAGATGCAGTCAATTCTCGCTTGTATATCACACTTGTCCGCACTTTTATATTATAGCCATTCCCCATTCATGTGGGGGATTGTTGGGTATTGATATTGGTGAATGGGAAATGATTGGAAAGAAAAGTGGGAGTTGTCCCACATCGGTAGTGGAAAGAAAAGTGGGAGTTCCCTCTTGCTTTATAAAATAAGCATTTGTCCCACATCGGTAGTGGAAAGAAAAGTTCTTCTACTTATAAGTAGAATTACTCCTTCTTGTCAGTAAAAGGGTTAAGGGGGCAAGGACCCCTCGCGCCGTCGTCGTCGTCGCTCGGCTCGGCTTCGGCTTCGGCTACCGCTACAGCTACGGCTTCGGATTCGGATTCGGATTCGGATTTGGATTCGGTCAAATGATCTGATTGATTGATAATCTTTTTGGACCAAATTTTCTTTAATTTTTCATTATTTAATTAAATTAATTAACTTATCCAATCCTACCCGTTAGTGACCCTGACCCGCGACCCGGCCGGATCCGCGTGTCTGACCCGCGACCCGATTTCTTTTCCTTATTTAAATTTCCCACCATTTTCAGTGGCTGTTCAGAAAGGTTGCAAACCTTCAGAAACAGTACTTCCATGGCTATAAATTCATTTGATTCCTCAGAATATTACTTACGAATTTTCTGAACAACACAAACTTCTTCTTTTTCTGCATAAACAAATTCTGTGTGATATACTACTGTTGAGTGGTTCGCCGCTACCGGAATTTGGAGTACTACTATTCTGGTAAGATAATCGTTCTATCCTGGGAGGGGATATTCCATCAACCTCGAGTACTGTGAGGGGAATAATTTCCTTAAGGACACACTTTGAACTAAGTGGGCTCGATTATATTCTGAAAAATATTTTTATTTTTCCAACACTAATTCTGTTCATTATTCAACTATTATTGTTTACTGGTTTTTTGGAATACAGATTAATAACAGTGTACTCTTCTACATAATTCTGATATCCAGTATCCTAAGAGCACCTATCATTCCTATTCCAAAAAGGGAGCTATGGGGCTTATCCTGCGTAAGAATTGCTCGCGCACTAGCAGGCTGCAAAGAGAGTGAGTGGCAGAAACTGTGTCCATGCATACATCACCAAAATGCTCTAGAAATGCTTCACTCAGTTAAATAATCGTTTTATTCCGACAACCCAACAAGAAAAGTTCCAATCTCTCTTGAGGAGCAGAGATTGTCAGTGTTTCATTTCTCATTGCAAATCTTCTTTTCTTCTACTCTCTCTGTCCCAATTTATGTGATGTAGTTTGATTGGGCACGAAATTTAAGAAATAAAGGAAAACTTTTGAATCTTGTGCTCTAAAACAAGCCAAAATATTTGTGTGGTTATAAATAAAATCTAAAATTAAATTGTTGTCAAATAAGTAAATGTATCATTCTTTTTTGGATTGACTAAAAAGGAAAATGTGTCGTATAATTTGTAACACATGCAATAATAAAATATTGATACTTCAACCAAAAAAATGAATAATGATACTATGCATATATAGTTTTGCATATAAAGCACTTCCATTTGCGCTATCAACAACACAACAAAAGTGTCAGTACTTACAAAGATTGTCCTGATAAGTTTTCAACAGTGAGCAATTCGATTTCTAATTATAGCATAAAATATTACATACTCAGAAGTCAAATTAATTTAAGGAAAAAAAAAGAATGCTGCATAAGATTAAAGTTTTAAACTCATTTATCAACTTAGAGGATACTAAGTGCAAACTATAAAGTGAATTTTTAAATATTGGACAAAACTTTGGAATACATCTAATTTTGATGTATTCATTCTTTAGACATATAGTTCTCATTATTTTTTAAAAAAATCACCTTGTTGATAACAAACATAAAATAATGTTCCAATAATAACATATTTGCTTGTCAAGTTATTTAAATAAAAATGTAATTTGATTGCGTTTGAAGAATAAGTTTTCATTGCTTTAACGATACACCAAATGACGTTAGCAAGAGAGGATAAAATATATTTCTTTGAAATTAGAATCCTTGTGAAGAATTACCACTACTGAAATACAAATTCAAATCGACTCCCAGTTAAAGTGTCATTTACTATGATTACAGGTACTTTTTTTTTGGGCAGCAGATGCTAGCATCGATCCGTTGACTTATTCTCACCTAATCTTTAAGGATTCCTATTGCCATCCCACTACAAATTTTTAGGTGGATATATTAAATGTATTCTCGTTGCATGTACCTAGTAGTAGGAGGTGAGAGTAAAGCAATAGTGTCTGGTAACAACTTTTTGCAGCAAAGATTGCCATAATACTTATACCGTATTGCCGTGGTAAATGAACAAAGGGGAAAAGATTGATACACTTACAGAAGAAAATGACTTTAAAGTAAAACACAAAGTGCGCGGCATTCTGTACTTGTAGAAGACAAGACTTGTTTTGCCTTATTCACTGTGCAGGATTCCCTTGAAAATTGAAATCCAACAAGAAAATTCATTTTGGCATTAACCATCAACACCCCTACCTTGACAAGTTTTATCTTTTGACTCTGCGTATCTCCTTGCAATTCAGCTGTTCAACGATCTTAAAATTTGAGTGTGCGAGATGAACATGGCATCTATGGTTGACGTTATATCCAAACACTAACTTAAAAGATTGTAAATACAATGGCTTCCCAATCTTTCAACAAAAAACACACAAACTTTCAACTACTTCTGCAAATCTTTCAAACACTTCTACTGTAAAAAAAACACGATTTTCAGACAGTAATGCTCGAAATTTAAGCTGTTGGAATGCCGATTGGGAGGGACCCTTTCCCCCACCTTTGCAAAACATAACCACATATTCAAACCCAGAGAAGTCATATGAACATAACCTAGGATAAAGACAACTGGACCATGACTAGATGGTGCCAGAAGAAGCCAGTTTTTTCACCCCTTTTTAGATCAAATATCAAGAAACAAAGGTGACAGATGCAACAAAAAATAAACTGGATAACAACGAATTGGTACAGGCAGTCATAAGCACGTAAACATTTAATGTGGCAATCAATGACAAATTCTTGACAAAATTCCTCTTAAGACTGGCTTAGCTCAACCAGAAGAATGACATGACACTGTATGTGGTTTTTATTTAAACGGACAAAATATGCCTTTCAGAGTATAAAATGTGAACGCTACCATCCTGACCACTAGCAGAAGTATTATAATGTTCCGACAAGATCTTCATGCAGTTGCTTCCTTGAGATAAGCTATGAGATCTGCCCGGTCCTGTGGCTTCTTCAAGCCAGGGAAAACCATTTTTGTCCCAGGAATATACTGTACAAAAAATGCCTCAAGAGTCAGCAAGTAAGCATAGTGAACATGGAAAAAAATAGTGTCGATATGATCCTAGCACATTCAATTGCTGTTCATGTGATACCACGAAGCTGTTAAAGAACAACGCCCCTTATAGCTAGTGTACAGCGCAGAACGGTATGACACCACAAATATGCAAAAATCAACACAAAGGGTCAATCTAAGAAGCCACTACACACTTCACCGCAGCAGTTGATTTCAACTAGTTTTGAACCTGCAGAAATAAAGCTCAAGTGCAGGAAAAAAAGTAGTACAGGAGCTGTGTATGTGTCATCATACATGCTTTGAACTCGTACGTAGTATTGTTTCTATAATAAGACAGTATCATAATCCAGGTTAACTCCACTAAATGGAGTACAAAACATCGTGACAAAAAGACATAACCTAGACTCCACTCTAACCATTCCTCGTTTTTACTTTTCCTTTGTGCACATTTTCACAAAATATGACCACATACATCTGTCTACTTGACTATGTAAACAACAAAGCTGAAGGCCTCTGAGACGAAAAGCTAAAGATGATAAAGGGGCTAAGGTTTTCTCTACTTTCGTATTATTCAAACTCAACTTTTCATGGTCTTATTCTACCTTCGATTTTTAAATTCGAACACAGTTGAATACACAAGTCAATAAAAAAGTGGTCCCCCAACCATTTATGCTTTCCAATTAGATGATCACACACTTCAACATGGTACCAAAACGATTTTTTTGGTGGGGGGGGGGGGGGCATAATTAAGTAATAAAAAGTGTTCACACTTCGACAAACACCTTTGATGTCATAGAAGACACAAAAGCAATTGACTGACTACATATTAATGCATCTTCAATGTGCTATCTCAATGAGAAGCAATATGAAGCTAAGTGCAGCAGTAATTACAAATTGCTATCCAAATTTTCTTATGTCTACCTGTCTAGAGGTACAAAGATCTCATCTAATTCTCTTCCAAGATTAAGATCTCTACATCAGCTTTCTGCTGAAAGAGCATATATCTGGACAGTGCTGCTATATTAAGGTAGGGAGTTCTCAATGCTCTATCTACCTGCCCATCCCATTATTTTCGCACATCTTAGCAGTATCCTCATATACATGAGTCCTTTACTCAAGAAGGAAATTAACATTCAAAAACCTTAAATCCAGACTTATTTAAAAATTAAATATTAAAGACATCTTGTCAGAATAATATTTCTCCACTCAAGGGGAAAAACTCCAACTCCAAAATGACTTTCCTAATGGAAGTGTATGGAAAACAAGTCCACAAGTGACATTCCAAATTTATTATCTCCTTCCCACCCATCCAAAGCCCCTAACCCCCAAACACCCCTTCACCATCTCACCCTCCACCACCCCCCGAACACCCACTCCCCACCCATAGTATTTTGGTAGATTACATATAAATTCCCTTTGGATAATTTTTTTTGCTTACATACCAAACACTAGAAAATAAACACTTGTTTTCCAAGAAAACATTTTCTAGGAATACATTTTCCTTCATACCAAACACACCCTTTGTGGGATTTCACCGAGTATGTTGTTGTTGGTTCATTCACTTGCACATCAACTCAAAGCTTTGCCAAGAAGTGATCAGGAGGAGCAGGGATGCCTGATTTGTACATGAGGGAGCCTTCCAAAAAGCTTCATCCCTCGGTTATTTGCACGTTAAATTGCAGGACAGGCTGCCATTCAATTTCTCTTCCTCGCTATT
Source organism: Anisodus tanguticus (assembly GCA_034509755.1). NCBI lineage: Eukaryota > Viridiplantae > Streptophyta > Magnoliopsida > Solanales > Solanaceae > Anisodus > Anisodus tanguticus. The sequence continues at coordinate 30,854,729 of CM067561.1, read as the reverse complement.
ACTTTTTTGCTCACACCTATTCAGCTGGATCTTTCCTATCAGGACCTCTTTCATTCATTTTCATTGGTGCAGTTACTCAAATGTCACAACAAATGAAGTAATAAGACACAAGACCAGGTAACCTCAACAATAGCTTCAGATGATGATGAGTATCTTTTATTTTAATATCTTACACGTACTTAACCTGTTAAAAGATATACATTGCCCACCAGGAGCCTCAGGAGCCATTCAATCCTGATCGCCTTCACAGTAAAATATTCAAGTGGAGAACTCGCTATAACCAGGCTGCCAAGGCCCAAGTGGACTTGACTCTATACGAACCATACGATCAGTGAATTAACAGGTGAGACCCGCAATAGTTGGACCTCAACTAACAAATCATGGCATATTACTATGCACGGTTACTGACTAAGACCAAGGGAAGAAGCACAGAGAAAAGAGCTGACGTTATCTAGAGAAATCCAGATGACATACAGAAGTAACTATATTGACAGCTGAAATCTGCCAAAGCTGATCATTTACGAGGAAGACTCAAAAGCAAAGAGAAAACACATAAGCACTAAAACCACTCTCCACAGTCTCCACACCACAAAACCAAAGTCATACACAAGCACAGATGACTCTTACCTTCTTAGGGTTGAGCAAGTAGTCATATAATGTATTCTCTCCCCAGTTCACAGCCATGTTTTTGTTTGCAGCAGAGTATGAGTAACCTGTAGTTGTACCAGATTGTCTTCCAAAGAGCCCGTTCAAGTTGGGTCCTGGATGTGGAATAAAATTGGACGTGTAAGAAAAATTTGAATGTGCACAAAGTAAACTTAATTGTTCCCTCTTTTGCAATATCATATGCACAGGGAGGAAAAAACATAAAGTAAATTGCATGCTCAAGTATCAATCATCTGAGAGAATACAGCAGAATGGAAGAGGGCAATGATGGACAGAGACGAAAATGATAAAGATTGAAAATCTCTAGAACAGGCTTAAAAGAATCTGCATTCTACAATAATTTGAATGCTATGCCTCCTAAACTACTTAAACTATCGTGCATGCACAATCCGAGCACTTGAAGCCAATTCCAGAACCCATGCACACCTGAGGATAATGAAACATCTAGCACAGCTAAATTTAGGTTAAAACGGTGACAATCTTACAGCAAGTCACACATCTTCTGTAATATGACCATTCTTGCCTAACTCTTAGGAAGGAGAGAAATTAAAAGAGCAAGGCTCGTACGCCAACACCACGATTTTCTTTTTTTCTCTGCTTTTTAGTTGTAACCTCACAAGTAATTCAAATTTAATGAAGATGTGCATATGATAACATGATGTCAAATTAGAACATAAATAGGAACACGGTGCTTGAAGCCTCCCACTTTCACGCAAGGTCCGTCCAGGAAAGGATAGCACCACAAAGGGGTGTGACGTAGACAATCTACCCTGACACAAGGGTAGGGTGGCTAGTCCACGAGTTCGAATCAGTGACCTATATAGGTCATAAATTTTACCATTGCTCCGAGCTCATCTACATATAAATTCCTTAGATATAGTCAAACGCAACTTGGAAATTATGGAAGAAATTTTCAATTGTTAATTCCCTTGAATTCTGCATTGCATTTCTATAAGTTAAAATCATGCATGTGCATCTCAAATAGCACACAGAGGCACCTTGATCCACTGTGGCATAATTTACAGTTTCGTTAAAATTATGTGTAGCAGATCTAAAAAAAACTGTATATCTAGCAGACATAATATCACCACCTCCTTAAACTAGTTCTACAAATGTAATGCACTCAGCTCTATCAAAAAATGTTGCTTTTTATAATGGATAAAAAGGAGGTAAAAAGGAGGAAATTGTAGAAGCAACCCTAATAAAAAATGTCAAGCTAATCAATATACATGGAGAACACTATACCGTTGATAACATAAAATATGTAAAGAGACTTCACACTTATACTTGAATTTTTAACTACCTAAACCAATTTAATCCTCGTCTACAGGTCAGGTCCTCAATAACACCACCGCATTAGCAATCAGCAATTCAGTATAAATCCATTGTAAATCACAACAAACATAATCACCACTTAAAAGACTAAACCAAATTAGTTACTTGTACAAGGAACAATCAAACACGTATTACATGATGTCAATCAACTAATAAAGGCTCAGATCCTCGTGTCGAAAAAGAAACTGCAAATTGACAAATATATGATAGTAGTAACGACCAAACGCATCAACAATCTGCCTGACATGCGAATCTAATCTAATAGTACACAGAAAACTCAGATCCATGATAAATGATAACACCGTAGAAACTCAGAAAATAAGAATTTATGCAATTAAAAAGAAAGTAGTATATACCTTGTTTGTGGCCAGCGCCTTTATCGACGGTGTGACACTGAGCGCACTTGGTCTTGAAGATCTTCTCTCCGGCTTTAGGATTACCAGGTGGTGCTTCCCCGAACGACGCCATTTCGACCACACGCAAATCACAAGTTTTGCGCTGCGAGGGTTTCCTTTCTATTATATAGCTTTTCGGGTTGAGGGCGGTGGCACGCCTCTACTGTTTTACAATGACAAAAACGCCCTTCGCCTTGTTTTTTATTGACTTCCGTGATTAACTTTGGATTTGAACAAGATTTTAAGAAAACATTTTTTATCAAATTCTTTCTTGTTTTACAATTAAATACTTTTTAGGAAAAAAATGTGATTGAATTTTAAAATTATATATTATCAACAATAAAGAGTGATATAAGAAAAATATTAGATAACAAGAGGATTAAGACTTATTTTAGCATTCGTCTCGTTAACTTGAACTACGAAACAAAATAAATATCTAAAATTGATGCTTCATAATATATTGGATGTATATTACATGATAGGTGTATAAAAATCATTAGTCTTGTAAATATTAAATCTTCATTCATCATAGATAGAATAAATAAGTAAAAACAAAGATAATTATTATAGATGTTCGATTAACAACTACATCAAGCACACAATTATATATAAAATAAATAAATTTCTTAATATAAAAAAAATAGACGAAGAGCAAAATACATAATTATAAAATATGAATTTTAAATTCTAAATTCACAATTACCACAAATAGTTAATCGCTCAATATAAGGGGAACAAATAAAGAAAAACACACATAATTGTAAAATACATTCTAAATTCATGACAGTACCATGAATTTTCAAAATCTATGATAGTATTTTTGAATTTTTTGAAATTCATATCACTATCATGTGTTTTACTATTTTTACTATCATGTGTTTTACTATTTTTTCATAAACAGATGACTACTTTTCAATGAATTCAAACACTGACTACTTTTTAAATCGTTCTGAAAAGTGGTTAGTCCGTACAATTTGTACAGTTGCAGCTTTAACTCATTTCAGGTTTTGGTCCAAAATGGATGGGTTCGCAAGAACTGGAAAAGCTGACTCCTGCTGATGGGTTTATGCAAATGTATTTTGGGCTGCGGTTAACTATAGCAAAATTTCACAATTAACTCACTACACAAGTTTTAATAGGAAAATTTCATAATTAGCTCATTACACAAGTTTTAAAGATGATATCTAGCCACTGTTCTTGATTTCCCCATAATATTTGACATTTATTTTCGAAAGGTCACATATTTTGTCGGTGATAAAATTAAAGATGAGTTTTGGTGACACGTAAAAAGGAGATGAAAAATTGATATATAAATTGAAAAAGAAAAAGAAGAAAGAGGAAACATGAAAAATTAAGGAATAGAAATGGAGGAAAATGAAGAATTGAAGTTGGAGAGGTAATTTTCCTGATGATATCTCTGGTACAACTTCAATTTTACATCTTTTTGCTTTGTTCATAACTTTTTTATATGATATACATGTGAATAGGAAAAGTTTAATCAAACAATAGTAATATGAGAGACCATCAAGATTATCTTGATATTACATAAATAATGACTTCTTAATATCTAAATATTCTTCTTGGATGTTTTTTTCCAAGAAACGACACTCACTAAATAAATAGGAGAAACTTTCTCTATCTTATTAAGGCAAAAAAAACAATTAAACTAGAATCATTGACTCAAAATCAAGTGTTACATCCTATTTCATATCTTATGTTATTTAGTTTATGTATTAACAGTTTTTAAATAAAATGTTTACCATACTATGGTCAGAATTATTTTATTAGCAAGGATCTGGAATTGTTAAGTTTGTTACAAGGCTATTGTTATTTATGTATGTCGTCTAGCCAGCAACTTGTCATGTTTAGTTGTCTTGAGTTGTCATTGGATTTTTTTATTTGGAAAAGATGGTCAGCTGTTCACACTAGTTTCTTGAAGTCATTGTTCAGCAGATTTATTTGAAGATTATTTAGTTGGTGGAAATCGTAAAAGCTATAAATATAAGTCCAGAAAAACTTAAATACACATGATGTTTCTTTACGATGTTAGTTGATGATTTTTGACGATGTCTTTTGGTATGTTAGTAGTTGTAAAGTACATTTTGATTGTTTAATATTGACTTCTAAAAAGAACTCTAGAAGTCAATATTAAACAATCAAAGATGTACTTTAAACAAATTCTAACATATGACATTTATTTTTATAGGTGGTGGATTAATATTCAATTTCGTTTTTCTTTTATGAAATCTTAAATACTGTACTTTCAGGTTTACCATGTCCTTTTTTAAACTTAACAATAAAGTGATAAATATCTATGTAAACAGTGTGATACATGCCATGCATGTTGTTTATCTGGTGCAAAGTGCAAATATTTTTCTTTTCTTCATAAAAACCTCTAATATGCTGTAAAACATGAAAGGTTTCTTCTCGAGCTTTAATGTTGTTGGTTCTGGAAATCTACTTTAACTGAAAAAATAAAAAGCTGAAGGAGTACCAAAACCTATTTCACTGAGTTTTTTTGCATCCGTTTGCACTATTAATGAACACGTAACGGAAAAATCTCTCTTCCCTCTTTTCCTGCACCTCTATGGAAATCGAGTATTATTTCTACTTTTCATTTCCCAAATAAATCTTTTTTGTCAATCTTCCCATTAAAAAAACAACTTAAATCTTCCCAGCATATATCACACAGGGATGTAACGAGTTGTCTGCTTGGGCAGCTCAATTGGTTATCAAGGGGCATATTTGGAAAATGGTCAAGGATCGAATCCCGTCAGCGGCGGTATGGGGGTTACTTCTTGAAATAAAGGAGGGCCCCTTGTGCGCAGCGTGGTACTGGTCTAACCTTTGAAATCAATTGAGTCACCATGATTTAACTCCTTCACAGATCTGTCGGACCGGGATGTGGGGGCTCTTGGAGTGGGAGTTCCACATTTTTTTTTTTTTGGAAAAAGGGATGTAACGAGTTATCATCAAAAGAAATTTGATCATTGTCAGGGTCTCACAATAAACGTCAAAAACAGGGAAATCAAAAATGTATTACACAAAATGACTCATTTTACTAGTTAAACTTAAAACCTTCCGGGAAGTAGATGCAAGAGGGCAATATTCACATAGGGGTGGCATTAAAACTGATGAACCCGAAAAATCTAATCGAATCGGCGTTCGATTTAAATTCGGTTAAACAAATTTGAAAAAAAACAGTTCTTAAAAAAACCGAATCTATCATGGTTAAATGATTCGGTTCGGTTCTTTAGTATTAGTGATGAACCGAAAAATCGGGGGGTAAATTTGTAATTAATCATAGCCAATATAAATTAAAATTGAAAGCTTGCCCTCGTTTTGGTTGTGCTATTGCCGACTGCCTACTGGGCTACTGTTATCAGAGCTCAAAAAGGAAAACCAAATCTTATTTTTTTATTTTAGGCTACTGCTATTTCTTGAATCGTAGCCATTGAAGTCAATCTATGAAGCTTTTATGAAAGTCGAATGCGGCATAAACTTAATCAACATATCACGAAAAACATTGACATAAAATGTAGGGAAAAAAATAGTTGTAAATTAGTGCAACTTTAAATGGTCATAACTCTGTGTTCGGATGTCCTTTTTACCCGATTTGTTTTTGATTTTGCGTATTTTTTCGAGATGTGGCCAGTCAAACTTCCGTAAGGTGGTTTGGCATCTCCAATTTTTAGGAAAAAATCCGTTTTCTCCATCAATTTGTGTTTTCTCCCAAATTGATTTCTAATTTTCCCGTTTATTTAATAAAGATCTCACGATATACAATAAATTTCAACATCGAAATTTCGTGTTAATGTAGGTGTGAATGTCAATTTCAATGTTGAAAAATCAATTTTAAGAAAAAATTCCCAGACCCGTTTATTTTATTTCAATGTTGGACTTTTATTTTGTGGGGATGTAAACTTTAATTTGAAGTTTTTTACATGTTTTAAGAATATATGTGATGCAGACTTAATGTTCTTGGACTTTATATTTGCTGATTATGATACACTTGAATTGAAAAAGCCAATATAAACCGATACATTCGGCGATATAAATCAATATGTTCGATTTTTTTTAAAAAAAAGTTTGATTCAATTTTTTAAAAGAAAAAATGAATTTTATTCGATTCATATTTTTTTTATACAAAATCGAACCGATATATGCCCACCCCTAAATTCACACGAAAAGGAAAGGTCAACTTGTAATGGTTTTAGTATATCCTTAAGCAACAACCATCACACCTTAATTCCTTCTGGGGTAAATTGGGTTCATAAAATAGTCATTCTCCATAGGTGTAATACTCTTTATGCAAACTACAAACTATTGATTGACATTCAGCTACTAAGAAATACACAAATAAAAGAACAATTTATACACAACAGATTTTGTTAGATTTCTCCTCTCAATTTATACGCAAGTCCTAGTTATTAATCAAAAATGTACCAAACATCAAAATCACTCAGATAATGAACACAAACAATTTAAAACCCAAAAAAGTGACCTTTCAGTTATAATCCATCACCATGAAAGTAATAGGAGAATACAAGAAAGATACAGCCCAAGAACTATTAAGGACCTTGAGCGTGTGATGGTGGAAGCATAGGCCAGCCAAGAAGTTGAGGTGATCCAGGAGGTGTTGAGTGCTGACTAGGAGAGAATACACTTAATTCCACAAAGGCTGTCCCTGAAGTTCCATCCTTGTCCGTTGTTCGAAAGGAGATCGATCCTCTCTTTGTTGAGGCAGCTGAATTTCTCCCAGGACTGCTGACATACTTCCTCCAATGGTGCTATGGTTAGCAATTAGAGAAACAGCATCAGTTTGTTCATCACTTAACCTTCTCCTAGCCTCTATATCCCTCTCCGAGCACTTTTTCAATGCTAAAGAATCCCGCACGGGCAGGAAAATGAGCATGTACATGCCCACCCCAATACAACAAAAGAAGGAAACAAAACCCACAAATGCAAGAGCTTGAAAAGGTAAATATTCTGGCTGAGTTTTGACAGTGAAACCGAGCAATAGAATCCTTATAGGAAAGAAAGCAGAAACTGTTAACACTAGCATGTATACTCTCTTTTGCAGACTCCTATTGATAACCAAATGCAGGATTCTTCCACCAAGCCAGAATAAATATGAAGTTAGCATGATGGCAAAAAGACCAAGGCAGAAAGTACTCAACAAAGGGTAAGTGCACAGGGCAACATCAATGTCATGTTTAGATCGCTTAACTGGACTAGTGAAATACTGCGGCAATTTGCTCATGTGATCCTTCTTATATTGCGGTCCCACAATAAGAATGAGCTGTAGAGCGAAAACCGGGAGACAAAATAGAAGTATATATCCGGCTGTTTTGCCATTCCATTTCTGGCTTAAAGTTCCCGACTTCTGCAAAGACGCTCGAAGGAGAAACACGATCGCGAGGTAAAGGCAAGGTTCTGCAAAACCTAAGCTCGATACAATGTAACACTTGCAAACAGTTTCCTGCCATTTAAAGCTAAGAGAATTCAACAATTTCCCGTCGCCTCTCAACAAGTTTAGCCGAACAACCTCTCCAAGACACCACCAGAACGCAAACAATATGAATGTAATCCGAATAATCCAAGGACCATTAAAATAACCAAGCTGAACGTAACCTTGCCCGCGAGTCTTGGTATGAAAATAGATCAAATACAAGATACAGAACAACCCGAAAAGTACCAAAATAGAAACAAGAAGTATAGTAATTACACCTAGTGCATCAACTGCAAATCTCGAATGGGGCATTACCCAAACCACAAATTGCACGCATGCTCTCTGACAGCATGGAGAACTGAAACCCCTCCTCTCCTCAACACATGTGAAATTACAGATTTACCCTTGATAACTCCTCTTAACCTCAAAACTACCATATATTAACAGTCTCAAGATCTGATCACACCAAAATACCAATTCTACCCTCCTTTTTCACACTATATTCACGCCAATTCAATGTTCGATATTATTGCCCTAAAGACAACCTAACAAAAACCGTACAAAATGATCACAAGCTATATACGTCGTAACAAACCCTAAACATGAAAATCAACGAAAGAAGTATAAATACAGTACGTATATATGTAAAAAATAGATCAATAGAAAGCTTACAAGACGGGGAATCTTGATCTGGAGAGCTCAAATTCTGAATGTTCCTGTATAAGAGAATCGCCAGAGAGAAAAAAGCCCTAAGCGAAGAGGAAAAAAGAGAGAGGAGTGAGGGAAGATAGAAGGGGGTAACAGGCTGTCACCAGCGAATAAACCAAACCCAGAAATGGAAATTATTATTATTGAGATTATAATGTTTGATGGGACATAAGAGAAATAATAATAAGAAAATGAAATTAAAATATAACAGGCTGTATACAGCTGGATCATTACGAGCCTATAGGTTTGGAATAAGACGAGTCTAGTTGGCAACCTGACCGTGGCGGCGTTTACGGTGAATGTTGTAACTTTGATTTTTCCTTCTTTTCTTTTTTTCGTTCCCTAATTTCTTTTCTGTGTATTAAAAAAAGTTGGAATAGTGACAGTTGCATAAAGTTCACTCACACCCTGGAACATCTTACATTAGTTGGTTTTGTAGAATAATTAGGGTGTAGGACCGTTTGGCAGAAGTTGGGCGGGATGAATTAATAGATGGGTCAATATTCAACCCGCTCAAAGTTTATATGAATTAAGATGGACGGATCAAGATGGGCTAAATGATGGGTTATAACCCAACTTGTCTAACTTGACTCATTACTTTTACAAATTTCAAACTTATTTTCTATCATGTTATTTTTTTTTGTATGATATTTATTTTTATATTTAAAATAAGAATAATATTTTTTTAAATAAATCATTTTTAATAAAAGTAAAATAAATATATAAAATAATGGGTGGGGGCTGGGTAGTAGCGTAAGAAAAGTTTCTCATTTTTTATAAGTAAAATAAATATATAAAGTAAAAACTTCGGGTGGGGGTGGGGGTGGGGGTGGGGTAAGCAAATTTTTCTCATTTTTTATAAAAAGTTTATAAAAATAAAATAAATATATAAAATAGAAAATTTGGGTGGGGTGGGAGGGCGGGGGTAGTTGGGGGGAAGGGGTTGGGTGATGGGTTACGAAAAATTTCTCATTTTTTAATAAATTTTTGTGAGAGGGTAGGGGGAAGAAAAAAAATTATATTTTTAATAATTTATTTATAAAAGTAAAAAAAAATGAAATAGAAATTTGAGGATGGGGTAGGGCATGGAGTGGAGGGGGTAGGGGGAGGTTAGAAAAAAATCATATTTTTTATAATTTTTTTATAAAAGTAAAAAAAAAATATGAAATAGAAATTTGAGGATGGGGTAGGGCATGGAGAGGGAGGTAAGAAAAAATTCCAGATTTTTAATAATTTTTTAATAAAAGTAACAAAAAATATGGAATATAAATTTGAGGATGGGGTGGAGGTGGTGGGGGTAGGGGGAGGTAAGAATTTTTTTATATTTTTTATAAAAGTAAAAAAATATGAAATAAAAATTTGAGGATGGGGTAGGGCAATGGGGTGGGGGTGGAGGGGGGTAAGGTGTGGGTAGAGCGTGGGGTGGGGAGGTAAGAAAAAAAATCATATATTTTTATAAATTGTTTATAAAAGTAAAAAAATAAGAAATAGAATTTTGAGAATGTGGTAGGGCAAGTGGGGGTGGGGGTAGGGCGGGAGGTGTGGTAGAGGTGATTGAGAGGTAGGGGTGGGTGGAGTAGCCAAGGTAGGGGACAGAGATGCGAGGGTGGTTCAGTGCTTGGGTGGGGGTTGGTGTAGGGGAAGGGTAGGGTGGATGGATAGTGTGGTGGATGGTTAGGGTGCGTTGGTGTATTTTTATTTTTCCGCAATAATAAAAAAAAATTAAAATAATTATTTATAAACAAAATCTTAATCTAGAATGGAGCTCTAATCATTAAGATTAAACATTTTTGTGGGTCAAATTTGGGTATCATTATAAATTCATTTGGGCTGCTGATTTATGATGGATCAATTTGGGCTAGCCTAAATCAACCCATCATCAAAATCACTCTTGCCCAAACCCATGAAACACTAGGTGGGTTGGGCGGGTCATTGTCTTATTTCATACTTCCACATAAAAGAAAGAATTGTAGATGAGCCACTCTATTTGAGGTAAACAACAACTGGGTTTGAGATATCTTGAAAAAAAATAATTATGAAATTGGCTATAATTAATGGCATGCCGGAGGTAATTTGCAGGTTTGGGGAAAAGAAAGAAGAGAAAGAAAGGAAAAGAAAATTAAAGAAAAGATCCCACTAAGTAAGTGTAATTAATTCAATATCTCCAATTAGAAAATGTCATGTGTATAACTTAACTCGTTTTTTACTTTTGTTTAATTTTTCACGCGCCTATAGGAGGATAGAACCATTTTCTCTGCCACAACAATTTTTAAGGGGCTATTTTCACTGCCAATAAAAATTATGGGGTGGGATGGTTAAAAAAATGTTCGTAAAGTTAAATTGATAAAGTGATTTTTGGAAATAAGTTAAGAGGGGACCTTATGTATTTTTCCTATAATAAAATAATAATAACATATTATTATAAATTAAATATGTTGATCGCAAAAAGTAAGTGTACTACGATTGTGTATAGCTTTTAATTTTAGCAAAATTAAACGTTGTGATAGTCATTTTGAGTAGTAAAAACGACATTAATGTGTTGATTTAACCAATAATATGACAAAATTAGTTGAAAAGGAAGATGAGTTTAACGACCCATGAAAGTTGCTCTGTAGACATGTGATACCACCAAAGAGCCCCACAACACTTGTCCTCTATGGGGGTGATTGCGTTAAATATACGTCCCAATTTTGGCGTCTTACATTTGCTTTTGTATCAATTCCGATTTCAGAACTGGTGTTATTCCCCCTTCCTAGCAGTTGTGATCTTCTAACAATTTCGTTTCATATTACTCAAGGAATACAATCATTTCTCTTTAAGACCACAATCATTTTTGCCTCCCCCTTTCTATTTTAGAGGGAAAAAACAACTCTCCCTTTGCGTGTCACAACAGGAAGAGTACTACTCACATTTTTTATTTTTGATAGGTATAGAAATAGTGCTACTTACATTTAAATAACAACAACAATCCATTTAAAACCACATTGGTCATCCTACAGAAACTATGAAAGTTTACAACTTTTATTAGAACACATCATTTACAGTACTTGTAGTAGAACAGTTCATTTTCCACAGTTCCTTTCCCGTTCGCATTTGCTTTGTCTTAAAATATCCAAACAAGATTTAAATTTATTATCATGTAGGACTTTTTCATCTTTTTCTTTCCCCGTATTAGTGTTTCCAAACCTCAAAACAGATGTGACAGAAAGATAAGATAAAACTCAAAAGAACCAAACTACTGCACTTCTTTCTTTTTTTGTAACTGTGTGCCGGATCAGCTTGCTCGCAACTCAACAGAGTAACTGCTACTTCCCCATCAGCAGGGAAACCTTCTATCAGTTCACACAATCAATTCAGTACTGTGATATTGACATTTTCCAGGCACCCGGATTGAATGGTTGGATAAGTTGATCCTATAATTAATCAAAACTCTTGTGTCTATACATCTTATTTCACTTCAACTAACTGAAACAATGGAGATTGACAAAAACATTAGAATAGACAAACGACAATTCGATTCGCCAATCTTTCTCCGATCAACCCCAGCAGTTAAACTTCCTTCACGTGTTGAAATATTGCACAACAGTGTCCTGAAAACAAACCTCTTATCACCATCAAGATTGCATGTCAGCAGTTTCCTTCCTGTAAGCCTGGAGCCTCTCCTTCAACTTCTTGCTCTGTTCAAAATTTGCTTTCCTCTTTATAGCTTTCTGCAATAGGACATTCTTATTTCTTTTAATGGCTCATACCTGAGGAACATTGAAATGATAATTTCAACACATATATTTTCCTAATAGGTAGCAAGAACCTTACTTCTTGCCTGAAGCACAGGTCAAGCTTTATTTTCAGATCTGTGCATTGCCCAAGGAATTTCCCTAGTGGATGGTCTGTATGACACTTCTGAAACTCTTCAATTATCTGCACCACAGCGGCATAGCCATCTTTATAGTGTATTTGAAATGTTTTTTTAACAGAGAAGAGCAATGATTTGAGATGTCTTGACACTTATTTCTTGACATTTACCAATAAAAAGAACGAACTAATCAGCAATTATGATATACACCACGACGTCGAGACTACATGTCAATGCGAATAAACACATGCAAAAATTCAGCCATTAAAACCAATTTCCAACAAGAGAGAGAAACAAAAGGGAACAAAAACACCGGTGCAAGTTCTGACCATAAATTGACATAATAAAATGAGCAATACGTGCTTCAAAAGCACAAGATGAACTCTGATTCTAATTTCACAACGTGAGGAACTTACATCAGCACATAAGGGGTGCCTATGTAAAGTCAAAGGTCAAAGGTAGATGCATCTTCTTCCCTTGAGTTCAAAACCTATAGAAGTAAGAAAATTTTCCATATAAATATTTCCCCTTCTACATGACTTAAGAAACAACAATAAAAGAACAAGAAACAATAAGACAAAAAAATTAAAGCATCAGGATAACAAGTTTGCATTTAGAAAAAAAATAAGTAGCAAAGCAAGCCGTTGTTACAAATAAAAGTCAATTACCAGAAACTTCTAGAGAAATAACGGATCATAGTGAAATGCCCAAGCATTAAGTGAATTACGGTGAAGGATAGTTACGCGTACAACAACAAAAGAAAAACTTTTTTTGTAAAGTCTAATTACATTTCCTTTTTCCCTTGAAGTATCTTATAGATTATTTCCCACAAAATCCAAATAGCATTTGCGATGAAGTAACAGAAACTTCAATAACAATGCATAACAATTCTGTAAAAGTATTTCAGATTTTCTTTCTTATTTTCAACTACTCTTCACTTTTCTACTGATTTAACTAACCCATTGCACCATATATTCCACATCTAAAAGATTATGTAAATGCACTTCATATTTCCTTTCTTTTTCTTTACTTATCTTCACTTTTGCAGCTCATTTTAACTAAACCATTGCACTGTAATTTCTGCATCGAACCATGGCTTACTTTGCATTGATCAACAATGTAACCAATTATTAAAGCAAAGACATGCAAATTAACTAGTTCAATCGATCGAATCTTCTCAAATATCTAAAAGAACACAGTGAAAATGCAACTCATTCTCCCAAAAATAATCATGAACGATACCATAGTCTTCCAACACGTCCATTGATTGAAAAGAATTTCCCTACTTTTAATTCCTTGAATAAATCATATATAATTGGTCAGGATCTCTTTGACCTAGGAAAATCAGAAACTACTCCATGGAGAATTAGCAGCATCATATCAATTAGAGGCGGATTAAAAAAATTTAAGTTTATGGGTTTTGGATTCTAGAAAAGGCAGGTTAATGAGTTCTGAATAAATTATTTATACATATTCAGAGAATTTCTTTAACACAAATACAGAATTTTGGCCAAAACTACTGGGTTTTGCCGTCCCAGTAGCTAGAATTCTAGCTCCGCTTCTGAGATCAATACATGTTAGTTTTTGGCTATAAAGGTTTGAATTGCATTTATGGTTGAAATATAACATGAACTTTAGAAGCTTCAACTGATCTAAGACCTCTCTAACCTTTTATAACAGCAAAATTCATCTGTTCATCAAAAACCAATCTTTATACTCTAGTACAACTCAAAACCCTAACACTCTCAAAACTCTTATCACTCAAATTAATCTCTAATACGTATGGGAGGAAAGCAAAGTAAGAATTACCTGATCGGAGAAGACCGGAGGTAGAGGAGGAGCACCGGCGCCGGAGAGAAAGGGGCAATTAGGGATCCGAACTCTCTTTTCCTTTTACCCTTAATTAATGTCTCAACTATTTTATAGTATTGGTTTTTGTCTGATGTGGAATGTTTTAATCCTTTGCTTTATTTTAACTAATAGCAACATGAAAACAAATAAATATTTCGTTGAATCTATGAAGAGTTGAGGATGAAATTATTTCCATGTTATGGTTAATGGGTATTACTTTTGCCACAAAAAAAAAAAAAAAAGAGAGGGAGAGAAACATGAATATCACTAGTACTTATTTGCCAATTGTGTTTAGAAGTGTAATTGGAACTTATGATTCCTTGTGACAAGTTCTTTTTTATTTAAATAGTTTGTGTCATGATTAAAAGTATGAAATAAGACAATGAGACTCCATTTTAATACAACAATTTGAAAATCAATGGTAGGAAAAGAGAAGAAATATGAAAAAGGGATAGAAATTGATTATTTTTTCTTCCCTTGTATTTCCTCTTTCAATGCAAAAACAATTAGCCTTTTTTCCTCAAAAGTACAAAAACTATACATATCAGATACCTACCTAATGAGAACAACGTTTTGTATAACATAATATGCAATTCTGTCATACAAAGGGTATCAACAAGCCAGCTCCCAACTCCTTATACACTAGCTAGACAAGTTTCCCCGGTTTCATCTCTTTTGTCCCTATTTTCTACATTCTTGGATGTAATCAAAAGTATTTAACTATAATCAAAGATTTGAGGATAACTCTCTAACACTTTGTGAACAAATTGGTTGTTCTCTTATCCTCGATAAAAGGATTGAAATGTTCTCTGTTGCAATGTCAAGGCGCTCCCTTGACTTTGCCGATTCTGTTACTAGAGTAGAAACCATACTTTGCAATAACTGAACCCTTTCCATGTGGCCGTTGTGAGTATTTTGAAGAGCTTTTGTTGATGGTGTACTGATTCGTCGCCACCGGTGTGGCAGATATCTTTCTGGTATTTGGAAGCAATTTCCTGTTGACAGAACACGGAGAGCATGGCGACAAAGTATTCCAGAGAACTCAAATTGATGGCAGCTGCAGCTTATGATGCCCTCTCTTGGAACCCAGTAAACTTTCCGTCCACCCTCAAGTTTAGTATGGTGTCGGACAAGGAAACCATCTTCCATCTGAAATGATGCATAATGGGCAGCCAAAACAAGTTGTTCTTGAAGCTTAGAGAACGCAAATGGTGTCAGAACTGTAGCAGCGTGTGCTTCCATGGGAGCACCTGTTTTAAGGCATATGTTTTGTAGGTTTTGCTGCATAGTCTGCTGTTCTCCTGTTTGATCCTTGAAATCAACTGTAACAGCTACCTGATAATCCAAACTAAGTAAATCAGAATAGAGATCACTTTTACTCGGTAAAAATATATGATGAACCAGTCATCACCATCCTAAATGTTGAAACATACATGCTAACTTTTCAACTATTGGATCATCTGTAAGACTGTAACATTCAGTAATCACCTCAAGTTTCCCATACTCCCCCCTCCCCAATCACGTAAAGTGTGTATAAAACCCTTTTTTTTAAAATAAAGTGTTAAAAACTTTAGGGGTGAGAGGGAACAAGCGAACAGAACAACAGCATTCATGACATTCAACATGACTGACAATTTTCTTCCTGGCACTCGAGCATATAGATTATTAGGAAGCAAGCACAGTGTTTCTACATCCTGCCAATTTTAGCATTATGAGATATCAAGTTCCTAACCTTCGTCTGGCTTTGAAGTGGTCAAAAGCATTTATTTAGCACTTTAAGAACATTTTACCACTACCACCAGTAAAAATAAACAGCAGCACAATTAAGGTCTAGATAACATACTTGTTCCACAAAATGTGCTAGCCGGGTTTGTGCACTCAGGAACCGTTGGATAAAAGCATTGATTGACTTTGAGTGGCCTGCTGTGGTCATACCAGCAAAGGTGTGGCTCCTAAGGTATGGCAGCGCCCACAGTGATCTCAAGGCAAATAGACTGGCAATATGCCTGTTTGTATGCAGTCCGAAAGAGTTCACCATGTCTCTCCAACCCAACTCAAAGTCCTCCACAGATTCCACATTATAGAGTCGGTTAAACTCAGCCTTCCACTTGTTGTAGCGCTCTCCTAAAACAGCATTAAACCACGATGGAAACTTTGCCACAATAAGCCATATGCAAAGGGCATGCTTAGTCGTGGGCATCTCCAAGTTAATTGCCTCTTTGAGACACATATTTTGATCAGTTAGTACTGTTTGTGGAGCCTTCCCATTCATGAACGCCAAGAATGCCTTACACATTTGAAAACAAAGTATCAACAGAGATTCTGAAAAAAAATGCTAATATACTCGTTGTAGACACCATTTCATATTTATCTTGCAGATTCTCCTCTCTTTTTTCAAATTTTCTTTTCTCCTTCTATTGGAGCAGGAACGGTTAGTAACCTGAGAGGCATTGAAATATTCCTATATTGAAACGTTAGTACCATAAAAGCTAAAAAGTATTAACCGAGATAATAAAGAGATATTGATATTAATCTGCTAAAAAAGAAACTGTTACAGCAACCATTTCCTAATAGAAACTCCTTATTAAAACCATTAACATTCATGTCCTTTCAAGATACATTTCCATTATTGCAAGTCGACATATATTCGATCTCTTTTTATATAAGGACATATATATTCGAATTTCCTTAAATATATACCATGTCTGATCTTTATAAGACCAACAATGTAATATGGAGTGAATGTTGGGCCAGTAAGTCCAACACATTCACAAGATAAGTGTCGATGAGGTGAGAATACAAAGATGAATGTGGGGTAATACAAGATTAGACAAGATTTGAAATGATCACATTCGGCAGAAGGTGCGAGCGGCATACATCGAGGATAAATTTGTAGGTGTGAAACTATAGTGAGCGAAGGTGTTAAGGAGCGGACGAGGTAGACCTAACATCACACAGGAGGAAGTGATCTGCGAGCAGCATACATCGAGGATAAATTTGTAGGTGTTAAACTATAGTGAGCGAAGGTGTTAAGGAGCGGACGAGGTAGACCTAACATCACACAGGAGGAAGTTATCTCAAAAGACCTAAAATGGCTTGGAATCCTCGAAAAAGTTAGGGAACAAGGGAAGAAAAAGATCTACATAGGTGATACCTATTAATTGGGGATATATTTTAGTCACATTACTGCATTTATTTAGGTCTTATGTTTTCTAAGCATCATTATGTCTGAGATTTTATACCACTTGGAAATACAGAGAACTGCTTATTATTCACCAGTTTTGAACCGTGTGCAACTGACCCTCATGATTTCTCGGTTATCAAAACAAAGTAAAGAGAAAATCTAATACTACTTTATTATTCTTATTACGAGTATATATGTATAATATAGGTCTAAGATGAGCTTAAATGGAGCAACATGTTAAGTGAGGATTCATATAGTTTGATCCCAACTTGCTTGGGATTGACGCATAGTTGTTGCAATTGTTGTATTAAGATAGTATGATCTAGCAGTTAGTCACTGCTGCTTACGCACAAGCATGGAACATGTGACCAGGCACATTATGAAATATAACATGTATTTGGATCGGACAGTTAGTATTTGATATGCAGATGCCATATGAGTAAAATATGCTACCTTTATTCTATGTTTTTCTTTCATTAACTTTTGCTTTTTCCTTTTCAGGAGAGGGTGGGGGAGTTAGGGTTTGCTAAGAGGGCTAGAGATCCGAGTAAAAGTAAAGGCCTCCACAAGTTGGCCAGTGGTACAAAATAGCAGCATAAATATTGTATATTCCACTGCGGTTACCTTCAAAGCCCAAGAGTATGATCTCAGAGTTTCCTCTCGAAGAAGAACACAACCAAAGAAGCACGGCATACCATAGTTGTTCACTCCGACGCATATCCCTAGTGGCATGTCAAAAGCAGTCAACCGATGAGTTGTATCAAAGACCACAGCATCACCAAAAATGTCATATGACTGGATGGATGAGGCATATGACCATGCAATATTTTCCAATCTGTTGTTGGAGTCTAGTGAAAAATCATACTTGAAATTGGGATCTTTTTCCTTAATGTTCCTACACATTCTCAACAAGTCTATGCTTTCGTCCTCAGGATCCACCTTCCTGAATGATTGAAGCAAATTTCTGACATCCTTCTCAGTAAATGGCAAAAAGCCCGGTTCCACACCCTTCTCTAGTTCCATAAGCCGCATCATTTGCTGCACTGAAATTCCTGTTTTTGCAAACATCAAAATTCGGCTCTTGTGTGCATCTGATATGTTGCGATATGCAGGAAGAAAGCGTACTTGGTTTGGCTCTAGAAGTTCGTGATTATGGTGGTTCATGAAACCAGTCACTCTCCATTCAGGCACTCCTAAGTCAGTTGTCTTGCTTATCCGCATATATGCTTGGCATCCACACCGGGAGGACTTTCTGTTCCTCTGAGGCTTATTATCATTAGCGGCTTTCACAGGAGTGTTGCCTGCACGATGGCAAACAAAATAGCGTCTTGTAAGTCCTTTGCCCACACCATCTTTCCCTTCTGTGCGGTGACGCCTGATTGAAAAGCCACAGCCTTTGGCAAATTCAGCATAGACTTCATAAGCAGCATCATGTGTGGGAAATCTTTGTCCTATGTATGGAACTGCATCATTAGTTGTCTCCAGAGACAGCCTTGTTTGATCGGGTGATTCCTCAGTGCTGCTTGTATCATCCAAAGACAAAGATCTCTGATCCGAGGGATCGCCATAAAGCACCATCATCTGCTCAGCCTCTTCAGACATTATAAACTTGTCAAGATACTGCTCACTACAAACCTAGAACCATGTCTAATTTTTTAGGTCACACAGCTATCGTAATACTTCAACAAAATGGTTGCGTTTAATATGTTACAATAGATATGCAGTACCAAATCATGTTACCAATAACACAGATACGTAGACCTAGCTTAACAAAATATAGAAGAGGCACTAGTCAAAGCAGAAGCCAAAAGAAGCACTAATTGAATATCTATAATTTCATTTTGGAAAACATTAAGGCCACAACTCATATGAGCATGCCGTGGCAGAGACGTAGACATTTATACACATAAAGGACAAAAACCAAAAAGACCACTTTCAACAGATAATGTTACATTTATTTCACATTCTAAATATTGTTATTCGCAGTTCACTCCACTCCGAAAACAACAAAGAAGTTACCTTTGACTCTCCGTCTGAATTCAAATAATTTAGAGGTAATGTCTATTGACCTTGAGTATCCAAAGGGCAAAAGATTAAGGGTATAGGCCCCCCTTTTAACTACATATATAAACACACACACTTGTACAGATATGTATGTACAAATATAAATGTGTTTGGCACTATGTAAATAAGTGAATCAAACGAATTTCTAGTAGTTTAAGTAAGTTGGTGAATTTGAAAATACTCGACTAAATATTACACCAGAACTAACTTGATCCTAAAAATATTGACCATGTGTGTTCTCAAAGCTAAAGAAAGAAACGCAGTTTAGACCTAATAAAAGCTCAAAATTGTACAACCAAAAGTGCTCAACTTTTACATACTTGAGAATCAACATAGTCTCTAATGTTTACAAGAATCCATTGTGAAAAAGGGCTTTAAACATTCAACATAGCATTGGATGTAATGCAGTTCAACTCACAAAAAATCGGCTATTAAAATTCAAACAAATGAACTTATTGATAATTTCTTACAGAATCAGATAAATGAGCCATCAATGATTGTCTTTAGTGGAAATTCCATCAAGGTGGCGAATGTATAAATAGCCTTGTGGTTGGGAATTGACAAAAAGAGTGAGGAAGAACCCTAATTTGCGCAGGACCCTTTTATACCGGGGCGCACGTTTAACGGATTTGGTCTATTTTCTTAACAAACGACGTCGTCAGTAATCCAAACGCTGTTTTGGATACTCATACCAGCATGATTGTTGTAAAATATGGGAGTATATGTAGGTCCATTTCATATTACTAGTTAGAAAGAAATCACAATGTAGTTAGAATAGAACCAAGTTAGTTGTGTTACTTAGCCACCAAGAGAGAGTGTTTGCTTCTATTATGTACACCATCAAAATAAAGTCTCTCCTAACCCTATGTTTGGATGGTTGTTTCACTTGTTTCATTAATGTATAGTATGATGTTGTATTGTATTATACTGTATTAATGAACATAATGTTTGGATAACATGTATCGTTTGTTGTGATTTAATGATATTTTAATTATTTGATTTGACTATATGTTACTGTATAATAACGTGTAAGTTTACTAAAATATCCTTAACCTTTAATTACAAACTAGTTTTAAAATATTAATAAAATTAGGGTAAAGGATAAAATGGAAACTTTAAAAAATAAGTAAGTGGTGGGTGAGGGGTCTTGGGTGGTGGTGGGGTGAGAGCAGTGGTGGTGGGTGGTGGAGGTGGGGTGGTAGTGTGAGGGTGGGGGTTGGTGAGTTTGGGTATGATGGAGGGGTGGGTAGTTGTGTGGGGGTAGGGTTGGTGGTAGGGCGGGTAGGGAAGGGTGGGGGTTGGGTGGATTTGGGTGTGATAGAGGATAAAATGAGAACATTAAAAAATAAGCAGGTGGTGGGTGGGGTGAGTGGTGGTGAGGGGTCATGGGTGGTGGTGGTGGGTGGTAGAGGGTAGGGTTTGGTGGTTTGGGTGTGATGGAGGAGGGTGGGAAGTTGTGTTGTTGTGCCTGTGTTCAAAAATCAGGAAAAACAGAAACCAAACGGAAAGACAAAAACCAGAAAAACAGAAACTGGAAAAATAATACGAAGTAAGAAAATATCCGAGACCACGAATTCACTTGTGTGTCCTTAAGAATTTAATCCCCTCACCGTACCCGAGGTTATGGATTACTTCCTCCCGGGATAAAACGGATATACCGTCGCGGGAGTAGCGGTACGTCAAACGCCTTCGACTTCGACGAACTCAAAGTTGGCAACGAAACACAAGTAAGACTCGATAGTTTTATTTGTGGAAAAAGAATGCGAAATTTCGGATGCGAAATTTTGGTTTTGGTATCTTTAAAATGAGGCATTGCCTTAGTTTATATAGCCTTGAAGGTGCCTCTTCAGAATAGGTTGGTGACTGTTCGGAAAGGTTGCCTTCCATTTCTCATTCACACCAACTTGGCTAGTTTTATTCATTAACTAGCTTTAACAAGTTGTGTGGGTGTGGGGGCGGGCGGGCGGGGCGGGGTAGGGTATAATGGATAATGAAATACATAACCACACAAAAATCACAAAATCTGTGGTTATAAAATTGAGTTTTTTCATGGTTATTTAACCACGAAATTTTTACAACATCATACAACATAATTTTAAGAACAATGAAAACAAACACGGTTTCATAAAAAACAATACAATGATAAACTACGGGAAACAACCATCCAATCAGGGGTAAAGCTTCCTCTCTAATGTTATCATTTCACTCTCAATTTGTATTATTTTATAATACGTTATTAGCACGAATTACTCATTTTTCATCTAGAATCAATGGTAGGTGCTTCTTAACTTTCACAGTTTGACCTCCTCATATCCTTTCGACCGCAAGGTAACTCTATGTTAATCCTTCTTCACATATAGTGGTAAGTCTTTCAAATATTTAGTTTAGTACATCCGAATACGTGTTCAAAGTCAACTGCTCAATTCAAACAAATTAAAGTAATGATCTAATTAATAAGACTACTAGGCCTAATACAATTGCAGAGTGCTAAAATTGAGGGTATGAATTTCATGCATCTAATTAAAATTCATACATGATTATGATTAGCCTATTTGTCAGGTTCCTCCTAACTTATTATTATTTTGATTATTTGTAAGATTTGAATGTGAAACTCTTAGTAGTGCAAATTGAAAGAAACCTTGCACAGGTTATGCAATAAGGTTGTCGTTCCTTTCCACTGTGAGGACAACCACTTATGAGTCGAACTGAAGCCTATTGCACAACCAAGCCGAACTTGCCTCCTTAAAATGCAGTGCCAAGTTAATATCAGATCATTAATTTTCAGTAATCGCGAGATTAAAGAAAGACAACTTTTTTAAAGTTTTCGTGTTCTCTGCAATTGCAATTATAAATAGTTGGTAAGCTTGTTATGTAGAACACTGAATCTTGGTGATCAGGATACTACAATTAATAAAGACTAGTTAGTCCACAAAAAATGATTATATTTCCCAAGTCTGGTTATATGTATGTTAAATTTGATTATGCGTATGACCGACCATGAAATAGAGATTCTTATTTTGATAAGTAATAGCCTGAAAACTTAAGGCATTCTTTTACATAAGGTTCACAGTGATTACTCTTGAAGATATGTATAAGAGAAATATTATTTACATCATACCTCAAAATTGCTCCCGAAGAGCAATATGAAAAAATCGGAGATTATGACATGATTTTATGGTCCACTTTTTTGAACTGTAATACAGGTTACAAGAAATGTTCGACCACAAGAATTGGTATATTTCATGTACGTTAAAACTTAATTTAGTTATGGGTAAAATCATAAAGTAATATTATTTTAAAAGATTCGAGAGTGAGTCCTGGAGCATTTTGGCATATTATGCCATTGATTTAGGGTAAGACGGTTGATTCAAGTCTCATCGCACCAAGAGGATAAGACATCGGGTCTGGTTCAGTTCACTGTGATGATAATATAAGATATTGGGTTCAAGTCCCATCGCATTATGGCCTAAAAACTCCTTCAAATGAGTAAGTCTTTGGGTTTAAGTTTCAATGCACTATATTGATGATATAATGATGACTAATGAAAATACTGTGATTTTGATGAAAAGTCATGAAACTCGTCTCATTGGATTTGCTCCATTTCCTAAAGTGAATGTGCTATGTCTGAAAAAAGACAAGTGGTTCAATATATGAATGTGGATGTGGAAGGACAAAATAATAATAGTCATCATTGTGGTAATTATAAAAGGAAGAGCATTATGGGTTCTCAAAATGGTCTTTCGAAGTAAAAGTAATTTTTGCCATCATTGTGGTACGAAAGGTCATTGGACAAGAGGTTGTCGTGCGACCTAATTTGATAAATTTTGTAAATCCTCCATTAAAAGAAAGAAATACAAAGTGGAGGTGCACTTAACCTTTCAAATAAATGTGATGTTGAGATGGACCATATAAATATGATAAATGTTAGACGTGGCAATGAGTTTATAATGATAATTTATGAAGCACATACAGATGATTATAGTCAATTCCTTGAAGAGAATATGACTTGTGATAAGCATCACAAATTATGGTCCGTTCTTAAAGGTGAATGTGGCAAGATGTGATAAAAGATATGAAGATGTGCTTATGTATGGTTATGCTAAAACCACAACTCACCTCTTAGGGTGGTTTGAGAGAAATCGTTATTGTGGTATAAGTGGTCATTGATCATCTTGTCGATGATGATTATTGGAGAAAAAGGTTAAAGCACGAAACAGTTCCAGCCTATAATGATTTTGTTCATGACCGAAATGATATAATTTTCTCCTTTAAAGGATATGTTCACCGTACGGATGGTGTTACGAAATATGTGGTAGTACAAAATTAGTGGAGAGCTCTGAAAGAGCTAATATGTTACTACCCGAAGGGATGAAATTATATAATATTGGGGTTGTAGTAAGTCTCAAAAAAATCTTATTAAGTTTCAAAAGCATTGGCCAAAAGTGAATTATATTGAGACCATAAATTATGGAAAGATTAAATATCTTCATATTACTACAATCGAAGTGGGTTAAGGCTACCCGCCTTTTCCTCCTGTTTAAACTATGTAAATATAAGTATGATGATGTAATCAGTATTTTAAAAGGTATTTCTGGGGCGAGCGTAGTAAAAATGCACCGGAGCGATCTGGGAGGCAAAAGTATCGCGAGGTGTAAGCCCAGGTGTTTTGGGTGTACGCTTAGGCGTTGGGCGAGTGTTTGCTTTGGGGCGTAAGCACATAAAACCTCTTAAATTATAGTTTAAATTGCTAAATAACTCTTTAATTCAACACCCAAAAAATACAAAAAATAGTTTTATTAAGTACAAAAAGTTTAAAAACTTAAAAGTTAAAAGATATATTTTATTTTCAGTCCTAAATTTTATTTTATTTTCGTCTTCACGTAACTAGAAATGATCAATTTGTCAATTACAAAGCAAAAACGCTTCATTGATCATCACTTGTTCCGATTCGACACTTCTAATCGTAGATTCATTCTTCACTTTTCTTTCTTTTCAAGTTCTTTTGCTCTTTCAAGTAATTTTATAAATTTCTATTCAATTATTTTTCAAACTCTCATTAATTTCTTTTAGATGAAACATTTCTGTTTATTTTTCGTTAATTGTTAATTCTAATTAGCATTAGTGTGTGTGTGTGTGTGTGTGTGTGTGTGTGTGTGTGTGTGTGTGTGTGTGTGTAATTTGACCTTCTTTTCATATTTACTTATATTATATTAATTTGTAAATTATTAAAAGTTGAAAATCAAAGCCCCGGCGTCTCAAGGCTTACGTCTCGCCTCGTATCAAGTGAAATGCCTCATCTAGTGCCTCGCGCTTTTTAAAATACTGGATGGAATTACATACGATAGTAAATTAGAAGTTTATTGAAATAGTGATTGGTTGGCCATCCTGGTTCGAATGTGATGGAAACAAAAATTTGAGAATTCATGTGGTTACGTATTGAAGGAATAAAATATTCTCCACAGATTTTCTTATGTTGCTCGTTCTCATAAAAAAATTATTATTGTACCAATTAAGGTTGGGATTATATCCCCTGAATTTTGAAACATAAAGAAAATGTGAATATGAGCCCGTTCACCTGTCATGTAGACCATTTACTATTATATAATTTTAATAGATGCATTTATGTTATGATCACATGTGCATTTGGTATCAACTTGCAATTTAATTTCTGCAAGGTTGTTTGCTCAAATTGTTAAATTAAGAGTACACTTCCACATTATAAAATAATGTTGATAATGCTGATTTATATCCAAGTTGGTTTAGCATAAATTATATGCCTCAAATTATAGCTAAACAATTGGTTATGAGAACAACCTTCCAAGAAGAAATTTGAGATGATATATGTTATTTAATATGTAACAACACTTGTACGCATCAAGCCAACAAGTTATAATAAGTTCCCCTATTACAATTGATTTAGGGTCAGAAACCAAATAATTCTCATATAAAAATTTAAATGTGCGGCATATGATTTAATTGCTCCACCACCACACACAAAGATGGGTCCCCAAATAAAGTTGGGGGCATTATGGGAAGATATGATAAGTAGCTAAAAAATAAGTTATATTTAATGAATTATCAATGGTATGATCATCGTTCAAAAGATAATTCAAGTCAATTGCCAAACGCATTTGTTGACCCAGAAGTGAATATCACACTCCAACAATGCTCCTAATAGAATTAAAGTCCTTGAAGGACATAATATGTGACACGCCAGAAGCGTGATAGACCAATCGACTTCAAATGTAAAACTCATTGAAGAATGAGAGCAGGAAATGATCTAGATGGTCATAATAATGAGGCAAGTGCTTTAAAAGAGCACCACGACATAACACTTCATAAAACCTTGGGAAAGGTTCAGGTACCTGAAAATAATGAATATGAAGAGATATCGACAAGTTATGTCTCATTAGAACCGATATCAAATGATCGTCTTTGATATACTATATATAGCGCTCAACATCATAAATGGTGACGAGGATCTTGAATTCAAATCTGTCAAAAATGTGGACAGTTAAATGATTGGCCAAACAAAAATACGCAATTCACGTATTTTGTTTCACTTGAAAAAAGCGATGTTTTGGACCTATAGTCCAAACACATCAAGGTATAATGTCAGTGGGGTATGAAGAAATGTTTATGCGAAAAGTGAATGAAAAGTAAATCTGTAAGATATAAAGTACGGCTCGTGCCTTGTGGCATAAAGATTTTTTACAAAAGTCCTGACATTATTGTATGGAGATGTATTCTCTTGTGGTGGATGCAATGAGGTTCATGCAGTCTGGTTATAAATGAAAAACTTGAATCCGTATAATGAAATATTATCATGTCTAGCTAGACAGTGAAATTTATATGAAAATCCTTAAGGATTTAAAAGGTCTTAAAGCAATTCCATTGAGTATCCCAATAGTTGTAAGATCACTTAACATGAAGAAAAATTAATTTTGAACCTCACGAAAATGGTCAGGAAGTACTATTGTTTTAGTGCACTTATATATCATGCTATTATTATTCATTAGATAATGTTTTTATTGATGTGCAAAAATAACATAGCCTCACTTTTACTCGTGGAGACATCAGAATGAATCAAATAATGATATATATATATATATATATATATGTCATTATTGATTCTAACCAATATTATCAAGGTTTGTTGGTTATGAAATGCAGGGATTTATATGAATTATATAAAGTTTGACCTCAAATAAATTATATGTAAGCATGTGAGGATGCTACCATAATAATGACATTCTATGTGACAGTAAATTATTGACACTTATTTCAAGTCTTGCCAAAATAACACAACTTATGAAGCAAGTCAGGAATGTATTTGGCTGAGATCAATACATTTAACACATTTTGCAATCGTGTGATATTTACTTGAAGATAAAGATTCCAACAATATTATATGAAGCTTTCATATCTTAATTGAAAGAAGAATATATCGAAGGAGACATAATAAAGCTCATTTCATCAAAATTCTTTTTCAGAAATCTTCTACATAAAGGTGAAATAGATATTCAACAAATTTTATTGATCGATAATTTAGCGGTTATGTTCACTAAAGCATCACCAACCTCAACATTTGAGAAGCTATGATACAAGATTGGAATGCATAGTCTCTGAGAAATAAAGTGATGTTTTTATCGGGGGGAGTATACGCAGTGTACTCTTTTTTCCTTAACCGAGGTTTTGTTTCATTGGTTTTCCTCGCAAAGTTTTTAATGAGTCATTTATTAATGCGTATTTTCGGAGATATGTACTCTTTTTCCTTCACTAAGATTTTTTTTCTAATTAGATTTTAACAATTCATGTTATTTATTAATGGACATCTAAGAGGGAGTGTTGTAAAATATGTGAGTATATTTATGTCCATTTCATATTACTTGGAGGCCAAGTACTACTTAGAAAGAAATCACAATGTAGTTAGAATAGATCCAAGTTAGTTATGTTACTTGGCCACCAAGAAGTTTTTCTCCTATAAATAGGAGAGTGTTTGTTTCTATTATGTACACCATCAAAACATAGCAATAAACATAGCAAGAAGTTTTTCTCCTATAAATAGGAGAGTGTTTGTTTCTATTATGTACACCATCAAAACATAGCAATAAAGTCTATCCTAAAGCTTCCTCTCTAATTTTCTTATTTCACTCTCAATTTGTATTATTTTATAACAATTATAGGGTTATCTAAATGTTCCTTCTCCTCAATACTTTGATATTTTCTTTTTCGTATAATTATTCTCGATCCAAATTTATAAAAAACTTAAATAGTGGCAACAAGAATCACCATGTGTTTGGTACGAAGGAAAATATTTTTCAATTTTTTCATGTTTGGTAAATCAAAATGTCTTGAAAAATATTTTTTCTAGGAAAACAAGTTCCTTAAATGAGAAAAATGACTTCCCTAATGGAAGTAGGGAAAACAAGTTCATACGTGACATTCCAAGTTTATTGTCTCTTCTCCGCTCACCTAACGCGCCCACCCCCTTGACCATCCCACCTCCACCACCCCCGAACACCCACTCTCCACCCATCCCCCCATTGTATGTTAGTAAATTACATATAAATACTCTTATGATAAAAAAATTTTATTTACATACCAAACACTAGAAAATAAATAAGAAACACACTAATTTTCCAAAAAAACATTTTCCTTCATACCAAACACACCCTATGTCTCAATCCCAAATATGTAAATTGTAATTTGCTCATATCATATCACCATCAAACTAGTTGGGGTTGCCAAACAACCGATGTGAAAAGTGTCATGTATAGTGATTGCGGCCTGCACGGTCTAATACGTATACATATCTTAAAACGTTAACCGGAACTTAAAAAAGTAGCAGTGAAGTGGCTACATTTTAAAACATTGCAAATATTGGATGTTTTTTTGAATAAAATGCTTTAGAAGTGGTTACTGGTGCACTTAATCTGATTTAATGCTACAGCCTATTTTGAATGAAGGCCCGCTTATTTTTTAGCTTCCAAATGGAAGTTTGAAATAAAGCCCATGTTGTTTTGGGCCGAATGAAAGCTCAACATATTTTCAAATTAATGTAAAATATTCTCCTAAAAAAAATATAATTAACCAATGTGATAAATAATAATATTATAGTGGATGTTCATAACTCCGTAAAAACCAATCTCAAGCTGGATGAGAAAAAAAATAAAGACTAGTGAGAATGGTCGTAATTCAATTAGGCCTTGAATCAATGGTTTACATAGACAACTAGTCATTTGCTTACGGTTAATCTCTTCTTCGAATCTTATATTAGAAAAAGGTTGGAACTATTTAAACATAATATGCTTATTCTGAAAATAAGCATTTCTTGCTTTAAGCCGTTGGGTTGGATCGAATTAGTTGATTTAAAAGGATGATAACATAAAAAAAGCATTTCACTTTTGTAAAGAGAAGAGCCCGAATACTTTTTCATAGCAATGACAATATTTGTTTTCATAATCCACAGTGTAGCGTAATACCAACATATTAACCAATATTTTATGTTTTTATACCTATAATGTGTTGGAAATTTGCCTTTGGCGGGAGTTGCGACCGACCAACTTTAACGGCTTAAACACTAGTGTAACGTATGTTGGAGAATCCGGTTCTTCACACATGCATGATCTACTAAGTACGTAGATAACCGTAGGGCCAAGAATCGTCAAATTTCATTGAGAAATGAAAGAGATATTGGTTCACGAAGTAAGGTGTTTGAAGCATGGAAAGTGTGGTATTGTGTGTAATTCTCCCTCATCGGTAGAGGAAGAAAGAATTGTTGTGTATATAAGATTCGAAATTGGTTTGGGGTTTGGGACCCCAAGGGGTATCCCATGTGTTTAAAGGAGGGAGGACCTAGATGTGCTTCGGTTCGAGGAAAGACCACACGCGCGCCGCCCGCCCGTCCGGCCGGCTCCGAGTTCCGGTTCACGGTCACGGTCACGGGTCACGGCCGTGGGTCTTCGATATTATCTTTTTGGGCCGAAAAACTTTGCCGGAAGTACGCTTTGATCCCGAAGTTTCGGATGTGCGCTTTGATCCCCGAAGTTTCAAGGTGTACGAGTTTGGTCCCTAAAGTTCCGTAAAATCGAAATTTCGACGGTCAAAAACAGAAATGCCAAGCACTCAATTCACCATTTATTTTGGCTGAATTACTCCTCCTATAATGGCCAAAACAGGTTGGTCTTTCTCCCATTTATGTTGGTGACTTTACTACCTCCATAATGACCATTATTTGGCTATTATGGAGGCGGTTTTCAGCGATGAAATGACCCCTCCCTCTCCTATATAAACACCCCATTACACTATTGTTGAGCACTAAGACATACGCACGGAAATACATAAACAGATCTTTGAAAAACGATTGCACGAAAATACACAACCGAAATAGTTTTCTTCCTACAACTTCCAAGCATCATTTCGTTACTCAATATTCTTCACGGTAGCTCTCTGAGTTTCCTTTGCTCAAGGGTTCCATTCTTTGTTTTATCTTGGGAGACAAATTGTCCAGGGACGTATAAAGGATACATACGGGGCAATATTGTCTTAAGGACAGAGTGCCACACTCGACTCAAAGATAAACCGCTTTCCATTTTTCGTCTTCAACAAAATCGTAATTTCAATTTTGTTGTTATATTGTAATTTTCGATTTCTAGTCGAAAATATTATTGAAATCTTTGTTTATCCTTTCGAATACTTGTAATAGTTAAATACTTCCCGTACTGCTTTATAAAGTACCATAGAGCAAATCTCCCAACATAATGTTCCTCAATGTAATCCTATAAATAAACGTATTGAATATTATATTGGATACACTTAAAAACAATAAAGTACATTTGTTATCTTGCCATAGCAAATTCCTAATATGGCATAAAGGAATTAAAATTAGTGTTAGGGACCACCATTAACGTCTCATCGCACGCAAAATAATGCGCAGCCCCCATCCTTGTCAATATTATCAAGTTGAGAGAACTTATTATAATAGGGTCGCCTGATTCATATGGATAAGTATTACAAAATTATAATGTAAAAATTGTTTATGAGGTAAATAATAACAACGAAATACTTATACTGTGAATAATTGAATGTATATTCAGATTATTTTGCACTTAAAAATAACACACGAGTTGTGTCTAGTTACCTATCTTAAGGGCTCGTGTTATTTTTAAGTTGATACTGTTAATACACGTATTCCCATGTAGCATTATATTTTGTTACACGTCAAATAATGCATATAAAAAAATATAAACCAACATAGCTTTATACTATTCAAACTTGATTTGGTATCTCACGAATTAACTTGAGAAGATTTGGGGAAAAGACCACTTCAAGTTTCTAATTAGGTGGAAAAGACCACATAATTTCCTTTTTATTTATTTTTCGGAATTAGGGTGTAGAAAAAGGTAATATTTAAAAGTTTTGAGGTTGTAACTTATACATTTCAGTCTCTTTAACTTATATTTAAATATATAAAGACTCTCTCTTCACTCCTTATCACTTTTTAAAATCTGAATTCTCTCAAACTCCCAATTCATTCTTCTTCTTCTCCGATTTTGGATGTTATTCAGTCGTCTTCCCCATGTACTTTCTTTAATTTTGCAACTCTTTCGGAGCATTTTAAGCTTCATATTGCCCTGAAACTTTTTCTTCCTTTTTCGATTCATGGTATTCATAAAGTTTCGATTTTTATTCAAAATTTTGAAATTTTAGATTTTTTTTTTGCTTGTTTCAATCTTTCTTTTTCTGTGTTTGCTTATGTGTTATTTATACTTATTTTGCTTGTTTCGATCTTTTTTTTTTTTTAAATACATTATGGTTTATTAATAGACTGTTGGTCAATTATTTTTATTTTTATATCTGCTTGATCAACATCTATATTGTTTTAATATAGATCACAGATAATAACTAGATGTGGATGAAGAAGAGGAAAAATAGTCCCTCGTTTTATTGATCTGGTTCAAGCATGTTCTAATAACGTTGATAGTGAGGCCTACTCATACCCCATGGATGAGCATAGTATGGATGGAGATCAAGATTATTGTGGTGATAGTTATATTTTTGAGGATGGTTCAAAACAACCTGGTTCTGATGAAGTTATTGATCCCGTGTTTTGACGAGAAGGATTCAAGCTCGACCACGACACAATTATTATCATCACTGTCAATGTCTTTCACTTGACGTACTCCTCTTGAGAAATGATATAGGGCATCTCTTCATGGGGCTCAGAGATGACATACAACGGTTGAAAATGCACATTCTCTGCGTGTAATATTTGAAAGGCTCGGGAAAGAGCCTAATGATCTGACCATCCTTCTACCTCATAATAGACTATTATTTTTATGTAAATATTTATCAAAAGAGAATGGAGGAGTTTGATCAATAAAAGAGACAATGGAGGAGTTTGATCAAGAAAAGAGACAATGGAGAAAATAAATCGAAAATAAGCCAAACTGGAAATAAACCACTTTACTCGATAATAACTCATTGCTTAGGACAATTTTAGACCATTTTGGTTGATGATAAATTAGAGAAATAAAGGCGACTGTTGGAACGTGAAGGATGCTGAATTTGCACTAGTCCAACGAAAAAAATAATAAAACCACAAACCCCAAGCTCTAACCACAAACCCAAACCCCAAATTGCATAAATCTAAGAAATTATGGATAGGTATACCATAAATCGACCGTCGTCAATAGGTAACGGTTATCGTTTAGGCTCGGTTTCACGCATGGTCAATAATTATCCACATG
The DNA here is from genome assembly GCA_034509755.1 of Anisodus tanguticus. NCBI lineage: Eukaryota > Viridiplantae > Streptophyta > Magnoliopsida > Solanales > Solanaceae > Anisodus > Anisodus tanguticus. The sequence continues at coordinate 30,822,469 of CM067561.1, read as the reverse complement.
TTATATATAGACCAAGGACAATATTTGTCTAAAATATCATAAAAAATAAAAAATAAAAAGTCTTGATAGTATTTAAATATTATAATAACAGTTTAATACATCATATGAGAGTCCCCGTCCATTTAACATGTGATCAAAATAGTTTAAGGACAAGTAATGATACTTGAAAAGCCAATATTTGTCTGAAAATGCTATAAATAAATAAAATAAAATAAATAAAAATACTTGATACTATTTAAACAATATAATAACACTTTAATACATCATATGAGAGTCCCCATCTATTTGACACATGATCCAAAGAGTTTAAGCACAATTAATGATTGTCATTAGAACAAGAATGTGCTTTGAGTAACTTATTGTCAGACTAATTAGATACTAGTGTTATGATTATCATTACGTGTTCTAAACTCTTTTGATAATGTGTTCAATGGATGAAGACTCTCATATGATGTATTAAAGTGTTATTATAATATTTAAATAGTATCAATTCTTTTTGTTTATTTTATTTTATTTATAGTTTTTAAGACAAATATTGACCTTTTAAGTATCATTACTTGTTCTAAAACTTTTTTGATCACGTGTTCAATTGATGGGGACACAAATATGATGTATTAAAGTGTTATTATAATATTTAAATAGTATTAAGTCTTTTTATTTATTTAATTTTATTTTTATGAACTTTTTAGATAAAAATTGACCTTTTAACTACCATTACTTGTTCTAAAACTCGTTTGATCATGTGTTCAATGGCTGAAGACTCTCATATGATGTATTAAAGTGTTATTATAATGTTTAAATAGTATCAAGTTTTTTTATTTTATTTATTTATGGCCTTTTTAGACAAATACTGACCTTTTAAGTATCATTACATGCCCTAAAATTCTTTTGATCACGTGTTCAATGGATGCGGACTCTCATATGATGTATTAAAGTGTTATTATAATATTTAAATAGTATTAAGTCTTTTTATTTTATTTATTTATGACTTTTTAGATAAATATTGACATTTTAAGTACCATTACTTGTCCTAAAACTCATTTGATCATGTGTTCAATGGATGAGGACTCTCGTATGATATATTAAAGTGTTATTATAATATTTAAATAGTGGTATGTTCTATTATTTATTTTATTTTATTTATTTATTTATGACTTTTAGATAAATATTGTCCTTTGTCTATTTATAACATGTGAAAAATTATTAATCATGCGTGAAATCGAACCTAAATGATAACTGTTAGCTATTGATGACAATCGGTTTATGGTATACCTATCAACGTTCCCTTAGATTTGTGCGATTTTGGGGGTTGTGGTTGTGGTTTGTGACAAGATTATCCTATCACACTGCTCATAGAAATCCAATTACAACATTTTAAGGTCTCCTCTCATTCACCCATGTAATCACCACCTACTATAATATATTATGCAACCGACGCCATTATAAATCTATAATAGATTATAACTATGTTGTATGACTGCAATCGACATTATAATAAATCTATAATAGACTATGGATATGGTCTATAATTGCAATTGGCACCAAAATAAGTCGTCCGGGACTGATTTTTTTGATGAAACACCGAAATTTTTGCAGGAAACGGAATATGAAAAGTGAAGAAATCGAAAGCTTTTGAAGGAAAATATATATTTAATTTTTATTTCTTTTTTAGAGTAATTAAATGAAGGAAAATATTTAATTTATATTTCTTTTTAGGTAATTAAAATGTTGAAGGTTGAGGGTCAAAATATATCTTTTAAAATTTTGTGATTAGGATTGACAACAATAATTTATGACATGCTGATGTAATGCTGACGTAATAATTGATGGTCTTTCTTCACATTTCCAAAGACCTATGGCCTTTTTGCAATAGAAGTGTTCAAAGTGGCCTTCCGCCTAAAAGCCCTAAGTAACTTTGTCCCCTTTTACCTTTCAGATTATTGTCCTAATTTTTTATTTTTCAAACCGATATAATTGTAAACTCATACATTTTACTATTAATTGCCGCAAATCGCCATAACTTATTATTTTTATTTTTAAAAGAGAGAGTACTCGTTAGCAATGCAAGGGAATTTCAGTATAAAATAATTAACTCTCAGGAATCTAAATTCACTTTATTTCTTCAATTATGTGATCATTCATATATTATGACTACTTGGGAGTTTTTTTATTTTCATAATCTAAAATGGCTGACAGGTAGGCTATAAAATAACAAGCAAAACACCCGGTCTAAGCTGTAATCTAAATTTAAAAAATAATAAATAAAACTTTAGAAAAAGTCAAGAGTTGTTTTGTTTTTTTTCTTTTTATGAATATTTCACCACTTGTCCCTATAGTCGCATTTGTTTTTATTAGACGCACACAAGGTAATCGTGTTCTTTTTTGTTTAATTTATTTTTTTATGTCAACTTGTTCGTCTTCTTTTTCATTATATTTTGGCTCTATGCCTTTACACCACGACCGTTCAAAAATCAGTAATTTCCGTCACTATCATCGGTTGATAATGTCTTAATCTGTCGGTTATTATAATTTTTCTTTTTCATTGATTGTATTCGTAGGTAATTGATAAATTACCTTTTAATAATTCATTTACAAATTATACGCACTTAAATAGCAAATTTATGTAGTTTTATTTAATTTAACCTTGTCGGTGTGTAAACAATTGATATACACAATTCGAAGTTATGACATATTATTAAATTTAAACATATAATTCAGGAGATATTAAGATATTTAAGATTCATGCCCAACATTTTAATAGAGGGACAGCCAGCGGTGAGGCCATTGGACCAATAAACAATAGGCGCAAGTAGCTTGAAATCAAAAAGGGTGAAATCAGGGGCTAATCTACCTTTGAAGCCCGAGTTAAGACAAAGGAATGGTCTCACTCCCTATTATATATGTAAAATTTAAACATTTCTCTATAAATGTGTCTGTATGTATATAGATACACATCACTTCGTCAAAACATTCATTGTTGTATATTTACGATAGATCGACACTATTAAATAGAGTTTTTTTCCGCCGATATTTAGTGGAAAATTTGTGTTACAAAACATGATCATTTTCCACCTCATTCCTACCGAACCAGCTCATTCGGAAAACGTATAATGGGAAAAAAGTTCCTATTGAAACACTGAAAAACTTTTTAATTTTCCTGTATAAAAACACTACTATTTAAATTTTTCCCCACCGACATTCCGTGGGAATAATCACTAAATATTTTTCAATGAAAAAATAGAAGTTTTTTAGTAGTGCGATAACACTTGAAAATTATAGTAGAAAATAAATATTATTTTGGGACAAGAGGTAAGGCCTCATAACCTCTACAAATGTTCCAAATCAAAGTCTCAGATCATCACATGCAAATCAATTGTACCGAAAAACAGACTAACATCACTTGCACATGAAATGTATGTATATTATATAGCAAAAGAGAATTTGCTATTTTGTTGCTTCAACAGGGCAATATAAAAGTTAGAAATAAAGATTGGGACTTTTATTTAAGGAAAAGAGGCTTCACATGCATGTTTTTTTACAATTATTCTCATCACAGTGTTTTGTCAGTGGAATCTTTTGAAACATTACCAATATCACAAGTACCATGATTTTATTAGAGTAAAAATTTTGGTCACTGTTAAAAGGATATTTATGTTGACCATGCATTAAGGAGTATTGAATTAAAGTTTAACCTTTTAAGCATGGTCCAAAAAGCCTTTGGAGTCATAAGAATTCATTTCTTTTAATCCATTCATATTCAATAAATTATATCAATAGCCCATCCCATTTCAAATAAACTTTACAAGAGACTATGTCAACTTAATTGCACACTCAACATAGGAGATAATATCTCCTAATGATTCTGAAGATAATCTATAACATATTGGATTTTAAAAGTATAATTTTACTTTTCAATAGTAACTAACACTTGCTGAAAAAGTGTAAATTGTTAATTGCTACACAAGAAATGGGAAAGATAGTGCCTAGTTTATGGAAGCCAACTCATCATTCATGTCACATGCACATTTATGTTCATTAAGTTAGGTTTAGAATATATGACCATTGCTTGAATTTTTGTTAACAAGTCCATTTTCACATGGGAGAACCTAAGATAATTTAATACTCCTTCCGTCAATTATTTTTTGTGATTACAACAAATAATTATCTCAAATTATTTATCGTTTTAGAAGTTTTTTTTTTTACCCTTTATCATTAATAAAGATGTCACGTGAATAAGTCAAATATTCCTCATAATTAATATTTTTAAGGGGTTTGTAAACTAAAACGACAAATAATTTGAGACGGTGGGAGTACCGTGAAATCCCAGCCTAAATAAAACGAAAAGGAAATCCAATCATTGATGAGGAAACATGTACTTATGGTTAAGCATAAAACATCGAAAATCGAATTATCAAACTAAATCGGAGATTTCGATTATTTCGGTATTCGATATTTCGATTTCGGTTCGGAATAAAATTATCAATTTCGGTATTCGGTTTGAGATAATTATAAGTTCGGTAATTCGATACTAACGAATACCAAAATAAGCTTACACTATTATTTTTTTTTGTATTATAATTTGTTTCATTTCTTGACTTGTTTATACACCGTGATTTTCACTAAATTATAATTTCAAATGTAAATGACATTACACTAATTTTAAGTATCTTTTTTTAAAAAAAAAATGTGCTGGTCTAATGGCATTTTAAACTCAAGGATACAGTGGTACGAGCCTATAGAACAGATCATGTTCAAGTAAGGTCGTACATTACACTAATTCAATCTATGATATATGGTAATTAAGTTAAATAACTTTCAATTTTTTTATCCGAAACCAGTAACAAAGAGGACAACTACATGTAGTATTAAAATCAATTTAAAGTCACTACATCCCTGAAAAAAATATTTTGGTATAGACATTCCTAAGAAATTATTTTGGTGGACTTCAACTTTAATATGGTATTATCGAATATCGTATCGAATCGAAGTTTGATTTACCGATTACTGAATTATCGAACCAAAATTTGAACGTTCGATATTTGATATCTACTTTCAATTACCAATTATCAAATTATCGAACTTGAACTTTGAAAATATCCGATCGAATACCAAATGCCATATACAAACATATTTGGTCAACTACCATGATAGATTCCACTTTTTCAGTTTTCACCACATGAAATAGTAAATTTGTTACTTTAATCCACTTACTATATAGATGAATCAATCAATAAATAGAGAGTTTTGGGGCAAGAAACAATTAATTACCTGACTCTAACTGGAAGAATATCGGGAAATCAAAGAAAGTGCAATAACAAAATTAACAATTACGGAGTACAAACAAATTGCCACCTTTTTCAGATTAAAAGACTTTCTTTAAAGGGGGAAAAAAAAGGATCACGTCACTTTATTCCACAAATGTTCCAATTAAGTCATGTTAGCTCCACTCTTCCTTTCTTGGCATTGTTATTTAATATTTAGTTAATTTAGTAATCTTCAATCAAATCAATAATTTTATTTATTTATTTATTAAGGTGTTGGCGTGTTGCTCCTTACTTAGAATTAGAATCAACATTGTGAAAAATTTGTCAAACTAAACCAATAATATCCAATTAAAAATTCAGATATCCATTTATTCCTTGAAATAATGTCAAACAAAATACTAATAATTCCATAAACATCAAGAACAATAATTGTACCACGAAAATACCACTAACCCCATCAAACGGCCACATCACTACATTAAAAAAAAACATACTATCATTTGCCTGCTTACAAACTCCATATGTTTAATTTAATTATCATTTTAGCAAGACATTAACTTTATTTCCAATGTAAGACATTGACTATTAGTAATAAATAATACTCTCATTAGCATAAAATAACTGGACCATCACTTAGAATTATAATCCATATTGTGATTTTTTTTGTCAAACTAGTAGATATCCGTTTTTTTGGTTTTTATTTCCTATTCAATGTTCGGTATCCGCATTGGACCCCGACTATATTCATTTATTTGTTGTAAGAATGTCAAACAAAATAAGTACTAATATTCCATAAACATCAAGAGCAATAATTGTACCATCAACCATGAAAAACCACTAACCCCATCCAACTGCCACATCACTACATAAAACAAAACTTACTATCCTTTTCCTTCTCACAAATTCCAGTAGTTTAATTTAAATGTCATTTTAGCAAGACATTAATTTTTTTCCAAAGCAAGACATCAATTATATCAATAATAATAACAATTACTCATCCCGTTTACTTTTACTTGTTACTTTTCGTATATCAAGAGAAGAGAAGACAATTATTTTTTCTGTTTTACCCTTACTTTATTTACTGTCAAGACTTCTTGAAATTGTAAGTCAATTTTAGCTAACTAATACTTTGTATTGGGATTGATACACACCTCTTCGTTAAAAAGATGGATGAATTGTAAAATGCTACTAATATCTTGTAAAAACTTAATGTTGAACCTTAGAACTTCATACTAGCTTTAATAATTACGTATAAAATTTTGATTTTAATTATTGAGGTTTTTATTAATTAATAGGGGTATTGTGATAAAATATTTAAGTGAGAAGTAAAAGTGGATGGAGTGATTATACAACTCCATTAGCATAAAAAAACTGGACCATCACTGTTCCACGACAAAGCGAGAATACAAATTTTTACTACTCGCGAGAAGACAGGTCGGTGACGTTCTAGCACGACAACATAATCCACCGTGTAACTCGGCTACTGTACTTTTCAAGAATCATTTGTTTCTCTTTTTTTTTTTAAAAAAGTACAAAAAAATCCCAAGTGTTTTTTTCTGTTTATATGTAGTCTAATAAATTGATATTATATCTGTCTTCTTTGTTTCATTAAAAACACTCTTTTCTTCCATCTGTTTAAAAAGTTTGAAGACGGAGCGACACCGTTTGAGCGGTTTTGGAAAGTGATTGAATATGCAAAGAACACCCTTTTAGTTCATTCTTTCTTTAGACTTTGGTTTCTATTTTTGATGCGTTGCTTTCCTGTAAGGACTATTGGTCTTTCTTTCTTTCCATTCATTTGAAAAGTTCATCTTTTTGTCCTTCCTCCTTTCTTTCCCTCTTTTCAGCATATTTGATAACAAAGACCCTTTGTGTTGATAGTTTTTGGAGCTTCATTCATGCAAAGATGAAGTCTTTGAACACTGTAAGTAACCCCTTTTCTTCTTTTCTTGAGTTGTTTTGGTTTAGTGGGTGGGTGGTGGGAAAGGGGGGGGGGTTAAAGGTTGCATATATTCTATGTATGCATATGTTAAGAGTTTCAAGAATTCAAACTTATCCATTCTTAATCATTTTGAGGTTGTTTCTGTCTTTTTATATATAAGTGAAAGTGGTGACTTTTTGTTTTGTTGGTGACTTTTGAGGTTGACATGTTTCTGGGGTTGGTGAAAAGGAGGGAAAGAGTTTTAAAAAAAAAGATTTGATTTTTAGAAGAAAAATAATCTTGTACTTATGCTGTTTCTTTCAAGTTGAAGGGAATTTGAAGAATTGAAGGAGAAAAAGATGTACTATTTGGGAAACTTAGAACTGTCCCATATTGATATAGGATTACATGGTTAATGCTGTTCATGAGGTAGGTGAAAAGCATTGGAAGAGGAAATGATACTTAGTAAAGATGGATTTTTTTAAAAATAATTCCAGAATTTTTTGCTTTATTTTAAAACTATGGGGATTTGAAGGGGAAAGAGAAGCATTGAATTGGGAAAAGTAGAATTACTGTAGTATGTTGATATGATATGATAGGTCAATGACGTCTCTTTCAATTGAATGTTATCATAGTTCAATGGCTATCCGAACTTCCGTCTTCTCTAAGTATTTGTGAAAAGGAGGAGTAGGGATCTTTTCATTGTTATATTCCTGCCTCTATTTCCCTTACCTTTTGTAATGAAATTTAGTTCTGTTTCACAATTGATGCACGGAAGATGCAAAATTGAATTTGTGCATCCGGGAAACTAGTTTGTCTCCTAGTGGATCACATTGAGTTGTATATTAGTTATGTTTTAAGTGATTAAGTCTTTTAATTTGGTCCATGGACCTAATTAAACTAAATAACGGATAATAACACGAGGATTATGAAAAATCTACTTGAGCCTTGTTAGGTATAGTACTTTTTCAGGAAAAGTTAGGTTGTACCCTCTGTTATTCCATGATCAGATATTCTTTAAAGTATGCAATAACAAAAAGCATATGCTAGATGGACAAGACCAATTGAATAATCTGATGTACAATTTGCTGCCTCTTGAAAACCACTTCATTTTGCTTGAGCGATTTCTGTCTCTCGCGGCCTAAACTCTTGAAGCTCCAGTTTGTGTGCAGCGAATTTGTTAACGATTTATGTACACTTTATAAGCCTTGTTAGTAAAACTTCCATGGCGTGCTACTAATCTGGTGTTAACTTAACATTGGATATTCACCAAGTCATATTGGAATCTCATTTTTATCACGTCAAACAAAAAAGGAATATGAGTCAATGATTCATCAAGATGCACTCTCTACCCTGGTTCTAATGCCCAGGGTTGACTTTGTATGACTACTAATATGAGAGTTTATAATTTCTCTTCTTAAAGTTCTTTGTTTTCTATTTCGTGGAAGGTAGAATCAAAATTATCTGTTTAAAGTTAATAGGAAAAAGTAAGCAGCATATAACTTTCTTTAATATATATTGGATAATTTTCAGTTCAAGAAAGTGGATATGTAGTTTGAATGGGGAGAATACTAATTACTGTATTCTCATAGCTAAACGTTTGAGACTATGCAATTTCTTGTCCTATCTAACGGGGTGTCTATTGCTCGTGCTATTTTTCAGGTTTCTGTGCCTGATCCTAAAAGTAGATCATGTATCTGCAGCCTCTTCACAACCATTGCTTTAATTTGTGGTGTCTACTTTACCGGAAGTGCTTTGATGGCTAAGGATTTCAGGGTATAATATAGCTATTACAATGACCTGATACTGGATCGCTTACTTCAAAACTTTTTCTTCGCTTGAATGATTTGGTTGATTGAAGTGATAAATTTGTTATCACTTGCACTCACCCTGTAAAGCAACCAAACTGGTATCAAACTTTCATTTTCTTCAGGAAGGTTGGACTATTATAAAATTTTCTATTCAGATGCAACAACAATAACAACAACAACATATCCAGTGAAGTTCCACAAAGTGGGGTCAATTTTTTTTTCTATTCAGATGCATTTTGGAATTTTAGTAAGGGGCATTTAGGTTGTATGAACTAAGCAGCTTGTTGTTCCTTCTACAACCAAACTATTTTGGTGTAATGTCTCAGTTTTTTGTTTTGCTTAATATCACAGAAACACAGGTATGTCTGGTACAAAATGTAACTAATTTGAATATTTGCAGGCACTTCCAGGTTTCTCCATGAACCGTGCAAAGCAGAACGAGCAATGCAGAAAATGCGAGGTTTGTTTCTTTGGAAGACAGCTTTGGCAGTTGTGTTGTTAGCTTTTCTGAATTTGTTGAGAAGCTGCCTAATTTCTAGTTATACTTACCAAATCTACATTAATTCACATTCACAAAATTCAGAAGTGTCAGCTGTTTAGTCCTTTCGGATTATCGTCCAACCTTTAACTCGGATTATCTCACTTAACCTTAGCTACTTATAAAAAAAGATAAGTTAAAAGGAAAGAGAAACTCCATTGTGCTTATTTTTTCTGTAATCTGAATTTTGTAACAGGACATTAGATTCATTGCCAGATAATTTTTAATTGATGTGAACACAAGTAGTTCAGTTGAGACTAGTCTAACCTCGATTATTTTGTGGTATGTAGTCCTAAAATTACAGGATTCACCGTTAATTAACCTCAAAAAAGCATTTTTAGGTACCACCACCAAGACAGGAAAAACAAGAGATTCGTGTGACAGAGAATGTGCAAAATAATAAATGCCAGGTTTGAGAACCAGAGCTATTAGTTAATTTGGTTTTTGATCTTTGGCTTCTTTGGAGGTTCTCATTTTATTCCTCGCAGAAAAAGTGCAGGCCATTAGGGAGTGAGGCACTCCCAGAAGGAATTGTTTCTAAAACTTCAAACCTGCAAATGCGCCCATTGTGGGGAGATGTTGAGGTAACTAATTATTTCTGTCTATAGTTATTCATGAGTTGTTTGGCATTTCACCATTAATTATCTATAATCTTTGGTTCCTTGCATGGGAATTATTGTGGTTTCATTGATCATCTACTCCATCCCTTTGTGTGCTTTTCTTTTTTACCATCTCGTTTTCTTTGTCCATGGACCAAATTATTTTACTTGCTCAACTCTTTCTGATATTTTCCAATGTTTCTTTGGTTGCTTATGATGCAATACTTTCGTATTCAGAAGAAGTCTCCACATTCAGTTAACATGTTGGGAATTGCAGTTGGAATAAAGCAAAAAGAGTTGGTGGATAAGATTGTTAGAAAGGTCATGTTCCTTCATCTTCCGCTTCCTGTGAATGTCAACTTAGTTTTTGCTTCTTAATTGCTTTTGTAACTTGTTGCAGTTTCTTGAACATGACTTTGTTGTAATGCTTTTCCATTATGACGGTGTGGTGGATGAGTGGAATGATCTGGATTGGAGTAGCCGTGCCATACATGTCTCTGCTATGAACCAAACAAAATGGTAAAGTCAGTTCTAATCAAATTTGCTATTGATTGCTGGAGTTGCCTGGAAGTTTCTCATTTTAACTCTCCAAAAACAGGTGGTTCGCGAAGAGGTTTCTGCACCCAGATATAGTTTCTGAATACGACTATGTTTTCTTGTGGGATGAGGACCTTGGAGTTGAAAACTTTCATCCGGAAAAGTAAGTCTGCCTTACAACACTAATTGATGATTGAGCAGATTCAAGGAAAAACTCATGTGATGTAATTTTACATGCAAAAAATAACCACCAAGGATTAGGTTAGTTGGTAATAAGATAATGTTCTGACTGCATAGGGATTTTTCAGGTATATATCTATTGTTAGAGAAGAAGGGCTGGAGATATCACAGCCAGCACTTGATGCTAGTAAATCTGAGGTACATCATCATATTACTGTGCGCAGAGGGAGATCCAAGGTGCACAGGTTAGACTCATATTTTTTACGGTTCACTTCACGGGTCATCTCTCCACTCTAGCATTTGGGAAAAAAGAAAGATCCTGATATTACTTGTGTGTTAATTTTTCATGTACAGTGTATCGTTCCAAAAGCTGACTGGTAATTTCTTTGTTTTGATAGGAGGTTCTACAGATTAAACAAAAGTGGCCGAACGTGTGATAACAACAGCACAGAACCTCCTTGTGTGGGGTAAAGACCTGCAAGTTTCTTTTTCTTTCAGTATATTATGTGATAACAAGTTTCTCCGAACTAAATGGCTCAAATGTCTTAACATGGTTAGAAATCAAACAACTTTGATTTTTCATTTTTATATTAAATTTGTATGCAGGTGGGTAGAAATGATGGCTCCCGTATTCTCAAAATCCGCCTGGCGTTGTGCTTGGTATATGGTCCAGGTATGGGAACTTTTATTAGTTTCAAGCGTTAACAAGCTAATCAACCAACTTGTGCATGGCAAATACAATTTGCAGCTTCTCTTTTGCTCGTCTTAAACTAGTTGTTTCTTTATCTACAGAACGACCTGATCCATGCATGGGGCTTGGATATGAAGCTTGGTTATTGTGCGCAGGCAAATCTAAATAACTTTCTTCCTACTTTCTGTCTCTTCTTGGCATGATAATAACACATGTTATTAGTTCTCAGGGTGATCGTACCAGGAAAGTTGGTGTGGTTGATGCAGAGTACATTACTCATTTGGCTGTCCCTACTCTGGGTGCTAATTCAGATGTAGAAACGGCAAGTAGTTCCTCTGTGCAAATTTTGATGAATTTTTTTAACACTAAAGGGGCATTTGGCTTTGTCTAACACTTTATTTTTCTAATTTGTGTAGGTGATCAAAGAATTAGATCATTCGCTGCAAGGGAAGAACTTATCTGATTCTGATGCATTGGTATGATTTTCAGATCATACATACTTAATTGCATAAATTCTCCCTTTGAAAGTGAAATTCCTTTTGAAATTGCAGGCCGCTCCAATTGAGAAATTTGATAATCGGTCTCTGGTAAGTTCAAATTTTATTTGCACAAGTTTATCAAACATGATTTGACAATGAGGTCTTATGTATATTTAACAAACCACTTTGCTGCAGCATCCTTTCTTCTCATGTTCCTTATATTTAAGGACTTAAGTTATATACACTAACATTGTAAAGTAAATTTATTGTAATCTAACCTGCTATAGCAGGATTACTCTATTTTCTAAGGGGCCGTTTGTTTGATGGTTTGGAAGTGAATTATTCATGTATTGAAACTAGCATAATTAATATCATGTATTATTTTATGCAGGGTAAAAAATGAAATAACTAATACATGAATAACTAAATCCTGCATAACTTTAACCAGCAATCAGACGACCCCTAAGCTATGTATCTGGCTTACTAGGAAGAGTTACCTGTTGTTATAGGTCAAGCTTAATCGTATAGAAAATTTATATATTGTCAGTGTACAAAACATGAACTCTATATATAATGACGTTATGCAGGTTAGGAGACAATCGTATATCGAAATGAAGATTTTTGGGGATAGGTGGCGTAAAGCCACTAAGCAAGATCAATGTTGGGTTGATCCATTTCAAAGTGAAGAAAAAGGGAGAGCAACCACATACACATAATGACTTTCTCATAAGCTATTCAGACTGATTCAGTTGTTTATATATTGCATACAAGGAAGGCCCAAGAATAAATACCATACAAGACTGATAGAAATATGCATCAAGAGCCAATTTACCAACTGATTCCGTGCCATCTCTGCTGCTAATGTGGGATGTTGAAAATTCAGTCATCGTTCTTTCTTTTTTATCTTTAGAAATCATTTTTCTTTCCAACAGATTTTGGACATTTTCAGTTTGTTTGGTACAGATAAATTTTGTGGTATTTGTAAATACCATTTTTTTTCTTTTCCTTTTTCTGATCGAGGAATAATGCCATGGCGCTGTATATATATATATATATGATATTCAATTTGGTAATTTGTTTCTGGTCAATAATAAGATTATTGGTTTTAACTTTTGCAGTCCACTTATTATTTTGTACAGTGTATGGTTTATAATGTCTACTGAGCTTTCGAGAAGTATTTTTTTAACCAACATAATAATCTCTCAAGTAGGGATAATAATAATCATAACCATAATCTCTAAATAAGTATGTTTTCGAAATGTAGTAGGTTATATTGTTTATAAAATATTAATAAACTAAGTTATGATAATAATAATCATAATTTACAAAATTTATTTATTTGTCAAAAACAAGTTTCTTTCTTGACATGTTTATGCTATTACAAAACGTTTCATGTCTTTCATCACCAAGAAAAGGAAAGAGCAATACTGGCAATTATAAATCTCCTTCCTTGTAATAAAGCAAACACTAAAGTACAATAATTTTCAGCAATTTTGATTAACCACAACCTTGATCGACAATCAAAACAAATGTATCTTACCTGTTAATTGTTATGGTCCTAGATTCCTAATTTTTTGGTGAATCCAAAGACTTCATTTCATAATTAACTTAGTGACGTGACCGGGATGGTGTTCCGGTCATTGGCAGTAGAATAGTTAGAGATTACAATTTCATCCGGGAATGTCTAAAGGTAGCATTTGCATTTACTTGATTTAAATCAGCAATTGTTCTGTCAAAAGTTCTTTCCGTGTCTGTCCAAAAACTTGTGACTGCATACATGGGAGGAACTGCCAAAAGGTTGATTCCACAAAAAGCTTTGTCCTTCGCCCCTTGCTTGACCATGGCATCAGCGACTGCATTCTGCTCTTGGTATATGTGCCTGACTTGTGGGCGCCCCAACCTCTCCATCAAGTTTCTGCATTAAAAAATTATGGGATTATAAGTATCATGACCCATTTTAAGCATAGCAATTACCTCTGTTGAGTCACATTAGACTTCAAATGGTTATAGTCCTTGGTCACATGCTAAAGAGAGACCCTGCAGTAGAGCTGTTAGTTCAAAAAATGCAAGAAGATGAGGGCAAGCCTTTAGAGAAACCAATGATCCAGTTTCCACTCCTATTTCTGACAACTCCACCAATTCCTCCCATCATAGAACTATGTATGTGTGAGGCCTCAGTGTTGAGCTTGTAAAAACCCCTCCCGGGGGGTTCCATTTGATGTTGATGGTTATTCTACTGCTGGGGGAGGAGGAGGGGGGTGGGTGGGTGGGTTGAGAAGTATGTTATACTCAAGTGCATTGTTAAGGTGTCTTTGAAACTGGTGTGGTTGTTTAGATTGTTGAACTGGTTTTTGTTCCTGTTCGGCTATATGAACCAAAGGCAGAAGGGTAAGAGTTCCCTCCATTTGATGAGGTGATTGTATTGCTTATTTGCTAACATCTTTCATATGTTGTGCAGATGTTCAGAATCAAAGTTGAGCAAATTGATGTTATTGCGGTGGGAGGCTTTGCTGCACACATCAGTCCAGAATGATCTGGATATGTGGCACTAAAAAAAGATGTGGTTTATGGTTTCATTTTGAGCATTGCAGGTGTGGCAGATATTAGGGATGCCTAAGCCTATGGAAGAGAGGAAGCTATTGGTGGGCAGTCTCTTATGATGGAAAGACCACACAAAGAACTTGAGCTTATTGGGGGCACTCAACTTTCATATTCAATTGAATTCCTTGGTAGTGTTGTGCTGCCCAATTCTACTCTCAGTATCAGTAATTTCATAAGCAGATTTGGTAGTAAACTTACCATTGTTGTTGAGTTTCCAGGCAATACTGTCTTTCCTGTTGGAGTAGGGAGGAATGAAGGTGTTTTGGATGGCCTCCAACACATTGTCAGGCAGATTGAATGGAATTTCTTCCAAGTGTTAACTATTGTCATGGTAGATATCAGCAATTTTAAGGTTTTCGAGATTGAGGGGAATATGGGCCCTGGATGAAGCTCTTAATGGCACCCATGCTAGGGATTCAGTTGCTGTACCAAAAGTTGGTTCCTTTACCATCGTGAATAATGTTGGTTATACCCTTATTACAGACGTTTCAGCCTTGCAAAATAGCCTTCCAAGCTATACTTAATAATTCTAGGGTTTTGGCCAGCTCTACAATGCTTGGAAATGAGTAAGGAAGCCCAGTTTGAGTTAGGATTCTTTAAGAGTCTCCATGTCAGGCTTGCTGGGATGGCTTTGTTTTTTTGTTTCAACCTTTTGGATTTCCAGTCCACCCTTGCATTTGGAATGAGTAGTGGTGTCCCAACCCATCAGGTGCATCTTCTTCCTGATAGAAGCAGTTCCCTAGATAAAATTTCTGATTGTTTTGTTGATGTGCTTTGTGACAGTTGAAGGGAGGGAAATGTAATGCATTACATGGCTAGGGATGCTGCTAAGAGTGGATTCAGCAAAAGTAGTACTAGCAGCAATATTCATGAACTTGGTTTTCCAGCCAACTATCTTATTATTGAGGTTATCAGAGATGAATTGAAAATCAGAGTTAATGGGAGCATTATGGAAGATAGGGAAGCCCAGATACTTGTCAAAGTTGTTGCTCTGTCTGATGCTAAGCATGGTGGAGATATCCCTCTTCCTCTCAATTGTGGTGTTATTAGAGAACACTACTTTGGATTTAGAGAAATTAATCTTTGTCCTGATTTATCACTGAAGTTAGCCAGGGTGTTGATTATAGCATCAACATTGCTATTGTTAGCTTGAGCAAAAAGGGTTAGATCATCTGCAAAGAAAAGATGTGAGATCTTTGGTCCACCTCTACTAATGGAAATGGGGTTTCATTGCTTATGTGAGACAGCAGAGTCTATGCTTCTAGAGAGGAGTTCCATACAGAGTATGAAAATGTAATAAAAAATGGGATCACCTCGTCTGATGCCCCTGGAGATGAAGGCACTGTTTTGCTACCATTTGAAAGATTGTCAGGGAATTCAAAAAAGGATAGCATTTCCCTTATAAAGGACCACTCAATTTTATCAAAAGTTTTTTCAAGGTCAATTTTCAGGATCATGTTTTTTTTTTTTTTGCCATTCATATGTTTGAAATAGGTAATATATTCCTGGACAATGATAGTATTATCAGAAGCTCTCCTATTGAATAGAAAGCTGGCCTGACTTCGCCAATTTTCGTAACCAGATTATACATGGCATTGCATAGGCCAATGGGCCTGAAATTCTTAAGGATAGAAGCATCAAGAGTTTTTGGGATGAGGCAGAGATAGGTGGAGTTAATGTCAGGGTTCATTATACCAGTACTTTTGGTAAAACATGGGATGGAGCCCATCAGGCCCAGAAGCCTTTTTGGGCTTGAATGAAAACAAGTAAGTGGGGCCGGAAGGATAGATTTGGCTTCATGTGGGCATACTGAAGTGACCTATAAAAGTTTGAGTAGAATTTAAGAATTTCCTCAGTAATGTCAGCTTGGTTATAGATCCATTCCCCAACATCATTTATAAGGGCAAGAATTTTGTTCCTTCTTCTTCTATTAAGAGTGGTGATGTGGAAGAAACTAGTATTAGCATCCCCTTCTGCTAGCCAGTCCAAAATCAGCTTCCAGCCTAAGAATTTCACTAAACTCTTTGGTGAGTTTAACTTCTAGGTCAAGCAGAAAGTTACTTAAATGGTAGTTTGGGGATTTTTAGATTCCACCAATTCGAGGTAAAACCTTTTTCTTCCTAGCAAATAGATTCCCAAAAGTAATGCTTGTTCTAGATGGTAACATCATGTTGGAAGGATTTTGTGGCTGGTGTGAGGGGGTTTTCCAGCCAGAAGTTACTCCTTATGTTGTTGCTTAAATCATGGTGACTGCACCAAATTATCTCAAACCTAAAGAGCCTATTATTAGTTCTAGAGTTAGTGTTGGCCAGGGAGACGAGTAAAGGGTAGTGATATGAGTGGACTCTGGGGAGATGGATGACAATGGCTTCAGGGAATTCAGTGATCCAAGCATCATTTGTAAATCATCTGTCAATCCTTTCAATGATCAGGTCCTGCCTATTAGCATACCTCTTATTTGTCCAGGTAAACTTACTACCTTTAAAGCCTAGGTCGACTAAATTGCAATTATAAGACAAACTCAGAAAACATTAGCTCTTCTTCTTTTGATGGGGTTACTCCCAAACTTATCTTAGGCTCTCAACACTTCATTAAAGTCTTCACCTACTAGCCATTTACCAGGATATAAATTATCAATTCTTACAAGATCATCCCACAGGCTAAGCCTAGTAGCATAATCATTACTAGCATAAATTGTTGAAAATAACCAGTTAAAGGGTTGATTGTGTACCTTGACCATGACAGAGATGCCTTGTGCATTGGTTGTTATGTCTTCCAACCTAAGCACATCCTCTCTGTACGTGGTCACAATTCTTCCTGAACGACCTATAGCGGGAGATTGTATCATTGCCTCATAGCCCATGTCCTAAACAAGCTGCTTGTGGTCACCCAACTTAGTCTCTAGTAGTGCTAGTAAAGTAGGTTTGTCCACCTCTATCAGCTCCTTGCATTGCCTCCTGAACTCATTGTTGTGAGCTCCCCTAGTGTTACAAATTATCAAATTTATGGTGGAGTTCTGGGGGTTTGGAGCAAAGACTGTCACTCTTTTCCTCTTGTCCAGAGGGGAAAAAGTTTGTGCACTATCGCTTCTGGCTTTTTTCAGACCAACCGTTGGGTTTAGCATCACCTCGTAGTTTCCGGAGTATGCTCTCAAGGGGAACATGATACTTGGGAGAGTTTTGGTGACTTTCCTTGGCCATACTACTATGAGCAGCTCGCTTGATGACCCTTTAAACTCTGCTAAGTGCCTCTCATTTATCAGCATCAACTCCATTTATGGCATTTTCATTCCTACCCGTATGCTTCTCAGCATGTCGTTGTTTTGTTTGATGAGCTCGGTGACTGACAACTCCTCTTTCTCTCTTTCTACCTCCAGTTTCCATTTCCGTTGAGCTTCCCCGTTTGCTGCTGAAGATGATGCATTTTTTGGTTGCATGTGGTCCTCCTTGGTGATGAAAGTTGGGCTCAATGGTGCATTTGGGTCCCACAATGAAAAGAAGAGTAGAGTTTGGGCTGCTTGTGCCATTTGGAGATTGACATCCATCTGACTCAGAGGTAGGTTGATTTCCATCTGTGCTTGAGTCCATGCCATCGGCCATAGGATTTGACCGTAGCTGGACAAGCCTATGTTCATTCGAGCCGTGATAATTTTTGCTAGAAATTCTAGGTCCCCGATGATTAGTGTTACTTAGTCTCCTCTCGCATTGGCTTCCAAAGATAGAGCATGGTCTCTAGCCAAGAATTTGGTATACAGTCCGGTGGTGCCGTTACCAGAGAGCATTTTCGAGTTGGGGCTCATTTTGTTGTTGTTCGCCGCCATAGTTACTATTTGGAGAGTGATGTTGGCGTTTTATCCCTCTCCGACTCTTGGTTTCCTTCTTCCTCATCCATCAAATCATTTATTAATGCTACTGCGCTCGAGGTGAAATGATTTTTGGTGTTCTCAAATGTGGGGTTGGTAGAAGGGTTGAACTGGGTCAATTTCGGCCCAAGTACTGATTTTGTCTCAGTTTTCATTTCAAAGCACTCCCAACGTTTCCTCTACGTCGTCGTTTGGTGTGTCGATTTCCAAATCCCTGAAAGAATTCCCCTTTCCTACCATTACTGATGTACTTGAGTTCCTTTCATCCCCCACGCCGGTGAAGAGGCATTCTGTGATATTTGCTCCGAATTTGTGATATTGCCGGAACTGGTGAAATCGGTAATATTATCTAATAAAAATAGGTTATTATTTCCAAAACTAATACAAGTGTTACCTCTTAAAATTTTGTGTTTGCATATCTAATACTTAGATTAATTTGCATTTTCCAATAACTAAGCGTGTACTTGGGTGCCACATCAGAGTGTAATCACGCTCATCATCTCTTTCTCTCCAGGGTTTAAGCTCAAACATTTCCAGTCTCACCTAAAACCTGACCACCATGTCACTCTCCGCCTTACTCCTCCGCTCTCTCCGCCGCTCCTCCATCACACTCACACCATCCCTTCACCCTCATCCACCACCATCTCAAAACCCTAACTTCCTTCTCCCTAATCGATCATTCGCCTTCTCCTCCGCCGAAGAAGCCGCCGCCGAACGCCGCCGTCGCAAACGTCGCCTCCGTATTGAACCACCAATCAACGCTCTCCGCCGCGATCCTCTCCCTAGAGGCCCACCTTCCCCTGACGACCCCCGATCTCGTCTTCCAGACACCACGTCAGCGTTAGTGGGCCCTCGACTCAACCTTCACAACCGCGTTCAATCTCTTATCCGTGCCGGCGACCTTGACTCCGCCGCCGCCGTTTCTCGGCACGCCGTTTTCTCAAACACACGGCCGACTGTGTTCACTTGTAATGCTATCATTGGTGCTATGTATCGTGCCGGGCGGTATAATGATGCTAAGGCATTGTTTCAGTATTTTTTTAATCAGTATAATATTATTCCTAATGTTGTTTCATATAATCATTTAATTGTATCACATTGTGAAGCTGGTGAGGTTGATGAAGGGTTGAAAGTATACAGTCATATTATTGAAAACGCGCCTTTTAGTCCATCTGCTGTGACTTATCGTCACCTTACAAAAGGATTAATTGATTCGGATCGTATTGGTGAAGCTGTGGATTTACTTAGGGAAATGCTTAATAAAGGACATGGTGCGGATTCGTTAGTTTATAATAATTTGATATTAGGGTTCTTGAATTTGGGTAATTTAGAGAAAGCGAATGAGTTGTTTGATGAGTTGAAAGAGAGGTGTACTGTTTATGATGGGGTGGTGAATGCTACTTTTATGGACTGGTTTTTCAAGCAGGGGAAGGTAAAAGAGGCTATGGAATCGTATCGATCACTTCTTGATAAGAAGTATAGGATGGTTCCTGCTACTTGTAATGTGTTGTTGGAGGTGTTGTTGAGCCATGGGAGGGAAACTGAGGCGTGGGCGTTGTTTGAGGCGATGTTGGATGATCACACGCCACCGACGTTCCAGGCTGTGAATTCCGACACTTTTAATTTAATGGTGAATGAGTGTTTTAGGTTAGGGAAGGTTTCGGAGGCATTGGAGACTTTCAAGAAGGTGGGAAAGGGACTAAAGACCCGACCTTTTGCTATGGACGTTGCAGGTTACAATAATATGATAACAAGACTTTGTGAGCTTGAAATGATGGAGGAAGCAGAAAAAAATTATATGGAGTTGTGTAACAAGTCATTGAGCCCTGATGTCACAACTTATAGGACAATGATTGAAGCATATGTGAAGATGGAGAATGTCGAAGGTACATTGGAGAAGTACACGAAGATGGTGGAGGCAGGGCTTAGAGTCATTCCAATCTATGCTGAAAAGTGGTTTAATTTCTTGATTGAGAAAGGCAAGGTTGCGGAGTGCGTGCCTATTCTCACCAAAATGGGTGAGAGAGAACCAAAAACTGATGTCACAACTTATGATATTGTGATCAGGGCACTCTGCGGGGAAGGTAATTATGATGCAATTTCCAATTTAGTAATTCAGATGATAAACTATGGTGTTGGTCTCACCAGTACCCTCAGGGAGTTCCTGTTAGAAGCTTTTGGTAACCAAGGTCGTCGTGAGGAGATTGAAAGAGTTTTTGCTACAAAACCTACGTACTCTAGACCATCAGGACCACCTCGAGGGCAAGTTCCATGGCTTTCTCAAATGCCTATACAATCAGCAGGAACTTCTCATGTTCCAGGTACTTTTTCCCACCTTTTGGCACATTCATTATTTTGCATTTTCCCTCCATCATTAGTTTGAGAGCATGCATGTTGGGTTTGCATATATACAGCTGAGTGGTTGGAATGCCACTGATACATTTTACATAAAAGCCAAAATGATTGAAGCTTTTAGTAATTTTCTTGGCCTAACTAACCTTTCTTTTTTGGGAAAAATTACTTCAGATTAATGAATTTGTACTTCACATGATCCAAAGTGGTTATCACAAATTCACTTCATCTTATCTAATGGAGTAACCTTTACTTAGTTTTTGTGGGGGGAAAATGTTGTCTTTCCGTTTGCATTATTCAAAGGTTAACAGAGAAGCGATTTACATTTTTAAAATACAGTTTGGTCTACATCACATATGGTTCACCCCATCCACTTGTTTCTGTCTCTAAATTTTAGTCCTTAAATCTCAAAGAGGTCTCTCATCCAATATTTCCTTCTATGTTGTGGGTTTTTTGACACTTGCCAAATTTTTGATGTCTTTATGCAGGACAGCAGACATCTCCAGCTTCTTTATCATCACAAATGCAAGGCCAGCAGTCAGGACCTAATCCAAGGTGGCAACAAGCTTCACCACCCGTTGCTGGACAAGGATCATCACAAATGCAAGGCCAGCAATCAGCACCTACTCCAATGTGGCAACAAGCTTCACCACCCCCCTTTGTTACTGGACAAGGATCATCACAAATGCAAGGCCAGCCATCAGCACCTAATCCAATGTGGCAACAAGCGTCACCATCCTCTTTTGGTACTGGACAAGGATCACATATAATGCAAGGCCAGCAGTCAGGATCTAATCCAAGGTGGCAACAAGCTTCACCACCCCCGTTTGTTGCTGGGCAAGGATCACATCAAATGCAAGACCAGCAGTTAGCACCTAATCCAAGGTGGCAACAAACTTCACATGCTGGACAAGGATCACAGCAAATGCAAGGTCAGCGATCAACTTTTGCACGAAATCCACATCAGGCATCATCACCTTCTTTTATTCAACAAGGATCACAGCAGATGCAAAGTCAACCATCAGCTTTTGCAAGAAACGTGCAGCAAGCATCACCACCTTCTTTCGTGCCACAACAAGAAGCTTCACAGCACTCCTTCATGGCTGGACAGGGATCACAGCAAATGCAAGGTCATCCACCTACTTCATTCGTGCCTGGAGGAGTTTCTCATGTGCAAGGACAGCCATCAGGTTTCACACACGTTCCACAGTGGTCAGCACCACCCACTTATATGACAGGACAAGGAGGAAACCATCAAATGCAAGGTCAGCCATCAGGTTTCACACAAACTCCAAATAAGGCATCACATTATTCCATGGATGGACAAAGAGCCCATTCGGTGCAAGGTCCAGCATCAACTTTTACACAAGTACCTGGGCAAAATGTCAGACATCAAGGAACAGAAGAGGCCTTATCCCAAGGGGACAATATTGACCAATACCCCCAAGTGGCACGCCAAGGGAGAATGTAAATTGGGAAGCACATTTTTGTCCTCCTTTTGATACGGTTATCTGAATAGGACTGCAGGAACAGGAAACATCTTGGTGCCACTTGCTCTCATGGTTGATTTGGCTATGGTCATGGATTAATACGCACCGATAGAATCACTGCCAAATTTTGTAGAGAATTGATGGTTTTAGGGTGATTTGAGTTGCTCATAAGTGAATAGCTTTGCTTGGTGAAACAAATTAAATTGTAATATTGGTGAGAAAATATTTCTATTTACTCTACATCTCGTATGCCGAATTTTTCCCTTTCATATTAATAAAAATTTATTCGCCTCATCGAAAAATATCTTCCTCTTATGTATTTTTTTTTATGGTATCTTCGTTAAATAATGTATGTAAAATTGTCTAAACCAGTAAAAGAACCTATTCATTCACACATCTGTAAACGGCATATATTATCATTAGGAATTGTAGATGAGCTGCTACTTGTTAATGTTTACCTTAGAGATGGATTATGTTCAGTAATGACTGCAGATTACTGCTTAGGCACTTAATTTGCAACTTATGGGGTCTCAGGCTTCAGGACTTAAGTTCTTATGTATTTTCTTGGTTGCTTAGAAGAAAACAATGTTCAGTATAAGTTCTATTGTTTGATAGAAGTCAGTTCCAGAACTGTCTTTATACAGCTGAGAAGCTTTCTTTTTTGAGCACCCATTATGATCATCACCCATTATCTTGTGCTTGTTATATGTTTCTCATGTCTCAGCATCATTGACATTTGACTGTCGATAATTCATTTCCTTCTGAAATCAGAATCTTAAAAACGATTAAGCATGATGAAAGGATTATTCTAATGTTGGCTGATGATATGCTTGCAATGCTCGGAATAAAAAGCCTGCAAAGGTTTTCATTATTGAAAACCATAGGCTGAACCTTTATGCAGATAATGTTAGTTCTGTGATCCACCCAGCTTTATTGACATTTAATTCAGCATTATAAGAGTTACCTATTCTTATGACATGGTTAATTTCTCAAATACGGCACTGTTTTGCAGTAAACTGAGCATGGTAGTTTCCCCAACTACAACAAAATAGTGGCAAATTTCACGTTTGCACAAGAAAACTAATATCTCCCCTCAATTTTAAGGACCTAAATCCTCTCCGAGAAATTCTAAACCATGTACTAGAAGAGTAAAAAAAAGCTCATAATGCAGAGGTAGACTTGTGAGCAAAGGATCTAATATCAAAATAAATCACAAGGAAAGGGTGAAAAAAGATACCCTTATCTCTTCAGAATTCCATCACTTTGGAACTTAAGTTCAGTAAAGGTTCTAGAGCACTTGGATCAAACTTCCTAGCAAAGAGGTAACAAACATGTATCTTCTCTTTGTTGTACGAACATGCTGTCCCATTGTTCCTTATCAACTGTAAGAAACCTTCAGTAATATTAACCGCGCTGAATGTTGCAGGGTGTGGTCCCCCTAAGGACCAGTCAACATACGTCACTGTTCGGTTTGCATTTAATGGTCCATGAAACAATCGAATAAAAGTAGGAATATAGTGCTCATCTGGGTAGCAAGCAGGCGTGCAAAGTCTTTTGAAGACATCGTAGTATTTGGTATCTGAAACTATTCTAACAGCTAAAGTTCGGCTCATCTCAAACCATTGCGACCCTTTTCGCCAATCAGGAAGTTTGATATCAGGTTTCATACGGCGGTTATAGCGACCACGCCCATAGCGAGACGGATCATCATATGATTCAACGAAACTATGAGTGGATCCTATAAGATACTTGTAGACAGTTGGGAAATTGTAAACTGGAATACAGCTCTCAGAAAGGAGGATAAACCGCTCATTTGAGAAGTCGAGCAGAGCATTGGCCAATAGCCTCCTCTCACCATCAACAAGTGTTACTGATCCCCATTCAACATGCTGAAAAAGAAGAAAAAATTGTTAGCTCACTGTTACATTGTTACATCAAAATCCCAAAAATCATTTAAACGCTAAAGAACTTGTAGATCAAAGTCCAAGCTGAATGTAGAAACCACACGAACAGAGGATTTCAATGTACTTAATTCATTTACACAACTCTTTCCAATGTCCCCCGACTCAGAATCTACATGATTTTTCACTCCTGCTAAAAAACCATACAGTAGATTGAAAGTGGATTATGGTGAAGTCCTTGATGATTATAAAATAACAGAGCTCTTTTCTTTATCTTTGCAAGCTAGAGGAATGACTACCTTATTTCAATGTATCAGATAATATTTGTTCCGTGCTCACTTTCACATAGCACAAGTTTCCAAAGAGGAATAGTGTTTGTAGTAAAGAAGGTTATAACAAAAATTTGAAGAGCAGGGGTGCGCCTCAGATTGTGATAACTTTAAGACTTACTGGGACATCGTGAAAAAAAGAGGTCTCCTTGAGTAGGTCTTATGAAATCTTTGGGTACACAAAAAAGCAAGAAAGAAAGACCCATGCCTCACCCTATCTGAACTAATATTATATGCCTAGCCCATCTCATAAGCATACCAAATAACTCGACTCCTCTTAGGGGGTTCCAGTAACATGACTCAATAGCTTATACTAGCATTGGTGTCATTAGTGACCTAGACGATACTTCTAGCACCTAGGGCACGAGTTTGTCTCCCTCATTTAGCTGAAAAGTTTGTTCAAAGTAGGTTTAGTGGTTAAAGGGTTTCACATGTTTAGCAGTTGAACTTCCAATTTTCTGATCCTTGGTCGATAGCCTTAATCCTTTGACTTTCTCTTTGATACCATTTGTAAGACACACGAAAGTATGTGATCAAAATTGAAATTGAAAGGAAAGAAGAACAACATCAAAGAACCAACAGCAGCTGCCTCCCTCAAGTCCAAACTGACAAAAATCCACATGGGCACAAGGATGGAGGAGAAGGTTGGAGTGACTGTTAATCTGCAACTAATGGGAACTTCAGCTTTTGGCTCCCCACTTGAACTATGTACATGCCAACCTACGCGTTGCACCCATCATTTCGCCTCTCCTTCTCATCAAACCTAATCTCAAGGAAATAGAGACGCAGCCAGGATTTGATTTATGAGGAGCCGAAAATGGTTTTACATTTATATTTTACATGCACCCATTAGATGCAGTCCCATAAAGGATATGCCTTTTACACATATGAGATATATAAACGTGTGTGCGTGTTATATTCTTTTTGGCAGAGGGTAGTGGGGCATTGGTAAGAAATTTTAGCTACCGCGTCAGGAATCCACATAGAAGATAAACATACACAAGAGCAGCAGATAATATTTGGGCTATTTGCACCAGCAATTTAAATAAGAATTTCCAAGCCCATATGGCGTAGGGCTGAAACCCCATGAATAGTGGCAACAATGGTTCTCTTCCACTTACGATACCCCGTTGACATAGGGCTTCCAAACCCATAACTTCTACTGGTAATTGTTTCCCCATGTTGATTATCACAACTGTTTCATCCCCTTTCATTGTCCATGATTCCGAGCATAGCATATCTGCTGTGTGACAGCATTACTCTCAGAAATGGAAATTCTAGCAATAAGGCCTCCCTATGATTCACATCCCACGCTGCATGATCACTCTCCGAACTATAATCTACGGCTAAAAACAACCCTTTTTTTCTGATAAATCAATCTACCTGTAGAGTAACATAGATATGTCTCCCTTATATCTTAACAAATGAAAAGGCAACGAGAATATCTATCTTTGGTTTTCCAACTCTCCCATTTATTTGCTTGAAGATTATGTTACTGAAACAGAAATCTAGTCATCTTACTTCTATCTAGTGGCATCTTTGGAGAAAACTAAATCACAGTTCACACTTCACAGAGCTCATTAGTTCAAACAGTACAACAGGGAGAATTCATTGCCAACCTTGGTAGTAAACAGCACCATCTAGTTAATGTTCTAAAGCATCTTCTCATTAATTTGCCTCAGAATATTGACATCATCATCAACAACAACAACATACCCAGTGTAATTCCACAATATTGACATCAGAATGTTTCACCATATAAATTTGTATATTCTCATAAACTAAATACTTCCTCGAATCCTAACTGACATCTGAACAATCCAACACTTGCATCAAGAGAACTGACGATGCTCTTGTTTGAAATTCAACTTTTAAACAGTTCACTAAAGTATTCTGCAACATTCCAGATCATCTCTGGACTATTTAATGTGCTATAATTTTCTATCTTTACTTTTCACCTAATATGAATTTTATATTATATAAAGAACTTTGAAAAGAGAGTGTATTTCAGCATCCTTCGCAACATCAAAAGAGCTAGCATGCCTCTTTTATGCAAATTTAAGAGTCATCTCTCACTATAACTACATTCACATATTCCATGTGAAAAAAGAACCAAACTAACACATTGTTTTATGAATAATAACAGGAAAAAAAAACATGTCCAAAAGCAATGCATTTTCGCAAACTAGCACACAATAAGCATGTGACAACATCAATCAGACAATCTTGAGTTCATGTCAGCAAGAATCATACCTGACTTGAGATTTGCCGCTTGTAGAAAACCGAGGTATTAGAAATACTTAACACAAACCCTGGTAGGGCATGCACATATATAGAGTACTTATTCACATCCTGCCCTTGAAAGAACCTCTCCCACAATGGTATCAATGGTAATTGTCCCCTAGTCAAGAACATAAAGGCCACTTTAGGCACTCTCTTAAATGGGAATTCTTCCTTATAAGGCTCTAATGAAGCCCTCCAAAACAATTCATCATCTGACATACCATGAATCAAAATCTTTGGCCTAACAAAACTTTCCATACTTAAACAATCTTCCTTCACACAAACAGTACAATTTCCAGTATCCCTACTTACTGTATCAGCCAATGCATTATTTGCAATAATCTGTTCAGCTTGAAAGGTAAAATACCTATCAATATGTGAACTTGAGGTTAATCCAATAACTACTCCAATTACAAATACAATCAATGTTGACAACACCCTTAATAGACTAACTGTTGAATCTCTTGTTACTGACACCTGCAACCTACTCTCTAGGTCTTCTTTTTCTCCCCTATTCCTCATTTTCACCTCCAATTTTTTGTAAAGTTTCAACCTTTACAATCAAGATTGAAACCCCAGTTCCTAAAAGTGTCTAAATCACCCAAATCCACAGAAAAAAGGCTTTGAATTTCAAAATTGAAGAACCCCAAATGGAGTTTCACTACTACTAAATTAAGAGTAAATTTTGAAAACCCAATTCAAGAATTGTGTGATTAGGCCAAGGTACAAGAATTGGAGAAAAACCCTTGAATGATTGAACTAATTGGAAGAAATAAAACAAAATAAAAAATAAATCTTGATGTTTTTCAATTGTGATCTGCAAAATCAAGAAAAAGGGAAAAAAGGAAATTGCTGATTTAGGAAGAGTTAAAATTGGAAAGTGTAATTAACAGAAAAGAATGACAAATGAAGGGGTAAGGGCAGCAAGTATTAGACAAGGTGATTGATGATATCCAAAAACTGAGATATATAATGAGAAAAGATTAATGATGTTTTTTATTGCCACTGAGTTTAATGCTGACTTTCACTTTGAATATTGCGCTCTACAATTTTGGTCGTTTATGGTATGGTGATGGCTTTGACAACTTTTGTTCTTTTCCCACCATTGCGAGAAGAACAAGAAGGAATTTGGACACGGAGGATTAAGTTATTTAATTTGGGATAATTAGGCTTTTGATCTTTTACTCATTGATAAATTATAAGTTTATATAACTCACTAATATTATTTAATCTTGACTTAATTAAAATGTGTTTTTTTTATCTCTTTATATAATAAATATATTACTCCTATATTTAATTTTTCTTAAATGATATATCACATTCAAATATGAAGTTTTACGGATATAAATTTAATAAACATGAAAGTTCGAAGGAAAAATGATAAAAAGTACACATTACAATTAGTTGAAATTTAAATATGCTTAATCAGATATTATAATGATGAAAATTTGAACATATTAATATTCTAAGGACGGAAAAGGTTGGTTTAGGTTTAGTCAACAATGTCATATAAATTGAAAGAGTTGGCGTGAAAAGAAAGACAATTACAAGAAGAGTAATAGTAAAAAATGACTACTAGCGTGAGAAATCAAAGTTAATGTTTCCCTCCTTTGATGTCACTCATAACATCAAGAGGAGATAGAAACAAATTTGATGTTTGCTTTATTTGATGTCATTGGTGACATCAAAAGTAGGTAGAAGCAAACTTGTGTTTGCTTTCTTTGATGTCACCAATGATATAAAGATGAAGTTTTACCTCTATAAATAGATGCATTCATTCTCTTGTAGAATCCATTCAAAAAACATAAATCATTTGTAATAGTAGAAAGTTGAGAGAGCAATTCTCTTAGATGTAATTGGGATCTCTCCCCTTTATTTGTTAATAATATAAAAGTAATTGTTCTCCGATGGACGTATGATCATTTTGATCCGAACCACGTTAAATCTTGTGTTCTTTCTTTTACTTTTTCGCTAACAATTGGTATCAGAGTTTAGGACTCTTTGAAGATCCAAGGAGGAAGAACAATCAAAGATGAGTTTCATGAAGTTTGAAATCGATAGATTTAGTGGGCGCAACAACTTGAATATCTGAAAGATCCAGATGATGGCGTTACTATGGAGGGAAGGTTCAATCCATGCTATTGATGGAAAGTATCTCGATGGTACATTGACTTTCGATAAGGAGAAGATTGAAGGGGATGCATTGAGTGTAATCCAACCGTCCCTTGAACCTAACGTGCTTTGTGAAATGAGTACAAGTACCGAAGAGACAGCCAAACAGTTAGGGACAAGCTGCAAAGGCTTTACCAGGACCGGTCGGTGATAACAAGAATGTTGTTACAACGGCGTCTTCACACATTTAAAATAGGGTCAGGTACTTTGTTACAAGATCATTTAGACGTGTTTAATAAACTTGTCAATGATTTACAGATTACAGAAATTAAAAAGGACGAGGAGACGCTTGCATGTGCTCTACTATTTTCATTGACTTCAGGATATCGAGAATTCAATGATGTCTATCAAGGAGCCTATCAATCTTGAGCAAGTGCGCCAGACACTTAACTCTAGTGATGTGCGGAGGCATTTTGAAGGAGATATAAATGATCAAGCAAGTGGGCTCTTTGTGAGAGGTCGGACTAGCCAACAAGGAAGGTGTAAATCAAAGCACAGATGAAAGTCTCGTGTGAACAGGAAGAATGCAGATTGTTTGGGTTGCAGCAAGAAGGGGCACTTTGAACGAGGTTGCCCAACCTCAACGTTCAAGGAAAAAGCGAGTGCATCCACAGTTGAACAAGTATATGATTCTGATAATGATTATATACTTACAATATCGTGTAATAATAAAAGTTATTTTAACACATGGGTGTTAGACTCTGTTTGTACTCTGCATATGACGTTCCGAAAAGACTAGTTTAGTAGCTAATGCGAAAAAGTGGAGGAACTGTAAAAGTGGTGTAACCGTAGTAATGGACAATAATGCAACTTGTGCAATAGTTGGCATTGACTCAGTTAAGGTTCACTGCCATGATGTAGCCATGAGGACTATTACACAAGTCCGTCATGTTCTTAATCTGAAAAAGAATCTAATTTCCCTAGATACTCTAGATGAACAAGGTTACAAGTACATAAGCGAAGGAGGAATTATGAAGGTGACTAAAGGTTCTTTAGTCATACTGAGAGGCCAGTTGGAAAATGGCCTCTACACATTGGCAGGAAGTACCTTTGTTAGCTCTGCAATCGCATCTATAGTGCAGCTATTTAATGATGATAAGGCAAAATTATAGCACATGAGACTGGGTCATATAAGCACACGTGGACTGGAGATGTTGAGCAACTGTAACCTTTTGAAAGGTGAGAAGATCAATACACTTGAATTTTGTGAGCATTGTGTTCTAGGGAATCAGAAGAAGGTTTGCTTCAGCACTAGCAAGCACAAGACATGATGGGTGCTAGACTACATCCATTCAGATTTATGGAGTCCCTCTAAACTTCCACCGAAGGGTGAAAAATGTATCTTCTCACTTTTATTGATGATTTCTCACGAAAGATTTGGGTGCATTTTTTAAGGTAAAAAGTGATGCTTTTGAAGCATTTAAAAAGCGAAAGATTTTGGTTGAGAATCAAATAGAGCGAAAAAATAAATATCGTCGCAAAGACGATGGCTTGGAGTTTCACAGTGAAAAGTTTAATGATTTCTGCAAGGTTCATGGAATCTCAAGACATAAGACTGTCAGACACACCCCACAACATAATGGAGTTGCCGAGAGGATGTGTCGTACCCATTTTTTACCACGGTTCACAACGTAATGGGTCGATTCCCTAGATTGATTAATGTTGTTGAGGAGTCTCCACCTAATTATTCTAAGGTGAATTAGGGCACCTAAATGTTAACTAAAATGCTGCAAAATGAACTCCGATTATGGTCTGCAAAACTAATGAGATTTTAGGTAAGGGTTCTTTATTATCCTAAAGGGAAGGGGTTAGGCATCCTTTAAGATCCGCTAACTTGTAGTTATCCGGTCAAACTTAGGTTA
Source organism: Anisodus tanguticus (assembly GCA_034509755.1). Lineage (NCBI taxonomy): Eukaryota > Viridiplantae > Streptophyta > Magnoliopsida > Solanales > Solanaceae > Anisodus > Anisodus tanguticus. The sequence continues at coordinate 30,791,597 of CM067561.1, read as the reverse complement.
ATTATTATGCTAAGAAAAATGCATGTTTTTACAAGTATAAAATTAAAATAATGTTGCAAGTAGTTAATGAAAGATGAATTTTTGATAAAAATAATGAATTTTCCTTTTTGAGGAATTTTGCAAAAGTGATTGTGATTTTGGGGAAATAGGATCTGAAAAGTATACATGACATTGCTTATGAAAATATATATAAAATTGACCTTTTAGATAAAAGTATGCATTTGTATGAAAGTTGATAAAATACATGCAAAGTTGATTTTTCAAAAAAGAAAAAAAAAGGTATGCATTTGTATAAAAAAAATATTTTTTGTATTTTTTATAGTAAATGAGGAAAGTAAATTTTTTATTAGTATGATTAAAATGCAAAATAGAATATGACCAATTTGTTTTGAAAGTTTTGAATATGCATGATGAGCTTAAAATAAATAATCTAGCGGTGAGTTTCCAATTTTAGAACTACACGAGCCTAAAGTAAATAAACTAGTGATGAGTTTTCAGTTTTAAACTACCCTTTCTAATTTATTAATTCTAAGCCTACCTATTCTAAACCTTTCAATAATTACACAAATACAATAAATAATATTACAATACAGAATAAAATAAAATTGAATTAGAGAAAATAATAAATAAAAAAATCATCTCCGAGGGGTATCTTGCCTTCTTTAACTTTCGTAAGTGTTCCTTGCAAGCTTGATCAGTTAGAAACAATTGAATATAAATAACTTTGGATCCGTACCCAAAACAGTAAATGTTTTGATTACGGATGGCTCAGACTTAAATTTTAAAAAGATCATTCCAATCATGTCGTGGTTCCGAACATATGACTCGTTGGTCATTTCCGTCGCCTTGCCTACCGAACATGTTGGTCTCTCGGGTGAAATAAAAAGATTTAAGTTTCATCCTTGCCCCTTTTCCGAAGGAAAGCAAACGGAGGGACAACCTTTCCGGAAGGGGCATGGCTAGAGATGGCAGTGGATCCTGGACCCGGTCCGGATCCGGTGGATCCAGGTCCATTTTATAGGATATGGATCTTCAAAATTTGGACCCGACGGATCCGGATCGGATCTGGATCTTGTATTTGAGATCTGTATTCGGTCCAGATCCGACCCGTGAATCCATTTTTTATTAAATATATCCATAACCTAAAATGTAATTTTATAAGTATTTTCTTAAATTTTTTCATAATTTCTGTATTTTACATTCAGATTTGGACTTTATTTTTTAAATGGTCCATACGTTTATGGTTCTTTTGTCACTTTAATATGGTTCTTTTACTTCAAGGGAAGTTTCTTTGTTATTTTAGGATGTTGATGGCGTTGAAACTAGTGACTTCGAAGACTAGTTTATCAAGTTTGGCAGAATGTTATAGAAGATGTTGTTGACATTTTAAAGAACATTGTTGTAGAATTTAATTTCAAGACCTTTGTAATTGCAATGTTTTCCATGATGTTGTTATTTACTTATTTTGCTTTATCGTCTTTATTTTCTTGTGATGCTAAAACTTCATTCAGTATTTTGGAAGAATGGTGTCATGTTTGTGTAGGTTGATTGAATGAACTCAATCATTTTTTTCAATCAGATTGGATTTCATTTTGTCAAAAAAGTTTCAACAGCTGAGAATATTATTCAAGGCAATTTTTTTTACATGTGGATCCAGATCCGATCCGTGGGCCCTTTGCGGCTCAGCGGCGATTTCCGACTCGTTTTATCTTACACTTCGCACACTTCTTCCTTCGTTTACCAACGTAGAATACTTGTCATTTAGCCAATAACCGTCCATCATTCTATGTCTCAAACGTCTTACTTGCGTACCAATATCTCTTTCACTAATGAAATTTGCGATATTTGGCACTACGTGTGCACGTGTGTGGAAACGACGTTTCTGACGTACGGGGCCCCAATTGTTCGAGTCATAAATAATGGGATAAACTTAATTCTACATTAGTAAATTTCCAACAACTTCTTGCAGAGCTGTTCAATCAATCCAGTGATCTTTTTAGACAATATAAAGATCTGAGACCAGTATGTTTGCACAGAAAACAGTACACTTTTGATCAACTGAGCTCTCCCTGAAAAGGATAAGAACTTAGCTGTCCAAGATGTAATTTTACCTAGCATTTTCTCCACCAAAGATTCACATTGGGCAATATATAATCTCTTAGTAGTAAGGGGCACACCAAGATATCTAAATGGCATTTCCCCTTTAGTGAAGCCTGTGTACTCCAGAATCTGATCCTGTACAGTGAGTGACACACCACCAAAACTTTTGCTCTTAATTGCAATCAACCCAGAGGTAGCAGAAAAGTTGGTAAAGGCATCAAACAACAGTTGTACAGGCCTCAGATCACCTCTGCAATAAAGAAGCAAGTCATCAGCAAATCCCAACTGCACAATATTCAGCTTCTTACATTTCGGGTGGTGCTTAAATTTTTTATGCATCTTCAAGGTGTGCAGTGTTCTCCCTAAGTACTCCACACACAAGATAAACAAATCGGGGAAAGGGGATCCCTTGTCTCAATTCCTTCTTTGCTTCAAAATGAGGAGTATGTACTCCATTGATCAGTATAGAATATGAGACAGTCTTGAGACAAGCCATGAGCCATTGGATGAAAATAGTTGAGAAGTTTAGATAGCTCAGAATCTGCTCCATAAATGGCCATTCAATAAAATCATATGCTTTTTGTATGTTCACCTTTAGCATACACCTAGGTGACACACCTTTTCTCCCATACCATTTCACCATTTCATGACTCAAGATGATGCTGTCCACTATAACCCTTCTTGGCACAAAAGCTGCCTGACTAGCATCTACCAAACTTCCAATTACTTTTTGCATTCTAGTAGTCAGTATTTTGGATATGATTTTATAGAGGATAGTGCAACATGAGATTGGCCTATACTCTCTCACAAAAGAAGGATGCTTCACCTTTGGTATCAAAGTGATAGAGGAGCAATTGATAGCTTTACACATCTTCCCAGTTGCAAAGAAATCCAATACATTCTTAGCAATCTCATTCCCTAGAATGGGCCATGTCCTTTTATAAAACAAAAAATTAAAGTCATCACAACCAGGAACTTTATGATCATTAATACCTTTTAAGAGCATCCAAGACCTCTGTAAGGGTAACTCTTTAATCAATTGTAGTTGCTATTCTCTATTCAACACTGGTCCAGCCTCCATTATATGAGGCTGAACAGCTTGCAATTGACTAGCTGCTGTCCCTAGTAAAGACTTATAAAAACTCAGAATCTCCTCCTGTATTCCCACTTCATCTCTTATAAGTACTCTAGCAGCTGATGTGAGGCTAGCAATATAATTATGAGCTTGTCTGTTTTTTAAACAAGCAAAAAAGTATGTTGTGTTTGCATTTCCTTCTTTCAGCCAATCTACCCTAGACTTCTGCTTAGTAATGCTCTCCTCAATGTACCCCCATTTCTCAAATTGTTCTTCAAGTGATTTCTCCTCCAGGAATTGAGCTGCATCAACTTTAGTATAACTATCATTCATCCTCTGATGAGCTTTACTTTATCATGCACACCTTAGAATTCCTGAGTTTTGAGATTCCTCAGTGAATTCTTAAGTGTCTTGATTTTCTTCCAAACATCAAGCATTGTACTTGTCCTATCACCTTCTGACCATCTCTTCTTTATAACATCAAGGAATTTTGGGTGTTCAGCCATATAGTTGAAGAATCTAAATGGTTTTGGACCATTGGACTGCCAGTTGTCAAAAGTAACACATAGAGGACTATGATCAGAGAATCCAAGAGCCATGATTCTGCATTCCAAATGTGTACTATAGCTTTGTCAATCCTACTAAAGGTGTGCCTATTTGTCCAGGTGAACTCCCTACCTATAGTCTTCATTTCTGTAGAACCAGTATCCAACATCCATTGTTTGAAATCCTTACTTCTACCTCTTGCATTTGAGATCCTATGAATCTATCATCTATATGCAGGACAACATTGAAATCTCCCATGATTGAGTATTAGAAGTATCAGCAAACCTCTTCAACTGAATCCATAACTCCTGTCTATCAGGCACTGTATGCAGGCCATACACTATGCTGACATTAAACTAAGGCTGGCCAACGGGGCGGGGCGGGGCGGCCCGGTCCCGCCCCGACCCGCCCCTGTCCCTGTCCCGTCCCTACCCCGCTTAAAAGAAATATATACTGGTAACGGGATTCGAACCGGGACAGGACCTGGGTTCGTCCCGCCAGGGCCCGTCCCGCCCCAGTCCCGATAGACCCGTCCCGACCGGAACCTCCCCTTTGCACAAAATATCCGTTGCACAACGGCCATTTTATATTTTGGCCGTTGTGCAACGGACATTTTTGGCCTCCCCCCTACCCCTTAATATTTATTTTTAACCCCTAAGTTATTATATTTACACTTTAACCCAATTTTCCAACTATAAATACGCCATTTTCTCTTCATCTTTCTCACAAATCTTCCTACAATCTCTCTAATCTCTCAATATATATCTCTACAAGTCTACATTGTCTACTAAATATTCAATTTTATTTATTATTTGGGAGTGAAGTTGACAACTAGCTTGAGGATCATACATCGAGCAAAGTTTCAATTTTCAACCTCTCGATTACACGTCGACGTTACGTCGGCATTTGGTACATTCGTTCCTTCATTAAATTATTATTGTTTCTTTATTTTAATTAGCGCACTTAATTTCATTATCTTTAACTATTTATTAGCATAATTAAATGAAAGGATTTAGAGGTATGTTTAAGGGTAAGGGTAAGGGTCAGACTTCTTCTAGTAGGGGTAACAAGGGCAGGGATACTTCTTCTAGTCATCCCATTCCTAAACAGGATGATTTGGTTGATATTGAATTTTTTCTTGAAATAACATTAGATTTAAACGAGGAGATATTTTCTGGAACTCAACAAGACTTTAATTTAGAAGATAATCTAGATGACACACACACTAATCTAGATGACACACACACTAATCTAGATGACACACCCATTAGTGTACCTCCAACTGGAACGCATCTTATTCCCCATAGTATGATATGAGGCCCAACAAAACGAAAATTAAAATAAGATGCATGATTTTTTTTTGATAGGGACGAAGAGAATCAAGTAGTTAGATGTCAAATTTGTAAAAATGTTTATAAATTTAAAATGAGAAAAGGTCAGGGTGGGACGAGAGGTTTATTGAGACACATACAAGGTTTTCACAAAGCTAGGTGGGCCCAATACCTGGCTGAAAAATCGGGTGCGCCAATGCCCTCTCAGTCGGGATAATGTTCACATACTGTCCCGAATCAAGTACAAGGTCAAATTAACCCTATGACGGGGGGAATTGTAGGCCCTAAATACGATTGCGGACTAACTTATAGAAAAATTCCCGAAGAAGTAGCGACTAGGTGAAACTCTTTATACGAACAACTACTCGTTGCTTATGATTATAGAAGACCTATAAATTTATTTTTTTACGCCCATAATCGAATTCGAACTGATATGGTTGTAGATAACGATTGAAAAAAAAAATCAGAACGTATTGTATTTCTAGAGAAATTTTTTCAAGCAACAAAAGATTTTTTCGGTATATATTATCCTATTATTTCTATTATGTTGTTTTATATAGCTCTAATATTTTTATTACTTAGTGAATATATGGAAAAACCAGCTTATAAAGCACCTATTAAAAATGTTTATCAAATTAAAAAAATATTTTATTCCTATTCCCACTATTTATATTATTGGTGTTGTATTAAATCCGACTATTAAAATATACAGTTGTAAAACACTAATTGAAACTATTTATGATTGTATAGCCGTACTTCCACCTCCAACTCCAAAAAATCCAAATGACCCACTACCTATTGAACAAACTAAAGAAGTGTTGTTAGCATACAAGATGAATGCAAAAAAGTATATAGGTATTACCAACAAGAAAGTGCTAGCAACCAACCGACTTCCATACCATCTTATTCTTTTCAACACAACCTCAAAAACGACGTGTTGTTTCTGCGGCTAGTATTGAAAGCCTTAGAAATAGAATGTATAGTGGTAACACTACTAACCAAGTTAGCGAGTTTAATATTTTTGTTTTGCAGGGTGTTGTACCGTACCAAACAGTTCTCAATGAAGAAGGACGTGAAGACTTGCTGAAATATTGGAGGGAGAATGAGAAGACATTTCCGACACTGTCAAAGATGACCCGAGATGTGTTGAAACATTCAAGCATCATCAACAGCGTCTGAAAGCGCTTTTTCGGCCGACAGATTTCAAATAGGAGAGCACATACACTCATTAGCGGGAGACAACTTGGAGATTGCAGTATTATTCAGAGATTGAATACGAGCAGAGCAGAGAAGGTGCGGTCAACCGGAGATCAACGAAGAAGACGAAAACTACAACGAAATCTTATCCGACGGATGTGGTGGAAGCGACGCCGAACAATTTGACCAACAAATATCAATTCCAACCGAAGAACCACAAGAAATTATAAAGAAACTAGAAAAGGTGTTTTTAAATATGTAATTTTTTTAATTGCAATTTTACTATGTTATTTGTAACTTTCAACACCACAAAGTTGCAATTTTGACAATTGTATACAACAAAATCTATATTTCTGTTAAATAATATAAGAGACACAAAAACAACTTTGGGATGTTTTTATTACACTATCTTGTTTATATGTTATTTTTTTAAACTAAGTGCAAAAAAAAAAAAATCGGAAAAAACCCGATCCCGACCCGACCCCGTCCCGCCCCGACAATATCGGTCCCCTTTTCCGAAGGACCGGGATGGGACATCGGCAGAACCCGCCAGTCCCGGCCCGCCGGTCCCGCCCTACCCCGTCCTTTCGGGTCCCGTCCCGCCGGGACCCGCCCTGTTGGCCACCCCCACATTAAACTCCATTCTGTTGTGCAAAATTCTAACATCACCATGGATTACTTGTCTATGAGTGTCAAGTGGTTGAAAATCTACCTTTATAGGGTCCCATAATATCCAAATCCTACCTCCAGGATCATCAACATAGTTATTACACCAATGCCACCTGTTTGCTACTTTCTTCACAATTTGAGCTACTTTCCTTTCTCTAACACTAGTTTCGGTTATACCTATTAGACCTACCTTATTCTCCCGTATAAACACTCTTAAGGCCATTGTGTTTATACACTTTATTCAACCTTCTAACATTCCAGGCAATTATATTCATCATGTAGTGGGAGGAGCAGACTGATCACCCCCTATACTCCTTGTCTCACTACTTTTCCCTTCTTCATAACCCCCTATATGCTCAGCTTGCCCAGTCTCAAGACTAGCAAAATCATTCTTTGTGCTGACTTGTCTGTCAGGTGGATGGAGTGCACTTTTGCTAGCAGATTTTCAGTAGCTACTTTCCATCCCTCCTCTTCAACCATAATTGGTGGGACTTCATTAGTTATAGGCTCAGGTTGAGTAGTGGTTGCAACACCAGTTTGAGGCTTAGCATTTACATTTGACTTCCATTCTTGTCTAGCTGTCTTGCTTAACGTGCGCCGAGAGAAAATGAGGAGAGAAGATTCCGTTTGGCCTGTATTTGAACTGTTTTAAATAAATAAATATTTAATACTATATAATATAAAATAAAATTTCAATACTATTTAATACTATATCATAGTAATTCGTATATTATTTATACGAATTACTATGATTTGTACAAGTTCCAGCAACAATATGAAATACACTTGGATCCTATAATATGCATTTAAAAATGCTAAACATCTTTTTCCTCTTGAAGTTTATAATCATTATTTTCAAGTCTTTCTTTCAATCTAGAAGTAGTAACTATATAAGTTAGGAGTAATATAATAATGTTGCTAAATCTTGAAGACAATGCTGGTAACAAATGTTGGAAATTTGCCTTTGGCGGGAGTTGCGACCGACCAACTTTAACGGCTTAAACACTAGTGTAACGTATGTTGGAGAATCTGGTTCTTCACACATGCATGATCTACTAAGTACGTAGATAACCGTAGGGCCAAGAATCGTCAAATTTCATTGAGAAATGAAAGAGATATTGGTACACGAAGTAAGGTGTTTGAAGCATGGAAAGTGTGGTATTGTGTGTAATTCTCCCTCATCGGTAGAGGAAGAAAGAATTGTTGTGTATATAAGATTCGAAATTGGTTTGGGGTTTGGGACCCCAAGGGGTATCCCATGTGTTTAAAGGAGGGAGGACCTAGATGTGCTTCGGTTCGAGGAAAGACCACACGCGCGCCGCCGCCCGCCCGTCCGGTTCCGAGTTCCGGGCTGTGGGCTGTGGGTCTTCTGATATTATCTTTTTGGGCCAGAAAACTTTGCCAGAAGTACAGTTTGATCCCAGAAGTTTCAGATATACAGTTTGGCCCGAGAATTCTTTCGGATGTGCGCTTTGGTCCCCGAAGTTTCAAGATGTACGAGTTTGGTCCCCGAAGTTTCCGTAAAATCGAAATTTCGACGGTCAAAAATAGAAATGCCAAGCACTCAATTCAGTCATTTATTTTGGCTGAATTACTCCTCCTATAATGGCCAAAACAGTTGGTCTTTCTCCCATTTATGTTGATGACTTTACTACCTCCATAATGGCAATTATTTGGCTATTATGGAGGCGCGATTCAGCGAAATAAACCCCCCCCTCACCTATATAAACACCCCCTTACACCATTGTTGAGCACCAAGACATATGCACGAAAATACATAAACAGATGCGAGAAAAACAAGGCTCGAAAATACACAACCGAAATAGTTTTCTTCCTACAACTTCCAAGCATCATTTCGTTACTCAATATTCTTCACGGTAGCTCTTGAGTTTCCTTTGCTCAAGGGTTCCATTGCTGTTTTATCTTGGGAGACAAATTGTCCAGGACGTATAAAGGATACATACGGGGCAATATTGTCTTAAGGACAGAGTGCTACACTCGACTCAAAGAAAAAACATTTTACATTTTTCCGTCTTCTACAAAACTGGAATTTCCGTTTTACTTGTGTAACGATTGTAATTTCAGATTCCATGTTGAATTATTGAAATCTTTATTTATCCTTTCGAATACTTGTAATAGTTAAATACTTCCCGTACTGCTTTATAAAGTACCATAGAGCAAAACTCCCAACAACAAACACATGCGATCACGAATATGTATCAAAACATAAATATATGCACTTGCTTTAGTGAATAACATCCATAACTAAATAATAATTGAAACTTAAGTTTAACATATATGTGTAAATTATAATACCACGTAAGCTCACGTAATCGTTTTTAAATCCATAAAAAAGAGAGTTATAATAATTGACAATCAACGTGAAATTAGTTAATCATATATATTACTATAAAATTGTGATTCTATGTGATTTTCAGCAAACAAAAATCAAGTAGTTTACGACTAAAAGTTATAGTGAGATTGTAAGTAAATACCTCTATTCTTAATTAAAAGTTTGGAATTCGACCTTTTGAATTCTAAATTTGAAATTACCTTTAAGGGAACACTTTACCTCCATGTGGCTTCTATCATGAATTCAATTGAATCGAGTTTCAAAATGGATAATGAAAATCTGAGTGGAAAAAAAAAGTAGTTTGTAGAATCAATACCGATGCTACTTTGGCATTATATACGTAGGTTATTCTTATTCTTATTTTTTGTTGCTTTCAATTTTTATTTATTTTTTGTTGACGAAGGAACCCGCAGCCGCTACTCTCGAGTGCGCACAGGGTAAACCTCGGACTGACGCAATAGCCTGCAAACCACGTCAGCCGATTAACCACACTTGACAAGCCATATGTGACAGGCTCAACCAAGAAGATTTATGCAGGGGATCGAACTCGTGACCTTGCGGTCCCGCGCTCTACTGCTACACAAACTTGGCTACCCTTGCGGGTTAATTATTCTTTTTTCTGTCTCTAGCCAAAGTTGGAAAACCAGTAATTGTAGCAAAGTGGGACGGGTATCGAACTGTGAGAGTGACGACCAGAATAAAGGATTGTGAATGGTGATGTTATTTTCCCTTATCTCAAAACTAGACAAGAAAACACAAAAAGCACTCTGTATACAACACGCTTAATAAAAACATTGATAAATATAACATTTATAATTTCTTGTATTATTAAGCTGATTTGTCGCGTTATTACTTGCACAAATCATATCCAAATCCTCATGTAAATTACTTTTATACTATTTAATTAATTAAACCTATTATAACAAATTATTTATCTTACAATTTAGTTTACTGAATTAAGCTTACTGACATATGTAGTTGCATGTTATCATCTTAACTTGATAGCGAAAAAATTGTACACATTCTATGCACGATAATTAAACTCATATTATGAATTGATATTGTTAAATAGTATTACCTAAGAATAACATGCAAAAGTTAGAAGATTTTTGATACTTTCACTTATAGAGTTTTTTTCGTCACCTCTTAAATAAAACTTTACCAACAGCCTAATCTTTCAAAAACTTTACTTTTTTTTTTTTGTTAATACCAGTTTTTGATAAGTTCTTATATATTATCAGGACAAACTATATTAAGAGATTTTTAAGCGTAATCCAAGATTACTTTCATACTATTAAATTAAACATCTTATAACAAATTATTACAATTTAATTTACTGGATTAAGTTTACTAACACAATTACATGTTATCACGTATCATCTTAACTTGATAATTTAATGAAAAAATGTAATAAATTGTGTATATGAATTCATAACTGTAAATTAAAATACAACGAATTCAATATTACATTTTTTTAAAGTTCAACCAATAAAGCTAAAATACTGAATCCATCTTTACCCTTCTTAATTAACTTGTTAACCAACAACCTAATACTTCCAAAATACTTTTTAGTTTTTGTTAATCCACTGTTCCGGAAAACAATCTTTTCTGGTCCTTCAACAATTTAGGTAACGCTGCCTTCTTCATGAATTTCCAACGTGCACTTTACGTATGATTGGGTTAACCCAATAATATCCTTTTCTGACATTTGGTCTTATCTAATAATGTAGTTAATAAGAATAGATTCCTCTTATATTATGGAAAAAATCATAGGTGTATCTATCCAAAAAAGAAAAAAAATAATTAAAACTTCCCAAATATAAGATTTTCTCTAATCTTAATCTAAACAATATTAAGGCCACTAAATCACCAACACATGTTGTTCAATCCATTTGATGTATATATATATTCGACCTGCCTAAAAAAAATAAGAATTTTTGGATAGATTCCAATATCCGATCCATCTCTTCCAGATTGTCGGAATCTCTGGTTCGATCAGGATCAGGAATCCCATTCATTCATTTATGGGAGCGACTCTCTGTTCACATTCTCCGCCGGATCATCAAGTGATTAGTCAACTCAATTCATTTTTTCATTCGATGATTTTCACCCTAGGACTGACTTTGTTCGACCTGATCTCTTTTAATCCAGTCTTCTTTTCTCTTTTGAGTCGGGTGAAATGGAGTTTTCTGAATATCTCTCTTCCGGCCTATGTTGTAAGTTAGTTAATGATCGAAAATGGACCTAAAATAAATAAATAAATAAATAAATGAATATATATATATAGTTGTAGAACGCTGACTGTTCACAAAATCATCACCATTCACGCAATTCCCGCTTCTTTCTCTCTTACTGCACCCTTACATAAATAATTATTAATTATATCAAAGAAATTTTAGAAAAAAATTAAAGATTAGTTTTTTTTTCAAGATTAGTGGATTTCTTGAAAGTGGGGTTTATGTATAGATTCATGTACAGTAATATTATGTAGAGAGAAAAAGAGTGTAATGATGGAAGATCAAGATGATATAGAGAATGAAGGAGGAATTGGGGTGATGATAATGGAAGATGGTAAAGATTTAGAGAGAAATATTTCAATGGTATCTGATAGTGGTGGTTTTAGAGAGCCATTGCTTAGTTCTAAGAGTAGAGTGAATAATACATCACAAATTGCAATTATAGGAGCCAATGTTTGTCCCATTGAAAGTCTTGATTATGAGTATGATCCTGATTTCTCTTAGCTTTATTTACTTATCTGCTAATTGGTTATTTTTTCCAACAGTAAAAAAGTGATGTTTTTTTTAAATTATTATTTCTTTGATTGTTGAATCTTCTTGCACCATTTTTGTTGAATGTTAATTTTGGTTAGTCAAAGGTAAGTACTTTGCATGGTGTTGCATATCTTTACTGAATATCTGATTATCTGGTTCTCCAAGTTTTATTCTTTTTGTTTAGCTAGATGAGTGAATCAGGGGATGATAAAAGAATGATCTTTTTAGCTGGGTGATGGCAGAGAAGAAAAAATATTAATAAAAGGAGGAGAGCTCTAGCAAATCAAGAACCTTTAATGCCTAAATCTTATAGTCTCAATTGTTAATTACAAACTGGAAGATCTGTTTATAGTTGAAATCATCCATTGTTTTGACAAGGTACAATCAGACCTTTCTATAACAACAATTCACTATAACGGCCAAGTTTTCTTTGGAATCTGATTTTCGTGTTATGTTATATTATATGTTCTATGTACACATTTCGCTATAACATCCAAAAAATATTGGAACAAATGATGCCTTTATAGAGAGGTCTGGTCTGCCAGTGAATTTTGAGGGCTGAAATTCTCTGTGAAGTGTGGTAATGGACATAGTCTCATGTTGCTTTAAAACTTTTGCTTTGAGTTCGGGTTCTCAGTCCTTCTATTCTGGTCATTGATTATTGGTTTGCTTCATGGTATTGTCCCTGAGGTACTGCTTATAGTTTAAAAAAAAAACTGATTTAGAGAAGTAAAACATCCATTTTGTACTAGCTCCGGCCTCTTTACCTAGGAAAAATGAAATGCATAAAGCAGCATGCTAAGTACTGTAACTCAAGTGATTTGCTTCTGTTATTGCTCAAAGAAGGTACAAAGTGTCTGGTATTGATGTTTCCTATTACTTATACAATACTATACTAAGATCTTCTTTGCTCATATTCTGGTGAACAGGTTTTAACTAAATCTTTTCATCTGTCCTGAATCACTGGAAATTGCTAATTCATTTTTGCAGGATTGTTGAAAATGACCTATTCAAGCAAGATTGGAGGTCTAGGAAAAAGGTCCAGATATTTCAATATATATTCCTTAAATGGACACTTGTGCTTCTTATTGGATTGAGTACAGGACTTGTTGGTTTCTTCTTAAACATAGCAGTGGAAAATATTGCTGGCTTCAAGCTTCTGCTTGCTAGTGACTTAATGCTTCAGGATAAGTAAGTACAACTTCGATCCACGATAATAGCTTCTCAATATCTATGGTAACTTTGAACTGACTTATCTTGTATAAGACACAAACACACGAATGTGGAATTTAATGAATATCAAAACTTGCAACCGCTCATTGTTCAAGTTACTTTAAAACTGTGAAAGATGCATATTTAAGACGCCTTAGGAGCCTCGACCATCTTACAGTCTAATTGTTTATGACGCACGACAGTTTTCATAGTATGCAAACTTCACAACAGAGTAGCAAAGCAGTTCTGCATTTTCTAACTACTTTTAAAGAATAATTGTTGTGCATTAGGAATATGAGATAGATGAGAAAATGGGCAAAGAAAGCAAAGTAGTTACCAATTGTGCCAGCATTTTTATTTTTTCAAACTTCTTTTCATTTTACTTTTGGTTTGAACCTTTAGGTGTTTGGGAGTCTTCTTATACTGCTAGTTAATTTCTTAAAAGATCGTGTCTGGATGGAAACTGGGTTAACTTTATCTCAGTCTTCCTTTTAAGTTAAAAGGAAAATTTGAGTTAATGTAGATATCATGGATACTTTTTCTCATTGTTGCTTGGGTGTCGATGTCCAAGCAATTTTTTGATATCCTTTCTAGTTAGAAGGATCGTTACTGGTTTATTTCCTGTACTTCTTTGAAGTAACTATAAAGTGATTTTAATTGCACTGCAGGTATTTGCGTGCATTTGCTGCTTTTGCAGGTTGCAATATTGTTCTTGCGACTTGTGCTGCAATCCTATGTGCATATATTGCACCTGCAGCTGCAGGGTCAGGAATACCTGAAGTGAAAGCATATCTGAACGGTGTGGATGCTCATTCCATTTTAGCTCCAAGTACTTTATTTGTGAAGGTGGGTCTTTCTCTCTTCCGTCATGTTTCCATATTTGAATTCCCACATGGTTGCGTTCTTATGAAACTGATGGGGCAGATACCACGGGGAATAAAAAATGAGCTTCTGTATAAGCATGGGCTGAATGTGCAAATGGTTGTAACTAGAAAACTTTCCTAATACAATAAAGGAAGATTTTGCCTTACGGCGACATCAAAGAAGTACTAATAGAATGACCTTCCGAAGAGGAAACTCGATTGACTCACATTATATGTCCTCTCTGAAAGTATGTATGTCCTAGAGACAATCATTATTAGAGACAAATGTACTTGAACACATTCGTATCATTAATAAGATTAATATTTATGGAATTTGCAATTATTGAATTATTGTTTGATTGTTTGCAATTATTCATATATGTGCATCCCTTGAGCTTAGATATTAATGATAGAACGTAACTCTCAAAATAGCCTCGACTAATGATCATCGAGAATGGGATATCGATGATATGTTATAAGTCGACATGTGGTCTGCATCACATTCTTGGAAGACGTAGTATGTCTCACCTGCTACTAGTAATAGTTACTAGTGATGGACACATGGATACTTTTGGAAAGTAGCCCTGCTGATAAACTATTTGTTATACATGTCTAGAGTGTTATCAACATGTGGGAGATAAAGGTCCTTCGACTTGAGGTCAATACGCACCTTGTTTACAGAATAATGTACTTTGACCCTGTCCTAAGCTTAAACTCCTTATAGGATAAGATACGGCTTGTGTTGGGTGCATTATGATGTAAACTAGGGTGGTAGTTGAGCCAAGAATATGATTCATTCCTCGATTGGATATTCGAGAGAGCACTTAACTTCTCAGTGATATTAGGTCGACCAAGTCATTGGCCAATGCAAGAGACATATTCAGAATATGGTCTAGTTGTCGACTAATATAGATGAGATAAAGTGATCAAGCCATTTGGATAGACACATGGCAAATCCTAAGCTTGAACGAGTGTGTCGCGAATGAAAGGAATTTATCATCTCACATAAAGGTTATGTTTGCTGGATTCATATAAACGTACTTCACATATTGAGTTCGTCGTAGGGCGCAATTTAGGAGTTCCGTATGGACCTTAATTGGATTAGTGTCAATATATGAAGGCTTATAGGGTCACACTATGTCGATTGTCTCTTCGATCTAAGGGTGTATTGAGAAAGTATTAAATATTCGATTTGGAATCGAGATATTTAAATTGATAATAACCATGGGATAATTTCTATTTGATGGAAATTGTTTAATTAAGTCAAAATTGAATTTTGGATTTAATTAAATGTGTTGAATATATATTAACGAGGAACGTCAGGCGCCGCGGCGCCTACTAGGCAGAGCCGCGGCACTGACCCGGCAGTGGGCCCAGTCAGACTGGCCCACTGCACCTAGGTTTTTGGGCCAGGCTTAGAGCCCAACCCTCATCCGGTTTTTGACCTAAAAATAACTATACATATAGCACTAGCCTCATTGATATTATAGACTAATCATATAAACGATTCTAGACTTAGAGTTTAGAATAAAAACTCTCTCAAACCTCTGCCAAGATTTCCTGGCTTTCTTGACAGAGGATTACATTATAGCAAGGTGCTTGCAATCGGAGGGGACATTCGCGTGTTCGCCCTTAGTAAAGATTCCAGATTGTATAACCTGTAAGTGTTCTTGTTTATGTTTTACTTTACAGCTTTTGATTGTCATATAACCGTACCAGAAGGAATTGTTGGGGTAAGTAAATAGATTTTAAACTTCCGTTGTGCTTTACTTATCTGTTTTGAACCCAACAAAACCCTACACTCTCTACCTCACAAAGGTAGGGGGAAAGTATGTGTACATCTTACCTCCCCAGACTACACTGGGTATGTTGTTGTTGTTGTTGTTTTATATTCATTAATCAAACTGTTCCATTGAATCGATAATCCTTCCATGCTAGCGTTTCATTTGTTCATCCTTTTGTTTGGCATATCTGTCTGCAGTATTATATTGAACTATCAAAATTTAGAGGTGGATGCTTAATACCTTTGCTGTGTATAAGCCCAACTGTCATTCCTCTAGCAGACTCAAATGATACTTCTGCTTGTTGGGAAGCCTTTAAGCCTTGTAATGCTTTATTTGAAAGCCATTCCTGGAAACACTAATTCACATGTATTTAACACCTGGCAGATAATTGGTTCTGCTTTGGGTGTTTCTGCTGGATTCGTTGTTGGCAAGGAAGGACCCATGGTCCATACTGGCGCTTGCATAGCAGACTTACTTGGGCAGGGTGGCTCCCGCAAGTATCATCTGACGTGGAAGTGGCTGAAGTATTTCAAAAATGACCGCGACCGCAGAGATTTGATCACTTGTGGTGCTGCAGCTGGTGTTGCAGCCGCTTTCCGAGCCCCAGTTGGTGGTGTTCTGTTTGCTCTCGAAGAAGTAGCCTCATGGTTTGCCTTACTCCCCCTCTCTGTGGAATTTGATTTCTTAATGAGGTTAAAGTGAAAAATGCTTGGTCTAGTTCCTTGTTGTATTAAATGGATGATCTATGAATTGGTAAATTAAGTAGGAATAACATAAATAGTAGTTCTATGTGGATGATATGTGAAGGGTATTCCTAACACGTGTTTTAGTGAATAAATGTTCAATTGCAGTGTTGTTACTGTACATTTTTTTTTCCAGATTTTACCTCTGCATATTAATTTAGATGATTGATGCCCTTCCATGGATAACCTGTCTGTGTACTGCTATGGGCTTTATTCCTGACACATGTTTTGGTGAACGCATGCTCAACTGCATTTTGGCTGTAACTTACAACTTTTCTCAGTTTTTCATGTCTGCATATTAATTCAGACAATTGATGCCATTTGATGGACAATGCTGGAGAAGAACTTCTCTCTGTCTCCCGTGGTTTCAAGAAGGCGATCTGACATGTTAGAGATTTTGAACTATTAAATTCTGAATAGGAGCGGTTTTGCTGGGAATAATTTGAATTTAATATCTTTCTGTCAACCACTCAGGGAGAAGGAGAGTTACTGTATCAATAGGCTTTGAACTTAAGTATTGTAGGTATTGTTTGTAACTATGGACCCATCCATTAAACTTGTTTGATTTAGATGAACAGAAACCTTAGATTGAAGGATGTCGTAAGGCGGTAGATGTGATGTGTCCTCAAGAGTGTCAAAAGTTCAACATCATGTGTTCTGTAGCTTTCATGAACCTTCTAAGGAAACCATTTGAAGATGCTATGATTCTCCAGTTCTTTTCTTGTTTCTTACTGGCTTGTAATCGTTATAAGAAGGCTTGCAGTTTTAAATATTCAACTACTATATTTCCTGTTTCAGGTGGCGAAGTGCTCTACTTTGGAGGACTTTTTTCACGACTGCTGTAGTAGCTATGGTGCTCAGATCTTGCATTCAATTCTGTCGGAGTGGGAAATGTGGACTATTTGGTCAAGGAGGTTTGATAATGTATGATGTGAATTCAGGAGTTCCTAATTATAACACTGTAGATGTACTGGCAGTATTGTCAATTGGAATTCTTGGAGGCCTTTTGGGAAGCCTTTATAATTTTCTTGTGGACAAGGTCCTACGGGCTTACAGCATCATTAATGAGTAAGTCTCTTAGATCTGCTTATGCAATATGTTTAATTACCACAATTCCTGTTGCTAGTTATTATTAACTGCAATTTTAAGGAGTATGCGAAATTCTCCTGAAGCATGTCCTGCGCTTCTTTTTTTTTTCCGTTTCGTGCCTTTCTTTTTGAGTTGGGTTTTGGAGTAGATAAGTACAACTGTTCCTTAACATGGGTTATGGTGGGTACAAAGACGGTTCCAGGATTTGAACTTTATGGGTTTGAGTTCAGGATTCTACCACAGTTCATTTGATATACTGGGTTCAAAATCTGATTTGTATATTAATTTACTGGATTTTTAATACATATTTTGGGATTGAGCCAAAGCTTTTGGGCTCGGACGAACTATAGCTAATGTGCTACGTCCGCCCTGGGTGGGTAAAAGTGTAACTTATCAGGTCATAAAATCAAATCTCACAAACATTAGTTTTAAAAAGCTACTTTAAATAGGTTCGTTGCTATTGTCTATCGAAACCTATTTCTTAATGTTCTTCCTTTCCCAAGTTATTTGATGCTTGGCAGAGATATCCTTTATTTATGTCTTACCTCTATATTTTATTTATGGTATCATTTTGCCACTGGTTTTATCTACTTTTAGTTCTACAATTTGAATATTCTTGGGTGCATGAGTTTGGCTGTCTCATGTTTGCTTTTCATTTTCCAATAAGGAATGTAAGATATTCTTTGTGTTGGCTGCTGAATTTGTTTTTTCCCTTTAGCTGATATTTTGCAATGGATTGCAGGAGAGGTCCTGCTTTCAAAGTCTTGCTCGTAATGATAATTTCAATTCTGAGTTCTCTTTGCTCGTATGGTCTTCCATGGTTTGCAAGTTGCACACCATGTCCTGTAAGCTTGGAGGAAAAATGCCCTACTGTTGGTCACTCTGGAAACTATAAGAATTTCCAGTGTCCAGCAGGGCATTACAATGACCTGGCCTCCCTGTTTATGAATACCAATGATGACGCCATCCGCAATTTGTTTAGTTCAGATAATTCAAGTGAATTCCACATTTCTTCACTTTTTGTCTTCTTCATTGGGGTATATTGCCTTGGCGTTATTACCTATGGAATTGCTATTCCCTCTGGGCTATTCATTCCTGTCATACTTGCAGGAGCCTCATATGGACGTTTTGTTGGGACTGTCTTGGGTTCGGTCTCTAATCTAAATAACGGTCTATTTGCTCTTCTTGGGGCCGCCTCCTTCCTTGGCGGTACTATGAGGATGACAGTATCACTCTGTGTAATACTACTTGAGCTCACCAATAATTTGCTAATGCTTCCGTTGGTGATGCTTGTTCTCCTTATATCAAAAACTGTGGCTGATAGTTTTAACAAGGGTGTCTACGACCAGATTGTGAAAATGAAAGGCCTGCCTTACTTGGAAGCACATGCCGAGCCATACATGAGGCAATTGGTTTCAGGAGACGTTTGTTCCGGTCCTTTAGTAGCATTTTCAGGTGTTGAGAAGGTAGGGAACATAGTACACACTTTGAAGTTTACTAGGCACAACGGGTTTCCTGTGATTGATTCGCCGCCATTCTCAGACGCGCCAGAGTTCTGTGGACTTGTTCTAAGGTCACATTTACTTGTTTTACTCAAAGGCAAGAAATTCACGGAACTAAGTGTATTGAGCGGCTCCAGTATTTTGAGTAGTTTTCATGCATTTGATTTCGCTAAGCCAGGATCAGGGAAGGGGCTTAAGTTCGAGGATTTATCCTTCTCCCATGAGGAGATGGAAATGTACGTCGATCTCCATCCTATCACAAATACATCTCCATACACAGTAGTGGAAACCATGTCTCTGGCCAAAGCTGCAATCCTTTTCCGACAACTCGGTCTCAGGCACTTGTGTGTCGTCCCAAAGACTACCGGGGTAAGTCTATCTTTCCCTTCTCATCCTCGGCTCCCTCCAGGATAATTACATGTAACTGTCCATTTTAGTGAGACCAGTAATCTGAATAATAAGATAGGTTACCTAATACAACTACAGTCAGACCTCTCTATAACATTATCATCTATAATAACATTTCATAAGGTAAAAGACATAGATTGACCCCTAAACTATACGCGAAATCTCGATATCACACTCAAACTATTAAGGCGACCTATTACACTCCTGACAATTTTAAAAGTGAATTTAATACCACCCTATGAGCTAATGTGGCACAAAAAAATATATATGATTAAATAATAGGAGAGTGAAGTCAAAATTAAAGTAAAATTAAAATTAATAAAAATTGATATCACCACCCCCACCCCCCTCTTCTCCTCCTTCCTCTCTTCTCCTCCACCTCCACATCACCCCACCCCCTCTTCTCTCCACCTTCACGCCACCCCCACTTCCATTTGAAATTACCATAATTTTGAAGCAATTTCAGATAAAAAGGATTCGAAGGAATCAGGCCTTATTGTATGTAAATACAGATCAATTACGTATGTAATTTGACTGAACTACTCCTCCGCCGCCTTGCGGGCAGGTAGTATTTCAAAAGCAAAAGATCCTAAATGCAAGTTGTCTGAAATGGGATGTTAATATGTTATGGTTAATTTTAGTAGATTTTCAGAACCCTATTAGTCAATCACATTGACACAGAAGTGTTTCATTTTCAGAATGACAGAAAGTTCTTTTTTTTTTTCTTTTTAAGCACAATGGAAAAACTAGCATAGCGAAGAGCAAAACAAGCGACAGAGCTTGAATTTTTTTGGTCCTAAGTTGAAGATTGATGTCAATGAAAAAAAACAGTTCTCTTTAATACTGTGACTTTTGGTGGTACTGTATTCGAAACGGCGGTGGTGCATTTGGTGAAATGGTGGTGGTGGTGGCGGATATGATGTTTCCGGTGAGATGGGGGTGGTGTGATGGTTTAGTGATGAAGAAAATATAATTATTGGAAGATTTTAATGGTTAATTAGAGATTAATTAGTATAAATATAATTAATAAAAGAATAATCAAATGAATAAGGAAAAGAATATAAGAATTAAAATTTAAAAGATTTCTGACGTGGCGCTGACGTGGCGGACGAGTGTGTAACACCTCCCCTTGTGCAACTGGTTATATATGTATCAGGGGGTAAATAAATTCATTTTTAAGATAGTCTGGGGTGTAATATGTCGCCTTAGTAGTTTGAGTGTGATATCGAGATTTCGGATATAGTTTAAGGGTCAATCTATGTCTTTTCCCTTCGTTATAGTGGCCAAGTTCTTTTTGGAACCTATTTTTCATGTTATGTTATATTATATATTCACTATAACAACATTTTAGTATAGCAGCCCGAAAATATCCGAACAAACGATGCCGTTATAGAGAGGTTTGACTGTAGTTAAAATACAGAGAGTTTAAAAATTCTTAGCACTGTAAGTTTATATAAGTTAAATCCTGAAAAAATGACAGGCTTGCATGACATCAGAAAATCACCATATGAATGTCATATAGTGTGAAGTTTCTGATGCTTGTTTCTGCATTCAACTGTACAATACTAGTTCTCAAGATTTGTTTCTTTTAAATTTGCAGAGGAATCCAATTGTTGGAATCTTGACAAGGCATGACTTCATGCCAGAGCATATTAAGGGATTGTACCCACATTTGGTCCATCACAAGTAAACAGGAGAAACTAACTCTTTCAACTGTTCAACTTCGCAATGGCCAACCAGTATTTAGAGAAGTGCTTTGCAAACTCCACATTGAGCTCTGTACAATCTTCCTAAATTTTCATTGTTAAATAAATCGAAGGGGTCTTAACAGCACATGAATCAATTACAATTTTTGTTTATAATAATTTTAATTTTAAAGCACATGAATTGCTAATCACCAAAAATATGGTCAGATAGATATCATAATTGTTAATTTCATATAATTCGTTAGAGCATAAAGTTGTAAATGATCAAAGAATAACATGTCGAGTTATCTTGTATGTTTTGCAGGTAATATAACATTTTCTTTTGTAATCTTTGATGTAAAAGATCAAGAGGGGTTTTAATCGTATTATTGCTTAAATCGATATTTTCTTTTTTGAAATTAAAACCTTAAGTCATTTTTGTAAAGAATGTATTTTGGGCCTAACTCAACCCCAAAAACTAGATTGTAGGGTGAGGATTGTCCAAGTCGAGTCTATGTTCTCATTCCATATCCATATTTACTCTTAACACTTTTGATGAAGCAAAAAAAGAAGGAGGAGGGGGTGAGCGTTTCAATATCGCCTCCCCCCCCCCCATCCCCCCCTTAATTTTTTCTTTCCTTTGATTTGTCATCCGAATTTTGGGCAAAAGGATTGCATAGAAAATTGCCCGACACTAAGTGTTGAATTTAGGAGAAAAAACAAAAGAAGATGTCACACAATTTTTAAAATTTATAAGTATTTTACATTACAAACTATCTACAATAGGATTATTTATACACGATTCAGTAGTGATTGCTGGTGAAAAAACTATAAAGAACAAGAGAATATCATTCGAATTTGTATCCCAATACTGCATTTGTATCCCAATACTAGGAGTTCGGATTTTGTACGAAGACTCAAGCCTGAATCAATTGGTACTATCTTCATATTAATCCCCCCACCCCACCCCACCCCCCCCCCCCCCACCCAACAAAAGAACAAGAGAATATCATTCGAATTTTCAGAAGCACGTATTATACTTTGCAAGAAAATACAATTGGAAATTTGGATGGTCAATTGGTGTAATTTCAGAAGTAGATGGGGCTCATTGTAATTAGAACAATAATCGTAAAAGCAAAATGCAGGTGGTGTAGAGGCGCATATTAGTCGGTTGATATTGAATATTGTTGTAACTGCCAACGATCAAAATTCTAAGAAAATCACAAAATAATAAAAGCGAATACCAAATCAGAGAAGCATTTTCCATTATCGCCATTTTCGGTGTCTGTTAAATCTCCAACAACTGTCCCTTCATCGCCGTCAACTTCCATCAACCAGCTCTAATTCAACCCAATTTTGAGATAATTGATCATAATTTGCAACTGCATATTGTTCTGGTGCAATTTCAGTGATCTTATTAGTCGAACGAGATTAAAAAAAATAAATTATAAATGCATTTATGCATGTAATATATGAATTAGTGATCTGATTGTTAAACGGTGAAATTTTTGGTATTGTTTCGTGTCGGGGATTGTTTGATTTGTATCAATGGAGGCGATCGAGGAATTGGAGAAGCTCGGCGACGCGATGAGGCAAGCGGCTGCGCTGTTAGCCGATGAGGATATCAATGACGCTGCGGCTTCGTCTAATAAACGTCCTTCAACGTTCCTCAATGTAGTGGCGCTTGGCAATACCGTAAGTTTGATTTGTGTTTTCTGTGATCTGTGTTATTTTACATACATATTTTCTAGGGAAACTTACGGAAATGTACCCTTCGGCCATCTAGTTTACCAAACATGGCCCAAGTATACACTGCCTATACACTTCGGTTGTATAGGTATGTATATTATATGTATAGGTACGTATAGTATATATATATTTAGTATAAACTATACACTACCTATACACTGTGTACATATTTTGTAAACTAGATGTCCGAATGGTATTTGACGTTAATTTTCCCTGTTTTCTACCAATGGATATGTATTTGTCAACATGATGTAAATATGAGCTTTTTTTTTGCGTACTAGACATTCTATATGTGGTTTATAGTATTTGCACTCACCTGCTCATGGAACCAGCAGTTGCATAGTTAGCTGAGAATAACAAGCATGTGATTGTCCAATAAATTTGTTAGCCTTTGTCCTTTCAACAATGGAGTAACTCTTGTTGCTAAGTTTAACAAAGATAAAAACAGATAGACATTATTTAACAATGGCTTTAATTCTTCACTTTCTTTTTTTTCACTCTATTAGGTTCCAAAATGAGTTTTATACGAACCAAATATTTATAGCATGATTGCTGAATTGTTCCCGATTGAGTGAAATGAATCTTCAGGTTATTTCTTCATGCGCTTCTGGTTACTGTGTAGATAATATATCTAATCTTGGACAATTCCTCAGGGTGCTGGTAAATCAGCTGTATTGAACAGTCTTATAGGACATCCTGCTTTGGTTAGTTTCTTCTGCTTAAAATTTTACTTTTGACTGATAATTTCTAAGAGTACAAAGATATTCATATGATAAGATATTGCTGCAACTCGCCGTTCATGCTGCCATATTCTCTTACCTTGATTTGGTCAGCCAACTGGTGAAGGAGGTGCTACTCGTGCTCCTATATGCATTGAACTTAAAAAAGATAGTTCCTTAAGCAGCAAGTCAATTATTTTGCAAATCGACAAGAAATCCCAAGAAGTCTCTGCAAGTGAGGCCTTTTCCCAAGCTGCAATATCCTCTGTTCATATTATAGTACAGTTCTCTATGAATCTACTTCCACTAAGGGCTTATAAATAGGTCATACTCTGATCATACTTGTTCACTCTTTGGCCCAACAAAAGGTGCTCTTCGCCGTTCTTTACAGGATAGACTAAGCAAGATCTCAAGCAAGAGCCGAGATGAGATATATTTGAAGCTTCAAACTAGTACAGGTGTGTCTTGAGATTGATGTTTACAGCTGCTTTAGAAGTGGTAGTGGTATGGTTGTTTTTACTTTGTTTTTGCCGTGTTAAACTAGTAGTTGTATTCCAAACTTAAGGATACTAACTCCAATATTGGTTGACAGTTGACATTATTTCTCCTATTGGAGATTTCAATCTTAGGATTCTTCTGCTGATACTTGTTGTTGGGTTTAGTTGAACTTTGGTATAGTACATGGTCCATATACTAGTTCTGCTCTGCACTTTAATCATAATGGGAAAAATTATTTTATTTGTTTTTCCCTATGTTGTTTATTTATTTGATGTTGGATCTTTGAAACTTGGATTGTCTTCTACTGATGTTTCTCTGTCCAAATTGCATGAACAGATAGTTTTCTACTTTACTTTTCTTTCTTGTTTTTGTGGCAAATTTTCTGTTTCAACTGCCTTTATTTTCCTTGCTGTACAGCTCCTCCGTTGAAGTTGGTTGATCTACCTGGAGTGGATAAGGGACATCTTGATGATGCATTGGTTAGTGCAAGATTGCGCATCATGGACTCTTTTAATGAAATTCACTTTCTTATAGGAGTTTAAAGGCTGTTGTTTTTTCCTTACAGAGTACATATGTTGCACGCAGTGATGCCATATTACTAGTTGTTATTCCTGCTGTTCTAGCACCAGAAGTTTCCTCGTATAAAGCACTTAGACTTGTGAAAGAGTATGATGGAGACTGTGAGTTGTACTATCAGATTTGTGCTTCAATTATTAGTTTCAAAGAAATAAAAGTTTCCAAATAATATGTCTTTCACAACAAATTTTCTTCAATTCTCCCTATCTCATAATCGCTGAAAGCATATTTCACTGATGCTTCAGGTACAAGAACTATAGGTATTATTAGCAAGGTAGATCAAGCAGCTTCAGATCCAAAAGTTCTTTCCGCTATCCAGGCTCTTTTGATAAACCAGGGACCACCAAGCACATCTGATATACCATGGGTTGCTTTGATTGGTCAATCTGTTTCTATAGCCTCAGCCCAGTCAGGAAGTGTAAGCAATGACAATACGTTAGAAACAGCGTGGCGTGCTGAGAGTGAAAGTCTTAAATCAATATTAACAAAGGCTCCTCAAAGCAAGCTTGGTAGGCTAGCATTAGTGGAGACCCTTGCTCAACAGATCCGCAATCGAATGAAAGTTAGACTTCCGAATCTCCTCTTAGGGTGATGACCTATTCCATTGTTATAATTTCCCTTTCTTGATTTACATTTGGTAAAATTAGTTTCAAAAAAAAATGTTTCAGTTTTTCCAATTTAGTTTGCAAAGCAACATGTTTTGGTGATTTCCTTTTTACATACTTTGGCCTCCACAAATTATGTAAAAGTTGCAACAGATTGCTTATTATTGTTGGTATAATTAAGTTTCTAGTCTCCATCCGCTCCCTTTTATTTAATTTCTTTTTTCGTTGGCTACTTGTAAGGACACATGATTTAATCCTTCCTTTATAACTCCTGCAGGCTCCAGGGAAAATCTCAAGCAGTAAAGGACGAACTGGTAAAGTTTGGCGAACAGATGGTTAATAGTGCTGAAGGTACAAAAGCTTTAGCCCTTGAGCTTTGTCGTGAGTTTGAGGATAAGTTTCTCGAACATCTTACAACTGGAGAGGTGAGTCTTGGAGCAGGAAAAAGAATGAAAGCCTAATGACTCTTTTACAGTTTATAATCATGATATTGCTAACGTGTTGATTGAAGTTTCTGTCAAAACAATTTGCCCAAATTAAATGTGAATTGTCCTTTGAGAAATCAAATTATGTGTTTTCTGGAAGTGAATACTATCTTTATATTTTTTCCCTTCTTGTTAGTATATGTTTATCGACAAGCCGGTGGGAAACCTTTATTGTTTTCTTAATAAGTCAGAAGTATTTTTTTTATGGCACACCAACAGGGTGTCAAAATATGTCCAGATTGAGTGCGTGGTGCAGCCACATTCTTCCACAAGTTTGCTCAACTTATAAAAAAGAGATCTCATCTATCAAGTTTCCTTTCAGTTTTCTTTTCTTATGTTAACCTAGAGGCCCCTCTGGAAATTGGGATCCGTGATTAGTATACAGAACCAAGTGCTATGTTAGTTGTTATTTTGGTTAAAAGTGTAATTTCTTTGGCTATATGCTTACTGCATGTATGCTAAATCTGTAGGGTGGTGGTTGGAAAGTAATTGCAAGTTTTGAAGGAAAATTCCCGGATAGGATTAAGCAGCTTCCATTGGATAGACACTTTGAGTTAAAAAATGTGAAGAGGGTATATTTCTTACTCCATCATGGCTTCAGTCAAGTGCATATTCCTTCTTTAATGAATACTTCCTTATTCTTCATTTTTTGTCAAGTGACCCTTTCATGTTGATTGAAGGTTGTGCTAGAAGCAGATGGCTATCAACCTTACCTTATTTCTCCTGAGAAAGGGTTAAGGTCTTTAATAAAGGGTGTATTGAAGCTGGCTAAAGAACCTTCTACACTTTGTGTCGAAGAGGTGATCCCTATCCAATATTATCTGCTTTAATCAAGGCAGTTGTTTGTTTTTGCTTGACCTATTCTGTAGTTCTCATTGTATCTCACTGCCCCCCTCTTCCCCCAACTAGTTTCAGATTGAGGCAGTTGTTGTCACTTTCCCCTGTTCTTGACAACCACCAAAAGAGAAAAGATGTAGAAATTCTTTTTGCAACTTTTACTATCTTTTTCCTGGCAGCAACCCCCCCCCCCCCACAATATCTTTTTCCCTTCCCTTTATGATCTTTTAGTTTCTTTGCTCACGAATCCCAATTATCTGGTTAACTGGAGAAAATGAAAATTTCTAATATCATGATGGACATTGTAGCTCCTATAAACAGGATTCTATTAAGACAACGTTTGTGGTTAGTAGGACCTGTCGACAGTCTCTGCCTCCAGCCTTTTGATACCCTTACATTGTTTCATTAAGTGATTTCTTGGGAATTAGTATAAATTTACCCCTACAACATGTTATTCAGAAATTATGCAATTTTGGCAATATACAATTGTCTTGCAGAAGCATTTTGTTTTTTGTTCTTCTCCTTTCAATAGCTTGGCTGGCCTTTGCTATACTCTCATGCAAACCCAAGTTAATTGGCAATATTTATCTTGAGACTGTTATGTTAATCAGAAATTATGCAATTTTGGCACTATACAATTGTCTGCGGAGGCCTTTTTTTGGTTCTTCTCCTTTCAATAGCTCGGCTGGCCTTTGTCAATACTCTCATGCAAAATGAACCCAAGTTGATTGCAATATTTATCTGTGTATGAGACAGTTAGTGGGCATTATGTTCCTTGAACATTTCTCCAAGGATATGTCCAAGTTCCTTCTGTATGTTCCTCTTTCTACATTCTAAGCCGCTTTAGAAATTTTGGTAGGTGCACCAGGTACTTGTCGATATTGTCACAAAAGCTGCTAATTCAACACCAGGTCTTGGAAAGTTTCCTCCTTTTAAGCAAGAGGTGACCATAATGTGGATCTGTAAATTTACAAGTTGCATCTTGTGATTTTCTTGACTTCTTATGGAAATAATTCATCTTAGGTTATTGCAATTGCGACAACTGCTCTGGATGGTTTTAGAACTGATGCGAAGAATATGGTTGTTGCCCTTGTTGACATGGAGCGGGTGTATGTCCCCCCACAGCACTTTATCCGTTTGGTGCAAAGGCGGTATGCTCATAATCTAGCTGCTTCCATTGGTCTCTTTCTGAATATTGTTATCACATTTTGGTTTGTATTTTCTTGTGTTACCTCGATACGTGACATTTTTCAGCAATGATCAGTTTTATGTCATAATGTCTAATAATTATATTTCCAAAATATTACAACGTGAAACAAATCAAGCAGAGCCTTATCTGTAGGTTTTACCAGTTGCTACCTGTTATTGTCTATCGATTTTGTTCTAGCCATGAGGTAAGAATTGTCCAAGATCATATAAGGAAATAATAATGTGTACCCTCAAGTAATATGATACTCTTAACACACTCTCACACTTCTTGGCTGGTCATTTGGAGTGCGGACAACATATGATGGGGGCCAACATGGCAACATCGCAACAATAGAGATGGGTCTAACTTTGATACCATGTAAAGAAAATAGACCTTCAGCCTAACTTAAACTAGCCCCACGAGGTGAGGATTGTCCATATAAGGAAACAACAATACTACTGTACCTTCAACTAATGTGGGACCGTAACAATATCTTTGCAGCAAATCTTCCAAGAAAATGACTATTTGAGTCTTTGTGCTAGTTCTTATTTTCAAGGATAATATTTTTCTTCTATTCCTTAGATTTTTCCCCCACTAGGCTGATTACCAAATACATAGTTGGGCTAGCTTGGTAGATGACTGTGGGTGAGCCACACCTTTTATAGTAGATACTTTAGACACAGTCTTGGTGTGCTATGAAAGAAAGGATTCTTCAACTTATCCAATTGAAAAGAAAAAGAAAATCCAACTGCAAAACATGGAGTAATTAAATTTGCATCCACCGGTTAAGGAACCCCTACCATGTGATTTCCTCATGGCTACTAACCGCTGCATCCGTTGCATTAGACAAGGCCACCATAATATTCTAATATTTTTCAATCCTAGTTTTCCCCCCTCTTTTTGGCGGAGTTTCAGTCTATAGTTGGGATTCCGTAATCCATGAGATGATACTACTCCTCCATGGGATAAATAGGTAAGTTAGGTTAAGTTACCATGGGATAAATAGGTAAGTTAGGTTAAGTTACTTGCTGAGAAGAGAAAAGAAAAATAGTTTATGCACACACAGTGGTTAAAGAGAACAGCACGAACTGGAAATTATCTTGTGCTTCCAAGAGAATTTAGTCTCAGGATGCAGTTGAAGCTTTTATTTAATTATCATCATCAAGGTACCGTTACTTTTACTTGATAAAAAAGAAAAACATCATCAAGGGCTGCTTCACATTGATGTTATCTCATCTATACAAGTTGCTTTGAAACACAAACTGAATATGAGAAAGAGATATCAAGGACTACTCTTTTTGAAAATACTGGGAGTGAGATGTATGTTCTTTTATGGTGCATTTTCATGTTTCTCTGATGTTTTTGTCCTTAATCTTTTTGCTCCAAATTATTTGCTGTTTGGTGAACGGTACATCTTTGGTTTCTCCAGGATGGATAGGCAGCGGCGTGACGACGGCCTGAAGAACCAATCCTCCAAAAAGGCAGCAGAGGCAGAGCAATCCATGTTGAATAAGGTAGGCGAGTCTTTCCCATGAGTATAGAGTACTGATTGCTTGAGTTCTTTACCTTCTGCTGTCCTGAAGCTTTCGTACTAACCTCTCTTAATTGCAACTAATTTTCAATATAGGCAACTGGTTCCCAGACTGGAGGTGAACAAAGTGGTGGAAAATCAAAGTCTGGGAAGGATAAATCAGTTCAGCAAGATAAGGATTCACAAGAAGGACCAGTCTTGAAGACTGCGGGACCTGATGGGGAGATAACAGCAGGTTTAACTTACTGAGCTTGTCTCCAGTTTTTGTTTATCTAATACAAGATATATTCTTGGTTCTCTCCTTTTGAAGCCAAGAGGCATGAGAGGTTTCATATGAGCATGATTGATAAACAAATAGAAGACTTTATAAACTCTCCGTTGACCTTGATATAAAATGTCATTTAGCTTTTTCTAGTTCGCCGTTTCTTTAGGGGATGCTGCTTTCATCCTTCTGCACACTATAGTATGAAGGAAGAAAAAAATCTGATTTATCTATTTGTTTAGGCTTATTGGAGTACGTTGTGCAAGCGTTCTTGTAGTTTGTTGCATTTAATAAGTATTTATTGCTGAAGAGCGTATGATTAGTTTGTTAGCCTTTCTGAGTCGTGTTACCCGATAGTTTCATAATGTACATAAAAAATTCAGTAATATATCTACTTAGCAGCTTTACTTGCTTCTTATAAATATAGCCTTTAGTTAGTCCTCTAATACCCCAGACCCCGCGCATAGCGGGAGCTTAGTGCACCGGGCTGCCCTTTTTTTTAGTCCTCTAATACTAGGGCAGGGCTTTAAGCGAATGTTAGGTGAGCAAAGAAACTAAGAAAGCAAAGTTTGTATACTTAATAATGTCTGTAGTTGGTGTAAGATTTTTGATAGAATTACTTCCAATTTTTTCCATCCTGTGTTTACTTAAAAAAATTTGACTTGTAGTTTACGGAATATACTTTATATAGATTTTCTCTACGTTTGTAATGCAAAATCAGAAGACGAGCCTTGGAGCAACGGGAAAGTTGTCTCCGTGTGACCTATAAGTCACTAGTTCGAGCCGTGGAAGCAGCCACTAATGGTTGCATTAGGGTAGGCGGTCTACATCACACCCCTCGGGGTGCGGACCTTCCCCGGACCCTGCGTAAATGCGGGATGCTTTGTGCACCGGGCAGCCCTTTTTGTAATGCAAAATCACATGCATTCCACCAAACTGATGCGATTATCTGGAGCCTTTGAACTTTAACATGGTTCCCAGTTGCCTTATTTGAATTTTTTACTGTTCCAAAGTGCTAGTTTTGTTTGTGCTTACACATACCTTCCGTCTACATGCAGGGTTTCTACTAAAGAAAAGCGATAAAAAAAGTGGCTGGAGCAAGCGATGGTTTGTTTTAAATGAGAAGACTGGAAAGGTCAGCATTGTAGCATTTTAAGCCATAAACATCAGCTGGTGATAATCCATTACTTTATTGGACCTAATTATATGTATGTGTTCCTTTTATAGCATTTCCTGTCATAATTAACTGAGGAATGTACGATTTAGTTTGAGAACAATAATGGAGTCAACAGCTCATGGTAGAAAGGGAGGAAAATAGAAGTACAATACTTCCGAGTTTACGGCAAGTTCATGTCTTATTTGTAGTTGCTTAATTCATATTAAACAGTGAAAAGATGTTACTACTTGTATTCTAAACCAAATGATAAGATGTTTCCATATTTTGATACTACCAAATCAAATCCCAATTTAGTCCCCCTTCAGCTGTATTTGGGCCTATTTAAATGGAAAATCTACTTTTTCGAAGTTTTTCTTTTCTCTTTATACATCTATCCAATTTTTCTAAAATCCATAAACTGTTTTGTTCAAATCCTATAAGAAACTTGTGTGTCCAAACCCAAACTTCAATTGGAATAATTTGGAAGATGAACCATCCCCAAGTAGGGTATTGTATATGCAACAATAGTGCGAACAGAGAAAACTGGAAGACTTGGACCCTTTCGTTGGACACTTATATACCTGTGTACTACCAGTAATAGATCTTCCAATAGAAGATGACTTAATATTGTTCTCCTTGTTGGTCACCTTTATATATTTCTTGTACATGAGATTTGTCTCCCTAAAAAGAAAAAGCTAAAATTAAGATCTCACTAGTAGTATACATGTATCCATGTCTGTGTAAGTAGTGTAAGATCATCGAACTCAATGAAAAAATATGTGGGGAAAAAAGGAGAATGAAAAGATAGTTCTAGGGATTAACATATGTGGTAAATTTGAAACATTTGAACATTTTTTACTTTATGTTAGAAGTTAAGAATCATCTTTCTTTAGAGTAGTGTGTAGTTAACAATAAGTTGATCATAGAATTTCTCTACTTTTTGATGAGATCTATCTTTTCACCCT
Source organism: Anisodus tanguticus (assembly GCA_034509755.1). Classification (NCBI taxonomy): domain Eukaryota; kingdom Viridiplantae; phylum Streptophyta; class Magnoliopsida; order Solanales; family Solanaceae; genus Anisodus; species Anisodus tanguticus. Next base: position 30,759,697 of record CM067561.1, on the reverse strand, counting down.
TTTCTCTCATTAGGGTGTATACTAGGTGGTGGCTATCATACAAGGCAGTATCATCGCCATAAGTAGTATTTCATTATTTGGATGTTGTGCCTCATCAAGTAAATCAAAAGTAAAAACATTCTAGCAAAATATATGAGATATTATTCCCAATTAGTTTGTGCCACTGTTTCATAGCTTTTAGTTATGCTTTTGCAGCTTGGATATACCAAGAAGCAAGAAGAACGGCATTTCCATGGTGTAATTACTTTGGAGGTACTAAAATGGCAATTGTTGTTTTTGAGATATGAGTTCTTTTGATATTTACTTTCCGATTTTCAATAAGTACTTTGCACTCTTTATTTTTATAGATTTATTACAAAGCCTTCTGTGAGTTCATTTTGCTTATTCCAATTGTTGCTCTGTTAAGATTGATGGGTGCCTTGACAATTTGGTGATTGCCTTAATTGGAGGTATTTAAATGTCAAAAGTCTCTTTCAGCTGTTTTGACACTTGTGTGCTGCATTTCTTTTTCAGTTGATACATTGATAAGTTTTGTGGCTTGAGTTTGTTGCATCTAGATTGTTCTTTGCATGTTAAGGTTATATGCAACTAACTACCAACACATATTGCACAGCTCTTGCTCTAACTGTTGGGGAATGTTCATGGTTGTGTACATCATTGAAGATTTTTTTATTCTTTTCAGCTCTTCTATGCCCCCGAAAAGGTTGTCTTTAAGTTGTCAGAAAAAAGTAGGGGGAAAAAAACTTACGAACGTTTTTGTGCATCAGATGTAGGGTTTTGTTAGATGTAGGAACCACATCATGTGCAAATCAAATATTGCAACAGTCACTTGACGTATCAAAGTCAAGAAAATTAGATGAGCCACCTCTAGAGCTATAGGAGTAACATTTAGGGTTTCCATGTGCTTAGCTTCAAGTCTTATGAGCACATTGTTTCTTTGAAGAGTGATTCTTGTATTCATTGAGAAATTCTGAGTGATTTTTGTACTCATCGAGAGATTCTGAACATGAAGCACTGATCACCACTTTTTCGTGACCTTTCACTCCTGGACATGGGGAGTAGAAAAGAGATGTTTTAATTGTGCATGAAGAGGTTGAATTAAATAAGAAAACCTTTGGAAAGACCACAAAATGACCCAAAGCGTGTTCCTTCATACTAGATATTGCTTTCTGTCTATTGGTGTTTCTTCACAGTAAATGGCTGCATTTTTCTACATGGATTTTGGGTCAATTAGAGAAGCTGTAGCTGTTTTTGGGTTTGGTTCTGATTGTTGTCAAATTCTATGAAGAAATGTAAATTATTGGCAATATCCACTGAGCTGTCCAATCTTGTACTACTGACTGGCTGCACATCCACTTTAATATTTGCATTTCTATAACATTCATCTCTGGATATGTTGGGCCTTTAGCTTATCATGGAACATGCTATACGGAACTCTCAGGAATGTAATCTTGAAGAGGCTTCTGAAGAAGACGAAGGACCATCAAAAAGTTTAAAAGATAAAAAGGCAACTGGGCCTGATGAAGGAAAAGGACCTAATCTTGTGTTCAAATTAACAAGCAGGGTTCAATACAAGACTGTTCTTAAAGGTGGTGAATATTCCTGCATACTTTTTTTGCAAGGGAATTATATGGTTTCTTCTTTCATATTTACAACCAATTTTTTCTATATTGCAGCCCAAAGTGCTGTTATCTTGAAGGCAGAAACTTTGGCTGAGAAGACTGAATGGTTAAACAAATTAAAAAATGTCATAAGTTCTAAAGGAGGTCAAGTTATTGCTGCTGATTCTGTTCAACCTATGAGGCAATCTTTATCAGAGGGATCACTTGTAAGTAGCAAAATACAGGCTGTTAAAGACTCAGATAAATTTATTTGCAGGTTCTACCTATAATTGTTTCTTAAATTTACTTCATCAGAAAAAAATTCTTTAGTTTATTTTACCAGATTACTGCCATTGTTTCCAAATGTAAACTGCACAACACTTTTAGTGCCAGGAGTATTCTTCTTGTCTTACCTTTAAAGAATCTCTTCAAATTTTGACTTCTTGAATTGAGATCATTTAATTTGTATACCAGCATTTTATGGAATATTGTCTTTCCATAGTCTTTGTTTTCAAATATTTTACATGGAAAATACTTGGATAATTTGCTGTTTAGGACCCGATGGCTAGGAAACCTGCAGATCCAGAAGAAGAACTTCGTTGGATGGCTCAAGAAGTACGTGGTTATGTTGAAGCTGTTCTCAACAGTCTTGCTGCTAATGTACCGAAGGTCAGTTTAGTGTAATCGTTATTCCCTGCACTTTTGTTCTCCATACCCTGTTTAACTTTGGATAACTGATTTTTCAGGCAGTAGTTCTTTGCCAAGTAGAAAAGGCCAGAGAAGATATGCTTAATAAGCTGTACAGTTCTGTCAGGTTAGCAGCAGCTGTATTTCCTTTCAGGAATCATGGATACTAGGAGCTCTGATTTTGACCACATGAGTATGCTGAGGATTTTTTTTCATATAAGAAACCAATCTCACAAATTTTACTTTACGTGAAACTGATCAACCCAGAGTATCTATGGCACATGAAAGTGTTACGCATACAGTTTTGTTTGTCTTAACAAAACTCTCTTTATTGTTTCTCATCTTTGCTTCTTTCTTATTATCTTCTGACTGCACTCATGTGTATCAAAATTTGGACTGCAGCGCGCAAAGTAGAGCTAAGATCGAAGAGCTACTCCTGGAAGACCATAATGTGAAGCATAAGAGGGAGCACTGGCAGAAACAATCCTCTCTTCTTGCTAAGGTCACTCAGCAGCTTAGTGTTCATGATAATCGAGCAGCTGCTGTGTCTAGCTACTCAGATAGTGATGGATCTGGTATTTGACAAATCCTTTGATAGCTTTTACTTGAAGCCTTAATCTTCAATTCTTTGACTGCTTTCCAGCTTTTTAATATGTTTCCATCTTAAAGAATCAAAACGAACTCCTGTGGTATAATACGGCTGCCATAAAAATAAAATGAAAAATGAATTCCTCTAATGTGTAATTCACCATGACTAGCACATGTATGCTCATATGAGTTGGAATGACTGCTTTCGAATACGACAACTTAGTATTGATGATTCAATATAGAAAGAACTAATAAAATTCCAAAGATGTGCCGTCTGGTGAACTATATTGGATATTGATGCCTAGAAAGATGCTATTTTAGTTCCACAGGACCACAATTCAGTATAAGATAGATTTAGTGAACCTGGGACACAAACCTTAGTCTAATACCACAAGCTGACGTAGCTGACTTGACTTCTAATATTATTATTTTTTGACAATGGAAAAAGGGTGTGACACTTGGAACTCAAGAACAGTGATATGAGACTGTAGAATAGATCCTATTCAAGCTAGGTCGTAACTGACTTCCAATCTTGTGGGCTTTTAAATAACAAATGCAGTAGATGCAATGAAGTATTAAGATTTCAGACTTTTTATGGTGTGAAAGATAACGTAGTTGAAGCATCACTTTACACCATGCCCTTAATCTGCAAACTAATGAATTAACAGCATAAGAGAAATAGCTGAAACAGCGCTTGGACCTTGGAGCTTGAAGTTATTGTTTATGTACCTTGTATTAATCAATGCTGCCAATCGGACGTTGTGGACCACTGTGCTTCAATTTTCAATCCATCCTCTCTCCAAGTTTATTTGTATACACGAGGGGCTTTCTTCAGACTTAGTTTATCACAACATTCTATTTACCCTTGATGCCTTGTGCTTCTTTTTTAGTTATAATTGGAAATTATATTGACATCTGCAGAAAGCGCCCCAAGATATGGAGGACAGTCATCAGGTGATGACTGGAGATCTGCATTTGATGGTACTTCAAATGGCGCTCAAAATGGTGATGCAGGGTCTAAAAGTCTGCGTACACCTAGCCGGATGCCACCTGCACCTCCTGGTTCTGGATATAGATCCTAGACATTTGATTCATTTTCTTGGCAGCTGAGGAGGTTTTGGTTCCTGCTCTCTTCTTTGGCTCTTGATGTCCTCAAATTTTGTCACGAGATCTTTGTATACATAGCTTCCACATTTTAGGTGTATTTTAGCTATTGGTCCAGTGGCCTCCATTCACCAACAAAGAAAAAGCTTTCCACTTGCTGCTCGATCCTAACCCTGGCGCTACATATTGGTTTCAAAGTTAGGAATTTTAGGACAATCTTCATGTATAATTTTGTTGGGATGGGTGGCTGGCTCTAGTGTTGGTTGAGCTTTAGCTAGCTTAAATTTTGAGAAAGTTGCTTATTGAAGTTGGTGAAACACTTCTATCGTAGATGACACCTTGGTTTATAATCTAATTTGATGCTTTAAGATTGCAGTTGCATCCTTAGGTTTGACCTTTAGATTTAACTTTCCACACCTTTCTCCAGCAATGTTGATCAAACTTCAGGAAAAACGTTTTGAAGTCACACTTCTATAACTGAATCATCTGTTCTTCTCCTCAACAACAACAACATACCCGGTGAAATCCCACAACGTGGGTCTGGGGAGGATAGAGTGTACGCAGATCTTACCTCTACCTTGGTAGGTAGATCGGTTGTTTCCGAGAGACCCTCGGCTCAAGACAAAGCATACGCACACAAGCAAAGCAAGAGAAACGGTCAAACCCGGGCAAAAATTTAAAGCAGTATGAAAATGCTGGTATCAAAAGCAAATAAGCTATGATAGCGCATTCTGAAAAAGAAACAATAACTAACGCATGTAAATAAGATAAATAAAGTACACTAAAGAACACATAGCAGCAGAAATTAAACTACAAGGGACTATAAAGCAATACTGTGCCTATTAGTATGATAGGCTAAGCGGGCCTACAATAATAACACTACAACTATCAGTTTGCAAGCGTAAGTAGGACTACGCTCGACTAACTACTACCCTTTTACCCTAATCTGTGTCCTCCACAACCTCATGTCTAAGGTCATGTCCTCAGTAAGTTGCACCTGCGCCATATCCCGTCTAATTACCTGTCCCCAATACTTCTTCGGCCTACCTCTACCCCTTCTGAACCCCGTCCATAGCCAACCTCCGCACTGGGCATTTGTGTCTCCTCTGCACATGTTCAAACCATCTCAACCTCGCTTCCTGCATCTTATCCTCCACCGAGGCCACTCCCACTCTGTCCCGGATATCATCATTTCTAATCATATCCCTCCTTGTATGCCCACACATCTATCTCAGCATCCTCATCTCCGCAACTTTCATCTTTTGGATGTGCGAAGTCTTGACTGGCCAACACTCCGCCCCATAAACATAGTAGGTCTAACCACCGCCCTATAGAACTTGCCTTTTAAGTTTTGGTGGCACCTTTTTGTCGCATAAGACTCCAGATGTGTAGCCTCCATTTCATCCACCCTGCCCCAATACGATGTGTGACATCGTCATCAAACTCTCCATCCCCTTGGATAATAGACCCGAGGTATTTGAAGTTATTTTTCTTTGGAATGACCTGAGTACCAAGCCTCACCTCCACGTATGTCTTAAGGTCGCTCCCGTTACTGAACTTGCACTCCAAGTATTGTGTCTTGGTCCTACTCAGCCTGAACTCTTTAGACTCTAGAGTCTGTCTCCAAACCTCCAGCTTAGTGTTCACTCCGCTGCGAGTCTCATCAATCAGGACTATATCGTCTTCGAATAACATACACCGTGGCACCTCCCCTTGGATTTGTTGCGTCAGTTTATCCATCACTAAGGCAAATAGGAATGGGATAAGAACTGATCCCTGGTGCAGCCCAATCATCACTGTAAAGTGCTCTGAATCTCCTCCTACTGTCCATACCCTGGTATTGGCTCCATCATACATATCCTTGATCTCCCTAGTGTACGCCACAAGTATACCTCTAACCTCCAAACATCTCCATAGAACCTCCCTAGGGACTTTGTCGTATGCCTTCTAGAGGTCGATGAAAACCATATGTAAGTCTCTCTTCCTCTCTTCCTCTCCCTATACTGCTCCACCAACCTCCTAATAAGATGAATGGCTTCTGTAGTCGAACTCCCCGGTATGAATACAAACTGGTTCTTAGATATAGACACGCCACTTCTCACCCTCATTTCCACGACCCTTTCCCAAACTTTCATAGTGTGACTTAGCAGCTTGATATCCCTATAGTTGTTGCAACTCTGGATATCACCTTTGTTCTTATACAACGGAATCATTGTACTCTACCTCCATTTTTCAGGCATTCTCGCCGTCTTAAAAATGACGTTAAACAACTCAGTCAGTCACTCCAAACCTGCCTGCACTCTTCCAAAATTCAACTGAGATCTCATCATGCCCGGTCGCTCGTCCCTTGCACATCCTGCAAACAGCACCCTTAACCTCCTCAACCTTAATGCTCCTACAATACCCAAAATCCCCATATCTACCAGATTGCTCCAGATCTCCCAGTACAATGTCTCTATCTCCTTGTTCGTTCAAGAGTTTATGAAAGTAGGACTGCCACATCCACCTAATATGCGCGTCCTCCATCAGTACTTTGTCGTCCTTGTCCTTGATGCACCTCACGTGATCCAAGTCACGGACCCTCCTCTCCCTCGCCTTGGCTAATTTGTACAACTTCTTATCCCCGCCTTTTCCCTCTAATTCCACATACAGGTGTTCAAAAGCCGTCATTTTCGCCGTCGTAACCGCTAGTTATTGCCTCCTTCCTCACCATCTTATACAGTTCCATTTTATCACTTGCCTAGTTTTGAGCGGTTGCAACTTGTTCCTGCTGTGCTGGATCATCTCATCCCGGGGAAGGGCCAGACCACAGGGGTCTGTTGTACGTAGTCTTACCTTATATTTCTGCCAGAGGCTGATCTAGTGTTGTATGAAAGAATAAAAAACGACTTTGTCATAGTTTTGTTGCTTCTACTCTATTATTTCGCATTGAAAAATGCACAATATAACATATGATATTAGTCAACGTTAGATAGGTAGAAAATGCATTAGCGAGACAGTACGTGCATGTCAATTTGTGGCAGAGCCAGAAATTTAAGTAAGAAGATTAAAAAAAAGTTTTATATCAAGGGAATTCAACAACTTTTATATATATATATATATATATATATGCAAACAAAATTATTTTTTCCCTATCTACACAGTATAACTTTTCAACTAATGGAGTTCAATTGACCCCCTTACATCCTCTAGCTCCGCCCCTGAGGTCAATCGCTCTCCTCCTCCTTCCTTTTATCATTTGGATTGTCTAATTTAATTTTTCATAATATCTACTATAAGTATGTGAATGATGAGCGTGCCTCCAGTAAAAATTGAATCTACGAATTCGTCAATTATGAGTTGAGTGCTTTAACCATTCAATTATAGATGCTTTGCGGGATCCTCGACATGGTGAATAACCAAATTTCAATTGAAATAAAATCTATAAGATTTACTATGTTAACAGCCTAGCTAACAACGGTAGAAATAAATAAAATAACTATCGATAGTCAATTTCTTTGCTGATCAACCTAACGATGATAAAGATATAAACAAAAATGGAATAACGACTCTTATTTTTGACAACTCTTCCTTTTATCATTTGAATTGTCTAACTTAATTTTTCATTATATACTATCATACAGTATGTGAAGGATGTTACTATGTTAACAGCCTAGCTAACAATGGTAGAAATTTTTTTTATCGATAGTCAACTTTTTTTGTTGATCAACCTAACAATGATAATGATATAAAATATAACAAAATAACGACACATATAATTAACTAATCTCATGAATTTTGAAAGGCCCCAATAAGCTTTTCATATATAGATTTCTACGTGGAATCAATTGTTATAGTATTCTTTTCTAGAAGCTCGTTATTACATATAAAAGGGTAAGAGAAGACTAAGAGATTGATTGGATGAGCTTATAACTTTTTTTCTCATTATAGGTTGTTGCGTCTACTCTAATAAAGAAATAAGTATATACATTAGGTCCCTATAAATTAAGCTAGGCAGCAGACCCTTAATGATAAATTCTTCCTCTCTTCACCCAAATTAGTTAACTATGCACTCTGAATTCTGTAAATTACTTCCATCTATGAGATTTTCTCTTGGATGGTTTAACAAGGTGAGATTCTTCTCTATACTATATGGTTTTAGACCACCCCACACACACACACGACTTAATTTTCCCTCCAGTAAAGAATCACAGTATCTGTTTATTATGACTTGCAGTATATATAGCTTTTGCTTGGTGTCATTAAAAGAAATAATCCTCTTGATTATTTTCATTAATTGAATAGGTATTTATACAAAATACAAAATAGGAGAATCCTATTTCTATTCTAATCCTAAAACTCTATTCTACCATAATTCTAAGTATACAATTATGGTAAGTGTATAATCCTAATTTAGGTAATAAATACACTACAATATACATCAAATATATATATCATATATCCAAGATTGGTACAAGATACCAATCCACCAATCCCGTGATTTCAGTTCCGTGAACTGCCCACTGCTGGGCTTCCCGTGTTGGGCCAACTTACCATTTCCGTGTTGGGCCATTGTTTAACACACCCCCGCAGTCATAGCGGGCGGTCTTCGAACGCTGAGACTGTCCCTAAAATCTTCAAACAGGACCGCGGGTAGACCCTTTGTAAAGATGTCTGCAACTTGATATCTTGACGGGACATGACATACGCGTACCTGCCCCCGAGCAACCTTTTCACGGACAAAGTGAATGTCCATTTCGATATGTTTTGTGCGTTGGTGCTGAACCGGATTACCGGAGAAGTAGATGGCACAAACATTATTACATTATACTAAGGTCGCCTTCTGAATGGGGCAATGAAGCTCTAACAGCAAATTACGTAACCAACATGATTTTGAGACCACATTAGCTACCCCTCGATATTCTGCCTCTGCACTTGAGCGGGATAGAGTCGCCTGACGCTTTGCAGACCAGGAGACCAAGTTGTTGCCAAGGAACATACAATATCCTGACGTAGACCGTCTGGTGTCCGGACAACCACCCAAATCCGCATCTGTGTACGAGACAAGGGTGGATGTAGAAGAAGGATACAAGTGCAACCCATAGTCCAGTGTCCCCTGAATATACCGAATGATGCGTTTGATTTCATTCATGTGCTCAACTCTGGGATCAAGCATGAATAAACACACCTGCTGAACAGCATACGTAATATCCGGTCTGGTAAATGTAAGATACTGGAGGGCCCCTGCAAGATTGCGATAGCGGGTCGGGTCCTCGTATGGTGCACCTGCCACGACACTAAGCTTAGGTTTTGCATCAACTGGGGTAGAAGTGGACTTTCATGATGACATCCCAGCCCTCTTGATGATCTCAACAGCATACTTCCGTTGGGACAAAAATAAACCACCTGAATGGCGTTTGACAGCAATCCCCAAAAAATAACTCAAGGGCCCTAAGTCTTTCATAGCAAACGCAGAACTGAGCATGGCCATGATAGACTGGCGCAAGGCATCGGAAGACGCAGTCAAGATGATATCATCCACATACAACAAAATGTAGGCCAATGACGAACCACGGCGGTAGATGAACAGGAATTATCTGACCTGCTGTGAGTGAACCCAATAGTTGAAACAAAGTCAGCAAACCTCGTGTACCAGACCCTTGGAGACTGCTTAAGCCCATATAAGGACTTCATCAACAAACATACACGATGAGGACGGTTTGGATCCCTGAAACCCAACGACTGATGCATATAGACTGTTTCCTTGAGATCACCATATAGGAAAGCATTCTTAACATCCAACTGATGAATTGGCCAAGTCTTTGAAAGAGCCAAGCTAAGCACAGTACGAATGGTAGCCGGTTTGACCACCGGACTAAACGTCTCACCACAATCTATCCCAACCTGCTGAGTCTTACCATCACCCACAAGTCGCGCCTTATGTCGAGCAAATGACCCATCTAAATTCTCCTTATGAGCAAAAATCCACATAGACCTGATAACATTAATACCATATGGACGGGGCACCAACTCCCACGTCTTATTATCAATAAGAGCATTATATTCATCAGTCATAGCAATTTTCCAATTAGGGTCATTTAATGTGGACACAGGATTGCGGGGCAAGGGGGATTTAGAGACATCAGAATGTAAATTAAAATGTCTTTTAGGTGTAAAAATATCCCGCTGACTACGAGTGACCGGTCTATGACTCGAGGAAGAATTGAGGGAATTTTGGGAATTTTCTAGGCTCGGGACGGACTGGCCAGCAGGCATTGAGCCTGTTGGCCCAAATCGGTAACTGGGATCATCAACTGGACCAGTTCCAGACCAATGGACCGGCCCAATTGCTTTGGATTGATCCAAAGAATGCGGAACAAGTGCAGCATCAGTACGGTGGGTCCAAAGGGGCAATGGGCCCGCTGGAGGATTTTGGGTGCGGGATATGTCCGAAAAATTCCAAATAATATACGGGGATGTTTGGTCATCCAAAAAATTATACGACTTAGGCTCGGAGTATGAACTTTAGTAAAAGGAAATTGGGTTTTATCAAAAATGACATGGCGATTAATTATGATTTTCTTGGAGGATAAATCAAAGCATTTATAACCACGATGATTAGATGGATAACCCAAAAAAACACACGGGGTAGACCGAGCCTGATGTTTGTTAATTGTGGTGGATGGGAATAACGGATAACACAAGCACCTAAAAATCCTAAGATGAGAATAAGAAGGGTTCTTATTAAATAGGATTTTGAGGGGGGAAGAATATGTCAGACCTTTAGAAGGAATTATGTTAAGAAGATAAGTGGCCATTTGTAGAGCATGATGCCAAAAATATGGAGGTATGGAGGCATGAATTAAGAGAGTTCGGACAATGTTATTTATGGAATGAATTTTGCGTTCGGCCTTTTCATTTTGTGAAGATGTATGATGACACGAAAACCTAAAATTGATCCCATTATTAGCACAGAATTCCCGAAACTCCCTATTGTCATACTCTTTCCCATTATCACATTGAATATTTTTTGTGTCTCTTTCGAATTGAGTACGAATGAACGCTCTAAATTTGATGAAGACGGAAAACACTTGTGATTTATTCGCAATTGAAAACGTCCACAAAAATCTAAAATAATCATCTAAAAAGAGAACATAATATCGATGACCCAATGAACTAAGAACAGGAGACGTCCATAAATCGCTATGAATAATATCAAATGGCATTGAAGTATGAGAATTGGAGTCTACAAATGGCAACTTAACATTTTTTCCTAATGAACAAGACTGACAAATTGGAGTACGACTCGTACCCTTACAAGAAATAAAGCTATTTTTATCTAAAACTGATAAAATAGAAGATCCCGGATGACCCAGGCGAGCATGCCACATGGAAGGAGAGATGGCTGCAAAAACTGACGGCAAGGCTTGACTCGATGGACTGAAACCGGCCATGATAGGATACAGATCCCCCTACTATCATACCTCATGAGATGACTTCCCATCTTGAAATCCTTCACAGAGAAACCAAAAGGATCAAATTCAACGGAAACGGAATTGTCAGTAGTGAACTTTCGGACAGACACTAAATTTTTAATCAATTTAGGAGCATGTAAAGTATTTTTCAAGAGAAGGGGTGGATTGGGGGAAGACAACATTTTCTGACCATACCCTAGAATTAGAATAGAACTGCCATTACCAACAATTATCCCCCGAGGGGTGCTCAAATTGGAATAAGATGAGAGAGTACTTGATTCGGAAGTCATGTGAGTAGTGGCACCGGTGTTCATATATCAATTTGGGTCCGGTTGAGTTAACCCCAATGTGTGCATCGCGGCCGCCTCGATATCGGTTTGAGTGGGGCCTGCTGCATGATGGGCTTGCGGAGGTCGGGGCCCAAGAATTCCTGTCCGTGATGGAGCTAGGCCGTAGCTGCTGCTGCGCCGCTGCGGGCCCACGGCCAACGGGCCGCCACCGCCGGGGTGTTGGGCACAGCGTTGGCCGCCCCACCGGCCGCCGGAATTGGCCGCTTTGGATTGTAAGGGCAACGGCCCACGCCCACCGCCCCGCCCCCCATCGCCATGGGCCCCACTGCTGGGCCCAGGGGGGGTGGGCCATTGTTCCCTGGATAGGACCCACCGCCTGCTTCCTGACCACCGGAACCGCCACCAGAACCGCCTCGTTTGCCCCCGCAGTTTTTATTATTATTCTTGCGATTATTCTTGCCGCCACTATAATTATGGTTTTGGCCCGAATTATTAACAAAACCCGAAGAACTAGGAGAGGACGCCACCATGACGACGGGGCTTGCTCCGGTAGCCGCCTTTTTAGCCAAACCGGCTTCTTCCAAAGTAAGCATGGAGCAGGCTTGATAGAAGTCAGGAAGAGGGTTACTTTGGCGAAGGAGAGTTCCAACACCATTATAGGCCTCCGAAAGACCGGCAACCAACTGTAGAACTAGACGATTATTAGTTATCGGTTTGCCAACATTCCGGAGTTGATCCGCCAACTCCTTTAGTTTCTTGCAATATGCAGAAACGTTCGGAAATTCGTCTATTCGAATTAGAGAGAATTCCTGCTCGAGTGTGATGACACATGAATGTTGGTTGTCTTGGAATATGTCACGCAATCTATTCCAGGCAGCCATAGTCGTGGTATCCGGCTCAATAATCGTCTGTAGAAGGTCAACCGAAATAGTGGCGTAGATCCACCGGAGAACGGTAGCATCAAGAGTAATCCATAACTCAGGATCCTCCGCAGGAAGAGGTCTAGCGGGAGGAATGATGTGATGAAGAACTTGATGGGAGATAGCGTGAATTTTAAACAACTCCGCCCACGTCGCATATTGGACGTTTTCCATCTCAAGGACAATAGGGATACTGTTCTTGACGTTAGAAACCATGAGGGCGGGATGATAATTGTTCTTAGACATATTGAAAGAACACAGAAGGAAGGGAAATTTAAGAGAGGTGTTTTTGAGAGCGGAAGACGAATTTTGGAAGAGAAACCCGAGGGGGGTGGGGGTGTCTCGGCTGAAATGAGAGGACAAAAGTTGGGAGAGAAAAACTTTTGTTTAGATCTAGTTTTTTGATACCATGAAAAAAATAATCCCCTTAATTATTTTCATTAATTGAATAGGTATTTATACAAAATACAAAATAGGAGAATCCTATTCCTATTCTAATCCTAAAACCTTATTCTACCATAATTCTAAGTATACAATTATGGTAAGTGTATAATCTTAATTTAGGTAATAAATACACTACAATATACATCAAATATATATACCATATATACAAGATTGGTACAAGATACCAATCCACCAATCCCATGATTTCAGTTCCGTGAACTGCCCACTGCTGGGCTTCCCGTGTTGGGCCAACTTACCATTTCCGTGTTGGGCCATTGTTTAACAGTCATATTTGGACTTCAATTGTAACGCACAAAGATTGGAAAATTCGGCGCTCTGGGCATAAGTTCTACACCAATTCAAAGTAAGTTATTGTACAAATTAGTAATTACCGTTGTTCTTTTTGCTTTTGCTGATAAACTGAAGGGGCTAGGTACGTAACTGTTTAGTTCTTCGTAAAACAAACTACTCTATATATGTCTCTGTTTATTCAGGATAATAGATTTAAGTGTGCCAACTACAAAGTGATTAGTTGAAAAGTTGGTTTCTTTCCTCCCTGGCTATAACCTCAAAAAATTTGATGCAGAAACAGTGGCATTTTTGTTAAGAAAGCTAGAACTAATCTAGCTAGATTTGTGGATATTTAGGCTCAGTTTGTTTGCATTAAGATTAAGATATTGTCACTAGATCTAAACAGTGAATGTTTAAAACTCTTTGTTTTTTCGAATGTGTACAATTTGCTCCCTCGGTTTACTTTTACTTAAAGTATTAAGTTTGGCATCTCCCGAGTCAAATTCTTTGGACTTTGACCAATCTTTTAAAATATATTTTTTATCATATTAATATAAAAAGAATTTTCACATTTTTCGAACATATAAATTTAAAATTCAAAATATCAAATTAATTTAGTTCTGAAAATTAGTAAAATTAACTCTCAAAAAGATAAATGTGACAAGTAAAAGTGAACAAAAAATACACATAATAACCCTCACGGCACTGCACATTTTATCTCTGAATTTTATTGAAAAATCATTTCTCACGTATAGCCGCCACCGTACAATTTTTCTTGTGAAGTCCCTCCATTTTATCCAAATCTACAAGGAGATTCACACTTTCAAGACCACAAAACAAAGAGAACCCATCAGCTTCAAGCAACCATCGTCGGAATTTGATCGAAATCCGTGGGTTTATGGTAAATCGGTTGAATTTTATAGTAAGGAAAGATAGGTTTTGTTGCTTCACATGAAATTGTTAAAAAGAATTAAGTGAAGAAGATAGCAATGCAAATCTTTTGAAATGGATCTAGGCAGCAGCGAGGATGAAAAATTGAAAGGTATTCCTAATTTATTAATGTCCCGTAATCTTGAAAGGTAAGGATGATATTTTTAAAAGGCCCATACCAATTTTTACTGGTATGTTGGATAAATGTCCAAAACCTTTTATTTGGGCTCAAATACCCGTGAAAGTGACTTAAACTAACAGACATGAAATGGTAACATTTGGGACTTTGAAATAATTATGTCGCTTTTTCTAAGCTTAACATGTGTATAATATAAGATTAAAATTATAATTCATGCATTTATTAAAAAAGCCGACCTGCCTAATTAACTCATTTCCCAGATAAAAAAATTAAAAACATATTAAGACTCTAGATAGAAAAACCGGAGGAAAGCTATATGGTGGTACATGATGCAAAGCATATATTCCATGTGTGTATTTTTTTCTAGTATGGTAATATAAAGCTCCGTATAACCTATAAAATGGTACGTACATCATTTAGGCTCAATTAACCCCTAAGCATATAAATCTTGCCATATGATCTCTCTAGTTTTTCCATGAATTAAATTTTTAATCTCAATCCATTTCTTTCTCAATATTTCCTCTCTTGACCTAACCTTACTGATTTTTCCTTCCTAAAATATGAATAACCTGCTTTTATTTATTTTCTTATTGTTCTACTCTTTTGTTCACACAAAGTACACCTCCCCAATATATACAGTTATTTTTAGGTAAAGTTTACACAAATGACTATATTTTAAGTTTTTTTGTTAGGCATAGCTACAACAACAACGACGACAACATACCCACTGAAATCCCACAATGTGGGGTCTGGAGAGGGTAGAGTGTACACAGACCTTACCTTTACCTTTTCTTCTTTTTATATCCAGCTTCCCGGCTTATGTCAGACTATTCCTGGAGATAGTAGTCCCGGTCCCTCAGCACTACTACCAGTAAATCGCGAGATGTGTCTGAATGACCAGGGTTTAATAACAGAGCAACTGATATCACCTACAAGGTCCTACCCCAGAAGAGAACAAATTGCTCCCACCAGGGTTCGAACCCACGCTGCAGGCCTCCAGCTAGATTTTAAGTTCCCCTCCTTTGTCATCCAGCTATGCCCCGGGGGACAACCTTATCTCTACCTTGGTAGGTAGAGCGGCCGTTTCCGAGAGACCTCGGCTCGAGACAAAGCACAAGCTCAAGCAAAGTAAGACACACAAAGTGCGTAAGTCATGACAGAGCATTATAAAAAAGAAAGAAGCAAAAAGAGCCAATAGCTAATGCAAGTAAATAAGACAAACAAAATACACATAGCAGCATAAATCAAACGACAAGGGACTATAAGGCAATATGATAGGCTAAGCGAGCCTATAATAATAATACTACAACTACCAGTTTGTAAGCATATGTAAGACTACGCTGGACTACCTACTATCCTTCTACCCTAATACGTGTCCTCCCTAACCCTCTATTTAAGGCCATGTCCTCAGTGAGTTGCACATACGCCATATCTCGTTTAATTACCTCTCCCCAATACTTCTTCGGCCTACCTCTACCCCTCTTGTACCCCTCTATAGCCAACCTTTCACACCTCCGCACTAGGGCATTTATGTCTCTCCTCTGCACGTATCCGAACCATCTCAACCTAGCTTCTCGCATTTTATCCTCCACCGACGCCACTCCCACTTTGTCCCTGATATCATCATTTCTAATTATATCCCTCCTTGTATGCCCACACATCCATCTTAGCATCCTCATCTCCGCAACTTTCATCTTTTCAGTGTGCGAAGTCTTGACCGGCCAACACTCCTCCCATACAACATGGTCGGTCTAACCACCACCCTATAGAACTTGCCTTTAAGTTTTCGTGGCACCTTTTTATCGCACAATACTCCATATGCGAGCCTTCATTTCATCCACCCTGACCCAATACGATATGTGACATCGTCATCAATCTCTCCATTCCCTTGGATAATAGACCCGAGGTACTTGAAACTCCCTTTCTTTGGAATGACATGGGTACCAAGCTTCACCTCTACGCCTGTCTCAAGGTCGCTCCCGTCACTGAACTTGCACTCCAAGTATTCTGTCTTGGTCCTACTCAACCTGAACCCTTTAGACTCCAGAGTCTGTCTCCAAACCTCCAGCTTAGCGTTTACTCCGTTGCGGGTCTCATCAATCAGGACTATGTCGTCTACGAATAACATACACTATGACACCTCCCTTTGGATTTGTCGCGTCAGTCCATCCATCACCAAGGCAAATAGGAATGGGCTAAGAGTTAATCCCTGGTGCAGCCCTATCATCACTAGGAAGTGCTCCGAGTCTCCTCCTACTGTCCGTACCCTTGTCTTGGCTTCATCATACATATCCTTCATTTTGACCTAGTGTACGCCACAAGTATACCTCTAACCTCCAAACATCTCCATAGAACCTCCCTAGGGACATTGTTGTATACCTTCTCGAGGTCGATGAAAACCATATGTAAGTCTCTCTTCCTCTCTTCCTCTCCCTATACTGCTCCACCAACCTCCTAATAAGATGAATGGCTTTTGTAGTCCAACTCCCCGGTATGAATCCAAACTAGTTCTCAGATATACACGCCACTTCTCACCCTCATCTCCACGACTCTTTCCCAAACTTTCATAGTATGGCTTAGCAGCTTGATACCCCTATAGTTGTTACAACTCTGGATATCACCTTGGTTCTTGTACAAAGGAATCATTGTACTCCACCTCCATTCTTCGGGCATTCTCGCCGTCTTAAAAATGATGTTAAACAACTCCGTCAGTCACTCCAAACCTGCCCTGCCTGCTGTTTTTCCAAAATTCAACTGGGATCTCATTAGGCCCCGTCGCTCATCCCCTGCCCATCCTGCGCACATCACCCTGAATTACATTTCATTGCTACACTTTTGCTAATTACATTTCATAGCTACAGTAACATGTATTCAAATTCAGTTGTATTCATATTCGGCTATATTTCGTTGTATTCAATTCAGATGTATTCAATTCAGTTGTATTCATTCCATAGCTACTTTTACACTGTATTCCACTTATTGTATTTAAATTCGAAATAACATAAATGCCAAAAAAATATTGTAGTTAAATTCGATTGTATTCAAACAACATAAATGCAAAAAATACGGTATTCAACTTATTGTATTTAAAATTGATTGTATTCAAACAACATAAATATAAAAAAAATACATGGATATTCAGTTGTATTCAAAATTTATTGTATTCATTTGTATACAAAAAAATCTCCTTCGAAATACAAGCGAAAAATATATAAAAAAATACTCTAGTTTACACTAAAAAAAATAATGAATACACTCAAATACAAATACACTTGGATCTGAAATACAAGAAAGAAAAATACACTCTGTTGGTTCGGTGGAGTTCAATGTGGTTTTTCCGGCGCCGACCAGATCTGAGCCACCATTTAGATATGAGAAGATATACTCAGATCTGAGCCGGCCAACTATTTCCTGAGCTTCACATACAATTTTTCGGCTCCAGTCAACTGTATTCATTATTTTTTCGGAGGCGCCGGCGAGATATGGTGTATAATACATCTGAACGACGGAGGACCGACGACCGGAGAATGACGAACAATAGGAGGAGCCGGCCATATCGACGACGATCAGAGAACAACGAAGAATCGGAGGCCAGATCTGAGCCACCGTTTAGATCCGGTGCTGGCCATATCTAAGCTTCCGATCTGAGAATGGAATCGGCCAGATCTAAGCCACCGTTTAGATCTGGCCGGCGGCCAGATCTGAGCCTCCGATCTGAGAGCGGAATCGTCGGTGGTCGTCGCTGCTCCGGTAGTGGGGCGGTGGCGGAGAGAGAGAGAGGTGAGGGAGAAAAGAAGAGTGAGTGATAAATACAAGTCATAAACCTAATGTATTTTGGTATAACTATGGATGGTAATTAATATATAACTTTTAGCTATGAGATGTAATCAAAACAAACTATAGTTACTAAATATGATTAACTACTAATAGTTAATCATGCCACGTAAATTTTACTATTTTTATACCCATAAGGAAAGAGAAAATACACAGTTAGGATAAATCTCCATTTATGGTAGAAATTGGATCTCACAATACGCAATGAAGTAGTTCACTCAAATGGAGAGAAGAAAGTAGTAACCGCTAATTCCTCTATTAGATGAATAAATGATGAACTGTACAAAAGTATTACAAGTACTAGAAGCTATATTTTATGTAAGTACTAACTTCACTAACTCCTTAATTAACTACAGCTGACTACACTTAACTAACTTTAACCTTCCCATGACAAACTCCAGCCAATGGATATTTTCTACATAATTAACTACAGCTTGTATTTTTTCTATTACTTGCAGGAGTATTATTACTAATCGAGAAGATGGCTGCAGAGTCTTGCAATGATTTAATATGTAAGGTATTTTGTGGGTCATCCAATGGATGATGAATTGTGTAGCGCTAAAATGCAGCTAGAATCTATAGCTAAACTTGTCAAGCAATTGGAGATATGGGTGTTTCCTTTGTAAACAAGTTAAGACCCTATTTGAAGAAGCTGTTGGCGACTTTGTTAAAATAATAAGATTTCGTATTTATGGAGACCGGGGAGATGACACAATCAAAATGATGATTTCAGAGGCGGTGGAAAAAATAAAACCTGCCTGCATTGCCACGCCAATCAGAGCTACAAAGCCATCAAGCTGTATCCAAGACACTGTGAAGATGAAGGAATATGTATCTTCTTTGCTTGAGAGTGCTACAGTTCTATTGAACTGTATGAATGACTCAAAAACTGATCTTCTGAAAAAGAAGCTGACGTCTTTAAAATTCCTCCTAATGTTTACTGCAAATCATGATTTCTTGATACATGCCAAGGATGTAGCTTACACTGTGGCACACCTATCTTTCTTATATTGCGACCGCGAATATGTGGTGCCAAGGCATTTTTCTGGATTGCTGGAAACAATAAATCCTATTGGCTCTGAACTGAGACGACAAATATATAGGAGTATGAGTTTCTTAAAAGGCCACTCATCATCAGGATCAAAAACACAAATGATGATATCTGAACTTGTGGAAGGTCTTTTTTGTACTGTTCAAGTGGAGCTAGAACAGCTGCTAAGTCGTGATGCCAGCTTCGATCATCATATGCGATGGCTCCAACAAGGATTGATTTGCCTTAGTACGTTTCTTCTGAACTTGTCAACACCATCGTTTCAGGAACAAAACTTACACTCTCTTCTATCACGTATTGAATCTTTCGCTAGTGAGGCTGGAATTGTGGTCTCCTCCTTCTATGATGAGGATGGGGGCAAGACTACTGAAGTAGAGTACCGGCTAGCCTTTTTGCCTTTGCAAGTGAAGTTTAATCATGTCAACATAGAGTGTGCTTTGGTTAAGCTACATAAAGCCACCATGATGGCTTCTTTGAAGAACTCGATTGACTATGTTGGGAAGACTTGATATTCTTGAAAATTTCTCTCATGGATCCATTGGAGCAGTGCAAAGAGCAAAATAAGATGACTGATGTTCTGTCCCTGGTTCAATATGTAACCACTGAAGCAGGATCACTCATTGATTTTCTTTCTCATGTTTCAGAGGAAGGAGAATTGGAAAGGAAAATTAATCTCTTGCATTTTCAGTTGTTTCTAAAGTTCAAGTTTATTAAGGCAGTGATTAGACTGATATGTCCCGTCATTTCTTCATCATCAACACCAGACCATCCAATGTCAGATCTGCTGAACTTTGTTCCGAATAACTTTGAGGTCATTGATTCTTATTGTAGCATGCTAAAATCCTCAGAGATATCATCCTCAGGTAACCAGAAGATGGATGAGGTTATGTTGGGGTTTCTTGAATATATTCTTGACGATCTCAGGAAGTTGTTACATGATGGAACCAAGTTGATATCTACTCTATCAAATGAGTTGAAAAAGTTAACCCAAGGAGTCATAGTACTCCTGTTAACTTTTCTTGCTGATCCTCCTATTCAGTATATTAAATGCAAGAAACAAAACGATCTGTTGATAGAAATTGAACATATCACAATAGAGTTCAAATCTGCTATCTGTTCATTGTATGAGGATGCTTCAGTGATCAGGATTACTGAAGTAGACCATGTTCTTTTCCGTTTTCAAGTTAAGCTTAATCAGGTCAAGGTCGAAAACGGTCTGATTGAGCAACTAAAATATGAAGTCTCCATGACCGCTCCTTTGAAGGATCTGATTGTCTATTTTCAGGAAATGCTTATGTCCTTGAGAACTTTTCTCATGGATTTATTGGAGCAGTGCAAAGAGCAACATAAGATGACTGATGTTTTGACTGTGGTTCAATCTGTGACCGCGGAAGCATGGTCTGTGATTAGCTCTCTTTCTCGTAATTCAAAGCGAGAGGACTTGGCTGGTGTCTCTTACATTTTCAATTGCTTCTTAAGTTCAGATTTATTAAGGCAGTGTTTAGACTGATATGTCCCGACATTTCTGCATCATCAACAACAGACAATCCTATAACAAATCTGCTGAACTTTCTTCCATGCAACTTCGAGGTCATTGATACTTATTTCAACATGGTAAAATCCTCTGAGAGGTCATCCTCAGGGATCCCCGAAGTGGATGAGGTTTTCATGGGGTTTCATACATATATTCTTGACAATCTGCTACTAAAGGATGGAGTCAGTTTGGCATTTACTGATACAGATAAGGTCAAAAGTTTTTACCACGGGTTGTTGGTCCTGGTAATGAGCTGCGTCAAGTTTTGTTGACAAAGAGATTCTTAATTCTCATTGATGGGACACAAAAGCATGGGATGATTTGTGGATGTGTTTTAAAAGTTCTCATAATAAGAGTAGAATTATTCTGACAACCAGACTGGTTGAGGTTGCTCGTTATGCTAAATGTAAAAGCGACCCACATCATTTGGTTTTCTCAGAGATGATTAGAGTTGGAAGTTATTACAGGAAGAGTTGTTTCATGGTAAAAGCTGCCCATCTGAACTTGAAGATGTGGGATTAGGAATAGCAAAAAGTTGTGGAGGGCTGCCTCTCTTTATTGTCTTAGTAGCTGGTGTTCTCAAAGAGAAAGAGAAGAAAGCAGATTTGTGGAAAGAAGTAGAAGAAAGCCTAGGTTCGCACAATTTTGGTAGCTTGGAAGAGGGCATGTCTATAATTGGATTCAGTTACAAGAATTTGCCGAACCATCTAAAGCCTTGTTTCCTCTATTTTGGAGGATTTTTGAGGGGCAAGGATGTTCCTGTCTCAAAATTGTCGCGGGTGTGGTTAGCGGAAGGATTTCTAAAAGAAGGCAGTAAGGAAAAAGGATCAGAAGATGCTGCTCAAGAGTACCTGAAAGATCTCATAAGAAGAAATTTGGTAATGGATATGGAGAAGCGATCCAATGGAAAATTGAAAACATGCCGCATTCATGATCTGCTGCATCAGTTCTGCGTGCAAAAGGCCAAGCAAGATAATTTCCTGGTTGGGATCTACAGGTACAAAATAGTAGTATATACATATTTACTAAAGTCATCTTTATCGGCATTCTCATTTTCATGTTTTTGTTTTAACAGAGATCAATGTGGGGATTCCACTTTATATTCTGAAAATCGCAAGGAATACCGTTTGTCCATTTACTCTAAACGGGAAGAGTTTGCTAAGTGGCTGCCGTCTCCCTCAGGCATTCGTTCTTTACTATTCAGTGCTAGCAGTGATGATTCTTACCCTACAATGGCACATGACATATCCTTCAGGTTTGACTGCTTCAAACTTCTTAAGGTGCTGGATTTGGAATCCATCAACATTGGTGATACCTTTCCGAGTGAAATAAGATCTCTAATTCATATGAGGTATTTTGCTGCGCGGACAGGTGCAAATTCAATTCCTTCATCAGTAGCTGACCTTTGGAATCTCGAAACTTTTGTGGTTAAAGGATTGCGTGGAGAGCTGAAGCTGCCTCGTTCACTTTGGAAGATGTTTAAGTTGAGGCATATAAATGTGAATAGTCGTGCTTCATTCAGTTTGCACAATGACATATGTGAGTCGCCTGATAACTCACAATTAGCTAATTTGGAGACCTTTTCCACTCCATGTCTCTCTTATGGGGAAGATGCAGAAAAGATATTGAGAAGTATGCCAAATTTGAGAAAGATGAGATGCATATTTCGGGGTTCATTGGATTACTCAAAAAAGATGGGAGAAAACCGTGTTCGTTTTCCCCGTCTAGACTTTCTAAATCAGCTTGAATCCCTGAAGCTATTTTCCGACCGTTATCCAACTAAACATCCTCATGAGTTCAATTTCCCCTCAAAACTAAGGGAATTGGCTTTGTCAAGGTTTCGTCTACCTTGGACCCAAATTTCGACCATTGCAAAACTGCCTAACTTGGATATTTTAAAGTTACTTCTCAAAGCCTTTGAAGGGGTTCACTGGGAAGTGGGAAAATCAGACTTCCCTGAACTCAAATGCTTAAAATTGGAAAACCTCAACATTGCACAGTGGTCTGTCTCTGATGATGATGCTTTTCCTAAGCTTGAAAGTTTGGTGATCACGAAATGTAAGCAGCTTGAGAACATCCCTACTCTTTTTGAGGATGTTGTTTCTCTTAAAAGCATTGAAGTAAACTGGTGCAGCTGGCCTGTTGCCAATTCTGCCCAGGAAATCCAGACAACTCAACAAGAGGACATGGGAAACTATGCTCTCACAGTTAGAATACAGCCTCCAGATTGGTCTAGAAGATATCCTTCTTGACCCTTGTATCTGATATGTTCTTGTGTTCATCTGATTACTTTCACTCATTTATTTTTCTCTTACACCAAAACATGCTTCTTTTTTACTTTCATACCTATTTCAGTTCCCTTTCTTGCTCATAATTTAGGGTGTAGTACATCATCCGAAGCTACCGAGAAAGAGTCATGAGCTGAGTTTGACACAGGTACAGTTGATGGGTAGGTCGGGGCCCTGTCCCGGCCACATCACAGTTATGTTTTCCATAGGGGCTTGTAGATTTGGTTGGTATATTCAGTTGATCTGTACAACAACCTTGCCGGTCTTGTACCATATTGTATATAGTGTTTGGAGTTGTTGTACTCTTCTTGTTGTAACGTCCAAACGATGTCTTGTATATCCATGTTGTTATGGCCTTGTCGACCACAATTTCTATTCAGCTTACCGGTTACATTTCATAGTGGTACGCTCGGGCCCGTACGACACTGGTTGTCGGCCACACCCCCATTTTGGGGTGTGACGCAACCCCACACCCAGTGGCGAAGTCAGAGATTTGGTGAAGGGTTTGCAAATTTTCTTCTCACTTGTGTTAAGGGTGTGTGATATTAAATATATACTCATAATAACTACTAAGTAACATTTGACCTATGTACATAGTGTAAATTTCCGACGAAGGGTGTGCACCTGACCACCCTTAGGAGTGGTTCCGCCCATTCCCACACCCACACCCACCATCCACCCCCACCCAACCACGACCCTCGAAACTTACTTCAACTTCACCCACCTCCTACCCCACACCACTCCACCCAACCCCCTCTCCCCACCCACTCCTCCTCCCGAAATTTTATTTCATATATTTTATTTTACTTTTATAAAAAATAGAAAAATATTTCTTACCCCCACTCCCCCCCCCCCCCCGGGCCCCAATCACAACCCACCTTGACCACCCATCACACACCAAATTTAACCATACAAAATTTTCATTTTTATAAAAATAAAATAAAATATATGAAGTAGAAAACCCGAGGGTAGAGGTTGCGGCGAAGGGGTGACTTTTTTGAAGTGTGGTGGGGATGGGTCGAGGGGATCTCACCGGGGGGAGGGGGTGTGGTAACTAAAAAGATTTTAAAATCTTAATGAAAAAATTGGAGGAGGTTTGGGGTGAGTTGGGTGGGAGGTGGGGTGGTGGGAGTGATTGTGGTTTGATGGGTGGGTGGTAGGGTGATTGGTGCCCGGTGGAATGTCACTTGTTGGATTTGTTTTCCCTATTTTCATGAGTAACATGAGAAAACATTTTCCATACCAAACACACCCAAAAAGATGCTTCTTGAAGAATTTCTATTCTTCGCATTTTGTGTTAAAACAAGTTTGTTCAATTTTGTTACAACCTTTCTGCAGAATTAAACACTTGGTATCCAGGCTTGTTTCGTTGCTGAAAGCGTTTTGTTTTGTTTTTAAAAAAAAAATCATAAAACAAAGAATCTTTTTCTTTATTTAGTTGAACAAAAGCGATGTTCATATCGAGGAAGAGCTTTTAGAAGTCATTAACCTATTATCACGTTATGCCTTTCATCTGTTGAATAATTAAAGTAATTTCATAGATTAAATATTTTTTATTTGATCATATAAAAGCCAGAAAATGTTTTATAAGGCAAACTGTAGTAGAAGACTTTGTTGAATGAAAGAATGCACCTCATAATTATATATCCCTGTGCTCCAAAGGCATCATTTAGAATGGAGATAATAGCAGAGCGGCAGTAACTACAGGGACCAAGTAATAGTTATTAGGCGAATCTGGTTATGTTATGGATGATTAGGAGGATGACCAGCTCATACATTAGCAATGAAAACAAATGACCTACTTTATCAAACAAATAGACAAAATTTACACAAGCCTAAACTCCCTCTTAGTTGCTCAAAACATTACAATGTCTCAAATTTCCTAAACTCACAAAAACATAAGACGACTCGGGGATAAAAATGTTATCATACTTGATGGAGTCAAAAACTGGTGGTTTCCATCATTCTGCTTCCTACTAAAGCTAGTATGTCACTCAAGTGCATAAACTTATACCGAAAGAGAGGCCCCATTATCAGCCATGGTTAGATTTAGTATCATGGTAGCTGCCTTTGGAGCCCTGACAAGGTAGAAGATTTAAACATTAACAAACTTCTATAGGAGTACGAAACTCATCTTGAAGCAAATGCAATAACTTCAAACTTAAAACCCAAAGTGTAGTATTCCAAGACAAGCCCCATATACCAATTGAATAAAGATGTCAAACTTGCATTTAAACAGCCAAAGCAATCGTATATAAGCAGTTCTTAGTTCTTGATGAGTTTGAGAAGAAGGTGAAGTGGAAGGTATTAAGTACCATGACTCGGGAGTCTGGTAGAGGGATGCTGAATTGCCAAAGCACGACTGAAGCATGTCCGTGTAGATGACACCAGGATTAAGTGCAACAGCTGCCATTCCAGGGGGCAACTCCTTCGCAACTGACCCTGTCAAACCCTCTATTGCCCATTTTGAAGCACAATAAGGTGCCACCTGTGAAGATTAATCAGGTCTCAACAATTTTGGCCAGACTCAGAACCCCTGAAATTGATATAAGCTAGTAACAGTAATCTAAATAAATAGGTTTTTCATCACCCATTTGCATTATTAATCTGGTAATGCTTCACCTATATTAAGTTTCTTCCTCGTTAACTTCCAGATTTTGAAGTGCCAGTTTAAAAGTTCACATTTGAGACCCAAAAACAAATGCAACTTCGGTTCTTAATTAAATGGTTAAAGGATCATGTTTGAATTCCATGGTCACTACAAGTCATCTAGTGCAAATGTTCTCAAATGTCACCCAGATTAACCTAGCAAAATTAAGTTCACCTACTTTTTACATATTTTGAAATCCCTCAGTTATAAGAAAAAGATCCAAGATATTTAGGATGTGGAACTTTCTCGCGACATAAAATATGAGATCTGACGCGCAGCTGGCATACAAGAACCATATTTTTTGCAAATCATCAGCAATATGATTAACAGACTAGAGTAGAACTATGAGAACTTATGGATAAAGTTATAAAATTCTGGTGATTTCAATAGAAATTGAGTTTTACCTGTGCCGCACCGGATCTTCCCCATCCAGAAGACATATTTATGATCACTCCTTGCTTCTTCTCGAGCATTAGGGGAATAAAGTGACGCAGAACAATTGCAGTTCCTTTTAGGTTAGTATCAATTACAGAATCAAACTCTTCAGCTGGCACTTCCCAAAGTTTGTTGTTCCTATTAATAGTGCCTGCACTGTTCACTGAACGGGGTTCACATTTTAGGTTTGTTTGAATGTGAGATAACAAAGACCAGTACAAACTGTAGAGTTCCATTTAAAACCATAAAAGTGTAACCTGCCACTTCAGCAAACTTCAACAGGTTGGGTGAGAGAAAGTTGATATTTATGGTTTCCCTCTCAAAAAAAAATTGGTATTTATGGTTTGGGAAATTAAAATAACTCACAAATTTTCAGAAAAACTCGTCTGAAATATTAAATAGTAAAAAAATCAATTCAGTGTTGTTAATATAGTGGGAGGAATTGGATTGCACTTTAATATTTGTAACGGGAGCAAGGATATTAAGATCACTATGTCCTTTATTAAAAAAATCTGTAAGCAGCAGCAAGGTTGTAAACCAAGTACCAATAATATCAGGAACGCCCTTTTTCTCCATAACAGCACGTGCGAACTCTTCAACACTGCTATTTAGACTCTGAAATACAAGGAAAAAGCACAAATTGTGTTGATAGATGCATGTAGGCTGATCAGTGATTTTTGTCAAACAAATTAGTGAAATTATATTATTATACACACGAACACACACATATATTCATTCTTGCAGTCAACCAATATGTTTATTCACCATAATAACATATTTTTTATAGGTGTTTATTATGGTTTATTCACCATAATAAAATTCAACTATGACAAACACCTGACCTTTAGATGAGAGCAACATGGAGAGGAAGTACTCAGAAATATAAACAGGATACAAAGTATTGATTGAGGAGGTGCAAAAAAGCTCGTACTCAACTTCAAACATGTACTCCATCTCTCTTTAATCAACAAGGGCTTTTACTATTATTAGTACTCATCGGGCGTCCTACCACTTCTCAATACTACATTGAATAGCTGGGCAAGTCATCCTACATCAACCTCTCCAAGACACTTCCAAAGTTCAAATCTCTATAGGGATACCATCTGGACCACAAGATTTTCTAATCTTCATATTTTTCCTAGCATCCATTACCTCCGCCGACCTAATTCTACGACTGTAGCTAAAAGAATTTTAAAAAAAGGAACTGGCGTATCTTCATAATGTATCGGGTCACTTAAAGTTGTCATTGGAATTCTTGTCCCAGGTCATTTTTAAACAATCCTGGGTCTATAGCCTTGAAGTCAATCAATTTGTGCCTTTAATTGAGCTTTGGGACTCAGTTTCTGTCGAACTATATTCTCCTTGAACTTCTCGTCCAATTAAGTAAGTAACAGAATACACTATTCGACCCGAGAGAAATACCTTTACATTTTCCTTGGCTTCCATTCAACTCATCCTACCATTCTTCCACTCAATTCATACTCACTGTTCATAAACTAACCATGCCCAGAACAGCCAAAACCCCACTTCAACTAAAGTAGTTGATATTTGTAGTCTGTCCTCCCCTTAGTCTCCAGTCCTTATTTTGAGCCTATCCACTTGTGCATACTTTTTAACTTGGATTTATCCAACAATATTCCCCAGTGTCTTGTTCATCTAAGTAATAATAATGCAGCTATTAGTATCCACATCCAGTTCAGAGAAAAAGAGCTTCTTCTCTCTTCCGAATCTTCCTCTATCCGTGCTTCTTCATTGCTTAAACTAAAACTACATGCACAAAGTATAAACCCAACTTTAGATGAATATATAAATCCTAATTTCTGCTACTGCTGAGCTTCTAATACATAAAATGAAACCATTTTCAAAAGAACCACAACAAGTTTCTACGGAAGTGAACCCCACACCACAGTAGATACAATGAAATAAGCAGCAAAACCAACAACGTTACAAACAAATGCCAATCCATAGACAAAGACCAACTTGAATAAACTCTATAACTGAATTATTTAACCAAGTGATAGAATGATGCTTTGGTTGTTAAGGTCACATTCTGTTTTGGCAAGAAAGTTCTTGTTCATAGTGGGACCATAAGTTGGGACCAATACTCCTGTTTAAGTGTCCAATGCCTGCTTAGACTCTACATCTGAAATATGTTTCTACCATCGTTCTAAGAAGGTGCCAGAGGAACGGTTATAAAAAAGGGTGCCAGAGGAACGGTTATAAAAAAGGGTGCCAGAGGAACGGTTATAAAAAAGGGTGCCAGAGGAATGTATATATCATCTCTGTTGGTTTTCTTCAGACTTATTTTTTAAACTCTTTTCTTCAGACTTTTTTACCTCATCTTTACTTCTTCTGAAGTCATAGATGCACAGATACTTACACAAGCAAGTTTGCACCTATATATGCATAAAAACTAGGTATACTTTATTCCTCTGTAGGAGACTCTTTTAAGCTCAATACTGATCATGTTGCTTTATATGATTTTCTTGCAGTGTTTGTTTGCCACAGAGACCTTCAGTATAGGGCTGAACATGCCTACAAAAACTGTTGTCTTCACAAATGTTCGTAAATTTGATGGAGACAAGTTTAGGTGGATATCCAGTGGTGAGTATATTCAGATGAGTGGTCGTGCTGGTCGTCAGGGGATTGATGAACGTGGGATCCGCATCCTTATGGTTGATGAGAAGCTTGAACCTTCTACAGCTAAATTCATGCTAAAAGGAAGTGCTGATGCATTAAACAGGTGCCAATTTTGAATTCTCATTTAAGTCTAGACTTTTTTGAGTAAATTATCTTTCTTTTTCTTAGGAGGATCAGAAATATGTTCCCTCTTTTCTCCCTATATTAAGAAGTATCAACGGAAGGGAAAAAAGACACAGACGGCAAATAATGCATTAATGACAACTATACAAGCTATTTGGCACTACCGAAAAATGAATAATTGGTTAAATAAATGAGTATGGCCATGTAGAGGGGCAAGTTCATTATCTACCAAGTTTCAAAGTGTGCGCCACTGGCCCGGGGATTTCTTGGTTGTTATAAAAATGAATAAAGCTGTTTTATCATTGTCTTATCATCCCCCCACCCCACCCTCCACCCCAAAAAGGAGTTGTTTTTATCAACTTTTTTTTTTACTTGTATTTTGTGTATATCAGTGCCTTCCATTTAAGCTATAACATGCTTTTAAATCAAATACGGTCTGAAGACGGTCATCCTGAAAATCTGCTCCGTAACTCATTTTATCAATTTCAAGCAGATCGTGCACTTCCTGATCTTGAGGTTTGTCAATTGACTCAACTCCAGGCTCTCTCTATAAATATCTTCTAGGATTTGTTTTTATTTTCTCTTTTTCTTGCCAGAAACAAGCAAAAATTCTTGAAGAGGAGAGAAACTCAATTGTGATTGAAGAAGAAGACAGCCTTGAGAGATATTATAATCTGCTAGAACAATATAAGAGCTTGAAGAGGGATGTACGCGACATTGTTTTCTCTCCAAAATATTGCTTGCCTTTCCTGCAGCCTGGTAGGCTTGTATGCATTGAGTGTACAAAGGTTGATGTTGATGTTCCAACCTTCTCCATCGAGGATGATGTTACATGGGGAGTAATAGTTAATTTTGAAAGGGTGAAAGGGCTTTCTGAAGGTGAGATGAGATTTAATTCGACATCAGTTGGGTTTTCTTGTTAATTAGATTCCTTAACCTTTAGGTGAATGTAATGTTCAGATGATGCAAACAAAAAACCGGAGGATGCGAACTATACAATAGATGTACTTACGAGATGTATAGTGCAGAAGGATGAGGTTGGTAGAAAGGCAATTAAAATTGAACGGTTGAAGGATGCTGGGGAACCAGCTGTTGTTTCTCTTCCTTTATCCCAGGTAAGCTCCTTAGGCTTATTTTGCTGCTAGAAAAATCTGATATGAGTATTAGATTTAGTAATTTAAGATGATCGATTGCGACAACAATCTTGAAACTGTAGCAAGCATTCATGTGCTGTTCTACTAGGATAACTTTGAAATTACACAATCAAGGACGTGGACTAGCGGTCAATGAAGTGGGATGAAAACTACGAATAACTAGGGTTTAATCCCAGTAGAGGCACACAATGCTAGGCCATATCTGTGATGGTAAGATGTAGCAGGTATCCGACTTGACTTGCAGACCACATTTTTAGTAGCAAAAGTACTTAAAAATTAGGTATCAACAAAACCCAAAAAAAGTACATGGAAGAAATATAGGCGATTCTTTCTTGGTTATCAAGTACGACTAGATCTGCATTTTCCTCTTGATACTCATCTGTGCATATGGTTGGAACAAATTCGGAAGTCTTGGATTTTTGTTTTTGCTCGACTATTGGTCTTACATGTCTCTGACTGTTGATCCATGAAGTTGTGTTGGGCTTGAAATGCTTAGTATTGTTTATTCAATAATGATACAGAATTTTGAAAGAGCAGTCATTTTCTAGCAAGACCAGATTGTTACATCTCCCAGAATGAGTAATGGTGATGAAAATAAGCTGAATGAAAAGAGCAAATCATTACCTCTTCAAAATAGGAAAAGGGTCTTTATCCTGTGTCTGCTGCCAGATTATTCCTTGAAATATTTTTGGTGATCACTGTTGTGCGTACAATAGGAATACTCAAAGCGCATGTTAAGAGAATAAACCGTAGACATAACTCACTCTCAAATTTTAGTTTTGGACCATAGACCTAACTCACCCTCGAAATTTAGCTCATGTGGCATGGAGTGCCCAAGACCATACGGGGAGACAATAAACCATTCCCTTAATCAGTATGGGACGTTCCGACACTCTGCTCACGATTAAACTTCTATTGTGTGGACAAGATTATGTGGGGGCTCCACATTAGGCAAACCAAGAATAGGAATGAATCTTGATTCCGATACCATGCTAATAAAATGGACGTTGGGCCTAATACAACTTCAAAAGGTAGCTCATGAGGTGAGGATTGCTTAAGATCCCTCAACCAATAGGGACCATCTAACAATGCATACTGCCAGAGTTATTTATCTCGGTTTATGGGTCCAGTATTGGCATAATTAATCTCAATTCAATACTTTGTTTGTGGAGAGTCGATAAAACAGGGTCTTAGATGTCCTCAATCGCCCAAGGTTTATTAATTTTGCCTTGAAACTTCTTAGATAATGGAAATTCTGCATAAATCACCTCATTTCCTTCTATCTGGTTGGTCATGAAAGAGAAGATATAGAAATGGTCGATGACACACAATTGCTGTCTTTTACACTGGCAATCATGCAACTTAAAGTTGCTGGTACAAGTTGCCTCCATGTGACCAGGAGGTCACGGGTTCAAGCCAGAAATGTAGGGTAAGGCCGAGTACAACAGACCCTTGTGGTCCGGCCCTTCCCCGGACCCCTCACATAGCGGGAGCTTAGTGCACCGGGCTGCCCTTTTTTAATCATGCAACTTAAATGTATGCTTGTTGTTACGCTTGTGTGGCACAGCTAATGTATTTTCTGCTAAACAATTTATTGACAGATTCATAGTTTGAGCAGTGTCCGTCTTGTGATACCAAAGGATCTTTTGCCTTCAGAAGTTCGAGAAAATACACTAAAGATGATTTCTGAAGCCTTGTTTCAAAAGAACCACAACAAGTTTCTACGGAAGCGACCCCCACACCACAGTAGATACAATGAAATAAGCAGCAAAACCAACAAAGTTACAAACAAATGCCAATCCATAGACAAAGACCAACTTGAATAAACTCTATAACTGAATTATTTAACCAATTTTCCACAGTAAACCAAACTGAAACCAAAAAGGAAACAGAAGAAACATGAGGGGTGTGTTTGGTACGACTGAAAATGTTTTCCTATTTTCCGTTGTTTGGTTGCGCTCATGTTTCCTATGAAAAATATTTTCCTCAAGATAGGAGAAAATAGAGGAAAATGATTTCCTTAAAATTTGAGGCAATAAAAAAACACCAACCCGCCCCTGCACTATCCATCCTACCCGGCACCTACCTACCCCTCCCACCCCACCACGCTCCTACCCCCTACCCTACGTACCACTCCCACCCCGCCCTCACCCCTACCCTCACATGTCATCGTGTTTTGCTTTAAATATAGAGATAATGGTAAAAAACATACATCAAATATCACCTTTTTTTTAGTATCCTACCTGAACTATCAGGTGTGTGAGACTTTACTACCTAAACTATCACCAATAAGTTTGCAAAACACACCCCAACTATCAGTTGTTCACTTTTTCAACCTAAACTATCATCAACTAGTTTGCAAAACACACCTCAACTATCAGTTGTTCACTTTTAATGAGGTGTGTTTTGCAAACTAGTTGGTGATAGTTTAAGTGGAAAACTCTCACACTTAATAGTTCATGTAGTAAACTCAAAAAAAGATATACTTCACATTGTGTTTTTTACCCTTAACCCTTAAATGTATGCAAATGGTCTTAAAATTACATTTTCCAACTTGTGTACCAAACACACAAAAAAATGAGTAAGAAAATCACTTATTCTCGGACAAAATATTTTATATTTTCTTAGAAAACATTTTCCATCATACCAAACAGGCAAACACACCCGAGGGAAGGTTGTGGATGCAAATATACAGTTGACACATAACGGTATACAACGAAAAGGGCGTGGTGAAGTAAAAAATGTGAAATAGGGATTACCACATCGACATTGAATAGGAGGTGTTTGTTCTCTGAAGGAGGATTGGTAACGGAGGCGAGCTCGGGTTGAAGGGAACTGAGCTTGTCCTGAGATCGAGCGCAGCCGATTATGCAATGGCCTCTCTTTGCCAATTCTAGGGCTAGGGCTTTTCCCAACCCTCGGCTCACGCCGGTGATTAATACAGTCCGTTTCGCTACTCCTCCGGCTGCCGTCGTTGCCATTGGCGGTAGTGTCATTGTCTTAAACAAATTACTTAACAGGATCGCTACTCTTACTTTACTCCTAGTTTGTTTGGTCAATTACACCAGTACTATGTATGGATACAATTTTGAAAAAATCTTCGATTTCGCTCTTTCTAATTATAGCAAATATCAATAATGACATTGTTTCCTGTCTTTTATATTCATGCTCTGCCTCTGAATTCCTTGTCATACCGGAAAACGGACTCCGCATGTCACCTGACGCCATCACAAGCTCTCTCGTCTTATTTTAATTAGAGTAATTTAAATTGGATTATTATTGTTGTTACTGGAGAAGGCATTCTCATTCGCAATTTTGGTGATTCATCTTTATCTCTATCACATTCACCACTAATCTTTAAAAATGCATTTCATGTCCCTAAACTCATTAAGAATCTAATCTATGTGCGACATTTCACAACTGATAATAATATTTCCCTTGACTTTAATCCTTTTGGTTTTTATGTGAAAGTTTTACGACAGGGAGACGAATAATGAGATGTGACAGCACCGGAGATCTCTACCCTATTTCAAACGCCGTCAACAATCCAACCTCAGTTCTATCAACATTTGCTGCTTTTCGTCTTCCTTATGGCATTCTAGATTAGGACATCCGGGAGATTCTGTTTTATGCTCACTTAGAAAAATAATTTTATTAATTGCAACCGTATTTCTAGGACTCCTATATGTGAATCCTCATTTTTTGGAGAAAAAAATTAAATTATCATTTTCTACATTCATAAATTGTACTTTACTACCTTTCGATATCATACATAGTGATTTATCCCACATACTGCTCGAATCTCCACTTCTTCCCCAAGTCCCTGTCGCCACCAACTTCTCATTTATCTCTTAGGCACTGGTCATAGTCAAGCTACCCCATTTGATCCTTGACCAGTCATCAACAACCCTCTCCTTCCTCTTCTTCTGAATCTGTAACACCTCGTACCTTCAGACTGAGTCTTGTTCATGATTCAGGAGTTTAAAAAATTAAGACGGAGAGTGTGAAGTTAAATCCGTTTCAGTTCAATGATCAACGTTGCAAGCCCGGATTATACGGACCGTATAAAAATAAATGGACCGTACATTTTGACCGTAGGGGACCCCACAACTTTTGGTAGTCACTAGAAATTATAACTCAGTGACTGTCACATTATGCGAACCGTACAATTATGTACAACACGTACATCCAACCATAGAAATTGTACGGACCGTACAATTTGGCCGTAAAAAGGGCCTGACGACTAAATATATAAATACGCGAAATCAATTCTAAATTTATTTTTTCAACTCTTTCAAGCCCTAGCACGAAGCCCCTTTCCTCCCATCATCCTCATAGCTCAAGGTGATCCCTTTTCATGTTTTTTCACGTGATTCTAATCAAGTATACTCAAGTTCTAAGCGAAATCATTAATTTTTAACCTAGATTTTCAAGAAAACTCATCTTAATGGATTAAAGTTCAGACTTTGAGAATTCTTCACCAAGTTCGGATTTTTATTACAAGATTAGGAGCGAATAAGATATGTAGAGCTTCTATCCATGTGTGGAAACATCATTGTTCTTCCCCACGCCATTCTTAATCCATGAAACACGAATTCCCTCATACTTAGGGTTTGCTCTACTTCATGAAGACTCTATATACATGTACAACTATATATACCATTGCTTATATCATGTTTTCGTCAATTGTATTCATGATGTGTCATTATGATTGTCATGGACCTGTCCGTAATCCATGAACACATGTTTTGAATTCCATGAGTTCTAAAATACAAGTCATGAATCATTATTACTCAATCCATGATATTATACATATTTTCATACAAATTATATTATGTATTTATATTCATGTTAAATTACGGTTACAAATCATGTTTACAAGTTATATTCATGAAATCCACGGGCTTACAAGCCATGTTTTGGAAGTTACACATATTACCGAGAAGGTTTAATACCTAAAACTAGGTATGCCAACCTAGTATAAGGATCGATCCGCCCATTTAAGACGATTCCTTCATGTTACCCACTGCGGGTTATTGGATATATCATGTCATGTTCATGTCTAGTACCCCGACAAGGTACGAGATAACTTAGCTGATCGGGCAAAGATCAGATGTCATGTTCCAACGTAGTAGTTTCATGTCGGTTATACTAAAGCTCCCTCCACTTAAAATGATTCACCATGTTTTATTTTTATCATATATATTCATGCCAGATATTATACATGCTCATGCTCATGTTACAGTTTTAGTTTCAGTTCCTATTATTTCATGTCTCTGCTTATTCTTTCAGTTGCTTTACATACGGTACAATTTAAATGTACTTACATCCTTTTTTTCTGAGGCCTGCACTTCATGGTGCATGTACCGAGTTTCAGGATGGCTGATCAGTTCGTTAGGATTTCATCAGTATCAGTCATTTGTGAACCCATTTCATTCGGGGTGTCAGTTTAGTTATGTTCATGTTATGTTTTATAGCAAAGGTATGCCAGGGTCTTGTTCTGATAGACAATTTTTAGTAGTCAGACTCATGTTCAGAGGTTTCATAGACTAGTTCAACATGCCATGTCAGTCATTCAATTTTTCAGACTCATCATGTTTTTCATATTATTTTTGCAATATATTTTCAGACTATATTTCAGTATTCAGAATTTATTCATTTTAATTACTATTATTATTACATGTTTTGATGCCCATGTTGATTCAACAAGCCATGTGGTTCGCTCGGTCACATGTAGTCAGGCATCAAGTGTCGTGTTTCGCTCAGGCCATGGTTCGAGGCGTTACATAATTTCCAAATCCATCGCTAAGAGCTTATATCGGGTCATAAGATTCCCACTCGGAATAACCTTGCAATCTTTATAAAACCATTTATCTCCAAATTCAACAACTCTTTTTGAAATAATAATAATAACAATAATATTATGAAATAAAATAGTTTAAAGGAAATGGATGGTCATAATTAGGTGGTTACATTCACGTCTTTCAAGAGGACAAATTCACTAAATTACTCAAATGTTAAGCTTAAACATTATGAATTAAGTTTTCAACTATTATTATTATTATTATTATTATTATTATTATTATTATTATTATTATTATTATTATTATTATTATTATGAGTCAAATATAAAATTAAGCTTTGACCGAAGTATTATGAAGGACTAACTTATTGACGTGAGAACAATCACAACAACATATCAGTGAACAATCACCAAAGTTCAAATTAGGGCTATATATATATATATATATATATATATATAAATAAATAATCTGCATACGGTAATAAATGAGTATGTGATTCAATTTTAGTTATTTTCGTTTATTAATAGTTATTTCAATCAAACTTTAGTCAAAACGGACTTGAGTGTCCAAAAAAATTAGAAGGAAAAAGACATTAAGAGAACTAAGAGGATAAATTTTTTAAATGATATAAAATGCATAAGCTATAATTTGAGTAGAAGAAAATTATCATAAAAAAAGTCTTGTGCTACATATTTGTGATTCCTAATTTTTTAGCACATTTGTTTTAATTTAAAAATGACTATATACTAAAATAACATGCGGAATATGCGAATATTGCTATTTATATCAGTTATAGATAATTTAAATAAATAAGATGTTAGACATATATTTATAATATATTATCTTTGATATTGTTATAAAAGACTCTAGTTACTAAATGATGATTTAAGTAGTTTAATATAAAGTTTTAAAATATTTTTATTGTTGAAGAGTAGAAAGTCTTTCTTTCTTTCTTTTCTATCATATATTTTTTTTTACAAACCTTAATATTATTTATATTAAAATAAAATCATAAAATTCACTATAAAAAGCTTTTGAAGCCTTAAAATTTTGAGGGCTAAAGGCTTTACTAGCCCCCTCCCTTGCCGTCCACCCATGACAATCTCAATTAAATTTTATATAGTCTCAATTAAAACAAGATAATAATAATAATAAGAATATTAAATAAAAATGAACGTGTCATTCATTTACTGAATGTGAATGATGCTGGTTGAACAATACATTTGTGGGACAGTGGTCGC
Organism: Anisodus tanguticus; assembly: GCA_034509755.1. Taxonomy (NCBI): domain Eukaryota; kingdom Viridiplantae; phylum Streptophyta; class Magnoliopsida; order Solanales; family Solanaceae; genus Anisodus; species Anisodus tanguticus. The sequence goes on along the minus strand of CM067561.1, from coordinate 30,722,495 downwards.
AACAAAACTACTGGCCTAAAACCAAAACATATTAAAAGATCCATAAATTTCTTTCATAAAATTCATATAATAATGAGACACAAATTTATATTCCTATTTATGCTTACAAATTTATAGTTGTAGTGTTATTACTGTAGGCCCGATTAGCTTATCACACTTATAGATACATTATTATTTTATAATCCATTGTAGTTTGATTTCTGATGCTATTTGTTATTTAGTGTATTTTGTTTAGCTTATTTAGTTGTGTTAGTTACTGCTATTTTTTATTCTAATGCACTTTATACTGCTTTAAATCCTTAACTGAGTCTGACTGTTTCTCTTGCTTTACTCTTTACTCTTTACTCTTTATTTACTCTTGATTTGTTTTTATTGTCTTGCTTGTGATTATGCTTTGTCTTGAGCCGAATGTCTCCCGGAAACAGCCGTTCTACCTACCAAAGTGGAGTTAAAGTCTGTATACACTCTACCCTCCCTAGACCCCACAGTGTGTAATTTCACTGGGTATGTTGTTGTTGTTGTAAAACAAAAACCTACATTGTTTTAATCTAACACTAAGAGCGCAACACGTGATGTATGAGTTAGGCGCATTTCGTGATATTAAACTTTTCCCAATACAAATATATGATATTAAATGAAAATAGTAAAGGAGTGAGCCTATATTAATCGAATTTTGAACCTTGCTATACTTACTTCATGAATTTCTTAATTAAATAAAGATGAGATACAATATAACTTGTTTTTTGATTTATGGATCAATCAAATGTAACTAAAAGGAAAAAAGCTAATTTAAAGAATCTGAGGTGAAATTAAAAATTATGAAAAAAAGAATTGATGGGAGGGTAAATATATTATTTAATTTAATAAGAGAAATATTTTATCTCATAAACTCACTCAATCATACACTAATAAGTTTTAAATGTTTTGATTATATATATTTGAATATTGGTGGCCTAAGGCTGCCTTACCCTAAACCGCCCTTGGCTCTGGCCTCTTGAGAGTTGAGAGAAAAATTTCAGAATATTTAGTGTAAAACTAAAAAGAGCTGCCTAATTAAACATCTCATTTAGAGTTGGGGGAAGTTATTTCTTTGTGTGTTTAGGTTTTCCATTGACGTTGATAAATGTATATCACATTTTTTGATTGAATTGTTATAGTGAAAGATGGGTTCTTTTAAGAGGAAATCACAAGAATTCGATAATACACCTCCAAGTAAACAACTGAAACAGAATGATTTACTAGGTGTGGCATGTGTGCATGATGTATCATATCCAAAAAGGTATGTACCATCTACTTCAACTTTCACTTTGCCGAAACCTGCTAAGGAGTTCCCTTTTACCCTCGACCCTTTTCAATCTGAAGCAATCAACTGCCTCAATAACGGTGAATCTGTCATGGTAAGTACAAATAAGTCTGAATTCCTAGTTACAGCTTGTTTGCATGGTTGTTGCCTATGTATTATATCGTACTATTATTTTTCATATATTTTTTGTTTTGATTGTTACTTAAATTCTATAGTCAAGTCCATCTTTATATAACGACAAAAAGTCCTATTGATTGTTACTTAAATTTTACTGTATCAACAACATAACCAGAATAATCCCACAACACAAACCTTAGCTTAGTAGAGTGAGAGAGGTTGTTTCCGATAGACCCTCGGCTCAGGAAAAAATAAAAAAATAAATGATAGATAGTATCAGAAATCGAAGGAGAAGAAAATACATGAGAAATACTACGACCGATTGTATCGTATCATTAAATCCATCTAAATGTAACGAAGAAAAGTCCCCTTTTATGTAACGACCGATTTGGTGGTCGCGCTGTTATCTTCGTTTTTTTCTTCTCATTTTACCTTTTTATGCTTTATCCTAACTTCTTGTTTTATAATAACTCTATCTCGTACCTTACTTTTTTCCTATAATATTGTAAGTTTATTCTTTAGATTGTAGATGCGTGGCAATTATGTAACAACGGAAAATTACAGTTTTTCAGATTCTCTAAATTTCACACTTATCTCACTTACCTTAGTTAGATAAATAGTATACTTTAACAGTGGTGGGACTGAATCGGAAGTTGTGCCTGTAGGTATCAGCACACACGTCAGCAGGAAAGACAGTTGTCGCATTGTATGCTATTGCCATGTCGCTGAAGAATAACCAGCGAGTAGTATATACTTCACCAATTAAGGCTCTTAGTAATCAGAAGTATAGAGAATTCAAGGAGGAGTTTTCAGATGTTGGTTTGATGACTGGAGATGTCACGATTGATCCAAATGCTTCATGCCTGGTGTGCCCAATTTCTGTTTGATGCTTTTGCTCTTAGTTTTTTTTCTCTCTGTGCTGGGTTTCGGAAGGCTAAGGTGTTATTTGGTTTCAGGTAATGACTACAGAAATCTGGCGTAGTATGCAGTACAAAGGATCAGAGGTTACAAGGGAGGTGGCTTGGGTTATTTTTGATGAGGTACACTACATGCGTGATAGAGAAAGAGGTGTGGTTTGGGAGGAAAGCATTGTTATGGCCCCAAAAAATTCTCGCTTTGTGTTCCTCTCAGCCACGGTGCCCAATGCTAAAGAGTTTGCGGATTGGGTTGCAAAGGTACTTGTTTAAGCTCATTGAAGTTGATCAGTATGTTTGATGCTAGAAACCATCTGATATGCTCATGGATTATTGGATATGACTTCCTACTTTATTATTAACGACCTTCATTGAAAGTTTACTGTAATTCTTGAGATATTGGAACAACGGTATTTATTGATTTTGTTTGGTCTTTAAGAACTTGTTATCCTAATGCTGCTGCTTAAGTCTTGAAAGTAATATATAAAAAAAACCGTGCTGCCTTTATAAACTACTTCACTAAGTAGATAGGTTTTGCATATCTTTAGATGTGGGAATGACAGCACATGTTAGGTTTATGTATTGAAGGGTCCAGAGGATTTGATTCTGTTTCATCAGCAGTGCGAATAATACGATATTTACAGTGTTTCTGACTCAGTGTTAAACTCCTAAATGTTTGGTTTCTAGCTTGTGTCCTCTAAACCTTGTTTGTACTTTGTAGTGAAAACCAGTCTCAAAAAACTTTCTAGTGAGCTAGCATATTCTTTTACAATGTAAGACGTAAGTGTAATAATCTAACATCTTGTAATCATGGGCTTTTATTTGATTACAAGATGTTACCGTCAAGGTTTAAAAAAATCATGTAATCTTTGCCTACAACAACAACTACGCCTCAATCCAAACAAGTTAGGTCGCTATATGAATCCTCACTGACCAAACATTACTCCATTTAAATCGTGTGATCTTTGCCTGTTATTTATATATTAGGAAAATAAAAACGTTTTGCCTGTTGTATGATGCATACTTTTTATTTTGTTATGGATGTGTACGGAAGTCCAAATATCTGATGAGCATTTTTAGGTTCACTTCCCTCTGACGAAGAACATAAATATGTAGTGTGGGGTATGAGCTAGGCTAGGATGATGCTCTGAGAGAGAATCCAAGCAAAGAGTTTTGGACTAAAGATTGACATAGGGGTACAAGGCCATTATTTAGATCCAGCTGGACCACTGGTTCATCCTGGAAACCTGCAAGAAGCTTAACTATGGTAGAAGCTTAGGGGATTTCCCCTAATCTTTTGCCTCTCTTTCCCTACCTTTTTATGAATCCCATGTCTCGTGAATTTCTCTCCCCTTTTTATGACACTGCATGCAGATCAATAGCTGTATCTACCAATTATTCTGTTCAGTCCAAACTGAGGCATCAAGTTATCCATAATGGCAAACGATGAGGAGAGCTTTTATTACCAAAATATTTCACCACTTAGAAAGAGCAATCTTGAGTTATCCTTGTTTTGCTGAGATACTAATTTATGAAAAATTTACCTGTTTATGAATCTTATGGTGCGATGTTAATGGAAACAACCTCTCTGCCCCACAAAGGTAGATGGAAGGTCTGCGTACATCCTACCATCCCCAGACCCCACTTGTGGGATTATTCTGAGTATGTTGTTGTTGTTGTATGGTGGGATGTTAATCTGGTTTGTCATAGTGCAGGTCCATCAGCAACCATGTCACATTGTTTATACGGATTACAGACCCACACCACTTCAGCATTATATATTTCCTTCTGGTGGTGATGGGTTATACATGGTGGTTGATGATAAAGGGAAGTTTCGTGAGGATAGTTTTCAGAAAGCTTTAAATGCTCTTGTTCCAGCCAATGAAGGGGATAAGAAAAGAGAGAATGGAAAGTGGCAGAAGGGTCTCATTGTTGGCAAATCTGGTGAGGATAGTGACATATTCAAGATGGTTAAAATGATTATCCAGCGGCAATATGATCCTGTAATATGTTTCAGCTTCAGCAAAAGAGAATGTGAACTTCTAGCAATGCAGGTATGTTTTCTGTGTATTTTGCTGAAGGGTAATAATTCTTAGATGGTTATATTGCTGTACTATGAGGTTGGCAAACCAGCGTACCAATTTCCTGATTTCTTCTCTATTATACCACCTTTTCACTGGATCAGAGAGAAGAGACCATGCCATCATCTTTTGACGTGACATTCCATATTGTAGAAGTATATTTTGTTCCATCCACTTTAAAACCAACTCTCCGTGTGTAGAATTATATGCATTCTTATTTGTTTGCACGTGAGAACATTTATTTCTGTCTAAATACCGTGGTTCTTGGGTTAATCGGCTAACTATTCTGCCTTTTGAATATGGAATAGATGGCTAAAATGGATCTAAACAATGATGATGAGAAAGTGAATATTGAAACTATTTTCTGGAGTGCCATGGACATGTTGTCGGATGATGATAAAAAGCTGCCCCAGGTGAGCATCTTATATTTATTTTTGATTAGTCGTATAGCTGAGATTTTATGTGGTTACAAGTGAAGCACTGGGATATTTGTCCTACTAAGTACTGTTTCTACCATTGTTCTCTCTTCATCATGTGTCCCTGGGATCAGGGGTTGCAGTTGGTTAAGTTATGGAAACAAATTATTGTTTCATATTTTAAATCTTTGCAAAAAGTACTTGCTAATTACTAATTGCTCTATTTGAGTTGCAGGTTTCAAATATGCTTCCCCTATTGAAGCGTGGAATTGGTGTGCATCATTCTGGTTTGCTTCCTATATTGAAAGAAGTGATTGAAATCCTGTTCCAAGAAGGATTCATCAAGGTTGGAGAAAAGAAATCTTTAATTGCTTCAAAGAATTAATCCTATTAGGAGAAAGGATTTTTATGTGACAACTTCACTTCACTCACTCCAAGAAGAAGTTGATTAACTTTATGTTTGCTTTTAAAGATCTATTTGTATTGTGTTCTGAAATTTTGCTACGGTTATGGAGTAGATGAGAATGCTCAAAATATGCAAACTTATTAATCCTATGATAGTGTACTACTAGCTCAACTAAGTGATAGAATGATGCTTTGGTTGTTAAGGTCACGTTCTGTTTTGGCAAGAAAGTTCTTGTTCATAGCGGGACCATAAGTTGGGACCGATACTCCTGTTTAAGTGTCCAATGCCTGCTTAGACTCTACATCTGAAATATGTTTCTACCATCGTTCTAAGAAGGTGCCAGAGGAACGGTTATAAAAAATGGTGCCAGAGGAATGTATATATCATCTCTGTTGGTTTTCTTCAGACTTATTTTTGAAACTAATTTTTTTTTAAACTATTTTCTTCAGACTTTTTTACCTCATCTTTACTTCTTCTGAAGTCATAGATGCACAGATACTTGCACATGCAAGTTTGCACCTATATATGCATAAAAAACTAGGTACACTTTATTCCTCTGTAGGAGACTCTTCTAAGCTCAATACTGATCATGTTGCTTTATATGATTTTCTTGCAGTGTTTGTTTGCCACAGAGACCTTCAGTATAGGGCTGAACATGCCTGCAAAAACTGTTGTCTTCACAAATGTTCGTAAATTTGATGGAGACAAGTTTAGGTGGATATCCAGTGGTGAGTATATTCAGATGAGTGGTCGTGCTGGTCGTCGGGGGATTGATGAACGTGGGATCTGCATCCTTATGGTTGATGAGAAGCTTGAACCTTCTACAGCTAAATTCATGCTAAAAGGAAGTGCTGATGCATTAAACAGGTGCCAATTTTGAGTTCTCATTTAAGTCTAGACTTTTTTGAGTAAATTATCTTTCTTTTTCTTAGGAGGATCAGAAATATGTTCCCTCTTTTTTCCCTATATTAAGAAGTATCAACGGAAGGGAAAAAAGACACAGACGGCAAATAATGCATTGATGACAACTATACAAGCTCTTTGGCACTACTGAAAAATGAATAATTGGTTAAATAAATGAGTATGGCCATGTAGAGGGGCAAGTTCATTATCTACCAAGTTTCAAAGTGTGCGCCACTGGCCCGGGGATTTCTTGGTTGTTATAAAAATGAATAAAGCTGTTTTATCATTGTCTTATCATCCCCCCACCCCAACCCCCACCCCAAAAAGGAGTTGTTTTTATCAACTTTTTTTTTGACTTGTATTTTGTGTATATCAGTGCCTTCCATTTAAGCTATAACATGCTTTTAAATCAAATACGGTCTGAAGACGGTCATCCTGAAAATCTGCTCCGTAACTCATTTTATCAATTTCAAGCAGATCATGCACTTCCTGATCTTGAGGTTTGTCAATTGACTCAACTCTTTTTTTTAAAAAAAAAATATCAAAGTCAATTGACTCAACTCCAGGCTCTCTCTATTAATATCTTCTGGGATTTGTTTTTATTTTCTCTTTTTCTTGCCAGAAACAAGCAAAAATTCTTGAAGAGGAGAGAAACTCAATTGTGATTGAAGAAGAAGACAGCCTTGAGAGATATTATAATCTGCTAGAACAATATAAGAGCTTGAAGAGGGATGTACGCGACATTGTTTTCTCTCCAAAATATTGCTTGCCTTTCCTGCAGCCTGGTAGGCTTGTATGCATTGAGTGTACAAAGGTTGATGTTGATGTTCCAACCTTCTCCATCGAGGATGATGTTACATGGGGAGTAATAGTTAATTTTGAAAGGGTGAAAGGGCTTTCTGAAGGTGAGATGAGATTTAATTCGACATCAGTTGGGTTTTCTTGTTAATTAGATTCCTTAACCTTTAGGTGAATGTAATGTTCAGATGATGCAAACAAAAAACCGGAGGATGCGAACTATACAATAGATGTACTTACTAGATGTATAGTGCAGAAGGATGAGGTTGGTAGAAAGGCAATTAAAATTGTCCGGTTGAAGGATGCTGGGGAACCAGCTGTTGTTTCTCTTCCTTTATCCCAGGTAAGCTCCTTAGGCTTATTTTGCTGCTAGAAAAATCTGATATGAGTATTAGATTTAGTAATTTAAGATGATCGATTGCGACAACAATCTTGAAACTGTAGCAAGCATTCATGTGCTGTTCTACTAGGATAACTTTGAAATTACACAATCAAGGACGTGGACTAGCGGTCAATGAAGTGGGATGAAAACTACGAATAACTAGGGTTTAATCCCAGTAGAGGCACACAATGCTAGGCCATATCTGTGATGGTGAGATGTAGCAGGTATCCGACTTGACTTGCAGACCACATGTTTAGTAGCAAAAGTACTTAAAAATTAGGTATCAACAAAACCCAAAAAAAGTACATGGAAGAAATATAGGCGATTCTTTCTTGGTTATCAAGTACGACTAGATCTGCATTTTCCTCTTGATACTCATCTGTGCATATGGTTGGAACAAATTTGGAAGTCTTGGATTTTTGTTTTTGCTCGACTATTGTTCTTACATGTCTCTGACTGTTGATCCATGAAGTTGTGTTGGGCTTGAAAGGCTTAGTATTGTTTATTCAATAATGATACAGAATTTTGAAAGAGCAGTCATTTTCTAGCAAGACCAGATTGTTACATCTCCCAGAATGAGTAATGGTGATGAAAATAAGCTGAATGAAAAGAGCAAATCATTACCTCTTCAAAATAGGAAAAGGGTCTTTAATCCTGTGTCTGCTGCCAGATTATTCCTTGAAATATTTTTGGTGATCACTGTTGTGCGTACAATAGGAATACTCAAAGCGCATGTTAAGAGAATAAACCATCGACATAACTCACTCTCAAATTTTAGTTTTGGACCATAGACCTAACTCACCCTCGAAATTTAGCTCATGTGGCATGGAGTGCCCAAGACCATACGGGGAGACAATAAACCATTCCCTTAATCAGTATGGGACGTTCCGACACTCAGCTCACGATTAAACTTCTATTGTGTGGACAAGATTATGTGGGGGCTCCACATTAGGCAAACCAATAATAGGAATGAATCTTGATTCCGATACCATGCTAATAAAATGGACGTTGGGCCTAATACAACTTCAAAAGGTAGCTCATGAGGTGAGGATTGCTTGAGATCCCTCAACTAATAGGGACCATCTAACAATGCATACTGCCAGAGCTATTTATCTCGGTTTATGGGTCCAGTATTGGCATAATTAATCTCAATTCAATACTTTGTTTGTGGAGAGTCGATAAAACAGGGTCTTAGATGTCCTCAATCGCCCAAGGTTTATTAATTTTGCCTTGAAACTTCTTAGATAATGGAAATTCTGCATAAATCACCTCATTTCCTTCTATCTGGTTGGTCATGAAAGAGAAGATATAGAAATGGTCGATGACATACATTTGCTGTCTTTTACACTGGCCATCATGCAACTTAAAGTTGCTGGTACAAGTTGCCTCCATGTGACCAGGAGGTCACGGGTTCAAGCCAGAAATGTAGGGTAAGGCCGAGTACAACAGTCCCTTGTGGTCCGGCCCTTCCCCGGACCCCTCACATAGCGGGAGCTTAGTGCACCGGGCTGCCCTTTTTTAATCATGCAACTTAAATGTATGCTTGTTGTTACGCTTGTGTGGCACAGCTAATGTATTTTCTGCTAAACAATTTATTAACAGATTCATAGTTTGAGCAGTGTCCGTCTTGTGATACCAAAGGATCGTTTGCCTTCAGAAGTTCGAGAAAATACACTAGTGAAGATTTCTGAAGTTCTCAATAGATTTGCAAAACAGGGTATGCCTATCTTACTCCCAGAAGATGACATGAAGGTCAGAAGCAGTCTATGTCTCTCTCCCATCACTTGTTGGTATATTAGCTTGGTGTTCATTCGATGCATGTTCTGCAGGTTCAAAGTAGCTCGTACAGGAAGGCTTCAAATAGGATAGAGGCATTGGAGAGTCTGTTTGAAGAGTACGAGATAGCGAAGTCTCCCTTTATAAAAGAGAAGCTTAAGGTTTTGCATAAGAAGAAAGAACTTACTAGCAAAATCAAATCAATTAAGAGAGCAATGCGTACTTCAACTGCCTTAGCTTTCAAAGATGAACTTAAAGCAAGGAAAAGAGCTCTTAGGAGACTCGGGTAAATTTACTTCTCTATCTTACTGACATCGTATTGTTTTTGCTGACAGGCTCTATTTCTTCTTTGAAGTTGCGCTGTGTTGGCTATTCCAGCTATCAAAATTAGTGGAGTGTACTTGCTGTTAATATGATTATTGCTCTTATATCTTACTGATACTTTTCCATTGTTGAACTGCTTTTTTTTCTTCTCTCTTTTCTAATTCAGAATTATATTGCCAATTTGTTTTACCCTTTCAAAGGTGTAGTAACATACAAAATGTTTCGAGTCTTGTAATAAGCCCGTAACCTCCCGAATAATTACTGTAATTCTGATCCTTTCCTTTGATATGTGGTACTTGGTGGGTATATTTTGCTTTGACAGTGTGAGCCACAGATAAGTGCCTCTTAAAACGAAAACCATGGGGAGAAATGATGTTATTCTATGTCTATGTGGTATGGCAAATGTTGTTTAATTGGGATAATAATCAATGTAAATAGACCTCAGGAGAGTTATTGAACCATTTTTGTTTCTGCAATACACTTTGGTACTGTGTTGGTATTGTACTTGCTTCTTCTTCATGTCATCTATTCTCACGGTTTCTTGCTCTGGAGTTCTTTGTTCTTTATGACTTTTCTCTGATTGGTGAATTGCATGAAAGTGCTTATAAGGTTGGGAATTATGCAGATGCATCACAAGGGATGATTTTGTGGAGACGAAAGGGAAGGTTGCCTGTGAAATCAGCAGCGCAGATGAGTTGACCTTGACTGAATTGATGTTCAATGGGACCTTCACGGAACTTAAAGTGGAGGAGATGGTCTCTCTTCTCTCTTGTTTTGTGTGGCAAGAAAAGCTTCAGGATGCTCGAAAGCCTCGGGAAGAGCTTGAGTTACTCTTTGCACAATTACAAGATACAGCGCGGAAGGTGGCAAAAGTTCAACTCGAGAGCAAGGTATGTGTCATCTGAATGATTATGCCGATAAAGGTTGATAATTATGGTATAGAATACCATAGCTGAATGAACATGTTTTACTGTGTTATTGTCGTTCCGTTTTTTGGGCTCAATTGAACATATTTACATTAACACTGCTTTGAATTCGTAACATCTCATTTGAATTGAGAAATTCACAACTAAAAGAGCAACTATTGTTGTTATCCCAAGTTTAGATTTCTTATATACCATTTTGTTTAACTCTGCTGTGCTTTCAATAGGTCCAAATAGACGTTGAGAACTTTGTGAGTTCTTTCCGACCGGATATCATGGAGGCCGTCTATGCCTGGGCTAAAGGATCTAAGTTTTATGAGATTATGGAAATGACTCCAGTGTTTGAGGGCAGTTTAATCAGGGCTATCAGGAGATTGGAGGAAGTTCTTCAGCAGCTAATACAAGCTGCAAAATCCATTGGGGATATTGTGCTTGAGGCAAAATTTGAAGAGGCTGTTGCCAAGATCAAGAGGGACATTGTCTTTGCTGCATCTCTGTATTTGTAGATATAAAATTGAGCCATTCCTGTCAATGGGGTCCATATACTGACAGAGGTTAGTTTAGGATGAATGTGTCGCCACAAATTATGCGCGTCATTTCTTGTAGGGGTGGGTGCTCATGATTCTTTTTTACCTAAATCAAAACCAAATTAATTATGCCAGTTTATATTTATTAGATATACAGCTTAACCAAAGCTAAAGACACTATTTCTGACATATATCTTCAGTAAGAATCAAACAAATTGATTTACCTACCATATATTGTCACATCTATATGTGAGAAATCTCTATAAGACATGACAATTATTCACGTTCATGAATCTGAGAACAACCTTACATCCATATATGGTTTCAAATTCATTTAATCTTAATAGGCCTCCAAGGTTTGTGTACACTCTATCCTCCCCAGATTTCACCTGGTGGAATTATACCGGGTATGTTGTTGATTATAAACGATAAATAAATCATTCCTAAACAATTTTGATATAGAAGAAATAGAAAACCAAGCATCATAGATATATTTATACAACATTTTTTATTAGTATAGTTGTAATGTATAAAATACTGAACCAAACGAAATTGTGCCCAGACAGGTAAATGCAAAGACAAACCAATCTTAGTCCATTATACAAATTGTGGGTTGTCTTTGTAAGAAGGGTTGTCAATTGTGCTGCAATGAAATGGTGGCCTGATGTTATATGCTTTGCTTCAGCCTCAACACATAGTTCACTTCAATTCTCGAATGTGAAAGCAAGGAAAGAAACAACGGAACAAATGAGCTCCAAAATTGATCACACATCCAAAAGCTTCACCAGCTCTCTCTGTTCTTGCTTCTGCTATAACAGGTACCCCATACACTTGATTCAGAACCATATTCTGTTGAGACAAATTATTATCTAACGACGTTGGTTTTGTTTGATCGAGTTCATGACTAATATTATTGGAGTGTTGTGAATTAGTACTACCATGAGTTTGACTCAAATTGACTGATGTTGAACCTGAACCTTGTTCTGTTGTGAAAATTGAGTCATCATGTGATTGTTGCTGCTGCTGCTTGTACTCGAACCAGGGTGGCAAGGGCGGTGCTGACGGCTGATACGGGTTATAAGGGCAGTGATAATAGCAGGGGAGGAGCGGCGGTGGTGGTGATGGTGGTTGTTCAAGTAGAGGAGCCCTCTTTTTCTTCTTTTTTGACCAGAACTTGAGCTTCTTCATGGCTTTTGTTATCTTCATAGACTTGGCTCTCTTTTTTTCAAGACTGAGGGTGTGCCAAAGATGATTGTTGTGGAGTATGTGTAAACAAAGTGGGCAAAAATTAGGGAAAAGGAGAGGTGGGACTAAATGATATACTATCCGTTTAAAAGAGGATACATAAGGAGATTTTTTCAAATTTCATGACCGTTACCTTTTTGCTAAGCTAGCTCCACCAACTATTTTGGGCTCGTTTTATAGGAGGGATAAGGGATAATTAATTTCGGGATTAAATTTGAGATGAGTTTATCTCACGTTTGGTTGAGATTAAATCGCGATATAACTAATCCCGGGATTATAGTGTTATTTTATCCCTATGGGAGGGTGAGATAACTAATACCGGGATAATGAATAACTTGTTCCCAACCAAAAAATAAATGTTAGTGCTAATCTTGGATTACTTTGCTGACTATTTCGTCCATATTTTTTTGTCTACTTCAATAGTGAATGAATAAGAATTCTATGGCGCCTCTTCCTTTTGTCTAACAGCTTATTTTGCAAAACTGCTTAATATTTGTTAAGTCTAAAATAAACATTTAAGTTTACTTTGTAGTTTTGCCTAAAAAATGGTATAGCATGTCGATAGATAATACAAAGGGAGATTTTAATATAACAGCAAATAATAAAAGCCAGAGTATACACATGTAGCTTATGTGAGGAAATTACTATAGGTGGAGGAAAATAAAAAAACACAGAGTAAATAAAATTTATATTAACTAAATACTCAACAATTAACTCCAAAAAAAAGGTAAAATATAATGATGAATATCAACAGAGCCCAGCACGAAAAGCAGAGACTTTAATTCTGTATTTCTGTAGTTCACAAAACTTGAGCAAAAATCAGAGAAGCAACAGCCAGAAATATTTTCATGCTTGAAGTCCGTATTGAATAGCCAGCTGAATTAGATGCTCCTGAAACCAAGAACAAAATGTGAAATCAATTACAGTATAGGATTTTAATAAAAGAAACGACGCTCAACAACAACAGACCCAATGTAATCCCACAAGTGAGTATGAGAGGGTAGAGTGTACACATATCTTACTCCTACCTTGGAAGGTGGAGAGACTATTTTCGATAGACCCTCAACTCAACAGAAAGCATATCAAAGCAAAAAAAAAAAAGAGAAGGAAATACCGAATTTTAATAAAAGAGAGTCGAGTTTAATTGTATCAAGAAAATTTCAAAAACTAGACTTCTTGCTTATAGCTTAGGAAAAAAGAGAAAAATGAAAAAGGAATTAAAAAAAGAAACCATTTTTAACCAGTTCTATCAATTTATCAAATCTGGCCTGATCAAGTAAAACATAAGATATACATTCTTTACTCTTCACACCTCAATTTGTTGGTAAAACACACGCAAAATCACATAGACAAAGTGGCATGTGTTAGACATACTCGTAGAAACGTTTGGTGTGTAAAATGATCCCCTCAAAATTAGAGTGTGTAAAAAAGATTTAGCTACGAGCTCGAGGGTAAAGTATGTATTAAGTCTTACTGAAACAACATATTGAAGACTTCTTCATAATAGGAGGAGGAGAATGGCACCCAAGTGTGTGATTTAGTCGTCAAATTTCAGTAGAAGTAAGAAAAAAAATATTACTAGGTGATTTCTTCTTATCTACCCGAACTTTAGTAGACAGAGTTATCTGATACATGTGCTGATGAAAAGATAGTAGGCATCCCGTGGAATTAACCAAGGTGCGGGTATATAGTGGGATTCGATAGAACCCATTGTATATAACCTATTCTAAATCCGCGTTCTGAGTGACATACCTTTAAGACATCCCATGTAATTAACAGGCTGACCACATTTAGCAGGCAACATTTGAGCCTCATTGACATTAATCCCAGCTTGCTCTGCTGCTTTGCTCCCTTTGACACTTACCATTTGACACAAACATTCAGGCATATTCTTAATTACATCCTTTAGTGGATTGCAACAACTCTCTGGTGGATCCCCTTTTGCTCCATTCATAAAATTCATACATGGAGACAACCTGTTCATACATGAGTCCCCCTTCCCCTTCTGGCCCAATACTCCAGAAAACAAAACGATCATCATCATAGTCATCATAAACTTATTCATCACCATTAATTTTCGATACTTTTTTTTTTTTTTTTGTAATTTGTTCTTTGAATTCTTGCCTGATAATGTTATGTTATGTTTATATATATCTCTTTATGTGTATTCCAATCTTGTTTAAGTTTGACTTGGATATATGCATGGTTGGAGTGGTTGATCTAACAGTGTCTCAAGAAGTTGAAAATTTAGGCAAAAATATAGTTAAGACAGGTTGAGCTACTTCTAATTGTAGTCATTTTTTTTTCTTTTCATTTTACCGCTTTCTCATCAGTCATCACCACCTAAAATTGGCAAATTAGTCCAAACGAATTATTTGACTCACATATAAAATTCTTGTCATTCCATCACGATTATTGGTTGTGTATCAAATAATATTATTAACGGTTTAAGTTATATAGTCGGGATCACTAACTAATACTAATCTAATATAATTATATACATTGATAATTTAAATGTTTTAAATACTATCATGTCATTCTAATCGATTGCTTTTCTATTTCAAGTTATCATATTAATTTACTAATTGTTGTAAGTGAATTTAATTTGGTAGTGTGAAAATTTTATACAATACAGTGCGAAGAGCTTAAACTCAATTATTAATTGTTCAATTGTGCCTTTTGTTACTCCTTAACCATGCAAAACAATAAAATAAATTTTTTTCAATGTTTTAGTGTTCTAATCACTACCACGTTCCTTTACGGAAAAAATATTCTTGTTATTTTCACCAAATTAATAAATTTATAATTTATGTATTTTTAATTAATTTTCAGAATAATTTTAGAGATATTTTTTCAGGTACGATTTCATAACACTAACTTGGATAACTTATTCGTTGTGATTTACTATATCACGTTATATGCTTTATTTTCTTTGTAATAATTCTTTAATTTACTCAATTGTCATTGATGTAATAAATTATAATTTGATTAATCTATCATTTTTATAATATACCTTTGTTATTTAATTAATTTTGTAATACTCTCTCCGTTCTATATTACTTGTCCACTTTCTTTTTTTTAAAAGTCAAAACTATATAAATTTTGATAAACATTTTGAGATATTTTTTCATCATATTAAAATGAGAAGAATTGCAAGTTGTAGTACTTTTTAGTGTAGTTTATGAATATCTAAATTATAGTTTTAAAATATTGAATTGAGCTAATCCAATTTAGCTCCGAAAATTAGGCAACTTGACTAATTTAAAAGCAAAACATGATAACTAATATGAGAACGAGGGAGTATGCAAGAAACATAAAATAATGTTTGTGAGACACTTAATGCATGCAATAGAATATTGTATGATTTTAACAAGGATAAATAAATTAACATTAGAACCTTGAAGATCCTTCTCCTCTAGTAGTATTATCATCATCCTTGTCTTTTTGCTTGATCAGTCTCAATTTCCTACTTAACATTAATTGGATCCATCTTAAATAATAGTATTATACATTGACACAGATTATTTTCACCTTTTTTTAATGGGATAACAGATCACAACTTTCTTGCTTCTACTAGAATCGGCATTTGTCTATTGCAACCTTCTCTATTTTCCTACTATTACCAGGCAGAGATGGCCCGTGCAATGACGTGAAAGCTGGAGATGCCTGTTTATATTTTTTGTCAAAACAACAGTAAGACTCTATTAGTCTCGAGTATATGCACAAGCAATTGATGTATCTATTTGTTGGTAGACTAAATTCTATACTCTTAATTTAGATGTGTGTAGAGCAAGTTGTTTCAGCTAGTATCAAGTTAGTTAGACAACATTACATGTTAGCTAGTTGGCAGATATTATTTACACACATCTGGGATCAAAGTATCCATTTTTTTACATCACATAGGGGAAAACTATCTACAAGATATATTATTTACATATTGGACACGAAATGCCTGCACAATAAAGAAAGGAATGAGGAATTGTTAGTGCTTATACCTCAAACAAAGAAGAGAAGAAAGACAGTAGATCCTTGGGTGAAGAAATAAAATAGGAGCATGTTAATATATGTTTTCTTCATTTGGTAACAATTAACAAGATCTAAGATGAAATCCAGTGTATCATAATGAATAGGCAATAATATAAGCAGCACTCGGAATCAACATTCTGAGTATCAGCACTTAAAACAAAAGTCCATTACTTGATAATAACTCCTTAAAATCCTTTTCAATAGGCTCAACTCTAGATCAATAACTTGACATTATTTACCTTTCAAAAGATGTAGTGACATCTATAAGAAGACTAACTGCTGACATCGATTCAGCTTTTAAGAGATAAGAAAAGCAGACACAGAGATTTCAATAAATCTAAAATAAAAGTGGAATTAAATCTCATTCTGAACAAAGTTGAAGTCAAGCTTGAAGAGAAAGTTGGAGTTATTAAAGAAAAGGGTCAAACATTCCTTTCAGATATGAAAAGCAGAGAGAAAATCTAATCTACCTTAAAAAAAAACGGAAGTTAAATCTTAATTCCAAACACAGTTGAAGTAAAGATAATTCTTACAGATGAGATATTTTTATTCCCATATAAGATCATAACCAGCGTGGCAGAATAGAACTGCTTTTCTCTATGCATGATGCCATGATAGCAGTTCATGTTACCACATCTTTACTTATAATTTAACCAGAAAGAGCCAACAAAAGAGCTAGAATTTTTAGTGCTTTAGTAGATAATGAGGAGAGTGGTGACAGTGGGAAAATGAACAGGAGATGTTATTTGCAAGTAGCAAACTTACCATGTTGCTTGCTGGCTGCTCACTGGAGTTTTTGTTTTGTCCCTTTCCAAGGGTTGAGTTTTTAACAATGTCTTTTAGTATCATACTTCCAAACTCTGAGATCCAGGCAAGTGTCACAGCAAAATAAAATCAGTCCCCTCAAAAGGCTCTCATACCGAAAAGAAAGTAAGCAACTTCTCAAATCAGTCTCACACATTTAATAGGAAGGGGACCTGGCTAATTAAGTGAATAAAAAATAAAGGCATACATTGAAAATTCTAATTGTCAGCTTGGTAAAGGGAAGATATGAGACCCTCTTAAAAACTTGAAATACATTACGCTGCCTGCATAAAAAAAGGCAGTCCGGTGCACTAAGCTCCCGCTATACGCGGGTCCGGGGAAGGGCCGGACCACAAGGATCTATTGTACGTAGTCTTACCTTGCATTTCTGCAAGATGTTGTTTCCACGGCTTGAACCCGTGACCTCCAGGTCACATGCTTGCATATTATATATATTTAATTTAATTTTCTATGAAGGATTTGTTGGTACTCTATGGTACTTTATAAAGCAGTACGAGAAGTAAATAACTATTACAAGTATTCGAAAGGATAAACAAATATTCAATATTCAGAAATTGAATCTTGTTGAAGAAATAGGCCAATCTTCAAAACTGCCGCAAGCTTGTTGTGTCTTGAATCTTGATAACCTGAAATCAAGAAACAACTAAATTTGGATGGTTACAACGTTGTGTGTTGAGTCGAGTGATTGCCCTCTGTCCTTAAGACAAAATTGCCCCGTATATATGCTTTTACGTTAGCGGGCAATAGTCTCCCAAGATAAAACAACACTTTAATCTCAACGCTACAAAGCCAATAGGTTGAGCCTGACGAAGAAAACAAATATGAATCGACTTGCTGAAGATACGGAAAAGGAAGGAAGAGTTTCTGTCTACTCTTCTCTTTTGTCTCTGTGTATATAGCGTGTCTCTGTTGTGTATATCTTGTGTATATGTGAGGGTTTGCTCACTATTTTTCAACACAGTTTTGCTCACTGTTTTGTGGTCTGTTTGTGCTATTTTCGTGACTGTTTTTGTGCTGAAAAACAATGGATTTGTTTTGTCTTTGAGAATGCTGTGTATATTGCTGTTTTTCTCTTCTGTTTTTCTGTCTGTTATGCAGTCACGAATTGAGCCAACAACAACTCAATATATAGCATGGAGGAGGGGCTGTACAACTGCCCAAAACATGGCTGTTAATGGTCATTAGGAGGGCATTAAACAGCCAAGTAATGGTTGTTAATGGCCATCAAGAGGGGCTGAATTATGGACATGAAGGAGGGTGATAATGGAGGAGTTAATCAACCAAATAATGGCTGATTAATGCTCCTGAAAACAGTCCAACGAGTTTTCTGCCTACCGTCACCCCAAAACCAACTTTCCAGAAACTCTGGGGATCAAACTGTAAAATATTAAACTTCAGGGACCAAACTGTACATAAGAAACTTCAGGGATCAAACTGTACATCTGGCAAAGTCTTCTGGTCCAAAAAGATAATATCAGCCCGGACCGGACGAGCGAGTGGCGGTGGCGTACGTGTGGGCTTAGCCTTGAACCCAAGCACATCTAGGTCCTCCCTCCTTTAAACACATAGGATACCCCTTGGGGTCCCAAACCCTTTACCACATTAGAGACTTATATAGAGAGCAATTCTTCCTATTCCCACCGATGTGGTAGATTTGTTCCACACCACATTTTCATGCATCAAACACCTTACTTCGTGGACCAATATCTCTTTCATTTCTCAACGAAATTTGACGATTCTTGGCCCTACGGTCATCTACTCACTTCGTAGATCATGCATGTGCGAAGAGATAAAGTCTCCAACATGCGGAACACTAGTGTTTAATTCATTAAAGATGGGTAGATGCATCTCCCCGCCAAAGGCAAATTTCCAACAGGTTGAAATTAGAATGCTAAAAGAGGTCACAATCAGAGTCACAACTCACAATGTTGATGTTTTTCCTAATAATGCATATCCATAACTGAATTTCTTGTCCTCCACAATTACTCTAAGTAGTGCAAATCTACCTCAGTAAACACACCATGCAATAATAGTCTCTGAACCTTACCTTTATAATGCACTCTTGAAACTCCATGGCTGCCTCCAAGAATATTGAACAAACAAAATACAGGTTCAGTCATGTAACTCTATTTCAATATTAGTGTACACAGTAACTGCAGAAGATATCAATCCTTACTTGTAAACTTGCCACTCATATGGAGGGCCATACTACAACATTCTACTATTTCCATGCTCAAACTTCACTGCAACCTAGAGACATAACAGAAAGTCAATGTGGTTTACTTTTATCAGGTAAAATGAGATTCCATTAACAATTGCATCCAGAAGATGCTAAAACTTGTCGACAGGTAAATTAGCCTTCTCAAGAAGGAGAAGGAAAAAATGGCTAGAGAATTCGTAAGCGACCACGTTAACTCCAGAGCCAAGGGACCATTAGCACATCCATTCTCGCCGGTAAGTCAGCGGCCCAAAAGCACTTGTCCAAAACTAGCTTTACCTAACTTTCTTTTGACCTTATACACTGGTGATCCTCCTACTTGCACCTGAAAACAAAGAATGGGTCTTGAGCCTAATTCAACCCCAAAAGCTAGCTTGCAGGGTGAAGATTGTCTAAGTCCATATAAGGAGTCCATGTTCCCATTCCATTTCCGATGTGGGACTCTTAACATTCCCTCGCACGCCCAGACATCGTTAATTGGAGCGTGAACAATATAATTTGGGGGGCCAACATCGGTGAAGGCTCTGATACCATGTAAAGAGTGAATCTTGAGCCTAACTCAACAAGGCCCGGTCACAATTGATATTGGAGGAGACTAAACGAGTCAAACAAGACGAACATTGTCAACAAGCATTGGCGGTTGACGTACTGCCAACCACCACCGCACCCGCCGGACCACCACAATACACTGACCACCAACATCAACGTGGTGACTGAGGTGGTGACAGGGGACGAGGATGCGGAAATCGAGGCGGTGGCAGCGGAAAAGAGCATGGAGGAAAGTCCAATTTCGATGGACAGACACATCCGACCCAATACATCTCTCAGTGGGCTGGCCCAATACCGTGGCCCATGACCGTACCCAACAGCCCCGGGAACTAGGCCTCTCCCCATGACCGTACCCAACAGCCCCCGCCCAACATACCGGTCAGCGTCCGCAGCCGAGCATCCTGGGCCCTCCTCCAAGCCCACGCTACACGGGCCAATAGCATCAGGTCTACCTCTCTCCGGCCCAACAGTAACAACAACATCCGTATAGCCTTATGACCCCTACCGAACTAAGTCACGCCTACAACACTATGAATCTACAGCAGCCTGACGACGCCTGGTACATGGATACGGGTGCCACATCCCACCTCACTCGGAACTCCGGTAATCTCCCTCAACTATTTAATTTGAACAATCCTCAATTTATTTTTGTCGGAAATGGCAATCGCATTCCAATCAAGGCTATGGCACCACTCGAACACCACCACCTCACCCTCTATTTACCCTAAAAATGTCATATATGCTCCTAACATCATTAAAAACTTAATTTCTATTAGGAAATTTACTTGTGATTGTTCTGTATCTATTGAGTTTGACCATTTTGATTTTTCTGTGAAGGACCTATGTACAGGGACAACTCTTACGAGATGCAATAGTGTGGGGGACCTATATCATTTCTCACACAATTCCGCTACAAGTGTCAACCCACAAACCTCTCTAGCTACAATCGTTCCATCAACTTGGCATGGTAGACTTGGGCACCCGGGAGCACCAGTTTTTAATTTTCTTAGAAGTCAAAATTTAATTCAATGTAATAAAGGGAAATTTACCCACGACTACTACTCTTGTCCTTTAGGGAAGCATGTTCAGCTTCCTTTTAAGTCATCACTAAGTGTAACTTTTTCTCCTTTTGATATCATTCATGTAGATTTATGGACATCTCCCATTACTAGGAAACTGGGTCACAAATATTATTTGGAGCTTTTGGATGATTTCTCTCATTTTCTTTGAGTTTATCCTCTAAAATATATGTCCCAAGTTTACTCCATTTTTCTTGAATTTCAAGCATATGTTAAAACCCAGTTTGAGAAGAACATCGAAATGTTTCAATGTGACAATGGTAGTGAGTTTAACAATTCCCCCTTTCATAAATTTTGTGTGGACAATGGCATGGTGTTTCGATTCTCTTGCCCCCATACCTCACCTCAAAATGGTAAAGTCGAAAGAATCATGCGCACCATCAACAATATGATTCATACTTTGCTCTTTCATGCTTCTAGCCCCTTCCTTTTGGGTCTATGTGTTGCACATGGTAGCATACATTCTTAATAAATTACCAATGCGTACTCTTCAAAAAAAAACTCCAACCGAAATGGTCTTCCGTCAAAACTCTTCCTATGGTCACCTTCGGATTTTTGGTTGTCTATGCTACTCGAATCTCGCCTCCACGGCTCCTCACAAATTAGCACCTAGGACTACTCCTTGCATTTTCTTGGGTTTCCCGTAGAATAATAGGGGTACTTATGCTATGATTTGTCCACAAATAAAATCATAGGCTCTCGCCATGTCACATTTGAGGAGCACATTTTCCCATTCGCAAACGTCCGAAAATTCCAAGTCACTGACTATGACTTCCTTGACGATTCGGACACATACCCTCTCACTAGAAATGTAATACATGGAACTAGTAGCCCAGCCCAACCCGTGCCTCCGACGCCTGTCTCTACTTCCACCCAGGCCCAACCACACTACCTGCCTACGAGAAGTGTGTCGTCCTCACCATCCCCTTCCCCGTCACTGCCTGTCTACGGCCAGCTGCTCACCCCGCCTGGCCATCTGCCCACATCGACCACCCTACTACCCCTGTCGACCCCCCTGCCCCTCATCGACCACCCCCTGCCCCTGTCTGCCTTCTATCCCCCGAGCCCAGATCAAACGCAGCCCGACCCCATACCACAAAATGCCACCCGTCCGGTCCATATTCCTACACACCGCATGGAAACTCGTGTCCAGCACGGGATTTTCAAGCCGAAAGTCCACTTTAACATATCCACTCAAGTTATCTCACCTCTACCTAAAAACCCAAAATTAACCAAGCTTGACCCAAATTGGAATACAGCCATGCGTGAGGAATTTGATGCGCTCGCTACACATCACACTTAAGATTTTGTCCTAAAACCAGAGAAGGTCAATGTGATTCATTGTATGTGGCTATATCGTCACAAATTCAGGGATATTGGTGAGCTTGAACGCCATAAGGCGAGACATGTGGCAAATGGCACGGGGCAACGAGAGGGCATTGATTATGGTGAGACCTTCAGTCTAGTGGTTAAACCAACCACATTCATACTGTTTTGAGCATTGGTATGGGGAAGAACTGGTCGATTAATCAACTTGATGTGAAAAATGCATTCTTACGTGGTGATTTGAAAGAAACTGTCTATATGCATCAACCATCTGGCTTTGTGCATCCATCGGCTCCTCAACATGTCTGTCGTCTTCAAAAGTCACTATATGGCTTGAAACAAGCCCATCGAGCTTGGTATGAGCGATTTTCCACTTACATTATGCAGATCGGTTTCGTGTGCAGCAAAAGTGATAATTCACTTTTTATTTTTCATCGAGGTAATGACACTGCATACCTTTTGCTCTATATGGATGACATTGTATTGACTGCCTCCTCTGATGGATTGAAAAACGAAATCATTACATTACTCAAATCTGAATTTGCCATGACGAACTTAGATAAATTGAGTTATTTCTTGGGGATTTCCGTGACCAGATCCGAGAATGTGATGTTCCTTTGTCAACCTAAGTATGCCGAGGAGATTGTCTACAAGGGTAAAATGTCAAACTGCAAGATCATGCCTACCCCAGTCGACGCAAAGTCGAAGCTCAGCGCCAATGATGGGGATCTAGTGCTTGGTCCTTCTTTTTATAGGAGTCTCGCTGGTGCACTTCAATATCCTACCTTCACTAGGCTCGATATTGCCTAATTGTCCAACATGTGTGCTTGTTCATGCATGCTCCTAGGGAGCCTCACTTTACGGCTCTTAAACGTATTATTCGGTACATTAAGGGTACTCTTGATTATGGATTACATCTTTATCCATCTACACCGACCAGGTTGATATCTTATACGGATGTAGATTGGGGCGGTTGTCCTGACACACGTCGATCTACTTCCGGCTATTGTGTATTTTGGGTGATAACCTCATTTCGTGGTCTACAAAACGGCACGCTACGCTTTCCCGTTCGAGTGCAGAAGTAGAATATAGAGGCGTTGCGAACGTCGTTGTCGAAACTTGTTGGCTCAGAAACCTCCTTCTAGAGCTTCATTTTCCCTCACGTAAGTCATCTATTGTTTACTATGATAACACATCTGTTGTCTACTTATCTCATAACCCGGTTCAACATCAACGCACCAAACATATTGAGATGGATATTCATTTTGTTCGTGAGAAAGTTGACATGGGTCATGTTCGGGTGTTACATATTCCTTCTTCCTATCGGTACGCAGATATATTTACTAAAGGACTTCATCGGCAGTTGTTCCTTGACTTCAGATCCAGTCTGAGCGTCCGGCCTTCTCCCGCTCCGACTGCGGGGGTGTGATAGAGAACATGTTTATATTCTTCATATATTCTGTAATTATTATTTTGATGTGATTATGTAAACTAGATATTCTCATACAATTAGGTTTGTAATTGTAAACACTTATATATATATATATATATATATATATATATATATATATATTGTATTAATGAGAAGACTGCAAACAAGAAGAATTACACAGTTGTACGGTATATATTACAGTAGTAGCGATAAAGGATGGTAAGAATTTAAGCATTTCATATTTCATCAGGCAAAGCTCGATAAAGAAGAATGAAGTAGTTCAAGCTGTTAAGAGGAGTTTAAAGTTAGAGAATGCAACACCCTCTATATTATAAAAAAACTAAGAATATCAAAATCCAAGAGTTACACTAACCTTTTTATCCGATCGAGTAGCCGAGAGAAATCTTTCCATAAAAATTTATGTAGTTAACAGACATATTAAACTACAGTGTGTTGAACATCATTCTTTGATGTCAAACTATTCTGCCATAAAATTATGTAAGATGTGGTTGTTGTCCTGAATATAATAAAATATTACTTAGTCACATATAAACGCCTAGAATTGTTGTTAACCTCTAAACCAAGATGATACTTTGATTAAACATGCTGTACATCAGAAATCATATTATAAAACCTTGAGAAAGTGCACGAATTATTTCATCAGTAATCAAATTCTTTAATCTTGAAAAAATGAAAGTAGTATGACCAGCGATATACAGGTTTTGTCCATTGGAAAAAATGTCACTGACAAAATCATTTAAACTTATCATATCAAAACTGTAAAACAACTTTTAAAACCAACAAAACAAAATTATAGAATCTACAATTAATATTTTTAATGATCTGGTCCTACTTAAAACTTTAGTTCATGACGAATATACTCTTCCACTTAAGTCTTTAAATAATTGCCTATTTTTTTGGCATTTCCCAAAGCTAGAGTCTAAAGTATTTCAAGAAAAGCGTAAATTTCTTATTATGTGAACATCAAGAACTAGTGTGAAACTGTTCTAATTAATTACATGAGAAGTACAACTTCCCTGAAGAATAATAACAAAGATTATGTTTCCCCTAAACCTTTAATTAACTCGAGAATACTCTTGAATATAAAAAAAAAATCGGATATAATTTTAGTGATATCTAAATGAACTTCATACCAGTTTTAATAAATTTTAAATATAATTTAATTCGTTATATAGTTTTCCTTTATTATATAAAATAAATTTTAGATCTATCCTGGTAAATCTGGTATATAAATAATAGAAAGTGATATGACATGTTAGATTAACTCTAGCATCACTATATACTTGGTAAGTACCATATTCACCTTGATAAAAAAAAAGTTATTAGAGTTTCTTTAGTTACTACTTAATGAGGAAATCACTACTTTGATGCAACTGAATTATACTATTATAGTCAGGTTTACTTACCACATAGTCACCAAATGCAAGTGGGTTCTTTGCATAGTCACTGTCAATACTTATCAGTCTTCACAAATATATCCCTTGTTTCAATCTCCTACAAATCTTATGCCCTTATCCATATTTAACAAAACTATCACAACGTAGTGTCTTTCAGAGTAATAATAATACTTTATTTATTTTTCTACAGTAGTGTATCACATCAAGGAAAATAATTGTTGGATATAAAGCCGTACGGAAAGTAAATAAATATTACAAGTGCTTCGAAAGAATAAACAACAAAGATTACAATAAGAAGTAGTCAATCTTTTAATCTTGAACTAGATATTCAAATCTGGATCTTATATTCAGAAATACAAGAACATGAACTGCTACACTTGTGGCGTGTAGAACCACTGAGAATCCGAACGGTTAGAGTCCTTTGAGTTTCAAGTTCACACCTGAAACACTTAGCAACCAATTAGATAATCACAACACCACCGGCTGAGTCGAGAGATGACTCTCTGTCTTTAAGACAAGATTGCCCCGTATATATGTTTTTACGTTAGCGGCCAATAGTCTCCCAAGATAAAACATCAACTAATCAACACTACAAAACAAATAGGTTGATTCTGACGAAAAAAAGCAAACATGAAACGACTTGCTGAAGAATGGAAAATTTAGAGGAAAAGGAACAGTTTCTGCTCTTGTTCAAGACTTGTGTTTTCTCTTTTTCTGTCTCTCTCTACCCTCAAAATTAGGGGTAAGGTCTTCTCTTAGTGTTTAGGAGGAGGAGAGGTATTAAGAGGTATAGGCATGTTAGGCATGGCCAGAAACGTTTTAGTTAAAACTGTTGACTTCCCGGTTGTTGGCAGCATTCCTGAAACCCCAAGCGGCCGCGACCCGAGCCAGGACAGAACGGGCGTGGCGGCGGCGCACGTGTGGGGCTAGCCTTGAACCCAAGCACACCTAGGTCCTCCCTCCTTCAAAAACATAGGTTACCCCTTGGGGTCCCAAACTCTTATTCATTTTTTAGGCTTATAAAATGAACAATTCTTCCTTTTCCCACTGACGTGGGAGATTTGTCCCACACCATATTTTCATGCCTCAAACACCTTACTTCGTGGACCAATATCTCTTTCATTTCTTAACGAAATTTGACGATCATTGGCCCTACGGTCATCTACTCACTCAGTAGATTATGCACGTGTGAAGAACCAAAGTCTCCAACATGTGGAACCCGAGTGTTTAAGTCATTAAATATGGGTGGACGCAACCCCATCAAAGGCAAATTTCCAACAATAATTACACCATTTAACATTTTATTCTAGTATGAATTCCCCATTCACCGGACAAAATCTTAACTATTTGCCCCAAGGCTATGTGATAATGGATGTCTATCAATTTCTAACAGTAATAGTTTAAAATCAAACTTATTTCAAGACAAATTCATTTATATATACTCCATATCTTACTCTCATTGACCAAACAGCTAGCACAAAATCTCTTTTTTGACATATAAAAGAATGAAAGATTTGAACATGCAAAAGTATTCGAAACCAGTATAGATAAAACATCAAATATACAAATATGCTTATTAATTTCAAATTGATAGGGGAAAAACATATGGATGCCGAACATGAACTTTTTTTCTGTCGGAAACAGATTCCTTCGGTGAATCTAAAGGAGCATGAGTTGTATATTCTGCGAGACGTCATTTCCTTTAAGGTTATATATCTTTTTTCAACCTACTCAAGTTTAACCTATTTAAATCCCTTAGAAGGTAGGAACAAATGCGCTTAATTTGTTTTTTTAAATAAAAAGGTGAAAACAACTTTTCTCCTGCGAGCACATGACAAATATATCAATAATAGCAATTGTGCCTCTATTCCATGTAAATTGATGTCTACCTTAAGAACGCTCGTTGTATTCTGTATTGCGAAAAAATTATCATAAATTGATTAGTTTTATGCTAATTGTTAATTTACCGCAACTCTTCTCTTTTATTCAAACTTGAGATTGATAATATGAGCAAACTCATACATATGGAGTTACTGATAAAAAGAAAGGTGGAACTAAATAACAAATATATAAGAATTGATCAACTGTTTTATGTAAGCAAATTTGCACCAGCTTTTGCATCTATCACACAATTGGTCAACAATTCCCAAACTATTAACAATCTCAGGCATTCGGACCGTGAACAATCGATCAAATAATAATTATGGATCAAGTTTACTAACCGAAGGCCCATTCTTCTTGGACTGAGTTTACATTACATGGCCCAAATCCAAATCATGGGTTCAACTAACGGGCCTAAGTTGTATTTTTTGAGGTTTTGAGCAGGGGCAGATTTAGAGTGCCGTTTACGGATTCACGTGAATTCAATAATTTTTTTCTAGATCATGTATATATATTAAAAAATCTATTAGTAATATTTATAAATATTTAACTGTGAATTAAGTTACTATTGTAAATTAAACTTGATACCGTTATAGAAACTCATAAACTTCAAATTATTAATCCGCCTTTAATTTTGAGGGTCAAGGCCTAAATTGTTTATCCGTGAAAATCTTTTTTTAGAATTGTGTTGAAATCTTTTTAGCTATAACTCGTTATTCTAAGAATGATTGTCAAAGGGTAGACGTGGTGAAGTTAGTTGACTACGAACTTCTATTATTCCACCTTGACGTGAGTTCCTACCCCAATATATAATATATATATATATATATAAATATAAAATAAAATAGTTAATTTAAAAGAAATTTATGTTTACTAATTGAGTGAATAAGTTTTCGGCCGTGGCGGTATTAATGAAATTTGAATGTTACTCTATCTTATGTTAGCCAACAACTTCTATAAGCTGACAAATCAAAACAGAAAGAAAAAATAAAGACGTAACTGTGAGTAATGCAAACTTTATAGTGGTTGCAACTTGCAACTTTAATCTACACCACAACTTAAATTTAGAATTTAGGGAAGTCGTCGCAAGTCTTAGGTGGTGGGGAGGCATACTAAACCAAGTGTTGCCAAAAAAAATTAATTATATAGTATATGTAATTGTTTCTCAAAAAATAATATATACTCCTTCCATCTCAATTTAACTGTCTTATTTATTTTTTGGTATGTCTTAAAAAGAATCTATTTCTATATTTAGTAAGTTGACAATTCAAACATCTTACATGGCAAGTTTAAAACTACAAGATTCAAATGACATTTTAGTACATTACACACATCTTTCATTTAGGATCATAAGATTTGAAAGTCTCTTTTTATTTCTTAATTTAGTGTCCAATCAAACTAAGACACTTAAATTGAGACGGAATGAGTAATATGTTTTAAAAGAAAATAATATGTAATATATATATATATATATATAGGTCGATATCGTTCAAAAGATAATATAATTAAACATGAATTTGAAAAAGAACTAAAACCTCAAAACCTTATACCCATTACATGTTTATACAATTCGAATTATAATAATAGATAGGCATAACTTGAAAAAAGAAAAAAACTTATATGTCATCCTTTACTTTTTCCTTTCTCTTTCACGCTAATTCCACCCCCAAGATATGTTAAGAATCATCTATGGACGCGGAAACCATAAAGAACTTTGACTATCCGAAGAATCTCAATGGCATAATTCCTTTTAGAATAGTTCATACTTCATAGTAGTAGTTTGTCAAAATTGGTACTTCCTCCGTTTTACTTTACTTTTATAGTTGGATTTGGTATAAAATTTATTAGAAAAGAAAGATTTTTTTATATATATGTTCTTACCTATTGTAATATGTTACGTATAATATTTGTGTAACTATAAAACTTTTGAAAAGAATGATCGTAAATATGTCATGACATGTATGCGCCTATTAAAGTTACTTAGGAATATGTGATTTTTCTTTGTAATAAGGAAATTGTGTTAAATAAAGTGTAAGGGAGAAATTACTATTTCTATCCTAAGTCCAGCACGATTATGTCAATGTGAATCATTGATTACTTTATTAGTGAAGTGCACATACCGGGGCCGACATTTGGTCTTTGTTGTTTACTTATTTTTGGAAGCTGCTGGGTTGGTGATGTGACTTGTAAGAGCCTTTATTCTCTGAATATTTCCTATAATCATCTTCTATACTCTTTTTACTTTTTGCAAAACCCATCATTTCATGACTGTTTTATCAACTTTCAACCACGTGGTAAACGATTTTCTATTTACCTTACGAATTAGTCCATGTTCAGTTACAACTACCATATATTAAAAGCAAAAAAGTATGATACAAGTCAAATCACAATTTCGTAGCATTACAGTATGTCAATGGGATCGTACCTTGAATTGTAGCGAACCATCCTAGAGAATGAGGGTTTTAAAAAGAAGAAACAAGACTAAATACATGCGCACGAGATTGCGGTGTCTAACAAACAATTCAAAAGGGAAACACGGTCTCGAATATTCATTAAACTCTGAGATATACATAAAGAGATCAAGGCATCAAATACTGCCTTTATCAAAATCTGCCCAAGTTCCCGGCGTTCAAATATATTGCAAAGAGGTTCAAATCATTTTACATTCGAAAAATACACTACTAACAACTATCGAATCACGAGTAAATTTTAAAAGAGAAGAAACAAAGAAATAAACAGAATTGTACTCACAGATATTCATCAATAAAATGTGTTTCATCAAAAAAAAAAAAAGAAGGGAAAGACGGATGGCAGACAGTGAGAATCAAAATATATTACTCCATCAGTTTCAATTTAAGTATGTTAGTTACTATTTGAAGAGTCTGAAGAATATTTTCCTTGACCATGATATTTTCAAATGTTTCTAAATATTTTGAATCGTTGAGACTTAAAATATTTTTAATATAATCTCAATATGTAAATATATTTTTTCTACCGCTGGTAGATAAAACCTTTTTAACTCTTTTAATAATTCTACTTTGAAGCCAATTGCAACACTCAACATGGCACGTGTTAATTTAACCTTCCAAGAGCTGCTCTCTTTTGTCTAACGGAAGGGGTACATGCTGGTGTCATTTAAATATGTAGAACCGCGTTGTGCCATGTAGAAGAGATAAGAAAAAGAAATGTGAGGACATTGCTTTATATATTAACTATTAATATACTGTCCGAAGAATGAATACTTCTGCATAAAATAATACCACCTATATCATGAAAAGGATACCTAAATACAAATGATAATTCATCAGAGCCAGAATGTAATTGCAAAGGCTATTTTTATAATATATACAGAAGCCATCTTTGTCATGACATGACTTTATATTTAAACAAAAAGCCTTAAAAAAGGTACAAAAAGAAAAAGAAATGCAACAGAAAGTAAGACCAAGTATCTCTCCACATCTCCCATTAGAGATAGGTGCAGACAAACTTTTCCTGTCTATCTGAGGTCAAAACAAGCAAAGCATTATAAGATTCCCCTATACGAAATCATAACAATAAGATAATACTAGGATGGAGAATCCTGTCTGTTATGGCATCACTCTCCCCAGAAAATACATAAAAAATGAAAAGCCGACCTTTTTTGTCTTGCCAGCCAGCATCCTTAACTGAACCAGTCATGCCAGTATGGGCTAATTGTCACGCACAGCATCACTTGCATCTCCAAAAAAACCAAAACTATGACTGATGTCAGACCCATCTTTCCCCACTCCTCTACACATTATGGGTACAAGCAACTGGACCCACTTCCTATGCTTTCTCCTCATTGCTAACAGTTGCATCTGAAACTGGTTTGCCTGGTTTCACGTCGTCAACTGGAAGTTTTATCTTTGGTGAAAGTCTTTTCGCTTCCTCGGCTGTATAGACGAAAATTTTTCTAACCATGCTGCAGAATTCACTGTACCACATTTCCATTACACCATAAGAATCAAAGTCAGTAGGACATAAAGAAACTTTTAGCTAGTCTAACTACTTCGTAAAAAAATTAATTCAAGAATGGTAAGAATATCAAATTTTAAGCACAAAATAGTAATGCAAAAGAGAACAATGGAACATAACTAAGGTTGTCAGACTTACTGCCATGGATCATCTCCAACCATCATCATGTCGTCCTCATCATCTGTGTAGACTACCTTCCATTTCTTGGTTGATCCACGAAGTTCACCTTCAATCTCGAACATCTCCTCTAATTTCTTAAGCAGATCTTCATAACTATCTAATCTTGTGAGATCAACTGCCCTCCCAACTGCCTTCCCTTGCATATGCACCTAAGAAGAATACCAAGAAGCTCAAGTCAAACAACAAATTTCAATTTGGCAAAACAAGGACTCCACAAAACAGGTCTACTTCACTAGAAAGGCAATAAGCGATGCAACTGTAGTGGGCTTCTACAGGAGGAAAATCTTTTTACACCCAATTCCTTTTAAGCTAGTGTCATAACTCAAGCTAGGAAATAGCTGCTGGTTAACATTAATCCTATGTATTGACAATACTAAATCACTGCACTGAAAATATATCATCCAGATAATCATTTGCTTGTGAAAGAAAGAACTCAAAACAGAACAATATAGACCAGGTTATAGTACCTTCGTGCAACTCCGGATTTGTTTGCTTTGAGACTCGTGGGGAGACCTCACAGATGACTTTTCAGGCTCACGACTTACTGAAGGAATTGGATTAAATGGATCTGAGTTTCGGTCAGAATCAACATCTAAAGATGGAGCTGGCTGATCCTCCATTACGGCACTCGTCATAGCAGCTGATGAAGTTTCGTCTATGGTTGGACGATCCAGTAACTCAATTCCAAATAACCTATATCCATTAGCCAGTCTCTTTTCACTAGCAGGTGCAACAGACTCTGTACATGTCTCCGATTGACTTGACCAAAACATCGATTTGGTGGAAAGAGGCATGGAACCATTCTCACCATAACCCAGGCCCTTTGCGGCAGAAGATAGCTTGGGTGTAGGGTAGAGATCTCGCTCACGAGATGGATCACAATATGAGAATGATGAGGGAGAATCAACAGGAGACTTCCACATTCCTACAAAATGAGAGTTGTCAATGAGAATGTGTGTTACATTAGAAGTAACAATGATACAGCACTGGAGAAAGATTCCACACCTAGAGTGGGATGTTCTTGCACCGGCGACGGTAAAACTGGCGGTCGAGCACGCTTATTTCTTTGAGGAGGCTGGGTATTTGTAGGCGTTGCTGTGACAAGTGGCTCCATTTCCCATGCTGAAACCCTATCTGGACGCAAAATAGACGATGGTTCATCCCAGTGAACCTGAACAAGTCAAATGCACAAAGTAGATTTGTTAGCTATTGTCTACAGGATAATGTGGCAAAGAAAATGGAAAGAAAGGTAAAACACGGTTACAGCAAAGATGACAACTCCATTTGCAAAATTCTATAATCCCTAGTAAACCACATTGCAGTAAATTCTGAGTAGATATCGCAGAACACAGTAACATTGCGTGTAGAGCTAACAAATACTTAAAATCTGGAGGTTTTGCTTTCCTTTTTATCTAGAGCACATAAATAAGAACACAGAGTGTTGTTTAATGGGCAACAGTTCAAAAAAGAGAGTGGGTTAAGAGGAGTAAATTCCACGGCCTCTAAACAGCATCCAACAACAAAAACAAGATCACAAAGAGGCCTAAAATAATCAATAACAGCAAGCTTGAGTGGTCACTCGTGCAAATACAAAAAAAGTACCTTCAAGGATCTCCATTCAGAATCAGGCCATCTAGATGACGTGTTATCACCAACACCAACAATTGTTCCACTGAACCTATAAAACAAAGTAGCCAAGGGTTAATTGAGTTTCAGCCCCTTAGTCCTTTAAGTAATTTGAGCTGAATGTAATACAGATCTCTAAGACCTGAAGTTACTATATTCTGAAGCTTTACCTTCTTTCTGGAACTTCCTCACCCTCAAATCTCATCTTAAACCTCATCCCAACAGAAAACTTGTGATTTCGTGCTTCAAGATATTTGTTCACACTGACAATAAATTCTGACTGACTAGTCCTGGAAATCAGCAGTTTTAGTATAGTTAAATCCATAGGGCAAGTGAAAGAATCTACATTCAGAAGCGAGAAGAAGGTTGAAATGACTGCCAAGGCAATAAGAACCAAGTATCAAAACATGCATACAGAAACAGAAAACACTGGATGATGCTACTCAAGTCACTTAAAAGCTTAAGTCAGTCACTATTACGCCTGCAAAATAAAATAATTAAAAATTCTTATACCACAGAGCTTGTATTCCAGGGAGTAAAAGAGATGGAACTGGAGAGACTTAATGCTGACTGTACAAGTAATTACTACAAGCAATTTTTGGTATCGCCAATCTCAATGAAATCGGACTAGCATCACCTTTTGATAGAACAGGAAACCAACAATAAGTCTAACGCATAAAAATTGACAAACAGAGACAGGAAGCTACCTAGGCTTATAAAACACCGAGAAGATGGTCCCAGTCGAGATGGCATGAGACGCAGTTGCAAGAACACCCAGATGCATACTGTGACTTGAAATGACAGAAGATGGCATATTATTTAGCTGTCTCATGAGTCTCCTAACACCAACTCGAAGCTCCCCGTTCTCTCCCCTGCAGAGATAAATGAAACGATGCAGGGGTTATGGAAGAGAAATTTTATGAAACAAAGAAAATGACAATTTCAGTAAAATACAGATGGATATTTTACTCATAAACTTGCCTGAGAAAGATGAAAGCATCTCCAGCAACCAATTTCTTTGCACTGACAAAGACACTCCACCCAGTTGTGAGCAAGTGGCGCCTAGGTTGACCTGAACGTGGAGTCAACATTTATTACGGAAACTATCAAAAGAATATTGTAATGAGAAAGGGCAGGTCTTGAATCTGAATGGAACACGGAGAAAAATGCAGCATAACAACGCTAAAGGACCTATAATCAGCCGTGTAGAAACAACTCTACTGACCCAACTCAACTATAATTTTAATCTGAACTTCCAAGTTATAACAACACAGAAAACAAACCAAGATAATTGATTTATAACCTCGAAAAATGTGGCGGAAGTGCCATTCATTGCAATGTAGATCACTAGCAACCAATTCCTGCCATGGTGGCTGCTGAGACATATCCTGAATATGTAGCAAGAAATTTAGCTACGAATGAGAAGAATAAATAGATAGGTAGAGGAGTTCAGAAGGGTGAAGCCAAGACAAGGCATAGTTATGAAATAGAAGCTTACCAGTGGGGGCAAACATTCATCTGCATGCCTCCGAAGCACAGAGAACCCACCATGGGTGCTAGTATCAGATGCAGTAAGAGTCTTGCAAAACGAATGAACAGTGCATTTTTGAGGTTCAGGGACAGGAGGATCAGGACTTGTGATCTCGCCTTGCTAAATCCACAGAAGACAAAAGGAGAATGCAATATGTCAAGGAAAAAAGAAGTATGTTTTGGAATTGTCATATGATCAAATAAAGAATCTCGGAGATATAAAGGGTGACACTCACATCTTGTTGAGGAAACAGAGTTATCTGTGCATACACCTCATCTGTCTCTAACTCGGCCTAAAAACAACAATAGTACTTATTACCATAATTCAACCATAGGAAGGGAGAATTAATTTTTTTTTTTTTTTAAAAAAACATTACGGCACTTACCCGAAGTTGAACATTCATCACTTCACATAAAATTTTAGCTGGCAAATTGAAAGAAGGAAGTTGTTGGTCTAATCCCCCGTGTGTTGATGCTTCAAGCTGGAAGCAGATTGCAATCATATAGAATCATAATGAGTTAGAGAGAGAAAAGCATCATCAGATATCAAATGTCTGTTTGATGAAACAGTTGTAGAAAATGCAATAAAAAAGACAGTATGAAACATCACACTATAATTGAGGGTTTTATATATCTTCCACGTTTGCAGGAGAAAATAAAA
Organism: Anisodus tanguticus; assembly: GCA_034509755.1. Classification (NCBI taxonomy): domain Eukaryota; kingdom Viridiplantae; phylum Streptophyta; class Magnoliopsida; order Solanales; family Solanaceae; genus Anisodus; species Anisodus tanguticus. Next base: position 30,687,633 of record CM067561.1, on the reverse strand, counting down.
AAAGTGCACATAAGACCTGAAAAGATAAAAGCACAAAAAAAGAAAAATGCAAATTAAAGATACCTGTTCCATGTGACCCTGTGGGAAATAATAAACTCTTTCTCTTACACGAGGAACTGTTACAAGAGGTCCAGCACAGGCATGCCAGAGTTCCTTGTATAACCCCTCATTGTGAGAAACCCCTACAGAAAGATCAAACAATACTATTTTCACTTTTACAAGTAACAGATTTATTGTATTACACAGTGAGGAAGCACCGGAATTGGCGACTAACATACAAATGACATACAAGTGCAGTAAACGTTAATGTATTAAGGAAGAAGCACTTAGGACAGCGTTATGTGCATATATTATAAATACATAACTAAGTAAAATGACCAAATGAAAAACCCATATGAAGCAAGCTGGAGTGAGGACTAATTCAATAAAACTTGCATATAACTGGTTGATATCAGATGAGGAACATAAATAAGTACAAGGAAAATCAACATAGTGAGAACTACAAGCAAAAGCAAATAATGGGCAAATGAGAGCATTTACAGGTAGCTTATCAGCTCGATGAGCTCATTGATCCACAATAGGTACATCACAGTACATGAACTTGGAAAAACAAGTGAGCAACATCCATAATTAAGCACAAACTACTAGTAACAGATAATTAACATGACAGTATTGGAATTGAAAGAGGATTTAACTCGAACCTTGATGAACCCCGCCTCCAAAGTGATTTGCAGCAAGGTGTGCCATAAGAAAATCAATTTGAAGTCACCAACCCTTTAATAATTATCTGTCTTCTACCTATCTTCAGAAGAATATAGGTACGTCTCAAAGAATTCCCAGCAAAATTAATCAGATCCAACTGCCGAAAACCCACAAGTATCAGAACACACCAAGTAATAGTGAACAAATGCACAAATTTATTACCTTACCCCCTTCTCAAATATCTGCATAACTTTAAAAATTGGGCACAAACCCATGCTATGTAAATTAAAGCCCCTTTTACAATATAACATGAAAGTACCCAAATTGAAAAATATAAAGGCATAACTTAAACCCCTAATTAGATCCCAAAATGGAGATTCTATGGCTCAACAAATACACATCAACTGTTTATTTTTTTTAAAAAAAAATATTACATAGGGGGGTAGGGGTAAGTCAAATGGGGGAGGGGATTAAAACGTGGGAATTCGAAACTCACCAATAAGGTGAAAGTTCATGTAGCCAGCAGCTGAGCTACTAGTTCACTACTACACATCAACTGTTCACCAAGGGGAAAAATTAAAAATCTAACAAGTTGTAACTCAAAAACATGGAAATAATTACAGATCGAAACACTTAAGACCGGTACAACAAACTGTAGCAGTTAAATATTTTATATACATAGAGAAAACACCAACCATATGGAAATTCAAAGGTTTCCATATATAACATCATGATTTTTCTAATCAAATTAGAATTCAAAGTACAACAAAAGATTACCTTAAGTATTAACCAGGATTTCTCTATTACTCATCATAATAGACGGATTAAACGTTCATTTCCATGTACAACACAAACGAAAAAGCTTTAAAAGGTACAGAACAAAGGTTGAAGAATAAACTGATGGATTAATTGAAGAACTATAGAGGTGAAATTAGGGTTTTATGTTGTTGTTGATAGATAGAGTAAAGGAGAAAATGGTTGTGATGTTCTTTGCCTGGTTGAAGTCAGACAGTTCTCTCTCTACAAATATTCATGTAATCTGTATATGTATATAATTTTTCTATTTATTTATTTATTTATTTTTGTTTTCCCTTTTTTATTTTCGGTTTACTTTATATATGTTGGAGTGTGTGGAGCAATGGTGTCAACCGTCAAACAAGTTAGACTTTGAACAGCAGCAATAATAATAGGAGCTGCACATTGCGCATTGGGTTTGGAGACTGCACATATAAATCCAAAATATTACTGTAAATTATTATTTTAAAATGCGGGTGATTTTATATATGCCTCGGCAAAGTGTAGGTTCGAGATACGAGCATAAGTCCATAGATATTTAATTTTTAATATTTCATAAAATAATATAATTATAAAAAAAATATAGATAAAATCACATAAAAATAAAAGAAAATTATAAATAAATGAAATATATATATATATGCTTGAACCTTGCAAAAAACTAATCAAATCAATCTATTATACTCCACTTACAACTTGTAACTAGAGTATAACATAATTTTACAAATCTAAACAATATAATAAAATAAAATAAAAGTTATTATGAAATGCAAATCAATTCTAACATATTAACTTTCAAATAATGAAAAAATCACAAATTCTTAAAACAATATTATTATCATACTATTCATTTTATCTCACTATACGCAAATAATCAATAAACTTTATCAGTAATATAATTAAAACGTAACTCCTTCATGAATAAAAATAAAATTACTTTCAAATAACGAAATAATAAAATACGATGATTTTGATACATAGGACAAAAGACCATTACAAGTGAAAATGTACAATTCGACTATGTATTTTTAAAAGAAATATTAAGTGATATCACCCTCACGATGTTCTCAAATAGTAAATATGCAATACTACAACTTGTTATTTGAGTTACATCCAATCTTCTTATTCTATCGATGAAAAACTATTAAGTATCATTCATTTGTTAAAAACTATGAGGGTTAACGATTTTAATTAAGAAATTTAACATATAATTTGTGTAAGAACTGTTAGGCGAGCCCCGAGCGTTAGGCGTGTTTAGGGCCTACAATCGGACGATTAAGACGTAAGTCTCACTAGGAACTAAGCCTCACACATAAGCCCCGGGGCGTTTTGCCAGTGCCCCGCTCCGGGGCTGTAAATCAGTAAAAGTAAAGGCAAATTTAGTAATTTACTCAGAACTCTTTTTGGAAAATTTTACATTACACAATAGCCCAATAAAATTCATAATAAAAATAATTCTACGTATTTTGTATTTTTGTAAATTTAACTAGTATTACAGTGGATAATTAATCTAATTTTAACCAGTTTGTATTGATTATAAATTTATTATTCATTTGTTATATATTGAATATAAATCATTACAAACAGTTTTTTTTATAATTAATTACAAACAGTTATAGCTTAGCCTGTGGATTTCTTTTTTTAGCTGACAGACTAAACACTTTAAAATATCTATTTTGAAGACAGTGTTCGAACCAACTTTTACGTACTTTGATTATTAAATTAGAGGTCTATTTTCTCCAACTAATACAGTAACATTAAATACCTCAGTACATCAAAATTCATACAGATGAAAATATAATTTTAGAGCTTTTTTAGTCTGGTAATATAAATCATGTCATGGAAGGATTTCTCCCACTAGTACAATAATACCAAATAACTCTACCAATCAAAATTTATACGGATGAAAATAAAATTTTAAAGCTTTTTTAGTCTGCTAATAAAAGTCACGTCAAGAAAGGACTACCGTGTGTGCATGCGGTGCAGAGCTAGTATAGAATTTACAGGTTTGTTGAACTCATTAATTTTAGTCCAAACTTTATATTTATTTTTAAAAAATTATTAAATATTTATATATTATTAATTTAAAACTCAATAACTTAAAATAATTAAAATATTAAACACATGAATTTCAAATTCTGACTCCGTCTATCAATATATCATATATAATTTCCTTTTAAGCAAAAATTGTCGATGAGAGGCTAAGGTTGATAAAAATATTTAGCTTTAAATAAAAATGATTTAGAATTAATAAAAATGGTATAGGGTATTTATATAATGGATTTTAACTGTATCAAACTGAAAAATTATTTGAGTGATATTGATAATAAATGTATAAATGAAGTCAAAAGAGTGGATTCATTTGTACTCATAATTAGATCCGATCTTTGGATTTAAGGGGGTGGGGTGGGTGGGTAGAGGAAGAATAATAATAGAGCCGAGGGGAGTAAATAAAAAAAATAAAAATAAAAAAAGCGTGCCCCGAAACGCCAACAGGTTTCCCGTCCAGTGTCCACGCGCGTTAAAGCAAACTCTATTGGGAATTGGTGGGATTTTTTATTTTCCTTAATACTTTAATTAATTAAACTGACAGAGTGCTTTTAATTGTTTAATGGTTTATATAATTGCTTAATTATGTGGGGTGTGTTTCATTATTTTCCAAATATCCCCCTTGATAACCAATTGAGATGTCCAAGCGGACAAGTGTGTTTCATTATTGATGATGGCTGAGTGGGATTTGACTAGGGATGGCAATTGAGCGGGGCGGGTGCGGGTGCGGGTGCCTCTCCGCGCACTCGTACCAGCCAGAAAATTTTATACATGTCACCCATGACGGGTATAATTTTCAACATCCATAACCACCTAGGAGGATATATTCTTAAATTCACACCCGCTACACCACGCAAGTGGATATCCGTCACCCGCCAATACCCGCATGTATCCGCCTGTCATATTTTGTAATCAATTCATTTGTGATCAATTACTGATCAACATGATCCCAAAAATTTGCGACAAGAATCAATACTGTCACGGTCTCATTTTCTTTGGGAGAGAGGGAGGAGAATTCCAGATTTTTTCACCATCAGAATTCCCCATTTTTTTCACATCGACCTTACACAACAAAGAATCAAGAAAATAAAATTTCTAAGAAAACCCAAAAATTATCCACCCAAATAGCTATATATTACAAATGTAGATAAAACTCAGATATTTTGTGCTTGGGGCGGGTATAAGGCGGGAGGGCGGATGCGGGAGGGGGAGGCGGACATGACTGCAAATCCACCACCTACCCGCTTACCCGTGACGGGTACATTTTCAATACTCATATCCGTCTATTACCCGTCAAAGTTATACCCATACCCGCTCCACCTGGGACGGATACGGTGCGAAATCCGCAAAATTATACCCCACCTGTCATCCCTAGATTTGACATTAATGTCACGTATTGTGTGCTTTAATGTCATCTCATTCCCTTCATTTGTTGCCCTTTCATCTCCCTGGTTAGTCATTGCCATTTCAGTATGATATGAGATACTATCTCCTACAGCCAATCCCTTTTGTTTTAATCTACAACCGAGCAAGATTTTCTTCTATCTAACACATATATAATATGTTTCTGACTTATATCTACTTTTACACGAGAGAATACGTGTACTTTAGTAGTTAGACAAATGTAGAAATCACATAATACAATTGAATTTTGACTTGAAATTTCGAACCCGTTATTTGAACTTCGTTTAATTTTTAAGTACAGTTTTATAGTATCTTCTTACTGAAAATCATTCTTTTCCAAAAAGGTGGAACTCCCACCCCAGGAGCCCCCACACTCCGGTCCGACAGGTCTGTGAAGAAGGTAAATCATGGTGACTCAATTGATTTCAAATGTTAGACTAGTACCACTGAAAATCATTCTTATCGTTATTAACGAGTATGTATGCATGATACTCTGATTTGACATCGCCGCGGCCCAGTCCTGGTGGTGTCGTGGCCCTTCTCGGCTCCGCGGCCCTTTCCGACCCTACCATCTTACACTTCGCACAATTTTTCCTTCGTTTACTAATATGGAACACTTGTTATTTATCCAGTAACCGTCCATGATTTTATGTCTCAAACATTTACGTACGTACCAATATCTCTTTCACTAATGAAATTTACGATACTTGGCACTACGAGTGCACGTGTGTGAAAATGACATTTCCGAAGTGCGGGGCCCCAATTGTTCGAGTCATGAATAATAGGATAAACTTAATTCCACATTAAGATTTTGGCGCACACACAAGGTGCCTTCTTTCAGCAATCTTTCAGCGAAAAGATATTGCATCAGGAGAGGTAGCTTCCGCTTTGAACCTTCCTTAGTTGAATACCATCGGACTTACTTACTGCGCGGTGAACGTGATGTCTTGAACCGTCAGTGTATAATGTAAGCCAATACAACGGTACCAACACAATACCTCCCATTTATTTGTTTCTTCTTATTGTTCTGTCCGTTGTGGCCGTGGACACACTTGGATTCTTAAGTGCGTTCATTTGAGGCGGCATGTACTCGCACTTAAATAGGTGATCTCCTACAAGGTATCATGCTATATCCCACTTTACAAGTGTTAGGAATCATTAAAAGTTTCTCCAGCATTAACCTCAACTGTTTGAAGATCGTTAAAGGTTTGGAAGCTTAACCTTTACCCACCATGCATGTAGCACTTTAATGTCTATCGCGGGAACGGCTTTGGATTCATGTTTCTTTACATAAATCGTCATCCGAAGTGCTCTTGCTTCCACCGAAGCGCTCAACTGAACCTTTTACAGCTTAGTTTTTCCATTGAACCAGATTCTTGGGATCTCCAGTCAATATGGTTGGTTACCACCCAAAGGTTTGGGTTTTAAGCCCATTCCCCTAGACATGTAGAACTCTTGATCTTCGGGTATCTTCGGGTAGTCCCTTAGTTAAAGGGTCCGTTATATTATCCTTTGATGTAATCAACGGGAATGACACCCGTGGTGATCAATTGTCATACCGTCTTATGTATCCGACAGATATGTCCAGACGCCGTCATCTGTGCCCTTCCTGAAGCCGACTGGCTAGCCACAATGTATAACTGCCGAAGGCACGGGTTTCTCTCAATAAGGGACGTCCTCTAAGGAGTCGTGAAGTTACTCAACTTCTTCTCATGCTTTGTTTAAAGCGATAAAACTCCGATTTCATCATGAATCGGGCGATGCAAGTTTGCTTAGAGGATTTTTTAAGACACACCATACACATTCACTTGTGGCTTTGGTGTTCTTCATGTCTGATGTCCAGTTTGCATCAATGTGTTCTCCCATAACTGCTGGACATCCAGAATACCATAATCTGTAGATAAGAGAATATTTCAGATATCATCATAGCCGATTTAACGCATTCTATCGATCATTTCCAGAATCATGAGTGAACCTTAGTTCAACTGATCTACTTTGTAAGTCTATACCAGGTCGGTTGTAGTGTGTAAAGTACATTGAACTACATGTGACCTGCGCATATCGCTCCTGGTATACGGGTGCACCATGATTCCAATCAATTCTATGATTCGTATCCATTGGTGACTTCAACGAGATTGTCAAATACCTCACAAATGAGTTTGGAATAGTCCGTTAGATGTCTTAGAAATCCCAATTCCTAAGATGTCATATGTGATACCTATATCTTTCATATCGAGACTTTTGTTTCAATATGACTTCCACTTTCAGACTGTTGGTTTTCCAACTATTGTCTTTCTAACTTCAGAGTCAATGTTTTTGTTGTCAAATTAATTATTTATGTTTTATCTGAAACTTCCAGGACCAAAATGTAAACATTTAAAGGACCAAAAAAAGAAAGTTCAGGAAAAAGCCCAACAGTTCAACAAACCAACTTTGATCATCCCCTTCCAACTCTCCAGTTAAGAAGGTTGTCTCAACATCCATGTCACGCAAGACTGCAATGGCCCTGGATGTTAAGTTATTCACAGGGGAGCACATGTCCAAGTAGTTGAGGCCTTATACTCGTCAGTAGATCCATCTACTTTGTACTCAATGTGAGTATCCACTTTTACAACTCAAAAGTTCTTTTTCGGATGAAGGTCAACCATTACACAAGTATGGTTCTATCTAATGGAATCTATTAGAAGGCCAGGAACAAGTCTTTGTCCCATTTTTGCTCCGTCTCAGTTCAACATCTAAAATCCCTGAGTTCTGTAGATCTAAAACATTAAGTTCCGGATAGTCAGCAACTTCTGAGTCTTGTAGATCTGGAACGTCTAGTTCCGGACAATCAGGCATTCGCGGGTTCTTGTTAACCTCGAGCAATTACTTCTTTTTCCTTCACAAGGAAAGTTATCTTCAAAGAATTCAGCATTCTTTGACACCAAGAGGTGATAAACACTACTGTTATTTACAGATCCAGTGGATATGCAATCTATAGTCTTAGGTCCAACTTGACCTGTTTCGGTATTCCAACCTCTACCAAGCCACCACACATCACAACATTTGTAGGTGGGATCATTTCCATATTTCACATGGAGGGTTATTTGTATCCTTATGCGGACTTCTGTTGAGAATCGCATTAGCGGTAAGGATCGCCTTGCCCCACATATTTTGGGCGTACGACTTTGCGCTTGGCTAACACCGTTAGACTGAGGTGAGTAAGGAGATGTCGTTTGATAAACTATGTTTCACATTCTCTCCCTCTATCACTACGAATTTATTAATCCGTAGGCTTAGTTGATTTTCAACTTCTGCTTTGTAGCACTTATCCGCTTCAACAACTTCATATTCGCTTTTCAACAAATAAATGATGAAATATGTTATACCATCGTCAATGAAGGTCACAAAATACTTGTCTCCCCCATCTATTTTGTACAAACTTCATCTCACCCATGTAGGTGTGACTAAGTTCTAGAGGAGCGGTGCTTCTTTCGCTATTCCTTTGACGGAATGGAAAGGTGATTTTGCCTCTCCTCAATTCATTTAGATGGTTTATGTCGACAGAAGGCAACAATCTCAACTTAGTTAGCTTTTGAATGACTTTCTATTTAACGTGTCTTCGTCTATGATGGCATAAATACACATATTATAAATATATCATTCATTTGGCTACAAACATACTGTACCATTCTTAGTTATTACAGACCTGTTGGACTAGTCTCAAGCCATCTTGACCAACAACGTCCCTGAAAATAAGTTTGGGACATGTATCACCTCCTTTTAGAGTGATCACATTCCCTGAAGTCCTTTTGAGGACAACCTCTCCAACCTCTTCTACTTTAGAGGTAGTGTTGCTTCAAATGAAAAACCTCTTGCCCGTGGTTAGGGCGTAACTGGATCATATGTGATCTGGATACTTTAGCCCATTCCAGTTGCTTTGCCAGACTGAGTGTCCAAATTCTTTTCTGCCTTTCTTTTGGCCTTCATATCATTTAGACCCGGAAACTCTGGCCCATTCCAGTCGCCCGTAGGCTTTGTACGACCGAGTGTCCAATACCATCCTATCAAATAAAGGATCTTCTGTCAGATAGTGTGACAGGTTCAACGTCTTAAGATAAGCCATTATCTTTTAGTCTTCTTCCCTTGAGATTGGTGCCCAGACAATTCCTGGCGCTTGCTTAAGAGTGATAACAATTTTCGCACAGTCAATGGATCTCTCTCATTCGTATGTGCGAACATACTTTTAATAATTACACCCAAAAGAATAGATCTTTTAAGTCATTGTTTACAATAGTCCAATCCTTAAACGGGAAGGAATGTGAGATTAAACTTCTAATTTTAAAGCGTAAGGAATATAATTTTTTCTGAAAAATATTTTCATATTCCTCCTTACTTTAAGCCCATTTTAATCAGACATCATTTAATCTTATTTTTTACAAGGAAGAAAAATTACTTATCCCAATTTCGGATTCTGGTCCACTTCAGTCACTTCATCGGACTGAGTATCCATTTCCTCCTTACCATAATTCAGATCCTTCGTCTGGGACAGACATAGGCCCTCTGCTACATGATAGAACAACATCTTAAGCTTTCACCTCTTGTCCAAGTTGACATCCTCAGCCACTCGTCTTTAATCTTTAGCCGTACTAGCATGATATCAGCAATATCTTGAAGCTCGGCATCAGAGACAGAGATCCACCTTTGACGGAAACATATTTGTAACTAAAGAGAGAGCCAAAACTAGGACCAAATTTGAAAGCACGGTTGTTGACAGTGACAATGTTTGAACTATCAACAGAACTGTTTTCACGAAGAAAACCACAGCCAGATTTGAGACCATATCTAATGACAAACATCTTTCGAACACTAATGAAATCTTGTTTTAAAATTGGTGGATATAAAGCCGTACGAGAATAGTAAACAACTATTACAAGTGCTTCGAAAGGATAAACAACAAAGATTACAATAAGAAGTTGTCAATCTTTTAATATTGAACTAGAACTTCAAATCTGGATCTTGTATTTAGAAATACAAGAACATGAACTGCTACACTTGTGGTTTGTAGAACCGATGAGAATCCGAATGGTTAGAGTCCTTTGAGTTTCAAGTTCACACCTGAAACACTTAGCAACCAATTAAATAATCAAAACACCACCGACTGAGTCGAGAAATGACTCTCTGTCTTTAAGACAAGATTGCCCCCGTGTACAGGCTTTACGGAAGTGTGGACAATAGTCTCCCAATATAAAACAACAAACTATCAAATGTGCAAAACCTACACAAATTATCCCAGCGAAGAACACAAATAATGAAAGATTGCTAAGAGAATAATTGCTATCAGAAAAATCTGATCTCTTTGTGGTGTTGTTAACTTGTGTGTATGTTCCTATATATAATTGAGCCAAAGGCCTCAATTTATAGGTGTGCAAGATGGCCTTTCAATTGCCCCATAATGACATTCAATTGTCATGTAATGGATGACCTTTAACCCCCAAGTAATGCAGCAACATAATGGTCCAACTGGTGGTCATTATTGGAATATTGGGTGGATTCAATGCCATTGAAATCACCTCAACAACTAAACTTTTGGGATTCTGTCGAGCAAACACTGTATGGGAAGCGCCGCGGCGCTGCAACATTAGCGCCATGGCTCCAGGATGCCAAGCCATTTAGCTCCACGGCGCTGCTAGAAGGGCGCTGCGGCCCAGTCCAGGTGGCTCCGCGACCCTTTCCGACCCGTACCATCTTACACTTCGCACAATCCTTCATTCGTTTACCAACGTGGAACACTTGTTATTTATCCAATAATTGTCCATCTCTTTCACTAACAAAATTTACGTACGTACCAATATCTCTTTCACTAACAAAATTTACGATACTTGGCACTACGAGTGCACGTGTGTGGAAACAACGTTTCCGAAGTGCGGTTCCCAATTGATCGGGTCATAAATAATGGGATAAACTTAATTCCACATTAGTAAATTTTCAATTGAATAATATAAAAAGTTGCTTTTAAATCAAAATAACAAAAAATCAAAATATATTCCTAACTCATGGCTTGTACTTATAATACATAAGTTATAAAACATCCAAACAGGCTCTAACCAAACTGAAACGCATCAAAAAATAAGTATTTAGTAATATTTATTATAAGACTATTGTGAATAAGTTTCAAGAAAAAGAAAAATGCTGAAGAGAGTTATAGGGGTAGACTTGAATTGCGTTTTCTTAAATACAATATCGTTATAGTAATTTATTTATTTATTTACTTCTTTAAATATCGATATCGTTAGTGAAAAATTATATACAAGCCACTGCATTTCTCAATGTCAAATATATACAATCAGTAATTGCATGACACGTATTGTCATTTTTTCAATATTAACAAACATGTTTTTACACATGAATTAAATAGAAGAAAATGAAATATTTAAACACTTATTTACTTACATTTATACTCCACGTAAGTATACTGCATATAGATCACTAAATGTGAAAATGACAAGAATCCAATATTGTAACGAGTCACTTCAAATTAACCGTAACAAATCATGATATTACACTAATTTATGGCTAAAGACTATACCATAGTTATATTTCCTAAATATAATACATCCACCGAGTTTACGTACCCTTTGTCTGTCTTTCAAACAACCATAATAAATTATTTTAAGCAGAATTTAGTGAAAATGGTATTATAACTATCAAGAACCTAACTTTGTCATTTTCTTCGAACTTTAGTGGATTATAGTTGGGAAATTGAGATGCATAGCCCACTCAAACAGTGAAGCCAACCCACAAAAAAAGTAAAAATAAATTAGTATAAACCATTAGCAAATAAAAATATAAAAACGAAAAAGAGACAGGAATGGGTGGAGATGCAGGGGAAGCAATAATGGAAGTGAAAGTATAGAATTGTGGCCCAATAGGGGGAAGCCTTGAAATGAACTCCACATGTTTGTTTGGGTTACTTTAGAAGAACCTTAGCTACTTCCAAAGTAACTAGACAAAACTTTTGTGTGTTTGTTGGAAGGGTACATTTGTAACTTTAGACCTACAACAGCCCAGACAAAAAACTTACCATGGTTAAATCCCTTAGTTGACTGGGAGGAATATACAACAACATAGGGGTGTGCATAGTTGGATAAACCTGAAATCCCAATATTTTGGAATTATATTATTAAATTTTCAGATTTTGGATTCAATTTTTTTTTTTTGAATTTTGGATCGTATTTGAATTTGAAACTTGGAATTTTTGGATATCCAAAAACCGAATTTTTTATACCTCGTGTTTAGGCTACCCCACTATCCATTAATATATTAGTGCATTACCTATATGTCCAATCTAATAAATCAAATATACTCTACTCATTACATATCAACCCATATATTCAAAAAATTACTAAGTTCAATATGTTTGGTTTTGTTAATTTTAAAGATGACTACTTTTTAGTTTTTTTTTTATTATAAGTATATATTCTATGTATAGGATGATTTTACTGAATTGGACTTGTTAATTCATAGGATCAGTGCTTCTGTTGCATCATTGACAATGATTTTATTGCTTGTATGAATACTTTTTTTATATGATTGTGATAGCAATGAAGAACTGTATATTAAAGTCATTTGGTATAAATATTTTATTTGTTTGTTCATTTTGTAAGAAGGAGAAGAAGAAACAATTCAACTTATATGCCAAATCGAAAATTCAAATTATCCAAATCGAACTTAAAAAAATCGATCCAATCCGAATGTATTTGGATCGGATTCGAATTACATGTTGCGAAATTCGAAAACTGAAATTATAATATGAAATGTGCTAAACACGATCCAAACTAACTGATGAACATGTTTACAACAACATACATAGTATAATCTCATTAAGTGGGGTATGATGAGGATACAATGTACTCATACATTATCCCTACCTTTTGAGGGGTAGAAAGATATTTCTGATAAATCCTCGGCTCAAGTAGAAATGAAAAAATAACAATAATAATAAGCAGTAATATCATCAAGAAAATAAAATAACAAAGTGAAAGGAACGAGCAGGTAGGAATAGAAAATTAAAAATAAGAAATATGAGGATATTAAAATAAAAATAACAAAAATAATATTAATCCAACACAAAATGAAAATACTGCTAATGTTACTATTAGTTTCTATACTAATTCTCGACCTCCACGCCGCCATATCCTTGGCGCTTTCCAGGAAGTGAGGAATATACATACAGCTAAATAGGAACAGGCAAGTAAACTTTCTTTCATATGGGTATATTTATATTTAAAAAGGTTTTAGACCGTAGTTAAACGCCGCGTACCACTTTGCCCAATATGGAATTCTTTATCTTTAGTTTTGTTTCCATCTTTTGCGCTACATCTTTGTGGACAATCTTGCATGGATATAATTTTGTAAGGACCTTCTGGGCCTTTTTTGGAGTCTCAATTGGACAACTTTGTTACTTTTTCGGGTCAGTTTTTAGTAGTCTCCCTCCTTCCCTAAATTAACTGTCTTTTTGGCTCAAAAAAATTAGTTCAAATTAATTATCACTTTAAGAATTAAAGACTAAAATTAATAATTATTCCAACTATGTCCTTAATTGCACAATATTTAAAAAGATGAAATTAAATTACTTTTTTAAAATATGAGTAACTTGATAAATTATACCTTATGTTTTCTTAATGGACGTGAAAATAAATAAAGCGACAATTGAAATGTTACAGAAGGTGTAATTAGATAGCATAAACGATTTGAATTTGAAGAGTACAAACGCGTGAATTAATGGAGAAATCACTTAAATAGAGTAAATATTTATTAAAGGGAGATCACTATGGTGAAAGATTAGAGATACTAAAAAGGGTAAATTAGTCAAAGAACTTTTCTTAATAATACTCTTTCCGTTCCATCTTACTTGACACTTCCATTTATAAATTATTTCTTAATGATTCGTTTTACTAAATTGTCCTTATTAATTATGATTTGAATATTTAAGTTTGACTACTACGATTCTAATAGCTACTTAATGATAAGGGTAATATTGAAAGAAAATAATTTTTTTTTTTTGATTTGCTAAAATGGGCAAGTAAAACGAAAAATATACTTTTAGTATAAGGACCAAGTAAAATAAACATGACAACTAAAAAGGATTGGAGGGCGTAATTTGTCAATATTTCGCGTGGTCAAAAAAAACATTATTGAAATGACCAATAGGCAAATTGTGAATTCAACTATATATAAAGATAGCACTTATAAACAATACACTCTATAGATGATTCAAGGAGTGTTAAAAGTTAAAAAGGCAAAATCAAAATTACACAACTTGATTTTATAATTATTAATTACAGTACGAATAAAAATATTTATATTAAAACAACTTAATCATACCGCATAATAATTTTCATCAACAATCTTCTAATGTTGCAAAAATAAGCCATAGAAAAATATAATCGGCTAAATATCAATATCAAATATGACACAAACTAGCGCACGAAAAAGGTAAGTAGGATACCACTTTATGAACTTCCAAATAGTGGTGCTTAAGTCCATCTGCTTTTATACATCGGTATCAATTTGCCCTATGCGAATCCAATATTATAGAACATGGGTGTACCTTTAAAGAAAATAAGAAAATGTATTAAGTGAGAATTAATCCTTAGACATCTAGGTAAACAACTCAACGTTCAATCATGTGCACCGTTTAACCTTTTTGTAACATGAGTTCCAACATATAATATTATATCAATTCTATAATATATATAAATATATCATAGATTCACGTGTCCAAAATTTAACACATAAATTCGCCTCCGGCCTCGTTGTAAATCTCATAACAACCTTAAGAAAGAATAGAAAAAACAAATTATATGAAAACTCCAATGTGTGAAAATCTTCATATGTGATGCATTGATGGTTGCAAACATTTTCATCAATCACATATCTAGGTACATGGCCATTGAGTTATTATTAAGAGTATTAATATAAAAAGAAAAATAAGGGAATGAGGTGTGATTAAGAGAATCAATAAAGTGGCTTTCGAGATATTCATCATTTAATGAAAAAATAAATCTCACAAATAAAAAATTGACAAAGTAGAAAGGGTGGAAAAGACCAAAAAGATGAATCCTTGGCCAAACTATGCCATATCATTCTATTATAAAGCACAATTATTGTAGATATAGACATATAGAGTGAACAAGTTTAATAACATGTATACGATTATATTGTGTAAAATATGATTTTAAAACGTTAGTAATCTGAAAGTGCGACGACTAATTTATTACTTTATTAAAGTATGTTGAAAATATATAAATATAAAAAATTACACTTCCAATTCATATAAGTATTATCCAATTCACTATTATTTGAAGTGACTAACAAATTAATATTTGAGTTAAAAGATATTTTACTCGTTATTTGATTTTAAAAAATACGTTTGTAAATTTAAAATCTTGCTTATAATTCAAACTTTTGCTTTGTCTTGAGCTGGAGTCTATCGAAAACAGTATGCGTACACTCTACCGTCTTCATACTCTACGTTGTGGGATCTTACTTAGTTGTTGTTGTTTATAATTCAAACTTTAATACTATGTAAGAGCTTATGTGTTCAAAATTTCAATAAGATGCCAACGCCCTTACTATTAGCATTAACATTACTTGCACTCTTATGAGTATCAAATGAATCTAGTTTTATTAATTAATCCCATGCGCGTGCTTGTTAGTTATCTGCAAGTAGTAGCAGTTTACCCAAATGGATTCGGGTCAGTAAAATCACGACGGACCCGAATCCGATCCACTAAATCATCAATACTACTCGTAGTAGCTCTGATTCGTTGACAAAACACTAGGATTTCGCTGAAAGGAAAAATCATGATCCTGAGAACACCACCATTCAAGCGAAGGGCGCAGAGCAATCAGCCGGAAGATGGAAGTCCCAGCTCCGGTGGCAATCGGCCACTCGTCATCTTCGAAGACACACCATCATCTCACCATCACCCAGAAACTTCCGACCAAATGCTCTGCACTTATCAATGTCGCCAAATGGTATTCACTACAACCCTTTACCCAATTTGAGGTGAATTCAATGTTTTAAATAAGTGTTGTTTTTATTGTGGCAGTGGAAATTTCAACTATTTATGCATACCTTTGACTGTGGGTGTTTATTCCCTTTATCCCCTAATGAGATTTTTCAGTGCGATGTAAGGAATTTCTGTGATTTTATTGCTATTGGGGGTGCTAATTAATTCATGTTAATAGGCTTAAGACATGGAAGGGGAGCCTTGTAGTTGCCTCTATGCGACCATGAGGTCACGGACGGGTTCGAGCCGTGGAAACAACATCTTGTAGGAATGCAGGGTAACCTTGGGGTCCGGCCCTGACCCCGCACATAGCGGGAGCTTAGTGCACCGGACTGCCTTTTTTAGACTTAGGACATGGGTAAATGGTCTTTCAAGCTTAGGTTGATTCCTTAATGAGCTTTATATTGAAGCTTTATTCATTCCTAAGATGTGTATGCCAGTTCGTAATTGATTTTTGAATCAACTTGAAGTCGACCTGCTTCACAATGAACTAATCATGACTAAAGCTTGTCTCATAAATTAATAAGAACATTGTTTTCTACTTTTTGGTATACTGCTTGGAATTTGGATACAGGTGTCTTATGCCCTCCATTAATATAATCTACTTACTTTATCATTTTTGATAGCCAAAATCTAGTTACTTTACCAAAAAACAAACTTATAAGTACATCTTAGATGGACCCAAGTTGAACTAATCTTGAGTAGCGCATTTGGATAGTGTGGGTATTGCTGAAGGATAATTATGAATTCCAAGTCAGTCGGAACAGTAGGACCTATATGCAGTTTTTCCTTTTAGGTCTTGATTACATATATTTTTGCAAGTTATCATTCATATGTCTCTCATATCGATCAATGACTGTTCGATGGGTCCTTGTTTATTTATTGTACTCAGTTCTTGGGACTTCCTTAACGACTTTGCTCATTTCTTTAAAATTTCTATTATCAGGTGAAGTCAGAGTTTTTTGATGCCTTAAGCAGTGCAGAAAAGCAAGCTCGTGATAACCAATCCAAACTTGAAGCACTAAACAATGATTATCTTAAAGCAGGTGAGTCATCAATATCAAATTCTGTGAAGTATGATTGACTAGTTTCATGCTTTTGTTTCCCCTTGTCATTTCAACAACAACAACCCAGTGAAATCCCACAGAGTGGGGTCTGGGGAGGGTAGAGTGTATGCTGATCGTACCCCTACCTTGGGAGGTAGGGAGGTTGTTTCCGATAGACCCTCGGCATAAGGACCAACAATTCAAAATAGTATGAAAAGGAAATAATGAAAGCGGATAAGCCATAATAAAGTAGTTTGAATTTTTTCTAACAGCTGTTAAAATTTTTACCTACTTCGCTGGCTCAATTTTATGCACTACTGCACCGGAGAACAAAGATTCTTTGGTAGAAACATCTATAGAGCAAGCTAAAGTTGTTCCTTTGCTTAATCTTACTTGTACGGTTCAATTGCTCCCCTGATTTCAATTGTTAAAAAGCTATCTTCTTTATTTATAAATCTATGGGAGAACTAGCAACTTTACCATTTCGAAAAAAAAGTAGCAACTTTACAATACACACAGATGTGTGTACATAAGTAGATACATACATACAGATATAGATACACGCGAACATACATCCATTCATGCACACATTGTGCGTCTCTGTGTGCACGCGACACGTCTGTATGTCTGGACACATATTATACTTTTATGGCAGAAAGCCACTCTCAGTTTCTGGATTCTGTCCTGGTTGGGACCTCGTGTGAAGTTCATTAATGTATGAGGACACTTTGTTTTCTTTTGATACGTTGACGCTTGGTAATGGCCTTGCATTAAATTCTAAAGTGATGGGTAGCTACACTCCTATCAAGTTCATTGTTGCTGAACCTGAAAATAACAGTATGTCATGGATTTTTTAATCTGTATACAACTGTAGCATGTCATGAAACATTACCTTTGCAATGACTGGGAATTTCCTCAACTCCTCAGTCTTCTGGATTCTCTTTTCGTCTTAATATACAAGGGGCAATTGGAGATTCTCTATTTGGAAAGGACCTCAAGATGGTGTTTTCACCGGTAAATTCTGTACTTAATCTTGAATGGTCATGATATTGAATCTCTCATTTGGAGAGAAGTCTGAAGAAAATACAACAGTACTGAGGTTGAAATCTTGGGTTGGACTGGAGTTATTGACACTATGGCGCAGGATAGTTTTAATTCACAAAGAAGACATAGAAGGTTAGCTAACGTTAACTTACGCGTGATTGCGGAGGAGAATTTGTTAATGACATTTTTCTTCATTGCATTATTCAAGGGATGTTTGATCCTAATTTCTTTCTCTTTCTAGGTTGTGTTGGGCTATGCCTTTTTCCTTTTCTTATGAGAAGTAAGATTAAATTTCATTGGATCTTATTGCACAAAGACTGCAGGAATATTTACAGCAGATTAACAAAAAGAAAAAAGCTCCTTCTAGTCTAGGAAGCTAATGAAATGTGCTGGGTTATACTTTCTTCTGCGCAATCTTGTATATGATCCTGGGTCAGGGTGATAATCAATAGGCAAAGGTGAAAATAATGGGCACCTTTTCTTTTTTTGTTAATAACTGTGGTGTCCAGGCTAGCTTGCCCGCACCTCAACTAATTCCACGGGGTACCTGCCACCTCCCATCAGCGGGGAGAAATCACCTAGTGTCACGCTGGGATCTGAACTTTGAGACATCATGGTTCTCAACCCACTTCATTGATCAGTAGGTTGCACCTTTAAGTGCAGAAAATAATGGCACCTTATGTTGCATCTTGTAGAGTTTGCATAGTAGATGTTTTGGAGGCTTGGATGAACTTTCTTACAAATTGAAATGTTTTTGCGTTAGACTTATTCTGTTTTTCGGAGAGGGCCCAGAGAGGGTGTGAAGAGTTAGATTTTGCTTGATCTCTTCTAGATTGTATTCCTTTTTTTACATGGAACTCCGGCGCATCTGCAGTGCTGTTCCTTTAGTATAAATCACTCTCTACCGATCAATAAGAATATTCGTATGTTTATATTATCTTAAGATCTCAAGAGTTTGGTTTACATACTTTATAATTGGTACTATTATGGAGAGCAGACTTTACTCTACTTGGAATGATAATATTTGCCTTCGCATTTTTTGTCTCCTAATCATGTGTTGACTCCTCTTTAGGGACTAGCATGCTTTTTCTTCTATTTTGTTAATTTCCTTTGTATCTATTAATTTCTTTTTTTTTCTATTCACCACTAACCCTTTCCTCCACTGGAGGAACAATGACTATATGGTTTGAAATTCACCTTTTCTGGAAAGTATACTGCGGGTGTTGATTGATTTTAATTTGCATGATGACATCAATTATACATGCAGATGCTGAAAGGAAGAAATTTCGTGATCAATTCCTCAATGCAGAGCAAGAACTAGCTGCTGCTAAAGGGCGCGAAGAGGCTCTGCAGGACCAGTTAATGAAGGAGGTCAACGTTTCTCAAGAACGGCTCAGAAAACAGTTGCAGTTGTACAGTGAACTTGAGGTGCTAGATGTTAATTATCATATCCCATTATCTTTATGTCACATTCTTGAGAAGAATCAGTGGGTTATCTTTGGCTTGCGTCATGTTTTTATGCTGATATACGAGTTCATTACCATTAATTCGGTCTAATCTGTAAAACTAACTTAAATATAAGGCAATTTGATTTGGTAAGTGTGATAAGTATGCCTAGGAAGAGAGACTTTCTCTTTTATTTGAATAACGAATTCTTAGGAAGATCTCTATTGGTTTGTAGACAAAATATCACACTGCGAGGACAATAAGCAGTTTCCACTTGCCAATCACTTTGAATATTTATCAGGATGAGATCCTGCATAGATTTTACATCTTGAAACCAAGCCAATTTTGGCGCTCTGTGCTCCACAGCTACTGGAGTCATCACCCTGCAAAGAGGCAGAACCACACTAAGACTGAACATGGCCCCAGTAAGAAGCGAGTCAGATTATCTTAATCTGATTAGACTGATTCTCAAACTTTATTACTCCCTCCGTCCCAATTTAAGTGTCTTAGTTTGACTTGGCACGTTTTTTAAGAAACAAAAGGAGACTTGAAATCTTGTGGTCTTAAATTAAAGATGTGTGGGGTCTCTTAAATCTTGTGGTCTTAAACTTGCCTTGGAATTGAAAAACTTACTAAATATAGAAAGCGACACTCTTTTTGGGACAAACCAAAAAGTAAAGTAAGACACTTAAATTGGGACGGAGTACATTTTTTTTTTATTTCCAAATGAAAAAAATGTAACAGAGACCATAATATTCAAGTTATCATGATAATGACACTGATTTGTGACTTATAATGTGTACATCTATCTCATTTGTTGAGGTGTGCTGGCTTGGTCCTCAATGCTCATCTCTAGTCATAAGTCCTAATATTGGAATGCTTAAGTATGACAAGACGTATAAGCAGTATGAAAACAGGAGTTTTCTGTTAGTTCCTCTTTAAGTAACTAATCTATAGCACCATATTCTCTGAATGACATGGGTGGTGACATACCTCGAGTTATTCATTTTCTTATTCGAGGCTTTTTTTGTTAGCTTTTGTCAATTCTTGAGGTACGTAATATTTATAACTTTCTAAATTATCTCCTTCTTGCCATCTATGATATAATTTATCTACCATCTCGTTGTCTTCTAGGTGAAGTTCCAACATGAGATGAATCTTCGTAAAAAAGCTGAGACGTCAGCTGCTGCAGCAGAAGAAAAAGCAAGTCTTTTAGAGAGAAAGCTCAGTAGTGTGTCGGAAAGCATAGAAAGAGAGAGAAGTCATCTGGGGAATGAGCTTGAGCAGCTGAAAAGTGAATCCAAATTTTCTGTCACAAAAATAAGTAAAAATGTAAGAATTTGTTCTGTGAAATTAACTAGAAGTGCTAGTTTTATAACAGATACATAGCTTGCTGTTCGTGAAGGTCAGTATCCAAAATAAGGTGTTATCTCCAATTTCTAATATGCTTTTATGCAGCTTGAAATAATAGAATTCAGAGCTACCAATGCTGAGAAAGAGTCAGTCCTGCTGAAGGAGCAGCTGGAAAAACTAAGGAAGAGACTTGATGAGGTCAGTGCATCTTCTATCCTAGAATTACTGCTTTGTTTGTCTTAAATGTCATCCATGGGCACCCTCCACCTCCAGCCCTAAGGATGCGGGTTTGAGTCAAGGGAGTAAAACTGACTCATGCGGGTTTGTAAATTTCCGTACTTGATTAAAAAAAATGTCACTCATGAGTCCACACTAGTATATGCTGGAGCAAGGACAGTGGAGGTTTATCTATTCTTTTTTTGATGAAGTTTTTTTTGACATTTTAAAATATAATTGGATAAGTTGTTCAATGTCATCCAACGAGATCCTCTATGGACTTGCAACATAACATTTACCCTTCTATTTAAAAGTGAAGGTCTAATTAGGAGACATGAACGACCTTTACAGGAAACATGGGTGTTGACTGTTATGGAATGGCTATTCTACGAAATAACTCCTCTCAATTTGGATGGAGTCGGAAGGACCAGATGTACTTAGTCTTTTATATTTGATTGTTATGGTGGATTCTTGTTTTTGCAGTCATGCATGTATTTCTTGCTGGCAATTATTGGCTAGTGCATAAAGTGTAAAAACTGTTCAAGGGAAAAATGTAGTGTGGCAGAGTGCCTAGATTTGTTGCAGTTGTCTGCATGATGATATATGGAAATTATGTACTAAATATGCATTTACCATGTATCAATGTTGATTTCATGGCATAGTAAGTTGCTACACCAGTAAGTTTTGCCCTAGTATTTGGTTAGTACTATATTTGTTATGTAGGTTGATAATTGAAGGACATGCATGCAGAAATTACATTGTCTGGGATGTCAGAGTGTGGCCTTGCGTTTTTTCTTCCGTCTATTTTCTTATTGTCATTTGGATCATTTTTGTTTGTTAGTTTACCATTTCTGACATTTTTGAATTATAATGAAATAACAATTTTATCTTGTTCTTTTTTTCAGTGCATGCAGCAGAAAATTGAAGCAGAGAAGAAACTGTCAAATTTCACCTTTCAAGAAGGTTGTTCTAGTGACAACAACATTTTGGTGAAACATTTGCAGGAGGAACTTCGGAGCTATGTAAGTTATATCCTCATTCATAATAGTCCAATGTGCAATTAAATGCTTTTTTGTTAGTTCTTTGAGTTGCAAGTTCTAGTGAGAGCTAATTTGTGTTCTCTGTATCAATGACTAAGATAATCAGTTTCAAGCTAATAGTGTGATCAGCTGATGATAGGGAAAAAAACTTTATAAAGAGAACAATTTCTCAATAAGCTGTGTAAACCCTGCTAGTTTCTGGATTAGCTTTGAAGTTTTTTTCTTTTAGCTTTCATGAGATTGTTATAAAGGAGGTGAAATATTGATCTTATATCTTGAATTTATTTTGCTCTACTAAATTTTAGTTATGCTGAGTTAGTGACTGACATAACTATCCCACCGGTTATCAGAACCATTTTTTTACTATAAAGAATTTTAACTTTGGATTATTTTTCAAAAAAAGTAAACGAATTAAGACCTAACCCCACCCCCCACAAACTATCCACGTTTTGCAGTTTAACGCTTAAACTATGGGGTGGTACTGTTACCCTCCTGAACTATACTCCCTCCGTTCCATAATAAGTGGTGTTTTTAACTTATGCACACCCCTTAAGAAATTGCTTATTCCTAGAAAATTATGAGTGTTTTTACTAACTTATCTCTAATTAATGCCTAGGAAAGAAAAACTATTTAATGATTCATGATTATGTTAATAAGGGTAATTTTGGAATAATAAGGTCAACTTCTTCTTGAAATCCTAAAGTGCCACTTATTTTGAAACAAAATGAAAAGCCTAAGACACTACTTATTATGGAACGGAGGGAGTGACATATTATTACTATCTAAAACCCCCAGTAGTGCCAAGTGGTAGGTAAGTCACTCTCTTTATTACTATCTAAAGAGAGTGAATCCACTCTCTTTGTAGGGTGTGAGAGCTAGAAGGTAAGTCAAAACAAGCATTCATGTGACATTTTACATTCATTTTTTTAAAAAAATATTTTTTTGTTTGTTATTTTTGTTTTTTTTATTTCTTATTTTTTTAATTTATTTTTTATCTTCTTCAAATGTCTACATCTTTTCCTAATAACAGCAAACTAGTTGAAACTCATACATGTAAAATAATAGTAACATAATAAAAAAAATTCTAAACTTAGTTGAAAATCCACGACTGAATTTTATCATAAAAATTAACTCAGTTAAAAAAGACAACTCTAAAATAGCAGTAGCACAAAAAGGTTACAAAAAAGAAGCCGAAAGTTAAACATCAAAGTGTAAAACAAAAGTTTTCTTATTTGTTCTGTCTTCATGCCTTATCTAAATCTATTGATTTTTCTTGTTCTTTAAAGTCCAACTTTTAATTGATACCAATAAATTTGGTTGAATATTTCTAAGTACGTATCATCCGCTGCGTTATCCGTCGTCTCTGCGGCCGCCAAAAGCCTACCCTCTCTCGGATATTGAGTGGGTTGACCCGGGAAGAGATCCAGACGAACCTTCCAACTCATATTCCTAAAATTACAGTAAAGCAAACAAAATTCACCAATAACAGTAAACATAATTGCAACTGAGAACAAGATTATATTTAATACTAATAATAAACCCAATTGAAATAGATTGAATATTAAAACGTACTTAAAATATATGTTGTGCGTGTTATAAGTTGTGTCGTTTTAATTGGGTCTATTGTTATTGATATAATTTAGTTGTAATTTGCAACTGCGTTTATCATTTCTTTCATTAAATTATTTTTGGTGTTTATTCTAAGATAATGGGATTCAACTAGTTTACTGCTAGCAAAAGATGTAAACTTTTGAAGATGAAAAAAGTGAACAAGAAATAAAAATAACCAATTTAATAAAATGAATGTAAAATGCCACATGGATGCTCTTTTGGCCCTACACACTACAAAGGGAGTGAAGCTACTTCTCATGCCACGTGGCACTGCAGGGGTTTTTTAGATAGAAATTACTATAGTTCAGAGGGGTAACATTAACACCCCATAATTTGAGTATTAAACTTGCAAAACATGGAAAGTTAAGTTTTTCTTTTTAGGTATTAGCTCAAAAAAAGTTTTTTTAACTTTGGTTTAGCAAATGTTTAATTGATATATGCTGATTCCTCATCAGGAGGCTGAAGTGCGTGAATCAAGAAAGCTGAAGTCATCTCGTGATAACATTGAGTTATTGAAGGAAAAAATACTTGAGGAAAAAGGCCGGAGAGAGAGGGCAGAGTCGGAGCTGCTGAAACTAGCAGTGGTTCAAGGAGATATGGAGAAGTTAGAGAATGAATTAAATGTTTGGAAATCAATGGTTAAGGACATTCCTGGTGCATCATGTGCCGATGATGTGCCTCTCAAGTTTGCGGCTCTGCAGAGGTAAGCTGTTGATTCAATTTTTTCCTTCATGTTTGTGCTTACTAAAGTTTCTCTTGTTCTGAAGCAAGTGTGTTCACTGATGAGTTCTGTTTCTAGCTTCATGCTCTTCATCGATGCTTAAGAGTAGGTCCATTAGGAGTTCCTTTTGTTGATTTAATGATTGACTTTAATGTGGAATGTTTTTGTCTAACTACTTCCTCTTTATTGTCTAATTCTAATCCACAGAGTGAATTCTGCCAGTTCCGTTCTTTTTCTTAGGTTTATCATTGTTGTTTTCACATGAGTAGCAAAATGTGCACTATCCCGCATATTGACACCAATTAACGTAGATCGAGTAGAAACATTCATCAATGTAGATATAGGAAGTGTACCTGTATATTTCGCGCCTGTTAAGTTAGTAAGATGATGCATATCTTTCACACCTTAAAACGAAGTTGCTTTAGTTTGGATGACTCAAATTGTACCATTTCAATAATTCAGTTTCTTGATTTCCTAACACTTATCTTTTGTCTTTTGTTACAGTAGTTAGTATTAAGAGATACAACTGCTTTACGTGAAACTTGACTTACTGTAAAAAAGGAAATAGGAGAAAGGATGGAGATAATATCTATCCAATGTTATCAAAAGAGAAAAGCGCAAAAAAGCTCCAAGGTCAGTTGGGGCTTTAAGCGCAAAACGCAAAGCGCAAATAAAGTGTGGACCTTTATCAAATAAGGCGCAATGGTGCAAAAATACAAATATATATATGTTTAGACGAACACTAATAATAATAAGCATGGATAACAAATATATGGACAAAGAAATTGTAAAAACATTATGATATTGTGAAATATCATATATCTAGTGTCAACTCTTCAAGAGAGGCTCATTGGCAAGGAAAAGTATGTCTTAGAGCCTTGACGATGACACTGAAGCGCACATAAAGCGAGGCGAAGCACTCAACGTGTTTTGAGCCTCGCTTCAGGGCTTAAGTGCATTTAAGCGCGCCTTTGACAAAACTGTATCTATCCCCTTTCTCTCAGATGTGTTGGGGTGGGAATTACATGATTTTCTTGCCTTGCTTTCGTCCCCAACTAATGGTATTCAAGAGTTTTTGTGTCCTTTTCTGGGAAGCAGAGAAGTGCTTGATAGCATGACGAAGGTGGGTGAGATCCAGGCTCGACTTAAACAAATGGAGGTGGCTCTCGATGCTGCTGAGCTTGAGAAAAGGAAAACAGAGGATGAGGCTGTACTTGCAAAGGAGAAGGCAGAATCTTCAAAATCAGAAATCAAGAGGATTGAGTTGAAGGTTAGTATGCTTTGCATCTGGTGCTGTTGGTTTTTTACAAGATGGTGCAGCAAAAAGGTTGAAAGTGTTGATTGAAAATGTCTCTCAATCATTTTATTAAACACAGGAGGGCTTTAAATAGCCAACTTAACAACAGAAAATCTGAAGAATAATTTCAAAAGCCTAAGATATGTACAACCTAAACAAATTTAATAGAAATTTAAAATTCAAATTCATCCTAAAACTAAGCAACTTATTATGTTAAAAATTACTACAGTAACTGAAAGCAATTTTCAACCCTCCTCCTTTGCTGCTGCAATTTTAAAAAGTTGCTCCTCAATTTCTGCTTCTGATGTTTGTGCTTGAACAATGTTTTTGAACTTTCACACTTTCGTAACATGGCTTTTCCTTCTAACTTTTTTTCTTTTGGTTTTGCGCATAAAAAACAACCTCAAAGACTTTGTCACATAAGGAACAAGTCGAAAGATCTCAACTTGGTAACAAATGTTGATTTTCCCCAGATCTTGGCTTGGTAATGAAGAATTATTCCAGAAGAATAAATCCATGCTTTCCAAAGTTATGTAATACATAGCACCAGCAACAGGTTCAAAATTAACATTTAAAAGGCTCAACAATTTCAATCTTGTATGCTCTAATTTTTCATTGTGTTTATCTGTTGCAAAGATAACCACTTTCTTTGATTTTTCAAAAACTTCAAAATAAGATTTCATCTTCACTGACCAAATATGATGGTTTTTACCACTGAAAATTTGTGGGGCATTCAAAGAGAGATTGCTGCTTGCCATGTTTGAAGATAGGTTAAAACTGATTTGGTTAAAAATTGATATTGGTTGAAAATAGCCCTGTCCGTTGAAAATAAGAAAGAGTTAAAAATGAGTTGAAAATAGGTATGAGTTAAAAATGGCGGAAAGTTGTTCTTCTTCAATGAACTCACAGATCCCGTAATACCAATGAGACTCTTGATACCACTGTTGTTTTTTTAAAAGATGGTGCAGCAAAAAGGTTGAAAGCGTTGATTGAAAATGTCTCTCAATCATTTTATTAAACATAGGAGGGCTTTAAATAGACAACTTAACAACAGAAAATCTGCATAAAATCTGCAGAATAAGCCTAAAATATCTCAACAACCTAAACAAATCTAATAGGAATTTAAAATTTAAATTCATCCTAAAACTAAGCAACTTATTATGTTAAAAATTACTGCAGCAACTGAAAGCAATTTTCAATAGGTGCTTTAGTTACTGTAAAATTGCTTTTCCTCTTCCTCATGGTCTCTGTTTCTTCTTGATTCCTAGCTTGGGAAGTACGCCATATAAAAATAGATTTGGAGTCTAGGTAAATAGGTTTTTATAAAACCGAGTCTAGGTAAGTAGGCTTGTATTAAAATTATGGCTACCTTCTTTTGATAATCCTATGCCTCTAGTTTGAGAGTTTACCTGTTCCTGACCTTCTGTGTGCTTTTTAACTTGTTATGTATTTGATGTCAAATTTCTTTGTAGCTTGCTTCTGTTATGGAGGAAAGGGACCGTTTAAAAAATGTCACTGAGGACTTCAGGAAGCAAAAGAGTGTTGAAAGTGGTCATGAAGTGGTCAGTGGAGCTATTCTTCAGGTTATAATTCCTACCTTTTTTTCCTTTTGACAAATTACCTTATGATTGTTCTTTACCTAATTGTGGTAGTTATATCCTGACTACAGGAGCTTGAAGCATCTCTTGCCAAGAAAGAAAACTATATAAAGGAACTGGAGAGCAGTTTATCTGAAGAAAAAGAAGTTAGTATTCGTCAGCGCAACGAAATAAAGTTTCTCAATGAGAAACTAAACAATGAAGCTAAAAGAATAAAATCTTTGGAGAGGGAGGGTGACCGCTTACGTTCTGAGATAGCTCTCTTGGAGTCCAAGGTTATTTTCTGAGTTACATACTTTGTACTGTTGTATTTTTGATTTCTTTAAATATATATTTCAGCAGAGTGACAAAGCCCCGATAAGAAATGCTAATGGGATGCTGTTCATCCATGAAACATAAGAATTTCATGTTCTAGATATCTGTTAAAGACATTTTGAGATGCTGGTACATGCATTTGGTGGTTATGCAGCTATGACTTCTGAATATACTTGAGCGAGTTAGAATATAATCTTTTTTGCTATATAATTTTAGAATTTTCATGTCTTGTTTTTTCCTTTTGCTTTGTATCCATCTTATTATTTGTTAAATCCCATTGATGATGCTGATATTATGCGCTAGATTGTTTTGCCTCTTTCATCAAAGATGGAGTGACACTTCTCCTATTTTCCTTGATATGCTTTATAGGTCAAACTACTTAACTGCTAAGTGAACCTTTATATATGTTGATGAGAAAATTGCTTTGAGTACCATGCTGACTTGTCTCCATGTGCATTCATTGTTATCTACCTAATGAAAATTCAACGTCAATGAGTATGCAATCTGCTGCAGAAAGTACTTTCTTTTCTATTCTTTATTTTTTTGAGAATGTATTATTTTCTTGTGCCGTTATGGAATACACACATGCATGTCTCTTAGAAGAAATCAAACATTAGTGGTGCTTTAGATCATTGTTTCAATGAGAGGGTATAATTTTAATAAGCCTATTATAACCCATATTCAGTATCCTTAGGTTACTTTTGCTCCCCTTGCAGTTAGGGCATGGGGACTATTCATCTGCCAATACTAAAGTCCTGCGAATGGTCAACACCCTGGGAGTTGAAAATGAGGCAAAACAAACAATAGAGGCTCTTCAGAATGAGTTGCAGAAGACAAAAGAGCAGTTACTGGCTGTTCAAGAGTTAAAAGGGCAGTCAGGTGCACATAAATTCAATTTTCAGTACATTATGCCTGTACTTTGTTGTCATTCAGTGCCTTTTCCTTTTTTTTAAACAGACTGCAATTGAGTTGTCTTACAACTGTTCTAGTCTTGTGCTCCTTGGCTCTCATTTTGGTTGAGACTTTGGTCTGTTATTCTACATTGTTATAAAGATTGACATTTCTTCTTGATTAAGAAATTCTCCAAACAATTTGAAGTGGGGTCTCCCTCTAAAAGATTCATCTTTTATTTTGTACTATGGAACTTGAATATGATTTATTAAATCATATATATACTTTGGAAATTTCCTCGTTATAGCTGGTTTAGGCTGGTTGACTCATAAAGATAGAATATATTTGTATTTTGAGAACACCAGCTTTTGGGAGTGAGGGCCTCCCAGGTTGAACAATATTTACAAGATGAATTTTGTAAAAATGTAGGTGTTAAGATAACAT
Source organism: Anisodus tanguticus (assembly GCA_034509755.1). Lineage (NCBI taxonomy): Eukaryota > Viridiplantae > Streptophyta > Magnoliopsida > Solanales > Solanaceae > Anisodus > Anisodus tanguticus. The sequence goes on along the minus strand of CM067561.1, from coordinate 30,658,604 downwards.
GCATTAGGAGTAAAAATCATCACCGCCGAAAGAAAATATTAGTGTAGTCGAAGAGTGAAAACGAGAGAATATCGCTTGAGATGGTTGGGCTCTCTCTCCAAACGCATTGATCAGTAGGTGTCACATAATGATCATCGAAGGTGTTAGAAACGGATGAAATGGACCTAGACTTACATGGGAAGTCTCAAGACATAATATTTCCAAATCCATGTAGACTTAGCTGAGAACAAAACAGGATGGAAGCAAAGATCCAATTAGGAGATACCAGCTAGTTGTGGTTAAGGCATAATTGTGCTGGTATGCTTACATTAGATCCGGAGTTTGTTAGAAGTCATTTTTGTTTGTTTACAGAGTTTGTATCTGTTGAAATTTAGAGACCTCTAGTGTTAGAGGATCCTAATTTGTCCCAAAAGATAAATCATCTAGTCCTTTATTAAAAAGAAAGAGATAAATTAATGATTACTATAATGAAATAGGTCCAAATCGAGTGAAATGGATATTGAGGACATTTCTAGCAGACCAAGTGGTTCGTGATTGAGTTGTAGAGGTCATTTCAGAAAAAAAAGAGATAAACCAATGAATGTACATGCCATTGCTGCACTGTGTGAATGACATCCAATAATCTTTAATTTTGAGTGCACCTGAAATACAAAATATACATATTACATGATTAGAAAAAGAGGAAAAAGTAAAGAAACAGACACAATGTAATTCTTTTATCTTTGAATAACAAAATATTTATTTCTTTCTTCAACGTGATTTTATATGATCCCAAAGCATTGTTATTTGATGTTTCCAAATATAATCACCAGTTGAGTTATATACATTATATCATTGACAGGAAGAAAGATAATGGAGAAAATCTGACGCATTAGGCTTTTTGTTCTATAGGAAGTTAATAACAACCTTTCTTTAGGTTGCTTACTTGCTTCCAATAGGATTTAGTGCTTAATATCTATATAGCTTATATACAGAATTATAATGGAGAATTGCCATTAGGGTTTTGTTTTTGTAACAGATAAATCATTGAAGGTCAGTGGCGCACTGTTCGAAACTCGTTGGATAATGGGCCTACTCCTTTACCATTCTCCACTTAAATTCTAGGCTTTTGCTTGCAGCAGGCTTCGAATCCATGATGAGAGACTAACCCACACATCACATGTTTCGCTCTTACCACTAGACCAAAGCTCTGGGGGCAACTAGGGGCTATATCTTTTTTTTTTTAGAATGTAGGGATTATATTTGTTTCTTTTGTGATTTTTTTAGAATGTAGGGACTATTTATTTTAGATCCTAATATCATGTCTAGTCTCGAAAGTATTTGTGCAGACAATGGTATTAGTTTTATAACGCAGAATGGTTACAGAGGGTTCATATATTCAGCCCCAACTTTGTTTTGGATTTAGGTGTGGTTAATGGATCGATCAATATTGGTGGTTCTTCTTGAGCATAATCATCCTTTGTTACTAGTTTGGAATAGTAAAAGGGGACCTTGTTATCACCCAGAATATCCTTCTAGATGTCAGAAGAAGTATATAACTCACTGGTTAAATGGTATCTTCATTGGAGCTGTTAAGCAGTACTAAGTATTAATGTGAATTTGTAAATTTCCTCTTTCTGTCCTCCCTAATTTCTTGCACTCTTTGATCACTTTGCTGTGAGATTTGAAGTGCCTTTTTTTAGTTTCTATTATGCAATGCTTAATGCATCTAAAGTGTCAATTGGAATATATCAGTTTTTAGAGACCTGTTTGTCACATTTTATTATTTCCGATCCATTCCCTCTCAATTTATGCAGCTGATGCGGGTACACTGGTTGATTCTTATATTTCTGGAAAGATTATGCAGTTGAAAGAGCAAATTGCAACATTAGAAAAGCGTGAGGAGAGGTAAAGGTTCCCGGATTTCTCAGCGTTTGTATTGTCAATGATTTGTTGTGCGTGTCGGAAACTTAACTTTAATCACTCTTCAGGTACAAGACAGTTTTTGCTGATAGGATCTCTGTTTTCAGAAGGGCATGCTGTGAACTTTTTGGATATAAGGTATTGCATGCTTCCTGGGATATTTCTGCGTAATATATTTTGCCACTAGAAAATATTGTCTGGAGTCTAGTTGGTATCGCAATGTGTTTTAATTCCCATAGTTTGAACATACGTCGGGGGGGCTGTGAGTGGAGGTGCGGTGGGTGTATCTTGTTGGCATTCCTTCAATAGCATCTTCATTAAGTGCAAGGTGAATCTATGTGAATAATTTTCTTCTACTATAATATTGGTTGAAAAGGTTGATTCGTTTCATGACAAGCATTTTTGTGGCTTGTGGGTTCTTATGCGCCAGAAAGAGGTGTAGTTTGAGTTAAGATGTCAGCTGAAAGTACTGAGTTAATGTCTATAGTATTTATTGCAGAAGCTTCTAGCTTTTAGGGTGTGTTCGGTATGGAGGTAAATGTTTTCCACGGAAAATGTTTTCCTGGAAAATGAGTTATTGGAAAATAAGTGAATTTCTATTTATTTTCTCATTTCGTTTGGTTAATGGAAAATAAGTGAATTTTTACTTATTTTCTATGTTCGATTGGTTAGTAGAAATATCTTTGGGAAAATACTCACCCAATCCCCATCAAAACAACCACCCCCCACCAACCCCACTCACCACCCACCTTCCACCACCCACCACCCACCACCCACCACCCACCGCACCCACCACCCACCGCACCCACCACCCAACCCAATCCCACCCTCGAACGCACTTCTTCACCCACCCCTACCCCACACCACCGTTCCACCTAACCCCCCGTCCACCCACCCCTATTCCAATTTTCTATTTCATATATTTATTTTATTTTTTAAAAATGAGAATTTTTTCTTACCCCGGCTCCCCCAACCACAACACACACACCAAATTTAACCACACAATTTTTTTTTATAAAAGTAAAATAAAACATATGAACTAGAAAATTCAGGAAGGGGATGCGGGGCGCGGGTTGGTGGGTGGTGTAGAAACAAAAAAAAGTTAAAACTCTTTTTAAGAAAAAAATATTTTTTTTGGAAAGGAGGTGGGGTCAAAGGGTGGGTGGGGGGGTAAAATACCAAAATAAAAAGAACTATTTTTTAAAAATAAATAATTAAAACTTCAAAAAAAAATTGGGTGGGGTGGTGTAGAAAATTTAAAAATATTGGATGGGGTGTGGGTGGGGTAGGAGGTTTGCTAATGGGGGTAAGGGGAGTGGTAGAAAACCAAAAAAATTAACAAAATTTAACTTTTTTTGGGAGTGGGGGTGCATAGGGTGGTTGGGGGTAGGTTGGGTGGTGGTGGGGTAGTTACCATTACGACTAGCACTTTTTTACTCAACCTAACAATAATCAGATTAATGTTGTCAGATTGTGATGGATGATCACCAGCGTCCAGATGGAATACCGGTTACACGGTTTATGCTTCAATCAATTTATGCTCAAAGTGATGATGAAAAGCTTGAATTTGAATATGAATCGGGGAACACAAACATTTTGGTAAGATGCTATGTTTTGATTTTATGGGCTTTAGGGTGGTTGAAGCATGAGACAGACTAGCATAGTATGTAAACGTTATAACTCACAGATATTCTAAACGCATTGGCGGTCTTTGAATTCTTACTTTTGAAAGAAGCACGATAATAAATTTTCCTTCTTTTTGATCATTCAGACGAACAAGTATACATCTCAGTCCGATATATCCCAACAGGTATTTAACAACAATTTCTAGAAAATCCTTTGTGCAAAGCTAAGTTCTAGTATCATTGCCATTCTTCCAGTTTGCTACAATTGTGATAGATGAATCTTTAATGTTTATCCATTGTCACCTTTCATCTTTGAGCAATTAGTGTTTTTCCCCTACATAACAATAGATAGCAGAGAGGTATTAAGTGTTGGGGGTGCTCTGTTTTGCAGGTTGAAATTTTTATTCGAAGGATGAATTCAATACCTGCATTCACAGCCAATTTAACTGTAGAATCTTTCAACAAGAGAACATTGTCTTGAAGAAACAACACATGGCGGTTTCTTCATTTCCTTTCTCTTGCTGGCCATTGTAACTTAAGACTGCTGTTCTTTCGAATTTGTTGAAAGTGAATCTTGTGCCAATTTTGTGTAACTAAGCTTAAACCGAATGAGTGCATTTTCATGTCTCTTTGCCGTTTCATGCAATTAATTAGTATTTCTATCTAGGTGAGGGTCTATATGGCTTTGTTTAAACACTTATCTATTTCTGTCCTTTGGGCACGAAATGTTAATCTTTTTCTTTTGGTGTGTGTGTGTGGGGGCCAGGAGCAGCTACTGGCCTGGACTGATTGTAAAGAAAGAAGCCAAGAGGCCGCTAGTGGGGGTGGGGTGGGGGGGATTAGGAGAAGGGGAGGTTGTGGGGGATTCGACCTGCACTTCAAAGATATAGGATGAAATTACAAGCATCAAACTTAAATTCCTATGAATGTAATTCAGTCTCGATTAAACCAAAAGTGTGAAAGAAAAAAAGACGTAATATGCTACGTGAGACTACAATTTCCAAGTGTAGATTTGAGAAATGTGACGAACAGGTATATAATTCAAGCTCTTTAGGATGTGAGAAACTATGTTAGGATAGTTACGCTTAATCTTAGTCAATGAACTATTACTCCTACTTTGGGATACTATATATAAATAACATATCAACTTATGTATGAACATATAATATGTTTTAGGAAATTTCTCTTATCAATTGACACTTGGCGGCATGACAGCCTATACAAATGAGCCCCTACACAATTACAGCTTCTTGCTTAACATCTGCCAATAAACAATTGGATTGTCGGCAAAAGGAGTAATCAAACAATATTGTTAATTCTTGGAAAAAATTTAAGCTATTGAATGATGACGATGCAGTGTAATGTTGGAGAAATTGTTGTAATGTGGACAACGTGGGAGACAAGGAAGAGACGTTGCTTTTGAGTTTAGGTGGTGTCTGTAGATCCCATTAACTTATTAGGCTTTTATTCCCTTCTCTTATGTAAGCTAATGCATACGTCATTACTTTTTATTTACTTGTTAATGAATACTCTGAAATAAGATTATTACGTATCAAACTTGATGTTGATATAACGAATTAATAGATGTAAGACATTTATTTCTTATACACATATATTGCTTAATCATGATATAACTATATGTATTCTCACTTTATTTTTTAACTACTAAAGTTAAGTTACTTGATTTGACGTAGACAAGAATTCTAAACTGATTTAAATGACGAAACAAAAAGAAAGAGTTGAAATCATAACCTCATGAGAATCATGGTTTGTTTTGTGAATGTAATTAACAATAGAAATATCGTATGAAGATTAGAGTTTTATTTGCTTCGTGAGTTTTTAGTTCTTATTGTATCCGTCCAGCTAATATAACAATTTAGGAGTCTCAAGAATATTTAAAAAATATTTTTTTCTATGTTGCTAAAGATTCTTGTATGATCTTATAAGTAGCCCAAACAAAACTGGCCGCACTTCTTATACACGCAGAATTATTTTTCAAAAACGAAACCTGAATCGAATTATATATATGCTTGCAATAATAAAAATTCAAAATCCACCTGCCACTTCTAAAAGTAAAATAAAATAAAATAAAAAGAAATATTTTATGGCTGTTTCCAGAAAAAACAAGGATTACTGGATAGGGATGCTTTCTTGGATTCCAGTAGCACCATACAAAATGTGTCAACTTTTGTAGATTCATTTTTTTTGATATCCAGCTTCCCGGCTTACGCTAGATTATTCATGAAGATAGTAATTTCGGTTCCTCAACACTACAACAACAACAACATATCCAGTGAAATCCCATAAAGTGAGGTCTGGGGAGGGTAGAGTGTACATAGACCTTACCTCTACCTTGGTAGGTAGAGCGGCTGTTTCCGAGAGACCCCCGGCTCAAGACAAAGCACAAGCCCGAGCAAAGTAAGACACACAAAATGCGTAAGTCACGACAGCGCATTCTAAAAAAGAAAAAAGCAAAAAGAGGCAATAGCCAATGCAAGTAAATACGACAAATAAAATACACATAGCTGTTATTGTCAATCTAGTATCATCAATGATGAAATGAATTGAGCACAATAATATAATAATAACTCAAAATAACTTGAAATCAACAACAATGGATTCAGCAAATTGAAAACACATACTAACTTGGTGTCGATAGAGGCCTGCTTGATGCAGTGTCCTAAGACAAAAATTCGCCCCCACTTGTGCTGCAGTTTTACGGACGTCTGTCTAGAGGATACAACTATCTAAGTGAGAGTTCTAGCACAAGAACTATACTTTTGGCGAATTTACTATATGTGTTCTTCAGAAACTTGTTTTGAAGAAAAAGAAGTAGAAGCCACAATCTTAAATCATTAATTATGAAAAACTGATTGATTGTAGTCTTTTCTGTCTTGTTGTATATGCTTTCAACCAAGTGATCAACATTCTTTATATAGAGTAGCATATGAATAGTTACAACCATTCATACTAAATGTTGTAATTGTTCTGAAAAGTTGCAACCTTTGATTCGAATTTTCTGTCCGTTGATCACTTTATTTCTTCTTAATTCCATACAAGTTCCAACAATAGCAGTATAAATCAAACGTCAAGGGACTATAAGACAATATGATAGGCTAAGCGAGCATACAATAATAATACTACAACTACCATTTTGTAAGCGTAGGTAGGACTACGCTGGACTACCTACTATCCTTCTACCCTAATACGTGTCCTCCATAACCCCCTATCTAAGGTCATGTCCTCAGTGAGTTGCACCTGCGCCATATCCCGTCTAATCACCTCTCCCCAACACTTCCTTGGCTTACCTTTACCCCTCATGTACCCGTCCATAGCCAACCTTTCACACATCCGCACTGAGGCATTTATGTCTCTCCTCTGCACGTGTTCGAACCATCTCAACCTAGCTTCTCGCATCTTATCCTCCACCGAGGCCACTCCCACTCTATCCCTGATATCATCATTTCTAATTCTATCCCTCCTTGTATGCCCACACATCCATCTTAGCATCCTTATTTCCGCAACTTTCAGCTTTTGGGTGTGCGAAGTCTTGACAGCAAATCGCGGGATGTGCCTGAATGACCAGAGTTTGAGAACATAGCAACCGATATCACCTACGAGATCCTACCCCAGAAGAGAGCAAATTGCACCCACCAGGGTTCGAACTCACGCTGCAGGCCTCCGGCTGGATTTTAAGTTCCCCTCCTTTGCCATCCAGCTATGCCCGAGTGACTTTGTAGATTCATTTTTTCTTTAAGGAAAAGGCAGATTTTGAGCAAATGAGTTTTCATCGAATCAACCAAATCTTTTCACGGTAGATCCACATATTGCTCTTGGAGCTAGAAAATTGTCAAAAAGGTTAAAGCTAATCGTTAGTTATATAAACATATATAACACATCAAATTCCCCCCTTTCGAGAGGTAAAATATTGTAGTGGGTCGTAAATACTTTTTCATTCTTAATTTGAGGTTCGTGTTTAAGTTTTGGAATGAAACTGCCTTTGGTAGGCAGAGGCAGAGCCACAACGGTGGCCGCGAGTTTGCAAAATCTAATAGCTTTGATTCAAATCCTGTATTTACATTAAAAAAATTGTTTAATATGTACAAATAATCTATCAACAATTCATTAAGCAAAAAAAAAATGTGGTCCATAACTCATAAAGTAAAAACCATAGCTCTGCCTTTGTTGGTAGGGAGCGTTTTACCTCCAAAGTGAGACTTTCCAACGCGTATTTAGATCAATAAAGCTCCAGAATGATTACCGGACACCGAGTGAAAACCAAAAAATGTATTCCCCTTTGTTTTTTTTTTGTTTCCTTCCACTCACTATTCCATCATCTTCTACTAATTGTTGAATATATGCACATTTCAACCTTCACAAGCCATTATTGTAAATTTTATTAAGAAAAAGCTTTTACTTTGAAATGGAGGTTTCTTTTTTGCTTGCATAGTAGTTGTAATTATTACAATTACAAAGTCCATGAGCCAAAATGCCACCAATATAACACCATTTTCCCAGTGATATATATGATAAGGCTCCATTAATCTTCTACATATATGGGATTTTTCTACATTCGTCAATTAATGGAACTAGAGATATTATCTCACAGTACTTAATTTGTGTCTATATTTGCCGACAATGATACGTTGACATCGACCAAATTATTTGAGGAAAATAAATAAATAAGAAGAACGCGCACACACGTGGTCACCACATAGAGGCAAATTCATTCCATTATCTTATAATAATTCCTGCACTATTATATGCATTTCAATGTAACTTGTTTTCTTGGGAATCAGTGACTATTCTGAATAAACTTTAGATCTCGTCATTTCTGGGATTTGTACATAATTCAAATCTTGTTGTACCTGCACTACGTACGCTTTTCATCATTTCTTAATTTGTTTTGCATTTTACTGTAAATTGGTGTTTCTTGGATTCGCTGGATATATATTTGCTGAATAGACTTATTTCGTCATATCTGGGATTTGTTTATTAATGCGGCATAATCCTATCTAAGATTTTTGTGTCATGTCATACAATTTACAAAGAACATGAAGCAAACACATCCTTATAACAACAATTAGAGCTCCTAGAACCAATTGGTCGAGCAAATAATCTCTTATGCCCACTTATAATTCAAATAAGAAAATGATCATATGAAAATCGCTTGTAATTTTTTTACTGATCATCTATAGAAAGGCTCATACAACTAAGATAACATTTGTTATGGACTACAAAACAAAATCTCCACAATGATCATCATACAGTATAAAGGGTGATTATAAGTTTGCAGAAATCACCTTATTATGGTAATTAAATATTTTGAATCTATGGTGAAAGAAATTGTATTATTAACCTCATCTTTAAGTCAGACTTGCATTAATTTGAAACAAGAAAAGGAAGGAAATGTTAAAAGTCAAAAGAAGGCCTTGAATTTTGGGCATGAGTTGCGTAAAGATTGGAATTACAACCAAGAAATCCATGGTCAATCTAAGAAGTGGCAAATAATGTGGTGGATGAAGGAGGAATATGTGAGAGTGGAAGAAAGGACAACCCCAAAGTCCATAGAAATCACTTATATGTATATCATTTTGACTTTCCTTTTTCTTTTCTTTAAAATTTGAAAAGGACACTAAAATGTAAGAACCTAAGCCTTCACTTCAACCTCACCTTGTGTGTAGATGGAACATCACTAATACTTTGTACTACTAAGAATTTTTTTTGTTACATTAATTCCATGTTGAAGATTCCCCTTATTCCTTATTAAACGGGAAGGAAAACAATACAGTGGCTGTGAACTTGACATATCATCCTAGAATTTAAATTATACACATTGACATATCAGATTACTGGTCAATGCTTATTAAGAGTTCTACTTGTATCCAAGTTAAGAATATGGCTCATAGTCTATTTTTAATTAACGTACTACCAGCTGAAAGTTAATTGATGATAGAAAACAAAGATGACACAAAATGGAAAGAGTAACAATCTGGACCATTAATTTAATAGGCAGACACATGGCTATATTTAAAAGCTGCATTGAGAAGTATTGGAGGATCCTCTACTAGAGGGGATCCCAACCCTATCATGATGGAGATTAGGACTTATCATTTAGCTTGTTAATTGATATTGTGGTTTAAAAAGTTCAAAGGTTTTTTTAACGTATATTATAACAAAGCCAAGTCACTCCTACTTCTTGGAGGCAGGCATTGGACATGTCACGTGTAGCATCAATCCAAACACCCTAGCCAACATTATAGATATTTACCAACCGCAAAGTAAGCACTTCATTTATGTGAGATTCCCAAAAAGTAATTTTTTTTGTTTCCCATATGGTGTCCAGTATCAATATTGTGGCCCGGTTAAATTCAGATATGTGCCGAGAAGTCCCACATTAGGAGTAAAATGGCGACTCCATATCTAGAATGACTCAAACGCAAGACCTCTGATTCGAGATGAAAGAGTACTTATCACTTCACTATAACCCTTATAGTTAAAGTATAACCATTGTATCAAGCAAGATCCATAAGATCTGGACCCCTTTAAGAGAAGAAGACTTAAAGAATAATAAACCAATTGAGAATGATCTTGACCAAATATTATATGCATTATTATTCTCATGATCAATTGATGAGAATACTTTTACTTTCAAGATAAATGTGCACAATCCTATTTCTACAGTTAATAGTACTATATAAAGGTCGCTAGATACTTCCTCTCATTGAAAAGCCAATTAAAAAAACTTGGATAAGAATACTCTACGTCAACAAAAGCACTAAATTGTACTGCTAATAATATGCAATCGCCTCATAAGTCATCCAGAAAAATATAAATATAATGAATCAAAATTGACCCTTTTCTCTCAACCTTGTACATATTGTCAAAATCACTCTCCTAATTTCCTAGTACTACAAAAAGTTTTCTAGTACCCCACCTGTTGTTTCCCATGAAAATGAAAGTTCATAACAAAATGGCTAAACATTTTCTTGAAAAGAAAGGATCTTTTATTTGATAAAAATTATTCGAAATATCTTTTCGTAGAAAAAGAAATTCAATCTAACTTAAATTTAAGTTTGAACAAATAATGGACAAACTGAAAAGTATATTCATTATGATCTCTTATGTCCATTTATAATTTGTATAGAAGAAAATAACCCTTCAAAATCTCTTGTATTTTATTTATCTTATGTGGTATTTTTTACTAATCTCTTGTGAAAAGAGTAATATAACTAAATTAACATTTGTAAAAGACTACAAAACCAAATCTCCGGCCTAGATGTAAATTATTAGACCACGTGTTCGGGACTTCGTCAAATTAACCAAAAAAAGAAATCAAGCATCATCGAACCTTAAGTATGAGACTTAAAGGAAAGTGAGGCAGCGTCACCTACCAAAATTGTTTGGATATGTGATTACCCATTGGAATCGGAAACTAAACTGATAGAGAAGTTAGCCTGTTCAGTCACCTTCTAAATCTTAGTACTTTATATATACATAGTACGATATTGTTGTTATAAAATAATGTAAAATTCCGAATGTTTAGTTCAAAAAGTAAGTTACTTCAACTGTTAGAATTGACGTTGCAAAAACGTTATTGAGTCAGTAAGATATGATCTCGTGCTATAAACAGGAAATTGGTACTTCAAAGTGAAAGAAATAATTCTTTAATTATTTTCATTAATAAAAGAGTATATATATACAATTTACAATTCTCATAATAGGAAAATCATATTCTTATTCTACTCCTAAAACCTTATTCTACTTGTACAATAATTATACAATTATGATAAGTGTACAACTCTAATTTAATTACAACAAATCATAACCTAAAATAGATTAGTAAACCGTGATATACACGGCATGCATATACCGTGTATATCACGGGATTTAACAGCCCATTATGCAACAATCTGCCCGTGATATACACAACGTATATACCATGTATATCACGAGTATTTATCAAAAAGGAATAAGAAAGCTTGATAACAAGAATCAGATTTCACTTTTTATCCAAAAATAGTGGAAATACTTGTATTGAATTAGTACAACAACAACATACACAGTGGAATCCCACAACGTGAGGTCTGGGGAGGGTAGAGTGTACGCAGACCTTACCTCTACCTTGGTAGGTAGATCGGTTGTTTTAGAAAGACCCTCGGCTTAAGACAAAACATAAGCACAAACAAAGCAAGAGAAACGGTCAGACCCGGACACGAAATTTAAAGCATTCTGGAAAAAGAAATAATAACGAACACATGTAAATAAGATAAACAAATTACACTAAAGAATACATAGCAGCAGAAATCAAACGACAGGGGACTAATGTAAATCTTTTTTGGGTAATTTTTCCTTCACAACATGAGTAAAATTGGATAAACTAAAAGCTCACTTACTTTAAAGGCTTATCTGGAATAAAATCACTTTGTAAATAAGTTTCTAAACTGCATAAGCAGTTAGAGGTTCTTATATAAAATCTCGAGGCGTTATTCTTGACTTCCAATTCGAAATATAACATGTAACATGTGTCAACCAGAAAGATAAGTGGCCAAAACATAAATCCCATATTTTGGTGTAGAAAGTAGATGAAAAGTTGAGTCCACCTTTGACACATTCTATTTTTTGTTTGGCATGTGAAGAGTTTCCAAAAAGATGCTTCATGAAAGTGAGACGAATAGCACAACAGGTTGACCTTCGGCATACCAAATACGGCCTCTATTGATTTAGTTTGATTTAATATAAAGTTTAAAAAATAAAGATTTTTTTTGAAATGTGAGTAGCAGGTCTCACTGAAAAGACCAAAATAAATTTTAGATATTTGTGTGGTTATAAATAATCTCATAAAGTTAAATTATTTTTAAATATAAAAAAGAGTTAATCTTTTTTTAGACAAACTAATAAGAAAAGTAAGTCAATCTTTTTGGGACAGAAGAGTATTATTTTATAAATAGAGACTTAAAAATATATATTACTAAAAGGTAGTATTTGTTTATGTACAACTTTGAATAGAGTGGTGGGTTGCTGGTACTTGCTGCTGAAGTCTAAGTGCTCTCCGCAAAGAAAATATTATTTGAGGATAAGCATGACTTTCTTTTTGTTTCTCACGCAGTATTTAGTAGTAGGTCGGGAAGTTTCACTTTTAGAAGTAAATTAAAGTGTTTTAGTTATTAAAAACAATTTTATTATTAAGTTTCGAATCCAAGATCTTTAGTCTTAAGAATAGAAAAATACTTATAATCTCACAATTTTGGTGGTGGATAAACATGACTTAAATGTATGCGAAGGAGATGTCCTTGAAAATAATTGAAGAAAGAATGAGAAGTTTATGTAATTACTTATTTCTTTTCTTGCTGACCCAAAAAAGAAATTAAAATGGAGGAACAGTGGTCTGGACTCTTGAACGTAGAAAAAGTTCAAAGTAGTAGGTAAGAGGAAATATAAAAAGAGTTTAGTTACCGTACATGCACAGATAGATAAAAAAAATTAAAGCAACCAAACCATAAAAGACAATTAGATATAATAATTGAATTTGACTTATTTAGTTTGACTCGTTTAACACATCTTTAATTACACTATCAGTATAATTTAGTCGTCTATAAAAAATACTTGTTCTATTTTATAGCTGATCACTAATATCTACTTATTATGAGTATTTATTTCGAGTACATGTGTTTACCTTTTGAATGACCAAGTAGTAGAAATACTTATACACTAGTTAAATTAATAACGTTTTATAACAAAAACACACGGGGTCAATTAGTAACTAATAAAATAAATTAGTAAATGACATGTTATAATCGATACAGATACACGAATAATGTGAAAATGTTTCCTTGCTGGTTTTAAATAATAGAAGCTGAAAGCTAAGGTGGAGTTCACGCGACAAGTAAGGGGGGAGTTTGTGTGTGTGTGTGGGGATTTGATATATATATATATATATATATATAGTATCCAACCAAGGTCAATTATTAATATAAATAGGAAAGGCCACTTGGCTCATTTTCAGCACAATAGAGCATAAGACAACTTTCCCCCACGCCCTCTTCTCTCACAAAAATTATATATAGAGAAAACTAGCTAGAAAGATATATAGTTTTACAGGAGGGACGTGAAGTAATTATTAAATGGAGATGGAGGCAGCCAGAGGAGAAAAAGGAGATAACAACAATAATTGTGAAGAGATAATTAGTACCAGTGTTGATTGGAGAGGAAGACCTTCAAACCCCATTAAACATGGTGGAATGAAAGCTGCTGCCTTTGTTCTTGGTATACAAAGTTTAGTTTACTATATCCCCTTCCACTCAGTTTAATTTGTTTTGTGTTTTTCTTTCATGTTCATAAGTTTAAATCTGTCAATTATTGGTCTTTGTCTCTTTGGGAAATGTTACTAGCTAATTAGCAGGTTTTATTTGTCACTGATCTTGGATGTATATGACACTAATTAATACATGGTTGTGTGGTTCTACTATTAGTTCGTGTTCTCATATATATATATATATCCTCTATTTCTTATATACATATATATATATATATATATATCTTATATGTATCCACTAACAACATATATAAATACTTTTATATCATTAGTACTGTATTTGAACATGTCATGTAACATGTAATATGTTTTATTTTTAAGATTACTAATACTATTTAGTATTGATGATTACTTATTGCTATCTTTTAAGTGATTTATTAATATAAATTTTGTATAGAGTATCAGTGCATGGAAGTTAAGCTCTTCCTCTTTCTGATATTAGTATTCATAAAATGAAAATGCAAGGCTGCAAGGATTTGAGATAATGGGAATAGCAGCAGTTGGAAACAACCGCATAACATATGTGATAAATGAAATGCACTTTTCATTGTCAGAATCAGCAAATATAGTGACAAACTTTATCCTTGCATTGCTTGGAGGCTATCTCTCCTACTCGTATCTTGGTTCTTTCTGGACCATCCTCATCTCTGGCTTTATCGAACTTTCGGTACTATCATTTTCTTATGTCTTTTTCTTGTATTTTTTACATTATCAATAATTAGGTCATATTACTTTCTTAAAGTGTAGGATTTGTACCTTTAAGAATAAAATGAATTACTTGTCATAACATATTTAGATGACCTGAAGGTATAAAAATTTCTTATACTAACGATTTATATAACTTAATCAATTTCTCTTTTGTACTCTATTCTCTCCTTTCTCCCTTTTGTCTCTTTCTACCCCTTTATCTTTCTTATCTTAAATGCCATAATAAGTTGGTTCAAAACTCATATCCGAATTTCAGTACATCATTTTATCATGCACACCTAGCTAGCTGGTCCTTTGACAATACTGACAAAGATGTATTACTATGCTTAATTGAATGTGTTTTGTCTGTGTAAAACATGAATCTTTAATTTATTACTTTTCTTGGATCTTAGGTCCTTTGCTAGCTGTTCAAACCCAATGGTTTTATTTTACTTGTCATTATCATGTTCTAAAAAGGGAGTCCAAATAAGGGTATCTAAACTTTTATTCAATATTTCGTTTGGTTGCACATATTGTTAACCACTTCAGAAGAAATTAAAATGAGAAAAAATAATAGTCTTTCTTGAAACCAAGAGCTCACCCCCCCCCCCCCCTTCCGCATACCCATGAATTCATTTTCTTAAAAAAAAAGTGATTTTCAGTTTAAGTTATATACCCTGAATATATATCGTTAGTGCAATTTAACGGATTATATAGCAAATTATTGTTGTATTTTTTTTAGATTACCATGTAAGGCTCTTTGTATGAAAAATACTTGTTACTATGTTTTTTGGTCGACTTAACATGATACTGTAAGAATTCTTTACACAAGAATTTTTGAGTTTAAGTTATATAGACCGATCTTACACCGTCAGTGCAATTTGACGGATTATGACATATTACTTTTCTATTTTTCTAGATTACTATATCAGGCTTAATATGAAAAAATACATATTACTGTTGTAGCTTAATTTAACATCATTTTGTTATAAGAATTCTTTACACTGTGATTAAATCTTTTTGTCACTTATGTAGGGTTTCATATTACTCTCAGTACAAGCTCATATGCCACAGCTAAAGCCACCAAAATGCAACATGCTAACTGATGGAGACCAATGTGTGGAAGCAAAGGGTTTCAAATCCTTAATATTTTTTGTGGCATTGTATTTGGTGGCATTAGGGAGTGGGTGTGTGAAACCAAATATGATAAGCCACGGTTCTGACCAATTTAATCAAGAAAATCCAAAGCAGTCAAAGCAACTTTCAAGATACTTCAATGCTGCATATTTTTGCATTCTCAATGAGTGAACTAATTGCACTTACAGTACTTGTTTATGTGCAAACACATTCTGGAATGGATGTTGGCTTTGGTGTCTCAGCTGCTGCTATGGCTTTGGGATTAATCAGTTTAGTTTGTGGCACTCTTTTTTACAGAAATAAACCTCCTCAAGGAAGCATTCTCACTCCCATTGCACAGGTAATTTAATTTAATTAATTTTACTTTAAGCTTATTTTTTAATGATTTCTTTAATTATGAGTTTAAGGTTTACATATTGATGGTGTAAATATTTTTTTCTTCATTCAGATTCTTAAAATGTGGAATTTAAAATCTTAAAATAAGATATATTATTTGATGCAACAAATAGAGATGATCTGATAGTGTAATATTTTTTTTATACTGATAATATATATACTTAAACTCTTTTATCATTATGATTTATTACTCTATCAATCACCATGTTGTGCAGATTAATCAATTCATGCTTGCTACTTGCTAGGTGTATTAAACTTGGTTGTAATTGGCTTTTAAATGACTTGATATCGTATACACTTTTTTTGCATTATTAGTCTACAATACATTAGTCTAAACTCTTTCAAGAATAAGCCACTAGTTTTTATTTTGTATTTTTTTATTCCTTCTTTCACGTTTGACTTTTGTTCTCCTTTTAATATTGCATTATTATAAGTGAGTCTAATAATGAGGATCTAGAAGACTAGAATTGGGTTGGCTTCCATATTCTGTTTGTTAATGCTACTTCTTTTTTCTTGTTGTGAATCTTTATATATTATAATCTGATTTGATTCTGTTGATTAGGATGCAATTTTGTTCTCCTTCGCAGACAATATTAAAGTAATCGTCCATATATTAATCAATAAATAAATAACTTAAATCCACATAATTTATGTAAGTTGTCGTCTTCTGATTCATGCATATTCTAGGAAAGAACTCTATCATTAATATTAAGCCCCCCCCCCCCCCATATTACTCCATAAATTTGTCGGAGGATGTGGCATCTTCCCTATATTCTATTTGTCCACCCACCTCCACCCCCAAAAAAACCACAAAAGAAAGAATCATCGCAATATAACAACAAAATATAAAAGGAATTAAGTTATATATATTATCTTATTGGTGAATTTAATTTGTGATAACCGATTAGTTATAAATTTACTTGATTAGAAATTAATTTTTATTAGAAAATGTATTAATATTACTTAATGAAATTATCTAAATAATTTTTAAACCGTAGCAGTCAGTGCAAAATTATTCAACAAGTGGTATTAACAATTCTTATTATGTTTTTGTGGTTAATGGTAGGTTTTGGTGGCATCATTCTTAAATAGAAAGCGTGTTTCTACATCAGATGCACGTATGCTTCATGGGACCCACACCACCAAGGCTCTAATGTCAATCCCACCATTTTTTATATCCGGCTTACGACAGATTATTCTTGGAGGTAGTAGTCCCGGTCCCTCAGCACTACTATCAGTAAGTCCCGGTCCTTCAGCACTACTACCAGTAAATCGTGAGATGTGCCTGAATGACCAGGGTTTGAGAACATGGCAACTGATATCACCTACAAGGTCCTATCCCAGAAGAGAGCAAATTGCTTCCACTAGGGTTTGAACCCATGATACAGATCTCCAGCTGAATTTTAAGTTCCCCTCCTTTGACATCCAGCTGAATTTTAAGTTCCCCTTCTTCGCCATCCAGCTAAATTTTAAGTTCCCATCCTTTGTCATCCAACTATTCTCCTGGAGACTCACCATTCTTCTTCACCCCAATCGATTCAGGTATACATATTTAAGGATTCTTAATAGGTAATTTATGTACACTAATTATATTATAAATGCATTTTTATAGTATATCAACATGTTTTATAGATAACATTTCTTAATGTTATTAATTGCATTTCTTATGAACGATTATCGATTACCTTTTATCTGATCTGATAGTATAAAAATGTACATATGACCTTATTATCTCCTTGATTTCTTTAGAGATATGCTATTTCTAATATTATCATCATAATGTTCTATAGGGACACTAGCTATAAGAAGTGATCATCTATCTAAAGTAGGAATTTCCACTTACCCCATTCTTTGTTTAATTACTTAATTTCACTTTAAAGCATAATTAGAATCATAGTTTAGCACCTACTTTGGTACTTCTGCCAAACTAATTATGAAGAGAAACTTTTTTTTTTCCCTTTCAGGATTTTGGACAAAGCTTGCATAAAAATGCAAGATGGAAATACCACAAAAGAGATCAGTCGACGGAGACTATGCAAAGTAACACAAGTAGAGCAAGTCAAGATCCTAATTTCAGTTGTCCCCATATTTGCTTGCACTATCATTTTCAACACCATCTTAGCACAACTTCAAACATTTTCAGTCCAACAAGGAAGTGCCATGAACACTAAGCTAACTAAAGATTTCCACATCCCTCTAAAGATTTCCACATCCCTCCAGCTTCTCTTCAATCAATCCCTTACATAATGTTGATCTTCATAGTCCCTCTCTATGACACATTCTTTGTCCCTTTCGCCAGAAAATTCACCGGTCATGATTCAAGTACTGTTGAAATATCTGATCATCTCACTAAATAAATTGAAATTGTTAAAATTAAAAAGAACACAGTTCTAATTACTTATTTATATAATGTCTCAACATGTATCACCCCTATGCAACATATAGGTGTTGGCCTATTCGTCGCCACATTCTCCATGGTATCAACAGCCTTAATGGAAAATAAACGGAGAATATCTGCAGTGGAATCGAATGAAACCCTATCAATATTTTGGATCACCCCACAATTCTTGATTTTTTGAATATCTGAAATGTTCACTGCAGTTGGACTTCTTGAATTCTTCTACAAACAATCCTTAAAAGGGTCGATGCAATCATTTTTAACAGCCATTACTTATTTGGATTTTATTTGAGCTCACTGCTTGTTTCCTTAGTGAATAAAATCACTTCAAATTCATCTCATCATGGTGGCTGCCTTAGTGACAACAATCTCAACAAAGACAGGCTTGATCTTTTCTATTGGTTGCTGGCAATTCTGAGTTTTCTCAACTTCCTCAATTATTTATTTTGGGCTAAATGGTATTCGAAAAATGGATCTTCATCAGCTACAACAAATCAAGATTTCAATTCCAAAGTTGTTGGAGATGATGGAATAGTTTAGTGGAATTACTATGTACTTCTAGCTAGGGGAATAAAATCAATAAAAAGGCAAATCCCTTATGATACATCAGATCCGGCTCGGTTATTGATATAATGAATAGATTTGACATTTCTTGAAATCTCTCTTCTCTAAGGTGCCTATGGCAATTATGGGGATACATATAATTAACTCTACTTAGGTGATGTTGGAATATATCTGTAAAATGTCTATAAAAGTTCCACTAATCATGGAGGTTTATGTTATTGGTTGGTCATATTAAACCTTTTTAAATTATATATGTACTCACAATGTAAGCTGAATCTTTTGTATTATCAGTGTAGTTTAACCTATGATAGCATGCTATTAACAAATTTTAATGATCATGTAATTAAAAATTAACACTTATCATGAGAGTTTAGCTGTATTTAATTTATAAGTAACTTCATTATATGAATATCTTAAACATCGTCAATGCCTTTTACACTAAAAAAAAAGAACTCTTTATTAGTTGTATAAAACACTCGTGCAAAAAAAGGAGGTCCCCTTTTAAAAGGTTCTTTTAGTCGGTCTCCCCGAGCCTCTGGCTTTGTAAAATTTAGGCAGCATTCCATTTACAAGATTCAATGTATCTAAAGATCATGCAGAAAATTAAGGATCTATTCACTTTCTTTTGAATGACAAAATAAAAAATAACACAAAGTGGTTGAAGTCTACTTTCTTACTCATATTCTCACATCATTTTTATCACTATCATGGTAAGTCAGAGATGAATCTAAAATTTAAATTTAATTAGTTTGACTTTAAATTTTTTTAACAATTAACTCTTTGTACTTTTATATTATGCATGTATAATATCTACTGAAATTTTAATATATTATATTTTGCGTTGAAAATACTGAATTCGAATGAACGCTATACCTAAAAGCTACATCCTCCTATGTGATAAATTAATTAATGTAAACATCAACAACGGCTAATATTTTTTTAAGCAGAAGTAAGAGTCCACTAAAACAAATCTAACACCTGCAATGTGATGAATATTCATGGAACATAATGAAAGCATACATAAAGTCAAAAAGAGATGGAAGTGACAAGGGCAAGGTGGGGTTTTTATGGTGGGGAGGGGAAAAGGGAAAACATATATAGATACTTCAATGGTAAATCTAGTAAGCTATAAAGATGGTGTCTTCATTTTTACTGTTGTTACCTCAATCATTTAGTCTTCTTCAAAGAAACATACATGTCTGAGACATGTTTTGTATTGGAGCTAGGCCCTCCCTCTCCACTGCTTCACTGCTCATTAATATGCTAACTAAAAGGGTTGCAGTGCATTATTCTCTTTTTTATGCACAAATAATTGTTCCATATATACTTTTGGTCGTCATATGTATCATAGCTTTTGGTATCAATATGACTTAATTCTTTCAATTATTACCATCATTCTCTTTCCTTGATGGAATTGGATAAACCTAGAGCATATAATGTTGATGGAAGTACGCTTTATGACATAATTTCCTAGGTCACCTTTCGCATGTAAGTATGTTCTAGCTACGATCATAATACACTTCTATATTGCACTAAATGTCACCATCATAGGGCATTTTTCAGCTTGCAAAACAAAAGGAATGTTTAAGCAACATCACATTAAAGAATTGGTCAAAAATAACTCCTACGATCCACTCCATTGATATTCTTCTCAACCTTTATGTGTTCTATGGAGTAGTATCTTCTATTTTCTATCTTTAGCTTCTTTAGTTTAATTTCTCTAAGCATAAAAAAATCCTACCTCTCAAATGCAACCAATAGTAGATATCAACATATTTATTAGTTTCACCAATCATCTCAAGATCGACAATAATAAATAAATAAATAAAAGCAAGTCCGGTACACAAATCACAAGATCGACAGTATCACTCCTTATTCTATTACTAGCACGATTGGTGCACATCAACTGCGATTTTTACCTTAAAGAAATTGTTATATTCCTACTATGAGTTAAAAGCGCAATCTTTTGGTCCTTTTCGTGTGACATGAAAAGGAAAGGTAGGTTACTAGTTGGATTTGCCACCTCATGCTATGATTCAACATAAATTCCATTTTACACGGCTCAAATGTGACATAAAGGTTTAAGTAGATTGATCAATAGCACCCGAGGATAGCTCAATGAGTCGGATCTTCACACCCTTAAGCAGCAATCGCTCTAGTTTAATCATTATTTGAGGAAGGGGTGGTGATACGACTTACGAGTTTGACTCTATGACAAGAATGAGCACGGATCCAAGGCTATTACCTAGTATTCAAAATTTGAATCCACACAATTAAATAAACTTATTTAACATCTCCGAGATTTGGCTCTAGCCAATACTCCAATTTCCAAATGAACATAACGAAATTATAGACTAAGATGACTATCAGAATCAATCAACCCAGTCAAAGAAATAAACCCAAGAACTAAAATCACTTGGTTGTTACATGACAAAAGACTGAGAATAAGAAAAAAAACTGAGTAAATCCTAACCAAGTCACCAAGAAATCTGTACTAGGGAGAAACACCTGTTTTACATTTAGGTAGGACACATTCTAAATTTAAGGCAGCAGATAGGCAGTGGTCTTGCAAAATTATGGGGACCAACATCTACTCATCAGAACCCTCACCATTTGCGCCTTTTAGATGCAAATGTTTTTCCCTCCTTTGAAAATCTGTCAAACCTTTACCGCTGCCGGTTACACCAACCTTACCATGGGGATCATCCGGAGACTTGAAAATACTCTCACGCTTTCGACCAGAGAAGAAGCCCACCTGAAAAACAAATAACATGCATAAGAAACAGCAGCTTAAAAGGCTCTAAAAAGGATGATATGTGTAGGTTGAAACACACAAAACTATGAATAACTAAGACAGCTACGGGATAAGGATAATCCAATACCCATGTGAAATATTTTACAAATAAATGCAGCTTTTTACAAACACAAAAGTAATATCATGGAGTAGTTTATATACATGAACAGCATGTGATAGAAGTGATCAATATAATCTTTTTGATAAGATAGAAGTGAGAAATATAATAGAAAGGGCAAGGCGGTATAAGAACTCTGTGGTAACTGACTATCCATCGTTTTCATAAAAGGCACAATCATAAATCTTTATTTCCAAAAAAAGAAGCAATGACAAACAAGAAGATGGCTAACCAGCAGTAAATAATCAACTAACAAGAGCAGATATGTAATATAAAATCTATTCTGCATTTGACATCAAAAAACTTAACTCCTGATAACATGAACACTTCTTCTGAGAACAAATCTACATAAACATCTCACACGGAAAAATTTCTTGACCAATGCACGCTTTATAAACGATACCAATCTCATAACCCCAAAAACTTTTGCTTGATCAATACCCCCTACATACACCCACCTGCACTCAGCTTCTTGTCAAGTTACAATCACTATGCCTTTTTTTTTGTTAGACCCCGCAATTTATTTAAATTTCAAGAGTTAGCAGTGAGAGCATTTTAGAGGTAAGCACTGCATGAAATAGTTTAAGGATTCTTGGAGCCGCCTTTTATTTTAACAGTTTACTGGGACGTAGATCAATAACCCAGCAGGAAGTTGGCAGTTGAAAGGATATATTATTACAGAAGAAAATCTCAACTAATCATACCTGTCGATGTTATGTAATGAAAGCAGATTGATTGACAACGACCCATTATCATATCACATAGTACTTTCTCAAAAAAAAAGTTATCATATTGCATAGTAAACACAGACTCTTAAAATCATGATTCATATATCAGGTTTAGCAAATCTGAGAATAACCGACCAGCATACCTTCTTAGTCTGGCCTTTAGTTGACTGAAATTGTTGCCAAGCGTTTTGCCTCTTGTTTTGAGCAACCTCAAGTTGCTCTATCCGCACCTTAGACTTGAAAGCATGGATCTTTTTCTTTTTGGCAGCTTTCTATTAAGAATAAAGATGAGCATGAGCAGGGATGAAAACAAAAACAGACAATTTCTGTCAGATCAAGAAACCAGAGAAGGCAAGAGGTAAAGCAAATAAAGGCGGATAAGTAACCATGTAGAAAAAACAACAAGCCCCTGCTCTAATGAAGCCTTTAACTTCTACTTTTTCAGTAATGTTGGACCACTTGTAACTGTTTTGAAGTTATAGTACCTAGGCCAGACTGCAAATGGTGCAGAGCTAATCTCTTGCAAGAAAATTAGGATTACTTTAAGCAAAGTAGACCATAACCATATAGCCTGTCCTATCTACATATCAAGTGAATTGATGAGGCAAAATACAACAGACAACACGGAGGAATACCAAGTTTGTTCTTGTTCTCAAACATCATTTTCCCTACCCTCAACTCTAAAATTGACATTTAACATACCACATCTTCTGGATCATTAGGATCAATGAGAAGCTTTGCTGGCAAACTCCGAGATTGCATATCACTAGCTGCAGCTTGAGCTATCTTTCGTTTGAGAGCCTGTTTTGTGGCCTCAGCTATCTTTTCTGCTTCAATCAAAGGGTTGACAGATCCCTCTTCAATTGGTCTTATATTAGCATGATCCACCTGAAATTACAAGTTGTTGACGTTACACAAATCTTACATTAACTCCAACACTTGACCTAGGAGGCACCCTATTTATCCGTGAGTGTGTGACAGTATGACATTGGCATATTAATACACATCTCACTGTACTTTCCAACATCCATATCGAAAGGCCCGAAAGAGAAAGTTATTTGGGAGGGAGGGGTTGCTAATCATCGTTCGTACCACATTCATGGAATTGGTGCACCCATCAAAACAGCATAATAACATTCCTTTGGAAATAAAAAAAATCTATTCGGGGGGAGATGAGAGATTTCGTTTCATCACAAAAAGTTATTTGATTCTTCTCTTTAAAAAAATTTCCACGATACACTTGAGTACACACTCAAATGATTTATTCTCCAAATCTTGGAACAAACCAAAAATACACTAAAGCTTAATATTTGACACATTGTCTTTTTGCAATTGTATATCAGAACAAAAACAAGGTCAAATTTTTTAAAACGTCATAATCCAGAGGCCTAGAACAGAATATTAAGGATAACCAAAAAGGGAAGCAATCCTTTCTTAGTTTCAATAAGAGAACTAAAGATAGCCCTAATTCATAACCCAAGAACAGACTTCATGAAAAGCAGCAGTCATGGTGGGAGTAGAAACTGATAATGCCCAATCATTACTTATGATTACATAGTTAAATAAACAATCCCTCATAACATATGCTCAATTTACAAGTAAAGAAGAATCTGTAGATTTTTTTGTCTGGTTAGAATTTTTAAATTTAACCTTGGTTGATCACCAAAGAACTGATTTCATATTCCAGAATGTAATAGTAATAATTGGACATATTATTTGGCCACAGCCCCCCTTGCAAACACAGTTTCTTTATTGATTACCAATAAAATTTGAGTGTCATAACAATAAACCATCAGCACTTAACAATTTAGAGCACTTAGTTGGCTATCTTCTGACATAAGCAAGAAAACGAGTATCACCAGACCGATTCTCGTGATGTTCGGTTTTTTCCCCAAAATATGCCACTCTATTGAGAAAGTTGGTTCTCTTACTGATTCAACTTCACTCCTCTTGATATTTGGTGGTGATAACAGTAAATATGCTAGTATTAAAGAGCAAGGTAACATCTTAAAATAAAGAGTCTTACTCCAGGAAAGACTTCGTTCAATGCAAATGGGGATTACTTGACAAAAAAAGTGTTCCTATTTCAGTATTTCTGTTGTTGGCACTTCGGTTTAGACCAAAGGCAACAGAGAAGCTGGAAAAGAGAAATAGTCTAGCCTAGTAAGTAGGAGTAACAAGATCACAGATTATTTAGACCAAAAACAACATAGATTAGTTAAAATAAAAGAAAAAAATAGAAGAACGCTCAAAACTAGAACAGGCTTTGAAGACAATCAAGACATTTTCCATAAAAGCATAAAAAATAAGACAATACCTCTTCCTTGTTACCCCATTCATCATAACAGACATAATAGCCATTTGGTGTATGTGCATGAATGGTGGCATCATACCTGAAAAATCAACTAGATCAACAATAAGAAAGAGAGAGAAAAGGTAAAGAATAATTGAAGAGAGTATAAAATCTTCAAAAGTTGAAAAAAGAAAAAAGAGAAATCAGCACAGAAGTTTCTACTTACCACTCCCCATCTTCACTATAAACAGCTTGTGCTTTAGTGCCCACAGGAAACTTATCGGCATGGTCCAATATTGATCCCGATTCCTGCAGACAGAGGAAGTTAGGACCAAACAAAACAAAAAGGACTTCATCCCAGCCCCCCCCCCCCCTCCATGGGGGTATAGGGCATAAATTAATGAAAAGAGAGATGGGAGAAGCCTTTCAACAAAACATTTATGGCCATTAACCAAAAAAAGGATTGAACCAGTAATACGCATGACAGAAAAATGAAGATGCCAATTTACTCTATGCTTATATTTAATAAATCTAAAATCCATCGACAAGAAAGAAAACCAATATTCTACGTCGACCCAAACAGAGTATTTATGTCATACTATCAAGCCCAACTAGCTTGGGATTGTGGAGTAGTAGTTGCTGCTGAAGAACAGAATAAATCTATAATGCTTATGATTGAGGCAATAATGTCAGCTTCTTCCCTTGCAATAATATATTTATTATTTGCAACTTCTAATTCCTTAAAAAGCTGAAGGAACCATGACCTCCTGCCATCAGAACCCCCCCACCCCCCACCCCACACACACACACACCAAAGAGAAGCCCTTGCAAAATTACATCCATGGAGGTTCCTTACCTAAAAGGGGATTGGGGAACTCCAATAATTTTTACAATCTAACATTGAGGAAGGGAGCGTTTCTTAGGTAGAAATTCACCAGAAACCACTTTTGATATACAAGCATTAACATCACGAAGCTAATTCCATCTTTCCCATGAAAATATAACTCTAACAATGTAATCTTTATGATATACCACATTAAAATTCCCAGAATGATGGAAACCATGAGATGCATCAGCACTGGTCCTGGTACCCATCCCATCTTCACTTTGTTTTGTAGTTACAAGGAGCTCTTCTGTTAAGGCAATCACCTGCATTTCAGAATGTTATCCTGGTTTAGTACTATTTGCTTTGCAAGAGCCAAGAAACAAATTAATTTTTTTAATTCCAAACTTAGATTCACAGAGTGACATCTGAAATCATGGGATAGAGGTATGCTGGCCACCATCACATATCACAGACCTGCAATGGAATCAAGACAGGAAAGTGATGGACACCTTGAGAAAGCCTAGCTTCAAAATTTTACAATCACCACACGCCTTACTACCAGCGGGGTAATTTACTCTATGAAATAAAATCCTCACCTTTAAAACCAAATGATAAACTTATGTTTCTTCAGTCACGAATAGTTCCTTCACACTGCTTTTTTATCGGCAATATAATGTGTGTGTAAGAAAAAGAGAGAGAAGAAAGTGATACTTGTAATTAATTCAGAAAAGAAAACTAATAATTAGCTACAAAGAAGACTTAGCCTTTTGGGCCAATGGAACTCTTAGAACATGATGGGATAGTGGTAAAAAGCTAAGGGGAGATATTAAGATAACACTTAAAAGAAATTTTCTCAAAAAGAAAACATTTCAAAGAAAAAGTGGAGAACTTAAAACCAAGTGCAAAATGTCACCTCAACAAGCTCTTTCTCCATGTCAATATATTCGGAGTTTTCTGGTTCATCTTGTAACAGTTGTCGCATCTGGTATATAAATAAAGGAAAATTTGTAAATTTGAAGTAGAGGAGCTGCAACATTTTAGAAACGAGATATACATGACATGAGAGAGTCTGCAACTAGGAATAACATAATCACATCTCCTATTCAGAATATTTGGTAGTTTTCATTGCTACCAGTTGATTAACCCTTCTAACAAAACCAACAGGGACTATGCACTTCGCTTCTGGTCCCACCCACAGAGCCTCCAAAGTATAGTGAAATCTCTTAACATTTTCAAGTCAAATTAATATCTATAATACAACCAAAAATAGCACATTATCAACTGGTACATTCCATCTCGTATGCCTTCTATCAAATAAAATTGTCCTTAAACAAAGATAATTCTAATGCGACAATAGGAATATTTTGGCATGAGCTGTGGTATCTATATGGGTTGGATCACCAAGCTGACTTCATCAATTTTCCAAGGCTCCTAGCCTGAACTAATTCTTTCTTCAAAAAATAGAGTGTTTAACACACCAGAAAAGTAGTACCTAAAGATTTTATCTTTTAAACGCAAAAGAAAAGGACAACCCCCCATCTCAAAATCCTTTTTTTCTAGTCCCCGTACTTGAAACACCTAATTGCAACTTAACAGTTAACACCAATACAATGATTCGAACAAACTCTTGAAATTAACACAGGTGATCAATTGGGTAACCGTTTGACTTCAAGAGCACAAATTATCAAAATAAAGAAAAATAAAAGGGCTTTCAAGCTGAGCATGGCAAAAATCAACGAAATTGAGGAAACATTACAATTCAGAAATCGCAGAGGTAATAAATTAGGGTTAGGGTTTTACTTGCTGAAGTTGATCTTTGTAAGTGGAGAGATTCGAAGCCAATTCTTCAATGCTAACTTCATCGGCTCCACTTTGCATCTTTATCAAACTACTTGCAATTCCACAGAGTATGTCAGGATTTTCCGGTAACGGATTTGGTTTTCCGGTGTACGCCGGAGAGAGAAGCTAGGGTACAGGATTTATCAGCTCTATTTGATTCCCGCCACTGTCAGCCTGCGGTTCCAGATGCGTCCAATATTTATACCATTGTTTTAACTTTTTTCTTTTCATTCCCTATCATTTTAAACATTACTCTTTATTTATTTGGTTTTGACTTACACGAAATTTAAGTAACTAAAAAGACTTAAATTTTATAATCTTTAACTTAATGATATGTAGAGTCAACTTGATGCACGAATCTCTCACTATATACTAGGTCCGCATTACACTGCATTTCAAGTTGAAATTAAAATAGAATATTATGGTGAACGTCCATAACTCTAAAGAAACTCACACTGCTTTTTTCTATGATATAAATAATCCTCCACTACTTCTCATTATTATCTTCCTCCGTGATGTTAATGGTTAATGTCATATTTAAGATCATTCTGTATATGTATTAGTATAAATAAATAGATATGTGATATGGTATACACAAGAGGAAATAAGCATGTTTTATCTCTTCCTCTCCACATTTCTTATCTATATATATAATTTCTTATATTGCTTTTATTTTACAGTAACTCGCAATGTTCTCTTTTGTATGAAATTTCCGTGTTATATAAACATCCTGACATCAATCCAACCAAATAAGAAGTCTGTAACTCCTATATTTTCACTCTTACGTGTTATTAGTCAGGATGAGACTGTCCTAGTGTCGTAGTTATTCAAAGAGATTACATTTTGGCTGCGAAAAGGATAACCAAAATTATTCACATACCACCAAATTTGATTACGTTCTAGAATTATTTTGAATAGTTATGACGTTAGTTGAGCACAAAATGAACGATATCATCAGTCTTGATTATCTAAATTAACTTACTACCAAGAAATATCATGTCACATGAGCTTAGTACGTAAAATAGTTTTCCGATAGAATCCATGTTCAAACTCCTTATGCCTTTGCATTACTACTATTACAATTACAACAATATCAATTCCTTTACCATTATTTTTAGGAAAAATAACACTCAACACCCTTGTAATATGATTAAACTGCTAATATACCCGCTGCATTTTTTAACCAATCAATATACACTTGTAGTTCTTGATAGATCTTCGGCGGAATAACATAATCCAGAGCTTATCAAAGCCCTAACATAGGCAGGCACAGTATTAAAATTTAAGAGAATCCAAAAACACAGTTATTAAATTATTTAACCCGAATAATCTGTTATATCTCATGAACTACTCAAGAATAAGCTCATAAACTTCCGTACAACAAAAAAGCTCAATCGAACATCCATGAACCCAAACCAAATAGGCAAAACAAGGGGCCAAATTACAATGCGCATTGCCTATATGGCAAACCAAAATGCTAAGACTAAACCTATACAAGGTAAAGTGCATTAAAAATCCCATAGTAAGCATCGACTCAAGTAGCATCCAATATGCTTCTCCACGAGCACTTGTTCCATCATAAACGCGCATTCACATTACTTGATGTAAAATTATAATTGTCCAAACTTGTACAACCAGATCTGAGGAACCTTGTTTGAAAGTTTTATATCATATTGCATTTGCCGCCAAACGGGACAAAGGCTAGGAAGGTATATTGCATTTGCCGCCAAATGGAACAAAGGCTAGGAAGGTCACTCATTCCTGATAGAACAATACTTCTCCCAGAGTGTTTGTGACTTCCCAATTTCACCCATTAGATTCTTGAACTTCTGGCTGTAGTCTCCTCCACTGCAAACAATGGGTGAAAGACGAATATGCCAAACTAAGGTAGGGCAAACAAGGAAGATTGAGAAAAGAAGAAAGGAAAGGAAACAGAAGTATCAAAATAGCATCAAGAATATTTTCCTTCCATGTACACAAAGATTAAGCCAGATTAGAACTTGTATATTGCAAAAATGCAATACTTAATTACAAGTGGCAGTAGAAGAGAAGTTCCGTGATCCGTAAAATTTAAGCTTCAATTTTTACAGTACTGACGACTCATAACTTCATTTGATCATGAAAATTCTGAAATAGATGCTACAGTAAGGAAGAAATGGAAATCTTCCATTTTTCACAGAGAACAAGAATATACGAAAAGGACAAGAAGTTAACTCCCGCCTTTATTCTTGATTCACAAGACGTGTTTATGAAAGTACATATAATTTCAAGGGACATGAAAGATGCTCACCTGATACGATTTAAAGCTGCAATTGCCCGAAGGGCACTTCGAATCATGTCTTCATTGCGGTCAACTTCTTGCTTGACAGCATCCTGTTTTGGTCTGAAATTTATCGTTTTCTGCAGAGGTTCCACCAAAGAGTCCAGAACTGCAAAGCAGTAATATTGTAAGCATAACTTCTGAAGAAGCTAATCACAAACTAGTTCATTAGAAAAGGCTGCAAAAATACTATACCTGCTAATACCGCTGACGGACACTTATCAGCAAGTTTAGAAAGGATAAGGTGACATGGCATTTTAACATCATAATGATCTGGGAGAAGAGGCAAAAGATTCAGTTCATCAGTAACATGTGAACAGTGACATGTCTAACAACGCCACCCCCACCCCAAGAAAACAGAGGAAAATTGCAGAAATCAATAATAATCCAATCAAGAACCAGAACAACACATTTTGCAAGAAAACAGAGATAATAGAAAGAGAATCAGATCTGCACAAGCTGTAAACTTACCATCCAGACCAGATTGAAGATGTGGAACAATGAAAGATGAGGGATTCACTTGATCAAGACAAGTGTCTAGCAAAGTGTCTACACATTCAAAAGCTGCCTTCCTCAGTTCAAGTCCGTCATCAACTGTATGCTTGAAGGGACCTAGATCAACCGTCCTTATTAATTCTTTCTGCAAGAGGGAAGAAGCATAATCATGATGGAGAATGACACAAACCAACTGTTTTTAGTAACACTCCTAGAGCACAAGATTATGAATAATTGATATGTCCTGAATTATCTTTCAATTATGAGACATACAATTAATGTAACTTTTAAGTCAGCAAACACACATTCTCTTTGTTCTTAATAACTGTGAGATAAGTGTCCACAGATGAGGGAAGGGTTCTGAATTTGAAAAGAACTAACCAACATGGGATGTCAAATGACGCTGCTAAACAAAAGCAACAAACCTCTAATAAGATGAATACTATACTATATATGACTTTATATGGGCACAAACATAGCCTAGTCCTATTTTTTTTGGAAACTGGTACTGTTGCAAACATATCCTAGTCCTATTTACTCAAGAGAGGTGGTCATAAGATAACCACATCCACAAAATGTTAGATTAGCAATAAGCTCATAGGTAAAGTCTGGCCCATTCTAACTGTTAGAGAGGGTAAGCATTTACTTAATTGGATCTTCAACGAAACATTTTATACCAACGCAAATTGGATGTGTGAATTGGTCATAGTTTAGTGAATTGTGTTATTGGCATGCTAGCTGATAGTATCTAACAGTTTTGGTCAATTACCTGGAGATTGGGAATATGATGGCATAACAAGTCTATTACTTCCATACCATCATCTAACCAAAGATAATACTTGAATTTCTAGTTATCCATCTGACTCAACATGATTAGCTTCAAATAAGTAAAAATACAGAAGTACAAAGAAATGATGCGCTTCATCAATGTATAGTAGATTCTTGCTTTAAAAGTTGCATCCAATTATCCTACTAATCGGGGATAAGAATATTCAGCAGGATGTAGTGTTATCCTTGAGCCCACAGCTTATGACAGCAATCAAATACATATCTCAAAGAACCAAGAGTTGAAGTTTTGCCTATGCATGTACACATAAATGGTGCCAAACTCAAGTACGAATATATGTAGACAAAATGAAGGTGGTGTGCCCCAGTTTCAAGTGCCTCGAAATACAATATAAAATAAAATGCACAAAAAAAAGATATATTTTAAAGAGATAACTTGACACCTTAATAACTGTCTGATCATAGAGAAGTGGCAAGAGTTCAGGTAGAAGGCCCTTTATCAAGTTAGGCTTGTTATGAGCTGCAGTACTCAAGGCCAGAACAGCTGCACGCCTAACGTGCTGCATAATCACCAAAGCATGTGATGAGAAGTTTAATTAGGGGAACATAATGAAAGACTACAACAGATATGAGCGAGAACAGGAGAACTATAAAGAGACAATCATCATAAAAGTAAACAGAACAACCACTTTGGTTGGGTGGCTGGGAGACACCGGAATATTGTTTCTGTAATACAAAAAGTTCTTAAACATCAGAATACCCGGTCTTTATCCTTGATAAGCACCAAGAAAGATGAAATCTCATGAGACAAGATCTCATCTATCTTCTCTGGCCGCTCAACCATGGAATATTTCACAGCAATTACGACAGTCACTCTGGTGAATGCAGCTGGATTACAAATCCGCTCCTACACAAAAAGTAAAGTTAAAAAAATTGCAGGCAGAACGACAAGTCCAAAATAATTGATCAAGAAATAAATTATTAATCGTACCTTCAATGCTGGAATAAGCTTGCCAGGTTCAATAAGTGCAATTTTTCCCAGGCACTCCGCTACGACATTCCGAACACCCTCTTCATCACTTTCACAATGATTAAAGAGCAAATTAAGTATTTTATCCACACTTGTATCCTGGAATTCGGCATTATCCACAGACTGTCTAACTATGACCTGTTGGCAACGACATATCACGATATAAGTCCAGAAATCATGCAATACCTTAGAGGGAAAAGAACTATTGGAATAAAAGATAATCGAAAATGTAGATACCTCTTTTAAAGAATGGAGCAGTAAGTACTGTTTCTTCTGTTGATTATCAATTTTGTCTAAGATAAAGGGTAAATACTTTGGTAGATTACCCACAGCAATGTTTCCAAGAGCATAAGAGGCAGCTGACTTTATCTCTTCAAAAGGTGATTGGAAGGACTCGATGACAATATTTTCGATATGGGCATGTGAACTTAAGTCCTTCCTTCTTCCAATTTCCCCTAAACATAGCAAGGCAAGATGTTGCTTGGCCTGAAAAGGATAACTGAACTCAGAAGAAACAAAGAATGACATGAAAATTTGCACTGCTTGATGGCAGATCCATTTTCTTATTTTGTGGTCTATCTGAAATGGCAGTCCAAGCAGAAAATGTGTTTTGTCATTACATGTATCAATAGTTTGCCACAACTACTTACAAAATAAGAATGCTAATGACAAGCAGAAAATGCCATCATATTCCTCTCCTTGTATGGTTTCAAACACTACTCATCAGTGTTGTTGTCAAAGCAGTATTATCAAAAGTGCAAAGGTCAGCTGGGGCTTCAAGCGCAAATGAAGTGTGGGCTTTAATGAAAAAAGGTGCAAAAATACATATATATATATATATATGTTTAGTCCAAGACTAATAATAATAAGCATGAATTACAAATATATGGATAAAGAAATTGTAAAAACATTACAATAAAGTGAAATATGAATTATCTAGTGTCACCTCTTCAAGAGAGGCTCATTGGCAAGGAAAAGTATGTCTTAGAGTCTTGATGATGACACTGAAGCGCACATAAAGCGAGACGAAGCGTTCAACATGTTTTGAGCCTCGCTTCAGGGCTTAAGCGCGCTTTAAGTGCGCCTTTGACAACATGCTAAGTGCTTTGCCTCGCTTTATGTGTGCTTCAGTGTCATCATCAAGACTCATAAGACATACTTTTCTTTGCCAATGAGCCTCTCTTGAAGAGGTGACAATAGAGATGGCAATGGATCTTGGACCCGGTCTGGATCCGTTGGATCCAGATCCGTTGGATCCAGATCCGTTTTATAGGATATGGATCTTCAAAATTTGGACATGACGGATCCAGATCGGACCCAGATCTGTTTCTGACGGATCGGATCTGGATCTTTTATTTGAGATCCGTATCCGGTCCAGATCCGATCCGTGGATCCGTTTTTTATTAAATATATTCATAACCTAGAATGTAATTTTATAAGTATTTTCTTAATTTTTTTCATAATTTATGTATTGGGTAAATGGTTGAACAAGGATAAGGCACAAGGCACACAGCCATGTAATTTGTCTTTGAAGTTTCATTTCTTTTACCTTATATGCTCTCTGCAGTTTCCCATATTTTCATTTCTACAAAAAGTAAAAATTATCACTCTTCTTTAAATTTTCCTTTCTTGAATCTGCTAGTCGTAAGCTCAAGTATATTTCTCTCATTTGTTTGATCAGCAAAAAAAATGGGACTTTTGATATATGACTGACATTGTTTTATGTTGTTTGATGAAGTCAATCAGTAGAACTACAAGTGGAGCATCACTAAAGCCTCCAAAAATTAGCTCAAAGTTACAACCTGTTGAGCATCACTAATGAAGTCAATCGTCTTTATTTTCTTGTGATGCTAAAACTTTGTTCAGTATTTTGGACGAATGGTGTCATGTTTGTGTAGGTTGATTGAATGAACTCAATCATTTTTTCAATCAGATTGCGTTTCATTTTGTCATAAAAGTTTCAACATGTGGAATACTATTCAAGCCAAAAAAAATTACATGTAGATCCAGATCCGATCCGTGGACCCAGTGGATCCGAATTTGAATCTGATTTTTATGGACCCGATGGATCTGAATCCAAGTATGAAAAATGGATCTGGATCTGGATCTAGTAGGATCCGATCCAGATTCGATCCGTTGTCACCCCTAGGTGACACTAGATAATTCATATTTCACTTTAGCGTAATGTTTTTACAATTTCTTTGTCCATAAATTTGCAATTCATGCTTATTATTATTAGTCTTGGACTAAACATATATATATTTGTATTTTTGCACCATTGCGCCTTTTTTCATTAAAGCCCACGCTTTATTTGCGCTCTGCCCTTAAAGCCCCAGTTGACCTTAGAAATTTTTTGCGCTTTTGACAACACTGCTACTCATATCATAAACTAACTTTTAGCATTTAATGTTTACCAAGGTTCACTTCCTTAACATGGCATGTAAGAAAACGGTATCAGTGTGTGAAACACCCTTGCTATCCACGGTTCAGATCTTCAGGCCTAGATGTGTGGGCTATTGAATATTAGAGTGTCAAATATTGGTAGAGCCTTATGGGTGCCTTAGACAATCTCACTTCATAAGGCCAAGATCCATTTTTATTGCATGCTAGCAGAGCCAATCCCGTGCAACCATAGGTGATAGCAAGAATGCTAATTCGTTATAGGGGGTGTATGTTACACCCTAAGCAAATCTCACATTGGCAAAGCAAGGGAGAGATGCTAGTGATGCATTTTAAAGCCCGCATAGCTTTGACACAAAGTGGACAATATCACTAGTGGTTTAGATTGTTACACTTGGTAAAAGAATGGCTATTATCTCCTTACACGGTCATGAGTATCCTCGTGATGATGAGGCAACTTCTGGAGTTGAGTTAAACTAAGTGTATTTTATTAAAACGGTATCAAAGCAGGAAACAGGTCTTGGATTCAAGTCTCATCACCACCCACTATTCAAAAAAATTCACATGCTTGCTCCATGAAAAAGAATCTAGTGAGGGGGCATGTTAGCATGTTGAAGACATAATTAAGTAATTATACAAGTCTTTAGATGAGATTGTGATACAATTCAATAGCAACAAACAACTTTTTTTATGACAAGGGAACCCGCTGCCGCTACCCTTCAGGTGGTAAACCCTGCTCCTCCTGTGTAATAGCCCGCAAACCACACATGAGAGATAATCCGCACTAGGCAAGCCTCATGCAACGAGCTCGACCCAGAAGGCAAATCTCTTGCCTACGGGTTTCAAACCTGAGACCTCCATTATGATAGCCTCATGCTCAACCAACTGAGCTACCCTTGCGGGGTAACAACAACAAACAACTTATCCAAGATAGAAAAAAAATAAAGGGCCTACCGAATTAGTACTACTATCATCTTTCAGGCTGTCTGTCAACATGTTTACTGTAGAAGAACACTTCTGATCACCAGCGGCAAGACAAAGAACTGCCACACATTGCGCAATGGAAAACAAAGCTTGTTTGGTAACACCGCCAGACTGGGGAGATGGTTTAGCAGTTGAAAGCAGGGAATCTAGCAGAGTTTCGAAGCTTGTATTGGCAGAGTACACCAATGCAGCAAAAAAGTTTTGAATAGACTGCCATATTAATAAAAGTGAGCGTCGTATAACAAACAGCCTAGAATCAAAACTGAAACCAACAGAAAGGAAGTACCAGAAGGGCTTGCCCCTGAAGCAATGAACTTCTCACTAGTGTCAAGGCCTGAGGGAGAACTTTGTTTCTCACAGTCAAACCCACATTTGCACTTGACCTTCTGTCAGCCATTAATGTACAACAAAGCTCCAGCGCAAGGGCTGTCATGTGCAAGTCTGAGTCACTAAAGTCCAAATGGATCAGAAAGTCAGAAGATATTGATGACACAATTTAAGATTGAAATATTATAGGACCATTTGACATGTGAAAATTAGTCAATCAAACGAATCATAAACTCAAACCTTATTAGCGTAGAAAGTTCCATAACAATAACTTCATATGCAGCAGATCCGATTTTATCACCATAAGCAACGATGAGGGTGTTCAAGGTCCCTAGAGTAGCCTGTCTGAGAGCTCGATTGGCCTACTCTCCATAAGTAGCAAAATTGTTGAGTCTTCCTCATAATATAAAATGCAGTGAATATTTCTCCAAAGAAGTTAGCATTTGAGAACATCTAGCTTCACCTTGCGTAAGAATGCAGTTAACTCGGAAATCACTTGCTCGATGACACGTGAGAGATTTATGTGCAATGGAGAAGCAGCTATGACAGCAAAAGCCTGCAAATAAGGTACTCTGAGAAAATTCCAACCAAAGCAGCAAGCAATTTAAACCACTTGCCGTGGGAAGAGATGTTGGCAGCAAGTCCTGCCATGAAAATGGTGAGAGTAGAGGGGATACCTCTCTTTTCTGGTCATACCAACTCATGGGCCAAAATATTAAATGATCATATTCTTTGATCCTATAGTTCCTGATTTTGTTGAATTGTTCTTTAAACAAAAGAACTACCCTTTATCTCCAGGCACTTTCACCTTTTTTCCAATTTAT
Organism: Anisodus tanguticus; assembly: GCA_034509755.1. Classification (NCBI taxonomy): domain Eukaryota; kingdom Viridiplantae; phylum Streptophyta; class Magnoliopsida; order Solanales; family Solanaceae; genus Anisodus; species Anisodus tanguticus. The sequence continues at coordinate 30,621,816 of CM067561.1, read as the reverse complement.
ATTCAATTTTGTGATTGATGGCTGCCTGATGAGAAAATTACCAAAGCTCAAGACAACCTAGTTATAGATAGAGCTCATTTCCTAAGCAGTTAGCGTCAAACAAACCTTGACAGCTGTCAGTCTAGTTATTTCATTGCCCATTCGATCCACCAGAACTGGGAGACATGCAGATAATTCAGCTTGCAGGTGATCACCAAATGTTGAAACTACGAGCCCCATGCAAGTGATTGCACACTCCTTAACCTCCTGGATGTCAAGCACAGTTTACGTAAACATCAACTTACATAAGAAAATATCCGCATTTCTCAAGCAAGCAACTAACCTGATCCTGATCTTGGTTTGTCAAACGCACCATGATGGCATTATATATTGGAAGAACGTAGGGTTTGAAATCAAAGGTGGAACCCTAAAAGGCAACATAATCAATGTTCCAGAAAGAGCCAATACAAATTGTTCATTGGCACAGTAAAAGAAACCAAACCTCAATATTCGGCCGCAATACCCGTACAAGCTCACCGCAAACTCTTAATGCATCTGCAGTAACTTTGTAATACCGCTCACCAACAGCAGATATAACAGGACTAGATATAGCCTAGTTAACAAAAGCAGAGAGTATAGTCAAAGACAAATCCTTGGACATACAGGGTCTGACTAAGATGATTGCTCCTATATGGTCATTTAAATTTGAAAGCTGAAAAGACTGAAAATTAATTCTAGAAAATTTTCAATATCACGGGAAAAGAGCGATTTTGCAAGATATAATGGGAAACATAACATTATTAGATCATCATTGATCAGTCAGGGAATGAAGCCATACAATCCGCTGCACAGTCCTGTTGAGTGTTGACTATCTTTTCTTTTTTCAAATATAATGGGCTTCTTGAGTCGAGGATCTATCGGAAACGGCCTCTCTATTTGCCAAGGTATAGGGGTAAGGTCTACGTATCCTCCCCAGACCCCACTAGTGGTTTTTTACGTTAAACTTGTATTATGCAATTGCTAACCGTTTCTCAATAACGGAATTATGTTTTGTTTTTTTTACATTTCCTATGTGAGAAATAGGTCACCTGTATATTTTACAAGCTTTGACACAATTCTATAAGTATGGACCAGTCCAGGTAAAAGATCATATTAATGCATGATTACTAGCATTTCTCAATCAATGAATGAAGTCTTCTTTCTTCATTTTTTATGTTAGGAGTAGGACTCCCATAAATTTTTCAAGCTTTTAAAAAACACAGCTTTATAAGTTCGCACCAATCCAGGTATGCATTTCATCTACTAAAATTGTATCGAGCAGATAAGCAACAAGATGTCTTACCTTAATATGTGGGTGGAAAACAGATGGTGAATGTGATGCTAGCACTAGTCTTGTAAATATGAGGGCTTCAATCTTTAAATTGGATGTGGAAGATTTGTCCTGTACAGTACCAATCACAACGTTTCATAGAAAAGAAGAAACAAATCCAGGAAAATTCACAAAATAAAGCACAAGTACAAGCAGTAAAAAGACAACTTACGCATAATGCCTTCTCAATTCCAGGAATAAGGGAACCAATGTGCTCTGCAAGGCAATCAGGCAGGACAACAACAAGTTCTTTCAAAACTGAGAAGGCACCAACCTAAAAAGAGGATGACTCACGAAATATAAGGCCAATAAACACAAACCACAGCAAGGATGGGAGTAAGCAGTAGACACGTACCTTTGTCTTGACAGACTTCTCTCGAAGCTGCTTATTTAATGATCTAACAATCTTGGGCACTTCTTGCTTCAATAGCCATCTAGGACTGAGTGATACAATACAAGTTACAATTGAAATCATCATTTATTTGACTTATCCTAGATAAAACACACTGAGACCATCATCAAACTGGTTATGCCAGCAAGATGTAAGCATTAGGAATCTCCTAATCCAAATTATATTTGGTGAGAAAGTGAAATCAGTCCACTGAGAGGGAAAAAACCAGTTATACCCAAAAAAAAGAAAGGAAAGTGAAGGTAAATACCATATGGGAATCTCAACATCTCATTCCTACATATAATTGGGTGCATACTGTCTTTGCTGGCAAGATACTTGAGGCTCAACAACCGCAAATCGTAAACCACTATTAATTTCCATCGAGGTTAAGCCACAACTATACACTATTCAAGGTAACACTGCAGTTTCTTTATTATTACTACAACTAAATACGATATGGTTATCAATATACACGGTTTATCCCACTAAGGGAGTATGACTACCGGTGGATGGAGTTGGGGTTTAATCCTGGACCTATTTTAATCTTTGATGCTAGATTATTGGTTGGGGTTTAATCCTGGACCTATTTTAATCTTTGATGCTAGATTATTGATGAGGTCAACACACCTACGATATTTTATTGCTAGATTCGGATGTTCTAAGTGCAGAAGTCTTTACCAAAGTTTGTGTTAGTTGAAGAGGTTAGAGGTGAGTAATGATCATACCCTTAAGCCTATTTTGACTATACTCCCTCCGTCCCAAAAAGATTGCCTTACTTTACTTATTAGCTTGTCCCAAAAAGATTGGCACAGTTCTATATTTAGAAACAAATTAAGTTTATGAGATGGTTTACAACCACGCAAATATCTAAGGCTTGTTTTAGACCACATTTCAGAAGTCTTCCTTTATTTCTTAACCTACGTGCCAAGTCAAACTAAAACAATATTTTTGGGACAGAGGGAGTATAAAAAAGGTTAGCGCATAGACAGTGCTATGTGCTATATAAATACTTACATACTGTATATGTGTGCATGTTGAGAAACAAACCTATGTGCTAAGTCTGACTCCTTGATATGGAGAAGGGATGTGACACAGACACTTCAGGTTTTACTTGTTATCAACACTTGAGGACTCCTGCAGGCAGTTTTAGTTTTTCTAAGTGACCATGGAGATGCATCTGGAAGAACAGAGCAGCATTGAAGTTGGATTGCTTTATGGAGCTGGTGGCACATGGTGCTTGTCTAACTCATGAGAAACATCAAAAAGGAGGGACCTATATTTGCAGCAGCTGTTCACTGTGCAAGAGACAAAAATGAGGATTTTTTTTAATGAAATTTCTTCTATATTTTTTTACGCGATGCATGATGCCATTGTGATTTTACGTTTTACCAAACAAGTACGGCATTCTCAATGCAGTGGTGATCAGTTGGAAATGCCTAAGACAACTAAAGACCTACCGCAAAGCTGGTACAAAGGTTTGGAAAAGGACAAGCTGATCACTTGGAACTCAGTGGCCTTGGTCATATGGTGGGATCATTTGGAAAGAAAGGAACACAAGGATTTTTTTAAGCAAAAAGGAATCAGAAATTAGCACCAAGTAATTTTATTTTTTTTGGTGTAACATGGCAATTACAAATTAGATTAAAAGCAAGGATAGTTTTTGAGCTTGTTAAATATTTTGTGATGAAGCTACCCGCCTGTAAATAATTTTAATAGAAAATATTTACCGATCAAAAAGAATACCAATGTAATGCATTGTACTATCAACTCTTTGAACATGACAATAAGCAACCAGGAAAGGACATGGAAATATTCCCATGTCCGGAATTAGGCAAAATAAAGAAAGATAAACCTTTCTCTTCTTGATATGCTATTAACAACTGATGTTGTGGTTCTACGAAAAAACTAAAGCTCCCTCCCTATGGTCTCATTGCACTGATCTTACTTTCAAAACACATTTCTTAGACCTTGAGTTAGCAGTTATCATGTTAGTCAATGCATAATTGGAAGAATGTAGAACAGTCTGATGCTAGTTACATGCACCATAAAAGCAGTGTTAGGAAACTTTCCTGATTTCTTGTAAGAACATTTTGAAGGTTTGAAGTTACACACACCATAAAGTGCAGTGTTAAGAAATTTTCTTATTTCTTGTAAGAAAATCCTATACAAGGAGTCCTTCTGTATTATTTTAGTTTGATCCAACAAGAGTTTTTCTACTTATCAAAAAAAAATTGAAATGTCTTTTTTTTTGCATTCTGTTTCCACGCCAACAAATAGCTCTAGGATCGAGACTCCACAAATTTAACGAGGGTTCATTTAGTGCATTGTGTTCATAGAGGAAGAAGTTTTATTTTTTTGGGAGAAGGAGAGGAAGAAAATTACTGATCATGGTGGAGAACTCAATGAATAGTTCATCACTCCTCAAAAGCAGAGAATTAACAAGAACTGCATAGCTCATCTAAAGAATAAAAGGTTTTTGTTTGATTATTCACAATCTCCTTCTGGCACATAATGGCTACAACTTTTAAGACTTTTTTTTTAGAAATGGTAAGTGTGTTATTGATATAGCACCACGAAAGCGCTGCAAAAGTATATTTACTGGACATTAGTATACTCCAATTTTTCCTATTAAAAATAAATCCATGTAAAATGCACCCAATTTTGGTTTTTGGAACTTTTGACATCCCCAACATCCTTTATATCCTTGCTCTTACCGCTTTATTTCTGCACTATACTATCCAGGTTCAAATTCTCATTAAAAATTGCATATATTTAGATTCTAGTCTTCTAAGGTGAAACGGGTGTTTCCAAAAGTGACTCTCTTCACAGTTGAAGTAAAATGATAACAGAATAAACAAAATAGGACAAGTAAAGTTATTCAAAGTAGCAAAAGCAACGACCTTACCTTGATTCATTCAGATCAGTCTGTCCTTTTGTAACATTGCCTGTTTGTCGCAACAATTCAGTGAATGTACTGAACACATCCATCTGTCAAGCAAGTATTTAGACGACTAAAACCAGTTCGTTTAGAAAATTCAAAAGACGTTTCAAATTTACCTTAACATTCTCTTCCCTTTCTTTAAACCTGTCAATCAACTTTGGACAAGCCTGCACAAGGTTAGAGTCGGCATTATTAGCTTATTATGACTATAAGACAAATGGACAGTCAAAGTATATAGAAACATTTCAACTTCAATAAGAATTTCATCTGAGGAACACTTAAAAGGAAAACCTAATGTCAAATAGAGGGTACTACAGCAATTGCTTGAAGTAAAAAAGCGAAAATAGGTCACACTTCCTAGTCGTACCTGCTCGTACAGCTTTGACAGCATCTCAGGCCGAGTAACTACCAATGCAGCTAAGCATTTGGCAGCAGCTCTTCTAACCTTCCAACTGATATCTTCATCATCTGTGTATTCATTAGCACTCTCACTAAAACAAAAATTGACAGGTGATTTGATTAGTAAGAAGTCTGCAGTGTATAATCCTATTGGGTCTTAGCAAGCTCCAGAGAATAAGTGAACATACTCATCTTCATTTTCCTCGAGATTTTCTTCATCAACATCTTCCTCCATATTGTCAGTGAAATTGGGATCATAGCTGAGATATTCCAGCGTGAGATGCGAAATTTCATCACAGTAGTAAGAAATATCCCGGGGACACCTTAGCAAAAAGCTCTCAAGTGCCTGGAAATGAAAATACTTCAAAACCAAGGCTGCATCCAGGGGGCAGGATAACAAGAACAGAGAAGAAAAGACCATCAATTAATATAACACCTGCAGACTATATTCACGAAGCTCCTCGTCATTTTCAGATGCACTTGTACAGTAGTTAATTAGCAATGGAACTGTCTCTCCGAGATGGGGACCAAAACGATAGCCAACAGCACGGCTGGAACCACAGTTTGACAGCTTAGTAAAAATTATTCAACAAAATTGGAGATAGTAAAAGAGGAAAGGTCTCCAAAAGGAAGTACACCATCTCAGAAGGAAAAATAGAGGATCTTAAATGGAAAAGGGATAGTCAGGGGTGAGCATGCATGTGTCAGTTTGACACCTAAGACTTTTCTATTTCACATTTATTTAAGTCCAGATTCTCCATTTAGAAATGTTAACACTAAACAAGTCACTCGGCCATCTTCTGTTTCACTTGATACAAGTAATACAAGTCACTCGGCCATCTTCTGTTTCACTTGATACAAGTAAGTAGTTCTAGAACTAACCAACAGGAAAACCAGGCCAAATAACCATAGTTTATTTACTGAACCTACTTCGCTTTTATCCTCCTATGTACATCTCCAGTACACATTTTATCTTTCCATACTGCCCCATCCTTGTAGCTAGATCAAGAAAGAACCTTTGGATCGAGATCCACAACAATGCATCAGAACTATGGATTCCAATTATTCTATTTTTTCTTTCATCGAATATGATCTACTACTCTTATTTCTTACTCAGCCATTAACTTCTTTAAAAAAAAGGATTCCAACAATAAAACGGCTTCCACAACTACGAAGAGAGAATTTAAAGAGCAAAACAATGAATTTCCAATATTTTGACTTGATTCCCTTGTCTTTATCTGTCTGCTGATCCAGTTGTCAAAATCATGTCAAATGATGAACTGGCTTCTTTTCCGTTTCAACTCTGTCACAGTTTCTCTATGGTAGTGAAAAGCAGTGTCCAACAAGGCGAAGAATATTGGATGTGAAATCTGCTAATTGAGTATTCACTATACCTAATGTCGAGAAAAGTAAACTGTCCTTGGGCATTTGTCTGAAGTTAACCACACAAACAAGAACATCAAAATTACATGTGAGAGGCATTTGATGGGACAAAATGCAAGCATCAATTTAGATTCAGGATTTGCTACCTTAAGGCCCCAATCATCTGAATGTTTGTTCGTATCATCTCCGATTTTGAGGTCTTATTGCTCAAAAGGCAAACAACTTCAACTGTAGCTTTTGCCAGCAAATCATCCGACAAACTCGACGATAGAGATGCTGTATAGAAAAAAAGTTAAACTGAATTCACTGCAGGAAAAGTAGAAAGCTTGGCCACTAGTCAAGCGGTACATGATAGTCTAAGAAATCTTATTAAACCATGTTTCCATGTCAAACGGAAATTGCAGTTACTATCTCCCAAGGCATCTATGACTAAGCCATCAAACAAAACCCTGTTTTAAGTTTATACACTCTCCATTCAAACTTTAAAACATATACAATCAATGAGAAGCTGATAACAAAGTTACCTATACATGAAACGGTCTTCTTCCTGACACTAGCTTGATTAATACTCAGCTGGGGCAATAACGAAGTTAACAATGTCTCATGGTCAGAGGTCATCAAATTCCCGTACTTGTGAAGAACATCACATAGTATGTCAAGACATTCACACTTAATCTCAGTGCTCATTCCCTGTAAAGGAGACAATCATAGCAAAACTCAAAACAAGAAAAAAGTAACTAAAAATATGTGCATTAGCAAATAAACATAGTAAAGAGTCTTCGAGTTCCCCAAATGGAAGGCTGATAAGATAATATACAGAAGAATGACAGCATCACTTCTTAGAACAAATTGTGCACGCACTGTCAATTCACCAATAATCCTGCCTTTTGTTAATGAACAGCATAACACGTCCTTCACTTGGAATAATGGAGGAATATTTGATTTCATAGGAAAGAGAAGTGAACAAAAACACTTGAACCAATTAAACAATCAATGGACACCAGAACGCACTTGCAGATTTCTTGTATGTTGAGTCAACGATGGTTCCCCATCTATACATGAAGTCCCTTTATGTATAGACAATTGGGTAGAGTTCATAGAAAACCATCTCTTTTTGTAGGTTTCTACTTTTTGGTATACTCTATACAGGCACTTTTTGGCCCAACATTAATAAAATTTATTACTTTATCAAAAGAAATCTTAATCTTTATTTAGAACACAAAATTAGGCAACATTGAGTCGTCTAACGTCGACATAAGCTTACAGGTAAAGAACAATTTGTGGATCGGAACCTTTTGTTTATGTTTGCCTTAAAGACATTATTCATTTCAACTTCCTTGTGTTTTCCTGCACCCATGGTTTTGGCCTAGTGGTCAATAAAGTGCGAGGAGATCGATGAGGTCTCAGGTTTAAATTTCATCAAGGGCAAGAAAAATACTAGGTGGTTTTTTTCTCATTTGCTAGGTGGGTAGTTAACTCGGTACCTGTGTTGGTGGGAGGTCGGGTACCCATTGGAATAGTCGAGGTACGTACAAGCTGGCTCGAACACCACCACCATAAAAAATCCCTCAAGTTGTCCTGCATAGGAAGGTGCAAAAGCTCCTTCGTATATCCTCTTTCCACCTCTAGTTTAGGTCACATAAATTGCCTAGACCTATCTGCTTACAACTGTAGTTAACTTAGAAGAAAATTGGTTGGCTTGACGAGGAAACTAGATCCAAGACTAAAAACCGAAATGATAAGAGTGAATTGAACGAGGATAAGAAATTAAGACCAGACAGCCTCAAGATCAGAAAGGACAAATCCAAAACCCATCATGATGTATATGTTGTAACCTCTCCATGCACCGCAATTAAACAAGATCATCTAGAGCAGCAAATTTGAACAATTCTGTCTCATCTCGGAGAAGGTGATTTCTGCATCACTTATTGAAAGACAGGTATCCATGCAGTTCACATATTCAGGAGCCAGTTAAGTGTTACTCAAACAAGTTTAAAGGGAGAAAAAAACACCATGCAGCATTACAGAAAAACACATGAAAAAAGATAAACTATCCAACTTCAAATGTCAAGTTGTTTCACTTGAAAAGATCCTCTAACCCCAACTTCCAAATGATATGACAACCCTGCTAAAAGATTATGTACAAAATTCACAGTAAAGTTAGCTTTGAACAACTCACCGAAGCAGTGATCCCTTTTATTAACTTTGGTGAAATTGTGACAAGGACGTTTTTAGCAACAGATGATGAAGGAACTTCAGATACAATAGTCTTCAAAGCTATGCTTGCAATATCACGATGCTGTTCTTTTCCATTAAGAAGCTTATCACAGAGCCTATTAGTCATCTCTAGAATTTGCTGCTCACGAACCTTCTTCGTCAATGGAGCAAGGCTGAAAAAACAAAAGTAGTCAGGAAAGCAACGATCAGACTGTAGTACAATTTTCTCAGCCTTAAACAATGTTGTAAACCAAGATGATGCATGTCGACGGAAATTAGTACCTACTGCAAGTATTGACATATTAACAGAATGATTTATAAATTCACAAAGCCAGACAAAATATGTGAATCTCGAAAACAGACTTAGTCAATCAAATTAGCAGTCATGTAAGACTATGATCAGGATCGGGTATCACAATCAAGAAGTGGTGGCAAACTCGGGTAGCTCAGACTAGAGTTAGTTTACATTGTCCATTTCAAACTAGAAAGGAACTTCAAAAAGTTTCAACACAGTGCGCAGGCAGTAATAAAAAACAAAAAAGGCCTAGGTCATTTTTCAAGCATGAATCACATGAAACGGAATCTGAATCTGTCGAATTGCTAAGTATAGCACGAGATTGGAGAGCTGGCAAGGGCAGAAAATAGCAAAGAGCCAGAAGCAACTTTGGAGGACCATTCCCTTGTGTATTTTCTGGACTACTTGGAGAAAAGGAATAGTGTTTGCTTTTAAGAATAAAAGGAATCATATTTCAAGAATCAAGAACCATTGTCTGCTCAATCTGTTCGCATGGTGTAAGAAGAGTATATTAGAGAACATGGATCAGTAAATGGACTTTTTGGATTCTCTTTGAAATTTGCAATCTGTTACTCTTGTAGGGACTGTCTGTTTCTGATGTAATTTGGTGTACCTTCTATCAATAGTACTTTTACCTTATCCAAAAAAAAGTTTACCATTGGATTAAATTATCCTGAAAGGTGAAAACTAAAGAAAAAGGGGTCACAGTTAAAAATTCTCAAATGACCTCTCGTTTAAGCATTAGGCATCTAATTTCATGTAACTTGAGATATTCAGAAAATCACCACCATCAAATCGGGTTACACGATACAAATTGAACAGTGGAATTACCAAACATGATTGGTCTCAATACCAAGAAAATCATCAGCAAGGAAAATGAAATATTTGGCAGACCAATGGTGATTATGCGATAGGATATATAATATGAAAAAGACTACAACCATTTTAGTAGGGTCAATAAGAAGCTCGTCGTCCCAAGCCAGGAACAGCACAAGTATAAGAAACGACAAATGAGAAAAGGTCAAACCATTTCACAGCCAATCCAGAAACATCGCCGGCTGCATCATCGAGCTGCTGCAAAATTGTGTTTGATAACTTCCCTTCAAGTTCAACATCAAGTTTAAACCCCTCTTTGTTTAACTCATTCAGCAAATCAGAAGTTGCCATATATCTGTAGTCCTTGTCCTTGCCCGTCATCTGCAAAATGGAGTCAAGCCAAGTCAACTTGCACATTTGCATGGAGCAACAGGAATTAGGTACTCCGAAACAAATGAGTGTAAGAAATGGATAACAAGAGAAAAATACGCATGGAATGAGATGTTTACCTTCTCGAGTATGTTTGTAATAGTCAAATTCGCCATTTTTGGGACCTCCAAATTCTATGGTTTACCTAGTCTCTACCATAAGAAGGAAACAATTGCAGTTTAATTGGGATGCAGATGAAGAAGATAATAATAAAAATAACAATACCAATATTAATGATTAATAACATTAACAATAATAACAACAACAACAATCACTAATCATGTGCAAATTAGCAAACTTTCAATTCAGAGTATAATAACTCTAACAAGTGTCTGACGAACATGGATGTACTAGCCAAAAGGAAACCTACATCTCTGAACAAATTTATTTGTTCATCAAAGGAAAAGAAAAACTCTAACAGTGAGGAAATAGAAAAAGGAAAGGTCACACAGAATACAGCTGAATTCTAACTGACATGACCAAGCCACTGTAGCTACTTAACTATAGACCAGAGGAACATATTGATTATTAATCTTCATATTCTTTAGGAAATAACATTTGGATACTTGATACATCCAAAAGTATATGGGTAAGCAATCAAGACTATGACGTTATTGGCCAGAACAACCTCAGAGAGAGTGAGCTAGTTGATTCTACCTGAATACCTGTATTCCAGGAGTCATGGTTATCTCTACTCTCTAGAACTAAAATCACCAGCAACACTGGATGCCAGTGATATCCATAGGGTTCCACAAATTGGTTTGCTTATTGCACATTTATAAAATATATAGATGTAAAATGACAATTCTTTTTCTCATAATACATCATAGCCATGTATATGACAAAAACATGACCACATTCGTGCATCGGTCCCCAGAAAGATTTTTCTTCCAACAACGACTTATTTGTTCCATAAATTCACCAGCTATCCCTGTGATGAACAACTAAATCTATATCCTTCTTGTGCATTCCATTTGTGTAAACATTAATCTTATCATAGTAGTACTCTCATCAGCAGGAAAGGGCCTTGAGGTTGACGGTTCGAATCACCAATGGGGCAAGTGAAAAAGCTACAGGGAAGCTTTTACGATCGGGCTTACCATTTCAAAGCTATGTTGCTCGGACTCTTCACTTTAGGTGCCGCACCCGTGTTTATACGACATGGGTGTGGGTGTAGGTGTGGGATCTGTACCCGAATTGGTCAACCGATTTTGGGTACTTTGACCAAAATCAACGGAAAAATCCAGACAAATTCAATGATTTCTTTAATTTAAACAAAAGCTAAGGTGAAATTGAAGAAAATGGAATACCTTTTCTATGTCACTCCTTTTTCTTTTATCTCCTTCCGAGATTCACCTCTTGGTAATTACTTTCTTCTCAAGTTTTACACATAATATCTCATAATTTAGGTTTTATAACTCTATTTTTAGATATTTGAATTATTTTTAGCCGAATCCCCGTACCCGTAAACTCTGTATCCCTGAATCTTAAAATTTAGATCATGAAGGATCAGACCTCTAGATCTGCACCCGCATTGGACACCCGCACCCGAGTCCGAGCAACTTAGTTTCAAAGTATTAAAAAGGGGGAAATATGTTAAGCACCATAATTTATTTATTTTTTACCCTAAATATTATTGCTGATCAAATAATAGAATATAACATACTTGCGTAATGATTTCTGTGTTGTGTAAATAATTGCAGAGTATTTGCAAAAACAAGCAACTCTAGGCCAAGAACAAATTTATTGTAAGGTAAAGGTTTAGTATGAATACCATCACTTCATCAAAATGAAAACAAATATGTTGTAAGAAATATAAAGAAAACCATCCAGTCCTATAATAACAGCTGGCAGTCAACTCTTGGTACATTTTAAAGGAAAGATTAAAAACAAAAAAGGACCCAGAAATCTATTTGATCTTAACCAAGTACTTCACCATTAAAGATTCCACCAACAATTACAACCCTAGAAAAGAGCCTAAAAGTAGTGACAAAAACATCCATTATCCATCAGACAATTATAGGTACCATACGTTCTTCACTAAGGGTGTGTTTGGTAAAGAGGAAAATGTTTTCCAGTTTTCTCATGTTTGGTGGGTCAAAATGTTTTGGAAAACATTCTCTAGGAAAATGACTTCCCTAATGAAATAGGGAAAACAAGTTCCAAAAATGACATTCCAAGTTCATTGTCTTCTCCTACCCACCCACCGAAGTCCCTACCCCCACCCCTTGGCAGCCCCAAAACCCCACTCCCCACCCCTTGTTAGATTACATGTGAATGCTCTTCGGATAATATTTTTTTGCTTACTTACCAAACACTAGAAAATAAGTAAGAAGCTCACTTGTTTTCCAAGAAAACATTTTCCTTCATACCAAACACACCCTAAAGAAAAGACATTATAATCTTCTTTTTATTGGGAAAATTCACAAAGATGTTGTAAATTCTTGATAAGCCACCTTGAACATAATAAATTCTTGAACATAAAATTCACAAAGATGTTGCAAAACAATATCAATTACATTGCGAATTCCAAGCAAGAAATATCAACAAGTGATGCAAGACAACTATTGCCCCTACAAAATTCTCTAACATAATACCCTAGAAAAGAGCCTAAAAGTGGTTACAAAAACACCCATTATCCATCAAACAACTATAGGTACCATACATTCTTCACTAAAGAAAACACATCGTACACTTTTTCTTTTATTGGTAAAACTTCACAAGGACATTGTAAATTACAACAACAACAACAACAATATACCCAGTATAATCCCACAAGTGGGGTCTGGGGAGAGAGGATAGAGTGTAAGCACAACTTACCCCTACCTTGGGAAGATAGAGCGGTTGTTTCCGAAAGGCCCACGGCTCAAGGAAAAGCATGACAAAAAGGTCAGACATTGTAAATTCTTGAACACAATAAACTACTCAGGCAAAACAATATCAATTACATTGCGAATTCCAAGCAAGAAATATCATCAACAAGTGTACCACATTCTCCAACATAAAACCCTAAATAACCTTAAACGAAATTAAAATACAGTAAGTATCATATAAAAAACTCGAAATCACAATATAAAAATCCATTTAAAAAAAAAATTAAAAAGAGGAAGCTTACTTTGGAGACTCAGTATGTTGCTGCCGCGAATCGCTATATATTGAAAAATATTACTGATCTGTTGTTCGATTTTTTCCTCTTTCTCCCTTAAACCCTAACGAATTTAGAGGCAATATTGGCAGTGTCAAATTTAGAGTGGAGTGTTTCTTATTCTTCACAAAGGACCGTATATGCATTTTATAGACTGCAAAATTGAACAAAACGAATTATTCCTGCGATAGCAGTTTCATGTCACTTTGGTACCCAAAGTTCAATATATTGTCATTAGACTCCCGTTTTTACATTTTTTTATACACTATTGAAATCTATTTTTACCTTTTTTTTTTGTTTGAATTCTATTTTTACTAGCATTCTTTGGATGGTTTGAAGTTTTTCATGCTATTTATAAAAATAAATCAGTGTTAGAAAGACTCGAATTATTTGTTGTTCAAGCGCCTTATTTCTTTTTCTTTAAAATAATTAATTTGTCTTTCAAGAGACCTGCCCCTTAAATGAGCCTGCGTGATGCTATCAAAATTAGTCGGGTCAAAATATTGTATTGCCAATTTGATTTCTTCTGAACATATAGACCCTTTACCACGGTAACTTGAAAGTATATTTTTAAACTAATAATATAGAGAAAAAAAAGTCAAAATGTTAGTGATTCATATACAACGTTTAAAACGTTACGATGACCAATATATGTTTAGTTGGTCATTTGTAACATAGTTGTTGATTTATGTAATATTTAACTAAAATGACAATAAAAAAAATCTTCAAGCTAAAAATCTACACGACGTGAATTTGAATTAATCTGGTCAAAATATTATATTGCCAACTTGAATTATTTCAAACATATAATTTCTTTTACTTAAACAATCACACTAAAACTTGAAGATATATTTTTTAACTAATATGTAAAAAAAAATCAAGTGCTAGTGATTCACGTACAGAGTTTCAAATGTTAGAAAGGCTGAGATGAATTTATCTTGTCACTTATAATATATAAGTTGTTGATGTGTGAAATATTTAAGTGGAATGCTATAGAAAAGTGCTTCAAGGAGATAGAGTGACCACATACAAAGTTAAGAGGCCATTATCAATACTCGACGAGAGTGGTAGTCTTGAGGATACACAGATTCCCCATGCTTGCTAAAATATTACATGTACTAGCACTTAAGAGTCTTACTAGTAACAGTACGAAATTTGTGCATAACAAAAGTTGGTGGCTTAGCAAAAAAGTGGACATGGTTGAGATTGGACTGAGTTGAAGCTTCCTTCCCAGCCCTGAAGTTATGCCGGACGGTTATACACTTCTTCTGGAGCATTAATCACCTGCATGTGCAAATTAAATCATTGTAAGTTATGTGACCAGTCGATAAGCTATTTATCATATCGGAGCAGCAGTCAGTCCCAATCTCCAAAGGGAATAGATTTTGTTCGATGGCTAAGGTAAGTCCTTGATGTAGAGTTTGTAGCTCTGTGTGGAAGGCTGACTGAGCTTTAACATTTTTGTAGAAACCAGCAACCCAGCAGCCTTTAAAATCACGAATTACTCCTCCTATACCACCTGAAAAATTGCATAATCGATGTTTAGCTTAAAACAACCTTTAGGGGGTGCAAACCATTTTATTTCAATACTGGTTCTTGGATTATTATGGTTATTCTCATTTCCAAGCAACCAAAGGTTCCATAAGATAAAGGGGAATAACTTGTCCCACGAAGGGAGATGGTTTGGCAAAAGAGGTGTGCAACTCCTTATAAAGTCCAGCCAGTGAATGCTACAGGAGGGATCATATTGAATACCCATATTAAGCCACATATTTCTAGTAGATGGGCAGTCAAGGAAAATGTGCAAGGTTGTCTCTTTATCAATCCTACACACAGGACAAATGTCATCAATGTTCATACCAAGATTGAGAAGTCTGGCCCTACTAGGAATTTTATTATGATAGCTAATCCACAAAAAGTGCTTAATCTTGTTGGGACAATCCAAATCCCATATCCATTATCTTCAGTGGAAATAGGAGGTTTATGAAGGTTTTCGTTGGGTTCGTGTACGCAGCGGAATTTGAAAATTTTGTGTTTCAAACCCAACCAGCGATGAATTGTAGGATGATTATGTAATAATATAAAACACGTCAATGCATAACATGTATATAACCGTAATACTTGTTGGAAATTTACTAATGTGGAATTAAGTTTATCCCATTATTTATGACTCGAACAATTGGGACTCCACACGTCGGAAACGTCATTTTCACACATGTGCACACGTAGTGCCAAGTATCGTAAATCTCATTAGTTAAAGAGATATTGGTACGTAAGTGAGACGTTTGAGACATAGAATGATGGACGGTTGTTGGCCAAATGACAAGTATTCCACGTTGGTAAATGAAGGAAGAAGTGTACGGAGTGTAAGATGGGAAAAGTCGGAAAGCGCCGCGGAGCCAAGAAGGGCCGCGGCGCAACCTCATTGGAGCCACGGCGCTAATTGGGAGTTTAGCTACTGAGGCGAAGGTGCTTCGGAAACAGAATGTTGCGACGGGAAGATGGAAAGTTCTGACTTTTAGGCTGGTTTTGGAGCATTGAATCTCCATTATTTGGCACATGAATTCAGTCATTATTTGGATGAATGTAACCTCTCAATAAGTGTCATTACATGGCTATTGAAGACCATTAGTTGACTAGTTGAGGGGTCATTTCCTTACACTATAAATTGAGGTCTTTGGCTCAATTGTTCAACACTTATAATTTTTCTGAAATCTTATTCTTCCTCTCTAGCATCATTTCTATATTCAAAGTTCTTCAAGAGTAACACTTGAGTTTTCTTTGCTCATTTGTTAAGTTATTGTTGTATCTTGGGAGACTATTGCCCGACAACGTAAAATGATATATACGGGGTAATCTTGTCTTAAAGACATAGTGTCATCACTCTACTCAGCAAATCACAAGGAGTTTGTAATCGTTCTCATTTCCAATTTGTTGTAATCTTTAGTTTATCCTTTCTAGCAATTTGTAATATTTACTTACTTCTTGTTTCATGCAATTGTTGTAACCCCACAATTTTAAGAGACGATTGTTGTAAGTGCTTAGAAAGATGACTGGAAGAGAACAACTCTCTTCTGATTTTGCTGCTGCTGCTATTCAAGGCAATCTCTCTGCCTTCCCCACTGCTCAACGGAACCCCAATGTTATTCCTACTGCTCAAGGGACACCCAATGCCTTTTCGGTTGCTCAAGGGAACGTTACTGTTCCTCCACTCTCCGATTTCCACAATGAACGCCCAGAGAAGTTTATGGGCTCCAACTTCAAGAGATGGCAGCATAAGATGTTGTTTTATCTAACTGTTATGGGAATGGCTCATTTCATAACAGAAGACCCTCCACAAGCTGGAGATGAAGTGGACCCTCAGCCTAATGAAATGGTTGGAGTGGGTCAAGGTATACATGTCGTAAATGGCATGAAGATGGTTCTTGATGTTTGGAGTCATACTGACTTCATGTGTAAGAACTATATTCTGAACTGTCTGTCATACCCACTTTACATGGTGTATTGCATTGTAGGCACTGTCAAAGAGTTATGGGAGAAACTGCAGAAGAAGTACAACGCACAAGATGTTGGTACGAAGAAATTCATCGTTGGGAAATTCTTGAAATTTCAAATGGTGGATAGCAAAACTGTGATGTCCCAAGTCCAGGATTCCAAATGATTATACATCACCTGAATTTGGAAGTATGAAACCAAATGAGCAGTTTTTTGTTGCATCATTGATTGAGAAGTTACTTAAAACTCAATACAAAGGAAATGACATTTGAAGAACTTATTATCAAACTCCAGATTCATGGAAGATAATAAGAAGACCTTGCCTAAGGGGAAGCAACCCGCTGAGGCAAAGGCAAATCTGTCTGAGGCCAAAGGGAACACAAGCAAAAAGCGCAAGTTTCAGAAAGAAGGCAAGACCTAGGCGGCGGAGAAGTTCAAGGGGAACTGTCACCACTGTGGGAAACCTGGTCACATGATCAAGGATTACCGCAAGCTGAATACTAAGCAACAAAAGAAGGCCAAGGTCAAAGGCAAGGCACATGCTAATGTTGTCAAAAACACGATTCTTGACAACATGGTTGAGGAGTTCTCAGTGGTAGTGCTTGAAGCAAACCTTGTTGAGAATCCCATGCAGTGGCGGATGGACACGGGTGTCGCACCCGCTTTTTACCATGGCTCGCGACGTAATGACATATATTCCTTCTCTCTGGATTGATTAATGTTGTTGAGGAGTGGTTGCCTAATTATTCTAAGGTGAATTAGGGCACCTAAATGTAAACTAAATGTTGCAATGTGAACTCCGATTATGATCTGCGAAACTAATGAGATTCTAGGTAAGGATTTTTTATTATCCTAAAGGAAAAGGGGTTAGGCATCCTTTAAGATCCGCTAACTTGCGATTATCCGATCAAACTTAGATTAATTATTATGCTAAGAAAAATGCATATTTTACAAGTATAAAATTTTAAAAATGTTGCAAGTAGTTAATGAAAGATAATTTTTTGATAAAAATAATGATTTTTCCTTTTTGAGGAGTTTTGCAAAAGTGATTTTGATTTTGGGGAAATAGGATCCGAAAAGTATGCATGACACTGTTTATGAAAATACATATAAAATTGACCTTTTAGATAAAAATATGCATTTGTATGAAAGTTGATAAAATATATGCAAAATGAAAAACATGCACTTGTAGTGCATTATTTATAAAATACATGCTAGGTGATTTTTTGGAGAAAACATGCATTTGTATTGCATTGTTTATAAAAATACATATTTTTTGCAATTTGATAGTAAAGGAGAATAGTAAATTATTTATAATGCAAAGAACTGATTTATAGGAAAGTTATTTTTTATAGTGAATAAAATGAAAAACGAACCTTATTAGTATGATTAAAATGCAAATAGAATATTACTAATTTGTTTTGAAAGTTTTAAATATGCATGACGAGCCTAAAATAAGCTAGCGGTGGATCTTCGATTTTAAATTAACCGAGCCTAAAATAAATAAACTAGCGAAGGGTTTCCAATTTTAAACTACCATATTAATTTATCTATTCACAGCCTAATTATTCTAAGTGTTCCGATGACCGCACAAAAATTAAATAATTAAATTACAACCCCAAAATAAAGGACGGGATTAGAGAATAATAATAAAAAGCGACTGGGGCGGATGACGATGTCATCCGACCCTATTTGTTTAGAAATCTTGAGGCCGGAATGCAAGAAACATGGATGCGGGTCTTCGCTTGGCGATAGTCATGATGAGTCTCATAACGAGACTCTTCGTTGCTCCCAATGCATTTCATGTAAATAAAGAAAAGAAAAAGATTAGTAGACGGAACATGAAAATATATACATAAGAGAAAAATGTAAATTAATAATTCATGAAAGGTAATATGTTGTGGGCGTCAGGGCACCATTAACACGCAAAATATAAAGCAGACCCAAATATATAATTTTCAAACTTAAAAAGAAATGGGTCAGCACAACATATATAATAGGCCCAATTAACACATAAGCATAGGAATAAAGGGGTAACTTATCAAAAGTAGCATTTTTCAGATTCAAGATCCATTTAAATAAACATTATACATGGTCACTGGACATAAATAGACATTCTTTCCTAACTTCTAAAAAAATTCGGTACCCGTTATTCGGGATTATCATATAAACAACCACTAAATGAGATGTAATTATACATGAAAAGGACACACATAATCAATTAGTGTAAAGAAAGGGGGAACTCATACTACTGATTCATAACAAACAGGGCAGGACCCAAACTACCATCCCTATCTCATTCACTTATCTTTTGAGATTGTTACTGACACATGACAAACAAACATATGGTCCTGAGCCCTTTTTCCTTATTTAAACATGCATCGGGATTAAGCAATATGCACTCAGAGATGGACATTGTAGACATGCGATGATAGCATAAATACAAACAGAGTTATGTTTATTTTGACTAGGTATTCAAGTCAGGTTATCCAGAATAACAAAGATGTGAGACCTGACATATTCATGCTACCTAGCAAATTTTAAGCTAACACAAGAAAGGGCATGGCATGACTACAGACTGTTAATGATTTAGAAAAAGTGACTCATATCATATAACATAGACAAAACAAATTACATCAGGTGTGCAGGGTATTGTACCACATTAACTTAGGATGAGATGCTAAGAGGCAGCTATCATTTACCATTTGGACCATTTGACAGATAGGCAGGGCACTAAATATAACTTCAGAGACATTACATTGCTATCATGTATGCATTTCAACACTTAGTCAGGCAAAACGAATGTGTAATTAGCTTGACAAACATATAGACTAGGAAAAATAAATAAGTAACCATTAGAAGGAAGCATTTCCAAGGGTGCCTGGTATTTTCAACTAGCATAAGCATACATGGTCATATTCATGCCACATTATCCAGCATGATGACACTCAAGTGAGTAACGCATTCATATAATTAAACTGATAGGCATACATACTCAAATTTTGACCAGCTTAAGATAACATTCTACAAATATAGGAATGTATGGGCTAGACTAAACATGCACAACTTATTAATGTAAGTAAAATATGAGATGAAATAGCTCAATGGACTTCACATACTAACATATAGACAGTTTAACACCAGGACAAATGAGGACAAATACATAGCCATCTCAAATGGACATAGGAGGCAAACTGATGACCAAACAATCATTTAGGGACAATACTTCAGATATGCAGGGGCAATTTAGTCTAAACTAAACGCATGAATATTTCATTTATCAGACATGATAAGGAATGACACTACATACAAGGTAGTATATGGTCAAAGATGATTCTCAAACATGTTAACAAGTTGGCTAGCTAGCATATCATAATTATCAAACAGACCAAACACCTATTTGGAGGATGAACTGGTTAAAAGACCTCAACAAGGCAGACAGGTTTCAACATTCTTTAAGTCCAACATGATCAAACGACATCTAGAAACCAACACATATACACACAAAGCTTTTCATCACATCTTACTATCTTAAATTCATTAACACATGCTAGTAGTCCTGCCATTAAGGACCTAAAGCTGATGTTTATCCTATACTACTTTTAAATCATAGAAAGGGACATGTAAACAGGTTACCAACATATCATGCCAAACACTTAGTCAATCTACATCATGTTTCCACTAAACTAATACAACATATATTTCATTATACTAAATGAAATACTAATCATGAACTTAATGCAACATATCTGAGCATGAGTAGTCAATTAAATAGCTTAGTAATCATCATAAAGCATTTAACCAAACAAATCATAATCCTTCTAAATATGTACTAAATATGTATTGAAACAACATATACATCATATAATACTACATATGGGTTTAAACATGTCCATAGCAGGCAGAACATACCTAAATTAACTAAAGACGGTTTAACGAACATATTACTTAGGCACAACAATACAAAATAACAACATTATCAGATAATCGACAATAAAACACATAAATATGCAAAACTAAAACTGAGAGGAATTGAGTTTACCTTCTCCGGGCAGTGAACCGAGGCGTGTTTCGAATCGTCGAACCGCTCGGAGAATTTATTTTGGGAATTCTGATTTTTGCAATTTTTGGAATGTTGATTTTGCAATTAAGAATGCATGAGTTTTGGACCCGAATTCGACCCGACCTGGAACAGAAACAGACCCGACCCGGTTTTTTAACCCGACCTGGAACAAAATAGACAGAAACAACCAAAAATGTAAAAAGAGAGATTTTCTGAGGATTTAATCTAATATTCAAAAGGATTTTGGATTGAAAAATTAAGAAACAAAGGGTATTTTAATCGAGAATTTTGGGGCACAAAAACAATGTTCTTTTTCTGATTCTTTCGGACTCAAGAACATACCTCGATTTTTTTTATTTGTTCTCGAATTTGGACCAAAAAAGACCTTGAAAATCGACCTTGATTTTGTTTTTTTCGGACACCTTTTTTTGAACCCACAAGGTTCTATTTATAGCCAAGGGTTCCAAGTTCGAACGACTTCTTCCAGAAACCCCTTTTTGATTTTCGAATTCGAAAAAGGGGGACTGAAATTGATTTCTAGGATCGATGAGAAAAAGGGGAAATGACGGAAGGTGAGTTCTCACCTTTTAGTGACTGATTGGAGGGGATTGTATGCAACCCGTCATTATTTTGCAGTTCGATGGACATAAACGCTTTTATCCGTCGGGCCCTTGAGGTTCGTCCTAGAAATCCACTGCATCATGCATGCTTTGCGATTTTTCGAACGATTTGACTTGGACGAGCTACTCAAAGCTCTGAGATTTGAAGAAAAAATGGGAAATGGGGACTGGGGTGATGCGATAGGTCGATGGTGGAGGGGACGTGGTGGCAGTGGTGTGGTGATGGTATTTGTCTGGCGGGTTTAGGGGTGTAGTGGCATCGGACTTTGGGAGGTCTGGTTAGGGTTTGGTTTGATGGGTTGGGTATAGGAAATAAAGGGGAAAAGTGGGGTGATCGGTTGGGCCGACCGAATTGGGCCGCGGGTGGGGGATAAGTAGGGTGAACGGTTGGGCCCCATTTATTGGGTTGGTTTTTGGATGGTTTGGGTGAATAAAAGATTGGGAGTTTGGTTTAAAATAAGAGGGGTTTATTATCAACAAAAATGCTTTGAAGAAAAATATAAATTATTTAAATAAAAATATAACGATGTGATAATAATAAAAACATAATATTTGTGAAATGCTTAATGCTTCATTAAAAATAGAAATGCGTTGCAATTTTTGCGAAAATAAAATAACATAAAATATTATGATAAAAATTATGATTAAGATATAAAAGCAAATGATAATAAAAAAAGTGAATAATAATAATAATAATATTAATAAATAATGATATGAGAATATACGATGATATATGTGTGTGTGTGTGTTAAAATTGTGTTTGAGGTGTCAAAATAATTAAAAATGCAAATAAATATCGAAAAAGATGGGACAAAATTGGGTGTCAACAACGGTGCTACCAGACATATCTGTTCCAATAGAGATGCCTTCTCCACATATACACCAGTTACAGATAAGAAGTTGTTCATGTGTAACAATGCTTCTTCTAACGTGTTGGGGGTAAGAAATGTGATCCTGAAGATGACTTCTGGAAAGGAGCTCACTCTGAATGAGGTGATGCATGTCCCTGAGATTATGAGAAATTTAATTTCATGTCCTTTGTTGGTTAATGCTGGTTTCAGGCAAGTATTTGAGTCTAATAAATTTGTAATCACCAAAAATGGAACTTTTGTAGGAAGAAGATTCGTCTGTGAAAGTCTCTTCAAAGTTAACAATATGTCTGTAATGCGTGCAAGTAATAATATTGAAGCTTCTTCTTACTTGCTTGAGTCATCTAATTTATGGCATCATAGATTATGACATGTTAACTATAAGTCCATCCAAAGGTTGGTGAAGTTGGAGTTGTTGCCGTCTATCGACGTAAACCCTCGGCATAAGTGTGAGGTGTGCGTAGAGGCAAAACTCACAAAGATTCCTTTTTGATCCGTCGAAAGAAATACCGCTCCTCTAGAACTTGTTCACACAGATGTATGTGATCTAAAATTTGCACAAACTAGAGGGGGGAACAAGTACTTTGTGACATTCATTGATGATAGCACAAGATATTGTTACCTTTACTCGTTGATAGTAAAGATAAAACCTTTGAAGCTTTCAGACGCTTCAAAGCAGAAGTTGAAAACCAACTAAACATACAGATTAAATCAATCTGTAGCGATAGAGGGGGAGAATACGTAGCGCCATTTAAGGAATATTGTGCCCAATCGGGCATTGTTCATCAAACGATGGCTCCATACTCACCTCAGTCGAACGGTGTTGCTGAACACAAGAACCGGACGTTGAAGAAAATGATGAATGGTTTGCTCATCAATTTCGGCCTTCCCCAAAACATGTGGGGATAATATGTCATTATCGCTAATACGATTCTTAACAGAGTCCCACATAAGGGTAAGGACAAAACTCTATATGAATCATGAAAGGGAAAAGAAACTCACCTACAAATATTTGAAGGTGTGGGATTGTTTGGCCAAGGTCGAGATGCCTAAGCTAAAGCAGGTCAAGATTGGGCCTAAGACTATAGATTGCATTTTCATCGGATATGTAAATAATAGTAGTGTTTATCGCTTCTTAGTGCATAAGTTAGATATTCTAGATATCCACGGGGGTATGATTATGGAATCAAAGAATGCTCAATTCTTTGAGGATACTTTTCCTAGAAAGGAAAAAGACATAACCTCTCGCAAACGAAGTTATGAACAAAGCTCTCAGGAGCCAGGAGTCGTTGACTGCCAGGATCTAGATGTTTCAGATCTAGTGGACTCCGAAGTGGCTGAATATACGGAATCTTGTGATCCAAATTTTCAGAACTTGGAGACTCCAGAGATGGAACCGAGGTGAAGTAAAAGGGCCATGAAGGATAAAACCTTCGGTCATGACTTTGTAGCTTATATGGTTAATGACGAACCAATGACAATTGCTGAAGCGTTGTCAACTCCAGAGCCATCACTCTGGAAAGAAGCTATTGAGAGCGAAATAGACTCCATCCTGCTAAACCATAATTGGGAGTTGGTTGATCTTCATCCGGGAAACAAACTGTTAAGTTGTAGATGGATACTCAAATGGAAGTATAAAGTAGATGGATCTATATATCAAAGCCAAGTCGGTAGTCAAGAGCTATCGACAGAAAGAGGGTCTTGACTGTTTTGACATGTACTCCCCGGTGTTTAGAATGACGTCCATACGAGTATTCATTGCGATTGCAGCGTTGCGTGACCTTGAGATACATCAAATGGATGTCAAGACAGCCTTCCTAAATGATGATTTGGAAGAAGCAATCTATATGAAACAACCCGGGGGTATGTGGTTCCAGGGCAAGAGAAGAAAGTCGGTTGACTTGTCAAATATCTGTACGGGCTGAAATAAGCCCCGAAATAATGGCACGAAAAGTTTGATAGTACTCTACTATCGAAAGGTTTCTCCATTAATGAGTGTGACAAATGTGTCTACATAAAAGGTAACTCTGACTCGTTCGTCATGATATGCCTGCACGTAGACAACATGTTGATCACATGTAGCAGTCCTAGCTTGATCTTAGAGACTAAGAACATGTTGAAACAATGCTTCGACATGAAGGATATGAGTATCACATATGTCATCTTAGGGATAAGGATCTCTAAGATGTCTGACGGGCTGGTCTTATCTCAGTCTCAATACATCGAGGATGTGTTGAGAAAGTTTGAGATGTTTGACAGTTTGCCGATAAAGTCACCACTGGATAGGAATCAAAAGATTGATAAAAATTATGGTGCACCCGTAAGCCAGGAGCAATAAGCACATGTGATTGGTAGTTTAATGTACATAACACACTGCACCCGATTTGATATTGCTTATGCAGTCAACAAATTGGCTAGGTTTACCCGTAATCCAAGTGATGATCATTGGAAAGCGTTGAATCGGGTACTACATTACATGAAGTACTCGCTAACTTACGAGTTACATTATTCAAGATACCCAGCTGTACTAGAGGGGTACGGTGATGCAAATTGGATATCTGATATAGAGAGCACCAAGTCCACCAGTGGGTATATATTTACAATTGGTGGTGGGGCTGTGTCTTGGAAATCCTCTAACCAAACTTGCATCGCCCGATCCATGATGGAATCAGAGTTTTTCGCTTTAGACAAAGCAGGAGAAGAAGCTGAGTGGCTTCACGACTTCTTAGAGGATGTCCCTTGTTGGGACAAACCCGTACCTTATGTAATGATCCACTGCGACAGCCAATCGGCTCTAGGAAGGGCACATATTTTTATGTACAATGGCAAGTCTCGTCATATTCGATGGAGATATAAGACCGTTAGGCAGCTGATCACCACGGGTATAATATCCATTAATTAGATAAAATCAAAGGATAACATAGCGAACCCACTGACAAAAGGCTTACCCAAAGATCAGATGTTCTGTCTATCTAGGGGAATGAACTTAAAATCCAAGCTATAAGTACCAATACGGTGGTAACCCAACCTTACATGACTGGATATCCCATAAATTAGGTTCAATGGGAAAACTAAGATGTAAAGGTTCAGTTGAGCGCTTCGGTGGAAGCATGAGCACTTCAGATAGTGATTTCTGTAAAGAAACATCAATCCAAAGTCGTTCCCGCGATAGACGTTAAGTGCTATCTGCAGTGTGGGTAAATGTTAAGTTTCCAAAACCTTTAATGGTCCTCAACGATTGAAATTAGGTTTGGGGAAACTTTTAATGATTCCTAACACTTGTAAAGTGGGGTATAGCATGATACCTTGTAGGAGACCACCTATTTAAGTGCGAGGACAGACCGCCTCAAATGAACGCACTTAAGAATCCAAGAAGTGTCCACGACCACAATAGACAAAACATTACGAAGAATAGAGTAAGAAAAGTTGTTGTGTTGGTACTGTTGACTTGACTTACACTAAATACTGACGGTTCAAGACATCACGTTCACCACGCAGTAAGTAAGTCCAACAATACTCAACTATGGAAGGTTCAAAACTGAAGCTACCACTCTTGATGCAACATCTGTCCGTTGAAAGATTGCTGGGAAATGCACCATGTGAGTGCGCCAAAATCTCTTTCAAGAGGGGATTGTTGGAAATTTACTAATGTGGAATTAAGTTTATCTCATTATTTATGACTCCAACAATTGGGGCCCCGCACGTCAGAAACGTCTTTTCCACACATGTGCACACGTAGTGCCAAGTATCATAAATTTCATTAGTGAGAGAGATATTGGTACGTAAGTGAGACGTTTGAGACATAGAATGATGGACGGTTGTTGGCCAAATGACAAGTATTCCACGTTGGCAAACGAATGAAGAAGTATACAGAATGTAAGATGGGAAAAGTCGGAAAGCGCCGCATCACAACCTCGTCAAAGTCGCGACGCTAATTGGGAGTTTAGATACTGGAGCTGAGGCACCGCGGCGCTAATCCGCAGAGCCGCGATGCTTCGGAGGCAGAATGTTGCGACGGAAAGATGGAAAGTTCTGACTTTTGGGTTGGTTTTGGAGCATTGAATCTTCATTATTTGGCACATGAATTCAGCCATTATTTGATTGAATGTAACCCCTCAATAAGTACCATTACATGGCTATTGAAGGCCATTAGTTGGCTAGTTGAGGGGTCATTTCTTTACACTATAAATTGAGGCATTTGGCTCAATTGTTCAACACTTAGAAATTTTCTGAAATCTTATTCTTCCTCTCTAGCATCATTTCTATATTCAAAGTTCTTTAAGAGTAACACTTGAGTTTCCTTTGCTCATTTGTTAAGTTACTGTTGTATCTTGGGAGACTATTGCCCGATAACGTAAAAGGATATATACGGGACAATCTTGTCTTAAAGACAGAGTGTCATCACTCGACTCAGCAAATCACAAGGAGTTTGTAATCGTTCTCATTTCCAGTTTGTTGTAATCTTTAGTTTATCCTTTCTAGCAATTTGTAATATTTACTTACTTTCCATTTCATGCAATTGTTGTAACCCCACAATACTTTGATAGAATACTTACGGTTTGGAAACTCTGGAGTCTTTTAGTAATTTCCGAGTGTGCGCACTCAATTGATCCGCGACAACAAGTTTCAAGAACTCCGATGTATACCTCATTCGAACAACTAGGAAATTCGGCATCAAGAGAGAGTTTTATTCTAGGTCTCTAAAACTTAGAATAATATATGAATAATGTATCTAATAATGAATGAGGATGTGCTATTTTATTCTAGGTCTCTAAAACTTAGAATAATATATGAATAATGTATCTAATAATGAATGAGGATGTGCTATATATATATAATATATATATATATATAGGTGAAATTATGGCAAAATTCAGATTTTGGGTTGGGAAATAAATCCTAAAGTCAAAATTGGATTTAAGATTTAATTAAGAATGCGCGGGAAATAAATAGATACAATGCAGAAATTCATCGAGCGCCACGGCGCCCATACCCTAGGGCCGCGGCGCCTCTGCATCGATTTTTTGGGTCAGGCCCAAGGCCGAATCCTAATCCGGTTTTGACCTAATTTTCAACTATAAATAGAAGCATTCCCTTCATTATTCATACACAAATTTCAGATTATCATTCTAAGCCTTAGAGAGTTAGAATTAAACTCTCTCGAACCTCTGCTGGATTTTCTAGCTTTCCGAAAGAGAAATACATTGAAGCTTGGAGCTTGCAATCGGAAGGGCAACCGCGTGTGCACCTTATAGTAGATAAAGATTTCAGATATTCAAACCTGTAAGTTTATGCTTTATGTTACAAGTTTGATTGTTGTATAATCATACCAGAAATGTTATTGGGGTAAGTAAGACATAAAATTTTAAATTTTCGTTGTGCCTTACTTATATGTTTTGAACCCAACAAAACCCTACCATAAAATCTGGGACGAGAGGGATTGGGTTAACGTGTCCATTTGTAGGCTGATTTTCTACATGCAGAGTGGGAGAGTAGGATTTGTTTGGGATTTAGAAGATGATGGTAATATTTCCATGTCATTATTCATGGTATTATTAACTAACAGGGACGATTGGAGTAGATAAATTATTATTATTAATCTGAGCATTATTAGTCGTAATAGAATCATTAGAATAGTGGGACCCGGGTGACGTGTCACTAGGGAGAGAGTCCACGATGGGCATGGACGTGTCCCCATCTTGTTTTACCAAAAGGCAGCATTTTTAACAAAATTAGTAATTTTTTTATTGGTAGCGGTTTCATCCAATACCATGTGCTCATCGGCCAACATGGAAAAGCTGTTTTCCGAAATCAACGGAATAGTCTGGGAACTGGTAGAAGAGGGAGATTTCTTCAAGTTATGAGGGAGAGAAGAAGGGTGTTGCATTGCATTGCTCTTCCTTCTTTTTTGGAGTTTGTTGTCGGCGTGGTTTGAAAGAGACATTTTCCCATTCTTTGTTTTTTTTTGCTGTAGTTGTCTTATTCTGCTCGGTGAGATTGTGACATTGGCTAATTTTATGCCCTAATCTTCCAACATGCAGTGCAAATTATGTTTTCCCCATCATAAATGTGGGATTTCACCGGTTCATCCATAGGAAGCTCAACACAAAGTCTTCCATATCTCCCTCTCAAGGTGGCAGACGTGCAAGCATCAACTTTTAAAAGTTTGCCAATATTTTCCAATTGATGAACTATTCTTTTCCCTTGGACGGTACATTCTTTCTTTATCTGAAATTTGAAGATGAGGAGGAATATTTTGCAAGATTGCATATTTGGTACATCGGTAGGAGAATTATATTGCTCAGTGATATCCATCGATATAGTTTCTTCAGTGCTAGAAATCAAAAGTTTATCTTTGGCGGCTTAGGTGGTAGGCGGTGGTTTTGCTCATTGAATTTAGGAATTTAGGTTTTTAGAGAGAGAAATCTTTTTTCGATCCCTTGCAATTTATTTGTATGCAAAATGAAATAACTTTTCCACTAAGCAAATCAACACAACTTAAACTATCCCAGAGTATCAACATGAATTTCTCCTGTTTATAGTTCCCATACTTTTATGTCTTGCATTTATTAGTGGCATGTTTTTGCTTGAATGTCATATTTTGACTCGTCTTTCTCAATTGCCAAGGTTGTTGTGTCCATTTTTATCCTGAAAGTGTTGTTGTCCAACATCAATTGCATTTCTTGTTGCTTCTGCATATGTGTTTGATACGTTTTACCTGCAATGGGTCATTTTTATCATCACGCTTCTTCACTAGTTTCCCATGTGTGAGTGCCGGCTCATGAGTAGGATTCTTCTCTGGATCCATCTTTCTCGCCCTTTTCTAAACTTGCACTTTCCCTTAAAGTGATTCAATGAAAGAGATTGCATTTGAGTCTTCTCCATTATTATTTAGAAAGATTGCAACTTTGAGCCAATCAGGGGTAGATTTTACGAACCCAGACTAGCTTGAGTCTCTTTCCTTGAGTATAGAAGTGAATCAATTCCCTTTCTGTCCAGGTTGGAAGTTCGTGTGATCGGTTAAAATAGTCTAATGAGAAAGCATATGTTCACGTTTGTAGTTGCAATTGCGTTCCATTAGACAGGTTTGGTATTTATGTTCACATGTTCAATTATTGTCCTGTATCCATGAGAGTGAGTCCCTCTATCTTTTGTCTTCCCTGAATGCACATACGACGCTAATTGCCATTTACCTATTTCATCCCTTTTTGCTGGTCTGGGGGTTCTTTGTACAAGCATGGTTCATTTCCTTTG
The DNA here is from genome assembly GCA_034509755.1 of Anisodus tanguticus. NCBI lineage: Eukaryota > Viridiplantae > Streptophyta > Magnoliopsida > Solanales > Solanaceae > Anisodus > Anisodus tanguticus. The sequence continues at coordinate 30,592,151 of CM067561.1, read as the reverse complement.
AAAATAGACACGAGTTATATGCCTCTTTGTCCACTAAGAGTGTCCATGGAAAATCTGTTTCTATTTGTTTCAACAAGTCAGGTATTATTGTGTATGAACCCCAGGTTTCTTTCTTCATTCTTTGATTCACCGAGCACTTGGCTCGAGTGTGACTAGTTTTACCACAAATGGTACATAATTTTTCCTCTGCAGACTCTTTTTTTTTTTGCAATTTCATCCTATGCCAGTCCTGACACTAGGAATTTTACTAGTAAGACTAGTAAGCATGTGAGAAGTTTGAATCCAACGACTAATTCTTTCATAATTTTTCCTCATATTTTCTAGATCTGAGTACAATTTTCTGGATTTCTCTCTTTCAGAGAATAACTTATTCTTAATTCTTTTATGTTCGGACTCAGCTTCTAGTTGCTCTTTACTCATTTCAGCCTTCTCAAGTTTTATCTCAGAATTTCTAGGTTGATTGAACACAAAGAAGAACCTAGTTGCATAACATGTTATTTTAATGAGCTGACCTCCTTTTCAGCTTTGATCTTCCCAGCCTCTAATTTTATGGATTCATGCTTCAGGCTTGTGTAGGCATCGAGTGACTGATCCCTTTTTATACTCATTTTTTGGTATTCATCAATGGGGGTGATCAATGAGGAAGTAAGTCTTTTCTTGGAGAATACATCAAGCTTGTATTTTAAATTCAAGAATGTTTACCTCTAAATCTTCATATGTATATGAGTCTGTGTTGTCGATTGCCATGAGGGACATGCAATCAGATTCATCCTCACATTTCTCCTCAGGGCTTGAATTCCAGGCTGCTATCATTGCCTTCTTCCATCCTACACCCCATGTTGGACAAGACTTGATCCTCCGATCTGATTCTTTGCTTTTGATACATCTTTCAACCATATATTTGTCCTCATGCCTATTTTAATGAATGTACTCTTGCATCTCATGTTCCTCTGAATGATATACATCACTGTGTGTGTCCTCTGAGTATGAGAGATTCCACTTGATCAAGTCATTCATCTCAAGTTCATGAGTTTTTCAGATGATAAAAAATAAGTCCTCCATTAACATTGTGCTTATCTCATTCCCTTTCTCAATACATATATTTTAGTGTCCCATGAGGGAGGAAGACTTTTCATGATTTTTCTGATTAGTTCTTTTGTGGAGAACACCCTTCCAAGAAGCTTAAGTTCACTAATAATGCTTATAAATCTTGTGAACATGTCTCTGACTGATTTCTTGTTTCTTATGGTAAATAGCTTATATTCCTTTATGAGCTCATCAAGTTTGAGTCATTGTTCTTGAGACACATGTCTATATGTTTGCGTCAGCAAAGTCCATATTTCATTAGCACAAGAACACCCAGCGATCTTTTCACACTCTTCTATTCCCAGACCACATTATAGAATGTGGACTGCCTTTTCATTAAGTTGAAACAGCCTAAAGTCTTCACTCAAGAATTTCTCCTTAGTTTTAGGTCTTCTTGTGCCATCATATTTAGAGATGGCAGTGGATCCCGGACCCGGTCCGGATCCGATGGATCCAGATCCGTTTTATAGGATATGGATCTTCAAAATTTGGACCCGACGGGTCCGGATCGGACCGGATCCATTTCGACGATCGGATCCGGATCTGGATCTTGTATTTGAGATCCGTATCCGGTCCAGATCCGACCCGTGGATCCGTTTTTTATTAAATATATTCATAACCTATAATGTAATTTTATAAGTATTTTCTTAAAATTGTTAAGCACATCATTGCAAGTTTAATTCTCAAAACAAGTTTAATTTATCCCCGTGTTAACTCAAAAACCAAAAAATAAAGAGGTAACTTCGATAATAAAATCAATGTTATATTAGTGAATGACTAACATCTCCATAAACAAGTAGTTAAAATTATATTCACTTCATTTGTGAAGATTTCAAGCACAGGCAAGTTCTGCATTGTGGAAATACTAGTCAGCATTTTCCACAACTATTGTCATTGTCCAACATTTTCAATTAATAGCTCACAATCAAAATGAGACAACGAACAAAATATCTCATATGAACATTTCAAAATTGAAACACGATGAACTCGTTAGCTAAGTAAAAATTGTTTGTCAGTTCAAAAAAAAATTCTTAGCAAGGCAAATTTTTTTACATGTGGATCCAGATCCGATCCGTAGACCCGGTGGATCCGATGGATCCGGATTTGGATATGATTTTTATGGACCCGACGGATCTGGATTTGGATCTGAATTCAGGTATGAAAAACGGATCTGGATCTGGATCTAGTAGGATCCGGTCCAGATCCGATCCGTTGCCATCCCTAATCATATTAGACTGTCGAGGAACAAGTGGTCCTCTTGCTGTAATCAATCAGAGATCATAGTCCACAACCATCATATGTCTCCCTTCTGTTTCTTCCATAAAGCAAAATGCTCTATATTTAATTGCGATGGCCTGTAAATTGATCTTCCTTCACTGAGTCCTTTAGGTAATGCACCGTCCATCAAGATCTACTCTTAAAGTGTTAACCTCTCTGAAAATAGTCTGCTCTGATACCAATTGATATTCTGCACACCTAGTTGTCTATCCTATGCGATACCTAATTTTCATCTATAGGATGAAACATGTTACTCTACCCGTTCTAAGCGTGGTGTTTGGGGAATTATAATGAATAGTAAAGTAAGGACACAATACTTTTACGTGAAAATCACTCGGCTCACGGGGGTAGAAAAACCACGATCTAAAGATCTATAGGATTTAACCCTAACTCCACTACAAAGTGAGTCATTGCAAATTCAAATTACAAACTGTGTAACCTAGAAACTATAAACTTTAATTCATATCCCAACAATCTCCCTAGACTGTTGAGCCCACTCCAAGTTGATTCCCAACTTGAAGTTTAATTTGACTAACTATTTATACCTAAATAACATGCTTCTATGAAAGCAGATAAAGGTATAACTCGATGAACAACCTAATACAAAAATCTAGATTTAAGAATTGGAAAATATTTTTCAGTAGAACAACTCCTTAAATCTTCTTCGTAGTATTAGGGTCGCACTAACGAAATCAGAACTCTCTTAATTATGCTTGGCAGGGTTAGCTCAAGTTTCTGACTTTCTCTTTTTGTGAGTGCGTAAATTTCTTCAAGGCAAGATTTGGATATTTATAACAATTGGTCTTCATCACGTTGGCTGACCTAAACCCTACATGATACAACCCATCATGTAATATAGGGTTTGTGTTGGTTTAAAATTCTTACACCTTCACACAATTTTAGTTTTCTTGTAGGACTCCAAAGAATCTTGATAAGTATGGCAAGATATCCTGAACCTTTATACACCAAGTCTTTACCTTAAAACACAAATCCTGCTCGTGGTAGAACTCTAAGCTGGAACACGTTCTTGGACCTGTTCCTTGCATTTGTTCCTGTCAACTTTGTCTCGCTACTGTGTCTAAGAAGGAACATGTTCTCAGACCTGATTCATGCCACTTCTGCTCTAAGCCTGATTCATGCCACTTCTGCTCTAAGCCTGATTCGTTCAGCTATCTATTGTATCTTCTCTTTGATAGATCAAGTCCATAGACCTGGTTCCATTGCCTCTAGCTCTGTGGTGAAACATGTTTTACCAACCTGATTCATTCACTACTAGAACAAACTCTTGTTTTGTATTTCTGATCATAATCATCTATACTTCTGACTGCTATTGATTCATTTGATTGAGATGGAGCATGTCTTTTTATGATAACACATGTCTACCTGATTCATCTTTGTGCTTTAGTTTGCTACTCATTTAACCTTTCAGGTTAATTGATTTATTTCATTGAGCCAGATACACTGGATATGATCAATTACTTTATCAATCATCAAACCACACACTGAGGTTCTTGCTAATGCCAACAATTTCGCGATGTCGGCAGTCTTTATCCCTTTACAATTCACCTCAAAACTACCAATCAGTCTCGTTGCTTTGCATCTTGTTATTTTGTAATTTTTTCTGCATCCAAAGTAATTTATAATAATGATTAACTTTCGCGGTTCTCAAATCATAAGTTGATATCGAGTAGAATATATAGTCAACAATAGATTACAACAAAAATTCGTTAAACCGTAATAGAAGTTATATACTAAAAGTAAGGTTTATCAAAAAAATAAATTACCACATGTGTCTTTCCTTGCATTTTGGAGATGCCAATAGTCTTTCTTGTTTTGCACTTTGTCTTAGTTTCATTGATACTTGATCACCTCAAAGTTTGCTATTCATTTAAGAACCACGAGAGCTGAAATTTAATCCCAAAGAATTCTAGAACAAAAACAAATGTTTACTTTAAGCGGTTAACAATAGATGAGCATTAGGAAAACTAATAATTGTGATATTATGGTGCGTGTAGACCACCATATGAATAGCTCGGCAGTATGAAGCATATGTACACCCGCAAGGGTAGCCAAGTTGGTGTAGCAGTAGAGCGCGGGACCGCAAGGTCACGAGTTTGATCCCCTGCATAAACCTTCTTGGTTGAGCCTGTCACACATGGCTTGCCAAGTGTGGTTAATCGGCTGACGTGGTTTGCAGGCTATTGCGTCAGTCCGGGGTTTACCCTGTGCGCACTCGAAAGAGTAGCGGCTGCGGGTTCCTTGTCAAAAAAAAAAAAGTATGAAGCATATGTTAGTTCTTGCCCTTTTATCTCCTATCTTTAGCATATTAATACAAATTAATTAAAAGGAAGGAAGAAGATCATCATAACATATGATCTTTATTGCCTTCACAAATTCGTAATTCTTTAGGTATGCTATGACTCTTCATTTCTTTCATTTATTTTAGGGTATTTTACTACAATTGTTTATTGTTTATTTGTCTTTATATAGGATTTTAAATATAGTAAATGAGAAAATGATGGGGAAAATGTCAAAAAAAGGTGAAATAAATAAATATTTTTCTTGGCCTTAGAGACGTGTCACATCACCTGCTCTATGCCTAGCGCTAGCTTTAATATATGAGTATATATAGATTTCATCCGTCTTAAAAAATTGTCTTAGTTTGACTTGACACGAAATTTAAGAAATAAAAGATTTTTTTTAAATCAGTGGTAAAAAAACAAGTATGAGATATTTGTGTGGCTGTCCTTTTTTTATTTGTTTCTCTCTTTACTATTCAAAGAAGTCCCCGAAATGCGTTGAGGCGCATCAATTGACTGGACATCTAGGGGTAAAGCACTTCGATGCACGCCGCAAGAGCGGTACCAAATCGTGGAAAACTCTGAATATTAGATATGACCTCAAAATAATAGGGGTCAAGGTTGAATTCTATCTAAGAATTTGTGGTGTCAACCGTCGGGTTTTATCATTTTTCTAATTTCTTTTCTAGCCGGGTGTGAAAGATTACCTTTTGATTTACCAGAAGCAGAAGAAGAAGAAGAATTAGTAGCAGGATATCAACCGACTATTCAGGTATCAAATTTGGTTATTTTACATTGCTTCATAACTGAATCTACTAGTTTCTTCATTGTTTGTAACCGTTCTTTACTTGGGAGGTTGGAATCTTTCTATTCCGTACATATTTGTTCCTGAGCTATTTGACATAAATAAAAGGGTAGTCTTTGGAACACTAATTGATATCTTTATCACATTCGCCAAAACTTATTTGTTTTTGTTCATTCCTATTGCAAAAGTATTCGCTTATTGGGGGAAATCAATATACTTCTAATGTCGAATCCTGATCAATCAGGACAGAAATAAAGCATTGGGTCGTATCATATCATAAAGTTAAATTATTTTTAAATATAAATATGTGTCAATCTTTTAGGACAAACTAATAAGGAAAGTAAGAAATTTTTTTTGGGACGGAGGGATATAGATAAGAAGTTCCAAGTTGAAATTGATATACCCAAATGTTTCCCAAAAGTTGATGGGTTATTACACACTTAATAGATAAATAAATTATTTCTTATTATATTTTTTAGTTATCATTTTTTAATATTAAGTATATTCTGCCAATTAATCCCAAAAGAAATTAAGACAATCGAATAATCTAAGTAATTGGAGAGTCAGAAATTACAACAAGGGATTCAATGACTCTCATGAGACATGGTCTCTTCCTTTATTAAGCTAACAAAATAGGATCAACATTCATCATTCTCCCAACTCAAACGTTGTGTTCAATAATATTTATGTGATTTTTAAATTTAAAAATTGTATATTCATTGATATGGGGTATATGAACAAAGCTCGTGTCAAAAAACTAGTAATTTAAATTCCTATCAGAAGTCCATTCATAACATTCTAAACATATATAATATTAATCCCAAAAAAATAAACACCCCAAACCTTAAAGAAGAAATCTCCTAACACAACTTCGAAAATCGGTAAGTAACAAGAATGTATGGAGCAAATATAGAGTTCAGTAACAGTACACAAAGGTATTGAAACAAGACACAACAACTCTCATATGCATTGCACAAGATTTGGGCCTCAAGTAGAAGCATAACTCATTGCCTCGTCCAAGCCTCAACTCATGTATTTGACATGAGAGGAAAATAGATGAGTTCATCGATAAGCAAACAATATTCTCACCACTATAACATTTAAAACATGCATAACGTTACCTAAAGAAACATGCATGGCATCAAGTAAATTTATTCATACTCAAAATATGAAAGCTCTTGATAATAAATCAAGCTTACATCTAATTATAAGTATCTTTAATTCAAAGTAGTTTTTTTTTATCTTCTCTATCACCAAGGGGGTTAGGTTAATCTGCTAACTTAGCTCTCTTATCCTGATCAGAAGGCCCACTCAAACTTGTACCCTCTATAGTTAAGTAGGTACGCGCTCGACACAAGAGAAAGAAGGGCACAAGAATATGACACAGCTATAACAGGGTACATATACCCAAGAGTCCACGACATTATTCTACCTTCGAGAAGTTCGACATCACCTTTTTCGATATTGTCCCCTTCAGGTCAACTAATACCATATCTAAGTACCTGCTCTTCCAAAAGCCTTTTCTAACAACGATCTTCTATAATCTAATATATGCACAAACCTATAAAAAAGGAGAGCCCTGGGCACTAAGCTTCCGCTATGCGCGGAGTCCGAGAAAAGGCCAGACCACAAGGGTCAATTATACGTAATCTTAACCTGTATTTCTGCAAGAGGCACACACGTATAACTTGAATAAAAACACTCTTGGAACTTTTTAGGTATTAACTAAAAACACGTGTGAGACATATTCCCATAACATCTTTTAAAATCAAATTAGAATCCATCAATGACATCAAAAAGTTTTAGACGCTTAAGCAAACATGTAATATACATAATTGTAGATGTGTATCGCGCTTATGGCTTTAAATCATGTTCAAATGACTTATCTATCCCTAAAACTCAAAGACATTGCCAGAAAGGTGAAGTCGCGATCATACCTCCTCCTCATCCAGAGAAATGTTCAGTTAATCCACAAGGGGCGATCACGCTTCACTGAGGTGCGAATGTAATCTTCTATCTAACAAGAAACCTAATACTAAGTTTCTACGATTGAAATTTGAGATCAGGCGTGATTGTAATCAAATTCCTTTAGTGGAAAAATCGTACTGTGAAGAGGCACGATTACAACCCGACTGACACCAACAATTATTGCAGGTTTTGGTGTTCTGAAGCCCTCCATTCAATTCATATCATCGTCAATCACTCTCATCACATCAAGGGCCACAAGCATCTATACATATACATAACTTACGCTAAATGAATACATGAATAACAGTACGATTGGTTAGGACATAACAAGTGTATGCTTCACGAACCAGGCATCTAGTCGAACGACCTTTATTTTCAACTTCTAAACTCGAGAATTTTGCATCTAGGATATATCCCGAATAGACCAACCTACACTAGACAAGATCAAGAAAAGACGTCATTAACGGATCACGATGAACCAACCGAGGACCACTCTGATACTGAAGTGACTAATTTCTTGAAAATAGTTAAATGTACAGACAACTATATCCATGAGAAATGCTTAACATGAATACGGGAACTCATAAAGGGCGTACTGCAATAGAGCTGCATTTCGTATTTTCTGTGCAAGTACTTCAACCTGTCATTGACATGATTGTTTTGTATCTTTGCTTAAGGCTATAGAAGGGTAGTCCTGGATTGGTCACCATAAATGATTCCCTACAGCTACTCGTTAAATGAGGAAAGATTATTATAACCAAACTTGGACTCAGCTCGTGCACTCATTCCTTGGTATTGAAAAGTTCAAGGTAGATACTCTTGAGCGAGTATTTCATGAATAAACTTGACTGTCATAACCACAGCTTTGATTAATCTCATAAGAGCATTAATTTTCTATTATGATTGGAGAATGTTGTGTCCAACTTATGCAAATACTATCTCCTGTTGTTTCACAGAAGGAGAAATAAAGAGACCGAGGATATCAACGCAAAACTCACCCTACCATTACAAGATAGAATCTCTAGTTCACATGATATACAAGAGATATATTCCCTTTTTTGGGAGGTTTAGCCCCTTAACACTGTTTCAAATTTCAATTGACCAATCTCGCGCCGTCAACTAGAACCTCTAATAAGAATGAAAACAGAACTGCGTAATTTTTGGCACCGTCCTGAAAGTCAAATGGATCAGACCGGGTATCCGGGGAAGAGGCTGTGGAACTTATATAAACTCAATTGGGAGTTTCAAAAATCTGGGTTTACAAAAGCCTTCTGTTTAGAACAAGGAACCCCAACTAGCTTTGCACGTTTGATAATTATTTTATATATACAACAATTCACACAAAAAAGAAAATTGAAAAAAAAACAGACCACTGAAATTACAAGTTCAAGGCTCTTGCCGGTGCCTCAGACTCCAAGTCCAAATCTTCATTTGTCGCTTCCTTCTTTTCCTGAAAAAATCACTCAAAAAATTTAGACTTTGCAATCCTTCTAGAGAGCGTGGATAATCTCGAGCAAACAGTTCTTTGATCACACATTTCTCCACTTCTTGGCCAAGATTCAGTATGTTCATACAAATTTATACAACTGACAATCATAATAATGTTCCTGATAGAAAACAAAATAATTATATACGAGAATAAAGATTATCTGTCTGATGGAGGGACAGGTGACTCACCAAGTCTTTAGTAAATAATCTTTTCTTTTGATTATAAACAACATATAATATAATATCAACGCAAACCAATCATCTCTCAATTCCATACTTGATCGTTGAAGAAATCAAGGTGGAAGAGAAATTTGGTTACAAGGAGCTAAACAAACTTCATAACAGTTTACACGTCTATAATGGAAGAAAAGTGAATTCCTCGAGGTTCAAATCCCAGACTGATGTGGGTGGTATAATGATGAACAAAGCCTCCTCTAGTTTTATGAGCTATTTTGATGTGATTTTTCATGTCAAGATATCGATTTTATATGACGATATTGCTAATTCATGTTGTCTTGCATGTAGGTGAAGATGAATCCTTGTTGAGAATAAAATGGATGCGACGAAGGAGAAACGAGAGAGAAGAAGACCGAAGAGGGTACGCAAGAATGCACGCAAGAGGCAGTGGCACTGGAATGCCTGCGCGTTCTGCCTTCAGCGTGCGCGATCGCGCAGCGACAAGTAGGGGAGTTTTTTTGTGAGGTTATTTTGGGAATTTTACTGACAAACCCCGGAAGCAATATAAGGTTTTAGCTCATCCCAAATTAGGTTATCTTGGTTTTTGGAGCGTAGGAACTCTTGGGAGCTTGGAGTATTCGGATTTCACACTTCAATCGATTCAATACGAAAGTTTGGATCGAAAGTGGTTGTAATGAATTCTAGTTTGCTTTCTTCTTCCTTTATGCTTACTGCTACTATTATGGAGTAGTTTTATCTTAGGGTTCTGACGGATATGGTCCTTTGAGACTTATTCATGGATTGATTTCGTTTATTGCTAGAATTCTCGTTTGGAGTTTTGAAAGTTATGCATATGTTTTCTTATTTTAGTTAACGAAAGAGAACTATTTTATTGAATATTTATGCTAGTATATTTGTGTTGAAGTGCAATACTTTTGATTAGTCGTAAGAGCTTCCTTGAATTGTTCTTGAGCCGAAATAGGAAAATATTTGAGAGAAGTTTTCCGTCTATTAAATAGATTCGATAATTCTCCATATGTTCTTGAGTTTCAAATTGGTCTATTCTTGATGATATCTACGTTATTAGAAAGAAAAGTTAAAATATTACAGGTAGACTAATTATTCATTGAAATCGAAAGATTCAACGAACCTTCGGGAAAAAACCGTGAACGATTATTAATCCCAAGTATTTCTTGTGCACCTGTCTTGTCATATGCCCTATATTCTCCTATTGATAGTAATCCTAGATCGATTTCTAGGTTCTCATTATTCTTTAAGTTCAATAGTAAAATTTGTTACTCGTGGTTTACACCACAAACTTCTAAAGATTTGATTTCCTGAATAATACTGAGCAAGACTTTGTTTGAATTGTTAATAATACCAATCATTGTGGAGACGATCTTAAACTATACTATTTTTGACTAGTGAAGCGCTCAAAGAAATTATATCGTGCTTTGCGCTCGTCATATAATGATCTTTACTCGCACAGATCTTTTTCCGTCTCTTTGAAATGAAGAGAAACAAGTTTCCTTTGGATGATTAAAAAGAACAAGAGAGAGCAAACTGTTCACATCACTAATCCATCAAACACAAACTATAGGTGACTACACATTGAGGGCAAATTGTAATAAAACTTGCCGAATGGAACATCTAAATCAGCTTGAATTTTATTTTTAGATTATTATGGTCAATCCTAGACGAGCATTTCTATAATTGGTAGGGACTACATCTGTTAATAATCAGATATATGCTTATATATGAAAGGAGACATACCATTGTCATTGTTGATCCAGCAGTACGGGAAAGAATCTCCAGCCCACTGCTTCCACGAAGAATTTTTGCTCCACATCCAGCTGTATCAGCTGTTCCGACAGCCTCTTCATCAACCAAGACAACCTCTACAGAGTCCTCGCCTGGCTTGCTTCCAGGAACCTGTGCACAATATTCCAGGATATAGTTTAAGAGAATAGCTGTGACATGCACAAAGGATCCTCCGAGTGCCATGTGGCTGAAAAAGCACAAGGATCACAAGAGCTACGTAAAGATGTGAATTTTTAAACGGACAGGCTGCATTGAAATCAGAGGCAGACTTGACAAAAGAATCATGATTCACTGAGGCACTGTCTGGGAATGTGATCGCTTAACTCGGAACTTCCTTATTCCTTCTTTTCATTGGAAACCCATTAGTGCTTTACTTTCTTTATTAGTAGGCTAATAGGGAGGTCTATGAAATGTATATGAAAAGGATGATTCTTTATTCATGTAATTCCCGCGAGGAAAAGCTTATTAAAAAGGTTCATGGGTAATCGTTTAACGGCCCACGAATATCTCTTTCTCAATTTCTATTCCTTCTCTTCTCAAAGGGGAGTATAAGAAAAAGAAAGTTTAGTCAAGCGGAAAAAAGAATCATGATTCACAGAGGCACCGCCTGGGAATGTGATGCGTTTGAGCATGAAAAAACAATTCTTCCAAGTATTTTCTACATGATTAAAAATACATTTAGTCATTAAGGTTTGAGTAGAAAAGCACTTTGATAGAACTTTTGGAGCTTTTGAAACTACTATTGGGCCTAAAATTTAGGCACATTCCAAAAGACAGGTAGAAATCATGTTTGGGTTCATCTTGGAAATCTGGAGCAAAGTTCCTTATAAGATAGCCATGTCAACCACTGATGGAATGCTCACGTAAAATTTTTAAAAGTAATACTCAAAGCAGGTACTTCAAACTTCCAAATTAAAAGGTGATATATCTCCTCCCTTGAGTAGCCTCAATGTGATAAGAGTAAAATGGTGAGATATTTTTCCAAGCTCCCAGAATTAATGCCAAAGAAAAAAAAATGTGGTGCCATGCAATACCTCAAACATGGCTTCAGTCAGAATACTTTCTAGTATAGATCTTAAGCCTCGTACACCAGTGTTTTTGGAAATGGCTTTCTCGGCAATAAGTCGAAGTGCATTCTCGGTAAACTGTAATTTGACCTGTAACATCAAAACAAATCACATAGAGGTAAATTGATTGATTATGATCCAGTGTCAGCTAAACAGCACTGAGCTAAAAGCTTACATTATTCAAGTTGAACATTTGCTTGTATTGCTTGCAAAGAGCATTTTTGGGTTCTGTGAGAACCTGCAGAGAAAAAATAAGGATCCACAACCAAAAGGAAAAAAAGGAAGTAAGAAATAATACGAAAGGTTAAAAGCAAAAGAAAACATCAACTTCAAACATTCTCTTTCATCTTCAAGCAGCCTATAATTTTTTTCTCCTTCCCCTGGTAGTCCAAAAGGCATAAACAAAATAATCGCCAAATGCATGCAAATTGAACCTCAAAAAGACTTCTCACAAATCACAACAGGTGTAAGTGTTGTTTACAAACACACAGCTATGCACTTTTCATTTTCTTCAGTTGGTTGGTTTCTCGATCCATGTTTTAACCTACTATTGTAAGATTAAAACATTTAACTAGGTCAAGATACTTAAATCAGATATTTGAATTATAAGCTCCAAATTCGGGAGTACTTTTGATCTAGACTATAATTGCAAAGAATCTGAAAGCATGGAGGTTTAGTTGAAGAAGTTTAATAATGTAATAGTTGGCACACATAAGCAGCACCTCAAGCTCCAATTCTGGAGGCACAAAGATGATTTTACAAATATCACCATGGAAAATGGATCAAAGGAAGAGAGAAAAGGCAAATATCGGAAGAGGGCACCTTTAACAGATTGAGTTTACTATTCTTCCCGTCTTAATTTTCAGCCAAGAGTCCAAGGTAGAACCTAAAGCAAAATGAAAAACTCCCAAATTTCCCCATCCAATCTATCGTTCAAAACCACATTTCAAAATCAACGTGTAATTCACTCTGGTGGAGCCCATTTCATTAGAACTTCATCAACGCATACTATGAGGATTCATCATAATTTGACTATTTTTAAGTTGGTCATCACCCTCCTAAGCAAAGGTGGAATTCCCAAAAAGCCCATTAAAGCAGGAAACGTGAAACTAGAATGTATATCACCAAACGGCGAAAAGAGTAGACAAACCTGAACAAGCTGATCCTCATCCAGTGAAGATAAACTCACTAAAACTGGAAATCGCCCCACAAATTCAGGTATGAGTCCATAAGCAGTGAGATCATCACTTTCTACCTAGATACAGAAAGCAGTGTCAAACAAATGCTTCCGATGCATTTGGTTTCCAGAACGTCACGAGAATAAAGAGTCACCAAATAATTAGATCTACAAAATAGTGATTAAAAGAAACTACGCTCAAGAGTCACAAGGATCTCCTCACAGATTCCAACAGTGATGATGTGACTACAGCATCAGTTAGACCACCAACTCTCATGTTAGTTCGAACAGGTGCTCCAAATCCAATTGAAGAATCTTGTCGTCTGGGAGTAAAGGAATGATAAGTTCAACAATAATATATCACTTAACCTAAATATGTTTCATGAAATTAATTGAGTTTGACAGATTACCTTTCTGAAATTGTCTTCTCTAAACCAACAAAAGCTCCACCACAGATAAAAAGGATATCTTTAGTATCTATCTGCAAATTAGTACATGGAAAAATATAAAGAGCAGTCAGCATCTAGAAAGAACAGTGATGAGCTATTGAACAAGTCCAGCTCGTTACAACATTACATCCTTCGTAATGATTGCTGCAACTTGCAAGGCATATAAACCAGTATTTGACTTGACTCACACCCTCCTAACATATGTGTAGTTTAGCTGAAGAAGTCCTGTTTCTTTTTTGTTGAATAGGTCAGTGTCTGACATCTGATTTCCTTGGCCAAACAATCTTTCCCCTAATGATTTTTTTCCACCCCCAACTTAAGCAAATTGTTTTTTTAAAAGGAACTAAACTATATTACCATCCAAAAAGTAAGCAAGTTTTTTTCCCCATAAAACTATTAGCCAGCAATTTTTAAGAAGAAAAAGTAGATAAAAGAGGCTTTAATAAATTTAGTATACCTGAATAATATCACCATGTGGTTGCTTCCGTGCTCTATTGTCAGGTACACTTACAATCTGAAGAAGAAAAAGATAAACTGAGCAACTGAGATTATTAATCTCAGAAAAATGCTTCAAAAGAGAACACATTTGAAGTCAAGGAACTCAAGGCATGAATTTGTAAGCATGTATACAAGAGTAATAGGCACTTGGAACAAACAGATGAAATGATTTGCAATTAATACTTACAGTTCCTTCAAGCATCTTCAGCAGCGCCTGTTGGACACCCTCCCCAGATACATCTCTTCCAGTGTTCAGGCTCTCAGCCTATACAGATGACTGATGAGAATGATTACTTTAAAATCAATTATCCAAATTCATAAAGTAGATAATGGTTTTCAGACCTTTTTGGTTATTTTATCAACTTCATCTATGTAGACAACCCCTTGCTGAGCTGCTTCGACATTGAAGTCAGCAGCCTGAAAACAAACATGAACACCAAAAATATATAATTGAATAACTATGCTGCTGATAGTACAAAAGTGAAGCAGATTACAAATGAGAAACTATGTAGTCTGCTTGACAAAGAAATAGGGAGTAAACCTGCTTCCCCACAGAAACTATTCAATGCAACAATCAGCTGAATGTCAAGGGGTCAACCTTTTCAACAAGGTTTATTGAGTTACCGACTTCTAACAATGTGATAATGATAATTCTCTTGCACCTAGACAGATAAAAATGAATAGGATAATTGATTTTTGCATAAATGTGAAATCATTGCGACTACACCCTCTATTCTCTTTATATCAGTATAGGTTCTCTATTCTAATCCTCCAAAAACTACCCCACGAAAGAACAAATTAACCATTCTAGAACAAGTCAAGCTCTGCAGCATTATTCAGAAAATTAAGATTTATAGTGAGACATGAGCTCCTTAAGTTTTGATTGGTTACACAGGTTCTTCAATCATCTCAAAACCACTGGCCAACTATCCAGCTAGTTCCTTGTTTAACCAGTCAAATTTATCAATCACCTCACTACAGTTCTTCAAATCTAAAAAGCGGACAAGTTCATTGCAGTTCCAGGGGCCAGTTTTGAATGTTTCTCCTATTATGTGATTACCTTATGTTTGCTGCTGCAATGCTCTCAATACAATCAATTTTCAGTTTTTCTGCAGTAGAATGACACAGCTGCTTCCATATTCCAAGTGAATATCACATTCTCTATTAGGTTATACTTTCTGAATGGTCATTAAATGGAAACACATAATATCAACAAGAGAAGAACACCGGTAAGTACTTTTAGCTACCAGCTAGTGCACATCTAGCATGTCATTATTAACATAACAAACTGCAATGCTAGAAGAAGCAATAGATATTTGTTTGTCATCAACAATGTGAAATGAAATTGCAAAATCACCAAAAAAGAATCATAAGCAGTAGCACCCAAAGAGAAGCCATCCCCCCACAAAAACAAATTGATTAAGAAAAGCCATCAAGATTTTTATTCACAGAATGATTGACCAATGGTGTATCAGAAACACTGAAGTCCAAAAGTACATTGAAAAGATTGCACAAAGTAAAGTTATATATTGATAGTTCCAATATTGAGAACATAGTTGAACTTTGTGCAACTTGCCTGTATCTTTTTGCAATGTTGCTGGAAACAAGAAAAGTAAATATTTTGGATCATGTCCCTCTTGGTTAGTAAAATCACACGAGCCCATGTGTCAGGCCATTTTTTATGAGGACCATTTCTTATCTTAAACTCCCATTTTCACAACTCTGCTCTGAATAACCGGTAATAAATGAGCTAACTAAGCCGATCTGTCATGAATAGAAACGCTATTATAGGGTCATGCATACCTCAAGTAATTTGTACAACACGGATTCCACATCCTCGCCGACATAACCAGCCTAGAGAGAGAGAAGGATAAATACTCATTATTTTAATGATATTAATCTAACTAATAAAAGGTAAATTTATATAAAATTTCATTTCACCTCCTTGGAGAAGCAGGTTTACTTAAAGATGGTTCACTTTTATATGAAACAACTCTAGTAAAAAAGCATAGGCCACCACAGCTCAACGGTAGGGCAATATTAAACAAAAGTAAAATTCAATCGACTGCCACAACCAGACTCATATCTTTTAAAATGCAAGGACAAATGTATTCGACAATTTTCTGATTAATACAGAATTAGATGGGTGAGCGACAATCGGACAAGTAGACTACATTTTATAGTCATCGGACCAAAGTTTAAGCACTTTGAAATATTTCTGTCAAAGAAGCTAGTCCAGATCAGCAATCTCACCTTTCTACCACTTTGAGACGTATTTGATCTGAAATGATTAGGTCTTAGGACCATGACATTTGACAATTGAGGGTACAGCTACCATTATTAACGTCATGAATGTTTTTAATAAATTAATAAAATCCATTAAAAGAAGGGAAAATATGTGCCTGTATACAGAAAGTGTACCAAAAAAATGAAAACCATACAAAAAAACATGGTTTTCTATGAATGACGCCCAATCTTCGATACTTATAAGAACCTCAAGGGTGCACCAAAAGGAAATAAGGGAAAGAGGCTACTTCTCAGGTGTACAAAGCTAAAGCATACACATGCCAACCATTTCTTTAGAAGATTATTGCCATTTGCTTAAATTTCCTCAATCCTCGTCCTCCATTACAACTCATGGCTTTTCGACTAAGACAGTTGTTCAATCATCTTTTATTTTTTTATTGTTGAGTTCTTCATAAGTGGAAAAGTATACAACAGAGCTATTTCAGGAACGAAGGGAAGATGAAATAGCACTAAATCAACTTGAAGCGAAAAATTATTGCAAACCTGCCTGTGTTAAAGTTGTTGCGTCCGCAATTACAAAAGGAACATTGATGAGACGAGCTAGCGTCTTCGCAAGTAATGTTTTCCCTGTCCTTTCATTCACAGAAAACACAAGTTAGAACACAACAACCAATTAAGTCTATTGAAGATTCTTTTATGGATAGATGAACCAGATATTGTTTCTTTTAAGGTACAAAATTTGTTAATAATGGAAAAAAAATCAGTAAACAGGTACTAAATGAAAAGGTACAGAATGTACAACATAATATGGTTCCCTACGAACTGGCACCCAATCTTCTATACAAACTGAAACTTCATGGGTGCACCAAAAAGAAACTAGGAATGAGGGTTATTCCTCAAACTAGAAATCATATATCATACCTGAGCCAGTGGGGCCCATCAATAAAACATTGCTCTTCTCTAACTCAACTGAATCATTATCAATATTTTCCAGCTCACCTCCAACTTTACAGGAATCTGAATCTGACCTGATATTAACGCAGGTACTATCAGTTATTGATGGATCCTAATAGCGACCAAAACAGTTAAATTTACAGTGCCTGTTCTCCCAAAACACACTACTTCTGTTTGCTTTCAATGTTTCTGCTAATGCATACAGTTTCACTCTGTAATAAGTAAAGCAAAACTTATTCATAAGTGAAATAGCCAAGGACTAAGCAAGTGCCAGACATTACCAAAAAAAAGGATCACTGTACAAAATCATATCTGCCAATAATTGATAAGAGATAAGTATAACAATACTCATAGATACCATGCATTGTCTGCAATATATGCTAAATTCAGCAATATCTGTATATGAATAATCCCATGGATTACTTATCAAAAAAAGAAAAAAGAACTCAAGGATTTTCTCCTACTCATTCACCTTGAACCAAAAGCAATATGCTAATTGAGTACAATGTTTTTTCTATACCATATGTTTTTGGTGCTTGGACCTGCATTTTAACAATTCAATGGTGCTAAGATGACACATTACAACAGATCTAGGTGAAGCGAGATGACAGTAGTCAACCAAGCTATTGACAATGTTAGATGCGGAATGTAAATAGTTCCATCTTCCATGCTCCGATTGGGAAGGCAATAATGAAATGGTTCATTCTGATGCTAAAACGCTGGAAATAGTACCCTGAAAGTGGAGGAAGCATGTCCTCTTGTGACACCTATTTATCGAAAGACTTCGTTTCTTCCTCCCTTTGTACTCATATTCCTTATTAGATAATTCTTATCTTTTTACCTAAAGATGAAAACAAAAAATTCCTTATGCTCATTTGTGATCAAATGAACCTGATCATAATCTAATATGGCCTCTATAAGTGTTCTATGCGTTAATGTTTGTCTTCTACAAGTTGTTACCAAGTCCTTTTACTTTTCATGAACACTCGAGGGATATTTTCATAACTTCACTAGGATCAATAGCAGGTTTCTGGTCACAAGATTGGAGCATCTATGGAGAAATCAAAATAGAAATTGAAACTGTTCGCGACAAGCATAAAATAAGTAGCTAAAATAAAACAAGTTTTTAGATGGGATGGCCTATCAAAGGATCAAACATTCCACTAAGGTGAGACATCTTCACAAGTACAAATGTTAGCACAAGATAATATGTCATTTAACAGCACATGTTTTTACTCACTTTTTATTCAAAGAGGAATGGAGTATTCGTTTATAATGGTTGTATACCGCAACAGAAAGCACCTGCAAAATGTAGAATATCAAATCAGTAACACCAAACTTAAATATCCCTTCAAAAATCACAAACTTTCTAACCTTCTTAGCTCTTTCTTGCCCAACAACAAACTGTTCAAGCCCTTTACATATCTCCTTTGGTGCAAGCAATTCTATCCCCAAATTAGCACCTTTACCACACCCCTCCTCTTCCTTTATCGCCTTCTCCGAATCGTTCTTTTCAATTTCACAACTACCAGTAGTGCCACTATAAGACCTCAACTTCTCCCAAATTTTCCCATCACTCTTCCCACAACTCTCAGCCATTTCATGATCACTCTCTTTTTCACCTCTTTTAACCCTACCAATCTCAATGAAAGTCCCTTGCAAAGGCTCCAACTTAAACGGTCTAAAGTAAAACGCTGTACGGCAATTAGGGCACAAATTAACCGCCTGGTAAGTTCCTGTCTCGCCGGCGGTGATCGATAACGACCGGTTGGAGAATAACACTGTCATTAACTTCGAACAGCGTGGACAGTTTACTTCTGATTTTATATGATCGTAATTGTCGGAGCTTCCTTCCCATTTATGCCGAAACCCTAACCCTAATCTAGAGGCTTCGAAGCGAAACGCTAGCGTTAGTCTAGAACCTTCGAATGGGTTGAAGAAGAGTGAGGGTTTTGGTCTAGGTTTGAGAGTAGAGGAATGGAAAAAAAGACATGTTTTGAAGGTGAAAGTGTGGAGCTTTGATTTGTTGTATCTGAATATGGCAGACATTTGTTAGGCCCCTTTTGATTCTTCTCTGAGCTAACTCACTAGCATTTCAATGGAGGTTTTGCGACGGAGAGTAATCGAGTGTAGGCCCAATAGGCTTTTTTCGTTTTTTGGTTTGGATTCGAACATCCATCGTTACAATAGAACTTAAGTGGGCTTTTATTTAGCCCAGATTCCTTAAATAGAAAGAAAAGTTGATTGAATAGTTTCTTCATTTGGAAGTCCATCTAAGGAGCATCTGTATATCTCGGCAGTTTTTTTGCACGGATTGAATTCGGTGTGCTCTTTAATTTTTCCCCTCAAATATGATGATTTATTATCTCTGTTATTCATTTCGTGGATCAAAGCTTATCTATATATAATTTTGTAAGGCATGAGTTTAGAGAACTTTTTCATGTTAGTTTGCGTGCACCTTGATCGTCCGTTAATCGATTGTAGTCCTTTGACATGTACAAGTCAAGAGGGTAGGGCGTCTAGAGGAAAAGGGAGCCGTAATGGGCTTCTTTCAGCTAACTATATAGGTTAGGTTTGAGTTATCTTTTCTCACATCTCAACTCTTGGTCTTCTTGCCATCTCTATGAAACATGCTATGTTTGGTTCTTGCTCGTCAAGTTTTATAAGAATTAAATTTATCCGGCATAAATTGTATAGTATCTAATTCGCTTGACATAAATTTAGAAAACTTTTGTCTTGTCCAGTATAAGTTATGTACGAATAAGTTATGTCTCTTAAAGTATAACTTTGTGGGTTTTGAAATTGAATGGCACAAATTTTGTAGGAATTAAGTGGCATAATTTGTGTTATATTATGGGGATAAAGTACTATTATCCGAAGTTGCTACGACACACCTTACCTTTGAGGGGTCCTATTACCCCCTACACTATTTTAAAGTGTAATAAATGTCACCCTAAGTGCTTATGTGGCATAGAGAACCAAATATTTGACATGCAATGAAATACACACGCTTCCACGTGTAATTTCGCAATTTTTCTTAATTTTTTAAAAATCTATTTCATTTACTTCCTTTTTGTTTTCTTTTTAATTCTGAAATGTAATGAAAATGTTATTTTATATTTAGAAAAATGAAAAGGATAATTGTTATTGTTATTATTTTTGTATGAACTTGAAAAAGAGAGGTGTTGATCATATTCGAAGGTTGTTGAAGATTTAAAGTTGAGATTCAAGTGCTAAACTCATTCTAAATCCTTAGTTGTTGATGAGATTCGAAAATAAAGAAAGAATTTCGAATCCACCGTTGTGAACCTTGAGAAAGCTTGAAGAACAAGAAAACGGGTTTGTCGAAATTCTTGGTTTTTGGTCAAAGTGATATTGGGGTCTGGTGATGATGTTGTAGTTGAAATTTGAGCTTGATTGGTGTGGATTTAGCTTAGGTTTGTTGAATTTTGAGACCAAAAATTAAATTTGGAGCTCTGAAAAATGGGTGAAAATTTGGGATGAAGAGCCCTTGAAAATCATCTTTGGAACTGACACGTGGCCATTTCGAATAGGTTAGAGCCTCTTTTTTTTTTAAGTTCTCACGCACTTGAAGGAGGTGTTCTCACGCCCTCCTCCACGTCAGCATATAAGGTGCAAAAAAATACAGAAAAAAAAGTTTGGGGGGTAATAGGACCCCGCAAAGATAAGGTGTGCCGTAGCAACTTTGGGTATAGTTCAAAGGGGTAATAGTGTCTTATCCCTTATATTATGATACGAAAATATGAACTTATGTCGGATAATTTTTGTTTTTTCGACATCAGGGATACTTTCGACCACGTTTTTGCAATTAAAGTGTTGAAGTGTAAAAATTAAATATCACATATTTGAGGGGAAAAAATTTAAACACCGCCCTAAAATAGGGCATTCGTGAGAATGACCCCTATCTCGGAGAAAATGGTCAATATAATTTTTTACAATTTGAATAGAATAAAATGATATTAAAAGACTAAAATTGTACTATGTTCATTGCGCAAAATATTAGTAGTAGTTTCTAATCATAGATTGGGCCTGCAATTTATAACTTATTTTTTTTGTATGTTTGATCCGATTTGATTGGGCCATATTTGTGGTGGAAATTACTATAAGATACTCTCTACAATTTAAGAATATCTAAACACATATAGAGCGAAATCATAGCGGAATAATAGATTGACATATCTCCGGCCATTGTTTCGGGATCGTCGTTGGTGTCGTCGGCATTGATTTCCAATTCCGATGAGTCTTCTAAGCACTCAAAAATTCTCACTGAGATGGCTTTAATTATTAAGAAGGAAATTGTGCTAGGGACCCAAATTCGGTTGTTGAACTTTTATACTGTTCTACCGTCAAGAACATTTATTTGACTAGATTTTAGATGGGCAGCAGTTTCAGACATGGAAGGGGAGTTTCAACTTTCCCAAGAACAAGGACCATCTCCCACACATTCAGTTTGAGAACGTGAACTTAAAATTACACCCAATGATCGTAGATAATTGGTGTCTTGGATTTTTTATCCCCACTTATCGCATGAGCAAATTTTAATGGTTAAAAGTCAAAATTTATTAAATTTAAAATTGTCCATCAGACAAGCGAGGTCAAAAATTTAATATCAACCATATTTAAGTCTAAATCACCCATTTTTGTGAGAGGCTGCTCCTTATATTGGAAGAGTTGGGCTATTATAGATCATTTTACATTTGTGTAGGACTATGTGATGTCAGAATCACTTCTTAATCCTTTACCAGCTCAATTTTATGAGTCAGTCCAATGAGAAATATTTCCCATTTTTTTACAGTCTGAATAATATCGGGAATTGATTTGTAGAACATCTAAGCTTTCTTCGACTGAAAGGATTAATTTCATGAACTGATCGACTAGAAGAATTGATTTCATGTATGTTATCTGAACTTCTCTCTCACAAACAATAAATTCACAAAATTCTTTTATATCATATTGAACTATTGAAGTAATTAAACTTACTGACTAAAAAAGTAACTGTACATGGAATTATTTCTCAGCTAAACAATATTTTACTTGTACACCATAGCATGGCACTAGTACATGTATTGGTGCCATATGTACCTGAAATTATATTTCCTCCTTTTCTCTACTTTATTTATGTATATTTGCTGCTTTAAGTCTTTAACTCGGCAACATAGTTTGTTTGTCTATCTGAGACTTTAAAGCACATATATTGTGGTCATGGAAGACTACAAAGAGAACAATTGGTAGAGAGTTTAATTGGGTCGGATTTAGGGTGGGTTGAGTCCTAAATAATTCTAAATATTGATTTTAACTTACTAAATATTTCTTTCTTAAAAATTTACAGTTGTCATAATTAAATAGGTAAAGTAAATTGAGTAATTTTGAAAGACAAAACATAGTTGAGTGACCATCCCGACCAATAGCTCTAGTTTTTCATATGCAACTGTGCCCTCATTAGGCTCATAAGAGGTTAACCTTGAAAAACTTCTGTTTTACGAAGAAAGATAGAGAATAAGCAGCTAGCTGATCAAGAATGGAAGACAGAATAAATCAATACAGCATATGGATTTTAGAACATTAAAGCAACAAATACTAGATCAGTATTAGCATTCATAATTAACTCGTTGAGAAGAAAATCCTTTTCCTCGCTTTTACACAAATGAAAAAATAAAAAAGATCTTACATCTTAGTTTTATGTTCGATTTCTGTTTCTTATTGGGGATCCGATTAATTCCCATTTTGGGGATTGCTGAACTGCTTTGGAAGTTCACACAAGTGTCCATCCGTACGAACAAAAACTTCTTGTCTGAGGCCACCAAATGCAAACATGGTAGTTGACTCATAAATTACTTTTAATATAGTCATCCCAAGAATTTCATTAAAAGGGCGTATAAATAAATATAAATCCAGCCCCCACTGGAGAGATTAATTAGTTAATTAAACAAAATCCAAACAAGAAGAAGAAGCTCCACCATTCCAATTCCCACATAGCTAGTAGTACTACCCAACATACCAAAGTATTATTCTTAAATATTATGCTAATTCTAGAAATGACCATACCCCTTAAATATTAAAACAAAACAAAAAAAAACAAAGGAGAATTAATTAGCAGAATGGATTTGATTTTCATGAGGAATAATATTGTTGGGATTTTTCTTGGCAAGGCTATGCTTATTGTTGTGCATCCAAACTTTAAGCACTCTTCTTTTAACTCCAACTTCTTGGCAGAATTGTTGCACCACAGCTTCTTCTTGTTTTTGTATTTTCCATCCAACTTTCTCAGCAAAATTGAGCATTTTTTCCTTTTGTTCTTGAGTAAACTTTGTCCTAAACCTCTTCTTCACATGATGATGATGTAATGGCCTAGCCATAGCCATAGCCATAGCATGATGATCTTGATCATGCTCTTCTGACTCAGAATTAGGAAGTGACCCCATATTATAGGACATTATCATCTGATGATGTGGTGGTACTCTAGAAGGAATTATAGTTCCAAATGGCTCAGGACCTAAAATGCTCTTGTGATGGTTGTTGTGTCCAAAATATACTTTTTTCCCTCCCCTGTTGAGATGATAGCAATCACCACAAGAAGAGGGTACTAGCTGTTGTTCACCTTCTATTTCTTTTCTATGGAAGTTTCTATGGCAATTGCAAGCTGAACATATGAGGGCTTCAATTGTACCTTCTCCACCGCTTGGCATGAATTCTCCACATCCATCAGTTGCATTTCCACCCATGGCTGCTGCATGGTTCTTTAGGCACTCTTTGTACCTGTGGAATTTCACTTGTGATGTTCAAGATTTAATATATATCTATAAAGTAATTTTTTAGCTATATATACAGAAATTAGTACTTTATAATTGTGTTCAACTGACAATTCTAAAAAAATTGTTCTATCGTGTAGTTCATTAAAAAGAATTAGTCTCAGTTAATGCAGCTCTAGCCGTAGCTAAGATGGTCATACAATTCAACTAAGTTAATAGAGAAAAAAGAGGTTTCTTACGAAGCAAAAAAAAATGTTCTAACACTTGGCTCATTAAAAAGAATTAGTCTGACCACATATCAGTCCATGTAGCTTCGCCAGTGACTGAGATGATCACATAATTTAACAAAGTATGAGAGCAAGCAAGAGGTTTCACACAAAAGTGACAATGTTGTACTAACATGTTTAACTCATTAAAAATAATTAGTCCTACACGTGCAGGGTGTGTTGAGAGGTAATATAATTAAGAGTATGTTGACAATTAAATTACAATACCTGACCATTTTCTTGAAAGGTGCATGATGATCTGCTGCTGCAACTGGTGGTACATCAATGGGAGGGCCATTCATGGAAGGTGGTATAAACTGATTAGTATTGTTGTTCGGTGGTGCAGGATCATGATGTATCATGTACCCATGACTATGTCCTCCAACATATGTGCTGTTAATTGGTATTGGCATATCCTCTTCTTGACTTGGAGGAAGTTCCATTTCTGACCTTTTTCAAAAAAAAAATTGTATTTTTGTGGAGACCAAAAAGGGTATTAAGGAACTTATTAATTAGTAGAAGCTAGCTAGAGCCTAGAGTAAATGATTAAATTGAAACTAGTGGCTGACTTCAACTAGTAACAAAAAAACAAAAGACCTGGGAGATCTTCACAAATTGTCCACTCTTTTTGAAACAAGAAGCTACACAACTAGGAAATAATACATTAGTGACTCATGCATCATCAACATAATTAATTTCTCATCAATTCATTATGGAAATGCAGAACAATGAAAGCTTTTTGGAGTCCTACAAGGATCATGTTAAAATTAAGTGTTTTCTTGAATGTAAAGGAGAAAGAAAGAAAAGGGTCAAACACTTGCAAATTAGACTGTACTCCTGAAAAGGACTAGTACTTCATTAGAACAACAAAATGAAGAAGGAAAAATGGAAGTCAATGGGATGAAAATATTAAAACAGATTGTGTAGTAGAGAAGAAGAGTTCAAGGTGAAAATTAAATTAAAGAAGGTTACCAAAATTGAGATTCTTTGGCTTTTGAATTTAAGACAGGAGCTCTTCAAAAGCAAAAGATAAAACTGCAAAAATGATCAAGATTGGTTTTTTGCTCTCATCTTTTCTTTTGTGGAGTTAATTTGGAATAATATAATATGAAAGAGGTGAGATAGACAAAAACAAAGGAATGGGATGAAGAGACACAAAGGGGAAAGAGTGTTTTTGCAGTGGGTTTTGCTAGTGAAGCACTTAACATAAGCTTATAGAAGTAGTGAGGACCCTAAAAAAGAGTTGGAAAGAGAGGAGGAAAAAAATAAAAAGGAAAAATCAATTTATTTGGTTTAGTGGTTTTAATTTTTATATACTGATGGTGACCCGTGTAAAAGTATTTATATAATCTAATTATTTATAAATTACTTAATTATTAATAAATTTCTATGATGAACATCGATAGTCTGATAAAAGAAGTAGTGGTAGTTAATAACTTGTTATAATAAATCATATTATATTATAATGATAGGGCAGATGTACAATTTACTGTATTGTTTGGCATAATTTAGTAATTATGATCCAAATTTTATATGTATAAATTATAAATTAGGAAGGCTATAACTTCAAAAGAACTAGAATTTTGAATTCATAAACTTTAAATTCTTGATGTATTTATGTTAATTTATAATGTATTTTTTTTAGAGGGTCAGCATACATAACTTAACTCTTTCTTTTTTTAAATACAGAGGGGAGATAAATAATTTTTTTTGAAAAACTAATGAAAAGTGGGGTGCTTGCTTAGCTTGCACTATCAGGCACCAAACTTACGTCATATAGAGAGTGCAGTGTGTCAGAGAGAGTGAGGAAGATAAAGGAAAGGGGAGTACAGAGAATCCAATAAAGAGTTCTTAAGAGAAAAAGGAAAAAAATTGTCCTTCAAATTAGTAATTTTTACACAAATAAACTGTATTACAAGCAACCTCTTCTCCTTTTTCAATAAAAATTAAATAAATAAATTATCTTTTGGTTAGAAAGAAAAATTGTTTGAAAAACTAATGAGATGAATATTGGGTGAAAAAAAACACATATATGCACCCTTCAATTCTTTACATATATGACTCTTGCTTTTGAGGTGAATTTCAAAAAACAAATGTACTTGTATACATTATATTAATAATATAATATAATGTTATTATATTACATATATGCACCCTTCAATTCTTTACATATATGACTCTTGCTTTTGAGGTGAATTTCAAAAAACAAATGTATTTGTATACATTATATTAATAATACGGGTATAAAATTTCTTGATGGTCTCTTTTTGTCTCTTTAATCATAAACCAGTTCATGTGAATAAAAATTTAGATCCTCTACAAGAAAATAGAATAATTCATATATTGACAGTGTAAAAATTATAAACACGATGACCCCCTTTAATTAAAAATTCATTGGGCCCTTTAGGAACGTGTCTTTCAATTGAGAATTTTTATTAATCTTAGCATTTAGTAACTCGTAATCGGATCTTAGTAACTATCTTACAGAAAACAAAAAAAGGGGAAAAGATGATTATGAGTTTGGATTAAAGAGTGATGTGAGTTTTATCCATTTATTTTCAAAGAAATTTGAATTTTATGTATTGATAATATGAAACCTATTTATAAAGTGTAATGTGCAACTGATAAATCTTTGACATAAACATTAATAGCTAACCTAACAAAAATGATGCGTATTGACTTACATTATCAGTATAACCTAAATCCATTTAATGTGAAGAAGAATTTAATTGATATATATTGATAAAAAATCCGTTTGTAGAGGCTTATGACTTTTGACTTATAAGACAAAACTCATAAGTAGAGCCGTCAAAATGAACTTGGCCCTTGAGGCCAACCCAACCTGGCCCGCTAGTGGGGTAGGGTTGGGTTAAGATTTTTTAAGTCTATTTAAAGCTGAGGCTTATAAGTTCAGCCTCAGTCAGCCCGTGACCCTTGAGTCTTGACCGGGGTTGGGCGAGGCAGGCCCATGGGCCAAAAGTCTATTTAATTTAAATTATAAATTTAAAAGAAAAGTATGCAAAAGAAGTAAAAACTAGGAATAGTGATTATTGAAAAAAAGTCTTAGTATCTCACACAATACTTTACTCATTTAGGGTTAAATTCCTAATCCATCACGAAGATGTCCAAATATTTGTTGCTACTCGAAATTGGTTGCACAACTTTACCCAAATTCAAAATGGTAATATTTTTAAGTGAATTTACTATTATTAGTTTTGAAATATAGTTATTTGATAATGTTTAACTAATTAAATTTGTATATGAATGTAGACGAAGATGACGATGTTAATTAAGACAACTTATCACAAACAAATTCAAGCGCCCTTGACAATATTTGGTGTTGAATATGCCATAAGTTGTAGAATTATGTACTTTCGTGTAATCATATGTTAGAAATGTCGACAAATTGACATACTTTTATTTTTGAATTTAAGTTGGAAAGGAATTTTCTTATAAAAAAAGGATTGAAAAAAATGAAGGGCTAGTCCGCCCAGCCCGCGGACCTTCTAGAGATGGGTTGGGCTAGTCATTTTAAGGCCATCTCAAATGAAGGCCAGGCTCGCCCTAACCCATCAAATTTCTTGGCCCGTGTGGCTTGGGCTCGGCTGGCCTATTTGGACAGCTCTACCTATAAGTTAGGATTTCTACCTTATGACTTTTGGCTTGTTTTTATTATTTTAATTTTAAAATACTTTTTTATTTTACTTAAACATTACAAAGTGCTTAAAAGCTATTTTGACTTAAAAGCACTAAAATAAGTCAATCCAAACATGCTGAAATTAAAGTAAAGGAATTCTACACTATATCATGTTACTTGAAAATTAATTACAGGTAGACTTCAAATAACAAACATGCATTATGACCTACAAAATCTGATAAGTGACCTATTATAACAAGTAAAAGTAAAGTATTATAGTAGTAAAAAAATTCATACTATAAATATTTGAAAAAAGAAAAGTAATGAGAGGATGATAAGACCGTTTTAATAGCTAGCAAAGCAAATGCATGAAATATAAGCAACATAGCCTTTATGTGGCTCATTACGCCACTCGTGATTTAGTTACATTTTTTATTAATGTAGAACTACTCTCTTTAAGACTTTGCTTTGACCAAACATCCCCTCACGCATGCAAATCATGTGAATCTTAATGACATTAACACTCTATTACAAAAGCACGATTCTTTATTTTATTTTATTTTTCTCTAAAAGCAGTATCTAGTATCTGGGAAGCATTTATATATTATAAAAATCACTAAAATTAACAGTGAAAAGCGAATCAACTTTCAGGTGTAATTAGTATAAGAAAAAAATCATTATTTCACGTGCAAGCTCTTCATAAACAAACTTAGTGCTGAAATAAAAGTTGAATCATAAGATAAACATAGGAGTATTAAAGCTTTTTAGTTTTGCTATATGATTCTAGTATATCGACCTCAAAACTATAAGAAAAACAAGAGAAAAGAAATTGGTGTGCATTTTATTTAATTAATTTAAGGTCAGTCCAACAAGTTTTTTAATTGCCAAAAGATTTCTGAAAGAAAATAATCTCTTGATTATTTTCATTAATGAAAATGTATATGTCTACATGATATACAAAATCTAATTAAGAAAAATAAATCTATTTTTTTCTAATACAAGTCTAATAGGGTTTCCTCTTACAAGACTACTAACATAATTATATAGGTACAAGAACTCTACTAATTATGGAACATATTTACACTATTACCAAAGTGATATACACGGTATCTTCACTGTGTATATCGTGGTCTTTTACACCCCGCAGTCATAGCGGACGTTGTAGTACGCTAAGATTGTCCCTAAACTCTTCAAACAGAACTAAGGGAAGACCTTTAGTAAAGATGTCAACAATTTGGTACCGTGACGGGACAAGCAAGACACGTACTAGTCCACGAGCTACCTTTTCACGAACAAAGTGAATATCCATCTCGATATGTTTAGTGCGTTGATGTTGGATCGGATTCCCAAAGAGATAGACTGCACTAACATTGTCACGGTAGACCAAGGTAGCTTTCTGAATAGGAAAGTGAAGCTCTAATAGAAAATTACGCAGCCAACATGACTCAGACACCACATTGGCTACCCATCGATACTCGGCCTCTGCACTGGATTGCGATAAAGTAGTCTGACGTTTTGCCGACCAAGTTATCACCAAGAAACATACAATAACTAGATGTCGAACGTCTGGTATCTGGAC
Source organism: Anisodus tanguticus (assembly GCA_034509755.1). Taxonomy (NCBI): domain Eukaryota; kingdom Viridiplantae; phylum Streptophyta; class Magnoliopsida; order Solanales; family Solanaceae; genus Anisodus; species Anisodus tanguticus. The sequence goes on along the minus strand of CM067561.1, from coordinate 30,562,584 downwards.
ACTCACCCCAATCAGCATATGTGTAAGACACGAGAGTAGAGACGAGGGATTAATATAAATGCAAATCATAATCAAGAGTGCCCTTTATGCAACGCACAATGCGTTTGAGAGCATGCATGTGCTTGTCCCTCGGATCATGCATAAATAAACACACCTGCTGCACTGCATAAGTATTGTACACTGTATCATTGAGATCATTGTGTAAGAAAGCAATTTTCACATCCAGCTTATGAATGAGTCATGCTTTCGAGAGAACCAGACTGAGAACAGTGTGAATGGTTGCCAGTTTGACCACCAGACTAAATGTCTCTCCACACGCCAACCTGTTGAGTTTTGCCATCACCTACAAGACGAGCCTTATGCCTCTCAAATAACCGTCGGATTTTTTCTTATGAGTAAAAAACCACATATAACGAATAACATTGACCCAGGCGGAGAGGCACCAACTCTCACGTCTTATTTTGATTAAGAACATTATATTCATCATCCATGACCATTTTCCAATTTGGGTCATGAAGGGCAGACAATGAGTTACGAGGTAGGGGTGATTTAGTGACATTAGAATTAAGATTAAAATGTCATTTTGGTTTAAAAATACCCTGTTGGCTATGAGTAACGGGCCCTTAACTCAAGATGGAATTGGACGGGATTTGGGTAGGTGTCATGTCGGCTAGGGACTGGCCAGTAAGCAGTGGGCATGCTGGCCAATTAATTGGATACATGAACGACGAGGTTGGGCCAGCAGGCAATGTGCATGCTGGCCGAAACAGTGGACTTGGGAAACAATTATTTGGGGGAGCAGGCAGTGGGCCTGCTGTCCGAGACACTGGATCAGGAAATTGGGAAATTGGGCCAGGGGAAGAGTTTCTTAGGCCAGCAGGCAATGGGCCTGCTGGCCGAGAATCTGGAACTGTACCGAGACCTTTTTGGCCAACAGGCAGTGGGCCTGCTGGCAGAATTAGATCACGAGCAGTTTAGGCCCACTGTTGGAGAATATACGGTGAAAGCCCATCATCCAAAAAATTATAAGAACTATCATGGAATTATACAATTTAGCAAACAGAAATTTGGTTTCATCAAAAATAACATGGTGACTAATTATGATTTTATTAGAAGATAAATCATAACATTTGTAACCACGATGATTAAATGGATAGCTCAAAAACACACAAGCGTTAGAACATGCTTAAAGTTTGTTAATTGTAGTGGACGGAAAAAGTGAATATCACAAACACTTAAACACCCTAAGATGAGAATACGAAGGATCTTTATGATAAAGAATTTTAAGGGGAGATTGATATGCTAATCATTTGCTATGGAGTATGTTAAGGAGGTAAGTAGTCATTTGTAATGCATGATGTCGAAATGAGGGTGGTAATGAAGCATGAGCTAGAAGGTTCAGACATTATTATTAATGGTACGAATTCTTCTTTTGGCTTCCCCATTTTGTGAGGGCGTATGAGGGCAAGAAAAACGGAAAGAGATGCCATTAGTGTTACGAAATTCCCGAAACGACCTATTATCAAATTCTCTTCCATTATCACATTGAATGTTTTAAATTTTCTGTTCAAATTGGGTACGGATGAATGCTCTAAACATTAAAAATGTGAAAAAATTTTGAGACTTTTTAGATAAAGAAAAGGTCCACAAAAAAATAGAATAATCATTAAAAAATAACACATACCAGCGGTGGCCCAAAGAGCTTAGAATGGGAGATGTCCACAAATTACTATGAATAATATCAAAAGGCAATAAAGTTCTAGAATTCGAGGCTACAAAAGATAACTTAACATGTTTCCCTAGCGGACAAGAAGGACAAATATTAGTACTACGCATATTATTACATTCAATAAAATTATTATTTTTAAGAGAAGAAATAACATACGCCCCATATGGTGTGACTTGACTCGTGAAAGTGGTGGTGGTGGTGATTGGATAAAGCTCTCCCTGACTATTACATCTCATTAGAGGTATCTCCGTCGTGAAATCCTTCACAGAAAATCCAAAAGGGTCAAAGTCAACATAAACCCAGTTATCAGTTGTAAATTTTCGAATAGACACCAATTTTTTAATTAAGTAAGGAACATGAAGGACATTTTCAAGGCTGAATGTGGGTTCGGGGGAGATAAATTTGTGTGACCACAACCACGAATAGGAATTGAATTGCCATTATGGCAACAGATCGGATATGGACCGGATCCTACTAGATCCAGATCCGTTTTTCATATCTGAATCCAGATCCATCGGATTTATAAAAATCAGATTCAAATCCGGATCCACCGAGTCTACAGATCGGATCTGGATTCACATGTAAATTTTTTTCCCTTTAAATGGGCTTTATTAAAACACGAATCAGGCTTAAGTCTTTAAATGATCTTGCAAACTAAGTGTATTTTGGTCAAGTATTTTCCTCAAAACAGTTAAAAAGAATCAGTCAACTTCTTGCCTTGTCCCTGTTTATTGTGTCCGGTTATTGTTCGAGACTAGTTTCACTTGTAACTTTAATCTAATCGGTTTGGGATTCAAATAGGAATAAGTGGTATTTCATATATTTTTTCTTGTTTTGTTTGTTTGTTAACATGAAAGTGTACTGAGCTAGAAATATGCCTAATGTCCCTCTTAAGCCATTTTTGTGTTAAAACAAGAACATGCCTAGGAGTTAATATATCCACATTTACTCACTGTTTCTTCTTGAAATCTCACTTTTTTTTTTACATATATGTATAAAATAAATTGCTTCAAATACAAAGATCTTTTCCAAAGTATTTAGATGATCAGATGTTCTACTTATGGTTTGTTGTTAGAATAGAACTAAATAATGTGTACTGATTTTCTCCCTCTCAAATTGATTTCAAAGTTCTCTTTTTAAAAAATAAAGTCCAAATCTAAATGTAAAATACAGAAATTATGAAAAAATTCAAGAAAATACTTATAAAATTACATTCTAGGTTATGGATATATTTAATAAAAAAATTAATCCACGGGTCAGATCTGGACCGGATACGGATCTCAAATACAAGATCTAGATCAAGATCCGATCCCTTAGAAATGGATCCGGGTCCGATCCGGATCCGTCGGATCCAAATTTAGAAGATCCATATCCTATAAAACGGATTTGAATCTACCGGGTTCAGGATACACTGCCATATTTACCAACAATAATGCCACGATTTTCACTCAAATTGAAATAACACGAGAGATTACCTGGCGCGGACGTCATATGAGAGGTAGCTCCGATGTCCATGTACCAATTCGCGTCCGGAGGAGTTAGATCAAGTGTATGCATTGCCGCCACGATATCTGTAGGCGTCGGAATCGATGTTGGGCCCGCAGCAATGAAGACTTGCTGATGCCCAAACAGGCCAGCCTGCTGCCAGGGCCCAGTCCGTGACTGCTGGGCTACTATTGAGTGAAATTGGGCTTGGCCCAATTGGGAGCAAAAATTGGAAATTGTGGCGTGGGCCACTAGCCCAACCCCACGACCACTGTGTACTGGCCTAAGGCTGCGACCAGTGGTGCTACGGCCCAACCGGTCCACTGTCACCATGTCCCCCACCACTGCCGACACCGCCATGTCCACTGTTGCGGTCGCCGCCGCGGTTCTTGCCACTATATTTCCGATTTTGACCATTTTTGCTACCACCGTTGTTACAGTTTTGGCTAGAATTATCCGAGAATGAGTGAGAGTCATCGGACGTGGCCATTATATTTGCTCTGCTAGCTACCTTTTTAGCCAAGCCGACCTATTCTAATATGAGCATGGAACGTGCTTGGTAGAACGGTGGGAGATGATTACTTTGACGAAGAAGCGTCCCAACGCCATTATAAGCCTCAGAAAGGCCTGCAACCATCTGAAGAATAAGACGATCATTCATGACGAGCGCACCAATGTTCTGGAGTTGATCCGCCAACTCCTTGAGCCTTTACAATAGGCTGAGACATTCGGAAAATCCTCTATGTTGATGTGGGAGAATTCCTGCTCAAGGGTCATGACATATGAATTTTTGTTATCTTTAAATATATCACGCAACCTATCCCAAGTGTCCATTACCGTAGCGTCGGGTTCAATAATAGTCTGCAAGAGATCTGTAGATATAGTGGAATAAATCCACTGGAGTACCGTAGCATCAATAGGTGTCTATAACTCGATGTCATCATTGGTGGTAGACACCTTCTCCTTGCATGTTTTAGGGGACGATGTGATGAAGGACTCGATTAGAGCATGCGTGAACTTTAAATAATTCCGCCCACATAGCGTATTTGGCGTTTTCCATCTCAAGAACGATAGGGATGTTGTTCTTGATGTTGGAGACTGTAAGGGCAGGATGAAACATGTTCTTTGTGGTAGACATGATGAAAGAACAAGAGGAGAATTAGGGATTTGGAAGAAAATTTGGGAGAAAGTAGGTGCTCGGAGACCAAGAAGAGGGATGGCGGAAGCTGAAAATTGGAGAAGGAAATTTTGTCATAGACTTCTGATATCATTAAAGAGAATAACCTCTTGATTATTTTCATTAATGAAAATGTATATATCTACATGATATACAAAATCTAATTAAGAAAATTAAATCTACCTTTTTGTAATACAAGTTTAATAACTTTTCCTACTACACGACTATCATAATTATATATGTACAAGAACTTTAATAATTATGGAATATATTTACACTATTACCAAAGTGATATACGCGGTATCTTGACCGTGTATATCGTGGTCTTTTAATTTCATATTAATGAGTTCCATTTAATGTTTATTCTGTGCAGTTCCAATTCTATTTTCTTTGTTCTTTGGTTGAAAAAAGAACGGCAAACCTGCCCCGAAATGGCAATGTACAAATAAAAATATTTTGGTAGGCTCACCTATCCACCAAAGAGAAGATTTTATATTTCTCAAATTACGAGCTAAAAGCTCAGTAGTTTTCACTAAATTATAGGGCGTAGTGATGAACCTTTTTTTCCTGATTGTCTGATATTTATATTAACGCTCAATTAATTTGTATTTAGAAAAAATACTCTGGAGATAAAAATATTTATATCAAAATTACTTCATTCTTTGAACTTGAACCCGAAGTGATGACTTAGCTCTCATTCGGCCATAGATTTCGAGAATATATATTTTTATAAATCAAATCTTTATTTGGCCATAAAATTTTGACAGATTTTAAAAATAAATCTTCAAATCCCGAATTCTAACATATTTTTTGGGTCAAGATCTATCCATTGACCTTTTTATTTTTTCTTAAATATCATTCCAAACTTTTATATTTTGTAAAAAAACTCATTTATTTATGACTAAACTTATATGTATCTACCATGTTTCTCCCATTAATCAAGAAATCTTTAAAACGTAAGAATTATTTGAAGGCTTGATGCTATTTCCTAAAAGTCACTATTGTTTTAATCTCAAAATTTATGTCACTGCTTGTAATGTCCAATAACTAATTATTGAATCTCCATATCCAAAGAAGTCTCACATTTGAACAAATTGAAATGTAGAAAACAATACGATTCAACAACAAAATTACACAAATTGGGATGCATTCAACAAAAAGATTATAAAATTAGTAAAATAAGAGTATTGAAATCAAATTCAAACAATAAAACTAAAAAACATAGGACTAATTTGGAATTACTAAGTATGTTTGTTTGGTATGATTGGGCGTTCTTGATAGTTTTTGGAACTTATACGTATTAGTCGTGTTTCGTGTTTTTTTAAAGTGAAATATGTTTTGAAAACTATGGCCAAACATACTTTCAAAATTTGAAAATTTGCACCCAAATCAAAATTTTTATTTTTATTTTGGAAATTTATGACCAAACGCTAGCTTTCTCTGAATTTGGCTTTTGTTTTTCCCCTTCAAAAGGCCAAACAATATTTGTTGGAAACTTTCTATTTAGCTATCACAAACTGATTAAATCTTGGTAAATGATTGTAAATCAGAGGGATAGAGTCAGTACAATTAGGTGTTTAGCTTAAAATAGATGACATTGTTAGTGGGTAAATTTCATCAAACTCCAGACTTTCTATTATCGGGAAGAAATCATCATTCTTTGAGATACTTTACTGTAATAAAAAAACACGACACTAAAATTTTGCATTCAGACAATGTAAAAGAGTTCTACCCAATCAAGCTGCTTTAAAAACAATTCTAAGTAAATAGATCCAAAATAGGTATATTAATTGAAAAATAAAACAATTTGCTATTAAATTTTTTAAATATACATGTATGTAAATTGGTTCTCGAATAGCAAGCCCACGGTTGGGCAAGAGTTTGTAAATAAGGTGTATTACCTTAATTAGTCTTGTACACTTACCATAATTGTATAGTTAGTCTTCAAATAGAATAAGGTTTTAGAAGTAGAATATGAATATGATTTTTCTATTATGAAAATATGTAAATTGTATATATTCTCTTTCAATTAATGAAAATAATCAATGGGATTATTTCTTTCATTGTATCAGAAGTCTAGGTTATTTTACAACTTTTTCCGTCGACCTTGTGATCGGATTCCACCCCCCTTCCCGGATTCCTTGATCGTCGGTGGTTTTTTCTTTTAGTTTTTTTCTCTTCAAATCATCTATTGTTCTTTCGTTATGTCGACGACAAAGAACACGTTTCACCCTGCCCTTGTTGTTTCTAACATCAACAATCACATACCTCTTATTCTTGAAATAGAAAACATCCAATACGCGACGTATGCCGAGTTGTTCATTATTCACGCTCGCTCGCATCAAGTCATCCATCACATAATCCCCGCGACTCCAGAGGATACGGAGGTGCCTAAACGCGAGGATGATCCTAAGTTATGGACAACGCTTGATGCCACCGTACTTCAGTGGACTTATTCCACTATCTCTACTGGCTTGTTGCAGATGATTATTGAGCCAGACGTTACAGCGATGGCTGCTTGGGATAGGCTACGTGACATATTCCAAGATAATGAGAATTCCAGAGCTGTTACACTTGAGCAAGAATTTTCCCACGTCAACATGGAAAATTTCCTGAATGTTTCGGATTATTGCAAAAAGGTTGAAAGAATTGGCGGACCAACTCTGCAACGTTGGTGCGCCCGTTAGTGAAGATCGACTTGTTCTACAGATGGTTGCCGACCTTTCCAAGGCTTTAGTGGTGTTGGAACTCTACTTCGTCATAGTAACCCTCTCCCAAAGTTCTATAAAGCCCGCTCAATGCTTACTTTGGAAGAAGCCGGTTGGCTAAGAAGACGACTACCGGGGCTAGTCCCGTAGTCATGATGACGTCCTCCACCAATTCTCCGAGTTGTATTGATAATTCGGGCCAAAACCGTGCTCATGGTGGCAGCAAGAATACTAGGAAAAATAATGGAAAAAATTGTGGTGGCAAACCCGGTGGTAACGACAGTAGTGGGTCCCACCCCAATAGCAGTGGGCCACAACCCAACTTGTCCTAGCATTGGACCCCCTGGGTCAGTGGGCAGTGGCCCAACAGTCTCGGTTTTCCAGCCCCTTCAGCCCACGGCAATTGGGCCCAGTTTCAGCCCCCCTTTCGGCCCAGCTATCCTAGCCCAGTTTCTATCCAGCGATGCAGTGGGGTTCCAGGTCAGCAGGGAGGCAGGCCTGGACCCCACCAGTCCCATCATGCAGCAGGCCCCACTCCTACCGACATTAAAGTCGCGATGCACACGCTTGGAATAAATCCGTCGGACCCAAATTGGTACATGGACACCATCACCACTACTCACATGATGTCTGACTCAGGTACTCTCTCGTCTTATTCCAATTTGAGCAACAATCGTGGTATAATTGTTGGTAATTGTAATTCAATCCCAATTCGTGGTTACGGTCATAAAACGTTGTCTCCCCCCATCCACCCATTGTTTTGAAAAATATCCTTCACGCTCCTAAATTGATTAAAAATTTGGTGTCTGTTCGTTAATTCACCACTGATAATTCTGTTTCTATTGAATTTGATCCGTTTGGGTTTTCTGTGAAGGATTTCAAGACGGGGAGTCATCTCATGAGGTGTGATAGTAGGGGAGATATGTATCCTATCACGCCACGTTTCGGTCCCTCAAGAGTCAAGCCTTGCCATCCACGTTTGCAGCCCTTGCTCCTTCCTTGTGGCATGCTCGTCTAGGTCATCCGGTGTCCGGTGTCGTCTATTTTGTCTTCCTTAGATCAAAATAATTTTATTTCATGTAAGGGTACGCGTAGTACTCCGAATTGTCAATCTTGTTCTTTAGGGAAAATTGTAAGATTGCCATTTGTAGACTCCAATTCTCATACTTTAATGTCATTTGATATTATTCATAGTGATTATGGACATCTCCCGTTCTCAGTTATTTGGGTTATCGTTATTATGTTCTATTTTTATATGATTATTCTAAGTTTTATGGACTTTTCCGATAGCGAAAAAATCTCAAGTTTTTTCCACTTTTTAAAAATTTAGAGCATTCATTAGAACTCAATTCGAACGGAAAATTAAAAATATTCAGTGTGATAATGGCAAAGAATATGATAATGGGGTGTTTAAAGTGTTTTGTGATCATAATGGGATCAATTTTTATTTTTCTTGCCCTCATACACGTCTTCACAAAATGGGAAAGCCGAACGCAAAAATTGTACCATTAATAACATTGTCCGAACTTTATTGATTCATGCTTCTATAACCCCTTCGTTTTGGCATCATGTTCTACAAATGTCTACATACCTTCTTAACATTCTTCCTTACAAAAGTTTGACATATTCGTCTCCTCTTCAAATTTTTTATAATAAGACTCATTCGTATTCATATCTTAAGGTCTTTGGGTGCTTGTCTTATCCATTTTTTCTGTCCACCACAATTAACAAACGTCAGGCCCGGTCTACCCCTTGTGTGTTTTTGGGTTATCCGTCAAATCATTGTGGTTACAAACATTTTGATTTATCATCTAAAAAAATCATCATTAGTCGCCATGTTCTTTTTTATGAATCTCAATTTCCGTTTGCTAAGGTAAATAATCACGTGTCTCGTTCGTATAATTTTTTGGATGATGATATATCCCCGTATACTATTCACCATTTTTCGGATGCGTCCCGCACCCTAAATCCACCAGCGAGCCCACTGCCCGCTGGACCCACTACACCACTGATACCCACTGTTCCCAGTCTCGTCACATCGGGCCGGTTTCGACAAATGGGCCGTGCGGCCAATCGAAACCGTCCGGTTCTGCATCGTCGACTGCTCCAGTTTACCGTTCTGGGCCAGCAGGCCCATTGCCTTTCAATGGTCGAAAGCTACCTTGGTTTATTGTGATTATGTTAGTGCCATCTACCTTTCTGGTAATCCGGTTCAGCACCAACGCACTAAATATATCGAGATGGACATTCACTTTGTTCGAGAAAAGGTAGCTTGTGGACAAGTACGCGTCTGCCATGTCCTTTCCATGTATCAAATTGCAGACATCTTTACAAAGGGTCTTCTCTCGGTCATTTTTGAAGATTTTAGGGACAGTCTCAGCGTTCGAAGATCACCCGCTATGACTGCAGGTGTGTGTTAATTATACATAAGTATACACAATATACATGTGTATACTTATGCATATTGGTTCTCGGATTATTGTAGCAAGCCAATAGTTGGGCAAGAGTTTGTAAATAAGGTGTATTACCTTAATTAGTCTTGTACACTTACCATAATTGTATAGTTAGTCTCCAAATAGAATAAAGTTTTAGGAGTAGAATAGGAATAAGATTTTCCTATTATGAAAATATGTAAATTATATATACTCTTTTAATTAATGAAAATAATCAAGGAGATTATTTTTAAAAAAAATAATACAATTACTTGCTACAAAGGTTAAAATACACTACGTACAATATTTTTTAAAAAACTACACCTGCCAGTGATATAATAATAAATAATTACATTTGTGTTGTACAATTAGAGAATACTGAAAAAGATAATAATGTCCTGTGGAAATTACTATTTCCTCTATTATAATTTATACCGACATACTTTTTTTTTTAGTTAATTTTAAAAAGAATGACTTATTTTTTTATTTGATAATAATTTAATTTTAAATTTTACATTTTATGCTTCACAAGATGATTTATAATCACACAAATATCTTTAATTTATTTTAGATCATAAAATTTAAAAATCATTCATTTATTTTTTAAATTCCACGATGAGTCAAATTACATGGTATAATTGGGACGGATGGAGTAAAACAAATGGACGACTGCATATTATTCAGAGTCCATCCATCACCTTGTTGTTTCATACACGCAATCTCACCAGACTATTGCACACGTTAAAGAAGTCTGAGTTCGCAAAACAAATCCACCCTCCTTAATTAACTTTTACTATTTCTTTTTCTTTTTCTGTTGTACTTTCTTTTGCTTATCCTAAAGTTTCTAGTTATTTTTTTTAGAAGTCTCAATAATATTTGTAAAGAGTTCATGTTATAAAATTTACAACTCACATAATCGATCCAGTTCTTTCTTCTTCAACTTTAATATACGAAGGACGAACCCAAGTAATTTTCTAAAAATAATCAAGTCCACTTCAGAAGATTAGACACTCGAATGCTATAATTTAACATATTTTGTCAAAAAAAAATTCTATCTTATTAATCAAACGCTAACGAACAAGAAAATAGATATGCTCTAAGAAACAACATTTTTCTTGCAACAGTTGCACCTTTGCTTCTAGCTCTCTTGTTTTGGGAGTTAAGTTTTGTTATCTTATCTTGACAAATGATTAAGATTTAGTAGTTGCTAGCGTATGATCCAGCGGTAAAAGTAGTTTAGGTGGATTAGGAATCTCAGCAGAGATAAAAAAATGTTAGATAATTATTTTATTTGTATTTAAGTTTTGATGAATAGTTTTTGATTGACTTCATCCAGAACGTTTTATTATTGACGGGAAAGTCTAATTACATATAATTGTCCTAATAAAAGATAACATATTCCTAGTAAAGCAATTGATGTGCAAATTAACCCACTAGAACTATTATCCAAAAAAAAAAGGTTTATCATGTCAAGAAAGACATTATCTACACATAAATAAATGAGACTAGATGAAATAAAACATAGATAAAAGAGTGAAAATGCGTGCACAATATGCTTTATTTGTGCCCTAAAGATTAAGAGAGCCACACATTTCAAAAATTTAGGTACATGCTTTATAAGTTGTTTTTAATATGAGGTTTACGCGTCAATTTAAGTAGGTCATTTTTGTCAGAGCCTTAATCATTAGTACTAACGTACATACTTAAGAGATGAAAATGTAGTGAATTTATTTTGATGGGAAAAGGTAGATAATAAAACAACTTATGATACCCATTTGACTATATTTTTAAAAATCAAAAGCTGTAAAGTACTAGAATATCTATATAATGACCTTTTGGTTTGGATTTTCTTCAAATAAAAATAAAAATTTCGAAAATTCTTCACCCTAACTCTTTACTAAGTTATCTAAAAAGGATTTTAAAATATTCTACATTATCCTTTCTTTATTCCAAAATCCACCACTCTGTTTAAACTTTAAAGACTTTAAATTTCTTGTCTTCACTTCTCTTGTCCATTGTACTACTAATCTAACATGATTCCATCCTCTTTTCTTTCACTCTTTATTTATTTATTTTAAATTATTTTACCCAAAAAAGCAAAACATATCCCACTATTTTTCTAGTAGTATATTTTTTTTAGTTCTTCACACACAGGCACCATTACTGTTACTGACAGATGAGATGTAATAATTGATTTTTTGAAATTCATGAAATTTAAATGTTAAAATAGATGACTATTTCTGGTATTTCAACTCTCATACCAAAAAAGGATTTGTTCAACATTCCAAATATGTAGAGTGGTTTGAGCTAGTGGGGTGGGGGTGGGGGTGGGGGTGGGGGGTGAGTATTGTGTAGAAAAGGAGGCTGGGTTAATTATTATGGTACTGTAAGAAAGCAGGGCCACATGAATAATAAATAGGGGTAGATAGAATACATAAACAGTACACTTACAACTTTGATCACAATCTTCAAGATTCTGATAAAATTGTCCATCTATCTCAATCACTGTCAGCCCCTAATTATCTGTGTATTTATTTGATCTCACAATTTCCTTGTGTTTTGATAATTGTATCATTTATGAAAGAGAATAATCTTTTTATTGTTTTTATTAATATAAAATATTTATATACATGATATATAATATTAAATCTAGTATATAATTATGAAAATTAAATATACATTGAGCTAATATAAAATTACTATCATAATTATATTTTCTTAATACAAGACTAATACCATAATTATAACATCTCTAATAATATCAGAAAATATATGTAGTATATTAGGAATATACTATGTATATTCTATCACACCCCTGCAATCATAGTGGGCGGTTGTCGTACGCTAAGACTGTCCCTAAAATCTTCAAACAGAACTAAAGGAAAGCCCTTAGTAAAGATGTCAGCAATTTGGTACCGTGAAGGGACATGCAAGACACATACTTGTCCACGAGCTACATTTTCGTGAATAAAGTGAATATCCATCTTCGATTTGTTTAGTGCGTTGATGTTGGACAAGATTCCCAGAGAGATATATTACACTAACATTATCGCAGTAGACCAAGGTAGCTTTCTGAATAGGAAAGTGAAGCTCTAAGAGGAGGTTACGCAACCAACAGGACTCAGACACCACATTGGCTACCCCTCGATACTCAGCCTCCGCGCATGATAAAGTAGTCTGGCGTTTAGCCTACCAAGAGACCAAGTTATCACCAAGTAACATACAATAACCAGATGTCGAGCGTCTGGTATCTGGACATCTACCCCAATCATCATATGTATAAGACATAAGAGTAGATACATAGGATGGATATAAGTGTAAACTATAATCAAGAGTGCCCTGAATGTAACGCACAATGCGTTTGAGAGCGTGCATGTGTTCTTCCCTCGGATCATGCATAAATAAACACACCTGGTGCATTGCATAAGTAATACCGGACCTCGTGAATGTAAGATACTGAATAGCCCATGCAAGACTATGATAGTGGGAAGAATCTTCATAAGGTGTGCTAGAATTAGCACTCAGCTTCGGCTTGGTATCAACCGGAGTAGGAGATGACTTATAGGATGACATGCCAGCACGGTCAATAATCTCAGCTGCATACTTCCTTTGGGATAGAAATAGACCACATGCATGACGAGTTACATCTATACCCAAAAAATAACTCAAAGACCTCAAGTCTTTCAAAGCGAATTCGGAGATGAGAAAAGATATGATAGACTTGCACAATTTATCAGATGAGGCAGTCAATATAATATCGTCCACATATAACATAATGTATGCCAGAAAAGTACCGTGACGGTAGATGAACATAGAGTGACCAGACATGATGTGAGAAAACCAATAGTAGATACATAATCAACAAACCTTTTCTATCAAGCCCGAGGGGCATGTTTGAGCCCATACAAAGACTTCTTCAGTAAGCACACATGGTTAGGATGATCGGGGTCTCTGAAATCCAATGGCTGATGCATGTATACAGTTTTCTTGAGATCACCGTGTAAGATTTTTTTTTTTACATCCAGCTAATAAATGGGCCATGCTTTCGAGAGAGCCAAACGGAGAACAATGTGAATGGTTGCCAGTTTGACCACCGAACTAAATGTCTTTCCACAATCCACGTCAACCTATTAAGTTTTGTCATCACCTTCAAGACGAGTCTTATGCATCTCAAAACAACCATCAGATTTTTTTTATGAGTAAAAATCCACATAGAACGAATCACATTGACACCAGGAGGACGGGGACCCAACTCCCACATCTTATTTTCAATAAGAGCATTATATTCATTATCCATGGCCATTTTCTAATTCGGGTCAAGAAGGGCAGACACTGGTTACGCGGTAGGGGTGATTTAGTGACATTAGAGTTGAGATTAAAATATCATTTTGGTTTAAAAATACCCCGTTGACTACGAGTAACGAGTCCTTGACTCGAAATATAAGTGGGCCAGACATAGGTTAGTGTATGGACGTCGAAACTGACTCGACCTAGAGGCGGGTCACGGGTTGGGCCAGCAGGCAGTGGGCCTGCTGGCTGATTTAGGTGACGGAAAGTTTCTGGGCCAGCAGACAGTGAGCCTGCCAGTGTTTGCTGGGTCCAATCATGAGGTATGGACCGACCAAATGGTGGACCACATACAGTGAGAGACCATCATCCAAAAAATTGTAAGGGTTGGACATGAAATTACACAACGTAGCAAACAGAAAATGAGTTTCATAAAAAATGACATGACGACTAGTTATTATCTTATTAGAAGATAAATCATAACATTTGTAACCACGATGATCATACGGATAACCCAAAAACACACAAGCGGTAGAACGAGCTTGAAGTTTGTTAATTGTATTAGATTGGAAAAGAGGATAACATAAACACCCAAACACCCTAAGATGAAAATACCAATGGTCTTTATGATAAAGAGTTTTTAGTGGAGATTGGTATGCTAATCATTTGCTTGGAAGTATGTTAAGAAGGTAAGTAGCCATTTGTAATGCATGATGCCAAAATGAAGATGGTAATGAAGCATGTGGTAGTAATGTCCGAACAATATTATTAATAGTGCGGATTTTTCTTTCGGCTGTCCCATTTTGTGAGGACGTTTGAGGATAAGAAAACCGAAAAGATATGTCATTAACATTACAAAATTCCCTACACAACCCATTATCAAATTCCCTTCCATTATCACATTGAATACTTTTAAATTCCCGTTCAAATTGGGTACAAATGAATGCTCTAAACGATAAGAATGTGGAATAAGCTTAAGACTTTTTAGGCAACGGAAAGGACCACAAAAAATTAGAATAATTATCCAAAAACAACACATAATAACGATGGCCCAAAGAGCTCAAAACGGGAGATGTCCACAAATCACTATGAATAATATCAAATGACATCAAAGTTCTAGAATTGGAGTTTTCAAATGGTAATCTAACATGTTTTCCAAGCGGACAAGAAGGACAAACATTAGTACTACGTGTCCTATTACATTCAATAAAATTATTATTTTTGAGAGAGGAAAGAACATACGCTCCAGGATAACCTAAACGTGTATGCCACAAGGAAGGTTCTAAAGCGGCAAACGTTGACGGTGTGGCTTGAGTAGTGGTAGTGATGGTGGTGGTGATGGAATAGAGTTCGCCTCGACTATCACACGTCATTAGAGGTATCTCCATCGTGAAATCCTTCACATAAAACCCAAAAGAGTCAAAGTCAATAGAAACCCAATTATTAGTTGTAAATTTCTGAACATACACCAAATTTTTAATTAAGTGAGGAGCATGAAGGATATTTTTCAAGGCTAAAGGTGGGTTCGGGGGAGATAAATTTGTGTGACCATAACCACGAATTGAAATTGAATTGATATTACCAATAATTATATCACGATTTTTGCTCAAATTGAAATAAGACGAGAGATTACTTGGTGCAGACGTCATGTGAGAAGTAGCACTGGTGTCCATGTACCAATTTACATCCAGATGATTTAATCCAAGTGTATGTATCGTTGCGTAAATATCCGTGTGGGTCGTGACTGCTGCTGCTAGGCCCGCAACAGCGAAGACCTGCTGAGGCCGAGGTCCAAGCAAACCAGCCTGCTGCCAGGCCGAACTGTTCCTCAACCCAGGCTGCTGCCTTTGCTGGCTAGTGTTGGGCCTGGCCCAGTTCATCGAAGGTAAGGGCAGGGCGACATGTGCCACTTCACGTTGGCCTAAGGCATGGCCCAGGGCCACTTTCTAGCGGCCCAAGCCTACTTCCACGGGTGCAGTGGCCCGGTCCCCTGTTGACCGCCATTGCCTGCTGGTCGTCCGCCACTGCCGCCACCGCCACCCTTGCCGCCATCGCCACCCTTGTCGCCGCCGTAAAATTTTCCACAGTTTTGACCCTCTTTGCCACCCCTGTTGTTATGGGTTTGACCATAATTTTTTGAGAACTATTGAGAGTCATCAGTTTCGCGGTACGTGGCCACCATCATGGCGGAATTAGCTCCGGTAGCCGCCTTTTTAGCCAATTTGGCTTATTTTAAAGTGAGCATAGAACGTGCTTGGTAGAACGGCGGGAGAGTATTGCTTTGGCGAAGGAGGGTTCCAACGCTATTATACGCCTCGGAGAGGCCTGTAACTATCTGAAGAATAAGCCGATCATTAGTGATAGGAGCACCAACGTTCTTGAGTTGATCCGATAACTCCTTGAGTCGTTGACAATAGGTTGAGGCATTCGGAAAATCCTCTATATTTATGTGGGAGAATTCCTGCTCAAGGGTCACAATACGAAAATTTTTGTTGTCTTGGAATATATCACGCAACCTATTCCAAGCTTCCATGGCCGTAGCGTCGAGTTCGATAGTTATTTGTAAGTGGTCCGTAGAGATGATGGAATAGATCTATTGAAGGACTGTTGCATCAAGAGTTGTCCACAACTCAATTTCATCATCCATGGAAGGCACATTCTCCTTGCCTTTCGCCGGTGGGACGATGTGATAGAGGACTCTATTTGACCATGCGTGAGCAGGATGACATTTTCCACATCGCGTATTCGACATTTTCAATCTCAAGAACAATAGGAATGTTGTTCTTGATATTGGAGACTGCAAGAGCAGGATGACATGTGTTCTTTGTGGTAGATATGATGGAAGAACAAAAGGAGAATTACGGATTTGAATAAAATTTGAAGGGGGGTGGGTTCGATCGGCGGTCGAGAATAGGTCCGAGTAGGGCGGCGGAAGAGTGGTAGGTTTGGAGAAGTAAAAATTTGCCCTAGACTTCTGATAACATGAAATAGAATAATCCCTTGATTATTTTCATTAATGTAAAATATTAATATACATGATATATAATAGTAAACCTAGTCTATAATTATGGAAATCAAATATACATTGACATAATACAAGACTACTACCATAATTATATTTTTCTAATACAAAACTACTATCATAATTATAAGATCTCTAATAATATCAGGGAATGTATATTCCTAATATACTACGTATATTCTATCAATTTATTATTAGACTTTTTCCCCAAATTGTAGCAGAATTATCTATTTGTGCATTTTTTTTGACACATGCTTCATTCAAGTCTTAATTCAAGTACGGACAAGTCCTTATCATCCCGATCGGGATATACGGGCATGCCTCGCTGCGCGTCAGCACGAGTTATATACTACTCCCTCCGTTTAAAAAAGAGTCTTTACTTGACCATTTGCACACCCCTTAAGAAAATATTAATTTCAAGGTAAAAATAGGTAATTTGACTAAAATGTTTCTAATTAAATAGATATTGAGATTTGATCACCTAACACTTAATAAGAGCAAATATGGAAAAACAATGTTAATTTTTTCTTGATTTAGTAAATAAACAGTCTTTTTGAATAAAAAATAAAGACTAACTGAACACTCTTTTTTATCCGAAGGTAATAGTACTATACCCATAGTAGCTATTACTAATGGTACCATCTTGTGACTCAATAGATGTACTCATAACTTTGTCTAATTGGAATAGATATTGATATATGTGAGAACATAATGTTTAGGAAAATTTCAGGTTTTATGCATCGATTAAGATTGTGAGTGAATTTAACAAGAGGTGAAACCACAAGGTAAATGAAGGAACAAGATCTGGTGCACAATGTATGAGACGCAGAGTCGATCTTTGATTGTTTTTGTTAGTTTTACATCAGAGGCCGATTCAAAATTGTAAGTATAAGGGTATGTTTGGTACAGTGGTGGAATACCCAAAGATATCCCTTGGGGAGAGATATTCATAAGATTAGCTATCCCACCTTCTATATGAGATATCTAATCTCGCCATATTAGAGTAAAAGTTAATCCGGGATTAACTAATATCTTTAACGTTAATCTCAAATTTGATCTCGGAATCATTATCCTTATCTCATTTACCAAACGATCCATAAGGTTTGTAATAAGAATTTTTTTGTCAACGAGATTCTTCACAGTATATCGTATATTAAGTGAAGCTTTATACACAAATACGAAAAATTGCCAAAACTATCTGGCTTACCAAAGCCCGTAACTTTAATGTTAGGTCTGGTTGAGATCGATGAAACCAAATTGTGGGTCTAAACTTGGTGAAGGACACACCTGACAAATCAAAGCTCAAAGTGGGGGAAAGACCTATGTTAATATGTGGCACAGACCTAAAGTAAATGGTGGAAAATCATATATTTTACGACTATCACCTTTATACAGTGTCATGAGATTTGAAAAGAATGAAAAGTTTAAGCCAGAAATTTATTGGAACACATTAGATACCAGATTTTGCTATCGATTGTGGCACATGAAAAGGCGTTGCTCCATGAGCTACCGATGCTACATCCCATATATATATATTGGATATAATTGCAATACGAAAATTAAATAATTATTACAAGTGTTCGAAAGGATAAACAAACAGTCAATATTATAATTGCCGCAAGCTTGTTGAGTCTTGAATCTTGATAACCTGAAATCAAGAAACACTAAACCTGAATTGTTACAACTGTGCTTAGTCGAGTGATGACACTCTGTCTTTAAGACAAGATTGCCATGTATATATGTTTTTACGTTAGCGGGCAATAGTCTCCCAAGATAAAACAACAACTAATCAACACTACAAAGCAAATAGGTTGATTCTGACGAAGAAAACAAACACGAAACGACTTGCTGAAAAATGGAAAATTTAGAGGAAAGGAAGAATGTTCTTTTATTTTGCTACTGTTTCTGTATCTTTCTTTTGGACTTCTTCTCTTTTTCGTCCTCTCTACCTACCTCAAATATATAGTGTTTATGAGGAGGAGAGGTGACGTTAAAAAGTTAATGCCATAAACTGTTGGCGATTGGCGACCCGCGACCCGCGACCGGACCGGCAGTGGCGGCGCGCATGTGGGGCTAGCCTCGAACCCAAGCACACCTAGGTCCTCCCTCCTTCAAACACATGAGTTACCCATTGGGGTCCCAAACCCTTATTCATTTTTTAGACTTATAAAGAGAACAATTCTTCATTTTCTCACCAATGTGGTAGCTTTGTCCCACACCATATTTCCATGTCTCAAACAACTTACTTCTTGGACCAATATCTCTTTCATTTCTTACCGAAATTTGACGATCCTTGGCCTTACAGTCATCTACTCACTTAGTAGATTATGCACGTGTGAAGAGACAAAGCCTCCAACATGCGGAACCCTAGTGTTTAAGTCATTAAATATGGGTGGACGCAACCTCCCACCAAAGGCAAATTTCCAACAATATATATATAATGTCTATGTTAATTGTAGGCATACATGCCATATTAGTTTCATGTGCTTGATGCACCAGTACGTAATGCACAGCTAGATGAGAATCTATCTTACAACAACAACAATATGCCTAGTGAAATTCCACAACGTGAGGAGATGGAAATCTATCTTATGAGACATATATATTCAAACATTTCTTCCTCCAAAATTATGCTGGGTTTTAAAGCTTTAAACATAAAACTGTGAGCTTTAAAGATGAAGTGTTAATTGAGAAATTGAGGGAAATGAAATGAAAAATATTTTTTTTCAAGTGAGCTCTTTTTCATATTGGTTGTGGAAAGTGTTAAATCTATATATGAATATAGACAATATACATGTGTATACTCATGTATATTGGTCTCGGAGTCTACGGTACAAGCCCCACGAGATTGGGCAGATTTTGCGAATAAATGGTTGTAATATTTTAGTGTAGTATTACCTTAATTAGTCTTGTACACTTAACATAGTTATAGCATTTTTGTACTACTAGAATAAGGTTTTGGCATTAGAATATGTTTTCTATTATGAATAATTGTAATTTGTATATATACTCTTTTAATTAATGAGAATAATTAAGAGATTATTTCTTTCATGGTATCAGAAGTCTAGGTTAAATTTTCCTCTCCCAAAATTCCTAGTTGTCGTGCACTATTCCTGAGAACATACCTCAGTTTCTGTACCCAATTTCCCTCCAAACAGTCTGATTTTCGAGCTCCCTTCCTCAGTTTCCGTGCCCAGAAATTATTTTTCTCTTCCCATTTTTTTCTTCCAAATCCCTACATCACGTCTTGTGTTGCTATAATGGCCAAGAACACGTTTCACCCTGCCCTTGCTGTTTATAATATGAAGAATCACGTCTCTATCGTTCTTGAAATAGAAAACGTCAAATATGCGACGTGAGGCGAACTGTTCAAAGTCCATGCACACTCGCATCAAGTTGTCCATCACATTATCCCCGCAGCTCTTACAGATACATAGGTGCCAAAACCCGAGGATGATCCTAAGTTATGGACGACACTTGATGATATTGTTCTTCAGTGGATTTATTCCACTATTTCTATCGACCTGTTGCAAACGAATATCGAACCAGACGCTACGACAATGGCGGCTTGGAATAGAGTATATGATATATTCCAAGATAATCAAAATTTACGTGCTGTTACCTTGGAGCAGGAATTCTCCCATGTCAATATGGAAGATTTCCCTAACGTTTCAGCATATTGCAAAAGGTTGAAGGAATTGGCGGACCAACTCCGCAACGTTGGTGCACCCGTTATGAACGATAGTCTCGTCCTTCAGATGGTCGCAGATCTATTTGAGGCCTATAATGGTGTTGGCACGCTTCTTCGTCAGAGCAACCCTCTTCCGCAATTTCATCAGGTTCGTTCTATGCTTACACTAGAAGAAGCATGTTTGTCCAAAAAGGTGGCTACCGGTGCTAGTCCCGTAGTCATGATGACCGAGTCCAATTTTCCTCCTTCCGGTTCCAACAACTCAGGCCAAAATTGAAACAATGGTGGCGACAAAAAGGGTAAAATCAGAAAAATAAAGGCAAGAATCGTGGCGGCAACATGGGTGGCAGCCGGAACAGTGGTGGTTGCGGTGGTGGCCCTCGGCGCAGTTAGCAGCAACAACAGTCTTAGGCCCAGTAGTGGGCCCCTATGCAGTGGCAATGGGCCAGCTAATATGGACCAAACAGTGGCGGGTTTCCAGTTTATTACCCGGAAAACTGGGCCCCAATTTCTCAACAGCCCATACCTAGTTTCTCGGGTCCAGTCTCGAGTTCCAGACTAATATATGGGCCGGGGTAGCAGGCCAGTGTACTTGGGCATCGGCCTGTGCTGGCCCACCATGCAGCGAGCCCCACACAAACATACATTGAAGTTGCAATGCACACACTTGGATTAAATTCACCAGACCCAAATTGGTATATGGACACCGGAGCCACGACCCACATGGCATCTGATCAAGGTACTCTCTCGTCTTATTCAAATTTGAGTTGCCCTCAGGTCATAATTATTTGTAATGGTAATTCAATTCTAATTCGTGGTTATGGTTATAAAACGTTGTCTCCCCCCCCCCCCCCCCCACATCCACCCCTTATCTTGAAAAATATCATTCATGCTCCCAAATTGATTAAAAATTTAATGTCTGATCGTAAATTCACCATTGATAATTCTGTGTCGATTGAATTTGATCCGTTTGGGTTTTCTGTGAAGGATTTCAAGACGGGGAGTCCTCTCATGAGGTGTGATAGTAGGGGAGATCTTTATTCTATCATGACATGTTTCGGTCTCTCGAGTCAAACCTTGCCGTCAACTTTTAAAGACCTTGCTCCTTCCTTGTGGCATGCTCGTCTTGGTCTTCCAGGATCGTCTATTTTATCTTCCTTAGATAAAAATAATTTTATTTCATGTAAGGGTACGTATAGTACTCCGAATTGTCATCTTGTTCTTTAGGAAAAATTATTAAGTTGTCATTTGTAGACTCTAATTCTCATATTTTAATGCCATTTGATATTATTCATAGCGATTTATGGACGTCTCATGTTCTTAGTACTTTGGGTCATCAGTATTATGTTCACTTTTTGGATGATTATTCTAAGTTTTTATAGATTTTTTTGATAGCGAAAAAATCTCAAGTGTTTTCCACCTTCTTAAAATTTAGAGCATTCATTAGAACTCAATTTGAACGGAAATTAAAAAAAAAAAATTCAATGTGATAATGGTAAAGAATATGACAATGGGTTTCGGAAATTTTATGCTAATAATAGGATCAATTTTCATTTTTCTTGCCCTCATACGTCTTCACAAAATGGGACAGCCGAACGCAAAATTTGTACAATTAATAACATTGTCCGAACTTTATTGATTCATGCTTCTGTACCCCATTCGTTTTGGCATCATGCTCTGCAAATTACTACATATATTCTTAACATTCTTCCTTCAAAGGTTTGACATATTCGTCTCCTCTTCAAAATTTATATAATAAGACTCATTCGTATTCACATCTTAGGGTATTTGGGTGCTTGTGTTACCCACTTTTTCTGTCCACCACAATTAACAAACTTCAGGCTCGGACTCGGTCTACCCCCTGTGTGTTTTTGGGTTATCCGTCCAATCATCGTGGTTACAAATGTTTTGATTTATCATCTTATAAAATCATCATTAGTCGTCATGTAATTTTTTATGAATCTCAATTTCCGTTTGCTAAGGTTAGTAATCTCGTGCCTAATTCGTATAATTTTTTGGATGATGGTATATCCCCGTATATTATTCACCATTTTTCAGACGTGTTCCGCACTCTAAATCCACCAGCGGGGCCACTGCCCGCTGGCCCCACTATTCCAGCCGCTGTGTCCAGTCCCGTAACAGGGTCTGTAACGGTAATTGGGCCATATTTCCAGCATATTATCGCCACTGTTCCAGTGACGGATACCAACCTATTACCGTCAGAGGATTCCAGTGTTGGGTCAGCAGGCCCATTGCCTGCTGGCCGATCCGTCACGTGTCCCGGTAATTTCCGAAATCCACCCAATTCTCCCTCGAGTCATAAACCGGTCACTCGTAGTCAACGGGATATTTTTAAACCAAAAAATATTTTAATTTAAATTCTAATGTTCTTAAATCAACATTACCCCGTAATCCTATCTCTGCTTTGAATGACCCGAATTGGAAAATTTCTATGACCGACGAATATAATGCTCTTATTGATAATAAGACGTGGGAGTTGGTGCACCGTCAATCTAGTGTTAATATTATTTGGTCTTATGTGGATTTTTGCTAATAAGGACAATTCTGACGGTTCTTTTGTGAGGCATAAGGCTTGTCTTATAGGGGATGGTAAAACTCAGCCGATTGGTGTGGATTGTGGTAAGACGTTTAGTCTGGTGGTCAAGCCGACTACCATTAGCACTGTGCTCAGCTTGACTCTTTCGAAAGTATGGCCCATTCATCAGTTAGATATGAATAATGTTTTCTTACATAGTGATCTCAATGAGACGGTCTATATGCATCAGCCATTGGGGTTTAGGGATCCCAAATATCCTTATCATGTCTGTTTGTTGAAAAAGTCCTTGTATGGGCTTAAGCAGTCTCCATGGGCTTGGTATAAGAGGTTTGCAGACTATGTTTCGACTATTGGGTTCTCTCACAGCAGGTATGATAATTCATTGTTCATATATCATCGTGGTTCTTCCTTGGCTTATATACTATTATATGTGGATGATATTATCTTGACTGCCTCTTCTGATGCATTACGCCAGTCTATCATGACAATGCTCAGTTCTGAGTTTGCTATGAAAGACTTGGGGCCCTTGAGTTATTTTTTGGAGATTGATGTCACTCGTCATGCAGGTGAGTTTGTTCTTATCTCATATGAAGTATGCAACTGAGATCATTGAGAGGGCTGGGATGTCATCCTGTAAGTCCACTTCCACTCTGGTTGATACTAAACCCAAGTTGGGTGCTGCGGCTGGCTCACCGTATTAAGGATCCGACCCGTTATCGCAGTCTTGCAGGGGCCCTTCAGTATTTTACATTCACGAGACCAGATATTACGTATGTCGTACAACATGTATGTTTGTTTATGCGTGATCCTAGGGTTAAGCACGTGAATGCGCTAAATTGCATTATTCGGTACATCCAGGGGACGCTTGACTATGGTTTACATTTATATCCATCGTCGACGTCTACACTTGTCTCATATACAAATACTGACTGGGGTGGCTGTCCCGGACACCAGACGGTCTACGTCTGGCTAGTGTATGTTTCTTGGTAATAACTTGGTCTCATGGTCTGCCAAGCATCAATCGACGTTGTCCCGCTCTAGTGCAGAGGCCGAGTATCGAGGGGTAGCCAATGTGGTCTCTAAATCATATTGGTTGCGTAATCTTCTTTTAGAGCTTCATTGTCCTATTTGGAAAGCTACCTTGATTTATTGTGATAGTGTTAGTGCCATCTATCTTTTTGGTAATCCGGTTCATCACCAGCGCACTAAACATATCGAGATGGACATTCACTTTGTTCGCGAAAAAGTAGCTCGTGCACAAGTACGCGTATGCCATGTCCCTTCCAGGTATCAAATTGCAAACATCTTTACGAAGGGTCTTCCCTCGGTCATTTTTGAAGATTTTAGGGACAATCTCAGTGTACGAAGACTGGCCGCTATGACTGCGGGGTGTGTGAAATATACATGAATATACACAATATACATGTGTATACTCATGTATATTGGTCTCGGAGTCTACGGTACAAGCCCCACGAGATTGGGCAGATTTTGTGAATAAATTGTTGTAATATTTTAGTGTAAGTATTATCTTAATTAGTCTTGTACACTAACCATAGTTATAGGATTCTTGTACTACTAGAATAAGGTTTGGAGATTAGAATAGGAATAGGTTTTCTATTATGGAAAATTGTAATTTGTATATATACTCTTTTCATTAATGAGAATAATTAAGGGATTATTTATTTGAGAACATTTATGTGCTTATATGTAGAAGAACATCTTCTAGCTAATAAAGAGTTTAGAAGAGAAGCTCCCTCGCGCCGTCATCGCTCAGCTTCGGATTTGGATTTGGTTTGATTGATTGATAATCGTTTTGGACCAAATTCATTTTCCATTTTCGGTATTTAATTTCCTTTTCTGATATTAATTAACGCGGTAATTTTAATTTATAATTCACGAACTAATTAATTATTTCCTAACGGTCATTTATGAATTGAAATTTGTGCCAAACATGGCCTTCTTCTCGAACAGGTACCTTTGCATATGTTCAATGGCTATATAAAATTTTCAGAGGCTTCGCCTCAAGCACACACTGCAAACACAAAAATCATGAAATCTTGCTCTCTGAAAAATTAGACTTTTCTTCCCCTCTTCTGTTCATTATTTTCAAAGGAATTTTTTTTTGTAAGTGTCGTGTGATTTACTACCGTTTGTTGAGTTCGCTGAAGCTCTGAAATTTCGATTGCCAGTATTGCAGAACAGAGTTTCGTTCTATCCTAAGAAGAATTAATCCAAATCTTGAGCAATTGTGAGGGAATTAAATTCTTTAAGAAACATCATTTCCAGTGGGCTCGAAACTACGTCTTTTATTCTTAAACAATTTATGTTTTACATATATACTCTGAATACAGAGATAACAAATTAGGGTTAAAGGGCAAAAAATGAGAGTTTTTCCGGGTAACGGGATAGTATTGAAACAAAGGGATAAAATTATTTAATTTTTAATTACTACTAATTTATAAGTAAATTTGACATTTTCCCCAGTTTTTGTGAAAAAACAAACAAAAAGAACAAAAGAGATTCAGAAAAACGTTGAAATTCTTTAAAGTTTTATCGATGCCTCAAACCACTGAATGATAGAAAGTAAAAGCCTATATTTGATCTTCTCGGAAGGGCTATTTGCTTTAGTCAATGCAGATGATCATTTCACTACACAATTTTAGGTAAGGCTATAAAATTTAGCCATTGATTCTAGACCAAATTCATCTTCTTTTTCATATGCTTTTAGCTCTAATAGTTACCTTTCTACATATTAGTTAGTAGGAGTACTAGTAATATAGATCTTGGGATAAATTAAATACATAAAGCTGCTTTTAACAAGCTAACCAATCATTTCACTTACAGCAAATTATCTCTCTTTCCCCCTTTTCTTACTTCAAAAGGCAATTTATTTATTGCATGCTCCCTTTTGTGTGTTTGACCAAAATTATAATGCAAATAATTGCAATTGTCAGGCAGCAGATATCATAATCCCTCCTGCTTGAGCTTGCTTATGTTATAACTACTCATTGCAATTCTATAAGTAATAATCCAATAATTAACAAGACATTTAATATTAGTTGGTTGTTTATATAAAAAACTGTCAAAAGATTAATTTGCTTGAATATCATTTTTTTCTGATACTACTATTTAAATAGCACCTTTTTCAAGTATAAAGGGGAAAAGGAATGGATAGGCACAAGATTACTGTCATGTTATTTTGACAGTGAGCTGTTTTATTTGAAAATTTTAACTTCATTTTTAAAGAGAGTTACATGCATTTATCATTTGGGAGTATGTCAAAAAAGAATTTAACACTATAACCACTCCGACGTCGCGGGTTCGAATCCGTGTGGTGACAGTCTTTGCTGAAATATTGCAAAAGTTGTTGCTGGGTTCGTGTCCCGTTGGTCCTCTTCCTTGCAGGGCTGCCACTCGCGCATATCCACGATTTACATCTCACCTGGCCATGGAGCCTCTGGTACAGGTGGAGAGTTTCGCCATCGGAACTTTCCGCTTCACAAAGTGTAAAGTGTGTACCATTTAAAGTCTTTTCAGTTACCTGGTGCGACACTTTGACTTTGGTGTCTCCTTAATTAAATATTTTGGCTCAAGAATTAGTTTACCATAGCTAACAAAAAGTTTTGTATTAATAACTACAGCGAAAAAATAAAATAACTTAAATAATATGATCATCTATTCGAAATATTGCAAGACCTATCATTTCTAATCATCTTGTTGCTTCATCCTGCTCCTTCTGTTATTTGTGTGACATAATTAGTAATTTACATCTCAAAGGAAGTTACATATAGTATATAGGAAAAATGAAGCAGCGTTATTTCGGATTTAACACACAAATATATATGTACATATATATTAATGTTGGATTTGATGTTATGATATTTGACCCACAGATATCCTGAGGTATTGATTTGAATGTATAAGAATGTTGGGACAAATGTTGCACAACATTCGGACCAACACTTTAAGAACGGATTTTGCCTTACTTCACGTAATGATTACTATGTAGTAAATATGACTTGACAAGGTAAACATGAGTTGGTAAACACGTGTGAAGAACGAGTCAAGGCTGCTGCTTTTCTTGAGGAACAAGTCAAAGTTGTTAAGGTTTTTTCTCCTTGATCGTCTCCAACTAATCCTACCAGTTGCCCCCCTTTCCCTCAACCTCCACAACCGATCGATGAGTTTTTCAAGGAAGACTCTCTAGTAGGGGTGGCCAACGGGGCGTGTTCGGGTGGGGTGGGGCGGGTCCCGACGGGAAAGGGGGGGAGGGCGGGACCGGCGGGATCCACCGATGTCCCGTCCCGTCGGAAAACGGGACCGGTCTTATCGGGCCGGGCCGGGGTCGGATCGGGAACGGGTTTTTTGATATTTTTTTTGACTTAATTTTAAAAAATAACATATATAAACACCTCAATAATTGAACAAGATAGTGTAATAAAAATACTCAATGCTGTTTTTGTGCCTCTTATATTATTTAATAGAAATATGATTTTTTTGTAATACAATTTCAAAACTACAACTTGTGGTGTTGAAAGTTGCAAATAACATAGTAAAACTGGAATTAAAAAAAAATCACATTATAAACACATTTTCTAGTTTCTTCACAATGTCTCATGGTTCTTCGATTGAAATTGAAATTTGTTGGTCAAATTGCTCGGCGTCGCTTTCACCTCCGTCAGATAAGATTTCCTTGTAGTTTTCGTCTTCTTCTTCATTGATCTTCGGTTGACTGTACCTTCTACGCTCCGCTCGTATCCAATCTTTGAATAAAACTGCAATCTCCAAGTTGTCTCCCGCTAATGAGTGTATGTGCTTTCCTATTTGAAATCTTCCGATAGAAAAATGCTTTCAGACGCTGTTGGTGACGCTTGAATGTTCAACACATCTCGTGGCATCTTTGATAGTGTCGAAAATGTCTTCTCATTCTCCCTCCAGTATTTCATCAAGTCTTCACGTCCTTCTTCATTGAGAACTGCTTGGTACGGTACAACACCCTGCAAAACAAAAATATCAAACTCACTAACTTGTTTAGTAATGGTACCACTATACATTATATTTCTAAGGCTTTCAATACTAGTCGCAAAAAATAACATGTCTTTTTTTAGGGGCGGGATCAGAGCGGGTCGGCGGGATCGGGCCTGGGGAGGGACGGCCCGGGTGGAACGAGCCCAGGTCCCGTCCCGAGATCGAGTCTCGTCCCCCTTTTTTTTCCAGGCGGGATCGGGTCGGGACCGGGCCAACCCGGTCCACTGGCCAGCCTCTGGTTGAGGTTTTTCGTTTTGATTTTCTTCTCCCAAAATGTATGAATTTATGAGGTTTTCGATTTTTGTTTGATTTTGAAATATTGGATAAGTTAATAATTATGGATGATTTTTGTTATTGGGGGTTTAATTTATATAAATTTCAGCAATACTTTTAGAAAATTAAAATAAGTCAATTTTATGATGTTTGATTGCCAGAGAATATTTTTCGCCAAAGTGAAAAAATTAAGTTTTCTCACTTTTGGACAAATATAGGTGAATAGAAATCGCCGCTAATTAAAATTTAATGTTTCAAAACTATTCAGCATTTACTATTTAGCCATTTTTGATGTGAAATGAATTTTGATAAAAATACCTTCCGTTAAAAACACGGAAGAAAGGAGGGGTCAATCCTAAAATTTGAACTAATAAATGTGGACTCCATAAAGCGGTCATGGTATTTGAAAATGCAGCAAAATTTCACACTTGGATTGTGAAGTTTGAACCACATGAATCATTCATGAGGTTTGAAATGAGGCAAATTCTCATACATAGCTGTGAAAGTCTGAACACTATTAATTGTTTAGATGGTTTGAACTCCATAAATTATTCTTGTAGGTGTTTTGTATAAAATGGTTAATTTCCAATTATATTGAAAATGGTGATTAAATTTTAATTGCCCGCTAAAGAATTGACCATCCCAACTAATTATTTCCTCAATCCTAATACTTAAATTTATTGTAACAGATTATCTAATTTGCTAACTATATTATCAACTTCAACACACTTTTTAGAAAATATTATTCACTGATGAACTAACTACGTACCAAAGTTCTTTTAAAAGAGTATTTCTGAAAAATAACTTTTTGACAAACCAAAGTGCAGCGTTGCTAGTTAAATAAATCTAACTATTGAACTAGGAAAGATGACAACTGCTGCATATCAGAGTGTTCCTTTCAAGCGTCAGTCCGAGGTTTACCCTGTGCGCACTCGAGAGAGTAGCGGCTGCGGGTTCCTTCGTCAACAAAAAAAAAAAAAGTGTTCCTTTCAAATACTATTGCATAATTTTGTGAATTTAACGAATCTCACTTCAAATATTTATTATTCGATAATAATAAGTAGCGACAAACAACTAATGCGGTGATCAAAACGAAACTAGAGTATTAAAACAAATACGCAGCCAACCGTTTTTAAGATCACTCCCTGAATTAACTAGGAGTACATCATTCCATCATTGGCAACAGTCAATGAAACTTAATTTGTATAGATTATACAATAAGTTAAACATAATTCAGATATTTGACTGACAAAAGAACTGGCTAACATTCAAAAGGTGAATAGAAGGGGAAGTCACATACTACAATTAACCCCTCAAGGAGTACTTTTTCCCAGAGAAAGGCTGAAACTTGGGTTCTTTCTTTTGAGGTTCTTCTTTCACGGGTTCCTGCATATGGACAGGAGCATTAACAGGCTGAGACTAGCAAGGTACTTAAAACTGCCAAACAGATATGTATAGACTTTTTAAGGATTCTTATAGCCTGGACTCATCAATAATGAAGAGTGAAAGGGAAAAAGAGGGAAGAAACAAGGACAACATATATGAGTGTGTAGAGAGATATAAACCTTTTGTTTCTCAGGAGCGCGGTTTGTATTTGAACCAAATACAAGCTTCCCTTGTGACTGACGACTAGAAGTTTGAGTGCTTGGATCAGCAGCAGACGTCTTACCACCATTAGTAGCATCGGCTTGCTTGTCTGAGGACCCAGAAGAGGAAGAAGGTGGAGGTTGCTGTTTTAAAGGTTTCCCATCCAAACGTCTTGCTCCACCAGTAAAAGGGTTGAATTTTGGTTCAACTTCTGTTGCAGCCTCTTGAACTGCATGAAGGAAGAATTATTAAGCTAACAGAACATATATCAGATGTAGCAGCCTCTTCAACTGCACCATGCTGGCCAAAAAACAATTGGCCAAAATATATCACCAAATATCCCAGCCTGGAAGTATCATAGATTTGTCGCAGTTCCAACCAGGGACAAAACCAGCCAATTTTTTTTGAGGAGGCTAGTACTATATTATATAAATTTTAAAATGTAGGTAATAATTTAAATTCTAAATAACATAAATATAAATCGTTCAAAAATAATGAAAATATAATCACAATTTTTCTCGACGAGATTTCATAGTCTGAAACTGTTGCATAACGGATTCGTTACTGATCTCATACAAATTTTTGTTCTCAATAGGTTTGTGCACTTTGTTACTCCATATTGTTGGTCGCTTTACATGGTCTGCCGGGAGATTGTCGAAGTCAATTTCAACATTTGAAGGTCTCTTTTGAGCATTTGATTTAGAAGAATCAACCATTGCAGACTTTCTTTTAAGAAATTTCTCCATCAATACAATCTTTAAATCCACAACAATAATGTTCTACAAAAATTCAAAACTATATGATCATTTATCAAACACTAATTAATTCAAATAATAATAAATTTGCACTAATTAGGGTTCACAAAAAATAACTATTATAATGAAATTGAATAGATGATGGAAAAATCTTACATGTACTAAATAAAGATGAGTAGCGCAAAAAACCAAAGTCTTGATGAAGATCACAAGAAAAGAATCGGAAGAACTGAAGAAGAATCGCCAATTTCTAAGTTGGTCTCGAGCATGAAACCCTGAAGAAGACAAAATATTTTTTTATTTTAATAGAGAAAGGCAGCGCTATTTTTTTAATCAGCACATACGCTGACTTTGTTGTGTATTCATAGACTAGTACTTTTTTTTTTTTGGGCTTATGAATTTCCTTTTGCAAATTTATTGGGCTTCGATAATTTAATAGTAGCAAAGGGGGCTAATATTTTTTGTGAATAGGGTTTTTTTGACAATTGTTAATATAGTAATAGTAAAAAAAAAATTGTTGGGGTCTATAGCCCCAAGTGGGGCATGTGAGGCTTCATCCCTGGTTCCAACAAGTCCAAGAATAAAAAGGAGGATGACGTGTATCTTTATCAAAGGTTCTCTAGTTCATAATATATAAGTGCAATCTATACCGTGAACCATTGCAATCTATACCGTGAATCACATAAATTTACAAAGCGGACACTGAGTGCATCAAGTTGCCTTTCTTTAACAACATAAACGTACAGGTTCAATGAACTTAAGGCTGTTGAAAGTTAGGCAATCGCAATAGTCATCAAACTCTGGTGATATTAAGAATTCGTAAAACTGGTTGATGTTGTGTAATTTCACTCAACATACTCCTGATGTATTGATTTGAATGTATAAGAATGTTGGGACAAATGTTGCACAACATTCAGACCTATATTTTCATAACTGATTTTGTCTTACTTCACGTAATGATTACTATGTAGTAAATATGACTTGACAAGGTAAATAGGAGTTGGTAAACACGTGTGAAGAACGATTCAAGGCTGATGCTTTTCGTGAGGAACAAGTCAAAGTTGTTAGAGGTTTTTTTCCTTGATCGTCTCCAACTAATCCTACCAGCTTTCCCTCAACATTCACAACCGATCGATGAGTTTTTCAAAGAAGACTCTCTACTATAAATAGAGAGGCTACAACAGTGAATCAATATCCAGAACCAGAAAGTAAAAATACCAAGAGAGCTCTCGGGATTTCATCTCAGAAATCTGGATCACCAGTGTTGCCTGAGTGTGTTGACAACATTCTGTCCAATATTACAATTGTTGTTTAGATTCTAGATTAGTTTTGTATGGAGCGATTGTAATGAGAGGTTGTCTATGTCTACTTAGTTAGATTTTTCGGGCAGAAGGCATCTTCGACTTCATCTTTTAATTCCTTTCCGTTTTATCTTGTAAATCTGTAAAGAAAGGAATTTGTACTTTTGTATATTATATATGTACAATACATTTGGTCATTGACCATCATAAGTTATATATAATTTAAACCTTTGTGTTCTTTAAATTCCGTTGCATTTATTCTTTAAAGTTTCTGTTTTGCTAAGTGTTGTTACTGGTGTCGAACGTCATAATTGCTGACATTCGGAAATAAAATTGGCACTCAATATATTTTCATCTCTTATTTTTACTTTTCGTAGCATTTGACACGATACAATTGGTATCTGAGCCGACACTTAACACAATAAGTGATTGATCTTATTGTCATAAGCTATGGATCCGGCAAATCTAACTATTGGTAGACTTCCTATTTTAGATGGATCAAATTATGTGTATTGAAAGATTCGCCTACGTTCTCATATCAAATCAATTTATGTTAGGGCATGAAGATCTATAACCAATGGGTATGTTGTTCCAATGTTGCCACCGGATGAGTAATGTGACATTCTTGTGAAACCTGAATCCGAATGGACTACAGAAGAAATCAATAATGCTAGCTTTAACGAAAAAGCCTTAAATGCAATTTTTGGATGAGTTGATATGTATATGTTCAAACTCATTCAAAACTGCCCCACGGCTAAGGATGCATGAGATGCTTTAGAAATTCATTGTGAAGGTAGCTCAAGTGTTCGTCGAACAAAGCTACGCATGCTCGTGAGTAAATATGAACGTTTAAGGATGGAAGAAACGGATGATATTAATTCTTATTTTGAAAAGTTGATTGACATCTCAAATGAATGTCAAGTGCTTGGTGAACCATTAACCAACACTCAACTTGTTGAATAGGCTCTCTGTTCTCTTCATGAAAAGTTCAATTTAAAGATTTGTGATGTTGAAGAAGCTCACAATCTTGCCACAATGGACCTTCATACCTTGATGAGCATTCTCAAAACTTATGAGATGAACATTGAGAATCAAAAGAAATTGTATAAAAGTAAGAATGTGACACTTCAAGTTCAATCCTCGGAGAGTCAAATCGAAGAGGATGATGAGAATCTTGAAGAAATTGGTGATGGTGCGAATGTTGCCTTACTCACCCGAAAATATAATTCGATGGTGAGGAAGCTCAACAATGAGAGAAATCAATCTAAATCTAAAGAGCACCAAAACCAAGTCTTCAATCAAAAGCTCACTAGATTCCTTCCAAATGTACAAAAAAGAAATCAACTAAGAAGAACAAACTCAGATCGTACCAAATTTGATCCCAAACAACTTTAGTCCATGTAGTGTCATGAATGCTCGGGTTGGGGTCACTATGCTAACGAATGTTCAAACACTCTTAGAAAATTTGGTAAGAACCTATGGGTTTCTCTTAGAGATGATGAAAAAGAAGAGGAAAGAGATCGTGAAATTGAAACAC
The DNA here is from genome assembly GCA_034509755.1 of Anisodus tanguticus. Lineage (NCBI taxonomy): Eukaryota > Viridiplantae > Streptophyta > Magnoliopsida > Solanales > Solanaceae > Anisodus > Anisodus tanguticus. The sequence continues at coordinate 30,529,015 of CM067561.1, read as the reverse complement.
AATCAATGCAGGCTACTGTTTTCAAACAGTCTCTATCGGATAATGAAGATATCGTATACAATGTTATCTCATATGTCATGATATTTGCTCCAACATCAGCAACGACATCAAAATCATCATCGACATCCGAAAGGTATGAATTCTTTAACTATACTGATGTTAATTGCTTTAGTGGTTCTATTTCTGTTAGTAAGGCTGATTGTATGGATCAAGTTGAATGCAAAGATGAGAATGCCTGTGAAGTTACGAATGAAGAAAATATATGTGTCATGACAGGTACAAGAACATGTGACAATTGCTATCTTGTTGTGAGACAAGAAACATGCAACAATGCTAAGGTCAATGACACAACATTATAGCATCAAAAGTTGTGACATGTCAACTACCGCAATTTAAAAAAATTAGTCTCATATGAAGCGGTTAGATGCATACCCAAACTTAGTCATAAAGGTAAAACTGTCTGTGAAGATTGTTTGAAAGGTAAGCAAACTCGTGTCTCTCATAATGTTGTCCAACACGACAAACAACATCCATGTACATCTCACTGTTTTCAATTGTTACATATGGATTTAATGAGTCCAATTGAAGTAGACAGTCTAGGAGGCATGAGGTATTCCTTTGTGATAGTAGATGATTTTTCTACATATTCTTGCATATATTATTTGAAATAAAAATCACAAACATTTGACATGTTTAAAATCTTGCACTCTAGAATTAGAAATTTATTCTATTCTCCTATTTTTCGAATTAGATCCGACCATGGAAAAGAATTTAAAAATAGTTCATTCACAAATTTTTGTGAGAAAAAGGAAATTTTCCATGTGTTTTCTGCCCCCAAACCTCCTTAACAGAATGGGGTTGCAGAATGGAAGAATATGACATTGCAAAAAATGGCTAGAGTGATGTTTAGTTCTAAACATTTTTCAAAACGTTTATGGGCAGAAGCCTTGAATACTGCTAATCACATCGCTAATAGAGTCTATTTGAGGCCAGGAACAAAGATGACACCCTATTAGATTATAAATGGAAAGAAACTAAACTTGTGTTACTTTCATATTTTTAGTGTATTTATTATATTTTAAATGACAGGGATCATTTGGCAAAATTTGACTCTAAGAGTGATAAAGGAATTTTGTTGGCTATTCACAAAATAGTCATGCTTATTGAGTATACAATCTGAGATCCAGAACTGTACAAGAGTCTGTAAATGTTATCTTTGATGATCTTTCTGATGTTTCAGGAAAAACTATTGAAAATAACATTATAGATACAATGGAAAGTCCACATATTGTAGAAGAGTCAGATGTTGCCATAATTGTTACCACACCTGAAGCTACATCCGAAATAACAATAGAGACCACAGAGGCCACAGATGAGGAGTCAAGTGCTGAATTGTTAGACCAAGTTCGTAGGGACCCCTCATCAAGGATTAGGAAGAATCATCCAACGGACCAAGTGATAGGGGGATTTTTTTTGAAGGAATTAGAACAACAGGAACCACTCAACTATAGAGAAATGGTAAGGTATGTGTGTATGTCAACCATATACCAAGAGGTTAGTCTTTCTTGTTTTATATCTACATTAGAACCAAATAATGTTGTAAAAGCACTTAAAAGATAATTTCTGGATACAAGCAATGCAAGAAGAGCTTGAACAATTTTCTCGAAATGAAGTCTGGGACTTAGTTCCACGTCCAAATTATACGAATGTAATTGGAACTAAGTGTTTTTAAAAATAAATCAGACGAATCGGGAACATTTGTTAGAAACAAAGTACGTCTAGTCTCACAAGGTTATACTCAGGTTGAAGGAATTGATTTTGATGAAGCCTTCGCACCTATAGCTAGAATCGAGTCGATTAGACTTTTACTTGCTATTGCTTGTTGTCTGAAAATTACTTACACCAAATGGATGTAAAAGGTGCCTTCTTAAATGGTTATCTAGACAGGGAGGTATATGTTGAACAACCAAACGGATTTGAAGATCATTACCATCCCTACTATGTGTACAAGCTTAAAAAGGTTTTTATGGGTTGAAACAAGCCCCGCGTGCATGGTATGGTCGTTTAACTAACTTTCTTCTTGAATTTAGTTTTAACCCTGCCGAAGTTGATCGTACTTTGTCTATTAAATGACACGGTGTAGATATTATAATTGCTCAAATCTAGGTGGATGACATAGTCTTTGGATCGTCTTCACAGTCGTATCTAAATTCATTTGTTGAAGTTATGTCATCAACATTTGAAATGAGCATGATTGGGGGATTAACTTTTTTCTTAGGCTTGCAGATAAAGCAAAGTGAAGATAGAATTTTCATCTCACAGAGTAAATATGCCAAGAATCTAGTTAATAGATTTGGTTTGGAGAACGCTAAACAGATGAAAACACCAATGGGTTCATCGCAGAAGGTATGTAAGGATAATGTTGGTGAAAATGTCAACCCAACATTATATCGATCTATGATAGGTAGCCTTTTTTATCTTACTGCTAGTCCTCAAGATATTATGTTTAGTCTTTGTATTTGTGCACGTTTTCAAGCATGTCCCAAAATGTCCCACTTAAATGCCGTGAAACGTATTATTCGATATGTTGCTGGCACATGTGAGTTGGGAATTTAGTACTCCAAAGACACTAATCCTAACTTAATAGGATTTAGTGACTCGTATTGGGATGGAGATGTGCATGATAGAAAAAGTAAAAGTGGAGGATGTTTTTATCTTGGCAATAACCTTGTTTCATGGTATAGTCGTAAATAAAATTGTGTCTCACTTTCAACTGCTGAAGCTGAATATGTAGCAGCTGGAAGTTGTTGCTCTCAATTAATATGGCTACGACACATGTTAGACGACTATGGATTTACTAGCAACATTTTGATTTTGTACTGTGATAATTTGAGTGCTATAAATATTTCTAAAAATCCAGTTTAGCACTTACGTACAAAATATATTGATATTAGACATCACTTCTTAAGAGATTTAGTTGAAAAATAACTAGTTCAAATTGAACATGTTGACATTCTTCATCAACTAGCTGATATTTTTACAAAAGCTTTGGACAATGAGAGATTTTCTAGTTTAAAGAAATCTCTTGGTCTAATCTCTAAAAAGGCATTTTGGTAAATGTCGGCTGAAATGTTGTCTAACATTTCAGGTGGCATTTACCTATGTTATATCACTAACTGATTATTGTTGTTGTATGATGCATAACTTTTGGTCACACAAGCATGGTCCTTCAATAAGAATATGTTATCAAAGTGATACCGTTCTTTGCGATGATTTATACATATCATAAAAATGGAGTATCAAAATAAAGCAAAACCTTTACAAATATTTGACAACTGTGAAAAATGGGCAAAGGCCGTGAAAAGATATCGTTCCTATTCTATAGGAGTATAGAGTGCTTCAAAAGAGATTTGAGAATATCATAAAAGTATTTTTATTTTTGAGACGAAAAAATCCTTTATATGTGTTAAATGATTAGACCAAGGACACGATGGAAAAATGTTACATTGGTCCAGTGGTCAAATTCTTGTGTCGTCCAAAATGTTGCTAACATTGTTGTTGACATTTTCAGAATGTGATATATGTTGGGATGTTGCTATCTGATTTTTGAAATAGCAGATTTTACTCCCTATTATATGCATTGTTTAATGGAATTTCAGAATTTAAAATTATCAGATTAATCTTTATTCCTACCGTGATGTTTATTTTTTTTATCCCAATATTTTAGGTGTAAGTTATTGTGTAAAATTGAAACACTTAAAACTAAGGGATTCTTGTTGATAAGAAAATTTGCCATGTATATAAATATTTCTCTTTTTTTTTTTTTACAAAAAAAAAAAGAAAGTAAAAGCTCAGCGGGTGTATACCTTCCTACCTACCCGAAGGAAACACCAAATCAAACTCCAATCACTTTCACAAACCCTAATTCCACAAAATCCTCTCCTCAATTCTCACCGATGGAAACTTCTCCAATGTCAGAACAAATGTCAATCAACATTCCATCCAACACTTCCATGAGCATTAGCCCTCCGTCGAATACACCTCAGCAACCGAGCCAGTTTTCTTCCTCAAATCTCCCTGAGGATCTTTCTAAAACAATAGTGTTTAAAGATTTTGATGCACCTTTAGATATCATCTATCATGGAGATAATAATAACCCTATAGATGTCGATCAATCTTTTGATTTCTCATCTCTGGGTAAAAGGCCAAGGTCATCTACCTTTCCTACTCGCCGATCGAGTAGAGTGTTTGAGAAAACAGTCCTTGAAACAATTTTTTCCAAAGGGAGTTCCCAGGACTACAAGGGCAAGTGTTGCTCCAAATGTTGCCACAGATGCCACAACATTTCAGCCAACATCCGAAGAGACACACGCCACAACATCCTCCAACAGTACCAAATTCATCAGTTCAAACATGTCTGATTCAGACATTGAGGTATCTGCTTTCTCAGATAAATTCTATTCTAATGCTAACCATGATATGTGAGATTTTTACAAGAATAGAGTAATTAGGCCTGAGAGAGTGTTAGATATTGCTTTATGTACTGAATATGGTTTGATAGAATTCTTAAAGGACATACATCTTTTTGGTTCAGTCACTGAAAAAGAACTATATGTTGATGAGATAGTAAGGTTGTTTTATGCGAATTTAAGCTCTGCTATAGCGGATACCTCCTCAAAGAAATTTGGAAAGGTATATCTTTATAACAAGGTATATCTTTTTACGCCTGTTATCACAAATCAATGTATTGGCTAAAATGCTGGAGATAATGTTAGAGAAGTTGAACAAGTGATAAACAATAGGGATAAAGTAATTGAATACCTCACTGGAGGTATAATGAAGAAATGGACCCCTAGATGTCCAGCCTCCAAACTAACAGCCATGTTTTCCACCCTCCACAAAAATGATATTTCATCAAATTGCCAACTTGGCTGAGAAAGAATCAACTTCAATCCTTCATTTTCCCTCTCTGATCTACAAAGTATTAACCACCCAAGGCTTTGAGCCTAAGAGAGAAGACACTTTAGGGAAGGCTCCTGAGCTTTACACTGTAATTAAAACAATTTTGAAGAGCAAAGACAGAGTCATCGACTTGCCTTGGAAGAAGGAAGCTAAAAGTGAAACTGTTGTCAGAAATGTCACCAACATTCTGGAAACACTGGTCCAAGACAGTCTACACTTCAAGGAATTCCATGTCAGAAATGTCACCAACAAATTGTTGAAGTTGATGCTTCAAGGAATTCCATGATACAAGCTAAAGACCATTTCACGATGCTACTTTCTTCACAAAAAGGGGGAGATGATGTTGATGTAGGGGGAGGAAGCTAAAGTTGCTAAGCTGCAGAGGAAGTTGAAGTTGTTATGCAGGGGTAGAAAGCTGCTGAAAGTTGTTGTTGTTGTATGATGAGCAAGGAGGAAACTGAATGATGTTGTTGAACCTAAGCTGTAAATGTTTGTTCAGTGGTTTGATAGATTGATGTGGATATTTGTTGACAATGGTTTATTTCTATTCGTGTTTTGTATATATTGGATGGTATGTGTATATATGTGCTCATATTTTTCTAATCCTATGGATTGGTATACACATGTTTGCTTGTATGCCATCACATGTTAAGAGGGAGCATGACCTTGAAATTGTTGATCACAGATGTCGGACAACATTTGTGACAACAACATAAGTCAACTTTGCATTTTAACAAGTTTTGTGGAGAAAGGCAAAAAGGGGGAGATTGTTAATGTTGGATTTGATGTTGTGACATTTGACCCAACATATCTCATGAAATATTGATTTGAATGTATAAGAATGTTGGGACAAATGTTGCACAACATTCAGACCTATATTTTCAGAACTGATTTTGTCTTACTTCACGTAATGATTACTATGTAGTAAATATGACTTGACAAGGTAAATAGGAGTTGGTAAACACGTGTGAAGAACGATTCAAGGCTGATGCTTTTCGTGAGGAACAAGTCAAAGTTGTTAGAGGTTTTTTTTCCTTGATCGTCTCCAACTAATCCTACCAGCTGCCAGCTTTTCCTCAACCTCCACAACCGATCGATGAGTTTTTCAAGGAAGACTCTCTACTATAAATAGAGAGGCTACAACAGTGAATCAATATCCAGAACCAGAAAGTAAAAATACCAAGAGAGCTCTCGGGATATCATCCCAGAAATCTGGATCACCAGTGTTGCCTGAGTGTGTTGACAACATTCTGTCCAATATTACAATTGTTGTTTAGATTCTAGATTAGTTTTGTATGGAGCGATTGTAATGAGAGGTTGTCTATGTCTACTTAGTTAGATTTTTCGGCCAGAAGTCATCTTCGACTTCATCTTTTAATTCCTTTCCGTTTTATCTTGTAAATCTGTAAAGAAAGGAATTTGTACTTTTGTATATTATATATGTACAATACATTTGGTCATTGACCGTCATAAGTTATATAATATATATAACTTATATAATATATATAACTTATGAAAATTTAAACTTTTATGTTCTTTAAATTCCGCTGCATTTACTTTTTAAAGTTTCTGTTTTGCTAAGTGTTGTTACTGGTGTCGGACGACATAATTGCCGACATTCAGAAACAGATTAACATTCGATTTATTTTCATCTCTTATTTTTACTTTACGTATTTGACACGCTTCAATATATACATAGATAGATATGAAAATGCTCCAGCAGAAACAGTGAGCCCCAATATTGGAGTGTCAATCCTTGTTTGCTAACTTCATACTCTATTAAATTCTCTTACCTTTTTTTTTTTTTTCTGCGTATGTTTGTAAAATGAATATATTGGAAAAGTGGGCTCAGGTTTATGTACTTCCCCAGATATAGAAGCTCTGTAGTTGTGAACCTTGGGATTCCTTATGATTGAATAGTTATATCATATGTAGCAATTAGCATTGCTTTGCTTCAAGTCATAGTATAGGGAGCTTTGAAATTAAAGCTGACACACTAGTATCATTTTGCCACATTGTGCACTCATGCAATACCTGACTTTCTCCAACTTCATAAATGAATTATCATCATTTACATTAAGAATTCAAGAGTTTCTTAGAAATTTTGCTTTTGTTTTGAGATTATATATTACTGGTTTTTTTTTCTTGAATGGAACGGTTCTTAGACAAGTACTGCATTTTGAAGATTATTGGTGGGTGTTAACTAGACCATGAATTGATACTTAGTCCTTGTGACCTATAAATACATAACCATGATGTAGGAAAAAGTGTTTTCCACTCCCTCAATCCCAATTTAAGTGTTTTAGTTAGATTAGACATATAATTTAAGATTTTTTTTTTTTAATCTTGTGATTATAAACTTGTCGGGTAGAATATATTAGAATATAGTTGTGATATCCAGTGGACTAAAGAAGTAAATTCATATCGTGAGAATTGCGATGACCTTTAATATTAATAGTAAGTAATAACAATCCGGCCTCGCAAAGAGAAACTCGTAAATACAATTGATATACTGCAATTGGCCTACTTCTCTTTTGAGTACGAGTTACTTTAAAAATTAAAATCTGACACTTAATCTTAAGGATATGTAAATATAGGGCTAACCCAGGGAAATATTAAGTACTATTCTGATATTTTCATTTCTTAAGATTTTGCAAACCAAATAAATTAAATTAACTTTTGTGATGGGAAAAATAATAATTTTGTTGGGAAAATGCATATGTAGGAGAATCATACGTCAATTTCAAGGTGTTATTAATAAATGAGAGAGGATTGTGCAATGATATGGACAAGACATAAGCAATGTTTTCCCTTTTTCTTCTTTTGAAAATTTGAAAAGGTTGAAAACAAAACAATAAAACAAAAAGCAAATTAAAGGGAGAAGATGAGTAGCCGTTGAGAACATTTTTTGTCTTTAAATTTTTTGTCTGAATTTAGATTCAGAAAAAGCCACATGCAGACACATTTATATTATATTCTCCTCCAAGGCAAGGCATGAGATTCAAAGTAGAACTACTAAATTTTTTAAAAAGACTATCTTTTCTTTTACACAACATATCCATTGGTATCTTCTACTCTCTTACGTACCCCCACCACCCCCTTGTACTTAAAGTTTGAGAATTTGACAAGAAAAAAAAATTCCTTTACATTTACAACTTTATAATGAACATTCTTTATGTACACTACTCACTATTTTATTGATTATTGATGAGTATGTATGATTGCCCACGTGAATTATTATTGCGGGACTAATATTTTGAATTCATCCGATTGTGAATTTGGCCTTCTAAACTAGATCTAATATATATATATAAGGGCTGAAATGAATTAATGAACAAAATTTGAGGGAGTAACAGTTAATTAACTTCACACTTTGATGAAAACTGAAAAATAAAAGAACTTTGTCAATGACATTTTTCTAAACCAGCAAAGTTTTTCTTTTCTTCCAAAAAGAGAAAAATGAGATTTCGAAACGAGAATATATACAACTCAAAACTATAGGTCCTCCAAATTAATCGAATCACAAAATATATAGTACGAATTAAGAAACACACATGGGACTCAGAAACTATCATGTATTGCGGATGAGGCCTAGCTCAAATAATTAGTGTACATCATATTAAGGCCTCAAAGTACTCGTTTAACTTTTGAATAATTATATAATATCTTATGGAGCTAATATTGATATTTTGTTTCTCTTTATGAAGCAGTGTTATTTATAGTTGTTCAAATTGTAATCGGTCATTTAACACATAAAAATTGTCCTAATATATACTAGCAGTAAAAGGAAGGATTTATGCTAGTAACCAACACTATGTCATATTACATTCTTACGTAGAATACTGGCCACTTATTAGTAATATTTTACTTTAAGAATAAGAAACTTTACTCCTTGATAGAACAATGTGCACACATTTCAATATTAGACAGCTCAGAAGAACCTCAATGTGGTTAAAACAAGACAAATTTTCATAATAGATAAAAGAAAGAAAGAGAATATTTGCATGCTCTTTGCTTTTGTTCTTCAAATCCTTTATTCTCCGTAGTACATGCTCCATGGGCCATGTTGAATTTAAAGACGAAGCTGGATCAAAAAGTAAATATTCTGAACCAGCTTTTATAATATGCAGTTACTGAGAAAGCAGAAAACACTGGAGATTCTAGAATAAGCTAAGGTGTGTACATGTTTGAATAAACAATTTAAATTCCTTTTCACTAACAATGTATATCATATATGTTCTCTTATACCATCAATTAATTTTAACTTATAACAATTAGTTACTATATATTAAGCTTGGTATGATAACCTAAAAATAGAATAATAACCTTATATACCAATTAAATTGCAAATATAGTGTAAATATTCTTTAAATCAAACTATTTAAAAAGATTCATCTTTGTCCCATAAATATTTAGTTCTACCAAAAGATTAAGTGATAAGTTGTGAACTTGTGATTTTAAATCCTATAATCCAGTACTGGCTAAGCTAGGGGATATAATGAGTTCATTTAAATCTATGCTGTCGAAAAATTACATTGATGTTAAATGTTGAATTACCTTGACTTCTTCGTATGTTTATTTTGTCCGTTAATGAAAATTCTAGGTCACTACTACTATGACCTATATTGTTGCTCAAGTAGGATTATAGGGTTTAATGAATACAAGTTAGAAGAAGGATAGTAGTCATGAAGGAACACTAGACTGAGTTATGCTCTTATCTATTTTGCTTCATTAACGGATGCGGTCTGGTCATATGGAACTTCTACTTCTTTTTTAATACTTTATTTTACCAAAATGTACTCATATCATTACTTGAACTCTTTTCTTTATCCTTAAACATGCATTAAGAGAGCGTTCGGTTGTTGACAATAGATTTAATGTTTATATTTAGTATACATTTTAGAATATGCCTTCAGAATCTAATATTTGTGAAGATATTGTTCCTTTCCACATATATACATAAGGCTACATCCACCACTAGTTAATCGTATAAGGTACGGTTCAGACTTTAGTTTGTTAAGTACATTTGTTTACATTATGATTTAAATACGTATTTGGTCTGAATAGATCCTAGTTACTAAGGTCTAAAATAAAATTTTAATATTGTTAAAAGGTATATATTTTCGTGTGGATAATTTTCACTACCACTTAATCCACAACTACCACTCACCACCACTAAGCATCTTTACCATCACAATCACCACTGGCGGCGGCCACCGGTGACAACCATTAATGTTAGTCGCTACGCGCCTACGTCACCTACCATCTCCATCATTATAACTATATCTGCAACCACCACCGTCCGTCGCCACCTCCACAACCACCATCAACTACTACCACCACTGCAACCGATCCCTACTATCAACCATCTCCACCATCACAATTAGCACCGCCAACAACAACCACCAACACCGTCGTAAAGCACCAAACATTCTTTAGCCACCACCATTAACACCACCACTAACATCAATCAACCCCACCATCAGAATCACCACCACCGCCACTACCACAACCAATGCTAGACACTAGCACCAATCATCGCCATCACCACCACTACAAACAATCTCCAGCATCCCCAACAAACATATTTTTTTTATGAAATAATGATTTTATTTTATTGAATTATATATTTTTTTAAAATAAATAAATTATGCACATTGAAATGTTGAAATAAAATAGTCATAATCATTATCAGTGTTCAGATCTAGAGCGACAACGTCTTAATCATTCAGATTCAAATGTCTTAATCGTATTTCAAACAAATGAGGCCTAAATAATACTGACATTATGTTATTCATGAATATCTGTATTATCTTATAGGGGATAGAATGTGAAAGTATTAGTAATGTAGAAATTGATCTATTTATAAACAAAAATATATTTTTCAGAGTAAGTAATTCATGTATAACAACTTACTCATTATTATTGTAATAACTACATAACATTTCTTTCAATATATATAATCACCACATAAACAACTCCTCCATTGTAATCCCCTCAAAATTAATATGTGAACCAAAGGATCCCTTTGCTCTATTTATTTATTTTTATTTCACCACATAAACAACTCCTCCATTGTAATCCCCTCAAAATTAATATTATGTGAACCAAAGGATCCCTTTGCTCTATTTATTTTATTTTGTTTTGAGTTGAGTTGGCGGGAGGGGAGGGGAGACAATATGCATACTGCAACTAACTAAAGAGTAAAGAGTAAAGAGAAATGAGTTTTGGTTTAGAAAGCTGAAAACAGTGAGAGAATCGGATGATCCAAGAAAGCAAAAACAACGAAAGTGAGAAACATTGCACAGTGCTTTCTTTTTATTTTCTTTTCTTAAAAGTAAGTGAATGCACACTGCAGCAACACAAAGATATATTCTTGCTTATAAACACGCTTTTGCCAGCATGGGAACTGCTTACAGGCTTAGAAAACAAGCTTTTCTACTATGGCTTTTAGTTTCTTCCTTCTTACTATTGCTTAATGTATTATGGACCTTAGAGGGGAGCATCTGTTAAAACTTTTTGAGAGTATTCAAATCCCATCGTATAATTGTATAAAACTTTATGATAAAGTCGCTAAGGTAAGTATTTAATTTTACAATATATGCAATGTATGTGCAATTACATTATGTTATAGGAGCGTTTACTGTAACTGACCCAACATTTTATCTATGGATCGAAAGTGTTTCATAAAGGAATATGTATTTATGTAAGTGTGCATCAATTAGCACAGAACAGTATCATTAAGTACTATGACACTCCCAACTCGTTGACTTGTAATTGTGAAAATGCATTTGTTGTTCACCTGACAACGTCGAGCTGATTTTATGTGGAGTAATTGCTTTTTAATTGATTAACTATATATGTACTTATAACGTAAAAGGTTTCTACACTATAATTGTAATTTAACTAATTATTATAACATTTAAAGTTATCAAATTAAAATTACCATAAGCTCTTCCTTTTTTGCTACCTGTCATATTAATCTGATGGTGTAAAAAAATTGTACAATATCCACACCCAAAAGTTGAACTTTTAAAAATTCCTGCTACCAAAACTTTGAATAAAAAAAAATCTAAGGGTGAAAAAAGTGCGTGTCATCCCTCAAAAATTAACTTGGTCAGAGAAGCTGTCATTCCAAGGTTAAGTTGGTGCATTGGTTACTCCAATGTCAGATTTGTTTTGTCGTGTAAGAAAACCACCACAGTTTCAGATTAGACAATGGGATCCCTGCAACTGCAACTTCCGTAGACTTGTCATTTTTGATTTTTCACATAGTTTTCTGTTTTGATGATCAAAATTGGCGCACTCAATAATAATTACTTCACCTGTCTCCCAACAGTCCACTAAAGTGAAACGTAAAGGGCGGGAATCGCAAATGTTAAGATTTCTTAATTTTGATATAAAACTTCTTTGAATATCTATGATCTATTTTACCACATCTATTTAGCAAATTACCAAAACAATGCCATCATTAAGAAATCTATTCACATAAAAGTATACATTGACTAGCAATAGCTTGGTAATTGCTAATTAATTTAGTGTAAATACGAGTGTTGATGAACGCTCTTAAGCATGCCATCTTTCAGTTATGGAAACTTTCAGAATTATAGCTTAGGCAATTTTATGAGCATTTACAAACCACGAATTAGCTATTACAACACAATCATTTAATTATATCAACTTCAGAGTTCAGATCCAACAGTCGACGGATTCCCACATTATATACTCAACTGTGAACTAATACACCACTAATAACTCAATCGTGAACCTTCAAAAATGTTGAATTTCGAACTAGTTGCCAGATCACAAAACTTAGATGTCATAATATAAAAGGTTAAGAAAACCGTTGATACACAACTCTATAGAGAGCTTAGTAAAGTTAACATCCTAATGACGACATGCACATACATGAAGTGTTTTTTCACATTTCCGGTTATGTCAAGATTTGATAAACATTTTTCGAAATTCATCATTGGATTTAGGATTTTCATCTTCCACAGCATCAGTTTCTTTTGATTTGGGTTTATCTTTGTCAACCCAACCAAGTGACCTGACAGCTCTGGGCATCGCAAATGTATTCTTACCTTTGAGCTGGATATTAGATGCCCGCTGATGACTAGGATTAGGTTGAAGCCCCTTGCCCTCGGAACCTTCAACAGAATCCTTGGTACCTGATTTTGAATTCTCAGTAGTTTGATCAGCACCATCACCTGCCATTTTAACCCCCTCAGTATGTGTCAAAGTGAGACAACAGGCAAACGTATGCAATGAATAGAAATGTATAGTAGCTTCACCAAGATTAGTAACACGTGAAGAACATTTTTAAAAGGAAAGTAAGACAACATGCAGATCATGAAACATTGTTATACTAGTCCATTCTGCAGTGAGCTACATCGGGTGCTCAATACCAATAAAAGCTGCAAATAGTGAACCATTGCACAAGCCAAAATATAGAAGTGGTGATATAGAAAACACACAGCAAAAAAGACCAAGCAAACCAGAAAAGAGGAGAACAAGGCAACAGGAACTCCCAAAAAGGGGGAAAAGATTGAAAGTCCATACTTGAAAATGTATTCAAGCACCAGCAGAGCAAACCAGAACTCATTGTGTCCTTGAAATTGAAATTGAAATTAGACAGGCAAGTATGCGCCAAAAAGGATTAACATTTGCATCAATAAGCATTTCACCTTGTTACACATCAGTTGTCTTTGACAAACGTTGGCACATAATGAATAAGTATCTATGAAGCAATTACATTAAGGTAGAGTAAGCAACTAATAAGAATGTGCAAAACCAGTGAAAACAACTGAAGCAAGCCATACCTTGTCTCAAAGACACACCGTGAGCAGCACTTCCTTTCTTTCTGCCCTTGGGATCTGACTTAGCAATGCTCACTCTCTTCCCAAGCAACGTCTGTTTGTTTTTTGCCACGGCTGAAGCCAGGTGTTCATCATCCGAGAAATCCACATAAGCCAATCCCTTAACATGTTCAAGGAAGAAAACAAATATGAATCACACGTATAATATAGGTCAGAAATGTTCAATTCTATTATGCACAAGTCCCATGATTATTGAGAACTTCACAAGAACTAATTCTAATAGCCAGTTGCCCAATCTAGGTCGAGGATCTAGTCAGATCCATTTAATTGATTTTGATGATTGCATTATTAGTGGATCATGAAGCTCTGTGTCCGCGCAAACTGTTCACTTAGCTAGACTTTTGTGCATTCCCACCCAATACAGGTGACTAACTATGGGTTTCAATTGACAATCCTGTTCTTTTTCTTTTTCCTTATCCATATATCAAAAAAAAAAAATGTATTCCTCCCTCCCTTATGAAATGGCAGTACTCGTAGGTCAGACATCTAATTTTCACAATTTATTTTATACAGACTCCTTGATTTTTTGCAAAAGATATCTTAAGAAATTTTATAAAAATTCTAGAATGCACAATGTTTAGAAATTAAGAAGAAACAGTAAAATGTTGGCAAAAATAAAAGAAAAAACAGTTCACTTTCCAGATAGTGGAGTATCTCATGAAATTGGATCAGGGAGTAGCGGAAAAGAACAATAAAAGTAGTGGAACTACCAGTGATCATCACAATTTGTGGGGGTCTCAGACAAAAAAACTAGAGGGTAAATCTTTATAAAGATGAGGTAATTTACACTGCAGTGTTGAGACTAAGCAGGTAAGGATAAACTAAATCTCTTGCTGTGTGTATGTCTAGAGAAAGAGAGATACCCTTGACTTTCCAGTGAACTTGTCATTTAATATTCGTATAGCAACCACTCCTCCAATATCGCTGAAGAATCTACGTATGTCATCATAGTTTGCCTGTCTCAGTAACAAATAAACAATTAACAGAAGGTGACTAAGGTATGTAATTTCATTCAGGAGCATTTAGGCTTCAAGAAACACCAACAGACAACTACCTTGAGGTTAAGGTTAGATACAAATGCAGTACACTGGTCATTATACTGCTGTGGTTTTCCAGAAGAGACATCTTTGTTTTCGTTTTTGCTTCCACTCGCTGGTTTGCTGGCAGCCACATCTGATTTTGTATTATTTACCTTGACCGTGTCTTTTGCTTGGCCTTTACTACCTTCAGAAGTGATTTTGACATTCTTAGCTTTATCTTTGTGACGTTTAGCAGGAGATTGTTCTTCACTTAAATTTGATATTGGTTTCCTCTTTTCACGCACATTTTTCCTCGAAGAATTGTCTCTGTCATCTGCTGACACACCAACGCACTTAGCTTCTTGTAGCTTGAATAACTGCAGTTCTTCAAGGCGAGGAGTGACCTGAAACAATTAGAGAAGGGTGAAGCAGATCCATTAGAAATAGAACTCCTACTCAACATCCACCAATAAGATACTCAGAGAATAGATATCCTCACATCAGAAAAGGAATGATGCACCCACAAAAAGAAAGGGTAGCTCCACCAGGAATGTTTTTTTTACTAGAATTCGTGTATACCAAAGAGTAAGAATCATAATTACATCACCGACGCAAGCTATGAGAACAACGTCAGGAAGATTATAAAATTTCTAATTTCGTTATTGCTTATGGAAAGATAGAGTTAGCATAATTACTAGTCTTGAGTAATTAGAATTCTGAAATGCATCAGAGAGTTCAGTAATATTTTGGCACATCAAGGACTACTCCTGTATCATCACATCTAACTTCTCAACTGAAGCACGAATTAACACACTTAAGAGCGAACTCTAGAAGCAATGGCATTAACCTGCATTACCTTTTTAACAGCAAGGTCAAAGTCGTCAAGTGCACCATATTCTCTCTCGAAGCGAATCCAGGAATTGCATATGTCCTGAATGATTCTGTTTTTTAGAAGTATCATCTAATTCAAAATGAATAGCAACTTATGCTGCAAAGAACAATCCAGTAAAAGATAAAATATAACAGATACACGTAAAGGATAGCACAAAAGGAGACAAATATAGCACCAGCGAGAATCAAGAACTGAAGTGCTTGAATTCTTGTTTTTGCCCCCACTTTTTTAAACCAAATTATTAGAAAACTGCTTGGAACCAAAAAGATATCGGGCACATGTTCATTTGTAAAGTATGTTTCCACAAAAAATAGCAAAACCGATGGTATTTAATAAGTTAAGAGGTATTTCTCGGGTAAGAGAAGCAATTTCTTTTCTTACAAGTTGCCTATTCACTAGATTGGACCGGTGTGACAACACCATGCTTCAAAGCACAATAAAGACTTGTGTACCTCAAATACACAGTACAGCAAATAAAAAGTAAGTTTTTACGGCCCCAAAAATCATTTCCAAATTGATCGCTCCAGAAATATATAATTAATAAGATCGTAACAGAACATTTTACCTTGCCTTAAAGGAACTCTTGACTAAAGTACAGAAGGATTAGATGCAACTGAACCAAAGAATTATGTGTGAGGTAGTATGAGGAACATTAAATGAACATGTAATAGGTATTGTTAATAGTTTGATGGTTCAACTGATTCACAACTAGAGGTGACAATTTGAGCCCATATTTAGAGACTTGGCCCATTTAACCCACATTTTAGTGAATCGGGTCACTCATATTTCTGGTTGGTAAATATGAGCTTCAATTCTCTTTTTAATCCATAAAAATATGGGTAAAATTTGGGTACCCATATATGTGACTAACTAGACCCAATAACAACTCAGTTTCCTCAAAATAGAAGAAAATGTAAATTTGAGGAGAAATATTTTCCGCATCGATAAAAAATACATCAATGCACCCCATCCCCAACCCACTCTCCGCTACCCACCCCACCCCCTACACTTACCCACACCTCCTACCTACCCACTACCACCCCCCCTGCTCCCTACACCCCACACACCTCTACGCCACCCCTTACTCTCCCTCCGCCCTTCCAACTCCCCCCACCCCACTACCACCACCCTGCCCCACATCCCTCCCCTCCCCCCAAATTTTTTATTTTATATATTTCATTGTACTTTTCCAGACCCCACGTTGTGGATTTCACTGGGTATGTTGTATATTTCATTGTACTTTTGTAAAAGCTTTATGAAAAATTAGAATTTTTTTCTTACCACCCACCCCTCCCCCCTTTTTCTATTTCATATCTTTTATCTTTACTTTTATAAAAATAATTCTGAAAAGTGGAAAAAAACACATTATTTATTTCATATATTTTACTTTTATAAAAAAAATTATTAAAAATGAGAAATTTGTTTTTACCCCCCCCCCCCCCCGACACATTTTCTATTTTGTATATATTATCTTAATTTTATTTTAAATATTATAAAAAGTGATAAAAAATTTCTTATCCCACACCCCACCCAAACACACACACACATTTTCTATTTTTATATTTATAAAAAATAGATTTTTTTTATTTATATAATTAAAAATATATGAAAAATTAATTTAATTTGACCAAAAAATTATAACATTACACTTGTATAATATGGGCAATATGGGCTAACCCATAACCAACCAACCCATTTATCACCCAACCCATATATACCCACATAAAATATGAGTAGTTTGAAACCCAACCCATTTTTATTCAAACCATTTTCAACCAAACCAAATCCAATCAAACCCACCCATATGCCACCCCTATTCACAACCAACAAGCTCTAGGTGACGGTCCAAATAGGAGGCTGAATTTGACTGCATGATATAAGCAATTTGGTATAAGAACATACCTGTGAGCCAGTCCCAGGGAACCTTTTACTGTAGCATCTCTTAAGGAGGGATCGAGCTTCATTAATATTACCCATCCCAGTTTCCATAGCTATGTACCCTTGCCACACCTCTAGCACAGATCCACTGCAAAACAAACCATATTACAACAATGAAAATACAAGGAAGACACTTTTGGATCTTACATTAAATTTGCATGTCGATGTTTCTAAATGGAATAACAGAACATGTGCATGAAAACCTGATTTTAAGCAGGCTCTCCCAGACACCACGAGCTGCAACTAGATCTTTCCCCAGAGTTGATTCTAAGCGGGCCCAATATCCATACATCCGCAAAAAACTTTCTGTGTTCTTCAGATGTGGAGACAAGTAATCTGATGCACGCTGGAAGAAAAGGACGGAGAGTACCTTTAGTTTCATTGTGGCTTATGTAAAAAGGAAATTATTTCTTGCAACAGATCAGAAAGACTTGAAAGAATATCAAGGATAAATTGCACAAGATGGTGAATGGTAAAAGAAGCTTCAATTACAAATCAAGCAGTATTTGGCGTAACATGAGTCACATGACTATTAAGATAGAGTTGATGCGAAATTCCTAATTTCATCAGGGGACAGGTGAGACAAAAATTAAATGTCAAGTAATATTTTAGTGATAAGACAGCCAGAAGCATGTCACTTTAACTATTTGAGTTGTATTACACTGGTTTAATTAGGAAATTGAGAATCCATTAAGATGGAAAACACAGAAACACAATAATCAAGTTGAGATATGGAAGTATAGCAAGTCCAATCCAATTCTCAAGTATCAGAAATTGGGCAAGGGTAAACACCAACAGGAGGACAATTTTTTATAGCAATTAGCAATTATACCTGAAAAGTTTCCCGTATAATTATATAATCTACGTTGCTGCTTTCAGCTCCAGATGCCAATGAAGACAACCTCCGCCTTAATCCATCAACTCTCGTGAGAAATACATCAAGATACTGCAATAAACATGAATAAGTTTATAATCTAGTAATCTGTACTTTTAGCCCTTAAAACACCCTCAATGCTGCTAATGGTTAGAACAAACTCTGTAAAATCGATCCCAAAATCTCTTCAGGAATTTTCCTTGTTTTCAGCAGTGGGCATTCTCTTAAATCTCAAAAGGAGACCACTGATGCAGCAAGTATTCACATCAATGCGCTCCCTAACAAATTAAAGTTTCAATGATTTATTTATGACGGTGGTGTATGGGCCAGCTTGCACGCACCTCGACTGATTCCACCAGTACCTGCTACCTCCCACCAACATAGGTACCAGGGAACTCTTCCCACCCATGCTTGGGCAGATGGGAAGAATTACCTAGTGTTTTTCGCCTCTGCTGGGACTTAAACATAAGACCTCATGGTTCTCCTCCCACTTCACTGATCATTAGACCACACCCTCGGGTGCAAAAACGTTTCAATAATTACGAGATGCAAGATAGGTTAACTTCTGCTATTCTCTATGACATTTATTTTGGACGAACAAGAAACTTCCATGAGCATTAGACTTCTTGCAGCAATTGCATTTTCCAAAAGATAAGATTTGGCTTCATTCTCACTGAATTTTGCAATGAGATATGCCCTACAATAAACTAAGCAAACTAGACGGTTCGATCAGATTATTGTTTTGAGTTTTGACTAAATAGTTATGGATGACTTGACAATTCCAATTGGTAGACCTTCTCGATAAAACAGATCAACTTATTATTATGAAATGATCTGAACTGTTTCAAAAACCCAACATGCATTTTTAAAATTTTTAATTTTGCATTGGGATCTTCCATTAACTGATATAAATATCAGATAGTCTGCCATTTTTTTTCTTATCGAAGAAATATTGAATCACTCCAACTGAAATTTGCATCTTTTGGCATACAATGAATCTTTTTTCCATTTTGAAGTATATTTTATTATTAAACTGCAACTTAAAAGTAACTGCAAATTGTTAGCAGTGGTTAAATCTAATATCACATCACCTCATTAATAGGTAATGAACTAAAGGAACTGTGCAAAGGATGCACGAGAAAACCTATGTAGTTTTTCCCCCATAACATAGTAAAGCTACTGTGCAGGAATGGGCAGAGGAAAGATTGACTACTAATAACAATATAAGACAGATGCTCCAACCTCTTCAAAGCTTGAGAAAGTGCACTGTAGGGACTTCTCAAAAACCTGGAACATTCATTAAAAAAAATGAATAAGAATGAATCCTAAAAGTAGCCACAAGTACTAATACATGTGCTATTACAGACAGCAGAATGGAAACTAGTGCGCTAAATTTTTCTCATTGAGTTTCATGCAAGATAGATATTATTGTCTAATACACTCTCTCAAGCTCAGTCAGATCAAAATACAATAGCACCAAAAGAGAAGAGGAAAAGGAAAAGAACAATTGGACAGAATCAAAATAGCAAGAAGACAGTTATACAGAAAACATAGGATACACAACAAATACTATTACGCCTCATTCCAAGCAAATTAGGGAATATATGGGAAACAATCAGGAGTCAAATATCCAATTCTTTTGACAATGAGGGATTTTGTCAGGAAGTACTTAAAACATGCGTTAAATAGGGGGCAAAGCCAATCCAGGATCTCCCGCAGATAAATCAGGAGCATAAAGGAATGTACTATTCCAGCTTGTAATTCTGGTAATAGATGACACTGAAAATCAAAAGAAACTTCGGATTGCTGGTCTGGCAGGACGATGTAAGGTGAAGTTAAGTCAATGTGGACCACCATAACTGAGACTATTTTATGAGTGAGCTGGCTAGAAAGGAATCAAGTGCTTTGAAGGAATGGCGTAACTTTTTTTTTATAATGGTAAACAGTACATATTATAACAAAGGATACTTACATAAGCTGTGTTTGTATCCAGAACACAAAAGGGATTACAATAGGAAGACCAAAAAGCTTACCAAATGTAATCTAGGACATCAAAGATAGATTCTATGTTTTCTAGACATTGTTGTTTACACCAAAAATAGTAAATCACCAAACAGTTCATCTTTATCTTCTGGATAGAGTTTTCCTTGTTTTCAAAGCATCTTTGATTCCTTTCCTTCCATAAAGTCCACCAAATACATGCAGGGACAATTCTCCATCTCTCTTTCTGATTGGATAGCATTCCTTCTCTGTTCCAACTAATTATAACATCAGTTATGATTCGTGGCATTGCCCAGCTAATGCTCCATAGTTGGTCTGCCCATTTACAATGTAAAAAGAGATGATTGATTGTCTCTGCTTTCTCACCATATAAGAAACATCTGGAGCATAAATGAAAACCCTTCTTTGCTAATTTTTTTTTATCAAGTAAAAGTATTTTCATACATAAACATGGTCAAACTGGCCGTATAAAAGGGGTATACCAAAAGATAAAGACTCTATGATTCTCTACAAACTCCCCCCAATCATCTATACAACTAGGAACTTTTTGTTCACACCAAAAGAAAATAAGAAACGGAGACTACTCAATTGAGAGAAACTTGACTCTACACCTTCAAAGGCTCTCTTGTTTCTCTCTCTCCAAACTACCCACATTAAAGCAAGTGGAACCATGTTCCAAGCCCTTCGTCTACTCTTCCTTCTCCTGCTCTCCAACTGAAGATCAAAACTTTCACCGTTTTTGGCATTGTCCAAGGAGTGTCAAACCACCTGAACATATCCCACCATAGCCTCATGGTTAGCCCACAATGTAAGAGAAGATGATTCACTCCCTCACCCGTCTCCTTGCACATGTAACACCAAATGACACATACAACCTTCTTTGCTAAGTTGTCCTGAGTAAGAGCTTTGTTTTTTGCCAATAACCAAACAAAGCAAGCCACTTTATGAAGAATCTTGACTTTTCTTATCAGTTTCCATGGCCAACCTTCTATCGCAAAATTTGGTTTGCTGAGATCTTTATAGGCTGACTTGACCAAAAATATGCCCTTGATATCCTTTTGCCACACCATACAATCTTCACTAGTAATTAGTCCATTGAATTGCTCTAGAATGTTCAGAAATTCTGCCATTCTGCCAATCTCCCAGTCATTTAGGAGTCTTCTGAAACTAAAATTCCATCCTTGCTCTGACCACATTTCTTCTAAGGTTGCTTGTTGCGGCTGACCGAGACCATAGATATCTGGGAAGGACTGTTTAAGAGAAGATTGTCCTATCCACCAATCATTCCAGAAAGAGATTTTCTTTCCATTACCAGCTTTATAGTTTGAACTGTTCTGGATGATTGGCCAAAGGTTTCTGATGGTTCTCCACAAACTGACATTATAGGGACTGGTCACCCTGTTTGTAGTTCAACTGTTTTCCTCTCCATACTTTTCTTTGATCGCCTCTTTCCAAAGGGATCTCTCTCCTGATGCCATTCTCCAATTCCATTTGCTGAGCAGGCTCTGGTTCTGAGCTTTAAGATTGCATATGCCTAGCCGGAGATCTTTCTTGCTATTCAGCAGAATATCCCATTTCACCAAATGGAATTTTTCCTTGTCAGAGTTTCCTTGCCAGAAGAAATTTCTTCTCAAGGCATCTATTCTATTGGCAATTTCAACAGGCATGGGAAACAATGTCATCATGTATGTAGGCAAAGCATCAAGTACACTATTGATTAGGATTAGTCTTCCACCAAGAGAAAGGTATTGGCTTTTCCAGTTTGACAGTTTCTTTTCACACTTCTCTAAGACTCCATTCCATATCCCCATAGACTTGCTCTTTGCTCCCAGTGGCATTCCTAAGTAAATTGTGGGAAGCTCTCCTATTTTTCCACCCAAAATTTCTGCCATTGACTGAATTTGAGGCACTTCATTGATAGGGTATATAAAACTTTTGGACCAGTTTATATGCATTCCTGAGACAGCCTCAAATAGGATAAAGATCATCCTTAACTTGGTGAGTTGAGATTTGTCTGCATCACATAGGATTAAGGTAGCATCAGCATATTGTAGGTGAGAGACTTCCAAACCATCGTCAGTGTTGTGGTTGACTTTGAAGCCCCTGATCCATTTATTGTTCTTTGCTGTCTTCAGCATGTCATTGAGACCTTCCATTGCTAAAATAAATAGAAAAGGAGAGAGAGGGTCACCTTGTCTCAACCCTCTTTTTGAAGCAAAAACACCAGTTGGAGAGCCATTAATGAGGACTGAATATCTGACTGAGCTGATGCAGTGTCTGATCCATTTGATCCATCTATCTTCAAATCCCATTTGGTGTAGGATCTTCAATAGATAGTTCCAGTTGAGATGATCAAATGCCTTTTGGATGTCCAGTATACAGAGAACGAACGCCTGGATATAGAAAGCCATGGAGTAACCATCTGGGCCAGGAGCTTTGTCCCCTGCACAACTTTTTACTGTCTCCCATATTTCCTCAGCTCCAAAACTGGCTGTCAGCATTTTGATTTTCATCTTCAGAGATCATAGGACAATTCCTAAGATTTTCGGTTGGCCTCCATTCTTCTGTCTCAGAGTATAATGTCTCATAGAATGAAACAATTTCCTGCTTGATCTGCTCAGTGTTCTCTACCATTTCTCCTTCTATACATAACTGATCAATAGTGTTGTATCTTTTATGAGCAGTGGCAGATTTATGGAAGAATTTTGTATTTCTGTTACCTTCTTTTAACCAGAGAATTCTGGATCTTTGTCTCCAGGCTACTTCCTCTTGCTTTGCTATTTCTTCCATCTCCATGTGAAGGGAGGTTTTTGTGGTAATTTCCTCTTCATTCAAAATTCTATGATCCTGAATCC
Organism: Anisodus tanguticus; assembly: GCA_034509755.1. Classification (NCBI taxonomy): domain Eukaryota; kingdom Viridiplantae; phylum Streptophyta; class Magnoliopsida; order Solanales; family Solanaceae; genus Anisodus; species Anisodus tanguticus. The sequence goes on along the minus strand of CM067561.1, from coordinate 30,505,595 downwards.
CATCAAAGTCTGCTAACTGATTGACAATTATCTGCTTCTTGAGGACTAGACTGCCTTGAATGGTTTTACTCCACTCCTTAAGCTTATTTTTCAAGGCTGTTAGTTTGTTTGCAAGGATGAAATCAGGGGTGCCTATAAAGTGGAAAGAGTCCCACCAACTCTTGATTCTGTCCACAAAGCCCTCTGTTTGTAGCCACCAGTTCTCAAACTTGAAATAAGATTTGACTGGTTCCCAATTCCCACATTGAAGTTGTAAAGGAGAATGGTCAGAAGTCACTCTCTGTAGAATGGACTGATTAATGTGCCTGAAACTAGAATCCCATTCTTCAGAAATCATAAATCTGTCAATTCTTCCTGCAATGTTATGTCTGTCACCTTTCTTCCAAGTGTATTTACCTCCGGAAAGTGGCAAATCCACCAGTTCCATGTCTTCAATAAATTCAGATAAATCCATCATAGATCTAGTAACCCTTCTGCAATTCTTCTTCTCAGAAGGAAATCTTACTGTGTTAAGGTCACCACATAGAACCAATGGGCCAAGGAATAAACCTCTAGCAGCCCCAATTTCCCCCCAAACTTCCTCCCGCTCCAGCCTATCATTTGGTGCATAAACACTGGTAAGATGCCAGGAGAAGTCCTGATTAATTCCAGTGAAGCTGCAAGAAATTGAGTAGGCTCCTCTACTGCTGATATTTCCTTCCCAAATTCTACCATCCCACATTATGATGATACCACCTCTCGTTCCACTAGCTTCCGGATGAACAATTTTGAACCCTCTATTTGCCCACAACTCCTTAACTTGGGATGAGATGTCCCATTCCAGTTTTGACTCTTGGAAGCAGTAGACATCTGCCTTCCAAGAGCGCACCATGCTCTTTACTAAACTTCTTTTTGTACCTAAGTTAAGCCCCCTAACATTCCATGAAATTATTTTGACATTCATTGATCCATGATGGCAAGATATCCCCCCTTACTTCTAGACCCAAAACTCATAAATCTGTTCCCTGTTTCCAGACTTTTCAGTTCATTGATACCCTTCTTCTTTGGAGTTTCGGGAATTTGTGGTTTCTCCTTGTGTGTTTCTCTCTTCCTATCAATCTTCATGAAAAGGGATTTTGCTTCTTCTACATACCCTTTAACATCTACTCCAAATTCATTGCTAGGATTAAGAATGTTTTTATGAATACCTCAAAGTCCAGAACTTTTTCCTCTTCAATTGCATGAGAATTCAAAGGTATAGCTTCTTCTATTGCAAGGGTAATCTCTTCTTCTCTTTGCCATAATTGCATGTCTGATAGAGGAGAAGTGAGATCCTTCATTAAATTCCTTTCCGAGTTTTCTTCTTCTCTGTCTCCATGCTGAGAGTTCAAACTGTCGCGACCTTCACTGGGAAGTCTCACTTCTTCTGTATCTACTTGGGCTGGGGTTGAATTGTGTGAGAGTGATATATTTGCTTCAATTTCAATTTAAAAAGTGTCAAGGGATTGAGAAATTGGCCCAACTGCATTCGTTAAAATAATTGGATCTGCTTTGTTCGGGCCAAAGCAGAGTCCAATTTATTTAAGCGAATATGGTTTTTAAATGGGAGGGGCCCACCTCCATGTGGCCTGTTTTGAAAATTACAGCCCTAGACTGAAGTGCCCACGTGCTCGCACGACTTTACAGGCAAAACATACGGTTGGACAGCTTTATACGATAGTTGTTTCTCATTGACTGCTGGATAATACACGCAACCTTCACCTTCTTCTCCGGTGGGATTTTTCTCCCTTACTGTCGCTGGAGTTTCAGTCCATATAGGGATGGAATAGATTAGGTCATCACTTTCCACCTCTCTTTTGGGATGCTTGACCCATCACCCCTAACCTTGATTCTAGCCCATCGTAGGTGATTCTTCAGGGAAGTCTATTCCTCCCGTCTCTATCCAGCCACCACAATGATCTCCGATCTGTTTGAAAACCTTCTCTGACCATAGGTTCATCGGAAGACCCATTAGACGCAGCCAAACCCAATTTATTTTGACCCCTCCTGGCCAGCAACCGGATGTAGGGTTCCACCAATCGAGTTGCCATTTCGATTTCCTCCAAGTCCATTCTCCAGAGAGAATGTGTTCAGCCGCTATTCTTGAAGGGAGTTCAAAGAGAAAAACGGAGGCATTCATTTCGAAAACATTTATGCCAAAAGAGGATTTCCATGCGTTACAAGCCCATTTCCTGACGTCGTTGAGGGTAGGAGAATCTTTATGCCCTGTTAAGAGCTTTCCAACAAGACATCTACCCAGAAGATCTTTATGGGAATGCACTGTGCCGCCAGGAATATTGATTCTGTCACTGTTGCTGTCCATTTGAGCCATTTTTGTTCTTCCTGGGGTCCATCTGTTGCCTCTGAAAGCATCAAGGAAAGAAGATTCCAAAGGCTTGATTGGAATCTCTTTTGGTTCATGTGGGATATGAATGAACTTTTGAATCTTCTGAGCAACAAGGCCCCACCCTTCCTTGAACGTGATTTCTGGAGTTATAATAATGGACTTACTTGCACCTTGGATTGAAATAAAGCTTATGTACCTACCAAACTCGTTATATTTAAGAGTGCAGAAAAATTCTTCGAAGTGGTCCTTTGTACTCCATCTCTTTACTACTCTGTTCTGAATTTTGGATGCCTCATTAAAGACATGGACAACCCACTTTAAGACTTTAAAACTAATGGTAACCTGCCTCCTTAAATATCTGCTACGCTCTATCCAGTCGAACCAAGTTTCAGCCCCCTTATGTTTCCTAATAATTTCAAAAGCTTTGAAACCTGCATTGTAATGAATTCTATCTTCCTCCATGATGTTAGTTCCGGCCATAAGACCGGAAAGGCTCTGCTGGGAGAGAAAGAGTCTAGAAAAAAGCTGCCTTGGGAAAAGTGTCTGGGAGCATTATGCTAGAAAGAGAGAATAGAGAAGGGTTCAGAAATTCTGTAAGTTGAAAAATCTGAACATGAACAGTTTCCGGAAAAGTCGTCGGAGCTTCGTAACAGTTGTTGTAGATTCATAATGCACGGGTAGGGTCAGAACAACCTAACAATACCCGAGAAAGAACAGATCTAGAACAATATCGGCTGAAACAGTGTAGATCTTCACCGGAACAGTTCTGGCACGCCTGAACAGTGCTTGAAAAATGACAAAACTGGTGTCTATGGAAAGGGAAGAAAAGTGGGCATAAGAGGAAGAAAAAAAAAAAAAAGGGGGGGGGGGGGGATTCCGGTGATCAGAAGGATCACCGAAGGTGGAAAAGGTATTCAGAAATGACCTAAAGTCATATTCTTGGGGAATGTTCTTGGGAGAGAATTTTGAACTAGTCTTGCCTGTAACTTGAAATGCAGGAATGGCGTAACTTGTGCACAAGCTCAATTAGAAAATGTTGTGTTAGTAGTCCCACATCATTTGTGGGATGAGCAATTGAACTTTTAATATGGCCTTGGGTCATTCTCACCTCATGAGCTAGATTTTGGGGTTAAATTAGGCCCAAGGATAATTACCTATCAAAAAAATACTAAATCCAAGGTCTATTTCTTATCATGGTATCAGAATCAGGCCTATCCCAATTCTTGTTTTACCCAACGCTGGCCCCCATATTGTGCTGCCCACGGTCCAGTTGGCAAGTGTGGGTGGTGTTAGTAGTCATCTGTAGGATGGGCAAATGACTATTTATATGATCTCGGGCGATCCTTACAGCATGAGCAAGCTTTTGAGTTTGAGTTAGGCCCAAGGTCCGTTTCTTATAAGGTTGGTAGGTTTTTTACCTTTTGGTCTAAGTTGGTAAATGTATGTGATTTGGCTATGTTGGACTGATTTTCTCAGTTCCCTACAGCTACAAAGGGACTTAGCTTATGTTCATATACATAGCTTGCACCTGCTGTTTGCGATTTACAGCAACAATTGAACCTTATCAAAAATAAATTCACGGTCGTCAAATCCAACACCCTCCCCCCAAAAGGAAAAAAACAGAAAGTAGAAGAAAGTAAAAAGGATTGCAGAAGGTTGAGAAGCTCTTCAAGTGGAAACAATAGAAAAGAACAAGAACATGCGTTCCAATTCGTTAGGATATAATACACACAAGCAAGACTCCAACTTATGCTAGTGTCTCGAAACACAATTGAGTGTTCCACTAATTTCTCTATCATAAATGAGCAGATAAATGTAAAAGCGCAGTTAATAGTCTTAGAAACCAATATCAAGAAAAATAAAATGAAGACATACAGCAGATAGTTCGTCCTCAGAAGCACGACCGCGTTCAAGAGACAGCAAGAATCGCACCCACATTTCTCCAACCCAGGGACAGTTCCTTGTCGCCCTTTTGTAAATGTCCCGAACAAGACTGGAGGTCTGCAAAGAAATGTATGTAACTTAAAGCTGGATCAGTTTTCACCAGAATCAAGAAATGACAATTTAGTTAAAAAGACGGAGGCCGGAGAACAAACCTTCAAGGTTTTATCCATGTAGTGAGTATAATCAAGCCAGAATTCACTGGATATAGGAAATTCAGTTATGGCACGCTCATATAAGATCTGTATCCTCGCTGGATCCCCCAATGATTGCTCAAATTTTAAGTAAGCCTACAGGAAAACACCAAGCATCAGTATTTCTAACAGATAATCGAGTCTAAAATATCTGGTAATATGATTAAGTCCATAACACCACAAAAGAAGCTATGGTACTTATAGTAGTTAAAGTTTGGGTTCATAACACACAGGATTGCCTAATTTCAACAGTTATTCTCGTTACCTCTATGTTTACAAAGATAAAGTTTAAGTGCCTCAGCCAAAATCCAACCAACCAAAAAGCCTGTTCATGATTCTAGACCGTAACAGCTAAGAAGTTACACATAAGCAACAAATCTTACTCACACTCAAAACAAACGAGCAATTAACAAACTTAAGGTACTATTCCTGTGAAAAAGCAGAAATATGGACTTTTTTCTTCTCTTTTTCCCCCTGTAATATGTAAACAGGAATGCTGACATATATCATCAATCACATGCAACCAATTTCTTCTTTCATAGAAGTACTAACATTTGCATAATGATCTTAAATCACTCATTGCCTGGTAGATAAACTCCATTTTCATGTTATGCAGATCTCAAAGAGACATCACAACCATTGTTAAATAATCAATTTTGAGTCCTGTTTCAACTTGGTATAATATAGAAGAGAGCATCAGAATATGCACCATAAAGTGTTGAAGCCTTTCCGATTCAGGTGCAACTTTATGAGATATTTGATTCTCATGATGAGTCCTGGCGTTCATCATGTCGAGGGCCTTTTGATATGAAGAGGCAACATGTGGCGAAAGCCCATCCAAGTTACTGGAGTCTACATCAACATTGGCTCCCTGTTCTGCTTCCCAAGCCTTGTGTGTGAGAAGAGTTGAACTTAGATCACCAAGAGGGACAGACAACTGGCGATGGAATAAATTCCTAATTCGCTGGACCTGCTTCTCTCTCGACTGCATTACAAAAGGCAAACGTCAACAGTAAATATCAACTATAAAATGTGGCAAATAAATACAGATCAAGTTATCATTTGACATCGTCCGATATTAACACCAATGCCATACGGAACTCTTCTTTACACAAAAATACAGAACAGGCTATCAATTGAGGAAAGTTCAAGACCTAACATTCTTTGATCTTCAGCACATGTACTAAAAGTATAGACATCTTTGTGAAACCAAAACCTCCGACCTAAAATTCAAGTCAATGATTAAATAACTGAAGTTACTAAAATAGATACACAGTTTTGTGACATTAACTCAACCTAATAACTATACCGAACGGAATACTACGCAAGATCATAAGACAAGATAGAACAACTCAATATGTGCTTTCCTTTTCACGGCCTTCATTCAATAATAAAAGTAGCCTTTCCCAGTATCATCATAACATTTCAATCTCCAACCAGTTGATGAAGTATGCTTATCTAAAGGGAACTCCAGTAAAAGCAACCGAAGCATTTGATGTACACGTCTTCTTTGTATCTGTTCATAATTTCTTGAGAGACAAACCACGACGCAAGTTTAACTTCTTCTGGGAGGGGGTGGGAGTGAAAGTTGCTTCAGCAGAACAACAACAAGATGCAGCAGCATTTTTACTACCCCATGCCTAATCCAGAGGGGGGAAGCTAAAAGCCAGTAAACTCTTAGAAACAGTGATGGAAAAGCTCTATTAGAGCTCCTCAAGAACGCCACTCATGATATAGAGTACCACCTTCGCAAGGAAAATATATTTATGAACAAAGACATGTCATATATTATGCCTCTAAATTCTCTCATGCTTGCAGGGGAAACTAAGAGGGGCAGGAGGTGATATACGACTTTAAGAAAAAAAGAAGTTTTCCCTTTCCTTCATCCTGGAAGAGGACGACATACACAACCTGAAAAAAAAGGGCTAAACTAAAAAAAGAACGGCATCTAGCTCTTTGACAACACCACCAACAACGTCTCAATCTCAAACTAGATAGGGCAAGCTCTTACTATATCTTAAATAAGGCTAAAGAGACAACAGCACGCATAAAAGGAAACAAAGAGAAGTGTAAAGCTCTTACATCTGCATCAGTTTCATCAATAGTGAGAAAAATAGCTTGTTCAAATTCCCTATATAACTCCCATATCTTGCTGCCTTCAGCAACATGCAGACCAGCAGCAACAAGGGCACGCTCAAAGAGATTTCTTGCCTTCGAAATTCCAGCTGCAGAAAGTGTACGGACTGATTGGTCATGCTCTTGAACAAAACTTAAGTAGTCGCACCACAAAGCAACAGACTGCACCAAGCAAAAAACTATCAGTACATTTATTTTGGTTCTAGCAAATCCATTTCATTGTCCTCAGAAAAAAGTACTCCCTCTGTCCCAATTTATGTGATACAATTCCCTTTTTAGTCCGTCCCAAAAAGAATGATAAAAAAGGACAGTCTGGTGCACTAAGCTCCCGCTATGCGCGGGTACGGGGAAGGGCCTGACCACAAGGGTCTATTATACGCAGTCTTACCTTGCATTTCTGCAAGAGGTTGTTTCCACGGCTTAACCTTTACCTTTTACCCTTAACGAGATGATGTATAACCACACAAATATCTTTGACTTGTTTTAGACCACAAGATTCAAGTCTTCCAAAAATTTCTTAAACGTTGAGCCGAGTCAAACTATATCACATAAATTGGGATGGAGGGAGTAACAGAGATGATTGTTCACATGGAAAAAGTATTTAGGACTATCCATTTTTTCCCTCTTATTGATAACCGAGTTATCCCCGAGGGCTAGTGTCGCACGGTTTGAAACTCGGAGGACAATGGGCACACCCCTCTACCGTCTCCACTTAAATACCAAACTTTTGCTTGTGGCAGAGATCCAGTCCATGTTGTGTGCCTAACCCACACATCACACACTGCGAGAAATATTAGGACAACCCTTGTTATGCAGATATTGCGAAAAAACCAAAGATAAGTTTCTTTTCTAAAAGTTCTTCTTAAGCAGATCTATTTTTGGTGTTTGTGGATTGAAAGGAATCAAAGATGTTTCATGTTTGGAAGGAATCCCAATCATTCTCTTAAAGCTAGATGTTTGTCTTACCTTTTTTGGGGGAACTAAATTTATTCCTGTAATTAGCACTGAACATTACTTTTTACTTTGTTAGCTCCCTAGTTTTAGATTGATACATTCTAAAGGGGCTAACAAAACTTGGATTTTTGTTCTCTTGTAACTTGCATCTTCTTGATGTCTTTTTAACAGAACGCCTTACTTCGTCAAGAAAAAATTCTTCAAAGAAGAATACAACTTTGAACTATTACTTCTTTGATTCGGTTCCCATGAATAACGAAGAAAATATTGGAAGTTCTCCACATAGTAGGGTTGTTAAGTTCTTCATGTAAACATCCTACTAAGCAGTAGCCCGATGAAAAGGATTATTAAAGTACCACAGGAAGGTTTCTAACAGACTCTTCTACAGTTCAACTTTACCAAGGGCAGACTTCTTGTATCTTTTGCGTCTTTTGCAATACAAAGAAATATTTGAAAACTATATCCTTAAGATTTTCCATCGAAGTCATTTCAATGAAGGCAAGGCGACTCTTAAACAATAAACCGGGCATGTTCAATAACAGTTTAGCTTATCTTAAAGTTACTAGGCACAGGGACAAAGCAATTATATCTTGGATCTCCAAAGTGAGCCAGCTTGCGTATGGCACGGACAACCAGAAAGCATTAGCGTTCTCAATCTAGTACCAGAGTGTGGCTCGACCCTAACTCCTCTTCAAGTTTTTGTAATGAATAAGCAACAGGACACACACTCACATTAACACACTACTTACCAGATAGTCAGACACCCCACGTTCAAATAGCTTCTCAATTGTAGGGAGAGCATCTCTGCAAAAAGGACATGCAAATAAAGATATAAGAAGACAGTAAAAGTGGCTTCTTTTCCTATTTCATTATGTGTCAGTGTCACTGAGTTAAACAGGGGAAATATATACACGAGTAAATTATTTATTTATAGAGAAAAATATTCACAAGAATGAATAAATCAAGGGAATCTCTGTGTCTTAGAAATTCTCATATTACATGAATAGTGGAAGAATAAACTCAATGTCATTTATGTATATATCAGCATGTGCAAACATACCCATCATTTTATCTAACCTCTAAATTTGTTAGAACAGTTGGATTTGCGCATTACTCCATAAAAAGCTCCACTCCATTTGTCTTCACCCTACCATGGAGCTTTTCCGTTCCTTATCCAAACGTCCTCCCCATCCTTTTTCTACTATAGCTCATATACGAAAGCTAACTCCAAATCTAAAGAAATTTCTCTAGTAAATAAAGATCTGTATTCCATCGTGTAGATTGGAAAATCAATTATCTTTTCCCCTAGTTCCTTATCCACTCTGCACTCCCTTAATTTTTTATTATTTGACTTCTCCGCTCGTTAAGTTTCTTCAGCAAGAATGTTAAAGTTGATGCCATCAATGATTATTATCCCTTGAATTTCAATATTAAGCTATCCAAAAATCAACAACAACAATGATAATAAAATCAAGATGATTGAACACACATACAAGAAGAAATGAGATGCCCTCTTCATCTATGTCTGGTTCTTTTATTTTTTCTCTCACCTTACCTTGAAGTGCAGACTGGTACATAGACAATATACAGATAACATGCAAGAAAAGTTACAAGTCAGTCAGGACAGGTCAAGCATGTTATAGAGGAAATCACCTCAACAAGCATGCATCGCCAAAATGGAGAATAGTGAGTAGGAACACAAGTCAAACTGTTAACTGAAAAAAATAAAACCTTGTTCAAAGTAGACAATGTGTTCTCTATTTTAGCTTGGGGACATAGCGATCTCCAATGTCCACTTTGGATGCTGCCGACGACTTCAGTCTTGTTCTCAATAAAGTGGAAATGAGAGAACAAGAAAATGCGACCACTGAATAAGTATTACTGGGAAAGGAAAACACGAAATTTACAGAATAAACATCCTGCTTTTTGTTTCTTCTGCTCCAGTCACTAATTAGAGATCCCACTGAGCATACAGGAGCGGAATTCTCTATAGTAGAGCAATACAATGTAAGACATCCAGAATAAGTTCCACGTGGATCTTCTTCTGTATTGTCCTTTTCTAGCCTTCCTATGGCCCTAACATATATGATCCCTCATGCTTATCCACTGTCCTATTACGAAGAACCTACAGACTAAGTATGCTTCTATATAGTACAAATATTTGTAGTTCATCAAACAACCACCACTATAAAACAGCAAAGAAAATCATTTATATAAGAAATAAATACAGTTGAAAAAAGAAAAGCATACCCTGAACAAAGAGAGGTCTCGTCTTTTGTCCACTCCTGCCACATCTCGGAACTCAAAGGAAAAATAGCACTCATGGCTTCCCTTGCTTGTCTAAGCTTCTCGATATCCCCTTGCTTCCTTAAAGCTTTTATGTACTACACAGCCACAACAAAACACTGTAGCATCAATCTCTTAACATACAAACACACATACTACCACAAACAAACAAAAAAACAGCTCCAACTGATAATTGCTTATCACAGCCACAGGTCAACCTAAAGTTTTATTGAACATTTGAGGTGTGTTTGTTATAGAGGAAATTGTCCTCCGAGGATGGTTACCTTACATTATGAAACGAAACTGTTCTCAACCAAAATAGTAAAACGACTTTCACATGAACTGAGCCAGGGCTACAAAAGATAATTACAAAAAGTACAATTCCCCTATTAGATCAATCATAGCATCTACATCATGTACAATGGTAAGGTTGCACCAAAAAACTAACAAAGAGATGCATATATGTTTAAGGCTAAGAATGTTTCTAGTTTTACAACAACAACATAACCAGTGTAATCCCACAAGTGGGAGTCTGGGAGTAGGTTGTACACAGACCTTACCACTACCTTAGGACATTGGATAGTAACAGAAATCGAAGGACACTACTAGTAAGGAAGGATAAGCAAGACAATGTTTCCAGTTTTGCCTTAATAAATTTCTTTACTGATACCTCAACTCTTACTCATATCACTTACTTCAATCAGCACTTACACATCATTATCAATCTTGTACTCAATGCATTAACACACGTTTGTAAACACTTGTATTACTACCAAACGACTCAGAAATTAATTTTCCATGGAACATGTATTATAGGAAGAGAAATTACTTGAACATGAAGGTCGTAATTGGAAGGGTTATTTAAGAGCTCAGTTTCTAGGGCTTGAATTTGTGCATTCTGATGTGCATCATCTTCTGAATCGGATTCGGAGTCGGAACCCGACTGAGAATCCGAATCCGAATCGTTAGTGGATTTATGAGCGTCGAGCATATCTTGGTCTTCGTTTCCGGTAGGAGTCTCGTCGGAAAGTTGAGGTGGATGGGGAGAGGAATCTAGGGTTTCAGTTTCCGCCATGTTTGAATTCTTTACAGCTTCCTGTTCCTCAAGATAGTTTTGCAGGGAAGTAACTTGTGTGTCAAAGCTATGCGACGCCGTTGGAAACACTACTGCTCTTCTTAATTTTCACAGTGACAACTTGGACAACTTTTTTCTTAAAAAGGGCAAAGATATTCTGAATTGTTTCAACTAGGCTAAAAAAAAATTTGTCAAGAATATAATTATGTATCTATATCTATATTATATTAAAAACATGAACTTACTTGAAAGTTAAATTATTTAAATATTTTTTTATTTACTTAAATATCTTATTTATTTAGTGGGAAAAAAACTACGGTCAACCAATTGAAGCCAACTCTTCAGCATTAAGCCGTATTTTTCTGGACTATCCAAAAATTTCAATGTTTGAATCAAGGTTTCAAAGACATGTTAGAATGGTAATCTATGGTAGGAGTGTCCCTTACCTTAAACCTTAAGAGCTCACTGAAGGAAGTGTGAAACTAAGCAAGCAAAGTTTCAACCTGAAATCAATAGCTCAGATTATTTACATAGAGGGATGGAGAAAATTGTGAAAAATCAAATAATTATTCAATATTTGCATTATGTAACACGTTAAGATTATTTAGCTACTATGTTCACATAAGCAATAATCATAAATGGACCCGAATAATTAGGCAATATTCAAGTACCTAAAAGAGCTAGCTATATCAGAGTTAATGTGTTGGTAAACACTTTCTAAATCTACATGTTTTCATCGAATTTCCGCTATCTGTCTTGAGTTAGACAAGCGCGTATCTTTCTTTTTTATACCTTTCATAGATTCGTAGAGAAATTTCATATATTTTTACATTTAGGATTTACATATATCATTGTCAAGGGGGGAGTTCTTATTATTTAGGTTAGTTAGGTATTTCCGAGTCGGACTATGCTTAGTTCTCATTTGTGTTTGCGCTGTGTGAGTTCTAGCTAGGAAGCAAGTGCCACGAAGGGTTGACAGGGCAGCTCGGCTGGTAAAAAATGAGTCAAGACGCACGTTGCTTTCTACCACATCATTCCAAACAAAGTTTTACCATAACATTACTCTAAGAATCGATATGAAATTAATTCAATTATGGAGTTTTTGAAAAAAAATGATTCAGTGAAGAAACAACAATCACATTCCAGCTAACATTTCGATTTTAAACAGAACATTGTTAAAAAAACAATTTATTCTCATAATATATATATATATATATATATATATATATATTATATGTTCTGGGACGGAAGGATTCGAACCTCCGAATAGCCTTGTGAGCGCGTTTGGATCCACGAAGGCAATTGCTCGGATGTTCCCCTAATCTAACCCTGGAACAGACCTGAGGGAACCTCAAGTTCTTATTAATATTTCTTATTATACAAGGGATATATCCGAACCACTAAGAAAATTGATTTGTGCTATGAGTATCAATCCAAAATAGAATATATTATTCAATATTATTTATGACATTATAGTCAATGATCCGAGTATTGTGGGTAGTATTTTTAACACGAATGTTTTTAACTACCAAGATGAACTGGCGAAAACTTGCCAAAGTTTAGTTTCAAACATATTTTCTGATACCACTTTCTCTAACTTTTTAGTCTTTCGTCCATGTATTATTCGGCGTAGTTCTAAATCCATGTAATTCTATATGATAACAACACATTAAACAGTCTATTTCCGAGAGTCAAATTGGATTTATGTTGGGATGTTCGACTACATAAGTCATTCATATTACTAAGATGTTTGTGGAGCAGTATAGGGAGAGGAAGAAAGACTTACAAATGATTTTCATCGACCTCGACAAGGCATACGACAAAGTCCCTAGGGAGGTTCTTTGGAGATGTTTAGTGGCTATAGGTGGACCTGTGGCGTACACTAGGGCAATCAAGGATATGTATGATGGAGCCAAGACCAGGGTACAGACAGTGGGAGGAGACTCGGAGCACTTCCCTATGATGATGGGGATGCACCATGGATCGACTCTTAGTCAATTCTTATTTGTCTTGGTGATGGATGGACTGACGCGATAAATTCAATGGGAGGTGCCATGGTGTATGTTATTCGCAGACGACATAGTCCTGATTGATGAGACTCGCAACGGAGTGAATGCTAAGCTGGAGATTTGGAGACAGACTATGGAGTCTAAAGGGTTCAGGCTGAGTGGGACCAAGACAGAATACTTGAAGTGCAAGTTCAGCAACGGGAGCAACCTTGAGACAGGCGTGGAGGTGAGACTTGATACTCATGTCATTCCGAAGAAAGGAAGCTTCAAGTACCTCGGGTCTATTATCCAAGAGAACTGAGAGATTGATGACGATGTTACACATCGTATTGGGGCAGGGTGGATGAAATTGAGGCTCGCATATGGAGTTTTGTGCGATAAAAAGGTGCCACAAAAACTAAAAGGCAAGTTTTATAGGATGGTGGTTAGACCGACTATGTTGTATGGGGCGGAGTGTTGGTCAGTCAAGACGTCGCACATCCAAAAGATGAGAGTGGCAGAGATGGATCTGTGGGCATACAATGAGGGATAGAATTAGAAATGATGATATCCGGGGAAGAGTGGGAGTGGCCTCGGTGGAGGATAAGATGCGGGAAACGAGGTTGAGATGGTTTGGGCATGTGCAGAGGAGAGACAAATGCCTCAGTGCGGAGGTTGGCTATGGACGGGTTCATGAGGGGTAGAGGTAGGCCGAAGAAATATTGGGGAGATGTGACTATATGGGATATGGAGCAGGCGCAACTTACTGAGGACATGACCTTAGATAGGGGGTCGTGGAGGACACAGATTATGGTAGAAGGGTAGTAGGTAGTCGAGCGTAGTTCTACTTACGCTTACAAACTGGTAGTTGTATTGTTATTACTGTAGGTCCGCTTAACATATCATACAAATAGGCGCATTATTGCTTTATAGTCACATGTAGTTTGATTTCTTCTGCTATGTGTTTTTTTAGGGTACTTTGTTTATCTTCTTTACATGCGTTAGTTACTGCTTCTTTATCCAGAATGCGCTATCATGACGTATTCACATTTGATACCAACATTTTCATATTGCTTTAAATTTTTGACCGGGTCTGACTGTTTTTTCTGTTTTGCTTGTCCTGAGTCGAGGGTTTCTCGGAAACAACCGCTCTACCTACCAAGGTAGATGTAAGTTCTGCATACACTCTACCCTTCCAGACCCCATGTTGTGGGATTTCACTATGTTGTTGTTGTTGGTTTTCCTTTTCATTCTAGGATTATACATGCCTAACCCATATGGATATATGTATTAAAGTTGCATATGACCTGTAGCTTTTATCTTTTTATTTTGGGATGTTTGGTTTCGTTTTATTTTTCTCCTTGTAATGCTAATTTGATTTATTTAAGTTATTATTTGATAACAAATGTTTATTTTATTTTCACACTTCATCCCTTGTACCTTCGACACAGTTTTGCCACTGCTATTATTTTGTTCTTTTATATTTCAGATTAAATCCTTGAAGATATGCAACATCGACTTAATCGATTTGTAAGTTCACATCTATTTAGTAGAAAATGTTCGTATCGATAAAAACTTCTCATTCTCCTCCTAGAATTGATTTTCTGATATGTGTACCTTAATTGGTTTCCAAATTTATTTTTATAATTTGTTATTGAATATGTTCTGGAATATGTTATATAAAAACTTCATCATTCAAACCATTTCACTTCTTTTGTTCTTTTATTTATATGACACTCTTCGCTTACGGGGAGTTAAGTTGACTAACTTTTGAAGCTAAAATGGTTAGATCAACTAAATATTTTAAGATATTCATGACATTGGCTCTTTCAATTACAATAATTATCCTTAAAATAATACTCAGAAAATGCTTAGAAATAGTGTTGATATGTTAAGTAATAGTGTTTTCCGTCTCAATTTTTATTTTTATGTTTGGTCTAAAAAACTACACACATTTATATATTTTCCAGAATTATTTATGTTTTATATTGTTACTAATTTGTTTTATGTTTTATATTGATAAATAGGCTAAGTGGTCACTTATTTTGAACCAGAGGGAGTATTATTATGGTAGAGTTACTTTTAGTGTTTTATTACTCCATCCTTTCCAATTTAAGTGTTTTACTTTCTTTTTTTGTGTGTTTCGAAAATAGTGCATCTTTCTATATTTAGTAACTTGACCATTCAAACATCTTACCTCTCAAGTTTAAAATCAAAAGATTAAAGGTTATTTTAGTACATCACACACATCTTTAGTTTAGAATCATAAGATTTAAAAACTTTTTTTATTCCTTAAACTTTGTGCCAAGTTAAATTAAAATAATTAAATTGAGACGAAAGGAGTAAGATTTTAGGTTATGGCCTTTTAATCTTTCTTTCTTAAATTTGAGCCCAATTGAATATTCCTAAGCAACTGAGGCAACAGAGTACCTGTATGACTTACAATTTTGTTATTATCTACTTCTGACTTTTGCAGACAAAGTCATATATTTGAAAAAGATAAAGTCACATATATATAATTATTTACAAACAATAGTGTAAATCGCAGTTTTACTGCTCTTAGTTTGTTGCATTTCTGCAATAGGCAAATATACTTCTCACGAATGATGATAATATATATTTAATTGCAGCTTCACAATTTCAAAAAAGAAGAATCTTAACAGCTCGACTGATTGACTATCTGAACTTTTATCTTGTTGGTGAAAGTTTGATTCTCCAACTTGTCATTTACTCTTTCCCTATCCCTGTGTAATAAAAAAATTATAAAAAAGAAAACCATTTCACGAAAGTAGAAGAACAAATGAACATTAAAGTACATCATTTCGGTAAATATATCAATTTGTCTACATTTACCTTTTTATGCAAATCCCGTTAGAATTTGCTTTTTAATTAATTGTTTATTGTCTCTATCCAAGCCTCATTTAATTAACCGGGGAGGGCTAGAGAAGCCAAAGCATGGAAAAAGGAATATTAACCCCTGGTAGCATAGAGTTGAGTTTTATATGAGATTATGGATCCATTTGAGGGGGCGTAATTGAGCGTCATAATATGATCTAACGAGTTGTGTAATACCTAATTGGTCCCAAAGAGATTGTGTCATCTTGCATGTGAGAAAAATATAATTGATTGATTTGGGTAGTCTGTTGTGGCTACAAAGCCATAAAAAGTCTTTAACTTTCGATGGATTTTCAATTTTCAAAGCCAAGAGTAATTATCAGAGTGTGCTGAATTAATCGCACGGCTTAAGTTAATGCTTGATAGATAGAGGAAGTAGTAAAAGAACCATTGGAAGTTAATGCTCGTATAAGTTTATCAGGCTGGGAAATGTACTATGGAATGTGGATATTGTAGATGAGGTTAATGATTGGAAGAAGAATCACATATGGAACATCATGAAAAGTCCATTGGGGTTATGAGTAATAGATTTAGAAATAGGGGCATTGTGTTCTTGGTCAGGCAACGGTCTTTGAAGGATGTCGATAAGAGTTATGTCATGCGCGATCCACGAGTTGGATCAGAACTTAATAGTAGATTCCGTCCCCAATTCCCATTTTATTTCTTTTTGACATTTGTCCCAGCATAACAATATATTTTTCCAAATGTAAGAAGCAGTTCGAGGGCAAGTGTAGCGATTGTGAAAATTGGTGATGGATGGACTGACGCGACAAATCCAAGGGGAGGTGTCATGGTGTATGTTATTCGCAGACGACATAGTCCTGATTGATGAGATTCGCAGCAGAGTGAACACTAAGCTGGAGGTTTGGAGACAGACTCTGGAGTCTAAAGGGTTCAGACTGAGTAGGATCAAGACATAATATTTGGAGTGCAAGTTCAGTAACAGGAGCGACCTTGAGACAGGTGTGGAGGTGAGGCTTGGTACTCAGGTCATTCCAAAGAAAGGAAGCTTCAAGTACCTCGGGTCTATTATCCTAGACTAATCTTCGGGGTAGCACACTACTACCACAAGCAAAAGTGATCCATGAACCTGCCCAACAAGATTAGTGTTACAATCATCGTATGATTTGAACATGAGATCTCTAAGTTGTTACCTGTATACCTCAATCACTCAGCCATTCACTCGGGGGTAATGGCCAAACTTCATTAATCATTTAAATCTGAAAAGATTAAGGCATTCCTAAATGTTTAAGAATTAATATCTCAAAAAAAAAAAAAGACTCACTAAACAAGTAGGCAAACAAAATGATGGTATTTACTGTAATAAAAGGTAGTGTGAGAACTGAATCATTGGACACTGCAGCTGGTTATACCATATACATTTCATACTCTATACTGCTGTTAATACTGTGCTAGGAATCATGGAAGGCTATTGGTACTTAAAGTTTCTTTACTAGGATTTGATCTTTTAGCTGTCTCGTGAGTTTTGGAGGAGCTCAGTTTGTAGTCTAAACCAGCTACATATTGCCAAGCTGCAAGTCTGCGCTTATATTCGTATCTCATCTTAACTGGAAATGATCGTATCAATGGCCTAACATGGAATGATATGTAATTGTCAGGTTGCCATGACATGTAGTTACAATACAATAGGCAATCAAAGTGCTTACTGTCAAATATCAAGCAAGAAATGGAACTATGTATTACCAAAAGCTCATTACCTTATTGCAGGGTCGAGGAAGGTAGACAAAAATGTATAGCATCCCAACATGATAAAATGTCCAGACCAGTCAAGAATCACAGGAATTCCAACCTGAAAAATCATCCGATGGTTTAGTTTTCCTCACTAATATGAAACGCAACATTTACACATACAGAAATATTAGAATGGTACATATTTCAGAGTGAAGTGACTCGTTTTGATCTGTAGGATGATAGAATTCTACGTCTTTTGCGAGTCTCTGACTGTGAGGTTATGATACTCAAAGACGGTAACTAGAAGGAAGACAGCAGCTGGTTAAGTTTTATAAAGCTCTTGTGAAACTTAACAGTCTTTCTCAAGAGCCTAAAAACAGAAATGAATTATTTTGTAGTTCTATTTACATCCAGAGCCTTTGGTCAACATGAATAAGCAACTTGGGAATTATGTGCTTAAAACAATACCACAAACTATGAACATCTTTTACTGCATGAACATTAAAAATGTATAGTTCAGTTTTACATGAATTTTCTTGGATTTGTGATTCTTGTGTAATTAAGGATTTTAGATAAATCAGAAGAAAGAAAAACTTGTTGGGAAATAAAAGAGCGAGTAAAGAAGATGGACATATTTTGGGTTGTAGCATTATTTGATGTACCAATCTAACAGCCATAAGATGGTGGCATGTTCCATTGGAAAGTAAGCACCACTATGTCAAGCCATTGGGAAGTTGGATTATTTGCAGCATATGGCCTTTCTTGAGGCCACTCTTTAATTTTGTTCCCGTTAGCAAGTGAGCTAAATTTTGCCTTTTAAAGCAGTTGGATGATCTTTCTTTTTGCACAAATTATCCCGCTGGACTAGCGGAGACATAATATAAATAATACCCTAAAGAAAAAGCTATTTCTGCAAATACCCAAAAAAATCCGATTTTGAAGGATATCATATTTACAATAGAAGAAAATGAGCAATTCCATGCTCCTTAGTGCAGGATGCAAAGATGAGTACTAAAAAATAGGCAGCCATCTATTTACCTGCTTGAATATTGATGGAAGAATCTGAGGTCTCGTTATCATGATGAGGCCTAATGTTTTCACAAGAGGTCCAAACTGTATAACATCCTATATCAATTAAGATGAAAGGATATTAGTTCTAGATACAGAAACCGTAAACCACAATAAGATAGTTTACCCGAAGAAAAGGTCTCAAGACCGGATCCCCTAGTTTCTGCAAGTAGATGACAACAAGAAAAGGGTAAAGAACTCAAAATCCTATACTAAGAATATCAAAGCAATTGAACACCTTATCGTCAAATTATGATGGCTTACCTGCATACTCATGAATTGACAAAAAGTTCATTCATGAAATCTGGTGGAACATTGGACTGTTTCTTTGCTGACATTGCCCTTTGAAATAACCAAGAAGAGCTCAAGTTCGGCTGCAGAACATAATACATAAGTATGGTGGCAGTAGAGTTATTCAAGTGTTTATGTGTCAGCTGGAAACTCACCATGTAAGGGTTCAATATTGACAAGCTTTTAGAGTCTAGAAAATTGCCTTCAAATGCTTCATATATACCTTGTAACCAAAGGAAAAGACCAATAATCAGTAAACTAGAAGCCACATTTATTTCCAAGCGGGAAAATACCTAGGCACAAGCTCATTTGCAGCTCAAAAATTAAGACGAGGATAGTCAGATAACAACTAAAGCATGTAATGATCAAAATTAAGCAGCAAAAGAAATCTGCAATCTTAATTTTCTTTCAGCCAGAGCCTAAAATATCACGTCCATTTAAAAAAGAGTTAAAGGTCAAAAACACACCTCAAGTATCACTTTTTTTGAGATTCCAACCTAAATTATCACCAACTAGTTAGAAAAACACACCTCAACTATCAGTTCTTCACTTTTTCTACCTCAACTATCATGTAGAAAAATTTAACAACTGATAGTTGAGGTGTGTTTTGGTGATAGTTTAGCTAGTAAACTCTCACACCCGATAGTTCAGGTAGGAAACTCAAAAAAGTGATACTTGAGGTGTGTTTTTAACCATTATCTCTTTAAAGAAATCTAACACATTTTTAATTAAACTAATCAAATATCTAAGAGAGGAAAGCTGGTTGACATATGAATCATTCATTAGTCTTTTCTTTTGAAAGAAGGTTTCATGTATTAGCAAGATGTTATAGATGGAGATACGATAAGATAAGATAAGATAAGATAAGACAAGATTTTACCAGTAGTCAATCTCCCTAGGTGCCTAGTTAAGCTCCCAAAACCACCAAAAGAAACCGGTGACTGTATGCCGCTAGCATCCCTAAACTGTAGACATTCAAAGTCATGTATTCTATTTATATGTAACCTGCAACGTATCATGTCTTTAAAGGGTTTGATGAAACACCTGTAAGATACGATCATATGCTGCTGGCAATGGCTGCCATCAAAATTAAAGGGGACAGAATTATCAGAAATAGTAAGAAGCTAAGTAAAGTGACCAAGAAATTTTTGATAATAACTCTCGACTAT
Organism: Anisodus tanguticus; assembly: GCA_034509755.1. Lineage (NCBI taxonomy): Eukaryota > Viridiplantae > Streptophyta > Magnoliopsida > Solanales > Solanaceae > Anisodus > Anisodus tanguticus. The sequence goes on along the minus strand of CM067561.1, from coordinate 30,485,541 downwards.
TTACCAAAAGTCATATATAAGAACGCAAGGTGTTGTATATATTTAAGGATACTTCAGTTATTCAATTATCGATGGAAAAACATATTAAGTTAGGTGGCAAGTGAAACATCAACAGCATCTTATGGATATAAATCACGGCCTAAGCACAGACCTTAAAGTTAATGGTTACCTGTCTCTATACGTTGGGAAAATGCCATATATTATCCTCAAGATTTCTAGATCGTCGAGAGACACGTCCTACAAATTCAAAAATGAAAGAAATTAGCAATTGAATAGATCATTAAGGAGAAATGGAAAATTTATACAACAGGATAGAGAGAACATATAAGTGGTTACCTGGTACTTTGGCATCAAATCCCAGTAATCTTCTAGTAACTCTTCCAGCTGTGGAGATCCAGGTTGAGGATCAACATAAGTGAACATATAAGTGGTTCGGTCTATGGGACCTGAGCCGGCAGGAAATGCCTGAAGATCATGGGAATGTTATTATTCGCCAAGCACAAAATTTCCAGACTATGATGTGCAAGATATTAAAGCATCTTAGCCGTTCACATTGCACGATTTCCAAGTACACATTGAATCGTTTTACCTCCCAGAAATATTGGACTAGTGACTGACCAGCTTCTTTAGTGGAAGCACTGCTAAATATGACATCACTTGTAGAGTTCTCCTTAAAACCACGGCAGCAAGTACCAACCGCAAGGCACATACCATCTGGTTTCCTTCCACATCTATTTTTTTTTTTTTTGAAACTGGTAAATATCCTTCCACATCTAATCTAAAGCAATTTTACATCATAAGAGCCAGTTCATGACATTAGGAAATGAACTAATAAAAGAATCTAAAGAGGATGTTAGTGAGATATAGAAAACTTTTATCAAGAGCGTCAGAGTAAGGATTACGAGGTCCAAGTAATCCTTGAATGCATGATATATTTTGAAAGAAACAGTTATAGTTGTATGCTTTACGAAAAAGATTCTGCACCTGCTTTACAATAGGAGAAAAATTGTCCATTGCATCGATGATGAGATGCGAGAATAAAGTCTTTCCCTCCTTTAGCTGCAAGACCTGTAAGAAGAAAAGTAAGAGCAATATATGGATGAACTTTACACATCTACTATGAATTCAATTATAGCAGAGAGATAATTGACAGCATTCTTTTGATGGTAATTTAAAACCCCTTTGAGTGAAAGAAACCCAGATAACATAACATCCCTCTTCTCTCAGCTCATTTTAATAACTCTATGTGACTTAAGTACTACCTTCAACTTTTTCTCTCAGAAAGAATTCTAGATTTTTGTGATTTTCATATTTGAAAGATTGCATTCTTGTGTTTCTAATTTTGGTCCATTTCAACCTCTTCATTCTGGCCGTTGTTAGGTTGGCCAAATTGAATAAAAGTCATTTGAGGTTAAGCACAAATTCAATCAAGGCAAAACCCGATGGTCAAATTAGAAATCAAATAAGGAAATTCATTGCTTTTTAGCCTAACCTAGGATGCTGCCTAAGTGATAAAGTGCATCCTTAAATAGCCACGTTAATGAGTAAGTAAGTATACTGCTGCATCCTGATACACGGATATGTTAGAGACGCTGTAACCTTCAAATGTGACACCTCCAAGGGAATCGAAATGCTCTTTCACAATCTCCACAAGCTTTACTGGCCTACGAACAGACAATAATTTTTTTTTAAGACCTTGAGATAAGTTTTACAAAAATAAAGAAATTATAAGCAACAAATAAGTTCTTGAACCATGTTCTTTAAAAGTTCAAAGAAATTATATGCGAGTAAAAAACCATCTAAACTATAATAATTAAAACATGTATGATGATCAGATGCGGCATATGACAATAGAAGTGCTTCACTTCATTGAAGTAGAAGATAACTGATTCTCCAACTTCTAATTACTGAGTTTTCCATAACATCGAGAGTATAAACAACAACAACAACAACAACGATAACTATTCTTCAGTCCCAAGGTACTTGGGGTTGGTTATATAAATCCTCACCATCCATTTTGTTCCTTTCGGACCCTAGAATGGGAGGTGAGGTGGAACCCTACACAAGTCAGGCCCTATTATGTTGATACATTTGCTTATAGACTGCCTATATATCTTCAGAAAAGGCTATATCTGTGATTTTTCATGCCTATATATCTTCAGAAAAGGCTATATATGTGATTTTTCATCATTTGAAGTTCAAAACATTATGCTAATCAAACCTAATTAGCACTTTTCTCTTGATCCTGTTTTTGTTCCAAGAAAGAGTAGGGTATTAACTTACATGCAAACAGAATAAGGGGTTTGGATGTTCTAATAGCAGCAAACACGGTAAAAGTTGACAGTAATGAATTTTGGCTGCATGCAGATTCCAGAGAGGACAAGGTATGGAAAACAGACTTACGAAACACCAAGATTGAGAATGCCCTGGACCCAAATGTCTCCCTTCCCTTCAAATCCACATCTGTTCTGCAAAGTGTCTCAGAAGCCAAAAGAGAATAATTAACGATATCGAAAACAGTAGAGGACCCTTAGCAGGAAACAAATCCCAGAAGTCATTTCAAAATTATACACTTGAGCAGCAATATTGCTAAGATGCTTAACTTTGCCCTCTTTTGCTCTATTTATCCTCATCTCAAGTCCATTCGCAAAAGGAAAGAAAAATTGTTCTTTATAGGCCTTCCAAACAAGAACTGGGGTTACTTTATGCACAAAACTTAATTACTTTAAGACGATATCAGGGTACATAGTGTTATTCGCAAAAGCAAGAACAGTGATATAAACTCTTCTAAACACGACCTTGTTATATGTGAAGACCAATTGAGGCTACAATGCTTTCAAGTTCAGAACAGTGATATAAACTCATTGACATATCCAACAAAATCTAGGATAAAGAACATACAGGGTTGAAACTGGCAGCAGTAGCCTCTTCAATGTCATCATCAGTTAAAACGCCAACTTCAACAAGTTCCAGTAGCTCTTTCTGATAGAATAGGAAAAATATAATTAGTCATAATTGTGTACATTTTGTATATGGTAAGTGTATATTTAGTCAAATTCATTACCTTATGTACCTAGGATTAGGATAATTCATTACCTTATTTTGTATATGGTAAGTGTATATTTAGTCAAAATAATTGTGAGTCGCCACGTAGTGTTTGATGAATCAAATTTTCCCTTTACCAAAATACATTGTTCCGTGTCTCCTACCTATGAGTTTCTGGATAGCATGCCCCCATATTTGGCCTCCCAAACCGGCCCAACTTCCTCGGCCCAACAAGTTTTTCGCCTTCCCAGCCTGCTGGGCCATATTGCCCGAGCCCAGTGGCTGCCGGACAAGCTGGGCCACTGCCTGGCAGTCCACTGGGCAGTGGTCTGGCCGCGGGCAGTACCGTCCCATCGTGCCTGGACCCACTGCCGGGCAGTCCGTCACCTCCTCCGTCCATCCAACTCCAATTCCGGCCCAACGGCCAGTCACTCATAGTCAGCACGGGATTTTTAAAGCTAATACGAAATACGGCCTTCATACTCATGTTACTAAATCACCGTTACCTCGTAATCCTGTTTCTGCTCTTCATGACCCGAATTGAAAAATGACTATGGATGATGAATATAATGCTCTTATTAAAAATAGGACTTGAGATTTGGTACCTCGTCCTCCTGATGTTAATGTGATTCGATCTATGTGAATTTTTAGTCATAAAGAAAAGTCTGATGGTACTTTTGAGAGGCATAAAGCCCGTCTTGTAGGTGATGAAAAAACTCAACAGGTTGGTGTGGACTGTGGTGAGACTTTTAGTCCGGTGGTCAAACCGGCAACTATCCGCACGGTGCTGAATTTGGCACTTTCGAAGGCATGGCCTCTACATAGCTTGATGTAAAGAATGCATTCCTGCATGGAGAACTCAATGAAATGGTATACATGTACCAACCCATGGGCTTCAGAAGCCCCTCTTATCCTGATCATGTTTGCTTACTGAAGAAATCTTTGTATGGGCTCAAACAAGCTCCTAGGGCCTGGTACAAGAGGTTTGCAGATTATGTTTCTACTATTGGGTTTTATAACAACAGGTTTGCAGATTATGTTTCTAATATTGGGTTTTATAACAACAGGTTTGATCATTCTCTCTTCATATACCGACAGGGTCCTGATATAGCTTATCTTATTCTGTATGTGGATGATATTTTATTGATTGCTTCATCTGACGCTCTTCGTAAGTCTATTATGTCCCTGCTCAGCTCCGAGTTTGCTATGAAAGATCTGGGACCTTTGAGTTATTTTTTAGGGATAGCTGTAATACATCATGCAGGTGGTTTATTTTTATCTCAGAAGAAGTATGCAGAGGAAATTGTTGAGCGGGCTGGCATGTCATCATGCAAGCCGTCTGCCACTTCGGTTGATACTAAACCTAAGTTGAGTGCCACTTCCGGTACACCATATGTTGATCCATCACATTACCGCAGTCTTGCAGGCGCCCTGCAATATCTTACCTTCACGAGGCCCTATATATCTTATGTTGTGCAACATGTTTGCTTATTTATGCATAACCCGATGGAGGATCACATGCAGACTCTCAAGCGCATTGGTGCGCTATATTCAGGGTACCCTTGATCATGGCTTGCATCTTTATCCATCTTCGACATCCACTCTCGTTGCTTACACTGATGTAGATTGGGGTGGCTGTCCGGACACCAGACGTTCCACGTCTGGCTACTGTGTGTTCTTTGGTGATAATTTGGTATCTTAGTCATCCAAATGGCATGCTACTTTGTCTAAATTCAGTGCCGAAGCAGAATACAGGGGAGTTGCCAATGTGGTTTCCGAATCGTGTTGGCTTTGCAATCTTCTTCTCGAGCTCCACTGTCCTATTCCGAAGGCAATATTGGTTTATTGTGATAATGTAAGTGCGATTTATCTCAATGGAAATCCGGTTCAACATCAACGCACTAAACATATAGAACAAGATATTCACTTTGTTCGCGAAAAGGTTGCTCGTGGGCAGGTACGTGTCTTACATGTCCCATCACGTTATCAGATCGCAAATATTTTTACGAAAGGTCTTACGTTGATTCTGTTTGAAGATTTTCGAGACAGTCTCAGCATACGCCGACCTCCCGCTTCGACTGAGGGGGCGTGATAGAATAGAAAAAATATAATTAGTCATAATTGTGTATATTTTGTATATTGTAAATGTATATTTAGTCAAATTCATTACCTTATGTACCTAGGATTATAATTTATTACCTTATGTACATAGGATTATGATTGTATTATAATATATATTAACCCTTTGGAATGAAATAATCAAGGAATAATATTTCTTACACTTTCCTTGATATGTTCCACTCTTTCTCCCTCTGTTTATCAATTTCCCAAAAAGTCAAAACATTATTGGACTCCTAAGTAGATGACTAGTTCTAAAGGAGTAGCATAATTGAATCCCACTAAGGCAGGGAGTATAATGTAAGGCTGGCCAGTGGGCTGGGTCGGTCCGGTCCCGCCCCGACTCCGCCCCGGTCCAGCCCCGAACCCGATTTTTTTATTTTTTTTTGCGGTATCGGGACTCGAACCGGGACGGGACATGGTCTCGTCCCGGCCTGGCCCAATCCCGCCCGACCCGACACGGTCCCGCCCCAATCCCGCCCGAAGCCCCCCTTTGCAAAAATAACCGTTGCACCAAGCGTCATCAACGGCGTCTGAAAGCGTTTTTTCTGCCGGCAGATATCAAATAGGAGAGCACATACACTCATTAGCCGGAGACAGTTTCGAGATTGTAGTATTATTCAGAGATTGGATACGAGCGGAGCGGAGAAGGTGCGGTCAACCGGAGATCAACGAAGAAGATGAAAACTACAACGAAATCTTATCCGAAGGTGGTGGAAGCGACGTGGAGCAATTTGACCAACAAATACCAATTCCAACTGAAGAACCACAGGAAATTATCAAGAAACTAGAACAGGTTTTTTTCAAAATATAATTTTTTTAATTGCAAATTTACTATGTAATTTGCAACTTTTGAACAACAACACGAAGTTGCAATTTTGACAATTGTATTTGTATTACAAAAAAAATCATGTCTATTAAATAATATAAGAGGCACAAAAACAACCTTGGGATGTTTTTATTACACTATTTTGTTTAATTATTGAGTTTTATATATATATGTTATTTTTTAAATTAAGTGCAAAAAAAAAAAGCCCGATCCCGACCCAGCCCGACCCCGCCCCTCCCCGACTCCGACGGGATCGGAAACGGGACGGCGGCGAATCCGGCCGGTCCCGACCTCGTCCCTCCCACCGTCCCGACCCGATCCCGCCGGTCCCGACCCGCCGGACCCGATCCCGGCCCACTGGCCACGCGTAGTATAATGCAATACCCCTTTCAAAACATTCCTTTCCACGACTCCAACTCGAAGACCTTTGGAACTTAGTGCTGTCGCAATGAAGATTCCCAAGGTACCCCCACAAACAATGACATCGAACATTTCCACGGAATTTCCACCATAATCAGAATCTTTGAATGATCCGGGGACAGCGGAAACAACTTTCTGGGGTTCTTAGTAACAAGTGGAATATTGAATAAATACAGTTGTTGAGGCCCTATTAATCGAATAAATGTACGTGTTTTCGGAAGTATATGTATTTACCTGTTCCAGCAGAGCAAATTTTAGACCACAGCTGGTCCAATCTTTTTAATGCACTATATGAGTATGCACCACCAACTTCCCCACTTACTGCAATTCCCTCCATTATCCTCTGCAACAAGATTCAATCTTCATATTTATTCAGTATACATACACTATCAGCAGCCTCAACATGGTATCAATTAGTTGTACATCTCACTCAAGATATATTGTGATATACTACATGCTCTTTGACAATGCCCCCCCCCCCCCCCCCCCAAAAAAAAAAAAAAAAATCAAGAATGGGATTGACCAAAAAGAGTGTACCTGGGTTCTTGAAGGAGTGGCTTGTGCTTGAAAAGAAACTTTTTTTCTATTCCCAAAAGGTGTAATTGCAGAAGGGTACTGAAAGGCTCCATTTTTCATCATAGTTGGCTGCAAGTGCAACTGCAGCTGAAGCGCCAATATGATAATTCAAGATTAGGAAAAAATTGATTCTTTTCCTCAGGTTGTCATGTTTTTGAGTAACAAACGTTAGACTAGTAATCTTGACCATCCACTCCATGCTACGAGAAATCTCGTGGCTTTTACTTTTCAGTTTTCAGTGGCGTGGTTTTATCAAATTAGAATTTGTTGCTGTATTGCACTTTGGTCTTCTTTAGGTTATGTTTTGTGGGGAGATTTGGGTAACAAACGAATATCTAGATACTTCTTGCTTCTTTTCTTGAAATTAGAGTAACTAATGTATTTTATATTTGTTATCTGTACATCATCGGATATTGGTTGTAATCGAATTGTTCTACATTAATGCAGATTGTTAAAAAGGCAAAAGTAGTATTTGTAAAGAGAGATCACCACCATACATGATAAACTGGATATCATGAGTTGGACGACGTGCAAATAATTTAGTTGCAATTTGCGACACCAAATTTCTTATTTGTAGATGTATCATATACATAATTTTGAACCATAATTTCCCGCAAAAGCTCAGTGACTTAATTTGTTTTTATTCCTCTCTTAAGTATAACATCTTGTATTAAACTCAAAATTATTATATTTGCTCTGTAATCTCTCCAATAGCGAGTCTCCTCGCATTAGCTTTTGTCTACTCATCTATTGTCAGATAAATCCAAAATGACATCTAAGTGGGGATTGAAGTTGGAAACTAATATTTTGTACTGTATCACTTATATATCTAGTTTAATCCCACCAAAAACCAAAACCACACCTCTACCCCCACAACTTATGAGGCCCAACCTCACCCCAATAATAAGGTTAGCAAGGGGGAAAAAGGAAGAATAAAGCTTTCTTAGGTGTGAACCGAATGTAATTCCAATAAACGAAGTATAACTAATAGGCCTCCGCAAATTTTACAGGAGGAATCAAATCGAGCACCATAATTTTTGTATACAGATGCGTATACAAAAACCAATCTGCAGCAAAAATAGTATTAAGGTGTTGCTCACAGGGAATGGGGTTTATTTCACAACAACCAAGTTGTGAAGAACAAAAAAAAATTAAGCAGAGGGAGAGACATGTTAGGCCAGTCTTGGTTATATTATCTTTCATTTACCAACCATATCTCTAAATTTGACAATGCAAGCTAATGCACGTTGGAAATCACCATCTTCTAAGGCAATGGTGAAGCGACAGTAACCAGGAATTCCAGTCCACGAAGAGCTATTGATGCACAAACCAGTGGTCTTAAGCATTGCTTCTCTGATATTTGTGTCATCAAGTTTGCCTTCCCATGAAGATGAATCTTTGCCGATTTTAACTGCCTTCCCGAGATAGGCAGATGGCTTTGCCACCACTGAAACGCCAGAATGCGCCTCAAGCACGTCCCAACCACAACTTTCAAGGGTCTGTTTACACATAAATCAGGACATTTGTATGAGAGAGTTACAGTTGAGAAATACCAACTTGGAAGCTATTTATAACAAATTATAAATATGGAGGCTAAACACTGACTTAAATTTTCTTCAAATGGTAAGAAAACAGATGCCATGTAAATATTTTAGATTCAGTCGCATCGTTTGGCCACAACAGCATATGAGCAATTTGTACTAGAGCACTCCTATGTTTACTTCGATGGTCCTTCAATTTGAAGTCCACGCTATAGTAATTGACAGCACATAGCTGCAATTTGCTCCCTTTTATAACTAAGATGGCTTTGATTACTGCTAATTAAAAATCATATTCTTGGACGAGTTAAACAGAAACACCTAATCCATAATGTAGAGAAAATGGTCTAAGCAGTGACTCTTATAATGCACTGCCTTGTAGTCAAGATGATGACTCAATGCAGCGACGAATGTAATCATAATGACAAATGACAAAAGTTCGAACGCTGATGCAGAAATAACCAGAACATGAAGTAATAATAAACATTTATTAATGCGAATTGACCTTTCCAGAAGAAAAAACAAAAGATACCTTTTTCAAGAGCTTATATCGACTAGCCAGAATATTTTCCTGCTCTGAGATTGCATTGGAAAGTTCTGCTGTTCGTTCTCTTTGATCCAACAGCTTCTTTACTTGGTATTTGATAGTGCTGTGAGGTTTGCTCAAACCTGGAAAACTGTGGAACGCCTCAATTAGAGCAGGCTGGTCTAGAAGCAGAAATCCAAATGTTACTCCAGCAGTAAGCATCTTCAGAAACAATCCTCCAAGCAAAGCAACACAGAATGACTGGTTCTCAGATCTTAGTTTTGCTTGAGTGTCCTCCAAATTCCAGCCATCCCAGCCCTTGGAGTTGAACTCCACACCAGAAAATGAAGTATCAATTATGACCCTTGCCCCAAACTTTGCGCACACAGATAATATACTCTTTATCTCCTCGTTGCTGTAAAGCTGCCCGGTAGGGTTGACAGTTGGTCCGGAAATAAAAATCCAAGGTCTGTTAACAGTCTTCAAAAAACTTTCAACTGTTTTCTGCGTCAATTTAAACCCTTCCTCTGGATTTGTAGGTACATATGCTATATTTGCTTTCACGAATTTTGCTGCAGACACATAACTACCGTTTGAGCCAGCTGGGAAGCATAGAGTCCCACCTTCATTGACGCAACAAAGTACCAATTTACTAAAAAGAGCTAGAGGGCAGTCAGCATATATGAATTCTGTCTTGTTGTTCGTTGGGAAACCATAACTACTCTCCATTAGTTGTCTAATGTTGCTTGTGACATCAATTTCTGACTCTGCAATGTTCTGTCTCACAAAACTCTCAAAGATGGCTGCCTTGACAGGAGTTGGTATAGGTAAAAAACTTTGATCTACATCCATGTGAATCAGAGCATTATCTGAATCAGTAACAGATAACTCTGCATGATTGAGTACTGAGGATACAGAGCTAGGAAAGCCGATCATCTTGGATGCTTTCAACTTCTCGGCTTCTCTCTGGAGAATGTGTAGAAGGTAACTTTTAGTACATAATTAAGCAGCTAATTTAGGCAGAGTTCAAAGAGACTGGAATCAAAAAGTAGGAGAGTGCACACATCTCAAGATTTAAAATATTGTGTCGTAAATTCCTTTAGGACAGCCACATATACAGATAGAATCCAGAAAAACTAGCGTAACATCGAGATATTCAAAAGTTAAAAGGCAGGCTTCTCATCTTTTTTCTTTTCTTCAGTTTCCTGATTTATTTACATTATCTGATAAAAGTCTCAATGTTCCAAGACCCTATTCTCAGTCTAGTCTCTCCCTTACCCCGCTTATCCCCCATAACCCTCGCCCCCGTCCCCGACCAAAAACGTGACCCTAGTCTACCATCATTTACCAAAGCCACTAAAGCAAATATAAACTAATAAACTACTCAAACGTTGCGGGCAGTGAACAATATCGGAACAGTACCGGAACGGAACAGTGCGGCGACAAACAAACAATATTTGCGGTACGGTGAACAGTACAGGGATCAGTGATTTCGCCGGCAAACAGGTTCGATTCAACTGGAGTTGGTACCTCCGGTTGCCCGTATCCATACTTTGTCCTTAACCTTGTTAAATTCTACCGCTTCTTGTCTTTAGTTATAGCACTCTTGGCGTAGTATTTTTAATTGTCTCTAGATTCTTGGTAACTTATGCTTGCACTTTGACCCATTTCTGTTTAATTTCTCTCTCCTCGCTTTTGCTCCCCAACGGTCATCTGCCTCTCCCTATCCCCCCCCCCCAACTCCGGCCAGCGACCATCGGCAGTCACGCCAGGTAAGTCGGCGGCGCTCTCTCCCCCTCCCCCTCCACTGCTCTCTTCACTTCCCCCTCACCCAGTCCCCACCACCGCAAACACTACCCACCACTGTAGGTTTGCGTTTTACAGTGTTGTCACCGGCGGCTGCGGCATAGGTACTCGATTTTTTTTACCCCGGTGACTGGAACAGTACTTAAACAGTACCGGAACAGTATTTTGCGGGCAGTGAACAGCATTGAAACAGTACCAGAACGGAACAGTGCAGCGACAGACAAACAATATTTGCGGGACGTGAACAGTACAGGGATCAGTGATTTTGCCAGCAAACAGGTTCGATTCAACTGGAGTTGGTACCTCCGGTTGCCCGTATCCATTCTTTGTCCTTAACCTTGTTAAATTCTACCGCTTCTTGTCTTTAGTTATAGCACTCTTAGCGTAGTATTTTTAATTGTCTTTAGATTCTTGGTAACTTGTGCACTTTGACCCATTCCTGTTTTAAGGTAAACGTTTGAGCAGTTTATTAGTTTATATTTGCTTTAGTGGCTTTGGTAAATGATGGTAGACTAGGGTCATGTTCTCGGTCGGGGACGGGGGCGAGGGTTAGGGGGGATAAGCGGGGTAAGTGAGAGACTAGACTGAGAATAGGGTCTTGGAACATTGAGACTTTAACAGGGAAGTCCATAGAGCTAGTTAAGATTCTTAAGAAGAGGAGGATTAATATAACCTGTGTCCAGGAGACCAAATGGGTAGGACCTAAGGCTAAGGATGTAGACGGGTATAAGTCATGGAGGCTTTGGAATCGGGGAAAGGAACGGGGGAGGCGTCTCACTTTTGGAGTTCGCTAGAGCTAGTGGGATGGTTATAGCCAATTCGAGGTTCCCGATGAAGGAGGAACACTTAGTGACTTTCCGTAGTTCGGTGGTGAAGACTCAGATAGACTTTTTGCTCATTAGGAGGTTGACAAAGGTCTATGTAAAGACTGCAAGGTTATTCCGAAGGAAGATCTTACAACCCGACATAAGTTTTTGATGATAGATTTGGAGATCAAGTTGGAGAAGAAGAGGAGGGTTGTGGATGACAGGTTAAGAATCAAATGGGGGAGTTTGACCATGCCTAGTGCAAATGAGATGGGGGAGAGGTTGATGGCCAAGGGGGCTTGGGAGAGTAGTGGAGATGCGACCGGTATGTGGGACAGGACGGCCAGTTGCATTCGGGAGGTAGCTAGAGAAGTGCTAGGGGTCTCGCGGGGTAATCGTAGTAGGCATCAAGGGGACTGGTGGTGGAACGGTCAAGTCCAAGAGAAGGTGGACGTGAAGAATTTGGCGCATATGAAATTGGTAGAAAGCAAGGACGAGGTAGAGAAGTGGACGAATAGGGAACTGTATACGATGGCGAGGAAGGAGGCAAAGCTAGCGGTTACAGCGGCAAAAACGGATGCTTTTGAACGTCTGTATGTGAAATTAGAGGAGAAAGACGGGGATAAGAAGTTGTACAGACTAATCAAGGCAAGGGAGAGAAAGACTCATGACTTGGATCATGTGAGGTGCATCAAGGACGAGGACGGCAAAGTACTAGTGGAGGAAGCGCATATTAGGCGGAGGTGGCAGTCTTACTTCCATAAACTCTTGAACGAAAAAGGAGATGGTGATATTGTGCTGGGAGATCCGGAGCATTCTGGTAGGTACCAGAATTTTGGATATTGTAGAAGGATTAAGGTTGAGGAAGTTAAGGGTGTTGTGTGCAGGATGCGCAGGGGACGAGCGACCGGGCCTGATGAGATCCAAGTTGAATTTTGGAAGAGCACAGGCACGGCAGGTTTGGAGTGGCTAACTAAGTTGTTTAACGTCATTTTTAAGACGACAAGAATGCCCGAAGAATGGAGATGGAGTACAATGATTCCCCTATACAAAAACAAAGGTGATATCCAGAGATGCAACAACTATAAGGGTATCAAGCTGATGAGTCACACTATGAAAGTTTGGGAAAGGGTCGTGGAGATGAGGGTGAGGAGAGACGTGTCTATTTCCGAGAACTAGTTCGGATTCATGCCGGGGCGGTCGACTACTGAAGTCATTCATCTTATTAAGAGGTTAGTGGAGCAGTATAGGGAGAGGAAGAAAGATTTACATATGATTTTCAACGACCTCGAGAAGGCATACGACAAAGTCCCTAGGGTGGTTCTATGGAGATGTTTGGAGGTTAGAGGTGTACCTGTGGCGTACACTAGGGCGATCAAGGATATGTACGCTGGAGCCAAGACTAGGGTACGGTCAGTTGGAGGAGACTTGGAGCACTTCCCAGTGACGATGGGGCTGCACCATGGATCAGCTCTTAGCCCATTCCTATTTGCTTTGGTGATGGATGGACTGACGCGACAAATCCAAGAGGAGGTACCATGGTGTATGTTATTTGCAGACGACATAGTCCCGATTGATGAGACTCGCAGCGGAGTAAACGACAAGCTGGAGGTTTGGAGACATACTCTGGAGTCTAAAGGGTTCAGGTTGAGTAGGATCAAGACATAATATTTGGAGTGTAAGTTCAGCAGGAGAGACCTTGAGACAGGCGTGGAGGTGAGGCTTGGTACTCAAGTCATTCCAAAGAAAGAAAACTTCAAATACCTAGGGTTTATTATCCAAGAAAACGGAAAGATTGATGACGATGACACACATCGTATTGGGGTAGGGTGGATGAAATGGAGGCTCGCATCTGGAGTATTGTGCGACAAAAAAGTGCCACCAAAACTTAAAGGCAAGTTCTATGGGGTGGTGGTTAGACCGACTATGTTGTATGGGGCGGAGTGTTGGTCAGTCAAGACTTCGCACATACAAGAAATGAGAGTTGCGGAGATGAGGATGCTGAGATGGATGTGTGGGCATACAAGGAGAGATAGGATTAGAAATGATGATATCCGGGATAAAGTGGGAGTGGCCTCGGTGGAGGATAAGATGCGGGAAGCGAGGTTGAGATGGTTCGTACATGTGCAGAGGAGAGACACGGATGCCCCAGTGCGGAGGTGTGAGAGGTTGGCTAGGGACGGGTTCAAGAGGGATAGAGGTAGGCCGAAGAAGTATTGGGGAGAGGTGATTAGACGGGATATAGCGCAGGGGCAACTTACTGAGGACATGACCTTAGATAGGGGGTTGTGGATGACACGGATTAAGGTAGAAGGGTAGTAGATAGTTGAGCGTAGTCCTACGTACGTTTACAAAAGGATAATGTAGTGTTATTATTGTAGGCCCGATTAGCCTATCAAACTTATAGGCGCATTAGTGCTTTGTATTGCCATGTAGTATGATTCATGCTACTATGTGTTTTTTAGTGTAACTTGTTTATCTTATTTACCTGTGTTAACTAATGCTCCCTGTTTTTAGAATGCACTACCATGACGTATTCGATTTTATTATCTGATTTTATTATATGTATGTTCAGAATGCTTTAACTTCTCATCTGAATCTGAACGTTTCTCTTGCTTTGATTTGATTTGATTTGCTTTGCTTTGAATGCTTTGACTATGATTATGCTTTGTCTTGAGCCGAGTGTCTCCCGGAAACGGCCGCTCTACCTATCAAGGTGGAGGTAAGGTCTGTGTACACTCTACCCTCCCTAGACCCCACGTTGTGGGATTTTACTGGGTATGTTGTTGTTGTTGTTGTTGTATCTGATAATCCATATTAGATTACAACTTACATCCAATGGCTAAGCAGTGACTAGCAAATTCACACATCTGAGCAGCAAGGTTAAAGAACTTCTTCCATTAGGCAATCATAAAAGAGCTGAACTACTAACCTCAGCAGGTGGATGTCGATCTGCAAGCTGAAAAGCTAGAAGCTCGTGGAAAAGACAGCCATAATAATATTGGCTTATAAGAGCAGTATTTCCTTGTAGTAGTTCCATGGTTTTGGATAATGCTTTATAGATAGTTTCGTCTTCTGATATAACAAAAGCTACTTCCAGATCCGAATATACCTGAAAAACGAAAGAGACTACAAATATAAAGCTAGCCAACTACACCAGCCAAGTAGCATAGAAACAAATGTAGAACAGGACCTAAAAATCTTTTAGAAATGCACTAGCATATAGTTATTGGAAAAAATAAACCTACCTGATTCTTTACTAAGCCACAGACAATAGCTGCATGTGAGGGCAGAGAAGTTCTTGCAAGGTATTTCAGGAGCCCATTAGATTTGGGGAGGCTGGATAGCTCAAACTGGTCAGATATGTCTAAAAACAGACGACATCCAATTTCCCTTGTGGTGTCAAGTAGGTACTCAAAAGAGGAACTGGTAACTGATTCAAATTGTGCCACCCCAGTAACTACAACTTGGGGCTTCAACTTCTTTATCAGTTCAACCAACGAATCAGATTGGCGTGGAGCTTCAATAACAGTGATGATATCCTCTGAATTACTATCAGTTTGACTTTTCTGCATGAAGGCGAGATTTCAAAATGGTTAAAAATGACCAATAAACCTTATAACAATGCTCATGAAAGATGAGCGAACATATCCCTTCAAGTGCTCACTTTGTTTACTATTAAAAGTAAAAACATTAAGTAGTAAACTTGGCATTTATACAGAAGTATGTTTTTTCATCAGGCTAGTGAAACAAATACATTATGTGATCTGGAAGAAATTATAAGGATTACATTCAACCGAGATGGAGAGCAAATACCTCAATTTTCAATGATGTCAGCCATTGCCTAGGCAGGTGTCGTGACAGTTGCTCATCCACAATTGCTAGATGTGGCAAGAACAACCGCAACAGATTCTCTATCGCCACAGCCCTTGAAGGGAAGACAACGACATTCTGACATAAAATCGAGAAGCCCATATTAGAATACATAATAAATTGCAATATGCTTTTGCAGAAATCAATCCTCGAAAGATGCTTCCACTAAAGTCCCCCAACCCAGACTAGAAAGCTGACTAAGAAAATTATTAGTTGCATTACATTTTCTACAGAACTTACAGTTCCCATTGATGCCTTACCATGAAAGTACAGTGTTCAGTGCATCCTAACTTGCATTTCACACCAACCATTGCAACTATGCAAGGCTAACTCGTATTTGTTAAAACATTGAGCAGGCAAACTCAAAGAAGTTGCTTCTCTAGATTACTTAAGAGAAATATGATAATTATGGATGTAAGCTATAAGCCTATGACCGTTTAAGTAGAAACTATATGTTAACATCACACAACAAGCAAAACCCTTTTCCCCCTCAAAATTAGACATTCACACAACAAGCTCCATATCCACCAAGGCACTCTCTACAAGGCCATATCTGGCAGCAACCCTTCTTAGTCTCCAATATATCAGCAAAAGAATCTTGCATAAAGAAAAATAACAGAGTTAAACAATCTTACGTCGGCCATAAGAGGAAAATGGTGGTATGTTTTCATAAAGCCAGCAATCAGATTGCGGAACCATCTACTTCCTGCTGGTGATTCATATGGGAAAACAGAATTTTCCTTGAGCACGTTAGCAAGATAAGCTAGGAAAGGGATCTTCTCATCTGCTACAGCATCATCTTCAAATGATAAATCCAGAGAATTACTGATATCATGGAATCCATTTTTTATGAACTCAAATATCTTTTTGACCTGTCAGTTCAGCTGAATCAGTTTTACGCGCTTTTGCAGTGCTCTGAACTGTATATCTTCAATTTCAATTACCAGATTTGAACATATGTAAGCCCTTTACAATTACCTTATTTGGCTGACGAAGTTGACAGCTGTACACAGACAAAGCATGAGAGATGCGGCCACCAGCCTTGCCATAGGCCCATGCTGTTCGAGCACAGATAGGCTGATCCCCAACAAGTCCCATGAAAAATTCAAACCGATGCATGCTACTTTTTTCGATTTCAACTAAAGCTGATATATCTGTGTCAGCTGCCTGCATTAACCTACTGTTTAGAGGCATAGTCCGTCGTAACTGTTATCTGTTATCTAAATTAAAGATAATTCACCCACCTGAAGAATTTTAGTTTGCCAAAGCTTGTTAACAAGAACACCACGGCGCTCGAATAATCGTTTGCAGACACCTTGCCCTGGACGGCCTCCCATGTTGAAGATCATAATGCCTGATGGCTTTATGACAGAAATACCTTCTTCAACTGCCCTTGCAATAAGCCCTAAGCCAAACTGGTCTTCAACAAAGCCCTAGACATGATTAACAAAGAAAATTAATAAACATAGTTTCAGTGTGGAAAGAAGCAAGGGCATTTTCTGTCAACCAATGACTTGTTAATCAGTTTATCACCCAACCTGAAGCGCACAATAATTGCTTAATGAATGCAGAAATTCTTCACTAGCATTTTCAGTAATCAACTTGGACATTGCATCCGGGTTTGGATTAAGAATCTGCATCCAGAAGCAAAATGCATAAAATCAGAACATGTGACCATAAACTTCCATCAACTGACCACAACATACTCTGAATCTCTAGGTTTCTGTTAAGATTAAAGAGGGAAAACGGCAATTGTGTAGATAACCATAACATCGCATGCAAGTTGTAACAATACCTGCGGTATGCACCCAACAATTCGTTCAAGTTCTATATGATTATCTTTGCAGTAAGCTAGTAGATCAGACTCGTGAAACTCTATCCTATCTAGTAGTGTTTTCTTTTCATCATCATATATTGGTTCGCCATTGTCATCCAGAGCATTCAAGTACAAATTTATCCACGAGATCTTTACTGCTCTTGGATTTATATCTAGTCCATAAACCTGTAAAATGATATTAAAGAACAAGGTATCCGTAAGCAATTCCCCCAACAAACACATCATTTCCTGTAGCTCAAAATTGCAAGAGGAATTCTAAAATACGGTTATTCATAAGCACAACCTTTGATGGTGACCATTTCTCGGCAATGGCAATGGATATCCATCCATTTCCACATCCCAGCTCTGCAACTGTCTTGTCCTGGAAGATGGAATCGGGGTGTCTATTTAGTCCCTCATAAAAGGTGAAGGACCAATCCTCTGGGATAAAGATACTGGGGATGACAATCATTGTCAGTTTCTTTCGCTTCTGGAAACCTACAAAAAATAGACAGAAAGGCGTACTAAGAGAAGCAGTCTCTCAATTAAAAAAAAAAACATTTTTTCATTTCTGGGGCGGTATCTCTGAATGGCATTAGCACAACTAATAGTAAAAGCGAGTTAAGAACATAAGCAGGACTTCTAAGTCATCAATGTGGCAACTGGCAATGCCTTAAAACTACATCATTGAACCTGAGTACACGATAAGCCTGCCTTTGACAATTGAGGAGAACACATTAGCTAGTTTAATAGCAGGTGCGTCAAGATTTTTTTGTGTGAATGGCGGAAGGGATAAACCTTCATATTTACCACCAATTTCTGAAGCTTATAAGGAGATTTCCAGGGAGAAATAGAGACACTGTTTGACCTCTGATGGCAGAGAATTAGGAAAGGTTGCTGGTTTGATGTTAAAACTTTTATTATGTTCTCAAGTTCTGGATATGACAGGCTTTACACAATCTGTTAGATTAGAAGTCATAGTATCTCCATCAACACAAAAACAAAAATGATCAACTTGCTATAGGGTGAGTAGAAGTATCCAATTGGTATCAGTATTTATCAAATAAAGCTTTATGGTTTGAGTGAATATGATATATACCGAGAGAAAGAATGATAAAATTAAAACTCCAATGGACATGAAGGATAGTCAATGGTGAATGACCAGGTGAATAAAATGAAATTTACAGAGGCTGTGAACCAGAAAGAAAGAGTGAACATGCAGAGAATTTAGAAGTTGGAAAAAAATGATCCAGAGTTCTATTCCATACTTGAGGCACCCCTTCAGCAGAACTACTTTATGCTCAGTGCACGCATTCTGAATACAAGCTTAACTTGCCGAATAAGTTTCCAAAGTCTAATGGAACACCTATAGAAATGATCCTCCTAATATACATGTCCTTGGTCTGTAGAAGGAACAGCTTCCTTCAACAAGGTTTACATGTCAGTCAATCCTCTGGTTAGAGGTAGCATACACACAAACGTATCACTGATAAATCAAGATCCACCTAAACATGTCCCTCCACATTTCCTAGTATACCTGATGAATGAAACCAAGGAACTGTTAGTTCCTCACACTTTTTCTCATTCCCTTTGGGCTCTCACATGTTAACTCTTACTCCTTAAATCAGCAACAACAATAACTATCTGCTTCATTCCCAAGCTAGTCGTCTTCTGCTATAAATCTCACCATCCATTTGCTCCATTTGAATAACTCTTATTCCATAAAAGCTAAAGAAACCTCACTGAACCTAAACTACCATAACTAAATGTTTTCTACCCTTTTTAAAGGAACTACAAACCATTCATAGAATCACTACTCCACGAAATAATGTGAAATTAAACTTAAATACTCCCTCCGTCCCTGAAAGAACAACAGGATTTGGAGTAACTGCCATTACTCTTCAGTTTTCTGTTGAGGTCTATCAGTGATCAATTTCTAGGTTTCATTATAAACGAATGTGAACTCGTCCAAGTTTATGCGATTCGAATATTGAGTTCTTAATACATGTTCAAAATCTACATAGAAAACACTATAATTATCAGTTTTCTATAAGAAGTATCCGAATTGTTCGGACAAATTGCAGTCAGAGACAAATCTGCAACTGTATAAATAGTAATAGCACCAAACAAATTTGGACATCGGAATTAATAGCTCATGAACATCATTTTCTTACCAAATACACAAGCAACAATACTGATGAAGAATCTACAATTTATTTAATATTAGATTTTAAAAAAAAGGAAAATGACTATGTAACTAAAATTGATGAGAATAGAACAAAAAACTGATCAAATCTACACATCCACGCAGCGACGTGTACGTATACACGTATATTATGTTATAAAAAAAATGTATACAAGCAAATGCGACTATAAAAAATTGCAGTCAAAAGAGAAATTATGTACTATACAAACAGTAATAGCACCAAACAAATTTTGATAGAGCAAGCAATAGCTCATGAACCTCATTTTTTAATATCTACATTTTTTTTAATTTTAAGAGGAAAAAACGACTATGAAACTAAAAAATGATGAGTAGAACAAAAAACTGATCAAATTTACACATCGACGTACACGTACAAGTACATGTATATCTATATTATACAAAACAATTATACAAGTAAATGCGACTATTAAAAATACATTTAAAATTTGATCATAGTAAAAGGAGAAAAAGGAGAAGACCTTCATATTGTTCAAGAACAATATCCTGAATCTGGAAATGATAAGTTTGGAGGCATTGATCGGATGCTTCTTTAGTAGCAAATCGTTTTTGAAGAAGAGCAAGGAAGATCCGAGCTTCTTTCCGGGTAACCGGATCTTCCAGTCGTTCGAGGAGTGATCGGAGCATACTGTAAGCAGCATCACCTGATTGCTCACACCGTTTCAGGAAGTCATCGGTCGACGTACAAAGTCCATTCACCGCCATTTCTGAGAAATGAGTTTTGCGTGAAGAAGCTCTCTGTGTGTGTTCTTGGGAATGTGAATTGAATGGAGGACCTGAGAGGAAGTTAGATGAGATGAAACTTCCCGAATATATTGGAGTGACTAATGGAATAAACCAAACCTTTTACTCTATTATTATGGAAATTATTTAAATTAAATTGTATTAAGGGTTGCGTTTTTCTTTTAGTTTACATTGGAGAATGGGGGAGGGGATTGCAACGCCGTATCTAAAATGATTTCAATCATCCGGCTTCACAATTGTCTGCTCTCTCCTTGTTCGTCACTTTCCAATCCACAACAGACCTGGTCTTCTCTTCATCCATCTCAATCACATCCTTGCTGATCATGGCCCCTAACTTAATATTTTCTAAATTTACAGACTAGAAACTACACAATCAACATAATATGTCAATCAATTGAGAAACTAAGTTTCTCATCTAGCTTTCGCAATCCGCATTGAAATTCCGATTAATTTGTATTCACACCTTGTAAAGGTCCATTTAAAAAAAAAAAGCGCTTACTAACATGACTTTTTTCATGTCAGGATTCAAACTCGAAAATTTTAATTAAAGATGAAGAGATCAATTCATTTTAAGTAAAAGAAAAAATTGAAAGAACTAAAATTTAGCATCAAGTTCTGAAAACTATTTTATAAATATTGATAATGAGCACATATTGTTATAAAAGGTGTTGAAATTGTAAAAAGGTAATTAATATGCTTACTTTTCAATTTATTTCCCTAAAATTAGTAATTTAACTAAAGTTTTGTATTAAATAAATAGTGAAAAATATTCGTATAAAATTTTAAACAGTCAAGTTTTTGGCGTTGCTAATTAATGCTAAACATATAGTAGAAAAGAAATTTAGTCTGTGACTAATTTAGACCAATAATGTTCGAAGAAAAATTATAAAGTGAAGGCTTATCTAATTGACTAATTCTTCATTCCCAATGTAGTATTAACTAAGAAATAATTATATCCAATCCATCCTCTTGAATATTGACACGAGTACTGTGATGCATTTAGTTACCAAACAATTACACCGAAGACCTTTTTTGACCATACCTTTGCTTCTCAGAGTATTCTTTTTCTTTTTTGTTCCATGTAGAAAAGAAATATTTTTCTTTTTTAACCACATCCCTCTTGTTGCCAACATTTTTTTCCTGATTAAATAGATACCACTGATATATATAAACACATAAAAACGATAATTTCAACTATGATAATTGGATACTCTATTTATTGTTTTCCTCTTATTTGGTTTCTGCCCATGGATTTTGAGGTTGGTAGGGAAAATAAGATCAGATATTTATTAAATAAAAAATAAGTTAAAATGTGAGATTTGTTGATATGGCAACTTAAATTAATAAAAATATTTCAATGCATTGGAAGGGTTTGTTTTCGCATTTTGTGACAGTTTTTTTGTTATTATGATGAAAAGTCTTATGATATTATTATGCGAGAAAAAAATTATACGACTTTAATAATAAAAAATAAAAAAATTATTTGACCTATTATGAAATGTACCCCTAAAAGAAAATAAATAAAATATTTGGGACACCATCATCAAGAAGGCTCCCCATTTAGACATGATTTGAAATTAACAACATACCCACTGAAATCCCACAACGTGGGGTCTGGGGTTAGAGTGTACGCAAACCTTACCTCTACCTTGATAGGTAGATCAACTGTTTCCGAGAGACTCTCGGCTCAAGACAAAGCATAAGCAAAGTAAGACAAACAAAGCGACTAAGCCATGATAGCGACTTTTGAAAAAGAGGCAATAACTAATGCAGGTAAATAAGACAAACAAAATACACTATTAGCATAAATCAAACAATAATGGACTATAAAGTAATATTGTGCCTACTAGTATGATAGGCTAAGCGATCTTACAATAATAACACTACAACTACTAGTTTGTAAGCGTAGGTAGGATTACGCTGGACTACCTACTACCCTTCTACCCTAATCAGTGTCCTCCATAACCCTCTATCTAAGGTCATGTCCTCAATGAGTTGCATCTGCGCCATATCCCGTCTAATCACATTTCTCCAATACTTCTTCGGTCTACCTCTACCCCTCATGTACTCGTCCATAGCCAACCTCTCACACATCCGTACTGGGACATTTGTGTCTCTCCTCTGCACGTGCCTGAACCATCTCAACCTCGCTTCCTGCATCTTATCCTCCACTGAGGCTACTCTCACTCTGTCCCGGATATCATCATTTCTAATTATATCTCTCTTTGTATGCCCACGCATCCATCTTAGCATCCTCATCTCCGCAACTTTCATCTTTTGGGTGTACGAAGTCTTGACCGGCCAGCACTCCGCCTCATACAACATAGTTGGTCTAACCATCACCCTATAGAACTTGCCTTTACGTTTTGGTGGCACCTTTTTATCGCACAAAACTCCATATGTGAGCCTCCATTTCATCCACCTGCCCCAATACGATGTGTAACATCGTTATCAATCTCTCAATTCCCTTGAATAATAGATCCGAGGTACTTAAAGCTTCCTTTCTTTGGAATGACCTGAGTACCAAGCCTCACATTCACGCCTGTCTCAAGGTCGCTCCCGTTACTGAATTTGCACTCTAAGTATTCTGTCTTGGTCCTACTCAACCTGAACCCTTTAGACTCCAAAGTATGTTTCCAAACCTCCAACTTAGCGTTCACTCCGCTGCGAGTCTCATCAATCAGGACTATGTCGTCTGTGAATAACATATAGCATGACACATCCTCTTAGATTTATCGCGTCAGTCCATCCATCACCAAGTCAAATAGGAATGGGCTAAGAGATGATCCTTGGTGCAACCCCATCATCACTGGGAAGTGCTCCGAATCTCATCCTACTGTCCGTACTTTAGTCTTGGCTCCATCATACATATCCTTGATTGCCATAGTGTATGCCACATGTACACCTCTAACCTCCAAACATCTCCATAGAACCTCCATAAGGACTTTGTCGTATGTCTTCTCGAGGTCGATGAAAATCATGTCTCCCTTCCTCTCCCTATACTGCTCCACCAACCTCCTAATAAGATGAATGACTTTTGTAGTCGAATGCCCCAACATGAATTCAAACTGATTTTCGGAGATAGACACATCTCTTCTCACCCCCAATTTGAAATCATAATATGAAATCACGATGATTTGAAGTTTTGTTTGGACATGCAATTTGGATTTTTTAAAGTTGTATTTTTTCTCATAGAGCCACAAGTTGTGAAAACCATTAAAACTTCCCAAATTCTCATATAATATTACCAAAAATGAGCTATCATTATTCATAACAAAGTTAATACGATAGTAGAACACCTTTCTAAAAAATACAACATCTATTGATCGAACTTTAGTAGTAATAAAAAGAAAAATCAAACATGAGTTGTAGAAGTATATTTAGTTGGTAAATGATTGGTAATTGTAATTTTTGTTATAAATATACCACCAACTTGCATATTTTCTTTTTATATATTTGATATAAATGATTGGTAAATATATCTACCAATTTATGGATCTTCTTTGATAAAATATAAACTTATGACTCAAGTTTTACATTTAAAAATTTTGAAATCATGATTTAGAATCCCAAATCATGTCTTCTTGGAGAATTTGAGATTTGAAATCATGATTTGAGAATTTGTTGTTGTTGTTGTAAATCATAATATGAAGTTGAAGTTAAAATTTTGTGCAAATTTCATAGACAAAACACTGATTTGAAATCAAAATATGAAATCATGATTTCATATCGCATAACCAAACGTCTACTTATAACTTTCTCACCTACATCAATCATTTACACCATGTTGGAAATTGAATTTGGATCATCCATGTGAGTCAACTCGGATCCATAATCAAATAAATAAGTATATATGTGTAATATATTTATTATTAATAATAATAAAGAAAAAAAGTGAAGTCACAACAATTGGATTTTTTTTGAATAGTTTTGTCATTTGAAGAATTATAAATAGGTTTCTATTAGGAGAAACCTTAATTTAATTCTGCATGTTTTTTCTCCTCTTATTTCTTCTCCCAATAAATAGAAAAATCTTTTTTTCTTTGTGTGAAGAACTTCTACGGATGATTCCATGGAGAAGTAAGCGGTCTTCTATGATGTTCATTGGAGCATTCTTTGTAACTCAGGTATGACTTAGACTGTGAATATTTATGATATAATTCGTGTTCTTAACATATGATTACACTATCAACTAGTGAAACAAATATTGAATGAATTTTGGAAAAATTATGTGTTATTAGATTATTATATTTTCCTTCACACCAGCACAACATCAATGACTACTTCTATAATTGGCGTTTCAAGAAGAAAAACATTAAGATAAACACCACAGGGTATTATAATCTAATAAGAAAACGCATGTTGCCATTCTCTTTTTGTTAGAAAATTATTTCTTTTAGAAAAGATACACTGTATTGAATTATTCAGTTGACATGATCTAATTATTTGTAGCGTCATACTGTCACATCGAAAGGAGAGGGGAAAAGTCTTGAAGATTAATTAATGGAGTACAAAGAGTCGGTTATTTTATTTAAATATGGACAAAAGAAAAAGATATCAGTGCTGATTCTTCTCATTGAATGACTTTTACATGCTCAAATTTTGAAGATAACACTATTAATTCTTTTTCACACTATTAATTAGGCCTCTTGTTAGTTGTAATGTGAGTTTTGAAAATTTGAAGATAACATATGTTGCTTATTACAATTGGTGAAAATGATTTGAAGCGTAGAAATTATTTACACTGAAATTGTATACCATTTAAACTTTTTTTTCGAAAGTATTGTTTTACCTTTGCTCAAATATTGTTTTTACCTTTATTCAGGAAAAAAAAGAAAAAAAAAGCCAGGTGAATGTAATACAGTTGGGTACTTGGGTAGGGGAAGGATAGATGATTTTGCAAATTAATATACTGATAGACATTCGTTCATGACCCAACATTATTGTTGAGTTCTCCCATATCGATGAGATAAGTGGTACTTGCTCTCCTTATGTGGCTTGAGCAATCTTCCTCCATTTGAACTAACTTTTGGGGTTAAGTTAAGCCAATATCCATTCTTTACATGGTATCAGATCCAGATCCGTCCCAATTCATTGTTTCCGATGTTGGCCCCTCTTATATTGTTCACGCTCCAGATGTCCAACCCTGGGCATGATGCGAGGTGTTGAGTTCTCCCATCGCTCCAGATGTCCAGCCCTGGGCGTGAGGCGAGATGTTGAGTTCTCCCACATCGATGGGATAAGTGATATTTGGTCTCCTTATACGGCTTGGGCAACCCTCCTCCCTTTGAGCTAGCTTTTGGGGTTGAGTTAGACCAATATCAATTTTTTACAATTATTTACTCTTGTTGTTTTTCTTACTTCTTTTAATCTTTATTCTTTTGGTTTGTATTTCCATCTAGTTCTACTTTTAGGACCACAAAGAAAGGATTCCACTAGGTGTACTTAATTATTTCAATAAGCAGGCCGATTCGATTATTGATAACACTTCAAATTTTTAAAGGATAGTTGCCTACACTTTATTTTCTATTTCGAATTTCTTTTTAACCTAGTGTTGAGACATGAGAGCACTAATTCTCGTGCCAACAACTGAGCTTCTCCAATGTCAAAACTAATAGAATTATCTCATTGTTGTGTGATGATACAAAGATATCGAGTTTGAGTTCTGATTTAATAAACCTCCATTAAGAGTGTTTGTAGATTTATTAGGTGAGAATCCAAATTAATAAGACTACCAAATTTGTTTTATCAGATTATTAAACTAAAAGAAAGGCTGATTTTCATAAATGATCCTCTTTTATGCCACAATTTATATGTTGTTCCCATTTTGACCAAAATTTAGATTTTGTCCCATGACTATACAATCGATGAATAAAAAATTTGAGCTACTGATTATAGACAGTGATCTACATCTTTCACTAATATTATAAAACCTCGGAAATTTCCTCTGATTAACTGGAATCAATACTATGAGCCTAATTAAAAATATGAGACGTGTTGGTCTGAATTTCCCATGGGTTGTTGGGGCCTGCGGATTCTTCTTGTCCACAAAAATGCAGTTTCTAATTGCTGGCCACATAGAGATAGGGAAGTGGAGATTTTGCATCGATCCATTTTTGTACTTATGTTCCAGATAGTTTTAGCGCGTTAGAAATGGTATTTACAGCTTTCCTAACATGACCTTAAAATGATATGATGATCTTATATAATCAATAAATTACTGCCTTTTCTATTGTGTTAAAACTTGGAGATTTGTCCTATTTTTTTGCCTTATTCTATGCAACAGACATATTAAGAGGTTGAAACAACATATACACATTCAATAACAAGTAATTTCGACGTGCCATTGGTTTCTGTCATGTCAAATATATTACCATATAACTAATACAATTCCAGCATATCACCTCCCTACTTTAAAAACTCTACCACGTCGTGATACATAACACCCTATTATAGTTTAATTATAATAGTTTAGTCTATTTACAGTAAAATTATAATTATGATAAATATAAAATTTATAGTCCTATTGGAATAGGGTTAAGACTAGGAGAAAGATAACCGTACTTCTATATAAAGAGGTAATTATGATGAATATAAAATAGAAAGAATTCTCTCATTATTCTTTTCTCTCTAAATTCTCGTATCGGTCTCGATTTTAACATGATGTCAGAGACACGTTAGAAAGAACACAAAAATTCTAGAATAATGGCAGGTGATAGTAAAGAAACTGGCGATAACGGTAAAGGAATTGCCGGTGAAGAAAACAAAATCCAAAGAAAAATAATATCTCCATACGATATTACGTCGAATGATAACCCTGGAATTGTGGTGACACAAGTCCAATTGAAGGGCCAAAATTATGAAGAATGAGCTAGATCCATGAGGACATCCCTAATAGCAAGAAAGAAGTTTGGCTTCGTCGATGGTACAATAAAAAAACGGACGAAGAGTGGCCGGACTTGAAATATTGGTGGACTATAAACTCATTGTCGGTGTCGTGGATTCGCAACACCATAGAACCAACGCTTTGCTCAACGATTACACATAAAGAGGAAGTGGAAGAATTATGAATGAACATCAGAGAGTGGTTCCCCGTTATTAACGGCCCTCATATGCAACAACTAAAGGCGAAACTAGTGGAGTGCAAGCAAAAGGGAAGGCCCTAGCGGATTACTATGGAAAACTCACTAAGCAGTGGAAGGAATTGGCGAATTACGAACAGATTCCAACTTGTATGTGAGGAAAGTGCACGTGCAATCTAAGATCGAACTGTACTGGCCTAGGAATTGCTGCCATCTACTCAAAGTTGGTGCAGAAAGAGCGTGTGAGGGAAATCATACAAAAAACAAAAGATCAGAGTGAACCCATGGCTTTTGCCGTACAAGAGAGAACCTCTTACCGTGATCGAGGTGAAGGGAAAAACGATGGTGCATTCTGCACACATTGCAAGAGATTCGAACATGTTGTGGATGAATGTTTTTGACTTATTGATTATCCGAATTGGTGGTCGGGAAATAAAAAAAGGAGACAAAAAAATCGAAGGAAGAAGATGAGGACACCAACAACAGAGGAGTGGATCAGGATCCGATTGTGGTAGAGGCAACTATCGGGCTAGCGCCATAGTGCCAAAGAAGGAACTCATATGGAGATAGAAATTCTCCCCTACCTTTTAGCCTTATGGATCGGTGAACACAGACGACACAACACTTCACAATTTGAGAGATGAGATCTGAAAGACTGTGATTCATGTGTTGAATTCCCATAGAATAAACCCGAATGGGTCTAAATGGGAAGATGGATAGTAAGACTGAAAACTCATCCTAAATCATAGACTCCAGAGCTACCAACCATATGACATGTAATATGGAAGAACTGAGAAATATGCTAGACATTTTTAAATATCCTGATGGTCTTTCAGACGGAAGTAGCTCAGTGGCTACAAAAGAAGGAACGTCCAGGCTGAATGACAAGATATGGTTGAAGAATGTCCTTTATGTTCCGGATTTGACATGCAATTTAATTTCTGTATCACAACTAATTGATCATTTAGATTGTGATGTGACATTTAATAGAATCATGTGTGCTATACTAGACTCCACCACGAGGAAGCTAATTGGAAAAGGTGAGCGTCGAGGTGGACTTTAATATTTTCTGAATGTGCCACTGATACGGACTATGAAGACAGAGGTAGTTGATTGGTTCGATCGTTGTCACCAACGATTGGGTCATCATTCAACACAAGTAATAAAGTCCATTATGGCTTTAGGCTTAAAGAGAAATGGTAATAGATCAGATAAAGAATGTGACGTATGCCAACGGGTAAAGCAAATGAGAAGCGTTTTTCTTTCAAGTGATAATGTTGCTTCAGATACTTCTGAGATGATTAATTGCGATTTATGAGGACCATATAGAACCCCTTCCTCTTATGTTGCTTCATATTTTCTTACTAATATGGTTGATCGTTCACGAACTGTGTGGATTTTTCTCTTAGTTGATAAGAAAGAAGTGTCCCAAACCTTGAAGAATTTCTTCACCTTGGTGGATAGACAGTTTGGTAAGAAAGTGAAGATTGTTAGAAGTGATAACAGAACTGAGTTCACATGTATGAAGACTTACTTCTTCGAACATGAAATTCTTTTCCAAACATCTTGAACAGGGACACCACAATAGAATGGAAGAGTCGAAAGAAAACACCATCACATTCTTAATGTGGCGCAAGCATTGAGATTTCAGGATCATCTTTCGATCAAATTCTGATGAGAATGTATTTTGACTGCGGGGTATTTGATCAATAGAACACCATCTTCGGTGTTGAATGAGAAAACCTCGTATGAAAATTTATATGTGGAAGCGTCTTGGTATGATAATTTAAGAGTGATACAGTCACTATGCTATGCACACACAAAGGGAAGAACGAGGGACAAGTTTGAGAGTCGGAGTCATAGGCGCGTCTTCTTAGGATACCCTAACAAAAAGAAAAATTGGAGATTGTATGACTTAAAGAACGATGAATATTTAGTCTCAAAAGATGTTGACTTCTACAAGACTAAGTTCACATTTGTTGTAGGATCGGATAGCTTGAGCGATAATATAGCAGTGATCTTGGACGAAACGGAGGAAGAAAGAAATCAACACGACTTCGAAGAAGACACAATTGACAATATAGGTACGAACGAAACTCGGATGGACGAAGTATGGACACCGGATACCAAACCTACGGATCAACCTGCATTAGACCAGACATATGCTGGTCTAGATAGAAAAACCATTGAGGAAATACAAATCGAAGATAACCAGACTAACGATATGCCCCCGGAAGAACAATTGGGTCAGGGTAAACGTTATAAGTATGAATTGACTCGATTGCGCGGCTACGTCCTAGAAATATTCTCGAAACAAAGTCCATCAATGCATCATTCCGATCCTCAACATCTCGCAAGTGCACCTTATCTTTTAGCTAACTATATATCATGTGACAATTTTTCCTCACAACACTAAAAGTTATTTGCGGTAATTACCACAGGAACCAAATCAAAAACTTCTAGGAGGTAATGAAAAAAGAAAATTGGAAAATAGCCATACACCAAGAGATCCAAACGTTAGAGGATAATGGAACATGGACACTAAAAACTTTGCCACCGAATAAGAAAATACTCGAATATAGATGGGTGTACAAAATCAAGTACAACTATGACGGAACAATAGAGCATTATAAATCACGTTTGGTCATATTCGGAAATA
This sequence comes from Anisodus tanguticus, assembly GCA_034509755.1. Taxonomy (NCBI): domain Eukaryota; kingdom Viridiplantae; phylum Streptophyta; class Magnoliopsida; order Solanales; family Solanaceae; genus Anisodus; species Anisodus tanguticus. The sequence goes on along the minus strand of CM067561.1, from coordinate 30,455,479 downwards.
AACATGAGGAAGGAATTGACTACAACAAATCTTTTGCTCTAGTTGCTAAGGTAGTAAATGTTCAGACCTTTTTAACTGTTGCGGCTGCACGAAATTGTGAGTTGCATCAGATGGATGTGCATAATGCTTTCTTACACTGCGAGCTTACCGAGAAAGTTTATATGAAATTACCACTGGGATCTTGTGTCCTAATCCAAGGTAAGTATGTCGACTCTGAAAATCTTTATATGGGCTGAAGCAAGGTCCAAGGTGTTGGTTTGCGAAATTGTGAAGTGCTTTGATGAAATGGGTTCAAACAGTCATAATCAGATTATTCTCTATTTACTATGCAACAGAGAGGTATGCAACTTAACGTCTTAGTCTATGTGGATGACTTGATTATCTTCAAAAATGACCATAATGCCATTAAACGATTCAAAGATTATCTCCACACCTGTTTTCATATGCAGATTTGGGCCTTCTGAAGTATTTTCTGGGAGTTAAAGTTGCACGTGGACCAACCGAGTTATTTCTCTATCAACGAAATTATGCCCCGGATATAATCTCTGAGTCCGAATTATTGGGAGCTAAACCAATCAATACTCCTATGAAATAGAATCATGGTTTTGCGTTGGCCGGATGTGCCAATTTGGGTGATCCAAAATCATACCGGCGCTTGGTCGATCGATTGATATACCTCAGTTTTACGCGACCCGAGTTGTCATATTGGGTGCATGTTCTATTCCAGTTCATGCAGCAACAGAATGAAGCACACTGAAATACGACTATCCGCGTGGTGCGTTACTTACAGAAGAACCCAGGACAATGCATAGTGATGAGAAAATATTGTGATCTGCAGTTATATGGATGGTGTGATTCGGACTGTGCCGAATGTCGATTGATTAGAAAATCACTTACAAGTTGATTTATCTTCCTCGGAAATTCTCCCGTATCATGGAAAACCAAGAAGCAACATATTGTATTCCGCTCATCATCGGAGGCTGAATACAAATCGATGGCAATGACCGTTTGTGAATTGAAATGGTTAAAGAAAATTTTACATAGTTTGGGCGTTGAACACAAGTCTCCGGTTAAAATGTAATGTGACAGTCAAGCATCTTTGTATATTGCCCGAAATCCGATGTTTCATGAACAAACTAAACAAATTGAAGTGGACTGTCACTATGTCCAGGACGCAATCCAATCAGGTACAATATTCCCCAGTCATATGTCAATCAGTAAGCAGTTGACCGATGTGTTTACAAAGACTTTGGAAAAATTGCAGCATCAATGTTTACTTGGCAAGTTGGGCATTCGAGACCCTTATGCTCCAACTTGAGGGGATATTGGAGATCATCTTCTACTCTAATTATAATAATTTAGTCTATTTATGGTACAATTATAATTATGATTTGTATTCCTATTAAAATAGGGTTACTTATATAAGACTAAGAGAAGGAGGACCGAGGTAATTTAAATGAATACAAAGTAGAAAGAATTCTCCATTATTTTTGACTCTCTAAATTTTCGTCTTTATCTCGGTTTTAACAATACGTCTCCAGGCACGTTATCATTAGAAAACATGAGAACTTGGCTTGCAATTGTGCAGTTTGACAGGTGACTCATCTCTTGCTCATCACAAACAAGGTCGATCCCAAGTTCCTTTACCTTAAGGTTATTCAAACACACTAAAATAGGAATTTTGTCTCCATCTTGTAGCAAATCTCCAAATTTTCACTGACTTAACCATGTTATTTCTTCATTACCTTCTGGCACGCCGAAAACTCTTGGATTGTGCATCCGCTTCAAATCTTTAGTCGTATATAGAAGTGGCTCACTCGTCTAGCTCCATGGCATCGAAAATGTATCAAGGCTCAAGTGATTTACCGAAACATTCATATTTTAAAAAATTAGTCTATTTAACCCATATTTTAGTGTATTGGATCACTCATATTTTTATTGAATAAATATGGACTTCAATTTTTTTAACCCATAAAAATATGAGTGTATATATGTGACTCACTAAATCTAATAACAACTCATTTTCCTCAAATTATGAGAAAATATAAATTTGAGGAAAAAATATTTTTCAAATGAATAAAAAACACATCAACGTACCCCCAACCCCAACCCACTCTCCACCACCCACCCCACCACCAACACCTACCCCCACCCCTACCCCATCCCATCCCCTGCCATGCTCTCTACACCCCAACCACCTTTACGCCAACCGCTTACCTCCCTCCCAACCTCACCCCACTCACACCAATCAATATAGCCCACCCCATTACCACCACCCTAACCTCCCGAATTTTTTATTTCGTATATTTTATTTTATTTTTGTAAAAATATTATAAAAAATAAAAAAATATTTTTCTTACTTCCCACCCTGACCCTTACCCCACAACCAACCCCCTGCACCCCCACCCCACTCCCACCACTCTGCCCTCTCCGGATTTTTTATTCATCTATTTAATTTTATTTTTGTAAAAAAATTATAAGAATATTTTTTTATCTCTCACCCTGACCCTCAACCCCCCGGGTCCCCCACATGTTCTATTTTATATATTTTACTTACTTTTATAAGAAAATTATAAAAAGTGAAAAAAATTCTTACCCCACCCCACCCGCTTTGTTCCCCCTCCTGCCGATACATTTTCTATTTCATATATTTAATTTTAATTTTATAATTTAAAAAAAATAAAAAGTGGTAAACCCTCCGTCCCAAAAAGATTGACATATATTTAGAAATAATTTAACTTTATGAGATTATTTATAGCCACACAAATATCTAAGATTTATTTTGGACCACATATTTTAAAAGTCTTCCTTTATTTCTTAAATTTTATGTCAAGTCAAACTAGACCAATCTTTTTGGGATGGAGAGAGTACATTTTTTCTTACCTCACCCCCCAACACACACAATTTCTATTTCATATAGTTTACTTTTATAAAAAAGTTATAAGAAATGAGAAGTTTTTTCTTACCTCACAATCCACACCTCCACCCCTACCCCCACCCACCCCACTTTGTGCCCCCTCCCCCGACACCCCCTCACACATTTTTTATTTCATATATTTTATCTTACTTTTATAAAAAAAACTTTAAAAGGTGGGGATTTTTTTTTACCCCACACCCACCCAACTCCCCCCCCCCCCCCACATTTTCTTATAAAAAATGAGAAATTTCCCCACACCCCACCCTACCCCCGCTTTTCACCCCTCCCCCTACATATATTTTCTATTTCATATATTTTATCTTACTTTTATAAAAAAAATTATAAAATGTGTAAAAAAAAATCTTACCCCACCAACCACCCTACCCCCACCCCGCCCCTCTTTGTCCCCCACCCCCACATTTTATATTTCATATATTTTATCTTACTTTTATTTAAAAAAATGTGAATTTTTTTCTTACCCCACCGAACACCCTATCCCCACCCCTCTTTGCCCCCCCCCCCCTCATTTTCTATTTCATACTCCCTCCGTTCCAATTTATGTGATATAATTTAACTTGACACGAAATTTAAGAAATAAATGAAGAATTTTGAATCTTGTGATATAAACAAGTCAAAAAATATTTATGTGTTTATAGATCATTTCATTGAGCGTAAAAGATAAATGTCAAAGTTACATTATTGTAAAATAAGAAAACATATCATTCTTTTTGGAACAGACTAAAAAGGAAAGTGTATCACATAAATTGACACAGAGAGAGTAAATTTTATCTTACTTTCATAATTCTTTTTTATAAAAAGTGTGAAATTTTTTCTTATCCTATTGACCACCCTATCCCCCCACCCTCACCACCACCGCGACTGCCCCTCCCTCCCACATTTTTCATTTATACAATTATAAATATTATGAAAAAAATAATTTAATTTGAACAAAAAAATTACTAACATTACACTTGAAATAATATTACATGTATATATGTGCTAATCCATAACCAACCCACCCATTTATCACCCAATCCTATTTTTGTTCAAACCATTTTCAAACAAACCAAATCCAATCGAATCCACCCATTTGTCACCCTTAGTCGTATCTAGGGATGGCAACGGATCGAATTTGGACCAGATCCTACTAGATCCAGATCCAGATCCGTTTTTCATACCTGAATCCAGATCCGGATCCAGATGGTCCATAAAAATCATATCCAAATTCGGATCCATCGGATCCGCCGGGTCCACGGATCGGATCTGGATCCACATGTAAAAAAAATTGTCTTGCTAAAAATGTAACATTGCTAAGAATTTTTTTTGAACTGATAAACGATTTTTACTTAGTTAACAGTTTACTGTGTTTCAATTTTGAAATGTTCATATGAGATATTTTGTTCGTTGTCTCGTTTTGATTGTGAGCTATTAATTGAAAATGTTGGACAATGACAATAATTGTGGAAAATACTGACTAGTATTTCCACAATGCAGAACTTACATGTGTTTGGAATCTTCACAAATGAAGTGAATATAATTTTAACTACTTGTCTATGGAGATATTAGTCATTCACTAATATAACATTGATTTTATTATCGAAGTTACCTCTTTATTTTTTGGTTTTTGAGTTAACGCGGGGATAAATTAAACATGTTTTGAGAATTAACTTGCAAGGATGTGCTTAGCAATTTTAAGAAAATACTTATAAAATTACATTCTAGGTTATGAATATATTTAATAAAAAATGGATCCACTGGTTGGATCTGGACCGGATACGGATCTCAAATACAAGATCCACATCCAGATCCGATCCATCAGAAATGGATCCGGGTTCGATCCGGATCCGTCGGGTCCAAATTTTGAAGATCCATATCCTATAAAATGAATCTGGATCCACCGGATCTGGACCGGGTCCAAGATCCATTGCCATCTCTAGTCGTATCGAAGGTATGTGTACATATTCGCTCATTTGACATGAACTTGTTGACGAAGAAAACATTTTTATCAGGTATGAGAGCTGGAGATATGTCCTTAATGGATTCTTCCTGAGAGAAGAAAGACAACGATGATTTTATAAAACAAGTTTTTGTTTATAGAGAGTGAAAGCAATTTTAATTAAGAGTGAACATAGTTAATTAGGGTTATGAGTTAGGGTCAGATCAGGTTGGTTTATGTTTGATAGTGAATATATTCCATATATATTCACAATATATTATGTAATTAATATTTAGTGTAATGAACGTAAAATAGAGATCTTAATTCTATTAGGACTACAATTATAATTAAGGTAAAATAGAGATCCTAATTCTATTAGGACTACAATTATAATTAAGGTAAAATAGAGATCCTAATTCTATTAGGACTACAATTGTATACTCTCTCTCTCTCTCTCTCTCTCTATATATATATATATATATATATCTATATATATATGCATTAAAAATGGTAGAACACATTCTTAACATCTTACCTACTCGTACGATTCAAAATAGGACACCTACCGAAATTCTCTTTCGTCAGATCCCTTCCTATGAACACCTTTGAATTTTCGGTTGTCTTTGTTACCCAAATCTGGCCTCCACGATCCATCACAAATTAGCACCTCGCTCCACTCCGTGCGTCTTCTTAGGTTTCCCGTCGAACCATAGGGGATACTTGTGCTATGAGTTATCCACAGAAAAAATCTTAATCTCACGCCATGTCACGTTTGTTGAGTACGTTTTCCCGTTTGACAACATTAAAATTTTTTGAGACATTGATTACGTTTTCTTGATGACTCGAACATCTCCCCTATACTCCAAAATGCACTACAAAATCCGCACCCATCGGTCGTCCCACCACCCGTCCCGTCGACCCCACCCCATTGCCTGGTCCCTGCCCAGTTACTGCCCAAAATAACACCCGGCACACTACCTTGATCCCCTTCCAGTTACTACCCAAAATTACACCTGGCACACTACCCCAACCCACTGCCCGCCACAATGCCCCACCTCACTGCCCATACCCTACCCTCCACCCTGCCCGTCACCACTGCCCAATCCCGACCCCGTTGCCTAGTCATGTTCGTCATCACCCAGCCCCCTACCCCACCCATGACCTTCCCTACTCACCGCATGGAAACCCATGCACAACACGGGATTTTAAAACAAAAAGTTCACTTTAACCTATCAACTCAAACCATCTCACCCATTCCTAAAAATCCAAAATTAGTCAAACTTGACCCGAATTGGAATGCGGTCATGTGAGATGAGTTAATGCGCTTACCTCACAACGCACTTGGGATCTTGTTCCGCGACCTGAGAGGGTGAATGTAATCCGATGTATGTGGCTATTTCGTCATAAGTTCAAAGATAATGGTGCCCTTGAACGTCACAAGGCCAGACTTGTGGCAAATGGCACATGGCAATAGAATGGTGTTGATTGTGGTGAGACTTTTAGTCCAGTGGTTAAGTCAGCTACAATCCGCATGATTTTGAGCATTGCTATGGGGAAGAATTGGTCTATTCACCAGCTTGATGTAAAGAATGCTTCCTTACATGGAGATTTGAAAGAAATCGTCTATATTCATCAACCGCCGGGTTTTGTGCATCCGGAGACTTCCTCATCACGTTTGTCGTCTTCATAAGTCGCTATATGGGCTGAAGCAAGCCACAAGGCCTTGGTATGAGCGGTTTACATTATACATATCGGTTTCGTGTGCAGCAAGAGTGATCATTCATTGTTCATTTTTCATCGAGGTACTGACACAACTTACCTTCTGTTATATGTGGATGATATTGTACTGATATCTTCTTCAGATGACCTGAAGCACAAGATCATTGCTCTACTCAAGTCCAAATTTGCTATGACTAACTTGGGTAAGTTAAGTTATTTTTTGGGAATATCAGTGATCAGATCCGCACATGTCATGTTCTTGTGTCGGCGTAAGTATGCAGAGGAGATCATCTACAGGGCTAAAATGGCAAATTGTAAGATCATGCCCACTCCCTTCGAATCCAAGTCCAAACTAAGTGCAGATAATGGGGATTCGGTCAGTGATCCCTCTCTTTATAGGAGTCTCGCAGGTGCTCTTCGGTATCTCACATTCACTCGGCTAGATATTGCATATGCGGTTCAGTATGTGTGCTTGTTCATACATGCTCCTAGGGAGCCTCACTTTACAACTCTTAAGCGTATCATTCGGTACGTTAAGGGCACTCTTGACTATGGACTTCATTTATATCCCTCAGCACCGACTAGATTGCTCTCCTACACATACACAGACAGAGATTGAGCAGGCTGTCCGGACACCCGTCGCTCTACGTCCGACTATTGTGTGTTTTTGGGGGATAACATCATATCGTGGTCTGCCAAGCGATAAGCCACGCTTTCCCGTTCGAGTGCAGAAGCAGAATATCGAGGCGTTGCAAACTTCGTTACCGAGCTATGTTGGCTCCGCAATCTCCTTCTTGAGCTTCATTGTCCCATACGTAAGACATTTTTGGTTTACTGTGATAACATATCTGCTGTGTACTTGTCTCATAACCCGGTTCAGCATAAGAAAACCAAGCATATTAAGACGGATATTCACTTTGTTCGTAAGAATGTTGCAATGGGTCACGTAGGGTGTTGCATATTCCTTCTTCGTATCAATATGCATATATTTTCACAAAGGGACTTCCTCAACAACTGTTCCTTGACTTCAGATTCAATCTCAGCATCGTGCCTCCTCCCGCACTGACTGAGGGGGTGTAATAGTGAATATATTCCATATATATTCACAATATATTATGTAATTAATATTTAGTGTAATTAAGATAAAATAGAGATCCTAATTCTATTAGGACTGCAATTGTAATTAAGGTAAAATAGAGATCCTAATTCTATTAGGACCAATTGTATACTCTATTTATATATATGACATTAATAAGAGAACTCCATCAATGAGAATTACACTGTTCTACAATATTAAGTATTGAATTACTAATGCCATGTGCTGTAAAAAAAAAAAGAAGTCCACAGTGATATAGCCAAAGATGAAGGACCTTTTTGTGACCTTCTGAGTAATGAACTCGTCCTATCAAAGCAGCCTCAATTGACAGAGGTTGGAGAAAATTTGTAGAATTTGTCCTGTTTATTGCCTTATTGAATTGAATTCTGTCAATGGTTCATTGATTGGAGTGCATATCATACATTAAGATGTTTTCTGTCATGTCAAAAATATGTTCCTCCTATTCTATACACAATACCACGTTGTGATATGTCCCCAGGTACATTAAAGGGAATTCGGCTTGCATCTTCGCAGTTTGATGGGTCACTCAGCTCTTGCTCATCACAGACAAGCTTGACTCCAAATTCCTTTATCTTCAGGCGACTCAAACTCACTAAAATGGAAATTTTATCTCCAACTTCTAACAGATTCCCAAACTCCCAGTGACTTAACCATGTCATCTCTTCAGTACCTTCTGGCATGCCGAAAATATTTGGACTGTGGATCCACTTTAAATCTTTAGTCCTATTGTGTACAATATTCTGTTGTTTCTGCCAGTAGGCTCTTGAGTGATTTTGATGTTCAGAACATATATACACAACGGCGATGGATAGGCCTCGGACGTTGTTGAGAGGTTCAGCTATGGTAAAACTTATCCCATTAATATTTTTCCCACTAAAGAACGAGTTAGGTATCCGGTTTCCTGGAAGAAATGTGCTAAACACTCCATGCTCATACAAACCCTGTTCAAGTTATAGAATCAAGAGTTAAACGACCTAGTGTATACATATTTGTGGTCATTGGGAGACTGAATAAGAAACAAACCTGAAGTGGAAGCCTTTTATCCTCGGAATCTGCAAAATCGTTAATTTTCACCATAGCATTTTCCATTCTTTCCAAATTCAGATCAAAACGTTCAAGTATATGGACGCCAGCATTTTCTAGAGCTTCTAACTTATATTCCCCCTGAATCAGAACCAGATTACCACATTCTTCATCGTAGGCCAATGTATATTTGAGTAGGATCGATTGGTATGTTATCCTCTCCAAGGATGAGCAACCCTGTATGGACAATTCCGAAATGCAACTTGGAATCTCAGTAAGTGACTTGAGCATCTTACAGGACTGGACACTGAGGTTTCGGAGCTGAGGGAGACTCTTGACCCACTCTGGTAGGCAACTAATTGAATTTCCACTTAGATCCAAGTTCTGGAGCAGCGGAGGACCGCTAAACTTCTGGGAAAATGATTCATCGGAAAGACTGCAACTAACAAGACTCAAGCTCACCAAAGAGTTTGGTAAAAAGGCCCATGATATTTCAGGAGAGATTCTTGGCTTTGATATCCAAGATGAAAATAGTGCCTGTAATGATTTGCACTCATTGGTGGTACAGAGTATTTGGTTTAGACCGATTCCATCAGCTCTTAGAACTTCCAAAGAATCTATCATCCTTAGCCCCATCGGCAAACACTCCAGGCTTGAGCAGAAGGATATATCAAGCGTCTTAAGACTTTTAAGTTTACCAATATTTCTTGGCAGCTTTCTGATATTCTTGCAATCTTTCAGATTCAGTAGAGCGATTTCTCGGAGGCAACAGATAGATTCATCAATATCAACCAGTTCAACACAATCTTTAAGAATCAATTTCTCAAGTAGGGGCATTCCAGAGAAGCTAGGTGTTCTGGTAAGTTCCCAAGAATGACTAAGGTTGAGAATCCTTAGAAATCTTAAAAACTGATCGAAGAAAATCATTAGAATACTCTTTTTTTAATTTACAATCTTGATTAACTAAAAGAATTTCTGAAAGAAGAAAAAACGATAAGAAGAGATGATTCAGTACCTCAGTTCCACTCCATGTTTGTTGTAAACAGCTGTACCGCATGTCAATAGAAACTAGACTTTCCCAGGGGAAGTCACTTGGTACGGATTTTAAAGGGCATTTACGCCAATACAGCCATTTTAATCTCTTGGGAAATTCTTTGTAGCATCCGATGAGGTTCACATCATTTAGTTTGAGCACCCTTAGGTTTCGCATCATCGTAAATGCATCAGTTTCTATGTTGTAATTTGAGTTTCTTAATGAAGTGTCTATTGCATGCCAATGAAAAGAACCAGAGGAAGGCTGTTGTACTGAAATGCTGTGATCTCCATAATTCTCTACACATTCTTTGAAGAAGCACTTTCTAGAGCTATTTGCAGCGAAAAATCTCTTGGCTGATTTATCCTCCATCAACATGGGCATGTCAAGGATGATCCCTTCAATTCTGTCAGTGCCCTAACAGGAAATTTAAAATGAAAAGCAAAATGATTATGAGTAATATGGCACTACAAAGAAGGAAAAATGAAGGACAGAATGCACATAGTAAGTGCCTTACATTCTTATCTCTCAGTACTCTAAAAGAGTTCTTGTTATTCCGGAGTCTACTGCGATTTCCAGGATTCCCTGATTCCCTACGAACAATGTCTCTCCCCAGGTCTTGAAGCAACTGATGCATCTCCAACTTATTCAAGTTATTGACTGTCAAAAGACTTTTATCAATGAGGTTTTGGATTCCAATTATCGTGTGAAAACCAAATCCATCCAGTATTTTGACAGTGTCATCTCTATTCATATCAAGAAAGAAAAAAGCAATATGAAGGAATATATCTTTGTCGTGGTCATCTTCTAGAGAGTCAAAACTCAGTTTGAGTTTTTGAATGACGTGACCGTCAGGGATTGTTTCTAGCTTTTCTAGTGCACTTCTCCATACTCCTGGACTTCTACCTGACAGAGCTGAACCTAATACACGAAGAGCTAAAGGAAGTCCGGCACAGTGAAGAAGCACCTTTTTTGAGAGCTCAAGATAACCTTCAAAGGGATGATCTTCTCCAAAGGCATGCCAGCTAAAAAGGTTCAAGGCATCAAATTCATTCAAGACTTCTACTTTATGCACCTTATGAGGTGCAGAAGGCTTTAATAATGAATCGTTCCTCGTTGTTATAATGATTTTAATAGCAGGATTATGCCAATTTCGCATTCCTAATATTGTAGATATCTGGTCAACTTCATCAACATCATCAAGAACAAAAAGAATTCTTTTACAGCGTAGGGCATCTTCAATCATCATAATTCCTTCATCAACATTTGATATTCTCTCCTTTTTTCCAACAATATCATAGAGAACTTGCTTCTGCAGACGAACTAAGCCATTGCATTGTTTTGCCATTTCTCTGATGTTTGCGAGAAAGCTGCTTCCTTCAAATGATCTGGCATTTGAGTTATACACAAATTTGGCAAGGGTTGTCTTACCAATTCCACCTATCCCAGAGATCACATATATGCCAACGTTAGTTGATATATCTTGCAACCACCGGATAATATCTGCAGCCCGGTGATCAATTCCAACGAGGTTAGGAGCATTGTCTACGGCTCTGGGCCGTAGCTTATTTACAACCACTCCAATAATATTCTTGATGAACATTGCCTCATGTCTACAAATTCAGATTAAAACCAAAAGCCGTTAAATCTGAATGAAGAGCTAATAAACATATTGTGATATGAAACAGAAATATACTAGTAGAGATACCTTCGCTTTTGCACAAGTGAAAAAGACAAATACTTAAATACATACAGATGAAAATAGTCACAGATCTGTAATCTTATGGAAAAGACCTAAAGACTTCATATTCAAGGCAAAGACTAATGACTTCATATTCATAAAATTGGGTGTCAACTGGACGAATTTAGCCACAACTATGTGAGGCAAAAAAACCTTGGGTATCTACCATAATTTGAAATGCTATAATACCATGTGAAACAAGAGTGAAAACAGAGGAAAATTATTCCTTCTGTCAAGAAATTAATGCTACCTATTTCCCACAAGTCACAACCTTGCCGAAACAACAAGTGTTGAGGATCACGTGGGTTCTTAAGCTTAGCAGGAACTAAAGTAGTAACTATTGTTATTAATCTGTATTTCAAAAAATCAATAAATAATAATAACTGAAAATAAACAGAATCAATGTTGAAAAATAAGAATAATTTTTTTCATAATATAATCGAGTGCACTTAGTTCAAAGTGTGTCCTTAAGGAAATTATTCCCCTCACAGTACTCGAGGTTGATGTAATATCCCCTCCCAGTATAGAACGATTATCTTACCAGAATAGTAGTACTCCAAATTCAGGTAGCGGCGAACCACTCAACGGCAGTATATCACACATAATTATTTGTGCAGAAGAAGAAGAAGTTTGTGCGTTTTCCAGAAAATTAGTAAGTAAAATTCTGAGGAATCAAACGAATTTATAGCCATGGAAGTACTGTTTCTGAAGGTTTGCAACCCTTCTGAACAGCCACTAAAAACTGGTGGAAAATTTAAATGTGGTAAAGAAAAAGGGTCGCGGGTCAGACAAGCGGATCCGGGTCACTAACGGGTAGGATTGGATAAGTTAATTAATTTAATTAAATAATAATTAAAAATTAAAGAAAATTTGGTCCAAAAAGATTATCAATCAAATCATTTGACCGAATCCGAAGCCGAAGCCGAGCCGAGCGACGACGGCGGCACGAGGGGAGACCCTCTTCTTAACCCTTTAGCGACAAGAAGGAGTACTTTTACTTATAAGTTGAATAAATGTTTTCCACTACCAATGTGGGACAAATGCTTATTTTATAAAGCAAGAGGTGAACTCCCACTTTTCTTTCCACTACCGACGTGGGACAACTCCCACTTTTCTTTCTATCATTTCCCATTCACCAATATCAATATCCAACAACTATTTCTGACTACCTTGGCGAAGCAAAAGTTATGACCACTGCGTCGTAACTTAAGCCTAGAATACAGCAATACGAAGCTTGATTGATTTGAAGGTTGAAATCAGTGCATTGTTGGAAGAAAATGGAGACTAAATACATTATCGAAGAAAAATCTTTTAAAGTGACAGAAGAAAAAGAAAGATATCACTGATAACATATCAGTATTAGTTTTGAGCGGAGAGAAAGAAGGAAAGCTTTTGTGAGCCGGATCACAGGAAAATCGTCTTAGTACTGGGACTTGAAGGCTCTGGCAAAACACTGTCGGAAATAGAGAAAATTGGAACAGCCATATGAACAATGGGGAATTAGGATATTTACAAAGCGGTGTCAAAATATGAAAAAAGTAATTATACGAATGGTAGCTATTCAAGGGAGATGGTAAAACACACGTATATACTAGCAAACTAGTAAAGATATGCAGGGACTTTATATGTTGTACTTTTCTTGGTTAATAATTTTTCTGAAATTACTGGCTTCTTAATGTTTTATACAAAGACAACAAAAAAAAGGTTAACTGCATAAGACAAATTCTTGGTCATCCATCCTTACTTCATCAAGATAGTTTTCAAAACAGAAATAAAGGGGGAAATAGTTACCCATCAGCTTGATTTTGCAAGGGCATCCCTCCCAAATCTGCTACTTCTTTCAGAGCTTTGCTCCAGCCTTCTACCTTATGACTCTCACCATTTACCATCCTGAAATTTTCTTCCCCAATACTTCCCTTTTGTTTTCTTACATCAGAAGGATCCACGTTAAAGAAGACAGGCAATACTATGTGCCCAAAATTTCTTTTTTGCTCCAAAATCATGACAAGCTCATCAAGACACCTTTCAGATGATGCGTAATTTTGGGACAATACAATAACTGACATCCTCGATTGCTCTATTCCTTTTTTCAATTTTGACTTCAAGTCAACTCTTTTCTCTTGGTCATCATCATTATCACCACCATTATGATTATAGGTAAATACAAGAAATCCAGCTCGTGCCAAGTTCCTATGGAGATGATCAGTGAAAGTCTTGCCAGTATCTTGGGCTCTGAAACTCAAGAATACATGATAAGAAATGGAAGACTTTGAGGGAACTTGTTGCTCCATAGCCAATTCAACAAAGCTCAACCAAGATTTGAATACACAATGACATATAATGTGGCCAAGAAGTACTTAAAGCATGTGATGAAGTCAATTCAAATGTTCATTCAACTTGAAATAAAGTAAAACCAATTCAAGTTTAGACAAAAAACTATCATTTTATTGTAAACCAATTCATTTTTAGATATAAAACTCCATAACCCATTTATAAATTATAAAATCCCCCATATAGACATAATTTTTAGATACTCCAAAATTCTTGTTCAAATTAATATTTTTCATATTTTAATAATAAAATATATTAAACGTAATACTTTAAGTTATAAGAATAAAACAACCAATCAAACTATTAGTATACTATATAAGGTTTCTTTGTTATATCAACTTCTTTGGAATTACTTTGATATTTTTTTGTTGCTTAACCTTAGGGAGGTTTTGCAACACATTACCTCGCATCAAACCATCAGCTTTTTTCAACGGGTGTCAACACTAGTATACATACCTATAAAATCAAAATTTCACCAATCTATACAGTGTAATTTTCCGACGAAGGGGCGTCAAGCGACACCACTCGGACAAGGGTAGTTTTGCTCCTGAATGGAAGTGCTTGAACATAATTGAATCACATGAGACATTATATACATGCATGATGCATGTAATTATTATTATTAGTTCATATATATATCCAGTTTGTAAGAATTAGAATAAACTTGGTTAATTGGTAACATATTTGGATAAATTCTCTCAGGAAAAAAAAAATCGTGTTGGATAGCTACTTTGTAAAAATAAAATCTATAGTTAACACTGTGCTTAGTTCTACTACCATTCAAGTGTATCCTTTTATTATCTACTTAGACATAATTTTGCAATATTATGAAATTTTTATTCGAATTAATGTTTTCCACATTTTAAAAATAAAATAGAGCTATTCAAATGAGTTTTATGATTTAAAAATGGGTTAAGGATTTTTATGTCAAAAAAAGGATCGTTTTACTTTTTTGAAAATATGAGAATAGTTTGATGACCTTATTATGTGGAAAAATTTAAAAACCTTTAGTGAGACTTTTCTACAGGTTCAATAATCATTTGCGGAATTGACGCATGTGATGTGTTTTGGATTGGTTCTCAATTTTAATATCTGGATGTATAAAAATAAAATATTTTCTCGCATGGATTGCCCTTCACATGGGCTGGTCTTTAATTTTTGTTATTTAAATTTAGATGCATATGTTCCTTAGATTTTAATTATCTATCAGTATGGTACAACTAGTTATGAATTTATTAGTTTTAAATTTTTTAATTAATGGAATATAAAAATCAATTGAGATTTTAAAATGAACAAATATATTATCTTCGTTTATAACATAAAAGGTACATAAAGAAATTGTTTGCGTACTTTTGTTTATAACAACTAAATGAAATCTAAATATCAAATGTCAGTAGACATATATAACAACACATCACTATAGCAACCATGAAATTTTCGGACAAACGCTGTCAATATAGAGAGGTTTGACTGTATATATAAAAGAGTTAATTACATCCCTACTCACCCACAATTTTCCTTTTAAGAAGAATTAAAAATTTTCATTAAGATTAGAAGTTTGAATACAAGTTGCATTAGGTACTTACCATTGGCAGTGGACGTACTTTTGGCCACAAACTCAGACGAATTAGGAACTAAATAATAGGAATTCAATTTTAATTCTTAAGTAAATTATAATACGCAAGTCAATTAAAAAGTCTACGTTTATTGATATAGGATTAGTGTCTTCCTTGGTTTGACTCCTGTGACATTTATTATTTTTTCAAAATAATGATACATTTTTTTACTTTTTCAAAACATATTTTTCAAAGTAAAAAAGGACTTCAAAAATAATGGAAGAATTTTACTTTTTCAAAAAATAAAATAGGTGAATATTGTCGCGCCCGTTTTTGACCCGACTAAGGAGTCGTCACCTAATTATTGTAAGGTGAATTAGGACACCTAAATAATAAATAAATGCTGTAAAATAACTCCGATTTTATGATCTGCGAAACTAATGAGATTCTAGATAAAGATTCTTTATTATCCTAAAGGGAAGGGTTAGACATCCTTTAAGATCCGCTAACTTGCAGTTATCCGATAAAACTCAGGTTAATTATTGCTAAGAAAAAAAATGTTTAAAAGTATATAAAAAGATGTTTGCAAATATTTAGTAAAGGATGCATTTTGTACAAATATGCATTTGTATAATATTAAAGAAAATGCATGTAAAGTTGAAAAATATGCATTTGTAACAATTAATAGTAAGGAGAAAAATGAATTATTCATAATGCCAAATTAGTAATTTTTTTTTGGAAATCATTGAGTTGCGAATTAGAAAAAGATAAACTTATTTGTGTGATAAAAAAAAAGTAAATAGAAGATGATAAAAGTTGTTTTTTGAAAATTTTGAATATGAATGACGAGCTTAAAAATAAATAAACTAGCGGAGGATATCTAAGTTTGAACTAACCGAGCCTACAAGTAAATAAGCTAGCGACGGGTTTCCAGTCTTAAACTACCCTGTTAATTAATTCTAAGTCTACATATTCTAAGCATTTCAATAATTGCATAAGTACAATAAATAATATTACAATACAAAGCGAGATAAAACTAAATTAAAGAAAGTAAAAAACACCAAAATAAATAGTCTCCGAGGAGTATCTGCTTTCGTTGACTTTGTTCCTTGCAAGCTGTCGAGAACAAACGGTTAGAAACAGTTAAATATAAATAACTTCGGATCCGTATCCAAAACAGTGAATATTTTGATCACGGAGGGCTCAGACTAAAATTTTGAAAAGATCATTCCAATCACGTCGTGGTTGCGAACATATGACTCGTTGGTCATTTTAGTTGTCTTGCCTACCGAACATGTTGGTCTCTCGGGTGAAAAAGATTTAAGTTTCATCCCTGGCAAAAGTTTTATTTCCGTCTTTGCAACTGTGGAGGCCTAAAAAATCGACGGATATTTTTTTATCGGCTAGTGTAGTATCATGTTCAAATCAACAGAATAACATCAAAGCAGTAAAACCAAAACCGAGAAATGATGTCCGAAGGGAAGCGGCCTCGAATTCAATTTCATTGGCCTAAATGCAGTATTTATTCAAAGCAATAAAGCAGTAAAACCAAAAACCGAGAATTGATGTCCGAATGGAAGCGGCCTCGAATTCAATTTATTGGTCTAAATGCAGTATTTATTCAAAGCAGTAAAGCAGTAAAGCCAAAAACCGAGAAATGATCCGAAGGGACGCGGCCTCGAATTCAATTGGCCTAAGTTGTAGTATTTGTTCAAATCAGTAAATTGCCAAAGCAGCAAGCCGAAACCGAGGGACAATATCCGAAGGGACACGGCCTCGAATTCAATTTCATTGGCCTAAGTGTAGTATTTGTTCAAATCAGTAAATTAAACCAAAACAGTAAACTGAAACCGAGAGGCATTTTCCGAAGGGACGTGGCCTCGAATTCAATTTCATTGGCCTAAATGCAGTATTAGTTAAAATCGGTGAAATTAAATACATAGCAATAAACTGAAACAGAAACGATTTCCGAAGAGACGTGGCCTCGAATTTAATTTCATTGGCCTAAGTGTAGCATCATGTTCAAATCAGTGAGATCTTTATCAAATCGTAATCTGTTCTTTCAAGAATGTATCAGCAACTATTCTTATCAAGTGTAACATCTGTTGATATCAGAATTGTAGCCTTAAGACTTGGAAAATCACAGCGATTGCTTAACAAGCTAGCAACACTTTAGTCTCAGCAAAATGCAGCAGTAAAACATTCCCCAAAAGGAGGTGTAAATGGCCAAGATTGTAGCAGCTGTTTGCGGCAAACACAGCAGCAAAATAATGACTAAAGAGGGCCGTAATCAGACCAAGTATTGCAGCAACTGGCAGTCTCAGAATCAGCAGCTCAAAAGGGTAGTGACAACTAACCCAGTTATAGCAGCTCATTAATCGAAGTACAACACCTTGAAAACTACACAAATGCCATAGAGCAGCAGTTCAAGAATGGAAGAGCATCATGACCATAAGCCCTCTCAATGCGACAACAGTCCATAGAAGCACCTCAGGGACATTTGGGGTTTGAACATTCCACATATCATGCAAAAGAAGAGGGGTGGAGGATGAGTATCAAGAATTACCTATCTTTAACAAGCTAGCAACTTAGTAGTTAATCGTTAGAGTAGTTATCAGAGAGCAAAGACATAAGGGAAAAGTAAACTTAAAGACTAATCAAACTAAAACTCAAATTTGAAAGATAAGAAGACAAAGGGGGGCTACCACCATTCATTTCCGATGCCACAACGATTCAAAAGGTTTCTAAAACCTTAGGCATGGCAGGCTATCGAAGGAGTCTAAACCAATCCCTAATGCACTCCTTAATTTTCCTTCGGCAAAACAATATGAGAATAACAAGAAGACTAATAAAGGAAAAATCTTGAATCATGCCAAATCACAAGTTTTGGAACATAACACACAAGATATAATCTTTCTAATGAATAAGATGTTCCCAAATAGAATGCACATTCATTTTGCCCTTAAAACAGAAGCTTAATGACGAGCCTTCAACTGCTTCAGTCAAGATACTCAACGAAGAAAAGGTCAAATAAGCGCACACTACAATTCATGGGCTAAATTAGATGTATTTAGTCACTTAAGCTTTGGTAAATCTTTTCTAGACAGACGCAGCTCCCTTTTAAACAAGCATAAAGAACTGGATTTGTAAAGTTAAGGTCGGAGGTAATACCAGCAGCTAAGACAGATGTGTCCATTGATTTAGGGATGAATGAAGGGGTAATGATCTAAGTTCCTGGACCAGAAACAAGGCAAGAGGGGGATGAACACTCCAAGATATCCACCCTTTTGCCCAGTATACTCATAATGAGTACATTCTCTGGCCTTGAAACATTTTAACTCAGTTAATTCCAAACAAGAAATGCAAAGGAGAGTTACAAACTACATGTCAACATTTGCAAAGCAACATACACCGAAATGGGACTGTTAAAGACTTATGAACACTTAATCCCAGTTAATGAGCTTGGAGCAGTCATCTTCCAGATAACAAATGATCAAACATAATCCTAGCAATCCAACCAGTCAATTATTCTTTTCAGCATTTTATTACTCTCCAATATAAACCAAAAGGCACTTAAGCATACAACAAAACTGACTGAAAACTTCAACAAATTAGCTTATCAAATATAGGCAGGAACTTAGAAAGAAACTGAACTGTTTTCATGTTCGAGTTACTGCAAAACTTATGTTTAGGATGGAAACTTATTAGTTGGGGAAAAGTAAACGGTAAGGAACTAAACTCGAAACAGCATTAGGTATTTAACTATTTTTCTGTCCTTTAACTCTAATGAAATTTAGAATAACAATTGTTTACCACTTAATAACAAAATAGATGCAGATCGAGTCATATATGTCAAAACAAACTTAGCACATTTTATACAATTTTGATTCGAGAATCCACAAGAATAAAGTAAATGCATATTTGGCTATCTCAGATTCTATCATGCAAGCTCCTACCAACAGATATCCAAAATGAAAACAAACAACTTATATTGCTCTTAAATCATAAAAATACACAAAGACAACTCATACCAGATTATACATGTTAATCCAGAATGTAATACCTAAATCTACTAATTAAACTAGTTACATTAAAACAAGATATCATACTTGAAATCAGGCATTATAATCAGAAAACTAAACTAATCAGCACACATGACACATAAAAAAATAAAATAAACAGAGACGAATTCAAGCTTACTGACCTTATCCGGGCAGCGAACTGAGGCGTCGTATCGAATAGTCGAATCTGCTCGGAGGAGTTATTTTTTAGAATTCTGATTTTTGCAATTTTCGGAATTCTGATTTTTGATTTTAGAAAGGCTGATTTTCAGATTTTTTGAGCTCTGATTTTCAATTTTTTTGGACCCAAATTTTGACCCGAGCTGGACTGACGACCCGACCCGAATCGAACTGAAACAAAAATCAGATATTTTGAGGGTGAAATTTAGGGAAAAGAAAAGGAGTATTTTTCGGATTTTTGACCCAACCCGAAATGTGAAGAACAAAGGGATTTTCGGATTTGGGAATTAAGGAACAAAAGAGGTGATTCTTCACCAAAATTAAGAACAAATAAACTTGAATTTATAATCTTCAAACCCAAACTTAAAAATCTGAATTTTGACCCGATTTCGACCTCCAAAAAAAACTCCTTTAACAGTGAACAAAGGGGTATTTATAGATGGTTTTCCCCCAACGTTCACCCCGTCAAATCGAGTTTGAAATTTAAATTAAAGGCAAAATTTTTTGAATTTTAGAAGCGGATTTAGAGGGATAGATTAGGGGGTTGATGGGTTGGTGTTGTCAGTGTAACAGAGGGGGTTGATAGTGTCAGGGTGAGGTGACGGGCGACGTGGGGTCGCGGGTATGGGGAACAGCGGCGCCGATTTGTGGGGGGGGGATTAGGGGTGTTTGACTTTTTTTCTTTTGGGTTTATGTTTGGTCAGGGGGGTAAAAGGGAAGGGGAGTCGGGTCAAAAAAGGGGTGTTGGGCCGAGTTCGGTTTGGGCTTGGAGAGAGGGTTTTGTTTGGTGTAGAGTGTTTTTATTTTAGGTTTAGGTTTTGTGGGTTGGGGTAGAAGGGAATGGGCTGTTGGGCTTCGGATTTGGGCCGCGGGTAGGGGTTGGCCGGTTGGGCCTTGGGCGAAATGGGTTTTGGGTGAAATTAGTTTGGATAGAAATTGTTTTGGGTTGGGAAAGGAATGGGTTATGGGTTTAAAAATATAAAAGGGGTTTAATATTAAAAATGCTTTAAAGAAAGATGCAAATTATTTTTTAAAATAGGATATAACGATGTGATAATAATAAAACATAATATTTGTGAAATGCTTAATGCTTGATAAAAAATAGAAATGCGATGCCATTTTTGCGGAAAATAGAATAACATAGAATTTTCGGATAAAACTTATGATTATGATAAAAAATGCAAATAATAGTAAAAAAGGTGAATAATAATAATAATAATAACGAGAATAATAATATATATATATACGCATGTATGTATATAGATTGAAATTGTTTTGAGGTGTTAAAAATATTTAAATTTGTAAATAAATATCGAAAAGCGTGGGCAAAATTGGGTGTCAACAAATATTATAAAAATATTAAATTGTAATTTAAGGAATTCAATATTTTGTTTAGTTTCAACGTTGGATTTCTTAATATTATTAATTCTCTATGATTTATGAAGGCTGTTGCTTAGCCAAAAAGAAATTGACCACAAAATTCCCACCCTAAAAGGAAGGTAAATTAATCGATTTTATAGAAAAGAAACACAACAGTAAGATTTTGCATAAAACTCAGAAGTCCTACGCCTAAAAAAAAGGCTAAATATTAGAAAAAATATTAAATTTTGTTGATTTTAAAGTCCTAAATATTAGAAAAATAATTAAAATTATTATTTATAGTTTTGTCTAATGTGATTTTTTAAGGGTAAAAAGGCGAACGACATTTCGTTAAGGGTCTTCGTTATCGTATTGTCTTTTTTCTCAAACTTAAAATTGTATACCCCAAACCACTCCTTCTCGAATTTATGATCAGAGGTCAATTCAGAATTTTAATTTATGAATTCTGAATAATAATTATTTTTAATTTGCTTATTGAAATTTGGAGAGTTTATTAAGATATATAAATATTCTTTTAATACAAATATAATTATGTGACTGAAATCATTTATTTTATTAAATAATACTAAATTATAAGATAAACTTTGATGCATAAAACTGGACAAATTTTTTTTTAGAAATATTAAAATATGAAAATAGAAAGTAAATTTTGGTAGTAGGTTGAAGTCACATACATTGACGGCTTGATGAGGATTCAAGAGAATTTGCCTTGATTAATTGATCTAAAAAGCATCAAACATGTCACAATTACTACCAAAATAATTATCATAATTGATAAAAAAAATATTGAACCTGTCACACCTAATTATAAAATAATGATTATAATCGATCTCTTTGAATAACGGAAACTTAACAATTTCATCTCACATATTAGTATAAAAAAGACTCTACAATAATAAAAATGTAAAATACAATTCTTTCCAGAAAGATTAAAATATGACAATAGAAAATAGATTTTGAAAGTAGGTTGAACTCACATACCTCGATGACTTGATGAAGATTCAAGAGAATTTGCATTGATTAAATGATTTAAAAAACATCAAACCTGTCACAATTAATGCAAAAAAATTATCATAATTGATAATACGAAAGAGATTACGCAACTGGTAATATAATTATTTCAACAAAACACTTTTGTTTATTTGATTCTCTTACATGAATCATAGACGTGAAAAATCTTTTATTTACTTAATTATATTTTTTTAACATGTTGAAGGTTGATATATGGTTGTTCTTTTGCAGTTTTTGTGATGGAAAAGATGAAAGAAAAGAGGTTATAATTGTACTAACTGTCACAGGAGTTCTTTCCATATACAAATTGGTTTTGAAGAAAAACACACTAAATATAAAATATATGACAATAGAAAATAGATTTTGAAAGTAGGTTGAACTCACGTACCTTGATGACTTGATAAAGATTGAAAAGAATTTGCATTGATTAACTGATTTAAAAAATATCAAACCTGTCACAATTAATACAAAATACTTATCATAATTGATATTATGAAAGAGATTACCCAACTGGTAATATAATTATTTCAACAATACAAATCAGTTCATGTTTTTTTATTTTGAATAAAGAAGCGCGTGAACTTACTTTTGGAACTTTTAAAAATAAAAAAAAATACGAAAAGTAGCGTCAGAACTTCAAAGAAAGAGAGACCAAAATCATGTGAGGACAATAATTTAGTGGAAGTTGGGGAATCCTAAAATATATATTTTGCTAGATAATAGGGAAATAATAGGGTTTAGTTGGAGTCGTCACGTTAAAAGTTAAAACAGTTTCGAGTTTGAGTTAAATTAGGAAGCTTTAATTTTCACAAATTTAATTATGGAGTTAAACTTATATTTATCAAAGACAAAAAAGATTCCAAAATTAATTGAACTTTTTGCCTTCATTAAAATACACTCTCTATATATATAATAACTTAAAAGAATAGTTGTTATAGGGAATGTATTAGCCGTCAATGTCTCAAAAAAATCGAAACGTCGAGTAGAATTCATATATGAAATTTGAAGCAATTTCGTGGAGAAATCATACCGTTAATGAGAAATCAAATCTCAATTTCTCCCCCGAATTTTTGATGTACTGCGGTCAAAGTATCCGAAGTTGGTTGACCTTATCTGGGACGTATCCCGCACCCGTATCCCCGTATCCGGTATGAGAACGGCACCCAAAACAGAGAGTTCGCGCAAATTAGGCATTCACGGTCCATTGCAACCCCCACCCCACCCCGAACATGAAAAAGGGAGCAACTTTTAATTATTGTTTTTAGTTGTTATGGTGAAGGCTTGGAGAAATTTGAAGTTCCCAATTGAGACCATATAATATGTCAAGAGGTGGTTATTATATTGCATTAGATGCTGTATGCAGAAAGAATAGTTATTGGTGCAACTGGTGAGTCCAAGCTGCAGATTCCTGAATAAACTACTCCTAATCAAGAAGGATTAGTTAATTAAGCAGTAGACCCCATAATCAAACAGCACAGATTCCTATACCATCTTTGATTAATTTAATTCTTTATATGTGATAGAGGCAGAAGTTGGACTCACGTTCATTGATCCAAGGCTGATGATTTTACTACTAATTTAACAAAGAATCAGCTTATTAATTTATTAGCAGACAAAGGAACTAGCCTGATTAGCTTTGCATTTTCTTGTCGTCATTTCATACATTGGCTTTCTGAGCGATAGAGCATGGTTCTAGTTTGGCGCATCTATCTGCTGTCTTACCGGTATTTCTATTATTATGATAGCATTATCTTATTCTTCAATTTTATTAGTTCTTTTGTTTCGTATGCTTTGTTTATCTTTACTATTTTGTTGTCAGTATTTTTATTTCTTCAATATTTTTATCATAGTTTTTTTTCTAAACGTGTTCTGAAAAATGATTTTCTTGAGCCGACGGTCTATTAGAAATAACTTCTCTACCCCACAAAGACAGGGGTAATGTCTGCCTATAACCTATCCTACCTAGATCTAGGGGTGACAAAATTAGCCAAACCCAAATGACCCGCCCAATCCGCTCAAGGTTTCATGGGTTTGGGCAAGAGTAATTCTGATGATGGGTTGTTTTGGGCTAGCTCAAGTTGACCCATCATAAATCAACAACTCAAATGAATCCATGATGATGCCCAAATTTGACCCACGGAAATGCTCAATTTTAACGATTAGAGCTCCATTCTAAATTAAGATTTTTATTTATAAATAATTATTTAAAAAAATATTTATTATTCCGGAACAATAAAAATACACCAACGCACCCCAACCACCCACCACACTATCCATCCACCCTACTCCCTCCCCTACACCAACCCCCACCCAAGCACTGAACCACCCTCACATCTCTGTCTCCTACCTTGCCTACTCCACCCCACCCCCTACCACCCCTACGCACTTCTACCCCACCTACCGCCCTACCAATTCTCAAATTTTTATTTTATATTTTTTTTACTTTTATAAACAATTTATAAAAATATAATATTTTTTCTTACCTCCCCCTCCACCCCATCCTCAAATTTTTATTTCATATATTTTTTTTACTTTTATAAAAAATATGAAATTTTTTCTTACCTCCCCCCTACCGCCCTAACTCCACCTACCCCCTCCATCCCCACCCCATCCTCAAATTTCTATTTCATATTTTTTGTTACTTTTATAAAAAAAATTATTAAAAATATGAATTTTTTTTCTTATCTCCCCCTACCCCTTCCACCCCCACCCCATGGTCTACCTCTATCCTCAAATTTCTATTTCATATTCTTTTTACTTTTAGAAAAAAAAATTTATAAAAAATATGAAATATTTTCTTACCTCCTTCCCCTACCCCCATCATCAAATTTCTATTTCATATTTTTTTACTTTTATAAAATAATTATTAAAAATATGAATTTTTTTCTTACCTCCAACCCCTGTCCTCCCACACTTCCTCCGAAGTTTTTATTTTATATATTTATTTTACTTATATATAATTTTTTATTAAAAATAAGAAATTTTTCGTACCCCAACCCCCACTACCCCTCCCTCCCACCCTATCAAAAAAAAAAATCTATTTTATATATTTATTTTACTTTTATAAACTTTTTATAAAAAATAAAAAAAAAAATTGCTTATCCCATCTCCACCCCACCCGAAGTTTTTACTTTATATATTTATTTTACTTATACAATTTTTTTTAAAAAAATGAGAAACTTTTCTTACCCCACTACCCAAACCCCTGCCCTCCCATCCATTATTTTATATATTTATTTTACTTTTATAAAAAATGATTTTTTTGTAAAAATATTATTCTTATTTTAAAAATAAAAATATAAAAAAATTAAATATCATATAAAATAAAATAACATCACAGAAGATAAATTTAAAATTTATAAAAATAATGGATCAAGTTAAACAAATTGAATCATTTAGCCCTTATCTTGATCCAAATAAATTTTAAACGGGTTGGATATTGATGCATATTCCCGATCTTAACTAGCCCAACTTAGCACAAACAGTCTATCTGACCCCCCCCCCCCCCCCCCCCCCCGCGTACTACTTGTGGGACACAACGGGTATGATGATGTTGTTGTAGTTGTTGATATCATACATTGGCTCTTAAAGCACTGAAACCTCACTCAGAGAATTGGTGAACTTGATCTGATGGGTTCTGAAAGACCACAAACTTCCTCCTCTTTTGTTTCTCCATCCATTTATCATGTGTTCTTGAGTTTCAGAGGTGAAGACACCCGCAAAACTTTTACTGATCAGCTTTATGTTGCTTTGGTAGGTGCTGGGTGGCGCACGTTTAAGGATGACAATGAGATTGAGAGAGGGGAAAATATTAATACGGAGTTAGAGAATGCAATCATACGCTCGAGGAGTTCAATAATTATCATCTCGAAGAACTATGCTACTTCGACATGGTGCCTTGATGAACTTGTCAAAATCCTTGAACATAAGAGGACCAAAGGGCATGCAATTCTTCCTGTGTTTTATCATGTGGATCCTTCTGAAGTTAAACATCAGAAAAAGAGTTTTGCAGAAGCATTTACGAGATATGAGAGGCAAATTGAAGCTGAAAGTGATGAAGGAAAGAAGGAGTGGATGGATAAAGTTGGAAAATGGAGAGCAGCTCTTGGAGAGGTTGCAGATTTGGGTGGTGTTACAGTGAACAATCAAGGGGATAGGTAAGGATTTTTCATAACCAGTAAATTCTTCATGCTGCAAAGTAATCAAAAATAGATTGAGATTCTTTTTTCATATAACCTTTTTCTTTTCTTCAGGAAAAGTGAAGCTAAGGCTATTAAAGAAAAAAAAGAAAAAGAAGAAAGACAAGGGGAGATTAAAAGTGAATAATGGGCTCTTTGTCAGTATATCTATATCGAGGAAATTTAAATCTATTGAAGTCTCAAATATTACTAACGTGTGGGTTGAGCAACTTAAAGCTTAGGATCTTTTCATTTAGGCATCAAAGTACTTGTATGTTACAAGCTGATTTCATAAGAAAGGAAAAGGGTTAGAGGTCAAATATTTGTATGAATAGGTTGTTTGGCATTGAAGGAACTTCATCTCGGTCTATGTTGACTTGAGCTAGGATGCTAGCTTTTCTCTTTCTTTTTGTTTCACTTTGTGTTTTTTTTACAAGACAAGAAATGGTCATATATTCTAAATACTTCAGATTCAACGAATTGTTTGCTGATTACATGGTTGTGACTATGGTTGCTTGTGTACAAAAGCCTTTGTGATTTGTTACCATCAGATATGACATTATTCCATCCATTTGCTTCTCTACCATTGATTAGGAAGGAGTCAGAGTTCATTGAAGAGATTCTTCAACTCATTGAGGATAAATTGAACCGCACAATTTCCAGTGTTGCACCTTACCTGGTTGGGATCAGTTCACGGGTAAAAAATATTGTTTCATGGTTGCAAGACGGATCACATGATGATAATGTAATTGCAATTTGCAGGATGAGCGGAATTGGGAAGACAACTGTTGCCAAATATGTTTTCACTACAAACTTTAGAAGATTTGAAGGTAGTAGCTTTCTTGCAAATATCAAAGATATTTCTCAGCAACCTGATGGCTTAATTCGCTTACAGAAGCAGCTCCTTTATGATCTAACTGGGATAAAGAGTAAAATACAAGATACCGATGAAGGGATCATCAAGATAAGAGATGCTATATGTTTTAGGAGAGTTCTAGTCATATTGGATGACGTTGATCAACAAGAACAAATACACACTATAATTGGAATGAAAAATTGGTTCTGTCCAGGAAGTAAAATAATCATAACAACTAAGAATTCATGTTTGCTGAAGGTTCATGAAATTCAGAAAGTCCATAATGTCAGGGAAATGGGTAATGATGAATCATTGGAGCTTTTCAGTTGGCATTCCTTTGGGGAGGACCACCCAGCTGACGAGTACATGGAACTATCAACAAGGGTGGTAAAGCATTGTGGAGGGCTTCCTTTGGCACTTCAAGTTTTGGGTTCTTCTCTTCGTGGGAAAAATATTGATGTATGGAAAAGTGCATTAGACAAGTTGGAAGCTATTCCTGCGAGCCAGATAATTAAAAAACTAAAATTGGGGTACGACTCATTAAAAGATGATCATGATAAGAATTTATTCCTCGATATTGCCTGCTTCTTTACAAGAAAGGACAAAGATTATGTTATTGCAGTGCTAGATGAATCTTATATTTACGCAAGAGTTGGGATTCAGAATCTTGCAGATAGATTCCTGTTGACAATTGAGGGTAACAAGTTAATAATGCATCAAATGCTTCGGGACATGGGCAGAGAAATAGTCCGTCAAGAATCACCTAAGAAGCCTGGGAAACGTACCCGGTTGTGGCACTACAAGGATTCATTTAACGTATTGAGAGAAAACATGGTAAGCATTTCCTTTCTGGTGTATACTGCTTTTTCTTTTGGACACTGCTAAGCTCTTCTCTAATTATTATTTTCAGGGCTCAAAGACAATTGAAGGTCTTTCCTTTGACATGAATATGGTAAAGGAAGATCAATCCTTCATGGGAAGTTCTAGCAGTGGAAGAAAGTGGTTGTTTACAGAAGTTAAGAGTTATCGGTTCGGTTTCTCCCGGCATCCCATCAAGTTCTCTTCAAAAACCACTAATGAGATTAAACTGAGAACAGATACCTTTACAGTTATGAACAAGCTAAGACTGCTTCAGATCAATTATACACATCTATATGGTGCTTATAAAGATTTTCCCAAGAGTCTGAGGTGGCTATATTGGAGAGGTTTTCCTTTGAAGTGTATCCCAAATGATTTTCCATTGGAGAGCTTGGCTGTTCTTGACATGCGGAACAGCTGTCTGGAAAGACTGTGGGATGGAAGAAGAGTATGGAAATTTTCTTATTAGTTTCCTCCAGTTTTAGTAAATACGGATAGCTCATTTTTCATCCTTTTTAAAAATGTTTTTCATTGTAGGTGCTTCCGCTGGTAAAAATTGTCAACCTCAGCCATTCTCATTCTCTTCTCAGAACTCCCGATTTTTCAGGACTCCCAATGCTGGAGAAGCTTGTTCTCAAAGACTGTGTCAATCTAATTGAGGTTCATGAATCCATTGGAACCTTGGAGGCTCGGCTCATTTTCTTAAATATCAAAAACTGCAGAAGACTTCAGAAACTACCCAGAGAGATTTGCAAGTTAAAAGTTCTTAAAACACTAATTATATCTGGTTGCTCAAATCTTGTAGAGTTGCCAAGAGATATGTGGAGGATGAAATGCTTGAAAGTGTTTCGTGCTAATGAAATCCCAATGAGTCAATCCACGAGTAAGCAGAATTCAAAATGGCATGCATTCATCCAGTCTTGGGTTTCTAGGCCAAGAAAAGTTCCAAAACTTTCATGGGTCTCTTTGCCAAAATCCTTGATTAACCTAAGTCTAGCTGGGTGCAATCTATCTGAAGATTCTTTTCCTAGGGACTTCAGTAATTTACTGATGTTGCAGGACCTAAACCTTAGCGAAAATCCCATCAGTTGCCTTCCAGATTGCATTAGAACTCTTTCCAGGATCAACAAACTTGAATTAGGTTCTTGTACAATGCTTAAATCTCTCATAAACCTACCTCGCGTCCATGATTTGGGGGTAGGATACTGCACTTCCCTAAAAAGAGTAACATATCTATCAGTAGGGTGCCGTGCAAGAACTTACCATGTAAATGGATGTAAAGAACTCACTGATATGGAGGGAAACTTCAAGTTGGAAGTCATGGGAGGAATTGAGAAAACAATGAAGTCATTGATATTAAGCATGTTGGATTCTGTCGGAAGCTTTGAATTGAAAATGTATAACAATTCAACTAATACAGAAAGTAGAGGACCAGTAAAGGTACTTTCTCCTCTTCCATTCCCCCACCCCCACCCCAACCCCCCAAAAGGGGTTGACGGATCTACTTTCGTGTACTTGGTCAAACTTCTTCATGTAACACCTGTACCTGTTTGTTCTTTCTTTTGTTTTTTGTCATATTTAATGAGATTGTTCATGACACAGGCGTTGTTTGAAAACGGAATGATCAGCATATTTCTTCCGGGGAGCAAAGTTCCTAATTGGTTTTGTTACAAGAGTGCTGGAGCAACTCTATCTTTCACTGTCCCTTCACCTCCTGATCTCAAGATCCAGGGCATAACTGTGTGCTCAGTGTACACAATTGACTGGAAAGTCTGGATAGCGGGTATCCAATTTTATGTGATAATCCATAATGAGCAGAAGAATGTGAAACTGATTTATAGCCCGACTTGCTATGGTCTTCCTGAAGCCCAAAATAAAATGTTATGGTTCAGCCATTGGAAATTTCAGAGTCAGCTGGATGCTGGTGACACCTTGAATGTCACGGTTCTTACTATGGATGGTTTTAGCATCAAAGAAATTGGTTTGCACTTAATGCATGGTGAGCAAGTAGATGTTGTTTCGGACTCAAACAGTCAAGAAATGCAGCAAAATTACCCTTATCAAGGGACGATCCCTGCCGAACGTCAAGGGCTTGTAGATTTATACTGCTTTGGCCATATGGGGATTGGATTGGACTACATTTTGCCCTACATACCATGAGATCCATGAATGGGAATACATACCCGGTAAAATCATTGGAGGACTCAGATATAAAATATGACGTCTTCTTAGCCATCTCCCAAGTATATTCTTTTCTTTTCCCTCATTTGAAATTTTATTTTCTAGAAAGAATTATTTATGTGGAATTTGGATGACAATCAGTACTTCTGTCGCCATCTTATTCATAATTTTTTTTAATGATGACACATCTGTGCTGAAATACTCTATTAACTTATATTATACAGATCCTAAAAGAAAAGATAGCAACTAAAAAAGAGATCACTTTCATGAAATTACCATCTTCTAATATGGCACGTATGCAGGAAAGAACAATACTACATTTCACCTTTTTCTTTATCACAAGGAAAGGGGAGAGATTCTCAATTCACTTAACTCATCAAAAAAGTGTGATGTTTTGATAATTTTGATGCGGTCATTTGCCATTTCAAAGAGGGAACACCACCGGTTGTCTTTTCTTCTCTATTCTTCAATCCAATAAAGTCCTTACTCTAAAGCAAGATAACTTCTGCCCTTGGAGAATTTGTTCAGAGTTCATGCTGCTCATTTTTCACGAAAGGGGATTGGATTTATATATATAATCTAGGGAAAACACAAACAAAAAGTAACTCTATCAAACATCCAAGAAGATGCAGAGAACCACTACTTGATCAGTAATTCTCATCAACCTCATTAATACAAAGGTGAATATAAACTAGGGGATTATGGAAACATCTTATCATCTCCTTGTTTTAGCATCGAATCAGAAGTTGCAGCATCTGTATTTATATCTTCTTCAGAATCCATGAACAAGAAATCTAACCAGCCATTGGTGCTCCAACCGTCATTCTTTGAGTTCTCTTGGTAGATATCAATGTCATGATAACAAAGAAAGTAAGAACCTCTCGCTACCTGTAAAGCAGAGATATCAACTCCATTAATGAGATGATGTTGAGACTGATAAGCAGATACTTGTCTGGAATCCTCCTCATCATCCTCGTAAACAATTTGGACTCCGAACTTCTCCAACTGTAACTCATACATCAATGCAACAGAAATCTTGACTTTATCGCCTCTATCCAGGTACTGTCCTTTCTTCCAGTGGCTTAGCCATGTTATACCTTCGTCATGATATGAGATACCCATTATCACTGGACTATAGTTCCATTTTATATCCTTAGTCTCATTGTTAATCATAATGCAGTTTTCATTCCAAAATCTCTTTATATGCTTTATGGTGCTTATATCACTTTTTTGTAGATCATACAAATATTTATACTATGAATGTGGAGATCAGGCATTGAAGGCACGTTGAAACGTATTGAATTTCCTATGCTTCTGTATGCAAACCACGGTGGCATCCCTATTTTGGGAAGAGAAGTGCTGAAAACACCAAACTCATACCCTATTCCAACGAAGAGCCAAGAATATTAGCATACAACAACATACCCAGTAAAATCCCACAAATGTGGGGTCTGGAAAGGGTAAAGTGTACGCAGACCTTACCTCCACCTTGGTAGGTAGAGCGGCAGTTTCCGGGAGACTCTCGGCTCAAGACAAAGCATAATCACAAGCAAGCAAAGCAAAGCAAGATAAACGGTCAGACTCAGATAAGAAATTAAAGCAGTATGAACATGCTGACAATAAAATCGAATACGCCATGATAGTGCATTCTAACAAAAGGAAGCAGTAGCTAACCCAGCTAAATAAGATAAACAAAGTACATTAAAGAACACATAGCAGCAAAAATCAAATTACAGGGGCTATACATCAATATTGCGCCTATAAGTGTGATAGGCTAATCGGGCCTACAATTATAACACTATAACTATCATTTTATAAGCGTAGGTAGGACTACGCTCGACTACCTACTATCCTTCTACCCTAATCTGTGTCCTCCACAACCCCCTATCTAAGATCATGTCCTCAGTAAGTTGCACCTGCGCCACATCCCGTCTAATCACCTCTCCCCAATACTTCTTCGGCCTACCTCTACCCCTCCTGAACCCGTCCATAGCCAAAAAAGACTCAAAACAAACTAAAGGACTTAGACATCTTCAGTTGTCGGGATCTGGTCCTTCAGTTTGCAAAGGCTTTGTTCTTGGAAGCACTTGGAGAAACTTGTGGCGGCTGATTTGCACAAGTGATTTTAGGTTTTCAAGTGTTATTCAAAACCTTGTAACATATTGTGTATATATATTGGGGAGCATGGGGATGATATAGGGACTACTCATCACTTGGTTTGACCACTAGCACGCTGCAGTAGTGTTGTTGTACTTACGCCGATGAACGAAGATGCCTTTACAATGGCTGTGAATCGTTGACATGATAACCAAGGGAATGGATAGCAGACCGGGTTCCTCTCTGGTTCCTCGAAAGTTTGGCAAATCATCAAAACACAAGATGCCATATCTTGTCAGAAAACTACTTGCAGACTAGTCATGGAGAGCTTACTCCCGGAAGATAATCTCAGAATTGGAAGAGGATCTTGCACAATATAACAAATTCTCAACCAGTTGAAATAAATATTAGGACACACAGTTCATTGAACATCTCTTACACTTTCTTCTCTTTGATATAACAATGAACTTCTCAAAGACCATTGAATTCTTTAGCATAAATTCTGGAAGTTTGAAAAGCTTGGTAAATCTCATTTGAAATAATCCTTCAAGCGCATCTCGAAGGAGATGCCAATCTTAATATTCTTTAGGTTGGGCAACTAAAAGCTTGAAATCCAACTCTACAATCAGTATTATCTCCTGGCCAATTATCATAACTCAAAGGGGTACCAGGAATCATCAGAAGGTGTAATCGCGATGTCTATGTTGAGTGTCTCTGCATGAGGTTATGCTCACAAAAGGCCAGCTACTCCATACAAATAAAACCTTCCTATATATATGCAACTCTAACGTAAGCTATACATTTGCATTTCAGTTTTGGAATGGGCACCACTTTAAACTGCAAGATGCACAAGACCTTTGTGAAGCAAGTTTGGATTATTAGCTCGGTTGCATAACTCAACTTATGAAGATAATATTGCACAAGCGTCCTAAAAACTTGATGATAATCACGACAAATGTCCTCCTCAACATCAAAATCACCTGCACCAGAAGCCTGAATGTCTTTTGTACATGCAATGTTGAAAGTAAGCTTAGCATAAACCAAGGAGGACACTTCTACAAGCCAAACAACTATTCTGGTCTTCAATACGATGTTTGTATTAATTGACACGACATACACGTGCAACCCACCTGATCATAAACTAGTAGCTACATAAACAAACAATTGATTATTGTGGTTAAGGTTAAAACATATCTCGTATAACATCAACTTTGCAGCTGCATATCCCTTTTCGTTCTTTAAGCAAAAACATTTCTGGGTGAAAAAGTAGTAATGATTTTACATTATCTCATGCATAGCCAATATGTTTATAATCTTTCACCTCAAGTATAATAAATTCATTATTTTGAGTTCGTCCGCCAATGTGTTGCGCTGCTGCACCATTGTTTCATTTCTTTCACCAAGATCTTTGCAGAATCTCCTCTAACTCTGCTAGTGTAGCCTCATCATCTTCATCATCATCGCAATCAAAGATGCTATCATCATCATCATATTCTTCTTCTTCCTGTCCTACTCCATCACTAGACCCTAAATTAAACATGATCACCCAATAGTACATAAATGAGTAACTGTCAAGATAAAATTTTTGATATGCAAGATATGAAGCACAGACCCGAACCTGCAGTCCGCACATAATCATCCTCAAACAATTTCTCATTCAAAACTGACCTCACAACTAAATCTGCATTGTCGCGGATCACATAGTAATCAGGGTGAGAAAGGTAGTAACGATGAACCGCCAACTGATATGAAGGCATATAACCTTCCATGACACTTTCTTCAGATTGATAATCACTAATTGGAGTATGTCGCAATATTGCTTCACTAGTAGATACTGAGGACTGGTATAATACAGGCTTGTTATATGCAGGTGTAACTCCAAACTCTTTCATCTTAAAAGTGTTACTCCAACAAGGCAATGAAACATTAATCTGATCGCCCGTTTGTAAATACTTCCCAAACTTCCAGTGGCATAAAAATGTAAACCTGTTGTTCTCTCCTGGAATGCCAATGAATGATGGGGCATAAATCCACTTAAGACCCTTTGTAATGTTTTGGACTTTGATATAAAATGTATGCCCGCCCACGAAGTTACTATCACCAAAATAGCGAAATTTACGAGGACTAGAACGTGCATAGACAACGCAAATGATCAGTCCTGTTACGTTGATATAGGGAACTGAATCTACTTTCAAGGTCAACAAGCTCTGTTCACTTTTGTAGTTGAACCAGCTTGGAACCTCATTTCCTGGAAAATAAGTACTGAAGATGCCAAATTCATAGAGTCCCTGATCCCAAACCAAAAAAAGAGGTATTTTACATTGGATCTGCAAAACAGGTTGAGGAGAAAGTTTAGAGTAAGAAACAAACTTACCTGTTGTACTGAATATATCCTTTTTGTGTTGGTGAACCTATTAAATATTTCCACCACTGTATCTAGTGTGTTATCCAGCTTGAGAAGAAGGCCTAGAGTATCCAATATTTCCACTTCAAAATTATCAATGGGCTTTAGCTTGAAAATTCCTGAAATCTCACTTAAATTTTCACTTTCCCAGACATCTAAAAAGAGAGTTGACATTAGGTTTGGTAGATTTGTAACTGTTTCCAGTGATGAGCATCTAACTGCCTTCAGCGTAACAAGGCTTGGCGGAAGCTCTGGCAGAGATCGGAGGCTCAGACATCCATCCAACCAAAGGTCTCGGAGCATACCAAGATTTTGTATGCTCTGAGGCAGGTTGTAAATCAGGTTTTCACTTAGATTCAAGAAGCATAATGAGGGAAGGTTGCAGAGGCCAAAGGATAGAGCATCGTCTGTTAAGTTGCATTTAGCAAGACTTAAGCTGACGAGTGAACTTGATAAACAAGAGAGCGAAAACTGGTTAGAGTCTGGGGATCTTCTCAACTTTGATGACCAAGTTTGCCAGAGGACCCTCCATGAATTCACATTACCAAAATTCATTCCATCAGCCTGCAGGGTTGTCAAAGATTCTAGCTTGCTTAGCTCTATTGCTGATGTAACTAGTCTACAACAGCCAGAGATAATAAGCTTTTCTAATGATTTGAGCTTACAAAAGCTTCCAGGGAGCTTCCTTAGATTCTTGCAGTCTCTCAAGTTCAGATAGACGAGTCCATCAAGGCATCCAATTGATTCATGAATCTTGACCAACTTAATGCAGTCTTTCAGGATCAAAGTTTTCAGATGGGGAAGTCCAGAAAAATCAGGAGTTATTTTTAGGAAATAGGAATGACTAAAGTTGAGGATCTTTAATGATCTGAGAATCTGCAACATGAAGAGGTAAAGTTGAGTCATTTTCCTGCAGTAGATGAAAAGGAAACACGTGTATAGCATACCTTAATTCCCTCCCAGGCTTTTTCCAAATGACTTTTTTTCATTTCAAGGGCAACCAGGCTCTCTAGAGGGAGATCCTCAGGAATGGTCTTCATATGAAATCCAGACCAACACAGTAATCTTAGACTTCTTGGAAACAAACTATAGAATCCAGTGAATCTTACATAACTAAGCTGGAGTATCCTCAGCCTCTGCATTCTGGAAAATGCATCAGCTTCTAATTCTATACTGTTTGAACCTTCTGTGCTGGCATCATCAAAATGCTCCAAATGCGTACGGCGTTTTCTTGAATAGCCATGACCTACCAGGTCAGTATCTTCACTGAAGAAATATGATCTGACAGATTTGACTACTTTGGGCAATTTTGTGGACATTCCCTTGTCAAGAACTAGGCCTTCAATTTTTTCAGTTCCCTAATAGAACAACAATTGTTTATTCTTATAGCCGATCATAATGCATACACAATACCAAAGAGTGAGATTCTTACAGATTTTGCATTCAAGATGTTGAAGGAATCTCTGTATCGCCAGACTCTGCTTCTTTTCCGAGGTTCCCAAGAGGATTCTAGGCGAATAATTTCTCTTCCCATATCTTGAATCAATGAATGCACTTTCAGCTTATCCTTGTCCATTTCGATCAGACATTTAGCTGAAAGAATCTGAATTCCTACTACTGAGAAAAAACCACATCCATCGAGTATAGTAACTGTATATTCTTTATTCTTTCCAACAAAGAAACAGACAATATCGAGAAATACATTCTGTATATCATCATCTGGCAGCAAATCATAGCTGATTCTGAGTTTTTCCAGGATCTTATTGTCAGGGATTGCCTTTAGTTTCCTTAATGCACTCTCCCACACCTCTATACTTCTGTCACAAAGAGAAGAACCTACAACTTTGAGAGCCAAAGGAATCCCTTTACAGTGAAGTATCACATTTTCCGAAAGGTCCTCATGATCTTCTGAAGGCTTTTCTTTTTGAAAAGCATGCCAGCTGAAGAGTCGAGTCGATTCTTGAGCAGTCAATGGCGTGACCTTATACATCTTACAACTGCAGACCTCACTAGCATTGAACAGGTGCTGATTTCTGGTTGTTATGATAATTTTACTGCCCGGATAAAACCATTCTCGCATCCCAAGAACAGCATTTAACTGATATCTATCATCCACATCATCCAGAACAAGAAGAATTCTTTTGCAATGGATGGCATCTTGAATCTTGATGACTCCTTCATCAACATTGTATATCTTCTCAACCTTCTTCCCTAGAACATTTGAAAGAAGTTGTCTTTGTAGACTTACCAGACCATCATGTCTTTCTGAAGTTTTATTCACATCAGCAAGAAAGCTGCTGCCATCAAATTTGTCAAAGTTAAGATTGTAAGCAGTCTTGGCAAGTGTAGATTTACCTATTCCCCCCATTCCATATATAGCCATAATATCAACACTAGTTGATCCATCCTGCAACCAGAGATTTATGTCTCTAACTCGAGAATCTATTCCAACTGGGTGGACAGCAACACTTAAAACTGTGCGATTTAGTTTTCTTGCCACCACCTTCACAATCTCTTGAATAAACCTTGATTCACGCCTGAAAATTAGATAATATCCAATACCATCTAAAGTCATGAATAAATCACATATGAGCCAAAGGTAACTTATAATTCATAAATTTTGTTTATTCATCAATTACTGAAAACAAGATTAATAGAGGGAAGTAAAAATATAGGTTTCCATGCACCAGTGAGGATAACAGGCTATATATTTGATATGCAACTGTCTAAAAGTGAGGATAAAGTACTACTCCATTTTGTTAGTACAATGAGTTCCATTTTCAGTCACATGAAAGATCATCTTAGGAACTGGAATGAAACAATTTGATATCTACATAAACATAAAAAGGTAATAAGAGCTTACCCATCAGATTGATTCTGTAAGACCATTCCTCCGAAATCAGCAACTTCTGTTAGAGCAGCCTTCCATTCCTTCACCTTATCGGCGCCGGATTTATATCTCTCTTCATACATTAAAAAAGCTTGTTCAAAACACCCTTTTTGTTTCCGGACTTCTGATGGATCCACATCATAAAACACAGGTAGAACGAAACGTCCAAAAGCTCTCTTGCTCTCAAGTATAAACACAAGTTCATCAAGGCACCTCTCTGAAGAGGCATAGTCTTTTGAGAAGACAACAATGAGAATTCTTGATCCTTGAATTATTTTCTGCAATTCTTTGCACCCTGTTTCGTCTATCTCAAGTTCATTAACACTGAATGCCCGAATACCAGCATTTGATAAAGCTGAATGAAGATGATTTCCAAAGGACTTGTCTATTTTTGTTGCCAAACTCAGAAATGCATGATAAGCAGACTGAGACATTTTTTGTTTTGTTCTGATCAATCACTGATAAAAGATTGTTTCTTGAGAAACAAATGTTTAGATGCCTTGAAGATATAATAGGTGATTTTACATATGCAGGCAGTCTAAGAAGTACCGTACATGCATGATGCATTGTCTCGACATGTCAAAATCAACAGGAAATACATATATTCTATAATTTACATAACCTAAGGTCTGCATATCATCAACTAACCTAGTAAATGACAACAAATTGGCAATACATATATGTAGTTATTACTACACAAACTAGTTGGTATCACCTAAAAGAGTTTATTCGCTAGCTTCCATTGTGCTTGGTTTTTGTTAACTTTTAAAATCAACTATTGTTATTATTTTTACGTAAGAATATAGAAGTGTTATACTATTCATATTT
The DNA here is from genome assembly GCA_034509755.1 of Anisodus tanguticus. Taxonomy (NCBI): domain Eukaryota; kingdom Viridiplantae; phylum Streptophyta; class Magnoliopsida; order Solanales; family Solanaceae; genus Anisodus; species Anisodus tanguticus. The sequence goes on along the minus strand of CM067561.1, from coordinate 30,417,182 downwards.
CATCGTATCTACTTAGAGTTATAATACAATAAAATGTTTATCCTATATATTTTTTATTGTAGTAGAACTTTTTACTAATGATCACCCCTCTTCGTCCATGTTATGGAACTACCAAATGTTTTTGGTAGCGACAATTATTAGTGAATCTGATTCTGATAATTGTATTTCTTTTCAACATTGGCATATTATTATTCCGACTCCTTGTGAAGACACAAATTCTTCAAATCCAATTGTGTGGTGTTACACGTTTGAAATAACAAGCCGAAATTCCTTTTATGTTATGACATGATGTCCAATCCAATGGGTGCGTACATCAATTAATTTCACATGATTCCTACTATACCTCCCACCAACATAAATATCGGATAACTCTGTGCACAAAGACCTGATTCTCCAACTACTTTATTGATCATTAAGTCATACCTTTCAACCGTCATTATTTCCCACCAAAAGGTAAACATCGAGCTTTTATGCCTCCTATTTGATTGAAGCAGAGCAAATAGCCAAACACGTTATATATTCATTATGAATTTAGCCATGTAAAAGTTGCATATGGTTTTGAAGCCCAAAATCACCATTCATTCAGAAGCTTATTTCCTATAAAAATGAAAAATACCCTTGAGAATAAATGAAAGGTAATGTGTTTCTAGATACTAGGATCACCTGTAATTCAGCAATTGAATTTAGTTACATACATACGCCAAAACTAGCATATATCTTATTTGAGCCCTGCAGTTTAATTAGAGAAATATGAAAGAGGAAAAACCACATTTTTGGAGACCAAAAAGGAATGGTTACAGGTTACATTTCTAGTTCCTTCCAGTGAACTATTGCTAAAGCAAACTGTGAAGCTTGCAGAAACGACCTCATGACTGTACAATGAGTTAATGAAACATAATTTACATTGTCGCCCACCCGAAGCTCATAAAAATGAACAGGGCTGAATGTACCTCTGTAAGTTACAAAATTGTGCAACTAACGCAGTACGTCAGATATTATCAGATAATGATTCTGATTGAAACCTGACTCTCACAGCACTCGTGTATCTTCTAGCACCACATGATTAAGCTCACAATGTTGGTTTTTCCTAAAGAAAAAAGGCATCTTCACAAGTACTTCTCTCATCATGGGAAGAATCTTTTGAAGCCACCAGATAAGGGGAACGTCGAAAGAAGTCCTATAAAGCGCCTTTTCAATGAATTACCTAGGTATGGAAGAACAGCTATTTCTGGAAAATCTTGATAATATGGTCTTTTTGCACCATTAGGACCAACTGCTGGGACGAGACCATCTTCCGACACACGTCCACTTGGGAGGTCTCCTCCATCTGCATCCGTTTCCTGTTCCAGAAATATTGTGTGAGAAACAAGAACACTTTCAGAATATCCTAAGACAAGCTAACATGAATAAAAAAGTTAAGATTCTTACATTGTTCTCTGTCAGGTAATTTGATAGACCCCATTGGTTCAACAATTTACACAATCTCTCGGGATCATCTGGTGATTCTCGACGAATAATTTCTTTCCCCATGTCCTGAATAAGTGGAGGCATCATCACCTTGTTTTCATCATCAATGCTGATGAGGGATCTGTCAACGAGATTCTGAATTCCAACTGTTGGGTGCAAATCACAGTTCTCTAAGATTTTGATAACATAATCTTTGTCCTTCCCAACAAAAAACGAAGTAATAAGGAGGAACAACATCTGGTCATGATCATCTAGAGACTTATAGCTTATCTCAAGATTCTTTTGAACTTTGCTATGAGGAATTGCTTCCAATTTCTGCAATTTACTTCTCCATATTTCTATATCTCTCCCTGAAAGAAAATCACCCAAATCATAAAGGGCTAATGGAAGCCCACTGCAATGTTGTATTGCCTCTGCTGAAAGCACTTTGAACTCTTCTAAAGGATGGTCTTGTGCAAAAGCATACCAACTGAAGAGCTTTAGGGACTCATCATCTCCAAGTTCCTTAATCTTGAATAACATGTGCCTCTCATGGGCCTTCAACAATTTCTCACACCTTGTTGTTATGAGAATTTTACTTCCCGGATAAAACCAATCCCTTGTCCCAATAATTGAATCCAAGATATCCAGCTGATCCACATCATCAAATACAATAAAAACCTTTTTGTTGCCAATAGCGTCTTTCATTTTGACAATTCCTTCATCAGCATTGTATATTTTTTCCTTTCTGCCTTTCAAAATACCTTCAAAAATTTGTTTTTGCAAATAAACCTGACCATTTGGATGTTTCTCTGAAATATCTCTGACATTTGCAAGAAAGCAACTGCCCTCAAATCTGTCATAGTTAGAGTTGTAAGCTACTTTAGCAACAGTAGTCTTTCCTACGCCACCAAGTCCACAGATCACCCCAATGCCAACTTCACTGGATTCATCCTGTAACCATGAGTTAATGTCCTTCACCCGAGACTCTAATCCAACTGTGTATGAAGGTACACTAAGTACTGTTCGATTCAATCTTTTAAGTATCTCCTTGATGATCTTTTGGATGAATTTTGCCTCGTGCCTGAGTAACAGTGCAAATGTAAGAGACGAAACAAGATGAAAATTTAATAAAGCCTACAACTTGCTGAGTTTTAGAGCATACAAAAGAGTTTGCTAATACTTCACGTTTACGAGCAAGCACAACTCTAGTGGCACGATCAGTCATATTGAGCACTAGTTAAACTGAATTAGAGAGTCAGTTACCTCGGCACAATTAAGAGCAAAAAAGAGATTATATATGGTTTACCAGTGCTACAGGAGAAAGAATGAGAGATATTTACTTTTAATTGTGTGCGGTGAAGAAATTGGACAATATTGTGGAAAACAAAGAGGGAGATAGACAACCAGATGAAGAGAGAAGTAGTACAGAAATAGAAGAAACAAGAGATACTAGTATACTACAGTGAACCATTCCAGTTAAGAAAAACGATCAACTCAAACACATGTTTAGCCTCATCATTACTGAATGAAGTGTATCATAAATTTCCAAAAGAAACAAAGTGCATCCGCACTTGGTGAATTGAGTGTATCATGACCACAGTTAGACAGATCTTTGTTCTTTTGTTAATTTGTCAGTGTAAATAATGGCCTGCTTAAAGAAAATAAATGATACAAAGGGAGGAGACAAAGACAAAATTAGAAGATACAAAAGAACAAAGATCTGTCTAAATGTGGTCATGATACACTCAATTCACCAAGTGCGGATGCACTTTGTTCTTTTGTATCTTCTAATTTTGTCTCTGTCTCCTCCCTTTGTATCATTTATTTTCTTTAAGCAGGCCATTATTTACACTGACAAATTAACAAATCAATGAGGACACAATGTCTTGAAGAATGTTCCAATTCAAAAAACTTGAAATCAATCAGTAGACTACTGATTCCCTGAGCAAACATAGTTCTAGACTATTATCTGTAGTACCTCACTAACATCATCAGCCAAATTTCTCTTAAACTAAATATAACAACAAAATTTACACCACTAACTAAGCAATCTATTACCATACAAGAAAAAGGTCAGAACACTTTCTTTTATGTGTATTTCTTAGTAGTATTAGTTAGGTATTGCATAGATCATTACTCTATGTGTGTATTACTATGTGTTGCTTCACTTGTTTTGTATATTGATATTTTGTTGTCTTATTTTCCTTGCAATCATGCATCAACTACTTTTCTTTTGAGCTGAGGGTCTACCAGAAACAGCCTCTACCCCACAAAGGTAGAGATAAGGTTTGCGTACCCCCAAGCTCTACTTTGTGTGATTTACATTGGATATGTTGTTGTTATTTTAGTAACAATAAGAAGTAACATAGTCCTCTCAAGACTAATCTAAAGACAACTTGAGGAATTGTCAAACATAAACGCTGTAAAAAATAATTCGCAAGAAAAAAAGGACAGCCCCTGCAATATATCAAGTGGAAATTGATCCCTATTCCTCCAAGTAAATAACTTAATATTCAACCACGTGCACCATTCAACCTTCTTAACATTAGATAATTTAGGAAACTCACCCGTCTACTTCTTTGGCTAAGCACATTCCTTCCAGTTCAGCAACTTCTTTGAGCGCTACTCTCCACTTCTCCATTTTCTCCATCCATACCTTTCTTTTTTCACCAGTCTCAGCATTTCCTCTCTTTTCATGATTCACAAAAGCTTCAGAAAAACTCCCAGTTTGGTTCTCAACATCCTCAGGGCTCACAGTATAAAACACAGGCAAAACAGTATGACCCTCTTTCTTCCTTCGATCAAGAATGTTGACAAGCTCATCAAGACACCATCTTGATGAAGCGTAGTCTTTGGAGAATACAATTAGTGAAATCTTGGATTCTTGAATACCCTTTTGCAGTTCAGATTCTATGTTTTCTCCTCTACGGATTTCGTCATCATCTCGAAAAGTTCGAATTCCTGCGTTGATGAGAGCTGTGTATAGATGATCAGTGAAGTTTTTTCGGGTATCTTCGCCTCTAAAACTCAAGAAAACGTGGAAAGAATAACGGGTTTGTGGGGTTGACATGGCAAGTAGTTCAAGAAATGATGACCCAATTGAGAGATCTTGTTGAAAGTGATATTTTGTGAAGCGTTAAAGAGGATGATGATCTAATTGAGATTCTGATGATTTGTGTGTGATTGTAAGAATGAAAACTAGAGAGGGCAGTGGAAAATTCTCAAAGAGAGTAAAGTTATGGAAATGCCGTGTGAAGGAAAAAAATGGTGAGGTTTTGGTTTGTTGGGAGAGGTATAATATACTGTTTGTTTGTAGGCAAGGCAATTGCGTGTTGCCAATGTGTGTGATCGGTAGTTTCTAACTGTGAAATTGCCTTTCCAACTTCATTTTCCCCTTATAAATATTCGTTAGTAAACGCCCATTGTACAAGGAAAACAAAGGATATTGCCTTTTAGAATTTATAAATTGCAACATCTATCATATTTTACGATATAGTCCTTTATTTGCAAGAGACTAGTCACCTATGTTCCCTTTGGCATTTATTTACTAATATGCAGAATAAATTATTCCGAGATTATACTTTTGATGCGATAAGGAGGATATCCCACAATTAAGTTTGGGTATGCGTATAAATTTATCTCATGACTATTTATACATTCTACCAAATAGAGTATAAAATTAATCTCAAACTTAATTCTGAAATATCCAACTTACCCCGCGTACCAAACGACCCCTTAAGAGCCGGTTTGAATTGGCTTATGTCAGGTGCTTTTAAGCAAAAATAACTTTTAAGCACTTTTGTAGTATTTGAGTAAAATAAAAAAGTACTTTAAACATTTATTTTTAGGCCAAAATAACAAAAATAAGTCGAAAGTCATAAACTTATCCAAACGGCTCTAAGTAGTGTTTACTTTAGAATTCAAAAATGTTTTCGAGTTTTCGAAAAAGTAATTGCTTGAGCTTCTTTTTCTCTTTTTGACGGAAAAGCAACTCTCTTTCGAAGATTTTCAAACTCATTTCTACTAATCTTCTGCGCAGTATAGTGAAGCTGAATCATCATTTAAATCTACTAAATTGCAATGCCTTAAGCTTTATAAGTAGGAACTACTCAACAGCAGGCAGTCTCCTGTATTGATTAAGGGCCGTATGCAGGACCTAATTAACAGTAGGATTAGTGAGCTTATATTGCCAGTTCCCCTAGATTTCAACCCATAATTTGACTGAAATACTTCCAAAATACTTGCCTAACGTTTTCCCTATGGGACATGAATGCTATGGAGAAAGTGAATTGCACAAACTGCAAAGAAAGAAGAAAGAGAGCCCCCATGGAATCGTAGAAAGAAAACCACAAAAGCGAGGGTGACACATTGTAAAGCAAACTGCTCATTAATCTTGTTACAACACAAGTCTCAAAAAAATTGAGGCAACAAGTCCATGTTTGTTAAATATCTTATTGATGACTGAGAAAAAACACAACTGTATTGTCATCCCCGTTCTTGCAACTATCACTTCACCTGCACAACAACAAGCTCGTCAGTTTTCAATTTGCAAATTCTGCTGCCAATTTACCAAATAGAACAACACTCGTGGACAAGTACGATGAGATCCAAAGTATTCCAAATTAGCAGTGTGGGCAAACAATTTCATCTTGCTAAAACTTGTCTGTCAAAAATTAAACGCTCATATGAATAACTAGATATTGCTTCAAGAGCCAGGTTGTTTCTCCCTCCCCATTTCCTGCCTCAAAAGAAGCTCACTACCTAGCTGAACTAGTAGGGGCCTATCTGGAGACAAAGACATACTATAAACCTCTCTTCCCTTCTCTCTGTAGTTCATAATAAAGTTGTATAATAGACAAAGGGGTGCACTTGCCATTCTCCATTGGAGGAGAAGGGGAAGTAAAAAATGACTTGCCATTATTGTCTCCTTTTCTCTAAATTTATAACAAAATTGAATGAACCAATGTTTAGGTGCCATTTAATTCATGGAAACCTTGCAGCAACTGTTAAAACAATATGCAACTGAGATTGCCAGCAAATCAAACACATTCAGAAAGTAAACTGCATCTTTCATATGAGAATTTTTATAGAAGCAGACCACATAAACAGAGTAAGCAAGGTGCAACTAGAAAAGGTTATGAGCTGAGAATGTGAGTATTTCAGTTTTAAAAGGTCATAGCATTAGGGGTTGTCCTATTGGAAAAAAAGCACACATTACGAGCACAACATGAAATTAAGAACAAAAAGCGCAGAGCACATATAAACTATGCGTACAGTTAACCCTAACAAAGAGTGTGGGACAAACAACTAAGGGAAAGTGCTACACACACTTTGATGTAGACAATTGAGAGGAGTGCTATAGGAGGACAGGAGGGTCTTTGAGATCACTGAGCTCATTTTGCCCCGCATTTACCTGTCATGTACCAGCCTACCGGAACAAGATTATACAACTCAGACAGATGATTGGAAGACTTTTACAAGGGGAAAAAGGTCTGCCTAGATTTTTGTTTATCTTAGAGGAATGCCTAACGGCTAGATGTGTGGCTGCTGAAGCTGCAACGACTGGACTTTTCCTGATGTGAAAGCGCCTCAGCACACTTAATTCTGCATTTATAGTGGTGCTTCCAATTTCCATGTACACCAATATATTTAATGGTCTGTCATTGTAGGGAATTGCTACTAAACAAGCACACTATTACTTATGAGAGAAGATTTAAGTTTTAACTAAAGGAACCTCTCAAGTCTTGATTTAAGAAAAGGTGACATCGACCAAGTCAAATATAATTAAGGGAGTTGGGGTATGATTATAAATTTATAATTATTAAAAACTTAAGAGGGTAAGATTAAAATTTTGAATTTGTTCAAAAAGAGTCCATCACCACTTTTAAAAGTGAACCGATAGTTTATGTGTATTTTGCTAGCTAGATGGTTTATGTAGAAAACTCTCACAACTGATAGTTCATGTAGGAAACTCAAAAAAATGTGATACATGAGGTGTGTTTTTGATCCTTAACTCTTTTTATATTGGGTAGAGGTTTTTAAAAGCCCCAAGTAAAATCCATCATCTTTGGAAACTTATTGCAATAACTTCAATTGTTGTTGCGTAAGTAGTTATTGCAACAACTTCATAATTTGTTGGATTTTTTGCAGAATCTCTTTGAAAAAAAACCTAAATTTTCTTCACAAATCCTCACGACCAAAGCAAAAATAGTCCGTAGAATAAGAAAACGTAGAAGACGACGACGAAAATGAAGAAAATGATAAAGAAGAAAGCAATTAAAGAGAATGAAGAAAAAAATGACAGAGAGGAAGAGAAGAGGGGGGAAATTCAAATTTCAAATTGAAAAGTGATGTGTTCTATTTTTTTTTAAAATTAAAATTTTAATCTTACACTCAAATTTTTAATAATTATAATCATCCCAATTTCCTTAATTATATTTGACTTGGTCAAAGTCACCTTTCTAAAATCAAGACTTGAGAGGTCACTTTATTGATCCGAGGGTGTATCGGAAATGGCCTCTTTACCTCCCAATGTAGGGGAAAGTGTGCATACACTATTCTCCCCAGACCCCACTTTTGGGATTCAATTGGATATGTTGTTGTTGAGAGGTAACTTTTAGGTCTCATTTGTTTTTATTAGGATTAAAATGTCTGAATTTGAATATTAAGATCTTGTCTCTAGATCTTAACCCTGAAGATTAAGACGGTTTGTTTTTTAAACATCAGAATAAAAGATTATATCAATAAAACATTAGAGAAAACTTTAATCTGGACAAAATAAAATAGACATAAAACTTATCTTTTTAATGTTTGTATACATATATGAAGCTCTTCAATATTTGTACGACAAATTTCACTAGTTCATGGTAATAGCAAGCAGTGAGACGTCACCGTGAAACCGACAAATTAATAAACAAAAAGGCTTATAAAAACAACATACCCAATGAAATTCTACAACGTGGGGTCTGAGGAGGGTAGATTGTACGCAGACCTTATCTCTACCTTGGTAGGTAGAGCGGTTGTTTTCGAAAGACTCTCGGCTCAAGACAAAACATAAACACAAGCAAAGCAAGAGAAACGGCCAGACCCGACAAGAAATTTAAAACAGTATGAAAATGATGGTAACAAAAGCGAATAAGTCATGATGGCGCATTCTGAAAAAGGAAGCAGTAACTAACGCATGTAAATAAGATAAACAAAGTACATTAAAGAACACATAGCAGCAGAAATCAAACGACAAGGGACTATAAAGCAATATTGTGTCTACTAGTATGATAGGCTAAGCAGTCCAACAATAATAACACAACAACTACCAATTTGTAAGCGTAAGTAGGACTACGCTCACTACATACTATCCTTCTACCTTAATCTGTGCCCTCCACAACCCTCTATCTACTGTCATGTCCTCGGTAAGTTGCACATGCGTCATATTCCGTCTAATCACCTCTCTCCAATACTTCTCCGGCCTACCTCTACCCCCTTCTGAACCCATTCATAGCCAACCTCTCACACCTCCGCAGTGGGGCATTTGTGTCTCTCCTCTACACATGCCCGAAACATCTCAACCTCGCTTCACGCATCTTATCCTTCACCGAGGACACTCTCATTCTGTCCCGGATATCCTCATTTCTAATCTTATCCCTCCTTGTATGCCCACACATCCATCTCAGCATCCTTATCTCCGCAACTTTCATCTTTTGGATGTGCGGAGTCTTGACTGGCCAACACTCCGCCACATACAACATAGTCGATCTAACCACCACCCTATAGAACTTGTCTTTAAGTTTTGGTAGCACATTTTTATAGCACAAAACTCCATATGCGAGCCTCTATTTCATCCACCTTCCCTTGGATAATAGACCCGAGGTACTTGAAACTTCCTTTCTCTTGAATGACCTGAGTACCAAGTCTCACCTCCAACATGTCTCATGGTCGCTCCCGTTACTGAACTTGCACTTCAAGTATTTTGTCTTGGTCCTACTCAGCCTGAACTCTTTAGACTCGAGAGTTTGTTTCCATACCTCCAGCTTAACGTTCACTCCGCTGCGAGTCTCATCAATCAGGACTATATCGTCTGTGAATAACATACACCATGGCACCTCCCCTTGGATTTATCGCGTCAGTCCATCCATCACCACGGCAAATAAGAATGGGCTAATAGTTGATCCCTGGTGCAACCCCATCAACACTGAAAAGTGCTCTGAATCTCCTTCTACTGTCCATACCCTGATCTTGCCTCCATTATACATATCCTTGATCGCTCTAATGTACGTCACAGATACACCTCTAATCTTCAAACATCTCCATAGAACCTTTAAGGACTTTGTCGTATGCCCAATCGATGTCGATGAAAATCATATGTAAGTCTATCTTACTCTCCATATACTGCTTCACCACCTCCTAATAAGATGAATGACTTATGTAGTCGAACGCCCTGAGATGGATCCAAACTGATTCTCGAAAATAGACACGTCTCTCCTCACCCTCGTCTCCACGACTTTCCCAAACTATCACACGACCGTTTCTCAAACTTTCATAGTGTAGCTTAGCAGCTTGATACCCCTATAGTTGTTGCAACTCTGAATGTCACCTTTGTTCTTGTACAAAGAAATCATTGTACTTCACATCCATTCTTCGGGCATTATGGTCATCTTAAAAATGACATTAAACTCAATCAGCAACTCCAAACCTGCCATGCTTGCACTCTTCCAAAATTCAACTGAGATCTCATTTGGCCCGGTCGCTCGTTCCCTGTGCATCGTACGAACAACACTCTTAACCTCCTCAACCTTAATGCTTCTACAATATCCAAATTCCTGATACCTTCCGGATTTCTCCAGATCTCACAGCACAAATGTCTTTATCTCCTTTTTTGTTCAAAAGTTTGCGAAAGTAAGACTGCCACCTCCGTCTAATATGTGTGTTCTCCACCAGTACTTTGTCGTCCTCGTCCTTGATGCACCTCAAGTGGTCCAAGTCACGGACCCTCCTCTCCCTTGTCTTGGCTAGTCTGTACAACTTATCCCCGCCTTTTTCCTCTAATTCCACATATAGGCGTTCAAAAGCCGATGTTTTCGCCGCCATAACCGCTAGTATTGCCTCCTTCCTCGCCATCTTATACAATTCCCTATTCGTCCACTTCTTGACCTCATCCTTATTTTCTACCAACTTCGCATACACCGCTTGCTTCCACCTTCTATTGAACTTTACCATTCCACCACTGGTCCCCTCGATGCCCACCACGTCTACCCCTAGCACTTCTCTAGCTACCTCCCGAATACAATTGGTAGTCTTGTCCCACATAGTGATCGCATCCCCACTACTCCGCCACGCCCCATTGGCCATCAACCTCTCCCCCATCACATTTGCACTAGCCAAGATCAAACTTCCTCATTTAATTCTTAGTTTGTCATCCATAACCCTCTTCTTCTCCATCTTGATCTCCAAATCCATCACCAAAAGCTTATGTTGGGTTGTAAGAAACTCGAAATAACCTTGCAGTCTTTACAAAGACTGTTGTCAACCTTCTAAGGAGCAAATAATCTACCTTAGCCACCGAGCTACGAAAAATCACCAAGTGCTCCTTCTTCATGAACCTTGAATTGGCTATCACCATCCCAAAAGCTTTGGCGAACTCCAAGAGTGAGACGCCTCCCCCGTTACTGTCCCCGAGGCCAAAGCCTCCATGCACGTCCCGAAAGTGACCTGATATGTCCATTGAAATCCCCTTCTACAAATAACTTCTCAGTGGCCACCACCTCATCCAAATCCTCCCAAAAGCGTCTCTTTTCCTCTTCGTTCAAGCTCGTTTGTGGCGCGTAAATACTAATAATGTTCATAGTGGACCCTCCAACTATCACCTTAATCGCCATCATCATGTCATTGACCCTCATAACCTCTACCACTTGATCCCTTAGCTCGTTGTCTACCAAAATGCCTATCACATTCCTATACCTCGACCTACCCGAGAACAATAACTTATACACATCCATGTCCTTAGCTTTAGGTCCTACCCATTTGATCTCCTAGACGCAGGCTATAATAATCCTTCTCTTCTTAAGAATCTTAACTAGCTCTATAGACTTTCCCGTTAGTCTCAATGTTCCAAGATCCTATTCTCAACCTAACATCTCCCTTACCCCACTTACCCCCCCCCCAAACCCTCGCCTTTGTCCCCGACTGAGAACATGACCCTAATCTACCATCACTCACCAAAGCCACTAAAAGTTTTGAGATTTTACCAGATCAAAGGAAAGAAATTGGATAGGGAATTATAGTTGGTGAAAGAAGGACAAACGTGAAATCTTTGCCGACTAGAGGAAATACAAAGCACTTCTCCGAAAATAAAAAATAGCATATTTAAAAGAGTCTGAATTGTATTAAGACTTTATCACAAATCTGATTCATTAAGACATAAGAGATTTTAAAGTTACAAAACAAACGAAATTAATGTGCTAAGATCTAAACCATTCAGATTTCGACCTCCATTAAGTGTCGCGCACTGAGACCTTAATAAGGGTCTGAATTTAAATGGTTCGAACATCAGCCCATTAAGTCCATTTGTTTTTGTTTTAAAATATCTTAATGGATCTAAGTGGGTCATGAATGAATCAAATTTATAACAAAATCATAATCTCATTCAGACTCTTTTAAAAACGCTACTTTCATTTCCAAAAAGTTCACACTTCTCTATTCAACCAAAAAATTTAGGCCTCTCTTTCTCCAACTAGCAATTGATTATCCAAATTTTTTCTTGAACTAGCAAGATTTTAGAACTTTGTCGGATTCAAGCTAATGTGACGAATCAACTTTTCAGCCAATTAATTGTCATCTAGTTGGCTGGGTCCTTACTATTTCAAGAGTTGCTACTATCATTGTTTGGAGAGATTTGCTACTATCATTGTTTGGAGAGATAACTTTATTTCGAAGATTAATTTATGTTGAATTCAGAATTTCATATCGCTACATTTTGTTACGACAATTGTTTGTAGATACAAATGTTTAGTTGTAGTTCAGATAGTTTAATTTTTTATAAAACATAAACATATTTATTTATATTTTTAAATAAATAAGTATTTTATCAAATAAAGATTTTGCTTTGTTTAAGTTAAGAGTTTTCGCTAATATTCTATTGGTATAATATTTAATTATTATTTTAATTTAAATTATATATTTATTGTGTTTACATATAGATAAATTATACACATTCAGATGTTTAAAACACACAGTCTTAATCATTCAAAATTCAAATGTAATGACATCTTAATATTTAGATGTACATTCAGATTCAAACATCTTAATCTTAATGAAAACAAATGAGGCCTTAGTTAAATCTTCCCAAGTCACTTCATAATATATAACTAACTATTATTTCATTCCCCAAAATGAGAAGAACCAAGAGCATGAGAAAAGGAGCATGCATTCACGACGTGTGTTTGAAAATGGTACTCGCAGTGCCTTACAAGACTCAAGATGTAAAATCGCAACGACGGATGCATAACCAATAAGGTAAAAGGTATTTCTGCTCCCCCACCCCCCACCCCAAAAGATATATTGTGTCTGTTATTTTGATTGTCAACCCTTAGCCATAATTTTGAGAAAGAAGCTAAAGCCTTGATTGAATTAAAATTTCAATAAGGGGGGTTGGATAGTTTCTGTTATTTATACAGCAATTGGCATTTTCCTTTAAAAATATTCTCTTTAAGGATGTATCCGGCCTTCAGGACATAGTACTATAATATATAACAACAAACAAGGAAAGAGATTAGAGAGGACTCGACAATTGATGCTAAATCATTGAAAAAGCATTATTTTAAGTGTTGTGCGTAGAGAACAACATGAAACCAAAACATAGAGAACTCGAAGGAAGTAATAGCAGACACTAGCACCACCTTTGACACATACACCAATCAAATCAGACACAGTCAGAGACATTACTTTACATAGGAGAAAACATCTCAATCTTTACAAAAGGGACACATCTAACCACTTGAGCACATCAACTCTGATTGCACAAGAAGGAAACATCCAACAGCGGGGTGAGACAAATGCCAAGTGAAAACTGGTGTACCTAATGAGACGATTGGGTCTTTGACATAGTACGTATGATTTTAAATACTAAAATTGGTGGTCCTAGTCTTTTATCTTAAGGTATGCATTGGACCCCTTCAGGACGTAGTATAAGAGAAAATCTAAGAATGAAACAAGTAGAGACCCAATAGAACTCACGGTTTAATTTCTGACAAGATACTCGAAAGAACTCACATTTAATACTAACATATCGAAAGAGGCATTAGATTCGATCATTGTACTAGAATCTATACACCTAGAACAACAAAAACACAATTGGCTTAACTAGGGTGCTTGAAAGCGGTAATCGAGAACAACCCCCCCCCCCTCAATATATTTTCTTTTGATAACAATGGTGTATGTGCAGCTTGCGCAAACCTCGGCTAATATCACGGGATATTAGCTACCTCCCACCAACCAGTACCATGTAACTTGGATTTGAACTTGAGCCCTCGTGGTACTCCTCCTACTTCATTAACCACTAGTGATGCAAATCGAGGTAGCAAGATTGATACCAAAAGTGAGGATGTAAGCTATCTTGGTTATGGAAGCTTTAAATCACCCATGAAGAGCTCAAACTACCATGAAAGATTCATTAAAAGAATTTCTAAAATCCACAACATACTCAAATGGATTTATAAGGGAAGTGATGGCAATCAAGGAGGTCATCAAGGACTTTGGAGCATTCTTCCAACCATCATGACCTTGGAGGACTAAAAGAAAGCATGGAAGGAAGACTTCAAAGACTACCAATATGCTCAAGTGGCTACTTTTATAATTTGTCATTTTTGTAATTTAATTATTTTTGCAAGACTAGTATAAATAGTCTTTAACTCTTTGACACTAGGTTAAATAGTTTTTGAATGAACATTTGGTTTTAGGCTACTTTGTGAGAATCGGGAAAACCCTCTTATCTCTCCAATTGAACCCTCTTGATTACTTGGTAGGTATTCCCTTGTATGAGTTCAATTTCTCTTTCTCCCTTGGATTGTAATCATGTAATTGAATATTTGCTTTCATTTAATTGATTAAATCCTTTCTAGTTTCTATCTCTCTTACTTTCTTTCTCTTCTCCCTATTTTTCTATCTAGTGTTGGTTGTTGTTGTGTTATCTTGTTTCTCATATTACATCAATTGGTATCAGAGCTTGGAAAAAGAATTATTCCTACAATTTTTAGTCCTTATCTTTCTTATATTAAAAAACGGATCTGAAAATTAAAGTAATTTTTGAGTGGGTATTGTTGGGCTTTGTTGTAAATAGTCTAAAGAGATCGAATATGAAATTTGGAAGCATTTAGAGTTGATTTGGATTAAATTTTGTCCAATTTTTTTCCATTTCCGCACTTAAAATTTCAACACTTTGTAGAGTGCGAAAATTTGAGTTTTGGAGCTCTTTTTGTGCAAATTTTTGCCCCATCTTTTGGATTTAAGTTGTTTTGATCATCGGTAAACTATATTATGTTCCAATTTTGGGATCTAATGATAAATTGGGGGTCAATTTTTGGTTCCAAAAGTGAGCTATTTTCCTATTAGTAATTTCTTGAAAATTTTGGAGTTTGAGTTGATTCCGTACTTCAAAAATTATTGGGTTATGCTTAAAAATGTTTCATATTGATTGGGAAAACTTGATTTGAGTTGGGTGATGATATATTCGATCAATTGTGGTAACTTTTGAATGACTTTTTTTTGTTGATTCTAGATTCTACTCATCATTCATAACCAATCTCTTGCTAATATTTTAGGATACTTGTTCTTATTCTTTGTATTAGTAATTGTGTGTTTTAAATTCATTTCGTGCCAATTATTCTAGCTTTTCTCTTTATTTTTGTTGTGAATTTTTTATTCAAGTCCTATTAGTTTTATTGTGCTTCTTTGTTTAACCATAAACTCCATTCTGAACTGATACTTGGAGCTTACTTTGAGTTTATTGAGTTTGGTTCTTGAAGAGATTTGAGGAAATTCCATTGAGAGAAAAAAGGCCAGAGTTGGTGAGATTAATTGAGTAAGGTCTAAAAGCCTTGACCTTGAGTGTATACACGAATGGTTAGTGATTTTATCTTTGAGTGATACACGTGAGTGAGTGAATTGGTGAGGTCCAACTTTGTTGCTATTTTCTATTGGTTGCAATCATGTATTCCATAGCTTCGGATGATAGTTGTGATGATGATTTTGAAGATTATGACTATGACGATAATTGTGGTTACTATGATGGAAGAGCAAATGAAGATCATGGATCCTATGGTGAAGAATGTGAGTATGAAGATTCGTATGTTTCAAACAATAACTTTGGAGATGGTGATTCTTCAATGTATGACTCTTCCATATACTCCTCTTGTGATGAATCTAATAACAAGGAAAGTGACTATGGGCATGATGATGATAATGCGGAGACTCCTAGAGAATATTCGTGTTCATCTTCTTACTATGGTTCTAATTCTAAGCATGAGAATGATGGTAGTTCCTATGCTTGTTTTGTTGGAGGAGGTGGTGGTAGATCTTTGACAAGAAATTTGAGATAAAATGTGAATAGATATGCTATTTATGGTAGATGTATTCTCCATCGACCTAATGATGACTTGAATGCTTTGATAAAAGGAGACCATTTTGTTGAACACCACGAGTGTGATGAAGCATGCATAGACCGATTTGTGGAAGAAAGAAAGAACATGTTTCATGTTTATTGTAAAATTGAAGGACTTAGTGGTGCTATGATTATTCAAAACAAGAGTTTCATAAATATTGCAAGTTCAGGCATGGTTGAGCACTTGAAATTGAATACTAAGAAACATCCTCAACCATATAGATTGTCATGGTCAAATGAAAAAGGAAATTTAGAGATCACAAAACAAGTTTTTGTAAAGTTTCAAGTTGGCATATTTCAAGATGAAGTACTATGTGATGTTATCCCAATGAAAGCTTGTCATTTGTTACTTGGGAGGCCTTGGATAATTGAAAGGGAAGCAACATTTGGTTAAAGGACTAACAAGTGTTGTGTCAACCTAAGAGGTCAAGATTATTTTTTTTATGTCGTCTACACTTTTAAAGTTGAAAGAAAGGTACTTAGAGTTGCTAAGATTGACAAGAAGAAAGACAAAGATTGAGAAAAATGACGTCATTGTTAAAGAGAAGACCGTGAAGAGGAAAGCTGGTAATTCTCAAAGTGCAAAGTTAAAAGTTGAAGTGAAGAGTCATCCTAATCCTTCAAAAGGAATTCTTGGGCCTTGTCCCACTTTAGATAATCTTGAGAGATAAAAGATTGAGAGGAGTAAGGGAGTGGCAAGTGACGACTCAAGAGTGAAAAAAGAAGAGCTTGAGTTGAGGGTAGTGAGTGAGTTGCCAAAAGAAAAGAGAGAAGCAATTGAAAATGGAAAAAATGAAAAGAAAATTGAAAGAAGTGAAGAAAAAGAGAGTTTGAGAGAGCTTGCTTCTTGTTTTAACTCTAATGCTAATCCTTCTTCTCCTAGAAGTAATATCTCTTTTGTAGGTAAGTTTGAAAACAAAGGCATCAAGGAAGGAACAATGAAAAGCCTCAAGAGTTGGCCGAGACACCCATTACTTCTTCAAGTGTTCAAGTGAGCTTTAATGATAATAACAAAGGTAAAGATTAAATTTTGGGAGCATTTCAAGGTAAAATGGCTAACTCTAGTATATTATTTCCTTTAAGTAAGCTTGATGGAAATTTTAATTTAGGTGAAAGTCATTCTTCTTTTGAGTAAAATGAATCTTTTCTTTGTGAAGAAATTCATGTTGAATGTTGTAGTCAAGCACTAATTGAAGTTACTTGTGCAAATCATTGTGATGATGTTCTTGAGTTTAATGTATTTGCGACTAGTCCACACTTACGATGAATTTGGAGGCTTAAAAGGAGATTCTTTGACTACATGTGATGTTG
The DNA here is from genome assembly GCA_034509755.1 of Anisodus tanguticus. NCBI lineage: Eukaryota > Viridiplantae > Streptophyta > Magnoliopsida > Solanales > Solanaceae > Anisodus > Anisodus tanguticus. The sequence goes on along the minus strand of CM067561.1, from coordinate 30,399,772 downwards.
TGGATTGTGAATATTATTTATGTCAAAAGAATGCTCTTGAACTTTGTGATAAACTTGAATTTAAAGAATGTGATTCTCTTGAACTTGTTTGTGATAGCCAACGTGTTTGTGTTGATATGCCACTAGTTGAGGAAATTTGTGAATTGTTTAGTAAACCTCAAGTTAGTGTGAAAAATGTAGTTGGTTATTTTAAAAAGAATGAGGATTTTGAGTATGACACTCCACCTTTATTTGATAAAGATGAAAATGAGCTTTTTGATTCTACTTTGATTTCATTTGATGATATTCATGATGTTGGTAGTAATGTGTGTCATGTTGAAGGTAGTGATAGTTTATTGCATCTTGACTTTACTTCACTAGTTGAGTTTAAGTATGGGACTAAAATTGTTGATTCTTGTGAGCTTAAATTGTTGCCGACTAGTGATGTGAGAACTAATGAGTTTGAAGACCAAACAAGTGACTCTTTGAGTATACATAGTGTTGTTGATCCTATCTCTTGTTTCGCTCATAGAGATCATATCATGGGTAATCATGTGAAAGAAGACATTTGTCTTTTTGAGAGTGAATTTAGATGTTTTGATTCTTCATCCTACATTGATTTTTCTCTCTTTAAAGGTAATCCACTATGGGATACAATGTGGGAGGATAATAATGAACCTACAAATGAAAGTGAAGTAATTGATACTAGCGTTAGTGTTAATTTCTTTACTTATTCTACTCCAATTTTTGAAGACACATTCTTGGTGGATTTTATCAATATTTCTTTCCTAAAATGTGATGACAAGTCATTTAAAGATTGGTATGATTTTGTTAAAGAGCTTAATTTGATTCCATATTTGAATGATGATTTATTATGGATGTTTTTTGGGATGCTTGTAATAAATCTTGGTGTTGTTAGAGGATTAAAGTTTGTTTTTGATCCCGGAGATGTTTCTTGTTGTATTGGCATTACTTTGATGGATTGTGATAATCTTTGTCTAGGTGTTGTTCCATCATTTGTTTTGCAAGACTTGAATTCGATGACGAATTCTTTTCAAGAAGGGGAGAATGATGCAAATCGAGGTAGCAAGATTGATACCAGAAGTGAGGATGTAAGCTATCTTGGTTATGAAAGCTTTAATCACCATGAAGAGCTCAAACTACCATGAAAGATTCACTAAAAGAATTTCTAAAGTCCACAGCATACTCAAATGGATTTATGAAGGAAGTGATGGCAATCAAGAACGTCATCAAAGACTTTGGAGCATTCTTCCAACCATCATGACCTTGAAGGACTTAAAGAAAGCATGGAAGGAAGACTTCAAGACTACCAATATGCTCAAGTGGTTATTTTTATAACTTGGTCATTTTTGTAATTTGGTTGTTTTTGCAAGACTAGTATAAATAGTCTTTAACTCTTTGACATTAGGTTAGATAGTTTTTTAATGAACAATTGATTTTAGGCTCCTTTGTGAGTATGGGGAAAACCCTCTTATCTCTCCCATTGAACCCTCTTGATTACTTGGTAGGTATTCTCTTGTATGAGTTCAATTTCTCTTTCTCCCTTGTATTGTAATCACTTAATTGAATATTTGGTTTCATTTAATTGATTAAATCCTTTCTAGTTTCTATCACTCTTACTTTCTTTCTCTTCTCCCTATTTTTTCTATCTAGTGTTGGTTGTTGTGTGTTATCTTATAATGTTCATCCAAAAACTATCTAACATAATGTCAAAGAGTTAAAGTCTATTTATACTAGTCTTGCAAAAATAACCAAATTATAAAAATAGTCACTTGAGCATATTGATAGTCTTGACGTCTTACTTCCATACTTCTTTTAAGTCCTCCAAGCTCATGATGGTCGGAAGAATGCTCTAAAGTCCTTGATGACCTCCTTGATTGCCATCACTTCTCTCATAAATCCATTTGAGTATGTTGTCGACTTTAGAAATTCTTTCAATGAATCTTTCATGGTAGTTTGAGCTCTTCATGGGTGATTTAAAGCTTCCGTAACCAAGATAGCATACACTCTAACTTTTGTTATCAATCTTGCTACCTCGATATGCATCAACTAGGCCACACCCTTGGGTGCGCAACCCCCCCCCCCCCAAATCCCTCTTCCCCCAACAAAATTAAATCAAGCATCCATTGAGCATCACCAAAGACATTTCTTAGCATAGGATCATACAATCTCCAATTTATTAAAACAGGAACATATTTAAACACTTGAACTGTTTCGCATAAATAAGACCTGATTCATCAAAATAAAAAATAAAAAAGAGAGAGTGTCGCCCTTTCGGATCAGTAGCATATCAGTGAGACCATTTCATAAAATTAAAAAAAAAAATCACAACCCCCACCTCATTTAAGCATATCAAATCGGATTCCACAAAAACAACAGACTTCAAACATTTAGTTGAGATATCATAAAATGAAAACGACGTCGTACCATATGGAATCTCAGTGAGAGTGAGAAGGGGCAGACATCTTGTTGTAAGCATATTCGCCTACACAGTAGATACTGAATGCGACGACGGCGATGCCAAGACCAGGGAAAGCGTGGCGGAACTGATTGGTCAACATAGGATGCTTCCTCCACTCGTCCCTTCTCCTGAAGAACTCTCCAGTTGTTCCCAATGGTTTCCCCATTTTCGATCTTTCTCTCTTCCTGATTTCGCCCAAATTGATTGATTGCTGAATGAAGTGGAGCACTGTCTTTCAGTACTTCAAGACTTCTACCTTGGGCTTGGGCCTTTATATGGGCTACTGTCATATATTTGTAAGCCCAACTTGTTTGAACTTTCTTTGTTTCTTGGGTCATTTTCACTTTTTCCCCGTTTTGTGCTGATATTTAATTCTTACCCCTTAAGCCAAATAATTATTTCGCGAGATATAAATTTATATTTTTATATTGTAATATTTCACAAGTTATGTCCCGTTTTTTTAAAATAATTTATATCCTATAAGTCATTATTTCGCGAGACATGAATTTATATTTTCACATAATATTTCACAAGTTATATCCCGCTTTCTTAAATAATTTATACCTTAAAGGCATAAGTTCAATTTTAAAGAGAAAAAATTGACCAGCTCATTTGAAGGTCCTGCAATTTCTTCTTGTTTCTTTTTATGAAAAATGACAAGTATATGTTTGTCAGACTTCTAGGAAATTAGAAAATAATTGTACCTCCAAACTTAAGTTCTCGTCAAAGACTCCTTTTTTCACATTTTTCATAAAATTTAACCATTAAAGTTTGTTAAGTACTCCATTGGTTCCATATTAGTTATCATGTGACATTTCTCAAGAGTCAATTTGACTGATCTTCGAAGTCAAATTAGATAAGATTAATTTAATATTTTAAAATTATAATTTAGATACTATAAAACTATACGAAAAGTACTATTATAAGTTGTGATTCTTTTCATATCAATATAATAAAAACAATATCTTAAAATTGTAGTCAAAGTTAATCTAGTTTGACACTTTTAACTCTCAAAAAATGAAATATGACAAGTATTATGTGATAGAACTAGCAAGTTATAGAGATCAAAAGTGTGTGCTTTTGACAAATTTAAAATATCAAAATTGCTTAAGGGTTATTTAGAGATTTTTTAAAAGATTTAATACCTAAATAGCATTTTAAACTTGACACGTTTTGTAAGTCAGACAATCAAATTTAGTTAGTGACTTAAACTTGACAGAAGTGTGTCTTTTGAACACCCTTATACATAAGTCCAAGTGAGTGAAGTACACTTGCTTCTAATTTGTTAAATAGATCAATTATTAGATGATGCATGTAATATTTATATAAGAAATTGAAAAATATAACTAAATAAAATCAATTATAGTTTATTTTAACCTTCATTAGATTTTGCTTGATAACACTAACATTCCTTAAAGTTTGAAATATTATACTAACCTCACTTACTTCATTTTTTTTGTCACAATTCCTTTAACCTATTTATTACAAATATAAAAGTATATAATATGATTAATTTACCCTTACAAATATTTTCTTTTGTTAAATAATTTCTTAACATTAAAAATCCAAATCCATCACCGGAAGGTTCTCTCTAATTAGTAAACACTGTTGCATTCCTCTTCCTTCTTCCTGTAGAATCGGTGGAATAATTACCTTTAATGAATGCGTATTATTGTTACTGATTAGAAAATTATTTGAGTTTGTAGAGTTTAGTTGATAAGATTAAAACTGTGGATACATTGACTGGAATTCATGGGTGGGAAAGGAGATTGAGTGAGTGGGAATAGAATCACCAGTGACTATATTTCCGTAAACAGTTAAACAAGAAAAATTATTTAATAAATAAGTATATTTTCTACTTTTCCTCTAAAAGGTATTTATTTTTTGGCTTATTTAAATGGAACAGAAGCCTACCACTCTCTCAAAGGGATGTGTAAAACACACCATTTGCCATGTCAACTTAAAGTGTTCAAAAGACACACCTTTACCAAGTTTAAATATCTATCTGATCACTGATTAAGTTTAAATGTCCAACTTACAAAACGTATCAAGTTTAAAACGCTATCCAGATTGATAGAGAATAAGTAAATATTCTCTATATATTATGTAATCAGTATTCTAGTGCAAATTTGGTGCAAATTCTTCCGAGAAAACTTAAGTCTTAGATCAAGAAACTTTTCAAGAGCATCTTGCTGCAATAGCGGCTTTGAAAAGTGTATCGCTCGCTTTTAGGGTTCTTCAACAACCATGTCTTTCTATCTAATCTACCATCCACGAATATGGCACGATATTCCTCATTGCAGCCCAGCATCCTGGGCCCACCTACAGGCCCACGGTACACGGGCCACCAGCAACATGCCCACTTCTCCACTGCCCAACAACATGCCTACGGTCTCATGACCCCTGCCGAACTGAGTAAGGCTTACAACATTATGAATCTCCAGCAGCCAGACGATGCATGTACATGGATACAGGTGTCACATCCCACCTCACTCGCGACTCTAGTAATCTCCCTCACCTATTTAATTTGAACAATCCTCAATTTATTTTGGTCGGCAATGCCAATCGCATTCCAATTCAAAGCTACGGTACCACTCAAACACAATCACATCACCCACCATTCACCCTAAAAATGTCTTATATAGTCCTAACATCATTAAAAACTTAATATATGTTAGGAAATTTGCTAGTGACAATTTTGTATCTATTGAATTTGACCCTTTTAGGTTTTTCTATAAAGGACCTACGCACAAGGACAACTCTTACGAGAAATAATAGTGTGCGGACCTATATCCTTTCTCATCCAATTCCGTCGCAAGTGTCAATTCACCAACCTCTCTAGCTGCAATCTCTCCCCTTGGCACAATAGACTCAAGCACCCGGGAGCACCAGCTTTTAATTTTCTTAGAAGTCAGAATTTCATTAAATGTAATAAAGGAAAATTTACCCACGCTTGTCACTCTTGCCCTGTAGGAAAGCATGTTAGACTTCCTTTTCAATCTTCATTAAGTGTAACATTTTCTCCTTTTGATATTATTCATGCGGATTTATGGACATCTCTCATTACTAGCAAACCGGGTCACAAATATTATTTGGTATTTTTGGATGATTTCTCTCACTTTCTTTGGGTCTATACTCTAAATATAAGTCTCAAGTTTACATATTTTTTCTTGAATTTCAAGCATATGTTAAAACCCAATTTGAGAAGACCATCAAAACGTTTCAATGTGATAACGCTCGTGAGTTTGACAACCTTCCCTTTCAAAAAGTTTGTGCGGACCATGACATGGTGTTTCGATTTTCTTGCCCTCATACCTTCACTCAAAATGGTAAAGCCGAAAGAATCCTACTCAATAATAAAATCCGCACTATGCTCTTTCATACTTCCGTCTCCCAATCTTTTTGGGTGTATTCCCTACACATGGCGGCTTACCTCCTTAATATTTTACCAGTATGAACTCTTCAAAATAAAACCTCAACTGAAATTCTCTTTCGTTGGATCCCCTCCTATGATCACCTTCGGATTTTTGGTTGTCTCGACTACCCGAATCTCGCCTCCACGGCCCCTCACAAATCAGCACCCAGGATAACCCTTCCATTTTCTTAGGTTTCCCGTCGAATCATAGGGGGTACTTACGATATGATTTGTCCACAAATAAAATCCTAGTATCTCGCCATGTCACATTCGAGGAGAACGTTTTCTTATTTACAAACATCCAAAAATTTCAAGTCACTGATTACGACTTCATTGATGATTCAGACACTTCCCATCTCATTAGAAATGCAATACATAGTGCTAGTATTCCGACTAAAAAATCCACACCTCCGTCAGCCATCCCGTCACTGCTCCAGCACCCGTCGACTACCCTCATCATCCCGTCAAACACCCCCACCCCATTGTTCCCAACTCGGCCCCACCATTCCCGTCTTCGAGCCCACTGCCCCACAACCAAAAATCCCTGACAACATCCCCACAACCCATGTCGACCACCCCCTGCCCCCGACAAACCTACTACCCCCGACTACCCCACTGTCCACAGTTCTCGTGAACACAACTACCCCCACTGCCCCACTTTTCGTCTCCCAAACCGTCCTGATCCCAACCCACCACATGGAAACCCAGCACGAGATTTTCAAACCGAAAGTCCACTTTAACCTATCCACTCAGACTATCTCACATATACCTAAAACCTAAAATTAGTCAAGTTTGACCCGAATTGGAATGCGGTCATGCACGAGGAATACGATGCGCTAATTGCACATCGCAATTGGGATCTTGTCCCGGAACCCGGGGAGGTTGAATGTGATTCGTTGCATGTGGCTATATCGTCACAAATTCAAAGATAGTGGTGAGCTTGAACGCCATAAGACGAGACTTGTGGCAAATAACACGTGGCAACAAGAGGGAATTGATTGTGGTGAGACCTTCAATCCAGTGGTTAAATCAGCCACCATCCGCACTGTTTTTGAGCATTGCTATGGGAAAGAGTTGGCTGATTCATCAGCTTGACGTGAAAAATGCGTTCTTATATGGGGATTTGAAAGAAACTGTATACATGCATCAACCACTTGGCTTTGTGCATCCTTCGCCTCCTCATTATCTCTGCCGGCTTCGAAAGTCACTTTATGGCTTGAAATAAGCGCCTAGGGCTTGTTATGACCGTTTTGCCACTTACATCTTGCAGATTGGGTTCATGTGCAGCAAAAGTGATAACTTACCTTTTATTTTTCATCGAGGTAATGACACTGCATACATATTGCTCTATGTGGATGACATTGTCCTGCTGCCTCGTCATATGTGCTAAAAAACGAGATCATTATTATGCTCAAATTCGAATTTGCCATGACAGACTTGAGTAAGTTGAGTTATTTCTTGGGGATTTTCGTGACTAGATCCAAGAATGCAATGTTCCTGTGTCAGCGTAAGTATGTCAAATAGATTGTTTACAGGGCTAAAATTGTAAACTGCAATATCATGCCCACTTCAGTCGACTCAAAGTCGAAGCTTAGCGTCAATAACGGGGATCCGGTGCTTGATACTTCTCTTTATAAAAGTCTAGCCGGTGCACTTCAATAGCTTACCTTCAGTAGGCTCGATATTGCCTATGTCATTCAGTAAGTGTGTTTGTTCATGCATGCTCCCAATAAGCCTCACTTTACCGCTCTTAAACGTGTTATTCGGTATGTTAAGAGTACTCTTATCTACAGATTACATCTATATCCATCTGCACCGACCATGCTGATATCTTATACGGATGTTGATTGGGGCGATTGTCCAGTCACACGTCGATCTACTTTCGGCTATTGCGTATTTTTGGGTGATAACATCATCTCGTGGTCTGCAAAACGGCAAGTCACTCTTTCCCGCTCGATTACAGAGCAAAATATAGAGGCGTTGCGAACGTTGTTGGCAAACTTTGTTGGCTCAGAAACTTCCTTCTAGAGCTTCATTGTCCCTTACGTAAGACATCTATTATCTATTGTGATAACATATCTTCAGTTTACTTGTCGCATAACACAGTTCAATACACATATATATTTACTAAGGACTTCATCGACAGTTGTTCCTTGACTTCAGATCCAGTCTAAGCGTCCGGCCTCCTCATGCTCCGACTTAGGGGGTGTGATAGAGAATAATTAAATATTCTCCATATATTCTGCAATCAGTATTCTTGTGTAATTATGTAAAGTAGATATCCTAATTCGATTAAGATTACAATTGTAAACAACTATATATATTGTATCAATGAAAATACTCAATAAAATGAAAATTACACTATTCTACTATGATATTAAGCCTTTTAAAAACAAAAATACAACAAACATAAGGGACCATTTTTGGTATTTACTCGTAAGAAGGCATCCCAACTTCATAAGCCTTTTGTCTTTATTCAATTTGAAGGATCACTGTATTTTACTCCCTATTCAGTCTCCCATCTTCATTGGTTGAGCCGAGGAAGTGTACAAAAAGGGTGGCCAACGGGCCGGGTTAGCCCGATCCCGATCTCGCCCCGACCCCTACCCGATCCCGCCCCGACCCCTACCCGATCTCGCCCGACCCCTACCCGGTCCCGCCCGACCCTGATTTTTTTAAAAAAAGTTGGTATCGGGACTCGAACCGGGATGAGACTTGGGCTCGTCCTGCCCGGCCCCGGCCCGGCCTAGTCCCGCCCGATCCCTCCCCTTTGCACAAAATAACCGTTGCACCAACGACCATTTTATATTTTGGCCGTTGTGCAACGACCATTTTTGGCCTCCCCCTCCCCCAACCCCTTAATATTTATTTTGAAACCCATAAGTTATTATATTTACACTTTAACCCAATTTTTCAACTATAAATACCTCATTTTCTCTTCATCTTTCTCACAAATCTTCTTACAATGTCTCAATCTATATCTGTACAAGTCTACATTGTCTACTAAATATATTCAATTTTATTTATTCATTTGGGAGTGAAGTTGTCAACTAGCTTGAAGATCTTCCATCGAGCAAAGTTTCAATTTTGAACCTCTCGATTACACGTCGACGTTACGTCGGCGTTTGGTACATTCGTTCCTTCATTAAATTATTATTATTTCTTTATTTTATTTAGCGCACTTAATTTCATTATCTTTAGTTATTTATTTGTATAATTAAAATACAATGATTAAGAAGTATGTTTAAGGGTAAGTGTAAGGCTTCTTCTAGTGGGGGTAACAAGGGCAAAAGTACTTCTTCTAGTCATCCTATTCCTAGACAGGATAATTTGGTTGATCTGAATATTTTCCTTCAATACCATTAGATTTAGACGAGGAGATATTTTTTTGGAACTCAACAAGACTTTAATTTATAAGATTATCTAGATGACACACCAACTAATCTAGATGACACACCCACCGGTGCACTTCCAATTGGAACGCCTCCTATTCCCCTAGTATGAGACGAGGCCCAACAAAACGAAAATTAAAATTAGATGCATGAATTTGTTTTGATAGGGACGTATAGAATCAACTAGTTAGATGTCAAATTTGTAAAGATGTTTTTAAATTTAAAATTAGAAAAGGTCAGGGTGGGACTGGGGGTTTAATGAGACACGTACAAAACTTTCACCCATCTAGGTATGCCTAATACCTGGCTGAAAAACCGGGTGCGCAAATGCCCTCGCCATCGGGACAAGGTTCACATCTTGTCCCGATCCCGGACCAAGTACAAGGTCAAATTAACCCTACGACGGGGGAATTATAGGCCCTAAATACGATAAACATAAAGATAAGGAAACAATAACAAAATTAGTTATTGTGGAGTGTTTGTCTTTTTCATTTCCTTATTCTCCTGGTTTTATTAATTACATTAGAGATATGTACAATACTGCTTTTAATGATTTTTCTAGATCAACTGTTAAGAAAGATGTATTTAAATTTGCACATGAATATCAACAGTATTTACGTTATTCCTTAAATCATTTTCTTGGTAAAATATCTATCACGTCTGATATAGGCCGTAGTACTACGACCATGATAGGAGAGCACATAAACTCATTAGCGGGAGACAGGTTGGAGATTGCAGTATTATTCAGATATTGGATACGAGCGGAGCGGAGAAGGTGCGGTCAACCGGAGATCCACAAAAAAGAATACGAAACTACAACGACATCTTATCCGACGGAAGTGGAAGCGAAATGGAGCAATTTGATCAACAAATACCAATTCCAACCGAAGAACCACAAGAAATTATAAAGCAACTAAAAAATGTGTTTTTAAAAATGTAATTTTTTTAATATTTTTAATTTTTACTATGTTATTTGTCACTTTCAACACCATAAAGTTGTAATTTTGACAATTGTATTACAAAAAAAAATTATATTTCTATTAAATAATATAAGAGTCACAAAAACAGCCTTGAAATATTTTTTATTACACAATTTTGTTCATAGTTGTTTATATATGTTATTTTTTAAAATTAAATATAAAAAAAAATAAAAAAATCACGCCCGACCCGCCAGGACCGGTCACCTTTTCCACGGAACCGGTAACGCGACGGGACATCAGCGGATCCGCCCGTCCCAGCCTGCTAGTCCCGACCCAGGCGTGGACCCGCCCCTCCCCATCACGCCGGGTCCAGTCCCGCCGGGACTCGCCCCGGCTCGCCCCGCCCCATCCCGTTGGCCAGCCATAGTGTACAACAATTGAACAATATGTCAACTGTTCAATTGGGTATCAATCTTTCTTCTTCATCTCCAATGTTCTTGACAAGTAATTCTCATATACCCAAAAATAGCTTCCCTTCACTCTCACTTTTTCTCACTTCAAAAACCAACTTTATAAAGAATCCTACTTGCAGAACCTATAGTCATGGTGACCCAAGAATGGGTATTTTCAAGATCACTTGCTCTGCCACCTCAGCAAATCTTAACAAGGTTATGTGTCATGTGAAGTAATTAAAAGAAAATTATTGTATTTTTGAGTGAAAAATTGGGTCTTGATCTTCAGGGGTCAGATGTAGTGGTGGAGGAGAAAAGTGTTTCTGTGATTCTTCTTGCTGGAGGGAAGGGGAAAAGAATGGGTGTAAGTACTCTGTAGTTCTATATTTATGTATTGAAGAGGGAAATAACTTATTTTGTTGTTTCCTATTACTTTGTAATTCTATCTTCATTGTTTATTAGATTTCAACATGTTGTTAAAGATGTTCTCGTTTTAGGTCTTTGCATCTTTTATTCTCATGTCTTCAATATCTACAGTGTTAGACTTTCTGAGAAAAGATGATGTTTTTATTATATTTTGTTGGAATAGGCAAGCATGCCAAAGCAGTATCTTCCACTTCTAGGCCAGCCACTTGCATTGTACAGGTAAAGTAAAACTGGTCAACTTGATTCAATTATCATAAACCTATCTAAACAAATTTCCAGTACTAGGCATAAGTTACATCCTGAGACTTCTGAAATTTATGCTGTGGCGAGAAATAGTAAAGTTTTCACCAATTCACATTGGCAATAGATGAATATATATTGCTTGTTACAAACATAGCCGCCTGGTCTAGCTAGTGACACCACAAAATTGGTAGTCACAGGCACTTTTCTTTAATCGAGTTGGTGTGGTATTTGACATAACCTGTGTGTGAACTGATGTAAGTCAAGATAGGTAAATCAGAAGAGAGATAGTCGTTTATACCAACTTAACTGGACTAGTCTTGAAAGCTGGTATTATTGAGTACCTGTCTATCAATTCTCGGAAAGTTTTCCCAACTGTTAGACGAACAAATCAAGTACCTCATGTTTATTTTACACAAACATTGGGCACTGCAAAAACTAAATCCATTTAATGTAGAAATTTAACAGTGTTGAGAGAATTTTTTTGTATCTACTCAGCCAGTTCAATCACATAATTGCCTTCGTGGATAACAATTTATTGGAATGTTGCAGTTTCTACACTTCCTCCCGGATGCCTCAGGTGAAGGAAATCATTGTCGTATGTGATCCTTCTTATCGAGATATTTTTGAAGGTATGGAGTTCAAATGTCCAAGAAAGCAATCAACATGCACTTACCTTTCTTATTCAGATTGCAATATCTATAAACACTTGTGCAGACACTAAGGTTATTGTATAAGAGTTCTTCATTTATATTATAGATGCCAAAGAGTATATCCAAGTCGACTTAAAATTTGCATTGCCGGGGAAGGAAAGACAAGATTCTGTATACAGCGGACTTCAGGTACATGTTGTATGCTATCTCAATTTGTTTAAGTCTCATGCTTCCGGCTTTAAAAAACAAAGTTGGTACTTAATTTTCATATCTTTTACCAAGGCCCTTTTTCAGTCTTTATTCTCCAGAATATGTAGTTGCCAAATATTCAATCATATCATGGTTGGTTATACCTGGTAGGTCAACTTTTGGGAGGGAATATTGGACAGATTACTTGTAAACTTGGCTTCTGTAGCTGATTTCATACAGAATAGTTCATGTAGCAAAAGGTATTAACTAGTTATCTAGAAGTTCCTGTTTCATTTGGTCTCGTCTGAGGTGCTAAAAGAGGTAGGCTCTTATGTGATCAGTCCTCGCTGCTCAGTTTTTGTCCTTTAAGATTTTTTTTTTCTAATCCAAATAGGATTGATCTCATTCCTACAACAACAACAACATCCCAGTGAAATCCCACAACGTGGGGTCTGGGGAGGGTAGAGTGTACGCATACCTTACCCCTATCTTGGAAGGTATGGACTTTTTTGACTTTTTACGGAGAACAAGTGGCTAAAAGCTTAAATTCAAGAGTTATCTTTTCCATTGCATTTCATCTTTCTTTGGTTGTTTGGATGTCAACATGTGATCTTGAATCATCTTGGTTCAGTTAGTTTCTCTTATTAAAAGTTCTTGCATTCACTCCGTAGTTAAAGCTGAGCTTGTGAAATATCTTCATCTTATGTGGTTCCGCATTTTGTTAAGATTTATGTCGTTATTATGTTATGCAGTAAGACAATGTTATTTCCATGGTATTTCTCAGTAGTGATTGTGATTTTTAGAAAGTGATGATGCTTTGCATGTCAGGAAGTTGATTCAAACTCCAAACTTGCATGCATACATGACTCTGCAAGACCTCTTGTACTAACCGAAGATGTAGAAAAGGTTTGATCATTACAAATTTGCAGATTTTTAACATTTTATATAGGTCATATGTATGTCTAAGATTCTGAGGACAAATCTTCCTTTACTTCTTTCCAAGAATCTTCTTTGCAGGTCTTGAAGGATGGTTCGCTGGTTGGAGCAGCAGTTCTTGGCGTTCCTGCCAAAGCAACAATCAAAGAGGTGCCTCTTAATTATTGTTAGTATCCTCACTATATCCGATTTATATTAAATATGAAGCTTCAGGTGGCTGACCGTCTCTGATGAGAAAATGAAATGGTAGCAAACTGAAGCATGTTCTGAATTTTTTGTAGCTTTCTCTGTCAGCAGATATTCAAGCTGATAGTTGCTTGTTAGAGACTAATTGCCTTAGGCTTTTGTTGTGGAAATATTAGGATGACATATTACCTGTGTTTTATTTCATCTAATATTAATTTTAATAATCTCCTAAAAATATTTCAAGTGCTTCTAAGTTGTAGCATGGTACGAAGTCTCAATTTGGTCAAAATCTTTTTCACTTTTATGATTGATTAGCATGCATTATCACTATTATCACTGTATGGTTATATCTGCTTGATATTTGTTTACTATGAAGTATTTTAGTTTTGTCCAAAAATTGCCGCCTAATACTATTTCCCTCATAATTTCTCTTGTTAACATAACTTAGGTGTTATGGTTCTACTAAACTTTTGGAGAGAGATCAAGTGCGTATTTATTTAGTTATATAATATGAAAAGTAAGAGTACATTCTATAAGACCCAGGACCCTCTTTATTCGTGCTTTAAATATGACAGTCAGATAAACTTAAATTTGGCATTTGCTAGGAAATTTAAATAGATGATCTGACTGGCATCAACGTAATACGGGCAACAGGATGTTGATATAGCATCTTGTTTTAGTGCATTGACATCGCACATAAGGTCACCTCCATATATTATCTCATTTTTTCTTGGTTCTGATAGATCTAACAATTTTCTTTGTCAATTTTGATGCAGGCAAACAATGAGTCTTTTGTTGTGAAAACTCTTGACAGGAAAACACTTTGGGAAATGCAGACACCTCAGGTAGTAAGCCTTTCTCTTTTAGAATTTCTTCAGCACTTGCAGAGACCGTTAAACATATTTGTCTGGCATAGGTTATCAAGCCTGAGTTGCTTAAGAAGGGTTTCGAGCTTGTCAACAGGTAATCTTAAATTCATGTTTCTAACATTTTTTGACATTCAATATTCAACAAGCTCGTGCTTCACACGTTATTCGAGTTTTTAATGAAACCAAATTGTATAGGATGATGTCCAATATTATTTTACCATGATTAGCAAAGAAGCATATTTTTTATTGTCAAAAAGCTTGAGAATGACGGGCAGTTTGAAAATCTTGACCAATTGAATCCAAGAGAGAGTAAAGGATTAGAAAACTTGAAAAGGAAAAGAAGTGACAGCACATCCATCTGCCCTACGTTATCTCCAATAAATGGAAGAAAGGTGAATTAAATGGGGCAAACTAAAAGGAAATGAAAGGAAAAAGAAATATGGAGGATATAAACAAATATTAGCCCTTCTTATTTGATTGCTTATTTTGTGTTTCATGTGGTGTTTTAGGGAAGGACTTGAAGTAACAGATGATGTATCAATAGTGGAGTACCTTAAACATCCTGAATATATTACTGAAGGCTCTTACACTAATATAAAGGTAGCCAAAAAACCTTATTGTCTTTCTGGCTCATAGTATCCTCTGCTACTGCACTTTGAGTTTCTTGTGGATGTGAAATATATGCCAACGTGTTATGATTTGCAGGTTACGACGCCCGATGATTTGCTACTTGCAGAGAGAATATTGCACATTGAAGAATCTTAGAGTTTGTAACTTTCTTAGGCTTCCTTTTTTCAAACATTATATTTGCCTTCCCCGGACCCCGCGCATGCAGGAACTTAGTGCACCGGACTGCCCTTTTTTTTTATTTTATAGATGAAGTTAATCTTCCACAGAATTTTCAGAAAATTTTTGAGTCTTGTAAACTTTGTGGCAAAAGAAAATATATTTCTTCCCAGGTCTCAGCTCATGAATGAGAACTCGGCAAAAACGTGCGTATGATGAAAATTTGCTTGTTATCTATGTGTTAGAAGAGTGTTATCTATGTGTTAGAAGAGTGTTATCTATTTGTTACCAGCAGAAATGCCAAAACTACTGCTACATTTTCATTCGGCTAAATATCTAGATAGCCTATTAAACTTGTCACTATTTTAAAGATAGACATATAGGGTGTGTTTGGTATGGAGGAAAACATTTTCTGTAAATGTTTTCCAATTTTTCCATGTTTGGTTGGCCAATTTTTGAAAAACATTTTTTCCAAGAAAACGAGTTCCTAAAAAATGAAGAAAATGACTTCCTTAGAAGTTAGAAGTAGGAAAACAAGTTACATAAGTGACATTACAAGTTCATTGTTTCCTACCCATCCACCCAATGCCCTCAACCCCCACCCTTTGACCACCTTACTCCAGCCTACCCTCCTCCCCACTTCCATCCTCATAGTATTTTACTACATTACATACAAATGTCCTTGAAAAATATTTTTTTTCTTTCTTACCAAATACTAGAAAATAAGTAAGAAATTCACTTGTTTTCCAAGAAAACATGAAAAACATTTTTCATACTCACCTCTACTTAGCAAAAGTGTATCTAATAAACACTTCCATTCGTGAGATCATCTGCATGAACTCCAATTACTACTAGAGGTGGCAAACGGGCGGGTCGAATATGAGTGGGTCAAAATGGGTTAAAAAAATGGATCAATTACCCGATCCGCTCATATTTAACACGGATAAAAAATGAGTTAACTCGACGGATAATATGGATATCCATATTTATTCATATTATCTAATGTTACTTTGAAGATGTTGGCTTCGTGGAGCTAATATGGAAAAAATGAATTTACCTTCTTGTCCACAAATTCAATCCCTAGTACATAGTTGCACCTCAACATTTGCGGGGAGAATAAACTTCGAAGTTTTTCAATGACACGACCACTAAGAAAACATTTTTTCAAAAAATATCCACCCAAGTCCCACCATTGCCACCCATTGCACCCGCTCTCCACCACCCACCCCCACCTACTCCCCAACCAAATCCCACCCCCACCCCCACTCAACCACTACCCTTGAATGTACTTTATCTTCACTTCCCTATCTTACACCACCACCCACGCCAACCTCACCCCACCCCACCCCATATCACCGCCCCACTCAACCCCCTCCCGCCTACTCCCTTCTCAAATTTTCTACTTCATATATTTTGTTTTATTTTTATTCTTACCCCCACCCCCGCTTGCCCTACCCCCAAACCACAACCCACAACCCACAACGTATTCCACACCAAATTTAACTACACAAATTTCTCATTCTTTATAAGTTTTTATAAAAGTAAAATAAAATATAAGAAGTAAAAAATTCGGGAGAGGTAGGGATGCGGGGGGGGGGGGGGGGGGATGTTGTAGAAAAGAAAAACTAAAATTTTTGGAGGGGGTGGTGGAGTGTTGGGATCGCGGGGGGAGGTATAAAAATCAAATATTTTTTTTTAAAAAACTTAATTCAAATAATATCTCTCTTCCTTCTATTTTTAATTTGATCTATTCATTAAGTAGAAGACTTCATTATTTTTCTGATTCCGACTGGAAGACAAATCCCTCTTCATGGGATGTTTATAAGTCAAATTGGTCAGTTCATAATAAAACACAATCCAGATATTTTATTTGCAATATTAAATCTTAGGTGGGTGAAGAATGAGATGAATGAATTTGAGAAATTTAGTGGAGGGGCAAGGTGAAATTGTGAGACCCACATGAAAAATAATTTGAAAAGTAAAAAGAAAAGGAAAATGAGCACAAAAAGAGAATAAAATGCTTACTTTGAGTCCTTCACGCACTTATGTGTACGTGCAAACCACACAAATTGCTATATTAGCATAGCATAATGTGTCTATTAGTATTAGATACACTTTTTGCAAGTAAAGGTATCTATCTGGTCACTAGCAAAGTTTATATGCCTATTTTAAAAATAGTGTCAAATTTAAGGGGCTATATGTTGGAAATTAGCCTTTGGCGGGAGTTGCGACCGACCAACTTTAACGGCTTAAACACTAGTGTTACGTATGTTGGAGAATCCGGTTCTTCACACATGCATGATGTACTAAGTACGTAGATAACCGTAGGGCCAAGAATCGTCAAATTTCATTGAGAAATGAAAGAGATATTGGTTCACGAAGTAAGGTGTTTGAAGCATGGAAAAGTGTGGTGTGTGATCAATTCTCCCTCATCGGTAGAGGAAGAAAGAATTGTTGTGTATATAATACTTGAAATTGGTTTGGGGTTTGGGACCCCAAGGGGTATCCCATGTGTTTAAAGGAGGGAGGACCTAGATGTGCTTCGGTTCAAGTAAAGACCACACGCGCGCGCCGCCGCCCCGCCCGTCCGGTTCGGGTTCACGGGTTCACGGGGCCGTGGGTCGTGGGCCTTCGATATTATCTTTTTGGGCCGAAAAACTTTGCCGGATGTGCGGTTTGGACCGAATTCTTTCGGATGTACGAGTTTGGTCCCCGAAGTTTCAAGATGTACGAGTTTGGTCCCCGAAGTTTCAAGATGTACGAGTTTGGTCCCCGAAGTTTTTCGAAAAAACAGAATTTCGACGGTCCGGAAACAGAAACGTCCAGCACTCAATTCGGCCATTTATTTTGGCTGAATTACACCTCCTATAATGGCCAATCCGTTGGCATTTTTCACCATTTATTTTGGTGGATTAACTACCTCCATAATGGCCATTATTTGGCCAATAATGGCTGTTATGGGGGCAGTTAAACAGCCCTCCCTCACCTATATAAACACCCCTAATACCATTGTTGAGGAGTACTTAACATACACGAAAATACACAAAGCAAAAATCGGTTTCTTCCTAATCTTCCAAGCATCATTTCATTGCTCAATATTCTTCACGGTAGCTTTTGAGTTTCCTTTGCTCAATAGTTCCATTGCTTTGTTTTATCTTGGGAGACGAATTGTCCAGGACGTATAAAGGATACATACGGGGCAATATTGTCTTAAGGACGAGTGCCACACTCGACTCGATAAACAACTTTCCCGTTTTCTTGTTCAACAAAAGTGTAATTTCAATTTTGTTGTTATATTGTAATTTTCAGCTTTCTTGTTGAATTGTAATTTCAATTCCTACATAAGCAGTTACTTGTAATTTCCGTTTCCTGCAAATCCTTTGTAACAACCAACAACTTAAGACAATATTTTGCTTACGGTAACTGCAATAACATGGCTGGAAATATGACCGATGTTCTTCTATCTGCTGCCGCCTCTCGAGGCAATGTTGCTTTGCCTTCCCCGCCACCGCCGCTCGCCCAAGGCGGTAACTCCGCCGGCCTCACTGCTGCTGCTTTTCTACTCTGTTCAAGGCGAACACCTGCTGCCTTCCCGATCGTGTTGGAGCTCCACCCTCTTCATCACACCACCATGATCGCCACGAAAAATTCATGGGATCGAATTCAAAAGATGGCGACAAAAGATGATGTTTTATCTAACGATTATGGGCATGGCCCGATTCCTTACGGAAGATCCTCCACAAGTGGAGATGAAATGGACTCTTCGCTTTCTTTGAAACGGGTGAAGGGGGCCTTGGTATCCATGTCGTTAACGGCATGAAGATGGTTCGTGATGCATGGAATCATAGCGATTTCATGTGCAAGAACTATATACTTAACTCGCTTGCGACCCTCTCTACACGGTCTATTGCACCGTTGGCACCGCCAAAGAGTTGTGGGAAAAACTGCAAAAGAAGTACAACGCACAAGATGCGGGTACTAAGAAGTTCATCGTTGGGAAATTTCTAAAATTCCAAATGGTGGACAAGAAGACACGATGTCCCAAGTCCGGAATTTCGGATGATTCTACATCACCTGGATTTGGAAGGACTAAAACCAAACGAGCAGTTTTTGGTTGCATCGCTGATTGAGAAGTTACCTCCTTCTTGGAATGAGTTTATGAGTTACTTGAAACTCAAGACAAAGGAGATGACCTTTGAAGAGCTTGTTATCAAACTGCAAATCCAGGAAGATAATAAGAAGACCTTGCCAAATGGTAGACAACATGTTGAGGCAAAGGCAAATCTGGCAGAGGCAAAAGGGAACTCAAGCAAGAAGCGGAAGTTCCAGAAAGACGGCAAAGCCCCTGCAGCAGAGATGTTCAGAGGTAATTGTCATCACTGTGGGAAACCTGGTCACGAGGATCAAGGAATGCCGCAAGCTCAAGGCCGAGCAACAACAGAAAGCCAAGTCAAAAGGCAAGGCTCAAGCAAACGTCGTCAAGGACACGCTCCCGGATGACATGATCGAGGAATTCTCTGCAGGTGGTGCTAGAAGCCAACTTGGTGGAGAATCCGATGCGGTGGTGGGTGGACACGGGTGCAACAAGACACATCTGTTCCAACAAAGATGCCTTCTCCACGTACACTCCGGTCTCCGACAAGAAGTTGTGTTCATGGGCAACAACGCTTCCTCGGACGTGCTAGGGGTTGGAAAGGTGGTCCCGAAGATGACTTCCGGCAAGGAACTCACTCGAAGGAAGTGATGCACGTCCCGGATATTAGAAGAAATCTAGTTTCGGACCTTTATTGGTTAATGCGGCTTTAGGCTAGTGTTTGAATCAAATAAATTTGTACTCACTAAAAATGGCACATTTGTGGGGAGGGGCTTCGTCTGTGAAGGCCTCTTCAAAGTGAATGCCATGTCGTATTGCGTCAAGGAAATAAAGTTGAGTCTTCTTCTTATTTGCTTGAGTCTTCTAATTTATGGCATCATAGATTAGGACACGTAAACTACAAGTCTATTCAAAGGTGGTAAAGATGGAGTTGTTGCCTTCTATCGACATAAACCCTCAACATAAATGTGAGGTGTGCGTAGAGGCAAAACTCACCAAGCTTCCTTTTCGATCCGTCGAAAGGAATACCGCTCCTCTAGAACTTATTCACACGAGATATATGTGATTTGAAGTTTGCACAAACTAGAGGGGGAACAAGTACTTTGTGACATTTATAGATGATAGCACAAGGTATTGTTACCTTTACTTGTTGAAAAGTAAGGATGAAGCCTTTGAAGCGTTCCGACGTTACAAAGCGAGAAGTTGAGAATCAACTTAGCCTACGGATTAAATCCATTCGTAGCGATAGAGGTGGAGAATATGTAGCGCCTTTTGAGGAATATTGTGCCCAAGAAGGCATTATTCATCAAACGACGGCTCCATACTCACCTCAATCAAACGGTGTGGCGGAACGTAAGAACCGCACATTAAAGGAAATGATGAATGCCTTGCTTATCAATTCCGACCTCCCCAAAACATGTGGGGAGAAGCCGTCCTTACCGCCAATACGATTACGAACGAGTCCCACATAAAGGTAAGGACAAAACTCCATATGAATCATGGAAAGGAAAGAAACCCACCTACAAGTATTTTAAGGTGTGGGGTTGTCCGGCAAAGGTTGAAGTACCTAAGCCAAAGCGGTCAAGATTGGACCAAAGATCGTAGATTGCATATTCATCGGATATGCAAATAACGATAGTGCTTATCGCTTCTTAGTGCATAAGTCGGATATTCCGGATATCCACCAGGGGTACAATAATGGAATCAAGGAATGCTCTATTCTTTGAAAGTACCTTTCCTAGAAAGGAGAAAGACATAACCTCTCGCAAGCGAAGTTATGCACAAAGCTCTCAAGAACCGGGAGTCTTGACGCCCGGATCTAAATGGTTCGATCTAGCGAATCTCGAGGTGGTGAACATCCGGAATCTAGTGTTCCGATTCTCGAACTTGGAGACTCCGAGAGATGGATCTAAGGCGAAGTAAAAGGGCCGGGAAGGATAAATCCTTCGGTCCCCGACTTTGTAGCTTACATGGTTAATGATGAACCAAGGACAATTGCTCGGGCGTTGTCAACTCCGGCAAAGCACCGCTGCGGAAAGAAGCTATTGAGAGTGAAATAAGCTCCATTCTGCATAACCATACTTGGGAGTTGGTTGATCTTCCTCCGGAAATAAACCGTTGGGTTGTAAATGGATACTCAAACGGAAATACAAGGCGGATGGGTCTATAGACAAGTACAAGGCCGGGTTGGTAGTCAAGGGCTATCGACGGACGAAGGCTTTGACTACTTTGACACATACTCTCCGTATCCCGGATGACATCCATACGGGTATTTATTGCGATCGCGACTTTGCGTGACCTTGAGATACACCGGATGGATGTTAAAAATTTTCCTAAACGGTGATTTGGAAGAAGAAATTTATATGGACCAACCCGAGGGGTACGTGGTTCAAGGGCAAGAGAAGAAAGTCCGTCGACTTATCAAATCTCTGTATGGGCTGAAACAAGCCCCGAAACAATGGCACGAAAAATTTGATAGTACTCTACTATCGAAGGGGTTCGCCATTAATGAGTGTGATAAATGTGTTTACACGAAAGGTAACTCGACTCATTTGTTATGATATGCCCGTATGTAGACGACATGTTAATCACGGGAAGCGATCCTAGGATAATCCTAGAGACTAAGAACATGTTGAAACAATGCTTCGACATGAAAGATATGGGTATCGCAGATGTCATCCTAGGGATTAAAATCTCTAAGACGTCGACGGATGGTCTTATCTCGGTCTCACTACATCGAGGATGTTTTGAGAAAGTTCAAGATGTTAGACAGTTCTCCGATAGCGTCACCAATGGATATAAATCATAAGCTTGATAAAAATCTTGGTGCACCCGTATACCGGAGCGATATGCACAGGTGTAATCGGTAGTTTGATGTATATAACAAACCGCACCCGACCCGATATTGCTTACGCATCAATAAGTTGGCTAGGTTCACCCGTAATCCAAGTGATAATCACTGGAAGGCGTTGAATCGGGTATTACAATACACGAAATACACGTTAAACTTCGGGTTACACTATTCGAGATATCCAAATTTGTACTAGAGGGGTACGGTGATGCAAACTGGATATCGATATAGAGAACACCAAGTCCACCGGTGGGTATATATTTACAATTGGTGGTGGGGCGTATCTTGGAAATCCTCTAAGCAAACTTGCATCGCCCGATCCACGATGGAATCGGAGTTTATCGCTTTAGACAAAGCGGGAGAAGAAGGTGAGTGGCTTCATGACTTCTTAGAGGATGTTCCGTGTTGGAACAAACCCGTACCTTCGGTAATGATCCACCGCGATCGGTCGGCTCTAGGAAGGGCACGGAATGTTATGTACAACGGCAAGTCTCGTCATATTCGACGGAGGCATAAGACCGTTAGGCAACCGATCACCACGGGTATAATATCCATTGATTACATCAAGTCAAAGGATAATATAGCGGACCCATTGACAAAGGGCCTACTCAAGGATCGGATGGCTTGCACTGTCTAGGGAATGGGCTTAAAACCCAAAATATAAGGACCAATACGGTGGTAACCCAACCTTACGAACCGGAGATCCCGGTAATTTGGTTCAATGGGAAAACTAAGTGTAAAGGTTCGGTTGATCGCTTCAATAGAAGCATGAGCACTTCGGATAGTGATTTCGAAAAGAAACACCAAATCCAAAGCCGTTCCCGCGATAGACATTAAGTGCTATCTGCGGTATGGGTAAAGGTTAAGTTTTCAAAACTCCGTAATGATCCTCAACAGTTGAGGCTAGGTTCTTGGGAAACTTTTAATGGTTCCTAACACTTGTGAAGTGGGGTATAGCAGGATACCTTGTAGGAGACCACCTATTTAAGTGCGAGGACAGCCGCCTCAAAATGAACGCACTTAAGAATCCAAGACGTTGTCCATGGCCAAAACGGACAAAACATTACGAAGAAGAGAGTAAGGGAATTTGTTGTGTTGGTATCATTGTCTTGGCTTACACTAAACACCGACGGTTCAAGACATCACGTTCACCGCGCGGTAAGTAAGTCCGATGGTATTCAACTATGGAAGGTTCAAAGCCGAGGCTACCTCTCCTTATGCAACATCGGTCCGCCGAAATATTGCTTTGGAAATGAAAAGACACCATGTGAGTGCGCCAAAATCTCTTTCAAGAGGGGATTGTTGGAAATTAGCCTTTGGCGGGAGTTGCGACCGACCAACTTTAACGGCTTAAACACTAGTGTTACGTATGTTGGAGAATCCGGTTCTTCACACATGCATGATGTACTAAGTACGTAGATAACCGTAGGGCCAAGAATCGTCAAATTTCTATTGAGAAATGAAAGAGATATTGGTTCACGAAGTAAGGTGTTTGAAGCATGGAAAAGTGTGGTGTGTGATCAATTCTCCCTCATCGGTAGAGGAAGAAAGAATTGTTGTGTATATAATACTTGAAATTGGTTTGGGGTTTGGGACCCCAGGGGTATCCCATGTGTTTAAAGGAGGAGGACCTAGATGTGCTTCGGTTCAAGTAAAGACCACACGCGCGCCGCCGCCGCCCGCCCGTCCGGTCCGGTTCGGTTCGGGTTCCGGTTCCGGGTTCACGGGTTCACGGGTCGTGGGTCGTGGGGTCGTGGGTCATGGTGGGGCGTGGGCCTTCGATATTATCTTTTTGGGCCGAGAAAACTTTGCCGGAAGTACGGTTTGATCCCGAAGTTTCGGATGTGCGGTTTGGACCGAATTCTTTCGGATGTACAGTTTGGTCCCCGAAGTTTCAAGATGTACAGTTTGGTCCCCGAAGTTTCAAGATGTACGAGTTTGGTCCCCGAAGTTTTTCGAAAAATGAATTTCGACGGTCCGAACGAAACGTCCGCACTCAATTCACCATTTATTTTGGCCGAATTACACCTCCTATAATGGCCAATCCGTTGGCATTTTTCACCATTTATTTTGGTGGATTAACTACCTCCATAATGGCCATTATTTGGCCAATAATGGCTTATGTTATGGGGGCGATTAAACAGCCCTCCCTCACCTATATAAACACCCCTAATACCATTGTTGAGGAGTACTTAACATACACGAAAATACACAAAGCAAAAATCGCTTTCTTCCTAATCTTCCAAGCATCATTTCATTGCTCAATATTCTTCACGGTAGCTTTTGAGTTTCCTTTGCTCAATAGTTCCATTGTTTTTATCTTGGGAGACGAATTGTCCAGGGACGTATAAAGGATACATACGGGGCAATATTGTCTTAAGGACAGAGTGCCACACTCGACTCAGCATAAACAACTTTCCCGTTTTCTTGTTCAACAAAAGTGTAATTTCAATTTTGTTGTTATATTGTAATTTTCAGCTTTCTTGTTGAATTGTAATTTCAATTCCTACATAAGCAGTTACTTGTAATTTCCGTTTCCTGCAAATCCTTTGTAACAACCAACACTATATAGATATTTAGCATTTTTATTCTTTACCCTATAAGAACAAATAATTTGGTATAAAAATCTATAATACTATTATCACGTTTGGTTAGTTAGAGAATTCTGGATTATTAGTGCAAACCGGTTTGGGTAAATGGAGTGTTTTTGCGTCCTCCGGAATTTGAATTTGAGACCTCATGGTTCAACTCACTTCATTGACTACTGGGCAACACCCTTGAGTTTCTTTTTTAATTTTTCCTTGTCCTGCTAGTATTTTTGTGCATAATTTCAGAGGTAATAAATATGTTACTCAATGGCAAGAGAGAAATGTTCCCTAATTGACCTTTTATTAATTTCACAGAACTGGCTGGACTTGAGGGAATTTCAGAAGCCCAGAGCAATAACTTTACATAATCCTTTAGTGAGCTTGAAGAAATCCATGAAAGAATAGAATGGCCCCAGCAGATGGAATAAATACAGAAAGACCAACTAAAAGAAAATGAGCATTCTTAAATCTGGAGCTTCATTGCTATCTTCTCAATCTACTCTCTGTTCTCCTTGATTTTGCACACTCCCCAAACCATAAGAACCGACCACCTTTAGGTGGTCGTGCAGGGATCCCTTCTTTAACCTGTTAATTTGCAAATGTCATGCATGTTTACTAGTTGTCTGATCATAGAAAAACAATACTAATAGATTGTCCAGAAAGCATACCTCGCCCCTTCTAGGGGGTTTGGTGTTGTTCCAACAGAAACAACCTCCAGCTCCAGATCCTGATTCATATCCCCTGTAGACAAGTCAAGTTGAGTTAAAGATGCACAAAAAAAAACTGCAGACAGAAGGTCCACATAGAGAGACCCTCTTATTTTAACATCTCTATCGAAGAAAAAACTGTCAATATAACTTATAAGCAGTGTGAAGGAACTGAAAGAATATAATGGAAACCTGCCAATTATAGAGCTAACTTTCTAGAATGCAACAAGCAAAAGGATATGGCTCGCAGTGTTAGTATACAACACATGACATATGTATTCATTTGAAGGGAAAGATGGGGCGGGTATAGCATTGACATGTCGTTAGATAACCAGGATCAAGCAATTGGAGTTAAAACTAATAGTAAGACTCCATATAGATAAAGGTACCTGAGAATATTGCAACTATAATCCAATTACCAGTCGTTAGATATTCATAAATAAGAACAAGATGCTGAACCACTAAGCACTGTCTATCTTTTCAGGTTTTCGAAATTAGGGACAAAGAATGAGTCTCCAGCAAAAAATACACTTTTTCCAGGATGGTTCCAACCTTCTGAGAAGTTAGATTTATCGCCACAATTTAAATTTGTTGATTCTTTCAATGGGAAGTAGAATCTAAACAACATTCAGCAAGAGCTCATCTATATCTAAAGCAAGCTACAAAAAACAATATCATTGCACCTACAGAAATTTACTGCATTATGTAAGTATTGACATGTGTAACTTATTGTATACTGAGATAAATTATGAAGAGATAAGCGCAATAACTTACATGCTCTCCTTGCTGAAATTACTGGCATATATGCCATTATGCAACAAACTTGGTGAAATGGGATAACTGTCACCCTTTTTACTGGTCTGATCCTTCTGAACTGCCTTTCCGTCAATCATCTTCAGACTTCTAATTTCCTCTTTTAGATCATCATGCCAATGCTGGTAGGACAGTTCCCTTGAATTAATTGATTCTAGCTGGTTGTTATGATAAAGACCATCTTGTGGCAGGACTTGGTTCCTCTCAGGTTTCAGGCGACTCATTGATCCAGGAGTGCCTTTCTCCATTGCTTGTAACCATGCTGTTTCTAACCTTTGTTCACGTATGATGGATTCTATTCTCTGTACTGGAATTTCTGAGATTCTATCTTTAGAACTACTCGTTCCAGCATTTCCACTTGCTGACTCAAAAGTTTCAACCATCTTGCTTTCACAATCATTAAAGCTTCCTCTTGATACCTGCAGCGGATCTGTTGTTTCCCTCTTCACTATGTTTGGAGAACCCATCTGTTTCAGACCTCCAGAATTGAGCAATGTAATTGGCTTTAGACTTTCATCAGACGTCTCCCCGTCCGGTAGCAGAACAAGTCTAACCTCTACATTGCTCTGTAAAATATTTTCAAATGAATTTGTGATACTGCTAAGAAACCTCTCTGCTCTCAATTTAACCTT
The DNA here is from genome assembly GCA_034509755.1 of Anisodus tanguticus. Classification (NCBI taxonomy): domain Eukaryota; kingdom Viridiplantae; phylum Streptophyta; class Magnoliopsida; order Solanales; family Solanaceae; genus Anisodus; species Anisodus tanguticus. The sequence continues at coordinate 30,373,163 of CM067561.1, read as the reverse complement.
GCTATCACGAAAAGCAATGTGAGAAACAAAACCACCTGCAGAAAATAGGTCCAAACAGCTGATAAGTCATATGCAGCAGTTCTGCACATTATTATGTAAGTTGATGAAATGAGTACCACAAGTAGAGATGGCAGTGGATCCTGGACTCGGTCCGGATCCGGTGGATCCATATCCGTTTTATAGGATATGGATCTACAAAATTTGGACCCGACGGATCCATTTCTGACTGATTGGATCTGGATCTGGATCTTGTATTTGAGATCTGTATCCGGTCCAGATCCGACCCGTGGATCCGTTTTTTTTATTAAATATATTCATAACCTAAAATGTAATTTTATAAGTATTTTCTTAAAATTGCTAAGCACATCCTTGCAAGTTTAATTCTCAAAACAAGTTTAATTTATCCCCGCGTTAACTCAAAAACCAAAAAATAAAGAGGTAACTTCGATAATAAAATCAATGTTATATTAGTGAATGACTAACATCTCCATAGACAAGTAGTTAAAATTATATTCACTTAATTTGTGAAGATTTCAAGCACATGCAAGTTCTGCATTGTGGAAATACTAGTCGGCATTTTCCACAACTATTGTCATTGTCCAACATTTTCAATTAATAGCTCACAATCAAAACGAGACAATGAACAAAATATCTCATATGAACATTTCAAAATTGAAACACAGTAAACTGTTAGCTAAGTAAAAATCGTTTGTCAGTTAAAAAAAATTCTTAGCAAGGTTACATTCTTAGCAAAACAACTTTTTTTACATGTGGATCCAGATCCAGATCCGATCCGTGGACTCGGTGGATCCTATGGATCCCGATTTGGATCTGATTTTTACGGACCCGATGGATCTGGATCCAGGTATGAAAAACGGATATGGATCTGGATCTAGTAGGATCCGGTCCAGATCCGATCCGTTGCCATCCCTAACCACAAGTAGATTTACTCATATTAAAAGTCACAGATAGAAAAGTTGGGTTAGCCTTGTGTTTTCTCTTGTTCCTTGAAATTAGAGGCACTCTCTTTTGACCTAGCAGATCAATGATAAGATACCTATTATAGACAAAAAGCTATCTTGGTCTTCGCAATCCAATTTTAATTAGTTCAGCATAAAAAAATCAGTTTTGACCAGATTATATCTACCAGCTATAAATTTCAAACATTACTTACTGAGTCTTAAAAGTTCCTTTTTTGCCTTCAATAGCTTTATACTTTAAGAGTGGGATTAACATACTATATGGCATTTTGTGCAGCAAGCAGAAAAACAAAGTAAATATAGTGCCCACTTGCCTTCTCATCCCAAGTTGCCTCTACCTATAACTAAATTCTGAACAGCGTCTGCTCAGCTTCATGTTAACACAATGCAGTCAAAGTATTGTGAATTCCTTAATAATTCAACTATTAACAACTGAGAGAGCTGAAGATCAAACGAGAACCAGAAGACCTAAAATTCTGTCCATATTGATTATAAACAAGAGAAATTTACCTTCAACTTCAGAGATTGACAGAAGTGTTCCACAAGTATGAAGCAGCTGCTTCAAAGTGTTGGAGTGGCACTTATCAATGCATCTGATCCAGATATCATCCAACACGTTTGTGTTGGGGCACCTAGATGCTGCCTTGCTGTCCTTAATGTCATTATTTGGACCACCCAATGCCTCCCCATTCATTGATGAGAGTGCCAATTCTCTACATGTTGAGTTTCGACGGTTGGATTTTGCAAAAGATGAGGGAGAACCTGACTTACATGGTGCATGGTGAGTATCAGTTCTCTGCCGCAGAGATATAGCTTCTCTAGATGTACTAGAAGGGTCTTCCTCTGTTGTCTTAGAACTCTGCATGTGACTGCTTCCTGAATGAGTTCGATCTAGTGAAGTAGCAGAACCCAACTGCAGTAGTGTTGCTGTAAACCAAGTCGAACGTTCACTAGAAACCCTAAGTTGTTTCTCTGCCTCAGAAAGAAGCTTTAGTGCATGCTTCAATCTATCCAGTTCTGTCTCGGTCACTGAAAGGTGGATCCAAGCAATTTTAGAAAGTATTTCAAAAAGACTGATAACCTAGAAAAAAGCTTGTAAAGTTTTCATTTAAGAAGTCAACAATATCAGATCAAAATGGGAAACTACATAACAGAGACATAGACACAGAACTATTGGAAGTGATACAAGCAGAAGGAAAAATTGAGTGTTTACTTCATGTTATTGTTGGAAATTTACTAAATGTGGAAATAAGTATATCCCATTAATTTATGACTCGAACTATTGGGCCCGCACGTCGGAAACGTCGTTTCTACACACGTAGTGCCAAGTATCGCAAATTTCATTAGTGAAAGAGATATTGGTATGTATGTAATACGTTTGAGACATAGAATTATGGACGGTTATTGGCCAAATGACAAAGTATTCCACGTTGGTAAATGAAGGAAGAAGTGTACAAAGTGTAAAGTGAAACGAGTCGGAAATAGCCGCGGAGCCGTGAAGGGCCGCGGCGCAAAATGGCTGGTCAGCTACTGGAGCTGCGGCGCCGATTCACAACGCCGAGGCGCTTCGAAGGCAGAATGCTGCGACGGGAAGTTGGAAAAATCTGACGTTTGGGCTGGTTTTGGAGCATTGATTCTCCATTACTTGCCACATGAATTCAGCCATTATTTGGCTGAATGTAACCCCTCAATCAAGTGCAATTACATGGCTATTGAAGGCCATTAGTTGGCTAGTTGAGGGGTCTTCTACTTACACTATAAATTGAGGCCTTTGGCTCAATTGAAACACACTCAACACTTAGAGAATTCTCCTGATTTTCTGATTTCATATTCTTCCTCTCTAGCAAAGTCACTATACTCAAAGTTCTTCAAGAGTAACACTTGAGTTTCCTTTGCTCACTTGTTAAAGTTGCTGTTGTATCTTGGGAAACTATTGCTCAATACCGTAAAAGGAGATATACGGGGCAATCTTGTCTTAAAGACAGAGTGCCATCACTCGACTCAGCAAATCACACAAGCAGTTTGTAAGGTTTTGATTTCCAGTTTTATTGTAATAGTTTGATTATCCTTTCTACTATTGTAATAGTTATTTACTTCTCGTTCCCTACAACAATTGTATCCCAACAATTATCAATTCATTGAGGCACAATGAATTAATCACTTCATAAATATAAGTCGATAAACATTTAGAAATGTCCATGACACCTAGCCAATATAGTTTAAGGTACAGAGTGCAGATATAAACTGTATTACACTACTTACAGAGCTGAACTAAGTGTGTGTGATAAGAAAAACACCACAAATCAAATTTGAACGGCTTAAAGAACTCAAACCTTGAAGCTTGTAAACAGTGGACTATTACTGTTGCTCTTGTTGAAGTTTGACAAATGTTGAAACATCCAAAACATGTAAGAGTAGTCACATTGAAAGGTACAGAGAGAGTATTAAAAAAATTGTTTCTTTAATAGGTGGAACAATTTGACCTGGTTGCTGTTCTTTTTTTTTCTTTTTCCTTTTTCTTTAATAGGTGACCATGTAGCATTTCTCAACAATCGATTTCCAGCAATTAATGTAAAACAACTATATGGTACATCTTATTTCTCAATTTGTTCTACTTTTCCCCTAGAATGTTTTTTCCAGTCACCGCTAACTTTCAGAACTTACAACACAGAATTTTATGAAGGATAATGTTTTCATAAAAGATAGCAAAGTACTGCAAAATAAAGTAAAATTAACATGAAAATGTACCGTGTGGAAAATGGAAGGGGAACACAAAGAGGGTTACAGAAATGATTGTCAGTTCTAGTAGAAAGCTTTGACGTGTGATGAAATGGGCCACAAAAATAATAAGTGAATCAAGCAATAATTGAGAACTTATATCAGGAGAACAGACTAGAAAGCATTTAGTCTAATTTACCTCAGCCTATTAAACATGGTATATTTGCATTTTCAGCACATTTGTATTTTCAATGTCCCAAAATGTTCGCAAACATCTTAAGATGGTTAATAAGCATGTAAGATAGTGATATTCCACACGTCTGACAAGTTCTAAATTATCCAGTCTGGTGTAATTTTTCCTATCAATCAACTTGACAGGCTAGTTTGAGCAATCACTTCAGTATTTTTCTTTTAACACTACATCATTAATCGAAGTAATTACTCAATCTCTATACTCATTTAAATTGCTCTGTGAATGAAGTGGAGGGAGTAGCATATTCAACTTATTCAATTCAACACGATACTGAATAAATTAAACAAATATGGAAAAACTAAACCACCATTTGATTCTTCAAACTAGGAAAATGGAAAAAGTTGCTACTCTACTTTGGCAAAACCTTTAAAAAGTTAACCTGTTTACATTGCTACCCCGTTAGTTAGACAAGTCAATGAAAATTTTCACACGGTCGGCTACAGTCAAGCAAAAGTTGATATATCTTAAGATACTGAGTTACAATTGGAAGCATAAATCTAGTTTATGCACAATATAAGTTAAAGCTTGTAAACAAAAGATCAACAGAAAGGACAATGATTCTAATAAGGGTGAACATCTGCTACTTACAACTTTTTCCGCCAGAGGTATCAGTTTGTTTGGCATCAACTATAGGATGAGTTCCTGCAATTATATCCATGATGAGAGTAGCCAATTGAGACATCAAAACTATTGGATCAACACCCGAATCCAACAATTCCCGGGCTCTTTTTACAGTTTCTGCAGTATCTGATGACATGGCTAGCTCCAAAAGTTCCAGTAACTTCTCATCTGAAACAACACCAACCTAGGGAAGGAAAGAAACATTTGGTTTCATGCCACTAATGGAAAAAGAAAAGGAAGAAATTAGTACGGAAAGGTGTAAACATACACATCGAACTCACCAGATCATTTACCAAAGAAGTAGTGATTCGTTTCCCCAACAAACTGAGCTGGTCTAACATAGTTTCTGCATCTCGAAGTGATCCATCTGCATTCAAAGCAATCAAATCTAATGCTTCTGACTCCACGTCCAAATCCTCATCAGAAGAAATCTTCTTTAATCTGAGCACAATATCACCATCCCTAATTTTATTGAAGAGGTACTTCTGACACCGAGACAGTACAGCACGAGGCACATTGTCAAGATCAGTAGTTATAAATATGAACACAACCCGTGGTGGTGGTTCTTCAAGGAATTTCAAAAATGCTAGCCATGTTTTTGAAGGCAGCAAGTGACATTCATCAACAACAAAAACCTTGAATCCTGAAGATGATTGCTGACTTACTGCCATATTCTTTAGAAGATATTTAACTTTATCCATTCCTTTTTTGTTCGTCCCATCAACTTCTCTAAGATTCTTGCATTTCCCAGACATAAAATCTGCACATTCTCTGCAAACCCCACAGGGTTTAGTTTCTTCAGTGGCAAGGCAATTTAAAGCAGCAGCAAAGATTCTTGCTGTTGATGTCTTTCCAGTTCCTCGTGGGCCCTGGAAAAGATAAACAGGGGCAATTCGTCCCTTGGAAATCGCATTCACTAAGGACTGAAGAACAATATTCTGCCCAATTAATTCCTCGAAAAACATTGGCCTGTACTTTTGGCTCAGGCTTCTGATATTTTCCGGGGAGCCCTCCTCTCCATCTTCTCCGTTAAGTGCTACAAGCTCTAGTCCATCTTGACTTCTGCAGCTTGTAGACCACCTCTTCCCGTCCAACCTACTCAATGCCTCCAGATCAAGTTCTCCAAAGTTTGTGGAGAGCTCATCATCACTATGTCCAGTTCCCATTGATGACAATCCTTGTCCATCACCATTGGTCAACAACGGAATGAGGCCTTGAGCAGCACTCCTCGAACTGTGTCTCCTCTTGGTGTGCCCTAAAGATGATCCGCGGCACCTTCTTTGATTCATAGTTTGACTTCCACATAAAATGCTGCTTCCTTTCCTCCTCAAAGTATCAGAAAAGGATGGTGAATAACAGCTCCCACCCCCACCCCTATATTTTGGTGTTGACTTCCTAGACCAACAAGGAATCCCACATCCCTGTCGACCAGGCAAATCAAGCTGATCATCCACCTCATCATCCCCATCATTGAGAGAAGCCGTTGTGGCATCCCATGACCCAACGGTACTTGGATTTCTAATAGCATATCTGTTGAAAGAACTCGTAGACAATGCAGGTGTGCTATATGTATAAGACGAATCCTCCCTCCCACTATTTCTCAACTTAGATGACCAATAACCCCGATTCCTATTCCTAAGCTTAGCAAGCAATGGTGAAGCTGCAGAAATCCTCCTTATATCCTCAGAATTACAATAATCCTCAGTATCATCAGATTGATCAACTAAACTTGTTGAATCATCCCTCCCTATACCTAAACCCTCCGACGCTCTTCTAGTAATCCTACTAGGAACAACTTGCTGCTTTAAAATGACATTAGAATAATTATTTCTATTTGATTTTTTCTTCATGTTTCGTCTAATGGATGGCATAAAGTTAGTATCTTTACACTTTAAAATCATTGAAGCATACCTATCACTTACATAAGTATCACTTTTGGAATCATTGCCACCATGTAGCGCATCGCTTAAACTATCTTCCACACTCTCCTCTGGAGTTGAAGAAGACCCCCCATTATCATTATCATTGCCATTTCCAATATTATCTTCCTCATCACCTAGTTTTCTACTCCTTTCACTCTCAGACTTTTGTGACCTCCAATTATAAAGAAACACCTTTTTCTCCCTTTCTTTCTCTTTTCCACCATTTCTGTCAACTTGCTCAAGGATATTTCCTTTAGTGAGAGTAGTATTACTACCCTTGTGATGATGAAAATAATGGTGCTTTCTTGCTTCTAATGCAGCTACAGATCTAGCAGAGTTAAGTGGTGAACGCCAAGAAGAACTAGTTCCTGGATCTCTCAACACTTTAGCAGCTTTCTTGATTTGTGTCAATTCTTTCTTTAAATGAAGATTGCTTGGATCAAAGCCATTTCTAACAACCCCACCATTGCCGCCACCACGGCTACGCATTTCAGATGACATAGTATATTTTCTTTTTTTCAAAGTGAGTAGTGTCCAAGAAAATATAATGGGTTCATTTATAACACAACATTACATTCAGAAATGTGGAAAAAAAAGGGACCATACTAAATAAAGAGTATGGTCAGATCTGACAAAAATAGCTTTTTTAATGAATTTGGACTTTGAAATAGGAGATGGGTATGTTGAAAATGATGCTGAAATGAAGAAAAAATGTACAAACAAGTGAGTTAATGTGAGGGACACTAGGGTTAAGGTTAAACTGGTTATTAAGGTTATGGCAATGGCAGTAGTAGTAGCAGCAGAAGTAGTAGTAAAATATTTTGTGGAAATCAAGAAAACAAAGAGAAACAAAAGAAATTCCCTCCAAACCCGCCTTATGGTAATTTGGAGAAATTTGAAGAATCAATTTGTATTACTAGTAAAAGATTCTCATTGTATTTTTGTGGGCTTTCTTGTCTGGGATTTACTTCCCATGTTGGTCTTTGCTGCATTTTGCTATATTGTCCTTTTTGTTACTCTTGTTTTAGTCTTAAGTGGAGTATACTTTGTTTTCTAATGCTAGTAAAGTAGTAGTAGTAGTACTAAACTTTAATTAATTTGGTTTTGTTTCCTTTTTTTGTATGGGTTTTTTAATTAATGCATTCACATCCTTAATATGATGATTAGTTGTTAAACATCCCAATTTGGGATTTTTTATTTTATTTTTGAACCTATTTTACAAAAAGAGTTTGAAATCCTTGTTATTCTTTTGGTTTTCATATTTGGTTTTCTTTCCTTTTAGGTGACAAAAGTAGTGTATATTCCTGGAAGATGTTTTGCTTTGCTTTTGTAAAGGCTTTTCAGTCCCCTATAGTTCAATTTTTAAAATTTATTACTTGTCTTAAAATGTTACTTTCTTTAAATATAGTATATTAATGGTGAGTGAAAGTCAGAATTTTCACTCGGGGTGTTCGAAAAAACAACAAAAGCTAAACATAAAAAATAATGTTGTCCCTAGGAATCGTACTTGGGACAACATAGACACTTTTGAACACCATGTACCACTTGAGATAACATTTTGCATTTATTCAGAATGTTCAAAGGTTAATATATGTACATAAACACAGAAACACATACCCTATATTATATACACTATAATTTTTTGTCAATAGTATTCGGATGAACACCCTCAGCATCCTCTAAGTCCTCCTTGTTAATAGTAGTGGAACTTTCGTTTGAATATTTTATTAAAAGATAAGATATTATGATAATTGTCAAAAAAAAATTGATAGATAAACTAGCAAATCAATTCAAAATTTGAATAATTCAGTAAATTTGAATAACTTCCAAAATTGTAACAAATATCATTCAATTTAAATACTCTAGTAGTATCAAATATTTTGGTAACATCTCCAAATGGGAAAAAAATGAGTGAGAAAATTCGAAAATTTTTATCATGTGTGAGGCACGCCACGTAATACTTGAGTGAAGGACTTATCATCTGACAAGTGGACTGTGGGCCCCAGAATGCCAAACAATTTTTCCACCAAGCTACCAGCTATATAACCTTTTCTTTTCCTTTTTTTTTTTTTTTGCTAAACCCAGCTATCCTCTTTTTTCTTTATCCTTCTCTTAAATCACCTTCTCCTTTATATTTTTGTTTCGTTTTCTGTTTTGGATAGTTTTGTTGATTTACTACAAAAGTTGATGTATTTGTTGTTAATTAATTATTAGAATAAAGTTTAGCTTTTTTTTTTAAATTGAAGGGTTGAAAAAGATGAAAAATGACACCAAACTAAATTATCCCGGGATTATAGTCACATGATTGAATTTCCAAGTCCGCTTGGTCAACTCAATTGGTTATCAAGGGGGATATTTGGAAAATGGCCAAGGATCAAATCCCGTCAGCGGCAGTGTGGGGGTTACTTCTTGAAATAAAGAAGGGCCCCTTGTGCGCAGCGTGGTACTGGTCTAACCTTTGAAATCAATTGAGTCACCATGATTTACCTCCTTCATAGACCTGTCGGACCGGGATGGGGGCTCCTGGGGTGGGAGTTCCACCTTTTTGGAAAAGGATTGAATTTCCAAGACTATTTTATCCCACTTGGGGGATAAAATAATACCAAGGTTGATGGAATAAAATGGGATATTCATGCCTAAGTTTGAGATAAAAATTTATACGTCATTTGGTTGAATGTATAATTTTATCCCAGGATAAATTTATACCTTTAACCAAACAATATATAAATTTTATTGCAAACTTAGTCCCGGATTATCCCAACTTATCCTGCGTACCAAACGATTCCTCAAAATGAGACCCAAAAGGATGGGAAATGTTTTTCACCCCAAGCCCAAATTTGAAGAATAATAATTTAGTTTTTACTTTCACTTAATTCACCGATTAAAGAATCTTTTTATTGGTTCGCTAATTTTAAATGGTGAATTCTAACTTAATGAGTTACTTCCATAAACTTCACTCAAAGATTAAAGATTTTTTTTTCTAAAACCAAAATGAAGCAGCGAGCATGGAAATTGAACGAAGAGGAAAGAGGAAATGAAAAGCTTAAAAGAAAAAAAAAGGCACCTTGGTGCACTAAGTTTCCACTATGTGCGGAATCCGGAGAAAAGCCAAATCACAAATATTTATTATACGTAGTCTTAACTCATATTTCTAAAATAGATTATTTTCACGAAAAGCTTAAAAGAACTTTTTTTAAAAAAAGATACGAATTTAATAAATTTTAAAATATAAGGAGAATTGCCCTCTATTGATGAGGAAACTAGAGGATCCTAAGTAAGATTAATTTCAAAGTATATTATTCCCCGTTTTTTTTAAAAATATTTTTTATATTTAGTATGTTTTTCTTAATTTCAATATTCATATTTTATCCTAAATTACACTTTTCTTATAGAAACGACATAACATATTAAGTTCATAAGATTTAAAGAAAAAATTTAATATATTATACACATTTTTAATTTAAAATTTTAAGAATCAATTTTTTATATTCTTAAACTCCGTACTTAATTAAATCTAAATACATAAAATAAAATTTTGTGTTCGATCAAACGAGAAGGACAGGTATATAGTAAAAAGTAAAAATTCTAACTTTTTGTGGCTTTTCTTTATTTTTCCTGTCTAATCTTATATTTTCCCTCCCATTTGGTATTTGTAAGGTAGTGGAATTATTGATGAATTAGTCTATTTAGATGATATGTGTAATAGAGTCAAATGTTTGTTCAGTATTCAGACTACTGAAGGAGGAGCGTAAATGTAGGTCCAAATAGAAATAAATCTAGACTTCAAAATATCATTTTCTTTTTCTTTTTTTATTTAATGAATAATAATATTTTATTATTTTGATGTGATAGATCGTGTATTTTGACATTTCTCTTTTTTTTATATATCTAACTTCCCGACTTCCGTCAGGCTATTTTTGGAGATAGTAGTCTCGGTCCTTCAACACTACTACTAGTAAATCGCGGGATGTGCTTGAATGACCAGATTTTGAGAACAAAGCAACTGATATCACCTATAAGGTCCTACCCCATAAAAGATCAAATTGCTTTCGCCCTTTTTTCTTCTTCTTTTGCATGTATCTTCTGGTTTTATCCCAAGTTAAATCACCTTGCTTTTTCAGCCAAATAGGAATATTAGTTATTATAATTAAAATATGGAAAGTCTATACTAGAAAAAAATTGTGATTGCTAGAATGAATCAAGGATCACGGCTCGGAATTTGGCTTTTTTCACATCATTGGCAGAATTAAGTTAGAAGTAAATAAACACACAGTGCCATGATTGGTGGAGTTGATGATGATCCTAAATGATAATAAGAAAACCGTGTAAGATATAAATAAAAAGAAAGGCAGTAAATTCATGATAGCATTTATTATAAAAGTGTGCACTTTTCTATAGGGAAGAAATCATTGAGGAACATGTAGTTGCAAGTTTAATGACAAGGCATTATGGATTTTAGGTCAAATTCAAACATTTCATACAAAGTTGGTGGATATAAGTAAACTTTATAAAATTTAGAAGAATACTTAGCAATACTCTAAAATGAAATATCAACTAAACGACAGAAAATACAAGATATAAAAAGTAAAAAGTGGATTAATTTCATGGATGAGCCGATACTTTTTTGTTTTATTGCATGGAAATTATTAAACTATATTTTAAATGAAATAATCACTCAATTTACCTAAGTATCATGTAAGTCATTAAATTATTTTGTAATAAAAAAGTTACTCAACTTTGTTTAACTATATATTACAATAAGTCACTAAGAGGAAGGAAACAAATTAATGACACAATTTTTACCATAATTGAAGTTGACTGTTTTTTTTTTGTTACAAATCAATTGTTTACTAACATTTTCTGACACTTGGACAAAAATATTAATTGTGACTTTTCCATTTTAAAAAATAATTTAATAATTTTAATGCAATAAGTAAAAGTTGATCGTTAGTCCGTCCAAAAGAAATATCTCTACGTAATTTCATGATTAGAGATTTTAAAAAAGACAGAGCGATAAAAAAAATAGTTGTGATAGTAGTATAGACTATAGAGTATATATGTAATCACCTAGAAAAATGTTAAAAACTATGCCTCCAACTCCTCATCCATCAACAGTTTCCTTTAAATTATACTGCTTGGTCAAATATATACAAATAATATTAAAGTGTTAAAATAGCATATAGCCTCGTGGGTTAGCATCCAACCCTTTACCCTAATAATCTTTATTTTCTATTGCAAAACTCCTCCCACTAGCGGATCTAGATTAGACAACGGTTTGATATTATGTTTATATATTTTTTTTCTGTATATACATATATTTGCGAGTAAGATTGACACATTTATAAAAAATAAAATTCATTAATTTTAAATTATGAATTCGGTATTGACACTCCTTATGATCTCCTTTACAAGAAAGGAAAACATTCATTTTAGTTCCAATTAGACACCCTCTTCCAATCACGTCCCTTCAGAATGTCTTCATTTATCTGAAAACTAAATTTGTTGATTTAATGAGATTGGATTAAATTAATCCAAAAGGAAAAGATTAGACAATGGGTTTGCTAATTAATCTCTTAAGCATTTGATCGATCCATTAGTCAAACGTTGGTACACAAAGATCTGTCTTAAGACATGTACGAGAGATAATTACAATCGATTTCTTTAAAAAGACGTTAATAGTATATAGGCTGCAAACACTTGCCACATGCACTGTTTGATGTCCTATTCGTTAATCATTTCACTAACATGTTCTTAACATATGGATAAGCTCTTCTCACTAATTTAGTGATATATTGTTATATACTTCAAGAATCCCATCTAAAAAGTTCATTGTTTAGTGTAAATCTGCATCATTGTATATTGATGGTTTGGGAAAAATAGCTCAATGAATTCGTCTGTCGTCGTACAATTTCGAAACGATTTGAATAAAAGAAAACAACTAATCCCACAAAAGCTCTTGTTTGTTTCCTTTTCAAATCGTTTATGTATAAAAATTAAAGATTTCTTATAAAAAGACAAAAAAATAAAAATAAATTTGTATAAAAAATTACAAAAGCAATTGAACTTCACATATACATACATATGTGATTATAATACATACTGAGTTTGATTTTATTTTTCTTACTCTAATCAAGCTAGCATTTAATGGTTTATGTGATACTATTAGATTGCTTTAAGACTGAACAAAAAGTTAATTTTGGAGACAAGGGCACATCATACATACAAGAAAGTGTAATATTGTTCATAAACTCTTTCCTTCCTGCACAGTATGTTAAGTTTCACTCATTCAGGAAACTACTATTCTAAGGATTGGATAGTATTCTTTTTGAAAGAGAGTAAAACACCCTTCCCGTTCTTTTTTGGTGCACTCACTTTAGAACACGTAAAGAACAATATGGTGAAAATTTGTACACGTGATATCTGTTTATTTTTTGCCAAGAATGTATTAAATCTATACATCTATTAGCAGCCAGAAAGCAAGTACACCAAATCATTGAGAGTGAAATTAACATTGACTATAAAATATATATGTGGCTGCAACAATCTTATGGATAAATGGTGTAACGTGGATATACGTGTTCTAATATTTGCTAAAAGGGGCTGTCTTGATGAGTTGATGATGAGGAGATTCTAAAACAAAAGAAAAGGTCCTGATTATGTGCCACTCCTAAAGGGACTGAAACATATGCAATGAATGTGAGGCTTGTTTGGGACATCATGAAATGAAAGTAGTACATATGATCCGAGGAGTAAATACCAATATAGACATTACAACCTTTTCAGATTAGGTTTTATTTTGAATTTATTTAAGGAGCATCATTCCATTTGTATTTTGGCTAATGATATAAAGTTCGATTGAGATAGTCGAAAAAATGTTCGTAGGATCATGACAGTGCCACACCCGACAACTCTTATTAAAATGCATGACATGTTTATTTGTTGAACAAGTCTCAATTGAGCCGCACAAATATAAAGTAAGACACCAAGGCCCTCTGAAGACTTTTAAGTAGCCGTCACTTGATCAAGAGGTCATAACTAAGTTTAATTTTTGCTTGTATTATGTGTGAAAACTCATTCTTGTTTTTTAATAAAAGAATCTGGTGTCTGTGTTTTGTGGGTTGGGCCCGGGTTGCTTGAATCTATTGATGCTGTGGTTATTGTGATTTACCACCTCTTTCGAGGGAAAAAATAGTAGTTTATATGTTCCTAGGCCTCAAGTAAAGTAGCCAGCTATTATTTCATGTGTATCCTTGAGTTTTGAAATGAAAACAATCCTCCTCATTTAAGATCTATAATTTTAATTTGCTCGACTTTGCTGTCGTTTTGCCTCCAATATTAATCAGGTATATTGTTTCCAAATTTTGAAGAATAAAATTTGATCTCCTTAACACTCAACAGAAATATCGTAAGGTTACTAGTTACTACACATTGTTACTGGAATGTGGAGTTCATTTTGGTAGGAGTAGAATACATCCAACCACTAATATAGGGGAAACAACACTCTCAAAGTTGATTATTTTGACCAACTTAAAATCAACCTAGAGAACCTAAAGTGGAAGGAGGAGTATTTAAATGGTTTTTTAAAAAACACCGTTATTACATGCTATTTTGTCTCTAAGTGCCTGCGTTTAACACAAGATAAAGATCCACAATCTCTGCTAACAAACTATCTATTTCTAATGGAGATTTTCTCATCCATAATCCGGTTATTTAATCCCATGTAATTGTATTAGTTAACCAAATGTATTCTTGTTCAGCAGCTCGGAAGTGTTTGTTTATATAGTGTGTGAAGTCAAACTGATGGAAAGCGCATATGAATTAGTTCCAAGAATGAGACAATCACCTTCTTCAGACTTTTTAAATTAAGTATAGGTAGAATTTTGAGCGACTCTCCAAGCAAAATGTTGATGAGTTTCTCTGTTCACACACATTATAGCAGCAGCATTGAAGCAGAAATGGAAGCTATCATCTGTATGGGTGTTAGGTGGTGCATAAAAGGACAAGGGGTGTCCTAATGAAACAGATTCAATCTTGCCTAGGGACATTGCGCTAAGAAAGCTGACTGCACAGTGGTAACTTCAAGATAAGGCAGAGGAGATATGAGACATGCTTACACTGGCACAATGCACACTAGATCAAGCATTGTTTCGGGCAGACAAATGACACAGCTGACTGTTTAGCTATTTGAGACCAAGGAGGACTGGAACCAGAGTTTTCTTTCAAGAGAGGGGATCCCCCAGTCAAGTTCGAACTAGGATGATCGATGAAAACTGCCAAATTTTAGATTAAGGCAACACAGAACTAATTCATAGTAGTTCTATAGTACATGTTGAAATTTTTTAAAGTTAAACTAAGTGTTAAAAGGAAGGAGTTCTCCCTGTAAAATGCACTTACATAGTCTCACTTTAGTTTATTTCACACGTAATGGGTTCTCAAAAATGTAATTTCTTGTGAATTAATGGACAAGTATAGGTCAGTGCCTAACCCCCACCAACATGGTAGATATTAAGCCCCAAAAAGTTTTATCTTGTTTCAATCTACCAATACTAAGAACTTAAGATATTACATGCCTAATCATCTGCATAGATCTTCCACAAGCTTATCGCTGGGGATCTCATAGTCAATAGCTGCAACAACATCCTTCAATTTTACAACTCCTTCGCTAAGTTCGCGTTCACCAACAAGTACCATCCAAGGGATCCTCGAATCTCTGGCCCGATCAATGTGCTTCATCACTTTTTTATGGATCATGAATTCCGCTTTTACTTTAGCATTCCACAATTCACCAACCAATTCAGCAGCTAAAGCACTGTCATCACCAAGAATGCTAACGAGAACTTGAGTTTCAGTGGCTCGGATTTCCTGGAAAATTGTTCAAGGGGAAATAATGATACCATCAATGACAGAAAAACTTCAGAGAAAAAGAGAGAGAGAGGAGCTTATAAGATAACACGTAGCAATGAAATGGAACTAGTGGTATGCAACAAATTTAGGACATCTTCAGAAATGCAGACTGCACTTGCCGTTGAGCGGATAAATAAAAAGATAAAAAACCAAGTAAAACAGACTCCGCCTATCCCGTTTTCATTAATTTTCAGTTTCTTGTGGGAGTGCGCTTGTTTATTAACTGTATCATGTGCACCATGAAATAGGGACATTCATCAAGTCTTGAGTAGGTTTGCAGTAGTAACAGTTCTACCGCTTTGTTATCATATTGAATTATGTGAACTATCTCATCTAGAATCTTCAAAAAGGCTCATGATGCTAGAGATGAGACTCTTATTTACTTATTGATTGATGTGCAACAAGTAGAAAAGTTGAAAACTAATGAAGTCTATTTCAAAACAAATCGAATATGCTTATATAGCTATTATCACCTGATTCTTGTCTTTCTGCTGTTCCATGATTGCAAATGCTCACTCAATTCCCAGACTGATCCCAACAGCAGGAACCTGCCGTGTGCCAAACATCCCTATTAAATTGTCATAACGTCAACCAGCAGCAATCGAACCAACCTGCAGGCATTTCAAGACCAGCAGTAGTGCTCAGTGAAGTGAAACTTTAATTTATGAACATTTCATGCACATACACATATAATAGGAGGAACACAGAAGTAGGAAGAAGAGTTATATATAGATCTATGCAATAATCAAACTACTAGAACTTCAGCATGAAATTCGATACTACAGATGGAGGTCTTTCATCAGGGTATAATGATGCAGAAGAAATTTATAGAAAACAAGGCTGCACTTGGAGGCTTGAAAACCTGCTATTCACCTAGGGAAGAGTCAATTACCTTGGTTGACGTAGTTCAACTCTGAACATAGTATGTGAGACAGAAGAATCTACAATTACGGACACTGGTTACTCCAGTATAGCTCACATTTCAGTATTATGGAAGTAAAAGAAAAATCATCAAAAAGTACTTGAGAGAATACTTTCTACTCCTGACGATGTTGAGAACTCGAACAATTTATATATACTTCTTAGACGCCAAAAGAAAACAATGTTGAGAACTCGAACAATTTATATATACTTCCTAGATGCCTAAACGCACAAAATATGAATTGATTATCACCACATCAACAATCCAAAGTAGCAAAGCATAGCTGCACATGTAACTGGAACTTGAACTTTTTAGCTAACCCAGAGATCTACCTGAGCCTCTCCTTTAAAGACAGCTTCAAAAATGACTCCTGTGTAGTAATCAAGGCCTCTTGCAAGGCTCAAGTCAAAAACCACTCTGTCAATACACTTGGACTTCTCAAGAGCTTTAAACATAATCTCTAATTCATCCAATGCAAGTGAAGATTCCTTGTTCTCCAAAAAACTGCGTTCCTGCTTGAGCTTAGATAATAATTCCACAGGAGGTCCCCTCCATTTGACAAATGTACCAATTCTGTCTGATATCTCATTACTTAAGCCTTTCTCATTTACCTGTACAAAGTGGCAGCAGCATTAGAGTGTTAATTACATACTCGCTCTCTTTCAAAAAAACAATACTTGGCAGATTTTTAACACAAGTTTCTGGAGTATTTTGATTAAAAGATCACACAGTAATTATATCTCATTCCTAAGTCCCTTAGTTTTAGTTTACATATCCATGTCTAATTTCACCCTAAAGCTGATTGATGGCCCTTGAAAAGTGAAGCATCACTGAATAACTTACGAGGGAGTAAATGACTGAAATATGAGCAATCTTAAGAGGCAGGGAACAACAATGACTTCACAAATTTAGATAATCAAATATTTAAGAAGAAAAACTACCCAATGGGGCAACTAGTTTATTTTCGTCGAAAACACAACTAACATATTGTAGTAAGATACTAGCAAAACCATAAAGAGGGAGTACCTTCAGAGATTCCTTACCTTCTAACATGCTAGAAGCCCGCAAGAACAGATGAAAATGATTTACATAAAACAAAGTTAGATTTCGCATTGAAATTTGAGATCATCCTGGTATCCACGCCCCAAAGGAAAAGCGAGGGAAACATAGAAGAACGTGAATACTTCTTCCCTTCAATATTTTACCCTTTCTTCAATATTTTAAAACCAAACAGACAAGCCAGTTGAACTGCTCAACTGGGAATTAGTAGCAGTCCTGTCCAGTAAAACCAGACCAAACAGGATCAATGGGTCATCCATCAAACATTCTCATCTTCTTGCTCTGCTGACTGTCTTTAATGTTCACATCGTAAACACCGCAAGAAAAAGAACTCAAACTACTCTATAACTTGAAATATCTGAAATTTAGAGCACTAACCCCCACCCCCAAAAAAAAAAATCAATATGAGACAAAAACCAGTGAGGTGAAGAAACATTGGCAGTCCCAGCAATGCACAAGAGAAGAAACCAAGTGTAAACCTAGGTTGTATTTCAAGTAGTCTAAGCAAGAGAAAATTGATCTTTCGCATTGGAAAAGGGACATAATCAGAAATATGGAAGGGAGTAGATACAATTCATTAGGTGTTTTTACTACATTGTCGATAACAACGCATGAATCAGCACTTAGTTGCATGTTTTTCAGTGTTGTGTTAGTTATAGGAAAATTGATCCTTTAGTAACACACATATAATAGACTAGGAGTTAACAACCGAACCCTGAGATAACTTCGATATGACTGAAATGCCAACATATGGAGAAACAAGAATGAGAGATACCAAAACTAGCAATAGTGCCAGGCAAAGCACCAAAAACAGATATAGTATTGAATAGCCATCTTAATAAAACGTACAACTTTATGCCTACTGGAGATTATGCCTCACCATTTCTTTTTTTATCTGCTCAAAGGATTGTTTATCTAGCTTGTCAATGCTTGAACAAATGGTTCTGAACTTCTCTTGTGGCACCCCGCATATAGCTAACATACCATCAAACAGCTTTCTGTGATTAAGCTTCTCCTGAATAAAGAGAGAAGTTTTACATAATAAGTAATACCATACACCACTAATAGGACAGATGTTCCTTGAGATTGCATGGGAAAAGATACCAGAATGTTCTGGATTGTAAGAAACATAAAGAGAATTATATAAATGAACTCTAGATGTTGGGAAGATAGTAGCAATACAGTGCAGAAGATCAAACTTAACTGTATTCTACTTTTTGTTTTTGGTGTAAACAGATTTACGCAGAAGATACTTTTTCAATCCTAGACATACTTGAATCTTGTTAGGACTGCAGATAAGTTTTTCTCTTTTTTCCTTTTGCTCATTTGTAAATATGGTTCCAGTAAAACCCATGTACTGATTTATTAATATTAATATATACAATATGTTGCCATTTCAAAAAAGAAAAAAAGAGAGAATCTATATACATATGGAAATGGTATAACTCCCGGTAGATATGCATAGCCACCAAACAAGTAGAAGATTTAGATGGTCCCAATGATATTCCCATAAATACTGTAAGTTAATGATTTGAGAGGGGCGTTCAAGAATCATAAGACAATTTTCAAGTGATTGGAGAAAAATCTAAGTTGTGTCCTTTCAGGATGAATATCATTCCAAGGTCAACCAACAAGCATAGATTGAATTTGGACATGGCTAGAGAACAATTAGAAAGTTTACCTCATAGTCTCCAATATCAAGCTCATCTAATAACTCAGTCAAAATCTTTATGACCTCAAAATCAGGCATCATCTTCTCAAACTGACCAGCTATATCAAAATCACATTGGTAGAATTCACGGTATCTACCCTTAGATGGATTATCTCTTCTGTACACCTTAGCTATCTGATAAAGCTTGAAGGATGTCAGACCATTCATTGCTACGTATCTAGCAAACGAAACTGTCAGGTCATAACAAAGAGAGCAAAGTTCTCCCCCCTGCAAATGTTATCAGAGGAAATCAGTAACAAGAAGATCAGGAACAATGCACAACTCGTATTCTAAATAATGAAACAATAAAATGCACTTCATAAATAATCTGTGAATATGTAACACAATCAGGCTCATATATAAAGAACTTCCCTTGTCCAACCTAAATATCACATTTGTATTTAAAGAAGAGAAAAGCATACGATTCTGCACTACGATAAGTAGAGATTAGAAGAACATAGGGAGTTCCACAGGAAGACAAATTTCTAACAATCATGCAGAAAGGTGAGGCTTTTTACAAGGAAGATTAAATAAAAAAAAGGACAGCCCGGTGCACTAAGCTCCCGCTATGCGCAGGTTCCGGGGAAGGGCCGGACCACAAGAGTCTATTGTACGCAGCCTTACCTCACATTTCTGCAAGAGGCTGTTTCCATAGCTTGAACCCATGACCTCCACATGGCAACAACTTTACCGGTAACTCCAAGGCTCCCCTCTTATATACAAGGAAGATCAAACGTAAATAAAATATATACACCAATGACATAATCAATATTCTAATTTAATTAATTAAGTAATGGGGAAAGGACAAGTTGCAGTTACAGAAATCTTAGTGAACAGAATATGAAATACATCTAACAAGATATCACACAATTTCTTTTTGAGAAAAGTCCAACTACCCACACTGTTGTCCAAACTATATTTATATGTTTGCTTAGTTTTTTACAACGGTGGGTTACGGGCAGCTAGTAGGCATCTCCACTAACCCATCCACAAGGTACATGCTACCTCACATCAGCACAGACTAATGGAAAGAAATCTCCAAACATTTTTTGCCTCTATTGGAATTTGAACCATGATTCATTGATGCTAGGTCGCACCCGTGAGTAAACGTCCCCAATTATGTGTGTTCCCACACCCGATGTGACAAGACGCACCAACAAAGATCAATGAACAAATAGCAGATGAAACAATTAGTAAACCTGATCAGCAAGGTCATATATCAATTTTGAGTCTTCTCCATATTTTCCCATCAGAGTGTCTCGCATTTCAAAAGCAGGAGTATCCAAAGCAGAAGCACCATGCCTTTTGAAAACCTCAACTATAATTGAGAAAGCTCTCTCTCTTATAGCCATCTGTTACTTTGCAAAATCATGAGTTCCCTGTAGATGAAACAGTAAATATATCCATTTTGTGCACCTAGAAAAAGAAGCTAAAACTATCGATATTCCTTCTAAAGTTGATGTGGCAATGACGAGACAATAAAGAATATTAGGAGTTAAAAAGAAGGCATAATAATTTCCCAATTAAGAATTTTACCTTCATCTAACACTGTTCAATAAGGAAAGTAAATTACCTAACAGAAAACATTGTGACAGTAAATTAAAAATCTACTTGCCATTTCTGTTGAGGGGATTAAACCTACAAAATTCAGAGATAAGACTCCAACTTCGACATGCAAGGCTCCTAATAAAATAGGATACACTTGCGCATCAAGTTTATCGCAGAATGACTCAGCTTCTTAAGTTATTTAGCCTTCTAACCAATATTAGCCATAAAGCTGATAAAAAAACTTCGCCACACAATCTCTCTTGGGTCCAAAGGGATTTATAGTTGCTATGACTTCATCACTTTCACTCACTTATCCAAAAAAACAAAGGTTTTCATAACTCACACTCCACCTCTGGACCCTCTCATTATGGGTCAACCAATTACTGTCCTTGCATCACCTAAAAGCTAGTGTACATGCTTCAACATTTCCATCCAGTTGCTGGAAAACCTCCACCAAACTCCACATGGGCGGTAACTATTCCACAAGTGCAGACATTGAGAAAGCATAACAATTTTCTTTGTTAAAGAGAATAATAAAATGTTTTAAAAGTAATTGAGAGAAAGCATAAGAGTTAATTTACTTTTGTTTTCAATAAACTTTATTACAAGGATAAATATCATCACTTTATTCAAAAGTAGTAAATATCAAAGGAAATATAATTATATCCTAAATGACAGCCACCAATTTCTGATTTTCTTGCGCTTTTAAAAGATAATGTTTCCACAGTTATGGTTAATCGACAAGGTTGCACTAAAAGAACTCAACTATTTCCAGCTAATTACTTGTTTGTATCCTGCAAAATACTAAACACACTATTGATTTCCACCATTGTCTCAAGGGTTCAGGTTGGATGTTCAATCATATCATTTGACCTGGTACCAAAATCAAATTTGGCATACCTGCTCCCACACATATTTTCACATAAACAAACAAAGAAGACAGCAAAAGTGTTCAACCAGTTGCCAAATTATTCGAATCAAACTGCTATAAATAATTCAATAAAGTGAGGAGAGAGTCATACTTGAGCAGCAGTAAATAGCCTACTTCGCAAAAATGAGTGAGACAATGATAACATAGTATGGTTCTCTACCTTTGGGAGTTTAGGCAACCAGCGGCTTTCATTGCTTTCCGCAATATCTTTCACCTTTCTCAATAAAGTGTCAAATCCTAAGTCCTTCGGGTCCAGTAGCGCCAAGAATTTGCGAACCAAATTCTCCAAAACCACGATAGTCTGGGGTGCTTCGCTCATCAGCCTATCCTTCAAAATCTGCACTAGAGTGGTGGTACAAAATCTTCTTTTTCTTTCCACCCTTGTTACCTGCCTTTGCACCATCCTCGTTTACACTCGTATTACCAATAAAGTCCCTTCCTTCGAGGGAAACGAAAGCAGCCATAGCCTCCCACGAAACTATTTGCTCTACCATCACTAATAAAGAACTAACATCATGTGCAAACTTAACATACTCCTCCTACGAATTCGCTGACACCAAAGACACTAAAATCCCTTTTAGCTGATCAGGTGGAGGACATTCTTTTCGCAGCATTGTACAAAACTCATCATCTCCAACAATACGCGAATCCACAACGCGCTTCACTCGGTTATAACTACTGTTACCCAAATCCTTAAGTGCCATAGCCAATGAAAACAACGTGGTACACATTGTACTAGCTGTACCATTAGATCCCGAATTCGATACTATCGCGGAATTCAATTGGACACGTGTGCAAAACTCGACAAATCTCCCTAAATTTACCGTGCACTACGGGGATATTAGTAACTGAAGGTTCATCACTCTCACGGTTAACGAATTTCGAACCGTTAAGTAAGATCTTCAAATCGGAGGCCACGGAAACAACGTCCTTGTCCGATGAACCATCACCGGAATCATTTAAGTTGAAAGTGGACACATCAGCTCCCAATGCCTCACATGATAAAGCAGCAATAGCGTCAATTATAACGGATAAAGCTGAAGTTCTATGGTCTAATATATCGGATATTCCAGATACGGATAAATCACCTTGCGAAACGCCGCAGCTAGTGTTGTTAAACACACAAGTACTTGAAGAACACTCCATGCAAAATGTATACTACTCCTACTATTTAGATTTTAGAGTAATAAAGTATCATTTTCTTGCACGGATTGTCGTTCAAACACACTAGGTTATACTCCCTCCATCCCAATTTTTGAGTAATAAAGTATCATTTTTTTTGGATTGGACTAAAAAGGAAAGTGTGTCATATAAATTAAGATAGAGAGAGTATTTATTAGACTAATAGATCATTTTTTTTTGCACGGATAACCCTTCAAATGCACTGGTCTTTAATTTTTATCCCTCATATTTGTGGTCTTTAATTTTTGTCCATACTATTTATTTAATAAAAATATTCAGATATGTTTCACCTGATATAAGTTTTGTAACATTTTTATGTTTGGAAACTGAACATTTGTTTCGCTCAGCACAAATTCTATAGGAAATAAGTTATACGGCATAAGTTGTGTAATATTTTTCAGAGTATGTTGGGGGAAATTTTTTTATCTTTTCCGGCGTAACTTGTGTTAATGTGATGATACATATGCGGAAACTAAATGCTAACTTTGTCGTGTGAAATCTAAACTCATGTCGTTTTTCAGATTATGTTGAATGTTGGAAGTTTTGTCTTGTCCGACATAACTTGTGGAATGTTCTGATACATATGACGAATTTAAACGTTAATTTTGCTTGATCGAACTCTAAATTTATGCCGCACTAAAAGTACAAAATACAAAAATTAAAAACCACTCCAAAATAGGGTTATTTGTTCGAATGACCCAAAAACAAGAGGTTGAGATCCGACCGGAATGTTACTCGGACCTGGAAAAGCTGCAAACAAATTTCACAGCATTTTTGCTTCCTATAAATTTTTACTGTTGTGAATTTGCCTTCAGGTTTAAAAATGTGTTATTATAACTTCAACACTTACAAGAGGATATCATTATTTTTTGAAAATAAATATAACATACTTTTTTAAAAGTGATATACTACATGTGTTTCAACTTATGTGAATCTTTACTATTTAGGGAATCTATGAAGTGGTTATTTGACCACGTTTTTCTTACATTTTTTCTAAATTATCATGACTTATAATACTTTTAATGTAATTTCTAAATCTATAAATTTTATTTTTACAAACTTGAAAAATCTATGTCAAAATTATAAAATTTGACTCCCGTACTTCAAAAAAGTTCACATAAATTAAAACGAAGATAATATATCTTTTCATTTATTCTATCTTATTAAATTTATTCTAATTAACATGAAACACATGCACAAGCATAAATAATAGTAGTTGTAATAATAATACTAACACTTCTATATTTTTAGTTTACTACATAGTCCTCTTTTCTTCCAATTATAGTTTCTACTTTGGTTCATAATTTGGGACATATTAGCTCCTAAAAAGATAATTACAAACAACAGTTAATCATGTTGGTGTACACTCCCTCCGTACTAATTTACGTGACACTATTTGATTAGATTATAAAAAAAAAAAATTAAAATTTATGATCTAAAATAAATCTTAAAAATTTGTGTGACTATAAATAATTTCATAAAATTAAATTATTTCTAAATGTATAACACTTATCTCATTCTCATGACATACTAAAAAAAAAACTAGTGACACATAAATTAGTGACAAGAGTACTATATTGAAACAAAAAACAGTTAGTTGGTTGACAATAAAAAGGCAATGTTGACACTGAAATAAGGTGCTCTAAATTCTAATGTCACACTTGCACACGACTGCATTGAAAGCGACCAAAGTAAACCATTTGAAACAGCTTCATGCACAGCTCTTTCAACACTCCCTCTACTTCGACAACTATTGGGTGGCGCAGCTCATTAACCTCTGCACGCGCCTCCACGCGCCGCCCACATACGTTCGTCAAGTTTTCGAATCAGTTCACCAACCCAATGTCTTCGTTTTCACCAACATCCTCAAGTTCTACTCCCAATTGGGTAGCCACACTGATGTTCTCTACCTGTTCGACAAAATGCACAAATGCAATGTAACCCCTGATGCATTTGTATATCCGATTCTCATTAAAGCATCTGGAAAATGGGGCGTTGTGTTTCATGCGCGTTGTATTAAAATGGGTCATGATTGGGATAGGTTTATTCGCAATGCGCTTATTGATATGTATGGAAAGTTTGGGCCATTGGAGATTGCACGGGAACTGTTTGATGAAATTCCTGAGAGAGCTGTTGCAGATTGGAATGCTATGATTTCAGGGTATTGGAATTGGGGGAATGAAGTTGAAGCGAGGGGCTTGTTTGATTTGATGGATGAGAAGAGTGTGGTTACTTGGACTGCTATGGTTACTGGGTATTCAAGAAAGAAAGATTTGGAGAATGCTAGAAAGTATTTTGATCAAATGCCGGAGAGAAGTGTTGTGTCTTGGAATGCAATGATGTCGGGGTATGCTCAAAATGGGTGTGCTGAAGAGGTTATAAGGTTGTTTAATGAGATGATGAGTTGTGGGGTTCGCCCGGATGAAACTACATGGGTTACTGTCATTTCTTCGTGTTCTTCACATGGCGATGCTAGCCTTGCCGAGGGGCTTGTCAAGATGATAAATGAGAAAGGTGTTCGCTTGAATTGTTTTGCAAAGACTGCACTACTTGACATGTATGCTAAGTGCGGGAACCTTGCTATGGCGAGGAAGATCTTTGATGAGTTAGGTACATATAAGAACTTAGTTACATGGAATGCAATGATCTCGGCATATGCAAGAGTTGGTGATTTGGCTTCTGCAAGAGAGCTCTTTTATACGATGTCTGAGAAGAATGTCATATCTTGGAATTCAATTATAGCTGGTTATGCTCAAAATGGACAATCAAAAGTAGCTATTGACCTTTTCAAAGATATGATAGCAAAAGATGTTCTGCCAGATGAAGTCACCATGGTTAGTGTGATCTCAGCCTGTGGCCACCTTGGTGCTTTAGAGTTTGGCAATTGGGCAGTGAAGTTCCTGGAAAAGCATCAAATCAAACTGAGCATTCCAGGTTATAATGCTCTGATTTTCATGTATTCCAAGTGCGGTAATATGAAAGATGCTGAGAAAGTTTTCCAATCGATGGAAGCCAGAGATGTGATTTCTTATAACACATTGATTGCAGGTTTTGCAGCTTATGGCAATGCCATTGAATCTGTTGAATTGTTGTGGAAGATGAAGAAAGAAAATATTGAACCAGATCGAATAACCTATATTGGGGTACTAACAGCATGCAGTCATGGTGGACTGCTAGAAGAAGGTCAAAGGATATTTGATTCAATCAAAGATCCAGACTCCGATCACTATGCGTGCATGGTTGATTTGTTAGGTAGAAATGGTAAACTAGATGAAGCAAAATGTTTGATTGGAAGTATGGCAATGCGTCCACATGCAGGAGTATATGGTTCCCTTTTACATGCTAGTCGAGTTCACAAAAGGATAGACCTTGGAGAGTTTGCTGCTAATAAGCTCTTTGAAATAGAACCAGAAAATTCAGGTAATTATGTTTTGCTTTCAAACATATATGCCTCAGCAAGAAGATGGGAAGACGTAGACAGGGTGAGAGGGTTGATGACAATTGGAGGAGTAAAGAAGACGACTGGATGGAGTTGGATTGAACACGAGGGTAAGATGCACAAGTTTATAGTGGGTGACAGGTCACATGAACGATCAGCAGATATTTATAGGGTGCTTTCTGAGACAGAAAAGAAGATAAGGCAAGCTGGATACATGGCGGATAAGAGCTGTGTTTTAAAAGATGTTGAAGAAGAAGAGATGGAAGAGATGGTAGGGACCCATAGCGAGAAGTTGGCTGTTGCTTTTGCACTTCTTGTTACTGAACCACATTATGTCATAAGGGTGGTCAAGAACCTCAGGATATGTAGGGATTGCCACACAGCAATCAAAATCATTTCAAAGTCGGAGGGGAGAGAGATCATTGTAAGGGATAATAATCGATTCCACTGCTTCAGTGAAGGGCAGTGTTCTTGTAAAGACTATTGGTAGTCACGCCTTACTATACCAAACCACACTGATACGTGATCTGTTCTCAGATCAGCAATATTGACTAGGTTACAGAAAATAATCAGGTATGTTAGGCTATGGCAATTTGCTGGATCTTTCCAGTATGGTCAAAGTGCTGATGACAGCTCTGTTCAGCTGGTTAGTTTCTTCCAGCACCAATATTTATATTGTGGATAGAAATACACTTGAACATTATAGTTGGGCGTAGAGAAACGGTTCAGGGAAAGGCTGTTGCTTGATCTGATTGTAGTATTATGAATGGGAAGAGTTGAAGGGCGAAGATTGTTGGATGATTTTTGTTCCACCAGCAATTGAACTCGTTTCAATTTCACATTTTAATTGCAAAGGTTTCTGGATTTTCATACTACCGCAGTATAGTATTTAGATATGTCACTAAAGTAAAAGAAAAAGAAGAAAAATGGATCCTCGAACACAAGAGATAACAGGCAGAGAGTTTTTAATCTAAAACACAATCCAAAAGCAAAGATAACATAAAGTAAATGTTTATGAAATGGACATCCGATCTGCAAACATTTTAACTTTGACACAGATGACATTTGATAACTGAGCTAAAGGTCCTAGACTTTCCAACATCACCACTTGATTGATGCTTCCCTTAAATCACCACAAATTAAACTCTAGCTCTCTTGCTACTGCAACTAGGACACTTGTACTGCTTGATATGCTCAGCTTTTGCTGGAGTAATCTTCACACATTTGCCATGGAACCATCTCTCGCAAATATCACAGCAAATCCAGAATTCATCTTGGCCATAATTATCACCACAAGCTCCACAGAGAGTTGCTCCTTGTTCTTCTTCTTCTTCTTCTTCTTCTTCTTCTCCTCCTCCTCCTTCCTCCTCCCCACTTTCATCCTCCATTTTAGGCGGAGACACCTTTACTGCCTTGGGCTGGGACTCTGGATGTCGAGACTGCACATCAAAGATGATAGCAGAAAATATATGTTCAAACAAAATGAAAAAATAAAACCGTAATTATATATGTTAGGTCTTGTATATGAGAACCTTTCCACTTGATTTGCTTTTGCTGCTATTGTTGTGAGCAGCATCGCGCGCCTGCTTAGCAGCTCCAGTTACAACCTCAAACACTGTAGGGAGATCATTTATCATTTGGAAAAGCCTCTTCCTGCATACATGATATCCAAAGTAAAGCAATTATCCTCTCTAAATTAATCTCAGTCAACCATTTAACCTATGGAAACCACATTTATGAGATTGGACTAGCTAGGCAAACTATCCAGACACTTCACAAATAAAAGCCAAATTTAAATTAACATTTCTGGACATAGTATATATGATTATGGAATCCCATGCAACCAGTTTCTCAGTATAAAATTCAGCTTATAACGATTTCAGTAATAGTTTCATGTCCAGAAGATTCCAGTCCCAACAAAGGCAACTTGGTTGAAGGTGGACTCCCATATTGCCCAAAAAAATCTAACTGATACCAATTCCTCATTCTAGCGTTCTATCTTACTAATACTACTTGCAGTTAAGACTTATACTTTGGAATTTTACTGTTTTAAACATCTATTTGCACCTTCTTTGGTGCTTTTGTGATTAAAGTATATCCTTAGAATGAAAAAAATGTTTTAAACTCAACACCATCAAACAACCACTATGATGAATTCTAAATACTGAATCTTGGAGAGAGCAAAGCAATACAGTGAACCAAACCGAACTTGTTTGGGATCAGGCCTAATTGATTGACTGTTTGGTCAACCATACCTCAATGAAAGGCAGCAACAGGTCAAACACTGTGTGGTAAGCAAGGGAACAACGAAAGGAATACATATTCCAATTTCTTCAACAGAGAATCAGAGATTAAAGGGGGAAAAAGGGAGCTCCTGTCTGGGTTAGAAAGAACAATTCCTAAAAATGGAGAGTTTCATAACATGATTGTCGACTAAATTTCTTCTGTGATTTTTCATGGAACAATGATACCTCACCTTAAAAAAAAGGGCAGCCCGGTGCACAAAAAAAAGGACAGCAACCACAGAAGCTTATCTCCTAGAATCGATCAATGGAACACACAAGTTCTGGATGCACTAAATGCTTGGGGAGGTGAGTTTAAGCAGCATGGGGGGAACTAGTATGAGAAAGAAGTAGCTCAACTTATGCCACTACATCCACCCATGAAAAGATTAAGAGAGATACAAGCAAAAACTAAGACAGTTCACAAGGGAGGACGGAAAATCCACACAGAATTTAATAGGAGGGCAGCACATCGCACAACACTTATTTACATTTGCCAAAAGGTAGCCCCAGCCCCCAAATGTCTTCCATCAAACAGGAAAAACATACACATTCAAATGAAATACAACAGATACGAACAACTTTGTAAGACTATTAAAAAAGATAAAGGTGAAATCTAAAGGTAACAAATGCTATATTACCTTTCACTCTTGCCAAACCCAAACCGTGCACCAAAGTAGAATGCAACAGAAAGCAACCATGAATCGCTGTGAACAGCAACAAGTGATAACCAGTCTTTCTCTTGCATTCCATCACGTGCAAAATTTATGCCTAATGCTGGCTCCGGAAGTTCTGGAGGCACCTCTTCCACAGGGAGGTTTACTTCCCATGTTTCATTAGGAAGCCCATAGAGACACAAGTTCTCCTTTTCTGAAAGTAAATTCAGAAATGTTATAAACACTTCATAAATGATCTGCATAAGTGGTCTAAAGAAACCACAATTGAACAAAATCCAATGAAGGAAACAACCCAACAAGCCTCAAAACAAGGAAAAAGAGAGGGAGTTTGTGAGGTGCAGAGGAGAGGGATGATGCAACATCACAAAAGAGAAATCTATTATCCTTAGAACGTCCAGGTCGGAATAAAAAATCCACAAAGTCCTCAAATAACTATGTGATCATTAAGAGATATATACAATGTCATAAAGACTGATACAACAGTTTGGTATAGAGGAGTAGTCTATCGATATACATAGTCATAAAGGTCATAGTCAGCAGTTCCACAAATGGGAATAAAATAAATAACAGCAATACTAATGAATCTAAACCAGTTCTTCAAATAGGTTCTTTAAAGAGACTAGAGAATAAATATAAACAAGTTAGACATTGCATAAAAGAAAGGAGTCAAATGTTCAGGATAAAGCTAGGGTATGTTTCACTATTATATGAAGTATACTTCAAAAATAAATCATGAATGCTGGTACAAAAAAGCTCTAAAACAGCCAAATGCAAAATAAGGATTTCCAAATTGTTTTTTCACAGACCAGAAATAACAGAACTCCCATCTCATGAAAAAGAGAAATTCTTAATGTTTTCTGGTCTGTGACAATATAGTATCCTCCCACATTGACCACACACTTCAACCCAGTTTAACTAAACTGCCTCCAGACACCTTTATACACCAAATGCATCTACATTTAAAGAGGTTTTACATCTCTTCTTCCCCGAAAATTGATACGCAGCCATCAAGATTACTGCTACATAAAAGAAGTTTTACATCTCTTCTTCCTCGAAAATTGATACGCACCCACCAAGATTACGATGAAAACACTTCTGATATTGAGACTATCTCTAAATGACATAAAATTTTAAGTAATGATCTCATTTTTGCAACTCATATTCTGGAATGCAGTTTGAGATCATGATAATTCTGTTATAAATGCGGAAGAGTTACTTTTTCAACTGAAACAACGATTAATACTTAATAAGGATATGATCTTTCAATTCCTGCATAACAGCCAAAGAAGAACATCAAATGGCAAAATGATGCAAACAGTCAGAAAGCTCTAACCATGTGTTTTAGGCCACTCCACGGAACGACGTTGAAATTATAAAACTGACACAAAACAGGACAAGAGGCAAATTATAAAATTCTGAAATATTAACAGTCACAAAGTCCTAATCAAGTAGCTTAATCACTCTACCACATTGACAATGAAATTCCAAAATACAGTAGACCATGAACGACAGATTTTTTAAAAAGGAATATAAAGCAAACAGTCCCAGAAATTAAAAGCTATAGCCTATAGGAAATATACTACATTAACCGTTTGGTCATGAGAATTATTCACTTTTTTCCGGATTTTTTTCACCTTATTTGAAAATCGGCATTTGGCCATGCAAATTCCAAATACAAAGTTGTATTTGGAAAACACCTAAAAACTTGTTTTCACTTTTGGTACATTGAAACAACAAAATCTTCTTCGCAAAAAACTATAACCATCTTCAACTCCAACTTCAAAAATTCCTAATAAAGTGAAAAATATTTGGTTTTTATCGCCAAACGCCTACTTCGAAATACACCTCAAGCTCAGTACCACAGAAGAATCAAATGTGCAAATATTGATGGACAACAACAATCCAATCAAAAACTGAGAAACAGAAAACTCACCAGGATCACACTGCTGATAAAACTTCTCAACATCTGCAATAGTTATCAAAAAAATCAAGAACATCATAATTAGCAAAACCAACAAAATTCAACAACACCCACAAAGTGATTATACTCAAAAACCCATAAAAGTGCATGAAAACCAAAAAATAAAAAGGAAACAAATTTGCAAACCTGCAGTAAGTGCTTTAATTAAACCAGCTCTACGACCTTTGAAATCGTTGAATACTTCTTCTACAGTCCTAGGTACCGTATTTTCCATATTATCCTTGTCTACAAGCAATTTCTAGCAACCCCACAAGTAAAAAATCGAGTCTTTGAAAAAAATGAAGAAATGGGTTGAAGGAAACTAGGGTTTTGTTCAAGAACTATGGTTTCCTCTTCATGTTGCCCAAATTTTAAAATTAACTTGCTATGTGCAGTGAATATGAAGATTCATAAAATAAAAAATAAAAAAGATTAAATTTTTATGAGAAATTGAAAGAAAAAATTGGGGAAAATTGTAAGAAACGGATAGAGATAGAATGAGAGGAAACAGCGGGAAGAGAAAAGGGAAAGTGGGGGTGGTGGGGAGAGGGTTTTAGGAGATGCCTTTATTTTCATTTTTTGGGAAATAATTAGTATATTTAGTAACTACTGTAGTACAGTACTAGTACTTGGATCTATTGGGGTTTTTCTTTTCTTTTTTTAAAAAATGTGGGAGAGATCAGAAATCTGATGTGAAATATCTTTTAATTTTTTGTTTTAATTATAATATACTCCTAGTTGAGAATATTTTTATTGGTTTAGGATGAAGTTTTTGCTGGCAGTGGCCAGTGGGCCGGGTTCGGGGTGGGGCGGAGTGGGTCCCGGCGGGACGGGGAGGGTGGGACCGGTCTTCCAGCGGGACTGGCGGGATCAGCCGATGTCCCGTCCCATTCTCGTTCCCGTCGGAAAAGGGGACCGGTCTTATCGGACCGGGGCGAGATCGGGTCGGGACCAGATTTTTTGACTTTTTTTGCACTTAATTTTAAAAAATAACATATATAAATACCTCAATAATTGAACAAGACAGTGTAATAAAAATATCTCAATGTTGTTTTTGTGCCTCTTATATTATTTAATAGAAATATGATTTTTTTGTAATACAATTTCAAAATTGTAACTTTGTGATGTTGAAAGTTGCAACTAACATAGTAAAATTGCAATTAAAAAATTACATATTTATAAACACATTTTCTAGTTTTTTCACAATGTCTTGTGGTTCTTCCGTTGGAATTGGAATTTATTGGTCAAATTGCTCGACGTCGCTTCCACCTCCGTCGAATAAGATTTTCACGATAGTTTTTATCGTCTTCTTCGTTGATCTCCGGTTGACCGCACCTTCTACGCTCCGCTCGTATCCAATCTCTGGATAAAACTGCAATCTCCAAGCTGTCTCCCGCTAATAAGTGTGTGTGCCCTCCTATCTGAAATCTTCCGACAAAAAAGTATTTTTAGGCGCTGTTGATGACGCTTAAATGTTCAACACATCTCGGGTCATCCTTGATAGTGTTGGATATGTCTTCTCATTCTCCCTCCAGTATTTTAGCAAGTCTTCATGTCCTTTTTCATTGAGAACTGCTTGGTACGGTACAACACCCTGTAAAACAAAAACATCAAACTCGCTAACTTGATTAGTAGTGGTACCACTAAATATTTTATGTATAAGGCTTTCAATACAAGCCGCAGAAACAACATGTCTTTTTTGAGGTTGTATTGAAGAATAAGAAGATGGTATGGAAGCCGGTTGGTTGTTAACACTTTCTTGTTGGTAATGCGTATATACTTTTTGACATTCATCGTGTATGCTAGACAAAACTTCTTCTTCAGTTGATTCCTTAGGTGGTTGTTCATTTTGATTTTTTGGAGTTGGAGGTGGAAGTACTACTATACAATCATAAATAGTTTTAATAAGTGTTTTACAAAGGTCTATTTTTATAGTCGAATTTAATACAACACCAATAATATAAATAATGAGAATAGGAAAAAAATATTTTTTTAATTTGATAAACATTTTAATAGGTGCCTTATAAAATGGTTTTTCCATATATTCACTAAGTAACAAAAATATTAGAGCTATATAAAATAACATAGTTGAAATAGTAGGATAATATATACCAGAAAATTCTTTAGTTGCTTGAAAAAATTTCTCTAAAAATATAATAAATTCTGAAATTTTTTCTCAATCGTTATCTACAACCATATCAGTTGGATTTCGATTATGGGCGTTAAAAAATAAAGTTATAGGTCTTCTATAATCATAAGCAACAAGTAGTTGTTCATATAAAGAATTACACCTAATCGGAAATGAAAAAGGCAAACCCTCCACCGCAACTAATTTTGATATTGCTTTCCTATCTCTATGTTTATCGTATTTAGGGCCTACAATTTCCCCCGTCATCGGGTTAATTTGACCCTATACTTGGTCTGGGACACTATGTAAACCTTGTCCCGACTGACAGCGCATTGGCGCACCCGACTTTGTAGCCTCGTATTCATCCCACCTAGCTTTGTGAAAATTTTGTACATGTCTCAATAAACCTCCCGCCCCACCATGACCTTTTTCCATTTTAAATTTATGAACATTTTTACAAATTCTGCATCTAACTACTTGATTCTCTTGGTCCCTATAAAAAAAATCTCATGCAGCAGATTTTAATTTTCGTTGTGTGGGGTCTCGTCTCATGCTAGGGGGAATATGAGGCATTCCAGTTTCAGTTTGAGGTGCACTAGTGGGTGTGTTATCTAGATTAGTGGGTGTGTCATCTATATTATCTTCTAAATTAAAGTTTGGTTGAGTTGCAGAATATATCTCATCGTCTAATGATATATCATTAAAAAAATTAATTTCATTTATATGAGTATAATCAATCAAATCATCATGTCTTATTACCCCTACTAGAAGAAGCACCCTTACCCTTACCCTTAAACATACCTTTTAATCCTTCAATTTTAATTATGTAAATGTATAATTAAAGATAATGAAATTGAGTGCGATAATTAAAATAAAGTAACAATAATAATTTAAAGAAGGAACGAAGGTATCAAACGCCGACATAACGTTGACGTGTAATCGAGGTATCACTCCCAATTTTTGAACTTTGATACAGTTATACAAATGAACAAATAAAATATAATATTTAGTAGGCAATGTAAACTTGTAGAGAGATAGATTGAGAGATTAGAGAGATTGAAGGAAGATTTGTGAGAAAGATGTTGAGAAAATAAAGTATTTATAGTTGGGAAATTGAGTTAAAGTGTAAATATATTAACTTAGGTGTAAAAATAAATATTAAGGGGTAGGGGGGTTGGGGGAGGCAAAAAATGATCGTTGTGCAATGACCATTTTCTGCAAAGAGGAGGGGGGCAGGTGGGACCGGGGCGGGTTGGGCGCGATCGGGCCTGGGACGGGACGGGCCAAGGCGGGACGAGCCCAGGTCCCGTCCCGGGTTCGAATCCCGTGCCCATTTTTAAGGAGGGGATCGAGGCTGGACCGGCGCGGGGTCGGGTCGGGGTCAGGACCGGGCCAACCCGGGCCACTGGTCAGCCCTAGTTTTTGCCTAGGAGAATGAAAAGGGTTTTTATTTTTTTTTATATCCATTTTTTCGACTTACGCTAGACTATTCGTGGAGATAGTAGTCCCGAGCCCTCGGCACTACTGCCGGTAAATGTGCATGAATGACCAGGGTTTGAGAACAGAGCAACTGATATCATCTACAAGGTCATATCACAGAAGAGAACAAATTGATCCCATTAGGGTTCGAACCCACGCTGCAGGCCTAAAGCTGGATTTTAAGTTCTTCTCCTTTGCCATCCAACTATGACTCTGGGACTTCTTTCTCTTTTGTTTCTTCTTGTTTGATGATGAGGTAGATGTGTAAAAAAAGAAAGCTATGATGTTGCACTGATTGCTGCTTGACATAGTTATCAAAGGTCTTTCACTTTTTTTTTTGAAAAGTATAAAGGATTATATTTTTTTTTTATTGTACATTCAAGAGTTTGATGATCTTTGATCTAGTGGTCGAAAAAACTGCTGAGCGGTAAATAGATGTCTTATATGATCTATTTCAAATCTGGAGGTCTTCAAGCATTATTACAAGAAAAGTGAGCCCAGTCCTTATCGGTCCAGGTCAAAGGTCTTCTTGCCCTTTTTTTCAGGACTAGAGTCAAGTTGTTATGATCATCAAATCAGCCCGCATCATAGTCTAACTTAATTGAGAATTACCAAACCTACACTCAAATTTCAGTCAGAGCCAAACTTATACCGTACATATTGAAATTTTGGTGAACAAAATTGTCCAATATAGTTGGAGATAATAAGCAACTCGTGAAATTAATTGAGGCAGCGCAAGCTAGCGCAAAAAATAATCTTTTCCTTGTGACCCGGCATCAATTGCACCTTTGTTCCATATGAAGTAGCGTTGTTGGATGGTGCATTGAAATTAACCCAATTGTGATGATTTCTTTAAATAGATCCAATAATGTTCAACTAATTTGGGATTAATTTTTAGGGTTTGACTGACCTGTTTATTACATTATATTATTTTGCAGATCAACTGATTGATGAAAAAGAGGAACCTAAGTTGGAGAAAGAGGGAAGAGGTTCTAGTAGATTTTATTAAAATATATGTGAAGGAATTAGATTCGGATTATCCATGTGGGTCAATCCGAATCCATATAAATATAAATAAAAAATAAATATATATTTGTTATATATTTAATTTATATTAAAAGGATGAAAAGACACAACTCCTGCATTATTTTTATTCCAAAACACACTTCTCTAATTCTTCACAAGTTCCTCCGAAGATTCTATTGGAGATTTTTCCTCGAAAGCAAGAGCGAACTTCTGTAACTAAGGTATGCGATATAGACTGTGGCTATTTCGGTGTAGTTGGTGTTTCATTGATTTAATTCTTCAATATGAGAGAACAATTTACTACTGGGTGGCAACTCAATCTTGAGTAGCAATATTTTTCTGGTGAAATCATATCAACAACAACAAATTGACTATAGATACATTTGTTAACATAGAAATAAGGTGAGTAGTTTTCTTAATTTTGTACTAGTGCTTACATTTTTTGACAAATCAAGCTTAAACTAAATTCTTCTTGACTCCCCTGCTCCTCCATTGATTTTAAACTTGTTCTATTGGCCTGAATTCGCATATATGTTAGCTAGAAGAACACTATAGATGTTGGCTTTTCGAATGATGCTCGTGCTTGCTTGTTGAACTGATTTGGCCAAAGTAATTACTCCAACTTGTGTCCATTTTCCCATCTATCCATGCCTTATCCACTATTTCTTATATTCACGATTAAGTTGATCCAATTCACCTAGTGCAATTGTTGCAACAATTACAGCTATCTACTAATTAACTAGGAAGAGCTAAATTGTGGTTTTATTAATATTAATGAACAAAGGAATGAGTAATTGGAGGCACAAAGGTTTGCGTGTTAGATTCTTAGAATTACTTTGGTATCGCTTCTTGAGGCACAGTCATTGCTGTTGAACAGTTGATACTCATTTGATATTACTTTTGATGTGTAATGAGCTTAAGTTGGAAGAAGCTAAGAAGTATAACTGTATTTCAGGTGGAAAGTTATGCTTTTCCCCTTCGATCCGCTAAATTCTGCCCAAATTTTGACTTTGTTTCAGGGGTTATAACATGCTCTGAGATTCTCATCAAGTAGTTTGATCAATATTGGTAGTGACTAGTGAACAACAGTTTCAGTATAAAATCATTGCCGATGATTTTGTCATGTCTTTCAAATCCCTTAAATGTTTCATCTGGAGGGGAAGTTCTGGACCTTTTAGCCCAAGATTTGCAAGATGAATCTGTTTATACTATAGCTTCAGATGTTGATGCTGTTAAAGCGCGTGACCATCTCATCTAAAAGTTTAAGTTGTTAGAGAGAACACACTTTAATAATTTAATTATATTTGCAACACGCCCCTCACGTGCGGGCCTATTCCGATACCATGTTAAAGTGTGTGACTATCTCATCTAAAAGCTTAAGTTGTTAGAAAGAGCGATTTAATTATATTCTCAACAGATGTTTGTACGACGTAGGGTTTTTTAACGTTAAATCTGCCACTGCTAGCAGTGCTGATGCCTGATGGGCTGAAAGATAAATGTCCCGCTAAAAGGTTGGTTGATTTACTATGATTTATGTTAAGAAGCTCCCATAGTTGTGATTGTAGGATGTCCTAGTAGGCGTTTGGACATGTGAAATCCCAAATCATCCAAAAAGGCATGATTTGGAATTCCAAATCATGATTTCAAAATTTTAAAATGTAAAAGTTGACTCATAAGTTTATATTTTGTAAAAAAATAGATCCATAAGTTGGTAGATATATTTACCAATCATGTTTACCAACCATTTATATCAAATATTAAAAGATCTATAAGTTGGTAGTATATTTATAACAAATTACTCTTACCAACAACGTGAGAGGATTATATTAAAAAGTAGTTACACTACAACAACTCATGTTCAATTTTTCATTTTATTGAACTAAAGTTTGATCAATCGATGTTTATTTTTTAGAAGGGCTTCTAGTAGCGTATTAATTTTGTTATGAACTATGACTTGCTCATTTGGTAAGATTGTGTAAGAATTGAAAATGTTTGATAGTTTTCACAACTTGTGGGTTTTTTACGTCTATAAGAAAAAAATACAACTTAAGAAATCTCCAAATCGCATGGCCAAACAAAACTTCAACTTCTAATCATCATGATTCATCTCATGATTTCAAATTATGTCCAAACGACTCCCTAATGTAGGGAAATCCGCATAGCTGAACTTGTAAATTTCACTGTTCAATGACACAGCTTGTCATTTTTAGTGCAATGGAACATTCTGCTTGATATGTGTCTGGTAAACTAGTATCTGATTCTGTTGGCTTAAAAGCAGAAACTTCTTCTATTTCTGCTTTTGGTAAAGTGCCGAAGTGACTAGAAAAGGTGCTGGCAAGATCTCAAGTAGTACTCTATTCTTGTTGGTCTTTGTACAGAATTCAAATATGTTATTTGTTTACATAGTTTTGCTGCTAACACTTGAGTTAGATTATATCCAAAAGTAGTTGTTATTTTTGTGTAATCACATGACCCTATCACTGACAATCTTATCATGAATATTATCTGCAGTTTTTCGCATACTGGATGATAAAAATCAAACTAAAGTTTGACTTATTAGACAAGAATCTAATTAAAGTTCGACTTATTAGTTATCAACTCGTGTTGCTAAGCTCGAAATCTAAATATAACTCTCTGTATATATCTTATTATGACTAGAGAGGGCCAACAGCCTATGAATTTGGATGTTGGAAAAGGGTTGAGGGAACAATACATCTGAATCAAGACTATTGTGGTGAGTGAAAAGTCTGAGCACTTGATGATGGTGATGGTTCTCAAGTTTTACCAAAATTTGAACTTGTTTACATTCCACTAGTTGAAGGCTGAAGCCATCATTGTATTAGTTAACACTTAACACTGCATATGACAGCTTTCTACAAAGCTGTTTCTGCACATTATGAATGAACTTTGGCCCTAACTCAGATGTGCCTGACTATGCATTCAGTAAAATTTACACATGCAAGTATGTGTTCAAATATGTACTGTTATTAAATTAATCTCTAGAAGTTCTATACTAGAACTGTTAAATGTTGAGGTTTAAAAGTACTCTTTCCTATTCTTTTTGTTCTATGACAAGTTACTCTTTTCCATATTATATGACAGCTTCAATTTTAGGACATGTCAAACATTCCAAAATATGCACTTCAAACAATTCTGAGAACAAGAACAGTAATCATACATTACTCGGTTCACCAATTTCAACAATTTAATTACTTTATGATGTTTTTACCCCCTTAAACGAATTCCAGTATCTACACAGATGTTTAATTCTAATTTCTAACACTTCGAGCTTCATTTAAAAGTCAAATAATGCTTTCTTGATATGAGATATGTTTCTAATATTTCTAAAGGAAAATGTCCAAATCTTCACTTGTACTTTGAGAAAAAGTCTAATTTCACTCTCCATTCAAAGTTGGCTCATCCATGTCCGTGCCATTACAATTTTGGCTCGCAATTTACTCGCTAACAGCGAGGTCATGACTCATGGTTGAACCAAACTTTTAACCACATAAGGCAAATTTGGACCTTGATAATACTCAAAAAGAAAACATTGGTATTCAAGTTAGTAGTTTTCATTTATTTTTGGGAAAAAAAAACATAAATGGACAATATTTACAAAATTGTAGCAGTATTACTTTATTAACATTTCGTAACAATTGCATTTCATAAGAGAATCCCTGTGCTAAAAGTTTAGGGAATGCTATGCTAATTTCACGCTCAACTCAACAACTGGTTTTCCTTACCGTTTATCTCTCTTCCAAAGCAACATTAAGAAGTCATTTTCCTGCTGTTTCCACATTTTAGTTACAATAAAGTCAGCCGCCTTCCAGTATTTTAAAGCTGGATACATACATATATATCGTTAAAAAAGATTAGTTTCTACTTTCCAGTCAATAAAATGACTCGGTCTTTCTAGTCTTACTCGTACATAGTCAATACAATGACTCAAGGTTTCCGTCACCTACAAATAAGAAAAACTAAGACTTAGTTCTTGAAATTTTTCTTCTTCTTCAGTCCATTAATCTTGTGTTTGTATTTCTTCAAATATACACACATACATACTAAATCACATTTTTCGTTTGCACATTACATGTGAAATAGAATATATGTTTGGCCTAATCCTTACATAATTTCATTTTTACAAACAAATATATAGTTCTCCAATTAGGAAATACTAAGCTCTCATAACTCTTCGACCCTCTAGGCTCTATCTAGCTAGTTAGGAAAACCTCGACAATCAAATAATAACAGTTTGTGAGAAAATCATTCATCTATCTATCTATCTATCTATATATATATATATATATATATGCAAAAAGCAAATTCTCAATCTTTCTCTAGCAAATTAAAACAAAAAAACAAATTCGAAATAATTTATTTGTTATGGATATATATTGGGTAGCATTTTGGTAGGGCGCAAAAAGTGACACAACATGCCTGTTATGACTATGGACCTCCCTAGGGGGTAAAATTAGCTTATGAAAATATGATCCGCCTAATTCGTTTAAATTGAATAGGTGAATAACATGCTCATTTTAGTACGTAACTCAGTCTATTTTAACCCGTCTAATTCAACGTATATATTTAAAAGTCGGGTTGATTTGGCAAAGTATGTAGCGCAATTAACCCATAGGAAATCTTGTTAAAATATTTAAATAAAAAAGCTATTTTAGCTTTGGATATGTTATATATAAAGTTATAATAAAAAAGAAAAAGAATTATTACTTATGTTTGGTAATTAAAGAAATTATAAGAAATTTGCGAAGAGCTGAGTAAATTGGATTATGACTCATCTTTTAGTACATTTTGACCCAACACATTTCAACCCAAATAACTTTTGGGCA
The DNA here is from genome assembly GCA_034509755.1 of Anisodus tanguticus. Taxonomy (NCBI): domain Eukaryota; kingdom Viridiplantae; phylum Streptophyta; class Magnoliopsida; order Solanales; family Solanaceae; genus Anisodus; species Anisodus tanguticus. The sequence goes on along the minus strand of CM067561.1, from coordinate 30,332,577 downwards.
AATTAAACAACGACTATTTATTGGTTAATCAATTTTAATCCACCCAAATTCAGAATAGACCATCCATTTGCCACTCGTACACCTCTCTAAATTCATGTACACTGCCAAAATTACATAAGTGACTTCTTTTTCTGTCTCTTCCAGCTATTATATTAGGTGAAACAGCATACTTAATAAGATACCAGTCACCAAGTGCCAATACTAAGTCTATATCCGAAGAACTTTTCAGGCTAACCGATAGGGACAAATAATCTCAAGATTAATGTAGCTATATATATGGATACACCAGGAAAATTTTAATTCCATTACTGATTTTTAAACTCAACAATGAAATCTTTTGTAATGGATTAGTTACTGCCAGAACTATTTAGGCAAATCTCGACACAAAGCATTTGTCTTCTTATTTAGATGTTGGCTTGTGAAATATATGGTCCAACTGCTTTTCCAACATTTTGCATTTTAGCTTTCTCTCTTCATAGTAGTCTGTGAATCAAATAATTGCATCATTATTTCTCATAACAGTGTGTTTATTGGAACCAGACAGACTTAATTCATCCACTTTCATTTTCTAACCATCAATGTATAACATGTGATTGAATTTCCTTTTGTTTTTGCTCTTTCTTTTTTAGTTGTTTTTATGTTTCTTCTTTTTTAAAAATGTTAGCCCCCATGGTGGGCACTTTCTTTTTTAGTTGGGATGTAGGAAATTTCATCATAACCAATTGATACAAAAATTAATTTTCATCATTAAAAGAAAATACTTCCTCTGTCAGAATTCATGTGATGTAATTTGAATATGTGAAAAGACTAAAAAGGGAAAAAGCATCATATATAAATTGAGGGTGAGGGATCTTTTGCCTCTTTACAATTTATGGTTAGCTACCTGAATAATGAAGGAACATCAGGAAACATTGTTTTGATTGCTAACATGTTTCTTTATGTAAGTAGCTGTTTTTTTTCCATCTTGGTTAATGAAAATTTAAAGTTATACTCCCAAATATAGCAACTGTAATGTAACTTGCACACAAAAGGCCCTTTACGAGAAAAACAAAGGGGAACTTACACAATTACTAATAAATAAGTATTAAATTATATAATTTACAACTATTTTCTAATTTACAGAATCTACAATATATACCCTATAAATGAGTAAAGGAGAAAATCTTTAGATACGGCAATTTTCATACAAATAAGGTAAATAAATTTAATAGGTTATAGTTTTTTCTTTATCTAAGTAATCTATCCCTATAAATTATCCATTCCTACCTATCAATAAGGAAACATTATCATGAAATCCTAGAAATACTCCATAAACAGATGCTACAAATTTCAGACGATACAATTTGTTCATATACTCCATCTTCTATTAGGTATATTGTAACACTGTGTACTATATATATATATATATATATATATATATATATTATAGAAGGTATTGTTATACTATATCGCGTATATAATATACAAACTTAAATATACAATTTCTACTATTCTACCCACAAATATTTTATTACCATCTTTTCAATTACACTTACCAATTTGAATATACCATATACATGGTATTATTATATTGTATATTGTAGATAATATAAAAATTAAATATACTAATTCTTATTATTATATGCACAAATATTTCTTTACCATCTTTTCAATTACACTTACCAATTTGAATATACCATTTACGTTTTTAGTATTTTGCCTTTAGAAACAAAAATAGCGTGAAAAAGTGGTAACACATGCTTTGAAATTTAAAAATAATCTGAAAAGCTTAAGAAAAAAACTACAAATACGAAATACTGAGGAGTAGTGCAGATCAAAAGACTTTGAATATGTATATAAAAGCAAAGTTAGAGAATTTGTACTTCTAGGAGCTAGAGGAAATGGATACGAAAGGAGAGAGGTCATGAAATTGAAGATTAGAGCACCTTTTAATTGATATAAGATAAGTTTTTAGGTGGGAGAATTAGATTTTATTGTATCTTTAATTAGGAGAGATATTTTAGGGATATGAAATATTGTGTGTGTGTATATATATATATATATATATATATATATATATATAATTAAAAGTTTAAAAATTAAAATAATTGTATCAATGTAATTTTTTTTAAAGTAGTTGTAACTTTTGAAAATTGGTTTTTTAAATCGTTTCGGCAAAAAACAAATAGAAAAAAGTTGGATAGTTAAAATTAAACCCTAAGAAGATGAAATAACCTTTTCCTTAGAACAAAAAGCACAGCTAACTTATCACATCTAATTTAATCAAGTACTGAAAGTAATTAGAGTGATTACAATAACTTAAAATTAAAACGTGTACCCTAACTAAGAATTACCCAAACCCTAACAAAGATACCACATTATTTTGACCACTGCTCCTGATGATCACTTATGATACAACTAGTAAAATCAAAATATCAGTAGATATATAGAACTATATATAATATCTATATGTGCAGTTCAGTGATGAAATTACTTGAAGGGGTTATTGGCTCGGTAATGATCTTTGTAGTTTGCATCTGCTTGATTAATTGAATTCCATTCCCACAATCTGTCTGTAAAAGACAGAAGAGATCCTTGGGGCAGTAAAGATCGTGGCTGCTGTGGTGTTAATTGTGGCTATTGCAATAAGAATGGAGGAAATTGTTGGGCTGCAACAACAGGATGATTAATGGGATTATGAAAATGGTGCTGATTATGAAACGCGACGGCCTGCTCTAAGTTGATTAGTTTCTGGAGATCATCCACTATAACACCACTAGTATTTGTTGATGATATCAATGAAGTGAAAGGCGTCAAGGTGAATGTTGTGAGTGATGAAGTGACCGCGCCCCCCATGGGGTCTAACGCGATGTTAGTGTAAGAATTTGAAAGGGAATTGAGCCCGAGTGATGTAGCAACATACCGGTAATGATGATCAGTGCTAGTACTGCTTGCACTTGTTTCAGTACTTAATTTTTCGTCAATTTGTTGGGAAGATTGTCCTATGTATAACGGAGAGATTAATGAATCTTGTTGAACTACTTGTTGTTTCTTGATTGAAGTTGTTCCTCTTGAAGAAGAAGAAGAAGATGCCCTGGCTGTTAGAAGTGATCGTGGGAGAGATGGATAGTCTTCAACTCCAGCTCTTTTATAGACACGGCAAAGTGAAATTTCTGCCTGAAAAACAAAGAAAAGATGTACTATATTCATTCAGTAACTTAACTTACACAATAATCGGAATTTGATCTCATGTGCTTGTGAATTTAAAGAAAGAGGAGGTCAATGAAATGAATTCTCATTTATAGTGTAACTTCATGCATGTTAATTGGTACTAGGTTTTTGTGAGTACAATTCAATCAATTGTAACACATTTCTTCTCTTCCCAATTTTCTTCCTCATATATTGCCTTCTTTCATCTTTTATTTATCATCTAAGTTAATTTCCGTTTCTAAGGATCTAGACCTTTGAATTAAACATGAGAATTCAAAGAGGAAATGAATAACTAGGTTTTCTAAAGAACCATTTAGAACTAACATATATTGATCTCTTTAGCTTCCCGCTTTGGAATAAATAGAAAGTTCAATAATCAAGCTTGATATGAACATATTTAACTATATTCTCTATAATCAAAAACACCAAAAATTGAAAGAATTTGTGAAGTGTCTCATATATATTTTAGAGCAAGTCTTTTGAATTAATTACCTTTTGTAGGCGTTCAGTCTCATGGTGTGGAAGACGGTATTCGTTCATAATCCAACTACTTCTTATGCCTTTAGGAGCCTTGCCGGAGTAGAAAACCAATGTCTTTTTCAGGCCAATTGACCGCGAATTTTCACTTCGAATCATTCTATCAGCTCCAGTAGCCTTCCAATAGCCTGAAGTTGTCACCCTGTTAGGCCTATCCCCATTTCTATACTTCCGATCTCTTGGTACATAGAAATACCATTCCTTCTCTCCTATTGCTGCCAAAGCTAAAACAAACAAAGAAAACAAAGTTATAAAACTTCCACACACACACACACACAAAAAAAACCCACATAAACTCAATATAATCCAAGTTAAGTGCTAGCTAGAACCCAAAAGGGGATGTAGCAATTTTCACAACAATTTCAATTGACTCCAGCATTTTTTTTTATATAGGTATAGCTATGAAAAAAGACTAAAATTTCAACTAAATATTGAATTATGAACTCATAATTACAAAAGTTCAACGAAATCAGTGTAAGAACCTTACAGATTGAACTTATCAAATTCTGAATCTATCTATAACTGACACTAGTATCATTATGGAGAAAGGAAATTGGAAATTGGGAGAGAAAAAGGAGAGAGGAGAAAATGAATAGTAGTATATACCAGGAAGCTCCCAAGGGTCATAGCGATAAAAATCAAGAAAAGTGATGAGTTCAACATTAAAACGTTTGCCTTCAACCTTACGGCGAAGGTAAAACTCTACAAGTTCTTCTTCAGTAGGATGGAATCGAAAACCAGGCATGACCATGTCATGTTCATGATCATCATCCTCATCCTCATGATGAGAAAGATCTCCTTTAATGGTGTTGTTGTTGATGTTGTCATCTTGTTGTTGTTGGGATTGGCTCATGGTTGTAGGAAATGGGACAATTGCCATAAAAATACTTTAGTAACAGTAACTTGTCATGAAGGGAATCCAACTCCTAAAAATGATAAGTATATCTTTAGGTCTAAAAGTGGGGGAGTTTCTTCGTCCATTTATATTACCTGGAGTTATATTGTACGATAATGCAAGTTGTGGACGAGAGATAGATAGATAAATTGAGTAACAAACAAACCCCTAAGTCAAAGTCTTATTAATTATAGTCCTCTCTTACTCTAGAGGGTACGTAGAAGAAAACAATGGAGGTTCTTTTTAATTTTTACAAATTCTTTTTCGATTGGAGGTGGGGTGGGGGTGGGGGGAGTTAATAGAAAGATCTACATAGCTATCAACCAGACCCTACACGAGAAGATGTTGAGTTAAGATGAGAAAGGGACATCACAAATAATAGGACAGCTTGGCAAGCGGTCGGTTTGTAGTTTTCTTAATTCCCCCATTAAAGTTGTTTTTGTTTAGTTACAATAGTAGTGTTAGCACTTTCTTTTCCAAGGTTTCACATTTATGAGTTGATTTCTTGATTATTACAGTATTAGATTATTTAAAAGGTAACATGTAATCCTCCATCAGAAGTAGAACTAGTGGGGGGGAAAGGTAGAACCAGTGAGCAGTAAATTAGTTCTATAGGAGCTTGGAAGTGGTGTGAATTTATGGAAATTAATGGAAGAGTTCAAAACGGAGGGAAACGAAAAAATTTCTCTCGTTAGTGAGTGAAAGAAAAATTAATCGTGATTATATATAGAAGCACTTTTTTGAACTCTTGAAGAGTTAAGAAAAGAGTTTCCTCTAGTATAGATATAGTCGTTATCACTCAACTTGCCTTTGGATAAATTATTTGATTGATATATTTTTTGGACCAAATTCATTTCATTAATATTAATATTTTATTAGTGTTTTATGACCATTTTAGTAATGATAATTTAATTTTTCCTCCATTTCATTTTTTTCGTTATTTTGTGATATATCTATTTTTCGTAAACAACCATTTTTTCGCAAAAAGCCAACTGAAAGAGTTGCAACTCTTCGGTTGAACCCAATCTTTTGACTATAAATACATGGTCATTCCTTCAGATTTTACTTATGAAAATTCGGAAACATTCTCCTTCTTTTTGCATATTACTTTAATCATCAAACATTAAAGTGCGAAGTGTGATTCGACCGATCTTTGAATTTGCTGAACACTGATGTTTGAAGTACCGCTATAACAGTGACAGTAATTCATTCTATCATGAGAGGAAATAATTCTAAACCTTGAATATTAGGAGGGGATTACGTTCCTTAAGAAAATACTGTGATTTCAATGGACTCGGATTAATTTATATTTTGTTCTCATTTATGTTTTTTACTTAGTTCTTGTTTCCAGAATATATTTTCTAATACAGAAAAAAACAAGCGTCAGATGGCTTGTCAGTTGAATAAATTTCCTTAGGTCATCAATTGATTTTTGTTCTTGTTAAAGATTAGGGATAATTCAGAGACCTACCTAGGTTTAGCCTCAAAACACTAATCTCTCTTGTGGTTTATAATAATACGTTTACCTCCCTTGTTTTGATTCTTTTGTAACAATTTTGTTAACCTATTTATTTTTAATTGGAAAATAGTGTAATATGACTAATTTACCCTTTCTAATATCTTTTTTTTTTGTTTAATTAATCTTGTAATTATATTTTCTTATGTAATTCGTTTATAGTCCTAGAAGGAAATGTTCTTGATTTGCTTAATGAAAAAGGAAAACGATTACTCTTCAAATATTTATTTTTTATTTAAAGTGAAGCTCAGAAAAATAATAGATACATAAAACAACTATTATTCCCCAATTCAAGGCAACTCATGATTTAAGAAAATGCAGCCCTCAAAACTAAGATAGAGCAACAGATTAAAGTGTCGAAAGCGAATGAAGTTGATAGTGGGGAAGACAATTTCAAATAGATGGAAGCATGTTTACTGTTTTCTCAAATCTGCATTTACATATTAACTCGTAAGGGATAGAAAAGATGATTTGCAAATAGTATTTGAATGTTACTGGAGAAAAGCTATAGTTAAATTAAATGAGACCTCATATAAACGAATTGAAGAAATTACAGAAATTGAGACTTCAGATAATCGAATTGTACTCTCAGATTTTCTTATAGTCGCAAATTAATTTGGCTGGAAAAGTATTGAGATCAGAAGAATAGAAAGAAGGATGACACTATTTCTCCAGTACCTTGCTCCTCCATATATTTTCCGGTATATTCAATGCTTTTCATTTCTCGTTTTTAATTAGGCAAATCATAGTTACCCTAATAGGGCTCAATGGATGAATTCTCCGTTTCAAAGTGACAAAAGGGGAGAGGGTGGGTGGTGGAAATGGATTTATTTTTAAAAGATGTTTACAAGATTAATCAAACAAAAAAGGATTTTAGAAAGGATAAATTAGTCATATTACATCATTTTCAATTAAAAATAAATAGGTTAAAAAGGTGTTACAAGAAAATCAAAATAAAAAAAGTACGTGTTATAAAGCTAAACCTAATTTTCTGAAATTATCCTTAAATATTAACATGAACGCGCATGCACACACATAGAAACGGATTTAACTTTATATACACGCGCAAATATTTGTTAGAAGCTAAATTGACTCAGGAAAAAGAGGTACGTACCGTAGAGCTCAGCTAGGCTGGGGATGGGTTGGAGTCCACTTATTAGTGTGTGTGTGTGGGGGGGAGACTGCTTGCAATTGTCAAGAGAAGCCCGTGACAGCTCTACGATTATTATAAAAAATATCACAGGAACTTAATTAATTCTTGCTTCTCTTTAATTTCCTATTGCTTTCTCAATTTTAACTTTCAAAAAGAACAAATTACTCACTACTTATAACGTTATAGACTGTTTTGCAGCAATTAAATAGCAACCAATTTACGTGCCATATATACACAATAAATCTTCTTGACACAACTTTGTAGAATGTATATTCAACAAAAATAGCATTTTTTTTGAGGACAGACAAAAAAATAACAAGACATTTAAATTGAGATGAGAGAGCATAATTTTCAGGCAGACTATATTTAATATATTATAGTCCCCAAAATTAACAACCAAAAATAAAAAAGAAGAAAACATCATACATCATACATCAACAGACCACATTTGTTTTTTCGCAATATAGAAAAGAGTCAAAATGTGTCTTTTTTTAAGAGAAAACAAGACATTCACACGGGACTTTTGGAATTGTTAAGAAAATTTCTCTAGGTATGAGGTTGCAGTCTCTCTTTCTTCAAAAAGAAAAGAAACGAGAAGAATTATTTTCTTATGCCTGTCCCGAGGGCAATTTTGGTATTACCAAATTTTCATGCTTTATTTGTGTTGTACTAAATGTTATAGTGGGTGTACCATTTTCATTATGGATAAAAAGGTACCCAACTTTTATTGAAATTCCATAAGAGCTGTAGTTTATCCTTTCCTCTACGTGGGTCCCACCTCAAACTTTCATTTCACATTTTGCTGCCTTTTTGTGCTATCATGACCATGTGGGCTCCACATAAACTTATCATTTCATATCCATCTCTTTGTGAAGGGGAAAGTCCCGCAGGCGAAACCTCCCACCTGTACCAGAGGCCCCTTGGTCAGGTGGGATGTAAATTGATGGATATGTGCGAGTGTCAGCCTTGCAAGGGAGAGGACCAACGGGATACGAATCAAACAACAACCCTTGCAATATTTCAGCAAAGACTGTCACCACACGAATTCGAACTCGCGATGTCGAAATGGTTGTACCCCAATCACCTTTCCACTTACCAACTCTCATGTGCCACTGGGGGCTTTCATAACCATCTCTCTATTTGACTTACCACTTAATTACTACTAATAGTTACTGCCATTAATTCTATAAGAATGTACGTAGCTGTTCATTTGTGAAGGATTTATGATGATTCTTGTAAAAGTTTGTTCTACGTAATTAGTTCTCCAATAAATCTTTATCTAGAGCTCTAACGATAAAGGAGTAAAATTTTCCAGAATTAGAAACAATTCAGTTCTAACAAAGTAATTATGCAGACATGCACCGGTTTAAATAAATATTAAGAGAAAAAAAAATCAAGAATGATAGAAAATGAAAATTACTTGAACTCGATCCAAAGAGACAAAGACAATTAACTGGGATTGGTCAAACACCTAAAACTAAAAAGCCAGATAGCTCAATCAAATAGGGTAAAACTACAATTGCACTTGAAATTTTATTAAGATAAGAAATAAGACTGGACCTCAGGTAGGTGTTTGGACATAAAAATGTGATATTTAAAGAGAAAAATAGGATTGGAAAAATCAGATGAAAAAGTGTAGGCCGTAATAAATATGAAAATGTTAAACATTTTGTTTATAAATTAGAGTTTACAAAAACATCTTATAGAAAATAATGTCAAAATTTTGTGAATTTTGAAATTGTTATTTTATTCAATCAATATTGAATTTTAAGTTATTTGCACTTCATTATTTTCTAGAAAAGAACAAAGTAAGCAAATGTGCCATTTAACTAAAAATAATTTCAGAATAACCAATTTTTTTTTTTTGTGTGGGTATAATGTCATTGAGTAGCAATTATATGCTAAATACAAAGCATATGCTATTGTGTTTCTCTTATCGACCTTTTATGACAATATTCTTTGTACTCGCAGATTAGTATTTGTTGTAAATAGTGTTGTAGAAAGATGAAATAGAAATAACGATTTGTTGAGTTGAGAGATGACTCTCTGTCTTTAAGACAAAATTGCCCTGTATATATACTTTTACGGTAATAACAATAGTCTCTCAAGATAAAACAGCAACAATCAACGTTCAACAAAGCAAAACAAACTGTGTTGATCCCAGTGAAGTAAATAAATAAGAACAGACTGCTGATTTGGAGAGGATTTGCGATTTTCTGTTTCTGTGTATTTCGAACAGAAACAGAAGAGTCTCTGTTTATGTGTCGTCTTTATTTAGAAAACAGAAGAGTTTTTGTTATGTGTTCTAAACTGAACGTTAGTTCAATTTATAGTTGAAGAGGACGGCCGTTGCAACGTTTCTAAAGTCTTCTGAACAGTTGCAACGTTTCTGAAATCTTCAAGGACCAAAAAAGAAAATTCCGGAAGACAACCCACAGCCCGAACCCGAACCGGACGGGCGGGCGGCGGCGGCGCGCGTGTGGGGCTTAGTCCCGAACCCAAGCTCACCTAGGTCATCTCCCTTCTAAACACATGGGTTACCCCTTGGGGTCCCAAACCCTTACTCAAACTTAGAGTTTATATATTGCACAATCCTTCCATCTTTCATCAATGAGGGAGATTTGTTATTTTTGGCAAAAAACACTCTATCTTTTCATGTGTCAAACACCTTACTTTGTGTACCAATATCTCTTTCATTTATTTATGAAATTTGACGATACTTGGCACTAACATCATCTACTCACTTAGTAGTTTAGGCATGTGCGAAGAAACGATATTTCTGACATGTGGGCCCCACATGTTTAAGTCATTAAAGACGGAATAAACTCAATCCCATATCAGTAAATTTCCAACAATCCCATTTTGAAAGAGAATTAGTGCACACGAGGTGCCAAAGTCCAGCAATCTTTCAGTGAAAAGATATTGCATCAGGAAAGGTAGCTTTCGGCTTTGAACCTTCCTTAGTCGATTACCATCGGATTTACTTACTGTGCAATGAACGTGATGTATTGAATCGTCAGTGTTTAGTGTAAACCAAGACAATGGTATCAACACAATAACTCTCTTTATTCATTTCTTTTTATCATTTTGTTCATTGTGGCCATGGACACCGCTTGGATTCTTAAGTGCTTACATTTGAAGCGGCCTGTCTTCGCACTTAATTAGGTGATCTTCTATAAGGTATATTGCTCTACCCCACTCACAAGTATTAGGAATCATTAAAAGTTTCAGAAACTTATCATTTACCCATTATGCAGGTAGCACTCAATGTCTATCACGGGAAAGACTTTGAAATTATATTTCTTTAAAGAATGATAATCTGAAGTGCTCTTACTTCAAGTGAAGCGCTAAACTGAACCTCTATAGTTTATTTTTCCTATTGAACCAAATTCTTGGGATCTCCAGTCAGTAAGGTTGGGTTACCACCTTAAAGATTCTTATTGTTTGGGTTTTAAGTCCATTCCCCCAGACAAGTAGAATATTTCATCTTTGGGTAGACCTTTAGTTAGTGAATCCGCTAAGTTATCATTTGATTTGATGTAATCAACGGAAATGACACCCCTAGTGATCAATTGCCTAACAGTCTTATACCTCCGACGAATATGTCTAGACTTGCCGTTGTACATATTACTCCATGCCTTTCCTAAAGTCGATTGGCTATCACAATGAATCATCACCGAAGGTACGGGTTTATCCCAACAAGAGCTATCCTCTAAGAAGTCGTGAAGCCACTCTGTTTCTTCTCCTGTTTTGTCCAAAGCGAAAAACTCTGATTCCATCGTGGATCGGGAGATGCATGTTTGCTTAGAGGATTTTCAAGACACAGCCCCACCACCAATTGTAAAAATATACCCACTGGTGGATTTGGTGTTCTTTATGTTCGATAACTAGTTTGCATCAATGTATCCTTTCAGTACGGCTGGATATCTTGAATAATGTAATCCGTAAGTCAATGAATATTTCAGATATCGTAGTATCTGATTTAACGCCTTCCAGTGATCATTTCCAGAATTACGAGTAAACGTAGCCAACTTATTGACTGGATAAGTGATATCGGGTCTGGTGTAGTTTGTAATGTACATTAAACTACCAATGACCTGCGCATATCGCTATTGGGAGACGAGTGCACCACGATTCTTATCAATTATATGATTCATATCCATTGATGACTTCATAGGGGGACTGTAAAAAATATCAACTTTCTTAAAAGCATCTTCAATGTAATGAGATTGAGATAAGACCAACCCGTCAGATGTCTTAGAAATATTTATTCCTAAGATTACATCTGCAATACCCATATCTTTCATGTCAAAATATTGTTTCAACATATTCTTGGTTTTCAGGATCAAGTTTAGACTACTTCCGGTGATGAGCATGTCATCTACATAAAGACATATCATGACAAATGAGTCAGAGTTCCCTTTGATATAGATACATTTATGGAGAAACCTTTTGATAATAAAGTATTATCAAACTTTTCATGTCATTGTTTCAAGGCTTGTTTGAGTCTGTACAGAGACTTAACAAGTCGATATACTTTCTTTTCTTGTCTTGGAACCACATACCCCTCGGGTTGTTCCATGTATATTTCCTCTTCCAACTCTCCGTTTAGGAAGGCTGTCTTAACATCCATTTGATGTATCTCAAGGTCACGCAAAGCTACAATGACTATGAATACCCTTATGGACGTTAATCTAGACTCAGGGGAGTATGTGTCGAAGTAATCGAGGCCTTCCTTTTGTCTGAAGCCTTTGACTACTAATCTGGCCTTATACTTGTCAATAGTTCCATCTGCATTGTACTTTATTTTGAGTATCCACTTACAACCCAAAGGTTTGCTTCCCGGAGGAAGATCAACCATTTCCCAAGTATGGTTCTGCATGATGAAATCATACCTACGTATGCGCGAAATTATTTCTTTTACCTTTTAAGGAAAGATCTATTCAAAGAATTCAGCATTCCTTGATTTCGTGATCGTACCCTCGTGGATATCAGGTATCTCCGACTTATATACTAAGAAGCGATAAGCACTACTGTTATTTGGATATCCGATGAATATGCAATCTACAATCTTAGGTTCAATTTTGACTTGTTTTGGTTTAGGTACTTCGACCTTTGTCAAACAGCCCCACACTTTCAAATATTTGTAAGTGAGTTTCTTTACTTTCCATGATTCATATGGAATTTTATCCTTACGCTTATGCGGGAATCTATTGAGAATTGTATTAGCGGTAAGAATCGCTTCGCCCCACATGTTTTGGGCTAATCCGGAATTGATAAGTGAAGCATTCATCATTTTCTTTAACGTACGGTTATTGCGCTCCGCACTACCGTTAGACTGAGGCGAGTAAGGAGCGGTTGTTTGATAAACAATGCCAAATTAAGTACAATATTCTTCAAACGGTGCTACGTATTCTCCCCCTTTATCACTACGAATTGCCTTAATCCGTAGGTTTTGTTGATTTTCAACTTCTGCTTTGTAACATTTAAATGATTCAAACGCTTCATCTTTAATTTTCAACAAGTAAACATAACAATACCTTGTACTATCATCAATGAAAGTCACAAAGTACTTGTTCCCCCCTTTAGTTTGCACAAACTTTAAATCACATATGTATGTGTGAATAAGTTCTAGAGGAGCGGTGTTTCTTTTGACTGAATGGAAAGACGATTTGGTTAAATTTGCTTCTATGCATACCTCACATTTATGTTGAGGGTTTATGTCGAAGGAAGGCAACAATTCCAATTTTACTAACTTTTGAATGGATTTTTAGTTAACGTGTTCTAATCTTTGATGCCATAAATTAGAGGACTCAAGCAAGTAGGTAGAAGGCTTTATTTCATTTGATGAACGAATTACAGACATAACATTCATTTTGAAGAGGCTGTCACATGCGAAGCCCCTTCCTACAAAATTACCATTCTTAGTTATTACAAACTTATTGGACTAAAAAACTAGCCTTGACCAACAGTGGCCCTGAAACCAAGTTTTTGCGGATGTTAGAGACGTGAATCACTTTCTTTAGAGTGATCTCTTTGCCTGAAGTCATTTTGAGGACAACCTTTCTAACCCCTTGCACTTTAGAGGTAGCGTCGTTGCCCATGAACAAATTTTTGCTTGTGACTGGGGCGTAAGATGAGAATGCATTCTTGTCAGAGCAGATGCGACTGGTTGCACCCGTGTCTATCCACCATTGCCTTGGGTTCTCCACCAGATTTGCCTCCAATACCATTGCTGAGAAATCCACAATCTTGTCATCAAGATCCGGAGGATTACCCTCATCTTGTACAACGTTAGTGTAACACCCCGTATTTTCGGATAGCGGTTGAACTCGTAGCGTAGGTAAGTAGACCCGGACCCGGGAAAATTTCGTTGTACTGGTATATATTAATAAGAGGATTAGTATATAAAAGGGCGTGATCCCGAAATAATTTTGGGATTTAGTAAGGATGACGACGGAGTTTAAATAATTGTGTATCCCGTAGAGAGTATAGATTGATATTTTATTACGGGAAGTATGATATTGACATATGAGGATTTTAGTAATCGTCGGGATTTAAATAATTGGAGACCGGAAGTTTAATGGTGTGTATAATTAATTAATTATGGGATTAATTAATTAGGAAGGGGACAATTTATAGTGGGAGTTGGTAAGTGGGACTTTATAAACTATTTGGGGGTGACCAAGCCCCAAATCGACCGGTCGACGATATCATCGCCCGTAAGGGCTCCTTCGCCATTTTTTTTTCTTTCTTCTTTCTCCATTTTTTTCTTCCATCTCTTCAATCTTCTACTTCATCAAGAATCTGTGAGGGATTAAAGGGTCACATTTCTAGCGGGTGGAGGTAAGCCTCAGTTGATGGGTTTCTGTGATGTTGCGGTCGAAAATGGGGATTTCCGGAGCTTCCATATAACCAAAACGAGGGAGAATTCTTGGTGTTCGGGCTTTGATTCCAGAGAATCGAAGCCAAGAACGAGCTTAGAAACTCGTAAGCTAAACAAGAAACCTTGAATGCGAAAGGATTCCGGGGTGAATCAATGTTGGGGATTCTGTTTCAGTTTTCTTTCGGAAGCTGTTGGGATGACAGGTTCGACGACACTCGTCACTGCATTTAAGAGAGGTAATCTTCTTTATTCTCTAAGTTTGTACAAGTTCTAGACTTGATTCTTGCTATTAGTTCTAAAGACGATTGTCGAAAATGCGAATTTGGGTTGGGTGTTGTCGGATCGTCGTTACCGAGAGTTACTGGGTTTGCATGTGAAATTGTGGTACTGTTTCGGAGATTTTAGTAGTATAAGAAGGAGGATTAATAGAGTTGGATGTTTCACTACTTACATAGATTTCGATATAGAAGGAATATAGGTTCTACGCGGTTAAGGTGTTCGTTAGAATATCCCTAAGAATCTGTTTTTAAAATGTTGTGTCGATTATGATTTAAATCATCCGTATGATGTAGATAAGCATTCATAGGGGCTTGCAAGGACCCGCGGAACTTAGATAAATTCGACAACAAGGTTGAAGTTCTAAAACGAGGCGTACGCTAATATTGAGTCGATTAATTTGTCTAAGAGGTATGTGAAACCCTTACTTCTTTCTTTTTGGCATGATTTAATGAAAGTACGGCGGACGTACTTAATTCTTATATAGTTTAATTCCTAAAGAGGATTGTTATGAGAAGTGCCTATGATTTTTCAGCAAAGAGTTTATTTTGACATTATTACAATGATTTCATTGAGAGTCAGATGACAATTTTTACTTGCATATGGTTACTCACGATATATATTCGTGCTAAGTGTTACTACTTCACCTCACCGAGTCCCGGGCCGGGTTACGATTCGTGCACCACCTTGCATTGTTCACCGAGACCCTCACTAGGGGGCCGGGTTACGTAGGATGGATCCATAGATGAGAGATGATTTACCGAGTCCCGATGGGCCGGTTATGATATGATTCACCGAGTCCCGCATTAGTGGGCCGGGTTACGTTACGGTATATATATGTATATGGACAGCATACATGTTTTTCTTGACTTGCCTCTCATGTTTATAAGGCACAAATTGACTTTTATGGTTTATGGCACAAATTGGATTTGGATCCCGATTTTTATACCGATCTTCTGTTTCGTTGGCTAATTATGATCTCTTTTACAAATGCTTCATGTTTTACATACTCGGTACATTATTTCGTCGACCCCCCTTTCCTCGGGGCTGCGTTTCATGCCCGCAGTACATGCTCTCGGTTTGGTGAACCTCGTGCCTAGGTTCCTACTCGGCGAGTTGGAAAGCTCCTTTGATCCGAGTTTTGTCATGTTGGTACCGAATCTCTTTAGAGCTTCGTTTGTATTTAGGGGCACGACGGGGCCCCGTCCCGTCATATGTCGTTCTTCTTCGATAGAGGTCTAGACAAAGGTGGTGGGTTGTACGTATGTAAGGGTTATGACTCTGTTTGGGTCGGTCATGTTATTGTATTATGTGTTTGGGGTGTTCCCATGTATATACGTTACTATTCGGTGGCGCCTTGTCGGCTTGCTTGTTATGTTGTGTTGGCTAGTTGTGACTCCTCGGGAGACAGTGCATTCGGGGGTAAGGGCGGCCTTATCGGCTTGCCTACCCCGGCATATGTTGTTATTGCGGCGTTGTCTTTGCGGATTTCCGACTCATTAAGGGTTAGTTGGATTATGTGTGACAGTAAGTATAATGACGTCATTAGGGCGGTAGTCGCGGCCCGTCGGGTCGGGTCGTGACAAAAGTGGTATCGCAGCGTTAGTCCTCGGAATGTCTACGACCGTGTCTAGTAGAGTCTTGTGTATGGGTATGTTGTGCACCATACTTATACGCAGAGGTCACGGATATTTTAGATTGGTTTCTATTCTTCTTACTCTAAGATCGTGCGATAGAGCTATGTTATTAGGTTATTCCCTCTCCGACGTATTAATGTGTTACGGCTATGCCTCCAAAGAAAGCGACAAACGCCGCCGAAAGGGCAATATGAATTTGAGGTTATGAGAAACTATCTTACACGTATACGGGAAGAAATAATGTAAGCTTGGGACATGGAATATTTGAGACTCTTAGAATATTAGATAATCGTTGAGACCTTAGATATACAAGGCCTTCTTGAGTAAAATATTTTATGTTTGATCTCGGGTTATAGTACGTGGTATATGTGAAGTCTATTAGTTGTGATGACTCCTTGGTATGCTTATGTTAAAATGAATAGGAATATGAGATATGCCAAAAATTGGAATTGCTATCGTTGTACATATAAGGTTTGTTGTCTCTGGAGCAAGTTGTCCGGATAAGTCCTTGAAATTTGTTCAAACAGGTAGTTGATAGTCGTTAACGGGTTGTCCTACTTGTGGATGGGGCTTAGGAGTAGATGGTCCTCTACATGTTGTAATATTACCCGGTTTAAGTTGATGTGTTCCAAATTTTCTTATGAGTTATGCTATCCATGTTATGTATAAATGTATTCCGTTTTGGTCATACTTCTTTCGAAACAAAGGTGGTCATGTTAATGTCCCCGTGCGGTATGTGGGTTGAGTATAAATCACTTGTGTTAGGACCTATCCTTGCCAATTTTGCTAAGTGTAACTACCTCTAAACAAATTAATTAGACTTGCCTAGATATCTTTTATGTTTGATTAAAAATTTCCCCCGTAATTGTCTTTGCGTATCATAATGTAGAATGCAAAATGTTCTAATAACCCAAGTCTGCGTTTTATCTCTTAAATAGGGAATAGATTCGTATGCTAAACATGTTGTCAATAGTTGCTTAAGGGAGTGGGAAATTGAGTATTTACATAATTCCAGGAATGACTTGTCACTTTGCAATAAACAGCTTTACTTTATTTAGTTAACTATTAAACCTTGAATATATTATGCCAAGCATTATGAAATATATGTGAATATTGTGCTACTTGTGACTACTCTATTAATGTCTAGCATGTTCAACAGGTGAAAACACCGTTAGAGTATTGTGTGACGATTATTTGTGTGTTAAGTGGTCGTCTTGTTAAGTTTAAGGATTATTTGACCTTGTATGACCCGTTTAAATGAGTGAAGGGCTTAATGTTTTATTTATTTATTTATCTCGCCTATAATAAGGGAACTAAGATTTAGCATAAGAATGTTGTTATAGTTAGGATAGGATCACCTAATGACTTTGAAATGGATGTGTGTCTTGTTTAAGTGCGTCGTCGTGATCTCGAAGGATAGCTTAGGAGCCTATTTGGTGTATGTTTTGTCGGTTAAAGGGGTCATACCTATCCTTGGCATGTCCCAATAGTCTTAGGTGGTCTAATACCCATCTGGACATAACTATTTAAAATAACCTTGTCCCTTCCTTATGTGCATAACTCTGCATCCAGTTAGTTGATTGTATATGCCCATGTTTTGTATCTATGTGTTGATTAAATCAAACTGTTAAGTCCACCTATTCCCATGTCCGCTACTGCAGTGTGTCTACCCCCTTCTCCTTTCATGTAATGTTGGTAGACAATATAAGATCATTTGAGTTTTGACAGGTATCTAGATCACATGTTGGAAAAAAAAAAGATGAATGAAGAATGAATATCTGAGTAGTTCCTCAACTAGGTGCATTCCCTTGCCTCTGTCGAATTGGTTAAGTTATTAAGTGAGTAGTGATGAGGTTAGCATGACATGGATTGGCAGGTTGGATTGAAGTTGGGTTTAGCATGTATGGGTTATTTAAATTAATGTGATGACCGATATATTATTTTGGAAACTCGTTTGGCTATTTGTAAGGCGTTTGGTCATATTATCTACCTAAAACAACCTCCTCTAATTAAGAACAAGAGTAGTTGTCCTATTTAGCAAAACTGGTCTTATATCGTTTGATATGATAATGTAAAACTAGAAGAGAACGACTTAAGTGTGTTGATATGGTTGAGGTTATGTGATGTTAATTATGACGGGAATTGATAAAGGGTAGCCTATGTGATGATTGTGAATTATGAATATTACCTAGATTCCGAGCCTGCTTTACCGATTTGGGGTATGTTAGAAGACATGACTAAGCATGCCTAAATAAATGGTTATATGTTTGGATTAATCAAAAAGGAATATGTGGATTTTGCATGTTGGTTGATAAGGTTGTTGTATAGTCCGGTGTAATTTTAGTTGAATCATGAAATGACTTTTAAACTATTGTATGCATAAGTTAAGCGATAATAACCTTGTTTGGATTGATTTCGAAGTGATTAGTGTTGGTAGATACAATTCCGACTTGATATGAATCTAACCTAAAGTTAGGAGTAACCTATGACTTATTGGTTATAGTAAAAAGATCGGTGTGGCTTCTATTACATTTTTCATATAAGTACGATAGTAACCTTGGTTGAGTATAAGCTTAGAGAATATGTCGGCTTACTGTTTTTGGTTTTTCCATGTGGTATCCAATAATTTGAAATGATGTAGCCTACATGTGGTCTCCAATGACATGTTTAGCTTCAATTATGACTACATGATGTCCTGACTGTGCTATTAATATCTTGTTACTTCTATGGATGCGTACTGTGAGATAAACTGGAGTTTTTTTTTTTTTACCAAAGGACTTATTTTAGTTTATTGTTGGACTTATTTTAGCTTAACACTAACCCAAGAGGTTGTGATATGTCCAAAGGGAAGTTTAGTTCCTAATTTGTTTTCTTAGGTATGTACTTGTTGTATCTATGTTCTTGTAACTTGAACTTTATGTGGTCTGAATGTTGAAGTTATGTTATGAATGCCTAGAAAAGAGTATTTCTGCACCCATTCATGTATCCATGTTATCATTGCCAATGTGTAAACCAATCCACCTAGTTAAGTGCATGTATAAGTAGGAATAAAAGCTTAGAACCACTATGCTAGTTGACATGTGCTCCTAACAAGTTAAAATGATAAACTTAGGCTAATTTCAGCATGATGGCCATTAAAGGGGTGATTCGGAAAATTCCTCCGGACCCCGTAATTTCGCTTATATGGACTGTTGGTATGCAGCCTCTTATGGTATTTGTTGTGGCCCTGGATATGGTGTGATCATAGGTTAGGTGCGTATATTGAAGCAAGATTAATTCGGCAAGTATTTGATGTCTATTAACTATGGTATAAAGGGTTGTTTGACTTAGTATTTGCATTTCAAGTTGCTTACTTTTTTTTCTCTCGATGTTAGGCTTTACATAACCATGTCCATAGGTGAGTGGCACAACCAATCTAGACCCGAATTTGGTAAATGAATCTGTACTAATTAAGGTGCCGACCGTTTATGCTTGAAATAGAGGCTCGATGGTCAAGCCCCATTTCGCACACCTAACCAGAGTAGGTTGCATTTAGTTACTTGTTTTTATGTTGCCTAAGGACCAACTTGTTTATGAAATGTCTAGCATGTTTAGACTAGTCTTGTTACTTGCGATTAGATGTTTGTTTTGTTGTCTGCCACTCGCTTTGTCCCTGTGGGTCTTTAATCACATATTATTGCCTCAGTTGGCACATATGTTGCTGCCCTTTTTCAGTCTCAAAGGTCCTGTTTTCAAACATGTGGTGCTCTCTTAGTTATCTTATTCATTGTTAAGACTGGTGTGGCTCTTGAACTACTGAATTCTGAATTATGGTTGCTGCAGCAGTTGAGGTGATAAATGCTGTGTGTTTAAGGCTGGAACCTGTCATATTTTGAGATAATTTTAGACCTTGAGGACTGCTATACCTTAGCCATTAACACTTTACTTTGGGTATGACTTATTGCAAAATTTTTGGGCCATCCTATTTTGATTACAAAATGTTGCATTCTTATCCAAGGTGCTGCAGTATATTTTCTGCAGTACATGATCTTGATGAGCTGCTGTCCTTTCCTCAAGGATAAGACAGATACTACACTATAGGAAGACATTGTGATGTGTTGTGTGAGGTATAGCTGAGTGAGGGTGCTGGGTTGCTGTGCCATGGGGTAAGTAGTGGATGCATTGAACCAAATTTTGCTGCATTATACCTCCTTTGTGGTTGCTTTGTTTTGTCGCCGATAGATGCGTTTCGTATTTAGTCATTGTCTTGGCTGATATCTTGACTGTTATTTGAGCTCATTTTCCCGCTGATATTAGCCGCCAGGTCGGGTGGTGTTTGGACCGTTATTTAAGCTCATTTTCTCGCTTGCGTTATTTAGCCGCTTGTTTGGCTACCAAATTGATCGCTATTTTGCTTTGTTATTTGCTACCGTAATCACTCTTTGTATTTTGGTGGAATTGTGCCCCGCACAAACACATGTTGCTGCCTTTATTTTGAGACAGCTGTAGGCTGAAATTCTGGGCAGGGGCAGAGTGAAAAAAATCAGCAGTTGTGTTGCGGCACTCTAGCCCAAAAACAGTGCAATAAAAGTATCAACCGCAATGGTATAAAAACAGTTGCATGGCTAATTGTATTGAGGTGTGAGCTTTTATAAATAACTAGGTTGCGTATAGAACTCTAAAATTAGATATTAGGACCTTCTACCTCCTTTACCTATTGTTTGAATTTAAAGAATGTAGTCACCATGTGTTTATTTTGGTTCGCATATGAAACTGGAGTCTATTTCGTTAGAAGTAGTTATGGATGGATATGTATCTCCTCACGCTTTAAAAGATAGTTTGAATTAATCCTCGAATGTCGTACCCCTTGTTTTGAGGATTTGGAATAACAATTGGTGTATTCTTTTTGTATGGTGTCGAAGGTTAGATTGTCGTACCGACATTCGAGGACGAATGTTTCTAAGGGGGGAAGGATGTAACACCCCGTATTTTCGGATAGCGGTTGAACTCGTAGCGTAGGTAAGTAGACCCGGACCCGGGAAAATTTCGTTGTACTGGTATATATTAATAAGAGGATTAGTATATAAAAGGGCGTGATCCCGAAATAATTTTGGGATTTAGTAAGGATGACGACGACGAGTTTAAATAATTGTGTATCCCGTAGAGAGTATAGATTGGTATTTTATTACGGGAAGTATGATATTGACATATGAGGATTTTAGTAATCGTCGGGATTTAAATAATTGGAGACCGGAAGTTTAATGGTGTGTATAATTAATTAATTGTGGGATTAATTAATTAGGAAGGGGACAATTTATAGTGGGAGTTGGTAAGTGGGACTTTATAAACGATTTGGGGGTGACCAAGCCCCAAATCGACCGGTCGACGATATCATCGCCCGTAAGGGCTCCTTCGCCATTTTTTTTTCTTTCTTCTTTCTCCATTTTTTTCTTCCATCTCTTCAATCTTCTACTTCATCAAGAATCTGTGAGGGATTAAAGGGTCACATTTCTAGCGGTGGAGGTAAGCCTCAGTTGATGGGTTTCGTGATGTTGCGGTCGAAAATGGGGATTTCCGGGAGCTTCCATATAACCAAAACGAGGGAGAATTCTTGGTGTTCGGGCTTTGATTCCAGAGAATCGAAGCCAAGAACGAGCTTAGAAACTCGAAGCTAAACAAGAAACCTTGAATGCGAAAGGATTCCTGGGTGAATCAATGTCAGGGATTCTGTTTCGCTTTTCTTTCGGAAGTCGTTGGGATGACAGGTTCGACGACACTCATCACTGCATTTAAGAGAGGTAATCTTCTTTATTCTCTAAGTTTGTACAAGTTCTAGACTTGATTCTTGCTATTACTTCTAAAGACGATTGTCGAAAATGCGAATTTGGGTTGGGTGTTGTCGGATCCGTCGTTACGAGAGTTACCGGGTTTGCATGTGAAATTGTGGTACTGTTTCGGAGATTTTAGTAGTATAAGAAGGAGGATTAATAGAGTTGGATGTTTCACTACTTACATAGATTTCGATATAGAAGGAATATAGGTTCTACGCGGTTAAGGTGTTCGTTAGAATATCCCTAAGAATCTGTTTTTAAAATGTTGTGTCGATTATGATTTAAATCATCCGTATGATGTAGATAAGCATTCATAGGGGCTTGCAAGGACCCGCGGAACTTAGATAAATTCGACAACAAGGTTGAAGTTCTAAAACGAGGCGTACGCTAATATTGAGTCGATTAATTCGTCTAAGAGGTATGTGAAACCCTTACTTCTTTCTTTTTGGCATGATTTAATGAAAGTACGGCGGACGTACTTAATTCTTATATAGTTTAATTCCTAAAGAGGATTGTTATGAGAAGTGCCTATGATTTTTCAGAAAGAGTTTATTTTGACATTATTACAATGATTTCATTGAGAGTCAGATGACAATTTTTACTTGCATATGGTTACTCACGATATATATTCGTGCTAAGTGTTACTACTTCACCTCACCGAGTCCCGGGCCGGGTTACGATTCGTGCACCACCTTGCATTGTTCACCGAGACCCTCACTAGGGGGCCGGGTTACGTAGGATGGATCCATAGATGAGAGATGATTTACCGAGTCCCGCATGGGCCGGTTATGATATGATTCACCGAGTCCCGCATTAGTGGGCCGGGTTACGTTACAGGTATATATATGTATATGGACAGGCATACATGTTTTTCTTGACTTGCCTCTCATGTTTATAAGGCACAACTGACTTTTATGGTTTATGGCACAGTTGGATTTGGATCCTGATTTTTATACTGATCTTCTGTTTCTGTTGGCTAATTATGATCTCTTTTACAAACTTCATGTTTTACATACTCGGTACATTATTTCGTACGACCCCCTTTCCTCGGGGGGCCGCGTTTCATGCCCGCAGTACATGCTCTCGGTTTGGTGAACCTCGTGCCTAGGTTCCTACTCGGCGAGTTGGAAAGCTCCTTTGATCCGAGTTTTGTCATGTTGGTACCGAATCTCTTTAGAGCTTCGTTTGTATTTAGGGGCACGACGGGGCCCCGTCCCGTCATATGTCGTTCTTCTTCGATAGAGGTCCGTAGACAGGTGGTGGGTTGTACGTATGTAAGGGTTATGACTCTGTTTGGGTCAGTCATGTTATTGTATTATGTGCTGGGGTGTTCCCATGTATATACGTTACTATCTGGTGGCAGCCTTGTCGGCTTGCTTGTTATGTTGTGTTGGCTAGTTGTGACTCCTCAGGAGACAGGTGCATTCGGGGGTAAGGGCAGCCTTGTCGGCTTGCCTACCCTGGCATATGTTGTTATTGCAGCGTTGTGCTGCCGGATTTCCGACTCATTAAGGGTTAGTTGGATTATGTGTGACTGGTAAGTATAATGACGTCATTAGGGCGGTTAGTCGCGGCCCGTCGGGTCGGGTCGTGACAGTTAGCCTCTGCCTTGCGTTTGTTCTTGGCCTTAAGGTCATTTATGACCTGGATATTTTGGCCCACTTCAGTCGTTGTGTTAGACTGAGTGTCTATTGCATCCCCACCAGAATGAGGATCTTATGTCTGAGATCGTGACAGACTCAACGCAGTAAGATATAACAACATCTTTAGTCTCCTTCTGTTGTTGTAATTGTTATCCAGAACCTTTCATGGGCGTTTGCTTTGGAAACTGTCAGGAGCAGCGAAAATAACATTTCCTTTAGCAGCGCCAGAGGCAGTGCCTTGAACAACAACAACAGAACTAGAAACAAAACTGTTGACAAGAGTAGAAGCAGAACTACCAACGGAATTGTTAACGAACTGTCAACAAAACAGTTGGCAGAAACAGAGCCAAAATCAGAATTAGAAGCAGAACTGGAAACATAACTGTTGACAAACATCTTTTGAACACTCAGAAATATTTTGTCTTAAATTGTTGTAAATAGTGTTGCAGAAAGATGAAATAGAAATAATGATTTGATGAGTCGAGAGATGGCTCTCTGTCTTTAAGAAAAAATTTCCCCGTATATATGCTTTTACGGTAATAGACAATATTCTCCCAAAATAAAACAACAACAATCAACCAAGCAAAGCAAAATGTGTTGATCCCAGCGAAGTAAATAAATAAGAACAGACTGCTTATTTGGAGAGGATTTTGATTTTCTGTTCCTGTGTATTTCGAATAGAAACAGAAGTGTCTATGTTTCTGTGTCGTCTTTATTTTGAAAACATAAGAGTTTTTGTTATGTGTTCTAAAATGAACGTTAGTATTCAATTTATAATTGAAGAGGAGGGCTGTTGCAACGTTTCTAAAGTTTTTCGAACTTCTGCAATATTTTTGAAATCTTCTGGGACCAAAGTGTAAATAAGAAATACTTTAAGGACCAAAAAGAAAATTTTGGAAGACAGCCCACATCCCTTGACCCGAACCCGAGCCCGACGGCGGCGTGCGTGTGGGGCTTAGCCCCGAACCCAAGCTCACCTAGGTCCTCTCCCTTCTAAACACATGGGTTACCCCTTAAGGTCCCAAACCCTTACTCAAACTTAGAGTTTATATATTGCACAATCCTTCCATCTTCCACCAATAAGGGAGATTTGTTATTTTGGCCAAAAACACTCCATCTTTTCATGTCTCAAACACCTTATTTTGTGTACCAATATTTCTTTCATTTCTTAACGAAATTTGACGATACTTGACACTAACATCATTTACTCACTTAGTAGTTTAGGCATGTGTGAAGAAATGATGTTTCCGATATGCGGGGCCTATGTATTTAAGTCATTAAAGACGGAATAAACTCAATCTCACATCAGTAAATTTCCAACAGTATTTTTTTGTTTGCATCAAATATAGAAAACTAAATTCCAGTTTACACGTACAAATTTCTTTATGTTGGATAATCGAGTGTAAACATAGAACGAGCCTGATAAAATTGCGGAAGAGGGTTGCGTTGACGAAGAAGCGTGCCAACACCATTATATGCCTCCGAAAGGCCTGCAACCATCTGAAGGACAAGACGGTAGTTGGTGAGTGGCGCACCAACGTTACGGAGTTGGTCTGCCAACTCCTTCAACCTTTTACAATATGCTGAAACGTTGGGGAAATCTGCCATGTTGATGTGGAAGAACTCCTGCTCTAAGGTAACAACATGAGAATTCTGATTATCTTGGAATATATCATGTACTCTATTCCAAGCCGCCATCGCCGTCCCGTCTGGTTCAATAATCGTTTGCAAGAGGTCGGTAGAAATAGTGGAGTAAATCAATGAAGAACAATAGCATCAAGTGTCGTCCATAACTTAGGATCATCCTCGGGTCTGGGCACCTCCGTATCTGTAGGAGACGCGGGGATAATATGATGGAGAACTTGATGCGAGCGTGCATGAACTTTGAACAATTCGGCCCACGTCGCATAATTGACGTTTTCTATCTCAAGAACGATAGGAATGTGATTCTTGATATTAGAAACAAAAAGGGCACGGTGAAACATGTTCTTAGCCATAATATCAACGCAAGACGTGATGTAGGGATTCAGAAGAAGAAATTTGAGAAGAAAAAAAATTCGGGCACGGAACCCGAGGAAGGGAGGTCGGATTCCGGGCTGTTTGGAAGGAAATATTTGGGAGAGAAAATAAACCTAGACTCTTGATACCATGAAAGAAATAATCCCTTGATTATTCTCATTAATGAAAGAATATATATATACAATTTACAATTTTCATAATAGGAAAATCCTATTCTTATTCTACTCCTAAAACCTTATTCTACTTGGATACTAACTATACAATTATGGTAAGTGTACAATTCTAATAATGTAATATTTACACTAAAATATTACAACAAACAATACCAAATTATTAGCCCAAACCGTGGGCATAACAGTGACCATATATACACTCAATATACACGATATACATAAGTATATCGTGTATATTTAACATTAAAGCCCCAAAGTCAGTGTAATAGTTTAATGGATCCAACTAGAAAACATAAGGAGATTTGATTTGCTTTCGATTGCAATTAGGTGACGTGCTTTAACAAGAAATATGAAAATTAGGCTAATTATTTTCACCTACTTCATATAATATAAATGTAATGACTTGTGTTAATTTTTTAATTAATTTTCTTGATTAGGAGAAGTCAAGAAAATCCTATTGGAGACTAGAATGTGCCACCCCCAATCATTTTCAGTGGACCCATTTATTGGACTGCTCAGTTGGCCTCCTACTAGGAATTATTCAGATTATTAATTTCTCATAATATTCAGCCATGATAAATTATTTGTCTTTTCTACTAGAAAATTGTAGCCCCACCCCAAAAAGAATCCCATGCATGTTTCCTCTCTCGTGAAATTGAATAAGTAGCTTCCAATTTAGATGGTTGACTAAATATATTTCCTGTTATTTCATAAATTATTTTCTATTCTATTGGTTTCTTCTAATTTACCCCTTTTTGGTTTCTACTTATCCTTTCTCGTCTTCATCTCACTCACATGTGTCATAAGTCAAAGCTTAGGAGAAATAATATATCATGTAACATATGCCACAGGCTGTACATTATGGAGTTTCAAGAAATATGAATCTCAACATATATGTATTTTTTAATTCAGGAAATAAAAATCTTACATTTTTGGCGATATAAAATCAACCTCTGAAACTACATTGTGAGACTTTTTGTTAGTTTTGTAAACTTATTTTATCGGCCTCCTCAACTGTATATCGATCGAAAATGAAGGTGGCACAGCTGCCAACTCTAACCTTTTTACAAAAAGACTTCAAACTAAAAGTCAATTTTTCGTTTCCTCATTATTTCCGGACGTGTTATGATTTTTGAAAAGCATTTATAGTTAAGCGCAACATCAATATCGTATAGGGAAAAAAATTGCACATATGCATATTATTTTGCAATTTCTTACCAGGAAATTCTATTTGATTTCTTCAGGTGGTCTAGTGCTACCAAATAGAGAAACCGGTCTATTGTCATGAAACTTTAACAAATTAAGAAATCAGACATTGTATAGGCCGGTTAACCATCTTACGCCATGCTTACGAGCAGGTTCGTTGATCAAATCAGATACTAAATCTATTTATTTCTTCACCATTCTAAGAAGGTAGTTTTGTTGGGTATATATCATTAACCATGCGTATAGATATGATATATTCTAACAATTGTCATGGTTAAAAATTTAAGTGAGAGATTGTTGAGATATATACTATTAACCATGTGTCTGGATACAATATTTATTATAGAATAATTATTTATTCAATTTTTAATAATGATTTAAATAGATCATGTATTCGTATGTGTGTCATTTACTTATTATATAGTAGATAATTTAGTGTATAGAGTTTAGCTCATACACGAAAGATTAAATCATCGGTTCTTATAAGTATAAAGTTTATGCTCACAATTTAAGATGGAAATTGGACAAAATCATCGGTATGATTGTAGTACAAGATTAAATATAATTTATCTTCATTATGAAAACGGTATAATTCTGACTTCTTGTGCTAGTACATTTTGTATGTATTGAACCGACCAAGTAGAGATAAGTGTTTTTTGTACTGAATATATAAAACAACTTCGCTAATTCATTAAATTTACTTATACTCTTAATCTTGATATAATTATTATGATCAATGTGATTTGTTCATTATTTTAATTTACCAAAAGGTACGACTCTATTGTGAGTCAATGTATTCTGATAGGTCGGATAGTAACAAATAACATTTGAGAAATAATAATTAGTTGATAGAATCCATGTTTTGACTTTGAGATTGATGATACCCTTTATCGATGTTTATAAGTTTTTATGTGAAAACCTGCATGAGGATTTTGTATCCGTCACATTAAATAAGTTAAGTGGAAGTAAGGTCGCGCGCCCCCCCCCCCCCCCCCCCCCCCCCGACACCCCCCGGTCCCGATCCCTGTCCCGTCCCGATCTCGATCCCGGTCCCGCCCCGATCCGGCCCGAAGCCCCCCCCCCCCTTTGCAAAATAGTTGTTGTACCAACTGCCATTTTACATTTTGGCTGTTGTGCAATGATCATTTTTGGCCTCCCCCTTCCCCCTACCCCCTTAATATTTATTTTTAACCCATAAGTTATTATATTTACACTTTAACCCAATTTTCCAACTATAAATACTTCATTTTCTCTTCATCTTTCTCACAAATCTTCCTACAATCTCTCTAATCTCTCAATCTATCTCTCTACAAGTCTACATTGTCTACTAAATATTCAATTTTATTTATTCATTTGGGAGTGAAGTTGGCAACTAGCTTGAGGATCTTCCATCGAGCAAAGTTTTAATTTTCAACCTCTCTATTACACGTCAACGTTACGTCGGGGTTTGGTACATTCGTTCCTTCATTAAATTATTATTGTTTGTTTATTTTATTTAGCACACTTAATCTCGTTTACTTTAATTATTTATTAGTATAATTATAAATTTATAATTGAATGATTTAAATGTATGCTTACGGGTAAGGGTCATGCTTCTTCTAGTAGGGGCAACAAGGGCAAGAGTCCTATTTCTAGACAGAATCTTATTCCTACACATGATGATTTTGTTGATACTGAACATTTTCCTACAATACCATTAGATTTAGACGAGGAGCTATTTTCTGGAACTCAAGAAGACTTTAATTTAGACGATGATCTAGATGATACACCCACTAATGTAGATGACAACACACCCACTAGTGCACCTTCAACTGAAATGCCTCCTATTGCCCCTAGTATGAGACGAGGTCCAGCAAAACGAACATTAAAATCAGATGCATGGACATTTTTTGATAGGGACGTAGAGAATCAAGTAGTTAGATGTAAAATTTGTAAAGATGTTTTAAAATTTAAAACTGGAAAAGGTCAAGGTGGGACGGGAGGTTTAATGAGACACATATCAAGGGCTCATCCAGCTAGGTTTGCCCAATACGAGGCTTCAAAACTGGGTGCGCAAACGTCCGCTCCATCGGTATAACGGGGGGAATTGTAGGCCCTAAATACGATAAACATAGAGATAGGGAAGCAATAGCAAAATTAGTTGCTGTGGAGGGTTTGCCTTTTTCATTTCCTTCATCTCCCGATTTTATTCATTACATTAGAGATATGTATAATCATTCTTTTAACGGTTTTCCTAGATCAACTGTTAAGAGAGATGTATTTAAATTCGCACATGAATATCAACAGTATTTACGTTATTCATTATATCATTTTAATGGCAAAGTGGCTATCACTTCTGATATAGGCCGTAGTACTAACGACCATGATTATTTAGCAGTAACTTGTCATTGGATAGATTATAAATGGTCTATGCAAAAACGTATCTTAGCGTATAGATATATAGATGATAGGCACACTGGTACTTTTATTGCAGAAAATATTTATCAAGTGTGCGATTATTACGGAATAACTGATCAAATTATGACTATTACATTAGATAGTGCTTCTTCTAACAATTACGCTATTACAATTTTAAAAAAATAGTTTAACTCCATCTTTTCTAGATCATTTTCATATAAAAGGATGGTCTATCACTTTTTGAAGACATTCTTAATAAAATACAATTTGCTATAAACTTTATTTTAAAAAATAATAGAATACAACGAAGAAAAGAATATAAAAAAACTTGTCACGATTGCCAACTACCTTATAGAGAAATTCCAGAAGAAGTACCCACTAGGTGGAATTCTTTATACGAGCAACTACTTGTTGCTTATGACTATAGAAAACCTATAACTTTATTTTTAAACTCTCATAATCAAAATCCAGCTAATATGGTTGTAGATAGCGATTGGGGAAAATTTTCTGAATTTATTGGATTTTTAGAGAATTTTTTTGATGCAACAAAAGAATTTTCCGGTATATATTATCCTACTATTTACATTGTGTTGTTTTATATAGCTCTAATATTTTTATTACTTAGTGAATATATGGAAAAACCAGCTTATAAGACAGCTATTAAAAAAATGTTTATCAAAATAAAAATATATTTTATTCCTATTCCCACTATTTATATTATTGGTGGTGTATTAAATTTGACTATTAAGATAGACGGTACTAAATCACTTATTGAAACTATTTACGATTGTATAGAAGTACTACCACCTCCAAGTCCCAAAAATCCAAATCACCCACCACCTATTGAACAAATTTAAGAAAAAGTGTTGTCTAGCGTAGAAGACGAATGCAAAAAAGTATATAGGTTTTACCAACAAGAAAGTGATAGTAACCTACCGGCTTTCATACCATCTACTTCTTCTTCAACACAACCTCACAAAATACATGTTGTTTCTGCGGCTAGTATTGAAAGCCTCAGAAATAGAATGTGTGGCCGTATCGCTACTAACCAAATTAGCAAGTTTGATATTTTTATTTTGTAGGATTTTGTACCGTACCAAGCAGTTCTCAATGAAGAAGGACGTGAAGACTTGCTGAAATACTGGACGGGGAATGAGAAGACCTTTCCGACACTTTCAATAATGGCCCGAGATGTTTTGAACATTCAAGCGTCATCAATGGCGTCTGAAAGCGCTTTTTCTACCGACAGATATCAGTATTATTCAGAGATTGGATATGAGCGGAGACGGTGCGGTCAACCAGAGATCAACGAAGAAGAAGACGAAAACTACAATGAAATTTTATCCGAAGGTGGTGGAAGCAACGTGGAGCAATTTGATCAACAAATACCAATTCCAACCGAAGAACCACATGAAATTATCAAGAAACTAAAACATGTTTTTTTCAAAATGTAATTTTTTTAATTGCAATTTTACTATGTAATTTGCAACTTTTGAACAACACCACAAAGTTGCAATTTTGACAATTGTATTTGTATTACAAAAAAAATCATATGTCTATTAAATAATATAAGAGACACAAAAACAGTCTTGGGATGTTTTTATTACACTATCTTCTTTAATTATTAAGTTTTTTTTATATATATGTTATATATCTCATTATTTCTTCATTAGAGCTACCTTCTTTGTATTACATCTTATGTCTATTTATATACATGAATTATAAGATAGATGAGCCTCTTTAGAGTTAGTTAGTTACTAACTTTCTAACCATCTAACTAACTTCTTGACTACTTAACTAACTTGTTGACTAGTTTAACTAACTTCCTAACTTGATTTTGTCTTTGTTTGTCTTCTCAACAACCCATCTCAAGCTGGATACTGGAAATACATTCAGTAATCCCAGCTTGGAACACAAATACTGATGTTGAATTCTATTCAAACCTTTGGTAAACAAATCAACAGGTTGGTTTGTAGTGTTTATGTATTCTGTCTTTATTATACATTTATGTATTTTCTCCCTTATAAAATGTAGATCAATCTCTATATGTTTGGTCCTTTCATGAAATACTGGATTTGCAGCAATTTGCATTGTAGATTTGCTGTCATTGTGTATACAGTCACTGGTAAGTCAATTTTGATCCAAATTTCTTCTAGTATGCCAAGTATCTAGTCAATTCTGCTACTGTTTCTGCTAGGCTTCTCTAATCTGATTCAGCTGAGCTTCTAGATATTATAGATTGTTTCTTAGATTTTGATGATATAAGAGAGTCTTCAAATTTAATAATGTATCCAGTGACTGATTTCCTTATATGAGGACAAGCAACCCAGTCAGCATTACAATATGTTGTTACTGTTTCTTATGTTTTGCTGGATAACAATATACCTTGTCCAGGCTGATTCTTAATGTATCTGGCTATTCGTAGTGCAACATCAAGATGTGATTTCTTTGGCTGTTGTAGGAACTGGCTTAATGTATGAACATTGTAGGTTATATCTGGTCTTGTAACTGTTAAATAGAGTAATTTTCCTATCAGTATTTGGTAAGAGCTGATATCTCTCGGTACTTCATCTTCTGGTTTTGTCTTCTCTCTTTCTGTGTGTTGCTGCTGTTGAATGTGATCATCATATTCCTTGGTAGTTAATTTCAGATTGCAGTCAATATGTGTATTTATAGGTTTAGCAGCAGACAAGCCAAGCTTAGAAATGAGTTCTAGATCATATTTTCTTTGGTGCATTAGAATTTCTTTTTCTGATCTTGCAAATTCTATGCTTAGAAAATATTTTAACTCTTCCAGATTTTTTATTTTGAATTCTTGTTGTAGGGCCTATTTTGTCTCATCTATTTGATTCATGTGATCTTCGGTAATCAACATATCATCCACATAAATCAATACTAAGGTTATTCCTTTTTCTGTCTTCCTTATAAACAATGACTGGTCATATTGTGATTGTTTAAACTCCATCTAAACTAGTGCCTCTGTGAGTTTAAAATTCCACTGTCTTGGTGCTTGTTTAAGTACATACAAGGATTTAATCAGTCTGCATACTTGCCTGTCCCCCTGACTGATGAATCATTGTGGTAGTTCCATATAGGTTTCATCATGTAGATCTCCTTGTAGAAAGACATTATAGACATCCATTTGGTGTAGTGTCTAGAAGCTGCCAGTGATAGAATGGCTCTTACAATAACCATTTTTACTACTGGAGAAAAAGTTTCTTGGTAGTCAATGCCTTCTCTTTGACTGTATCATTTTGCCACCAATCTAGCTTTTAGTCTTTCAATCTCTCCCGTTTCTATGTATTTGATCTTGTAGATTCATTTACATCCTATTGGATATTTGCCCTTTGGTAAAGACACCACATCCCATGTATGATTATCTTATAGTGCCTTTATTTCTGCTTTCATTGCTTCCACCCATCTTGAATCCTTAGATGCCTCAATGTAGTTCCTTGGTTATGTTATTTCTGATAGTGTTGTGAGATAGGCTCTGTATTTGGGTGATATTATTTCATAGGATATGTAATTGGCTATAGAATAAGAAGTATTGTTGGATTTATTTACGATAAAGTCCTTAAGCTAAATTGGAGGTTGTTTTGATCTGGTAGACTTTCTGGTAGAGATTGTAGTGGTAGGTTGATTTGTAGGTGGTGCATGATGTTGTACTTGTGGTATATTAATCTGGTTTGTATTTGGTGTTACCATTTCAGTTGATAAATTGATGTCTTCAGTATTTTTCTGGAGTGTGGGATCTTTGATCTGATCTTTATTGTACAACAACCTGATGATTATTAGCGGTATATACATACATACATACATACATACATACATACATACATACATACATACATACATACATACATACATACATACATACATACATACATACATACATACATACATACATACATACATACATACATACATACATACATACATATATACATACATACATATATATATATATATATATATATATATATATATATATATATATATATATATATTGTATTGTATTCATCTTCACACTCACCAGTTTGATCATTATAGAGAAAGATTTGTCTTTCTGGTGTTTCTATTTTGAAGGAAAACTCAGTTTCCCTGTAAGAGACATCTATATTGACAAACAACAATTTGTTTTGTAGGTCATATAAAACATATCCTTTTTGTGTTTCAGAATATCCCATCATTACACAAGTTTTCACTTTAGAATGCAATTCATCAAAAACAGTTAAGTCATTAACATAACACAAACATCCTAAGACTTTTAGATGATGAATAAAAGGCTTCTTCTTATACAGTTTCTCATAAGGTGTTATGCCTGTGGTTACAGAGGGTAGTCTGCTTATTAAGTAAACTGCAGTTTGAACACATAGTCCCCAGAACTTCAAAGGAATGTTAGCTTGGAATCTTACTACTCTAATTATTTCTAGTATGTGTCTATGTTTCCTTTCAGTCACTTTATTTTGTTGGGGGGTGAATAAGCACAAAATCTTTGATGTATAATTCCTAGTTTTAAAAATAAACCGTTACATACCTCATTTACAAATTCTGTTCCATTATCACTTCTTATAATTTTCACTGTTTCATTAAACTGAGTATATACATGTGTTAAGAATTGCTTAAGTACCACACATACATCTGATTTGAGTTTTATTAAGTAAATCCAGGTCATTCTGGTGAAGTCATCTACAATTGTTAGAAGGTATTTGTTACCATTGTGAGTTTGAACCTTATAGGGACCCTAGACATCCATGTGTACAAGATCAGAGCTGGAAGAACTTTTATTAATTCTGACTGGAAATGGGAGTCTACATTGTTTGGCACATGGACACACATTACACTTCTTTATAGTACTAGCTATAACATCAGACTTTGCTCTAATTAGTCTACTTAAAACAGTACCAGAGGTGTGCCCAAATCTTCTGTGCCACAACTCTATTTCTTCCTCTGACATTGTAGTAGATTCTTTATTCTCTTTCACATTTAGTCCTATTTTGACTTGTTCATTAGGATGTCTTGGTGATGTCTGATTTACTAGTTAGTCGAGACACACACATCATGTTAAGTTTGAACTGTGGTAAGTAGAATACATTGTTAAGTGTACTTCTGTTAGAAATAATGCTTGATCATGTATGAGTCACATTAATCATTTCCCCATTTGGTAAGTGTACTTTCTTAGATTGAGAAGTATTAGTTACTCTGGTGGCCTTATTTAGCATTTCTATATCAGACGCCATATAGTTAGTGGCACAAGTATTATAATCCATTGTTTAACTATATTAGCTACAAGCAAGGATTTATGGCTGAACATACCTGCAACATTAGCAGAAGACTGAGCAGCAGTTGACTCTTGAGAAGTTTTAGGCTGCATGTTATGATTTAATAGTTGAACAATCTGCTCATACTGATCCTTAGAGAACACATGTGCTCCTTGTACTTGCCAGTTGCTTGAATTTGTTATACCAGCATCAGATGACTTATCACTCATGTTATTGGTTCTGCATAATGTTCCAGAACTGTTATCCTCATCATCTACATACACATTGTGAGCAGCATGTTCCTTTATTTTAGATTTGAAATATGGAGGATAACCAACCACCTTATAACATAATTCTTTTGTATGCCCTTTCATCTTACAAACTTCACATATATTTGTGAACTTGTGCATGTTCTTGAGTACATAGCAGTAGGATCATTACTCACATTGTGATTAAAGCCACTTGGTCCTACTCCTAGAAGACCATCAGACTTGGTTGTGATAGATTTTTAATTTTCATCAATGGTTATCATAGAGTAAGCCTTATTGACAGTGGGCAGATGTGACATTAACAAAATCTGGCTTCTTGCTTGCATGTAGTTTTCATTTAACCCTATCAAGAACTGATATAGCTTTTGTCTTTGAAGGTATTCTATAAACTCTTTTGATTTAGGGCATCCACAACTAGGAGTGGAACTAAATATTGGAATTCTACCCACAAAGTCTTTAGTTTAGAGAAATATTCGGCAACACTTGAATTTCCTTGGGTTAATGTGACTATTTCTCTATGTAGATCATTAAGTTCTTGATCCATCTACTTTATCAAATCTTTCCCTTAGATCTTCCCATACTTCATAGGCAGAGTTTGCATACAACACCCCACTCAGTAATTCGCTTGAGACTGAGTTCAATAACCATGTTTGTACTACTGCATTTACCCTATCCCACTAATCCCACCATTCTTCATCATAGTTTTCCTTCTTGCACTTTCCATTGACAAAACTAAGTTTATTCCTACCAAGTAGTGCAATCCTCATAGACTTACTCCATAGTGCATAATTTTGTAGAACCAGGTAATTGAAATGAGATGAGGGATACACCACTTACATCTGAAGATTGAAGAAATAGTGGGTGGTTGTGGTCTATAGCAGTTGTAGTCACTGGATCCACTAGATTTGGTCTTGTGTCGTTGTTGTTCTCAGTTTGATTTGTATTATGATCCATAGTAGAGTAGAAAAGTGTTTAAGATGATCAATAGTTGTGTGTAAGATTGTAGTATTAATACTGATTTTCAGAAATAACCAAGAATTTGTGTTTGGTGATTGAATTCAATCAGAACAATACATACATAAATTAAAATTTTGTCCAGAAAAGAATTAGACTTTACTTCAGAATCAAGCTGTTGATAGAGGAGAATGTTGTTCAAATCAATGTAAAACAACACACAAGCTTTAGAGATGCAAACACATAAACAGAAGATCAGAATTACACATAATCAGAAATAGAAGATTGGCTTCAAGATTGTTGCGGAATTCTTGAGCAGTGGATCATGCTCTGATACCATGTTGAATTCTACATCATTCATTACATAGAGTTGAAAAGAAAGACCATGAAGAGTAGAAGTAGCAGTAGCAGTAGCATTCAGAATGTAGAAGAAGAAGAAAGAGTAGAGAAGAATGTAGAGTAGTGTGTATCTCATTATTTCTTCATTAGAGTTATCTTCTTTGTATTACATCTTATGTCTATTTATATACATGAATTACAAGATAGAGGAGCCTTTTTAGAGTTAGTTAGTTACTAACTTTCTTAACTACCTTCCTAACCATCTAACTAACTTCTTGACTACTTACTAACTTGTTGACTAGTTTAACTAACTTTCTAACTTGCTTTTGTGTTTGTTTGTCTTCTCAACACCTATCACCGACCATTTTGGGATCATAAGCCGTCCGACCAATCTTTTTATGTTTCTTTTAGGGCACATTTATTTGTCACTATGCATGTGTCATTTTTAATCCCCTCTCCCATCCTTCTTGGGGCATTACCAAACCACACATTTTTATTTATTCACTTTTAACTTTTATTGCTTAGAATATGATTGACGTTCGTATTTTCGTTTGCATTACTTAGTAGGCCTAATTAATGTACCCCCAATATTTATATCCCAACTTTTGTAAAAAGTCCTAATATGTAGTTTTCTCTAGAGGGGCATGAATCTTGATCTTGACACCTTTGTCCAATGACTTGGATCTTTTTTAGGCTCACATTTTC
This sequence comes from Anisodus tanguticus, assembly GCA_034509755.1. Classification (NCBI taxonomy): domain Eukaryota; kingdom Viridiplantae; phylum Streptophyta; class Magnoliopsida; order Solanales; family Solanaceae; genus Anisodus; species Anisodus tanguticus. The sequence continues at coordinate 30,295,712 of CM067561.1, read as the reverse complement.
CCTTGGTATATTTGAAGACTTTGACAAGGTCTTAGGTGAAGAGTTTTAGATTTGATTAGTCTTGTGAGTGACCGTGGTAAACCAAGAAGAAAAAGAAAAGACAAATTACAAATTTTCAATTTCATTACTTTAACTTTTACCCTTCGGCCTTTGGGACAACACAACAGATAGGGCAATCTGCAAGCTTTCAAGCTTCAACTTTCAAGTGAATTGACATTTAGCTTATCTTGATTAAATTAAAATTTTCCTTAATATATTAACTTATGAGTATTATGCCTTTGAGGTCGTGGTGAGATGGATAAAACCCACCCACCTTTAATTAGAGGTCTTTCTCAAACCATTGATTGGAGCACTACCCTTTAAACGGGTCTTATATGACGCGAATTCGGATAAATTGGACCCAAAAGCAGATACACAATACCAGGTGGGAAATCATAAAAGTATTGGAGAAGAATATTGTAGCTACTTAAATGTCTAGATTTTGAACAACTCTTTCTTCAAATTAACATGAACTTTAATTTAACTTCATCGCCAAAATTCATATAAAGAATTAGGAACTTACAACTAGTAGGCCTTCACAAAGTAGAATGTTGTTGCTACTTCTTGTAAAATAAAAAGCATTGGGTCTTTACATTCTCAATAAATTTTTAAACGGAGTTCTCCTTCAAAAGGTTTGAACTTTAAGGTATAGCGTTTTTTTTTTTTTTATGCTTTTAACGGATAGTGTAATATGTTTACCACGTTCCTGGATTCAATGTACAACAATTTAAACGCAGATTGATAAAATATAAAATACATAAAGATTAAAAACCTACTACAAAAAAGATTGTAAAGATTGATCAGTAGTAGGTAAATTAATGTTCTCGACTTCTCGTACAATGAAGATACTAGATAATTACAATAAGCAAATAGGCAGCCAACTACCTGATTTTTTACTAGATAGTTCAGATAGTATATTTTATTAATATTAGTTCTCAGGTTTCCATGCCAAAATAAGGTTTTGAATTTAATGAATGAATGATTGAAAGTCTTGCCCTAAATTGTCATTTTTCTTCAACTTGAAGCACATCTCTTTCAATTAGTTAGAAACAAATTTAAACCTCTTTCTTGATTCCACTAACTGCAATCAATTCTAAGTTCAACAATGTTGTTGATCATTCAATCCTGGTTTCCTTTAGCTTTTTCTCAAACTAGGGCACCATAAGGTGACGTTTGGTTAGTAACCCTTCATCTTTTAGTAAACTAATATTTATTTTTTGAAAAGATTGTATAACATATTTTAGAACACATATCGTATAATACTGGCAGTCTTTTACGACGATAAAAGAAGAAGTAGCTCCTCTCTCTCCTCTTTCTCCTCCTCTCCACAACGGTAATAACAACTCCCCTTCCCACCTCCACACCACGCACCCCACTACCACTTTCTCCGACGGTCCGGTTGGTGACCGACGACCATGGTGACTGGCAACCAGGGTGACCGGCGATCAGGTACTCCTTCCCCTTTTTGTCCTACTACATGCGAAGCTTTCCGGCCAGACCCTTCTGGTTGGAATGACTTCCAGCCAGTTACCCCATCCCTTCTCTTCCCCCTCAACCGGAAACCCATCTCTAGTGGGTTTCCGGTCAGATCTGGACAGGAACACGGCTTTTCCGACAGGTTTCGGCAGTGAGCATCGTGTTTTCGACAGGCAACAGTAACCCAGTAGTGATTTTCTAGCAGTGACCAGTGCCATCCGGCGGCGAACATGTTATATTCACCTGGAGTTGGTACCTTCGGGGGGCCATATTCACTTATTTTCCTTAATTTGTTTATTGTTTGTTAATTATTGATTATTGTTTCAAGTAACCACGTTGTAGTGTATTGCCTACTTTTATTATTCTGAGTTGTATGCTTATTTGTTTATTGAGCATTGATTAGTGTTTCAGTAGTATTCTTATTTGTTTATTGTTCATCTAATTGTGTCATATTTGCTTATTGTGTATTAAAGAGTGTCCATACTTGTTTATTGTTATTGAGTATTGTTTCTACTTGTTAACTGCTTTTGATTATTTGAATTGGGGAACCATAAACATTTCTTCTTATTTCTGGAGTTTTGGTACCTCCCGTTGCACACACTCAATATTTGTCCTTATCTTTGTAGTTAAATTATCGCGTGTTGTATTTTATTGAATCTTGACTTTACATTCTTGCCTTTATTCTTCTTGTCCTTTGCTTTATCATTCTGGTTTGTAGTAGCCTGACTTTATTCTTTAGTGTTGGTTCCCGTGTGTGTTAACGTTAACCTCTGACTAGTATTTTTTGCTCTAGTGGATTTGGTGAATGATGGTAGTAGAGGGTCATGTTCTCGGTTGGGGACGGGGGCGAGGGCTAGGAGGGTAAGTGGGGTAGGGTAGGTGCTAGGCTGAGAATATGGTCTTGGAATATTGGGACTTTAACAGGGAAGTCCATCGAGCTAGTCAAGATTCTTAAGAAGAGGAGAATTAATATAGCATGTGTCCATGAGACTAAATGGGTAGGACCTAAGGCTAAGGAGATTGACGGGTATAAGTTATGGTTTTGGCAATCGTGATACTCTCGTTCAAGATTAAACCTACATCTAATTAACTATAGCATATTCAAATCTCCCTTTTCAGATCTCGATTTGAAATCATATAGATAATGAAACTAAAGGCCAATTAATTCTCATTCAATAAACGCAAGTTGAATAGATTTTAAACATTAACAATGCATTAAATCATAATAAAGTTTCAAGTGATTCGACAGAAAACCCTAATAATAGTAATTAGCTCCTGACATGCTAAGAAAACTAATTAACTTAATATCCAACATGAACTGAATTAAAGTAAAGAAAAAGAAAAGAACTTGAACAATAGATGTCTCTAATGGCTTCTTGTTCTCTTGTTTCTTGCCTCCAAAGTGTTATATTCCTCAAATCGTTTCCCCCAATATATTTATATCACAAAAAAAACCAAGAATAGACCTTTTTGCCCTTGTTAAAATTTTTTTCGCTGTCCTGACGTCGTCTGCGCCGCGGCTCAGCTATTAGAGCATCGCGGTGCTAATTCACTCTAAATGTCGCTCACTTTCTGCCAGTGGGGCATCGTGGCTCTTCAACTTGTTGCGCTGCGTCTCTTCAGCCTTCTTCATCCGGAAATCGTTTAAATTACTTTCTGAGTTTCCCAGGGCTTCTTTGACTTATTTCTTGTGGCCAGGTATACATTTTTATCCTCAATAACTGCCTATTTCCTTTCGATTTGCTTTATTCCTTTCTGAATCGCTTAAAGCCTGAAAACACAACACAACACGCATAATACTGCACAAAATAATTAAAAGACAAACAAAAGACTCTCTAAAACAATACTAAAATCTACCTAACACAGACCTTGGAGTCTAAGTGGTTCAAACTGAGTAGGATAAGACAAAATACTTGAAGTGCAAGTTCAGCAACGAGAGCGATCGTGAGAAATGCGTGGAGGTGAGGCTTGGGACCCATGTCATTCTGAAGTAAGTAAGCTTCAAGTACCTTAGATCTATTATCCAAGGGAATGGAGAGATTGATAACGATATCACACATCGTATTGGGGGCAGGGTAGATGAAATGGAGGCTTGCATCTGGAGTCTTGTGCGACAAAAAGGTGCCACCAAAGCTAAAAGGCAAGTTTTATAGGGTGTTGGTTAGACCGACTATGTTGTATGGGGTGGAATGTTGGCTAGTCAAGGTGTCGCACACCCAAAGGATGAGAGTGGCGGAGATGAGGATGTTGAGATGTATGTGTGGGCATACAAGGAAGGATATGATTAGAAATGAAGATATCCGGGGCATAGTGGGAGTGGCCTCGGTGGAGGATAAAATGCAGAAAGCGAGGTTGAGATGCTTTGGACATGTGCGGATGAGAGACACAAATGCCCTAGTGCAGAGGTGTGAGAGGTTGGATATGAACGGGTTCAGGAGGGGTAGAGGTAGGCCAAAGAAATATTGGGGCGAGGTGATTAGACGATATATGGAGCAGGTGAGACTTACTGAGGACATGACCTTAGATAGGGGGTTGTGGAGGTCACATATTAGGGTAGAAGGGTAGTAGGTAGTCGAGCGTAGTCCTACTTACGCTTACAAATTGGTAGGCGTAGTGTTATTACTGTAGGCATGCTTAGCATATCATACGAATAGACGTAATATCGCTCTATAGTCTTCTGTAGTTTTTTTTCTTATGCTATGCGTTCTTGAATGTATTTAATTTATTTCATTTATCTGCGTAGTTACTGCTTCTTTTCAGGATGTGCTATCACGACGTATTCGCGTTTGCTAGCAACATTTTCTTACTGCTTTAAAATTTTGATCGGGTCTGATTTTTTTCTGCTGTGCTTGTCCTGAGCCGATGGTCTCTCGAAAACAGCCGCTCTACCTAGCAAGGTAGAGGTAAGGTTTGTGTACACTCTACCCTCACCAGACCCCACGTTGTGGGACTACACTGGGTATGTTATTGTTGTTGTATCGTATAATACTGATTTTTAATACAACAAATTACATCCAATAAAAATTAATCCTTATTTTACAATTCATGTATTACTAATTCTTAAACTACTAATCCATACATACATTAGATCACTTTGCATTATCAATCCCTCCATAACTTGCTTTCATTCTAAGACAAAAAACCCCTAACTGTCTTAGACTTTTTGGAGGTATTATTAATATTTAATAACATTACGTTTTCATCGAAAAATAAAACAATATGATCTCCAATTTAATTTCCCGTCGTACAAATAATTAATAATTAAATTCAATGATAGATATGGTTTTGGCAGAGAGAGAGGCAAAAAAAATCTCCAAAAAGGGGGAAATTAGAGGCTTATTCTCCAATATCTGATTCATTTTGTTAATTTGTATATATAGAAACTCCAGTAATTTTTTTAACCCCTTTCCCCATAAGCTCCCCTTCACTCCCTTGTGACTTGAACCCACAATATTTGGGTTGGAGGTGGAGGGTGCTTGCCTTATGAGCAAGTAATAATTTAAATACATGCATGATGAACCCAACTTGCGAGATTGTAATAAAACTCACTACACTTATAATGGGGCACAAAGCGTGCAAAATAGGGCAATAATATTAGGTGAAGATAGAGAAATCGAACACAAATTTGTACTTGTGAATTAGGGCTGTCACAAGTTGAAAGTCCTGAATATATTTTTCAATGAAAACTAGACACTATAATTTTCTTGTCGTACGTGTTAATTAATTTCTTGAACTTAACATCTTCTTTTCTCAGGCAGGAATTCATTTATATTACTGATTTATACGTACTTTTTAGTATTTACAAGTTTCTTAAGTTAAAGAACATTCACTATTCTATGTTGGATAAGAACAAAATCTAGTTAGCACATTTAGATGCCGCGTGAAATAATATATTTTCTCATGAAATGCAGTAGCTAAATAGGTTGATGTGTGAATCCACTTGGTCTATAATTCATAAAGAACAATTAGATTTTGAGGTATATCATAGAAACAATATATATAATTTAATACAAGCATGTAAAAATCTTAGAAAAAGAAACCATCATGAGCTCTTGTTGCACGAGTGGTTCCTATGATTTTTTTCTGTATCTTTCACTAATATCAACGCCCTCGATTCACTAACTAGGGATAAATCAGTATATATTCATTTTTTTTCCTAATATCAACGCCCTCCATTCACATTCAGATAACATTATCATAATCAGCAGTCAATCATATATACATAGCAAATAAAATTGTACCAGAGATCTAAGAAACAACGTGTTTTATAATACACATGACTTGCCAAGTGTGGTTAATCGGCTGACGTGGTTTGCAGGCTATTGCGTCAGTATGGGGTTTACCCTGTGCGCACTCGTGAGAGTAGCGGCTGCGGGTTACTTCGTCAACAATTAAAAAAAAACGTGTTTTATAGTGAACCACAGTACTGTTGTAACTTTTGATAAATTCACCCTCGAAAATCAGAAGTTCTTGTCCGGAAGGGATAATATCAACGACTTGACGTCCCTCCGACGCATCCGTTATGGTTATCTCATATTGCCCTTTTTCTTTTCGTATGATTTTGTTTACTATACCTGCTGTTGTAGCATTTTAAATTGTATTGTTACTCTTGCTGCCGTCAGGATAAATTTGACCCCTTCCTCTGTTCCCGCCTACGTATATAAGATATTTTAAGAAGTGAACATCCTTCTTAGTAGCAGGGTCCGGGGAAAGAATAGGGAAGGCCCATGAACCGATTTTTAGTATTCGTCTTCGTGTGACCATTTCATCTAAAAGCATAAGCTATTAAAGAGAGCACACTTTTAATATTTGATTATTTACTCAACACATCCCCTCACGTGCTGACCTAATGTTTTTTTCATGGTTCAAGCACGTGGAAATTCTGTTTTTAATAATGAGTAGCGGCGAGATTCGATCTCAGGACCTTTGCCTGCTCTGATACTATGTTGAAGTGTATGACCATTTCATCTTAAAAGCTTAAGCTATTAGAAAGATCACACTTTTAATATTTAATTATATACTTAATAGTTACTTTATATGTTTACTTTCAACGGCATAGACAAGGTTTTGCATACATAGTATCAATTTATTATCACAAAATTTATACATGGATTTAGGTCTGAGGCTATAGAGGTTCTAAGACTTTATATACCTTTGAGACCCTTCTTGTCTCAAATATATATTTATTTACATTATTTTCAAACGATTTCATTTTTTTTAGGAAGTGGTGTCGGATGATATCTATTGCATCACTTGCTTTGTATCCTGCTATTTTGTCGTCTTATTTTTATGTAACCTTGTTTTGAATATATTTTTTTGAGACGGGGGTATATAGAAAACAACATCTCTACCTCACATAGATAGGAGTAAGGTCTGCGAACATCCTACCATTCTCATACCTCACTTATAAGATTACATTGTGTATGTTATTTGTTGTGTCGATGATAATCCGTACGTAGACGAGTGTCTCCACTACTGTCTACTTCCACTAGCTTTGAGTCAATAATAATCCTCCTATGCACATTATCATTAGAGGATTAATTACCAATCGGACCAAACCGACTAACAAATCAGAAGAATCTCATTGCATGCATCGTAAGTTCGTAACTATCTTACCAAAATGATAAGAAAATTCAGAAATGTAGTTTTCATTTGATTTTGAAGATGAGAACAAGCTATGGTTAAAAATCCGACCCTTTTAATGCCAAGTGGGCAATGTGGCTGCTATTATACACACAAATTGGTGATATACAGTGACTGCTTTGTACACTTTAATTTGTACTAATAACACCATATGACAAAAGACAACACAATAAAAGAATAAATGTGACTTCATCTAAGATGATTTAGATTTTAGAGTGAAGTGAGTGGACCAAACCACCGCAGCTGAAGGTGTGGTAGCTAGGATGATTGATAATTTGGCAAAAATGCCAACTTATACTATTTTTAATGATTAAATGCATGCCTCATCATTTGTGAGATTAATAAACTAATAATAATGATTTGCATAATATAGTTTTAGAACCTTATGGAGCATAATGTTAAGAATGGATCTTGGGCCTGATTCAACTCTAAAAGTTAGTTTATGAGGGGAGGATTGTCTAAGTTCATATAAGGAGATCTCTTGTGAGTTTTTTTCATTCTTCAACATATAAAAAGTGGAATAGATTCGAATAATTAAATAAATTGGACGTGAAGGTCAAAATGTGAAGAAAAAATGGTAAAAGAGAACACGAAAAATCTGAGTGGGCCACGTGGCGCACCCACGTAGCCCACCCACACAACCATAGAGGAAAATGGAGATTAGTCCGGAGCTTCTGGAAGTAGCCACGCAACTTACGTGGCCACACAACTCACCCATGTAGCTGGACGAGAAGGATATTTTTGCCACAATTTTGAACGACTTTAATGATCGTGGTTTCTTCGCCTTTAATTAAATAGATAACTTAGGTTCTATGAAGAATATTTTGATACAAAACACATTATCCCTTCAATAATGTGAATCTAAATTCGATCAGTAAGATAACCTTCGATATAGAATAATTAAACCAAAAAATAATAGACCTGATATAATCCTTTAATAATGTGAATCTAAATTAATCGATCAGTAAGATAACCTTCGATATATAGAATAATTAAATCCAAAAATAATAGACATGATATAATCGTAGCAATGGGTTGTTATGAGATGGTCAAGGTTAATTTTTTCTGCCTCAATTAAATATCTCTAAGTTAAAACTTTTGAAAAAAAAGAATATTTCTACACGAAACACTTTGCTCTCTTCAAGAGGCTTACCTAACATGAATTCACAAAACTCTCCGACGGTATGAAATGCAATTTTTTGGTCAGAATATATATTCACAAAACATAATAGTATTTCTGTTAGATTCTCCGATCAAAATAAGAAATTAAAAGGTCAATTCATTTTTTGATGAAAATAAAACTTTATAAATTCTCCCTCAAAATTGGAATATTATTTCGAAATCGAAATTAGTTGGCTAATGATTTCAGTATCGGATAATTAAATCCAAAAAGAAGAGTACTACTGGACCAAACCGCCCTCAAATTAAACTCTTGGGGACCCAATAGACCAAAACCACCGATCCAATTTTATTGCAATATGTGCCCCATTTGTTTCATTTATTGAATCACCGATGCTAATTAAAGATTAAGTCTTACATGTTTGTTTGACTCTGTAGTACTACTCTTTTGACTGTCAGAATCTTCACCATTAAATTCTTTGTTCTTCTCTGAATGTTATATACTCTTATCATTACTCTCACTGAACAGTCTCTCACTTGAGATAGGGGCGGATCTAGGTAGTAGGTACCGGGTGGAATTTCATTAATTTTTATAATGAGAAATCTTTTAAATATATAAGAAATATTTGTTGGGAACCCACTTAAAAGAAGTTTTTCTTTTTAATTGGAAATTCATAAACTTCAAATTCTGAATTCGATTTTGACTTGAGATCAGTTAATTGTCTGCTTTTATATTTCTGAATTATTTTTTCGTCTTGCATGTATATATGACAAGTTCAACTGAATTTATTATTTTTCATTAGAATTATGTGTACGTATGTCAAAAATAACTAAATATATGTATATTTAATAAGATCACATTTTTAAATATATTAACTCTAAATTATGAATTCGCCTTTGGATTATTATATTTATACCAAGGTGATGCTTAGTAGAATAGTGACATGAAATGGGGTAGGCAAAGAAGACAAGCATCTCGTGATTCCTAGTACTACCTCAGCTAGAAATTGACACATTAATGTACAGCTCTTCTCTTACTTGTTTGTATGTATCCTTTTGATCGAACTCTTTCTATTTATACAAACACATTAGCCACTTGTTCTCCGTAAAAAGTAAAAAAAGTCCATACCTTCCAAGGTAGGGATAAGGTCTGTGTATACTCTACCATCCTCATACCTCACGTTGTGGAATTTCACTGGGTATATTGTTGTTGTTGTCTCGCTAGTCAATTTACCTACCATCTTGCGAAGTGGTGAGGAAACTTATTTCTATTTCTGGCCTGCATTTAATCTTGAGTAAGATTTTAATTAACGTTAACTTTTTAATTTAGTTTAAGTTTTAACAATTTGATCAAGTACAAAATAATATGCAGGTAAATTTATTTAATAACACTAATTGAATAGCTTGATATAAATTGTAAGAAACCTGGTATATCAGGTCAAATTACACGGCATGACATAAGAAATCCTTTTTTTCTGAAAGAATCGCCACATTAAATTACATTTTTGCAATGCAACTTAAATTGAATTTTAGACTTCTAAATCGATAAGTCGCATCTAAGAAATGTGATTCATCGCACAATGATAATTTATGTCATCGCATTATTGTAATCGATATATAAGTCACATGTAAGAAATGTGATTTATCGCACAATTATATTTATCAAACTCAAAGTGTATTCGAGGACGCATTTATCAAAATCAAGGTGTATTAAGTTATCATGAGATCAACTTTTCGTAGAGTTATTCATCCAATGATGCTGATATTTTTGAAATTTGCTTGAATTTTACAAGTAAATTCAAAACCGGGCTTACATTGGGACTATTTTGATGGTTTGGGCTCTTTTCTTCACTTGGAAGAGAGATTAGTTTTCAATCCCCTTGACTCAAGCCCAAAATGAGGTTGAAAGAGTGAACAGGAAAAAAGAAGAAAATGAAGAGTTCTGACGCGGCCCATGTACTAGTGGGCTTTCCAGTAAGATCTTAAAACAAAATTGAAATTTAAACTACGACTAATGAGCCAGCCCATGTACAGACCCAAAGGAAACAACCCCAATTGAATTTTATAGGGACAATTCGCACGAATGATCCTATTTTGTGGTGGTCTATAATTTTTGCTTCTCAAATTGTAGGTATTTAATTTTTCTCCTTCGGTACTTTAAGTAACAAAAAATGATCGAAAATACCTCTACATTAAAAAATAAAAAATAAAGAAATTTGGTCTTTCCTTATCTATAACCTAATTTCGCAAGGCAAAGTTTCAAAGAAACTATGTTTTTTCGGACAAAGCTACATAAAAACTTTGTCTTGTCAGACATAAGTTCCGTAGAAATAAAGTTATGTCGGATAACTTTGATTTTATAGATCAGAGAATAAGAGTACTTTGACCCATAAATTTTCATTAAATGAGAAGTAAGAATAAAAATTACAGACCAATGATTTAATGGGCAAAATTAAAGACCAGTCCATACCAAGAACAATCCGCAGAAAAAAATGATTTTATAGCCCTCTTGGATCTCTTTCTCCATCTTCAACTAAGCTCTTTTCTCTAGCGAGAATAATATGAACCAAGGTTGCTTCAATCTGAAAATGATTTCAATATTACATCTCAATACGACAATATCTATGATTCTTTGTCATAGTGGTCTAAACCTTTGTTTGGATGATCGTTACTCGTGGTTTCATAATTTGCAGTATCATATTGTATGGTATGGTATGGTATGTTATTATATTAATAAATATAATGTTTGGATAGACTGTATAGTTTCTTCACTTTATTGTGGTTTAATAACATTTTTATTGTTTGATTTGATTGTACGATACTGTATAATAACATATAAATTTACTTAAGTACTCTTAAGCCTTAATTACAAATTAGTTTACATATATTAGTAAAATTAAGATAAAGAATAAAATAGAAACTTTAAAAGATAAGTAAATGGGTGGTGGGGTGGTGGAAGGGTGGGTGGTTATGTAGTGGGGTGGTTTTGGGTGTGATGAAGGGGGTGGGGGTATAATGGCTAAATGAAATACGTAACCACACAAAAATCACCAAAGTCGTAGTTCAAAAAATTAGACATTTACATGGTTATATAACCATATGTTGAGAATCTAAACTTGGTTGCCAAAATTGAATACTTGAATATGTCTATATTCATGTTCAAAGAAAGTTGCTAGGTGCGTATGCTTGACTATGTGTGTATGAGGTGTGTACGTTTGACTAGGTGTGTATGAGGTGTGTATGCTTGACTAGTAACGTTCAAATATAGTTGATAGGTGTGTATGTTAGACTAATATCATACCATAATAGATTTAATATGATTTTGTAAGCCTATATAAGTGGCATTAATATGTATGTTTTATTATCTTATTATCAAAAATATTTCAATATTAATAGCAATGCATTTTTCTTCCCTCTCTATTTTTCTATTATATATCCACATATAAATCTTGTGTATTCTAACAAGTGGTATCAGAGCTACCGATCTGAACTTGTAATTTAATTAATCATGTCTGCAAATGGTTCGATTAATTTACAACTTCCAAAGTTCTCAGGAAAAAATTACAATAGTTGATCACTCACAAAATTTATGAAATTTGGTGGAGACGAGCTACATCAAAGTAGCTGACTCAAGAATTTGAGGCATTAAAAAGGAGGAAAAAGATTTGTTGGTGGATACTCGAAAGAAGGATCAAAAAGTTTTATATGCACTTTTTCAATCCATAGATGAGACAGTGTTTGAAAAAATATCAATGGCGGAAACGGCTCACGAGGCGTGGGATATTTTGCAAAAATTCTACAAAGGTGATAAGCAGGTGAAGCAACTACGACTACAAACATTGAGGCAAAATTTTGAAACTCTCTCGATGAGTGACTCAGAATCAATCTCAACATATTTTGATCGCATTCAAACCGTTGTTAACCAAATGGCGTCAAATGGTGAAAAACTCAAAGATCAAAGAATAGTCGAAAAAATATTGCGGTCTTTGGCCGTAAAATCTGACTATATTGTAGCGGCAATTGAAGAGAGCCAAGATACCTCAAAAATAACTATTGAACAGTTATTGGGTAAATTGTGTTCACACGAACAAAGGATTAACCAAAAATCCAGCGACTCTAGCATGGAGTAGGCGTTGTAGAGTAGATTTGTTCAAACAAATCGGTGGGGACATGGTGTACGTGGGAGATGCGATAGAGGAAGCAGTCGAGGTGTAGGTAGAAATATTAATTTTTCAAACAATGAAATTAATAATTCTAAAAATGATGAAAATTACAGAGAAATACGTGACAAGTCGCATGTCAAGTGTCATCGTGCAAACAGTTCGGACATTACAAATATAAATATCGGAGTCAACTAACGGGTGAGCCAAGTGAGACGATAAATTTTGCTAACGATGAAGGAAACGTGGTTCTGGCCTATAACAACACCAAACCGGGTGACTCATGTATGAACATATGGTATTTGGATACGGGATGCAACAACCATATGAGTGGGATAAATGAGGTATTCTCCCAGCTTGATGAATCGGCACGTGGAGATATCATGTAACACCTCCTGCCTTCAAATTAAGCCTTGTTTATATGATTCCGGGGTTTAGGAAACCAAAACGGGGAGTTTAAGTTGAAAAATCAATTTCAATTTTGCAGATTAAATTTTATGCCAACTTATACAGACCGTAAAATATTTTACGGCCTATCGATTTGGACCGTACAATTTCTTTATGAAATTGATGGTACACAGTAAATTATACCGATCGTATAAAAAGTTATGGTCCATCCTTTCTGACCGTCTCAGTCCCTCACAATTTTTGAGTCTCTAAAAAGTTACATGTTAGGTTGACGGTCTATTTATACGGATCATAGAAAATTTGACGGTCCAGACCTAGACCCCAAAAAGTTTGACGGACCGTCAATTGCGGCCGTAAAACCTCCGACGATTGAAACAGTATAAATACGCAGACTTCGTTCCAAAAATCAGTTTTTCATATTCCCCAATTCCTAGAACGAAGTTCTCTCCTCACATCATCCTCATAACTTAAGGTAAGTCCCTTCCATGTATTTCTATACGATTCTAATCAAATGTAATCATTTCCTAAGCGAAATTCACTATTTCTAACCTAGGGTTTTCAAGATAAATCTATCCTAAGGGTTCGAGGTTCAAGTTTTGAGTTTCTACTTCCAAGTTTATATTTTTAGGACAAGTATTGGAGTAAACAAGGTATGTAGAGCTTCTATCCACTTGTGGAAACATCCATATTATTTCCACGCCACGTTGTTCCATATAACTATGAAATTTCATAACTTAGGGTTTTATTCTAATATCATGATAACCCTAACTATATGTAATATAATTTATCAATTGTATTCATGATTGGTCATTAAGATTGTCATGAACTTGTCCGTAATCCATGAATGCGTGTTTGAATTTCATGAGTTCTTAATTATCAAGTTATGAATCATTATTACTTAAGCTATGAAATTATACATGTTTTCTCACAAGATATATTATGTATCTATATTCATATTAAATTATCACAGATTATGTTTACAAGTTATATTTATGAAATTCATGGGCTTACAAGTCAACTATTTTCAAGTACATATTTTGAGAGTTGCATAGATTACCGATAAGACTCTAGTAGCCTGAAACTACGTATGCCATCGTAGGATAAGAGTCACTCCGCCCAGAGAACCTTCATATTAATGATATGATCCTTTCATGTCTCATACCCCGACAAGGTATATGAGCGCTCTACTGGTCGGGCCAGGTACCAGACTTCACGTACCCACGTGGTGATTTTATGTTTTCGATTATACTATTGCTCTCTCCACAAATATACAATTTACAGATGTTACACATGTTGTTATATTCATGTTCATGTTTCTGTTTCAGTTCATGCTCATATTATATCATGTGCATGTTTATTATTTCAGTTGCTTTATATACAATACAATTCAGATGTACTAACGTCCGCTTTATATACAATACAATTCAAATGTACTAACGTCCTTTGCACGGGGCCTGCACTTCGCGGTGCAGGTGTTGAGTTTCAGGACGACGGAGCTACACGCTAGAACTTCACTTACATCAGCTATTTGGTGAGCCCCATTTCATTCGGGGTGTCAGTTTATTTACTTTAATGATCAGTTTATTCAGTATACAATTTTACATGTTCATTATCATTATCATTGCATGTTTTAATGCCCATATTGACAAACAAGCCATGTGGTTCGCTCGGTCACATGCAATCAGACACCGAGTGTTGTATTTCGCCTAAGCCATGATTCGGGGCATTATATATCAGTTTTGGAAATAAGTCCAAAGTTCCTGTGATGGGAAGAGATAATATTAAAATTTAGTCTAAAGACGAAATCGATGTTACTATTGCAGATGTTTATTTTGTGCCTAGTCTTTTCTGGAATTTGTTGAGTATTGGACAACTTTCAGAAAAGGGACACAAAATATTCATAAAAGATGGTGTTTGCACAATCCAAAGAAAATCCAATTGTACCATTACAAATGTACAAATAACGAAGAATCAAATGTTTCTTCTAATTCTTCAATCGGAAAACTTGATGAGTTTTCAAGCGATGGCCAAAAAATACAGACTGATTATGGCATCTTCGATTTAGCCATCTAAATTTTTTAGGCTTGAAGTTGTTGGTGAAGAAAAAGATGGTAATAGGTTACCACTTATAAATGCTCCAGATCGACCGTGCGAAGGGTGTCTTCTCGAAAAATAACTTCGAAATCCTTTTTCAATTGGAAAATACCGAGAGCCAAACAACAGTTGGAACTGGTTCATACAGACTTTTGTGAATCAGTTGAAGTCGAATCCCTTGGTGAAAAGAGGTACATTTTACTCTTTATTGATGATTTTTCAAAAAAAGTTGGGTTTATTTCCTAAAGGAAAAATATGAGGCATGTGGAAAATTCAAGGAATTTAAAGTATTTGTTAAAATACAAAGTGACTTTAAATTGAAAATTTTGAGATCGGATAAAGGAGAAGAATTTACATCTAATGAATTCAATGAGTATTGCAAAGCTCATGGAATTAAATGTCAGTTGAATGCAAGCTATACACCTCAGCAAAATGGTATAGCAAAGAAAAAATAGAACTACTTTTGAAATGGCTCGTAGCATGTTGAAGGCCAAAAATAAGCCAAAATATTTTTGGGCCGAAATAGTTGTTTGTGCTATATATCTGATGAACAAATGTCCAACTAGAAGCGTTATGGGAAGAACACCACATGAAACATGGAGTAGTAACAAATCGGATGTATCAAACTTTCGAGTATCTGGGTGTATTGCATATCTCAAAATACCAGATCAATGAAGCAAGAAACTAGATGATAAAAATCAAAGGTGTTTCTTTCTTGGATATATTGATGTTACAAAGGGCTATAAACTTTACAATCCAACCATATGTGAGGTGATTGTGAGTAGAGATATCCAATTCATCGAGGATGAATCGTGGACATGAGATAGCTCAGCAAAGAAATCAAAAGGCGCCGTATGAAGATGACATGGAAATTGAAGATCAATGTGATAATTCGACACCTATTGATCCATTAGCTCAATCAACATCATTATCATCTCCATCACCAATACCTGTAGGACGTCCAAGACAAACACATGTGATGCCTACACTCTTGCAGGATTATGTGGTCACATCAGACAATGATGAATTTACTGATGAAACTATAGTAAATTTTTATCTATTCGCTGATTGTGACCGCATATTATATGAAGAAGCTGAAAATAATGAACGATGGATCCAATCGATGAATGAGGAGATTCATTCAATTGAAAAAAAATGATAGTTGGGAGCTAACTTCTTTACCGCCAGGTAAAAATTCAATCGGTGTAAAAAATAGGTGTACAAGACGAAGTACAAACCTGACGGTCAGGTGGACCGTTACAAAGCAAAAATGATAGTCAAAGGCTACGATCAAAAGTCAAGAGTTGACTATTTTGAATTATTTTCACCAGTATCTCGGATGGATACGATCCGAATTACAATAGCTCTCGCAGCTCAAAACAAGTGAAAGATTCACTAAATGGATGTCAAATATGCGTTTCTCAATGGCGTACTTAAAGAAGAAGTGTATGTTTATCAACCACCTGATTTTGTTAAAAAGGATATTGAAATCAAGTGTACAGATTGAAGAAAGTGTTGTACGGGTTGAAATAAGCACCACGAGCTTTGTACACACGAATTGACACTTATATGATCGAGGCTGAATTTCAAAAATGCCCTCACGAGCATACCTTTTATGTCAAGTCAAAGACTTATGGTGATATAATGATTGTATGCCTTTATATCGATGACTTGATATTTACAGGAAACAACAATGCAATGTTTATTTAATTCATAAAGACAATGCCTCGTCAATTTGAAATGATAGACATGGGGTTGATGTCTTATTTCTTAGGCATCGAAGTGCAACGACGTGATGATGACATAATTATTTTGCAAAAGAAATATGTCGATGACATATTAAAGAAGTTTTAAATGGACTCTATTATATCAATATAGACTCCAATGGTTGAACGTTTGGAACTCAATAAAGAGGGAATAGGTGAATCAGTGAACCCCACTTATTTTAAAAGTATTGTTGGAAGCTTGCGATACTTGACTTCAACTAGACCAGATATGGTTTATAGCGTGAGGTTAGTAAGTCTATTCATGGAGACACCTCGGCAATTACATCTACAAGTAGTGAAGTGAATCTTACGATACGTGAGCGGTACTCGAGATCATGGTATTTTCTACACTTATTCTGACGATTTTAGTCTAGTGGAATATACATATAATGATTTGGGCTGGAGATGTTGAAACTCGGAAAAGCACTTCCGGGCATGTGTTCTATTTTGGAAGAGTATTCTCGTGGTCTTCAAAGAAGCAACAAGTTGTTGCATTGTCCACAGTGAAAGCAGAATATATGACAACAACATCAGCAACATGTCAAGCTATATGATTGCATTGTATGCTCGACGAGTTATAGTACGAGCACGGAGGACCGACTATGATTTTTTGTGATAATAAATCAGCAATCACATTTGCTAAAAAATCGGTCTTTCATAGAAGGAGTAAACATATTGATATCAAATATCATTATATTCGAGAGCTGGTAAAAGATGGAGAAATTATTCTTGAATTTTATAGATCTGAAGACCAAGATGCGGATATCTTTACGAAGTCATTGAAGATCGATGTATTTGAAAAAATGAAGTTGATCGGAGTTATCAGTTTCAAGTTTAAGGGAGGTTGTTGAAAGTCTAAACTTGATTGCCGAAATTGAACACTTGAATATGTTTATATTCATGTTCAAAGAAAGTTACTAGGTGTGTATGTTTGACTAGTAATGTTCAAATACAGTTGCTAGGTGTGTATGTTAGTCTAGTATCATATTATAATAGATTTAATATGATTTTATAAGTGCATTAATATGTATGTTTTATTATCTTATTATCCAATCTATTCACAATATTAATAGCAAAATATATCTCTCCATATAAATCTTGCGTGTTTAACATCATAAATAATTATAACACCATACACGATAATTTTAAAAATAAAAAAAACAAATATAATTTTATAAAAAATAATATAATAATAAACCACGGAAAATAACCATCCAAACAGGGGGTAAGGTAACAACTTATTCATACCGATTATGAACTTACTTTTTATTTTATTTAGTATAATAATAATATAAATGAAATTAAATAGAAGTAAAAATTTATGTATCTATTCCAACTTATTTGGTACTGAACTACCATTGTTGTTTATCTAAAACATACTACTGAGGAAAATTCATTCTTGATAGGAAACGGCAACTACAATGTCGGACCAACGTATCAAGAAGATTTAATCAAAGTGGGATTAAAGGATAAATTTTTGTTATCTTTTGAATCCAACTTCAATTCTAACACAAACCCCATTCGTATTATATAATCACACTATCTACCAAGTAATACATCGCTATCAATACCCTTTTGTCTCTACTCATCAATCGATTTATTTGTTACCCAATGGCTAACGAAAAACCACCAGTTTGCGTCACCGGAGCCAACGGATTCATCGGTTCATGGGTGGTTCAAACACTCCTAGACCGTGGCTACACCACCATCCACGCCGCTATCTTCCCTGGTTCCGATCCTTCTCACCTCTACTCTCTCACCGGCGCGTCTAACGCAGACGTCCGAATATTAGTCCACGAAGTTAACATCCTTGACGCTGATGCCGTATCCAGAGCTATTGAAGGATGCGGCGGCGGGGGTGTTTTCCACGTGGCGTCTCCGTGTACGTTGGAGGACCCTGTGGACCCACAGAAGGAGTTGGTCGACCCGGCTGTTCAAGGGACGATTAACGTGCTTAAGGCCGCGAAGAAGTTTAATGTTAGGCGCGTGGTGCTCACTTCTTCTATCTCCGCTATGGTACCTAACCCTGGTTGGCCGGAAAATAAGGTCTTTGATGAGTCATCGTGGACTGATCTTGAGTACTGCAAGTCTCGACAGGTATCATTCTCTCACCTATCCCAAGTTAGTTTTACGTTGTAAAGTTTTATGAACATGTTTAATGATTTTACTACTACTCTCCCGTGTGCCTTTTTTTTCTGCTCCACTTATCAAATCAAGAAAGAATGAAACTTTTTTTTTTTATTTGCTCCTATGAAGTGTTATGTGATCAAATCCCAATAACTATTTAATTAGAATAGTTTAGTCAAATTATCTATTTTTATCTAGAAATTAGTATTTCTGTTGCAAATGACTAAGTGAACACTCTTTTTTTATCTGGATGGTTTATTAAGTAAAACGAAAATAAACAAAAATATTGGTGTTGTAAATTGGACCTAGTTCTATTAATATATGATACCATTTGATTTTAATTTGAGTTGGTTTCTAATAATTGGATGCTTTTATGAAATAGCATCAAGAAAAGACGCTCCAATAGAGGAACGCCAACTAATACTTCTAGCAGAAGTGATTGGTTTATTAATATGTATAGATCAGTTATTTTATTTATCACAGAGCTTTAGGCTTATATAGAGCATATTGCTCGCTAATTCCACAGCTCTAGTATAACGAAATATTGTTGAGGCACCATGTACTCAATTATTTACCATCTCCTATTTATGTGGTACTTTCAACAAACTTATAAGGATTCAAAACTTGACATTTCCTAATTTTCCCAAGATCTATGATATAACTCTCATGCCACTTCAATTTTTTGAGTATATGGTAATGTTAAAGACTTTTTGATAAATTACTTTTTTGCTGCTCATGCACATATCCCGACAGCACTTTCTAAGTGCTGATCATTTATAAAAAATACCTTACCTTCTCAAAAGATTTTTTTTTGAGTACATGATAGCAGTGTTGACAAAGGAACCCTTAAACCGTACTTAAACCCTGATCGAGGCTCACACTTTGCCGGCTGCTTTAGTGTTGACAAAGGCGCCCTTAAAGCACACTTAAATTGTGATCGAGGCTCACACTTCGCCGGCTGCTTTAGTGTTGTCCTCAGGGCTCTAAGACATACTTCCTTGCCTATGAGCCTCTTCCTGAAGAGGCTACATTCACTTTATTGTATTTTTTTTCAATATAGTTGTCCATATATTTGTTATTCGGGCTTATAATTATTAGTACTAGACTAAACATATATATAAATATTTGTATTTTTTTCTCCTTTTGCGCCTTTTATTTGCACTTTGCGCTTAAAGCCCCTACATACCTTAGAGCTTTCTTGCTCTTTTCGCTTTTGACAACACCGTATGATAGAGAATTCTTAAACAGGATAACCATAATTGAGTTCCATTACAGAAATGGTACCCAGTCTCAAAGACACTTGCTGAGAAGGCTGCATGGGAATTTGCTGAGAAGAATGGATTGGATGTGGTAGCAATCAATCCAGCTACATGTCTTGGTCAACTTCTGCAACCCGGACTGAATGCAAGTTGCGCTGTTTTGCAACAGCTGCTTCAGGGATCAACAGATACCCAAGAGTATCACTGGTTAGGGGCTGTGCACGTCAAAGATGTGGCAAAGGCACAGATTTTGTTATTTGAGAGCCGTCGTGCTTCTGGAAGATACCTTTGTACCAATGGCATTTACGAGTTTGCTGATTTTGCTGACAGAGTCTCAAAACTTTCCCCTGAATTCCCTGTCCACAGGTTCGTTATCTTAATTACGCATCTCTTAATTCGTCTTTTGCATCACTCTAGTAAGTATTTTCTTTTTAGTTCTCTCTTGCATTCAAATAATAGGCCATCCTCAAGTTTAATCTTCTGTTGCTGCTTCTCCTTTCCGTTGAAAAAAATAACACATATATTGATTCTGTTTCTGTCCTTTGAAAGATTCGGGTTATATCAGATTGAAAGGGATGAATTCACATCTGTTAATCCAGTCCTGTCTTCTTGTCAGCTAATAACATTCTTAGCTCTATCAACACTTGATTTGACATAGCCAACTAGTAACTATTTTTTCACCCTGTTACTCCAAAGCATAGATTCAGCTATGCTTCCTTTAACTGGATAATGATAAAACTGAAACTTTGATGCTGTTATACAGTATGAAATGAGCAGATTGAGTCCATAAGAACTGATCTCCGCCTGGAGAACTTGGGAACAAAACTTTGTTAATTTCAGTCATAACATATAGACAGTTACTTTTATCACTACCTTAATGGTTTAATACTCCCCCCGTCTCATTGAAAACCTCTTGTTTTGGCCAGTCCCAAATAAATGTTGACCTTTTCCTTTAATGTGCAACTTTTTCTGCACACCAACTCAGAAATGTGAGCCAAGACTGCGTACAATAGACCCTTATGGTCCGGCCCGTCCCCGGACCCCGCGTATAGCGGGAGCTTAGTGCACCAGACTGCCCTTTTTTTATTTCAAAAATTAAACAGCGTTTCAACTAATTACTCCTTTTTTGCCATTTAAATCTACTTCCTACATTCCCTTAATCGACCACCTTTGAACTCTAGGAAGATTACTGAACTGTTTGAATGGGATTTAATACTAAATATGGTCAAATATTGCTTACAACATCTTTTTGAGTTGTGAACAAATGACGTTTAAATTGTTCACAATAATAGGTTGTAAGGGTAAATTTGAAGTGTAAAAGAAGTATTAGTTTGTACTTTGTATTCATATAAATTGTTAGGGTACAGTGGAAGTAGGTCAATGAAAATAGGAGACAGACTAATAAACTACTCCCTCAATAGAAAAATCTTGTGCAAGGTAAGTGATATAATGAAGGGAGGGACTACTGGCAATAGTATTTCATTTAATGTAAAATCAACTACTACTACATGGTTTATAGTAGTGGGGTGGCAGGAGCTGCCACTTTACACTTCGGTATGAAAACTAAAATGTGCAGTAGATACCTAACTTGTAGGAGTATAGATACACATTGCTCTCATCTGACCCCCACCTCCAGTAGTAGCTTCAAAGGAATTCTAATTGCTCACACACATTCAGAAGTTACAACTGTCAAGAATCAAGACCACCTTGATGTTATCCAGGCCTTAACAACCCCACTACAAAACTGTTAGGCTACCCAAAGAAACCCCACTATGAACTGCTAGCTACATCTATAGCATTCCAAGTCCCACTGGTCACCTTCCCTGTCTCCCATTGAGCTTATCCTTCCTTTTGGAGATTCTATTCTCGTTATCCTGAATAGTTTTACGATTGAGACATTGCTGAAGTTCTGCCTAAGCATCTTTAGTTTTGCAAATCTCGTGAATATGTTATTTAAGTAATTTGTAATTCAAGGTCGACGCTTCATAATTTGTATCAGGGTCTCTGCATAATCAGCTTAACTTGATTTGATAACTTAATTTCAAATGTATACTGAGGTTGGTACTGTACAAATTTTATTTCAGTACAATCCAGTTTGTCTGGTTGTGCTAGAGTATCTGGATTTTCAAATGTAATGGAAATAATCTATCAACCATCGGTTTGCTCCTAACTACCATGTGCCTTTATTGAAATGTCTCCTTAGTGCATTTATTTAGCCATGACTTATTACCAGGTTGACTGTAGACTGCATTTCTTGAGCATTCAATGTGCTTTTCTACAAATTCATGTGCAAAACCAGTGCTCTTTGTTACTCTTAACTGTTTCCTTTATTCTATGCTTTTATTTACTCCTCAAAATATTATTATTTGTCAAATTGTAAGTAGCATAAATCTAGGAGATAGATTGAGGGAGACACGTAGAGTTGTATCAGAAAATAAGCTTTATCATTGCCCCTTTTGAGAATTTCTCTATTGTCATAGTTTCAATTGCATAATTTACCATTTTTATAAGATAAATGATTCCTTTTTGTATGATTGGTCTGGTGTCGTCTCAAATAATAGTGAATAAATTTCAATACAGGTTCACAGGGGAGACCCAGCCAGGCTTGGTGGCTTGCAAAGATGCTGCTAAAAAATTGATTGATTTGGGACTAATTTTCACCCCAGTTGAAGATGCTGTTCGGGACACAGTGGATAGCCTTAAAGACAAAGGCTACCTCAAGCAACAGCAGAATTAATTATTTTCAACCCACTTGCTTTTAGGAATTCACATGATTCTCTTTTTGCTTAGATGGATTTCATAATGACCATTAAATGAATGATTTATTACAGTCTTTTGGGTAATTTAATTGAGTTATTTAATTCATTTATTAGATACCCTGTGACTGATGATAATTATTATACCTGCTATCGTGTTGCTTTACTTTTCCAATGAGATTAAATGGATCATGACCCTTTTTTTGTTTTTAATCCACAGTGATGATTAAAACAATAGATTACCCCTCGTTTGAATTTATTAACGGACACGCTAAAAAAATCTATCTATCTATTAGGGATCTGGAGCTTATTATTACTATACTATATGAGATAAACTTTATGATAAGACTTTTCCTTTTTATATAGAACAAAATGTTACGCATCATTGTAAATTTTGTTTTTTATCAATCGATCAAATAAAAAATTCGTTCTACAGTCATCCCAATATCCAGGTCCATTATTTACTCTTGCTTTTTGAAAAGATTGATTCTTGAATTCCTTACCACTCCATGCTCCATTACTGTGTGTGAATCAGAATTCCGCAGAATAGCTCCAAAACTGATTTTTTTCTCTATCACCGAAAGATAAGTTATAAAATAACATGAAGTTAATAAGTGAAACTGTTTTACTTAACAAGTACAGAGAACTGATTTGGCTGGTTTAGCAGGTACTGTCTAGTACTTTGAATACAAATTTATCATTTAAAAAAGAAGAGAAAAATTGAAAAACAAATAACATTAGTAATTTTTTTTTTTCAGAAGGAAAGTAATTTAAGTTTGTCTATTAGGGTATTTTGTTGTGCAACATTTTTGAGAGTTAGCTAAGTGGCACGTGATTGAGGGGACCAAAGTTAAAAGATGGAACCTTTGGGGGTATGTTGTTGTCACCCATAACCAAGCAAGTTTAGGTAGAAAATAAATGAATTGTGAACAATATTAGTCTGGCTTTAGTTGTTAGTCCTTTTCTTCATTTCCATTATTTTGGTTAGATTAAAAAGAAAGATTCTTTTATTCGAAAAAGAGGTACAAAGGGGCTAAGGGGAGTGGGGAAGACGATGCACATGCTATGTTTGGTAGCCTCTTTTATGTTAGAAATTGAAAGAAGAGTGAAGATAATGACTACAAGTTTTAATCATGGAGTTTATTCTGGCATTCCATGTGCTTCAATCACCTCTTCCCACTCATTATTTTACATATCATGTATATAATATATAACTTCCCTTCTTTTCTTTCAAAACAATTTAAGATTGTACTTTGATCTAACAACCCCCACCCCCCCTCTCAACCATATATATATATTCTTAAATTCATCTATCTTTTCCCTGAGTTTGAGGAATAAAACTAAACACCACCATTCTAAAACTTTCTAACCTTTTGTGGCTGAAAAGCTTAGTACTACTACTAGTATTCAAGATGAGTAATCTTACTTGTAGTCCTGCACCTTGTAGTAGATCATGGTAAGTTAATTTCTTTTGTTTCTGTAAGTTCAACGTTTGCAAGTTTCGAATAATTTCAAGTTGATTGATAGCTTAAAAGATTCATCTTATTTTTTAGATTATCATATCAAACATGCTATCAAAATATGTACCCAAAATGGGATTTTGGGGCAAGGAAAAAGAATTCCTTTATTAGGAACTACACTCAAGATTTCTTCTCTTCTAAATTTTTTCTTGGATTCTTGAATACTTGTAGGTCAATTAGTGAGGATTCCTTGAGAAGATATGTGTTCTATGCAAGTGAAAATTGCATCCAAGAGTTGTTATCAGCTTCAGATTCACAAAGTGGTAACGATGGCTGGAAAATACTTGGCATAAATAACGGCGTCGAGATATCAAAACGCTGTTCAGGTTCACTTCACACTTTCCGTAGCCGTTGGTTGCTCAAATCTGTCTCTCCAGAGCAATTCATCACCGTGGCTAACGCCATTGATGCTGCAAGAGTAAGTTCAAAATAATTAGTTTTTGGTTCTCAATTAACAATTAAATATTTCTTAAGAAGTGAGATATGTATTTTCATATTTTTGATGAATGGACAAATTTAAATGACAGCAATGGGACCGAGACCTAGTAGAAGCGAGATACATAAAGGATTTGGAAGATAACCTGAGTATTATACGCCTTAGATTTGGTGACAACTCAAAGCCTCTCTTCAGAAACAGAGAATTTATCGTCTATGAACGTCGTGAAACTATGGATGATGGCACCTTGGTACATATATATTACTATTCTATTTAATTGATTAACGAATTAATTTTACTTTTGAAATAATAATAATATATTTTTAAAATAATGTTGCAGGTAGTAGCAGTAGCTTCTCTCCCAAAAGAAATAGCAGCAGGGTTGCACCCAAAGCAAAACAATGCAATACGAGGCCTATTGTTGCAATCTGGATGGGTTGTTGAGAAACTTGACCACGACTCTTGCATGGTCACTTACGTTGTCCAGGTAATGTGTTTTCAATATTTTCAAAGAAAAATATTATTTATAACATAAATGTTCGGACCGACTTGCACACAACTTCATTATATCACCAAATACGTCGTTACTTCATTCATTATGTGATGGTGTTAAAGTTTGAGGAGTCAAACAGTTTTTTCTTTGATTATAATTTTAAAAAAATATTTTGAATAATTATTTATGTTGACTTGTATATAGTTTTTGATTATGTAAATTTTATTATAAAAAATATAAAGAATCTATACTCGAATTCATAATCAAAATTAAATGTTTTGACCCTCGTATACACACGCCTTTTGCGACACATGAAGTACCCTCTACCATCACATGTATGGTGTGTCCACCACTATTTAGACAAATGATAAAAATCGCCTTACATTTTTTCTCTCTTCTAAAGGGATTTAAACACTTTATTGATAAATAGTGTAAATTTATTTTTAAATTTCATAAAATGTAAGTTGAAAATTCAGAAGTGGAAACTAATCCTTTTGTATTTATGAAAATTTTCAGCTGGATCCAGCAGGATGGTTACCAAAATGCTTCGTGAATCGTTTCAACACAAAGTTGGTTATGATCATTGACAACCTTAAAAAGCAAGCTGTGCTCTCTAGCCCTACCAATAGTGATGATAGTACTTGATTACCACTTTGTACAAACCAAAAAAAAAAAAAAAGAGGAAAAAAAGTGAGTAATATTTATAGTTTGAGTATATATAAATATGAACTTGTTTGATCATAGTGAAATTCCTCATCACCTCTACCCCATGTCACCACTACTAAATGAAAAGGAAAAGGAAACAATTAAAACCTTTAGCTAATGGGAGGGGAGGACCATGCATATTTTTTACTAAGAAAAGTTTTGAAATTTTGAATCAATTACCTTTGTAAATAACCATTGATAGCTATATAGCACGAATTGGAGTTTCCAATATCATATGTGGATATTTTTAAAAGTTGGAGAGACAATATGGTGGGAAGAGCATCTTTATTTTATGGATCCCTTCATTATTTAATTTCATGAGTGGTTGCTATGATTATATATAAAGTTCTAGTTTCGAACTTAGCATGATTAAAGGGAATTGGTGTAACATTCCGTAATTTTGGGCGATGGTTTGAACACCTAAACATAGGCAAGTAGATCCGGGCCTCGGGGAATGTATGTTATATTTACGTATGCTAATAAAGAGATTAGTGTATAAAAAGATAAAACCCCGAAATAATTTTGGACGTAACAAGTGTGACGACGGGGATTGAAGATAAATTTGATGTGTGCACAAAGAGGTTATGTACTAATGTCATATCACACAAATTATGACATCGAGTATAAGAAGGTTTTATAAGTCATCAAGATTTAAGTGAATTGGGACCAAGAATTAATTTTGTGTGTAATTGATTAATTGTGGGAGAAGAGGTTAGTGGATATAATCCATGTGGCGTGAATATATAAGACCACAAAAATTATGAGTGTGCATGTAATTAGGTGTGTGTCGTGTGATTAATTATTAAGGGGATAGAAATTGCCTAACTAAACTATCCGTATTAAGTTAGTAAGATTGTGTTGCATTCATTTCGGTCCATTAGCAATTAGTTCACTAGATAAGCAATTCATTCTTAATTTTTAATTAGAACAAAACGTCCTGTAAAATTAATTCAAAGCAACGTTCCAGAGACTTTAACCCTTGGTGATGAACTACTCTGAAGAACAACGTGTGAAGCAACATGAATTTAAGCTTGTAAAGAATGCATGTATGTCGTTGTAATTTGAAGAGTTGGTAATCGAGGTATGTTAAGGCAAATTATTTCTTATTTTGGCATGTTCCATGTAACAAAATATAATCGTGATATTGTTCCATAAATTATTTTACTCCTAGTAGTTAAGAATGATCATGTTATTGATTCATATGTTAAAAGTATGTCTAACTATGTTCCTAAATCATTATTGAGTTATATGGGAAAGATGTTAATATTTCCAATGTTAGCCGAAGGTACAAGGATATTATGTCATCCGATAAATTCAGAATGTTTTATTGTCATTCATGCATTTTCATTTGCATTATATTCATGTATCACCCTGGACTCACTTGTGCTATGCACACTACTATAAGGTAAATATTATATCTATGTAGGGGATATGGGAAAAGGGAACGCGTTATATACGCACACCACCTGCAGCTGGTACAGACTATCACGAAAGAGCCCGAAGAGGCCAATATTGATGCCCTTGTGTGGCCAATATGATAATGAAATGATGCCCACAGAGGTTGTTATGGACAGGAAGATGCCCTTGTGTGGCCAATATTTATATGTATACCGCATTTGCATTGTGCATAACGTTTAGGCATATGTATTAGGGCCCTCAGAGGCATTTCCTGCTGGTTAGCTGTTTATGTCGGTTGTTGCTGTTGTCGGTTGTTTCTACCAGCCATCTTTGTCGATTGTTTCTGTTTCAGTTATTGTTATATCCTTGTTATGCTATTATTCATGCCTGACATACTCAGTACATCAGTCGTACTGACGTCCCTTTTGTCGGGGGACGCTGTGTTTCATGTCTGCAGGTTCACGTAGACAAGACGACGATCCACGTTAGTAGGTTGATGTCTCAACGGATTTTGGAGCACTCCCCTTGTTTCGGAGTGTTGGTCAATCTTGGTACGGTATATTTTTGCATGTATATATGGGTATGGCGGGGCCCTGTCCCGGCCTTTTGATATCACATACTCTTTAGAGGCTTGTAGACATTATCCTGTGTGTGGTAGTCTTGTATGGCATCGTCGGCCTTTGTGTATATATATATAAGTTGAGATTTCTGGTTAAGATTTTCCATAATCCTTTTTCGGCTTAGTCCGTATTTAATTATGATTAGACGATAAATGTACGGCTAGTGGTACCCGGCGGGTAGTGTCCGGGTGCCCATCGCGGCCCTCCGGTTTGGATCGTGACAATTGGCATTTGGCTCAATCTGATTCTCCTGCTCTATAATGGAGAAGGAATAAATTCTCAAATTATGATAGATAAATTGAAAAATAAATAAATAACCTGTTAAATTACATCAATAGTGTAATAACTTTTTTCACTTCATCATATTATATATAAGTTAAATCGTTTTTATCATTTTAAAACTGTTAGCGACAAATATAGTTAAGGAAGCGGTACTTTAGTTTTTCCTACAGGAAAATTCATTGGAGTCTATAGGTAGAATTGTTTATGAAAAATGTTTTTATTATTGAGAAAGCAAAAGGAAGTTATTTAGTAGTCATCCTAAATTTTATTACTTTTCTTCAATTTCACCACATAAGGAAAAATAATTAATTAGTTATTGACCTTTGAGACCATTAATCTAAAAAGAGGAAAATTGTGGATGGAATCAACAACGAATAAAATCTAGGATGATTACATTTTCTCAATAATATTTTTTATATATAAACAATTTTACCTATAGTATATCACATATCTTTCGCTAACAGTTATCGAAAGATATGTGATAACTAATTAACCATATAGTTAATTAGTTATTCAACTTGTCTTTGCCCGATTTGTTGGTTACATCCACAATTTTCCTCTTTTTAGATTAATGGTCTCAAGGGTCAATAACCAATTGATTGTTTTTCCTTATGTTGTGAAAATGAAGAAAAATTAGGATGACTATTGAATAACTTTTTTTTTTTTTTTGCTTTTTCAATAATAAAAATATTTTTCATAAACAATTCTACATATAATTATACAAATGTCTTTCGCTAACCGTTACCCTAAAACCCAAATTAGAAAAAGCAAGGAAGAAAATAGATATTTGTAGAATATTCGGAAAAGGAAAGTGTGCGTTAATTTCAAGCCAATTTCCAATTTGCTCTTTTCTTTGCCTAAAGGGTTTTAGATAATGTATATATGTCCCCATCATAAATCTGTATTATAATTAAGGTTTTTATGAGATGGGGTCAGTCATTTATCCGCATTCTCTTATAAGCAAGTCAAGTGACCAATTAAATTGGTACCTATTCTAATTAGAATTTTCAAATTAAACAAGTCCTAAAACACCATAAGTATTATATAATGTTGATCCGGAAAAGATACATAATCAATGACCAAGATGCCACAATTCTAATTGAAGTGTCGAGAATTACAATTCTAGACTTCTCTTTTGCTTTACTAATACATGAATAAGAGATTTATAGTTTTGATGAAAAAGAATATAAAGATAAACTATATTGATGATGGAAAATTCTTGCTTTTCGATTTTATACATCAAAAAAGGCGAGTATATATATCATGAGTGAACTCTATGAAATAATAAGGGATCCCAAGCAATAGTTCATAAATTAGATATAACGACTTCATAAACATTGACCTTTTCTTGCCACTCAACACCAGTAAACTATTGGTCAGTTGTCGATGAGGAATTAAATCAAACACATAATTTGTAGGATCATTGAATTCGTTTGACTAGTTTAATAGTGCAATCACATGTTTACGAAACACGAACTACACCGAAATAGCCACATTTTATATCGTGTATCTTCGTTATAGAAGTCTACTCTTGTTTTCGAGGAAGAATCTCCAATAAAATCTTGAGGGAAAATTTGCAGAATTAGAGAAGGAAGAAGGAGAAGTTTTGTCTGTATTTTTGGATTGAATGTAACACACAAGACACGGAATAGTCCTAACAATTGTGTCTTTTCATACTTTTTATATAAATGTATATTTATTTCTTATTTATATTTATATGGATCCGGGTTGACCCGAATCTAATTCCTTCGGTCGATAAAGAAGATCACATGATAACTGATAATATTGGTCAACAAATTAGGTAGTGGAGCTCATGTGTTAGGTATTAGGATATCGCAAATACGAGAGATCCACAATTTCAAAGATTGGTTAAGTCGTACAGCTTTATCTGTTGCATCTTATCTGATTGGATCAAATCGACTGGCTGTGATCAACTGATATTGGCATAAGGGCCTTGCCAAATTAATATTTCCATGCCTTTGAAGGTGACATCTGATTTTTAAAGATTAGACAACAACCTAATGCTTTACATAAATGACAAATAGAGTGATCAAAGACAAGTATTGTAGGTTCAATTGAAACCATTATTTTTTGGCTCATACTATATAGTATTACGTAGGCGGAAAAAAACTAAATTGTGTATATGAGTTTACGGTCATTACGAATCCACTGATTCGCTCATAAGAAATCCTTTATTTCCCCAAGGTAAAGAGGGCATGATCCGGTTAAGCTATTGGGAAATTGGAAATTTATTCATCCAGGTTCTGCTTTTGAGGTTTCTACAAGTGTGTGGGAGTGGGGTAAACAATTTCATCTGTTCCGTTCAACGAAGGGCCCACTAAAGCGGATGCCCTCCTTATTCCCATGCTCGAACCCAAAAACTCAGGTTTAACGGTAGAGGGCTTTGGTGGTGGTAAACAACTTACCGTAACAAGTAACTACCTGCCTCAAATGAATGTATGGATCATAGCAGAATATTTGATCCCTTCAACCTTGAGGGTTACAATTGATCCAATTAGATTAATAAAACAAAATAACAATGATTATGACAATTGGTTAATTTTTCTGAGAAAACAACATAGACGTAAGAGGCACATATTTCAGCACAATATACATGTAATGAAATGAATATTTACACACAGTTGAGAATATAATGTCACACAGGAAATATAGACTGATAATGAATTCATAAACATCCTTCAATGGACTTTTGGATAATTTCTAGTATAAGGCTGTTTATGGCTCTTAATGCTCTATGCAAAAACACCCCCGGAGATTCATAGAATGTACACAAATAACACAAGGACAAAGGTTGCTTGAATCACTTCCCATTTCTTTGACAAAGCACAGCTCCAGCAGAAGAGTTTGTACATTTATCGAGAACTGGTGCCCGCGCTGTAATGATTTAGGCTTTCTTCACTGTAAGGATGGTCAAATGTTGCACTGGTTCTCTCGCGGCTCACAGAAGTTGATCTTGATTCAGTATAAGTGTTCATTCCATCTATTTCCATGATATTCTCAATCTCTTTCACCACCTCACACATTGTCGGCCTATGAACTCCTGCTTCTTCGAGACACGTAACAGCTAGATCCACAAACTTCCTGAAGCTTATAGGTGTCATGCTTGAGGGGATATTGGGATCAACAAACTGACCAATGTTGTACATGTCTTTAGACTTATCTATCGCTTGCTTCAATTCCTTCACGATATATTTTCCTCTCACAATAGGACTGCTCGCTGTTATAAGCTCCAGCAGCACAACTCCGAAGCTATAGACATCACTCTTCTCAGTCAACTGTTGTGTTGTGCAATACTCTGGATCCATGTAGCCCTAAGCCAATAAATGTACGGAGCAGCTCGTATTAAATGTTCAGTTACAAATTCTTGAACAATGTTGAGATCAAATGTTCAGGTTTCAAGCTTCCTAAGTTTTCTACTCTGTGAAAATCACAAAGCAATTGCATGCAAAGAAGTTATGAATTTTGTCACGTTATTAAGCAGAAAATGTGATCGCTCATTCTAAAAAGAAAATTTGTATCAAGCATTTTCTGCATGTGCTTATATATGAGGGGTTTTCCTTCTTTTGTTTGTTTTATCTTCGAATAACAAAGATGTGAATGATCATCTATAGGAGTTTCTGCAAGTGCTTCAATGAGTAGCCTGAAGTATTTTGTGTTTTCACTTTTCCTCTTCACCAACTATCTTTTTATCTTCTTTTTTCTTTCATTCTTCTGATTTGTTTGTCTTTTTAAGCTGCTTACCCAATGTACTCCGTTCATTGTATAAACTTACTGGAGTAACCTGAGAGTTCAGCACAATGTCTAATAGCTCTGCACACGAGTCCTGTTTTAACTTTTAGGAATTGAACCAAGACGATCACCAGTCTATAACTATTGATGGACAAGAAATCCTAGAGACTAAGAAATATAGAAAACGTTGACTTATAGAAACTGAGAAATGCCACCATCAGCTGCAGCATTTAGTAAAGTGTGGACTTACCATTGTTCCTTTCACCTGAGTGCTGACGTAACCCTTTTCTGGCTCACTCATCGACTTGGAGAGACCAAAATCAGCAACTTTTGCATTCAAGCGCTCATCCAGCAAGATGTTATTTGATTTGATATCTCGGTGGATGATAGGAGGGTCAACATGATCATGAAGATATTGCAAGCCTCTGGCTGCTCCAAGGGCTACCCGGAGTCTCCTCTTCCAATCTAACTTAATGCCAGACTTTCCTGCAAAAGTTGACATTAAGTTAATGCCAGACTTTCCAACTACAGCTGATCTTCAAAACAACAGTTAATAGGAGGAGTTCGCATACCTGAAAGACTCTCTTTCAAGGAGCCATTTGATATATATTCATAGACCAGCATCTGTTCGCCTTGCGTGAAACAAAAGCCTACAAGGCCGACAACATTTTTGTGATGAAACCTAGAGAGAATCTCAATCTCAGTTTTAAACTCTAGCGCACCCTGCTTAGATCCTTGCTCAGCTCTCTTAATTGCAACAAGCTGTCCATCTGGAAGTGTGCCTCTGTATACCTGTAAGTTCGCGAGAAGTTTTAAATGATCAACTAACTTTAGTTTGGAAGAAAATATTGTCATAACTTTTGCTTTCTACATGAGTTCACAAGGCTTCTTGCTCTCTACATGAGTTCCTTTAACTAATTCAAGTGTCAGTGGTAAAGTTACACATCGAATTGAACTCATCATCGGTGGAAATGCTACCGTTCTCAATCTTAAATATTCAACCAGACATTAGCTTTACTAATCCAGTGCAATCCTCAACATAAAAAGCAAATGGTCTAGACCTGTTTTAGGACAGACTGGAAATGTAGATGCAACCACCGATAATTCTATTGGTCCCTAACTCTATTCTCACCCTCCGCCTAAAAGTACGGTAATAACATAAGTTATAGTGGATCCAAACATTTTCTCGGTTCCAAGTAGGCAATACTGATAGTACGAGCCATGTTGCACTTAAACCTGGCAATATACCTATGCCAATATACTTACAGAAATATTAGTCTTCACGTGTCTTATGGATTGAACATTATTGCGCAAAATGGGTATTACTCAACAGCAAGGAACAACTGCATGACTGTTAGCAAATAATCTCAACAACTAATTTATAACAATAGCTTTTTAATCAGATTATGAAATTAAAATTGTATTACCAAAATTCAATTTGAACCAACCTTTCCATAACCACCAGATCCAATGTAATTGCTTTCTGAAAAGTTATTGGTGTATTTTTTCAGCTCTTTAAATGTGTAATATTTTACACCTTTTAACTGTGGAACATTGCCGCTGTCTTTAATAGAATACCATGTAGCTGGACAGATAAAAAAGACGGTAACCATCAGCAAAATAAAAAGTTAGAAGCAACACTAAAGAACAGTCACAGAACTCACCAAAAGGATCACTCTTTCTAACAGCTTCTTGAGCTCTTTTCTTCTGGCAAACTAAAACTCCTATAATAAGTGATAAAATTAAAAGGATAGCACCACCAGCTGCTGCTCCAATTATAATTCCTATAGAAACTGACTGCTGAGATCCTCTTGATCCAACTGTAAAGCACAATACCTGTAAAGTCAGATCTCTAGTAGCAGGTACAAAATAAATTTAATTATCATCCATTAACTGAATTCAGTGCCATAGCATGTAATAATTACTATATTTTAGTTATTCAGTGAAATGATAGTATTTCGGTATATCTACCCTTCGCTTTGTTTTCACTAAATGTGTCCCTTCTCTCAGAGTATATGAAAACTTGAGCACAATAACTTCTCTTTGTTATTAACTTTTCATCAGAAATAATTGTTATTAT
The DNA here is from genome assembly GCA_034509755.1 of Anisodus tanguticus. Lineage (NCBI taxonomy): Eukaryota > Viridiplantae > Streptophyta > Magnoliopsida > Solanales > Solanaceae > Anisodus > Anisodus tanguticus. The sequence continues at coordinate 30,261,581 of CM067561.1, read as the reverse complement.
GGACCATAGATAGATGAAACTTGTGCATAAGAATAATTTACATATGAATGGAATGTTCTATCACCTTCAAAGTATTCGTAGCTTTCACCAATGAAAAAGAATGGTCCAAAATTTGGTTGAGGTTGGTAAGTCTGAATGCTAAGTGCAAATCCAAGTGTGGTAATCCCTGTACGGTTGAAATGATCTTGGCCAAATGGAAAAACTTGCAGGTTTAACACAAGGTAGTCATCTGAATTCTTTTCCGGGTTACTCAAGGAAACTGAATCTACTTGCACCTGATGTTGGCTCAAAGAAAATATAATAAACTTTTGAAGTGACTCATAAATTCTTGTTTTTCCCAACTCAGAAAAGGAAGGAGCTCCGAAAAATAGGTTGCCTGTGTACGGATAAGCACATTTACAGGTAGGGCTAAGAATTTGATCAGAACTGCATTGAGTTTTGAAGCAATTATGTCGTGGAGTTGAATATCCAAAGTTCATTTGGGAAACGCCACAATAGTCTTTTGATCCGTTTTCATAACAAATTGGATTATGCACAAGTCTGCCAAGTGAACAAGTAGAAAACTGAGATTGTTAACTGATTAAATGGTATTCAGTAGAATCAAATGTTCTAACAGGAATGATCCAGATTTCTTTTCTCGTTGCTAAAGTGGAGAAAAAGTGGCTTGAGGACTTACATTATTTGAAAAGTCAATCCAGGTCTTACTTTAAAAGAATCGATGGAATTGTTCTGCAAATCAATCAGTTTTAGTTGACTGCTATAGTTGTATTCAATATCCAGGGCTCCATTGATCTTGTTTCCCTTCAACAGGCTGTCATAAAGAACCACTTCATCGTCATAAAATTGAAATGCAAAACTTAGAATCATATACTAGGTCACTTTGTACTACCTTTTAAGCTTAGTTACAAGATTAGCACATAGCAAAAAAGGGAGAATAGTTGCATGACATGCACCTTGGCCTAAAGGTAAAAGAATACTCACACTTTCTGCAACTGAAAAAGACTGAAGAGGGTTGGCGGAATTTCTCCTTGAAGTTGAGTGTTCTCCATTACCCTGTTAACAGTTTAATTTATGAGGTGCATAATAGATTCTATGAACCAACTCCATTAGGATAACATATACACTCAAAGATGCATGTGAGTTCTGCTGAGGCACATGAACTCAGAGACAGATACACGCATACATGCTAAGAGATAACGAGAGAGAGAGAGAGAGAGAGGGAGAGGGAGGGGGGGGGAGGGAGGGAGGGAGGGAGAGATAGGGAGAGAGAGAGAAATGGGTACAGAGTCGTCAACGACTGCAAAGTTGAAAACCACAGCGGAAAACCAGCTGAGCTAAATGTATTATTGCTCATATCTCTGCAAAACATGACCAGATGACACAAAAGCAAATTAAAGTAATCTAAAGACATAACCTGTAATATCACAACATCAAGATTGATGCATTTTCTTAGCAGAATAGAGTTCCAATCAAAACATCAGTATCCCAAGGCATTGTAAGTCAAGGTACTTACAAGTAGTTTAGGGCATTCATGCCAGAGAGATCGGGCAAGGGGCCAGTGAATTCATTGTTTGATAAGAAGCTGCAAGCGATATGGAAAACTTATAGCGTGGTCGACACTCATAAAAACGGAGATCATAGCAAGGTTGTATTAGCATAATGCTTGTCTACTCACAGTCCACTCAAATGTGTCAGATTTTTGAGGGTTGAAGGAATCGATCCATATAATGAATTCCTGTCAAGACGACTACAGTGTACATGGATATCTAGTTAATAAAAATTTCCCAGGTAATGAAAAGCAAGAACGATGGCACATTTACTAGAATTGTTTATGAGCAAGATGGATTTTGGAAATACTTACACCACCTCCAGAGTCTGCACAAGTCCTAATGTAGGGGGTATTTTTCCAGTAAGCTGGTTTTGCTCAAGCAGCCTTTGGAATTACAAGACACAAACAGAAGAATCCATTAGCCAAATGGGAGTAGGTTGCTACAAGTGTAGAGCTAGCACGGTAGCATAGGGGTGGAACAACAATGTAGATGAACAATCCAATTCTTATGGCAGCTTTCGAAATATTCACAATTTTTGTGTATGTGTGCGGGGTTGCAAACTCACGTTTCTAAGCCTAGCTTTGAGATTGCCAATCACTTATTGGTTTGCTATATGTGTGGTTGAACATTGTAGATTGAGAAATGTTTAAAGACAGAAACAGTTCAAAGCTTGAGCAAGGAAAAGAAAGAGGAAATAATGGGATAAAAATAAAGCTTAAAGTAACACATGCTCACAATGACAACAATGAAGAGAGTGCTTGGTTAGTACATAAATGAGGAAGTTAGATAGTTGGTGATTGAGAGACAAGAAAGTTTTAGAAAAATAACAAAGAGAATGTTCAACAAGAGAGGAATGATAAATGAAACAAAGATCAAAATCGATATGTCAACAAAAATACAAGAACCTAATATGAAAAGACAGATTGAGGAGATCATAGTTAAGTATATCTTATAGGGTTGATTGGTGCAAGCACTCCAAGACAAGAATATGTAAGTATTTAAACGTTATCGCACTATAGAGAATGCATGATAAGTTGTGTTTGCATTAGATTAAGGTTTTTCTTGCCTTCAGACTTCAGTAATGTTGGATGATAAGTTATTAGATCACCCCTAATACTGAGACAGATTTCTCCTCCATAAATTTAGAATTGATACAACATTTCCATCATTAGAATCGACCCAACGATTTCCATCTATAGAACAATGTGGAACTCTAACACCCCAGAAAAACCCTTCCCCCCCCCCCCCCCAACCCCAATCAAATAATTGACAAAACATATACGCTTCCAGTTCAGTGGAACTTACAAATGTCTGAGAGTCATATTTGAGCTGAATAGCTGATCTGGAATCTCACCTGAGAGCCGATTTCTCCCCAGGTGACTGCGAGGTAAGTGTTATATCAGATAAAAATGAGAGACGAAGATGCTACTCAAGGAACAGACAGTACTACTCACAAATGCTTTGTGTGAACAAGCATGTCTAGACCAGGTGTGCTTCCATGGGAGACTGGAAGAGGCCCACTGAGCTTATTATCAGCTAAGTCTAGCCAAGCTAGCTTCGACAAATTACCAATAGAAGCTGGTATTGGTCCAATAAAGTTGTTCAAATTCAAAGCGCTGCATGATTCAGATTAGTATTTTAGATATGCAGCCCAGAAGAAGAAACAGAAAAGATTTTAATCTAGTGGAGTATAACATATCTAGAGACCTACAGCTCTTAGACTCCATAGCTTGACTATGCAAAGGGATACAAGAATTACTACAACTATAACAACTACGCCTCAGTACGAAACAAGTTTGGGTCGGCTATATGAATACTCACTGGCCATGATACTCCATTTAAACTCATCTCATGCATATATTATACATAATAAAATTAAAAATAAAAAGTACCAGAAGTTCTTTGTATTTTCGACAATTTATTTCAAAATGTACAACCAGGGTAACAGAACTGTGGTCAGTCGCAAAGTACAGGCGCTCGTCCTTAATTACCATCAGAAATCGACAAGTAGAGGAGATAACTAAATTGTAAGCATCCAAAACTGAATTAGGTAGCTGATAAAGGGCAGCCCGGTGCACTAAGCTCCCGCTATGCGCGGGGTCCGGGGAAGGGCCGGACCACAAGGGTCTGTTGTACGCAGCCTTACTTTGCATTTTAGGTAGCTGATCTGAGATAATTGTTCCTTGTACTGAAATGCCAGTATATCCAGTATATTCTAGCTTTAACAACAAATAAGCATATTCCCAATATCTTTAATTCATTAAGCATTGAGCTCATAGACATATGTAATAGGCAAGTTTATGCCATGAAGATCACTCAAATGACCGATTTGTGAGAACAAAACAATCCAAACCATGTAGTCAACTCTGAAATAGTTTTTGGATCCATATTTATACCAGTAGGATATGGAAGTTAATTTACCACCATATTAATGTTTTCCCCCCCCAATTCAAGCAAGTCATATAAACCACTGAAATAAGACTTACACTGGTGACATGACATATAGTTTGTAAAAAGTTATAACTTATAACTAAAAGAAATTGATATCCTTACAGAAAAACCAGCTGGCTAAGGGATCCAACTGTGTCTGGTATAGATCCAGAAAACTCGCAACCAACAAGGATCCTGCGAGGCAGCGAGGAGCAATTACTCTCTAGAAACAGGAAACTAAACCAAGTGGTGAATTAAATTAACAACATTTTAGCATCACCATGTAATTCCCTTACAGAATTGATAAACTCTTCAAACTTCCAATTGATTGAGGAAGTGAACCTGTCAAGCCTTTGTTGTATGATAGATCCCTATAAAAGGAAGCAGAGAATCACAACAGAAACTAAAAACTCTCAATAGTCAACAATATTAGTGCATGTATTGCATGAACAAAAGCACAGCACAAGTAATTGTTTATTTCATGCAAAAAGTAGAAAGCTTCAGGTGCTTCATGAATAGGGTTAATTTCATGGATGATCACTCAACTTTTACTTTAGTGCACCAAAGTCATTAAATTATTTTTGTAATGAATCTTTCAAAACACGTTGCATTGCACACAAACAAAATGTTTAAATTAACGGGTGTCGAATTCAGGATTTAAACTTTATTGGTTTAATTTTCAAGGTTCTTAGCATTGAACCTATTATATTTTCAAAATTATGGGTTCAGACCTACTATTTGCGTCAATTTTAGTTAATTTTTATATATAAATATATACTCCACCGCTCCACATCGAACGTATTGGGTTCAGATGAACCCAACGCTAAAAGACTGCATCCGCCTACATGGATTTAAACTAGACATGGTAGGTTTGATAGAACTCACTGTGTCTAGCTTGAACACATATATGAAGAATAGCAGAGAGTAGAACTCATTGACTCTAAGAAGCATTTCAAATTTCTCTTACCAAACTATTACTTATAAGCTATGTTATTCGGACTCCAAAAGTAATGCATGTTTGGAGGATCTGACATGAGTGTCGCACCCATTTTGAAAAATCCGAGCAACTTAGCTTGTAAAAACAAAACTATGACTTACAAATAAAATGAGTCATAAAAAGTTGCTTTTTAAATTATTTCGTTAGTACCAAGTAAACGTGGTTACAACAACAACATACCCAGTGAGACCCCACACACACCACTGGGTCTGGGAGGATAGAGTGTACACAAATCTTACTTACACCTTGGTAGGTAGAGCGATTGTTTTCGGATACCAAGTAAACGTGGTTATGATTCTTAAATTGTAATGCACTAATTAATATCGTTAATGCGGCAAGGGCTCTTAATTATGAGTAGAAAGACATACAATATCTGCAGTTCAGACAAGGCCTCGATGTCTCCAGTTAGCTCCCCTTTCAGATTCATGCTTGATAATTTTCTGAAATTCAGCATCATTAGTAACTCAAAATAATATGTTTGAGAGCCTCAAATTACAAAGACAAGTAATTATTTGTCAATTTGTGCATTAAAAAAATAAAGATAAGCGTTGTTTAATAAAATAAGATTTGATTTTAACCTAGTTTCATTTGATAATACAGTGACAGTTACATAATTGTCTCAAATGAGATAAAATATATAACTCTCTACGAAGTTAATATTTTTTTGCTGATTTTTTCAAATAATTCTGTAATTCATCAAACATAATATTTTCTCAACAAAAACCTTTTTTACAATCTCAAATGAGCATAAATTGACTAATGCCCGTTATAATGTAGAACAGATGGCGGAAGTTAATACGGAAAAAATATAAGATGGCACAATATGAGGTGGATGGACATTGAATTAAACATGTGACATTGTCGAGCTAAGGAAACATGGACTTCTTGACTAAATATTTTGGAGTAATAAAGTAAACGACTGGAGTTGTCTTTTCATTTTCTAATTTCAATATTTTATTCATAAACTTAGGAATATTATAGAGAGTGATATATTATTTTTTCTTTTAAAAAAAGAACTTCCAATTGATATGATTTTGAATTTAACAATTTTCATTTAATCACAAAAAAAAAAAAAAACTTACATAGAAACAACACGTGAATTGTTGCACTTGATACCTTCCCATGTTTCGGCACAAGGATCAGACCTATCCCAACTTGGAGGTACGTTCTCCCACTCTACCTTTAGTGACTCTAGAACCCCATCTGCACCATCCATTTTTTTTCAGAGTACCATAGTCAAATTATATACTAATTTTTTCAGAATATACGGAATGAAATAGCAAAAATTTATATACTGTAACATGTTAAGTTATGTTATTAGTATAAATTTTCTTTATATTATCGGTGTATATAAGTTAAATTGATGAATTAAATAAAACAACTAAAGAGATGTAGCAGTAAGTAAGACTTACAGTCACCAAAGTTGGTCAAAGCTTCCAGCTGCACCAAAACTTGGATAGAAAGAATAAGAAGGCAAGAGATCATCAGTTGGATTGATCTTGTTTGGACCATTGTTTAAATCCACCACCATGCAACCTAAGCTTCTAAAGATTCAAAGAAAGGGAATACTGTATGTTTTTTCTTTAAAGGAGGGGAAAAAAAGATTAATGGGAAGAAACAGAAACCACAAGTACTGGTTGGTTTGTTATGAGGACTCTAATCTAGCTCTAAACCGCAAGAAGATAATATCTCTGTACGTACAAGACTAAGTCAAGTCTTCCAGCAGAGACAAATCATTCTAAATAGAACTACTGTAGTAAGAACTGATCATTCTAAGTCCACAAACAGAGACACCCTGCAACGGGCTAAATAGTTCCCTTTTTCTAAGGTAGGTAATGTTACACCATGCATTGGACCCATACCTTTAAGAGTCCACATCGGATATGGAATGAAAATATAAACTCCTTATATAAACTTGGACAATTCTTACCCTACAAGCTAGCTTTTGGGGTTGAGTTATGTCCAACATCTATTCCTTACATGGTGTTAGAGTCAGTACATTCCAATTCTTTGTTCACCGATGTTGGGCCCCAAATTATATTATCCACGTTTCAGTTAATAAGGTTTGGGCTGGTGGGTAGTGTTAAGAGTCCCACATCGAATATGAAATGAAAACATGAACTTCTTATATGGACTTGAATAATCATCACCGTTCAATAAGTAATAAGAAAATAGCCATATTTAATGCAAAAATAGAACTCTAACAAAAATACCCCTACTTAAAATATGGAAGAACTTATAAAAGTTTGAACCCTCTTTCTTGATTATGAAACTAATAAAATTTTGAACCGCATGAATCATTCCTTGAGTTTCACTTGTCAATCTTGGACACCCTTGGAGTTGTTATTTTAGCGGAAGGTATTGTGTCCAAAACTTTTTTACATATAAAAGAAGTGGCTAATTAATAATACTATAAATTTTAAAACAGTGACTAATATTTGATACCTTGTGTGAAAAGTAGTCATTTACCTATTTCGCCCTATAAAAGAGTACGTAATACGTAAAATTTGGAGTCCCGAACTTAAATGGCCCATAAATTGAGCAAGTAAACAAAAATACCTCACTAAAAGAATTATGATAAAAGTAGCTTTTGCGCAATAAGGGTAAATCTTTTTTTGGTTAACTTTTTTATTTTTCAACACTTAGACATGGTTTTTTTATACTTTGACCAAAGATTAGTTATGTGTCAAGACTCAGAAACGTCAAATATAGAATTTGATTTTTTTTTCTGCGAACAATAATGGAGACTCAATACATCAAGGATACCTAAACATTCGGATCGTCGTTTTAGGAGTTGTAAAGTGCCTGAAGTAAGTTTAAACGAAGGTAGCTAATTTTCTCGACATATTCGAAATAATGCTGACTAAAAAATAACACGCTTAAATCAAAATCTTAAAAAATAAAACACTTAAACCTAATGATATAACAAGTTTCGAAACAGAAATTACTTCGGGCTGTTTACAACCCCTAAAACGACGATCCGAACGTTTAGGTATTCTTGATGTATTGAGCCAATATTATTGTTCACAGAAAAAATATCAGGTTATATATAAAATATTGACGTTTCGGAGTCCTGACACATTATTAATCTTTGGTCAAAGTATAAAAAAAACATGTCTAAATGTTGGAAAATTAAAAAGTTAACTAAAAAAAATTATCAACCCCTATTGAGCAGTAAATTACTGTGCAAAAAGAATTTTTATCATAATTTTTTTAGTGAGATATTTTTATTCGCTTACTCAATTTGTGGATGATTTAAGTCCCGAACTCGTAAAGCTTGGATGTCTCTGTCGCCGCCAGCTAGTTTCGTTGCAAGTGACCAATTAAGTCAAGATAACAATATGATTCACCTAGAGAAAGGAATTTCATCAAATTAGCACCAACAAAAAATAGCCTTTATTCCAAGCTACTAATAATAGGCTTGGTTATATAAACCTTCACTATCCATTCTCATTAACGTATTCTACATTTATCGTAGGATAATTTATTTTACATTCTTTGAAAAAAGAAGGGAAAAATTACGGACTAATGCCTTTGGGTGATCCAGTTTATAAAATATGATCAAATATATAGATTTTGTATATTTATATGCACAATATACATATAATATACATATCTATATATTATAATCAGTGTATAAGTTTTATATATTTTGACCATATTGATAAATAAGTTTGGCCGAATTGTACATACAAGTAAGTTACCCAAAAAACAAAGGTCATTCATATAGGCTTGGTTGCCAACTTTAAATAATTTAGAGAAACGTTTTCTCCAGAGTGAAAAGTAAAGCTACGCGGGTGCAAATATATTTTTTAGAATTAATAACAGTTAAGTAGGATTTTTATACTCACCGTATCTATTCTGTTTATATGTGGACATCCAAAGGAGGGGCCATTCTGTTGATTAAGGCATGTTGCTCTTAATGAGGTGGTTTCACTCACTACTAATTATTGGTTGTCCAAACCCAAGGCCCAAGGAAAGGTCATTTGGCAACTAGCGTTAAATATTTGATATTGACAAGCTATTGATATTTTGGAAGGAAATTATTGAGAAAAAGATACCAACTTATTTTAGGGGCGGCCAGTGGGGGCGGGCCCCGGCGGGACGGAGGAAGGGTCAGGATCGGTTCTCCGGCAGGATAGGCGGGTCGGGATTAGCGGGACCGGCAGATGTCTCGTCGCGTCCCACATCCCACCGGAAAAGGGGACCGGGCGGGGCGGGATTGGGTTTTCGGTTTTTTTTTTTTTTGCACTTAATTTTAAAAAATAATATATATATAAACACTTCAATAATTGAACAAGATAGTGTAGTAAAAACATCTCAATGTTGCTTTTGGGCCTCTTACATTATTTAATAGAAATATGATTTTTTTTGTAATATAATTTCAAAATTGCAACTTTGTGGTGTTGTTCAAAAGTTGCAAATCACATAGTAAAATTGCAATTAAAAAAATTACATAGTTAACCATACTTTTTCTAATTTCTTCACAATGTCTTGAGGATCTTCGGTTGGAATTGGAAGTTGTTGGTCAAATTGTTCGACGTCGCTTCCTATTCCCGCGGACAAGATTTCGTTGTAGGTAGTCTTCTTCTTCGTTGATCTCCGGTTGACCGCACCTCCTACGCTCCGCTCGAATCCAATCTCTGAATAGAACTGCAATTTCCAATGTGTTTCCCGCCAATGAATGTTTGTGCTCTCCTATTTGAAATCTTGCCGCAGAAAAAGAGCTTTCAGACGTTGTTGATGACTCTTGAATGTTCAACACATCTAAGGCCATCTTTGCTAGTGTCGAAAATGTCTTCTCATTGTCCCTTCGGTATTTCAGCAAGTCTTCATGTCCTTCATCATTGACAATTAATTCGTACGATACAACACCCTGCAAAGCATAAACATCAAATTTGATAACTTGTGAAGAAGTTGAACCACTAAACATTTTATTTCTAAGTCCTTGAATACTAACAGCAGAAACCACATGTTTTTATAAGGTTGCAGCGAAGTAGTAGAAGATGATACAGAAGCCAGTTGATTATTTGCACTTTGTTGTTGGTAATACATATATACTTTTTTGCATTCAATGTGTATGCTAGATGTAACTTCTTCTTTAGTTGGTTTGTGAATTGGTTCTTCAGTTAGATCTGTTGGAAGCACTTCTATACAATCATAAATCGTTTCTACAAGTGTTTTACAACCGTCTACTTTAATAATCGGATTTAAAACAGCACCAATAATATAAATAGTGGGAATAGGAAAAACGTATTTTTAAAATTTTCTAAACATTTTTCAATAGATGCCTTATAAGTTTGTTTTTTCATATATTCATTAGGTAACAAAAATATTACAACTATATAAAATAACATAGTTGAAATAGTAGGATAATAAATACCAGAAAATTCTTTAGTAGCTTGAAAAAATTTCTCTAAAAATCCATTAAGTTCTAAAAAAATTCTCAATCACTGTCTACAAGCATATCCCTTAGATTTTTATTATGGGCGTTAAATAATAAAGTTATATATCTTCTATAATCGTAAGTAATAAGTAGTTGTTCATATAGAGAATTCCACCTATTCGCTACTTCTTCAGGAATTTTTCTATAAGGTAATCCACAATCGTGACAAGTTTTTTTATACTCTTTGCGTCTTTGTATTTTTTTACCTTTAAAAATAAAATTTATAGCAAATTGTATTTTATCAAGAATGTTTTCAAAAAGTTTTAGGCCATCCTTTACAACTAAGTTATAAATATAGCACGCACATCTTATATGAAAATGATCAGGAAAACATGGAGTTAATCGAACTTTTAAAAGGCTTATAGCATAATCATTAGAAGTAGCATTATCTAATGTAATAGTCATAATTTTATCAATTATTCCATAATAATCACAAATTTCATTAATATTTTGTGCAATAAAACTTCCAGTGTGCCAATCATCAATATATCTATATGCTAAAATACGTTTTTGCATAGATCAATTATGATCTATCCAATAACATGTTACCGTTAAATAATCATTATCGTTAGTACTACGGCCTATGTCAGAAGTGATGGTCACTTTGCCATTAAAATGATACAATGCATAACGTAAATATTGTTGATATTCACTTGCAAATTTAAAAACATCTCTTCTAACAGTTGATCTAGGAAAACCATTAAAAACATGATTATATGTTTCTCGAATGTAATGAATAAAACCAGGATATGAAATAAATGAAAAGGGCAAACCCTCCACCGCAATTAATTTTGTCATATTTTCCCTATCTTTGTTTTTATCATATTTAGGACCAAAAATTCCCCCCGTCGTCGGGATAATTTGACCATGTACTTGATCGGAAACACTATGTGAACCTTGTCCCGACTCAGATGGCATTTTCACACCTGATTTTTTATCCTGGTATTGATTCGACCTAGTTGTGTGCTCATCTTATATGTCTCAGTAAACCTCCCGTTCTACCATGACCTTTTTAAATCTAACTACTTGATTCTCTTGAATCCCTATAAAAAAATATCTCATGCATCTGATTTTAATTTTCGTTGTGTGGGTCCTCGACTTATACTATGGAGGAATAAGAGGCATTCCAGTTTCAGTTTGAGGCTAAGACTCAGTATGAGGTTGAAGTTGATGTTTAGGTGCACTAGTGGGTGTGTCATCTACATTATCGTCAAAATTAAAGTCTGGTTCAGATGCATAATATATCTCATCATCTAATAGTATATCATTAAAAAGTAGTTTCATCTATATGAATGAAATCAATCAGATCATCGGGACTAGGAATAGGATTACTAAAAGTATTCTTACCCTTTTACCCCTACTAGAAAAAGCACCATTACCCTTACCCTTAATCATACGTCCAAAGCGTTCCATTATAATCATGCAAATAAATAATTAAAGTAAATGAAATTAAGTGTGATAATTAAAATTAAGTAACACTAATAATTTAAAGAAGGAATGAAGGTATCAAACGTCGACGTGTAATCGAGGTTGAAAATTGAAACTTTGCTCGATGGATGATCCTCAAGCTTAGGGATGGCAACGGATAGGATCTGGACCGGATCCTACTAGATCCAGATCCAGATCCGTTTTTCATACTTGAATCCAGATCCGTCGGGTCCATAAAAATCATATCCAAATCCGGATCCATCGGATCCACCGGGTCCACGGATCGGATCTGGATCCACATGTAAAAAAATTTGCCTTGCTAAGAATTTTTTTTGAACTGACAAACGATTTTTACTTAACTAACAGTTTACTGTGTTTCAATTTTTCATATGAGATATTTTGTTCGTTGTCTCGTTTTGATTGTGAGCTATTAATTGAAAATGTTGGACAATGACAATAGTTGTGAAAAATGCTGACTAGTATTTCCACAATGCAGAACTTGCATGTGCTTGGAATCTTCACAAATGAAGTGAATATAATTTTAAGTACTTGTCTATGAAGATGTTAGTCATTCACTAATATAATATTGATTTTATTATCGAAGTTAACTCTTTATTTTTTGGTTTTTGAGTTAACGCGGGGATAAATTAAACTTGTTTTGAGAATTAAACTTGCAAGAATGTGCTTAGCAATTTTAAGAAAATACTTATAAAATTACATTCTAGGTTATGAATATATTTAATAAAAAACGGATCCACGGGTCGGATCTGGACCGGATACGGATCTCAAATACAAGATCCAGATCCAGATCCGATCCTTCAGAAACGGATCCGGGTCCAATCCGGATCCGTCGGATCCAAATTTTGAAGATCCATATCCTATAAAACGGATCTGGATCCACCGGATCTGGACCGGGTCCACGATCCACTGCCATCTCTACTCAAGCTAGTTGCCAACTTCACTTCCAATTTTTGAACTTTGATATAAATGAGCAAAAAATATATATTATTTAGTAGGCAATGTAGAATTGTAGAGAGATAAATTGAGAGATTAGAGAGATGGTATGAAGATTTGTGAGAAAAATGAGGTATTTATAGTTGAGAAATAGGGTTAAAGTGTAAATATATTAACTTAGGGGTTAAAAATAAATATTAAGAGGGTAGGGGGGTTTATGGGGTGAGGGCCAAAAATGGTCGTTATAGCCGTTACACAACGGCCAAAATTAAAATTTGAACGTTGTTGCAACGGTTATTTTTGCAAAGGGGGAGGGGGGCTAGCAGGGTCAGGTTGGGGCGGGTCAGATCGGGATGGGCGGGACGAGCCCAGGTCCCATCCCGAGTTCGAACCCTGACACCAATTTTTTTTGGGGGGATCAGGGCAGGTATCGGGACGGGCCAGGTCGAGATCGGGCCGACTCAGTCCACTGGATAGCCCTAACTTATTTCTGTTCTTTTTTGCTCTTTTTCTGTTTAAGTAATAGTAAAACTTGTTGTCACGTAATCAGAAGCTTACAAATTTCAATCATGACAACAATATCTTGCAAAAATATAAAATTAAGTTATGTACAATAGATCCAATTGGTTCAACTCATGTAGTTAGTAAAGTTTATTAAAATATTCAATTCTGGAGGGTTATGCCCTTCACTAATAAGATGAGTGTGAGGTCCATTCCATAAGTTGGTAGTCAATCTTTGAAATTGGCAATAGGTTGGTAGCCAACCTTTGAAATTGGCAATCGGTTGGTAGCCAACCTTTGGCCATCCCATAAGTTAGTGGCCAACCTTTGAAATTGACAACCGGTCAAAGATTCATTCACATTGAAAATGTTGAATTTGCTAGCACTTGCTTATGTCATCAATGACATTGGCATACTACTCTTTCTCCTATAAATAGAGTTATTCAACTCATTTGTTAAGTACACCAAAACATAGAGAGAAAAGAAGAGTGAGGCATCACATACAAGAAATAATTTGTGAGAAAATCTAGAGCGTGTGAGCGATATTGTAATGAGGTGAGAAAACCAAAAGATGATTATTTCTTTTGAGTGTATAGTGGTATTTTGAGTATTTATACTCGTGACTACACATTGTAAAATTCTTCATTATAGTGATATCAGTTGCTCATTTGCCCGTGATTTTTTCCCTTATTCAGAAGGGTTTCCACGTAAAATTCTCGGTGTAATTATTATTTCTATGTTATTCTTGCTAATATACACTGTGAATATTATTTCAGAGGGTGGATATTATTTTTGGATAGGTGCGGTAATTAAAGTGCCCAATATTTATTTCTATTGATCATCTACATATAAGTAAAAAATATTGATCAGTTCTCAACAAGTGGTATCAGAGCTTGGTTAAGTACAACAATAAAATTTATTTTTAGTAAATGGAGGACACCTTAAATTTACCGGCACCATGGTAAAACTCACGACGAGGAACTACACGTTGTGGAGACTAAAGATGGAAGATTGGCTTGTGTGCAAGGATTTGTTTGAGCCGATCGAGGCTAAAAGTGTTTGCATGTTCGACAAAGACAACAAAGAAGACAAGGAGTGGCCGAAGGTGAACCGGAAAGATCTTACCACGATTCGGTAATGGGTGGACGACACTGTTTTCAGCAACATAGCCAAAGAGACCGACTACTACAAACTTTGGACTAAGTTGGAAAATCTCTATGAGAGGAAGTCGATACAGAACAAAGATTTCTTATTCAAAAAGCTTATGAATTTGAAGTACAAAGAAAGGCATCCCGTTTCTGAACATTTTTGCGAGGTGCAAGGCATCATGAATTGGCTCGCAACAATAAAGATAAATCTTGTTGACGAGGTGCACGTGCTAATGCTATTAGGCTCATTACTTGATAATTGAGAGACTATTGTAGTATTCCTGAGCAATTCGGCCCCGGAAGGAACTTTATCCTTAGCAATCGTGATGGATTGCATTCAAAACGAAGAGACGAAGAGAAAAGAGCTTAGCCATCATAACAGACAAGAATTTCTCACCAAAAATCGAGGTCGGAGAAGAACTCAAAGGATCAAGTGATCGTAAAAAATCAAGAGGGCGATCAAAATCAAGAGACGGAAGGAAGTGCTACCATTGTGACAAGTCTGGCCACATAAAAAGGTTCTGTAAGCTCTTGAAGCAAGAACGAAATAACCAAAACATCGAAGATCAAAATACAAAGGCTGCGGTGATGATGGTTGAAGATGTGGCACTAACGGATGAATGCAACCATATTGGTGACTCGGATACAAAATGGGTGATAGATTCATCAGCCTTCTATTGTTGTGTTCCTCACAAGGAACTCTTCACGATCTACAAGGCTGGTGACTTTGGCAGCGTAAAGATGGGCAATTCTACTCGAGCAGCGATCATTGTAATTGGTGATGTGTGCCTACAGACGGATCTCGGGTGCACAATAACATTGAAGGATGTACATCATGTTCTTGATTTTCAATTAAATTTGATATCCACGCATGCCTTGGATAAGGAGAGTTATAGTCAATATTTTGGAAACGGAAAATGGAAGTTGAGCAAGAGTTTGTTGGTTGTTGCTCGAGGAAGTGTGTGTTGCACTCTATACAAGATACGTGCGAAGGTATGTGGTGGCTCAGCGATTACTGTTGAGGATGATACTTCACCAAACTTGTGGAATCTAAGATTGGCTCATATCAGTTAGAAAGAATTGCAACAGTTAGCAAGGAAATCTCTTATTCCTTCAGCCAAAGGTACTCCACTAGACCTTTGTGATCACTGTTTGTTTGAAAAGCAATATATAGTTACTTTTTCAAAGAAAAGTATGAGAAATGTGAATAAATTAGATCTAGTTTATTTTAATGTTTGTGGTCCACTCGAGGTGGAGTCTCTAGGGGATAGCAAATATTTTATTACTTTTATTGACGATGTTTCACGGAAGTTATGGGTCTACATGTTGAAAACTAAGGATCAGGTTTTCAAATATTTTCAGCAATTTCTTGTTATGGTGAACATAGAGACGGCAGAAAGCTGAAGTGTCTCTGCACCGATAATGGCGGAGAATATACATCCCACTTCTTCAAATTCTATTGTGCAAAACATGGAATTCAACATGAAAAGACAGTGCCTGGAATGCCACAACATAATAGTATAGCTAAACGGATGAACCTTACCATTGTGGAACATGTCAGATATATGTTGAGAATGGCAAAACTATCTAAGTCATTCTGGGGTGAAGTTGTTCATACTGCCTGTTATCTCATCAATCGATCACCATCCGCTCTCTTGGGATTCGACATTCCAGAGAAGGTATGGATTAGTAGAGACGTGTCATACTCGCACATTAGAGTTTTCAATTGCAAAGCGTTTACGCACATACCGAAGAAACAAAGGTTGAAGCTGGACAACAAGGTGATTCCGTGTATCCTTATCGGGTATGGTGATAAAGAATTCGATTACAGGCTATGTGATCCAATCAACAGAAAGATGATCAGAAGTAGAGATGTCATCTTTTGTGAAAATGAGACTTTTTCGGAGAGCAGAAGTCAAGACCGTGAGATCGAAGGTGTAGTCGATCTTACACAAATATCTACCCCATCAGACGATAACATAAATGGGGGAGATGTGCAAGAAGAACATGGAGAAGAAGAACCAACAACAGTTAATGGAGAAGAACACGTAGAAGGTGCTGAGTAGGGGGAGCAACCGACCCATCTAGAGATAGTAGAGCCCGAAACTAGAAGGTCTACTAGGGAGCACCGGACATCAACCAGATATTCTAGTTCAGAGTATATCATGATTACTAGTAAGGGGGAGCTTGAAAGCTTTCAGAAAGTATTATTTTACATTGACAAAGACAAGTAGATGAAAGCGACGGAGGAAGAGATGAGCTCTTTACATAAGAACAACACCTATCAACTGGTGAATCTTCCTAAGGTGGAGAAAGCCTTGCAGAACAAGTGGTTGTTCAAGCTGAAGAAGAGCGGGGACAAAGTAGTGAAACACAAAGCTCAATTGGTCGTAAAAGGCTTTGCATAGAAGAAAGAAATCGACTATAATGAGATCTTTTCTCATGTGGTGAAGATGAGCTCTATTCGAGTCATCCGGGGGTAGACAACCAGCTAAGACCTAGAGCTTGAACAAATGGACGTGAATATGACATTTCTCCATGGTAACTTGAATGAGGAAATTTACATATTTCTACCAGAAGGCTTTGAAGTTAAATGGGGTGAGAATAAGGTTTGCAGATTGGAGAAGAGCTTGTATGGGTTGAAGCAAGCTTCACGTCAATGGTACAAGAAGTTTGATTCATTCATGGTGGATCATGGCTATGACAGAACATAAGTAGATCATTGTGTCAACGTTAGAAAATTTCCTAACGGTAACTTCATTATTTTATCGTTATATATGGACGATATGTTGATTGTTGGACAAGATGCCAAGCTCATTGGTGACTTGAAGGAGTTGGCTAATTTCTTTGACATGAAGGACTTAGGTGCAACCTAACAGATTCTCGACATGCAAATTTCTCGTGACAGAAAAATGAAGAAGCTATGATTGTCGCAAGAAAAGTACATTAAAAAGGTGCTAAGGCATTTCAACATGGAGCATGCGAAATCAGTCAGTATTTCTTGTTACGGTTTACTTTTACGTAAAGGCATAAAAGCTACTCGATAACTCGTAGACTCTTAAAATTGTTATTTATTTAGAGTCACCACCTACTTTATAAGGAAAATAGAAAAACCATTTTTCAAAGATTTTTCAAAAATGAATGAAAAATTCAATTTAAACCAGAGTTCGAGTAAGGGTTCAAATGATCTCCGAAAATGTGTTAAACACCCCGGTATTAAAGATCCGTAAGATACGGTTGACCTCGAGTCTTATATAATATATAATTGCTTAAAATTGCTTAGTGTTTAAAATATAGTCATTCAAAATCTTCCACCAAAAGATAACTTTTTCACGCACACCACTTCTAGAAATTGAGCACAAAATCCTCTTTGTAAAATTTTCTGTGTTATATTGGAAAGAGATAAAATACTTATTTTAATGTAAATAGAGTATTAAAGCAAAATCTCAATAAGAACTTTGTTTAATTTAAAAAGGCCAACCGTTTAAAGGGTTTGTTCCCTTTTAGCCTGAACCATAGTCAATAAAGGATTTTCTAATTATGTATTAAAAAGACAAATATAAACTCAATTTAAGCAAGGCTAATTCAAGACTTGATTCATATGAAATTCATTGCCAAGTTCGAAATCCATATTCTTTTCTTTTTGAAAATTTAACCAAGTTATTCTCTTTTTATTTGCAAAGGTATTAATTTTCGAGAACAAAAGAGCATGTGTGAGCAAATGGCTGAAAAACCAGTTTCTATTAATTATCCGAAACTTATTTATTAAGATATAAAATATTAGCAACTCTTATATAATTAAATTCTACCTTAAGAATTCCAATAATTATTTAGAGTTTTACACATAATATACAACAAAAGCAACAAATGCGAAAATGAAAACGGGCTAGTGGGTATACCGGCCCACTAGTTACTGCATACACGAAAGTAAAACCTATTATTTCTACGCGATTTATACCCATGACTGGGCCTTCATTTTATCAGACTCAATTAAAGAATGGTGTTGTTGGGTCCTCAGGCCCAACGACTCAGAATATCGGCCAAAATCAGCATATGTGGGCCCCTGTGGGCCCCAGGTCATGCAAGGAGAGGGGAAAACAAATATGAGAGTTAGAAAATATCCAAAAATTATCAACAAGGATAAATAAATAAGCATGCACACAAAAATCAATTGATCCATAACAAATGCACACATATATAAAAGGAAGCAGAATTTGGGAAGCCCGGAATTGAAACAGAGGCCAACATACAAATCACTTATATTATTAAAACCAGACTTTGGACAAAGAAATAAGAAAAAACGGACAGGCCCATAAAATGAATATCAAACTGTTAACAAGCCCAAATAATTAATATGTAGACTCAACTAACATGGTGATATACAGAATATTTCAAAAGTGTGGTATACTTGAGAGTATACAAGGGTATATAACTCTGATATACACCAGGTGTATACTCGAACTTGGCACCTTGTATATTCCGGAGTATACCACTTGTATACTTCACATAAGAAACAGATAAGAAGCAGGTTCAGATACAAGTATACAACACAGGAAAGAAAAAACATGTTGCACTACCCCCTACTTACACTAACCATTTGTAAGGCAAAACAGGCTCTCATGACAGACTCAGAAGCTGAAAACAAGCATAACACATATTCTAATGGGTAATCTACATGCATCATGGAGGGTTTTCTCATAGTAAAGGGAAGGGATATACAAATAACCCGTTTCATCAACCAAATAGGTATCCCATGACCTAGAGAGTTTCTTATTGACCCAAAAGATCAATTTCATGCTAAGATAAACAGGGCAAACAAGTGGTCACTTTCACAAATGTGGAAGGTAAATAGAAATGGTCACACGATCTTTGAATATCTTAAATGTGTAAGGCTAATCTCCATTCACAGGGGATTGGTATGATGTTACTCATGCAGACAAGGTAAACATGTTATTGACTTGAATTGATAATGTACAGGATAATCATGGAAATGGTCAGACATGGCATTTCACACACAATCAGAACCAGCTAGGCTTACATTGATGCCTTTTAACATCAAATCAAAACAAGTGCACAACTAACTTGGTACACAGATAGTCATATGGGATGTACTAGAGAACCGCTTAAAGGGTATATTCACAAATGGATAGGGTCTATTTAATCTAAGCTAGTATACAAGATCCTAATCATGTTGTGTATTAGGCATGATGGCACCTAGAAAAATGAACTAGAACATCTCATGAATCAAGATTAATCAAACATTTTGGGATTATGCTAAAACAAAAATAGAGTAGGAGCAGACACATGCACAGATCGTAATGATTTCAAGATTACATGTCTTGAATTCTAGGTTATAAACCTCAAAAAATGTATACATGATCCTGGTTCAAGCCTAACTGGCCATTCTAATTAGAGATGACATGATACTTAAAGAGAAAGACTCAGACATGACCTCCACATATTAAGTAGACTTAGCACATGATAAGCTAGGTACAAGATTATAATAGGAATAAGCATGTTGGAAAGACTATACTACCACATGTATAAACAACATTCTTTACCTATTCATATCCCTAACCGACAACTCAGTGCCCAAAACTAGCTAAAATTTGCTACAACATGCTTGTAGTAATGCTAACAAATACAACTAACACATATTTAAAGAACACAAACAACAAACACGTAAACTAAAAATCAAGAGGAATTTGAGTTTACCTCTTCGATGCGCAGCCGTGAACCGAGAGTGGAAAGCCTTCCTCCAAATCTTTAAACTCTGCCACACAAGGAAAAATCGAAATATTTAGACTATGAAACCTTAGAAAAATTCTAGGATTTCTAATTTTGCTCAAAATATGAGACTTTGCTTAACTTATGCCTAAAATATGACCTCATTAAGAAACTCATTGAATAATATCATATGACTATCTGTGTATTACCTCGAGCATGGGCAGAGCCACGGTGGGCCATTAAGAAACTCATTGAATGTTCCTTCCCCGAATCGGCCATACACGACTGACGAACGTCTGGGCTTCTGCAGTTTTGCCAAAAATGGCGTGAGTGACGAAGAGAGAGGGGGGGGGGACGAGAGGGCGGCTAGGGTTTGCCCTTGCCTTGGGCGTAGAGGAAAAATGACTAAGGGTTTTCCCCCTTTCGTTCATAAGTGACGCCGATGACTACAGGAAAAATGACCACTTCTATTTCAATTGTGGCCTAAATCGGTCAATTAAAATAATTGAGGCTGAAATTAAACTCCTTTTTTAAATAACAACCGTAAAAATATAAAATCTTTAAAGTTTAAGGTAATTTTGAAGAATAAAAATGATATTTTATTTGACATCTTCTTTAATTAATCAAATTTTCTTAATTTCACGGACTAAAATATTTACCAATTTAATATAATTAATTTAGATGATTAATTGAATAATCATCCTCTTTAATTTATAAAAAATAATAGATTTCTTTAAAATGTGTAAAATTAGGCAAACGGTATATAATAATATATTTGACAATATTTTTCCAAATAATATGGTAAAATATTATCGGAATAATTTTGTAAATTTATTTTCGCTTTTGTAAATGCATATTTTACTCCGTTTCTAACTTAGGAACTCTGAATAATTAAATGAGGGTATTGGAGGGTAAAAATTAGGTGTCAACACTCCTCTGGTGAATCATTTTAAGTTGAGTAAAAAGATGTGTCCAACAACAGAAAAAGAAAATATAGCCATGGAGGCTATTCCATACACCTCAGTAGTCAGGAGTTTGATGTATGTGATGGTGTATACTCGACCAGACATCGCGCACGTTGTTGTAGTGGTCACAAGTTTCTTTCAAACCCTGCAAAGGACCACTGGGAAGCCGTGAAGTGGATCTTCATATACTTGAAAGGAAGCTCCAAACTTGGCTTATGCTTTGGGGGATCAGAACCGATTATGAAAAGTTATGTGGATGGAGATATGGCAGGAGATCTTGACGGCAGAAAATCTACTTCAGGATACCTATTTTTTTGGGGGGGGGGAGAGCTATTTCATGGCAGTCCAAACTGCAGAAGTGTGTCGCTTTGTCTACTACAGAAGCATAGTATATCACAGCTACGAAAGCAGGGAAGGAGGGAAGGAGATGTTCTGGATGAAGAGGTTCATTCAGAAACTCGATTTAAAGCAGGATCAGTCTGTGGTATTCTGTGATAGTCAAAGTGCTATTGACTTGAGCAAGAATTTCACTTATCATTCCCGGACAAAACATATTGATGTGAGATATCACTGGTTATGCAAAGTGATAGAAGAAAAATTTATGAAGCTGAAGGAGATTCATACGGATAAGAATGCAGTATATATGATGACCAAGGTGGTTTCAAGAGAGAAGTTTGAACTTTGTGTGAAGCTCGCCAAGATGAGCTCTATCTGAAGAGATGGAAAAACCTCATTCAAATGAATGGGACTGGAGGGGGAGATTTATGAGGTCCATTCCATAAGTTGGTAGTCAATCTTTGACCATCCCATAAGTTGGTAGCCAACCTTTGACCATCCCATAAGTTGGTGGCCAACCTTTGAAATTGGCAACCGGCCATAGATTCATTCACATTGTAAATGTTGAATTTGCTAGCACTTGCTTATGTCATCAATGACATTGGCATGCTATTCTTTCTCCTATAAATGGAGTTATTCAACTCATTTGTTAAGTACACCAAAACATAGAGAGAAAAGAAGAGTGAGACATCACATACAAGAAATAGTTTGTGAGGGAAACTAGAGAGTGAGCGATATTGTAGTGAGGTGGGAAAATCAAAAGAAGATTTTTTTTTAGTGTATAGTGATATTTTGAGTATTTATACTCGTGACTACACAGTGTGGAATTTATCATTATAGTGATATCAGTTACTCCTATCGGCCCATGGCTTTTTCCCCTTATTCAGAAGGCTTTCCACGTAAAATTCTCGGTGTCATTATTGATTCTCTGTTATTCTTGCTAATATACACTATGAATATTATTTTTGGGTAGGTGCGGTAATTAAAGTGCTCAATATTTATTTTCGCTGATCATTTACATATAAGTAAAAATTTAATGACCAATTCTCAATAATGAGAACTTTTACTCCCTCCGTCTCAAAATATTTGTCATGTTTCTTTTTAAAAGTCAATTTGACTAAATTTCAAAGCTAAATTAGATTAGATTAATTCAATATTTTAAAATTAAAATTGAGTTATTCGAAAACTATACGAAAAGTACTATAAGTTGCAATTCTTCTTATATTAATATGATGAAAAAATATAGCTTAAAATGTTTGTCAAAGTTTATATAGTTTGACTCTTAAAAAATGTAATGAGACAAATATTTTGAGAAAGAGTTAGTATTAGTGAGTCTATAAGTAAAATACACTGATAAGTTATCCCGAATGTGTGCAGCTGTTTGTATGTGATGTATGCTTGAAAGCTTGGCCCTGTGCTTTTATTAAGCGCACTTGCCACCTTGGAGATTGGGAAATTAAAGGAATTGACAATTCCTTTTGGTGTTTATTTTTTATTAATAAAATACTATAACAAAAAATATTAAAAGGATTGTTATTGATTCTATTTGAGTTTGAATTCTATGTACAATTGCTGTAAGAATCATTAACTACATAATCAATGTTTCTTGAAAAGGCAATTGCACGTAATTTTATATAATAAGTATTTATCAATAACATAAAATAAATGGTAAACAACCTATTATAACATGTCAAATTACATTAATCATATGAAAGGAGGAATTTCTACATTATAGCGAATTCGGAAACTTTGGAAGAACCAATCTCGAAAGGTTGCATTGGGGCGGGCGACCCCTGCCCTGGTCGGTCACTTTTCTGGACCGGCATGGATGTCCCCTTTTGCTGGTTGAGACTCGACCTTTGACTTCGCAGAGAGTTGTATGTAGAGATGGCAACGGATTCTGGACCCGGTTCGGATTCGGTGGATCCAGATCCGTTTTAAAGGATATGGATCTTCAAAATTTGGACCCGACGGATTCGGATCGGACCCGGATCCGTTTATGACGGATCAGATCTGGATATGGATCTTGTCTTTGAGATCCGTATCCGGTCCAGATCCGACCCGTGAATCCATTTTTTA
Source organism: Anisodus tanguticus (assembly GCA_034509755.1). Classification (NCBI taxonomy): domain Eukaryota; kingdom Viridiplantae; phylum Streptophyta; class Magnoliopsida; order Solanales; family Solanaceae; genus Anisodus; species Anisodus tanguticus. The sequence goes on along the minus strand of CM067561.1, from coordinate 30,238,020 downwards.
TTAAATACATTATACATTTATACATGCATAAGTAAGACCAGTCCATAACCTAGAACTTCTTTTATTTTTCTCGGCCAGGCCCAAGTCATTTAAGGACCGAAGCCCAGCCCATCTGCCTGTCTTTAAGCCAACGAAAAGGCAAAGACCTCCTCATTCATTTCGTTTCCTTCTGTACGACAAACCCTAGTCGTCGTCTCTACTTGTCGTCCCTACACAACGAAAGGTGAGTTCGATTTTTGTTTTTTAGCTCTTTTAACTTCTGTTGTTTTCATAATCTACACACACAAAAAAATAACTAAAAGAAGATTGGTTAACCATTTATTTTAGACGAAGTTGTTTGGTCTGGGTTCTGTCATCTCTTTCTTTAATACATCTTTCTTGTTTAAGGATTTTGTTCGAGTATGAACACATTCAAAAGTTAAGTAGTCTTGGTATTGTGATGGTTTATCAAGACTGTCCTGGATACATCTATTAAAGTTAAGGTTTGTTGAATGTCAAGAAATTTGCTAGAAATGTGGATTTTAGAAAATTGTAGCTATTAAAAGTAAAATAAATGGAATATCATTTTTTGCATGTATTTGCTTGAGAAGAAAATGAAAGCTTAAAATCAAGAGTAAATCAGTTTTCTAAATTAGTCCTGCAAATACTTAATATGGAGGAAAGTCCATATTCACGGTTTTTCATTTATATAATATTTGATGTTTTGAGATTTTGAAAGATATATTAACAGTCAAACACAAACAGAAAAAGAAAATATGTGTACGATTTTATCAATCCAACAAGAGCAGAGAACAAAGACTAATTTTTTCTTACAAATTTCTACAGCAAATTGAAGTGTCGATACAATTCATATTTGCACGCACATATATTATTTATGAGAAAAAGAACTTTCCAGTATCTCAATTTTGAAATTGGAAACTAGAAACTGAATGCATTGGATATGAATGTTGTTGTGTTTTGTTGATTCAGTATCTGAATGCACTGGAAATTGAATGCATTAGAACTTTCCAGTTTGCTAGTTACTGGAAACTGAATGCATTGGCTTTAATATTATATATGAATGTTGTTGTGTTTTGTTGATTCAGTATCGTACTATCCTGGAATTGTTGTATGCTGAATGTTGAAATATTATTCAAGGCAAATTTTTTTACGTGTGGATCCAGGTCCGATCCGTGGACCCGGTGGATCCGAATTTGAATATGATTTTTATGGACCCGATGGATCTGAATCCGGATCTGGATACAGGTATGAAAAACAGATCTGGATCTGAATCTAGTAGTATCCTGTCCAGATCCTATCCGTTGTCATCCCTAGTTGTATGATGCGTTCGGGAGGGATGAATCGCTCCCGAAAAGGAATCTATTGATTCTCTCTCAATTGGTTGGACCGTAGGTGCGATGATTTACTTTAGGGGCGCTTCAACGAAATGAAAACGGGCGGCACCGTCGTATGCTCCACTTTTGTTGCCCTGGTTTATATCCCGGAGTACTCCTGGAAAATTGGCTATGGAGATTCTGTGCAGTCAGAAATTAATACAGACACAAAGGGCTTCAACAGGAAAGTATTTTCGGTCCAATCCATTCTTGGGGTCAAATAAAGATTACCACAAACCTCTACTTTGAAGTAAGGGTGGCCAGTGGGCCGGGCTCGGGTCTGGCGGGCGGGTCCGGCGGGGGTCGGGGTCGGGGCGGGACGATCCGGGGGTCGGGATCGGGCCTAGCGGGGGTCGGGTCCGGGCGGGACTGCTCCGGTCCGTCCGATCCCGATCCCGTCGGTATCGGGCGGGGGCGGGGTCGGGCGGGCGGGGCTCGGGTTTTCCTTTTTTTTTTTTTTTTTAAATAACATATGTATAAAAAAAACTCAATAAATAAAACAAGATAGTGTAATAAAAACATCCCAAGGTTTGTTTTTGTGCCTCTTATATTATTTAATAGACATATGATTTTTTTGTAATACAAATACAATTGTCTAAAATCTAAATTGCAACTTTATGGTGTTGTCCAAAAGTTGCAAATTACATAATAAAATTGCAATTAAAAAAATTACATTTTCAAAAAAATCTGTTCTAATTGCTTGATGATTTCATGTGGTTCTTCGGTTGGAATAGGTATTTGTTGGTCAAATTGATCCACGTCGCTTCCACTACCTTCGGTTAAGATTTCGTTGTAGTTTTCATCATCTTCTTCGTTGATCTCCGGTTGACCGCACCTTCTCCGCTCCGCTCGTATCCAATCTCTCGAATAATACCGCAATTTCCAAGCATCTCCGCCAATGAGTGTCTCGTGGTCTCCTATTTGATATCTGCTCGCGAAAAAGCGCTTTCCGACGCAATTGACGACGCTTGAATGTTCAAAACATCTCGAGCCATCATTGAAAGTGTCGGAAAGGTCTTCTCATTCCCCCTCCGATATTTCACAAGTCTTCTTGTCCATCTTCATTGATAACTTCTTGATACGGTACGAACCCCGCAAAACAAAAATATCCAACTCGCTAATTTGGTTAGTAGAGGTACGGCCGCACATTCTATTTCGAGGCTTTCAATACTAGCCGCGAAACAAGATGTCTTTTGTGAGGTTGTGTTGAAGATGAAGAAGATGGTATGGTAGACGGTACGTTACTAGCATTTTCTTGTTGATAAAATCTATATATATTTTTGCGGTGGTGTTCTACGCTATTCAACACTTCTTCTTTAGTTTGTTCAATAGGTGGTGGGTGATTTAGATTTTTGGGACTTGGAGGTGGTAGTACTTCTATACAATCGTAAATAGTTTCAATTAGTGATTTAGTACCGTCTATTTTAATAGTAGGATTTAATACGAGAACCAATAATATAAATAGAAGGAATAGGAATAAAATATTTTTTTATTTTGACAAACATTTTTTTAATAGTTTGCCTTATAAGTTTGTTTTTCCATATATTCACTAAGTAATAAAAATATTAGAGTTATATAAAATAACATAGTTGAAATAGTAGGATAATATATACCGGAAAATTCTTTTGTTGCTTGAAAAAATTTCTCTAAAAATACAATAAGTTCGGAAATTTTTTCCCAATCACTATCTAAAATCATATCACCGGCTTTTTATTATGAGAGTTAAAAAATAAAGTTATAGGTAATTTATAGTCATAAGCAACAAGTAGTTGCTCGTATAAAGAATTCCACCTAGTGGATACTTCTTGTGGAATTCTTCTAAAAGGTAGTCCACAATCATGACAAATTTTTTTATATTCTTTTCTACGTTGTACTTTATTACTTTTAAAAATAAAGTTTATAGCAAATTGTATTTTACTAAGAATGTCTTCAAAAAGTGATAGACCATCCTTTACAATTAAGTTATATATATGGCACGCGCATTTTATATGAAAATGGTCTGGAAAAGATGGAGCTAAACTATTTTTTAACATTGTAATTGCGTAATTGTTATTAGAAGCGTTATCTAATGTAATAGTCATAATTTTATCGGTAATTCCGTAATAATCGCACACTTGATAAATATTTTCTGCAATAAAAGTACCAAAGGTGTGCCTATCATCTATATATCTATACGCTAAAATACGTTTTTGCATAGACCATTTATAATCTATCCAATGACAAGTTACGCTTAAATAATCATGGCCGTTAGTACTACGACCTATATCGGACGTGATAGATACTTTGCCATTAAAATGATATAATGAAAAACGTAAATATTGTTGATATTCATGCGCAAATTTAAATACATCTCTCTTAACAGTTGACCTAGGAAAACCGTTAAAAGCAGGATTATATATATCTCTAATGTAATGAATAAAACCGGGAGATGAAGGAAATGAAAAAGGCAAACCCTCCACAACAACTAATTTTGATATTGCTTCCCTATCTCTATGTTTGTTGTATTTAGAGCCTACAATTCCCCCCGTCATAGGGTTAATTTGACCACGTACTTGGTCCGGACGATGTCGGTATGTGAACCTTGTCCCGATGGAGCGGCCGTTTGCGCACCCGGTTTTGAAGCCTGGTATTGGGCATACCTAGTGGATGAGCACTTACTACATGTCTAATTAAACCCCCGTCCCACCGTGACCTTTTCCGAGTTTTAAATTTTAAAACATTTTTACAAATTTTACATATGGCTACTTGATTCTCTACGTCCCTATCAAAAAATGTCCATGCATCGATTTTAATGGTCGTTTTGCTTTGGACCTCGTCTCATACTAGGGGGAATAGGAGGTATTTCGGTTGAAGGTGCACTAGTGGGCGTGTTGTCATCAATATTAGTGGGTGTATCGTCTAGATCATCGTCTAAATTAAAGTCTTCTTGAGTTCCGTAAAATAACTCCTCGTCTAAATCTAATGGTATTGTAGGAAAATGTTGAGTATCAACAAAATCATCCCGTGTAGGAATAAGATGACTAGAAGAAGTACCCTTGCCCCGATTGCCCCTACTAGAAGAAGTCTTACCCTTACCCTTAAACATACCTCTAATTCCTTCCATTTTAATTATATGCTAACAAATAATTAAAGTAAATGAAATTAAGTGCGCTAAATAAAATAAACAGACAATAATAATTTAATGAAGGAACGAATGTACCAAACGCCGACGACGTAACGTCGACGTGTAATCGAGAGGTTGAAAATTGAAACTTTGCTCGATGGAAGATCCTCAAGCTAGTTGCCAACTTCACTCCCAATTCCCAAATGAATTAATAAAATTGAATATTTAGCAAACAATGTAGAGAGATATATTGAGAAATTAGAGAGATTGTAGGAAGATTTGTGAGAAAGATGAAGAGAAAATGAGTTATTTATAGTTGAAAAATTGGGTTAAAGTGTAAATATAATAACTTATGGGTTAAAAATAAATATTAAGGGGTAGGGGGGGGTTGGGGGAGGGGGGGGGGGGGCCTAAAATGGCCGTTGGCCAACGGCCATAATCTAAAATGGCCGTTGGTGCAACGGTTATTTTTGCAAAGGTAAGGTCGGGGGTCGGGGTCGGGCTCGGGGCGGGCTCTGGTCCGGCGGGCACAGGGGCGGGCTCGGGTCCGCGGGACGAGACATCGTCCCGTCCCGAGTTCGAGTCCCGCCCCGTTAATTTTTTTTTTTTTTTTAGAGCGGGGTCGGGTCGGGACCGGGGCGGGGTCGGGACGGGGTCGGGTCGTCCCGGCCCACTGGCCAGCCCTACTTTGAAGTGAAGCGATTTCGTTCATTCCGGAGTCGATAATTGCCAGGGAAGTTTAGGAAAGAATCATTTTTGTCGTTCTGTCTTTAGCACGGAAATCTGTCTGTCTTCATTCCAATCATCGTAGTTCGATCGACCTTCAACATTTCACCTTTCATAGATCTGGGATAGCTGCCACCTAAATTAATACCCAACAAGTGTATAATATATAAAAATTATACATAATTAATTTATAATTGATTATATATTTGACTAGTAAATATAATTATTTTTTGCTTACTTTTTTTTTTTTGAGTTTCTCACTCAGTGTTCGATACCTGCATTAAAGTCCGACTATATTTGAATTTGCGTCGTGTAAGACCCATCGCTCCCTACCAAAAACTTTCCCTACCAGGACTCAAACCTGAGACTATTTGTAATATCAAACGTATATAACTTAAAAATTCATTCTATCCTTTGGATCTTTGTTTTCAATGACTAATTAAAATAGCAATATAAAAGTCATTCTCGAACGTCTAAAACGGCGTATTACAATGACCCAAAGTCCATTACTTGCACAGATCGTCAACCAAAGTGAAATCTGAGTTCTAATCTTACATAAAATAAGCACACTAAAAATTAGTATAAACAAAATTGTTCTTGTACTATTCCAATTAATGAAGTATACCTCGGTTTAAGTACTGATCAAATTCTTCATCTTCTCCTTCCATTCCATTCCCTTCACTTCATTCCCCCCAAAACATTATCATTAGTCACTTCATTTTCCTCTAAACATACAAATCTTTGATAGAGGAAATATTATATAGAGAAATGGGAAGTCCAGATGATGACAATTTGCCTAGGAAACAAACACTTAAGAGCATCAATGATCAAACCAAGTACAAGCTCAAATTACTAGTCCTCATCATCCTAACTAATCTTCTTACTATATACATCTTCACTCGTCCTTCACTCAACTTGCATCCCACTTCTAAGTACACCATTAATGATTCTTTTTCATCAGATTCCAATTCCCTCTTAAATGAGCTCAATGCCACTAAGAAACAACTCGAAACGAGTCGATCTCAAATCATAGTTTTGAACCAACAGCTTAAGTCTACTAACCAACTTGTCAATGAACTTCTAGTTCAACTCAACATCCTCAACCAGTCCATAAACAGAACAACAGATTCCGCCTTGCTCAACTTCAATGATCTTCTTGATGATTTGTCAAATGAAGCTAAGCTTGCTTTAGGCCCTCACAAGCTTCCACTGGGGTACTCGCCAAGATCAGGGACCGATGAGGTTTATGCATCCGTTGGAGGAGGTTGTTTGAGTTATAAAGATGATTTAGCTCAGTACATGACATATCGCGTTGGAAAGGAGTGTCCTGTTGATGATGTTTTCGCGCAAAGGCTAATGCTTAAAGGCTGTGAGCCACTTCCAAGAAGGCGGTGCCATCCTAAGGCCCCTGTTGGTTATGTCGAACCAACTCCATTTCCAAAAAGCCTGTGGTCCACACCACCAGACACAAGTATTATTTGGGATCCATATACTTGTAAGAACTACACTTGTTTGATAGACAGAAGGAAGTTTCCAGGATTCTATGATTGTAAAGACTGCTTTGACTTACAGTTTAGGGAGAAACAAAGGTGGCAATTTGATAATGGAGGTCTTGATTTCGGGATGGATGAGGTTATGGCAACAAGAGGAAAGGGAATAATCCGCATTGGACTTGATATAGGAGGAGGGACGGGCACGTTTGCTGCTAGGATGAAGGAAAGGAATGTAACCATAGTAACAACTTCCATGAACTTGGATGGTCCATTCAACAGCTTCATTGCATCTAGGGGCTTGATATCGATGCATGTTGGTATCTCTCAGAGGCTTCCTTTCTTCGAGAATACTCTGGATATCGTGCATTCTATGCATATTCTGAGCAACTGGATCCCAGATACCATGCTTGAGTTCACTCTGTATGACATATACAGAGTTCTGAGGCCTGGAGGACTGTTCTGGTTGGACCACTTCTTCTGTATGGGATCACAGTTGAATGTAACTTATGTTCCTATGCTGGAGCGCGTTGGATTCAAGAAGCTGAGGTGGAATGCTGGCATGAAGCTCGATCGAGGGATCGATAAGAATGAGTGGTATTTCTCTGCTTTGTTGGAGAAACCAATGTCCTAAACTACTTAGTTACTGAATCTTTAGACAGATCATAGATTGATGGTAATTTTGCTTTTAATTCAACTACAGGTGACCAACCTTGTACTGACTAGTTTTTTTTTCTTTTTCCGTTTAATGCTTTTCTGTAATGCAATTGAAAGAATAGAGGGATTTGTGTTATCTGTAGTGATCATTTAGTCATGCTAGAATCATCACAAGTTACAGCAGCAAGATAAAGATGTAAAATTGATCTCATGTCAACTTTTCACAAATAGTTATAGAAACTTAGGTAAAGCTGAAACATTGAATGCACAATTTTTGTAAGGATGAAGACATATATATTCTCATATACAAATGACCATCCTAATACAGATCGAAAAAAGTTTTCACACTTTTTACATAAGGTAAAAATAAATGTTTCCAAAAAAATTCAGTATTTCCTCTAGTTGTGTTGTTGAGCAATAATTTACTCCAATGACAAAATTAGTTTAATCATTCTGCATTCTCTCAAATTTGTACACACATAACAGGCCAAAGCATATTATGTGCCATCCACATAAACACTGATGTTACTTGGGATCTACCTCTGAAGGAGGATATGCCCCACTATAGACAAAGAGACTTTCATCAGTATAAGGATGGTGGCCTTTGTTTGCTCCTTCATAGGTTTCTGAAGTAGATGCAGATTCTGCGTTCGGGTTCAGTCCTGCGATCTCCATAATATTTTCAATCTCTTTCACCACTTCACTCATTGTAGGTCGATTGGCTCCTTCTTCTTCAACACACTTGAGTGCTAGATCCACAAACTTCTCTAAGCTTCTAGAACTTGCAACCGAGCGAACTGCAGGATCCAAAATTTCTTGAAGGTTATACATGTCTTTTGTCTTGTCCATTGCAGTCCTCACTTCCCTGACAATATATCTTCCTTTCTCAATAGGAACTTTTCCTGTAACTATCTCCAGCAGTACTACTCCAAAGCTATAAACATCACTCTTCTCAGTCAGCTGGTTTGTCATGTAATATTCAGGATCCATGTAGCCCTAATACATAAGAGACACCCATCAAAAGGACTAAAATTATGAGTAAAAACTGACAGTTTTCTGCAAGATCTCAACTTGTTTCCTTTTATACATGGCAAGATCACATTATATGAATGTTAAAAAGCTTTTATCTGCATGTAGCTTCTATATGGGCGATAACTCATTTGTTTCCTGCTTAAGGTAGTATTTCTCCCTGAATTTGGTGATAAAAAATCTAAAGCATCATTACCTCCGAGTCCGCTACCTTAGAGAATGTGCAAAAAGATCAAAAGTTTGTTTTCATATTTTCCTGTTCTTAATTTATTTATTTACTCATTGCTTAGGGGAGGGGAGAGGCGGGTGGTCAACGAGAAAGGAGGAACTTGAGGGTTCTTATTAGACAGTGAACTAGTGTTTGTAATGTTTATTACTGGACTAGAAATTATTGACACGTTAAATTTCTGAACTTTCTGGACATCAGAAATTTGAGGGATACAAGCATATAATATTTTAAAACCAAACAAGTTCAGGCAGGCGTTAATAGAATCCTTACTCACCATTGTTCCTTTAACTTGAGTGGTAATGTGACCCCTCTCAGAGTCACCTAGAAGCTTGGATAGTCCAAAATCAGCAACTTTTGCGTTTAGGCGTTCATCCAGCAAAATATTGTTGGACTTGATGTCCCTGTGTATGATGGGAGGATTGACAAGGTCATGCAAATACTGCAAACCTCTGGCTGCTCCAATGGCTATTTTCAGTCTCCTCATCCAATCTAACCTGATCCCAGTCTTGCCTACAAGTACAAATTTCATTACATTCTCCAGAGACAAATTTCCGTTATGGTGAAGTTAAAAGGAGCTAGTTTCAAAAAATCAATAAGAAGGGACCAACATATACCTGAAAGACCGTCTTTTAAGGTGCCATTAGGAATATACTCGTACACCAGCATCTGTTCAGCTTGATTGAAACAAAAGCCAACAAGGCCAACGACATTCTTGTGATGAACCCTTGAGAGAAGCTCTATCTCAGTTTTGAACTCAAGTGCACCCTGCATAGACCCTTGTAGAGCTCTTTTAATCGCAACCAATTCTCCATTTGGAAGAGTTCCTCTGTAAACCTGTAGAGCCACACTTATACAGTTTAGAAACTTAATACAGTTCCAATTTGTTGTCAAGAAATTTTCTTTTCGGTGGAGAGAGAAGCTGGTACAAACAAGAACAAAAATATGCATACCTACTGGAGAGAGTGAAAAAGATCTAAGGTACCTTTATAAAATAGGAAGACTATACAACTAAAGCGGAGACATGAGATGCTTATGAATTTTTTAAACATAAAGGAAACTGGATTCAGTGACAAATAGACCAGTATTATGGTTGCTAATCAATTTGCTCCATCTAGCTCATTTGGTTTGGACAATTTGCCAACACTAGTTTTTGGGGTAATGATACAAATTTTCTCAGCTAATTCAATGCCTTTCTCTTTATTCTTATAAGAGAACAGCTCGGGAGAAATAATGTCAATGATAGAATTAAGGTTAAGCTCATAATATTTCAATGAAAGCTAACCTTCCCATAACCACCAAAACCAATATTATTGGTTTCTGAAAAATTATTTGTCCATTTTTTGAGCTCCTCAAATGAGAAAAATCTAGCTCCTGTCAAGTGTGGAACAGCACCACTATGTTTATTTGAGTCCCAGGATGCTGCATTAAGAAGAAAGATAGCAACAACCACCATAAGATGAAGTAATAGGTAAATGACAAAATAGTTGGTTCCAAAACTTACCAAAAGGATCGCTCCTCTTTGCAGCATCTTCAGCTCTTTTCTTTTGCCGGAAAGCATAAATACCAACAATTAGTGCTAAAATTGCAAGGACAGAACCACCAACACCTGCTCCAACGATAATGCCTGTACTACTAGATTTTTTTGAGTCTGTGGATGCCCCTGGAGAACAGCACACACATTGACTCAGACTTCTAACTATCAGCTTCACTAAGATGAAACGCTAAGATGCAGTTCCATAATGTTCCAAACAATAATTTGAATTTTTAGCAGTCAATTAATGAATACGTTTTTCTATGAAACCAATCAGAATAACTTGTGTCTATACTGAGTAAGTTATTAGTAAATTCATTGAAGTTTATGCAAACTCTTAACAGAAAAATCACTGGAACAATGAACGAATTGATCCATCATGTGTATGCAACCTAATTTTTTTTTATAGTTTTACAGTATCTTTGTCTCAAAAGACTAGACATATTTTAGTCGAATACTTAAGAAAGGGTTGATAAAGTGATCAAAACACTAGACTTGTAAGAATTGCTCATGTTCAAAATAAAAAAATAGAGTAAATTCTTCTGTCCAAAAAAAACATGTGAAAACTTTATTATCGATACTTCAAATATTTATTGGGTTTTCACCCACCAACTTTCTATTATTGTAGATTAGGTTGCACATATATGTAGGAGATGAGAAATCAAAGACAAAAAGGAAAAGGTAGTATTTCTGTAGAAAAATTTCTATTACCGTCGAAGTATTTATAGCCTTCACCAATGAAGACGAAAGGTCCGAATGATGATGGGGGCTTGAAAGTCTGATTACTAAGCACAAAACCTATTCCGGAAACTCCAGTTCGATTGAAATAATCTTGGCTAGAAGGAAAAACTTGGAGGTGTATTACAAGGTAGTCATCCAAATTTTTCGTTGGGTTACTGAGGGCAACTGAGTCCACGGGCAGTTGACGTTTTTGGAATGAAAGCACCAAAGACCTTTGGAGAATCTCATAAGTAGTTCTATTTCCCAAGTTGGAAAAGGAAGGAGCTCTGAAGACTAGGTTGCCTGTATATGGAAAAGCACATTTACAGGTAGGACTAGAAATTTGATTTTTAGAGCTGCACTCAGTTTGCAAGCAATTATCTGGTGGGGTTGAATATGTCTCAGTTTTTTGACTTTTGATACAGTAAGTTTCTGTTCGGGCTCCTCCTTCGTTGCAAAAAGGATTGCCTGCAAGCCTACATAGGAAAAAAGTAAGGAAGTGAGTTTAATAAACATGATATAGTGAAGTTTATGGTTTGAAGAATCAAGGACTAAAGCTTACATTATCTGAAAGGGATACCCTGGTCTTTGAGTAAATGATTCGATGTGATTTCTCTGCACATCAATGAGCTGCAACTGGTTGCTATACGTGGTTTCAATTTGAAGAGTGCCATTGAGTTTGTTATTCCTCAAGATGCTGTAAGCAATGAGCAGATTGTCATCAAATCTCAGCATAATTCAGAGTTCGGACATTTCAGTTAAGACAGATTTAACTTCAGATACTCAATCTATAGTTTATAGCAAAACGACACATAGGGATACTTACACTGTCTGCAGCTGGTATAGGCTGAAAAGATTGGCTGGAACTGATCCCTGAAGTCCTGTGTTTTCCATTACCCTGCCAATACAAGGTCACTCATTAGGCTAAAAAGAACTTCTAGGAATGGAATCCATAAGAATGATAAAAAAGTAAACCAGTCTGTTAGAATAGGAATAAGATTTCATATATAGTATCATACTAGGAAAATGATTGTAATGTAGAATAGGAATATGATTTCATATATAGTATACTACTAGGAAAAGTATTGTAATGGAGTGTCTATAAATAGAGTTCAATGTAATCATGTAGATACAACAATTCAATAATATATTTTCTCCCATATTTTCTCACATGGTATCAGAGCTTCTACAATCTTGGTAGAGAATCAAAGAGCTTCCGTTGACCGCGGGCGGCACTAGAAAATGTGTGTCGCCCGTCTGGCCAAAGATAATGGTAGAGTAAGATTGTAGAGAACTTTCAGATATTTATAAATAAAATATTCTCCTTCAGATAATAAAATATTATCATCGGAACAAAAAAATTGGCGTGAACAGTCCTGGTAAACAATTATGTGTGAACAGTGCCGCGTGAACAATGTTTTTCCGGCGTGAACATTTACCAGATTTCGATTGTCGGAATTAGGATTCCGGTGATTCCAGGCTATTTTCGGCCATTCTTTTAAGAAATATTTTTACTGTCAGCATCGCGCAGAGATTCCGAGCTGACCCATAACACTTTCTTTGAGGTTTGACAACTTTTCCGGCATAATTTCTCTCTCCCGTAGGGTCATGCAATCATTCCGATCCTACCCACAAAATACCATCACAGTCTCGTGCCTCAATTACGACGACTGTTTTATGTCCCCTAGGTCGTGCCATCATTCCGATCCTACCCACAAAATGCCATCACAGTCCCGTGCCTCAATTTCGGTGACTGTTTTGCGTCCTGTTCCAGAGTATTAGTAAGAAAATATCTGCTGTGTAATATTCCAGCGAAGATTCGAAAAACAAAACAAAACAAAAAAATCACCACGCACATAATTTTTCCGATGGCTACTAGTGTCACATCTCTATTCGGTGGTGTTGTGCAGAATCCAACACCATCACAATATAGATCAGGTTCAAACTAGTAAGAAACTAATTGTTGTACAAATTTCCAACAATTTTCGGGAAAGCAAATCAGTCACCGTGCAATATTTCCGATGACAACATAGCTGTTCGCGTCATAATTACTTTCGAGTAGTGTTGCGCAAATTTCAACACCACCACGAGGTAGATCAGTCCCTTCCGACCAAAACCCAGTCAGCGACTCCGGCAAATACCCACTCACGCACCACCATGTGTCGCTAGAAGTGTCAGCTCCGGCTAGCGCGTCATATCCACGCACTGTGCATGCACCTTTTTCCGGCAAGATCTCGGTGATTTTCTTATTGGGTTGTGTTCTCCAGATTCCATCCATCCTTCAAGACAGATTTCGTCACGTCTCGGTTTTGATATGTTTAACTCCAAAAACACAGGAATTGGAAGTTCAAGTACTATGATTACTTCAAAATCCTTAAGGATGAGATCCAAAATCGCACATCACAATCCATGAAAAAGCGACAAGGAGGAGGTCTCCTTGGAAGATCTCGACCTAGGTGTAGTTATTGTAATAGACTTGGACACATTCGTTAAGTATGCTATTCTCTCCATTGTGACCTTGAGGAGGAAGTTTATATGGAGCAACCACCTGGTTTTGTTGCTCATGGAGAGTCTAACCTGATATGTCGATTGTGTCGGTCACTATATGGTCTGAAATAGTCTCCCAGAGCCTGGTTTGGGAAATTCAACATAATAATTCAGGAGTTTGGCATGACTCGTACTAAATATCTCAGCAGAATGAAGTATTTTCTAGGTATTGAGGTTGCTCAATCCAGATCAGGTATACTCTCCAGTGATATTATTACAAAATTTGTGAAGTCAAGTGATCAACCTGCAGATATTTTCACCAAGTCCCTCACTGGTCCTTGTATTAATACATCTGTAATAAGCTCGATACATATGATTTGTATGCACCAGTTTGAGGGAGAGTGTTAGAATAGGAATAGGATTTCATATATAGTATCCTACTAGGAAAAAAATTGTAATGGAGTGTCTATAAATAGAGCTCAGTGTAATCATGTAGATACAACAATTCAATAATATATTTTCTCCCATAATTTCTCACCCATTTTCAAATGCTGCTCATGGACGTGCATACACAAACACACACACACACAAAAAAAAGTAGTGAGAGAGCATACAATGTTGTTAAAGATTGCAGGCTTGGGATCCATGATGGAAAATCTGATGCATTAAATGAATTATTGCTCATATCCCTGCAAAAATAAGTGCCACAAAATGATGGTGAGATTAACATATTTTCTTCTTTTTCTTTTGGTTTGGAAAAAGTAACAAATAGATTGGGAAGAAATAATTACAGTACGACGTTGAGCAATAATGGATTATCAACTCAAAGGGATAAAAGCACACAACTTAGGATAAGCAACTTACAAGTAGTTGAGGACGTTCATGCCAGTGAGATTTGGCAAAAGACCATCCAAACTATTGTTTGATATGTGGCTGTATGTCAAATATACTATATCAGGAAATCATAAGGACATGCAGGAGGTTCTGAAAATAGTTTCAGTTCTACTTACAGTTCATTGACATGTGTGAGATTGTTGAGATTTTGTGGCACAGATCCACTTAATAAATTCCTGTCAAGACGACTGTTGCAAGCGCAGTAACAAACAATTCATAAGGTATAGAGAGCAAGAAACTTTACTAGATTATAAAGGGGAAGCACAAGATAGCAATACTTACAGCACTTCCATCGTCTGTACAAGTCCTAATGTATCCGGGATTTTTCCAGTAAACTTGTTGTTCTCGATTAGCCTAGAAGTTAGAATACACAAACATGAGAAACCAGAAAGAATGGTCAAAAGGAAAGCTATTTGTGATATGATTATCAAGCCTCTTTCACATACTACCAATTCAATGGAACTTACAGATGTATCAGTGTCAGATCGGAATGCAAAAGACGAGCTGGAATTTCACCAGATAGCTGATTCTTCCCAAAATGACTGTGAAGCAATGTAAACAATCTTAGAAAATGCAGTTGAGAGACAAAGCAATATATATATATATATATTAATAAAGGAAATACGTACAAGTGTTTAGTGTGAACAAGCATATCAAGACCAGGTTTGCTCCCATTAGAGACTGGAATAGTTCCTGTAAGCTGATTGTCAGCTAAATCCAACCATGAAAGCTCTGTCAGATAGCCAATGGTAGCAGGTATTCCTCCAATAAACTTGTTAGAGTTCAAAGATCTGCATAATACAGAATGGGGCTGTTTTAGAGCGTATACTAGAAGAAGGATTGATAGAAATTATGTACAGATAGATATGGTAAACACACAACTATTCAGATTTTATAACGTATAAACACAAAAATAGCAGTACAGATAAAAACTGAAAATGATCAGGTCTTATGTATCGTAATAGAGCTAAGAAACCTGTTAAGAGTCCCACATCGGAAATGGAATGAGGACATGGACTCCTTATATGGACTTGGACAATCCTCACCCTACAAGCTAGTTTTTGGGGTTGAGTTATGCCCAAGATCCATTCTTTACATGGTATCAGAGTCAGGCCCATTCCAATTCTTTGTTCACCGATGTTGGCCCCAAATTATATTGTCCACGCTCTAGTTAACGAGGTCTGAGCGTGCGGGGAGTATTAAGAGTCCCACATCGGAAATGGAATGGGAACATGGACTCCTTATATGGACTTGGACAATCCTCACCCTACAAGCTAGCTTTTGGGGTTGAGTTAGGCCCAAGATCCATTCTTTACAAAAGCACAGTTAAAGGTGATATAAATATAAAATCCCTGAGCCATCAGATTCTGTTTAGTGCAAACATCTTAAACCAAATATGAGTAGAATTCTTTGCATTCTGGTAAAACATGTCACGTACTGTCGCGCGTTCAAAGTACAAAGAGTACCACAGAATGCTTACAGAAAAACCAGCTTGGTCAGAGATCCTATGGAGTCTGGTATTGGTCCAGAAAAGGAACAACCAACTAGGATCCTGTTATGAAATAAGAAAAAATCAGCATATTATCACGAGATTAGCTGGTAAATGAACGCATGATGTTTATTCGCGTTCACTTACAAATTTGACAGCTTTGTCAATTTTCCAATAGACTGAGGAAGAGGTCCTGTCAACTCCTTGTTGTATGATAGATCCCTATAAGGTGCCGTCAATAATTAGAATTGACTTTAAGCTTTGACAAATTATCCCAAAGTATTGCTCCGTCATAAGAAAAAAGGGACGTGCAGGAGAAACATGAAATGTTAAAGAAGACCTACAAAGTCTGCAATTCAGCTAATCCTTGGATGTCTCCAGATAGCTGACCACTCAAACTCATACTTGATAATGTTCTGAAGTTGAGAAAGATAGTGTCAACGTTATGATTTTGTAATTTTAAGTAGTTGACAAAAGGGATACACGTCGAATTCTTACATAGAAATCACTCGTGAATTAATGCATCCAACTCCTTCCCAGCTACTTCCACAGGGATCTGATCCAGCCCAATTGGGCGGAACATTCTGCCAAGAATCCTTGAGAGACTGTAAAGCAGCAGCTGAATTGAATATCAAATCAGTTCCTCTTTCCTAGAAACTTAATTGACCATATCTAGAAGAGAATAGCAAATATCTCATGCTCCCTCAAGATTATTGAATATTTTCCAAACTAACTATACAACACGAAAATTAACACTAAATGCTCAAATTCACAATGAGTAATGACCAATCCCAGAAGAGAAAAAAAGGAAGGATGCAAATTTCACAACTGTTATGCTCTATACTGAAACCTTCTAAAATTATCAACTTAAGCCTATACTATCCCCAGTATATTTCAGCTTAACAGAAAGTTAACGGAATAGCCGGCTTTCTAAGGGGTAAAAGAAAGTTAAATACAAAACCCATTCAAGTGCCTGCTTGAGAATAATGGAAGCAAGAGACTACATATTTTGATTTTAATGTTTCTCAAGGAACTAAACTAAACCAAACATTTGCCAATTTCAGCATAGATTCCTCTAAAACCAGAATTTGACGTCACCTCTGGCTTGTTGCTTGTGTAATTAACAAGTTCCTCATGGTTCATATGATCACAAGAAGGAAAGCTAAGATTTGAACACCAATATTTTTGTACACTAATTAAGAAACATTTGACAGAAGAACAAAACCAACTTACAATCACCAGGATTTGTCCATGCTGCTATTGCCAGAATATGGATCCAAACAACCAGAAAACAAAGGAAAATTCGCGGCATCATTGCCAGAGAAAGTACCATGTGATCAACTTCACAAATTAAAAACAAGTCCTCAACAAAATCAAGAAGAGAACTTCAACTTCAAATCCCTTTTCAAGTTCTGCTCCCCACGACAATAATATCTGTCAAATGTTATTTTATTTGAATAAGGGATTGTTCCATTTAGCCAGACTTTTACCACCTCTCAACAAAACTGTCTTCAACATGAAATGTTATTTTATTTTGTTCACATAATTTAGACACAATGACTGAACTCCAACTTCATTTTTTTCTCCTATTTGAAGTATAAAAATCACCACCACGTTCAGTTTACTTGGTCTTTACATGCCTACAAAGTCAACAATTTACTTGTATGACTCTTCATTACAGCCATCAAATATTGAATATTTCCCTTGATAATGATTGACCAAATTGTGTGTTAATCCTAAATAGAATATTAACAACTTGATTAGCTTTCGATAATTACATAGTCTTCTTATTCTGGAAGGGTAATTTTTTTTTTTTAGGATAATTAAATTTAAGGGTCATTGTCAACTAAGTCATTCAAAAGAAGTTGCCAAGAGGACAAAGGGGGTAGTTGGATAATCCTCCACACTCTTTAGGAAAGTTGAAACACCATGAGAGTGGATAAACCCTATTTAAGATAAGAAGTGAGATGAGGCACCTAGTAAAAAAACACTAGATGATTTCTTCTTATTTTTAAAATCTTGGCATGAAAGTTAGGTGGTACATAGCTATGCCGATGAAAGGTAACATGTCCCAATAGAGTGAAGTCCGAAATTTATAGGGGTGTCAAAATTAGTCCAAACTCAAATGATCGACCAAGGTTTCATGCGTTTGAGCAATAATGATTTTGATGATGGGTTGGTTTGAGCTGACCTAAATTGACTCATCATAAATCAACAACTCAAATGAACTCATGATGATGCTCAAACTTGACCCATTAAAATGCTCAATCTTAATGATTAGAGCTCTACTCTATATTAAGATTTTTGTTTATAAATAATTATTTAAAAAAATTCCTTTATTATTTCGAAACAATAAAAATACATCAACGCACTCCAACCACCCACCACACTATTCATCCACTCTAACCCCCCTACACCAACCCCCACCCAAGCACTGAACTACCTTCACATCTCTGCCCCTACCTTGCCTACTCCACCCCACCCCTACCATGCCTACCCACCTACCCCATCTACCCCCACCTCCCGCCCTACCCCATTCTCAAATTTCTATTTTATATTTTTTTTACTTGTATAAACAATTTATAAAAAATATGAATTTTTTTCTTACTCCCGCGTCCTACCCACACCTACCCCCTCCACCTCATCCTTAAATTTCTATTTCATATTTTTTTTACTTTTATAAAAAAATATGAATTTTTTTCTTAACTCCCCCCTACCCCTCTCCACCCCACCCCATCCTCAAATTTTTATTTCATATTTTTTATTACTTATATAAAAAAAATTATAAAAAATAAATAAATCTTACCTCCCCTACCCCTCCACCCCCACCCCTGTCCTATCGCCATCTTCAAATTTCTATTTCATATTTTTTTTACTTTTATAAAAAAATTATAAAAATATAAATTTTTTTCTTACCTACCCCTACCCCTCCACCCCATGCCCTTTCTCCCTTTTACTAGCTCTGCGCCTACCAAATAGAATAAATCCAATTAGGCAATTGCGTGAGAGCTGTTATAAGAATTAAAAGAAACTTTACCAGAGATGCCAATAGGTAATTGCTAATGTGCTTTATCATGTCAATGTCAACGCATTATTATATACTCCTTCAGTCCAAAAAATATTTGTCACATTACGCTTTTTAAGAGTTAAATTATATAAATTTTGACTAAACTTTTGAGGTATATTTTTTATTTTATTAATATGAAAAGAATTACAACTTATAGTAGTTTTCGAATATTTAAATTTTAATTTTAAAATATTAATTTAATATAATTTTAAAATGTAGTCAATTTGACGTAAAAAAAAATGATAAATATTTTGAAACAAGAGAGTAGCAAAATAAGAAAATAAACAAACACATAGTACAAAGTGTGGTACTTTGAGTTATCATTTTGTCCAAAAACCCATGAAGGGTGAATTTTAACGTGTTGTCTGCGTCTCAGTCCCACCATTATTGGCCGGGTAGCCTCTTGACTTAGACCTTATTTATTTACATTTAACGGGATCTAAATTTTAATCATTCGATTTAGTCAATTAATTATATTTGTTTTGAAGATTTAAATATTATTTTTTTAGATTCAATCAATTAAGTTCATTTGTTTTCTTTTCTTATGAAGCCTCTTAATCGGTCTGAATGAATCAGATTTGTAACAGAGTCTTAACATCATTCAGACTCATTTAAAATAATCTCTTTTTTTTCATAAAACCTTTTACAACTTCTCTTCTAAGCAAAATTTTCACATCTCTAGCTATCCTTTCTCAACAAAATATTATTAAGAATTTTTGTTGCCGCAAATATTAATTGATTAACTGTAACAACAACAAAAAAATCTTGAAGTTTTTTTGAATCAGTCAAAAAATTGTTTGAAATCCTATGTATCTTTACCGAGTTCATGATCTTTTTTTGCACCAGAAAAATTAAATATGAGTGAATCTATTTTCTCAATAAAATCTCTACCTTCATTTCTCAATCTTTGAAAGATCGCAATGACTCTATATTTTAATATTTCTCGAGACAATAACAACGAATTAAAAAAAATGAATATTACATAACCCTCTAATTAAACTTGGAACTAAATACATAATGTCAAGCTTCAAAAAATAATAGAGAACGCTCAGAAATTGTGTCAAACATTGAAAAGTTTCCTCCTTTTTATCTTATTTTAACAAAGTTTCTTACTAAAAAATACATTGTAGGATTCAACCATAACAACTCTCTTCAATCACTTTTAGTTGGTAGAGAAAGTTTACTATTTTATTAATAAGCACAAAATTCTTAAAAATTTCTTGTTACCTTGTTACAATTTTTTTTTATTGTTGCATAAATTTTATTTGCATTTAAGATAGTTCAAATATTATATTTATAGAAAAAAAAAAAGGAGATAATTCAATTTTTTAATCAGATATAAATATTCAAAATATTTTCTATCAAATAATAAATTTATTTTGCTGAAATGAGATTTTTATTGTGGTTAATTTCATATGCATATTCAGATATTGAAAACAAATAGTTTTAATAATTTAATATTTAGATCTAGAGACAATATTTAAATATTCAAATATGTATTGAGATTCAAACATTTAGATCTTAATGCACATCCTAATATTTAAATATGTATTCAGATTCAGACGTCTTAATTTTAATGAAAATAAATGAGGACTTAGTTAGTTGTTGACATTCAATTTCTCTGAACCCCTCATCATCATATCTTATGTGATGATGTAAATTAATGAATGCACAGTGTTGCCCCCGACTAGAGAGTACTTCGCAGGCAGTGAATTTAGATGCTGCGATTCTAAAATAATGGTTAAATTTTCTGATTTTTCGTTACTACAACGATATTTGGCAACAATATTTTTGGTTATCATATGTTAAATGTTGTTGTCCAAAATATTTTTCGTAACAATAAACATTATTGTATGTCGTTGCAATAACATTCGATGCGAAAAGTTTTTGCAACAATAAATTATTATTTTTTGTCATTTACATTTTTCAGCAATAATATATTGAATTTTTATCATCATTTACTTTTTTAATAACAATATATTTATTGTTACTAAAATATTATTATCAATTTTATACTTTATTATAGTGTGTGAACATCCCGCTCCGAACGCTATGTATAGTTGCGGATATGGCCGACTAACTGGCCGAGCCCAACAAAGAGTGAGGCGACATATCATGGCCGGGCCAGACGGGAGGAAAAAGGACAAAAGGAAGATTTTGTGGTTTGACGTGAAAGCTTCCTTTTTGTACGTATTCTATGGTATATGTTACTACTCGATTTATCCCAATTTATACTTCAAATTATAACTACATGTACAACAAAGAAAATTAGACACACGCAATAAAACTATAACTATATATATTCCTAGTTGTTGTTGTATAGTATTAGCTTGTGGAAGTCAACGTTAAATGGGTGCCTTCTTAGAATAATCAGTACAAGTTAGCCACTTGTTGGTGTGATCTATAATTCCTACATTTTGTCAAATGTCGTACGAGCAAGTTTTGTAACTTTAACTTATGTATCATCCCTAAAACAATTATACAACTGTTATCCTTATTTTTCTCAAATATTGTGAGTTGGTCACCTCAATTTATGTATTTTTAGTATAAAACTCTTTGAATTTCATCGAATATTTTACTTTTTATCCTTTTATATCTTTTATACCTCATTAACACTGAAGGCCCTAATTCGATCTACTCCCGTCTCCTTTTTAGTGTTGAAAACTTTGAGATTTCGGTGATTTTAATGAAAAAGGTGTTTTTCTCTTATCAACACTTTTACCACACATCAATTGATTATTTTTTGTTTCAACACATTGTAATTGTTTAGTCATAAAATCAGCTCCAACACTTAAAAATGATTTTAAAGCACTAGCTACTTTAATAGTGAGCCAAACAAATTTTTTTTAACTGTTTTTTCACTTAAAAACACTTTTGGTGTTCATCAAGCTCCAATATTAGCCAAAATGTGCTTCGAAAATTGGTTCCGTATAATATTTGATGAAATAATTTTTCAAATGATTAGATCACAAAAATGTAATAATATGTATTAGAATGTGTATAATATTATTTAGCTATAATTAGTCTTATGTAATTATGGTAAATATAGGATCCCTATTGTATAAGGATTTTACATTGTATACCCTATATATATATATATATATATATATATATATATTTTGTATTAATGAGAAAGGTTCCCCAAGGGAGATTAATACAATTCTACATGGTATCAGAGCCAATAATCCTTTCCGACCTAAAACCTAAAATTTGGCCGCCATTCCCTTTCTTTTTCCGGCACCAAACCGCCTGTATACCACCGGTATACATCTGATAAACGCTGATATACAGTTGTCCAACCCTTATACTCTACAAACAGACCTGTGTACACCCGATATATCACTGATATACCGCCATATTTCCCTTTCTATCTCTTCAACAGGCCGAATACCCCTCGTATACAACCCATATACGCTGATATACACATGATATACCTCTCCAACCACTATATACTACCTCCCTAAGTCGATGTACACCTAGTTTACGGCTGAAACTGCACGTATACAACCTACCTACACCTCTATACACCTCGTATACGGCCTCACATACACCTCGTATACATCCCCTCATAATTTTTTTCTCTCACCCAACCTCCGGCAGTCTGTATGGCAGCACCAAACAACCGCTGCCCTGGCTGGCTGGACACGACCTGGGCCCTCAGCAGGAGCCCAGCAGCCAGAGACAACTCTCCAACAGCTGCGACCCATCTCCTGCCGCGGCCCAGTCGCTGGAAACCAACCAGCCCAATTTCAGGCACTCCATCAGCGGCCCAATTGCTGGTCCCCAACCATGCAGCTCCAGCACAGCCAATGGGCCACCTAAATCAGGCCCAAATACCTGTAGCCCATCAGTCCGATACTGACCATCTCCACTCTATTTTTGGGCCAGGCTTTCGGCACTTTGACTCCTCGACAGCTCGATAATGCATAGTATATAGATACGGGCGTCACGTCTCACCTCACCAATAATTCTGGTAATCTTTCTCAACTGTAGAATTTAAATACTCCACAATCTATTATGGTTCGCATTCCAATTCAAGGGACTGGCCACACATTAACCCCACCACCGCATCCCCATTTTCCCCTGAATAACGTCTTATATGCTCCTAACATCATGAAAAACCTAATATTTGTTAGAAAATTTACCACCGATAATTTCATCTCACTTAATTTTGACCCGTTTGGATTTTCTGTAACGAACCTTCGTACCGGGAAACTCCTTACGAGATGCAATAGTGAGGGTGAACTCTATCCTTTCCTATGCACGTCCGCGGCTAGTGTCAACCCTCCCACATCTCTAACGGCCCATGTCACTCCTCCTATCGCTTTAGCAACAATCTCTCCGTCAACCTGACACAATAGACTTGGACACCCAAGAGCCCCTGTTTTTAGTCTTCTTAGAAACAATAATTTAATTCATTGTAATAATGACAAATTTGCCCAACATTGTCTTTCTTATTCTTTAGGCAAACATGTTCGCCTCCCGTTTCAGTCTAAATATGTACACATTCTAATAATGGCTAAAAATGGCAAGTTGCAAAATCATGTGTACTCCAGTTGACTCTAAATCAAAGCTTAATGCTTGGGATGGTGATCCAGTGTCAGATCCCACTCTCTACCGGAGTCTTGCAGGTGCACTACAATACCTTACTTTCACCAGGCCTGATATTGCTTATGTTGTTCAGCAGGTATGCTTATTCATGCATGCCCCCAGGAAGCCTTATTTTACTACCCTTAAATGTATCATTCGATACGTTAAGGACACACTTGATTATGGACTGCATCTATACCCTCAGCACCGAGCAAGTTGATGTCATAAACGGATGCTGATTGGGCAGGCTGTCCGGACACACGACGATCCACCTCAGTCTATTGTGTATTTTTGGAGGATAATCTCATTTCTTGGTCTGCTAAGAGACATGCCGCATTATCCCGTTCAAGTGCAGAAGCAGAGTACAAAGGTGTTGCTAATGCTGTAGCTGAGATATGTTGGCTCCAAAACCTTTTTTGGAGCTTCAATGTTCGTTGCGTAAGGCATCTTTGGTTTATTGTGACAAAATATGTGTCATCTATCTATCTCATAATCCGGTTCAACATCAGCGAATCAAGCATATTAAGATGGACATCCACTTTGTTCGTGAGAAGGTTGCACTCGGTCATGTCAAGGTATTGCATGTGCCTTCCTCTTATCAGTATGCAGATATATTCACAAAAGGCCTTCCTAGACAGCTATTCCTTGACTTCAGATCCAGTCTTAGTGTCCGGCCTCCTCCCGCTCAGACTGAGGGGGTGTATTAGAATGTGTACAATATTATTTAGCCATATTTAGTCTTATGTAATCATGGTAAATATATGATTCCTATTGTATAAGGATTTCACATTGTATACCCTATATATATTTTGTATTAATGGGAAAGGCTCCTCAAGGGAGATTAATACAATTCTACAACATGAAAATAAAAAAAAACGTTCTAATAAACAAAATTTACTACTTAAAGTAAGAGTTTAATGTTAGAAATTACTAGCAGCAAAAAGAAGATCAATGTATTTTCAAAATTTAAAATTCTACTTTTAAACTAAAATAAGGTTTTGAAAGTCAAAAGATCACTTGTCCCTTGAATGTATTTTATTTGGTTTGGTGGGATAAGATGAAGAAGCAAATGACAACTCAGGTGTCCAATTGATCTAGTTGTCATGAATATAGATGAAAAAAACCACCAAGTTTATTGATTTGAATGAGCTTTTATATGAAAATATTTACTCGTACCCGTTACATGTATCAATTAACTGTAAAGTTAATTACGTAACACGTATGTACTTTTACCTTAATTTAGGGGTGTGGATAAATCTTTTTGATGTGGATAATATACTCCCTCCGTTCACTTTTATCTGTTCAATATTGACTTTGCACACCCCTTAAGAAATAATAAAAGAAATATATAATTTATCATGATACTTATATTAATTGGTGCATAGTTTTAATGAACTTGAAAAATGATTTGAAATGAGTAATTAATACTATGAGTAAAACAAAAAATAATTATCTTTTTTTGATATGTTAAAAGTGACAAATAAAAGTGAAAATCTATTTTTAATATAGCGGACAAGTAAAAGTGAACGGAGGAAGTATATGATAAAGTTATTTTAAACTTGTATTTCGGTGGGACCTAACTCATGCTATGGATATTTTATCTTGTCCTGGGAAATGGATGATCCCTATCAGCAGAACGTGCATGGTTCTTAGGATTTTCATCAGAGCAAATAAGAGCAATAAATAACTTAAAGAGACGGCACAAGGGATACGGATTCATTTGATTCTTTTTATTCTTGCTCGGGATTTGGGGTTATAAAAATGAACCAACTACTTCACCTACCGTGAATTTATATCCTTAGGCGGCAAATAGTTAGATATGAAGGTCACGGATTGAACTTATTAGTTTAGGTAATATTCAGGTGTAATTAGTATTGCATACTTACCATAATTGTATTACCATAATTGTATAGTTAGTGTCCAAATAGAATAAAATTTTAGGAGTAGAATAGGAATATGATTCTCATATTATGGAAATATGTAAATTGTATATAAACTCTTTCAATTAATGAAAATAATCAAGGGATTATTTCTTTCATGGTATCAGAAGTCTAGGTTATTTTTCCAACCTCTTTTCCGTCGATCTTGTGCTCGGTTTCCGCCCCCCTTCCCGGATTCTGTGATCGTCGGTGGTGTTTCTTTTATTTTCTCCTCAAATCACCTATTGTTCTTTCGTTATGTCGACGACAAAGAACATGTTTCATCATGCTCTTGTTGTTTCTAACATCAAGAATCACATACCTCTCATTCTTGAAATAGAAAAAGTCCAATACGCGACGTGGGATGAGTTGTTTAAAATTCACGCTCGCTCGCATCAAGTCATCCATCACATAATTCCTGCGGCTCCTGAGGATACGGAGGTGCCTCAACGTGAGGATGATCCTAAGTTATGGACAACACTTGATGCCACCGTCCTTCAGTGGATTTATTCCACTAGCTCTACTGACCTGTTGCAGACGATTATTGAGTCAGACGCTACGACGATGGCTGCTTGGGATAGGTTGCGTGACATATTTCAAGATAATCAGAATTCCAGAGATGTTATTCTTGAGTAGGAATTTTCCCACGTCAACATGGAAAGTTTCTCGAATGTTTTAGCGTATTGCAAAAGGTTGAAGGAATTGGCGGACAAACTCTGCAACGTTGGTGCGCCCGTTAGTGAAGATCGTCTTGTTCTACAGATGGTTGCTGGCCTCTCTAATGCATTTAGTGGCGTTGGGACCCTACTTCGTCAAAGTAACCCCCTCCCAAAGTTCTATCAAGCCCGCTCCATGCTTACTTTGGAAGAAGTCAGATTGGCTAAGAAGGCGGCTACCGGGGCAAGTCCTGTGGTCATGATGACGTCCTCCACAAATTCTCCAGGGTTTGTTGATAATTCGGGACAAAATCGTGCTCATGGTGGCGGCAAGAATGCTAGGAAAAAAAATAGAAGAAACCGCGGTGGCAAACACAATGATAACGGCAGCAGTACCGGCGGTAGTGGGCCCTGCCCCATCAACAGTGAGCCACAACCCAACTGGTCCCAGCCTTGGGCCCCCTGGCCGTGGGCCTGGGCCAGTGGCCCAACAATCTCGGCTTTCCAGCCCACGGTAATTGGGCCCAATTTCAGCCTTCCTTTCGGCCCAGCTACTCCAGCCCAGTCTCAGTCCAGTGATCCAGTGGGGTACCGGGTCAGCAGGGAGGCAGGCCTGGGCCACACCAGGACCATCATGCAGTGGGCCCCACTCCTACCGACATTGAAGCCGCGATTTACACACTTGGGATAAATCTTTCGGACCCAAATTGGTACATGGACACCGGCGTCACTACTCATATGACATCCGATCAAGGTACTCTCTCGTCTTATTTCAATTTGAGCAACGATCGTGGTATCTTTGTTGGTAATGGTAATTCAATTCCAATTCGTGGTTACGGTCATAAAACGTTGTCTCCCCTCCATCCACCCCTTATTTTGAAAAGTACCCTTCACGCTCCTAAATTGATTAAAAAATTGGTGTTTGTCTGTAAATTCACCACTGATAATTCTATGTCTGTCGAATTTGATCTATTTGGAGTTTCTGTGAAGGATTTCAAGACGGGGAGTTCTCTCATTAGGTGTGATAGTAGGGGAGATCTGTATCCTATCAAGCCAAGTTTTGATTTCTCGAGTCACGCGTTGCCATCAACTTTTGCAGCTTTGGCTCCTTCCTTGTGGCATGCTCGTCTAGGTCATCTGGGGTCGTCTATTTTATCTTTCTTAGATAAAAACAATTCTATTTCTTGTAAGGGTTCGCGTAGTACTCTGAATTGTCAATCTTGTTCTTTAGGAAAAAATGTTATGTTGCCATTTGTAGACTCTAATTCTCATACTTTAATGCCATTTGATATTATTCATAGTGATTTATGGACGTCTCCTGTTCTTAGTTCTTTGGGTCATCGGTATTATGTTCTCTTTTTGGATGATTATTCTAAGTTTTTATGGACTTTTCCGATAGCGAAAAAATCTCAAATTTTTTCCAACTTCTTAAACTTTAGAGCATTCATTAGAACCCAATTCGAACGGAAAATAAAAAATATTCAATGTGATAATGGCAAAGAATATGACAATGAGGTGTTTCGCGAATTTTGTGCTAATAATGGGATCAATTTTCATTTTTCTTGCCCTTATACGTCTTCGCAAAATGAGAAAGCCGAACGCAAAATTCGTACCATTAATAACATTGTCCGGACTTTATTGATTCATGCTTCCGTACCCCTGTCTTTTTGACATCATGTTGTACAAATGGCTACATATCTTCTTAACATTCTTCCTTCCAAAGGTTTGACATATTTGTTCCCACTTCAAATTTTATATAATAAGACTTATTCGTATTCCCATCTTAGGGTCTTTGGGTGATTGTGTTATCCACTCTTTTCGTCCACCACAATTAACAAACTTCAGGCCCGGTCTACCCCTTGTGTGTTTTTGGGTTTTCCGTCAAATCACTATGGTTACAAATGTTTTGATTTATCATCTAATAAAATCATCATTAGTCGCCATGTAATTTTTGATGAATCTCAATTTCCGTTTGCTAAGGTTAGTAATCCCGTGCCTAGTTCGTATAATTTTTTTGGATGATAATATATCCCCGTATATTATTCATAATTTGTCGGACGTGTCCCGCACCCCAAATCCACCAGTGGGCCCACTGCCCGCTGGCCCCACTGTTCTGTCGCCAGTTGCTGAGTCTAGTCCCGTAACTGGGCCAGTGACGGTAAATGGGCCAGATACCCATCCCATTATCGCCACTGTTCCAGTAACGAGCTCTTATGATTTTCGTGTTGGGCCAGCAGGCTCACTGCCTGCTGGTCAGTCTGTCACGTGTCCCGATAGTTCCCAAAATCCACGAGTCATAGACCGGTCACTCGTAGTCAACGGGGTGTTTTTAAACCAAAAAGACATTTTAATTTAAATTCTAATGTTCTTAAATCACCCTTATCCCGTAATCCTGTGTCTGCTTTAAATTACCCGAATTGGAAAATTGCTATGACCGACGAATATAATGCTCTTATTGATAATAAGATGTGGGAGTTGGTGCCCCGTCCATTTGGTGTTAATATTATTCGGTCTATGTGGATTTTTGCTCATAAGGACAATTCTGATGGTTCTTTTGCGAGGCATAAGGCTCGTCTTGTAGGTGATGGTAAGACTCAGCAGGTGGGTGTAGATTGTGGTGAGACGTTTAGTTCGGTGGTCAAACCGGCTACCATTCGCATTGTGCTCAGCTTGGCTCTCTCGAAAGCATGGCCCATTCATCAGTTAGATATGAATTCTTACATGGTGATCTCAGAGAGACGGTCTATATGCATAAATTTTCAAATAAAGGGTATTCATCTATTATCAAAATCATTTGAGAGATGTAACTAATTATGCATGATAAAAATCAATCTTCATAGTCCAAGACGAAAAGGTCATACACTAGTTGAAGTAGCTGCAAAGGTCAGTGTAATAAGAGAACTCTTGATTTGATATAATTCCAGGTTTTGAGCTACATAATTCATTTGTAGTCCTGTGCAGTATGATCTAACTTTTTTCAATCAAATATCGATACAAAGATCACTTAATATCAAGAAGCCACCTGTAATTCTGACTTCAGATATAGCTAGTATTAGAACAGAAGAATCACTAGTACAAAACAAACAAACAAATGTAATTCAGGGTTATACACTCAATAATATAACAAACTAATGGATATCACAGTTATACTCCTTAGTAACTTCACTAAGTGGTGTTCATGCCCCAGAATATTTACCACTATAATCAAAAGCCTTGTCATTATGAAAATCATCAAGACTTGCTCAGTAGTGTCCTCATAGCTTGTTGAAGTGAGCTCTTCTTCAGTATACTTGCTCAAGTTCAATGATACTCTCTGTTTCTTTCTCCTCACCCATGGAAGGCTGTCAGCCCTAGATTCATTAACACATCTCATTCCCAATGTAAATAGTCTACCATCGCCTTCGAGTTTCTAACCACGACCCATTAATTGGTAGACTCTCGTGTTATCTTTTGAATCATAAATGATCTCTGCAACCAGTCTCACGATGTGTTCTCCTCGCTCTATTGTAGCTCTTGCAGTTATCAGCTCTAGCAAAACCACTCTGAAAGCTATAGACATCACTTTTCTCGGTCAATTGTTGGCTCATGTAATATTCAGGATATAAGTATATCCCTACATAGGAAAATTTTTAGAACATGGGACATTGAAGCAATTCGGTTGGCGCATTATGGAATTACAAATGCTTTTTGAAATAAAAATTTGCATATCACCATGTTAAACAATGAGTAACATGTAGTGACTAATCTTTAATTGGATTCATATTGATCTTTCTTCATGTTGTTCAATCATTCATGGTCAAGAAAATTACCCTTGTTGCTATCCAACCACCTTCAAGTTTTATGATTTTTTTTCTCCGTATGACTCAACATATATATGCTTGCTGGGATTGTGCTTCACACACTAAAGTTCTTGCTTCTTCCTTTGTTTCCACAGCTTTTGTAGGGTTATTTTGCTGTTTGTGGTATGCACCATTTCACCTCTTTAAGATGTAACGTCACCCATCACATTCCATAGTTGCCTTGTAATTAACCTTGCTGTGAATGAAGAGGTTGGCATCTTCATATCCCTACTCACATAATGCACATATGTAACAAATAATTAGCATCTCCGGCTTGATCTAAGATCATGTAGAGCATTAACCATATAAGATCAAAATGGATTACGACTCAATAATCCAATACAAAAAACCAGAAAGTTACATGCTGTGAACTCTTGCAAGTTACATCTTTCTGTTGCCAATAAATATAAAATTGTAGTCCATCTTACTAACTCAAAGTACACCGTATAACATTCACAAATTCACTCTCCATACCGCATGGCAATTACATGAATCTGATTGCTAAACTTATCAGCTATTACCAGTAATCACCACAAGAACATGCCCCATTCTTGAAGCAATGAAACCTGTGGTAATCACTCTTCCCGTCATACCAGATAGAAACTTAATTGTGTTATGACAGTCACCACATATTCTCAATTTGAGGCTATTAAAATAAAATAAAATATCTAACAAATATAACATAGTTTTTAAAAGTTTTACCAAAATAAATTAATTGTATCTCGGTAACCATTTTGTGAATTATTTTATTAAAAATTTCTACGGACAAAAACTAACGTAGACATACTAAACAGAGGTAAAAATGTGACTATAAGTAATGTTTTTATATTTCATTACTACACTCTGCCAAAGTAAATATCTCGTGTAATCCTGACTGAGATGATTATAAAATCGTTAGCCTGAGTAACGGTTTTATTTTAAAAGGTTATTTTTACTTTTTAGTAACATTTTTATGTTCCTCTGATAACCATGCTTGAGTTGCTTTGACTTTTGTGTTTGTGAGAAATGACAATCTTATAAAGTGCTCCTTCTCTCCCTTATAATATTCACTTTACCAGATACATCCTTCACTTTTTTGTTCTATATTTGTATTGGGTAAAAACGCATTTGGAGTCAGCCTATACAAGAGGATTAGTGACTTCGGAAACCTTAATGGATCTCCACAATTGTCTTTTACTCCCAATAACTTTCGTCACATCAGTTTATCTAGATCAAAATGTCGCGGCGCGCGTGGGTACAGTAATGTTAGTATGCTCACGTCGTCACAAATCAATAGAGTCATAATAGTCTAAGTTTTATCTTATATATGCAAGACTTAGAAGATAAGAAAGACACATTGTATTCTCTCTAAGCTCACACTTGTAACTCAGATCTCTTTCAAACTAATACACCATTTTTCGGCTCTCGCTCTTATTTGATTCATAGCTTATTTTCATATCTAACCTGTCAATTTTCTTTATTTGCTTACTATCATATTTTTTTACTTGTGATTTTAATCTCACATATCCGTAACCTAGATATCAATCCCGGACTCATTCAAGACGGTCTCCGGATCGGATACAACCTACTCCCTCCGTTCCAATTTAAGTGTCTTGCTTTCTTTTTGGTTTATCCCAAAAAGAGTGTCTCTTTCTATATTTAATAAGTTTTACAATCCTAATGCAAGTTTAAGACTACAAGATTCAAAAGTCTTTCTTTATTTCTTAATCTTTGTGCCGCGTCAAACTAGACACTTAAAATGAGACGGAGGGAGTACTTGTTTTTAAACCATTGAATACAAATCTCTAATTGTATTTTTGGTTAGAATCATTTTTGCCAGAAAATAATATTCTAGAGCAATAATTCAATTATGAGCAGTTTACAAGCCAAATTCAAATTCATTTTTTCAGAATTATCTAATTTTTGAATCTCAAATTCTCATACCCATTTTGCAGCAAGACACTAACTCTGACAGCAAGACCCATTTTTAGAATATTAACACAACCTCAAATTTAATCTGCATATTGAAATCACAAATTGAACTTTTCAACTTTATGAAAATTTACGTAGGGAACTTAGAAAAAAAATCGAAAATATATTTAAAAATTATATATTTAATTTAGGTTTTCAAAACTCATTTTGTCTGGGTCTTAATTAATAATACTAGTAACCTACAATGTAACAATGTAAAGTTGGCAGGAGGAAGTAAAAAAGAAATACTTAAGGACTAAAACAAGAATGAGTGAGAAAGGGACCCACAAAAGCCGTTTTTCCAGAAAAAGTCTGGTGCAACTGACATTCAGGTAGTAGAGTTTTTCCCAGAAATGTTACTGGAGAATACGTATTATCCATACGACGCAGTAGCTAGTGAATTCGCGTGCGCTTCGCGTGAATATTTAAAAAATTAATCTTTATTCATCAATCAATTTTATCTCTTATCTTCTGAAAATTAATGATTTTTTTAATAACAATTCAAGAAGTATAAAATCTCATAACAAAATGATGAAAAGGAAATCTCTCGGATGTATAACAATAACATACTCAGTGAAATTTCACAATGTGGGGGTCTGAGGAGAGTAGAGTGTACGCAGACCTTATTTCTACCTTGGTAGGTAGAACGACTATTTCCGATAGTAACTCGGCTCAAGACTCCTATCGGATGTAGGAATATAAATAAAATGAAGAAACAAAAATAACTAAGAAACAAAAACAACAAAGAAACATGAAAGATTATAATATGAGAGATAAAGAATAGAGTGAATGCTTATATATTTTCTCATGTATACACCTATTCATGTAAGTAAATGTAATTACAATAAAAATTGAAATCTTAGATGAAATCATTATTTTTCGGAGGGTCAAAATTGAGAGGGAATCAAATTATTATTGCTCTTGAGCCCAGTTTTCTTCTCATAGTTTCTTCAATCAAAATTATTTGGTCAAATCGGGCCTTCTATTTGGTAAAAAATTCATCAAAAATTGTCATCCTTCAGAAATCTAATACGTGGACAAATCTGCTTTCAATTGCAAAAAACTCATACCCAATAACCATCGAAATAGAAAATTGTTGTTCTGGATCCCAAAACTAAGTGTTGAGAGAAGTACCAACAATAAAAAAAATTAATTAGCAATAAAAATAATATATTGACAAATAATAGAAAATGCTATAGAAAAAACAGATTTAGGTCATGTTAGAACCTTTTTGGATCTGCCAAAAAGAATCATAGCAGGATATTAAAAGTAACAATGTGCAAGACTAAAATTCAAAAAAATAAATAAACAAAGAGATAGAAAGAAAAGAAAAAAAGAATTAACCCAGCTTGAGAAGGATGACAATTTTTTTATGAAAAGACTATTTGTAGGAAGTTTAATAGGATCATTTTATATAACTAAAATGATAATCATGGTATTAAATCCTTATTCATACTATTAAATAATTTGAGAGGTATGACAAAGATTAATTTACACATTAAATAATTAGGAGGTTATAACATGAAAGGTTGTGAGTTATGGATATTAATGTTAATTAAGAGTAGAAATCATGAAGATGAAGTGAGTTATGAAAATATTTTTTAATATAAAATAAGTGGAAAAAAGATAAATAGGATCCTTGGACAAAAGATGTGACACATAACCTTTTTTATTTCTAGCTTGTATCTATCTATATATAGAGAGAGAGATCAGGTGTCATAACTTGTACATCAAAATAGGAATTATGAAATTAATTACTAATACTAATTAAGAACATAAGTTAATTATGAATATGAAGGGGTGTGAGTTATGGAGATGACTTTTTAAATTAAAATAAAATAATTTAAATGATATGAAAAATCAAAAAAGGTAAATAGGATCCTTGGCCATTTTTGGATTTGGAGCTATAAAATTCATCTGTAGCCCTGTACAGTATGATCTAACTTCTTTTCGATCAAATACTGATACAAAAATCACTTAAACCTCAAGAAGCAAAGGTAATCAGATATATTAGAACAGAAGAATCACTAGTACTAAACAATCAAACACGTGTAATTCATAGGTATGTTCAATATAACAAACTAATGAAAATCACAGTTATAGTCCTTAGTAACTTCACTAAGTGGTGTGCATGCCACCAGAAGGATATTTACCACTATAATCAAAAGCCTTGTCATTATAAAAATCGTCAAGACTGACTTGAGTTGTATCCTCATTGCTAGTCGAAGTGAGGTCTTCTTCAGTATATTTGCTCAAGCTGGCCAGTTCAAGGATACTCTCAATTTCTTTAACAGCCTCACCCATGGAAGGCCTCTCGGCCCCGGATTCATTAACACATCTCATTGCCAATGTAGATAGTCTATCAACGCCTTCGAGTTTTGAACCTGGACCTATTCTTGGATCTACTAATTGGTAGAGTTTGCTGTTATCTTTTGAATCATATATGGTCTCTGCAACCAGTCTCACGATGTGTTTTCCTCGTTCTATTGGAGCTCTTGCAGTTATCAACTCGAGCAACACCACCCCAAAGCTATATACATCACTTTTCTCAGTCAACTGTTGGCTCATGTAATATTCAGGATCCAAGTACCCCTGCATAGGAACATTCTTAGAAAATGGGATTTCAAAGCAGTATGGATGATGCATTATGGAATTACAAATGTTCTGCGAAATCAAAATTTGCATCTATCACCATGTAAAACAATGAATAACATGTCATGAGTAATCTTTAATTGGATTCAAAATTATCTTTCCTCATGTCGTTCAGCCATTCATGGTCAAGAAAATTAGCCTTGATGCTATACCAACCGCCTTCAAGTTTTAGGGTTTAATATTCACAAATCTATAAGAATTATAACACAGCTCAAATTGATCCATCAAGGTTTAAGGTTGTAATACTCACCAATGTGCCTTTGACTTGAGTGGTGACATGGCCCTTGTCGTCGTCTCTCAAAAGTTTTGATAGGCCAAAATCAGCAACTTTTGCAGTTAAATGGTCATCCAGCAAGATATTAGTTGACTTAACATCCCTGTGTATTATGGGAGGATCTGCAAGCTCATGCAAGTATGCCAAACCTCTAGCAGCATCAAGGGCTATCCTAAGTCTCCTTGTCCACTCCAATTGGAGTTTTGGCTTGACTGCAAGAGCATATGCAGATTAAGAATAACCTTAAATTTGTATATAAGCCCAAACATTGTGATATATACTTTCTTGTATCATACTAGAGAAACTCCATTTCAACTTTTCTAGAGGGGGCTAGAAAACTTAGGAATCTCTAGCATATCCTACAACAATCAAGTATCTCAAGAGTTTTATTCGTGACTAGGAGAAAATCCATGATGGTGATGGAGAGAGTTTCAGTTGGAAATGCTATTCCTTGGAGGAGAATTGGCTGGATATCATATAATTAACAGGTACGAAAAAAGATCGGAAGCAATATAATGAATTCAAATTTACACAAAGGTAAATGAAACACTTTCAAAGGTATGAACAGGACAGTTCACCGGACATTGATATTGTTTTAGTGAAGAAATATTACTTCATCTCCTAATTTGCCAGATTAGACTGGACTTAGCATCTGCTTCCTCTAAAGCCAACATATGAAATGATGAAGGTAAGGATAAATATTCTTTGAAGGTCATTGCAAGCAAGAGAAGAATTACCTGAGAGACTTTCCCTTAGAGTACCGTTTGGAATGTACTCATAGACCAGCATTTGTTCGCCTTGCTCATAACAAAATCCAACCAGGTTTACAACATTCTTGTGATGAATCCTTGACAATAGCTCAATCTCTGTTTTGAACTCAAAAGCCCCCTGCATTGATCCATGTTGTGCTCTTTTAATTGCAACTACCTCCCCAGCAGTAAGAGTTCCTTTGTAGACCTGTTGATGCTACATGTATCAGTCCGGAAAATTTTGACATGCTACGAAGAAAATAGCAAAAGGAGCGTGAAAGATGAAATACTATTGTGCCATGCAATGCATATGTCAGTCATGCAGAAAATCAGATATAATCCAAGATGACTGAACATCAGCTGTTAGTGAACTATTAGCAATGTATTTCAATTGTTTAGAAATGCCTCAGCAAGTTCCTGTAGCTCCTAAGTTGCTGGTAAATAACACAATTGAGGCAGGGGTAAAATTTAAAGGCGGGTGGCAACAGAAGCATACTTAATGGGCTAATTATTTAGTTTTAGGAAATGACTATTTCAGCAACTGAACCTAACACCAGAAGTAAGCCAATGAACCAAGAGAATTATTTCCTTTGGCTTTGCACACCAAGAAATACTACCTCACAGTAATCATTCATTTTGAGTTCGCAACATCCTCACAGCTGAATAAATCTTAGACTAGTTTAGTTCATAATTGTGGCTAGAGGTGGAAAAATGAAATGTTTTTAATGGATAAGATATAAATAGTTATTTGTATGATTTTGTTGTAGTTACGGTATTGTCTTTTTCTCAGACTGCTTTGGCATGCTTTATATCGTAATTTTATCATTACTACTTTGCTTATGTTATTTCTTTTCCCGACTGATTTGGTTTGCTTTCCTTTGAGCCGAGGTCTATCGGAAACAACCTCTCTACCTTCCAAGGTAGAGGTAAGGTCTGCGTACACTCTACCCTCCCCAGACCCACTTGTGGGATTACACTGGGCATGTTGTTGTTGTAGTTAGTTGTGTAGATCGCTTCTTCACTTTAACTCATCCACCTATTTTTCCATTGCATACTTTACTTTAAAATATGTCAAATCTGTAGAAGAAGTTTGTGATCCCATGTGCAAGATATTAATGCCATAT
Organism: Anisodus tanguticus; assembly: GCA_034509755.1. Lineage (NCBI taxonomy): Eukaryota > Viridiplantae > Streptophyta > Magnoliopsida > Solanales > Solanaceae > Anisodus > Anisodus tanguticus. The sequence goes on along the minus strand of CM067561.1, from coordinate 30,201,472 downwards.
CGACATATAATTATTGCATTCAAAAAATTTCCTCGTCACCTGCTCATTGGTGAGTAGCAGACGTCTAAATGTCCTAATTTAGTCTCTAAATTATCTAAGGTTTAGTGTGATAGTTGGAGCAGAGATCAAACAAGTCAAGAGCTCATGACTATCTTTGCATTTTAAAAAGGGGCAGCCCGGTGCACTAAGCTCCCGCTATGTGCGAGGTCCGGGGAAGGGCCTGACAACAAGGGTCTATTGTACGCAGCCTTACCTTGCATTTCTGCAAGATGTTGTTTCCACGACCTGAACCCGTGACCTCCTGGTCACGCCTTATCTTTGCATTTTAAAATCTAAGTAAATTTAAGCCACTATATTATAACCTGGTCAATATGCTCTTCATCCATTCGTATGTGGAAAATTAAGACCTTAACTACACTAAATAAGTCCTGAACTTTATAGCAGGAATGAAAAGAAAGAGAAGAATCGTAAACCTTCCCATAGCCCCCAGATCCAATGCAATTAGATTCTGAAAAATTGTTTGTGCACTTCCTAATCTCTTCAAATGAGAACCATCTTGCTCCTTTAAGTTGTGGCACAGCACCACTCTTATCACGGTCCCAAGATTCTGAATTCCCACGAAAACACCATTGCGAGAAAAAAACACCACTTAAAAGTTAAAAAACAATAATGTCAATAAAGGGGTCCAGATCTAAGAAGAACTAATCTTACCAAAAGGGTTACTGCTATGACCAGCTCTTTTTGCTATTTTTCTCTGGTGAAAAGCATAAAGACCAGCACAGAGTGTTAATAGAACAAGCACTGCACCACCAACCAATGCTCCAATGATGATACCAGTATGTGATGACTTCTTCTTTCTGTCTAAATTACAAAATAAGTAAACTTGTTAAGCTAGATAAAAATTGCAAATATATCCAGAAAAGAATTTGAGAAAAAGAAAGAGACAGAAGATTGCTTTTGTGCTTAAACCATGTCTAGTTACCTGTAAAGCAACAATAACCTTCAGAAGTAAAGAAGAAGGGTCCAAAATATTGGAGTTGGAAAGGATTCCGGTTAAGCAGGTAACCAATGGAAGGAATTGATGTATGATTGAAACTGTCCTGTGTTGAAGGAAAAATTTGTGCTTCAATTTGAAGATATGAATAAACATCAACTGTTGGATCACTAAGAGAAACTGAATCCACAGGAAGCCCATTGGACAGAAAGGCAGACATCATAGAGCCAGCAAGGGTTGTAAAGTAGCTTGAGTTCTCTAAATTTGAGAAGGACAGGGAAAAGAAATGTAGTGTCCCAGTGTATGGATATGAACATTTGCATGTAGGACTTAATGTTTTGTCTGAGTTGCAGGACATTGCTTGACAATTCATAGATGATGAGAAGGAATCATTTGAAATCTGAATTACACAGTATTTGGCGGTTGCTCCTGTTCCATCACAAATAGGGTTGCCGATGAGCCTGCAAAATATAATAGAACATTATTTTCCAAGACAGAAGAATGTGCATGCTCTAATAAGAAAGTTAATAACAGAGAAGTAATTTGCTCACGATATATTCATATTGTATTCTTCTTTCTGGGTGAAGTTCTGGATAGAATTATTTCGTAAATCAAGTGTTAAATTGTTCCCATATCTGGTACCGATGTCCAATGTCCCATTGAGCTTGTTGTTGGCTAATCCTCTACAAATATATTAACAAATGGCGATCAAACGAAAAGTCTCCTGTAAGAGTGATGCTGTAGATCCTAAGGCCAAGTCGTTATTTTAATGAGTGAACATCCCCTGCCTAAATCCGGTTTTATAGAGAGAACAAGAACGAACTTACATAGTCTCCAAGTTAGGATGGTTGAATAAGTCAACAGGAATTTGTCCTTGCAATGTTGTGTTCTCCATATATCTGTTACAATATCCATCAAATATTACTGAAGCATCAAATAACCCCAGGGTCAAAATAAAGGCAACTCAAATGAGGAAGCACACAGACTGGCTATCTTCCTTGAACTATCATCAAGCTCCTCCTTTACATGAAATGCAGACTAGTATTTGTTTAAGCTTACATTTACAATCTAGATTTCCTCAATGTATGCATGAAGAAAGGGTACTACCAGAATAAAAAAAAACAGTAGCAAAAACACTCATGATTGAATACTAATGGTGAGTCTGTTTAGCCACAAACTATGTGAAAATAATGGAAGGAAAAAGAAAACATTTTCTCCATAAGGTTTTCTTTCTCTAATTTTAATAAATGGCTTGTAGAGAGAGTATTATCTGGATAGCATATCCCAGCGCTTAAGGGTTGTTTCTTTATACCAGAAAAGATAAGGAAAAAGAGAAGGGTTACATGGGCCCTTGTGCGGCTATGCGAAGCGAATGAAGAGCTTATGCTTACTCTCAGCCTCTTTGATTGGTACCAGAGGGCTAAGCGCCCTACTTAAGATTCAATTCACAAGGCTATATCAATGTTGCCGTGAGGCTTTGGTTAGGCCGACTACTATAGGCTAATTACTTCTACTTCTATACTGGCCCTTCCACTAAAACTTGACTTCAGAGTGGGGAATCTTCCTATTTGAGAAACAAGCTAACTGTATTCAATTGAACATAATATTCCATCCATTTCTTAAGGGCTCTATGCCAGTTAATGGCAGTTAAGCATGCCTGAGGTGGTGAAGAAAACAGGAATTGGTTCTTTGGCAGGCACATTAGAGAAGAAATTTTGAATGTTATTCAAGCTCAGGGTATATAACGCTAGGTTTGTGTGTGCGCATGTGAGAGGGGCGAGAGAAGAATACATTGTTTTCAATAATGGGAGGCTTGTAAACCATTGTGGAACATCTGATGCATTGAAACTGTTATTGCTCATGCCCCTGCAAACAATAAGAATAAAATTAAAAAGTCAAGAGATCAAATAGGTATATGAAATTTTTCACATCCTTGCCAAAAGGAGTCACTAATGAATAGAGTGAAGCAATTCTCGACGAGAACTTCCTAATCTGTCATAAGAGAAGTCTACCAAGTTTCTACAAGCATTAGTACATATTTCATGATTATAAAACCTAAACACCAACTTACACATAGTTTAGCAAGTTCATCCCTGTAAGGTCCGGAATTGATCCATTGAGATTATTATTGGATAAGTACCTAAAACAAAAAAGAAAAGACGTATTTTCGAAATAAAATACCAATAGCATGCTACTTTTACATAGGGATCAACAGAAATTGATTAGGTATATCCTCTATTGAGTGCATACAGCTCATTGAGACTTTGTAACATTGTGAGTTTGGAAGGTACAGGTCCATTGAGAGAGTTCCAGTCCAGTCGCCTGTAGCCATGACAAGAAATGTACGAAAATGAACACAACTTCAGGATAGAAAGTAAATGAGCGAATATTGCTGACAGGACTGGGAACTCACAAAACTTCTAAATTCGGCAGACTTCCCAGAGACTCTGGAATTTCACCCATCAGTTTGTTGTGATCTAAAATCCTGATCAATAGGAAGCCAAGTATCATCAGAAATCAAGACAAAAATGACTTGCGGCATGGCTGTTTCTTATGAATCAACATCATTTCTTCAGCATCAACTCTCCATTCTTCAGGTCTTTTAGTAGAAAAATCAAGTCTTTTTAATATTCCATCAACATAGAACATACATTAAAGATATTGCTCTTTCCTAAGGATATTGAAGTATTAAAACCTGAAAGCATACTTGGAAATTGATGCATATATTGTGCTGGCATAGAGCCCGACGCAGAAGAACACATATTCTTCTAAAGCAACACTGTTAGTTAATCCATTTTGTGTTCAGGAAGCCAAACACATAAAGGATGCCGTGATAAATACATATATGTACCATAAGTAGTTGCAAATGGCAATTGATAACTAAACAAGGAGACATAAAAGAAAGATGTCATACAAAGGAAATGTAAAATACTTGCATATCTCCCTGCGACAAAGCACACAATTTAAAAAACAACAACATACCCAGTAAAATCCCACAACGTGGGGTCTGGGGAGGGTAGAGTGTACGCAAACCTTACCTCTACCTTGGTAGGTAGAACGGTTGTTTCCGAGAAACCCTCGGCTCAAGACAGAGCATAAGCACAAGCAAAGAAAGAGAAACAATCAGATCCAGTCAAAAAAGCAGTATGAAAATGCTAATATCGAAGCGAGTATGCCATGATAGTGCATGGTAAAAAAGTAAGCAGTAACTAGCGCAGGTAAATACGCTAAACAAAGTACACCAAAGAACACATAACAACATAAATCAAACTACAGGGGACTATAAGGTCATATTGCGCCTATTAGAACGATAGGCTAAGCGGGCCTACAGTAATAACACTACAACTACCAGTTTGCAAGCATAAGTAGGACTACACTCGACTACCTACTACCCTTCTACCCTAATCCGTGTCCCCCACAACCCCTATCTAAGGTCATGTCCTCGGTAAGTTGCATCTGCGCCATATCCCGTCTAATCACCCCTCCCCAATACTTCTTCGGCCTACCTCTACCCCTCCTGAACCCGTCCATAACCAACCTCTCACACCTCCGCACCGGGGCATTTGTGTCTCTCCTCTGCACATGCCCAAACCATCTCAGCCTCGCTTCCCGCATCTTATCCTCCACTGAGGTCACTCCTACTCTGTCCCGGATATCATCATTTCTAATCCTATCCCTCCTTGTATGCCCACACATCCATCTCAGCATCCTCATCTCCGCAACTTTCATCTTTTGGATGTGCAAAGTCTTGACCGGCCAACACTCCACCCCATACAACATAGTCGATCTAAAAGCAATTTTTTTAAAAAAAAGCAAAAATACACATTTCCAAAACTTTCTATTCAGTTTCGAAGTAATAAAAGGTCATTATGTATTTATTCCTCAAAAGGTTTAACAAACCTAAGTAAATTAATTAACTAGATATATGGGTTTGTTAAAATGAAAATATATACTTAACTTGCCTACATACTCACACGTGTATCAGCTTCATGTTTGGACTGAAGAGTCGAGGTTGGATAGGGCCAGAGAGCTGATTTTTTGACAAGTGACTGCAAGAAACAGATAAAACTTTATACAACTATTAAGGAAGAGAAAAGGACTAGAAAGAAAAAGTTACATTTTATAGAGAGGCAACATACAGGTGTCTGGTATTGACTAGCAAATCCAAACCAGGTGTTGAATTGTGTGACGTTGGGATAGTCCCACTAATTTTATTGTCGCTCAGATCAAGCCATGACAACTTAGATAAGCTTCCAATTGACGGTGGAATTGGCCCAGTGAATCTGTTAGAAGTTAGAGATCTGTGGAAATGTTGTAAAAAAGACAAGAAATTATGTCAAGAAGAAGCTGACTGCTAAAAAGAACATATACCATAGACCCTTAAACAAAGATGAAGAATGTATTAAAACATAATAAAAAATAGAGAAGTCCTCTATGTAGTGTGCTTCGGTTTATACAATCATAAGATGATCCTCAAGGGCAGGTTACAAGTTATTTGTTAGAGAATCGCTGGTTTATATACCCACCACTGATGGGCAACTTTTAGTTTTTGAACCAAAAGCCATTCTTAATAATGTTGAATAGACCTTTCCCATGAACAGACCCTTAATTAACTGGGGCATTAATAAGAAAAGCAAAAAATATTGTTAACCAAAGTTGTTTTTAACTGCAAGAATAATAACTCAGTTGCCCAAGTCCGACTTAGAAGAAACACATAATTTTACTCCAGGTAAACAAAAAGGAAGTAGTTAATGGTTAAACTTCAGGTAAACAAAAAGGAAGCAATTAATGATTAAACTTCAGGTAAAAAAATAATCCTTACATAAAAACCAACTGCTGCAGAGAACCAATTGACTCTGGAATTGGGCCAAAGAAGCTGCAACCAACTAAGATTCTGCATAAAATGACCAGCTTCTGAAGTCAGAATCTAGACTACACAGTTGTATAGAACATACTGGAGTGGCCATTTAAATTTCTTACAAGGTTGTCAAATTCTTCAAATTTCCAATTGATGGTGGAAGAGTTCCTTTCAAGCCGACATTATTCGAGAGGTCCCTACAACAAAGAAGCTCATAATTTGTGCTTCAAAAACCAAATTCGGTACAATAAAACGAAGCGAAGTGATAAACCATTTGAACAGGTCAATTTGGGGTAAGAAAAGGGTCAGAACTAATTAAAGCAGTGGATATCCTCTTATCCAAATGGCAGAACTTATTCCTTTTAGTTGAGAAAGAAAGTTTTAGCTTCCATATGATGTGTATACTCCTTGCAAATACTTACAAGAATTAGTTTGGCATGAGGAAGAGATGAGGCCAGAATTATATAAGTAGCAAAGAAAGACATTAATATTGCACTTATTTACTTTGAGAACTAGCTGCAGTATTTTCAATGATTTTTACACGAAACTACAGTTGTACTTCAGATGAGAGTTGGAGAAAGAATTATAGTAAACTAAAGATGATTATGAAAACTTATCATCGACATCTTAACAGTCAAGACAGAAAAACAGAACAAAAAACATACAAAATCTGCAATGCAGTTAACAATGAAAGATCTCCAAACTGATTGCCTTCCAAGCCCATGCCAGATAACTTTCTGCAAATGGAAAGGTAAAGAAAACAACGAGGAAGGGAAGGTACGCAAGCTACAGAACAATCAGAAATTAGAAATATTGAGGATATACATTGAGGTTATGCGCAAATTGTTACAGGTAATTCCTGCCCAGCTGCTACCACAAGGATCTGATCCCTCCCAATTTGGTGGCAAGTTATTCCAGCTGGATTTGAGAGCAAATAGAGCAGTGGCTGCACAATAAAAGGAATTATAAATGGCTTCTGTACTATACTATCAAGAAGGTACATGTTTCGCTAATTACTGATATACTCTTAAAACACAAGCTAAAAAGCACAAAACTTTATAAGCATTCAAATTTGACAAGTACTCCGATACGATTTGAACATCTTTTCGGTTGATCAGTAATTTGGTCAACTAAACTACAAGAAGAGCATATTTCAACTAAAGGCAGAAATAGATCCCAATAAAGAAAACACGAGTCTTGAGTACCTCTGAAATGTGCTTAATTTTGAACGAAATGTGTTGTTAGCATTTTGCCCTACAACTGATGCTAAAGAACAGCTAGATCATAAAGTTCTCTTATTCATCATTTGTGATGACTTAGTTTTATCCCTTCCTGTTACTTAACTTTGGTATTTTTTCCTTATACTAGCTTCCACTAGCAAGAATATAGTAATCAATCACAACACAGTGCCAGTAGTCCACTGACAATCAGCAAGAACTTTAGGCAGCGGACCCTAGACACCTCAAACTTTTCAGATGAATAAGTCCTTCCAACTCAAAGCTTAAATATAAACCGAATGAAATGTTCAAAAGAAATTCAGCCCCCACAAATGGAGGCATCGTAGAAACTAAAACAACAGGCTTTTGTTTAAATTCCAAAAATAGAATAAACCATGATGCAGGAATGAATTCGATAGTTTTTAGTTTCTATTCCATGAGTCCCCAATACTGCAGAAACAATTCAGCTGTTTATACTTTCGAATAGTTAGTAATATAGGATACACTCAAGTGTGGTGGTTAGACCAGCATTGATGTATGGGGCAGAGTGCTGGCCAGTCAAGAACGCCCACGTTAAAGTAGCAGAGATGCGGATGCTCAGATGGATGTGTGTTCATACTAGGAGAGATATGATTAGGAATGAAGATATACGGGACAAGGTCGGAGTAGCCTCCGGGGAGGACAAGATGAGGGAAGCGAGACTGAGATGGTTCGGGCATGTGAAGAAGATGTGTGAGGATGCACCAGTTAGGAGGTGTGAGAGATTGACGGTCGTAGGAGTCATGAGAGGTAGAGGTAGGCTGAAGAAGAGCTGGGGAGGTGATTAGGAAGGGATATGGCCCAGCGCCAGTTGACTGAGGACATGACCTTAGATGGGAAGATTTGGCGGTCGAGGATTAGGGTAGAAGGGTAGTAGGTATTTGAGTTTTGTCGCACTGTGTGTGAGAGAGGTGGAGGGCTAGCCTTTCCATCTCCTCTTCTCCTTTTCTTAGTTGTATTATTCTGGTGTCGTGTCGATCATTATATTTATGTGTGTATTACTACGTTGTACCATTTGTTTTGTCTCTTGATGTTTTGCTGTCTTATTTTTCGTGCAACCTTGCATTGATTACGTCTTTTTGAGCCTAGGGTCCATCGGAAACATCTTCTCTACCCGCAAAGGTAGAGGTAAGGTTTGCGTACTCCTCCCAGACCCCACTTGCAGAATTACACTGGGTATGTTGTAGTTGTTGATACACTCAAGTGTAACTATCTAAGTTTTAGGTTATAGACTCAGTAACTATCAAATCTGAAACAGTTCACCAGTTTACAAAGAAGTGGAATTTAACCATGAAAAAAGAATAAAAAAGTTCATATCAAGTAGTCTTATGGAAAAAAGCATTACCATCATTGCTGTTTGTTTGTCCCAATATAGCCAGAATTTGGGATACAAAAATCAGCAGCAAGACATGGCTTCTTGAACCCATTTCCAACATAGCGAAACCTTTTTCTTGAACATCCAAATTCCCAATGCTTTTGTTGGAAGAAAAGAAAAACTATATTTCAGTGCAAGCCTTGTAAACAACGCCTTGCTAATATCCAGCAAGTTATCATTGACCTTCACGCTGCATGGACAAAAGAATGAGTCCAAGAAAACTTGTTGAAAACTAAGACAGGAGAAATAAAATAATGTGTTCCTCGAGCCAATAATAAGAAGGTTTCTTGGTAAGAATCAAGAACTTTGACCAAGTATCCGAGCCCCATGTCACTTGCTGATTTCATCATCCTTAAAAACTAATCATATAAAGGGTGCAAGTGTAAGAAATATTGTTGTTTAACATAAACAAGAAAGCAAATGTTCTTTTTATTCAAATATCTAGAAGCGACCGCCCCAGGTGTTAAAATAATATTATAAGTGGGGTAAATTGTTCTTCCTTAGATGAAATTTCAAATATATAATAAAATCTTTGGTTTTGCAAAACGAGGCATAATTAATATACGTACATATTATTACCCTAATTTATCACTTAATCATAATAAATTAATATAATTTAGTATAAATTTTCCGTAAGAATAAAGTTTTATCAAACTAATAGGATATATGGTTTCTGGTACAAAACATTGAAAAATTAAAATAACATTGATTTGTGGTATTAAAATCAACATTGTTATTACACTGTATAATCATGCAAGAATTTATATTAGTATGTTAGTATTGACTGAGAGAGGACTAGCCAAAGAATAGGAGGGGAGAAAATCAGCTAAAAAACTATTTTACTTGCAAACAAGTTATGGAAGGAATTATAATGCATGAATTTTATGTATACAAATCACTATGAGGTCAATAAATAATAATACATATCCAAAGTGTTTGGCGCAGTGACCAATACATTATTCGGGTATTGTTGTCTGAGGTTCCGTGTTCGAGTACTCTGATCAGCGAGAGTGAAACTGTATTCCCAAAAAAATCCCTCCATACGCGTAGGACCAAGCGGTGTATACTAATACGTAGGGCCAGGCCGGAGATGGGGTTTTCTGGGGTATGGGGCCGTAATACGGTGGGACCAGTCACTTTAAAAAGTTTACCCGACCACATTTTTACCCGCAAGGATAGCCAAGTTGGTGTAGCAGTAGAGCGCGGGACCGCAAGGTCATGAGTTCGGTCCCCTTCATAAACCTTCTTGGTTGAGTCTGTCACACATGGCTTGCCAAGTGTGATTAATCGGCTGACGTGTTTTGCAGGCTATTATGTCAGTCTGGGTTTACCATCTGCGCACTCGAGAGCAGTGACTGGCGTTTCTTCGTCAACAAAAAAAAAAATACATTGAATTATTTATTTCGTAAGAATTATGATACCAAAATTAAGAATTAGCTCTAGTACACTCTTCCTCGTCTCTCATTCCAACGGCTCTCACCAGTAAAATGCAGTACCGGCAAGAGATCGATCGCCGCCGCAGCGTAGTGGTGGAGCTACCACTCGATGACGACGGCGCCACATTCGATTTGGCAAAAGCAGTATGTAGCCACGGCCTATTCATGATGGCCCCAAACCGCTGGGACTCTCTCTCTAAAACCCTAGAACGTCCGTTACGCCTCTCCGATAACATAAACCACGATGATCACGAACAATCTCTTCTCGTCCGAATATCTCAACCGTCCGATTCTCCGGATTCACTCATTCTTCGTGTTTTCGGTACCGATTCTCTTTCTACTACACACCAACACTCTTTACTGGTACTCTTTTTTTCCTTAGTATCTTTTAAATTCGTACGTTTTGCATTTCGTACTATAGTTTGGTTTATTGGCTGGCGTTTTTGGGAAAATTACACTATATCTACAACAACAACAAGTGCGGTGGGGAGAAGTAGCGTGTACCCAGACTTTACCCTACTTGGGAAATAGGAGTCTGATACACCCTTGGCTTAAGGAAAAATATTTCAAAGTAGATAAAGAAAGAGAGGTCATGGCAAAATACTAAAAAATAGCATGACAAGCATTCTGAAAAAAGGGACCGTAGCTACAGTAAAATACTATGCTAATCGAAGTGCAAGAAACCATAGATAGTAACAAAAATCTAAGAATAAGAAGCTACAAGCGTAATACTATAACTACTAGTATGGAAGGATAAGACAGACAACGTAGTTATAGAAGGATAAGATGGACAACGCTTGACTACCTACTATCCTTCTTCGAATTCGTTTCCTCCATAGCCTCCTATCTAAGGTCATGTCCTCAGTAAGCTGAAGTTGCGTCATGTCCTGTCTAATCACCTCTCTTCAATACTTCTTCGGTCAATCTCTACCTCTCTTGAAACCATCTCTAGCCAACATCGCACATCTCTGCACTGGGACATCCAGTCATCTCCTCTTCACATGTACGAACTATCTCATCCTCGCTTCCCGCATCTTGTCCTCCACCGTGGCTCACTCTCACCTTATCCCGGATATCTTTATTTCTAATCCTAAGGTTGATACACTATATATAATGTTTTCCCCCCGGTATAATGTTGTATACTCCCTCCGTTTCAAAATGTCCGTCTTATTTTCTTTTTTAGTTCATTTCAAAATAAATGTCTCTTTCCTTTTTTGGCAACTCTTTTAGTGCAACTTTCCACATGACATGTTGGAGGCCACAAGATTAAAGGACATTTTGGTACATTATACATATCTTTAGTTAACAACTACATGATTCAAAAGTCTTATTTACTTTCTTAAAATCCGTGTCAAGTCAAAATCAGAAACGGAGTGAGTAATATTAACTGAAAATATGGCTATGTGGTGTAATATTTTATGTTGGGCTGTATATTTTCTAAATTTTCCCTTACTTTTTTACTGTTATATAGGGTCAAGTGAGGCGAATGGTGAGATTATCAGTGGAAGAGAATAAAAGAGTGAAAGAGTTTTCGGAGATTTATGGAGAAGCAAAGGAGAGGGGATTTGGGAGAGTGTTTAGGTCGCCGACATTGTTTGAGGACATGGTGAAGTGTATGCTGCTCTGCAATTGCCAGTGAGTAGTTAAACTGAGTAGCGGTATTAAACTAGTAGTTACATTCATTAACCAGAAAGAGACAATACAGCATAAAGCTATGCCAAGAATTCTTCCAGTAGACATCGGTTATATTATGCAATCTGAGTAAGGAAATCAAGATTTTCAATAATTTGAAGAAAATAAGGGAATGCACCAATTGTTTAATTGCCTACCTCTTCACCCTAGAGGGAATGAGCAACTGGAGATTAGAGCCGACTTTTTGTTGAGGTTGCTCTGGGATTTTATCTGAACTTATATGCTGAAAATCTGTTAGAGCTTGCTAATATTTGATCTAAAAAAGCATCTTATTTGGTGTTTGGATAAAATTAAAAGAAATAAATATTCATAAATGTGTAGCGTTTTCTGATTATCTCAATGCATAGGTGGTCAAGGACGTTGAGCATGGCTGAGGCATTATGTGAGCTTCAGTTGGAGCTAAACTGTCTCTCGTCAGCTGCATCTTTTTCTGTTGCTGATAATCGAAATCAGTTGAAGGGTGTAACTGCTGAATCTGAGCATTTCACTCCAAGAACACCAGCAGGGAAAGAATCACGGAAAAGAGCTAGAGCTTATGGATGTTCCAGAAACGTGTTGGAGAGGCTTGCAGAAGTCGAAGAAATTGTGGATGAAGGGAAACCGGATGTAAGTGTGGCACCTGCATTTTCAGATGGTAATGAGGTTGCTTTCCGAAAAGGAGATATTTTTCAGGCTACTACTGAAGTTTGTGAAGTTAGTATAAGTGCACCACTCAATCCTGATCCTTCAGAAGATAGAGAGTTAAGCTCTTTTAATCAGCTTGGGAATTTCCCTAGCCCAAAAGAATTGGCAGGCCTTGACGAAAGTTTTCTGGCAAAGCGTTGCGGTCTTGGGTATAGAGCTGGGCGCATTATAAACCTTGCTAAAGGCATAGTTGAAGGCAGGATTCAGCTGAAAGAACTTGAAGAAGCTTGTAGCAACTCAAGCTTGTCCAACTATGATAAAATGGCTGAGCAGTTGAGAGAAATAGATGGATTTGGCCCTTTTACTTGTGCTAATGTACTGATGTGCTTGGGTTATTACCATGTGATTCCTACTGATTCAGAAACAATTAGGCATCTAAAACAGGTATTAACTTTCACTTCAAACTTGACTTAAATGCAGGTCTATTACTTGTGCTAATATACACCCGTGCATGTGATATTCCCCTGAAATTCTCATGGATTCAAATGTTATTAGGAATCTTAGGCAGGTTTAATGTTGCTAAAATTTCAGGTTCATGCAAAAACCTCCACCACCAGTAAGACAGTTCAAAGAGATGTTGAAAAAATTTATGGAAAGTATTCACCGTTTCAGTTCTTGGCATATTGGTAGGCTGCTGCACCCATTTCCCTGTTCCAATCTATGTAAACTTCTTTCTAAAGTTCTGCTATTGGTTATTCTCTTGAGCAGGTCAGAGGTGTGGCACTTTTATGAGGGATGGTTTGGTAAGTTAAGCGAGATGCCTCACTCTCAATATAAACTTATTACTGCAGCAAATATGAGACCGAAAAGAATGTCAAATGCAAGAAGTTGAAGATAACCTCGGCAGAGAAGCTTGGCATGTAACATAAAAGGAAAATGCTGAGAAGCTTGGCATGTAACTTAGAGTTCAGGCATGAATGGTCAATGCTGAATTTGCTTTTTATTTTGTTCATGTAATTTCCTTTCCCTTCAGGTAATTCATTGAGATTCATATTTTGTTCTGTACATGAATTAGTTTTTAATCTTCTATAAATTTATATAGCAAGAACTGTTTTCCTGCTCTTCATTTTTCCATTCTCGTTTATGTTCCTAAGGTCTCTTCTTTGGAAGTGTCAAGTCAGATCAGAGTTTAAAAAAAGAGGCGTAATGTAAATAATTTTTTTGAAAAAAATATCCCTCTACTTTGGGAAAAGGGCTAAAAAATACCCTCCGTTACGAATTTGGGTAAAAAATACCAATGGAAATTCCCAAAATAACCTGATTTCAGTTTTTAAATCCGCTCCATTATTTAACCCTCCAACTAAATAATAACCCATGTGAGATCCCCTTATTGCTGAATTGTGAGATAACACTGTGGAATTCCGAAGAAATAACTTGGGGAAATTGTATAGATCAAGAGACAGATCTTAGATGGGCACTGGGATTGAAAACACTTGCACTATTAACCGGATCCCCACTTGCTGAGTTTAATTTCTTGGTGGTGGCTCAAATGAAAAAGATTTGTATATTTCATTACGTATTTATTTTATGAGTATGGTGTGTGCCAATGATCGGTGAGTGCCAAAGTAGGAAGAGATAAAAGAACGAGACCATATCTTATGCTCCGTTTGATACTTTGATCAGTTTTGTTTTTCTTTTTTGTTTGGGTGGGGGTGGGGGTTGGGGGTAATAAGGGGATCATATGGGTTATTATTTAGTTGGGTCGGATTAAATAATGGAACGGATTTAAATTGAAATCGAGGTTATTTTGGGGAATTTCCGTTAAAAGATGATATATTTGAAAACTTTAATGACGGGGTATTTTTTACCCAAATTCGTAACGGATGGTATTTTAGCCCTTTTCCCAAAGTAAAGGGGGTATTTTTGACCATTTTCCCTATAAATAAACTTATAAATGACCAAATTACTCTCTCATTATCTTGATAAAAAAAAAATACACTCTCTGATTATAAACAATTGATTAGTATTAGATAAAAACTGCACCCGGTGTGAACTTAAAATGCAAATACAAAAAACGTTAAATTATCTATATCTTTTATAAGCAATCAAGGTATATTTTTTCACATATACATGGTATGGGATTTGGGGGACAGGAGACAGGGAAGCAACTAAGACGTAGCATAGGCTTGTATATCTTGCGTAGATACGGAAATGGAATCCCCAATGGCCGGAGAAAAGATTCATATAAGAAAACATTAGTAACGGTCCTCTACTTGAAACGGATAAAGGTACATGAACAGTCATTTGATAACAATAACAATTTGTGTAATTGTAGTGGAGGGCTGTTAAGGTTAGTGCATTTGCACGAGGAACTAGACTGTACGTTTTTACTCTTTCCCCAGATACAACTCAGCTTTAGAAGTTGCTTATTGTTCATGTTTAAAAATTAAAATCATATCTCTTCCAAGATGTACATGCTTTCATTTAGAATTATTTTTTTCCCCCTCCGATACTTCCCAACACGGCAACAAGCTACAAAGTTGGTGATGGATTATATGTCTACGAGGATAAAATCTTTGTCCAAACAAAAACATCCTCTCTTTTCAACATGCAAGGAACTTTATTATAGCTCACAAATTACAACATAGACCGAGGAATGTTCATCCAAAGCTCCCTAACATAGGTACAGTACCATTTTCACTATTTGAACTTCAGAATTCTCAATGACTCCGCCATAAGCGATGTGATACACAGCTATATGTACTTTTATTCATAACTAGAAGCATAGGTGCCAAGTATGGAAATCACTTTTCCTGATCTGACATGAAAGAACCAGACGCCATCCTCATCCTTGTCACAATGCCCTCAGAAAACAAAACAGCATTCTGCCAAAATGCAAGTCCAGCAGTTGAGTCGATGGTTTGAAGGAAACTTTCAAGGCGGTGGATGGCCTGCTCATTGAAATACTAACAACTAGTTAAATGTGATATATCAGTGGTTGTTGGTGCACAAGTATGACTATTTAAGGCAAAATAACAAATGAACAAAGTAAACATTCTTCATCTCCAAAGCAATTAACAACCTCAGATTCTTGCATCAGCCGGTGGCGTCAGGCTGCTTTTCTGGCACAGCATCCTGGAAAGCAGGCAGCTCTTGGTAAGCCTCATATACCCTCAACAGAGTAGGGAATTGATTCTGCACATTGCACTGACCACTTTTAGGAAGGAGACATCTGTTAAAGAGAAGTAATGTAAACGTATAACTTCACCTAAGAAATATGAACGTTCCACCATTGACTAAGGCAAAACAAGTTAAGTGGATATACCATCCAGTTTTTTACTTCTTGAAAGCGACAATTGATTAAAAGAATAATAGACCAAAAGAGAAGTTAGAAAGCAATGGATTGGCAGACGCTAATCACGGTAAGGTAAACTATACAGGAACAATCTATTGCGGCTACCAAGACAAATGAAATGAAGCAGCAATGAGTACCCTTTTATCTGATAAAGAAAGCTAGTAGTGCACTGCCTTGTCTCTACTAAAAGATGAGAAAATATTAGTATATTTTACGTGCTCATTATGTAAGCCACTAAGAAACAATTCACAAGATCAGGTGCTAATTAGCTGAGGCTTGCAAGACACTGAATAAGATTCTACATAAATCAAGAAAGACGTTATTTTCCCTTCTTTAGGATTACAAAATCTTTATTGTACCATGTTCTTTTAGTACCAGAAAGTGAGTAGAAACGAAAACGACTTTCATGTACACAGTGGGATGTTTATAAAGGCACTACCATGTCAATTTCAAAACGCTTGATTGCGGCATGGATCTGAGGTGCCAGAAACAAGTCGGCCTGCAAGTTACAAAATAAGTTAAGCATCTGAAGTGGATTCGATATGGCATAAAAGTTGTCCATCTTTTCGGTCTGTTAGAGGTAATACTGAGTGAACTGAATTGGGATTTGCTATTCTACCATTAAAGTCATCCCTATTTTATCTTGCAGGTATACTTGTAAGTTCTTAAATTAAGTTCTAGTGAGATTACTTATTATATCAGAATTGAATGCTCTTTACCTTCTTTGACCAAATTAAAAAAGCATATGAGACCTAAGAAATCTTTAGCTGTCACGGTTACTAATTTATACAGCATTGTACTTGACAAAAATGGTACAATAGCTGATTATTGGGATGGAAGCTCATGAACATTTTAATTTTGAAGGAATTTTAAAGACTGGGAGATAGAAAGGGTGGAGATTTTACTAAATATTGCTAACAGCATTTCCCTGAATGTTATTAATGAAATTTCCCTTTACTTATCAAGGAAAAAAGAAAATATGGTGCACAGTGAGTTGCTAAGATCAACACATGTATGAAAGATATCAAGACTTTCGTTAGCATTATCTGGTGTTGGTGCATATGTAGGCAGCAATATATGAACTGGAAAGAAACAAACCACATAAACTTCATCTCCTGTTGCATACTTCCCAGCATAATCTTTTAGTAGCTTTTCAAGTGCTGCAAAAAGCAAATCTCTGTAAGAAAACCTCTAGACCGACTGATTCAAATCCTTCTTCTAACAACTCTTACTGTTAAAGTAAAAATCAGTATATTCTGGTGAATAGCAATCAACTGCAGTACATCAAACTATCAATCCTAGCATGCTGTGTCCTCAAGGATCCAAGCATCTAAAACACATGCTACAGATCTACAAGAAAAAAACTTTTCAGATAATAACTTGTTTTATTTCCTAAACTCATCAACTTGATCCAAAACTTCAAGAAGAGAAATAGCATGTGGCTGTTACAAATTAATTAAATTGATTTTCTTCGGTCTCTTCCCAAATGAAGAGGAACACCGGCAGGACAATAAAGTTGGATATCTCAATATGAGAAGAAATTTCCTTCGGTTGAAAATGGTTGTGTAGTAACAAAAAACTTATAAGAAACAAAGAAGAAAGAGAAGACCCTTAAAAGGAACAGAGGAATTGGCTGATACACAATTTGTGTTTGTTGACCTACCCCATAACTATGTTCAATTGCAGCTTGAATCTATGTTACAGTCATATAATCTGAATTATCTTATTTGTCAAAAAAATCCTTCTGGAGTAAAATCCATCTTAAAGAAGACAATACAGAAGTGAGTGAATAACGGGGTCACTGAAACGAAACTGGATACTGGAAAAAATTGTTTCTTTCTCCATCGAGCACCATTTTTCTTCCTAAGTCATGGAGGTGGATTCATAGAGCCAGCAATCAGATGATTTGGCGTTCACAGGAACTCGTGGGTTATTCAAACAGACTGATGTGTGCCCATTTACTTGGTGTAGGTACACTTTCCAAGTTAGAGAACTCAATGAGATTATAGGCTTGCGGTAAAGATCTAGCTGGAATCCATTAGTTGAATTATGGACTTCATGTATGCTTTTTTTAAAAAGAAGAGTTGATTTTACGACAAGATTCAGAAGACCGTAAAAAAAAAAAAAAAATCAGGACCAGTTTGGCCGGGGATGTTGATAATGGCAAATAGTTGCCCTCCCTTATAGGCAGGGATCATACTAAGAGAAAAGACAATCTCTGTTAATAAGCATCTGAATAGAGGCCCCATGAAATACCCAATGCCTAAGAATGAAACAGTAATTTAGCTTGAAGTTACTACAACCTTTACCATTGTCTAGGATTAACTTATAACCGCGAGTGCTAAGTTAGGTACTCGACAACTGCAACAATACGTAGCAAGAAAATGACCATTCTTAGGTCCTTGTTAGGGCACATTTATAAATTTCAGAAAAGGAAATGTATGTCATTCAATTCGCAAAGTCAGGCAGGTAGAGGTGCTATCCAAATCTAATCCTATGAGCTGTACATCGGACCAAAATACGTATCAAAAACAAATTTTATGGGACAGATTAGTTAGCATCCAATCACGCTATGTCTGCAAAGGCGCTAAACACAATATTACCTTCAAAGCCTTTTCTTATATGAGTTTGAACCCAAGGGGTTGTCTCATTAGGGCCAACTTTTTCTTGGATGTACTTCTGTGAATGGGAAGGCCAAAAAAAGTAAATCATATGAATCTGTATACACTTGAAAATGACCTCATATGACCAGCAAACAGAATAATAATTTAAGCTCACAAGTACAGCAAGATTCTGTAGAGGCTGAATGTTTGCCGCAACAATGTTTGCAGCCTGCAGAAATGGAAAACATGGGAGATTTGCTAAATGAATTCCAATTCCAAGAACTTGAGCAAAGGAATAGTTCTGAAAGAAAAAAGAGGCAAAGAGAAAGATATGGTTGAGAAGGAGCTATTGGTATTCACAAGAATTAAAATTTGTCACTTTCCTGCAGCTTATTTCAAGTGAGGTATCAGCGCAGTAGTGAAGTGGTAGCAAAGAAGGCCATATCCCGAGATAGATGATAACAGAGTCCCAAAGTTTTCACTAGCTACATGGCATTTTCATATGCTTAACTGGACTATCCTACTTTGCTCATGGACTTGGAAATACTAAAAAGTTAAGGTCACATACATGTGAGAAGAGGGGACCGTGTTACTTTAGTCACTCGAGGCACATCTAAGTACTGAAACAATCAAATACTAAATATATCCAACAAGCAGCAGTATATCTAAGTCATCAGAAAGTGATACTTAAGATGCACACGGTTCTTTGAATTCCTCAACAGGAATTAGATTGAGAACAAGTAGAATTGAATGATGTGCTAAATCATTCAACATTGCATGATTTTTTGTATATATATAAGTATCGATCACGGTATCTTAAGTTCTTTTTATTTTCAAGTAAGCAATACTGGGTTTAAAAGCAATGGATTCATTCCCAATATGGAGGGGAAGTGTTTCAGCAGAGCCTCCAGGTGATAACCAAGTCATTTTCATTCCACTGCATGGAATCGCTAAAATTCAGTACCTCGGTCCAGCAGTTTAAATAATCAGACCCTAAAAAACTTTAGTTCCTTTTTTTCATCAGTACTAAAGAACTTTAGCCTTTGATGGGGGAAAAAACACCATCCACTTTTCCTTTGTACCTGATAGTTGATTGCTCTTTTCTGAAGATCCTGAGGCAACAATGCTCGCTGAGGATACTTCTCTTCTAGATACTGCCCAAGAAATCTTCTCATCACAAACAACATAGTAATGATAAAAAAAATTACACACTCAAATAGCAGAGAACAAGAAAAACATACCATTATGATAGCAAAAGAGTCAGCAATTACTGCATCTCCATTCACCAAAGTAGGCACATATCCAAGGGGATTCAGCTTCAAGTATTCTATTCCACACATTACAAAGGCCAAAAACAAAAAAGGTTCAAAAGAATTCTACAATAATTTGCTTAACACCCCCGAAACCCCAATTTCTCATCTTTAATCCTAATTAATTACAACCAGCAGCTCCATATAACACTCTTATTGTCCAGTAAACTTATACACATCCGGTAACTAAATTTTATCACCTGCAGCTCCTTTGTAACTTCCTAAAATAACAATCTTTCAAGAACTTAAACACACACAAAAAAAAAAAAACGAACCAGGGTCCCTTTGTTCTCCTTTAAGCAAGTTAACAGCTTTATACTCATATTCCAATCCTAATAAGGAAAAACAAAAAGGGTTAGTAAAGAATATATTTTTTTCAATAAATATATAGAAGAAAAGAGAAAACCTTTCAAATTGAGAGCTATGCGGACACGAAATGCACATGAGCTCCGCCAATATGAGTAAAGCTGCAACTTCTTTGACTCCTCCCCACTCCCTGCCTAAGAATTCATGAAATAAATAAGTGATCCATTAATTAAACAAATAAAAATTACCACTAAAAACCCATTTAATTGTTTTTTTTTTGCAAACATAATTAGTGTACGATGTTAGTACTCACCATAATCAAAGCTATGTAGTCAAGATAATTCAGGGACTATTAGAAATGATCAAGAAGGACTGATTATGTGCTACTGTAGTGGTACCAAAGTTGAAATTTCCTTCTTGGCCGGGCCGGGCCGGCCCGAATACGTTGTCCTCTACGCCGGCCGGCCCCAGCCCGATTACGTGCTAGTGTCCAAACATTTGTAAACGTGGCACCTTCTTTTCTCGTTCCATTTTCTTTATGGTGATCAAAAGTAGTTTTTTAATGTATGGTGATGGGATATTTTAGAAGTGTTTTTTAAAAAAAAGTATTTTTGATAAAAAATAATTTATATTTGGTTAATTAATTTAAAAATCACTTTTGAGCAGTAATTGATGTTTGATCAAGTTTTAAAAAAGTATTTTTAAGTGTATTTTTTTCCAAAAGTGTTTTTTTCCAAAAGTTAACTTAATCGAACACTTCAATTTTAAAAAATAAGCACTTATTGAAGAAAAACAATTGAGAAAAAAATAAGCTTGGTCAAACACGTTATTAGTCATTCATATATACCATATAATCGAAATAGTCTTCAATCCATAAAATAATTATTTTTATTTTTTCATGTATACTGGATAAATAAAATAATCCTTAATTTTATTAAAAAATCATCATTTTAGTTCTAAAAGTAACAAAGCAAATAATAAGATCTATTAAATTTAATCATCCACGCACGACATAGTCAAATGTTGATTATTATGAGAGGTTTTGTGCTTACTAATCTTAAAAAACAATGCTTGTAATCTTTTTTTCCATTAAAAAGGGTTGGATTCTTTTTTTTTCTCTCATTTATTCGGTGCACATCACTGTTTTCGTTCTTTTTCTCTCTAGCATGAGTGAAAGGGTTGTTTTTGCTTCACTAACATGAGTGGCTGTTTAAATTTAATTAGATTTTTTTACTTGTATTCCTACTTTTAAGGTGTAGGATTAAAGTGATCACTTTTTTATACATAATTGACTATTTCAATTATGTAATATATATATAAAAAAAAATTAAATGATCATTTTTCATATATTAAAAATTATTTCAATCACGTAGTATATATAAAAGACTTAAATGTACCACCCTTATATATTAATGACCATTTTCATCATTTTCTTCCTTCTTCTCTTCTCCTTTTTTTTTCTTTAATCCTTTTAATATCTTTTGACTAGGGGTATTCACAATTCAATGAAAATTTGATCCAAATTGAAAATCAATTAAAAAAATTGATAAAAGCTGAAATCAAATCAAATAAATTTTTTGAGTGAAATGAAAAGACCTACGTGAGATGTGATTTGATTTGATTTAGCATTAAATTAAAAGAAACAACAACATTTGATTGTTATGATATTAACCAAGGAAAAATTGAACTGAATGATAACCAAATGACCATATATATACATATTATTATATGTTTTAGACAAAACTCATAAAATATTTCTAAATTTTTAGTATTCGGAAAAAGGCCAAAAATACCATTGAACTATTCAAAATGTTTAGATATACCCTTCATTCATCTATTGGGCAAAAAATACTCTTCTCCCCATCTTTTTAGCTCATTTATCCCTTTGACTAACACTCAACTTTAAATCTAAAAAAATGTTTATTAAAATTTCATGTTGAAACTTTTTATTGGCCAAAACTAAAACACCACCAATAAAAAAAACCACCCATATATATCTATTTGGGACTAACCCGCCCCAAAATCTAACCCGACCCGAATAAAAAAAAGAAACCCGCCTCCATCAAATTCCATGAAAGCAAAAGCTCCATGAAGTTTGGTACTCATAGTTTTGACTGTTCAGAAAGGATTATATTTGTTAACAGAGAAATGCTCATAGTTTTGTCTTAACAGATTTCTAAGTCAATCTTCTTCGTTTCTTCTATTCTAAGAATCTCACAGCTTGTTTTTCTGAAAATTCATTTTTTTTTGTCTGGACACGTGAATTTCGTTTGATTACATAAAGTTTGAAGAAATTTTGCCATGTGGGTGAAGTAATTTTTGCATTCACCCAGCAGTAACATAGTGGCTACGGTGCACTTCCATGGAGTTTGATGTCTCTTTTTTTAGTTGGATTTTTTGTTCGGGTCGGGTAAGTCCGAAAAACAGGTACACATGGGTGGATCTTTTTAATGGGTCGGATCTTCTAATTTTGGCCAATAAAAGTTATGACGTGGAATTTATATAAATATTTTTTTAATTCAATGTTGACCGTAAAAGGCATAAGTAAGCCAAAAAGATAAGCTGAGTGATATTTTTAGTCCAATAGATTAGGGGTGTGCATATTAACGGTTAAATCAATAATCCGAACCGATTATTGGGTTCGGGTATCGGACGATGTCCTATGATTATTGGGGTATCGATTCAGATATCGATTTGACCATTTTTGTTAATCGGTGAACCGATAACCTAATAATCATTTATTTAATTACATTTATACCCTTTCATATATAATGTCATTTAAAGTTCTTTTCATTGTTTTACTCTTCTTGTATTCCTCTTGTATCCATTAAAACTGGTTAGGTTATCCTGTTTGGATTTCACAAATTGGTACCTTTAAGAGTTCTGTACTTCGGTCATATGCTTTAGATTCTTGTCTCAACTTGATGGACTATTTTGTTCGAAGCTACTTTCAGTTTTAAAAATTGGTTCTTTGTTCTTGAATTTTTTTTGTGTGAAATCTTAACGGTTAAACCAATAACGATCAACAATCGATTAACCAATAACTCAGTAACCGATATCTTAACGATTCTTTAACGGTTTAACATGTCTATAAATCGATAACTTTCAAATCTGAACCGAACCACCCGATACGCAGCCCTACAATAGATGGATGAAAGGTATATTTAAACCTTTTTGGATAGTCCAAGGGCATTTTTTGCCCTTTTTCGTTCATTATTTTATCTTTTCTTTGACATGTGGATTTATCACAAATGTTATCATATTTGTTCAACCTCAATTAATTGAATTACCAAGCAATAGTATTAGAATCGGTGGATTGCCTAACAATAGAATATCATTCTTCTCAACTTATCTCTACCGTCATGGTTACTTACTGTTAGTGTCAATCTAGTATCATCAATGATGAAATGAATTGAGCACAATAATATAATAATAACTCAAAATAACTTGAAATCAATAACAATAAATTCAGCAAATTGAAAACACACACTAACTTGATGTCGATAGAGGCTTGTTTGATGCAATGTCCTAAGACAAAAATTCGCCCCCTCTTGTGCTGCAGTTTTACGGACGTCTGTCTAGAGGATACAACTATCTAAGTGAGAGTTCTAGCACAAGAACTTCACTTCTGGCGAATTTACTATATGTGTTCTTCATAAACTTGTTTTGAAGAAGAAGAAGAAGTAGAAGCCACAATCTCAAATCATTAATTGTGAAAAAACTGATTGATTGTAGTTAGTTCTGTCTTATTGTATATGCTTCCAACCAAGTGATCAATATTCTTTATATAGAGTAGCATATGAACAGTTACAGCCATTCATACCAAATGTTGTAATTGTTCTGAAAAGTTGCAACATTTGATTCGAATTTTCTGTCTGTTAATCACTTTATTTCTTCTTAATTCCATACAAGTTCCAACAATACCCCACATTTTCTATTCAAACATACAATACCCCACATTTGGATAGAAAATAAGATAATAAAAAACTTTTCGTTATTTCTGAACAACGCGATATGACATGCATCGGAAAAGGTGTCTTTTGGACTTGAATCGTTCGTAGTGAATATCTATCGGATCTACTTTGTGAAATAATGGACGAAATGTCTTGAACTATTTCACGTTTTGTAGTAAATCAAGACAACAAGTATCACACATATCATATCAACATATTTCGATTCTTACGGTTGTGTTCATTTCGGTCGTGAACAACTCCTTATTTGTGAGATTTTCTAGAGAACATAGTCATATCGGTTCTCCTAGATGCGACCCCACATCAATCTCATATAGGTAATACCAAACAAGAATAGTCCGTACTATCCCACCATAAGGCTTTTAGTATTATTAAGAATAAGATTCAGCCCTTAAAACATCAACGGATTAACACACTTAGTACACCATAGGAGTGATAATATGTGTGTTTTATGCTCCTTGAGTCTTCCCTAACTAGTTTTCCTATTTAACCTAAATCATAGGATCTCCAATTATGATAGGTTAGGTTACCGCCAGTTAACGACTCATTCTGTTGGCTTTAAGCCCATTCCCCTCGATGTAAATACGACTTTCTCTCTGTTAAGGCCTTTTGTCAAAGGATACGCTATATTGTCCTTTGATCTCACATAATCAATGGAAATAATTCCATTATTCAGCAAGCTTCATATTGTATTATGACGTCGCCTTATATGTCTCGGCTTGCCATTGTATATCTGATTCTTTGCCCTCGTCAGGGCAGCCATACTATCACAATGTATGCAAATGGCTGTCACAGGCTTTGTCCACAACGGAATACCTTATAGGAAGTTTCTAAGCCATTCTGCCTCTTCGACGGCTTTGTCTAAGGCTACAATCTCTGCTTCCATAGTTGATCGCGTATTTACCATTTGCTTTGATGATTTCCAAGATACCGACGCTCCCCCAAGTGCAAATACATAACCACTTGTGGACTTACTTTCCGACTGGTTGGAAATCCAATTAGCATCACAATATCCTTCTAACACATGAGGATATTTTGTATAATGCAATCCATAGTTCATTGCATGTTGTAGATATCGGAGTGCTCTTATTAGTGCAAACCAATGATCCTTTCCATAATTATGTGAGTATCGACTTAGTCGATTCACTGTATATGCTAAATCCGGTCTCGTACAATTCATTATGTACATCAAGCTTCCAAGAACTTGTGTATACTCCAATTGAGACACACTTTCACCTTCATTCTTCTTAAGGTGACTAGCGGGATCAAATGGTGTAACAACCGGTAGATCATCATAGTGTCCAAATTTTCTAAGGACCTTTTCAACATAATGGGATTGTGTTAAGATGTAACCATCAGAATTCAAAAGAATTCTGATACCAAGAATGACATCCGCTATTCCCATATCTTTCATATTAAAAGCAGCATGCAACATCTTCTTAGTTTTGTTAATTACATCTTTATTTGTTCCCATAATTAGCATATCATCTACATATAAGCATATAATGACACATGCATCTTTACATTGTTTAATGTAGACACATTTATCACATTCATTTATTTGAAAACCATTTGATAATAACGTATTATCAAACTTTTCATGCCATTGCTTTGGAGCTTGTTTAAGTCCGTATAAAGACTTAATCAATTTACAAACCTTTCGTTCTTGACCTTTAACAACAAACCCTTCGGATTGTTCCATGTAAATTTCTTCATCTAATTCACCATTAAAGAATGTGGTCTTCACATCCATTTGGTGTATTTCCAAATTGTGAATCGCCGCTATAGCAATTAACGTTCTTATAGACGTAATTCTCGTTACTGGTGAGTATGTATCAAAGAAATCTACACCTTCTTTTTGTCGATGTAACACCCCGTATTTTCGGATAGCGGTTGAACTCGTAGCGTAGGTAAGTAGACCCGGACCCGGGAAATTTTCGTTGTACTTGTGTATATTAATAAGAGGATTAGTATATAAAAGGGCGTGACCCCGAAATAATTTTGGGATTTAGTAAGTGTGACGACGGAGTTTAAATAATTGTGTATCCCAGAGAGAGTATAGACTGGTATTTTATTACGGGAAGTATGATATTGACATATGAGGATTTTAGTAATCGTCGGGATTTAAATAATTGGAGATCGGAAATTTAATTGTGTGTATAATTAATTAATTGTGGGATTAATTAATTAGGGAGGGGACAATTTATAGTGGGGTTTCGTAAGTGGGATTTTAATAAATGATTTGGGGGTGACCAAATCCCCAAATCGATCGACCGATTGCAGCCATAAGGCTTCCTTCTCCATTTTCTTTCATTTCTTCACTTCCATCTCTTCAACCTTCATCTTCATCAAGAATATGTGAGGAATTAAAGGGTCACATTTCTAGCGGGTGGAGGTAAGTCTCGGTTGATGGGTTTCTGAAATTTTTGACCAAAAATTAGCGATTTTCGGGAGCTTTCATATAACCAAAACGAGGGAGAAACTCAAGGTGTTCTGGGCTTTGATTCCAGTAGAATCGAAGCCAAGAACGAGCTTAGAAACTCAGAAGCTAAACAAGAAACCTTGAATGCGAAAGGATTCCGGGGCGAATCAATTTTGGGGATTCTCGTTTCGCTTTTTTCGGAAGTCGTTGGGATGACAGGTTCGACGACACTCGTCACTGCGTTTAAGAGAGGTAATCTTCTTTATTCTCTAGGTTTGTACAAGTTCTAGACTTGATTCTTGCTATTAGTTCTAAAGACGATTGTCGAAATTGCGAATTTGGGTTGGGTATCGTTAGGACTGCTGTAATTGGGAGTTACTGGGATTGCATGTGAAATTGTGGTACTGTTTTGGAGATTTTAGTAGTATAAGAAGGAGGATTAAGAGAATTGGATGTTTCACTACTTACATAGATTTTGATATAGAAGGAATATAGGTTCTACGCGGTTAAGGTGTTCGTTAGAATATCCCTAAGAATCTATTTTTAATATGTTGTGTCGATTATGATTTAAATCATCCGTATGATGTAGATAAGCATTCATAGGGGCTTACAAGGACCCGCGGAACTTAGATAAATTCGACAACAAGGTTGAAGTTCTAAAACGAGGCGTACGCTAATATTGAGTCGATTAATTCGTCTAAGAGGTATGTGAAACCCTTACTTCTTTCTTTTGGCATGCTTTAATAAAAGTACGGCGGACGTACTTAATTCTTATATAGTTTAATTCCTAAAGAGAATTGTTATGAGAAGTGCCTATGATTCTTCAGCAAAGAGTTTATTATGACATTATTGTAATGATTGTATGGAGAGTCAAATGATGATTTTTACTTGCATGGCACTCATGATATCTACTCATGCTAAGTGTTACTACTTCACCTCACCGAGTCCCGGGCCGGGTTACGACTCGTGCACATCCTTGCATTGTTCACCGAGACCCTCACTAGGGGGCCGGGTTACGTAGGATGGATCCATAGATGAGAGATGATTTACCGAGTCCCAGCATGGGCCGGGTTATGATATGATTCACCGAGTCCCGCATTAGTGGGCCGGGTTACGTTACAGGTATATATATGTATATGGACAGGCATACATGTCTTTCTTGACTTGCCTCTCATGTTTATAAGGCACAACTGACTTTTATGGTTTATGGCACAGTTGGAGTTGAATCATGATTTTTATACTGATCTCATGTTTCTGTTGGCTACTTATGATCTCTTTTACAGCTTCATGTTTTACATACTCAGTACATTATTTCGTACTGACCCCCTTTCCTCGGGGGGGCTGCGTTTCATGCCCGCAGGTACATGTTTTCAGTTTGGTGAACCTCAAGCCTAGGTTCCTACTCAGCAGGTTGGAAAGCTCCTTTGATCTAGAGTTTTGTCATGTTGGTACCGAATCTCTTTAGAGCTTCTGTTTGTATTTAGGGGCACGACGGGGCCCTGTCCCGTCATATGTCGTTCTTCTTCTTATAGAGGTCTGTAGACAGTGGTGGGTTGTACGTATGTAAGGGTTATGACTTATGACTCGTTTGGGTCGGTCCATGTTATTGTATTCTGTGGCTTTGGGGTGTTCCCATGTTTATACGTTACTATTCGGTGGCGCCCTTGTCGGCTTGCTTGTTATTTTATATTGGCTAATTGTGACTCCTCGGGAGACAGTGCATTCGGGGGTAAAGGCGGATTGTCGCTTGCCTACCCCGGCATATGTTATTATTGCGACGTTATGCTGCCGGATTTCAGACTCATTAAGGGTTAGTTAGATTTTGTGTGACATGTTAGTATAATGACGTCATTAGGGCGGTTAGTCGCGGCCCGTCGGGTCGGGTCGGGTCGGGTCGTGACAGTCGAAACCCTTTGGCTACTATACGAGGTTTGTATTTTTCTATAGTACCATCAAGCCTTAATTTCCATTTGAAAATCCATTTATGACCTATTGGTTTTTGTCCCGAAGGGAGATCAACCAATATCCATGTATTATTTTGCACAATGGATTCTACCTCACTTTGAATAGCTTATTTCCAATAAGGTGATTCGGATGATTCCATAGCAGCCCTATATGTTTGAGGTTCTCCTTCAACGGAAAAGGTCATGAAGTCCGGTCCAAAATCTTTGGAAATTTTCCCACGTTTACTCCTCCTTGGTTTAGAGATTTTTTCTTGAACAAATGAAGTAAGATTTTGATCATTATTAGTATTTTGCTTTGACTCATCTTGAGGCAGTGTCCGTTTCTTATGATTAGGAACACTTTTATCCTTGTCTGTGTAAGGAAAAATATCCTCAAAAAATTCTGCTTCAGCAGATTCCATAAGTGTGTTTTTGTGAATACCTTCAACATAGGAATGATACACCAAAAACTTATATGCTGCACTATTATTGGCATGACCAATATATACGCAATCCACCATTTTTTGTCCAAGTTTAGTTCTCTTTGGTAAGGGAACTTGAACTTTCGCTAGGCAATTCCACACTTTCATCCGTTTGAAAGTAGGCGATCTTCCTCTCCATAACTCATAGGGAGATTGATCATTTTTCTTTTGAGGAATTTTGTTCAGTATCATATTTGCAGTAATTAACGCCTCACCCCATAGACTAAGGGGTGCACCCGAACTAATCAACATTGAATTCATCACATTCTTCAATGTTTTTACGTTCAGCAACTCCATTTTGTTTTGGAGTATATGGCGCAATGGTTTGATGAACTATACCATGAGTAGAACAGAATTCTTTGAACTCATTTGATTGATATTCACCACCTCTGTCTGACCTTAGAATCTTAATTCTTTTGTCAAGTTGGTTTTCCACTTCTGCTTTGTATGTTTTAAACATGTTCAAAGCCTCATCTTTGGTATGTATTAAGTATACATAACAAAATTTTACTGCAATCATCTATGAATGATATATAGTAATTCTTTCCTCCACGAGATGGGGTTGCTTGGTAATCACATAAATCACTATGAATTAACCAAGCACTTCATTTGATTTCACTACAGATTTATGAGGATGACTTGCATATTTTGATTCTATGCAAACTCCACACTTAGTCATTTTGTTCAGAGAGCAATTTGGCAATATGCCTAACTTCACCATTTTTTGTAAAGAGCGGTAATTAACATGGCCTAATCGTGAATGCCATAAAGAAGGGGAATCAACCATATACATAGAAGCAGTGCTAGTGCCTGCATTTTCATTAATAATGGCAATTGCCTTAGTAGGTACAACAGATAGTTTGAAGAGTCCCTCACTGAGGTAACCCTTCCCTACATACAACCAACCCTTGGTGAGTACAAATTTGTCAGATTCAAATACAATTTTGAGGCCCTTGTTACTAAGAACATTCCCAGAAATCAAATTCTTACAAATTTCAGGCACGCGCAACACATTAGTGAGCACAAGATCAATCCCTGAAGTGAGTTGTAAAGTCACATTCCCTTTCCCTTCCACTTTCACAGAAGCAGCATTCCCTACGAACAATGGTTCTCCATCCTTGATGGCATGGTAGGATGAAACACATATCTTTTTCAGAACATACGTGCATTGTAGCACCCTTGTCTATCCACCAATCGGTTGAATTTGTAACCAGATTTGCTTGAGCCGCCACAACCCCAATGAATTGGTTTTTAGTTTCAGCCCGGTTGGATTGGTTGACATTACTCGAACCTCCAACACCACCACCTTGATTCTTGCGAAGGCGACAACCTTTTGCTCTGTGTCCAGGTTTGCCACATACCCAACAGAGTCCTGGTTGTGGTTTCTTGAATGAACTGGTCCTTTGTGGGGCGAATGCATTCCTCCCAGTTGCCACCAATTTTTACGAAAACGTCCGTTTTCCAATCAATTTGTGTTTTCCCCCAAATCGGTTTCTAATTTTTCCTTTTCTTTAGTAAATATCTCGCGATACACAATAGATTTCAACGTCGAAATTTCGTGGTAATGTAGGTGTGAATGTCAATTTCAGTGTTGGAAATTCAATTTTAAAAAAATAATAAAAAGTCCCCGACACGACCCGGCCCACTGGCCACCCCTAGAAAAAATTGATATAATCCGATACGTTCGGCATATAAACCGAATATATCGGGTTTTTTTAAAAAAAAGTTGTATTCGGTTTTTTTTTTTTAAAAATGATTTTTATTCGGTTCATATTTTTCGGATACAAAACCGAACCGATATACGCCCACCCCTACTTATAATTGACACATTTAGGTCCATATTTATTTTTATTTTGAGAAACGACTCTTCAATATATAAATTGTCCACTAATAGATTTAACTTTTGTTTTTTGTTAATTAATACGAGTGTGAAATTTCAGCTAGTATAATCCAATACTGTTGACCTCTACAAAGAGTCGTACCATTAATTATTTTCGTAACATCAAATCGTTATTAATTATTATGGGTAAAACCAAATGAGATGATGACTTTGTCCGGGGTTATTTCAAGCCTTTCTTTATTTTGATTTTTTTTATTTACACAATGTAGTACTTTAATCAGTCTTATCAATCCTTATCGAGGAATTGATGCTCGAAAATCATATAAATATTTTCATTTGGCGCCCTTTTACTATACAAAATGAAAGATGCAAATTAAATGTTGATTATAATTAGTAAAAGAAAATAGTGAAGAACTGATGTATCCATTGCTTAAACTTGTTTGCTGGGGACCTGTGAATGAGCAAATTTTCGATTTTGAAAAGGGCAAATCGGGGAAGAATTTTTAATAAATTGATAGATGAAAATGAAAGTGTAGTGTTTCTTTATTTTTATTTGTGGGTTTAATAGGAACTAGTTGTTGAAGAATCTCATTCCACCAAAGAAAGCAAAAAGGAAAAGGGATGTGATTAATGTTGAGTTGTAGAGCCTAATTCATTTATCGATACTATAAAGATCCTACGCAGAGGGTTGGAATCAACCAATTGGAATTAGCCGATTGGGATCAGCCGATTGTGGGGGACTGACATTAGTCGGTGTAATGTTATTAGTGGAGGTTAATTTGAGAATTTTAGGCTTGTATTATGTTCGCCCTAGTTTTTTCTATATATAGTCTAGGGCGCCGTTTTTCTCATGGTGGTCTTGAGAGATTTTTGAGTAGTTCTTTTGAGCGCAGCCGAGCGATAGTGAGACAAAAGAGAGAAGATAGAATTGTAAACTCAAAATTCCATTATAGTAAAATATGCATTGGCAAGTGGACTAGCTCTCGCATTGAGGGTGAACCACTATAAATCTGTGTGTTATTTGTTATTCGTTTGAATTTACTGTTTTCTGATTAGGTAGGATTTGAACGTAAATCCTAACAATTAACAAGCAATTATCCTATCTATCACCAAGAATTGTGGTGGATGAATATAGTTTTTCTATTTTTAATTAAAGTTTTAGAATTCAAATTCTGAGAATGAAAAAAATTATAATAGAAAGCACTTCGCATTAAAAAGCCTTAGGCCTATCACCAAGAATTCAAATTCCTAAGTAGAAAATAAAAAAAATGAAAAAGTAATTACCTACATATCCCTCCCCCTCTCTCTCCGACGCGAGAGCACAGAGCTATTGCAATATTCCCTTAGTTTACCTTTACTTCTGCACAATAAACTGCATTACTCATATTAATTAGTATATAGTTTCTATAAATTTGAAAAATTATTTAGCGCTGAATAGTTAAGGGTCTAGTAGATCATATAGAGAAATGAAGGGGAAATGCCAAAAAAAAAAAAGAATTAGATTAACAAAAACCTCGTAAACTAAATTATAACTTTACAATAGTCAGCCCTCGTAGCAATAAAGGCCAATTAATTCTCTGATTCACCCCACGTTGTAGAGAAATATTATTAACTGATACATCTATCTATATTACACCCACGTTTCCTTCTTTATGAAGGTTTTATAATTCTTATTTTTAGTTTTCAAATGTGCATTAATGATACAATAAAGAACAATAATAAATGGATGAAAATATTCCATATTGTTAGAAAAATCACACAGAATTTTGGCTATGCTACAATTCACTTGAACAAAATATATTGAGTATATATAAATGTGAAAAGAAAGTTTACGAAGAGTGAACACTCTTGTACCTTAGATTTCATAAGAAATAGTCTCAATTGATGTTACTACATAATTCAAGATACAAAAAGGATTATCTTGAGCCATGAAATATGTAATAAAATACTAGCACCTTGATTTTCCCTCTCCTTTCTTTAACACTTATGCTTGCAAGATGATGAAGACTTACAAGCTAGAACTTTTAGTGTGTATGTATGAGTGGAGAGAGGGACCAAGAGTCCCCTATTTATATTGTCAAATATCTTATTCCATCAATAAGATATTTGGCTCTTTGTCTTCCTCCGTTTATAATTCATAATCCACATCCATGTACATTAATTTTAGTTTTATTCAGAGAATATGGTAGAAAGTGGAGTAACATAGAGGTTATGAGTATGATACTTTAATGTAGTCACGAAGACAACAAATTCTTGCACATATGTGTCCAGATATTGTTGAGAACTGCATTCACATTGTCTGTCACTTGCATAATTCTCAGTAGCAAAGAGAATGTGATTGTATTCACTATTGAGATAGAGGCTCGGTATAGCTATTCTCCAGCACTCAATTATTTTTCAATTCAATATCTTGCCTGTACTATTTATAAGGTTTTTATTTTGTTCGTACTATTCAATTTGTTTTGATCAATTTCTTTAAGTTATATAAAGCTGATCTTAGAATAGGTGATGTATCACCTCTTCGACCTAAATTCATATATTTCTCTATTTTCTCAGATTTTTTATTTTAAAGATTTTTTTCATCCTGATGAGTAATTATAACTCAATTATTTCTCCTATTTTTACAACCATGTTCTCTTTCCCATCAAACCTCATTAATTCATCAATTGTAGCGTAAATATAGTTGCAGCATTGAAAAAAATAGAAACAACAAGCCCATAAATATTGTACTTCAGTAGCAATTGATTTCAAATAAATCAATGCACATCCTCTCCTACTTCAAAACTGAACTACAGGAATTCTGTCTCACTTCTTCTTCTTAGCAGTAAAGGAAGCATAATGTTGGGAGACGATGGATTGCAGAGGCAAACAGGGGAAACATACTTTTTATTCTTAAATTAAGAAATTTATTACTCCCTCCGTCCAAAAAATATCGACACTTCTCGCTTTTCGAGAGTCAAATTTTTTAATTTTGACCATCATTTAGAACATGGAGTAATATAATCTTTCAATTTTTTAAATAAAATTTACATATTTGGAAACTACGTAAAAAATATTATAAGTCATCATAATTAATAATTTAAAATATTAAAAGACATTTGAAAAAATTACGGTAAAAGAGAACGAAGTTTCCATATTTATATCTTTTCTTGTTGGAGGGGCGACTGCACGTTAAACTACCAAAGAAACTAGGGTAAACTCGTTTGACTCTCGACAAACGAAAAGTGTCAATCTTTTTGGACGGATGGAGTAAAAAGACAATTTAAATTATAACTTATATAGACGGTCAAGTATATATAAACACGACAATCATATATAAAAATACATTTGCTATATGTATAGACATACATACAAAAATATAATAACAAAAAGTAATTTCACCTAAAATCAAGTATTTAGTGAAGTGTAACATTTTTAGATGATGAAAAGTAAAGGAAAACATTTGAATTTTCTTCTAAGAAAAATTTTGAAGTAAAAGAAAATAAAAATAGTTTGGTGATTGTGTTGTCATGGCTACTTTTTTATATTTTTACTTAAGATTATGTTTGGTTTTAAACTTTAGTTTCGGTTTTCAATATGAGTTTGTGAATATCTTTGAGTTGAAATTATAAACTTCAATTTTAAATTATTTCTTATCAGACAGAAATAAAAATATATTCAGTTATTGCAAACTTATATTTTCTGATTTTTTAATATTCAACTATTATAAAAACAAATTATAAATTAAGTGAAGTCTTTTGTGACCGCACGACCGCGGACAAATTCTCTGATATTACTCATATAATGGATTAGTAAAAGTGATCGAGGAGACAATAACCTATACTAATATTGTTAGATTGTAAGCCTGTAATTGGTAATTGCCGAAGTTATTAACTTTAGACTTTCGGTTTCTTTTTTGTTGAAAAACAAAAACTTTATATTTGGAGTGAGAGTGAGAATCTTTAACAAGAATGCAACACTGCACCTAAAGATGGTGGTTTTCTTTTTGTTAGTGTATCAGTCAAGTCAAATTATTCCCTTAACAAATTCTTGATTATTTTTTTTCGGCAAGTGAAATTTCGTCATTGTTCTATTCCGATATACCTGAATGATCAAAGTTTGAGAACAGAACAACTTATTGTTGGATATGCAAAGTAGTACGGAAGTAAATAAATATAACAAGTGTTCAAAAGGATAAACAAGTAGGCCAATGTTCAGAACTGCCGCAAGTTTGTTGAGTCTTGAATCTTGATAACCTGAAATCAAGAAACACTAAATTTGGATTGTTACAATTGTGTGCTAAGTTGAGTGATGACACTCTGTCTTTAAGACAAGACTGTCCCGTAAAACAACACTTTAATCAACACTACAAAGCAAATAGGTTGATTCTGACGAAGAAAACAAATATGAATCGACTTGCTCGTCCCAACGTTACTGCTCACGTTTTGGACTGTGTTTTACTCTTCTGTTTGTCTCTGTGTATATATTTCTGTCTCGTTTTTCTATGTCATGTTCTGTATGTTCTATATAACACAATTGAGCCAAAAGGCATCAATATATAACATAAGAGAGGTTTCTCAACTGCCAATACATGGCTGTTAATGGCCATTGAAGGAGGGAATTAAACAACCCGCGACCCGCGTGTGGGCTTAGCCTTGAACCCAAGCACATCTAGGTCCTCCCTGCTTTAAACACATGGGTTACCCTTTGGGGTCCCAAACCCTTAGCCAATTTTGAGACTTATAAAGAGAGCAATTCTTCCTTTTACCACCGATGTGGTAGACTTGTCCTACACCATATTTTCATGCATCAAACACCTTACTTCGTGGACCAATATCACTTTCATTTCTCAACGAAATTTGACGATTCTTGGCCCTACGATCATCTACTCACTTAGTAGATTATGCACGTGTGAAGAGACAAAGCCTCCAACATGCGGAACCCTAGTGTTTAATTCATTAAATATGGGTGGACGCACATCCCCATCAAAGGCAAATTTCCGACACTTATATCACCTACAAAATATAAAACGGTAAAGATTAAATTTAAAGTTATGTATGAACATCATTGACATGGAGATTGGATCACCTCCGGTAAGTAATTATACAGTATTATTCAATGCCAGTTTAGATTGACGCCATGTGTCCCTGTACAATTTCAAAGGCCTAGATTATATCACTTATGTTCTACCCACCTGCTAAAATTCCAACTACAGAACCCACTTCATCTTCCATTCTCTACAACGTTGTAACCTGCGTTTGCATTCTTTAATCTATCTTGCAATGGCGACTTGACTCCTTTTTTTCTTGTTTTTTCATAGAGCAATTTGTTGATTTATATACCAATGAAAGCAAAAATATCTTCCAATAGTTTGCTTTCCATAAAGTTGTGTTAATATATTTTGAGAATTGAGAGCTTAAATATAGCATTTGAAATTGTGAATTAGAGAAAATAATATAGCGTGTGATCAATTGATCATTTTTCAATAAATTTGAATTTCGAATTTGTATTAAGAAAAATGATGAGCTTCTCATGTGTTTTGTATTTATTTACTCTATCATTTGGGACTTGGGAGAAGAAGGCCCCACCCATTTTAATTATACACATCAGATATTAAGTTTTGATTTTTGGTTTTTAGTTTTCAGTTCTGGTGTTCAGTTTTGATTTCTTATTTTTCAGTTTTAGTTTTCAATTTTGATTTCTTATTTTTCAGTTTTGTTATTTGATTGGTTTAAACTTTAAATGGTGGTTTTCACTTGTATAACACATTAGCACACTTCTCCCTATCTGATGTGTATAATTAAAATGGACGGGGTCTTTTAATTGGTTTAATTTTTCATATAGGATGCGATTGACATTCACTCGTATGACTAAAAAATGAAATTCACCATATATGTTATGTGTAAGTCGGATTGTGTTTGATAGACACACTTAATGCCAAGTTCAGAGATTCAATAGAACAACATTTAGTTGAGGTGCCAAAATGAAAAAAGGAAACAAGTTTAGGGAGTAGCATATTCATTAGCCCTTTTTTTTCCCTTCAAAAATCATCTTACTTTATCAAGTTTACTTTAATGATCATTTTATCCGAATTTTATATTTTTTTGTGAGACTTGATGACATAGCAAGTTTAATTTTAAGATCAAATAGTTGAAACACTAATTTAGAATCTGAATCAAATTAAACGCAACCCACTACCTACCTAGCCTAACACATCCTTTTTGTTCCAAATAAATGCCCAAGTGTTCATATTTTTGCTCTCCCTCTCAAGTAGAGATGTCAATGGATCCTGGACCCGGTGGATCCAGATCCGTTTTATAGAATATGGATCTTCAAAATTTAGACTCGACGGATCCGGATCGGACTCGGATCCGTTCCCGACGGATCTGGATCTGGATCTTGTATTTGAGATCCGTATCCGGTTCAGATCCGACCCGTGGATTCGTTTTTTATTAAATATATTCATAACCTAGAATGTAATTTTATAACTATTTTCTTAAAATTGCTAAGCACATCCTTGCAAGTTTAATTCTCAAAACAAGTTTTTTTATTCCCGCGTTAACTCAAAAATCGAAAAATAAAGAGGTAACTTCGATAATAAAATCAATGTTATATTAGTGAATGACTAACATCTCCATAGACAAGTAGTTAAAATTATATTCACTTCATTTGTGAAGATTCCAAGCACATGCAAGTTCTGCATTGTGAAATACTAGTCAGCATTTTCCACAACTATTGTCATTGTCTAACATTTTCAATTAATAGCTCACAATCAAAATGAGACAACGAACAAAATATCTCATATGAACATTTCAAAATTGAAACACAGTAAACTGTTAGCTAAGTAAAAATCGTTTGTCAGTTCAAAAAAAAAATCTTAGCAAGGTTACATTCTTAGCAAGACAATTTTTTTACATGTGGATCCAGATCCGATCCGTGGACCCGGTGGATCCGATGGATCAGAATTTGGATCTGATTTTTATGGATCCGATGGATCGGAATTCGAATCTGAATTCAGGTATGAAAAATGAATCTGAATCTAGTAAGATCCGATCCGTTGCCATCCTGCACTCAAGCCATCTTACACAACACTTGTTTTTTTAATATAAAGAGGGAAAGCGAAAATATGAGCTATTGGGTATTATTATTATTTTGGATAAAAAGGAGATCGGAAATCTGAGTGTTTGGGTAGTTTTTTATTTCTTGTAATAAAAAAGAATGAGTCTGATAGTGAGTCAGTTTTAGGGTTTGGGTTGCGTTTTAATTTGATTCAGGTTCTAAATTAACGATTTAACTATTTTTTTTTATATAAAAAATAAATTTGCGACATTGTTATCTATCCAAAAAATACAATATCGGCTTAAAACGACCATCACTTGAACTAGGTAAAGTAAAATAACTTATAAAAGTAAAAAATAAAAAAGAACATCACATGATGACCAATTACTACAAATTAAATAATCATTTAGATATTAAGCAGTCAACTCTCAAACTTAAATAGTCCTTCCTGGAGCTTTTTTTGGTGGTTTAGTTAGAGATATTTTTCTTTAAATATTTTTTGTGTAAGAAAAAGTTAAATATTAATAATTTTTAAAATAACAATTAATATTTAATTAAGGGTGTTAAAAATGACTACTATTAGCCAATTTATTCCAAGTTTAGCTTGTATGCATACAGTACAAATTTTCCCAAGTTTAGATTGATTAGTAGTCCCAACCAATTTGGGCCCAAACTTATCATCCTCTGGGGTTCTTACCCTTTCATCACTCTTCTAAACCACAGTTCCAGCTCACAGGTTCGATCTCTTCTCCTTCAAAATTGTCGTCTATAAAGCGTTGAATATTGCTAGCCAAATTTATTTGAATTTTATTTTGTGTAATTGCAGTTTATTCTATCTCCGTTTCTCTAAGAAAAACTTGTAGAACAATATGGCGTCCCGTTTTTGGACTCAGGTATATTATTTTCACCTCAATTTCGCGTATGACAGTTTCAAGTAATTTTATCGCTTTTCTCACTTAATAAAGATTTAGTTTTTCTTTTGGTGTTTGGATGAGTAACAAAATCTGTGGATGAGTGATTTGTTTTTGCATATGGTAGTCTATTTTGCCTAGTTCTTTTGCCTAAACTACTATAGGGTCGTTTGGTAGGGTGTATTAAAATAGTACTGAATACATCCAATGATGTGGTCTAGTGGTCAATGAAGTGGGTTGAACACCATGAGGTCTTATGCTCAAATTCCAATAGAGACAAAACATTGGGTGGTTCCATCGGTTCTAGCCTTGGTGAACAAACCTGTTGCTGGTGAGAGGTGACATGTATTCCGTGTAATTAGTTGAGGTGCGCGCAAGCTGGTCCGGATACTACAATTAAAAAAAGTATTGAATAGGGTGTATTAGTAATGTTGGTATTAGTAATGTTATATTAGTTATGCTGGCAGTATCTTTTATAGATTGTTTGGTTTGTTGTATTAATAACATGTATTGCATAATTTCTAATTAGTACTTAATAGGGTGTATTAGAGTAGGAATGATACTCGTAGTGTTAATGTCATGATTTACTATGTATAAGAATAATACTGAATAGGGTGTATTAGTTTAGTTGTACCATACTTAAATTTACAACCAAACATTGTACTAAAATACAGTACCAGTACTATTCTTATACACCCTACCAAACGACCCCTTGTGGGTTAGAGAAGGTGTTATCTTATTTATTCATTCATGATATTCGCAGGGCGATAGTGAGACAGAGGAGGAGGAGGAGAGTGATTACGAGCAGGAGGATGAAGGTCCAGCTGAGACTACCGCTGCCACGGGTCCGTCAAGATATCTTGCTGCTGACAGCGACAGTGATGAGTCAGATGGACAGAAGCGAGTCGTCCGGTCAGCCAAAGATAAGCGATTTGAGGAGTTGTCAGCTACATTTGATCAGATGAAGAATGCTATGAAGATTAATGACTGGGTCAGCTTGCAGGAGAGCTTTGACAAGATCAATAAGCAGCTGGAGAAGGTCATGCGCATTACAGAATCGATTAAACCACCAAATCTATATGTCAAAGCTCTAGTGATGCTGGAGGATTTCTTGAATCAGGCTTTGGCCAATAAGGAAGCAAGGAAGAAGATGAGTAGTAGTAATGCTAAAGCCTTGAATTCGATGAAGCAGAAACTGAAAAAGAATAATAAGCAGTATGAGGAGTTGATTAATAAGTATAGGGAAAATCCTCCTGAGAGTGAGGATGAGGGTGGTGATGATGACGTGTCAGAAGAGGAAGAAGAAGATGATGAAGAGGAGTTCGAGGAGGACCCAACAAAGATTGCAGCTGGGTCTGATGAGGAAGATGATGAAGATGAAGATCGGGATGAGACAGCCGAGACTGGTACTGGGTGGGAGAAGATGCTGAGCAAGAAAGACAAACTTCTGGATAAACAGTTCAAGGATCCAAGTCAAATCACGTGGGAGACAGTCAACAAAAAGTTCAAGGAAATTGTTGCTGCTAGAGGTAGAAAGGGGACTGGAAAGATTGAGTTGGTTGAACAGCTCACCTTCTTGACCAAAGTGGCCAAGACTCCAGCGCAGAAGCTTGAAATTCTGTTTGGTGTTGTGTCTGCCCAGTTTGATATTAATCCAAGTCTCAGTGGACACATGCCTATAAATGTATGGAAAAAGTGCGTGCAGAATATGCTTACCATCCTTGATGTTTTGACCCAATACCCAAACATTGTAGTTGATGACATGGTGGAGCCTGATGAAAATGAGACCCAGAAAGGAGCAGACCACGAAGGGACGATAAGGATTTGGGGAAACTTGGTTGCCTTTGTTGAAAGGATAGATGTAGAGTTTTTCAAGAGCTTGCAGGTAATTGATCCACATACCAGCCAGTATGTTGAGAGGCTGAGGGATGAGCCATTGTTTTTGGTTCTTGCTCAAAATGTCCAACGTTATTTAGAACAGGCGGGAGACTACAAGGGTGCTGCGAAAGTGGCTCTTAAACAGGTTGAATTCATCTATTATAAACCACAAGGAGTGTATGATGCTATGAGGAAGTTGGCTGAGCTCACAGAAGGTGGAGAGGCAGAGTCTATAGAAGAAAACAAAGTGATTGAGGAGAGTAGAGGTCCAACTGCATTTGTTGCAACTCCTGAGCTTGTGCCTAGGAAACCTTCTTTTGAAGAGAACAGCAGGACATTGATGGACAGTCTCGTTTCTCTCATATATAAATATGGGGATGAACGAACCAAGGCCCGTGCAATGCTCTGTGATATATACCACCATGCTATCTTGGATGAGTTTTCAACATCCCGTGACTTGTTATTGATGAGTCACTTGCAGGAAAATATCCAGCACATGGACATTTCAACCCAGATACTCTTTAATAGAGCCATGGCTCAGCTCGGTCTCTGCGCATTCAGGATGGCACTTGTTGCAGAAGCACATGGTTGCCTTTCTGAACTCTATTCTGCTGGCAGGGTGAAGGAGTTACTTGCGCAAGGTGTCTCCCAAAGCCGATATCACGAGAAGACCCCAGAACAGGTATCTTGCTGAAAATTTTCATTTTTGGTCTTTTATGCAAGAAATTTATTCTTATTACATGCCACTATATGTTGCTCCATTGTTATGTTTTGAGATTAGTTGCTTTATTGTACTTCATGATTGTAGTTGCTAGTATCTATTTCAGAGTGTTCATTTGGGCAGTGTATTGCCACAATTTGTATAATTACATAGTAGGGAAGGAGAGAAAAAATGGAGCAGAGAGGGATGTAGGGAGTGTTAAAAGATCTTTTTGTTTCACTTGTATTTGGTGTAATGAAGAGATACCGTTCTTTTGACAGCTAGGCAGATCTGATAGAGGAGAAATCCGCTCCATATGCCACTTTTGGATGTGCTTTTTGACTCGTTCTTTGGTGTATTTCTAATGAAATCTTTTAACTTATCAAGATTGGCACATGGCCTTCCTTTTCTTTCCATCATCTAGTAATCCTTCTTTTTAACTTGAATTATAAGTCCTCAGCATCCTCTCCACATGCTTCTAGATCACTTTGATAAGGTGGACAGAACTTGTTACCTCCTTTATCCTGACTATGTGTATTTGCTTTATTGAAACTTCGAGATAGATCTCTTAAAAAAGGGAAGGAGATTAAAACAAACTCTAAAGCCTTCAGTCCGATCAGTGAATCTATCTTGCTGTATCAGTCTGCTTTAACCAGAATAGAACAGAGCAGTCAAATATGACACTTATGGAGTTGCACAGTGTTGCTGAGTGTTTTTTTCCAATTGAATGTGTGACTTGAACACCTTTCAATTGAAACATTTGTTATCTGTTTTGTGATCCCGATGTTTGGTTGAAGGAACTGATAAAAATGGGTTATAAAGTGAGAATTATCCTCAAGAAGCAGAGTTTATTCCTGAGGTCTTAGATTAATTATGAGAGTCGAAGTGATAGGTTTTTTGCTGATTAGCAACTCACTTGTAATTATATGGGACTACACTTCTTGGTGTAGTTCATGTCTGTAAAAGAGAGCATTATCCAAAAAAGGGTAATAATTAATTATTTTCTTTGTCAAAGATAGAGCAATCAAATGTTACAGTTATAGAGAGTTATAAACAGATTCGGATGTGTGTTTTAGCAATCAAAATGTGTAACTTTTACTTGAATAACTTATAATTGAATCATTTGTTATTTATTTTGCTTTCTCCGCGTGTGGTGGAAGGAACCTGTTGGAAATAATTCCTGACATATGTGGGAGTTTAGTGGGTATTTATTTTTTTGTTGTTTTAAAAAGATTTTTGATACTAAATGTAAACATACTGTCGCGTGAACAGAACTAGCAAAACTTGTTATTTGGAAGGACGCTAGGGATATAATCAGTGATAGTAAAATTAAAAGAACGTCGTTGCATGGGATTGGAGAACTTTAAATTAATTCCATCAGTTTTAGCTGTATAAAGTAGGGCTGTCCAACGGGGTGGGGCGGGGCGGGGTGGGTCCCGGCGGGACGGGGGAGGGTCGGGACTCTGGTTCCGACGGGCCGGGATAGGCGGGACAGGAAGAGGTCCCGTCCCACATTCCACCTATAGAGGGGCAGGGTCGGGTCGGGATCGGGCTTTGAACGTTTCTTTTTGCCCCTTAATTTTAAAAAATAATATATATTAACACTTCAATAACTGAACAAGATAGTGTAATAAAAACATCCCGGGGCTGTTTTTGTGCCTCTTATATTATTTAATAGAAATATGATTTTTTGGTAATACAATTTCAAAATTGCAACTTTGTGGTGTTGTTCAAAAGTTGCAAATCATATAGTAAAATTGCAATAAAAAAATTACATAGTTAACCATACTTTTTCTAATTTCCTCACAATGTCTTGAGGATCTTCGGTTGGAATTGAAATTTGTCTGTCAAATTATTCGACGTCGCTTCCTGTTCCCTCGGACAAGATTTCGTTGTAGTTGTTGTCTTCTTCTTCGTTGATCTCCGGTTGACCGCACCTTCTACGCTTCGCTCGAATCCAATCTCTGAAAAGAACTGCAATCTCTAATGCGTCTTCCGCCAATGAATGTCTGTGCTCTCCTATTTGAAATCTTCCAGCAGAAAAAGCGCTTTCAGATGCTGTTGATGACGCTTGAATGTTCAAAACATCTCGGACCATCTTTGCTAGTGTCGGAAATGTATTCTCATTCTGCCTCCAGTATTTGAGCAAGTCTTCATGTCCTTCATCATTGACAATTAATTCATACGGTACAACACCCTGCAAAATATAAACATCAAATTCGCTAACTTGTGAAGAAGTTGAACCACCTAACATTTTATTTCTAAGGCCTTGAATACTAGCAGCAGAAACCGCATGTGTTTTTATAAAGTTGCAGCGAAGTAGTAGAAGATGGTGCAGAAGCCAGTTGATTATTTGCACTTTGTTGTTGGTAATACGTATATACTTGTTTGCATTCAGTGTGTATGCTAGACGTAACTTCTTCTTTAGTTGGTTCTTCAGTTGTGTCTGTTGGTAGTACTTCTATACAATCATAAATCATTTCTATTAGTGTTTTACACCCGTCTACTTTAATAGTCGGATTTAATACCGCACTAATAATATAAATAGTGGCAATAGGAAAAAAATATTTTTAAAATTTTTTAAACATTTTTTCAATAGATGCCTTATAAGTTGATTTTTGCATATATTCATTAAGTAACAAAAATATTAGAACTATATAAAATAACATATTTGAAATAGTAGGATAATAAATATCGAAAATTCTTTAGTAGCTTGAAAAAATTTCTCTAGAAATCAATTAAGTTCTAAAATATTTTCCCAATCATTATCTACAAGCATATCTCTTGAATTTTTATTATGGGTGTTAAATAATAAAGTTATAGGTTGTCTATAATCATAAGCAACAAATAGTTGCTTATACAGAGAATTTCACCTAATCGAAACTTCTTCCGAAATTTTTCTATAAGGTGATCCACAATCATAACAAGTTTTTTTTTATTCTTTGCGTCTTTGTATTTTATTACCTTTAAAAATAAAATTTATAGCAAATTGTATTTTATCAAGAATGTTTTCAAAAAGTTTAGGTCATCCTTTACAACTAATTTATAAATATGGCACGCACATCTTATATGAAAATGATCAGAAAAACATGGAGTTAATCGAACTTTTAAAAGTCTTATAACATAATCATTAGATGAAACATTATCTAATGTAATAATTATAATTTTATCATTTATTCCATAATAATCACAAATTTCATTAATATTTTGTGCAATAAAACTATCGGTGTGCCTATCATCAATATACCTATATGCTAAAATACGTTTTTGCA
Source organism: Anisodus tanguticus (assembly GCA_034509755.1). Lineage (NCBI taxonomy): Eukaryota > Viridiplantae > Streptophyta > Magnoliopsida > Solanales > Solanaceae > Anisodus > Anisodus tanguticus. Next base: position 30,157,206 of record CM067561.1, on the reverse strand, counting down.
TAGATCAATTTTGATCTAACCAATTTCATGTTACCGTTAAATAATCATTACAGTTAGTACTACGGCCTATGTCAGAAGTGATAGCCACTTTGTCATTAAAATGATACAATGCATAACGTAAATATTGTTGATATTCACTTGCAAATTTAAAAATATCCCTTCTAACAATTGATCTAGGAAAATCATTAAAAGTAGGATTATATGTTTCTCGAATGTAATGAATAAAATCAGGAGAGGAAGGAAATGAAAAAGGCAAACCCTCCACCGCAACTAATTTTGTCATATTTTCTCTATCTTTGTTTTTATCATATTTAGGACCAAAAATTTCCCCAGTCGCCGGGTTAATTTGACCCTGTACTAGGTCGGGGACACTATGTGAACCTTGTCCCGACTCAGATGGCATTGGCACACCTGATTTTTTAGCCTAATAGTGATTCCACCTAGATGTGTGTTCTCCTTGTACATGTTTTAGTAAACCTCTCGTCTCACCTTGACCTTTTTCGGTTTTAAATTTATAAACATTTTTACAAATTTTACATCTAGCTAGTTGATTCTCTTCGTCCCTATCATAAAAATGTCATGCATCTGATTTTAATTTTCGTTTTGTGGGGCCTCGACTCGTACTAGGGGGAATATGAGGCATTCCAGTTGCAGTTTTAGGTTGAAATTTAGTCTGAGCCTGAGGTTGAGGTGCACTAGTGGGTGTGTCATATATATTATCGTCTAAATTAAAGTCTGGTTCATCTGCTTCATCATCTAATGGTATATCATTAAAAAGGCAGTTTCATCAATATGACTGAAATCAATCAAATCATCGGGACTAGGAATAGGATTACTAGATGAAGTACCCTTACCCTTGTTACCCTACTAGAAGAAACACCCTTACCCTTACCCTTACCCATCATACGTTCCAATCCTTCCATTTTAATTATACAAATAAATAATTAAAGTAAATGAAATTAAGTACGATAATTAAAATTAAATAACAATAATAATTTAAAGAAGGAATGAATGTACCAAACTCCGACGTAACGTCGACGTTTAATCGAGGTTGAAAATTGAAACTTTGCTCGATGGATGATCCTCAAGCTAGTTGCCAACTTCACTCCCAATTTTCTAACTTTGTTATAATATTTAATAGTAGGAAGATTTGTAGAATTGTAGAGAGATCAGATTAGAATTAGAGAGATGGTAGGAAGATTTGTGAGAAAAATGAGGTATTTATAGTTAAGAAATAGGGTTAAAGTGTAAATATATTAACTTAGGGGTTAAAATTAAATAGTAAGGGGTAGGGGGGTTTATGGGGTGGGAGGGCCAAAAATGGTCGTTGCACAACGGCCAAAATCGAAATTTGGTTGTTGTTGCAACGGCTATTTTTCCAAAGGGGGAGGGGGACGGGTCGGGATTGGGACGATCCCAGGCCCCGTCCCGAGTTCGAACCCCGACAATTTTATTTTTTAAATGGGGGATCGGGGCTGGGCGGGTATCGGGCCGGGGCAGGATCGGGCCGACCCACTGGACAGGCCTAGTATAAAGTGACTTGCAAAGTAGGCGCCAACCACTTAAATGGACATTTGCACATGGACAATTAGTTAGCCAATTTCACAGTAACTCAGATAATCCCGTATTTGATATCAGATTGCACCTTCAACTTGCTCATTTATCACAATATGATTTTGGCTGGAATTCTTCGTTATTGTTCTTACCAAAGCTTCTAAACTATACATATTGAACACTGTTAGGAGCGTATGGAGAGGAGGCGTCAGATGCCGTATCATATGCATATAAATCTTGAGCTTCTGGAAGCAGTCCATCTGACATGTGCAATGCTGCTTGAAGTGCCAACCATGGCTGCTAATAGCCATGACATGAAGCGCAGGGTCATAAGCAAGACATTCCGGAGATTGCTTGAAATCAGTGAGAGGCAAACTTTCACCGGTCCACCTGAAAATGTGAGGGACCATGTTATGGCAGCAACAAGGGCCCTCAGGCAAGGAGACTTTCAGAAGGCTTTTGATGTTGTCGACTCCCTTGATGTGTGGAGGCTGCTTCGCAACAAGGATAGTGTTCTTGAGATGCTTAGAGGCAAACTAAAGGAAGAGGCACTAAGGACCTACCTTTTCACATATTCTTCGTCTTATAATTCTCTGAGTTTGGATCAGCTCGCGGGGATGTTTGATCTTTCAGATTCACAGATCCATAGCATCGTGAGCAAAATGATGATTTCTGAGGAGCTTCATGCAAGCTGGGATCAACCATCCCGATGCATGGTCTTTCACGATGTTGAGCATACAAGATTGCAGGCTTTGGCATTCCAATTAACGGAAAAGCTTTCAGTTTTAGCAGAAAGTAACGAAAGAGCAACAGAATCAAGGATTGGTGGTGGTGCATTGGAGGGCCTTCCCCCGAGGCGCAGGGATGGCCAGGATTATGCTGCTGCAGCTGCTGGTGCTGGTAAGTGGCAGGACTTCTCCTTCTCACAAAGCAGGCAAGGTGGTGGTGGTGGTGGCCGAACAGGGTATGTCGGTGGTAGATCAGCTTATGGGCAAGCATCGAGGGACCGCACTAATCAGGCACGAGGGACTCTCGGTGGTCAAGGCTCAAGATATCAGAGTGGTGCAGCTTCCTGGGGAAGCCAGATGGATGGATCAGGTCGCATGGTTAATCTTAACAGAGGGGTCCGTTAGTTAGAGCCGTGCACAAAGTTTTGCCTACAGAGAATCACAGAACACTTGAGGGGGTGTCCCTGATTGTAGTAGAATTTATAGCTTTCTTTGTTTCATAAACCAACGTTTCATTGTGCTACATTGTTTTCTGTGACTTCCTAGCATCTTTTGGCGATGCTATACTGCTTTTCTCATTTAATGTCATTCATTATGTTGGGTATATTCTTTCTTAATTTAATCTGCATAGAGTATGTAACTCGTAGTAGATACACACTAGAATTTTGTTACCTTCAAAGTCGTTTCTTCTTTTATTCTTTTCCAAATATCCCCCTTGATAACCAATTGAGCTGCCCAAGCGGACGTTTCTTCTTTTATTCTTTGCTAGACTAGATGCTGCACAAGTCTGGTAAAGTAGCTTACAGACTGCATCTGTTGGATAGATGCTTTCCGATAATTCCTTGTACATTACTTTATTTGTATGCTTCCCTTAATCCGAAAAAATAATTTTCAAGCTCTGTGATGTACTATATATTTTTTTCTTTATTAAAATTTCAGAACCTTATTCCAACTCAGTAATAGGGACCTGAATGTGGCAGCAGAAGCTACTCCCTCCCTCGCGAAGTTTTGTCCAGAGAATTGTGTATTTAGCACTCAAGGACGATCGTTGAAGCAGGATATACTCATGGCCTGGTAATCATTGTGGAAGTGATGGACATTTTGTACATAAATTCTCTAAATGTGGATACTCTTGGTACAAAGCACTTTTGTTGATTAGAATGGCCAGTTATACACTAACTAGCACTCAGTATTGACATTAAACTTAAGGCTAGAAATGGAGGATTGGTCAACTCTTGTTAGTTGTGTCTGATTTTTATGATATGTAGGATATTCTGTGACATATACAGTTAGCATTTGTTAAATTTTCTTCCATTGAAAATACAGCATTTACAATATTTATTCTAGTGCCACTATGAGTACTAAAAGTGCGGCCTCTGACAAGAGGAATTTGCAAGTACCATTGCCATTTTCATGCTGCATCTGCTTTCTTTTCACTGTTCCATTAGAGACATGTTGTCCCAAGTCGAATGAGGTGAAAAAGGGAAAAAAGACGGAAGATTTAGGGGATAACTTATAGACAGATAGATATCTTTTCTTTTGGTTTAGTATATATTTATTTTTTGGGGACAATAGAACTCATCATAATTCATAAATCTTGCAAGCAAAGCATTAGGTTGTCGAAGTAGTTTTAATCATATGTAGGTACGTTGAATTGGACACGCGTCTATCTCCTTGAATTTCATCATAAAAATGCATTTTGCCTCTACAAAGTAGTATGAGAAGTGCAGATAAAACGCCTAAATTAAAATGAAAAGGACGTCATCTTGGTGAACGTGAAACTATTGGCACTGAATGACCCAAAAAATTTTAAAGACATTTTTAATATTTTTAAAATAATTTTATATTCTAGCTATTTTTTTAACTAATTTCAATATATGTATATAAATTGTATCATTTTTGTACAAAATATGTATCACTATTGTATATGTATAGAAATATTGTATCACACACATAAAAATTGTATCATTATTGTATAGAAAGTATATCTATAGAAAATATATCATTGTTGCATAATTTGTGTATAATCAGCATATACGCATTGATTATGCACATATTATACAATTATTATATATATTTTGAGGATATTTTTTAAAGAAAATGGAGAACCAACCTTCACATATTATCCTCAACCATATGTGTATAAAACATGTATCCACCCATATATCTGAAATCACCATAAAATGTTACCTCTCTATGTTCAATTTAAAGAAATTATCAAAAAAAAAAAGGGGGGGGGGGGGGGGGGGGAAGAGCTAGCAAGAACAGGAATGTAATGAAGCTTCACAAGTGCATCGAATATATCAATCATAATCACTTGTCAATAGTCAATACCCTCCCGGTTGCAGACATCGAAGACTGCAACAGGTGGATAGCAGTTCGCCGCTGTCGGTCTTTGCTCCGGGTTGTGGTCCAAACACCTAGTCTGGCCGACCAAATTCGCTAGCTAGAAATTGGGATTAGGTTACTTTTAGTGTCCAGTTCCGGTCCTTTTAGTAATTTAGGGCTAAAATTTAGCTTATGTTTTTCTGGAAAGCCACCTGGTGTGGCCACCACAAAAAAAATCTCTTTTGGATTAAATACTCGAGCTGGTCATTTGGTCCATTTTATTTTCAGACGCTAGCCCAATCCAGCACACACTATAAAAAACAGGCTTTTTGATCACCACAAAAGATTCGCTTAGAAAAAACAGACTATTTGTGACGACTTTAGTCGCCACAAAAGATCGAAACAGGACTATTTATGGCGTCTTTAATTGCCACTAAAGATCAACGGAAAAAAAATCATATCGAGCCTTCAAAAAATATCAAATATATGTATAATTATTAAGTATACGTTAATTGAGCCTCAAGAAATATCCCAAAATATGTATAATTAGTAAGTATACCTTAAATATACATTTATCAAAAGAAATTATATGTTGACATATATTTATTATACACAAATTATACAATAATGATATATTTTCTAAACATATACTTTAGGGATACATAATTTATATGATATTTATACAGTTTTTATACGTTGATATTTACTTATATAGTGTATAATACATCGATTTAGATTTATATAGTGTATAATTAGTAAGTATACATTAGATATACATTTATCAAAATATAAATTATACGTTGATATACATTACTATACACAAATTGTACAATAATGTATCATTTTTCTATACATATACTTTAGGGATACATAATTTATATGATATTTATACAGTTTTTATAAGTTATATTTTTTACTTATATAATGTATAATACGCCGATTTTTACTTATATAGTGTATAATTAGTAAGTATACATTAAATATACATTTATCAAAATAGAAATTATACGTTGATATACATTTATTATACACAAATTATACAATAATGTCATTTTATATATATATATATATATATATATATATATATATATATATATACGGTAATGATACATTTTGTATACAACAATGATACATTTTCTGTTGTGATACATACACAAAAATGATACTTAATATATATATATATATATATATATATATATATATATATATATGTGTATATTGGTGAAATTAGTTGAAAATGGCTAGAAAATAAAAATTATTTTAAAAAGGCTAAAAATGACTTTTAAAATTCTCGGGCCACCGAGTGTCAATAGTTTCACCCGATTGGCCATTTGTGTCCATGCCGCACCTTATTTATATCAAAATAATAATTACATACAGAGATGTCACTAAATTGTAATTAATCAATACACATAATTATTTTTATTTATAATATTATCATAATAAATTAGTATAATTTAGTGTAAACACCGACCCCAAATAATTAAGTTTTCCCTGATTAAAATTATTTGTCAATTTATTTATTTAAGCTCATCTTACACTGCGAAAAGATATTTATTTTGTCTCAAAATAATTAACAGTATTTGTGACAGAGGGGTGAACTCATTCAATTTTTTTGTGTGATACTCAACATCAATATCTTAACTTGTTATTTTTAAATAATTATATATTTAAAAATAGAAAGAGTACCACTCTATATATCAACTTACTATTTTATAGTTTACATGCTTAGAAATCACATAAAAAGTATTACAGATGATAATTTATTATCAAGAAAAGAGCAATATAGAAGAAAGTCCTGAGAAAGAAGAGTTTTTATTTATTATTTTTTAAATTGAATAAAAATTATTCCTTGTTAAGTGAACAAAGGATTTGATTTGCCGCAAATCATTGACAATAGAAACTTCCACTGAAGTTCCAGAAACAGAAACCATGCAAGTAGTATTTTTGTGTTGCTGTCTTTCCCCAGCTTCAAAAATCATTTTTATAAGTAGAGACCAATTTAATTATCTTTCATATTCTGTCTGTTGAACATGCTGTGGCTAAAACGCTACCCAATTCCCTCTTCGAATTACACTTTTTCATCTGCCATCTGGTAATTGTTAGGTATGAAAATGATAGCAAAAAGTCTTGAAGTGAATCCCACTGAAAAAAGTTTATTAGATTGTTAATGACATGTTATTGAAGTGTAATTTTCTCTTGCAGCATGAGTTATTTGCTATTAAACTTTGCATATATTAAAATGGAGATGCAGTAATAGACAATCAGTTGTGTATTTATTCTCAAATTTAGTTGAAATTACCTATATTTTAAAAATTGCACTCCCCTTGTTAGAAAATAGTTAGTACCTTAGTTGATTCTCACGGTTAGATTGTTTATTTTCTTAGCTAACTGTCTATTAAATAATTTAACCTCATTTTCAGCTATTTGAAAAGTGATCTAATTAAAAATTTGTAATATTGTTTACTCATAAATCTTTAACTTTATGCTAAAAAGAAAAATAATGCTCATGATCAAGAATTTTCATTGAGGGTGTTCGAAAAATAAAAATATAGTGATAGATTTTAAACTTATAACCTCAATGTAAATTTGGATTCCTAACCACTAAACCAACATCTTCTCTTATATTTATTCAAAATCTATATATATACATAAAAAAAAAATCTTATATACCCTATCCACCCTCGCCCCAATTGCTAACACAAGCTTACAAATGTAACATACTATGTAAAGTAACTAATACCCTCTCGTGATAAAAAAAAAAAAAAAGGTATCCACTTATTCATTTGCATATTTCTTAAAAAAAATTAATTTTTAGAAAACAATAGGTAATTTAATTAAATTATTTCTAATTAAATAAGTATTGTAATTTTATCACATGATACTTAATAGAGATAAATTTAGAAAAATAAAATTAATTTTTTTAATTTAATAAATGAATATTTTTTTTATAAAAAAAAAGGTTAAGTGGATAATTTTATTAATTCGGAGGGAGTAATGAGAAATTAGGAAGTAAAATAAGGTGAGTGATTGGAATTGGACAGGTCGTCGCTGTCCATTAGCTGTCTCGTCAGTGTCATCAACTACAACTTTTTTCACTGTGTATACATTTTCTTCTACATTGTCACTATCTTATTTTTCTTATTTTAGGTTAGGTAACACTAATAAAAGTAGTGTTATAATCCAAAAAGCCAAAATAACAGCACCATCACAGCTTCACATATCCGTTATTGCCACTAGATTTTCCAACCCCACTTTCCCCCCTCGTCCTCCTCCATAATACCCCCTTTATCCCTCCATTGAACAATCCACACCCAGTTCTTGAATGAAAGTATGAAACAGTAGATCAACACTTACCCAGTTCACCATTTATCAAATCTTGAAAACAAGATCCTAGCTTTACATGTTTTGAGATTGTGGGTGTGTTTTATTCAGCTCTATTCTTGAAAGAAACTGTAGATCAAGCCTTACCCAGTTCACCATTTATCGAATCTTGAAAAAAAAAATTCAAGCTTTTCATGTTTTGAGCTTGTGGGTGTGTGGTTTTTCAGCTCTAAACTGAGTACCCAAAATGAGTATGTATGGTAGGGATCCATGGGGTGGACCATTGGAGATCAACACTGCTGATTCAGCAACAGATGATGATAGGAGCAGGAACTTGCAAGTTTTTGATAGGGCGGCTATGTCTAGGAATCTTGATGAGACACAACAGAGCTGGTTGTTGGGTCCAACAGAGCAAAAGAAGAAGAAATATGTGGATCTTGGTTGTATTATTGTGAGTAGGAAGATATTCAAGTGGACTGTTGGATGTATTCTTGCTGCTGCACTTTTAGCTGGATTTATTACTATGATTGTTAAGCTTGCACCTAGACATAAACATCATAATCCACCACCTGATAATTATACTCTTGCTCTTCGTAAAGCCCTTATGTTCTTCAATGCCCAGAAATGTGAGTCTTCTGTTCTTTCATTATTTGTTTATTATTTGTGTGAATTCTTGAATCTGTGTGCTTAAAGATGTCATTTTTACTTTACTATTTCGTTGATAATTAGATCTGATTGATTATGGGTTTTGTCTGGGTTTTAGCTTGTGATAAGATTAATAGCTGGAAATTGTATGATCTCAGTGATGCATGATTCAGTCCTGTGTATTAATCTTCTTGCTTAGTTTGCTTTGATTTGGAAATATTTATTAGTTATTTCCCCCCAAATTATGGTTTGTTAAGTTGATCAAGGTTCCAAGGGTCTACCGGATTTGTAGGGGTAAGGTCTGCATACATCGTACTCTCCCCATACCTCAGTTGTGAGATTGCACTGTGTATGTTGTTGTTGTTGTTAAGTTGATCAAGGTCACTTTATAAAAAATATGCTATTTTTCCATTTATTTTATATGTGATATATGGAATGGCTCTATGTGCTATTAACCAAACGCCTTTGACTTAAGATTGGAAGATTACTGCATCAACAACAGCTTGATTTTAGATGCACTAATTTTGACTTAGCTGATGTACATAAGACTCTTATGGATTTTGGAGGTTCATAGTGTTTGAATACTGGGTTTGGGGCTTTTTGGTGGTTCATGTATTTAATCTAGTGTTTGAATGCTGGGTTTTGGGCTTTTTGGTTTTTCGTGTATTTTTAATCTAGTGTTTGAATGATGGGTTTTGGGCTTATATGTGGTTATAGCTTAATTTATTGCTAATCCTCTGTTGGTATTTACAGCTGGAAAGTTGCCCAAGCACAACAATGTGTCATGGAGGGGGAATTCATGTTTGCAAGATGGCAAGTCGGATGATTCAACTATGTTCAAGAATTTGGTGGGGGGGTATTATGATGCCGGAGATGCAATCAAGTTTAACTTCCCTCAGTCATTTGCTCTCACTATGTTAAGTTGGAGTGTGATCGAGTATAGTGCAAAATACGAAGCTGCTGGGGAGCTCAATCATGTTAAAGATATTATTAAGTGGGGTACTGATTATCTCCTGAAGACCTTCAATAACTCTGCTGATACCATAGACCGGATTGCTGCACAGGTAACTATCATTTATTTTGTATTATAAATGTGTAGGTCACAAATTTTCTTAACTAGAATATTATAGTTTGTTCTATCATCAATAATTAGTACTCCCTCCGTCCCAACTTATGTGAAGGTATTTGACTGGGCACGAAGTTTAAGAATGAAAGGAAGAGGTTGGAACTTGTGGTCTAAAATAAGTCATAGATATTAGTGTGGCTATAAATCATCTCATTAAGGGTCAAATGGTAAGCTTAAAGTGAAATTGTTACTCAATATAGGATCGTGTCATTCTTTTCGTGACTGTCTAAAAAGGAAAATATGTCGCATAAATTGAGACAGTGAGAGTATTTAGCTCTAACCAGTTATCATCCCCTTGGCCGTCTGAATCATAAATCATGATTGCCACTATACTTTTTACACTTTTAAGATAAATATAATCTCTAGGCTGGCTTTTTGACTTTCACCGAGTCTCTCCTCCTAGTTCCTTCTTGAAAATCAGATCACCATCAATGACTGCATGAAATTTATTTGAACTACTTTATCTCATTGGACGAATTCTGTTATGTTTATATAGGTTGGAAAAGGGGATACTTCTGGAGGGCCTGAGCCCAATGATCACTATTGTTGGGTGCGTCCAGAAGACATTGATTACGATCGGCCCGTGACTGAATGTCACAGCTGCTCGGACCTTGCTGGAGAGATGTCTGCTGCTCTGGCTTCTGCCTCCATTGTTTTTAAGGACAACAGGGCTTACTCACAAAAACTTGCACATGGTGCTAGAACTCTCTTCAAATTTTCTAGAGACCAGCGTGGTAGATACAGTGTCGGCAATGAAGCTGAAACTTTGTACAATTCTACCGGTTATTGGGATGAGTTTATATGGGGTGCAGCATGGCTGTATTATGCTACTGGAAATTCTTCATATCTTCAACTTGCTACAACTCCTGGTATTGCCAAACATGCTGGTGCTTTCTGGGGCGGCCCTGATTATGGTGTACTCAGCTGGGATAACAAGCTCACTGGAGCTCAGGTCAGTCGATATTGCCTGTTCTAGCATTTCTTTGCAGCTATTGTTCTTGAGACTCGTAAGCTAGGAGGTTTTATTTGTTAGAGGGCTATAACACTGCTTTTCATCGTCTCTTCAGGTGCTGCTGAGCCGTATGAGGCTGTTTCTGAGTCCTGGATATCCTTATGAAGAAATATTAAGGACATTTCACAACCAAACTAGCATAATCATGTGCTCCTACTTGCCAATCTTCACTTCTTTTAATCGTACAAAAGGTAACCATTTTTTATCCTCCAGTTTGCATGTAAAGTTATTTGAAATTCTTAGTTTGAAATCTAAGCCAATTCTTTTGGGCCTTTCCAGGAGGGCTAATCCAATTAAACCATGGAAGGCCTCAACCACTCCAGTATGTAGTCAATGCAGCCTTCCTGGCTACCTTGTTTAGTGACTATCTCGCAGCTGCCGATACTCCTGGATGGTACTGTGGACCCAATTTCTACTCCACTGATGTCCTGCGTAAATTCGCGGAGACCCAGGTAAATGAAACTCTCTTACTTTTAAGTTAATAACTCCCTTATTATTCTCGGGTTTCTCTTCTCCTCTATCTTGTCAATGGTTGTGGTATATGCTATTCCTCGACCAACTTCACTTCTCTCTGCATCATTTTCTGTGGATGAATGGGCTAGATTGGCCTCATATATGGTGTAGAAAACAATGAATGATAATTAGCTGCTAGAGTGTGTAGAATATTTTACACACGGTATAAGCAAGGTTTCCTTTACTCTTGTATTTTTCAAACCTGTTTTGAAAAACGCTTTTCTTGAGCCGATGGTCAATCGACTATCGGAAACAACTCTCTACCCCACAAAGGTAGGGGTAGGTTTGCGCCCTCCCCAGACCCCACTTGTGGGGATCACACTGGGTATGTTGTTGTTGTTGGTATAAGCAAGTGTTCCTTTGCTTATTCTGCTGTAAGGTGAAAATCATTGCTGGGTTTAACTTGGTCGTTTCTTTGACTTTGTAGATCGACTACATCCTTGGCAAGAATCCCAGGAAAATGAGTTATGTTGTTGGCTACGGCAATCACTACCCTAAGCGTGTCCACCACAGAGGGGCATCAATTCCCAAAAACAAGGTCAAGTATAACTGTAAAGGAGGATGGAAATGGAGGGATTCGTCTAAGGCTAATCCAAATACTATTGTTGGGGCCATGGTTGCTGGACCAGACAAGCATGATGGTTTCCATGATGTCCGTTCTAATTACAATTACACGGAGCCTACTCTTGCTGGAAATGCTGGTTTAGTTGCAGCTCTCGTGGCTCTATCTGGAGATAGAGACATTGGAGTTGATAAGAACACATTATTCTCTGCAGTACCACCGATGTTCCCCACTCCACCACCTCCGCCAGCTCCTTGGAGACCATGATGTTTTGATCCTTGAAACTTTGTCAGTGCCTCTCTCTTGTCTGAGTGTAGGTTCCTTATTTTTTATACTGTGATTTGATATTAGATTCTGAGACCACGAAGCAAGATGAAAGACTAAAAACTTGGATGTGCACCTTGAACATAGTAGTTTGGGCATTACTAGGAAGTGCAATTCATGAAGAAATGCCCAATGGTGTATGTATGTAACGTAACCAATCACGTATTCTTTGAACAATGTAACTGAATGTGAACCTCAATTTCCTCGGAACAAGTTTTCACATAATGTTCATGTATTTCGGTTTTGCATTGTGAAAATTATAAAGGGCAATTAACTTGCCAAACAGCGATAGTGCTGGACTTGTATAAAAGATCAGCCCAAATTATAAAGCTTTTATATCTTGTGAAAGATCTAATGAAATCTAATACATTTTCCTCTCCATATGCATCTAACAGATCACACCCTAACAGAAAGCTGCTTTAACATCTATGCTTCAACATATGAATAAGATGAAGCATTCCTTCTCAAGGCATCTCTGGTTCCTTCTAAGAGAAAATATTATTATTGAATTGTGTATCTACATTATTACATTGAGCCCTATTTATAGACACTATATCTCAATCCTTTAATCCTATTCCTATTTTAACACCTTCCTCCGCAGATTGTCCAAAACCACAAGCCGGATTAGTAGTCCTCCATATCTTTTTTAGTTCTTTGGTGCCTTGCAAATCTAGTTCTTTAATTAGTCTTTTACGATTGTGCTGCAAATCTGTTAAGCCACTTCTCTGCAAATTAGTTCAATTCAAGATTCCATCACGAGTCAATATTCAATTGAAGCATGCTACCTTATGTGGAGCTTTTGATTCCCATCCTATCTTCCAAGGCCATGAGGGGAAAACATTTGTAGTTAAAATGATCAGGTTTACATATCTGTTGATTTACATGATATTTGTTGCTTATATCCAGATGTTTGCCTCAAATACCACGACCACTCTCAAGTATCTTCATTGAATCTCATTTGCATCACCCATTACCAATATATTGGCCAGCATACAATGTGTGGGACGATAGATTTAAGGCGGCATACTATAACCTTGTGGTCCGGCCCTTCTCCGGACCCCACGCATAGCGTGAGTTTAGTGCACCGGGCTGCCCCTTTTTTCATACAATGTGTGGGACGATAGATTTCCTCCACTCTGTTTGATACGGACCTTTATTGTTTTGTCCAATGAACATGCTAAAAGCAAATCTTCCCAACAAAGAACATATGTACCAGCATGTGATTATTGTTGTCAAAATTACTCCTATTGATAAATTTCCATGTCAGTATTGACCAGCAAGGAGCATATGATTATTATTGTCATCAAAGACAAGATCATAGACTTGTCAAACTGAACCATTAAGGCTGAGGACAGTTCCTGTTTGAGTGTTTTTTGGTTTGACAAGCTAAAATTAGTTAGACCCACAAAAATCCATGGCCCTGCATACAACTAATTTCACCATCTATATTGGGAGCCCCCTGCATCTGTCCAAGAGCATAAGGGTTATTTTAGACATTTTATTTTTTTAATCCATGTGTTATTAGTTTCTACATTTTCATTCCACATTTTATTCAGTATAAAATGTGAAATGATTGGAAATTTTTGTTTTTTAGGAAAATATTGCCATCATACAAAACGCACCTTTGGTCTTTTGCTCTTTCACTTGATTTTTCTTAAGCTACCATCCTTTCCTTTTTGTTTACCCCCTTAATCCTTTTTTTATTTCTTATTTTACTTTTATTCTATTCTTTTATGTTATCGACTCTTCCCCAGCCTTAGACCTTAGGTATAGATTAAAATCCATGAATTCGACTAGATTTATTCTTCGTTCATTGTTAATTAATTAGTTAATCTGCATTTATTTGCTGTTGGTTTGATTATGGGTCCCAAATGTGAAGTTGTTAATTTGTTGTAACACCTCGTACCTCTAAACTAAGTCATGTCCATGATTCAGAAGTTTGGAAATTTAAGACCGAGAGTTTAAAGTTGAAAAACAATTTCAGTCCGCAATCTCAAAATTACGCCAGAGATAGACGGGACCGTAAAAGTTTTTACGGACCGTCAAACTGAACCATAAATTTTGTTCTTGAATTTGACGATGAGCAGTAATTTCTACGAACCGTATAAGTTTATACAACCTATCGATTTTGACCGTCCCAGCCCCTCCAGGAATTATCTCAGAAAAATATCAAGTATTAGTAGTTTAGCTCATGTTAAGGCAGACAATAGAATCATGATGAAAGAAGTTCATTGTTTAGCAACCCTAGGAGTTCAACTTTTGAACCCCGAAGATGATAGAATGGTTGTGCAGAACATAGTCAAATCCTCCTTAATAGTTGAGCAAAAGAGAAAAACAATTTCATGACCCCTATCTATTGCAGCTAAAAGGAACGGATTCGCAGACATAAATTCATGGCTTTTGAACAAGGGGGAGATGATGGTATTCCAAGGTACCAAGAAAAATTTCACGTCTCAGATGTAGATAGACGCAAAGAGAGAAGTATGGTAGAGACGCATAATTTCATATATTTTATCTATCCAAACTCCACGAAAATGTATCATGACCTAGAGGGGGTTTATTGGTGGAATGACATGAAGAATAATGTAACCAATTTCGTGGCTAAGTTTTCAAATTGATAGCAAGCGAAAGCCAATTCAACAGAAGATTATGTCAAGTTATATATTCAGGAAAGTTTTAAATTCCATGGGGCTCCAATGTCCACTAGACCAGTTTGAGGTGCCCAGTTCTAAGCAAAATTTCCTTGAAGTCTTTTAGAAGGGATTGGATACCATCTCAGTACCGTTTTTCAACCTCAAACAGATGTCAGGCAGAGCGCACTATCCAGATACTCGAATATATATTTAGAGCATGTGTCCTAGACTTTAAAGATAATTGAGATAATCATTTGTCTCTCATTGAGTTGTTTCTAAATAACAGTTATCATGCTAGTATCAATATGGCACCGTTTGAAGTTTTGTATGGGCGAATATGTAGATCGACAATTGGTTGATTCGAAGTTGGTTAAGTAGAGTTGTTAGGACCAGACCTGGTCCATCATGATATGGAAAAAGTCAACTTAATTCAGGAGCATGTGAAAACGGCTAAGAGTCGCAAGAGTCCTATGCGAATGTGCGACATAGAGAATCAAAGTTTCATGTTAACAATTGGGTGCTTTTAGAAAGTTTTGCCTATGAAAGCCGTCATGTGATTTGAGAAGAAACAGAATTTAGTCCCAAATATATCAGACCATACATGATCCTATGAAAGATCGTCAAGTTCGCAAGTTAAGGACTAAGAAAGTCGCTCCAGTGAAAGTGTTGTAAAGGAACCAAATGTGAAGGAGGCTACATGGGAAGACAAAGAGGACATGAAGCCCGAATATCCGCACTTATTAATGGACAGAAGAAAATGTCTAGGGTAACTACCTCAGGTATTCAGACCTCATGCCAGTTCAATGTTCTGGTCCCATCTCCGCTCAATATTCAGACCTCATGTTATAACATTCATCTTTTCGGCAATCAAATATCATGTTATGATATTCATGTTTACACGTATTCATATCTCATGTTAGTTTAGCACTCGTGTATCCATGTCAGCCAATCTTTATGTATTCATGTCTCACGTCATGCTTCTGACGCCAATGTAATCATGTCATATTCATGCTTATGTTCCAGTACTCATGTCACTCATGCCTATGACTTCTTTTCCAATCCCATGTATAATATTTATGTATTCATTCAGCCCAATATTCATGTGTTCAAGCAAGCTCAGTATTCATATTAGTCACGTCCATATTTCAGTTACCACGTTAGTCATTTCATGTGTATTAAGATGCTCTGTGAGGCTTGTGTTGATACTCTGGTTAATTGACAGGTGTTTGAGAGATGTTGTGATAGTCCTATTTACAAAGGAAATTCTGCCGAAATTTTTATAAAATTCCAAAGTTTGTAGTATTTTTAACCACTATTCATCAATCGATGACAAATATCTCATGTTTCACGTTCATGCATTCAATACCCATTTTCCATATCCTCATGATCATGTTTTCATGTAATCATGTCATTTAGTTTCCATGCTCCATGTCGTATTTCTTCACGTTCATGTACTCATGCCATGCCCATTCTTATTCTTAATCATGACCTATCATTCGAGGACGAATGATCCCAAGGGAGGAAGGGGAGATATTGTAACACTTCATACCTTTAAACTAAGCCATATACATGATTCAAAAGTTTGAGAATTTAAGACTGGGAGTTTGAAGTTGAAAATCAAATTTTAGTCCACAATCTCAGAATAACACTAAAGATAGACAGATCGTAAAAAAAATTACGGACCGTCAAACTGAACTGTAAATGTTGTTCTTGAATTTGATGATGAGCAGTAATTTTTACGGACCATATAAGTTTATACAGCCCGACGATTTTGACCGTCCCAGCCCCTCAAATTTTAAAGGTCACTGAAAATTTATAATTATGAGACGGTCCGATTATACGGATCATACAAAATTATACGGTCACCACCCTTATCGTAGAAAATTCGACGGACTATCAAATTCTACCATAAAATCCTTCCGACATGAAAAGTATAAATATGCAGATTTAGTTCTAAAAATCAGTTTTCACTTCTTCCAATCCCTAACACGAAGTTTATCTCTTTCCCACTTAATCCAACATCAAGGTAAACCTTCTTCATGAAATTCTAAGTGATTCTAACATCATTCTCGTGAATTCCTAAGTGAAATTCATTGTTTCTAACCTAGGGTTTTCAAGAAAACTCAACCCAAGAGATTAAGGTTCAGGCTTTGGGATTCTTTTTTCAAGATCAAATTTTTAATACAAGTATTAGAACGAATAAGGTATGTAGAGCTTCTATCCACGTGTAGAAATATCCATGTTATTCCCCGCGCCACGTTATTCCATGAAACCATGAAATTTCATAACTTAGAGTTTTATTATAATATCATAATACCCCTAATTATATGTAATATTATGTCATATCTCTATTATAATTCATCAATTGTATTCATAATTGGTCATTATGATTGTCATGAACTTGTCTGTAATCCATTAACGCATGTTTGAATCCAATGAATTTTTAATAATCAAGTCATGAAGTCATTACTACTTAACCTATGAAATTATACATGTTTTCTCACAAGTTATATTATGTATTTATGTTCATGTTAAATTATCACATATCATGTTTACAAGTTATATTTATGAAATTCATGGGCTTACAAGCCAACTATTTTTCAAGTACATGTTGTTGGGAGTTGCATAGATTACCGAGAAGGCTCGTGTAGCATGAAACTACGTATGTCAACATATGATAAGAGTCGCTCCACCCATAAGATGATACCTTCATATTATTGATTGGATCCTTTCATGTCATGTTCATGTCTCATATCCCGGTAAGGTATGAGAGCGCTCTACTTATCGGCCCAAGTACCAGACTCCACGTAACCATGTGGTGATTTCATGTTGTCGGTTATACTACTGCTTTTCCTACATAAATATAGTTTACAAATTTTACACATGTTATTATATTCATGTGCATGTTCATGTTTCAGTTTCAGTTTCATATTTCTATTGTTTCATGTGTTTGTTTATTCCTTCAATTGCTTCACATACATTACAATTCAAATGTACCAACATCCCTTTGCCCGAGGTCTACACTTCACGGTGCAACAACTGAGTTTCAAGACTACGGATCTGCTCATTAGGATTACTTCGGTATCAACTATTTAGTGAGCCTCATCTTATTCGGGGTGTCAGTCTATTTATTTTCATGAATATGGTTTATAGTAGAGGCATGCCAAGGCCTTGTCCTGGTAAACAGTTTTGTAGATTCGTGTTTAAGATGTTTCATAGACTAGACTAGTCATCATGTCATATCATGCCATGTTAGCATTATTTTCAAACTTATCATGTTATATTCAGATATTTCTGTTGTTACATTTCAGACTATATTTTCAGTATTATGTTTCACGTGTTTAAATCATATTAGTACATGATTTGATGTCCATGTTGATTAGCAAGCCATGTGGTTCGCTCAGTCACATACAGTCATGCACTGAGTGCCGTGTTTCGCTCATGCCATGGTTCATGGCATTCTCTTGAAGGCTGTCTAAGACCTTAATATAAATATTTTAATATTTTATTTTTATACATAATATATTTCTTACAAAATATTATTACACAATATTTGAGTATGACTGTTATAGAGGGGTAATTTACAAAAAGTGCACAACTATAATGAATGTCACTGGTGCTATAGGTAAAGTGATATTATAGAGAAGTAAAATATAACATAAAAATCGATTCCATAAAATATCAGGTCGTTATAGTGAAATGCCATTATAACGAATGACAATTATAGAGAGGTTTGATTGTATATAAATAAAGAGATTAAGCACAAAAAAACACAAAAAATATTAGGAAGGTAAATTTTTCAATCTACCAAGACGTATAAAAACTAAGCTACGTTTTTTCACCAGCTTATCGTATTAGTTACTCCTATTACATATATAAGACCTCGTTTGTTTATACTTAATGAAGGTTTTAATCTTAAGTATTTGAAATTTAATCATTAAGCTTGTTTGTTTTTTTAGACATGAATCTTAATCATTCAGTATTTAATTATGGGAAAAGGTGTAAATATACTCCTCAACTTTGCGATATAGAGTAGATATACCCCTCGTTAAAAAAGTGTGCATATATACGTATGTCGTTACACAAATGGTGTAAATATACCCTTTTTTCTGACGGAATATTTCTAAAAATCGTTTAGTTTATTTTTAATTAAAAATGTCACGTGACTTTAAAAATAAAGTCGACTCATTTTTTAGTAGACTTATTTTTGTAAAGCCACGTGATAATATTTTTTTTCTGGTGGATTAGGTCTGATTCATTTAAAAAATGGGTAGACATTTTTCTTAAAGCCACAAAGATATTTTTTTAAACGAATCAGATCGATCCACCAGATTTTTTTATCATTGGGTCCGATTCGTTTAAAAAAATTGCTAGACATTTTTTAAAGCCACAATGATATTTTTTTAAACAAACCAGATCCAACTCACCAAACAAAAATTACCACGTGACTTTAAGAAAATAAGTCTACTAAAAAAATAGGTAGACCTTTTTTTAAAAGCCCCGTGACATTTTTTGTAATTAAAAAATAAGTTAAATGATTTTTTAAAAAAATATCTTTCAGCGAAAGGATATATTCGCACCATTTATGTAATGACATGGGTATATTTACGCAATTTGTTAATGGCAGGGGTATATATGCACCGCTTTTTTAACAAAGAGTATTTCTTCTCTAAATCACAAAATTGAGAGGTATATTTGCACCTTTAAACATTAAGTGTTGTTTATTTATTTGCGTCACAACCACTTAATGAGTTTGAATAGATATAAATGATCAAGATATATAACAAAGTCTTAATATCATTAAGATATGTATTCAACAATTTCTACAAAGATGGTTTCGACATTCCATCAATTTGCCGCTATTGTCATTGCCTACCATTATCAACTATCACTGCCCACAATCATCATCTTCAGTTATAACCACCATCACTATCAATTACTATTACCACACCACCGCTAACCACTATTTACGATCATCATCATTAACCACCAATCAATATTAATAATCATTACTATCAATCACCACTATATATCAGTGGCAGAGACAAAATTTTCATCAAGGAGATTTGAAATATGAAGAAAAACACGCGAAAATTAAAGAATGATAAATGGGGCGGGTCGGACAAGACTAACCTTAACCCGCTAATTTTAACTCGCCTTATCATGTCCCTTTTAACATTTTTTTCTACTTTTGCCCTGCTCCTTCAAGTCTTTTTGAAATTTCTTGCGTTTTTTACTTTGCAATTTTCTAATTTATTTGAATTTTTTTCTTCGATTTAGTGCCCCTCCAAATGTAATACCATTGAAAATCGTCAAGATTCTTGAATAGGAAAAAATTGATATGATTTATTAATGATATTATACGAATAAAAGTGATACTATTTATTGTTTTGTTTAAATATGCTACATCTATTATAAAATTTACTGCTATTTAAAAAAATAAAAAATATACTAATATAAATATACTTTTTACTATATTGAGGGTTGTCCGTGCTTACACAAGCTCAACAATTTATTCTCTTTATTTTTTTTGTATTCATATCAGATCTTATGCTACAACGTTATAAGATATACGAAAAATAACTATGATTTGATAAACAAAAAATCGAAGAACAAATTAATGTAAACAAATAACAAAAAAAAAGCTAAAGTTGTCCGTTAAGAAGACTAGAAATAAGAGGGATAAAATGGGGGGGAAAATTTGGATGCAATTAAATTTTTGGAGATCTTTTCCAGAGGAAGAAAAAAAAAAGCAAAAATATAATATCTAGACAAATAAGAAAAAGATGGGGTTGTGGGAAAATGAATTGGGCTGTGGAAGAGATCTGGGAAATGGGACCATTTAATGCCTTTTATCCTTAAAACTAAAAAAGCGTAAAAACATTGCAGTGGCCAGTTTCGAACTAAGGAAGCAGGTGCGAATTTAAACATTGCAGTGTAATTTTTGGTGAAGGGGTTCATCCCTGGCTCTGCTCCTGCTATATATTTGTCAATTACCATATCCGTCACCACCACCATTAGTTATCGCTGTCAACGACCACACCTATCAACTACCACCTCCAACTATCATCATCAACCAACACTGCTGGCCATCAGTTCACAACTAGCTACACCCAGAACACTACCATTTAGTCAACACCATACCCAATCGACACCAACAACCACTACTGCTAGCAATCACTACCACCAACCGTCATATAATTTTAAAAAATACATTGTTTATATAACTAGTATTAATTAGATTGATTTAGTATTTTATTGAATTTTATGTTTATTAATATTAAAGAAAAATAAACTTTATATATTTAGATATTTAAAAAACAAACCGTCTTACATTTAGTATTCAAATCTTAGTACTATATCTTAATATTTAGATTCAATTATTTAAATCTCAACGCACATGTTAATATTCGAATGTATATTCAAATTCAGACATCTTAATTTTTTTTTAGAAAAGAGGCCTAATAGAATTTTATTAATTTATAAAAGACCATAAATATAGTCCAAGCGGCACCTAATAATTTCATATTAAAATTTTTAGCCCCAACTTTTAGGGGTGTCAATTTTTTTTTCAAAAAACGATCGAACCGTACCAAATAGAATTGTAGTTTTTTTTTTTAGTAAAATCAACAAATTTAATACAAATCTCTCTCTCTCTCTCTCTATATATATATATATATTACGTATTATGTTTATTAGATATTACATTAAATTTGTTGAAGTTGGACCTTGTCTTGGGATGAATTTAGATGGAGAGGACTATAATTAAAGAATGTCTAAACTTATTCTACCTTATTAAACAAAGTAAGTAACTTCAGACATTACTACACTTAACACTGCAAGTTGTCAATATCAATTGGTCGCATAAGAAGAAGACTAAAAGGCTTGTTTTCATCTCCTCATTAAATTTGTTGACGTTTGGCCTTGTCTTGGGATGAATTTAGATGGAGAGGACAATAATTAAAGAGTATATAAACTTATTCTACCTTATTAAACAAAGTAAATAACTTCAAACATTACTACACTTAACACGGCAAGTTGACAATATCATTTGGTCTCATAAGAAGAAGACTAAAAGACTTGTTTATTCTCCTCATTTTTCTTCCTATACTTCAAGAATAAATTAAGAAAATTGCATCAAGTGAAACATAATTTACTGCAAATTACTTCTATTAAAATCTATAAACTATGAGTTTTGGGGCCTAAAAGAACTTGAAACTGTCCAAACTTTGTTGAGAATACTGATAGACAAACATTCTCTTTTGCCATTCAATCAACGTCCCAAAATTCACATATGACATTAAGTTATCTTCTTTTGTTCTTACAACTATTTTATGAAGTTTTTTTTATTGTAATTCTATAATAGAGTTCAAAATCACTTTACAAAGTATGAACTAGTGATAAAAAAAAGTTTTTTTAGTTCAAGTGAACATATAATAAGAGATTAACTCAATATAATAAGATTGACAATATCTAAAAGAATATATAATGTATAAAATCCTCAAATGTAAAAAACTACGATAAATATTATTTTTTCTTTTCTCCCCTCCCCCCTCTTAAATAGACACTTTCATATGTAAATACTAATTCGGTTCAATACAAATTAAACTAGTTTTTTTTTTTTGATTTTTTCCTTATGGAGATAAATTTAGAAGAGTCCAGATCAAAGGGGATTATTGTAAAAGATAGTGAGATATTGAAATAGATGGAGATCTCTTCAATAATAATAATAAAAAATAACTAGCAAAAGATAAATACACCTTTATTCAATTTTGGTAATGAAGAATAACCGGTACGTGTATTAGATATAAATATTTCTTTCATATATAGAGTGTTTCTTGTAAGTCATAATTAGATATTATTGCTTTTGTGAAGATCATCAATAATGTTGCATTTTTAGTTTATTTCGCACATCTCTTAATTCTTTTTATTTTATTTTATTTTATTTTATATTGTATTAGGTGATCTTTTAAAAAATATCGAAAACTAAGTCAACTTAATTGGAACGGTTTCAAAAAGTTTAATTTTAGTTATATATTATAATAAATTGATCGAAATTTAAATGATACAAATTATTGTAAATAACCACCGAATGGACCAATTTTCCCTCATCGAGCGCTTTACTAAACCCCAGTACCAAAACCCCCCACTCTATTCTCTAGCGCGTTTTCTTCAACCCAACAATATATATAGCTGTTGTTATGTCAATACTCCCAACAGGCAACACCCCATTTGTTGATTCACAACAAGAATGGATATGATATCGGCAGGTATGGAGGTTCCCATTATTGGCAGCGATTCCGTCAAGTTTGTTCAACTCAACGTCCCTTGTTCTACTTCCACTAATGCGGTGACCAATCTCACAAGAGACGTCGGTTCTTGCTCCATTATTGGCAACCCTCCCTCCTATTTCACTTGGTTACATACTTCATCTATCATTACAAATAATTGTGTTTCTTTTTCTTTCTAAATTAGTGTATGTAGTTCTTGTGAAAATAATGAAGTGTGGGTTTAATACATGAAGTGTATCTGGGATTAATAGAAAAGTTATCTATGCAATTCATATGTATACAGGTGTTGAATGTAAAGTAATTTGCATGTCATGTGCAGGCGATTGTGTCGTTTTAACTGTCTACTGAAGTGGGTTGTGTATGGTGTTAAAAAGACAAGTGATTTTGAATTTCTTGAATGGTGAAAGAGTCTTTCTTGTTTTAGTTTATTCGAAGAAGTTTTTTCATAATTGTAATCGGAACTCCATTTTGAAATTTTGGTACTTCTGTTTTTATATCGTTCTTGAACAAAGAACATATTTGTGTGATCCAATTGGGTGTGAGAATAAAGTTCGGTGTATTTTGTGCCCAGCCTGATAGAGAGGATTTTCTTGGGTGGGGGATGTTATCTAGTTCCTTCTACTTCCATTATTGGGAACCCTCCCGCCTATTTCACTTGGTAACACACTTCATTGTCTTCATCCCACATTACAAATATGAATACTAGCGTAGCCTTTTGAGTGTGGATTCAAATAATTTATTGTATATTTTTTTTCTAAAGTAGTTTATGTAGTTCTTGTGAAAATAAGTGTACCCTTTTAAGTGTGGGTTTAATATATAAAGTGTATATGGTGTTAAAAGAAAAGTGATCTATGCAATTCACATGTAGACTGAAGTGGGTTGTGTATGGTGTTACAAAGACAAGTCATCTTGAATTTCTTGAATGTTGTTAAATGTAAAGTGATCTTGAATTTCTTGAAGTGGATTGTCTATAGTGTTAAAAAGACAAGTGATACTGAATTTCTTGAATGGTGAAACAGTCTTTCTTGTTTTACTTAACTCGAAGAAGTTTCTTTATACTTGTATAATTGGAACTCAATTATGAAATCTTGATACTTCTGTTTTTATATTGTTCTTGAACAAAGAACATATTTGTGTGATCTAATTGGTTTAGAGAATAAAGTTTGGTGTATTTTGATCCCAGTCTGATGGGTGGTGGGCTTTGTCCAACATGATAGAGATGATTTTCTTGGGTGAAGGATGTGCACAAAGCATCCCCCATTAGTGGGTCCGGGGAAGGGCTGCACCCCAAGGGGTGTGATGTAGACAACCTACCCTAATGCAAGCATTAGTCTTGACCTTCTATCTGATCAGTTTCCTATTGTACTTAGGCTTTGCCTGCTTTTGTAGTAGGAGTTAACAACATCTCATCTTATTCTTCTCACATGTCCATCTCTTCAGGTTGTCATGTTACATGTTTTCTTCCTTGATATGTTCGGTGTAGCATATTGATTACCCTGGTATTCTTCACATACTAACTATAACTGCTGAGTTCTGTTGCTACAGGAAAATTTGCAGAAGTCAGCCAAATGTGCTGGAAATAATGGAGTTCTGTGGTCATAAGGAGTTCCCAAAAACAGGATTGCAAATTGTATTCCCAGAAGCACTTTTTCCATATGCACTGATCTGCAAAAATGAAGTATGCCATTTTGTTCCGGCTTCAATCTGATCAATATTCTTGTTTGCTTAATAGTTGACAAAGATTTTCATGGATCATTAACAATTATTGATGCACTCTTGGTTCTTGTAGATGGCATTTTCTTCTGTCAAACCATATTTGCTTCATGCCATGACAGTCTCTGGGGTTGCTTACCTTATTAAACTTGAAAACATCTCTAATTATGTATCTAGCTTCCATTTGCAATCTGATGACTTTGTTGAGTTCAACACTCTGACTCATCCTCATCAAGGAGCAGCAACAGCAGTGGCAGGAATAGCAGAACTGATGGTAGTTGGAAGAAGTGATGGATCGGTTGGATGCTTCCAGCTTGGGATCCTTGACCAACAAGCTCCAGGTTTCAAATCCTTGTAATTGTCTCCTTCAATTTGCGTTTTCTGCTTTTTTGGGAAAAGATTTTTTGGCAAGTATATGAAACTTGCATCTTAAGGGCTGTACTTTATGTTTTGAAGTATGGATTCTCTTGTCCTTTTTTCTTGTCACTGCCACTACTTTAGCATAGGAGCGGCATCTAGATGTTTTATTTTTTTGCAATCTTGTTGCACTTGTGCTTTGGTCTCTCTTTTCTCCTTCCTGCTGACACTTTGTAAGTTGATAGGCTTTGTGCAAGAACTGCGTGATGATTCTGGTCTTGGTCGTTTGTGGGGCGTTTTGTCAAGGTATTTACTATCTCATATCAGGAAATGGAGTTACACATGGAAAACTAGTTATGAAACTGGGTTCTGTTCTCTTTCTTTTGCATGTTTACATATATTATCCATGCGATTTTTCTTACAGTTTCTAAGATATGCAACAGATACATCTGTTTATATCCTTTCTTCTGAGTTCAATCCCTTTGACGTGATATTTTGGCGGTGCTGTGCCTTTTGTAGCTCGCCTTAGTTCTGATTATGCGTTCAAGGATTCACACTGTCTATGTACTTGAATTATGTCTAGTTTGTTTGCATCATTAGAATTTATGGCTTGAAAGATAGAAATTACTTGAGTTCTATTTTCATCAACAAAAGTAACAAATTGAGTAGAAATGACACGACAACCTTATATATCTGAGACTCTGAGTATACAACTCATGATATTCAAGTATCTGAGTGGACTCATATTTGGAAAGAAGCACAAGAGTTTTTGTAAGCTGACAGGACCCACACTTTAAAGGAGACAAGCTGAAAGACTCGGAGTTGCATTCTACAATTTGGTATACTTGAATGTTCCTGATGACAAAAAACATGGGACAGATGAAGTAAAAGTAACAGGTGTCTTTGGACTAGCTAACCGAAACAAGCCTTCTGATTCATGTTCTATTTTTCAGTCATCTACCTTGCATTTTTGTCTTTGCACAAAAATAGAATCAACTATGAAATTACAGAATATTTGAGGTTTTTGATTAGTGTAATAATAGATATATGGATATCTAGGTGCAAAAGAATTGAAGTTAAAGATAGTGAAGGAGGGGATTGAGTTTCACCTATTCTTTTAACTACAATTTTGCTTAAGCTAAGTTGACAATTGAAAAGATTGTTAGGATAGTTAAGGACTTAAAAATACATTTATTATTAAAGATGTGGTCAAAAGGTACAGGAGTCGAGATCCCATGGCCCAAAAATAGATGATGTGACATATGCAATGGAGTTTCAGGTTGGGTTGTGTCTAAGTTGTAGATGAATATTCTCACAGTTGTTTGCAGTCTAGTACCAAAGATAGTATAACTAGCTGCGTTGATGAAGTGGCGCTGCAGCTTCAAAGACCTGGCTCTGCCAGCCTTCTGCATATGCCGTTCTCGTCTTTGCACTGCAGCTTCAGAGGGCTGAGTCTGCAGCCACTTGCTGGAAAGTGCAACTCCTGAGGTCTTAGAGCGCTGCAGCCTCAACTGAAGTTTTCTGTTTTGGCTTGTAACTGCAAAACTGTCTAGACATAAATTTCTTGGACTTCCAATCAATATTTAACCTAAATAACTCTAATTTTAGCACAAAGCCAATTATAGGAACTACTTACACTATTAAATCATAGGTAGCATGACCCTACTACTATTTTCACTCAAACTATATAGGGCTTAGTATTCAATTAGTGATGTAAGATAACATAACTCTAGTTTCTTAGTTTAATTAATTAGATAACCCTATTTTTTAATGTTATCAGTCCTCCTCCTGGTATATTGGGCAAAAAGTAGTGTTGGAGCAATGTGTGAGAAAATTAGAGTGGAACTAAAATGTCTGCAGGTAGGTTAAGAGATGCTATAAATCGATGCTTTGATGATTTCTATAAATTTGCATACCGAAACTAATGGCTTTACTTGAAAAACAGCATTTGATGCCCATTCATATGACACATATTTTGTCTTATTGATTCTGGTTTTCCCCTCCTTTTTACCCTGTCTCTGATTTTCAGGGGAAGGTCAATTGCTGCAGTGCAGGATCTAGTAATATCGGAGTTCCACCAGAAAAAGCTCCTATTTGTGCTTCACTCTGATGGGAGCTTGCGTGTGTGGGACCTTTCAAATCGTTCCAGAATTTTCAGTCATTCTTTAAGTGTTTCACCATCAGCAGGCAATTTATATCCTCTTTGTATTTCCATTATTTTTCCTTTTGAACTGATTATTCAGTTGCTCTCGTGAACAAGTTCTTGCCTAAGCATTTGGATTTTGTCTGTCTTCAATTCAACACCGCTGTTGCTCTCCTTTGAGGGGGAAGGGGGGATGTGTCTCATGTCCCAATCCCCGGTGTCAATCTATGGGAAGACATGTCATGGGCTACATTCAATAAGAAAACTTTACTGTATATACTCCACAGATAAGGGTTTTATTTTGTAGATGACTTATTAAAGAATATGTTAATTTGTAGACATCTTTTGTTAGGTTTAAGAATAAATGCACCGACAATCTGCTGGTTGTCAATACTCCTTTAGGTATATTTGGGAGCAAAGAAAGGAAAAAGGAAGTGTAGGAAAGTTAACTTTGCTCCCTTTTTGTGTTTCTTAAGCAAGATAGCTATGTGAGAAGTGCCAAAACCTTCCCACTAGAAGACTTCATTCCCAACAAAGCCTTGTACAACTTTCAGGATTCTTGAAGGGAGGTGTTTTTTTTTCTTACTTTGACCTTCATTTCCTTTCGAAAAGCACATGCAAGAAAATTATTTTCCCTTTCATTGACTTTGCTCCAAATTTCCAAGAAATATATTTTCTAGCTACATTATTGACATCCAGGAGAAGCCATCGTGATTAGAAGTTGTGTCTCTAAACTTTGGATTCTCGATCAGTCTTGTGATGTAATGTGGATAATTTGAAGGGAGAGGAACAGGAAGCTGTTTAAAGGATAAGGTCTTTTCTTTTCAAATTGTGAACATCATGCTATATCATACTTAATTGGCACTGTCTCTCCAATTTTGCGTTATTTCATAGGGTTCTTGGTAATGCTTTCAGCTTTGTATAAGAACTTCTTTACTTCATTTTGCATTTAGGATCAAATTTTGTAAGGATATGGGTGGGAAACGACCACAGCAATCCTGATGCAATTCCCCTGGCAGTACTACAAAAAGATGATTCGGTAAGTCATTTCCTAGTTCACATGCTTTCTGCAAATCCTCATTTTCTTTGTACTTTCTTTTGTATCAGTTGCGTACTGCGTACTCCTTGTTACCCTGAGAACCTTTCCCCATATTCTGCATAGTGGTGTAGTTATGACCGGAAAATGCAAAGAGCTACTCAAATTGAGATAGCACTCATTTTTCCCGTCTTATACTTGCATTTTTCCTTGTGCTTGTCATTTCTTTATTTGGTGATTTTCATAGCACGTATAATTCTGCAATAACCTCCAGCTTACATCAGATATGTGCTTTTCTTTGGTAAGTAAAATAAGAAGACAATATTGTGATTTCTGCACTTGCTATTATTTTTCTTCTTGTCATAGAAAACAAAATTGTTCATCTGTACTTCTTGGGTTGTAGGGTAGTCTGCCTTATTCTTTTTGGAATCAAAAGATTCTGATTTGGTGCCTATCCACCATCTTGGCCACACAAAGTTCACTCATTTATTAAGTTAGTTTCTTGTAGCTATGCCATCATGCTTGGTTACCGTGATGAGATTGCTCGTGCACCACAAACATTTTTATTTATCTATAAAGTAGTATCTCCTTTTGTACATTGCAATATCATTTGCAAAAAAGTATTTAGGTGTCGTCCAACATAAATACCAGTGTGTCCCAAGGTAGGGGCAAGGACTGTGTACACTATACCCTCCGTAGACCCTACTTTGTGGGGTTTCACTGGGTATGCTGTTGTTTTGTAGTATGCATCTTGTTTCCTTGAACTTTTGAACAAATGTAGTGTAAGTTAGAGGAGTTCCATCATTTTCAATGGTAGTTAATATAGTATTACCTTGTTTTGTGCCAATTAGTATCTGATGTAACCTTCCGTCAACGTGATATTATTTGGTAGTCTCATGAGCTCTATAGTTGTTTAGCTTTACTGACTGGTAAGAAGTAGCTTGGATTAGATGATACTTGTTAGAGATTGCTACATTTGTCCCTCAATGGTGGTTGTGTAGGGGTTTCCAAAGAAGCTTTAATGGTCTTTGTCTATTCCATCCATTGTCTTAAATTTGGGTTGAATGCTCATATTCTTTTACAACATGGTATCAGAGCCAAACTTTGATGAGGCCGTTTGCACTTGGCACAATGCTTTCAATTTCATGCTTTGTTGCTCTATGTTTCTTCTTTCTCTCAACTCAATCCATGGAGCTACTCGGGGTTTTTTCTCCTTCTCTATTCAACCCATCGAACCACTAATGTTTCTCTGGGACAACTCATTAGCTTGTTGAGCGTAATCTCTCTCCTCCAACTTGAGGTCTGTTGCTGTTGAGCTCCCTCGCTCCATATTGGCGGAAAAATAAAAATAATAGTAAACTAAAACAAAAGGCAGCACAAGAAGAAAAATCAAGTCTACGTGTAAACCCTAAAACTTGGTTACACATGCGATATTTGCTTTAAAGATTTGGCGTCACTGCCTCTATGGTGAACGTTGTGAGATGCTAGGATCACAAAAGCAAGGTGTTAACTTGTTTCTCATTAGTTTTTAAGGGTTTCTAAAGGAATTTAAATGGTCTCGGCTAGAGGATCACTAGGTGGTAGAGGATTTAGATGGACCATGTGGGCTAGAGGTGGCTCTCACCACCTATAAATGGAATTTATTCCCACAGTTCCACCTGATTTCTCTTGCGTTCTCATAATTTGTAACGTCCTGAATCTATCGACCAGCCCAACAACTTATTAGGTTTGTACTTGCTCATCATAACTGGGACTGATTCTTGTTTCTTATAAGTTCTTTTCCACCTTCTTTTTAGCTTCTCAAATTGGATGTTTTGAATGCAGATTGTTCAGTATGTCCCGCAGTAGTGTGATTGACTTGCTATGTGTTCTACTGTTGGATTTTCACTTTTCCCCCTTATTATGCCTGTAACTTTAGCTTTAATTTCGACTTGTTTATTTGGGTTATTTAAGGAAGTTGGCACAGCGGTGATCTCTTTACATAGCCTTTATTTTAGTACTGGGGACAGAATCAACTTGTTACTGGATCCTTCGACAAAAAGCATCTCGTTGGAAGAGGTAAACAGTTTCTGTAGTTTTTTTTAATTTATAAAGAGCAGCTTGCTAGGTATCTTGATTAATATCAATATTCATTATTTAGGGATTCGCTACTGCTAGTTATGTTTGCTTACTGTTGTTTGGGTAGCCTCAGGGTGACCTCATTGATGTAAAACTTACTCCAAACAAGTTGTGGATACTCAGAGAAAATGGATTGGTCATGAAGGAGTTGCTTTGTCAGGACAGGGAAGAGTAAGTTTTCCGGTGCCTAGTATTAAATAGTATATTATAACTTTCTTAACATGGTCTCATTATATATTTTTACTGGTAGATGATTGGGCATCTTTTGCAGAGGACTATGTTTTGGTGTAGATTCTCTACTTTTAAATATATTTCTTGTATACAGGAGCTATTACAATATTAATAAAATTATTTATTCTCTTAAGTAGCTGAAGTGATTGTTATCAGTTGATTAGTTTTATAGATTCCTTAGGAAGAAATGGTGGTCAGCCTTGTCTTGATTTTGTGTCTATCTCACCATTTATTTGGATTGTATGTACAAAGAGTGCTCATTATTTTGCTTAAAAGGCCGAATATTTCTCTTCAGGAGGGGCTGTTGGGAGGAGAAGGATCAGTTGCTGAAGTGTTTTTTTATGTTCTTGCATTTCTTGTTGTATTCTGATCATCCAGTGAATTTCTTTTGAAGTTTTCCTCTTTTTTGCTTAGGATTGTCATCTTTTATGTGTTCATAGTTTCTTTGGTGTTAATAAAGATACATACTGGTAACATTACCAGTTTCAAAAAAAAAAAAAAGATACATACTGGTTACTCATCATCAACAACGACAACATACCCAGTATAATCCCACTAGGTTGGGTCTGGGGAGGTTAGAGTGTACGCAGACCTTATCCCTACCTTGTGATGGGTAGAGAGGCTGTTTCCGATAGACCCCCTGGCTCAATGGTTGCCCATAAAAAATAAATAAATAAAGATGGATACTGGCCGTTTACATTTTCTGCTGCTTTCAATGGTTTTGGCATACTCTGCATCTTGTCTTGAGGGCATCTAATGGTCTGATTTTTATTTTCAGGGAATTAGCTTATTGCTATTCTTTACAGGATGCATTTGTTGCTGAGCAGCTGTTTCAAGGCTCTGAAAATTCTTTAGATGATCTACTTTGGCTTTCTCACACTGTTTGTTCATCTTCAAAGGTGCTCTAATACATGCTGTTTTAGTATCTTTCTATTTTTTGTTGTCTCTCCATGTTGATATGTTCCTTTTGTTGTTGCCCCCCCCCCCCCCCCCCACACACACACACACATGAAAATTACGGCTAGTTCTGTTTTTCTCTTGTTTACCCCTTTTTATCTTCGAGTTTTTGATTGCTATTTTGTTTATATTTTTGTTTTATTTTATGCTGTGTGGGGGCAGGCTGAGAGGGTTCTTGTGGAACCAGTTGACGGTTCTGCAGCTGCTAACCAGCTTGCTGGTATTGGTTGAGTATTAACGAGTCAATTAGGCATACTTTTGCGCGAATGGGATACTACTTTTTATGAGTCAAGTGGGTAAGCTCGCTCACTTTAACATTGCGTATAACCTGAAAATTCTCTTGAGCTGCTATTAAAGGTCCGCACGTTCTTGCACAAATACAATTGATTCAGTAAGAGATTATATCATAAATGATATTTCACTGAAATTGCTTCCCTACATTTTCTGCAAGATGAGAACATCTTTTGATTCCTAAACTAAACTTATAGGAATGAGTGATCTCATGATCTAGATGATGTTACAAATAAAATGCTTATAAGATTAAGTATTGTAGCAAAAAGCAAGCAGATTAAGAACAAACAGAAAGAAGCTGATGAATAATATAGGATGAAGAGTCAGTGCGAAGCATTGACAGTTTTCTCAGAGAAACTTGCAGTGGTAGTTAGCAAAGGTCTTGAATCCAAAAAGTATCTGTAAGTAGTCAACCTTCTTTGCTGATGATGGAAATTATGTCGTAAGTTGACGATAGTTCAAGAAATCGGGATTTAGGCTTCACTTTCTTATAGAAGAATACAGTTACCAAATTTTCTGTCGTAGCTTGTGATATGTTCCTCATGGGCACCCAAGGGTGTGGTCTAGTGGTCAATGAAGTGAGTGCTAACCTTGGAGACTAGGGTTCAAATCCCAGTGGTGACAAAAAAAACACTTGGTCATTTCTTTCCATGTGCCTAAGCTTTGTCGGCAGACTTACCCAGTTCATGTGCTTGTAGTACTAGCAGATATCTGGTGGAATAGCCGAGGTGCGCGCAAGGTGGCCCTAACACTACTATTATTAAAAAAAAGTTCCTCATGGAAATATACCTATCTGCAAGTGAACATCACGACTATCTCTATTTAGTAATACTTGTTTTGCTGGTAAAAGTAAAACCAGTCACCAAAGCTTCCCAACTTTGTCAAAACTACCCCACGAAAAACTAAAATATTAAGTGCTTAATTGAAGCTTGTTGAAAATCTATAATTCTAGTTTTGCCACTCAAGTACTTTTTAGCTTGGGCTACTTTTGCTCCGGATTAGTAAATTCTTGAAGTGAAACTGACTAGAAAAACAATCTAGGCATCTTTTTTCTTGATTGAGAAGTTCTTTTGCTTTTGATCTAAAAAAACTCAGTTGATGTGGATTAGAATAATTACCTAATTGGATGAGTGTAGACTAATGACAGACTAATTTGTGATCTATAGCCTCTTGCATTTTGAGCCTATCAAAACATTTACCTAAAAAAGTAAATGTAGCTCTAGTTCTTGCAAAAGCATAATCATTTATGTTACAGCTGATGGTATCATTACACTATTCACCCTTGGTGAAGAAATTATCAGTGAATTGGGAAGAATTTGCTCGCCACATTCTAAATTCCATGAATCCTTAATCATGTCATTGGTTCAAAGGTGAGGATATGCTATCTGCAAGAATATGTAGTATAGTTGGTAGTGCAACATACTCCTTTTTATATTCCAATAGTGAATGTTATAGGACATTGCCTTTTAGATTTAGCTCCCACAATGGATACTTTGCGCATAATCTTCATAAAAAATGGATACTTTGGGCATAATATTGTTACTTCTTTTCTTTTTCCTTTGTGTACATGATTATAAAGTTGAAACCACTTGAGGAGTTTGAGATGCTAACTGAGTGGAGTGGAAGTGACTTCTCATGAGATGGGAAGTTAAGATGTGTAACCCTAACATGAACAATCTCAATTTTCTAACGCTTCTCGCTTAGACGACGTAGGCCACATTATTATGTTGAGTCAATCACTGCTGAAGTATATGATATATACATTGCTTAAATAGTCTTTTTGGGTTCTTTGTCACATAGGCAAAAACTTGTTTTTTTGGTAAATAAACAATTTTACTAACCAAATGGAGAATTACAGCAGAACAGAAAAGCTGAAGCTACAGGCTAGCTTTAAACTAAGATGCCTCAAAACTCATGACTACATTACAGAAGCTAAATACACTAAACAGGATAATAGTTGAACTCTCTTAGCTTCAATGCAGTGTCATGCTTGATATTTCCTCGTAAGCAGACCTCTTGAATAATGGTCTTAATCATGTCCTCAAAACTTGTCTTTTTTAGGTATTATATCAACTTTTGGTGAAGTATATTCTTCTCTTAATCGCCACTTTCTATAATTACTGCAGGATCAGATTTCTCCGTTTGTATCTTCTATTTTCTTACGTAAGTTGCTCCTTCCGGGTGTTTATCATAGAAATGTTCTCCGGGTAACATTGCGAGATTTTAGCAAGCACTTCACTGACTCCGAATTTGAGACTCTGACTGTGGACGGACTGAAAAATGAAATTCTATCAGTCATTCAACATGAGGTACTTTCACATGCATGTGGATTCGTGGAGCACTACTATGATATTTCGAGGTGTCTCGCATTATATAAATTTCAGGATTATTCAGTACTTTCTTTTCCTTTTTCAAGGTGGGATCTGATAGTCCAATTGCAGTACTTCAGAGCTGGAAAACCTTTTGTACCTGCTATTTCAATAATTGGTGTAGAACAAATGTAGCGTGTGGTTTGCTTATTGATTCAGCCACACAAGCTGTGGGTGTAATTAGAAAAAGCTCAGTCTCCATGTGTCGTAGTCTGGAGGACATAGAGCTTCTTGTTTTTGGTGCGTCAGACATCTATTTTTATTTTCTTGAGTTCTAATTTTCTTACTTGATTTGTCTTACTCGTACAGTCATTTTTTTTTTCATTCAATTGCTTTTTAATTGTTACGCTCGCAGGATCTGCCGATGAACATGGAAATATAATATGCTCTAGGTTTGACTCCTCTGATAGTGATCTTGAACGGGAGATTCTTTTGGATATACTGCAGTGTGTTGGTAATCTCAGTCAACAGTTGAGCAAAGCTGCTCCTGCCATATTTTATGAATATCTTCTTAGAACACCAAATTTATCATCTGAAGAAGTCATTCCTCGGTTGCTGAAAAGTTTAGAAAGTGGATATAGCTCATCAATGGCAGCTCTCCATGTATACGAACTTGGAACTGATGTAGCATTGGATAAGGAGATTTCCTACCACAAAAGACTCAGAAAATTCTCAGTAGATATGCTTTTATCCCTGCACAATTTGTGCAGTAGAGCTACCAGATGGGGGAGGGTTTTACATGTTATTGAAAGCTACTTGAAAATTCTCGTGCCTCGAAAATATGAACATAACTTGGATTCTGAAGGACTCTTCACAGTCAGCACTGCCCTTACAGTGCAGGCAACTTCTCAGGTTGCTAAAGTGATGTTTGAATCTGCATTGGACGTGCATTTGCTTCTAAGCTACATGGTTAACAGTAGCAGTCAGGTATGTGTTACTTTAAATTGGGTAGAAGTTAATAATATCCTCCATTGTTATTATTCTTGTTCTATAAGCTCCATTTTCTGTAGTCTTGGTTCTGCAGTAGATTAAAATATTTAAACACCAAATTGAACTACTGTCTCAATACCTTTTTTTGAGTGCTAACGCATCTTCCAGATAGTTACTTAAACTTGGCTACTGCTATTTGTGTAGTGGGTAAGTTGCAGATATCCTTGTGAAGTAAATTTGAGATTAGTTATTTGTTCTAAAATTGCACTCTTGTTGAATAAAAGGTCATATAAGTAACCATGATCTAAATGTTTGGAGCTAGTGAGCTGGAGCCCCTCAAACCTTTTTGAAGATTGAGATTTCCCCATGTATTATTTTCAACTAATCAGCTCTGGAAAAGAATTAGTTGCATTATTCAATCTCAAATATCAATTAATTAAGAGATTTTGCTACTGATAATAAGCCTCAATTGCAATAGTCATTCTTTTATGTATGAACAATCAGCCTGTAGATAAAAAATCCAGAATAAAGGCATAGTTGAGGGCATAGAATAGGAAAAAGTTATCATTTTAAGCAAGACAAAGTGAAAGAGAGCAGCAGAAGAGAAGCCCAAAGGCAGAAGTAGCAGAAGAAGAGGTTGGTTACTAACAATAAGGAGTTACATTGTAGAAGAAAAACAAGAGGAAAGAAAAAATCTAGAGAAAAAGAGGGAGAAGTAGCAGAAGAACTGTTGTCGCAAAACAAATATAAAAAAAGAAGAAAACAAAGTAGTCTGAAGTGTACCTTTAGAGAAATTTTAGTACCAAAGTAGCATAAGGTCTTATCTTTGTCCTCCTTTTTCTCTCCATTTTTCAAAGTCAGATTCAAAAGAAAAAAAGAACTTAGAAGGAGCAAGGCAACCTTTAGGAAATTTGTGGGCCTATAAAAGAAGTTGTGATGTATAGGTTGTTGTTGGATAAAGATCCCTCTAGACACTTGTTATGATTTCAATCTGATAGAAGTATTGAAAAGTTGCATTAGATTTTCAATTCTTAGCTCAAGATGAATTGTCTAGCTCTTTATTATTTTTCGTGTAAACAGGAAATTCTAGGTCAGGCAGAAGACATTATTGATTTTCTAGATCTTTTGTAAGAATAGAAATCAGTAGAGATCAATGCTGTAAAATGTAACCTTTTGGAGGGGGACTACATATTTTGATGTAGTAACTGTGGATATATAGATTAACTGTTACAAGTCTCAAAAAAAATTATTAGCTCATATAGTAGTAAATATATGGGATGCTCATGTGCACAACTATACTGTGATGTTATTAACCCTCTTTTTGGTAAAAATTGTATTCCTCAGCATTATTACATGCGGGAGACCTTCAAAAAGTAACAAACAGAGTAATACGGAATACTTACAGTGATTCTAATAAGTCTAGAAGTTGATCTAAATCTTCTGTACCTTTCACTTTACACCAAAAATAAAAAGATACTATACAATTCCACTTGATTTTTTGAATGGAATTGGATTTTCTTCAAAACATCTCTCATTTCTTTCTCTCCTGACAGTCCACCAAATGCATTGGGGTATTATCCTCCACTACTTCTGGCTTTTTCTACCTCCTCTTCTGATCCAACAACTTTGTAAGTCTGCAATGTGCTCAGGCATGGTCCACTTTGTCTCTGTGAGGCTGAGAAAAAGTTCCCATATTTGTGCTGTGCATTTGCAGTGCAGAAATAGATTGTTAGTCTCATCTGTTTCTTTGCAAAGAAAACATCTGGAAACTATGATTTTATCCTTTTTCTTCAAAACTTCATGAGTCAAACATGCTTTCTTGGCTACCAGCCATGTGAAGCACTTTACTTTAGTTGGTGCTGAACTTTTCCATATGTTTTCCATGCTTTCTGGTACACCCCATTCCGCCTCATGTTCTGCTTCTTGTACGCCCTATTAATAGTGAATTCCTCATCTATTCTATGTTTTCATTTTAAGGTGTCAGGGTTAGAATTGATCCCCTTGAATTCATTAATCCCTTTTAGCAGATTAGCCACCCTTTTCACCTTCCAGTCATTTAAAAATCTCATAAAGGATAAATTCCAGCCTTGTGCAGTCCAACAATCATTGATTGTAGCCTCAGGGTTATTACACAAGATAAACTGATCTGGAAAAGAGTTCATCAATGGAATTTGGTCATTCCAAGGATCCTTCCAAAACTTGGTTTTGCTGCCACCCCCCACTTTTACCTGCAAATTCAACTCTACCTTAGGTCACAAATCTCTGATTGTCCCACACCCCTGCACCATAGGTATTAGAGCTCAACTTAGTGCGCTAAGGACTGGATTCACCAAATTTTCATTTTATGATTTCTTTCCATAGAGCTTGGTCCTCCCCATTGTATCTCCATAACCATTTCATCAGCAAGCTATTGTTGTGTATTCTCAAGTTTCTAATGCCAGCCCGCCCATTTCTTTCTCTACCAAATTATATCTCTTGCCTTTTTACATCCATGCCAAAGAAAAATATCCCTTCTAAGCTTATCCAATCTCTTCAGTACCTTGGAAGGTAGAGGAAGGACATTACATAGGTTGGAAGAGAGTCGAGAACTGAATTGATAAGCACAAGTCTGCCCCCAAGGATAAATATTGTGCCTTCCATTTAGTCAAATTCTTTTTTGTTTTCTCCATTATGCCATCCCAAATTTCCTTAGCTTTGTGCTTGCTGCCTAAGGGCATGCCTAAATAGATTGTTGGCAAATTTTTCACTTTGCAGCCTAAAATGATTGCAAGACTCTGAATGTTGGGCACCTCCTTTATAGGAAATAAATTAGTTTTCCCCAGTGGACCTTCAAACCTGAGGCAGCTTCAAAAATCAACAGGATCATTCTGATGTATCCAATCTGCTCTACCTTTGGTTCACAAAATATCACTTTATCATCTGCATAAAGAAGATGACGTAATTCCTTCATCTGCCCCGTGCTATCTCCAATTTGAAAACCTTTTATCCACCTTTTCTGCATTGCTCTCCTTATCAAATTATCAGAACTTTCCATTGTCATAATAATAAGAAAAGGAGAAAGTGGATCACCTTGTCTTAGATTGCTCTCCAAATCCCGTTTGTCTAAGGATATTTAACAAAAACTTCCAATTTACATGGTCATATGCTTTTTCTATATCCAGCTTGCACATGACACCTGCTTCATCACCTTTAAGTCTGGAATCAACACACTTGCATCATCCATAATCTGCCTCCCTTTTATAAAAGCCATCTGATGTTTATTCACCAAACTATTTACTACTTTCTTTAGCCTTTCAGCCAATAACTTTGCCACAATCTTATAAACTCCGCTGATAAGACTTATTGGTCTGAAATCCTTCAACTCAGATGCTCCTACTTTTTTGGGAATGAGAGCTATGAAGGTGGCATTGAAGCTCTTCTCAAACCTCTGATGATCATGAAAGTATCAGATTTTTTTTTTATTTGAAACTGGTAACATGTATTCCTCAGCATTAAGGATATGCTGGCCACCTCCAAAAGTGTGATTACAAGGAGGAATTAATTACAAAGTTCCTAAGAAATCCACTATCTGTACTTCATCATCTATACATTGTTTTTTACACCAAAAACATAGAGAGGTAATGCAGTTCCATTTGATTTTCTGTATGGAATTTGATCTACCCTAAAAAATTCTTTCATTTCTCTCCTTCCATATGTTCCACCAAATGCATGCTGGTACAGTTTTCCACCACCTTCTTTGACTCTTGCTCCCTCCCCTTCTAATCCAGCAGCTCAGAAGATCTGCAGTATGTTCTGGCATTGTCCATTCCTCCCTAGCTAGACAGATGAGAAGTGCCCAGATCTGGGATGTCACCTTACAATGAAGAAAAAGGTGGTTGTTAGTTTCAGTTGCCTCCATACATAAAGAGCATCTAGATGCTATGTTAATTTTCCTTTTCTGAAGTGCTTCATGAGTGAGACATGCCTTTCTCACCACCAACTATGTGAAGCATTTCACCTTGGTTGGTGCCATACTTTTCCATGTAATTTTCCAGGGACCTTTGGTCTTTCCTGGCATCTCTAATAAGCCTCTCTTGTATACTCGATTGACTGAGAAGTGTCCATCTTCCTTATGTCTCCATTTGATGATGTCAGGAACAATGGTTGTCCCTGTGAAATTCCCTATCCTTCCTAGTAGTGCAACCACCCTTTCCACTTCCCAATCATTCAACAATCTCCTGAAAATGATGTCCCATCCCTGTGGTGTCCAGGTCTCTTCTATTGTAGATTCTTGATTGGTGCTTATAGAGAATAAGCTTGGAAAAGCCTCCTGCAGGGGTCCTTGTCCATCCCAATTATCTATGCAGAATAGAATCTTCCTTCCATTTCCCACTTGATAGCCTATGTCTCTCTTCAGGGGAGTCCATAAGGATCTGATAGTTCTCCATACTCCAACTCCATAAGTGTTTGTAGATTCATCAGTGCACCAATGTCCATTCTGGCCATATTTCAGCTGGATCACATTCTTCCAAAGAGCTGGGTTCTCCTCATTGTATCTCCATAGCCATTTCTTGAGCAGGCTGTTATTTTGTAGCTTCAGGTTTCTGACTCCCATATCTCCTTGCTCTTTGCTCAGTTGTACTATTTCCCATTTCACCAAATTGAAACCTTCATACTCCTTTCCATGCCACAAAATTCCTTCTTAATCTGTCTAGAGTTTTAAGAACCTCGCTTGGCATAGGGAATGGTGACATCACATAAGTAGGTAAAGAATCCAAAACCGAGTTGAAGGAATCCCACCAGTTCTGCACCTCGTCTTTGAATCCCTCCTCTTTGAGCCACCAATTTTTGAATTTGAAGTAAGATTTCTTGAAATTCCAGTCCCCACATGTTAGCATAATAGGATTATGATCGAATCCCAATTGTGGAAGTACACTTTGATTGATTTGTGAGAAACTTTCATCCCATTCAATAGAGTACAGAAATCTGTCTATTCTTGATGCACATCTATGATTTTGTCCTCTTCTCCATGTGTAAGATCCTCCAAATAAAGGAGGATCTAACAGCTCCAAGTCATTTATGCAAGCTGAAAAATCAGCCATAGATCTAGTAATTCTGTTGCAATCAGTCCTATCAGTAGGGAATCTAGTGACATTGAAGTCACCATAGACCACCCAAGGACCCTCACAAATCCCTCTTATTGCAGATAATTCCCACCATAGCTCTTCCCTCTTCCTCCTATCACATTCTGCATAAACAGCTGTAAGATACCAGTTCAGATCTTGGTTGATCCCAGAGAACCTACAAGTGAGCATCTGGTTTCCACTATCTACGAGTTCCCCATTCCATACTCCCTTATCCCATAAGACAATAATCCCACCACTTCTTCCTATAGAATCCATCCAGACCCCTCCTACCCATCTATTTCCCCATAGCTATTGGAAATAGTTTTCTACTGCCCCCCATAGCTTTGTCTCTACAAACACATAGATGTCAGCCCCCCATTGTTGCACTAAAGATTTTATTTGTCTCCTTTTCCTTTCCATGTTTAGCCCCCTCACATTCCATGATAAAATTTTCACCTTCATGGTTCCACAAGGGTTGTGTTCTTCCCCCTGCTTCTTGATTCGCTTCTTGGTTCCCCATCCTTATATTTTACGTCGAAGATCAAATTTCTGATTTCTTTTGGTACCAGCTGATTGGAACTGTTTTGTTCATCTGTCAGTGACGAAGTTTTCGCTTCCCCTTTCAATTCCCCCCTCTTTTGGTCCAGCTTCATAAACAGAGCCTCTGCTTCTTTTTCGCACCCTTTAAAAGAAGCTCCAAATTCCTTGCTTAATCTGATGATATTGTCTTGAACCCATGATTTTTTTCTTGCCTCGACCTCACTGATGCATTCGCTGGAGTCGAATTGAATTGGGATGGGGTCATCGCAAGGTAGCAGCTGAATTTCTGAATTTTCCCCTTTTTTTTCCCTTTCCTTAATGACAGAGGAAGGATCTTTAAGGAATTCTGTCACCATATTGCCTTGGGCTTCGGGTCGATCATCTCCCTCGTTCAAAGATGCAGAATTGATGCAGTGGGAGCATGCAGAAGTCAAGTTCTTTGTGTTCGAAGAAAGTTGAGTCGTTCATAATGATGTTTTCAACAAACGACTCTTGTGGGTATTTCTTTTTGGGCCTGTTCTGGGTCTTATTTAAAAAACCCAAAGTCTTAGTTGTCTCATTAGCTTGAGGCCCAAAATTAGATTTTTCAAATTCTGGTGGACCCACTACTTTAGCATTATGGCACATGGTCACGTGCTCAGGATCTGAACCCCTTTCACTTTTAAAGCCAATTTTAGGGTTGACCTGGGGAGATGATGTGCAGAACCTCTCTTTTGATCTTGTGACTTGTCTCTTTCCATCGTACCTCGAAGAAATCCCCCTCTTCTCTCTCCTCCTGAACTGCTATCTCCCTTCTCCAGTTTTTGGTAAGTCGCCGGAGCTTCCAGCCATACTGGAAGTGTGAATATCTCAACCTCTCTTCCCGCATCTTATACTCCACCGAGGCCACTCCCACTTTGTTCCGGATATCATCATTTCTAATCCTATCTCTCCTTATATGCCCACACATCCATCTCAACATCCTCATCTCACCAACTTTCATCTTTTGTATGTGCGAAGTCTTGACTGGCCAACACTCCGCCCCATACAACATAGTCGGTCTAACCACCACCCTATAGAACTTGCCTTTAAGTTTTGGTGGCATCTTGTTGTCGCACAAAACTCCAGATGTGAGCCTCCATTTCATCCACCCTGCCCCAATACGATGTGTGACATCGTCATCAATCTCATTCCCTTAGATAATAGACCCTAGGTACTTGAAGCTTCCTTTCTTTGGAATGACCTGAGTACCAAGCCTCACCTCCACTCCTGTCTCAGGGTTGCTCCCGTTGCTGAACTTGCACTCCAAATATTCCGTCTTGGACCTATTCAGCCTAAACCCTTTAGACTTCAGAGTTTGTCTCCAAACGTCCAGCTTGACGCTCACTCCGCTACGAGTCTCATCAATCAGGACTATGCTGTCTGCGAATAACATACACCATGGTACCTCCCCTTGGATTTGTCGTGTCAGTCTGTCCATCACCGAGACAAATAGGAATGGGCTAAGAGCTGATCCCTGGTGCAACCCCATCATCACTGGAAAGTGCTCCGAGTCTCCTCCTACTTTCTGTACCCTAGTCTTGATTCCATCATACATATCCTTAATCGCCCTAGTGTACGCCACAGGTACACCTCTAACCTACAAAATCTACATAGAACCTCCCTAGGGACTTTGTCGTATGCCTTCTCGAGGTAAGTCTCTCTTCCTCTCCCTATATTGTTCTACCAACCCCCTAATAAGATGAATGGCTTCATTAGTCGAACGCCCCGACATGAATCCAAACTGGTTCTCGGAAATACACACACCTCTCCTCACCCTCACCCTCATCTCCACGACCCTTTCCCAAACTTGCATAGTGGGGCTCAGCAGCTTGATACCCTTATAGTTGTTACAACTCTGGATATCACCTTTGTTTTTGTACAAGGGAATCATTGTACTCCACCTCCATTCTTCGGGCATTCTTGTCGTTTTAAAAATGACGTTAAACAACTCAGTCAACCACTCCAAACTTGCCCTGCCTGCGCTCTTCCAAAATTCAGTTGGGATCTCATCAGGCCCGGTCGCTTGTCCCCTGTGCATCCTGTGAACAACACCCTTAACCTCCTCAACGTTAATGCTTCTACAATACCCAAAATCCCGGTACCTACCAGAATGCTTCAGATCTCCTAGCACAATGTCTCCATTTCCTTTTTCGTTCAAGAGTTTATGGAAGTAATACTGCCACCTCCGCCTAATATGCGCTTCCTCCACCAGTACTTTGCCGTCCTCGTCCTTGATGCACCTCACGTGATCCAAGTCACGACCCTCCTCTAACTTGTCTTGGCTAGTCTGTA
The DNA here is from genome assembly GCA_034509755.1 of Anisodus tanguticus. Taxonomy (NCBI): domain Eukaryota; kingdom Viridiplantae; phylum Streptophyta; class Magnoliopsida; order Solanales; family Solanaceae; genus Anisodus; species Anisodus tanguticus. The sequence goes on along the minus strand of CM067561.1, from coordinate 30,114,063 downwards.
CAACTTCTTATCCCCGCCTTTCTCTTCTAATTCCACATATAGACGTTCAAAAGCCGCCGTTTTCGCCGCTGTAACCGTTAGCTTTGGCTCATTCCTCGCCATCTTATACAGTTCCCTATTCGTCCACTTCTCCACCTCATCATTGCTTTCTACCAATTTCACATACGCCGCTTTCTTCGCTTCCACCTTCTCTTGAACTTTACCATTCCACCACCAGTCCCGTCGATGGCCACCACGGTTAACCCGCGAGGCCCCTAGCACTTCTCTAGCTACCTCCCGAATGCAACTGGCCGCCCTGTTGTACTTCTGGAGAGAAATCTGCCATATTGGTTGTACTTCTGGGACAAATAAATATTTGTCGAATAGTCTCTGCATCGCCAGGATTTGAATGTCTTCCCCCTATTTTCTGAGGCTTCCTTGAATCTTTTACAGATCCAGAAGAGAGCCCCTTTGCTCAGCACCATCTTGCTCATGTGATGCCTTGCACTTTCAATCCAGTCGAACCATGTCTCCACCTTAGACCTTGATTCTGTGATGTTGTATGATTTGCCCCCCAACCGGAAATATATCTTCTTGTCCATGAAGAAGAAAAGGTAGTCTGATGTTTTCAACTATTACAGATTATACGTCTGTAAGTTGAAAAATCTGAACGTGAACAGTTGCCGGAAAAGTCGTCTTAGCTTCGAAACAGTGGCTGTAGATGCATAAAAATGCACGGGTAGGGTCAGAACAACTTAACAATACCCGAGAAAGAACAGATCTGGAAAAATATCGACTGGAACTTTGTTGATCTTTGTCGGAACAGTTCTGTCATGCCTGAACAGTGCTCGTAAAATGACAAAACTGGTGTCTATAGAAAGGAAAGAAAAGGGGACAAAAGAGAAAAAAAGGAGGGGAAAATTCCGGTGATCAGAAGGATCACCGGAGGGAGAATAAGGTATTCAGAGGTGACCTAAAGTCATATTCTTGAGGAGTGTGCCTGAGAGAATTATTGAATTAATTTCTCATACGCAGTTGTTTTGTTTCCCAATTCGGATTGTATTTTGTAAATCATCTTTCAAGAGATCCCAGAATGTAAGGTAGAAAGACATGGAAAAACCATCAGGCCCTAGTGCCTTCTCCATAGCACACAATTTGATACATTCCAGTATCTCTGCCTCGTCAAATTGTCTCTGCAACCATTCTTGCTCCTCAATAGATATCCTACTGCCTTCATGTAACTGTAATGCATGCCTCTGCACCTCAGTTTCCTTGTATAAGTTCTTGTAGAAGTTTTGAATTGCTCCTTTAATAGTAACAGGATCTGTGACAGTGTTCCCTTCCACATTCAAACTGTCTATGGAGTCCACCCTTTTGTGTGTTGTGGCTATCCTATGGAAATATTTTGTATTTTTGTCTCCTTGTTTCAACCAAGACCTTTGCCTCCAAGATATCTCCTCATTTCTGGACACTTCTTCGAATTCCATAGCCAAGTGAGTCTTCTGAATAAGTTCATCATCTGTGAGCATTCTTTGTTCCTGGATTGTCTCTCAATTAGCCAGCTGACTTAGGATATCTTCCTTTTGTTGCTTCCCGTTGCCCCTATTGTTATTACTCCATTCCTTCATTTTCCCCTTCAACAATTTTAGTTTTTCCGCTAAAACAAATCTAGGTCTCCCAGTAACTGTGAAAGTACTCCACCATAACTTCACATTATTTTTAAAACCTTCTACTCCCATCCACCAGCTTTCAAATTTGAAGTAGGGTTTTTTAAAGTTCATTTTTTTTTGAACAGATAACAACTTTGTATTATAGACCAGTACTTAGGTAGTACTGAAAAACCCTTTACAAAAAAAGATAACTAAGAAGCAAAGAAAGAAAAATCTTAACATGATTCTAGAACTTCTAGGATTGCTTCTACATCTACAGAGGGATTCTTTGTACACCAAAAACAAAATAGCAACATACAGTCTTGCTTGATCTTCTGTAGAGTGCTAGTTCTATCCTCAAAACATCTGGAGTTCCTTTCTTTCCAGATAGTCCACCATATGCAAGATGGAATGATTCTCCAATAGCTTCTGTTCCTTGTCCCAATTCCAGCCTCCTCCCAACTATAAAGAGTGTCAACAATCTTGCTAGGCATTGTCCAAGATATGCCTCTAAGATTGATAAAAATCTTCCATAGCTGATCAGTAATTCTGCAATGTAAAAACAGATGTCCTACTGTCTCAGTTGCTTCCCCACATAAGCAACAATTTGAAACTAAGATAATCCTTCTCTTTCTCAAGTTTTCATGCGTCAATACAGCCTCTTTGGCTAGCAACCATGTAAAGCATGTCACCTTAAGAGGTATCTTTGCTTTCCAAACTTGTCTCCATGGCCAATTGTAGTTTTGTGGCTCAGTCATGTTCATGATCTTATAGCCTGAACTCACTTTGTAGTCCCTTTTGTTATGCCCAGTCCACCACAAACAGTCCACCCCATCCTTCAGCCCTTGGAAAGACTCCAAATGTTTATAAAGCTCAACTAGTCTAGGTATTTCCCAGTCATTTAACCTTCTCTTAAAGATCAAATCCCAACCTTGAGGTGACCACATTCCAACCACTATTTTGTTATGATGTTGTGTCAGAGCACAAATATCAGGAAATAGCTCCTCCAGACTTCTATTTCCCAACCACCTATCCTTCCAGAAAATTGTTTTACTACGGATCAGAACTTTCCACTTTTCCAAATGATAACCTTTTTCCCCCTTGTTTCCTTGCCAGAAGAAAGACCTTCTGAGCTTGTCCAGTCTTTGGACGACACTTGAAGGGATAGGAAATAAGGATAACATATATGTTGGAAGAGCATCAATAACTGCATTGATCAAAGTTAGCCTGCCTCCCAAAGAGACAAATACTGTGCTTTCCATCTAGACAACTTCTTCTCACACTTTTCCAGAACCACATCCCAAATGTGTTATGATTTTGATTTAGCACCCAGAGGCATCCCAAGATATACAATGGGTAGAGAACCTACTTCACCTCCTAGGATAATGGCCAGAAACTCTATATTAGTGACTGAATTGATGGGATATATACTGCTTTCCCCCCAGTTGATGTGAAGCCCTGAGATGCCTTCAAAGAGTACCAGAATGACTCTCAAATATTTTAGTTGCTCCTCCTCTGCATCACAGAAAATCAGTGTCATCTGCATATTGGAGATGGGTCACCTCCAAACTCCTTTCATTATTTGTGGAAATCTCGAAACCTGTGATCCATCCATTTGTTTTTGCTGTTTTGATCATGTTATTTAAACCCTCCATAGCTAGAATGAATAGAAAAGGAGATAAGGGGTCCCCTTGCCTAATTCCTCTTTGAGCATCAAAAAAACCTACGGGAGCTCCATTAACTAGGACAGAGAATTTCACAGTAGATATACAGAACCTGATCCACTTGATCCATTTATCCCCGAAACCCATTTGCATGAGGATTCTAAGTAGAAACTCCCAGTTAACATGATCATAGGCTTTCTCAATATCCAATTTACACAAAATGCCAGGCTTATTTTGTGATAATCTTGAATTTACTGCTTCGTTAGCAATCAATACAACATCCATGATCTGTCTTCCTCTAATGAAAGCCATCTGTTGGGAATCTACCAGCTTATCCACCACCCCCTTTAACCTTTCAGTCAGACAAAAGCTTATAGAAACTACCTATCAAGCTTATAGGTCTGAAGTCTTTCAGTTCCATTGCCCCTTTCTTCTTGGGAATTAACGCAATATAAGTAGCATTGAAGCTCTTCTCAAACATGTCTTGGTCATGAAAATTGTGAAAAGCCTCCATGATGTCTTGTTTCAGAATTTCCCAACATTTGATAAAGAAACCCATGGTGTATCCATCAGGGCCAGGAGCTTTATCAGCGACACACTTTTTCAAGCAATTATATACTTCTTGTTCCTCAAATCTGGCTTGTAAATTGTTCTTTTCTGATTCTGTTATTGATGGACAGTTGATCATATTTCCAGTAGGCCTCCAGTTTTCTGTCTCAGTGTAGAGTTTCTTGTAATATAATTCGATCTCCTCCTTTACTCTATCAAGTTCCACAATGGTTTCTCCTTGCACTTTCAGATGATCAATAAAGTTGTTTCTCTTATGAGCATTGGCATAATTGTGATAGAACTTTGTATTGTTGTCCCCTTCTTTCAACCATAGAGTCCTGGATCTTTGTCTCCATGCAATTTCCTCATTTTTGAGAAGTTCTTCATACTCCATAATTGTTGCTGCCTTCCTGATTGATTCCTGCTCCGTCAATGCTCTGTTATCCAGTAACGAGTCCAAACTTGCCATTTGACTTAGCAATTTAGACCTTTGAATGTTAAGGTTCACTGGTTCATTTTTGCTCCATTCTTTTAACTTGCCTTTTAGATATTTCAGTTTGCAAGCTAAAATGTAATCCGGCCTTCCATAGACCACAAAAGAATTCCACCAAGAACTAATTCTATCAACAAAACCTTCTGTATTTAGCCACCAATTTTCAAACTTGGAAGTATGACTTATTGTGTTCCCAAGCTCCACAAAAGAGAGCAATAGTGGTCAGAAGTCGGCCTTTGAAGAGTTTCTTGTTTTATCTTACTGAAATGATCATTCCAATCCGATGAGAATAAGATCCTCTCTATCCTAGAGGCTGTGATGCGAGTATCACCTCTGAACCAAGTGTAAGTACCCCCTTCCGGCTGTAAATCAATAAGTTCCAAGTCTTCAATGAATTCTGAAAATTCTACCATGGCTGAAGATCTCCTCTGGCAATTCCTCTTTTCAGAAGGAAACCTACAAACATTAAAATCACCACACACTGCCCAAGGCCCCTCCATAAGTCCTCTAACAACCCCCAATTCATCCCATACAACTCTCCTTTCCACCTTACAGTTTGGGGCATAGACCCCAGATATATGGCAATTGAAATCCTGAAGCATAGCCTCAAACTTGCAAGTTAAAGTGTAAACTCATATTTGTAAAATCTCCCCCTTCCCTTCCAAACTCTACCATCCCATAGCGTAATAATTCCCCCTCTAGTACCACTTGCTTCTAGACAAACATATCTTACCCCCCCCCCCCCCCCCCCCCCCCATATTTGTTTCACTAAATCTTGAATGTTCCCCTCTAACTTGGTTTCCTGAAAACATAGAATGTCAGCTCTCCAATGATCTACATGGCTCTTTACCATCCTTCTTTTCCCCACATCATTCAATCCCCTTACATTCCATGACACAAGATTAAGCTTCATTACTTAGACTATTTTTTTTCCCTTTCCCATTACTTTTGAATCTTACATCAAAAGTAATTAAATTCTTTAACTCTTGTGATCCTTTGGCTCTGGATTTTTTAATTTTCGTGGCAGGTTCCATCCTTCTAGCTTGCATACACGCATCAATTTGCATAAGAAGTTCCAGGGCTTCTTCGTTTCCCTTGAAGTCAGTGCCAAAAAACTTGCCCAGCTTGATAAGATTTTGGCGAACCCAAGCAGTCGTATCTCTCTCCTTGTCAATAGCAAGAACTTCCTGCTCTGTTAGAATAGGTATGGCCTCTTCCACATCATTTCTCCACACGTTAGTAATGTTGGATTGTGATCAGAGCCTATCTTTGGTAAAGCAGACTGTTTGATCTGAGTAATTTGATCCTCCCAATGAGAAGAGTATAGAAATCTATCTATTCTTGAAGCACTTCTGTGATTTTCCCCTCTTCTCCATGTATAAGACCCTCCAAATAAAGGAGGGTCCACCAGCTCCAATTCTTCAATACTATCAGTAAACTCTGTCATTGCTCCATTGATTCTGAAGCAATTAGTTCTTTCATTGGGATATCTGATGACATTGAAGTCACCCCACCCACGGGCATGAACACATTTCTCTCATGGCTGACAACTCCCTCCACAATTCTCTTGTCTCTATTCTTCTACAATTTGCATAGACTGCAGTCACAAACCAAGTGAAATCTGAATTTTGTCCAGATAATTTGCAAGTTATACTTTGGTTTCCACTTTCAATCAATTCCCCATCCCCCACTCTTTTATCCCAAAGGACTAGGATCCCCCCACTGCTGCCTACTGCGTCCAAATGCACCTCCCCAACCCATCTATTATTCCAAATGCTATGTATAATATTAGCCACATTGCCCTCCAATTTGGTTTCAACCAGAATGTAAACATCTGCACACCACTGATTAATCAAATTCCTAACCAATCCCCTCTTCCTATCATCATTCAACCCCACCCTCATTTGTAACCAATGGTTAGATTCCTCCCTCTAATTCTTGGTTCACCATCCTTGAATTTCATATTAAAAATTAGGTTCCTGAGTTCCTTTGGAATTGAGTTGATATTGTTATTTGAAATTCCTACCTTTTCTGCTTGTTTCTCCTTGTATCTCATCTGGTCCAGTTTCATAAACAGAGTATAAGCCTCTTTTTCACATCCCTTGAAAGCTGCTCCAAATATTTGACTTGATTTAATCACATTGAAGTGAACCCAGATAGTTTCCCGAGCCTTGATCTGCTCCTCTGCAAGACCTTCATCAATAGATAATGGAATTATGTCACTGTAATTTACCAGTTGATTATCAGAATTTTCCAAAGGAGACAATTCTCCCTCGAAAGAGTTCCTTGTGGTTGAACTCTCTCCAATTGTCATAGAAAAATTTCCCTGCTCCAATTCTTCTGCTTGGTCTTCATGATCTTCCTGATTCAACTGAAATTGTGAGTCTCCTTCCCTTTGCATGTTATTTTCCAGTTCACCGTAAAAAATAGAGTGCTTAAGGAGTTGGGCTGTTTTATCCCAGTTCAAATTAATAAAATCTGCAAAGGGTTCTGTGAAAACTAAAGGTTTAGGCTTTTTTAATAACACTAGATACGGCTGATCATTATAATCACGGAAGATCTAGTGTTTACGGAAACCGTTGCAACCCGCATATGAAATTCACAACTAAAATAATGATCTTAAAATACCTTAGAAGTCTTAAGTAATACTTAGAATTTATTTGGTCCTTGAAGCTCCATATATCTGTGTTTATAGCTTAAAAATTAATGAACTGGATGTTTTATTTCTATATTAGATAAGGATTTGCCCAACTCCAAGTACTCCTCCAAAGAAGATAGCAATTCAATGTCATTTTTGTGTTTATACGGACATTCTTGTTTTCTTTAATGTTAAAAAAATAAGCTTATGAAGCTATGAGGATGTCAAATGTTCTCTTCTTGCAGATTGGCATGACAGAGGATGAGGTTTCAAGAGTAAAACTTGAGTTAGTTCCAATGATTCAAGAGGTTCTTACTAAGTGGCATATCATCCATTTCTTCAGTACCACACCATCTGAATCTCCTCTTCTTGAAGACTTCAGCAGTCAACTTTCATCTTTACAGCTTGGTATGTACCACTTCTATTGTGACGAAAATCAATTGTAGACTGCACTTCTTTTGTGACGAAAATCAATTGTAGACTGTCTAAGATCGGCTGATAGTCATTGCATGTCAGAATGTATCTAAGGCTCTAAGCAGACTCAATTAAACTTTTAGGATCTCTTCCGTGGCTCTGGCAGACATAAGGGAAATTTGTAGGACCATCATTTGACTGAAAAGTGTGCCAATATTATTCGTTAGTGGACGCTGTTTAAAACTACAAAAAAAACTTTACAAAGAGGGTGTAACATCTTGAGGAGCATTGCAAATACTAGAGGGAGACCTTCAGTGGGAGGATTGTTGCAACTAAATTGCGAATGCTTCACTTATTATTTTAGTATTAGCTTCTTATATCGGAATGGAATGTGTTGAATGGAAAGAAATTTAGTGATAGTGTTATGATATAAATAAAGCGTGTTTCATTAATTTCTAATTTTTTGAGTAAGATTGGTGACTTCTGCTGCTTATTTGTCTGCAGTATGTATATTGGTGACTTCTGCTGCTTATTTGTCTGCAGTATGTATATTGGTGACTTCTGCTCTGCTTATTTGTCTGCAGTATGTATAATTATTGTTAGCAAAGAAATAGGGATTCAAGTCAAGGAGGTTCTGAGTTTTTTTTTTTTTGTGTGTGTTTTTAGTTTCCCTTGCTGTAACTGACTTGGAGATAACGTTTTCGCTCATTAAGATTGAGTGCTATGGTTTTGCATGTTGTTTATCTATGTCTTCAGATGGAAATGTTGATCGGAGATCATGGAATGAGAAACTTGGTAGATCTGAATTCACATTGTCCTTTATTCTGTTACTTGGAGGTCATAGCGGGCCATCTTTTGGACATCTTCCTGATCCCATCAGTCTAAGTAATTCAGTACAAGAATTTGCTAGCTGGATAATATGGGGGAGAACAGGAGCAGAACTATCTGTTTTCTTCAGTCATTCGATTGGCCTTGCTCTGATATTACTTAGACATGGACAATACGATGCTGTTGAGGTAGGTTGCCATCATTTTCATTTATACTACCCAAAACAATTCTTAAGATCTTACTGAAACAATTTGTTCATTCATCCAGTATGTACTCAGTTTGGTGGATACGTATTCGCGCAAGGAAAAGATTTGCCAAAGTCTTCAGAGTGATGGTGGGGAGTGGTCCATTCTGCTGCATCTTCTTGGTTGTTGCTTTATTGCACAAAGCCAACGTGGTTTGCATGGAACGATGAAAGAAAGAAAAATTTCTGAAGCAGTGCGGTGTTTTTTTAGGTATGTGTAGGTTTTAAGTCAAGGTATCTTCTTGTTAATTTTATAGTCACAGCTATGAACTGGAATATCCCAAGAAGATTTTTCACAGCTACAGGTCAGATTTAGTGCATAGTCTGGGGAGGGCGTAAATGGTATGTCAAGGATCAAACGTTGAACTTTTGTCACTGAAAATAGGTGAATATTGTGGTCACAAGCAAATTCAGTGGCCAAATAGAAGATTGAAGGTTGAGGGCATGAGGGTGAGATAAAATCAAAAGTGAGATTGCAGATCTCGAGTGGTAACTTTTGATACTCACAGTAACTGTTTTGAGGCTTGTTACTGCTTGGTAAAATATGTCCTAATTTGGCATATAAGAAGACATTTAAGATGCTTCGATGCATCACTGTAAAAGCAGTTGGAGAGCATTTTTGATTGAGAAAAGTAATGGATAGTATGGTCTAATAGAGAGAATCTCGACTTTTGTTCTTTTATAGTAGCTTCCACAGGTCTTGTCAGGAAAAAAGGAAAAGAAGAAGACGTTGTTTGTAATGTCTACTAGCTTCTGTAAGTTTGAATTAATGGACCTTCAAGTCCACTTCTTGATGCTAGCAGCATAGGTACTTGTAGTGAAAGATGTTAGAGTCAGTAGAACCTCTTTACTCTCCATAACTTTTGGTCTGGTATTTATGTCAAATTTTCAGCCAACAACTCAAACAAAATGCATAGAAAAATCTAACCAGAAAAGGAATTTTGGAGAAATGTAACGAGATATAATGTCACATCTTCTTCCGCTTTCAGAAAGCAAAAAAAAAAAAGGAATTCTTGGACATTGTTCAAATCCTTGTTCTGGGTATAGCTAACCATATACTTTTCACTCGGACTTCTTCCTTTATTGTGGTTGGGTTCACTGTTCTTGGTGATAATTGTTCATCTTTGTTGTGCCCTTCTCTCGTTCCAAAAGTTGAAGAAGCAAAAAGTAAAGCAAACCACACACATACATGCTCACACAAAGTAAAATTAGATCCTTATTTCAATTTGGATTGCCATGACGTCTGTATAGAGTCTCATGTTCTTGACTTCTTGTGTGAAAATATTCTTCTAGTGGTACTTATCAAAAAAATAAATTAACATTATTGAAGTGGTTCTTTTATGAAGACACTGGTTTGTTCTTATGCTTTCAGAGCTGCGTCTGTGGAAGGAGCTGCCAAGGCTTTGCAAAGTTTGCCAAATGAAGCAGGATGGCTACACCTTGGTTTCTGTATGTTTTTCTCCAAATCTTCTTGTAATTTTAGAAGAATGCTCTCATTTCATCAATATCTTTGATTCTTTAAATAAAATGAAGTCATCTTACTTCATACCGTTATATATCCTAGCTCAACAAGTCTCACCTGCTGCTTGGAAGCTTAATTACTATCAATGGGCAATGCAAATATTTGAACAACATAACATGAGGGAGGCTGCCTGCCAGTTTGCTCTTGCTGCACTTGAGCAAGTTGACGAAGCTCTTGGATCTGGTGTTCTTGATGAATCAGCAACTGCTGTCAAGGGACGTCTTTGGGCAAATGTCTTCAAGTTCACTTTAGATCTCAACTATTACTATGATGCGTATTGCGCAATCATTTCGAATCCGGACGAGGAAAGCAAAACCATTTGTCTGAGGCGTTTTATAATTGTTCTATACGAGCGAGGAGCTGTGAAGGTTCTGTATCCTTGGTCTTTTCTCTTTCCTGTTGCAGCCTTATATAACCATTCTATTACCTGTTATCTTCCTTACTTTCTGTATGCGTTTTTCACTACATTCTTTCGTTTATGCTGCAAATAATTACTTGATCATTTATGCTAGTTGTTTTTACTTTTCCTTTCATCCAGATTCTTTGTGATGGCCAACTACCATTTATTGGCTTGTCAGAGAAAGTGGAGCGAGAGCTTGCTTGGAAGGTGAACTATACGTGATTTAATACATGATTTGCAGCTTCACAAGGCTCACACTAAATGGTAAAATTTGTAGGCTGAGTGTTCAGATGTTTCAGCCAAGCCAAACCCATTCAAGTTGCTCTATGCATTTGCAATGCAGAGACATAATTGGCGGAGAGCAGCGAGCTACATTTACTTGTATTCGGCACAATTAAGAATCCATGGTGCAATGAGAGATCCCCAACGGCGATCCTTTATTCTGCAGGAGAGGCTGAATGGACTTTCTGCTGCTATCAATGCTCTACAGCTGGTTCATCCTGCATATGCTTGGATTGATGCTCCATTTGAGGAAACTTGTTCTAATATGTATCCAAATAAAAAGCCTAGGATTACCATGGAAGAACAGTGTAAATTATACTTCGAGATTTATTTGATTCCTTAGAAATCATTTTCTTTTTCAAACTTTCACATCATTCTTTTGTTTGGTTATGTCACATCTGTTGTCTCCTTTTCCAGCTCCTGGTAATGGCGCTCAGTCTCAAAGGCAAAGGTCATATTTAGATGTCGAAAAACTTGAGAATGAGTTCATTCTAACGTCAGCCGAGTATTTGCTATCATTGGCAAATGTCACATGGAATTTTGCTAGTAAGTTTGATGCTAAGTTAGCATGCCTTCCCTTGTCCTAAGTTCTAAATTTCTTGTTTATGTGGTTGCCTCAATGATTTCAAATTTTAAGCTTTGGTTTTGAGATACTCTCGGTTTGAATGTTGGTAATTTCATTCATTGGCCTAGTATGTCATTTTGGGAAAACATATATCGTATTGAAAAACTTTCCTTAGAGTTGTGCTTCTAAACAAGGAAGATTGTGTCGCTAGTTAGTATATATGAAATGAAAGATCTCAACTCAATGAGATTCAAAATTAATTTTCCTTTTATTGCACTTTCCTTTAACAAAAACTTTTCTTCTTTTAGGAATTGACGCACCCCCATCTGATGTGATTGACCTTTTGGTTGAATCAAACTTGTATGATATGGCTTTTACAGTAATTCTTAAATTTTGGAAAGGGTCAGCTTTGAAGAGGTATGTCGTTTTGGGGTAGCTTCAAGAGAAGTTAGTTACCCTCCGTGATTCCTAGGTTCCTTGACTTGCAACACTTGTTTTGTCTCTCAGGGAACTTGAAAGAGTTTTTGCAGCTATGTCATTGAAATGCTGCCCAAAAAAAGCCCCGTCAGTTGGGTAAGATATTCTTGATTCTGCTTTTCTATATGCATCATTTCTCAATCCCCTCGGTGCCAGCTGTTTTTCTTAACACGTGTCTGATACCTATTTCCTCAGGAATGGTCAGAGGATGCACAGTCTTCTTTTGACTTCTTCACAGGATGAGATTGTGGTCCATGAATCGCCTAATGTTGGTCCACCTGGACAGGAATCTAAAGGCAGTAGCCATTGGGAGACACTTGAGCTCTATCTTGTCCGTTTATTCCTTCTTGTATATCTAATTTTATCTGTTTAAAGCAAATACACTTTTCTTTCAGTTTTGATGTCCATAATGTCATTGCAGGAAAAATACAGAAAGCTTCATGCTAAATTGCCTGTTGTTGTTGCTGATACTCTTCTTGCTGCTGATTCTCAAATTGAGTTGCCACTTTGGTTGGTTCAAATGTTCAAGGTAAGTACAAAATCATTTAATAAATGAGGGCCTAAGCCCAAATATTCAAGGTTATATATCTGTGTCATGGAAAAGAATTACTTATCAAGATTAAAAAATATATATATTTCAGACAAGAATTGCTCTTATCATCTTGTCTCTGCATATAGTGTGATATTCTTATTCCAGTGTTTTCTTGTTGATGTCTAAAGTAGCCCTATCATCTGGAGGATGTAAAATTATTGACCCCCTTACTAAAGAATTTGGGTTTTCTCTTTGTGGTAAATTCAAGGGATTAGAAGTTTGGCAGCTGGTCTAGTAGAAGTCCCCGAAGAGATTAGAAAGGTTGAAGAAGTAAAACTTGTCAAAAAAAAGGGTTTTTTGTTGTTTGGGGGGGGGGGGGGGGGGGGGATTGGCTCTGGTTAAGGCAACACTACTGTTTGTGCTTACTTTATGACTATTTATATTTCTTCCATCATTGCTATTATTTATTACCCTCTCCGTTTCAAATGATTGTCTGGTTTTGACTTGGCACAAAGTTTAAGTAGAGAAGACTTTTCAATCTTGTGGTCTTAAATTAAAAATGTGTTGAATGTACAAAAATGACCTTTAATCTTGTGGGCTTAAACATGCCATGTGGAAAGTTGGAATGAAAGAGTTACCAAAAAAGGAAAGAGGCATTCTTTTTTAAACGGACTAAAAAGGAAAGTAAGACAATCTTTTTGATTAGGAGGGAATATTAAGCTAGAGAAATTAATGCGGGATTTCTTTGGGATGGATGGAGGAAAAACCCCCGGGTTAGTTGGGAAAGATCACAGCTCTGGTCAAACTAGACAGTTGGTTGCACAAGGGTTTGTACCTTTAATTGAGCTTTTTCAAAAAGAGGTGTTGGGATTTGCATGTGAGAAAAACTCATTGAGGAAGGTGATTAGTGTAAAATATGGATGCTTTCATGGATAGTTCTCAAAAGTTACATATATGTATGGGATGAGTTTGTAAAACGGGATCATATTAGCAATTCAGTTCAGAAGATTAAGTTGAATTGCTTTAGACTCTTTTGCTTTTGTTCCAATCAGAGATATATAGAAGATATTGCTTCAATGATCACCCTTGTTTTTTGTTAGGTTTCTGAAGCAGTTTTTCTTCTTTTCACTTGTATATGGTTTCAGCACAACCTCAGGTGCTGTTTATATAAATATATACAATATCTTAGCTTCTCAAAAAAAAAAAAAAAAAAAAAAAGGAGCATAAACAATATTAACTCCTCCAGGTTCATTGGCTTCTCAGTAAGGAACATTAAAACTTGTATGGTTTCGGCTTGATTTTTGATGTGGGGAGACCACCTTTAAGATGACTTTTCGCATCTGTTCTATTTTCATAAAAAAAAATGCAACGGCGAATTTAGTACTTAAAAGAGACGGATCAAATTTCTTTGAATGTGTCATTCTATAAACACCTTTTTTTGATGAAGTGATAGCATTAATGGCATCAAGAAGATGCAAAGTTACAGCAGGTAGAATAAGCAAAAAGATTGTTAGCTCCAATACAAAAACTATACTAAGGTTAAGGAGCTAACAAAGTCTTTATCAAAAGAAAATACACCCTTCATCAAAAAAAGGAGCTAACAAAGTCCAAATATTGTGAGGGGACTATGATATGGGTGGTAAGATGAAACAAATAAATGTATATTGCAACTTATATAAGTTCATATTTCGACAATTTAAATTAAAGCTAGTATAATTAAATTCTGTGTGAACGCTTTACTATTATAAGTTATCTCGTATATAACAAAGTGTTGTAGTACTTTATGCGAATATGTGTATGACAAACTCAAAATCAAACCAAATACCCAATCAACATATACTTTTGAGCTATAGGTTGACCAAATACGATATGGACCCACCCATACCCATGTCCGATCGACACGGGTACAGCAAGGAATTCTTAGCAGCACTTTGGGAATTGGCTATGTAATTTTGATGTAATATGTGTTGCTTGTCTTCTAGATTCTTCAATGTAAAGTCAAGGTGTGATATTTATTTGTCGATTCTCTTTTTGACACAGGGTGTGCGAGCAAAAAGTGGTGGGGGGATGGCGGGAAGTGAGTCAAACCCTGCTTCTTTGCTTCGGCTATATATTGACTATGGTCGTTATACTGAAGCGACTCTTCTGCTACTGGAGTACATTGAATCCTTCGCATCACTGGTAAGTTCTCATCCTTGTTCCTAAGCATTTGACTGTGAACGGCTGTTGTAAAGGTTTTTATTATTTGTCTTCTGGGAATTTTGTCTGCTGCTTCAGTCTAGTGATTTGCTTAGGTTCGATATAAAACTTTATCACTAGTGGACATTTGATATACTTTGTGAGGACGCTGAAGAACATTGTACCGGTATCATCTCTCCGAGAGGACTTCTTTGTCCTATTGGTTTCTGTTATTGAACAGTAGTAGAAGCCAGAGGATAAGATAGGGTTCCCATCTTAGGGCTTTATTCAAACACCCGTTCTGTAGAATTCTTGATCTCTCTCAATATCTCTCTCAATTCGAAAATCCAGGATTTGAATTGATGTCCTCTCATTGATTCCTCCTAAATTGCATTGATTTATCCTAAAGATTTCATTTCAATTGGAATTTGGTTATTCACCATGTACGAGGATCCCCGCTAAGCATCCATGGCTGAATGGGTAAGGGGATTCTTCCCCCAACTAACGAAGAGATCTTGCCGGAATTGGCACATATGAAATTGAGCACAGTTTTGCAAAGAAATAGCCTACTTGTTTCTCGAGGAGAGATGGGAAACATGCTCAATATCATTTGATTGAATAGTTGACCCAGCCCCTTGTTGTTTGAAGAAACCCTCCACTTCAATTGGTATTTTTTCACGAAAAGCAGAAGGGGAATCTTGTGTTCCAATAGAAGCAGAAGTGATGTGGATTATTCAAGAATCGAAGTCGATTTGCTTTATAAAAAGAAGATATCAATGAACTTCTATGAAATTGTTTCACGGGATTCAGCCAATTGTTTTGATCGTGGAATATCATTGAGAAATAGGAATCCGGGTTCTCAAAGGATTTCCTGCGATTATTGTATGATGGCTATCCACATTCTATCCACATTCTTGTGTACATAATTTTTAAATTATCAAATGCAGTTAATGGATAATTTTAGCTGAAGTTTTAACATGTAGAGATCTGTAGATCTCATTAATGTTGATACTTTTTTTGAGTAAATGACAACGTCCAAAGTTTTATCTATAAGTACAACGAGAATAGAACATATATGTGTCAATGGTTCATATTGTTGGTTTCTTGGAGATCCTGGATTACTTCATAGATCAAATAGAATGCAGATAATGTGAGAAATTAAGTACTTAATAAGGAGTTATATGATGGTCGACATTGACTCTACATCATAAGGGTGTTAGGGGGACATTAACTGTCAACATTGAATCTTATTATCCAGCTAATATCTTGTACTTGTGGCCTTTATTAACAACTTTATTGTGGTACTCTTTTATGCTTTATATCATTTTATTATTTGTGCTGCTATCATGCTTCGTTACTACAGGTCTTTAGCAGGTACTCAATGTTTTCAAAGTAGTCTAGTATTCTGGTGCCCGTTTTGTTTTATTTCTGGACAGCTGTCTTTTGATCAGATATAATACTCCCTCCGTCACAAATTATCTCAAATTATCTGTCGTGACTTCTAAAAATAGTTGTCTCAAATTATTTATCATTTTAGAAGCTCAAGACAATTTTTTTTGTTTATTTCCATTTTATCCTTCAGTAATTGTTCTTGAAGACCACAAATACCTCAATAGAGTAAATATTTAATAAAGAGAGATTATATCTTAAGATATAAATGAGGGTAAAATAGTACTCCTAAAAAGAAAAACCCTCCTAATTAATGTTTTCTTAAGGGGGCGTGTAAAAGAGAAAGACGGACAAATAATTTGAGACGGAGGGAGTATATCTTAAGATGCTGTATTTCACCTTCATATACCAACAGCACTTCACAACATTGATTCTTTGTCGATTAGTTTTATTGATGCATTATTTATTGATTTCAAGATCAACCAATTCTATTCTTGGCTATGTGCATTTTTCTTAATAGCACCATCTGTTGTCATTACCTGCAGAGACCAGCAGATATTATTCGTCGTAAAAGGCCATTTGCAGTTTGGTTTCCCTATTCTTTGATTGAGCGTCTATGGTGTCAACTTCAACAATCCATCAAACTAGGCCACATGGTTGATCAAAGTGAAAAGCTGAAAAAATTGTTACAGGGCGCTGTCATGAACCATCTACATCAAGTATGCTTTACTCTTAAAACTAGCTTTCTGAGATGGAATCTCCTTCACTGCTTTGACTTATCTCCATTTTGTTTCTTATCCTCAGCTTAAAGTGGATTCAGATGATGTGATCTCTTCTGTTTCCTAGTCATTGCTGCCAGTTCACCGATCTGTTAGCTTGCGTAGACTATGCTGGATGAAGGGTTATTCCAAAATCTGCAGGACACAAATTTTTAAGAAATCACAGGCAGTAGTTTGTTTTCCAAGTACTACTGAGTACCTCTCTTGACTCCTCCATCTGCAGAAGGGATGTACTTGTTCAAATTGGAGCTACATGGGATAATATGAAAAGATTTAGTATTGTTGCAAGTCTAACATATAAAGCAGTGTGTAAATTCTCATAGCTAATTCAATGAATGTATCACTTGGAACTATTTAATATCTAATGTTCAAGTGCTTGAATTTCTCTTAATGACTTATTTCCAAGTTTAATCTCTAGTTTTGCGTACGTATTCAGCATTAGTTTTTGATATATTATTGAAAAACATTAAGAATTTACGTTCCATGTAAGGAAGAAAAATCACAATTCAGTGAACCCTAAAAGTTGAATGATATGCTTGAAAGTTTGATTACGAGGCTGGGAAAGCGGCATAAGAGTTGAATCAAAAGCTAACGCAAATAATAAGGGAATAAAATGCAAACGTAAAGTATGTCTCTAATTATTGTTTAATCAACTTCTAGAAGAGTTGAATCAAATGCAAACACTTCACAAATAATAACTGTTTAAAATGCTAAAAAAAAATTGAGACTTGAATTTAATAGTACGTATTATATAAAGTCAAATAAAGACAATTATTTCACAACCTTTTTACACCATTTAAAATCTATTGAAAGTAGACGACCCCACCGAGTATAATTAGTTTATTCATTAATACTTTTGTTTTATGATACCATAAATAGTTTTTAAGGATTCAATTTTGTAGTTAATTAGGGATATAAAGTTGTTTTAAATTAGACGAATTCAATTATAATTCAGTTTCTCTCTTCCATTTTATTGCCAAACTTTTGATGAGTTTACGTGCTTATCCATTTGACACTATAGCAATTAGCCAAGTCCGTAATGAACAACTCGTAGACGAAATCAAAAAGTGTAGGACACTCCATTCCAAGAAAAATAAAAATTCTTACTTGCTTTGCCACTAAGCAACCAAACTCATTCACATCATGGTCAAGTTTAGCTAACCAAAAGAAACTTCTCTTTGGATCTCATTTCCCTTCCAAAATTAGCCCCAAAACATTTATTTTTCTTTTAATTTTGTAATATTTGGTATCCCTTTGCCAGTGTGTGTTAACATGATTTACTTGATGAATCCTTTGAATTGGAAAGTTTTTTTTATCTGATTTTGATTAATATAAAATTGAGACATAGCTAAATATGGATCTTCTATCTGTAATTCAGCTCGAACGAGAGAGATATAGAAAAATTATCTTTATTGTGTTCGTACTTTCTCATTTTTTATTATGAAATGTGTGTAATCAGAAGCACACTTTTTGTAGCTAATCTAAATTATGACTTTATTAAAATTTTCAAAATAAAAAAGATATTATAAGTAATTGATTACATAATCATAATTTCATTTAAAGAAAAATATGGGGATGTATACATAATTGTTGTTATTGGAGTTGGGGCTAACTTACTTGGTGAATTCACTGTTGTATCTCCCTTGATGCAATAAATTTACCTTTTATATATGTAAAGGATAAAATTATTTTTTATATATGTAAGGGTAATAGATCGTCTCATTAATTAGAGTGTAAAATCAACTTTTTAGATGAGGCGAAAACCATGTCTTTTGCCTTTTCCTTTTTTTTTCTAAAAGAATTTCAAAATTTAAACATTCTTAATAAAAAATAGAAAACAAAAAGGAGTTGGTGGACTACGGAAACCATTTAATTCACGAAAAAAGAAAAGCAAGAAAAACGCAGTCCTACAACATTACACAGTAGGAGCATTTCTCTACCAGAGGCGCGTCAGAGAATACTCTCAAGATAGTGGTACTCGCCGGAAAACTTCATCTTTTCCGGTCACCGGTAATTTTTCTTGGATACCCTTTTACTCTTTTCTTGCGATTATGGCTTCACTTTGACTACTGGTAAAGCGTATTTCCATGGATCAGTTTTTTGTCCTCTTCCTTGTTACTTATTTTGTCTTTTGGGTTTCTGCTTGTTTGCATGTGTTCCTTTTTTTCCGGTTAAATTAAAGCTATTAATTAAGAGAAACCGTTTAACTGTGCTTAAAGCATGATTTTTTAGGTGGGTTTTGGTATATATATTTCTTTTTAGAGAGAAGTGGGGTTGCATATACTATCCTTATTGTAGGTTTATCAACAATTCTTTTCTTGGTGTGTTTAGTTTGGTGTGTAGAGAGGAGCTCAGGAATTATGTATTGTTTCCCCCATCATGTGGGAAATTCAGCATTAGTCTGAAAGGGAATTTGTCCTTGTGCCGAGGATCTACCGGAAACATCCTCTCTATCTCTCAAGGTAGAAGTAAGGTCTGCGTACACTCTACCCTCTCCAGACCTCACTTTGTGGTTGTTGTAGTCTGGAAGGGAATTCAAAGTGTTGAACTTAGTTTAAACCCCACCTGGTTTAAGGGTCCAGAGTTTTGAAGTATCATTTCGTTGTAGTTTCTTGCTAGAGTTCAATGTGATGATCATGAGATTTGCTCAAAGAGACAAATGGTGTTCTGTTTTGCCTTCTGTTTCCATATTTTCTTTGTTGGTTAATGTTCCGCTTCATACAGGCACGCCTTTGGTGGCTTTCCTTCTTTATGTGCTCAGGACCAAGAATGGTTCTAGCTTTTGGAAACAGATGCAAATACTAATGATATCTAATAAGGAGTTCCTTTTATCTTTTTTAAGTTTTATTTATCATATTAGCGGAGGGAAGGGGTAGGAATTAAAGTACGGCGATCAGAACCTTTACCAACATGGTAAGGTGGGTAAATTCATCAAGTAAGTTATACTCTAATCCTGTTTGGATGAAATTCCTTCACTTGATATGAGTGGTGCATGTAGCTGGATATTAACAGAAAGTATTAGAGGATATTTCTAGTAAGTCCCTGTAGCTCAATGATAACTACTTCATTACCACTTTTGTCAACCTGGAAGTGAGTTTCGTTGCAATTGTAACTTTAATTTTCTCCCTTTAAAATTCTTTAATGGATCAATTTGTCTAACTACCGGCACCTTGCTTAGACAGTTTGACTGCTGCAAACTGTTGTTACCCAAAGATTTGCTGCAAAGGAAACTTGCTATAGATGGCATAATATAATCTGACTGTTCAAATCATGTCTTGCTCCTATTTTTTTGAAACTGAATGTCTTGCTCCTAATATTTGAGATGCAAGCTTACGTTATGGAGCTATCTAAGAATAGGCACCCGAGAAATCAGTTGATATGTCCAGTTGGAAGCTACTAATAGTCCAGCATATCTGTTAAAAAAATGTCTTTTTTCCATTGCTTAGAGAGTTTCGTGGAGCCATAGAGACTAAAGTATGAGAGGTTTAGAGTTTCTAATTGTTGACCTGTCAAAGTCTTAAATAGGCTTTTGTGTATATCCTTCCTCCTAGCAAATTTTGTTATCACCTTTATCATGCTTCTTTAGTACCTTTATTAGGTTATGGAAACACAGAATGTTGTGGAGTCCAGAATTTTTTAGCTTTGTCTAAATCGATTCTTTTTATGGGCAGAGACTCCGGGAAAGGTATTTACAACTCAACAAGTCATTTGAATCCACCATCTTTAATTTGTTACCCTTAATTGGTCTGCTAAGTATAAATACTCGTGTAGTGGGATGTTGAGTTAATATGATACTTTATATAAGCTAAGTTCAGTGAGCAGTTTCCTCTCCATTCTATTGGCATGTATTGTGGGGGGATAGTGGGGGTGAAGGGTTCAAAAGTTGAATGTCATTATATCATGAGGAATCAGTTGTATAAATTACTTGGTCTCCACACGCTACCACTTTCCTTGCTTTCCTTATGCAAGACCAAGAATGAAACAGTATGCTCTTGGTTCTCTATCGAGTAAATGTTAGCAGGTCTGTGTAACACATAACTTGAAGGTGCTTGAAATGGAAATGTCAAACCCAAATTTTCCGCCTCAACTACTTTAAACCTCTGGGCTGTGGTGATGCTATTTATTCTTGATCTTGTAAGGTAGTAGGAGGGCAACTTATCCCAAAAGGGGGTCGAGGCTGATAGGACGTGCCTCTTAGTTGGTGCTACTGTGAATTCCGAGAAAGGATTCCTTTTTTCCATTAATGGATTTTGTGGTGCAGAATACTAGTCCCTTTGTTTTTTGTGAAGAGAAATGTGTATGTTTCTTTTGTCAATGTAGATGTACGCATGATTTTCGGTGGAATGGCATTTTATATTGTCAGCTATTTGCTGGAGGCTCATTTCATGGGGGCTTATTTATCATAGACCTAAATAGGATAGGAGAATTGATAAGGGGAATAGAGATGATGATAGAGATGATACTGAGAAACAGAAGAATTCCGTACGGGTACAACTATTATTTGAACGAAGTGAAAAAATTAAAAAACGCAGACCTGGTCTGGTGTAATTGGACTAATCTGAATCAAGTTCAGTAAAACAAATATGCTTATATTACGATTAATTAATAATTACCATTTCATATGATTATCTTGATAGGTAATGGAACTTTCTTTCCTCTATATCCTTTTTTATTTTTAATTATGATGCAATATCCTAAAAATTGTGAATAAGTATGAGCATATCTTCTTGAGAATATCCTCAGCGTCTATGAGTAGATTTTTTAATTTGTGCATCTGTCTTTTCATCTGACAGCTTTCTGGTGTCGAACAATGATGCCAGAGTCAACTGATGATTCAGACAAAGCCAATATTAACCGCGAGAGTCAAGTAAAGGAAGACAGCGAGTATGTGAGGCTTGTTATAAGAGCTGAAAGAACAGATGAAGTTGAAGCTTCACAATCACAATCACAGTCCAGAAGAGGGTCTATTGTATGGTGGATCAAGGCCATTTTGTGGTGTATTTTCACTGTGATAATTGTACTAGTTTCCATAAAATGGGGAGCGCCCTTTCTTTTTAAGAAGGTACTTATAGTGTTTGTTTAGCTCATGCTTTTATCTATATACACCCTATGTCCTAATTTGGTCGGTGCTCTTTCAATTTTTGTCCATCCAAAAAGATCAACACATTTCCATCTTTTAAAAAAAAAATTGACACGTTTTCATCTTTAGAAATTAGATATGCTAACATTGCACTTGACATTGACATGACTTGTAGTTCACCGGATATAAATGAAATCGTTTTGTACAAAGATATTTTTGGTATTTCATGCATTTTTAGCATATGTTTCAAAGGTCTCCCTTTCTTTCTTAAAATTTGTGTCCGTCAAACAATGCCAAACAAATCGAGATTGTTTATTGCTTGACTTGTAGGCATATGTGCATCCTCCTTTGTTGATTAAAATTGACTGAATGGTATGAGATTCTGGGAGATTGGATTACCTCTGTCAACAGATGTTATGTTGCAGTGCATATAGTATTTCTAGGCACTAATGAGTATGTACTATATTGTCCTTTGAATTGGGTATCTGCATATTAATTTGATTTGTTCTGTGAGCTGCGTCAAAAATATTGATAAATAGTGTGATTCAGCTCAAGATTCTCAGACACGGAACTCTGTAGTTTACAAGTGCGCGATATTTATTTTGTTTTTTCTTCTTCTGTTTCTTAGTGATAGAAGATTCATAAATTAAGTTTCCTTGTTAATCATTGCATTCTTAAATTTTACAGATTGTAATTCCAATCCTACATTGGGAAGCCACTGCATTTGGCCGTCCAGTGCTTGCTCTCGTACTTGTAGCTTCTTTGGCACTGTTTCCGGTATTCCTAATTCCTTCTGGACCATCAATGTGGCTCGCTGGAATGATCTTTGGATACGGTCTTGGATTTGTTATTATAATGGCTGGAACAACAGTTGGAATGGTCCTGCCATATTTCGTTGGCTTGCTTTTCAGAGATAGAATTCATGTGAGATACCTTCACATATTGTCTAGTTTATTAGTCCATTGGTCTTGTGGGCTGGTAAATGTATTTCATGTTTTTTTAAAAAAAAATTGGATCTGCAGCAATGGTTAAAGAGATGGCCTCAGAAGGCAGCCATGATTAGACTGGTGGGAGAAGGGAGTTGGTTTCATCAATTCCGTATGGTTGCAGTATTTAGGATTTCGCCATTTCCATACACAATCTTCAATTATGCAGTGGTAGTGACAAAGATGAGGTTCTGGCCTTATTTTTGGGGATCTATTGCAGGAATGATTCCCGAATCCTTCATTTACATCTACACGTAAATACTCTCGACTGCACCCCTCTCTTCTTTTCCATGTTTATTTGCTGATTTGCTTACTTTTTTCTTCCTGCAATTTGTCTGCAGTGGTCGCCTAATGAGGACATTTGCAGATGTTCAATATGGAAACCATCACCTGACTACAGTTGAGATTGTCTATAATGTTATATCGTTCATTATAGCAGTCGCCGCTATAGTGGGTTTCACAGTCTACGCCAAGAGGACACTGAGTCAACTTGAAAGTGAAGAAGAAAACAACGGTGAAGGCTCTGCCTCTAACCGTGGGAAGTTAGAAATGGAAGCTCTTCCAATGCAAAACTTCAAGCCTCCTAGTTTTTGCTCAACTTTGTAGTAAGAGGAATGTTAACCTTGGACTTCGTTGAAGGAACTACTGTAAATAATTCAAGGTTGAGAGAGGAATGTTTTATATATCCCTCCATATTTGTAACTAGAAAATCGAGAGACGAGGGTCTATCAGAAACAACCTATGTACCCCACAAAGGTGTAAGGGTAAGGTCTGCGTACATCCTACCCTCCCCGGACTCCACTTGTGGGATTTCACTAGGTGTGTTGTTGATGTTGTAAAATCGAGATACTCATTGGGAAAAAAAGTGCTATGTAACTAGAGCTGATGCTTGACTAATTGATCGTAGAAAATGAAGACAACATTTGATTGTGAAGCAATAGCATGAACATCTGAAAACCATGTTTACTCTTGAAAAAGTAATGTATTGTTCATCCTTATTAATTTTCACTCAGAAAAACCAATAACTGTACAATTAAGGAGTAGTATGAGGCTTGTTTGGATAAGAAAGCTCTACAGTTGATGAAATGTCTTGAATTTCGTTGAATGCAGGTCTCTTGGAAACACAGATGCTTTCTAGTGTTTCCATGACCATTCTATTTTGGGATCACCTGATGCCCACTCCCTGAGAAGCCCTTCTGTTTGCTGATCAAATATTCCTTTCTTAAATCTGCTTCCCATCTGTGTCCATGTCAAATATGTACATTAAACACTATCTTTGAAGGGGTGTACAAGAACTGTTTACCTGTGTGACGAGAGCATATAAAGGCAAAGTACTGTAACTGCAAAGAACTTGGACAATTACCCTGTCACACCACATAATTAACATGGTTACTTTCAGCCAGAAACTAATTACTACTGTTTTTTTAGGAATAACAATTTCTATGGTATCTGAGAAGTTTACCCAATAACAAGTTTTGGAATAATGAAACCCAATTCTTCCATGATGCATGATTTGAATCCATAAGTACACTAAAGAATTGTCAATTAACATAGATTCATGTTAGTTAGCTCTCAAAAAAGAAATGTGACTGAAGTTAAGTTTTAAAAAAGAAGTTTACTTACCCAAATCCAGACAAAGAAAGCAATCTCAAATGAGTTTTGGAACAAAATGAAGTGAATGAGGTAAAGGACAACAGTTGGACTGTTAAACCAAAACAACTCATCAGAAGGTCTAACTGGTGTCGTTTCATCTACTACTGGTGACCTCTCATCAACTTCTTGAGCCAATTCTGTTATTATGTGTTCCAATTTTGTTCCCACTAGTAGTAGCAGCTGCATCAATCATTACACATGTAAAAATATGTAATATTAAATGAAGCGATTATTCATGCAACGGATCTCAAGTTGCTCGAGTTTGAGGCGTAATTATTGTTATACTAAAATATATGTTGTTACATTCATTAGACCTTTTTTTATATGAAAACAAATCTTCTTTTTCTTCTCTTGAAAACAAAGTCAGATATCAATGGACTTGTAATTCGGTGGCGTACTTCATTGTAAGTCCAAGTTTGAAATTGAATTTGAAATCAAGTTTTACCTAAAATGGTTTTTCCTCTTTTTTTTTCTTTTGAATTATTGGCATTATAAGGGGGTGGGAAAGAAAAGATTGGTCACTTACAAGTTACAACTAGAGGTAAAAATGATAGCCAAAAGTAAGAGTGCCATCCTGCATATTTGAACCATACATTAATAGAAGTATTTCGTTTCCCAAAGCGAAACATATATAATAGAAAAAGGTGAAAAAAATAAGCAAAAGTAGGAGTAAAGATTTCATATACTAGGATAGAAAAATACCTGCAATGTTGATCAACAAAAAGAGAACGACAAAAAGCCACAAGTACCAACTGTTCAAGATCATTTTCCAAAACTTAGCTTGATTATATAAAACTGAATCTAAAATTATCGAGTTAATAGTATATATATGTATGCTCATTTACCTGATTCCAACAATCTTTTTGAAATCATGCTCTAGTGTCCGCAACATATATTGGTGAAAGTTAAACTTAGGATTGGATGGACAATGTTTCTATATCATACATAAAAGAATGTACTATAGTTAAAGGACTGTAATCTTGTTGCAAAATCATAATGATAAACTAAAATAAAAGATAACGAATAGAATTACAGCTTACCCTGATAAATCCAATCCGCAAGACAACATAGTCTGACTTGGTTACTGAACCATAAAATTGTTTGAAAAATGCCACCTATTATACACATGAAAAATGTTAACTCTTGCCTTTTCCATATTCTTCTTGGTAGGACGAAAAATATTTTTCGGCAAATAAGTTATTTTATAGTAAAAATGTTAACATCAAAAGAGGAAAAATGACTTCCAATCTCGGCAGAAGTAATCTTTTTTCTTCATAATTATCTCAACTCTTAACTTAATACCAATGGTCCAATCAATACCTAGACATTAATATCAGTTTTTAACATCGAAATATTTCATCCAAACACTATCCTTTACTAACATTGTTGTCAGTAATCTATAATAAATTAATTTTTCTGTCATACCAAACACGCTTGCAATCGATCACCTTACCGTCTAACTAATGACTAGTGGTGGGCAAAAAATCCGAAGAATCGAAAAAATCGAACCGAATCGAAATTCGGTTCGGTTTTTTCTTAACAAAAACCGATTTTTTGAAAAACCGAACCAAACCGAAAAAACCGAATTAAATATATAATTATTCTTATTTTTTATTTTAGGCTACTACTATCTCTTGAATCATAGCCATTGAAGTCAATCATGAAGTTTTTATGGAAGTCGAATGTGACATGAACTTGATTAACATATCACGGAAGCATTGGCATAAAATGTAGGGAGATAAAGTAGTTGTAAATTGGTGAAACTTTAAATGGTCATAACTCTGTGCTCGGATGTCCGTTTTACCTGATTTTTTTTTTTGGGTATTTTTTCGAGACGGAGGCGGCCCAAACCGCGCAGCCAATTTTTACAAAAACGTCCATTTTCCCAATCAATTTGTGTTTTCCTCCAAATCGGTTTCTAATTTTCCTTTTTCTTTAGTAAACATCTCATGATACACAATAGATTTCAACGTCGAAATTTCATGGTAGTGTAGGTGTGAATGTCAATTTCAGTTTTGGAAATTCAATTTTTTTTTTAAATAAAAAATTCCCCGACCCGACCCGGCCCACTAGAAAAAACCGATATAATCTGATACATTCGGCGATATAAACCGAACATATCATTTTTTTTTTAAAAAAGTTGTATTCGGTTTTTTTTAAAAAAAAACAATTTTTCTTCGGTTCATATTTTTCGGATACAAAACCGAACCGAACCGATATACGCCCACCCCTACTAATGAGAGCGTAAAAGTATATGTAAAGAATGAATATTGGGTTTAACTCAACTCCAAAAGCTAGCTTGTAGACAATGGCGGATTATGGTAGGAGCGGAGGGGAGCTGTGGCCCCCTTCAAAAAACTCAAAAAAATTAAAAAAAATATTATATATACTACTCACGATTTAAAAACCCTAAATCCCGTCACTTTCTCGGCGGCACCAACGACTCACGAACTCACATTCACAGCACGACTCCACTCTCTCACAATCTATTTCTCTCCACTCGTCTCTCCATCTCTGGTACTACTTAACTGCAGAAGATTTATTTATTTATTTATTTATTTATTTATTTGGGTCTCTTTTTCTTCTATAAAACATAAATCTAGTATGCCTTGGATGCATAGTTGCATCATTGTTTCCAATATACATGATATGAGTTTTAATGGGTAATTCTTGATATGGGTTTCTTTTAAATCAGCAAAAGATTACATCTTTATATTTATTTCATCATATACGAGGCTATTTTGGGCTTATGGGAGTGGAATTAACAAATTAAGGCTTTAAAAGCTGAATTTCTTTGACTTAGTTCTGTTTTCATATTTAGATGTTATCTTTGATAATTGATTTATGTATTTTTTTTTAGGAGTGGTACGATGGTCAAACTTAAGAAAATTGATGCATTTTCAAGAGGAAAGCTTTCAACAAAGATGAAAATTGTATAGCTTCAACATCGACACTTGAAAAATACAATTCTGATGATCAAACGGTTCAATTGGATGAGAAACCTTGCAAGATTCAAAAAGTCACCATGGATGAATTTGATATCAATTGTTTATAACGTGACCCAGAAAACGTCTCCAAATTTGGGAATATCCAGTGAATCGAAGAGATGAAGTTTGAAGAGCTTATCTCAATTAGGGTCCCTATCAATGTCAAGTTGAAAAGTATCCCCTCAATAGAGATAAGCATCCAAGGCGATTTCAAACATCTTGGTTCAAAATTTTCACTTCATGGCTAGAGTACTCACCGACTAATGATGCTGCTTATTGTTTGTTTTGTTACTTGTTCAGTAAAAAGCCAAGTGGACATCCTGGAACTGATGTCTTTACTAGAAAAGGATTTAAAGCATGGGAAAAGGTCAATGCTGGGAAGAGTTGTGCTTTGCTTAATCATATTGGTGAGAGTCTGTGTTAGTCTCACAATAATGCATTGAAATCTTCTCAAGACTTGTTCAATCAGTCTATGCACATCAGAAATGTCCTTAACGTGCAAAGTTCGGATCAAATTAGCAAAAATAGACTTCGTCTCAAGAGCTCTATTGATTCTATTCGTTGGCTCACGTTTCAAGTTTGTGCTTTTAGAGGCCATGACGAATCACTGGGATAAAAAAATAGAGGTAACTTTCTTGAAATGATCAAACTCTTAGCTTTTGAGGCTAAGCAATAGTTTGGTTCCTAAAGATATTTACAAAACATTTGATATGAATGATATATGTGCTCTTGTAGAAAAATTATATCCAATGGATTTTAGTGAGCAAGAGAAAACAAATTTGAAATTTCAACTTCAACACTTAATTCTTGAAGCTGTTAGTCATCCAGAATTGAATAACTTGTCAACTATGTCTGAATTGTGTGGAGCTTTGGAAAAAACAGGGAAGGCGAATACATATTACTTGATTGACCGGATAATCCGCCTTATCTTAACTCTTCCAGTTTCTACGGCTACTACAGAAAGATCATTTTCAGCAATGAAGATAATCAAGACAAGGTTGCGTAATAAGATGAAGGATGAATTTCTTGCTTACAATATGATGGTTTATATTGAAAAAGAGATAGCTGAAAGCTTTAGCTCTGATTCAATTATTAATGATTTCAAGTCTTTAAAAGAATGAAGGGCAGTACTTTAATTCTAGGTATGTCTTTCCTTTTATATATTATAATTTTTTTGTGTTGATGTTATTTTGAATCTTTGATAAAATTATATTTTGTTCTTATAAATTTCAATTATAATATATTAGTTAGTAGTTACCGCTTCCCTTAATATTTTGGGCAAGTTCCGTCACTGCTTGTAGGGTGAGGATTGTCCAAGTCCGAGTCCATGTTCCCATTCCATATCCGATGTGAGACTCTTAACACTTTCCGCACGCCCAGACCTTGTTAACTGGAGCGTGGATAATATAATTTGGGGGCCCAACATCGGTGAGCAAAGAATTGAAATGAGTCTGGCTCTGATACCATGTAAAAATGGATCTTGGACCTAACTCAACCTCAAAAGCTAGCTTGGAGTGTGAGTATTGTCCAAATCTGAGTCCATGTTCCCATTCCATATCCGGTGTGAGACTCTTAACCGTATACCTAAACCAAATAACGAACAATAATTAACATATATAATTATACCATGATGAGGTCTTGATTCCCTTTGAATTGAATGCTCCCAATGTCGCCACTGTTGTATCTATTTAAGCAAAGAAGGCGTTAATTAAGTGGTGAATATTATATTAAGTAGTTGCATACTAATATTATTGTTAGTGAGAAGTAAAAAAGTCAACAAACTAACGTTAAATGGTCATGATTAATGAGACTTTAGAAGCTAAGCTTTTGCTTGTCATGCGACATTCTTTACCCTTTTTCAACAGTAAAAAATATACGATTTCTCAAATGTTTCTTTCACAAATTGGAGAAGAAAAGTTAAAAAGGTTCTAATTTTCTTTCAAAAAAAAATTGAAATCATACCTTAAACCCTCCAAGAACCATGGTGGCGGCACAGAAGATCACATGTGTGACTGCCAATACAAATATGAAAATGTGCAGTTAGATGCAATCCCTCCAAGGATAATAGTTGAGTTTGTCCCTACACAAAAAGATTTAAAATTTAACAATGTGGATAATTCATAATTATATCTGCATATTTGTATTCTACTTCAGTTCCCTTATGAAATATTTGTAACTGGATTAAGCCTCATTTATTTGAACTTAACGGAGTTATTAATCTTAATCAGTTAGATCTCAATCATTAAATTTTTTATATACATGTCTGAATCTTAATCATCCGATCTTAATTACCATAAGTATTTTTATCACTTAATGGGTCTATTAAAAAATATCTACAAAGATGACAGTTCACAAATTCTATTCATTTACCGTTATTGCTATCGCTAGCCCTCTATATCATTATCAACTATCATTGACGCCACCCTCCAATAAATCAACTACCACCATCACTACCCACAACCACCATCCTTAGTACTCACAACCACCACCTATGTCAATCTCTACAATCAGTTGTCATCACTATTAGCTATGATTTATAATCGTCAACTCTAACCATTATTACCATAATATAACCACCGATAATTAATCACCATCATCAATCACCACTATATACTATAACAATTTACCACCACCATTAGTTATCACTTTCATCCAATTATCAATCGTCACCGCAACTTCTACTGCCAATCACCATGACCAGTAGCTACTATTCACATGCATCATCAAATAATATAAATTTTGAATAAAAATCTACAACGGCTAAAATTAACTATCGAGCTCGAAGTTCGAGAGAACTAAAAATTATTGTATTTCTCCGAAAAAGAAAATATAATTAAGAGAAAACATATGCGACGTACCTCATGACGGCTACAATGGTCTGCACCGGTACCTCCAGATAAAAGGTGTCTCCCAGTCCTTATAGTGAGATGTTTAGAAGTAGCAGATTGCATGGAAGCATTATTATTGCAATATTTTCAGGAATGCATATTTTGCTTATTGACGTTTGGAACACCGTAATAGTAAGGAAATAAATCCCAAAAGCATCAATTCTGCAAATTCAATACCAAAAAGCAAATTAAAAAAAGAAAAGAGAATTATATACATATGAATTTCAATTTCTTAAAAACAAATGTTTTTTACTAGCTGTGCATGGGATTTTTTTCTCACACTTCTTCTTTTTTTTGATGGGTACATTTCCCAATTGGAACCCAGACTTGTTTTTCGAGAAACAAAAGATTTTTTCTTGTTGTAAGTTTGAGAGTTTGATAATTTGAATCTGAGGAGTCTGTCTGTGAAAGTTCGCCAAAACTTATACCATTTGATTGGACTAGTCTAGTTTTTTAGAAAAGTCTCATCAGAATAACATTTTGCTAATTAAAAAATTGGAGTACTCCCAAAGAACTTCTACAAGAAATTAC
Organism: Anisodus tanguticus; assembly: GCA_034509755.1. Classification (NCBI taxonomy): domain Eukaryota; kingdom Viridiplantae; phylum Streptophyta; class Magnoliopsida; order Solanales; family Solanaceae; genus Anisodus; species Anisodus tanguticus. The sequence continues at coordinate 30,083,356 of CM067561.1, read as the reverse complement.
TATCAGTGTGTAAACACATGTTTTTGCTTTGCATCAAATCTTCCCAGAAATTAAATACTTCGCTAGAAAGAAAAAGAAATTGAAAAGTACATTTTCAAATGACACCTTTGGTTTGCTTAAAACGAAAGCCTTATAAGATGTTATTTAATTGAGAATAATATTTTAAAAACTACTTTTGATAAATAAGTCAAATTACACTAAAAGTATCTTTTTAATGAGTGGTAATCGAATTTCACGTGCCTTTCAGATTTTTTCTCCTCTTATAAAGGAATAAAATGTTGTACTATTAAGTTAGTCTTAATAATAATTCCTTGATTATTTTCATTAATGAAAGAGTATATATACAATTTACAATTTTCATAATAGAAAAATCATATTCTTATTCTAATCCTAAAACTCTATTCTACTTGTACAATGATCCTACAATTATGGTAAGTGTACAATGCTAATCATATACAATTAATACAAACTAGTTTGTTACCATAAATAAGATATACACGATGAGACAACCGTGTATACTTGTGTTAATTATCAATGTCAACAGAAGTAAATGATATGTAAAATTTAAATATATTCCAAAAAGAGAAAACTTATTTTTTTTCCCCTTAAACTAAAAAAAGTTAATATTGGCTGGTAGAGGCTGCCGGAGATTTCAGAAAGTCTGACATCCTTTTGCAGATTGAAACATTCTTAGGAGTTGGCATGTCACAAAACCCTCTGTATTATACATATAAAATCACTGTTTTTTGAAGTAACACGAGCGTGCAATAAGTATAGCAGTAGACGATGTGTGAGTTGTCAAGACTTACAAATGGTTTTAACCAAAAAAAAAAAAAACTTATTAATAATCGAGACTCGAGCCTAAGCTTTCTCTCCCTTTGGAAACGTTCATGGAAGACGAAAGGGAATTAAGTCAAAGGGTGAAAATGATGAGGGTATAAATAATTTTAGTCAGTTATTTTCCACGTAATTTCACACATGGGGTTTGAAGAGCTTTTATAACATATATAATGAAATAGTTAGTAAAAAACATTCAAAAATTTCAAACATTTAGGAGCCGTTGGGTTTAGAAACAAGTTAAGGATTATAGAGTATAAATTATTTTTATGGAGCGTTTCATTTTTTTCCGTAAACAGTTTCATTATATCACTTCACAATATGTTTCAAACGTTCGTAAGATACTATTGCATTACTTACACTCAATCTAGGAAGGCAGAATCTCAAGAAACAAGAAACCCTATGTAAGTGGAAATAGAGAAGTTATCTAAATGATGAGCTATCAAATTTCATGCTCGAGAAATATATATAATTTTGACGTCTTCAAAAGAACTCATCAATATCCATATATTCTCGTAAGTGGTATTTTTTTTTCAAGATACTATCATCTTCTTTTGTAACATTTGTACTTGCACATTCTTTGCATATGATTGTATATGAACCTTTGACCAATCATTTTGTAGCGCCTTTTCAATGTCTCATGTATTGCTAGTGCTTTAGCAGCTATGGCCTTCCCGATAAATTGAATAGGAGTACCAAGAGCATCAAGCAAATGACCATAAATATTCATAGCTGTCATTTCAATGTTTAACTCTTATTTTTTTTACTTTTAAACGTGTATCTGTGAATATAACAATCTCATCTTTTGCCCTAGTAATATTTCCATCATGAATTATGTTAGGTATGCACGTCAGAACTGATAAAATTTTCAAAGCATCATCACATTCATATAAATCATATAAAGCCTTATTCACTATGTCATTAGGTTTATATTCATTGTTAAAACATAAATTATTTATAGGGTTTTCACATTTTTATAAAAGATAAACACTTGATCTCAATAGCTCAATGAACTCTGCATACTTTTATATATTGCAAAACAAATCATTTCACCATTTGGTATTTTGAAATCAGATCAGTTGATAGAAGTCAACTTTCACACTAAATGACCTTATGCACAACTAAAATATATATTGTTACCGTTTCTATTGCGAAACCACAAACCTTATAAACATCATAATATAATTCAATCTGTCAGAAATATTTGCATCAACAAGTAAGACATTGGTCAATAGCAGTGCATTTTCTAATGAAATGTATTACATTTGTTTTTTGTTTTTATTGACCACAATTTTTTTTTTTTGAAAAGGAATGACAACTGGCTTGAGGCCTTTTGGTATCAACGACAGTATAATTAGTAAAATCTTTTAACATAGTTTACCTTGTACTTACTTGAATTTGTACAACGTCACTCCACTAATAAATATAGAAATGGACAAAATAGAATTGATAGTATTCAAACAAAAGTAATTATTAAGATCTTAAATACTTCATATATGATTCTGTTCATCGATAAAAACTTTGACCTTCAACTATAAATTTATTTGTGTTTGTCGTTGTAGGAGTTTAAAACCATTAGAATTAAGAATTTATGGATTAATTCAAACCTTAACATTTTATTCATGTTCTAGTCTCCATCTAATTCCTTGTCTCAATAAGATCCTACTCAAATAATGCTTTTCCAAATTCAAGAATTAGATGAGGGACATCCGACACACAAAAAAAAAATTCTGAAAATATTTATTTATAGCATCTTAAAAAGTAAATGGGTGTTGACTATGAATTTAAGAAAAATATGAAGAGTAATTTGTTTGTTTGGACTTTAATTGTGTATTAATAAATACATGTATTTCATGATATATTACATATTAATAATACATCAATTGGTATATTAAATTATATTAAAATTAGTTTTACATGATTCATAATGCAAACCAAACATTGAATGATATCATATTTTATATCATGATTGTTTTAATCTAAATAATTCTAGCATGAAATCTCACATATAATACTGTATTTGATTGATCATATAAGAAAAAAAGTATATGTTGTACAACTAATGCACTGTTTGGTTGACGATATTAAAATATAAATATTTTCTTAAAGATAATATAAAAGATTAAACCATTTAAAAAAAAACTATTTTAAAGGTATAACCCATTTGATCATAAAAATTATTCACTTTTAAAAAAAATCAGTGTTTGGCCATGAGGTGCATATAGAGAAATTAAATTACAAATTAGAAGAATTTAAATGATTAATACTTTGTAGGGATCTAGTAGCTCAGTTGGTTGGTTACCTGAACTTTCATCTTGTTGGTGAGTGTTCGAATCCTCACGTTGTAATCTCTTTCTCATTTTCCCTTCCCCTACCCCTATGTAATAAAACAAAAAAAAAGTATTTATAATTTGAAAAACAACCAAAACCTTATTTTTTACTTTTTTCACAACCAAAACCTTGTTGAAAAAATACATTTCAACAACCAAAAATTATTTGCAAAAACTATGGTCAAACACAACCTCAACTTTAAAAATTCCAAAAAAAGTAAAAAAAAAAATGGCCTCTATGGCCAAACGCCTACGTAGTTATTACAATTCCTTCTTGACAAAATTTAGGATTAATTACATTGTATGTTAATTAGGGTATAAATGCTATTAAAATTAATTCACATTTTTCAGTCTTACCAAAAATGGTCCAGCCTCTCTCTCTTTCCCTCTCCCTCTCTCTATGATCACCGTAAATTTCACTCAATCGGGTGGTAGTGAGTTCGTCGGAGAACGGAATCCATTTAGATTTGGTGTTGGAGTTCCCGAAAAATAATGTTACTCATATCTGGTGGTTGTGAGTTTGCCAGATAACGGAAACCACTCAGATCTGGTGTTTGAGTTCGCCGGAGAACAAAATCCACTCAGATCTGGTGGTGGTGAGTTCACCGGAGAACAAAATTCTGAGCGAGACACACCCAACTGCTCCAGCTCCAAAGTAGATCATTACCTCAGATTAAAAATTGGAATCGTTTTTTGCTCCTATTAGTTGCTTACTGTGTATTGAATAAAAATATATAAAAGAAATCACTTTAATCACCAAAAATCCTCATTTTTATCAAATTGATTTGTGGAGCTAAATAAGAAGAGTAAATGGCAGATTGATGCAATCCAAATTCATGAACTCCAAGCTCTAAAGAGTCATGCATGAAGATGGGAACTCGAGAGCATGACTTGGCTCCATTCCGGGGACCCTAAGTATGAAAGATTTCATGGGAGGAGAAATGGGAAAGAGTGATGAAGATGATTATGCATGCAAGGCAGCTAATACTTAAATGCAAGCCTTTTTAAATTTCATTTCCAAGGAAGACCAACCAAACAACGCCCTTACTTCATTAATGAAATAATTGTAATAGCTAGCTTGTCTTCCTTATTTCTTTAGTATAAGTAATAGACTTAAACATTTCCCTAGGAAAGATGATTTTGAGATTATTTTGATAAATGATATTTGATAATCTTTTGAGAGATGAGAGCTTGTTGAACTTTTGGTTGAATGCTTTGTTAAGAAGGTTGGTTGCTTGGAGACTTTGTTTTCCTTGAAGTCACCTTAAGAAGTTTGGTGCTGTAACTACTCAATTGGAGGTCTTGGTTATATAGAATCTTGGTTGTCGATTGATATTTCTCTTTGTGTCAACTTATCTATCACTTAATTTTTCTGTCTTTTTGAATTCATTGTTAGTTTTCTTTTTCTTCTATCCTTTATTGTATCACATATGTATGGGTATGACTTTTCTTCGTCTTCATTCTTATATCTATCCTCGTCATGGTCGTGAGTTCGTCAGAGAACGAAACTCTGGCGAGATGGTGGTTGTTGTTGGTCTGTTGATGGTGGTATTGGTATTTGTATAATAGTGTATATTATTGTTTTATTTAATAATATATATGAGTGTATACACACCTCTTATACACTATTATACATTTTTATACACCTATATACAATATATGTCTTGTATAAAAATGTAATTCTTATTCAAAATCGTTCAGATCTTTGTTTACACCCACTTATACAATATTGTATAATTATGTATAAGTGCGTATTTTCATGTATAATATTGTATAATTATATTTTTTAGTGTATATACCTACACATTATACACTTTCATGCACCTATATATAATATACATATCTTTTGTATATAAGTATATAACATTGTATAAATATATTTTTGGGCTATATTTTTACAATGTCAGCGAATTGTATAATTTTTAAATTTCGCCCAAAATTTATGCATAATAGTAGTCACTTTATTACTTAATAGTTACCGCATAAACAATTTTTATATTATAATCCTCTCATAATATGTAAATCGAACGACCCAAGGGTAGATGTAAACGTAAATGAGTAACATTTGTCCGCTTGGGCAGCTCAATTGGTTATCAAGGGGATATTTGGAAAATGGTCAAGGATCGAATTCCGTCAGCGGCAGTGTGAGGGTTACTTCTTGAAATAAAGGAGGACCCTTGTGCGCAGCGTGTTACTGGTTGCGGTGGGAGTTCACCTTTTTTGGAAAAAGTAAATGGGTAACATTTGACTTGTTTTGGGTTGCAAGCTTTTACCCATAGCACAGTTAAACGGTTGATTTCATTTTTCATCTCCATCTCCTTTCTCGCTCGCCGGTTCAAGGCGCTTTTTAAACCCATAAATAATTCTTCATTTTGACTGAACCGGCTAAACACTCCAACAAACCACCAGCACTCGCCGGAAAAAGATCTGTGAATATAGTCAGATCCAGCTTGCATATTTGCCGCAAAGTGTTGAAAATATGTTGCGTCTAAGGGCTTTTCGCCCTACAAATGACAAGATCGTGAAGATTCATATGCATCCCACGCATCCTTGGCTCGTCACTGCTGATGCATCCGATCACGTCTCAGTTTGGAATTGGGAACACCGCCAGGTTTTTCCTCTCATGAAAAGTTTTCGCTATTTTGCTTTCTGTTTGTTGGATTGACAAATCTAAATTGGTTGCCAGATTATTTATGAACTGAAACCTGGTGGTGTTGATGAGCGCCGTTTGGTTGGTGCTAAACTGGAGAAGCTTGCTGAGGGCGAATCAGGTAATTGTGCTTATTAATATTTGTTTGTTATTGTTAGATTGCCATGTCAGTAGCATAAAAAATATCTACTAATATGCCTCACTCCCAAACTATTGGGAAGTGACTAGTGATAGTTAGTTTATAATGGTTATAAGATTATGCACCGTATTTTGCATGATTCAAATTAGTGGAAAAAGTTAAAATACTACTAGTAGAAAAAAGAAAAAGTAATCGAAGGTAGTCTCTACGCGAGTGAGAGGAATCACACTCTAATGAGAATTTAATAGTTCATTTTTGATTCAGTTGTTTATTGACAGATTGTTCCACGGACCTTAAGTCAAATCTTGAACCTCTGTACTAAAATTTCAGGTGTAACACTTTAGTTAGAGTAAGCAATGGTGATGGAAGAAATTTGGGCAAATCTTAGTTCCTTGGATTTTGGGATTTGTAGGGAAGATCAGGTCGAGCTTGCCCCTTGCGAGATGCAAATTCACTACAACCGTGACATTTCTCTTAAGATTAACATAGCCTGGTTCCAGGGCATAGCACACCCTATAAAGGAGATAAATTAGATTATCAGCGTTAAAATATCTTTTTTTTAGAACTATGGTATATGGACCAACTTGCGCGTACCTCGACTAATTCCACAGACACCTTCATAATATCCTAGAACTGTACAAAGAATTATCTGAGCTGAGTTCAATTCTTGTGTACGCTTTTTGTTGAGGTTGGAGTAAATCAGTGAGAATTGGCTCACAGTTTTGAACAAGTTATTGCATTTGATTAAGGTCAACAAATTATTGCATTCGACTAAGGCCACTGGGCTAACTAACTCTATCGGAATCCATACATTTTTTGCATATTGGCTCACTTTACTCATGTTTGTGAATTATTGCATGATACATTTTTAAAAGAGTAGTCCTTTAGAGTATCATACAGTCTGTAGTCATTAATCTTTTAAACTTCTCTTTATATTTGTATGCAGAGCCTAGAGGGAAACCTACAGAAGCCATACGAGGTGGGAGGTAATTGATGCTTAACTTGGCTTCCATATTTTTCCAGCCTCCTTAGTGTCATTGTTGAATCTTACTATGCCATTCTGGTGCATGGTTCAAGTGTAAAGCAGGTTAGCTTTTATGATGATGATGTGCGTTTTTGGCAACTCTGGCGTAATCAGTCTGCTGCTGCCGAGTCTCCAGCAGCTGCTGGTCATGTCACTTCAACTTTTACTTCTCCTGCTGCATCAACCAAAGGGCGCCATTTTCTTGTTATTTGTTGTGAGAACAAAGCTATTTTTTTAGACTTGGTGACGATGCGTGGTCGCGATGTACCGAAGCAGGAGCTTGACAACAGATCACTTCTATGGCAAGTATTAAATCCATCAAATTTTTTTTTGCGTTATCCAGCCTTTTGGAGTTTTACGGTTCTTAACGAATTTAATCTTTTTGACTCTGCCCAAAAGTTAAACATCTTTTTGCAACTATTTTTTAAGACTACCATTTCCTAGGAAATTAAGTTTTCTAGACTACTATTTGATTGAATTAGCGTTGCCAACTATCAGTCAACTTAGAGCATCTCAAGTTTGTAGCACTTAATCAACAGTTCACTAAATGTGCTTACTATTTCCTACTACTTTTGGTCATTACAGAAACCACTCTTTAGTTCCTTCCTCTCTACTAGACTCTTTTTTATATCAGGCAAAAGTATAATTTAACTGACCAGCATCCATAGGATGCAAAGGCAATACAAAAACAGGGAGCTCCTGTACACTGCTTTCAATCCTATCTAAATTCAAGGAGCTTACAAAATCCAAAAGCATAAGAGCATTATTTACATTACAATGGTTACATCAAGCAAAAAGACTAATAACCATCTAGTCTTTGATGGATGAATTGGAGTTGAGACTCCATTAGAACACCTCTGATTCCTCTCCTTTAAATGCAACAAAACAGAACCATTTCCACGTATTTTTGATGGATTCTGCAACTCTCCATTTCCCCTAGCTAATAAATGATTCTGTTAGACTCCCTGGTAGTACCATTGTACTCCCCAAACACAGAAAAATAAGTTCCAGATGTTCTTTGTTACAGGACAATGCAAAAACAGATGATCTATGTGCTCATTCTCTGTCAAGCACATGTAGCACCTGTTGCAGACTGCTACGCCTCGTTTTTGTTAATTGTCTTGAGCTGAATAAGCCTCCAAAATTGACAACCAGCTAAAGATGCCACTTCTCCTTGACTTTTATATGTTCCAGCGGGGAAAAGACTCAGCAAACAGTTTGGAAATCGAAATGAGAAGAATTACTATGTTTAACTAGATCTAAGTTGAGCTAGACGTACTTCTTCAAAACTTTCTTTTTTGTTTAGGCTAAATGGGATTACGAAATCGTGTAGTTGGAAGAAACTTTCAGAGATGATAATGGAGAGAACAAAATCATATATCCATGATCTATCACACAAACACAGTGTGATTAGAGGGAGTGAACATGAATTTAAGCTGGTTTTTACTGGGGTGTATGGGCCTGGTACAAGGACTGACCGGAAAGTTTTATGGGAAGATTTGGTTGCGAGAAGAGGACTTTGGGATTATCATTCATGGCTGATAAGTAGTGATATTTAATGCTGAATTTACCAAATCAGTAAAAGAGTTTACTGAGATGATACCAGATCTGTCTTGAGTTGATTTGCCGCTTCACGGGGGCCTTTTTACTTGGTTTAGAGACAATTCTGACGATAGAGCTTCAAGAATTGGTAGATTATTTATCAACGGTGTCTGGGACGAGACATTCAAGTACATGAAACTGAGAGTTCTTCCCAGAACCATCTCAGATTACTGCCCAATTTTTTCCGAATGCGGAGAGTGAGGTAAATTGAAGAATGTCTTCAAATTCGAAAATATGTGGCTGGATGTCAAGGGGTTCATTGAAAGGGTAGCCCGGTGCACTAAGCTCCCGCTATGCACGGGTCCGGGGAAGGGCCGGACCACAAGGGTCTGTTGTACGCAGCCTTACCTTGCATTTCTGCCCGAGGCTGTTTCCACGGCTTGAACCCATGACCTCCTGGTCACATGGCAGCAACTTTACCAGTTACTCCAAGGCTCCCTTCATGTCAAGGGGTTCATTGAATTGATTGAAAATGGTGGAATTCCTACCGGTTGAATGACAGACCATATGTTAGAATTGCTACGAAAAGATAACCAATCATATAAATGATAGAGTTCATTTGGTTTTTGTTTTGAGCTAAAATAAATACTTTTTTGTCATACTGGTGTTTAGTCTTCTGTTGACAAAAGTTGTTCTCTGGGTCATGGGAAGTTGTAAAAATGCCTATCTGATTATCTTAATTTGCTTGTTCTTTTGAATCTCTTGCAGTATGGTGTTCCTGTCTAAAACAACTGCTGTTGATGGCCCTCTTGTGGCTTTTGGAGGGTCAGATGGTGTAATTAGAGTTCTTTCAATGATAACATGGAAGGTCTCATTTTAGAATATTTGGTTTGTCAAGTCTTTCTGATATTTGTTCCATTCATTGTCAAAATGAGTAGATGAATAACTCCGACACTTCTTCTCTGCAGCTTGCGCGAAGATACACAGGGGGTCATAAGGGAGCAATTTCTTGTTTGATGAATTTCATGGCTGCTTCTGGCGAGGTACTTGTTATGCTTCCAGTGGATACTTAGATCCCTTTTTATCACCTTACAGGCTTACACTATGTAGGACTTCAAATTGTTTAGGACTTGAAATTTTTATCCAGATCAGAACGTAGTGTCTCCATTTATAATTCAAGATATAGGCTGTGTTTCAAAAGTGTGATCTTGATTTATACTTGGCTATATGGAGTTTGTAGGTGTAAGGACATGATTTAGTTGAATTTCGAAGATATTGAGATATGTTTCTCGAGAAAGAGATGGTACCATTTCAGGCCAAGATATAGTGCATTGTTTACAGCTTTTGTATGAGTTAAACTCCGCAATTTGTTTGCATTGATCTTTTGTGTGCAGAGGAATCAGCCAAAAGAGATTGAGAATCACCTCTCTCTTTTAGACTTCGGAGACCTGTCAGGACCTCAGAAAAATAATAATAGATCTTGATTGTGAAAATTATGTTTTCCAGTTTTTATGATTTGATCCAGAGAGCTTAAAGAAAATTTCAGTCTACAATGAAGCTGTACTTCAATTTGAAGAAGGGTGTCCTCTATCTAACAACTTAAATATTTTTTTGACGAGGAACAACTTAAACTTTTAGATGTTGTGGTTCACACATTTCAATAATAGTGGACTTAGGTTCTTCTGAGTATTTCTTGCCTTGGTAATTCATTTACTATCAGATAGAAAATTCTTAAATGGTGGACAATCTGGAAGGAGAGGAACTCTAGATGTTTTGAGAATGTAGAGAATAGTATACAAAAGATCAAGCTGAATTGTATTTTCATCTTATGCTTTTGGTGTAATCAGGTGAACTCAAATGATACTGTCGCCATCATTGATGTTTTAGATTCGATATAGGAATAGGAAAGTAGAGTATGGAGTACTTGTGTATATATTGTTTCAGTGTCACCCATGTACTGTTTTGCTCATTATGAAATATAGATACAGTTGCCAGTTTAAAAAAAAAAATCTTAAATGAAGCAGATAATTTGTTGGGACAATGTTGGTTTCTCTGTCAGAGAGAAGGGGAAAAAGGGAAACATCTATATAAGGTCCTTGGCTTGCATGGTTCTCTACCTGGTTTACTTTGTAGTTAATACATTTTAAAATCAAACTGGATTACAAAAGTATATATGCTTGCTCTCCATCCATTCAAGATCTTAACGTCCCTTGTGTTTCCCTTTCTCAATATGTAACTTGAGGGGAAAAATTGAAGTTCCATAAAATAAAACGAATCGTTGTTACAAAGAATATGGAAATTTTACTCTGAGATTTGTTACTGTAAACAGAACTGCTGGAAGTGACAATTCTGTGTTCTTCTATAATTTACACAAACGAATGACTATGTTCACCTGGCAGAAACTGTTACACGTCTAATATTTTCTGTTTGATTGCAATTTTCTTTTCTATCATGTAAATGCAGTCTCTTCTAGTTTCTGGTGGTAGTGACGGATTGCTTGTACTTTGGAGTGCAGACAACGCTCTTGATTCAAGAGAGCTTGTTCCTAAACTCAGCTTAAAAGTATCTTCTTATTCCTTTAGTTTTCCTTTTAAATTTCTACTGCAATTTAATTTCACCATAAGATTTTCATTTGCCGGTGCTAAAAGCAAAAAATGAGAACAATTCAGTCCGTGGAAGAATAGACCAAATTAACGGGGCTGGTGTTCTATTTGATGTAAATGCATCCAATTACCAGCTTGTAGTTCACAAACAGGAAATGATCGTGATGGTATATGTTCAGTATGGTCTATTGGTTGAAATATGTAAAATTCTTATTTATCCCTCATGTTTCCTGATTAGTAGTTGTACATGACCACCTCTTTTTTTCTACGTTTGGAGGTAAGGTTATTTAAATTACAATTTTTCCACTTCAAAAAATAGAATACTAGCGTATTACTCCCTCCGTCCCAATTTAAGTGTCTTAGTTTGACTAGACACGGAGTTTAAGAAATAAATGACTTTTGAATCTTGTGGTCTTAAATTAAAGAGGTGTATAATGTACTAAAATGTCCTTTAATCTTGTGGTTATAAGCTTGCCATGTAGGATCTTTGAATTGTCAACTTACTAAATGTGGAAAGAGGCACTCTTTTTTGGACAGACCAAAAAGGAAAGTAAGACACTTAAAATGGGACAGAGGGAGTTCTACTTTTTGGTATACTTCTTGTAAATGGGTGTTTCTTGCAACTTAAAATTTATTATATATAAAAAAGAATACAAGAGTATTAAAAGTTTTAAAGAGTTGAGGAGAGAGACTGGCTTCCTGGTGCCCAACCCTGCCTCTTTTAACACAGAAACAGCGTTTTATTAGAAGTCTTTATCTTTCATAGCATTCATAATAGTTTTATATTTGAAAAAGTTATCCTGTTATTTTTTATTTCCTATCCTAAGTAGATTGCTTTTTTTGGGTGTGTTTGCATGTATCACTGTTCACTAGTAGTCTTCAATGCTTTCGTTGTTTACTTTGTAATGTTGTGTTTAGTTGTGTGGCTGGTCTATGTGTGTGTAAGCTTCCTATTTGATGTATTCCCATGTAATGGCTATTAATGAATAAAAATTATTAACCACTTGGTCCTTTTGCATGGAATGCATCTGGAAAATCAATGATAGATGAGAGTTGATTGAACTGCAAGTCCTTGCATGGTTTTTATCAAATCCTTGAAGCTTTTCTTGACCTTCCAATGTTATACTCTATAGGCTCATGATGGTGGGGTTATTGCTGTAGAGCTCTCCAGAGTGATTGGTAATGCACCACAGCTAATTACTATTGGTGCTGATAAAACATTAGCAATCTGGGACACCGTCTCCTTTAAGGTATGGTACTAGATCTCTTAGATTTTTTGCTTTACGCACATAGCGGATATATTTCTGATAATAATAATTTCAACCCAATTGCAGGAATTGCGTCGAATAAAACCCGTTCCAAAACTAGCTTGTCACAGTGTAGCATCATGGTGCCACCCACGGGCTCCCAGCCTCGACATCTTGACGTGTGTCAAAGATTCCCATATATGGTAGGCATACTTCACACACCTCCCTTGGTTGGAATATAATTAACACTGCTTGAAGTCTTCCCTCTTTGGGCAGAAAATGATACGCTGTTGCAACTTTGCAGGGCTGTCGAGCACCCCACCTATTCTGCTCTTACAAGGCCATTGTGTGAACTTTCTGCTCTTGTTCCTCCACAATTACTTGCCTCTCACAAGAAGATGAAGGTGAAACTACTATAGATAAACAACATGGTTTATCTTAACATTTTCCTTGCTGTATATCTTGTCTTTCAAATCTTACCTATTTTTCCTTGTGCAATTTCTTACTTTTTGGAAGATTGACATTTCAGGTGTTAAATCTACACTATGATGGTGGGAAAAATGAATAACCAATAAATGTTTATTATTTTAGGACGAGCAAAGCCTTCCTGTTTGATGTTTGGCTATTACTTGATCAAAAAAAATATGTTTGGCTATTGTAATGGAAAAGTGATTTTTACAGTATTTCTTTTATAAGAAGAGTTTATACTAGTTTCTTCTGCTAGATAGTTTCTAGGATTCTTTACGCACTCCATCATATCATATAGGGCTAAGATTCTATATAGGAAGGCATCTAATTATTTGACTTTTTGAAGATGACTTATGTTTCTCTCTGTGGCCTTTTAGGTTTATTCTATGGTTGCACACCCTTTACAGCCACACCTTGTAGCTACTGGAACCAATATTGGCATTATTCTATGTGAATTTGATCAGAAGTCTCTTCCTCCTGTAGCAATACTGCCAACACCAGCAGAAAGTCGTGAACATACTGCTGTTTATGTAGTTGAAAGGGAATTGAAGTTGTTGCAATTTCAGTTATCTAACACCATTGCTCCAGCACTCGGGAGTAATGGCTCTTTGAGTGACACAGGAAGGTTCAGAGGAGAGATTCCTGAACAACTCCACGTCAAACAAACCAAAAAACATATTACTACTCCGGCTCCGCACGATTCGTACTCAGTTCTTTCTGTCAGCAGTTCTGGGAAGTAAGTGGTTCACAGACACTAGCGATACTCAATCCCTATATCGGACTTAGCATAGCAGACAACATCTAGTATCTTCAACATTATCTTGATTTGTCTTATTGCCTCATATTGTTAAAATCCTCATCCATTATCTCTATTATGCTTTTTTAAAGTTGTACTGGCCGGTTTTACAAGGTTTTGAAATGTAATGTTTTGCAGGTATCTAGCAATTGTATGGCCTGATATTCCTTACTTCTCTATCTACAAAGTCAGCGATTGGTCAGTTGTTGATTCTGGAAGCGCAAGGCTTTTGGCTTGGGATACTTGTCGAGATAGGTTTGCTTTGTTGGAATCTGCAGTTCCTCCTAGAATTCCCATTATTCCAAAAGGTTCATCTAGAAAAGCGAAAGAAGCTGCTGCAGCTGCAGCTGCAGCACAGGCAGCAGCTGCTTCTGCTGCTTCTTCTGCTACTGTTCAAGTTCGTATATTGCTGGATGACGGGACATCAAATGTATTAATGAAGTCGGTGGGAAGCCGGAGTGAACCAGTTATTGGATTGCATGGAGGGGCATTACTTGGTGTGGCCTATCGAACTTCTCGAAGGGTTAGTCCTGCTGCTGCTTCAGCAATTTCAACAATTCAGTCTATGCCATTATCAGGCTTTGGAGGTAGTTCTGTACCTTCATTTAGCACTATGGAAGACGGTTCTCAAAGATTTGCAGCTGAAGCAGCACCTCAGAACTTCCAATTATACAGCTGGGAAACATTTCAACCAGTGGGTAGTCTTCTTCCTCAACCAGTTTGGACAGCATGGGACCAAACAGTTGAGTATTGTGCTTTTGGTTATCCGCAGCACATTGTCATATGTTCTTTGCGTCCACAGTTTAGATACTTGGGGGATGTCGCAATTCCTTTTGCCACTGGGGCAGTTTGGCAGCGGAGGCAGTTATTTGTTGCTACTCCTACTACCGTTGAGTGCGTTTTCGTGGATGCTGGGGTTGCACCTATTGACATAGAAACAAAACGAAGAAAAGAGGAAATGAAACTTAAAGAGGCACAATCAAGAGCTATTGCTGAACATGGAGAATTAGCCTTGATAACAGTCGACAATCAACAGACAAATCCACAAGAGAGGATAGCGTTAAGACCCCCAATGCTACAAGTTGTGCGGTTGGCTTCTTTTCAGCATGCACCCTCTATTCCTCCATTTCTGTCGTTGCCTAGACAGTCAAAAGTTGATGGTGATGCGTCGAGTGTGCTCAAGGAGATGGAATCTCGTAAAGCTAATGAGGTGGCAGTTGGTGGTGGTGGGGTGGCAGTAGCTGTCACTCGTTTTCCTGCAGAGCAAACACGTCCAGTTGGACCTCTTGTTATTGTAGGTGTTCGAGATGGTGTTCTTTGGCTAATTGATCGATACATGTGTGCTCATGCAATATCCCTTAGCCATCCTGGTATCCGTTGCCGATGTTTGGCAGCTTATGGAGATGCTGTTAGTGCTGTAAAATGGGCCAGTCGACTTGGCAGAGAACATCATGATGATATAGCCCAATTTATGCTTGGGATGGGTTATGCTACTGAAGCACTTCACTTACCTGGAATATCCAAGAGGTTAGAGTTTGATTTGGCTCTGCAGAGCAATGATTTGAAAAGAGCACTTCAGTGCCTTCTAACAATGAGCAACAGCAGAGGTATTGGGCAAGAAACTCTTGGATTGGATCTTAATGATCTTATGAACATGACAAAGAAGAAGGAAAATGTTGTTGAAGCTGTTCAAGGAGTTGTTAAATTTGCCAAGGAGTTTATGGATCTCATTGATGCTGCAGATGCTACAGCACAAGCTGATATTGCTCGTGAAGCTCTTAAAAGACTAGCTGCTGCTGGTTCTATTAAGGGAGCTCTACGAGGTCAGGAATTAAGAGGCGTTGCTTTACGGCTTGCAAATCATGGGGAGTTAACACGACTCAGTGTATGTCACTTGCTTTATTTCTGTTTTTGTTTCCAATTGGTTTCATTGACACGACGCCTTTTTTAAGTAAATCTACTAGGCAGGGTACCTAGTAGCTCATTTTATGGATTTTCTCAAATAAAGCCTTTACAATGTGGATATAAAAGGAGGTGCAAAACATAAAAGCTGCTAGGACTTATAGAGTGTCCTAACTTGACAGTGAGGTCTAAAATTAGCTTAGTAAATCTTATGAATGAGCTAGCATATGTATGACTAAAATGTGACCTATCCATCGACCAACACTGGATCATAGCTTGTACTTCAATTCTGGGCAGTGGCATAAGTGTGTCCCAACTAACAGGATCAAAACTGGACAGTAGAGTTAGGCTAACAAATAGTTTGATTGTGAACTCCAGCATCATCTTCTGGCAGCTTGAACTCTCAACTGTGGACATTGAGTATGTCACCTGCTTCTTTTCTGCGTTTGTTTCAGATCCTCATATACATTTGAATTTTACTAACTGGCTCTTTGCTCCTTTATACTTTTTCCCTTGATAATAATCTTCCCCAATTCTGAATTGATCATCTATGCTATCAGATTTAAATTAATGTAACCTAGATGATTAACCATTGATTTGCATTTCTACATTGTGTTATTTTCCCATACTTCTGGGTCTAAAGGAATAAAGAAAGCAATCAAACTCAAAGGATCTTTCAGTTCTGCTTCTAGTATATTCTGTGTCCCCCCCCCCCCCCCCCTCCACTCAACTGTGCTAACGTGATAGGAGTTACTTGTGAAATTTGAGATCAATTGGATCACTGCATGACAGGTATTCAGTGTATATTTAACTAAATGATTTTAAGAGAATAAATTTCCTCACGTACTGACAAAATCTTCTGCAGAACCTGGTAAACAACTTGATATCAGTTGGTGCGGGACGGGAGGCTGCATTTGCAGCTGCGCTTTTGGGAGACAACGTACTTATGGAGAAATCATGGCAGGAAACTGGGATGCTTGCTGAGGCTGTACTGCATTCACATGTAAAATTTCATTTTCTAAATGTTGGATTTGTGTTTTGAGTTTTGACCTATGAATTAGTGCTTCAATTAATATTCTCCATCTTCTGCTATAGATTTGATCTTTTGATTTAGTAGTATTTGTTACTGACGGTCTCTTGTTTTTCAGGCTCACGGTCGACCTTCAATGAGAACCTTGGTTCAGGCATGGAACAAAATGTTGCAGAAGGAGATGGAACACACTCCATCAACGAAAACTGATGCAGCAGCTGCATTTCTGGCCTCTCTCGAGGGGCCTAAGCTCACAAGTTTGGCAGATGCTGCAAAGAAGCCACCGATTGAAATATTGCCTCCCGGTATGGCATCTCTATACGGTCCTAATCCCGGTCAAACTAAACCTCTTTTGGGGAAGCAAGGCTTGGCACAACCTGGCAAACCACTACTTTTGGAAGGATCTAAAACAACAGCACCAATTGCTTCTGCTCCTGCTGGAAGCGACACAACTGCAACATCAGAATCAGGTGTTCCTCCTAAATCAGAAAATGGGGCTTCAACTACACCAGAATCAAGTAATCCACCTGTGTCAGACTCTGGTGCTGCACCTGCAGCAGAGACTGGTGCTGCACCCTCGACAGAAACTGATGCTGCACCCGCTCCAGAAACTGATGCTGCACTCGCTCCAGAAACTGGTGCTGCACCTGCTCCAGAAACTGGTGCCGCTCCTGCAGAATCAAGTACAACCCAAGTGTCAAACTCGGATGCCTCAATTGTTGCTGAAGCAATGGTGCCTGGTGCACCAGCATTGAATGAAAAGCCTTCAGACTATCTGGCCTTGGTCCCATCAACGTCAGCTGCTGTAGAACCAACTACAACTGGCGCAATTGTTCCATCGACATCAGCCACGGGTCCACCACCTGCACCAGATAAGAAAAAACCAAGTGTTCCTGATGAACCTCTGATGATTGATTTTTCTTGACGTGCGCTAATTGCACGCTCACCTTTCCATGCAGATTCCCTGAGTACGAGTGGTATGAATTCCTTTCTTTACATTTCTAATAGGGGAGTAGAATATCTGTACTCGTTTTTATGCTTAAAGCACTATGCATGCTCCAGTTGAAGCTGCGAGTTCATTGATCCGTTGTTATCTTAGGTGTCAGGTCTGTTTGTTAATATTAGTTTATCCTGTGTGTTCCTTATTCTTTGATTTGGTGGAGTTTTTCCAGTTCACATTATCTTGTGCTCCGTCTTTCTTGATTTTGTTACTTTTTTTGTTGTATTTTCATTGTACCTCTCATTATTTTATGCTGCATCTTCCTTTTTCCCCTTTTTTGTTTCTTTTTCTTGGATGGAATTAATTTTGATTTGTTACAATCCTACATCGATTACGTTTCTTTTGAGCCGATGGTCTATCGGAAACAACCTTTCTATCCCACAAAGGTAGGGGTAACATCTGCGTACATCTTACCCTCCCTAGATCCCACTTGTGGGAATACACTGGGTATGTTGTTGGTGATTTGGTTCGAATTCTTAGGGGTAGCACTTCGAGATGTGACACTTTATTTTTCAGCACCTGCTTCTTTATTCACTGTCTATTTCGTGGTATTCAAGTTGACCTCCACATTTTGAATTTATCACTTTAAATTTCCTTATGAAATGTGGTTTGAGATTTGAACCAGTCAAATAATATCAAAATTTCTGTCATCCATGGTCCAAAAAGGGAAAAAGTAGGAGTGACGTCAAAAATTCGTAAATTTGATGGAGAAGTTTCTATTAAGTTCAGAAGTAATCAACATTTTCGAGCCTTTTGTTAAGTTTGACCAGTAGTTGGACCCCAAAAAAGTAAAAGCAGTAGGTCGGAATTTCAAAGTGGCCCTTCGGTTTTGAATCCACATGGTATTTCCAACCAACATTGCACTAATTTCCCGCGTCTATTTAAGTACACATGAACAATAGACGTCAAACGTTGAATACTTGAATGTGAATAGGAATTTTTTATTCCAACCAACCAAACAAACTATGAAATTTGAGTTCTAACCTCATTGATTACGTTGTATACTTTATCATCTGTCGTGTAAAGAAGTTTATCTCGCACTAATTTCAGGTGTTATCTTGGCCATGCGGTTATCTTTTTCTTTCTCTTTTACTACTTTAAATAAAGATATTCATACCAATGATTTTATTTCCTTATTTTAGTTAATCTAAGTAATTTAAATATCGTAGAATCAATCTCTCAATTGTGAAGTAATTAAAAAAATTAATAATTTGTTTCAATATTTTAGAAAATCAAGTGTAATTGAAGGGGAGCCTTGGAGTAACTTGTAAAGTTGCTGTCATGTGACCTAGAGGTCACGGGTTCAATCCCCGGAAATAGCTTCTAGCAGAAATGCAAGGTAAGATTGTGTACAACTGTTTTTTTTTTAAAAGTGTAATTGTCGTAAAGAATCCAATCGTGATTTTCGTTTACCAAAAAGAAAAAAATATCATCCATTTCTCTGGCAACGCAAGATAGTTTGGAAGGAATACTAATCGTTCCTTATGAAATGTAAAGATTATGAAGTAAGAGTTAATTCCGTGGGTTTAAGTTAGGCAGAATGGCCTAACAGCCCATTAAAAGTTTAAAACTTCTACATATACTATCAGTAATTAAAAAAAATGCTTTTTGTTAGAGATAATAGATAAATAAATTAATGCATTCAAAGATATGATGTTTAACCGTCAATAAGTATGATAAAAATGATGGGACCATTGAAGGAATCTCAATATAGTGCGAACTGATTTTTTTCATCAACCTAAAAATTGTTGCACGAAATTAACAGGGTGTATTCAATTGAGATTTTAAAAGACTATTTATAGATAAATAAGTTCAGTAGATTTTAAAAGACTATTTAGGAATGTAATGACTTAAAAGATTTTTTTTAAAATTTCAATCAAGATTTTTTACGTTTGAATTTTAAAAAATTTATCATAAGATTTATAAAGATATGAAAGGACTACATGAATTTTTTATTTTTATGATGCTAACCAACCATTAATCAGATGATGAGCAATGGTGATCTACTTTAATGATACACGAAAGTCAATTGGTTCAAAATAACAAAGAAATGGAAATTGCAGTCACTACAATTTTTCTAATCTTTTAATAGCCAATTTGATGTAGCCAATTTTTCCAATAGCCAATGTGATTGTAGCCACAAAAAGCAATAGATCTACAAAAACAACATGAAATGCCAACAAAAAGAAAATATTTAAATAGAAAAAAAAAAGAAAAGGGAAGACGCAAATGGCCAAACAATAAATCCCTAAAACCTAAAAGCTCATACTTCCTACTCCCGTTTCTCTCTCCAGCCGCAACGACCCTCTCCACTTTTCCATTCCTTTCTTCAATCATTGGAAACATATTAGACACAATTCTTGAAAAATGATCATACATCTGTTATTAAAATTCCATTTCTGTACATGCACAAAACAAGAAGAAAAAAAAAAGAAACCAGAGAAAAAAATTCAGACCTCATTGCTTAAAGGAATTTGGGGGATGAGATGAAAGTGAAATGATGAGTGTAGAAAGAGGAAATGAAAGAATATATACAGAGAGAGAAGAGAGAAAACAGTAAGCAATCTTGAGAATTTTTTTATAGGGTTTGTTATTTATAACTCTCACTAAAAAGACACAAATTCCATTGAGATTTTTTTTTAAATTAGTAAGTTTTTGAATATCAAAAGACTTTTTGTTACTGGTTTAAAATTTTGATTGAATATCACTAGATTTTAACACTCTCTTTAAAAAATTATAATAATCTTGATTAAATACCACAAAATTTGTTTTAATTATTTAAAAGTCTTAATTGAATATCACAAGACTTATTTATCTCAAAATAATATTTTAAAATCCTAATTGAATCACTAATGTGTGTTCTTTACAATGAACGAAAATTCAAATTTATTCCGTGGTCCCTATATTTCTTACAAGACGGTGACACATTTAATAGAAGTTCTATTTTGAAATTTCCATTTAAAAAAACAAAATAAATGTGGAGCAGGGAGAACAAAATAAACATGGCGTCTAGAATTAGGTGTGCTTTAACTTTTTGCCAAAGACTTAATTATTCAAAAAAATTAAAAAAAAATGAATAATTAAGTCTTTGGCAAAAAATTAATTAGTCATTAAGACAATATTTCTGTTTTTTTTTATCTTTAAAAAAAACGTAACTTGTTCTTGAAGAAGAAGCCAAAAATAACTAAATATAACACCACGCCAAACTCCAAAGTCGCTGGCGCCATATAACACGTTGCTCTCATTCTCTCTCCTTCCCATTTTCATTTTTCCAGACAAAACAAACAAACCCTTATTGCGGCGGTGAAAGATTTGTCTCTCATGTCCAAAACCTAGCTATTATTCACCTCCGCCGCCGTCGCGGTCTCCGAAGCCTACATCTCCGTTTTCTTCGCTATTATGCCGACTTACACAGCAATAGCCTTCGAAAATCTTGTCGAACCTCGTGTTCGTAAATCCTATGGAAAGCAACAGCTAATCGAGAGAAATGAAGAAGAAAAAGTGGTGGAGGATATTCCGGCGCCGGCGAATCACATATATATATCACCGGCGTTGTATATAACTCCAGAGTCAGCTCCGATACCGGAAACTTCTTCCGGCTCGCTGTCTCCTTCTCCATACGTAGTGAACCACAAGCGACGTGGCGGTGTTGCGAACCGGAAACTTGATGGATTTGAGCAAGTTAACGACAAGACTGATTTGGATTTGAATTTGAAGGAGGAGTTAGCTGAGAATAATACTTTGTTTGAGGAAGAAGAAGAAGATGATGATGGATTTTTGGATCCGAGATGTGATGTGTTTAGTGTTGGAAGTGTTAATGACGTGAAAGGACTTGATTGTCGGAGCATTGTGTCTACTCAAGGAGAGTTCTTTGATGCTGATGAAGGTATAAATTTGTTTCTTTGGTTTTATTAAGCAAATCTGTGAAAATATGTTATGTTGATCTGTTGAAATTTCTAATAAAATATAAGTATGTGTTTGATTACCTTACAATTAACTGAATTATACTGCAGAAACATAGCAAAGTTTTATAGAAGTGAGAACAATTCACAAGGTGTGTGTGGCACACAGAGAGGATAAAATAAAATAAGCTTGTCATAGATGGTTTGTGACTACTTTCCTTTTGAGCAGAATGTGTATCGGAAACAACCTCTCTGCCCCACAAAGGTAGAGTTGAGGTGTACGTATATCCTACCCTCCCCAGATATCACTTTACACTGGGTATGTTGTTGTTTGTTATAGATGGTTTGTCCATGCCCTGGGTTAGGCAATAAAATAAGTGATGAATGGTTATGATGTAGGGGAAGTTTCTCCATAGGGTTCTAGTCTTTTTAATATTGTAGCTAAGAGGACGAGAAGATGCAAGTGAATGATAGATATAAATGGAACAATTAGTTGTCCTCAAGGTTTAGTTATTGTTGTTACGCTTAGATGAGGTTCGATTTGATTAGAAATGTGTATGTGTGTACAGATAATTGTGATATTAGAGAAGGTCTTTCTATAGAGCCCCTAATTTGACTTAAAAAGAAGATTTGTATTGAAATAATTGATCAAAGAAAGACAAGAGGGGGTTGCTCATATGGTAAGCGCCCTCCACTTTCAACCCGAAGTTGCGAGTTTGAGTCACCAAGGGAGCAAAGGGGGAGCTCCTGGGGAGGGTAGAAAACAACGATCAAAGAAAATGTCAGAACTGGAATGAGAATAGAGGGAGAGGGATCGCTTTCAACTACTTTGGGATCAAGTTATAGTTGCTCAAAAAGTTATAGTTGATTGATTGTTGCCATAGAAGCACATAATTTTGTGTTATTGGACTAGGGATCTCTGCTCGGGATACAGCACCTGTAAAAAATACAAAGTTGTATCCAAAAAATTCTTTTCATTTTGGCTCAGTTTAGTGATGTTTATCAAACATGCTTTCCAAGGTAAGGTGATGAGTGATGGACGGATGCTTTATTTTAATAGCTGTCAGAGAAAATATGTTCCGTTGGTAATTCCTGCAGTACAATGATGAATGTAATTGTTCTATTATGATAGCTCCCAGACAAAAAATGTCATGTTTCCTAGGCAATTTTTAAAGTCTAATGAGGAGTGCAATTGTTCTTTATGACGGTACCTCAGATTTCTCCTTGGATGGGTCATCTCTTAATGGATCTTCATCTGGCGCTAATATTGAATTGGAACTGCGTGCCACAAGGCTCAAACTCCTTGAGGAAATTGAAAGGAGAAAAACTGCAGAGGATGCTCTTAACATGATGCGATGTCAGTGGCAGAACATCAGTACTGTTCTATCTCAGGCAGGGTTAACACTTCCGTCACCTTCAGATGTCATTGGTGGTATGCAGTTTGATAATGCTTCAATTGAGCAGCTCTCTCAGGAAGTACTGGTCACAAGATTTGTTGCTGAAGCAATAGGAAAAGGTCAAGCTCGTGCAGAAGCTGAACTAGCTGCAGAGTCAATACTTGAAACAAAAAACCAGGAGATTTCAAGGTTGAGAGACAGGCTCAGATACTACGAGGCTGTAAATCATGAGATGTCCCAGAGAAATCAGGAAATCATTGGTAGGTGTTGCTTCTCTTGCTACTTAGTTGTTACTTGTTACAAATTTGATGAATGACCCTTATCATCCAGTCATTGACAGACCTCATCGTAATCCCTAATATTGTTGTTGTCTTGCTTCAGCTTTAATTTCCCATAACTGAGAATCTTATAATCCCTTTTAGAGAAGGACTATCTAGGATGAGTGCCTTGCATTCACGTAAAATACTTGGATTGCATCTTTCTCAATCAGCCAGGAATCTTTACTTAGACGAAATATGTATCCTATTTCCCCACTCAACCAAATTAGAATTTCATAGATTATGCTATATAATTAGCTATGGTTCTTCATCAAAATATAAATAGCTATGGTTGTCAAGTACCTCTGAGCTAGCACAAGCTTCATTTAAAGTCATACACACATCTGTTTTGATTAGAAGTATCCTTAAATTAAGGTTCTGCATCACGAGATATGAGAAAGATACAATAATGTTAGCTTCCACATCCATTAAGCCGGGAATAAAGTTTAATAGGAGCTGATTATTGCTTCTGCCACGGGTTTATTTAACTTGTACAAAAACTAGCACTGTGATTTGCAGCATTACTTTAGCTGAATAGTTTTATCAAAAATTTTCAAAAGATCTACTTCTTGGCTTAGAACCCTTGGTCAGGATTATTTTTCAGTTGTTGTAGCTTGCGTAAAACGTACTTCCATTTATTATTGGCCTAAAGACCCTTGGTCAGGATTGTTGTTACTTGGTCCGTTGTAGCTTTGGAAAACCACCATTTTTATTAGTGTAGTTCAGATTATAATTGCCAAGTAGTACTTAAATTAAATCTTTCTCTCTAGCCTACAATTTGAATGTGATAGTTAAAATATATGCTTGTGTGTGTGCCACTACAAGCGATGTCATTTCTTTATCAGTTTGACAATTTTCATTTCAAACATTCTGCAGAGGTTGCTCGGAGGCAGCGACAGAGAAAAAGAACCCAAAGGAAGTGGCTATGGAGTTGTATAGGGCTCTCTGCTGCCATTGGCGTTTCAGTGGTTGCTTATAAGTACCTGCCACAAACAAGTAAATATCAACCAATTTCAAACCCCAGTGAATCGACAGGTGCTGGCACTCACGGAACTGCCTAACAACATTGGTTAATTTTCTAGGCCAACATGCACACTGCAAAGTGCATGGTTTTAAAGAAGAGTTATATATAGGTTAGGTCTTGCGGCAAAAACATGGCTTCACGCTGCAGTTTTGCTCTAATAAAAGTCGGACGAGCTAGTTAATCTTTGTTCAAAGATTCAAGGTGTTGGTGCTAAATCAAGAGGGTTTTCTTAGTGCCTGTGCAGATCAGATTTCAAGGCTGATAGCTATTTTGCAGTTACCTCACTTAATAATAGTGGCCTGAGTTTGTCAGGTTTGTTGGGCAATTTGATAGCATAAATGTCTTTCAATGTTGATATCTCTGTATTGGGTAGTGTTGACAGCTTGGTAGATGATCAGATCAGGTCACGTTTGTATACCTTAGGTGGTCAGTAGGAATGTTGTACCTGCTTTCAATCTGTGATATAACGTTTCTATTCAGTTATTATTCAAAGAGAGAGATCTCTGTAATGTTGGTTTGGCAGTTCCGCTGTTGAAAGATGGCGTTATGCCATCTAGTCTGTGAAGGGACCCCTGGGTACGGAAGTATGCATAGTTGTAAGATAACTAGATGATCTGGGTAATAAAGAATAAAAGGACTTCCTTGGTCGCAAGTGGAGCTTGCACATTTCTTATGTCAATATAAAAATAATTATCCTCACATGATGCATCCAATTAATATATTTGTATGTGTTCCCAATCATGCCACGATTTCCAACAAGCCCTCATGAGGAAAAGTTCAGCCAAACATAGTGGAGCAACACAAGGGAAGGTCTGCAGGGATTATGGCACTCCATTTCTTATCACGATGCATGGGACCCTTCAGAAATAACTCATAACCAATCATGAAGAATTTCCAACTAAGGAGACTGAACTTTTACCGACTC
This sequence comes from Anisodus tanguticus, assembly GCA_034509755.1. Lineage (NCBI taxonomy): Eukaryota > Viridiplantae > Streptophyta > Magnoliopsida > Solanales > Solanaceae > Anisodus > Anisodus tanguticus. The sequence goes on along the minus strand of CM067561.1, from coordinate 30,058,223 downwards.
TTCTACCGGTTAAGGAAAATATTTGTTACTTTGGAAGTCAAAACCTACCCATGTTGATGAACAAGATTATGCCAAGTCTTATATGCAATTGTTTGTTCCTTCTTGTCTGAAAGCAAATGATCCAAGTTTCATATTTACAAGGACAAACACCCAGCAAATCTATTATGAAACTCTTAAAGCAATGGTTGAAGACTCCGCGACTTGCTTAGGTTAGGTTAGGAGAGCTCCTTTGTTATTTTTGTTCTATCGTTAAGAGAAGGATCATAAACCCTTGTCCCAAGCTAAACAACATATTCATCTGCATTGGAAGGGATTCGGTGAGCACGAGCTTATTGTATTTTGCTTAGTGACAGAATATACCGTGATATACACGGCATTGACATCAATGTGTATCACGGTAATACACAAGTATTCGAAATAGCTTTAGCCGTGATATACACGACATATACAGCTGTGTATATCACGGTTTATAGAGCATAATTTGGTAATTTTAGTTTGTATTTAATTAGCATTGTACACTTACCATAATTGTAGAATTATTGTACAAATAGAATAAGGTTTTAGATGTATAATAGGAATAGGATTTTCCATATTATGGAAATTGTAAATTATATATATACTCATTCATTAATGAAAATAATCAAGAGATTATTTCTTTCATGGTATCAGAAGTCTAGGACTAAATTACTTCTGCTCCTCTCCCAAATTTAGTCTCGGTTCCGCCGTCCCTTCTCGACCGAGCTTGCATCGGAATCTATGCCCCCCCTCGAATTTCGTGCTTATTTTACCTCCTCTCTTCCCAAATTTTCTTCTCAATCCCTTTGTTCTTTCGTTATGTCGACGTCAAAGAACCACTTTCATCCTGCCCTTACTGTTTCTAACATCAAGAACAACATCCCTATTGTTCTTGAAATGGAAAACGTCCAATATGCGATGTGGGCAGAGTTGTTTAAAATTCACGCAATCTCACATCAAGTCCTCCATCACATAATTCCTCCCGCTATCCCTCCTCTGGCGAAGGATCCTCAGTTATGGATCACTCTTGATGCTACCGTCCTTCAGTGGATTTACTTTACTATTTCTACCGATCTTTTACAGATGATCATTGAACCAGACACTACGGTTATGGCTACCTGGAATAGATTGCGTGATATATTTCAAGATAACCAACATTTTCGTGTTGTCACCCTTGAGCAGGAATTCTCACAAGTCAGCATGGAAGATTTTCCGAATGTTTCCGCTTATTGTAAGCGGCTCAAGGAATTGGCGGACCAACTCCGTAATGTTGGCGCGCTTATTACCAATAATCGTCTTGTTCTCCAAATGGTTGCAGGCCTATCTGAGGCCTATACTGGCGTTGGAACTCTACTCCGACAAAGTAATCCGCTTCCCCCTTTTTATCAAGCCCGTTCGATGCTCACGTTAAAAGAAGCCGGCTTGGCTAAAAAAGGCGGCCACCGGCGCCAGTTCCATGGTGATGATGACGTCATCTGATAATTCTCATGGGTTTGTTGACAATTCAGGACAAATCCGCAACAACGGTGCGAGCAAGAAAGGTCAAAACTGAAAAGAAAAAAATGGCAAAAATTGTGTAGGCAACAACGGTGGCGATCGAAATAGTAACACTGCCGGCGGGAACAGTACCAACAGCGGGGGTGGGCCTCGGGGTCCTGGGCCCCAGCCCGCCTGGTCCCAACCTTGGGCCCCTTGGAAGTGGGCCTGGACCTGTGGCCAGTGGCCAAGTCCCGCCACTGCCCAGCCCCTAATTATTTTCAGCCCCCTTGGGCCTCAGTTCAGCCCCATTACAAGCCCAATCACTCGGGTCCAGCTTCAGGCAGTCGAGTTTTTTCTGGGCCAAGGCAACATGCCGATTTGCTTGGGCCTCGGCCTCCACAGGTATTCCATGCAGTGGGCCCCACACCGACTCAGACAGATATTGAGGCCGCAATGCATACGCTTGGATTAAATCCTCCAGACCTGAACTGGTACATGGACACCGGCGCCACTTCTCACATGACGTCAGACCAAGGTACTCTCTCGTCTTATTCCAATTTGAGCAAAAATCGTGGCATCATTGTTGGTAATGGCAATACAATTCCAATTCGTGGTTTCGGTAATACAACTTTGTCTTCCCTACATCCGCCTCTTGTCTTAAAAAATACTCTTCATGCCCCTAACTTAATTAAAAATTTGGTGTCTATCCGAAAATTCACAACTGATAATTGGGTTTCTGTGAATTTTGATCCTTTTGGGTTTTCTGTGAAGGATTTCAAAACGGAGATACATCTCATGAGATGCAATAGTAGGGGAGATCTTTATCCAATTACGCCCGCCTCCAGTTTCTCGAGTCAAGCCATGCCAACCACGTTTGTCGCTCTAGCTCCTTCCTTGTGGCATGCATGTTTGGGTCACCCTGGGTCATCTATTGTTTCTTCTTTACATAAAAATAATTTTATTTCTTGTAAGGGTACGCGTAGTACTCCAATTTTTCATTCCTGGCATTTAGGAAAACATGTTAGATTACCATTTGTAGCATCTACTTCTCGTACTTTAATGTCATTTGATATTATTCATAGCGATTTATGGACATCTCCCGTTTTAAGTTCTGTGGACCATCATTATTATGTTCTATATTTGGATGATTATTCTATTTTTTTATGGACCTATCCATTAGCGAAAAAATCTCAAGTTTTTCCACATTCTTAAATTTTAGAGCATTCATCCGTACCCAATTCGAACGGGAAATCAAAAATATTCAATGTAATAATGGCAAAGAATATGATAATGAGTTGTTTCGGGAATTTTGTGAAAATAATGACATAGTTTTTCGTTTCTCTTGTCCTCATACGTCCTCACAAAATGGAAAAGCCGAACGAAAATTCGTACCATTAATAATATTATCCGAGCTATATTGGTACATGCTTCCGTACCACATTCCTTTTGGCATCATGCTCTACAAATGGTTACCTATCTTCTTAACATACTTCATACCAAAGGGTTGACAAATGCGTCTTCTCTTAAAGTCTTCTATAATAAAATCATTTGTATTCCCATCTTAGGGTCTTTGGGTGTTTATGTTATCCACTTTTTCCGTCCACTACTATTAACAAACTTCAAGCCCGTTCTACCGCTTGTGTATTTTTGGGTTATCCATCTAATCATCGTGGTTACAAATGCTTTGATTTATCATCTAATAAAATCATCATTAGTCGCCATGTTATTTTTTATGAAACCAAATTTCTGTTTGCTAAAGCGAGTAGTCCCGTGCCTAGTTCATATAAATTTTTGGATGACGACGGCTCCCCGTACACCACTTAATGGGCCGCTCCAGTGACCCGCCACAACCCACTATTTTGGCCCCAGTTTCGGTTATTGGGCCGATTGCCCAGCCTAATACCGGAACTGCTTCTGCCTCCAGTGGGCCGCCTGCCCAATTCCACGTCCCAGCCCAGTCCCAATCCAGTTACTATTTCCTTAGTTACTGCTTCTTTTTCTCAGAATGTTTTATCATGGCGTATTCGCTTGCGTTACTATCATTTTCATACTGCTTTAAATTTTTTGTCCGGGTCTGACCGTTTCTCTTGTTTTTGCTTATGCTGTTTCTTGAGCCGGGGGTCTTTCAGAAACAACTTCTCTACTTACCAAGATCGAGATAAGGTCTACGTACACTCTACCCTTCCCAGACCCCACATTGTGTGATTTCAGTGGTATGTTGTTGTTGTAGTCTTCTTGCTCCAAATTCTTTTTTCTTTCTAATATTTATTTGTACCTTTCCAAGAAAATTAGAAGTTGTTATCCTGAGTAATCAATTCAATTCTTTTTCATTCTTCAATTATTTTATTGAAAATCCCAAGAAATCATCCTCCCTTGATTAATTTTTCCTGCCACTCATAACCAATGCAAAGAAGTATAGTGAATTTAAAGAGAACAATTTTTTATCAAAATTAAATTAATTATAGAAAGTGTGAGGAAGTTGATCTGTTTATTAAGGTTTCCTTTTTATTCATATCAATATCATTTTGAAATGAAAGAAATAATTATACTTTAAAGATGTCACTTGTTCTAGTAAGTAGCATGTAGAAAATCATACTCAGCTTTTTGTATTTATAAATAATGAAAAAATAACCAAAGTCCAATATGAAATTAGTTCAGTTATTTCTAAAATTTAAACAAAATTTGATATATGGTTAAGGGAAGTTGTTACCAAGTAGTCATTTGGATTCTCAAAAAGAAAAAAAATGGGGTGAGAGAGGCTCGAACTCTCGACCTCAGGATAACTCAGAAGCTATGAGACCTACGCGCTAGCCAACTGCGCCACCACCCCAGATGTTTGTTGCTTGGTCTTTCCTCCAAAAATGGCTTAGTCTGAGGAAGCCACTTTACCTAGTTTATACTAATTACTAACTAATCTAAAAAATATTAAGCTATTGTTCATTCTCTCTCAGGAAACGAAGGAAATTGAACGCGGGTGAAACTAGATTATGTATATTAGTGAATGCTGAGATCATCATTGCTCTACTCTAAGACGCAGAACTTGTAGTTTCCAAATTGAAATTGATGAGGAAAAAAGTTTGAATGTACATAAAATAAAAAATATTCGAAAAGTTATAACCTTGAACCTCATCTCTCTCATTTAAAGTGAAGACAACATTGTATTACGGGTGACTCTCAAACAAAGAAAATGCACTTGAATGAGTTGAAATATGGTAAACTAGTAGCTTTCGTGGTTAATGCCTTTAGAGAAGTGTGGTTACTTATCCTCCAAAATATATATACTAAAGGTGTCAACATGTCTTGTAGATACTTTTTCCTTTTTTACTTGAAGATCTATTCGTAGGCTTATAGTTCAAAGAAGCCATGTTCTAATAAAAGTTAAGAAAAGATACTGGGTACTAAATAAATAAAGACGATATGCTAGTTCCTATTGTGGTTGTCATTTCAGTTTTCCTTATCGGTTTGTAATATGTAGAGTTAAGAGTACATTTCTAACAAAGGGCTAATTCTCAAAGTTCGACACATGAATAGCTAACAACTGCTACCGCATTTCTTAGAAGGTGCATTCATCCATCTCTTTGGTTTTCTTCACCCTTTAGACATAGGAAACTCTTGTATAAATAATGAACGTTTGCAGACACTTCAGAGGACACATTTTGAACTGTCAGCCCAAAAGATGATTAATATAACTAAAGTACTTCAATTGCCGTAGTGTGGCTTTAGTACGCATTTATTCTGATTCAACTAACTACTAAAAATTGGAACATGTTTGGATCATTCTCTCCTTGCAATACCCTTTAACTGAAATGGATTACATTTGAGTGAACTGAACAAATGGAAAATGCATATGCTGAGCTTCTAATACAACTACAGTGCTCCATTTCAAATGGTGAATGTGTTGCAAAAGCACAACACTAGTCATCTGCCTCAACCTGGTTAGAATCTATCACCATGTCAGTATATGGTTCCAGGACCAGAAGAGCTCAAAACAGAGTTAATTGGGCAGGTAAACTGATTATTTCTCATGTTTTCTTAGAATGCACTGTCAATCCTCTATATGCCGAGGGTCAATCAAAATGCAACACATCTGAAAGAGACCGAGTTCAAGCTTTACCATTAAACGACCTGATGTGAGCAAAATCTGCCATCCTGGAGAACTTTTATCACGCGGTGGCAACTTCTAGTAAATCCTGCCAACTGGTAAGTTTTTCTCTGGGTTTGTTTTTCGGACTCCCTTTCATTTTCTCTTCATTATCGATCTTTTCCCAGCCACCAAATGGAACAATTTTCACATTCCTATTATCTAGCAATTCGAGGAGACCCTGCCTTCCGGGCTTTGATAAGCCAGATCTTGATGTTACCACTCCTCTCACTACATCTTTTGATATGCTAGCAACCTGCTAAGACTCAATTAGCAAAGCTAGCTATAATATTCTAGAATTAATCCTATTAGCTTTGAATGAAAAATCATGATGATGGAATAGTAAAGCAGCAGGTTTTGTGATTGATATGCACTTACAATTTCTTTTGGAGGGAACCTTGGAGTAACTGGAAAAGTTGTTGTCATGTGACCAGGAGGTCATAGGTTCAAGCCGTGGAAACAGCCTCTTGCAGAAATGCAAGGTAAGACTGCGTACAATAGATCCTTGTTGTCCGGCCCTTCCCCGGACCCCGCGCATAGCGGGAGCTTAGTGCACCGGGCTGCCCTTTTTTATGCACTTACAGTTTCTTCAGCACAGTAAAGATTTGTAGCAATAATCCCAGTTGGTCCTCTCTTCAACCATCCACATACATATAAGCCTTTCTCAACTTGTGCATTCCAGAAGCTTCGCTTAACACGCGTCCTTGAATATTTGGAACAATTCCTGGAAACGCAGCCCCAGGTCATTTAATTTGCAACAGTGATGGACCACACAACAATCAAAGCTTTCATGCAATTGATGTGAATGATGAAAACACTTGTCCATGTGATGGGATAAAAAATGGAATCAAAAACACTAATGTGAATGGAAGTATTTGCAGTTGCTAAAACAGAATATGCAAATGATGAATTGGCAACTTAAAATTATAGAGAGATCTATCCAAGCAAAGAGCTGTAAGAGCAATCAACACGTTTGTCATGATTTAGTTTTCATCACATACCTTTACGGTGATCAAAAGGCAAGCCGTCAACAGGTATCGACTTGTAACCAACGCTCTTCAATACCAGCCTACAAACAAGTGCAGTAAAACACATCAACATTCAGTACAGAGCTCCAGAAAGCAGAAAGGAAAAAAAGAGCCTACTGATGCAGTAACCACTGACTGTCCCAGAAATATACATATGGCTATGAAGGCCAGAAGCAAAGGTAAGATTAAACCATAAAAACCATGTCTTGGTCCGTGAGGAGGTCTCATCGTAGCATTGAGTCATTTGCGCACTTAATTTTAGTAGAGAAATCTATCAAAAACATGGGCTTATCTCATTTTCTTTAACTTCCAAGGTTTTTCTGCACGTTTTATGTCACAGAACCACTACTGGCTTTCCAAGTTCCAACTACTCTGACTAGTTGTATCTTCTCATATATTGCTCTATCCTTCAATCTCACCACTTCATCGACTATATTCTTCTTTACAACAAAATGAGATAAAAATAGAACTCAAGTGGCTTCTTACATGTTATATGAGTTCGTAAATCATTTAACGAAGAAAGATTTTAAATGCAGGGAAACATAGAAAACAAAGCAGCGTACCCGCATTCCATTTCATCAAAAAGTCCAGTACCAACTGCAACCTGCCTCCCAGAGCCAACATCTTCTGGAGGAAGAAAAAGTTCAGAGTTAGAAGTAGTTATCTCTCATGAACAAGGTCTGCAACATGCACATTTACTAAAATATAACTCCGACATAATGCAAACACTAAGTCAAGTCTTTCACACTTTTTTGAACAGTTTATGTGAGAACTACACAAACACGCACACACACACACACAAGAGATTAAAGGGTTATTTGGTTTTCAAACAAGTATTGTAGATTATAGTGTTTGTACCAACTTGCACAGACCTCGACCAATCCAGCAGGCAGCATGTGACCGCCCACAAACACGTATTGGGTCTTTCTACCCATGAAAGCCGGAGTAATGGGCTAATACTTATTGTTGTAAGTTAACAGACCTGGAATCTCCATGTAATTACTCTTATCTGTACAGAAATGGTAATGAAAAGCCTTTGGATTAATTAGTGCATACGCATTTTTATCAGACGTTTGGTTAGTAACATCAAAAACTGAATTACCATTAAGGTGTAAAAGTATCTTAATCATATTAGATACTCTTATCCACAACAACACAATAACAACATACTCGGTGTAATCCCACAAGTGGGGTCTGGAGAGGGTAGAGTGTACGCAGACCTTACCTCTACCTTGGGAGGTAGAGAGGTCGTTTCCGATAGACCCTCAGCTCAAAGGAAAGCAAACCAAATCAGTCGGGAAAAGAAATAACAGAAGCAAAGTAGTAATGGCAAAAATATGATATAAAGCATGCCAAAGCAGTCTGAGAAAAAGACAATACCGTAACTACCACAAAACCATACGATAATTGAATTACAAGGTAGAGGTAAGGTATGTACCTCTTATCCACGTGTTGATAATCATAATATACTTATTTCACATTCTATCTCAAGTAAATAATATCCGTGAAACCAAATGATCCTAAAATGAGAATAAAACAAGCCCTACAGCAATAAAAAAATGTACACACAAGCATACACTCAGTCTAATACATGACTTGCACAAACACATACATGCACAACTAACAAAACATAAATCCTCATCAAACAATCCTTTTGTATACGCGTTTATATGCGAGATTCCCCCGTCATATCAACAATATCTTAACAACATCAGAAGTCCTCAGCGGACAATGTCAACTCCATACCAATGATTAAATGGAACAAACGGGCAGAGGCTCAGAGCAGAAAATTATATTGAAGAACATATACACCAAAAAAACAAAAAGGGCAAGAATTATTTTTATAAGAATACAGTTCTCTCTTAACAAACTTTAACAGCAGACAGTTACCTTTAAGAATTGTCCACTCCATGCGCAAACCAGCAACATGATCACTTCTACAATCTGATTCCAGAAACCTGTCTGGTTTCCTGAAGAAAACAAAGTGCAGTTCTTTTTGACCTGGAATGCATACGGAAGTTGCACGAGGGGCTGCCTTAGAGAGCAGTTCATGAATTCTCCTTTTAGTCGGTTATTCTTTAGTTCTTTCTTTGCACACAAAACAAAAGGATAGAATATTCAACATGGGAGACACCAAAGTTATACATAACATTAATGCATAGAAGCAATAGTCAAAATCTTGGGAGCAAAGTGCATCAATCCCTCTTAGCTCAAGGTGGTGTTGGCTTCAAAAAACTGAAAAACGGCTTTTGGTTGAAAGACATTTTTCGCAAAACTGTTTTCAAATTTCTAAGGAGCCGTTTGGATATGATTTGAAATCATGGTCTGAAATCATGGTTTGAAATCATATGGTTTGAAGTTGAAGTTTTGTTTGGACATGCAATTTGGGTTTCTTAAGTTGTATCTTTTCTCATTGACATAAAAAACCCACAAGTTGTGAAAACCATCAAAACTTTCCTAATTCTTATGCAATCTTACCAAATGAGCAAGTCATAGTTCATGACAAAATTGATACGCGGCTCGAAATTGTACACTTAAGTCATGACATAGACACACCTTTATATATATATATATATACAATATAAATTATGTATTGGACAATTATATCCAATACAATATAAAGTCGATCAATTGGTATGTATCTACTAATTTATGAATCTTTTTTTACAAAATATAAACATATGTTGCACACTTGTAAGTCATGACATAGTCATATCTTTGTATATATATATACAATATAAATTATGTCTTGGACAATTATATCCAATACAATATAAAGTCGACCAATTGGTATATATCTACTAGTTTATGGATCTTTTTGTACAAAATCTAAACTTATGGGCCAAGTTTTATATTTAAAAAAAATTGAAATCATGATTTGGAATCCCAAATCACACCTTTTTGGATGATTTGGGATTTCAAACCATGACATGAAGTTGAAGTTCAAGTTATGTCCAAATTGCATAAACAAACGTGATTTGAAATCAAATCATGAAACCATGGTTTGAAAACGCATGGCCAAACGCCTACTAAAGAAAACACCTTAGAAAGTTTAGCATTTTGATCTTGCACCTTTTCCCTTCTTCCCTGACATTTTAATCCTTCAACCTTTTGAAGAGTAGCAATTGTTCTTTATGCTAAATTTAGTAACACTTTTAACATACATGATAAAACATTCAATCAAAAAATGTAAATCTAGTCCTTGCAGAACGCTACCCAACGAAAGTGGAACGAACCTGCCAAAGGGACGCACTTCCTGATCATATTAGAAAGGGGCATACTTCCGCATCCACCTTAACAATGGATGTACTCGCCTTGTCCACCTTAGAAAGGGACATATCCGGCTTACCCATCTTTTCATTCATCCTGTCATGGACAGTCATTTTTTTCATTACATTTATCCTATTGTGGACAATCATTTTTTTCATTGTATTCATCCTATCGTGGACATTCATTTTACTTTGCATTAGTCCCATAGTGGACAATCATCTGTTTTATACAGTTTTTAATCTTACTATCCTATCGTGGATGAATTCTTTTTCATGCATACATTTTTATAACCTATCTGAACGAACTACGCGCACCTGATTCTCGTCAAATATGAGATACGTAGGCACCCCTACTTGGGTTCGGTACCCTTTATTAAAAAAAAAAGTATAAAATATTTTAAGCATCATTGATTGACTTGGTTGATACCAACACAGTTAGGAGTGTGCATAGGAAAGAACAAGTGGAGAAGACTGACTTCGTGGTAAACTATAGATTCTTTTGGTACCTCTCATTCACGCCTGTGGTGACACTTGAAAAATTGTTTTGCATGCTTCCAAGATATGAACAAAACCAACCTCATCGTATCATGTGCGTTGTGTGGTGAGTTTTAGAATAAGTTCAATTGCATTGCATTGTGATCTAGAACTTGGCTCGAATGTTTGTTGAGGCGAAATCATGAGTAACACTTGGTATAGGAAATGATCGTAGGCTTTCTTTGATCCGTTTGAGCCTTTCCAACGTACCAAATAACATTATCCGTAGCATTTCCCCTTTGAGCCTAAAGCCTATTCTTTTAACAACCACATCTTATGCCTATACCCTTTCTGAGTGCATACACGCACTAACCCTCTCTTGGCCCGACCTCCTTGAGCGCATCAGAAATGTGCAGATTGCTGAAAAGATCCGAGTTGAAGTTGCAATGTTCCCAAAAGAGGAAAACAAAACAAAACAAAATGACGACTTCACACAAAGAAGAAGTCAAAAAGCCCCGACAATAAAAAAATGAGGAAATAACTCCGAAAAGGGAAAAAGCTCCAAACGAAATATTCAAAAGAAGTCAGTACAAAACAAATGGGCAAAAAGAAGCAGATCGACATCAAGGCACACAAATACCAAACGCGGACATATTCCAACGCTCAAGGAAGGATTAGTCACTCCTTACCCAAATGATATCCTTTCCTTTCCCCAAGCCTACATTACAAACCCATAACAAGCCCTACATGATCCTATACAGATGGTTCTCACATTAGTGGATACTCACATGACAGCCAAGCCTATGGTATCACAATTAAATGCATTGAACATCTTTCTGAGTGTGAGTGAACTTCTCTAGACGTCCCAAAGTTTAAATTACTGAAATATATCTGAGTGAACTTCTCTAGACGTCCCAAAGCAAGTGTCGATACTCAGGTATGTCTGAGGTAGCATCTGAAGCTGTAGGAATTACCCTGAAGTCAGTCTCGGTTAGACCGAAAGCAAATAACGGGAGCCCTTAAGCACAATACTAATTGTTTGGTACCAACTGAAGTCAAGACGTGATTCTGTCTTTTTCATATTTAAAAAAAATCATCAAAAACCTTGCAAAATATGTTGCATCATTTTTTTAAACTCTAATCACTCTCTTTCACCAAAAAACATTCTACGGACTCAAATTCCTTTTTCCCACAGAGTCTCTGATAAACAACCCAGAATTTGATTTCCAATCCCTTTCGCCACATGAACTACGTTATGACATGATTCCCTCGGCAGGATACGTAGGCGGCCACATCGGCTTCGGTCCCATTTTTGGAAAACTTCACAATCCCTTTTCCTTGCAACGAACTACGTTATGACATGATTTTCCTTATCGGAATACGTAGGCGACCTATATCGGCTTCGATCACACCATTGGAAATTTTCTTTCCTTATCTTGCACACAACGCAATAGGCCCACATGATTGCCTAATAGGACAAGCAAGCTGCCCACACAAACTCGGTTTTGTCCAGTTGGAAGTTCAACATCTTCATATATACCAGAAACCTGGGCAAATTTTAAGGGTTCACTGCAAGAATACGTCAATGGACATGGAAAAGCGCCAGACAACTAAGTCTTCAGTACAAACCAGTCTGAACTTGCAAGCATCAAGAGGCAAAGCTACAGAGTCAACGCGAATCAACCACCTTTCCCCCAAACTCACGAATTTCTTTGAGTGCAGGTCTTCAGGTTAACAAAGGCGGGAAGCCGCAACATGATGCTTATTTTCGCGAGGAATTCCCGCATCACAGTTTAGGCCCCACAAAGATCACGTTCATGTTCGCCGTCGATACAAAAGCACCCTCTTGACCTACAGAGTGGTCAAGAGTCCCAACTGCATTATGTCTGTACAAGGACGGTATTTCGTGCCAAGGTCACATTCTCATCTACTCAACTTTTGCATCGCCGAAGTCCACTCATTAACTTTTCATCTAGATTGATGACATAGCAGTTCGACCTTAGGGTCATACTTTGCATTACGTCAATACAACGACGTAAATTAGGCGCCCACCTCTGAATGCGAGTATTTTATTTTCAATCAGGCACCTACCTCCTAATGCGTGTATTTTAATTTAAATCAGGCGCTCACCTCCTAATGCAGGTATTTTAATTTAAATCAGGCGCCCACCTTCCAATGCGGGTATTTCAATATCAGTCAGGCGCCCACCTCCTAATGTGAGTATTTCAATTTCAATCAGGAACCCACCTCCTAATGCGGATATTTTAATTTCAATCAGACGCCCACCAAACGGCGTCATCTGCATTACGTCTATACAACGACGTCATCGGCAACACGTCTATACAATGACGTCATCTGCACACGTCTATACAACGACGTCATCAGCAACACGTCCATACAATGACGTCATCTGCAATACGTCTATACAACAACGTCATCTGCAATACGTCTATACAACAACGTCATCAACAATACGTCTATACAACGACGTCATCGGCATTACGTCTATACAACGACGTCATCAACAATACGTCTATACAACGACGTCATTTGCACACGTCTATACAACGACATCATGATCAACACGTCGATACAACGACATCATCTGCACACGTCTATACAACGACGTCATCTGCATTACGTCCATAGAACGACGTCATCTGCATTATTTCTATACAACAACGTCATCGGCAATACGTCTATACAACAACGTCATCAGCAACACGTCTGTACAACGCCGTCATCAGCAATACGTCTATACAACGACGTCATCAGCAACGTCCATACAATGATGTCATCGGCATAATGATTCCTAACACTTGCGAGTGGGTAGAGCAATATACCTTATAGGAGATCACATATTTAAGTGCAAAGACATGCCGCTTCAATTGTACGCACTTAAGAATTCAAGTGTTGTCCATGGCCACAACGGACAAAACAATACGAAGAAGATGAATAAAGAGAGTTATTGTGTTGATATCATTTTCTTGGTTTACACTAAACACTGACATTTCAAGACATCACGTTCACCGCGCAGTAAGTAAATCCGATGGTAATCAACTAAGGAAGGTTCAAAGTCGAAAGCTACCTATCCTGATGCAATATTTTTTTCGCTGAAAGATTGCTGAACTTTGACACCCTGTGTGCACCAATTCTCTTTCAAGAGGGGATTGTTGGAAATTTTACTAATGTGGGATTGAGTTTATCCCATCTTTAATGACTTAAACAAGTGGGCCCCGCATGTCGGAAACATCATTTCATCGCACATGCCTAATCTACTAAGTAAGTAGATGATGTTAGTGCCAAGTATCGTCAAATTTCGTTAAGAAATGAAAGAGATATTGGTCCACAAAGTAAGGTGTTTGAGACATAAAAAGGAGGGTCTTTGGCTAAAATGATAAATCTCCCTCATTGGTAGAAAATGGAGAGTTTATACAATATATAAACTCTAAGTTTGAGTAAGGGTTTGGGGCCCAAGGGGTAACCCATGTGTTTAGAAGGGAGAGGACCTAGGTGAGCTTGGGTTCGGGGCTAAGCCCCACACGCGTGCCGCCGCCGCTCGCCCGTTCCGGTCTCGGGTCATGGGTCGTGGGCTGTTGGTCTGTTCTGGAACTTTCTTTTTGGTCCCTGAAATGTTATCCATTTACATTTTGGTCCCTGAAATGTTATCCATTTACATTTTGGTCCCTGAAGGTCTCAGAACGTTACAATAATTCTAAAACCAACAGACGTAACGGCTGACTGCTTAATTGCTCAGAACGTTACAATGGTTTTCAAGACATAACTGTTGGCTCTAAAGACGTAACAGTTACAAACATTGAAGACGTTGCCTCACTTTAGCTCCTATAAATTGAACATCTCTGTTCAATTGGAAAACACACAAAAAAAGACACAACAGAACGCAGAAGCAAACAACACACCCTTCTCTCTGTTAGTCAGAAAACTCAAACAAGCAATAGCAATCTGTTCTTATTCATCTTCTTCGCTAGAATCAACAGTATTTGTTTTGTACTGTTGATTAGTTGTTGTTTTATCTTGGGAGACTATTGCCCAATACCGTAAAAACATCAATACGGGGCAATTTTGTCTTAAAGGCAGAGAGTCATCTCTCGACTCAGCGTTACTTTGTTTAACCTTTTGAATACACTTTAACCCCGTTTCTTTACCCAAAATCCGGTTTTATACCAACAGATTGTTGTACTAGGAAGGTTCTTGGTATTTGACATATGGAAGTAACTTACAACAAGAGATGTAGAGAACTTTGTGCTTGTGGAAATTTGATTTTCTAGTTTTTGGCAATGTGTGATGATCAAGATCCAGAATCTAGCTGTAATTTTCTTCCTTTCAGATGAACGTTTTATAGTATCTGGTATCAACAAAATCTTCTACCAGAAAGACTCTGCGAAAGCTTCATCTAGTTCCAAAGTTCAGCATTGATCTTGTGGCATATATGTGTTAATGACCAAAATTGATAAGTAGTATTCCTCTATGAAGTTATTTTCTACATTTTGATGAACTCCACCAAGCATACCACCACTTGCTCCGCTAGTTACTTCAAAACCTCTTTAACAGACAGAGGACTAACATATTCGAATTTGCACTCAACATCATGTTCGAAAGATCTGATAGGGCCACGATTTTACATCAGAAATAACAGTGTTTTCATTTCCTGCACGTCCTGTTGGAGGGATGAACGGATCATTGGGTAGTTCATAATGGATTACCTGAATCAAAAAGGTCATTATTGTAACTGGATTCAGACATATGCAGACCATAGAAGTGCAGCTAAGAAGCACCTTTGAAGCAGCAAGTCAAAGCCATTTGAAAATCGTTTAGCGTGTTTTGTCTTTCATTCCTTTTGTTTTACCTAAGGTGACGTTCAATTTTTGACCAAATAAGATTGTCTAAAAATTTAAAGTAAATAAGTATTTGAATTTTTATATAATAGATGCGTCTTGGGAAAACAAAGAGTCAAAATCAAACAGGATAGGCACAATTTGTGATTGTTGTCCAAAGACAAGTTCCAGAATGTTAAATAAGTAGATGAGAATGTCTAGTTGATTAGCTCTACTCGTCTTTGCTAGTCTTCTTTGTTGAACACAATGATAGTTTTAACAGTTAGTTTTATAATATATGTTGCATTTTACCTGATTAAATTTGTGACCTTTTTAAAGTCCTCTCGTTATTCATAATTATTAGGACTACTATACTACCACATTAAAGTAGCTAAATAACCCAAAAAAAACATCCTCATTCTTCATTTCCATACGAAAATAGAGAAAGGGACTTTATAAGATCGTCAAGTTTGGTGCTATGACTTTACCTATATGCATATCATTGTGATTTTCATATAGAGAAGATTAGTATATCATCTCCAAGAATGACACACACAAATAGAGAAATGATTTAAAAATTTTAGTCTCGTGTATGATAATTATAAATTTTTATATGTTTTATACAAATATATATTGCTCTTAAAATTGCTACATAATTGTAGGGCTCGGATGCTTTCACTAGATCAATACATGTATGTTATGTGTTTGAATATATGTAGAGCTTTTTTAGTTAATCATGACTAATTAATACGTATTTTTACTTTATTAATCACTTAATTTTGATAAGTTGTATTGATTTAATGTAAAATGCGAGTAAGTTTTTACGCAATTGTAGTATGCAAGTTTTATGGTTTGAAAGATATTATTTTTTCTTTGATTTGAGAAGAAAACATAATCCTTCTAGTTAGACAACCAAATACTATAATATCCTTTTTTTTTTTTTTTTGTTGACGAAGGAACCGCAGCCGCTACTCTCTCGAGTGCGCATAGGTTAAACCCCGGACTGACGCAATATCAACCGATTAGCCACACTTGTCAAGTCATGTGTGACACGCTCAACCAAAAAGATTTATGCAGGGGATCGAACTCGTGACATTACGGTCCGACGCTTTACTGCTACACCAACTTGGATACCTTGCGGGTTAAATACTATAATATCCTGAGGTATATAGTGCAGCTTGGCCGATATAATGTACAAATAACCAATCTTTGCCTTTTCATTTACATCAATAATAAAATACATTTCCCCCCCTGAAGCCGCCATTATTGCTTCCCTGTCCCACCACCAGCATTTCACTAACACGGCTTTCCTTGGCCTAACATTTTTTTCTTGATTTTTCAAGTCGCAGATCTATATAGTTACCAAATGACCCAATTTGGCACAGTTCTTTGATATATTTTTTGCCCTAGTTGCATCGAGAAGGTTAGTTGGTCTTTACCCTTTTCTGCATCTTTCTTATATTTTTTATGTTAAAAAGAAAGTTATGTTTAATTTTCTTTAATTAGGTTTAATTTCCTTTGACATTTAGTGAATTATTATGTAATTTGTATGGACAGTTTTGTTGATTAGTTGAATCTTAACATTTATTATTGGGTTAGGGTTTCATGATGTCCCCAAGTCGGTGTACATCCAATCAAAGTTAAAAGGCCAAGCTATAGGGTTGTTGAGTTTTTTCTTCAGTTAAGTAAGTGGATTCTTGGTTTACGAATGAATATTACTAAATTTTTGGTTTTCTTCATCTGTTTATTTAATAAGTTTTAGGAATGGTATTGATTTTGGTTATATTTTCTAAGGTTTCAGACAAGGGTGTTTGTGTTTGATGCTTGGTAGTCTGTGGGACACAAAATGGCGCCCATATATTATATCCTCATTGCGTTGCCTTGCACCGTCGGTGCCATTGGATTGGCGCTTTTGCATATATACAGGCACCTTTTGAATTACACTGAGCCTACTTATCAAAGATACATTGTCCGCATCATCTTTATGGTTCCTGTGAGTGTTTCTTTGTCTTTATTCTTCTGGTTGATTAAACCTGTAAAAGTAATATGTTCATTTCCGTACTTACTATGTCTTATCATCTGGTTCACTATGACACTAATGCATTCTATGAGTGTAGTAATAGAAGTTCTTTGTTGTGGCGAGGAATTGGAGAAATTTATGTTTAGGATATCCATGGTAGCTCTTTGTGACATGGTAGTGGCACTAGTTTACTTTATTTCTATCATCCCCACACGGGGTTTGCTTTAGTGCCGGTTATCTCTCCTGTGTGGTTTGTGGGCTATGCAATAGAGGCGGGGTTTACCCTGTGGGTTCCCTTGTCATAAAAGAAAAAAATTATACAACAGTGTTTTCATTTTCAGACCTTCCAAGATATTTAACACCATTCCATTTCATACAACTTTCATGAATTCAAATTCAGTATACATTTCAAATTATAAATTTTGATGTGATATTTTCTCTGTCAAGCTAGCTTTCAACCTTTACCTTAATACTCTCTCTTTCACAATCTCAATTATGAATCAATATCATATACTCTACTGTATGTGAACGCACTAACTCCATCTTCTTCCCTACCTGATTAGAAAGTTGGGTTTGATGTGCAGCTATCGTCAGATTTTTTTCTGAAAAAATCAGTTTCCATGATAAACATCCTCGCATGTTCTCAGTCTTCATCTTTGCCTCTAGGCTTTTTGTTTTTGATAGACCTCATAAGCCAACAGGTGATTGGTGAAATCTCATTTAGTTAATGAGCCATAAGATATCAAAAATCCATCTCAATACTTTGCACAAAGTGTCTAAGCATTGAGATTGAGGTTTTCTGGATTAGCAATCAGCTTTTAGCATGTGAAGTTATATGCTATCCAACTGGTCGAACTTGATTATTCTATTGCAGTGCTATCAGTCATAACAGCCTTCAATAATAAAGAATTATCTGAAGATTCCTGCTGGGCCTTGAGGGGACGCCTAAACCAAGAGGGAATAGTAGGGCTGTAATTTGTATGACTGCACCTAAATCCCATCTTAGTGGACATCTAGTTATTGTGGCTGGGGAAGGTTGAACTCTGTGAGTAGTGCATGTATACAAACACTTCTTTTAGGCTTGGCAATCATAAAAATGAAAGAGAAAAAAATACTAACTCTTGTTTCTTATGGTGTTTGTTTGTTAACATTTCTGTATCTTGCAAAAAAAAAAAAAAACTTTCAAAACATGCTGGTTTAATTTTTTGAAGAAGTTTTGCAAAAAAGATATTTTCAATTTTTTTAAAGTGGTTTGAATGTGTTTTTCAATGAAAAGTTCTACTCACAAAATACTCACATATCTTCACAAAACTAGTAGTATCCACACATGTTTCTTTTGCACGCTCTTTTTTTTCTTCAAAAATCTTTCTCTTAAAAGTTGTCCAAACTGCTTCAAGTTACCTAAGTTGGATGTGTATTGGTATAAAGTTGACCAATAAACCTAATTGTATTTAAAATTATGTAGGTCAAAAGTAGGGATCAGGTTGATTTCTGAACGGAGTCATACCGTCATTTTGTAAATATTTGAAAAAACTTAAAAGAGTAGTCTTTTCTAAAAAATACTTAAAAGAGTAGTCATCCCGCTTGAGGTGGAATGTCAGGTTCTGACAAGGACTAAATAAGATAGTAGGTGAGTTAGATCTGGAAAAGCCGAACCGCTGGTGTTGAAGATGTGGAAACTTTGTGGTAATCGTGAAAATTATAGTAGAAGGAAATATCATGGCAGGATTCCTATGTTCTAGGACCAACATAGGGTATAGGGATTTTACACTTGATGTCGTATTGTTATCTGAAGAAGATCTTGATGAGTTTTATAAGAAACTTGTGCAGTAAACAATTGACGGGGTGAAATTAGGGGCTAAATGTACAATAATGATGTATGGACCAGCTGGTGCTGGTAAGAGTCATACTATGATGTATGAATTTGTTTTTTAGAAAAAACAAGGGTCATTTTGCTATATTGGGTTATTTGGTATAGTGGTTGGGGTCAGGTTTAAAAGGGGACCCGTTCGAAATGGGCAGTTTTGGCCGATTTGGGAGAAATTTTTAATTGAGGGGTATACTTGTCAAGTTCAATAACATTGAGGGTAATAATGGCCAGATAGTATAACGTCGGATAAAACCGAACAATTATAACAAAGTAGAGGGGTATACTTGGCCCTTTTCCCTTTTTTATAATTGTTGTTTTAGATATACCAACTAAAGCTAAACTAAAGACGGCACATGCATTGAGTGTTCCCCAACAGTAGTGAATATTAAAGTTGTGAATCTTTATGGATCTTAAAATCAGACATATTTGCTTAAATCTGGATGTTATAGTGTTAATTTTTCAATAACATGAGGATGCAATTTTTCTTCTTCTATATGACCTTAACAGATATATTTTCAGAACTAGCTTGACTCTGAGCCTGCATATTACATTGTGCTAAACTTTTACTTAAGTTCCACGTTAATGTTTAAAATTCTCCTTGTTTCTTTGACAGGTTTATGCACTAACGTCATTCTTGTCACTCATCCTAAACCAGAGTGCCATCTATTTCAATTCCATTCGTGAAATGTAAGTGTGGTTCAAGTTTGTATTTTGTGGGTTAATGCATATTCTTTTTCTTGATGGTATTATAATATGATTGCCCATTGTTGCTTCATGGAATGGTGCCCCTGCTTTTTCCCTCTGTGTTCTAAACTTTTGTGACAAGTAGCAGTCATAAATTCGGATGGCATAATAATTATCATGAACTGTTGTATAGTGTAGAGAAACATGTATTTATTCTTAACTTAATAAAATCCTCTTTTTATGACTCAGTTTCTATTTGTCGACTTTTAAAATCTTTGCAGCACACATAGATGGGTAATAGTTAAAAGTTTTGTGAGTTCAACAAGATTGTTACGTCGAATACTCAATTACATAAACACACTTTATATATATACGGGCCAACAAGCACACACTTCCACTATTCTACCGGATACATGCTACCTCTCACAAGTATTGCGTAACTTTGTCGACAAGTTTAGGCAGATGAGAAGAAATCACCTTGTATAATTTTTGTCTCTGCTGGAATTTGAACTTTGGTCTTCAATGTTTCCATACACTTTTTGAGCACTAAGCCACACCTTTGGGTACCATATGTCAAAAACTCTACTTTATCCTATATGGAGAATGGGAACTGGATTCCCCCATTGAGTTTGAATGCAGGCTCAGTTGTTGAGCCTACAGTGCATTAGACTATGAAATATGGATATGCATCCTCCAGCCGAGTTGCTTGACTTGGTATACGTGTCTATCTTGCACAATATCTTTATGTGTGCAATAAAACATTTGCAAAAAATATTGAATGATATCTAAAAATTAAAAGTCAGATCGAATTAATTGCACAATGTTTTATTCTTCTATAAGCTGAAGAATTAAATCACTTTATGCTCTGTTCAACCACACAGTGTGTGGACCTATTCTGATATGGCATTCATACATCCAAGATTTATTGAGCTGTCTAAGTTAATTACCCAACTCATAGACTGCTACTGATATATAAAGTCAACAAAAAACAAGAAGCTTAAAGCATCTTAAACCTAGAACCTTGAAGGGAAAGCCTTAAAATTTGTCAAAACGACGTAAGATATTGTTGATTGACAGACGCTGTCTTATTCACGTCATCCCACTAGACCGTCCCTTCAAGTTCCTGAAAACTCCATTGCCTAACTCACATCTTTAGATCACTACAATATTAACATATTCCAAGTTTTTCTCAGTTCCTTTTCTAGAACACTCGGATTCACACTGAAGGTTCTTTACACCCCAATCTATCTCTACATTGATTTACAAATCTCTGAACAGACAAAAAGGATTCTTGGCAAACACTTGACTTCATATAAATGTACCAACGCATCTAGCTCTCCTTCCAATTAGTTATTGCCTATATGAACCTTTCCTTCTCTTGCATTCTATTCTTTCGCGGTCTGGATAGATTCCGAGGGATTATAGGTTGTTTGAGACACCGTTTCCCATGTGATTCTATCTTTACCTCATCCCTTTTTTAACCACCTTCATTCTTCATGATGTCACATCTGCATATGAAAGTCTACATAGGATATGACCAAACCATCTTTGGCGCAATTTTAAGGTTGCATATAAATCCAAAAATTGATAGTATTCGGTAACTGAAGTATAGGGTATAGAAGAGAGCCCATATATTCAAGGATGCAAAATTAGCTCTCATCTAATCACAGATTTAGGCATGCCATTTTATGATTGGATAAATCAAGTGATGGAATAGTATCTATGAGATAATGGAAAAGAAGTTTCCAAAAGGGGAACTATTTTGGTTTGGAAGGTAGGCTGGTCCTGTAAATTATGTACTAGGTGCCAAAAATATGAGGATGCACTACTAATATTTGCCAAGTGTTCCTTTGGTGTACTCAGAAAGTTTCAACTTCTTATGGGGTTGGAGGAGACTTTTTATTAAATTCTAGATGGAAATGCAAGATCTCAGTTAGGTAAGGGGAATATTGGGTCCTTATCTTGGATTGGCTATTTCGCGATGTCACCTTTCTTCAAAACTTCCTTTCTTGTGATGTTGGGGCTTGAGATATTTTGCTTCTGTTGTATGAATGAATAAAATCACAAGGGGGGGGAGTAGGATATGATGAGAAACCGATGGAGAAATTCGGAAGCAGGTGCATGGAGGACAGCGACAAAGTATGTGAAGAGGACTAATGGTATTCGGAACCCCCTGCAGTCCCAACCAGTGCAAAACAAGGTAGGAGAAACAACAACTACAACTTTGTCTTAGTTACAAACAAGTTGGGGTTGGCTTAAAAGGAGAAAAAAGAAACTAAAAAAGTAAAATTTTGAGCAATATGGAGGGTTCCTAGTCTATCTGTTAGGTTGATTTTTGGCTTATGCTATTTCCCTTGTTCTGTTGGGATGTTTATCTGAGGACAGAATTTTGGTTTATTAGTAATAGCATCCAGATAATTGAGCATGTTGCTCGTTTGGTTCTTGTTAGTGAGATTGGACCAATCAAAAGAAGATGTTTGTTAAAAGCTCTAGACCCACATATCTTTAAAGGAAGAGCATTTTAGCTTCAACTATCTGGACTTATGAGCATTTTAGCTTCTTTTATGCAGACTTTACTTACTGTATGAGCGAGGTTCGTTTGTCCTGAATTTACAATGGGGAGATTGAATAGGTAATGTTTCATGATGGCAACTATGATCTAAATGCTATTTTTTTCCATTTCAAAAAAAATAAAATGATGGCAACTATGATCCATTCAGAGTGCTATGGGCTATGGCCCTCTATTTTTTATTAGCAGCTATGTGTGGGTCCATCTACTCCTCAGCATGGTCTATATCAGGGTTCTCGGGAATCTAGATCGTCCATGTTTAGCATTTTGGATCATAGTCGCTCTCTCCATTTTTTTGATGAAGTAAGAAGTTATCATTAACGAAAGGCAACTGGAAGGTGCTATATTACAAAAGCAAAAGCTTGAGAGATTTTGGAGCAAAACCAAAAGCTAGTAAGCTATTGGAGTAGAAACTAAGTTAGACTACACAAGAACCATGGATCTAACAAAGTCCAGGAAGTTGTCAATGCTATTGACAGGGGAGAGAAAGCTCCAACTTGTGGGATCACACTGGGTATGTTGTGGTTGTAGAAAGCTCCAACTGAACAAAAAAACTAAATATCTAGCTTTTAGAGTATGAAGAGGAGCTGAAATCCCATCAAAACACCTAAGGTTTCTCTCCCTTTTAAATTGAGCCACTTCTTTGTCTCTATCTTGAGAGAGTCTAATCCTTGCCGAGTGGCAATTTTGCCGCTTTCAATAATTCAAAATATATAGATTATTATATGTTACCACTTTCAAAAAAAATATAGATTATTATTTTGTATCCTTTAATAGCTTTGTGTTTCGTTTTTGCGTGGACATCTTCTAACAATAAACCTAACTTGTACACATTTCTGGTATTTGAATCTCTCAAAAATTCAAAAAAAGAAAATGGAAAATAGAAGAATAAAGAAAAAGAAAAAACTTTAGCCTTTTCTTTTAAAAAAAAAATTCTTGGTGCTAGTAAATTGACGCAACATATATTAGGTAGAAAGGAGTAGTTGGTGAATGATTTATATGATATATTTGAACTTATGTTTAGACACTTCTTATGGTGAAATTATTTCGTTAATTGTGATGATTTAGTTTCTAATTTTCCTTTCAGATATGAGGCTTGGGTCATATATAATTTTCTATCACTCTGCCTGGCATGGGTAGGTGGACCAGGGGCTGTTGTTCTAAGTTTGAGTGGCCGAGTTCTAAAGCCAAATTGGTGTCTGATGACCTGCTGTTTTCCTCCACTTCCTTTGGATGGGTAAGTTGTGCTTATGCATGAATCCACTTTTATCTAGTCAATGAAGAGCTATTCCTTTGAGAATTCTCCAGCATGTACTGTTTCTAAAAAATTATATATTACTCGCAGTTCTAAATAGGAGACTCATTTTTCATGGTTTATATGATTGAATGCATTGCGTTTCTACACTTGAATTTGAGATGACTCCTTAAATTTCAATTGAATTAATGATTCATTTGATATCTATGACCAAATTATAGTCACCCTGTTTTAACATTTCAATTATGCTGGTCTCCATGTTGCAATGTTGTTAATTCATTTAAATGATTGGATTTTAAATCTCTTGTTTATTTATTTGTTTTGAAGTGTGTTTCTGATAATGTTCAATCCATGCAGACGCTTTATTCGAAGGTGCAAGCAGGGATGTTTGCAGTTTGTGATTCTCAAGCCCATATTAGTGATTGTTACAATCATACTCTATGTAAACGGAAAATATGAGGATGGAAATTTCAGTCCAAGGCAATCATACCTCTACCTCACAATTATATATACTATCTCATACTCAATGGCACTTTATGCCTTGGCTTTGTTTTACGTGGCGTGCAAAGATCTGCTCCGGCCATTTAATCCAGTTCCAAAGTTTATCATTATAAAATCTGTAGTATTCCTCACGTACTGGCAGGTAATTCACCAGATTTGCTCAGTTACATGTTATTTTCTCACTTTGCTGTTAAGTAAGCAAAATACTATTCAGTTTTTGAGTACTGAACACTCTTTGGTTTCACCAAATCCGGCATATTAGCTGAATTCTGTTATCACCGTAACAACAATAATAATAACATTATTATTATTATTATTATTTCGCCTGTGTGACCTCGTTCACATTGCCGGTCCCAAGCCCGGATAAAGGAGGAGGGTTGCCGAGGGTCAATAGGAAACAACCTCTCTACAAAGGTAGAGGTAAGGCTGCGTACATCTTACCCTCCCCAGACCCCACTTGTGGGATTACACTGGGTTGTTTGTTGTATTATTATTATTTCCTCTGTCCTGTTTTCTGTGTAGTATGTACCAAAAACATGACTCCTTTCTCTTTTTGATCTTACCATCTCCATTTTGGCCTTAATAGTACAACTTCTTGGGACCGACCCACTTCAGAATTTTCTCCTTTCAAGTCAAACCCAAACAGGGAGGAATCATGCATTTTCCTTTTTAGTTAAGACTGTAGTTTGCTCTCTGATAAAGTTATACTGCCTTATTGATTTATCTAAATTGGTCATATCTTTTTAATGGGGTTCAACTAACTGAAAGATGACTATCTAATATTTACCTGTCTTTACCTTTTGTTTGGTAATGCTGTATAACAGAACTTTTACTGAAATAGCAGAAATTGGCTGGCCTTTTTTTGTTGTATCAATTATAATTTTTTGTTTAGAATGACGTTTCTAGTTATCATAATCCTTCTTCTTAACTTCCTCTGCCAGGGTGTTCTGGTGTTTCTTGCTGCAAAGTCAGAACTTATTAAAGATACCGAGGAAGCTGCTGAATTTCAAAATTTTATAATTTGTGTTGAGATGCTTATTGCAGCTTTTGGTCATCTTTATGCCTTCCCATACAAGGAATATGCTGGCGCAAATATTGGTTCTTCTCGTGGTTTTACCGCTAGCCTTGGACATGCCCTTATGCTAAATGACTTTTACCATGACACCGTCCACCAGGTCAGACAGGCTCTTGCTTATTTTTCCTCGTGTTGTATGTTTACTCTACATGTGTCCTAACAAAATTCTATTTTCTTCTGTGAATGCAGTTTGCTCCTACTTATCATGATTATGTTCTCTATAATCACGGTGGTGATGCTGAAGAGGGGGGTGCAACGAAGTACAGGGCGAGGACTTTCGTCCCAACTGGCCCAGAGATGGATACTGTTAGGAAAAACAAGCACATATTTGTAAACAAACAGGAAGATGTACAATTATCTAGTCTCTCTCCCTCCGCAAATAACATCAATCCACAATATCCTGGTGCAGGCCAGCAAACAGGGAAATCGGAGGCAATGAACTACTCATTGCTTATGGATGCATCAAATAATGTTTCAGCACCCTATGACCTATCACTGATTGATGTAGACATTTCAAATTATCCATCTAAGGTACCTGCAGCCAATCCTGGGACGAGGTGATGACATTGAATTTTCATCCATGTGTGAATTTATTTTGTTGGGAATTAGATGTGCACAGCATCACACACGACCTGAGTAAGTCGTTGTGAAGCTCACAGTTGTAACTTAGTTTGTAAATGTAGAGGCAAAGCTAGTTTTCTACCATATGCTTTTTGATTGTTTGTTCCCATTTCCATATGTAGTGTAATTAGAGAAACCTCAGTTATGTTGCATTTGGATGGTTTAGCACAAGCTCATCATATTTTATCTATTCACTGTTTGCCTTTTAATTTAAATATCTGACTGATTAGCTCATTGGACTCAGCACTGCTCTTTGGCGCTAGATATGTGGGGTACTGTTGCACTTGTGTTCTGAACTCTATAATTGAATTTGGACTATTTGGAGTTGAATGTAAAATAGTAACCCTTAAATTTTATGTTAAGCAGTTTGGCTCTTTAACGATCTTAGATTAAAGATGACCTTGCATTTGTTGCATTATATTTTTATCTCATTCTGTTACCTTTGTTAACGCAAGCAATTTTTAAAGGGTACTTTTAAAAGTTACCTTAGGGAGCTAGATTTTTTGAAGGTGAAAAATTGAGATTTTGAGATTATTTGGAGTTTACTTTTTTTTTGGGGGGGGGGGGGGGGGGGGGGGGGGGTAAACAGAGCACGAGAAAAGCTTATGAAGGTATTTTATGCATCTTCGATTTTTCTACAGTTGGACAAATCACCTTGCTTTTTGGTTGAATAAAAGATTGACAAACTAATACTACTAGAACAAATCATCATATAATACTAGGTGATTATCCCTATTGATTGTTCAATTAGTCGTCTCTGGCAATGTTTATGTTAATATTAAGGAATAATTAAGGATATCTTCTTTTACTTTTTGTTCGCAATCGTATGATTCACGCTTAAGGAAGCTCCAACTTAGTTGAGATCTAAACACTCTTATTATAATTAGGTTTTATCAATATATACATACTAATCCATTGGCATGCATGAAAATTCTCAGGATTAACTATATATTAAGTTAATCTGAATCTTAAGTCTTCAAATTAAAGGACAATGTGGATGGTAATAAGAATGACTATTGTGGTGTTTGGGAAAGAAGAAAAAATATTTTTAAGCATTTATTTTTAGGTAAAAAATGTATAAAAATAAGTCAAAAGTCAAAAGCTGAGTATTCCCAACTTATTGCTTTTAGCTTTTACCTTATAAGTTACTTTTAAAAAGTCAATTCAAATACCCCTTATATATACATGAAACGCTTGCTTGTGTTGAGGATCAATCTATAAATCTATATTATACTAGATATCGGATCCCGTGTCGTACGGGTCCAATATATATTTATAATTTTATATCTATGAAATTATTATAATTTTTTAACATATTCTACGAAGTTTCTTGAAAGTCACGTGTGAAAAGATAAAAAAAATTGTGAGCATGAATTCTTTAATTTGTGTGATAGTATACTTTCTATGTTTTAGGTTATTTGAGACCTTTTATATAGAGTTTGATTGTAAAATGTAGACACTATTAATTTGATTTTCACAACAATAATTTATGGGCTAAAAGATTAATATTACGTTTGAGACCTTTAATTTTGTACTTATAACACAAAGATGATATGGAAGTGCACACTAATTTATTAATAATCCCCTTTTTCCCGCATGAGATATCCCTAATTAATTCATAATAAAGTAAAAATTAAAAACATCACAACATGAATAAGGCAAAAACATAAAGAGGACAGAACTCTACTTATTTATAAAATAAGCTCAAGCACTTAAAAAAGTGTTTTTCAATACTACAGTATTTAAATCAATCCAAACGGACTCTAAGTAGTCAGCCACATAATGATGAAAAATGGACCCACCTCCATTTTCCTTAATTATATTTATAACAGATGAACATGACACCGGTTAAGAGAATGGTACAACAAAGCAAAGCACAGCCTTACACGTGCAGGCATGTCGACGAAGACCTGCTTACTAACCTTTTATCAATAATAGTAAAGTAAAGTAATATGAGCATTATTGGGATGCGATACTTTATATTATCTGTTTTCCATTAAAATGAGCTTGGCGCAATTAAATTGGGTTTGCCAGCCTAGCCAACTCACTTGTCTACTAATGTATCCAAAATCCAAATTTCTCATTAGTATACTCCTATTTCCCCCTTCCATTCATTCTATGTAATGATTAAATAGCTTTTAATAAAAGAAGATATTTTTTAGAAGTTGAGTACGGAGCTTTGTTGACATATTATATAGTATTAATTAAAAAGAACACTCTCTTTAATAACTTAAATTTTTAAATTAGATTGTCACATATTTTAATATAGTATTAAGGCAGGCAGAAGTTCTGAGTTTGAGTTTACTGTCACTCATTATTAAAAAGAAATTTCACGTATTTGATTGAAGAAAAAAATCAAAGCCTCACGTAATGGGCCGTGTTAAGACATAATGTAATTAAGTAATTAAAAATGTATTTTTTCTAATAACTTAAACTTTTAAATAGTACTCTATGGTCACACATTTCGACCATAGAGTAATCTTTTAAATAGTACTCTATGGTCACACAACTTAATCTTTTAAATAGTACTCTATGGTCACACATTTCGACATGTCCCGCATCCAAAATTCGTCAGCGGACCCATTGCCCGCTGGTCCTCAAGTAACGTTGTCATCTACCGTCCTGGGTCCAGCAACTGGGCCATCTATCCAGCCCAGTTTCTATTTCTGTTACCGGGTTCGTTGTTGGCCCAGTTCATGTTTCAGGTTTCGGTTCCAGTTCCTGTGTTGGGCCAGCAGGCCCACTGCCTGCTGGCCAGTCCGTCACTGTCCCGATGTTTCCCAAAATCTACCCAATTCTCCCCCGAGTCACAGACCGGTCACTCATAGTCAACGGGGTATTTTTAAACCAAAAAGACATTTTAATTTAATTTCTAATGTTCTTAAATCCCCTCTACCCCGTAACCCAATGTCTACCTTAAATGACCCGAATTGAAAATTGGCTATGACCGACGAATATGATGCTCTTATTGTAAATAAGACGTGGGAGTTGGTATCCCGTCCTTCTAGTGTTAATATTATTCGGTCTATGTAGATTTTTACTCATAAGGATAATTCTGACGGTTCTTTTGCGAGAGACAAGGCTCGTCTTGTAGGTGATGGTAAGACTCAGCAGGTTGACATAGATTGTGGTGAGACGTTTAGTCCGGTGGTCAAACCGGCTACCATTCGCACTGTTCTCAGTCTAGCTTTTTCCAAAGCATGACCCATTCATCAGTTAGATGTGAAGAATGCTTTTTTACATGGTGATCTAAAGGAGACCGTTTATATGCATCAGCCCTTGAGTTTTCGAGACCCCAAATATCCTTATCATATCTGTTTATTGAAGAAGTCTTTGTATGGGCTTAAGCAGGCCCCACGGGCTTGGTATAAGAGATTTGCAGACTATGTTTCATCTATTGGGTTTTGGCACAGCAGATCTGATAATTCATTGTTTATATATCGTCGTGGTTCTTTTCTTGATTATATTCTTTTGTATGTGGATGATATTATCTTGACTGCCTCTATTGATGTTTTGCGCCAGTCTATCATGACCATGCTCAGTTCTGAGTTTGTTATGAAAGACTTGACTACAGTTTACACTTATATCCATCATCGACGGCTACACTTGTCTCGTATACAGATGCTGATTGGGGTGGCTATCCGGACACCAGACGCTCTACGTCTGGGTATTGTATGTTCGTTGGTGATAACTTGGTCTCGTGGTCTGCTAAATGACAAGCTGCCTTATCCCGCTCTAGTGCCGAGGCCGAGTATCGAGGGGTGGCTAATGTGGTGTCTGAATCATGTTGGCTCCGTAATCTCCTCTTAGAGCTTCATTTTCTCGTTCACAAAGCTACATTGGTTTATTGTGATAATGTTAGTGCTATATACCTTTCTGGCAATTCGGTTCAACATCAACACACTAAACATATTGATATAAATATCCATTTTGTTCGCGAAAAGGTAATTCGTGGACAAGTACGCATCCTACATGTCCAATCCAGGTATCAAATTGCAGACATATTTACCAAGGGCCTTCCATCGGTGCTATTTGAAGATTTTAGAGACAGTCTCATCGTACGAAGACCGCTCGCTATGACTGCGGAGGTGTGATTAATACTCGTGATATACACATGATATACACCGTGTATATCACGGGTAGTGGGTTGTATATTCACTGCTTATGGGCTGTAATTTCCGTGGTATACACGGTATGAATCACGGTATATTCATACCGTGTATATCACGTATTAATGGCTCTATTTTTGGTAAATTAGTTGTAATTAACTTAGAGTTGTACACTTACCATAATTGTATAATTATTGTACACGTAGAATAGAGTTTTTGGAGTAGAATAGGAATATGATTTTTCCTATTATAAAAATTATAAATTGTATATATACTCTTTCATTAATGAAAATAATCAAGGGGGTTATTTCTTTTTAATCGGAAGACTAGAACATTTATGTCCAATAAATAAATACTTGTAGTAAAATCATATGCCATCCTCAAATTGCATGCTTGAATAAATGATGAATGAAGAAGATTAAATGGGAGAAGATACTATATATCATGCTTTCATTACTGTTGCAATAAATCAAAAACAAGGAAAATATATACTCAAAACTTTTATACTTATTTATTTTCCGAAAAAATGAAAAAAGAGAAGTGCAAAATCAAGTAAGTCAAAAGTAACTGACGTGGGTGAGTTATGACTTATGGGACGTCTCAAATAGAAAAAACAGATCCTAACTGCTCAAATTGCCAAACATCCAAAAACAACCCCGTGGAGATCACGTGATCTCGATCCAAAACTTCCTCCAATTTCCCACGACACCCTTAATTGTCACGTGACCACCTTAAAAACAGGGTGCAAAATGTTAAAAGGAAATAAGAAACCAATTTGATATAAATTTTCCCTGTTTGTGTTGGACTAAAATAATTAAAGACATTTTAACATGGTATGATATTTTTCTGTTTGAGTCAAATTGTAAAGATTTTCTTCAAAATATGTCACATCGTTAAGAATATCAAATTATACTCAGAATGTAACTTTTTTTTCTTTTCAATTATCAATAATAAACTTTGTTCTCATCCCTACAACCTGAAGGTCGATTTAGTAGGCGAAAATCATAGAATTAAAGTTCAAATTCTAGCGAAGAAATATTATGTGATTTTAATCTAGCTAAATTTTGGTGAACAAGATTATCGAATACCCTAGTAAAAGCAGGAAGGTATTCTGGGGCGTAGCTAGCACTTTGATAGCAGGATCGGTCAAACTCAGTATCATTAATTCAAATATGTATTTAATATATATATACATTATTAATTTAGTATCGATGAATTTTAATGGACTAAAAGTCCAAAAATATAAACATTAAATTCTGGTCACGCCTATGGAGGTATCCAATTAAAATAGTTAAAGTCAGCATAAGCCAATTGAAAATATACTACCATTAGTTAAAAAAATAAAAATCCTTTGTTAAAAATGATAAGAAGAAAAGAGGGTCAATCACGTATGGGAAAAGCAAAAAAGGAAGAAAAAAAGTCGAATACCATAAAAGCAAGGCACGTCCTTACGACGGCGTTATGGTCTCCGAGAGAAGCAACATAAGTACAGAGCATGACCTAAAATAAACCAGAACCAACCCCCCCTCTCTTCCCTAATATCACGACCATTATATAACCACTACCCCCTCCTTCTTTCTCTCTCAACATATATATACATACCAGTGTATTCTGTATATGTATGGATCATAATATGGCTGTAAAACATACTATGTCTTATGGGCCAGTAAACATGTTCAGAACAGAAACGGGGTACACAGACATGGAAAAAAGGCAGTTTTTTTTGAGAAGCTATCAATTTAGGAGGAAGAAAAGTGTGAGTGAAAGGATCAAGAAATCATTCTTTAGAGTGAAAAGGGTGATATGGGTAAAGCTCAGATCAGTAAGAAAAATCAGGAAATTGGTTTGGTTGAGGCTTAAATATGGTATCTTTGGTTATAGAGGACGAAGAAGGTTTTTTCGTCGCCTTCAAAATTCAAGTTACTATAATACTAGTACTGGATGGTCATCTTCTTGTTTCTGGTAGGATGAATTTGTTAATCAAGTATCTTTTAGTATTCTTTTGGCTTATGTAGTAGTAGTAGTAGTAATGTGTGGTGTTTTTAACTTTAGTATTGGAGGAGGAAAAAAAACTAGTATGAACTATGAACATCAGAACATGCCCAAATCTTGAAGTTCTGTGCTGACTTGATTTTTCTCCAGTTACTTTTTACGTATGTATCATTTAGTATTATTAGTCTAGTTAATATTGAATGTTGATGGTATCAGCTCTATTGTCAAATACATTATCAGTTTTTTGTTGTTTTCTTTTCTGGCCAATGATGAATGGGAACTCAAAAAGTGAGTAGTTTGGTGTGTTAGTATAATATGATGGTCCATGAGTAGATTTAATTCTTGTGTACATGTATCGTTCTGTAGCAGTATTGGTTGCTGTGGAAGATGATACAATTAATTATAGCAAAAGAACTTGAAAGAAGTAGGTAAAGAATGAGAAAGAATCTGAAGTATCTACTAGTACTAAAATGCCCAACACTTTTGGACCACAAAAAATAAATACGTAGTGGTACTATTTTTTTGTGGTTTAAATATCATCTTTTTAATAAATTGACATTAATACAGTTTCTCTTTTTGTTTGATGTCACATAATTTTGTTTGACTTTTGTGTTTACGTTTGACTAATATTTCAAGAAATTATTCCCATAAAAATTAGGCCCTGAAAGGTAGTAGTTCTAGACTTATTATTTAATCATGGATGGAATGTTATTTTGCAGAATTGATAAGTGATACTCCATCTATCTCAAATTATTTGTTGTAAAAATTACACGCTCTTAAGAAAATTTAATTAAGAGGGTATTTGACATACTTTATTTTTATTTATGTTTAAATTATAATTTCTCTCTATTAAATGTTTATTTTATTTATGTATTATTTTTATTAATGACAAATAGTAATTAAAATAAGAAAAAATAATTAATTATGTCTTGAATTTTTAAAACGATAAATATTTTGACACAAATTATTTCTAGTAATCACGATAAATAATTTAAAACATATCGAATAATTAGTTGTAGAGGTTGAAAGATCAAGAAAAAGATTGTTGCCAACTGTTAGTTAATTTGGCAGGTTTTCTGCATTAATTAATTCTTGGAAGTCCTCACATGAATCTAGGGTTTTTCAAAACGTTTCTGTAAAATTTTTAGTATAAACTTGGGGAAAGCTGACATATTAGAAGCCAAAGGAGACATTCATCACACATTCCCAGCTTCTTTTCTGGGACTTTTTCCACTTGGAAAGTTGAGAAAAGAGGAAAACGAGATGCACGCACATTTGAAAACAACTTTCTTAAGCAGATCATGAGACCCAAAAGACCATCGGATCTATGGAAAGTAAAACAGTAATCCCTTAGGGTTAAAAAGAATATTTACTTGGCTTTTATTTTTTAAGTTAAAAAAAAATATTCACTTAGCAAATTAAGAAAGAATTAATTTTACTTTTCTAGATTTGCGCTTATCAAATGCTAGATGATTAAATCCCGATACCTATTTAATGCCTATTTAGATTTATTTTAGTTAAATTACCTATTTTTATTAGAATTTAATATTTTCTTAAGATGTGTGCAAATGACTAAGTAAACACTCTTTTTGATCCAGAAGTAGGTAGGAAGAAAAGAAAGCAAGCATAGTCTAGTGGTCAAATTTCAATAGAGAAACAAAGAAATGCTAGATAATGTGTTAGACCCGAAATAACAAGTACTTCGTTTATAGTTTTTAAGTGCTTAATAAACATTTTTATTATTATGTTTATATATAACATGTTAAACCAATAAAGACATTTTTAAAGATATTTTAACAAAGTTTCTTAGGGTCATTGGCACTAATTCCTGTATTTTGTGTTGGTCTTTAATTTTTACTCCTCGTAACAAACAAATTTTTTGAGGAGTATAAATTTATATTTTCACATCATAATATTCCGCAAGTTATGCCCCGCATGACTAAAGAACTTATGCCCGCATGACTAAAGAACTTATGCTCCACTATGCCAGGCTGGCTCAAGGCCAAGCCACTAAAGCGGTGGCCTTGGGCCCCCAAATTTTCGGGGTCCCACTTTTTATTAAATTTTATGGCTAATCTATTTCAAAAATTATTATGACTTATAATACTTTATATAGTTTCTAAATATATATGGAAATTATTTTTCAAAAAACTTAAAGATTGTAGGTTCGAATTCACGATAGACATCATAAAATTTGATCTCAGAATTCAAATTGTGTCACATAAATTGAGATAGAGAGAGTACACAACTTTTATAAAAAAAAATTTAGTTACGTGATTGATTAGCTATATTGTCAGTTGAATTTTTTTTTAGGATAAATTGATTTGAAGAAATTATTAACAACTTTGCATTGTTCTTTCCGGTTATAAATTTGTAATTAATGACTTCACATTTAAAAATAACTAGAAAAGTAGACTTTAAATAAAAGTAAAATATATATCACGATCTTTTTTTTAAAAAGATGGGGTCTCTCTATGAAGTTTGACTTGAGGCCCCCAATTTTGTTAAGACGACCCTGCACTATGCATAAGTTCGATTGTTAAAGGGCAAAAATAAAGGTCATCTCATTTGAAGGACAGACATTTAAAAATCAGACCATTTGAAGAGTAATTCGTGCAATTTGGACTAATATCAGTTTAATTTTCAGATGAGCGAATTGGGGGGGGGGGGGGGGGGGGGGGGGCAAAGAGGAATGAGCCAATAAATTGACCCCTCCAAAACTTAAATGAATTAAGAGCCTGTTTGGCCAAGCGACTAAAAACAACTTATTTTTGAGAAGTGTTTTTCGAAAAAATATTTTTGTGAGAAGCAATTTGTGTTTGGTTAATTCATTTGAAAAATATTTTTGATAAGCAGTTTGTGTTTGTCTAATCTTCTTAAAAAGTGTTTTTGAGTGTTAAATTATGAAAAAGAACAAGTATCAATAAACGTTTACTATTAAAAAATATTTTAAATATCTATATGAAAGACTTTAATTAAGTTTTCACTTTTATTTAATTAAAATTTTAAAGTACATATTAATATTTTTAATTAATATAATACATAGACAAAATCAAAGAAAATATTAAATATTGATCTAATATCAACATGGTAATTTAAATATACTAAAAAACATCAACCAAAAGAAAATTTAAAATCACACCACAAATATAAATTCAGCATAAAAATACATCATAAAATAAAACAAAGGACCATTAATAATTAATGGATTAATGAGGGGTATACTTGGTAAATATGTATTTATGGTAGGGATTTTTTTGTTTTGAATAAAATAAATTTCTGCTTCTGTTTTTTCAAGAAGCATAAATTTTCTGTTTCTCCCCAAACATAGAAAAATTGATTCTACTTCTACTTTAAGATAGTTTTACTAATTGGTCAAACATTTTAAATAACTAAAAAAAATGCTAACCTCAAAATCACTTCGGCAAACAGATTCTAAATGAATTGTGCTTTTATGAGCTAATTGTACACCCCTTAACCACCACTATAAAAAAAAATGGAAAACTAAAAGAGCATAAGGAAAAGAAAGAGTCTGAGCTTTTTCGCTGATTTCTTGGCATTCATTTGTGTCAGTCCATTTTTCTCCCAAAAAAAAAAACGAAACTTGAAGGAGGACAATAAGTGAGGTGGTGTCGTCCCCGGGCATAGCTAGATGACAAAAAAAGCGAACTTAAAATTCAGTTGGAGTCCTGCAGCGTGGGTTCGAATCCTGGTGGGAGCAATTTGCTCTCTTCTGGGGTAGGGCCTTATAGGTGATATCAGTTGCTCTGTTCTCAAACTTTGGTCATTTAGGTACATACCGCGATTTACTGGTAGTAGTATTGAGAGACCGAAATTACTATCTTCATGAATAGTCTGACTTGTTGTGAAGCTGAATATAAAATAATAATAATAATAAATGAGGTGGTGTCATTTGTCTATATTGGGGTTCCTTTTTCTCATCCATATTGCGTGTGCAAAATTGTTGCTTTTACTTCTACTTTCTTGCTTTGACCAGGCATATTTACGTGATTTTAGATTGGACATGGTATTCAAATAATTGAATCACGTCATTTCACCTCATAAGAGTTGATTTGACCAATACCTAAGACGATAACAAACCCAATATGATTTAACTTAGAGCGGTACCAATACCCGCTGAGTATCAAAACCCGACGGATGATTCAGAAACTTTGCGAACAGAGGTAGAAGAAGAGTTAAAACAAGGACAGCAGAGCGGTAAGAGCGGGTCTTCACTAAAACCATCCGAGAAGGAACGTAATGAGGAAATTTCGGATAAAGAAAAACTAAAAGGAACCCGAAAGGAAGCACCCCATGGAAGGAGCTCGGCCAAATCTCAAACCGGCAAGCCCCGAACGACTGACAAAGGAGGATCCCTCTCTAAGAAAATGATTGCAGGAGTCCTAAAAGGACAAAATGAGATGATGTTGCGCTTGGAATCGACGGTGGCTGCTATACATACTCATTCAAGGGTTGGGACTCTAGTGTCAAATCAAAACGATGTGAAGGCCTCGTCTTCCCCTGAAACAACAAAAAGAAAGATGAGGGCGAGAAGGACCGCTTGAACACGTTCACATAAAGATTGTGTTGAGTAGAAAAGGGTGCAACCTATCATAAAGGGCACGTGGGCCAGAAAGTATGGGGTACTGCCATATCCAGAAAGTGCAGCCCCCATCCCAATCCCGAAAAAAAATCAAGATGCCCGACATACCAAAATACTATGGCGCCGCGGATCCGGAAAAGCACATTGTGACCTTTGAGGCAACCATCACTGGACACGACCTCAAATAGCACAAAATCGAATATGTTATGCTAAAGAAATTGGCCAAATGCTTATAAAGGGAGCACTCTCCTGGTATACTCACTTACCCGAAAATTCTATTGATTGTTTTGCTACTCTTGCAGATATCTTTGTCAAGGCTCACGCATGGGCCCCGAGGGTAGAAACACACAAGTAGGACATATTCACAATAAAGCAGCGAGGGGATGAGTTCCTGCGAGGTTTCATGGATAGATTCCAGAGGGAAAGAATATTGTTGTCGTCTATCTGAGAAGATTGGGTGGCAGTCACGTTCGTAGACGGGTTGCACCCAGAAAGTTCAAACTCCTCCAGAAAGCTGAAGGAAAGCCTAAAGGAATTCCCAGCGAAAACATGGAGTGAAATAAATCTTAGGTACACAACTAAGATGTGGATCGAGGAAGACCACATAGTGGAAACATTGACATACACGGGCAGTCGCCCACCAAAAAGGCCAGGCCAAGGGTACAACATTGGCGCAATAAACGGTGGATGGTTCGAGCCATATGACACTAGGAGGTTCTTAGGCGCGGGGACGAGCTGGGGCAGCACCATGAACCATCAAGGTCTCATTGAACGAGGCTCCCACCGAGCAGAAGGGTCCACATCAAAAGGGGCTAGCCCTATGAATCTATCTGACCAAAAATTCAACATAAATGCGGCAGAGTTAGTGGCGGTGATAAAAACCATGAAAGAAGACAAGTTCCTGGATGGCGTGCGCACTAACCCTGAGAATAAGAATACGAGGTTGTGGTGACATTTTCATTGCACACACGGTCACACCACAGAGTATTGCGGTAATCTGAGGATAAAAGTAGCATAGCTTCTACACGTGGGACATTTAATGGAGTACATCAGCGACAGGGTGAAGCTCAACTTAAGTAGAAATGATAGGCAAAGGCCGAGCCAAACACCTCCGCCTACTCATACTATTCATATGATCTTCGATACAGAGGTGGTCAATAATATCACATTTACATCAATGAGAAAGTCCAAGGTCTCGGTCACGACCATGAGCTATAGGCAGAAACTCGATGAGAGTCAGGACATAGCATTTTCTGACAATGACTGCGGAAGCTTCACTTCTCCTCACAATGAGGCCCTTGTAATATCTTTGAAAATTAATAAATCTTTTACTAAGAATGTTTTGGTTGATCTAGGAAGT
The DNA here is from genome assembly GCA_034509755.1 of Anisodus tanguticus. Classification (NCBI taxonomy): domain Eukaryota; kingdom Viridiplantae; phylum Streptophyta; class Magnoliopsida; order Solanales; family Solanaceae; genus Anisodus; species Anisodus tanguticus. The sequence continues at coordinate 30,020,323 of CM067561.1, read as the reverse complement.
TCAGCGCACATCATCCAATTGCGGGTCCTAGAAAAAATACAGATGGATGAATCAATCACCCCCGTGATAAAGGTGTTGACACTGTTCAATATATCCAGCGACCTAACAAAGAGGGAAGTCGAATTGATGGTTTGCGCCAATGGCAGGGTTCAATATGTCCGGAGACATGATGTAAAATGCATTACTCATGAGGCCCTGGTTGCACACAATGCAGGCAGTCCCTTCAACTTATCACCAGAAGGTCAAGTTTCCCACACCTTAGTTGATCCGAGAAATTAGAGTAAGTAGCAGTTATTCCCGATCAGAAGATGCATTGGCGGTGACCACTCCTCATAAACAGAAAGCAGATCAATAACAATTACAGTCGTCGGGCTCAAACAAAATGTCCGAAGAAAGGAAGGTGCAGTTTGTGGAGAAAGGGTACCCGAATCAAATTATCCAGAAAGGCTTCATTTTGCCATCAGATAATGATCCCGCAGATTCAACCATTGAAGAGTTGGAGATTTTGACGTTTTTCGAGGAATATCCCGAAAAGAATGTATACCTGGGCTCGGAGCTCTCACATGGGCTCAGGAATGCATTTTTATATTATTTAACAACTAACTCAGATTGCTTTATTTGGTCTCACCTTGACATAACAAGGATCCCCCGGAGATAGCTATTCACCAATTAAGCGATGATCCCAATCGTACTCTAGTAAGGCAAAGGAAGCGGCCAATATCAGCGGTCAGGGACTAATTCGTAAAGGAAGATGTGACACGCCTATTTAATATAAGGTATGTATGGGGGGGTCGATAATCCTGCATGGCTGGCCAATGTGGTCCCTAAGAAACTCAACAAATTCAAAATGTGGGTGGACTTCAAGGACTTGAATAAGGCATGCCCTAAGGATTCATTTCCCTTGCCACATATTGATTTGAGGATAGACGCTACGGCCGGACATGAGTTGCTCAACTTTTTGGATGCATACTCCGGGTATAATCAGATCATCCTACACCCAGATGATCAGGAAAATATCTCTTTCATAACTAATCATGGCAACTTCTGTGCAACATAATGCCTTTTGGTCTTAAGAATGCAGGGGCCACGTACCAGAGGTTGGTGAATAAAATGTTTGAGAGATAGATTGGCTGTACTATTGAGGTTTATATCGATGATATGTTGGTCAAGTCTAGAAAAGTTGAGACTCACTTAGATTCTTTGTCAAAACCTTCGACATCTTGCGATGTCATGGCATGAAGCTAAATCCGAAAAAGTACGCCTTCAAAGTCAGGTCTGGGAAGTTTTTGGGCTTCCTTGTCTCCGGCCGCGGCATTGAGATGAACCCTGATAAAGTGAAAGTTATCCACTCAATGTCGATGCACTGGATAATGTCTAAATGATACAAAGGCTGACCGAAAAGGTTGCGGCTCTAGGAAGATTCATATCACGATCGACAGATTAGTGTCATGAATTTTTCAAACTCATGAAGAAGGACAATCGCTTCATGTGGACACGAGAGTGAAACAAAAGCTTGTGAGACCTCAAGGCTTACTTAGCTAGCCCTCATGTAATGGCCAAGCCTGAAAAGAGAGAGAGATTACTCACCTATGTGACTGTCTCAGATGTGTCAATCAGTGTAGCCTTCGTACGAGAAGAATGAGAAGAGCAACTCTTCATCTATTATGCCAGTAAGACACTGGCTGGGACCGAATTATGATATCCGAACATGAAAAAGCTATCCCAGGCCCTCCTCACTGCCACACGAAAGCTGCGACCATATTTCTAATGTCATCCGATAACTATCATGACCGATACCCTATTTCAGATATTAATGCAGAGGGATAATCTTACAAGTCGACTATCAAAATGATTAGTCGAAATAAGTGAATATGATCTGACCTATCAACCCCGATCAGCGATACAGACGCCAAGTCTAACGAAGTTCGCTGTCGATTTCACCCCCATAATACGACCCTGAAAATATCAAGGTATGAATCTATTCTTTTTTCCTTTTAAGTTTTTCGTAACCTTTTTTATCGCATGACTGGGACTGGCATCAAGACTGGGTTGGTTGTGCAAATTCCTGGCCCAGAAGACATCGAAGTGAAGATCAGAAAATACGTGTTGCACTCTTTTCCTTGATCGATTTTTTTCCCGAATGGGTGTCGACAAGGTTTTTAATGAGGCAACAATCGAAAAGTGTATTACTTAGAAGAACTCATCTTGGGAATACAAAATGCAAAGGGAAACAATCTGCTTCTAGCTATATGGGTCGAGGGCCATCGTCTTTCTTGTACTTTTAAGTTTTGTCAAAAAACACGCATGTACTCGGGTCTGAATATCGAAATAAAATATATAAGAATAGGCTTGTTTTAAAATTTCCTACACTCGAATGTTGTTGGTATGAACGCGTCCTTCCGGACCCGATAATATCCACCTCGAACACACGACACAACCTATTAGCCTTAGAGCGTGAAAGAAACATAACCTTATGCGTATATGAGATGAAGTCGATACGTCCTCCTCGTTGGCACCGAACAAAGAGGGCCCTCATTTTATTATAAAATGGATGATTTAACTTCCCAATTATTAAATAAGCGGCCCGAAGTAATATTCCCTGATTGAGGGAAGCAATTGCTCGAAGTCCCGCATACGATGCGAAGAAATAAAGAAGCACATCGTGGAACTTAAACACAAGTGTTCGAATTCGCCATAGAGCATTGTCCCGATGAGGGGGTCCATGGTGGAAAAATCTATATGGTTGAACTGCTCCATTTCAAAGGATCGGGTAATCAACGCTCCCGGCCACAAAGCATACCAACATAACTAGAGTGACAGTTAATGATCAAATACCTTCTGCATGAGACTTAAGTCAATTTTTTACAAAAAACCTGGCAATTCAAAGACAAGCAAAAAACACTGTCACAAGAAGGCATGCATTCGATAAAGAAAAACGCCCCAAAGCATAAGTGATACCAGCAATACAAAACAAATTGTCTTCCAGAAAAGACCAAAGAACATATATAAAAACATTAAAAAAAACTCCACGCAGGGAGTACAAAGGTCAAGCTTCAGCAACTGGAGTATCAGAGTTTTCAAAGGGAGCATGCGTCTCCGGGGCCATCACAGAAGGGCTTTCACGAGGGGTGACCTCCCCTTTGCCTTTTCCGCACCCGCTCTCAGCCATGGGAACCTTGTGAGAATGCACCCCATGCTCAGACAAGTTTTCCCCTTCGCCCTCATGAGACCAACTTTCATCATCGAAAGACGGATCAAGGTCCACAAACGGGGCACGCACATGCAAAGCTTTATAATCCCTTTCTTATACCCTCAAAACATCAGCCAGAGTATTCTCAACATTTATTGAGCCCTCTCAAACCTCTTGGAGAACTTGCCGACTAGACTAGTACACAACATGAGTCTTTTCAAGGATAAAATCCAGCTTCAGCTGCTGAATTTTGGCATCCGTGTTAGACATATCTACCTTCTGTAAAGTCGCCTGGAGGGAAGTTTTGCTCTTATTCAGATTCTGATTGCACTTAATTTGCCTATCATAACGAGTCAACATGCCTTCGTGTTTTTCCTCAAATACCCTCAAGTCTCTTTCGACAGAAGCCTTGTCCTTCTGGCAAACCTTGAGCTCAACCCCCATGATCCAAAGTCGCTTGGATATCTCTGTTTCCCTTTGGATTATGCTGGAAAAATTATCCTGATGCTTAGCCCACTTCCTCTGAAGGTCCAGAAGCTCCTTGTAAAATCTCGAAGTCTCATCACTATAAACCTTCTTGTCCTGCTTTGACAAAGCCAACTTAGCTTCCAAATCCTCAACAGATATCAACTGGATCTCCAGAACCGGGACTCTTTCTTGCAGTGCCTGATACTCCGGCATTCTTTCCTTTTCTTCAACAAGTTTCCGCTGAAAGCCCTCCATAGTGAGAAGACTCGCCTGAGAAAGTGATAAATTCAGAAAATATGATGTTACAATACGAAGACATAGGAAACAGGTCAGAAAGAAGAAAGTATACATGTACGACGGCATGAGCTCCGACATTAAGCAAATAGTCGCCAGAGACTCTCCCTATTTTCTTCTTATCCCCCTCACTCGCCAAAGGCCGCAAGTAGTTGTCCACCCCTACTGGCCTCGAAAGAAGGTTTCATTCCGAAGGTACGATCAAAGTGACTTGCCGGCGAGATGTGGGATTACGGACTGGGGTAGGATAAGTGTACACTAGCCACGACCCATGAGAGCTCTGTGGACCCTCACTATGTACTCCCGCATTTGGACCCTCAGTACACCCCCTAAGCATGGTACCTTGAGTGGTGGGGACTCACCTCTGAGAAATTGAAGCATGAGGAGCTCGCGATGATGATGGGATGCAGGGGATGGAAGTAGGGCCCGAAGCCATACCATCAATCCGGACAAGAGAAAGGGAAAAAGGAGTGCAGAAGTTCATCTTATCAGACAAATCTATTTCCCTAAAAAGGCCGGTGGCAGCAACATCATGCCTGTTAACCCTTTGATGGGTGGGCTCCAAGGCAGGATCCTCTTCTCTGCTGGCATTAGATGCCAAATCAATGGTTACCGGAGGAGTAGCTTGAGTAGTTGGGGGGCTCTTTGGCGTCTCTCTCTCCAACATCTGGTTTGATCATTTTAGCTAAGGGGGGAGTAGAAGGGGACAACGATCTTTTGGCTCCGGCAAAATTCGCAGCCTCTGGCCCCTGCCCAACTGTGAAACAACTCTTTCAATTTGCTGAAGGGCCGCATCAGGATCTTCATGAACCTCTGCGTTCGCTCGAACTGATGCTTCCTTTGAAATACCGCTATTTTTCCTTTCCAATTATGCTTCGAAGCGATCTCCTGCCACGTGCGAAGGGAAGAGGGTGCATAGTCCAAGATCTTTTAGACCCATCAGGCCAAACCCAACACGGGCTCCGAAGTCCATGTTATGGCTGATGGAGGAAGAAGGTAGATAGTCAGATACATTGGTTAAGGAAGGAAGAACAATAAAGGCAAGCCTAAGTAGAGTACTTACGATTAAAATTTCATCACTTCGGGATAGACGCCTCCACTGGCTTGACCAGATCTCCCATCGCGACAACGACGACGTATCTCTCCATCCATCCACGATCAGAGTCATCATCAGTACTACTAATCAGCGCATTTTAGCCACGACGAGATATATTATTAACCCTCACTCTGAAAATTTTGGGAGAATATATGTGAATTAAGTGGGCGAGGGTAAAATCCTCTTTCACCTGAGAAAAAAGGTATCGAAGACATGCAATCGTCCTCCAAAAAGTTAGACCAACTTGTCCAGACACATGTTGTATTTCTGACAGAATTCTAAAATCACAGGATCGATAAGCTTGCCCTGCCGCAAGGAAAATAGAAACGTATACACGAATGAGTATCCCTGCCAATAGGAAGTAATGTTCCCTCATTCCCTAGGGAGAAGCACTTCTATATTGCTCCAGCCATAATCTACATGTACCCGGCTCAGATAATGGGCAATCACGATGGATTTGTATGAGCTCGTCGGCCGGGACCATTCTGACTCTATAGAGACTGAGCACTTTCATAGATCCTTTAGAGAAGACCACCTACTGGGAATATAGGCATCAGTCTATTGAACAGAAGAAAAAGCCCTAGATTTCTTCTTCCTCAATGTCCCAATGGTAGTTGGAAAAGAGTCCAAGATAGGAACCTTATAGATGGAGACGTTTGAATCACCCTTAGCCAGGCTCCGAGCCCAAATCCTAACCTCGCCACAGTAAGTTCCTGGGCCAGCATTTTCTATATATAGACTAGGGGCGCCATTTTCGCTATATATACCAGTTGTTAGGATTTGAGTCTCAAATCCTACCTAATCAGAAAACAGTAAATAAGCGAAGAACAAATAACACACAGATTTATAGTGGTTCACTCTCAATACGAGAGCTACGTCCACTTTGCCGCTGCAGATTTCACTATAATCAAATAGGGAATTTGAGTTTACAATTCTCTCTTGCTCATTTTTTCTCTTGCTCAACCTCAAAAGAAAAGGCGCCCCTAGTCTATATATAGAAACTAGGGGGCTCCGCCCCCTACTTCCCCGGAGGGGGTTTACCAACCCCCACGTCGACCTGACCGCTCAGGTCGATCAGTATTCCACACTCTGCGTAGGGTCTTCATAGTGTCGGCGATGAATTAGGCTCCACAACTCAACATCTTCATCTGTCTTCTTGATCGTACCATCAACGAAGCCGAATCTTCCTTGCTCTCAAGGTCGTCCTCATGGATCGAGCTCATTCTTCGTAATTCTCTCCCTTCAACTGGACTTGTGTCACCACAATTCCGGGATTATCGTTTGACGTAATGTCATACGGAGATATTATTTTTCTTTAAATTTTATTTTCTTCACCGACGATTCCTTTGTTTTTATCACTGATTTCTCCGTCACCCTCCATTATTTAGGGGTTTTGTGTTCTTTCAACGTGACTCTGATACCATGTTAAAATTAAGAGGGAACGGAATTTTAGAGAGAAGAAAAATATTGAGAGAATTCTTTCTTGCTTTCATTCATCATAATAGCCAGAAAAATATTGAGAGAATTCTTTCTTGCTTTCATTCATCATAATAGTCTCTTTATATAAAGACAAAAAAAAAAAATCCCTAGTCTAACAAGAAAACCCTATTCTAATAAACTACTATAATTACAATTTATCAAATATATTTAGACTAGAATTTTACAATAAAACTATTAGAATTAAACTCGGAAATCCGGGTCGGTGTCTGACGTCGTTGTCCGTCTCAATATATTCATATATTATACTATAGTAGATATGTAATTAACCTTATTCCTTAACTCTCTCTTTCTTTGATTTTCTTACGCAACTCCTAATATTGTTTATTTTTAAAAGTTCTAAAGAATCAATAAACTGATTGCTTTATTGCAATAATTGTATTACTAGTAGCTATGCATTGTCAGCAATGAATTGTTTAATCAGACTGTGGTTTGGTTCCAGGGATTATTACTATGTGATTAAGATTTAAGACCAGAGAGGTGAGACTAATAAGAAAGATGGATCATTTATATATAGGACATACGTCTACAAGTATCTAAGAATAGCATAAACATCATAAGATCAAAATAGGGTCTTGCCATACCCATAACATGTACATAAAAATTATACCGACTCAAAATAATAATTCCGGAACAAGTGGAGTCCACCCACCACAACTGAGTTGAGAATCTACCGAGTAGCATCATCAATCCGTGGTGGTCAATATATCATAATTTGAACCATGTTGTCATGACTCATTAGTCTGAATATAATCCTCTTGGGTCTTTCTACCTTTATGTCATCTTTGCGAAAAAAATGATACTAAATACATATAGGTAGAGGTGTTCAAGAAAAATCAAACCACACTGGAAAATCAAACCAAATCGACAAAAAAATAAGAAATAATCTATGACTTGGTTTGGTTTGACTCAGAAAATTTGTACTTGACAAACCAACATAATAATATTGATTTGCACCCTTAAGTGGAAGAGTTTTATCCATTCCATTACATTCCTCGCGATTGAACTTAAAAATAGAACAAAAAAAGGGCTCTACCGGATTCAAACCGATGACCCCTTGATCTGCCGTCAAATGCTCTACCACTTAGCTAAGGACCCTTATTATTAATATTAAATATTAATTTCATTTGCTATAATTATTTGTTATATATTAATTAAGTCAACCACAACTAAGACGTCCTAAAAGAAAGAAGATAATTTAGAGCAGAAGTATCTTTTTTAGCAAAAAAGATCAGTGAGTAGTCCATGTGAGTATAGTATGACGGGGCTCTATAATAATCTAATACTCCATTACAGCTGGTATAGACTTAATTAACAAGATGCAGGCATGCAGTCTCTCTAATGACTTTTTGTACAATATTCATTTGAAGTCTCAATAATGATGATCTAACCGTAGACTCGTGTCAATATTCTATTCATTCTTTGATTAATCATTTTTATTCCTAAAGTTTGCTTTAAGTATCTTAATCTGGCGATAGATTACCGATTAGCAATAATAATAGAGCAAATTCTCCTGATTTCAAAGGTTTCAGATAAACCATTGAATCTTACCAGTGATTAAGAATATTTTCAATTCTCGAATCAGGTTCAGGCGATCAAATTGCTTCTGACTACACATTTTAGATCAAATGAATTTGAAAATATAAATAAAAAGAAATTACAAAAATTCCAGAGGTCATGATTCCTTCAATTTCTTGACGATTTACACAAGTGAATGGCACAGTGGTTGCATAACTAGCTAGCTAGCCTCTTAAACAACCAAAAATTTATTTACCTTTTTAATTCATTAGAGGAGGACCATGATACAGAGTGTAACTTTGACCAAAAATAGCTAATATATAGATTTAATTAATCTACCTAAACTAGTTGACTTGAAAAAATAGTAAATGCAGAGAAACTACTCTACGCTAGGCTGAACAACTTGTTTTCTACATTATGGACAAGGGCAGGGTAAAAACTTAATTGCGTGTATTTTAATGGTCAAAGTTGTGTTAATTAAAAATCTATAACTAGCTGTCTTACAGAGATGCCTATTTATTAAAGTGTGTGACCATCTGATCTAAAAGTTTAAGTTGTTAGATAGAACACATTTTTTAATATTTGATTATATTCTCAACACGCCCCCTCACGTGCTGACCTGATTTTTTTCATGGTCCAAGCATGTGTAAATTCTTTTTGAGAATGGGTGGCGGTGAGGTTCGATCCCAGGACCTTTGGCCTGCTTTGATACCATATTGAAGTGTGTGATCATCTGATCTAAAAACTTAAGTTGTTAGATAGAACACATTTTTTAATATTTGATTATATTCTCAATACTATTGACTACTGGGATAAAAGGAAAAAATTGGTGTCTTGACTGTGTGACAAAGATGAATTGGAAAATCTCTCCCTCTCGGATGGTGGAAGTCAAAATCGTTAGCTAAAAGTAAGTTGCATTTCCTTTTAAAAAAAAAAAAACTTTCCAAAAAGCTTTAGAAATAAAAAAAAAAACATAAAAAAAGTAAAGGGGTAAATCTGGACATTTTCTTAAAGTATTCTGACAGGTGAAACCATTGTGTCAAGATTTTGACTGGGCTAAAAATTCACATTCATGCTATAGTTTCGTTAAGGTAAAGACAAATATGAGATGATTTCATGACGACAAGGATATCAGTGGCTCGAATGTATAATATTCATAGAGAGATATAGTCTAAAAAGAAAATAATAGAAGAGGAAAATTAAGTAGATCCAGATAATTTGTCTCACCTTGGAGTTAGCTAGAGCCTAGAAGTAGCAGCAGGATGAGTTAAAGTTGGGCCAAATTAAACTTCATCAACTGGCAAGAAGTAATAGTTTATTTTACCAATAAAGCTTGAAATTTACCTACTCAGTATGTTACATTAGCTTCAGATCAGTTCATTCGACATAGATTCGTTACTAGGATCTTAAGACCATTCTTCATCCCATAGCTTAAACCTAATTAGCAAGGAGACATCAAAGTTGCCTTTGATTTACTAAGCTAGAATACTAAAGTTGTCACGCCGGGCGAAACACAGTACTTGGTGTCTGACGGCATGTGATCGAGCGAACCACATGGTTTGCTGAGTCAACATAAGAATCAAAAGCATGCAATAATAATAATTAAAAACATATAAGACTGAATACTGTAAATATAATCTGGAAATATAATTGTGGAAGTAATCTGAAAAACGTAATAAGTCTGAATAACTGACATGACATGCTAGACTAGTCTATGAAACCTCTAAACATGAGTCTGACTGCAAAATTGTTTTACCAGGACAAAGCTCTGGCATACCTTTACCGTAAAGCATGACATGAACATAATAAAACTAACACTCCGAATGAAGTGGAGTTCATCAATAGCTGAAACTAAAGAAATCCTAGCGAACTGATATGTCGTCATGAAACTCCTTACCTGCACCGTGAAGTGCAGGCCCCGAGCAAAAGGGACATAAGTACATTTGAATCATACTCGTATGTAAAGCAACTAAATGAATAAGCAGGCACATGAAATAATAGGAACATGAAACTGAAACTATAACATGAGCATGAGCATGTATAAGATCTGACATGAATATAATAAAGCATGGTAAATTATTTTAAATAGGAGGGTTTTAGTAAAACCGACATGAAACCACCACGCTGGAACGTGGCATCTGATCTCTGACCAATTAGCTAAGTCATTTCGTACTTTGCGGGGGTATAAGACATGAACATGACATGAATGGATCTAATAACCCTCAATGGGTACATAAAAGAATCGTTCTAACTGGACGGAGCGATCCTTATCCTACGTTGGCATACGTAATTTCAGGTATTAAACCCTCTCGGTAATCTTTGCAACTCTCAAACACATGAACATGGATATAGTTGGCTTGTAAGCCCATGGATTTCATAAACATGATTTGTAAGAATAATTTAATATGAATTATATACATAATATAACTTGTATGAAACATGAAAACAAGTAAGCTTCATGGAGTAGAGTAATAGTGGTTCATGACCTGTAGTTGAGAACTCGTGGAATTCAATTTATGGGTGTTCATGGATTACGGGCGGATTCATGATAGTCATAATGAAATATCACGAATACAATAACGAATTAGTAATGCAAACATGGTATATCATGATACATGTAATTTAGGGTCATCATGAATTACAGTAAAATCCTAAGCCTGAGAAATTTCATATTTCATGGATGAACGTGGCGTAGGGAAGAACAATGATGTCCTCATACGTGGATAGAAGCTCTACATAGCTTAATCACTCCAAAACTTGAAGAAAAGATATGAACTTTTGAAGAGAACACCAAACAATATGAACTTGAAACCTTGAGAAGGGTTTTCTTGAAAATCCTAAGATTGAAGCGAATAATATTGTTAAGAATTGATGTATGAGTGTTAGAATTACTTTGGAATACATGGGATAGACTTACCTTGATGTGGGAGGATGGGGAGAGGAGAGAAAAGTGGTGTCAAGGCTTTGGAGAACTGAAATATGGAATAATAATTCAGAAAATGTGACTTTAAATTAATCTCGGGCGCATCTGTGTTGGCGTTTGCGCCGCGGATGCAAATGCACATCGAAACAAAATGTTGAAAACTTCGGGACAGAAATTTGGCCCAAAATGCGTCGCAGAATGTGTTCTGCATCGCATTTCGCATTCTGTGTCGCAGATGCATGTCTGGCGGACTGATTTACGACCCTTCAGTAAAACGGTCATAACTTTTTGTACCGATGTCTGTTTGAGCTCCACCGTGATGGAACAATATTTTAAAGGACTACAACTTTCATTTTTGAGTTTTCTCAAATTTCTTATAGATTTCCCGTATACCCTATTTAAGTAAGACCTGGTGCAAACTCACTTGAAAACATGCTCCGTAGAGTAGCTTCCTACTATACTTCGCCCAAAGACTCTTCTTATACCATGATTACTTTTCAAAATACTTCATACCCTCCTCATCTTGGTTCCATTATGTTCCCATCTTACGGGTCAAACCTTAGCCCGAAGGTACTAGGTGGTGCAAAAGCACCGGTCAACAGGACATATGACTTAGCCTTTAGCCAAATTAAGACAGCTTAAATACTTATTGACCTTTTACTCCATACTTAGCATTTGTATATTTAGACCTCAATAACATTACAAGTCTTTACTAGAAGTGAATCCCTTAAACTAACAACATTTAGAAGATCTAGTTGTTACATAAAATAGACTGATTAGCTCCTTGGCTTTGACCAATCTCTGTCCATAAACGAAAGTTTCCAAACTAAACTCTGTCAAATACATAAAAAGAATGACTAGATGTTTGTCTTGTTTCTGAATATAAAGCTGCAAAAATTTCACATATTCCAAACAAATCATTGGCATTCCATTTTTTTAAAATTTTCCACATTAATCATTGCACATGACAATGATATTCCATTCATCTCATCTGCTAATCACACTACCAAAAGAAACAAACAAAACTCTGTAAGAGAAGATGAGTGGCTATGCAGAATATTGAGCTGGTATGTTAGTTTAAAACTTGAAATGCATTGTGCTACCCATGTGTCCAAAAGAATAGGATAACATCTTTTCTTGTTTAAATATATGCAACCTACTAAGTAGTTAGTATACTCTGCTCTCTAAGTTATATGCAATGCACTGGTTCTAAAAAAATGTGTGTTATTTCTACTTATTTGAAGTAATTCAAAGAGCAAGATTCTCCATGTGCTAACTAACGGCGCATTCCTTCTCTTTTTTGACATTTTCTTTTGCTTCTTTCTTCTATAAATACTTTGAGGAGAATGTTAGTTTCTGCATAGACCAAGAATCAATTAAATTTTGTTGCTATTTTTTGAAAATGAGGTTTCAAGGAAGATATGAGAGACTTGGTGGAGTTGAAGAGAGGGTAATTGAAATAAGGCCTAGAAGGTGCTGGCTTATCAAGAAAATGAATGGAAGATTTAGAGGTTTCAAATTATCACGTTCTAAAAAGTTGAATTGGAAGGAGTTTTCTTCTTTGGTAATATTGCCAAGGAGGATTGCAAGGATTTATGGGAAGATAGTGAAAAGAATGAAGAATATGGAAGATGTATGTCCTTCATTTGTATTGTCTTGTCAATGGGGATTTCCTGTCCTCTCTCATTCCCCTGTAAAATGCTCAAGGAGTTTTACATGAAGAGTTCATTCTTCTTGCATTTGCCTAGTTTCTATAGGCTTTTTCTCCTTTCTTTTCTGGAAAATTATTGTTTATCAATATTACAAGAGAGTGGAAAGTTAAAATGTTTCAAATGGTGTGTGTAATTGCAGTTCCATATTTCAGCTCACAGCAGGGTATGGATACATTCACACCTCGATATGTTTTTTTTTCACATATATATATATATATATCATCAGTTCTGTGTAAAGAATATTAAGTTGTAGGCTCACTTGTAAAGAGTGAATTTTAAGAAGGCTCACTTGTAGATACCCTTTGGATAATCTGATAGTGTAATAAAAAATTAAATTGACGGTGTATATACTTTAAACTTACTTAGTAGGTGTTTGGCCATGCGTTTTCAAACCATGGTTTCATAATTTGATTTCAAATCACGTTTGTTTATGCAATTCGGATATAACTTGAACTTGAACTTCATGTCATGGTTTGAAATTCCAAATCATCCAAAAAGGTGTGATTTGGGATTCGAAATCATGATTTCAACTTTTTAAAAATATAAAATTTGGCCCATAAATTTATATTTTGTATAAAAAGATTCATAAATTAGTAGATATATACCAATTGATCGACTTTATATTGTATTGGATATAATTGTCCAATACATAATTTATATTGTATATATATACAAAGGTATGACTATGCCATGACTTAAAAGTGTACAATTTCAAGCCGCGTATTAATTTTGTTATGAACTATGACTTGCTCATTTGGTAAGATTGCATAAGAATTAGGAAAGTTTTGATGGTTTTCACAACTTATGGGATTTTTATGTCAATGAGAAAAGATACAACTTAAGAAACTCAAATTGCATAAACTTCAACTTCAAACCATATGATTTTAAACCATGATTTCAAATCATGTCCAAACGAGTCCTTAAACATGCATCCATCCCTCCCCCATCCCCCTCCCAACCCTTTAGATTTTTGATATCTCCAATGAAGTGGCTAACATTTGAACTCCTATGCCAATAGCTAGTCAATATTTGGGATGATAATAAACTTTAATTAGCTCAAAATATTTGGATGTTGGATTGAGGTATTGAATGATTTAGTTTGGAGAAAATGTGAGGTATTGACCTCAAAACTCCATTAATGGAGTAAGCTCACAGAGAGAAGGAAGGAAAATATTTCATTGAAGAGAAGAAATGAACCTGTCTATTACAATCATGCTAATCCATCTAATATATACAATGAGTGTGTATCATGAAAATATCTAATCCTAACAAACTCAACAAAAACTAACTACGAATAACTTATTGCATTGACTAACTAACTGTCCACGTGGATAGATTCGTCACTAACTAACCACTAATTAATTACACTAATTACAATACTCCCCCTCAAGCTGAAGGGTGCAAGTGTTGATCTTGTCCCAAGCCTTTTATCAGAAGATCTGCTAGTTGGATCTAAGTAGAAACATATGTAGTTTGAACTTGACCATATTTGATTTTGTCTCGTATAAAGTGACAATCAATTTCAATGTGTTTGGTACACTCATGAAATATAGAATTAGTTGTTAACTGCATAGCAGACTTGCTATCACTGAAAACTGTTACATATATCTTGATACCACCCTCAATTCTTCAAACAATCCAAGTAACCAAGTCACTTCTGTCACTACTGAAGCCATACTCTTGTATTCAGCTTCAGCTGAGATCCTTGAGACAATGTGTTGCTTCTTTGATTTCCAAGAAACTAAAAAATTTCCAAACTTGATTATGTAATCAATCACAAACTACCTTATATGTAGGCATGCAACCCAGTCTGAATCACACCAACATGTTAGCTCTTGATTTGGTTGAGCTTGCAACCATATACCTTGCCCAACTATACCTTTGAGATATCTAACTACTCTACTTGCAGCTTCCAGTGTGAAGTCTTGGGATGTTGCATAAACTGACTTAAAGTCTGCACAGTAAAACTTATATCAGGTCTAATGATAGTAGCATACATGAGCTTCCCTATGATTCTTTGATAAGGACTAATGTCTGTCAGAGGCTCATCAGCTGTCAGACCAGTAGCATGATCATATTTCATAGAAGTCAACCTTAAATTTGATTCTAAGGGAGTAACAGCTGGTTTAGCACCACTGAGTCTCATGTCAGAGATGAGCTCCAATATATACTTTCTCTGATTTAAGATAACACCATTCTTATATATTAAGACTTTAATACCTAATACGAACTTGAGTTCTCCAAGGTCCTTTAATTTGAACTGCTGATGTAGAGATTGTTTTACTTCAAGAATCAACTGCTCATTATTGTCTTTAATACGCAAATCATCAACCTAAATTAGAATGATCACAATCCCCTCATTCCTTGTAAATGTGAACATGAATAGTCATAAGAACTTTGAGTGAAACCAGCAGCCAAAAGAGCAGTGGTGAGTTTAATGTTCCATTGCCTGGAAACCTTCTTAAGTCCATATAAGGACTTGAGTAGTCTACAAACTTTGTTCTCCCCCTATATTCTAAAACCTTCAGGCATCTCCATATAGACTTCTTCATCTACATCTCTCTGTAAAAAAGTATTATAGACATCCATTTGGTCTAAGAACCACCCCTTGGAAACAACTAAGGCAATGACACGTCTCATTGTTACCATTTTAGCAACAGGAGAAAAAATGTCATGATAGTCTAGCCCCTCATGTTGGCTATACCTCTTTGCCACTAACCTAGCCTTAAATATTTCTACATCACCATTTGCCTGATATTTAATTTTATACACCCATTTGGAATCTACTGTATTCTTTCCTGGTGGTAAGTCAATTATTGACCATGAATGATTATCTTCAAGAGCTTTGATCTCTTGTTGCATAGCTTGCACCCATGTTGAATCTTTTGTTGCTTCTTTGAAGGTGTGAGGTTTTATCACAGTAGAAAATTTGGCTAGATAACTATGATAATAGGTAGAGGTGGTATGATAAGAAAGAGAGTTAGCCGAAGAATATTTAGTGTGTTGTTTAGGTGCAGCATAATCCTTCATCCAAATAGGATGTTTAGTGGTTCTATTGATTCTTCTGGTAGGTGGTAATATTATTGGGTCATTGACTTGCTCATCATTATCAACTGAGGTGGCATGTGCACCATTAGTATTTTGAGGCTCTTGATCTATAATCACTAGTTGATGCTGTAAAACAACACCATCATCATCATATTTAGGTTGATCTTCTTCAAGAATAGCCCTATCTTTTTCAAATATGTCATCATCATGAATAGGTGAATATAGCATATCTGACCTCGGAGTCAAATCGTATGAAGCAGCAAAAAGGAAACTATGTTCCTTAAAAATAACATCCCTACCCACAAAAAACTATTTAGTCTTAGTATTCAATAACAAATAACCCTTCTGAGTCTCAGAGTGTCCCATAAGAACTGCAGGTTTAGCCCTTTCTGCAAACCTATATCCCTTGGGAACTACAATAGCATAACATAAATATTTTATCACTCTCAAATGAGATAATGAGTGAGGTTTAGAGTACAACATTTCATATGGACTCAAGCCACCAATAGTTGAAGAAGGCAACATGTTTAACAAGTATACAACTGCAATGATACATTTACCCCAATATATGATAGACATGCTAGATTGAAACCTGATGGCCCTTGACACATTAAGGATATGTCTATGCTTTATCTCTACTATGCCATTTTGCTGAGGTGTATGCGGGCAACTACTTTGATGTACAATGCCTAATATATGAAATAACTCCTTACAATGAGAGTTGAAGAACTCGGTTCTATTATCTTACCTCACTGTCTTGACCTGTGTACTAAACTGAGTTTTGACTAAGGAAATGAAGAATTTAACTGCCACAATTGTCTCATACTTGAGTTGCAACAAGAAAATCCAAGTATATCTACTGTAATCATCCACAACAGTTACAAAATATTGTTTCATATCAAAGGTAGGTGTTTTATATGGACCTCAAATATTCATGTGCACGGTGTCAAAAGGCAAAGCAGCTCTAGAACTACTAGTATGGAATAACATTCTAGTCTGTTTGGTCAATGGACAAACTGGACAATTATTTACAAGTTCACTGTCCTGATTACTCTCCAACAAGTCTGGATGATTCATAGCTTGTATTGAAGGGTGTCCAAGTCTTCTATGCCACAAACTGCAATCTTGTACTGATGTGTGTGTTGCTACCTTCTGCTGCCTACTTATTCCATCTTTCCTCCTTATTGCATTCTTGAATATGTATAGACCTCCATCTTCCTTACCAATTCCCTTTACCCTGCCACTGTACAGATTCTGGAAGACAAAGAAATCAGGATAAAAAGATACAAAACATGACAATTCCCTGGTGATCCTGAAGAATGATAGTAGGTTATACTTTAAATCTGGCACATATAATACATTCTTAATAGCTTCATTATTAAATATAGGTGTATTTCCTATATGTGAAATGTCCACCTTATCTCCAATTGACAAGTTTACTTTGTCCTTATGTGACGACCAATTTTTCAATATCCATTAACAAGTGTTTACTTGATGCTATATGATGAGAAGCACCAGAATTCACTATCCAATCATCTGATAAAGCATTAGTCATTAAGCAAGTAGCAATACATGTCATGTTGACCTGCTTCCATTTTGCTTCCTTGTTCAGCATATTCAGTATATGTTGATATTCTTCCTCTAAAATTCTTGTGCCTTTGCTACAAATGCATTGTTCACTACATGACCTGTTGGATTATCTTGAAATTGTGCATCATAGGCTCCAGACACATTGTTCACCAAGTGTTGATTACTGCTGCTAGCTTATCCTCCATAACTCTTAGACTTCACATAACCCTGATCTCCATATTGACCAGTACCACCAACATGTCCTCCATGAGATCCAGCATTTCGATGTCCAGCTCCATTCTTAGCATATCCACCACCATAACATGTCCTCTTCTTTTGCTTCCCATCAGCAGGGTATCCAATTAACTTGTAACGATTCTCCTTGGTGTGACCAGTAAAGTGACAGTACTCACATTGCAAAAATGATTTTCTTCCTCTATAGTTCTGATTTCCTTGATTATAAGTGTGATTCCTTGATTTCTACTAGCTTGCATTGCTATTGGATCAGGTTTTTCATTTACACTGATTAAACAAGCTGAATGTTGAATCTCATAATCAATTATCATAGAATACGTTTAATTTATGGTTGGTGTGGTATTTTTCAACAAGATCTGCCTACGAGCTTGATCATATGGGTCATTCAATCCACTCAAAATCGTATCAATCGCATCTCACTAAGTTGATCTACACTAATTACAACAAGTTTGTTGTTGCACTACAAGAAAATGAGTGTTAAGTATGTCGCACAATTTCTTTCGGAAGCTTAAAATAATTTTCACTAAAATATACATTCTCAAGGTTTATTCAGTAATTAAGCTTTCATATACTAATAGAAGAAACTTAGCAGCGATTTTGGAACAAATTTGTGACGTTTCACGTGACCACTACAATTAAAAGGTAAATAGCGACGATTTAGATGCATTTAGCAACGGTTTAGGACCAAATCAAGTAGAAGCAAGATGTGAATGTGACTCGTGTTTGTTTAGTAACGCTGGTCCAAATACCTGCCTTCCATATAAACAATGCACCATCACTCCATTAGACAGAAATAGAATCCGTGGCGTATAAACTTTTAGACGATTCATACTTTAAAATGTTCAACGTTAGAAAATAGAAAAAGTGTGAGACATATTTAACTGGATTTGCTGTATAATACTACCCAATAATATAAGTAGCTAAATAAATATAAACAGTTTTCAATCTAACAAAGAGATCAAGGTTTGTTCGTAAATCCAGAGTTTTAGAATGAACTTTACACCACTATCCATGTTCTGCCTTAGATTTTTTTTTCTCTTCTATTGGCCGAAATGCACATATACCCGATTTTGAAAACACCATTTATAAGTTATATCCGCGGTATGTAAAAAGTTGTAAGTCTACCACTTAGTAACAATTTCATATATGCGGCGCCTGAAGTTTAGAGAATTTGCCTGAAATTCATGCATATATGACTTAACTTCAATTACATGTGCCTAACCCATATGAAACTTCAAACATGACTTCATGTCTGAAATTGTTCTGAAATAGGTAGACATGCAAAAAAAATAAGTTGAACAACGATCTATAAATAGGGCACCCAGTGACATTTTTGAAGGTTTTCGTTGGGTTCGTGTACGCAGCGGAATTTGAAAATTTTGTGTTTCAAACCCAACAAGCGACGAACTGTAGGATGATTATGTAGTAATATAAAACACGTCAATACATAATATGTATCTAACCGTAATACTTTGATAGAATACTTACGGTTTGGAAACTCTGGAGTCTTTTAGTAATTTCCGAGGGTGCACACGCAATTGATCCTCGACAGCAAGTTCCAAGAACTCTGATGTATACCTCCTTCGAACAGCTAGGAAATTCGGCAGAGATTCAAGAGTGAGTTTTATTCTAGGTCCCTAAGGCTTAGAATAATATATGAATAATGTGTCTAATAATGAATGAGGAGGTGCTCTATATATATGTGAAACTAGGGCAAAATTCAGATTTTGGGTTTGGCTCAAAGCCTGGCCCAAAACAAATTGCAGCAGGCCAATCTGATTTGGCCTGCTGCCCAATTAGCGTCGCGGCGCCTCGCCCTTTTCACAAAATATTTTCAGCACATTTTAATTAAATCCAAAATCCAATCTTGACTTCATTAAATAATTTTCATCAAATAGAAATTATCTCATAGTTATTATTAATTTAAATATCTCGATTCCAAATCGAATATTTAACACTTTCTCAATACACCCTTAGATCGAAGAAACAATTGACATAGTGTTACCCTACATGTCTTCACATATCGACACTAATCATATTAGGGTCTACACGGAACTCCTAGACGGCTCCGTAAGACGAACTCAATATATGAAGTATATTTACATGAATCTAGTAAATTGAACCTCTATGTGGGAAGATAAAATCCTTTCATTCTCGACGCACTCGAACAAGCTTAGGATTTGCCAAGTGTTTATCCAAATGGCTTGATCATTATATCTCATCTATATTGGTTGACAACAAGACCATATTCTGGATATGTCTATTGCGTTGGCCAACGACTTAATCAACCCGATATCACTGAGAAGCTGAGTGTTCTCTCGAATATTCACTCGAGGAATGAATCCTAATCTTGGCTCAACTACCACCTTTAATCCACATCGTAATGTACTCAATACAAGCTATATCTCAACCTATAAGGCATATGTGCTTAGGACAGGATCAAAGTATATTACTCTGTAGACAAGGTGTGTATTGACCTCAAGTCTAAGGACTTCTATCTCTCACACGCTGATCATACTTTAGACATGTATAACAAACAGTATATCAGCAGGGTATACCAATACTTTCAAAGTATCCATGTGTCCATCACGAGTAGTCATTACTCGTAGCATGTGAGACTTACTACATCCTCTAAGGATGTGATGTAGAGCACATGTCGACTTATCACATAACATCGATATATCATTCTCGATGATCATTAGTCGAGGCTATTTTAAGAGTTACGTTATAATATTAATAACTCACACTATTAATAACAATGTAACATCTAGGGATGCATATTATAGAATATTACAAACAATCAACTAATAATTCAATAATTGCAAATGTTAAATTATTAATTTTCATTAATAATAATACGAATGTGTATGAAGTACATTTGGCCTAATATAAATTGTTTCTAGGATATACATATACTTTCAATTTTCACATGTTTGAGTTGGACGAATCCATTTGGATTTTCGAAAACTAAGTTTATTGGGCTTTAACATGAATAAGTTAGAGATGACATCTAAGGAAGTTGAGTGACAAAGTGATTGTGAGGCCATTTTCTAGTGTTCCCATTTTCTTTGGCAAACATAAAGCTGAAACATTAACATATGATTTTGTGAGATCATAAATGACACTACTCACTTGGCCCATGTTGTCAATATTTTATGGACTCAAATTGTCAGACCAATGACAATTACTTTATGCCGATAAGTTATAAGTTTGTCTTCGTGCTCCCTCCATTTTTCATTATTTAAACTTTTTTCCCTTCCTTGCAGATATGCAAAAGGGAACATAATAGCATAGCAGTATGGAGTATGGACAATGGACCTAATTATTATGCCACTTCGTTTTTGGTCGCAGATATGACAGTTTGATTGTTGTTGGAAATGGTGCATAAGGTTTTACGTAGTATTCTATTAGAATGAAATGAATTTGAATAGAATGGTAATGTATTTATATTCCGCATCAACTATATACATTTAAATTCACCACAAAAAAAAAAATTGTTCTAAGCACTTACAAAATCTAACTGAATTGCAATTACATTTCATGTATTTCGAAGTCAAATATGTCTATGTGTTTGGACACATTCGATTATTCAAATTGAAGTTGAAAAAGTATTTGAAAGTTTAATTTGTGTTTGTTCACGAACTAAGTCATGAAGTTGTAAGATTTGTTAAATTAGTCGAACTTTAATTAGCTTATATCAATGATAAAAAAGTTAAATGATTTACTATAAGAAAATTAAAATAAAAAAGGTAAGCATAATATTGTAATTTTTAAACATAATTAGTGTTACGGGTCGAAAA
Organism: Anisodus tanguticus; assembly: GCA_034509755.1. Taxonomy (NCBI): domain Eukaryota; kingdom Viridiplantae; phylum Streptophyta; class Magnoliopsida; order Solanales; family Solanaceae; genus Anisodus; species Anisodus tanguticus. The sequence continues at coordinate 29,998,953 of CM067561.1, read as the reverse complement.
TTAGAAATTGTCCCAAATAAATATTGTAGGAACTTTTCAAAAAAATTAAGTTAGTAATTGCTTGAGTGCTTGGGAAAGGCCAAAGTAGAAATACGCAAAAGCTAGTGATCGCAATGTTAAGAGTGCAGCAGCCAATTTACAAAATTAAGAATGTACAAAACTACAGGTATATACTACAGTAATTAAAAGCAGAAAAAATAAAAGAACCAGATTGCGTTAAATTATCCATCCACTTAGAAAGAAACAATATCTTTAATCTAGACAAACTCAGGATCTATGGACAACGAATTTAGAATAAGTATGAACTTATTATATGTATACATTTAGTTTTTCTTAACTCGAGTAGTCCAACTGACTTCACATAACTCACCCTAGATCCACGTTAGAGCTTGAATATCGATTGATATGATCATCAAAACATAGCAATACTAATCTTGTCTCCAGGTTGATTAGTACATACTTAATATCTAGGAAGACCATTTAACGCACCTTTGGTAGCCAAACCAGTCATGAACAAAACATAACATTCTTTAAGGCTAAATTTAGGCGAAAAAATGTGACCCTTCTTGGCTTTGAGCTGAATCTTCTTCACTAATTTCTTGCTCATAGTATTGCTTCGATTCGTCTTCGTTAACTTGCCATTTTCTTCACAAAATTCTGGCTCTTCTTTAATTGTTTCGAGTTTCATCTTCAATATCTCTTCAATATCCACTATTGGTTGAGTCTTGAAGTTCTTTGATCTACTTGTACATGATGGCACCATCCACCACATTTTTCTTGACCCTTTTCTCATTAATTGTTGTCTCAACTCAAATATCAAATATGATCAAGCTGATGAGGCACTTAACTTTGATGAATTTTAAGTATTTTCTCTTTATATGATGATGATGAAGCTTAAAAAGGAACCAGACCAGAAGGTTGTCAAGTTTTTTTTATTGGTTGAAAAAGTAGCCAAAGTGCAAAAACAGGGGACCAGTTCAAAATTCTAAAACTAATGTTTACTGGTTATCTTTACAACTATGGGTGATCATAACAGTGGTTTCTTTAACACATTAAGCTTAGCATATTAGTTTTTCTTTTGTACACTTGACAGTTTTATTTTATAAAATCATCAGACAAAGATGACCTACAACATAAGTTAATAGTTTAATTTATAGTACTACTTCTAATTAACCTAAAAAAAATACAGTAAATAATTTGCTATAAAATTTCTTTGAAGTGTATATAAGTTAAATCCTGTGCGTATTCACTATCAACATAAATGTACATTTTATTAAACACAGACAACATTATTATGGATAAGATCATGCTGCATTTCTTATGTCTCAACGTTATAATTGTTATTTTTCCTTCTTTCTTTTTTATTATCTTCTTCTTTTTTCCTTTTCCATTATTCTAATATATTTTCTATTATCCAAAATAAAAGTAGAAAGTCGAAGTGGCACAATAATTAAGAATGAGTTATCCTTATAAATCAACGCTAGCGTCTGTCTATTGAAGATGTCAAGAGAAAATATACGGAAACAAATTAGCTCTATCTAACATATACAGTAATATAGATATTACTAACTTCTTTTAAATTCCACGTTGATATTAACTAGTACATTAGAAACTTATATTTGCAATACACTTGAGAGTTAGGTATTGAAGCCACCTAACCTGGATTAAAATATAATGTTACATCCATTATATTTTAATTTTTAAAAGTATGACCAGCTTCAACTCCTAAAGCAGGCGACTTGGTAATTTGTTGAACCCCTCAAACATATTTTAAAATATTATTATTTTGATCTGTACTGATTTGAGCAAGAGAAATACACTTTCAGAAATGAGCGTTAGAGTGGCTAATTGGGTATTATGTTACTCAAGTCCACCACTCAATTGTCTACGCAGATTTCTGCAAAATCTTTTATTACGAATCTTATAATATTGATGTTAATGGTCTTTTTGATCAGGGAATTTGTACAAATGACCTTTTCACGGTCACCATTTAAATTTTGTGCTCCTTAGTTCAGTGGATTAAATTTACCTTTCAAGGCTGAATTTATCATATGTAACTAACGGAGACAGAATTTAAAGAGTGACCATCAAAAACAGGAAATTACACCCAAAAACCTTAGAAATGGATGGTCTTAAACTTTTGACCCCTGTTTGTCCCATGATCAAACCTTCAAGGTCAAAAGTCTTGTTCATGGGGTAAAACTTACTAAATTACTCCCTCCGTCACAATTTAAGTGTCTTACTTTCCTTTTTTGTTTGTCCTAAAAAAGTTTTTGGTTTGTATAAAAAAGAGTGTCTCTTTCTATATTCAATAAGTTTTTCAATTCCAAGACAAGTTTAAAACCACAAGATTTAAAAGACCTCACACATTTTTAATTTAAGATCACAAGATTCAAAAATCTCTCAGTATTTCTTAAACTCCGTGTCAAATTAAACTAAGACATTTAAATTTGGACGGAGGGAGTAGAAGTTTTTCCCATTGGTAAGAGTTCAAGATCCCCACATGAAAGTTTATTTTTGTAAATCATCCATCAGAAAAGGTCAAGCAATGCAAATTAATCTCTTTGATCATGAGAGCAAGCTTTTAAGCCCTACAGCCTTATTTCATATTCATACCAAAACCCAAACTAAACCTAAAGTTAAGCCCAACTCGTCAAGTAGTCTTGCCAATGGGATTTTTACATCTGTAGGTATAATTATGGCCCAGCAATCATCAGCCCACCCAACTATTCAACAAAGTTGTCAAGGGTCACTTTCGAACCATATGGGCCCATACCTACCAAAGATATTCCCAATTGCTCTCTTATTTCTTTCGTCTTTTGGAATTAGACAGGGGTCACTGCTTTCCTTTACTACTGGAAAATAAAAAGAAATAATTAATATATTGGAATCCAAAACATATTTCTGAATTATCGAGAAAAAAAAAACCAACTTAATTTTCATGCTTAATTTCAAAATTTAATCCTATATATCATATACATTCATGTATCTTATTAGGTGTATGAAACATGACATTTGTACATTTTGATCACTTACGTAACTTAAAAATCATATATAGCGTTCATATGACTTCTGCACTTTTGTTTTAAAACTGTTAACCATACATTAAAAATTAAAGTTTCATATGTGAAATTCAGCAGTTGTTTTCAACTAAAATTTATAGCCCATCGCCGACCCTAACTTTATTTCAATGTCCTAAAAATTTGTTTAAGTTGGGCTAAATATTGGCCACTTAATTAGGTGAGGCGATAGGTAAGTGCAAGGCAAGTAACTGTTCCCGTGTTCCATCTATGGCTGTCCAACGGTGCGGGGCGGGGCGGGGCGGTCCCGACGAGACGGAACTCGGCGGGACGGGAAGGGTCGGGACACGAGCTCCGGCGGGACGGGAAGAGGTCCCGTCCCGTCCCACATCCTGTCGGTTGAGGGAACGGGTCGGGATCGGAATTTGTGATTTTTTTCACTTAATTAATAAAATAATATATATAAACACTTTAATAATTGAACAGGATAGTGTAATAAAAAATCTCAAGACTGTTTTTGTGCCTCTTGTATTATTTAATAGAAATATAATTTTTTTGTAATACAATTTCAAAATTGCAACTTTGTGATGTTGTACAAAAGTTGCAAATCACATAGTAAAATTGCAATTAAAAAAATTACATAGTTAACCATACTTTTTCTAATTTCCTCAAAATGTCTTGAGGATCTTCGGTTGGAATTGGAATTTGTAGGTCAAATTATTCGACGTCACTTCATGTTCCCTCGGACAAGATTTCGTTGTAGTTGTTGTCTTCTTCTTCATTGATCTCCGGTTGACCGCACCTTCTACGCTCCGCTCGAATTCAATCTTTAAATATAACTGCAATCTCCCATGCGTCTCCCACCAATGAATATCTATACTCTCCTATTTGAAATCTTCCAACAGAAAAAGCATTTTCAGACGATGTTGATGACGCTTGAATGTTCAACACATCTCGGGTCATCTTTGCTAGTGTCGGAAATGTATTCTGATTCTGCCTCCAGTATTTCAACAAGTCTTAATGTCCTTCATCATTGACAATTAATTCGTACGGTACAACACCCTGCAAAACCTAAACATCAAATTCGCTAACTTGTAAAGAAGTTGAACCACTAAATATTTTATTTCTAAGGTCTTGAATACTAGCGGCAGAACCACATGTTTTTATAAGGTTGCAGCGAAGTAGTAGAAGATGGTACAGAAGCCGGTTGATTATTTGCACTTTGTTGTTGGTAATACATATATACTTGCTTGTATTCAGTGTGTATGCTAGACATAACTTCTTCTTTAGTTGGTTTGTGAGTTGGGTCTGTTGGAAGTACTTCTATACAATCATAAATCATTTCTATTAGTGTTTTACAACCGTCTACTTTAATAGTTGGATTTAATACCGCACTAATAATATAAATAGTGGGAATAGAAAGAAGGTATTTTTTAAAACAATTTTTCAATAGATGCCTTATAAGTTGATTTTTGCATATATTCATTAAGTAACAAAAATATTAAAGCTATATAAAATAACATATTTGAAATAGTAGGATAATAAATACCGAAAAATTCTTTAGTAGCTTGAAAAATTTCTCTAGAAATCCATTAAGTTCTAAAAAAAAATTCCAATCATTATCTACAAGCATATCCCTTGGATTTTTTATGGGCGTTAAATAATAAAGTTATGGGTTGTCTATAATCGTAAGCAACAAGTAGTTGCTCATACAGAGAATTTCACATAGTCGAAACTTCTTCTGAAATTTTTCTATAAGGTAATCCACAATCATGACAAGCTTTTTTATATTATTTGCGTCTTTGTATTTTATTACCTTTAAAAATAAAATTTATAGCAAATTATATTTTATCTAGAATACTTTCAGAACGTTTTAGGCCATCCTTTACAACCAAGTTATAAATATGACACGCACACCTTATATGAAAATGATCAGGAAAACATGGAGTTAATCGAACTTTTAAAAGTCTTATAGCATAATCATTAGAAGTAACATTATCTAATGTAATAGTCATAATTTTATGTGGGGTCTCGACTCATACTAAGGGGAATAGTAGGCATTCCAGTTTCAAGCTAAGACCAGTCTGAGCTTGAGGTTGAGGTGCACTAGTGGGTGTGTCATATAGATTATCGTCTAAATTAAAGTTTGGTTCATCTACCTCATCATCTAATGGTGTATCATTAAAAAAAATAGTTCCATCTACATGAGTGAAATCAATGAAATCATCGGGACTAGGAATAGGATTACTAGAAGAAGTACCCCTGCCCTTGTTACCCCTACTAGAAGAAGATTTACCCTTACCCTTAAACATACCTCTTAATCCTTTCATTTTAATTATGTAAATAAATAATTAAAGATAATGAAATTAAGTGTGATAATTCAAATAAAGTAACAATAATAATTTAAAGAAGGAACGAAGGTACCAAACGCCGACGTAACGTCGACGTGTAATCGAGGTTGAAAATTGAAACTTTGCTCGATGGATGATCCTCAAGCTAGTTGTCAACTTCACTCCCAGTTTTTTTAACTTTGATATAAATGAGAAAAAAAAATACAATATTTAGTAGGCAATGTAGAATTGTAGAGAGATAAATTGAGAGATTAAAGAGATTGTAGGAAGATTTGTGAGAAAAATGTGGTATTGATTGTTAAGTAATAGGGTTAAAGTGTAAATATATTAACTTAGGGATTAAATATAAATATTAAGGGGGTAGGGGGCCAAAAATAGTCGTTATAGCCGTTGCACCAAAATCAAAATTTGACCGTTGTTGCCACGATTAGTTTTGCAAAGAGGGAGGGGGGTTGGCGAGGCAGGGCAGGACGGAACGGGCCGAGGTCGGGATCGGGACGGGCGGGACGATCCCAAGCCCCGTCCCGAATTCGAACCCCGACACCGACAATTTTTTTTTAAGAGGGATCGGGGCGGAATGGGGCGGGTAGCAAGACGGACCGAGTCTGGATCGGGCCGATCCGACCCATTGTACAGTTCTAGTTCCATCGTTCAATTATAGAAGATAAAAGAAAAAAAGGACTGAAGTGACATTCCACAATTTTTTAAAACATACTCACAAAATAAGCAAAAAAAAGATAAAAATAGATGAACGAATATATTATTTATTTCTCGTCCAGTCAAATCAAACAACTGGATTCATCATTATTATTATTATTATTTTTATTTTTATTTTAGTGGAATTTGCTTTAGATCTTGGGACACGGTTTTCCTAGGTTGTTTAGAATTTCAGGTAAAAAGTGATAAGATAAGCAAGCACATTAAAAAGGATAAGTTTTTTTTGTTTTGTTTTTTAACTTTTTTCACAAATGACTTGACTATTAAATCTACTAAATTTAATTATTTATTCAACATAATAAAATAAAAATTTAGAAATTGAGATTCAACCATTACGCTTTTGTTTTAATTGTTATTAATTCTGCATTTAGTTCTTATTTACCCAGAATTAATTATCCTCAATGATTCTGGGAAAGCTGCATTTTAAGATAAGGGCCCATTTAGAAATATATGGGCATAAATTTATGTGTTAATAAATAAAAATCTTCGGTAAAATTAAGGTGTTTGGTCAAGTTTTTATGAGAAATTAAGTATTTTTTGGAGAGTAGCAAAAATTATTTTTTATAAGCTAAAACAAATAGTTTTTTCCTAAAAACACTTTTTTGAAAAACATTTTTGAAAAAATATATATATATAAACAAATTAAACGTTTGGCCAAATAGTAATTGTTGTTCAAAAGTACTATTTAAACTAAGTGGTCAAACAGAATCTAATTCCCATCAATAGTATTTTTTCAAAATAAATTAATTATAAAAGTTTGACTAAACAAGCTATGAATCAACTACTCTACTTGAAATAAATGATCTAGTTATTTATTCATTTTCTAAGAATGTGAATACCTTATTTTATTCGGGGGGGAGTTGTATTTTCTAAGTACCCTTTTACTTAATTTACATTTTAAGTACCAAAACGTGTTTATAAATTATTGAAATTTATACGAATCTACTTTTAGTCAACCATAGAAATAATGTAGTTTCAGAAATCCCTAAAAAGAAGAAATAGAGCAAAAAGAAAATTCACGTAGGCTTTACGCGCTATAGTATTAGTGGTAAATGTGTAAGCAACACGCGACACATTTATGATTGACTTGTCCACAAATGAAGAGTGAAGAAACAACCTCCGTCAATAAAAATAGATAAATAAATATACCTACCATGAAAAATGAAAAAATAACACGTAATGGTTGTGGACGACATTAAAAGGTTACCCGACAAATTTGGCGTAAATAACCATATTATCTTGTGCTTTGTTTCAGAAAATTCAATTCAAATTCTCAGTTTTTATCTAACACTTCTATTTCTGTACTTACCAGATGCTTTGTGTCATACCACTACCACATTCATCCTTGTGGTCCAATTCTCTCTAATTTCTTGATTTTTAACTTTTTTACATTTTTTTTTATGTCTGTGTCCACCAAGAATCCACCTAGCCCTTTGATGATTGATGATTCAGAAGAGGAAGATGATTGCATTAAGGAGTTTGGGAAGAATAAAGGGAAAAGGGTGTCTTGTTTTCGGTTCAGAAAGGTAAAAAGAACCTTCTTTTTTAGGAGGAAAAGAAAAGGGAATTTAGAGAGAAGAAGGGAATTAAGTGGTGGAGGGTGTTATTTGTGTCTGAAGAGACCGATGACTTCTGATTCAGGTGGTGAGTCAGAGACAAGTGATCCTAATAGTCCCAATTTTAAATATGATATGTTAAGAGTTTTTATTGAAAAGAATGATTTTTATTCTAAAGAATGCAATCCCCATGCCTTGCTATAATCAAGATGATAAATGAAATGTGGTAAAAACAGTTTGATTCCTGTGCTGCATTCTGGGTGAATAGTAGGCTTCCAAATGTCAATAATTTTTGCAATCAAATGAGAGTTATTGGCATGGCCTAGTAGTTCTTGGTTTGGTTTGCCTCATTTAGCAGTCAAAATACTGTATTTGAACTCCAAGGGGGTGAAATAGTTTCCTAGTTTTAGTTTGTGTTTATTGTTTCTGGTGTATGATTCTCATTTTGTGGAGTTGAAAATCATTTCTATCAGATTGAAAGGATAGCTATTAGACATTCGGAATTGCAATCCGAAGGAAAGTTACGTTTCTGGATAAGATTTTTGATTTTGGGGGAATTTTCTTATTTGGAAGAGAGCCTTTTTCAGAAAAGGGGGCGTATTGAATTTTAAATTTGAAAAAAATCGAGGAGAAGCCAGAGAAACTGTCCATCCGATTGCTGTATGGTGGATGGCAACTCGAGTATGAGGTATAGAACTTGATGAAATGAAACTATTCTTTATGCAAATGAATCAAATTTTGCATTGATCACATTATATAGCAACCATAATCTTGTAATGTTCTACTTCAAATGTGTTCATCATTCAATTCTCAGAGCCATAATTTGTAAAGAGTACCGGTCACAGTTCACATTGTATATGAAGGTGGAAATATTGCATATGGATTATGTGGTTGAGTTTTATGTTAAGCTTTTATTTGAGAAATTCTGCCTGTTTTCTGTTCTGTTATGTCTTCTTTTGTTTGTGTCTGTACTGGAAAAGATGTCAATGACTGAACTTTATCGAACTTGATAAAACACATTGATGGATTTAAATATTATGGCAAAGCTGCTGGACCATAAATGCCCCAAGTGATCAAATTTATTTGCGTTAGAGCTCTAAAAAGAGCTATTTTTCTGTTACACTTCATGGGACCATTACCTTCTCAAACAAGATTTGGAGTTTACAATTTCTCTGTGTAACTTACCTGCCAAGGATGCTGACATGAATCTGTCAAAAATCTTTGTACATTCCTTCTCTCTGTGTTTTGGTATCAGAGTATAAATTTGAAGTAGGATTTTACTGAACTCGCCTTTGCTTCAACACATTCTTTGAGATACCGTGTTTAGTATGTTTAAAGCAAAAACTGTATTCTGCTGGTATATTTTAGAACTTTAGGCAAACCCATATTCAGTGTTGTAAAATTGATGGATAACATAAGTGATGGTGACTTCAAATTTTGGATGAAGGCATGGGTAGGAGAGGATGTCAGAAACAAGAATGCTTAGAAGGTGAGCATCTCTTTGCCTGGACGGATGATCTTTGCCTTATTATGCATGAGTACAGCAAATAAACTTGAGGTGACAAACGGGGAAGACACATCGATTTGTTGCAGGGAATAATAACATATAATATTGATATTTCAGTCAAGTTTCCTTGTTTTTGTCTCCATGGGATCTATATAAGTTTCCCTCCAATTTAATCTCTACTTCAATAACAACAACAACAACAACAACAACATACCCAGTGAAATCCCACAACGTGGGTTTGGGGAGGGTAGAATGTACACAGACCTTACTTCTTTTCTTTCGCATGTTCCCCAGTAAATATTCTGGTATTGAAATTGCCATGTTATCTTGTCACTTCTCAAATTTCTCACGTGTTCTTTTGAAATACCTTAAGTCTAGTTTCAACTTGCCATTTGACTGTATGTATGGCGAGCCTGTTATGGACTCTTGGGAAACAACTGTAACAGGGATCTCGATTGAGTCAATTTATACTATTCATAACAAAGGATTGTGCATTTCAGCGATCCAGAATCATAGTAAGATTCTGTTAGCATCAAGTTGAAGGGTGGCTACTCATGAGTCATGACGAAGTTTGATAGTACCAGTGTTCAGGTCTTTCTTTTTGCTTCTAAGGTTGTTAGTTTCTTGAAGGCAGGAATTCTAGGACTCTTTAAGCTATGATGATCCTTGTAATGTTGTTTAAGGAACAACGTTGTTTTTGAGTCTTCAGATAAACTGCAGATCATTCTTTAGGATCCTTTGTAATGAAGCCATTGTGACGATCGTCATTGAGTCATTAAAGAGACGGTCCAATCCAAGGTGTTTGAAGTTTGAGAAAAGACATTCTTAGCAACATGCAGTGCTGTTGAATCATCACATCTTTTTCAAGAGAAGTATGCTTTCAGTCTCTCTTCTTCCCCATGTGTTATTCCCAAGTTTCCTGGAATGGAATGTGAAAGCAGAAAGAATAAGATGCTCTAGCATACTGATTGTGCAAGCATAAAGGAATTTGGAATAGCATTTTGTTAAGAAAGATCCTTAAATGTCAAAATCAGGTTCGCTGGGATCCTTAAATTTCAATAAAATGTCTTCTCTAGTTATCAGCCAGATAATATTTTGTTCCTATAGCGTTAATGTACCACCTTATATGAATCATCCGTGGTACATTTTGAAATTGAAAGGTCACTGAAATTATAGAAGAAAGTCTGCAGTGAAAAGGAAAACGCAGAGAAAGAGTTTAAAGCTAACTAAACTAGGACTACTTCATTTCTCAAAAGACTATTACAATGAAACGAAAAAATCTTATCTAAGTCTCAGCTAGCTAGCTGTATTAGAGAAGCTAAAATGCAATGCAAACTTATAAGTAATTTTGCTAAATTGGGCTAAACCACTTTGTGCTAAATGGCTATCCACGTGAGTTTGTCATGAGCTAGAAATTCAGATCATATCAATTCGCAATCTCTTGCTGTTTATGTGGTGGTTTTATCACAACAGCTGCCCTTTCCCGTCAAACTTTCTTCGATAGTCTTATAACCAAATTCACAATCCACAGGTGCTGCCTGAGATCTGTCTCCAGCCATCCATTTGCTGGTGACATGATTTATAACGTTTCTTTTAATTGGCTTGTTGAAGCACAAGATTAATACATAAGAACCAGTATGTTGCTTCTTCAAATTCTTGGAGACCAAGATGTATAGGAAAATAAAATAGAATGGTTGTGTTCTCTAACATGTTTTGCTAGCTTGTATGCAATATGCACGGTTCTTGAGTGTAGATTTCTAGTGGTCATTTTCTCACAGCAGAAAGCAGTTGATGAAGTATAAAGAGTACAGCATATTCTTAAAATATTCTTGGACAAATGTAGGAATTAAGATAGCTTTGTCCATAATGCAATAGAATTAGAGGGGGTTTGCATTGACTTATTTCAAGTGTTTTTTTGATTTTTAAGTTCTTTTCTATTTTTTGAGGTGTTTGGGAAAGCCAATCCAAACACCCTCTTAGTTATGCTTCTTCAATCTTATTACATGTGTTTGTTGTAGGTTTATTTGTAGTATAGGGGCTGCGTTTATTCTGTGCGCACACAAATAGGGTATCTACCGCGGATTTTCATGTCATAAAAAAAATGTAGGTTTATTTGTATTCATGTGAATGAAATTTTGTGTCTGATCTTTTGAACTTGTCCATCTGCACCTAGGGGATAACTGTGGCCCCACTTCGAACAATTTTGTGTCTGATCTTTTGACTTAGTCGTTTTAACACTTTCATCAACAACAACAACATATCAATATATTTCCACAAGTGAGGTATGAATAGGGTGAGTGTATGCGATAGAGAGGCTCCCTCCTCAGCTCAAAAAATCATTTTTCAAAAAATGGTTTAAAAGAAATGCAAGAGTAAAAGCTATGATGAAAAATTTTAAAGAAAAAAAAATACTGACAATACAAATAGTAAATAAAGATAACTAAAGTAAAAAAAAAAATAGCAGTAATAAAATCAAAGCATAAGATAATGCATAATAATAATAACAACATTGGTAATGAACATATAGGTGCTCTAGATTAGAACCGTGCTCTACCACTGTGAAGAGATGAAACACTGCACTATCTACGAACCGTCCATCCTAATGTTCGACGTCCATGCTCTCCTATTTCGGATCATGTCCTCGGTAATCTGAAGGGGTGATATGTCTTGTGTAATCACCTATCTCCAATTTTGTAAAGAATCTTATCATCCATGATCTATTTGATAGTTTTCGGGAAGCATTACATAATTAGAAAACACATTCGTTTTGTCATCAAAATAAAATTAATTGTCCATTTTAGATGACAAATCATTTTTGTCACATTAAATTAGATACTGTCACGCTCCCAAATTAGGGTGAAAAGTGATTGACGTCCAATCCTTACAATCCGTTGAGTGAACCCTATTGTAGTTACTGAAAGTCATATATAAACTCAACCTTTAATGAAGAAAAATAACAAAATAATTATTTAATAATATCTGAAAATTGAATAATGAACTCAATAAAATATCATTTCAAAGATAACCCATTGTCACTTGACAGTCACTAGTCTCTATTTTATAGAAATCGAAATATATAGTCAAAGAAGCTTGAATGACTTTTGTACCTTTAATAAGCTCCATTCCTATTTTTTTTTAAATACCTTTTAAACCTAAAAATCTAAAAGAATTAGGAATTGGGACATACGTATACATAATCCTATTTCTTCCCCTTTTTTAACATACCAATTTGCCAATTATTAAGGATTTGAGATTGACCAAAACTTATATTCAAAGAGTTGTGAATGTGATTATTATATCCATCAAAAACTAAGTATTCTTTTAAATATAAAATCAATTAAGACTCCACGTGCACGTATTAAAACTTTAATTATTGTAAATTAAGATTAACATGTGAAGTGAGAAAAATTCACTGGACATATCTTAATTTTGTAAAGATACACCAAAATTGAAACAATTAAATTATCTAATATATTTTGTGATGATTGACCGGGAATAACATCCAAAGCATGTTCATAGTGACTAGTCTATATCTATCTATATTATTATAAAAGCATGAAATAAAATGTTGATTGACTAAAATATTCTTTAAATGTTGAACAACCTTTATACCCTCTTAAGTTAATTTTTTTTCTAAATATAATTTTATATTGGATAAAACTGTAATATTAATTTTTTCCCTATTATCTTAAGACTTCGAATTTAACTGAGAACAAAATTCCTAAAACTAACGTACTACTCCCCCTATTTCCTTTTCTTTTTCTAATTTGAGTTAGTAGGAGAAAAGGAGTCCTACTTGCTTATTAACCAAAACAACTAAGTATTTCTTTAATATCCTTTCATTATTGTCATTTTTTTTTTGGTTTCCTTAAAATTTTAACATACATGCAGTAAAACCTCTATAAATGAATATCTTTGGGATCTGAAAAATTATTATCTTATACGGGTTATTAATTTATCGATAAATTAATATTTATTAATTTATAGAATAATTTTTATTTTGTACATTATATTTATCAAATTAAATAATTGATTTTTTCGGTAACTAAGAAAAGAAAATAAATAAACAATTAATTAATGATGGTGCATTGTATCTAAGTTTATTAATCTTGTCAAAAAGAAGTTTATTAATCTTGGGTTGACGTGATTCAAAATAGAATGCATGTACATTAGAATATGAAGTGTTGTGAATTGTTTCAAGTACACAATATAGAGTTTATAAATAGACACGTGTACTTTAAGAAATATTAAAGAACAAGTTTAATTAAAAAACTAAAGACCCACTTCATTAGAAATAAAAATCGTTGAATACATAAGCAAAACAAGAGATTTAATCCAACGCTTAGATAATGAAAATTCTCATAAACAAGATTTAAGTGAAAGAACAAAAATACTATACACTTTAATATTCAATACATAACAAAAAGATTGAAGAGAGGGATGAGAGTATGCTCATTAAAAGTGCTTCAATCTTCTCCTCCAAAGTGTGGTTGATGAACCCTAGTTTTCAAACTTGTAAGAATATTGCCAAAGATGAGAATTCCAAGTCTTGCTTTTTTATTACCCCAATTTCCCCCACATCAAAATATGACCAAAGAAGCCCCTACTTTCAGATTTGCAAATCTGTATACTTTTTGCAATTTTAATCATTTTTCTCATTTTCTTCAATTTAACTCTTTTTTACTTATTTTTCACTTGGTTTATTCTCAATCATTTTTAAATCACATAAACCCTTTAAAATGGAAGTAAACGACATTAAATGCACTACTTTATAATTAAACATAACAAAAATCTAAAATTAAAAAAGAGATAAGTCAGGAAAATGCCAAATTATCAGCGGTAGGAGCAAAAATTACGTGCAAAAGAATGAAGGAGGAGAGAGAAACAAAAGAAAAATTAAGAAAAAGAAAAAGGAAACGAAATAAAGTAAAAGAAACATAAATAAAATATAAATAAATCAATTTGACACATGGCTAATAATAATTGGTGCGTGATTTACCTTTCTTGTTTATAATGTATTACTTAGATGTGAAACTTGCAAACCTCATAGGTTGTAATATTTGTCTTACGACGCGGATCAGGGGCCCAGCTAACGCGTGAAACACTCCGCCTGGGGAGTACGGTATCAAGACCGAAACTCAAAGGAATTGACGGGGACCTGCACAAGCGGTGGAGCATGTGGTTTAATTCGATACAACGCGCTTGAGGGTGAACAAAAAATGTTATATTTATATTATTTTAAAATTGTTCAAAAGATTATTATGATCTTTTCAAAGTTTGAGTGCCTTTTTGAAAAAGATATCATAGTTAGAGGAGGTAACTACGTATTTTCACTGTGTAAATATAATGCATCATATTACTCTATGTAGGAGTTCGTTGAATAGGATTATACATTGATATTTGTTACATGTGTTTGCAATAACGTGACTAGCTTTAATTTGGCATAAGATTATGCTTTTACCGATTTTATAGGATTGCGTCTAATAATTTGAACAATCAAAGTTTCAATGCTAGCTTGAAAATTATTTATTTATAACTAAGCCCAAGTTATCACATTTATTTGAGACTAAAGAGTGATGTAATTTGAAGATGTATATGCAGTATAATTGAATATCCGTTCTTACCACGAAATGCTATACATAACAAATGATTTACTTAATAAATCTAGAAATATTATGAATATAATTTAATCACAAATTACAAAAATGCATATCTTAAAAGATTTATTTGTTATCCAATTAGTCAATGAAATAATTAGTTTTTCACGCACTTTATATATAGGTAAACCCGAGTTTACGTGTAAATGAAGTACTATAGTAAGAAATAATTATAGGTGGAAAATACATGATTGGGCTAGAAAAATTTAAGAACTATTTGTATTTTTGTCGAGTTGACATATCTGATTATTAGGGCATGATTAGGATAAAGGTATAAGTTTTAGCATTCTCATTAAATAAGAAAAACGCGGAATTCATTTTTTTTTAAAATTCCGATAGAAAGGACCTAGATAAGTTGATTGAACTTTTTGTGTTTCATTAAAAGACTCTACAATAGATAAAAAAAATCATTTACTATTTTCCTCATTAATATATGTGTAATTATACAAACATTAATAATATATTTTTTAATAAAAAAATCCATCATTATATTTGATTTATTAAATGTAAAAAAAAAATCCCTTATTCTGGAGTCATTTTTTACTTTGACAAATATTTTATTTTTTTAAAAAGTAAAAAATCAAGCATTATTTTTGGAGTCCTTTTCGACTTTGACAAGTATTTTTTTTGAAAAAGTAAAAAAATCCATTTATTTTAAGCAAAATAATAACTACCAAAAATTATATCAAATTTGCAATGGATTCTAACTCTCTAAATACTTAACGAATTCCAATTTTGTTAGGAACCATTGCAAATTTTAGTTTGTATAAATTTCATAATATGTCTTCTGACTCTTCTCAGCAATAATTCATAAATCTTTAAACTCCAACTCCACTACATAGGACATACTTTAGTAAGTTTTCACTTCTCCTTTTTTATGTTTCCTTTACATGATTTTATTATGCCTGGAGCCATATAGCTAGACATTTTATTATACTTTTAAGTTGGGTAAGTATTAAGTACAATTTAGGTTTTTCTATCTACTTACTTTTCTTGTATACTATAATAGCACGAATGTTAAAATACTAAATATAATGTTGAATAACGAAAAATCTCCTAGACATGTTAGATCGACTCTTCGATTGTTAAAATATTTTCTTCACACACTTTAAAGAGCTTAATACATGACAATGCTAAAGTTGTTTCTACGTAAAATTTTGATAGATCGGTAATTGACTATATATATCGGTATTCAAATTGATTACTATAACATTACCGTGAGACGTAAAGAAAGAAGCTATGAATTGATCAAAGTCGAGGATAAATATATATATTTTATAAATTTATGTTCAATTAACATTAATCATTTTCAAGAACTTATATTTTTTTTAGGCCAAAGTCATCCATGTCCACCTAAATTACAATCAGCAAAATAATAAGTAGCACTCGATAATAACATGGCAAAGTAGCAAATCAAATGAGTACACTGTACATGTGACATTAAAGAAAAGAAAATTTATATTTAAGGGGGAAAAAAGAAAAAGAAAATCTAATTTCTAACCCTAGCCCTCCACACCTTCATTTTCTCCTTTCTTGAGCGCCGCCGACCCATCGCCGTCCACCTGTAGAAGTGAGGAGGGAGAGAGAAAGAGTGGTGTGGCAAAGGTTGCAGTGGTGGATCTCCATTTTCCGGCTACAAGGTGAGAAATTTAACTTTATTGTTTTAAGACTAGCCGGTGAAGTTGTGATTGAATTTGCAAACTCAAAAGTCTCAGCTGTGGACAGAATAATTGCAGCGGCGGTGGCAAGAGATGGAGCTGAAGCTATCGTTTCCTGCGGATGCTCCGCCTTTGGCTGTCATTGCGGCGGCGAAGATCGCTGGAGTTCCAATATCTACTGATCCTACTCTTACTTCCGGTTCTCCTCCTATTATACATCTCCATAACGGGTAATTTCTCAATAATGGACAAACCTATTCATTTGTTTTCCTTTCCTTGCACGTTTTTGCTTGTATTTGTAACTTTCTCGTCATTGTTTTGTAGTAGTTTTTCTAAAGACTAAGGGCGTTTAGAAAATATCTTGTTGCTGTTATTTGATGAGACATAGGGTGTGTAGTGTTCGGTATGAAGTAAAATGTTTTACAGGAAAATAAGTGCATTTCTAATATTATCCTAAAAGCATTTGTATATAATTTAGACAAATATTATGGGAGGTGGAAATGATGGAGTAGGAGTGTGAGGTGGTGGGAATGGGGGCTACGGGGTTGGGGGTGAAAATGAGGTGGGTTGGAGGGTGGGGAGGACACAATCAATGTGGAATGTGGAATGTGGAATGTGGAAGGTCACCTGTGGGACTTGTTTTCTTTACTTCCACCAGGTAAGTTATTTCTAAGTTACTTGTTGTCTTAGAAAACAACGTTTTCCAAAAAATTTGACCAACCGAACATGAGAAAAGTGAAAACATTTTCCTCCATACCATACTAACGCTTAGGAGAAGAAACTTTTGTACTCTAAAGTAGAGGTGACCAATGGGCCGGGCTCGGGTCTGGCGGGCCCGGTGTGGCGGGGTCGGGGTTGGGGCGGGACGGGCGAAGGGGTCGGGGTCGGAGCGGGATGGGCGAAGGGGTCGGGGTCGGGTCTGGCGGGACTTGCTCCATTCCCGTCCCAATCCCGATCCCGTCGGAATCGGGGCGGGGTCGTGGTCGGGGCGGGTTCCTGCGGGTTTTCCTTTTTTTTTTAATAACATATGTATAAAAAAAAAACTCAATAAACAAGACAAGATAGTGTAATAAAAACATTCCAAGGCTGTTTTTGTGCCTCTTATATTATTTAATAGACATATGATTTTTTTGTAATACAAATACAATTGTCGAAATTGCAACTTTGTGGTGTTGTCCAAAAGTTGCAAATTACATAATAAAATTGTAATTAAAAAAATTACATTCTCAAAAAAACCTGTTCTAATTGCTTGATAATTTTCTGTGGTTCTTCGGTTGGAATTGGTATTTGTTGGTCAAATTGATCCACGTCGCTTCCACCACCTTCGGATAAGATTTCGTTGTAGTTTTTGTCTTCTTCTTCGTTGATCTCTGGTTGACCGCACCTTCTCCGCTCCGCTCGTATCTAATCTCTGAATAATACTGCAATTTTCAAGCTGTCTCCGGCTAATGAGTGTTTGTGGTCTCCTATTTGATGTCTGCCGGTAGAAAAAACGCTTTCAGACGCAGTTGATGACGCTTGAATGTTCAAAACATCTCGGGCCATCAATGAAAGTGTCGAAAAGGTCTTCTCATTCCCCCTCCACTATTTCAGCAAGTCTTCATGTCCATCTTCATTGATAAATTCTTGGTACGGTACAGAACCCTGCATTGTCCCGTCCCGAGTTCGAGTCCCGCTACCGTTTTTTTTTACGCGGGGTCGGGGCGGGACTGGGACGGGCTCGGGACGGGGTCGGGCCGTCCCGGCCCACTGGCCAGCCTTACTCTAAAGAGAGGATGCTCACCTGAGAAGTTCACAGATGTACGTGGACCATGAGGTAAATGATATGCCCAATCATTACCAGCAAGAGCTTTTGAAAAGGTTGTGTGCTGTTATCCAATCAGCTATACCAGCAACAGCAGGAGCAATACGAACAAAAGCCTCTTCTCCAACTAGTTCCATCTTTAGCTTCAGAAGAACCAGATATATTTAGGTTATAGCAACATCAGTATATGCAACAAAGCCTAGAAAAAGAAAATTAGTCTTCCTCAAATAAGAAGTGGCTTGACGTTATATGTTTGTGTTCATAGTAAAGAACTTCTCAGTGAATACAATCATGAAACTTAGTTGAGAACAAATATTATATATGAATAATGGAGAAGCTCATCTTTCCAAGTTTGGAAATATTAATATCCTAGCAGATTAAGGAGAACTTTTTATTTTGATCGTCATGGAAGCAAATTAGCATACATGGAAAGCAAAAGTGAGGTCTGCACTACATATGACTGAGAACCAATAGATTTTGCTAAATCGACCTCCAGCCTCTCCTTTCCTAAATCTTCTTCATTCTCAGCAATTTCTTTTGTAAATTTTAATAGATACAAATATATAATTATCATTGATATTGCCACCAAAGGGTCAACCCTATATATCCTTCAAAGATACAAAATGGTTTAGAAAATAGAAAATAAACTATCCAGTAGACAATGCAAAAGTCCTCCAACAGATTGTACAAAACGAAATGGTAGTAAGCCCAAGTCTCCGACTCTCCTTACACCAGCCCCGAAAAGTGACCCTGAGATAGAATTGAATCTAGTAACTACGTCTTCACTTTCATTCATATTTAATACTATGTCAAGCATTTCCAGTTTATTCACCCCTAAAATCCACTATTATGACTGCGAAGGGATTTTGTCATCAACCGTTTTACAGCACATTTACTCATAAACTATTCACTGTTTCAGTCATAACTTAAATGTTTGAGATTGCTCTTGGTAAACAACAAACAGCCTCCAAAATTATACCCTGTTAAGTGGGAAGTTTGTTAAAACATCAACACACGAGCTTCATCTGACTGCACAAAGGAAAAGAAAGACTTTTTCCCATATCTTCTCATTTTTTTTTTGGATCAAGTAAAGTTTTTCATTAGTAAAAACAAGGCCGAGATGGCCATATACAAAAGATATACCCAAAAAGGAGAAACCTACAAAATATGGTTCTCTCCAAAAGACACCCAATCCTCTATACAAGTAGGAACTACATGGGTGCACCAATAGAAAATAAGGGAGCGGAGACTACTCAGTTGAGCAAAGCTCATCTCTATGCCTTCAAAAGCCCTCCTGTTTCTCTCTTTCCAAATTACTATCTCCTGTTCAAAAGAAGATATTGTTGAGTGTCCCAAATCTATCAAATCCAAGTTAGAAATCTAGGGAGCACCTCCAGCAAACATCATCTTAATTGATTAAATAAGCATCTTCACTGAAATAAAGAATCATTGAAAAGAACAGAGAAGGTTGGCATATAAAGAATATCCTACCCTCCTTCCACACCACAAGAACAAACTGAAAAAAGAAAAGGAACGCAAAACAACAGAAAGAAAAGACAGAATATATGCCCGATTCTTGGCAAAGGCAAGATGATTAGAGTTCAAAAAGATGGTATCAACTGACCTTATTAGTTCTAGCTCATATAAATCACCAGAAATTTATCTTCTTTGGCAGATCATCAGAAGAGTCATAAAAGGTGCCATAAAATTGTGAGTGATGATATCTTATTTATCCATCAGCTATCTTTGAAAATGCATCTACAGTTAGACTATCAGGTTAACACTAACAGCCTAAAGCCAACAACCTACTTTAGTGGCCAACGTCACATACAACCTATCATCTATGAAATCTAAAAAGTGGAGAAAGAACCTGGAGAGAATGCTTCTCTGAAACTTTAACTCGGGAGTCTCCTCTGCTCCTATATGGTCTCCCAGGCAAGCATAGTTATGAAAATCGATCTCTGGAACGCGGGTTCCTGCAATCACATCTGAAACTATTAATTAATGAGTAGAGATAAATCTTAACTTTTGCCACTCATCCCTACCTGAAAAATATCGAGTTTGTATTTCTTTTAAGCAAAATTTGCACCATAACATACTAACGCGGCGGCGGCGAGCGATGAAGCTGAAGCTATCTTTCCCTGCGGATGCTCTGCCTCTGGCTGTCATTGCGGCAGCCAAGATCGCCGGAGTTCCAGTCTCTACTGATCCTACTCTTACCCCTGGTTCTCCTCCTGTTATACATCTCCACAATAGGTAATTTCTCATTTTCTCCGCTTTCTCAGTACTGGACAAACCTACTGATTTGTTTTCCTTCCCCTGCACGTTTTTGCTTGCGTTTGTAACTTTCTCGTCATTGTTTTGTAGTTTCTTTTTTCAAGATTAAGGGCGTTGGGTAAATAGCTTGTTACCGTTATTATGAAACGTAGGTGTGTTCGGTATGATGTAAAATGTTTTTCAGGAAAATAAGTGAATTTCTAATATTATCGTAAAAACATTTGTATATAATCTAGACAAATACCATCGGAGGTGGAAATGATGGAGTAGGAGTGTGAGGTGGTGGGAATGGGGGCTACGGGGGTGGGGGTGAAGATGAGGTGGGTTGGAGGGCTGGGAGGACACAATCAATGTGGAAGGTCACTTGTGTAACTTGTTTTCATTACTTCCACTAGGTAAGTCATTTCTAAGGAACTTGTTGCCTTAGAAAACAATGTTTTCCAAAAAATTTGATTTAGAACATGAGAAAAGTGAAATCCTCCATACCAAACACACCCATAGACTAGGCAAGTTTTACATAATAAAAGTATAGACTGCTTACCAACCAGAGTTGTGGTGGTATGATATGATCCCTCCCTCCTTAACTAGAGAAGTCTCAGGTTCGAGCCCTGGGCAACAAAATCTTGACGTTTCATTTCGAGCCTTGGGTAAAAAGATCTTGTTAGGTAGTGCTTCCCTACGGGGCTAAAATCCGGATTAGTTGGGCCCCAATGTGAATACCGAACACACTGAGTGGGAAACCTAAATGTATAGACTGCTCTCTGGCTTATCTTTTTTGATCGAGATAGGGTAAGTTAACCTTGGTAATAGGTTTCAATGGTGTTGTCTGAACATATTATGCATATAAAGCAACAGCTTTGCTAGATTAGATATAGAGAATTATTTCCTTCCTTTTCGAGAATGGTGATTGCACATAAACTTCAGTTGAAGCGAAATATTAGAACATTGTTATTGTCAGGTCATGCTTTGACCTGTCGTTGGGTCCAGGAAAGGTCAGAAACAAATGTCTTGAGTTTATTATTGGTAGCACAAGTGAGTATATAGAGTTTCTGGATTTGCTAGGGGGAAGACAGTAGACGTGGGGTCTTTGTTTTGATCTGCATTCCTTTGTTTTGTACTTGTACCATCTTGGTACTTTCTATAAATAAAACTTTTACCATTTCAAAAAAAAAAATGTAATTAATTTGATAAGGGTCTCTTGGTGGCTTGCTTTTGCTTGAACCTAATGTCCTGAGCCAAATAACCCACTAAACACCATTTTTAGGATAAAGTTGTATCAGACAAATTGAAAACATATGAGGGTCGGCTCGGTTTATTTCTATCATTCTGCTGGTGTGCTGCTGGCATGATTTTCCATTTACTATCAAGACCCTCAAGTTTAGTTATTGATGGGATCCAGTTATGGACAGTATGCAAAAAGATATATCAGGTCTGACCAGTGACCACTAGGCTTCTACTTCTTTGCTGGTGCATGTGGCATCCTGCATTAATACATATCGGGTTGAAGAACACAAAAGGAGTGCATTTATGTTAATTGTTTGATTAGATGAATCTCAATAGTCAATAGTGATATAGCCCCTTGATGTTATTTACCTATTCATTCCATGGTGTTTAGAATAACCAATTGACCATAGTTGCTCTTGGGTATGTCATTCTGTGTTTTCATGTAGGGTGTGTTCGGTGTAGGAAAATGTTTTTCAGGAAAATAAGTGGATTTCTTACTTATTTTCCTATGCTCGGTACTTAGCAAAAAATATTATCTTAAAAGCATTTGTATATAATCTAGACAAATACTATGGGAGATGAGAGTGAGGGAGTAGGGGTGTGGGGTGGTAGGATGGGGGCTATGAGAGTGGGTGGGGAGGCACAATCAAAGTGGAATGCCACTTGTGGAACTTGTTTTCCCTACTTCCATCAGGGAGAACTTCTTTTCCCTCATTTTTAAAAAACTTATTTTCCTAGAGAAATGTTTTCAAAAAATTTGACCAACCGAACATTGGAAAATATTTGTCTAGATTATATACAAATGCTTTTAAGATAATATTTTTTGCTTAAGTACCGAACATAGGAAAATAAGTAAGAAATCCACTTATTTTCCTGAAAAACATTTTCCTTCGCACCGAACACACCCTACATGAAAACACCGAATGACATACCCAAGAGCAACTATGGTCAATTGGCCATGGAATGAATAGGTAAATAACATCACTATGGGAGATGAGAGTGAGGGGGTAGGGGTGTGGGGTGGTAGGGATGGGGCTATGAGAGTGGGTGGGGAGGCCCAATCAAAGTGGAATGCCACTTGTGGAACTTGTTTTCCCTACTTCCATCAGGGAGAACTTCTTTTCCCTCAGTTTTAAAAAAAACTTATTTTCCTAGTGAAAATGTTTTCAAAAAATTTTGACCAACCGAACATGGGAAAATAATTGTTTTCCTCCATATCAAACACACCAGTGGTGTGCACTCTTTTTCCCAAAAGCACATGTCACTATTTACCTATGCTATAGATGTTTGTAGTAATAACTAATATAAAACATGATGTTAAACTGTTTTTAAGTGGATCCAACTTCCTACAGTAACTTAGCATACTTTTCAGACTGAAGCTGCAGGGAACTTGTGTGCTTCTGAGGTACATTAGTCGGGTTGCAGATATACATGATCTGTACCAGCGGGACCCCATTGAGTCTAGCCAGGTGGTCTTTTAAACTCTGCATCTCAAAGCATTGACTTAGATCTATTTGCTGTTTTCAAATATTCGAATGAGAACCTTGAAAAATATAAAAATGAGTTCTTTGCCATTTTTTAAATTTATATTTGATTTTTACGTTTCTCTCCTTTTCTTTAATTTTGGTTTTTCCCCATCATTATTGCAGATAGACGAATGGCTTGACTATGCTCCTATATTTGCTTCTGGTTCTCAATTTGAGGAAGCATGTGGCTACGTGGATGGATATCTTCTGCAGCACACATTTATTGTTGGACATAGCCTCTCAATTGCAGATATTGCAGTTTGGTCTGGCCTTGCAGGTAGCTGATTTGAATATGAAAGGCAGCTGATTTGAATATGAAAAAAGTTTAGTGCCTTTATGCTGAACTTATCAAGTATTTTAAGCAGTACTATCATCTGTGAGGCTGCTATTAGGTTTGCAATTAGATTTTCTGTTGACTAGCTTCATGAGTTGGGCTTGATTTTCCTGGGCTGGGAGAAAACTGCATGAATTAAACGCAGATTGACAATCAAACTCTGCTGGGTGTTAGAAATGAACACTGTGGTCTGCGTCGATTCCTTAAAAGTAAAAGACACTGTGTAGAGCTTAATGATGAATCTACATTGCTGAGTTTTCAGTGCTGGTGGATTTGTTTTCAAATACTTTAAGGGAAAAGTTCTTGCAATGAAGTAGAGTGTAAGATGCCTGAAATACACCGAGTGGTGAACTTTTTGAAAAGGCACTAAGCTGATCAACACTTGGACTCTTAACCTTAATGCTTCATTAAACGTACTTTTGCTTTGTCTTTGGAAAAAAATTCTCTTTGTTTCTTTGCTCCATTTTTGGGGCATCACAAGAGAAGATCTTAAGTTGCGCCCCTGTATTATACAACATGAAGTTCTTACAAGTCGTCTAGTCATTGAGGATAGCTTGGAAAGGTTGCATTTTTGTCGACACATGTCTAGCTTTCCCATGTAAATAGACCCTTAGTTGGAAATTTGATGTGAATTTATGCTTATTTTATAATTAATCGAGTGCCCTACTCTATTTTACTTATTGGTGCTTAAAACTTCCTTGTGCATAGGTACTGGAAAGAGATGGGAAAGCCTACGATCATCTAAGAAGTACCAAACTCTGGCAAGGTGGTTCAACTCAATATTAGCTGAATATGGTGTTCTAAATGAAGTCACAACAACATATGTGGGAAAGAAAGGCTCGGGAAAGCCGACTGTAGCGAAAGTGAAAGAGCAACAAGGCTCAAATGCTAATGTGTCCAAAGTAACTGGTGATGGCCCTGACAAGGAAAAAGCAGCCGGCAGACCGACATTTGAGGTAGATCTTCCAGAGGCAGAAGTTGGAAAAGTGAAATTGAGGTTTGCACCAGAACCTAGTGGTTATCTCCACATTGGTCACTCAAAAGCAGCATTACTGAACCAGTATTTTGCTGAAAGATATAAAGGGGAAGTTATTATTCGTTTTGATGACACAAATCCTGATAAGGAAAGCAATGAATTTGTGGAAAATCTACTGAAAGATATTGAAACTCTAGGAATCAAGTATAGGACTGTGACGTACACATCTGATTACTTTCCACAATTAATGGAGATGGCTGAACAATTGATTGTTAAGGGTAAAGCCTATGTGGATGATACACCGAGGGAGCAAATGCAAAAAGAAAGAATGGATGGAATAGAATCAAGGTGTAGGAACAACAGTGTAGAGGAAAATTTGAAATTATGGAAGGAGATGATTGCTGGTTCAGAGAGGGGAACAATGTGTTGTGTTAGAGGGAAGTTGGATATGCAGGATCCTAACAAGTCAGTTAGGGACCCAGTATATTACCGCTGCAATCAGACTCCTCACCACAGGATTGGTGCTAAATATAAAGTATACCCTACTTATGATTTTGCATGCCCATTTGTAGATGCTCATGAGGGTATTACACATGCACTTCGATCTAGTGAGTATCATGATAGGAATGATCAATATCATTGGATTCAAACTGATATGGGTTTCAGAAAAGTTCATCTTTATGAATTTAGTAGGCTGAATTTGGTCTATACACTTCTTAGCAAGCGCAAGCTGCTGTGGTTTGTGCAAAATGGACTGGTCGAAGGGTGGGATGATCCTCGTTTTCCGACTGTACAAGGGATAGTGCGCAGAGGGCTGAAGATTGAGGCGCTGATACAGTTCATCCTTGAACAAGTAAGATACTAAGGGTATTGCTTTATTGTTAATCTGAAATACAATTAATATCGTCAACACAAATACATGTTTTTATAATCATTCAGAATATAATCGTCAACACAATTAATATCGCTGATACATGTTTTCATTTATTGCTTACTGGACTTACATTTGCAGTCCGAAGCATTGTAGAGCAAGTCCATGACTAATCTGAGATTCTAAATTAGAAAGCGTTCTTTTTTATGTTTGATATTGTATCTTGAAGTCTTATAACATTCTTCATAAAAAATTTAGGGAGCATCAAAGAATCTCAATCTAATGGAGTGGGACAAGCTCTGGGCGACTAATAAGAAGATCATTGATCCTGTATGTCCTAGGCATACCACTGTTATTGGAGAAAGAAGAGTCCTATTGACTCTGAGTAATGGGCCAGATGATCCCTTTGTACGTATTATACCCAAGCATAAAAAATATGCCGGTGCTGGGGAAAAAGCAACAACGTACACCAAGAGAATCTGGTTGGACTATGATGATGCTGTATCAATCTCTGTCAACGAGGAAGTAACATTGATGGATTGGGGTAATGCAATAGTGAAAGAGATACAGAAGGACCAAGAGGGTAACATTACTCATCTGTCAGGGATTCTGCATCTTGAAGGGTCAGTTAAAACAACAAAGTTAAAGCTCACTTGGCTGCCAGAGAGTGATGAACTTGTTAAACTCTCTTTGGTTGATTTTGACTATTTAATTACAAAAAAGAAGGTATGGCTCTTTCACTTCAATATGTTTAATATTCGGGCGGGGTTTATCCAGCCTATCCTTTCATTAAGCTTATCTATAGTCTTTTTCTCCTCCACATCCCCAATTAAATTTTGAGTTCTAATGTAATCAAATTGTTAGAACCTGTGACTGTTTTATGGTATACCATATTGCTGGACTATGTGAAGTTAGGAAACTGCAAAATAATATTGTTCCCATGGAATAATAAGAAGGGGATATTACTTTTTCTTTTTGATGGGTAAGAAGGGGCTATTGCTTCTTGAATAATAAGAATGATACAAATAAATGGAAGTGTGCCTTTTAACGTTTGGACCAAGTTCTGGGAAGTATTAGAAATAGGGATGATTTGAGTTTTCTTTCGCAAATGACTTTGAACTTGGGAATGATGAGTATCCTGTTAGTGCATAGCTATGTCAAGCATTTTAAATATCGTAAGGAGCACTGCTCAGTGTTCACATACTATTACTGCAAAGCATGAAATTCTAGCCTATCCATTTAGTAAACTATAGTCTTTCTTTCCTCCACACGGTCAGTTGTATTTTATTTTTAGTTGAATTCTTAGAACTTTTGAATGTTTTATGAGATACGATATTGGTTAACTCTGTCAAGCATTTTAGGAAATTATAAAATGATATGATTCCCCATATAGTTAGTAAGAACTTTTGATTCAGTAATAAGATTGATCTAGAGACAATTGCATTTTATATGGTTTGAATGGAGCTTTTGGAAATATTGGTGATGAATTATTTGGGTTGTCTATATGAAAAATATTAGGGGGTATCAATGCTGAGTATATTATTACTGTTGAGGCATGTCAACCATTTAAACAATGGTAGAGATTGGTTGTCTAAATGAAAACTAGGTAATATGTCTGCGCGAAAATGACCTCATTAAACTTATGAATGATTTTTTCCCTTATATCGAAATATTAAAAATAATGCTAAGGTTGATCCTTAAAAACTAAAAATATTAAATTTTTTTGACATAAATTATAAGATTTGATATTGTCATCCAATGTAACATCTGCTCCTTGATATAATTGGCTTTCCAATACTGAATGATCTTTCATGAATTAATCAAGTATCTGTTTCTCTATATAAGATCTAAGATTAATTTAAATAAGCTGGACCAGTTAATAAATAACACCAAAAAAATTGAATAAAAAATTAAGTCAATAATAATTTTGGTTAGAAATTGCTGACAATGTTCTTTCAATAATCTTTCATACAATAATTTGCACCATTTAGGTTATAATTGGAATCTTTAGGTTATTTCTTTGGCTAATGAAGAAACTCAAAAAAATTAAACAAGAGAATAAAGTAGAATACAGAGGCGATCAAACCGAGTCCCTGTAGTTCAGTATGTAAAGAAATAGCAGAATGAATCCTTCTGCTAAAGCAGTAGTGCTGCACCAAAGAACAACAACAAAAAGATTCAAATTGAAATCATCTCTGAGAAATTACATTCAGAAGCTCCTCAGCTTCTTCCCACTAATGCTTTTTCACACTGAAAAATTATAAATTTAGATACTTGAGATATGGGAGGAACGAAGCCTTTTCCTATCAAGTGTTACAACTAACTTCCTATTTTCATTGAATAGGACACTCATGAAGGTACCATAGCATTTGTCACTGATGAAGATATTTTCCTCAGGCATAATGGTACATCCAAACATCAACTTTAGCTTAACTTGGAGAATGTCCTTAGCATAGAGCCATAAGTATTGTCTTGTAGCTTAATCCTTTTTTCAGAAGCTTCCCTGAAAAACAATTCAGTTGCATATGCGAATCAGAAAATCATAGTCGGGCGTCACAGCCCTCTGGAGATGTCTTTTTTCCACCATGAAACTGATCACTGATTCAATCACTTGGGCATTTTGATACCATCAAGAATTGAGCTAAAAGTACTTGAGGTGGGCATCAATACATTTACTATACATATCATTTAAATAACCAAATGCAGCTTCAAAATTCCCCCTCTGAGTAACAGTCTAGGGGTAGGTTATACATAAGAGGACTGCATACACCGTTGTCTAAAATAGGAGCAATTTGCTCAAATTTCCTATCTTTTACAAAGCATCTGAGCAATTAAAGATCATGTAACCACATTCTCCTGAACCCCATTACGAATAAAAGAACCATAATAACACCAAGCCAGTCTTAATCTTCCATCTTGTATTAATGACTAAATAATTAATGTCATAAAATAAAATCAATCCTTGTATCAGTTAAATATTTCTTCATGATTTTACCATGAACTAATACAATGATTATAATTGAAAAGTGAGAAAGTTTTTACGCATTAAGTTTCCATCAATATCTAAAGTGAAAGCCAGAGCTTCAAAGATAATAATACCTCTAGCTTCATCTAACTGAAGCTACTCCTTTATATTAATATACACTGATAAATGGGGGGAAAATGATAGACAAAATCAAATAAAGGGAAACAAAATATATTTCTTGCCCAAAGAAAGGCGCCAAGTCACTTAGACTATGCCCTGCTTTATATTACGATAAAACCTATAGTAATATTAGTAAATCAGGGTGTCAACTAATCTTTAACCTTATCTCTCAGAAAGAGGAATTTCTCATGTTGCAAATATAATAAAAGCAAAACTATCTCCATAATCATTTGTATCCAAAACCATTTGCATATCACCATAATCTAACAACAGCTCATCTTACCAATAATCTCACTAATAGATTGCATTTTCCTACTAAACTTTTGAATGAATTTTAACCATAGAATTCCCGAAAATAAAAGTTTTAAGACATTATCTTGAAAATTCAAAGCGATAGAACTGTATGTAAGCTGCTTCTTAACTGTACTCATTAGGTGAAGAGTTGAATATTTATATCTGACCAATGAATTCAAGACGGGTGTTTTTTTCCATTTCAAAAAAAAATCATGGAAAAAATAATTGATAGAACTCATGAACCAGTTCTGCAGTTAAATCCAATGCTCTAACCATATTCAGTACTTCCCTTTTCAATCTAAAATGAATAGAACATCTCGATTTTACTACCTAATGAGAAAAGTGGATTGGAACATTCAATTAACAAATGTCATACTAAATGAGTTAGTTTATTCAAACTAAAAGGGCAGCCCAGTGCACTAAGCTCCCGCTATGCGCGGGGTCCGGGAAAGGGCCGGACCACAAGTGTCTATTGTACGCAGCCTTACCTTGCATTTTTGCAAGAGGCTGTTTCCACGGTTTGAACCCGTGACCTCCAGGTCACATGGCATCAACTTTACCAGTTACTCCATAGCTCCCCTTCAAGGGGAAAACCAGTTGCATTAGTTTATTCTAACTAATGCAACTAAAATATAAATGAGAACAAAAGGGGAAAAACTATGAGAACAAAATCATGAACATAGCAAAGCCAAAAGAGATAAAACAAATAAGTAAGATGGTGTGTTATTTTGAGAGACTGATTAAATAACGTAGTTAACTACAAATGCTTTTATACTACTCCTGAAGATCGTAAGAAACCAACGCCTTATCCTATTTTAAGAATTTTTATTGATATTGAAACCTCTTTGAATCCTTTTCCACCCCACCCCCTTCCCCTCATCCTTGAATCTTAATCTCCTTTCTTTTTTTCCTACCACTTCATCTTTTTCTTCGCTTTTTTTCCTTTCTTCATCTAACGTCTCCACATTAGTCACCATTTGAATTTTTGCCTGAAGAAGGAGAGAGAAGAGGGAGAGAATTTTGTTATTATCTCATTATCTTGTAATTGTTTATGCTTATTGCTACTGCCCCCTTTTCACCGTTTTTTGAGCCGAATGTCTATCGAAAACAGCCCCTCTACCTTCTCAAGGTAGGGGTAAGGTATGCGTACACACTACTCTTTTCAGAACCCAATTGTGGGATTACACTGGTTTTGTTATTGTTGTTCTTCTTTAACTTTTCAACAACAATACAAAGTAACGTGATATTCTAAATTCTTATTCTTTCAGTCCTTTTCTCTTATTATAAGTCCATCATCAAGACAAACACTGTGAAAGACAAACAGGAAAAAAAAAAGAAAAAGAAGAGGATACAAAAGTTTCACCTGAATCCCTATGTTTGGACTGATACTTTGCCAATGCCTGATTCAACTCTGCAGAAAAACACAGTGAATTACAAATGGAACGGAAAACACGGTAAATTACAAGTGGAACGGAAAACACTGTGAATTATAAATGGAACGGGAAAAAGAGAAAAATTTCACCCGAATCTCCATGCTTGAACTCATACTCTGTCAAAGCCTGATGTAAAAAGGAAAAACATAATAATACAGACATACATGAAATCAAACACCTACCAAACATGAACAATTTGAACCTTCTAATACTTCTCATAAACTGAAACTACTACTCATAAATAGATTTCTTCTTTCCTCAGTTGCCATTGGAATTGAAAACCCGTAAGTTTTACTTTGAAACGGCTGAGGGGCTGAATTCTTCTCCGCTGTTGATTTATCATTCTTTGCCACCACTGCTGGTTAGGAAAAAGGAAAAGGGTAGCCGCTTTATCAGGGAAAGCAAATGGCAACAACCAAGCATTTGGGAAATCAAACGACGGATTGATTAGGGGGAAACTGGTTATTTTATTTAATAGAGACGTTGTGGCCTTTTAAATATATTTATCAAATCCCAAATACGAAATTTCAAATCTCAAATTAAGAAATGTCTTCTTGGAAATCCTCAGAAATCTGGAACAACTAAAAATCTCCCTATCTCAATGAAAATAGAATGTCCACATTAAATAAATAGAAAATAGACCAATTGATGTTGGTCGGTTGCATATATAAGAATTTAATGATGCAAATAGGAAGTAGGAATCTGATGAAGTTAATTTGAACGGAAATTAAGATTTTTTCAATTTTTTGCAAATGACCAATGACTATCAATTGACTGGGAAAAAGCAAACATGAGAAGATTACAGCATAATATAAAGATGAATCAACATACAAATTCAATTTTAGGGTTAATGTGTAACTGCACATGACTTACGTATGCCTTTGCGCAACTCGAGAGTTCTTTGCTTCCTCTGCTTGAAGAATCAACCATCGACAAAAAAAATAAACCAGATTCAATAATCAAAGTATAGACATTCAGGCTTATAAGCAGATAGAGAATAGATAATTGAGAAACGAACCAGTGGGGCCGAGGGACATCTTGGTGATGATAGCGCCAGTGACGACAAAACCCACCAGGAACGGTCAGTTTGCTCCCTTCCCTGCGGAGAAAACACTGTTATATTTGTTGTTGAGTATGAGTGCTTCCATGTTATTGATTGTTGATGTATTCTCTTTTCTTGGCACATGAATTGGAGGCGCGAAATTTTGATGCGAAAGGTTTCTAGGGCGCGAATCTTTGGTCTAATAGACACGCCTTTTATGATTCAGTGTGAAGTTTGTAACTGAAGCTTAATTTTCTGGATTTAATAGTTGAGTTTATTGTGTGAAAATTCCTAAAAATCTGAGAAAATAGATAAATACATTTTCTGAACAACGAGGCATGCCACATCACCGGCCTCATGTCCTGCAATTATATAGATATATAGGTATTAGAATTTAATGAATGCTGAGTAATGTTATTACTGTTGAGGTATGTCAAGCATTTAAGCAGTGGTGAAATTTTGTATACTTTGGTAAAAGAGTGCCCCTCTCAATCTTAAGAGATTGATTTAGCTTTGAACTTATTATATGCTTTTTGTACATATTTGGGGAAGTATTGATGATTGGGATGGTGGAAAACAAAACTTAATAAAAGCACCGAGTACGATGACCTCTCCCTACTTGTTTATAATCCAGTACATCGTAATGGAACGATTAGTACACATTGGGCCTTACTCATTGACAATGTACATTTGAAGTAATAGAATGCCTTTCATAGTGTTCTGATTTGGAGTTGTATTTGTTGTCCACCTGAACTTGGAGAGGACTTGGTAAGTCCTTGAGGGACATGTGAAGGTGTTCTCTGCAACAAAGCTTTTCCTAATAGTGGGTCGATCACGTATTGAATTGTTAATTTTTGATCTTGCAGCTCGAGGAAGATGAGAATTTTGTTGATGTTGTTAATCCTTGTACGAGAAAGGAGACTCCAGCACTTGGTGATTCCAACATGAGAAACTTGAAGCGTGGAGACGTGTTGCAGCTGGAGAGGAAGGGCTACTTCAGATGTGATGTTCCCTTCTTAAGACCAACAAAACCCATTGTTCTTTTTGCCATCCCAGATGGTAAACAGCAACCAGTGTTGCGGTTTGCAGTCCCAGATGGCAAAACGAAATGAGACAGACTCGGTTGATTAATCCCAAAGAGATTGAAATCCTTCTAATGCATTGTTCTGATTGGATTACCAATCTTTAATTTTCTTGCTGCAAGTCTTTATTAGCTTACACTAGTTGACGATTTTGTTGTGGCGTTTTTTGTCTGCATATCGGAAACATGTATGATATATACCTCTTTGATCAATTCTTGTTTGTCATTTGGATAAAATATGTGGTTGCCTGTTTTTAGTTTTTACCTGAAGAAATATATGTTAAAAATGTTCTATAATATTTGTTTTCAGAATATAATTCAAGAACATAACATTCTCCAAAATTAACTTTCTAAAAGTAAAAATCAAATTCAAATGTCACTTCTATTAGTCTTGACGCAACTCAATTCGAACTTTTAAGGTTATATTATTCTCTTATTGTTAATGGCAAGTATAATATAACATCAACTTGTCTAGGCAAATGTCTCAAGTCTGCAAGTTATTGGATGAACAGCCATTAAACTACAAAGTTTTGTCACGTGAGTTTAACGTTACAAATGTTCTTTTACCTCCCGATAAGGAAGCGCTGGCACTAAAAAATTATGTATTTCCTCCAGTTCTAAATATTAATCGTTTTAAATAACTAATTTATTTGAAAATATTTGACCTTTTAGGAAAATAAGAAGCATTCACCTTTACTATCTAATTAGTGAAGTGTTAATTAAGTGAAACGTTTGAGTAACAAATATAGCATAGAAAAATTGATTAAGACTTAAATATCTACAAAAATCTTAAAAAGACAAATACCAGTATGGACTAAGGGTGGCTAGTGGGCCGGGACGGCCCGACCCCGCCCCGACTCCGCTAAAGAAAAAAAAAACGGTGGTGGGCCTCGAACTCGGGACGGGACAATGTCTCGTCCCGCCAGACCCGAGCCCGCCCCAGGCCCGCCCGCCCGCCCCGACCCCTTCCCGAGCCCGAGCCCGACCCCGCCCTTTGTCCCCCCTTTGCAAATATGACCGTTGCACCAACGGTCATTTTAGATTTTGGCCGTTGGCCAACGGCCATTTTAGGCCTCCCCCCTCCCCCAACCCCCCTACCCCTTAATATTTATTTTTAACCCATAAGTTATTATATTTACACTTTAATCCAATTTTCCAACTATAAATAACTCATTTTCTCTTCATCTTTCTCACAAATCTTCCTACAATCTCTCTAATCTCTCAATATATCTCTCTACAAGTCTACATTGTTTACTAAATATTCAATTTTATTTATTCATTTGGGAATTGGGAGTGAAGTTGGCAATTAGCTTGAGGATCTTCCATCGAGCAAAGTTTCAATTTTCAACCTCTCGATTACACGTCGACGTTAGGTCGGCGTTTGGTACATTCGTTCCTTCATTAAATTATTATTGTCTGTTTATTTTATTTAGCGCACTTAATTTTATTGTCTTTAATTATTTATTATCATAATTAAAATGGAAGGATTAAAATGTATGTTTAAGGGTAAGAGTAAGGGTAAGGGTGCTTCTTCTAGTAGGAGCAACCAGGGCAAGGGTACTTCTTCTAGTCATCTTATTCCTACACATGATGATTTTGTTGATACTCAAACATTTTCCTACAATACCATTAGATTTAGACGAGCTATTTTCTGGAACTCAAGAAGACTTTAATTTAGACGATGATCTAGATGATACACCCACTAATGTTGATGACAACACACCCACTAGTGCACCTTCAACTGAAATACCTCCTATTCCCCCTAGTATGAGACGAGGTCCAACAAAACGACCATTAAAATCAGATGCATGGACATTTTTGATAGGGACGTAGAGAATCAAGTAGCTATATGTAAAATTTGTAAAAATATTTTAAAATTTAAAACTGGAAAAGGTCACGGTGGGACGGGGGGTTTAATTAGACACGTAGTAAGTGCTCATCCGGCTAGGCATGCCCAATACCGAGGCTTCAAAACCCGGTGCGCAAACGCCGCTCCATCGGGACAAGGTTCACATACGATATCTTGTCCCGACCAAGTACATGGTCAAATTAACCCTATGACAGGGGGAATTGTAGGCTCTAAATACAATAAACATAGAGATAGGGAAGCAATATCAAAATTAGTTGTTGTGGAGGGTTTGCCTTTTTCATTTCCTTCATCTCCCGATTTTATTCATTACATTAGAGATATATATAATCTTGCTTTTAACGGTTTTCCTAGATCAACTGTTAAGAGAGATGTATTTAAATTCGCGCATGAATATCAACAATATTTACGTTTTTCATTATATGATTTTAATGGCAAAGTATCTATTACGTCTGATATAGGTCGTAGTACTAACAACCATGATTATTTAACTGTAACTTGTCATTGGATAGATTATAAATGGTCTATGCAAAAACGTATTTTAGCGTATAGATATATAGATGATAGGCACACTGGTACTTTTATTGCAGATAATATTTATCAAGTGTGCCATTATTACGGAATAACCGATAAAATTATGACTATTACATTAGATAACGCTTCTTCTAACAATTACGCAATTACAATTTTAAAAAATTGTTTAACTCCATCTTTTCCAGATCATTTTCATATAAAATGCGCGTGTCATATACATAACTTAATTGTAAAGGATGATCTATCACTTTTTGAAGACATTCTTAGTAAAATATAATTTGCTATAAACTTTATTTTTAAAAGTAATAAAGTACAACGTAGAAAAGAATATAAAAAAATTTGTCACGATTGTGGACTACCTTATAGAAAAATCCCACAAGAAGTATCCACTAGGTGGAATTCTTTATACGAGCAACTACTTGTTGCTTATGACTATAGAATACCTATAACTTTATTTTTTAACTCTCATAATAAAAATCCAGCTGATATGATTTTAGATAGTGATTGGGTAAAAATTTCCGAACTTATTGTATTTTTAGAGAAATTTTTTCAAGCAACAAAAGAATTTTCCGGTATATATTATCCTACTATTTCAACTATGTTGTTTTATATAACTCTAATATTTTTATTACTTAGTGAATATATGAAAAAACCAGCTTATGTGGCAGCTATTAAAAATGTTTACCAAAATAAAAAAATATTTTATTCCTATTCCCACTATTTATATTATTGGTTCTGTATTAAATCCGACTATTAAAATAGACGGTACTAAATCACTAATTGAAACTATTTACGATTGTATAGAAGTTCTACCACCTCCAAGTCCCAAAGATCTAAATCACCCGCCACCTATTGAACAAACTAAAGAAGAAGTGTTGTCTAGCGTAGAAGACCAATGCAAAAAAAAATATAGGTTTTATCAACAAGAAAATGCTAGTAACTTACCGGCTTCCATACCATCTTCTTCATCTTCAACACAACCTCACAAAAGACATGCTGTTTCTGCGGCTAGTATTGAAAGCCTCAGAAATAGAATGTGCGGCCGTACCTCTACTACTAACCAAATTAGCGAGTTGGATATTTTTATTTTGCAGGGTTATGTACCGTATCAAGAAGTTATCAATGAAGATGGACATGAAGACTTGCTTTGAAATACGGAGGGGAATGAGAAGACCTTTCCGACACTTTCATTGATGGCCCGAGATGTTTTGAACATTCAAGCGTCATCAATCTGCGTCGAAAGCGCTTTTTCTGTAGCGAGATATCAAATAGGAGACCACGGACACTCATTAGCCGGAGACGACTTGGAAATTGCGGTATTATTCGAGAGATTGGATACGAGCGGAGCGGAGAATGTGCGGTCAACCGGAGATCAACGAAGAAGAAGATGAAAACTACAACGAAATCTTAACCGAAGGTAGTGGAAGCGACGTGGATCAATTTGACCAACAAATACCAATTCCAACCGAAGAACCACAGGAAATCATCAAGCAATTAGAACAAGTTTTTTTGAGAATGTAATTTTTTTAATTGCAATTTTATTATGTAATTTGCAACTTTTGGACAACACCACAAAGTTGCAATTTAGATTTTAGACAATTGTATTTGTATTACAAAAAAATCATATGTCTATTAAATAATATAAGAGGCACAAAAACAGCATTGGGATGTTTTTATTACACTATCTTGTTTTGTTTATTGAGTTTTTTTTATACATATGTTATTTAAAAAAAAAAAAAAAGGAAAACCCGCCGGACCCCTCCCCGATACCGACGGGATCGGGACGGGACTGGAGCAAGTCCCGCCAGACCCGACCCCGACCCCTTCTCCCGTCCTGTCCCGACCCCGACCCCGCCAGACCCGGCCCACCAGACCCGAGCCCGGCCCACTGGCCACCTATAGTATGGACCAAACAGAGTATTAGTATATATCAGACTGTTAAAGCATGTTAATCAATTAAGTACTCCGTACTATATATCAAGTACTCAGTACCTTTACTTGTCTGTTGGTACTGTGGAGGACAAGATAACAGCCTTATATACTAACTTTCCCTATGAAATGCTACGTTCTTTTTCCTTAAAAAATTAGAAGGACCATGCTCAATTGTTGCATTGCGGTTGGCAAATGTTTAGTATATTGCATATTCTTTTAGTGTAGGATAGGAATGGTCATTGAAAAGAGTAATCATTAATGAATAATGGATAATCTTTTAGGAGTAGGTATTATCATCATAATCAAACTAGTACGTAAGCAATAGAGTTAAAACTTAAAACACTACATCTAAATCAATAGAACTTTCACTTTTGTTTAATTCTAAAAATCTATCTGAGTAGTTAATTACTCAAGAAGCAAACTTTGTTCACTCACTCGAAAGATGAGAACCCAATGTGATCTCCTTGTTGTCTCAACTTTACAGATTTCACTACTGCGTATCTAATTTAATCGTTTTTTCAAGGGGCAAATTTTTCATTCCATGTCCACAAGATTTTACGCAAATGATACACTGGTCAATTGTCACAATTTAAATGTAAGCAAGTTTGCATGATATGGACTTGTGGTGGTCCCTAAGTGTTACTTTTTGTCCCACGGATTGATATTTGGTTTGTGTTACTTTCAACCCCCTGCGGTTATTTTCTTGTTCCTGTTTATTTAAGTCCTTAAGCAAACCCTATTCGCCTGAATGACAACCAAAAGAGGTTGCTGATCAACTAAAAATCCTAACCCTCTTTTTAATGTGAGACCTTTACTGCTTTTTACACTGTCATCATCCATATGATATCATAACATACTTGAAAATCTGATTTTAAAATCCATAATTGGTACAGTTGTTCTTCAGTACTGACATTCCATTATCTAATTTTCGTCTGATGATAAAATCATTCCTTTTTGCCCTCTTTTTTGAAAGTATTTTTCAAATCTAAATTGCTTTAGACACAACTGACTTCAAAACGGGCAATTTATTTAGTTAGTTTAATGTACTAATTACTTAGAGCCCGTTTGGATTAGCTTAAAAAAGTGGATTTTAAGTGCAAGTGTTTAAAAACACTTTTTAAGTGATGAAGCTAGCTTTATAAATAAGCACTTATGTTTGGATATAACTACTCAAATGGAAAAAAAGTTGTTGATGTATTTGGTAAACAAGTGCTTGTAAGAACTTTTTCTGTTAAAATGACTGAAATATCCTTAAACTTGTTAAACCATAGAAAAGTTGGCTACCACCAGATTTTTAATCCTAAATTAATTCAAATAAAAAATAATTCATATTTTGATTCACTTTCAAAACTGATTACCTAAGATAATTTTTATAAACATAAATTACTTTTAATGTTTAAGTGTAAAAAAATGATTTCTAGGTAATTGTGATATCTCACACTAGAGAGAATAAATTAGAAAAAGTTTTAGAAATTTATACCTAACGTAAATTTTCATCTGTTATTAAAAGAATTAATGAAAATTACTTCATCCTTTATTAAAAATTTTAAGCCAAAAAAGAAAAAAAACATTATCTATTGCTAACCAAGAAAGGTGGGTATCTCAGATGGAGAAAAGGAAGAGTAGAAGGTGAAGAGACGGCCGGAGGAGAAAGAAGAAAGGAAAGAAAAAGATCTAGGTCTAGGACTTTTGTAATTAAGGTTAATGTTGAAAATACAGAAAGTTATAAGGGATGTAAAAATGCAAATTTGTTGGTCAACCCAAAAGAGCTTAAAAGCCAAAACCAATAAGTTAGAATTGCCCAACTTATTATTTATAGCTTATTTTAAGCATTTTAAAACTTATTTAAGCACTTTTCAAAATTGTCAAACACTCAAAAAAGCTAAAAATACTTAAAACGGTTTTAACCAGCTTAAAAGTCAATCCAAATACCTTCT
The DNA here is from genome assembly GCA_034509755.1 of Anisodus tanguticus. Classification (NCBI taxonomy): domain Eukaryota; kingdom Viridiplantae; phylum Streptophyta; class Magnoliopsida; order Solanales; family Solanaceae; genus Anisodus; species Anisodus tanguticus. The sequence goes on along the minus strand of CM067561.1, from coordinate 29,960,210 downwards.
TAGTTGCGTAAACAAAATTAAGCAAGTATGTCGTTCATTATTCTTTCCAAAACTCCCTTTGAAGATACACACTACCAATTCATCATTTAAGATTAATTTGAGGACTAGTTATTTGACATCGATTTATGCAAATACATGTGAGGTACTTGTCGATACAATCATGGAAGGGACAACAAAAAATCTCGTAAAGACACTACAAAACTTTGTTTTTTTAAAGTAAAAAAATTAAGGATTTAGCTTATATATACACTAATGATATAATTTTTTTAAGCTATTCATATAATTTAACTCGTCGTAACACGTCATTTACCTTAGTTTTTAGGTAAAGTTTAGTTATTATTGGAATGGATAATTAATTTTCAAGTCACCTAATAGTGCAAAAGATTAGTGTATTTTTCTGTTAGGATTTGAGTCCCAAATCCGACCTAATCAAAAAACAGTATATAAGCGAAGAATAAATAACACACACAGATTTATAATGGTTCACACTCAATGCGAGAGCTACGTCTACTTTGTCGTTGCAGATTTCACTTTAATTAGAATAGGGAGTTTGTGTTTACAATTCTCTCTTTTCTCTCTACCGAGAAAAAAAACCCGATGCCTTAGAATATATATAGCGAAAACTATGGCAACAATAATATAAGATCAAAATTCTCAAAATCTGTGTGTGTAGAAGCTTAGAAACATAAAAGGTACAGAAAGAGATCACATTTATTCTTGACCAACAGAGATACAAAGTCATCATATAAGGTTGTTACAACATTATTGGAGATAAATTTAAAAGGAGAAAAACAAAGAAAAAAAAAATCCATTCCCCATCGTGTATGAACCCACAAATCCTTATCAATTCACAAGCTCACCAAAGTAAATTATTGTCACAAAGAACAATTAATGCAAAGTCTATTTCTTAGGTGCCAGCCTTGACTTAATTTTCTCGATTTGCTCAGTACCAACTTGGAATGTTTTAGTCAAGACATGATCAGGAACAGTTGGTGTGGAAGCAAACAACGTTGTAGCAATCGATTGAGTCCCCGGCAACTGGCTGTTGAAGCCGGCGACAACGGCTGCCGGAACTTTCCCATTGTTCTGCTGGAAATGTACAAGTCCTCTAGGGAAAGCGAACACTTCACCTTTTACAATGTGTTTGGAAATTAAAACATTAGATGTTGTAATAAAACCAACATCTAATTCACCCTCTAAAACAAAGATCATTTCAGTGGCACGAGGATGAGTGTGAGGGGGGTTAATTCCACCAGGGGCATAGTCGATACGAGCCATTGACACACCAAGTGTGTTAAGACCAGGGACTTTCATGACATTCGCACCTGTGACTACGGAACCAAATGTGTTGTTGGTTGCTCCTGGATTGGTTATGGTCATTGATGAAAAGTCTATTTCTGAAAAGTTCTTCTTGCAAAAGTATCCATTTACGGTGAGACCTGTTTCATGTACATAGAAAAGAAATTGCATAAGTAGCATGTATTACTTGAATCGTAAAAATAGTGATTAGATCATTTTTTAATTTATAGATTAGTCCAACTAGATAATAATTAAACCCTCTGAAATAGCCTACCTCTTTTTTCCGAAATGAGACAAAGATAAATAGTGTTAGCTAGGTATAGTAGTACTCCTTTTTATTCGTCACTTTAGCCAAAGAAAAAACATTTGATCCAAAATATTTGTCACTTCATAAAATTAAGACATTAATTATTAATTTCAATACAAAACTTATTAGTCTATGAGGAAGAGATCAAATATCCTTTATGGTTGATAAAAAAGTGGGTGTGCCAACTGCCAACTATTATGAACGACAAATAAAAAAGCCAGGAGGGATTATATTGGGTGGCCATTGTCACCAGTTGCTAATTAAATAATTACTAACATTATCAATCTTCGAATTTTATAGCCAGCTAATAGTTGCACTTTGATTCAAGACTCCTATATCTTAAATGTCACAAGTTGCTAAATTTAATATGGTCAGTTTTCTAGTTTTGGCCAGCTAATATAGTTGGATCTTGATTCAACACTCATAAATCCTAAAACAAGTAAGCAAGAAGAATCAGCAATTGGACAAGTAGAAAAGTCAACATCCAGTACAAATGAGAAATAAGACCAGAAAAAAAAACACAAAACAAAAATGTGAAGTAAATTAGAAGGGTGTTAATTAAATGGGAAATGGAACATACCGGAAGTAAGATCAGCAACACAAACATCTTGAAGCATGTCTGGATCTCCAGCAGAAGCTTTGTCTAAGCTAATGGCTAACATAGCCATAATCACAAGCACTTTTCCAAATGTAACCATAATAACAGTTCTTTTTTAGATATAACCAAAAATGAAGGAATCAAAAGAGGGCACAAAAATAGAGGAATGTAGCTTTGGACAGACTTTGATTGAATACTTTCTTGCACAAAAATAAGGAATCAGAAGCTTTGATTGAATACTTTCTTGCAGCTTTGGACACTGGAGAGAAAATTAGATGGGTTATATTTATAAAGATACAGATTTGAAACTTGAGTAGACTTTGAAGTCACGTGAGGAACGCGTGCGGTATAAATGCACGAGCCATGCTGTTTTTTTCTCTTGGACCCAAAGCAAAGACATTAGATATGGGGCCCAGAACAGTCCTAAATCAGGCCTCAGTTTTGGGCTTATGTGGACTTTGACTTCGTGCCGTGGACGTGACCTGACATATTCAAGGAAACCTTTAATTACTAAAGGAAGAATCTGGCTCCATTTGAGAGTAACTAATGTATTTATCTATGTTTCGCGCTGTCATAAAAAATAATTATCTTATAAATAAAAAATTATTTCATAGTTTAGTTAATTCGCATAGGCCAAATGGTTCCAATAAAGTAATTGACATTTAAACTATAGTTCCTTTTATTACCCGAGATCGTTCAATTTGAAGCTATAGATTCGTGTACCAATTTAATTTCTCATATACCGTCCCTCTTTCTATGAGAAAGAAAATCATTGATAAATAGCATACATTGGTTTAACTCATAAATTTTTCTTATTTAGAGCAGATATAGTTAACTATAAATTACCAACAAATAACCTTATTTAAGTTTTATATAATTAAGAACGTCCAAGGACTAATAAAAATTACATAAATTTCCATCTTAAAAGTTAGAACTACTAACTGCATGAAATAATAAAAAATATTATTAATGATATATTGAGAAGATGAAATTTTTATATAAATTAAATACATACTTTTGTATTAGCTATAGCAACAAAGATCATTAGGAAGGCAACTTCCTCCTACCCTGGCAACATACATTTTTAAACTTCTATGGCGTGTTATTTTATTATCCTACCATTTAAAGCAGGCTTTTATGAGATATATATTTAATTGAGTTACTGCAAGTTTGCAACATTAAGTTAAGAGTAATGACACAAGCTATGGAACAAAAATAAGTATTGAACACTTAATTTTCTCAAAAAAGAATATGTTAATAACAAACTTAATAAGATCATATATACCAAAATTAATTTTATGTAAATCCTAAAAGTAGAAAAATGCTTTTCAAACAACTAAAAATCTTAATTACATAATTTCGTACACTAACTTGTTGTCTAGTGATACTGATTTTATTTAAACTACCAAAAAATTACAACCTAGCTGAGTGAGAAAATGTTTATTAAATTATCCAAAGCTCTTAGCACCCTCACAAAATACATTTTTATCCAGAGCATAATAAATTTCTTTTGTATCCGGTCAAAATATTTATCATTATTTTTTTTCTTAAATAAGTCAAACCACTTTAAAATTTAAATAGATAGTTTTCTCGTTCGAAATCGAAATATTAAATACTAGCAACGGATGGTTAATTTGATTTTCTAGTTTAACTACGGTCTTTCATTAAAGTGTTGTAAAAACTTTGAATAATATTCTAATTATCGTTGCATTATATTAACAGATGTAATTGATGTACCATGATTTAGTTATAATTACACTAAGTAGAGTTCAATAACTAAATAAAAAAGAAATTCAAATATCCCATAACACCGAAACTAAAATGTAAAACTTTAAAATGAATTCAGAATTCAAGGCCAAAAGCAAAACAAAGGCATAGAGAGGTAAAAAGAAGAGGAAAATAGTTGTTCAAGATGGAGACTTACTTTTTTTCTTGCAAATGGTTAATACAAGGGCCAAAGCCACAGAAATTCGTAGAATAGACATAAGAAAATCTGGTAACTTTTATGTTTGCATCTACCACGTCTATATGTTTACGTAAAGAATGAATTTTTGGCCTAACTCAACCTCAAAAGCTAGCTCAAAAGGAAGAAGATTGCCCATGCCATATAAGGAGACCAGAGACCACTTATCCCACCAATGTGGGAGAATTCAACACCCCACCTCACGCCCAGGACTGGACATCTGGAGCGTGAACAATATAAGAGGGAGACCCAACATCGAAAACAATGAATTGGGACGGGTCTGACTTTGATACCATGTTAAGAATGGATCTTGGGCCTAACTCAACCCCAAAAGTTAGCTTGTAGGGTGAGGATTGTCCAAGTCCATATAAGGAGTCCATGTTCCTATTTCATATCCGATGTGAGACTCTTAACACTCCCCACGTGTGGGAATATCCATATTCTTTCCCACGCCACGTTTATCCATGAAACCATGAATTTCTATACTTAGAGTTTTATTTCAAGATCATGATAACCTTAAACTACATGTATCATGATTACCCATGTTGGTAATATTGATTCGTTGTTGTATTTTCGATATTCCATTATGGTTATTGAGAACCCGTCCTTAATCCATGAATACCCATAGCTTTGAATTTCATGGGTTCTAACACACAAGTCTTGAATCAAGGTTTATAATTTCATGAAGTCTACATATTTTTCACGATTTATGCAAAGTATATTATGTATTTATGTTCATGCTATATCTTATACTTATCAACCATGTCTACAAGTCATGATTTTACAAACCATGGGCTTCTAGCCAATTATGTTTCATGTTCATGTTTTGGGAGTTGTACAAATTACCAAGAAGGCTCAGATAGCCTAAAACTACGTTTGCCACCCAGAGGACGATACTTTCATGTTACCCTTTATGAGATTATTGGATTCATCATGTTCATGTCTTGTACCCCGGCAAGGTACAATATGACTTAGTTGATCGGGCGGAGATCAGACGCCACATTTATTCGTGGTGGTTATATGTCGGTCATGCAACTGCTCTCCCCATATATATACAGATATACAATTTTACAGATTTTACACATGTTATTATATTCATGCCAGATCATGTTCATGCTCTGATACCATGTAAAGAATGAATCTTGGGCCTAACTCAATCTCAAAAGCTAGCTCAAAGGGAGGAGGATTGCCCAAGCCATATAAGGAGACCAATGACCATTTATCCCACCGATGTGGGAGAACTCAACACCCCGCCTCACATCCATAGCTAGACATCTGGAGCATGGACAATATAAGAGGGGGGCCCAACATCGGAAACAATGAATTGGGACGGGTTTGGCTCTGATACCATGTTAAGAATGGATCTTGGGCCTAACTCAACCCCAAAAGCTAGCTTGTAGGGTGAGGATTGTTCAAGTCCATATAAGGAGTCCATGTTCCTATTCCATATCCGATGTGGGACTCTTAACACTCCCCAAGTTATATTATCCACGCTCCAGTTAATAAGATCTGGGCGTACGAGGGAGTGTTAAGAGTCCCCCGTCAGATATGGAATAGGAACATTGACTATTTATATGTACTTGGACAATCTTCACCCTACAAGCTAGTTTTTGGGGGTTGAGTTAGGCCCAAGATCCATTCTTAACAGTTTAGTAAAAAATTATTTCTCGCAATGTTTATATTTTAAGAAATAAATCTAGGTTGAGATTTTAAGAAATTACATTTAGGCTTCATGATGTAACACAAAAATTAAAGGTATAGTTTGAAATTTAAAAATTAAGGATTTAAGTCGTCCATCTCACATCAACATGCATGGTTTCATTTTATATTTATGGTTTGCGCCGTACGGCACGATTGAGGACCCATAAACATTACTCTCTCCGTTTTAATTTGTTTGTCTTAATTATTATTTAGACAGTTAAAGAATATTTTGTATGATCATGGTTTTTTAAAATATTTTGAATTGTTAACATTGTGACTTATAGTACTTTTTATGTTGTTTCTAACTGTGTGTAGAATTTATTTCAAAATTTTTGAAGATTCTATTTCTGAAATTCAAACCGAACATTAGTTAATTTGATCCGGTAGTACACAGAAGCTTTAACATGACATCAGGCAGTTGATTTTTTCCGATCAATTAAAAGTTCCTCAAAGTGTCCTAAATTTACAAGAAAACCAAGGTTATCTAGGGTAATAAAGCAATAACTAAGGGGTATAAATGTTCTTCAAAAACGACACTAACAGAGAAAAAGTTAATAGTGCAATTTAGAATGTTTTTCACTTTGTTGTACAATCAGCTATTGCATTATTCGTCCTTCTTAGCCGTTTATATATAATAGAAATAATGATGTAATGGGTGATGTTTTATATGTCTCACTAATTGAATTTAAGTTATATACAAATGATAATATAAAAGATTTCGATATGCCATATACCTACTATAACATGTCATTTTCTTAGATTACATTATGCGTTAACTTAAAAATATCTACAAATTGTCAATGCATATATTTAGCCTTGTTAATTAGGAATGTCTTGGCATAACCTGTCTAATACAAGTCAAGCTTTAAGATGACGGTGATCCGGGTGATGGTAGAGCTGTCATTATTCCTTTTCGTTTTTCCAAGAAAGGTGACAAGGCCAGATTTTTTCCCTTGAAGTCGTATCTTCTCAATATGTATTTTTTTGGTTTCTTCCTTTCTCTTTTGAACACCAAATGAAAAAACATAAGTTAATTAAGTATTATGAATGAAAAGATGGAAAGAAACTAAGAATAAACATTTTGAGATAAACATATTATAAATTTACCTCCCTCATTTGATGAAAATTTATAAAGTTAGGAGGGTTTATAAAAAAAATGACTATAGACCATGAAAAATGATAAGGGAATTATTAAAGAGAAGAAATAATGGCAAAGGAAGAGCATATAGATTTTTATTTTTTTATTACAAAAACGATAAATCTATGACGAAAAAATAGCACATCAGAGTCTCAATTCGAAATAGGAAACAATCACTGCTCAAAGTTATTGCAATTCAAAAGTATATAATGAATATTAGAATCTCCATTTGGTGTAATTTGAACAAAATCATTGCTAGTTCAACATATACAACATAAACCTAGAGATGACAAGATCAAAGACCATTAATGGTTGTGAAATAAGCTTTACTTTTGGAAAAATAAAATAGGCTTACTTTCGAAAAAAGGAAAAAGGCTTTATTCGATCTTTGCCTCATTATTTGGCACTTCTTCTTCAACATTCTTCTTAAGATCTACACCGAATATAAAAAATAGATTTTTTTTAAAATAGAATTTTTATATATATAGAAAATATTTGTGCATTTACCTTGAATAAGAAAAAGGAATAAAAGGCAAAGAATAAATTTAACTATACATACCTTAGTGTAGTTTTTCTTTTCCTGACCATAGCCTTGGACATAAAGATAATCCAAATCATTGTAAGCAGGATAAAGTTAGTAAGTCTTTCAACGAAATGAACTAAAGACAAACTGGAAAAAGAAAATCATAGATAAAGTACCTGAGAAGTATTATATTTTTCGTTTCAAAGCACTGTTCACAATGTTACATACTCCATATCTATATACTACTTCTAGAATAACCAAAAGAGGACATAAGTGAGCAAATTATTACCTTGCAAAATACAGTTTCATATGACCTGGTGGCACAAGTGAATATGTAGGTTTTTGTTGTATACAATAAAATTTGCGTCCAAAAAATAATAATCAAGACAGGAAAATATTGATATTTGACACAAATATCTATGTTTTGAGTCACTTTACCTCTTATTCTTAACATTTTAATTGCCTAAATCATGATGAAATCATTGTATGCGGGTTTATGTTGATATGTTTTATGTGTATAGGTACAATGAGGCCAAATGAATAATAACCGAATAATTTTGGGAGATATTGAAAGTGTTTGCACCAATCCATGAGGACGAGAGGATGCACACAACACTTAGAGAAAATGAATGAAGAACTGGTAGCACGTGTGCGTTGGGTGTGCGTCGCACACCCATCACATGAAAATAACTCTCTGGAATTTCAAGTCTGCAGAAATCAGAAGACACGACGTGGGTCCAACGCAGACTGACGGAAAATTTTCCTATTTAGACTAGGTTTTTGTTCTATTTTACCCTAGACTATAAATATATGTTTTTGACATTGTAATAGCGCCTGGAACGTATTTTGCTATAGTTTGGCACATTGTTGATATTTTTCTCATCGACTTTATTTATTTTGCATCAATTGAACCCAAGTTTACTCATGAATTCTTGTCATCATTCTCGAATCAAGAGTAGCTAAACTTTCTAAATTCTGGGATTGTGGTGTAGCTATGACTGTTGATGTTTTATAAGTAATTAAATCTTAGTAGGTTATTTGTGCGATTGTTTCCTTGCTTCTGTTCATAATTGCTTGATTGCCTGCGCAACAGTCAAGTTCTATTTACTATTTAATATCGTGCCTGGAAAAGATCATATTAGATTAGAGAAGAAGTAAGGAGAGTGTGATATGCTTATCCCTAACGTAGGGCTAGGATAGGAATATACCTAGGCACTACATTTAATTAGATATCGTGGACTAATTGTATTCTTAACAAGTCAATTCGATAGGAATATAGGCGGTGATCTGTTCTGAATCATCGGGTAGTAATTCGGGAGAATGCTACAAGATAAATAATCCGGTTAATTAGCAATCGTGAATAAATCTGCTAAGGTTAGTTACTTAGACGACACAATAGGATTGGTGAATCATCTAGGATCCTGGAATACTATTCTCTTAGTGATAAACTCAAAGCATTATAAACGTTTTAGAAAACTATTAACATATATTAAATAGTTATTTACTTTTCTGTTTTAGTTATAAACAAAACAAACACCCTCTTTCATACTTGCATAATTAGTAGTGATAGTGAATTCTCTTATAATTGTTGATCATAAGTCTATGTGGGATCGATATCTGACTTTACTAGTCTCTATATTACTTGGCGATCATGTATACTTGCGTGTGCGTTTGGAATTAAAAGGTTTTTGACGCCGTTACCGGGGACTTAGAAATTAACAGTTTTATCAGAGTAATCTATTACTGCTCTAGTTATCTAAGTATTAACGTCTTGATCTTAGCTATTATTTGAACGCAAATAAAATAATCGAATGCGAAGGTCTTCCGATCAAAATAACCTTGCGGACTTTCAACCTGAACCTGAAAAGTTATTCCACCAGAGTAGGAGGGAAGTTAACTTTCGGAAAAATCAAGAAGCAATCATTGTGGTACCTGAAGTAATGGCAGATAAGGCACCACCAACGACAGTTCGAGAGGTGGCAGTACCTCTAGTGGGTAATGTCACCTCAAAGTATTGCCAAACAAAAAATAGTGTCAATGTTGATGGAGGTAGGATTTCAATGTTATGGATCAGGGAAGATATTTGCTTTTACGATACGTGGCGTAGTGTAAAACGTAAATAAAGACGTCTGTTTTTATGTCATTTTCTTGTTATCCTTAATTATATTGTATAGACTATAGTATTTGAAGAAAATGACAGGGTTTACTATTCAAATTCAAGAGCCGCCCAACAAAGAGTCACTGTTTGGTGGTCTCTATCCTGCCATTCTCAAAGCTGTTCCCTAAGTATTTATTAAAGAGCTAAACTAGAATATGTATTAGTTAACTACCTGCCCAAATTAGTTAAACGATTTTTGTTAAAATTGTTTCTTCTTTTTCACTGGATTTGTTTAAGGACGAATTCAACATTTTCATAGAATATCACTAAACTCACCACTGTTAACAGTGGATGCAAACATAATGTAAATGTATTTATATTTCTAAAATTGTTATATTTTATACATACATTACAAATTCAAAGTGATGGTTTTGGCTGTTGTATAGTACTCCATCCGTTCCAAAATACTTATTATGTTTAGCTTTTCAAGAGTCAAACTATATGAACTTTGATCAAAATGTTAAAATGTTTTTTTCACCATATTAAAATGAGAAAAATTCTAACTTGTTAGCGGAAACATAAAAGAAATAACATAAGATTTAATGTCGTTCAGATCAAAGTGATCCTACGTCCATTAGAGAACATCTGCCTTTATATTATTAACAAAAGAGGGGAGATATCCCAAATTACACCTAAGAGAATTGCTATCTCAACTCTTTACTTTTAAAGGGATATATGATTTTTTTGGGATGATGAACAAAGGAGAATTACCTCTCATCATTTTATCGGCATAAAATGACTTGGGCTCCAAGTTTGCTACATGAGCACTTCAATTCTCCTCCAAGAAACATAAAATCATTCAAGAAAAATTGGCATGTGGCTTTTTCAATCACATGACAAAAAACCAACTCTTTCAATCTCCACCTTGATTTGCGTCACGAGCATGCGTATGAACAACTTCGGCCAAAACTTCTAAGCTTACTGGGCAACCCCGTTGTAAGAAATACGAAGAATCAAATTATTATTGAACATACTACCTCCATCTAACAATTGTTCTCTTCGGAGTTGCATCAGTTGATGCTCACTCCCGCCAAGTCTTTACATTGTGCAAACTTAGCGAGCGGGACTATCTTGGTCAACATGTCTGCAGACTGTAGTGTTATCGTTTGTGATAACCTTCACGACCCTCTTCAACAATATCTCGAATAAAATCTCTAATTTTTTAATTAGATGAATAACACTCTGACTATCACATCTAAGAGTTGGATGACTAGCACTCTGACTATCACATCTAAGAGTTGATTCCTGCTAAACCAAACTCAATTCTGCCACCAAATCTTTCAACCAACTAGCTTCTTTTACTGGTCCCACTACTGTCATGTATTATGTTTCTGTCGTAGATAAAATAACAATCGATTGTAGAGTGGATTTCCAACTAACGACACTGCCAACAAGAGTAAAGATGTATTCCGTTGTGGACCTCCTTATGTCAGGATCCCCTGCATAGTCAGATGCATAGTCATAATCCACATAATCGAGAACTGAAATACCTCTACCACATTTTCGAAAGGTTAGACTAACATCAGAAGCTCCCTTGAGATATCTTAATATCCACTTGACAGCTTCCCAATGCCTCTTTTCTGGGGTGGACATGTATCTACTTACTACGTTTACAGATTGAGAAATATCCTGACGTGTACACACCATAGCATACATAATACTACCAACTGCACTGGCATAAGGAACCTTTGACATATGCTCTATCTCATCCTCGGACTGAGGCATTTGTAACTCTGAAAGTTTAAAATGAAGAGCTAACGATGTACTTACAGTCTTGCACGTATGCATAATGAATCTCTCGAGAACTCTTTCGATGTACCTCTTCTGAAAAAGATGTACAACATTGTCTTCTCTTGAAATCTATATACCAAGGATTTCTTTGCAGCCCCCAAATCCTTCATGTCAAATTCCTTACTCAACAGTTTCTTCAAAATATTTATCTCTATAATGTTGTTAGCAACAATAAGCATATCATCAACATATAACAGTAAATAAATTATTGGGTTATCAAAGATCTTCTTGTGATACACACAACTATCAAATGCACTCATTGAGAATCCATGTGTAGTCATGAATGCATCAAACCTCTTGTACCATTGTTTAGGAGATTGATTCAAATTATACAAATATTTCTTCAGTTAGCATACATGATCTTCTTTTCCTTCAGCTAGGAAACCTTCAAGCTAATCCATATAGATTTTCTATTCTAGATCACCATGCAAGAAATTAGTTTTGACATCAAGCTATTGAAGCTCCAAGTCGAATTGTTCAACCAATGCTAGTAGCACGTGAATTGAGCTATGCTTCACGACTGGAGAGAAAATTTCCATGTAGTCAATTTCCTCCTTCTGACTGAAATCCTTTACAACCAATTTCATCTTGAATCTAGCATTTTCCACTTTAGGAATTCTCTATTTCTTTCTATAGACTCATTTACATCCAACTATCTTCTTCCTATTTTGTCTTTCAATAAGATCCATGTTTGATTCTTATGAGATTGCATCTCTTCAGTCATGACTAACCGTCATTGTGCAACATTCTTGAAAAAAATTAATTCAGCATACGAAGAGGGCTCCAAATCCTTAATCTCTTCATCTGTAGCTACGAACGCATGTGCAATCAGATTTGTTTGCTCTATCAGGCATTTCGTTCTTCATATATGCTTTTTCTCCGTTCCCTTCGTAACTATGTATGGTTCATTAACAGGAAGTTCTTCAAGATCTACATCTTTTGACTCATTTTCAACCTGAGTCTTTTGATCTCTTTCTTTGGTAAGCTCCACCAGAAATTTCACATGCTCGTTGTTCTCGTTTTCTGAAAACTCTACAATAACTTTACGAGGATCAAGTATGGAGGATTCATCAAAGGTGACATCTCTACTAACTATAAATTTGAGTAAACACAAACACCAAAGCTTGTACCCTTTTACTCCATCCACATACCCTACGAATATGACATTTTTTACCCTTAGTTCAAGCTTTCCTTCATTAAAATAAGCTGGAAATCCAATTTTTTGTAAATATGAATAGTTAGAGGGTTCACCTGACCATACCTCATTTAGAGTCTTAAAGTCAATCGTCGATGCTGGAGATCGATTGACAATATGAGAAATAGTGTGAACTGCTTCAGCCTGAAATACTTTAGACATTTTGGCTTGTAGGAGCATACAACAAGCCTTTTCAAGAAAAGGTCTGTTTATCCTCTCGGCAACTCCATTCTGTTGTGGGGTGTGCCTGCCAGTCCTATGTCTTGATATCCTCATGAACCTTGCAGAAATTATTAAACTTTTCACTGCAAAACTCCAAGCCATTGTCTGTGTGGAGATATTTGAACTTTTGCTTCATTTGATTCTCAATCAAAATCTTCCACTCTTTAAATGCTTCAAAACATCACTTTTCGCCTTCAAAAAAATACACTCAAACATTTTGTGAGAAATTATAAATGAAAGTGAGAAAATACCTCTTTTCGCCCTTCGATGGAAGTTTAGAGGGACCCCATAAATCTGAATGGATGTAGTCTAGCACTCCTCTCATCTTGTGCTTGCTAGTGTTGAAGTTGACCTTGTTCTGCTTCCTTAGAATGCAGTGCTCATAAAATTCAAGTGTGTTGATCTTCTCACCTTTCAAAAGGTTATAGTTGATCAACACATGCAATCCATGTGTGCTCATATAACCTAGTCTCATGTGCCATAATCTTGCCTTGTCATCATTAGATAACTGCACTGTAGATGCATTTGCATAGCCAACAACGATGCTTCCTACCAATGTGTAAAGGCCATCATCTAGCTTACTTTTCAGCATGACTAAAGAACCTTTAGTCACCTTCATAGTTCCTCTTTCACTCATGTACTTGTAGCCATGTTCATCGAGAGTACCTATGGAGATCAAATTCTTTTTCAAATCAAGAACATGACAGACTTATGTAAGAGTCCTCACGGCTCCATCATGGCAGCGAACTCGAACTAAGCCAATGTCAACTATTGCATAAGTTGCATTATTTCCCATTACTACGGTTCCTCTACTTTTCTCGTAGCTGCAAAACCAGTCTCTTTGGAACGTCATATACAAAGTATAAGCAGAGTCTAACACCCATGTATTTCCATAACTTCCATTATTGCACGATGTTGTAAGTACATAATCATTATCAGAATCATGTACCTGTTCAATTGTAAATGTACTCATCTTTTCCTTGAACTTTAACGTTGGGCAATCTCATTCAACGTACCCCTTCTTAATGCAGCCCCAATAATCTGTATTCTTCTTATTCACATGAGACTTTGATCTGTGCTTTGATTTTCACCTTCCTTATTGGCTAGTCTGGCTTCTCACAAAAATCCCACTTGTCTGATCATCCTTATCTCCTTTATAATGCCTCCGTACATTACTAGAGTTAAGTGACTACCGTACTTACTCAAGGTTGATAGGCTCCTTGCTATACATCATTGGATTCTTGATATCACGATATTCTAAAGTCGATAAAAACAGCAAAGCACATGCAAACATCTCCTCAACCTTTTTAATTCCCGCAGTTTGTAAGTCCATGACAAGTTTATTGAAAATGTCTAAATGATCTTGTAACAAAGTACCTGACCCCATCTTAAATGTCTAAATGATCTTGATACCAATTGTTAGCGAAAACGTAAAAGAATGAATACACAATTTAATGTGGTTCAGATCAAAGTGATCCAATGTCCACCAAAGAACAACAACCTTTTATATTATTAACAAAGAAATGAGAGATATACCAAATTACACCTAAGAGAATTGCTCTCTCAGCTCTCTACTACAACAACAACAACATACCCAGTGAAATCCCACACCGTGGGGTCTGGGGAGGGTAGAGTGTACATAGACCTTACCTCTACCTTGGTAGGTAGAGCGACTGTTTCCTGGAGACCATCGGCTCAAGACAAAATATAATCACAAGCAAGACAATCAAAACAAAGTAAGAGTAAAAAGTAAAGCAAGAGAAACGGTCAGACTCATATAAGGAATTGAAGCAGTATAAAGTGCATTCGAACAAAAGGGAGCAATAGCTAACACAACTAAATAAGCTAAACAAAATACACTAAAGAACACATAGCAGCATAAATCAAACTACAGTAGATTATAAAGCAATAATGTGTCTATAAGTGTGATAGGCTAATCGGGCCTACAATACTAACACTACAACTATCAATTTGTAAGCATAAGTAGGACTACGCTCGAGTACCTACTACTCTTCTACCCTAATCCGTGTCCTCCACAACCCCCTAGCTAAGGTCATGTCCTTAGTAAGTTGCACTTGCGCCATATCCCATCTAATCACCTCTCTCCAATACTTCTTCGGCCTACCTCTACCCCTTATGAACTCGTTCATAGCCAACCTCTCACACCTCCGCACTGGGCATTTGTGTCTCTCCTCTGCACATGCCCGAACCATCTCAACCTCGCTTCCCGCATCTTATCATCCATCGAGGCCACTCCCACTTTCTTTCGGATATCACCATTTCTAATCTTATCTCTCATTGTATGCCCACACATCCATCTCAGCATCCTCATTTTTGCAACTTTCATCTTTTGTATGTGCGAAGTCTTGACTGGCCAACACTCAGCCCCATACAATATAGTCAGTCTAACCACCACCCTATAGAACTTACCTTTAAGTTTTGGTGGAACATTTTTATCGCACAAGACTCCAGATGCGAGCCTTCATTTCATTGGATAATAGACCATTGGTACTTGAAGCTTCCTTTATTTGGAATGACTTGAGTACCAAGCCTTACCTCCACGTCTGTCTCATGGTCGCTTCCGTTGCTGAACTTGCACTCCAAATATTCTGTCTTGGTCCTACTCAACCTGAACTCTTTAGACTTCTGAGTCTGTCTCCAAACCTCCAGCTTGGCGTTCACTCCGCTGCGAGTCTCATCAATCAGGACTATGTCATTTGTGAATAACATACACCATGGTACCTCCCCTTATATTTGACGCGTCAGTCCGTCCATCACCAAGGCAAATAGGAATGGGCTAAGAGCTGATCCCTGGTCCAGCCCCATCATCACTGGAAAGTGCTTCGAGTCTCCTCCTACTGACCGTACTCTAGTATTGGCTCCATCATACATATCCTTGATCGCCCTAGTGTACGCCACAGGTACGCCTCTAACCTACAAAATCTACATAGAACCGCCCTAGGGACTTTGTCGTATGCCTTCTCGAGGTCAATGAAAACCATATGTAAGTTTTTATTCCTCTCTCTATACTGCTCCACCAACCTCCTAATAAGATGAATGGCTCTTACAAGGATATATGATTTTTTTGGGATGATGAACATAGAAGAATTGCATCTCATTTTATAGGCATAAAATAACTTGGGCTCCAAGTTTGCTGCACGAGCACTTCAATTCTCCTCCACATCTTAGTATCTTTTGGCTCCAAGTAATGCATTTTTTGGCTCCAAGAATAGAACATCCTTTGACTCCAAGAAATAGAAAATCATCCAAGTAAAATTGTCACCTGGCTTTTTCTATCACATGAAGAAAAACCAACTCATTCATAACTTATACTCTTTCCGTTTCAAAATGATTGTATGGTTTTGACTTGACACGTAGTTTAAGAAAGTAAAGAAGACTTTTGAATCATGTGGTTGTTAACTAAAGATATGTAGAATGTATCAAAATGTCCTTTAATCTTGTGGTCTTCAACAGTCATGTGGAAAGTTGGAATAAAAGAGTTGTCAAAAAAAAGAAAAAGACATTCATTTTGAAACAAACTAAAAAGAATAAGACAAACATTTTGAGACGGAGAGAGTAGTATTTTCCGTATAGTTTTTGAGTATCTAAGTTTTAACTTTAAAATATTAAATTAATCTAGGCTAATTTTGCTTCGAAAATTAGTTAAATTTTAAAATATTAAATTAATTTAATCTAATTTTACTCTGAAGATTAGTCAAATTGAAAATCGAGAAGGAAACGTGATAATATTGGGTTTTGGATTGAGTTAGTATACAATGTTTTTAGCAAAGAGAGTCGACAAATAGAAAAAAGACGGAAAGAACTTTAAAAAAAAAAACCGCGAGACTCGACTCTTAAATAGTATGGTGATGCGTCACTATCCACAAGAATAATGTTGGTTTGGTTCGAAAGATATTTTTGTTGGGAGATTTTGCTCTATGGTACTTTATAAAGCAGTACGGGAAGTATATAACTATTACAAGTATTCAAAAGGATAAACAGAGATTCAATAATTCAACATGAAATCTGAAAATTACAATTGTTACACAAGAAAAACCGAAAATTCCGCTTTGTAGAAGACGGAAAGATAGAAACTGTTTTTCGAGTCGAGTGTGGCACTCATCCTTAAGACAATATTGCCCCGTATGTATCCTTTATACGTCCTGGACAATTTGTCTCCCAAGATAAAACAGCAATGGAACCCTTGAGCAAAGGAAACTCAAGAGCTACCGTGAAGAATATTGAATAACGAAATGATGCTTAGAAGTTGTAGGAAGAAGATTTTTTCTGGTTGTGTATTTTCGTGCATATCAAGTGTGCTCAACAATGGTGTAAGGGGGTGTTTATATAGGTGAGGAATGGACTGATTTATCGCCTCAAAACTGCCTCCATAATAGCCAAATAATGGCCATTATGGAGGTAGTAAAGTCACCAACATAAATGGGAGAAAGACCAACGGATTTGGCCATTATAAATGGCTGAATTGAGTGCTTGGCTTTTCTGTCTTGACCGTCGAAATTTTGAACTTCAGGGACCAAACTGTACATCTTGAAACTTCAGGGACCAAACTGTACATCTGAAATAATTCTGGTCCAAACTGTATATCTGAAATAATTCTGGTCCAAACTGTATATCTGAAACTTCTGGGATCAAACTGTACTTATGGCAAAGTTTTCTGGCCCAAAAAGATAATATCAGAAGACCCACAGCCCACAACCCGTGACCCGTGACCCGAGAACCCGAGAACCCGGAACCGGACGGGACGGGACGGGCGGGCGGCGGCGGCGCGCGTGTGGTCTTTCCTCGAACCGAAGCACATCTAGGTCATCCCTCCTTTAAACACATGGGATACCCCTTGGGGTCCCAAACCCCAAACCAATTTCGAATCTTATATACACAACACTTCTTTCTTCCTCTACCGATGAGGGAGAATTACACACAATACCACACTTTCCATGCTTCAAACACCTTACTTCGTGAACCAATATCTCTTTCATTTCTCAATGAAATTTGACGATTTTTGGCCCTACGGTTATCTACGTACTTAGTAGATCATGCATGTGTGAAGAACCGGATTCTCCAACATACGTTACACTAGTGTTTAAGCCGTTAAAGTTGGTCGGTCGCAACTTCCGCCAAAGGCAAATTTACAACAATCCCCTCTTGAAAGAGATTGTGGCGCACTCACAAGGTGTCTTTTCATTTCCAGCAATATTTCAGCGGACCGATGTTGCATAAGGAGAGGTAGCCTCAGCTTTGAACCTTCCATAGTTGAATACCATCGGACTTACTTACTGCGCGGTGAACGTGATGTCTTGAACCGTCAGTGTTTAGTGTAAGCCAAGACAACGGTACCAACACAACAAATTCCCTTACTCTCTTCTTCGTAATATTTTGTCCGTTTTGGCCATGGACAACGTCTTGGATTCTTAAGTGCGTTCAATTTGAGGCGGCCCGTCCTCGCACTTAAATAGGTGGTCTCCTACAAGGTATCCTGCTATACCCCACTTCACAAGTGTTAGGAACCATTAAAAGTTTCCCAAAGACCTAACCTCAACTCGTTGAGGATCATTACGAGTTTTGAAAACTTAACCTTTACCCATACTGCAGAGATAGCACTTAACGTCTATCGTGGGAACGGCTTTGGATTTGGTGTTTCTTTTCGAAATCACTATCCGAAGTGCTCATGCTTCCACCGAAGCGATCAACCGAACCTTTACAACTTAGTTTTCCCATTGAACCAAATTACCGGGATCTCCGGTTCGTAAGGTTGGGTTTCCACCGTATTGGTCCGTATATTTTGGGTTTTAAGCCCATTCCCCTAGACAGTGCGAACACTTGATCTCCGGTAGTCCCTTAGTTAGTAAATAAGGAAGTGACACCCGTGATGATCAACTCGCCATACGGTCTTATGTCTCCGACGGATATGTCCGTACGCCGTCATCCGTGTCCTTCCTAAAGCCGATCGGCTAGCCACGTGTATAACCGCTGAAGGCATGGGTTTCTCCCAATAAGGGACGTCCTCTAATGAGTCGTGAAGTTACTCAACTTCTTTCATGCTTTGTATAAAGCGATAAACTCGATACCATCATGAATCGGTCGATGCAAGTTTGCTTAGAGGATTTTCCAAGAACCACCATACACATTTACTTATGGCTTTGGTGTTCTTCGATATCGATGTCCGCTTGCATCACCGTGTTCTCTCGAACCGCTGGACATCCGTAATACTATAATCCGTAGATAAGCGAATAATTCGGATATCGTCATATCCGACTTAACGCCTTCTATTGATCATGTATTAAGATCATCGGTGAACCTTAGTTCAACCGATCTGTTTGTTGGACGATACCATGTCGGTTGTAGTATGTACAATACATTGAACTACACGTGACACGTGCATATCGCTCCTTGTCTATGGGTGCACAATGATTCCAATCGGTTCTATGATTCATATCCATTGGTGGCTTCAACGAGATGTCAACTATTGACCGATCCGTTAGATATCTTAGAAATCCAATTCCTAAGAAGTCATCTCAGATACACATATCTTTCATATCGAGACTTTGTTTCAATATGATTTTCACTCTCGAGATCGTTGGTTTTCCGACCGTTGGCTTTCTAACTTCGAGCCAATGTTTCGTGGTCGATTCATTGTTTCTGTTTTATCCGAAACTTTCGGGACTAAAATGTAAGCATTTCGGGGACCAAACGAAAGTTCGGAAGAAGCCCAACGATTCGAGAAACTAACTCGATTCTCTTCTTCCAACTCTCCTAGGTAGGGAAGGCTAGTTCAACATCCATGCCACGCAAGACTACAATGGCCCTGGATGTTAAGCTACTCACAGGGGAGCACATTTTACAACCCAAAGGTTCTTTTCCGGAAGAAGATTAACCATTACACAAGTATGGTTCTATATATAGAATCTCTTTCTCCCTTTAGCTTCTTTCCAAAGCAGCGTTTTTGGAGATAACAATTATTTGTTAATTGTTCATGGTTCATTATTAACCATACAAGCTAGAAGGACTGGAACAAGTCTTTGTCCCCTTCTTTGCTCTCTGTCTCGGTTCAACATCTAGAATCCCCGAGTTCTCGGATCCGGAATATTAAGTTTCGGATAGCCGAACTTTCGAGTCTCGTAGATACGGAACGTCTAGTTCCGGACAGTCAGGCCCTCGTGGGTTCTTGTTAACCTTGAGCAATTACTCCTTTTTCCTTTTTTCAAGGAAAGCTATCTTAAAAGAATTCAACATTCTTTGATGCCAAGAGGCGATCGGCACTATCGTTATTTACGGATCCAAAGGATATGCAATCTACGATCTTAGGTCGAACTTGACTGTCTCGGTAGTCCAACTTCTACCAAGCCATCCCACATCACAACTTTTGTATGTGAGATCATTTCCATGTCTCACACGGAGAGTTATCCTTATCCTTATCCTTATGCGGAGTTCTGTTGAGAATCGCATTAGCGGTAAGGATCGCCTTGCCCTACATAATTTAGGCGTACGGGTTTGCGCTTTGCTAACACTGTTAGACTGAGGTGAATAATGAGCAGTCGTTTAATAAATGATGCTTCCCATTCTCCCCCTCTATCACTACGAATTTCTCAATCCGTGGGCTTAGTTGATTCAACTTCTGCTTTGTAGCGCTTATCCGCTTCAACAACTTCATCTTTGCTTTTCAACAAACAAAGGATTCCATACGTTGTACTATCATCAAATGACGATCACAACGTACTTCTCTCCCCCCTCTATTTTGTATAAACTTCAAATCACCCAAGTAGGTGTGACTAAGTTCTAGAGGAGCAGTGCGTCTTTCGCTATTCCCTTGACGGAATTTGGAAAGGTGATTTTGCCTCTTCGCCTACCTCATATTCATTTTGAGGGTTTATGTCGACGGAAGGCAACAATCTCAACATCGTTAGCTATTGAATGACTTGCTATTTAACGTGTCTTAATCTATGATGGCATAGATGCACGGATTACAAATATATCATTCATATGGCTACAGACATACTGTACCATTCTTGGTTATTACAGACCTGTTGGACTAGTCTCAAACCAAACTTGACCAACAAATTCCCTTAAACCAAGTTAGGAACATGTATCACCTCTTTTTAGAGTGATCTCATTCCTTGAAGTCCTATTGAGGACAACCTCTCCACCCCTTTGATTTTAGAGGTGGCGTTGCTTCACATGAACAACCTCTTGCCGTGGTTAGGGCGTAACCGGATCATATATGATCCGGATACTCCGCCCACTCCGGTTGCTTTGGCGGACCGAGTGTCCACTTTATTTTCTCGCCTTTTCTTTAGGCCTTCGGATCATTTAAGACACGGAAACCGTGGCCCACCTTACTAGGTGTCCATTATTTTTCCTATGAAATGAATTTTGGCCCCACTCCGGTCGCCGGAGGCTTTGTATGACCGAGTGTCCAATATCATCATATCAAAGGAATTTTGGCCCACTCCGTCGCCGGAGGCTTTGTATGATCGAGTGTCCAATATCATTCTATCAAAGGAATTTTGGCCCACTCCGGTCGCCGGAGGCTTTGTATGACTGAGTGTCCAATATCATCCTATGAAGGATCTTCTGCCAAATAATATGACAGGCTCAACTTCATTAACTTTTAGACTTTTTCCGTTATGATTGGTGCCCAGATAATTCTTGGCGCTTACTTAAGTGTGGTAACAGTTTTCGCACAGTCAGTGGATCTTTCTCCCTCGTATGTGCGAACATACTTTACACACTTTAATAATTACACTTAAAAGAACGGATCTTCTTAAGTCGTTTACAAAATCCAATCTTTAAACGGAAAAGAAGATGAGATTAAACTTCTGATTTGTTAAAGCATAAGGAATATAAATTATTTTCATATTCCTCCTTACTTTAATCCATTTTTAATCAGGCATAATTTAATCTTTATTCTTGACAAGTAAGAAAAACTACTTATCCCAAATTCGAATTCTGGCTCACTTCATCGGACTGAGTGTCCATTTCCTTCTCACCATTATTCGGATCCTTTGTCTGGGACAGATATAGGCCTTCTGCTACAAGATAGAATAACATCTTCAGTCTTCTCCTCTTGTCCCAGTTGACATCCTCAGGCTCTCGAGAGCGCTTGTTTCCACCAGTCTTGGTAGCGGTGACCCCATGAACACGTTCATCATCATCACTCTCTTCTACCAGAAAACCATTTTCATATCCAGATTTGGTCACACAACTTTTGACCGACATCTTTCGAACACTAATAGTAATACTATACAAATATTGTCTTAAGTTGTTGGGAGATTTTGCTCTATGGTACTTTATAAAGCAGTACGGGAAGTATATAACTATTACAAGTATTCAAAAGGATAAACAGAGATTCAATAATTCAACATGAAATCTGAAAATTACAATTGTTACACAAGAAAAACTGAAAATTCCAGTTTTGTAGAAGACGGAAAGATAGAAACTGTTTTTGCTGAGTCGAGTGTGGCACTCTGTCCTTAAGACAATATTGCCCCGTATGTATCCTTTATACGTCCTGGACAATTTGTCTCCCAAGATAAAACAACAATGGAACCCTTGAGCAAAGGAAACTCAAGAGCTACCGTGAAGAATATTGAATAACGAAATGATGCTTGGAAGTTGTAGGAAGAAGATTTTTTCTGGTTGTGTATTTTCGTGCATATCAAGTGTGCTCAACAATGGTGTAAGGGGGTGTTTATATAGGTGAGGAATGGACTGATTTACTGCCTCAAAACTGCCTCCATAATAGCCAAATAATGACCATTATGGAGGTAGTAAAGTCACCAACATAAATGGGAGAAAGACCAACGGATTTAGCCATTATAAATGGCTGAATTGAGTGCTTGGCTTTTCTGTCTTGACCGTCGAAATTTTGAACTTCAGGGACCAAACTGTACATCTTGAAACTTCAGGGACCAAAATGTACATCTGAAATAATTCTGGTCCAAACTGTATATCTGAAACCGGAACCGGAACCGGACGGGACGGGCGGGCGGCGGCGGCACGCGTGTGGTCTTTCCTCGAACCGAAGCACATCTAGGTCCTCCCTCCTTTAAACACATGGGATACCCCTTGGGGTCCCAAACCCCAAACCAATTTCGAATCTTATATACACAACACTTCTTTCTTCCTCTACCGATGAGGGAGAATTACACACAATATCACACTTTCCATGCTTCAAACACCTTACTTCGTGAACCAATATCTCTTTCATTTCTCAATGAAATTTGACGATTTTTGGCCCTACAGTTATCTACGTACTTAGTAGATCATGCATGTGTGAAGAACCGGATTCTCCAACATACGTTACACTAGTGTTTAAGCCGTTAAAGTTGGTCGGTCGCAACTTCCGCCAAAGGCAAATTTCCAACAATTTTGGTTATCACTAAATCATAGTTAATTAATACACATTCTCACAAAAATTTATCACGTAATTGTAATAACTTAATATGGATTGATGTAAATATCTGACATGGATAAGTTTTTACCAGATGCAACTGGAATTAAGACCTTATACAGATCTTTTGCTGTTTTGGTAATAAATTGAAGGGTCCATATTTTGAACTGATGTCCACTATGTCTGCTCAAAACATGGCTCCAGATGAAGCATGTATTGTACGTACACAAACAATCTGTTGATTATTTAGATACATAACGTATGACCATATCTCAAATGAGGAGAAAACCATGTGACAAAGGTAAAAGATTTTCTCTTGGTGTTAGTGAAAATTAATACTAAGACATACAGGTTGTATAATCCTATTAAGAATTGTGTCAGTAGAGTTGTTAGGCTTTGATGAAAGGAAGCTTTGTTTTTTTCCCCATAAAAAGGAAGCTTGATTTGATCATATGAATTGCGAAGAAAGTAGCCGGCAGAAAATTCCTACAAGAGATTTCTGTAAGTATGAGAAAGGTATAAGGTTTTGATTAATTTGTTGACCATGGGCTAGCTAATTTTTTATGATGACGTGATTGACTTTGACACATATGTACTCCTAATTTTCATTTTCTGAACAAAACAGAGTCAATAATCTTTTCTCTTGCTTATTTGTACAGGCCATTAACTTCATAATAAATATTTTGGAGAAGAAAAAAAATCTGGAGAACGATTCGAACCACATGCAATTTCGCACATATATTATATAACAAACACAATATTGTTACATGATGAGAAAGCTAAAGAGAATTATCTGTTATTGACATTACAAAAATTTAAACATTACCCACTTATTAACAGAACAACATCAGTAAACAATTGACCCAACAAACAAACGAAAATTAAGCTTTTGTTGAGAAATAAAAAGAGACTTCTATTTCTTGGGTGCAAATCTTGACTTAATGTCCTGGACTTGCATAGTACCAATTTGGAATGTTTGAGCCAAGACATCATCAGAGACAGGTGGTGTAGCTGCAAACAACGTTGGTGCAATAGACTGTGCACCAGGTAACTGGCTATTGAAGCCAGCAATAACAGCTGCTGGAACTTTGCCATTGTTCTTTTGGAAATGAACAAGTCCTCTAGGAAAAGCAAACACTTCTCCTTGTACAATGCGCTTAGAGATCAAGACATTGGCTGTGGTAATGAAGCCAACATCCAATTGACCATATAACACATAAACGATCTCGGTGGCTCGTGGGTGGGTGTGGGGTGGGTTAATGCCACCGGGAGCGTAGTCGATGCGAGCCATTGACACACCAAGGGTGTTAAGGCCAGGGATACTCTGAACGTTTGCTCCAGTTACCAAGGAACCAAACATGTTGGTGATGGCTCCTGGCTTTGAAATGACCATTGACGAGAAATCAGCCGCCGAGAACGTGTTCTTGCATGGAAATCCGTTCACCTTCGTGGCTATTACACAATCAGATCACTTATCAGTAACATAGTATAATTAACTATAACTATATTTCTATGATTTCCATTAGGAATCCAATATTATTAGTTATTGGAGCCATTTGCCCATTTTACTTACTTGAGGTGAGATCAGCAACACAAATATCCTGGAGCATATCTGGATCTCCAGCACAAGCTTTATCTGAGTTGATGGCTAATAATGCCATAATTACTACAATTAAAGGAAGCATCTTTCTAAAGGCAGCCATTTGGGATTGGATGAAGCAAGTAAACAGGGGAAAAGGGACACAAACAGAGAAGATTAAATGGTTGTGTTTTAAATTTGTATGGATATATTGCAAAGAGAAACTAAGCTGTATATTTATAGGGCAGACATGAAAAGCTTTAGGGAATTCCTAGCTGGCCAAATCAAAGTGATGTAATTGGAATTTTAGTTGACATGAGATAATTTGTGTGTAAGAGCACGAAACACGCCATTTGCTAATTGTTAATTTGACCATAAATCGACTAGGCATCTCATCTCGTTTGGTGCCTTTGAGGTATAAGCTGACTCGCATTATTCGAATTGTATCATGTTTAATCCACTGTGCTGTTACTATCTTGCTGAAAAAATAGAAATGAGAAACAGTCTCCATTATATCACAATTTAACATGCTCTAATTAACACGCTTGAAGCACCATTTAACTTGCACAAAAATGGTACTACTATATAGGAGTAGTTAACTAGTGTGAATAGATTTAGGAGCTCAGATATAGAATTTAGTTGGTAACTATTGAAAAGAAGGGGAAGAAAACATAAAGACAAAGAGAAACTAAGAATTATGTTTTTATGTTTTGTTTATTACTGAGCATATAATATTTCCATTCTTCCTACTCTTTAAGGGAAGTTAACAAGCAAGAGAATTTGAAATGGTCCGTTATTAAAGAGAGGACTGGAGGATATAAAGCAAGTAGCTAGAAAATATTTGTTGAATATATATCTTGGATATGCCGTCCCGATTAAACTTATAAGTAGTAGTAATGGTTAACTTTTAATTTGAAGAAGATATAATTAGTGTTTCTTCTCCTCGAACCGCATGCCATATCTCTTTCATCGCCTAACTCATCTATAGGCATATCTATTTGCTCGCGCTCGATCAGATCGACTACTCTACTAGAATCATTCCAAAGTTTTTTTATTTAAAAGAACGGAGAATGAATAGCTTATTCATAATCTTATAGGCCCTTCATTGCTTCATTCAATTACTCTGTCATACAAAAAGGAAGGAAATACACCCAATAAATGCAGTATATGGCTGAAGTATATTTTTAGAGACTCCTTCATTTTTCCTAAATTTGGACTAGAATTGGAACGTGAAAATTAAATTAGAGGTACATCTATATTATCAATCATAAAGGTAATATATGCCTGGTGTTTAAACTGTGCATTACGTATCAATATACTATAAAAAAAATTGTATACTGTTAGGATACCTATCAAGTATAACATGTAACCACTCCGACGTCGCAGGTTCGAATCCGTGTGGTGACAGTCTTTGCTGAAATATTGCAAGGGTTGTTGCTGGGTTCGTGTCCCATTGGTCCTCTCCCTTGCAGGGCTGCCATTCGCGCATATCCCTCGATTTACATCCCACCTGGCCAAGGGCCTCTGATACAGGTGGGGGGGTTTCGCCTTCGGGACTTACCCCTTCACAAAGTATAACATGTAACCGTTCATAAAAGGTATAACTGACAATCCAAAAAGATAAAGCGGATAACTTGTTATTTCACTTTTACTTGTCAACTATTCTAAAAATAAATTTTCACTTTACTCGTCAAATTTAGCATATCAAGAGAAAAATAATTTATTTTTCCTATTTTACCCATAGCATTAATTACTCATTTCAAATCATTTTTTAATTTTCATTAAGACTATATATCAATTAATATGGATATTATGGTAAAATATACACTTTATTTATTATTTCTTAATGGGGGTACAAAGTCAAGTATTGACAAGTAAAAATAAACGGAGGGAGTATAACATGTTAAAATATTCTAACAATAAAAATTATTTACACAGTCAAAGAATATATATAAGTTAATGCGTAGTTTATGAGATTAGCGGCGGCTTCTGGCCTTAGTAAACTAAACAACTTGCACTTTCTATACAAAGTACACGCGGTCGTTATGCAAAGATGATTGAAGGAATCCAAAGGGACCACGTCCAAGTCAAATCTGAAGGGAACGAATAGTTAAATATTAGGATTTAGGATAAAACATGGTAATTAATAACCGCAAGTAAACAAAGAAAAATAGTTGTTTGGAACTAAGGACGCATCAAGGCAACATTTAATCTCATGCAAATCATACATATGTAAAAATATTCATGAATACTTGAATGTTTGTCGATTCTTAGATCCGTGCTTGCTGCCGGAAAACTTTTTCTTAATTTTAATCGGTCTTCTCCTAATATTATCAGAAGCAACCTAGTTAACTATGCCACCCAATTTATTTGATGTCTCATTTGTCAAGGACAATTAAACGGTGAATATATAATTATCTTGAGTTTGTGAATAATACTCCATCCCTAGTGACGGAGCCAGAATTTTCATTAAGGGGTTCAAAATATAAAAAAGTAAACCTACGAAGAAGTGAAAGAGGATTCAACATCTACTAAATATACTGTAAAGAATGAAACTTGGGTCTAACTCAACCCCAAAAGCTAGCTTTTAGAGTGAGTATTGTTCAAGTCCATATAAGGAGTCCATGTTCTCATTCCATATCCGACGTGGGACTCTTAACACTTTCCTCGTACGTCCAGACCTTGTTAACTAGAGCGTGGATAATATAATTTGGGGGCCCAACATCGGTGAACAAAGAATTGGAATGGACCTGACTCTAATATGATGTAAAGAATGGATCTTGGGCCTAATTCAATCTCAAAAGCTAAATTAGGCCTAAGATCCATTCTTAAATATACATAAAAAATAATTATTTTTCCGCCGAAGGGAATTCTAACGAATCCCATCCCCCTTAAAACAACGTATAGATCTTTGGTTAATTAGTACGTCTAGATTTAATATATTGGTTTTAACAATTAATACAGGCATGTATATTCATGTTTTTTCCCCAACTCCTCCCCCCCCAACCCCGAACCCCCCCCCCCCCCCGCATAAATCATATCCAAGAAGTTTAGACTCTACATTGACCCTAAAAACAGGGAGAATATATTACTAGAACTTAAGAAAGACTAATTAATGAATTACACAATTCTTTTTAATTATCCAATCTATTAATGTATTCCCATTCATATCCAAGTCCAATATATGAAAAAATAGAGAGCAATTCGCATGAATGTCCTTGTTTTGTGGTGGTCTTTAATTTTTCCGACTATGCTGAGATCGAACCCAGAATCTCTAATTTCATAGACCAACGAATAAGGATATTTTGATCCACAAATTTTCATTAAATAATTAGTAAGGACCAAAAAATAAAAAATAGCGATTTGAGGGGTAAAACTTAAAGACCAGTCCGGAGGATGGAAATCCACGCAAAAAAATGAAAAATAGAATAGAGGATCTCATCTTGGCCCATTGTCTAGAAGGAAATAGCCTACACCATTTACGTAGCGTTTTGAATAGGGAATATATATTATTGGGCCTGATCCAAATACTCGTTACCTCATTAAGCTTTGCTAAGGCCTTTTTAACTGGGCTTTTTTGTTTGGGGCAAGGACAGAAGTGGTCATCCGGCCCAAACTAATGACAGCAGGAGCAGGACGACCCAACATGTAGTCCTAAAGTAATTTCAATGTCCAGCCAAAAATATTAAAGAAAGGATCGAAGATGACGTCAGCCTTATTCTGAAGCAAAGCAACTACACCGTTTACACCCATCAAAGCTCCTTCAACTGATCATGATGTAGAACAAACTGCACATGTCATCCCCGTTACTCTAACCTGAATTTCTCATCCAAATTATCCTCTTCGTTGTATGCATCCAATAGCTTCACTTCCTCTCCGGCACCGTCTATGTCAACCTCCGTTTACTGCACGTCCCTCATGTTCGGTGCCATATATGATTAGCTAAGAAACCCCAATTCTATATATTATGAAAGAAAAATGTGTGCAGCTAAGCGAAACTGAAAGTAATTCTTCAAAAATCAAGACAAACAAGCTATCTCTATCTAAAATGGGATTAGACAATGAAAAGGACAAACTTATGGAGACGCCCCCGTTGCTAACATTGGTTACAAAAAGCTTCAATTATTTTGGGTTTGTTTGCTAGGGAATAAAATATTTTTCTTTGGTTGGTTGGTTAAAATTTAAATTTAAACTAATTTGACTAAACAAACTACAAAAGTTGCAAATTCACACTATTTACATCACAAGCACATATACATAGAAGTTGTATAAAATATATCAATATAGAAATTGTATCATTGTTGTATAAAATATGTATAGAAAATGTATCATTGTTGTATAATTGTTGGAAATTTGCCTTTGGCGGGAGTTGCGACCGACCAACTTTAACGGCTTAAACACTAGTGTAACGTATGTTGGAGAATCCGGTTCTTCACACATGCATGATCTACTAAGTACGTAGATAACCGTAGGGCCAAGAATCGTCAAATTTCATTGAGAAATGAAAGAGATATTGGTTCACGAAGTAAGGTGTTTGAAGCATGGAAAGTGTGGTATTGTGTGTAATTCTCCCTCATCGGTAGAGGAAGAAAGAATTGTTGTGTATATAAGATTCGAAATTGGTTTGGGGTTTGGGACCCCGAGGGGTATCCCATGTGTTTAAAGGAGGGAGGACCTAGATGTGTTTCGGTTCGAGGAAAGACCACACGCGCGCGCCGCCGCCGCCGCCCGTCCGGTCCGGCTCACGGCCACGGGTCACGGCCGTGGGCCGTGGGCGTGGGTCTTCTCGATATTATCTTTTTGGGCCGAAAAACTTTGCCGAAGTACACGCTTGATCCCGTGTTTCGGATATACGCTTTGGACCGAATTCTTTCGATGTGCGGTTTGGTCCCCGAAGTTTCAAGATGTACGCTTTGGTCCCCGAAGTTTCCGGATGTACGGTTTGGTCCCCGAAGTTTCCGAACTTCGAATTTCGACGGTCAAAAACAGAATGCCCAAACTCAATTCACCATTTATTTTGGTGAATTACTCCTCCTATAATGGCCAAATCCGTTGGTCTTTCTCCCATTAATGGTGGTGGCTTTACTACCTCCATAATGGCCATTATTTGGGCTCACATGGAGGGCGTAATCACCCCCTCCCTCACCTATTTAAACACCCCCTTACACCATTGTTGAGCACCACAAAGAACAGAAAAAAATAACGGTTCATAAAGCTCACGAAAATACACAACAAAAACAGCTTTCTTCCTACAACTTCCAAGCATCATTTCGTTACTCAATATTCTTCACGGTAGCTCTTGAGTTTCCTTTGCTCAAGGGTTCCATTGCTGTTTTTTATCTTGGGAGACAAATTGTCCAGGGACGTATAAAGGATACATACGGGGCAATATTGTCTTAAGACGAGTGCCACACTCGACTCAAAGATAAACCGCTTTCCATTTTTCAGCTTTTCAACAAAATAGTAATTTCAATTTTGTTGTTATATTGTAATTTTCAGATTTCTAGTCGAAAATATTATTGAAATCTTTGTTTATCCTTTCGAATACTTGTAATAGTTAAATACTTCCCGTACTGCTTTATAAAGTACCATAGAGCAAAATCTTCCAACAACTTAAGACAATATTTGTATAGTATTACTATTAGTATTCGAAAGATGTCGGTCAAAAGTTGTGTGACCAAATCTGAATATGGAAATGGTTTTCTGGTAGAAGAGAGTGATGATGATGAACGTGTTCATGGTCTCACCGCTACAAAGACTGGTGGGAATAAGCGCTCTCGAGAGCACGAGGATGTCAACTGGGATAAGAGGAGAAGACTGAAGATGTACTTCTATCTTGCAGCAGAAGGCCTGTATCTATCCCAGACAAAAGATCCGAATAATGGTGAGAAGGAAATGGACACTCAGTCTGATGGAGTGACTGAAGTGAGCCAGAATCCGAAATTGGGATAAGTATTTTTCTTACTTGTCAAGAATAAGGATTAAATGATAAGTATTTTTCTTACTTGTCAAGAATAAAGATTAAATTATGTCTGATTAAAAATGGATTAAAGTAAGGAGGAATATGAAAATAATTTATATTCCTTATGCTTTAACAAATCAGAAGTTTAATCTCATCTTCTTTTCCGTTTAAAGATTGGATTTTGTAAACGACTTAGGAAGATCCGTTCTTTTAAGTGTAATTACTAAAGTGTGTAAAGTATGTTCGCACATACGAGGGAGTAAGGTCCACTGACTGTGCGAAAACTGTTACCACTCTTAAGTAAGCGCCAAGAATTATCTGGGCACCAATCATAACGGAAGAAGTCTAAAAGTTAATGACGTTGAGCCTGTCATATTATTTGACAGAAGATCCTTCATAGGATGATATTGGACACTCAGTCATACAAAGCCTCCGGGCGACTAGAGAGGGGCCAAAATTCCTTTGATAGGATGATATTGGACACTCAGTCATACAAAGCCTCCGGGCGACTGGAGTGGGACAAAATTCCTTTGATAGGATGATATTGGACACTCAGTCATACAAAGCCTCTGGGCGACTGGAGTGGGCCAAAATTCCTTTGATATGATGATATTGGACACTCAGTCATATAAAGCCTCCGGGCGACTGGAGTGGTGCCAGAATTCATTTCATAGGAAAAGTAATGGACACCTAGTAAGGTGGGCCAGAGTTTCCAGGTCTCAAATGATCTGAAGGCCTAAAGAAAGGCAGATAAGAAATTGGACACTCAGTCTGCCAAAGCAACTAGAGTGGGCCAGAGTATCGAGATCACATATGATCCGGTTGCGCCCTAACCACGGGCAAGAGGTTGTTCATGTGATGCAACGCCACCTCTAAAGTAGAAGGGGTTGGAGAGATTGTCCTCAATAGGACTTCAAGGAATGAGATCACTCTAAAAGAGGTGATACATGTTCCTAACTTGGTTAAAGGACGTTGTTGGTCAAGCTGGTTAGAGACTAGTCCAACAGTGCCGTGATAACTAAGAATGGTACAAAGATGTCCGTAGCCAAATGAATGATATATTTGTAATCCGTGCGTCTATGCCATCATAGATTAAGACACGTTAAATAGCAAGTCATTCAAAAGCTAACGATGTTGAGATTGTTGCCTTCTTCGACATAAACCCTCAAAATAAATGTGAGGTAGATGAAGAGGCAAAATCACCTTTCCAAATTCCGTCAAGGGAATAGCGAAAGAAGCACTGCCCCTCTAGAACTTTTAGTCACACCTACTTGGGTGATTTGAAGTTTATACAAAATAGAGGGGAGACAAGTACGTTATGATCTTCATTGATGATGGTACAACGTATGGAATCCTTTGTTTGTTAAAAAGCAAAGATGAAGTTGTTGAAGCGGATAAGCGCTACAAAGCAGAAGTTGAATATCAACTAAGCCTACGGATTGAGAAATTCTAGTGATAAGAGGGGAGAATGTGAAGCATCGTTCATTAAACGACCGCTCATTACTCACCTCGCCTAACGGTGTTAGCCAAGCGCAAACCCGTACGCCTAAATTATGTAGGGCAAGGCGATCCTTACCGCTAATGCGATTCTCAACAGAACTCCGCATAAGGATAAGGATAAGGATAAGGATAACTCTCCGTGTGAGACATGGAAATGATCTCACATACATAAGTTGTGATGTGGGATGGCTTGGTAGAAGTTGGACTACCGAGACAGGTCAAGTTCGACCTAAGACTGTAGATTGCATATCCACTGGATCTGTAAATAACAGTAGTGCTGATCGCCTCTTGGCATCAAAGAATGCTGAATTCTTTTAAGATAGCTTTCCTTGAAAAAAAGGAAAAAGGAGTAATTGCTCAAGGTTAACAAGAACCCACGAGGGCCGATCGTCCGAACTAAACGTTCGTATCTACAGACTCGAAAGTTGCCGGCTATCCTGAACTTAATATTCCGATCCGCAGAACTCGGGGATTCTAGATGTTGAACCGAGACGGAGCAAAGAAGGGGACAAAGACTTGTTCCGGTCCTTCTAGCGTGTATGGTTGAGAATGAACCATGGACAATTAACAAATAATTGTCATCTCCAAAAGCGCTTGCTTTGGAAAGAAGCTACAAAGAGAGAAATAGATTTCCTCATAAAGAATCATACTTGAGTAGTGGTTGATCTTCCTCCGGAAAAGAACCTTTGGGTTGTGAAAAGGATACTCAAAAGTGAGTACAAAGTAGATGGATCTACCGACGAGTTCAAAGCCTCGGCTACTTGTACAAGTGCTCCCCATGAGTAGCTTCACATCCAGGGCCATTGTAATCTTACATGGCATGGGTGTTGAAATGTACCTTCCCAACCGGAGAGTTGGAAGAAGAGGATCGGGTTGGTTTGTTTGAACCGTTGGGCTTCTTCCCGAACTTTCATTTTGGTCCCCGAAATGTTTACATTTTAGTCCCGAAAGTCTCGGATAAAACAAAACAATAAATCGACCACGAAACATTGGCTCGAAGTTAGAAAGCCAACAGGTTGGAAAACCAACGGTCGAGAGTGAAAATCATATTGAAACAAAGTCTCGATATGATATGTGTATCACAGATGACTTCTTAGGAATTGGATTTCTAAGACATCTAACGGATCGGTCGATAGTTGACGATCTCGTTGAAGCCACCAATGGATATGAATCATAGAACCGATTGGAATCATGGTGCACCCATAGACAAGAGCGATATGCTCGGTCACGTGTAGTTCAATGTATTGTACACACTACAACCGACTTGGTATCGTCCAACAAACAGATCGGTTGAACTAAGGTTCACCGATGATCTTAATACATGATCAATAGAAGGCGTTAAGTCGGATATGACGATATCCGAATTATTCGCTTATCTACGATTATAGTATTCTCGATGTCCAATGTTTACGAGAGAACACAATGATGCAAATGGACATCGATCCGAAGAACACCAAAGCCACAAGTAAATGTGTATGGTGGTTCTTGGAAAATCCTCTAAGCAAACTTGCATCGACCGATTCATGATGGTATCGGAGTTTATCGCTTTATACAAAGCATGAAAGAAGTAGAGTAACTTCACGACTCATTAGAGGACGTCCCTTATTGGGAGAAACCCGTGCCTTCGACGGTTCTACACTCGTGGCTAGCCGGTCGGCTTTAGGAAGGACACGGATGACGGCGTCGGACATATCTGTCACGATCCGTCGGAGACATAAGCCGTATGGCGCTGCTCATCACGGGTGTCACTTTCTTATTTACTAACTAAGGGACTACCCGAGATCAAGTGTTCTCTGCTTGTCTAGGGAATGGGCTTAAAACCCAAAATATACGAACCAATACGGTGGAAACCCAACCTTACGAACTGGAGATCCCGGTAATTTGGTTCAATGGGAAAACTAAGTTGTAAAGGTTCGGTTGATCGCTTCGGTCGAAGTATGAGCACTTCGGATAGTGATTTCGAAAAGAAACACCAAATCCAAAGCCGTTCCCGCGATAGACGTTAAGTGCTATCTGCAGATGGGTAAAGGTTAAGTTTTCAAAACTCAGTAATGATCCTCAACAGTTGAGGTTAGGTCTTTGGGAAACTTTTAATGGTTCCTAACACTTGTGAAGTGGGGTGTAGCAGGATACCTTGTAGGAGACCACCTATTTAAGTGCGAGGACGGGCCGCCTCAAATTGAACGCACTTAAGAATCCAAGACGTTGTCCATGGCCAAAACGGACAAAACATTACGAAGAAGAGAGTAAGGGAATTTGTTGTGTTGGTACCGTTGTCTTGGCTTACACTAAACACTGACGGTTCAAGACATCACGTTCACCGCGCAGTAAGTAAGTCCGATGGTATTCAACTATGGAAGGTTCAAAGCCGAGGCTACCTCTCCTTATGCAACATCGGTCCGCCGAAATATTGCTTTGGAAATGAAAAGACACCATGTGAGTGCGCCAAAATCTCTTTCAAGAGGGGATTGTTGGAAATTTGCCTTTGGCGGGAGTTGCGACCGACCAACTTTAACGGCTTAAACACTAGTGTAACGTATGTTGGAGAATCCGGTTCTTCACACATGCATGATCTACTAAGTACGTAGATAACCGTAGGGCCAAGAATCGTCAAATTTCATTGAGAAATGAAAGAGATATTGGTTCACGAAGTAAGGTGTTTGAAGCATGGAAAGTGTGGTATTGTGTGTAATTCTCCCTCATCGGTAGAGGAAGAAAGAATTGTTGTGTATATAAGATTCGAAATTGGTTTGGGGTTTGGGACCCCAAGGGGTATCCCATGTGTTTAAAGGAGGGAGGACCTAGATGTGTTTCGGTTCGAGGAAAGACCACACGCGCGCCGCGCCGCCCGCCCGTCCGTCCGGTCCCGGTCCGGTCCGGTCGGTTCCGGCTTCCGGGTTCTCGGGTTCTCGGGTTCACGGGTCACGGGTCACGGGTCACGGTCACGGTCACGGTCACGGTCACGGGTCACGGGTCACGTGGGCGTGGGGCGTGGGGCCGTGGGTCTTCGATATTATCTTTTTGGGCCGAAAAACTTTGCCGAAGTACGCTTTGATCCCGAAGTTTCAGATATACGGTTTGGACCGAATTCTTTCGGATGTGCGTTTGGTCCCCGAAGTTTCAAGATGTACGCTTTGGTCCCCGAAGTTTCCAGGATGTACAGCTTTGGTCCCCGAAGTTTCCGAACTTCGAATTTCGACGGTCAAAAACAGAATGCCCAAAGACTCAATTCGGCCACTCCTATAATGGCCAAATCCGTTGGTCTTTCTCCCATTAATGGTGGTGGCTTTACTACCTCCATAATGGCCATTATTTGGTCATTATGGAGGGCGATGTCACCCCCTCCCTCACCTATTTAAACACCCCCTTACACCATTGTTGAGCACCACAAAGAACAGAAAAATAACAGTTCATAAAGCTCACGAAAATACACAACAAAAACAGTTTTCTTCCTACAACTTCCAAGCATCATTTCGTTACTCAATATTCTTCACGGTAGCTCTTGAGTTTCCTTTGCTCAAGGGTTCCATTGCTGTTTTATCTTGGGAGACAAATTGTCCAAGACGTATAAAGGATACATACGGGGCAATATTGTCTTAAGGACAGAGTGCCACACTCGACTCAGCATAAACCAGTTTCCATTTTTCAGTTTTCAACAAAATAGTAATTTCAATTTTGTTGTTATATTGTAATTTTCAGATTTCTAGTCGAAAATATTATTGAAATCTTTGTTTATCCTTTCGAATACTTGTAATAGTTAAATACTTCCCGTACTGCTTTATAAAGTACCATAGAGCAAAATCTTCCAACAATAATTTGTGTATAATAAATGTATAATCATGTATACTTACTAATTATACACATATTTTATGTATAGAAACTGTATCATTGTTGTATAAAATATGTATCAATAGAAATTGTATCATTGTTGTATAAGATGTGTATCACTATTGTATATGTATAGAAAATGTATTATTACAGTATGTGTATCAAAATTGTATCATTATTGTATAATTTATATATAATAAATATATAATCAACGTATACTTACTAATTATACACATATTATACAATTATTATACATGTTTTGAGGATAAAAAATATATCGTTATTGTATAATTTGTGTATAATTAGTAAGTATACATTGATTATATATTTATTATATATAAATTATACACATATTATACGAACATACCTTTGTACTGGGTGATTGATTGTTATCATGCTTGCTTGAATGCATTATGTTTGTACTAATCTGAGTTTGGCCTGTTACAAGGTTTATGTCCAATGGTTGAAGTTGAAGCCTTGAGACTGAGAGGTCAAAAGCCAAAGTTTTGTCAAATTCTGTTTTGGTGTGGGTACTTTGTACTATCAATTATGTGTAAATAAATGTTCTTCTCATTTGGACTAAAGAGCGATAAAAAAAATTGTTGGTTGTTATGAAGAAAAAAGTGAAATTGGGACATCAATAGCTTGCAAGTTGTAATACAAAGGATTACTGTCCTAAGTTCATACAAGAAAATGTTAAAAAAAAGTTTCATATATTTGTTTATCTGTTGTTGCTCATGAAGGACCACCAACGGGGAATAACCAAGAATAAATATAGAGGGGTAGTTAGGCTTGTTGTAGAAATGCTAGAGGTCTGTTTCTTTCCTTGGCTTCTATAATTATGAATTAAGGTGTATGCTTTCGTCAATTATAATTGATTGCAGTTGATGTGCTCACCCCTTTAGCAAGCTATTATGTGCCATTATTGATAGAATATAGCACGGTACCGTGCTCAAATAGGATTAGAATGGTAATTAAACTAGTGTATTTACTATACTTCTAAATCACAATCATATTTGTACAAAAATTTTATAACTATGGTAAGTTTATACACTAGTTTAATTACAATCTTAATTCTATTTGAGCACGGTACCGTGATATATTCTATCAATTATCATCTGCAAATCAGTTGCCAATTAAGAAAACGGTGTTGCCGTAAATCAGTTGTTAACTGTTCGCTTAATCCAAATCATGCCGGCGGCGAGCTTTGTTCTCCGGCCAGGTCTGCACAATGACAAGAGAAAAGGGCGTAGGTACTGTGCGGAGTAGTGAGGCTCAAAAAGGAAGAAGACGAGAGAAAAGGGTTGATGGGATAAATGGGCTAAAAATTATTTTTATTTTGAATCTAAAGACTATTTCGGGCCATTTGTTTAAAAGTGGACTTTTTTGGGTTTTTTTTCTTCTTTCAGGTAGTCATGTCATGTCCTTTTCCATTTTTATTTTCCACTGTTTGTTGTTTGGGCCCGACCCCTAGAGATGTGACGTAGAGACAAATATGGAATTTTCTAGTGAAATTAGGAATAATTGAGTTTTCAAAATCAAAGACGAGGAATCTTTTCATTTTCAGTGGTTCTCATTTTATTTTGGCGGCTGGCGGGAGATCAAATATGGAGGACGATAACAAAATCAATTTCGCCGGTGGAAGAGATTACTAGATCTGTAGCGTGAAGAGAAGGGGGAAGGGTTTTAATATTTTCAGATCTACTCCTACTATGTTTTGTAAATAAGGAAAAATATATATTTAGTTATTACTGTTGGTTACAAAGGTGCAGGAAACGGTAATTACAAGTAACTGCAAAGTAATACAAAAACTGAAAAATTACAATTCCACACGGAAACTGAAAAACTGTTTTTGTTTGCTGAGTCGAGTGTGACACTCTGTTTTAAGACAATATTGCCCCGTATGTATTCTTTATACATCCTAGACAATTCGTCTCCCAAGATAAAACAGCAATGGAACAATTGAGCAAAGGAAACTCAAATGCTACCGTGAAGAATATTGAGTAATGAAATGATGCTTGGAAGTTGTAGGAAGAACCGTTTTTGCTTGTATATTTTCGTGTAGTATGAGTGTTCTCAACAATGGTGTAAGGGGGTGTTTATATAGGTGAGGAGGAGCAGCAAAACTGCCTCCATAAGTGCCATTCCTGGCCAAGTAATGGCCATTATGGAGGTAGTAATGTCACCAAAATAAATGGTGAGAAAGACCAACGGATTGGCCATTATAGGAGGAGTAATTCAGTCAAAATAAATGGCTGAATTGAGTGATGTGGCGTTTCTGTTCTGTCTGTACAAATTCTGACTTTCTGAAAACTTCAGGGACCAAAGTGTACATCTGAAAGAATTCTGGTCCAAACTGTACATCTGGCAAAGTTCTCTGGCCCAAAAAGATAATATCAGAAGAACCACAGCCCACGACCCGTGACCGGACGGGACGGGCGGGCGGCGCGCGCGTGGGCTTTCCTCGAACCGAAGCACATCTAGGTCATCCCTCCTTTAAACACATGGGATACCCCTTGGGGTCCCAAACCCCAAACCAATTTTGAGTCTTATATACACAACAATTCTTTCTTCCTCCACCGATGAGGGAGAATTGAACACAATACCACACTTTCCATGCTTCAAACACCTCACTTCGTGGACCAATATCTCTTTCATTTCTCAATGAAATTTGACGATTCTTGGCCCTACGGTTATCTACGTACTTAGTAGATCATGCATGTGTGAAGAACCGGATTCTCCAACATACGTAACACTAGTGTTTAAGCCATTAAAATTGGTCGGTTGCAACTCCCGCCAAAGGCAAATTTCCAACAAGTACTAATAAAGTGTAGATATGTTATGTCATTTTCCAACTTTACAATGCATGTCCCCTCCATTTTGCTCGGTGTGACATTCTTTTTCTCCAGTCTTGGAGTGACTCCAATTCTTTACTCATATTTAATAGTGAATTTGTGTTTCCTACGTTGGTTTTAAACTGAATATGGAAGATTACCACGTAAATAATATTAGAGTTATATATTGTTCTCTGTCTATTCTAGTTTATTATTCAATTGCTTCGACATTCTTTTCCTTTCTTGTTTTTCATTTATGAATATTAGTTTCCCAGTGTGCAGAATGTTCGGCTAATTTAATCCATTAGGGTCATTTGGTTGATTGAACATGCCAGATAATTAATCTCAGGATTTTAAAATAATACAATGTGTTCAGAGATATAAAAGTACTAATAATAGTAGGCGATTGAAAACATTATTATTACATAATGACAAAGGCAAAAAAGAAAAAAATTCTCTCTTATTGAGATTACAAGAACATCTGGGGAAAAAACAAGTTAAATTAGAAGGCAAAGTACCTCACCCACTTATTAAACCTAACAACATCAATTAACAACCGCCCAACAAACGAACGAAAAACATAACTTTTGTTGAGAAATAAAAATTCTATTACTTAGCGGGCAAATTTTGACTTAATCAGATGAACTTGCAGAGAACTAATCTGGAATGTTTGAGCTAAGACATCATCAGAGACAGGTGGTGTAGCTGCAAACAACGTTGGTGCAATAGACTGTGCACCAGGTAACTGGCTATTTAAGCCAGCAATAACAGCCGCTGGAACTCTACCATTGTTCTTTTGGAAATGAACAAGTCCTCTAGGAAAAACATAGACTTCTCCTTGTACAATGCTCTTAGAGACCAATACATTGGCTGTAGTAATGAAGCCAACATCCAATGCACCATATAAGACATAAATAATCTCGGTGGCTCGTGGGTGGACGTGGGGCGGGTTAATGCCACCAGGAGCGTAGTCGACGCGAGCCATTGACACACCAAGGGTGTTAAGGCCAGGGATACTCTGAACGTTTGCTCCAGTGACCATGGAACCAAATGTGTTGGTGATGACTCCTGGCGTTGAAATGACCATTGACGAGAAATCAGCCCCAGTGAACATGGTCTTGCATGGAAATCCGTTCACCTTAATGGCTGTTACACAATTAGATTACTTATAAGTTAGTAAATTTTTATAATGTGTCTAATTAGTTGGTAATATGATAAAAATATGTAATATACTAGTATAATATGTTAAACTAAATTGATCGTGGAAAATTTTAAAACAGTCAGCAGCTGCATAATATGACGTAAAATCCAAATAATAATTGCATGTGAACATTAAAGTCCCGAAATATATCTAAATTACAGTCAGAAATATCATGAATATGCAACTTTTTAAAAAGAAAAATTAAAACCATTCACCGATGCTTTCACGTCCTGTGGTAAATGGGGGTTTGACATTGACCCTGACTTGTTTATTAAAAACTTAAAAGTTAATTGGAAAAATCAGTGTCAAGGGGTAGGGCGAAATTGCGAGAGAGATGAAACCTGAAAAGAACAAAAAGAAGGTGAAGATAGAAATAAAGCATAATGCAGTTGCCAAGAATCTTTATTTGCTGAGTTTTAAACAAACATAGGTTGATTCAATAGGAAAGCTGGTTGAAGAAGATTGTCCGATATTATTTGAGTACTTCACTTACTTGAGTTGAGATCAGCAACACAAATATCCTGGAGCATATCTGGATCTCCAGCACAAGCCTTATCTGAGTTGATGGCTAATAATGCCATAATTACCACAATTAAAGGAAGCATCTTTCTAAAGGCAGACATTTTGAATTGGATGAAGCAAGTAAAAGGGGAAAAGGGTTACAAACAGAGAAGATTAAATTTGTATTGGATATATTGCAAAGAGAAACTAATCAAGCTGATTATTTATAGGGAAAGTATGAAAAGCTTTGGGTAAGAACTCCTAGCTGGCTAAATCAAAGTGATGTAATTGGAATTTTAGTTGACATGAGATAATTTGTGTGTACGAGAACGAAACATGATATTTGCCAATTGTTAATTTGACCATAATCGACTAGGCATCTCGTCTCATTTGGTGCCTTTTGAGGTACATATAAGCTTAACTCACATTATTCAAATTGTTATCAAGTTTTATCCATTGTGCTGTTAATTTTCTTAACTCTTTACTAAAAAGAAAAAAGGAATAGAAATAAGAAATAGTCTCCATTATATCACAATTTGACTAGGGGGTTCATGGTTCGGTTTGAATTAATGTTTAATTAAAATCAATTTAGTCAATTTTTTAATTATTAAAATCAAACAAAATCATATATAATACATATTTATTTGTTTGGTTATTGTTGATCTAATTCGTTTTATTTATTTTTAAGAAATTTAATGGTATTTTTCTTTTTCTTTTTCTTTTTCTTTTTATTTCCTACAATTAAAAGGAATTTTACAAGCCTTTACTACCGTTTTATTATGATGGCTATAATTTCCTTCGATTATTGAGAAAATGTCTTGAGACTTATAAGCTTTAATTAGGTGAATAAAGTTTACAAGGTATATCCAAAAATCTATCTAAAATCTTATATTAAGAGTAGTTATTTTTTACATAAATTGATTTTGATTCATGTCTTTTCCGAAAAATTGGTCATAACGCCTAAAGTCCACTAGTCTATTAGAGATAAAATTGATGATATTTTTTTATGAAAATTATAAAAAAAAAATTAATTTTATAAAAAATAATATATTGTATATATATAATTATAAAATTGTGGTATATGATTTGTCAGTTAAGTTCAATTTTTTCTTCGATTCATTTTTAATAAAATCAAACCAAATCAAACTAAATATTGTTATTTAAAATCAAACCAAACCTAAACCAATCTAAAAAGTATGAATTTACTTAATCGATTTCAATCGCTTTTCGGTTTGAATTGATTTCTCCTCAAACCATTAACACCCCTATATTTGACACGTTCTAACAAGCTTGAAGCACCATTTTACTTGCACAAAAAACGATACTCCCTACACTAATTAACGAGGTACTCCCTACACTAATTAACGAGTTTGAATAGGTTTAGGCCGGTGCTCATAGGAATAATTAAGGTCTAGTTGGTAACTACCGAAAAGATGGGAAAGAAAACATAAAAAGAAGAATAAGATATTATGTTTGTTTATTACATATAATATATGAGTTTAAATTTTATATACCTTCAGTTTAAATAAGTTTTTACATTATCAGATTAATCAAATGATAAAATTGAAACCACAAAGTCATATTTTGTTTATCCAAAATACTTGGAAAAAAACGTTTTTATTGATATTCTTTTCAAATTTAAAGTTATTTTTCTAATTTGTCATTTTTGGTGCAAGGGTATTGTAAATAGGTCCTAAAGAAAAGAGTAATCTGCATTTTAGGTTGCCATTTTAATTTAATTTTGACTTTTATGATTAACTCTCTTGAGATCTAAGATATTTCTTTCAAATTTTCTTAAAACCAATCAATTACTGCTAGGAAATTGTTCATCTTCTGAAATATCTTGATGACAATTCGCTTGAGCCCCATATTTTTACCTTACATCATATCAAGTTTGTTAAAAAATAAACCATCCTTCTTGAGATAAGAAGTACCAACAATTAATAATCTCGCAATATTAGACTTTTACAAAATTAGAAGGACCTTTCTAATAAGAAGAAAATGAGAGATATATTAATGCTTTCTATAAGAATTTGGATTAATGAAAAGTAATAGAAATAGAAAGGGGCAAAATTCATTAACTAGAAATCATTGGAATATCAAAACAATTCCAACATTATTATTTCATTCAATACACAATTATTATTTATTGAAAAATAACTTTATATGTTAGTATAAAAAATTATAGGAGTAATGTTTATGAAAGAAATAATCTAATATAGGAGTAATTTTATATTTTGAGAGCGGAAGACAAAATTTGGTAAAACCCGAGGGGGGTGGGGTCTCGGCCGAGAGGGAGGAACAAAGAATTTGATAGAAAATTTTTGTGTGACCTACACTTCTGATACCATGAAAGAAATAATCCCCTTGATTATTTTTATTAATTGAAAGGTATTTATACAAGTTACAAAATAGGAGAATCATATTCCTATTCTACTCCTAAAACTTTATTCTACCATAATTTTAACTATACAATTATGGTATGTGTATAATCCTAATTTAGGTAACAAATACACTACAATATACACCAAATATATATACCATATATACAAGATTGTCATCTTGTAATAATCCCGTGATGGGCTCCCAAGATGGTCTGCCGAGATGGGCTTCCGTGCTGGGCCACTGCTCCATTTGCCCGTGATATACATTTCTGTATATTGGGTGTATATCACAGATATATTGCTTTGTTTAACAGTTTAATTAAAAGGTAAAATAGTCACTTAATTTTAATAGGTAATGTAATAATTTA
Source organism: Anisodus tanguticus (assembly GCA_034509755.1). NCBI lineage: Eukaryota > Viridiplantae > Streptophyta > Magnoliopsida > Solanales > Solanaceae > Anisodus > Anisodus tanguticus. The sequence continues at coordinate 29,916,750 of CM067561.1, read as the reverse complement.
ACTTTGACATTTTGAGGTTCCAATTTTAGAATAGTATAGTTAGTTAGATAGATAAATAAGTTAATGCCTAATTTATCAAGATTTATGTGATTAGCGGCGGCTTTAGGCCTTAGTAAACAACTTGCACTTTCGATCTATAGATTACACTTGGGGTGGATAGTTATGCAAAGATGTTTGAAGGCATCCAAAGGGACCACGTCCAAGTCAAATAAAGATTAGGCCGTCCTATTTATCTTGAGTTTCTTTGGGTAAATGAAAAACAAGAATAGCATATATATGCATGCTTTTTCGAACATATAAAAAATATCAAAGTAGTTTAGATTATATATTGACCTTAAAAACAGGGAGAATATCATATAATTAAAAAAAGACTAAATAATGAATTACACAATTCAATTCCGCTGTCCAATCTACTAATGTATTTTTAGCAGGTTATTCTCTTTTCGGGGCAGTTATTTACTAAATGATTATTTTTTATTTATCTTGTAATTTATGTACCTTTTAGATTACGGCACAATAATTTCTTTTGAGCATATTGAAATATTATGAGAAAACATTACATCATGATATTAAATTTGTTAAGTAACTACAAATGTTAGTCAATAATCTAATATTTTGCATGTAAGGTTAAGCAATATATTTGACAAATATTAACTCCAAGTTTAGTTTGTTCTAAAGAATAATTTTTCAAAAATTATATTTACATAACTTTTAAAAAACAGAAACATAATCTAAATGATAACCTAATAAAAGGACGCTTCTCCATTCTTATCCAAGTTCAACATATGAGAACACAAGAGACTAGGGAGAGGATCTCATGTTGGCCCATTGTCAAGAAAGAAATAAACCAACCCCTTTACGTTAGGATTTCAAAATGAGATTTACTGGCCCTGATCCAAAGACTCGTTACCTCATTAAGCTTTGAGATTTTACACGAATAATAGATTTTTAGGTTTTAATTACAACTATTACTTCCCTTTCCTTTTGTATGTTTTCTCCTTTTTATTCGGCGTGCAATTCTTTTTCTCCATAGTCCTGGAGTAACTCAATTCCTTACTCATATCTGATAGTGAATTTGCATTTCCTAGGACGTTGGTTTTAACCTGAATGGAAGATTACCATGTAAATTATAGGCCAAATCTATAAACAACCCTTATGATTGTCAAGATTTTTACTTAGACATCTCAACTAAATCATATTTCATTTAGACATCTGAGATAGGGCCGGACTATACTATTTATAGCCTGTTTGGCCAAGCTTATTTTTCTCCCAAAAGTGCTTATTTTTTTCAATAAGTGTTAATTTCCCTTAGCGATTCCTTTCATTATTCACAATATATATAGCTGTACAAGGTTGATTCCTAATATGGTACGAATCCTAACTTACCTTACAAAGGTTGATTCCTAATACAGTTAGAATCCTAAGTTACCTTAATTATACATCTACCATTATTACAAAATATACGAAGAATATTCTGAGAATATTCGCTAATACTCCCCTCGAGACGGAGCGGGAGGAGGCCGAATGCTAAGGCCGGATCGGAAGTCGGTGAAGAGTCATCGCGTAGTCCCTTTGTGAAATGCATACTGATAAGAGGAAGGCACGTGTAAAATTTTGACCTGACCACGGGCAACCTTCTCTAGCACAAAGTGGATATCCATCTCAATATGCTTAGTCCGCTGATGTTTGACTGGATTATGAGACATATAGATAGCAGATATGTTGTCACAATAGACTATAGACGCCTTGCGCAATGGACACTGGAGCTCCAAAAGAAGATTTCGGAGCCAACAGATCTCAGCGACAACATTAGCAACTCCGCGATATTCTGCTTCAGCACTCGAATGGGATAGCGTGGCCTGCCGCTTGGCGGACCATGAGATAAGATTATCCCCTAGAAATACACAGTACCCTGAGGTGGAGCGACGTGTGTCGGGGCATCCTGCCCAATCTGCATCCGTGTAGGCTAGCAACTTGGTTGGGGCAGAGGTGTATAGATGTAAACCAAAGTCTAGTGTGCCCTTAACATATCCGATAATACGTTTGAGGGCGGCAAAATGGGACTCTCGGGGTCGTGCATGAACAGACACACCTGCCGAACGGCATATGCAATATCGTGCCTAGTGAATGTAAGATATCGAAGAGCACCCGCTAGACTCCGATATAGAGTGGGATCGAAATCGGCGCACCATCATTAGCACTAAGCTTGGATTTTGAGTCCACCGGAGTTGGCATAATTTTACAATTTGCCATCTTGGCCCCGTACACTATCTCTTCGCATACTTACGCCGACACAGAACATAGTGGTGCAGATCTTGTCACCGATCTACCCAAAAAATAACTTAGCTTGCCCAAGTCGGTCATAGCAAATTCGCTTTTGAGTAGAGCAATGATTTCATTCTTCAACCCGTCGGATGAGGCAAGTAAGAACAATGTCATCGACATATAATAGCAAATATGCAAGGTCTTTGCTACCTCGGTGAAGCGTGAAGAGAGATGTATCACACCTGCTACATACAAAACCAATCTGCAGAAGATACCTGGCGAACCGATCATACCAAGCGCGGGGTGCCTGTTTCAATCCATACAATGATTTCCTAAGATGACACACAAACTGCGGAGCTGCCGGATGAACAAAGCCAGGAGGGTCGATGCATGTACACGCCTCTTTCAAATCCCCATGAAGAAACGCATTCTTGACATCAAGTCGATGAATCGGCCAATGCATGCCCATAGCAATACTGAGAATAGTCCGAATAGTGGCCGGTTTAACAACCGGACTGAATGTCTCACCACAATCAATACCCTCCTGCTGATTAGTGCCATTGGCAACTAGTCTTGCCTTATACCTCTCTAAGTCACCACTGTCTTTGAACTTGTGACGAAATAGCCACATACACCGAATAACATTCACACCAGCTGGTCTAGGTACCAAATCCCAAGTGTTCTGCTTGGTTAAGCGTTAAATTCCTCGCACATGGCCGCATTCCAATTTGGGTCCGCTTTTGCTAGTTTTGGATTTTTTGGAATGGGTGATAAGGTTTGTGTGGAGAGATTGAATTGAACCTTGGGTTTGAAGATCCCGTGTTGTGCACGAGTCTCCATGCGATGTGAGGGCGGTGGTGGTGGGTCGGGGCCGTGAGAGGTTGCGATCCACCGGTTCTAGACCGGTGGGCGCGTGTGTCGCCGGTGGCGCAGTGACTCAACCTGGGGTCAGTAGTGGTGAGCGTGAGCGGTGGGGTGGTGCCGGACGGTGGGACCGTCGGACAGGTGGGGCCGCTTGTTGGTATAGATTTTGGATGACCGGGGACGACTTGGTTCATCGAGAAAGATGTAATCGGTGGTCCGAAATTTCTCGGAGATTTGAAAAAGGAAAGGTTGTCTCGTCAAAGGTGACGTGACGGGAGACGATGATTTTGCGAGTAGCAATGTCATAGCACAAGTAGCCTCGATGATTAGGAGATAGACCAAGGAAGACACATGGAAGAGTGCGAGGGGCAAGTTTGTGGGGTGCGATGGAGGCTATGTTGGGGTAGCATAAGCATCCAAAAATACGTAGGTGATCATATGATGGTCGCCTACGGTATAAGATTTCTGTAGGAGTTTTGTTTTGGAGTGTGCTAGTTGGTAAAATATTTAGAAGGGATTTTACCATTTTGACAAAGATAGACCCAAAAAGGCGGTGGTAGGCGGGCATGAAACGAAGTGTGCGGACCATGTTATTGATGGTACGTATAATTCTTTCACCTTTCCGTTTTGGGAAGAAGTATAGGGACAAGAAAAACGAAAAACCATGCCTTGTTTAGAACGAGAAATTGTGAAATGTCGAGTTATTAAATTCACGTCCATTATCACATTGGAATGATTTAATAGGTTTTTCAAATTGTGTCTTAATGAATTTTTGAAACTCGAGGAATTTTGCAAAAACTTCGATTTGAATTTCAAAGGGTAAATCCGGACAAAATGTGAAAAATCATCCAAGAATACTAGATAGAATTTATGACCCAAAGAGCTAGCAATCGGAGATGTCCACAAATCGACATGAACAATATCAAATGGAGAAAAAGTAACACTTGTTTGATGACATAAAGGGAAGACGAGTATGTTTGCCTAGTGGACAAGAAAAACGGTGTTGGGCAATTTTCCCATTATTACATTGAATACGCTTAGAAGTCCTAAGAAAAGTAAAACTGGGTCTCCGGGGTGTCCGAGTCTCGTTGTTCCAAGTTGAGGGAGAGATCGCCGCAAGGGATAGAGGTGCTTGCGGTCTGTCGGCGGAAGATTGAGTGAATGGGTATAGATCTCCCACACTATTGCAGCGTGTAAGAATTTTCCCCGTATTGAGTTCCTTCACGAAAAGCCAAAAGGGTCAAATTCGATGCATACGTAATTATTACTAGTGAATTTTCTAACGAGAGATTAAGTTTTTAATGATGTTAGGTGTGTATAGGACGTGGTTTAGGGAGAAAGGTGGGTGTGGATGTTTGGTGTGTGTGTTACCGTAACCTTCAATTGGAATGCGATGACCATTGCCGACGGTAATAAATTGAGGACACTTTAGCCGACGTAGTTGAGATATGTTACCCGACGACCGGGTGAGGTGAGATGTGGCTCCGGTGTCCATGTACCAATTTTCGTCGGGTCGTTGAAGGTTCACGGTGGTGTATGCCTGGCCCAAATCGGGGGCGGGGCCGGGCCTGGGCTGCTGCAGTCGCTGCGCAGTCTGCTTCGCCTTTGGATTGCAGCGTGGGCCGCTTGTAGCCGCTTCTGCGGACCGCCATCAGTGGGCTTTTCTGCTGCTGGCCGGTGGGCTCTGCTCGGTGGCCGGGGCATGGCCCAAGAGGCCGCCGACCAAGGTCGCTGGAACCGGCCCCTACGGTCGGGTACGGGCATGCGGCGAGGCCCGGTTCGGCTGGTTGGGCCACTACCGCAGTGCCGCCGCAGTGCCGTCCGCTGCTTCTGCTGTCCGATGGTTGGCCGCTCCCGTCCGACCCAGGGTGCGTTGGCCCTTTCCGCGGCCCTTGCCTTTGTTGTTGCGACCTCTCCCGCCACGACCTCCGCCACTCTCTGCTGTTGCGGCCGCCGCTGGAATCGCCGGTTGTTGCTCGGTCGCAGTGTTGCCATCCCGTCAACCGGCTAACGCCTTTTGATTATGTTCCTCTTGTTTAGCACGTCTAGTTTCTTCCAACTATAGTTGTGAACGTGCCTTGTTGAAACTTGGGAGAGGGTCAGCTTATTGAATCATTGTTGCGAGTGTGTCATATTCACCTTTTGGTAAACCCGCAACAAGTTGAAGCACCATCTTGGTTTCTGAAACAGAAGTTCCGACGTTGGATAGTTGATCGGTTATGAGTTTCAGTTGCTTACAATATTCGGACATGTTGTTAAAATTCTCGAGGATGGTATTATTGAATTGCTCTTCCAAATATACGGCCCGAGTATTTTTATTGTCCTGAAAGATTTCTTCTAGCCGGACCCAAAGTTCACGTGCCGTAGCACTGTTTTCATGATAGTGCACAACGAGTCTTTGGAGATGGTGCCGTAGATCCATTGTTTGACGATGGCGTCAAGACGACGCCGATTGAGTCAGTAACATCGGTGGGACGAGGAGCAGATTCGTCAATATGATCGAGCACGTTGTATGCACATGCATGAATGTAGAATAGTTCCATCCACATGGAATATTGACAGTTTCTTGGTCAAGAATTATAGGGATAAAATTCTTGATGTTGTTAACGGCGAATGCTGGATGAAAAGAAGATACCGAACGTTGAGAGGGGTTGTCAATTGTGCCGGTGGATGAACCGAATTTGGGGGGAAGGCATGGTTGCCGCCGCCGAGGGAAGGGAATTTTCGGTTTGGCCGAGAAAGAGAGGAAGAAAGCGTAAAATTTTTTTTTCTTTTTTTTCTGCGAAATCAGAAAAAAAATTGCTAATTTCGGCCAAGAATAAGGAAGAGGAGGGATTTAGGTTTTAGGCTCTTGATACCATGAAAGATGGAATAATTTCCCTTAGCGATTCCTTTCATTATTCACAATATATATATAGTTGTACAAGGTTGATTCCTAATATGGTACGAATCATAACTTACCTTACAAAGGTTGATTCCTAATACAGTTAGAATCCTAAGTTACCTTAATTATACATCTACCATTATTACAAAATATACGGAGAATATTCTGAGAATATTCGCTAATAGTGTTTGGCCAAGATTTTGGAGAAAATAAGTGCGTCAGAGGAGTAGCAGAAGCAGTTTTTTAGAAGCTAAAAAAATAGCTTTTGTGTTTTGTCCAAAAACACTTTTTTTTAAAAAGTACTTTTGAGAAATACACTTAGAAGCACTTTTTAAAAGTTTGGTTAAACACTAATTGTTGATCAAAAGTGTTATTTAAATTAATTGACCAAACACATTGTTTTTCACCAAAAGTACTTTTTTGAAAATCACTTTTATAAAAATATATTTTTTCAAAATTAGCTGATTTAAAAAACTTGGCCAAAAAAACTATTAGACATTTTTCGTTGACATAATAAATTGTGTTATTTTCACACGAGACAACGCGTGAGAAGGCTAAAAAACTATTTTTTTAATTCTTTTTATTTCCTCCCTTTTCTTCTTTTTCATGTTTATTCTTTTTCTCTTTCTTCTTCATCATTGCTATCTTGCTCCATCGGAAAAAATGAAGACGCCGCCATTCTCTAATAACATTGTATAAAATTAAAATCAAAAATAATTTTAGGTTTTAAAAAAATCAACCAAAAAATAAAAAAAGCACCCCCCATGTTCGTCTTCTTCTCTGATGACCCCCCTCCCCCCCCCCCCCCCCCCCCACATCATCATCTTCTTCCCCACCGACCGCTCCCCAGCCTAAAAAAACAAATCTAATTTCAATCTAAAAAAGAAAACATATCTTAAATTTTTTTAAAAAGCTCACCCGAAAATTTTTTCCGGCAAAAGCTATTCATTTTCCGGCGAAAAGTATGTGGAGTTTGTTTAGAAAATAATTTATTTTTGCTGAAAAATATTTTTTCTTTTTCTCATAATTCGTTTTTAACTATTATTTCGAACTCAAATGACACATGTAATCAGTTAATTGACTACTTTGTCACATCATCAGCGAGTGTGTTACACACTCTTTTCATATTTGACTGAGTTAACGAAAAGTGTCTAAATGAAACAGTCGGGCTTTACCTCAGGTGCCTACAGATATTTACCTCTTTAATAATCAAAATTTTGGAAACTAAAAGTGCATATATCAATCATAATTTTGAGACTGCATATGTAGCATTGTACAATAAATATTTGAGTTCAACTTCCTTATACTCGGTGTAAAAGATTTTCTATGTCGTTGGAATACTTAAAAGAACATGTCACTGTTCATAATAATTAGAACTAATAACCTGAAAAAATAGGGCAAGTAACTTGTTATATTATGTTATATGATTAGCGGTGACTTTTGACCTTAATAATCAACTTGGTGTCTCTATAGATCGAATACACTCGGTCGTTACGCAAAGATGATCGAAGGCCTCCAAAGGGACCATATCCAAGTCAAATCCGAATGGTACAATGAAGATAATGATTCAACATAGTTACTTAATATCAACAAATAAATAAAGATATATGATTACCCGTTATTTGGAACTCAAGAGGGATATTTTTTTCCATGAACCCGTATATTCAAATATTCATGAATACTTAAATATTTATCGATTCTTAGATTCGTGTTTGTTGCTGGAAAACTTTTTCTTAATTTGGCTCGGTCTTCTCCTAATGTGAACAGAAGCAACCTAGTTAATTATGCCATCCTATTGATTTGATGTCTTATTTTTCAAGAACAACAAAATGGTACATAATATCTTGAGATTGTGAATAACAGGCCACCCACCTCCACATGAAGTAAATATACATCTTTGGTTAGGAAGGTCGAGATTTAATAAATTGGTTTTAACAATCCATAAAAGGCATGGATGCATGCTTTTTCCCCCACAAAAAATATCAAAGTAGTTTAGATTCTACATTGACCTTAAAAGCAGGGCGAATATACAATAATTTAAAAAAGACTAATTAATGAATTACACAATTCAATTCCACAGACCAATCTACTAATGTATTTTGCCATTCCTATCCAAGTCCAATATACGAGAAAACAGAAGAGACTAGAGAGAGGATCTCATCCTGGCCCATTGTCCAGACAGAAATAGCCAACCCCCTTTTAACGTTAAGGCTTTCGAATCCTAATGAGAGCGGAGAACACAGAAATTACACCCAGTGATCTTGAAAATATGTGGCCTTGAACTTGACTCCTGTTTGTCCCATGAACAAACCTCAAAGGTCAAAAATAAAAACTTGTTAAACTTAAGTTTTACCATGGGACAAGGGGGGTCAAAAGTTCAAAACTTGTTAGATTTCTTCCCGTAAGAAATCTAGTCAAACGCTTAACAAGACACAAGCACCTTCATGCGACCTTGGAACTCTCCTTAAATTTCAGATATAAACTTGGCACTTGGAATGTTTATTAAATGATTAAAGGCCATGATTAAATGTTGTTATGTTTCTTGTTTGTAGAATATGGACTATTCTGCATAGTCATTCTTTAGCTTGTGGGGTTATATTGAGGCATCAGCTACCAAGGACCCGCAAGCAGCAATGTGACTGGACCACTCTGACTGTCCTTCCAAGCAGATAAAAGAAACCTCAATGCATTATTGTTTCCATAAAGAGAAGAAAAACGAAAGAAAGGAACGTTAAACCGGTGTCAAGTTAAATCAGGATAATAATAAGTGAAACGCACATCAAGCTAAGATACACTGTTAACCGAAGTCCGGAAGTACTTATTAATAGATGATCTAATTCGTCTTGTTTTCTTCACTTGTAAATTAGGGAAAGGAAAAACAAAACAATTTTTTTTATCTTTTCTTCCATACATTCCAATTAAGAATCCTTGTTCCTTTCTTCAATCACGAACTTCAATTCCCGTCTGGTTTAGCTAGATTTTGAAAACTGCATGTCATATTGGTGCATTGACAGGACACCTAATTACTGTGCAGAAACCAAAAAGATCTCTAAATCGAAGTCGAGAAAAAATCCAAAGGAAACACATCAGCCACTTCAATTCAGTTGACATCTTATACTCCTTTTAGGCTGGATGAGTGGACAGTGGTTTTTGCTAAAAATTATCAAAGTGGCATCAGAATCTATGTTGCAAACAAAGTCAAAAGTAGATAATAATCAAATAAAATAGATCAAAGAATCTCACCTGATCAAGGTACGAAACCTTCACTTTACTGCAAGCTTTAACTTGATGCTAACTACTTTTTCTTCTTACCACCACCAGCCTTTGATTTCTTGTTAGCAGCTCCTTTCTCAGTAGTCTGAGCTGTTTCCTGTGACCAAATAGGGCATCATATTAACGAGATCCCATCTTCAGCCGCATCCTTCTAGTTTTTCATTCTTCACAAAAATTTACTAAATAAAAAACCAACTGCACAAATAGAAAAATAATACCAAGAGTACTTGGCTTAAATTATATTAACTGTTGTTCTTTCGAAATAAAAATGTAGATGTTTACGAAACAACTTCCAGCACAAAGATGGAAGAAATTTTACAAGTTGCAGTTCTAATGTCATTACCCTACTCTCCAACTCAATTTATATAGTCGTTACATTCCAAATTAATGTTTGTATGTTCAAAAAGTAGTTCATGGGACATGATTTTTAGGAGGATGTTTTTGAGCACCACTTGTATCTTCATGAATTAACAATTTATATTCCAAATCTTCTCCAATCAATTTCTTTTCCACGGGTTCAGTATTCACTATTTATCACAGCAATTTTAGCAAAAGTACTACCTATATTAGAGCATTTTGAACTATGAAAGGCAAGAACTTAGAGATCAAGGTTCATGAGGGGTTTACAGCATCATGTGCCGAAGCAGACGTGTCTGGATAACGGCACGGAGTAATTCGATCCCAATTCTAAAGATGGGAAGATTGGTCTGCCAAGGACCCACGGTCTGGATCGTAAAGAGAGTGTCTTAAACTTGGCAAGAGGAATTGAAGATACAAGAACACATTTAGTTCCCTGTGAGCCAAGGTACCAAAAGTTATGGGGGCAACCAATCATAATTTGGAAAAAACATTAACAAATTCTATATCTAGTATGGGCATGCTTTTTTGGACTTCCTGTGAGCCAACGTACCAAAATTTATGCCAACCAACAATAATTTGGAACAAACATTAACGAATTCTTTATCTAGTATGGGCATGCTTTTTGGACAAGACTATGCCTGAAATTCGTATTCTAAAAGAAAAGACACTTTTTGGGTTTTAGAAAGCACTATAAATGAAAGATGGCCTGAAGTTGATATTCGATCCCAACAGATATAGCTGACTTCCAAGAAATATCAACATAAGATGCACAAGATATTAATAAAAAGAAAAAACAACATAGCCAACTTCTGTTCTTACCACACATGATTTGCAGTTGTTAATCAAGTGAACTGAACTACTACATAACATATAAATGATAACTTCATCCAATTGTTCTATCACCAAAAAGGGAAAGCAATGCAATAAAGTTGGCAAGCATTAAATGTTTTCCTCACAGTGAATAACAAAAGAAATTAATTGTGACATCACACTAAACAAGGGTCAGAAAGTTTAAATAACAAAGCAATAGGAAATGCCAGGGAGTTCAGGGGTCCTTTTATTTTGTTGTGTGTGTGTGGGTGGGGGGGGGGGGGGGGGAGAGAGCTCATGAATGGTACCTTTCTTTTAACTGGAGCAGATGTGCTAACTGGTTTAAAGAATGATTCTAGCCTGTTCAAAAAAGAGACAGCACAAATTCACAATGCAAAACACCATGGTTAGAAATACCACAAGAATTACGAATATACTAGAGATTATCGTACATATATTAAAGGCTTTACAAGGTGAAATAGTATTAAAGGGCCCATCAACCACTTTTTAAGAAGTTAAGGGAGTGATGGTTTTTTCCGACAGTATTAACCATCAACAGATTTATTCTAAGCAATTCATACCTCCCCTGAGACGACTTGTTCTTGGCTGTCTTGATCTTTTCTATTGCCTGAACAAAGCCGGTTGCAAAGTAGTTCATTGTATCCTTTTAAAGAAGCTAGAAGAATCTTTCTGTCAAATAGTGGCAAAAGGTTGAATGGAAAAGGGAAACATACCTTCGTAACTCTATCAATGTTGAATCCGTTTTCCTTTACCAGAAAGTTAATCAACCCCTAATAAGAATAAAATATAAAAATGAAAATTCTGCTAGAAATCATTAACCAGTCAAAAAATCAAAACTTTCTCGGAAAGACAATCACTTCTTCATCAGGAGCAGCCCATTTTAGTTCAGCTTGCTCATCATCTGTAACAACTAATGGTTCCTTGAAGAGCCGCCTAGCCTCTTTATAGGGCCATTCATCAGGTATTTGATATCTGCAATAGGATCAACAATGAAAATACTTTAAGCAACATATGATGTAATCATGGTTTATTCAACTGCCCAAATAATGAATTACCATAATGTTACAGTCAAGTCCACCCACTCCCTCAAACACAACCCAAAAAAATAGGTGACAGAGAGACAGAAGAGATAGAGAGGAGGGAGGGTTCTCAAGTATGCCAATTACTTGGCATACTTTTCTCTGGAAATTTTTTGGAAATTATTTTTTTCTTTCATAACAAAGAAATCCTCGATGGCCAAAGCCGTATGGTTCAAAACTCAGTAGATCCAACGTGATCCAGCTCTTCCGGGGACTCCACCAGTAGAGGGAGCTTAGTACACCAAGCAGCCTTTTCTTTAATAGTTTATCTAACAATATATGGCCCCTTATGAACTTATAATTTCAAAATCTTTCCCGAGAAAAGTATGCCAAAAAGTTTTAGAACATTGTTTATTGTTTGGAGGAAGTGTATAGTCCATCAAATAGTGCTAACCCTTAAAGTTTCCAGTAGTAATTGCACTAAAAGTGGACATCCCTTTACATATACGACAAGCTCCTTTAGAATGAATTTCTAAATTTTCAACATCTCCTCGTTCTTTCTGCCTTGTGAAACAAGAGAAATCAACTAAGCTTCTGGAAACAGATGTTCATTTTATCAAGATTCAGGATTTTATTTTATTTTTTGAAATTGGTACTGTTGATCAAGATTCAGGATATTGAAGACTGCTGGCAAAGAAAAGCTAGTTAACACTCAATGAATGCATGCATACATATTTGACGAACGCAGTTCCATAAAATATCAAATGAAGTACCTCTCTTTGTTAATATTCTCCAATATGCTCTCCATTGACCCATGTTGGCGTACAAGCTTCAAAGCCGTCTGGGGCCCTATGCCTATTGCGTAGATTAATGATTAGACACTAAGAACTGTTGCTCAAGTCACTCAATATCATATCAGTTGCAGCATAAGTAAAGTTTGTAGCATAAGCACATGGAGTTTAAATTGTTCCTAGATACTAATGTATGATTGATCATAAGAAGTCAGGATGGCTGAGCAAAACTTTTTTTTTGACATTGGTAACATTTCTATATATTAACAGGTATACTATACCAAATTGTATAGTCCCCAATTAGACAATTACAAAAGAAGGATCATCCTATCTATGTTCCTTTTACAAATTATCTAAAACATCAAAAATATCTTCTGTTTCCCCTAAACATTCCTGTTTACACCAAAAATAAAAGAGGGATAGACAGTTCATCTTCAGTTCCTGGATGCTGCATTGTTTGCTCTCAAAACACCTCTGGTTTCTCTCTTTCCACACAGTCCACCAAATACATGTGGGACAATCCTCCATCTCTCTCTCTCTCCATGGATAAGCTTCCTTCCTTGTACCAGCTATCAAGCACTCCTTTTGCCCTTGCTGGCATTACCTTCCTAATTCTCCTTAGGTTAATGAAAATTCTCCAGATTTGATCAGTCCATTTACAATGTAAAAAGAGATGATTGCTTGTCTCTGCCTGTTCCCCACAAAAAAACACCTAGAACATAACTGATAACCAAAGCTTTTCATTTTTTCCTGAGTCAAAACAGCTTCTCTGGCCACCAGCCAAGAAAAGCATGCTACTTTGTATGGAATTTTCACCTTCCATGGCCAGCATCCCACTTGATTGTTGCATAAATGGGACCGGATAATGCAGAAGAAACATGAGGTAGCATAGGGGACTAGACTTGGAAATGATTGTTTTTTTGGGGGGGGGGGGTTACAGGATTTCTTTCAGGTATCTCAATCTCCACATGAAGACTGGAGTTTTAACAGCACTTCATGTGACAGACTGTAGCCTAAGATCCAAATCTGCACAGAATCATTTAGTAGAAGGCTAGAAGCACACATACATCGCCATTACAACTATCAAAGCACAAATGCATTAGGAATCGGAACTTATATACTTTTCCCCAAAAAATGGACGCAGAAGCTATACGAGCTCTTAGATTACTGCAATCTATTTAATGCAGCCAAATGATTTTTAAACAGAGATTTAACTGACAAGCATGGTACCTCGTATGCTATCACAGTAATCACATCCACAAAGAATGCACAAGTCTATGAACTGATCCATATCAAGTTCAAGCTCCTCTAATACCTGCGATAAGATATACATATTAAGATATTATACACTTAACATCAAGACATCAACCAAAAAAAAGTTTTCAGGACCATTTTACCTTGGAGATATCAAATTCCATCACTGGTATCTTTTTGGAGCTAGGATCCATTAAATGCCGAAGAAACTTTGGAGCTCCAAAAGTTAAGGAATCCATATCTTCCGAGGCCACAGCATAGACCTGACAAGTATAGGAACTCTTTCTCATCTGATACTTATCAATAATGATGCCCAACGCATGACTGGGAAGTGGAAAATCTGACTCAATTATGTGTCACTATTCTTCAGAGAAATATTCATTGTCAACCCCCACCCACCTCCGAAGTTTTATTATAGCATATGTGCAAAGGACTATACATACCATAAAGAAACTTAATTTTGCAAACATAGGCCTTAATAATATCCTTTACAATATTATAGATTAGATATTTCAACAATATGAAGCATCAAGTCACCAGGTAATCTGAACATTTCATAAGTGACGTTTCCTTTGATACCCGGGCATAGCACTAAGCAATTAATAATTATTTAACAAGGAATACATGCCTTTTCTGCCTTGCAAAGTGCCGCACACTGAGCCTCTGCTTCAGAAGGAGCCTAAGGAACCATCAAGAAAAAATCAGACTTTCCATCGCATCAAGGGAAAACACTGTACTTTGCAGACATACCATTATATGTAAATTACGTGAATTTATTCAACTAAAAAAAGGTGCAGTGAATGCCACCTAGCCAGAATGTCTATACGGACTTCTAACTCACCTCAACAGCCGGTACCCCCATCAGTCTGAGAAGCTTTTTGCAGTCATCATTGTGTTGCGGCGTAACCTGAAAATAGGTATGTGTCATTCAAATACATGCACAGGTTTTCGCTATTTACAATGTAAAAAGAGGGGTGGAAACCAAACATTTTGGGAGGTTTACGAGCCAAAGCATATTATACAATGAGATATCCCATATTTCACAACAAGTCATTTTCTTCGGAGTCTGAAACACTTCAGTGATATTAGTAGCTACTAGTACACCACACCCATGTCAACCGTACAGGAGTAGTAAAAAGTAATTCTAAAATTATTGCCCAAGTCTTGAAACCTATGTTGCTCGAACTCTTCAAAAATGTCGACAGGTGTGTGTCGGATACTCCAAAAGTAGTATATTTTTGGAGAATCCGACACGGGTGCGGCAACATTTATGGAGTCCGAGCAACATAGGTTGAAACTTCTTTTCTACTCAGAAACTGCAAATTTATGTTGAACAAGGTAGTAAACCATAATTCAATAGCAGATATTATGTTGATACAAACTTTGGAGTTTGAACATATATGCCACCAGCTTCTGAAACTTTTTCTGCTCAAAATGTATTGAAGAGTGAAGCTCAACAGATTATGTGTAAACAAAGGTGTTCTCTTTTCTTGACATTATTAGTTCTCTCTACATCTCAAGCTGCTGGACTTGTTCAGCACAGTTTTACAAATCTTGTACTTGTAGATAACAGAAACAATAGGGGTTTAACCATCTACTATGCAACAAGATTAAACATAAGAGATTTATGCACGGACTGCAAGGTTATCCCGAGTGAGAATTTCACGACCCAATATAGGCTCTTGGTGATGGACCTGGGGATCAAGAGGAAGAGGAAAAAGAGGGCTGTGACATTGGGGGCTTGGAGGAGTGGTGGGGACGCGAGTAGTAGGTGGAACTGGACAGTGAATTGCATTAGGGAAGCACCTAAAGGGAGGGGTGTCGAAGGGTTACTCTGGTGAGCACAAAGGGACTGTTGATGGAATAAGGAGGTGCAAGGGAAAGTGAAAGCAAAAAAGGTGGCGTATTTGAAGCTAGTGGAAAGTAGTGACGAAGAAGAGAAGAGGGCAAATAGGGAGTGGTACAAGGGGGCGAGGAAGGAGGCGAAGTTAGCGGTTATGGCGGTGTTTGAATGCTTGTATGAAGAGTTAGAGGACAAAGGCCGGAACAAGGAGCTTTACAGGCTAGCCAAGGCAAGAGAGAGGAAGGCTCGCAACCTGGATCAAGTGAAGTGCATCAAAGATGAGGAGGGCCATGTATTGGTGGCAAGGGAACATATTAGACTTAGGTGGCAGACATACTTTCACAAACTTTTGAATGAAGAGCGAGACAAGAGTATCGTGATGGGCGATCTACAACACTCCGAGCGTCGTCAAGACTTTGGTTATTGTAGGCGTATAAGGTTGAGGAGGATGAGGGGGTTATGCGCACGATGAGTAAGGGTAGAGCAACCGGAGCAGATGAGATCCCGATGGAATTTTGGGATAGTGCGGGCAGAATGGGTTTAGAGTGGTTAACTGGGTTGTTTAATGTCATCTTTAGGACGACAAAGATGTCCGAAGAGTAGAGGTGGAGTACAATGGTTTCATTGTACAAGAACAAGGATGATATTCATAATTGCAACAACTATAGGGGTATCAAGTTGCTGAGCCACACCATGAAAGCTTGGGAGAGAATGGTGGAGTTGAGAGTGCCTATTTCCGAGAACCAGTTCGGATTCATGCTGGGACGATCGACTACGGAGATTATTCATCTTGTGAAGAGATTAGTAAAGCAGGGAAAGGAAGACGGACTTGCATATGGTGTCCATCGACCTAGAGAAGGCATACGACAAAGTCCCAAAAGAGATCCTATGAAGATGTTTGGAGGCTAGATGAGTTTTGGTAGCATACATTAGGGCGATCAAAGATATGTATGATGGAGCTAAGACTCGGGTAAGGAAAGTGGGAAGGGACTCAGGACACTTTCCAGTCATGATTGGGTTGCATTAGGGATCAGCTCTTAACTCGTTTTAATTTGTCTTGGCGTTGGATTATTGACGAGTCACATTTCCAGAGAAGGTTCCATGGTGCATGGTATTTGTAGATGATATTGTATTGATCGACGAGACACGGCGTGGGGTGAACACCAAGTTGGAGGTCTTGAGAAAGACCATTGGTTTCAAGTTGAGTAGGACTAAGAGTGAGTACATGGAGTGCAAGTACGGTATGGTGATGAGCAACACTGACGTGGAAATGAGGCAGGACTCACAAGTCGTCCCGAGGAGAGAGAGTTTCAAGCACCTGGGGCTATAATCCAATGTAATGGAGTGATTGATGAGGATGTCATATACCGTATTGGAGCAGGGTGGTTGAGATAGAGGCTCGCTTCTAGTGTCCTGTGTGATAAGAATGTGCCATCAAGACTTAAAGATAAGTTATACAGAGTAGTGGTTAGACCGACACTGTTGTATGAAGCAGAGTATTAACTCAGTCAACAACTCTCATGTCCAGAATATGAAAGTTGCGGAAATGAGGATGTGGTCCTACTAGGAGAGATATGGTCATAAATGAAGAAATTCAGGACAAGGTGGAAGTGACCTCAGTGGCGGAGAGGCGAGACTGAGATAGTTCGGACATGTCCATGTCCATGTCCAGAGGAGAGGCACAGACGCTCCGATGAGGAGGTGTGAGAGGCCGGTGATTGAGGGTTGGAAGAAAGGTAGAGGTAGGCCGAAGAAATATTAGGGAGAGGTGATCAGGTGAGGACATGACCTTAGATAGGAGGGTGTAGAGGTCGAACATTAGGGTAGAAGGCTAGTAGTAGGATTAGTATTATTTTTCTTTCTTGTTGGATCAGTATTATTTCCGTCATTTTCTTGTATTTTTATTTTAGTATTCACATACCTCTTATCCTTAATTTTCTATTACTACTTGTTGTATCTTCTACTTTAATTTTCTTGCTATTCTGATGTTATTTCTGCTTTGATTGAGTCGAGGGTCTATTGGAAACAACATCTCTATCTGTCAAGGTAAGGGTAAGGTCTGCGTACACTCTACCCTCCCCAGACCCCACTGGTATGTTGTTGTTGTACTATGCAATAATATTAAAGGAGCAGTAGACAAGCACTATTTCTGGTCTTACACAACTAATAAACTTAGAACCAGTTCGGAAAGTCGGGGAGAACAAGTAGCACTCATAAGGAATAACAATTTTATACACCCACCTTTACTGTTCTCTTGCTGAATTTCTCAATATCCTCCTTATTGCCAGCCTGTAATCAGAATGCAACTATATCAATTATGTGAATATACACACAGATGAAGAAAAATAAGAGGACCAAAAACATAGAACATATTCATACACTTTCCCCAACCCTTTTCCTTGGTGGAGGGTACAGGAAATTAGATTAATTAATAAGAAGCCCAAAAGAGGTACTGAAAACATATGACATATAACTATCAAACCTCTGTAGCCTTAGCCAAGTCATCTGTGGCATCTTCCCTTCTAGAGTAACTACATAGACAAGAAACAGTAAACGTGAATAAACAGGCAGGATGTCATGGATATAATACAAGGAGCATATAAGGGAGCTATATGTCATATGTACCGTTTTGCAAGTTCTTGTTTCTTCAAATCAGGGGGCTTGCCATCGAAAACATAACTGTTAATAAAGACAGAAATTACTGAAGAGGAACAACGCAAGAAAGGAACAAAAGGAAAAGCACGAACGTTTAAAGCGGAAAATTACACTGGCTTGATTCCAGCTTCCAAAAGCCTAATTGTCCGCGAAAACATCCCAACCAAATGACTACAAATGCACATAGCCATCATAATCAATAAGAACTACAATTTTATAATGTCAAATTCAAAGTAGAACTAAGTAAAGCCAACCTAACGTAAGCAATTATCTAAATGAACCATAAAAGCAGGTACACAAATATGTTCTGTTTTACTGTTTAAAGCAACAAATAGGCCACAAAATGTTACTCCTATTCATTTTATATAGACTACTACAGTACTACTAGTCGTGGAGTCAAACAGTTTTCCCTTTGACTACCATATTTAAAATACTTTTTATTTAACATTGTGAATTATACTCCTCATGTTTCATTCTATGTGACACGCTTCCTTTTCACACAGTTTCAAAAAGAATGACACACCTCTGAATTTGGAAATAAATTACTTTACACTTTCATTTTACACTTAATGAGAAGCTTTTATAACCACACAATTGTTTTGGCATGTTTAAGACCACAAGTTTCAAAAGTTTTATAGTAACACAACTGCTATGACATGTGTTAGACCACGAGTTTCAAAAGTTCTATAGTAATACAAATGCTATGACATGTGTTAGACCACGAGTTTCAAAATATTCATTTCTTTCTCAAACTGTGTTGACTCAAACTATATCACATAAATTCGAATTGAGAGAGTACTACTTTGTTGCCATTAAGAAACCAATGTCCCAATGGAGACTAGATCGTTTGTTGCCATTCTTTTTGAAACGGAAGGAGTAGACTGCGTAGCATCTAAGTCAGCCAGAAATTATCACAAATTACAAAGAACAAGTCATGTTTCAGAAATATACCTAGTAGTTTCCCCAGCTTCGTTAGTGAGCATTTCTGTACCGCTTCTTCCTACCACAATCTACACCACAACAATTGACCATTCAGCTATCCTAATAATTCCATATGCATTAAGATAGAACACAGGATGTACATGAATGCATATAGAGGTAAATGTACATACCAGGAACTGGTAAATGCTCATACTAGCGTCGATTGCTATTTTACGCCCGAAATAGCTCTCGAATTTCTGCTCTTTCATTCCACTTGGAGCATTGTCAGCCAACAGCTTCATTAAACCCTACAATTTACAAAGAAACAGTTCAATTTTTGAAAATGAAAGAGAAAAATTGATGGATTAAACACTATATTTATGCGTAGACATACCTTAATTCCCATTTTTAGATGAAAATCAGAAAGCCTATGCACAGCAAGATGAAAAGAAGAAGGGTTAATTTCTCAAAGGTTGGGTACTAGGGTTTAATCTTTTCCCGCCTCTTTGGTATATATAGGTGTAGTAAGTCTTGTATTATACGCCTGACTCCTATGTTTCGAGTTTAATTATCAGGATTTTCCGCTTGGCCCGGTGACTCGACATGTAAGAAATGTGGAGCCCACTGTAAAAAACCCATTTCATGTTACACTACACACACCCAGCTCAATAGTTTCTTGGATCCTTTAAATTAAAAGGCACATAAATACTTCACATTTCATGGTAAATGAGAGCTAAGGAGTGAAGGGCGAGCGAGCTCTAATACATATCTATTATTTTTGAAATGAGGGTTCAAACAGGGCAAACAAAATTCAATTCAGATTTATTATTTTAAAGGTTGAATGCTAGTTCACTCGGTGAGTTGCCTGTAGGGATTTCAACGGATCGGATCTGGACAGGATCCTACTAGATTTAAATCCAGATCCATTTTTCATATCTGGATCCAGATACATCGGGTCTATAAAAATCAGATCCAAATCCGGATCCATAGGATCCACCGGGTCTACTGATCGAATCTGGATCCACATGTAAAAAAAATTGTCTTGTTAAGAATTTTTTTTTAACCGACAAACGATTTTTACTTAGCTAAAAATTTACTGTGGTTCAATTTTGAAATGTTCATATGATATATTTTGTTCGTTGTCTCGTTTTGATTGTGAGCTATTAATTGAAAATGTTGGACAATAACAATAGTTGTGGAAAATGCTGACTAATATTTCAACAATGCAGAACTTGCATGTGCTTGGAATCTTCACAAATGAAGTGAATATAATTTTAACTACTTGTCTATGGAGATGTTAGTCATTCACTAATATAACATTGATTTTATTATCGAAGTTACCTCTTTATTTTTTAGTTTTTGAGTTAACGCGGGGATAAATTAAACTTGCAAGGATGTGCTTAGCAATTTTAAGAAAATACTTATAAAATTACATTCTATGTTATGAATATATTTAATAAAAAATGGATCCACGAGTCAGATCTGGACCGGATACGGATCTCAAATACAAGATCCAGATCCAGATCCGATCCGTCAGAAATGGATCCGGGTCTGATCCGGATCCGTCTTGTCCAAATTTTGAAGATACATATCCTATAAAACGAATCTGGATTCACCGGATCTAGGATCCACTGCCATCTCTAGTTGCATGTAGATGGAGGACCCCATCAGTAGGGTAGTATCTAATTTCCCTTCCTGTTACATTTTCTTTCCCGTCGCTATCTATCCCTTAATGTAATAAAAGTTTGTTATTTAAATAGCCGGAATCCTAATGTCTCTTACTTTAACCATTTTAGGGCGGTGAATTTGATTTTTCCCCTCGACCTATTTATAGAATTCAATTAAAAAATCTATATTTCCGTATGTATAGAAGAAAATGTCTTTTTGATGAAAATTGACTTAAACTTTGAGTCTTTTTTTACAAGAAATTTATTGCAATTAATGTTCATGGCAAATTTTTAAGCCTAGAAATTTTTGGCCCTACCTCCCCTCTGTTGCATCACTTGTCATCAACAGTGGGAAATTTATGCAAAACTAAAAAGAGCGAGACTAACAGCTTTTATATCATGAAGATTCAACCCATTTATGTAGAGCTAAGACCTAAGAAAGCTCAAATATGCTGAGGAGTTGGACATATTTTAGCCTGAAGTAGTTATCGCCTACATGTCTCTATATAAAATGAGCCGATGATACAGATGTAGTTGTCATAAACAAGAATTAAATTGAGAAGTTGTTGCAACTATGCTCAAGTAGATCATAAAACAGCGATCATGGTTACTTTAATCTGTCAGCTATCTGATTGACTGAACACTTGCTTCTCAGATGATTTTGGCCTTCATGTTTCTGCTGCCAGATTACATGTTTAGTATGTGTAAATCATATCCGGTGTGCTTTGACTCCACATTTCATTAACTTCCACATCACTTGATGAAACATTCCCATATTCATAAACTGACAAGCATGGAAATTCTGGAACAAAGATAGTCTACTTGGCTGATTTGCTTGGCATTTTCCTATTTCTTTCACCTACTGGGCAACGATAACTATCGACGACTAGGTCTGCCTCAATTCATTGCATTAGTATCTGTGGAAAAGAGCAAAAGGAGAAAACTAATACCTATCTATAGCTCCACATTGCTCTTGATTTGGATAAAACTGCAGAGACTAGAATAGTGAATCACAGATAAGAAGAAATAGCCCGATCGAATAGAATATGATAGACTGGAGCACACTAAGCAATAAAATACCTTTGTCCATAAAGTGTTAGCAGTGGGGATCCATCCATGTTAGCAGCAATAAGCAACTTGCTTTGTTGAACATTGATGGATCGCACATTAACACCTTTTTCATATACATGAGCTATTAATGATCAGTCAGTAAGGTGATTTGATTTATCCACTCATTGATGGGGCCTAATATTTTGGACATAATCCTCAGAGATTCAGGTATGTTGTGCTCATGCTGCTTTCCACTTCAAAGTGTTACTTGTTGATGAGGAATATTCATGTTCTGAACACTAATTAGAAACATTATTTTAGTTTACCCAAATGTACAATTAAGCTACCATTGGCGCATCATTCATTTACTAGGTAGTATGAAACAAAACGAAAATAGACAACTTTCGTTCAATAAAACTGATTGTTTATATTGAACACTAAACTGAAATTACAACGCAACTACTAATCCAACAGAAGCTGAGAAGAAAGGGGATGAGAATTAGACGGTTACAAATTTGGGATGAGGAAATCAGAGATATAGAGCGAGATGAGGGAGAACATTGAACATCATAATACGTATAAAACTTCTATCTAATTGCTAGTCCCTTTTAATCAATTACTAATTGGGCTTTGATCCCAAATAAAACTTTTCAACATTTTAGTCGGCCCAAAAAACTCAACTGGACCGGTCCTATCCACCTCTAACCCATTAGTATTCATTTACCTCATACTTAAACAAAGTTGATGGAGAATGTTTGGATACCGCTGAATCTTAGAATTGATTAAGTGATTGTTCTGTAATTAAAAGAGTAGAGAGTGACGAAATGATAAAGGAAATTCTGCTTTCCATGGGTCAATGTTTGCTCACCAAAATTGTGCTATTTTTTGTTTATCAACTTGGAGATCATATAGGCTTGTGAGTTATATTTTTTGCTTAAACAGGTATTTGGACAGAGATATCACCTGCATGCACTCCTTTTCCTCTCAATTAAAATGGAGCCAGAAACCCTTAATTTGCTTTACTTGTTTAATTGTGCAGAAAAGTTCACTTAAATTTGACTCTGACACTAGCCAATAATGGATTTTTACTTTCTTTTTTTTTTGGTTTCTTATATTATACTCCTACAGTCCTACTAGACAGGCCATATAAGACAATCAAGTAAAGATAGGAATTTTTTTTATGGTGTGTGAGGCATGCCACGTAATACTTGTATGAGCGGCTCATTAAGTGACAAGTGGATTGTGGGCACCTTATCTTCAGAATTGTTATTAGATTGTGGGATCCACATACTCTTTAATGCTTATTCATATGAAAGAAAAAAGTAAAGGACTTCTCTTCTAAGTTCTAACGTTTTCATCTTTCTTCACAACTAAACAATGGCAAATTCCATTTCAATCAATTTTATCAAAAATCAAAATTACATGTTCATCCATAGTAAATTAAACATGCAATTTCTTTGAAGATTGGTACTTAATTTTGGTTGCCATCCTTGCTGATGCTAAAAGAAAAAAGTTGACATGTAATGTTTGAAAAAGAATAAAAAAATTAGCTTCAGATCTTGATTCTTTGGATCTAAATCTAGCTCAATTACTTGAATTTTCTCCTGCCATTTTCATTTATCCGTGATTTTCAATATGAATCTTTCATGATTTATTTCAATGTTGCCCACACAACTAAGAAAAAGAGAATATAATAGATGCTTGACAGAATTTAGATTTCTATGAATCTACTTTGCATGTCATTTCTAGTATCAAAATAATAATAATAAAAAAAAAAGTACTTGTCACACTAATTTTTACTGTTAAGTTATATATATTGTGCAAAAAATAAAATTTGCAGTAAAATTTGCTTCAAAGATCTGTTTGTTTGAGCCTGACTTTGAATTCATGCTTCAGATTGCAAATCCAAATCTTGAGTTAAAAGTTGGGTGAAAGTTTTGTGTGAATTTCCATGTAACTGCATATTTAAATTTTAAAAGAAAAAAATAGATAGAAATTAATTGATGAATAAAGGAACAAACAGTGGCAAAAATGCTTAATTTGATAAGGAGAGATCAAACCTCAAAACTTAAACCCATGGTCTCATATTGTATCTGTTGAACTGAGGTAGATTGTGGGTCAAAAATCACTGTCTTGGTATTCAAAGATTGATGCTCATGTGTTAGTCCTGCTTTATTTTTAATGCCTTTTGGGATGCTCTTTTCTTTTTTTTTTCCTCAATTTTTGGCTTCATACTTCCATATTCATTTTCCTTCCCTTTTTTTCTAATTGGATCCAAAATTTGATCCGTACAACCCTATAAAAGGATCAACAGATGAATTGACTTTGTGCCTATCTTCACCGTATAATTCACTTTGATGTTTAATAATCTCAACATTTGCTCGATACAAATACTTTCAGGCAATTTCTTCAGAGTTCATGTCATTTGCGGCTAAAATTATAACAATAAATTACTCTTTCATTAACCCATTCAAGCGCATTGCCATAAAGGAATTTACTGTTTGTGTACTCCTCAAATCCATTCCTATGCTATGCATTATTCGACCAACTTTTAAATATGTATTTCTCAGGAATACAAGAATAATTCAAGTCAAAGAAGTCAAGCGAATTGAACTGGACAATTTCAGTTTGCCCACTTTCACCTTTTAAAAATGTATATCTAGTAGTAACCCCGTTAGTTTCAATATTGATCACTTTTTTGGTTGTCCATGCAAAACACTAGCGGCATGCTTAATATCCCACAATCTTCTATGAAAAGTTTAGGATTTCCTCGAGATTTGTAATCCTCATTTGCCTCAATATCACGCATTTCAGATGTTTGTTGCTCATAATGTTTTACAAACTCGATTATACTCATTGTCTTGCATGATATTTCTGTGAAGACTCTATTTGTGCTCACTTTTTTTAGTTGATTTGATGTCTGATGAAAAAGTAGAACGACTAAATGCAGGCCACCATTTTCCCCTCAAATCATATAACCTTTGAAGCCAAGTACTACTTGCACAATCCCAATCACTTATCATTTTTTGTCATACTAACTCAAATTCTGATTCTGAATTGCACCTCCATAAGAGTTTATCAAAGTTGTTTCAAAATACCGATTTAAAGTAAAGTTGTGGTATGTTCTTTTGGGCATTCCTGTCAATATGCCATTCACATAATAGATGACACGTATCAAGAAAAACTTTCTTAATGTCAAAATCTATGGCAGGAGCGTGCTCGGTGGAAATTGTTTTTGGTGTTCTTTCTCCCATTGCCTTAAAAATGTTTGAAATAGCCAAATAAAAGAACCAATAGTTTCGTCGCACAAGAACACACATCCAAAAAAAACAGTGTTTTTTCACACCAACAAATGGAGCACAAATCATGTCATATCTATTTGTACGATAAGTAGTGTAAAACATCATCACATCCCCAAAACACTCATAGTGCAATCTAGATATACCATCTCTCCAAAAGAAGTTGCACAACCTGCCCTCTTCGTCAACTTTAAAAGAATAAAAGAAGTTTGAGTCCTCTGATTGCAAATGCATAAAATAATTTATCTAAGTTTGAGCATCTCCATTACTAATCATATTTCTTTTGTGTGCTTGTACGAAATTATGAGCATCTTGTTCAATAAATACAGCATTTTCAATACCATCCGCTTCATTCTGAAGAAATCGAATAACTTTTTTTTGTACGAATATCAGCATCAATCATAGAATCAAGAATGTTTTTAGTAGCACTTTTAAGCTTGCGACCAGATTGTATAAAATGTCTCAAATTATCTTCTATCATGGAATGGCTAGGCACATCACTGAATTCACTTACTTTCCATATCTCATTTGAAATTTTGAATTTTGTGCGAGTCAAGCAACCACATTTATATTATAATCTTTGTCGCTTCCTTTCTTGATAAGGAGAGAGCTTATCACATTGTCCTTCACAAAAACAAAGAAATAAACACCTTGTCATCTCTTTATTTCTGTTATAAGTCTTTGCTCCTTTTCCGATTCCAAAACCTTTTGTCACGGCATATGAACTATAGGCATTGTATGATTCCTCTTCAGAATGAAATTTCATACCAATCTCAAAGACAAAGTTCTTGTTAATGTTATAATCATTATGCGCTCGTGTGGAATATTCTTGATCGTTAACGTTGGAATCTACAAGAATAATCTTTAAATTATAAGTATCAAAACTCAAGGAATAGATAAAATATAAATAAAATTTATTTAATAAAGGACCTCCATACTTAAATTAAAAGAATTTCATATATGTGAAATATATTATCTTCTTAGGCAGAATGCCCTTTGTCAACATGTATATCCTCCATTTTTTATTTGAGACACAATCTGCACAAAAAAACAATTACACCATTAAAGACTGCCTCTTACCAAAAGTTATCTTAGTATATAAAAATATTACTATATATTTTTTGTGATGTTATTAAGTCTCTGCCTAAAATATAATCTTGAATATGTGATCCACCGTTAATTTTTGAATGTAATGCTGTAGTCATTATTTGAAATAAGAATAGTATCAAGTTTTTATATGTTGATCACATTTCTATTTTATAACAAGTAGTGTTTTTATGTTGACAGGATGTTCCCAACAAGCTATGAAGGTGCATTACAATAGTGAATTGGACCGGATTGCCAGAAAGATAAACTGCACTAACATTGTCACAGTAGACCAAGATAGCTTTCTGAATAGGAAAGTGTAGTTCTAACAAAAGATTACGCAGCTAACATGATTCTGACACCACATTCTCCATGCCTCAATACTCGATCTCTGCACTGGATCTTGATAATTTAGCTTGTCGTTTTGCAGACCATAAGACCAAGTTATCCCCAAGAAACATACAATAACTAGAAGTCGAGCGTATGGTATCAGGACAATCACCCCAATCATCATCTATTTAAGACACAAGTGTAGAAACGGACGTAAGATACAAATGCAAGCCATAATCAAGTGTGCCCTGGATGTATCGTATAATGCGTTTGAGCGCATTCATATGCTCAATCTGTGGATCATGCATAAACAAACACACATGTTGAACTTCATAAGTAATATTAGGTCTTGTAAATGTAAGATACTGAAGTGCCTCTGCAAGGCTGCGATAGTGGGTGGGATCCTCGAACTTAGTGTCAGATGTAGCACTCAGATTCGGGTTAGTATCAATCGGAGTAGAAGTAGATTTACACGATGACATACCAGCTCTTTCAATGATCACAGCGACATACTTCCTTTGTGATAAAAATAAATCACCTGAATGACTAGTGACAACAATCCCCAAGAAATAACTCAAGAGCCCCAAGTCTTTCATAGCAAATTCGGAACTGAGAAGTGTCATGATAGCCTTGCATAGATTATCAGACGAAGCAGTCAATATAATATCATTGACATACAATAAAATATGTACCAGAGAAGTAGCACGATGATATATAAAGAGAGAATGATCAGACCGGCTGTGAGAAAAACCAATAGAAGACACATAATTTGCAAACCTTTGATACCAAACATGTATGGCCTGCTTAAGTCCATACATGGACTTCTTCAGCAAACAGACATGATGAGGATGATTGGGATCTCGAAAACCCAAGGGCTGATGCATATAAATTGTCTCCTTAAGATCACCGTGTAAAAAGACATTTTTCACATCCAACTAATGAATAAGCCATGTTTTTTAGAGAGCCAAACTGAGAACAGTATGAATGGTAGCTGGTTTGACCACCAGACTAAATGTTTCACCACAATCCACGCCAACTTGTTGAGTTTTACCATCACATACAAGACGAGCCTTATGCCTCTCAAAAGAACCGTCAGCATTTTCTTTATGAGTAAAAATCCACATAGACCGAATAATATTAACATCAGAAGGACGAGGCACCAACTTCCACGTCTTATTTTCAATAAGAGCATTATATTCGTCAGTCATAAACAATTTCCAATTCGGGTAATTTAAAATAGACACAGGGTTACGCGAGAGGGCAAATTTAAGGACATTAGAATTGAGATTAAAATGTCATTTTGGTTTAAAAATACCCTTTTGACTGCTAGTAACGGGCCCTTGATGCGAGGAGGAATTGGATGGATTTTGGGCAATGTGTGGACTAGGGACGGACTGGTCAGCAGGCAGTGGGCCTGCTGGTCCAACAACCGGAACAGTGGGTGAAACATGGAAGAAAACCAAGCCAACCCTGGGCTGAATTGGCGGAACAGTATCGAGAATGGTACTGGGCTGCGATTCATGCCCAACAGGCGGTCCAACAGGAGCAGTGGCGAGGGAATGTGTGGGCCAGCAGGCAGTGGGCCTGCTGGCGGTTTTGGTCATGGGTCAAGTAGGATAAATGGTGCATAATATAGGGTGAGACCCCGTCATCCAAAAAATTATACGAACTAGGCACGTAACTACATACATTAGCAAACGGAAAATGAGTTTCATAAAAAATCACATGGCGACTAATAATGATATTATTGGAGGATAAATCAAAGCACTTGTAACCACGATGATTAGATGGATAATCCAAAAATACACAAGGGGTAGAACGCGCTTGAAGTTTGTTAAATGTAGTGGACGGAAAAAAAGGATAACATAAACACCCAAACACCCTAAGATGAGAATACGAAGGATCTTTATTGTAAAGAAGTTTAAGTGGAGAATTATGTTGTAGGGTTTTGTTATGAAGTACGTTAAGGAGGTAAGTAGCCATATGTAGGGCATGATACCAACAAGAAGGGGGTACGGAAGCATGGACTAATAAGGTTCGGACAATGCTATTGATGATATGAATTTTTCGTTCGACTTTCCCATTTTGTGAAGACGTATGAGGACATGAGAAATGAAAAACTATGTCATTAGCATCACAAAATTTCCGAAACAACCCATTATCATATTCTTTGCCATTATCACATTGAATATTTTTTATTTCCCATTCGAATTGGGTACGGATGAATGCTCTAAATTTTATGAATGTGGAAAAAACTTGAGATTTTTTCTCTAACGGAAAGGTCAATAAAAAATTAGAATAATCATCCAAAAATATAACATAATAACGATGACCCAAAGAACTTAGAACGGGTGATTTCCATAAATCGCTATGAATAATGTCAAAAGACATCAAAGTACGAGAAGTAAATGCTACAAATTGTAATCTAACATGTTTCCTTAAAGGACAGGAATGAAAAATTGGAGTACTACGCGTACCCTTACTAGAAATAAAATTGTTTTTATGAAAGGAAGAAATAATTGATGACCCAAACGTGCATGCCACAAGGAAGAAGCTAGAGCTGCAAATGTTGACGGCATGACTTGACTCGAGGAAGCGGTGGTGGTTGTGATTGGATAAATATCTCCCCTACTATTGCATCTCATGAGAGGTATCCCCGTTTTAAAATCCTTCACAGAAAACCCAAATTGATCAAAATTAACAGAAACCCATTTATCAATGGTGAATTTTCGGACATGCACAATTTTTTTAATTAAGTTATGGGCATGAAGGGTATTTTTCAAGACAAGAGGAGGATGTGGGGGAGATAAAGTTGTACTACTGTAACCATGAATTGGAATAAAGTTGTCATTACCAACAATAATGCCAATATTTTTGCTCAAATTGAAATAAGACGAGAGAGTACCTTGGTCGAACGTCATGTGAGAAGTGGTGCCGGTGTCAATGTACCAATTCACGTCGGGAGGATTTAATCTGAGTGTATATATGGTGGCCTCAATATCGGTGGGTGTCGGGATCGGAGTCAGGCCCGCAATGGTGAAGGATTGCGGGGGCCAAGGCCCAAGCTGACCGGCCTGCTGACCCAACCCATATCGTGGCTGGTTGTTGTCGTAAGACCCTAAAAAATTGGGCCTGGGATTGGGTTGGACTGGGGCCTAACTTCTTGGGAAATAACAAGACGGGCAGTAAGCTGGACTAGGCCACTGGCCGTTGTTCCAGGCCCACTGCCAAGGGCCCCAGGGCTGAGATCAGGTGGGCTGGGGCCCAGTACCCGAGGCCCATTACCGGCGTTTCTACTGTTCCATCCGCCGCTGTTGTTGCCGCCGTGATTTTTGCCATTATTTTTATGGTTTTGACCCTTCTTGCCGCTACCGTTGGTGCAGTTTTGGTCGAAATTGTCACCAAAACCGTGTGAGTTATCGAACATAGTCATCATCGCCACGAAACCTGCGCCGGTAGCCGCCTTTTTTGCCAGGACGACTTCTTTTAACGTGAGCATCGAACGGGCTTGATAAAAAGGGAGAAACAAATTACTTTGACGGAGGAGAGTCCCAACGCCATTATAGGTCTCAGATAGGCCTACAACCATTTGTAGAACAAGACGATTGATTGTAACATGTGCCCCAACGTTACGGAGTTGGTTCACCAATTCCTTGAGCCGTTTACAATAAGTTGAAACATTCGGGAAATCTTTCATGCTGACTTGTGAAAATTCTTGCTCAAGGGTGACAACGCGGGAATGTTGGTTATCATGGAATATATCACGCAATCTATTCCAGGTAGCCATAGCCGTAGTGTCTGGTTCAATGATCGTTTGTTAAAGGTCGGTGGAAATAGTTGAGTAAATCCACTGAAGGACGGTAGCATCAAGAGTGATCCATAATTGAGGATCCTCCGCTGGTGTAGGGACATCGGGAGAAATTATATGATGGAGAACTTGATGTGAGATTGCGTGAATTATGCACAATTCTGCCCATGTCGCATATTGGACGTTCTCCATCTCAAGAACAATAGAGATGTGGTTCTTGATGTTGGAAACAGTAAGGGCAGGATGAAACATGTTCTTTGACGTAGACATAACGAAAGAACAATAGGTGAATGAGGGATTTGGAAGAAAATTTGGGAAGAAATGAGGTAATGTTGCACGGATTCCGAGAAGGGACACGAAAACCGAGGCGACGGAAGAGAGGAAAATCGGTAGAAGCACCTAGACTTCTGATACCATGGAAGAAATAATCTCTTGATTATTCTTATTGAATGAATATATATATATATATATATATACAAGTTACAATCTCCAAATATGGAAAATCATATTCCTACTAAACTTCTAATATTATAGTTCTACTTGTACAAGAATTTTTACAATTATGGTAATTATACAACATAATTTACAACTTCTATTTATGATACAAGACTAGTCAAAACCATGTATATAATAGGGATACACACGGTATTCTATCAATAGAGATAAATATAAAATAGTTTTTTAATACAAACTAAACATAGGGTTTGGAATGAATTAGCTATCGTGTTCTGTAAAACCCATAAGCGGATTGCTCTGCCCCTGCCTATCCTATTCAAATTTAGATTAATCAAGCCAGTAGATTTAATGGCTAAAACATTAAAAACGACTTTTTGAATTATATACTTTTATTATTTACGTAGCATGTAGTATGGAAACTAAAGTAAGTTTGTTATTATAATTAAGTTGTACATAATTATTATCTAAGTAATGTACTGAAATGAAATAAAAAGAAAACAAACGCTTTATACTTTTAAGCAAAATTACTTTTTTTTCATTCTTTTTCCAGGTTATCTTTGTGGCAATCAATAATCGAAAGCTGAAAATACCAGAAAACAGTGATGAGCTGTATGAGATTAATGAGAAAGAATCAGACTCATCGCAGCCAAAACTTGTACATACTAAACAATTCAGGTTATGTTACTTAATTCGTTGATGAATACTTAGGAAAGGCAGCATTTTCATTATTCTTGCATGTGTTTTCTTTGTTTATCCCTAAGCAGTACGAGTAATATTTGTTCTTTATAAACGCCCACTTGGTACTTTAAACTTTAACGAAATAAAAGCAAGAGGGGAGATGAGAAAGGGAACCCACTGAATAAAGTTTTTTACGTCTATATCTAAAGATTAATTAATTTAAGCACAAAAAGTGTGGTATATAATTTTATAAGAAAGTGTGCATTTCTAAAAGAATTAATTCATACACATCACAATCAGATTAACTAATGTCTTTCGAATTTATGCTTATGATTGTGTGTGCATATAGTAACTGTTGATATACTGTGAAACAGGTTCTTAGACAAAGCTGCAATCCATCCAAAAACAGTTGAGCCCACACCATGGACAGTTTGAACAGTGACCCAAGTTGAAGAAGTGAAAGTATTAACAAGAATGTTGCCCGTCATAGCTAGTACCATTATAATGAACACATGTATGGCCCAACTCCAAACATTCTCAGTGGCACAAGGCTATCGAATGAACCGTTTCATAAAAAAATTCGAGGTACCAGCACCCTCAGTGCCCGCGATCCCACTACTATTCATGTGTATTCTCATCCCAATATACGACTTTTTCTTCGTCCCCTTTGCTCGAAAAATCACCAAACATCCCTCGGGGATCACTCAACTCCAACGCGTTGGGGTTGGGCTAGTACTCTCGATCGTGTCCATGGCTGTTGCTGCCCTAGTTGAGATCAGAAGAAAGCACCATTCATTGAAAGATCCATCGAAGCCTATTCATCTAGCTTGGCTAGGATTTCAATATGTTATTTTTGGAATAGCTGACATGTTTACCTTAGTGGGCTTGCTTGAATTTTTCTACAAGGAATCACCAGCTGGAATGAGGTCCTTATCCACTTCATTTACATGGATTTCAATATCTTTGGGCTACTTCTTGAGTAGTGTACTTGTAGACATTATTAAGTCAGTGACCAAAAGAAGAGCACCACCAAGCAAGAAAGGATGGTTGGTGGGCTTAGACTTGGATCAGAATAATTTGCACCTATTCGATTGGTTCTTGGCCATTCTTAGTGGGCTCAACTTTCTGAACTACCTATATTGGGCCTCTTGGTACAAGTACAAAACAGATGAGATTATGGAGCCCAAGCCCAATTTAGGTGATTCCATCAGTTTGTCCAAATCAGTCTCTGTGAGTAGAGTGCTATTGCTGAAGCACGGTGCTTCAGCAAGGCCTACAATTGAAGAATCATCCAATGGGCCCACTGAGGAAACTAATGAAAATAAATCAGCAGTGCCTAAAGTATTTTGAAGCATTGTCCAGTGAATATGCAGAAGATATTAATATGAAAAAATAACTAGAATAAAACAAATCGTTTTTCATGAGTCATGTGAAAAAAAAAAAGAAATTGATTGCTACTCGTATGGATTCAGCTAATCATGATGTGTTTTTCTTTCTCTTTTTTTGGGTCATTTTTAAGTCTGATTTGACATCTACATGATTTTTTGTATTAAGTTTTCTGACTAGTGTTTACCTTTGTAATTTCATGACTATACGTTTGGGGAAATTTACATTTTGTGTAATAAGATTGAAAAAGCTTAAAGTGCAGATAAAAGAACGTTTCATCTTTTAATTTCCCGTTCTTGTTTATTCTACAAATTACCAGTTACAGTTGAGACAAAAATTGCTCGATAATAAAATTATATCTTGTATCCTACAAATGTAAGTGACTTAAGTTCAATTCAAGTCATGAATTGCAAACTATATCAACATTTGATGAAAGTTCTATGAAAGAAGACAAAAAACATCTGATCAGAGTTATTTGTCCATTAAATGAGTGAAATGAATTTCGTGATGTATGACAGTGAAACAATGTAATAGTAGGCCCAAGAATATTTATGTGGGCTGTAATGGTTGACGTCTTACTCCATTGTCCATGTTTTCGTCTCCCAGTGACAACTATTAAGTTATTAACACGTGGTCAGAGCTCTCAATTGGATCATTGGGTATTACTAGATGTTATTAGCATCTAAAACATTTTTTTCTGGCATTATTGTTACTTTAATTGGTTTTTATTTCACTTATCTACATTTCATTTTTAAGAGGTCATTCGCACAAATTCCCTATTTTGGGGTGGTCTTTAATTTTTTCCCTTTAAATTTGTGTTCTTCAATTTTTTGGCGCGGGTACAATTAGGATTTCGCAAGGTGTAGTTAGTGTTTAGCTTCGGCATATGTATCATAACAACCCACAAATTACGCCGCATAACTTTCAATACTCAACAGAATCTGAAAAAGACATAATTTCAGACTTCAGCGGACATAGTTAGCGTTTAATTTTGACATATGTATCATAACATCCATTTAAGACATAATTTTCAACATTCAAGATATTCTGAAAAAAATACTACAAAACTATGCCGCATAACTTAATTCTTACATAATTTATGTCGAGCGAGATAAAATTTTAGTTTTCGAAGATAAAAATGTTACAGAAATTATGCCTTGCGAAGTAGGACTGAATATTTTCATAAAATAAATAGCAGAGACGAAAATTAAATACTACTGATATAAAGGGGAAAAATTAAAGACTATTGCATTTTTTCAACCCGCACGAAAAAATGTTTTTAAGAACTCGTTCTTCATGTAACTTTTTAAGTTTTAATGTTGGGACAAAGACATAAATGGGCCTCCATTTAGCCCAGAAGGAGCAAGTCAATAAGACCGAGTCCACTACATATACGGAGAAGAAAAAATTAAAATTTTCAAACCCATCTTGTTTTTAAAAACTGCAAGTTCAAACATTACACTAGTATTCTTGGAATATATCATTTTCACATCTCAAGATTTGGTATGTCTGGGGGGAAGAGGTTCTTTTTGCAGTTTAAACATAGTGTAATTATGTCGAGTACAATTTTCAGGAAAATAGCGTAGAATCATCTAAATGAATAGTACGATTAAATTAAGGGACTGAAACAAAGAAAGAGTTTATCGATATCTTAAATTAAGTAAACAATTCCCTTGATAGTTCCCCCTGGATAATCTTCTGACCCCTTCGCAAATTTGAAACTATAAAAACCTCCTCGAGAAAAACAGGGACTCGTCATTTATTTATGCATTTTCCATCGAAAACCAAACAAGGTCATCAATATCAAGAACAACACATCTATCGTTCTTGAGTAGAGATGGCAATGGATCTTGGACCCGGTGGATCCAGATCCATTTTATAAGATATGGATCTTCAAAATTTGGACCCGACGGATCCGGATCGGACCCGGATCCGTTTTTGACTGATCGGATATGGATCTGGATATTGTATTTGAGATCCGTATCCGGTCCAGATCCGTGGATCCGTTTTTTATTAAATATATTCATAACCTAGAATGTAATTTTATAAGTATTTTCTTAAATGTTTTTCATAATTTATGTATTGGGTAAAGGGTGGAACCAGGATAAGACACAAGTCACACAACCATGTAATTTGTCTTTGAAGTTTCATTTCTTTTACCTATATGCTCTCTGCAGTTTTCCATATTTTCATTTCTATAAAAAGAAAAAATTATCACTCTTATTAAATTTCCCTTTAATCTGCTAGCCGTAAACTTTAAGTATCTTTCTCTCATTTGTTTGATCAGCAAAAAAAAAAATTGGAACTTTTGATATATGACTGAAATTGTTTTATGTTGTTTAATGAAGTCAGTAGAACTACAAGTGGAGCATCACTAAAGCCTCCAAAAATTAGCTCAAAGTTGCAACCTGTTCAGCATCACTAATGAAGTCAATCGTCTTTATTTTCTTGTGATGTTAAAACTTTGTTCAGTATTTTGGAAGAATGGTGTCATGTTTGTGTAGGTTGATTGAATGAACTCAATCATTTTATTCAATCAGATTGTGTTTCATTTTGTCATAAAAGTTTCAACATGTGAGAATATTATTCAAGCAAAAAAAAAATTACATGTAGATCCAGATCCGATCCGTGGACCCGGTGGATCCGATGGATCCGGATTTGGATCTGATTTTTATGGACCCGATGGATCTGGATCCAGGTATGAAAAATGGATCTGGATCTAGTAGGATCCGGTCCGGATCCGATCCGATCCGTTGTCATCCCTATTCTTGAGATGGAAAACGTATAATACGCGATGTGGGCAGAACTGTTTAAAATTCACGCAAGGTCTAATAGAGTCCTCCATCACACCATCACACCGGAAAAAGGCAAGGAGAAGGCGCCTACCACCGATGATGAAATAGAGTTGTGTGCAACTCTTGATGCTACGGTGCTCCAGTGGATTTATTCCACCATTTCTACGGACCTCTTACAGACTATTATCGAACCCGACGCCACGACAATGGAAACTTGGAACATGTTGCGTGATATATTCCAAGATAACAAAAATTTCCGTGCCGTGAACCTTGAGCAGGAATTCTCCACATTAATATGGATGATTTTCCGAATGTCTCCGCCTATTGTCAAAGGCTCAAGGAGTTTCGGATCAACTCAAGAACGTTGCGCGCCTGTCACTAATGATCATCTCGTTCGCCACGTCACGTGACTCCGATGACCCTCACTCATTTTCGGAAAATTCTGGCCAAAATCCTATTAATGGTGGCGGCAAAAAGGACCAAAATCGGAAAAGGTAGCTCGTGGACAACATCAGCGCACTAAACATATCGAGATAGATATTCACTTTGTTCGCGAAAAGGTAGCTCGTGGACAAGTACA
Organism: Anisodus tanguticus; assembly: GCA_034509755.1. Taxonomy (NCBI): domain Eukaryota; kingdom Viridiplantae; phylum Streptophyta; class Magnoliopsida; order Solanales; family Solanaceae; genus Anisodus; species Anisodus tanguticus. The sequence continues at coordinate 29,880,655 of CM067561.1, read as the reverse complement.
TGTCTTGCATGTCCCTTCATGGTACCAAATTGCTGACATCTTTACTAAGGGTCTTCCCTTAGTTATGTTTGAAGATTTTAGGGACATTCTCAGCGTACGACAATCGTCTGCTATGACTGCGGGGGTGTGATAGATGGTCCGTGTATATTCGGTATATACGGACCGTGTATTGTGTATATTTAGTTACCATATTATTAGAATTCTTGTACATGTATAATTATGGTAGTAGTCTTGTATTAAGAAAAAGTTGTAGTCGTGTATTAGAAAAATATAGATTTAATTTTCATAATTACCTGATTCATTAATGAAAATAATCAAGGGATTAATTTTGTATTAGCAGACATTTTTTTATTTATACCAACTCCATATGGATTGTGATAAAGACAGTGATACTGTATACTTGAAAGTTGAAATCGATGATCCATCTCAGTTATAGAATATAGCGTACTCATGTACCACATCCGTCTAGCTCCAACAATATGTTTGGACGTAACTCCTACCTAATTCCCTGCATTCCTGCAAAAGTGCATAAAGAACGTAAGCGCAGACAGCCGAACATATAAATGCTTTCATTTCAAATGAAAAAAAAAGAGGCGAATTCATGATTTAAATATAACTTTTAAATTCTTGTTGCTAAATCGGCCATTGAACTTTTAAAATTATATATCAGCCCAACATTATATACTTAGTGTGAAAAAATTGTATTCAGTTCATGAACGCATTGTTTATATATTACATACGCCACTGGAGAATACCAAAATATTCAAAATACACTATTAAGTAAGAAGATATAAAATAAGCTTGAATTGAACAAGAAAAAAACACGTCAAAAAATTTAAACATAAACTCTGCTTGGGCAGCGACTAAGATGCAAAAGTACATGTGAATATGTGATGTCTGGGACCAAAACCTCACGTGTGTTCCCCACTATATTAACACTCAATGGGATGAGACCTCATGCTTCTCTTTGTTTAATTAAATATATCCCTAATTTCATGTGATCAAACCACCACATTTAAGGGTACCTGATAAACCAAATCATGTTCATTTGTTGGTTTCATTGATACATTTTCATGGTTTATCACATGCTGATTAGCTAATGCAACAGCTGTTGTTTGCTAATACTGCATCTTTGATTTTGAAATCTCAGCTGCCTAATTGGAAATGAATTACTATGCAGCCATTATCTAGTAGTACTAGTTCATAATAACGCGTGTGACTATATTTTATATGTATGGAATTTCATTTTCCGCTATTTCCTACTCCTAGTTCTCATTCTCCGCTGTTTCCTTGTTGATGTCATTGGCGTTGCCGTATAACTGGATGCTTTATTATGTGAGTCAAGTGAACAAAATCCGAGCAAAATTTCATTCGTAATAGCTTCAAAGATTTTTCACAAATTTGTGAAGAATTCCTATAAAATATAATTATTAATGAATATTAATATAATATTCATTGTAATTATTAGTGATGTATAATTATGATAGTTATGAGATCCTTGTTGTATTAGGACTCCACATTGTACATACTATATATATTTATATTAATGAGAAAAGCTTTCCAAGGGAGATTAATACAATCATACACGCACCAGCCGCCAGGTTTTGTCTATCCGCAGGCCCCTAATTATGTATGCCGTCTCCGTAAATCACTTTATGGTTTGAAACATGCCCCCAGAGTATGTTATGAATGTTTTGCTCACTACATTATGCAGATTGAGTTTGTATGCAACAAGTGTGATAATTCCCTCTTTATTTTTCATCGAGGTAGTAACGTTGCTTATTTGTTGTTATGTGTGGATGATATTATTCTTACTGCCTCCTCTGATGTGTTGAAAAATGAGATCATTGCACTGCTTAAAACTGAATTTGCTATGATTGACTTGGGAAAATTGAGTTATTTTTTGGGGATATCAGTGACTAGATATGCAGATACTATGTTTTTGTGTCAGCGCAAGTGAGATTGTGTACATGGCTAAAATGGCGAACTGCAAGATCATGTACACTCCGGTTGACTCTAAATCAAAGCTTAATGTTGTTGATGGTGATCCAGTGTTAGATCCCACTCTTTATAGGAGTCTTACAGGTGCACTTCGGTATCTTACTTTCACCAGACCTGATATTGCTTATGCTGTTCAGCATGTGTGCTTATTCATGCATGCCTAGGGAGCCTCATTTTACTGCTCTTAAACGTATCATTCGATACGTTAAGGACACACTCGATTATGGATTACATCTATACCCCTCATCACAGACCAGGTTGTTATCATATACGGATACTAATTGGGCAGGATTTCCGGACACGCGACGCTTCACCTCCGGCTACTGTGTGTTCTTAGGGGATAATCTCATTTCTTGGTCTGCTAAGCGACATACCACCCTATCCCGTTCGAGTGCAGATGCAGAGTATAGAGGCGTTGCAAATGTTGTTGCTGAGATCTGTTGGCTCCGAAACCTTCTTTTGGAGCTTCAGTGTCCCTTGCATAAGGCGTCTTTGGTATACTGTGATAACATATCCGCAGTTTACTTCTCTCATAATCCAGTTCAGCATCAGCGAACCAAACACATTGAGATGAATATACATTTTGTTCGTGAGAAGGTTGCTTTAGGACATGTTAAGGTGTTACATGTGTCTTCTTTGTATCAATATGCAGATATCTTCACTAAAGGACTACCTAGACAGCTATTTCTTGACTTCAGATCCAGTCTCAGCGTCTGGCCTCCTCCCACTCCGACTGAGGGGGGTGTATTAATGAATATTAGTATAATATTCATTGTAATTATTAGTGATGTATAATTATGGTAGTTATGAGATCCTTGTTGTATTAGGACTCCACATTGTAAACACTATATATATTTGTATTAATGAGAAAGGCTCCCCAAGGGATATTAATATAATCTTACGATAACGACTCCTTATTTCTATCTCATTTCAGCATGCCATCATATATATAGTTAAAATTTCTCTATAACAGCATCGTTTGTCCCAATATTTTTGACTGCTATAATAAAATATGTTATATAGGATAACTATTATAAAAATGTATGTATCTTTCCATATTACTCCATTAGAAAGCAGTGAAAAAATTTGTATGTATAACTTTTGGTCTTTTTTCCTCTCTTAGTTTTTTCTTTCTACCCCACAACACCAAAAACAACATTGATGTTATGTTAGCATCATTTTTGTGACCTGCTGTCAATAGATAAAGGTTTAATTATCCAACGGGAAATCGGAAAACGTAGGAATTGCAAGAATAGGTAGCATATATATGTTTAGATTCAAATGTCACGAGAGTCACGAGGATCATGTCACATTTTTTCATGTTATTCTCTTGCTATAAGTCATGTGCTCAGTATTATTTACTACAATTGTGAAGTTGACATTGATTCATGAAATTCTCGTCGCTTGTATCAAAAATAAATCTTGATTAAAAAGGTCTACAAGACCTACTCTCCACAAATTTTAAAGCAACAATTACAACAGAAAAGAAGAAGCTGGGGATTATCCCTATATTTCGCATAAAATTACAACTACCACATATTCATCAACCTGATATCAGAATTACAATTAATTAAACTTCCGCATAAAATAAAATTAATTTCCAAATAAGCATTGCTATGCATGCCATCAACATTATTCCTAAACAATGAAACAAGGTGGGTTCGATCCCTCAACCTTCAAGAATTAAACCTAGTGTCTTAACCATTGCACTACTCAGTCTCTTTTGATCATGTTTCCTTTAGATCATATTACATATATTTTAAGAATTATACACATAATATATCAAGTTTCATCGGGTGACCATGGATTCACGTAACCTAATTTTAGCACTTAAATTCGCCACTGAACACACGCGCCATCACTTCCCCACTCCATTGTCTTACCTTCTTTAATTTTAGTCTGAAAGATGAATTAATTAGCAGACATAACATATATTATTGTTAAATATACACGTGATATAGGTAGTGTATATCACGGTTTTGTGTAATATTGAACCCGTGATATACACTTCCCATAATTAGTGTATATCACGGTTTTATGGCTCAATTATAGTGTAAATAATTGTATTAATTAGCATTGTACACTTACCATAATTATATGATTCTTGTACTACTAGAATAGGGTTTTGGGAGTAGAATAGGAATATGATTTTCCGATTATGAAAAATTGTAAATTGTATATATACTCTTTCATTAATGAAAATATTCAAGGGATTATTTCTTTCATGGTATCAGAAGTTTAGCTCCCACGGCTACGGGAATTCCTAAACCCGAGGATGATCCTCAATTATGGACGACTCTTGATGCTACCGTTCTTCAGTGGATTTACTCCACTATCTCTACTGACCTATTGCAAATGATTATCAAACCCGACGCTACGGCGATGAAAGCTTGGAATAGAGTACGTGATATATTCCAAGATAATCAAAATTCTCGTGCTGTTATCCTTGAGAAGGAATTCTCCCACGTCAATATGGAAGATTTCCCCAATGTTTCAGCATACTACAAAAGGTTGAAAGAATTGGCGGACCAACTCTGCAACGTTGGTGCGCCCGTTATCAACGATCGGCTTGTCCTTCAGATGGTTGCAGGCCTATTTGAGGCCTATAATGGCATCGGTACACTTCTTCGTTAGAGCAGTCCTTTTCCCACTGCCCGCTGGTCCTTCAATCACTGTCTCGGGTGCAGCAACTGGGCCAAATATTCAGCCCAGTTCTGCCCTTACTATTTCAGAGACTGGGCCAAATATTCAGCCCAGTTTTGCACCACTGCTCTCGGGTCCTACCAATGTTACATGTTCTAGTGTTGGGCCAGCAGACACCCTTCCACCTTTGACCTAAAATCCACCCAATTCTCATCCGAGTCACATACTTGTCACTCGTAGTCAATGAGGTATTTTTAAATCGAAAAGACATTTTAATTTAAATTATAATGTTCTTAAATCACCTCTACCCAGTAACCCAGTGTCCGTATTAAGTGACCTGAATTGGAAATTGGCTATGACCGACAAATATGATGCTCTTATTGCAAATAAGACGTGGGAGTTGGTACCCCGTCCTTCTGATGTTAATATTATTTGGTCTATGTGGATTTGTACTCATAAGGATAATTCTGACGGTTTATTTGCGAGGCATTAGACTCGTCTTGTAAGTGATGGTAAGATTCAACAGGTTGGCGTGGATTGTGGTGAGACATTTAGTCCGGTGGTCAAACCGGCTACCATTCGCATTATTCTCAGTATGGCTCTTTCCAAAGCTTGACCCATTCATCAGTTAGATGTGAAGAATGATTTCTTATATGGTGATCTTAAGGAGATAATTTATATGCATCAGCCCTTGGGTTTTCGAGACCCCAAATATCCACAACATGTTTGTTTATTGAAGAAGTCCTTGTATGTGCTTAAGTAGGCCCCACGGGCTTGGTATAAGAGATTTGCAGACTATGTTTCGTCTATTGGATTTTCGTACAACATGTCTGATAATTCGTTGTTCATATATCGTCGTGGTACTTCCCTGACTTATATTTATTATATGTGGATGATATTATCTTGACTGCCTCCACTGATTCTTTGCGCAAGTTTATCATGACCATGCTCAGTTCTGAGTTTGCTATGAAAGACTTGGGGCCCTTGAGTTATTTTTTGGGGATTGCTGTCTCTCATCATGCATGTGGGTTGTTCTTATCCCAATGAAAGTATGCAGCTGAGATCATTGAGTGAGCTGGTATGTCCCCGTGCAAGTCTACTTCCACTCCCGTTGATACTAAACCCAAGTTGGGTGCTGCGACTGGCTCACCTTATGAGGATCTGTTCCGCTATCGCAGTCTTGCAGGGGCCCTTGAGTATCTTACTTTCACGAGACCAAGTATTATGTATGCCGTACATCAGATGTGCTTGTTTATGCATGATCCCAGAGTTGAATATACACATGATATACACTTACCATAGGTAGTGTATATCACGATTTTGTGTAATATTGGACCTGTGATATACACTTCCCATAATTAGTGTATATCACAGTTTTATGGCTCAATTATAATGTAAATAATTATATTAATTAGCATTGTACACTTACCATAATTATATGATTCTTGTACTACTAGAATAGGATTTTAGGAGTAGAATAGGAATAAGATTTTCCTATTATGAAAAATTATAAATTGTATATATACTCTTTCATTAATGAAAATAATCCAGACATTATTTCTTTCAATTATATAGAAGCTGAATTAAACTATGTTGATGACGTGTTAATACTTATTTGGATTTTTTTGTAATGTAATTACTTAATTGTAAATTTCTCATGATTTTCATTACATAATTTTATTTTATGATTTACTGCAATATATCCTTTTACCGGGATCATCCGTAAAATTGACTCTTCTCATTGAGTGTAGGAAACTTCCCTTTAATTAGGGCGCCTAAGGAATAAGGATTTCCCACCATTAGTGGTGAAAAGTCATATAGGAGGCAGATTAATCAAAGGGATTAGTCACTAGAAAGTAGAAATACGAATAAAGGTGGTACACAGCTCAAAAGTTTGTAAGCACACCAGTCCAGTCCAAGAAAAGGAAAATAATTTATATTCTATCAATCATGAATTACGTGAAAATGTCACCAAAGAGGAGTCCCTCGGACCCCATAATAGACCCTTCATATGCCTTTTTGTCTTCTATTAAGTAATGAGTTTTTCATTTGTAATTGTCGGCATGATGAATACTCCCAAATATTCATCACACCCCTTAACATAGTTATAATGCCTCCAAAAGGCACCGATGGTGTTATAGGAGTAGTTTTTTTTTTTTTTTTTTGTGGGAGAGAGGTGCAAAGGTCAAATCTAAGACGAATGTTGTGTTGATCAACAAATATAAGACGAATATGGAGAAAATTTCCAATATATAATAAAATATTGTATAAGTACACATTCTGTACCCATTAATTTTATATTATTCATGCCTCATCAGTCTTAAATCAAGGGGGTGTATTTCTAATTTATCAAGTGTCTCACACCGTCACGATCTAATTTATCAAGTCGTGATATCACTAACCTCAAGTCAACCATCAACTCATTAATTCAGATTGAAAGAGAATTAAATGTGAAAAATAGTTAAGCAAATCGAATTAAGTTTTAAAAAAGTAGCTTAATATAAATAATATGAAAATACAGCAATTTCTCAAATTTGATGTCACAAGTATAAGAATTAACTAGAGATTATTACATAGTATGGGTAAAATACCTGAATACTACCTCAAAATGAAAAGACTGAAAAGTAAAGTAGAAGGGAAAATCTGGTACTACAAATCAGCTTATAGCTCCCCATGAATCCTCCAAAAACAACTCATGATCAACAGACTGGATAATCACGCGTCCCACTAGTGCTAGAAATCGAACATGCACACAAAAAAGTGCAGCAAGTGTAGCATGCGTATGGAAAACAACGTGTACTCAACAACATCGTCGACCGATCATATCTTAAGTGGAGACAAGGGTTGGCCTTTCGAATACTATTACCACACTAATCGCCATTAGTTCTTCGTAAAATCAAAAATTACAAGTACAACTAAATTATGAGTCAAAGCGTAGGTTATAGCCTCTAATTCCTCAGATCGAGTATTCACATAATTAAATCAATAGAGTTCAAGTACAATTTAGGCATCGATCAGACAAGAAGTGTATAAGATGATATGAGATGCAAATGAAAATGCAATGCAATGCCTTTCTTTCTCATTACTGATACACACACGTTCGAACATTAACAAATCGTGACCCCATGGGAGACTCATGAGGTCCATATATACCACCTGAATCATTTCCTTTCGGGTTCTCAGCCACACAGGCTCACACGGTACATGTCTCTAGCCACACATGCTCATATGCTCGTTTTTATCCACACATGCTCATATCATATGAAGCAGGAATATGACATGCACAACAATAATAAGCCATGATATGCAATAAAGATTCTACCTTTAATTAAATTATGCCATAAAGATTCGATTTGTAGTCATTTACACAATAAATACTCGATCTTTTGCTTCTTTTTCGCTTTTAAACGAGTGTAAAATAATGACGGGGACACACAGTCACATATAAGACAAACATATAATAATGATGCGGAAAGTAAGGTTTCATACCCCAATCAGAGATCCAAAGGATCGTACTATTCTATCAGCTAGTATCTAAACCATGGCATTTATAATATAATTTAAAGGCGCAAGTACTCATAACATGTCATCGGTACCCGATAAAAGTGCTTGTCACCTAACGAGTATCGGGACCCCCTTATTATCGCCATTACTCCCTTTTATTAGTTAATTAGATCAATCATGACGCTTAAGTAAGGTACAAGATCTTAACTTGCCTGAAATTAGGAGTTCGAGAATCACAACAACGCCTTGGCTTTTCATAAAGCATCCGAAAGGTGCCAATCTATTCAAATATGGATAATATATTAACACACGATTCTATCAATACCCATATTGCTATATAAAACTTTCGGACCCAAAATAGGATTCCGAGCCATACAGGGCAAAATGAAAATTTATTTCAAAATTACTTTATCCAACCTCTAGGGAGTGTATATACCAAAAATCATCCAAATCTAACATAAATTTCATGCTTAAATCAAGAATTCTCAAATTTATAGCTTAAGGTTCATAAACCCATGAAACCCTCTTCTCAAATCATAATTTCTATCATGGAATATTCTACTAATCAATGGAACAATCACAAGAGGAAGATTAGAAGCTTACCCAATGAATGAATCTTGAATAACTTCTCAAAAACTACTTTAAACCGAGCTCTCAAGTCCCAAAATAAAGAATGAAATGTGCTTAGGTCGAAATGGGCATTAAATATGCCACTGCACAGTGCCTTCGCAGGTGCGACCCCGATTTTGCATCAGCGACGTTGTATCTGCGACCGAAACCTCACACCTGTGAGGACCACTTAAAGGATCGGTTCCGCAGGTGCGCATGTGAGACATCACGTATGCGGGGCCTTTCTCGCATATGCGAAGTTTGCCATTTAGCCTCTCTTTCATACATGCAGCACACATTGCGCAGGCAACACCAGAACCAACATTTTCAAAACAAGTTCAAACTTCAAATCAATCCTCGAAATTTAGCTGAGACCTCTTAGACACAAATTAAATACGCAAATCATTTCTAAAGTATGCAACGAACTTGCTTGCGCACTCAAAATGCTCATACGAGATTATCTTAATCCGCTGTTTGTAATGATATTTCAATATTTTTTGACAAATGACATTAGATACCAAATGTCATGCATATTTTTGTGAATTGGCAAATGCATGGTTGGTTCAGCACAAATGTCTTTAACACTTGTCATATTTTTACCATTTCTCATCTATTATAAATAGGCTATACTCCCTCCTCCAGAATGTGAATCAAGGAAAGGTTTATACTCCCTCTCCCATTTTACACGATTTCTCTCTGTCTCTCTCATTTGTTTTCTATTAATTCATTTCTTGTCCTTTTTTTTTTTTTTAAAATTTTTCGTCTTTTAAAACTTGCTAGTATTGACTAAATTTGGTTGATTCCTGTATCATCTAATTAAATTTAGAGAATGGCTTGTTTAATTCAGGAAAAACATTTCATATTGCTGAAATAGTTTCTTAGGATAGTGCCTAGCACGATTCAAGTCAATTCGTGTATTTATTATAAAAAATTATCATAGTAATATTTATATTTGTAAGTGTTGTTATTTTTTTAATATATATTAATATTATTAATTTGCTAAATATATAATATTATTATTATGGATTTTACCTCTGTTTCCAAACAACTTAAGAAACTATGGCAAATAATATCACCTGTAAAATTATTAATAATATCGATATTGATGGTGTTCTGGCTGCTCGTGTTCCCGTCATCTTGCCAGATGTCCATAGTGTTGCAGATACAGTGAGGCGTCCACAACTTAGCCATGAGATGATGTCAAAATATAGGTATGTAAATAGACATGGTTACAAGCCCAAAGTCAATAATAAAACCTTCATGAAAAATGCACCTCAATGCAAGAGAATATTTGTGAGAAATGGCAATCCCATTAAGTCAGAATTAAATTTGGCAGAAGTGGATGATATAATTATTGCGGTCATTTCAAAAATAAATATTGAGGCCAACGTGAGAAATTTGGTTAAAGACTCTGATGCTACTAGGCTATTTGTGTAAATAAAAATAATTTTGTGTCATACACCCAAGTTGAGGAAGGAGAAGAAATTATTTATCTTAGTGACTCAAGGAAAACTCAAGTTCTTAGAAAAGAAGAAATTCTTGTCAAACTTAGATGTGGTAAAATTTTAGCATTGAGTGATGTATTACATGTTGCTATTAAACAAACTCCTAAACAGTGGCATGAGAAATTCATATTTTTTCAATCAAGTCTTGTTGAGATAATATAGCTTCACCCCACAAACTATCAGGTGCATTAGAACTAACTAACATGGAGTTCATCATTTCTTTAAGTAATCTATTTTTTCTTTCAGCTACTCCATTAGACTCCTAAACAGTGGCATGAGAAATTCAATCAAGTCTTATTGAGAGACTGTTTTTCTTCTGTTGAGGTGGATAATTGTGTTTATACTAAAGTGGTAGATAATAATTATCTGATAATTAATATGTTTATATGTTGATGACATGCTGATGTTTGGTACAATTTTAAATATTGTAGAAAGTATCAAATTATTTTTGTCTACTAATTTTGATATGAATGATCTGGGTGAAGTGAATGTGATATTGAGAGTTAAAGTTATAATGAGTGATGATAATATATTGTTGTCACAAGAACATTATGTGTAAAACTTCTTAATAAGTTTGAATATTTTGAGGTGACATCTATGATCACTCCTTATGATGTTAACTCTCAATTGAAAAGAATAACGATGATCCAGTTGCTCAGTCTAAATATGCTCAAATTATTGGGAGTCTGATGCATTTGATGAATTTTACAAAGTCTGATATAACCTATGTTGTATGTAGACTTAGTAGATATACTCATAATCTCAATCAAGAGTATTGGTCCGCATTAATAAAACTGATGAAATATTTGCGAGGAACCATGAATTATGATATCTTGTATAGTGGATTTCCTTATATTTTAGAAACATATTATGATGTGAACTGAATCTCTAATTCAGATGAGACAAAATTCACTAGCACCATTGGTGGTAGAGCAATATCATGGAAATCAGCTAAGCAGACGATTATTGCTAGATCGACTATGAAGTTAGAATTTGTAGCTCTGGATACTGGAGGTAGCTGGTTCTGAGGCTGAGTGGCTAAGAAATTTCTTAGCGAATAACCCTCCAACAGAGGATGTGTTGCCTGTTGTATCTATGCACTGTAATTGTCAAACAGCAATAGCTATTGCAAAGAATAAATCTTATAATTGTAATAGCATACACATGAAACTATGACACGATATCGTTAAACAACTGTTGAGAGATGCAATAATTTTCATTGATTATGTGAAGTCAGAAATGAATTTGGCCGATTCACTAACTAAACCATTGGGGAAAAAAAATTAATTCTTCAAACATAAAAAAAAATTAGTTTAAGGCAGATATGTTTGTCAATATAGATGATAACCCAACCTATGTGATTGGAGATCCCATGAAAGTAGGTTCATATGGATAATAAAAAGTTGATATTGACTCTGCGCACTGAAAGGGAGTGCTTGAACTGCTACTAATTGTGAGGATGAGTTTTTAATTCTTAATGAATTCATAGTCCTAATGGATGGTATATTTTAAAGCAGTGCACACTTGATGAATTCACTATATGAGAGTGGAGTGAGGCTGCTCCTATGAGATGTTGGCCTAGTCTCTAGAGCTCTCATGAATAATCAGGCACATGCATGGCCTAGGGCGCAATACCGCGTTGAACAGTAAAATTACGGAGGTCGAAATGTAACTAATAAAGTCTCTAACTTACAATAAGAATTATTGGTTCATAGAAATTTTATATTTCACCAGTAATTCTGTAAGTTAAATTTTATCGGTCTATGTTTGATTCATAGTACAGAAGACACCAAACCTACTGCATTTTAGACCTGCAAATCCAACAAATTTTATTCTTTTATTTCTAAAAAATCTTGAATTTGTGGGGGGATGTAGTGATATTCCAACAATTTTGACAAAAGGCATTAGATACCAAGTTTCATGCATATTTTTGTGAGTTGGTGATATGATCCTAGGAAGCTCGAAGGTGATTACGAGAGCTATAATTCGTGGTGGGGCTCGACGTCAAGCCAATGATGATCCATGAGCACATTCACCACATTTGAGAAGCATGGGATCAGCTAAATAAGTCAAAATTGAAGGTGACTATTTGTGCAAGAGGCTATTCTTTAAGGACAAGCCATCATCCATGGAGAAGATAACCAAACAAGGCCTTACTTCATTAAGAGTATTTTTGTAATAGATAGTCTTTTCTTCTTTAGTCTAGTAGTATAAATACTACATTGGTTATTTCATTATGTAGTTTTTGGATGATGAAAGAATACTCTTGAAAAGTGATTAGCTTGATAGCTTAGTTTAGTGTAATTGTAGTAATTAGGATAGTTCATCTTTGGTGGATTTCATTGTTGGCATTAAACCTTTATCCATTGATTTCATATTAGAGTTGCTCATTTGTGAATTTAAATTTGTGTCTCTAATTAAATTTTAATTAGTTCTTCTCTCTTAGATTAATTCAATGTTGATTTCATTATCTTAGTCCTTTCTTTCTTCTATTATCATCACAATTTCTTCACTTCTCATCTTTGATTTCTAATCTATCTTTTATTTTCGCATTTTATTATTTAAATTTGTGTCTTCCACAAGTCGGATCTTATCGGTCGTCAAATGCATGATTGGTTCAAGACAAGTGTCTTTACCATTTCCCATCTACTATAAATAGGCTATACTTCCTCCCCAGAATGTGAATCAAGGAAAAGTTTCTACTATTTTACACGATTTCTCTCTTTCTCTCATTTGTTTTCTATTACTCCATCCGTCTCAATTTATATGATGTAGTTTTACTGAACACATAATTTAAGAAATAAAAAATGACTTTTGAATCTTATGGTCTAAAACAAGCCAAATATTTTTGTATGGTTATAGATCATCTCGTTAAGCGTAAAAGATGAAGTTTTAAGTTAAACTATTGCCAAATAAGGAAATGTATCATTTTTTGGGACTGACTAAAAAAGAAAGTGTGTCATATAAATTGAGACAGATGAAGTAATTCTTTTCTTGTCCTTTTGTTGTTTTCTTTAATTTTTTCTCTTTTAAAACTTGCTGGTATTGATTAAATTTTCTTGTATCCTCTAATTAAATTTAGAGAATGGCTTGTTTAATCATAGAGAAATATTTCACATTACTGAAATAGTTTCTTAGGACAATGTCTAGCACGACTCAAGTCAATTTGTGTATTTACTATAAAAATATTATCGTAGTAATATTTCTATTTTCAAGTGTTGTTATTTTATTTTTACTAATAAATATTATTATTATTATTATTATTATTATTATTATTTTGCTAAATATATAATATTATTATTTTGAATTTTACCTCTGTTTTCCAACATTATTGACTCAAATCAACTCTAAATCTCTTAATTAACTAAAATCTCAATCAAGAGTTCAAAATACACCCGAGTCCCTCAGGAGCCGAATCAACCACTCGACTAAGCCATACACAACATTTCGAACCTAATAGAATTGACGAAACTTAAAAAAGACTCAAATGCCCTCGATGTTGACTTTAGTAAACTAAAACTCTTCCTTATAACTTAAAACTTTCAAAATTTCACAGTCACTCGAATCTCACCCGAATCACTCGGTACTCGTTCTAACCATTCACCTACGTCAAAAAGTACATTTCGGAGCTAACAGAACCATCAGAATTCGATTCCGATCGCGTCTTCCCAAAAGTCAACTCCTAATGAAACTTTTCAAACTTTAAACTTTCAAAACTCAAAATTTAGACTTTCTTCCGTTATTTTCATCCGATTGTCTCAGAAATTGCGCCACCCGTCCCCGTACATCAAATACAATAAAATAAAACTAAGGAAAAGGACATTTACTAAATAAGCGATGATGCTATGAAGGAAAAGTGAACTTCCCTTGTCCCTTTTCGTATCTTATTGATTTATGTCAAAACATGAAAATTTCATGCGATGTAGGGTATGCTTGGTATGGAAGAAATTTCTAATTTTCTTATATTTGATAAGTTAAAATATTTTGAAGAATTTTTTCTAGAAAAATAGGTTTTTTTAAAAAATAAATAAAAACTTATTTCCTAGTGAGAATAGAAAAGACAAGTCGTCAATATATGTCATTTCAGGCTGATTGTCTCTTCCCACCCTTTAACCCATCCAACAGTGGGATTTGTGTTGAGAATATAATCAAATATTAAAAACGTGTTCTATCTAACAGCTTAAGCTTTTAGATCAGATGGTCACACACTTCAATATGATATCAAAGCAGGCCAAAGGTCCTGGGATCAAACCTCACCGCCACCCATTCTCAAAAAGAATTTCCAGGTGCTTGGACCATGAAAAAAATCAGGTCAGCACGTGAGGGGGCGTGTTGAGAATATAATCAAATATTAAAAGCGTGTTCTATCTAACAACTTAAGCTTTTAGATCAGATGGTCACACACTTCAATAATTTGTCTAAATTATATTGACACTAGTTTACTTAGTTATCAAACAGAAAAAAGTACTAAATTTTTAGAAAAATAATTGTGAAAACAAAATCATGAAAAATCATTTTTCGTCGTACCAAACACACACGTAGAGTTGCAAACTCAAATCCATCACACAACCTAAATAATAAAGACTTGGGAGGATATGCAACAACAACAACAACAACAACATATCCGGTGTAATCCCACAAAATGAGGTTTGAGAGGGTAGAATGTACGAAGACCTTACCTCTACATTTGTGGGGTAGAGAGACTATTTTTATAGACCCTCAACTAAAGAAATGTAGTCAATACAACAATGCAAGAAAATAAGACAACAGAAAAGATCAAGATATAGAACAAATGAAGCGATGCACACATAGAAATACTGATCTACGCGATACCTAAATACTACTACTAAGAAAAGAATGAGATGGAAAGATAGCCCCCACCTCCATCACATACAAAACTCAACTATCTACTAACCTTCTATCATAATCCTCGATCTCCATAACTTTCTATCTACGGTCATGTCCTCAGTCAGCTGGAGGTGCGCCATATCCTGTCTAATCACCTCCCAGTTCTTCTTCAGCCTACCTCTACCTCTCCCAACACCTGCGACCGCCAATCTCTCACACATCCTAACTGGCGCATCCGCACCCCCCTCTTCACATGCTCGAACAATCTCAGTCGCACTTCTCTCATTTTGTCCGTCACAGAGGCAACTCCAATCTTATCCCGTATCATTTCATTTCTAATCATATCTCTCCTAGTATGACCACACATCCATCTAAGCATTCCCATCTCCGCTACCTTCATTTTCTGAACGTGTGCGTTCTTAACTGGCCAACATTCTGCTTCATACATCAATGCTGGTCTAACTACTACTCTGTAGAACTTACCTTTCAGCCTAGACGATATTTTCTTATCGCAAAGCACCCTGGAGGCGAGCCTCCATTTCGTTCACCTTGCTTCAATACAGTGTGTGACATCCTCGTTAATCTCACCATTCTCTTGTATTACCTACCCAAAATACTTGAAGCTCTCTCTTGGATACAGCTTGTCCCTCTATGCAAATATAGAAAATTCGGAAGACATTTTTTGGCCGCGATAAAGAGAGTTGCGTATGGATCTCTACTTGTTATTGTATTTTTCTCTTATGAAAAGACAACTCTTTTTCAATAAAATAATTTCCTTCCATGATCAGCTTCTGACAATTAATGTGGAGTTTTAGATTAGATTAGCTTTGGCAGATGGAACCCCATGAGAGAAGCATTTGTCACAAAATGCAGACACGGAAAACACCCATATCTTAGACCCAAGATGTGTACCTCTTTTTCCCATGTTCCACTAGCTGGCCATCTTAGTGCATGGTGTTCCGTGTACATATTAAACAAACAAATTGATCAGATGGATTGTCCTATTTTTGTACCTTTCAATTTTCTTACAAATTTTCCAATTGAAGGTTACTTTTGGATGACCTAGCTACTTCTAAATCTATATTAAATATTTAATCTTATCTTTGAAATTTTTACCGTGTATAGTTGCCGACCAAAATAATAGCTAAAAATATATATATATTATATATTAATGAAATTTTTACAGTGTATAGTTGCCTACCAAAATAATAGCACAATATATATATATATATATATATATATATATATATATATATATATATATATATATATATATATATATATATATATTTTGTACATTAATATATATTTTATACATAATTAGTGTATGTTTTTTATATTTGATTAGCGACTGTTATTATTTTTTACCGAACGACCAAACTTGTAAAAAACCCTACTTTGATCGCATGCAACACGAGCTTTAAAAGCTCTAAAGTTTAATTTCGTAATATTAATACACCAAATTACTTACTAAGTCAAGTTCGAAGAGATGATAAATTCAATAATTTCCTTGAAAATTGATTTGATTGAGACACCAAACAATTCCACCCACCCTTTTCCTACTTCAAGACTAAAGTCGATTACCTAATAGAAACATATATAGTTCAAAATTTGCTGCAACTTTCATAAGTTTATTAAATATGAAAGCGAAATAGATACCAGCATTTTGCATGCAATTTTGAGGAATGTTGTAACATGACTTTGCAAGCTAAAAAATAAAGTGGTTTTAATTTGAAATCATGTGATATTTGTTTTCAAGTGATAAGTCGGGTTTCATAGTAGCTTCCAACAATAAATCCAACCTTGATTATATTGTCTTAATTACTTTATAAAGCATAATATTAATTATCCCTCTTATGGCCCATATTGTTCCCTTTTGAAATTCCTTTAGTAAAAATCTTTATACCACTTTATAATATTTTCTACTCCGTAATTTTTTTTGGATCTCTCTTGTTCTTCTTAAAGTGATTGACAAACTAAAGTAACCGATTCAGTGTCTTTTGAGATTTCATTTGCCGAAAAGAAAAGAAAAAGAAGTAATTTTATTTTGTCTAAATTTAAAAAAAAAGAATAATTATTTTAGAGAGAAATGTTACTTTTTTTAGAGAGAAATGTAACTTTTTTTTAGAGAGAAATGTAACTTGTTACTAAGATACGTGCTTCTAACTTTTCGATTAATTATCTGTTGTTTGAGTTTTGCACATTTAAGTTCAATTTGATAGACTTACTAAATTTGATGCAATTTTACAGGAAAGCAGAAATTATGAGTTAACTTGAATTATAAGGTTTGCTGGCCTAGCCTAAAATTTGACTAATTTTGTGAAGTCCGGCCAATTGGAAGATTAACTACGTACGAGTGTAACGTAGAATTACAAGACAAAAAGTACGAACGACGGTATAATCGAAGAAATAAAAGCCGTGTTTAATATATAATATAATAGAATTTAAAAATTACTTCGTTCTTTAATCGTTTTATTGCATATGTTGGTTTTTAAAAGAACTACTCCCTCCATTTTATTTTACTTGGCCTATGTTGATTTGACATTTTCCGTAATAAAGTATTTATTAGAGATTTATTTTACTAAACTAACCTTATTAATTAATTTTTAAAAATCTAAATTTGACTACTAATACTTTATATAGGTATTCAATGATAAGGGTAGTATTGGTAAAAAATAATAAATATATCTTGATTTTGCTAAAATAGATAAGTTAAAAGAAAAAAGATCTATTTCTAGTATAAGGATCAAGTAAAATCAAACAAAGGAAGTATAATCAAAGTCATATTTTAGATTTATGTTTAAAAAAAATCAAGAAGAAATAAATATTATTTGCTCTTGCTAGATGATTACTTTAATTTTTTGTGGACGTTTCTCTTGTCTAAAAAATCACAAATTTTCTCCACATTTCTCACTTTTAGAGCATTCATCCGAAATTAATTTGAACGGGATATTAAAAATATTCAATGTGATAATGGTAGGGAGTTTGATAATAGGCATTTTTGGGATTTTTGCAATTCTAATAGTTTAAACTTTCACCTTTCATGTCCCCACACATCCTCACAAAATGGAAAGGTGGAAAGAAAAATCTGAACCATCAATAACATTGTTAGAACATCCCTTGCTCATGCCACACTACCATCATCCTTTTGGCATCATGCACTACAAATGGCTACATATATATTGAACATACTTCCCCACAAAAACTTGTCCTATCAAGCTCCTCTAAAAATCCTATACCTAAGGGACCCATCGTATTCTCATTTACGAATATTCGGGTGGTTATGCTATCCTCTCTTTCCATCCACCACAATCAACAAACTTCAACCCCGGTCTACTCCTTGCATTTTTGGTTATCCTTCTAATCATCAAGGTTACAAGTATTACGACTTATCCTCCAATAAAATCATTGTGAGTCGTCACGTAATCTTTGATGAAACAAATTTTCCATTTATCAAAATGCATGTGTCCCGACCACCTACCTATGATTTTCTAGATGATGGCATATCACCGTAGTTGGCCCAACATTTTTCTCGTCCCACATCCACTGTTTCGGCCAACCTAAATTCTTTGGGCCCAAAAACAGTGGGCCTATCACGGAATAACACTGCCCAGCAAACTGGGCCAGTTTCATCATCCCTGAGCCTAGTTACTGCCGGCAGTTTTGGCCCATTATCTCAAAGCCCAATGCCTGGCAGTGGCTTGGGTCACGGCCTAACACCTGGCAGTGTGGGTCACGACCCAATACACTGCCCACTGCCAGGCAGTTCTGATCCCCCCGTTGGCCCGATCCCAAGTCCCGACCATCGGCCAGCCACCCGTAGATAACACAGCATTCTTAAACCCAATACCAAATATATCTTGCACACCCGAGTTTCAAAATCACCATTGTCTCATAATCATGTGTCTGCTCTTAATGACCCGAATTAGAAAATGACTATGGATGATGAATTTAATGCTCTTATTAAAAATAGGATGTGGGAGTTGGTACCTCATCCCCCTAATGCTAATATAATTCGGTCTGTATGGATTTTCAGTCACAAAGAAAAATCTAATGGTACTTTTGAGCGGCATAAAACCCGTTTTGTAGGTGATGGGAAGACACAACAGGTTGGTGTGGATTGCGGTGAGACGTTCAGTCCGGTGGTTAAATCGACAACTATCCTTTAGTTTGGCTCTCTCAAAGGCATGGCCACTTCATCAATTAGATGTCAAAAATGCCTTCCTCCATGGACAACTAAATGAAACAGTATACATGTATCAACCTTTGGGATACAGGGACTCAATTTATCCAAATCACGTGTGCCTGCTAAAAAAATCATTACATGGGCTAAAACAGGCTCCCCGGGCCTGGTACATGAGGTTTGCGGATTTTGTTTCACATATTGGATTTTCTAACAACCGTTCTGATCATTCCTTGTTTATTTACCGACAAGGTAATAATATTACTTATCTTCATTTATATGTGGATGATATTATATTAACTGCCTTATCCGATGCTCTTCGCAAGTCCATCATGTCACTGCTTGGCTCTGAATTTGCTATGAAGGATCTAGGGCCACTACACTACTTTTTAGGGATAGCTGTGACACGTCATGCATGTGGTTTATTTTTATCCCAAAAAAGTACGCAGCGGAGATTGTTGAACGTGCTGGCATGTCCTCATGTAAATCATCGACGACTCCGATTGATACTAAACCCAAATTGAGTGCCTCCTACGGCAATCCATTTGCCGACCCAACACTTACCGCAGCCTGGCAGGAGCCCTGCAATATCTTACATTCACAAGGCCGAATATTTCTTATGCAGTGCAATAGGTGTGCCTATTCATGCATAATCCGATGGATGATCATATGCATGTTCTCAAATGCATTGTGCGTTATATTCAGTATACTCTAGAGTATGACTTGCATCTATATCCATTGTCGACATTCACCCTTGTCTCCTACACGGATGCCGACTGGGAGGATGTCCGGACACTAGACGCTTCACTTCTGGTTATGCTATATTCCTTGGAGATAACTTGGTATCTTGGTCCTCCAAACTGCAAGCAACGTTGTCCAGATCCAGTGCCGAAGCAGAATACCGAGGGGTTTCCAATGTTGTGTCTGAATCTTGTTGGCTTCGGAATCTTATTCTAGAACTCCATTGTCCGATTCCGAAGGAGACATTGGTGTGTTGTGATAATGTTAGTGCTATCTACCTCTCAGGGAATCCGGTGAACCATCAACGCACTAAACATATTGAGCTAGATATCCACTTTGTTCGTGAAAAGGTCGATCGCGGACAAGTGCGTGTCTTTCATGTCCCGTCGCGATACCAAATTGAAGATATTTTTACTATAGGTCTTCCGCTGATATTATTTGAAGATTTTCGGAACAGTCTCAGCATACGCCTACCTCCCGCTTCGACTGCGTGGGAGTGATAGAATAATTATTGTAATTGATTGTAAAATCATTTGTATATGGTAGGTAAATTAGCCTAATCTTATCCTAATATAGGTAGATTAGATGGCATGATTTTTGCCTCATCAAATCATATCATTAGCATAATTGTAGGTTGTATTAATAATTTAATTACCACATTAGAATTTCTGTTCTCTGTGCAGAACTAGAATGGAAAATTCATGTTTTCTGTTCTCTGTTTTTCATGCAGAAACAGAACATAAGAGAAGAGTTTTTGTGTTGTGTATTATCTCTGTTTTTAATTTGAACAGAAATGTTCAATTTATAATAGTAGAATGGAAAACAACGTTCTGTTCTGTTGAACAATCATGTTTGTTGGTTGGTGTCCTTTAGAGCTGTTGTAACGTTCAGAAAAACTTCAGGGACCAAAATATAAATAGTTAATATTTCAGGAATAAAAAAGAAAGTTCTGGAAGAAAGCAACAACCCAACAGCCCAAGACCCGAGAACCCGAGACCCGAGCCGGACGTGCGGGCGGCTTAGCCCCTAACCCAAGCTCACCTAGGTCCTCTCCCTTCTAAACACATGGATTACCCATTTTGGGTCCCAAACCCTTACTCAAACTTAGAGTTTATATATTGCACAATCCTTCCATCTTCTATCAATTAGGGAGATTTGTCATTTTTGGCCAAAAACACTCTATCTTTTCATGTCTCAAACACCTTACTTTGTGTACCAATATCTCTTTCATTTCTTAACGAAATTTGACGATACTTGGCAACAACATCATCTACTCACTTAGTAGATTAGGCATGTGCGAAGAAACGATGTTTTCGACATGCGGGACCCATGTGTTTAAGTAATTAAAGACGGGATAAACTCAATCCCATATTAGTAAATTTCCAACAGTTTATACTTGTAAAATTATGTTATATATAATTACAAGTTGTAAAGGGCGTATAATGGATTGCTTTGATTAGTTTTTTTGTGAGGATCAAGCGCGTGTGTGTATGTGATATATATATATATATATATATATATATAAATTATTTATAAATTTTTTATGTAATTTTACCTATTTAATTTTTTTTTGGTAATTAAATTATTTTATGAAATACTAAAACTTAAATATCCATGGGGCTAATTCCCCGTGCCTCTAGGCTTACGCCTCGTCGAGGCATATGTAAAATACCCCGCCTTTTAAAACACTGCTTTGTATATATATCAAGAAATTAACTATAACTATATATTTATAAATATTTAATTATAAACATAATTAATATTATATATTAACTTGAGATTACCTTATAAACCGTAAACTTTAATCTTGAATTGGCCTCTAAATAGAACTAACATTCTTGCTGTAAATTACTCTTGTTTTAAATGATGATTGTAACTTTTCAATTCACTTTCACACTATTACATGTCTTGTAATTTAATTACACTTAGATATAATTTTAATTGATTACTTGTACGTTGACATATTCTTTGTAAGGTATAATTTGAATGAACCTCCCTAAAATACTAATAGGTGCTAGATTATGCAAGTCAACATACATTGCACAATTATAGAATTTAATTTAATGCTATCCGTATAAATAAAAAATTATTAGTAATTAGTTAGTCATTCATGTATAGTAACTTATCTAACATTTTCCACCTTTTTAGGAACTGTATTAAGTGCTTTTATTCTTGTTAGTAAATTTATTTTTAATTTCTACGGATTTAATCAATCATATTTTAATTTAAATTAACACTCTTATTTATTTTGGTTAAGCAGCTGACCCAAACATGGTCTTGTTGAGAAGTGTCACCCAAATTTTTACCCACCACAATGTGCAAATTGCAATATAATCTTTTCCACCATCAAATTGCATTGCCAGTCATTCTGGTATTTGCCTTACTTTTGTTAAGATTCTATGCGTGTGCCTCTTTCAGTACTTTTGGTATCGAATAAACTTTGCATATTTGCTATTTAAATTTAATTGCCGCTTTAGTGAAATATTTAAATGCATTGCTGTAATGGTAAGTTTGAAACTTTGATAATAATACTTTCTTCGTAACAGTCACTTTAGCTTTAAAAAGTTGTGCAAAAATAACTACTACTGTCATTTTAAGAATTGAGATTAAAATTGATAATTATTTCAATGAGATGTAGAAAGTAATTTATATTTCTTATTTTTTTTAAAGTGATGGTCAAAATATAACTTAGAGGACAATTTCCATATATGTAAAAGAACAGTCCGGTATATTAAACTTTCGCTATGCGCGGTGTTCGATCGTATTGGAAAAAAAAATATTTCAATGAGATGAATGAAGTAATTTGTATTTATTATTTTTCTTAAAGCGATGGTCAAAATAGAACTTAGAGGACAATGTCCATATATGTACTGGAGAAAAAAATATTTAAATTGCGTCGAGAACACAGTTAAAGTTCCATATCTTCACTCTTCAGTCTTCACTTGGTCGAATTCATTTCCCATAACATTTACATACATCTTTGATTCTTGAATATAACGCCTCCTCCTTACGCCAACCCCCCACCCCCACCCCACGCCACCCAACCCCAAATTTGTTTTTAAACCAAGACTCAGAAAATCTCTGTCCGAGAGACAAAACTTGTTACATTTGTTCGTGTTTTACGTGTTATTATTCTCATAAAGCTAAAAAATTAGCACCAATTAAAAACAAAACATTTACAATTACAAATACTCCATCAGTCGTTCCATTCTCTTTATTCTTTCTTGCTCTCTCTCTCTTCCCCAAAGATTTGTGTGGTGAAAGCAGAGAGAGCCATGGCCATGGGGAAGCTACTCATGTGTTTTTTGGGTGTGATATTTGTGGTTAGCAAAATAGTAGATTGTTATGAATTTGAAGAATTCTTTTACAATAAAACGGAAGGGGTATTCTTGGAAAGTATGTATGGAGCTTCGGCAGCAGGTGCTCCAACTCCTCTTATGGTTGGTCTTACAATCATCCATGGTGCTGCTTCTACAGGAGCTGGTTAGCTACATTTTCTAATGCCACTTCAATGTTTTTTCTTATTGATACTTTTTTTTGTTTTTGTGAAAAGTTGTTTATTTGATTTGGAAATGTTTTAATTTATTTTCTATTTCAGTTTATTGGACTATAGGATTGAATCTTAGTTTTCATTTGATGATTTTGCAACAATACAGTAGAGATCTTGCATTAGATTTTCTTTCAGTGATTCTTGATATTCTAATTTATCTATTAACTTATAAGCTTCTGCAATTTTCTATAAGGGGCAATTTGATATCTCCGTCAGCTGTTCTTTATTATTTACCCTTGTTACGGGTGGTTTCTTTTTACTTATCTCTACGTCACAAAATGTGGTGTATTGTACTATATTTACTTTTCGTGTAGTTTCTGAACATCTTTAAAAAATAAAAAATGAATGTAATCCCATTTAACCTACAAAATTGGTGAAAATTGACTCTTGTCAACAACTTTTAACAAGTTGCTTACAAAATTAGTAAAATTTGACTCGTGTCAACAACTTGCAACAAGTTTTATTCTGCTATTATCTGTGTAATGATAAGGGCCAAGTGGTTGATGAAGAGATTTCATGAACTTTTCTATCTGTGGCTAATTAGCTCAGGTTAGCTGTAATTATTAGTGGGCCTAAATAAGGTTTTGCAATAAAAAAAAATCTCTCTTAGAAAAAGTGATTGTGTTGTTTTTGACTTTCTTTTTACCCTTTGTACAGTGTGTCTGGATGGAACACTGCCAGGTTACCACATCCATCGAGGTTATGGGTCTGGGGCATACAGTTGGCTCATTCAATTGGAGGTATGCTAATTACTGCTTCTTAATTAACTTGCTACATAGTTTCAGCACTCATCTTTTAATGTTATTTTAATTGTGTCGGCACAACTTTTTGAGTTGCATGTTGTCCTTTCTAGTCTTTATTAAGTAACCACTTTTACTTGGTTGAGTTTCAGTTTCTTGTGATGTTTGTTATTTTCTTTTCCCAATTTTTCGTCCACTAGAGTGCTTCTGTTGTTTAAATAGATGTTGGAGATAAGTTGTATCTGATGTTGACTTTAGGCGATTATGGAATTTGACCTTTTTCCCCCTCTCTGATATGCTTTTCTAATGTGTCGGGAACGAAATTATGGGCGTGAAGCTTTTGAAGAAAAGTTTCCGGCTTTGCTATTGCGGTTATTATTGCTTTAGATCCTAAGCCCGGTGTCTTCTTGTGGCAGGGTGGAGGATGGTGTAACAGTGTTAGAAGTTGTGTTTACCGCAAAAAAACAAGGCGAGGATCATCGAATTACATGGAAAAGCAGATTCCTTTTACCGGGATTTTGAGTAACAAGGCCGAAGAGAATCCAGGTCCGTTTAGTTGATGATATGACACTATCTCTTCTATGAATTGAGCATATTGTGGAGATTTCCTTACTGTTCTTTTCTTTTTTCTGATTGCAGACTTTTATAATTGGAATAGAGTAAAAGTTCGTTACTGTGATGGTGCCTCATTTACTGGGGATAGTGAAGATAAGGTTTGTCAGATCATTTGCCCATTTCTCCTTTTAGTTTTCACTAATCATGCAAATGTGGTGTTGGTCTGAAAAAGTGAATGAGTGGAAAATAAAATAAAAGCTGGAATATGTTACTTTTTCAATTTGCAACAACCATGATGGCTCCAGACTGTTGTGCACTTTTTGACATTGGCTTTATTTTATCTTTGTGCTTCTTCACATTCTTCATGTTACTGTAATCTTATTCCTTGCACTTTTTGATTTAGAGATGCAGTGGGGGAAAGTGACACTAATAAAAGTAATATTCTTCTTTTTCCGGAGTTTAGGAAAAGAAGATAGTAGCCCTTTTTCTTTTTAGCTAAATGTTATGTCCAATGGCGGAGCTAGGAATTCCAATAAGGGGATTCAAAAAAAAAAAATCTTATGCCAAGGGAATGCCAAAAAACTAAAAAAAAGTTATTTTTGCCTTTTGTCAAGGTGCTACCTGCTTCTAATTGTCAATAGACCTAAGCATTGTAATGCTTCAATTAACAGTGTAATCATTCTGAACCATTTACAGATCCTGGTTGAAGGATTAATATAAGCTTAAGCTAAACTGTTCAAATTATATAACAGCCTCGTAGTAGCTCCTGCTATCATCTGACTAATGCTATGCTTAAAAAAATGACTAGAGAGTAGAGACTAAAGAAATATATCTCTGCTCGATCCTGGTCCTCTGCAGCGAGGTGCCCCCTATATGAAATCTCACAATTTGTAAATTCTTGTTTTACATTATAACATGATGATTCCAACACAACTCCGCTAAGTAGGCTAACCATCGGAAGTTGTTGCCTTCATATATTACAAATTTAAAACCGAGAAAGAATGAGAGGCATTTTCATGTGAAGTTATTAGGAGATGTGATTGCATGTAAAGCAATATATGGGTATGCAGAAGTGATTGATGGTTATCTGTTTGTCTGCAATAGTTGTGTTTGACTTAATGACATTTATCTCCAGGCTGCAGGGTTGCAATTTAGAGGCAAGCACATATATCAGGCTGCAATGGACGAGTTAATGTCAAAAGGAATGCGATACGCCAAGCAGGTAGAATCACAATGTGCACCTCTCATCTCATTTGCTTTCGTCGTTCATGTTGTGATATCAGAATTTGTTTTTTAGGCTCTTCTTTCTGGATGTTCTGCTGGTGGTCTAGCTTCAATAATGCATTGTGATGACTTCAGCAATTTGCTCCCACATACTAAAGTGAAGTGCCTGAGTGATGCTGGATTATTTATGGACACGTAATTTCTTATTCTTTATACCCTTCAAGTACTTCTTGAACTAACGATTCTGCCAGTGCTTCGACTTGAATTGATATAATGGCCTTTTTTACAGAATCGATGTATCTGGAGGGCGCTCCATCAGAAATTTGTTTGGAGGTGTGGTTAAGTTGCAGGTAATGAGCCAATTCATGTTCTATATTTGGTTAATTTTTTCAGGTTACCCACTTTTCTGGTTTTAATTGTGCAATGCTGTAAACATCTGGAGAATTTGTTCCCTATAGTAGAAGGATAAAATGTTATCAAATTTCTAATCCCAACTGTGCAACCTGGAGAAATTGGAAATGTCATTCTTGAAAAGCAATTTCAGCAAGATAGCTACTAATTGTTCCACGAAAATAATGTTTCTTTACCGCCTAAGTGGATCATTAAATAAAAGATATCTGTTAATAGAAAACTCTTATGCATAGCTTGTATATCTTTTTTTAAAGCCTTGCTCAGCTGAAATTTGCATATTTTGTAACAGGGTCTTCAGAAGACGCTACCAAGAACTTGCACCAACCACCTTGATGCAACCTCCGTAAGTCCCTTCCAAGTAATTTTCACTTAACATCTGGAGTTCTTGTTTTTCTTAATAAAAGCCGTGTCTTTTTCCCTTCCCAGTGTTTCTTTCCTCAGAATTTGATCGGCAACATCAGGACCCCTCTTTTTCTACTGAATGCTGCCTATGATTCTTGGCAGGTAGGTTATTAACTCTATCTATTTGCGCTGTTTCTCTATATGGAGACGATTTTTGAGGTTTATTAGTTCCAGTTTGTAGAGAATCATATTTTGTAGATTCTTTACCTTTTGGTATATCCCTTGTATACAGCCAGTTTGACCATTTTTATGAATGAAAATACTTTTACTTGATCAACAAAAAAATTAGTTCCAGTTTGATACACTACAGTTGTCGTCAGACTGTTTTTATAATGATTGAATTTCTTTCTTTTGCACTCATACAGCTTCAGGAAAGCTTAGCTCCTCATACAGCTGATCCTCAGGGCTTATGGCACGAATGTACACTCAATAATGAAAGATGTTCACCTTCTCAGATTCAATTTTTGCAAGGTATTCTCTACTCAATCTGTTAATCATTTTTCCAATACTTTGAGACCAGGAACTCACATGTTGCTAAATACATATCGAGCAGGTTTTAGGATTCATATGCTTAATTCAGTTAAAAGATTCGCTGCTTCAAGACAAAATGGTTTGTTTATAAACTCATGCTTTGCCCACTGCCAAACTGAGAGGCAAGATACATGGTTTTCTGATAATTCCCCCATGATTAATAACAAGGTATGCCTAAGTACTTCCTTTTGTTCTTTTATATTTTTTTGTAATGCTAAGATTTTATATATACGTCTATGTAATCGTCGATAATAGCTTGAACTTGGAACGATATGCAGCCGATTGCACTTGCAGTTGGAGATTGGTACTTTGATCGAAGTGGTGTCAAGGCGATCGACTGTGCATATCCATGTGACAGAACATGTCACAACTTGGTCTTTAAGTGATCCATACAATCAAATTCTTTTCCTGCTCCAACTTAGCAGAAAAATGTTATCATCTTGACAGTCATTACCCCTCGCAATTAACTTAAAGGTTTACCAGTGTAACAAAGTTCACTGTAGACAATAAAGTTAGTAAGTGATTTATATCCCAATGCATTTAGTTCAGTAATACTCCACTGTGTCCCCTATTGGGCCAGTCAATACAGGAGTTTTTCATTTCTCATATTATGTATCCATCCCAATTTATTGGATTGTAAAACAAATCAACTCAATGAAGAACTAGTTTTATCTCTTCATTTACTTGGGCCAACAATGTGGGTTTTTTCATATTTCTGTAGAAGCACCAATCTTTTATATTTTTGTAAGACTTGTTTTCAAACCCCTAAGAGGGGATTGGTTATTTCAAATCAATATTTAATTAAAGAGGCAACAAAGCTTGAATATTATAACAACGTGAAAGAAAATCCTCAGATTTTATTAAATATCAGAAATTTTCAAGTGTAAATTATAAGTAAAAAGTGTAAAAATTTACTATAAACTTGAAACCGGTTTTTTTTTTTGTGTGTACTTGCTACTGAAAGTTTGAAACATACATGATAGAGCAATTAGAGATAGAGTAAGAAGCCATACAAATTAGTTGTTGACTTCTTGCAGCATTTCTGATAGTTGGTTTCTTGGTTCTCCAAGTTGCAATCTTTCATGGCTAATATAGCACGTTGGATTGGACGTTTTTGGCAATGAGAAGAAGATTGCTTACCTTTTTTGGCTAGTCTTCCTTCCTAATGATGGCTCGTAAGCTAGAGGCGCGTGAGGGAAAAATATATGAGAAGATTCCTCATCTTACTTATTTTGAGTGCAACATAGGAAACAAATGCAACAGTAGAAATTGAAACCGCAAGTACCATAAATTGTCCTGTATATATGCTTCTATCACGCCTAAAACATCAACCTTGATTGTATTATGTATACATAAACACGATAAAATTGTTGTGACGATACCTTATTACAGATTTTAATACCAGAAAAAGGATTGTTGATGATGTAGAATTGAAGTCATTAGTAGTTTATATCGGGATACCAACAATTCATAATAATCATACTTTCCTGAGTAAGTTTTGTCGTACTATTCATTTTACATGAATCCAAGATTTGGTTTAGGATTAGAAATTTAGAATCTAACCCTAATGTGCATGTACCACCATCATTCAGTAAAAAGTTCACGTCTAACCACTTTTATATGGTAAATAATTACTCACATCTAGTGTTTACACCAAAGCAACTAATTTAACCTTATGAATTACAAATCAAGCACTTAGGACATTTGAATGGAAGGAACTTGGCCCAAACCTAATTGGACTGGACACCAAACAAAAGGAACGCAAAAATGGATCTACCTCTGAGCTGGAATTATCTTAGGCATATGATATTGGGCTAATAGTAAAACATATTGTTAATTAAGGTGAACCTTCATTTTAAAGCCATACTACTCCACTATATATGAGAAACGATGTAAGCCGCATGAGTTAGTAACTTAATATCACTTCGACTGATGATTATAGAGATCTTACAGAACACCAAAATTTGCTTTAGTTATCCTATATATGCCAACCAGCAAAAACTGAACCAAAATTTTACCAAAGGTACAAATAATCAATTCTATTTTATTCATTCTTATTCCTTGTAAGTTGTAACTGCCTAACTGGGGCTGAAGTTTCTTATTGGAGGGAAGGCTTCACCTTAAAAAACTTGAAAATAAATAAGGAACTGAATTTTTTTACGTGAGTATTCACCGTTAATTAATCCCTAAACTTTGACCTTATAAATCATTTTAATTTGTGTATTATTAATGTGAAAATTCATACTAGTAAATAATCTGGGAAATTATATTTAAAATATTCATACATGTAAGGAACCCTCGTTTTACAATTATTTATTGGGGTGCTTAAATGTAGACAAACGAGTAGAACCAAGGTAAGAGGGAAGCTTTGATTTTATCACGAATGAATGTGATGAGATGGATGAGATCTCTTATATTTTAATTAGATGTCTCGATTTGAATTCTAAAAACAAAAAAAATTCTCGAAATTAAGAAAGATTTTTCCACTAATAGGTACATACTTATACGCATTTTAATCTAGAATTAGTCAGATCAATAGATTTTTAATACTAGATGATTAAACAAGGAGAGGAAGGTTATAAGTATTTTTCCTTGTCTTTATGTGTTTATATTTTAATTTCGATATGACGGGAGTTTGGGAAATAATATGCTTTCTTAGCTGGAAATTGAGATTCCCTAACGAAATGTTGTAATTGATCGCTGAGACATGCAAATTTCTATTGAACTTAATTGTTTATTCCTTGTTTGCTAATAATGCTAGTTGTTCATTAATTAATTAGCAAAAGATTGGTTTTCTCATTAAAATTAATTAGCTGTGCTTGAGAAGTTTAAGAATCTCTTGGTCAAAGAAAATTACGTTGATTAAGCAAAGGATTTGTGTTTCGTCTAGGCGTCAGGATGCAAAATTCCAAACCACAAATCGTCATATTAATTAATAATCTTGATAATGGGATTATTATTATTGATGGCTATATGGCCATTAGATACAACAATTAGCATAATATGACAAAGCAGTCTGATATTGTATTCTAATCTAGATTCGTAAACAAATCACGATGAGCTAAAGTTAAATGCTCCATGTCAATTTAGCTCGATGTATTGATTTGGAAGAACTTGATTTTTGCCTTGAGCTTAAAGGATTTGATTTAAAATGATTATGTACTATTGCTTGAATTTGAGTACAATGAATAACTTTTGAACCTCTATTGCGCATTTATTAATCAAGTAAAACCAAAATCAAAGTTTTCCACATCAATCAAAGGACACAATATCAATACTTCTGAACCTGACAAGCCAAACTCAATCTCCAAAAGGTGGAATCTCCCACCCCAGGAGCTCCCACACCCCGGTCCGTCAGGTCTGTGAAGGAGGTAAATCATGGTGACTCAATAGATTTCAAAGGTTAGACCACTACCACGCTGCGCACAAGGACCCCTCCTTTATTTCAAGAAGAAACCCCCACACTGCCGCTGACGGGATTCGATCCTTGGTCTTTGCTCCAAATATCCCCTCGAAACCAATTGAGCTGCCCAAGCGGACTAGACCCCATTATACTTGATGTTATAGGTTCTGGTTGATCTGAGAGGACGAGTTCTAAAATATAAATTATATCATATATTTATTTTTTACACGCATATATATGGTTCAACCCCATTATACTAGATTCCTCACGAACCTTTGATCCATAATTGAATCGGTAACTACTTATTTGAAAGGAGCAAAAAAAAAAAAAAACAGAGAAACACGAAAAGAGGGGACAGGTACGTTACTTTCCTCTGTAAATAGACAACAAAATATTACTAGTAGTAAGAGCTTTACAGAATCCATCATAATTGGAGTCCCAATTATGTTACAGCACGCAGTACTTGAATGAAGCGCATAGTTTGAACCCCAACCTATTTTTCTTGTGAGGTCCTAAATATTGGCGCTAAGGACAAACGTCAAAGGCAGCATTTTGTAAATTTCCTACATTTTCTTAAACAAACCTGATGAGTGCAAACTTCATTTAATTTATACAAGGATGGTGTATATAAAAAAATATTTATACAATCAAGTAGTTTAAAAAGTAATTATAAATAACTTTATATAAGTAATAGTAATATTGATTTTGAAAGAAATAATTCCTTGATTATTTTCATTAATTGAAAGACTATATATATATAATTTATATATTTCCATAATAGAAGAATCTTATTCCTATTTTACTCCTAAAACCTTATTCTACTTGGATACTAACTATACAATTATGGTAATACAAATATTATGGTAAGTGTACAATACTAATTACACCACAACATTACCTAAACTAGGAGATTAAGAATTACCCTATTCTATACATATTACACGGTAATACATGTAGAAACCGAGAGATTAAATATACATAATATACACATGTATATTGTGTGTATATTATATATATATTTAACACACCCCCGCAGTCATAGCGGGTGGTCTTCGAACGCTGAGACTGTCCCTAAAATCTTTAAAAAGGACCGAGGGAAGACCCTTTGTAAATATGTCGGCAATTTGATACCTTGGCGGGACATGGCCGACGCGTACCTGACCACGAACAACCTTTTCGCGGACAAAGTAAATGTCCATCTCGATATGTTTAGTGCGCTGGTGCTGAACCGAATTACCAGAAAAGTAGACGGTGCTAACATTATCGCAATAAACCAAGGTTGCTTTCTGAATAGAACAATGAAGCTCCAATAGCAAATTACGTAACCAACATGATTCCGAGATCACATTAGCTACCCCTCGATACACGGCCTCGGCACTGGATCGGGACAATGTCGATTGACGTTTCGCAGACCAT
The DNA here is from genome assembly GCA_034509755.1 of Anisodus tanguticus. Classification (NCBI taxonomy): domain Eukaryota; kingdom Viridiplantae; phylum Streptophyta; class Magnoliopsida; order Solanales; family Solanaceae; genus Anisodus; species Anisodus tanguticus. Next base: position 29,848,389 of record CM067561.1, on the reverse strand, counting down.
GAGACCAGGTTATTGCCAAGAAACATACAATAGCCAAACGTAGACCGTCTGGTGTCTGGACATCCACCCCAATCAGCATCCGTATACGAGACAAGTGTAGACGTCGAGGAAGGATATAAATGCAAACCATAGTCAAGTGTACCCTGAATAAATCGAATGATGTGTTTGAGTGCATTCATGTGCTCAACTCTGGGATCATGCATAAATAAACACACATGCTGGACAACATACGCAATATCTGATCTCGTGAATGTAAGATACTGAAGGGCCCCTGCAAGACTGCGATAGCGGGTCGGATCCTCGTATGGTACGCCGGTCGCGACACTAAGCTTGGGCTTAGTATCAACTAGAGTGGAAGTGGACTTACAGGATGACATCCCAACCCTCTCAATGATCTCAGCTGCATACTTCCGTTGAGATAAGAACAACCCACCTGCATGACGAGTGACAGCAATCTCCAAAAAATAACTCAAGGCCCCCAAGTCTTTCATAGCAAACTCAGAGCTGAGCATTGTCATGATAGACTAGCGTAAGGCATCAGAAGAGGCAGTCAAAATAATATCATCCACATATAACATAATATAGGCCAAGGACGAACCACGATGGTAGATGAACAAGAAATTATCCGACATGCTGTGAGTGAACCTAATAGTCGAAACATAGTCGGCAAACTGCATATACCATGCCCGTGGAGACTGTTTAAACCCATATAAGACTTCTTCAACAAACAGACATGATGTGGATGTTTGGGATCCCTAAATCCCAAAGGATGATGCATATAGACTGTTTCCTTGAGATCATGTAGGAAAACATTCTTTACATCTAACTTATGAATAGGCCATGCCTTCGAAAGAGCCAAGCTAAGCACAATGTGAATGGTAGCCGACTTGACCACCGGACTAAATGTCTCACCACAATCTACACCAACCTGCTGAGTCTTACCATCACCTACAAGCCGCGCCTTATGTCGGGCAAATGAACCATCTGAATTGTCCTTATGAGCAAAAATCCGCATAGACCTAATAATATTAATACCAGATGGGCGGGGTACCAGCTCCTACGTCTTATTATCAATAAGAGCATTATATTCATCGGTCATAGCAATTTTCCAATTCGGGTCATTTAAAGCAGACACATGATTACGGGGTAAGGGTGATTTAAGAACATTAAAATGTAAATTAAAATGTCTTTTTGGTTTAAAAATACCCCGTTGACTACGAGTGAATGGTCTATGACTCGGGGAAGAATTGGGCTGAATTTGGGAATTTTCTGGACTCGGTACGGACGGACCAGCAGACAGTGGGTCTGCTGGCCCAATTCGGGAAGCAGAAACAGTGGCGGATGCAGGAACTCGACCACTTTCAGTATTGGGTTGGACTGACCCAATCGCTGAAACTGGCCCAGTGACAAAACTGGGGAGAGAGGGCAGTGACGGACCACTGGGACCAGCGGGCAGTGGGCCCGCTGGAGTATTTGGGTGCGGGAGATATATACACATGTATATTGTGTGTTTATTATATATATTTAACAGATTTTTCTTTTCCCGACACTATCATTGTATACTCCTTTAGAATAGTTTAGTAACGTCTTGTTTGAATTTGGGGCTTGGGGGACTAAACGTTTTCATGGACTCTTTGTTTTGCACCATAATTTATCTGTACTTTGCTTACCAAGTCCTGAACGCAAATGTTACTATGTTTTCGTTGTCGGATTTCTTTCCTCTATGATTATTATTATGACTAAAAGAAGATCTTCTCACTTCGTAAAAAGAAAAAAGTATCTGAAACTACTTGTATTTTTACAAACAAGAAAGGTTTTCGCTTAAAAAAAATCTGTATGTTGTTACTCCTATTAACTAAAGCAAGAACTGGAGGACAAATTGGCGCCAATCTGGTTGACAGATCTTTTTACTTTAAACCATTGTTCACATGTAGCTTCCTAAGCCACGAATTCCTCCAGCTGTTTGTGTATTTTTATTTCTCGGCCGACAAATGCTCATTTTAGGGTTGATCTTTTTCAAGCAAAAGGTGGCGTTTGAATTTTGTTTTACTTTAACGGTGAATTAATTTAACTATATTTACATGTTTGATTAGTCACAATCTTCTCCTCACCATCCACCCATCCCTCACTCCCATTCAGTTTATGGGTTATGCGAAAAAAAATATATTTTGTGTCTCACATAACTTATATAAATTGTGATACTTATTTTTGTTACTAATTATTGGATTCATCATTTGTGAATTTAAATGTAAGATTTGGATTTCATTAATAATATGATATTTCGGACAATTTACATCACTTATATGAGTACAAAATAGTCCGCTTGAACAGCTCAATTGATTATCAAGGGGGATATTTGAAAAATATGAGTACAAAATAAAGATTGTCGTAGGTCGAGTATCCTTTTATCTTAAGCAGCTTCTTAGGGTGATCCCAAAGGGTACGTCCTTGTGTCCCTACGACACCTTAGCTTGGATCCAAGTTTGTACGAACATGGTCATTAATTTTGCTACTCATTGTAGACAACAATGTGTCATTTGGGCTATGACTAGTACTACTGGATGCTAGTAGGAACACACTAGCCAATATGATTCTTGGCATACTCTCGAAACAATACAAACAATTAAGAAAATAATAGAGTTGACATGCAACAGGTCTTGCAACACGTTGAGACTTTTGTTGATCCTGTTTGAATATTATTTATTTGATAAGTGAATGATTGATTTGTTCATTTCTTTCATTCAAACAATCAAATTCATCTCAATTAGTGCATTCAAATTCAGGATTTTAAGAGAAAGAGTGTATCATTGTGTTTAAAGATTATTTTAGATTTTTTTTTAAAAAGACACAAAAGTGTAGCAAGTTCAATCTCTTAATCTTAAGAAATTAAATCTAATGATTAATCAGTGCAACACTCAGTCTCATTTGATTATAAATTCTTTTAGTAAATAGTATTAGATAAATTTTAAAATTATACATATAATATATCAAGTTTAGTCGAATGACCATGAGTTAACGTGACCCCATTTTTAATACATAAAATTTGCCCCTCGTTTCAATGACTTTAGCAACATTAAGCTTAGAGTTTCGTAAAACTTCAATAGGTTGTTTGCATCCTGCATTAGCTAGCTCATCGACAAATATCTCTTTTTTTTAATTTTTAATAAGCAAACTCTGTTCCTTCAAATTAAATGAATTTTGTTTTAGAGTTCTTACAGATGAAAAAGGGGTCTAACAGTTGTTCACTGATGTATTTCACTTTTCTCCTCTTTATTGAAATGTGTCCATTTCACATAAGAAAAAACAAATCTTTGCCGACAGATGATTTGAGGATTCACAGCTTGTCTAGTCAACCTTCGAAGATCCAATCTGTACTAGTACAGTACTAATTATAGTGTACTGCTACATATGCTCACCTCTTTCTTCATGGGTTCTTTTCTATTTTCAATGATGCTAATGGAAATTAGGAATGGGCGAAGAATGTCTGCACTTGTGACAATCAGTTTGGTTAAATAAAAGGATTTAACTTATTTACGTACAACGTTAATGGGGAAGAATGTCTGCTCTTGTGATAGTCACTTTGGTTAAACAGAAAAAAGAATGAATTTAACTTATATGCATATTACAATATACATGAATTTAATTTATAATGTTGATGTAATTTATTAATATGTTATACCAAGTTGTTTATCTTAATTGTGATGCCCGGCAAATCTTTGAAGAAGGTGTGCACATTACACCTCAGGTGAATTCCACATCAGAATGAGACAAAAAAATTAGAGATCTCATAAAAATGAGTTCAGAATCAACTGTTAAAATGTATTTTAGGTTAAAACTTAAAATCAAGGAATATGTGCGGGCCTAAGTCCAAAGCGGACAATACTTTAACCATTGGACCAAGGCCGTTACATTAATTTTCCAAGAAACTTATTCTACTTTTTATGTATAGTGATCTTTTATATGATATGATATGATATTGTAAAATTTATTTGATAGAAGTAAAACTCAAAAGAACAATGAAATAGAAAACGAGAATGACAGTTGTGGAAACAATTTTCTACTTTTTTACTTTATACTTTGTCTCTCTTATGTTTCCACTAAAACACTGATAATAACAATCTTTTCAGGTTGAACAAGACTTTTTTTTATTAACAAATTAGACCGTAGCCATTGATCATTGATGGTTGAGCAAGACTTTGGTACCACTTAACAAAACAGATACTAATAACAAAGAATTGTTTCCCTTGTGGATTGAGTTTCCCTTTTTTACTGCTAAAACAACTTTTGCAGGTTCTGTTTCTTTTTTTGGGGTACACTACAGGTCCTTACTTGTATTATAAAAAAATAAACTATAGCATGTTCCTTTCCAATAAAATTTCAGAATCTCAAAATATTACTAATTAAAGTACTACATTGAACATTCTTTAATCACCTTTATTATCATTGTCACGGTCCCCAATTATATTGTTGTCCAATTTTGTTAACATTAGTGAATCGATGAAAATTGCCGAAGAGATTAGGTCGGCGTATGTAGAGAGAAAGAGAAAGGGATATTTTCATTTCATCTCAAAAGAAAATATATGTACAATCTGTGAAAGAAAATGGACATTTCACTAATATAAATCTGGAAAATGGGTCAGCCCAACTACTCAAAATAAAATACATCCGGAAATATAAATATATGTGAGACCCAAAATATCAGCCCAAAGATACAATTATCAGCCTATGCCACTATTCATATTATCAACTTTAACCCCCCCCCCCCCCCCCCCTCAAGTAGGAGGGTGATACAACCCCTAACTTGCCAAGACGGAGATAATGAGGAGCACCAGGAAGGTCCTTGGTGAAGATATCAGCAAGTTGAGTAGTTGTAGGAGTATGATGCAAAGTAACCAGCCCATCAGTAAACTCTCCTCGTACAAAATGACAGTCCAATTCAATGTGTTTGGTGCGCTAATGAAACACCTGATTCTTGACTATGTGGATGTCAGCCTGATTGTCACAGTAAATAGGAATGGAAGCTAAATTTGGAAAACCAATATCACAAAGTAATCGAGATAACCATGCCATTTCAGCCACAACCTTACTAAAAGATCTGTACTCAGCCTCAGCAGAGGAGAGAGAGACTACATGCTGCTTCTTTGATTTCCAACAAACTAGACTGCCACTAAGTAAAATACAAAAACCAGTCACAGACCTCTTGCTATCAGGGCATGAAGCCCAATCACTCTCACAAAATACGTTGAGGGACTTATCAGGAGCATTATTAAAAAACAAGCCATCATCAGAAGTACCCTTCAAGTATCTCAATAGATGCAAGGCAATTTTCATGTGAGGAATGCAAGGCAACTGCATGAACTGGCTTAAATGTTAGACAACAAAGGATAATTCTGCCTTGGTGTGAGTAAGAAAATTAAGCTTTTATATAAGGCTCCTATATACCTCTGGCTTAGGCAAAAGATCACCCACACTAGCCTTAAGCTTGACATGCAACTCAAGAGGGCACAAAAAGGAGAGGTAATATCACTATGAAATTCTTGTAGCATGCCATGAATGAACTTTATCTGATGAAGTAGAATACAAGGAGTGTATAAGACTTCAATGCCCAAAAAATAATTTAGTAACCCAAATCTTTGATTTTGAATTGTTCATGAAGGAACAATTTAAGGGCAGGAATCTCCAAGGAATCAGTCCCAGTGAGCACAATATCATCCACATAAACAGTCAGGATGACCATAGAATCCCCAGATCCCATAGTTAAAGAATAATCATTGAAGGAATGAGAATATCCCCTGGACTGCAAAGCTTGGGAGAGTTTAGCATACCATTGTCTGGATGCTTGTCTCAATCTATAGAGAGACATTTGTAACTTGCAGACCAAAAGGAACAGATGAGGTAGAAGGGACAGACAAGCCAGGAGGAAGTTTCATAAACACCTCCTCATCAAGATCACCATGTAAGGCATTGTTAACATCTAACTAAGAAAGAGACCAATATTGCTTTATGGCAACAACAATGAGTCTTAATAATGGTCATCTTCACAATAGGAGAAAATGTCTCATGAAAGTCAATGCCCTCAATTTGAGTGTGTCCCCACAAACCACCAATCTAGATTTATATCTCTCAATACTCTCATCATCCCTATACTTAACCTTGTAGACCCACTTGCAATCAATAGATTTCTTACCACTAGGCAACTCAACAATATCCCATGTATCATTAGCCTCCAAATCTTCAAACTCCTTTCTCATGGCAATTTGCCACTCAGGGACAAATGCAGCTTGAGAATAAGAGTATGGCTCAAACACATGTTTTTGACTAGATATAGAAGGTTCACAGTTGGGACTGGAGATTGTAGAAGATGAATTACAAATGTAGTTCTGAAGATAAGAAGGTTTGTATTTGGGTCTGGTGGAAGTTCTTGTAACAGGATGAGGATTGGTAACAGGAGAATGATTGATAACATGATGAGGAATATGAACAGAAATACTGAATAAAGATAATCTACAGGTGTAGGAGATGATATAGGAGATGTTGTATGAGAAAAAAATGAGGAATATGAACAGAAGTAGATGGACAAAATGCAGGAACAGATGTAGGAGAAGATAAAAGTCCAGCATGAGAAGGAGAGAATGCAGAAGGATCATAAAAATAGTCATCAATGGGAGAAGAAAAAGGAAAAGTACACGGAGAAGGTAAACCAGCAAGTGAAGTCAAGAAAGAAAAAATGTGCTCATGGAACACAACATCTCTAGAGATAAAACAGGACTTAATAACTAGATTGTAGAGTTTGAAACCCTTCTTAGCAAAATGATAACCCACAAAGACACAAGGAGGAGCTTTTGGTTGAAACTTATCCCTGTGTACCATAAGGATAGTAGAATAGCATAAACAACCAAAAACTTTAAGATGTTTATAGTTGGGCACAATATCGTAGAGAAGTCCATGAGGGCTCTTGTTGTCAAGCAAATGAGAAGGGAACCTATTGACTAAATAAGTGGTTATGATGATACAATCCCCCCATAAATTGAGAGGGATATGAGATTGAAATACCAATGCACTGACATTATCTAGTAAGTGCATATGTTTCCTTTCCACCACATCATTCTGTTGTGGAGTATATGTACATAAATTCTGATGTAATATGCCTTGGTCAGAGAAGAATTTAGAACCAGACAAGCTGGATCCTAATTCTAAAACATTATCACTTCTGACAGTTTAAACTTTGGTATTGAACTGAGTATGAACCATTGAAATAAAGGCTTGAATGGGGTGAAAACATTGTTGTTAGCACCTAATAAGTGAGTCTAGATTGCCCTGGTATAATCATACACAATAGTGAGAAAATACTTGAATCTATCATATGTGGGAGCATGATAAGGACCCCAAGTATCTATGTGGATAAGTTAAGAATGAGCAGTACTTTTGATATCACTGTCAGGAAATAGAAGTGTGTATTGTTTAGCAAAAGGACAAATGAGGCTATCAAAAGTCTGTTTGTGAGATAAAGCATGACCTATGCTATTTATTGTTTTTATTTTAGAAAAAGGCATGTGTCCTAGTCTATAATGCCAAACAATGTCAGCCTTACTTAAATGTGCATGAGAAATTGAAGAAGTAGAAGTATCAACAACATGCATATCCACAGTTTTATTCAAGTTTGAATGAACAGGTCCAAAAACTGAAGCATCAGATACAAATGAGGAAGACAAGGAATAGAAATGGGACAAGATACAGATGTAAAATTAACAAAAACATTACAATTAAATGCAAAATGAGGAAATAAAACATCAGGATAGTGACAAAGCTTGTACAACCCACTATCAGCTCTATCAAGAACCACTGGCTTATCCAGAGAAGAACATTGTAGAGTGCAAACAACGTTGGTGAATTGTATCATATCACCATCATTAGCTACAAGCTTAGAAACAGAGATAAGATTATATTGAAAACTAGAAATGTAAAGCACATTATGCAGAGTAAGATTAGGAAATAAATTCAAAGAGCCAATGTTGGTGACTCTGACTTTGTATCCATTGGGAAGAGAGAAAAGATAATGAATGAGAAGGGTTTGTAAGTTAAACAATAAAGAAAAGTCAGAAGTCATATGATCAGAAGCCCCAGAGTCAATGATCCAAACAATATTTTCTATCTTAGTAAGCAAACAAGTTCTGAGACCAATACTTTTATTAAGTAACTAACCAGCAAAATGAGTAGATGCCATAAGACATGTAGCAGAAGGAGGAGCAGAAATATGAGATTGTTGAAGTAAGAACATCAATTGAAAGTATTGATCCTTGGTGAGTCCATGAATAGAATAGGTCTAATCATAATCACTAGGCACATCCAGAGAAGATCTAGAAGGACCAAGATGAAAATTGGAGGTGGATACTCCAACATTGAAGGAGACAGACCCATTTGAAAACTGAGAAGTAGATGAGACTTGTCTTTGTTTCTCATCAACCAATAGTATACTGTAAACATTACCAATGGTAGGAAGAGGCTTTATCACGAGGATGTTACTTCTAACCTGAATGTAGGTGTCATTTAGCCCCAATAAGAACTGGTATACCTTTTGTTCATCCTCACCCTTTTTGTTACCCCATAAGTAGTACAAACATGATTTGTGGAAATGAAAGTCTGATGTAATATGCCTTGGTCGGAGAAGAATTTAGAACAAGACAAACTAGATCCTAATTCTAAAACATTATCACTTCTGACAATTTAAACTTTGGTATTGAACTGAGTATGAACCATTGCAATAAAGGCTTGAAGAAGGGTGAAAACATTGCTATTAGCACCTAATAAGTGAATCCAGATTGCCCTGGTATAATCATGCACAATAGTGAGAAAATACTTGAATCTATCATATGTGGGAGCATGATAAGGACCCCAAGTATCTATGTGGATAAGTTAAGAAGGAGCAATACTTTTGATATCACTGTCAGGAAATGGAAGTCTGTATTGTTTAGCAAAATGACAAATGGGGCAATCAAAAGTCTGCTTGTGAGATAAAACATGACATATGCTATTTATTGTTTTTATTTTAGAAAACGACATGTGTCCTAGTCTATAATGCCAAACAATGTCAGCCTTACTTAAATGTGCATGAGAAATTGAAGAAGTAGAAGTATCAACAACATGCATATCCACAGTTTTATTCAAGTTTGAATGAACAGGTCCAAAAACTGAAGCATCAGATACAAATGAGGAAGACAAGGAATAGAAATGGGACAAGATACAGATGTAAAATTAACAAAAACATTACAATTAAATGCAAATTAGTTCCCTTACCAAAGAAATTACCCGTAGTGTGAAATATTCCAAAGTTTTATTCAAGTTTGAATGAATAGGTCCAAAAATAAAGCTCCTTGAGAAATATGAGCCATTCTTGTTAAAATATGATGCTATAGCTAAAGCTCCTTGAGAAATATGAGCCAGTCTTTTTTTTAGCTCAAAAATCCTTGCACCATATGTCATCTTATATCTCTCTTCTAATTCACCCCATATGTCCTTGGCCAGTTTAGAATATTTCACACTACGGGTAATTTCTTTGGTAAGGGAACTAATTAGCCAAGATACCACTAAATCATTGCACCTTTGCCACTGTCTAGCTAAAGGTGATGTATCAGGGGATCTATCACATATTTCTTTGATAAAATCTAGCTTATTTCGTACAGATAAGGCAACTAGTATGGTCCTGAGCCAACTACTATAACAAGTACCATCAAAAGGCACAGATACCAAAGAGGATCCTAATATATCAGAAGGATGCACATAAAGATAATGACATGGATGAGTGTAATCATCAGGGTGAAAGAAGTATGAGAAACATGCATAGATGAGTCAGCCATAGATGAATTAGGTATATATAAGTACTCCTCCTTGTTTAGTCTCTTTCTTCATGCAAGTCTACTAGTTGATTGAGAAAGCACCGCCCAAAGGGCCTCATAGAAGCGGTCACTGGTAGGTAAAAATGGAACCTCGCTATTAGCAAGAGACTCAACACCATTGATCATTGCAATCAAACGATATCAACAAATCACAATCGATACAGATGCAAACACACACGAGTTAATAGAACACCAAATCTCAACCTATCGGTGAGTGTAAAAGAGAATGGAACGAAGTTACCGTGTGAATGATGTCTTGTAACCACGAAAACACATTCGTCTCCGAGAAGATAACCAATCGACCAAGAACTAGTAAACCCTAACTTTGAATAGGCAAACCCTTGCTTCGAGTGTGTTTTCTTCAACCTAATGTTTGAGTGAATCTTGTGAACAATCGTGATGAACACAAACTAATTATACGAGAATCGATCTGATAAAACCCTAGAAACAAAGGAATTTTGATGAAATTGTACGAGATGACGATCGAAGAACTAAAAACTCAAAAATAATGGACGAGGGTAACGTTGATCGAGGGGTAATCCTTAGATCTAGAACGATCTACGCTCTGATACCATGTTAACATTTGTGAAATCGATGAAAATTGCGGAAGATATTAGGTCGGTGTATGGAGAGAGAGAGAAAAGAGAGGTTTTCATTTCATCTCAAAAGAAAATATTTGTACAACCCGTGAAAGAAAATGAGCCTTTCACTACTTATTTAAACCCGAAAAATGGGTCAGCCCAACTACTTAAAACAAAATACATCCGAAAATACAAATACATACCAGGCCCAAAATATCAGTCTGCCACTATTCATATTATCAAGTCTAACAAATTTTCTTCTTACTAGTCCATTAGCGAGTCAACGTATGGTTCCTATTCCTTTCTCTTTTTATTCCCCCCCCCCCCGCCCCCCCCCCTTTTCTTTTTTTTTAACTTCTTCTCTTAAGTTCTTGAAATAAAAAAATCAAAGCTTTGCATTATTAACTAGGAGTGGCCAGTGGGCCGGGCTCGGGTCTGGCGGGCCGGGTCTGGCGGTGTCGGGGTCGGGGCGGGACGGGAGAAGGGGCGGGGTCGGGTCCGCGGGCTCGGCGGGGGGTCGGGTCCGGCGGATCGGAGCAAGTCCGTCCCGATCCCGATCCCGGCGGGCTCGGGTCGGGGCGGGCTCGGGTCGGGGCGGGGTACGGCGGTTTTTTTTTTTTTTTTTAAAATAACATATGTATAAAAAAAAACTCAATAAACAAAACAAGATAGTGTAATAAAAACATCCCAAGGCTATTTTTGTGCCTCTTATATTATTTAATAGACATATGATTTTTTTGTAATACAAATACAATTGTCTAAAATCTAAATTGCAACTTTGTGGTGTTGTCCAAAAGTTACAAATTACATAATAAAATTACAATTAAAAAAATTACATTCTCAAAAAAACCTGTTCTAATTGCTTGATGATTTCATGTGGTTCTTCGGTTGGAATTGGTATTTGTTGGTCAAATTGATCCACGTCGCTTCCACTACCTTCGGTTAAGATTTCGTTGTAGTTTTCATCATCTTCTTCGTTGATCTCCGGTTGACCGCACCTTTCTCCGCTCCGCTCGTATCCAATCTCTCGAATAATACCGCAATTTCCAAGTCGTCTCCGCTAATGAGTGTCTCGTGGTCTCCTATTTGATATCTCGCTCTGCAGAAAAAGCGCTTTCGTACGCAGCTTGACGACGCTTGAATGTTCAAAACATCTCGAGCCATCATTGAAAGTGTCGGAAAGGTCTTCTCATTCCCTCCAAAGATTTCAAAGAAGTCTTCATGTCCATCTTCATTGATAACTTCTTGATACGGTACATGATGCAAACCCCGCAAAACAAAAATATCCAACTCGCTAATTTGGTTAGTAGTAGAGGTACGACCGCACATTCTATTTCGAGGCTTTCAATACTAGCCGCAGAACAAAGATGTCTTTTGTGAGGTTGCGTTGAAGATGAAGAAGATGGTATGGAAGTTTGGTAAGTTACTAGCATTTTCTTGTTGATAAAATCTATATATATTTTTGCATTGGTGTTCTACGCTAGACAATACTTCTTCTTTAGTTTGTTCAATAGGTGGTGGGTGATTTAGATTTTTGGGACTTGGAGGTGGTAGTACTTCTATACAATCGTAAATAGTTTCAATTAGTGATTTAGTACCGTCTATTTTAATAGTAGGATTTAATACGAACCAATAATATAAATAGAGGGAATAGGAATAAAATATTTTTTTATTTTGAGAAACATTTTTTTAATAGTTTTGCCTTATAAGTTTGGTTTTTCTATATATTCACTAAGTAATAAAAATATTAGAGTTATATAAAATAACATAGTTGAAATAGTAGGATAATATATACCGGAAAATTCTTTTGTTGCTTGAAAAAATTTCTCTAAAAATACAATAAGTTCGGAAATTTTTTCCCAATCACTATCTAAAATCATATCACCGCTTTTTATTATGAGAGTTAAAAAATAAAGTTATAGGTAATTTATAGTCATAAGCAACAAGTAGTTGCTCGTATAAAGAATTCCACCTAGTGGATACTTCTTGTGGAATTTTTCTAAAAGGTAGTCCACAATCATGACAAATTTTTTTATATTCTTTTCTACGTTGTACTTTATTACTTTTAAAAATAAAGTTTATAGCAAATTGTATTTTACTAAGAATGTCTTCAAAAAGTGATAGACCATCCTTTACAATTAAGTTATATAAATGGCATGCGCATTTTATATGAAAATGGTCTGGAAAAGACGGAGTTAAACTATTTTTTAAAATTGTAATTGCGTAATTGTTACTAGAAGCGTTATCTAATGTAATAGTCATAATTTTATCGGTAATTCCGCAATAATCGCACACTTGATAAATATTTTCTCGCAATAAAAGTACCAAAGTGTGCCTATCATCTATATATCTATACGCTAAAATACGTTTTTGCATAGACCATTTATAATCTATCCAATGACAAGTTACGCTTAAATAATCATGGCCGTTAGTACTACGACCTATATCGACGTGATGGATACTTTGCCATTAAAATGATATAATGAAAAACGTAAATATTGTTGATATTCATGCGCGAATTTAAATACATCTCTCTTAACAACTTGATCTAGGAAAACCGTTAAAAGCGAGGATTATATATATCTCTAATGTAATGAATAAACCCGGAGATGAAGGAAATGAAAAAGGCAAACCCTCCACAAGAACTAATTTTGATATTGCTTCCCTATCTCTATGTTTATTGTATTTAGGGCCTACAATTCCCCCCGTCATAGGGTTAATTTGACCTTGTACTTGGTCCGGACAATATTAGTATGTGAACCTTGTCTGATGGAGCGGGCGTTTGCGCTTGCCGGTTTTGAAGCCTGGTATTGGGCATACCTAGCTGGATGAGCACTTACTACGTGTCTAATTAAACCCCCGTCCCACCGTGACCTTTTCCGCTTTTAAATTTTAAAACATTTTTACAAATTTTACATATGGCTACTTGATTCTCTACGTCCCTATCAAAAAATGTCCATGCATCTGATTTTAATGGTCGTTTTGTCGGACCTCGTCTCATACTAGGGGGAATAGGAGGTATTTCGGTTGAAGGTGCACTAGTGGGTGTGTTGTCATCAACATTAGTGGGTATATCATCTAGATCATCGTCTAAATTAAAGTCTTCTTGAGTTCCGTAAAATAGCTCCTGGTCTAAATCTAATGGTATTATAGGAAAATGTTGAGTATCAACAAAATCATCCCGTGTAGGAATAAGATGACTAGAAAAGTACCCTTGCCCAGTTGCCCTACTAGAAGAAGCACCCTTACCTTTACCCTTAAACATACCTTTTAATCATTCCATTTTAATTATGATAATAAATAAATAATTAAAGACAATAAAATTAAGTGATCTAAACTAAATAAACAGACAATAATAATTTAATGAAGGAACGAATGTACCAAACGCGCGACGTAACGTCGACGTGTAATCGAGAGGTTGAAAATTGAAACTTTGCTCGATGGAAGATCCTCAAGCTAGTTGCCAACTTCACTACCAATTCCCAAATGAATAAATAAAATTGAATATTTAGCAAACAATGTAGAATTGTAGAGAGATATATTGAGAAATTAGAGAGATTGTAGGAAGATTTGTGAGAAAGATGAAGAGAAAATGAGTTATTTATAGTTGAAAAATTGGGTTAAAGTGTAAATATAATAACTTATGGGTTAAAAATAAATATTAAGGGGTAGGGGGTTGGGGGAGGGGGGGGGGGCTAAAATGGCCGTTGGCCAATCTGGCCATAATCTAAAATGGCCGTTGGTGCAACGGTCATTTTTGCAAAGGGCGGGGTCGGGGCGGGCTCGGGTCTCGCGGGCCAGGGCGGGCTCGGGTCTGGCGGGACGAGACCTCGTCCCGTCCCGAGTTCGAGTCCCGCCCCCGTAATTTTTTTTTTTTTTTTTTTTGGCGGGGTCGGTGCGGGCTCGGGTCGGGCTGTCCCGGCCCACTGGCCAGCTTTATTATTAACTGCTTTTGGCCATCACACCAGGAGCGGATGAACGATATAAAATATGAATTCGGTAAAATTTAATCATTTGATCTAAATTTTATATATGTATTGAAAATTTATTAAATATGTAGATATAATATACCGTGAATCCAATAACATAAATGGACTGCGAGTTTGGTGACAAACAAAATCTTGAATCAGTATCTACGTCACACCGATCCTGTTTTGGCTGATAAATTATTATAAGATGTCAATTCTTTTATTTTTGTTCTGTTCTGTGTAGAAGAAAGAATGTAGGGCCAAGAAAAGAAACTCAATAATTAGGTTCACATGCATTCAAAGCGACCCCCCAATTAATATACTACTCCTTAGACTATGCTTTCTACGTATTAATTCTTTAATTTATAGTAAAAAAGAAAGGGCCAGAAGTCCATAGGAGAAAAAATATTCAATTAATATGGGGAGTTGTATAATTTTTTGTTGGGTGCACGTGGGAAGGAGACTCTGGTTAAAGGCCCTACCATACATGTTCATGTGGTTGATTCAAATATATATCTGGATGGGCCTCTTTTTTTATTCTTTTAAAATCCTTAAGCTATTCATGATTGAAAATAATTTTTTCCATCTGCAAAATTATTGGGTATTTAGAACCTTAAAGATTACTTGTCAGCTTCTTACGTACATATTCTAGATGACTAGATAGTACGTGAATATTATCTATATATATTATTTTAAAAATATAAATATTAATATTAATTGATCAAAATATTTTTTAAATATTGAACGACTTTTATACTCTTAAAAAATTCCTTCAAACAGATAATTTTATTCTATATTGGATGAGATTAAACAACAAGGAAACGTAAAACAAATAAAAAAGATTAACTAGCCAACCAACCTAAATCAAAGAAAACTCCATTGAAGCTGAAGAATACCACGATATCTGTTTTTTTTTTTATCCAGAGGGAATTGTGTCTCTCCTGAAAGGATTATACTTTGTGAGGGATGAGCTAAAATACTGATATTGTTAGTTAACAGAGTTTTGCCCATCATAATTAAAAATTGCACCACTTTAAAATACCATAGTGATTAGGGACTATTAGTGCTCCAATACGTTTATAAGGGATTATTTTAAGTCTAAGTTCAAACATAAAAGACTATTTTGAGCTTTATCTCTAATAGTAAGCTATTAGTTCCAGAATATTTAAAAGTTCTTTCTTTAATATATATGTAATGGAAATAGAAATTATTATGAATTTCATAAATAAATACGTTAACAACAAAGTCCATTTTTTTAGAAAAATATATTGGTCGACTATACCCTTTTAGTCTAATTTTACCAAATTTATATTGGTTATTTTGGTAAATCACAAATATCACAAATTAAAAAGAGTTTTAAGCAAATATTATACTTCAAATATTGAACGACTATACCCTTAAAAAAATTCCTTCAAACAGATAATTCTATTCTATGTTGGATAAGATTAACCACCAAGGAAAGGTAAAATAAATAAAAAAGATTAACTACTAAATCTAAATCAAAGAAAACTCCGTTGAAGCTGAAGAATACCACGATATCTGTTTTTTTATTTTTATCCAGAGGGAATTGTATCTCTCCCGAAAGGATTATACTTTGTGAGGGATGAGCTAAAATATGGGTATCGTTAGTTAGCAGAGGTTTGCCCACCAAAATTAAAAAGTGCACCACTTTAAAATACCATAGGGATTAGGGACTATTAGTGCTCCAATACGTTTATAAGGGATTATTTTAAGTCTAAGTTCAAACATAAAAGACTATTTTGAGCTTTATCTCTAATAATAAGCTTCCAGAATATTTAAAAGTTCTTTTTTTTAATATATATGTTAATGGAGATAGAAATCATTATGGATTTCATAAATAAATACGTTAACAACAAAGTCCATTTTTTTTAGAAAAATATATTGGTCGACTAATATACCCTTTTAGTCTAATCTAATTTTATCAAATTTATGTTGGTTAGTTTGGTAAATCACAAATATTATTTCTGAAATTTCGGTTGCCAAAACAATTAACTAAAATGTCCTTGCTATCACGTAATTCAAATTTGTATCCTTACTATCAAGGAAGTTTGTATTTGTATATTTATCTTCGTCTTGCTAAACTACTATATATCTCATGAAAATTGTTTATTACAATTTCTACCTATACCCAATAGAAGCAAATCGTAGGAAAAGATATTGTGATATTGCTAAATAATTATAATTATCCAAATGCAAATTCCCAATGCCAATCATACTTTTAACGTTGAATTATATCAAAAGTCAGATGTTACAAAATAAAAGTTTTGAAAAATTGTATGTGTTAATTTGTTACTTAACTAAATTATGTCTTAGTCGTCAAAGTATTTTTAAATTTACAGCACATGTAATATGACGAAAGTTATTCTGAAAAATATTTATTTTCTTTCAATATTTAATTAGGGAGTAAGAATATTTTTTTTGGAAATGACTATCTATTAAATATTGATACAAAAAAATTAGCAAATCAAATAATCAGAATCGTGGGGGGGGAGTAAATATTTGGCTTTTGTACATTCAAAATAAATATTATATTTAGGGTAATAATACTATACAACACAATAGATAAAAATATTCAAACAAGCCGTAAAAGATAATCGTCCTTTTCATGATTGTGTAATCTTGATGGAAGATGTCATTTCAACTATTCAAGAAAAATGCATATTTTTCTTTTTATTAAATATAGCATAAAACCCCCCCAAAAAATCACGTATTAGTAGATCTTAGATGACAGGGCCATGTCTGGGTCATGTTTTCTGAGATCTTTGTAATCGAGAAAATAATTTAAGACTCATAATTTAAATTTCTAACAACTTTTTACTGGTAACAACTATAAGGAAATAAGTGGATCAACATTTGCATTTGTTACTTATTCATGCAAAAGGGTAGTACCATACTAGAAAGTTAGAAAATCTTTGTAAAATTACTGAACAAACAAAAATTCATCTGCCAGCCAAACTAATTTGATTATTTTTTTATTCATCAGATATTATTTTTTGAAGTAGCTTATCAGTGGAGAAAAGAAAAAAAGTTTTCAATACTCCATTTGTTTTAATTTATGTCAACCTATTTGACTGAGCATATAATTTAAGAAAAAAGAAAAGTCTTTTGAACTTATGGTGTAAAATGAGACACATATTGTGTAGCAATAAATCATTGTATAAAATTAAATTGTTTTCAAATATGAAAAATGATCATTCTTTTGACACGGACTAAAAAAGTAGGTTTATATAAAGGAAAACAGATGGAGTAATATAAGCTCCAATAATTAAAAAATCATAGAACACGTCTTTTAAGGTTCTAACAGTACCTACTTAGTTAAAATTTAGATATTAGGCGAGCACATCACATAGAATTACAATTTATTATTTTAACATAAATATTATAATAATTAATGAAGAATATTCATGCATGGAGACTAGTTAATACTTAAAAAGTTGAGGAGGGACCCTTTGTTGAGTAATAAGAAGACTTTAATTCATGGAGTTTAATGGTGATAGTGAATGTTGAATATGAAAGACTGATAAGCTTGCTAGCTGGCTAGCTATATCTCACATGCAAACTAGGCCCATTTGCTATAAGTGAAAATTTGAACTTGTAATAGAAAAATCAAAAGAATAGAGAGAACCAAAGGTATATAGCTAGTATCCTTCTTCAGCAGATGCTGTAAGTTCACTTAATAAGGAGGTGTTTTCTTCTCTTATACTATTTTCAACTCTAGCATATCTCTTATGTTGTAAGAAAGAAAATATTTTTTTTTCTTTACTTTAGTCTTGATGTATATATCGGCTGGGAGGGCCCCTTTAATTTCGTGCTCCTGTTTCAAGAAATAGATAAAGTTAAGTTCCCATGGAGGATGTATCATTATTGTCCATATTCTTGAAATTGCACCTTATTTGTTACTTTCCAAGTCATTAAGCAATTAGATGGATATCCTTCACCCTCCAAAGATTTGAGTTGGAAATTTTCATGATTCTCACTATAGTGCTTGAACCGCAAGGATATAATAGCAGATTGAAATTATGGTCCAGACACTACTTGTATCCTTTCTTTTTGACTAAATTACTAGTCTTTTAAACTTGTGAGGTTTTTAACCTTATCCCCCTTTTTTTCCAATGGAAAGTACCTCTTTGTTTCGGGGATGTCGGACTGAACAAGAAGTTTAGAAAACATATAAACTTTTGTTACATGTCAAATATAGGGGTGTTCAAATGAGATTGAAAAACCAATCCGAATCGGTAAATTGAGTTACACCGACTTAATAAATCGAAAATCAGCTCAGTTTGACTTGGTTTGATTTTAAATTTTAAAAATCGATAACATTTGGTTTGATGTTAAATCAAAAAAAAAGAAAAAAGAACCAAACTGATAAATATATATATATACTCTTCAAATTTTTGGGTCATTCTAAGTCCAATACAAATTCAAATAATTAGGAGGAAGGAAAATGTCTGACCCATTCCCCCTAGCCCATTTAAATTTAGGGTAAAATAAAAACAAATGCTGAAGGTAAAATAGAATATCCCCTCATTTAGTTCTCATGCTGAAGGTAAAAGAAAATTCACTCATCGGCCTCATTTAAGTGTATTTGGTATACGGAAGTTATTTTTATGCAAATTTTGACATCACAAGCTCATATCTGCTACTAGTATTCTCCCTGAATTATTAAGACATGCCATCTGAATTACTAAGTTAGCATTTTATTTATAACAAATTATAGGAAAGAAAACGACAATTGGATTAAAAAGATTTCGTTGAAGACTTTATCTTTATGTTTATCGTTTTCAGCTTTAACTTTTGTGTTTTTTTCTCAATACTTCATAGACACGATGAGTCTAGATAACAAAAACTCCGGAGGGGCTACGTAATATCAAAGGCTATATGTAGGAAGATAATTGGAATCATGAAAAGTAGATGCTATGTTTCTGTAACTCCTACACCCATAGCCATATATAGGCCTATATCTGAATAAAATTAACAAATTATAAATTAAGAAGATTCTTAGATTTCAATGGATCATGGTCAGAACTGTATTTAGTTATCATTTGATTCAAAGATTCTTTGTATTATAAAACACATTCTTAAACCGGTAAAAATTGAACTAAATCGATAAAATCGAAACCCATAGAATTTATACTATAATGATTTGGTTATGTTTGAATATTTAAAAAAATTGACTTAATTGATTTGTTTTGATTTTAACCCAAAACCTAGTCAAACCTGATCATGAACACCCCTAATCAAATGTACTCTTAGAACTTGTAGTATTAAAAGCGCCATGTCATTTTTATCGGTATACCAGTAATTTAATAAGGATAAAATGAAAAAAATAACTTGATTTTTTTCAGACCTTTTAGAACGTACTATAAGAAAGTTTCATATAAAATGAAGTGGACAGATTACTATTTTTGCATGTAATTAATAAGTTTAACCTCATTCTTCCAAGATCTTTAATATTTTTTTTCATGGTATATGTACAACATACAGACAGCTATAATAAGTTGTCTTGATTACAGATTAATTAAAGAGAGAGTGGGATTGACATAAAGACTGTCAAAAGTAAAAACTATCTCCATCTGTAGGAAACAAGGATAAACACCTATTTAGGCTATCTTACAGATAGTCGCTATCTGCAAAGGATTCTTTTTGGTTTGAATAGGAATACATATGTCATGGTTACAACGGTAAAAACTAGAAAAGTCATAAACCTTTTCGATTGAACACTTAATCAACAAACAGAATTACAATCTGTAAATATAAAGATATAGAAAGCGCAAAAGAGAAAAAAAAGTACATATACAATAATATACCATACACAAAAGGATGGTGATTAACAAACTTTCCAATATTTTTATGAAGAATATCAAGTGTTGAGACAAAGGAAATATGTGTAAGACCTATTTACAGATTAAGAAGAAAAAAACACTATAGCACACACCTGTAGGGAAGGGAAGTAACCGTCCATAATAAGTAAGATAATTAGCCTTTGAAAATCGGCTAAGAAAATTGTCCAAAGGCGGTGGGGAGCCTCTGGAAATTGTTATTGTATAAGTCTTCAGTTTGTAGAGAAGTCTGCGGCGGTTGGTTCTGAAGCCATGCACTACTAGTGCTCATTATCAACGAACCTTGAGTCATGAATTGTGTCTCCGGTTTTGTTTCACCGTATAAGTCTTGATGCGGAGAAATTTGATGATGAGTATGAATTGTGTTATTATTAACACCTAGTGAAAACGGAGTTTGCATATACTCGGACCATTTGATTTCTTCTCTCTCCGGTTTCCCTGCACCATCTGCTGTTGCTGCTGATCCCCACGCGAATGCGTGGGCAGCATTGTTATCGAAGAATGAATAGTTGCTTTGTAATTCGATACTGTTACTGCTACCGTTACTATTGTTGCTTCCATTGCTGCTGATCGTACAGGCTTCCCAATTCTGGAACTTGTTGATATTAAAACTAGTATGATCAGGAGCAAGAGTACTTAAAGAAGGCTTTATAATCGAATTCGACATAGAAGAAAAGCTAGCATTTGCCAAGCTGCTACAATTGAACTGATCAGATACCATGTCAGCTGAATTCTTGGTAATATTGGAATTGAAGAGAATATTGGTGTTGGGATTGGGACTATAATTGTGAAAGGAGAGATAACTAGACAAATCAGGAGACTTGCAATGGGTGGTGAAGAATTCATGAGTTGGTGGGGCAATATTATTGGTCTCAATAAGTGGATAACGGTCCATATTATTTGGCATTGAAGATGCCTTTATTGGCTTGTCTGTTGAAAATCCACTCTCATGAGCCTCAACAAAATTGAACTCATTATTTGAGCTTTCAGAAACTTTGTCATTGTTATTATTGTTACTGTTTGCCGACGCTTTCTCTTCGTTCTCAACTTCAGAAAGTGGCTTGTGGGTATTTGGATCAATCCCTCTCTGTCTTAGCTTTTTCTTAATTGAAGAGTTCCACAAGTTCTTGATTTCGTTATCTGTTCTTCCAGGTAATCTTGCTGCAATTTGAGACCACCTGAGAATAAACAACAAAAAAGAAAGAAAAATTGAAGATTAGGCCAGGTTGATTACAACATCATGGAATGAATAGAATTGTACTGTTCAGGTGAAGGATATCTATATTACTTGTTCCCAAGAACTGCATGAAGTTCAATGATCAAATTCTCTTCATCCTGTGAGAATGTCCCTCTTTTCAAATCAGGCCTCAAGTAGTTAATCCACCTCAGTCTACAACTTTTTCCACACCTCTGAAGACCTGCCACCATTTTAAAAAAGATCACTAACAAGAAAAAAGTGAAAACAAAATTAAAACAACAACAATTACATCTCAATTCAAGCAAGTTGGGGCCGGCTATAGAATAAATTACTGTAATATTTTCAATTTCAACATGCATTTCCAAGAAAACCGACTAAGAAAATTGTATAGTACTCCGTAGTAGTGCACCTGCTAATTTAGGGACAGAGCTCCAACAGCCGTGACCAAATTTAGTAATATGCTTTATAAGTTTCTCATCTTCTTCAGGAGACCAGAGGCCTTTCCTTAACTTCTGTTTGTAGCAACAAGAATGCCTCCCCATGTGATATTGCAATGCTGGAACACAAAGTCCAAGATATAAAAACAAGGCAAAAATTGTAATTTTTTAGTTGAATATGCAAAGTGAATATATTATAAGTTCTCTTTTCTACTTACTTCCTAAGAAACATAGAGAGAAAGAGAAAATGATATATAGATAAATAGGAAGGAGAGTGGAAGCTGTTGAAAAATGAAAGGGAAGAGCTTATAGTTGTAGGAATCAAATGGATGGGAGGGCGGAGGAGCCTTATAAAGAAGGTCGTATTCAGCAGATGATTCGATTTTTGAGGTTTATTTGTTAAGTTTCTTTTAATAAATATACTTCATCTGTCAAAAATTATGTGGTAGTCCACAATTTAATTTAACACGAAATTTAAGAAGTTAAAAAAAAATCAAATTTATAGTTTAAAATAAGTTGTGAATATTTGTGTTACAATAAATTATTTCATACAAGGAAAAAAAAATGAAAGTTTCAAAATTAAACTATTATTAAATATAAAAAAATAAAGTGTGCCAAATAAATTTTGGGAGTATGACTTTTTATTTTTTCCCCTTATTTTTCTTTAAAATTCTATTTTACCATTTTGCTATATTTGGGTCCCCAAGGACATAGCTGTGTAACAAATGAGGAAAACTTAAAATTCAGTTGGAGGCCTGCAGCGTGGGTTCAAACCCTGGTGGGAGCAATTTGCTCTCTTCTGGGATAGGATCTTGTAGGTGATATCAATTACTATGTTTTTAAACACTGATTATTCAGGCACATTCCGCGATTTACTAATAGTAATGCTGAGGGATCGAAACTACTATCTAAAGGAATAGTCTGGAGTAAGCCGTAAATTTAATATAATTTTTTTTTTGGAAATGGAGCTCCAATATTCTGACTTGCATTTGTCTTATCAAAGGGTTTTGAGAAATTAATGAGGTTGACAGCACTTGTGGGGCTACAAGACAAATATTTATTTCATGGCCACAGTGAATTTCTGCAATAAATACTGTTCGTAAAGTCTTTGTTGAAATTAATTAAAATTTTAGACAAGTTGTAATTTGGATGACTTTGTTTAAGAAATGAGAACTATTCAGTTTGATCTTGTGTGTTCAAATAAACTACTGAGTTTGAGTTAGTTTTATTACAAAGATTCCAAAACATAAAAAAGGATTAAAATATTTGAATAAGTTTAACGGGGTTTGCAGACTAGAAATCTCAATGATTGATTAAGGCTAGCAATTAGCGTAAACTAAATTAATTAATAGTAAGAAAAACCTTCTGTCATCATACATTCCCTTGTCTTTCATTATTGACATAATATAAAATTCCCTAAACTCTAATCACATTTTATATGGATCTTGGCCAGGTGGAATTCAAATAATTAACTTGTCTTTTCTATTTTCTTCTTTTGCAGTATTGGTCCGTGAATCATTTTTGTGAACTGATCATATTCTCTTCCTATAGCGTCATTAATGTTAAATGAATAATTTTAAAAGATGAAAATAATATTAACATGGCTGGTATCTTCCATCTTTTCTTGAAAATCATCTTATTCCACCAACTCCCCCATATTTTTTTTTCTAGACAGAATCAAATGAAACAAAGAAGACTCTGAAACTTCCCAAGGATTGATTGTGATTTTTTTTTCTAAAGATTGTTTATTCGAGGATTATTTTTTCCCATTTATAAGAATATTTTTACTTATTTTGTCCTCTAATCATTTGTGTGACTAAATCAATATTATTTAAAAACGAGTAAACGGTGTGTTTTTCATCTAAACATAGCCGACAATGACAATGATATAGCTGTCCTATTCTCAATTGAGAATACTCAAAACTTGAGTACGGACAAACACTGTTGAATTACTTTTTCATCCTAAAGTACACATTATTTTTATTTAGAATTTACTAGAAAATACTTTCATCCCCTTTCCTATAGTTAAAGAATTTCAGAAGTTAAAATTTAGTTTCTAGTTTCTTGAATTTAATATTGATTATTTGTGAAATAATTTCAGGCCTTAATTATTGAATTCCCATCTAAACCTACCTAGTTTAACTGGCTAATCATGGAAATAGGTTGTCTTTTCCCTTGAACATCATGCTTTTGACCGTATAGACACCATAAAAGTATTAAGTTGTAGGACAGAGGGAATACTAATATACTCGATAAAATAGATAAAAAGAAGATTAGAAAGGATCAATATCTAAATAAAATATGTTTTAAAATAAAAAAGACATAAAAAATCACGAATTTCTTTTCTAACATTGCATTTAAGGAACAGGGAACAAGATAAAGAAAAGGAAACTCCGATGGAAAAAGCAAAATATGAAATGAATTGTATAGAGCTAGGGGCGGAGCCAAAGTGCAAATTCATATTCAGAAAAAATCAATAACTACTTAGAATCTAGGAAGTGAAATAAATTGTGGGTCACTAATAAATTAAAAATTCCGGCTCCTTCTCAACAGAGCAACATTTACTGTTTATTACTCCATTTCGTCTCATTTTATATGACACTCTTTCATTTTTAGTCAGTTTAAAAAAAATGATATTTTTTATATTTAAAAATAATTTAACTTTATTAGATAATATGCAGCCACAAAAATATCTAAGACTTATTTTAGATCATAAATTTTAAAAGTTTAATTTCTTTTTTAAATTTCGTGTCCAATCAAACGCTTTCATATAAAATGAGACAGAGGGATAGTATCTATGAGAATTTCTCGTACAATAAGTGGATTTAATTCTACCTATTTTCGTTTATCGTTTCTTTTGCCAGATCCTTATTATGTACGTAAAAAAATAGATGAAATCTAGAGGGGTCAGCTTGCTGGCAGGGAGTCAACTTTGCGGCCTTAGGGTCGCAAGTTCGATTCTCCCCTCCGGATACCGTCCTCCGGGGCACATACATGTGGTAAAGCCTGGGCGCTAAAAGCCGCGCGGGCATGTTGCAGTGTGGGTTCGGTCTCCACCAAGCCTTGTGGATGGGGCACTGGGGGGGTCAACCTTGTAGCATTGATCCGTTGGACGCAAGCAGACACTGACCATGTGTGCACATCCCGCGATTTACCTGGTGGTGGAGTGCTGAAGGACCGGTCCCATCATCTCCAGGACGTCTGGATAATACCAGCGAAGTAGTCAGACGCAAGCCTGGAAACCTGGATTATCAAAAAAAAAAAAAATAGATGAAAGACGAAGAAGATGAGTCGTACAACATAGTTTGAATGATATATTAATTAAAGGTCTATGTATTGTTGCGAAGTTGCATATACGTGGTGACCCAATATGATAGCACTCTGCGCCACAAAGATATTACTCGTACTACTAACTACATCCCTTCATGCAACATTTAATTCAATAGGCCACTTCTTGATGGGACTACTTTAGCCTAATGCAAATGTGGCTGCCTTCTCTTTTCTTTCTTCTTTCACTTGATAATTTGGTACCTTTTCTGGTCAATGGACTACGTTGCAACAGCTGTATATTGAACACGTCGTTATAAAAATGGATCCATTTAATCTACAAATTAATAAGCTTTCACATTTCCAGAATCTTTGTTTTTCTTTTTTCTTTATGGTTCCCTTGTTTTTATTGACTTTACACGAAGCAAACCATTCGTGAAAAGTTCCACAATTCCAGTAGGCGCAGACATCTATACAGTCAGGGCGAATTTATATGGTAAATTGGGATACGATAAAATCATGATCTCTCTGTAAAAAAAATTAAAATTTATATTATTTGTTGATACTCATTCTATAAAAAGGCTAAATAATGCATTTGATTAAATGTTGAGTTATGTATTTAGAGGCCTAGAAATTAATCCCCACTTAATACATTTTTTCCTTCTTTTTTTTTTTAGTGGTGCATCATATTCTAGAAATTCTAGATTCACCTCTATTAAATGATACAATAGATTAAATTCTATGCATTCACTAATAAATGTTGAGTTCAAATTATATTCATAATGTGCTATATGATTGTATCTCGACAAGGTTGCACTTATAGTACTGCTAGGATAGTTAAGCAGAGTAATATTTATGGTATTTAGGTAAGTATAGGGCATGCAATGGATAAAATTTGAATGACTCTATTTCCTAATTAAAGTCCATATTATTTGGTAAGTTTAAATGTTGCCGCTAATCATCAATATGTTCTACCGTAGTCAAAGCTTCAATTAGAGTACTAATGGATTTGACTCATCTCCATTACATCTTCTCTCTTTCCTCAAGTACATAATTGGATGAATGACACTTGTCCTATTTATTTATTAAAGGTTCACATTAAATTAATTTAATAAGTATCTTAACTAAAAGTACTAAGACCGAAGAATAAAAAAGATAGGTCTTAATCTTCTCGAAAAGGATATTTTGGGAGAACTCTCTTAATTTTGATAAAAAAAAAAGTAAAAATCTATCTACACACAAATGTTGGTGTCCATAATAAACATCAGTAATAATTCCATTTTTTAATTTTTACCTCCAAACAGCAACTATGTACGCATCAGTCATCCCCAAATATCAAAAATATTGTTGAACATCAACACTAATATTCTTCACACACCACCCCACAATTAAAAAACTAAAGTTCGTAGGACTTCTATTCCTCTTTTTATGTTATAGTGTCATTAATAATAGGATTTTCCTTCAAATTAATACTATTAGTGTCAATTCTTTCCAAAGCTTCTTCATTCGTGTATAGTAACCAGTAATGCATAGATTTCCTTGACTAAGGTCATTAATCTCCTTTTGAATCTGATATAATTTTGCCTCATTCGTCTGATCATATCTATTCTCCATTCTGTCCAAATCTCATGGGAGTTGCACACATACTCTACACTATCTGTAATTTCTTTAGACAATGAGTTCAAAATTCATGTCGTGACCATATCGTCACACCTTTTCTACTGATGAAGCATAGCAGTAGGTGATTGTTCATATGGTCTTTTACATTCCCCATTGATAAACTCCAATTTGTTCTTCAACGACAATGATCTCAATACACTTCTCTTCCACGATCTATAACCTATGCCATCGAAAGGTGCCTTTATTTATATTCTTTCTATTTTTGAATTACCAATGGAGAATCTTTCACAAAAAATCTATCTGGCAAAACGCACGACACTAAAATCGCACCAGGACTATCAGAAGCATGAATGTAAAGAGGATTATTCACATCGATGGTGGAATTCGCATTCGCAACACCTGAACTCATGGTTTCTTCAGCAGTTATCATTGTTGTTTATTGAATTGAAATGGGAATTGAGTAGTTAAACATGAATTGATTGTAATTCGAATAAAAATAAGCAACGTCAACTACAAATTGCAGAGAAACCAAAACCATAACCTCGCGATTGAATTGCGAGATTGAAATCTTCGTCAATTGTAAAAATTGTGACCTGAAATTGAAGCACTCAATAGCCGTGCTCCTATACCATGACAAAATCAGAGATAATGCACAACTTTACATTAGTTGTGATGAACAAAGAGAGTTGAATAGCAAGCATATGCATAAGCAAACTTAGAAGAGAACGAAATGGAGTCCTAGAATTAGTGAACTGAAAACTCAAGCTCAAATGAATGAAGATATGGTCCTATATATACACAAATGAGATCAAAATGAAAATATCTAATCTACAGCTAAAATACACTAACTTGCACCTAATTGATTTCTAACTATTGGAAATTTGCCTTTGGTGGGGAGGTGTGTCCACCCGTATTTAATGACTTAAACACTAGGGTTCTTCATGTTGGAGGCTTTGTCTCTTCACACGTGCATAATCTACTAAGTGAGTAGATGACCGTAGGGCCAAGAATCGTCAACGTAATCTACTAAGTGAGTAGATGACCGTAGGGTCAAGAATCGTCAAATTTCGTTGAGAAATGAAAGAGATATTGGTCCACGAAGTAAGGTGTTTGAGGCATGGAAATATGTTGTGGAACAAATCTACCACATCGGTGGGAAAAGGAAGAATTGCTTTCTTTATAAGTCTCAAAATTGGCTAAGGGTTTGGGACCCCAAGGGGTAATCCATGTGTTTAAAGGAGGGAGGACCTAGATGTGTTTGGGTTCAAGGCTAAGCCCACGCGCGCCGCCGCCGCTCGTCCGGTCCGGGCTCGGGTCACGGGTGTTGGGCTTTGGGCTTATTCTGATAGACCCCCAAATTGTTTAATATTTACAGTTTGATCCCTGAAGTTTCTGGAAAGATGAATTTGGGAACGATGGAAGGCAAAAACTTGGTTGTTTAATTCCCTCCTTCAATGGTCATTAACAGACATGTCTTGGCAGTTGAGTAGTCTCCCCTTATGCTATATATTGATGCCTTTTGGCTCAATTGTGTGATACATATATGACACAGAGACAAACAGAAGAGTAAAACACGGTCCAAAACGCGAGCAGTAAAGTTGGGACGAAAACAGAAAACTCTTCATTCCTTTTCCATTTTTCAGCAAATCGTTTCGTGTTTGTTTTATTCGTCAGAATCAACCTATTTGCTTTGTAGTATTGATTAAGTGTTGTTTTATCTTGGGATACTATTGCATATTAACGTAAAAGCATATATACGGGGCAATCTTATCTTAAAGAAAGAGAACCATCTCTCGACTCAGCACACAGTTGTAACAATCCAGATTTAGTGCTTCTTGATTTCAGGTTATCAAGATCCAACACTCAACAAGTTTGCGGCAGTTCTGAATATTGGCTATTTATTTATCCTTTCGAACACTTGTAATATTTATTTACTTACCGTACTACTTTACATATCCAACACTAACTACCTGCTAACTTGCACTATCCTACACCATTGCTAACTAATTAACTAACTGGTTGCTGACTCAACAAGTACATATGAATATCTAATCCTACTAACTCTTAATAAATAGATAGTTAGAGAGAGGAAGAGAGTGAAAAACAATGAATGTGGCAAAGAATATAGAGGTGTAACATTAGAAATTTCTTTCCGTCTTAATTAAAAGTCTTGAATTTCAACTCTAATCGTAATTTTTTTTGATGGTGAGCGCTTATTTTTTTAATGGACCAAAATAAATACAAATTCAAATTAATCCAAACACCGAACTGAGTACTTAACCGTATGGTAAACAAGAAAAAAAGAACTCCACGATTTCCAAAACCATGTCTTAGAGTTGTGGCCAGTTTCATTCGTTTCCATATGTTATTAGGAGTAGGGTCAAATATAAATTATAATGTGTGGCTCTTTCTATTTAAGGGGCAGCCACACCCAATTCCCCATTCCCCCACCCTTTCTCCCCACCTCTTTTAGGGGACTTTTTCATGACCAAAATCCTGCCTATTCCCAATCATACGTATTCATGAAAAAAGAACCATTTTAGAACTTCGTCTTGTGCTATAATTTCTTTGTCATTTCTATAACCAATCAAACAATACGTCCCATTTACATGCAATCTTTTTCTCACTCTCTTTTGCTTGTAGTCGCTAGTTATGAGGTGAAAACCGGCCAAAACTATATAACAAGATCAATTACTCCATCCACTTCTGATGTGGGATTATTTACAGTACTTAAGTTTTTTTCTTTTTACAAAATTGTTGTCTGTCTCTTTCTTAGCGAATTAAGTTAAATTTAACATGAGGGTTAGTAAAAACTGTCATTTACTTGCCGTCTCGCTAGGGACTTCATTTAAATATATCATGGGATAAGCTTTGACATAGAGACAACCATAAAAGACTTAGAGAAATGTCAAACAAAAAATGTAGCATCCATAATTAGTTTCTTAGTATAAAGCATTCCTTAATAATTTCTTAATTATAAGCATCTTTTTTTTATATCAATTAAACGGCTAGATATTCCATGAAAGCTACGTGTGTAGACATGTCTAACACTTCACAGCCTTTTTCTAATCCTTCTTTTACTTTAAGCACGTTCTTGACTTTTGAAACGAGAAAGAAAAAGAAAAAGACAATTGATATCAATACGAACAATATATAATTATATGTATAATAATGTTTATTTTTCGGTAATAATTTGTCTTTATTTTCTCACACCAGGAAGGTTCCTTGACCTTAGCGATGTCCTAATTATAACATTCTCACGAGATTATTTTTTATAAATCTATAAGAAAATGAAGTAAGTAAAAATAAATAAATAAAAAGGACCCATAAGGGAGATACTTGTAATCTCCCATACTTGATGATGAGTTCATGAGCTTATCTTAATTTCTAGAGAAGAGTACAGTATGAGCTGTTTCTATCATTTATCAAGTCAACTATTTATGGGGTACAATGCTTATTCCCTTTGTTTTTTATTGGTCGACAAAGTTTTAATACTATTAGTATCATTTTGCTTTGCTGTAACTTATAATATTAGTGTTGGTTACAAAGTGCAGGAAATGAGAATTATAAGTAGCCGCAAAGTAATGCAAGAATTGAAAATTACAATACAACAACAAAATTAAAATTATAATTCTGTTGAAGAAGAAAACTGGAAACTGTTTTGGTTTTACTGAGTCGAGTGTGGCACTCTGTCTTTAAGACAATATTGCCCCGTATGTATCCTTTATACGTCCTGGACAATTCGTCTCCTAAGATAAAACAACAATGGAACAATTGAGCAAAGGAAACTCAAATGCTACCGTGAAGAATATTGAGTAATGAAATGATGCTTGGAAGTTGTAGGAAGAAACTGTTTTTGCTTGTGTATTTTCGTGTAGATTGTGAGTACCTCAACAATGGTGCAAGGGGTTGTTTATATAAGTGAGGGAGGAGCAGCAAAACTGCCTCCATAAGTGCCATTACTGTCCAAGTAATGGTCATTATGGAGGTAGTAATGTTACCAAAATAAATGGTGAGAAAGACCAACGGATTGGCCATTATAGGAGGAGTAATTCAGCCAAAATAAATGGCTGAATTGAGTGCTGTATGGCGTTTCTGTTTTGTCTGCCCAAATTCTGACTTTCTGGAAACTTTAGGGACCAAACTGTACATCTGAAAGAATTCTGGTACAAACTGTACATCTGACAAAGTTCTCTGGCCCAAAAAGATAATATCAGAAGAACCGTGAGCCCGTGAGCCCGGAACCCGGAACCGGACCGGACGGGCGGCGCGCGTGTGGGCTTTCCTCGAACCGAAGCACATCTAGGTCCTCCCTCCTTTAAACACATGTGATACCCCTTGGGGTCCCAAACCCCAAACCAATTTTGAGTTTTATATACACAACAATTCTTTCTTCCTCCACCGATGAGGAAGAATTGAACACAATACCACACTTTTCTATGCTTCAAACACCTCACTTCGTGGACCAATATCTCTTTCATTTCTCAATGAAATTTGACGATTCTTGGCCCTACGGTTATCTACGTACTTAGTAGATCATGCATGTGTGAAGAACCGGATTCTCCAACATACGTAACACTAGTGTTTAAGCCGTTAAAGTTGGTCGGTCGCAACTCCCGTCAAAGGCAAATTTTCAACAATTACTTCCCCTCGGGCCCCCCTCCCTAGATGTTGCAAATAAAACTAAGGATTTAATTTATTAAATTATTTATTTAAACCAAGTTGAAGTGCATGAATGGTGCATTGTCGTTTGTATTTAATTTGCGCTTGATACAATGCTTGATTCCAAGTTCATTTCAAAAGAGAATATTTGTACCTACATGCCTTAGCCGCCCTGCAGAGAATATCTTTCGGTATTTAATTCCACAAATGGTTTTGGCATTTTTACTTTTTCCCTTTTTTTATTTTATCCGTATCTTGTACTAACATAATTCAAGGATGTGTCCATTAATTACAGCTCAATATCCTCATTTTGTACTTTCTAAATCTTGGACAACCAAAATATTTCACAAATAGCAAGAGCTCCTGTGCAATAGACACTAATGATTAGTGTAGCTATATTCTTTAAAACTTTTATTACAATTTCGCACATATTCGTATATAGTACATTTCTCTTGTTCTTATTTCACTGCATGATTGAGGAATGCATGGTCACTGATGACTATTCTCATTAATATATATTTTTATGTACTATATGTCTGTTTTTATTTCACTAGTTTTTTTAGCATTGAATGTGAATAAGGCCAACGACAAGAAGTACAACAAAAGGGGTCTAAACGGAGGTCTACAAGCCAGATGGGTGTTGTGGGGATGTATCCAATGCAATCCATATAAATAAATAAAATACACATAATAATTTTGGTTTTAGTCCATACAAGCAGTAAATATGAATTAGAATTTGTAATGCAAATTGCTGAGCTGTGGATTCGATTTAGGGAGGATGAACATTTACTAGGTCCTTAATTAATTGACATTAAAAGCTTGTGGTCCCCTTTAACCAAGGGACATAATCACAAAAAATTTATAGAGACCACCATTGAAGATTACATTAAAAAAGGGGCTTT
Organism: Anisodus tanguticus; assembly: GCA_034509755.1. Lineage (NCBI taxonomy): Eukaryota > Viridiplantae > Streptophyta > Magnoliopsida > Solanales > Solanaceae > Anisodus > Anisodus tanguticus. The sequence continues at coordinate 29,816,000 of CM067561.1, read as the reverse complement.
GGCCCCTTGTGGGGTTTCTTCCTCAATAGACTCTATGTCGGTCCTTCCCTCTGTGTTACAATTTTCTTAGCCTTTGTGGGGGTACGTTTTTTTTCCTTTTAACTGTCTCTCTATTAACATCATTCTCTTTACTTATGCAATGAAAAAGCTTTGAATTAGCCAAAAAGAAAAAATATATCAGTCTCTTTAATGTTAAAAGCTTTTCCCTTTCTTTCAGTTAACAAATTCACATGATTACTGTTACTATACGCCGATGAGGATTTACTTTTATTTTTACGGTATCAAAATTAAATTTTACTGTAATATTGTCTGTGTTTAATCTAAAAAGGAAATACATTAAAAATTATGTATGTGCACGAGCAATTTATTTGACAGCCTCTTGCACTCAGGGGCGGAGCTACGATAAAGCGAGTGTGACAGACCTCAATAACCTTAGTTTAAATTATATATTTATATTTAAAATCCACTTAATATGTATAAATAGTTTATCAAGAATTCATTAAACTATTTTTCTAGTATCGAGAACTCATAAATTCAAAATCTTAGCTCTGATGATATCATCAATTTTTCCTGAATATGAATATGAACAGTGACAAAGAAAATCAATCCTTAGAAAGACAAACATTCGATTGCTTTTGTGTAACATATCCAATAAGTGAGATGTCGGGATGAAGCTCCGAAGCAGGAGCTAGCCTTCAAAGGCGCGCAAAACTTCACTCTTTTTTAGGAGAGCCATGCCTACATGCCTTTTCTTTTTAGCAAAAAAAATAATAATCAAGTTCAACGTAGCTCATAGTTAATTAGTTAAATAGATCGCGTTTAAAAAACCAAATAGACTGTTTAGGAGGTATGCGACTTGAATAAGAAAAGAGAGCTAGAGCGTGAGTCAGGGTCAGATACGGAGGGGCAAAGAAAATGTTTTCCGATCACTCTCTCAAAGAGAGAAGGCCTTTTGGCGAGGGAAAATTTGGTTGTTAAAAGTCCTAATCAGATCGCTATTAGTCAATAACGACGGTAAAAATCCGATCATCATTGATCGCTAAAAGCTCCAACGTTATCACAACCGAATTCCTTCGTTAAAAGGTGGTCGTTAAAAAACAACTTTCTTGTAGTGACATGTTTCTGTTTCGGTGAAATTCCTCAAGCTAATTAACATGTGTTAACTGTTAAGCCATTTCTTCGTCTGATGCCCGAGTTCATAAGCTAAGATTTGAGACAGGTATTTACTATAACCCCTCTCACACAACTCCATTTTATAAAGTGTAAAAATTTAGCGTGTCTCCAAAGATAACTGATTTCGTTTATTATTGAAAATTAAAGTTACTAATGACTGGACAAAGAATGAAAAAAAAATCCCACTAAAAGCATAGGAATCAGATGATGGCTGCCGTTAGAGAGAAGGGAGTGAGTTGAGCTACTTTTGACTGGTTAAGAGTTAAGACTAGTCGAATCAATGAATGAATCGATTGTTATTCGTTTAATGTTTACTTGAATCAAGACGGACAAGTCAATTCGGAATAAATAGTGAATCATAACATAACTTGCTAAGTTAAAATCACTTTTTATTTATTCGTTTTTTCTTTTATAACATTTTTTTTAGTAAACTAAGTTTTTAAAACTTAGTGGAGATCATAAAGAGTAGTTTAGCCAAATCAAGAAAAAACAAAAATAATAGAAATAAAAGGCAATGTCTAATTACAGAGTTAAAAAAAATATTTTGTCTACCTAGACTATGTCAACAAACTAAACCAAAATCAAAAACGAATTTAATTCTCGTGTTTAGATAGATTTTTTTCGATTTTCACTACATATTACGACCCAAACAAGGTCAATCTTTTAAATGGGATAATTTGAGCTATGCCCAAAATGCCCACCCCCAATGATATATATATATTAGTCCGATTCTGGGTAAATTTCACAGATGGTCATGTCACTATTATTTTTTCTCACAAAAGTCATTTAATTATTTTTTTAACACAAAAGTCATTTAACTTTGAGTAACTAGCATAAAAGTCATTAAATCACTTTTTCGTGAATAACTTATTTTTACTCTTTATTATTAAAATTTAATAAATAAAATTTTAATCATAAACCCCAACCTGACCCAAAATCCAAAACCCATATAAGGAAATTAAAATCTTAAAAGGTTGGAAGCCGAAACAGAACCACCATACGATATTCTCTTTGGGGGGGGGGGGGGGGGGGCTCTCAAAGCCAAAAAGTTGGCTTCTTCTTCATCTTCATCTTCAAGGGACCACTATAATCCTTTTGGTGCACTTGGTGAACACAAAAATGCGGAATGGCTGAGTTTGGTAATCTTGAATTTCTTTCCTATTTTGAGCAAGCACAATTACAGGAAATTTAATATAATGGTAATCAATTTTTGTCAATTAAAACTTATAAATATAGCATCATTCTCATTCAAGAAGATGCCATATCGTTTAATTTAGTCATGGTATAAAAGTAAGAATAATAATTTTAATTGACTTGGATAGCTAAAAGAATTACCTAGTAAGAAAAAGGAAAAAAATATGAAGAGATTTATTTATTTGTTTCATATGGATTTTGGGCCGAGTCGGGTTGGACCTTTTGAATTAAAATTTAATAAAAAAAAAGAGTAAAAAATAAGTTATTCACGAAAAAGTGGTTTAGTGACCTCTGAAAGTGATTTTAGTGTCTTTTGTGTTAGTTACTCAAAGTTAAGTAACTTTTGTGTTAGAAAATATAATTAAGTGATTATTGTGAAAAAAGTGATAGTTAAGTGTCCATTTGTGAAATTTACCCCTCCAAGTCTAGATCATGAGTAGAATTTGTTATATTTTCTTAGACTAAATTTGACATTTATTCTTCGGCTAGATTATTTAGGTCAGTCTTGAGCTTGTTTTTAATTATAAAAAAAATAATTAAACTCACCCGTCTTTTCTTACGAACAAGTTATCTTAACTTCGATTGCTACGTTTATGACTGAATATTGAATATTGGAAGATAGAAGATGCCAATTAGCCAAGTACTAATTGCAGATGTAGAATTAAAGGGTGACATGTGAGTATGGGTTAGTGCACGTAGTTTTCAAAAATGTCATTTTCAGCCGTGTGGTTCAGAATTATTAACGTATACTGGAGAGAAGAAAGTCTTGGAAAGTCACATATAAGTCAATATTATGTGTGCTATGAATGATTGAAGTATAGCTGTACAACGTACGAGAATAGAAAGGGAAATCCAAGACGCATCCAAATTACTAATCAAATAATTTTGAGCTTCGTTCTGAACATGCCTTTGCCCCATCCTTGCTGTGTTACGCGTCAAATAAATGTGAGGTCTGATCCAAATCACCTTTTAACATAACATAAATAAAGAAAGTATCTAAGCTTTTGGTTTTTCGTCGAAGAGAATATAACTAAATTTGGATAAATTAGGATTCTCAAAATTTTATTTTCTGCATAACATGTAGTGCTCTATTAATACTAAAATCTTTTCGTCCTAGATTCTTTAAATTGATATCTAACCCTAAATAATTTTGGAACACCCTTAACTTTGTAAAATGAACTCCTTTCTAACTTTTATGTGTGAGTAACGTCCCCCTCCCCACCAACCCACTAATTATGTACTTATTTCTTGTTTTCTAAATCGATTGGCTGAGATAAGAAAGAAAAGGGAAGAAATTTAGCTGCACCCAGTATCAATGAGTACAAGGCACTTTTTTTCAATTTTTATACTATATTAACACTCACCTATGACTAAATGATATGACTTCTCAAGTTGAATTTGTGAATTTTAAAACTAGATTACTTGATTTAGTTAGTATAAATATCATGTGCAATTAATTATGACAAAACCTTGATGTGATTGACACGCTCTTGTTCGATGATTGTACTGTTTCCTTTTTCATCTATTCTCCACCTTCCCATCTCAAGAATTACTTACAACAAAACATACACACTTAAATTCCACAACATGGAGTCTATCTCAAGAATTACTTCTAAAAAAAAGTAATTGTAATAAATGTTTAGAAATTCATTAAACTGCAGGCCAATTGAAACGAGCTTTTGGACTTTTAATCTAAAGAAGTACTTCTAGAACAGTTCAATATTAAATTAAGAAAAAAGAGTCAAATTTGCCCTCCAACTATATTTTATAGTTTAACATTGTCCTCCGTTAGCAAACTTTGGGATAAAAAATGCTCTTCCCGTTAGCACACTTGTTAAATTTTCCCTCGGTTGGAAGGATTTATGAGTTGGACTCCACGTCGGATCCACATAGACGCCACGTAGGCTCACCCAATTATTTTAACCCGTAACCCGTACCCGTTACCCCACCGTATATATTCTTTCAACCCGTTACCCTCACTGTTGCTTCTTCTCCAGTGGACCTCTGCCATCTCCGGCGAGCTCCGACGAGTTCCCATGTCGGAGCTCCGGCGAACTCCACCATTGTACAACCAATTCACCACCAACGCATCTACTTCATCTCCCTCTCATCCCTCTCCATTTTCTGCCAGATCTGTACCGAACAAGCCACATATCATAAATAATCAAACAAATTCAGTGACTGGTCGGAGACCTAAGGCTATTAAGAAAAAACAATTCTCTCTGCAAAATCTCAGGTATATACATAACTGAAATTAAACTCTCTGTAAGTTTATGTGATTTTAATGGAACTATTTTTGTTGTAGAGAAAAATGCAAGCCATGAATTCACTACTAAGTCAACAATAACAACAATTACAAATGTCACTTCAAGACCTTCAACAAAATGATGGAAATGACGGTTCGGGTGAACAACACATGGGTCACTCCCACTTTGATCTGACGTCGTCTCATGACGATTTCCTTTAATAGATTCTCTCATCTGTTCCTTCATATTCTCCTTGGTCATGGGACCCACACCACCACAACCTCCCTTCACCATCACTGTCGCCGCATAACCCTAGCTCATGCGACTATCAATCACTGCCTTCTAATCCACTTCAAATGTTTCATTACGACGACTAGGCTTCTTATCTTCTCGCTTCAAAGCTCCTCCACCACCAGATCACTGGTGGCGGCGGCGGCGCAACTGCTAAGGCATTTATGCTACAATAACAACTTTTGCTTAATAGCCTTAGGTCTCTGACTTGACATTTCGGTACGAGATATGGTTTTTGGCATTTTCCTGTGACTATACTTGTCTTCTCACTCGCTGCTTTGGTTGTTTATATATTTTAGGTGACTATACTTGTCTTCTCCAGTTCTTTAGGAACGAACAAAACTAGCGAGATAGAAGATGATGGGGAGCTACTGGTCGGTGTTTTTAGCCGGATTCTGGCATCTGCTCATCGGGTTTTCTTTTGGCAGTGGCCTGGAGGAAAAAAAGGATGCGTGAGCGGGGGGAGAGAGAAGGGTCGTTGGCCAGTGGTTGTGGTCGGAGATGGAGCAAAAAAGGGTCATCGGCTGTAACAATTAGACGCCTACATGACGTTTATGTGGATCTGACGTCAAAAATTTTTATCCGACGTGAAGTCCAACTCATAAATTCGTTCAGCCGAGGGCAAATTTAACATGCTTGCTAACGGGAAGGGCATTTTTATCTCAAAATATGACTGAGGGGAATGTTAAACTATAAAACATAGTTGGATGGTAAATTTACCCTTTTCCCATAAATTAAAGAGAAAAGGGTGAAAATATCCATCTACTTTCATAAATTGGCTACTTTTATCCTTCGTTACAAGTTGGGGTCAAATCTACCCCTCCTGGTGTAAGTTGGAGTAAAAAATACCCCACATGTTAGCAAAGTTTTCTAAAAATATCCCTAATTTGACAGAAACTTTCAAATCAACCGAAATAATCCAATTTTATTGAAATTATCCATCCCCTATTTTAATCTGACTCGTGGCACGAACTTAACCACACCAAATTAAACCCCAACAGTAGTGGCTTTTATTTTCACCCAAAGAACATAAGAACAGAGAGGGGAAAGGGCTTCGTTGTTGTTGCTTGTCGGTGTCGAGCTCACCGGTGGGGACTGATTTTTGTTGCTAGCTGCTCTGGCAGAAAAAAGAATGAAGAGGTTGGGGTTTTTGTTGTTGGCGTTAGCCAGAGAAGGAGGGTTGTTTGGGTGGAAGGGTGGTGGTGTTGCGGAGAGAAGGGAGAGGGAGTGAAGTGGTGTGGTGGAGGTGGCGAGGGGGAGAAGTGAGTGAAAAAGAGGTAGTTGTGCGGTGGTGGTTGGGCGGTCTAGTTGGGTGTGGTGGTGGTTGGGCGGTTTAGTTCGTTGATGGAGGGTTATTTGGTATGAGTCAATTTTGTTTAGTGGATCGCGGGTCGGGTTAAACGAGAGGATGAGTAATTTCAATTGAAATCGGGTTATTTGGGTTGATTTGAAAGTTTTTGTCAAATGGGGGATATTTTTAGAAACTTTGCTAACGGGAGGGGTATTTTTGACCCCAACTTGTAATGAAAGGGGTAGATTTGGCCTCAATTTATAACGGAGGGTAAAAGTAGCCAGTTTATGAAAGTAGAGAGATATTTTTTACCCTTTTCCCTAAATTAATTGGAAGTGTAACAAACTAATTGAGTTAGTTTCTTTTGCTTAAAAAATGATTAACAAAAGAAAAGTTAAAAGTTTCAGCATGGGTATATATCGAATACCAATAAGCGGTCAAATTTTTCACCATTAACAAAGGGCAAGACAAATTTTTAAACAGAAATTTTAGGAAGATATAGATTGTTACGAGTAATATTTCAACAGCAAGTTTAATTTGATTTTTGTATATTAACATTAGAAAAAAATATTATTTTATACAGTGACACCTTTTAAAAACTAATTATAGGTATTTGATAAATATCCGTGATATACACGGAATATACACTGTGTATATCACGGGCAGAATGATGTTCAACGGGCTATTAAGTTCCGTGGTATACAAGGTATATTCATACCGTGTATATCACAGTTTAGTGGCTTAAGTTCCCTAGGTTTAGTTGTAATTAAACTAGAGTTATATACTATACTTACCATAATTGTATAATTAGTGTACAAGTAGAATAAAGTTTTGGGAATAGAATAGGAATAGATTTTTCTAATATAGAAATTGTAAATTGTATATATACTCTTTCATTAATGAAAATAATCAAGAGATTATTTTTTCATGGTATCAGAAGTCTACGTTTTTCATACCTCTCATACTTTTTCTTTCGCACATACCTCAGTTTCCGAGCCTCTTTCTCGGTATCCGTGTTCTTCGTCTCTCTTCTTAAAAATTATCCTAATCCTTACTTTTGTTCTTTCGTTATGTCGACGTCAAAGAACCCCTTACATCCTGCCCTTGTTGCTTCTAAGATCAAGAACAACATCTCTATTATTCTTGAGATGGAAAACGTCCAATACGCGACGTGGGCAGAGTTGTTCAAAATTCACGCAATATCCCATCAAGTCCTCCATCACATAATTCCTCCTGCTACCCCTATCCCAGCGGAGGATCCTCAGTTGTGGATTACACTTGATGCTACTGTCCTTCAGTGGATTTATTCCACTATTTCTACCGACCTTCTACAAATAATTATTGCGCCGGACACTACGACTATGGCTACTTGGAATAGATTGTGTGATATCTTCCAAGATAACCAACATTCTCGAGTCGTCACCCTTGAGCAAGAATTCTTCCAAGTCTGCATAGAAGATTTACCTAACGTTTCTACATATTGTAAATGACTCAAGGAATTGGCGGACCAACTGCGTAAGGTTGGCATGCCTATGACTAATAATCGTCTTGTTCTACAAATGGTTGTCGGCCTTTCTGAGGCCTATAATGGCGTTGAGACTATCCTTCGCCAGAGCAATTCGCTTCCTCTTTTTTATCAAGCCCACTCGATGCTCACCTTAGAAGAAGCCAACTTGGCAAAAAAGGCAGCTACCGATGCCAGTTCCGTGGCGATGATGACTTCGTCTAATAATCTCATGACTTTGTTGACAATTCGGGCCACAATTGCAACAACGGTGGTGGCAAGAAGGGTCAGAACCGTAAAAATAATGGCAAGAACCGCGGGGGCAATATTGGGGGCGGCCGGAATAGTGGTGGCGGCGGCAGTGGCTCTTCGGGCGGTAGATAACAGTCCAATTGGGCTCAGCAGTGGGCTCCGTGGCAGTGGCCCTCTTTCATCGACCAATTACCCACGAAACTGGGCCCAGTTTCCACAACAGAATAGGCCTAGTTTCGGGTAACATGCAGTTTTCTGGGCCGGGGCTGCAGGCCAGTGTGCTTGGGCCTCGGGTCTCGCAAGTATTCCAGGCAGTGGGCCCCACACCGACTCCGACAGATATTGAGGCCGCGATGCATACGCTTGGATAAAATCCCACTTCCCCAAATTGGTATATAGACACCGGTGCCACTTCACACATGACGTCCGATCAAAGTACTCTCTCATCTTATTCTAATTTGAGCAACAATCGTGGCATAATTGTTGGTAATGGCACATCAATTCCAATTCGTAGTTATGGTCATAAAACGTTGTCTCCCCCACATCCACCTCTTATCTTAAGAAATGTCCTTCATGCTCCTAACTTAATTAAAAATTTGGTGTTTGTCCGTAAATTCAACACTTATAATTGGGTTTCTGTTGATTTTGATCCTTTTGGGTTTTCTGTGAAGAATTTCAAGACAGGGATACCCCTCATGAGATGTGATAGTAGGGGAGATTTTTATCCTATCACGCCCGCGTCCAGTCTCTCGAGTCAAGTCTTGCCATCTACTTTTGCAGCTCTTGCTCCTTCCTTGTGGCATGCACGTTTGGGTCACCCTGGGTCATCCGTTGTTTCTTCCCTGCATAAGAATAGTTTCTCTGTTACTTATTTTTGATGTAGTCTTGTACGCCCATAAGTTCTCCAGTAGCATAGATGACCAGTTTCCCTTTGCCGCTTCCAATTTCTTCTTCAAGTTCTGAATTATAGTTTTATTTGTCGACTCTGCTTGACCATTCGCACTGGGATGATATAGGGAGTGGAGGTTATACACTCGATGTTCAGGTCATCCAGGAACCTGATAACTTTGGCTCCAATAAAATTACAGTCGTTGTCATATGCTAACTCCTTTGGGATGCCAAATGGCATATGATATGCTGCCATATAAAGTCGATTACCTCATTCTCCCTGAGCTTTGTATAAGCTGCAGCTTCAACCCATTTAGAAAAATAGTCAGTCATAAATATAATTGAGATACCTGTCCCGGAGCCGTATGCAAAGGTCCAACTATGTCCATTCCCCACTTCATGAATGGCCATAGGGATGTAACTTTTCTCCTACTTTGTGTAACAGTTGTGCATGGCGTTGACATTTATCACATTTTTTATGAATGCTTTGGTGTCTTCCTCTATTCGGGGCCAATAATAATCGATACTCATGAGTTTTCTCATCAGGGATTATGCTTCGGAATAGTTTCCGCATATCCATACACTTTCCTCATCATGTAATCGGCTTTCTCAGGGCCCACACACTGGGCTAATGGACCATAATAGCACCTCCGATAAAGTCTTTCATCAATGATGTAGTATCGGGTGGCTTTGGTCCTTAAAGCTCTAGATGCTTTCGAGTCCTACATGAGCTTTCCATTTATAAGGTAGTCCAAGAATTCCTTCCTCCAACCCCAAGTCAAGCTGGTCGAGTTCACCTCATCATACCCTTCTGAATTTAGGGCAGAATGCAGAAGCTGATCAACCGACTCAGATTTTGGACCTTCTGATTCTATGTTGGAGCCTAAATTTGCAATCGCATTAGCCTCTATATTTTCTCATCGGGGTATATATACCATTGTCCACTCTTGAAACCAGGAAAATAGATTTAAAACCTTCTCGAAGTATGTTGACATGCGCTCCTCCTTGGTTTCAAGTACTTCATGAATTTTGGTTTACTACTAGCAGTGAATCACATTTGACTTCAACAATGTGGGATCCTAAGCCCCTGGCTAGCTCCAAACCTGCAACCAAAGCCTCGTATTCGGTTTCATTGTTAGTCAAATGAGAACTATGAATTGTCTTCCTTAAAACTTCCCTGGTGGAAGTATGCAACACTACTCCCTGGCCAGTCCTTTTAACATTGAATGGTCCATCTGTATGAAGCGTCCAGATCCTGGGGGCAGTCCCCGACACCAAAATGAGTTCTTTCTCTGCCTGAGGGGTTACTCCCGGACTGAAATCGACCAGAAAATCCGCGAGGATTTGCGACTTTATTACAGTCAGGGGTCTACACTCTATATCAAATACACTTAACTTCATCGCCCATTTAGCCAAACGCCTTGAAAGTTCGGGCTTATGTAACATGTTTTTATGTGGAAACATAATACTGCAACAATTGGGTGGCACTGAAAATATGGTCGAAACTTTCGTGATAACATAACTAAAGTGAAGGCCAATCTTTTGAGTAATGGGTACCTGGTTTCGGCCCCTGAAATTACTACTTACACGCTAAATAGGAAATTGCATACCTTTTTCTTTCCATTCCAGAATTGCACTTAATGCTACCTTCGAGACAACGAGATATATGAGTAGTTGTTCTCCTTCCGTTGGATTTGACATGAACGGAGGACTAGATAAGTAAGATTTTAGGTCCCATGGGGCCTGTTGTCATTCGGGCATCCGTACAAAGTCGTTCTTCTTTTTTAGAAGTGAGAAGAACCTGTGACACTTTCTTGATGACCTTGATATAAACCTGCTTAAAGCTGACATACGCCTGGTCAACCTCTATACCGCTTTTACGTCTTCAAACGTATCCGGTATATCCTCGATGGCTTTTATTTTATCGGAGTTTATCTCAATTCCTCTTTGAGAAACTAAGAAACCCAAAAAATTTCTGAAGCCTACCTTGAAGGCACATATCTCAATTCCTTTGCACGAAGACTCTTAAAAAGCATATCATCTATGTATACTTCCACAGTTTTAAGCAGGTAAAGAAAAAGAGATAAAAACTCTTCTTCCGGATAAATTTATTATGTTTCTACTAGTGGAACCTGATAGAAATCTCCTGATGCAGGCTCCGCTTTCTTTAATTGCTATTTAGGGCTTGTTGCTGCTTCTGGTTCCTCTATGGCATATATCTCTCTAGTAGCGGGTTACTCACGCTTAATTTGTTGGATTCCCTCTAGTGTTGGGAACTTCACCAACATATGTAATGTTGACGGGACCGCCTTCATATCATGTATATATGGCCTCCCGAAGATAGCATTATATCTCATGTCACTATCAATGACATAAAATATAGGCATCTTAATAACTCCCATATCATCCACTGGTATATTGATTTCACCCTTAGTGGTTTTGCTGAACATATTGAAACCTGAAAGGGTCCTGGCAGCCGGAATGATTTTGTCTGCCATGCCCATTTATTCTACAACTTTTAGATGGATAATGTTAGCAGAAATTCCTGGATCGATCAAAACTCTCTTCACATGGAAGCAATCAATAGGTACCGAAATCATCAACGCGTCATTATGAGGGAAAATTACACCGACATCGTCTTCTTCAGTGAAAGTAATAGTATGTTCATCTGGTATCTCCCAAAATCTCTTCTCCAGGGTTATCATTTTTTTTATTTTCTTAGCCACAGTGAAGGATGTAGCGGCAGTCATTGACCTACCAAAGATCATATTTATCACATGAAGTGGTGTGGCCAGATTGGATTTGTTCTCAGCGGGTGGTCCCCCCTCGTAGTTATTACGAGCTCTTTCACTCAAATATTCTCGAAAATGGCCTTTGCTTAGCATTTCTGCCACCTCTTCTCGTATGTGTCTGCAATCTGCGATTTTGTGCCCGTGCGTGCTGTGAAATTCATACCAAACAGATTGATCTCTTTTGTTTGGATCGGATTGCAATAGTTTTAGGGGTCGAGATGCTGGGGAAGTTCTCGATACCGCCACCATCTCGTCTTCATTGATGATGAAGTTGTACTTGAATAATTTTGGGTATCCGAAACTCTTTGTGGAAGAGTTAGATGAATTTCCTTTGTCGAAATTCACCAATCCCTGATTGTTTCTTCTGGGGCCTCCTTAGCTATTCATTTTTTCAAAGGAGCGAAAATCGTGTCCACCGCTTTGATTCCCGAGAGCGGGATAAGATTGGAAGCGATTCTTCGAGGAGTTTAGGTGTATCTCTGCTCCTTTGTCTAATTTTAAGAAAGATACTCCCAGCTTGAGTTCCCATCAAATCATATTATATCCGAATCTTGGACTCATATCAGTTGTGTACATCTTCTCAGGTTGTGGTTTAGAATTTCAAAAGATTTTTCTTAAGCTTCCGTGAGACGTCCAAACTTAAAGGGTTCAAACCCTTTGTGAAAGCCTCTACAGTCCACTAGTTCGGAACTGTGGGTAGCAGCATCCGCTCCTTCTGGAACCGTAAAACAAAGTCCCTAAGGAGTTTAGTCTCTCCCTGGACAATGCGAAAGATGTCCGCCTTTCTCGTATTCACCTTTCGTGCCCCCACATGAGCTTTAATTAACATGTCGGCAAGCATGGAGAATGACCCAATTGAGTGCTCAGAGAGTTGTGAATACCATGTTAGGGCTCCCTTAGCGAGTGTTTTAGCAAACGTTTTTATCAGAACCGATTCTATTTTATGCTCTTTTATATCATTTCCTTTGACGGTAGTAGTATACGCCGTTATATGCTCATGTCGATCCGTAGTTCCATCATATTTGGGTATGAATTACATTTTGAACATTTTTGGGAACAGTGCGAACGCAACCTCTAGCTTATACGCCAATTGAATATTTATCATCGCATCTAGCCATTCGATCACAAGAGGGGCTCCCGATATTTGATTTAACCGATGCCAGAACTACTTGGCATTTTTCTCTGCCTTCTCTATGTTGATATCCACTTTGTTTGTCATGTCTTTCATAAATTTCAAAACTTGCTCCTGGAATGGATTTTCAGGAATGGTTTGGCTTGCTGAGGCGTCATCAAGCTTTGGCCTACTCTAAGCATTCCTCACAGCAGCCGGGGTGTTTATCGGTGGTGTTCTGCAGCCGTTGGAGTACTGCCAGCATTTTTGGACATGAACTGAGAGAAAAACTACATCAGGTGGTCCAACTGTCCGCTCATCGCAGCGTTCTGTGCCTTCAGGTTTTGTATGGCTTCCTCGGGTGTCACGTTGTTGGGAACATCTTCCTCCTAGGTCTGTCTGCCCCCAGATGTAGCTCCACCTACACCCATCGGATCCTCCGGTACCTGATCTTTTATCAATAGGCCATCTGGTCTGATTGAGGGATTTTAGTGTTATCCTTGGTGTTGTTCTTCTACTCATGTCATATGTTTGTTCTGAACAAAAAATAGACTCAAAGAAAAGATTAGATTAGTAAAGAGGGATCACTTGTGACATCACAATTGCCTAGGCCCCACAATGGGCGCCAAACTATTTATCCGTAAAATGGTACAGTTGAATTTAGATATGTGGATCTCAAGTGACTGATCTGGAAAGATTATTAGATAAAAGCAGTGCGGATAAAAAATGTTAGGACAAAGTAAAGAAATAATTAGCCTGAGCCTTGTGTTAGCTTCTTGGCAAAAGCCTTCGTGACTAGTATGAAAGCGTAAGAATTGAGAACAATATTAATAAGTATATTGTAGTAACTTGCATATGATAATTTTCAATGGAACAATGTGTCCTATTTATACATGAGCTCACGGGTACACACCCTACGATATATGCCCTTATTAATACAAGAGAATGAATGTTGTAATAATTGGACAATTAGTATCCCCATAACTGTCAATAATTCTCCACTGGAAGGTGTGAGATCGGCCTAGTAATGATCGTCCGTTGAAATTTAAACCGTTCACCCGACCTTCTCAATCACTGGTACCTTGCATTCTTACGACTCCCCCGGTCGTGCTTATATTCTACCGGTAGTGTCATAGGCTGACATGGACCTGACTCATCATTATCTGCCACATGTTACGAAATTATTCGCCAATTTTACCCCTTACACATACTAAGAGAAGTATTCTCTTCCCTTTAAAGAAAGATCAGAAATATTTTCCTAAAGCTCTAACTAAACCAAAATGAAGATGAAGTGATGGATGAAGTTGTGGGCTGCAATGGAGAAGAAGCTATGGTTAGAGAAGACAATAAAATAAAGAAAAAGAAAACTAAAAATTTGGAAAAGAAGTGGGACCCACAAATTTCTTTCTTCTTCGAATATGAAAATTCACTCACACATATATATAAGATTTTGTCAAATTTTTCTCTTCTCACAAGCTTCTAGGAAGATATGTGCACTCTCTTTGTCACGTCACCTCTTCAGTGAATATACTAACACTTTAGGCAAGTTTAGTGGGGTAAAAAAATGATGTAAAGTTTCAGTTTCAGCGGACAAGTTTATAATGCATTCTATGTATTTTCCCTAAATTCATTAATTAATAGTGAAAAAAATACTACGTTAAAGTTTAAATGCTTCAAAAACTAGTCATTCAAGAGATGGTTATCCAAGGACAACAAATGATGGTTGGAGATAAGACTGAAGTTTTGAAAAACCAAAGAGCTTTTCAAGGAAGTTATAAGTGGTGATGTGAAATATATGAAGTGAAACTGATGAAGATTATCAAAAGTTATTGAAAAGCCTTTTGCAGTAAGGGGACATAATCTTTGTGTCCTTGAAGGACAACTAATTGACAAGAAAGAACAACGATAACACAAATAGTGGGACTGCACTTTATGTTTAAATCTTAATTAGTGTACTTGATTGCTTTCAGCGATGTTTACTTTTTTACATAATTTTCCATTAAAATCATTAATGGGATTATTACTAAATAGCTGTCAATGCCTCCTTCATCCTCCTCTCTGCCGCTCTCTCTTAGATCCCGTTTAGATGGGCTTATGGAAGTCATTAGTTAGAAATTCTAATTTATGACTTTTGATTTGTTTTTATTATTTTATTTAAAAATAAGTGTTTAAAAATACTTTTTAAATTCACCCAAACACTACAAAAATATTTAAAAGCTATTTTGGCTTAAAGACACCTAAAACAAGTCAATCCAAACATGTTCTTAATCACTTTTTTCACCCTTTGCTTGTGTTAATATTTTTTCTTTTTCCTTTTTTTTTTTCACCTTCCAAGAAGAAGGGTTGAGAAGAAATTAGAATTAGGTTCTCAAGCCATGGGAAAAGAAAAACATGGAATTAGAAGAGAATATTTTTTGCTTATCATCTAATTCAGATTAGTTTTGACATTGGTTATATCAGCAATTTCTAATGCTAATTTTAATATAATCCGCACCCTGCAGACCTATAATTAACAAGATTATCTCCATTTTACAAAGTGTATCATTTTAAAGAAAGATCCTCTAGAAGAAAATTATTTCTTTAACTATTGTTACGATTTTTCTTGTTTAATTAGTTATAATGATGACGATGAACTAGTTGAAATTGTTCATATAACTTCTCTTTTTGGAAGTGCCTGAGAACTTTTTCATCTAAAATTTTAAAATATTCAGTTCTCGTGACGAGATGAAATTCTGAACATACAAGTTTGTGGATTAAATGAAACTACTGTAATGCCACTTGAGTTTTTATAATGTAAAAAACATTCCATGTTGAACATGTAGAGCATTTAAGTGAAAAGAAATTTCCACAAACGGGGTCCATTGTGAAGATGAGATGACGTTAATCCAGCCTATTAACAGGACATTTCACATTGTCAGGAAACATAATCACATGGTTATCTTTATAAGGTTAGTTAATTAATAACTAAAATCTTAATTATCTCATGTCATGTCATGTCATGTCAAAGCGCAAAGCATTTGAACATCAGAGGCATAGGGGCATGATAACATAAACATGATGTTATCTTACCATAATTGCAATATTGCATAGAGCGCTGTCAAGTTCCCATTGGATAACCTCTTACCAATTTTACTTAAAGTTCTCTTGATGATTTTCACTTATTAGAGGGGAATTACAGAGTTATTATAGAAAACTACTACATATCCCAAATTTAATCAAATCGATCTAATACTTACATTATTTGTACCTTGTAAATAGCAGCATCCCCGTAATTTCGGTCTTACCTATGTCCCAACTACTCCATTATGTTCTTTTATCATTTATTCCTTTTGTCTTTTCAAATTCTAAGAAAAGAGAAAATGTTACATAATTCATAAATTACTAGTAGCATATAAAATGATCGAAGCACATTTAGGATCTTTGGGAGAAGACCAATGACTATAGTGGACCAGATCCATCGTGCGTGGACGTATATTTGTGAAAATCATCTTAAAATCTCTATGTTCCTTCTAATTTTTTTTTAGTAAGCACACTTTAGTTACTTAATTATAATCTTCAGCACACCCTTTAATATACGAATTTAATTCTTTTTCATGAGTTAAACACGTGAAAATTCTTTCTTTTTACAATAGACGGCAGCGAGAATTGAACAAAGAACCTCTATATGCTCCGATATCATGTTAGAGTGTGTAACCATCTCATTAAAAATTTAAGCTGTTAGTGAGAGTATACTTTATTTACTTGACTATTTATGTAATTCAGAGAATCACAAGGAGGAAGGTTGAATTACAAGCAGTTTGTTCTGTGTAAACTTTTTATCATCTATTTTTTTTTTGGGCATCACGTTTTTTAATATTTCAGAGTAAGAAACTAGGAATTGTCTCATTCCGTATTCAGTTAAACGATTTGTCTATGTGACGAACGATTCTGGGATGCTTTTGGTTGATTATGAATACTTTAAAATATGTCAACTAATCCTTTGGTCAGTAAAATTGGAAATGAAATGAAAGTGTAGTGCAAAATTCAACCATAAGAAGAAAAGGGGAAGTAGAACAAATTTACTAAGATTACATTCGATATGTTAAAGGTTGTCTGTCCTTAAATGCATGACAAGTCCTTTTTCATTTGTCAAGTTGCTTGAAGTCGATGACATTCCTTTGTGCAGGCTTGGTAATTTGCAAACTTGTTCGTAGTTTGAAGCAATAAAAAGTATATTGTGTAATATACCGTAATGGCAAAAAGAAAAAGTATTGGTGTTTTAGTTAATAATGTAGCTTAGAAGCTGGAATCAACAAATACTTAAGCAAATGATAATTATAAAAGTGATTTGAGTGATAATCAACATTATCAATCCCAACACTTTATGATGAGACTTGATTAATTAGTCAGATCGCAAAAAAGTTGATTAGAGGAGCATTGACAACTAAAGTAGTCAACTTTACATGATTTTTAATCACAAAATCAAATTACAGTTTTCCATTAGCTATGATTAATGAAATAGTCCCCCAGGAATCAATTTTGATGAACTACAAATAGGAAACAGAGATGAACTCATCAATAAAACAGTTAACAATAATTACTAGATGCGAGCGCTACAATTTTACGTCATCTTCGTCTTAATAAATAAAAAAAGGGCCAAAAATGTTCTCAGTTATCTGGGCCAAAATATCCCTCAAGTTTGTTATCCCACCTTCTATATGGGATAGTTTGTTGGGAGATTTGCTCTATGGTACTTTATAAAGCAGTACGGGAAGTATTTAACTATTACAAGTATTCGAAAGGATAAACAAAGATTTCAATAATTCAACATGAAATCTGAAAATTACAATTGTTACACAAGAAAAACTGAAATTCCAGTTTTGTAGAAGACGGAAAAATGGAAACTGGTTTTGCTGAGTCGAGTGTAGCACTCTGTCCTTAAGACAATATTGCCCCGTATGTATCCTTTATACGTCCTGGACAATTTGTCTCTCAAGATAAAACAACAATGGAACCCTTGAGCAAAGGAAACTCAAGAGCTACCGTGAAGATTATTGAGTAACGAAATGATGCTTGGAAGTTGTAGGAAGAAGATTTTTTCTGGTTGTGTATTTTCGTGCATATCAAGTGTGCTCAACAATGGTGTAAGGGGGTGTTTATATAGGTGAGAAATGGACTGATTTATCGCCTCAAATCGCCTCCATAATAGCCAAATAATGGCCATTATGGAGGTAGTAAAGTCACCAACATAAATGTGAGAAAGACCAACGGATTTGGCCATTATAGGAGGAGTAATTCAGCCAAAATAAATGGCTGAATTGAGTGCTTGGCTTTTCTGTCTTGACCGTCGAAATTCTGAACTTCAGGGACCAAACTGTACATCTGAAATAATTCTGGTCCAAACTGTATATCTGAAACTTCTGGGATCAAACTGTACTTCCGGCAAAGTTTTCTCGCCCAAAAAGATAATATCAGAAGACCCACGCCCAACAGCCCACGACCCCACGACCCGGACCGACCGGACGGGCGGCGGCGGCGCGCGTGGTCTTTCCTCGAACCGAAGCACATCTAGGTCCTCCCTCCTTTAAACACATGGGATACCCCTTGGGGTCCCAAACCCCAAACCAATTTCGAATCTTATATACACAACAATTCTTTCTTCCTCTACCGATGAGGGAGAATTACACACAATACCACACTTTCCATGCTTCAAACACCTTACTTCGTGAACCAATATCTCTTTCATTTCTCAATGAAATTTGACGATTCTTGGCCCTACGGTTATCTATGTACTTAGTAGATCATGCATGTGTGAAGAACCGAATTCTCCAACATACGTTACACTAGTGTTTGAGCCGTTAAAGTTGGTCGGTCGCAACTCCCGCCAAAGGCAAATTTCCAACATAGTTAATCCCACCAATTTAGTGTAAGAGTTATCCATGGATTAGCGAATACCTTAAATCAAATATGGAATAAAGCTAATTTAAATTCTATCACAGGATTATTATCCTTATCTCATGTACCGAACAACCCCGTTAATTCCTTACGTACACTACCAAACTTTTCTTTTTGGTGATTTTTAACATTAGAAAATTATCTCTTTATATGGGATGCTTGTTAAACAAAATTATTTTGTCCCTATGAGGACCAAAACATCGTTTTTGCGTAGCCATTTTCTTGCTCTAGAGGAAATGGGATTTAAAAAAAAATTGTTTCTTCTTTTTAGCGGTAAACTAGCTAATATGATGTAGCTTAATGGTGTTACCATGTATCCGTTTAATTACCTAAGAAGAGTGCTTTAAGACAAGTATGTGGAAAACTATACAAATTACCCTAAGTTAATTACATGCAAAACTAATCGATAACTACAAAGTAGAGTCCTACACCAATTCTATCAAACACATAATTATGTCCGATCCTATACCAATCTGTCTTCTTCCTCTTATAAGTTTAATTTGATATCATTACTGATTAAAGAGTCAATCATATTTTTCGATGATCTTATCAAACATTTATTTCTAATAATTACTATTGTTTCTAATGAAAATTGTACCTAAATCATACATACTCGGGATTCCAGCTATAGGCCGCCTAATATCCTGGGCCGCTTAAATAGTTCATGGACTCTGGCCTAATACTGTGCTTGCGAAAGCTCTAACATAACCCAATTGAAGGAAATGTCCAAATGTTAGATTTGGAGGATCAGTAAAATTAGATGCTCTGTTGTTAACTCCCTCCGTCCCATAATACTTGTTCACATTACTAAAAATATATGTTCCAAATTACTTGTCAATTTTACAAATCCAAGATAGAATTAATTAAATATTTTCTATCTTACCCTTAATATTAAATGTTCTTGACAATAATCAATATTGATTATAGTGCATTTATTAGAGAGATAAGGGTAAGATAGTAAAAATATATATTTTATTTATAATTTATTAAGAGGCGTGTAAACGGAAAAGTGGACAAGTAATATGGGACGGAGGAAATAACAAATTAGTGCAACTTACTGCTTTGTTTGTTTTACTGCATTTACCAAGTCAAAATAACTATTTAGGTGAGGTCTGTACACCTTAGAAAGGGGGTTAGGAGTTAGGATTTTTAGGAGTAAGTTTAGGACTTAGTTTAGTGGAATAAAACACTACTCCATAACTTAGGAGTTTTATTAGCAGTAGTAGACTATCAATATAGAGTTTTTCATACGCTTTGTTTTCTCCAGAGTTTAGCTGCTGTATTTTCTATTCAATAAAAAACTTTCTGCTACTTGGTTCCTTGCCTTACCGTTCCTGTTTTTTGAGTATAAAATACGGACTTCATTCCCCGTATTCCATAATGCTAGAGTTTGTCCATTAAATAGCCATTTTCTTATAAGTAATAAGAAATTAGATCAAACAGTTTGATAATGTTTTGGTATTGCTTGTCTTGTTTTCCAAGAAAGCACGGTAAATTTCTTTCCGATGATCTATTGGTTGATATTCTCTGTAGACTCCCAACGGAAGACATACTCCGTTGCCAAAAAAGTTTGTCGAAAATGGAATTCTTTAATCTCGACGCCACACTTCAACAACATGCATGTAAACTCTGGTGCTGCTGTTCCTACAATTGCTGTCCAGGATTTCAATAGGGAATTATAGAAAAACTTGTTAGCAAAATGCCGTACGGAAAGTAAATAAATATTACAAGTGTTCGAAAGTATAGAAGAAAACAAACATGAAACGATTGCTGAAGAGTGGAAACTTAGAGGGAAAAGAAGAACTTTCGTTTCTGGACTGCTCTTGTTCTCAAGACTTGTTTTTTCCCTCAAATTAGAGTAAGGTTCTAATTTTATAGTGTTAAAGATGAGGAGAGGTGTTAAGAGGCTAATTAAGAGGTACAATCAAGGCCAGGAACGTTTTGTAATTAGTACAAAACGTTACAGATGGTTAAAGCCATCCAAACTGTTGACTTTTCGATTGCTGGTAGCATTCTGAAACCTAAGCGCCATGGCGCTGGAACGTTGGCGCCGCGGCTTTTCCCAATTTTATCTTTCCTGAAACTTCAGGGACCAAACTATAAATACTAAGCAGTTTGGGGTCCAAAAAGATAGTATCAAAAGCAGCCCACGACCCGACCCGGTGGGTGGTGGTGGTGGCGCGCGTGTGGGCCTAGCCTTGAACCCAACCACACCTAGGCCCTCCCTCCTTCAAACACATGGGTTACCCTTTGGGGTCCCAAACCCTTATCCATTTTTAGGCTTATAAAATAAATAATTCTTCTTTTTTCCACCAATGTGAGAGATTTGTCCCACACCGTATTTTCATGCGTCAAACACCTTACTTTGTGGACCAATATCTCTTTCATTTCTTACCAAAATTTGACGATCCTTGGCCCTACGGTCATCTACTCACTTAGTAGATTATGCACGTGTAAAGAATCAAAGTCTCCAACATGCGAAACCCGAGTGTTTAAGTCATTAACGATGGGTGGACGCAACCCCATCAAAGACAAATTTCCAACAAAACTCGAAAATAGTGTTTCTCGACGACGATTGGAATAAAAAGCCTCAAGGGATCCTAAGAAGGAAGAAAAAAATGATCGCGTGTAGTTACATATGTAAATTATTGAGTTCTTATTC
This sequence comes from Anisodus tanguticus, assembly GCA_034509755.1. Taxonomy (NCBI): domain Eukaryota; kingdom Viridiplantae; phylum Streptophyta; class Magnoliopsida; order Solanales; family Solanaceae; genus Anisodus; species Anisodus tanguticus. The sequence goes on along the minus strand of CM067561.1, from coordinate 29,794,662 downwards.
ATGGAATGCCTTACACGACATGCTCAGATAGTTGTAAGCGTAAGAGTTCCACGAGCTAGCTTGTAGGGTGAGTATAAGTTTAATTTGATAACATTACTGATTAAAGAGTCAATCATATTTTTGATGATCTTATCAAACATTTATTTCTAATAATTACTATTGTTTCTAATGAAAATGATAGTTGTGGTGCTATTACTGTAGGCCCGATTAACTTATCAGACTTATAGGCGCAATATTACTTTATAGTCTCCTTTAGTTTGATTTCTGCTACTATGTGTTCCCTAGTGTACTTTGTTGATATTATTTATCTAAGTTAGCTACTGCTTCCTTATGTCAGAATGCGCTACCATGACGTATTCTATTTTGTTATAAGCATGTTCATATTGCTTTAATTTCTTGTCTGGGTCTGACCGTTTCTCTTGCGTTGCGTTGCTTGCTTTACTTGTGATTATGCTTTGTCTTGAGCCAAGGGTCTCTCGAAAACAACCGCTCTATCTATCAAGGTAGAGGAAGGTCTGTGTTCACTCTACCCTCCCCAGACCCCACATTGTGTGATTTCACTGGATATGTTGTTGTTATTGTATTCATGGCGTGCCTTCATGATGTTTTCGTACCATGGCTTGCTCTTATTTAATAACTACTACTCTAAAACTACCCATTTAATCCTTAACCCTATAACCCAAAAGCATGTTACCTTCCACATCCCACGTGGTAATATTGTTGCACTCTTTTTCCATCCAGACACGAATGAATATTAAGCGATTGGGACAAGATTTCGAGAAACAAAGAAACAAGAATTCAAATTGCTTAGGCTTAGCTCGCTGTTGTTGAATGAAGTGGATTTTGAAACATGCTGGAAAAAGCTTCATCATCAAGTTCCTAGGATTTCCCAATCTCCTATTATGAAAAGAGATGCTATTTATTGGATGGCTGGGAACATTATTGTAAAGAATGAATTTTGGGTCTAACCCAACCCAAAAGCTAGCTTGTAGGATGAGGATTGTTCAAGTCCATATAAGTAGTTCATGTTCTCATTCCATATCCGATGTGGGACTCTTAACACTCCTCCACGCCCATACCTTGTTAACTAGAGCGTGAATAATATAATTTGGGGGACCCAACATCCGTGAACAAAGAATTGGAATGGGTCTGGCTCTGATACCATGTAAAGAATGGATCTTGAGTCTAACTCAACCCTAAAAGCTAGCTTGTAGGATGAATATTGTCCAAGTCCATATAAGCGTAATAATTCAAACATGAGTTTTTATTCATGGCGTGCCTTACACGACACGCTCTGTATCCGGGAGACAGATGTGATAGCCAGCTTTTAAAAGAAAGACATGCTCAGATGCACCTCTTTGAAAAGGAAGGTGTCGTGTCATTTTCCAAGTATTATTTTTCCGGGGATATTGGAGTAACGATGCACGTATGGGCTCTGGAAGATCAATACAGTTGGAGCAAAAGCTGGGAGTATGATGGCGTGAGAGACCACTATGTTCTCATTCATACGAAAACAAGCCTTTCTTTGAAAAATTTACTCCAAAGCTCAAAATTGTGATGCATCGAATTGCCTTTGTGCTTACGCGCAAGTTGCTCAAGTTTTACACATTACTAGTATCTGTTCTAGTGGTTATATTATACATTAATTGTGCAAGAAGGAACTCAAAGTTGTAGAAAATCAAAATTGCTTAGGATTTAGTATTTGGTAGATCATTTAATTCATCCCTTATATTTTAGAGTTGCTCAGTTCCGAGGACATAATTAGTTCTATTCACAATATTATTTTGTTCAAGTAGCTTAGCTTATTAATTATCAGCAAAATAGGCAATGGAACTCTTTAATCTCAACGCCACAGTTCAACAACATGCATGTAAGCTATGGTGTTGCAGTTCCTACGATTGTTGTGTATGAACAAGATTATCTTAGTCGGATCATGGAAGTATTGTATTCGATCTCGAGAATTGGGTTGAAAAGCACAAGGGGATTCTAAGAAAGAAGAAAAGAATCGTGTCTTATATAAAAGATCATTAGAGAGAGTTCATCGTGGTTTAACTTCTCTTCCCTCATTTTTTCATACAATGGCTTGATCTTGTTTACACATAATGATAGTACTACACATTTCATCCTCAACCCTATTACTAGAGAACAACTTTCCTTCTCCATCCGGTATGGTCGAATTTGTGCGTTCTTTTTCCATCCAGTCGCCAAGGAATATTACGCCGATTTCGACAGCATTTCGTGAACCAAATAAACGAGATTAATTCAAATTGATTAGGCTTTGCTCGTTGTTGTCAGATAATGTGGATATCGAAACAGGATGGAAAAAGTTTTATGGAGTACCTAGAATTTCCTCATCTCTTACATCCAATTTTATCTCATCTTTTTCGATTTATTTACAATTTTAAATATTTTGATATATATATATATATATATATATATATATATATATATATATATATAAGGCTTTTAATATTGTCGTCTATTTTCAATATCATTATTATTTATTTATTTATTATTATTTTTATTATTATTATTATTCGCATTTTTTACTATCATTTGCCTTTTAATATTCTAATCATAATTTTTACCGTAATATTCAATGTACTTTTATTTTCCGAAAAATGACATCACATTTTTTATTTTAAATAAGCATTTAGCATCTCACAAATATTATTTTATTATTATCACATCGTTATATTTTATTTACATAATTTATATATTTCGCAAAACATCTTGTTAATAATAAACCCTTTTATTTATTTCACTCAATACTCATTTCTATCCCTAACCCTCAAACAAACCCAAATTCCACAAAAAAATAGGCCCAGTCGGCCAAACCCGAACAGGCCCAACCGAAACTCCCCATTTCGGCCCACCCGAAAGGCCCAATCGGGCAAGCCATCCTCTTACCCCTTTAATCCCCTAACCCTAAAAATCAAAACACACCCTTTTCGCCCCCTCCCCCCCCAAAGTCGCCGAACTCATCACCTCTCCCAAAACCAGCCGACACCACCACCAACCCCCCTCCGCCCCTGACACCGCCAGTCGCCAAACCCGTCACCTCACTAACCCATCCCCCAAAATCCGCAACCCATACCCCAAAAATCAGATTTTGCCCCCTTTTTATTTTGAAATTCGATCTCAAATTTTGTAAGGGGTATGGGGGGTGAACGTTGGGGGGGGGGGGTACCATCTATAAAACCCCCCTCTTGTTCTTCATTTTGGGGGTCGAATTTTTAGGTCCGAAATCTTCTTAAGGTTGTTTGTTTCTTCTTTGCATGTGTTCTTCATTTTAAAAGGGGGCTGGAAATCCGTTTTGTTTGGGGATTTCGGGTATGAAAAATAAAAAGAAAAGGGTCGAAATCCGAAAAGAAGAAATATAAAAAATTAAAGGTAAATTCGAATCTGAAATGGTTGGTTTGTTGTTAATCTTTGTTTTAAAAAAAATACCTTTGTTCCCTAATTTTCAATCTGAAAAATACCTTTTGAATACTGGTTTCAATCCCCAAAAATCTGTTTTCTTTTTTTGTTGTTCTCTGTTTTCGGGTCGGGTCTGCTTTCTGTTTCGGGTTGAAACCAGTGCCAAAAATCCAAAAATAAGGTTGGTTCTTATATGATTTATTGTTAATGATTTTTTTTTTTACCTTTGATTGGTTATCTGAAATTTGCAATGGAAACAATTGTGTGTCTCGGATTCGGCATTGTTTTCCGGTTCTATGGCTATGCTACTGATTTTATAATGTACTAATTGATTCGGGGTACTGTATTACTTTGCCTTGCTGCTATTTTCTTGATTCTAATGTGTTGGACTGATGCGGTGCGATTTTCAGTTTTCCTGTCACTGTTCCAGGCCGGGTTACTGTTCCGACTGGTAAAATTTTCAGAATTTTGTTTCAATATTTTGTTGTTAGTTATCTGGAAAAAAAATTGTTTGATTCAAAAGCGGATTTGAATTCTGTTTCGATTCAAAAATTCAGAATTCGGGTCGGATGTTTTGATCGTGGACTGTTGGTTTATTTTGGTATTTGAATATCCATTACGCGGCTACTTTGTTATTTTACTGATTCGAACAAATACTACACTTAGGCCAATGAAATTGAATTTGAGGTCGTGTCCCTTCGGAAAACGTTTCCTGGTTTCGATTTGCTGTTTTGGGTATAATTTTCTGATTTGAACATGATACTACACTTTGGCCGATGCAAAAATATCCGTCGATTTTTTAGGCCTCACAGTTGGAAAGACAGAAATAAAACTTCTGGTCAAGAATGAAACTTAAATCTTTTTTCATTCGAGAGACTTAACATGTTCGGTAGGCAAGACAACTGAAATGACCAATAAGTGATATTTTCGCAACCACGACGTGATTGGAATGATCTTTTCAAAATTTAAGTCTGAGTCTTCCGTAATCAAAATATTTATTGTTTTGGAGTTATATTCAATTGTTTCTTACCGTTTGTTCGTGACAACTTGCAAGACACATTTATGAAATTTAAAGAAGACAAGATACCCTCGAAGATGATTTATTTTATTGTTGTTTTCTTTTAATTCAATTTTATTTTATTTTGTATTGTAATATTATTGTACTCGTGTAATTATTTAAATGTTTAGAATAGGTAGAGTTAGAATTAATAATTTAGAAAGAGTAGATTTAAAATCGAAAACCGCTAGTTTATCTAATCACTTTGTATATATTTATAAATAATGTCATACAAATTCTTGTTTATCTGAAAAATTTATTTTGCATATATTTTATAAACAATGTTTTACAATGCATGCTTTTATCTAAAAAAATATTTTTATATGTAATTTCGTAAACAATGTCGTGCATACTTTTCGGATTTTATTTTCCAAAATCACAATCATTTTTGCAAAACTCATCAAAAAGGAAAAATCATTACTTTATCAAAATGCATCTTTCATTAGCTACTAGCAACATTATTTTAATTTTATATTTGTAAAAACATGCATTTTCTTTAGCATAATAATTAATCTAAATTTGACCGGATAACCGCAAGTTAGCGGATCTTAAAAGATGTCTAACCTCTTCTCTTTAGGATAATAAAGAACTTACCTAGAATCTCATAATTCCGCAGATCAGTAATCGGAGTTCACATTGCAGCATTTAGTTAACATTTAGGTGTCCTAATTCATCTTAGAATAATTAAGTGGCGACTCCTCAACAACATTTAATCAATCCAAAGGGAATCGACCCATCACGTCGCGAACCGCGGTAAAAAACGGATGCGACAAAGCGATGCAATTTATTGGATGGCTAAGGAATATCATACTCCTTGCGAAGATTCTATCATAATATTCAACATCAAAAAGGAGGAATTTCACGCGATATCACATCCTGGAGAAAAATGTGAGAGCCGGTCTATAAATAAAAGACAAGCTCACATGCACCTCTTCGAAAAGGAAGGCTTTGTATTATTATGCGAATTCTCTTTTCAGGGTGATCGGGTAACAATGCATGTATGGTCTCTGGAAGATCAGTATAGTTGGAGTCAAGAGGAGACTATCATTCTTGATGACATGAGTATCGAGCGTTTTCCATTCCAAAGTGATTGTGGTGTTCGGAATTTATCGGTCGAACCCGTTGGCACACTAAACGTGGAGTTGGTAATTAATTGGCTGTAGAGAGGTTTGTTCGCTTACCATCTCCAAATGAGAACTCTGAGAATGCTAAAGTACAATGGCATGGTAGACTATGCTTCGATTCATACGAAAACCAGGCTTTCTTTCAAATTTTACTCCAAACAACAAACTGTAAGGTATCGTATTGGGTTAGTGCTTCGGGATGTTGTTCAAGTTCTATGTTAATATATACGAGTATATTAGTTACCTCTCTTATGTATTACTATGTAGTATTGTGTTCTAGTGTTTTTTCTAATTAATCCGTTTACCTAGACTTTCACCTCACGTGACCAGTAATAATCAAAATTGTGATGCTATGTGTCTAAAAGAACTTGGGTGACTTGAAGCTAGCTCGCTAAAATTCCAATTTCTGCAACTTAGAAATTATTTCAAGTATCCAAACTAATTAAGTTCACGGAACTACTTCTAAAAAACATCAGACTCTATAGCAAAAGTCAAAATTGTTAGACCAATGTTATCACAAACAAGTTGATTTTGATGATAATAAACATCCTATGTTACGTTGTCAAATATTCAATATTTGGTTTGATAAGATTTAATCGAGTATAAAGTAGTAAGTTTTTGAATTAAGATGCTTATTCACTTTAGTTTAGAAAAACAGAGTTGCCGTCTATGCAAATTCGGACTCTACCAACAAGATTGAGTAGATAATGCGTCTATCAAAGATTGAGTAGACTAGTGTATATCTTCTTAATATATATTGTAGCAATCCATAGCCTTTGAGTTATTCTATAACCTTTTTCTCACTTTCTTCTTTATACAGCCAAAGAAACTTGCAAAGTTTCATAATGTTTTTCTTTTCTTTTAACCCCTCCCCTTTGTTCCATTGGTGACTAGAACTCGCAACCTTCAGTTTGAAAGTGGACGACGCTTACCATCTGAGCAACCCCTCTTCTCAAGTTTGATAATGGTGGTCTCATCTTGTTTGTCTTTTTTTTTTTTTAATTCCAATAGAGCTTCGTAAACCTCTTCCTGATGACATATGAATGGATATCCTTAGTAGACTCCCAGAAGAAGACCTACTGATCCGTTGCCAATTTGTCTGCAGGCGTTGGAATTTTTTAATCTCAACACCACATTTCAATGAATTGTATCTGGATCGAGGCCGCTGTTCCTGTTATGGTAGTCCAGCAATTACCATATACTACAAGAGGTTCTTCAATACATCTACTATTTCTAGAGTATTGCGATCAAAGAATTAGTCGTAAAAAGATTCGAGTGAAATCAAAGTTGTGTGGTGCTTACAAGTATTACAATTGTCCCTCACTTGAGTTTTCACACCATGGCTTGCTCTTCTTTAAACATTTAAATGAACAACACCAAAAGCTATTGTTCTATAGTATCGTCAACCCTGTCACCCTGGGACAACATACGTTCGGCGTCCCAAGTGGTAGAATTTCTGCATTCTTTTCTCATCCAGTCACCAAGGAATATTTGTGATATGGTTACGACATTGGACATTTAGTTTCGAATTCAAGATGGTTAGGTTTGACTTGTTGATGTCTAATAATCTATATTCTGAAACAGGCTGGAAAGTGTGCAATAACCTGAAAACTAAAGTCTGTAATAATGTGAATATTTCTAAACCCTTTGTAATATTTCCTCATGAATCATGATCTAGCATCTCCCGTAATTAGAAAGGATGCTATTTATTGGAAGCTTCGACAATTACATCGTTATGATCATTGTAGTCCTCCTTGTGAACTGACAATCATGATATTTGACATTAAAAAGGAGAAATTTAATGTGATATCGCATCCAGGAGAAAAATGTGATATCCAGGTTTTAAAGAAAAGACATGAACAGATGCACCTCTTTGAAATGGAAGGGCATGTGTCGTTCTGCAAGTTTTCGTATTCCAGGGATGCTTATACACCGTCAATGTATACATGGATTTTAGAAGAAGATAACTATACATGGAGTCGAAGGGAGACAGTCATCCTTGATATGACTCGAGGTCTGCGATTTTATGGTTATGGTTACCCCTTGCAAATGAAACCAATTGGCACATCAAATGGTGAGTTGATCATTTGTCGTGATACGATACAAGTATTTGCTTACCATCTCGAGCGACGAACCATGCTAATAGGGCAGGAGGACATCATGAAAAACTCCTACATCCCCGGAATGTGCATACACTTGAATAACATCAATCTTTCTTTGACCAAAATCCAAAACGATCGTTGTCGCACGGCCAAGCTAGGGTGTTTGCTAAATAAGTTGAAAAAAACATCTACTCTAATGGATTTATAGAGTTACAATTGTCGTGCTTTTCTACTTTCTTTTCTTTCATTTTTACTCAAGTGGAAAGGATGCATGAGGTATAGATGTTTTGGCGAGTAGGAGTAAACTTATGATTTTCTTTTTTGAAACGATGAAATATCATGATATCTTTGGTGGACGGGATTTGATGTTTTTGCTTTGCCAAGCCAAAAAACCTCTAGATCATGTGGTCATAGCAAAAAAAAAAAAAACTCATAATTTTTTTTTAAAATAAGTTATAAATATAAATAAGTATTAGATAATTTTATCATTATTTAAACTATTTATTATAATTTCAGAATAATTAGCTCTCCAACGGGGGAACTCAACCAATATGGTGACCTAAAGCGAAACTTCAATTAGAGGCTTAAATTTTTTAAAGAAAAAAATCATATATAAATTCACTTTAAGTCTAATTTTTTTAGTTTTTTGGCCCCCTTCTCTTGAGATAGCATTTTCAAAATTAGTTGAACTGAAATCATCTGTTTAGACACCTGCTTCAAATGGAGCTTTCAGAAAGTCTTAGCGGGCTTTTTTTATATACAAAGTTGGTAAAAGCTGTTTAATCGTTTTTTTCTAATAATATATTTTTCCGTTTCTAATATGTCCAATTATGTTAATCTCTTGAAACATATTTTCTAGTTTATGATGTTTCTTGATTGTAGAAAATATATCGACGACTCCTTACTGGGATTGTAATTAAGTTTCAATCCTTCTATTTTTTTTTTTAGTTTTGGATAATCTTCGGGTCATTGACATCATGCGCGTATTGAAATAGATTTCGCTAAAAATTACCTACATCCAATTTTTCTAAATGAATTAATATATGTGAGTGTAATTTATATCTTATTTTCAAGATTTCAAATCTCACATTCTTAAAGAGGTTTGCCTATGGAGCTATATTAGATGACCTAATGGCATAAAAAAACTATTTACTGAAGAATGACGATGCATAAAATTTAAATACTCTTTGTCCCAATTTGTGTGACACTTTTCACTTTTTGAGATTCAAACTTCTTAACTTCGACATGTGTGCTTGGACATAAAATCTTTAAATTTTTTAAAATAAAATTTACATATTTGAAAGCTACGTAAAAAAAAATACTATAAGTCACAATAATAATAATAAATAAAATATTTAAAAAGCATATGAAAAAATTAAAGTAAAAAAAAATTATCGAATTTTTAAAATCTAAACACCGCCACATAAATTGACATAAAAAATATATTATATATAGACATAGTAGGGAATTTTGGGGCAGCTTTAGCTGCTTCATGCTTCAGCCAGCTATGTTCCCCAACCACATGGCTCTTTTAGTGGCGATAAGTAGGCCTCTTGTTCAACGTGCAAGCTGACCACGAGGGTACCTTAGACATTTTAATTATAAATGGAGGTATGGACTTGTAACTACTAATCTTTTGATCCTCAAAAATAATAATCAAGATAAGAAAAATATAGCGACAAATAATATTTGATTTCAAAAATTTGTGCGTGAGTTACAATCTTTATAAAATCTTTAAAAAAAAGATGTAATCCTTTGCTTGTTCTTGAATCGACGGATTACTTGTTGTAATTCACCACAAATGTGAAGCCAAGCTTTAATCACAAACGTGGAGGTATGGAGACTAGCGGCTCACCACTTGGAGACGAAGACTTCTTAGTATGCGGAAGACTTGCGGATCACCTTTGGAGATGAGAGCTTCTCTATGTATTTTTCTTCCTTTCGCGGAAGATCATGGATCATCCTAATATGTGAAGGACTTATGGATCTTCTTGATATGCGTACTTATGGATCCTTTGGATATGTAGAAGACTTATGGATCTTCTCGATTTGCGGAAGACTTATGGATCTTCGTGATATGCGGATGCCTTTGGGAAATTATGGAAGTCTTCGCTCCAATTCCTCCTCCTCCGTTGGCTTTATGAAGACCCCTATTTATAGTTGCAAGGGAAAGCTAGGGTATGTATATGATTGGTCGAACCATGTCATTTGAACACTTGGCGACATTTGATTGGTTCTTGTATTAACTTGGCATGCTACGTCACTTATGCACGTGGCATGATTTTATTGGTCATTGATTTGACTTGGCACGCCATGTCATTTGACACATGGCGTGGACCTTGGGCTAATGGAACGAGCTCATTATTTAAAGACTAACTCAATGTACTAACCCAAATGAAATTGGACTTTACTTTAAATCCATGTCTTGAATTTAAATAATTTAATCTTGATTTGGACTTGATATTTCTTGAACTTAGGGATTTATCCAAATTAAATATGAATTAATTCCACAAAATTTGTATACCTACAAATGTCCCCTGCTTCAAGACTTATCAGAGTGAGATACTTGCCGAACTTGAAGACGAGATTTAAATTACTCGCTTCCATCTTTGCGATTTTGTGGGTACTTCAATTAGGAGATCAATTTGTGATCTTAAATTCTTAATTGACAATAAAACAAATAAATCCCCCTTTGACTTTGAAAAGAAGGCCAACCCAAGCCATGAGCTAAATCACGTGACCAAGCTAACTTAATATCATATTACACATGAATTACGATCCTGATCAAACTTGTCAAAATCTTAAATCTTTTTGCAATTTTATGCAACTCCGTACACATTTGGGTTGAGTTTGGTAGACGACCTTAAAATTTCCTTCATGGAATTGATCCCTTATTTTAAGGAGTTGCACAGCTTTGGACTTTTGCTATTTAAACCATGCACCGTTTAATGCCATAAAAAATCAGGAGCCTTGGACAACTCTATCAATAGAGTATGTTCCCTCATCGCCTTAGGAATAGGGATGGCAGGTGGGTATAATTTTGCGGATTTCGCATCGCATCCGCTCCACCGTCACGGGTGGCAGGTAGGTGGTGAATTTGCAGTTATACCCGTCTCATACCCGCCTCTCCCGCCCCGCATCCAACCGTCCGCCTACCCGCCCCATAAGCCCGGTAATAGTTGTAGCAGTCCGTAAGCCCATAAGCCCAATGCCAATAATAAGTGAGTAGGCAAAACCCTACTCACTTATACTTAGTCCTTACTCAAGTTTAGCAGCCTTCACTCTTCGGTCTTCACGCCTCCCTCTCTCGTTCTTCGTCACGGCGCCATCAGCCTTCACGCCTCCCTGTCCCTGAGACCATGACAACATGTATTGATTAAGAGGACCTACTACTCTGAGAATAAAATGTTTGATTTTGTTTTCATTTGTGATAAAATTTAGAAAAGCATTTTTAGTTTACAAACTATATGTTCTGGTTTTATAACTGTGAATCAAATCGACTACTCTAAGCTGGCTGATTTTCAAACTGAACATGCCTTTGGGTTCTTTTAAGAACACAAATAATCAATTATGTTTTTGTAGTTATTTTCAAAGGAAAAAAGTTCATATGTTGTTAAAACCAGTGTGCTTACATGCAATGCCCACTACTAAAGATGTGTCAAAAACCTTCTAAAAATTCATCCCTTTTGTTTTTCTTGGTGCAAGTTTATCATGAATTTGTATTTTGTATTATCTGAATATATTTAGGGCCTAAGTGATAGTTGTATTATTATCTGAAAATGTTTAGTATGGTGCTTTGGCCATGCCTAACTTTTAAAAAATGTAATTGGATTTTGTGATGTTTTCTTCTAAACAACACCCATCACTAATTACTGACTGGAAAAGCACACCGTCGAAATGTAAATACAAAAGCACACCCATCACTAATTGTTGTTTTAAGTGCTCGAGATAATTTGTACAAATATCCACCACTTAGTGAAGATTGGGATAAGGTTGTGAAAATATGTGAACTGTTGAAAGTGTTTAATGATATTACACATCAATTTTCTGCCTCGATATATCCTACTGCCAATATTTATTTCCCTAGAATTTGTGAGATTAGAATCATATTAACCAACTGGCTGTCCTCACTTACCATTTATATAGGAAAAATGGTCGAGGTAATGCTAGAGAAATACAATAAGTATTGGTTAGATGTTAATGGTCTTATGGGCGTGGCAACTATACTTGATCCTAGGTTCAAGATGACTCTCATTCAGTTTTACTTTGCTAAAATTTATGATGCGCTTGATGTTGATGTTGAGGTAAAAAAGATTTATGATTTTCTAAAGGAATTGGTTGATGAGTATGGGTACAAAAATGGTAATAATCCAGCTAGTAGTAGCCATGTGTCTTCAACTGATGTTACAAGTAGTATGTGAATGGGGTACATGCAAGAGTTTGCACAATTTGTGTCACAAGACAATAGTAACGTTGGACTAAAATCTGATTTGGAGTAGTACTTGGAAGCTAAAACTGTACCACTTGTGGATGATTTCGATATTCTTAATTGATGGAACACAATTGAAAATAATTATCCCGTTCTCCAACAAATAGCAAGGGATATATTGAGCATTCCAGTTTCTACCGTCCCATCGAAATCCGCGTTTAGCACTAGTGGACGTGTACTTAATCCTTATCGTAGTCGAATTCTTTCGGAAACGGTGGAGGCATTGATGTGTGCTCAAAACTGTATTTGGGCAGATATAAAGGTAACATTAATTTGATTAAATTATTTATGTTGTATTAAATTGAAGTTAGACTCTAATTACTTTGAGTATACATTATGCTGGTGGTAGTGATGTCAAGGAGATGGAAATATGTGATATTGAGGAATATGACACTCAAGTCCTCTGTTGAATAATGAATTACCTGAAATATCTCATTGTTCACTGGGTCCTTCGAGAGCAATGGTTCGGTTTATTCAGCACATTGTTCTTTCAAGATGTTCTCAAATGAAGAAGCATGTATTGCTTTAAGTATTTATGGAGACATTAGTTTTTATGTAGTTTGTCATATTTATATAATGTACTAATTTAATTTATAAGACTATTTTGTTTTGAGTTTGATCACTATTTTATATTGATTACAAAATATGGTTGGCGGGTATGAATTTAGGAATATACCCACCTAGGCGGGTATGGATGTTGAAATTGCACCCGCCACGGATGGCGGGTATAAAATTTTCTGGTGAATACGGGTGTGGGGGAGGTGATACCCGCACCCGCCCGCCCAATTGCCATCCCTACTTAGGAACCAGTAGTGTCTTCTACACAAATCTTTGGTTGAAGTTAGCATAAAGAAAAGGCAACCCGGTGCACCAAGCTCCTGGTATGCGTGGGGTCCGAAAAAGGGCCGGACCACGTGCGTTTTCTCCTTCCAGTTGATTTTGCTAACTCATTTTTATTCTTTGTCGTTTTATATTCAGAGATTGTGAGACCGCAATAGCATAAGGAGTCTCAAATAAGCGAAGCTTAATTAAGCAATAGAGATAGATGTTCGAGATCGATTTGGCCGCTAATCAAAATTAAGCTTCATGATATGGCACTGTTATCTGCCATGTTGAACTAGATTATTGTGCTTCTCTCGAAGTTAATCATGCCAAGCTGAAGCTTCGTTCCATTGGCGACACGACGACTGTATTCCATACTTTGCGACACGACGATCGTATCTTATACTTTGCGACTATAAAGAAATGGATAATGGGCCTAACTCAACCCCAAAAGCTAGCTTGTAGGGTGATGATTGTCCAAGTCCATATAAGGAGTCCATGTTTCCATTCCATTTCCGATGTGGGACTCTTAGCACTCCCCCGCACTCTTAGACCTCGTTAACTGGAGCATGGACAATATAATTTGGGGGCCTAAAATCCGACCACCCCTCGGCCCACTACCATACCCGAGAGCCATAATCCACAGTCTTCGGTTTTATCCCACCCACTGACCATTGAAACGCATGCCATGCACGGGATTTTTTTGCCCAAACGTCATTTTAACCTAACATCTTCGATCCAACAATCACCTCTTCCTAAAAATCCCAAAACAACCATATCATACCCTAATTGGAAAGTTGTCATGTTAGACGAAATTGCTGCTCTTATTAAAAATAAGACGTGGGGATTGGTTCCCCGTACACCTAATGTTAATATAATCATGTCTATGTGGGTTTTCTATCATAAAAAGAATTCTGATGACTCTTTTGTGAGATACAAAGCTTGTCTTGTTGGTGATGGCAGGTCTCAGCAGGTTTGCGTGGATTGTGGTGAAACATTCAGTCTGGTGGTTAAGCCAGCAACTATCAGGACTGTTCTTAGCTTGACACTTTCAAAATCCTGGTCCATTCATCAATTAGATGTAAAAAATGCATTCTTACATGGCCACTTACAAGAGACAGTGTACATGCACCAGCCTTGGGTTTCCGAGATTCTACTCATCCAAATTATGTTTGCATGTTGAAAAAATCTTTATATGGCTTAAAACAGGCTCCCGTGGCATGGTATAACAGGTTTGTATCCAAACTGGTTTTCTCACATAGCAAGTCAGATCAATCCTTGTTCATTTATAGGAAGGGTAGTGACATGGCATATATCCATCTATATGTAGATGACATTATTCTCACAACATCATCTACATCACTTCGCTTGTCTATTATATCTCTTCTTGCCGCATAATTTACAATGAAGGACTTGGATCCTTTCAATTATTTTCTAGGCATTGTTGTAACTCAATATGCAGGTGGTATGTTCCTCAGTCAAAAGAAATATGTCGAGGAAATAATTGACAAAGTCGGAATGTCCTCCTGCAAACCATCACATACACCGGTTGATACAAAGGCCAAATTGAGTAACTCTACAAGCACCCCATACAACGATCCAACACATTAGCGCAGCCTAGTAGGAGCCTTGCAGTATTTGACCTTCACGAGACCCGATATCTCTTATGCGATCCAGCAAGTATGTTTACATATGCATGATCCGAAGGAAAAATATATGGGGCTTTTAAAAGAATTTTGTGGTATGTTAAGGGGACTCTTCATTTGGTTTGCATCTGTATAAGTCCTCCATTTCGAGTCTCTCATCCTATACAGATGTGGATTGGGGTGGCTGCCCGGACACACGGCGTTTCACCTCTGGTTATTACGTGTTTTTTTTGGAGACAATCTCATTTCATGGTCGTCAAAACGACAACCAACGATGTCTCGGTCGAGCGATGAAGCAAAATACCGAGGGGTAGCTAATGTGGTTGCTGAATTATGTTGGCTCTGTAATATTTTTTTAGAGCTAAATTGTCCAATTAAAAAAGCAATTGTGGTTTATTGTGATAATGTGAGTGCGATATACTTATCCGGTAATCCTGTCTAGCATCAACACACAAAACACATAGAAATGGGTATATTATTTATCCGAGAAAAGGTTGCACGTGGACAAGTCTGAGTTCTCCATGTACCGTCCCGTTATCAGATTGCTGACATTGTCACCAAAGGTCTTCCGCGCATACTATTTGATAATTTCAGGGACAGTCTCAGCATACAAGAACATCCCGCAAAGACTGTGGGGGACTGTTAGGATAATTATGGAGTTATCCCATAATTATATTAAATCATATAAATTGTAATCACATAATTTAGGATGATTAGGATGTAATTATAAATTAGTATCATGTGTTTTAGGATAATTAGATATATTTTCCTTAACATTAATATTATATAATTATATATATATATTTCAAGATTGGAATGAAAGAATTCCTTCAGTACTATTGGGAAGAAGACTCCAAGACCATCAATATTAGAAAATATTATGGTGAAAATCTCTCCAGATTAACCGCGATATTTTCTTGAAGTTGGACATCTGTAGAGATCATGCATGATTTGGAAGAGGCAATAAAGATGAGTTGGCGACAATCTTTGCTTCAGACTTTTTTTATGTAGGCTTTTTGTACTATATGATGATGTCTAGATATTTCAATGTTCTTTCTTTTGGAATTGATGTATTGAACTCAGTAATGAAGCAACAAAATTTTATTTATATTTATGTACTAGCTGTCTCCTTTTCAGCTACGATTGTCTTCTTGTTTGAAAAGACTAATACGATGCCCCCAACTTTAATTTTTGTGACCACATCATGCCATTTATGTTTTTTGTTGAACTTAGAATATAACTCTAAGTGCCTACATACCTCGGTGAAGAGGATCAAGTCATAATATTGTTCAAAAAGAGTGATTTTTTGTTGATGACCTAACTTTTTCCTAGGCCGACTCATTTTTTGAGGGTTTTCAAACATAGTGGACATATTTTTTGTTGCGTCATACACAGCTTGAACTCATGTGGTTCACCAATCAAATATTGGTGATGAATCCCTCTCCCCCTCTTTTCTCTTTTTTCCCTTTTTAGTTTTAGAATAAGGGAGGAAAGAGAAAGAATAAAAAAAATGGATTCAACATTCGGGCTCAAGTTCGAATTGAAGATTTAGCTCATTTTCATGGAGATTCTGTAACTTCAAGACTGCTCGATTTTGAAGAGCTTTATAACTTGAGAATTTAGCTTGAATTTGAAGAGCTCTGCAACTTGAAGATTTGACGAGCTTTAATTATAACTTGAAGAATTGGCTCGTATTTGAAGAGCTCTGCAACTTGAAGATTTGGCTCGAATTTGAAGAGCTTTGTAACTTGAAGATTCGACTTGTATTTGAAGAGCTTCGCAACATGAAGATTCGACTCAAAATTGAGGAGCTTTTTTATGTGAAGGTTTAGCTCAAATTCGATGAGCTTTACGACATAAGGTTTTAGCCCAAATTTGAGGAGATTGTGACATATAATTTAGGCTCGTGCGTCAATGATCGTTTAAACTTGAAGATTTTGCTCGAATTTGGTGAGCTTTGCGACGTACAGTTTGGGCTCATGTGTCAGGGAGCGTTACAACTTGAAGATTTTGCTTGAATTTGGTGAGCTTTGTGGTATACAGTTTAGGCTCGTGTGTCAAGGAGCGCTTTAACTTACAGTTTAGGCTCATGCGATAAGGAGCATTGTAACCTATATAGACTCTTCGATTTCATCTTCGGATTCAAACGTGCCCCCACTATGGAGTTCTTCTATATCTTCATCTTCGTGAGGCTCACAGATAGGCAACCATTGATCTCCACTTGTAGCCATGCTTAATTCCATATCATGCGCACAAGTCACCAACTCTTTGAATGTATTGGGCTTTATTCCTTGCAAGATGTAGCGAAGGCTCCAATGCATACCTTGGATGCACATTTCGATTCCAGAAGTTTCACTAAGGCGATCTTTGCAGTTAAGGCTCAAGCTCATCCATCGATTGATAAAGTCAACAAGTTGCTCACCATCTCTTTGGCGGACATTTGTAAGCTCTGTAATTCTCACAACGCGTCTTGTGTTGTAGGAACAATTGAGAAATTCTTGCTCTAGTTGCGCCCAACTATCAATGGAACCAGGTTCAAGGTCTATGTACCAATTGAATGCATTTCCTTTGAGGGATCGAACGAATTGTTTAACAAGTTAATCATCAGATGTTCCAATATTATTGCAAGTTTCAACAAAATGTGCTATGTGTTGTTTTGGATTTCCCTTGCCGTCGAATTGCTGCAACTTATGAGGTTGATAGCCAATAGACATCTTCAAATTATCAATTCTTTACGTATAAGGCTTTGCATATGTAAGAGAAGATTTAGATGCAGACTCAGATTTATCCTTGATAGCCTCCATGATGAAGTCCTTCAATTGGTCAACGGGAATCAGATCTTCAACTGAGACTTGGACCATTTTGATTGTTGTTACTTGTTTTGCGGATGACTCTCCTTCCTTTTGTGTTTCATGAAGCTTCACATGTTCTTGGGTAGATCGTCATTTATCCATGCTCTCCATCATATTTGTTAACTAGGTGATTTTAGCATCTTGATTTTTAAAGTACTTTGAGAGGCCTTCAATTGCTTTTGTACAATTTGCAAGTTGTTTTTCTATGTTGGAAGTAGGGATGGCAACGGATCGGATCTGGACCGGATCCTACTAGATCCAGATCCGCTTTTTATACCTGAATTCAGATCCGGATCCAGATCCGTCGGGTCCATAAAATCATATCCAAATCCGGATCATCGGATCCATCGGGTCCATGGATCAGATCTGGATCCACATGTAAAAAAATTTGCCTTGCTAAGATTTTTTTTTGAACTGACAAACGATTTTTACTTACCTAACAGTTTACTATGTTTCATTTTTGAAATGTTCATATGAGATATTTTGTTCGTTGTCTCGTTTTGATTGTGAGCTATTAATTGAAAATGTTGGACAATGACAATAGTTGTGAAAAATGGTGACTAGTATTTCCACAATGCAGAACTTGCATGTGCTTGGAATCATCACAAATGAAGTGAATATAATTTTAACTACTTGTCTATGGAGATGTTAGTCATTCACTAATATAACATTGATTTTATTACTGAAGTTACCTCTTTATTTTTTTGTTTTTGAGTTAACGCGGGGATAAATTAAACTTGTTTTGAGAATTAAACTTGCAAGGATGTGCTTAGCAATTTTAAGAAAATACTTATAAAATTACATTATAGGTTATGAATATATTTAATAAAAAATGGATCCACGGATCAGATCTGGACCGGATATAGATCTCAAATACAAGATCCAGATCCAGATCCGATCCGTCAGAAATGGATCCGGGTCCGTCGGGTCCAAATTTTGAAGATCCAAATCCTATAAAACGGATCTGGATCCCCCGGATCCGGACCGGGTCCAGGATCCACTGTCATCTCTAGTTGGAAGCTTCAATCACAATTGTTTGCATGACCACCGCAGATGATGGAGAATAGTACGAAATCATCACTTGGATAGATGGATTAAAGAGTGACATGAGAGAAAATCGAAGCAGATCCAGCACTCAAGACATCACCATCTCTATACCTGAAGGGATCATTGGATTGACAATGGCGTTCTTGTGGCAGCCTTGGTTGAGCCAAAGTTCTTCCAACCACTTCATCGTTGTTGTTCCCTTCCTCTAACACGTACGAAGACGATATCCCTTCTTTTGGAGAATATGAACCAGAGCATGAGACGTCTTGGATGGTACTTAATGCATTTATTGTCCCAACATATTGGCTTTGCTCCTTTTGATTTGGCCAACAATTTCTATGGCAACTTTCAATCCGTTTTTGGAGTCAGATCTAGAGTTGAACTTCATTGTGGCCATCTTGGTGTTCTTGAAATTCGAAGAGAAGAGATGAGAGGTAAAGATTGTCCTATTGGGCGTGTCAAATTTGTAACGACTAATCTTTCAATCCTGAAAAATAATAATAAAGACAAGAAAAATATATCGACAAGTAATATTTGATTTCAAAAATTTGTGTGGGGGTTACAATCTTTATAAAATCATAAACAAAAAGATGTAATACTCTGATTCTTCTCCTCACGACCGTCAATCAAGGGTTTTACTTGTTCTTGAATCGACGAATTACTTGTTGTAATTTCACCACAAATGCGGAGCTAACCTTTAATCACAAACGTGGAGGTATGGAGACATGTGGCTCACCACTTTGAGACGAAGACTTCTTAGTATGCGGAAGACTTGCGGATCACCTTTGGAGATGAGAGCTTCTCTATATATTTTTCTTCCTTCCGCGGAAGACTTATGGATCATCCTGATATACGGAGAACTTTTGAATCTTCTTGATATACGGACTTATGGATCCTTTGGATATACGGAAGACTTATAGACCTTCTCGATATGCGAAAGACTTATGGATCTTCGTGATATGCGGATGCCTTTGGGAAATTATCGATGCCTTCTCTCCAATTTCTCCTCCTCATTTGGCTTTATGAAGACCCTTATTTATAGTTGCAGGGGAAAACTAAGGTATGTATATGATTGGTTGAACCATGTCATTTGAACATTTGACGACATTTGATTGGTTCTTGTATTGACTTGGCATGCTACATCACTTATACACGTGGCACAATTTTATTGGTCATTGATTTGACTTGACACACCATGTCATTTGACACATGTCGTGGACCTTGGGCTAATGAAACAGACTCATTATTTGAAGACTAACTCAATGTACTAACCCAAATGAAATTGGACTTTACTTTAAATCCATGTCTTGGATTTAAATAATTTGATCTTGATTTGGATTTGATATTTCTTGAACTTAGGAATTTATCCAAATTAAATATGAATTAATTCCACAAAATTTGTATGCCTCCGGGACTGTCAGGGGCGGAGCTAGCATATGACTCGCGGGTTCGATGGAACCCAATAACTTTGATCTAAACTTTGTATTTGTCTTGAAAAATTTATTGAATATGTATAAATTTTTAATTTCAAACCCAATCACTTAAACTCTGTGTACTGCGCATAGACCTGTAATCTGGAGGAGTTACCTTCAAAATTAATTTTCTCTGAAAGATCCCTAACTAAATAATCCCTAATTCTAATTCTAAACTCTACATTTTAACTCTGAACCCCACCGCACCTTCAATTCCCATAACTGTGAAAGATGCGTCACTGGAAGTAGAATTTTACATGTCCTAAAAGATGGATCTGTACGAGGTTGGATGCTCTTCATTTTTAATTTTACCATTTTACTTTCTTTGTTGCTCTTTTTCCTTTGATGCGCATGTGTTTTTTTTTCTTTTCCAATTCGATCATGTATAACATACGTGTCTGATTTCCCCACTTTATTGTTGTACCATACATTATTAATTTAATATAATGGCAGTTAAATCAAAATGAGGGCTTAATAATGCAGCTCGACAGAACATTATAATGTCAGTCTGGATAAATCTCAGAGTTGCACCTTTTTAGACGGCCTAATAAATCTTGCAAATAAATCAAAGTTGCTTAGCCCCGCTCGTGACCATGGGCGGACTTACATAGTGGGGTGGTGCACGTGCCCCTTAACTTCGAAAAAAATTATGGATATATGTGTATCTATCTTGATGAACTACAATATATTTTAAGAGGATTTTCAAACATATCTGCTGAATTAAGTCAATTGGTCATCGTACTCCATAGGTCTTTGATAGTAAAGCGCGTGACCCAAGTTCGAGTTTGGACGACAATAATTTTTTAAGCCAACAATTAAAGAAAAGAAACAAAATGTAGTGCTGGCAGGTTTCAAATAGGGAATCTAACAAGCATAATTTGAGACCAAATCACCAGGTCAGCGAGCGAGCTCCAAACATTTATGATATTTCATTTATATTTATTTTACATTCTATGGGTGTTATATAAAATTTTTAAATAATGCGGTGTTGCATGACATTGTGATTAGAAATGATCCCAGAATTTGAAATCGATACTTCGACTAACATGCATCTTCTTTTAGTGGTGCCCCGTCGTCTTAAAATCTTGGGTCCGCCTATGCTCGCGACCACTAGTAAGGTTTTAAAATAAAAAAAGATTAAGATCAATTCGTGATAAAATAATGCCCATAATATCAATAAGTTACAAAATATGGCGAATGGGCAATGGTTTTAAGGAAAACTTGCACCGCTCAGAATTTTGTATCTTAGTGTTATTGAGCAGTGGTGGGGCCGAATAAAGTAGAACTAGCAACAAAAGAGCCAATCATATTGCATAAGTGCTAGCCTTCTCAGGCCCATTGTTTCTCTAGATCTTTTATCTATAAGGATTTTTGAAGTCCCAAATTTTTATCAATGGTTTATAGAAATACAATGCTCCCTTATCTTTTATTGCTGCTTTTAGCACACGCTGGATGGGTAACCACAGCAGATCTAGCAACTAATTGTTCACTAGTTAAAAACATATTCATTTTAGCAGGGCAGAGCAACATTTCAGGTCGAGGCGGAGTGATTAATCACTCACTTCGCCCTGGGGTTATTAATCAGTCGTGGGATGGTGTCATCCCACGTGAATGTGAGTCCAACCCATCAATCCTCCGACTAAGCGGAGGACTTAGATGGGTTGAGGCTCAAGAACCACTTCACAAGGACATAGATGTGAACAACACTGTTGGGGTGGGTCCAGGGATGCCATTTGCCAATACAGTTTTGAAAAAGGATCCAAGTATTGGAGTGATTGGGCTTGTTCCTTGTGCTGTTGGTGGAACGAGTATTACTGAATGGGCTCCAGGGGGCTTCCTTTATAAGGAGATGATTAAGAGGACAAAGGCGGCTGCTCGAGGGAGCGGAAAGATCAGGGCAATGTTGTGGTACCAAGGTGAGAGTGATACAAAGACACTTGAGGATGCTAAAATGTATAAGGTCAGATTGGAGAGATTCTTCAAGCATGTGCGCCATGATCTGGAATTTCCTAATCTCCAAGTGATTCAGGTAAACCGAAAAGATCTATGTTCATTGAGAAAGTCATTCTATATGCAATAGTTTGAGATTACTATCCTCATAAGTACTACTCCACATGAAAACTCAAGCTGTGGCATAGAACATTTGCTCTGTTTTCCTTCAGAAAATTATACCCAATAACCTTAAAATTGTACAGTTTTGAACTTTTTTTTATGCATAGACAAACTTTCAAAGTCAAAAGTCAAACGTGTTGGTCATGTAGCACAACTTATTAAACTTGATAAAGACAAGCGTGACCAAAAGTTCAAGGCCACACACTCACAAGACCATTTTCGGATCCTTCAAAAAAAATAACCCAGTTGCTTTCTGCCGTTTGGAGTTGTGAAGATTTTTTTTTTTTTTGCTTAGGTAATATCTATGATGTTAAGATTTAAAGTTGAAAATCTATTACTCATAGTTCATTTTTTTCCTTACCTTCTCAGGGTCTTCGATATCATTTCTTATGAATTGAATAACATTTTAAAATTATCTAAACATTCTTTTAAGGAAAATATTTGAATAAAAAAATAATTCAAAAGAGGTGGAATGGTTTTCGTTAGAACCTTGTGGGAGCATTTGCTCTCTTTTGGGATAGGACCTTGTAGGTGATATCAATTTGTTATGTTCTCAAACCTGGTCATTCAGGCACATCCTGCGATTTACGGATAGTAGTGTTGAAGGACCGGGACTACTATCTTCAAAAAAAGTCTGGTGTAAGCGGGGAATCTTGATAACAAAAAAATAATTTGTCGGCACGTTATAGGCCGTTAGTTTAAAAGGGTCCAGTGCAATGATTTCACATGTGATCGTAAGAAGAGATATTTTGGGAAAAAGGATAATAGATAAGGTGGGTCCTAAAAATGTATTGGGGCTAATTTTGGTGCAGGTGGGAATTGCAACAGCATTAGGCCCATACATGGAGTTGGTGAGGGAAGCTCAAAGAGAGATAAATATTGGGAATGTGAAATATGTGGATGCTAAAGGGCTGCAGATTGGCCCAGATTACACACACCTTACAACTGCTGCACAAGTTCAGCTTGGAGAGATGCTCGCTGATGCGTTCCTTGGCAATTAGACGCTGCTTGCTTGGGTCACCTAATATAGCGTAATTTCAGCGTCTGCAAAGATTTTGGTTGAAAAAATGCAACTGGTATTTCAGAAGATATCAGAGGGGTAGAAAAATGTTACTCTATCTCACATTTTCAACCCTCATGTAATGATATTAAAAAGCATAAACAACTCCATTCACGTGGTCTACAAATTTCACGCAGAGAGTCGATGCTTATATTGTTTTCGTTCCTTCTTGAAACGAATATTATATGGAGTAATTGGTTTATCTCATGCTATTTCATTTTCTGTATATGTATATCTGTTTTCCTTTCATATACTATAAAGATATACTATATGTCTAATCTAACTATTATAAAAGCATGAAGCTCTAAAATGAATTGCTGGTCAACTTTTTTATCCATCAAAAGCTTATTTTTCTCTGGAGAAAATTGTAAAATTTAAAGATCCGCCTGAATTTTTGGAGTTCGAAAACAACCTAGATATTTTTCCTATATAATCCTGTGTTAGGATATTTTTCAGTTAAGTTTCTGCAGTTTAGTGTTCCCTAATAAGGTAACAAGAATTCATATCTTCAGTAATTACGTACTAAATTATATTTACTTTAGAGTTGACCGAATCGAACTTGAATCCAATCTCACATCAAATTTTAGTGTAACTGAACCTGATGTCTTTCTCATAAAGTTCAAAAGTATGAG
This sequence comes from Anisodus tanguticus, assembly GCA_034509755.1. NCBI lineage: Eukaryota > Viridiplantae > Streptophyta > Magnoliopsida > Solanales > Solanaceae > Anisodus > Anisodus tanguticus. The sequence continues at coordinate 29,770,827 of CM067561.1, read as the reverse complement.
TGATATGCAGGAAATACATTACTCAGGTCTAAATACAATCCGGAATAGATTTATTGTGTTGAAACTTACTCCTGATCTTTTTAATTTTAATGATGCATATATAATTGAGATTCCTTAATGGATTAAGTTCCCTAAAGTCCCAATGATATATTGGAGTTGTGATTCTGTCAGCCGAATTGTAAGTGTTATTGAGAACCCTTTGTTTGCAGATGTTATTGTAAGTTCCCTAGAATCTACTATGCAAGAATATTGGTTGAAGTAAATGTCACCAAGCCTTTTCGAACTGAGGTGACTATATTGGATCCACCTGGGGTTAAATATAACAACACTTGCGAATGAAAACCCCCAATTCTGTAAGAAATGTTGGATATAATTGTTGGAATCAAAGCAGTACGGAAATTAAATAAATATTACAAGTGTTCGAAAGGATAAATTAACAGCCGAGATTATAATTGCCGCAAGTTTGTTGAGTCTTGAATCTTGAATCTTGATAACCTGAAATCAAGAAACACTAAATCTGGATTGTTACAATTGCGGCTGAGTCGAGAGATGGTTCTCTGTCTTTAAGACAAGATTGCCCAGTATATATGCTTTTACGTTAGCGGACAATAGTCTCCTAAGATAAAACAACAACTAATCAACACTACAAAGCGAATAGGTTGATTCTGACGAAGAAAACAAACATGAAACGACTTGCTGAAGAATGAAAAATTTAGAGGAAAAGGAAGAGTTTCTGTTCTTTTCTTCCTACTGTTTCTGCTGCTCTCTTATCTTTCTACTCCACTGCCCTCAAATAAGAGTAAGGTCTCAATATATAGTGTTTAGGAGGATGGCCTCTCAACTAGCCAACTAATGGCTTTTAATAGCCATGTAATGACACTTAGTAAAGAGTTATATTCAGTCAAGTAATGACCGAATTCAAGTGCCTTGTAATGGAGATTCAATGCTCCAAAACCAGCCCAAGAGGCAGAAACCTTCTGCCTTCCTCTTCCTAATTTTATCTTTCCTGAAACTCCAGTTTGGGGTCCAAAAGATAATATCAGAAGAAGCCCAAGGCCCAAGGCCCGAGCCCGGACCGGCGGCGCCCGTGTGGGTTTAGCCTTGAACCCAAGCACACCTAGGTCCTCCCTCCTTCAAACACATGGGTTACCCCTTGGGGTCCCAAACCCTTATCCATTTTTAGGCTTATAAAAAGAACAATTCTTCTTTTTCCCACTGATGTGGTAGATTTGTCTCACACCATATTTTCATGCCTCAAACACCTTACTTCATGAACCAATATCTCTTTCATTTCTTAACGAAATTTGACGATCATTGGCCCTACGGTCATCTACTCACTCAGTAGATTATGCACGTGTGAAGAGACAAAGCCTCCAACATGCGGAATCCTAGTGTTTAAGTCATTAAATATGGGTGGACGCAACCCAACCAAAGACAAATTTCCAACAAGAAAAGCATGCAAGAGCAGATCATATTCGTACTAAACGAAAGAAGATCAAGACCAGTAGAAGCAGATACCAGCAAAAAGAAATGTGTTTAAGAAGGTTTGGAAGACAAAAGAGACTACAAATGAAGTTAATGGACAAAATGTTCAAAAGCCGGAACAAGAGAATTGAAAGGTTAAAAAAGGGCAGTACGGTACACTAAGCTCCCGCTATGCGCAGGGTCTAGGGAAGGGCAGGACCACAAGGGTCTATTGTACGCAGTCTTAACTCACATTTCTGCAAAAGGTTGTTTCCACGGCTTGAACCCATGACTTTCTGGTCACATGGCAGCAACTTTACCAGTTACTCCAAGGCTCCCCTTCAAGAGAATTGAAAGGTTATTGCCCAAAAAACATGCCCAAAAGTTGTTTGGGTAAAAAAGGGCTTTAGCGAACGAGCAATCTCCAATTCCCGCTAACAATCTACTAGGTAAATAATGGGTCATAGTTTAACTCGTTCAACTCTTATTATATTTTTGTTTTTTTTAAGATTTGTTTACTTACCAAATAAAACTAATAAAACTCTCTTTTTCTTTATTTTAGCTATATATAATGTATCAAATAAAAAAATATTATCGAAATATCTGAACAAGGTTTGTCATGGATCAATTTGAACTACATATTCACTCCAAATCAATCCAATTATTAAGTGGGCTGAATTTGAATGGGTTAAGTTGGACTGAATTAATAAAGGAAAAATAATAGCCTAATACCATTCAGTCATCTAGTTTACAAAATATGTACCTATATTATAGACAGTGTATATTATTTACTAAATATATATATATAACTATACATATAATATACATGCCTATACACAACATATACAGTCAAAATATATAGATAGTGTATACTTCGACCATATTGGTAAACTAGTTGCCCGAAGGTTATATCTAGGTAAGTTTTCCTGAAAAGAGAACACTATCCAGTTCGAGTATCCAAAGCAAAAACCTATCAATATTAGCCCAACTCATATAATGCTATCAATATTAGCTCTAAATCTTTTTTTAATCACAAAGTAGCTAAAGCTTCCTACTCTGCTTCGTGCTTCTCCGTGCTAGCTTCTCCTGCAAAATTCTCACGTATAATTGTAGCGTTATTGGAGCACTTGTTTCTCTCATTGGCTCTTGTATTTATTCCATAACTATCATCCACTCTCAAATGCCTTCGAATATTACCAGCAAGACATCCTTTGTACTTGCACTATTGTATTCTCAATTGACTGTGCTCTCGAGCATCAATCTTTGATATTTGAAAATGCAAAGAATATCATTGCTCGAGTCACACCTGTAATTATAATTATTAGGACCATTTAAATGCATTTGATTAATTAAATATTGGTATTTCAAGCTGCCCAAAAGTTCCTACCACAATCCCAATTATAATGAGCTAAAACTCTATTGATAGCCTGTGCTTAAGCTTGAGTTTGAAAAGTTGGGTGTTCAAAATTAAATTTTATTTTTAGTGGAGTGTGCTCCGGACCTTGTGTGTATGTGAGATGCTTCATGCACCAAGCTGTTCTTTTTTGAGTGTTGTTGGAATAAATTATCTTAAGAAGCTTGAATCTCAATTTTGGGACGATTTGGTGGAGATTTATGGTGGTTTGAATTGCAATTTGAATCAAATTCAGTGTGACAATGAACGTGAAAGGAGATGAGATGTGTATCTGCAGTGTCCCATGTGTATTTCTTGTATATCTATGTATACTTGTGTGAGAGATACATGTGTCACAGAAAAAAATTCAACTCGATTTCAACTACGACTTTTGATTCCAAACCAGCTCAAATAACCTCCAATCTTCCTCAAATTTTATGATACCTTATCTATGTGTTCTCAACAAATTCCAACCATACCCATTGAATTAAAAAAAAAATTCATAATTTTTACGAATATTGTATATCATTAGTAACTTTTTGTTGGCCAAAAATTAAATGACATAGAAGCCTAGGGTATTGCAAGTTTGCAACATGTTCATTCTCATAGATCTCGCGTTAATAAATAGGTGTATCATTAATTCTCGCAAACTTGAATACATGTGTCAAATAAACTTGAATAATTTTTTTATTATTTTGATAAACATTTTTTTAATAGCTGCATTATAATCTAGTTTATTCATTAAGTAATAAAAATATTAGAGCTATATAAAACAACATAGTTGAAATAGTAGGATAATATATACCGGAAAATTCTTTTGTTGCTTGAAAAAATTTCTCTAGAAATACAATAAGTTCGAAAAAAATTTCCCAATCGCTATCTACAACCATATCAGTTGGATTTTGATTATGGACGTTAAAAATAAAGTTATAAGTCTTCTATAGTCAGAAGCAACAAGTAGTTGCTCGTACAAAGAATTGCACCTAGTGGGTACTTCTTCGGGAATTTTTCTATAAGGTAGTTGGTAATCGTGACAAATTTTTTTATAATCTTTTTTTCGTTGTATTCTATTATTTTTAAAAATAAAGTTTATAGCAAATTGTATTTTACTAAGAATGTCTTCAAAAAGTGATAGATCATCCTTTAGAACTAAGTTATATATATGACATGCACATTTTATCTAAAAATGATTTGAAAAAGATGGAGTTAAACTATTTTTTAAAATTGTAATAGCATAATTATTAGAAGAAGCGTTATCTAATGTAATAGTCATAATTTTATCAGTTATTCTGTAATAATCGCACACTTGATAAATATTTTTTGCAATAAAAGTACCAGTGTAGCTATCATCTATATATCTATACGCTAAGATACGTTTTTTCATAGACCATTTATAATCTATCCAATGACACGTTACCGTTAAATAATCATGGACGTTAGTACTACGGCCTATATCAGAAGTGATAGCCATGTTGCCATTAAAATGATATAATGAATAACGTAAATACTGTTGATATTCATGTGCAAATTTAAATACATCTCTCTTAACAGTTGATCTAGAAAAACCGGTAAAAGCAGGATTATACACTTCTCTAATATAATGAATAAAATCAGGAGATGAAGGAAATGAAAAAGGCAAACCCTCCACAACAACTAATTTTGCTATTGCTTCCCTATCTCTATATTTATTGTAATTATGGACTACAATTCCCTCGTCGTGGGGTTAATTTGTACTTGATCCGGGACAGTATGTGAACCTTGTTCCGATTGAGAGGGCGTTTGCGCACCCGGTTTTTCAGTCTTGTATTGGACCTAGCTGGGTGATCACTTTATGTGTCTCATTAAATCCCCCGTCCCACCCTGACCTTTTCCAGTTTTAAATTTAAAAACATCTTTACAAATTTTACATCTAGCTACTTGATTGTCTACGTCCCTATCAAAAACTTTCCATGCATCTGATTTTAATGGTCGTTTTGTTGGACCTCGTCTCATACAAGAGGGAATAGGAGGCATTCCAGTTGGAGGTGCACTAGTGGTGTGTCATCTAGATTAGTCGATGTGTCATCTAGATCATCTTCTAAATTAAAGTCTTATTGAGTTCCAAAAAATATCTCCTTGTTTAAATCTAATGGTATTGGAGGAAAATGTTCAGTATCAACAAAATCATCCTGTGTAGGAATATGATCCTGTGTAGGAATAAGATGACTAGAAGAATTACCCCGGCCCTTGTTACCCCTACTAGAAGAAGCCTTACCCTTACCATTAAACATACCTGTAATTCCTTTCATTTTAATTATGCTAATAAATAGTTAAAGATAATGAAATAAAGTGCGCTAAATAAAATAAAGAAACAATAATAATTTAATGAAGGAACGAATGTACCAAACGTCGACGTATAATCGAGAGGTTGAAAATTGAAACTTTGCTCGATGGAAGATCCTCAAGCTAGTTGCCAACTTCACTCTCAAATGAATAAATAAAATTGAATATTTAGTAGACAATGTAGACTTGTAGAGAGATAGATTGAGAGATTAGAGAGATTGTAGGAAGATTTGTGAGAAAGATGAAGAGAAAATGATGTATTTATAGTTGGGAAATTGGGTTAAAGTGTAAATATAATAACTTAGGGGTTAAAAATAAATATTAAGGGGATAAAGTGGGTTGGGGGAGGGGCGAGGCCAAAAATGGTTGTTGCACAACGGCCAAAATATAAAATGGTCGTTGGTGCAACGGTTATTTTTTGCAAAGGGGAGGGATCGGGCCGGACCCGGACCGGAGCGGGCTGACGGAATTGGGGCGGGCCGGGTCCGAGCGGGACGAGACCATGTGCCATCCCGGTTCCAGTCCCAGTACCGTAAAAAAAATTACATATCGGGGTCGGGGCGGGACTGGGGCGGTGTCGGGGCGGGACTGGGGCGGTGTCGAGGCGGGACTGGGGCGGTGTCGGGGCGGGACCGGGCCGACCTGGCCCACTAGCCACCCTTACATGTACTTAAATAGAGAACCAACAATTTTTCGTCAAAAGAGCTCTATAATATAACAGTTCTGGCTTTCTTGGGGTGAAGTTATCCAAATGATATGTGAACGGGAAAGATTCTTGTAATACCTACTATAAAGCAAAACAATTACCAAATTCTGTCAAACAAAATTTATATTACTAGCTAAATACAAGATTAGAAGATGTAGGAACCACATTATTAGTTCGTCTATAATATTTGGAATGTCTTTTAAAGGACTTCTATAATAAGAGATTCTATAATCATAAGAAACTTTGTAAACGTCATACATGACATGGACATCTTAAACTATAGTAAATCTTAACAGTACACAATTGCATTTTTCTTACATCTTTTACAACATAATAAATTAGTACCGTATAAAACCAACTAGACACCATCCGATGGACATTGGACCATGCCGAAATAATTTTCTTTTGGTGAAGAGAAGGTAGCCACACTGAAAAAAAGAAAATGACCTGAATAATTGGGGCCAAAAAAGTATCTTCCAAATTTCAAGATGCAACTCTCAGTAAGTGGACAAAATAGACAACTGTTTGCCAAATTATTATTAGGCTGTTAAAACTAATGGTCCCATCAATGAATGAATCTTTTGTGACTCTGGAAGCCATTTCAATTCTTGACAACACTATCCTCTTAATATTTTCACAATATAATCAAATTCCTTTTTCCCTCATTATTTAAATATTTAATCTTTTGTTCACATTCAAAACTTAAAGGTGGTCATTCCATAATAATTAGGATTAGTGAATTGAAATATTGAGTATTAGTTAAAGTAATTCCACCAACTGAGTGACAGATCATATCCATCATGTGCAACATCAGTCCACCCTGTTTATTACTTTTCAAAAGGGCTGGCGGTGGGGTTGGAGACTGTGAGAGGGAGTGTTATGTAAGTGTGCTTTGAGAGAGCCTTTTTGAGCTATTGCCAACCATATCATTCTTTTTCCTTTCTTGTCTACCCTCCCTTTTTCTTTCTTTCTTTAGTCTACTGAATCTTGGTTATCAGTATAAGAAGGATTATTTCTTTGAATTCTTCATCATCAGTCTCTATATACATGGCTACTGATACTGTTTCATCAGATCATCCTACAACTGCCTCTGAGGTATGCTTCTATGAATTTTCTCTTTCTCTTGCTAATGAATTTTGCCAAATATATATGTTTTGTATATATATCTTGTGTTGTTACTTTTGAATGGATATATATGTTGACAGCTATGTGATTTAGTTGTGTGGTTATAAATAGTGTTTTCCAGCAAATATACTCTTTACTCTGCTATGTCATTTGCTATTGTTTTGTGTTAGAATTTTATTAGTACAGAACATAATTTTAGATTTTATGTTGTAATTTTGATCATTGAGTTCAAGGGTCCTAGTTAATATATAAATCAAATCATTTTAATATAAGATTTGTAGTATAAGGAGATTAGGGTGATGAACCTTATCAGTCCCTGCTATCTCTAAGAGTAAAAAGAGTACAACAACAACATATCCTAGTAAAAAGAGTGAATTTCAGTATTCAAGTGAATTTTAGTACCTGTTCTCAAAACAGAAAACTAAGGACTTTTTTAAGGAAAATGATGAAATTGTTCTGTAGTTTTTATTCATGATACACAACAACAACAAGTGCAGTCTGGGGACGGTGGGTGTACGTTATTCGTGATATCCTAAGAAAAGAACTGAAATGAAATGTCTTATAGCTTTGCTGAGATGAAGAATTGTTGCTTTGTTTATGAGAAGGTGAAGCCTGGAATCTTACTTTTTGTATAGCTGTTCTGGCCTGTTTATTTCGTTATCCTTTTGACCTTGCAAGTAACTTGAATGTGACAAAATATAGTGCTACTATTATATACTGAATTCAGCAAAGAAAAAGCCTAGGGTGCTTTTGTCAGTATCAATCTTTGTTGTGACTTGTGATTATTGATGAGGAAATTACCATGTGTTTCCCTAAACTAGTCAGATTTTATGTTACCGAGTCAGTTCTATTAAGTTTCTTCATAGAAGTTGATAGTGACCTACCACACTCCAAAGCTGAAAACTTAATTCCAAGAATTTATTCCTTTTTTCAGTTGCTTTTTTCCTCTTCTAGTCTAAACATTTTCTCATTTGATTTCTTCTTTTTTCAATTCTCATTGCTTCTTCATGTTTACTGCAGCAAGCTGAGAAGGAAGTGCTTGAAGAGGTTAAGACAATGGAAGGAGAGAGTGTTCCCCCTACCAAGGAGAATGAAGTAAAACCAAAAGAAGAAGATTCCCCAAGTCCAGTGGTTTCTTCTACTGAACCTGTGGCAAAAATAGAGGACACAAAAAGCGAATCAGCGGTAATTGAAGAGCCAAAGAAGAATGATGAGGAAGAAATGCCGAAAGCAGTGGAACCAGTCTCCGAGAAAGTTGATAATGAGGAGAAGCCGAATGCAGAGGAACCATCCCAAGTGATAACTAAAGAAGTCAAGAAAGCTGATGAAGATGAGAAGCCAATAGCAGACGAAGCAGCCCCAGAGATAGTCGAAGAAGTAAAGAAAGATGATGAGGTAGAGAAGCCAACAATAGAGGCTTCACCACAATCAGCAATCGTTGAAGAACTAAAGAGCACTGATGAAGAAGAGAAGCAAAAAGCTGATGAGCCGCAGGTCCTGGAAATTGAAGAGGTAAAGAAAGCTGAGGAGGAGCAGAAACCTAATGTTGATGAACCAGCTCCTGCTACAGTTGAAGAGGTAAAGAAAATTGATGAAGAAGAGAAGCCTAAAGCTGATGAACAAACTCCAACAATAGTGGAAGAAGTAAACAAAGCTGATGAACCAGCTCCAATAATAGTGGAAGAAGTCAAGAAAGCTGATGAAGAAGAGAAGCCAACGGTGGAGGAACCTCCAGCAACTATAATTGAAGAGGTAAAGGAAAGCGTCGAGGAAGAGAAGCCAATAGCTGATGAGCCATTGCCTCCAACAATCGAAGAGGTAAAGACAGTTGATGAACCACAGGCTCCGCCACCCACAGATCATGAGGAAGAGAAGCCAAAAGCTGAGGAACAGCCAAGTTTACCTGCTACTTCAGCAGAATCAGAAGAAAAGATAGCAGACAAGGAAATTGAGGCTCCTACTGTAGAAGAAGTTAAGAAACAAGATGAGACACCTACATTGGACGTCACTAGCAAAGATCTTCCAGAATTAACCAAGGAACCTGCCCCTGAACCAGAAGCTCAGATCATTCCTGATCAAGTTGCTGATGTTACCAAAAGTGAACCAGAGGTCCAAGCAGAGGCTGGAAATGTTGAAATTTTAGACAAAGAATCGAAAATAGAGCTTGTCAAGGAAAAGTCTGAGGAGCAGCCAACAACAGTTGAGACTGTGGAGGCTGTCGAGGACAAGGAGCAAGTAGAGGGTAGTGAGAAAGAGGCAGAAGTTACAAAAGCAGAACCTAAGGAAGAAGTTTCAGAACCAGCTCCCATTGTAGAGGAAAAACCAACTGAAGCTACTGAAAAAGTTGAGCAAGAAGCTACTGAGGCTGTTACTGGAAATGAAGAAGCGATTCCAGTAGATAAGGTAGAAGAGGTCCCAATAGCGGAACCTGTTGTTGTAGAGAGCTCAAATCAAGTAAAATCAACTACTTTAGAAACACTTATGCAGAAAGCAGACGAGGAAAGTCCTACTGAAGTTGCTGGAGACAATGCTGTTGTTGAGGAGAAAGATACGGAATTGGTTCCAGAGGCTACAGTTGCTGAAGCACCAGCAAAAGAAGAGGTGAAAAGTGGCGATCAAGATGAGAAGGTGGTTAGTGAGGAATTAGCTGCACCAGAAGCAAAGGTAGTTGAAACATCTGAAGTTGCTGAAAAGGCTCCAGAAGTGGAGGTTGCTTCTAGAAACATTGAACCAATTGCTGAAAATGGGAGCAAAAACGATGAGAAAATTGTTACAACTAATGATCAAGATGAGAAGGTGGAGAAAATTGTTACGACTGAGGAATTGGTTGCAACAGAAGCAAAGGGAGTTGAAACATCTCAAGTTGCTGATAAGGCTCCAGAAGTGGAGGTTGCTTCTAGAGACATCGAGCCAATTGCTGAAAATGGGAGCACAAAGGATGATGCAATTCCTACAACCGAAGCCAATGAAGCTGCAAAAGTCGAGAAGAAAGTGGATGAGGCAACAGCTAATGCTACTGCTGAACCATCAGTGGAAGAGGCTCAGAAGACGGAGACAGAGACGAAAGATGAGAAAACTGCTGAAGGTGAGAAAGAAGTTGAGGAGACAGAAAAAACAGAAGCTCCTAAGGATGGTGAAGACAAGAAAACTACAGAAGAAGTACCAGTAAAGACAAAGCAGTCAAACAACCTTATGTCCAAGGTGAAGCAGTCTTTTGTGAAGGCTAAGAAAGCAATCATTGGGAAGTCTCCCAGCTCTAAATCTGATACAAAAACTGAAGTTAAAACCAACTAAGATAAAGGGAAGAAACATTACAATGATCCCAAGTGAGTTGTTTTATTAGTTGTGTGATCTTTATTTTTCTTTTCTTAAACCTTTTTTTCCTTTCAATTTTTGGGTCATCAGGGGTCAGGTATATTGGTAGTTGTGTTTGGGGTGTAGTATGATTCTAGTGTTTCTCATAGGTAAGGTGTAGTTGTGCTTTTTCGTTCTATTTGACTTTTGAGTCAGTTTGTGAGTTTGTGGAAAAAACTATTCAATTGATTGGATGATGATGTATATAAAGTGTCATATTTTCTATATATAGGTTTGTTCTTGTTGCATATCCTTTTTGTTGTCTCTAATTATGGTTAAAAGAAATCTCTCATTTATGAGACTACTTATCTAGTCAGTGCCAGTAATCTACTAATCTTTTTATCGTATTAATGTGGGCTGTTTGCACATTTAGTATATATGTAGTATCCATTTTTGGATACAAAAGGATAGGCAAAGAGGATCCACCATATAAAAGTAGAAAGAAGAGACGAGGATACTAACACGTCTCCTCCTTAACAAGGATGCTACGCATAACACAATTCTCATCACAGGAAATTAATGGACTCAAAAGAGGAACCACTACTGGGCCATGTGCAATAAATTCACTAGTATTCTTTGGCAATCAAGCTGGAGTGATGACATGAAAAGGACTGCTTCTGTACACTTGCTTCTCATTAGTAACTTTCACCTTAAAACTTGTACTAACCAACTTTCAATATTTAAGACTCGTGTCAGTTCAACTACGGAGCTGGTTAAGACATAAGAATAGTCAATTAGTGATGGAGCAGGGACAATAAAAACACAGCTGCAGTAACTCCTTTTTTCTTTGTTTTAAAGTAAATCAGTATACTTTTATCAGCCCGTTTATGAGATAATTACGCTCTATGAAATTTAGAGCAACAATGCTACCAAAATTAATCAACCTTTTTAAATCTTACAAAAAATGACCAAATTTTTCTCACTCTCCTGCGCCGTTGAAGACGATCAAACTTTTTAAATCAGCAGTCGTTGAACTTAGCTCTAGCGAAGGAGACATCGCCGGCGCCGCCGCAGACGGCGTTGATGCTTGACTTTACCAAGCCAAACGTTGACCGTCCGGCAGGAAATTGTAAGCTAAGGAGGCTTTTAGTTTATTGACGGCGATGGCTACATCAACAAACTCGTCGTCGTTTATGTGGTCGATTACCGGCGAAGGAAGTGTATTGAACGGTAAGCAAGGTTCGTCATCAATGTTGTTGATTCCGGCACCAGTTGTTTCCACAAGGAGACCTCCGATAGCCGGTAAAAGATGCCGTGAGCACGAACACTCTGAAGATATCTCCGGCAAAACCTCCGGCTCCGGCAAGTGTCACTGCAAAAAGAGGTTCGTTTTTGTCTTCAATGTTGAAGTTATTTTTTTGTATAATAGTGCATAATATTGTATATGGGTGTTTATGTATGTAGGTGTATAAATATGTATACACCTTCAAATACCTATATACATAATGTACTTGACTTTTGTATATATATGTATAATATTGTATAAAATTGTTTTTGAGCTAGAGCTTTGCAATGTATACTTTAGGTTATTTTTTTGCAATGTAAGTGAGCAAATTGTATATTTTTAAAATTTTCCCTACTTTCTACTTTTTTTTTATTCTTCTTTTTGTAATGATGATATATCACAAGGTAACTCTACCTATCAGAGCTTAGGTGAAAAGAGTTATTTGTTTTCCCTTCTTGTAAAAGCCTCCATTTAGCCTTATAGCCTAAGCTAATAGGAATAAAATTTGTTGGGAAGTTGAGGGAAACAAAAACCAGAATTTAAACTTGATAGGTTCCAATCTTTATATTCTCATCATTGAACTTTCAAAATTATAGGTTCAGAACTTGGTTGAAATTTTAGAATTGTTCTAGTATATAGCTATATTCCATGCAATAAAACCTAGGTTCAGTTGAATAACACCACCAAGCATGCATGGAGAAAAATTACCAAATACGAGGTTATAAAATGGTCAAAAGAGAGAGCACATGGATATTGAAAGCACAGATGAATATATGAGAAATGCTTGCGCTATTTTATTATTTGAAGAACATTGATATGTCTGATACACATTACACAGTTGAGATACCAAAAACTTGATCCTTCGTGGGGAGGGTGGGAAGAAGTCTGCTCCAACTGCTTTTTAGATATCTTTGATGTACATTTGAAGGAGAAAATAGTGGCCTCTCTTTACATTACCAAAATCTGTGCATTTGTCTACATTGCAATGGCAGTTGCAAAACCAGCTTCATTCTGGAACTCTACCAGTTATCTCCAGTAACAATTAGATTCTCAGAACTGCACACCAGATGGAGTTAAAAGGGACTACCTTCCACAGAATGAGAAAATGACTTCTTCCATTAGATGAAAAACGAACCGTCATTGATCAGAACATAAAGTTGTGTCTACAAACTGGGACCTGCATTAAGTGAAATACTCAATTATCTTCCAGGTTACATAGCCAAAAGGGAGGACCATATGTACAACAAAGGGAGTTTTGGCAGAAACTAACTTTTTTTTTAGGGAGGAATCACATCTTAGCATAATGAATGAAGTTGTTCCTTGCTACATTGCTACAGTCTTTTCTAATACAAACTCACCAGCTTCATTTCCAGGCACATCTGTTTGGTTGGTTAAGTTATTAGCTGCACTATCAGTAACATCAGGGAGTTGGTCATTTTTTTGCACCAATGCTGATTTGTCCAGAACTTCATTTGTTGCTTGTACCTAGTATATCAGGAAATAGAACTTATTAAGATGATATAGCGCTGATGTTATCTGACAACAAGGAAAACTACTAGTTCACCGTGAATTAAAAAGTAAAATATACCGAGGGCCAGTAATATTTCTGGTCCGTGACTACTTATCCAAAAAAAAAAAAAACGACTTCAAGCAATTAAATATTATGTTAGACCCATTTACACTTGGCCCAGGATAATACAGGTGCAGTTTTACAATATTTGTAATTGGCCCTCGGCTTAGGGACAGAAGTAGAAAGAAAATATGCCAGATTCACGAGGAACCAAGGATTTCCAAATTTATCCTGATGAAGTTAGAACTTCTATCAATTTAGACGGCAACTACCATGGAACCAGAAAATTCCAAGTGCATCCAAGTGTGTTGATGAGCCGGTGACAACAATGAACAAACTTGAAGCATTTGACTAAGTCACCAACTAAATACCAAGCTACTTTTCATGGAATGTCCTCAGTTCTGCTAGTTCAAAGGTTTCAAGATCGAAGAGTCATATTCCTATTAAAACGGGTAAAAACGTTTCCTCCAGAGATAGGTTCTTACAGATGGCATGTAACTTTTGGGTACATCCTTTGTCTCCCTGACAAGCTTCTAATAAAAAAACAGTTTTTTTCAAAAATCAACTATTAATCTTCATATGTAACATAGCCGAGGGTCTTTCGGAAACAACCTCTCATCTCTATACGAGGTAGGGGTAAGGTCGGCGTACATTCTACCCTCCCCGGACCGCACCTATGGGATTACAACAGGGTATGTTGGTGGTGTTGTAATCTTCATATGTAACATAGTCCTAATAACAGCTATACAGAGCTGTCCAGCTGTTGTGGCGTAATGGCAAAGGAGGCCAGTAACAGAAAATCCTTAATTGACCATGACCATGACATAATGGCAAAGGATTGCGAATGCATTTGTCACAGGTATAGCTTTTTTATCAGAAGTTGCAATGTCGAGGATTAGTTTTCATACAGAAAATACTTGATAATTTAGGTCGACTTTTTATTTAGCAGTTTTAGTGGTCATTTATAACAGTCAAAAAACAATTTTCGGCACAGTTCCTCCAGAAAACTTCACATACAGACAATTATATTCCGCTCCAGCCAATACATCCACCTTTACACTTCTCTATTTCATAACACATAACCAGCCATTCATGTAGAAGAAAAAGAATAAAAGAGAGTTGCATCCTGTATAACTTCAATTATTTTTAATAATTCTTTAGTTTACTCCTCTCAATTATTTTTAATAATTCACTGCTCAACAATATCGACCCTCCTCCACTCCCGCTGATTGTTCATAAATATGAATCTTTATCTACAGAGTAATGCTATGTATCTGCATCCATTTACACATATCATCACTACTTTTTTTCGGAATACCAGCAAACAGAGTTTATACTGCCTGATTTTTTCTTTTCTTTTTCCCAACAAATTTAAAAGGTATTTTCCAACTTATGTCCTGCATGCAAATATAGACGGACAGTTTTTTTCTTTATTGAATTAGCCTAGGATCCCATCTAACTCTTCCCATCTTTATATAAGCAGTTAACCACCAGCAACACATGACAATGTAACTTGAAATACGTAAGACAATAAAAGAATAAATCTAAAAAAATAAAATCATCACCCCAAACTATTTCAGACAACTTTTAACACTGAAACTAATATTTACAGATAGGAAACTAGTACTTTAGGCAGATTCAAGAAATTAAGCAAGAAAATCAGGTCAAAGATGACCAGACAAAGTAAACTATGCCAAGCAGTAGAAAAGCAACTGCAATACCTCTAACTATCATTTCACTCTCTTTTTCTTTATCTCCTTTTCAATAGATAGAACATCACAAGTCCTTGATAAAAACACACACCTGACTGCATGTCTGATTTAGTGGGCGGCTAGGTTCAGCATTATGGACTATCAGTGAGTTCTTGTGTACTGGATTTTTTGAATCCAAAATTGGTGGTGCACTCTGTATCTCCACTGCAACTCCTGCCCTTGCACCAGTTGATGATTGCCCTGCCAAAGGACCCATAGATGCTCGAGGAACTGACATTGGAAGTCCTTGACCAGGATGTGCAAAGGCATGACGATTAGATACAGCTATTCCTGGATAAGCGGTGGAAGCAGGTATAGGAGGTGACGGAAAATGCCCTCCTTGCACAGAGGGCATTGGAAAAATAGGGCAGCCAGATGATCTACCATTCATCTCAAGCATACTCATCCCAAATCCCATCCCCATTCCCATACCCATCCCTAAACCCATTGGGGAAAAATGAGGCATCTGGGCAGCATGCATGTGCTGCACTCCTGTAGGAAACATCATTGGTGGGACGCAAAACCCTGCTCCCATAGACATTATCTGGAAAAAAATGGGATAAACAGTTAGCAATTGTAGTTATGACTCAAATAAGTTCTTAAGAAGCAAAATGCACAAGCATAGAAAGCCATCATCTAACCTGTACTTGCAGTTGAAGTGTCTTCAAATATTCAATAGCTTCATCAAGCATTGAAGCTTTATCCGCCTAGCAATCAATAAGAAAAACCATCAAAAAGATTGAAATGAGAAACTAATAGGAGTTGGGATATAATAATTACAGGTGATAGCTAATTTTAAGATTACGAGCAACAACTTCATAAAACCATGTCTGTTCCAATGCAACTTGATATATGAGTGTAATACCAGAAAAATCTTATTCTAGCTTATGCATTGCGCTCAAATAAATGATAACATTTTCTGCGTTTTTAACTAACTCATAAAGTTGATTGCTTGATGAGGTATGGTTTGGAAAAGAATAGACAAAATGAGAGGAATCAACTTGTCAGCACGACTTTAACTTATCCAAGACTTTTCGTACCTTGTTGCAGTTGGGTATTAGTTCCTGTAATGCACGCATCTTTTCGTTAATCCTATCCCTACGCCTCTGTTTGCACAAAATCGAATAAGAAATCATTTAGATCTAAATTGTCTCAACAAGATCTACAACCAGAAAATGCAAAAAAGCAAGATGATGTAGTAATGGACCAATGGTTAGGTTAGCTCACCCGCTCAGATAAATTATGCACCTCTGCAGCTCGGCTTCTCTTTGAACCTGTACCGCCCCGAGCATGACACGTTTTTTTTATACCAATAGATTCTTCTTCTTCAACATCCTGAAGATATATTTCCTTGTCACTGTTCATCATCCTGATAAAGAAGTAACATACTGCAAAACAAGGTTAGAAATAATAGCCTTTAAACAATAAACTTACTTCACTTCGACACCCGGACTCCTCGCTATCTCGGGTTTTCCTCTTTAGATCACGAGTAGGCTGTTCACTTGCTCCTCTCTCTGCACTGCTACCAGAGCATACAGATGAGCAAGCAACCCCATTTTCAACATTCCTCTCACCATCGCCAATATCCTTGGTCGCCTTTGCACCAGTAAATTGACCACAGGCGTTGTCGTTATTACTTGAACAATCTCTGAATACATTATCAGATGCTCTTGACTCGGGTTGGCTAGAGACGGCGTTAATTGGATAATGGAGGACATTTTCCTTCTTGGAAGTTAAGTATTTTTCAGCTGCTGCAGCACTAACATGATTGTCACCAATTGTCACTTTTTCTCCTTCTTTATTTCCCTTTGCTTCTATGTTTGATGAACCTGACACATTTGAACCCCCAGTAATATTTTGAAGCTTAGCTGCTTTAACAAATGTAGCAGGTCTTAAGAAATGTGAGAAGTTCAACAAACTGGAGCTGTTTCCAGGCATATTTTGCTTTTGGATTTTATTGCTTTTAACATCACCACCTGATGCTTGACTTTGACTTGAATCCCCCAAAACAGACATTGGAGTAGTGTTATTTTTACTGCTAAAGATATCTGAAACTCCTGATTCTAGGGCAGGAATTGAGGCATGACATTTCTGGGGTGTCAATGAACTAAACAGGCTAAATCTGGAAGAAGGAGAAACTTTTGATGTATTTCTTTGCTCAAAATTCACAGCATTATGAACAGGAACACTATGTGAATCCCCAATCATCTTATCAGAACTACCTCTCTTATTTATTAAACCAAATTCACTCTGTCCGGATGCCGTCACACCAGATATTTCAGGTAATAATTGAGAACAATAATCTTGTTCTGCTGAATAACCTAACCAAGGCACCCCTTCATCCTCTTGAATCAAATTTAATTCGCCAGTGGGTACAGATAATGGCATATCATTCAACATAGAGTCCATCGGACCAAACTTCCCAACCTTTGAGGTTGAGGAGTTTCCCGTGTACTTGTCTCGATCCCCCGAAAGATTATTAGGAATAGGGCTCTTCTTACCACTACTTGACTGTCCTTGCATCACAATCTGACCATTTTGCCATACAAGCTCAACCAAATCATTCTCAGGACTGCATAAAAACCAAGCAAAATCTCTCAAAACATAGAAACAACCAACTAGCTAAATAGAAACTAGCACTCACAAAGATGAGATCTTTTATTATTATTAGCACAAACAAGATGCCAAAATGGAAAATTTTATTATTATTATTTTAACAGAAATGCTAAATATAAACTGTACTCACAAAGATGAGATCTTTTGTTGGCCAGATTCAAGCTTCCCTCTAGCCATTTTCAAGAACTCAGAGAGAGGCATGATGAACAAGTGTGATAATTGCTAACTCAGAATTGCTCTAATTTTGGGCACTCGAGCATTATTAGGAGCCCTTCCACACCTGGTCCAATAACATTTTTCCCAACAAAAATCCAAACATGTTAGACTATTCAACACTGAAAACCAAAAACTGTTTCCATAAACTTAATGCCCTAATCAATAAAATTATATAAAACCCATAACTGTAGTAAAGATATAAATAATAAGTTATCAGTCAAAGCCCCTAATTGTTTAATGGGGTCTCATAAGATACTTTAAAATAATAAAGCAGCCAACTTGAGCTTTCTTTGAGTTAAAAAGTTACAATCTTTTTATTCAATTTCCATCATTAGTGTATAAATAAACCCCCTTCAAGATTTCCTAAATTAATTAACAACCCACAATTAGTTAATTTAAAACAAAACCCACCTCTTCAAAATTAACACTGAGCTCCAAGATCAGGTCACTAAGTATAAAGCAGCAATATTAACATTTTCTTGAAAGCAGCAATATTAGGGTCACCACATGGTCTCCATAGCATTCCAAAAAAGCTAGAAATCTTAACAACTGTACTTCTTAAAAGTGTAAAGAAATATATATATATATATAATGGGGAGAGTAGTAGAAGACGGCGAAAGGCTAGCAAATTTGGAGGTGGCCGAGGCCCGAGGGAAGAAGCCACACTCACAGTCCCTATATTGTTTTTACAGAAAGCAAGCAGAAAAATGTGTAGCACTTTGTTTTTTAACTTAAAAACAGAGAATATAAAGCAAGTTTCCAAATCTGTTTTTGTCTTTAACCATGGTTTAGGAGAAAGTACACTTAATAACTTAACCACGGTATATTTTTCCTTTCTTGTTAATTTTGTTTTTTACTTTACGGGGAACCGAAAACCGTTGATCTGATCAAACGGTTGCTTATAAAACTTGTCATTACGTCAGCTTTACTTCGGAGTAGTTTTTTTTTTTTTTTTTTTTAGTTGATGTATAAAGGTGTCGATGTTTACCAATAAAAATTGTGGTACAGTGGCTTGTATTAATTTATCTTTAATCATGAAGTCTCCAATTCGAGTCTTTTTAAGTACAGAGTCACATTTGGGTAGGGAATGTCTTGACCTCCAATATGGAACTCCTCGACATGAATTCAAATTTAATCCAGGTCTCAATACGATAATGTCTTGACCTCCAATATGGAACTCCTCGACATGAATTCAAATTTAATCCAGGTCTCAATACGAATATCGAACATCGGATGAGAAATAAAAAAAGTTGTCCACACCTTTATACATCAACTACAGGAACTTTCGATTTGGTCATAGAATTTGGGATACCAATTTCAAGTTTTGATTTGAAATCAATGTTTATTTATGGAACATGTTCAAAACTTCATTTCATTGTAATTTCAATTTTTTGTAAATGTAAAATTTGACTCATAAATTTATATTTTGTAAGTAAAGACACGTCATTTTAAATTTTACAAAAAAAAAAAGACTCATGCTCGACGTGAAGAATTTTTTCATATCATGCAAAAGAATTGTATTTAAGAATAGTTAATTACTACTATAGTTGATTTTTTGGGACCAGTGGATCCTTGTAAAATTATATGTATTTAATTTGAAAGTATGTAATAACATGTAATTGCAAATATTTATTTATAAAAGGAACATGGAATATGTGATTTATTAATGTGGTGTCTTAAAATATTCCAATACCTTGTTTATGAATTGTGATAATTTGCTAATTTTGTATAAGAGTTGAAAAATTCTAATAATTTTACAAAATTGTGGAGTTTTCATGTTTATGAGAAAAAATACAATATATAAAATTCAAATTGAATGTCCAAATAAAATTTTAACTTCAAATCAACATGATGTCAAATTACTGAGTTCAAATCATGATTTGTCCTTAATTTTTTAATTTTAAATTTTGATTCGATTTTTATCTTTCGGTTTTAGTTTGACTTTTCGATTACCGTTTTTTTCTTTGGCAAATCAAAATAAAAAGTCGTATTAGAAGATTTCTTACATGTGGAGTAATGGTTTACGCTACATTTTGTCTTATTGTAACACTTTCTTGATACTTGTTACAATTCATTCATATTTCATAATCTAAAACACACTAAAATTTGTTGATGAGTATTTTGTTCTGATAGTATTTAAAAAAATTCAAACAATATGATACCTCACACGCCGGCTAAATCCTTAACCCTTCCATTGTTAAAACTCATTTTTTACTTTCTCTGTGTTTATTATACATTTTTTTTTTTAAAGTGTCCAAATTCTACCCTGGAATGCATTTCTCCCTTTTACTTTAATTTGGTTTTATAGTGTTGACATGATTATTGTATTAAATATATTTTTTGACTCATTAAAAGTACGTAGGTAGTAATTATAGTATGTGAAACATGAGATCTATTTCTGCATATATACAGAAACATAGCGTGACTTGATTCAAGACTGGAACTTTATCCCTACAATTCTTACGGCCAGGAGCAAAAGGGGAGGAGGAATTATGCTAAACAAAAATGGAATAAAAATATAAGACAAATCGTTCAATTGTCGGTACCAAAAAGTTTAGGTTTTGGTTTAAATTTTCAATCTAAACCGAATAATACAATACATACACACTTTTACATAAACGAAAGCTTTATATATATGGAAAAGAACTTAATTTAAATACTTACATCAACAAGAAAAATAAAATAGTACAGGGAACTTCGTGAGAGCATTATGTCTCTCTCATTTGCTACTTTCCCCTAAAGTCGAAATCGAACCAAACATGTAGTTGCTTGACTATCATAATTTCATTAACCTTTTTTTCTAGATAACATAGATTATATATTGTGAAAGTCTAGTATATATAATGGATGTGCTTACCTCAATTAGAAAAAAACATATTTAAACCTCAATATTATTGCTACTAAAATTGGTTCTTATTTGGTGATGTGTGCTCTTCATTTAATGTAATCTACAACCCTCACCTCCCCAACCCACCCCCACCCCAAAACAGAAAAAAATGCTTCCTCCTCAATCCAAATGTAGGTGACACTTTTTGCTTTCCGGAACTCAATTGGAATATTTGAAAAGTACTCTAAGTTATAATTTTTCTTATGTTAATATGATGACAAAATAAATTATAAAATATTAGTCAAAGTTTATATAGTTTGAATCTTGAAAACAAAAAGTGTCACATAAACTGAGATAAAAAAAATAGTACCTGAAATTGAATATATGCATATGTATGGACTATGGTTGTCATCTCTATAGAGAAGCAACATGTAGTCTTATGTTCGAGCCAAGAATTTATTGTGATTAGATCAAAAAATTATTTGCACCTTAATAGAGCCCCATGAAGTTCCTACGTTTTGTGTCTCATAACCAATATTCCCCTTCTCATCATTCTGAGAGTCTTAACTCAGTTTTTTATTTTTATTTTGGAATTTAGATGTCTCATTTCTTATTCTTGTAAGTACCAATTAATCATTTTCTCTTTCATGCCTTTTTTTCTCCTTCTCGTTATTAGAGAGAGGGGGAGGAGGTGGAATCCACTAGAAGAAATAAAAGACTTGTTAAAGCTAACCTCAAATCTGCAATTGAAAACCCTAAGCATGGGTTGTAGCTTTCCCTGAAATTGAATGCATATATAGTTGAAAGTGAGATTTCTTCGTACGCATTTATTGGCTTCCCATTTATTTTACATACAAAATACAAACATAGTTTATTTATATTATAAGTCGGTTGATCAAATACTAGTAGTAGTAGTTAGATAAGGTGCATTGTGTCGTCTGTGTTCTGTGTATCTTGAAAAACATATCATACGCGGAGTATTTAATAATATTATCCCTTGGAGATGCTCTTTATTTACCATTTGATTATTTCACTGTTTTATAATTCAAACACTTTGCGCAAAAAAATTATATTATAAAGAGTTTAATATTTTAAGGTCAGCAATATTGTATCATTAAGCATGTGCTACTGATGATGTGCTCCCCTTGTTCTTTCCTTTTCCAATCATTTCTAATTTCTTTTTTCTTCCGCAATCATTTCTTTTTTCTAAATATATATTTGTAGGTTTTTAATAATAATTGGTATCATTGGGCTCTATTAATATAGGTACCATACCTAGTGGCCTTTATTAATTCTAATTTCCCCCTTGTTCTTGGGAAGGCCTTCTCTTTTTAACCAAAAAATAAGGCCTTCTATTGTTACACTGGGTATTCCGAATTTCTGGTATGGTATACTCCGTCTCCCTCTGTATTTTGTTTCACTTTACGGGTCATAATTACTATATGAAGAGTTAAATATATTTTTTTATCATAATTTTATAAATATTTTAAATTATTAATTATGATGATTTATAATATTTTTATGTAGTTTAAAATGATGTAAATGATATTAAAAAATGAATATCTATTATGTCTTAATTACCATAAAAATTAGTCAGTTTAATCCTCATCCTTTGAATCAAGTTACATAAATAATATATTTGTGTTCCATTTTAGATATGTTTCCATTTTTGGACAAAGCCCTCGTCACAACTGATCACAAGTAGTCCATAATTATCGGAAAAAGTTTTGTTCTTTTGTTTCTTTTATTTTTTATAGTTCAAGTAATTATTAATTGAGCAATTGTGCTAAGGGTGTTGTCATCAATCTCAAGGTACTTAAATAGTTAAATCTGAGAAAATTCTTTATTGATTTGCTTGTTCCTCTTCTTAATGTAGATTTTCTCACATGCATAATAAAATAATATGTGCTTTTCTCGTTAGAAGGAGATATCCGAATATTTTCTTAAAATCAGAAAACCTGTCTATAGTTTGCCGAGCGATTTTCCACCTGTTAATATCCAAATCTTGTCTAGTATATACTATATATCTGTAATACTATTTCATTAAATTGCACCTTTTCTCCCTTAGAACACGAGAGAAATTACCTGTATTTACTCTCATTATAATTTGATATATTTGACAAGATTGAATATCTTTTTTCGCTTTATTTTCTCAATAAAATTAAAAAAAATTTGAAAAATATTTTCTCGAAGAACAGTAGATCTGAGAACTACACTTTAGCTAGCTTTAGAGTTCTTCTATTACCGTTCGCTCTTTTGTAAAGTGACACAGCATTTGAAGCTATCATCATGAAAACTAACGATGCAAGTATGCAACTAGCAAAAAGTACCACTAGATTAATTAGTTTCGACAAAACAGCCAATAATGAAGCTTTAATTAAACAACTTGCTTTTATTAATGATAATTAGTCAGCGTTGCACTTTATCTATTTGGAGATTAGTGTCTCCAAAGATCTTCCTTTAGATCTTTTGAATAATTGTAGGTCCCATCAAAGTCGAATTAACAACTTTAAAACTCAATTACTACGTACACTTGTTATAAAAATACTTGTTTCACATTCTACTGATTTAATTATAGTCTCAAGTGCCCGTTTGCATTAGATGGCAGTTTCTTTGTCTTTATATAGATGGCTACAAAGTCATGATGTGTGAAATTAGAAAAATATGGAGCATTGTTGATATATACACGTTTTATCGTTTCACATTACATCCCATATAGAAATATATTTCGTAAAAGTTATGTGAAGCTAAATATCAGAAACCATACTAAATATGTAGTGCAGCGTTGTAAAATAATGTAAAATTATTGATATATTCTTTCTTTTAGTCCTTATGATGCACGACTCAATATATTTAACGTTCAGTTAATTAAATGTATATCTTTGATCCCTTCACATAGAAAAAATATTTTGTTTAATAATATATAGGACTGTAATAATATATTATCGTCAAATATGAAGTAACAATGCAAATTTAACATAACATATGAATAATTAAATGGTGGAACAATTAATAAATACGGTAAATTTGTAAATATTTACAAGCTAAGACAATCAGAAGTGCACAGTTAAATTTATGGAATAATTACACCCTATGTTAATTAGGGTACTAATGCTACCAAAATTAACCCACCTTTTTAAATCTTACAAAAAATGACCCACTCCCTCATCCCCCTGTCTCTGCACTCCCTCCCTCCTCCTCCCCCATCTCTCTTCTTCGCTAGAACCTAATCGTCAGCATCTCCCAACGACGACGAGACGCACCCGGTGATCGGTACCACCGAAAAGGACAAAGAGAGAGTTTGTTGACCTTCTCTCTTTACACTCACTCCCTCCTACTCCCCCCCCCCCCTCTCTACCACGCCTCATCTCTCTTTCTCCGACGATGATGACTTTTTCGGTGGATCAAATCTGACCGCCTCCTCCGTTGCGGTGGCTCAGATCTGATAAGAAATTACCTAAATCTAGATCTATCGGAAAACTCATCGAGGTGGTGGTGGAGTAGCCGGTGGTGGAGCATCGGTGGCGGCGATAAAATAACGGCGGCGGTGGGGGTCGCTGGAGGTGGTTGAGGTTGGCGTTGGAGAAATCGGGAGGGGCAGGGATAGTGGGTGTATAATAGTGTATATGGGTGTATACACCCCTTTTATACACTATTATACATTTTTTTACACCTCTATATATAATGTATTTGTCTTGTATACTTTATGTATATAGGTGTATAAATATGTATACACTTTCAAACACATATATACATAATGTATTTGTTTTTTATATGTAAATGTATAACACTGTATAAAAGTGTTTTTGGGTCAAAGCTTTGCAATGTAAATTTTGAACTATTTTTTTGCAAGTGAGCAAATTATATATTTTTGAAATTTCTCCATTATTTATTGAATGTTTAGTACGCTTAATCCAATATCATGAAGACTACATCAGAATCTATTAACTAGGATTAATGTCAAGAACAAAAGTGTTATTCTTATTTTCCTGGACCAGAAGTGCTATTACCCTTTCGAGAATAAACAAAAGTCCAAGATACAATCACTATACAAATATCTTTCCTCCTATATTTTTATTTTGAAAAGAACAGTTCCTTAAAAATAATAATCAAAGATTGTCGAATTGGTTGTGTCTTTGATAGAGAATATATTAATATTCTCTATATATTCTGTAATTATTATTCTAGTGTAATTATGTAAAGTAGAGATCATTCTCTAATTAAGTTTGTAAATTGTAAACACCTATAAATATTGCATTAATGAGAATCCTTCAACAAATGAGAATTACATTATTCTACATGGTATCAAGATCCAAAACCCTAACACCCTAAAATTCTTTTCTTTTTTTTTTGCCCCCCCCCCCCTTCTCTCTTTCCGGCGGCACCCCCCCCCCCTTCTCTCTTTCCGGCGGCACCCCCCCCCCCCCAAACCCTAAAGAATTTTCGCTGCCCCTCCCCTCTCTTCCCAAACTTCCGGCGGCAACATGAGTTCTCATGATTCCTCCTCCTCCACACAAGACGTCACACATCCTCCTCATCCCTCATCTTCTACCAACCCCTTTCATCCGGCCTTCGCCATCACAAATATCAATAACTTTATCCCTTTGGTTCTTGATCAAGAGGATGAACAATACTCTTCATGGGTAAAATTATTTCAAATTCATGCTTGTGCCTACAATGTTCTTGATCACATCAACACCACCATACCCCGTCTGTCTGACGTTGACAACACAACGTGGAAAACTAGAAACGACTTGATGTTATCGTCAAGCAATGGATATATAGCACTGTATCCAAGGATCTACTACATACTATTATGAAGGCAGGTGCTTCGGCTCACGAACTATGGACAAGACTAGAGGAAATCTTTCAAGACAACAAACATACTCGTGCCGTCTATTTGGAGGAACAATTCAATAACACCCGTCTTGAAAACTTTATGAATATGTCTGACTATTGCAAACAATTAAAATTAGTTGTAGATCAATTAACTAATGTGGGCACAACAGTTTCAGAAACGAAGATGATTTTGCAACTAATAAATGGTTTGCCAAAGGGTGAGTACGACACACTTGCGACAATGATTCAACAAGCCGATTCCCTCCCTAGTTTCAATAAGGCCCTATCACAATTGCTCTTAGAGGAAACTAGGTGTGCCAAATAAGACGAACATAATCAAAAGGCCTTGGTAGTTGATGCACCGGTGACCACCACCACACCTGTCGGCCAGCCGCAGTACACGAATAACCAACAGCCACGGGGCAGCCGCGGTGGCGGCAGGGGCAGAGGCCGCGGTAACGGCCGTGGTGGCAAGGGAAAAAGACGCGGGAGACAGTCCAATTCCGGCGGCCAACCACAACAGGCCCAATACCCATCTCAGTGGGTCGGCCCACTGCCTTGGCCTATTTATGGAACCTGGGCCTCACCCTATATTCCTACCCAAATGACTCAGCCCAAGGCACTTCCCAGTGGCAGCAGCCCAGTGTTCCTCCAGGCCAACGTCCGGCGACCCATCGACAATAGGCCCACTTCTCGGTGGCCCAACAACAATAGCAACCGTACAACCTCCTTACCCCTACCGAACTGGGCTAGGCCTACATCACCATGAATTTACAGCAGCCCGATGATGCCTGGTATACGGATACATATGCCACATCCCACCTCACTTGTAACTCCGGTAATCTTCCTCAACTATTTAATTTGAACAATCCTCAATTTATTTTGATCGAAAATGGCAATCACATTCCAATTTAAGGCTATGACACCACTCAAACCCCACCACCCACCCTCCATTTTCCCTAAAAATGTCCTATATGATTCTAACGTTATTAAAAACTTAATCTCTATTAGGAAATTTGCTAGTGACAATTCTGTATCTATTGAGTTTGACCCTTTTAATTTTTCTGTGAAGGACCTACGTACGGGGACAACTCTTACGAGATGCAATAGTATAGGGGACCTATATCCTTTCTCTTCCAATTCTGCTGCAAGCGTCAATCCATATATATCTCTAGCTGCAATCTCTCCTTCAACCTGGCACAGCCGACTTGGGAACCCAGGAGCACCATTTTTAACTTTCTTAGAAGTCATAATTTAATTCAATGTAATAAAGGAAAATTTACCCACAACTGTTATTCTTGTCCACTAGGAAAACATGTTAAAATTCCTTTTAAATCGTCTTTGAATGTTACTTTCTCTCCATTTGATATCATTCATGCAGATTTATGAACATCTCACATTACTAGCAAATTGGGTCATAAATATTATTTGGTACTATTAGATGACTTCTCATTTTCTTTGGGTCTATCCGCTCAAATATAAGTCTCAAGTCTACTTCGCCTTTCTTAAATTTCAATCCTACGTTAAAACACAATTTGAAAAGAACATTAAATCGTTTCAATATGACAATGGTCGTGAGTTTAACAATTCACCCTTTCATAAATTTTGTACGGACAATGACATGGTGTTTCGATTATCTTGCCCCATACCTCACCTCAAAATGGTAAAGCCGAAAGAATCATTCGCACCATTAATAATATGATATGTACCATGTTATTTCATGTTTCTCTCCCCCCCTCTCTTTTGGGTATACGCATTACAAATGGTAGCATACCTTCTTACTATATTACCTACTTGTACCCTTCAAAATAAAACTTCCACCGAAATTCTATTCCATCGGGTCCCTTCTATGGTCACCTATGAATCTTTGGTTGTCTATGCTACTCTAATCTCGCCTCCACGGCTCCTCACAAATTAGCACCTAGGACTACTCCTTGCATCTTCTTGTGTTTTCCGATAAATCATAGGGGGTACATATGCTATGATTTGTCCACAAATAAAGTCTTTGTCTCTCGCCATGTTACGTTTGAGGAACACATCTTCCCTTTTGCAAACGTCCAAAAATTTCAAGTCACTGACTATGGCTTTCTTTACAATTCAGACACTTTCCCCCTGTTTAATAATATGATCCATAAAGCTAGTAGTTCGACTCAAAACCCACTGCTCCGGTCATCTCCCCCGGCACCCACTGCTCCCGTCACCCCATTGCCACACGTGACAACCCTACTGCCCCACTACCACCCGCAATCTCCACCGGCCTACCCATTGATCCCGTGACAACCCCACTGCCCCACTGCCACCCGATACCGTCACCAACCCCCCATCATCCGTCGACCAACCCCCTGCCCACAAATCTCATCGTCTCCTCACAACTCCACTGCCTGAGCCCCGTCATCCCATCACCGCTCCACTGCTCTAGTCCGTACCCACCACAAAACACCCAAACAATCCCTTTCCAACACACTACATGGAAACCCATGCCCAACACGATATTTTCAAACCGAAAGTTCATTTTAACATATCCACTAAAGTCATCTCACATATACCCAAGAACCCAAAATTACCCAAGCTTGATCCTAATTGGAATGCGAACATGCGTGAGGAGTTTGATGCGCTCACTACACATCAAACTTGGGATCTTGTCCCAAAACCAGAGGGGGTCAATGTGATTCATTATATGTGGCTTTATCATCACAAATTCATGGACAATGGTGAGCTTGAACGCTATAAGGCGAGACTTGTGGCAAATGGCATGGGGTTAAACCAGCCACTATCCGCACTGTTTTGAGTATTGCTATGGGAAAGAATTGGTTGATTCATCAACTTGATGTGGTGCATTCTTACATGGGAATTTGAAAGAAATCGTATACATACATCAACCACCTGGCTTTGTGCATCCTTCGGCTCCTCTATATGTCTGCCAGCTTCGAAAGTCACTTTATATCTTGAAACAAACCCCCATGGCTTGGTATGACCGCTTTGCTACTTACATCTTGCAGATTGGATTCAAGTGCAGCAAATGTGATAACTCACTTTTTATTTTTCATCAAGGTAATGACATTGTATACCTACTGCTCTATGTGGATGACATTGTCTTGACTGCCTCCTCAGATGTGTTAAAAATGAGATTATCACCATGTTCAAATCAGAATTTGTCATGACCGACTTGGGTAAGTTGAGTTATTTCTTAGGGATTTTCGTGACTAGATCCAAGAATGCAATGTTCTTGTGTCAGCATAAGTATGCCGAATAGATTGTTTACAGGGATAAAATGACAAACTGCAAGAGCATACCCACTCCAGTCGACTCAAAGTCGAAGCTTAGCGCTGATGACGGGGATCCGGTGCTTGATCCTTTTCTTTATAGGAGTCTAGCTAGTGCACTTCAGTATCTTACCTTCACTAGGCCCGATTTTGCTTATGCCGTTCAGCAGGTGTGTTTGTTCATGCATGCTCCAGGGAGCATCACTTTATCGCTCTTAAACGTATCATTCGGTACGTCAAGGGTACTCTTAACTACGGATTACATCTTTATCCATATGCACAGACCAGACTGATATCTTATACGGACGTCGATTGGGGCGGCTGTCCAGACACACATCGATCTACTTCCGGCTATTGTGTATTTTTGGGTGATAACCTCATCTCATGGTCTACAAAACGGCAAGTCACACTTTTCCGTTCGAGTGCAAAAGCAGAATATAGAGGCGTTGCGAACGTTGTTGCCGAAATTTGTTGGCTCAGAAACCTTCTTCTAGAGCTTTATTATCCCTTATGTATGACATCTCTTGTCTACTGTGATAACATATCTGTTGTTTACTTGTCTCATAACCCAGTTCGGCATCAGCGAACCAAACATATTGAGATGAATATTCATTTTGTTCGTGAGAAGGTTGCCATGGTCATGTTCAGGTGTTACATATCCTTCTTCCTATCAGTATACATATATATTTACTAAGGGACTCCCTCGACATCTGTTCCTTGACTTCAAATCCAGTCTTAGCGTCTTGCTTCCTCCCGCTCCGACTGAGGGAGATAGAGAATATATTAATATTCTCCATATATTCTGTAATTATTATTCTAGTGTAATTATGTAAAGTAGAGATCCTTCTCCAATTAGGTTTATAAATTGTAAATACTTATAAATATTACATTAATAAAAAGTCTTCAACTAAGGAGAATTACACTATTCTAGTATCTTAAATATTCCGGTGCAGCAGGGACCAAGATTGGAGGAAAGGATGATTTACAAGTGAGCATATTTGGAGCAAGCAAGTGATTTAGTGCTATCTAATGGGACCCCCTCTTTCTTTGTTTTCTAATGGTGAAAATGAAGTGCTAAAATTTTAATCCTTCTCATCACATCACATCCCCAAAAAATGGCCAAAAAGATTTGGAAGTTATCGATGGATGTGATTTTGAAAGGGCCTTCCAAATTCAATTTGATTCACCACCTTTAAAACTTGCAAAAGTTACTAAAACATTGAATAGGTGTCATGTGGACTTCACGTGTAATGGTGCATTGTCCAGATGATGTTCTTGTGACAACCCATGTCCTAGGATTAGGATCGATATCGTTTCTCAAACACTAGTTCTTTTATCTTTTTTCCTTATCCTCTAAATCTGAGGATAATTTGTGATGACTACATTGCTTTTGTCTTACCACCTGATTTTAATTTAGTTGTCTAAGTCATATTCGGGATCAACTTGTTTTGCGGCTCATTAAAATATGGAGTATATACTAGTTTCGTGCCTTGCACGTGTACCTCAATGTAAAAGTAAAACTTAAAGCTTCAAATCATGCGTTAAATTACCCTTTATTATTCATGAACAGTGAGATCAACTTGCTTGGTATTAAGGTGATGGTTTATATATGTTGTAATTGTCTCACCCTTTCTTAATTATTTAACTTTTATGGAACGTTGGATTTGTGGTCAAAATTACGTTGGGACTATAACGTAGAGATTGTAACTCTAAAATTAATAATGCTTGAATTACTATTTTATTAAATTGAAATATATCGGGTATGATCTAAAATATGTGTTTAGCTTTCACTACGAACCTTAATGACCGAGAATTAGCCTGATAACAAGCACCACAATCAGCACCCTTCTTGTAAAGGCTAGGAACGGTCACTGCAAGGCGACCCCATTGAAACGTATTGCTAAATTTCCATATCCACACACATTAAGTACAAAATTGAGTTCACTCTTCACATCCGCAGATGAAAAATATGAGAGGGAAAAAAACAGAGAACCAGTAGCCACAACGACAACAACTAATACCTCGAAATAAGAATTATTTGAACTTTGAATGCAATTTAGACCAAAACTAAGAAAGAAGAAAATAAAGGCTTACATCGAAAGGCAGAAGCCTTGGAAAAGCCTTTGAGAGCTTCTCGTTTGTCAACTTTCTTCAAACCACGTATTAAGGCTCTCCATGAAATTACTTGAAGTTGACACAATTTATCTAATTAATCCTACACGTTGTTAGGCTTTTTAATTCATCATTAATGAAGAAATGGCCATTCATATACAATCAGATGAATCTGGTCTATATTTAATTACTTTTTGTAACTCCTTAGCTTCTCCATATTCTTTGGACATTGCAAATTGCTGAAAATATTACTATTTAATATATAATTAGACGTTTTATTACATTTTAATTTAATGCAAGGGTAAAATTATAATCTAATTTTAAAGATAGAAGTTTCTTACTTTTAGTATAATATATATATATTATACTTATCATAATCTTTATAGTTTTTATATCTTTTCTTATATTTGTAATCTTTTCTTTTAGGAGGATCTTTATCGTAACTCTGAGTTGTGTATATTACACTTTTACAGAAGTTTAACTCATTCTGTTTTAATTGTTTCTGGATCTGTAAGTGTGTACACTTCTCTTGTAATATGTCCATGACATGTTGTATACGGTGTCCTATGGACCATTTTAAATTTGGGTTCTGTTCTACGCCTTCCCTTTTGTTCCATCTTTCTTCTATTTCTCGGCCTAGAGCCCCTGGTAATTTATTAAATAATTTCTTTCCTAGTTCTTGGTTGAAAGAATTACCGCTAATTGTACAATAATAAAAGAAATCGTTTAAGAATTTCTTAATATATACCCAATTACTAATTCTTAATTGTTCTAATTTAATTAGAGCATTTCTTTGTAATGTGACTAATCCGCTATTAGGATCTTCTCCCGTAATTAAAGTATGTATTTTATTTGTAAAATTATACGGGTTAGCTCCCATGGCGACTAGTTGTTGAAACTCTATTTGAAAATCTGTTTTATAAGCTTCCCATAAAGCTTTTGTAGATTCTCCTAGGAATGTTTCTAGGTACTTGTACATAGTTTCTGCGTCTGTTTCAACATAATTTTGCATGTAATCTGCTATCACTATCCCTTTCCATAAATCTATTACGGAATTCCATCTTTGGGGGTCGTGTGCAGCTATATTAAGGATTTTCCCTCTATTATCTCCTTCTTGGAGAGTAATAGGTTCTTCTAATGGCATTCTTCTGCCTGAGGGTTTAACTTTTTCTATTGGTTCTCCTGTAGTTCTTAATACTCTCCGTCTAGGTATATTACCTGTATTTGTATCTACAGTATATTGTTCTCCGGTAGTTCTCTGGAATGGGCTAGAGCTAGATGCGCTAGTCTCCATTAATTCTTTCTCGCTTACTACAGAGTCTTTTTCTAAATTATCTTCATCTTCTCCAAGGATGTCTTCCCATATTGCTTCAAACTCATCTGTTTTTTGTTGATAAGTTTGTTCTTGTCTATATCCTTGATTATCAGTTCTGATCTCGCATTTTTTAAAGTGATCTATCATTTCTTCTAAATTTAAGTTATCTAATTTGCATCCTTTACATCTAAATAGCATTCCTGGTTTTTGTTGATGCAGGTTTTTTGCTTGTTCTAAGGCGATGTCTATCTTTTATGTCTGTCATTTAGTCTAGTGAAGTCTATCTCCTGTGATAATTTTTTATTTTTTATTTTTTTTAAATTCTAGACTCTGTCCATTCATGAATTCCTTTTACTATTCAAATCAGGGATCCTCTTATTATTCAGTCATGAATTTTTTATTTTTCACATCACAAGCTCTTTATACTGTTCATCTCTTCTTCGGGACCTTACCCTACCATAACAGTCGTCTTTAGCCACACTCAATTTTTTCAGGCCAATATCGTCCTTCAGCGGACATTCACAGGCCATAGTCAACCACCGTCAACATAGGAATTTACAGGCTAATCCATTGAGGTTATGTATAGAGTCCAAAAGATAACCATATACTAAGCATATTGAGTTTATGATAATGATCATAATAGATTTATGATAATGATAATAACAGGATCATGATAATCATAATAACAAGTTCATGATAAAAACATATTTCCTGCAGAGTTTAAACTGCAAGACTAATTTATAAATATTAAAATAACATAATCAAAATCATAATTTACATATGGAGGAGATAAACTGCTAGAAAGTAGACTTACATATTAGGAAAAACAGGGAGGTTTCCCTTTCGGGAAGCCCCTGAAGCCTAGTAATATGCGGAAAATAAGCAACTCACACTAAAACTAATTATAGTGGTAGTTTATACAAATGGGCTAAGGGGAAAAAGTAGAGAGGATTGAAGCATTGGTTTTTTCACTCTGCTTGGCCTTTCTCTTTTTTCGTGTCTCTCTCTTGTGTGTCTGAGTCTGCCTTTATAATGTCTGGCGGATTTCAACTCCGGATTTCAAAATGCCAAAGAATCTTTTGAGTTGTAGTCGGGTGCGCTGTGGGCCCCATCGTCACTTCAACTTTTTCAAAAGTTACTTTTTTATTTTGTTTTCTTGTGTTGCTGTCCTGCTTTTAGCATCTGCTTTATCTAAAGTTGTTTTTGCTTTAAAGATGCTGTCCTTGCTGTCTGCTACTTTGGTGCCTTTTTTCGTCTTTTCGAGAAGCATTCTGCACCTTTCTTTTTATTTTTTGTCTGGTTCTCTATTTTGTCCAAGTCTCTGTACATCATTTTCAGGTGTCCAGATTATGCATGGCCACTGAATCAAAACTCATGCCAGAATCATAATTGTCGTCGTTAGGGTCCTGAGCATAATTTGATTCTAGAAATTCACTGTCTGAGACATGATCTATACTATCTTCGTCTGAATTATGATTCTGTTCGGGTACTACTGGAGGTGTTACTACTGGTAGTGTGATTTCCGGATTTATATATTATTTTTTTTGTTCTTTATCCGGGACGTATGTTTTTTCTCTGAACATTTTTTCTATGGTCTCTTTAATTATTTTTTCTATATTTTTAGTCTGTCCTTTTTTTAGGGTCTGCTCCTTGCTCTGGATGATGATCCTGTAGTGAAAGTTTGAGGGAGCTTTCGTCTGGTTGAGGAAATTTCTTCCTCTTCACTTTTTGGCAAAGTGACAGCCATCAACGGATTTGATTTGTCTTTACCGGCTACCGTTTGAACCGGACTAGTTGTACCTCTATCTGGTACAATAGATCTGTTTGCATTAAGAAGGGAATGCACACCTATCTCATCCATTTTTTGAGGAGTTGGAGAACTCTGTGTCTGGTGTTGTCTGATTTGGAGTTCTAAGATTTTTATTTTTTCGGTGAGCTGGGTGTTTTGTATTTGGAGAAAGTCTTTTGTATTGTTGAGTCTTTTTACTGTCTCGGTCATTGTATTACAATGATCGCAAAAGATAATTTTATTGGTGTCTCTTTGGATATTATACTGAGGAATCTGATCTGGATTTTGTCTGAGGGCTGGTGAAATATAATAGTTTGGCCCAAGAACTCCTCTAGCATAGTCTAGAGCTTCTGTGAATACATTGAAACCTTTAAAAAGCGGTTTCTTAATATCTTTTATAGAGTCTATAACCTCTAACCAAGTCTGAAATATACCATTAGTTTTGCCATGGACAACTACATAAAATTTAAAACGTTTGTCCAGGTTTTTCTCGCTAAAATATTGACAAGTGCAATTTAAAGTAGCCACAAAGTGACTAGTGTCTTTCTTGTTGTGAGCAATCCATAAATTGTCTATTAAGCATTTCTGCTGTCTGTCGACAATATAGTCTGGTAAAATCTTGAAAGTAAGATTTGAGTTTGGAAAAGCTATTAAATTATTTTTTCCAAAATATAGTCTTTCTATATTATGAGTCTCTAACTCGGTTATGGGCTTGAATTTTAAATTACCCAATACCCGTTGTCTGAAGTCATCTTGGGGTATGGCTGGGCCTTTCCCCTTGTCTTTAGTTTTGTCTTTGGACGAGCTCATACTGCATCACGAAACATTAGTTAGATAATATTTTTAATCTACTAAGTTGATCTGCTAGATTATTGTCTTTTCCTTTAATGTGTTCAAAAACTAAATTATAGATGGATATAGTATCTAAGAAATTAAGCCATCTTCGTCTACTACTATTTTTCTCATTTATCTTTTGATAAAACTTAACTATGGCTTCACAGTCCGTTCTAACTAGAGTTTCTGATTTATTTAGTAAGAGATCTGAAAATAAATTATATATTTAAAAAATATTTATAAAATTATTTTCTTTTATTCAAATCGTTAACGGTTATGTTTGTTAGCACACGGTAATTATGGGTCAATCCCATAATTACATCCATTCATTACTATTGATTGATTATGTAATATTTTGTAATTAAGTAGCATCTTATAATTTAGGTAATGTAGATTAGTCTTCCATAAGACAAATGATATTATACTTGTATATATTGTACTATTGGGAAGAACATTAATCAATTTCCAATATGATATCAAGAACCTAAAATTCTTTGCCCTAAAATTTTCTCTCATTCTCTCGGCTACTTCTCCTAAGCCGTCATTAACATAATCAACATTCTCTCTTTTTTCTCCAATTACCTTGTTTCTCGACCAAACCAATTAAGAACCCTAATTATAAAACCACTTCCAAAATCCTAAACTCCTCTACTACAAACCCTAGCCAACAAATATACCCCCAACCTCAGCTACAATATTTCCCTCTCCAAAAATTAGGGTTCTTTACTCTACTTCCCTCAAACCAAAACAATTTCTCTCCTCTCTTTGTTTAATTTCTAGTAGAAACTATGGCCAAAAAACAAACTTTTCATCATGCTCTTGCCGTAAATAACGTCAAGAACTTTATCTCCATAACACTTGAAATGGAGAAAGGGCAATACACCTCTTGGGCAGAATTGTTCAAAATTCATTGCCGCGCTTATGAGGTCATAAACCATATCATCCCGTCCGAGTCATCGTCGGATATCACTTCGATGGAACAAAAACTATGGTCCCGGTTAGATGTTATAGTCCTTCAATGGATTTATGGCACCATATCAAATGATCTTCTACATACCATATTAGAGCCGAATTCTACGGCTCAACAGGCATGGGAACGGTTGCAAAATATTTTTCAAGATAACAAAATTTCTAGGGCCGTTTATCTTGAACACCAATTTACGAATGTTAAATTGGATGACTTTTCCAACATCTCAGCCTATTGTCAAGAATTAAAGATGCTTGCGGATCAATTGTCCAACGTTGGTTCGCCCGTGACAAATCAACGGTTAGTCCTTCAGTTGATTGCCGAATTGAATGAACAATATGATGGGGTTGCTATGTTCATTCAACAAAGTAATCCATTGCCTCCTTTCTATGAGGCCCGTTCGAGGTTAATTCTCTAGGAAACAAGGAAGGAAAAACAAAAATCTTCTGAAGCATCCACCGCCGACACCGCTCTCGATAACACCAACTCATTTTCCACGGATTCGGAGCCCCAAAATTCTGGTTCAGGGGGCAATAATAATCGTCAAAATAATGGCCAAAAATGGGATTCCAATCGTAACAATAACAAATGGAAAAAATGGTGGAAAGGGACGAGGCAGTGGCGGTGGCCAACCCACCGGCGGCAGCGGGCAGTGGCGTCCAGGCAGCAGCAGTGGTAATCAGTGGGGCAGTACCCACCGTGGGCCTGGGCCCTACAATGGGCTGCCCTGCCATATTTGTACCCTACTTCTTCGTGGGATAGGCCTCCACCTTCAACTCGTCAACCTAGAATTCTAGGGTCTCGTCCCCAACATGCATTTATGGCTCAGGCACCATCTTTAGTAGGTTATGCACCCACTGACATTGAACATTCCATGAATAACATGCATCTAAGTGTTCCCGATAAGTCATGGTACATGGACACATGGGCTACATCACACATGACGACATCTCAAGGTAATCTCTCGTCTTATTGTAATATGAGCAATAATAAAAATATTGTTGTCGGCAGTGATCAGGAAATTCCAATTCGTGGTATTGGTCAGGTAACATTACCCTCTCCACACCCACCTTTACACTTGAAAAACATTTTACATGCACCAAATCTAATTAAAAACTTTATCTATATTAGACGTTTTACAAGTGACAATAATGTTTCTGTAAATTTTGATCCATTTGGCTTTTCTGTGAAGGATTTTCAGACGGGGATGCAACTCATGAAATGCAATAGCACGGGGGACTTATATCCCATTACCTTTGTTTCCAAAAATAACATGAACAAACCATCAACATTTGCTGTTATTTCTCCTACTCTATGGCACAATCGTTTGGGACATCCATGAGCAAAAGTTTTTAGTAATTTTAGGAAGAATAATTTGATTTTGTGTAATAAACCTTTTTACTATTTTGTTTGCCAATCTTGCGTGTTTGGTAAACATGTTAAGCTTATTTTTGCCTCTTCTAATTGTAACATCCCGTATTTTCGGGTAACGGTTGAACACATAAACGTAGGCAAGTAGACCAGACTCTGGGAAGTTTATGTTGCACTCACGTATGCTAATAAGAAAATTAGTATGTAAAAGGACGTGATCCCGAAATAATTTTGGATTTAATAAGTGTGATGACGGGGAGTATTAATAATAATTGCGTATCTCCGAAGAGATCATAGACTAGTGTCATATTACAGGAATTATGACATTAAGTATAAGAAGGTTTTATAAGTCGTCGGGATTTAAGTGAATTGAGATCGGGAATTAAATTGTGGGTATAATTAATTAATTGTGGGACTAATTAATTATAATTGGGGACAATAGATAGTGGGACGCTACGTGTACAACACTACGCTTTACCTAGTGAGTAAGTCTTATACACGATTGTTGGCAGCTTCTCAAGTCTTCAAGACATTCATTCTTAACCATTAAAATATGTTCATCTCCTTAAGATTCTGAAGGAATCCTTCCATGAAGAATTACTGGTCACACTTCTATCAGGAAGAGGAAATCTCAGTTAGTGGATTCTCGGAATTCTCGGTCGAAATTGGGGATTTTCTGTAAGTTTCATATAACCAAAAAAGGGAGAAATTAGTGGTGTTCTAGACCTTAGTTCCAGTGAAATTGAAACCTTGAAGCAAGGTTGAAGGCTCAGAAACCAAGCCGAGACTTTAAGTCTCGGCAAAGCTCAAGCAAATCGATTCCAGTAGTTCTGGTTCTGTCGGTCGGAATTCGGTACGGGCGAAAGGCATTCCGGTGACCTTCGTTGATGATTCTAACCGAGGTAATTCTTCTTATCCTTTGGGTTATACGAATCGCAGATCATGATTCTTACTAGTTTTAAGACGATTATAAAAAAAAATGCTAAGTTTGGGTTGGGTATTGTCGGGACTGCCATAGTTGTAAGGTGTTGGGGTTGCATGTGAAATTATTGTACTGTTTTGGATATTATAACAGTAAAAAGAAGGATTAAGAAGGGCTGATTGTGTGGTTATATGGATAGATTTCGACATAGAACAAGTATACATTCTACGCATACAAAGTATTCGCTAGAATGTCTCAATGAAGCGATTTCTGGTAAATTGATCCGATTATGATATAACCGATCATATGGTGTAGATAATCGTTCATAAAGCTTACAAGGACCCGCGGAACTTAGATAAATTCGACAACAAGGTATGCAAGGCTCTTTCTTCCTTCTTGGCATATTCTACGTATCAAGCATAACCGAAATATTATTCCATAAAGTACTCTACTCTTAGTAGTTAAGAATTCTACTCTTAGTAGTTAAGAATGATCATGTTATTGACTCTTATGTTAAAAGCCTGTTGAAGTATGTATCTAAGTCCTTATTGAGGCATACAGAAAAGATATTAATATTCACAGTGTTAGCCAAAGGTACAAGGATATTGGGCCAGGATGTGTTATTGTCATTCATGCATTCTCATTTGCATTGCATTCATATATTACCCTGGGCCACTTGTGCTATGCACACTACTATATGATAAATATTATATATGTAGGGGGTATGGGAAAAGAGGGAAAGGCATTATATACGCATACCACCTGCACTTGGTACAGACTATCACAAAGGAGCCCTAAGAGGCCAATATGATGTGATGATGTGATGCTTGTGTGGCTTATTGGGACGGGTTGCACGATCCGCAACACTAACATATATATATATATATATATATATATATATATATATATATATATATATACGCATGTGCATCATGCATACTTTCATTTACCAGTATATGGTATGATGCCCACATAGGCTGTTATGGTAAGAAAGATGTCCGAAGAGGCTGATATATATGTATACTGCATTGTGCATAACATTTAGGCATGTATATTAGGTCCCTTGGAGGCATTTACTGATGTTTAGCTATTTCTGTTTCAGACTATGATATATCTCTGCTATGTTATTTCTTATGCCTGACATACTCAGTACATCAATCGTACTGACGTCCCTTTTGCCGGGGGACGCTGCGTTTTATGCCCGCAGGATCATATTGAGAGAGGGACGGTTCGCACTAGTAGGTTGCTAGTTCAGCTAGTATTTGGAGTACTCTGTTCGTTTCGGCGTCGCGGTCTGGTCGTGGTATGTTTTACTCTTTAGAGACTTGTAGACAGGTGTCTTGTGGTTAGCTGTCATGTATGGCATTTTCGGCCTTGGTATATAACTGTGTAAGTTGGGGCTTTTGGGTTGGAACTTTATATAATCTATCACGGCTCAGTCCGTGTTTAAATATGATTAAGGGTGGAGTGTAGATGTGGTGCCCGGCGCGGCCCTCCGGTTTGGGCCGTGACACTAATTCTCATACTTATATGACATTTGATATTGTGCATTGTGATTTGTGGACATCACTTGTTTTGAGTTCTGCATGTCATAAATACTATATGCTCATTCTAGATGATTATTCGAATTTTTTGTGGACTTTTCCATTGGGACATAAATCACAAACATCCACCATTTTACAATTTAGTATTTTTATCAACACTCAATTTGACAAAAGCATTAAAAGTTTTCAATGTGACAATGGGGGGAAATTCATAAATGCTCATTTTAATGATTTCTGTCACAAAAATGGTATGTATTTGCGTCTTTCGTGTCCACACACTTCACCACAAAATGGAAAAGCCGAAAGAAAAATTCGAACGATTAATAATATGATTCACTCTCTTCTTGTGCATTCTTCCACACCACCAAAGTTTGGCACCATGCACTTCAAATGGCTATCTACCTTTTAAATATTCTTCCTAGTAAATTGTTATCCAATGTGTCTCCTACACAAGTGTTATATCATCGTCACCCGTCTATTACACATTTAAGAGTGTTTGGATGTTTGTGTTATCCTTTGTTTCCATCTACTTCCATTAACAATTTGCAGGCCCGGTCTATTCCTTGTGTATTTTTGGAATACCCACAAAATCATAGAGGATATAAATGTTATGATTTGATGAATGAGAAAATAATTGTCTGTCGTCATATGATTTTTTATGAGTCTAAATTCCCGTTTGTTAAATCTCATGTGACATCCTCACCTTCATATGATTTTTCGGATAATGGACTACATCCAATTTTACACCACCATCTCTATACCCAATCACATGTGGAACCACCTCCTCAAAATAACCAACATGTTTCGACCCATCCATAAAATGGGACTGGACCGGAGACCACAACCGAGTTTCCGAGGGAATCGGCCCAATCCTGTTCTCGTGGCTGGCAGACCCAAGTGGGGGAGCCCACTACTCCCTTACCTACATCTGTAAACCAACCCAACACCGACCATCACACTCCCCCTCGACCCATTACCATTCCCGAACAGCCCCGGACCATCGAAACTCGTGCTATGCACGGGATCTTTAGGCCCAAACGTCAGTTTAACCTACTATCCACAGAACAACCGTTACCTATACCAAAAAACCCAAAATGGCCTTGTCCAACCCGAATTGGAAAGCTGCCATGTTAGACTAATTTAATGCTCTTATTAATAATAAGACGTGGGAATTAGTACCACGCTCGTCTAATGTGAATGTCATTCTGTCTATATGGGGTTTTTATCGTAAGAAGAATTCTGACGGTTCTTTTGCGAGATACAAAGCTCGTCTTGTTGGTGATGGCAGGTCTCAGTAGGTTAGGGTCGATTGTGGTAAAACATTCAGTCCAGTAGTTAAGCCAACAACTATCCGGACGGTTCTCAGTCTAGATCTTTTCAAATCTTGGTCTATTCATAAGTTGTATGCTAAAAATGCATTCTTACATGACCACTTACAGGAAACAATGTACATGCATCATCCGTTGGATTTCTGAGACTATTCACGTCCAGATCATGTTTGCCTGTTGAAGAAATCCTTATATGGTTTGAAACAAGCTCATAGGGCATGGTATAACCGTTTTGCAGGATTCGTTTCCAAGTTGGGGCTCTCTCACAGTAAGTCTGATCAGTTGTTGTTCATTTATCGGAAGGGCGCTGACATGGCTTATATATTTCTGTATGTTGATGATATTATTCTCACATCATCATCCACTTCACTTCGTCAGTCTATCATGTTCTTCTTGCAGCAGAATTTGCAATGAAGGGCTTGGGTACGTTGAATTATTTTCTTGGCATTGCTGTCACCCAATATGCAGGTGGTCTATTTCTGAGTCAAAAGAAATATGCCGAAGAAATAATTGAAAAAGTAGGGATGTCTTCCTGCAAACCATCACATACTCCAGTTGACACAAAGGCGAAATTGATTCACACATGTACTCCATATAGCGATCCGACACTTTACTGAAGCCTTGCAGGAGCCTTACAATAACTGACTTTTATGAGATTCGATATTTCCTATGCGGTTCAACAAGTCTGTTTACACATGCATGATCCGAAGAATGAGCATATGGGGGCTATAAAAAGAATTATGCGGTATGTGAATGGTACTCTCCATTTCGGCCTCCATCTGTATAAGTCCTCCATCAAGCATCTTTCAGCCTACACAAATGCAGATTGGGGTGGCTGTCCGGACACACGACGTTCCACTTCTAGTTCTTGGGTGACAATCTTGTTTCATGGTCGTCCAAACAACAATCCACACTGTCTCGGTCTAGTATTGAGGCAGAATACAAAAGGTGTAGCCAATGTGGTTGCTGAATCATGTTGGCTACGTAATCTACTATTAGAGCTACATTGTCTGATTGAAAAGGAAACAGTGGTTTATTGTGACAATGTGAGTGCGATATACTTATCCGACAATCTTGTTCACCATCAACGCACAAAACACATTGAAATGGATATCTTATTTGTCCACAAAAAAGTTGCCCGTGGACAAGTCCGAGTTCTTCATGTCCCATCCCGTTATCAGATTGCTGATATTTTCACCAAAGGGCTTTCGCGCGTACTTTTTGATGATTTCAGGGACAGTCTCAGCATCCGTGAACCTCCCGCTAAGACTGCGGGGGACAGTTAGCACACAATAATTATGGGCAATCCCATAATTACCTCCATTCATTACTATTGATTGATTATGTAATATTTTATAATTAAATAGTATCTTATAATTTAGGTAAGATAGATTAATCTTCCATAAGACAAATGATATTATAGTTGTATATGTTATATTATTGGGAAGAACGGAATCAATTTCTAATAATATTAGAATCATTTCATACATTCTTATTTGACGTCACCTCTTAGAAATGGTTGTCAACCTATTCAAACACAATATGTTTATTAGATTTCGAATATATATATTCTTAGTCATTTTCACTAGTCAGGCTAGGTTCCTAGTACAATATATCTTCAAAGATTATATGCAAGTATTAGAAGCCCACACGAAATATATAGTGATCTTCCAGTGGTCTTCTCCGAACATCTGTAACGTTCTCATTTGATAATCGACTAAACTGGGATCATTTATCCATTCGATGATTTCCGAGTCGCCCTTCATTAAACCAAACCTAGATCTCTCGTGCTTTGACGAGGTATATGAGCCAACAAATATATCGTGTCATCTAGGCCCTTGCAAAATGCTTAATTACACTAACTTTATTTTTTATTACATAGGGGTAGAGGAAGGACAATGGAGATGAGATTCGAACCCTCACTAGTAAGGTGAAAGTTCAGTAACCAGCCAACTGAGCTACTAGATCCATACAACTTTATTGTTATAGAGTGGGTAAAGTTCAGTTATTTTAATTGATTAAATATAGTTTTGTAATTTTAGTATCCATTGATTCGAGTAATCTAAATTCACGCTAGTGCACCAGACTGCCTTTTTTTTATTCATAAAGAAATTTCTGCAAGAGGTTGTTTTAAAAAAATATGAGGTAAGACCGCGTACAATAGATTATTGTGGTCCGTCCCTTTCCCGAATCCCGCGCATAACGGGAGCTTAGTGCACCGAACTGCTTTTTTTTGTATTCATAATCTTCTAGCTGAGACGAAAACATACAATTTTTTGTCACAAGTAGAACTGTGATTGATTGGCAGGCTTGTTCACTTATGCTTATTCTTTAATTATGGTGTTTCTTTTTTTGTTGAAAAAAAAGAGTATAAATCTATATGATAAATGAATTCAAGAAAAAAGCATGAGAACAACGGCAACCTGATCAAAACAAGGTGGAGATGGATACATACTTTTCGTACTATCCTCGGAAGAAATAACAAAATATGTCCTGACAAAACCACGGTTTTCACAATTAGCTAGGTTATTGCCTGTATTGACCATGAGATACCATTTCATCTGACCAGATATTTTATTCAAAACAAACCTTCCGGGACTGCTGCAGAGATATGGGAAGAATAAAAGATATTGTATAGTATTAAATCAAAGAGTGAGCTCCTCACGAAGGCGTGCGGGATGCATGTGATTTATCGATCAAAGTACTCCATATAGGTGAAAATGATGGGAGAAAAGGGTTTAAATTAATTCGTAATACATACGAAAAAAATATTAGGTGATTTCTTTATTATATTAGGTAATATTTTTTCTGCCCG
This sequence comes from Anisodus tanguticus, assembly GCA_034509755.1. Taxonomy (NCBI): domain Eukaryota; kingdom Viridiplantae; phylum Streptophyta; class Magnoliopsida; order Solanales; family Solanaceae; genus Anisodus; species Anisodus tanguticus. Next base: position 29,727,159 of record CM067561.1, on the reverse strand, counting down.
ATATAATTAAAGATTTATAACTTTATTTAAATCGAGTAATTTTGACGCAAACCTTGTAAATATGTTAAAATTCACAAAGTGCGTACAAGTAATAGAGTCCGAACAAAATAAATCAAATGGATTGTATAATAAAATTCAGAACTGGAACTCATAATATTCAAATCTTGATTTTTCTCTGCATTTGTCAATGTCTTAGTGTAACGGTGTCCACGTACTTGTGTCTGCGGGAGCTAGCCAATAGCCGGTATATGATGAAATAATCGAAATGCGTGCAAAATAACTAAAAATATACTAAAACAAGTGTGGGGGTTGATGGAGGGAGGTGGTGGAGCAGGGGTACTGTCCATGTATACATAATAAATTCGATCGTGGGCTACGGAGCCTAGTCATCTGGACCCAAGAATGAATAAATGCGTTGTTAGTGCTAACAGTATCTGCAGACTATGGTTTCTGCTTCTCTCTGAATGACTGAATCTGCACATGATCACTAGATCCATGTATTCTGGTCTGCACAATTTCACCATACTTTATTTAATCTAATTAAGCCTATACCAAAAAAATTGCCAGTATAAACCCGGTTGCTATAAGTCACAAAAACCAACCTGTAATTTATCTTTTTCTTTCTTGTCTTTTGGTGCAAGTCAGTATATACCATTTTTTATTTAACCATCTAGTATTGAAAATTCATCAGGATTAATTCGGTTTCGTATCATGAAATATCTATTAAAGGATCGGAGGAAGTATGCTTCCACCAAGAGTTTCTTCATTACTCGATCAGTTTAAATTCAAGATCTTTGATTAAAAGTAAAATGGTCACATTCATTCCACCATGCTTTCTTAACCATGGCGGAGCTAGGCTTTCAGTTACATGTTCAACAGAACTCAATAGCTTTGATCCAGTCCCTGTATTTGTCTTAAGAAATTCAGTAATATATACAAATTACTAATTTAGAACACAATAACTTAAAAAGATTAGACTCTCAAATTCATAAATTTCAAATCCTTTCTCCACATTTGTTTCTTAATTGCTCAGTACGTACATCATGATGTACTATAACTGTTACAATAAGATAAAGTATATAGGTTCCGAATTTTGTAATCGACATATCATGATTTGGGTAACGCAAGTTGCAATATTATTTCCTTTGTTAATAAGTTTGCATAGCTGCAACATAATCAGCAAGCATTCAATCATAGTAGTAGTAGGGTTAGCTAGCTACAAACCAACTAACAAATGAAGCTAGCTAGCTGGTGAGAGAAATTGATACATACAGGGTGCCAATCATGAGAGTAAACAATGAATTGCTCACCTCCTTCAATACTAGAAATAAATAGGATCAGGACCGATACTACTATCTCCAGGAATAGTCTGGCGTAAGTCAGGAAGCTGAATATCAAAATAAATAAATAAATAAATAGGATCCATAAGTGCAGGATAATAATATATATTTAGTAGTTCCATGATGAATCCTGCAATCACAACTGTCCAGATCCGAAGATATGTGTGCCCAAGGTAGAGCTAGGTAGTGCATTCATAATGTCATCCAGATTTTTGACTGAGATTCTCAATGCATAATTAAATGACCTAGCCGCCCTTGACTCCTGGAAGCATGCATCACTTGTGTTTTTGTCAGCTAAACCCATTCCCCCCTTTCATATAAGAGTTTAATATTGATATTTATACTATTGTGTCACATTTACCCGTTATATCATATAATCCACTTTATTTTTAAGATTTCAAATCTCATTATTTATAGTCTTATCGGTAGATAGCTTTAGAATGATCCGAAAATTCAAAATTTTCTTTATAATGAACATCTGACATTGCATATATAACTTAAACTCTATGTATTATAATGGTTTTAACTTATATATCCGACAATACAAGGAATGCTAGACTGGCATTATATTTAACTAAATTAGAAAGTTACTTACTGCATATTTTATATACTATATGTTATCAAATCAAGACTATTATAGGGGTTATATGTTATCTGTTCTTGAAGGTAATCTTAATATAATAATGTGAAAATTATATATTTTCTGTGCACATAAATTAAACTCAAATCCTCATAAAAAGTATAAAAAGGATGATCATGCAATTGAAAGAATATGCTAAAAAAATAGTACTATCTAGTTCTTTGTATAAGAAGAATGTAGAAATGCCATTCTGCAAGATTCATAGCCCTTTCTTTTTCCTTTTTTGGTGACATAGATGTACATTTCTCAATGCATGCATCTTCTATTGATGAGTTACACACTTATAGCCATTCATAAAATTAAACTGTAGCAGAGAAGTTCCCTACCAAGCCAGTTATTTATTTATTTATTATATTCACATTTGTGTGCCAAAATATTCTCAATTTCTCTAATCTATCAATTATAAGGCGAAATTTTAAATGTAAAAAGGTGGAAGAATAGGCAAAGGGAAAGATTAGCATTATAAAGCTCAGCACAAAAGTCCAGCAGAAAATACATCTCTGTTGGACCACACATCCAAAGTCTAAGGACCTAGACACTTTTGGAAAGGAAAATTTCTGGAGAATTGTCAGGATAACAGTTTGCATCTTTATGATTTAAGGATATGATGTTGAAAGTTTCCTGAAAATCTGTCAGATTCAGATCTTATATATGTTAGCTACACCTACACAACAGAATCGGATACGATGGATAATTGAGTTTTGAATTTGAACCTTTTTTCATCTTCTTTAATGAGTTAATAGAGGACAATGTCAAATCCACCATCGCCACAGGAGGTGAAAGTCTGGGTCAATGGCTTAGTATATTAAAAGAAAAGAAAAAAAATTGGTGCACAAAGCATTTTGCGTTAGCAGTGTGTAGGAAAAGATAACACTGCAAGGGTTAGTGATATAGACGGCCTACCTATACCACAACTTTCTTTTTATTATGTATTACCTCAACTTTCTTTTTATTACTTGTGAGGATCGACAATATGGATAACCTGACATAAATCAGAGTTAGAAGGATTACAATCCAATCAAACTAATTAGTCATGGGAATAATGTTGGGATTAATTTAATCAAATGTTATGCAAAAGTGTTGAGTTCTCCCACATCGGTGAGATAAATGATCCTTGGTCTCCTTATATAGATCGGGCAATTCTCCTCCCTTTGAGCTAGCTTTTGGAGTTAAGTTAGACCCAAAATTCATTTTTTATAAAAAAAAAACTATTAAAATAAATCTTAACCGACAATAAACAAAAGTCAAGAGTTAGAAGGATTACAGCTCAATCAAGACTGATTAGTCATGGGAATCATGCCTAGCTAGTCACCCCTAAGTCCCTATGATAGTGCGATAAGCTTATTTAAGAACGAATCACTGAATTGTGAGCCGAGATATGCTTGCCCCCACTATCATCCCGTTTAATTGCACGGTTGCCCCTTCAAATGGGTTGCTCTTTAATTTTTGCCCTTCAAAATGGAATTTATACCTAGCTGGATATGAATTCTTTAAGGGTGTGAGATTTAACTTATAAATATTATAATATAAAAATATAAATTTATGCTCCACAACAAAATTGTTTGCCTTTTTTAAAACAATATAAGAAAACACCTACCCTTGTTCTTTATATTTCACTTCTCCTGTTGCTTCTTTAGATTGATTCGAGTGAGGGTGGCAAAATTGAAGACCGTCACAAAATAAGGTCAAAAGTGTAAATGACCCCATTATCCCTTGCCTATTTTGGAACCCAAAAGAGACGCGGCAAAGTTAGTTAAACTTCTCTACAGACCAGCCTAGTAAACATTTGAGGATGGGTTATATGGACAAGCTCCAGAGTCCAGATTAGAAGATAAATCCAATCAAAAAAAATTGGTGGATTGTATAGGGGACAGCTGTTTAGTAAGTGATTATCTTTTTATATGTCTTGCGGTTTATGAACTTTTTAGATCACAATCTAAACATCTATTTTGAGCATATGAAAATATTATGAGAAAACGCTAGACTATTATGTAAAAAAATTTAAATGTTAAAAACAGTATAATGTTTTATCAATCCTAAGACATATATCAACACATCTTTTAAAAATATGAACAAAATCTAAATAGTAGCCTAAAGGGCAGATAATTTGCATAAACAAAAAATTGCACGGTTTTTCCTTCAAACCAGCTGGTCATTAATTTCTGCCCTTCAAATGGGCTGATCCTTAATTTTTGTACTTCCTTGCATTTAATGAATCTTTTAAGACTAAAATGCCCTTTAATCTAGCAAGGTTATATGCTCCAAAATGTACTTATGTCGAACATCTTCCCATTTGAGCTTGACAGTCTCGTTTGGTTTATCTTGATCTCAAAATTTCTCCAAGTTTCTCATTGATTCCAGGCATCCTTCATTGTTTCATCATTTTTCCCCGTGTTTTGCTAGGTTATATTGTTTCATCATTCATTGTCCTTTACAACACCAATATTCAGAATCCTAAAGAAATCTCTATTTCACCATCTACAAGGCTACTACTTAATTCCATCAGAGTTTCCTTAAACATGCCTCCAATGGATTAGTGTTAAGAGTAGTTGCAAATTAAAATAATGATGCCTGCATTAAGCATAAGAAGCCATGGTCAAAAGATAGAGTAAGGAGGTCGCCATAAAACTCAATAGACAGAGGGATAGAACAAGTATCCCATACTTCATGGAAAAGAAAGATCCTGCTATTATGCAGAGCTCTGTTCATATCAGTTCGACCGGGGGAGGGGAAAATTCTAAAGGAATATGTTCCCTGCATTTTCATTCATTATTCTTTATAATATATATTAGTACATAGTTATTGACAAAGATACAAGTTATGCTACAAACTAGGTATCTAATTACAATTAGAATATTAACTAACCTAATATAAAAGATATACATTGATATGACAATATTCTATCACACCTTCGCAGTTGAAGCGGGAGGTTCTTGTACGCTAAGACTGGTTCGGAAATCATCAAAGAGTATGCGCGGAGGTCCTTTAGTAAATATGTCAGTAATTTGATACCGAGAAGGGACACGAAGGACACGAACTTGTCAACGAGTAACTTTCTCACTACAAAATAAATATCCATTTCAATGTGTTTAATGCGTTGATGTTGAACGGGATTGCTGGAAAGATATATTGCATTTACATTGTCATAGTAAACCAATGTAGCCTTGCGGATTGGGCAGTGAAGTTCCAATAGAAGTTTGCGTATCCAACAAGACTCGGAAACAACATTCGCTGCTCCTCTGTACTCGGCTTCGGCACTGGACAGAGACAAAATAGGTTATCGTTTAGAAGACCAAAAAAACAAGTTATCTCCGAGGAAAACACAGTAACCCGAAGTGGATCGTCTAGTGTCGGGACATCCACCCCAATCATCATTAGTGTAGGAGGTGAGACCAGAGATTGAGGACTTATACATGTGCCAGCCGAAGTGGAGAGTACCTTGGACATATCGCAAAATTCGTTTGAGAGCATTCATATGTTTATCATTCGAGCTGTGCATATATAAGCATATTTGTTGCACGACATAAGATATATCTATCGCGTGAAAGTGAGATACCGTAATGCTCCTGCTAAGCTACGATAGTGAGTGGGGTCTTCATATGGAGAACCCAAAGATGCACTAAGTTTGGAATTAGTGACCACCTGTGTTAGGGGAAGGTTTACAAGAAATCATGTCTGCTCGTTCAAGAATATCTTCAGCATACTTTCTTTGACAAATAAATAATCCACCTACATGTCTTGTAACAACAATGCCCAAAAAATAGCTTAGGGGCCCCAAATCTTTCATAGCAAATTCAGAAGCAAGGAGTGACAGAATAGATTGGCGAAGTGCATCAAAAGATGAAAAGGGCAATAGAGGATACAAACTGTTGATACCATACATGAGGAGCATGTTTCAGTCTATAGAGAGATTTCTTCAAATGACACACATAATCTGGATGAACCGGATTCCTAAATCCCATAGGCTGATGCATATAAACGGTTTCATGAAAGTCCCCATGCAAGAAGACATTTTTGACATCAAACTGATGAATAGACCATGATTTGGACAAAGCAGTGCTGAAAACAATCTGAATAGTTGCCGGTTTCTCCACCGGGCTAAAAGTTTCATCACAATCCACATCAACCTGTTGAGACATGTCATCACCTACAAGACGGGCCTTATGCCTCTTAAAAGAACCATCATATTTCTTTTTATGTCGAAAACTCCACATAGAACGAATAACATTAGCACCAGGAGGACGAGGCACTAGATCCCATGTCTTATTCTTATTTTCAATAAGAGTATTATATTCGTCTAACATGACAGCTTTTCAATTTGGATCGGACAAGGCATTTTTTGGGTTGCGATGAAGAGGTGACGGGGCAACCGAAGTTGACAAATTGAATTGTTGTTTGGGTTTGAAAATATCGTACATAGCACGAGTTTCCATGGTCTCTAGAGGTGTCGTGGGGTGCTGGATTAGTTGTGGTTGGGCTAGCGGTGGGCTTTGAGGAGAGCCAGATGAGCTTGGATCGGTAAAGTAGGGTTGTGTCGCAGGCTGAGAAGAGGCAAGGATATGGCTGGGAAGAGCCATAGCTCGAGCGGGACTCGGGACAATGACGGGTGGGCTATGCTGGGTTTCTCGTGGCTGGGTTTGGTGGCCACCCCGACACGGGATGGTGGGAGTTGTGTCGGGCTCCGGTAACGGTACTGACTGATTTTGCAATTGATGAATTAAAAGGGGATTGAGGCCATCATTTAAGAAGTCATAGGAATCCGGGGTAGATAATGTAGCTTGGCAAAAGGGAATTGAGACTCATCGAATATGACATGTCTAGAAACGATTATTTTTTGGCTTGATAAATTATAATAGTTATAACCTCGATGATTAGACGGGTAACCAAGAAATACACATGGGTTGGAACAAGGTTAAAGTTTATTAATTTCGGTGGAAGGATGAATGGGGTAGCATAGACACCCAAAAGTTCGCAAGTGCTTATATGAAGGATCTCGAAGATAGAGAACTTGAGTCGGGAATTTGTGTTTGAGAGACTTGTTTGGGAGAATGTTCAAGAGATATGTTGCCATTGATAGAGCGTGATGCCAAAAAGAGAGGGGATGGAGGCGTAGGCAAGGAGGGTACGAACTAAGTTATTTATGGTTCTTATTTTTCGTTCGGCTTTGCCATTTTGTGGAGAGGTGTGGGGGCATAAAAATCGAAAAACAAGACCATTTTTGGCGCGAAAGAGTTTGAATTGGTGATTGTCGAATTTCCTCCCATTGTCACATTGAAAACATTTGATATTATTTTTAAATTGTGTCTTAATTAAAGCACTGAATGATAAAAAATAGAATAAACTTGGGACTTATTGCCAATGGAAAAAGTTCACAGGAAATTAGAATAATCATCCAAAAATAAAATATAATATTGATGACCAGTCATGTTTAAAATAGGAGAAGTTCATAAATCACTATGTATGATATCAAATGACATTAAAGTGCTAGATGATGAAGAATAAAACGACAATTTGACATGTTTTCCAAAGACACAAGATTCATAAACAGTAGGGCAAGAAAAATGTTTGCAATTAATAAACTTATTTTTGCTAAGGGAGCGTAAAACAGAGCCTCCAGGATGTCCAATCTGTTATGCCATAGAACAAACGAAATAGTTGCAAAGGTTGACGGAGAGAAGGCGAGATGGCCGATGGTGGTGGTTATATGATAAAGATCCTCGGTGCTATCACTTCTCATTATTCACATCTCTGTCAGAAGGTCATTCACATAAAAACTAAAAGGATCAAATTCAAGGGAAACATTATTGTCGGTTGTGAAGCGACGCACAAAGATCAAATTTTTTATAAGTTTTAGGGCATGGAGGATTTTTTTTAAAGTTAATAAGGGATGTGGTGGGGGAGAGGGATGATTATCCATAACCTCGAATGGGAATGCCTTGTCCACTTCCAACAATAATATTACGATTTAAATTACTCATATCGAAATAAGATGAGAGAGTACCTTGGAATGCCGTCATATGAGATGTTGCACCGGTGTCCATGTACTAATTTTCATCCGGAACGTTGAGAGACATCATGTGCATTTTTGCCTCAATTTCCGTTGGTGCGTAGGTTGATGAAGGAGAAACATGTGCACTGTATGTGTGATGTGGACGCGCTCTGAGAATTCTGGGTTGGGCTGTCGAGTCGAAGGTTGGGCCTAAGAGGACGTCGAGTTGGGGCAAGGTAGATTAGCGCACGCGTGCTGGCCCTACGTTGCCCACGGTAGGTATGCAACCCAAGGCGGAGGCTGCTGCCATTGCGGGTGGCTGCCGACTTGCTGTTGATGTCCCCTTCCGCCATTGTTGCTGCTTTCGCAATGGCCACCGCGGCCTCTGTTGAATTTTTTTCATTTGTTATTATTCCAGAGATGTGGACCTCATTTTGGCTCGTTGGTGTGCCAGTGATGCAAGTCGGAACCCGAGCCCCTTTCGTCGGTAGGTGGGTCGCTGATGGTAAGGAGGGCGACATCGGCGGTGCTAGCGTTAGCCACTGCCCGCTTGGTTTTCCGTGTTTTTTCAACGATAAGTCTCGAACGAGCCTCATAGAACAGAGGCAACATGGTGTTTTTTTGGAGGATTGTGGCGACACCATCATAATTTTCATTTAAATCTGCAATTAGTTGCATGACCAACTATTGATTTGTGACTGGTGCACAGACGTTGGAGAGTTGATCGACAATCATTTTAAGTTTTTGACAATAGACCGATGCATTAGGAAAATCGTCCTGTTGAATATCCTTAAATTGATTCTCTAAGTACAAGGCACGTTGTGTCTTGTTATCATGAAAAAAGCTTTCTAATCGCTCTCATGTTTGTCATGCGGTAGCGTTGATTTCAATGATTGTATGTAAGAGATCGTTCGAAATTGTGTCGTAGATCTATTGTAGAACAACTGCATCTAATCGTGACCAAAGTTCTTCATCAAAACCATCATGTTTCTCCATGTGCTCGTCAGTGGGCTTGGATTTAGGAAGGATAATGTGATCGACGACTTTGTACACACGACAATGAATCTTAAACAATTCTGCCCAAGTGAATATTGATCTTTTTCCATCTCAAGAGTTATGAGAATGAAATTCATGATGTTATTAACTACAAGAACATGATGAAATTTAGGTTGTTTAGCCATTGAAAAGTGGGAATGAAGAGAGAGAGGGTTTTGAGAAGAAGAAGAGGAAGACGGCGGAGAGTAGGGCCGAAGGGGAATTTTTAGGTTTAGGGTTTGGCTAATACCATAAAGGAATATGTTCCCTTCCTTTTCATTCTTATAATATATAGTAGTACATGATTATTGACAAAACTACAAATTAGACTACAAACTAGATAACTAATTACAATTAGAATATTAATTAACCAAATATAAAATATATACATTGATATGAGAATATTCTATCAGATTCATCAAATATACCTGGTTCTGTTGGTTTAGAATTCATGCCTTAAGTTAGAGTGTGCATATCTTAAGATAAAGTTTGGATGTAGAATTTACCTGCAAACTCTACCTTATAAGACAAAGTTTGTCTTATGCTCCTTTATGGTAGAGTTTGCATGCCTTAAGGTAGAGTTTGCTATTTTAAGATAGAGTTTATATGCCTTAAGGTATAATTTGTTTGCCTTAAGGTAGAATTTGCATGTCTTAAGGTAGAGTTTGGATTCGCAGGGTAGAATTTGACGGCAAACTTTACTGAGTTTACCTTTAGGCATAACACAAACTTACCTTAAAGTATAATTTGCATGCCTTGAGGTAGAATTTGAATTCGCAAGGTAAAATTTGTCTCTATCTTATTAGGTATAATTTAAAAGGGCATCCAGGTGTACTAAGCTCCCGCTATGTGCGGGGTCCGGGGAAATAGTATGTTGTCTTCCTAATTTGTCTCCCCAAACCTTATCTTTCTTCCTCGTTTTCCGGTCACCGGAATATACACCCTTCCTCCCGCCGGCCACCGCCACGCCGTTCTCCCCCAACCCTTTTCCTTTTCTTAGATCAGGGGACCATAATACAAAGTACAAAAACTACTCCTCTGTTTTTGATCAATTGATATGAATCTCCGGTGAGAATATCTGGGTATAATACTCTGTTTATTTAGCTGGAAAAGCAATATATTAAGATTAAAAGAGAAAATGAAACGCCGGCGAGCACTGTCGGAGCTCAAGCTATTAGCAACGACAATCCTCCCGAAGGTCTGTGTTAAACAAAGGTAATATACCTGTGATATACACTGAATATACATCAGTATATATCATAGGTATACAAGCGATGCCCAAAGAAGCAACAAAGCAGTGGGAAGCCCACTGGACAGTGGGCAGTGGCCCAAATCGTCCAGGCCCATCACGGCTTTGTAGACTCTGTTAAATTGCCATTTGTAGACTCCAATTCTCATACTTCAATGCCATTTGATATTATTTATAGCGACTTATGGACGTCTCCTGTTCTTTATTCATTGGGTCATCGATATTATGTTCTCTTTTTAGATGATTATTCTAGATTTTTATGGACGTTTCCAATTGCGAATAAATCACAAGTGTTTTCCGTCTTCATCAAATTTAGAGCGTTCATTCGTACTCAATTCGAAAGAGAAATAAAAAATATTCAATGTGATAATGGGAAAGAGTATGACAATAGGGAGTTTCGGGAATTCTGTGCTAATAATGGGATAAATTTTCATTTTTCATGTCCTCATATATCTTCACAAAATGGAAAAGCCGAACGCAAAATTCGTTCTATAAATAACATTGTCCGAACTCTCTTAATTCATGCCTCCATACCTCCATATTTTTGGCATCATGCTCTACAAATGACCACATATCTTCTTAACATAATTCCTTCTAAAGGTCTGACATATTCCTCCCCCCTCAAAATCTTATATAATAAGGACCCTTCTTATTCTCATCTTCGGATTTTTGGGTGCTAGTGTTATCTATTATTCCCATCCACCACAATTAACAAACTTCAGGCTCGGTCTACCCCGTGTGTATTTTTGGGTTATCCGTCGTATCATCGTGGTTATAAGTGTTTTGATTTATCCTCCAAGAAAATCATAATTAATCGCCATGTCATTTTTGATGAAACCCAATTCCCTTTTACGAAAGTTCATACTCCCAAGCCTAAGTCGTATAATTTTTTGGATGACCAAATATCCCCGTATATTATTCGGAATTTTTCAGACATCTCCCGCACCCAAAATCCTTCAGCGGGCCCACTGCCCGCTGGACCCCCGATCGCCAGATGTGCAATGACTCCGATTCTTGGATCGGTCCCCAAAGATTTGGGCCGGTCCAGCCCAATTCTGGAACTGGTCCAGTCGATGACACAGTTTTCCGATTTGGGCCAGCAGGCCCACTACCTGCTGTGGGCCTGCTGGCCAGTCCGTCCCGACCCCAGAAAATTCCCAAAATTCTCTCAATTCATCCTCGAGTCATAGACCGGTCACTCGTAGTCAGCGGGGCACATTTACACCTAAAAGACATTTTAATTTACATTCTGATGTCTCTAAATCCCCCTTGCCCCGCAATCATGTGTCCGCATTAAATGACCCTAATTGAAAAATTGCTATGACTGATGAATATAATGCTCTTATTCATAATAAGACGTGGGAGTTGGTGCCCCGTCCATATGGTATTAATATTATCAGGTCTATGTGGATTTTTGCTCATAAGGAGAATTCAGATGGGTCATTTGCTCGACATAAGGCGCGACTTGTTGGTGATGGTAAGACTCAGCAGGTTGGGATAGATTGTGGTGAGACGTTTAGTCCGGTGGTCAAACCGGCTACCATTCGCACTGTGCTTAGCTTGGCTCTTTCAAAGACTTGGCCAATTCATCAGTTGGATGTCAAGAATGCTTTCTTGCATCAGCCGTTGGGTTTCAGGGATCCAAACCGTCCTCATCATGTATGTTTGTTGAAGAAGTCCTTATATGGGCTTAAGCAGTCTCCAAGGGCCTGGTACACGAGGTTTGCTAACTTTGTTTCCACTATTGGGTTCACTCACAGCAGGTCAGATAATTCCTTGTTCATCTACCGACGTGGTTCGTCCTTGGCCTACATCTTGTTGTATGTGGATGATATCATCTTGACTGCCTCTTTTCTGATGCCTTGCGCCAGTCTATCATGACCATGCTCAGTTCTGAGTTCGCTATGAAAGACTTAGGGCCTTTGAGTTATTTTTTGGGGATTGTCGTCAAGCGTCATTCAGGTGGCTTGTTTTTGTCTCAACGAAAGTATGCTGCCGAGATCATAGAGAGGGCTGGGATGTCATCCTGTAAGTCCACTTCCACGCCAGTTGATGCAAACCCCAAACTGAGTGCCGTAGCAGGTGCACCATACGAGGACCCGACCCGCTATCGCAGTCTTGCAGGGGCCCTCCAGTATCTTACCTTTACCAGATCGGATATTACGTATGCGGTTCAGCAAGTGTGTTTATTCATGCATGATCCCAGAGTTGAGCACATGAATGCAATCAAACGCATCATTCGGTATATTCAGGGGACACTGGACTATGGGTTGCACTTGTATCCTTCATCTACATCCACACTTGTCTCTTACACGGATGCTGATTGGGGTAGTTGTCCCGACACCAGACGGTCGACTTCGGGCTCTGTATGTTCCTTGGCAACAACTTAGTCTCCTGGTCGGCAAAGCGTCAGGCAACTCTATCACGCTCAAGTGCTGAGGCAGAATATCGAGGGGTAGCGAATGTGGTCTCCGAATCATGTTGGCTACGTAATTTGCTTTTGGAGCTTCATTATCCCATTCAGAAGGCAACCTTGGTTTATTGCGATAACATTAGTGCCATCTACCTTTCCGGTAACCCAGTTCAATACCAACGTACCAAGCATATCGAAATGAACATTCACTTTGTCCGTGAAAAGGTTGCAAAGGGTCACGTTCGCGTATGTCATGTCCCGTCTCGTAATCAAATTGCATACATCTTTACAAAGGGTCTACCAGCGGTTCTCTTTGAAGATTTTAGGGACAGTCTCAGCGTTCGAAGACCGCCCGCTATGACTGGGGGTGTGTGTTAAACAAAGGTAATATACCCGTGATATACACCGAATATACAAGAAGATATATCACGGGTATACAAGCGGCCCAAAGAAGAACAAAGCGATGGGCGCCCCCACCGGCCGGTGGACGGTGGCCCAAATCGTCCGTGCCCATCACGGCTTTGGGCGGCAAAGCGGGGGAAAAGTTTGTATATTAAGGAAAGTATATTTTGTGTATATTGTAGTGTATTTGTTACCTAGATTAGGATATACACTTACCATAATTAGGATATACACTTACCATAATTAGGATATACACTTACCATAATTGTATAGTTAGAATTATGGTAGAATAAAGTTTTAGGAATAGAATAGGAATAGGATTCTCCTATTATGGAAATATGTAACTTGTATATATAGCCTTTCAATTAATGAAAATAATCAAGTTGTCACTATCTTTTACCTATATACATACATAATATAATAAAAGTAAATATTATTTTTTTCGTAGGTATATATTTTCTCTAGGAATAAACAGATGCATTGTAAAAATCGTTGAATCAAACAGACAAAGCTATTTCTTTTTCTCAGCTTTTGTCTTTCTCTTCAAAAGTTTCCTGGAAAATAATAGTTTTTCTTTTAGTTTTATTATCATATTATTATTTGGAAAGTAAAAAATGAAAACTATAGGTATGCAATTTCAGAAAGCACAACAATTGTAATAGGTAGTCCGTATTGGTATCAGATCTATTCCCATGTTCCGATCTTTCCATTTCAATACTCAATGTACTGCAAGTGTTATTATCATATTATCATATTTTAGGTAGAGTACATTAATGATTTATGTGACTTAATATGTACTCAAATAAGCTTTTGAAATTCACCATTATTGATACTTGGAGCTCATAGAGGAGAGAAAGATAAGATTGAGAAAAAATATGAATTGAAGAACTCTAGACTACGTGAGATGAGAGGGATAGTTTCGTCGTAATGTTATTGACTTAAAAATTAAAAGATAAAATTTAAAACATTCAGATGTAAGCCACAAAAATTAAAGACAAGCCAAAATAAGGTCATTTGTGCCAATGATCCTTGCGTAAATCAGCCGAATCCAATAGCATACTGAGAGAGCCCATAAATTAGGGTAAAATACGGGCTTCAGAAAGAGCTCCAAAAGAAGAAGGCCCAACTTAAATATTTCGGGTAGCATTTGCTTTTGCGAAATGAAAAGATAATGCGTGTATCCATTACGTTAAGTATGATGATTTTTTTATCGCTTTTTAGCATCATCAATCCATTATCTTATTTAGCATCACCAATATCCAAAGGAATATTTTTTTAATTTAAAGAAATTTAACCAAAAGGAAGTTGCTTTTAGTAATTTAGAGTTGTTAGCATATTAGGAACTCGGGAATGGTCTAAGGAAATTTAATTTAGCGCAAAATGCAATATTTTTACAAAATACTTGACAATTCTATAAATGAAAACGCTAAACAGTACCTTAAATTCACCAAGAGGTCATTCATTTTTATAAATCTCATTTAACAGAATTAAATGTTTATCATTATGGCCTCAAATCAACATAATTCATCTTTCTCTTGATTTCTTTGTTATAGAAGTTATCTGGAGAAAATGGTCGGCAACAAGGTCGGTGATCAGTGTGATCGGATTGTTAAAGGACGATAGAGACAGCCCAAAAAAACTCTCACAAGATACACCAGCATGCATATGCTAAACTTAATTACTACTCCTATTTAAGTTAGAGTTGACTTTGTCTTTGGGATATTTGTGACAGTTTCATTGGATCATTAAAGGCTGTGCGAGACATGCATCACGCATATATCATTGATAGAGAATAAATCATATATTATGTAATTATTATTCTAGTGTAATTAGATAAAGTATAGATTCTTAACTAATTAGATTTATAACTATAAACATATGTGTGTATATATACATATATATGTGTGTATATATACATATGTATATACATATATGTGTGTATAAGAAGAATTACATTATTCTACACGGTATCAGAAGTCAAACCCTCCCTGCCCTAAAATTATACTCGGCCGCCACCCCTATCTCTTTTCTTATTTTCCATCCGCAACCCCCCTCCAAACCCTAAAAATATTCCGCCACCACCCACCTCTCCTTCATTGATTCCGGCGGGCACATGGCTTCTCCCGCTTCCTCCTCCTCCACCCACGACAGCACACATCCTCCTCCCCCTACTACCATCTTTCATTCGGCCTTTGCCGTAACAAATATAAAAAAATTTATCCCTCTAGTTCTTGATCAAGGATGGACAATACTCATCGTGGGTCGAATTATTTCAAATACATGCTTGTGCTTACAACGTCCTTGATCACATCGATGCCACCACCCCCGTCCACCCGACATCGACAATCCGACGTGGAAGCGGCTCGATGCTATCGTCAAACAATGGATATATGACACCATAACCAAGGATCTACTTCATACTATTATGAAGACATGTGCTCCTGCTCACGAATTATGGACATGGCTAGATGAAATCTTTCAAGACAACAAACATATACGTGCTGACTATTTGGAGGAACAATTCACTAACACTCGTCTTAAGAACTTTGCCAACATGTTAGACTATTATAAACAACTAAAATTGGTTGCCGATCAATTGTCTAATATTGGCACTCCGATTTTTGAAATAAAGATGGTTTTACAACTTATCAATGATTTTCCAAAAGGTGAGTACGATACACTTGCGACGATGATCCAACAAGATGATCCCTTCCCTAGCTTCAACAAGGCCTGGTCACAATTGTTGTTGGAGGAGACTAGACGAGCCAAACAGGACGAGCACACTCTACAAGCATTGACAGTTGTCGTAATGCCAACCGCCAACACACCCGCCGATCCTCCGCAACCTAACTCAATGTGGTGGCCGAGAAGGCAGAAGGGGACGCGGTCGCGGAAAGCGAGGCGGTGGCAATGCCCACTTCTCTATGTCCGAGCAGCAGGCATATGACCCCATGACCCCTACCGATCTAAGTCAGCTTACAATATTATGAATCACCAGCAGCCCGACGACGCATGGTACATGGATACAGGTGCCACATCCCACCTCACTCGCGACTCTGGTAATCTCCCTCACCAATTCAATTTGAACAATCCGCAATTTATTTTGATCGGCAATGGCAATCGCATTCCAATTCAAGGCTGTGGCACCATTCAAACACAACCACCTCACCCACCATTTTCCCTTTAAAATGTCCTATATGCTCATAACATCATTAAAAACTTAATCTATGTTAGGAAGTTTGCTAGTGAAAACTCTGTATCTATTGAGTTTGATCTTTTTGGTTTTTCTGTAAAGGACCTACATACGGGGACAACTCTTACGAGATGCAATAGTGTGGGGGACTTATATCATTTCTCATCCAATTTCGCTGCAAGTATCAATCCATCAACCTCTCTAGCTGCCATCTCTCCATACTCTTGGTACAATAGACTCGGGCACCCGGGAGCACCAATTTTTATTTTTCTTAGAAGTCAGAATTTCATTCAATGTAATAACGACAAATTTACCCTTGCTTGCTACTCTTGTCCTTTAGGAAAGCATGTTAGACTTCCTTTTCAATCTTCATTAAGTGTAACATTTTCTCATTTTGATATTATTCATGCGGATTTATAGACATCTCTCATTACTAGCAAACAGGGTCACAAATATTATTTGGTGTTTTTGGATGATTTCTCTCACTTTCTTTTGGTGTATCCTCTAAAATAAGTCCCAAGTTTACACAATCTTTCTTGAATTTCAAGCATATGTTAAAACCCAATTTGAAAAGACTATCAAAACTTTTCAATGTGATAACGACAGTGAGTTTGACAACCCTCATTTTCACAAATTTTATGCGAATCACGACATGGTGTTTTTATTTTCTTTCCCTCATACCTCTCCTCAAAATGGTAAAGCCGAAAGAATCCTACGCACAATTAACAATAAGATCCGCATTATGCTCTTCCATGCTTCCATCCCCCCTTCTTTTTGGGTGTACACCTTACACATAGCGGCATACCTCCTTAATATATTACTAACACGAACACTTCAAAATAAAACTCCAACCGAAATTCTCTTCTGTCGAATCCCCTCTTATGATCACCTTCTGGTTTTTGGTTGTCTATGCTACTCGAATCTCGCCTCCACGGCCCCTCACAAATTAGCAACTAGAACTACCCCTTCCATTTTCTTAGGTTTCCCGTCAAACCATAAGGGGTACTTATGCTATGGTTTGTCCACAAATAAAATTCTAGTCTCTTGCCATGTCACTTTCGAGGAGACATTTTCTCATTTGCAAACATCCAAAAATTTCAAGTCCCTAATTACGACTTCCTTGATGATCTGAACACGTCCCCTCTTATTAAAAACTCCATACATCGTGCCACTCATCCCGTCCCGCCACTGTCCTAGCCCATTGTCCTACCGTCGACTACCCCCAGCACCCGTCGACTGCCCCCCAATCCCGTCGACCACCCACTATAATCAGTCACCGCCCCATCCTCAATCAGTCACGAAAAATACTATGTCCCAAACCACCCCACTGCCCGTGACCTAAACAATCTCGCTTTCGACCCACCGTATAGAAACTCGTGCCCAACACGGGATTTTCAAACCAAAAGTCCACTTTAACCTCTCCACTCAGACTATCTCACATATACCTAAAAACCCAAAATTAGCCAAGCTTGACCCGAATTAGAATGCGGCCATGCGTGATGAATTTAATGCGTTCACTACATAGCGCACTTGGGATCTTGTCCCGAGACCAGATGGGGTGAATGTGATTCATTGTATGTGGCTATATTGTCACAAATTCAGAGATATCGGTGAGCTTGAACACCATAAGCGAGACTTGTGGCAAATGGCACAGGGCAACAAGAGGGAGTTGATTTTGGTGAGACCTTCAGTCCAGTGGTCAAACCAACCACCATTCGCACTGTTTTGAGCATAGCTATGGGAAAAAACTGGATGATTCATCAATTTGATGTGAAAAATGTGCTCTTACATAGGGATTTGAAAGAAATCGTATATATCCATCAACCACCTGGCTTTGTGCATCGAGAGGCTCCTCAGCATGTCTGTCATCTTCGAAAGTCACTATATGGCTTGAAACAAGCCCCTAAGGCTTGGTATGAGCACTTTGCCACTTTCATCATGCATATCGGGTTCGTGTGTAGCAAAAGTGATAATTCACTTTTTATTTTTCATCGAGGTAATGACATTGCATACCTTTTTATCTATGTGGATGATATTGTTCTGACCGCCTCATCTGATGTGCTGAAACACGAGATCATTACCCTGCTCAAATTCTAATTTGCTATGACAGACTTCGGTAAGTTGAGTTATTTTTTGGGGATTTCAGTGCGAGATCCGAAAATGCAATGTTCATGTGTCAGCGTAAGTATGCCGAAGAAATTGTTTATAGGGCTAAAATGGCAAACTGCAAGATCATGCCTACTCTAGTCGACTCGAAGTCGAAACTCAGTGTCGATGATGGGGATCCAGTGCTCGATCCTTCTCTTTATAGGAGTCTTTCTGTTACACTTTAGTATCTTACTTTCACTAGGCCCAATATTGCCTATGTCGTTCAGCAGGTGTGTTTGTTCATGGATGCTCACATGTCGTTCAGCAGGTGTGTTTATCCATCTGCACTGACCAGGCTGATATCGTATACGGACGCCGATTGAGGCGGCTTTCCGGATACACGTCGATCTACTTTCGGCTACCGTGTATTTTTGGGTGATAATCTCATCTCGTGGTCTGCCAAACGGCAAGCCATATTTTTTTGTTCGAGTGCAGAAACAGAATATAGAGGTGTTGCGAACGTTGTTGCCGAGATCTGCTGGCTCAGAAAACTTCTTCTAGAGCTTCATTGTCCCTTACGTAAGGCATCTCTTGTCTACTGTGATAACATATATGCTGTTTACTTGTCTCATAACCCGGTTCAGCATCAGCGAATTAAACATATTGAGATGAATATTCATTTTGTTCGTGAGAAGGTTGCCATGGGCCATGTTCGGGTGTTACATGTTCCTTCTTCCTATCAGTACACAGATATATTTACTAAGGGACTTCCTCGACAGTTGTTCCTTGACTTCTGATCCAATCTGAGCGTCCGGCCTCCTCCCACTCCAAATGAGGGGGTGTGATAGAGAATAAATAAATATTCTACATATATTATGCAATTATTATTATAATGTAATTAGGTAAAGTAGAGATCGTTACACAATTAGATTTGTAATTATAAACACCTATATATATTGCATAAATGAGAAGCCTCCCACCAAGGAGAATTACACTATTCTACCATCATTTTACAAGAAACAACATTCATCTGCATCTATATACTAAAATTGCAACTCCAATAAATATAAGTTAGTTGACTTTATTTTGGATGTTTGTGAGTTACGTTGTTGCCCATAATGTTCACATGGGGAAGTGAGGCAGAACGACACTGCCATTGTTACGCCGGAGCCAACGGATATGTTACATGTTGCGTAAAACCTATACCGACATTATATTGCCGTGTTATATGCAAACACGACTACCATAGTGTTTCAATTAGTAGTTCTTCATCCCATATCCCATGTTACCTTATTATGTTTTGACAGCTTGGGTTCAAGTTATCCCAAGGAGATAAGCCTCCTTGGTAAAGGCAAAAGGGCCAAGCTATCTCGCCCATTATTCCACGCATGAATATCTGTCTTTATTATTTCAAATTGATAACTAGTTAAGATAAATTTATGTTATTTCTTGTGATTTTACCAAAACTAACAAAATTTTAAGTAGGTTTTTTTGAATAGTTCATGCATGCTCCTTGGATTTTTATGCTTCTGATGTACTAATTTGATGTAGATCAACCAAGTCCAAAATCATTGCATAGATCAAGAACACTATAAAAGGGAGATAAGATGTATGCCAATAAAGTAGTGTTCACTATCAATGCAGGAACGAAACGTTTCAAAAGTACTTAACATTTGTCTCTGTCTTCCTCTTCCTCTTATTGTTTCTCGTATAGTTGGCAGTTGGGTGGAACACTTGCCTATAGTTGAGAAGATCATGGATCTTCAACAAATTTGACATAATTCAGGCAACATCAATACATGAAGTGATTAATTCCTAATCAGAAATTCAACAGGACGAGCTTAACCGTAACTCAATATTCTTATAGAATTATTAAAATATTCACTTAGAGATTGTGTTGTAAAGCAAATCGTATTACTCATAAAGAATTTCATGGACAAATTATGTTTTCATATGTGACTAAACCAAATTAATACTGAGAGTACTGTTTCAAACAAAAAAGAATAGACATATCGCAGCTGAAAGGAGGAATCAGGATTAATTTAGACCGGGTTCTGGGGAACCTAACATTCTATGTAGCAAATTCAGAAGAAGATTAGGGAAATTATCTGGCACAGAGAAATCAAACATGGGTTCATTATCTGGCACACGTGGAATGTGATTCTCCCACACGTGGGATGGACGGCTCCTATATCAACAGGGATTAACCTGTCACGTGCCCCCAACTAATATCTAACACCATTTTCCCCCCTTATTCTTTCTTTGTCACAATCTTTTATTATACTTCCTCAGTCCCATAATAAGTGTTACTTTAACAAAAAAAAATTATCTCAAAATAAGTGTCATTTTAGAAATTCAAGACATAAATTGATTTTTTTTCAACTATACCGTTAGATAAAAACTGACAAGTTCTCTATTCAAGACATAAATTGATTTTTTTTCAACTATACCGTTAGATAAAAACTGACAAGTTCTCTATTCAAGACATAAATGATTAGTACATGTGCATGCTCTAATCAAGAGAAAAAAATAATTTATTTTTATTATATAAGGGTAATTCAGTAAACTTCACATTGTATTATTAATTTCTTAATATGCGTGTTTTTTTTATTAAAATGACACTTATTATGAAACGGAAGGAGTATTAATTTACGTTTATTGACAAGAAAATTCTATAATGTGTCAAAAAAAATAGCACGATATTATCACATGGTATGAAAAAGAATGAAACACGTGTTCGCTATTAGGTTTCAAGAAAAATAAATATTCTATTTATGAGGTAATATCTTATGGTTGGAAAGAAAGGAAATTAGAGTTAGGTGTTATGATGATATCTATTATCGTATACTAAAGAATTTGATTTAAATATTTTTTTTATTGAATTCATTTTTACTTGATTTGAATTGAAAGGATTGCAAAATATGAAACCAACTTAGCCGTAGACAACTGGACACTTATGTAATGTTTCATGCTTCATGTTTAATAAAATCGAGATTAGTTGTGGAAAAGTTTTATAATTTGAAAACTTGATTCTTTCCGATACAGGATCTTACCAAGGACCCCTAGCTCTATGGAAAAAACAACCACAGAAGAAAAATAAATGGTAAAACAATCAATTAAAAATCTTCTCTATTGTAATATATTTTCTTCTTCGCATCAGCTTTTCAAATTTTATACTGATCTGTATGAGATGTTTTCCATCAGCCTTTTCTTTCAAGCATTCGACAATTTGGTTCTTACAGCTAGTGGACCATGTGTATAACCTTTTATTTTCAAAAGAATCATTCAACACTTCACGAAGAGAGAGACACAAAATTTTCTCTACTATTCTATTGACTTGGCACTCTCTGTAAAAGTTATTTATTAAGCGTTTATTTAACTAAATTATCTATCATAACTATGCTTTAGAAATTTATATTTAAACATATAACACAAAGGAATGTTGCATTCTTTTGTGTTTTAAACCACAAATACCCTCATCTAGATATGCACTCTCTCATTGTAATATATAGAGATGACAGTGGATCTGGGGACCCGGTCCAGATCCGTTTTATAGGATATGGATCTTCAAAATTTAGACCCGACGGATCCGGATCGAACCCGGATCCGTTTTTGACGGATCGGATCTGGATCTGGATCTTGTATTTGAGATCCGTATCCGGTCCAGATCCGACTCGTGAATCCATTTTTTATTAATTATATTCATAACCTAGAATGTAATTTTATAAGTATTTTCTTAAAATTGCTAAGCACATCCTTGCAAGTTTAATTCTCAAAACAAGTTTAATTTATCCTCGCGTTAACTCAAAAACCAAAAAATAAAGAGGTAACTTCGATAATAAAATCAATGTTATATTAGTGAATTACTAACATCTCCATAGACAAGTAGTTAAAATTATATTCACTTCATTTGTGAAGATTCCAAGCACATGCAAGTTCTGCATTGTGGAAATACTAGTCAGCATTTTCCACAACTATTGTCATTGTCCAACATTTTCAATTAATAGCTCACAATCAAAATGAGACAACGAACAAAATATATCAAAACGAGACAATGAACAAAATATCTCATATGAACATTTCAAAATTGAAAGACAGTAAACTGTTAGCTAAGTAAAAATCATCTGTCAGTTCAAAAAAAAATATTAGCAAGGTTACATTCTTAGCAAGACAAAAAAATTTACATGTGGATCCAGATCCGATCCGTGGACCCGGTGGATCCGATGGATCCGGATTTGGATATGATTTTTATAGACCCGACGGATATGAATCCGAATCTGAATTCAGATATGAAAAACGGATCTGGATATGAATCTAGTAGGATCAGATCCTGATCTGATCCGTTGCCGTCCTATTAATATATACCGCCTCAAATTTTCGATGGACAAATTGTGGTTCAAACTGGAGAAAGAGGAGGTAGATAGAGAAACAGCAAAATGGAGGTGTGCCTTAATTGTGTATTCAATATGGTTATATTACTATGAATCAATTTGTTGCTCAAGACTAGAATAGTGTTGTTGATCCTGATGTTTATTTACATGAGGATGGATACTTTATTAGACTATTATATGCAGGCCCATAGACCATTAACTACAGACCACTGACTCCTGATTTTGACTTCACTGTGGAGTTTCCTACTGAAATTCTTTTGTGGGTCAAATTGCCACAGTTGCCGTCTCAATTCTTTGAGTAGGATTGCTAGCTCCATAGGAACCTCTATATTTGCTGACGAGTGTACAGCTAAACACAAGTGTCTTTTGCTAGTGTGTTAATTAAAGTAAACATTACTAAATCATTGTCGGATGCAATTAATATTGGTAGAGTATTTGCTCAGTCTGTGGTATATGAGTGGAAACCAATGTTTTGTGAGAAATGTCAGCAAATTGGCCATAAATGTGCTCTTGAACCAGAGGTGAAACCTCAGCCTAAACCTAGGAGGAGGGGTGGGTACCAAAAGCAAACCCAAGCCTAGATTTCTAAGAGACCTAATCAACAGCAGGAGATCATTCAGCCTTATAATACAGTGCAACAGCAAGGCCAGAAAATTGAAACTCAACCTCAGCAATCAATGCATAATCAGAGTAATGTCTCTCATGTTAGAGAAGACAAAGGTGGACTTTATAGTGTCAATTTAGTCCCAAAACACAAGAGGTTGTTAAGAGGGATAATGGTAAGGCCTCAATGACTCATGAGCATAATTCCAACTCTAGCCCTGCACTGGATCTGGCTAATTTCCCAGTTCTGAGCTCTTCCTCCTGATAAGAGAGGTTCTAATTCTATATGACTTGGCTGTTTTGGAATGTTTGAGGAGTAAATAAGTGATATAAATAGAAAGAAGTGAAGAAGATCTTGGTAAATAAGAAAATTAGACTAACTGGATTAATTGAAACCAGGGTGAAGCAACACAAGGCTGATATAATACTACAGTGCATTGCTCCAGGATGGGGACATATCTACAATTATAACTATGCTAGTAATGGGGGGATATGGTTGATTTAGGATACTAATCATTTTACTGTTACATCCATTCGAGGAAAATTAACTTATTCATTGTAGGATACAAAATGGTACTGATGTTGATTGTTATCTCATTGTCATTTATGAGTTCAATACCATTGAGTAGAGAAGATCATTATGGGGTTACCTTAAAGACATAGCTCAGGGGATAAACAACCCTTGGATGATCTGTTGGGACTTTAATGCCCTGATGTACCCTCAGGATAGACTTAGTGGGAATCATGTTCAATTTGCTGACATTAGAGACTTTGCTGAGTGCTTACAAGATATACATCTGAAGAACTACTCTGGAAAGGTGATTGCAACACCTGGACAAATAAGCAGTATGGTGAAGATATAGTGTGTAGTAGGCTAGACAGAGTATTTGGTAACCATAATTGGATGATGACTTGGGGACAAGTGGTGCTAGAGTATGAACTGCCCAGTATTTCGGACCATACCCCTATTATGTTACAACTCACTAATTTACAAAGGAATATTAAAGTGTCTTTTAGGTTTTTCAATATTTGGGCTGATCATCATAATTTGCAAGAGATAGTACATGAACAGTAGGGGCAGAATAGGGGAGTAAGGAGGATAGGGAATGTATGAAAGAACTTAAAACTCTTAAAGCCTAAGTTGAAGAAGTTGAATGCTGACGAGTTTAAGTTTGTGGGACAGAAAATTAAAAATAAGTTTGTTGGACAGAAAATTTAAAATGCAAGAACCGTGTTGTCTGATATTCAAACTCAAATGAGAGTTCAATGGACAAAAAGTTTACAGGCTCAAGAGAAAAACATTATACAGGATCTTGCAAAATGGGCCATGGAGAGGGAGTGCCCTTAAGCAGAAGTCTAAAGCAAAATAGATTAGACTTGGAGATACTAACTCTTTAAGTATTTTCTTGTTGTCTTAAACGAAAGGAGTCAAAGGAAGAAAATTTCTACACTTACTTCTTTGGATGAGCATGTCTTAACAGAACCTACAGATATCAAAGAGGATGTGATTGCTTTTTACAAGGGGTTTATGGGTGCATCCACTATAAATTTGCCTGCTGTTAGCAAAGTGTTTATGCAGAAGGGCCCTATTTTATCACAACATCAAAGACTGCAACTATGTGAACCTGTCACTGAAGAGGAAATCTTAGCAAGTTTTAAGGCTATAGGAGATGACAAAGCTTCATGTATAGATGGATACAATGTAATTTTTTAAAAAAAGCCTAGCCTACTATCAAGAATGATGTTATGGAGGATGTTCTAGATTTATTTGCCCAAGGTACACTATTTGCTCCTATTAACTACACTTCTATCACTTTAGTGCCAAAAAATTATCACCCTACTACTATAAAAGAATTTAGACCTATTGCCTGTTGTACTGTATTATATAAGTTGATTTCCAAAGTCTTGGCAAATAAAGGTGATGGCCACTATGATATGTGATTCTCAAGCTGGGTTTATTCCTGACAGAAAGTTGGGGGATAACATTGTATTAGCTCATGAGTTAGTCCAAGGATACATTAGGAAACATATATCTCATAGATGTATGATTAAGATAGACTTGCAAAAAGCATATGACTCCTTGAAATGTGTATACTTAGAACAGATTATGATAGAGCTTGGTTTTTCTATAAGTTATACTAAATAGGCGATGGAATGTGTATCAACTGTTAGTTATAGTACTATCATTAATGGAGAACCAACTGAGCTTCTCAGAGCTGCAAAAGGACTCATGCAAGGGGATCCAATGTCACTTTTTTTATTTGCTATTCGCATGGAATACCTCAGCAGGATGTTGAATGGGCTTGCGGAGGTTAAGGAGTTCCATTTTCACCATAAGTGTGCAAAACTTGGGTTGAGTCACTTGTGTTTTGCTGACGATTTGCTGCTTTTTACTAGAGGCCATCTACAATCTGTGGCATTAATGCATAACAGGTTATACAAATGTTTTCTCAGTCTTCTGGTCTGCAGGCAAACTTAGGGAAGAGTTCATTTTACTTTTGGGGGGAGGGGGTGGATCAGGTGACACAAGAGAGTATCCTTCAGCATTTAGGATATTCTCATGGTATGCTCCCTTATAAATATTTAGGGGTGCCATTGTCACTCAAAAGATTTCCCTTATTCAATGGCAACCTCTTGTGACAAAGATTACAACTAGAGTTTCATCTTGGACAACTAGGAAATTGTCATATGCTAGGAGGATGCAACTTATCCAGTCTGTCCTTTTTGGTACTCAAGCTTTTTGGGCTCAGCTGTTTATACTTCCTACCAAGGTCTTGAAATTGATTGAAGCTCATTGTAGAAGCTATTTATGGTCAGGTTTTGAAACTATTACTAAAAAGGTCTTGGTAGCATGTGAGAAAGTGTGTACTCCAATTGGTGTGGGTGGTCTAAACATAACCAACCTATACTTGTGGAATAAAGTTGATATAGCTAAACAATGGTGGAATATTGAGCATAAACAGAATAAGTTTTGGATCAAATGGATCCACACTTAGTATATAAAGAACCAACTTCTACACAGTGTAACAATGCCAAAGCAGGCTTGTTGGATGATCAGGAAAATATTTGAATCCAGAGATTTGATGACTCAGATGCAGTTCACTCCAGGAAAGAGTATGATCAGGCATACTTGGCCCTTCCTACCAGACCTCATGTTCCTTGAAAATGCATTATATTTCATAATTCAGCTAGACCTAAAGCTGTGTTCATTACTTGGTTGCATTTGCTAGGTAAGCTTTTAACTATTGACAGCCTAATGAAATGGGGGATTGAGGTGGAACCAAAATATTCTCTATGCCAGACTTGTGATGAAACTAGGGAACAACCTTTTGTGCAATGTGCTTATGCTAGAGCCTTGTGGAATATGGTACTAGACTGGATACAACAGCAGGCTTATTCTCCAACCAACTGGGAGCAGCATCCACAGTGGTTGATTACTATGTCAAAGGGAAGATTACAGAAGGCTCAAGCCGTTAAGATGTTGTGTACTGAGGTTATTCATGCCATCTGAATTGAGAGAAACTTGAGAATATTTGAAAAATATAGGAGAACCTGGGAGAGTGTGTATGTCCTATGTGTTAGCGCTCCATCCAGGTTTCAAAATGTAATCCATAGTCTTAGATTCTAGTTTTAGCTCTTGTGTTTTGTTATGACAGTTAGCAAGCTATGTATAACTTGCTACTTTTGTAATTCTCTACTTTGGCGGTTAATAAAAGTCTAATTACCAAAAAAAATTATATTTAATCAATATTATTTTATGTAGTTATTTAATGATAAGGATAATAATAAAAAATAA
Source organism: Anisodus tanguticus (assembly GCA_034509755.1). NCBI lineage: Eukaryota > Viridiplantae > Streptophyta > Magnoliopsida > Solanales > Solanaceae > Anisodus > Anisodus tanguticus. The sequence continues at coordinate 29,700,020 of CM067561.1, read as the reverse complement.
CAATAAATATCTCTTAATTTGCTCAAATGAACGAGTAAAAAGAAAATTTTATTTTAATCTTATAAGGGACTAATAGAAGAGAATGGAGAGAGCATATACTATTTCATAAAAAAGTATGTATTTCATCAATTGGAAATAAGTCATTTTGTTTCATACGAGGAGGGGCGCAATTACAGTACTTAATTTTATTTGTTTAGTTTCTGTATTTGTATTAATTTTTTTATTGAATATGTATAAATATTTGCAAACCCAAAAACTAAAAAGAATTATAAGTTTAGATGTGTCAAATTCAAAATTTATAAATTTCAAATTTTGACTTTGCCGCCGGTGATGTGAAGAGTTGTTAAGTAATATTAATATTTACGAAAGATGTCTCTAGAGACCACCAATTTCTTCAATTGCATACTCTTTCTTTTTTCACATAAATGAAGGAGGGCTCAAAATGGATAGGCAGGGATTTAGTTTCTCAAAATGTTTCTAGATATTTTCAGATATTGCTAGATGATTTTCTTCCTTTCTTTGGGAAGTAAAGTAAAAGAAAAAACTTGGACAACGATTGATGTATGATGTAACAGAAATGTTAATGAGAAACACAAATTGGTCAGGAGATAATTTTCCAGGTGAACATGAATTTTGGAATATTTTAAAAAATATTGCCAGCTTAAAATACTATAATAAAATTTTATGCGATCCAAATATAAAAAAGCTTTAAGCTCTTTTGCTTTAAACAAACAAAAAGCAGTTAAAGAGATAAACTTTCTTTAGTTTTGAACATGTTAGATCACCAGAGTTTAGACCAAATGGCCCTTTCAAACTAGTGTAGCACCAAAAGTTTCAAATTTAAAATTGAATCAAATCTCAAAGGGGAAATGGTCCTATTGTTTATGTTGAGTGATTAAGATTTTCCAACGGCCTTTTACTTTTTTATTAATTAAAAAGTTGTCAAGTTTCGGTTAAAATAATTCCTTTTCAATTTAGACCAAAACTAATTCCCAAATTTATTTTGATGTCAATATATGTCATTTGCTTCTCTACCCACAAAGGTAGATGTAAGGTCTGCGTATATCTTACCTTCTCCAGACATCATTGTGTAAGATTACACGGTATGTTATTGTTGTTGTTTGTCAATATATGTCATTAAACCTCATTAAACTTGGAGCCAATGATATTCAGTTACTGCCTGATATGAAATTAATGTGCATTTCTACAAATACGATTAGTCCCCAGCTTCCACATTTTAATTAACTAAAAACGAAAATAAATATAGCAGATAGGACTACCTTCCTAATATTATTAGGGCATCCCAGAAAAAAATCACTTAAATAGATACGTTGTACTAGAGCCTTTGTGACAGTTAACGCGTAGTGCTTCTACCTCTTACCTCTTAACGGATCGTTTGGTAGGAGGGATATGATGAGATTGAATTATTTGTCTCATAGTATTAGAATTAATTTCATGTTTGATTGGTGGAATAACTCATTTGGTATTCCACTCAATCTCATCTACATGAGCTAAAAGGTGGGATAAGTTATCTCACATAGAGGGTGGGATAAGTTATTCCATCTTATCTCACCCAATCCTATCTACTTGGGATAACTTATACCTCCCACCAAAGTGTGGTTGGTATGACAGAAAATAATACTCCTATTATATTATTGGATGAGGCTCCTCTCCATTTCTCATCTCTCCATTTCCCCCAAATTCCTACTTGAATGAGAGACATGTGTTATAGTTACAAATTAAAGGTTGAGATCTAATTACCCAAATCAAGATCCTAATCATGATTAAAATAATAAATATATTCCTAATTTACTCTAAAAAAATTTGGCAATCTCACAATTATAGCTAAAACATTATCTCATCCATAAATTAGTACTATTTTTTTCTCTTTTCCTACTTTATTATGAGCTCTTCTTTTCTCTTTGTTTTTTTGTTCTAAAATTTTCTCTGTTTTCCTATTTTATTACGATCTCTTCTTTTTTCCTTTTGAGCATTATTTTTGTACATTTTTTCCTATTATTTTACCCTCGTCCTCTTTACATTCCATCAAACATGGGAGAAATAGATATCTAATGCTTAGTGTGAACAGTAAGATCAAATTGAGTCAACATGAGATAGTAAAAATATATATAAAAAAATTGTAACTTTTAAATTGAAAATATCTATATGATGTTAATTTTTTAAAATTTTTCTATAGCTCAGGATTACAAAGAACTTTAGCAACAAAAAAAGGAACAAATGAGGATGCTTATTTTTTTTCGTTGAATTATATGAGTAAAACTTGTCATGTGTTAAGTATCCTATGAAAAGAATTGTAAAAGAGTTATGACATAATTTGAAAAAAATACAAATATACATGACATGTTTAATTGAAAGAAAAAAAAGGAGAGCGAAAAAAAGTGCTCGTAAGAAAATAGGAAAAGAGAGAAAATTTAGAATTAGTTTATGAATGAAATAATGTTTTAGCTAGAATTGTGAAATTTGTGAATTAGAATTGTGGGATTGCCAATTTTTTAGAGTAATTATAGGAAATATTTATTATTCTAACCATGATTAAAATATATATTTGAGTAATTAGATCTCAACCTTTAATTCTTATGACACACGGTTCTCATCCAAATGGGGGCTTGGGGAAAATGGAGAGATGAGAAATGGAGAAGAGCCCAATCCTATATTATTAGATACATATTTCTAGAAAATAAGTCTTGTTTTTTATTATTAAATACTTTTAGAGAAGGATGTTTTCTACCAAAGAGAAAAGTTTACTTTCTTCCCTCATGGATGAAAATCGTTTCTTTTATTTCTCTTTACCCATTTTCTTATCTCAATTTAGGTCACTACTACCACTAAATTTAGATTCCTATGTTATTTTTGCAAGAAAATCGAACGACTCACATTGTCTTTTAAGAGCCAAAATTGATTTCATAGATGGTCACTTAACTATTAATAAGGGTCAAAACACACAAAAGTTTCAACTATCATGTATGAGAGTTTTCTACCTAAACTCTCACCAACTAGTTAGCAAAACACACCTCAACTATCATTTGTTCACTTTTTCTACCTAAACTATCTTTTTTTTTCTTCATAAAAGTCATTTAACCATCTTTTCTAACACAAATTTCACTAAACTTTTTAATTGAGTTTTAGTTTCTTAGATTTTTTAAATCAAAAAAGAGGAAAAAAGAGTTGTCAATCTTACTTTCCGATGGTGTGATTTCTGTATTAGTATACTCAAAATTTAGTAATTTTCTTAAAATAATAATAATTACGTGATCATCTATAAAATTTACACGTCCAATTTCTAATAACTCTTCAACTATAAGAGTGGTTAACATGAAAAATTATTTTGCCATGTTTTTCATGTAACCGTTTGTGTCGTTTTTCAAGATCAATAGAACAAATAAAACCCACGGTAGGACACTATACGACCATAAGAAAGAGAAAATACTATCACATCTGTCTCATATTAGTTCTCCACATTATTAAAAATATTTGTTGCAAAATATTTGCTAGTTTATAAAATCATAATAGAATTAATTAAAGTTTTTTATTTTATTCTTAATATTTATTATTTTTAAAAGTAGTCAATATTAATTAAAATATAATTTATTAGAGAGATAATGTAGTAAAAATACACTTCTATTTATAATTTTTTTAAAAGTGAATAAAAAGGAAAATGTACAAATAATATAGAATGAAGGGAGTAGTGTGATTGTCAATTTTTTTTATATCTAGCTTACCGACTTACGTCAAACTATTCCTGGAGATAGTAGTCCCGGTCTCTCAGCACTACTACTAGTAAATCGCGAGATGTGCCTGAATGACCAGAGTTTGAGAACAGAGCAACTAATATCACCTACAAGGTCCTACCCCAGAAGAGAACAAATTGCTCCCACCAGTTGTTCGAACCTTTACGCGCAAAGATTCAATTTAATTTTAAGCTTCACCTCTTTTGTCATCCAAATGCGTATCTTGGAACAAGTGTGATTGTCAATTTTTCATGTGGAGAGGGTAGTGTATGGCCCCACGATGACAGTACATCCTGCCACGTGGCCCCACTAAATGATTGAGCTGTACAAATTCAATTCGTACTGGTCCCCAAAAAAAGAAAATAAAAAGCCGTTATGTAATCTTATTTGGGATTATATTACAGAAAAATATTTTAAAAGTGAAGCTGGCAAAGAGGGCTGCAGTTGATGAAGTAAACGCGTTTAAGGAACCGAACCCTCCGATTAAAATACCGAATCTACCCTTAATAGAGAAAAAACTAGATATACTTGTCACTGTTCTCAGCCTATATATAGGGCAACCATTTCCTCCTAATTTCAAAATACAGTAACACTCCTAAAACTGGTGTTTAATTAGCATTTGATCAGAATTTTTGTTGAGAAACAGAAGAAGAAAAAAATGGGAGACAGCACAATGACATGTGTAGACATTCTGTTGGCAATCATCTTGCCTCCGCTTGGGGTTTTCCTCAAGTTTGGCTGCAAGGTAACCATTTTCCCTTTCTTTATTTTTGTAACGTCTCGTGTCTGATCAGTTTATGCGCACCTCATTAATTCAGCGAATATAATTTTATTCATCAAAACTTAGATGATTGAAAAAAGAATCACATAGCATCTTTTAGCCGCGATTGGAATTTGCCTTTTAATTTACTACTGCTACTACAGATAAAAGCTTTGAAAAGATCTATTTTTTGTGAAACCTTTTTCTCCTTTGTATCCTTCTTGGTGTTTAAGGATGGCCAGGGCTAAGGGGTAGGTGAGGTAAAGCAGTAAAGATCTAATTTTTTGGGTTCAGGATGTAAATGCAAGTGAAAAATTAACTAGTTTTTGTTCTAAATATTGGGAAATTGTACAAAGAAGGTACAGATTTCCTGTGGTCTCTGAAAATTTTGTACTTCGTTGGTAGCGTTTATTGAATACGTGTGTGTAATATTTCTGCGTTGGGAAAACAGGTGGAGTTCTGGATCTGTGTTTTGCTGACTCTGTTTGGATGGCTACCTGGTATTATCTATGCTGTTTGGGTCCTCACCAAGTGATCATCCTATGGTAATTTTCTCAATTTCATCTCTTCACCCCCCCCCCCCCCCCAAAGCCCCAGAAAAAAGGTACTCCAAGATAATTCTGTCATCTTAGTTTGGATGAGAATTCAACCAAGATCTAACAGCTTGAAGATATTCAAGAGTATACTACATAGGAAGAGTACCTAATTCCTTTTTTTTCTTTTTTCTTTTTTGACAGGTGGATGTGAAGCCCATTACCAAATCTTTTTATTTTCTCTAATGGAGTATCTAGCTGCTGTTTTATTTATTCTTGGGTCTGTTTCTTCTATGTTTATCCCCTCCTTTTTCTTTTTTTTCTTTGGTTATTCTCTCTTGTGTATTCCAATAGAGAAATTTAAGTAGTGTTGATGAAGATATTGATCGTGTTTCAGTGTTTTCATTACATTGGTTGTAAGTCCTTTGGATTGTAATTTGACTTCCATTCTGTTATTTCGATTGAATATACCAATAATTGCTAGTATTATTATACTATAGTTTATCTTTTAACATGGGGCTTATATATGTTGCTTGCGTAGTCTAACTATGCTGGTTTGATAGGTAGGATATTTCAATAGACTTGTCCGATTTTATCTACAAAACTTACGATGCTTATATTACTTAATCTTGTAATATGCTGATAATTTTCTCTTTTATAAAAGAAATGAAATATGGGGGGAACAATTACACCCAAATGCTCCCTGGGACGATTTCGATAGTTTCGTTTCTCTTTGTGCATCTTTCTTTTTTAGGACATGTATTTCACATCTCTCTCCTCACTGCATTGGGCTGGCCCAAGGATATGGGGACTGGGCCTGCCGTGGCTGTCCACTGGAATTAGACCGCCCCCCTCAACCCCTTCCTCTGCCGCCACGTCCATTGGCTCGACCTCTGCCACCGCCTCGGCCACCACACTGATTTTGGTGATCTGCGGGTTGCGGTGGTCCGGCGGGTGCAGGGTGGTCGGCATTACATCTAATACCAACGCATTCTGATTATGTTCGTCTTATTTGGTACGTCTAGTCTCTTTCAATAGCAATTGTGATCAGACCTTATTGAAGCTAGGAAGGGGATCAACTTGTTGGATAATCGTCGCAAAGTATCGTACTCACCTTTCGGCAACTCATTAATGAGTTGCAAAACCATCTTTGTTTCAAAAATCGGATTGCCAACATTAGACAATTGATCAGCAACTAATTTAAGTTCTTTACAATTAGGGATGGCAGTGGGTCGGGTTTGGGGCGGGTTTTGGGATTCCCGTACCCTACCCACCCTCCCAAATGTGTCGCCCATACCCTACCCATTACCCAGTGGTTATATAATTTCCATACCCTTATTTGCACATTTCGGGTATTGGGTACCCGCGGCACTTCCTCTAATAAAACACAAAAATTCTACAAATTTCATAAAATATATTACCAAATAAGTTTTATACTTACCAAATACAATCAAAGTTCTATGAAAAAAATTGTCCAAACACTAATGTCATCTCAAAAATAAAATGCAATTACATCAAACATGTCTTCAAGGTCTTAAACTTTTAGTGTGCTTCTCCATAAATCTATGAAAAACAAAAGAAAAATGATTTAAAAAAAAAGGAGATTATATAGAAAAAAATTATATCTCAATATAAAGGAAGAAAAAACACAACAATAAAGCCATACCTTTGGAACAACAAAGCACTACATTGACCATTGAAAAATCTTCAAAGTATTATCAAAGGATCTACAACATTGATAAAAAATTAATTGAATAACCAAATAGAAAAAAATTACACCTTCATTTATTAATAAGTAATATATGTAAGATTTCATACCTTCATCATCCACATCTTCGTCAACACAAATGGTTGGACATTCAACTAAGTTTGATGATGTAGTACTAGGAACTTCATCTACAAATAAAATCACACAATTAAAAAAAATATGAATCATGAATATGAAGTTTTACTATTATCTATTACTATTAAGGATTATATGTTTTTATTATATAGTTTATTACTATTATCTATATTGATACTTAAATAATTAAATTAAGGTCCTCAATTTATTATCTTTATAAATATAATTTATAAGCTAATATATATATACATATATATATATATATGTATATATATATATATATATATTATCTTTATAATTACAAAAAATACAATTATATATATTATCTTTATAGGATATATATTATCTTTATAATTAAAATTAATTACAATTATATATACATGGGTCGGGTAGAGTAGGGTAGGGATGGGTTGGGTATCCTACCCATCGGGTAACGGGTCGGGTACGGGTAGGGTTCAACCATATCCTTACCCACCCCTAACCCACCCTCAGACAGTCGGATAATACCCTACCCGACCCATGGGTCGGTCAAAGCGGATAATTACCCGCGTTGATCGAGTCGGGATCCATAGGTCGGGTCAATTTTGTCATCCCTATTTACAATTGTCTGACATGTTAGCAAAGTTCTCAAGACGGGTGTTGTTAAATTGTTCCTCTAGATACACGACACGTGTATGTTTGTTGTCTTGAAAGATTTCTTCTAGTCTCATCCATAATTCGTGAGCCGAAGCACATGTCTTCATAATGGTATGAAGTAGATCATTGGATATGGTGTCATATATCCATTGTTTGACGATTGCATCTAGGCGCTTCCACATTGGGTTGTCAATGTCAGGTGGACGGGGGTGGTGGCATCGATGTGATCAAGGACGTTGTACCAGTCTTTGTCGGCAAATGGCTCCAGATTAGGAGTGTGTTTGGTATGAAGGAAAATGTTTTTCTAGAAAATATTATTTTGAAAACAAGTGGTTTTCTTACTTATTTTTTAGTGTTTGGTATGTAAGTAAAAAAATATTATCCTAAGAGCATTTATATGTAATCTATCAAAATATTATGGGGGTGGAATGGGTGGGGAGTGGGTGCTCGAGGGTGGTATGCGGTGAAATGGTGAAAGAGTTTGGTGTTGGGGGCTTTGGGTGGGTGAGGAGGAAACAATAAACTAGGAATGTCACTTATAGACTTGTTTTCCCTACTTCTCTTAAGGAAGTCATTTTTCTTATTTTTAAAAAACTTATTTTTTTAAGAAAAATAATTTTCAAGACATTTTAACCGATCAAACATGAAAAAATTCATTTCCTTCCTACCAAACACACTCTAGGTGTGTATTTGTATATTATTCTTCCTTTGAAAGACAAACGCAATTTCCAGAGCTGGTGACCAAAGCGATAGGTGACTGGCCAGTCGCCACAAGTGCCGATCACTTCTCTTGGCCTCATTTGAAGGGAAGACCAAAATATCAATTCGTACTACTTGTTTTTTCAAATCGGAAGATTTCTCGATTTGTGTATTAATCATTGTGCAAATTTCATGCTAATCTTCTTCTTATTGATTTAACTAGTAAAGTAGTCCGCGCCTCGCGCGGTATAACCGTGATATTTGTATAAAAAGAATATTGTTATTAAGTGAATAATTAATATTATTTTAAATTCACTCGAGATAGAATAGATAATTTTTATGTAAATACATACAATAATTAGTTTTATACATTTGATTAAATAAAAGTTATTATATTTTGTATTAGAAATAGTAGACTTAGATGAACTGGTTTTCCATTAGAAGATTTTTAAAATAGATAAATGAAGAAGTATATGTATAAATAAATAGTTTAATCATTTGTTTATTTAAAAGTATTTCAGACTTCATATCTAAATAGATCAAATTAACATTTTAATGTAATTTATTTTTAACACTGTCTTTTATATTTTTCTCTATTTTTCATTGTAAATAACATCAACAATACAAGAAGAATGAAAGGGAAAAATAAAATCAAAATCAAATAAATATATTGTAAGAATCTCTTCTATATTTATTCCTGTATTTTTTTCCCTTTTATATTTTCTCTCTTTGTTTAACATTTTTCCTTCTTAATTCCCTACCTACTAATTTTTTCACAAAAAATATCAAAATTACCTTTATGCTCAAAGGAGAGCAGTGTAAATTCAATAAATAAATACAATTCTTTTATTGTATATACTTATAAAAATACTTTTAATTACTAAAAAATATTTTAGTTGCATGCAGTATTTGGTGTGGATTGCGAAATCTCGTGAACCATCGAGTCTTTAAACGCAAGTTGCTTTCGAAACCATTAGGTCGAGGGCGCGTCTGTCTAGTCGTCACACATCGTGTTGCCCAGGAAAATATATTTTTGTTGCATTATTTATTTATATCTCTCACACGAGAGCATGCTCGTCATTTATCACTTTGGGATACTCCCGGTTGTCTTGTACTCTCAGTATAAAGTAAGTAACAATTTTGAGAATACAATTGTTTGGATTTGTTTCTTGAACAAAATTGAAAGTTTAAGTCTTTTTGTTTTAATTAGATACTTTCAGAAGATAAAATCATTAAAACCCCACTATTTTACTGAACCGTCAATTAAAACTAAAATATTATTAAGACTTATCATCTGTGATGCAAGATTTTTTGTTTTTCTAAGAGTTAAGTGTTTGGAAAAAAGAATAGCTACTAAAAATTGAGTGATATATTATGATAAATGAAATAAACAAATTTTACAGCCCAACATTTCTACAACTTCATCTTTTGTCTTTCTTCTTTCATTATTTTCTTTGTTGATCAACTAATTCCTGTCTTTGCATGTATATATAGAGAATAATTAAGAAAAAAACCTAGGGAACCAAGTATTTTAAAGATAAAATTTCTCTTCAATGTTTTTTTTTTATACAAAAAGCTACGACTTTACATAAAGACCAAAAAAATACAACATGATATGAAATTATATATGTAACTTTTTAAAACATTACATCAAGAACCTCAAGAATTGCCTTGACTCTTCCGTCTTTAAACAATATCTTCATACTCAAAACCTCAATATGATCTCAGTCTTCAATAGCGAAATTTTATTGGGAAAATTTTCATTTTCATCTATTTAGAAGGCCTTCTACTCCTCTTGAAAAATGAAAAAGAATGGATAATTTATACAAAAGATTAGTAATTGAAAATATTGGATCATTATGTTAATATTAAATGTATTAAAACTCGTAAGAATAGATAAAATCTAAGTAAAGAAAAATAAGAGAATACCAATAGTTTAATATAAGGATCTAAAAAAGAAAGACTACTCGAAGAGAACTTGTCGTGGCGCAAAAATGAGTGCATTGATCCCTTGATATTATACTACAATAGAAACTCTATTAATTAATACTCGATTATTTAATAAATTCTCTTAGATAATATTTGGTCGGTCCCGACTCGAGGATAACGTGCTAAATTAATAATTTGTTAAAATTATAAGATAATACATTTTTGATTACTCATATAGACCCATGTAAAATATAAATTAATAATTCCTTATATACTGCCTAATACATGAGTGATTTATGAAGATTTTTTGAAAAATGACTCAATTGTCTTTTATTTTTTGTTGAAATCAATGTCACATTGAATCTCATCTCTAAATTTTCTTATCATTGTAAGAACTTCTGATGTTGTTTTCTCATAGCTCAACAAGAAATTATTCAATGTGATTGTCGCTTTAATAGCCTCGTTTTGCGAATGGGGCTCTACTGTAGAACTTTCATCATCATCTTTATCACCTTTATCAGTTTTCATAACGCTCTCAATTATTTCTTCATTAGTCAACAAATGTGCAACTACATTTTCTTCTAGGTAGTTCAGGACATGTTTGACATCTATTGTTTGTGTTAGCATGATTTGATCATGTGTTTATATATGAAATATTTTTTTTATATCCATAAAGTAATACATTGAACACAAGAAGCATAATAAAGTGGGAGATTAAAGGGTGCTTCATTTGATATAGTACATTAAACAATAATGAAGTGGAAGATTGAAGGGTGTTTATAAATTGAGTATTTCATTATAAATTTATCTATAAATTGATAAAGTATTAATTAATAATTATTAATTTATCGATTAATTAATATCTCTTTTAATTAATAAATTTTGGTAATTCCAAAAACATTAATTTATAGAGTTTCTATTGTACTTGATTGGTAACACTATTCTTTTTTAACAGTGAACACGAGCAGGGGAAGTTCATTACTCCTTCAATTGTATTGAAGCTTCAACTGATATGTATGATTGCGTACCATTTTATCTTGTAGAGGGATGACTTCTTTTACTGTATATAATATAGGATAGGATGCTCTAGCAAAATTGTCAACCAGGATATACGAGTAGACTCTTTTATGGTTTCATGTTATTAGTCCCACATCGAAAATGAAACGGGAACATGAACTCCTTGTATGGATTTGGAGAATTCTTATCCTACAAATTAGCTTTTGGGGTTGAATTAGGTCCAAGATCTATTGTTTACATGGTATCAGAGTCAGACTCATTCCAATTCTTTGTTCGTCGATGTTGGCCCCAAATTATATTGTCCACGCTTCAGTTAATGAGGTTTGGGCATGCGGGAAGTGTTAAGAGTCACACATCGAAAATGGAATGAGAACATGTCCTTATATGAACTTGAATAATTCTCACTCTACAAGTTAGCTTTTAGGATTGCGTTAGGCTCAAGATCCATTCTTTACGGTCCAAAATTTTCAAAACTTTTTCTTGAGCTTGAAAGCATATATATATATATAGTGTTGCAACTATCATGATATAAAGAACACCGTGAATTTTGTGATTTTTTTCTGTAAAGAAACTCTTCATTCCTGCACCCAGTTCTAATTTCGCCTGCACTTCCTCACGCGCTTTCTTCTCTAGGAAACCATGATCTTGAATATGCTGTCAAATAGCTGAGCACTCAAAGGTTATGCTTAACGATTTACAAAATGCGGTAATTGATTAACGACTGTTGTTGATGTTTCATTGAAATTACCATGAAGTTGCAGCACAGCACCATCCAAGAGACTGTATACTTTTTTATATACATGAAGTTTCATTACAATTTTGAATCGACCAATATGGTTTTGTCTAGACAAATTTTTCAAAACATAAAGCAATTGTCTCTTGCTATTTTAGCAATATATGGTCGGAGAAGAATGTAAGTACATAGAGGACTTTTGGAGATGTAAGGGACTCTTGCACAAACTCAAAAGGGTATGAATTACTATTGTTTGCTCCAAAAGGTGGAATCTCCCACTCTAGGAGCCCCCACACTCCGGTCCGACATATTTGTGAATGAGGTAAATCATGGTGACTCAATTAATTTCAAAGGTTAGACCACTACCACGCTGCGCATAAGGGATCCTCCTTTATTTCAAGAAGAAACCCCCACACTGCCGCTGACGGAATTCAATCCTTGGTCTTTACTCCAAATATCTCCCTTGAAACCAATTAAGCTGCCCAAGCGGACCTGAATTACTATTGTTGTTATGCAATAAAGTAAGCGGTGCATTATAATCTTCCGAAACGATGCATTTCCTTTGTCTTTTCCATAAAAGACTTTAATTTGTGTTTAAAGAATAAGTTTAACAAAGGCCAAAAGGTTAAAAAAAAATAGGAAAAAGATAAATAGATTTTTTGGCTCTAGAGAATGTCGTGTCAACGTGCCTATGTCATGCTTTTATATAAATATATAGATTTTATCGAATGTCCCACAAGGGCACAAAGGACAATTCTTACTATCTCATCCACCAATAACTATGTGATTCTCAATAATATCTTATTTTCCTTTCATAATCTCAACTTTCGGAAGAAAGAAAGCAAGAAGACTATCCTAAACAAATACAAGCAAAAACTAACCTTCCATCAATTTCCCCCATAGAAATTACATACAAGTGTCTATATTGCTGGTTTATGCTTTTAGCTTATAGGAGAGGGCGAAAATATCAATTCAATTAACTTCAGAATTGAAAAACATTTGTGAGAAATTATGAGAAGATCTGGAAACTTATTCAAATTATAACTGGCACTTGAAGCCTAGCCGCATCCCTAAAATCAAAAATGCAATTTCTAATGTGCCTAAATAGGCATACAAGTTGGCAGTTTACTGATGGTTATACAATGAGACTGTTAAAGCTTCCATCATCAAGAGTATATACTGACATTAAGTTTCATCTAAAGAAGCAAGATAGAAATAAATTATACATCAGAAACGATTTAAAACAAAGGATAAATCAAATTGGTATTTAAATATTTGTATCCAAATTTGAGTCAGCAGTACATGCTAGGGGTGTTAGTCACGCGCTGAAAGTCCTTGTAACCAATGGCACATGATATTTTAATATTGAAGACAGATTACACTTGTAGCTTTCATAGTCCAACTAGGATTTAGTCTCTTATCTCCTAGTTTGTGTTGGATATGTTATTGTACTTGTGTAATTGTAGGACTCTAAGTTAGATGTTATATATACTTGTGTACTCACATAATTGATATATTGAGAACAAAATTTTACATGGTATCAGAGCCTGATCCAGATCAGATCCGATGTACACAACTTCGGCAACAATGGCAGGCGACTCCTCTACTACACATAATTTCTTTGCTACTGCCTCGTCCTCTCCAAATCTTGCCCATCAATTGCCAATGAAACTTACATCCTCTAATTTCTTGTTGGGGAAGACACAATTTCTCCCTATGGTTAGGGGTTGTGGTCTTGGTTATCATATTGAAGGTGACGAGGTAATTCCAGAACGACTTCTGGATAATAAACCCAACCCAAAGTATAATTCTTGGGTAAGGGAAGATCAACTTGTCCTAAGTTGGATCGTTGCTTCAGTCTCTGAAGGTATATTACCTTAACTAGTTGGTGTTGAAACTGCTCGAAAAGCTTGGACTAAACTTGTGGTTGCTTATGCTTGGGGTTCAAAGCAACTGATTCGTGAGTTAAAAGCCCAGTTGCATAATTTACAGAGAGAGAATGCAAGCATTGAGTCCTATATACAAAAGGCGAAGGAATTTCGGACAGGTTGGCTGCTTTGCAGCATCCGACTTCCAACAATGATTTAGTCGAATTTGTTCTTGCTGGATTAAGACCAACTTATCGTCCTGTCACAAGATCGCTTGAATCACGTCAAGAGGAGATTTCTTTTGACGCTTTATATGGATTGTTATTGAATGAATAACGACAATTAAAAAGAGATGAATCTCTTAATGTTATTGCACCCACAACACATTTCACTCAGAGTTCATTCACTCTGAATCGTGGTCGTGGGAGAGGAAGAGGTAATCGAGGCTGTGGACGCTCTCAGAATCAAGGATTCTCTCCGTCGACTCAAAATCACATTTCCTACTAGCCCTCTAATCCTCTACCTTCAGATATGTCAACAATTATCTGTCACGGTTGTGAAGGCAAATGGCACATTGCACGAGTTTGTCCCTCACCTAAAACACCTAATGAAACCTGAATATCTGATCACCCTACCTCAAATTTGGCCAGCACCCAAAAGCTCGCCTACATAGAATTGGTTGGTGGATAATGGCACCACGCATCATCTTATCTCTGATCTTGATAACCTTTCTATTCATTCTGAATATCAAGGTCATGAGGAAGTCACTCTAGGTAATGGTTCTAAATTACCCGTATCTAACATAGGTAAATGAGATTTAGCTGTGTAAATTCTATTCGTGTTCGTACTAATCCCCAAAAAGTTCTAAAAGGCAAAGCGAGGAAAGCAATTGATGAAGCAAACACGGTTAAGGACACAATTAGCCCTCAAATAGGTTTGTCTACTTCTCATCAGCCTATATATAGCAACTGATAGACGGTGGTATACACGGTATACCACTTGGACCGAAAGTCATTAATTAATATACCATATTTGTAGAATTCTTGTACAAGTATAATTATGGTATTAGTATTATAGTAGGAAAAGGTATTAGTCTTGTATTAGAAAAATGTAGATTTATTTTCCATACTTAGATATTGTATGTGTGTATATATACCCCTTCATTAATGAAAATAATCAAGAAATTATTCTCTTTCATTGTATCAAAAGTCTAGGGAAAAAATACCTTCTCCAAAACACCTTCTGTAACCCTCTTTCTTCTCGGAAATCGAGAGTCAGGCCGACGACCAATATTTTTTTTGTTTCCTCTCTCCCAAATCTCTTATTTTCCTCTTGTTCTTTCCTCTTGTTCTTTCATCATGTCAACCTCAAAGAACACATTTCATCCTGCCCTTACAGTATCCAACATCAAACACCACATCCCTATCGTTCTTGAGATGGAAAACGTCCAATATGCGACGTGGGTGAAATTATTCAAAGTTCACGCACGCTCGCATCAAGTCTTTCATCACAACATCCCCGCGAATACAGGAAATGAGAAGGTGCCTACCACTAAGGATGACCCTACGTTATGAATGACTTTTGATGCTACAGTACTCAAGTGGATATATTTCACTATCTCTACGGACCTTTTGCAGACAATTATTGAACCCGACGCCACGGCGATGGAAACTTAGAATAGGGAACATGATATATTCCAAGATAACAAAAATTTACGTGTCGTCACTCTTGAGAAGGAATTTTTCCATGTTAATATGGAAGATTTTCTGAATGTCTTAGCCTATTGTAAACGACTAAAGGAATTGGCGGATCAACTCAAGAACGTTAGTGCACCCGTCACCAATGATCGACTTGTTCTTCAAATGGTTGCAGGCCTATCCGAGGCTTATGATGGCGTTGGGACACTTCTACGTCAAAGTAGTCTTCTTCCACCGTTCTACAAGGCTTGTTCCATTCTCACATTAGAAGAAGCCAGCTTGGCTAAAAAGGCAGCTACCAGAGCAAATTTCGTCATGATGATGGCACGTTCGATGACCCTCACTCGTTCTCGGATAATTCTAGCCAAAACCGTAACAACGATGGCGGCAAAAATAGTGGCAAGAACCGCGGCCGCGGCAGTGGCGGACGTGGTGGCAGTGGGCCGGCTGGGTCGCAGCACCACTGGCCGCAACCTTGGGCCAACAAGCCGTGGGCTGGGCCGGTGGCCTAATATGCCCTACCCGTCGGCTTTTCCAGTAAATTGGGCCCAGTTCCAGGATTATCAACAACCCAATTTCTAGCATTCTCAGGCCAAACAACCTACTAGGCCGTGGCAGCATGCTGGCCTGCTTGGGCCTCGGCCTCAGCAAGCCTTCGTTGTTGTGAGCCCAACAGTCGTTCCGACACCCACAGATATCGAGGCCGCGATGCATACATTTGGATTAAATTTTCCGGACATAAATTGATATATGAACAGCGGTGCCACTTCTCACATGACGTCTGCACCAGGTAATCTCTCATTTTATTTCAATTTGAGCAACAATCGTGGTATAACTGTTGGTAATGGTCATTCAATTCCAATTCGTGGTTATGGTCACACAAATCTGTCTCCCCCGCATCCACCTCTAGTCTTAAAAAATGTTTTTCATGCCCCTAACTTAATTAAAAATTTGGTGTATGTCCGTAAATTCACAAAAGATAATTGAGTTTCTGTTAATTTTGACCCTTTTGGATTTCTATGAAGGATTTCAAGACGGGGATACCTCTAATGAGTTGTAATAGTAGGGGAGAGCTTTATCCAATCACCACCACTACCATTTCCACGAGTCAAGCCACACCTTCAACGTTTGTCGCTCTTGCTCCTTATTTGTGGCATACACGTTTGGATCACTCGGGGTCGTCTAGTATTTTTTCTCTTCAAAATAATAATTTTTTTGATTTGTAAGAGTACGTGTAGTACTCTTATTTGTCCTTCTTGTCCATTAGAAAAACATGTTAAATTATTTTTTGTAGCCTCTAATTCTGGTACGTTGATATCTTTTGACATTATAGTGATTTATGGACATCTCCCGTTTTAAGTTCTTTGGGC
The DNA here is from genome assembly GCA_034509755.1 of Anisodus tanguticus. Lineage (NCBI taxonomy): Eukaryota > Viridiplantae > Streptophyta > Magnoliopsida > Solanales > Solanaceae > Anisodus > Anisodus tanguticus. The sequence goes on along the minus strand of CM067561.1, from coordinate 29,683,186 downwards.
CATCGCTATTATGGTTTATTCTTGAATGATTATTCTAATTTTTTGTAGACCTTTCCTTTATCTAAAAAGTCTCGAATTTTTTCAACCTTCTTAAAAGTCTCTTTCAGCAACTACTTCCTCCTGTTCTTTAAAATACATTTGACACACTACTAAATCTGGTGTTTCATTAGCACTTGATTTGATCAAAAGAAAAAGAAGGGAAAAAATGGGCGCAATGACAGTCATAGACATTCTTTTGGCAATCATCTTGCCTCCCCTTGGTGTTTTCCTCAAGTTTGGCTGCAAGGTACTCCCTTCTTTCACCTCATGTTGAACTTTTTTTTATTTCTGTTGTTAGGTTAGACGTCAATTAGAAATTCATCAGTCTGATTAATTCAAATTTGTATACCACTAAATAAAACGTTTCTTTTCCATTTCTGGGGTTTAGGATATTCAAATGGAAGTTACTTAGGCTTTTTATAAAAAAAAATTGAAAATTGTGCAAAGAAGGTGCAGATTTCTTATGGTCTCTGAAAATTTAATTTTGTCCTTCGTTGGTAGCGTTTATTGAATACGTGTGTGTAATATTTCTGCGTTGGGAAAACAGGTGGAGTTCTGGATCTGTGTTTTGCTGACTCTATTTGGATGGCTACCTGGTATTATCTATGCTATTTGGGTCCTCACCAAGTGATTATTATATCCTTCCCCAAGGTAATTTTTCTCAATTTTCAACTTTAAAGAGAAAAAAGGAACAACATAATTCTGTCCTTCTAGTTTGAAGGAGTATTCAACTTGAAGATTCTCTCAATTTGCTTAGAAGATATTTTTCATACAATAAAGTTATATAGGAAGAGTATCTAATTCTCATATTTCCTTGTTTGACAGGTGGATATGTGAAGGCAATTACTACTATTGGATGTGTTTTTTCTAAGTTTACCCCCTATATTTATTTATTTTTGGTTATTCTTCTCTTGTCTATTTTTTTTCAATAGAGAAATTTGGATAGATTGTTGATAAAGATATTTATCGTGTTTCAATGTCTTCATATGTAAGCTATTTGGGATTGTAATGTAACTTCCACTTTGTATTTTATTGACTACGATTTCTCTTTTAAACATGTGGCTTATGATGTTTGTGTTACACAGCTGGCATCAGCCTAAAACTTGATTCTATGTGGTCGGTAGGGCTTCAAAAGACGTGTCCGATTTTTGTCTATGCACAAACCTTATGATGATTATTACTAGTAAGTACCAAATTTTGTAATGGGGTCAGAAAGAAGCAAGATCGACATAAATTGTAAACGTCTCAAAAATAAATCACATTGGTACTTTATCCATTTGTATCCAAATTTGAGTCAGCAGTCCATGCTAGTCACAGCAAGACGTCGTCACACGCTCTGTAACCCATAGCACCTTGAGGCTTCAGAAGAAAATGCCTCAAGAAAATTATTCTGGTGTACCAACTTAACTGTCAACAAATTAATCAATCAATCAGCTACAACTAGGGCTGGTAATTTCATCCTAACCCGATGGATATCCGATTCATCCGACCAGATTATATAGACGAAAATCCGACAAAATATGAATTTAATCAGGTGACGGATGGATCGGGTCAGATTCGGGTGGACATACATCCAACCTACCACCCGACCCACCCATCTACCCGTTATAAATTAATTATTTTCAATCCACCCCTCTTGTAGATCTTTTAATATTTGATATAAATAATTGATAAACATAATTGCTAATTATATCTACCAATTTATGGATCTATTTTTACAAAATATAAACTTGTGGTCAACTTTTACATTTAAAATTTGAAATCTCAAATCATACATTTTTGGATGATTTGGAATTTCATCTCATGAAATGAAATTGCATGTCCAAACGCTTAATAAATGCTATTTTTAATTTGACTGAATCAGGCTAATCAAAATAACTTGAGATCAAAATAACTTGAGATTAATTTGACTGGAATTTCCTTTTTATACCTTTAGCCGTCCTATTTCATTTCAATATTAAATAATCTAGATGAATCTCTAAATACAATGTACCCTACACCGTACATCGACATACAAATCTCTAATCTATATGAAAGAAATAATTCCCTTGATTATTTTTATTAATAGAATATGTATATATACAAGTTATAAAATAGGAGAATCCTATTCCTAAAATCTTATTCTACCATAATTCTAACTCTACAATTATGATAGTGTATATTCCTAATTACGGTAGCAAATACATTACAATATACTACACATATATTTTGCTAATATACAATATTCTTACCTTGTCTAATATTAACAATTACCAAAACCGAGAGCCACAATTATGGCCAGAATCCGAGAGGCAATATAAGGCAATATACACATGTATATTGTGTGTGTATTGACTTATTTAACACACCCCCGCAGTCATAGCGGGCGGTCTTCGAACACTGAGACTGTCCCTAAAATCTTCAAAGAGTACCGAGGGAAGACCCTTTGTAAAGATGTCTGCAACTTGATATCTTGACGGGACATGACATACGCGTACCTGCCCCCGAGCAACCTTTTCGCGGACAAAGTGAATGTCCATTTCGATATGCTTAGTGCGTTGGTGCTGAACCGGATTACCTGAGAGGTAGATGGCACTAACATTATCACAATATACCAAGGTTGCCTTCTGAATGGGACAATGAAGCTCCAAAAGCAAATTACGTAGCCAACATGATTCGGAGACCACATTTGCTACCCCTCGATAGTCGGCCTCTACACTTGAGCGTGATAGAGTTGCCTGACGCTTCGCTGACCAGGAGACCAAGTTGTTGCCAAGGAACATACAGTAGCCAGACGTCGACCGTCTGGTGTCAGGACAACCACTCCAATCAGCCTCTGTGTATGAGACAAGTGTGGATGTAGATAAAGGATATAAGTGCAAACCATAATCCAGTGTCCCCTGAATATACCGAATGATGCGTTTGATTGCATTCATGTGCTCAACTCTGGGATCATGCATGAACAAACACACCTGCTGAACAATATACGAAATATCTGGTCTGGTAAAGGTAAGTTACTGGAGGGCCCCCGCAAGACTGCGATAGCGGGTCGGATCCTCGTATGGTGCTCCTGCCGCGGCACTAAGCTTGGGTTTTGCATCAACTGGAGTGGAAGTGGATTTACAGGATGACATCCCAGCCCTCTCTATGATATCAGCAGCATACTTTCGTTGAGACAAAAATAAACCACCGGAATGACGTTTGACGGCAATCACCAAAAAGTAACTTAAGGGCCCTAAGTTTTTCATATCAAACTCAGACCTGAGCATGGTCATGATAGACTGGCGCAAGGCATCGGAAGAAGCAGTCAAAATGATATCATCCACATACAACAGAATGTAGGCCAAGGACGAACCACGACGGTAGATGAACAAGGAATTATCTGACCTGCTGTGAGTGAACCCAATAGTCGAAACAAAGTCAGCAAACCTCGTATACCAGGCCCGTGGAGACTGCTTAAGCCCATATAATGACTTCTTCAACAAACAGACATGATGAGAACGGTTGGGATCCCTGAAACCCAACGGCTGATGCATATAGACTGTTTCCTTGAGATCACCATGTAGGAAAGCATTCTTGACATCCAACTAATGAATAGGCCAAGTCTTTGAAAGAGCCAAGCTAAGCACAGTGCGAATAATAGCCGGCTTGACCACCGGGCTAAACGTCTCCCCACAATCTATCTCAACCTCCTGAGTCTTACCATCACCCACAAGCCGTGCCTTATGTCGAGCAAATGATCCATCTGAATTCTCCTTATGAGCAAAAATTCACATAGACCTGATAACATTAATACCATATGGACGGGGCACCAACTCCCACGTCTTATTATCAATAAGAGCATTATATTCATCAGTTATAGCAATTTTCCAATTAGGGTCAATTAAGGCGGACACAGAATTACGGGGCAAGGGGGATTTAGAGACATCAGAATGTAAATTAAAATATCTTTTAGGTGTAAAAGTACCCCATTGGCTACGAGTGACCGGTCTATGACTCGAGAAAGAATTGAGTGAATTTTGGGAATTTGCTGGGCTCGGGACGGACTGGCCAGCAGGCAGTGGGCTGGCGCAAATCGGGAATATGTGGCTGGAACTGGACCAGTTCCAGAATTGGGCTGGACTGGCCCAATTTCTGGAACTGTTCCAGCGGCTGGAACAGGACTCGGGATAGTGGGGCCAGCGGGCAGTGGGCCCGCTGGAGAGTTTTGGGTGCGGGAGATATCCGAAAAATTCTGAATAATATACGGGGATATTTGGTCATCCAAAAAATTATACGACCTAGGCTCGGGAGTATGAACTTTCGTAAAAGGAAATTGGGTTTCATCAAAAATGACATGGCGATTAATTATGATTTTCTTGGAGGATAAATCAAAGCATTTATAACCACGATGATTAGACGGATAACCCAAAAATACACACGGGGTAGACCGAGCCTGAAGTTTGTTAATTGTGGTAGATGGGAATAACGGATAACATAAGCACCCAAAATTCCTAAGATGAGAATAAGAAGGGTTCTTATTATCTAGGATTTGGAGGGGGGGAAATATGTTAGACCTTTGGACGGAATTATGTTTAGGAGATCTGTTGCCATTTGCAGAGCATGATGCCAAAAATACGGCGGTACGGAAGCATGAAGTAAGATAGTACGGACAATGTTATTTATTGAACGAATTTTGCGTTCGGCTTTCCCATTTTGAGAAGATGTATGAGGGCACGAAAAACAAAAAATTATCTCATTATTATCACAGAACTCCCGAAACACCCTATTGTCATACTCTTTCCCATTATTACATTAAATATTCTTTATTTCTCTTTCGAATTGTGTTCTAATGAATGCTCTAAATTTTATGAAGACAAAAAAAACTTGAGATTTATTGGCAATTGGAAACGTCCACAAAAATTTAGAATAATCATCCAGAAACAGAACATAATATCGATGACCTAATGAACTTGGAACAGGAGACGTCCATAGGTCGCTATGAATAATATCAAATGGATGTGAAGTATGAGAATTTGAGTCCACAAATGGCAACTTAACAATTTTTCCTAATGAACAAGATTGACAAATATGAGTACGACTCGTACCCTTACAAGAAATAAAGCTATTTTTATCTAAAACTGATAAAATAGAAGATCCCGGATGACCCAGGCGAGCATGCCACACGGAAGGAGAAATGGCTGCAAAAACTGACGGCAAGGCTTGACTCGATGGACTGAAACCGGGCATGATAGGATATAGATCCCCCCTACTATCACACCTCATGAGATGACTCTCCGTCTTGAAATCCTTCACAGAGAAACCAAAAGGATCAAATTCAACGGAAACGGAATTGTCAATAGTGAACTTTCGGACAGACTAATTTTTTAATCAATTTGGGAGCATCTAAAGTATTCTTCAAGATAAGGGGTGGATTGGGGGGAGACAACGTTTTCTGACCATAACCCTGAATTGGAATAGAGTTTCCATTACCAACAATTATACCCCGAAGGGTGCTCAAATTGGAATAAGATGAGAGAGTACCTGAATCGGAAGTCATGTGAGTAGTGGCCCCAATGTCCATATACCAATTTAGGTCTGGTTGAGTCAACCCCAATGTGTGCATCGCCGCCTCGATATCGGTCTGAGTGGGGCCTGCTGCATGATGGGCTTGCGGAGGTCGGGGCCCAAGAATTCCAGACCGTGACTGAGCTGGGCCATAGCTGCTGGAACCGGCGCTGGCTGGGCCACCGCCGGTGGGCCGCCATCGCCGGTTCTTGCCGGGCCGAAATTGTCGGCCGCCCACCGGCCGCCGGAATTTTCTGCTGGAGTGTAAGGGCTGCTGGCCCACAGCCCACTACCCCAGCCCCATTGCCATGGACCCATTGCTGGGACCAGGGGGTGGTGGGCCACTATTTCCTGGATGGGGCCTACCGCCTGCTTGCTGACCACCGGAACCGTCGCGTTTGCCCCCGCGGTTTTTGTTATTATTCTTACGATTATTTTTGCCGCCACCATGATTATGGTTTTGGCTTGAATTATTAACAAAACCCGAAGAACTTGGGGAGGACGCCATCATGACGACGGGGCTTGCTCCGGTAGCCGCCTTTTTAGCCAAACCGGCTTCTTCAAAAGTAAGCATGGAGCGGGCTTGATAAAAGTCGGGAAGAGGGTTGCTTTGACGAATGAGAGTTCCAACACCATTATAGGCCTCCGAAAGGCCGGCAACCAATTGTATAACCAGACGATTATTTGTTATAGGTGCGCCAACATTACGGAGTTGATCCGCCAACTCCTTGAGTTTCTTGCAATATGCAAAAATGTTTGGAAATTCTTCCATTCGAACTAGAGAGAATTCCTGCTCGAGTGTGACGACACGTGAATGTTGGTTATCTTGGAATATGTCACGCAATCTATTTCAGACAGCCATAGCCGTGGTATCCGACTCAATAATCGTCTGTAGAAGGTCAACCGAAATAGTGGAGTAGATCCACTGGAGAACAGTAGCATCAAGAGTAATCCATAACTGAGGATCCTCCGCGAGAAGAGGTGTAGCGGGAGGAATGATGTGATGAATAACTTGATGGGAGATAGCGTGAATTTTAAACAACTCCGCCCACATCGCATATTTGACGTTTTCCATCTCAAGGACAATAGGGATACTGTTCTTGACGTTAGAAACCATGAGGGCAGGATGATAATTGTTCTTAGACATATTGAAAGAACAAAGAAGGAGGGGAAATTTGGGAAAAGTAAGAGAGATTTTGAGAGCGGAAGACTACTTTCGGAAGAGAAATCCGAGAGGGGGGGGGTATTCGGCTGAGATTGGCAAAACTTTGGGAGAGAAATTTTTTGTAAACCCTAGTCTCTTGATACCATGAAAGAAATAATCCCCTTGATTATTTTCATTAATAGAATATGTATATATACAAGTTACAAAATAGGAGAATCCTATTCCTAAAATCTTATTCTACCATAATTCTAACTCTACAATTATGGTAGTGTATATTCCTAATTACGGTAACAAATACATTACAATATACTACACATATATTTTCCTAATATACAATATTCTTACCTTGTCTAATATTAACAATTACCAAAACCGAGAGCCACAATTATGGGCAGAATCCGAGAGGCAATATAAGGCAATATACACATGTATATTGTGTGTATATTACCTTATTTAACACTATATGTTCTCTAAATCGTACACTTATTCACATGTTGACATTCTCTTCGATCTAAAAAGATTCTTGACAAACACGGGACTTAAGGTACGTGCATATTTGAACTTAGGTATGGTGATAGTAAATACTATAGCAATTGATACATTGTTCTCTGATCAGTTGAGTTCTTAACCAATTAAGTTACTGTAGGTTGAAGCAGTTTTATACAGAATGCTACGCTAAATTTTGAGGAACATTCATGTTTTCTGTATAAAAGCACCCACAGTAGTATCTGAAAAAACCTGCCCTTCACAATGTCATTCTCTACAATCAAATAAAGTACAACTAATTATGTCAAAAACACATCTCAAAGAGAAGGATGTATAGTTAAATAAGGCAGCATGGATATGCAATCTCAAATACAGAATTCTTTAGTTCGTCCATGTAAGTAATTAGAGATGGGGTAACTCACCGGATATGCAGATACTCATGTTTACATGTGAATGGCGAATTACAGCTTAGTAGTTTAAATGTCCAACAAAATAGATAGATAGATAGATAGATAGATAGATAGATAGATAGATAGATAGATAGATAGATAGATAGATAGGTAGGTAGGTTTACATAGCGGACAATCATCCCCGGGAAGTTTGCAATCAGGGAAAAAATCATCGCATGTCTATGAAGCAATAAGCTTTTGGTGATGGATTTGGAGATCAAGATGGAGAAGAAGAGGAGGGTTATGGATGACAGGCTAAGAATCAAATGAGGAGGTTGACCATGGCTAGTGCAAAGGAGATTGTGGAGAGGTTGATGGTCAAGTGGGTTTGGAGAGTAGTGGGGATGCGACCGGTATGTGGGACATGACGACCAGTTGCCTTCGGGAGGTAGCTAGAGAAGTGCTAGGGGTCTCGCGGGGTAGCCGTGGTGGGCATCGAGGGGACTGGTGGTGGAATGGTAAGGTTCAAGAGAAGGTGGAAGCAAAGAAAGCGGCGTATGCGAAATTGGTAAAAAGCAAGGATGGGGTGGAGAAGTGGACGAATAGGGAATTGTATAAGATGGCGAGGAAGGAGGCAAAGCTAGCGGTTACGACGGCGAAACGACGGTTTTTGAACGTTCTGTATGTGGAAATAGAGGAAAAATGCGGGGATAAAAAGTTGTACAAACTAACCAAGGCGAGGTAGAGGAGGACCCGTGACTTGGATCACGTGAGGTGCATCAAGGATAAGGATGACAAAGTATTGTGGAGGACGCGCATATTAGACGGAGGTGACAGTCTTACTTCCATAAACTCTTTAACGAAGAAGGAGATAAAGACATTGTGCTGGGAGATCTGGAGCAATCTGAAAGGTACTGGGATTTTGAATATTGTAGAAGTATTAAGGTTGAGGAGGTTACGGGTGTTGTTCGCAGGATGCGCAGGGGACGAGCGACCGGGCCTGATGAGATCCCAGTTGAATTTCGGAAGAGCGCGGGTAGGGCAGGTTTGGAGTGGCTGACTGAGTTGTTTAATGTTATTTTTAAGACGGCGAAAATGCCTGAAGAATGGAGGTAGAGTACAATGATTTCTTTGTACAAGAACAAAGGTGATATCCAGAGTTGCAACAACTATAAGGGTATCAAGCTGCTAAGCCACACTATGAAAGTTTGAAAAAGGGTCGTGGAGATGAGGGTGAGAAGAGGTGTGTCTATTTTTTAGAACCAGTTTGGTTTCATGCCGGGACGTTCGACTACAGAAGTCATTCATCTTATTAGAAGGTTGGTAGAGCAGTATAGGGAGAGGAAGAGCGACTTACATATGATTTTCATCGACCTCGGGAAGGCATATGACAAAGTCCCAAGGAACCCTATAGAGATTTTTAGAGGTTAGAGGTGTAAATATGGCGTACACTAGGACGATCAAGGATATATATGATGGAGCCAATACCAGGGTACGGACAATGGGAGGAGATTCAGAGCACTTTCCAGTGATGATGGGGTTGCACCGGAGATCAACTCTTAGCCCATTCTTATTTTCTTTGGTAATGGATGGACTGATGCGGTAAATCCAATGGGAGGTGCCGTTGTGTATGTTATTCGCAGATGACATAGTCTTGATTGATGAGACTCGCAGCGGAGAGAACGCTAAACTGGCGGTTTGGAGATAGACGCCGGAGTCTAAAGCGTTCAGGCTGAGTAGGACCAAGACAAAATACTTGGAGTGCAAGTTCGGTAACGAGAGCGAGCATAAGACATACGTGGAAGTGAGGCTTGGTACTCAAGTCATCCCAAAGAAAGTAAGCTTCAAGTACATTGGGTCGATTATCCAAGGGAATTGAGAGATTGATGACGATGTCACACATCGTATTGAGGCAGGGTGGATGAAATGGAGGCTCATATCTGGATTCTTGTGCGATAAAAAGGTGCCACCAAAACTTAAAGGCAAGTTCTATATGGTGGTGGTTAGACCGACTATGTTGTATGGGGCGGAGTGTTGGCCAGTCAAAACTTCGCACATTCAAAAGATGAGAATTGCGGAGATGAGGATGTTGAGATAGATGTGTAGGCATACAAGGAGGTATATGATTAGAAATGATGATATCCGGGATAGAGTGGGAGTGGCCTCTGTGGAGGATAAGATGCAGGAAGCGAGGTTGAGATGGTTTGGGCATATGCATAGGATAGACACAAATGCCCCAGTGCGAAGGTGTGAGAGATTACTATGGACGGGTTCATGAGGGGTAGAGGTAAACCGAAGAAGTATTGGGGAGACATAATTAGACGGGATATGACGCTGGTGCAACTTACTGAGGACATGATCTTAGATAGGGGGTTGTAGAGGACACAAATTAGGGTAGTAGGTAGTTGAGCGTAATCCTACTTACGCTTACAAACTGGTAACTGACAATTGTAGTGTTATTATTGTAGGTTTGCTTAGTCTATCATACTAGTATGCACAATATTCAAAAGTATTGCTTTATACTCTACCCTCCCCAGACACGTTGTGAAATTTCATTGGGTATGTTATTGTTGTCCATGAACCAACAATGTGCCATCTTCAATATAAAAGGAAGTAGTTTTAAGGCAAAGTTAGCTAACCATTTTGACAAAAGTTTGACAATTATTATATTCAATTATTCTTAATTACTATTGAATATCTTTTGGTTTATCTAGAAAGTGTACAACTTATGAAATTGTGTTGTATAATCTATAAGGGCCCAATTTGAAAATAGGTACATCTGGGTATTTATTTTTTCTCTGCGTAAGTAATTAAAATCCCAAACTTATGTCATATGAACAATAGTAAAGTAAAGTGAAAGCCACAGTAGGACAATAGTATTAGCTGGACTAGAGAACCATTGGTGTGAAGTGTGAACACCAAGTTTCTATGTGGAGAGGGTGGTGAAAACACTCCATGGAAGGGCTCCGCCATTACAGCTCACTTGCCACGTGTAACGCTAACGGAGGATGAGCTGTGCAAATTCTATTCGCACTAATCCCAAAAAAAGTTTTTAAAAGTTTTAAGGAAACGCGATTAAGGACGAAACTAGCCCCAGAGAAACACCAAGGTCTGTCTAACCTCTCAGCCTATTTATAGGGTAACTACTTCCTCCTGTTCTTTAAAATACATTTCACACACTACTAATTCTGTTGTTTATTTAGCATTTTATCAGAAGAGCAAAATGGGCACAGCGACATTCATAGACATTCTACTGGCCATCCTCTTGCCTCCCCTTGGTGTTTTCCTCAAGTTTAACTGCGCGGTACTACTACTTTTTCTCCTGTTAAACTTTCTTCTTTGTAATTTTTTGCTTAGCCATGTAAATATCCGAGTTCACTAGTCCGATTAATTCATATTCACATGCTCATTAAATTTCTTCTCGGTTAACTTACTACTAGTCTACTACAACGGTTAAGAGTATCACATTGGATATATAATGGGAATATGGACTCCTTATATGGACTTGAATAATCCTCCCCCTACAAGCTAGTTTTTGAGGTTGAGTTAAACCCAAGATTCATTCTTTACATAGTATCAAAGCCAGATCCATTTCAATTATTTGTTCACCGATGTTGAGCCTCCAAATTATATTATCCACGCTTCAGTTAACAAGGTCTGGTCGTGTGAGGAATGTTAAGAGTTGGATATGGAATGAGAACTTGAACTCCTTATCATCACCCTACAAGCTAGCTTTTGGAGTTGAGTTAGGCTCAAGATTCATTCTTTACATGGTATCAGAACCAGACTCATTCCCGTTTGGGCTTCTGGCCACGCTCCAATTGGGCTCTGGGCGTGAAGGGGGTGTTATTATGGGTTAAAGTCCCACATTGATTGGAGAATGGATTTGTGGTTTGCTTATATGGACTTGGGCAATCCTCCCTTCAAGCTAGCTTTTGGGATTGAGTTAGGCCCAAGATTCATTCTTGACATGGTATTAGAGCCAGACTCATTCCAATTCTTTGTTTACCGATGTTAAGCCCTCAAATTATATTATACACGCTCCAGTTAACAAGATCTGAGAGTGCGGAGGAGTGTTAAGAGTCTCACATCGGATATGGAATGAAAACATAAACTCCTTATATGGACTTGAACAATTCTCACCCAACAAGCTAGCTTTTGATTTGAGTTAGACCCAAGATCCATTCTTTAACGACAAACAAAACTAAAACATTTTATTTTACCTTTTTGTGCATAAGGCTAGGGCTAAGGGGTTGGTGAAGTAAAGATTTAATTTTGTGGGGTTTAGGATGTAAATTGAAGTACAAAAATTTATTACTTATTAGGTATGTTATAAAAATATTTGAAAATTGTGCAAAAAAGGTGCAGATTTCTTATGGTCTCTGAAAATTTAATTTTGTCCTTCGTTATTAGCGTTATTGAATACGTGTGTGTATATTTTTGTGTTGGGAAACAGGTGGAGTTCTGGATCTGTGTTTTGCTGACTCTGTTTGGATGGCTACCTGGTATTATCTATGCTCTTTGGGTCCTCACCAAGTGATTATTATATCCTTCCTTAAGGTAATTCTTCTCAAATTTCATCTCTTTCCACCCTTAAAGAGAAAGGGAACAGGATAATTCTGTTTTTCTAGTTTGAAGGAGTATTCAACTTGAAGATTCTCTCAATTTGCTTAGAAGATATTTTTCATACAATAAAGTTATATAGGAAGAGTATCTAATTCTCATATTTCCTTGTTTGACAGGTGGATATGTAAAGGCCATTACTAAGTATCTTCACTTCCGCTAATGGAGTATCTAGCTACTGTTTTGTTTATTCTTGGATGTGTTTTTCTAAGTACCTCCCTCTCTTTTTTGTTTTTTCTTCTCGTGTATTCCAATTGAGATATTTCGATAGATTGTTGATGAAGATATTTATCGTGTTTTAATATCTTCATTTGTAAGTCATTTGGGATTTTATAATGTAGTAACTTCCATTCTGTATTTTATTGGATATACAAATAATTGCTATTATATTAATACTAATATGATTTCTCTTTTAAACGTGTGGCTTAAGTTTTTTGTGTTACAACTTACACGGCTGGTATCGATCTAAAACTTGACTATTTGGTAGGTAGGCCTTCAACAGACGTGTCCGATTTAATCCACAAACCCTTTGATGATTATTACTGCTACTTAATTTTGTAATGGGGTCATAATTTTCTCTTTTACAAAGAAAACAAAAATGGGGACAAAGTGCAGTAACAAATCAATCATTATCATAGCAGCAGCTAGTGACAATGGTTGTGCTTTTCTTTAGGATATTTATAAAGCGCTGAGTATGCCATCCACCAATAACTATGCTTTGGATTCTCACTAAACACTTTTTTTCTTAACTTTGGATCATCCCCAAAAGAAGAAGAAAAAGAAGCAAATAAGACTAAAAACAGGTGATTTCCTTTACTATAATTTTCAAAGTTCTATTTCAAATCAAACTGATATAATGCATTTTGAGACAATTGATGTGAAATATAAAACAGACATATACCTATCAACAAACCACTAAAGCATATGGATCACAGGTTTATAAGTGTCATCAGGTATTCACAAGAAGGCATTATACATGCAAATCAATAAAATATCCATGATCAGAAGGAAGATGGAAAGACGTAACACCAAAATCCACGAATCATATTCCCAAACACCTTGAAAGTGAATATATTCTATATATATTCACAATATATTATGTAAATTAATATTTAGTGTAATTAAAGTAATTAATGTAAAATGGAGATCTTAATTCTATTAGAACTACAATTGTATACTCTCTATATATTACATTAATAAGAGAACTCCCTCAAAGAGATTTATACAATTCTACATGGTATCAAGAGCCAAAAATACCTCTCTACCCTAAACCCTATTTTGACCGACGTGCCCCTCCCATCCGGATCCCTCTTTCGGCGAAAAAAAAAACAGTAGTATACCGCCCCGTATACCACTGCTCCTTCATGATATACAGTCTGTATAACCTGCTCCTCAGTGATATACTACCTCTCCTCTACCTACAAACCGGTATACGCCAGATATACCGTGATATACTCCTTTTTTTTTCCAAACAAGCCTATATACCACTGATATATCGTGCTATACCCTACTTCTCAGTGATATACTGCCTCTCCTCTACCTACACACATGTATACTCCAGATATACTGTGATATACAACACACATCTCTCCCCTTCTTTTCAAAACAAGCTTGTATACCACTGATATACCGCGATATACACAACACCCAACCCCTCTATTCCCTATTTTATAGCCGGTATACATCAAGTATACACCCTCTTTCTCTCCTAAATTTCTGATACCCTCATGGCGTCACCCGTGGCCCACGTAGCTTCCCACGCTTCATCTTCCTCAACACCTGGCGTCACAAATTATCCGTCGCAGGCCCAATACCCGACTTAGTGGGCCAACCCACGTCCTTGGAAATCGTTCGGGCACTGGGCCCAGTCACGTTCCAGGCCAGGCCCAACAATAATAGTGGGCACTGCCGAGGCTTACTGCCCAACGACCCAGCACCACCGGGCCATTGTCCAGCCACCATGCCCACTACACACCGGCCCAGCAGCAACAGTGGGCACTACCCAGTGGCCCAAAGACCACCGCCCACCGTCCGGCCACCAATGCCCGAACGAAACGATGATACGTGGTATATGGATACGGGCGTCACGTCTCACCTCTCCAACAATTCTGGTAATCTTCCTCAACTGCGCAATTTAAATTCTCCTCAATCTATTATGATCGAAAATGGTCATCGCATTCCAATTCAATGGTCGAAAATGGACATCGCATTCTACTGTAATAAAGGGAAACTTTCTCATAGCTGCTCATCTTGTCATCTAGGGAAACATGTTAGACTTCCATTTACGTCTTCTTTAAATATTACTTTCTCTCCCTTTGATATCATTCATGTGGATTTATGGATGTCCCCTATAACTAGCAACCTCGATCATAAATATTATTTGATATTTTTGGATGACTTTTCTCACTTCCTTTGGGCCTATCCGCTTAAACTTAAGTCTCAAGTTTACTCCAAATTCCATGAATTTCGTACCTCGGTTAAAACACAATTTGAAAAAGACATCAAAACGTTTCAATGTGATAATGGTCGTGAAATCAATAACTCATTTTTTCAAAATTTTTGTGTGGCTAATGGCATGGTTTTTCATTTCTCATGCCCCCATACTTCCCCTCAAAATGATAAAAGCCAAAAGAATTCTCTGCACCATTAACAATATGATTCGTACCTTTTTTTTTCATGCGTCTCTCCCCCCTCTCTTTTGGGTATATGCATTAAAAATGGCAGAACATATTCTTAACATCTTACCTACCCGTACGATCCAAAATAGGACACCCACTGAAATTCTCTTTCGTCTGATCCCTTCCTATGATCACCTTCGAATCTTCGGTTATCTGTGTTACCCAAATCTTACCTCAACGTTCCCTCACAAATTAGCATTTCGCTCCACTCTATGCGTCTTCGTAGGTTTTCCGTCGAACCATAGAAGGTACTTTTGTTATGAGTTATCCACTGACAAAATCGTAATGTCACGTTTGTTGAGTACGTTTTTCCATTTGACAACATTCAAAAATTTCTAGTCACTGATTACAAATTCATTGATGACTCGGACACCTCACCTCTAGTCTAAAATGCACTACAAAATCCGCACCCTCAGGCCGTCCCGCAAACCGTCCCGTCGACCCCACCTAACTGCCTGAATCCTGCCCCATTCCTACCCGAAAATACTCCCGACACACTGCCCCAAACAGTCAATGTCCACCCGGCAACCAGCCCCCTGCCCCACCGCGCCCAACCCGAATCTCCCGTCCCCACCGCCCGACCCCCCACCGCCCATCGCCGGTACCTACCCCACTGCCCAGTCCAGCCCGACGTCTCCCAGGCCCCCTACCCCACCAGTGACCGTCCCCACACACCGCATGAAAACCCGTGCTCAACACATAATTTTCAAACCAAAAGTTCACTTTAACCTATCCACTCAAATTATCTCGTCCATTTCCTAAAAATCCAAAATTCGCCAAACTTGACCCAAATTGGAATGCGGCCATAAGTGAGGAGTTTAATGCATTAACCAATCAGCACACTTGAGATCTTGTTCCAAAACTAGAAGGGGTGAATGTGATTCGTTGTATGTGGCTTTATCGTCACAAATTCTGAGATATTGGAGAGCTTGAACGCCATAAGACAATACTTGTGGCTAATGGTACTAGCCAGCAAGATGGTGTTGATTGTGGTGAGACGTTTAGTTCGGTGGTCAAACCAGCCATCATTCGCACAGTGTTGAGCATAGCTATGAGGGAAAATTGGTCTATTCACCAACTTGATGTCAAAAATGCTTTCTTACATGAGGATTTGAAAGAAACCGTTTATATGCATCAACCGCCTGGCTTTGTGCATCCGGAGGTTCCTCATTATGTTTGTCGTCTTCGTAAGTCACTCTATGGTTTGAAACAAGCCCATAGGGCTTGATATGAGCGGTTTGCTATACACATCATACAAATAGGTTCGTGTGCAGCAAGAGTGATCATTACATGTTCATATTTCATCGAGGTACTGACACGGCTTATCTTCTTTTATATGTAGATGATATTGTTCTTAAAACTTCTTCTGACAATCTAAAATACGAGATTATTGCTCTGCTCAAATCCGAATTTGCTATGACAGATTTGGGCAAGTTGAGTTATTTTTTGGAGATATCAGTGATCAGATCCGCACATGTCATGTTCTTGTGTCAACGTAAGTATGCAGAGGAGATTGTCAACAGGGCTAAAATGGCTAACTACAAGATCATGCCCACTCAAAGTCCAAACTCGGTGCGGATGATGGGGATTCGGTCAACGATCCCTCTCAATATAGGAGTTTCGCAGGTGCTCTTCAGTATCTCACCTTCACTCGGCCAGATATTGCATATATTGTTCAACAAGTGTGCTTGTTCATGCACGCTCCTAAGGAACCTCACTTTATAGCTCTTAAGCGTATCATTCGGTATGTTAAGGGCACTCTAGATTATGGACTATATTTATATCCCTCCGCACCGAATAGATTGCTTTCCTACACAGACGCCAACTGGGCAAATTGTTCGGACACTCGTCGCTCTACGTCCGACTATTGCGTATTTTTAGGAGATAATATCATTTCATGATCTGCCAAGCGACAAGCCACACTTTCCCATTTGAGTGCAGAAGCAGAATATAGAGACATTGCGAACATTGTTGCCGAGCTATGTTGGCTCCGAAATCTCCTTCTTAAGCTTCATTCCCTTACGTAAGGCATTTTTGATTTACTGTGATAACGTATTTGTTGTCTATTTGTCTCATAGCCCGATTCAGCATCAACAAACCAAACATATTGAGATGGATATTCACTTTGTTCGTGAGAAGGTTGCAATGTGTCACTTTAGGGTGTTGCATGTTCTTTCTTCGTATCGGTACGCAGATATCTTCACAAAGGGGCTTCCTCGACAACTGTTACTTGACTTCAGATTTAATCTCGGTATCCGACCTCCTCCTGCTCCAGTTGAGGGGTGTGATAATGAATATATTTCATATATATTCACAATATATTCTATAATTAATATTTAGTGTAATTGAGGTAATTAATGTAAAATAGATATGTTAATTCTATTAGGACTACAATTGTATACTCTATATATATTACATTAATAAGAGAATTCCATCAAGGAGATTTACACTATTATACCCAACAACAACAACATACCCAGTGAAATCCCACAATGTGGGCTCTGGAGAGGGTAGAGTATACACAGACCTTACCTCTACATTTGGTAGATAGAGCGGTTGTTTCTGAGAAACAACTCGGCTCAAGACAAAGCACAATCCCAAGCAAAGTACGACAAACAAAGTGTGTAAGTCATGGTGACGAATTCTAAAACAGAAAATAAGCAATAACTAATGCAAGTAAATAAGACAAACAAAATACACATAACATCATAAATCGAATGACAAGGGACTATAACACAATATTGTGTCTACTAGCATGATAGGTTAAGCGAGCCTACAATAATAATACAACTACAAGTTTGTAAACGTATGTAGGACTACAAACTGGTAAGACTACCCAGCTCAAGATATTTTCGATTCACAAGATATTACATCTGAGTTCGAGATATATCACAATTCAAAAACCAAACATTGTCCCTATGCCAGCTATGTCACGGTCCTGCACGTGCCTGATGGCTCATGGACATGGCCAATGCACAGTCACAAGGCACTAATATGTTAAGACAATTAATGCTTGTTTTCAAATTTCATGTGGGCAGAAAAGGGGTAGAGACAACTGTTGAAAAGCAGCCTGACTTGTAATGATGGGCAGCCTACCTTGGAGTGGAAGCAAGCGTCTGTTGTGTCCTTTTCTTCTCAATCAATGGTGGGCCATAGATGTATTGAAGACTTTCTCGTAGAACATCTGCACCTGTTCCAAGGCTGATACAAATACACTACCTATTCTTGGCCTTAAAGGCTTAAACTAATAATTGTATATGGGGATGAGCACATATCAACACGGCTATGCTCCCTAGAATATCATAGCATCACACACAGACACCGCAATAGAAAACAAGCACTTTTTACCCATTCATGAGCAAAAGATGCACAAAATCTTTGTTCATTCTTTAAACTGCCATTCACGGCGACACATAGGACAATGTGCTTGAGCAGATTGAGAATTCACCCACTTCAAGATGCAATGAAGATGAAATGCATGGTTGCAAGCACCCCATACTGCAAAGACAAGTAAATTATCAAAGCATTAATAGCCTTAAAAAGGGGGGGCAGACTCCAGGTCATGTCAATAGCATCCACAGAAAATGATGAACCCTAACCATTTCACAAAGATCAAATATCACTGCTCTGATCCTACATTATAGGGCAACTACTTCCTCATTTTCAAAATCCAGTGACACTCTTAAATCTGGTGTTTATTTAGCATTTAATCAGACGTTAACAAACAGAAGAAGAAGGGGAAAATGGGAGACAGCACAATGACATGCGTAGACATTCTTTTTGCAATCATCTTGCCTCCCTTCTTGTTTTCCGCAAATTTGGTAGCAACTACTCCCTTCTCCCTTCTTTCTCTTCCTATTAACTTATTACAGTAAATTTTCTCTTTTGTCGGCTTTGGACATTCAGTTATCAAATTCTAGTTCGATTAATTTAAATTCATACACCTACTAAATAAAAGCCTTCCTTACGGTTAACATACTACTACTGCAGACACAACTTGAGAATTGCCTGTTAAAACATGGCATCTGATGAATGTGCCACTCCCAAATTTGGCTTGGGTGGCCATGTTTCATCCCCTTTTATAACAGCCTTATAGGGGCACAGGGAGATACCATAGACTACCTTTTTCTCCTTTGTTTTTTCCTTTTTGGGTTTAAGGTGGACAGGGCTAAGGGTTTGTGAGTTAGGATGCAAATGTAAGTAAAACTTTTACGTTTTGTTCTAAAATATTGGGAAATTGCATAAAGAAGGTGCAGATTTCACATGGTATCATGAATTTTTTTCTTTTCGGTGCTTTGGAAACAGGTGGAGTTCTGGATCTGTGTTTTGTTGACTCTCCTTGGCTGGCTACCTGGTATTATCTCTGCTTTTTGGGTCCTCAACTCCTCACCAAGTGATCTTCCTCTCCTATGGTAATTTTTCTCAATTTCATCTCTTCCCACTCCCAAATAGAAAAAGGGTACAAGATAATTCTGTTATTTTAGCTTGGAGGAGTATTCAACTAAGATCTAATAGCTTGAAGATTCTCTCAATTTGCTTAGAAGATATTCTAGAGTTCATACCTACTATATAGGAGGGGTATCTAATCCTCTTTTTTAACTTTGTTTGACAGGTGGATATTTAAAGGCCCCGTTTAGACATAACATCCCTTTCATTGTCATGCCGATACCTAATCGGCTTATTGAGAAGCAGTCCGGATATAGAAAGAATTAAGTGCCTAAACTCTTCAAGAAATTGCCCATAGAGGATATTATTTCAAGTCAGAACTTCTGCTCGTTCTTGTGTCTATAACCTGGTGTCTAGAATTCTAGTGACATGTATCATTTGTGTAGAAATGGAAAATGACATACTGTAGTTTAATGTTTGGGAGTTAAATTTAAAGGCCTTGGCCTATAAGAAACTCTATTCCAATACTATACCCTTTGACAGTTAGCTTAACAGCCAAAATGTCACAATTTAAAACTAATTGAATAATCCATTTTCTTTCATTAACCCTATAAGTCTATTGCATCTATATCCTTTGCTAGTTACACTCAACGGCCAAAAGGTCACAATTAAAACCTATTTGGAGAAAAGCCAACCCTTTCACCACTGACAAAGGAAAAAAAAAAAGAAGAATTGTCTCGCCCTATACCCCCACCTCTTCTCTTCCGTAACCGAGGGCCGTTAGGATTGTCCTGTCTTGCTAGCAGGACTCACAAATCCCAACAGAGAAAAGTAGTTTACACTGGTTTTATTCTTTGAATGACTCCCATAATTTATCCTTAAATTTTCTTTTTCTTATCCAACTTCAAGGAAAATACATATCCAAACAAGGAGAAAACAAGAAAATTTTCTAATATTCCAGAACTAAAAAGTGGCAAAGACAGGATATGCATGGAAATTAAGAGAAGTGCACTTTTATCAATTTGTCAAGGCAGTTGACTAAAGTCACTAAAGAATCAAAAACATTTATGGAAACTATTGAGAAGTTATGATTTTCTGAATAACTCCTGCTTCTATGGGAACTTATTCAAATTCATTACTGGCACTTGAAGCCTATCTTCATTCCTAAAACGAAATTCGATCTCTAACATGCATAATTGTGCATATAAGTTGCAGTTGGCTGATGGGGATACAGTGTGATTATTCAAGCTTCCATCAGAGTTAGATAGCATTAGTTTTCATTGAAAGAAGCATGATACAAATAGATTCAATACCACAAACATCTCACAAACAAATCAAATGGATACTTAACAATTTATATCTAAATTTGAGTCAGCAATATGAACTAGTCATAGCAAGATGTAGTCAAGCAGCTGAAATGCTCTGTAACACAGAGACACATAATATGCTGATACTGATTCTCAAATAATACAGGATCCATGGCAAGTACTTGTAGTAGTAGAACTCCAGTTGTTTTGAAGACAGCAGCAGTGAAGTACAAAAGATCAAACTGACTGCATTGGACTTTTTCGTTTCTGGTGCAACCAGATTTACGTAGAGGACACTGAGTCCATCATAGATATCCTAGGTTCATGTTAGGATTTTGGACCAGTTTCTTCCTTTTTGCTATAATGTAAATATGGTTTTCTAGTACAACCTATGTACAGATTTAGTCAAATATACACAACTGTTACCTTCTCAAAAAAAAAGTACTTGTAGTTGACAGTTTATGGTGAAAATATTTGGCCAAAATACTCAGCAAGCTGTTATAACACACCCTATATTAACCTAAGTTGCTCGGACTCGGGTGCGGGTATCCGATACGGGTACATATCCGAGTGTCGAATTCGGGAAAATCTAAATTTTAAGATTCGGGGGTGCGTATCCCGGTATGGATACAGGTGCGAGGATTCGGCTAAGAAAATTCAAAATTATAAAAAATAAAGCTATAAAGATATATCGTTGCTACTGTCTACCATCCAAACACAGAACACGACCTTGAATTCTTGGTTTCTTTGAAACACGAAGCAGCAAAAATGAGACAAAAATACTATAACATTGAAGGTATGTCATTTCCCTTATCTTAAATCCGTTTTATCTTTAATTTGAGAAATCAAATCTCAATCCCCCCCCCCCCCCCAAATTTTTGTTGTACTCCGATCAAAGTGTCCGAAATTGATTGACTGTATCCGGGACGTATACCGCACCCCTATCCCCATATCCAGACGGGAACGGAACCTAAAACGGAGAGTCCGCGCAACTTAGATATTAACAATTAGCTTCAAAGTCTCTTTCTAGACCTATATTTTAAAAGGTTCACGTCTATTTACTACAAACAAAGGGGGAGGGGGGGGGGGGGGGGGGGGAAGCTGTCTTGAGAAAGTCTCTGTTGGCACATTTAAGACATACCAGAAACAGAGATGACGCAATGGAGAATAATTGGACAGCTCCAAATGTATCACAAGTTTCAATTGTAAAGTTGTCTCTGGTGCAGCTGCTAACAATCTTACGTGAGAAACTCTCATAACATCATGATGTTGTCTCTACAACTGCACCTAACATGACGATGAGAAACTCCTGGAAATGTTCATGCTTCATAGGACTAACTTCTCTCACTTCAGAGAATCAACAGTTAAAGGAGGGCAGCCTGAGAAACACTACTACTATGCCTTTTTGGTACTTTATGTATGATGTAGAAGCATTAAAAATTCTTTTCTATTTCATTCATATTTTGGTAAAGATAAAACAACATGTTGTTTATAGAGCTGTCAAAGTGGTTTGATGCACGTCGATGACTCATTTTGATTCATATACGCTATAGGCAAAATTCTTTTGACACCGACTGGGTGTTTAGTAATGAAATCAAACTAAAAAGACCCCTGACAAACACAGGACTTAATGAAGGTGGTGTACTAAGGTAAGTACAGTATAGAAACAGTGTGCAATTAAAGTAGTACTGTTCTCTCTGTTGAGTGCTTAACCAAGGTACTGTAGATTGAACAGGTTTTATATAGATCATAGTGCTAAGTTTCGAGAATGTCCATGTTTACAGTAACGCACCTACAATGCATCTAAAAAAATTTACCCTTTACTATATCATTCTCCAGCCTTACACCAATCAAATGAGTTAGAACTAACTATGTCATCCAGTAGGGCAGTGATAGGTAACACTAGAATGAAGGACTACAGATATTGTCAAGGAACACTTTATAGCTCTCCTTGTGTTCATGAGTAACATCAATGTAGAAATATGTAAACCTTGAAAACTAATGCAGGGGGCATTTTCACCCATTTTGTCAAAGACATGATGAATGCACAACTACATTTTTCTTTTTTTATCTTGGCAAGATAGTCCAGCAGGCTTATACCCTTAATTGAAAAGCACAGTCACAAAGTCTAGGAACCAGAATATTCTGATGCTTGAATTATTTCTCCAATTGCATCAACAATTTATCTCAGAGTTGAAAGTACAAATACATATTGACAATGTACATACATATAACGCACTACCGATATGCAATCTACAAAACATAACATTTCATCCATGCAAGTATATTAGAATTGGTGTAACTCATTGGATATGCAGATACACTAGGTTTACATGTGAATGGTGATTAAGTAGCTTAAATGCCTGGGAAAAGTATCAGGGAGAGATAAACAGGCTTACTTAGTGGACAATCATCACCAGGGAGTTTGCAATCAGGGCAACAACCATCAAAAGCCATCCTACATATACCACAAGTTTCATCCTGAGCGTCCCATGTCCATGAAGAAACAGCGTGCCATCTGCAATACACAGGAAGTAATGAAAGTAAGATGAAGTAACCACACTATGTAGACTAAAGTCCAACAACTATTAAAATACTCTCTCTGTCCCAGTTTATGTGATACAGCCCGGATTTCGAGAGTCAAACAAGAAAATCTTTGACCGAAATTTATTCATATGCCCTTTAAGTATTTTAAATTGTTAATTATTGTGACTATAGTACTTTTATATAGTAGTTTCTAAAAATGTAAAAAAAAAAAAATCAAAAAACTTAAAAATTGTATGTCTGAATCCACAGTCAAAATAAAGAAGTTTGACTCTCGAAATCTCAACTGTATCACATAAATTGGTACAGGGGAGTACCAAATGCCATGAAGAGGACATACTCTAGTCACGATCCCAGCAAGACACCCAATAGAACAGGTTAAGGAAAACTTCATGATATAGTCCCTCTCAAAGAAATAGCTAACATATCCTTCAGTCAAAGCAACCAATCAATTTGCAATACAAATCTTACCCTCCATTTACTTTAAAAAATCAGAATATGCACTTCTACCTCATAAGAAAAGTGAAATAACCGTAATATAAACTGAAGTAGATTTTTAGAGAATAAAAATAAAGGGCTAGTGAGAATGCTTCTTTGTAATCAATGATATTAAAACCCCAAGATCACAAAATAAGCCATATCCAAATCAATAATTAGATATTTAGACAGAAAATATGCTTTCAAATCAGAAATGATTCAGTAGTAGTTGATATAATTCACTGCACTTATTATCTGCTCGATCAACATATATATATATATATATATATATATATACCGTAGCCTTCATTTAAACATTTAAAATCACCAAAAGGATACGCAAAATCTTGACTTTCATTGGCTCGCTCTCTGCAATATCAACACCACAAAAAAGGGGGAACTGGTAATTCATATACTGAAATGAAAATTGGAAATACTCTTGAAGGAGAACAAATAAAAGTAAATGTATAGGAAGAGAAATTAACCTTTTTCTAGGACAATATTGGTGCGTTAATCTGCAACAAATTTGAACTGATGTGTTTCGTTTTAGGGTTTTATACCAAGGGAAAAGAGTTAAATATTTGACTTCCGTTAGCGAACCCCTCCCAATCGGGGCCAAATATACACCTAACTTTATCAAAGTACTCAAATATATTCTTTTTTAAAAAAATATATTCTGAAAAATTGTATTTTTTAATTAAAAATCTGTAAAATATTATTTAAACAAATAAAGTGTCCTAAAATATATTTTTTTAAATCTGGATTAATTTTAAAAAGAAATATAAAAAAATAAAAATATTTTCCAGATTTTTTAATTAAAAAATCTAATTTTCCAGAATATGTTTTTTTTAAATGAGTTTTATAAAATCAAGAAAATTTCATATTTTAAATAAAATTCATTTTTTCAGATTTATTTTTAATTAGAAAAATTAATTTTTCAAATTGTTTTTTGAAAATTTGTCACGTAGGCACCACATAGAATAAGTTAAATGTTATATAGAATAAGTTAAATGCATATATACTTTCTCCGGATCAAAAAGAGTGTCAACTTAGCTATTTACACATCTCTTTAAAAAATACTAACTCCTAGACAAAATGATATAATTTGACTAAACAGACCCTAATTAAATAGGTATTGAAATTTGATCACATAACACTTAATAGAGTCAAATCTGAAAATATAAGGTTAATTATTTCTTGATTTGATAAGTGGACACTATTTTTTACTTAAGAAAAAAAATTAAGTGGACATTATTTTTTATTCGGAGGGAGTAATACGTTAAAAATGAGGCCTATTAGTGTGTATTTTCCTGTATAATATGTGTATAATTTGGGTGATATGTAGCATATTAATGTGTAAAAATGACATGTAATAGATTTAAAACAAATCTGAAAAAAATGACTTTGATTAAAAATATGAAATTTTCTTGATTTTATATAACTCGTTTTTTAAAAAAAATATCTGTAAAATTGTATTTTTTATTAAAAATCTGGATTTTTTTTTTAAAATCAGTTTTTTTCCTATTTCTGTTTAAAATTAATCCTGATTTAAAAATATATATTTTTAGGACAATTTATTTTTTTTTAAAAAATACTTTACAGAATTTTTAATTAAAAAATCTAATTTTTCAGAATATTTTTGAATACTTTACTAACGGTAAGGATATATTTGACTACAACTTATAACAGAGGATATATTTAACTACTTTCGCTAATAGAGAACAAAATTAACTAATAAACTAAAATAGAGGCGTATATTTGACCGTTTTCCCCTTTGAAACTGGCCGAAAAATATGTTATGATAGGTCAGGCCAACCTTGGAAGCCACACTTCGCCTTAGATCACAGAAAGATAACCCACCGTTAATGAGCCCTTTTAGAATCAAAAGGGAGCCAGGCCCAATATACTTTAGGTAAAATAAGAAGTTTTTGCACGGATTTCCCTTTGGGCAATTCGCCTTATTTTGGGTGGTCTTTAATTTTCGCCCTTAATTCATTTAGATTTCGGGTTTGAATCTTACTCACTCAATTTTAAAAAAAAAAAACGCAAGGCATAGTTTGGATTCTCAAGGCACGATTTTTTTAAAAAAATTTGTCTGCTCGAACCCAGAACCCAAATTTTTTAAGGCAGACAGAGTTTGCCTTCAGGCATAAGACAAATTCTGTCTTACGAATCCAAACTCTACCTTGCAATTTATTTATTTTTAATTGAGCGAAGATTCGCACTTGGAATCTCAAGATATTTTTAAGCATAGTGCAAAAATTAAAGATTCCAAATTTGAGGGGCAAAAATTAAAGACCAGTTCCTTTGAAGGGAAATCCGCGCAAAAACAAACGCATTGGTCTTTAATTTTTGTCCCTCATATTTATGGTCTTTAATTTTTGTCTCTGCTACTCATTTAAGTTCTGTAACATTTATCATTTTCAAACCTTTGTCTCGCTCATCTTAAGTTATGTAGGAATTAAATTATGCGGCACAAATTGTGTTGGAATTTGGCATAAGTTGTGTAGTTTTTCAAGAATTTGTTGTAGTGTTCAGAAATTAGAGTTGCCTTTTGGGGCCCTTTTTTATCTTTTTCCATGGCTGTTTTTGCGGAGTTTGACGTGTTTTAGGTCATTTTTATTTGAATTTTGAAAGTTTTTTCGTGTCGATATAACTTGTGGGAACGAAATATAAACTATATCGAGCGAGACCTAAAATTTTGCCACACTAAAATTGCTGAAGAACAAACATTAAAGATTACCCGGAAATAGGGACATTGTGCGAATGACCCGCAAAATAATTCTTTAAGCATCATATACTTGAACTAATTGATCCTCTAACGTAAAATTGTAGTGTAAAGCAAGTCAATTTTTATGTCCCTGACAATTTAGCACCCATAAGTGTTTTTGCAGCGATAACCAAAAGCCAATGAAGCAAGCGTTTTTTCCTCCCCTTTTTTTTTTTGTTGACGAAGGAACCCGCAGCCGCTACTCTCTCGAGTGCGCACAGGGTAAACCTCGGACTGACGCAATAGCCTGCAAACCACGTCAGCCGATTAACCACACTTGGCAAGCCATGTGTGACAGGCTCAACCAAGAAGGTTTATGCAGGGGATCGAACTCGTGACCTTGAAGCCAATGAAGCAAGCGTTTTTTCCTCCCTTTTGTCTTATAAGAGGGGATTCTTAGAAGTTAACAAATGATTTTGTTGATCGGTTAATTAATCATAGAAACATAGTAAAGAAAAATTCAAGAATTCTCCCTTAGTTGTTTTTGCAATACATTTTTTAAGGATAAAGGTTTCTAATAATATAAATAAGATTTAGGTAAAATAGTCGGACAAACACTTCTACTCATTTCGTTTGAACATCTCAATCCTCCTACTTTATAAGGTTTCATTCAAACATCTTAATTTATTCAAAATTAGTGTGGAACCTCGTTTTAGTATTTGTTCTATTGTATATGTGTATGGCCACTTAAATTGTTTCTGTTAAATGTTACTATATATTGGTATTTGATTGGGTATATAATTTAACCTACTAATTTGACTATTATGATACAATAGTGTTGATAAAAGAAAATATTAAAGTAACAGTTGCAAAGAGAGAAATACATCACAAGTTAAAATGTAAATAGTTTAATGAATTTAAATTTCTTATATTTGTGAAAATTGAATAGGACGTTTCTTAACATTTTGAACGTTTAAAAAAGAAAAGGGTGTTAAGTATACAAATTGAAATGCTGAGTTTTATATAAATTTCACCCTGCTTTTTAATCTTTTTATTCGTTTTCAGCAATTGAAATGCATCTAGCCATAACTATGTATATCCTAGATAGTTCGTACATTAATTATTATTTATTGTTTGTCTATAAAATTGTGACCTCTAATAAGAAAGAAATGTTGAGTTTGAGATATATGATTTACTTATTAATTTCCAAATTAATTGACTACATTTTTGTCCTTGTATCTAATGACGACATGAGATTATATAGGATAACAGTTATAAGTTGATTTTAAAGCTCACCAAAGTTACCTAGTATACAAGTCATGCATTAAAATGTTTACATGCACCATAGGCGTAAGATGTATAAAAATTGAACACTTCACACATTTTATTGGTAATATTAAAGCCTGTGGATAAGCAAATGACATGTGCAGCATTTTCTTTGTAATTATTATTTTGCAGTAGAACCATTGTGAAGATTTTTTTGATATATTTATAGGGTAGACAAAACATTATCTATTTTCTTGTATTAAATAATGCAGATTTTATTTCGGTCCAAAAAGAAAAACAATTCACGTACTAGCTAATTAGCTTGATATGAAATAAATAATTGTTAAATATACATATGATATATTGGTTGGTCTCGGTTTGTTGTACATATGGAGGACACATTGTATATATTAGTTTAGGTAATATTTGGTGTAATTAGTATTGTATACTTACCATAATTGTATAGTTGGTGTCCAAGTAGAATACGATTTTAGGAGTAGAATAGGAATAGGATTCTCCTATTATGGAAAGATATAAATTGTATATATACTCTTTCAATTAATGAAAATAATCAAGGGACTATTTCTATTGTATATATTAGTTCGTTGGGTCATCGGTACTATGTTCTTTTCTTGGATGATTATTCTAAATTTTTATGGACTTTTCCAATAGCAAAAAAATCTCAAGTTTTTTCCACCTTCCTAAAATTTAGAACATTCATTAAAACCCAATTTGAACGGGAAATAAAGAATATTCAATGTGCTAATGGCAAAGAATATGACAATGGGATCTTTCGGGAATTTTGTGCTACCGATTGGATAATTTTTCATTTTTCTTGCCCCCATACGTCTTCCCAAAATGGGAAAGCCGAACGCAAAATTCGTACCATTAATAACATTGTCCGAATTTTATTAATTCATGCTTCCGTACCCCCTTCGTTTTGGCATCATGCTCTATTAATGGCTACATATCTTCTTAACATTCTTCCTTCCAAAGATTTGACATATTCGTCCCCTCTTCAAATTTTATATAATAAGACTCCTTCGTATTCACATCTTAGGGTCTTTGGGTGCATGTGTTATCCACTCTTTCCGTCCACAACAATTAACAAACTTCAAGCCCGTACTACCCCTTGTGTGTTTTTGGGTTATCCGTCTAATCATCGCAGTTACAAATATTTTGATTTATCATCTAATAAAATCATCATTAGTCGCCACGTAATATTTGATGAATCCCAATTTCTGTTTCCTAAGGTAAATAGTCTCATGCCTAGTTCGTATAATTTTTTGGGTGATGATATATCCCCGTATATTATTCACCATTTTTCGGATGTGTCCCGCACCCCAAATCCACTAGCGGGCCCACTGCCCGTTGGCCCCACAGTTCCCGTAACTGGACCAATGACGGAAACTGGGCCAGCTTCACAGCCCAGTAACGCCATTGTTCCAGTGACGGTATCCAGTCCAGTTTAGGCACCGAATTCCATTGTTGGGCCAGCAGGCCCACTGCTCGTTGGCCGGTCCGTCACGTGTCCCACTAATTCCCAAAATCCACCCAATTCTCCCCCGAGTCATAGACCGGTCACTAGTAGTCAACGGGGTATTTTTAAACTAAAAAGATATTTTAATTTAAATTTTAATATTCTTAAATCAACCTTACCCCGTAACCCTGTGTCTGCGTTAAATGACCCTAATTGGAAAATTGCTATGACCGACGAATATAATGCTCTTATTGATAATAAGACGTGGGAGTTGGTGCCCCGTCCATATGGTGTTAATATAATTCGATCTATGTGGATTTTTGCTCATAAGGACAATTCTGACGGTTCTTTTGCTAGTTATAAGGCTCGTCTTGTAGGTGATGGTAAGACTTAGCAGGTTGGTGTGAATTGTGGTAAGACGTTTAGTCCAGTGGTCAAGCCGGCTACCATTCGCACTGTGCTCAGCTTGTCTCTTTCGAAAGCATGGCTCATTCATCAGTTAGATGTGAAGAATGTTTTCCTACATGGTGATCTCAAGGAGACCGTCTATATGTATCAACCCTTGGGGTTTAGGGACCACAAATATCCTCATCATGTCTGTCTGTTGAAGATGTCCTTATATGGGCTTAAGCAGTCTCCACGGGCTTGGTATAAGAGGTTTGCAGACTATGTTTCGACTATTGGTTTCTCTCACAGTAGGTCTGATAATTCATTGTTCATATATCGTCGTGGTTTGTCCTTGGCTTATATATTATTGTATGTGGATGTTATTATCTTGACTGCCTCTTCTGATGCATTACGCCAGTCTATCATGACAATGCTCAGTTCTGAGTTTGCTATGAAAGACTTAGGGCCCTTGAGTTACTTTTTGGGGATTGTTGTCACTCGTCAGGCAAGTGGGTTGTTCTTATCCCAGATGAAGTATGCAATTGAGATCATTGAGAGGGCTGGGATGTCATCATGTAAGTCTACGTCCACTCCGGTTGATACTAAACCCAAGTTAGGTGCTGCAGCTGGCTCACCTTATGAGGATCCGACCCGCTATCGCAGTCTTGCAGAGGCCCTTCGGTATCTTACATTCACAAAACCAGATATTACGTATGTCATCCAGCAGGTGTGTTTATTTATACATGACCCCAGGGTTGACCACATGAATGCGCTCAAACGTATTATTAGGTACATCCAGGGGATACTTAACTATGGCTTACAATTATATCCTTCGTCGACATCTACACTCATCTCGTATACTGATGCTTATTGGGGTGGCTGTCCAGACACCAGACAGTCTACGTCTGGCTATTGTATGTTTCTTAGTAATAACTTGGTCTTCTGGTCTGCAAAGCGTGAGTCGACGTTATCACGCTCTAGTGTCGAGGCTGAGTATCGAGGGGTAGCCAATGTGGTCTCTAAATCATGTTGGTTACGTAATCTTCTATTAGAGCTTCATTGTCCTATTTAGAAAGCTACCTTGGTTTATTGTGATAACGTTAGTGTCATCTACCTTTCTGATAATCCGGTTCAGCACCAGCGGACTAACACATCGAGATGGACATTCACTTCGTTCGCGAAAAGGTAGCTCGTGAACAAATACGCGTCTGTCATGTCCCTTCCAGGTATCAAATTGCAGACATCTTTACCAAAGGTCTTCCGGCAGTACTCTTTGAAGATTTTAGGGATAGTCTCAGCGTACGAAGACCATCCGCTGTGACTGTGGGGGTGTGTTAAATATACATATGATATACAATATATCATATGTATATTGGTTGGTCTCGGTTTGCTGTACATATGGAGGATGAATTGTATATATTAGTTTAGGTAATATTTAGATGTAATTAGTATTGTATACTTACCATAATTGTATTATCATAATTGTATAGTTAGTGTCCAAGTAAAATAAGATTTTAGGAGTAGAATAGGAATATGATTATTCTATTATGGAAAGATGCAAATTGTATATATACTCTTTCAATTAATGAAAATAATCAAGGGGTTATTTCTTTTAATAATAACCAATTTCTTAGAGTTAAATTTAAAAACACTTTTCAACTACTAATATTATAACTCGACATATCGATAAATATCACGATTGCAAAAAAACTCCTAATTATTTATTAGTTTAGTCTTTTTCTACTTGAGCAAGACATTTACGAGTATATACCGTGTAAATTTCAACAAAAGAAATCCAGATGAACCCTTGCGGCACCATAATTTCGCCTGATCATGAGGAACAACAAAATTTTATTGCTCCCAGGTAATTAAATGTATCAATATTGTAAATATTTGGGCACTAAATTCTTTCCAAATATGTTGGCTAATTAATGTATTCTTCCAACTATGCAAACAAATGCAAAATCTTCCATATTAATTAGAAAACATCTTCATATTTGTATATAACATGATCATTCCAAGCAACAAAAACACCAAGAACTCTACATCTACCATATCTTTCCACCTTGTTTGCATATTTGTTGCATCCAAGAAAACCAGAAAATGACAAGAAAGAAAGTGAAGTTAGCCTTCATCACTAATGACTCGGCAAGAAAAGCAACATTCAAGAAAAGGAAGAAGGGTCTGATGAAGAAGGTGAGTGAATTGAGCACCCTTTGTGGGATTGATGCTTGTGCTATTATTTATAGCCCTTATGACAACTCACCTGAAGTATGGCCAAACACCATGGGAGCTCAGCGTGTGCTCGCGGAGTTCAAGAGGATGCCTGAGATGGAACAAAGCAAAAAGATGGTGAATCAAGAGAGTTTCATTAGGCAGAGGATCGCGAAAGCGAGCGAGCAATTGAAGAAACAAAGCAAGGAGAATAGAGAAAAGGAAATGACTGAAGTTATGTACCAATGCTTGACTGGGAAAGGGCTACAAAATTTGAATTTGGGAGATTTGAATGATCTTGGTTGGGTTCTTGATCAGAATTTGAAGGAGATTTATAAAAGGATCGAGGGGGTTAAAAAAGGGGCTTCCGCTTCTTCTTCTGTTGCAGCAGTATCATCACAGGCGGCGGCTGCTCCACCAATGGAGCAGAAGCCGCCTGTGGTGAAATTGGGATTGGATCAGGGGATGCAGAGGACACAAGTAGAGTGGTTTAATGATTGGATGAATAGTAACACAAGTGATCAGCAACTTGGTTTTGGACATGGAGATGAGATGATTATGCCCAATTTTAATGATAACCACAATGCTAGCGTGTGGCCTAATGGTTTCTATCCTTAGATTTATTTGGCAAGCTATGTGATCCCCTTTTGCATGGAGTTTCTTTTCTGGATTTTTTCTTATGCTCTTTTTATCTTTTGTTATTTTCAAATATTTTTATGGTTATTTCTAGAGGTGGCCAGTGGTTCTAGCGGGGTCGGGGTCGGGGCGGGACGGGCGAAGGGGTCGGGTCAGGTCGGGTCTGGCGGGACTTGCTCCAGTCCCGTCCCGATCCCGTCGGAATCGGGGCGGGGCGGGGCGGGTTCCGGCGGGTTTTCCTTTTTTTTTAATAACATATGTATAAAAAAAACTCAATAAACAAGACAAGATAGTGTAATAAAAACATCCCAAGGCTGTTTTTGTGCCTCTTATATTATTTAATAGACATATGATTTTTTTGTAATACAAATACAATTGTCTAAAATCTAAATTGCAACTTTGTGATGCTGTTCAAAAGTTGCAAATTACATAATAAAATTGCAATTAAAAAAATTACATTCTCAAAAAAACCTGTTCTAATTGCTTGATAATTTCCTGTGGTTCTTCGGTTGGAATTGGTATTTGTTGGTCAAATTGATCCACGTCGCTTCCACCACATTCGGATAAGATTTCGTTGTAGTTTTCGTCTTCTTCTTCGTTGATCTCCGGTTGACCGCACCTTCTCCGCTCCGCTCGTATCCAATCTCTGAATAATACTGCAATTTTCAAGCTGTCTCCGGCTAATGAGTGTCTCGTGGTCTCCTATTTGATATCTGCCGGCGAAAAAGCGTTTTCGAGACGCAGATTGATGACGCTTGAATGTTCAAAACATCTCGGGCCATCAATGAAAGTGTCGGAAAGGTCTTCTCATTCCCCTCCGGTATTTCAAAGCAAGTCTTCATGTCCATCTTCATTGATAACTTCTTGGTACGGTACAGAACCCTGCAAAACAAAAATATCCAACTCGCTAATTTGGTTAGTAGTAGAGGTACGGCCGCACATTCTATTTCTGGAAGCTTTCAATACTAGCCGCGAAACAACATGTCTTTTGTGAGGTTGTGTTGAAGATGAAGAAGATGGTATGGAAGCCGGTAAGTTACTAGCATTTTCTTGTTGATAAAACCTATATATTTTTTTGCATTGGTCTTCTACGCTAGACAACACTTCTTCTTTAGTTTGTTCAATAGGTGGTGGGTGATTTAGATTTTTGGGACTTGGAGGTGGTAGTACTTCTATACAATCGTAAATAGTTTCAATTAGTGATTTAGTACCGTCTATTTTAATAGTCGGATTTTATACAGAATCAATAATATAAATAGTGGGAATAAGAATAAAATATTTTTTTATTTTGATAAAAAAAATTAATAGCTGCCATATAAGCTGGTTTTTCCATATATTCACTAAGTAATAAAAATATTAGAGTTATATAAAATAACATAGTTGAAATAGTAGGATAATATATACCGAAAAATTCTTTTGTTGCTTGAAAATATTTCTCTAAAAATACAATAAGTTCGGAAATTTTTACCCAATCACTATCTACAATCATATCAGCTGGATTTTGATTATGAGAGTTAAAAAATAAAGTTATAGGTTTTCTATAGTCATAAGCAACAAGTAGTTGCTCGTATAAAGAATTCCACCTAGTGGATACTTCTTGTGGAATTTTTCTATAAGATAGTCCACAATTGTGACAAGTTTTTTTATATTCTTTTCTTCGTTGTACTTTATTACTTTTAAAAATAAAGTTTATAGCAAATTGTATTTTACTAAGAATGTCTTCAAAAAGTGATAGACCATCCTTTACAATTAAGCTATATATATGGCACGCGCATTTTATATGAAAATGATCTGGAAAAGATGGAGTTAAACTATTTTTTAAAATTGTAATTGCGTAATTGTTAGAAGAAGCGTTATCTAATGTAATAGTCATAATTTTATCGGTTATTCCGTAATAATGGCACAGTTGATAAATATTATCTGCAATAAAAGTACCATTAAGTGTGCTGTCATCTATATATCTATACGCTAAGATACGTTTTTGCGTAGACCATTTATAATCTATCCAATGACAAGTTACAGTTAAATAATCATGGCCGTTAGTACTACGACCTATATCAGACGTGATAGATACTTTGCCATTAAAATGATATAATGAATAACGTAAATATTGTTAATATTCATGCGCGTATTTAAATACATCTCTCTTAACAGTTGATCTAGAAAAACCGTTAAAAGCAGGATTATATATATCTCTAATGTAATGAATAAAACCGGGAGATGAAGGAAATGAAAAAGGCAAACCCTCCACAGCAACTAATTTTGATATTGCTTTCCTATCTCTATGTTTATTGTATTTAGGGCCTACAATTCCCCCCGTCATAGGGTTAATTTGACCATGTACTTGGTCCGAGACAGTATCAGTATGTGAACCTTGTCCCGATGGAGCGGGCGTTTGCGCACCCGGTTTTGAAGCCTGGTATTGGGCATACCTAGCTGGATGAGCACTTACTACGTGTCTAATTAAACCCCCCGTCCCACCGTGACCTTTTCCAGTTTTAAATTTTGAAACATTTTTACAAATTTTACATATAGCTACTTGATTCTCTACGTCCCTATCAAAAAATGTCCATGCATCTGATTTTAATGGTCGTTTTACTGGACCTCGTCTCATACTAGGGGGAATAGGAGGCATTTCAGTTGAAGGTGCACTAGTGGGTGTGTTGTCATCAACATTAGTGGGTGTATCATCTAGATCATCGTCTAAATTAAAGTCTTCTTGAGTTCCAGAAAATAGCTCCTCGTCTAAATCTAATGGTATTGTAGGAAAATGTTGAGTATCAACAAAATCATCTTGTGTAGGAATAAGATGACTAGAAGAAGTACCCTTGCCCTAGTTGCCGCCCCTACTAGAAGAAGCACCCTTACCCTTAAACATACCTCTTAATCCTTTCATTTTAATTATGATAATAAATAATTAAAGACAATAAAATTAAGTGCGCTAAATAAAATAAACAGACAATAATAATTTAATGAATGAACGAATGTACCAAACGCCGACGTAACGTCGACGTGTAATCGAGAGGTTGAAAATTGAAACTTTGCTCGATGGAAGATCCTCAAGCTAGTTGCCAACTTCACTCCCAATTCCCAAATGAATAAATAAAATTGAATATTTAGTAAACAATGTAGACTTGTAGAGAGATATATTGAGAGATTAGAGAGATTGTAGGAAGATTTGTGAGAAAGATGAAGAGAAAATGAGTTATTTATAGTTGAAAAATTGGGTTAAAGTGTAAATATAATAACTTATGGGTTAAAAATAAATATTAAGGGGTAGGGAGGGTTGGGGGAGGCCAAAAATGGTCGCTGCCCAACGGCCAAAATCTAAAATGGTCGTTGGTGCAACGGTTATATTTGCAAAGGGGGCTCTCGGGCGGGATCGGGGGCGGTCTCGGGACGGGCTCGGGGCGAGCGGGCCTGGGGCGGGCTCGGGTCTGGCGGGACGAGACATTGTCCCATCCCGAGTTCGAGTCCCGCTACCATTTTTTTTTACTCGGGGTCGGGGCGGGCTCGGGACGGGGTCGGGACGGGGTCGGGCCGTCCCGGCCTACTGACCACCCTTAGTTATTTCATAGACTGTCTGGACCTTTGTTGGAAAAAAATTCTCCAATTATTGCTATCCATGCACTTTAACTTTATGGTTTCTTTGTTACTTGAGGAGCTAGATTAGTAGTCGGAAGCCATTGAATTCGGAGAATTTACAGATTCGTAGAACAAAAAGTAAGACATCAAGATCTATTATACTAAGTTAGGAATTTTTTCGAACACTTATAAAGTGTTATATCATTCTAAAAAAATAATTTCACTACCATGAATTCATTGCATTATTATGAGATATTGGAGATAATGATGAATAACTAAAGAAAATTTTAATAATGAGGATGATGTAGGGATTTGTTGGGTTCGTAATCACATCGGAAGTTTAAAATTTTACTTACCCAACAACGATCCTGGCATGGCTTATACGATAATCATATAAAGTGTTCAAAACACAATAGAAGAAAACTTACAGGTTTTCAAGCACCGGATTCAATACTAAGGTATCCACGTGGATTGAATCATCGACTGCAAGTTCCAACTCCAGTGTATTTCCTTTGCAAGAAAGCTAGGAAATCATGCTTCAGGAATTGAGAAGTAATTTTTTGTAACCTCATAATTATGGGGTATGTGTTGTATATATAGGAGTCATGGTAAAACCTAAGCAGACTCAAAACAGGAAAACCTGGCACATGTTAATGTTCAGTGGACCAGCCTAGCTAGTCCACTTCACACGTCCTAATGGACAGCCAGTGTCCCAATTTTGGGCAGTAATTTCTGGCCCAATTGTTTCCCTGTATTTGTCCGAGTACCCATATAACATATCCAACATATTTAATTAATTTCGAAATCTAATTCGATTTAATTAAATAATTTCTATCAAATAGAAATATTCCATAATAATATAAATTAAATATCTCGATTCTCAATCGAATATTTAATACTTTCTCAATATACTCTTAGATCGAAGAAATAATCGCATATAGAGTGACCCTATAGGCCTTCACATATCGACATTAATCTAATTAAGGTCCATACGAAACTCCTAGACTGCGTCGTATGACGAACTCAATATGTGAAGTACGTTTAGATGAATCCATCAAACTTAACCTTCATGCGGAACTATAAATTCCTTTCATTCACGACACACTCGATTAAGCTTAGGATTTGTCAAGTGTCTATCCAAATGGCTTAATCACTTTATCTCACATTTATTAGTTGACAACTAGACCATATTCTAAATATGTCTCTTGTACTGGTCAGTGACTTTAGTCAACCTAATAACATTGAGAAGTTGAGTGCTCTCTTGAATTTCCAATCGAGGAATGAATCATATTCTTGGCTCAACTACCACCTTAATTTACATCCTGATGCACCTAACACAAGATGTATCTTATACAGAAGGAGTTTAAGCTTAGAACTTGATCAAAGTACATCATTCTGTAAACAAGGTGCGTATTGACCTCAAGTCAAAGGACATGTATATTCCACACGCCGATAACACTATGGACATGTATAACAAATAGTTTATCGGCAGGGTATACCAATACTTCTCCAAAGTTGATATGTGTCCATCACGAGTAACCATTACCCACAGCTGTGAGAAATACTACATTCTCCAAAAATGTGATGCAGACCACATGTCGACTTATAGCATATCATCAATATCCCATTCTCGATGATCATTAGTCGAGGCTATTTTGAGAGTTACGTTCTATCATTAACATCTCACTCTATTAATGACAATGTAAGCTCAAGGGATGCACATATATAAAAAATTGCAAATAATCAAACAATAATTCAATAATTGCAAATGCCATAAATATTAATCTCATTAATAATATGAATGTGTTCAAGTACGTTTTGTCCCTAATATAGATTGTCTCTAGGACATACATACTTTTAATCTCCCACTTGGCCTAGAGTCAATTTCCAATGTATCTAATACCCATATTTTCGAAATGACCATTATGCTTAGCTAAGCTTAATGGTTTAGTAAATGGGTCACCTAGATTATCATCTGTGAGAATATAGTATAGATCTATTTCTTTAGATTCCACCATCTCTCTGAGTATGTGGTATTTCCTTTTTACATGTTTATTTCTATTTGTTGATCTTGGTTCCTTAGCTTGCACAATCGCACCAGTGTTATCACAATAAATCGTTATTGGATAACTGACACTTGGAGCAACCCCTAGTTTTTTAAGAACTTTGATATCGAGACATCTTCTTTACAAGCTTCCAATCCATCAATGTACTCGGTTTCAGTCTTCGAATCAGCAGTGGTTTCTTGCTTGGAACTTTTCCAACTTACTGCTCCACCATTGAAAATGTAGGCATATCCAGACTGTGACTTGAAGTCATCAAGATCTATTTGGAAGCTAGCATCAGTGTACCCAGTAGCGACTAGATTCTCTTGTCCACCATAGACTAAGAAATATTCTTTAGTTCGTCTAAGATATTTAAGAATATTCTTGACTGATTTCCAGTGTTCTTCCCAGGATTCTGCTAAAATTTGCAAGTCATGCTAAGTGCAAAGGCCACATCTGGCGTAGTGCAGGTCATGGAATACATGATTGATCCCATAGCTGAAGCATATGGGATCCTCTTCATGCGTTCAAGTTCTACAACAGTAGAAGGACTATCCTTCCTAGATACATGATGCCTTGACCCATAGGAAGACCTCATCTCTTGGAGTTTTCTATTGAAAAACGTCTTAGCACTTTGTCTATGTATGTAGAATGTGACAACCCTAACAATCTATTAGATCTATCTTTGTAGATCCTAATTCCAAGAATGTAGCAGGTTTCATCCAAGTCCTTCATCATGAAGGTGCTGGACAACTATTCATTCACTGATTACATAAGGGACTTATCATTTCCCATTATTAATATGTCATCTACATATATGATAATGAAAACAATACTCTCTTCCTTGCGTTTACTATAAATGCATGGATCCTCCTTGCTTTTGACAAAGTCAAACGATTTGATAGTTTTGTCAAAGCAAATATTCCAACTCATTGATGCTTGCTTAAGTCCATAAATGGAATTTTGTAGTTTGCAGACTGCTTTGGGTTTTGATTTGGATGTAAAACCTTCAGGTTGTATCATATACACTTCCTCAATTAGATTTCCATTGAGGAAAGCAGTCTTAACATCCATCTGCCAAATCTCATAATCATAGTATGCAGTTATCGCAAGCAAAATACGAATGGACTTAATCTTTGCAACAAGCGAAAAGGTTTCATCATAATCGACCCAGGCCTCTGATTGTAACCTTTCACTACCAACCTAGCCTTGTAGGTTTGTACCTTGCCAAATGCATCAATCCTTTTCTTGAATACCCATTTGCATCTTATGGGTCTAACCCATGTTGGCAAATCAACCAAGTTTCAAACTTGATTGGCATACATTGAGTCCATTTCAGATTTCATGGCTTCTTTCCATCTCTGCGAGTCAATGTCTAACATAGCCTCGCCATAGGGTGTAGGCTCATCATCATCAGGAATATTTATCTCATTTTGACTTTCAACAAGGAGATTAAGTCTTTTAGGCTGACGATGAGTCATAGTGGACCTACGGAGTTGGTTATTTTGCGTTTCTGTGGTTCTTGTATTCTGATCATGAGAAGGTTCTTATGCGTTTTCACCACTATGAGAGTTTTCAGGAATATCATCTACATGTGTTTCCTGAATTGAAGGATGTACAACTATTGTATCATCTTCCATTGGTTGTGTATGAGAATCATGCATTTCTGCATCAATCTTCACATCACTCCCACTGGCTGAAGGTTGTACTCTAAGTAACACACCTTCACCAAATACTCCCACTGAATTATTGTCTAGGTCATTCGACAAGGATTCAACCTCTATGTTGCTTTGTGATTCTTGAATTTCTTCAAGTTCTATCTTATTGTAACTATGTTCCTTGTAGACATAGTCTTCCTCAAGGAAAGTCACATTTCTGGAAACAATGACCTTATGTTATCTAGGAAGATATAAATAGTATCCTCTCATTTCCTTAGGATATCCCACAAAGTAACATTTCTCACTTTTAGATTCCAACTTGTCAGTAAGCATCTTCTTTACATATGCAGGGAAGCCACAGGTTCGCATATGTGTAAGAGCAAACTTCTTGCCATGCCATATCTCATATGGTGTTTTCTCTACTGACTTTGAAAGAACTCTATTCAGAATATAGATTGAGTTTTGTAAAGCATAGCCCAAAGGTATGTTGGAAGAACTGAAAAACTCATCATGGATCTAACCATATCCAATAAGGTTCAATTTCTCCTTTCAGCAACGCCATTCATTTGTGGTGTTCCAAGAGGTGTCCATTCTGATTGGACTCCATGAAGTTTCAAGTAATCTAGAAATTCTCTACTCAAGTATTCACCTCCTCAATCTGATCGAAGAGACTTGATACTCTTTTCAAGTTGTTTATCTACTTCTAACTTATACTCCTTGAATTTCTCAAAGGCTTTGGACTTGTGCTTCATAAGATACACATATCCAAACCTTGTAAAATCGTCTATAAAAGTTATGAAGTAAGGAAAACCTCCATTAGCTTGAGTGGAAAATGGCCCACATACATCTGTATGGACCAACTCAAGTGTCTCTTTGGATCGAACACCTTTCCCAGAAAATGGTTTGTTGATCATCTTTCCTCTCAAGCAAGATTCACAGTCACCATAGGACTCCAAGTCAAATGGTTTCATGTAGTCTAACTTTCTTAATCTTGTTATCCTTGATTCATTGATATGACCAAGTCTACAGTGTCATAAGTGGGTGGGGTTTCTTGGATTACTTATTTTAGGTCATTTGTTTTGTACATTGAGAATTTCACGATTATAATTGAGAATATATAAACCATTCACAAGCGGAGCATTTCCACAAACAATACCATTAAAAGATAGTATATAATTGTCATTGGCAATATATGAGGAAAAACTCTCAATGTCTAACATTGGAATGGAAATAATATTCCTCGTAATCGAGGGAACAAAATAAAAATTATTAAGTTCTAATGTAAATCCCGAAGGTAAATCTAATCTATAAGTTCCCACACACTCAGCACCAACTCGTGCTCTATTTCCAACGTGTAGGTCCCCCTCTCATGGTCTAACCTTTCTGTTGTCCATTAGGCCCTGCACATTATTACAAATGTGTAAGCCACAGGCTGTATCCAATACCCAACAGTGAGAGTTACTTATAGACATATTAATATCAATGTCAAACATACATTGTCCAGTAGGTCCATAAGCACCTAGTGCCCTGTCTCCTTCTGGAGTAGTGCAATCTTTCTTCCAATGCCCCTTCTGCTTGCAGTTGAGGCATACGCCACTGGCCAACCTAGACTTTTTCTGAACACCTCATTTAGGCCTCAAGACTGTGGGTTTGGCACCAACCTTACCCTTATTCTTCTTGTTCTTACCTTTAAGTTTGAACTAAGTAGATAAGCCCACCATGAGCACAGTCTTCCCCTTTGAAGTAGATGATTCATAAGTCTTTAGCATATTGTGAAGTTCTGGAAGATTCACCATGGTTCCATTCATGTTGAAGTTCACAATGAAATTCTCAAACGATCCAGGAAGCGAATTCAAAATTAGGTTAACAGACACATTCTGGGGCAACTTCATTTCAATCGAGCCAACTTTTCTATCAACCTAATCATCTTCAGAACATGACCAGACACTTGCCCCCCATCATTCAGCTTACATTTGAAGAGGTCTCTCAACAGCTCATACTCCATAGTCTGAGACTGTGAATCATAAAGACTCCTCAAATGTTCTAGCATCTCATAGGGAGCCATGTTCTCATGATGCCTCTGTATCTCTACAGTCATGGAGGACAACATGACACACTGTGCCGAGGTAGAATCATCCAAATGCTTCTGATAAGCAGCCTTGTCAAACAAAGCATACTCAACTAGGGGTGGGCGTATATCGGTTCAGTTAGGTTTTGTATCCGAAAAATATGAACCGAATAAAAAATGTTTTTTTTTAAAAAAAACGAATACAACTTTTTTTTTAAAAAAAAAACAATATGTTCGGTTTATATCGCCGAACGTATTGAATTATATCGATTTTTTCTAGTGGGCCGGGTCGGGTCGAGGAATTTTTTATTTTTTTAAAAAATTGAATTTCTAAAACTGAAATTGACATTCACACCTACACTACCATGAAATTTCGACGTTGAAATCTATTGTGTATCGTGAGATGTTTACTAAAGAAAAAGAAAAATTAGAAATCGATTTGGGGGAAAACACAAATTGATTGGGAAAACGGACATTTTCGTAAAAATTGGCTGCGCAGTTTGACAGGCCCCGTCTTGAAAAAATATCCAAAATTAAAAAAATCGGGTAAAACGGACATCCGAGCATAGTTATGACCATTTAAAGTTTCACCAATTTACAACTACTTTCTCTCCCTACATTTTATGTCAATGCTTCCATGATATGTTAATCAAGTTCATGCCGCATTCGACTTCTAGAAAAGCTTCACAGATTGACTTCAATTGCTATGATTCAAGAGATAGTAGTAGCCTAAAATAAAAAATAAGAATAATTATATATTTAATTCGGTTTTCTCGGTTCGGTTCGTATCCAAAATTTAAAAACTGAACCAAATCACTAAATTCTGATTCGGTTCGATTTTTCAAAAAAATGAGAAAAAACCGAACCGATTCGGTTCGGTTCTGTTTTTTCGGTTCTCCGAGGTTTTTGCCCACCCCTAGTAAAAATGTGTTGTTTTATCTACTATAGAAGTTGAGCTTATTATTGTTGTTGAAGCTTGTAAAGAGTTGTTGTGGATAAAGAGATTCTTGGAGGAACTTGGCTTTGCTCAAGAGAGGTATGCGCTTCATTGCGACAGTCAAAGCACTATTCATCTTGGTAAGAACTCTACATTTCATGACAGGTCGAAACATATTGATGTGAGATACCATTGAATTAGAGATGTGTTGGATTCTAAGTTGGTTGAACTTGAGAAGATTCACACTGATGATAATGGTTCAGATATGATGACTAAAGCTTTGCCAATAGGAAAGTTTGAAGAGTGTTGCATGATATCCAGGATGGCGGTCTCCTCCACATAGTCAGGATGGGGAGAATTGTTGGGTTTTTGGGCCTTTTCACCTTCTTTTATGGATAAATAAAATATCTTTTGGACCAAGCCCACTATTTATAAAATTAACTTAGGTCTTATTTCATGAACATAAGAGTGAATTCATAACTGCCATATAGAGAGAAAAAGTGAAAGAGAAGTGCTGATTTTCGCACCAGAGAAAATTAGCTACAACAGTCCGCTTCAAACTGCATTTTCCAATTTATTACCGTTGGATCGTGATCAAATTTGAACTGACGGTTTTCAGCATCTAGTTCTTGGATATCAATGGTGGAGATTAAATTTTATGTTCTGGACCTCCAGGTTTTCAAGCAAAAAAAATAGCTCATTTTTGGGGTTGATTTTTCTTCTTTCTTCACTAGTTTTTGTGTTATCTTTTATGTATGTTTGCTCCGTGTTTTGTGTTGATGTTGAGACATTTGGAGAATATTATTGTAACTCTTGTTGATTTTAGTAGAGCTTTTGTGGGCAGAGGTCCCGTGATTGTTTCCTCTTCACATTGAAGGGATTTTTTTTACATAAATTTGGTGTCTCATGCATATGATTTATTTTTGCTTGCTTTGATATTTTATTGTTATTATAGTTGCTGCCCATATATCCGTTTATGCTTGAAATTAGTTTGCTCCTCTTGTTCAAATTGTGTGAATTTTTTTTACTTGAGTATTTCTTCCACTATTACCTTATCGTGCGAATTGGTATTTGCTTGTTTCTTCCCAACAGTTTGGACATGATTTATTTTTCTTTCTGTTTTTCAAAAAAAAGAAACTCAAGACAACGTTAATTTTTTGAATTCTTTTTTGAAGATGAGTTTCAAGTTTGAAAAAATAGTTTTGACCACTAAAGTGATCTTTTTATTGCTTTTCAAGTTATATATATATATATATATATATATATATATATATATATATATATATATATATATATATATATATATTTTTAAACTCAACTTTAACTTTCAAATACATTTTCCAACTTTTTTTAAATATTATTTTTATTTTATCATATATAAAAAATTTATGTCCAAACACCTACTTAGCACATTGATTTTTTTTTACTAATTATAGTAAGCCATGTGGAATTTGTTAGATTGAATAGTAGCTAGAGTCTAGAGATTTCCATTGACTGGTCTTTTTTTTTTTTTTTGATATTCAGCTTCCCGGCTTACGTCAGACTATTTCTGGAGATATTAGTTCCGGTCCCTCAGCACTACTACCAGTGGTAGGAATCAGGACTTCAATGGATTCCCAGCCACAATCGGCCTTCGATGTGGGTAAAATATTGGCAGTGATTCAGGTTTTGAAATCACCGGTGGGAGTATCCCAGCCGTTGGGTAAAACTTTAGAAAATATTTTTTTCTCAAAGGTCATGAGTGAAATTCCATGTCTTCGGTAAAAGAGAGAAAACCAAAGGATTTTGGTTAGAAGAAGTCCTTGCTCGGGGGTTAGGGTTCTTCTTGTTTGAAGAAGTATTACTACGATTGGAAGGATTAGTCATATATATGATGCAGAAGTAGAAGATAACAATCAGAAATTTGGAGATGCTTTTGCGTAAGTGAGAGATAAATGGCCAAACCCTCAAGTGAGTGGAATATTTATAAGGAAGGAAATGATGATGTTGCTTGTAGGAACTGTGTTGAATGCCAATCGGCGGTGGCACGTGCGTGTCAGAGCAGGGGTGATTAGGTGGCTTGCTTCATTATTACTCTATGGTTTTTCGTAAATCAG
Source organism: Anisodus tanguticus (assembly GCA_034509755.1). Lineage (NCBI taxonomy): Eukaryota > Viridiplantae > Streptophyta > Magnoliopsida > Solanales > Solanaceae > Anisodus > Anisodus tanguticus. The sequence goes on along the minus strand of CM067561.1, from coordinate 29,638,484 downwards.
GGAAGTCAAAAAATTATCGCCGTTTCATCAAGGTGACGATTGGACTAGCGAAATATGTGGATAGTATTCTTCGAAGTTCCACCAAAATGCAGAGTGTCGATTGATCGTTATTTCAAATCCACTTCTCGGTTGTTCAAGAGTCACAACCGAAAAGTGCGAGGACTATCTGTATAGAGCAAAATTCGTATATAACAGTTGTACGAATTATGATGCAACACATGTCAATTTATTCTGAGTCAAGTCCAAGTCAGTTTGGGGCATTACCAGTAGCATTCAAATGGTACTGGAAGCGACACAATTATAATTTATAAACAATACTGGTAATACAGAAGATTGAAAGTTATTTGAATTGTAACAGGTAGCCGTTACTAAACCGGTCACACGTCTTTTAATGGAGCTTTAATGGCATTTATTGACATATTGATTATTCAATTATTACAACATTCATTCTCCTGTATTAATGAGAGCATATTTCGTGGGTTGTGTACCCGTATAACTCATGTATAAATAGGATACATTATTCCATTGTAACCCATCAGATTCAAGCTATTACAAAAATACTCACTGATATTCTCTTGATTTTCGTGCTTTCATACAAGTTATTGCCACTTTGCTCAGAAGCTGACACAAGACTCATGCTAATTATTACTTACTTTGTCTTGTTAATATTTGTTTTCAGTATAATTCATCCAGAATTCATATCTAACATGTCACTTGAAATCCACGTGTCCTTAACCACGTATACAAATTCAACTTTACCGTTTTACGGGTAAACATTAATCATAATAGGTTTGATGCTTTTTAGATCAGTTAATCAAGGCAAATTCTCTTGAATCCTCATCAAGTCGTCAAGGTATATAACTTCAACCAGTTTCCAAAATCTATTTCCTATTTTTATATTTAAATCTTTCTAGAAAGACTTGTATTCGTCCAGTTTCATTATTGCAGATTTTTTTTTTCATACTAATAGGTGAGATGAAATTCTTAAGTTTCAGTTATTCAAAGAGATCGATTATGATCATTATTTTATACATTATGACAGGTTTTATGTTTTTTACATCAATTGCTTTAGGAAAATTCTTTTGAATCATCGTCAAGCAATCAAGCTAAGGTATGTGGCTTCAACCCACTTTCACCATCTATGTTTTTCTTCATATTTTAATCTTTCTGGAAAAAATAATACTAAATTCTTCAATAATATTTTTAATGGTGCACTTTATTTATAGATATGTGTTTTTGGTAAATTGCATATTATGCAATGCATCCGCGTAAAGCAAATCTTAGATAGTAATTTTTTCTATATTTTTAATGTAACATAATTTTCATCGGTTCAATGAGATTTTGTTGGAAATTAGCCTTTGGCGGGGAGATGCGTCCACCCATCTTTGATGAATTAAACACTAGTGTTTCGCATGTTGGAGACCTTGTCTCTTCGCACATGCATGATCTACGAAGTGAGTAGATGACCGTAGGGCCAAGAATCGTCTAATTTCGTTGAGAAATGAAAGAGATATTGGTCCACGAAGTAAGGTGTTTGAGACATGGAAATGTGGTGTGGGACAAATCTACCACATCGGTGGGAATAGGAAGAATTGCTCTCTATATAAGTCTCTAATGTGGTAAAGGGTTTGGATCCCCAAGGGGTATCCCATGTGTTTAAAGGAGGGAAGACCTAGATGTGCTTGGGTTCAAGGCTAAGCCCACACGCGCGCCGCCGCCGCCCGCCCGTCCCGTCCGGTCCGGTCCGGTCCGGTCTCGGGCTCGGGTCACGGGTCACGGGTCACGGGTCGTGGGTCGTGGGCCTGTGGGCCTGTGGGCCTGTGGGCCTGTCTAATATTATCTTTTTGGACCAGAGAACTCGGCCAAATGTACAGTTTGGTCCCCATAGTTTCTGGGAAGGTGACGGAAGGCCGTTGGACTGCATTTTTGGAGCATTAATCAGCCATTACTTGGCTGATTAATTCTCCATTAACAGCCATTACTTGGGGCATTTGGGCAGCCTTCTTCAAGGCCTTAATAGCCATTACTTGGCTGTTTTAATGACCTCCTTTAAGGGCCATTACAGCCTTGTTTGTGGCTGTTGGACAGCCCCTCTTCTTGCTATATATTGAGCTTCATTTGGCTGAAAAACGAAGCAAAAACAGGCAAGAAACGAGCAGACTAAACGAGGCCTGAAAATCGACAAAAACAGGCTGAAAAACTGCACTTTCTTGACGAAAATCGACGAAAATCGGTGAGCAAACCCACACCTATACACAAGATATACACTACGAGACACATTATATACACGAGAGACAAAAGAGAAGAGTATTGAGAAACTCTTCCTTCCTATTCCATATCTTCAAAAGTCAAGTCATATTTGTTTTCTTCGCCAGCTCAACCTATTGGCTTTGTAGTGTTGAGATTAAAGTGTTGTTTTATCTTGGGAGACTATTGCCCGCAAACGTAAACGCATATATACGGGGCAATCTTGTCTTAAGGATAGAGGGCTATCCTCGACTCAACACACAACGTTGTAACCATCCAGATTTAGTTGTTTCTTGATTTCAGGTTATCAAGATTCAAGGCACAACAAACTTGCGGCGAGTTCTCAAGATTGGCTTTGCAAGGTGATCAAGATTCAAGACACAACACATATGCGGTACATTTTTGAAGATTGACAATTTATTTATCCTTTCGAACATTTGTAATAGTTATTACTTCCCGTACTGCTCTATAAAGTACCATAGAAATAACCAACAACTTAAGACAAGATTGCCCCGTATAGTATTACTATTAGTGTTCGAAAGATGTCGGTCAAAAGTTGTGTGACCAAATCTGGATATGGCAATGGTTTTTTGGTAGAAGAGAGTGATGATGATGAACATGTTCATGGTGTCACCGCTACCAAGACTGGTGGGAACAAGCGCTCTCGAGAGCCTGAGGATGTCAACTGGGACAAGAGGAGAAGACTGAAGATGTACTTCCATCTTGCAGCAGAAGGCCTGTATCTGTCCCAGACAAAAGATCCGAATAATGGTAAGAAGGAACTGGACACTCAGTTTGATGAAGTGACTGGAGTGAGCCAGAATCCGAAACTGGGATAAGTAGTTTTTCTTACTTGTCAAGAATAAAGATTAAATGATGTCTGATTAAAAATGGATTAAAGTAAGGAGGAATATGAAAATAATTTATATTCCTTACGCTTTAACAAATCAGAAGTTTAATCTCATCTTCTTTTTCGTTTAAAGATTGGATTTTGTAAACGGCTTAAAAAGATCCGTTCTTTTAAGTGTAGTGATTAAAAGTGTGTAAAGTAGGTTCGCACATACGATGGAGAAAGATCCACTAACTGTGCGAAAACTGTTACCACTCTTAAGTAAGCGCCAAGAATTATCTGGGCACCAATCTTAACGTTAAAGACGTAGAACCTGTCATACTATTTGGCAGAAGATCCTTCATAGGATGATATTGGACACTCAGTCATACAAAGCCTCCGGCGATCGAGTGGGCCAAAAATTCTTTTGATATGATGATATTGGACACTCGGTCATATAAAGCCTCCGGCGACGGAGTGGGGCCGGAATTCATTTCATAGGAAAAGTAAAGGACACCTAGTGTGGTGGGCCGAGAATTTCCGGGTCTTAAATGATCCGAAGGCCTAAAGAAAGGCGAGAAAAGAAATTGGACACTCGATGCCAAAGCAACCGGAGTGGGCCGAGCATCCGGATCTCATATGATCCGGTTACGCCCAACCACGGGCAAGAAGTTGTTCATGTGAAGCAACGCCACCTCTAAAATCAAAGGGGTGGAGAGGTTGTCCTCAATAGGACTTCATGGATTGGGATCACTCTAAGATGAGGTGATACATATCCCAAACTTGGTTTAAGGGACGCCGTTGGTCAAGCTTGGTTTGAGACTAGTCCAACAGTGCCGTAATAACTAAGAATGGTACGATGACGTACGTAGCTAAATGAATGATATATTTGTAATCCGTGCATCTATTCCATCATAGATTAAGACACGTTAAATAGCAAGTCATTCAAAAGCTAACGATGTTGAAATTGTTGCCTACGTCGACATAAAACCTCAAAATAAATGTGAGGTAGATGAAGAGGCAAAGTCACCTTTCCAAATTCCGTCAAGGGAATAGCGAAAGAAGCACCGCTCCTCTAGAACTTAGTCACACCTACTTGGGTGATTTAAAGTTCATACAAAATAGAGGGGGGGAGACAAGTACTTTGTGACCTTCATTGATGATGGTACAACGTATGTAATCCTTTGTTTGTTGAAAAGCAAAGATGAAGTTGTTGAAGCGGATAAGCGCTACAAAATAGAAGTTGAAAATCAACTAAGCCTACGGATTGAGAAATTCGTAGTGATAGAGGGGGAGAATGTGAAGCATCGTTCATTAAACGACTGTTCATTTCTCACCTCAGTCCAACGGTGTTAGCCAAGCGCAAAGTCATACGCCCAAACTATGTGGGGTGGCTTGATAAAAGTTGGAATACCGAAACAGGTCAAGTTGTACCTAAGACTGTAGAGTGCATATCCACTGGATCTGCAAATAACAGTAGTACTGATCGCCTCTTGGCGTAAAAGAATGTTGAATTCTTTGAAGATAACTTTCCTTGAAATAGGAAAAAGGAGTAATTGCTCAAGGTTAACAAGAACCCGCGAGGGCCTGACTGTCCGGAACTAGACGTTCCGTATCTACAAGACTCGAAAGTTGCTTTGCTATCCGGAACTTAATATTCCGGATCTGCGAACTCGGGGATTCTAGATGTTGAACCGAGAAGGAGCAAAAGAGGGGACAAAGACTTGTTCCATACCTTCTAGCTTGTATGGTTGAGAATAAACCATTGACAATTAACAAATAATTGTTATCTCCAAAAGCGCTGCTTTGGAAAGAAGCTAAAGAGAGAAATATATTTCATCATATAGAACCATACTTGTGTAATGGTTGATCTTCCTCCGGGAAAAGAACCTTTGGGTTGTAAAAAGTGCTCCCCTGTGAGTAGCTACACATCCAGGGCCATTGTAATCTTACATGGCATGGGTGTTGAAACAGCCTTCCCAACCGGAGAGTTGGAAGAAGAGAATCAGAGTTGATTTGCTGAACTGTTGGGCTTCTTCCTGAACTTTCATTTTGGTCCTTGAAATGTTTACATTTTGGTCCTGAAAGTTTCAGATAAAACAGAAACAATGAATCTGACCACAGAAACATTGACTCTGAAATTAGAAAGCCAACAGTTGGAGAATCAACAGTCTGAAAGTAAAAGTCATATTGAAACAAAGTCTCGATATGAAAGATATGGGTATCACAGATGACATATTAGGAATTGGATTTCTAAGACATCTAACAGACTGGTCGATAGTTGACAGTCTCGTTGAAGCCACCAATGGATATGAATCATAGAACTGATTGGAATCATGGTGCACCCATTATCAAGGAGCGATATGCACAGGTCATGTGTAGTTCAATGTATTGTACACACTACAACCGACCAGTATCGTCCTACAAACAGATCGATTGAACTAAGGTTCACGATGATCTTAATACATGATCAATAGAAGGCGTTAAGTCGGATATGACGATATCCGAATTATTCGCTTATCTACGGATTATAGTATTCTCGGATGTCCAGCGGTTACGGGAGAACACGGTGATGCAAAATGGACATCGGATATCCGAACACCAAAGCCACAAGCAAATGTGTATGGTGGATCTTGGAAAATCCTCTAAGCAAACTTGCATCGGCCGATTCATGATGGAATCGGAGTTTATCGCTTTATACAAAGCATGAAAGAAGTTGAGTAACTTCACGGCTCCTTAGAGGACGTCCCTTATTGGGAGATACCCGTGCCTTCAGCGGTTATACACTATGGCTAGCCGGTCGGCTTCGGGAAGGACACGGATGACGGCGTACGGACATATCTTTCGGGATCTGTCGGAGACATAAGACCGTATGGCGAGTTGATCATCACGGGTGTCACATCCTTGTTTACTAACTAAGGGACTACCCGGAGATCAAGTGTTCTGCTTTGTCTAGGGGAATTGGCTTAAAACCCAAACAATACGAACCTTTGCGGTGGAAACCCAACCATACGATTGGAGATCCCAAGAATTTGGTTCAATGGGAAAACTAAGCGGCAAAAGGTTCGGTTGAGCGCTTCGGTGGAAGCAAGAAGCACTTCGGATGATGATTTCGTACGGAAACATGAATCCAAAGTTTGTTCCCGCGATAGACATTAAAGTGCTTTGCATGGTGGGTAAAGGTTAAGCTTCCAAACTTTTTAAAAGATCCTCAAACGGTTGAGGTTAAGGTTGTGGAACTTTTAATGATTCCTAACACTTGTGAAGTGGGGTATAGCAGGATACCTTGTAGGAGATCACCTATTTAAGTGCGAGGATGGCCGACTCAAATGAACGCACTTAAGAATCCAAGTGTGTCCATGGCCACAACGGACGAGAAACGTAAGAAGGAAAATGAATAAGAAGAGTTATTGTGTTGATATCGTTGTCTTGGCTTACACTAAACACTGACGGTTCAAGACATCACGTTCACCGCGCAGTAAGTAAGTCCGATGGTATTCAACTAGGGAAGGTTCAAAGCGTAAGCTACCTCTCCTGATGCAATATCTTTTCGCTGAAAGATTGCTGAAATGTAGGCACCTTGTGCGTGCGCCACAATCTCTCTTTCATAGAGGGGATTGTTGGAAATTAGCCTTTGGCGGGGAGATGCGTCCACCCATCTTTGATGAATTAAACACTAGTGTTTCGCATGTTGGAGACCTTGTCTCTTCGCACATGCATGATCTACGAAGTGAGTAGATGACCGTAGGGCCAAGAATCGTCTAATTTCGTTGAGAAATGAAAGAGATATTGGTCCACGAAGTAAGGTGTTTGAGACATGGAAATGTGGTGTGGGACAAATCTACCACATCGGTGGGAATAGGAAGAATTGCTCTCTATATAAGTCTCTAATGTGGTAAAGGGTTTGGATCCCCAAGGGGTATCCCATGTGTTTAAAGGAGGGAAGACCTAGATGTGCTTGGGTTCAAGGCTAAGCCCACACGCGCGCCGCCGCCGCCCGCCCGTCCCGTCCGGTCCGGTCCGGTCCGGTCTCGGGCTCGGGTCACGGGTCACGGGTCACGGGTCGTGGGTCGTGGGCTGTGGGCTGTGGGCTGTGGGCTGTCTGATATTATCTTTTTGGACCAGAGAACTCTGCCAGATGTACGGTTTGGTCCCCATAGTTTCGGGAAGGTGACGGAAGGCCGTTGGACTGCATTTTTGGAGCATTAATCAGCCATTACTTGGCTGATTAATTCTCCATTAACGCCATTACTTGGGGCATTTGGGCGGCCTTCTTCAAGGCCTTAATAGCCATTACTTGGCTGTTTTAATGACCTCCTTTTAAGGGCCATTACAGCCTTGTTTGTGGCTGTTGGACAGCCCCTCTTCTTGCTATATATTGAGCTTCATTTGGCTGAAAAACGAAGCAAAAACAGGCAAGAAACGAGCAGCTAAACGAGGCCTGAAAATCGAGACAAAAACAAAGCTGAAAAACGCACTTTCTTGACTGAAAATCGACGAAAATCGGTGAGCAAACCCACACCTATACACAAGATATACACTACGGAGAGACACATTATATACACGAGAGACAAAAGAGAAGAGTATTGAGAAACTCTTCCTTCCTATTCCATATCTTCAGCAAGTCAAGTCATATTTGTTTTCTTCGCCAGGCTCAACCTATTGGCTTTGTAGTGTTGAGATTAAAGTGTTGTTTTATCTTGGGAGACTATTGCCCGCAAACGTAAACGCATATATACGGGGCAATCTTGTCTTAAGGATAGAGGGCTATCCTCGACTCAACACACAACGTTGTAACCATCCAGATTTAGTTGTTTCTTGATTTCAGGTTATCAAGATTCAAGGCACAACAAACTTGCGGCAGTTCTCAAGATTGGCTTTGCAAGGTGATCAAGATTCAAGACACAACACATATGCGGCTGTTTTGAAGATTGACAATTTATTTATCCTTTCGAACATTTGTAATAGTTATTACTTCCCGTACTGCTCTATAAAGTACCATAGAAATAACCAACAGATTTCACATCACACAGAGGCTACAATTATGGTAATATTATAAAATATCTAGATTGTTGCACCGAATTATTATAATTTTATAATAATTGATGGTTTGAGTTTGTTCTTGTCGTTTATATTTATTGGGTAAAATTTATTTGGCGTTTATAATCTATATACTATTATCGTATAGAGGTAAAATAAATTGTACAAATTAAAACCGTACCCTTGAACTCACAACAAAATGAGTTTGCATCAACGAAAATTATTGATTGATAAATTACCTCGGGAAGAAACGGGGCCGAGTAGTCTGGTAAGAAAATAAGCGATTATAGAGGCAATTTCGATTTAGGATAAAAAATAACAGAACCGGGTACGGATGAGAGGAAAAGGGGATCAAAATGTCCCGTCAATAAAGTTCGGGCTTTCCTCTTATCTCTCAAATTATAGACATTAAAGCGATCGAGAGAAAGTAAGAAAACTATTGCACACGCTCCCCCCCCCCCCCTCCATTCGCCCTTTACTAATATAATAGACAAAAGCAAGAGTGAAACTACGCGCTAAAAGCAGGCGTGCCTCTCTTATAAGAGAATATGATACCATCCCCTACTTTTGGCACACTTGTTTGATGAGCTAAGCCTAAGCGCCATATAAGTCAAAAGCTAGCCCGAGACCTAAAAAAGCAAAGTCGAAATTCATCCCTTTTTTTCCTTGACTAGTAGGGCTAATGAACGACCCTTTGATCTATGTCGTTCCAAGTTCAGTCAGGTCTGATTAGAAGTTCCAAAATGAGTGGAGAGAGGGGGTTTTAGAAGGAAAAGGGGGGGGGGTGAGCTTTAATTGAAGTAGGGGCGGAGCTCCTCTCCAACTTTATAGTCAAGCAAGTGGCTTTCCACGCCTCTCTTTCCTTATAGTCAAGAGAGTTGTTTTTCAGCTCCTTTCCTTCTTTATAATAAAGGCAAACAACTTTCACTCCTCTCCTTATAGTCGAGTTGCTTTTTGCCCCTCCCCTTGTATTGTACCAAGAAGCAAGTTGAAGCAAGTTCAGAACAGCCAGATAATTAGCTCGTCTATTAGTTGTTATTAGTTTACGGAGCTATCTCAGATATCTCGAGTAAGGAGGCGGGACGAGTTTGATAGTTAGAGTTCTATTTCTAGGAAGGAAGAGACTATCAGGAAGCTCACTCTCGGCTGGGTTCGAAGCAGAAGGTAGAACGCAATATCTCTTGTTGATTCAGCTCATCAAGCTATTACAAAAGAGTTCAGCGGAGACAAAGAAAGAAGCCATTTTTACGATTCGCTTTCGGTCCGTAATTAGATATTCAAGCTTAGTTCAATCCGGATCCATCCTAAACCAAAGAGCGGGGCTAAGCGGGGGGCACGGTTGAATCTTGACCAGACTCGAACCCGAAATAAGGCAAACGAGTCGTGCTAATGTTAATTTTTCCAAATTGCTAAATTGGTCCCCGTTGTATATGTTTTCACCGTCCTCGTTGTATCTAATTACTTGATATTTTACTAACTAATTTCTATTTATATGCATATTACCTAACTGGACATTCCTATAATATTAACTACACGTTAATATATCAAATTTCTTTTTTCTTCTTGGGGCAAAATATTCAATTAACCAATTTCGTTTTTTACCTAACTGGACATTGAATTGGTGCAATACAATTTAAATTATCTTTTTCTTATACAAGATATATAATATAAGAAGAAAGGAGGCAATCGGCTTTTGACATGTTTGAATTGTTAACTTACTAAATATAGAAAAAAGATACTTTTTTTGGGACAGACCAAAAATAAAAATAAAATAATTAAATTGAGACGGAAGCAGTACTATTTTCCTCAAAGTATTATTTAATTATCATTATAATATCTCACCTCACACTACCATAGGAGTCCTTCCAAAATAAAAACTGCAATAAAAATTATAATATACATAAACACTTTTAATATATTTTTCTTTCAAAATAAAAACTTTGATAAAAACCTGTTGTTATTTTTGGCAAACTAAAATTTGCCTTATTATTGGCAAAAGAAAAACATTAAAAACTGTCTTATTTTTGGCAAAAGAAAAACGGGCGTAAAACTAAAAACTGTACCAATTTAGTTATTGAGTAGTAAGTAAATTGCACTAATATTGTATTTCCTTCGGAAACATCGAATAGACCATGAATTCAACTTCGTATAATTTTCTATTAGAATCACAATCTAATCGAGAGTTCGTCCGGGAGAAGGTTATAGTACGCGAAATATGGAAAAAGTGGCTAATATGCTAAGACTATACACAAAGCAACAAATATAATTTTTTTGGTTGAAAACACTGAGTGATTTTGTTTGGACAAATTACCTTTGAAAGAAAGCTTTTTATTATTTGTTATTTTTGGATTTTCAATTTTTTTCTCCAAAGAATGAAGTATTCTTTAGAAAAACAAACTTGACAAATTTAAAAAGTTTTAGAAAAGAAACCTTCCAATCCAAAAGTTATTGTATACAAAGTCAATTTGAGAAGTGCGGGATATGTATTCTAATCGAGGGAGGAATCAACCATTCAACTATAATTGTAGCATTTTTATCCTTTAAAATAAATAGCCATTTAGTTATTTTTATACTATTGAAGACTCTAAAATTTTGCTATTAATCGTTTTTCTAAATATTTAGAGCTTTGAATTCAACTAATATTTTACTTATTAAATTTTCCTTATTTGAGTTAAGCAGAAAGTTATATATAGAAGACTTTATATATAAATCATTTTCTTATTTCCATATTAATATTTCATAATTTAGGTCTTTAAATCAACTACTACAGTTTTTATTTAAATAAACGAAGAGTTTTATTAGTTATACGCTATGACGGTTTAATTGCAAATTACTTTTGGGATTCTTGAGTATAATGCGCAAAGTTTACTTAATATTCAGGAGTTATCTTTCAGTCAAACATTATTTTTATAATATCTTTATACATGAAATAAATAAACTGGAGGAAGAATCACAAAATAGGATCCAGACCTTTAAACATGACTAACATTTATTATTTTCAGGAATTTGTAAATTTTATTAATTTTTATATTACCACACCTTTTGAATATTATTATGTTATTAAGACATATGAGAAAAATTCGTCGTTAATCCTGTATCGAGGATTAGCGATGAATTATTAATTTTTTTTGTTAGCTACAGTAATTTAATGATGGATTAACGACGAAATTTAAGTCTAAATTTTTTTGTAGCGTTTGTTCTCAAATGAAGTACGCGCTTTATTATATAAAAAAGTATGCGCTTTGATCACGTGCAAAGCGCGTACACTGAGATTAGTTTGTACTATATATACGTTACTTATTGATTTAGGGGTCTTCTCTCCTATCAATTAGTTAACAATTTCTTTTTAATGACAAAAAGTTCAAAGTACTTTATAATTTTCGTTAAAAGAAAGAAAGAAAATATTAATTACTATAGTAATGAAAAAAAAGGCCCCAAAATTTGAGAGGCTTTACCCCAAAAGCCACCCCTGCATTCCATATATAACGTACAATATTTTAACTCATACTATAGTATATTTAACGTACAATATTTTAACTCATACTATAGTATATTTACTTCAGATCCAATATTTGTTAGGAATTCTAAGTCTTGTCAAAAATTAATTAACATCCCGATAGACAAGAGGATTGCTCAAATGGTAAGCGTTCTCCACTTTCAATCCAAAGGTTGCGAGTTCGAGTTAACAAAAAAAAACAGAGGGGAGCTCCCGGGGAGGGATTAAAAAAAATAAAAAAAAAATAAAAATTAGCATGCCGGTAAAAATATGGAGGACTTCTAGTGTTACCTATAAATAATATTAAACAGACACAAGCTTAAAAGGTGTACATATAGTGAGAATTCAAGTAGACATGCTTTAATTTGTCCCTTTGGCTATAATATATATGCTGAATATCAAACGATAAACTAATATGGCTAGAAAAGAGAAACGTCCATAATATCCAGAATGATAAGTTCCGTCGGGTTTAGTGTACATATGCACATATTTATCATATTTTGTGTTGTATAATTATGGTAGAATTGGAATCCTTATTATAAAAGGATTCAACATTGTACATCTATATATATTTGTATTAATGAGAAAGGCTCCCCAAGGGAGATTAATACATTTTTACATGGTATCAGTAGCCTAACCTAATTTTTTTCTTTCCTCTCTACATCACAGCCGACGGAATCTGCCGCCAGCCCCCTCCCCCTCGAGAAAACCTATCCTTTCCTTCACGGCTTCTTTTTCCTGTCTGTAGCTACCATGTCTGCTCCCACCTCTCCTAAAGCTTATGCATCCTTAAATCCCTTCTTCCATCCGACGTTCGCTGTCACAAATATCAAGAATTTCGTCCCTATAATTTTTTACCATGAGGAGGGTCGATATTATTCATGGGTTGAACAATTTTATATCCATGTTTGCCCATACAACGTGCTTGACCACATTGATGAGTTCGTTCCTCGTCCTCTTGACGTCCCCGACACCACATAGCGTCGTCTTGACGCTATTGTCAAACAATGGATTTATGGTACTATCTCAAAAGATCTACTTCATACGATTATGAAGTATGGTGCCTCGGCACGTGACCTCTGGATTCGTTTGGAGGAAATCTTTCAAGATACACGTGCCGTGTATTTGGAAGAACAGTTCAACAACACGTGTCTAGAACAATTCAACAACATGTCCGAGTATTGCAAAATATTAAAAATTATTGCAAACCAATTATCTAACGTGGGGACACCAGTTTCTGAGACAAAAAATGATTCTCCAACTTGTTGCAGGATTACCGAAAGGTGAATATGACACACTAGCAACAATGATCCAACAGGCCGACCCTCTTCCCAGTTTCAACAAAGCTCGGTGAAAATTGTTGTTGGAAGAAACACGACGTGCAAAACAAGACGAACACAACCAAAAAGCACTAACGGTTGATGTTCCCGCCAATTCCGCCTCCCCCTCGGCCGGCCAACCACCGTTGGACAGCCACCAACAATGGGGTGGCCGCGATGGTGGAAGAGGTGGAAAAGGGCGGGGTAGTGGCAAAGGGGGGCGGGGCCGAGGGCGTGGTCGTAAATCCATCCCCCAACAGCCTACACCTCCAGCGTTGTGGGTCAGCCCAAGGCAGTGGACCAACACTGGACCCTAGGCCCCGGTTTCAGCCCACTACCTCCCAGCAACCTTTTGGTCCAATCTATCAGCAGCCCTTCGGTCCAGTCAATCAGCAGGGCCTCCTCGGCCCATCTCCAAGGTTTAGACCACAGCAGGTGCAAGCCCACTATGCTCAGGCCCAGTAGCCTTTCAGTTACAACGGTCTGGTCCCTTCTGAATTGGGTCAGGCCTTCAGCAGCATGTCCCAGCAACTGCCCGACGAAAATTGGTACATGGACACAGGAGTCACATCTCACCTCACCAGGAATGCAGGTAATATTCCCAAACTATTTCGTTTAAAGTATCCTCAATATATCACTGTGGGTAATGGTCATCAAATTTCAATTCAGAGCTATGGTACAACCTACACCCAACCACCACACCCACCATTCTCTCTAAATAACGTCATGTATGCTCCCAACATTATTAATATCTGATCTTTGTCCGAAAATTTACTCGTAACAATTCTGTCTCGGTTGACTTTGACCCTTTTGGTTTTACTGTGAAAGATATTCATACGGGGACATCTCTCATGAGATGCAATAGCACGGGGGATCTATATCCTTTTTCATCCACCTCCGCTGCCAGCTCATGCTCTCCCATATCTCTTGCTGCTATCTCTCCGACCACATGGCATAATAAGCTTGGACACCTAGGAGCCCATGTTTTTAATTTTCTCAGGAGCAATAATTTTATTCGTTGAAATGAGGATCTTGCCCAAAACTGTGTTTCTTGTCAATTAGACAAACATGTTCGTCTTCCGTTTACATCATATCCTACTGTTGCGTTTGCTCCCTTTGATATTATTCATGCTGATTTATGGACATCTCTCCTTACTAGCTCTCTTGGTCATAAATATTATCTCATCTTATTAGATGATTATTCTCACTTTATTAGGATTTACCCACTAAAGTTCAAGTCCGAAGTGTTTGCAAAATTTCTTGAATTCCGTATCTATGTCAAAACGCAGTTTGAAAAGGCCATCAAATCTCTTCAATGTGATAATGGTCGCGAATTTAATAATTCCACATTTCACAAATTTTCTAAAAACAATGGCATGGTTTTGCGATTTTTGTGTCCCCACACCTCTCCCCAAATGGAAAAGCGGAACGAATCATCCGCACCATAAATAACATGGTCTGTACTTTCCTTTTTCATGCCTCTTTTCCTCCATCTTTTTGGGTTTATGCGGTCAAAATGGTAGAAGATGTCCTTAATATTTTACCCACTAGCACTCTTCACAACATGACCCCAACTGAAATACCGTCGAATCCCTACCTATGATCACCTACGGATTTTCGGTTGCCTCTGCTATCCAAACCTTGCATCCACTGCCCCTCATAAATTAGCATCCTGAACCACTCTGTGTGTCTTCGTCGGTGTCTAGCTTAATCATATGGGCTATTTGTGCTATGACTTGTCCACTCAAAAAATTCACATCTCCCGTCACGTCATGTTTGACGAGATAATTTTTCCGTTTGCCAATATTCAAAAGTTCCGCAACACGGACTACACCTTTTCTCGACGAGTCAGAAACCTCCCCTGTCATACTACACGATTTGCTTCAGTCAGCCATAGTTTCACCACCTCTGCCACTGACCGCCACCAGTTCCGGCGGCATCTCCGCCTCAAGTCTGCTAGTGTCATCTCCACTCCCATCGACTGCCACCTCCACCATCGGTAGTCGGACTCTCATCCCACTGTCCCATCAGGTACTCACCCCAACCACCCATCGGCTCTTATCCCCGTCGTCTCCAGTGTCACAGCTATCCTCAGTCGCAATGACCTATCACCCCACCCCACCAGATCTCCACACTTACCCGTCACCGGCTCCGATAACCCATAGCCCCAATCCATCAGTTCTTAACACCTCACCGACCTAAATCACCCAGCTTCCCCCACCCGACACCCTCCAAAGTCCCGTCGACTAAACCCAATAACCCACAATCATAGTTCCGACCAATAACCTACAACCATTATTCCAATACCAAAACCCAGTTTCCAACCTATACCTGCCTCCACCCATCATATGGAAACCTGTGCCCAACACGAGATTTTCAAATCCAAAACCCAGTTTAATCTATCCGCTCATACCATATCCCCCTATTCCCAAAAATCCAAAATTAGCCAAACTAGACCCAAATTGGAATGCGGTCATGTGTGAAGAATTTAATGCTTTAACGAAACAACACACTTGTGATTTGGTTCCTAGACCGGAGGGGGCGAATGTGATCCGTTGCATGTGGATTTTTCGTCACAAATACAAAGACAGTGGTGACCTTGAGAGATATAAGGCAAGACTTGTGGACAATGGAGAGACTTCCAGTGCATCTATTTATTTTTCGTAGAGGTAGTAGCATTGCATATTTATTTTTGACTCCTTATATGTTGAGAGATATAAGGTATTGACTGTGGAGAGACTTCCAGTCTGGTTGTTGAACCGGCCTTTATTCGCACAGTTATGAGCATCGCTATGGGTAAGCACTGGCCGATTCATCAGCTCGATGTAAGGAATGCCTTTCTCCATAGGGATTTGAAAGAAACAATTTACATACACCAGCCACCTGGTTTTGTTCATCCTGCAGTCCCTTAGTATGTATGTCATCTCCGCAACAAACTTTATGGCTTGAAACAAGCCCCAGAGTGTGGTATGATCGCTTTGTACAATATATCATGCAGATTGGGTTTGCATGCAGCAAGTGCGACAATTATCTATTTATTTTTCATAGAGGTAGTAGCATTGCATATTTATTATTATATGTAGATGATATTGTGCTTACTGCCTCATCTGAGTTGTTGAAAAATGAGATTATTGCATTGCTTAAGACAATATGTTATGGCCGACTTGGGGAAGTTGAGCTATTTTTTGGGGATTTCAATGACTAGATCTGCAGATACTATGTTTCTTTGTCAGTGTAAGTATGCAGAGGAGATTGTGTACAGGGTTAAAATAGCAAATTGCATGATCATGTCTACTCCAGTTGACTCTAAATCGAAGCTCAATGCCTCAGATGGTGATCCAGTGTCAAATCCCACTCTCTACAGGACTCTTGTTGGTGCTCTACAGTACCTTACTTTCACCAGACATGATATTGCTTATGTTGTTCAGCAGATATTCTTATTCATGCATGCCCAGGGAGCCTCATTTTACTGCCCTTAAACGTATCATTCGATACGTTAAGGGCACACTTGATTATGGACTACATCTCTACCATATAGCACCGACCAGATTATTGTGTGTTCTTGGGGGATAATCTCATTGCTTGGTCTGCCAAGAGACAAGTCATATTATCCCGTTCGAGTGCAGAAGCAGAGTACAGAGGTGTTGCTATTATTGTCGTTGAGATCTGTTGGCTCTGAAACCTTCTTTTGAAGCTTCAGTGTCCATTGCGTAAGGCGTCTTTGGTTTATTGTGATAACATATCCGCCATCTATCTATCGCATAATCCGGTTCAACATCAACGAACCAAGCATATTGAGATAGATATCCACTTTGTTCGTAAGAAGGTTGCTCTTGGTCATGTCAAAGTATTACATGTGCCTTCCTCTTATCAATATACAGATATATTCACAAAAGGCCTTCCTAGACAGCTCTTCCTTGACTTCAGATCCAGTCTTAGCGTCCGGCCTCCTCCCTCTCAGACTGAGGGGGTGTATTAGCACGTGTACATAGCCACATATTTACCATATTTTGTGTTGTATAATTATGGTAGAATTGGAATCCTTATTATAGAAAGATTTAACATTGTACACCTATATATATTTTGTATTAATGAGAAAGGCTCCCCAAGGAAGACTAATACACTTTTACATGCCCCTTTGGCTATAATATATATGCTGAATATCAAACGATAAACTAATATGGCTAGAAAAGAGAGACGTCCATAATATCCAGAATGATAAGTTCCGCCGGGTTTAGTGTGAGTTAAGTAATATATATACTTCCAGTGTAAATAATAATTTGTACACCATCAGACATTAGTCATTTTCACCACTTGTATATAACAATTAACATATGTTGTTTTTAAAATTTTAAATCTCATATTTTAGGGAAGCTCATACGTAGATATCATTTAAATCACCTGAAGTATAACAATTATCTATATTGATGATATATAAAACTTAAACTCGTTAGTTTAATTAGCTGATCATGTGCAAATGGAGTCAGCAATTTACACTCCAGACGAGTCGAAACACTAAACTATTTGCTATCCCCTACTCCCCTTATATATCATGAGCTGAATAACAAATAAAACGCACACCTTGCCTTAAAGATATATAATATGTAGCTCATTTTAATTTCCCCGATACAAATAGGAATTATATATTATCGATAAAGCTTATATTACAAGCTTTATAACACAGATTTTAGAATATTCTCGGAGAATAAGTCGTTCTTATCCAGCTTTGCTGGCTCCCCCTTGAATAACATATCTTAATTGAGAACATGAAAAATATTTGCGACAATATGGTTTATTTTAACCTTAAAATAGTTTAACAGGTCTATTCTGTAAAGCATATATGTATCTGCTCACATTGAAGTGGCATTAAAGTTTGATATATGCCAGACATGTCAAAGTTGGATGTGTTAAGAGTCCCAAATCAGATATGGAATGGAAATATAAACTTCTTATATGAACTTGAACAATCATCACCCTACAAACTAGCTTTTGGGGTTGAGTTAGGTCCAAGATCCATTCTTTACATGGTATCAGAGTCAGGCTCATTCAAGTTCACCGATGTTGGGCCCCCAAATTATATTATCCACATTCCAGTTAACAAGGTTTAGGCATGCGGGAGAGTGTTAAGAGTCTCAGATCGTATATGGAATGGGAACATTGACTTCTTATATGGACTTGGACAATTCTCACCCTACAAGCTAGCTTTTGGAGTTGAGTTAAGCTCAAAATTCATTCTTTTATGGAATAAAACATACTTACGGTTAAAGTAGATACGGTTGTTTGACTTTATTTGCATATCATGCAAATTATTAGAATTTTTTTTTACTATATCCATCATAATCACCAAGATCTCATAATAATGCAAAAGTTATTTTGTGAATATATAAGATAACCGTTTTAAGTTCTCATATGTCTTTCCTATCACTTTTTCTACGAATCTTTGCATATTTATAGTCTCTCACGAGCTGGCTAATGGCCTTGGCCGGAACTTAGTGGACGTACGCACCCCACCAAAATCATTTTCAACTTACTATCATTCATGAAACAATCATATACGCACATGCATATGTTGGAAAATTAGTGAGAATTTCAAAAGAAGTGTCCTAGTTGATTAGGAAGAATTCCCTCTTTTACTTTATTAGTAATTATCCTTTAAGTGGTTTAGTAAAGTGCAATAGAAAGCGGGGCTGGGCCCGCACACACAAGAATTGGGCCACAAGGCAAAACGGGTCGAATCCCCCTTGCACGCTAAATAAACGCGATGTCTGATCCAAGTCAACTTTTGAAAAATATTGTCGTTAGCTAGTTGTTAACCCAATACCTATTTAAACATGGTAAATTGAAGAGCTAATTACAAAATTTTCCTAAGTCATTCCTTTTTCTCCTATCTACTCTAAACTGGATTTTCTTTCTTGAGCCGAGAGTCTCTCGGAAACAGCCGTTCTACCTACCAAGTTAGAGGTACGTTCTGTATACACTCTATCCTCCCCAGATCCCACATTGTGTGATTTCACTGGGTATGTTATTGTTGTTGTTGTACTTAGTTTATAACTGGATGGGTTTGTTGAATTCTGAGGATACACATGATCATATTATTCATTGTATAGACGAAATATTCTTCAGTACAGTGTTCTTGACATGCCTCAAGCTAAATCACATATTCCATAATTATACATAGATAGCATAGCATGGTAATCAACTTAATTAATATCATCTTTAACAGCAAAAACTCAATCTACTCTATATGAGTTAAATGGAGCAAATTAACGTAAGTAACAAAGCTCAGGTACTGATGAGTAACAATAGTTTAGAGGATTATGAAAATACAGATGGCTCTACAAGGGGGGATCAGAGACGATTAGGAGTAGTTGTTTATAGTGAATAAGGTTTCCTAATTAGTATGTGGATTGTACAAATTAATAATATAAACAAATATTCAATGCCTAGATTTGTATTTAGAATGAAGCTAGGGTGGAACTAAGAGGAGGTTCAAACGGAGACTGAATCGCCTTTCCCATATATTTCTTCATCTTGTGTATGTTAATTCAGATATGGGACCTATAAATAATGAGTAATTAAGAATTTAAGATCTTGACCGATCTTGGTCATTGTCTTTGTCACTGCACTGTTCCGATATATTGATGCAACTATAAAATCTTGGGTATCTTATTGAAAAAAGTCATTAAATTATTGCAAATAAAGCAGAGTAGTGACTAGTGAGAATACTGAATACTCATGATATAAGTTTGCACTTTGCACGGAAGTGTTGAATTTCAGAGTCGACAATATATGTGCACCACAATAATGGTACGGTGGGTCAATCTCTAAGCTTTCAATTTAGTGGCATGTGTTCAAAGGAAACTCCTTTAGAGGAAAAACAGGAGCTAGAGGGAATATTACTAACTAGTAATTACTAGTTGGATGCCCCTTTCATTTTCTCATTTTTGGAATCCAATAGACTTTAATTGTTTGGTAAGTAAGATACATAATCTAAGCGTCAAACACACCCTAACAACTAGGAATCCTATAATTTTTCTTTTTCAATTTCACCAAATAGATTTCACTTGATGAGAAAAAAGATGATCTTCATCAAAAACCTGAATTAAGGATGTGTTTGGTACGAAGGAAAATATTTTTCGCGAATAATATTTTTCCAAGAAAATTTTTTCTGCGAAGAAAATTTAAATTTTTTACTTATTTTCTAGTATTTGATAAGTAAGATGCATAATCTAAGCGTCAAACACAATAGGGGATAGGGTGGGGTAGAGGTGTGGGAGTTGTGGGGATGGAGTGGGGTAGGACTTTAGCTTGTTTTCTTATTAAAAATATTTTTCAAAAACATTGATTAACCAAATATAAAAAAATTGGGAATCATTACCACATCGAACACACTCTAAATTTCGTTCTATGGCGACACTATGATATTAGGTACTCCTACAAGTGAACGTGCAAATCTGGCAGTGTTTCAAGTGAAGTGACATTAGAGGCTCCCTTGTGTTTGGGCTTCAAGCATTCAACAGTATCTTGCCGCTATTTTTTTATGTTGCTTTTTGTCCTCTAATTATTGGAATTATTTCTTAGCCAAATCAAAATGGTGCAACTTGCATGAGTTAGGTTCAAATAGAAGATGCCCTGGGTCTAATTATTTGTATATAAATTGATCTTTGGTCCCTACTCTTTCTTTTTTACTAACCTAAATACACTACGATGAACCCGAATGAACGGCGGTCAAACAAGACTATCAGACTTCTTGGATGGCAAGCTTCTGAAGTTGAAGTATGACACCTTAGAAAAATTACACATCGGAATGGGAGAAGTGAAAAGTTTTATAAGACATAATACAAGTTCACATGGACCGTATGCGCGCTTTTGGGGGTCGCGCAATGTGCCGTAGCTCAAAAGAGAAATTTGTATATGCCTAAATCCAAAGCGGACAATAGTGCCCTGAGCTTGGGTGATGACATACACGCTAATTAGGCATAAAAGTTTTACTATTCCTTTTGGAATTTGCACTAATTAAGAATACTTTATACAACTAATTTTTAGCGAGCTCATAATCATGAAAATATTGCTACATTATCTGTATATATAAATGTTAAACTAATTAAGAATATGTAAATTAAAGCTAACACGCATTCCTGATAGTTGAATATTTTTACAATATATTTTGTAATTAATATTTAGTATAATTAATGTAAAATAGAGATCCTAATTCTATTAGGACTACAATTGTATACTCTATATATATTACATTAATAAGAGAACTCCATCAAGGAGATTTATATTATTCTACATGGTATCAGAGTCAAGCATATTCCAATTCGTTGTTCACCGATGTTGGGCCCTCAAATTATATTATTCACGCTCCAGTTAACAAGGTCTGGGCGTGCAGGGGAGTGTTAAGAGTCCCACATCGGATATGAAATGGGAACATGGACTCCTTATATGGACTTAGACAATCCTCACCTTATAAGCTAGCTTTTGGGGTTGAGTTAGGCCCAAAATCCATTCTGTACAGCCTAAAACCCCTAACCCTATTCCTCCCCCCCCCCACACACACACACTTTTCTTCTTCTCTTCCGATGTCAATTACTACTGGAAATAGCTGATATACACACTGTATATGGCTGATACACTGACTGCCACCATATACTACTCGTATACAGTGATATACAATACGTAGATAATGATTTGCAGCTACCCGTAAGATGTATACGGCTGATATACCCTCTCTGCCATCATATACTACCCATATACCACCGGTATACCTCTGATATACGCTGATATACAGTTGCCCGACCCTCTACTCCTACAACCATCCTCGTATACCTTTAGTATACTACTAAAATACAGCAGTTCTGCACCCTTTTATTTCCCTGTCTCTCCAGCAGGCCGTATACCCCTGGTATACAGTTGATATACAAAACTTCTACTCCATTTTACTTCTCTACCAAATTTCGGATACCCTCATGGCATCACCCACGGCCCACGTATCTTCTTCCGCTTCCTCTTCCTCTTCCTCTTCCTAAACATCTGATGTCATAAATTCTCCTCGTGGAAATTGGGCCAACAATACATGCAGTCCACAACAAGCCCAACAACCGCAACAGTGGACCGACCCACTGCCCTGGCCACTATCCGGTAACTGGGCCTGCCCTTCCAACAGCGTTTCATAGGCCCAAAAATAACAATTTCAGTAGGCTCAGCCGAGGCCCAACATCTTGGGAGCCCATCCAGTGGCTCGCCAGGCAGGCCCAAGCCATCAGGCCCATGACACATCAGCCCAGCAGCCCGATGATGCATGGTATATGAATACGGGTGTCACATCTCACCTCACCAACAATTCTGGTAATCCTCTTCAACTGTGCAATTTAAATACTCCTCAATCAATTATGGTCGGAAATGGTCATCGCATTCCAATTCAAAGGTTTGGCCACACACTAACTCCACCATCGTAATCCCACTACTCCATTAAACACGTCATATATGCCCCTAACATTATCAAGAACCTAATCTCTGTTTGAAAATTTGCCACAGATAATTATGTATCCACTGATTTCGACCCATTTGGTTTTTTTGTAAAGGACCTACGTATGAGGAGACTTCTTACGAGATGCAATAGTGTGGGGGACATATATCCTCTCCTATCCACATCCGTTGCCCATGTCACTCTACCCGTCGTTTTAGCTGTCATATCTCCATCAATGTGGCATAGTAGACTTGGTCATCCGGGAGCTCATATTTTTTATTTTCTTAGAAACCGCAATTTAATTCAATGTAATAAAGGAAAACTTTCTTATAGTTGCTCATCTTGTCATCTAGGGAAACATGTTAGACTTTCATTTACGTCTTCTTTAAGTATTACTTTCTCCCCCTTTGATATTATTCATGTGGATTTATGGACATCTCCTATAACTAGCAACCTATGTCATAAATATTATTTGGTATTTTTGGATAACTTTTCTCACTTCCTTTGGGTTTATCCACTTAAAGTCTTAAACTTAAGTATCAAGTTTACTCCAAATTCCTTGAATTTCGTACATTAGTTAAAACGCAATTTGAAAAACATATCAAAATGTTTCAATGTGATAATGGTTGTGAGTTCAATAACTCCATTTTTCATCATTTTTGTGCGGCTAATGGCATGATTTTTTGTTTCTCCTTCCCTCATACTTCCCCTCAAAATGGTAAAGCCGAAAGAATTCTCCGCACCATTGACAATATCATTCGTACCTTTCTTTTTCATGCGTCTCTCCCCCCTACCTTTTGGGTAAATGCATTAAAAATGGTAGAACATATTTTTTACATCTTACCTACCTGTACGATCCAAAATAGGACACCCACCGAAATTCTCTTCCGTCGGATCCCTTCCAATTATCACCTTCAAATTTTTGATTATCTGTGTTACCCAAATCTTGCCTCCACGGTCCCTCACAAATTAGCACATCGCTCCACTCCTTACGTCTACCTAGGTTTCCCGTCGAACCATAGGGGGTACTTGTGCTATGAGTTATCCACAGACAAAATCCTAGTCTCACGCCGTGTCACGTTTGATGAGTACGTTTTCCCATATGCCAACATCCAAAAATTTCAAGTCACTGATTACGGTTTTCTTGATGACTCGGACACCTCCCCTCTACTTCAAAACACACTATATTGGCCAAATACTAACCCGTCACCCACTGCCCCAATTATGGACCCCACTTCCACGACACCCATCTCGTCGGCCCCACCCGCTACACCCAATCTGACTCACCCTACCCTGTCGCCTATTACCGCAACTACTCAGCCCAATACACCCATTGTCCAGCCCAATTCCCATACTGCCCAGCCCAGTTACAACACTGCCCAACCCAATACCTCACGGCCCAGTCCCACCATCCAGCCTAGTGATGAACTGCCAGCCCAATACCTCATGGCCCGGTCCTTCCACTAACCAGCTCAACCCGCAGTCCCCACCTACCGCCTCCCTACACTCAATCCAACCTCCAACCCACCGTATGGAAACCTGTGCATATCACGGGATTTTCAAACCAAAAGTACACTTTAATTTGTCCACTTAAACCATCTCTCCGCTACATAAAATCCAACTTTAGCCAAACTTGACTTGAATTTGAATGTGACCATGTGTGAGGAGTTTAATGCGCTTACTTCACAGGGCACTTGGGATCTTGTTTCGCGACCTGAGGGGATGAATGTAATCCGTTGTATGTGGATATTTCGTCATAAGTTCAGAGATAATGGTGCCCTTAAATGTCATAAGGCCAGACTTGTGGCAAATGACATAGGGTAACATGAGGGTGTTGATTGTGGTGAGACTTTCAGTCCAGTGGTTAAGCCAACTACCATCCGCACGATTTTGAGCATCACTATGGGGAAGAATTGTCCTATTCACCAGTTTGATGTAAAGAATATTTTCTTACATGGGGATTTAAAATAAAGCATTTATATGCATCAACCGCCAGGATTTGTGCATCCGAAGGCTCCTCAGCATGTTTGTCATCTTCGTAAGTCGCTATATGGGTTAAAACAAGCCCCGAAGGCTTGGTATGAGCGGTTTTCCACTTACATTATATGGATCGGCTTCGTATGCAGCAAGAGTGATCATTCATTGTTCATTTTTCATCGAGGTACTGACATAGCTTACCTTCTGTTATATGTGAATGATATTGTTCTGACAGCTTCTTCAGATGGCCTGAAGCACGAGATTATTGCTCTACTCGAGTCCAAATTTGCTATGATTGACTTGGGTAGGTTAGGTTATTTTTTGGGCTTACTCGAACTATTACTCAACAGAAAATAAGAGCTTTAATTTTGGCTCATTGGGATAGGGATAGAAAAAGGGGAAGTTGAAAATAAGTATAGATCTGGAGATTTCCTAATAGGGCAACCTTTCGAAATGTTGCTGAATCCATGGGCAGGCAAGAGACAACCTTACAGGAATAGCGTCGGGGACACATGTTACTATTTTCACTACCTAATAACCAATTTGGTCCTGAGGTAAGGAATAACCAGTTACGCCAAATGATGCGGTTAATATAGCCAGAACCACACCTGTAACCCAAGTCAATTTGCGACGTTTTGATACCGCCAGGAATAGGGGGGAAATTCCAAAGAATCCAAAAAAGTTAAAAATTAGATCTATGTCCAACGGATTACATCATACTTTCTTCACCTCAACTAGAACTTAATTAGCGACTCTTTGAAAAAGGCATGAATGCAAACAAAAAACATCTCATGGATAAGCTTCACGGCCGGGCGGTCTTTGTAATAGAAGAGACATTTAGCGATAAGCTTGCGCTTGTTTGGAGAGATCATCATAAATGATTAAAGTGTGTCGTTCACGATACATAAAATATTCAGTCAGAGCTGCTCCTGTATAAGGAGCAAGGTATTATAATGTAGCAGGGGAATCTGTCGTTCCGGCTACCACAATAGTGTATTCCATTGCTCTCATTTCTTGTAAAGTAGTTACTACATGGGCCACAAAAGATGTTTTTTGCCCAATAGCTACATAAACACATATTACATTTTGACCTTATTGATTGAGAATCGTATATGTGGCTACTGCTATTTTATCGGTTTGTCTGTCCTCAATAATTAGTTCTCGCTGACCACGCCCTATAGGGATCATCGAATCAATAGCAATAAGCCCAGTTTGAAGAGTAAGACCACGAAATGAACGGCGGATTATGCTAAGTTGTATAGCTGAGAGATTATCATGCTTCATAGGACTCCGGTATCCATTATTTCAGATCGTGATGCTCAGTCCACGGTACACTTTTAGAAGTCTTTTCATAAAGGATTGGGCACCAAGGTAAATCTCAACACGACTTTTCATCCTCAGACAGACGGATAGGCAGAGCGTACTAATCAGATGATTGAGGATATATTAAAGGCATGTGTTCTCAATTTTAATTGGGATGATTATTTACCTCTCATTGAGTTTTTTTATAACAATAGTTATCATGCTAGTATTCAGATGGCATCGTTTGAAGCTTTGTATGGGCGAAGTTGTAGGTCGCCAATTGGTTGGTTCAAAGTTGGTGAGGTAGAATTGTTAGGACCAGACTTAGTCCATCAGGCTATGGAGAAACTCATGCTAATTCAGGAGCATTTAAAATTAGCTCAGAGTCGCCAAAAGTCCTATTCGGATGTGAGGTGTACATACTTAGAGTTTCAAGTTGATAATTGGGTATTTCTGAAAGTTTCATCTATGAAAGGTGTCATGAGTTTTGGAAAGAAAGGGAAGCTCAGTCCCAGTTATATATCATACCATACAAGATTTTAAGGAGAGTTGGCCAAGTGGCCTATCAACTTAAATTGCCACAACATCTGGCTGTTGTGCATCAGGTGTTTCATGTATTCATGTTGAGAAAGTTGTGGGAGACCCGTCGTTGATTGTTCCTACATATTCCATTACAGTTAGGGATGGTTTGACCTATGAGGAGATCCATGTGGCTATTTTGGATCGTTAGATTCGAAAGTTGAGAACTAAGGAAGTAGCATCAGTGAAAGTGTTATGGAGAAGTCAGAAATTGAGGCTACATGGGAAGTCGAAAAAGACATGAAGTTCATGTATCCGCATTTATTCGAGGAGCAAGTAGAAAATGATCAAGCTAAATACCTTCAGTATTCATATCATGTCCCTTGCGTATCCATGTCTCATGTTTCACGTTCATGTATTCAGTACTCATGTCCTATGTTCATGTTTTCATGTAATCATATCAGTCTAGTTTTCATGTTTCATATCATGTTTCTTTACATTCTTGTACTCATGCTAAGTCCAGTCTAATTCCTAACCATGGCCCATTATTCGAGGAAGAATGATCCCAAGGGGGAGATATTGTTACACATCGTACTTCTACACTAAGCCATGTTTATGATTCAAGAATGTAGGAAACCAAAACGGGGAGTTTGGAGTTGAAAACCCAGTTTCAGTTCTGCAGGTTGAATTTGACGCCAGGTTCTACGGACTGTAAATAATTCTACCGCCCGTCAAAATGAAAGTCAATTTTATCTTTGAAATTAACGACATATTGTAGATTCGACAGAGCGTCAAAATATATACGGCCCGTCAATTTCCTTCGTCTCTGAATTTCATTTTACACAACTCACTGGAAATTTACAAGTAACTGACCGTCAATCTGGACCGTCAAAATATTGACGGCCCAAACTTAGACCGTCAAAATATTGATGGACCGTCAACATGAACCTTCAATTCCTTCCGACTGGGAACAGTGTAAATATGCAGCCTTAGTCTAAAAAAAAATCAGATTTTCACTTCTCTCAAGCCCTAGCACGAAGGTTTCTTCTCCCATAATCCCATAACTCAAGGTAAGTCCTTATCATGTATTTTCATGCGATTCTAATCAAGTATAATCAATTCTTAATCGAAATTCACTACTTTTAACCTAGGATTTTCAAGATAAACCCGATTCAAGGTTTCAAGGTGCAATCTTTGGAGTTCTTCTTCAAAGTACGGATTTTTAATACAAGTTTGGAAGCAAGTAAGGTATGTAGATATTCTATCCACGTGGGGACATCATTGTTCTTCCCCACGCTACATGTAATTCATGAAATAAGAATTCTTCAAACCTAGGGTTTTAGCTCAAGTTCATAATATATATATATATATATATATATATATCATGCCATCGTTATTGTATTCATGATATTTCAATTGTGATTGTCATGAACCTGTCCAAAATCCAAGAACCCATGACTTGATTCTCGTGAGTTCTTAATTATAAGTTATGAACATTATTATTACTCAGTTCCATGAAGTCATATATGTTTCTCATGATTTATACAAGTTATATTATGTATTTATTCACATGCTAAATTATAAAAGTTACAAGTTATTTCATGAAATTCATGGGCCTTCGAGCCACTATTTTCAAGTACATGTTTTGATAGTTGCACAGATTATCGAGAAGGCTTAGACAGCCTGAAACTACGTATGCCAACGTAGGATAAGGATCACTCCTCCAGAGAACAATACATTCTTATTACTCCTTATGGGATTACTGGATACATCATGTTTATGTCTCGTATTCCGGCAAGGTACGAGATGGCTTAGTTGATCGGGCAGAGAGTAGAGTCCACATTCACGCGTGGTGGTTCATGTCGATTTCACTAATGCTCTCCCCACATATATACAGATATACAGTTTACAGATTTTACACATGTTATATTATACTCATGTTCATGTTTCAGTTTCGGTTCATGTCCATATTATTTCATGTGTCTGCTTATTCTTTCAGTTGCTTTACATACAGTAAAATTCAAATGTATTAACATCCCTTTGCATGGGGACTGCACTTCACGGTGCAGGTGTTGAGTTTCAGAGAGACGGATCTGCTTAGTAGGATTGCTTCAGTCTCAGTTGTTTGGTGACCTACATCTCATTCGAGATGTCAGTCTAGTTATTTTATGATTATGCATTATTAGTAGAGGTATGACAGGGCCTTGTCCTGGTAAACAGTTTTGCAGACTCACGTTGTCAGAGGTTTCATAGACTAATCTAGTATCATGTCATGTTAGTAATTCAGTTATTCATACTTATGATATTTGCTTACTATTTTCGCAATATATTTTCAGACCATATTTTCAGCATATGTTTTACATGTTTTAAAAGTCATTACTTTAGTATATTTTGATGCATGTGTTGACAAGCAAGTCATGCGGTTCGCTTGGTTGCATGCAGTCAGGCACATAGTGTCGTGTTTCGCCCAGGCCATGGTTCGGGGAGTGACAGGGGTGGGGGTGGTGTAGAAAACCATATAAAATAAATCTTTAAAAGAATTGGGAGGTAGATGGGGGTAGGGGGTTTCTCAGTGGAGGGCAGGGGAGTGGTGTAGAAAATTAAAAAAAAAAATTGGGAGGTGAGGGTGGATAGGGTGGGATGCATAGGGGTAGTGGGAGTGGTTAGGATTTTGTGGGTGGTTGGGAGATGGATTGGGGGCTGGTGAGGTAGTTGGTTGAATGTCACTTGGGAGACTTGTTTTCCCTATTTTTATTAGGGAAGTCATTTTCTTTATTTTTAAGAAACTTGTTTTCTTAAAGAAAATATTTTTCAAAATATTTGACCAAACGAATTGAAAAATATTTTCCTTCGTAACTAACAAACCCTTAGTGGAAGTTGGAGACTCCTAAAATATATAGTTTTGCTAAATAATAGGGTTTAATTGGAGATTCGCGTTAAAACAATAGGTTTAGAGTTTGCGTTATATTAGGAGGCTTTGATTGCTAAAAAACATTCAAGTGCAAGAATTCTACGTGGAAAGGAATAAAAAAATTAAAGTCCTAAATAATAGGGAATAATTAATTGACTATTTTTAAATTTTTAGTAAAATAATTATGTTGTATTCGAAATATTAGGAAAATAGTAAATGATAATTTTATCTATTGTATTGTAGAGTCTTTTAATGAATGTCAAAAAGTTAAATCAATATTTGTAAGACCCTTCGTGTTTTTAATATAACATAGATTAACTTTTTAGTAAAATAATTATGTTGTATTACAAATATTAGGAAAATAGTAAATGACAATCTTGTCTATTGTAGAGTCTTTTAATAAATGGCAAAAAGTTCAATTCACATTTCTAAAGTCCTTTGTGCTTTTAATATAATATAGATGTTGAATCTATTTTTAGTATATTGACAAAAAAGAAGGCTCCTGATTGGTTTCTCTACGATACTTAATCTATTTTTAGCTTTTCTCTCTAAAACTTTAGTATACTTTTACGTTTTTATATTTCTTCATTATTTTTTCAAGAGTCTTTGAGTAAATTGTCATGAAAGACAAGAAATATGAAGTGGCTATTTTTATTTTTTGTCGGACACCAAATATTGCAAGAAGTATATAGAAGCACATAACAAGTATTCTCGAATCAAGTTATCAACTTCTTCAATCAATTTCTATCATTTCAACTTTTTAGTATTTTTCATAAAAAATTACTTGTTTTGATATTTTATTACGTAATATTTATTGTCATTCTAATTATTTATTAGAATATGAGATATATCAATTAGAAAATATGAACTCGATGTTCAGAACTCAAAAAAAAAAGAATAATTAAATCTTTTGATACAATCTCAAAAAAAAAACTCTTGAGAATGAGCTATATATATGATATAAATTTTCTAGATTTCAAATTAAAATATATAACAGTTTTTTTGTGACCAAAAAAAAATGTTAAGGCCCCCATAGAATTTTGGCTTTAGCCCCCAAACAACATTTAGCCGCCCCTGATGGAATGAACATGTGTTTGTCACATGATATATTTAAATCACAACTATCCCATACAATTTCACAAGCTAGTGGGCTGACATTTTCAGAGAGAATGAAAAGAAAATAAGAAAGGAGTAACGTGTCTTTTCCCAGAGAAGTAATTTACTAATTAAACACTAAAAAACTTTAAACAACATATGGCACTAGATAAACATTGGGTTACTTGATTCTGTAGTCTGTACATACATTCTATTGACCGGTGCAATTAGATACAATTCATACACCAAAATATAAAAGCATGTATTTGATAATATAATTTATGTGTGTTATACAAAAAATGATACTTCATAAACGTACTTAATTATCACATGTTAATAAATCTAAAAATCTAAAGCTCCACTAACATTACCCGCAAGGGTAGCCAAGTTGGTGTAGCAGTAGAGCGCGGGACCGCAAGGTCACGAGTTCGATCCCCTGCATAAACCTTCTTGGTTGAGCTTTGTCACATACTGGCTTGCCAAGTGTGGTTAATCGGCGACGTGGTTTGCGCTATTGCGTCAGTCCGGGGTTTACCCCGTGCGCACTTGAGAGAGTAGCGGCTGTGGGTTCCTTCGTCAACAAAAAAAAAGAAGCTCCACTAACATTCTCACTTAATGGATATCATTAAAAAAAATTACAAGCCGGTGATACTTGGTAAATTTAACAACATATATGTCGACATTCGTATCCTCTTTCTTTCAAAAACATCATTAGTCCTATATCTGAAAACTTCATAAATTACAATTAATAGGAAACCATTTGCAATTTGTTAGTGGGTGGAGATTGAATTGTGACTAGAGTGGCTTCGCATTCTATTTAGTAAACCACTACTTTCCAATTTGCAATTCATAATATTTTTGTGGCTATAAAAATATAATATTAAAAGTAAAATAAAAGATTTATAATTAATTTGTTTCAAATATAAAATATAACATTTTAAAAAAAATTGTCTTATAAAATAATAATAGCACATGAAATGAATTAATATAGCGAGTATATGGAAATTTGGCTTTCATCTGGAGGCCTTGAATTCAAACGAAGAACCAAATCCGTGAAAATTTATTCGTTCAACCTGAATATTGCCTGGTGTTGAAGAATAATTTATGTGTTCCTCAATTCCTCTTAGATTATTATTATTTTATGTTTAATTAAATACTGGCTCAAAACCTTCTTTGGCCAAACATTGTGAGAAGTTAAAGACAAAGTACTGTGCAGGAACGAATCAGCTGCAGTAAAAAAAGGAGTTACTATGAAGTAGCCACCATTTAAGGTGAAACAAAATTATACTACCTATGTTTTACTTGCTCTTTGCTTCTCCTTTTATCTTAAATATAAATATTCCTTTTGGGGATGTGGGCCCTTTAATAAAGGTAGAAGAAATTTGGGATCCAGCTCTAGGAATAGAAAAAATTATGTTGGGAGTGGTGCCTTCCAAAATGGGTCTTGCAACCCGCGATTCAAATTTAGTCGAAATCCAATACGGATATCAAACACTGGGTGAGAACTCAAAAACAAAAAAGAGATAGAAGAAATTAAAAGAGGCCCTTAGGTTGATTTCAATACTGCATTTTATACACGGCGTAGGGTAAAACTGTAATCACAATTTTCTTGAGTTTAAACTAATTTATACACTTGCGACATAAAATTATCTACAGAATCAAATTAAATTATTTTTCAGAAAAATAATGGATTACTTTTTTATGATATTGGACTGAGACGAGCAACATAAACAATGAACATTTATATAGCCGATTCCGACTCATTTGGAACTCGGGCATACTTTTCGCGTGCTCATTTCTATGAGTAAGCATTGATGGTAACCCTAAAAATTATTATAAGTAATTTACTATAACCTATTATATTAAATTATACTAATAGTATAATTTGTTTTATAACTTTCAGTGTATATATTAACTTAAATCCATCTTTTATTGACATCAAAAGTGCACACAAAACTTTGGATTTATGTTGCTCGTATCGCTTGCAAAATGTGTGATATTCTTAAGTTTAGTCTTAGATATGTCATGACAATAGAATCATGTTATTATGCGTAAAATTATAGTTAAATAATTTTTAAATATAAAAAGATTATATCTTTTTAAAACGGACCAAAAATGAAATAGTGACACAAAAATATAACAATGGGAATATAATGTGTGAGTTTTTGTGGCAACCAAAATTACGAGTAGAGATAATAAACCGACCCGTAAAGGGGTAAAGTCACTAAGCTTGACTCACGCATCACTCAACCATCTTCAGATTCGTCTCAATGAATGACTCTAGTATCAATTGTTGGGCTAAAACATCTCAAAAATACTATTAGCATCGTGTGATATTGTCCACGATTTTCCCCAAAAGATTTATCACTAAACATTTTATATAGATTTTTTGTTAGTAATTTGTATTCGAAAAATTATCTAATACAAAATTTGGAAAGAATGAAATATATCCTCTCAGGATAGAATGAATTAACTCAGCAGTGTAGCCGTACAGCAAAACATGACGAACGGTAAACTCAACAGACGACAGAAAACACATACATAAAATATTTGAAGTGAATTTTCGTAAGGAAAATCTACGAAAAATGACTGTTTACGCAAAATTAAAATCAGAAAAATAAAATCAAAGGAAATTTAATATTAACAAAATAAATTTGATCTAAAAATATCAATCAATCAAATCTTTTGACCAAATTCAAATACAAGTTAAGCAACAACGGTACAAGGAGAGAGTCTCTTCTGTAACTCTTTATGAGTTTCCACCACTAATAACTAATAAGGGACAAAGGTTCTTTGTAAAAGGATCTTTTCATTTAACCTCCATTTTAAAATTTGATATCCCTCAATTCTTAACTCTTTCATTTCCTATTCACCACTTTCAAACTCAACATTTTTTGCAATTACCAATATAAAACTTTATTCAAACCAATATAAAACTTTATGATTGTAATGTAGTTGCAGCTATACAATTAGGTTGGCGATTCTATACAAACAAATTAATAGAAAAAAATCAACACATATATAACAAAAATAGCTCCTAAAGAATAAAATAGCCTTAATTTATTCAGAAAAAGTCTCCTTTTCCTTCAACTTTATTCATTTTTTTCGAAGAAACCCAAATGCCCACACAACAAAAATTCCCTATGAATCTTGATAAAAAAAAACACCAAGGAAAAAGTGCAATCAAACTCCTGAAAACTACTTAGTGGACTTGAAAAGTGGAAATTGGTGGGGTTGAAATCTTGAAGGAAACAACACAAGAAACAAGGAAGGGACCTTTCATAAAAGGGAATAGCAGAAATTAGCCATCCTTTGTGAATAGAAATCACAGCTGTATAAGAGAAATAATGGAGAATTCTAAAGAACAAGCCTAGAGCATTTAAGTCTAAAAGTATATAATTCTTGTAGAGGTATCTTATAGCCTGTCTTAGGTTTAAATGATCACCCCTGCCACTAAGTTTCTATATCAAATATTGAAATTGGTCAATGAATATTAGTCCAACAAGCAAAGACAAGAGGGAATTAAGAAAGAAATAAGAACGAATCTACCCCTGATGTAAAATTATAGGATCTTTCACGTTCTCTTTTTTTCTAAATTAATTTCTCTGGGCTTAGAAAATTAAAAAATAAAACTGTTTTCCAAAAGCATATGCCAAAACATTAACTAAGGACACAAACTTTCCCTAATCTTGCTTTATCTTATATGCTTAGTTGGACTCATGATTATACGCCTTTCCGCCGATTCTTGAATCTGATCTAGGGAATAACAGGACTCTTAATATTTATCTAATAATTCAAGATATTATCTTCCACCATTTCATACGTGGTTTAATATGGGAGGCAAGCTTTAAATTTTTGCAGAGATAAAAAAAACTATAGGTAATTTCTTTCATATTAGTTTAAGCTTTTGGTTGACAGAATTAGTGGGTAAATTACTGAAAGGAAGCAGCAGATAGCCTTTGAAATAATGAGACATGTACAGATTGATGGATCATTATTTCAAATAAAGTTGTAGAAAAGTTTATTTAGGAGCATGAGTACTATGTATGTGCAGTATAAATCCAACCAATTACCTGTAATTGGAGCGTGATACTTTTCCATATGTTCAGTGTAGATTCTTAATAGAGCAGTAAATATTTTTACAGTCTGTCACTAGGTTAGTGAAAAATGAAAAAGTAGGGGCCATATTGAAGATGAATATTTACATTAACATCCATGCCATGTTACCTGGACAGAACAATTTAGACCTGATGCATCTTCTATTTCAACCTAACCCTAGTTATGCCATTCTAAAATCTAAATCCTTGGAGAGAATAATCCCATAATTATAAGACAAAAAAGGAATATAAAATCATGGCAATATACTCTTTGAGGACACGAAGTCCAAACACAATGGAGCCTATAATGTCACTTCCCCTGAAACATTGGTGGAAATTGCACGTTCACTTATATTAAAGTGAATTCTCCATGATTTTAGTCAATTACTTGCTATCACTCGTGCATTTTAGTGAATTCAATTCAATTCAAATCTAGTGATTTTGTTCAATCATTTCTTTCCATTTATTCTCCTTGTATGACATGGTTCACCTAATTAGAATTTACTATCCTCATATATATGAGAGTATACCATTTGATTTAACAATTATGAATAACATAATAATGAGACGAATCTTGAAAGAACCTACAACGTTTGAAGTGAAAATAAGGAGAAATATATTTAAGGAAGTTACAACTGTTACGATGCTTAAGTCTCTAGTAAATTAGATCTTTAATGTACATGTTGCTCTATCTAAGCTAACTCAGTTCAACATGGTAAAATAAATACGTCTCTCTAGCACTAGAATATTTGGAAAATATTAGGATTCATAGTTTTAGGAAATAGGAGTGACAGGCTATAGAACAAAATTAAAGTGTGAAGGTACTACAATGTAGCATGCCTAAGAATTGCGGCAAGAAATCACCACCCTTCTCGGAAGGAAGTCTATTGCCCTATTGGATTCAAAAAATTCAAATAGGCATGCAACTTGTAATATTCCCCTTTTCTTTTTCTTTTCCCTCTCAATAATTCTCCTTTGAACGCATACCACTAAATTAGAAAGCTTACAGACTGACAAGCCGTACTATTATTGCAGCAATGTCTCCTTTGAAATTCTACAGTACTCTCAGGCAAAATGCAAACTCAGCATTCTCATTAGCTACTCTGCTTTATTTGAAATACTAATAAAATATGATGACTTCGTTCAAGAAACTTCTTTCCAAATTCCCAAGATTTTAGTCCCATTACTATATATTGAAACAGTAAAGTAACAACCAAAGGAAATTACGGAGAACATAAGATACTTCACTTTTCTCTAGCTTATTATATGCATAATTTTACATATATATGGTCCTCCAACATTTATTTTATTGCATGATGGGTTCGAGGCGTGCAACTGTGAAAATAACCATTAATACTTGCATTAAAGTAGGTTGTCTACATCGCATTCTTTAGGGTGCGGTCCTTCTCCGAACCCTACTAATACGAAATATTTTGTGTACATGACTGCCTTTTTAAAAAAAAAAATTAATATCACAAGGCTAATGGTTGACTATGCTATTATGTCACATAAACTAAAAAAACGTGAGAAAATACTGAATTCGATTTCGGAAAAAAAACAAGTAAATTGTCACGGTATAAAATTATCATGTAAGCATAATTGTGTCAACTCACCTTACATAATATCCACGTGGCACTATTTCAAAAAATAAAATAAAGATGTATTTTCCTATCCAACCCAATACTTGATGTCCCTCGTCAATAGGGATGGCAACGGATCAGATCCTACTAGATCCAGATCCAGATCCGTTTTTATACCTGAATTCAGATCCGGATCCAGATCCAGATCCATTTTTCATACCTGAATTCAGATCCGGATCCAGATCCATCGGGTCCATAAAAATCATATCCAAATCCGGATCCATCGGATTCACCGGGTCCACGGATTGGATCTGGATCCACATGTAAAAAAAATTGTCTTGAATAATATTCCCACCTGTTAACTTTTTTGACAAAATAAAACCCAATCTTATTGAAAAAAATGATTGAGTTCATTCAATCAACCTATGCTAAAAAAAAAAACAGAAGAAAACAAATTAAAGTTTACAAAATTCATAGACAAATTTAAGCAAAAAGTATATTGTCCTTTAACATGTCTAATTCTCTGTTTGCCTGAGATAGATTTGATATTTTGCTTTTACTTTTGAGGTAAGGTCAATACCCAAATAAATTACATCAAAACATGAAGTAACAATAGTCAATTAGCACCTCTAGGCCACTCCAGACTCTACAACCATGTTAAACAAAATAATAACCTCACTGATCACATGTGACTTTTTTTTTTTAATTGTTTTGTGAAATAGCCTATATATTGCAATAGCTTAAAATTCAATGACAACAAAAATTACAAGTGCAGGAATAAATCAAGAGACGACCAGCTCGGTAGTATGACCGGGAAACAACTTTCGAGGATGGGGGTTTGTTGGGAGAAGAGCACTAAAAGAGCTAAAACAAGAGAGTAGTTACAACTCTCTACTGGATTTTGTTATTTTTTAATTTTCTTTAAGTATTTAGAATTTTATTTTTCTTACTTGATTATATATGAAGACATTTTTGCTTACCAATTGTATGCTATCCAGCCTGCTAATTTATTTAATGTGCTACTAATTTTCTAGTAAGGATCAATCTTTAATTAAACACTTAAATGCCACAAGTTAAAAGAGAATGAAGCTTTTTTACTCGCATGGTACGAGACAATTTTTAATTTCTGCAAACCAACTTCTAGACATATATATGTGACAAAAGCTAGTAATCACGTCCTTTATAGTTCTACAACTCAATTGTTATTTGTTAGGGACATCTTTTGATCCCTTTCAGCACCTCTCCAATATGAAAAAATATTACTTTTTAAAAAGAGATAACTAAAAAAATTCATCTCAATAAATATTTATGATTAAACATATCATTTACATATCAGAAATTATAAAAAAAATTAAGAAAATACTTATAAAATTACATTCTAGGTTATGGATATATTTAATAAAAATGGATCCACAGGTCGGATCTGGACCGGATACGGATCTCAAATACAAGATCCAGATCCGATCCGTCAGAAATGGATCCGGGTCTGATTCGGATCTGTCGGGTCTGATTCAGATCTGTCGGGTCCGAATTTTGAAAATCCATATCTTATAAAATGGATCTGAATCCACCGAATTCGGATCGGGTGCAGAATCCACTGACATCTCTACTCGTCGTGTAGCACACCATGCCTTTTTTACTTAATGCTTTCTACTATGTGGCACAACATGGATTGTTTTTTACATTTTTTAGGCGTGGTGCCACATAGATAATATGCAAGTATTGTATTTTTGAGACCGAATCTAAAACATTTCTATGATATATAATAATATAGCCCTAGTTAAGTTATTTCTTCTTTACAAAAATTAATTAATAAGATTTTGGTTAATAAACTGCAAGTTGATGACCATGCATCTGTAAAACTAATCCCAAGAAATTATAGTAGCGGGAATTTATTGTACCAGTGTAATGACGAAAGAAATACCATTAAATGTTAACATTGTTCTATTTAGTTGCAGTTCCCATCAGAATTATATTAATACTCTCCAAGTTCCCATATCGAACTTGCAAGTTTATTATACTGTGGTTGTTATAGAGAATGAAGAAGAATTGTTGTATTCTCATTAATGAAAAAGCAAATATTTATAGTTACATTCCTAAGAGTACACGACTGTAATAATAGCAACAAGGAATATACAAGGCTAATATCAATGCTAATATCAATGAGAGAATATTGAGGAAATTATTTACATAAATCAAGCTACAATCAAGGAGAATATTACGTATGATTTGCAAGATATCGGCAAGCTATAATCAAGGATTGACCTTGACTATGGTCAATTCTTATCACGCTCCCTCAAAACGGTCGGCCAAGAGGAAAGACCGATTTTGCGAACCAAGGAGGCATATGTGGAGTGTGGTAGTGGCTTTGTAAGAGCATCTGCCAATTGATCATTAGTAGATATGTATGACACTCGTAGGTTGCCTGATTGAACATTTTTATGAACAAAATGATAATCTAACCCGAGATGTTTCATCTTTGAATGGAAAACGGGGTTTGCACTAACATATGTGGCTTTGACATTATCACAATATATGGTAGGGGTAGAAGTAAGAGTTAACTCAAGTTCCTGAAAAAGATTACGAAACCAAAGCACTTTAGTCGTTGCACTTGCCACAGCTCGATATTCTGCCTCAGTAGAGGAGCGAGCATGTGTCTTTTGCTTTCTTAATGTCCATGATATCGGGTTTTTACCAAGATACACAATGTAGGCAGAAGTTGATATGTAGTCATCTTTATCACGTGTTCAATTCACATCCGAGAAATCATGCAAAGTTGAAAGCGAATTCTTGTGAATAATTAGCCCCATATTCAATGTTCCACTTAGGTAGCGAAAAAGTCTTTAATGCTAACCAATGATCCTCAGTTGGGAGTTGCATATATTGGGCTAGTTTGTTGACCGAGTAAGCAACGTTCACTCGAGTGAGACTTAGATATTGAAGGCTGCCAATTAGCGTGTGATATTTGGTGGGGTCTTGTAATGGCTTGCCTTCTAGCGTCAATGGGGGATGAGTTGCAAGAGGTGTAGCAACTGGTTTTGCAACGTCTATGTTCGTCTTGCATAAGATTTCAGAGATGTATTTCTTTTGGCTCAAGAATAAGCCATCACAATGAGGGAGAACCTCAACTCTCAAAAAATAAGACAATTCCCCCAAATCCTTTAGTGAGAAACGGTTGGATATATTTGAGATAAATTCTTCAAGAATTTTTGGTGCATTACTGGTAACAATGATATCATCTACATAGACCAATAAAGAAATAATTGATCCATTTGAATGTAGAGTGAATAATGATGAGTTCGAAATAGTATTTTTGAAACGGGAATCAAGTAGGAATTTGCGTAGCTCCTTGTACCACGCCCTTGGGGCTTGTTTGAGCATGTACAATGCCTTATTTAACTTGCACACATAATTCAGATTCGTAGCATCACTGTAACCTGGTGGTGCATTGTATATACTTTGTCCATAAGAGTTCTCTACAAAAATGCATTGTTAATGTCAAGTTGGTGCAAAGACCAACCTTGACTGACCGCAAGAGATAATATAAGACGAACAATGATTGGCTTCACAGCTGGATTAAAGGTCTCATTATAGTCTAAACCCGGTCTTTGATGAAAGCCTCTTGCCACAATATGGGCCTTGTATTGCTTGATGGCACCATTAGGATAGCATTTTTAAATGAAATACCCATTTGCACCCAATCACATTTTTGGATATTGAATGTGGTACAAGGTTCCAAGTTTTATTTCGAATAAGGGAATTAAATTCCTCATCCATGGCTGCCCTCTGAACTGGACTTTTAAGAGCTTGTGCAATGGTTTTGGACTCGGTTTCAGTCATGAGTTTCGGCTCACTTTTTGTCACAGTAGCTAGAAGATTTAGTTTTTTAATAGGCTTGCAAATGTTGTTTTGAAGCCTAGTAATCATGGTATGAGAGGGAGGAGGGGGGAGGGGTGGAGTGGGCTGTGTGGCAGTAGACGTGGAGGAGATAGGGGTGTTTGTTGCTGCCACTGTGGGTGATGTCGTTGGAGTAGAGAAGTTTGATGCAGCGGAAGGAGTTGATGGAGTGTTTGTGTTTGTTTCATTAGGAAATTAAAAAATAAAGTTGGAGTATGTAAGAGAGTTGTAGGAGCAGCAACTTGAGTAGGAATTGGAATAGACATAGGAGACCACTCTTCAATTAATGTGTCTAGAGAATAATTTGGTGTTATAATGTCAGAATAGGGGAACTTATTTTCGACAAAATGAACATGACTAGGGTTATAATTTTTGTGTATTTTAGGATCTAGACAATAATAGGCACTTTGAGTGGAAGAGTAACCCACAAAAATTCATAGAGTGGATTTAGGCTTAAGTTTGTGCTTGGTATAAGGCTTCAACCATGGATGACATAGACACTCGAAACTACATAATTTTCGGTAGTTAGGCAATTTTTCGAAAAGCTTGATGTAAGGAGAGGCATTCTTTAAGGTTGATGTGGGAAGATGATTAATTAGGTAAACTGTCGTAGAGCACGCATTAGTCCAATACTCTAGTGGCATAGATGCATAAGTAAGAAGAGTAAGACATGTTTCAACAATGTGCCTATGACCCCTTTTGGAATAACCATTATGTTGAGGAGTATGATGAGGGGTAGTAAGGCGTGAAATGCCATCAATAGATAAATATTCCTTAATCATATTCGCCGTCATTATTCGAGTATAAGGTAATGAGAGGGAGTTGGAAGAATTTTTCAACTAAAGACTTATATCGAATGAAGACTTCTTTTGTGTCAGATTTTAATTTCAAAGGATAGAACCAGATATACTTAGTATAATGATCAACGAATATGAGATAGTATTTATATCTGTCATGAGAATATAGAGGAGCAATCCAAAGATCCGTGTATATGTATTGCAAGGGTGCGGTAAAAGAGATATATGAATTTGAGAAAGGAAGTTGATGACTTTTATTGCAAGCACAAGAGTTACAATCTAAAATAAAAATACTAGAGACATTTAAATTATTTGTGGAGATAAGTTGCTTTAAAACTTTAAGAGAATGATGCCTTAATCTATGATGCCAATCTAAAAAATTGGCCATTGTGCTTGCGAAAACTTGAGGTAAAGTAGGTTGGATTTCATGTAAGAACTCAATGGATGCATTATTGTCAATACAAAATTGAGAAATAGAGATGATATTTCGTGACATTGAAGGAACACAAAGAACATTATTTAGTTTAAGATGAGTGGAAGAGTGAGAGAGGTTAAGAGATCCAATGTAAGATATATATAAACATGTACCATCACCAATAATTAGTTCCTCGGTGTTATCATACGGAGCATGGAGAGATAAATTTTGGAGATAAGCAGTGACATGATGAGAGGCCCCACTATCTAGCAGCTATGATGATGAAGAGGTGGAATCGGGCAAATTTGCAGCATGAGCTTGTGGTGCATTAAGCTTAGGCGTTGCCTTTGGGTAAGACGTCTGTTGTGGTAGGACATCATTAG
Source organism: Anisodus tanguticus (assembly GCA_034509755.1). Classification (NCBI taxonomy): domain Eukaryota; kingdom Viridiplantae; phylum Streptophyta; class Magnoliopsida; order Solanales; family Solanaceae; genus Anisodus; species Anisodus tanguticus. The sequence continues at coordinate 29,597,111 of CM067561.1, read as the reverse complement.
GGAATCGTTGAGTAAATTGAGGGCATTGTGAGACAACATGACCCTGCTCTCGACATCATTGACATTTGCCTAGAAAAGAACGAGGCTGATTGTTAGCAATAATATTAGGAGTAGGGAGAATACCTAGACCATTAGACCGGCCATAAGTGCGGTTTTGTGGATGAGTGGATGCCGCAAAGGCTATAACAGGAAGAGAAGAATCATGTTGACTTTGTTGGATGATAAGTTCCTTATTTATCGGTTTCTCGTGCAATTCCTTGAAGGAAATCGGAGTGTCCCGACCATTGACAGATTCAATGACGGAGTTATAAGGGGTGTCAAGACCGAGCAACACTCGATCAATAAGATCCTCATGCTCAACCGGCTTGCCTAGAGCCGCAAGTTGGTCCGCGCATGCCTTAATAGCCTACATAAATTCAGTAATGGTGTGATTTCCTTTTGAGATGTTGTTGAACTGATCTTTCAATTGCTTAATATGTCCCCTGGTTGGGTTGGCGTAGGTCTTTGCAAGAATATCCCGTATACCTTTGCTGAGAGACAAGCGGAATGAGAGAGTGAGAGAGGGTACCAACTAAGGCACCAAACAAAAGTTTGTCCTGCCTAGTCCAGAATAAAAAATCTGGATTTGGACTCTTAACGCCATCAGTAAAGAGAGTAGACAGAGGTGAGGGAAGGGAACCATCAACTTATTTAAACAAGTTATGACCAATGAGAATGGCCTTCACTTGCATTTTCCAGGAGAGGTAATTTGTGGGGGTTAGTTTAATGGTGTTGCTAATGTTGACAAAGGTGAAGGGCTTAGATGGGTTGTCGCCATTAGGAATTTGGTAGGAGGGAGTAGAGTTTGTCATTAGATGCGTGAGAAAGAAGGAGAAAGAAGGGAAGTTGGATCACAAGTCTGATACCATATAGAGAATGAAGAAGAATTATTGTATTCTCATTAATGAAAAAATAAATATTTATAGTTAAATTCCTAAGAGTACACGGCTGGAATAATAGCAACAAGAAATATACCAGGCTAATATCAAGGAGAGAATATTTAGGAAATTATTTACATAAATCAAGTTAGGATCAAGGAGAATATTACGTATGATTTGTAAGATATCAGCAAGCTATAATCAAGGATTGACCTTGACTATGGTCAATCCTTATCAGTGGTTACTATCTTATCCTACAGCAGCAGCAGAAGAAAAAACAGAAGCCATGAACTTTTGAACGTAAATAATTTACTGAATAACAGTTCATTTATTCAGTGTACTCTGTTATCACGCTGCAGGTTCAAATTTTAAATAAGTTTTATTAGTTAAAAGAAACTTAATATTATCATTCAGCTATAATTTCAGTTCTAAATCTTGTACTTAGTAATTCTTGGTTATGAGAAAAGCATATTATTGTATCGCAAATAATAGGAAAAGACTTATATCACTGGTGTTTGCGCCAAAATACATATATTTATTTGGTCGCATAATTAGTTGTTCAACACAGGGCGAGTTCTTCTGCTACTGCAAAAGGGAAGCTTAAACTCTTCATCTTTATTAAAGTGTTCATTTTGCTACTTAACTGGCTATATACATACTTCTAGTAGAAGTAATTAAACCAAGAAGACGAGGATGAATTAAGAAGAAGACATGAAATAATAATAATTAAGGTTTTGAACATTATAAACAAATCTTGTTCACTACATTATTCATGATATTAGTTGCAATTCACATACAGAGCAAACTGACTTCACTAACTAAACAAAGAAAAAAAGAAATAAATTATACAAGCTAGCCTTATGGAACATAATGAATATTGGGTGGTTTGAGGAGCAGTGGATTGATGTTTATGGACGAAATTAAATATATAATAATCTGCATCTTCTTCTTCTTGTTTGTTGTTGTTGATTAGCTTTCAGGGTTGTTCCACTTGGCAGTCATGTTAGAGATTAAAATAGCAGCCTTGTTATCAATACCTGGCTCTGCTACCCATTGTCCTCTGTCTTCATCACTTGGCCACACTTTGTATGCCTTCACACAGTCGTCCCTTGAGTAATATTCTTCCCTTCGACTATTTTTCGATCCCTTCGATTTGAACATACCAAAGAATGAAAATCCAGACTTCTTCTTTCCTGCCATAATTATCAAGAAAGTGAACAAGTAGTATACTTCTCTTGATGAGGTTCAACAAGAAGAAGCTAGCTAACTTGTTTGTAGTGATGAGTGTGTGTTTGTTGGTTTGGAAAAGGAGTGAGGACTCTATTGAATTTATAGTTGTGAGAGGGATGAAAGGGGTGGTATGATCTAAGGGTCCAGAGATGAGTAGGTGTTAATCTACCGTTGATTTTGATTGATGGTGGTGATTAAATGAAGTGAAATTACAAAGGGAGAAAAAATGCTTGCTGTTAAAATAACCCGGACAAAAGAACAAGTCACCAGAACCGCTGCTTCCAAAAGCTGACCAAACATCCTTAATGGGGTACCCATGTTTTCCTTTTTTCTCTCTTTCTTTTCCTATATCCAAAAATCCAAATTTAGAGTTACACGGTTCTGATTTAATTTATGGCGTCTAAAATGTATATTCTTTTCTTTTTTTTTTGGCTTATTGAGTTCTAAATAGATTAATTTTATATATTAATTAAATTTTAATATAAATACATAATTTGAGTTACAGTTATTAAATTATGTCGAATATGTAATTATCACTGTAACTCCGACCTGATTCAAAGGGGTTTAATTTTCGTTTGGATGAATTATATTGAATAAGGGTGTATTCGGTATAAATAAAAATGTTTTTTATGAAAAATATTTTTCAGAAAAATAAGTGAATTTTTTTACTTATTTTCTTATATTCGATAAGTAACGAAAAAATATATTATTTTAAAAGTATTTGTATATCATTTAGATAAATACTATGGGTGGTAGGGGTAAGTCAAGAATAAATTCCAAGTGTGGTATGCTTTAATTTATAATTTTTTGTGTTACATAATTAAAATTTCTGATTTTGTCAGTGAATGGACGGGTGGGTCATTGGCTTCCTTTTAACTCTCTTTTTCTAAATAATGAAATATTTTTCAATATTATTTCATTAATTGTATATCTCTTATTTTAAGTAGAATTATAATTCTTTTGTAATTAGGTTAATTAGTTATCTAGTTTGTATCAAAGTAAATATTCTTGTAACTTTATATATATTGTAAATCATTCATCAATAAAATCAAGGGAACATATTTATTTATCAAAGTAAATATTCTCGTAACCTTATATATATTGTAAAGCATTGATCAATAAAATCAAGGAAACATATTCCTTTATGGTATCAGTAGCCTAAAACTACAAACCCTACCATAACCGCCGATACACCTTCTCGGCCGCCACCTTTTTTCCACGTCGGCACCTAGCCCACGCCGACCTCTCTCGGTCGTCCCCCTCTTTTTCCCACGATGGAACCCAAGTTTTTTCGGTCATCTCCCTTTCTCTTCCTTCTAAATTTTCTCTTCCATGACTGACAAAACCAAATTTCATCTGGCACTTGTCGTAAACAACATTAAAAACTTCATCCATGCGACTCTTGAGATGAAAAAGGGTCAATACTCCTCGTGGACGGAGCTTTTTAAGATCCATTGTCGTGTTTACGAAGTTATCGACCACATCATCCCTCCCACGCCGAAGTCCACAGACGTACCATCGATTTCGACTTCTGATGATGCACTCTGATCTCGTTTGGACACAGTCGTCCTTCAGTAGATATACGACACGATATCTAATGATCTGTTGCACACTATCATTAAGACTGATGCCACTGCCTGCCAAACGTGGGAACGTTTGGACAGTATTTTCCAAGACAACAAAACTCAACGAGCGTTATACCTTGAAAATCAGCTCAAGGACGTTCATCAGGACGATTTCCCAAATGTGTCTGCCTATTGTAAAAAAAACTCAAGATGTTTGCCGACCAACTCTCCAACGTCGGTACATCAGTCACTAATCAGCGATTAGTCCTGTAACTTATTGTAGGTTTAAACGAATCTTATGATGGTGTTGTCACCATCATTCAGCAATGCACGTCGTTACCTCCGTTTTATGAGGCCCGTTCGAAGCTCATCCTTGAGGAAATTCGAAAAATCAAGCGCATCACCACTCGGACCAGCATTGCCGACGCTGCCCTCACCACCACCGTTGGGCCCTCCGTCGACGATAGGGCCTCCTGGTCTGGCAACCATAACCGTCGGCCAGAGGACCTGCAACGGTCCGCTTTCTCTCGTAACAACTGTCGGAGCAGGCAGTCCGGCAAGGGTCGCGGCGGAAGAAATTCCAACAACAACATCGGTGTGAAGGGGCAGTTCCCGTCGGCTGGAAATAGCCAGCAGTGACCGCAACAGTGGCGGCAGCCTCCGCCGTTGGCTGCCTACCCGACATGGGCCGTGTGGGCCCCACTATCATAGTCCTCCCCTTCTTTCCCATATACGACATCCTTGTAAACTCCATCTATATTTGTCCCACGTCCACAATAGGCCTACACAACACAGTCCCCCCCTTCCCCATCGACTTATGCACCGACTGACATTGAGGCAGATATGACCACAATGTCACTCAACACTCCAAATGAAAATTGGTATATGGACACAAGCGTCACATCTCACATGACGGCATCACAAGGTACTCTCTCGTCTTATTCTAATTTGAGTAATTTAAATCGGAATATTATTATTGATAGTGGACAAGACAATCTCATCTGTGGTTGTGGTCATTTCTACCTATCCTCACCACATCCAGCACTAATCTTAAAAATATCCTCCATTCCCCTAAACTCATTAAGAATCGAATCTCCGTGCGACATTTCACAACTGACAATTGAGTTTCATTTGACTTTGATCCTTTTGGTTTTACTGTAAAGGATTTTACGACAAGGAGACGAATAATGAGATGTGACAACACTGGAGATCTCCACCCTATTTCAAACGCCGTCAACAATCCAGACTCAGTTCCCTCAATCTTTGATGCTCTTTCGTCTTCCTTATGGCATTCTAGATTAGGACATCTGGGAGACTCTGTTTTACGCTCCATTAAGATTTTTTAAAAATTAATTGCAACTGTATTTCTAGGACTCCTATATGTGAATCTTGCATTTTTGGGAAACATGTCAAATTACTATTTTCTGCATCCACAAATTGTACTTTAATGCCTTTTGATATCATACATAGTGATTTGTGTACATCCCTTATTTTGAGTATGGCTAACCATCGATATTATGTGCTATTTTTGGATGATTATTCCAACTTTCTATGGACTTTTCCAATTGGAAATAAATCTCAGGTCTACCCCATTTTTTTCTTCATTTAGTGTTTTCGTAAAAACATAATTTGAAAAGAGCATTAAATGTTTTCAATGTGACAACGACAATGAATTCGATAATAACCAATTCAAACAGTTTTGCTCCAAAAATGGTCTTACCTTTCATTTTTCATGCCCTTACACATCCTTCTAAAATGATAAAGTTGAACAGAAAATCCAAACCATAAACAACCTCATTCTTTCCCTACTTGCTCACGCCTTAATTCCCCCACAATTTTGGCACTACACACTCTCCATGACCACCTATCTCTTAAACATAATCCCAAATTCGTGCTATGACTTGTCGAGCCATAAAATTATTATTTCACGTCATATCCTATTTGATGAGTCTCAATTCCCCTTTGCCTCTCTACACTCGCCACCTCGACATTGCTACAACTTCCTAGATGATGGCCTAAACCCTATTCTAATTCACCATTTACATGGTCCGCCGTCCTAGACCCTGACACATGCCAACACGTCGGCCAGTCCGAGACTAGCTACCCACCCGATTCTGCTGACGGTGGCCCAGAACAGCCCACCTCATGGTGATTCTGCATCCACCTCTCGACAAACTGAGATTCGACCACCTTCTGGAATTTTCTATAAGGTAGTTGGCAATCGTGACAAGTTTTTTTATATTCTTTTTTTCATTGTATTCTTTTATTTTTTTAAATAAAGTTTATAGCAAATTATATTTTACTAAGAATGTCTTCAAAAAGTGATAGACCATCCTTTACAACTAAGTTATATATATGTCACACACATTTTATATGACAATGATATGAAAAAATGGAGTTAAACTATTTTTTAAAATTGTAATAGCATAATTGTTAGAAGAAGTGTTATCTAATGTAATAGTCATAATTTTATCAGTTATTCCGTAATAATCGTACACTTGATAAATAGTTTATGCAATAAAAGTACCCGTGTGCCTATCATCTATATATCTATACGCTAAGATACGTTTTTGCATAGATCATTTATAATCTATCCAATGACAGGTTACCGTTAAATAATCATGGCCGTTAGTACTACGGCCTATATCAAAAGTGATAGTCACTTTGCCATTAAAATGATATATTGAATAACGTAAATATTGTTGATATTCATGTGCACATTTAAATACATCTCTCTTAACAGTTGATCTAGGAAAACTGGTAAAAGCAGGATTATACATTTCTCTAATGTAGTGAATAAAACCAGGAGAGGAAGGAAATGAAAAAGGCAAACCCTCCACAACAACTAATTTTGCTATTGCTTTCCTATCTCTATGTTTATTGTAATTATGACCTACAATTCCCTCGTCGTGGGGTTAATTTGATCATGTACTTGGTTCGGGACAATATGTGAACCTTGTTTCGATGGAGAGGGCGTTTGCGCACCCGGTTTTTCAGCCTTGTATTAGGCAAACATAGCTGGGTGATCCCTTTCTATGTGTCTCATTAAATCCCCCATCCCACCCTGACCTTTTCCAGTATTAAATTTAAAGATATCTTTACAAATTTTACATATAGCTATTGGATTGTCTACGTCCCTATCAAAAAAAATTCATGCATAAGATTTTAATGGTCGTTTTGTTGGACCTCGTCTCATACTAGGGGGAATATGAGGCATTCCAATTGGAGGTGCACTAGTGGTGTGTCATCTAGATTAGTCGGTGTGTCATTTAGATCATCTTCTAAATTAAAGTCTTGTTGAGTTCCAAAAAATATCTTCTCGTCTAAATCTAATGGTATTGGAGGAAAATATTCAGTATCAACAAAATCATCTTGCGTAGGAATAGGATCATGTCTAGGAATAGGATGACTAGAAGAAGTACCCCGACCCTTGTTACCCTTACTAGAAGAAGCCTTACCCTTACCCTTAAACATACCTATAATTCCTTTCATTTTAATTATGCTAATAAATAGTTAAAGATAATGAAAATAAGTGCGCTAAATAAAATAAAGAAACAATAATAATTTAATGAAGGAAAGAATGTACCAAGCGCCGACGTAACGTCGACGTATAATCGAGAGGTTGAAAATTGAAACTTTGCTCGATGGAAGATCCTCAAGCTAGTTGCCAACTTCACTCCCAAATGAATAAATAAAATTCAATATTTAGTAGACAATGTAGACTTGTAGAGAGATAGATTGAGAGATTTAGAGAGATTTGTGAGAAAGATGGAGAGAAATGAGGTATTTATAGTTGGAAAATTGAGTTAAAGTGTAAGTATAATAACTTATGAGTTAAAAATAAATATTAAGGGGGTAGGGGGAAGGTAAAAAATGGTCGTTGCACAACGACCAAAATGTAAAATGGTCGTTGGTGCAACGGTTATTTGTGCAAAGAGGGAGTTTAGGGCGGGATCGGCGGCGGGACTGGGGCGGGTCGGGACGAGACCATGTCCCGTCCCGGTTCAAGTCTCGATACCATAAATTATTTTTTTTAAAAGTCGGGGTCGGGGCGGGATCGGGCCGACCCGGTCCACTGGCCAGCCTTAGCTAGTACCATCACCCCTGCCCTTCCTCCCCTTTCATGCAGTCTCGCGGTAAAACCCATCACGTCCCGCATCCCGAGACACACTCTCGGACCATGGATACTTGTGTCATACACGGATTCATAAACCTAAATAGTTGTTTAACCTTTCCGTTTCAGTTGTCCATTCCATGTCCCTCGTAACCCGATGGATGCTTTGTCCGACCCTAATTGGAAAGCCTCAATGATAGAAGAATATAATGCTCTTATTGATAATAAGACATTGGACCTAGTACCCCATCCACCTGATGCTAACATTATTCATTCTATACATGTCTTCGCTCACTGGTCCCACTGCTTATTCTGATGCTGACTGGGGTGGATGTCCTGACACCCAACGCTCCACGTCTGGTTATTGCGTTTTCCTCGAAGATAACCTATTGTCTTGGTCTTCCAAAAGGCAACATATATTATCCCGATCCAGTGCATAAGCAGAATACATAGGTGTTGCCAACGTCATCTCTGAGTCTTGTTGGATCCGTAACCTTCTACTTGAGCTTCACTGTCCGATTCAAAAGGCAACACTAGTCTACTGTGATAATATTAGTGCGATATATCTTTTCGGCAATTCCGTCAAATATCAGCACACTAAACATATTGAGGACATTCATTTCGTTTGTGAAAAAGTGACTCGTGGTCAAGTTCGTGTCATTCATGTTCCTTTCAGATATCAGATTGCCGACATCTTCACCAAAGTACTTTCGCGCATACTATTTGATAATTTTCGAGTCAGTCTATGTGTTCGAGAATCTTCCGCTTCGACTGCGGGCGTATAATATAATATTTTCTAATATTTTTCATTAATTGTATTAATTGTATATCTCTTATTTTAGATTGAATTATAATTCTTTTGTAATTAGCTTAATTAGTTAACTAGTTTGTATAAAAATAAATAGTAACATATTCCTTTGAGAACCTTGAAACAAATCATTGACGACCCCTCTTTTATCGAATTTTCGCCCCTCCGTCAAACGATTCTTGCTTTATGTGGGCGATTTTACCGGTATGCAGTGAAGTTGAATTCAAAGTTGTCCGACAATTTCAGTGTTCTTTACCTATTAAAGGTTGCATCTTCCTTTCACATACTGCAAAATTGCCTAACTTTTGCTTCTCATCATTTCCTAATTTTTGGTTTGTTCTTTCTACTTATTTATTAGAATAAGAGAAAAATAAAATGAAAGAAGTTTTAAAAGATTCTTTTATTCATTTTACGTTGTTTCCTATTACTTTATGGATCTTACTTTCCAATACAAAAATGCTATATTTAATATTGCTTTTACATTGTAGAGAAAGTCATTAATCATTAGAAGAGTGGTTTCCTACCAGAAAAAAGAAAATCTTCTGTGGAAGTATAAGATAAAAAATAATACACTAGTAACTAAGGTAGGTTTGCTTTACCTGCCTATACAGGTGTTAATTACTTATTTGACAATACACGAATATATACAAATTGAAATTACTAGTTTCTGCAAAAGATATGTCCACTAAAAAGAGTCTCATGTAAATCCATATCTAGGAAAATTCTAGAAAGGACATCATATCTACGGTAATACAATTACCTTCAGATCATTAGTTGTCCAAACAGTTCTTCAGATTGTGATGGATACACCTTGAAGGCTTGAAATAATCCCAGGTTTAATTGATTCCTAAAGACAGGCACATCTTTTAGTAGGTAAAAAATTACTATCATTCAAGCAAATGTAACTATCACAAGACAAAACAGTCAACCACTTTTACATATTTTACCAAAGTCCTCCTTAATTTATAATTTTTATCCTTTCCAGTCAATAATGTACCTAACTAACGTAGATGTTGGGATTTTAGGGTGTGAATGGGAAATAAGAAAAGGTACCTTTTGGAGTGCACCCAAAAGACACCTCTTGGATTACAACTCTTCATCTCACACTTTCATTTTCTATAAATTCAGAGGAGTACTGAATTTTAAAATTTTTGCATACTTTCTTACAAATAAAAAATCGAGTCTTTGTGTGATTTGTTGTCGAATTTGCGCTCGACGAAGTTGGTGGGTTTGAGGTACCGCTACGCCATCAACAAGTATATCTATTTTATCTTGGGAGGAAGTAATCTATAACATCGGGTACAATGAGGAGATTAAATTCCTTAAAGACACACAATGAATTATTTGGACTCGAATATTTTCAGATTTATACATTTTAGGTTTTTCCCAAATTAATTCAAATTTCTAGTTTACTAATTTTGAACACAGAGATACTAACAATATTAAGGAATTTAATTGTTTTTTATGTTACTTTATTTTTTTGTGTTCTGTTTTGTTGGTGACAAAACGAGAAAGAGAATTATTTACCAGATAATAGAAGAAATTGGGAGTAAACAGTAAGGTGTTGATCTGCTACTGATTTGTAAAGTCGTTTGCAAACCCGAAAAGTCGTAAGCGTTTTCTGCTCTCTTTCTCTGCTTCTTTGATGACAAAGTGGTAAGTGAACTTTGCCTCATATTTGTATATTAAATATCTTCTTGACAATCTTTTTTTGTGTCAAAAAGATGACACTTGCAATCTTGGTTTAAAGTTTAAACCCGGTTTCTATCTCCAGTGAAATTAATGTTCCAAGTTTCTGTTTGCACACGTGGCCAGGAATATCTTTGTATTGAAGATCTCTTTAGATTTTTTATTTATTGTAGATTTGAGGGGCAAAAAGGCAAAGAAAACACTTTTACCTTCTGGTCCAAAACGTGGTGAATGTTTTGTACTCTTGTCTTTTGAGCCATAATAAAAAGAAAGGAATGTCACCGTTTGACAATTTTTTCCCTCGAGTCACTGATTGTATATAATTCATGACTAATTTGAGTGCAAAAGTGTTTCATTAGTTATTTCGTTTAATTCAAAGTGATGGACAAACAAATGTGGTAAAAATCGGGTTCGGCTTTCTGCACTCTATTTATTCTAGTTTTTCTACTCTTATGTAATTTATGAAATTCAGTCTTCATAAATGCCAGAATAGATGTTTATTATTTAATGATATAAGAATTTATTGTATTTGCATGCCATAAAATTAATTAGTTGGGATACTGTTTGATAGCATGCATAAAATATGGAAGATTATTTTTAAGATAGTAAGACATGAATTACGCTTACATTATTACTTGAAAATTATTCTTGAGATCATGAAAATAATATCCATATATTATTATGGGTTAGTAAAAGTATACACATTTTTTACATCAGGATAATCGTGCGGTGTATTTGTATATATAAGAACTCAAATCTCCAAAGACGCATTTAATGTTAGGATATAAATTACTGAAATAATCTCAACTATCATGGTAAGAAATGAAATCTTATGAGCATTGATATGCATACGAGTTGTATAAATTATTTTGGTGAATAGTTTCTTTGTATTTTTTCTTCTCTAAAATACTTGCCAAAGTGACCGGTTCCCCGAAGGGTTAGCGGCGTTTGTGATGAAGATTACACTAGGGTAATTTTTATTCTTTTCTCTTAATAAGAGAATTGCTTATAAAGGAGATAAAAAATGTACTATTTTTCATAAATAAAAAGTACTATTTTTGGAGACTAAATTTTTTGTGGTTTTCTATCGCTAATTTGAGATTAAAATCTGTGTGATTTTCTACTCCAAGTCAATTCTCGGTTTAAAGAATATAAAAGCTTTACCGATTTAGTAATGTTCGTTGGTTTGAAGATATAAAATCTTCGCTGATAGTTTATTCGATTTGAAGAGATAAGAACTTCACCGATTTATTAAATTTGTTTGTGTAAGAAATTATTAAGCGTATTATCGTAAGGATGTTCATTGCGGTATGTGGTCCAAATGACTGATAGAGATGAAAATTAAAGAAAAAAAATTCTAACAGGAGGTTTTAAAGTGTGAACAGACACATCTTTTCTATAACTCCGTGTGATTCTCCTTCTGATTACAAAAAAACAGTGGCTAAGAATTTATATGAAAAGGATCATATTAATTGCTTGACATTAAATATGTATGTGTCATCTATGTTCATGGCAAAGCCTTCCTCATCAGTTCTGCTCCCTATTTTTCTAACAGTCTCAAAGAGATTAATCATATCACTAATTTTTTATTGATAAATTAAGTATTGATAAAGTGGTTATGATGCAAGGAGCAGTAGTAAATGGTATACATATATATTTTTTATATGTTATAGGGAAATTATAATGTCAATTGACACCTATGTTAATGATTTCTTGTAAAACATTATTGCGGCATGGTTTCTTAAGTTCTCCTTTCACTAATGTGTGACTAGTACGTACTAGTACCGATTCACGGGAACTAAGTGCATACATGTTTAATGATGTTGAACCATGAAGGAATGATTTAACATAGATGTTAAATGCCTTGTTAATAAGTTCTGATTTATCCCAGAAATGTGGGGATGCTATCCTTACGACTAGCTGAATACTCAATTGAGTGCTCCATAAGAAAAATACAATATATTCCATATGAAAAAAGGAAAGTAAGAAAGTTCAACTTGAAATACTTCAAAGTGTGGGGGTGTTTGACTAAAGTGCAAGTTCCTAATCACAAAAGGGTTAAAATAAGACCGAATAATATTAATTGTATTTTCATAGAATATGCCACAAATAGTAAAGCATATCGATTTCTGGTTCACAAAACAGAAAATCCCGGCATTCATGTGAATACGGTAATTGAATCAGATAATATTGACTTCTTTGAAAATATATATCTGTATAAAAGAGAATGTGAATCGTCTAGCGAAGGATCTAAATGACATCAAGAAGAAACAAAAGAAGATGTTCCTGATGAGGAAAATCCAAGATGTAGCAAATGTCAAAGGACATCTACTTCCTTTGGACTAGATTTTCTACCATTTTTTTTTGAAAAACGAGCCTCAAACTTTTAACGAAACTATGTCTTCATCGGAAGCTCAATTTTGGAAAGATACAATCAATAGTGAGATAGAACCCACATTGAACAATCATACTTGGAAATTGATTGATATTCCTTCATGGAACAAATATTTAGGTTCCAAATGGATTTTCAAAAGGAAAATGAAAGCTAATGACAATATTGATAAATATAAGGCAAAACTTTTGTCAAAGAGTTTAGACAGTGAGAATGTCTTGATTACTTTGATACTTACTCGCTGATAACAAGGATTACATCTATACGTGTGTTAATAGCGTTAGCCGTTGTGTACGGTCTTGAAATTCATCAAATGAATGTGAAAACAACCTTCTTAAATGGAGAGTTGGAGGAAAAAATCTACAACAAACACCCAAACAATGAAATGTGAAATTTGACGATATGATGTTGTCAAATAGACACCAATTGATGTGAACCTTTCTCTTGCTAAGAATAAATGTGAAAGTCATTCTCAGTTGGATTATGTCAAATGTTGGGAAGTTTGATGTATATCATGAACTGTATGCTACCAGATATAGCTTATGCTATAAGTAAACTAAGTCGCTACACAAGTAATCCCAACCAAACACATTGGATGGCAATGAAACAAGTTCTTGGATATTTAAAAGATACCCAAAATTTTGCCTTGCATTACAATAAATATCCCGCAGTTATTGAAGGATACAATGATGCAAATTGAATCACCGGATCAACATAATCAAAATCCACAAGTGAATATGTATTCACGATTGGTGGAGGAGTGGTGTCATAGAAGTCGTCCAAACAGACATGTATTGCTCGCTCTACAATGGAGTCTGAGTTCATAGCTCTAGACAAAACCGGTGAAGAAGTTGAATGACTCAGGAATTTCTTAGAAGATATTCCTTTATGGCCCAAATATGTGGCACCTATATGCATACATTGCGATAGCCAAACAACAATAGGAAAGACATGGAGTGTTATGTATAATGGTAAATCTCGTCACATACGACGGAGACACAATACCGTTCGACAACTACTCTATAGTGGAGTTATCACAATAACGAGTCAGATCTACTTACAAGAAGCCTAACTAGAGAAGCAGTTTTAAGATCATCGAGGGGAATGGGTTTAAGGCCTACGACAAGTCATCATGGCGGTAAATCTACCTAGTAGACTGGAGATCCCTTGAGCTAGGTTCAAAGAGATCAAACAAAGTTATGAATGACGGTTCAACATTGTCAAATAACTCAGTCTATTCTCATGATGAAGACAATGTTCAGAAACTAGGATAAAGCATTAAGGATTTTTAACGAGTTAATAAAGCTTAAGTTTTTAATGGTTTTTAAGTTTGGCAGGTATGATCGAATAGTGTATCTATGGATAACACGTTTAGGAATCATCTATGTGAGTGTGAAGTGTAAGCCGCTTCATGGAGTATGTTAGGTAAAGGCCCATGCTCTACGCACTCATGAAACCAGACGGTGTTCATGGTTGAAACGAAAACAACAGTGAGAACCAAAGACAGTTAAAGGGTTAATTGTGTGACATATAGTTGTCTAGGTATACACAAAAGCTCGACGGTTCAAAGATACATAAAGTTCAAAGGAAACCCTACATATCAAGATGCGATTAATCATTACGAATCGCACAGTTTTAATGCATGTTTTTATCATAAAGTCATTCTCCATTAATGTGTGAGATTGTTGGAATTTTAAGGTGTGAATGAGAAATGAGAAGAGGTACCTTTCGGAGTGCACCCAAAAGGCACCTCTTGAATTACAACTCTTCATCTCACCCTTTCATTTTCTATAAATTCAGAGGAATATCCTCATTTTATGCACTGAATTTTAGAACTTCTGCATACTTTCTTACAAATAAAAAATCGAGTCTTTGTGTGATTTGTCGCCGAATTTGCGTTCGACAAAGTTGGTGGGATTTGAGGTACCGCTACGCCATGAATATGTGTATCCGTTTTATCCTGGAGGAAGTAATCCATAACATCAGATATAATGAGAGAATTAGATTCCTTAAGGACACACATTATATTCTGTGGACTCGGTTATTTTAAGATTTATGCCTCGTACGTTTTTTCAAATTAATTCAAGTTTCTAGTTTACTAATTTTGAGCACAGAGATACTAACAGTAGACACCATGCACATATATACTATTATTTCAATTTTTCCAGCTAAATGTGAATCTATACCTGCCAATGTGAAATGGAGAGGAAATAAGAAGTGTGATTATAATAGGTAGGGTAAAGGGAAGAAAACTAAGGGTATACAACAATTAGATAAAGGATAGAGAGGGAAAAAAGAGTCAAAAAGGGACTTTTTGAATGTTTGAATACATACATTGCATAATTGGCTGTAGAGAGCTAGCCCTTTTAATTATTGGGAAAATTAGAACTACTCTTAAACACACTTTGAGAACCCTACAAACTCTCTAATTGCTTGCAAGCTGTCTAGCTTTAAGGATTCTTCTTTAACCCTAACCATTTGTTATCATGTCCTGTCTTTCCACCTTATTAACCCCCCCCCCCCCCCCCCTTAATTGTACTTCAAACTACGGACCCCTTTTTTCTTCATTTCACTTTCTTTTCGAATGTTATTTCTATATTTGACAAGTAGCTATAGTGTTCTCTTGCTGTCTTCACTTTACAACTTTGATGTAATTAAAATTTTATTTCCTTCAAAAGAAAAAGAAAGAATAATCTTTTAAATAATCAATATATAGAAACGTTAAAAGTGGGAATTTGTTAGGATGTAAAAAAGATGGCCTAAAAAGTTAAACAAGAGCTTCATTATGTGACAAGTGTTGATAATGCGTTCCTTAATTAGTTGGAAATGCCAGAAGTATTTTTAGGTAGGAAAACTACGTTCTTAGATTTTAATTTTTTTATTTCGTCAGATAGTTAACCTTAGGATGTATAGTTAAGTCGGTATTGGGAGCTCTTCGTTCGTTCCAATATAATATTAGGTGCTTAAGATTAATTCATATTACAACAAATATTAATCCTCTTGTTTCATCATGTATTCTCTAATAGATTTTGTTAAAGCTTGATATGTCGTTGCTTAATGCTAAATTAGTAATGAATGACCTTAAAATGCTATTCATAATTAGAAGTATTAAAAACATAATTAAGCAAATAAATGTGTATTCTCTCTAGCAACTTAAGTTTTTAGATGAGATAGTTATACACTTTAACACGTATCAAAGCAGTAGAGTATAATTAAGTAATAAATAATAATTTTTCTAACAATTTAAACTTTTAGATGAGATGGTGACACACTTGAGTTAAAAGAATAGATTAATCGTGTATTATTTAAATGTAAAAGAGAAGGACCAATTTTTCATATATTCCTTGCGGAAAATTAAGGATTAGTGTTGCTCGAAAAGGGGTCCAACCCTTCCATGGGATTTCCATAAAGTCTCCTCTGGTCTTGTTCATATCTACAATTATTTGTTTAATCTTAAAATGTGATACTTTTTCATATTATAGTATATAACTAGTAGAGTTGTGCCTCATAAGCTACAAGCCTACAACAAATCTCACTCCAACAGAAAAAAAAAGTAGATAAACAAAATATCCCTTTTGCATGCAAATGACTATTTTTGGACGACACCACTTAACACATTGAGGACTTGGCATCAACCTTAGGCTTTAAGCTTTTCTAGTTTAAGCACTTCAATTTAATAAATTTCTTTAAGAATCAAAGAACCTTTTGCATATCAATGGTAATTAGCATGGCTGGCATGAATTACTTGCTATATAATTCACTTGAAATTTTAAGTTCTAGACGGGGCATCCTACCAACTTCATTTTGATTAGTCTCGTTAAAATTATCAATTGCCCTTGATGTCTCTACTTTATTTGATTCTTAAAAGCTATTTTTCTTCTTCTCTTTTAGTGCAGAATATAATTAGATGAGATTGCATTTATAATAAATTATAATAAATATGATTGTAGTAAAAGTTACTTGTCTTTAGAGATGCCTTCTAACTCATGAACCTTTTTTTTTGTAACAATCGAAAATTCGTGTGTACTATTTTACAATAAATTCAATGAACGTATATTTTTATTCAAAAATATCTCTTTAACTCTCGTTAAGATATAAATTAAATTTAGAAACTTCTAATTCTTTCTTTATGCCAGATGTGTGAATTGACAAATAAAACTCGAATATATCATCGAACTATCAGAAATGACTCATTTATATCACTCGTTAATAATTTGGTTCATTTATGCCATTGCCGTTACCAAAAAGACTCATCAATGCACTTTTTCATTAATATCGACGTTAATGAAAAATGTTATTGTAAAACCAACGTTAATTAAAAATGACATCAATAAACCATTTTGATAACGACAATGACATATTTGAGCTTTTTTCCTAACTTTAAACATTTTTATGCGCTACCTTCTAATTTCATGTAACACAAGAAAGAGAAAAAAAAAGAAAACAAAGACTTGAAAACTTACTTTAGCTACATCCTTGTATTTTACATTAAAAAAAATTCAATCAACTCTCTTTCTCTTAGTCCTTCTTCCAAAAACAAATAAAAAAGAAAAAAAGGAGAAATACTTTTTTTTGCGGGTGTTAGATTTGGGTCGGACTGTAACGACCCGAAACATTTCACTCTGAACGTGGCAAAATTTCAAGGCAACTGTGGCCCTATTGAGTGAGCTTAACCCTAGATTCTTGCCTTTTTTCTGTTTTCAATCAAACGAACGCTGAATCCTGAGTTACGGACAATTGTGGAGCTAACACTGATTCTTCTCTACTACTAAACCAATTTTATTTCAGTTCAGGTATCAATTTTCTTCGTTAATCGTCCTTATTTACCTTCAATTTCTATTGGTAAGCCCTAGTTTTTCTGATGTATCATGAACCTAATGAATCGTTGAAAACTAAGCCGTTTAAGGCAGATTTATTGCGTATTTGATTAATTTGTAGCATGTACCAAACTTATTGCTACTGTAGGTAAATTTCTTACTGCCGTGTTTGGTTTCCGGGATATTATTGGAATCTTACAATTTATAGGAGTATTTTGTTATGCAATGTTCTGTTTGTTAATTTTTACTGTTTAATGAATTTATGGTCTTTTCCATCCGATTGATTAAGAATTAACGTAAAATGTCTAGTGAAAATGATTTAGCCGGGAAACTATTTTCTAAATCATTTTTCAGTTGGCAAAAAGTTGAGATACTTTTTTCCTGATAACCGTGGTGTCCGGGCCAAGCTGGGCGCGTGCCTCGACTAATTCCACGGGATACCTACTACCTCACACCAGCAACAGAGTTACCCGATAACTGTGTCCATCAAGGTTAGAACATCGGGGTAGAAATCACCTAGTGTTTCGTCTATACTGGGATTTGAACCTGAGACAAAAAAAGTTGAGATACTTGTCGAGGAAATTATTTATTTCAACTATATAACATTAGCAAATGATTTCGTCAAAACCTTCTATGCTATTCCAAAGCATCTTAGGAGTAATAGACTGACGTATTGTTCTTCTATAACATGGTAGAAGGGACCATGTGATCTTTTAAGCATTCTAGATTTTAGACTTGGTTCGGTTTTGCCACTCTCACTTTGTTTACTTATGTGCAACGATTTCTTTCTTTTTGTACACTATTTCTGCTGGTAAGTAACTTTGTTGTTTGCTTTGTGTGAATAGCGATATCATATAGGTATGGATGATAGATGGTTTAATGGTAGGCCGGACATGCGCATGAGAGATAAACGCCAACAAGAAATGGCAGAGGTAAGAGCTAGAATACTAATTCCTTCATTCAACATAAGTAGATTATATATATATATATATATATATATATATATATATATATATATATATATATATAATTAACTAATTTCTTAATTGATAGCATGGATATCTCGTTTATTTCCACTTTATTGTTTTTTCCTCTTACTTTCTCTTCAATTTAATTTAGCAACTCAGTTAGGAGGGCTTGTAATTGTATGAAGATACTTTTGCAATCTGGAGAACTCATAATAATGCAGTTCAAGCCTTTTCCTTTCTCCTTGTTTTTGGTTTTGGTTTTAAAGAATAGAAGTAAGATAAAATACCATAGGTGCTTTTGTAGTCAACTTACTTGTAAAGAATTAAGGATGCTTATGAATTTTAGTTTATTTCAACACTGCTATGTTTTCACGCGACTTGTGCAGTTTTACTACATGGACAAATCTTGATCTTCAGATATTTTAATTAATGAAGTTGTATTCTCAACTTTTTTGAAACATAGGCAGATGAGGCTTCTGTTCTAGAGGATCTCGCTGAAGATTTTCGCCTTCCTATTAATCATAGACCAACAGAAAACGTAGACCTGGAGAATGTGGAACAAGCATCTTTAGAAACGCAGTTGACATCCTCTAACATTGGATTCAGGCTTCTTCAGAAGATGGGTTGGAAAGGGAAGGGTCTGGGGAAAAATGAGCAAGGTAAGGTTACTTGTGCAGAGTTGCTTGACAATTTTTTTTCCTACCTTCTTATGTTACATTTACTGCAATATATCCATGCATATTAAGTAGTTTTGATTAATTTCTTCCTTTTGGGACTAGGAATTACTGAGCCAATAAAATCAGGGATGCGAGACCCAAAGTTGGGGATCGGAAAGCAAGAAGAAGATGATTTTTTTACAGCAGAAGAAAATATTCAAAGACGTAAGCTTGATATTGAGCTTGAGGAGACTGAGGAACTTGCCAAAAAGCGGGAGGTATGCCTTTTACATTTAGGTAGCTGTTAAATACGTTGCGCTAGACTATTTGAGTTTGATACTTTACTTTTCCTGAAACATACATCTAATAACAGAAGGCAGCATATAGCATATATGTGTGTCTTTTGATGAGAATGGTATATAAGGGGATACCAACTTTGGAAGATCTTGAGAATTTCGTGCAGTTTTTATTACCTGGTGGCTTCTACTGCCTGCTTCCTGCACATTATGAAAATCCAGGTTTTAGCAGAACGCGAGCACAAAATTGAGACGGAGGTGAAGGAAATACGCAAGACCTTCTTTTGTGAGCTATGCAACAAGCAATATAAATTAGCAATCGAGTTTGAAGCTCACCTAAGTTCATATGATCATAACCACAGGAAGGTAATCGTTTTCCTAAAAATCTCAAGTTATTTTTCAGTTCTTTGATATTACCTTCATCGTTACACAGATAAAAGTTTATTATCTTCATTCCGCTCCTCCATTGTGTCTTATCTAATCTTCTATTTCTATTCTAGCGCTTCAAGGAAATGAGAGAAATGCATGGAAGTAGCCGTGACGATCGGCAGAAAAGAGAACAGCAACGTCAAGAGAGGGAGATGGCAAAATTCGCCCAAATGTATGATATTTTCCATTCGGGCCATTTTGCATCTATTTTCTGATGTGGTGGTATGTGTTTTCTTGCTGATGATCTGTCTTTGCTTTTACTGTACTAGGGCTGCCAATAAGAAGCAGCACGAACAGCAAACACCGGAGGAAGCAGGAAACATTCCAGTCCCCTCCATGGTTAGAACTGCAACTGCTCTTGCCGATCAAGATCAGAGGAAGACCTTGAAGTTCGGATTTTCTGCGAAAGGAGGCTCGTCAAAGGTATTTACAGTTAGATACTAGCTTTAAATTTTTTTCAGACCGGGTCTGACCATTTCTCTTGCTTTGCTCTTGCTTTTGCTTTTCTTGTGTGTATGCTGTCTTGAGCCGAGGGTCTCTCGGAAACAGCCGCTCTACCTACCAAGGTAGAGTTAAGGTCTGCGTACACTCTACCCTCCCCAGACCCCACGTTGTGGTATTTCACTGGGTATGTTGTTGTATTACTGATCATCTCATTTATTTTTGGTCACTTCGTATTTTTTTTTTTGCTTTTTAAGTTTTAACTCAGTGCGAGGATACATTAGAAACTTCTAATCCTCAAGTAGAAATGTTGAGAGAGAAAGAAGACGCTTCATGACTTTGTAGTTTGGTTTGTTCTATGAACTCCTTTTCCTTCACTATTTCATTTCAGGGCAGTGAGCAAAAAGATAAGTACTTGAGTGCTAGCGATCAAAGTAAAACCACGTACGTGTGTGTGCGTGAACTTGTGTATATTTGATAGAGAGAGAGCACATGTCAGGGTTGTTTGTGTGCCTGTAATTGGAGTTTGTATTCCTTTTAAGGGACATTCAATTAAGTCCCCATGGTTTGTCTGACCGGACCTTTTGTGGTAGTGTCACATTCTTGCCTCTTCCACAATGCTTAATTTTTAGTTTGTGTAAGCAACATGGACGGGTAGTACCCTGCATCCCTTCCCACATTACTTCATCATACTATGCTACTTTAAGAAGCATACAGGAAACACGCTTAACGCTTAACTGCTAAATAGTTCTAAGATCATGGTTGAGACAAAGGGAGTGTATGACTCTGCGTATTATGAGACACAAGTTTTTGTATACGAGTAGTTATTCTCTATTCGTTGTGAATTAGCTTCTAAAGCATGCATATACATTGAGATTCACCGGTGTAATTAGGGATCACCCAATTGATTCTTTTTTTATGATGTGGTGTCTGAGCCAACTTGTGCACATGGACTATTCCACCGGGTACCTGCTGCCTTCCACCAACACAAGTACCAGGTAACTCTGTCGACCAAGGCTTGGGCAGCAGATTGGAAAAAATCACCTATGTTTTTGTTTACGCTGTGATTTGAACCTGAGCCCTCATGGTTTTTTATCACTTCATTGACCACTAGGACACACCTTGGGTGCAAAACAAGCGAGCACCCAATTGATTTGTTCAGTTTCCTTTTGAACTTGCTAGGTTGGTTGTTACATCCTGCAGAACTATTATGCAACTCACATAGGATGTTTCTAGTGGATCATGATTGCGGTCCATGTTGATTACAACAACAATTAACCTAGTGAAATCTCACAATGTAGGGTCTGAGAAGGGTAGAGTGTACGCAGACCTTACCTCTACCTTGGTTGGTAGAGCGACTGTTTCCAAGAGATCATCGGCTCAAGACAGAGCATGAGCATAAGCACAAGCACAAGCAAAACAAGAGCAAAGATAAATGGTCAAATCCTGTCAGTAAAAGCGATTAAGTCATGATAGCGCATTCTGAAAAAGTAAGCAGTAACTAGCGCATGTAAATAAGCTACACAAAGTACACTAGAGAACACATAGTAGCAGAAATCAAACTACAGGGGACTATAAATCCATACCGCACCTATTAGTATGATAGGCTAAGCGGACATACAGTAATAACACTACAACTACTAGTTTGCAAGCGTAAGTAGGACTACGCTCGACTACCTACTACTCTTCTACCCTAATTCGTGTCCTTCACAACCCCCTATCTAAGGTCATGTCCTCAATAAGTTGCACCTGCGCCATATTCCTTCTAATCACCTTTCCAATACTTCTTCGGCCTACCTCTACCCCTCATGAACCCATCCATAACCAACCTCCCACACCTCCGCACTGGGGCATTTGTGTCTCTCCTCTGCACATGCCCAAACCATCTCAACCTCGCTTCCGGCATCTTATTCTCTATCGAGGCCACTCCCACTTTGTTCCGGATATCATTTTTAATCCTATCCCTCCTTGTATGCCAACACATCTATCTCAACATCATCTTCGCAACTTTCATCTTTTGGATGTGCGAAGTCTTCACTGGCCAACACTCCGCCCCATAAAGCATAGTCGGTCTAACCACCGCCCTGTAGAACTTGCCTTTATGTTTTGGTGGCACATTTTTATCGCACAAGACTCCAGATACGAGCCTCCATTTCATCCAATCTGCCCCAATACAGTGTGTGATATCGTCATCAATCTCTCCATCCCCTCGAATAATAGACCCGAGGTACTTGAAGCTTCATTTCTTTGGAATGACCTGAGTACCAAGCCTCACTTCCACGCCTGTCTCAAGGTCGCTCCCGTTCCTGAACTTGCACTCAAAGTATTCTATCTTGGTCCTACTCAGCCTGAACCCTTTAGACTCCAGCTTAGCGTCCACTCTGCTGCGAGTCTCATCAATTAGGACTATGTCGTCTGTGAATAACATACACCATGACATCTCCCCTTGGATTTGTCGCGTCGGTCCATCCTCCACCAAGGAAAATATGAATGGGCTAAGAGCTAATCCTTGGGGCAGCTCCATCATCATTGGAAAGTGCTCCGAGTCTCCTCCTATTGTCCGTATCCTGGTCTTAGCTCCATCATACATATCCTTGATCGCCCTAGTGTACGACACAAGTGCACCTCTAACCTCCAAACATCTCCATAGAACCTCCCTAGAGACTTTGTCGTATGCCTTTTCGAGATCGATGAAAATCATATGTAAGTCTCTCTTCCTCTCCCTATACTGCTCCACCAACCTCCTAATAAGATGAATGACTTCTGTAGTCGAACGCGCCCCGGCATGAATCCAAATTAGTTCTCTGAAATAGACACGCCTCTTCTCACCCTCATCTCCACGACCCTTTCCCAAACTTTCATAGTGTGGTTTAGCAGCTTGATACCCCTATAGTTGTTGCAACTCTGGATATCACATTTGTTCTTGTACAAAGGGATCATTGTACTCCACCTCCATTCTTCGGGGCATTCTCGTAGTCTTAAAAATGACGTTAAACAACTCAGTCAGCCCCTCCAAACCTGCCGTGCCTGCGCTCTTCCGAAATTCTTCCAAAATTCAACTGCGATCTCATCAGGTCCGGTCGCTCGTCCCCTGCGCACCCTGCGAACATCACTCTTAACTTCCTCAACCTTAATGATTCTACAATACCAAAAATTCCGGTACCTACGAGATTGCTCAAGATCTCCCCGCACAATGTCTCTATCTCCTTTTTCGTTCAAGAGTTTATGGAAGTAAGACTGCTACCTCCGCCTAATATGCGCGTCCTCCACCGGTACTTTGCCGTCCTAGTCCTTGATGCACCTCACGTGATGCAAGTCACGGGCCCTCCTCTCCCTCGCCTTGGCTAGTCTGTACAACTTCTTATCCCCTTCTTTTTCCTCTAATTCCACATACATGCGTTCAAAAGCCGTCGTTTTTGCCACCGTAACCGCCAGCTTTGCCTCCCTCATCGCCATCTTATTATGTTCCCTATTCGTCCACTTCTCCACCTCATCCTCGCTTTCTACCAATTTAGCATACCCCGCTTTCTTCGCTTCCACCTTTTCTTGAACTTTACCATTCCACTACCAGTCATATGATGACCACCACGGCTACCCCGTGAGACCCCAAACACTTCTCTAGCTACTTCTCGAATGCAATTGGTCGTCCTGTCCCATATATCGGTCGCATCCCCACTACCCCCCCATACCCCCTTGGCCATCAATCTCTCCCTCATCTCCTTTGCACTAGCCATGGTCAAACTCACCCATTTGATTCTTAACCTGCCATCCACAACCCTCATCTTCTTCTCCATCTTGATCTCTAAGTCCATAACCAAAAGCTTATGTCGGGTTGTAAGATACTCCCTCGGGATAACCTTGCAATCTTTACAAAGACCGTTGTCAACCTTCCTCAGGAGCAAAAAGTCTATCTGAGTCTTAGCCACCGAACTACGAAAAGTCACCAAGTGCTCCTCATTCTTCAGGAACCTCGAATTGGCTATCACTATCCCAAAAGCTCTAGCGAACTCCAAAAGTGAGACGCCTCCCCCATTCCTATCCCCGAGGCCAAAGCCTCCATGCACGTCGTCATAACTCCCCGAAATTGACCCGATATGTCTATTGAAATCCCCTCATACAATTAACTTCTCAGTATACCACCCACCACCTCGTCCAAATCCTTCCAAAAGCGCCTCTTCTCCTCGTTCAATCCCGCTTGCGGCGCGTAAGCACTAATAATGTTCACAGTGAATCCTCCAACTACCAATTTAATCGTCATCATCCTATCATTGACCCTCCTAACCTCTACCACATGATCCCTTAGCTCGCTATCTACTAAAATGCCTACCCCATTCCTATACCTCGACCTACCCGAGAACCATAACTTATATACCCGTCCACATCTTAGCCTTAAGTCCTACCCATTTGGTCTCCTGGACACATGCTATATTAATTCTCTTCTTAAGAATCTTAACTAGCTCTATGGACTTTCCCGTTAAAGTCCCAATGTTTCAAGACCCTATTCTCAGCCTAGCATCTCTCTTACCCCACTTACCCCCCTAACCCTCGCCCCCTGTTCCCGATCGAGAACATGACCCTAGTCTACCATCAGTTACCAAAGTCACTAAAGCAAATATAAAATAATAAACTAATCAAACGATTACCTAAAACAGGAAGGGATCTAAGTGAAGCACAAGTTAACAAGAATCTAAAGGCAAGTAAAACCACTACGCCAAGAATGCTATAACTAAAGACACGAAGGGTAAATGCAAGTACGTAAATTCACGAATCAATGGCAAAATTCAACGACAAGGATAAGGACAAAGAATGGAGAATGGATACGGGCAATCGGAGGTACCAACTCCTGTTGAATCGAACCTGTTCGCCGGCGAAAATGGAGAAAAGGTCGACCAATACCCAATTTCTTGTTTCAGATTTTAGTGTGATTAAAGTCTCTGTACGGTATTTGCACATCAACTCAGCAACGGTGCAAGTACTGTTTTTCTTTCGGATATTTGGCGGAAGACCGGCAATTGATGCTTTGGATATATATCTGCTAGTACCTGCAAAAGCAAAGCAAAGGAAAACTAAAAGGGAGGAGGGAAGAGATATAGGGGCAGGGTCGCCGGAGAACCACCAAAATAAGCTGCCAGAAACAGTTCGGCCAGACGAAACTGCCAGAAAACACTGTTCACCATCGGAGTTGAGTTGTTTACGGTAATCTGACGATCAAGGAGACACCCAAAATGCGCTGGAAACTGTATTGCGATGTCGGAGCCAAAGAATCAGACCACTAAGCCCTCTCACGCACCTAGATGCACTGCAATGAAATCTTGTTAGTCGCCGGAGGACGGAGCCGCTTCGGTGGTGGGTGGTGGTGCTGCGCCTGTGGGGACGGGGTGGGGTGGGGTTTTTGTTACCGTTAGCACCTAAGTCGGGGGTGGGGGAGAGAGAGCGTCTCCAAGTTGATTACCTTCAATAGAAAAGATAAGTTATGCTAGTATAACTATAATATGAGTAGGAATTCCTTATTTCACAGACCTCTTAGATATGTGGAACTCATCATGAGATATACTGCCCGGTTAACCTTGGGGTGCATATGTTGCCTCTCCCTGCTCCCCCCCCCCCCCCCCCCCCCCCCCCAGAAAAAATGTACTTTGAGAGAGGAGAGAAGATGATGGCATCTAAGTAGTCATGTACTTGTTTCTGGACAGGAAAAGGAAACAAGTGAATTTCTCTTATCTTTTCTTCTTCTTTTAGTTCTCTGGGAAATGATTGGGTTGATTTATAGCTGATCCTGAACTTCTTCCCCTCCATTAGGTGACGACCTTGGTTAACAAATCCGCAAAAAAGTCAAAAGTAACTGTTGCATCCGTCTTCAGCAATGAGAGTGACGAGGAGTAACAGTGCATCTACCCAAGCCTGGTGTCGGTGAAGACCAACGAATGGAAGATACTGAATCTGAATGAATTTTCTGCTGTTGCCCTAGCTGTGTATTATGTCGACTTGTACATTATTGTAATCCTCTTTAAGCATTTGTTTGGTGTCATGACTAGAGGATGTCCCTGAGC
Source organism: Anisodus tanguticus (assembly GCA_034509755.1). Classification (NCBI taxonomy): domain Eukaryota; kingdom Viridiplantae; phylum Streptophyta; class Magnoliopsida; order Solanales; family Solanaceae; genus Anisodus; species Anisodus tanguticus. The sequence goes on along the minus strand of CM067561.1, from coordinate 29,570,739 downwards.
GGACATGATAGATAAATACAATGTACTCTGTATTTCTTTGATTTTGAACGTGTGATGCTGAGAATTTTTTGAGGTAAATATTGTGTTTTTCATTGTATTCTTTCCCTTTGATTCTGTCATTAAGTGCGGGCAACATGAATATTACAGGAAGAGAAAAAGAGGATTGACAGATCAGTGATTTCGAGTGGCTTAAGTAGGAGTTGGAACTTGGAACTATAATTTAGTTCTCAGAGGGAGGCAGAGGTGTGAGATTATAATTTTGAGATTAGCCTAGCACTTTGTTTAGTAGGCAAAATGTCCCTTTGTCTGTCTGGGGAAGGTTACGGGAGGATTAGATTTATAGCGTTTTCTTTCTTGTTGGCCTTTTTTATCTTTCTATTTTCACGTAATTTCTTTCTTTTACTTGCTCCATGCGTTTTTTTTAATCCATATTATCCCAAAATTTTGCCTTCCGTAGAACAACTTAACTTAAAACTTTAACTTTTCAAGGAGGTTACTGGTAATTAGAAGGCACAAAATGGATGATAAATAAATTATTAAGGAATTTTTCTATTACATAGTTGAACTTGACCAAGGGTAAATCCGCACGATATTAGACTTGAATACCATTTGGTTGGTTATCCGACATATAATCCTGAATATAAACATTGGACAAGGACTGATCTCGCACCCAATATCCCCTCGTTAAATCCTAGTCAGAGGGATTAAACCAAACTAGCCTCCCGCTCCTGGTGTGTGTTTCAGTTTGCCATTGGGCATAGCTGGTGTATGTTTCATCCTCGATAAAGTAAGCATTTGTGCAGTATTTGGTTGAAATATAAATAGTTTAAAGTTGATGTTGAAAAGGAATATTTGGAAAGTTAGCAATCTGCTCTCTGTTGGTCCATCCCAAAAACTTTAACTGAAGATTTCAAACAGCTATCGAACCATTCTCATACCACATTTTTAATCTATTCAAAGTATTACTCATTGAACTCCAAACAAGTAGACCGTTTGGAGTATCCTTACAACGAGATACCACCTTGTCAAATTGTTCAAAACATCAACTAATCCCCTTGCATCACTTGTTAGAAATTGAATTAAGAGAAGATATTAAATATGTATCTTGCATCTTATCAACTCTACATGTCGTAGGAGTAAGTTATAACTTCTGCAACTAAGCATATAATATTTAGACATGCACAAGATTTAGTAAGTAGCACTTGAAATACACAACATACAGAAGATTAGTATCCCATATTATGGTCAGATACAACACAATAACATGGCAGTATCATTCATCTCTTTACAATACTTCCATCATTCTACAAAGTAAGTAGTGGCGTGTAATTTCAAAGAAAGGCTATCACGCGGCTTCAGCAAAACCTACTCGGGATTTACCATAGTCAAAGACAGTGTGATACGGCCCCATGAATACATCTCCAAGAATCCTGCAAGTACATATCTGAATATCATTTTAGGACAGCAGCAACATATATTAGCTACATGAAAACATAGTGGAAAGTGTTAGTGTTTGTATAAACACGATTCTGTAGTTTTTGCTTAGAGTAATGTAGTAGTATGAGTGTAGTTCACGTTCACTCTTTGATGAATGTAAGTGCAAAGATAACATACCAAAGAGGACCGTAAGGTGGTGGCACATCCAGAGCAGCAAATCCACTGATACAAATTGCAGCAACCCCTTCTCCGGTTTTAAGAATATACTGTCAACAAAAATTTTTAGTCAACAGGTGTATTAAAGGCATTTCATAACAAATGTTACACAACAAGTTTATTTATAGTAGTTGGTCTTGATCACATTTAGTCAAGTAAAGTTGCTCATTTATTAGAAATCAAGGTTCTTGTTTCTGTCCTTTTTTACAATCTTGTTCTCCCAAACATTCCTTTATAATTTTCAACTCTATTCTTTGAATCATATTTAAAGCCTTACCTGAACTCAAGCTCATCAGATATATTATATATACAGTGAAGATTGTTCCCAAACTACTTTATTATAGCAGAGTTCAGTAATGTTTTCTTGCTAGCATATCCATCAAAATATTAGTAGAATACTTCTTTTTTTTGGATTATCATAATATTAGTAGTAGTTAACTACTTGCTTTGCTTGTGTTTATGCTTTGTCTTGAGCCGAGGATCTTTCGGAAACAGCCGCTCTACCTACCAAGGTAGAGGTAATGTTTGCGTACACTCTACCCTCCCCAGACCCCACGTTGTGGGATTTCACTGGTTATGTTGTTGTTGTAGTAGTAGCTAACTACCAGATAATTCCAGCATACCTTGCTATTTCATTGCAAATAAGACACTGAACCACCTTCTCTCCACAATACAAGACCAAAAAGAAAAGAAAATTGATATTGATACAACAATAGAGCAGCCCTTTGCCCACTGCCTTTTATGTTTTAGCTATTCAGCGAGTGCAGGTCACTTGTCCTTAACCTATTTTCATGAGCCACTCAACCTTCAAAGTTCAGGGTATAATTACTATTCAAGCAAATAGGTAGATTTTTTCTAGGTTGATTAGTGAGTATCTCTTAAGCAAATAGGTAGTTTTACAGACTCTGATGGTGAGTAACAATATTCAGATAGGTCAGAACTACAATTTTCTCTGGTTGCTTTCTGATTTTTTCTGAAATCAAAGATGACAAATATGGGGTGAAATGTTTATAGGTTATATGTACATGTCAATGTACTAAACTGTTCAATGTAAGAACATGACTAAACACAAGTGGAATGGAACCTGTTCCGGGTGAGCACAAAAGTTTATCTTTGATAGTGAATGTAATGTTCGGCATGGATGAGATGCTGTTGCAGTCGATAACGGATTCTCCCATTGGACTTGGTAATTTCGAACAAAGCTGTAAAACACCAAAGCTTTAGGGTGTGTTTGGTATGAAGGAAAACATTTTCCAATTTTCTCATGTTCGTTTGGCCAAAAAATTTGAAAAATATTTTCTTTAGGAAAACAAGTTCCTTAAAAACGAGGAAAATGACTTCCCTAATAAAAGTAGGGAAAACAAGTCTTCCAAGTGACATTCAACTTATTGACTTCTAACAGCAGATTAAGTTGTGACTTTTACCTGATCCACATACTCTAGTACTCTCTCTTTTGTCCCCTTCTGTTTGAGCTGGTTCTGCATCCAAACAACTGCCATCTCACAGGCAGTGCACAATGGTGCTTCACCAACAGAACTTCCTTCAGTTTCCCTTTCAACTACTGTTCTGATATTAGAGCTGCAAGGAATTTGGTTCAAACATTAGTTAAATCACATCTGACAAAGCAATTAAAGACTAAACAGTTAATCTGGAGCCTAAGTAATAAAACAACATTCTCAAAACTTTATGCTCATTGTACTAAAGAAGATAATCCTGCTGGATTGCAAATACAAAAAACTGCAAGTCCCACCTTTCAGGCCAAAACAGATTTTGCTGAGTATTCAAAAATCAGATGACAGAGTGGAAATCAGATAATAATTGAGTGCCTACATAATAATAATTCAAGATCTCTGAAAGCTCTCGTGATTTTTCTCTGTGTGGATTGTAATCATAACAGTAATTTCCTTAATATTTGGGAGTAGTTTTATCCCCTCAAAAAACTTAGCTAAAGCCTCCTCAATGACATGAGCTTCAAGTCAAATGTGTCATGACGAGGAATTAAAACAAGAAAGGGGAGGTGGTACCTCACATGCTGAGCTCCATCAAGATAACATAAACCTGCTTGTGAACAAACTTGATCAGGTCTCACCTGCAGATCACAATAATGTGTTATCTACAAGCACACTGAAATGTGAAATAAACAAAAGGGAAACAGAACAGACCCCTGATACTAGTAAGTCCTAGATCATCTCTCCATACTGTGAAACGATAGTTTTACATTCCATGCTAACAACTCCTTCTGCTCCAATGGCATGGTTGAGTTGTGTCACGATAGTCTGGAGTTGATTTGTCACAAGTCTAAAGTTTGTTTCAAATAAAGAAAAGACTACAATTCTTGCAGGAATTAAGTGAGTAAGATAAAGATAATGGAACATAATGTTGGACCAGCAAGTAGTGATGTCCCAGAATCCACAATAGCAGCACAACCACCTGCACAATAACCTGAAAGGGAAAAACAAGATGACCAGAACTTAAAACACTCTTTCTCTGGATTAGAGTCCTAATAATTTTTCCTTTGAAGAAAGATGATACACCTCATTTCAGAATAATAGTAAGTTTTAGTAAGTTACTGCCTCAAAAGCAATAGAGGTACAAAGACAACAGATGATTCATTGCATCTTAGTAAACTTTCCACATTTAGTAGCTGTAGATGATTGTGCAATATATATTTTCCGATATACAGTTTTGAGGGAAATCTGTATTAGCAATTGTTTAGATGATTACATGGGATTAGATGGGAAATACAGGTTCCTCAACATTAGAAAATGAGTGGAATCTCCATTTTTTGCATTGGCAGAAAGACTCACCTGTTGATGCGTTGCCGATAAGGAAATCTCCCATATTAAACTGAAAAGGAAAAGGAAAATATACATGAAGGATAGAGATGCTTCTTTTCATAAAAGAAGAGCAGCACAGAGATGCTTCTTTTCCATGTTTGTAGAGTGCCTGCACTGCAACAGTAAACAGAGATTTTTAGTTTTCCACAAGGTGATAATCTTGTCATAACAGAAGACAAATCTTAACTTAATCCACAGTAATAAAAAAGGAAAAGACTTCAGTAAAGATGCAGAAGGAGAACCAGTCAAATCTGTGTCCATACATACGTATATTCAAATTTTTCGCTGATATCACTCTTATTAAATAGAAAAAATGATGCATATATATTTCTTTACCATGTCTTGAGAATCACAACCTTTACCCTAATTACCATGACCAGTTTACAGAATGATAAATTGATTAGGACGTTTTTCTTTTATCTGATTGATGTTTAAGTAAATCTGTGCACATGTAACATTCCTACACAACACTCACAACAACATAGAAAGGGAAAACATCAGATACCCTAGATAATCTTCTTTTGAAGTAATAGGAACTCATGCATCAAACCTCATGTCTTTATACACTATTTAAGAAGTAAAAGTTAAAACTTCCTTTTTAATAACTATTATACTATCTATTAAAACTGAATCCAAGCTCTCAACAATGGTGGAGACTCAACATTACCAACAATGGTGCATTGGACTAAACCGAGAAGAGAGAAAATGAAATGTGTAAAATGAGCAATATTACTAATCATGATCCACAATGATCAATATATACAAGTGAAGGAGAGATCATGCTAGCTGTGTACAGCTCAGCATAATTGCTAACTAACTCTCAACAAACTAACTAATCATTGACTAAGCTTTGACTAACTAACTAACCGACAGCTGTGTAACTAACTGCTAACAGTGACACTAACTAACTGACTACTAATGCTAAATAATACAAGTACAAATATATTAACTCAATACCCCGCTCAAGTTGGAGGTGAGGCTCTCACTGCCAACTTGCCCATTACAACTGAGTGATTGACACCAGTGAGAGCTTTTGTAAGAACATCAGCCAGTTGATCTGTGGTAGCAACATGATGCAATGAAATAAGACCTTCATGTAGTTTGTCTCTCACAAAGTGGCAATCTACTTCAATGTGCTTGGTCCTCTCATGGAACACAAGATTTTTTGCTAATGTGTAAGGCTGATTGACTATCACAATAGACTGCAATTGGTGATGGATAAGTGAGTGTCAATTCTGTGAATAGCCTGTTTAACCATACCAATTCTCCTACCACCCTCCTCAATGATCTGTACTCAGCCTCTGCTGATGATAATGAGATTGTTTCCTGCTTCTTGGACTTCCAGCTCACAGGACAATCTCCAAGCAACACCAAGTATCCACTCACAGACCTTCTAGAATCTGGGTAAGCAGCCCAGTCTGAATCACAATAGGCTTGCACAGTACAGTCTGGATTTCTAGACACAAAAATACCCATAGTTGGATCCTTTTTCAAATACCCGAGCAAGTGAAAAACTGCCTGTAAGTGAGGCTCTCTAGGATCCTGCATGAATTGGCTGAGATGTTGAACTCCAAATGCTATATCTAGTCTTGTGTTGGTGAGGAAGTTCAGTTTCCCTATCAGTTTCCTGTAGAATATGGGATCTTAGAGTGGTGTTCCCTCTTTAGCTTTGAGCTTGACACTAGGATCAAGAGAGGATAGGTTGTTGTAGTTGAAGCAATCATACTCCTTCAACAAATCTAGAACAAACTTCCTCTGAGAAATGATAACTCCATCAGCTGTATCCAAAACTTCCACACCCAAGAAATAGTTCAGCCTTCTAAGATCTTTAATTTTGAACTTGTCATGAAGAAAATGTTTCAAAAGTGTGATCTCTTGATCATCAGTGCCTGTGAGTATCACATCATCCACATATACTGCCACAAATACTACCAGAGATCCATGTTTTCTATAGAACAAAGAATAATCATGCATGGAATGCTGGTATCCTCTAGAATCCAGGGCTTCTGTCAATTTGGCATACCACTTGTCTGCTTGCTTGTTTTAGGCCATACAATGACTTGTTGAGCTTGCATACTAATCCTGGATTTTGCACATCCAAACCTTAAGGCAGTGCCATATACACTTCTTCATGTAGGTCACCATGAAGAAATGCATTATTGACATCTAGTTGTGACATAGTCCATCCCTTCTTTACAATAGCAGCTATTAGGCTCCTTACTGTGGTCATCTTTACCACAGGGGAATACGTCTGTGTAATCTATTCCTGCTTGTTGTGTGTAGCCTTTCACGACCAATCTTGCCTTAAATCTTTCTATACTAGCATATGCCTTGTGCTTGACCTTGTACACCCACCTACAACCAATTGCTTATTTTCCTGGGGGTAATGGGACAAGATCCCAAGTGTAGTTGGCATACAATGCCTCAAATTCTTGTGTCATAGCTGTCTGACATTCAGGATTGAGCACAGCTACCTCATATGATGATGTCTCACTATCATGATAAACATTTTTTTATAAGTAGCTGACTATCAGGACTGATGTGATGACTGTTGGAAAACAGTGCAGTGAGGGAAAAAGAAGGTTGCAGGGGTTGTGTGTTTTGATTGCTGGTGCTAGGCTTGAGACTTGGGATGGAGTATTCAAAGTCTTAGAGATATTTAGGAGTTTTGTTAGGTCTGGTGGAAGTTCTTTGTACAAATGTGGACTGTTGAATTAGTCTTTCCTCTTGCATATTAGGGACAGGTATTTCAGGCATTGTAGTATGTGATGAGGATGGATGGTTTTGGCTATGAGGAGGAGATGGTAAATGGTGAACATCAAGAGGAGATGTTGGATGGCAATGAGGAGATGGTGGTGAAGGTGGTACATTAGACAACTCGGTATCAGTTTGCAAAGTTTGATTAGTAGTAGTCAAATTTCTATGTTCTCTTAGCAAAATGTCATTATTTCTTACTGTAGTACTAGAGTTGTTATGATCAAGGAAAACAGATTTGAGAACTGAAGAAAAAGATACACCACTAGTAGACAGTAAAAGGAAACACATTTTCATGGAATACCACATCTCTAGAGACGAGTATTTTCTTTGTAGCCAGGTTTAAGACCTTGTAACCTTTTGTTGCATAAGGGTATCCCACAAAGATATGAGGAGTTATAGGTTCAAGTTTGTCTCTGTGTTGTTTAGGTATGGTAGGGTAGCATAGACAACCAAAGGATCTTAACTGGGAATATTCTGATTTCTTTTGGTACAAGAGTTCAAAAGGACATTTGTTAGCTAAAAAGGTGAAGGGTAACCTGTTCTCTATGTGAGTGGCTGTTAGAATGCACTCTCCCCAATACCTTAAAGGCAGTTTGGATTGAAACAAGAAAGCTCTTGCAGTTTCCAGTAAATATCTGTGTTTTCTTTCAACAACACTGTTTTGTTGAGGTAAGGACAAGTTTTCTGGTGTATGATTCCTTTGGATTGAAAGAATGTGAAGGCTTCATTACTGGTAAATTCAAGGCCATTGTCTGACCTGATGGTCTTAACTGAGGTGTTGAATGATTTTCTATCATACAAATGAAAGCTTTTAAGACTTGAAGGGCATTGCTTTTACTGCTCAAGAGGTGAGTCCAGGTGGATCTACTATAATCATCCACCAGGGTTAAAAAATATCTGTAATTGTCATGGGTGGTGACATGATAAGGTCCCCACAAATCAATGTGAAGTAATTCAAATATGGTCTTTGACCTGTTTGTGCTTTGAGGGAAAGGTAACCTAGTTTGTCTAGACATAGGACAGATGGTGCACACGAAAGGCTGCTTAGGTGAAAACCTAGTAGGTAAATTGGATATTCCCCTCATTTTAACAAAAGGAACATGTCCCAATCTGTTGTGCCACAAAAAATCTACACTGTCTCTTACAGAAAAACAAGATTCATCAGAAGAACATCAGTATTATTATGAATAGAGTGATCATTTACAAAGAGAGGTGAATGAGAAGTGCAAACATCCCTAGTGGATGTGCTGTTCTTGCTATCACTTTCAACATGAAAAGAAACAGGACTTGAGATAGGAACAGGACTTGAGATAGAAACATGGAAAGAACAACATGCAGATATTTTCTTCATTTCTTTACCATCAGAAGATTTCATGCATCTGGAACAACAACAACAACAACATACCCAGTGAAATTCCACAACGTGGAGTCTGGGGAGGGTAGAGTGTACGCAGACCTTACCTCTACCTTGCTATTACCAAGAACCTGAGGCCTCTTCATTGAAGGGGCCTGCAACAAACATAGTGCATCAGTGAACAACACTATGCATTTTAAAGAAGATGCAAGGGAATGGACATAAATGAGGTTGTACTTGAAAGAAGGAACAAATAACACTTCGCATAAGGTGATCCTAGAATTGACTACCACATCACCAAACTCTGTTACCTTTACTTTGTATCCTAATAATGAGACTAGTAAGGGATATGGCAAGATCCTAATGTTTGTAAGTGAAGATCTATTAAAGGTTATATTGTTGGATGCTCTTGAGTCTATAATCCACAAATCAGCTCGACTCAAAACATTTACATGATGACTTATCAAAATCAATAGAAGAAGTGCATACAACAATACCTGCAAAATTTACTGATCCTGCATTGGTGTTGTTATCATTGACAATGTCTCCTCCTTGTGCTCCTTGGAAATTCTGCAATAGCTTCATGATCTGACCATACTGTTCCTTTGAGAGATTGAGATTTTTGAAGACTGTAGTGACTGGACTCAGGATTGTGGTTTTGCAATTGATCCAGAGATCCAACATCTTCTCCATGATTAGAAAGCATATCATTTGGCACACCATGCACATTTGCCACATCTCTCCTAGCACCTCTACTGAACCTGTAGTTTTGCCTATTGTTTTGAGTGTAATTCTGAGTGTTGTAGTTTTGATTGTTGAAATGACCTTGGCTCCCATGACTAGAACTGCCATAACTCTGTGGGTAACCATGTAGTTTGTAACACTTATCCCTAGTATGTCCTGGCCTTTTGCAGTAATCACACACCATTGTATTCCTATTGTAACCTGACTGAGAATTATTTCCAGAGAAATTGTTGTTGTTGCCTGCTGAATAATTTATTTTGAAGTTCCTATTACTAGTAGGCCTTGAAGTTCCTGCATTCAATGACACAGACTCCATCATCAATCTGTTACTAGGCTTGAATTCTCTTTGTTTTTCATCTTGAATCAACAAAGAGAAAGTATGTGTCATGGATAGCAAAGGATTCATCATAAGTATGCTGCCCCTAACTATGGTGTATACTTCATTTAGTCCCATAAGAAATTGAATCAATCTCCTGTCTTGCTCTGCCTTATGCATTCCTTCCTTAGCTCCACAAGTGCACAAACAACTACAATGGCTTTTGGCACTCAAAGTGGACAGTTCTTCCCATAGTCTTTTCATTTTGGCGTAATATATAGTGATATCCAAGGCTCCCTGAGTTAGATCATTGATCTCCTTTTGAATTTCATATAATTTTGCTCCATTAGTTTGTTCATATCCATCTTCCAACTCTTTCCACAATTCCACAGAACCATCAACATATTCCACACTGACAAATCTCTTTGGATAAGGAATTCAGTATCCATGAAGTAACCATGTTATCACATTTCTCCTACTGTCGAAATTGGGGTGAATTCACATTTGGCTTTTTACACTCGCCATTGATAAATCCTAACTTATTTTTCACTGATAGATTTCTTAGAACACTTCTCCTCCATGACCTATATCCAACTCCATCGAAGGGAGTTGGAACTAGCATCAAACCAAGGTTATCAGAAGGCCCCATATAGAGTGGATCATTAACATTTGTTACTACATTACTTGTACTAGCATTTGCCTGTACATTATCCTCCACAGCCATTGTATATTCAAAGGAACAAAGATTTTTAAATTCGAAGAGATAATTGGGAACTAAATTTGAGAAATAGGACTTCAATCAGAGAAAACCAAGAAATCGCACACACATAAATTATGTGCATGTACTAACCAATAATCGAAGAAGAATATAATCACAATTGCAAACACGGAATCGAAGAAAACCGTAATATCAGAGATCGAGAAATATACAAACACAAAATTGGGGAAAATGCCAACAGTAAAACACTGATAGAAATCAACAGAGATGATAATCACGATTGTGGAAGCGAAGAGTAGAACTCATAGATCGTAGCTTTGCTCTGATACCATATTAAAACTGAAGCCATGCTCTCAACAATGGTGGAAACTCAACATTACCAACAATGGTGCATTGGACTAAACCGAGAAGAGAGAAAATGAAATGTGTAAAATGAACAATATTTTTAATCATGATCTACAATGATCAATATATACAAGTGAAGGAGAGATCATACTAACTGTCTACAGCTCAACATAATTGCTAACTAACTCTCAACAAACTAACTAATCATTACCTAAGCTTTGACTAACTAACTAACCGACAACTGTGTAACTAACTGCTAACAGTGACACTAACTAACTGACTGCAAATGCTAAATAATACAAGTACAAATATATTAAGTCAATACTATCTTTTATCACAAACTAATTTTACATCTCATTCAGGTCAATGACCATGCCAAGGCTCAAGACATATTATGGTTGCTAAGACTGATATCCTCACCACTTTGATTTCCAAAGGGTCCCAAACTTCCCCTATCCCAGAAACAATCCACTTTCCATGAAGACTTATCATCATTCATCACTTACCAAGAACTTAACATATGAATTTTGCTTGCTCCAACATCAGTTAAAAATAAACATCCACCAGCTACATACATTTCTTAGCCCATCCTATTAATACTTTACCTTGTTAAGACTTGGGTTTCACAAAAGATGTCTCTTTTACCCAAAAATTCAGATTGTTATTTTGCAGCTCTACCTTAACCAGGCTTAAGAAATACTCCATAAAAACCCTATCTTTCTTCTTTTTTCTCATTTTTCTTGGGAGAAAACAAAAGATTCCTCTTTTTTTTGTAGGTGCATAAAAGACTCCTCTTTCACATCAAGAATTCGTTCAAGGATAATCAACTGTTGAGTTGTGGAGCCTAATTCCAGAAGACACTATGAAGACCCGATTGGGGTCAGCCGATTGTGAGAGCTGGCATCAGTCGGTGTAATGTTATTAGTGAAGGATATTTTAGGAACTTTAGGTTTCTATTAGGTTCGCCCTAATTTTCACTATATATATATATTAGGGCGTCGTTTCTTTGGATCTTTCCAACTGGAAAAGAGTGAGTTTTCTTTCTTGAGAGAAAAATGGTGAGTCGTAAGACGGTGTAGCCGGGAAAGGAGAGAAAGAGAGATTGTAAACTCAAAACTCCATTATAGTAAAATGACTAAAATCTGCAGCGGCAAGTGGACTAGCTCTCGCATTGAGAGTGAACCACTATAAATTTGTGTGTTATTTATTATTCGCATATTTATTGTTTTCGATTTAAATAGGGTTCCGGAAGTCGTAAATCCTAACAACTGGTATCAGAGCTCAAGCGTCAGGTTGTGTTGTGATTCAGAAAACCATGGGAGGCGAAGATGGTTCGGCACACGGCATCGGTAAATTCGATGGGACATACTATGCGTTTTGGAGAATGCAAATTGAAGACAATTTGTAGGGAAGAAAATTTCATCAACCGCTGAGCCCGAAGCCCGAGGAGATGAATGATGCAGATTGGAATCTCCTTGACAGACAGGTTCTGGGAGTAATCCGATTGACGCCGTCAAAGAACGTTGCTCACAACGTGGCGAAGGAGAAGACCACGGCTGGCATGATGAAGGTTCTGTCCGATATGTATGAGAAACCTTCGGCCAACAATAAGGTATTTCTCATGAAGAAACTCTTTCATCTAAAGATGGAGGAAGGTGCCCCTGTTGCAGTGCACGTGAATGAATTCAACACGATTGTTAATCAACTGTCATCGGTTGCAATCGAGTTTGAAGATGAAGTGCAAGCCTTAATTTTGCTGACGTCTCTACCGAATAGTTGGGAGCCGATGAGAGCAGCCGTTAGTAATTCTGTCGGCAGTGACAAAATGAAGCTCAACGATATTAGGGATCGTATCCTAGCCGAGGAGGTTCGCAGGATAGATTCTAGTGAAGCATCGACTAGTTCTGCTCTGAATGTTGAGAACAGAGGCAGAAATTATAACAGAAACAACAGCCGAAATAGGGTCAAGTCGAAGTCAAGGAATGGCAGGGGCCAATCCAGATCGGGCCGAACTCTTGGGTGTTGAAACTGTGGGAAATCAGGACACATTAAGAAGAATTGCAGGGCACTGAAAAAGGACAACAAGTGGAGTGGAATCAATTCTGCCACGGAAGACATTGACGATGCGTTGTTGTTGTCAGTTGGCAGCACGATAGACTTTTGGGTGCTCGACTCAGGAGCGTCTTTTCACACCACCACACATCGTAATATAATAACGAATTACGTTGCTGGGAATCACGACAAGATTTACCTGGCATATGGTGAGCCTTTAGACGTCGTTGGTACTAGAGACATTAATTTGAAGATGTCAAATAGACACATGTGGAAGATCACGAAGGTCAGACATGTGCCGAAGCTGATGTGTAACCTAATATCAGTGGGTCAGCTTGATAATGAGGGACATAATATTACCTTTGGTAATGGGTCCTAGAAGGTGACGAAGGGTGTCATGGTGGTTGGTCAAGGCAAGAAAACTAGTACTCTGTATATGACGACTAGCTGTCGTAATACAGTCGTTGTTGTTGACAACACAAAGAAGACAGAGTTGTAGCACTGTCGGCTGAGGCATATGAGCCAGAAAGGAATGAAGCTGTTAGTGAGTAATGGCATGATTCCAGAGCTAAAATCGGTGGATGAAATCGGTGGATCATCATATGTGTGAGAGTTGCATACTTGGAAAACAGAAGCGAGTGAGTTTTTCAAACGTAGGCAGGGAATTGAAGGCCGAGAAGCTTGAGTTGGTGCACACGGATGTGTGGGGACCTGCCATTGTCCCCTCCAAGTGAGGATCGTATTACTACGTGACCTTCATTGATGATTCGACCAAAAAGCTATGGGTTTATTTTATGAAAAATAAATCCGAAGAGTTCACTGTCTTCAAAAGGTGAAAAGCCATGGTCGAGAATGAAACAAACCTTAAAGTGAAGAGCCTGAGGTCTGACAATGGTGGAGAATACATTGATGGTGACTTCAAATGGTACTGTGTCGATAATGGGATCAAGATGGTGAAGACTATTCCAGGAACGCCCCAACAAAATGGAATAGGGAAAAGGATGAACCGGACTTTGAAAGAGCGTGCACGGAACATGAGAATACACGCTGGACTGCCGAAGACATCCTGGGCAGATGCAATCAATACCGCAACCTTCTTAATTAACCGAGGACCGTCTGTTCCTTTGGGTTTCAGAATTTCAGAAGAGGCCTGGAGTAGTAAAAAGGTAAATCTTTCTTTTCTGAAAGTGTTCGGCTGCTTATTCTATGTTCATATTGATGCTTCGGCTAGAAGTAAACTTGATCCGAAATCTAAAAAGTGTTACTTTATCATCTATGGTGATACCGAGTTCGGTTACCGATTCTGGGATGACCAAAATCGAAAGATCATCCGAAACAGGGATGTCGTCTTCAATGAACATGTGTTGTACAAGGACAAGGTGCGAGAGAGTTCAGAATGTAAGAACAAGGAATCGAAAACAACCGATTTGAGAGACTTCTCGGCAGCCGAGACAGTCGAGGCACCCGAATTACAACCAGGTACGACTGAGGCAGAGGAACAAGTTAGTGATGGCCGGGTTGATGAAAATGCTGATTCTGAAACAAATCAGCGGACGCCGATCATAAAACTACGCAGATCATCTAGGATCAGTAAGCTGGTTCACACGTTCTCTCCATCCCTCAACTACATTCTGCTCACAGATAGAGGGGAGCCGAAATGTTACGAAGAAGCAATGCAAGTCGATGAATCGATTAAATGGGAGTTGGCAATGAAAGATGAAATGGACTCACTGTCGGCAAATCATACATGGGAGTTAGCCGAGTTGCCAGAGGAGAAGAAGGCATTGCAGAATAAATGGGTCTATCGGATAAAGGAAGAACACGATGGAACCAAGCGATATAGAGCTAGGCTGGTTGTGAAGGAATTCCAACAGAAAGAAGGCATTGACTACACAGAGATCTTCTCTCCCGTAGTCAAGCTAGTAACCATCAGAATTGTTCTTGGGATGGTAGCAAAGGAAGACATGCATCTTCAACAGATGGACGTGAAAATTATTTTTCTTCATGGTGATTTAGATGAGGAAATCTACATGAAGCAACCAGAGGGATTCGAGGTCAAAGGAAAAGAGAATCTGGTGTGCAAGCTTCAAAAGAGCATGTACGGACTGAAACATGCTCCAAGACAGTGGTACAAGAAGTTTGATAGCTTTATGAAGAAAGTCGAGTTCATAAGGTGCGAAGCTGATCACTGTTGTTACTTCAAGAGATTTAAAGACTCCTACATGATACTGCTTCTTTATGTTGACGACATGCTAATCGCAGGAGCAGACCTACATGAGATTGATCGACTGAAAAGGAAGTTGTAAGAAGAATTCGCAATGAAGGATTTGGGAGCCGCAATGCAAATCCATGGGATGAGAATCATCCTAAGTGAGGAGGGCATCAAGCTCTCACAAGAAGAATACGTGAAGAAGGTTCTCAAGAGGTTCAAGATGGATGATGCCAAGCCAGTCAGTACTCCCTTGGCTGGGCACTTTCACTTGTCAAAAGATCAGTCGCCGGTAACCGAGGACGAGATGAAGTAAATGGATAGGGTACCTTATGCATCGGCTATCAGCAGTCTTATGTATGCAATGGTATGTACGAGGCCAGACATTGCACATGCAGTGGGAGTTATTAGCCGATTTATGAGCAATTCGGGAACGCAACACTGGGAAGCTGTGAAGTGGATTTTCAGATATCTGAAGGGCAACTCGAGTTCAGCTTTGTGTTTCCGAAAGTCAGAAACAGAATTGTAGGGATATGTTGATGTTGACAATGGTAGTGATGTTGATAGTAGAAAGAACACATCCTGGTATGTTTACACCTTCGGAGGTATTGCGATTTGCTGGGTTTCAAAGTTGCAGAAGATAGTAGCTCTTTCTAGTTGTGAGGCTGAGTACGTTGCTGTGACAGAGGCCACGAAGGAGATGATATGGCTACAATCTTTTATGTGGGAATTGGATCAGGACCACGAGGCAAGTGTGTTATACTGTGATAGCTAGAGTGCCATTCATTTGGCAAAGAACCTAGTTTACCATGCTCGCACGAAACATATACAGCTTCGGTACCACTTCATCCGATCAGCTTTGGAAGATGGAGTGTTAGTACTTGAGAAGATCCTAGGGAGTCAGAATCCAGCCGACATGCTGACGAAGGCTGTGCCGAACGATAAACTGAAGTTGTGTGCAACTTCGGTTGGACTCCTTGGATGAGAATCAAAGTCGTTGCTGCAGATAGAGACAGATGATTGAAATTAGTCACCAAGTGGGAGACTGTTGAGTTGAGGAGCCTAATTTCAGAAGATACTATGAAGACCCGATTGGGGTCAGCCGATTGTGAGGGCTGGCATCAGTCGGTGTAATGTTATTTAGTGGAGGGTATTTTAGAAATTTTAGGCTTGTATTAGGTTCGCCCTAATTTTCGCTATATATATATATATATTAGGGCGCCGTTTCTTTGGATCTTTCCAACTGAAAAAGAGTGAGTTTTCTTTCTTGAGAGAAAAACGGTGAGTCGTAAGACGGTGTAGTCGGGAAAGGAGATAAAGAGAGATTGTAAACTCAAAAATTCATTATAGTAAAATCTGCAGCGGCAAGTGGATTAGCTCTCGCATTGAGAGTGAACCACTATAAATCTGTGTGTGTTATTTATTCTTTGCATATTTATTGTTTTCGGTTTAAGTAGGGTTCCGGACGCCGTAAACCCTAACATCAACATCTGATCATCAACCATATAAAAAGCATTTATACAGTGAATGATCTATATAAGTGCAGTGACTGAATCTGAAGGCCACAAGTATCATCAAAGGATAGAAATAGAACCAAGTCAACACCCGCAACCTCTAACAATAACAACAACAACATATATAGTGTAATTACACAAGTAGGGTCTGGAAGGTAGAGTGTACGCAAAACTTACCCCCACTTGGATAGTAGGGTGGTAGATCCCAACCTCTACTCCCACATAGAAAAAAATAGGGGGGAAAAGCAACCTTGTAGGCCAAGATCATGGATGAAAAGAAATTGAAAATCAGAAATTGACAACATGGAGTACAAAAGAAGCAAGTCAAACAACTATCTCTCAAGAAAAGGAAAAAAAATACAAAAATCAAGAAGTGAAAAAGAAGAAGTTACACTGCTAGCAATAGATGATTATTCAGTCTGGACTAAGAAAAGTACAAACAAGTTTATTACAGGAAATCTACTACAAAAAGATCAAGACTCAACTGGAAAATAACAAGCTGATCATCATCTTGTACATCTAAATGAAAACCACAAAGATGAAGATGAAGATAAAGATTTAAAGGGTCAAACCTTAAAGATTGAGTAAGATGAAACCCAGAGATGTAGTTGGGAGAAGCTTTTAGATAGAAAGCAGAGAACCAAGTACGGAGGAGAGAGTGGAGATAACCGCACACCTGTACGAGACGTACTTGGCCTGGGAGGTAAATTGAGGTATATGCACGAGTGTTAGTCTAAGGGAGAACGGGATACAAACTCAGCAATAGCTCTTGTAATATTTCAGCAAAGACTGTCACCACACGAATTTGAACTCGCGACATCGAAGTAATTATATCAAATCACCTTGCCACTTACCAACTCGTCTCTGTCTCTCGATAATATTATAGGATTACTGGATTCTGCTATTTGTCCATGCTCAACTCAACAGAGTGGACCACATCTGTTTGACACGTGAATCAACATTATTTAATGCACAAAAAATGTGCTTTGAATGAAAACGGAAAAAAAAAACTATCAAACGTAACCTTCAAAAAATAAATTTTTATTTGCAGTTATTTTCTGAATTTATAATCAGTAGCAGTCTCTCTATTTATGAAAGATAAGGTTAACGGCATATATTACTTTTTTTTTAATTTCACTTATAAGATTACACCGAATATATTTTTGTTATATTGTTATTTTTTGAATTTACACATGTGAGCTCAGTTGGACACTTCTATTTTTTTTAACTAAAAAAGGAATTTCTTTATTCGATGTATTTTCTTTTTTGACATCTTATGCATTTGTTTTGTCAAAGTCCTTTTTTTTTTTATGGTGGTTAGCTTTGGTTGGTGAAAAAATAAGTGATGTTAATTTAGTGCTGCACATCTCCTCTTCTTCTTCTTTTCCTTTTAATTTATTTTGAATAATTTAATTATATGAACTTAAATATTTTCAGAAAAAGATAATTAGAAAATAATACTAGCATTCAGCTCTTAAAATTAGCAAGGTCATTAAATAGGACAGGAGGATTATCTTTTAATACATTATCATATTGGGAAAATTGTACTTTATTCAAGCTCAGCCTAGTTAACAAAGAAATTCTATAAACTTTCCAAAAATTAAGACCTCTTATGAGATATTTACTAAGTACTATAGTAATTTCTTTGTACACGCGTGCTTGAGGAAACTAAATATGTTACAAAGGATATCAATCATAGTGCATTGTTAGGTATGAAATGATGGTAACGTTTTTTCATAAAAGTGTGATAAGAATTATCTTATTCATATGTAATTAATTATACCCATTCTCCTTTAAAATGAGGAAAAGTGTGCCGAAGGGAATTTTTTTTTGTCTTTTTCTTTGCTTTTCTACAATGTTCCAAGAAAATTACTCATTCAACCTCTAATATTTTGATCCGATGTTGCATAAATTTTCGTTCTTTTTAATTTTTGAGAACTATAGCTATGTTGTTATTTACAAGTAGATATATTTTCCCTATACATATTTATTTTATTTTTACCATTTCTGTAACAAAATCACCACTTTTTAAAAAATATTATTGCATACAATCATCTTATGCCAGTCGGATCATTTAAGTTAAAAAACTATACAATTATAAGAAGAAAACGAAATAAAAAAGAAAATGAAACCGTAAATAAGTAGACAACTTCTCTAGTCTCTTTTAGCTTGTATTTCCTTTTAGTTACTTTTTAGCTATTTTGTTTGTCTTTGATGATTATTTGAAGAAGCTTAAGATGGTATGATCATTTGTTCCATGGGCCATGAGCCATGAGAAAACAAACTTAATGCATAAGTCTTTTTCTTTTAATAGGTCAAAATAGAAGAATGAGAGTGTTAGAACAATGGTAAAGTTATTTTCGTGTGACTTATAGATTACAGGTTCGAGTCGTGAAAACAATCAAGTCGTGAAAACAATCACTAATGTTTGCATTAGGATAGACTGTCTACGTCACGGTCCGTGGAGTACGGTCCTTCATCAAACTATACTAACGCGTGATACTTTGCGCATCGAATTGCTCTTGCATTAAACTAGTGGAATAGTTGTTAGACGGATTCCAAGGATGGTGGCTTGTGTAAATTCGGAATTTTCAAGTGACATGTATGAAAGATTGAAACTTCAAGGAAGACGTATGTAGCTTTCCTTAATCATAACCTTATACGTAGTTCTTAAAACATTTTACAAATTATTTTAATAGATAGTTTAACTTATATATATTAACGGTGTAAAAATTTATAATTGAGTGGCAAAATGATTATGCCATCTCTTTTTTAAAGAAGTGAGAAAATATTAAAAATGATCTCTCATGTTTAGGATAGGTTCAAAGTATTTCCTTAAACATATATATATATATATATATATATATTTAGTAGTTTTTATTCTTTAAATTTGTCTATATTGAGCACGTTTGATCATCACAAATACTTAACAAAAGTTTTATGTTAGCTTGAGTTGCTTCTGTCTTTAAGTTTATCATAAGTGAGCACTTTCAAAATTAAATATTTAATAAACTCTATTTGTTATATTTGTCGAGAACTGTTAAAAAGATTTAGTGGAAACTCACATTTAAAGATGTGATTTCTGCTATTTTTGCCATATATCTATAATTTGGTGTGACTTATTGAGGAACAATTTATGTTATTATTTGTGTTTAATGTTTTTGTGATTCAATTTCTAGGATTAATGGAATTTTTCTACTATTTTTGGTTAGTTTTTTTTTCTTCACAGCCTCGTCAAATCTAACAAATAGAGTTTATTAAATATTTATTGGAGATCAAAAGTACTTCTAACTTTTGACAAATTGATGACCACAGTTATTTAAAATTTTAATTAAGGGACTACCTTCACTACTAAAAACAAAGGATTGTTCCATCGATAATTAATTAAAAAATTGTGCTATATTCTACCTCATTCCTACCGACCAACTCACCGGGAAAACACATGATGAAAAATAGATTTCCACTGAAATGTCGGATAACTTTCTACTTTTTTTGTGTGAAAACACTACTATTTTTTCTTCCTATTGATATCTGTGTGAATAGACACCGGTGGGAAAATAGTAATTTTTAATAGCATTTATACTTATCCCAAACTTAATTGCTTTACAATTAAATAATACCATGTCAAAACTTATTTCGATCAATCAAAAGGATTTACTTTATTAATTGAAGTACAGTAATCCAGAAGCTTTTTTTTTCGTCCACATAATGAGAAATGTTATGACACTATATTACGTAGTATTATTATTATACTAATAAGGTCTAATCTCGAGAATGTGCTTCATGACACATGATGTTGACCAAAACTAGGGTCATGACTGTTCTTCCAATTGTTCCCCTAGATAAGTAAATGCGAAATTTTATTTTTGCATAGGAAACACACTACTGCAAATCAACATTGCATTTCTAGTTCAAATAGAGGGCGTTTTTTTGTCGTGTTACTCCTAATATCATGTATTTCCACATGATATATCAAATCGACTAGCGTTGGGAGTAGCAGGAGATCAAACGTTTGATATGAAAAATCATATTGTCATAATAAAAGAAGCATATAACCTTAGATAAAACACTTGTGGATAATCAATTAAGTATGTGATTAGGGACATCGTGTTTCCCTAATACAGTTGAAAACGACCTTTTAAATTCTGGATATGTTTACATAAAGTCAAATATATATATGCATCTTATTACAAGCGTGGAGAGGGTTGCGTGCACAGAAATTCGACCACCTCGAACATTGTGTGTTCGGTACGAAGAAAAATGTTTTCCTGAAAACAAGTAGCTTACTTATTTTATTGTGTTCGTTTGGTGAGTGGAAAACATTTTCCGAAAAATATTTCCTTGCGTTCGATTGGTAAGTAGAAAATATTTTCATGTGTTTGGTTAGTGAGTAGAAAATATGTTTTAAGAAAATAATTTTCTATGCTCCTCCACCCCACCCCCCACCCCCAACAAATCACCAAGCCTTCCTATGCTCCTTCACTCCACCCCCACTCCAAATCAAGAATTCACATACTGATAATCATATCTTCCCTCAAACAAACAAATTGATATGACCACAAAAAGGCCGTAAACCACAATGAAACTCAAGCAATCATCCAATTAGTAAAATCAAGCCAACAGTAGAAGCAAAGAATCCAAATTTCATTCAAGATTGACCTTTAACTCACTCAACTGTTGTTCTAAAAGAAACCATCTTTCATCAAACAAACAGAATCAGAATTAGCAACAAACATAAAAAATCAAACTGGAATCTTGAAGTTACAAAATAAAAGTGCGAGATTAATAATTGTTTTCAAACTCTATCTAGCTCCGTTCTTTCTATCAATTTGTGTATTCTATTGTTGTCGCTTGAATCGTTCCAACCATGCGGAGATTTTGTATTTTGTGCCATGAATGCCTTAGCTAAAGTGCATTTTGCATCAAATAATCAAAAGCGTCACCTAAGAACTCTTCCTCATTGTTAAATATACACGGTATACACGTGTATATTTATGTATCTATGGTCTCGGATTTGTACATAATAGGCCCACGGGTTGGGCAGATTTTTAGTGTAAATATTACATTAGTTAGTATTGTACGCTTACCATAATTATAGGATTCTTATACTACTAGAATAGGATTTTAGGATTAGAATAAGAATATTTTTTCTATTATGGAAAGTTATAAATTGTATATATACTCTTTCATTAATGAAAATAATCAAGTGATTATTTCTTATATGATATCAGAAGTCTAGGTTATTTTCTCCCAACTTTTCCGTCAACTTGTGGCCTCGAATTATGGCGATCCCTTCTCGGATTCTGTGCCGACGGTGGTTCTATTTCTTTCTCTTCCCAAATTTCCTTCCAAATCCCTACATCACGTATTGCGTTACTATTATGGCTAAGAACACATTTCACTTTGCCCTTACTATTTCTAACATCAAGAATCACATCCCTATCATTCTTGAAATAGAAAACGTCCAATACGCGACGTGGGCCGAACTGTTCAAAGTTCACACACGCTCGCATCAAGTCCTCCATCATATTATCCCAGCGGCTCCTACGGATATGGGGGTGCCCGAACCCGAGGATAATCCTAAGTTATGGACGACCCTTGATGCTACCGCTATTCAGTAGATTTATTCCACTATTTCTATCGACCTGTTGCAAACGATTATCGAACCAGACGCTACGGCGATGACAGCTTGGAATAGATTGCGTGATATATTCCAAGATAATCAAAATTCTCGTGTTGTTACCCTTGAGCAGGAATTCTCCCACGTCAATATGAAAGATTTCCCTAACGTTTCGGCATATTGCAAAAGGTTGAAGGAATTGGCGGACTAACTCCGCAACGTTGATGCGCCCGTTACAAACGATCGTCTTGTCCTTCAGGTCGCAGGCCTATCTGAGGCCTATAGTGGAGTCGATACGCTTCTACGTCAGAGTAGTCCTCTTCCGCAATTTTATCAGGCCCGTTCCATGCTCACGCTCGAAGAAGCTGGATTGGCTAAGAAAGCGGCCATTGGGACCCCGTCTGTCGTCATGATGATCGAGTCCAATTTTTCTCCATTTGTCTCCAACAATTCCTGCCAAAATCACAACAAAAGTGGCGACAAAATGGGTCAGAATTGCAAAAATAATGGCAAGAATCGAGGCGGCAACAATTGTGACGGTCGAAACAGTGGTGGCGGCGGCGGCCCTCGGGGTAGTGGGCATCAACAATAAAATTGGGCCCAACAGTGGGCCCCTATGCCGTGGAACTGGGCCAGTCCGTATACGTCATACAATGGCTATTTTCAAGGCCCGGGAAATTGGGCCTAGTTTTCCTAATAGTCCAGGCCCAATTTCTAGGATCCAGTCTCGGCAGCAAGGCAATTTTCTGGGCCGGGGCAGCATGCCAGTGTGCTTGGGCCACGGCCTTCGCAGGCCCACCATGCAGTGGGCCCCACACCTACCGACATTGAAGTCGCGATGAACACACTTGGAATAAATCCCTCGGACCTAAATTGGTACATGGACACCGGAGCCACTACTCACATGACGTCAGACCAATGTACTCTCTCATCTTATTCCAATTTGAGCAACAATCGTGGCATAATTGTGGGTAATGGTAATTCAATTCCAATTCGTGGCTATGGTCATAAAACGTTGTCTCCCCCCCCCCCCATCCACCTCTTATCTTGAAAAATACCCATCATGCTACTAAATTGATTAAAAATTTGGTGTATGTCCGTAAATTCACCACTGATAATTCAGTTTATGTGGTTTTTTATCCTTTTGGGTTTTCTGTGAAGGATTTCAAGACGGGGATTCCTCTCATGAGATATGATAGTTGGGGAGATCTTTATCCTATCACGCCAACCTCTGGTCTCTCGAGTCCAACCTTGCCATCTACATTTGCAGTCCTTGATCCTTCCTTGTGGCATGCTCGTCTAGGTCATCCAGAGTCATCGATTTTGTCTTCTTTAGATAAAAATAATTTTATTTCTTGTAAGGGTACGCGTTCTTTAGGAAAAATTGTTAGATTGTCGTTTGTAGACTCTCATTCTCGTACTTTAATGCCATTTGATATTATTAATAACAATTTATGGACATCTCCCGTAATCAATTCTTTGGGCCATCGATATTATATTCTTTTTTGGATGATTATTCTAATTTTTATGGACTTTTCCGTTAGCGAAAAAATCTCACATTTTTTCACCTTTTTAAAATTTAGAGCTTTCATCCGTATCCAATTCGAACGAAAAATTAAGAAGTATTCAATGTGATAATGAGAAAGAATATGACAATGGGTTGTTTCAGGATTTTTGTGGTAAAAATGGTATCAATTTTCGTTTCTCTTGTCCTCATACGTCCTCACAGATGGGAAAGCCGAACGCAAAATTCGTACCATTAATAATATTGTCCGAACTTTATTGATCCATTCTTCCGCACCTCCTTCCTTTTGGCATCATGCTCTACAAATGACTACTTATCTCCTTAACATTCTTCCTACCAAAGGTTTGGCTTATTCATCCCCCTTCAAATATTATATAATAAGACACATTCGTATTCACATCTTAGGGTCTTTGGGTGCTTATGTTATCCCCTATTTCCGTCCACCATAATTAACAAACTTCAGGCCCGGTCTACCCTTGTGTGTTTTTTGGGTTATCCGTCTAATCATCGTGGTTACAAATGTTTTGATTTATCGTCTAATAAAATCATCATTAGTCGCCATGTTATTTTTGATGAATCCCACTTTCCGTTTGCTAAAGTGAGTAGTCTCGTGCCTAGTTCGTATAATTTATTGGATGATGATATCTCTCAATATATTATCCACCATTTATCGAACATGTCCTGCACCCAAATCCACCAGCGGACCCACTGCCCGCTGGCCCCACTACTCTGCTGATACCCACTGGTTCCAGTCCAGCCCGTGGGGCAGTTTCCGCCCATTTTCTGGAATTGGGCCAGTTGCCCAGCCCAATACAAAAATTGGTCCTGTCTCGATTATTGTTTTCCCGTGCAAGGCCAGCAAGCCCATTGCCTGCTGGCCAGTCCGTCACTGGCCCCGATGTTTTCCAAAATTCACTCAATTCTTCCCCGAGTCATAGACCAGTCGCTTGTAGTCAATGGGGTATTTTTAAACCAAAAATATATTTTAATTTAACTTCTAATGTTCTTAAATTACCCCTACCCCGTAATTCTGTGTCTGCTTTAAATGGCCCGAATTGGAAAATTGTTATCACCGGCGAATATCATGCTCTTATCGATAATAAGACGTGGGAGTTGGTACCCCGTCTATCTGGTGTTAATATTATTCGGTCTATATAAATTTTTGCTCATAAAGACAATTCTGACGGTTCTTTTGCGAGGCATAAGACTCGTCTTGTAGGTGATGATCAGACTCAATATGTTGATTTGGATTGTGGTGAGACATTCAGTCTGGTGGTCAAGCCGGCTACCATTCCCACTGTGCTTAGCTTGCCTCTTTCGAAAGCATGGCCCATTCATCAGTTAGATGTGAAGAATGCCTTCTTACATGGTGATATCAAGGAGACAATCTATTTGCATCAGCCCTTGGGGTTTAGGGATCCCAAATACCCTCATCATGTATGTTTATTGAAGAAGTCTTTATATGGGCTTAAACAGTTCCCATAGGCTTGGTATAAGAGGTTTGCAGACTATGTTTCGACTATTGGGTTCTCTCACAGTAGGTATGATAATTCATTGTTCATATATCATCGTGGTTCTTCCATGGCTTATATACTATTATATGTGATGATATTATCTTGATTGCCTCTTCTGATGCACTACGCTAGTCTATCATGACAATGCTCAGTTACGAGTTTGCTATGAAAGACTTGAGGCCCTTGAGTTACTTTTTAGGGATTGATGTCACTCGTCATGCATGTGGGTTGTTCTTATCACAATGAAGGTATGCAACTGAGATCATTGAACGAGCTGATATGTTGTCATGTAAGTCCACTTCCACTCCAGTTGATACTAAACCCAAGCTAGGGGTTACGACTAGCTCTCCTTACGATGATCCAACCCGCTATCGCAGTCTTGTAGGGGCTCTTCGGTATCTTACGTTCACGAGACAAGACATTATGTATGTCGTACAACAGGTGTTTTTTTATGCATGATCCCAGGGTTGAGCACATGAATGTGTTCAAACACATTATTCGATATATGCAGGGGACACTTGACTTTGGCTTACATTTATATCCCTTATCGACGTCTACACTTGTCTCATATACATATGCTGATTGGGGTGGCTGTCCAGATACAAGACGCTATGCGTCTGGCTATTGTATCTTTCTTGGCAATAACTTGGTCTCATGGTCTGCAAAACGTCATTCGACGTTGTCCTGTTCTAGTGCAGAGGCTGAGTATCGAGGGGTGCCAATGTGGTCTCTGAATCCTGTTGGTTACGTAATCTTCTTTTAGAGCTTCATTGTCCTATTCAGAAAACTACCTTGGTTTATTGTGATAATGTTAGTGCCATCTACCTTTCTGGTAATCCGGTTCAGCACCAGCGCACTAAACATATCGAGATGGACATTCACTTTGTTCGCGAAAAGGTAGCTCGTGGACAAGTACGCGTCTACCATGTCCCTTTCAGGTATCAAATTGTAGACATCTTTACAAAAGGTCTTCCCTCGGTCCTTTTTGAAGATTTTAGGGACATTCTCAGCGTACGAAGATCGCCCGCTATGACTGCGGGGGTGTTATACCGTGTATATTTATGTATATATGGTCTGGGATTTGTACATAATAAGCTCACGGGTTGGGCAGATTTTTAGTGTAAATATTACATTAATTAGTATTGTACACTTACCATAATTATAGGATTCTTGTACTACTAGAATAGAATTTTAGGATTAGAATAGGAATATGTTTTCTATTATAAAAAATTATAAATTGTATATATATTTTTTCATTAATAAAAATAATCAAAGAATTATTTCTTTCACTCGTAACCTTCCATTGCCATAATTTCTTCATACAACCTTGTCACATCTAGTTGACTATCAGCTATCTTGCTGATTGTTGCTGCCACTTCTCCAAGCTTTGTTGATATATCACCAACCACATCTTGGGCATCACAAGAACGATTTCTTTTGCGACTTGCCCCGACTATATAATATTAATCATTACATAGGAAAAAAAATCCACTCTCAACCGCTAAATTCGTTAAAATGAGGTCTAAAATATCAAAAAAATTCTAAAGCAATAAATTTGTATATACCAAATTGTCGAAATTTTATTTTGTACCTTATGCGATTGACACATAAATTCCTAGGTTTTAAAACACATGTAAGCTTAATTGCTAGTCCCTTAACGTGACAATGTTTTGGAAGATTCGTGATATTATCGTTGTTTCTCAATATTTGTCTACCTATTATAAGATCTCCTCTTTATCGGGATATGTGAGATCAACTAATGTGAAACTCATATAAGTGGAGATAATTACTTACTAAAATGAGTTATAAAAAGTTACTATATCTCATTTCCGGGATCGGTCAGAGGGTCAAGCCACTAAAGCGAGGTTTTTAGGCCCCAAAATTTTAGAGGCCAATTTTTTTTCATTCGGTGTTTGATATTTGTATTGAAAATTTTGCTTAATTTGATTTCAAGACACGCAAAATCGATTAAAGAGGAAAGCGCTCCATAACAAGATTTTTTTATTCTGAGGCTCGAACTAGAGGTGCTTATCGGGTGGTTCAGTTCGATTTTGAATGTTATGTTCAGCTTATTTGTTATTGATTTGTAGATATGCTACATCGTTACAGAACGGTTTCAAACAAAATATATATGATTTTATATAGAAAAAATAAGACCTCCCGTTAAAGTTCAACTTTAGGCCACCGATCTTATTGAGCCGCTCCTGCTCATTTCTACTAATTAACAGTTCTTTTAGTGTAGTCTCATAACCGTTTTACACTCATACAATTGTTACGATACACTTAACTTTAATTTTTTATTCGATATTCGATGTTCGAATTAGAACTCAATTAAATTCGAATTCAATGTTTAAGCATACACTTTACGGCAAGCAAACGACTCCTATAAAATTAGAGGGGAAATGGAGAAAAGACGAAAACGCCTATGAGGTACAATGTTTTACTTTTGGTATGGTGTGGTAAAAGAGACCAATTTGGAGAATCCAATTCAATATAGGAATTTTGGTAAGGTAATGAAGTTTATTAAAATGAGAAGTCAAATGTAAGTACAAAAATAGGGTACGCATTATGATTGGATAGTGGAAGACATCCACGTCGGTATGTTCATGTTTCCATAACTGGATATCTTTGTTTGTATTTTTATTCAAACCCCAAATCACCACTCTATCTACTACTCCTACTTCCCCCAAAATCCATCTGTACCAATATCTATCCCCTTTTTATGCAGATTCTAGGGTTCCAATTCGATTTCATCCGTATAGATAACAATTTTGGCCCGTTCTTGAATACCCACTTCAAGATTTCATCTCCCAGGCATAAGGGTACTGTCTTTTTACGTTGTTATCCCTTTTGTTTATCGGCTAGGGTTTGTTACCGTGTTTATTCAATTGGGTTTTTGTTTTTTGCCTCTGTAATTAATTTTCTTGGGTTTGTTTGATTTATTAGGTGTTTATCTGGATTGTCTTGTAATATAAGCTGTAGAAGTAAAGGAGTAGTTGTTTGGATTTTAAAACTGGTTAAGCATTTCCCAATTGGCACACTGTTTGTATTGTTTGTCGTTGCATAGTCTTACTTGCAGATATTTCATGAATATTGAAGAGATTAGGGGTTTTAGTTTCTGCATTGTAGATATTTTGATTTTTCAGAATGCTTTGTCATGCTACCTTTAGTATTTTGTTGTGGCTTCTTTAATTCCGTTATTTCTTTTTCGCATTGCTTTGTTATGCTTTTCCTTGAGCTGATGGTCTATCGGAAACAATCTCTCTATCTCTCAAAGTAGGGGTAAGTTCTGCGTACACACTACCCTCACCAGTCCCTAGTTGCGGGATTACATTGGGTATGTTGTTGTATTTTAAATATTTTGAGAAAAGGTAAATATGTAGAATACTGTAGTTTCTGCATTTGTAGATATTGGTCCTTGATTTTTAAAGATGATCCTTGATTTGGTTATACAAATTTAAGATTAGCTGCTGGTTCTGTCTCAAATTCCTCCTTTGACTGTGGTTGATCTGAATGAACTTCCTATTTCGAACTTGCTTTTGTTGAATGTTCAGGCTTTTCATCAATTTAATTTTTTCCTTCGAGATGACCGATTTTTTTGGGTTGTCTCTAAGATATGTGGGAAGCAAGAGCTTAGTGCTTTATTGGCTGGATGTTTGCATTAGGTGTTTAATCTTATATTTGCTTCGTCAATGTTGGTTTAGGTCATGGCTGGGAAGCGAATTATAGCCATATGTCAGTCAGGTGGTGAATTTGAGACTGATAAAGATGGTTTCCTTTCATATAAAGGCGGAGATGCTCATGCTATGGAAATGGATGAAAAAATGAACTACAGTGATTTCAAGATGGAGGTAGCTGAGATGTTTAACTGCAGCCTTGCTACTATGTCAGTTAAATATTTTCTTCCTGGAAACAGGAAGACACTTATAACAATCTCCAATGACAAAGACCTTAAGCGCATGATCAAATTCCATGGCGACTCTGGTACTACAGAGATCTACGTGATGGCTGAAGAAGCTGTTGATCCTGATTTCTCAAACATGCCTGGCAGTAGGTAGATTCCTTGCTGCCTAAAATATGTAGAATTCTCCCTTTTTAAAGGATGAAATATATAGGACATACTGTGTTGCAGGTCAAGCCGGACGACTTTATCAGAAATGGCGGTCCCAGTTGAAGCTCCTCTGAGTGTTGTGGAGGACATCGTGGATGACCCTAATGAGCCTGGCCTCTTGCTTGATGCCAATTTTGATGTTGTAGGTGATACGAACAATGTTGACGACACAATTGAGATAGCAGCTGAAATGCCTGTTCCTGTTTCATTTGCTGCTGCTAATTATGATGAAAAGAATGCTAAAGCTGCTCTGCAGTGGCAGAATGATATAACTGGCGTGGGACAAAGGTTTAATAGTGTACATGAATTTCGTGAGACATTGCGAAAATATGCTATTGCAAATCAATTTGCTTTCAAGTACAAGAAGAATGATAGTCATCGAGTGACTGTAAAATGCAAAGCAGAGGGCTGTCCATGGAGAATTCATGCATCAAGATTGTCAACCACCCAATTAATCTGCATTAAAAAAATGAATCCTACCCACACATGTGAAGGGGCCGTTGTTACTAATGGCTATCAGGCAACAAGGAGTTGGGTGGCTAGTATTATAAAGGAGAAGTTGAAAGTTTTCCCTAATTACAAGCCAAAGGACATTGTCACTGACATACAAAAGGAATATGGAATCCAGTTAAATTATTTCCAGGCATGGCGTGGTAAAGAGATTGCGAAGGAGCAGCTTCAAGGTTCTTATAAGGAGGCATATAGTCAGCTGCCATTTTTTTGTGAAAAAGTGATGGAGACAAATCCTGGAAGTCTTGCAACTTTCACTACAAAGGATGACTCAAGCTTTCATAGGCTCTTTGTAGCATTTCATGCTTCACTCTATGGATTCGAACAAGGCTGCAGGCCTCTGCTTTTCCTTGATAGTATATTTTTAAAGTCTAAATACCAAGGCACTCTGTTAGCAGCAACAGCTGCTGATGGGAACGATGGTGTTTTTCCTGTTGCTTTTGCCATAGTAGACTCAGAATCTGATGATAATTGGCGTTGGTTCCTATTACAGCTTAGAACTGCATTGTCAATGTGTCGTGGTATTACTTTCGTGGCTGATAGAGAGAAGGGGCTTAGAGAATCAATTGCTGAAATATTTCAGGGCGAGGATGTCTTTCATGGCTACTGTCTACACTATCTTTCTGAACAACTTATCAGAGATGTGAGAGGGCAATTTTCTCATGAAGTCAAGCGCCTTTTGGTTGAGGATTTTTACGGTGCAGCTTATGCACCAAAGCCTGAAGGCTTCCAGAGATGTGTTGAAAGCATAAAAAGTATTTCACTAGATGCTTACAACTGGGTAATGCAGAGTGAGCCTATTAACTGGGCAAATGCTTTCTTCCGTGGGATGCGATATAACCACATGACATCAAACTTTGGAGAGCTTTTCTATGGTTGGGTATCAGATGCGCATGACTTGCCAATCACCCAGATGGTTGATGCAATAAGAGGTAAGATAATGGAGCTAATTTATACCCGGCGGACTGAGTCCAATCAGTGGGTGACAAGGCTAACTCCATCTATGGAGGAAAAGCTAGAGAAAGAAAGCCTAAAGTTTAATTCTCTTCAAGTGTTGATGCCTAATGGTACCAAATTTGAGGTCCGGGGAGATACCATAGAAGTAGTTGACATTGAGCAGTGCGACTGTAGTTGCAGAGATTGGGGGCTATCTGGCTTACCTTGTTGCCATGCCATAGCTGTCATGGGTTGCCTTGCACATGATCCATACGACCATTGTGCCAGGTTCTTTACTGCTGATAGTTACAGATCAACATATTCAGAGTCAATACATCCAATTCCAAGCTTAGAAAGGCCCAAGAAAAAGGATGCTTCTCAAGCTGCTGTAACAGTAACCCCTCCTCCCACCCGTCGTCCACCAGGGCGGCCAACTACTAAGAAGGTGGGTTTCCATGAAGTAGCTAGGCGTCAACTCCAATGTAGTAGATGCAAGGGTACAGGCCACAATAAGTCTACTTGCAAAGAGGTGTTACTGGAAAGATAAGGTCTAGAGGTACTTACCTTATTTTTTGTTATTACTTTTCTGCTTGTGGGGTTAGGGCTTGGTTGGTGCTTATCTATAAATACATGTATACAAGTTTGTTTATTTGCTATTCACATGTATTATTTGCGTAAATTGCTCAATAATTTGCCAATGCAATGCAGTGTTTGAGATTTTGGTTCAGTTCGTAATTCAGTAATCCAATTCAACGATGCTTTATGGATCCTGGTTCATCCTGATTACTTTCTGATCATGCCCTTCAATAAAATTTACCAGGCTAATTCTTGTGTACTGTGCCCCTCACTTCAACAGTTACACTACTTGCATTTAGATAGTCTCAGATTTTCTCCAATGCATCTCAATTCCCTATTTACCTTGTCCAAATGCATACATTTTCATCAGACACCAATTTCTTCCAATTTGTTATATTTCTTATTAACAACACGATGTGAGGGAGAGATAGTGGCACGAGGAACAGGTAGTTGGCTAGTTGGCGTGCAATATCTATGATTATCAACATCATCTGTACCACTACTAATAAAGCTCAAACACTATAGAGTAACTATGTCGTCAGTCTTATAGAAGTTTAACCCAAATTTGCACCTATATTTTCATTGCTAACTTCAAAAGTCTCACCAACTAAATTATTATTCCATTATATCACATTTTATTTATTTTTTTCTTCTAAAAAATTGGATATTGGTTAAACATCTAAGTGAACTAGTAAACTTAGATATGAAAATATGCATGTGCCTCAAATGTGAATTATTTCTTGTTTGGGCCGTGTGGTGTTAGTACAGGACATTCACCTCTTTGGGGTTCACAGGAGTAGAAAAAATGTTGAAATTTTTAGAACTAAGAAGGTTTTTCCTTTTATGATCACCTGTATATCCTATACAATCAACAACATACCCAGTGAAATCCCACAAAGTGGGGTTTAGAGAGGGTAGAGTGTACACAAATCTTACCCCTACCTTGGGAGGTAGGGATGTTTCCGGTAGACCCTCGACACAAGAACTAACAATTTACAACAGTATAAAAAGCCTCATAGAAAGCATGATAAAGTTGACTGGAAAAAGAGCCGTAACTATCACAAAATAATTCAATAATCAAAGTAAAAAAATAAATAAATAGTAACAGAAATCTAAAGATAAGGAACTACCAGAATAATACTACGACTACTAGCATGAAAGAATAAGTAGGGCAACACTCAATTACTTCCTAACCTTCTACTCTAATCCGTGTCCTTCATAACGTCCTATCTAAGGTCATGTCCTCGTTAAGCTGGACCTGCACCATGTTATATCTAATCACCTTTCCCCAATACTTCTTCTGCTTACCTCTGCCTCTCTTGAAACCGTCCATAGCCAACCTCTCACACCTCTGCACTAGGGCATCCGTGCATCTCCTCTACACATGCCCGAACCATCTCAGTCTCGCTTCCCGTATTTTATTCTCCACCGAAGCCTCTCCCACCTTTCCCCAGATTTTTCATTTCTAAGCATATCTCTCCTAGTAGGTCCACACATCCATCATTTCATCCTTATTTCCGCAACTTTCATCTTCTGAAAGGTAGAGTTCTTAACAACCCAATACTCCGCCTAATACAACATAGTGGGTCTAACCACAACTCTGTAGAACTTGCCTTTCAAGTTTTGGTGGCACCTTCTTGTCACACAAGACTCCGGATGCGAGCCTCCATTTCATCCACCCCGCCCCAATGCGATGTGTGATATTAGTGTCGATATCTCCATTTCCAATGGATACTAGACCCAAGATACTTGAAACTATTTTATACAGTCAACTAATAAATTAAATTGATTTTCAAAAAGGAAAATGATTATCAACATAATTGAAGATTGTCTATTGGCAACACCAAAGACCTCTATAAGTGAAGTTAATTGAAATAGAAGGTGAAACTCAACATACCATGTATCTTAAAAAGAAAAAAGCTAAACAATGTAGAATGTTACTGAAGTAGTTCTGCAACAGCATGTTCAAATTGTTCTGTTAGTTTTTCCATAAAACCTGAGGTGGTAGTCACATCTACAGGCAATGAAAAGATTCAGATGGAATCTGACCTTCTTTAGTAAAGAAACTGATTCTAGAGACTACATGCTAGTACTTTAATTAGGAAGCTGATCTGAGAGTGGCCTTACAGATTATTAAGATTTCTTTTTTTGTTCATTAACTGAATAAGCTAGCTTGAGTTATTATGTACTTGCTTACAGTAAAGCACATTACTGTGTTTTCCGTAAGTGAAGCTTCTCAATGTATGAAAGTACCAGCATGATAACTGATAAGATAGTTCAGAATTATCTATTCCCCCTCTCCCCCAAGTAATCCATCTCGTATTCATTGAATGCAACAACAACAACAACATACCCAATATAATCCCATCAGGTGGGGTCTGGGGAGGGTAGAGTGTACGCAGACCTTACCCCTACCTTTTGATGAATAGGAAGACTGATTCCGATAGACCCCCGACTCAAGTAGAAACGAAAGCAACAATGATTATAAGAAGTAATAGCAACAAGGAAATAAGATAACAAAGTGAAAAAAACATACATGTAGGACGATAATCAAAGTACAAATAACAATAAATAGTAACAGAAATCGAAAGACAAAGAACTATCACGATAATATTACGACTACTAGCATGAAAGAATAAGTAGGACAACACTCAACTACTTACTAACACTCTGCTTTAATCTGTGTCCTCCATAACCCCCTATCTAAGGTCATGTTCTCGGTAAGCTGGACCTGCGCCATGTCCTGTCTAATCGCTTCTCCCCAATACTTCTTCGGCATACCTTTGCCTTTCCTGAATACGTCCATTGCCAGCCTCTCACACCTCCGCACTGAGGCATATGTGCATCTCCTCTGCACATGTCTGAACCATCTTAGCCTCGCTTTCCACATCTTTTTCTCCACCGAAGCCACTTCCACCTTATCTCGGATTTCTTCATTTCTAATCCTATCACTTCTATTATGTCCACACATCCATCGTAGCATCCTCATTTCCACAACTTTCATCTTTTGAACATGAGAGTTCTTAACAGCCAATCACACCTCCGCACTGAGGCATATGTGCATCTCCTCTACACATGTCCGAACCATCTTAGCCTCGCTTTCCACATCTTATTCTCCACCGAAGCCACTTCCACCTTATCTCGGATTTCTTCATTTCTAATCCTATCACTTCTATTATGTCCACACATCCATCGTAGCATCCTCATTTCCACAACTTTCATCTTTTGAACATGAGAGTTCTTAACTGCCAAACACTCCGCCCCATACAACATAGTGGGTCTAACCGCAACTCTGTAGAACTTGCCTTTAAGTTTGGGTGTCACCTTCTTGTCGCACAAGACTTTGTATGCGAGCCTTCATTTCATCCACCTTGCCTTCATCCACCATGCCTCAATACGATGCGTAACATCATCGATAACTCCATTTCCATGAATAATAGACCCATGATACATGAAACTTTCTTTCCTTTGAATGACCTGAATTCCCAGCCCCACTTCTACGCCAGCCTCATGCGTTACGTTACTGAACTTGCACTGCAAATATTCTGTCTCGGTCCTACTCAACCTCAACTCCTTAGTCTCTAGGGTATGTCTCCACACCTTCAGCTTAGCGTTAACTCCGCTGTGAGTCTCTTCAATCAGGA
Source organism: Anisodus tanguticus (assembly GCA_034509755.1). Lineage (NCBI taxonomy): Eukaryota > Viridiplantae > Streptophyta > Magnoliopsida > Solanales > Solanaceae > Anisodus > Anisodus tanguticus. Next base: position 29,535,804 of record CM067561.1, on the reverse strand, counting down.
CAATGTCATCCGCGAATAGCATACACCATGACACCTCACCTTGGATTTAACGCGTCAATCCATCCATCACCAAGACAAATAAAAATGGGCTAAGAGGTAATCCTGGTGCAATCCCATCATCACTGGGAAGTGCTCCAAGTCTCCTCCCACTATCCTAACCTTGATCTTGGCTCCATCATACATATCTTTGATCGCCATAGTGTACACCACAAGTACACCCTTGGCCTCGTATTCATTGAATGCGTTATCCATTTTAGGATGCTTTGAAATGTTAGATCCAAATCCAACATGTAGTGATAAGTCGTTTCTAATCTCCAATTGGGACCACTCAAATGATCTCTCATCCACTTGAAAGTTCGTGTAAAAGTTGCTAACTAGACTTTCTAATAGACTTGTTAGTATCACAGCTCGGGAGGAAGTTCCATATTTCAATCAAGTCACGAGTTGAAAGAATTGAATGTTGTGTTTTTCTCTATCGAACAGATTTTGTTTTTGCTTCCACAATCAATTTAATGTCTTTTCCTAGCACTATTAAGTTTGATATGGAAGTCGAACAAAACCATATCTCCAGCCCTGGTGTAACACAGTATTGTATTGCATGTTGATTGGTTGTTTCTCTTGCTTTAGCAACCCCAATGTGTTTTCTTGTATATCTTTGTTCTCCCAGTATTGGGATGTTATTTTGGACTTGTTTTGATTGTATACGATCGGATGCGTAGCAATTTGACTCTATAGTATATCTGTGCTGAAAAGTCTCATTTGGGAGTGGGGCAAATTGGTTGCTTCTTAATGATTTTTCTTCTTCTTTCAGGTCAATGGACAAAAGTGGTCCAGCTTTGGGAGAAAGATTCCTTTTCTTGATCATTCTTCCAATCTGTATTTCTAAGTTCTAACTTAAGTTTCTGGGTAGTTGTTTAGCTGTTTGATGATAATGTTAGTGGCTCATAAACGAGGATATATGATTCTCTGTTAGTCTGGAATGAGAATGACCCCTCTGTTCTAATGTAAATGTGGCGAATTCTGCATTCAGGCTGTCACCTTTAGTGATGAAAAGCGCAACTTATGATTTGTGAAACTTAAGAGCAGTCCTTCAACTGATTTGTCTTTTTTGGTACCACTTGTTCAAGAGTAGACATCAATAAGCGGATCATAGATGTTTTTCTGTGTCATCATCAAATACTTTGCTTGTCACCATCCTAAAATAACTGAACAGAGAATCTCTTTTTTCCGGAGGGTGGTTGTCAGTTGGAATTGGAAGGAGAAAGTTGAACTGGTAAAACTAATACGTGGTATCAGAATAACAAAAGTTATCACCGGATTAACATGATTTCTAAGTTAGTCACCAAATTTTTAGTGGAACGTTGTCCTGGATAGGAAATTGGTCCAACTATGCAAGTTGATTTCTTTAAAAAATTTACACAAAAAAGAAATCCTTAAACTGGACGTGCTGTTCTTTGCTATCAAATTTCTATTTTTAAGTGCGTTAATTCAACCAAAATTTTAGCTCTACATTGTTTTCTATGAGTTGTAATCGGTATTGATTATTATTTTAAAAGAGCTTTTATCTAGAAGTAGGTTTTAGTTGTTGGGGCAAACTTTGTTATTTTGTACTACAAACCGAAATCTGCAGTACAGTTATGCACAACTGGAACTTCGGATCCTATGTCTGTACTCCTTAGTACTTTGTGGTACTAGCACTTGTACTATATTTCTTCTTCTAGTCCTTACTCCATCATAAAGCAGTCATTGCCCTAACCTTTTGGCCATTGGCAATTTTCAAGAACAGAACTTTTATTTGTTCTCCATGTTGAGGGAATGTTAAAGCGCGGGTAAAGAAATTCTCTATTGAGGTAAAATATGGTGTGGAATGGATAGACAGGGACGAGACAGAGCATGAGATGTGCAATTTTGCTTGCACATTCTATGCACTGCCTCTTCCCTGGCTCTCCTCCCCCGACAACCCCTCTTTTTTCTTCCCTTTATTTTGTCCGTCTATGACTATACTGTCCAAGAACTAGAAAAAGATAAGGTAATTGCTAAGATAATGAGATGGTGTTAGTCAATAACATAATTTGATGAGGCTAGTCAGTATGGACCATTAGACCACGAGAACATTTGTTCGCAGAGTATATGCAGAATTTGTACAAGCAATTGTTACAATTCGTTTTGTGAATACCTTTATGTTTGAGACTACGGTGGTTTAAGGTTTTATTTCCTACCCCAAATTGATATTTTACTTATTTTTAAGCTGTATCGATTTATTGTATACATATTGGTTTTAAAATACTATTTACAAGCATATGTGAGTTTCTTTTTCCACGGAATAGTGTTAGGTGACGTTCGAAGGGGAGCTTTGGATTAACTGGTAAAGTTGTTGCCATGTGACCAGGAGGTCATGAGTTTAAGCCGTGGAAACAACCTCTTGCAGAAATGTGAGGTAAGGTTGTGTATTATAGACCCTTGTGGTCCGGCCCTTTCCCGGACTCCGCACATAGCGGGAGCTTAGTGCACAGGCTTCCTTTTTAATGTTAGGTGACGTTCCTTACTGTTCTCGCCCCGAAATTTTTCTTATGCCGTTGTATCAGCTGATGAAATCGGAAGAAAAATTGATTCCTTAACTCAAACGATTTGGGCTGTAAACAGAACTCTAATTTCCAGCAATGGGTTCCCCAACTACTCCAGAAAGCGTTAGGACGGTGTGATTAGACTAAGAGGTAAGAAAGCATGAATACAATCGAGTAAAGTAAATGAAAAGTAAATGATAAAGATAAAGATAGGTAAATATTTGATGTGTTTGATTGATTGTGTGTTTAATATGTACAAAGAGTGAGTATTTATAGTACAAAAAAGAAAAAAATTTGTACAAAACGTGCCCCCCATGTCGGCCATCAAGTAACACACCAAGTTCAACGACTGACTATGGGGTAGGTGGTGTCGAGTTTCTCGCCCTCTTCTCATTTTGCTAGGATAATGGCCCTTTAATTTAGTTGTTGTTGGCCGTTACTGCTTTTAGGGGTCTGAAAACCCTTTTGACTTGGTCGTTGAGGCGCATGCATTTGAGTGGGATCCAGTCGTACCTTTGACCAACAACTTCAGCTAAAATGGCTTAGTAGCCGATGAAGCTCTTTGTAATCGAGGGCTAGGAGTAAATTCGGCTGTCAGTGAAGTCGGCTAAATAATTAAATTATTTTTGAGTGTTAACAATTGCCCCATACATTAACTCGAGTGTCTATTGAGTTGCTGTATCCGAAAATAGCCACCGTTTCAATCAGATAGCCGTGCATGTCACTTCACTCGTCTTGTCTACAGTGCATGCAATGATGATTACTTCTGACTTTGGGTTTCCCCTTCACCCGAGGTGCCTTTGTTACCACGAATCGGTTTCAACATTTTCTAATCGTGCATTCGACGAAATAACCCTAATTTCTGCTGCCCATCGAGATTCACTTAAGAAGGAATATCTTTCCAATAATTTTTCATTTGATCTCCGATTTCTTCCCTTCTGCATAAAAACCATAATCTCGGCCCTTTTCTTACTCGGCTGCTATGGCTTCTTCTTCCTCTTCTCAGAAGATATATAGGACCACTATAGCCGAATAGGACCTAACCGATGCCTTGATCCTTGTTGATGGACAATTGGTTCTGGCTCCATACGGTAGGCCGGAACAAGGTGATGTTCTTTTATCCCAACATCTTAGCCCGATGACCTACGACTTTCCCCTCACCTGTGACTGGTTCAATGCCGATCGTTGTCCAGCTAACCTACGCACCTGGCCGACCAAAGTCGCCAACTATTCTGCTTGGGTGGACGAGGTCAAGTCGGCCAAAGGAAATGAGTGGGAACGTATGAGTCATCATGACGCCATCGCACTGTCGGGATCTGATATCTCTTGTGATATTGGCCTTATATATGCATTTCTTGGTTATTGGTCGACTACAGCTAATGTTTTATTTTTCCTTGGGGGATGATGACTCCCACTCTTCTTGATGTAATAGTGATACTGGGAGCCAAGGCGCCTACCCTGAGTGAAATCGAAGTTCCCGACTTGGGGATCGTTATATCAAAATATTCTTCCAGCTACAACTCTTTTATGTCCGCTAACCGCCGAAGTTCGCCTCTTCTGATCGATGATGTTGAACATCATGCTTTTCTGCTTTATTGGTTTAGCCGTTACTTCGTCTGTGCGGGCTCTTGTGCAATTGTCAAAGAGCTAGAGATTTATGTGGCTTTGGCCATTTCAAGGGAAGATGTCATCTGGGCATCCCTATTCTTGACTTACTTGTATGCGGCTTTGAGCGATGGTCAGGCTAGGTTAAGGGACTCTCGAAAGCTGGATACTCTGGCTGGACCTCTGTGGTTCTTAAAGTTGTGGATCACTTTGTATTTTCCAGAGTTCACCTTTGACGATTTTGATGGCAGCCGTTCTCCGTTGGCTCCGTCGATGTTAGCCGACACTCTTCGGAGAACACCTCTCGTTCCCCAGGATGTTTTCACTGCAGTCTCCATCTTGCATGGTCTGTCTTGAGATCACTACACAGATTGGCAACCATTCTTTGAACAATGGGCCACCCCCGACTGGGTTCACTGCATGGCTGATGACAACCTTTCATTCGCCCGGCGACAAGTCATGAATCGTGTGTGAGGGTGTGTCCTTATGGCTAGGGACCTATTGGGAGGCTTGAAGCACAATTCTCGGCACAACAAGTTGACCATGACTGAGTCCTCTGCACGATCTGTGGGATTGTCTCGGTTAGAAGTCCATCCCGTTCTCTTGCCGGGGTCCTTCTGTCGGGTTATCGATAGGTTGTTTGCCTAAATCTTATTGACCTGACGTCTCTTCCTCAGGCGGCATTCCCCCAGAAGCACATGAGCCGAATGCCCGCTCGATAGCTTCGACTACGATAGACTCAGGAATCTCTTGATTTTTGGCTGCCTTGGTGTTGAAAATTAGATGCAATGTCTGTTGCATCTTACGCAAGGCCTTGACATGTTGCATCCTTCTTTTCTGGGTTCTGGATGTGACTCTCGGTGGTGCCTCTTTATTTTCGGGAGCCTGATTAATAGACCACTCCCCTTCTTCTGTATTGGCGGTTGGTTTAATCATTCTATGGAGTCTCGTCTGATCCTCGTTTCTTACTATGATACGTAAGGACAAAACACGCTCGCTTACGTTAAACTCAACCACCATCTGTTTGGTTTTAGGGAGCGGTTCTTCATCTATTTGAGGCATGCTCGACTGCCGATTGGTTGGCATCCGTACTTGCCCCCAAGACTGTGCCTGGCATCGACAGGGACCTTCATGAACCTCATGGTTTGTTCTTGAAGCTCTCGTTGGAAGTCCCTCACGTTTCTAGGGCGGTCATGAAAACTGATCCTAGCCGCCTGTTCTTGCGAATATCATGTAGGCTGCCTAACCGGTTGAACACAGAAGTCCTTGTGTCCTTCTCCCCTTCTGCAGATTTCTTAGGGACCTATACCCTTTTCATCGGCTGTTTCCCTTTGATGTCCTTGGATTTATCGGGTTTAGCAAAAGACACCATAGATATTGGTACCACGTGAAAGGGGTCGGTATCAATAGACATTTCAGCCATGCCCTTGTCGGCTAACTTGAACCTCCCCTCTCTGATGCCGTTTTGGATCGCCTTCCTGAAGACCACGCTGTTAGAAGTAAAGTGACTGTATGAATTATGCCACTTGCAATACTTCTTCTCTTTGAGTTCCTCGGCAAACGGGATCCTGTGGCCATCAAGCAGCCGAATCTGCTTATCTTTGAGCAGATGATCAAAGATCTGATATGCTTTTGTGATATCAAACAAGTAACAGACCCTGTCATCATATGAACTTATTTTCTTGCCTTTGACGGCTTTCAAGGCTGGGGAAGAGTAGACCTTATCCCTGACAATCTCGGCCACCATTGCGTCTGCCGTGTAGTCGGCTGACTCTAAGTCGGACTCGTCTGCTTCAATGATGGATACCAAGTGGGAGCCTCGATTTCGACTGACTCTCCTCTGCTCATTCTCTTGGACATATTGCTCTATTTGGCTAGCCTTTTCGGCTAATTAGCTCAGGTCAGAGCAAGATTGTTCCACCAGCTTCTTCTTTAACTAAGGGTGCATGTTGTTGATTATCATGTGGGCACACTCAGACTCGGGGAAGTGTATAATGCATTTTCCAACCTTCTTTCTGAACCTCTCGATAAAATCGGCAGCCGATTCATGGACATGTTGCTTGAGATTCGTTAGATCAGTCACGGTAACCTGAGGTTGGGGCTAGTAAAACCTATCATGGAAGCAACCCTCCATGTCGTCCCAGCTTTGCACGAAATCAGGAGCCAAATAGGAGTACCATGCGAAGGTTGTTCCCGTTAGAGAGAGAAGGAATAGTTGCAACTTGTGGTACTCATTCTGGCCAACTTTGCCGCATTGGGCAGTAAATCTACCGATGTGCTCGATAGTGGATTTGCCATCATTGCCAGAAAAGAAGGCAAATTCTGGTGTTTTGAAGCCCCTCGACAAAGGTGCTATCCAATCTACCCAATCAGGGTAGGGCTTCTTATAGACAGGCCTGTCCAAGGATTTTAGTTGGATGCCGAAGTACCTCCGCATGATATTACTAATAATCTCCGGGTTCATCAGTTGCGACGTCCCTTGCCGATTCTCAACTGGATTCGGCTGGTAGGCGTTCTGCACTGGCGGCCTCCATTTTGTACCTTATTGGACAGGGTTTTGAAGGTTATAGGTGGTATAATGTCCATTAACAATAGGTGGGGTGATGCCCCATTGCTGCTGTTGGGAATGACCACCAAAGCCCTCAACCTGAGCTCCTGGAACGGCTAACGGAGCCTGAGGATAAGGTGGAACAATGTTCCATGGCTGCTCTCCTCGGGTGTCGGCCGTTCCTAGAAAGTTTACGCCTCCTGGAATGTATGGATTAGGTACCGACAATGACTGCTGGAATGGTAACCCACTATAAACATCGTCACTAGATAGCCGAGCTAAGTCATAGCTAGGAGCCATCGGCTGGCCAACATTGTTCGCCTGCATCGTAAGGCCGTTCGTGGTAACGTACAGCATAACGGGCGGCAATCCAAAGTGAGCCTGAACTGGTCTCCAGGCCATGTTATCTGCCCATACTGCAGACTCGCTTGGTCAGGCACACTTTGCCCCCCAAGATTCGGCGGCGACCATGCAGTGTGTTGGTTGCTAGGCGATTGGGCTTGCGTTCCTAGGTGTGCTATCGGCTGCACCTGAGTAGGCATTGGCTGATGCATATGCGGTTGAGGAACAACACCGGGAGTCACGGTCTCATGCTGAACATCACCACTCGTCAAAGGGATGACAGAACTAGCCGAACATTCTCCTGGGTGCATACGGTTGGTTTCCATCTCCCTTACTTGTTGAACCTCATTATGTACCATCGACTTCACAATGTCAGCCAATTGTTTAGAAACTTAGTACATAATGTCGTGGATGCCCAAGTCAATCTGCTGTCTAATGAAAGACGTGGTCATTATGGTTGGACCTTCAGATTGACCAGAGTCTTCCACCGCTTGGGTTGATGGAGGAAGTGGAGGGGTATAAACCGATGTAGGCATACCCGTTGAGGATATCGGTTCGTTGTTCCTTCTTGGAGGATTTTGTTTAGGATGTGGACTGAACTCGAGGTTCATTTTCTTACCGGACCTTAGACGCATATGCCAAGAATGATCCTGACCTAGAGAATCAAACTTCGCTATTAATTCACCTATGGTCTCACTGGGCGTGCCAAATTTGTTCTCGCCCCGAATTCTTCCTCCTGCCGTTTTATCGACTGATGAAATCGGGAGACAAATTGATTCCTTAACTCAAGCGATTTGGGCTGGAAACAGAACTCTAATTTCCAGCAATGGGTTCCCCCAACTATTCTAGAAAGCGTTAGGACGGTGTGATTAGACTAAGAGGTAAGAAAACATGAATACAGCTGAGTAAAGTAAAGGATAAAGTAAGGATAGATAAAAGATTTGATTTGATTGATTGTGTGTCCGTAATATATACAAAGAATGAGTATTTATAGTACAAAAAAAAAAAAAAAAAAAAAAAACTGTACAAAACGTGCCCCCCATGTCGGCCGTCAAGTAACCCACTAAGTTCAACGACTGACTATGGGGAAGGTGGTGCCGATTTTCTCGCCCTCTACTACTCTTGCTCGGATAATGACCCTTCCATTTAGCTGTTGTTGGCCGTTACCGCTTTTGGGGGTTTGAAAACCCTTTTGACTTGGTCGTTGAGGCGCTTGCATCTGAGTGGGTCTCAGTCGTACCTCTAACCAATAGCTTCGACTAAGATGCTTTAGTAGCCGATGAATCTCTTTGTAGTTGAGGGCTAGGAGTAAATTTGGCTCCGGAATAATTCGGCTGTCAGTAAATTTGGCTAAACACTTAAATTATTTTTGAGTGTTAACAGTACCTTGATACTTCACTGAGTTCTTGTTTGTGCAACATCTGAAGTAAGTTAAAATCCAATTTGGCAAATAGAAGCAACACATCATTCTTTGATTCCTTCTCTTCGTAGTTAGAGATGAAGTAGCATGTCTCGACTCTTGGAATGCTCTTATGGAGAGATTGCTCAAGAGCATGTGCCACTTGCTTATTTAGAGGTGACTTCAAATGTTGAGCTACTGATTCAAGATGAGCAGTGGAAAACGCAAGTGCCTCTTCCAAAATATCCTCTAAATGAGTCCTTACATGTGAAGCTTCGTACAAGTTCAAAAGACCCTTGATGTTGTTGCATAGAGATTCCTTAAATTTTCCGTCTGTATCTTGGAATCTGCCGAAAATTTCTGGTTTAAGTGGAAAACAAAAATTAGTCCTCTTACATGTAATTAGGAGGAAAAAGAATTTAAAAGCAAGGTTGCTAGTATAAGATACAAGGACACATTAAAGAAGTAGTGCTTGATATATATATATATATATATTACTTGGAGAGATGTTATATCCATGTTGCCTTAGCAGTCGAAACTGAAGGGACAAAATGTATAAATCATTGTATTCATGACCCTCAAAATTAGGATCAGCATTGTAAATCTGGTCCAACATGTCTTCTATTTGTTTCTCAAAGTGATAAGCAATTCCAAGGCGTTCAACAATGTCTATCAGATTCAACTTTTCAACCAAGTTTTTTCCTGCAGAAGCCGACATTAACATACTCCTTGCTTGTTCCTTCAATGTCTCAATCTCTTGAGCATACTTTTCAGCAATCTGCAAAGTTATTTAAAAAGAAAATGCATGTTCAAAGTCAGAAATGAATTTCCTTATTATCCAACAAGATAAGAAAATAAGAAGAGTAGTACAAAATAAATACCTGATTATCGAGGGAGAAAGAATGGAAACGATCACCCCAAAGACTTGGAGAGAAGTCCGCAACAGGGCGAACAATCTCCTCCTCTTCGTAGTTACTCACTGCAGCAATTGGGGCCATTTTTACTCTCAGCTTGTGGAAAAGCTAGCAGAGAAAATTTTCCTTTACTTTCTTTTGTTTTAATGTTTTGTTTCTTTGTGCTAGAGAATTGAGCAAGTGATGATGGAAGTGAGAGAGTAGTAAATGAGTATTTATACTAATGAATTACTATTAGTGAGAGCCTTTGCCACAGGCCCACAGCTAGGGATGACAACTGATCGGATCTGGATCGGATTCTACTAGATCCAGATCCAGATTCATTTTTTATACCTGGATCCAGATCCGGTTCCAGATCCATCGGGTCCATAAAAATCAGATCCAAATCCGGATCCATCGGATCCATCGGGTTTACGGATCGGATCTGAATCCACATGTAAAAAAATATTTACCTTGCTAAGTTTTTTTTTTTGAACTGACAAACGATTTTTACTTAGCTAACAATTTACTGTGTTTCAATTTTGAAATGTTCATATGAGATATTTTGTTCGTTGTCTCGTTTTGATTGTGAGCTATTAATTAAAAATGTTGGACAATGATAATAGTTGTGGAAAATGGTGACTAGTATTTCCACAATGCAGAACTTGCATGTGCTTGGAATCTTCACAAATGAAGTGAATATAATTTTAACTACTTGTCTATGGAGATGTTAGTCATTCACTAATATAACATTGATTTTATTATCGAAGTTACCTCTTTATTTTTTGGTTTTTGAGTTAACGCGGGGATAAATTAAACTTGTTTTGAGAATTAAACTTGCATGGATGTGCTTAGCAATTTAAGAAAATACTTATAAAATTACATTCTAGGTCATGAATATATTTAATAAAAAACGGATCTACGGGTCGGATCTGGACCAGATATATATTTCAAATACAAGATCCAGATCCGATCCGTCAGAAACGGATCCGGGTCCGATTCGAATCCGTTGGATTTAAATTTTGAAAATCCATATTTTATAAAACAGATCTGAATCCACCGAATCTGGACCGGATCCAGGATCCACTGCCATCTCTAGCCACATCCATCTTTCACGATTGGAATTCTTGTTGCTGTAGTCGTCAGGTTGGCGGTTGCCACACTTGACTATATACTATATAGTCACTGGTTTATAGATATATTAATACTCCTTTATAATATGACAACATGCTTTTCTTTATGGATTTAACTAATACTATATACTTGCAGCCTACAACTTTTATCACTATCAATGTAATGAATTCTTGTAAACAGCATGCCTTTTTTTTCTACTCTAAATTAAATATACTACTTATGAACAGGGGGCGTCTTTCACGTTTTCCAAATTCCTGTTACTGAATGCTGTCATCCTCGACTCTTTTTTTCCCCATCATCCTTACTTGACCATATATACTAGTACTAATATTGTCATTGCTTCGGTAAGTAAGACAATAATACTACTACTATATATAATGGCGGAGCCAGTAATTTGACGAAGTATGTGCATATTTTCTTTTTATCTGTGTTAAAGGTGTGCAAAACTAAATATACACTCATAATAACTAACATTTAATTTATATACAGCGTGCGGCGAAGGGTGTGCACCTGACCACCCTTCGCATAAGGTGGCTCCGCCCATGCTATATAATATTGCAACAACATATATATTGTTAAAGAGTCCCGCATCGGAAATGGAATGAGAACATGTACTCTTTATATGGACTTGGACAATCCTCACCCTACAAGCTAGCTTTTGGGTTGAGTTAGGCCCAAGATTAATTATTTACATGGTATCATAGCCAGACCCATTCTAATTCTTTGTTCACCGATGTTGGGCCCCCAAATTATATTGTCCACTCTCTAGTTAACTAGGTCTGGGCGTGCGGGGGGTCCTACATCAAAAATGGAATGGGAACATGGACTCCTTATACGGACTTGGACAATACTCACCTTACAAGCTAGCTTTTGGGGTTGAGTTAGACCAATATTCGTTCTTTATATATATATGCTTTTTCTTCTAATTTTATATTCCTTGTATCCTCTGTTTTCCCTTCAGTGCATGGCGTATTCCACCGGATATTTTAACTTTAAAAAACAATGTTTTATTAGTGTTCTTTACGTAGATATGCAGATGATTAGCTGGGTCTACTTTGATGAACTTAGAATATTAAATTTTTTAGAGTATATTTTGCAATGACGAAGCCAAGATTTTCATTAAGTAAATTTAAAATATAAAGAAATAAACACCAAAAAACTAAAGAGGATTCAATATCTACTATTTATACATTGTATATACAATTTAATTTTTCAACAAAGAAATTCAAATAAACTCCCTTGCGCCCTTACCTCCGCCCCGGGTATCGTGGAGTGCCACATGCATGTTTGGGAAAGGATATTAGAAAGCACATGCTGGAAGTAAATATTATCAAAGCTTTGGTTGATAGTTGATACTGTAATCTTCTTGTTGATTGCAGTTTGCAGACCATATATTCTTAGAAATGGCAAAGGTAAATTTAAGAAAAATCTAAGTACCGATGCTTCCGATCAGCCTTAAATTGGGCTTACAAGCAAAAGCTGATGTAGCCTTTTGCCTATGGGTTCATATGAACCGATAACTTTCATGTATAGATATTTATTTAATAACCTATTAAAATATTAACAAATATAAGATCCGAACCCATAGTTTTTATTATACAATGAGATCAATGCTGAGAATCTTAAAAGTTGAACCCATTAATTTAATTCCTGGATTGCTCCGGTGCATGTGAGTACTCAAGGTGAAAACATCTTAGAGCAATTGCTTCCGCCATTACTCATCTTATTATTAAGTTGTAAATGTTAAGTTTTAATGGAAATTATAAGCATATATTACTCCATCTGTTCAATTTATAAGACCCACTTTTCTTTTTGGTCAGTCCAAAAAAGAATGACACAGTTCCTTATTTAGCAATAATTTAACTTTTGAACTTTACTTTTTACGCTAAACGAGATAATTTATAACCACACAAATATCTTTGACATATTTTAGATCACAAGATTCAAAAGTAATCATTTATTTTATAAACTTTGTGTCCAGTCAAACTACATCATATAAATTGAGACAGAGAGAGTATCAAAGTTTTGATGTTATTATAAGCATGATAGGCGACGCAGTCCATTGTTGCATGATATGATGATGTTAACATCATTAGCTAACGGTGGATTGTCTGGTTGTTGGATCAGCTAGACCTTATGAATAGTTCAGCTGTTGTGGACTACTGGACTGTCTGGTGCCCATCAATAGCGACACCAGAAATTTCGCTTAGCTAAGCGTGTTCAATATTTAATATATATGTATAAAATGTGAATTTTGATATATATATACATGGTATAATTATAGTATGATTTTCTGGTGAATGTGTTCAACTGACCAACTTTCACTCCGTGTAGCTACGCCACTAGTATCCGCAGTACAAAACGTTTCACAATGTACGATTGAGAGGCTCATTGTAATGCGACAAAAAATATTACTTCTACGAGTTGTAATCGTAATTAGAAGTGTACTAATTTAAAAGAGCTTTTATCTAGCAGTAGCTTTTAATTTTGGGGCAAACCATGTTTTTTTTTGTACTACAAACTGAATCTGCAGTACAATGAGGCTCAATTAAAGCTTAGAAAAAGAGAGGTCCTATGTCTGTACTCCTAAATTAGTGGTACTATCACTTGTACTATGACTATTATTTTTGCCTTTTCTTCTTCTTGTCCTTCATCATAAAGCAGCCATTTGCACTAACCTTTTGGCCATTGGAAATTTTCAAGAGAAAGAACTTTTCATTTTTTTTCCTCAAAGATGCTACTAGTGTTAAAGCATTACTGACAAAGGGGGTCTCTATTGAGGTAAAATATAGCGTGGAATGGATAGACAGGGACTAGGCAGAGCATGAGATGTGCAATTTTACTTGCCTATTCCATGCACTGCCTCTTCCCTGGCTCTCCTCCCTCTTTTTCTTCCCTTTTATTTTTCTGTCTAAGACTATAATGTTCAAGAACTCGAAAAAAGGTAAATTGCTAAAATAATGAAAAGGTTATTGTCAATAAAATTATTTGATGAGGCTAGTCAATATAGACCATTAGCCTTGCAGTAGACCACGAGTACATTTGTTAGCTCTAGTGTATGTAGGATTTTGTGCAAGTAGTGTCGCTATATTATCACAATTCGTCTTGTAAGTAGAATTGATACTTAGTAGTTAGTAGTTACTTCATATTATTAGCGGTTTATTATATTTGGGGAGTTTTCTTTTATATTTTGATGTCTTATCATGTGCTTATTCTGACATTAACTCACTATTATTCGGCTATTCATTTCTCATGGTTAATCAGGATCTGTTGCAACTGCTGCAGCGTATTCTTTGTTTCACACCATTTTCAGAAATATTTTAGATTTTATCTGAAACCTCTAGCTAAAAGAAGCAGGTATAAAGAGAAGTGATATATTTCAAATGTCAATAATGATACAAAAAAATTCATGAGGTAACTTCACTGCACGATAACAAGTATCGCCAGCAACTCCTACACTAGCTAGCAACAGAGATACCAACAAGGCATCCATCAAATATATGTCGATCAAGTGCTCCCAGATGTACACAACAATTGATGATTTAAATTTCAATAGAGTCCACCAACAAGGCGATAATATGAGGTTTTAGTACTTTTTCTGGATGAGTGTATCCATCTTGATTGTACTTATAAGTGACATCAATAATGCGAGCTAGATTGAGAATACGAGTGAGAATCTTTGTAGAGATAGGAGTTGGTCGAAGAATTCCTTCATTTACATCCTTCCATATCTATCTCAGCCATTTCTTGGAATTTTCCCATTGCTACTTCTGTTGATACACCATAATCCCTCATGTAACATTCAATTCCTGTTGCAATTTGACCTCTACCCTTCTCAATCTGGATTGAAAATTATTATGTTAGTTTAAGTATGAAATCAATTTTTATTGCTCCATGGTTGTAACTAAGGTAAAATTAAAAATCTAAGTTTATTTGATGCAATGAATACCTCATAGGTGGCTATGTCATCAATGACTTTGACATAAGGTCACATTGGCTTCAAGAATTTTAGGGTTCTTGGCCAACTATTCAAATCTTCCTTGTTAGCACACTTCATGCCCAAGTAGGAATATAGTCGTAAGCAAGTAATAAGTGCTAGCTAATGCATGACTAAGATACTCAGAAACAGGCGGCATATATCCTTCAATGAACCACTTTGCTTCCACAAAGTAGTTTCTCACGATTTCTTTCATCTGTCAACAACAAGCAAAGACATTCAGCCATCAGTACATATTCAAAGAATAAATTTCATTATAAACAAAAATAACAAGAAGAAAAAGTTACACAATTGGATGATAAACTGAATAATATTGAGTTAACTGGAATAATAGACAAGATTCATACTCTTTGTTTTGCATAGTGAACAACATCGGATCTGCCATCCTTCGACAACTCCGTTTCATAGAGATCTAGAAGTGCTTTATAACTGATTTTCATGTAATCTGGGAGCCGATCCATTTGGCCAATGTCCCACCTTATAAATGAAGAAACAATGAATTAATTTGAGTTCATGAATTTACAGAACATATAGGATAAATGTCTAGTATCTGACATCTAGGCTTCTCTCGAATTAGAATTTGTAGGCAAAAATTCAAAATGGTACAAAATATGTTGTTTGGTATGGTCTTTTCTCCTCTTTATGGGATTATCTAATAAAATGTTCGAGTAGTTCATACCTCTGTATGGCATTGGTGTAGACCTCAAGTTCTTTCACAATGCCATAGGCATCGAATGTGTCATCTACTATCGAAATCATTGCTATGGTATTAGCAAGCATGACGCGAGCCTGAGAATATTGAGGTTCAGCATACACCCCCATGGTCCAAAAGTAGCATTCCACTGCTCTATCCCTTGCATACGGAAGTGTTGTTACAAAATTCAAATCTTTCCACCACCTATAAAAGTACCAATCTCAGAATCTGGTAAAATAATATGAACGAACAATTTATGTTTTTCATCTAAATTAAACATCAGTATACCTTGATACTTCACTGAGTTCGTGCTTGTGCAACATCTGAAGTAAGTTGTTATCCAATTTGGCAAATCGAAGCAAGACATCATTCTTAAATTCCTCCTATTCGTAGATGGAGATGAAGTAACGTGTCTCGACTCTTGGAATGCTCTTATGCGTGTGTCACTTGCTTACTCAGAGGTGACTTCAAATGTAGAGCTGCAGATTCAAGATGACCAATGGAGAAAACAAGCGCTTCTTCCAAAATATCCTCTCCATGAGTCCTTACATGTGAAGCTTCGTATAAGTTCAGTAGACCCCTGATGTCGCTGCAACCCCACAAACTGTTCTGGTATCATCCCTTCTTTCATTATCTTATATGCCTTGGAAGCATTCATCATTTGGTACTCAACAAAAGAATTTATTGATCCCGTGGAATTTCATCCGACACATTACCAATAATCTCAGCTCTGCTTTTAAGTGGGTCTTCATATGCACTCCACAAGTTCAGCTTATTTGTAGCCCACTTCTTTCCAATAGATTTATAAACATATCGCCACGCAACTGACTCTGTTGTCTTAAAGAAGAACTCGGGCTATATGCAAATATAAAGTTCAAAAGAAAAATAGGGATATAGTTGTCCTCACAAATAAAACAGTGATATAGTTGTAAGAATATAGAGCTTATACCTTTGTAATTTGATCGAAGAGGCGGTTGAAGTATGACATAGGTAAACTGCACAACCACAAACAACAATGGTGTACCTCATTATTAGCAAATACAATAATGACTTACAAGCTGGCTACCTCATTATTAGCAAATACAACAACACCATGAAGGATTGCATACTATAAGGATCAAAACATTATACTGCATATCACAGTACCAAGTTAAGATAGAATATAGCTCCTGAAACGGTAGTAAATGAGAAAGATCAAGAATTATAGTAAAAGGGTGCATCATATTAATTTGACCTAGATCAAAATAAGAAATCACAAAAAGGGTCCACAATATAACAGTATATCAAACAACTTTATGAATTCTTAGCAGAACCCGAGTAACAAGCAATCACGAAAATGACACTTCAGTAACAAATGATCTACAATGAAAAAAGAACTATGCCTTACCCATTTATAAACTACTCTCCCTGTATCATCCTGTGTGATACTGTTTAACTAACTAAATTAATTTAGTATTAGTATAAAAGAGTATTGGAGTATGCCCATTTTCCTCAACACCACACTAGCAGGTAGCACCTTGTGTATGGCATAAATATTAACTTCACCAGTTATAATTTAAATCATATTGGCATTTATTTACTTCCACGACTCGCGCACATTTTTTCATTAGCATACTCTTAGTGGGAGAAGACATGTAATAAATTCTTTTTTTAATCTAATCTGATTTAAAAATAGCACATGAAATATCTCAAGATTCTATAAAATAACCATTTAATGCTGGCAGCTTCATATCTAGGAAAAACAGTTTAGCTCCTCTTTGAGTTTTGAGTGAGAGAAGCAAGAAAAACCTTTTTAGTTTGATTTTACCAAGCTAAAGTACTATCATTAAAATACTCTATCAATAAAAAACACAAATAACTTTTTTTCTCCAAATGACAGAACAAGGATCAAATTAATTGATGTTACCAAGTCGGGATACAAGTACAACCATGTAAATAAATGAATCCTTAAACGATAAAAACATTAATGGTAAAAAAAACCTCACCTTAAATTCAAATTAAGCAAATTAGAATTCTTCAAAACAACTCGATAATTACCAGGAGAGTCAGAGTAAATCAGCTCGAATAAAATGATTGTTTCCAATAAACAACTAGAAATCAATCTTCTGGTTTATCGTAAAACTCACCAGAACTATCGCTAGCACTAAACCCCAATGACTAGAAATCTCTGTTTTAGAGCTGCAGATACTATGCAATGCTTTTAAATCCAATATTCAAACACCACCAAACGAGAACAATACCAGTAACTTGATTTATAAGAATACAACATATAATTATAAGATTAGTGCAGATTCAACCATACCTTAAAAATAAGCTTTGAGACATGCTTTCAGATCTACCACCAACTGAAACCTTCAACTACCACAACCTATGTCCCCGTCTTCAACAACCACTATAGCCGACAACTCAGTCACCCACCCCTCTGTTGGAAATTTGCCTTTGGTTGGAGTTGCGACCGACCAACTTTAACGGCTTAAACACTAGTGTTACGTATGTTGGAGAATCGGTTCTTCACACATGCATGATCTACTAAGTACGTAGATAACCGTAGGGCCAAGAATCGTCAAATTTCATTGAGAAATGAAAGAGATATTGGTTCATGAAGTAAGGTGTTTGAAGCATGAAAAAGTGTGGTGTGTGATCAATTCTCCCTCATCGGTAGAGGAAGAAAGAATTGTTGTGTATATAAGACTCGAAATTGGTTTGGGGTTTGGGACCCCAAGGGGTATCCCATGTGTTTAAAGGAGGGAGGACCTAGATGTGCTTCGGTTCAAGGAAAGACCACACACGTGCCGCCGCCGGTTCCAGGTTCTCGGGTTACGGGATATTATCCTTTTGGGCCAGAGAATTTTGCCAGAAGTACAGTTTGATCCCAGAAGTTTTAGATGTACAGTTTGGACCAGAATTCTTTCAGATGTACAGTTTGGTCCCTGAAGTTTCAAGATGTACAGTTTGGTCCCTAATGTTTCCAGATGTACAGTTTGGTCCCTTCCAGAAAGTCAGAATTGGGCAGAAGAGAACAGAAACGCCAAGCACTCAATTCAGCCATTTATTTTGGCTGAATTACTCCTCCTATAATGGCCAATCCGTTGGTCTTTCACCATTTATTTTGGTGGCTTTACTACCTCCATAATGGCTGTTATGGGGGCAGTTAAACAGCCCCTCCCTCACCTATATAAACACCCTTTACACCATTGTTGAGCAAGACATAAACTACACGAAAATACATAAGCAAAAACAGTTCTTCCTACAACTTCCAAGCATCATTTCGTTACTCAATATTCTTCACGGTAGCTCTTGAGTTTCCTTTGCTCAAGTGTTCCATTGCTGTTTTATCTTGGGAGACGAATTGTCCAGGACGTATAAAGGATACATACGGGGCAATATTGTCTTAAGGACAGAGTGCCACACTCGACTCAGCAATAACAAAACAGTTTCCATTTTTACTTCTTCAACAAAATTGTAATTTCAGTTTTGTTGTTCTATTGTAATTTTCAGTTCTTGAATTACTTTGCAGTTACTTGTAATTTCCGTTTTCTGCAACCTTTGTAATATCCAACACCCTCCACCGAAACCCTACCTGTCATCGGAACACTGACCCGTACAACTCCTAGTACCCGTACCACCACTACCACATCGACACACCACCGCTACAGTCCTAACCCACCACCGACATTATACCCGACATCGCCTACCCAACACCATGTCGATATACCCATATCGTCGACCCTACCCAACCCATCTTCGCATCCACCAAACCCGTTGACAGTCCCTGACACAACTCACTCACTGCCCTGTTCCATCGACCGCACCCGTCAACAACCCGACACCACCCACCCATCCAATGACCCGAAACCAGCAACCCAACAAAATACCCATCCACCCACTGCCCCCCGCACCCAATGGAAACTCGTGCCCAACACAGGATTTTCAAGCCCAAAGTCCAGTTTAACTTATCAACACAAACCATTTCCCAAATTCCCAAAAACCCAAAATTAGCCAAACTAGACCCTAATTGGAGTGCGACCATGTGTGATGAATTTAATGCGTTAACAAAATAAAACATGTGGGATTTGGTTCCTAGATCGGAGGGATGTGATCCATTGCATGTGACTCTTTCATCATAAATACAGAGACAGTGTTGATCTAGAGATGTATAAGGCAAGTCTTGTGGCTAATGGTACTAATCATCAGGAGGGTATTTATTGTGGTGAGACGTTCAGTCCGGTTGTTAAACCGGCTACCATTCATACATTCTTGAGTATAACTATGGGCAAGCATTGGTCGATTCATCAACTTGATGTAAAGAATGCATTTCTACATGGAGATTTGAAAGAAACGGTTTACATGCACCAGCCGCCTGGTTTTGTCCATCCAGCAGCCCCTCAGTATGCATGGCGCCTCCGTAAGTAACTTTATGATTTGAAACATGCCCATAGAGCGTGGTATGATCGCTTTGCATAGTACATTCTGCGGATTGGGTTTGTATGTAGCAAGTGTGATAATTCTCTCTTCATTTTTCATCGAGGTAGTAACATCACTTACTTATTGTTATATGTGGATGACATTGTGCTTACTGCCTCCTCTGATTTATTGAAAAATAAGATCATTGCATTACTTAAAATCGAATTTGCCATGACTGACTTGGGAAGTTGAAATATTTTTTGGGGATATCAGTGACTAGATCTGCAGACTCTGTGTTTTTGTGTCAGCGTAAGTATGTAGAGGAGATAGTGTACATGACTAAGATGGCAAACTGCAAGATAATGTCCACTCCGGTTGATTCTAAATCAAAGCTCAGTGTTGTTGATGGTAATCCAGTGTCCGATCCCACACTTTACAGGAGTCTTGCAGGTGCACTACAATATCTTACGTTCACCATGCCTGATATTATTTATGCTATTTAGCAGGTGTTCTTATTCATACATGCCCTCAATGAGCCTCATTTTACTGCCTTTAAGCGTATCATTCGATATGTTAAGGGCACACTTGATTATGGATTGCATCTATACCCCTCAGCACCGACCAAGTTGTTATCATATACGGATGATGATTGGGCACGCTGTCCGGACACGCGACACTCTACCTCCTGCTACTGTGTGTTGTTAGGGGATATCTCATTTCTTGGTCTGCCAAGAGGCAAGCCACCTTATCCTATTCGAGTGCCGAAACAGAGTATAGAGGCGTTGCAAATGTTGTTGCTAAGATCTGCTGGCTCCGAAACTTTTTTTAGAGCTTCAGTGTCCCTTGCGAAAGGCGTCTGTGGTCTACTGTGATAACATATCCGCCATATATTTATCTCATAATCAGGTTCAACATCAGCGAACCAAGGACATTGAGATGGATATACACTTTGTTCGTGAGAAGGTTGCTAACGGTCATGTTAAGGTGTTGCATGTGCCTTCTTCGTATCAGTATGCAGATATCTTCACGAAAGGACTTCCTAGACAACTATTCCTAGACTTCAGATCCAGTCTCAGCGTCCGGCCTCCTCCCGCTCCGACTGAGGGGGTGTATTAGCATATATTATTAAATATACTTCATATATTTTGTAATATTTAGTGTTGTATAATTATGGTAGAAATATGATCCTATTGAATTAGGATTCCACAATGTACACACTACATATATTTGTATTAATGAGAAAGACTCTCCAAGAAAGATTAATACAATCATACACTATATAATACTCCTATATGCCAACATGCTTTTTTTTCCTTTTGAATTTAAATTATATAGTACTAAATTTTATGTATTAAACAATTTTAGTTAACCGGCTGTATTATTTTCCTTCTTTGACGTCTGTAGAGAATTTGTTGGTACGATCGATGCTTCCTTAGAGTTTCCAGTTTCAACTAAAGACACCATTATGAATCTGTTTGGATGGACTTATGACTTTTGACATATAAGCTAAAAGTCATAAGCTATGAATTGTAGTTTATGATTTTTGGCTTATTTTAGTTGTTTCGGCTTAAAAAATAGTGTTCAAATTCATTTTTTTAGTTTACCCAAACACCACAAAAATGATTATAAGCTATTTTAACTTAGAACACTTAAAATAGGTCAATCCAAACAGGCTTTATCAAACATTAAACATTATGTCATTATATGTATGCGTTATTTTTCCTGTACGTTATTCTATGCCTGTCATCATTGTACATTGATGTAGGCTGTGGATTCAGGATTTACTTTGATGCCACTTAGAATATTGAATTTTTTTTCAGCTGCAAGAAATTCTTCTCTATACAAGTTTTCGGACGAGGTTTTTTAACATAACTTCGATAGGTGAGAGAACTTCCACGAAATGAAAACGGGCGGCATCATCGTATGCTTCACTTTTGTTGCCATGGTTTATATCCCGGAGTACTCATATGGCCGATCTGTCACCCGAATAAGAGAAACTCTGTTATAGTCATGTTTGTACCTTCAATGTATAGAGGAATACATAGAGTTGAACATAGTAAAATAAGAAATTGAAAAATTTCGTTGAAATTGTTCGTTTGGAAATTTCCCGAAAAGCTAGTCATAGGTTCTTCTCTCCATCGGAACAATAGAGCCGTTATGTTCATTACTAAACTATCAGTATCTCAATTTTAACTCATGTTACTTCATGTTCTGAGAAAGATTTATCATCTGAAAAGAGAAAAAAAATGAAGTCTTTGTCTAAAGAAATGCGTTGAGAAAATTCCATTGATAGAAGTCTAACTAGAAAAAGACTCTCCCTATTACTTTGAGAAGAGAATCGTTGGTTTGACCGACGAACTACGTCGCAAAATAGACCTTCTTTATTTGATTTGAAGCAAGATTTTTGGAAAGTAACAATTCCATTCAGTTCGCTTTCGTGCGCTGCCTATGACTCAGCATAGGAGAAGGGGGCGGAACTGCACTCTATATTGAATACGCAATCAAAGGATTTCTCCCTAAAAAAGATAAGAACTCCCCTTGCTTTATTTTTGCTCCGCTCGTGCGTGACACTCCTTGCTCGCGGAGCGGCATACCGAAAAAAAAAGTCTTATGACGACTACCTTACTTAAGCAATTCTTCTTATTCTTCTTCTTTCTTAGTTGAAGTCCCTATATTGATTTTTTCTTTCTGGCTTTCTTAGGGCCCTTTCGGAGATGTTGTTGAAAGACTCAATTCCATCGAGCCTCTGTGCATATCTCCCCGTCGACTGAAACGACACAAAAAATTCAGATCCGTAAAGAAGAAGGACCGGTGGGGGCATTTAGGAATTTGTGTATTTTGTGGTAATTGCGTTGAATATTTCCCAACAAATTGATTATCAATGACCGAAGAATATGAGCTTTCTACGTCACCTGAGATAAAGTCAATTGGAAACCGTGATCAAAGTCAGGGTTTGAAGATGATGATTTGAAGATTCATTCGACAGAGCTATTTAACGTGGACCCTCTGTTATGAGACTTAAGTAAGGAAAGAAAACGGTGAAAAATATACATCCACTAAGTACCACGAATCCACATCGTGAGCTTTAGTGCACAAGTCGTCGGATCCCAACATTTTGGGCAGGAGTCTCGACGATAAGTCATGCCTGCAGTTGTTCATGCACATCTTAAGAAGCTCCCATGCTTCAAGATTGAAGTTTTCACGACGAAAGCACTCTTGCTGGGCCGATAACGAAAGCTAGAGGAGCGAATGGATTATATACACCAGTAGTCCTAATCGTAAACGATGGACACTAGGCGTTATGTGTATCAACCCGTGCAGTGCTGTGAGGAGAAGAATCGACGAGGCGAGTGTTCTCGAAGAGAAAATTCTGATAATGATGAAAAAAGCGTGAGGAGAATTCGAGATTCAAATATTAGAAGGTGCAAAATCGGTGGAAAGAGTAGCAACTTTGAATTGAAAATACTCCAAAATAATAAAAAGAAAAAAAAGATGTCCAATCCAATAGATGCCCCAAAGTGTTTTTACTTTCTGACCTATCCTAAATTCATTTTAAGTTGTCAATTTTTACATAAAAAACATTTTTTCAAGTGTCAACTTTTTTCTTTTAACCTTGCTCTTAGCTTAGACTCTTTTTTTTTTTCGGAAATAAATTTTATATATATAAAAATTATTACACACAAACATTGCATATTACTAAGGACTTGTATAACAAAAGTAATCCCTTTAGTGTCTTGTAGATACAACTGAAATACAGCCTGCAGTACTGTTGATCAATGAGACATGAGTATCTCTCATTACAAGAATTTTAAAATCAGAACCAAACCAAGTATTTTCAAATTTTTATTTCGGTTTTGTGATTCTAATTTTTACTCTGTTTGTTCCCTTTTATTTGCGCTTCCCTTAGGAAAATTATTTATTAAGTATTTATTTTATTAAATTATTCATATTAAGTTTATGCTTTGAAAATCTAAATTTGACTTCTAATAATCATTACTTAATGATAGGGATAAAATGAACATAAATAAATATCTCTTGATTGGCTAAAATGGATAAGTAAAAGGGAAACTTATTTTAGTATGCTGGACTAGTAAAGGGAAATGAAGGGAACAGTCTTTTTTGGGTACTTTTTCTTGAGCATGAAATATAAATTCAATCCATTTAATCTATTACAGTTATGAATAATGTTTTCCATAACTCAATGTATGTTTAGTAAGAATCGAAAATTTAACTCGACAAATTTATGATTTGTTAGGTGGTGAAGCCAGGATTATCACTAAGAATATTTAATATTTAATATGCATATATAAAAAAGTAATTTTAATCTCTATATACAATACATTTTGTGGTATAATCTAATTATCAATTGACATATTCGTAGGGAGAAATACCAAAAAACGAAATCTAATGTGAGAAATTTTCTCTGTAATACACGATTCTTTCATTAATCTGACTTACATTTATATATACTTTCATTCAAGTTTAAACATATTTTAATAATTAAAATGAAATAAACAAATGACTCCCATTGAAAAACAACTTTTTGCGCATTGTCTTTGTAGATTTCCTTCAAACTAGCCGAGCTGTTTGTTGCTATCCAAAAATATTTTAAGGGCGTTAATGCGACCAAATTAATAGCCCTACGATGTTTCAATAAGTTGTACTTAATTTGTAGGAATATTTACAAAAGGGTAGAATACATCCGAGAGATATTTATAGTAACTATATTTTAAATGTATTACAAAGCATAACTATAATATGTATTTAAATTACCTAGCATAGCTATATTATATATTTAAAGTAGAATACTCTATTTTTATTATTTTTATTCTTGATTGAGAATCTTAGGGCTAAGCTTTGAGATGCTTCTTCTCCCTCAGCCGCCGCCGCCACCATGAAATTGCCACCGGAGCTCCGAAAAAACCATTGCTTTTAGATCTGGCGTCGTTCTCCTCGCCATTGACATCGTCGCCGGAGCTCCGGCAAACCCACTGCTCTCAGATCTGGCGTCGTTCTCCTTGCCTTTGACATTGCCACCGGAGCTCCGGCAAAATCAACTAATCCCTCTTCTTTTTCTTCAGAATTCATCGCCGCGGTA
This sequence comes from Anisodus tanguticus, assembly GCA_034509755.1. Lineage (NCBI taxonomy): Eukaryota > Viridiplantae > Streptophyta > Magnoliopsida > Solanales > Solanaceae > Anisodus > Anisodus tanguticus. The sequence goes on along the minus strand of CM067561.1, from coordinate 29,511,126 downwards.
TGGGTACAAGCCATTTTCGGCAACAACAACCTCTCTCAGTCGCTAAAGACGCCGGAAAATCCTTCAGTATACTCGCCGGACTTGCTTCCGGCCGGTTATCCACTCTGATTATCTAAGTGTATTTTATTTCTTGTATCTCAGATCTGAGTGTAGTCGAATGTATTCATTATTTTTTTAGTGTACTGTTCTCTCCCCTAATTCTGTTCTCTGCCGTTTTATCGGCTGACGAAATCGTGAGACAAATTAATTCCTTAACTTAAGTGATTTGGGCTGGAAACAGAACTCTAATTTCCAGCAATGGGTTCCCCAACTACTCGAGAAAACGTTAGGACGTTGATATGAGTAAACTAAGAGGTAAGAAACATGAATGCAACTGAGTACAGTAAAGTAAAGGATAAAATGAAGTAAAAGGATAAAGATAGATAAAAATTGAGTTGTTTGATTGATTGATTGTCTTCTATACAAAGAATGATCATATTTATTGTACAAAAAATGAAAAAGAAAATGTACAACGTGATCCTCCCCATGTCATCCATCAAGTAACCCACTAAGTTCAATGGCCGACTATGGGGGAGGTGGTGCCGATTTTCTCACCCTCTACTCCTCTTGCTCGGATAATGACCCTTTCTTTTAGCTGTTATTGGTCGTTACCGCTTCTAGGGGTCCGGAAACCCTTTTGACTTGGTCGTTGAGGCATTTGCATATGAGTGGGTCACAGTCGTACCTCTAACTAACAACTCGGCTAAGATGCCTTAGTAGCCGATGAAATTCTTGTAGTCGAGGGGTAGGAGTAAATTCGGCTCTGGAATAGTTCGGCTATCACAGTATTCGGCTAAACACTTAAATTATTTTTTGAGTGTTAACATGTACAGTAGAGTAGTTTTTAATGTATTTTCCGCCTGTATTTCGAAGGAGATTTTTGTGTATACAAATGAATACAATGAATTTTGAATACATTGGAATATCCATGTATATTTTTGTATTTATGTTGTTTGAATATAATAGAATTTAAACACAATATTTTTTTATATTTATGTTGTTTGAATACAATTGAATTCAAATACAATAAGTTAAATACAATGTAAAAGTAGCTACGAATGAATACAACTGAATTGAATACAACGAAACATAGTCGAATTGGAATACAACCGAATTTAAATACATGTTAATGTAGCTACGAAATGTAATTAGCAAAAGTGTAGCTATGCCTAAAAACAAACCCCCATTGTATAGTCATCTATGAAATTTCCCTAATCAATCAATATCAATATATAATATAAAGCTAGGAAATAGAAGAGTGATGTGGCACCTCTCTTTGGCCAAAGATCTTATTTATCTTTTTTTTCCCCTCATTTTTTGACAACTTCTCCTATTTCTCTATTTTTTATTTTACAAGAATAAATATATCAATTACTCCTTCATTCATTCATATTCTTTAATGCAAAAACTTGATGGTCTTAATTTTCATTACTCACATAACTTTTTATTACCATAACCTCTAAATAATTAGTCTTTATTTTCATCACTCCCACAACTGTTTATTACCATAACCTCTAAATAATTAATAGCCATGTTCATAACATTATTTGATATTTGATATTATAGTCCTAGAAATAGAGACATTGTAAGACTTTGTTGCAAAACAAATGACATTAGTCAAGAATGTCACCCTTCTAGAATATCAGATATTGTAAACTCATATTTTTTGCTTTGTGAGATCCTACCCAAGATTATCCTTTCATTTCATATTTGAAGTATATAGTAATATTATTATATTTACTACAATATTATATTAATGCTTTAGTTTGGCTTGAAAAAGAAGGAGGAGAAGACTCTTGAATGATGATCGGCTTGTAGGAGTAGATATTATCAACAAGAGCTCGGAAAGTTATGCATTGACTCCGTATTTTTTCTTCTATTTTTATAATTAAGGTCATAAGAATAATGTGTATTGTATTATTTTCTTCTTTATTTTTTTCTTATGTTCTCTCTATAGTTCTTCTTTAGTTTGATTTTTATATAAATTTCTGATTGTTATAAGTCTGTAATTTCTTTTGGTTCAAAATAGTAACTTATGACTTTGTAGGAAGTCTACTACTAATAACCAAATATTTTCTTCTATGAAATCAATTGTACGTATGGTATTTATATTGAAATGACCAAGTGGGTGTATTTCCCCCCCTATTTACAAGAGTTACCTATGTACATGCTATAAATCCCAATTAAACCATTGATTTACCCCACATAACATCAATATTTACTGATACATTAAGCCTAAAGCAGTTTCTCCTAATATTCTTGATGCTTAATCACCGATAATTACAGTGACCAATTTATTCCTCTGCTTATTCGTACTCCATTTTTCAAACTTATAAGACATAACTTTTCTTCAAACTTCAACATTTTAAGAAACTAAGTAGATAATTGATTGAGAAATACGTATCAACTTTACAAATTGCTTGAAATATGAAAATTGCCAATTGTCACCATATTATTGGAAGTGCTTTATATTTCTAATTTAGTCAATTTACACGATATATATATATATATATATATATTGTAAATACATCTTCTATTTATATTATATTTAGTAGAAAAAATTATGACAGCACAAAGCGCCGATAAATTTACTAATTTGTAATAGTTATTGATCTAAAAGAGCTTTTATTAGAAATAATTTTTATTAAATTACCATATTCATTTTACCCCATTAGTATTAACCAATAGTATTAGATTGTCTTCCGGGAAAAAAAATGAGCAATAAGACAGGAGAGAGAAGATGCCATCTCTTCATTAATTTTGGGGATTTTGCTTTTGTATTGTGATGTCTTATCATGTGCTTATTCTGACTTTAACTCATTATTATTCGGCTGTTCATTTTCTTGTGGTTAATCAGAATCTATTGCAACTGCTAAAACGCATTCTTTCAGGTCATTTCCAGAATTATTTTAGATAATTTTGAACAAAGTCGCTAGCTACAAAAAGTACCCCGTCTGTCCCATTTTAAATTTGTTAGTTTGACTTGGCACAAAATTTAAGATGTAAAAGGAGATTTTTAAATCTTGTGGTTCTAAATTAAATGTGTATAAGGTACTAAAATGTCTTTGAATCTTGTAGTTTTATACTTGTCATGTATGATTTTTAAATTGTCAATTTACTAAATATAGAAAAATGCATTTTTTTTTATACATATCAAAAAGAAAAATAAGTCACTTAAATTGAGACTAATGGCGTAATTTAATTCAAATGTAAATGATGATACAAAAAAATTTAAGGAGGTAATACAGATATACCGACTAGACATCCATCAAATGTAGATCAAATACTTATTCAACGGGCCGAGAATCAAGTGCTCCTAGGTGATATTTAAATTTCAATAGAGTCTACCAACAAGGCGATAATGTGAGGTTTAAGAACCTTTTCCGGATGAGTGTATCCATCTTGGTTGTGCTTGTAAGTGACGTCTATAATACGAGCGAGATTGAGAATACGACTAAGAATTTCCGTAGAGACAGGTGCTGGTCGAAGAATTCCTTCATTTACATCCTTCCATGCTATCTCAGCCATCTCTTGGAATTTCTCCATTGCTACTTCTGTTGAGACGCTATGATCCCTCATATAACACTCAATTCCTGTTGCAATTTGGCCCCTACCCTTCTCAACCTGGAATGGCAATTATAATGCATATATAAGTATGAAATCAATTTGTATGGATTTACTGCAACTCTTATGAGATGATTTATGTAGTGTAATGCAATGTGTACCTCATACGTGGCTATGTCATCAACAACTCGGCATAATGTAGCATTAGCTTCAAGAATTTTAGGGTTCGTAGCCAACCATTCGAAATCTTCCTTGGTAGCTGAGTTCATTCCCAAGTAGGATGTCGTAGTTAGCAAGTAATATGTGCTAGTAGCTAGTGCATTGCTTAGGTACTCGGAAACAGATGGCATATATCCCTCAATAAACCATTTTGCTTCAATAAAATAGTTTCTCACGATCTCCTTCATCTATTTAACAACAAATAAAGATATACTATTTACCATCAATATATCTCCCAAATATAAGTATCACTATAAAGAAAAATAAGGTAAAATATAGGCGATTTTGGAAATAGACATTAATGAATATATATGAATGAGTGAGTCATACTCTTTCTTTTGCGTGGTGGACAACATCAGATCTGCCATCCTTTGACAACTCCTTTTCATAATCGTCATAGAGATCCAAAAGAGCCTTATAACTGATTTTCATGTATTCTGGGAGTCGATCGATTTGACTAATATCCCACCTAATATATGAGAAAGATTTAGTAAGTTTCGCTTTCAAGAAACCATCTAATAAATCCATAAACTGTTGGAGAGGCAAGTTCATACCTCTGTATGGCATCGGTGTAGACCTCAAGTTCTTTTACTATGCCATAAGCATCGAATGTGTCATCTACTATTGAAATCATTGCTATAGTCTTAGCAAGCATGACACGAGCCTGAGAATATTGAGGTTGAGCATACACCCCCATCGTCCAAAAGTAGCATTCGACTGCTCTATCCCTAGCATATGGAAGTGTTGTCACGAAATCCAAATCTTTCCACCACCTATAAAGTAAGTAACAACATATCAGATTCTGAGAAAGTAATATGAACAAACAATTTATATTTTTCATTTAAATTAAAACATGAGTGTACCTTGATACTTCACTGAGTTCGTTCTTGTGCAACATCTGAAGTAAGTTGTAATCCAATTTGGCAAATCGAAGCAACACATTATTCTTAAATTCCTCCTCTTCGTAGATGGAGATGAAGTAGCGCGTCTCGACTCTTGGAATACTCTTATGGAGAGATTGCTCGAGGGCATGTGTCACTTGCTTACTCAAAGGTGACTTCAAATGTGGAGCTGCAGATTCAAGATGAGCAGTGGAAAAAGCAAGTGCCTCTTCCAAAATATCCTCTCCATGAGTCCTTACATGTGAAGCTTCGTATAAGTTCAATAGACCCCTGATGTCGTTGCTAAGAGATTCCTTGAATTTTCCATTTGCATCTTGGAATCTGCTAAACATTTCTGGTTCAAGAAAGAAAAGTTGAAAGCAAAAGATTAGTCCTTGTGTATGCAAGAATATAATTACTCCAAGAACAAAGACGATCGAAGTATGTAGTATGACCATGTTGATCGATATATTACGTACTTGGAGAGAGATTGTAACCATGTTGTCTTAGGAGTCGAAATTGAACCGATAAAGTACTTAAATCATTATATTCATGTGCCTCAAAGTTAGGATCAGCTTTGTAAATGTGATCCAACATGTCTTTTATTTGTTTCTCAAAATGATAAGCTATGCCAAGGCGCTCAACAATGTCTATCAGATTCAATTTCTCAATCAGTGTTCTTCCACAGGCATCTGACAACATACTCCTTGTTTGCTCCTTCAATGTTTCAATCTCTTGAGCATACTTTTCTGTAACCTATAAATTTATATTCAAATGAAAATTAATGCATGCATGATTTTAACGGATTATATATGCAATATAGTAACATAAAAAACGAAGAGACAAATTAATAAAATACCTGATTATCAAGGGAGAAAGAATGGAAACGATCACCCCAAAGACTTGGAGAGAAGTCAGCAACGGGGCGAACAATTTCCTCCTCTTCGTAGTTACTCATCACTGCAGCAGCTGGGGCCATTTCGATCTACTCTTAGCTTGTGGAAAAGAAGAGAAATTTTTCCTTTCCTTTCCTTTCTTTTGTTTCTTAGGTGCTAGAGAAGTACTGGATAAGTGATTATGTAATTGGAAGTGAAGGAAATAGGTATTTATAATGAATATTAGTAAGAGCCTTTGTCACAGCCATCAATCTTTCACGTTTAAATTCCTGACCCTGTTGCGTGCCGTCTGGTTGCCACGCTTGACTATATACTGGTCATTAGTGGACTATAGATATAATATAAAATGATATCCTAATATAATATGGCAACATGCTTTTTTTCTTTGAATCTAAGTTATATACGTTGTTGGTTTAACTTATTTTACTACTACGTGATCCCAAAAGTTTCCTTGAATTTATGACCTGTAAAAATTATAAGTTAGCATATTTTGTTTTCAAGTTAATGAGTCCGTTATTATGGATTGTTATATATACCTACTAGGTAACTTCATAATTAATTTCTTATATTATCGCTATATAGAAATTAAATTATTTCTTTTTATCATTATTTATTCCTCGTGCCCTAATTGTTTCCTTCTTTGGCATCTGTCGAGAGTCTGGTAGTCCAATGTTCCTTAGGGTTTGTAATTTTAACTCAGAAAACGACGTCTATTACATTAAAGTATTAATCCATTCGTCCCAATTTATTTGATACATTTTCTTTTTTAGTCCGTCTAAAAAAAATGATACATTTTTTTATTTTACAACAATTTAATTTTAATCTTTAACTTTTACGAGATGATCTATATCCTCAAAAAAAATTTAAACTTATTTTAGATCACAAAATTCGAAAATCATTATTTATTTCTTAAATTCCTTATCAAATTAAAATATATCACATAAAATAAGACTACTGAGAAATTATGAAACATTGTATGTGTGCATTATTTTGTCTGTAGTGTTTTTTTTTTTTTTGTTGTTATCATTGTTGCACATGCATTTGGAATGTTGATTCGGGTCTATTTTGACGGCATTCGGAATATTGGATTTCCTTGAGTGCAGAATGTATCAACGTTGAATTGAAAATGTCCCAAAAGAAAAAAATAAAGGGACGTGCAACAAGTGGCCTAAAAGTGTTTTTACGTCCTAAAAGTGTTTTTACGTTCTAAAGTATTCATATTTAGACATAAATTTAATTGTAGTACTTTTTTTTTGTTAAGGGTCGATCTTCTAAAATTAAGCTTGTCCTATTATTAACTAAGAGTGTGTTTGCTATGACGAAAAATATTTTTCATTTTCTCAAAAAATAAGTGATTTTTCTACTCATTTTCTTGTGTTTGATACGTAAATTGAAAAATATTAATTTAAGAGCATTTACATATATTCAAATGAATACACTATGAACATTTTGAATTTGAGTGCAACTTCTGAGATTGGGGGTAGGCTGTGGGGGGAGGGCGGTAGGGTAGGGGCAGGGACGAAGCCAGTCAATTTTTTTCGAGGGGGCTAGTACTATATTATACAAATTTTAAAAAGTATGTAATAATTTAAATTCTAAATAACATAAATACAAATCGTTCAAGAATAATGAAAATATAATCACAATTTTTTTCGACGAAATTTCATAATCTAAAACCGTTGCATAAAGGCTTCGTTCCTGATCTCATACAAAATTTCGTTCTCAATATAAGGTACTAATAAATCATTAAGCCAATCTTCCGATATTCGATTTCGCAGTCGATCTTTGATGATGCTCATAGCAGAAAAGGTTCTCTCTACACTTGCAGTAGCAACTGGCAAAGTTAATGCTAGGGTAAGAAACGTGTAAATCAAATGATAGATTCCGTGTCTTTTTGTTTCCACCATCTTCTTTGCAAGATCTCCAATGCCAACAATTTCTGAAAACTCAATGCTACTACGCATATCAATAATATAAGTCTCAAGTTGATTATCAAGTAACTCTAGATCATGTGAAGAAAACTCCCGAGGATACAATCGAGCAAACTTGACGAGACTTTCCTTGTTGAAAGCAAAAAATGAATTGCTAGGATTAAGGCACCCAACAAAAAGAAGCAATTTAGCATTTGTCACATAAAATCGGCTATTTAACTCCATAAGTTGTTTGTCCAAATAACATAAAAGCACTCGATGCAAAAATAAGTATCTTTAGTCTTTTCTTCACTTCTCCGCTTGGACCGTCGAGGAGATACATACTTTTCATTCACGTTAGGGACAATAATATCACGATTAGAACAAAACAAAGAAACTTCATTAACTAGAGAATCCTATCCATTGTCTCTCAAATATTGCAATCTGCTTTGAAATCTCCACTAATCTCATAGCATTCTCTATCTCTTGCTCTCTTTTTTGCAATGCTAATGATAACTCATTGGTCATCGCCAATACCTTTTTCATCAAATGCATAGCGAATGCAAACTCAAATGATTGTAATGAATTTAATAACATGTTTGCATCAACTCTTTGCTCCGGATCATCCATTATAAGATCAAGTACTTCAATAACAGATGAAAACATGCCAATGAGTCTAACTAAAGTATTATAATGCGAGCTCCAACGAGTATCAACTGGACGTTGCAAGTTAGTTTCTTGGTTTATCCCACGCCCACTAATAAGTTCTCCCTTAATTAGTGCTTCCATTACTTTTTGACTTTGTATGTCTTTGAGAATATCCTGGCTCTTACTCGAACCTCCAACCATATTTACAACCGTTGATGTAATTTCAAAAAGATATTGAGGAAGAAAGTGAAACTTTGCAACCCCCACTAAACTCAACTGAAGCTGATGAGCAAAGCAATAAACATAAAAGGAACATGATTTTCATTCAAAATAAGAGTTTTCAAACCATTAAGCTTACCTTGCATGTTGGCTGCTCCATCATAGCCTTGACCTCTCAACCTTGATATGCTTAAACCATGATACGAGAGTAATCCTTCGACAGTCTCCTTGAGTAAAGCTGCAGTTGTATTTGGAACGTGTTTTATACCAAGAAAACGTTCAATTATCCGTCCCTCATTGTTCACATATCTTAAACAAATTGCCATTTGCTTCTTCATTGATGCATCACGTGACTCATCAACCAAGATTGTAAAAAATTTATCACCAATATCTTTGATGATCACAAAAGTAGTTTCAGCAGTAAAAGATTTACAAATATCTTCCTGAATATCAGATGAAACTAATTGTGAAGTTAGAGGAGCATTTTCAAATGATGCATTCTTTATTTGCTCATTATTATCTCTATGATTAGCATCGTAACTCCATATTATTGATCGCTTTCCAGGGTCTGCCGGAAGATTGTCGAAGTCAATTTCAACATTTGAAGGTCTCTTTTGAGCATTTGATTTAGAAGAATCAATAATTGCAGACTTTCTTTTAAGAAATTTCTCCATCAATACAATCTTTAAATCCACAACAATAATGTTCTACAAAAATCCAAAACTATATGATCATTTATCAAACACTAATTAATTCAAATAATAATAAATTTGCACTAATTAGGGTTCACAAAAAATAACTATTATAATGAAATTGAATAGATGGTGTAAAAATCTTACATGTGCTAAATAAAGATGAGTAGCGCAAAAACCAAAGTCTTGAAGAAGATCACAAGAAAAGAACCGGAAGAACTGAAGAAGAATCGTCAATTTCTAAGTTGGTCTCGAGCGTGAAACCCTGAAGAAGACAAAGTGTTTTTTTTATTTTAATAGAGAAAGATAGCGCTATTCTTTAATCAGCACATACGCTAACCTTGTTGTGTATTAATAGACTAGTACTTTTTTTCTTTTGTTGGGCTTATGAATTTTCTTTGCAAATTATTGGGCTTGAATAATTTAAGAGTAGCAAAAGGTTGGGGCTAATATTTTTTGTGGGTGGGGGCTTTTTGACAATTGTTAATATAGTAATAGCAAAAAAACAATTGCCGGGGTCTATAGCCCCTAGTGGGGCATGTGAGTCTTCGTTCCTGGGTAGGAGTGGGGGGTAAGAAAAAAATTCTCATTTTTTATAAATGTAAAATAAATTATATGAATCAGAAAATTCAGGAAGGGGAGGGAGATGGTGGGGTGAGTGTAGGGGGTAAATGAATTCTCGAATATATATATATAGAAAATTCGAAAAGGGGTGGGAGAGTTAGGCGGATGGGCGGTAGGTGGGGGAGTGGGGGTAAGGGGTACGACGGTTGGGGGTGAGGGTAGGGGTGGGTGGAGGTAGGTAAGGGGTGGAGTATACTTGAGATGCGTTTCGTGTGTTTTTATTGAATTTGGAAAATATTTTTCAATATTTTTCGACTTACCAAACACACCCTAAAAGTGTGCCTTGAGTTCAATTAATATGTACTAAATACTAAAAGTGGTTAACCCAATACTTTGGTGTTTTCTTTAGTTATAAGTAATATGCAATTATTGGGACTTACGTGTGAGATCAAAGACACTTAAAGGGGAGGGGGGGGGGGGCGAGGAAAGGGGGATAAGCAATATGAGACTCTTTTTTGGAATTAAAAAACTGCCATATGTATGACGGCTAATAGCTATCTTTATAAAAGTTAATGTGGATTTTATGCAAATTGAGATGTAACTAATTCAATGAAGAGACGATATGCAATATTCAATGCACACTTTTTTCGCAGCATTCTTTCATTTGCTCGATTTGTACTGGCCGAGAATTGACATTTTTACTCAAGAATAGAGAATCTCTCAAACGCATATACTCCTATCAGCATATTCTTTGATAAATGATGTGTATACCAGGTGTATATCACGGGTTTGGTACTGATTTGAACCGTGATATACACTTACCATATTTAAGTGTATATCACGGTTTTGGTTGAATAATTAGTGTAAAAAATAATTGTATTAATTAGTATTATACATTTACCATAAGTATAAGATTCTTATATAACTAGAATAGGGTTTTGGATTAGAATAGGAATATGATTTTCCTATTAAGGAAATTGTAAATTGTATATATTCTCTTTCATTAATGAAAATAATATTTCTTTCATGGTATCAGAAGTCTAGGACTAAACTGCTTCCGCTCTTCTCCAAAATTTATCTCGGGTTTCGTGCCCCTTCTCGGCCGAAACTGCATTGTTTTCCGTGCCCCTTCCTAGGATTTCATGTTAAATTTTACCTCTTCTCTTCCCCTGTTTTCTTCCCAATCCCTTTGCTCTTTCGTTATGTCTAAGAACACGTTTCATCCTGCCCTTACTGTTTCTAACATTAAGAACAACATCCATATTGTTCTTGAGATGGAAACGTTCAATATGCGACGTGGGCATAATTGTTTAAAATTCATGTTATCTCCCATCAAGTCCTCCATCACATAATTCCTACTGCTACCCCTATTCCCGCGGAGGATCCTCAGTTATTGATTACTCTTGATGCTCATGCTACCGTTCTTCAGTTCATATATTCCACTATTTCTACCGACCTTTTACAAACGATCATTGAGTCGGACATTACGGTTATGACTACCTGGAATAGATTGTGTGATATATTCCAAGATAACCAACATTCACGTGTTGTCACCCTTGAACATGAGTTCTCCCAAGTCAACATGAAAGATTTTTCGACCGTTTCAGCATATTGCAAAAGGCTCAAGGAGTTGGCAGACCAACTCCGTAACGTTGGTGCACCTGTGACCAATAATTGCCTGGTTCTACAAATGATTGTCGGCCTTTCTGAGGCCTATAATGGCGTTGGGACTCTCCTTCATCAAAGTAATCCATTTCCCTTTTTTTATCAAGCCCGCTCGATGCTCACCTTAGAAGAAGCCGACTTGGCCAAAAAGGCAGGCACCAACGCCAGTTCCGTGGCAATGATGACTTCGTCCGATAATTCTTATGGTTTGGTTAACAATTCGGGCAAAAACCACAACAACGGTGGCAGCAAGAAAGGTCAAAACCGTAAAAATAATTGCAAGAATCGAGGCAGCAACAATGGTGGTGGCCGGAACAGTGGTGGCGGCGGCGACGGTGGCCCTCGGGGCAGTGGACAGCAGTAGTAAAATTGGGCCCAACAGTGGGCCCTTATGCAGTGGAATTGGGCCAGTCCGTCTTGGCCATACCGTGGCTATTTTCGAGGCCATTACTTGGGAAACTGATCCCGGTTTTCACAACAGCCGAGGCCCAGTTTCTCGGGTCCAGTCTCGACAAACATGCAGTTTTTTGGGTCGGGGTAGCAGGCCAGTGTGCTTGGGCCTCGGCCTCCGCAGGCATTTCAGGCAGTGGGCCCCTCACAGATATTGAGGCCGCGATGCATACGCTTGGATTAAATCCCTCATATCCAAATTGGTATATGGAGACCAGCACTACGTCACACATGACGTCAGACCAAAGTGCTCTCTCGTCTTATTCCCATTTGAATACAATCGTGGCATAATTGTTGGTAATGACAAATCAATTCTAATTCGTGGTTATGGTGTTGTCTCCTCCACATCCCCCACATGTCTTGAAAAATACCCTTGATGCTCCTAAATTAACTAAAAATTTGGTGTCTGTCCGGAAATTCAACACTGATAATTTTGTTTCAGTTGTTTTTTATCCTTTTGGATTTTCTGTGAAGGATTTCAAGACGGAGATTTCTCTCATGAGATGTGATAGTAGGGGAGATCTTTATCATATCACGCCCACATCCGGTCTCTCTAGTCAAGCACTGCCATCTAATTTTGCAACTCTTGCTCCTTCTTTGTGGCATGCACGTCTAGGTCATCCGGGGTCGGCAATTTTGTCTTCCTTAGATAAAAATATAATTTGTTCAATCTGCTTAAATTTGGACGAGTTAGCGACCCTTAACTCAAGTTATTTTGATTAGCCTGATTCACTCAAATTAAAATAGCATTTATTAAGCGTTTGGACATGCAATTTCATCTTATGAGGTGAAATCATCGTTTGGACATGCGATTTCATCACATGAGATGAAATTCCAAATTATTCAAAAAAGCATGATTTGAGATTTCAAATTTTAAATGTAAAAGTTGACCATAAGTTTAGATTTTGTAAAAATAAATCCATAAATTGCTAGATATAATTAGCAATCATGTTTATCAATTATTTATATCAAATATTAAAAGATCTACAAGAGGGGTGGATTGAAAATAATTAATTTATAAAGGATGGATGGGTGGGTCGGGTGGTGGGTTGGATGTATGTCCACCCGAATCCGACCCGATCCGTCACCCTATCCATCCATCACCCGATTAAATTCATATTTTCTCAAATTTTCGTCCATATAATTGGGTCGGGTGGATCGAATATCCATCGGGTTAGGATAAAATTGTCAGCCGGGTGTACAAGTTAGACAGATATCGTTGTTAATTCTTCTTCAATTTCCCGTACCATTTTCTCTTTGATTTGGTTAGCCCTCGGCTGAACTGGCAGTGCCGCCGGAGATGAAACAACCTTAGTGGTAGGTGAAGTAGTAGATGGAACGATCTTAGTGGTGGAAGCACTAGGTAGTGCCGCCGGCGAAATAAAAACAGAAACCATATCAGTGGTGGAAACCCTAGGTAGTACCGTCGGCGGAATAGAGGCAAAAACCGACGGAGCAGTGGAGGCGAAAACCACCATAGCAGTGGCACAGAAAACCAACGGAGCAGTGGTGGCGGAAACCGCCGGAGCAGTAGCAGCGGAAACCGATGGAGCAATAACGGTAGTGGAAACCCTAGGAAAGGACGGTCGCACAAGTTTGCGTATCTTGACGTCATTTTGACATGATGGTACCTTAGAAATGGAAAGAAACATGGTACTAAAAAAGTTGATCGGACTGAATACAAAGAACTGGGCGTAAAGAAATTTGGAAAACCAAAAAAGACTCGTAGTGGGAAACATGGCGGGAAGTACTTCACCAAGATGAATGGGGTAATCTTGCTAGAATACAAAGGAGTGCACAAACGAATTCGGGTTCGATTCGGATCCGCCGTGTCCAAATTTTGAAGATCCATATCCTATAATACGCATATGAATTCACCGGGTCCAAAATCCATTGACATCTCTAGCCATCACCATCGAGACAAGTTGAAGAATCCGTCGATGACTTCAGCATAAAATTTATACAATGTAAAATGCATCAAACCTATAGTATATGATACTGCCACGTGCCTTTAATTCCTTTTTTATTCCTAATGCTTCCTTATTTCCTTCCCTGGCGTCTGTCTTTTAAAAACAAAAAAAGATATTGAAGTTTTTAATTCTTTAGTGTTTTTTTCCCCTATTGGCGTCTGCTCTTTTCCTGGGCGGCCGTCTGTCATATTCTCTTCTTTCCTCGGATATCCGCGAAGGGACGAAGAAATTGTCTCTTCATTTATACGATAAAGTTTGGATTTTGAGAGATAAATTTTTTTATTTTGAATATATAATTTTTAATTTTAAAAAAAAAATATATGAGAGTTTTTTAAATTATAATAATTAAAAATTTATATTTCAAGAACATACGAAGAAATCGCGTAAAAAGCTTTGTTTATATTTTGAAATTCAAACTAAGTCATGTAAATTGAAATAGAGGGAGTATTATTTTTATTTTTGTAGTTTTCTTTCCTTCAATGGCATCTGTCTCAATCCAATGCTAATTGTTTCCAGTTTCAACTTGAAAAGACTATTACATAAAATATTATTGTACTATGTAATTGTTTCATGTGTGCATATTAATATTTTTTCTAAAAGTCCTTGTTTCTATTCCACATGAATTCGGACTATTGATAGTACTGGTCTACTTTGATGGCACTTAGAATTTTAGAGTTCATGAAAGAAGTCTCCTTGTTATACATCATACATGTATATAACCATCACAAAGGTGTGGAGGACATTAACATATTAATTAAGTGCGTCTCTAGCTGGATCATACACTTTCATCATGTATTACTATGAAATCTTTAGATTCAGTACTACCTGCACCATAATTGGTAGCCCATTATATCAAAACTTTATTCATGATTGTTTATTCATAATATTGGTTGCTATTATTTATTTCGAATTAATTAAATATTTGCATCTTAGGGTGTTTGGTATGAGGAAACAAGCTTTCACGGAAAAAGAAATGTGAAAGATAAGTGTTTTTTCACTTATTTTCTAATTTGGTAAATAAGTAAAAATATTATTAATTGCAATAGCATTTATACATAATTTAGACAAAGACTATTGGGTGGGGTTGAGGGTTGGGGTAAGGAGCCAGAAGTGGGGGGTTAGGGTGTGGGTGTTGGGTGGGGGAACTTGGAGGGGGCGGCATGGCGGTGGGGGTGGGGGTGTGGGGTGGGGGTGGGTAAGTAGGAAGGAGACAACCAATGTAGAATGCCACTTATGTAACTTATCATTTTTCCTGCTTCTATCGAGTGAAAATGTTTTAGAAACAATCAAACAATTCATATTGAAAAATAGTTTACTTCATACCAACCACACCCTTAATTACCATATTTTGATTAAAGAAAAACAATTATCAGGAAGAACGAAATTTAAACATATGCAATTATTGAGACATATTTTTTAGATTAAACCTAAAGAGACGCGTCAAAGGAAAAAAAAATTACCCATATGATTTATTTTGGCTGTATTCAAAACCCAATACATACATGGCGGACAGGAGGGTTAGAAAAAAAAAATCAACAATATGCGAAGACATTTTTTAGAAGGACGTAATATAACTTTTTAGAGCTAAGATTTGTGATGGAGCTCGGCCTCAAACCAATGACAGACCATGGAGCATTGACACCATATTTGAGGAGCTTTAAGAGGTCTCAAGTTTGTATCTCCCAGCTACACACTCATTGATGATAGAAGGTGAGCCTTTGAAGGCCATTGGGTCTAAGGATGGTCAAGTTATGGAAGATAGCGTGGAAGACTTTGAAGACCATGAGTACTCGCGGATCAAGCTATAGGAGATAACATGGATGATACGAGTCAACTTAGGCTATGTGTCCAAAGAGAGTGATTATTGATGCAAAGAGGATATTATTTGTAGACAATCCATCATTCTTTCGGAAGACTACCAAACAAGGTCCTTATTTCATTAAGGGTATAATTGCAATAGCTTAGTAGTCTTCTTATCTCAACTCTCAAGCAGTATAAATACTAGCTTTATTATTTCATTATGTAGTTTTTGATGAGTTGATGAATATTGTTTGAGAGCGATTCTCTATTATCTAGAGTTAAGGTAGTTCTCCTAGTGGAGTGTAGAGATTAGTGTAAGATAGTCTTTAATCTCTTCAATTGAACCTCTTTTGAATCTATCCAAGTTGATAATTCAAGCATAAACTTAAGTCTATCTCTCTTAGTTTGTGATCAATTACTTAATTTCAATCATTTCTTTTATTTATTCTCACCTATATTTTTCCTATCAAATTTATCTTACTTTGTGTTGTTTAATTTTGCGTTTATTCCAAGTCAAATCGTATCATGTAAAGTATATTTTTTTGTAAGAAACTCAACAAACACACTCACTCTCAAAGTTTCAAGGGCAGTTTAAGTATTTACATTTTGGACAAGTTGGACAGATATTGTTGTTACTTCCTCCTCACTCAATCAAAGAATTAGGACACTCACTATCAATGTTTTGATAAAAGGAATTACCCGTGTTTACCACCTCATATTTCCTGACATAGGGGTAGTTCACATAAATAATCACAATATTTACATTTTCCTCAGTGTGGTGTACAAGTTAGACAGATATCGTTGTTAATTCTTCCTCAATTTCACGTACCATCTTCTCTTTGATTTGGTTAGCCCTCGGCTGAACTGGCAGTGCCGCCGGAGATGAAACGGCCTTAGTGGTAGGTGAAGTAGTAGATGGAACGATCTTAGTGGTGGAAGCACTAGGTAGTGCCGCCGGCGAAATAAAAACAGAAACCATCTCAGTGGTGGAAACCCTAGGTAGTACCGTCGGCGGAATAGAGGCAAAAACCGACGGAGCAGTGGAGGCGAAAACCACCATAGCAGTGGTGGCGGAAACTGCCGGAGCAGTAGCGGCGGAAACCGCCGGAGCAGTAGCGGTAGTGGAAACCCTAGGAAAGGACGGTCGCACAAGTTTGCGTATCTTGACGTCATTTTGACATGATGGTACCTTAGAAATGGAAAGAAACATGGTACTAAAAAAGTTGATCGGACTGAATACAAAGAACTGGGCGTAAAGAAATTTGGAAAACCAAAAAAGACTCGTAGTGGGAAACATGGCGGGAAGTACTTCACCAAGATGAATGGGGTAATCTTTGCTCCAAATATCCCCTCGAAATCAATTGAGCTGCCCAAGCGAACTATGAATGGAGTAATCTTGCTAGAATACAAAGGAGTGCACAAAAACAACCAAAATCAGGCACAAAAAATGTTAGGTGATATGAAAATTGGTGGAAAAAATATTGATGCGACGGAGAAAGGGGCACAGGTATGGCAGATTAAATGAACAGTCGTAGTAAGAGAAATGAGAAAACATTATGATGAGAGAGGATTTGTTCTTAAATGGACAAATAAGTAGGCAGAAATTGAGCTTGAAAAAAGTGAAAAAGACAAATGAAAAGAAAAAAATCCCTGAAATTGGTTCGCTATAAGGGGAGAGTTGACACATGTCACCCAGCGATAATAGATGGTCATGGACACGGGAGAAGAGCACTTTTGAAATGGACAGTGCACACGTATGACAAATTTTCAAAATTTGATGTTATTGACGACTCTCATTTTATAACAAAATATACTTTGTCACTCTTCATTTATTTCATTCTTTTAGGGATTTAAATTATTTTTGCATTGTCACTAAAAACAAAAAACTCTATATCGGTCATAGAAGCGCATGTGTCTATAACACTAACAAGCTTTCTGATGGATTCTTACATAGATGTTCATTAAGTATAAAATGAAAGTTAGGATTAAAGAGCTTTCAAATAGAAAAATGTGTTTAATTTTTTTAGAACAAATTAAAAAACAAAAATTATCATGTAAAATAAAATGAATGTAGCTTGAATTTATATAATAACCTTTGCATTTGTTTTTATTTAAATTTATTTATAATAGTATGGTTTGAGTCATCGTGGACGTATCTCTACTATTCACAAAGACTTAAGTAATGTTTTAAGAAACATTCAAGATTAATGCAATATTTGTTTCAAACTCTCACTTCCTACCAATCTCAATTTTTTTACTGAGTAGAGTGACAAAAATAATTTCATATGTTTTGAATAGTTTAAATTAATTTGTTTTTGGCGTGATACATGTTTTCAGATCCTCGATCATCATCTAATGATCTTATTGTTTTATCACTATATAGAATGTCAAAAAAATTATACATTAAATAGTTCAAATCTATTTTGGAGTAAAAAGAAAACTTGATCACTTGAGACATTCATCTAATGATCTTGTAATTACCCTCTGTTAATGGCAAAAATGGATCAAGCCAGACCCGACAACAAAGGCCCGCTCGCTGCCTAAGGTGATGGCGACTTTAAATATATATAAAAATAAAAAAAGACATTCAATTTTTGGAGTTTAAAGCAATTGCGTTAATTAGGAGTTTTGGACTTGAGAAGGCTAAGAAGCACCTAGATGGAAGTATATACGTATTGTCACAAATCACAATCGGAGTACATATAGGCTATAGCACATTATTATCGGAAGGAATAATGAAACTTTTGGTCCTTCAGTTATTGATAAATTTTAATTTGATATTTAGAATATAAGATCTAGCTGTTAAGTATACACAATATACACGTGTATACTTATGTATATTGGTTCTCGGATTATACTGTAGCAAACCCACGGTTGGGCAGATTTTGTAAATAAGGTGTTGTAATATTTTAGTATAAGTATTACCTTAATTAATATTATACACTTATCATAATTGTATAGTTAGTCTCTAAATAGAATAAGGTTTTAGGGGTAGAATAGGAATAGGATTTTCCTATTATGGAAATATGTAAATTGTATATATTCTCTTTCAATTAATGAAAATAATCAAGAAATTATTTCTTTCACTAACATCTTTAATCTTCAATTAATTAAACTATATTTTTTGTCCCATTATGTAGAAAGTATGTTATATTTGAATTATTTTTAGGATTATATTATCATCAAATATGAAGTAATTATAGTACATTTAACAAACACATTGATAATTAAATGGTGGAATAGTTATATAAATATTCACAAGAAAAATAATCAAAAGTGCACACATTTTAATTAATTGAAGGTTATATGTGCTTTATTAAATACCATAAAAATTAATACTAAAACTTATCAATAACGGAAGGATCAAAAGTGGTATTAACCCTTTTTAGAAGTATATAAGATTTTATTCGATTGTAGTATTAGTGGACCACTTACTTAGATATCTCTGTCAATTTGGAAAACCAAAAAGAACAAAATAAAAAAACAATTTTGGGATTAAAATTAGATTTCAAACCAAAATGTTTTTCAAATATCAAAAATAAAAAAATTTACTATTTTTCTTTACGCCAGCCAATTCGCTTAAATAAGACGAAGGTGTCGTTTATTATACGTGTATGTGTTTCAGCAGTAAGCTGTGATCTAACAATCTACTGGCAGTCGCACTGAACAAACATCTAAAGCTTTTCTTTTTACTCCTTTTCTTCGTATTGTTAGATAATCAATAAGCTTGCTTTTTTTAAAAAAAAAAATTAAAATTAGCAAATAAATGAAAAACGAGCTAGGTACAAATAGATCTGATATTATTCAGATGTTAATAATGGTACAAAAAGGTTTTACAGTACAAAAAAAAATTATTCCACGGTTACAAAAGGCATCTCCAGCTATTTTTACCGTAACCCCATAAATCAGTACAAGACATCCACCAAACATGACAATTTTAAGTTTTCCGGATTTAAAAAACACTCGATGGTCTAGATTTCAATGGAGTCCACCACTAAAGCAATGATGTGAGGTTTTAGAACTTTTTCCGGATGAGTGTATCCATCTTGATTGTGCTTGTAAGTGACATCTATAATACGAGCAAGGTTGAGAATACGAGTAAGAATTTCCGTAGAGACAGGTGTTGGTCGAAGAATTCCTTCATTTACATCCTTCCATGCTATCTCAGCCATCTCTTGGAATTTCTCCATTGCTACTTCTGTTGATACGCTATGATCCCTCATATAACACTCAATTCCTGTTGCAATTTGGCCCCTACCCTTCTCAACCTGGAATGGCAATTATAATGCATATATAAGTATGAAATCAATTTGTATGAATTTACTGCAACTCTTATGAGATGATTTATGTAGTGTAATGCAATGTGTACCTCATACGTGGCTATGTCATCAACAACTCGGCATAATGTAGCATTAGCTTCAAGAATTTTAGGGTTCGTAGCCAACCATTCGAAATCTTCCTTGGTAGCTGAGTTCATTCCCAAGTAGGATGTCGTAGTTAGCAAGTAATATGTGCTAGTAGCTAGTGCATTGCTTAGGTACTCGGAAACAGATGGCATATATCCCTCAATAAACCATTTTGCTTCAATAAAATAGTTTCTCACGATCTCCTTCATCTATTTAACAAAAATAAAGATATATTAACCATCAATATTCGAAAAATAAATATTACTATATAGAAAGATCAGGTAAATACACGCGATAGATGTTAATGAATATATATGAGTGAGTGAGTCATACTCTTTCTTTTGCGTAATGGACAACATCAGATCTACCATCCTTTGACAACTCCTTTTCATAATCTTCATAGAGATCCAAAAGAGCCTTATAACTGATTTTCATGTATTCTGGGAGTCGATCAATTTGACTAATATCCCACCTAATATATGAGAAAGATTTAGTAAGTTTCCCTTTTAAGAAACCACCTAATAATTAAATCCGTAAATTTTTGGGGAGGCAAGTTCTTACCTTTGTATGGCATCGGTGTAGACCTCAAGTTCTTTTACGATGCCATAAGCATCGAAAGTGTCGTCTACTATCGAAATCATTGCTATAGTCTTAGCAAGCATGACGCGAGCCTGAGAGTATTGAGGTTGAGCATACACCCCCATCGTCCAAAAGTAACATTCCACTACTCTATCCCTAGCATATGGAAGTGTCGTCACAAAATCCAAATCTTTCCACCACCTACAAAGTAAGTTACAACATATCAGATTCTGAGAAAGTAATATGAACAAACAATTTATATTTTTCATTTAAATTAAAATATGAGTGTACCTTGATACTTCACTGAGTTCGTGCTTGTGCAACATCTGAAGTAAGTTGTAGTTCAATTTGGCAAATCGAAGCAACACATTATTCTTAAATTCCTCCTCTTCGTAGATGGAGATGAAGTAGCGCGTCTCGACTCTTGGAATGCTCTTATGGAGAGATTGCTCGAGGGCATGTGTCACTTGCTTACTCAAAGGTGACTTCAAATGTGGAGCTGCAGATTCAAGATGAGCAGTTGAAAAAGCAAGTGCCTCTTCCAAAATATCCTCTCCATGAGTCCTTACATGTGAAGCTTCGTATAAGTTCAATAGAACCTTTGCATCGTTACTAAGAGACTCCTTGAACTTGCCGTTTGCATCTTGAAATCTGCTAAAAATTTCTGGATCATGAATAAAGCAAAAGATAATTAGTTTTCTTGCCGAAATAAATTGAAAAACACAAATCAGGAATTATGTATGTAAGGGACCTACTTGGGGAGATATTGTAACCATGTTGTCTTAGGATTCGAAATTGAACGGATAAAGTGTTTAAATCATTGTAATCCTGAGCCTCAAAGTTAGGATCAGCTTTGTAAATTTGATCCAACATATCTTCTATTTGTTTTTCAAAATGATAAGCTATGCCAAGGCGCTCAACAATGTCTATCAAATTCAATTTCTCAGCCAATGTTGTACCACAAGCAGCTGACAGCATACTCCTTGTTTGATCCTTCAATGTCTCAATCTCTTGAGTATATTTTTCAGCAACCTGTAAAGTTATTTAAAAGAATATGTTCATATATGACTGCTACATAAATTGGGATCACTAATTAATTAACCAAACAAGAAATAAGATTTTGTAATTAAATACCTGATTATCGAGGGAGAAAGAATGGAAATTGTCACCCCAAAGACTAGGAGAGAAATTGGCAACAGGGCGAACGATCTCTTCTTCGTTGTTAAGGGGAGCAGTTGGGGCCATTTCTATAGAACAGGATCTAAGCTTAGATTGTGAAAAAGGAGAGAAACTTATTTTTCCTTAAACAATTGAAGGGAACAAGTGTTGATGGAAATGGAAGAAAAAGAATGAGTATTTATAATGGTGAGAGCCTTATTAATTAATTCTTTCACTTTTGAAATTGTTGTTGCTGCAGTCATCCAGTTGCCTTACTTTGACTATGTACTTGCTGGTCATTGGAGAGGACATATACAAATATATGGAATTAAGTTATTTTCAACTACTATTGTAAATAAATTTGTTTACCATCATGAGTTCGAATTCGTTGGCTATAACAAGTTATGGAGTGCTATATTTTTCTTTCAAATCACCATTTGTTATAAAGTGTTACATGTTGTATTAGGTAGGAAATTATGAATTAAACTTTATGAGTTCTAAATTTTAGGATTTCACATCAGGTGTTAGTACATAATTGGGGTTTTGAATTTACTGTTTATATAGTTTTAATCGGCTTGTTAACATAAATACAGATTTTACTTAAAATTACTGAATTCGATCAAAAATGTATTAAACTTCTAGCTTCAGCCTGCATGTTGTTATAGATCAATTTAACCTGATGATACTTAAAATTTAGGTTCAAGTCATCGATATACTCTACAACTTGTCTGTGTATTCCACTTAGACCCTTTCAACTGAGACCTCTACCATTTGTACCCTTCAGGATCACTTTTAATGTGCCACTTGGACACGGTTAATATGCAGCCAAACAACACATGTGTGTGTAATTCAAACGCCAAAATGACAAATAAAATAATGACACGTGGATTTTAACTTAAAAATACAAAAATGAAACCTCCCCTCCTTTTCCTCCACTCGTATGTTTCTCTACCTCGTCGAAGCTAACCACCGGCAACTGACAGAGTTCAACCGTCGACTGACCGCCGATGCCACCACTAGGGATGGCAACAGATCGGATCTGGATCTGGATATAATCTCGATCGGATTCTACTAGATCCAGATCCATATCCATTTTTCATACCGGGATCCAGATTCATCGGGTCCATAAAAATCATATCCGGATCCATATCCAGATCCACCGGGTCCACGGATCGGATCTGGATTTACATGTAAATTTTTTTTGCTTGAATAATATTCTCACATGTTGAAACTTTTATGACAAAATGAAACGCAATCTGATTGAAAAAAAAGATTGAGTTCATTCAATCAACCTACACAAATATGACACCATTCTTCCAAAATACTGAACAAAGTTTTAGCATCACAAGAAAATAAAGACGATTGACTTTATTAGTGATGCTGAACATGTTGCAACTTTGAGCTAATTTTTGGAGGCTTTAGTGATACTCCACTTGTAGTTCTACTGATTTACTTCATTAAACAACATAAAACAATGTCAGTCATATATCAAAAGTCCCAGTTTTTTTTTTGCTGATCAAACAAATGAGAGAAAGATACTTAAAGCTTACGGCTAGCAGATTCAAGAAAGAAAAATTTAAAGAAGAGTGATAATTTTTTCTTTTTTGAAATGAAAATATGGGAAACTGCAGAGAGCATATAGGTAAAAGAAATGAAACTTCAAAGACAAATTACATGGTTGTGTGACTTGTGTCTTATCTTGGTTCAACCATTTACATAAATAATGAAAAAAAATTAAGAAAATACTTATAAAATTACATTCTAGGTTATGAATATATTTATTAAAAAATGGATTCACGGGTCGGATATGGACCGGATACGGATCTCAAATACAAGATCCAAATCCAGATCCGATCCGTCAGAAACGAATCCAGGTTCGATCCGGATCCGTCGGGTCCAAATTTTGAAAATCCATATCCTATAAAACGGATATGAATTCACCGGGTCCAAAATCCATTGACATCTCTAGCCATCACCATCGAGACAAGTTGAAGAATCCGTCGATGACTTCAGCATAAAATTTATACAATGTAAAATGCATCAAACCTATAGTATATGATACTGCCACGTGCCTTTAATTCCTTTTTTATTCCTAATGCTTCCTTATTTCCTTCCCTGGCGTCTGTCTTTTAAAAACAAAAAAAGATATTGAAGTTTTTAATTCTTTAGTGTTTTTTTCCCCTATTGGCGTCTGCTCTTTTCCTGGGCGGCCGTCTGTCATATTCTCTTCTTTCCTCGGATATCCGCGAAGGGACGAAGAAATTGTCTCTTCATTTATAAGATAAAGTTTGGATTTTGAGAGATAAATTTTTTTATTTTGAATATATAATTTTTAATTTTTAAAAAAAATTATATGAAAGTATTATAAATTATAATAATTAAAAATTTATATTTCAAGAACATACGAAGAAATCGCGTAAAAAGCTTTGTTTATATTTTGAAATTCAAACT
Organism: Anisodus tanguticus; assembly: GCA_034509755.1. Classification (NCBI taxonomy): domain Eukaryota; kingdom Viridiplantae; phylum Streptophyta; class Magnoliopsida; order Solanales; family Solanaceae; genus Anisodus; species Anisodus tanguticus. The sequence goes on along the minus strand of CM067561.1, from coordinate 29,487,015 downwards.
AAGTCACGTAAATTGAAATAGAGGGAGTATTATTTTTATTTTTGTAGTTTTCTTTCCTTCAATGGCATCTGTCTCAATCCAATGCTAATTGTTTCCAGTTTCAACTTGAAAAGACTATTACATAAAATATTATTGTACTATGTAATTGTTTCATGTGTGCATATTAATATTTTTTCTAAAAGTCCTTGTTTCTATTCCACATGAATTCGGACTATTGATAGTACTGGTCTACTTTGATGGCACTTAGAATTTTAGAGTTCATGAAAGAAGTCTCCTTGTTATACATCATACATGTATATAACCATCACAAAGGTGTGGAGGACATTAACATATTAATTAAGTGCGTCTCTAGCTGGATCATACACTTTCATCATGTATTACTATGAAATCTTTAGATTCAGTACTACCTGCACCATAATTGGTAGCCCATTATATCAAAACTTTATTCATGATTGTTTATTCATAATATTGGTTGCTATTATTTATTTCGAATTAATTAAATATTTGCATCTTAGGGTGTTTGGTATGAGGAAACATGCTTTCACGGAAAAAGAAATCACTTATTTTCTAATTTGGTAAATAAGTAAAAATATTATTAATTACAATAGCATTTATACATAATTTAGACAAAGACTATTGGGTGGGGTTGAGGGTTGGTGGTAAGGAGCCAGAAGTGGGGGGTTAGGGTGTGGGTGTTGGGTGGGGGAACTTGGAGGGGGCGGCATGGCGGTGGGGGTGGGTGTGTGGGGTGGGGTGGGTAAGTAGGAAGGAGACAACCAATGTAGAATGCCACTTATGTAACTTATCATTTTCCCTGCTTCTATCGAGTGAAAATGTTTTAGAAACAATCAAACAATTCATATTGAAAAATGGTTTACTTCATACCAACCACACCCTTAATTACCATATTTTGATTAAAGAAAAACAATTATCAGGAAGAACGAAATTTAAACATATGCAATTATTGAGACATATTTTTTAGATTAAACCTAAAGAGACGCGTCAAAGGAAAAAAAAATTACCCATATGATTTATTTTGGCTGTATTCAAAACCCAATACATACATGGTGGACAGGAGGGTTAGAAAAAAAAAATCAACAATATGCGAAGACATTTTTTAGAAGGATGTAATATAACTTTTTCTTTCCTAAGAGGTTGGATGGGCATACCTATTCCAATAAATTAACTTATTGAATTAAACATATAATATTTCTCCTCATTATTCTATGCAAAATTTCCAAAATCTGATTGGTTTAGGACGAAATGGTTGCTGCCAAAATTCTCAACTTCAAGATTGATGGCTTATCAGTTATCTGAATGACACCTGAAACATAAATTATTTGCACTCATATTTTTCCCGTTCAAAGTTGAATTATCTATGCCATCGTATTTTACTATGTCGATGTTGATTTTATGCAAATTGAGATGTATAACTAATTCAATGAAGAGATGATATGCAATATTTTAAGCACAATTTTCTCCGAGCATGCTTTCATTCGTGTGACTATTAAACTTCTTATTTATTAAGAATAAAATTAAATTTAATTATCTTTAAATATATAAATGTGATATTCTTTTTGTAACGAGGACTAGTAAGAAATAGTACCAAACAAATTGATGAGTATTTGATTTAAAAAATAATTTAGAGGGGTCAAATTTAATGCATGTTAAAACATTGGAGTTTTTCTAAAGTTGACTATAACTTGAGGAGCTAATAATTCTTAACTTGCATACCTCAAGATCAAACGGCAAAGATCTCAAGTAAATTTCATATTTGAAAGTCCAAAATGGTGATTTAAGAAGTAAAATGACTTGACTCGATATCTTTGGTTAGAATTTTATCTTTCGCTGGTAGAGTGATTTTAGAAATAAAACTTTAATACTGCTTATTGTATTTGACATTTGAGCCAAAATTGACATATATATATATATATATATATATACACAAAAACACATTTTTTCACGTCGTAAATTTTAAATGTAATGCTGCATTACTAATGCACTAAAGAATGACTATTTTAATTATATTTGAACCAGTGACCAAAGTTTGATCAAATATTTAGTCAAGTAAGGCAACCACGTGCGATGGCTGCAAATCCTAATTAAGGAATATTTTACAAGGATGGGGAAAAGATGGCTGTTTTCATAGTCATATAAAGAGGCTAGATTTCATTATAATATGTTTGGGCATGAAATCTGCCATCGAGGAAGATTTTGAGTGGTTGTCAAAAAAATACCATTATATCGATAACATTACATCGAATTGTTGATGATGATTGATGACATATCAACTTATCATGAGGTATATATCGCATTTGATAAATCAAGACCATTTTTAATTGAGTTGAACGTAAAAATGAAGTAAAATAATAGTACTATTTATTACATATTTATACCTGCATTATTATTATTGTTGTCATTTCAGGTTGAGAAAAGTAGAGGCCAAAATGGGAACAAGAATGGAGTGCTATATAAGAGATTATGCTATATCGGAAGAGGTAATGGATAGATTTGGGAAGATACACAGCATTCAACTCATGAGCAAAAAATGGAAGTAGAAAGCCTAGTTTTGGGGTAGAGAAATAAATAAATTATCCTAGCAACGAGAAGAAATGTAAATCCGATTCTGCTAGGCTCTATTGATAATGTCCTGTTGTCTCTTGTTTCTTTTATACTATGATGAATATGGGCTATAATAGCGTGAACGTGATGTATCATAAGATCTGTTCATGATCTTAATCAAATCCCTTCAAAAGTTGGAACATTCGTTACAACATACAGCAAGGAGAAAAGCTGCAAGAATTGGCTACATGATCTCGTGAATCAACTCCAACTGAATCTAATGCCCCTTCTATAACAAAGAATCACTCATGAACCCCCAAATGACAGGAAAATGAAACGGAGAGAGGAAGATTAGGAGTATGAACAAGCAAATTTCTATTGACACAATCGTTGAACATCAACTAAGAGATGCCCCAGGATGTAAACTAGTGATCAGTGAAACTGACATGAATACCACGAGAAACCTGGGATCGAATACCAGCAGCAGCAACAAAACAAAGGTTATATCTTCCTAATTTCCTAAGCATTGGTGGGAGGGTAATCCAGTAAAAATTGATGGAAGGATGCATGTACCCCTTGAAATAGGAGGTGTCACGCTGAACTGGACTCCATTGTTAAAACTAGGACTGATGGATAGGCCGGCAATGCTCTTAAAGAAACATCATACAAGAAAATAGATTTAGTGAAGGTTACGGTATCACCAATAAAATACATAATATATGAAGCATAGCTCCAGATATGAATGAAAAGTTACAACTAAGGAAACTCAAGGGATATGATTAAAGATTAAAAAACAAGCACTAATGCATGTTACAAAAGCTTTGGAATAAGAGTATATTAGAACTAAAAGGGAAACTGGAACCTCTGATATCCAGATGAATCTGACGGTCATACGGCCAATTGAAAGTTGTGTCGTGGTCAACCACTCTGCCTAATCTTCGGATTATCTCCCTGAAACAACTGGATTCACAGTGTTATCCTCCTTCAGGAGGAGCAAGATCAATAGGAAGTTAGGAATCTATTGACAAAGTTCATGCCACAAAGATCTATGTGGAAGGGCAGTTTTGTTGATACATTCCTCTTGAGAATCCTTTTTCTCAGACATGTCAAAGAAAGAAAATATAAGGATTCAAATCTAGAGCAACACTGCAACCCACCAAAATTCTAAAATCACTTCTCCAAATCATTATGACAAACAGAATGAACATTTTACTATGCTATACTCTGCTTGGATAAAATAAAAGAAGATAGCCAAATCACCAGAAACAACCTGAGCTGAATAAGAAAATCTCAATTTAGTTTCAACTTCCAAGGTAATGTCACAAGCTAAGTTGCTCGGACTCAGGTGCGGGTATCCGATACGTGTACGGACGAGTGTCGGATTCGGCAAAATCTAAATTTTAAGGTTCGGGGGTGCGGATGTAGATATGGATACGTGCGGGGATTGGGCTAAGAAAATTCAAATTATAAAAATAGAGCTACAAAGACCCCCAACTTCTTTCAAGCACTCTCTGGTTCTTCCCCTCAAAAGAGAAAAAGAAAGTCATTCAAGACCTTCCATCAATTCTCCTTACAGATCGCTGCTACTGTCTACCCGAAGTCAGAACTCAAAACACAACCCCTTGAATTCTTGCTTCTCTCTGTTTGGTCTGAAACATGAAGCACCAAATATGAGACAAAAGGACTATAATATTGAAGGTATGTCATTTTTCATGTCTTAAATCTGTTTTATCTTTCATATTGAGAAATCAAAATCTCAATTTTTCCCCATGGACTCCGGTCAAAGTATCCAAAGTTGGTTGACCGTATCAGAGACGTATCCCGCATCCGCATCGTGTCGAGACGGGTGCAGCAGAAAAAACAAAGAGTCCGCGCAACTAAGGTCACAAGTACATGAAAAGACATAACGCATCCTGAAAAAGAATGATGCCCACCCTTTCACTTGTATATCTTCTTTTCACAATCCTTCTTTGAGCTTTTGAGACATAGATTTCTTCAAATTGGCACAGGCAAAAAGTAGTTATACGTATTAAACAAGATGACAAGTTTTCATAGGATAAAATTTATCTTCAATGCATACACTTGTAGTAGTCTGCTCAGTAGACATTCCTAGGTTCAGATCATTATTCACTACAAAACTTCATCCAGGAAACTGCTCAAAAGAATGCCAAAAAAGTACAAAAGAACAGGCAATGCATCCATTCCTTCCACTCAGATGTTAAAATCGAATTCAAGCAAATTTCTACAACATCAAGCAAAACACCTTTTAGAAAAGGAGGATGAGGTTTATCTTATGCTTTGCAACTTTGCTGCAATTGAAGTACACTAATAGCAAGCTCAAAGGTAGCAGAACGAAGGCAAATTGATCAATGCCAGTAAAATAATGTAAGAAAGCATGAAGAAAGGAATCTCCAAACTAACAAAACAAGCACTAGCGCATAGAACTGACCTTTCATTAGATAAAAGTACAAAGAACATCTCTACACAAGAAAATACTGAATACTGTGCGGAATAATATCCTTAGTCTAACAAAAACAACCCACATGAACCATGTCCCAGTCTTCACATTCAGATCGATTGAATGCCCAGACACTACCCTTTGCGAGCCAAGTAACCTGCGAAAAAAGGTAATTATGCCACAAGTAACCGCAAAATACTAACTTGATTACACAAATCAGCATCTTTTTTAACCCAACCTTGATCTTACCATTTTCCTTCTACAAATTATAGCTGCGACAGACTACCATTCGGTTTCCCATCCTTTTCAGCCACCATTCCATCATTTACCATCTCCGTTTGTCCATTATTTTCACGCTCATCCTCAGCTCCAGTAGCACCACCGCCATTCATCTCCACATCCATTGCAGATCCATTACTACTGGCAGCTGGCAGCCCTTTCAAGTCCACAGCATTCAACGCTTCTAAAACATCAGACGACCCATCCAACCTATCCGCATTCACAACATTCTGCTCTTCCAATGGCACAGCTGCCACCACCATACTAAGACATCGATCACCGCCTCTATTGATCACATTGCCGCCACCAACCAATGCCGGGCCATTAGAATGCGGCAATGGCAATACATCCTTTTTCTTCATCTTATCCCTAGCAGTAAGATAAGCAACATGTTCTAAAGCCTCCCTAGCTCGTTTCCTCGTAAACGCAGCCTCCTTCGCCCTCCTCTCCGCCTCCACTCGAGCCGCCAAAGCCGCTTTATTAACAGTCCCAGCAGCAATCTTCGCCGCCGTCAACAACACCTTAGAAGCATTCCTATCAACAACCCTAGAATTTCTATCCACCTCATTACTATCCAAACCAATATCTTTACCCTTCTTAAGGTTAAAAAGAATGGTATTAGGGTTAACACAAAGGGGACAAAGGTAAGGGTGAGGAGGGTTGGGACCCACACATGAGTTATGTGAGAAGGAATAACATTTAACACATGAAACGAGGCCGTTTTGGGAAGGGGGAGGTGGAGGGTTAGGGTTATATACGAAGTAACAAGTAGGGCAAAATGCTTGAGTGTGGAGTCTAAGGACACAGTTAGTGCAAAGTAGACGGAATATTCCTCTGTGACGGACGTTGTGGAGGAACCAACGTTCTTCGACGGAGCAGTTGCCGCAGGTGAGAGGGTTGACGGTTGAGAAGTTTTGTTTGGCCATTTTTGTAGAGTAACTTCATGTATATTGTGATGATCTCTATGTTTTTTTTTGCCGTTCGATAGGGGAAATTAGGGTTTACTATGTTGGGGATTGTTGAGGAAGACGAGAGGTGTTTTTTCATTCGCTAGATCAGCCAAACGATGTCGTTCTTCAGTTGCTAGTTTGGTGTGCATGATTATTAATGACCAAATACTGTTGGGAAAAAAAATACTCATTGACTATTTCACTTCCGAATTATGCTGTCTTCCTAAGTTAAATAAATATGATTGCAAAGTTTTCCTTAACAATCGTTCAAGTAGAGATAATTATAAGAGTGCATTTCGCTATAGATTTTGGATCATATTTTAAAAATTTATCATTAAATATTTATTTGATAATAGATTTTGAAAATTAATTTCAAAAACTGGTTGGTCTAGAGCAGTTTTTGAGTTTTGGGACTCACTCACAAAACTTTTTTAAAAAAATACAATTAGAATGTATGTCCAAACACAACTTCAAAAATTTAAATTTTTAAATTTCAAGTTTAAACTTTAAAATATATGACCAAACAGGAGCTAAGAACTTCTAGTTTTGAAAATTTCTAACTTATATTAAAAGATAGATAATTTCACAATATTAAAACAAAATGAGCTTGAATAAAACAGTTTAAAAATTCGTCTTAGATGGCTGATTGATTGATTTGATAACAAACAAATTGTGTAGTTGACTGATTGATTTGATAACCAACATATTATCTTCGTATCATCAATATTATTTTTTATTTTTTTTTATAATCCAGGTTTCCAAGCTTGCGTCTGATTACTTCACTGGTATTACCCAGACGTCTTGGAGGTAATAGCATCGGTCCTTCAACACTATTATCAGGTAAATCGCGGGATGTGCTCCGGTGGCCAGTTTTTCTGGGAGCGTACAACTGATCAATGAGACAAGGTCAAATTCCCCAACATGCAGAGTTTCTTCGTGCTTGCGGGGAATCGAACACACGCTGTCTCATGCCAGAGCGCCTTATAGCGCCCAGGCTTTGCCACTGGACTATGCCCCGGAGGACAAAACTGTGGTAGGGTAAACTTTTTAAAGTGACTGGTCCCACCGCATTACGGCCCCATACCCCAGAAAACCCCACCTCCGACCTAGCCCTACGGATTAGTATACATCGCTTGACCCTACGCGTATGGAGGAATTTTTTTGGGAGAACACAGCCCCACTCTCGCTGATCAGAGGACTCGAACACGGAACCTCATACAGCAATACCCTAATGTATTGGTCACTGGGCCAAACAGTTTGGATTTCGTATCATCAATATTACTCCCTCCATTTCATTGTATGCCACTTTTTTTATTGCGCAAGAAATTTATGAAAGAAGTAAATATTTTTCGAGATGTTAAACGTGTCATAATATTATCGTAGATATAAGATTTTTGAAATTTATGACTGGGACAAAAAGAAAGAAGTTAAACGAAGGCAAACATTTTCTACATGGCATCTGCTTGAAAGTCCTATATTTCTCATGTTCTTAAGAACCCACATTATGATATTTCACTGTGTATGTTGTTGTTGATCTTAAGAACTGTCAGGTTAATGAAATTTATATATGAGAGTATGTTAAATCGTGAGTTTTATAGCATCTATTGCTACTTTGTTTGCTTAGAACTTTCAATTGTTTATCGTGTTTCAGTTTTCAATGTATAAAAAGTTCAAGGTCATTTGTTTAATACACATTTATATTAAAATTCAAACATAATATCACTCACAGAAAAGATAGAGGGCAACACATCATTGCAAGAATACACAATCTTTCAACTTAAACCTTGATCAGAATGAAGAGATGAATTCTGTTACTCTTTAAGGAGTTATGTGATGAGCCACCATGTCGAAAAGACATCTGGAGTTCTTGTTTCATATCAAGTACTCTCTGCCTCAATTCTTTGCCTTCATCTTCCACCATAAGTTTTCTTATTATACTCTCTATGACACATCTAGTCAAATCATCAGGTCCTACTTCAAGGCCTACCTTCCAAACATGAGTCAAGTATCTCGCGTTCACATTCTGATCACCAAAACATGGCCTGCAGATCATCGGAACCCCTTCCAGAATACTTTCTAATGTTGAATTCCAACCGCAATGACTCCAAAACCCTCCAACTGCAGGATGTGCCAAAACTTCTTTTTGCGGTGCCCATTTCACAATACGACCTCAATCTCCAACTGCTTCCAAGTAGCCATCGGGTAGGTCATGTTCAGTAGCACTTCGCCTAACTACCCACAGAAATGGCTGGTTGCTATTGAACAATCCCCAAGCCGTCTCAATGAACTCCTCTTTATCCATAACTACTATACTACCTAGGCTTACATAAAGAACAGAGTTAGGGGCTTGAGTATCAAGCCATGAAATGCAGCCGGTATCTTGCTCTGCTAAACTCGTTTGCAAGGACGAGGTTATTTTGTGTAAAGGCCCTATTGTGAAAATAGGAACTCGATAATGTTGCTGAACCCATGACAGTGCTTGATTCTCAAGGTTTTCGATAGTGTTCCAAATGATAGCTACAGAAGATCCAGTGTTAGCCACCTTTTCAAGTAACTGCGATATAGGCTCCGGAATTTCAGAAGTGAGAACAAATGGAAGATCCTTGAACCTGAGGGTAGGTACTTTAGGCACTGGATCCGGCAACTGAGACTCTGTAATTGTACAAGTAGGTAAATTAGTCTTAAATCTCAGGACCAGGTTGTGACAATAGTTCGTGAAAATACCTTACTTTGAGAAACCATTTTCTTGGTTATTGATCGCACAAGATATATATGATAGGCAAAAAGAATGCATTTTAATGAGAAATTTGAATACTAAAGGATGGTGAAGCTGATATGAACTAAAAGCTGGGATATTTGTAAACGAAAATGACACTCCTCGCTAGAGCTGGAGCTAGGGTTAAACTTGACAACTCGATACCTGTTGTAATTTCAGTAATTTTAGTATATGAACTCATTGAAGTGTGCATCTGCCTCTGTCCCTGCTCATAAATGTTGTCATTTTTCCTTATTTGGAAACTTCTTTATGAAGAAAAAAAATCACGATTCAAATAGCGGAACATTGGAAGATGATTTCTCTATAGAAAGACATTTTCCGACGTACCAAACACAATATTCTCCATAAATCACCTGGCAAGGGAAAATAATTTTCTGCCTTGAGTAGGAAAAAGGTGCAAGCAGCTTCCATGTACGCACAGCTGCTAGCCCGGAGAAGAATAGTTGGAAGTTTAAGGTGATCAGCCACTTCCGTTGTGAAGTACATGAGGTGGTCATAAACAATGCAAGAGATTTGACCATAGGTTTCTGGTTTTTCCATCATTTCAACCAAATAGTCTTGGAATGGAACTCTGCAATTCATATTCACTTCTGGTATAATGTCAAACAGATTCAAGAAAGAAGGATCACTGTTTGACAAGCCATCCTTCAATTGCAAGAATGTGAATTCAGGATATTTGGAGCTATCTGGAGGATTGAGCTCCGAGTGATTAATAACAATGGAGAACCCCTTAGCATAAAGCACAAAGGGCAGTTGAAGCATAGGTGTTATATGCCCTTGAAAGGGAGATGGTACGAGCACCACACAACACCTTTCCGCTTCTTCTACAACCATCTGCCTCGTTCCACAGCGGCCAATTCAGAATTTAGAAGCACTAGGTTCTCCGGTATCTGAGCTTGTGGTTGGATCAGCTACTGCTCGGCCTCCTCCGTTTTGTGAACAATTTGTAGTGGAATTTATACTGCAATTTAAAGAATAGAGTTTGACAAATATACTGTTATACAGTTTGTTTGATCTTTGAATCAAGGGACCCTACATTCATATGAGAGGCAGCACATATTGTAATCTACAAACAGCCAGCTTATGCTTAACTTTACTGCTAGTCTTTCAATTAATTATATGGTTAGACAATAGCAAAAGATAAAAATGCACGCAGCTAGCAGTTTAATATTATAGTACTAATACTTAAAAAGAAATTCGTACTTTACTGCCTATCGACAAGAGGGGTTGCTCAGATGGTAAGCGACTTTCACTTTCAATCCGAAGGTTGCGAGTTCGAGTCAACAAGGGAGCAAAGGGGAGCTCCCGGAGAAAGGGGGAAAAAACTTTACTGCCTATCTTTCAATTAAGGGATGTTAAAATAGGAATAGGAATAGGAATAAAATTTGTATATAGTATCCTACAACAACATACCCAGTAAAGTCCCACAACGTGTGGTTATATAGTATCCTACATGGAAAAAAATTGGGATGCAGTGTCTATAAATAATGCTCAATGTAATAATGTAGATACACAATTCAATAATAATATTTTCTCACATGGTATCGAGCCATAATAAAATATATATATATATATATATATATATATATATATATATATATATATATAAAATTCGGCGTGAACAGTGTTTCAGTTCAGCACTATTTTTCAGCGATACAGCACAGTTTTTCGATCTGTTTCTCTTCAGTTGAGGTCGCCCAGGTATTCCGAGCAATTTATATCAGTTTGCAAAAGATACCGATCGCCGGAATTAAGAGTTTCGGGGACTGTTGCACTCTTTCCGGCAAATCTGCATTTTTCCGGCCACTTTTTTGACAAATTTTTTTACCCAATCTGGTGTGTCAGCGATTCCGCACCTACCTCAGCAGTTATTTCTGACTTCCGATCACTTTTAGTTTTCTGGCGAAATTTTTCGGCGGTTGATTTCTGGCAGCTTCTGGATCTCTGTTTTATAAGCATCATCAGCCTCTTTTGGTCAGATTTCTTAAAATTTTTGAATCATGTCTCTCGGATTTGATGTTTTTAATTCTAAAAAACGGGAATCGAAACCTCAAGCCCTATGATTACTTCCGAACCATTAATGAAAAGTTCAAACTATTTAGCTTGGTCTTCGTCGGTTGAGTTGTGGTGCAAGGGTCAAGGTGTTCAAGATCACTTAATGCAAAAGACTATTGTGATTAATGAAAAAGCATAGGCTAGTGAGACAGAAAAGGCCAAAGCACATTGGGAGAAGGTTGACGCTCAATTATGTAGTCTCATGTGGCGATCTATTGATCCCAAATTGATGCCCTTGTTTCGCCTCTAGACATGTTATTCAGTTTGGAAAAAGGCTCGCGCTTTATACACTAATGATATATCTCAATTTTATGATGTGATATCTCGGATGACCAACTTAAAGAAACAGGTATCAGTTATGTCTACCTTGGCACAGGTACAGGCAGTGATGGAGAAATTTGAACAGTTGATGTCAGTTATTACAAACGTTGAAAAACAACAGGAGCAAAGATAGATGTTGTTTCTAGTTCTTACACTTACTGGACTTCTTACTGACCTTGATTAAATGCATGATCATATTTTGGCTAGTCCTAAAGTTCCTACAATTTATGAACTATTTTCTCATTTGCTTCGTCTTGCTGCGCCTCCTAATCACAGTGGTTTCATCACCAACCGTTGACTCATCTATTCTCGCATCTCAAACCATAGAGAATCGAACATCTCAGTCTATCGATAATCGACGAGGAAGAGGTCGTTTTGAAAAAATCTCGAACTAAGTGTAGTTATTATCATAAGTTTGGACACACTGGCGACGTATGTCGTGCTCTACATGGTCCACTACCCAATGATGTTCAATGTAGTTATTGTCATAAGTTTGGACACACTCGCGACATATGTCGTGCTCTGCATGGTCAACCACCCAACAATGCTCATGTTGCTAAGACTGACACTACAGGAAATCTAAGGCTTTTATCTAAGGGGAATATAATGAGTACCTTCAGTATCGAGCAAGTAAGCAGACATCTCAGTCTAATACTTCTGCACAAATAGCCACAGATTCTCAACCTAATACTTTTGTTGCTGGTAATTCTTTCGCTTGTGTTTCGTAGTCTAGTATATCTCCATCATGAGTCGTTGACTCGGGCGCTTCTGATCATATTTCTGGTAACAAATCACTTTTGTCCAATATTATTTATTCACATTCTCTTCATCCGGTTACTTTAGCCAATGGATCCAAACAAAACCAAAAAGGGTTGGACAAGCTAATCCCCCTATCTTCTGTCCCTCTAAACTAGGCATGTCCAGTGGGTCGTGTCAGCCCGATCCCGACCCGGTCCGCTACTCGGCCCGGCCTGCCCTATCCCTCATAAAAAATGTCGGTGTCGGGGTTCGAACTCGGGACGGGGCCTAGGATCGTCTCACCCGTCCCGATCCTGATCCACCCCATCCCAACCCCGCCCTGCCCTGCCCTGCCCTGCCCTGCCCTCCTTTGCAAAAATAGTTGTTGCAACGGCTACAACGGTCATTTTTGCCCACCCCCCTACCCCCTTTATATTTAATTTTTAACTCCTGAGTTAATATATTCACTTTAACCATATTTCTCAACTATAAATACCTCATTTTTCTCATAAATTTTCCTACCATCTCTCTAATCTAATCTCTCAATTTATCTCTCTACAATTCTACAAATCTTCCTACTATTAAATATTATATCAAAGTTAAAAAATTGGGAGTGAAGTTGACAACTAGCTTGAGGATCATCCATCGAGCAAAGTTTCAATTTTCAACATCGATTACACGTCGACGTTACATCGGCGTTTGGTACATTCGTTCCTTCTTTAAATTATTATTGTTACTCTATTTTAATTATCGCACTTAATTTCATTATCCTTAATTATTTATTTACATAATTAAAATGGAAGAATTAAGAGGTATGTTTAAGGGTAAGGCCTCTTCCAGTAGGGGTAACAAGGGCAGGGGTACTTCTTCTAGTAATCATATTCCTAGTCACGATGATTTCATTGATTTCACTCATATAGATGAAACTGCTTTTTTTAATGATAAAATCAGATGCATGGCATTTTTTTATAGGGGCCAAGAGAATCAACTAGCTAGATGTAAAATTTGTAAAAATGTTTATATATTTAAGACCGGAAAAGGTCAAGGTGGGACGAGAGGTTTATTGAGACATGTACAAGGCGAGCACACAGCTAGGTGGAATGAATACCAAGCTAAAAATCGGGTGTGCCAATGCCATTTGAATCAGGACAAGGTTCACATAGTGTCCCCGACCTAGTACACGGTCAAATTAACCAGACAACGGGGGGAATTTTTGGTCTTAAATATGATAAAAACAAAGATAGAAAAAATATGGCAAAATTAGTTGGGGTGGAGGGTTTGCCTTTTTCATTTCCTTCCTCTCCTAGTTTTATTCATTACATTCGAGAAACATATAATCCTGTTTTTAATGATTTTCCTAGATCAACTGTTAGAAATGATGTTTTTAAATTTGCAAGTGAATATCAACAATATTTACGTTATGCATTGTATCATTTTAATGGCAAAGTGGCTATCACTTCTGACATTGGCAATAGTCGGTAATGATTATTAACGGTAAATGTTATTGGATAGATCAAAATTGATCTATGCAAAAACATATTTTAGCGTATAGATGTATTGATGATAGGCACACTGAAAGTTTTATTGCACAAAATATTAATGAAATTTGTGATTATTATAAGATTATGACTATTACATTAGATAATGCTTCTTCTAATGATTATGCTATAAGACTTTTAAAAGTCTGATTAACTCCATATTTTCCTTATCATTTTCATATAAGATGTGCGTGTCATATTTATAATTAGTTGTAAAGGATGACCTAAAACTTTTTGAAAGCATTCTTGAAAAAAATGCAATTTGCTATAAATTTTACTTTTAAAGGTAATAAAATACAAAGACGCAAAGAATATAAAAAAAATTATCATGATTGTGGATTACCTTATAGAAAAACTCCAGAATAAGTTTTGACTATGTGGAATTCTCTGTATGAGCAACTACTTGTTGCTTACGATTATAGACAACCTATAAATTTATTATTTAACGTCCAAAATAAAAATCCAAGGAATATGCTTGTAGATAATGATTGGGAAAATTTTAGAACTTAATGGATTTCTAGAGAAATTTTTTCAAACTACTAAAGAATTTTTCGGTATTTATTATCCTACTAATTCAAATATGTTATTTTATATAGCTCTAATATTTTTGTTACTTAATGAATATATGCAAAAACCAACTTATAAGGCATCTATTGAAAAATGTTTATAAAACTAAAAAAAATACTTTTTTCCTATTCCCACTATTTATATTATTGGTACGGTATTAAATTCGACTATTAAAGTAGACGGTTGTAAAACACTAATACTGGAGGCACAATGGGAATTTGATGTTTATGTTTTGCAGGGTGTTGTACCGTACGAATTAATTGTCAATGATGAAGGACATGAAGATTTGCTGAAATACTGGAGGCAGAATGGGAATACATGGTCCGAGATGTTTTGAACATTCAAGCGTCATCACCAGCGTTTCAAAGCATTTTTTCTGCTGAAAGATTTCAAATAGGAGAGCATAGATAATCATTGGCAGGAGACGCATTGGAGATTGCAGTTGTTTTCAAAGATTGGATTCGAGCGGAGCGTAGAAGGTGCGGTCAACCGGAGATCAACGAAGAAGAAAACAATAACTACAACAAAATCTTATTCGAGGGAGCAGGAAGCGACGTCAAACAATTTAACCGACAAATTCCAATTCCAATTCCAATCGAAGATCCTCAAGACATTGTGAGGAAATTAGAAAAAGTACCCCCCCCCCCCCCCGCCCCGTTGGACAGCCCTACTCTAAACTCTGTTCTTTATGCCCCTGGTTGTCTTTTTAATCTTGCATATGTCAGTCGTTTGACATGCGCCCTAAATTGTGCCATAATATTTCTTGATGATTCTTTTGTTATGCAGGACCACAGTACGGGACATGTGATTAGTGAGGGATATGAATCACAATGTCTTTATTATCTTACCTCTCCCAATTCCTCCACAGCATGCTTCGTTATAGATTCTCCAAACTTAATCCATAAGCGATTGGGACATCCGAGTCTGTTCAAGCTACAAAAGATGGTGCCTAGTTTGTCTAGTTTATCCAAATTAGATTGTGAGTCGTGTCAACTTGGGAAACACACTCGCACTACCTTTTCACGTAGTGTTGAGAGTCGTGCAGAGTCTATTTTTTCAATAGTTGATTCTGATATTTAAGGCCCTAGTAGAATCAGTTCACCTTTAGGATTTCGTTATTGTGTTAGTTTCATTGACGATTTTTCCAGATGTACTTGGCTATTCTTAATAAAAGATCGTTCTGAGTTATTTTCTATATTCAAGAGTTTTTGTGCCGAAATACAAAATCAATTTTGGTGTTTCTATTCGTACTTTTCATAGTGATAATGCTTTAGAATACAAATCCTCCCAGTTTCAGCAGTTTATGACTCACCACAGAATTATTCATCAAACATCTTGTCCTTACACCCCTCAGTAGGACGGGGTAGCAGAAAGGAAGAATAAGCATCTCATTGAGATTGCTCGCACTCTTCTCATTAAATCCCATGTTCGCTGCGTTTTTGGGGCGATGCAGTCCTCACGTCTTGCCATTTAATTAAACGAATGCCCTCATCTTCTATTCAGAATTAGATTATATTCCATAGTATATCCTCAATCATCTCTATACTCTCTTCATTCTCGTGTTTTGGGGAGCACATGTTTTGTGCATAACCTAGCTCCGGGGACAGATAAATTAGCCCCTCGTTCTCTTAAATGTGTCTTTCTTGATTATTCTCGGGTTCAAAGGGGGTATCGTTGCTTCTCACCTGATCTCCGTAGATATCTTATGTCTGCCGATGTCACATTTTTTAGTCTCAACCTTACTTTAGATCTCTTTCTGGTCATCCTAATATCTCTGAGGTCTTACATATACCTCAAGTTTTACCTACACCAACCTTTAAGGAATACAATTACTTTTACATCTCCAGTCACAGTGCCACCACTTCTGACTTATCATTGTCGATCGCGTCGAGCATCAAACCCAACATCAGGTCCAAATAATTCATGTCCTACGTCAGACCATGTACCTACTATAGACTTGTCTCCTCCTGATCAGCCGATTGCACTTCGAAAAAATAAACAGTCTACTTGTAATACTAACCCACATTATACCTTTTTAAGTTATTATCGTCTATCATCATCCCATTATGCCTTAAGAATGATGATACAAAGGCAATAATAATATTCTCTCATATTTTCTCACAAGGGAAAAGGGCCAAAAATACTCCTGAACTATTCGAAATAGGTCAACTTTACCCTTCGTACGTTTTTGGCTCAAAATGCCTAAAACGTTATGGAGGATACAGTTGACCTATTTCAAATAGTTCAAGGGTATTTTTGAACCTTTTCCCACTCGCCCAACTTTTCCAGCCAACAGGCATCGATACATCTGTATACTTCCATTTTGAGTAACAGCATATCCAGATCCCTAACACTTTTGAATGTCTAGATTAGACTTGTTTACAAGTTTGTATGTTTGCTTGGTAGCTAAAAGGTAAGTGCTACCCAAACTCGAACGTAAATCTTCAGCAGAAGAATTTTCTCTCGACTCTTAGATGAATAATTTTGATGGTTAAAAGCTTATCTGCGAATAGGTGCAACAATTCAGATTGATCAACTATCTTCTATGAACCCTTCAGCAGGTAGCATCATTTAAAACCCTCAGAAAAGTAATCACAGTCAACAGTTTATCTGCTTATCCACCGTCAAGATAATGGAAAGGGAGAAGAATCAAGCTCACTGTTTCTTTCATTTGTGTACCGAGTACAATGTTCAAGAGTAAGCTCCCTATATACATGATGTGGTTTGTTAAATAGCTAAAATGAGAAAGCTAGTAACCACCTAACTCACTATGCAGAGTGGATTTATAAAATAAATTTACAACTCAAAATTGAGCGGGTACATTAACTATATCTCTGTCATAGCTTGAGTGCATGTGTTGACTAGCTAAGAAGTATTGTTCTGGTCTTCCTTCTTATTCCTTCTAACTAAGCTTGAAATTCCCTGAGCAGAGAGCAGCATACTGAGAATATATAGAGCTGGGCATATCTCGTGGCTTCTATCAGAAAAATACACTGAGCAGCACATGAATTGAGTTTTGTTAAACACAGCTGAGCACATATATCTCTAACACCTATGACTACATAGCTGCTCAGCATGTGACATAGTTAACCTTAATGTTGGTCGAGTACATTCACCTGCAGTCCAGCAGAGGCTAAAAAGTTAAAGGGATTTCTTTCTAATGGTGAATGGTCTAAGCCTCGGTGAACGGAGTTACCCTTTACTTGTGCTGGTGTATTAGTCGAGGAGAGCGCAACCTGGCTCAGACACCACGATTTTTCTTCTGACCACCGTTCTGGATGGGTCAGAAAACAGATCTCCATGTATGGACACAAGCAGAAGACAATGAAAATGGTGGCGGTCATGGTGGTGTTGATGGTGGAGGGATAGGAGGTGTTAGTGATGAAAGAAGACGTGTGAGGGAAGAGGTCAAATGAGTTGGGGTGATGAGGTGGCAGGTCATGTGGCGTCCACTTCAACAAAATGTTAGTGCCATGTAGCATGGGCCTTCCACCTTGGACAGCTTTAACGGAGGAGGGTCATATTTGAGCCATTTAGGTAACGTCAAGGGTATTTTTGTACCAATAGTATAACGGAGGGTAAAATCCTTTTTACATAGTAGAGGGGCAAATTTGACCATTTTCCCTAGAGTAATTAAAACATCAAAGTATGTGTAAGGTTTACAAGAAATGAAGAAATAAAATAACAGAAGGAACTCACTTCTAGTTCTAGGTGTGCTTCGAAAGATTGATGAGTCCTTGACAATTGAAGCAGGTATGTAACGGTCTGATGGATGATTTGGAGAACAGAGATGAGCAAGAACCACAAGATAAGCCCTTATACATCATAATTTACTTTAGACCACATATCTTCTAAATTTATGCACCATTCTCCCATTATCGTATTATAATCTGTAGTCAGGTCCATCCGATTTCCTTAGGCCCTCAGCAAGTATATTGCCGACAGTATCCTGTGTCATAAATTTGTCACAGGAATGCTTTTCGGTATCTGTTTCATCTTTTACACTGGAACCCACTAATAAAGTATGAGTATTAGTATCAGGAACCCAGCCCTTTTCCAACATCAAATCCAGTAATAAAGAGGCCTTGTTTTTGTATCCCTCTTTCAAGAGGGCATTTATCAGCATATTGTAAATCGCTGAATCAACAACTTCTGATTCTGAGACAAGCTTATCTATCGAAGAAAATATCATCCGGACCTGATTGTTTTCCACCAGATACTCCAGAAGTTTAGCGAGTGTTTCTGAATCCGGTGATAGACCCTGACAAAGCATTAAATCCAAGAATATAGAAGCCTTCTCTATATGTCCAAGTGAAATCATGCTCTGAATAAGAATGCAATATGTTTCCCCATCCAATGTACAACCATCTACGACCATTCTCGAGAGTACTATAAAGAGATCACTTGCTCTTCCTAAACTGAACAGGCCTTGCATTATGCTGTTGTAAGCAGAAGAAGAAGATAACGTACCACAATAATATGCAATTGGCAGCAATTTTATTGCTCGAATAGTGTACCCACTAACACAAAGTCCATCCATGAGCTTTTCAAATGAGGTCGATTGAAGAGCACATCTCTTTGTTGACATGAAACAAAATACTTCGGCGGCTTCCTGAATCTTTTCCTTCTGGCAAAGACACCCAATAAGTTGAGCATATGATACCAAATCTATTAACCCATCTTTGTCCCTAAGTCGACGAAACAATGCCAAAGCATCCTCACATTCACCTAATTTGCAGTTACCAATGATGAGAGCAGAATATGTAGATGAATCAGGGCTAACGGAGGAAATAGCCATTCTAGCAAGATACTTCAAGGCATCTTTCAGCCTTTTATTATCACACAAGTATCGAATCATGATATTCCAAGAACGATGATCTGTGATGTTTCTCTCAAACATTTCATCAAACAGATCTCTTGCCATATTAAAGGTGCCATCATTTAGAATAGCTTCAAGAAGTGCATTGTAAGGCAATACGCTCGCAACTTCTTTGTCATTCAAAAACTCCTTAGCTTCACTCAACATATTCAATTCACATAATCCGTCTATTATACTCATGAACACACCATCATCTGGCCTAACATCACTACCCACCATCTCATCTACAAGTTTTACAGCATTATCCACGAGAAGATTCTCACAAAAACACTTAATCATTGCCCCATAAGTTGGTGAATCCGGAACAACCTTAGACGCTCTCATCGTATTCAACAACCTCCTTACCACATCTAATTTATTCATATTGCAAAATAAAGGAATTATATAAGCGTAAAAGCTAGAATAATCCAGTTCACACCGTATTCTAAACATATCATCTAAAATTACAAGTGCCTCATCCACTCTACCCCTTGCAACAAGTTCACCAATAATTATCTGAAAAGTCCTGCCATTAGGACTACAACCTTTCTTATGAAGTCGTTTATACTGATCCAATGCAGTATCAGCGCGATCAGAAGCAAATAAAGCCTCCATCAGATAATTAAGTGTATCAATATCGGGACCAATTCCAGCTTTCACAATCTCTTTATACACGAATAATACGTCCTTAAATTCGTTCTTTTCCTTGACAAGTGCATCCAATAATTGATTAAATACAGATATAGAGACCTTTAAACTACACAAACCTATACAAGAAAGAACACATAAAGCCTCACTAAGCCTACTATATCTAACAAATGTATCTAACAAAGCCAAAAGAACATGTTCATAATTTGGGCATTTCTCCTTTACCATCTCATTACAAAACCCTTCAATTTCTTCAACTTTTCCAGCCATACCTAACTTCAATATAATCCGAAAATACGTATCAGCAGAGTGATGAAACCTTTTTTGAAGGGAAGCCCATTTGAATAGCTTCAATGAAGAGTCCAAATCAGTTGTGGAATCAAGAATGCCTGTTAAGGTTTGTGGGTGAAGCTTATTCTTTAAAGATTGAATCTTTATTTCAAAATCAGAAGAACTGGTGGAGGGTTGATTGGTTTCTTGGGTAATTTGAATTCTACAAGCACTAGAAAGTGAAGAAATAGAGGGTTTTGAAGAAACCCATTTGGGGATTTTCTTGGGAAGGTTTAAAGTTGTGAGCTTTATCACCATTGAAGTTGCTCTCTCTCCCTGGTGGCCACTAATGTTTCAACTTAAAAAGAAAAGTATATGCCTAGTAAATATTAATCCCTCAGCCAAGTGTCAACTGAAATCCATAATGCAATGGAAAGTTTATCAAATTAATCTTATTTAATAAAAAATAGAGTTATTTTAATTAAATCATGCAAGTATTAATTATGTTTGAACAGAAAATTTATCAATAAATATTTCTTGAATAGAGAATTTGTCAATTTTGTCTAAGAATATAGTAAGAAAAAAATAATTAATTTATATCCTAAATTTTAAAAATAACACTTATTTTGAAATAAATTTCTTTTACTGAGATGACACTTATTATATAACGAAGGAAGTACAAAAATATGTATATAGAATTGAGCTAGGTTGAAGAGAAGGAGAGAATATCCAAAGGTACAGAATTGAATCCTAACCTGGGAACAGAATCATGGGGAACTAAGAAAGGTGAATGTTAGAAACATGAAGGGAATACAGAGCAAACCAAAGAAAACTAGAAAAAGGTCAAAACAAGACTTCAAAAAGGATGTATTTGCTCTTTAGGCCATGAATTTTGGGGAGGTAAGAGTTGGCTCCTCATAGTTTTCAAGTTTTTTATTTTACACTCCCCTTAAGTAATACTCCCTCCGGATCAAAAAGAGTGTCTACTTAGCCATTTTCACGCCTCTTAAGAAAATACTAACTCCTAGTCAAAAATAGATAATTTGACTAAAATGCCCCTAATTAAATTGATATTCGGATTTGACCACCTAACAATTAATAAGGGTAAATCTGGAAAAAAAATAAGGTTGATTCTTTCTTGATTTGGTAAGTAGACACTCTTTTTTACTCAAAAATTAAAGGTTAAATGGACACTATTTTTAATCTGGGGGAGTATTAATTAGAAGGAGTATTTAACAACTTTACTTTTATTTATGTCTAAGTTATAATTTTTCTCTATTAAATGTTTGCTCTATTTATGTGTAATCTTCATTAATGATAAAATTCTATTAATATGAGGAGGGTAGAGTGATTGTTTTCGAAAGACCCGTTTAATAGTTGTTATTGTTGTTATGACAGAATTTGAGACCGGAAGAATACTACATTCTTTCCATTTTCAAACAAATGGTCAAGTTTGACGTGACAATTCACTGGGACAGTAACCAAATGCATGTAAAACATGAATTTAGCTTCACTCGTGAAATGTGGTAGGTAGAGGTAAGGTCTGCGTACACTTTACCCTCCTCATACCCCACGTTATGGGATTATACTGAATATTTTTTTATTGTTGTTATGACAGAATTTGAGACCGGAAGAATACTACATTCTTTCCATTTTCAAACAAATGGTCAGGTTTGACGTGACAATTCACTGGGACAGTAACCAAATGCGTGTAAAACATGAATTTAGCTTCACTCATGAAATGTGGTAGGTAGAGGTAAAGTCTGTGTACACTCTACTCTCCTCATACCCTACGTTATGGGATTACACTGAATATGTTTTTATTGTTGTTATGACAGAATTTGAGACCGGAAGAATACTACATTCTTTCCATTTTCAAACAAATGGTCAGGTTTGACATGACAATTCACTGGGATAGTAACCAAATGCGTGTAAAACATGAATTTAGCTTCACTCGTGAAATGTGCGATTTACCACTAGCGTTGTCTTTGTGAAGGGGAAAGTCCCGAAGGTGAAACCCCTCCACCTGTACCAGAGGCCCCTTGGCCAGTTGGGATGTAAATCGAGGGATATGCGCGAGTGGCAGCCCTGCAAGGGAGAGGACCAACGGGACACAAACCCGAAAGAACGATCCTTGCAATATTTCAGCAAAGACTGTCACCACACGGATTCGAACCCGCGACGTCAGAGTGGTTGTACCCCAATCACCTTGCCACTTACCAACTCGCATGTGCCCCTGGGGGCACCATTAGCGGTGTCTGCTTCTAGCAAACTTTTGATCGTTTGGTAACTTAAACAACTTGATTCAGTGATGTCGGAAAATTTATTGGTATTCCCAAAAAAAAAATGTACTTACTCGATCTCAATTTATATGATATAGTTTAACTTGGTACGAAGTTTAAAAAATAAAGGAACACTTTTGAATCTTGTGGTCTAAATCAAACCAAAGATATTTATATGATTGTAGATCATCTCGTTAAATGTAACAGATAAAGTTTAAAGTTCAATTATTGTCAAATAAGTAAATGTGTCATTCTTTTTAGGACTGACTAAAAATGAAAGTTTGTCATATAAATTAGAACAAAGAGAGTAGTAGTATCTACCAAAAACAAAAAATTGAAAACTTTTGTTTTTTGGCATTGGTTGAAAAATGTGCTTTGCAATAAACAGAATACTTCAGCAAAAACTCCTTTTCAAATTTTTGGAACAAACGCCATGCTTAATATTTACTACAGCATAAAATAATGGAGGATAGAGTTGCATCACGGACAATAGACTCTTATGATCTTGCCATTTTTCGAACCCCGCATATAGCGGGAACTTAATGTACCAGACTGCCTTTTTTAGAGTTGCACCACGGAAAGCATATCATTCCAAAGAGTATGGCTCTATTTTTACGACTCCTTGGAGTAATGGAGGATTGTATGACTTAATTGATCTAATTACACTTGATTATAAAAGATTTAGTACTCCCTTCATCCCATTTTAAATATAGTTTTACTAAAAAAATTACGATTATTAAGAAAAATTAATAAATACAAGGTGTAATTTACTAAGTTGCCCTTATTTATTGGATGTTTTTTTAATTGAGCAATATTAAGAAGAAATGCTTCTTTAAATTTAAAGGTATAGTTGGAACAATTGTCAACTTTAGCCTTAAATTTGTAATAACTAGTGAATTAATCTGCGCTTCACGCAGTCATTAAAATAAAATTTAAATGTATATAAATAATTATTATTTATTTTTTCTAATTAAAAAGCATCGATATTTGTTCATCAATTAACTTTATCTTTTCTATATTCTTCAACCGTAACACTATCGTTATTCTAATAACATTTTCAAAGATGATGACAAATGAAAAAATAAATCTCACCTCAACTCAATTCAATATCGAACAAATGACCCTCCTTAGTTATTGTATATTTTAAATATGCGAATAATTCAACCAAAGTAATAGAAATTCGACTTAACGCGATTCCAAATAAAAAAACTTCAGAACCTAAAGAAACATGAGTCATATACTCGCGAAACTTCCTTATTGCCAATATTGCATGTCTTTATTCAACCTACTCATTAACTTCTTAACATTATTGAAATTTCTCTTTCTTTTTTTTCTTTTTGTAATTTTTCTTGATTATCTATTTTTTTCTTTCTTGTCTTTTTTCCTTCAATTTCCCATCTTAATAGTTTTCTTATGTAATAACTTTTTTCTTGATATTCATCCTAACAGTATTTTTCGGCTCTCTTTTCATATACTTTTTATCTTTTTTTTCAATCCATCTGAAAAATTAGTAATTGAAGTTATATTTTTTTAAAAAATAATCAAGTTGATTTGCCTATTTCCTTCTACTAATTTTATAGAAAATGTCAAAAATTAAATTTTCTCTTAATTAACTATATCGTATAAATTCATGATTTATGTGTTTTAAATGGTTATCTTCCTTTTTCATTTTTCACGTTTTTAGTACATAAAAGTCACTTGCCGATAAAATGCATCAACCAACATATTTTAATGTTTGTCAAAAATTATTTGTAAGAACTTTTATCAATGATTTTGCTCTTATAATTTTATACAGACTTTTCAAATTTATCTTATTTCTTTAGATGTTTTGTTTGTTTTGTATCCTCCTTGCAAATAATTATTTTTGCACAGAGTAACATTGTAAGTTTAGAGAGCTCAAAACATCAAAATTCTATCATCCTCCTTGTTCGTCCCGTAAAATAATATTGTTGCGTTTCGAATATCGCTATTTAAAAATTAAATTTAATTGCCTTTTTCATCAAATTTTTGTATCCTTTATATTTTAAAAGATTTTACGATATAATCATGGTCTTAAATTATGCATATACAATTATTCTTTAAAGATATAATTTAAATATTTAATAAAAATATATTATAAGTTATAAACCGTATTTACATTCTTTTTTTCTTCTTCATTCTTTTCTTTCTCGTATTCGTATCCTTCGAAATAATTAACCTTCTTTCAATAATTAAATCAATTCTCCTATTACCTACGGTTAAGTTAATCTTATGAAACATCTTAAAATATTTATGTTTTGACTAACTTCTCTTACCACTGCTCATTTATTACTACCCATTCCCATGTTTGAAACCAGAAAAAAATCATACCAACACTAATAATTCACTTCTCTATAAATGATTAAAAAAAGTAAATGTTGAATGTGTTGGGATACAATTGTTGCAGGGAACGGGAAGTAAGTAACTATTACAATGGTAAGAAAGGATAAACTAAATATTACAATAAACTGGAAATCAAGAACTTAACAAGCTGCTTGTGTGATTTGCTGAGTCGAGTGATGGCACTCTGTTTTTAAGACAAGATTGCCCCGTATATCTCCTTTTACGTTGTCAGGCAATAGTCTCCCAAGATACAACAACAACTTAACAATTGAGCAAAGGAAACTCAAGTGTTACTCTTGAAGAACTTTGAGTATAGTAACTTTGCTAGAGAGGAAGAAGATGAATTCAGAAAATCTGGAGTATTTTCTAAGTGTTGAGTAGTGTTCTTCAATTGAGCCAAAGGCCTCAATTTATAGTGTAAGGAGAAGACCCCTCAACTAGTCAACTAATGGCCTTCAATAGCCATGTAATGACACTTAATTGAGGGGTTACATTCAGCCAACTAATGGCTGAATTCATGTGCCAAGTAATGGAGAATCAATGCTCCAAAACCAGCCCAAAGGTCAGAACTTTCCAACTTTCCGTCGCAGCATTCTGCTTTCGAAGCGCCGCGGCTCCAGTGACTGGACAACCAATTAGCTCCGCGGCGATTTCCGACACGTTTCATCTTACACTTCTTCCTTCTTTTACCAACGTAGAATACTTTGTCATTTGGCAAATAACCGTCCATAAATCAATGTCTCAAACGTATTACATACGTACCAATATCTCTTTCACTAATGAAATTTGCGCTACTTGACACTACATGTGCACGTGTGTGGAAACGCCGTTTCCGACGTACGGGCCCTAATTGTTCGAGTCATAAATTAATGGGATATCTTAATTCCACATTAGTAAATTTCCAACAATCCCCTCTTGAAAGAGATTTCGGCGCACACATATTGTGCATTTTCCAGCAATCTTTCAGCGGACCGATGTTGCATCTCGATAGGTAGCATACGATTTGAACCTTCCATAGTTGAATACCATCGGACTTACTTACTGCGCGGTGAACGTGATGTCTTGAACCGTCAGTGTTTAGTGTAAGCCAAGTCAATGGTACCAACACAACAACTTCTCTTACTCTGTTTTTCGTAATGTTTTGTTTGTTGTGGTCATGGACACTTCTTGGATTCCTAAGTGCATTCATTTGAGGCGGCCTGTCCTCGCACTTAAATAGGTGGTCTCCTACAAGGTATCCTGCTATACCCCACTTTACAAGTGTTAGCAACCATTAAAAGTTTCTCCAAACCTAACCTTAACCGGTGAGGATCACTAAAGTTTTTGGAAACTTAACTTTTACCCACACTGCAAATAGCACTTATTGTCTATCGCGGGAATGACTTTGGATTTGGTGTTTCTTCACATAAATCACTATCTGAAGTGTTCATGATTTCACCGAAGCGATCAACTGAACCTTTACAACTTAGTTTTCCCATTGAATCTAATTCCTGGGATCTTCAGTCAGTAAGGTTGGGTTACCACCGTATTGGTCCTTATACCTTGGGTTTTAAGCACATTCCCCTAGACAGACAGAACATCTGATCCTTGGGTAAGCCCTTTGTCGGTGGGTCTGCTATGTTATCCTTTGATTTTATGTAATCAATGAATATTATACCCGTGGTGATCAGCTGTCTAACGGTCTTATGTCTCTGTCGAATATGACGAGACTTGCCGTTGTACATAGAATTATGTGCCCTTCCTAGAGCCGACTGGTTGTCCTAGTGGATCATTACATAAGGTAAGAGTTTATTTCAACAAGGAACATCCTCTAAGAAGTCGTGAAGCCACTCAGCTTCTTCTCCAGCTTTGTCTAAAGCGATAAACTCTGATTCCATCATGGATCGGGCGATGTAAGATTGTTTAAAGGATTTCCAAGACACAGCTCCACCACCAATTGTAAATATATACCCACTGGTGGACTTGGTGGACTTGGTGTTCTCTATATCAGATATCCAATTTGCATCACTGTACCCCTCTAGTACAGCTGGATATCTCGAATAATGCAACTCGTAAGTTAGCATGTATTTCAGGTATTGTAGTACCCAATTCAACGCCTTCCAATGATCATTACTCGGATTACGGGTAAACCTAGCTAACTTATTGACTGCATAAGCAATATCAGGTCGGGTGCAGTTTGTTATGTACATCAAATTACCAATCACATGTGCATATTGCTCCTGGCATACGGGTGCACCACAATTTTTATCAAGCTTTTGATTTCTATCCGGTGGTGCCTTAATAGGCGAACTGTCAAACATCCCAAACTTTCTCAACACATCCTCGATGTAGTGAGATTGAGATAAAACCAGTTTGTCAGACATCTTAGAGATCTTTATTCATAAGATGACATCTGTGATACTCATATCCTTCATGTCGAAGCATTGTTTCAATATGTTCTTAGTCTCTAGAATCAAACTAGGATTGCTCCTTGTGATCAACATGTCATCTACATACAGACATATCATGACGAACGAGTCAGGGTTACCTTTCACGTAAACACATTTGTCACACTCATTAATGGCGAAACCCTTCGATAGTAGAGTACTGCCAATTTTTTGTGCCATTGCTTCGAGGATTGTTTCAGCCCGTACAGAGATTTGACAAGCCGACATACTTTCTTCTCTTGCCCTGGAACCACATACCCCTGGGTTGTTCCATATAGATTTCTTCTTCCAAATCACCATTTAGGAAGGTTGTCTTGACATCCATTTGATGTATCTTAAGGTCACGCAACGCTGCGATCGCAATGAATACCCATATAGACGTCATCCGAGACACCGGGGAGTACGTGTCAAAATAGTCAAGGCCTTCTTTCTGCCGATAGCCCTTGACTACCAACCTGGCCTTGTACTTCTCTATAGACCCATCTACTTTATACTTCCGTTTGAGTATCCATTTACAACCCAGCGATTTATTTCCTGGAGGAAAATCAACCAACTCCCAAGTATGGTTATGCAGAATGGAGTCTATTTCACTCTCAATAGCTTCTTTCCAGAGCGGTGCCTCTAGAGTTGACAATGCTCCAACAATTGTCCTTGGTTCATCATCAACCATATAAGCTACAAAGTCAGGACCGAAGGATTTATCCTTTCTGGCCCTTTTACTTCATCTTGGTTCCATCTCTAAAGTCTCCAAGTTCTGAGAATCTGGAACACTAGATTCCGGATATTCAGTCACTTCGAAGTCCACTAGATCTAAACCATCTAGATCCGGGCAGTCAACGACTCCCGGTTCCTGAGTGCTTGGTTCATAACTTCGTTTACGAGAGGTTATGTCTTTTTCCTTTCTAGGAAATGTATCTTCACAGAACTGTGCATTCCTTGATTCCATGATTGTACCCCCGTGGATATCTGTAATATCTGATTTATGCACTAAGAAGCGATAAGCACTACTATTATTTGCATATCCGATGAAAATGCAATCTACAGTCTTAGGCCCAATCTTGACCTATTTTGGCTTGGGTACTTCTACCTTTGCCAAACAATCCCACACCTTTAAATATTTATAGGTGAGTTTCTTTCCCTTTCATGATTCGTATGAAGTTTTGTCCTTACCCTTATGTGAGACTTTGTTAAGTATCATATTAGTGGTAAGGACGGATGCTCCCCACATGTTTTGGGGAAGACCAGAATTGATGAGCAATGCATTCATCATTTCCTTCAATGTGATGTTCTTACGTTCCGCCACACCGTTCGACTGAGGTGAGTATGGAGCCGTAGTTTGATGAACAATGCCCGATTCGGCACAATATTCCTCAAATGGCGCTACATGTTCTCCCCCTCTATCGCTACGAATGGATTTAATTTGCATGCTTAGTTGGTTCTCAACTTCTGCTTTGTAACGTCGGAACGCTTCAAAGGCTTCATCCTTACTTTTCAACAAGTAAAGGTAACAATACATTGTGCTATCATCAATGAATGTCACAAAGTACTTGTTCCCCCTCTAGTTTGTGCAAATTTCAAA
This sequence comes from Anisodus tanguticus, assembly GCA_034509755.1. Taxonomy (NCBI): domain Eukaryota; kingdom Viridiplantae; phylum Streptophyta; class Magnoliopsida; order Solanales; family Solanaceae; genus Anisodus; species Anisodus tanguticus. Next base: position 29,458,347 of record CM067561.1, on the reverse strand, counting down.
TCACATATATCTGTGTGAATAAGTTCTAGAAGAACAGTATTACTTTCAATGGATCGAAAAGGAAGCTTTGTGAGTTTTGCCTCTACGCACACCTCACACTTATGTTGATGGTTTACGTCGATAGACAGCAACAACTCCAACTTTACCAACCTTTGGATGGACTTGTAGTTGACATGTCCTAATCTATGATGCCATAAATTAGAGGACTCAAGCAAGTAAGAAGAAACTTTAATATTATTGCTTGTACGTAATACATATATGGCGTTAACTTTGAGGAGGCCTTCACAGACGAATCCTCTTCCCACAAACGTTCCATTCTTAGTGATTACAAATTTATTGGACTTAAACACTAGCCTAAAACCAGCATTAACCAATAAATGACCTGAAATTAAATTTCTTCTAATCTCAGGAACATGCATCACCTCCTTCAGAGTGAGCTCCTTTCCAGAAGTCATCTTCAGGACTACCTTTCCTACCCCCAGCACGTCAGAGGAAGCGTTGTTGCCAATGAACATCTTCTTGTTTGTAACCGGTGTATAAGTGGAGAAGGCATCTCTATTGGAATAGATGTGTCTTGTAGCACCTGTGTCCATCCACCAATGCATGGGATTCACAACAAGGTTTGCTTCTAGCACCACCGCTGAGAACTCCTCAATCATGTCGTCCAGAAACTTGTCTTTGACGACGTTAACATGTGTCTTGCCCTTAGCCTTGGCCTTCTCTTGTTGCTAAGTCTTGAGCTTGCGGCGGTCCTTGATCATGTGACCAGGTTTCCCACAGTGATGACAATTTCCTTTGAACTTCTCTGCCGCTTGGGTCTTGCCGTCTTTCTGGAACTTGCGCTTCTTGCTTGGGTTCCCTTTGGCCTCAGCCAGATTTGCCTTTGCCTCAGCGGGTTGTTTACCCCTAGGCAAGGCCTTCTTATTATCTTCCTGAATTTGGAGTTTGATAATAAGTTTTTCAAATGTCATTTCCTTTGTTTTGAGTTTTAAGTAACTCATAAACTCATTCCACGAGAGAGGTAACTTTTCAATCAGTGCTGCAACCAAAAACTGCTCATTTGGTTTCATACCTTCCAAATCCAGGTGATGTAGAATCATTTGGAATAACTGGACTTGGGACATCTCTGTTTTACTATCCACCATTTGAAATTTCAGAAATTTCCCAACGATGAATTTCTTAGTACCTCCATCTTGTGCGCTGTACTTCTTTTGCAGTTTCTCCCACAACTCTTTGGCAGTGCCTACGGTGCAATACACCGTGTAGAGAGGGTCTAACAAGCAGTTCAATATGTAATTCTTACACATGAAATCACTATGACTCCATGCATCAAGAACTATCTTCATGCCATTAATGACATGGATACCTAGGCCCCCTTCAGCCGTTTCAGAAGGCGAAGAGTCCATTTCATCTCCAGCTTGTAGAGGATCTTCTGTTAGGAAACGTGTCATTCCCATAACAGTCAGATAGAATAGCATCTTTTGTTGCCATCTCTTGAAGTTTGAAACCATGAACTTTTCAGGGCGTTCATGGTGGAATCCAGCGGGTGGAGGAACGACAATGTTCCCTTGAGCGGCAGTAAAGGCATTCGATGAGCCTTGAGCAACTGGAAAGGCATTAGGTGTGCCTTGAGCAGTGGGAAGGCGAGAGGATTACCTTGAGTAGCGACATCGACGAGAATCGAAAAAAGTTTGTTCTCTTCCAGTCATCTTTCTAGGTACTTATAACAAAATCTTGTCTTAAAACTTGTTGGGATACAATTGTTGCAGGGAACGGGAAGTAAGTAACTATTACAATGGTAAGAAAGGATAAACTAAATATTACAATAAACTGGAAATCAAGAACTTAACAAACTGCTTGTGTGATTTGCTGAGTCGAGTGATGACACTCTGTTTTTAAGATAAGATTACCCCATATATCTCATTTTACGTTGTCAGACAATAGTCTCCCAAGATACAACAACAACTTAACAATTGAGCAAAGGAAACTCAAGTGTTACTCTTGAAGAACTTTGAGTATAGTAACTTTGCTAGAGAGGAAGAAGATGAATTCAGAAAATCTGGAGTATTTTCTAAGTGTTGAGTAGTGTTCTTCAATTGAGCCAAAGGCCTCAATTTATAGTGTAAGGAGAAGACCTCTCAACTAGTCAACTAATGGCCTTCAATAACCATGTAATGACACTTAATTGGGGGGTTACATTCAGCCAACTAATGGCTGAATTCATGTGCCAAGTAATGGAGAATCAATGCTCCAAAACCAGCCCAAAGGTCAGAACTTTCCAACTTCCCGTCGCAGCATTCTGCTTTCGAAGTGTCGCAGCTCTGACTGGGCTGCGCCGCGGCGATTTTCGACACGTTTCATCTTACACTTCTTCCTTCTTTTACCAACGTGGAATACTTTGTCATTTGGCCAATAACCGTCCATAATTTTATGTCTCAAATGTATTACATACGTACCAATATCTCTTTCACTAATTAAATTTGCGATACTTGGCACTACGTGTGCACGTGTGTGGAAACGACGTTTCCGACGTGCGGCCCCCAATTGTTCGAGTCATAAATTAATGGGATATACTTAATTCCACATTAGTAAATTTCCAACAGAATGGATGTCCCGCGAACAACAATTCCTCTCCTCTCTTGGACATGATGAGACAAATACCTTTATTAAATTATTTTTATTCTAACCCAATATTGTTACTACGTTTTTCAAGTAGTAAGCTCAAAGAGTACATAATCAACAAATGATGGTAATGATTTATGAAAATCCGTAGAACTTGAGGACTTTTATCAACAAAAAGAAAATGAAAAACTAAGACTACAATTTTACATATCAATAAATAACCTCATGTGAATTAAATTGTAGTTTAAAAATTACAAACTAGTTTTACGTTCTCATGCTCTTTCATTAAGTATATTATAAGTTGATTAACTTGACTACAGAATGACATATACTTATTTACTTATTTAAGCAGCATGCACGTATACGTAGGCTTTTTTTCCCTGCTTGCACTTTCGAAAACATCATGACAAGGAGACATAATAAGTTAACCTCTCCAACAAAAAAAAGAACACAAAAAAAAAAAAAAACTAAGCAGATAGTACTTTAGAAAATACAATAATCATGAGTTAAAGTGGAAATAAGGATTATGTTGTCAACATAGCATAATCAAATTCTCTAAAAAAAAATAAAAGAGAAAACTGAAATCATTTTTGAAGAATTCCTCCCTTCATATCATCAAGAACCCAAAAAAATATTCTATATTTCTGATGGCTATTGCACTACAAAGATGGAGGATAACCAACATGGCTAGAAACAAATTTATATGAATAGAAATTGGTGTGATTTTAAGGTAAATTAAACAATTAGGGGTTATGAACATGAAAGGCTCGGACGTTATGGATATTATTAATATTAATTAAGATTAGAATTTATGATAAATAAAGAGGTATGAGTAATGGAGATGACATTTTATAATTAAAATAAAATAAAAAATAAATAAGATCTTTGGCCAAATAGAGAGGTGACACATCACTTATTCTATTCATAGATTAATTTAAAATAACTATTTTGAGCTAAACCAACAGTTAAGGAGAATAGTACTGTATTTACGATCCAAAAACGTGGAATTAAATGCCTCTTGTGTTTATAACCGTAAAGTCCTTTTCCTTGTTTTGCATCAAGCATGTCATTGATAGAGAGGATTATACATGTCACAGTTGACAACCTTGGTCAGCCCAACCGACCTTTTACCTCGCCTGTGACTGTGTGTGAGCAGTTTAAATATTGTTATTGATCGGAAGATAATTTTCTTCGTCACTTTCTCGTTCAAAGCATAATCCTTCAGAAGTTATTTCAGATGTTAGACATGAGAGCCATGGTGGAACTATTTTCCTGATTCGTCACTACACATTGCCAATTGCCGGAAGGTGTTGCTACTTTGGAAACCTCTTTGATCAGTCTTTCTTCCTTTTATTCAATCCATTTATTTTCTCCTACTTCTTAACTTAGTGCTTTTCGCATCTCATTTCGATCTGGTTCGATTCATGATCAACATGTATGAAATTTTCTTTCCTTTATCTATGTCATTGACAGATCCAAGATTTGAAATTTATAATACATACAACGGATCTGGACAAAAACCACCGAGTCCGACATAAACCCACGATTATATAGTATATCAGCCCTCGCCTTTCTAGCTGTAAGAAACCACTTTATTCAGCTTACATAAGGTAAGGACACGAACAAAAAAGACAAACACTGTGACTCAAATATTTGCTAACTTTTGAGATAAGACAATGTTTTTGAAGTAAACCATGAATTCCATATTCCCACTCGTATCCGACGTCCCACCTGAAGCCGCTGAACTATTATTAAGCAGGAGAGTTTTAGAACGTTTTATTTTCCTGGATTATGAATTTGCACTAGTTTCAATAGTAGCGGTCCGGAGTTCTAGCATCTTTAGATGGATTCTGTGTTTACAACCTTCCCACCCTGTTCGACAAGTTTAGAAAAACTTATAAACAAGGAAACTGCACAAAAGAATGAAGACCGCATCGCCATAGAGACCTCATTCCTGCTTCTGATACGGAGAAGAACCCAATCAAGAGTTCCTAAGTTGTTTCTGTTTTAGCCTAGAACAGCCCCAGACCAAACCGCAAACAAAAACAGAGGAGATTTATGCTCAGTAATATACTTTTAAGGATGAAATTAAAAAAACCCTTAAATTTAAGGGATCATTTGTGTCAAAACTCAGGATATCTTGATAAACATAGAACAAAATCAACTTTTTTCAGAAACACAATTGTTCCCCTACAAGCAAATCAACCACCAGCATATTGAAAGATGAATGTGCAAAATTATGCTCTAATGATTTTTGGTATTACCAAGTAATTGGAGAGAAGAAAAGAGTCACTGCAACAAATAAGAGAAAGCCCAAGGAAAGTTTTATTTAAAAGTTACTGCTGAAAATGAACTCCTTCCAAGATCCAGCTATTACAACATATATCTACAATAATTTAAAACAGCAGGGGAAATAAAGACCTTAAGCATGCAGTGAGACCATAGCATACAATTCTCCCTGTATGCAGTCAACCTGATTATAAGTAGAATAATCCATCACTAGATTGCCATACCTTCAATGACAACTGTTGTCGAAGTTACCAAGGATGAAGTCATTTGTCGCTAACTTCTTGCATAATTCCAACTGAAAAGTGATACGGTTGAAGGATTTATCAGTCTTCGCACAAACTCTTATTTAAGCATAATACCATAATCTGCTACATAATTTTTGTTCATCTAGTCCCGTTTGTTGAAACACGAGGGTCTGAGGCATTCAATTCTCTGCCCAGCAAGCAAGATCTGAATATCTTCATGCTTTCACGATACACCTTTAAACACTACTCTTACAATAACTCAGCTCAAAGCCTCCAACAGCTTCAGTCTTTAACTCCAGTACTTTTGCCATTAATATAAACAAGACAAGCAGGTCCTTTCTCAATGAATTTTGTACGTGATGCCTGCTCTGAGATGCCTAGATTCAAAATGTACATGCTTGATACAAAAGCAACTAGGATATTCTCACATATGTTACACGAAGAGCTCCAAAATCACAGTTCTGGACTTTCCACATTTTTTTGAAAGTGGTTACACATATATTGATTCCCCTTAATCAATAATCAACCGGGCAATGACGCAATAGCCCAAAATACGAAGCACCAACCACCCATGTGATAGTGATCTCTCGCTTAAGGTAGTCTAAAATTCCAGCCAAACCCCAACGTCTTAGAAGGTTTTCTTAAAACATCCAACATAAGTTCTCATCACAGTGCTTTCTGATTTCCCAGGAAAACGATAAAACAGCCAAAATATAATTATATCTACTCCAGAACAATCTAATTAACCATAAATACAGCTACTTAACCTGTTGCGGCACTTTAAGAGGAGAAATGGGCTAGATTGACCTGTTACCAGTTCAGTCGATAGGCGCGTGAAGGAACTGATAAGAAGTACCTATAAGTCATCTCTCCCCATCCATAACCAGATCTTGCAGATCTTATGTCGCAGCTACCATCCCTGAGTCGGGGATGATCTCTGCGAGAGTAATCTTAATTGGTTGCCACCCGGATTGAGGTTGTACAAGCCACTTCTTCATGTTAATAACCATATGCAAAATCTGAAGTATTTCGCCTAAAGCAAGCTCCTTTAAGCACATTTTCTTAATAACTGTAGCTGCTTCAAACCTAGCGAAGGATCAAGTAAATAAGAAAGTTCAAAATTAGATTATACCAGCCAGACACAGACGAGGAAGCATCTTTTTATTTTATTTTTTGAAAAAGGTGAGGTAAAACCACATGAGGAACCATCTTTATAGGACCTAACAAAGATAAAAGTAAGTTTGGCATTATCCTGACCTAAATGCTTTTTACTCAATACAACGTTATATTAACTTTAGATACATCGCTAAACATCCACCAAAATCCAATAAGGTTCAAACTAATGAGAACCCATTACCTGCTCTGAGTAGCACTTATGGCGGCTCGTCCAACAGAAGATGATAGAAATTTCTGGAGGTCATCCCATGCTTCTTTGGGATATTGTTTCATATTACCACCAATGGGATTCACGCACCTCCATAGGTTCTCATTTTTACCAACATATAATTGCAAAGCACCTAAATTCCGTGTTACTACCAGCTGTTGTTCAACTGCACTAGCGAGAGCCTTCTTAACATCAGTATTGCGGTGTTTTTTATCTCCATATTTGATGCAATCGGCGATGTTTGCTTCAGTAGGCATAATCTTCTCATTTTTTAGGGTGTTCAATGCAAGTAAAACAACTCCAATAAGGCGTTGAATATAATCAGAAGGTTTTGGGCATCCTGGAGCTCCCCACACACCATTGAGAGGTCCATTATTGTTATTTGTTATAGATGATGGTGGCAGTGGCGGTGGTGGTGGTGGTATCTCAGGGCTGGGATGTGGATACCTGTTAACCTCTTTTTCAAGGTAAAATGGTGATTTCTTCTGCGAATTGTGTCCTTTATGAGGCCCATTTATATTTGTATAAGAATTCTCAATGATAAGAGGTTGTCTCGATTCTCCATTCCACGGTTGAGAAAAAGGACGATTATGACCATTATTGGAGGTTTCACTGATTTTTAGCTTACCCATATCAGGTATAGGTGTTTGAGGGCCTGAAGTGAAGCCTGGTGCATCAGATCTAGGAGGCATTGATTGCGAACGATGCACATGCAAATTAGGTGGTAAGAAATTACCAGGTTGAATTACCGGTGATACAGGGAGGTTGTTTGGCCTTACTGGAGCATAACTATTTTGATAATTGTTCTGTGAGTTGTTTCCATTTGTCCAGGAAGGCTCGGGATTACCAGGAACACAGCTTGAGGCAGGTACAGGCCCACTAAAAGGAGTTCTTGAATTATGAGCTCCAGGCAACTCCACTGAATCATTGAACTGCTTAGGATATCCATATCCTGGTTGATGAAAGTTTGCACCACTACGATTTTCTTGTGTGCCATATCCTGGTTGATGAAAGTTTGCACCACTACGATTTTCTTGTGTGCCATATCCTGGTTGATGAAAGTTTGCACCACTACGATTTTCTTGTGTGCCGGACATTGCAGATGAAGTTCGTGATATATTGGGCTGATTCACACTTCTACGAACTGGTTTGCCCTTCTGTTTAATATCTGTACCCCTTCCCAAATTGTTAAACTTCATTTGCGGGCTTTCATCGAAAGTGTCAGACTGGCTTATCAGATTGGAGTCACTAGATGACGTAGATAATGCGTCCTCCAAAGTGGGTAAAGAGCCGTAGCCGCTATTTACAAGTTGAGTTGATTCACTATTTGTGAGAGGCGGTCCTCCAGCTAAAAGGCTTGTCCAGAGCCATACATTCTTCGCAGCAGCAACAAGTGGAACAGATGCTTTTTGAGGTTGTGCTAGAAGAATATTATATCGGCGCATGCGTAATTGATGAAGAGCGTTTGAAAAATCACGATCTCCCGAAATCAACAAATAATTAGCAGGTGCAGGATTGTCAACCGCCCAAAATAACATGTCCACGAGAATCTTCTTATCACTTGCATCTTTGACACCTGTACACATTTGGTCAAAAATTAGTCGTGATGGAGTACAAGCAGTTTTAAACAGATTTAATCACGCTACCATAAATGTTTAAAACAAGAATCTTGAATACAATGGTTTTCACTTAGTTTATAAACCACCTTAAAAGGTTAGCTTAATCTCGGATACCGTGTATGCTAAATTTAGTTCAAGTCCTAAGATAGCAGAGAGAACATCTTATTTACACGTTTAAGTGGAACACTAAATCAGTGCAATCAATCTCATAAGTGGATCCGCCTTTCCAGAATCTACTCCCGCATCAATCTATATATACTTGAAAATGTTTAAAAAAACACATTTAAACATACTCCACTCCCGTTGCCATATAATCTATATATACTTGAAAATGTTTAAAAAAAACACATTTAAACATACTCTACTCCCGTTGCCATATAAGAGTACGGAATGTGCAGTAGTACTCGCATCGAATAACTTTAAATCCTGGATCAACCTCGAACCACTATTTTGGGCTCTAAACAATCCAGATAAAATGAGCTCCATAATTCCGGGAAAAAAAGATCCGCAACAAACTCCTAAGTCATAACAGTGTCAGTTTTCAATCTGTGCAAACAGATTCTAAACACTCCATATCTATCACTGATAGCGGGTTTGACAAGAAAAGTAACACAAATAACCACAATCATCACTTTTTTCTAAGTAAAATCAGTTCCTCTATTTTTTCTAAATGCTTATTTTCACTGGAAAAAGATGCAATGTTGCATCTAACAATGAGAATTCATCCACATGAAAATCAGATTAGCACATGCATCTATTACAAGAGTCAATCATCAAAGACTCTTCGTTAACTTATATATCATCATCACCAACAACACAATCACAAAGGCAAAATTCAACAAGATAACAACGATAAACGCACTAAAAACGTAACTTTATACCTGCAGGAACATGATTAAGGCCAATTCCAGTACTATTTAGTGCTTGTTGAACAGATGAAGAGATTTTAGTAGTATCACCATACGCGGAAATGGAAACCGGTCCACAATAGTTCATATTTACAAGTGCACTACTTATATTCTGTGCGATCGCATGAGGATCAGATCCTCTAGATACTTGACAGTTTTCTATATCCCACCACACCGATATCCTCGCCCCTGAGTACAGTGACTCCGCCGTACCTGGCGGTTGCTGCGTCCCCCCTCCTCCTCCTCCACCGCCGTTCCCGTTTCCACCGGCACCGCCCATATGCGCACGATAGCGAATTTAGTGTTTTTTTATGTTGGTTTAGGAGTGCGTAGGGTTAGTTTAGGAGTGCGTAGGGTTAGTTTAGAATTTAGATGATGATATAGAAGAGAGTGTTGGAAAATAAAAGGGGGATATTGATGAGTAGTGACTGGGTTTATGAAATGACGGTTATGTCCTTCATTTTTGCTAATGAGTGAGTGGATAAACTGGTAATTTTAAAATAGTGGAGTCGTAACGAATTGCTTGACTTCGCTAGAGGAAAGAGCTGAGTAGGAGTTGTACTAATTTGTTTTTTTAGCATTTACTGTTTGATCATTGACTCTTCGTCTTCGACTAATATTTCTGTCTTAAATTAAAATGGGTATTCAAATTTTTCTACTCCAATCTTACACGGATTGCATTAATTGGGTCTCTTTACGTCATAATTTCTTTTCTTTTTTTCTGGGAAAAAGAATGAAAGTGTTGTATCATGAACAAAAGTTATATAAAAGGAATCTTTTTTATGTAATTAGAATTCAATACTTCATTAGGAAAAATATTTACTCCATTTTGCTTTTAATGTTTACGGTAAACCATTAAATATATGCGTAACTGACACTTGAGAAAATGTGAAGAAAAGTTTTCAAAATTAAAACCAAGAATCTAATTGGAATTATTTATCACGTGTTTGGATGTTTCATGGACAAATCATAATTAAAATGTCTAAATAAAATTTAATGATAAATTTAAGGAATTTTGAATGTATTATAATTAATATATTACTGTAATTTTATTTGACATCTAATTATACCTCACTAATAAATTAATACTATGAGTTAATGCAACTACTAGTCCGAATTAACTAGTGGCTTGACTTGGTATTCCCTTTCTTTAAAGTCTAACATAGATTGATGTAATTGGATCTCTCGACCTCATAAATCTTTTTTTTCTTTTGTCGTTGGTCATTATCCTTTTAGTTTGTTTTAATACATTCTTTTTTAATTCTTTTATTTTTTTTTAAAAAAAATAAGAGAGTAAACTGAAAACGTAAGCGATGCGAGATAATATTTGAGATGGTCACTCAACTAAGGATATAACCATCGATTGTTAAACAAAGCAATATACATGTGATATACACTGAATATACAGCAGTGTATATCACATATATATATCACTAGGCAAAATAGTGGATCATTTGGGCGGCAAGGGCCTCGGCGGTGGGCCAGGGGAGTGGGCCGTGGAAAGGCCAGGGACCGAAGCGAACGAAGCGTGGGAATGGACAAAGGCGGTGGGCCTCGGCACGAGTAAAGCCCATCACGGAAAGGCAGTGGTTGTTGTATATTAGGAGTATATATTGATGTAATATTGTAGTATAATTATTACCATAATTAGTGTTATACACCTACCATAATTGTATAGTTAGAGTTATGGTAGAATAAGGTTTTAGGAATAGATTAGGAATAGGATTCTCCTATTTTGTAACTTGTATATATATCTATTCAATCAATGAAAATAATCAAGGGGATTATTTCTTTCATGGTATCAAGAGACTAGGTCTAAACAAAAGTTTTCTTCTCTCAAACTTTTGCCTCCTTGGCCGAGAACCCCCCCCCTCCTCCCTCGGGTTTTCTCTCCAAATATCTCGTCTTCCGCTCTCAAAAACCTCTCTTAAATTTAACCTCCTTCTTTGTTCTTTCAAATATGTCTAAGAACAATTTTCACCCTGCCCTCACGGTTTCCAATATCAAGCTAAGTGTCCCTATTGTCCTTGAGATGGAAAACGTTCAATATGCAACGTGGGCAGAGTTGTTTAAAATTCACGCTATATCTTATCAAGTTCTTCATCACATAATTCCTCCCATTAGACCCCGTCCTGCGGAGGATCCTGAGCTATGGATTACACTTGATGCTACCGTTCTTCGGTGGATATACGCCACTATTTCAGTGGACCTTCTACAGACGATTATGGAGCCAGATACCACGGCTATGGCTGCATGGAATAGATTGCGTGACATATTTCAAGACAACCAACATTCCCGTGTCGTCACACTCGAGCAGGAATTCTCTCTCGTTCGAATGGATGTATTTTCGAACGTTTTTGCATATTGCAAGAAACTAAAGGAATTGGCGGATCAACTCCGTAATGTTGGCGCACCGATAACAAATAATCGTCTAGTTCTACAGTTGGTTGCCGGTCTTTCGGAGGCCTATAATGGTGTTGGCACTCTCCTTCGCCAAAGCAACCCTCTTCCCGACTTCCATCAAGCCCGCTCCATGCTTACGTTGGAAGAAGCCGGTTTGGCTAAAAAGGCGGCTACCGGAGCAAGTCCAGTTGTCATGATGGCGTCCTCTCCTAATCCTTCAGTTTTTGTTAATAATTCAGGCCAAAACCATAATAATGGTGGCGGCAAGAATAATCGCAAGAATAATAACAAAAACCGCGGGGGCAAACGCGGTGGTAATGGTGGAGGTTCCGGTAGTCGGCAAAACGTCGGTGGGTCCCATCCAATGAACAAGGCCCACCACCCCCATGGGCCCAAAGCAATGGGGCCCATGGCGATGGAGCGATGGCAAGTGGACCGTGGGCCGGCGGCCCATACCAAATGAAAGCGACGGGGAATTCCGGCGGCCGGTGGGCCGGCCAACATCCGTGCCCAATACCCGAGAAAGGCCCAAACCCGGCGGCGGCAGGGGTAGCGATTACGGGCCGGTCCAAGACGGCCGGGAGTTCTTGGGCCCCGACCTCCGCAAGCCCATCATGCAGAGGCCCTACTCGGACGATATCGAGGACGCGATGCACACGTTGGGATTGACTCAACCGGACCAAAATTGGTACATGGACACCGGGGCCACTACTCATATGACTTCCGACTCGGTACTCTCTCATCTTATTCCAATTTGAGCACCCCTCGGGGATAATTATTGGTAATGGCAGCTTCTATTCCAATTCTAGGGTATGGTCGAAAACGTTGTCTCCCCCCAATCCACCACTCCTCTTGAAAAATACTTTACATGCTCCTAAATTGATTAAAAATTTAGTGTCTGTCCGAAAGTTCACAAATGACAATTCTGTTTCTGTTGAATTTGATCCTTTCGGTTTCTCTGTGAAGGATTTCAAGACGGGAAGTCATCTCATGAGGTGTGATAGTAGGGGGATCTATATCCTATCATGCCCGGTTTCAGTCCATCGAGTCCAGCCTTGCCATCAGCTTTTGCAGTCATCTCTCCTTCCATGTGGCATACTCGTCTGGGTCATCCGGAATCTTCTATTTTATCAGTTTTAGATAAAAATATCTTTATTTCTTGTAAGGGTACGAGTCGTACTCCAATTTGTCAGTCTTGTTCATTAGGAAGAATTGCTAAGTTGTCATTTGTAGACTCCAATTCTCATACTTCTATGCCATTTGACATTATTCATAGCGACTTATGGACATCTCATGTTCTTAGTTCAATGGGTCATCGATATTATGTTCTCTTTTTAGATGATTATTCTAGATTTTTGTGGACGTTTCCAATTGCGAATAAATCACAAGTGTTTTCCGTCTTCATAAAATTTAGAGCGTTCATTCGTACTCAATTCGAAAGAGAAATAAAAAATATTCAATGTGATAATGGGAAGAGTATGACAATAGGGAGTTTCGAGAATTTTGTGCTACTCATGGGATAAATTTTCGGTTTTCATGTCCTCATACATCTTCACAAAATGGGAAAGCCGAACGCAAAATTCGTTCCATAAATAACATTGACCGAACTCTCCTAATCCATGCCTCCATACCTCCGTATTTTTGGCATCATGCTCTACAAATGGCCACTTACCTTCTTAACATAATTTCGTCTAAAGGTCTGACATATTCTTCCCCTCTCAAAATCTTATATAATAAGAACCCTTCTTATTCTCACCTTCGGATTTTTGGGTGCTTGTGTTATCCATTATTCCCATCCACCACAATTAACAAACTTCAGGCTCGGTCTACCCCGTGTGTGTTTTTGGGTTATCCGTCAAATCATCGTGGTTATAAGTGTTTTGATTTAACCTCCAAGAAAATCATAATCAATTGTCATGTCATTTTTGATGAAACTCAATTCCCGTTTACAAAAGTTCATACTCCCGAACCTAAGTCGTATAATTTTTTGGATGACCAAATATCCCCGTATATTATTCGAAATTTTTCGGACATCTCCCGTACCCAAAATCCTTCAGCGGGCCCACTGCCCGCTGGCCCAACAGTACCGTCATGCCCAGAAAATACAACCACTGGAACAGTTCCAGCTATTGGGCCAGTCCAGCCCAATTCTGGAACTGGTCCATAAGCCGATTCCAGCATTTACCGATTTGGGCCAGCAAGCCCCTGCTTGCTGGCCAGTCCGTCCCGAGCCCAGAAAATTCCCAAAATTCCCTTAATTCTTCCTCGAGTCATAGACCGGTCACTCGTAGTCAGCGGGGTATTTTTACACCTAAAAATACATTTTAATTTACATTCTGATGTCTCTAAATCCCCCTTGCCCCGCAATCTTGTGTCCGCATTAAATGACCCTAATTGGGAAATTGCTATGACTGATGAATATAATGCTCTTATTGATAATAAGACGTGGGAGTTGGTGCCCCGTCCATATGGTATTAATATTATCAGGTCTATGTGGATTTTTGCTCATAAGGAGAATTCATATGAGTCATTTGCTCGGCATAAGGCGCGACTTGTTGGTGATGGTAAGACTCAGCAGGTTGGTATTGATTGTGGTGAGACGTTTAGTCCGGTGGTCAAACCAGTTACCATTCGCACTGTACTTAGTTTGGCTCTTTCAAAGACTTGGCCGATTCATCAGTTAGATGTCAAGAATGCTTTTCTACATGGAGATCTCAAGGAAACAGTCTGTATGCATCAGCCGTTGGGGTTCAGGGATCCCAACCGCCCTCATCATGTCTTTTTGTTGAAGAAGTCATTATATGAGCTTAAGCAGTCTCCACGTGCCTGGTATACACGATTTGCTGATTTTGTTTCGACTATTGGGTTCACTCACAGCAGGTCAGATAATTCTTTGTTCATCTACCGCCGTGGTTCGTCATTGGCCTATATTTTGTTATATGTGGATGATATCATCTTGACTGCCTCCTCCGATGCTTTGCGTAAGTCTATCATGGCCATACTCAGTTCTGAATTTGCTATGAAGGACTTAGGGCCGTTGAGTTATTTTTGGGGGATTGCCGTCAAACGTCATTCAGGTGGCTTGTTTCTGTCTCAACGGAAGTATGCTGCTGAGATCATAGAGAGGGCTGGGATGTCATCCTGTAAGTCCACTTCCACACCGGTTGATGCAAACCCAAAGCTGAGTGCCGCAGCAGGTGCACCATACGAGGACCCGACCCGCTATCGCAGTCTTGCAGGGGCCCTCTAGTATCTTACCTTTACCAGACCGGATATTACATATGCGGTTCAGCAGGTGTGTTTATTCATGCATGATCCCAGGGTTGAGCACATGAATGCAATCAAACGCATCATTCGGTATCTTCAGGGGACACTGGACTATGGGTTGCACTTGTATCCTTCGTCTACATCCACACTTGTCTCTTACACGGATGCTGATTGGGGTGGTTGTCCCGACACCAGACGGTCGACTTCTGGCTACTGTATGCTCCTTGGTAACAACTTGGTCTCATGGTCGGCAAAACGTCAAGCAACTGTCATGCTCCAGTGCAGAGGCAGAATATCGAGGGGTCGCAAATGTGGTCTCCGAGTCATGTTGGCTACGTAATTTGCTTTTGGAGCTTCATTGTCCCATTCAGAAGGCAACCTTGGTATATTGCGATAACATTAGTGCCATCTACCTTTCAGGTAACCCAATTCAACACCAGCGCACCAAGCATATCGAAATGGACATTCACTTTGTCCGTGAAAAGGTTGCAAAAGGTCAAGTTCGCGTATGCCATGTCCCGTCTCGTTATCAAATTGCAGACATCTTTACAAAGGGTCTACTAGTGGTTCTCTTTGAAGATTTTAGGGACGAGTCTCGGCGTTCGAAAACCGCCCGCTATGACTTGCGGGGGTGTGTTAAAAAAAGCAATATACATGTGATATACACCGAATATACAACAAAGTGTATATCACATATATATCACTAGGCAAAACAGTGGATCGGCGCAAGGGGCCTCGGCGGTGGGCCACGGCAAGTGGGCCGTGGAAAGGCCGGGGGACCGAAGCGAATCGAAGCCGTGGAATGGACAAAGGCGGTGGGCCTCGGCGCGGTAAGCCCATCACGGAAAGGCAGTGGTTGTTGTATATTAGGAGTATATATTGATGTAATATTATAGTATAATTATTACCATAATTAGTGTTATACACCTACCATAATTGTATAGTTAGAGTTATGGTAGAATAAGGTTTTAGGAATAGATTAGGAATAGGATTCTCCTATTTTGTAACTTGTATATATATCTATTCAATCAATGAAAATAATCAAGGGGATTATTTCTTTCATCGATATTTTAAAAGGAGGGAACACAAGATGAAACATTTTATTTAATATGAGACAAGGTGTAAGTCTTATGAATTTTGAATTTTTACTATTATAGGAGTATTTATAGAATATTATATAAATAGGTAAAATTGAGGACAAACATGATACTACTCCTACTTGTGTAAAACGAACTTCAGGCTTTCTATGAGTGGAAATTCGAAAGTGTGATTTATCAGCATGTACTGCTTTTTACCTGTAGATTATCCAACATATTGTAGCATGAATGTAAGCAGAAAGAAGACTAAATATATATTTATGATATTTTAATTTGCAATCTTAAAAATCTATACCTAAAAATAAAACATTCTTCCGTCCTATGTATGAATTCAAGATTCTTTGCTTCATCGGCAAACCCATAATATTCAATTTGCAAATATTGGATCCATTACTTGCCTTATTCATGCAAGCCACATAACAAAAAGAGTTATACCTTTCCAAGCACCCTTTTTTTTTTCATTCATGGAACTAAAATATTTTGTCAAATATAAAAGTAAGTAGGAAGTTTGGAGGTTACGGATTTAACCCCGTCCGATCAGAACCCGTACTCGGTATGGGAACAAAAGCCCAAAGTGAAACCCAGTCCATGGAGGAGATTGGCGTCGGACCAATACAGGCGCTGATATTTTGTGCTCAGCCCATTTCAGGGGGTTCTGGTTGGCAACTCGGAGTCTTATGTCTAGAAAAAATTGTTTCCCCATAACGCAAATAATTTCTTCATGGAACATAAATTTATATTTTCGTATTATAATAATTCACAAATTATGCCCCGACCTTAAGAAGATCAAAACAAAACAATTTTTTTTAGAGGAATACGGGATTAGAAAGACCATCAAAGAAAGTGTCCATAGGGAGACGGTTTGAGGAAGAGATATGGTTAGATGAAGTGTTTGAAGGAGAGAGACAAGATCACTTCAATGTTTAATTTTAGAAATATGAAAAGAACGGTAACCTGCAATAGTAGGTAAATTTTTAGTGTAAAAATTGTTGGTACTCTATGGTACTTTATAAAGCAGTAGGGGAAGTAAATAACTATTACAAGTATTCGAAAGGATGAACAAATATTCAATCTTCAGAAATTGAATCTTGTTGAACAAATAGGCCAATCTTCAAAACTGCCGCAAGCTTGTTGTGTCTTGAATCTTGATAACCTGAAATCAAGAAACAACTAAATCTGGATGGTTACAACGTTGTGTGTTGAGTCGAGTGATATCCCTCTGTCCTTAAGACAAGATTGCCCCGTATATATGCTTTTACGTTAGCGGGCAATAGTCTCCCAAGATAAAACAACACTTTAATCTCAACGCTACAAAGCCAATAGGTTGAGCCTGACGAAGAAAACAAATATGACTCGACTTGCTGAAGATATGGAATAGGAAGGAAGAGTTTCTCTTTACTCTTCTCTTTTGTCTCTGTGTATATAGTGTGTCTCTGTAGTGTATATCTTGTGTATATGTGAGGGTTTGGTAAATGTTTTTCATCACAGTTTGCTCACTGTTTTGAGCTGTATTTTGTGGCTGTTTTGCTCACTGTTTTGAGCTGTATTTTGTGGCTGTTTTGCTCACTGTTTTGTGTTGAATTTCAGTCACGTTTTTATCTCTTATTCTGTCACGGATTGAGCCAAAAAAATAGCTCAATATATAGCATGTAGGAGGGCAGCCCAACAACCACAAATAAGGTTGTAATGGCCATTAAGTGAGGGTTGTTAATGACATTAGAGAGGCTGATTTATGGGTGGTTTATGGTCATGAATGAGGCTGCTCAATTGTCCAAGTAATGGGCTGTTAATAGAGAGTTAATCAGCCAAGTAATGGCTGGTTAATGCTCCAAAACGCAGTCCAACGGTAGGCAGAAAGTCTCCAGAAACTCTGGGGACCAAACTGTACATATGAAAAAATTCAGGTCCAAACTGTACATATGAAACTCCAGGGATCAAACTGTACATCTGGCAGAGTTCTCTGGTCCAAAAAGATAATATCAGAAAGTGCCCACAGCCCACAGCCCGTGACCGAGACCGGACGGGCAGGCGGTGGCGGCGCACGTGTGGGCTTAGCCATGAACCCAAGCACATCTAGGTTCTCCCTCCTTTAAACACATGGGATACCCCTTGGGGTCCCAAACCCTTTACCAATTAGAGACTTATATAGAGAGCAATTCTTCCTATTCCCACCGATGTGATAGATTTGTCCCACACCACATTTCTATGCCTCAAACACCTTACTTCGTGGTCCAATATCTCTTTCATTTCTCAACGAAATTAGACGATTCTTGGCCCTACGGTCATCTACTCACTTCGTAGATCATGCATGTGCGAAGAGACAAGGTCTCCAACATGCGGAACACTAGTGTTTAATTCATCAAAGATGGGTGGACGCATCTCTCCGCCAAAGGCAAATTTCCAACAAAAATTTTATACACACAAACTTAAATTGTTATAGAGTTTAGTGCTTTATCACATTACGTGCTCCGTTATGACTTCCAATAATAATTGCTAATCTCTCTTCGCAAGGTCTCATATTGTAAGGCAAAATTATGAAGATTATACTATTGATTGAAAGCATTAAGCATGTACACGCCGAAATTTACTATATTAAAATGCAGCTCCTATTTCTTTAATCATTAGTTGAGACTTGAGAGCGAAACGTGTTCCACTTTAAGAAAATGTTTGGAAGAAAAATGTGATTCCCTAGTATTAACTGAACACTTAACTAAGCATGATAACTATATATTATATATAATTATTTTGTGAGCTGTGAGATTTAAATCAACTCCCGGCCCCTTGTTGATTGTACTTCAAGTTCAGAAGGCCATTTATTCAATTAATATCAGACGTGATTGAAAAAAGATTATAGAATGATTCACTCAAATTAACCATTTCAGCTGGGGGGGGGGGGAAGTAATTTAAATATTATTTTAAAAGTTTTACTTTTCAAAATGATAAACAAAACTGATATTACCTATGAAACTGATTTTAATTAGAATTAAATAATTAATGTCGTGATAGCTAAGGACTAAGGTCCATCTAACTAGTTGTAATAGTGGTATCAATTGTTTGTCTTGAGTGGATATTAAACATAAGAGAAGTGGTAGACAAATCAGAGTGAGTTTATACTACAATCACTTTAAATGGGAAGCGTAAATAATTGACTCACACTTCTAACCACAAATAATTAATCATTGTGTTCATGTTGTTGAAGCTGTTGGGTATTGATATTGGTGAATGGGAAATGATTGAAAAGAAAAGTGGGAGTTGTCCCACATCGGTAGTGGAAAGAAAAGTGGGAGTTCCCTCTTGCTTTATAAAATAAGCATTTGTCCCACATCGGTAGTGGAAAGAAAAGTTCTTCTACTTATAAGTAGAATTACTCCTTCTTGTCAGTAAAAGGGTTGAGGGGGCAAGGACCCCTCGCGCCGTCGTCGTCGCTCGCTCGGCTTCGGATTCGGTCAAATGATCTGATTGATTGATAATCTTTTTGGAACAAATTTTCTTTAATTTTTAATTATTTAATTAATTATTATTTAATTAAATTAATTAACTTATCCAATCCTACCCGTTAGTGACCCTGACCCGCGACCCGACCGGATCCGCGTGTCTGACCCGCGACCCGATTTCTTTTCCTTATTTAAATTTCCCACTATTTTCAGTGGCTGTTCAGAAAGGTTGCAAACCTTCAGAAACAGTACTTCCATGGCTATAGATTCGTTTGATTCCTCAGAATATTACTTACGAATTTTCTGAACAACACAAACTTCTTCTTCTTCTGCATAAACAAATTCTGTGTGATATACTGCTGTTGAGTGGTTCGTCGCTACCGGAATTTGGAGTACTACTATTCGGTAAGATAATCGTTCTATCCCGGGAGGGGATATTCCATCAACCTCGAGTACTGTGAGGGGAATAATTTCCTTAAGGACACACTTTGAACTAAGTGGGCTCGATTATATTCTGAAAAATATTTTTATTTTTCCAACACTGATTTTGTTCATTTTTCAATTATTATTGTTTACTGGTTTTTTGGAATACAAATTAATAACAATCTTAAGGAAATTATATTTTTAGATTAATCTATATTTTGTTTTGGAGACTAAAACCTGTGTGGTTTTCTACTCCGTGTGAAATTTCATATTCTGACTTGAAGACATAAAAACTTCGTTGGAATATTAAAGTTCATACTTGTACAACGATTTGAAGAACATAAAAACTTCATCGTTGTTTGTATTCTCGTTTGGAGATTAAAACTTGTGCGCTTTTCTACTCCATATGAATATTAGTATTCGACTCGAAGATATAAAAACTTCGTTGGAATACTAAAGTTTCATAATTATACTTTGCAATTTGAAGAAATAAAATCTTCATCGTTTAAGTCCGTGATTGAATTGCTATTCGGTTTTATTAACTAAAACAGGTTTGTCGATTTGACAAAGGACAAACGAATAATGGCAATTGAGACCGGAACTACCTCTCGCAATTACTTGCACCGCCGGTTACTCCTACAACCCGTACCGCCGTGCCACCGGCCGAGAAACTGCGAAGTTCACCGGTGCCAACTTTAAAGGATGGCAAAGAAAGAATGTTCTTTTGGCTTACCACCCTTGGTATGCAAAAGTTCACCAGTGAGGACCCTCCCGTGCCTGCCACCGACATGCCTGACAACCAAAAGTTCATGGTTACTAAGGCTTGGAAACAGGCTGATTTTTTGTGCAAAGGCTACATTTTGAGTGCCTTAGAAGATGACTTGTACAACGTCTACAGTGCAGTAGAGACCTCCAAAGAACTATGGAGTGCACTTGAAAAGAAGTACAAAACTGAAGATGCTTGCTTGAAGAAGTTTGTGGTTGCCAAATTCCTAGACTACAAAATGGTGGATGGAAAAACCGTTGGAACCCAAGTTCAAGAGCTTCAACTTATCTTCCATGACCTTATTGCTGAAGGTATGGTAGTAAATGAAGCATTCCAAGTGGCTGCAATGATTGAGAAGTTGCCGCTCTCATGGAAAGATTTCAAGAATTATCTTAAGCACAAAAGAACGGAAATGAAGTTGGAAGATCTTGTGATTCGTCTCAAGATCGAGGAAGATAACAAAACCGCTGAGAAGAGGTACCGTAAGACTTCACCAATTGAAGGGGCAAACATAGTTGAAGATACTGCTCTGAAAAAGAACAAGAAAAGGAAGAGGCCTTCTGGAAAGGAGAAGGATTCCAATAAGAAAAAGTTTAAGGGCAACTGCTTTAATTGTGGGAAAGCTGGCCATAAAGCCCCAGATTGTCGTCTCCCGAAAAAGAACAAGGGAAAAGGACAAGCCAATATGGTGGAAAAGAATGATGATATGGATGATCTGTGTGCAATGCTATCGGAGTGCAATTTGGTTGGAAACCCAAAGTAGTGGTGGCTTGATTCTGGTGCCACTCGACATGTTTGCGCTACAAAAGAAGCATTTGCAACCTATGCTCCCGCCGGACCCGAAGAGGTACCGTTTATGGGAAATACCGCAACAGCCAAGGTTGAAGGATATGGGAAGATACTTCGAAGATGACTTCCGCAAGGTCCCGACTCTCAACAATGTTATGCACGTTCCAACAATTCGGAAGAATTTAGTTTCAAATGGGACTACTCGTCAAAAATGGGTTTAAGTGTGTGTTGCTTAGTGAGAAAATTGTATTAAGTAAGAATGATTTGTTCATAGGAAAGGGCTACCTCACCGAGGGCCTTTTCAAACTCAATGTAATGGTTGTTGACGTATTAATAAAAATTCACTTCGTCTTACTTATTGGAGTCAAATGATTTATGGCATGTTCGTTTAGGACATGTCAACTACAAAACCTTGCGAAAATTGATTAATTTAGAAGTATTGCCTAAATTCGAGTGTAATAAATCTAAATGTGAAATCTGTGTTGAATCTAAGTTTGTTAAACATCCATATAAGTCTATTGATAGGAATTCAAATCCTTTAGACTTAATTCACACATATATATGTGATATGAAGTCAATACCATCTCGCGGTGGGAAAAAATATTTTATAACTTTTATTGACGATTGCACTCGATATTGTTATGTGTATTTGCTTAATAGTAAGGATGAAGCAATTGATGCATTTAAGCAATACAAAAACGAAGTGGAAAATCAATTGAATAAAAAGATAAAAATGATTAGAAGTGATAGGGGTGGAGAGTACGAATCTCCTTTTGCAGAGATATGTTTAGAATATGGGATTATTCATCAAATTACTGCCCCTTACACACCACAATCAAATGGAATTGCGGAAAGGAAAAACCGAACATTAAAGGAAATGATGAATGCCTTATTAATAAGTTTCGATTTACCGCAAAGCTTGTGGGGGGAGGCTATCCTTACAGCTAACCGAATACTCAACAGGGTGCCCCACAGCAAAACACAATCTATTCCATATGAACTATGGAAAGGAAGAAAACCCAACTTGAAATATTTCAAAGTGTGGGGGTGTTTAGCAAAGGTCCAAGTTCCTTTGCCCAAAAGGGTAAAAATCGGACCAAAAACTGTGGATTGTGTTTTTATTGGCTATGCTACAAACAGTAAAGCTTGTCGGTTTTTGGTTCACAAATCGGACAATCCCGAAATACATGTTAATACGGTAATTGAATCAGATAATGCTGAATTCTTTGAAAACATTTATCCGTATAAAACTGAATGTGAGTCGTCAAGTGAAAGATCTAAACGACCGCGGGAAGAACCAAAGGAAAATACACCAAGTAAAAAGGATGCAAGGCGTAGCAAACGTCAAAGGACATCTACTTCATTTGGACCAGATTTTGTGACATTCTTGCTTGAAAATGAGCCTCAAACATTTAAAGCAGCGATGTCTTCTTCTCGATTCAAAGATTTTGGAAAGAGGCGAGTCAATAGTGAGATTGAATCAATTTTGAACAATCATACATGGGAATTGGTTGATCTTCCTCCTGAAAATAAACCTTTAGGATCAAAATGGATTTTTAAAAGGAAAATGAAAGCTGATGGCACTATTGACAAATATAAGGCAAGACTTGTGGTCAAAGGTTATAGACAAAAAGAAGGCCTTGATTACTTTGACACATACTCGCCGTAACAAGAATAACATCTATTCGGGTGTTAGTGGCACTCGGCGGCCGTATATGGTCTTGAGATCCATCAAATGGATGTCAAGACAAACTTTCTTAAATGGAGAATTGGAGGAAGAAATTTACATGGAACAACCTGAGGGTTTTGTGGTTCCTGGTAAAAAAAGAAAAGTGTGCAAACTTGTTAAGTCACTTTATGGACTTAAACAAGCACCCAAACAATGGCATGCGAAACTTGACCAAACAATGTTGGCAAATGGATTTAAGATTAATGAGTGTGACAAATGCGTTTACATTAAAAATACTCCAAATCATGAAGTCATTGTTTGTTTATATGTTGATGACATGTTGATAATGAGTAGAGATATTACCGATATAAATGCTACGAAGCGTATGCTGGCTAGCAAATTTGATATGAAGGACTTAGGAGTTGCCGATTTGATCTTAGGTATCGAAATTCATAAAACTCCACAAGGTCTAGCATTATCGCAGTCTCATTATATTGAAAGAGTACTTGACAAGTTTAAGTATTTAAATTTCAATGTTGCAAAGACTCCAATTGATGTAAGTTTTGCACTTCAAAAGAATAAAGGTGAAAGTGACTCACAATTGGACTATGCACGAGTTTTGGGAAGTTTGATGTATATTATGAATTGTACACGACCAGATATAGCATGTGCTATAAGCAAGCTGAGTCGATTCACGAGTAATCCCAATCAAACTCATTGGATGGCAATGAAACGAGTCTTGGGGTATTTAAAACACATCCAAGACTATGCTTTGCATTATAACAAATATCCCGCCGTGATCGAAGGATATGGTGATGCAAATTGGATCACTGGATCATCTGAAGTTAAATCCACGAGTGGTTATGTTTTCACAATTAGGGGTGGATCAGTGTCTTGGAAATCATCAAAACAGACATGCATCGCCCGCTCTACAATGGAATCTGAATTTATAGCTTTAGACAAGGCCGGTGAAGAAGCTGAATGGCTCCGGAATTTCTTAGAAGATATTACATTCTGGCCCAAACCTTTGGCTCCTATATGTATACATTGTGACAGTCAAGAAGCAATAGGTAGGGCAGGGAGTGTAATGTACAACGGAAAATCTCGTCACATACGACAGACACAATACCGTTAGACAACTCCTCTCTAGTGGCGTTATCACGATTGACTATGTAAAGTCAAGAGATAACGTAGCGGATCCGCTTACAAAAGGCTTATCTAGAGAGGGAGTTAGTAGATCATCAATGGGAATGGGGTTAAGGCCGAGGACAAGTCATCATGGCGGTAACTCTACCTAGCAGACTGGAGATCCCAAGAGCTAGGTTCATGGAGATCAAACAAAGTTGTGACTGACGGTTCAACATTGTCAAATAACTCAACCCATTCTCGGATGAAGACAATGTTCAGAAATAAGGATAAAACCTTATGTCTTGTTAATGAGTTAATAAAGCATTAAGGTTCTTTAATGATTATCTAAATCGCGGCAGTATGACCGATAATGTGGCTATAGGACCACATGTTTAGAAATCACCTATGTGAGTGTTAAGTGTAAGCCGCTTTAAAGGGGAATGACAGTAAAGGCCCATTCTCTATACACTCATGAAACCAGGAGGTGTTCATGGCTGAAACGAACATAACCGTGAGAACCATAAACGGTTGAGGGTTGATTGTGTGACTTATGTTGTCTAGGTATACAACAAAGTTCGACGGTTCAAAGATATCAAATCTACCGATTGATCGAGTATATCCGATATAAGTTCACTACGGAAAGTTCAAAGGGAAACCTACTTATCCAGATGCAGTCAATTCTCGCTTGTATATCACACTTGTCCGCGCATTCTTTTATATTATAGCCATTCCCCATTCATGTGGGGGATTGTTGGGTATTGATATTGGTGAATGAGAAATGATTGGAAAGAAAAGTGGGAGTTGTCCCACATCGGTAGTGGAAAGAAAAGTGGGAGTTCCCTCTTGCTTTATAAAATAAGCATTTGTCCCACATCGGTAGTGGAAAGAAAAGTTCTTCTACTTATAAGTAGAATTACTCCTTCTTGTCAGTAAAAGGGTTGAGGGGGCAAGGACCCCTCGCGCCGTCGTCGTCTCTCGCTCGGCTCGGCTTCGGCTTTGGCTCGGCTCGGCTTCGGCTTCGGCTTCGGCTTCGGCTTCGGATTTGGATTTGGATTTGGTCAAATGATCTGATTGATTGATAATCTTTTTGGACCAAATTTTCTTTAATTTTTAATTATTTAATTAATTATTATTTAATTAAATTAATTAACTTATCCAATCCTACCCGTTAGTGACCCTGACCCGCGACTCGGCCGGATCCGCGTGTCTGACCCGCGACCCGATTTCTTTTCCTTATTTAAATTTCCCACCATTTTCAGTGGCTGTTCAGAAAGGTTGCAAACCTTCAGAAACAGTACTTCCATGGCTATAAATTCGTTTGATTCCTCATAATATTACTTACGAATTTTCTGAACAACACAAACTTCTTCTTCTTCTGCATAAACAAATTCTGTGTGATATACTGCTGTTGAGTGGTTCGTCGCTACCGGAATTTGGAGTACTACTATTCTGGTAAGATAATCGTTCTATCCTGGGAGGGGATATTCCATCAACCTCGAGTACTGTGAGGGGAATAATTTCCTTAAGGACACACTTTGAACTAAGTGGGCTCGATTATATTCTGAAAAATATTTTTATTTTTCCAACACTGATTCTGTTCATTTTTCAATTATTATTGTTTACTGGTTTTTTGGAATACAGATTAATAACAGAAGCACTACAGCAAAGCAACTCCAGGAAATTTCCCCGTGGATGTACAAATATTTTGGGAAAATTTGAAATCTGCTTTAAATTTGAAGTTCTTAAAATTCCAAGCACAGCAAAAAAGAATAGGAAATAGAAAATAGAAAATTCTCTATTATATTCACTTTCAAAACTAAGGGCATGACAAGAATTGAACATCCTAAACAATTTTGCTGACGAAAATGGGATTAATTGTCACACCCCAACCTTGGGGTGTGGCCGGCACCCGACGAGCGTACCGATCCTGATATCTGAGATATACATAATACCTCATGGGTCAATTAGGCCTCTGACATATACTCAACTGAATGGGGACATAACCACCTGCACTCAAAAAGAGGCCCAAATATATATATATACCGACAAGGCCAACATGAACACAATAACTCTACTGGAGGGGCCGACAAGGCCACACACAAAACCATAATACACAACACAAATGTCTACAAGCTTCTAAAGAGTGAAACGACAACATCTAGTCGGGACAGGGCTCCACCATACCCAATTATATGCATATTTACACCCATCGTACCTATCAATTCACTAGACATCTCCGGAAGAAAGGAGCGTGATAACCTCCAGCTGAGTTGAGTCCTACTGTGAGGAAGATATCTGCATCTCTATATGTACCAGCGGGCATGAAACACAATGTCCCCGGAAAGAGACATCAGTACGAAAGATGTACTGAATATATAAGGCTTAAACTGTAAACAAGTACAATGATGCAACTGAAACAAAATTGAAACTGTAACTAAATGAATAATTGTAAGGTAAAGCAGTGGAAATACAACTTATACTCTGAGTGCCTCTGTAGGCCAGAATATGCATAATGAAGTATAATCACGTCATAGGCCTCTGAGCAATATTATCAATATCATATCTGTATAAACTGTGCATATAGCGCCATAGGCCTCTGTGTGCAATATTATCAATCTCATAGTTGTATTACTTAATACTTTTTGAACTCGTCGGAGTGACTAAGGTTGTTGCACCTCCGATTAACATTATGGAACTAACATCATCAACATAACTTACTTTAAAGGATCAACGAGTCAGAAGATGAGATCACTATCATTATATGGAAGTCAAGAACGTTATCTTCTAACATATCTAAGAGCGGAGCCATTATGGATATCGTTCGTTTACGTTACATTATTCTGGTATGCTAAAAGAAAGAAGAGTAAGTCTTAAAATACCTTGTCATTGATGCAACAATCGTCCTACGAATCTTCACACTTCATATGTGTGATTATTTATATCACATAAAAATCGATATCAATATTGAATCCAAATGCCATATAATTGTTGGAGAGCACCTAACTGAGTTTTTATGAAAATTGTATTTTTGGATTGGAGTCATGGGATTGAATTATATGAGAATTCTTTGTAAAGAAATTTAAGAATCTGAGGTATTCGAAGTTGTCGATAAGATACTTAAATGAGACGTTGCATTTGTTATATTTCACACTGCATGATCAATTGTACAGGTTGACAAACTTGTTCGATAGATAGTGTAGATGATCAGCGAAAGAGTTGCAAGCTCCAATTTTACCTGGAGCTGAGTCAGTTTTTTTGTCTTCATGTTCAGAAATCATGGGTAGGTCGGGGCCATGTCCCGACACTTGTATTAGTTTTTCAATAATATGTATTCGTAGAGATTATAGATATTATTTGTGGGTCATTTGTATTCAGTTGCATGCCATAAATCAATGATCACATCTATGTACAAAATTCATATACAAGTTTTCAGTTGTGTTGTAAATTACATCATGTAGACTATAACAGGTCGACAGATATAAATCAAATATACTATCGTTAAAAAGGTGAAGGATACCCTACTCGCCATTAACAATTGAAAATTCTAAAACTAATTTTTTAATTCCAAAAATACCACGTGGTATTTAAATATTACAAACCCTTTTTTTACCTCTCCACAACCGACCCAACTAAAATAAAACATAAGCATAATCCCTCTTTTATTCGGCCATCACCCAAGTCCTTAAAAAACACAAGAATGGGTGTGGATGATTAATCATAAATCACAAACATCTGAAAGTGGAGGTTGGATGGTGGGGAAATGAGAGTTAGTAAGAGATGGGGAAATTTATGCATGCATTACAAGTGTAACCGAAACAGGGTTTAAGGAGAACGGAAGAGTACTGAGAGTGTTCACACATAAAAGAAAAAGCTTGTGCTAATTGTTGGACTCCAATGGCGAGAACAAGACAAGAGTTACAGTGACCTAATAAAAGAGGGATTATGCTTATGTTTTTTTTAGTTGGGTCGGGTATGGGTCGGTTAGGGGAGGGGTAAAAAAAGGGTTTTGTAATATTTTAATGTAACATGACATTTTTGAAATTAAAAAATCAGTTTTAGAATTTTTTTAATTCAATAAATATAAAGATCTTAGCAAAAGAATATATATGTACTCTTTGTATAACGGCGAGACGGCGAGAGTATATATTTTTCACCTTTTTAACGGAATATATTTAATCTATATCACAAAAATTAAAGAGTATATTTGCCGATTTCCCCAATTATAAGACAAGCCATCAATAGTACTATAAGTAGTAAGTTGGAAAAGGTCACACATGATTCACGTAAAGTTGAATTTGCTTCCTCTTGGTATTATGAACTTAATTACGATCATCTTACATAACCCTTGCAAGTTTAAACAACTAAGGTTTATCACCTTACATAACCCTTGCAACACATGTTTTTTCACTGCCATTTCCCTTTCATTTCGTGTAGTCCATTCACTTGCCCATTTAATTTTATGCATTTATTTGCCTATTAAATCTCATTACTCACTCCATCAACACTCAAATATAACGTTGCCTTCACATGGGTTTCTTGAAATTGTGACTTCATAATCCTTTGATAACATTTTACTACATATAGTCTATTGTTAGTCATGTTCATGTCCTAAAAAATTCTCTCTTTTGAGGAGGATGACATTCATTTCTTGCAATATAAGGATATTGAAGAGAAATATGGCATGTCTACAGAACGAAAAATCAGTCGGTTCAGTATTGGTAAGTCATTTGTTTGACATGACCAGATTATTATAAAATGATGTTCTTAATATAATGGATATGACCAGTCTTATTTTCATTTTCAATGGTAGTGGTTGACCTGCAAAATCCAAGCCTTATATGTAGACTTAAAGTAATCAATTTTAAATTGCTAAAGTGTTTGTGATTCACTAATTTTCTGATTTGCTAGCATCATATATTAAAGAGATAAATTTCGTTCTAATTCTTGATTTTTTCAGGCTATTGCAGCTTTATGGTTTTAAGGAATTTGACAAAAATAAGTCATGCAGAATTTAATATATTGCAAGTTGTATCCTATGAAGAGGTGAGGAATTTTATACACCTATTTTTCTCATTCTTTTCATTTATTTGCTACATTAATAATAAACTGAAACGTCATTACTCATTCTTATGTGTTGTGATCTTTCGCCTTTTTATAGCAGTTGCGGATCCCTTTTCCATTAGTTTGTGGAGTTCTTTTTTTTTTTCCTTTATAATTTTTCAAGTTTATTGGCTTATTTGTTGTTCAGACAGGTTGATCAGTGTATAAAATTATTAGAATTGAATTATTTTATTTTTGAAGATATTGTTAAAGTCGTCTAGCAAGTTATTTCTTCAAATCTATTTTGAGGATCAATAATTGTTGCATCGATTATTACCTTTTAAAAGGAGTGACTTGCTTCTTCTTTCTCCTCTGTTTTAGTTTTTCATTTTCCCTTCCCTTTTCTTCCTTCATTTTGAGTATTGTAGTTTTTGTTCGTATAAAATAAAATTTTGAGTTATGTGTACTTTGAAACAATAATTAGATTAATTCATTCTTTGAAAGGGGAAATAAGATGTATTTTCTCTTTTTGGATTTCTTCAGGTTGAGAATTTTGTTTTTCTTGATGACAATTGTAACCATTCGAAATTATTAGAATAAAATTTTCAAGAAATTATTATAGATGCTTATGGAAATCTAGGATCTTCCTCCCATGAGTTTTAGTTGTTGACAATGAACTTTTTGTATATGATATTAAGGGTATCAAAATTACGGTTATTCCCAATTTTTTATGTGTATAAGATTTGGTGAAATCCGTGAGTACTTTTATATATTCTATTTAGTTCTTCGATTGATTTTTAAATAATAATGAATTTCTTCATGAATGAATGACATTGCGTGTGAATTGATGCTAATATCTATACTGAGCTCTATTGGTTTCTCAATTAAAAAAAAATTGATCAATTCCTCTGGTGTCAACTTAATGTGAAGATTTATTTTCTTTTTCTTGATTGTTTGTTTAGTAGGGAAACAAGCCTCCGCCCTTAGCAAAATAGAATTTACCTCTTAATCACTACGAAGAGTCGCGGCGCAACAAGCAGAAGGGCCGTGACGCCCAACACTAGCGTCGCGGCGCCCCTCTGGTAGTGAGCAAGGATGTTTAAGAAGTGAATTAGCACTGCGGCGCTCTAATAGCTGAGTCGCGGCGCCGACGACGTCAGGAGAGTGAAAAAACTAAATTTAACAAGGGCAAAAAGGTTTATTTTGGGGATTTTTCGTGATATATATTTGAGGAGACGTTTTTATGAGAGGGAGAACACTTTGGGAGGCAAGAAACAAGAGAACAAGAAGTCGCTAGAAACATCTATTGTTCAAGTTCTTTTCCTTTTCTTTACTTTAATTCAGTTTATGTTGGATATTGAGTTAATTAGTTTTCTTAGCATGTCTAAGAGCTAATTACTTTATTAGGGTTTTCCGTCGAATCACTTGAAACTCTATTATGATTTGATGCATTGTTAATGTTCTTCATCTATTAATATCTATTCAATTTGCGGTTATTGAATGAGAATTAATTGGCCTTTAGTTTTCATTATCTATATGAGTTCAAATCGAGATCTGAAAAGGGAGATTTGAATATGCTATAGTTGATTAGACGTAGGTTTAATCTTGAACGAAAGTATCACGACTGCATGTGTAGCGTTTTAGGTTATTGATCTTAATCCTCCTATGTGGTAGAATTTATCATAGAAATATAGAAAGTTCCCACTTAGGTTGAGTTTTTATATATCCTAACCGGAATATAGAACATCTCAGTTAACCTGCTATCTTAATAAGAAGAAGAATCGTCAGTCTTGCGTTAATGAATGATACAACAGAAAGTCGAGGAGATTGGAAACCCTAATTCCTTCATTACTGAATTAAACTTCGTGTGTTTTCATTGCTATTTTATTCTAGAAATTCATGTTAGTTTGTTAATTCGTTAGTTAGAAATCATCACTTATATTCGTTAGTCAAATAGAAACTAAGGATTAGTTAATTGGTACTTGATAAATTAGTCTATGTGGACGATACTTGGTCTTACTGAAACTTATTACAAATTGCGATACGTACACTTGCGTAGCATCTAGAAATAATGCAATAGAGGCACAGTTCACCGTTACAGTATTCTTAGCCCAGGCAGCAGGCTGGCCTGCTTGGGCCTCGTCCTCAACAAGCCTTCACTATTGAGGGCCCAATTTATGGTCCGACACCTACGGATTTTGAGGTCGCGATGCATACACTTGGATTAAATCCCCCGAACGCAAATCGGTACATGGACACCGGAGCCACTTCTCATATGACGTCCGCACAAGGTAATCTCTCGTCTTATTTCAATTTGAGCAATAATCATGGCATAATTGTTGGTAATGGCAATTCAATTCCGATTTGTGGTTATGGTCACACAAAATCTCCTCCCCCCCCCCCATCCACCTCTAATCCTTAAAAATGTCAATCATGCTCCTCACTTCATTAAAAATTTGGTGTCTGTCCAAAAATTCACAACTGATAATTAGGTTTCTGTTAACTTTGACCCTTTTGGATTTTATGTGAAGGATTTCAAGACGGGGATACCTCTAATGAGATGTAATAGTCGGGGGGGGGGGATTTATCCAATCACCATCACCATCATTTCCATGATTCAAGCCCCACCTTCAACATTTGCCGCTCTTGCTCCTTCTTTGTGGCATGCACGTTTGTGTCATCCAAGGTCGTTTATTGTTTCTTCTCTTAAAAATAATAATTTTATTGATTGTAAGAGTACGAGTCTTACTCATATTTGTCCTTCTTGTCCTCTAGGAAAACATGTTAGATTACCGTTTGTAGCCTCTACTTCTAGTACGTCTATTTCTTTTGACATTATTCATAGTGATTCATGGACATCTCCCATTTTGAGTTCTTTGGGTCATCGTTATTATGTTTTATTTTTGGATGATTATTCTATTTTTTTGTGGACTTTTCCTTTGTCTAAAAAGTCTCAATTTTTTTCACGTTCTTAAAATTTAGAGCTTTCATATGTACCCAATTTGAACGGGAAATCAAAAACATTCAATGTGATAATGGTAGAGAATATGATAATGGGCCATTTCGAGAATTTTGTGACACCCATGGCATATCTTTTTGATTTCTTGTCCTCATACGTCCTCACAAAATGGGAAGGCCAAAAGAAAAATTCGTACCATTAATAATATTGTTCGAACCTTACTGGCCCGTGCTTCATTACCTCCATCTTTTGGCATCATGCGTTACAAATGACTACCTATCTCCTTAACATACTCCTTAGCAAATGTTTAGCATATCAATCACCCCTACAAATTCTTTATAATAAGGATACCTCGTATTCTCATCTTAGGGTGTTTGGGTGTTTGTGCTATCTGCTTTTTCCGTCTACTACAATTAACAAACTACAAGCCCGCTCTACCACTTATGTGTTTTTGGGTTATCCGTCTAATTATTGTGGTTATAAATGTTTTGATTTATCTGCTAATAAAATCATAATTAGTCGCCATGTCATTTTTTATGAAACCCAATTTTTGTTTGCTAAATTGTCTAATTTCGTGTCGAGTTCATATAATTTTTTGGATAATGGACTCTCACCACATATTATCCACCATTTATCTGAGCTATCCCGTGACCAAAATTCACCAGCAGGCCCACTGTCTGCTGGCCCAAATATTACCGATGCATTTCCTGTTTCTCATCCAGCATGCCCACTGCCTGGTGGCCCAAATTCACCCCCTAACCTAGTTTTATCGTCACACCCCACTTCCTCTGGGCCAGCAGGCCCATTACATGCTGGTCCAATTTTACCCGACACCTACCCAAAATACATCCCATTCTATTTCGAATCAAAAGCCGATTACTCGTAGCCAATGTGGTATTTTTAAACTTAAAAGACATTTTAATCTAAATTCTAATGTCATCAAATCACCTCCTACCATGTAATATTGTGTCTGCCCTTCATGACTCGAATTAGAAATTGGCCATGAATGATGAATATAATGCTCTTATTGAAAATAAGACATGGGAATTGGTGCCCCGTCCGCCTGGTGTCAATATTATTCATTCTATGTGGATGTTTACTCATAAAGAAAATTATAACAGTTCTTTTGAGAGGCATAAGGTCCGTCTTGTAGGTGATGGTAAAATACAACAGGTTGTCGTAGATTATAGAGAGACGTTTAGTACGGTGGTCAAACCGACAACCATTCACACTGTGCTTAGTCTGGCTCTCTTGAAAGCATAACACATTCATCAGCTGGATGTGAAAAATACTTTCTTACATGGTGACCTTAAGGAGACAATGTACATGCATAAGCCCTTGGGTTTTAGGGACCCCAAGTATCCCCATCATGCTTGTTTGATGAAAAAGTCTTTATATGGGCTTAAGCAGGCCCCACGGGCTTGGTATAAGAGGTTCGCATATTATGTGTCTACCGTTGGGTTTTCTCACAGCAGGTCTGATAATTATCTGTTCATCTATCGTCATGGTACTTCTCTGGCATACATTTTGTTATATGTAGATGATATAATATTGACTGCCTCTTCTGATAATCTACGCAAGTCTATCATGTCCCTTCTCAGTTCAAAATTTGCTATGAAAGACTTGGGGCTTTTGAGTTATTTTTTGAGTATAACTGTCACTCGTCATATAGGTGGTCTATTTTATCACAAAAGAAGTATGCGGCTGAAATTATTGAGAGAGATGTCATGTCGTTTTGTAAGTCCTATTCTACTCCGATTGATACCAAACCAAAGCTGAGTGCTACTAAAAGCATACCTTATGAGGATCCCACCCACTATCGTAGTTTTGCAGGGGCTCTTCAGTATCTTACCTTCGTGAGATCAGATATTACTTATGCAGTACAATATGTGTGTTTATTTATGCATGATTCGCGGATTGAGCATATGCATGCGCTCAAACACATTATACGATACATACATGACACACTGGATTATGATTTACATTTATATCCATCATCTGTCTCTACTCTCGTGTCATATACATATGTTGATTGGGGTGGTTGTCCCGATACCAGACGCTCGACATCTGGTTATTGTATGTTTTTTGGTGATAACTTGGTCTCTTGGTCGACAAAACGTCATGCTACTTTATCGCGATCCAGTGCGGAGGCCGAGTATCGAAGGGTAGCTAATGTGGTGTATGAGTCATGTTGGCTACATAATCTTCTGTTAGAGCTTCACTTTCATATTCAGAAAGCTACCTTGGTCTATTGTGATAATGTTAGTGCAATCTATATTTTTGAGAATCCAGTCCAACATCAACGCACTAAACATATCGAGATGGATATTCACTTTGTTTGCGTAAAGGTAGCTCGTGGACAAGTACGTATCTTACATGTCCCTTTAAGGTACCAAATTGCTGACATCTTTACTAAGGGTCTTCTCTTGATTTTGTTTGAAGATTTAGGGACAGTCTCAGCGTACGACAACCGCCAGCTATGACTGCGGGGGTGTGATAGAACGTGTATACACGTATATACCAAGTGACCAAATAGAATGAGGTTACTTATACCATATTTTGTAGAATTCTTATACAAGTGTAATTATGATATTAATATTATAGTAGAAATATGTATTAGTCTTGTATTAGAAAAAGGTAAATTTATTTTCCACATTTTGATATTGTATATTGTATATATATATGTTCATTAATAAAAATAATTAATGTATTATTTCTTTCACCTAGTATTTATAGGTTGTAACTCTAATTGAGAAAGAAGGAACATAAGAATAATGAATGATTTCTTACCCGTGGTGTTCACATTTTGAGCGTAGCTTTTTAATTTGAATTTACATCGAGAAGTCCCACGTGGAAGGTGACTTCCAAACAAATGTGATTTTATA
Organism: Anisodus tanguticus; assembly: GCA_034509755.1. Classification (NCBI taxonomy): domain Eukaryota; kingdom Viridiplantae; phylum Streptophyta; class Magnoliopsida; order Solanales; family Solanaceae; genus Anisodus; species Anisodus tanguticus. The sequence continues at coordinate 29,423,420 of CM067561.1, read as the reverse complement.
CCTAAAGCTTAAATACAAAACTTCTAATTAAGAAAGAATGATCAACCATGAACCATTTTTTGGATATGAAATCTATATGTAATGAAAAAGAAGAAAGAGAGAAATTTTTCGCCATGGAAAAGTTCATTGTAAATGATTAATTACCTGATCTTAATCAAGATTTTCTTTTAATTAGATTGGTCCATAAGGTATTGTTGTAACTTGTAAACAATGAAATCAATTCATTTCCTTATTTGCTTCTTTTAGAACGTTACTTAAAGGTAGATCAATAAATTAATTCCTTCATTCAAAATTTGTCTGTCCTGTGTTTTATAATTCCTTCTATTTCCTAAATTCAGGATTTCTTGTCTCAACCTACTCAAGCATAGTCAAACAAATCGCTGACAGGGTGTAAATTAAGTAAACAAATTAACAAATCATTGAAGAGTCTATATATAAGTACCAAACTTCCCATTGCATGTGAAAATACTAATAGTCAAAGTTTTTTATTTATTTTTTATTTAGTAACACATCTAACGGTTGAAAATAACCCACGTGGAAAGATCGTAACAGTTAATGAAAATTTTAGATTTGCCGCGCTGCGGTCATATTATGCCTAAGGTTTGAAATTTGTCCTTTGTCCCAAAACCCAAGGCTCGGAAAACCCAAACCTACACTAGTTCCCAAACCAAAATCCTATGAACTCAATAAACCCAAGGTTCGGATCCGAACCTCCACATTACCTTCATCTCCCTGTCTCTGACATATTGCTACATCTCAGTTTCCCTTATTTTGCTACATTAAACTCTCCCACCCACCCCACCTCCCATTTCTTCCTCCACCGTCCGATCCTTTGACTCAGGTCAATCTTCACCGGTAAAATTATTATTTTTTATAACAAGAAACCTGCAGCTGATACCGAAGTATCTACAGTAAACCCTGCTCATATGTAATAGCCTGCAAATTACACCGGTAAATTATTATTTGTTTTTGTGTTATTAGCATATAATCAATTTTTATCATCTCAAAGAATCATGTATACTATGCATGCATGTTTGTATATGTGTAAAAATGATTACTCTATTTTTTTTAGCTGTATAGGACACGTGTTTCTTGATTGTTCCTTAGAAGTGTAAGAGTCGTGTTGATTTAATTTAGATTTAGACTGTCCCACTTGCTTCTCTCTCTACTGATCTGTCTCTTTCTTTCTCTCTCTATATATTGAAATTGATTTTTGAAATATTATCAACCATATAAAAAAATTGCATTTTGAAGTATTAAGTATAACGCATTATCTTACATTTATAAGTGATAATTATTCTGTTTCCATTATTGGTATTGGAATATCGATAAATTGAAAATTCTAAATTGGGTCAGCGTATTAAATGCGTATCCTACATGTTCACATGCAAGGTGTGATAGGTTGTTAGCTTTAATTGTTTCACTTCATAGAAACAAATAACTTAGTTTATTTTTTTCCCTTTGTGGCAAATCATTTGTAGTTTAACGGTGATGTCAATGGAAGAAGGGCCGTCAACGACCTCGTGTTATGTAGTGGATCCGTTGTTGAAGGATCTAAGTGAGAAGAAACAGAATTTCCGGCGAAACGTGGTGTCGCTAGCGGCGGAGCTAAAGGAGGTTCGTAGCCGTCTAGCTTGTCAAGAACAGTCTTTTGTTCGTGAAACCCTAACCAGACAGGTTTAATTTAGTTTTTGATTTATGTGAAATTGTTTTTTAACCTTTTGTCTTTTCCTATGTGAAGTAGTTGACGTGTGGGTCAGGTGATTCTTGGACTTGGGTCTTGATTATTGTGTGTTAAAACTGTTAATTATATTTACAGGAAGCAGAGAGTAAAGCTAAGAAAATGGAAGAAGAGATAAACAAATTGCAGAAGAATTTGGAGGTGAAGAATGGACAGCTTCAAGTTTCAGCTATAAACACTGAGAAGGTAATAGTCATGAGTGTCACTAGAAAAAAAATGAATCTTTTTGTTCAATATTTGGTTTGATGGTGTTGATTTTGAAAGTAATTTAGTGTGTGTAGATCAGGGTGAGTTGGGTTAATTTGTAATTACTAAAAGAAAAAGGTACTTGAAAAGCATATTATGATGGATATCTTTTGAGGCTACTTTCTGGCATTTCTTGTTTGTTCTTTTGGGGAATAGAGAAATAGTATTGAGGAATTAATAGAACATTATTGTCTCTAGTAGTTCGATCTGAGTGAACTGTGAAGTGGTCCAAGGACTTTGTCTGTATGTTTGAATGGTTCTGAAACTTTATTTCTTTTAGCTGAGTTAGTGAGATAAAGAGGAATCTTGGACGACTTAAAAAAACATGGTAGTGGGTTTTAGATGGCCAGCACCGGGTTGTAAACATCATTTTCCGTCCCTTTGTTGTGCATTCAGAATTAAAAAATATGCATCTATTAATTTGTTGAATCCACTTGGGCTTAGAGCCGTCAATGTGGGCTAAGGCCCGTGGGCCGACCCAACCCAACCCGTGATTTGATAGGGTTGAGCTTGAATTTTTGGAGCCCATTTAAGAACGGGGTTTTTTTAGCCCGGCCCGAGTAAACCCGTTGATCAATGTGCTTGAGTGTGTGTGGGTTGGGCGGGCCCGTGGGCCAAAAATTTAATCTAAAAATAAAAAATAGAAAGAAGGTGAAATGTTAAGACAATCTTGTCACCAATAGAATCATATGTGTTTAATGAAGATGATGTGGTGGTGTTGGATACATCATAAGTGCCATGTAAGTTTCTTTGAGAAGTTCATTTTTACTTTATATGGATCAAATATTATCATTTTCTTTTGCGTTTTACTGAGATATATTTAAACAAAGCTAGGTTAATATTTCTATTTAGTTAGTTGCATCGTTACTCATTAAATGTTTAGTTTGCTATTAATATCTCTATTTGGTTCGAGTGATATCACTTATTAATATGTTAAGTGTAAACAATTTCAAAATTTATTCAGTTTCACAGGAGGTTTGGTCCTACAAGATCGTTTTCTTCGGTTGTACCCAAAATGATTGCATAGAATGATAGAGATTTCATACCGAAGTCACACAATCAAATCTTTACTTGAAGCCAAACTTAATAAGCATTATTAGAATCATTTTATTTGTGGATTTAAGACTTGGTTAGCAAGTGGTAACACCATGTAATAGTGTTATAAATATTTATGTCAGCATTTTAAATTAGAATTTAAATTAAAGAGTTATGATTTTCTTTTTAAAAAGGTGGGCGGGCCCAGCCAGGCTCGCAGTCCACGTAGTGATGGGTTGTGCTTGATGTTTAAAGGCCCATCAAAATGGTGGGTCAGTCTGGCCCGACCCGTCAAATTTCAAATCCCGTATGGGCTAAGCACAGATGAGCTGGGCCATCCTGTTTTGACAGCTCTACTTGGGCTCCCCATCTCTGGTCATCACTCATCATAACTATAGTTTTTTTAGGATTAACATGATGCCATATGATTGAGTTTTTTTTGGGAATCATTAAGCTAGCAAATGAAGCTCTACCCCATTCATGCCTTTTATGTAACCAAGTTCTAGGAAAGGATATATATAGGTAGCGCTGGTGTCAAATGGGCGTGTTGGGCTGAATTTGGGCAGATCAAAATGGACTGAGTTAATAAATGAGCGGGTTATTGAACCGCCTAAAAGTTACTTGGGTTGAAATGTGTTGGATCGAAATGGGCTAAAATCCGGGTCATAGCCCAACCTGCCTAATTTTTACTAACTTTTAATTGCTTTATTTGTTTTTTTATAATATTTTAGTATCTTATAAAATTATTATTTTTCTTGTATAATATATCAAATAAAAAAATGTTTTTTTGAAATATTTTGACAAGATTTCTCATGAGTTAATTTGGGCTACATATCAGCCCAAACTTTTGATGGGCTGAAATGGACGGGTCAATAACCCGCCCAAACTTGGATGGGTTATGTTTTCATGGGCAAATTTTGCCACTACCTAAAACTGTCTTTTATGTGAGTCAAAGTTCTCTTGGTGTTATGTATCTCGATGCCTTTGATATTAAGGCATATCAGTGCCTGAACTCTGAATATATACTGGCCGTTGACAATCTTAAATCTTCAAATTGTTGGAGAAGTGATTAGTTGAATTTAACATGGTTGTTGTTCTGGCTGATTCAAATAAAGTGTGCTCAAATGAGCATCTTAGGTAGCACTTCTAGTATATATGGTGCTTTCCTTTTCTCCTCCTACTATAGTTTCTCTTCTGATGTAAATAGGGGTAACTTGTGTGCTGGATCTGCCAAGTTCAGGACGACTTCATTTAACACTGTCAATTATGTGTAATAAAGTTAAATGCATATATGCCCGGGACAACCTGATCTATATCTGTGGTTGGTTCCTATTTTTGACACCATGTTGGTCTGCAAGTAATGAATGATTTGAGTTGAAAAACAAGATATGTAGTAAAGGTAAATGTATGATGATACATCTCCTCTTTAAGTAGATTAAAGTGAACTCGAAGGAAATTAGCGTGACTAACACATAAGGGTAGTACTTAAACTTCTAAAGTTTGACTAAAAAGGTGACATGCTCCAAATCCAAATAATTATACAGTATCCTCTAATTAATCCAATTCTTATCAAACCCTTCACTTATTTTTTATTCTTTAAGATTGAATTGAAAAATCAAATTTTGTGGATTGCACAAGGGGACTCCTTTTTTGTTTTGTTAATTTTAGATGCTAACTAATTGTTCACTTGCGTTTGACTTTTTCCTTTATTATCCTTAAACATGCATAGTTACAACAAGAATGTCTTAATTAATGTGGAGAAAAATAGCTCTTTCGTCCTCAGCGCAAACAAAAGAAACAATTACTGCACGATGAGATTATATGAACAAATTATCAATTGAAGCAGTTGCAGGGAATCATTCGGGTGACATATTTGCTTTTCAGCTTGCTTGGGTTTAGCTTCTTTCACTTCTATCTTAAAATTTCTGTTTTCTTTGTTGTGGTGTGGTGGGGGTGGGTGAGGTGTAGTTATTGGAGGCATGGCTCGTTTTCTTTATCACAATTTTGTAGAACATTTTCTCCAAATAACTCTCTTGTTTTTCCTTGGCGTGAATTCAAGCTGATACTCTTTACGATAGAACTTTTTAAACCTAAAAACTCAAGCATGCACTGGTTATTATGAACCAAGTTATTTAGGCATTGAAAGGTGAGTAAATTTGCTCATTCATTTAGTTTTATGTGTTATTATCAATGTTTGTGAACACACTCAAGAATAACATAATGCAGTAGTCTGGTTTCGTTGGATATTGGTATGCATTTAATAATATGATGTCTAAATGCAATCCAGTATGTCAAGCAGTTGGACGATCTTAGATCACAGCTCTCTGCTACTCAAGCAACTGCACATGCAAGTGCTGTATCAGCTCAATCTGCACAGCTTCAGTGTTTGGCGCTTGTGAAAGAGTTGGATGAAAAAAACAGTTCACTGAAGGAACATGAAGTTCGTGTAAATAAACTTGGTGAACAATTAGATCTTTTGCAGAAGGATCTTCAAGCAAGAGAATCATCCCAAAGGCAATTGAAAGATGAAGTAGTGAGAATTGAGCATGATATCATGCAAGCATTAGCAAAATCCGGAGCAAACAAAGATTGTGAATTGAGGAAGATTTTAGATGAGGTCTCACCAAAGAATATTGAGAAGATGAACAAGCTGTTGATGAACAAAGATGAAGAAATTGCCAAACTAAGGGATGAAATCAGGATCATGTCTGCCCACTGGAAACTAAAAACCAATGAGTTGGAATCTCAGGTTTGGTACATATTTCCCAGGATTTCTATATTCCATGATACTTTATGAGTGATTCTTCCTCACGATTTTCAACCTCTTTTTTGGACAGTTAGAAAAGCATCGCAGAGCTGATCAAGAGTTGAAAAAGAGGATTATGAAGTTGGAATTTTGTCTCCAAGAGGCTCGAACTCAAACTCGCAAGCTCCAAAGGGTAATTCTACTCCTTACTGCTACATTGATGAAATTATGTCTGACACATCAAACCTATTTGTTTTAGTTTAACAATTCTGAGTTCATTTCGTTTAGTTAATTCGTTAAATCATAACACTAACGTAATTCATGCAAACATGATTACAGATGGGGGAACGACGTGACAAAGCTATTAAGGAACTGAGAGACCAATTAGCAATTAAGCAAGTCGGAACTTCCAGCAACAATAATCAGAACTTCTGGGATACCTCAGGATTCAAGATTGTTGTTTCAATGTCCATGTTGGTGCTAGTCCTCTTTTCGAAGAGGTAATTTTATTAGCGTACTTAACGATGTATAAAGGTGTAGCTAGTTTCAACTTGGGGAGACATTAGGGAAAGCTGTAGAGCTGGCTGTTGTTTCATATGTAGGAATGTTAATTATACTTGATGGGTATCTTTTTGTACCTCAAGGCTATCACAGCTGAACCCATCATTTTGATCCTCAATTATTAGATACATTCATGCGGTAGTTAACGTTATATAATCATGTTTTCAAAGTGTCATTGAAACTTCGTGGCACTAATTATTTAAGTTAGCCCCAATCTGTTGGGCCCGTTGCGTTATTTTCTTGTCTACTTGGCGTATCTTTACTTGATCTCTTTCTTGTGAGAAAGCCTAATTTTCTGTATGTTAATTCCTAAATTAGTCAAAAAATCGAATCAGCATCCAATGTCATAGATGTATTGGCTTATTGGAAGACGCTATCTTGGTGACTTTATTACTAGACTAAACACGTACACATTCTGTAACGAGTTTAGCTTTTATATACTGATC